>OX243901.1:21703534-31703534 GCA_945859665.1 Anorthoa munda
AAGCACAAAAATCTCTGTGTGTGAAAGAGATTTGGGTGAATTAAAATACCTTACAAGGATATCTATACTGGACAATTTACGATTTGGACCATTTGCGAATTGAATAAATTGCGAATTGGACATTTTGAGCCCACTGGACATTTTGCGAATTGGACATAATGCGCCCAAACGGAATTTAGTTTGATTGTAGTCTCTTGAGACTTCAGAACGCATTTGATCGTAAATCGTAATCCGTATCTTTAATTGCTATTGCACTTGAACGTAATTGTGTCTTATTGCGGTCTCTTTAGTCTTTACTTTCAATCTACTAAATTGGCAAATATTGGTTCAAGCCACTTGCTTTTGGACAAGGTCGATCAGGATGTATCACTAAGTTTGCGTTTTTCATTAGTGAAGAGTCACGATACTCGATCCCATGAGAAAAGTGTTACGTGACGGATGGCGAATTTAACAGACATTTTATAGTACTTTATATTCTCGGAAATGGGTGATTTGTTGCCTCACGTACCTACATAATGATGAAATAACTGTGCAAGTTTCCAAATTGAATCCCAAAATAAGGAAAATGTCACGAGGAAAGTTTAAGAATAAATAAGAGTGCAGGGGAAAACCAAAGGAATGTTGGATGGACTGTGTGAAAGAAATATGGTTAGAAAAGGGATGACAACTGAGGTATAGAACAACGATCTCACGAAGGCGGACGAATCCTAACAAAATGACTCTTATTTCGACGTCATAAAAGTCACGTATATAACCTGCCTTCGTGAGATAGAACAACTACATATGATTAATAGAAAAGTATGAAAGAAGACATTACGCCGACAGATGATGATGTGAATTTTGGGTTCTTGCATATTAAGGTTTTATTCGATATCGATGTTAAAAATATACCGGCCTTGAATTATCTTTATAGTCCAGGCATATTAGGGGTTTCATCTCGGAATGAGAGTTAGTAATGTTGTATTAACTTTTATTTTGACACCCTAAAACTTGTCTCAAAACCTACTTATCGTAGGGTGTCCGCGACTACAGATATTTCAAGGTCAAATGTAAAAAAAACGATTTTTAACACATTGCAAATATCTCGTTTCCTATGGGTTTTCTGCTATTTGTATTTATTATAAACATTGTAGAGGATTAAATTCTCTACAACGTTTGTTTATAAATACAAATAATATATACAAACAGCATAAAACCCATAGGAAACGAGATATTTGTAATAAATGTGTAAAAGATCGATTTTTTTACCTTGGAATATCTGTAGTCGCGGACACCCTACGATAAGTAGGTTACAACAACAACGGGTAGGGAGACAAGTTTTAGGGTGCCAAAATAAAGATTTATACAACGTTATAGCTATCTCTCATTCAAGGATACTTGCCCTCATTTGACTAATATTCTTGGACTATTAATATAAATGTCACCTGATATAACTGCTAAATTCCTCTCCTGTTCAACGTCACGGAAATCTCCGTCACTGCCCGAGTTTAATGTTCTTATATCCAATGCTCACAGTTTAGCCGACCCAGTGAGTCACCGTTCATCCGAAGTTTGATGTAATACTAAATCGCTCAGTGCTCAGTTGCTATACTCGCTACATATCGTGAGAACCGTGATTTTACTCAAGGATTTTGAAAACAGACATACGAAATTTGCCAGAACTTGTTAGTTTAATATCGTTTTCTGTTGTTTGCTTTGGAGCCACTCTCAAGCTGCAGCTTGTCGACTAGAGGAACACTTGAGTATTGATCTCGACTCTACTTGGACAGAATTCAAACGATGCGTGCTCGAGCACTCTTATAAAATACAATAGTTAGAGGGCTATTAATGTTCCCACTGCTGGGACACAGGGCCTCCTCTCTGTGAAATGGAATGGGCCGTTATCCACCACGCGGGCCTAGTGCGGGTTGGTGGATGTCACATGACTTCGAATTTTTGGTTTTAGGACATGCCGGTTTCCTCACGATGTTTTCCATCACCGTTTTGAGAGCAGTGGTGATGAAATAATTAACACAAAGTAAAGCGCCTCAATATTGAATTATTGACATACGCTCGTAGTTTTGTATTTCGATGGTGACTTTAGAGAAATGTGGAAGAAGACCTGCTGACCTTGCCCTTGCAATTGGGGGAAAGGGCTAGGAAATATAACTTTATTTTTGTTTTTATTGTCATAGACAAACACATCGTACATTCGTACAAATTCAAAGAGTTTTACAACCTCAGCCACGTTTAAAAACAAACGTTCCTCAGTAATAGCGTACTGTTTCTGAATTTCAATGTGATATTCTGCTCGTGATTTGTGTCGATTGACTGCAAATAGTCATGTGTTATGTTTGGTAATAAAATTTGAATCATGTGACATCGGAACAGTTATTGTTTGCGCAGCTTTGATGTATTAGCTTGGAAAATATACCTACATAATCCATATTCATGATTGATGTAGGTACTTATTAGAAATTAACAACTAATGACTTTCTGACTTTTATTGAAGTTGTTAGGTTACGTTTGTGTGAAGTCCGCATTGCTAGTGATTTCGTTTAAGTGTTTCCCAGAGGGAAGGTAATGTTGTTGGCTTTGTTGGTTTAGGTGCGTGATTCCCTTATCTTATGATTCATGAATTTGATTAAATTATAAAAGTAATGTTAATAAAATTTACCTAAATAATTTCCCTCAGTGACACTTGTTAGATACTTACAAAGAAATACCTAGTACAATACAACGGAATCAAAATATTTGTTATTTTATTCAAGCCTGTGCCTTTGGAATGAAAACACTAGGTTCAATAGTAACCTACGACGGCTAAGCCGTAATATTTGATTTATAGAGTATGGGACGTTAATCTATGTTTAAGAAAACCGCATAAAGTGCAATATAGTACCTATAGTACGAGTAGTAATAGTAGGTGATGCATATACCTGTAATATATGATGTTATTGAGTACCGATACGTTACGCAACTTCGAACTGCGGTTTATGACGCATTCGTGAATATGTGCAAACGCCCGCCGGGAATTCTGGCAGCCTGCAGGAAAATGAGTAAAAACAAACGTATTTGGAAAATACGTAAATAAATAAGGTTGTTTTTCTGACACTAAATGTTATTCAATTTTCTAGATCTATAAGTCGTTTATGCTTTAGTTCCACAGTCTGCAGAAATAAATAAATGGGACAGTATTTGCATGAAACTGTCTGCCGCATTAATTATTCGGACAATTTGAAAGTCATGTGATTAAGACCGTGTTCAGTAGCGGACGTATTCGCATAAAACATCCTCTTTTTCAAAATTCTGTGGGCTTAGGGCTGATTTCACCAATGAAACTAATAGCGATTAGTTCAACTAAACCCAGTTTATGCAAATACAGCGTTCCGATTGGTAGTTTCTCAGCGGTTTCAACCAATCAGAACACTGTATTTGCATAAACTAAGTTTAGTTGAAATCATCGCGATTAGTTTCATTGGTGAAAGCGGCCCTTAGTGTGAGTTTTTACTCGCGCTCATTCGCGTAAACGTTAACGTCAATTGATATTGAAACTGGATAAGCGCTGTCTGGTGATAGTAAGGAGAAAACTCTTTTTTTTAATACAAATTTACATAAGAGATCGTACGTTATCACGATCGAGTAGGTACCTATGTTAAAAAACTCGGAAAAAGCACACTTCTAAGAAAGCATTTTCTTCCTGCGGCCTTTTCCACGGGAACTGCATTTGATAAGGATAAAAAGTAGCCTATCAGACTCGACGACATAATTATGTGGCTTTCTATATCAGTGAAGAATTATTCGAAAAATTACCGTCGGGTATCCCCTCGCCTTTTACAAATATTTCTACCAAATAATTTTTTCCTCCATAATAATATGTTCAAATGTGCAAAGTTTTAAGGTAATTTCTTGTTCCAGATGTTGCTCCCCCGCTATAGGCCCACACAGGGCTCTGGCGGCAATCCTTGCGAGGAGCCCATCCATATTAACAGTGCCGTTACAAAGCCGGGACTATCACGAGGTCACCGGCAACATTATATGCCCCAATGTTGTTCGAGGCATCGACCACTTGAGAGATCCTCGTCTCAATAAGGTAAGAAATGCTAAGCTTTCCATCTTGCAGTGCAAAATGTCGCAAAGTACAAGATAAAATTACAAATTTACAAAACCCCCGATTTTAATTTTTATTTCATGCTTTTTAAACTACATAATATAATATAACTAGTAGCAGACACGCTTCAATCGACAATCTATCGAAACACGTAATAATGACACGATATCTTGCGAAAAAATCCAGATTCAAAGAGCAAAATGCGAATAACTTCGGCTAAACCGATTTTATTCAAACATAGCTAACACTCTCAAAAAAAAAACCTATCAAACAAAAAAAAAAACTAAATCAAATTCAACCGTTTAGGCGCTATGATGCCACAGACAGACACACAAATACACAGCAACACACGTTAAACTTATAACACCCCTCTTTTTCCGTCGGAGGTTAAAAATGGCGACCAATATTTCGAAAATCTCAATTTAAATAGGCCTTCATTTATTCCATTTGTGCCTTTCTAAAGTGCCAAAGCTATGGAAACGCGAAAACGTAATTTTGAAGTCGACTTCATATTTGAAGTTCTTATTTTGGATTGAAAATGGGCGAAACAAAAGCAGACCTACAATTCAGACATTATTGGTTTTTCAAACGAGTGTAAAATTTGATTGTTAGTCTTAATCAGGTCACGTAGTAGGGTTCAGTAACACCTAGACCACTTAGCCCGTATACTTTTTGAATGGGACGAATGACGATAAGCTTCCAATATAATGTTTGTATTTCTAGATCAAACTGGAATATTTGTCAGTTGTAATTTTGCTTTTGTTTGGTTTTCCCCCGTTTTTCCTTGAAATCGGTATTGAAAATATAGAGCTAAAAGTAAGGAAAAATGAGTGGCATTGACTATTTGAACACAATAGCATACTAGCATTGAAATTCGCTTTGTGTTAGTATATATTTTAATAAAAATACATTAGGAGCTTGGTTAATTTCGTCTGGCACAAATTTTTGTATCCATTCGATAGATAGTTGAGTAACGAACAAGTGACACGAGCTTTCAAGAAGTCTAAAATTGCTACAGAATTATGTGAATCCCTACTCAGTTTCCGTACATACATATTTCTCCCTTCTGGGTAATAAAATTTCCCAATTGGCGTGTATTGCATGATATTACACGTGTATAGATAAGATAAGGCACTTTTACTGGTGAATCCTTCACCTGTGTGCCGTAATTACCAAAACATTGTGTCTAACGTGGATCCACGTTTTAGGCACTCAAGGCGTTTTTATGCAATTTATTTATTTTTGACCGGTCCCGTGCGTCCCGCAACCAGCGGATCCCCGCAACCTTCGCCAGGTCATCGGTCCACCTGGTGGGAGGCCTTCCAACGCAACGTCTTCCGTCAATGTGGCGACGCTTGGGGGAGGCTTATGTTCAGCAGTGGACGTCTTTCGGCTGATATGATGATGATGATGATTTATTTTTGGCCTTATTCCAGACACAGACAATCAATACAAATCATCATTTTTCAGTTTTTAATTATTTTTGTTCTCTTAGCAAAGACTTTCTTTTTTTTTGACGTAAATATTTTAATATTGTGGTAAACAAAGGTGTAAATATGTATATACTTAAACACTAAACAAAGGTAAACTATAAAAAAATATACTAAAAAGAAAGATACACTTAGGCGTGGAAGTTCTCCTACACATCGCTGTCATCCGGGTACGTGCCCAGAAGACTGGCAGCATAAGGCTAATACTTTCTCCAGCTCCAGCTCTGCCAGTAGGAAGTTTTCCTAGTCACCTTCATATGCCGTCTTCCCATGTATTAAATGACGAACAACGATAAAAACAATGTTTTATTTTTAGGGTCTAGCCTTCACACTGCAAGAGCGTCAGGCGCTCGGCATCCATGGTCTTTTGGCAGCGAAGTTCAAATCTCAAGAGGAACAGCTAGAGATATGTACCATATCCATTGACAGATATGAGGACAACCTCAACAAATATCTCTATCTCGTCGAGTTACAGGTGACTAAACATGATAAAGGTACCGTTGATTCTGAGACGCTATTTATAGAACACTGGGTTTTGGAAACGGTCTGGTTTGGGATATTAGTAGTACAAATTCACGTTTGAATTTGGAATTCTAAGTATGAAGTTTGCATTTAAAGAATGCTAATTTGTTTTTTTTCTGCTGTGAGTATTATTTTATGGCTTGATTTAAAAATTACTTGAGTGGAATAACTTACACTGGATAGGCGATTGGTTCTAACTGGTGGTAAAAGGAATGTTTAAAAGGTTTGAACAGTATTTTCTATTTCTTTTTTCAAATAAAAAATTGTGATATTCTTTTAAAAAACTGCCATTGCTCAAATGCCAGCAATGAGTAATCGGGGTAATCTTGTTGGCCTTGACCTAAATTTTGTATCGATCTTGCTATACCGCGGTGTGTATCGGGGTTACATTGAAGGAAATGGATGCAGGGCAGCAGAACTTTAACCAAACAAAAATCTTTTTGTATAAGAACTTATTGATGTATATAAATTTTGGAAAATACCTGTCCAACTTCGAATTTAAAAACACATTTTTGCTTTTATTTAATAAACTAACAACTTAAATGTAAACAGAAAGAAGTACAATGATGAATAAATAAACTTTTGTCGGTTTTAAATAGCGCAATAAATTGTCGTTTGGAATGAATAATTTAAACAAATGGCAACATTGTCACCATGGTCGCGGCAACTATTCGCAGCACGATATATTTTCATCAGAGTAATTTTCCACAATGGTGTTATTTGAAAATTTTTGATGTACATAACAGTACCTATGGTCGGATTTACTGGGTTTAAACTTTATAAATGGGAAGGGATATCATCCGGCCCTTAGGCCGCCTATAAGCCAGATATAAACATTGGGTAGGATTGGCCGTTCGCTGCAAATTATGCAGTTAGCTAACACAAAAACAATTAAGCATGTTTGACGCTGACCGTAATGTGCGGTTAATGTGTTCAATTACTTACAAACGGCTGTTTTGTGTTGAACATTGCTGTGCGCTGAAGTGCAATTTTGTTAATGGCAACTATTACCTATGAAGCCTTTGACATAATAGGCCTAATTTGTAATTCAAAGTTTGCGTCTGTGTTTATCTGGTTTTCTCTTCAAAGCTACTTTTAGTTTATAGCCTTTTGTATCTTTTTTCAGTAAATTGAAAAAACAACAACTAATATATTTTTTTTGCGTCTAACGGAAGTAATTAATTTGTATAATTATTTTGCGAACAGTGCATAACTTGGTTTACCAGAGGCAAGTTCCTTTATATCGAAGGTATTTTTTAACTTGCGGAACGTGAGAACTAAATCCTATGTCCATGAGTATACTGCAATAGACCAAGTTTAAGTTACTGACACAACCACCTAACCCGAGGGGGGTTAGGTTAGGTTAGACCCCCTTGACCTTTTTATCTCTAAGTCGACTGGTAGAAAATGCCTAAGACATTATGCACAAGTCCACCTTTGTACTTGTGCATAAAGTTTTATAAATAAATACATAATAAACCACCAACAGCTCTATGAAAATAAATATGGTAATGTTTTTAATAATTTTATTGAATTATTGCAGGACAGAAATGAGAAGTTGTTCTTCAGGCTTCTAGCGGAGAACGTCGAGAAGTATTTGCCGATCGTATACACCCCGACTGTGGGACTGGCGTGTCAGAAATTCGGTCTCATTTACAGAAGACCTAGGGGTCTTTTTATCACCATCAACGACAAGGGACATATATTCAACATTATTAAAAATTGGTGAGTGTTCATTTTGATCATCAACTTCTTTTTCTTTGACTTTAAAAGTTGGTTGGGATACACTGGATGTGAAAAGAAGTTCGGGTGCTGTGGCACGAATTGGGCGAGGCCTATGTCCAGCAGTGAACTGTGATAGACTTAGTTCAATGAACCCTTTTTTTTCTATCTCTTGTCTTTGTAGGAAAATGATTTGGTTAGCTGAACTTTTGTATTTTTTTCCCTCCATCAAAAACAAAACAACTAAAACTAAGTCTCGACAGAAGATTGATTAGATTGTCAACAATTTTATCAGTGTCTCTGAGATAGTGTTTATTGTAATGTAATTCAAAACATTCGTTTCTGAGAATCAAAGCATATCTTATTTTAAGGCTATGAATAGAAATAGTTTACATTTAGCCATAGATATAATTATATTATTTAAACAAACTTGTTCTAGAAATTCAGACTCTTCATCAGCTATGATATCTAGGTAACTGTGATATATCTCATCGATGTATATTCAATACGTAATTCTATATTCTTACGCTGCCCCACAGCTGGGCAAAGGCCTCTCCCAAATCCTTTCAGGTATTCTTACCCAGATTTTTTTGAGCCACCTCGAATCAGCACAGTATGTAATGGTAACAAATTAACCAAACCAAATCAAACACTCTTTTTGAAAGAATACAGTGTAAACCTTATAAGTAGCAATTATCTTGTAAAAGAATTTGAGTTTTCAAAGGCATTAAGCCAGTCTAGGTCGACCTGGGTTTGACCTATAGACTGGGGAAGGCTAGAGAAAATCGATAGATGGTTAAAGCGCAAATCTAATGGCATAATTTTAAGACGACGATAGTCGTCAACGATCTTGAGGAAACAAAACGCGCACTCGTTTCATACCCGCGCGACCCAAATATCAGTAGGTTTTTGTACTTTCTTTATTATTCTATGACTGTAAAAAAAAGCCTTAGATCAAAATGTAGATACTTAAATTGTGAGATGATGAAAATGTCATTAAAATACGCCCGGCGGTTTTGGTGCGATTGTGGTTTTTTGTCCGTGTTAGACATAAATTTACAAATTTATTAAACTATTTTATACGGATAAAATTCAAAATGTTCATAGATCAAATTATTAAGAAAATGGTCCAATGTAACATATACTTTTTCCAAAAAATTATGGCCGTTAAGACAAGATTCTCATTTGAAAATCAGGTACCCCTTATCTGCGCCTTAAATGGCCCAATAAATTTGAAAGTGTACCTATGCAATATCACGATCGCTGTTTGAATACTAGATACAAAATAAAATTGAGACTATAAATTAAAACAGCTTGAATACTTACTGCCATAAATCTAGAGAGTTTGTATAATAACTTCTTTATAAAAAACATTTTATGGTGATTTTAAATTTACATTTGAGGACTACCACATACCTAAATCTAACAAGATAACGCAAGTCCCTACATCTGTATGAAAACCAAGCGTGCCACTTTTTCACACACAACTTAAAACAAAACTTACCAATGAAAGAAATCATTTCCAATGCCTCTGCCAACTTTTTCTATACAATCTTTACAGCTCAATATGGCATAATTAGGCATTTTTCTAAATTTCGGTGGATTTCCGGTGGCGATACCTAATGCTCAAGGAAAAACTCAAAGTACGATCATCGATCGTAATTAGAATATCAGAGCTAGTGCTCATTTTATAAAAACTTAAAACAAAAATATTAATCCATTTTGAGAAAACTGTTCTTCAAGATACAGGATTTTCCTAGTTTGAAGGACAGTGATCTTATTATGTGAAATAGCCATGCCCATTTTTGTAATGTAAACACTGATGTAACCTAGGCTAATCCTTTTGCAAATAAATTTTTATTATTATTATAATTTTACTCCGTTTTTTGACACGCGAAGAAGTACATAAAATCGCGTCATCTAGTTAGATTTATATCTGTGGGTACTACAGTTTGCCACGTAATGGTACATTACCGGAGTGACCCATTTTATTAATGTACTAAAACTATATATCTATATTATAAATACCACTTATTGTAATATGTACTTACATATTACTATACGTACTTTTCTACTAAGCTACTTTTCTAATCGATAGACAGTACCTACTATTTGGACTACAAAGACACCGACACCGAGGGTTAAAGAAAGGTCACTTCATTATTTACAGAACTGTTAAGGTCGGCTTATACTAAATGACTTTCTCGATCTCCACTTTTGTCTCTTAATTTTTTGTTAACAAGAAAAGAGCATTTTTTCGTTGGTCTATGTATAGGTAGACATACATACATAAACTCACGCCTGTTTCCCATGGGGGTAGGCAGAAACTACAGAACGCCACCTGCTACGATCCTTACATACTTCTTTTGCTTCACTCACATTCATACATCTAGTCATACACACACGCCGGTTATGAGTACTGTGCACCTGGCCTTTCTGAAGAACATCACCTATAAGGTCTATGTATGCCTTTCTAGGGCGTCCCCTCCCGGCGTTTTCATTCACGTCTGCCATGTAAATACATTTCGTTAGTCGCCTTTCATTCATTCTCTCAACATGACCAAACCATCTTAACATACTCTTTTCAATTTTAGTCACTACATCTTCTTTTAAACCACAACATCTTCTTTTAAACCACAACGTTGTCTTATTACCTCATTCCTCAATCTATCATTTAAAGTTACACCACATATACTTCGCAAGGAACGCATTTCTACTACATTTATCCTACTTTCATGTCTTTTCCCATACCCAACCTTCACTTCCATACATAAGTGTAGGCACCAGCACACTGTTGTGAACGGCGAGTCGAGCATAGGTAGAAGTACACTAATATCACAAATATCAAGAAAATAATCCTCTTCAGCTACTTTTCCGAATGCACGGTAAAATCAATTTTTATAACTTGTAAATTTTAATTGTTGACGTTCAAAAGTGCCGTTTGACTTTGACTTGTTCTAGATCTCGTTTTTGTTTATACTTACTTTTGAAATGAACAATAAGTACCTAATACTAAAACAAAAACAACATTATGTAAATCACAGTAATGGCATTCGATATCGTTATTCATTCCTTATCCTCAGCCCATAAAACAATAAAGCAACAATTTCTCTTCATCGACTGGAAATAGCTCGAACCTCGCAGCAATACTTCAACGATACTCTGTGTGTGAAACTGTAAACAAAGCTTACCGGTGAATGAACGTAGTCGGTTGTACCATTATTCATTTGTTTTTACGATCTGCTACGCAATGGAAGCCCCCGTACTTGTACACATTATGACACATCTAACCTATTTTGGATGTATAAAAGATGGTTTGTAGATTACTTTATTCTGACAGGTTACTATGAATAGTGTCCGACCAAAACACAATTTACAGCCAAAACCGTAACTGAATATTCGACTACACGCTCCTATACGTAGGTACACATTTAAACTATTTCAGACGCATATTATGGATTAAGGTTGACTTTATTCCGATAGGTATTCATTAATAAAGCAGTGTCCGACCGAAGCACGATTTACAGCCGAAACCGTAACTTAAAATTCGGCCCCGCTTCAACTTCGTCGAACACTATCGGTCTCTATATATAAAGGTCTTCGAATCAATAGATCCCGCGCTAACTTCCCAAGAAGCGGACAACAATAGACCAATCTGATTAGCATGTCTTGTTTCGTCTTTAGTGTGGACACGTGGTATTTTTAATATGTAGCACACTTTCTACATTGTGGATGTCTGAAAAAGTGATCCAGGGATCATCTACTAAATATCAGATCTACAAACCGACAATCCGTCCGTACCGATGAGCAAGATCAGATAGTTATTGTATCTCTAATATTCCGCTGAATGTATTTCGAAGCCTGAAGATGGTACGAGCTTTGATGACTGATAGAGTCTGTTGTGTATTCTTCTTGTTTCTAGCAAATCAGCAAATAATAATAACAAGTTAAGGATTGTCTGGTGGAGACTACTTTATGACATCACACCGTTTACAAAAACAAATGTTCGTTAATAGGATAATAATACTTTTATATAACCGAATTAAAAACCGGTTTTTATTATTATTGCTTAATATTGTGCAATCTTAAAAACGAAATTATTTTTTAGGCCTGAACCCGATGTTCGTGCGGTAGTCTTCACTGACGGAGAAAGGATTTTGGGTCTCGGGGATCTTGGTGCCTATGGCATGGGTATTCCTGTGGGAAAACTGTCCCTGTACACTGCCCTGGCTGGTATTAAGCCCCACCAGTGCCTCCCCATCACTTTGGACGTGGGCACCGATAATGAGGTAGTGTAACGTATAATTTATGCACGTTAATATAAAGTCAAGGCCAAAACCGGTGTCTATTTTGGAGAATTTGTATTAGTTTCCTTATGTTTGGTTTTTCTATTTGGTTGTTATTATGATTGTATAATTTGTTGGAATTTTAAAAAGATGAATGGTTGAGTTATCTTTGTGTGTATATATATCAAATTGAGGTATTTAAATGATTACAACAGTGTAACTTTATTTGCTTTCTGCATGTCGTATCGAGTGAAAAAAGCTAAAAAAACAACATCTGTTTAAGCAGAGATATAGACAAAGTCATCCAAATGACACAAAAGTGCGATCAACAGCCAAATATTTAAGCGAAAGTAAAAATATCAAAATACAATCGTACATGTTTGCTTACATACACTGAGAAACCAAATAAACAATTTTAGAATAGTTTTCCGTGTGTAACTAACGCATGTTTTAGGAAATTGTACTCTACGCGTGTTGATAAAAGATTGATTTTTCAGGATCTCCTGAAGGACCCGCTATACATTGGTCTGCGACAGAAGCGAGTACGAGGCAAGGAATATGATGAGTTCATCGATGAATTTATGGAGGCTGTTGTCTTGAGATACGGACAGAACACACTATTACAGGTGAGCTATTAGTTTCTATACGGCAGACATAGCTATCGTTACTGATATCGTGTTATCAATTCATTATCTTGCAATTAACTTATCTTTGCACGTATTTTTAGTAATCATCCTTGATTTAAATCAATTACTGAATCAATATTATTATTGACGTAATTTTGTATCGTATTAAGAAGCTTACATGCTGCATTATGTCAAGATAAGATAAAAATAAGTCGCAAAGATTCATGATCAATCTTCGTTCTAGTCATGTTAATTTTTTTTATTGAATACTAGCTGTTCCCCGCGGCTTCGCTTCCGCCGTGGACCACCCCACAGGACCCGTTTTCGAGATTAAAAAATAGCCTATGTCACTCAGGAATAATGTAGCTTTCTATTGGTGAAAGAATTTTTTAAATCGGTCCAGTAGTTTCGGAGCCTATTCAGTACAAACAAACAAACAAATCTTTCCTCTTTATAATATTAGTATAGACTAGCTGTTGCCCGCGACTTCGTCCGCGTCAAATTCGTAAAAAATATATTTTTATTTTTTTAGTTTCCCGCCGGAACTATGAATTTTCTCGTGATCAATCGTAGCCTATGTTACTCGTTATTACATCTGCTATCTACCAGTGAAAGTCTCGTCAAAATCGGTCCGGCCGTTTCGGCGATTACCCGGAACAAACAGACAGCCAGACAAAAATCTTAAAAATTGCTTATTTGTTGTTAGTACCGTATATACTTTCACGTGCATTCAATAAAACGTTGTTATTTTGATATTACATACAGACACTTCAATTTTATTTATTTGTATAGATTATTATTGAATTATTGAATAAAGACAACATACACACAAAAATTTACCGGTCCCGTGTGTCTCGTATCCAGTGTATGCCCGCCACCCTCACCAGGTCAGGCCACCTGGTGAGAGACCTTCCAACGCATAGTCTTCCGGTTCGCGGTCGCAACTCCAGAGCTTTTAGGCCCCATCCACCATCCGTTCTATGAGCAATGCACCCTGCCCACTGCCACTTAAGTTTGGCAATTCTTCAATGTGGCGACGCTTGGGGGAGGCCTGCTATGTCCAGCAGTGGACGTCTTAAGGCTAATATGATGATGACACACAATCATGCTTTTTTCCTTTTCATGATGGTTAGCAGAAACATACAAACCTGCTATGATTCGTACTTACTCCTATTGCTTCGTTACGGTCATATGCACGACGGTAATGAGTACTATTCACCTGGATTTTCTGAAGAAAATGTATGTCCTTCCAGGGCGTCCCCTCCACTCCACTCACATCTGTCTTTGTAAATACCTTTTATATTTCACTTTTCATTCATTCTCTCAACATGACCAAACCATCTAAGCATACTCTTTCCATCTTCTTTTATATAGCAAATTTGTTTTATCTGATCGGTTACACATTTACTGTTAAGTACGTTACTGATTCCTCCTAGCCCGTTGCATCATCGGACTACAAGACGTACGGCGATGCGTCATCAATACACGGTGGACATCCCACCCATACGCACCAAACGTTTTGGGAATACTTTTATTATACACAGCAAAAGATTGGAATTCCTTGCCGGAGTCTGTATTTCCCGATAGCTACAACCTGGGAGTTTTTAAGTCAAGAGTGAATAGGTTTCTTCTAGGCAAGCGTGCTTCATCGTCGACCACATCATCGCTTACCATCAGGTGAGATAGTGGTTAAGCGCAAGAATATTAAAAAAAGAAAGACATCCTAATCATATTTTGGAGCTCGTACCTCGCTCACTATAAGCCAGCAGGAGCTGTATCTCTGTTTGTGTATAGAGATCCACTAGATCGGTAGTTTACTATACCTACCATACATTGACGCTTTCGAGGTCTGGTGTTGGCGAAGGATGCTTCAAACCCCGTGGACTGCATTCCGCACAAACGAGTCTATCATTTGGTCAACTGAACATCAAAGCTAAACTTTCCACCACCTGCCTGCGTCTTCTTCTTATTCGTTTCGCTCTTGACAGAGCGGTCGTGGTCACGATGAATTTTGTCCGATCGCTGGTGTTCTTGTCACTCGCCTCACGATCTTTCTCCATTTGGCTCTGTTAGATGAAAGTTTAGCGCATTCATTTACTGGACCTCCTATCGCAGATTTGATTTTGTCGGTCCACCTCATCGGTCACCTCCCTCGTGGCTGTTACCGTCCACTCTGCCCTGCACCACCAGGCGCTCAATGGAGTCGTTATTCCGCCTTGAGACATGACCAAAGAATTTCAGTATGCGAGACTGTCTGTCTGTGTCTGATTGCTGATAGACGCTGCTTGATGCCGAGTTCTTGGAGTATGGAGACGTTAGTGCGGAATTCTGTCCAAGAAATGCCAAGCATTCTTCTCCAACACCACATTTCGTAGTGTCCTGGAATTATTTAGCCACATTGCCCGAAAAGAAGGTGATAACCTCCAGCAGTTGATGATAACTGGTAAGGTTGATGGCAGGAGGCCGCGGGGTTGCAGCCCGATCAGTTGGGGTTACCAAATTCGTTCAACGCTCAACACCAACTTGCACGTTAATTCCCGAAGGAATTAACTCAAGTGCCGTATGAAGGCATCTTGATACTCCTCGACAAGCACTTTACCCCAAAAAAATGTGGTTTTGGAGAGCGCTACAAGTTTTACGCAGCTACTCAAGACGCGGAAGAAACGTACTCTCAGTGGGCCGCAAGGCTCCGTGGGCTTTACTACACATTGCGAATTCCTAAACGTGGAAGAGGCGCTTCGTGACCGGTTCGTCATGGGAATGCAACCGGGGCCGGAGAAAGACAAGCTGTTTGCACGTGACCTACAGGAGCTAACACTGGCAAAAGCTGTGGAGCTGGCGGAGAGCGTGCGCAGTGCACGTAAGGGAGCAGCTGCATCATCGTCGTTGGCGTCGACGCAGACACAGCCGCCGAGCGAGTCAATGTTCAAGATCGCGCGTACTACAAGCGGAACCAGTGCAAAAGAACCGAGTGTTAAAGAAGTGTGTGTGGTGTGCGGATATAAAAACCATAAAACGTCGCAGTGTCGGTTTGCTAGTTATTCGTGTAAAAAGTGCAATGTAAAAGGCCATCTACGCCGAATGTGTAAAAAAATAAATTTCGCAGCAAGCAGAAGGAGGAACCTACCATACTTGCCATACGTTTTTTTTTCAATCTATAATAATATCAGTTTCAAATTACGTCAAGTAGTTAGAGAAAATCACGTAGAACGGACGGACGGACATCAATAACGTCTTCATTTAGCATGTAACTAGCCTATACTGCATGGAACTAAGCCTATCTGGTTATAGGGCATTTAGCTGAGGGGTTCCGCTTGCAACTCAAACATTATCCTCAGAGCGGAAGACTCGATCTTTAAGCAAATAACCAATGCTCCCTGGTTCATAAGGAACTCAGAGAATCTACCTCATCAACTAAAATTGAGCAGTGAAGTATGAAATGAGATCCTCTGAAAAAACATACAAACAGCGTCTTCTTCATCTTACAAATCCACTAGCAGTCTAGCTCGCTGTATCAGATGTTCTGAATCGCCTAAAACACAACCTAGATTGCCTACAATGAGCTACCCGATACAAAGAGTTAATCTGTGTGTGTTGATCTCGAGTTGTGGTTGAGCGATTGGCTGCTGGGCTGCGTGTCGCGGGTTCGATGCCCGCATGGAATAAATATTTGTATGGCCTACAGATAGTTGTTCTGGATCTGGGTGGGTGTTTGTGAGTTTAAATGTTAGTTAACGAACTCACGATTCAGGAAAAAAATCCTAGTGTGGGGCAACGTTTTTGATAAAAACCGGCCAAGTGCGAGTCGGACTCGCGCACGAAATATTTATTTTATTCTTTAGTATTTGTAGTTATAGCGGCAACAGAAATACATCATCTGTGAAAACAACTGTCTAGCTATCATGGTTCATGAGATACAGCCTGGTGACAGATAAACAGACAGACAGACGGACCGCGGAGTCTTAGTAATAAGGTCCCGTTTTTACCTTTTGGGTACGGAACCCTAAAAGAAAAAAAGAAAGAGTTGACCCTGCATGACTCTCAATCTAGAAACACTTCTCTTCATAGTCATTGAACTGATTGCATGATAAACGGAGAAGACAAAAAGATAGCTTGGGACATGAAACACGTGAGAAGTCGGTAATACCTACATACCGTGTGCAGTTTGCACACAAACTGTCTACTTAGAGTACGTTACATAATGTAATCTTATCGTATAATCATTGAGAGTTGAACGATATTTCTGACAGCATCTGGTAATTTCCAAATATACCCGATAAGACACCGATATATTACTAGTTATTGACTTAGATTTATCGCTATCACGCTTTGTATAATGGTCCAGATAAGACTTTTAAAATCTCAAAATACTTTATATCCATATGCAATTGAGATAGTATTATGCATTCAATCTGCCTAGCCTTTTCCCAACTATATTGGGGTCGGCTTCCAGTCTTACCGGATTCAGCTGAGTACTAGTGTTTTACATGAAGCGACTGCCTATCTGACCTCCACAACCCAGTAACTGGGTAACACGGTACCCCTTGGCAAGACTGGCGTCAGATCTCAAGCTTCTGACTACTCGTAACGATTGTCAAAGATCTTTAAATGACATCCGGGACCAACGGCTTAACGTGCTTTCCGAGGCACGGAGGAAACTCGGTATGTTGAAATGGTCACCCATCCACGGACCAACCTCGTCAAGCGTTGCTTAACCTTGATGATCGACCAGTGCGGCTGTTATTATTTAGCCACGAGAAGATAGTATTATGCATTGCAGGTGTTTTATTGATAAAGATGTTTAAAGATGCTTCAACAAATCAATCAGAGTAATTTTTCGTCATTGTGGAAAGGCCCCAACATGTTTAATATACGTGAAACGTAGATTAGAACGGATTTGTCTATCAGTTTATCCGCGAAATGCCAAATGTTAAATTTATAACATCATAAAGATCTAATCTTAAATCTAAATACAGACATTATCGAATATTGGTGGGTAAATGCGTACACGTGATGCGGAAGAATTAGGAAAATGTTGTGTGGAATGTTTTGAGTAGATATGTATCCACATTTATAGTCAAGACCACAGATAATATAATACTAGCATACAGATGCCTCATCCCATACAAAGACACCGAGCCGAGCGACGTAACTAGCGTTTTTCGTCTGATTATTCTGAATATTTTTATAAGTACATCGATAGCGTTCGGTTTCGTTCCTCAGCTGTTAGCTGCGACTTGCCAGTAAAAGAATATACTCGGTTCGTGACTATTTCTTTCTTTAAATACAGTGACGATTTGTTTTATAGTGTTTTTTGTACGTTTTGACAGTTCCATTGTACCAAAATGTGTTACAATACAAATTTAAAAAATCGAGTGGCATGCCTCAGAAATGTATAACCGTGCCATCTATTGGAATCAATTTTAAATGATTCGTTCAAATAATCTTTGCCGTGTGAAATAATTTATAGAGCCCAATATTTCATAATGTTGTGTTTATGAGAGTTGATTAAACAAGAACATACAATTTTTATGATCAATTCTAGAAAATGTTAATTTTACACACAACTCAATAACAAATCGATGCATATCGCGCCATCTAGTGATATTTATTTAAACCAAATTTTGTTTGTTAGCGCTGGGACTCCGTGGTCAAAACTTCCTTCATAAGTGTAGGAGAAGAGTTTTATCAACATCTATACTGATATATTTTAAAGCTGAAGAGTTTGTTTGTTTGTTTGTAGGGTAGGTAGGATAGGTAGCCAGTTGACGGAAGCGAAACCGCGGGGGTCAGCTAGTAGATTATAATAGCAACATAATGATGAAATGCGTACTTGACGAGCAACTACTACACTATTATGGCTATAGTTGCACTGCCCGGAATACAGCCTTGACGTTATGTTAATCATCGTCTTCCTGCCCCTATCCCATGTTACTTGGGGTCGGCGCAACACGTTTGCTTCTTCCATACCGTCCTGTCCCTTGTCACGCTATTACTGACTCCATTTTCTTTCATATCACTCCTCACACGATCCATCTTTTCTTTGGCCGTCCCCTCCCTCTCCATCCATCCACATTTATATTCATAACTCTTTTAGTAATGCGTTTCATCCCTCATCAACACATGACCATACCAGGACAAACGGTATCCCTTCAACTTTTCTGTTTTTTCGTGTTTTCTGCGTTTCAACGTTACGTTAATCCACCTAATAAAAACTATAAATATCAACAGCTGCCACATAAACGCATTAAAATTACATGATCTCGATTATAATATAAGTCTTAGCAAAACCAAGGTGTTGAGTGACGTCATTGCTATTCGCTGACACATCTACGGCTTCACACCTCCCTAACCAGCTGATTCTTACGTCAATGTCACGGACAATGCTTGGCAGAAAATACCTCTTCTTTAATATAAACGAAGTAGCCTTAGTGTAGATATTTGTTTAGTCATATCATAATCAGCCTGGAGTGATGCACTTCAGATAATAAGCACTTTACTTTCTCACATACTTTCGGTAGATTTATTATGTAAGAAACAGCAATCAGCAATCATTGCGTGATCAAACACTTTATGTCATAAAAGTCGGCATTACCTACAGTGTAGGTATGTTAGGTCCTACACAATTGTCCGAATGAATGACATTAACTGTCACTTCGTTAATAACAGCTCCGTATTAAATAATAATTAAAAATAGTTTCTTTACATGTTAAATGCTATGAAGTAGTTAATTAGTGAAAGTGGACTACAATAGCCAAACCACATTGTTATCTTGTGATATTATTCAGAAACAAAAAAGTTATTAGCGACCGAAATACAGACTTTGTAAACATAAAAGAAGATTGTTTATAATGTCATTCTAAAGTGAATTATCGTTTTAAATGATAATAATTACGCTGGTGAACAATAAAAAACCACTCAAAGTCAAGCAGTGAAGCCAAAACAGTGAGTTACAACAAAAACTTTTTAACAAAACATACAAAACAATAATTTATTTTCAATTCACCGCCAATATCCAAAATATAAAGTAACGGAATAATACAAAATCAACGGAATCATCATTACTAACAGAGGACAAATTTCAACTATTAAGTTAACGTTCAGATGGCTTAGTGGTTACTGCGGTTGGAGTTTGAGCGCCAGAAGTCGCGAGTTCGGAACTCAGACACAACATATCTTTTTCCATTTTATCAGAAGTTAATATTCAATTTCAATAGAAAATGAACTTCTTTGACAACATAACGTTTAGAAAAACAAAGGCACGTTCTTTAGAAATGTCCGAAGAAAATAGTCTTAATAGTTCGAAGTTAGATGGCAGCACTAGTAGCTTAACGAATATATCCAGTGACGAAAATAATATACAAATACAGGAACTACAAAACCAAATTGCACAACTTACTTCACAACTTAATTCAGCACACGAAGAGATAAAGAACTTAAACATAGAAAATACTCAACTTAAAAAATCTGTAAATGAATTAACAAGTAAAAATGATGTACTAAAAAAGGCTACAAAAAAATTAACTGGAGAAGTGGGAACTCCCAATAAAAGTTCACTTACATCTACTCCGCGACTAAATTCTCAAACAAAGTCACAGAAGAAGACAAGGAAAACACAACTGTTTTCGAAAAAACAAGACTCGATTAATGTTTCAACGGTAGAAATAGATAATACAACAACACAGAAGATAGAAAATGATGACAATTCTTCGATTCCCATAAAAAGAAAACTGTGCATTGTTAGTGCGAATAAAAATAACAAGGTTTTGCCCACAGCTCAAGAGATATTTGAAAACTTTCAAGTATGTCATTACGTCACGCCGAATTGTGGTATACTTCGACTTATCAAAGACTTACATAAAAAACTAATTGATTACTCTATGAATGACTATTGTGTAGTTTTAATTGGAGAAGAAGACTTTTTACATACTGAAAATTATGTTAGTATCATTATAAAACTAAGGGAGACATTGATGACAGTACAGAATACGAATATAATCTTATGTGCTCCTACTTTTAAATTAAGTAATTACTCGACAATGTTTAATTGGCGTATAGAGACATTTAATAATTTATTACATCTAGACTTACAAACATATAACTATGCAACTGCATTTGATTCTAATTTAAATCTTTTTTATGACTTTACTATGTTCTCTAAATTCAATAGACAAATTAATGACTGTGGTATGCGTAATATCTTTCAAAATTTATTTTTAACCATAACAGAGATATCATCGACCCAATGTGAATCTTCTGCAGATGAAAAATATTGTGAACATGAAAACTTTTTTCGTGTATAAAAATATTAATATTCTGCATCAAAATATAAATGGTCTTTTGAACAAATCTCATATGTTTACTGTCTTACTTAATGAACTCTTCAATTAAAAAAATAAAATAATTGATGTGCTGTGTTTTGCAGAGCACAATATGATATTATCTGATGTTAACTTGTTACATATTCCTAATTTTAGACTTGCTACACATTTCACTCGGAAATCCCGACATGGTGGTACATGTATTATGATACGAAACGGAATTAAGTATAAAGCTTTGGAGTCGGTAGGAAAGTGCTGTGTTTCTAATATAATTGAATGTTGCGCAGTAGAACTCACTGACCACAACATCATTGTAATTTGCGTCTATAGGAGCCCATCTAGTAGGGACATAAAAAGTAAACTTGAGATATTTATCAATAATCTGAATGTTCTCTTAAAGTCTTTTTCATTACACACTAACAAAAAACTTATTCTATGCGGTGATTTCAACATTGATCTTTTAAAAAAGACCACTTGTTTAGAGCAATTCAAATATCTTATAACAGGTTACAATCTCAAATTTGAAATAAAGGTTCCAACAAGATTAGGCAGTGGGACTTGCATAGATAACATCATTCACAATGTACGAGGATCAAAAGGAGAAGTCATAGAGCTGGCGGTATCCGATCATACGGCGCAACTTTTACGATGTCCAGTTAGACGAACATGCATATTAAATTACTGGTTTTCAACTAAACGAGATTACTCAAAAGAAAATGTTCAGAAATTCATAGACAACATCAAAGCTATCACTTTTGCTGACGTATACGAGGAAATGAATCCCGGTAAGGCATTCAAACTATTCTATGACCTGTTTAAGTTGCTATATGATTTATGCTTTCCAAATATAAAAATAAAGATATCGACTAAAGAAAAACCAAAATGGATTAGCCGTGGCATTAGGATTTTCAGTAAGAGAAAAAGAGAATTGCTGTGCAAATACCGGTAATATTTATTGTAATACCTGTGTTCACAAATAAATATTGATTGATTGATTGATTGATTGACAATCGTTTGCTAATCGCTCGCTGTTTGTCAAATGCACTTATTTAAAAGAAACGAGAGTATTTATTGCGCGAAAAACGCTGTCGTTTTGCTCTTGCAAGATACGTAACAAGCCTGCCGGTTCTGTTTATTCACTGCTTCTCCTAAATACTTGATGGAATTTCACTTAGTGAAACCTATTTCGACCGCACATAGACGTTTTATAGCTTATGCAAGTATTCGCATAAGGTTGATCGCTTTTGTAGGAAATACATAATATATTGTAGTTTATATATTTATTTATTTATCACAATTACTTTCTGCACTTACAGTTTGACCCAACACGTGCAGAGAGTCAACAATTTCACCATTGCATAATAATACGATTATAACAACAATTAGAATAATAAAACAGTAATAACATAATAATCAACAGAACAAATAATCAACAGAACAAATAATCAACAGAACAAATAATAAAATAGTAACAACATAATAATTAACAAAACAAATAATCAAATAGTAACAACATTAAAATCAACAAAACAAATATTCAAATATAATTAAAAATAATTTTAATTCCAAAATAATAATAATTTAGTAGGAAACTTTATCTCCATGACCATATTATTATATAGCGTAGAGTAGCGGTGACGTATTACTCTGAGCATACGTCACCGCTAACATCAGATGATTCAGTTTTAAGTTTCGGTATTTCCCGGTAGTACTTATTACGCACGCATTTACATGGCTATGATACAGTATTGCACGTTTTCCTGCCTTTTCTGGTAATAGTGGCGTTTATATGTATAGTATGAGTAAACCCACAACATATATGCTCCACTCCAGAATTGTGTGGACTGGTCTTTGACCTGCAGTGGGACAAAATAGGTTAGTTAGATATGCATTTGTCGTCGCATCGGTCCTTTGCGTCTCGCATCCACCAGATGCGAGATGTCCTGTACATCTCGCATCTGATGGATGGACAATATAAAATAACATAACCTATATTGTCCCACTGCTGGGCAAAGGTCTCCCCCATAGCCTTCCAATCTGCCCGGTGTTTCGCCTTCTCCGGCCAATCTCTCGTAAACGCTTCTAATTCGTCACGCCAGCGTTTCCTAGGCCTTCCGCGGCGACGACGTCCGACTTCCGGCTCCCAATGCTTGCCCATGATAGTCAAATAATAAAAAGTACGATTGAAAACAGAAAGCAAAGTATTCATTTAAATTAAATAATGTCGGAGTGTCCTTGAGACGTGTTGAACAGATTATATCATTAGCTATAGCTCATCGGAACAGTTGAAGGTCAAGGTGAAAGTCTACACGTGTCAAGATTGGGGGTCAATGTTGCGTTAATTACGGGACGGAATATATTGATAGCATTCATTTTGTTGAGTTTTGTTTTTGGTTGGACTACAAGCAGTCTAAGGTTTTAGGGTCACAGCCTGGGGACGTACTCGTATATCAGACAATAATGCCCTGGAACTTGGCAATTATGAATAGCCTAGAACGTGGATCCCAAAAATCAATATTGGCCACGGCGGCTGATCTCAGCAGATACTATCCATCGACGCGGGCGATATTATTGTGCAAAAGTATTTGTGCAAACACAGTTGAACCCTCTGTTCTCTTACTCTTATAATCCAACACCACCGGAGAGCGATCAGGCATAGGAGGCCGCGGCGGGAAAGGAGTGCTGGTCTTCCGGTACGCCGCAATCCCTACCTTCTGCGGCCTGGACACGGTTGTCACCGTCTGATGACGGACGCGGTGGGGCCGCAGGAGACGGGAAGTTTCGGCATAGTGTTGGCTACTCGCCCTATCCCCTGCGGCTGAAAAATGGTAGTTGCCGGGGCCACTGACTAGACCCGTCACAGGGGGATCAAGGGTGCCATACACGGGGTCGTCTGGCGCCCATGTGCTGGTTTGGTCCCTGGGGTGGTCACGGCGTGCAATTTGTTTTGGTGCGCCGGTGATGGGGGTACTCACCAGAAGAGGAGCCGGTGATGGTCAGCCGGGTTCACGGACGAGTTCTAACACGTGCCCGTGTTCCCGCCATAAGCGGCACACCGGGCAGGACACCGTAAAGTTTTGGTGGGTTGGAATCCCACATAACTATCTCCCCGTGGTAGCGCAGTATGCATGAGCATTTCTCCAGGCAAAAAAATACAAAAATGGCATAGGATCAATGGAGTAACTTGCTTTTCGAGGCCAAGTGGTTTCCACCGCCAACTTCCAAACGCCGCGCTGCCTCTGAGAAATTCCTAATGGAAATACTTAATTACACGTTATACTCAACCGTCACACTTGCGAGTTGCGACCAAGAGACAAACAAGGTTGTCAAAAGGTCCGAATATGTTGAGACATTATACCGCTTTTATGACTTTTGGCACTTAAAACGAGATCAACCATATTCTGCGACCCGCAGTTTTATGATCATGATCAGTGTGTCTTATTCCTAGTTTTTTAACGTACTCACTAGTGATAACGTAAACAATCTCTTATGTCAAAATGTATTTAAGAAAAAAGTTTCTCCTTACCATCACCAGACGGCGCTTAACCAGTTTTAATACAAATTGACGTTTACGTTAACGCAATGAGCATGAGTAAAACTCGCAGTAAGGCCTCAGGTTATTGTTTTGAGCTCTCGTTATTACATAAGCGGGTAAGCGTGACTAAACGCATATTGTTCAGTAGTTAACTAAGCGAGTTGAGCCGGTATAATTTCTGTCATTATAACGTTCAGCGCTGATATTAGGTCGTTCAATAATGTGCCTTATTACTATCGTATTTAAGAGCAAATATGAAAAGTCGTTTTATCTCTGGGAATGAAAATAATCTGCTCTGTAATTTTTTGTTTTCCTAATGATGTGCCTTATTTGTACCGGTAGTAATTTGCTAACCTTTATTAAGTTAAATTCTCTGAAGATAGTGGTAGAAAACAAAATCTTTTTAATTGCCTGTTGAAAATTTACGGGTCAATTGTTTAAATAATTACGTGTTATCGCACTGTAGTAGCATTAGCAAAGTTACTTTCGTTAACTTTTCTTATATAGTATTACGTATTTTTATTGTTCAACACTTGTTTTACATTTATGAACATTGCCGTAACATCAAAAATGGTCAAGAATAGTAGGGTAGTTTACTGAAAATTAGACGCGTAATTATTGGTCACTTATTTTTTCTTTTCACACCTACACACACGACACGTAAACATAAAGTGACGACGATATAATGCGTTGAAATATCGTGTGACGTCACGCCATACTTTATACTGCCTTTGTGACATCACAAGCCCCCACTCCTGAACTTTGATGCGCTTTAACTTGTAATTTTTTATTGATTTGGTAAAGCAAAAAATACGTGTCCAATATTATTTGATAATCTCACTGACGGACTAAATAGAATTATCATTTTTCTAGCCAGGCAACATCCCTATTGTTAATTTGTGGTAATTTGCGATTAAATCTGACATATTTTGTATTTGTAGCATCATTGGTTTATGTATAAGATAGCAATTTCATTGCAGTCTTAAGTTTGCCTTTAATCCGACTTACCTTTTCGTATGTTGGTGGTACGGACCTTTAGTGCGAGAGTACAATTCGATTTTTACTCACTGGCGTAGCAGTCGGGTCACTATTTACTCACAAATATTTTTTTCTTGCCCCCAGTTCGAAGATTTTGCTCTAGCAAACGCCGGTCGTCTGCTGAAGAAGTACCGCAACAAGTACTGCACGTTCAACGACGACATCCAAGGCACAGCCAGTGTGGCCGTGGCCGGTCTAATGGCCGCTGCCAGAATCACCAACAGGAAGCTCAGTGAAAACATCTATCTGTTCCTTGGAGCTGGTTCTGTGAGTATAAGCAATCTTTTGTTCATTTTAAAACAATATTTTTTTTGAACAATTTAAAACTGTTTGGTTTACGAGAGTACACGTGGCGACATCTATCTCTAGTCTTATGCGAACTATATCTGACATTATAAAATCTGTTATCGTGCAAACGCAAACATAAATTATAACAGCACGACAATAATTATATATTGACTGTCGAGAATCTGTCCTGATGTAAACGAGGCTTTAAGACGATGACTAACGCCAACGACCTTGAGGGAATAAAACGCGCACTCGTTTCACACCCGTGCGACCCAAAAATTTGTAGTTTTTTGTACTTTCCTTATTATTCTATGACTTTAAAAAAAAGTCTCAGATCAAAATGTAGATGTTTAAGATGGTGTCGAGTCTTTGAGATGGCGTTGATTCATTATAATACGCCCAGCGGTTTTGGTGCGATTGTCCTGTTTTTGCCCGTTTTAGACATAACTTTACAAATGAATTACACCAAGATATAAGAATAAAACTCAAAAATTTCTTAGATTTAATTATTAAGAAAATGGTCTAATGTAACATATATTTTTCCAAAAAATTACGACTAGCTGTTTAGAGGTGATTCTCATTTTAAAATCAGCTAATCAGGAGTATCTGCGCCTTAAGGGCCACTTTCTCAATTATAATATTCATAAAACAGTGTTACTCAAATCAAAAAAGGTTCAATGGTTCTGGAGTGGCGACCGCGAACCGGAAGACGTTGCGTTGGAAGGCCTCCCACTAGGTGGACCGATGACCTGGTGAAGGTTGCGGGGATCCGCTGGTTGCGAGACGCACGGGACCGGTCAATGTGGCGACGCTTGGGGGAGGCCTATGTCCAGTAGTGGACGTCTTTCGGCTGATATGATGATGATGATGATGATGACTCAAATCAAGCCAAATGAAACTACTTATTTTGAACTTTATGCAACAGACATGGTACAATAGCGTAATACTCACCTATTTCCACACTTACTTGCTCAATCATAACATTATTTTCTTTCTTATAAGTCTGTATGTTCACTTATTTTTCAGGCTTCCAACGGCATCGCCTCCCTGACGGTAGCCGCCATGGTCACCGAAGGCCTGACAGAGAAGCAGGCTCGAGACCGAGTGTTCATGTTCGATATCGACGGCTTACTGTCGACCCGTCGCGAGGGCGGAGTACCCGAACACGCGAAAGCCTTCGGCAAAGATGTTGAGCCCGAAAAGGACTTTGAAGCTTGCGTTGCGAAGATTAAGCCCAGCTGTATTATTGGTAAGTTGGAACACCTTATTTCGGTTACTCATAATACCTTTAGGTCCATGTGCTGTTCCCGCAGGCTTATTACGTATCTTTTGCAAGAGCAAAACGATAGCGATTTTTGCGCAATAATTGCTCTTCCATACAAAAGTTTTAGAGTTGTTGGCGGTTTTTTTTTAAATAAGTGCATTTGACAAACAGCGAGCGATTAGTAAACGATTGTGTAGGATCTATCATACCTACACTGCAGATAACTCCGACTTTTAAGCCATAAAGCGTTTGATCGCAATCGTTTTGCTCTTGCAAAAGATACGTAATAAGCCTGCCGGTATTGATCAACAAAAAGATTGCAAAGTCGACCTGTCAAAACTGAACTGTCGGCTCCATCACGAAAATAACTGACGTCACTCGGTGGTAACCTAGCACCATCTGCCGCATGACAGACGAACAATAGGCCATACTGATGACCCATACATAGCAAATTACATTGCCGGAGGTTCAGATGGAGATGGGGGATGAGCTAGACTCCTGCGATAAGGACTGGTCCTTTGTGACTCTACACAGAGAGAAGTGGAAGAAGAATAGGTCGGCATTTACTCTGCAGTGAGACATTACAGGCAGTTATAAAAAAAGGTTGACGAACACTTAAAATGCGCGCTGGATCAATAAAGAAAAATCAGCGAAAAATCAAATTTCGTGTGGCGTAAATTTTCTTTAAAACATAAGGATAGGGGTTGAGCCTATAACAGTTATTGGGTTCCGGGCACTGACAAATTCCATATGAAAGAACTCAATAACACTGTCCGACCCGAGAACCGGACCTAGGACCTCATTGTCGGCAGTAACTCTTGGACATAACTTTAAAACTAAAACAATTAAAAAATCTCTAATAAGTTGTTATTTCATGCTGCATATTTTATCTAGTAGTAGATACGCTTCGATCGGCAATCTATTGAACACGTAATTACGACACCATATCTTGCACAAAAAAACACCCCTATTCAAACAATAAAACGACCATAATTTTAGAACGGCTGAACCGATCAAACAGAGCTAAGAACAATCGATAAAGTCACCTTTCAAACAAAATAAAAACGAAATCAAAATCGGTTCATCCGTTTAGTAGCTATGATGCCACAGGTACACACGTCAAACTTATAACACCCGACGACACTTTTGCCGACTAATCCCCTGGGGGAGTTATCTAAGGAAATTTAGTGGAACGAGTGTTAAAAATAACGTATTTTGTGTTACAGGATGCTCGACGGTCGGTGGTGCGTTCACAACGAATGTTCTGAAACAAATGGCCAAGAACACTGAACGACCTGTCATCTTCGCGCTGTCAAACCCCACCAGTAAAGCTGAGTGCACCGCTCAAGCTGCCTATGACAATACAGAGGTATGTTTAAATGTGTTTTGTGTTCTGTGCAAACAAAATAGACTTATGGCACAGATAATAATAATAATACTAGCGTGCAGATGCCTCATCCCTAGACAAAAACGGTGCCGACGCCATCTAGTGAAATTGATTAGAACCAAATTTTTTATTTGTGTCGCTACCCCGAGGTAATGGTATTTATAGATCGCAATTCGAATTTACTTTGCGTTGTAAAGTTAGCATCTCCTACCTAAGTGAACCTTATCAATTTTGTTAATATTTGTGACAAACTTGGTAAAGCAAATTCAAAGCCTGCCTGTGCTCTGATTTGATTTCTGAATTAAGTATTTTAAGTGAGTATTTTTTTAGACTAGCTAGAAAACCGGTTGAACTTGACATTAAAGTCGGGTTGACACATTATTAACTCCAAATCCTGCGATACTGGGGGTAAGATAGAATGAAGTCGACATTTTTTTTTTAAATTAATTATGGTTCCGTACCTCAAAAGGTATAAAAAAAAACCCTTATAAAATCACTCTCTTGTCCGTCTGTCCGTGTGTCACCACCGATTTTCTCAGGAACAGGTGGACCTAGCAAGTTTATTCAAGGTCTTGAGTCAACATGATAAAAAGATATGGGCAAATTTATATTTTCGCGAAAACTTGTGTACCAAAATTTACCTTAATTTTCAACTATTTTTATTTTGCGAAATTATCCCTTTACCTACTTGTGCTGTAAGACCTTGCTTTTAACCAAAATTGTCAATTCTAGGTCATCCAGAAGTACCCTATAGGTTTTGGGTCGAAAACTTATTTAGGTAGTTCCCGTTGACCTAGAATAATCGAAAGGTCTTACAGCGTAAATAAAGGAAAAATTCCAAAAAAAAATAAAAAGTTGAAAATTAAAGGGTGTCCCCATACATACATAGTTGCCGCCACCCTGGGTACGGAACCCATCGTGCGCGAGTCCGACCTGCACTTGGCCGGTTTTTTTTATTGTATTCTTAAAATTTAACGACTTTTACTATCAAGTCTACACATCTATATACTAACTTTCTACTTTCCATTGCAGGGTCGCTGTATCTTCGCGTCGGGTTCCCCATTCCCTCCCGTAAAGTACAACGGCAAGGAGTACCACACCGGACAAGGCAACAACTCGTACATCTTCCCCGGAGTGGCTCTCGGAGTCATCGCTACCGCTACCCACCATATACCCGAGGGCATGTTCTTGACAGCCGCTAGGGTATGTAAAGCTTCTTCATATATTCTCGCTTTTAGTGCTTGCAAGCCCCAATAAAGCTGCGTTTCCATCAGAGATGTGCGATGATTCGTAGCGAGGGATGTGTTTGTTAAGAACCAATAGAATCACTTCATTTACCTAGCCTCTCTGAGTGCAGCTCTAACAGATACGGCTCAGCCGCGCGAGGTTTTTGTACATACAAAACAAGTGAAGGATGTGTGCGAGGAATGTGTGCCGTTCTAGTGACTTTGCCGTTAGTTCTAGCTGACTTCATGAGTGGTTAGTAAGCGACATAAAAATAATATGAGTGAGCGACAAAAAATTATTCAGCGACTTCCTGCGACTTTTGAACCATAGGGCAAACCAAGGCTAAAAGCAGCTGGTGGAGGTATGGCGATACATATATATATGAAACGACTCCGACGACTCCACACCTCATCTGAAACGACTCCGCTACACATCCTCGCACCGTCCAACTGCGCACCCTTACGAAGAAACGCAGCCTTAACGTGAAACTTCCAGCCAGCAATTTGATTAACAAATTGTCGAACTCAATGTGACCAGAATAAAATTACCCTGCAACCTTGTCTTGTAGAGGAAAATTTACAAACAAGGGAAAAATGAAAACAACTTAAAGCTTCTCGTCGAGCTTCATTAATACGGCGCTTTTCAGGTAATCGCCGCTGTTTATTCTGGCAAGGCTTGAAACCGATAAAAAAATAACCAGTTATTATATGTTATAATCGGTTGTATCGTGTATTTTGTTCGGATTCTAAACGTTATTAGAGCGTTATTGATCACCCTAATGAACCGTTTTAGGCGGGGCGCGTGCCTAAAACTGAATCGTTTTTGTTCTTCAGCACGGTTGCGCATTGAAGGTAGGCGACAAAAACCGTTCATAACCGGTTAATTCCACATAACCTATTAACGAACTAATTGTGGTTAAAGGTAGAACAAAACCGAAAGAAAAAGTACCCTATGTTACCTACATAGGGTACTTTTTCTTTCGGTTTTGTTTTTCTTAGGCCCTTTGAATTTTTTTCGGGTTTCCAAGCCTTGGTTTCTGGTTTTGAGGATTACAGTGATCGGGGGTAGTGTCGCGGGGCTACTTTAAAAAACCGGCCAAGTGTGAGTCGAACTCGCGCACGAAGGGTTCCGTACCATTATCGCAAAATACGGCAAAAAAATCACGTTTGTTGTATGGTACTTAAATATTTATTTTATTCTGTTTTTAGTATTTGTTGTTATAGCGGCAACAGAAATACATCATCTGTGAAAATTTCAACTGTGTAGCTATCACGGTTCATGAGATACAGCCTGGTGACAGACAGATAGACAGACGGACCGCGAAGTCTCAGTAATAGGGTCCCGTTTTTACCCTTTGGGTACGGAACCCTAAAAACACGTTTGTTGTATGGGAGCCCTACTTAAATATTTATTTTATTCTGTTTTTAGTATTTGTTGTTATAGCGGCAACAGAAATACATCATCTGTGAAAATTTCAACTGTGTAGCTATCACGGTTCATGAGATACAGCCTGGTGACAGACAGACAGACGGACCGCGAAGTCTCAGTAATAGGGCCCCGTTTTTACCCTTTGGGTACGGAACCCTAAAAATAACTTTGCTACTCCTTCCTAACATTTTATAAATATTGTTGCAGACTTTAGCCGAGAACGTCACGGAAAAGGACTTCGAAATCGGTCGCATTTACCCATCACTTGGTTCAATCAGAGATATTTCTGTCAATATCGCTTTCGAGGTCGCTAAGATGGCCTACGACGAAGGTATGTAATATACGTTATTACAGTGTTTACATGAAAGCTAACAGATTATATTTTTTTATTTACGTTATGACTAACATAGTATGTAAGTACTACTAACAAATATTGTGGACCAGTGTTTTTTTATTTGTTTAACAATTGCTTACCACACTAACAGTTTGCACCAAAAGCGTAGAACCCAGCAAGCAAACATTCTTAATGTGATCTCTGTTTAGTTACTAAATAATAAAAAAAAATGGTGGGTTGGACGAGAAGGGAGTTGACGCCCTTTAGTGGGCTGATGGCAGCTCTCGCATCATGACACCTCACGAACGATAAAATTCGTCCGTGAATCTTGCTAATAAATTATTTGCAGTAACATTTATTTTAATTTATTTCTTTATTACAGCTATCATGACATTTACCCCAATTCGATTGTGTAGAAAAAGTAATACAATTACAAAGAATCAATTCAATCCAATTAATACAATATAATGAGGGTTTTTAGGAAAATTCACTCCACCAGTTGGCACCACTTTGGCAAGAGGTTTCTCTTTTGAAAACGCAACTTATGACTTGAAACATGACGTTGACGTCAATTTAAGTAATTACAGAAAACTTAAGGGTTTTGATATGTGTCTGGACCTGTCGCCTTAGTGCTATCACCAAGTGGACAGCATTTCAGAAAACCCTCATTCAAACAACACAACATGTTTTCATCAATATCTGCCTAGTCTTAACCTACCTACTAGGCTGTGGTCAGCTGAATATAGTTCAACTATTTTCTTGATGTCCCTCGGCAATCATATCATTTCCGAATACAAACGAATGTTAATTTCCATGTCCATCAATTATTAGATTTATCGTGTATAATAATTTGAATTCATAACTAAGTACTTTACTGTTGTTTTGTTTTTATTTCCGTGTGAAATATATAGAGCTGATAAATATCAGCTTAGACCTACACAACCTACTGGGTAAGACGACACCCCCTTTATAAGACTGGTTGTCAAACGTTCTGGCTTCTGACTGCCTTTAGGCTTAGCACGCACTGCGGTTTTTATTCGCCCGATTTTTTTCCGCACTTTATGCGACACATGGTGTAAATAATATCGCAAGAAATACATGTTTTGGCCATCGAATCCACCGCACCGCAGCACGGATAAAATAAATTGAGCTCATGAACAGGTAGAAAGAGACAAAAATCGTGTGGTATTTAATTCGCAGTGCATGTTAGTTATGATTCAGTAAGCGAATAAAAATTCGCACGAATAAAAGCCTTAATGTCTGTTACAATCAGTTTTTCATTATTACGTAGATTCTTTATTTACGTTATTTCCTTAGGTGTCGGATCAGTATATCCAATTCCGAAAGATTTAAGAGGGCACATCTTAAGTTGTCGGTATAATTTTCGATACCATCCTCATTTACCGGAATACTACCAATGGCCGAATGTCGTAAGTTGATTACAAAAGGTCCAAAGGGCTGCTTTAATTGAAGGTATTAAAGCATTGTTGTTTTGTGTATTTTGGACAGTCGATTTATTGTTCGTTCAGCAGAGTTGGCCTAGCTAGAAATACTGCAAATATTATTCAGATTTTTTATTCTATTCTTTCTTATTCTTTTAAAATGTCGTACTGTCTCTTTCAACTTACCCTCAGTGCTACAAGGCCTTTTGGCGCTTGAGTGATGGTTTCAGGGGGCCCTGTTGGGACACATTTGCGAAATTGTCTGTGGCGGTTGTATTAAAAAATAAAAGATGGTGGGCATTGGCGTGGTTGATTTATATGCTTACATAGTTATATAAGTTGAAATGGTATTGGTGGTGGTGGTGCTGTTTTTTTTTTTGTATATGGTAGTTATTTCGGAAATATATTGAAATTTTACCTTTTCGATTTTCGTCCCACGCCAAAAGACTTAATATGGATTATAACGAGTGCGCGCAATGTTCATTTTCTTAACATTTTGTAATTTTATTTAGAGTAATATAACTTAAGTTTTGCATAAAATATTAACTAAACAAATTTATTATTCCGTTGAGCCGTATGTCCTTATGTAACATGAAATTGGATCAGTTAGTTCAGTAAATGTGCCATAAATTGGAACCTTATCTTCTTTTCAATAAAGACTATTTTCTTTTACAGGGTTAGCTTCAGTCTACCCCCAGCCGAAAGACCTCATGAGCCATATACTGAACCAGATGTATTGCTATCACTACGAATGCTCTATGCCGATCGTGTGGGACTGGAAACCCGAAGAGAAGTTCGATGTAAGGCCCATAGAACCTGTTCCGAAAAACATCTAAATCAGTATTCGTTTTATTGTTTCGGTTATGTGTCAAATTTGATAGGAAAGTTCGCCAGTTTCAATCGTAAAAATCTATGTAGTTACTGTATGAAAAATATGTATAACACTTCTGTGTAGTTTTATGGGTAAGTGGAGTTTTTAACTGAAAGTATTTAAAACCCCGTCAGCATTATTTGAAAGATCAGGCAGGGTTGTATGTACTATTGTACACTCACGATTGCCAACGACAATGGTATCGACTTTTAATGTAATACGTGGGGAACAAAGACAAGAATGTCATCTTGTATAATTTAATTTTTTAAACTAATTTTAATATGCTTTTACTTGTTCAATCGAAATGAGGAATTTTAATCATTAAACGTATCTTTTACACATCCGACTTTAATTGATTAAAAGCTAGGCAGTATAAATATTTATATTTAGCCTACTTGCAGATGACAGTTTTGACAGTTGTAATTTTTTGACAAGCATGTTTTTTTTTGAATATGTAACGTTCGTTTTGGAATGTTGGTAGTAAATGCAATAAAGACGCGTACAGTGCACAACGCCTTTTAATGGGAGTGTTCATGTTGTCCATGTATTATTGTAACAATAATTAATTTACACAAAGTATTTTATACCTCCGTAATATACATAAATATTTAATGTTCAAATTAGAAATCTTATATATTAAAACAGTTGGGTTTATGTCCAGTTACTCGAATCTCTTGTTGTCTTTACTCTCTAATTGTTAGGTTAGGTATTCTTTTAAAAGTATTATCAGTAAGATTTTTTTATTTTATCCAAGTGGCGAATATTAAAGCAGTATTTCAGAATAGTATATTCACAGACTATTACAATATAAACGTTTCAGAGTGACTGGACTTAATCCTTATTAAATGTAGTGTTTCGACTGTATCGTGTGCAAGTAGCGAGTAGTAGAGCATTTTAAAATAATAATATAATAACATGTTATATATTATAGTCTTCAGTGTGAAAATAATAATCACGGTGGCCTTTTAACGTTGTTTTTATAGCTTTGCTCACTAAAATGTTATTTGCATTTCGAATCATTAGTTTTGAACTTTAAAAGTAGAGTAGTGTTAATCTTGTTGAAATACTTTTTTTCATTGACTTTTATTCCCATTTCATTTACTGCGCCATGGTTATAACAATGTTTATTTATTGCATCTGTCAGTTTTGATTTAATTTTTGCGATGCGGCGAGCTATTTATTTAATAACATATAATTCTAACATTATTTTTAAGTTGTAAATGAATTTGTTTAGCAAAATGGGATGTACCTACTTGAATGTTGTGAATATTTGAAATAATTACACATATACAATTTATGGGATGAAAGTTAAGAAAAGTCTAGTCACCGCAGCATCAAAATGCAGGTCATCTATTTAATATGCATTTCACATCATTATAATTATGATAAGCATTAGAAAAGAAATACAAACGAGAATAAAATAAAGACATTTATAGAGTAATCGAATAGAATGTCTAGGGTTTATTGTGGATGTGAAGTAGTGGAGTGGCACCATTCAAAAAATTTTTTTTTTTATGGAGTTTGTAATTCTGTTACAGTTAATACCTACTTAATACTGACCACACACCATTTTACACGCATTTATTTTATATTTTACATTTTAATTATGTTTTTGGTCGGTTCGGTATCCACATTTTTATTGTAATTTATCCGCATGTGCTTAACATGGTCGTGATGTTCAGAAAACAATTATTCAGCGAGTTGAAAATCTCTGTAATTTTTTCTGTCCCAGTTTGTTTGTTTTTCCCAGTAATTTGTCACGTTTTCATGGATAAAACATCTTTCACACTATCCATCCATCATTTAATAATAATTGCCGACAAACTGTTTTGCGGTTTGGCAGACTTTATGAATATTGTTGTTATAAAACAGAGTGGGTAAAAAATCGCGGATCAAACGAAACAGGATGATAGTTGGGATGAAGAGCAGTAAAAAAATACCTCAGAAATTTAACACCGCGCCATCTATTGGCATCCATTTTAAATGATCCAACCAAATAATTTTTGAAGTGTGATCTCTTAGGAGAGTTGATTAAACAAGAACATACAATAGTTTTAATCAATTCTAGCAAATGTAAATTTTTCACACAATTCAATAACAAATCGATGCATATTGCGCCATATAGTGATATTTATTAGAACCAAATTTTCTTTGTTAGCGCTGGGACCCCGTGCCGCAACTATCGCCCTGATTCGTTTGATCCACGATTTTTGCCCACCCCGTATAGATTTTGAATAAATCAAATTACTTTGGTCCTCTCCATCCATAGTCCATATTCATCCATACTCTTTGTGACATGTCCATGCCAAGAAATAAGGTTCCCTTTAAACTTTTAACTACGTACGAATAACATGTAACACTTAACTTCGGTAGTCTTATCATTGTAAATTTTACCAAGTATTATTTTTGAGTTGAGTTCAGTATTTTTATGATAGTGAGACAAATTTCGCAGAGCGAAAAAAATGCAATGTTTTTATTTTAAGTAGTCAGTTATTTATGTTATATTACGTATCAGGTGATATTATGTGATTTACCTTGCTGTGACGATGTATAATAAAATTTATCCCACTGTATATGTTTGTTAAATATTTGACTAAATGTTGCATGAAACGGAACATAGGTCATGTTATGGAAGCATCTTTTTGTAAGTTGGTCAATTATCTGGCAATACTATTAAAATCAGGGTTTTATTTTATTTTTACACTGGTTTTATAGCGTCAATTAATGTGTCACGTCATGTTAATGTAATGCAGCTTTCGGTTTTTTTTTTTAAAGTAATCATAGTTTTACTTACAAATAAAAAATAACATTATTGTGTATTAGTTAATGCGATTGTTAAAATTATAGATGTTACTCATTAAACATGTTCCAAAGATATTTATTTTTGTTTTATTTATGACTCCTCCGCGTGTTGTTAGTACTACTCCTAATATCTTTATAAATTATAGCTTACGTGTTATTCTGATGTCATAGTCTATATTTCTATGTTTTTATTTATTTCACACAAAATACTTAACAGAGAAAAGAAAGAATACAGATAGAGAAGAGTACAAAGGTACTGCTTATTTCAATGTGTCTGTGACATCATAGAGTCCAAACGTTAGATTTAGTTTTTTTTTGTTTAAAAGGTGATTTCGTCGAGAGTGTTCTTAGCTATGTTTGAATAAAATAGTTTCAGCCGTTCAAAAGTTATGGACGTTTCACTGTTTGAATCGGGGTGTTTTCGCAAGATAACGAGTTAAATAGATTGCCGATCGAAGCGTATCTACTATGTACTAGATAAATTATGTAGCATGAAATAAAAATATATCGGGGTTTTTTTAAATTTTGAAATTTTACTTGTCTAATAAATAAAGGCAAAGCAATGTCAACATTTTGAGTTTTTGAAAATAAGGCTTGCAGCTCTGAATGGTTTCAAACATCGACCGAATGCACCTCTTTTATGTTTTGAAAAATGTCAGTCGAGTTACCCCAAAATATAAATCAGTATCGTGAAATTATTGTCGCATTTAGAAGTCTCTCTATTTTTACACTCAATTGTCATTACATTATCATCGGCAAAGAGTCTCATCGGTTGCACAGTGGATTTAGGCAAGTCATTAATATATATTGTAAACAGGGGAGGTCATAAAACACTTCCCTGAAGGACATAATACATGACTTCGCGCTCTTGCGACCGATATAACTCTTCTCGCTGAGTATTTATGTTTACATTTTTATTTTTTTCCTTTTCTAGTGTTCATCAATAGGATGGACCCTAATTGTATTATAATCTAGCCTTATAAATAGAATAAGTCTATAAAATAAGTTATTTAATTTTAACCTAAACTATTACATTGTCTTTACTTAGAATGTGTCCAATAGCACTTTTCTTATTGTCTCTATTAAGGCGAATATACTTCGTTGTTGTTTTTGTTTGGTAGCACTTTTGTACGTTACACTATTCACATTCACTAACACTAAACACTAACTCGAACGATTTTGTTCTTTTTAGTCTTCCCACTATATTTGTGTGGTCGAGAGCTGGATTGCCTCGACGTTCACATGCTGATGAAGTCTCTTTACGTGAGCTTCTGCAAATTTCTGGATTTCTTTTTCGATGAACTCAACTTTTAGGTCCCGATGGAGGTCATCATTTCGTATGTACCAAGGTGCATTTACAATTGCACTTTGTTCTGGAATCGTAGTATAATTAATATATTGCTCTGTTTAGTACAGCCCCATAGCTGAATACCATAAGTCCAAACTGGCATCAGGACTTGTTTGTATAGCAACAATTTATTTTGCACAGACAGCATGGAGTTTCTTCCAAGCAGCCAATACATTCTTTTATATCGGAGGTCGAGTGCTTCTTTTTTCTTCTTGACGTGGGCTTTCCATCGTAACTTTGCCTCAAGGGTCATACCGAGATATTTGGCTGTATTCTCGTATGGGACTTGTTTATTATTAACTTGTTTATTATTATTATAAACTGGCGAATACTGATGTTTTTTGTTGGTGTCAAATCTATGTGAACAGATTTGGATTCATTAAATTTAATCCTCCACTTTTTGGTCCAGTCATAAACTTGATTACCAGCCATTTGAACCTTTTCTATTGCTTCTACGTGGCTGTTTCCTACAGCCATTATGGCTGTATCATCAGCAAAGGTCCCAATCGTGTTTTGCTCTAATTTAGGAATATCACTAGGTAGGTACAGGACCGGACCTAAAACACTTCCTTGCGGTACGCCAGCTTTTATTTGTTTCAGTTCTGAGTAGGCATCTTCTTATCTTATTCTAAAGACTCTGTTTAGAACATAGGACTCTAATATATCTGCAAATTGCTTCGGTAATAGGCTCTTCAATTTGTGTATAAGGCCTTCATGCCATACTTTGTCAAACGCTTGTTCCATGTCTAGAAATACTATAGAACATACTTTCTTGTCTTCAAGGGCGTTTTCTATTACGTTTGTGATCCTAGGTACTTGATCAACGAGCTTTTCTCGAAAACCAAACTGGTGCTCTGGTATTATGTTTTTGCTATCTATTATAGGTTTAAGTCGTCTGAGTAAAATCTTTATAAATAGCTTGTGTAGGGATAGGTGTAATTGAGTACACGAATTGATGTATAATACTGCTATTTATTAGCAAACCATTCAATATATAGACTTAGGCTACTTACACATACATTCATAGACATAGTTCTATGACACCCAATAAATAATGAGGCTTCATTCTTAATTGGTGTAGTCGTAACGCGACACGACCATTACGCGCGGCTTGCCCGAAGGCAGGGTCGCCATGTAGGGATAGGTGTAATTGAGTACACGAATTGATGTATAATACTGGTATTTATTAGCAAACCATTCAATATATAGACTTAGGCTACTTACACATACATTCATAGACATAGTTCTATGACACCCACACTACACTTGGACATTATTGGTAGCAAGGAAATAGGCCTATAGGATGATGTTTCGTGAGCCGGTTTACCTGGCTTAGCTATCATTATTACTTCAGCCACCTAATAAGTCTGGTACATATTTAAGCCTCAGTGCGGCATTGATAAGTGTCGTTAATATTGATGGGCGTGGAAGTACAAATATACATTTGCCTTTAGTATTGCAGTTTAATTCATAATAAAAAACGTAATAATAGTTTTACATTAAATAGATTTTCTTCAAAGACAGGCTAGGCTTGACAGGGAAAGAATAGAACGTCATAGCAATATTTTAAACTAAGACCATAGAGTAGCGTCGTAACAACACTCCTCCTCGCGACTCTCATGCTAATCCAAGATGAGTCATCAGCTCCTTGAGCCTTGGCCCAGCTAAACCCTTAGTTAGTAAATCAGCCGCCATCTTCTTCGTTTCCAAATATCTCAAGCATATCTGTTTATCCTGGATGCAATTCCTTATATAGTGCATCTTTAAGTCAATATGTTTAGATTTTGCCGTCACTATAGGGTTTTGACTTAGCTTCAGAGCGGCTTGATTGTCGTTTGAAATCTGGACACACTCAATACGAGCTCCTAGATCGTTGAATAGAGATTTAAGATGTATGGCTTCTTTAGCGGCTTCGGTGATTGAGCAATACTCCGCTTCGGCCGTAGAAAGTGCCACACTCTTTTGTTTTCTCGAGGAGCAGCTGATGCAGCCTCCTGCATATATAAAACAATAACCAGAGAAAGACTTGCGGTCTACTTTGCAGGTGCCCCAGTCTGCGTCTGCCATGCCGTATAACTCTTGATCTGTCTTTTTAAAGGTTATTCCGATTTCGGAGGTGCCTTTGAGGTATCTTAAAACACGTTTGGCACTCTTGAAATGTTCGGCACTGTAGCAATCATTGAATTGCGAGAGATAACTGACCGCGAACATAATATCTGGCCTTGTGGCTACTGCCAGGTACATAAGTGTCCCAATTAAGTTTTTGTACGGCAGTTCCTTTTCAATAGAATTTTTGTCTATTTCTAAAGACAGCCCTGGTTCAATGGGTGTGCTGGTAGGCTTGCATTCATCCATTTTAAATTTGACTAAAGTGTCCTGTATATATTTTTCTTGGCATAATTTAATAGACTGTTTTGTGAATATAAAATCGATTCCTAGCATTTTTTGTGGTATTCCCAAATCTTTAATTTCGAATTTATTTGCAAGCATTTCCTGAATTTCTTGCATCTTATTAGTCCCTGTATAAGCAATTAGGAGATCGTCAACCCAGATCGCAGTTATAATTTTTGCTCCTCCTTTCTGCAGTATGTATACGCATGGATCTGCTTGTGACGGAACAAAACCAATATTTCTTAGTTCCTTGTCCAATCGAATGTACCACTGCCTCCCGGATTGTTTTAGTCCGTACAAGGATCGTTGTAATTTGCAGACTTTTTCTCCTTTAATATTCCTTAAACATTCCAGCATATTTCTAGCTTTGTTATATATTGTAAGGTCATCCTGTTCACTTTCATCGATCATGATTTCTGTCACATATTTTTCTAAATTTTCAAGTACCTTCATGGATATGTTTTCGTCTATATCGCCGTTTAGATACGCTGTTGTGACATCCATCTGCTTCAATTTCATTCCTTCCTGGACAGACATTCCAACGACGGTTCTTATGGAACTTAACTTTGCTACTGGGGCGAATGTTTCGTTGTAATCTATGCCAGGTCTTTGTGTGAATCCCCGAGCTACAAGTCTCGCCTTTTTGGTTTCCACATTGTTCGGGCCAGTTTTTGTTTTTAAAAACAAGCTTGTAGTCGATTACTTTTTCGCCACTATCCTTCTTAGTAATTTTCCAAGTCTCGTTCTTGATATGAGCTCTTATTTCAGCTTTAATTGCGTCGTGCCAGTCATCTTCAGTATCATGATGATCAGATAAGTATGACATTTCTGACACAAGCATGCTGTCTTCCATATCGTCCTGTAAGACATAGTCGTTTGTCCATAGAGGCTTCTTTTTAATTCTCTTAGGTCTTTGTGATGTCGTTCCGGTTGCTGTCTCACGTGAAGTTTGATATCCATCGCTCTCAGCTCCTTCATCTTCTGATAATATTTCAGGTGAAGTTTGGTACTGATCAGCAGTTTCAGCCCCCACATCCTCAGTTGGTAACATATTATCATTGTAGTTTATTGGAGAATTGGTGGCAGCTGAGGATGACGCATCTTTCGAGGGTGGAGAATCCTGAATCGGTAAGTTAGAATTAGGATTGTTATTAAATTGTATCACCATTTCCTTTCTATTTTCAGGTTTCCGGCTGCTGTGGTTAGGAGCTGCTTCGGTACGAGTGTCATGATAGTACATCTTCTCGACGAACTTGACATCTCGACTGATTACAACATCTTTTTGATCAGGTAGATATATTCTGAAACCTTTAGCATTCTTCGCATATCCCATAAAAACTCCTTCTGTGGCTTTAGGGGAAAATTTGCCTCTTCTTCTTTTATTTAGAATGAATGCTTTACTGCCGAAAATGTGAAGATGATTTCCGGCGGGATTTCTGCCGACCCATTTTTCGTACGGCGTACTTCCGTTTAATGCTTTCGCTGGGCTCCGGTTTATTAAATAATTGGCAGTGTTTATTGCTTCCGCCCATAAGTATGAAGGTGCGTTCGATTCCATCATTAGACATCTAGCCTTATCAAGTAAGGATCGATTTTTTCTTTCGCTCACTCCATTTTGCTGCGGAGTATATGGTGCAGTCAGTCTCCTCCTGATGCCGCATTGTTTTAGCAGATCATCAAATACTTTGCTTCGGTACTCTCCGCCGTTATCCGATTGCAAATATTGAATTTTCTTTTTCGTGAATAGTTCGACTCCGTTTTTGTATTCTTTAAACTTTTCGATAACTTCGCTTTTGTTTCTTATGAAATATATGCAACAATATCTGCTGAAGTCATCTATAAATGATACATAATATCTGGATCCAGCAAGTGATTCGTCTTCAAAAGGCCCACAGACATCACTGTGTATAATTTCGAGAGTTTCAGATGAGATTCTATCATGGCTGGGGAATGGAAGAGATGAGAGTTTACCTTTTATGCAAGTTTCACAGGTATCCAATTTTACTTCTTTTAAGTTTAATCCTCTCATCAACTGCCTTGAAACCATCATTTTCAGGTCTTTTTCATTAATATGACCCAATTTACGATGCCACATCATTGATTCATCTTGAAACTTCACAGTTAAATTTACTGTTTCGTTCTCTGCAAAATCCAGATAGTATAGCCCGTTTATGTTTCTTGAAGCTTGCAGTACAACGGTATCTGCTTCTATGATCGATGCCTTTTCTTTTTCGAATAATACCTTGTAGCCGTTATCAGTAATTTTCCCGACTGACATAAGGTTTGTCGATATTTCCGGTACGTACAATGTGTCATTCAAGTTATATTTCCCGTCGTTGGCAGATATGCTGACTTTTCCTTTTCCTATAATTTTAGTTGTATGCTCCTTTACTGCCAAAGTCAGAGTGTTCTGTTCAGGGGCCATGTTTATAAATTGGCACCCGTTACTTGTCATATGTGAGCTGCAACCACTATCCAGGCACCACAGATTATCTCCAGTTTTTTCTTTTAAAGCAAAACAGATATTGAAATTTTTTTCATGGTGTTTGTGCTTTTGTGGGTTAGTGGCTCCTTTCTTCGACCAACATGCCTCGGTGGTGTGACCTTTTTTGTTGCAGTTCTTACAAATTACAATCTTCCTTTTTTGTTTGGCATACAGCGCTTCCGATCTTGACATTTGAGGGTTGTCATTAGTATCAATTTGTCTCCTTGCCTCGTTTTCTTCGATGATTTTTACCTTCAACTCTTCAGGGTTGGGCAATACATCTCGGGATTCAATGGCGATCCGAAAATTTTCATAGTTGGCTGGCAGGCTGTACAGCATCATAATGCTTAATAATTCCGGATGGATTGTAACGTCCATATTCTCCAACTTGCCGACCACGTCCAGGAAATTATTCAAATGGTCTCTGATGTCTTCATGAGAATTCATTTTCTTTAGGACGAGTTGTTTCAACAGCGTTGCTTTTCTCGCTGGACCAGTACTCTGGTGTATAGATTTAAGCTTGTCCCATACCTCCTTTGATGTTTGACATCCTTTTATTTGTTTTAACTCAGTTGGAGAGATGAGTAGAATAAGCTCTGATCTTGCCTGTATGTCACCTTTTGCAAACGCCTTTTGTTCGGCGGCAGTCGACGTTGACGACAGTTTGTTTTCTCCGCTAACATAATCCCATAAATCATTTTTTATAAGTACGGCTTGAGCTTGCAGACACCAAGTGTCGTAATTTGATCTATTTAACGTTTCAATACTTCGTGTTGATGTCGACGCCATTCTCGCATTATTTTAGTTATGTACTTACGCAGATGATCGTTGACATGGAACATATTAACCACGCTCTGCTACCAATTGATGGGCGTGGAAGTACAAATATACATTTGCCTTTAGTATTGCAGTTTAATTCATAATAAAAAACGTAATAATAGTTTTACATTAAATAGATTTTCTTCAAAGACAGGCTAGGCTTGACAGGGAAAGAATAGAACGTCATAGCAATATTTTAAACTAAGACCATAGAGTAGCGTCGTAACAACAAATATAACCAGACCCTTTCTCGGTAGGTTATGAAGTACTTCTCCTGTTATTAAATCGTACCTTGGTGATTTTCTTGTGCTTATAGGTAGGTAGGGTAGGGTAGGTAGGATAGGTAGGTTAGATGAATGTTTGGTGTTTTTATGGCAAAACAAAGTTTGCCGGGTTAGCTAGTAGGTAGATAATTAGTACAATAAATTTGTAAAAAGAGGTTAATAGCGAGTTATAAATCGTTTTTATAATGCTGGCCAGTATGGCAAAGGTGACAGTTTCTGTAAATATCATATCACTGTCATTTTTGAATGGTTCGCTTTCGGGTGAACTAGTTTTTACCAACAATTTTTAAGGTTTTTTGCCAATTTTATTTATAAAATTACTATGCAAAATGTCTGCTGAAAGTTTATTACTTCATTTGTAAGTTTCTAGGTCTTACGTATTTTTTTTTGGGTGATTCATTAGACATAAACGTATGCATCTATCTGTTGCTGTCATCATCATCATCATCATTTCAGCCGAAAGACATCCACTGCTGGACATAGGCCTCCCCCAGGTGTAGCCACATTGACCGATACCGCGCGTCTCGCATCGAGCGCCTTCCCGCAACCTTGAATCAGGTCATCGGTAAACCTAGTGGGAGGTCTTCCAACGCATCGTCTTCCGGTTCGCGGTCGCTATTCCAGAACTTTTCTGCCCCATCGGCCATCCGTTCTGCGAGCAATGTGCCCTGCCCACTGCAATTCTTCAGGCTGTCGGTAACTTTGGGTTCTTCTGCGGATATCCTTAGTTCTGATGTAATCATGCAAGGAAATTCCGAGCATAGCCCTCTCCATTGCCCTTTGGGTGACATTAAGCTTTCTGGTAAGAATGGCATTGTGAGTGACTACGTCTCGGTCCCATAGGTGATCACTGGCAACAGACACTGGTCATAGACTTTTTTTCTTGAGACACTGCGGTAAATTGGTCGAGAAGATACCGCGCAATTTCCTGAACGCCACCCAGATGTGTCGGATTCTTGAAGTTAGACCTAAACAACTGGACTGTTTGTCCCAGGTAGACATAATCGTGTACAACTTTCGAGAGTAGTGTCTCCGATCTTGATAGGAGTGGGTGTTACATGGTCATTCACCGTGACTGCTGATGTTCTGTATAGGTACCTAAATAAGTAGGTAGCTAATCATACTAATACTAGATTTCGGTCACGGTTGCCAATACCAGTGGCCTTAATCGTGAGAGATATTATAGTGCTCAAGTTTAGTGAGTGCACCAACACAGCTGCTTTCGGACATATTGGACAAAATGTAGACAGGGACAGGTAGCATAACCCTGTAGCACCTCATATTTATATTCGTTTTTTGATCATGCATTTAGTGTGACCCTTTTAGTTGTTTACAAGGAATGTATAAAAGCTTTATTTTTTTTATTAAGTAGATACCTAATATTATTATTTTTCTCCCACAGAAACGGCATAAAGGTTGTAGCTTTTAATAGTCTAGCCAACACAGTCTTCAAACGTATTTATAAACCAATTTTGATAACTATTCGTCAGTTAAATGAAAATAGTCCCTGTCCTCCAAATTTATTGAGAGGCTTGGACTATTTAAGAGATCCGCACCTTAACAAGGTAAGCCAAGAAGATGTTTAATTTATCTTATTGCTACGAAGGTTGGGATGTATCTCCATTAAAAGATTTTATTTATCTAGTATCGTAAGCTTCGATATACCCAACTAGATAACGGGTCATGTACAAAATCAATGCTAAATTCTGTCCGCGCGAATATATATTTAGGTACTGCCCTACATTTACAATACTTACTATGACAAACTGAAAATAACCAGTGGACAAGCAAGACGCTTCCAGCGACATCTTATTTGTCATATTATGATTAGTAGTTTAGAATATATCAGGGAAAAAATTAACATACATACAACATACATATACACATACCGGTCAAAAACATAACCCTCCCTTTTGCTCCGCCGTACGAGACGTAAGTATTTCTTACGCCGACCCTACATCTAGTTGGTATTGTTGATCGGAGATCGTAGGTAACCATTTTATATACCTAAATTTTTGTTGAGGACCTAATTAACGCCATTGACGCTGCTATTTATTTGGAGACTGGTAACCTACTGTGTCCAAACTATCAAAAAAGTATACCACGAGTCGTCAAGAAGAAGATTATCCATTGCTATTTTGTTTCGAGGGAAAGGAGTCACAAATCAAAATGTTTTTGTGTAAACGGAAAATTTCTTTCATTTCTTTTTAAAAAAAGTTAATGTCATTTGTTTGTTTAAGTACAGATTTTATTTTAAACTAGTGGCTCGCCTCGGCTTTGCCTGGTCATAATAATTTTTAGCCTATATCCATCTGCAATATCTAACCTTTGAAAAGGTGAAAGATTTTTCAAATAGTTGTAGTGGTATTAAATAGGTACAAACCTAACTTAAAACTCTGTTTCTAGGGCCTCGCGTTCACGAGGGCAGAGCGGCAAGCGCTTAACATACAAGGACTGTTAGCAGGTGCAGTTCAAACGCAACAAGAACAAATGGAAATTTGCGAGTACTCAATTAACAGATTTAAAAACAATTTGAATAAACATCTTTATTTGTCAGAGTTACTGGTAATAATCTTATTTTCTATTCGCATTTCAACGTGATAGCAGAAACGTGGTATGTTCAAAGAAAGGTCTACACCGTGACCACACTGATCACGGGGTTTCAACAATAAGACAAAAACCGGCCAAGTGCGTGTCGGGCCACGCGTAGTAGTAATAGGGTTCCGGAGTTGAATAATAATGCGGACTAAAAAGAGGGTTTTGTTGTTGTTACATGAACATTAAAACGGTTTCAGCAGCACACAACGTCTAAAAACGGGCCCACATAGATGATAGATGTTTTTTTTTAATCTATGTTCTCGCGTTTGGCCACTATCTCGCCTAATGGTAAGCGATGATGTGGTCTACAGTGAAGCACGTTTGCCTAGATGTAACCTATTCACTCTTGACTTAAACTAAAGAAGGACTAACTGGTAACTGAAGAAGGAGTTATAAAATCTAACTTCACAACTGAAGTAAGAAAAATATTATCTAGCGCCGATACTAGCGCGCGTTAGAGCCACGGGGAATGGTATGGTTCGTTCCTGGATCCTTGCACGCACGCTCCTTGTTTATTTCTCTTTCGGAATTAGAAACATTTCGTATGTATTCACCTCTAATCTGCGGTATTCACTATTACATTCTGGAAAGTTTTATGCTACTCAATTAGTGATGTAGTCGGGTCGAATATTGACTTTATAGATGGATATCGATGGTGCCGTATGGTGCCGGCCGTAAAGAATTCCACCATCCCATGTCTTCCCGTGGGTGTCGTAAGAGGCGACTAAGGGACAAACCAGAGAATGGGCAGCAGCGTTCTCTGTGCTTCTATAACAACCATACTGCGATCGCCAACCCGCCTGCCAAGCGTGGCGATTACGGCAAAACCCCCCCCATGAATAGCACAAATAAAAAATGGCCCCTAGTGCCCGGCAGCCTGCCTACCCTCGACTACGGTAGCGGTCGAGGTTACGGCATGGCAAGGGGTGCCAAGAATCTCCGGACGGGATCCGGCTACCCCAACAAACACCGACGACTGGACCTGGCAACATACAACACCCGCACACTTCGGACCGACGAAAAGATCACCGAACTCGAAGAGGAATTGAGTAGGTTGCGATGGAGTATTATAGGGTTATCTGAAGTCCGAAGAGAGGGGGAGGACTCGATAATCCTCAAATCCGGCAACCTGCTCTATTTCCGAGAGGGTGACCGGCAGTCCCAGGGTGGTGTCGGGTTTATCGTCCACAAGTCCCTTGTGAACAACGTGGTGAAGATCGAGAGTGTGTCGACCAGGGTGGCGTACCTGATACTCAGAATATCCGCAAGATATTCGCTGAAGGTCATACAGGTCTACGCCCCAACCTCGGCACACCCCGACGACGAGGTAGAGACCATGTATGAGGATATCTCCAGAGCCATGCATGGTTTCAAAACTCACTTCACCGTTGTCATGGGGGACTTCAACGCGAAACTGGGCAAACGAGACGAGGATGAGCTGCAAGTGGGGCAATTTGGAGTTGGACGTCGGAACCACCGGGGTCACCTACTGGCCAGTTTTATGGAGAAGGAGGGCCTCTACATGATGAACTCCTTCTTCAAAAAGCGTGAACATAGGAAGTGGACCTGGCAGAGCCCCGATGGTGCAACAAAAAATGAGATCGACTTCATCATGTCAACCAGGAAGCAAATGTTCAATGATGTCTCTGTGATCAATTCGGTAAAAACCGGGAGCGATCACCGCATGGTAAGAGGCACATTGAACATTAATATTAAGCTTGAAAGGTCTCGACTGATGAAGTCCACGCTCCGTCCAGCACAGATTCAGGTCCAAAACCCCGAGAGCTTTCAGCTCGAACTCCAGAATCGTTTCGAGTGCCTAGGGAGCTCAGTGGACGAATACAATGACGGGTTCGTGGAAGCTGTCCATACGGTCGGGTCTAAGTTTTTCAAGGCCCGTCGTACAGATAGAAACAAAAAGCTCTCTGATCCTACTCTCAAGCTTATGAAAGAGAGGCGTGGGATGATCCTGCAGTCTTCAGATGAGGCGTGCAAATATCGGCAGCTCAATAGACAGATCTCTAAATCCTTGAAAAGAGACCTCCGCCGCTTTAACACCGAGCGTATTAAAGACGCGATTGAGCGAAATAAAGGCTCCAAGGTATTTGCAAGGGATCTGGCTATTGGGCAGAGCCAGCTCACGAGACTGAAGACCGACGATGGCAGGATCGTATCCGCCAAACCGGAGCTTCTGAGGGAGATCGAGACATTCTATGGGCAGTTGTACACATCAATCAGCAAGCCCGTTGCGAGTCTAGCAAACGACCCAAGAGCTAGATTGACCCGACACTATACCGAAGATATCCCGGACGTCAGCCTGTACGAGATTAGGATGGCTCTGAAACAGCTTAAAAACAACAAGGCGCCGGGTGATGACGGAATCACGGCTGAACTCCTGAAGGCGGGTGGAAAACCGGTCCTTAAGGCCCTTCAGAAGCTGTTTGATGCCGTCATACTCAAGGGCAAAACGCCACAGGCATGGTGCAGGGGTGTGGTGGTACTCTTCTTCAAGAAGGGCGACAATGCCCGACTGAAGAACTATAGGCCCATCTCACTTCTTAGTCATGTCTACAAGTTGTTTTCAAGAGTCATCACGAATCGTCTCGCGCGCAGGTTTGACGATTTCCAGCCTCCCGAACAAGCCGGATTCCGAAAAGGCTTTAGCACCGTAGACCACATACATACGCTGCGGCAGGTCATACAGAAGACCGAAGAGTATAACCTGCCTCTCTGTTTAGCGTTTGTGGACTACGAGAAAGCCTTCGATTCGATCGAGACTTGGGCAGTACTGCAATCTCTCCAACGGTGCCAGATCGACTACCGGTACATTGAGGTGTTGAAGTGTTTGTACAAAAACGCCACCATGTCAGTCCGTCTTCAGGATCAGACCTCGAAACCAATCCTTCTCCAGCGCGGCGTGAGACAGGGAGACGTCATTTCTCCGAAACTGTTCACTGCTGCGCTGGAGGATGTCTTCAAGGTTCTGGATTGGAAGTCGCTTGGCATCAACGTTAATGGCGAGTACATCACTCACCTTCGGTTTGCCGACGACATAGTGGTCATGGCTGAGACCATGGAGAGCCTCAGTACAATGCTCGATGACCTCAATAGAGCTTCCGAAAGAGTGGGTCTTAAAATGAACATGGACAAAACCAAGGTCATGATGAATGCCCATGTAACACCCACTCCTATCAAGATCGGAGACTGTTTACTTGAAGTTGTAGATGATTATGTCTACCTGGGACAAACGATCCAGTTGGGTAGATCCAACTTCGAGAAAGAGGTCAACCGTCGAATCCGACTCGGCTGGGCGGCGTTCGGGAAGTTGCGTGGTATCTTCTCGTCCAATTTACCGCAATGTCTCAAGACAAAAGTCTATGACCAGTGTGTGTTGCCAGTGATCACCTATGGGACCGAGACGTGGTCGCTCACAATGGGCCTTATCAGAAAGCTTAAAGTCACCCAAAGGGCAATGGAGAGGGCTATGCTCGGCATTTCCTTGCGTGATCACGTCAGAAATGATGATATCCGCAGGAGAACCAAAGTTACAGACATAGCCCGAAGAATTGCCAAACTTAAGTGGCAGTGGGCAGGGCACATTGCTCGCAGAACGGATGGCCGTTGGGGCCGAAAAGTTCTGGAATGGCGACCGCGAACCGGAAGACGAATTGTTGGAAGGCCTCCCACTAGGTGGACCGATGACCTGGTTAAGGTTGCGGGAAGGCGCTGGATGCGAGACGCACGGGATCGGTCAATGTGGCGACGCCTGGGGGAGGCCTATGTCCAGCAGTGGACGTCTTTCGGCTGAAATGATGATGATGATGATGATGGATATCGACAAAAGAAAATAAGTAATTGGCTTGGAAATCGAATCTAATTTGACTTTACTTTTACGTTTTGATTACAAAACGTCGAAAATACTTTTGCACTAGAATCTGGCTTACTAATGTCAAAATCAATTTTTGGTGATTTGTTGTGGCCTTGATAATACCATTTATATTTATTATATGTTTTACACAGCTAACAACGTTATTTAAGTAATTTTTCAATGGTATTTGTACAAAAATTTTACTGTGCCAAGTACATTTTATAAGTTGGTCGACTATTACTCGTAAACTTGTAAAGCTTGTTATGATTTTATTTTTGTATATTTTAACATGGTTCGTAAGCATATATTTACTCTGTTATACACAGCTATCAACGTAATTTAAGTAATTTTTCAATGGCATTTGTACAAAATGTTTACTATTCCAAGTACATTTTATAAGTTGGTCGACTATTACTCGTAAACTTGTAAAGCCTAAGTAGGCTTTACAAGTTCCGTGATAGTTTTCCTTTTAATTTCGTTATATTTATTAGCGTCGGGATTTTTTTCAAATAGACAATGCCACTTGATAATGCCACTTGACTCTAACATAAATTTGCAATTTAAAGCTTAATTTTACGCAAACGGATCTCTGAATCGAAAAATGATTTTAACAAACCCGTAATATTTTTGATTGGCCTATCCAACGATACCCCACACCATGGGATAGATGAGAAAAAAATATACTTCCCCACTTTACGTCTATGGGAGGTACACGAAAAAATTTTTTTTTTATGGTTTTATGTCACCATTTTGTCGGAATTATTAATATGTATGTCCATGCCAAATTACAGCTTTCTAGTGCTTAGATTCTCTGAGCTAAGCTGCAGACGGACAGACGGACAGAGCGAAACTATAAGGGTTCCTTGTTGACTTCGGAACCCTAAAAAACTATAGATGGCGTGATAGGTATACTTAGATTTGTTTTTGAAATTTGTGAAATAAAATAATGGACCCCTATTTCAAATTTAAAAGATTATTGGAATAGATAATTTAATATCCATTCCTATACAATGGCACTGCATACACTTTTCGAGGATTTCCAGTAAGTGTATTTAAAGAGAAAAAAAACACGAACCGATTCAACCGCCGCCGTCGGACGGAACCGAACGTCGTTGATGAAATATATGTGTGTAAGTATGTATGTATGTTTGTTCCTATGTGGCATTCTATAGACCAACCGCCTTGGCCGATTTTGAAGATTATTCAATTTGACTTAACCTTGCGAGTGCTACGGCCACATTAAAATTGGAAAATAGAAAAATGGCAGTTTGAGCGTCATATGGCCCCACCATAATTCCAATTTTTTTTTTCTTCCAAATCCATCGTGTGGGTTATCAAAATAAAGGGTTTTAGGTGATTGCAAAAATATATAACACTTTATGTTTAAGTATCTAATTCGAAAAAAAAAATTACTTAAAAAGTCATAAATAAAAAAAGTTAACTCAAAAATCAAAAAACCCGACTGAAAAGACGTAAACGAGAAGAAAATCATGCTGTGCAGTATAGATCTGGTTTTGGTCATCCAGCTCGAGAATATGGTGTCCTCCGACTGTACAGCATGTTTATTCTTCTTGTTTATCTCTTTTTAGTTCGCTTCAGCAGTCGGGTTTTTTGTTTTTTTTTATTAATTTCTATAGTATTCTTCATCTTTTCAGGATACAAATCAAAGATTATTTTATGTATTATTGGCCTCCAATATTGAAAAATATTTACCGCTTGTATATACCCCAACTGTAGGGTTGGCGTGTCAAAGATTCGGCCTAGTATATAGGAGACCTAAAGGACTTTTCATATCCATACATGATAAAGGACGAATTTATAAAATTCTTAGGAATTGGTAAGCTTAGATTAAAAATGGCTTTGAATATTGTTTGAACTGGATTGAATAATGAGACTTGAATGTGACACAATCTGTGTTATTATTGATTAGTATCAATTATTGATTACTATCCAGCGGGGATCCGCTGGATGTGGCACGCACGGGACCGGTCAATGTGACGACGCTTGTGGGAGGCCTATGTCCAGCAATGAACGTCCGTCATTCGGCATATGATGATGATGACCATTCAAATGCACACCTACTATAATCCAGACGCCTCGATAATCCGCAAAAGTCCTTGTTATTGTCTCTCAGAATTAGCAAAGCCCTACTGTTGTTTGAATTTTTTATATTAGATCCTTACCTATGAAAGTGGCGTTTTGTCGTACTGTCCAATTTGATCTCAAATATCTCCCTTCTCAAATATTCTCCGTTTTGTTTTTAAGGCCTGTTCAAAACGTGCGTGCTATAGTTGTTACGGATGGAGAAAGAATTTTGGGCCTGGGGGACCTTGGTGCCTACGGCATGGGGATACCCATAGGCAAGCTGTGTTTGTACACGGCGTTAGCAGGCGTCCCTCCTAGTATATGCTTACCGATCACTTTGGACGTGGGAACCAATAATAAGGTTTATAATTATTATAATTTTGTAGGTATTAGTTACAAGGAGCTCGTGGCTAAATAATAACAGCCTCACGGGTCGATCTTCAAGGTTAAGCAACGCTTGACGAGGTCGGTCCGTGGATGGGTGACCATTTCAACATACCTAGATTCCTCCATGCCGCGGAAAACACGTTAAGCCGTTGGTCCCGGCTGTCATTTGAAGATCTTTGACAGTCGTTACGGGTAGTCAGAAGCCTGAGATCTGACACCATGCAGTCTTGCCAAGGGGTATCATGTTACCCAGTTACTGGGTTGTGGAGGTCAGATAGGCAGTTGCTCCATGTAAAACACTCAGCTGAATCCGGTTAGACTGGAAGCCGACCCCAACATAATTGGGAAAAAGGCTAGGCAGATGAGTATGTATTAGTTACTAGTGAGGAGGAGCTTTATTACGGTCCCGACTTACCAGTTGTAGGTCGTGGGTTCGAACCCGAGCAGGCGCTATAATTTGTGTAATTTATTACATCACCACTGCTCCCAAAACGACGAAGGAAAACATCGTGAGGAAACCAGCATGTCCTAGAATCAAAAATTCAAAGACGTGTGACATCTACCAATCCGCACTGGGCCCACGTGGTGGATTATTGCCAACTCCCTCTATGAGACGAGGCCTGTGTCCCAGCAGTGGGAACATTAAAAGACTGAGAGGAGCTTGTGTCTAAGTAACAACAGTCGGATGGGTCGATCTCTCAGGTTAAGCAACGTTTGCTGCGATCGATCCCGTAGGTGGGTGACCATTCGTAACAAACCGTGCCTAGCAAAGCATGCTAAGCACGTAAGTTGGTCTCCGTTGTAAGTTGTAGATCTTTCGCACTGGTCACGGGTAGACAGAAGTCAGAAAATCAGACACCACTCTTGCCAAGAGATAACATATCATCCAAATACTGGGTAGTGGAAATCAGGTAGTCAAAATACTGGTATTTTACGGTGGCCGTCCACATTGTTTGTATTTGAATGTTTTTGTAGCTACTGTGTACTCATAAGGACAAAAGCGTTGTGTGTATTTATTTAATTATGCTTTATTGAACACCTTAAAATACAATTATAAATAAAAAGAAACTTAAAATGAATACACATACAATGGGCGGCTTTATCGCATTCCGCGATCTCTTCCAGGCAACCTGGTATGTACAGTAATTGTCTGGACATGAAGTGGGGTTATCATTGGTGTGACAATAACATTCTTAAAATACTATATTATAATAGATACACAGATGCTATGTAATATATACATAAATACTAATCAATATCAATCTGCCTAGCTTTTTCCCAACTATATTGGGGTCGGCTTCCAGTCTAACCGGATTCAGCTGAGTACCAGTGTTTTACATGGAGCGACTGCCTTTCTGACCTCCACAACCCAGTAACTGGGAAACACGGTACCCCTTGGCTAGACTGGTGTCAGATCTCAAGCTTCTGACTACTCGTAACGACTGTCAAAGATCTTTAAATGACATCCGGGACCAACGGCTTAACGTGCTTTCCGAGGCACGGAGGAAACTCGGTATGTTGAAATGGTCACCCATCCACGGACCGACCTCGTCAAGCGTTGCTTAGCCACGAGCTCCATACATAAATACTAAATATAATGGCAATAAAAATAAATCATGAATGACTATATTGATAATCGCAACCGACAGTGTGGGTTCCATGTAAATGTTCCGATATATTTCTAGATGCTGCGAGAAGATCCGTTGTACATAGGTATACGTGAGAAGCGAGCCCGAGGCGCGGAATACGAAGATTTTGTCCAAGAGTTCATGGATGCTTGTTGCCAGAAATATACCCACAACGTGCTTATACAAGTAACTTTAAATATCTTTTACAAATTGTTGCATGAAAGATCATCACTTAAGAACGGCTCTTTTTAAAATTGTGTTCGTTGTGGTAAGGGTTTTTTTAGGGTTCCGTACCCAAAGGATACCCTATTACTGAGACCCCACGATCCGTCTGTCTGTCTGCCTGTCTGTCTGTCACTAGGCTGTATCTCATGAACTGTGATAGCTAAGCAGTTGAAATTTCACAGATGATGTATTTCTGTTGCCGCTATAACAACATACTAAAAACAGAATAAAATAAATACCTACACTCTTTTGCAAAAAAAACGGGCACCTAAGGAAATTTACATTCTAAGGTCGATTTGAGTTAATTAAATGAAATTTAATTGTTTGACGTAGTCTGTATACTTATAGTCGTGTAATTTAATACGCTTAAATTGAATACCGGAAATATTTTTTAAATTTTCAATTAATTCTTTAAAACCGATGTACACGGCCAAAGAATAAGAAGTGGTCGGCAATATAAAGACAAGAAGATTTTTTACATTTTAAATTCAATAATGTTACAAATGTAAAAATCTATTAACGAGTGTTCCTCTTGCCAAAATCACAGATTGAATCCTTCTGGGCATGCTTTCCACGATGTTTTTAATATCGTTTTGAGTAATATGTTCCCACTCTTCTGCAATGACTCTTTTTAACGCCCTGATGTTTTTTGGGGCAGTTGCACTGATCCTACCCGTCTCTTTAGAACATCCAAGACATGCTCAATTGGATTGAGGTCAGCACTTCGAGCTGGTCAATCTAAACGACGGATCCCAACTTCTTGCATGTACGCTTCCACGTCGCGGCGTCGCCAGAACGGTGCGGGCAAGCACTGTCGTCCACAATAATGGAATCTACCCCAAGTACAGTCAATGCGGGTTGTGCGTATGGAATTAGGATTTCCATTATGTACCGGTGTGCATTTAATGTTCCATTTTCTATGAAAACTAACTCCGTACGCTCTGTCGAATGAATTGCTGCCCAAAACATAACGGAGCCTCTGATTTCTTCGAAACACACTTCCGTATAGCGTTCCCGTGGTCTTCGCAGCACTCGACGACGTCGGTCCTCTCCACATAAAAAGATTCTAGCTTCATCAGAAAACAATACTTTATTCCAGTCCTCCTGAGTCCATGAAGTCCACAGTTTCGAGCAAATTGAAGTCGAGCAACACGGTGCTCACGGAGTAATTTAGGGCCCCGAGCCGGGCGATAACTCCTGATATTGACAGCCAAAAGCCTCCTCCTGACCGTCCACCAGCTAACTTCTACTCCTCTTACTTCTTCAAGGCTCTTCGTCTGGTCCACACTTGACGCCTTACGATTCCACAAATCCTGACTCACCAAAAAGCGGACATCTCTTGGTTCTGTGCATCGTTTTCTTCCCGAACCGGGTCTTCTTTTGATCGAACCGGTCTCTTGATACCGTTGCCAAGTCCTCTGGACAGTTGAACGACTCACATTTAGCCGCTGAGACACGTAAGTTGGCGAACAACCTTCTTCAAGTAGGGCTATAATTTTACCGGCCCTTATCGCTTTATCACTCATATCAAAAATTGGTATTCAATGTAAAAAAAAAGATTAAATTGTTTAATTTGCAGAAAATATCCAAAAAGTTGCAAAATTTTTATTCTTCAGTAAAAAAATAGTTTCAGCAATTCGCGCCATAAGTAAAGCAATTTTACAATAATCCACAATAATCAATATTTTTCTTAGGTTAATTTCAAAATTTAAATTTGGAACGTAAAGAATCATGCCAGGATGCTTCAAATAACATGCCAATACATCGTCAAATTAATAAAACCTCTTTCTTGTTCTTCTTCATTGAAGTAGAGAAAAAAATCTCAAGTGCCCGTTTTTTTGCAAAAGAGTTTATTTAAGTGGGGCTCACGTGATTTTTTTGCCGTTTTTTGCGATAAATGTACGGAACCCTTCGTGCGCGAGTCCGACTCACACTTGGCCAGTTTTTTTGGAAATTGATTTTTAACCGTTCGAGGCTGGAACAGGTCGCCAGAAACATTATAAAGCTTTACATCATCTGTAGCTCATGTACTTATGTGTATAACCTAAGTAGCTGCTGCGTTTATCATTTCACCTGAAAATATACCAAAGAAAAACTTAAAGGAGATGGTCAAAATCTGCCCCATGGAGTACAAACATATGTTTATTGTAGTTTATTTGAATTCAAAAGAAATAGTAATGTTGAATAGCTTTTTATGCCCTATAGCAGTAGTAGAGAAATCATCTTAATTATAAGTTTCTCTGTTTGATTTTGTTCTAAAATACCTTTTAATGTTGCCATATACGAGGGGAACCGATCACTTTTCCGATTTTTTTTTGTTCGTATTTCATTTTACCGAAATCTTTGACCGACTTCTTTTTTGCTATATGCATTATTTGACATATTTTCAAATCATCGAAGTATCATGTGGCATATGTTTTATTTTACCGAACTACAATTCACCGATTTACAAAATAATTTTTTGCTTTTGGCCGAAGCTTCTTTTGAACTTTTTTCATTTGCCATATTTTCACCAAACCGAAACAACATTTTAGGGAACATTATTTAGTCACAAATATATAGCCGGCCATTTTCAATTTAAAATTGAAATAGTGTCATAAAAAGTCAATATCTTGTTCTACAAAATTTTGTGACAGAAACGAATCGCTGCAAAATCGATATAATTATTTTTGTATGTTTTCTTATCTAAAAATCGAACCATCTATGATTGAATTTATAGATATTAGTGCAGTTACGGATAGGATTATTTTAAGTTACTACTGGCAACACCGCCAACAGATGTCAATTGTCAAATTGACAATCACTGTCAATAAAAATCTCTGGTACCTACTGGTAGACATGGGCGTTTTCGGTATTTTTCCGACAAACGTGCGTCTAAAGTGCAGTCAAAACATCACGGAACTTAGCCAATCAGTCCCACTTACGACTTTCTTCTATATACACATCGCACTCATACATATATCTGTATATCGAACTTTTATGAACTATAAAATTTATTAAAATAAATTCCTAAAAGTAGCTAAAATAGCATTAAAAGTGTGATTAGGATAGCATCTACTCGCGTATTGCTGCATGTAAACTGTAATAATCTTCGGAAAGATACGAAGTATAATTATTCATTTTCATTGCACTTTTGTAACTCCTGGTACAGGCATCTATATGCTTAAAAGGGGACGCCACCAACTGTATACCATTGTATAACGTGTAATAACGAAATAAACAGATTTTTTTATTTTAGGTTCTGCATTGCCTAGTTTCTGGTCAATACCATATCCCCTTTTCGACGTTTGCGCCGGTGGTGCTGCTAAATGTATTATTCGGTTTAGGACAGATTCTGGTTTGGGTATATTATTTTTTTGGCAGATTCGTTAGTGTACGTTACCCCAATAGGAAAGTGGCTCCTAGAGTGATATGAGTGGAATGTATAATTAGTGCGTAATATGTTGTAAATGTAAAACGGTGAAGGAAAACATCTTGAGGAAACCGGCATATCCTAGAATCAAAAATTCGAAGACATGTGACATCCACCAACCCGCACTGGGCCCGCGTGGTGGATTACGGCCCATCCCCTCTCACAGAAAGGAGGCCTGTGTCCCAGCAGTGGGAACATTAATAGGCTGATGATGTGTGTGATGTTGTAAATGAGCGCCACATAAAAATTAGTGCATGTCGTCGTTTTTGGTAAAAAACGATTCCTGCTGGAGTAACGTTGTTCCAACAGGAAAATTCTAAACGAATGATCGGAGTGAGAAATATTGTGCATGGGCAGAGATCTTATAGTTGTGCAAGAATGTGCGCCGAAAATATAATTGGTGCGTCATCAGTTTTTCGAGATATTGCATTTCTTGCTGGATTAACGTTTTGCAGAATCGTGTATTTATAAAACCATTGTAGAATAAACATATACGATAGCTCTTGATTTGTGCGTATTTGTGCCAGAATTAGATTCGCGCTTTTTTGAAAACCTGAAAAAATATCGGAGCGCCTAAATGAGAAAACGTATAAGCTCGCTGAAAACTGTATTCAGTCCATCTTGACACTTGTAATAACTATAAAAAGTTTCAAAAACATACATGCTTGCGTTATCGAATAATATTGCTAAAAGTCAAAACGAGGGTGTCATAACTTTGACGCCAAAATACAAGAAACCGACTCAACCCAAGATAAGTTGGTGTAAACCACAAACAAGTGCGTTTAGTCAAAAATATATAGTGTAAATATTCAGCTTGGAATGTTTCGCATTAAGTAGATTTAGACAAAAAACTAAAAATGTAAACAAAGGCTGGTTATCCGATCAAATTCGAATGCTATGATTATTTTGTTTATATAAGATCAGTACTATTAAATCACCGTCAATAACCTTTCAACTTCATGTTCATTTGTTGGTAATAGAACCATCGATTTCCTTTGCAAATAATATCACAATCGATGGTTCTATTACCGACAAATGAAGATGAAGTTGAAAGGTTATTGACGTCTCTTCGCAATGACTGTGTGGTGGGGTGAGATAAAATCTCCAATGGTCTTCTTAAGAAGCATAAAAGGTTAATCGTTCCACCTCTGACTTATATTTTTAACCTAGCTCTCTCATCGGGCAATTTCCCCGTTTTTAAAAGATCTATCATACGCCCGATCTTTAAGACGGCGGACAGAAGCCGTGTCAATAATTATAGGCCTATTGCATTTCTGCCAACTTTGTCTAAGGTACTCGAGCGGGTGATGAACAACAGACTGAAAGACTATCTTGAGTAACAGAAACTACTTTCTCCAACACAGTATGGCTTTAGATCTGGTAAATACACGTCTGATGCAGTACACGATCTTACCAACTATATCGTCACTAATCTGGACAGAAGAAAGAGGATATTAGGCATATTCCTGGACCTTGCTAAGGCATTTGATACGGTTTCTGTGCCCATCCTTATTCGAAAAATGGAGAATATGGGAATCAGAGGGGCCCAGCTGGATATGTTTAAGGATGACTTGAGTGAGCGTACTCAGTGTGTTGCGATAAATGAGATGATTAGCGAGGAACGAACAGTCTCATACGGTATGCCACAGGGCAGCGTACTTGGCCCTACTCTCTTCCTCATATACTTCAACGACCTGGGTATGCTCGCTCTCCCCAAAGGAAGGATTATAACATTTGCTGACGACACCGCCCTACTCTTCAATGCTGACACGTGGGGTGAGGTCTTTTCAAACGCTCAGTTGGGTTTCAATACTGTGACAGAGTGGTTACGAAACAACAAACTAACACTAAATGCTGACAAAACTAATTATATAACATTCACTCTAAGAAACAATAATAACGCTCCCTCATTAGTAACACCTTATGCAATCATAGCACACACTTGCACAATACCGCATGAAAAAAATGCATGTAACTGTCCGCACCTTCGAAGCACTCAACTTGTTAAATACCTGGGAATATTATTACCCTTAGATTTCGGGATCACATTGATGTCCTTAACACTAGGTTAAGTAAAATGATATACATCTTTAAAACTCTGAGAGAGGTGGAAGATGCGAAGTTAAAAAAATCAGTATACTTTGCCCTCGCTCAATCATTTTTAACCAACTGTATCGATGTATGTGGTGGAGCTCCGAAGTCTACACTCATTGTCCTGGAGAGAAAGCAAAGAGCCATACTGAAAGTATCTTCATTTCTACCTTACCGTTACCCCACATAGCTATTATATAAAGAAGCCAAAGTTATGACAGTGCGTCAACTTTTCATTAAAATCATAATTTTAAAACAACATTCTATGCTAAAATATCACCCTTCGACTTCACAGGGTAAGAGATGATACAACCCCGTAGATCGCCCAGACATTCGTCTTTTTACCCAATTCTCAAAGCGTTTCTTCTGCCATCTAGGTGGTTTTCTTTACAATAAAATTAATAGTATGCTACCAATAGTTAATATTACTAAGAACATGTGTAAAAAGAAAATAACTTCCATCCTGCAAGAATTTAATTATGACGACACCGAAAAACTACTTGCTACTTTAGTGTAATGCTACTAATGATTCCTTTTGTTTTTGTATATCTCTTCCTCTCAATTTGATACTTTCACATTGTTGTAGTACGTAAGTGCACCATAAAAATTTAATTTTAAGTGTGTGAGCCTGGTAATCTGTCATACAGGTCTCGAACCCAGTACAGACTCCAGCTCTCACAAAGGTTTGAATCTGATGTATAGTCATCGGCACGTAACTTGGCAAGGTTTTGGCGTAGTGGGGGTAAACTTGCGCATAGTGCCCGAACTGACCAACCACCGTATAGAGCGAACGGGACGTGGACGCAACTTGATTGGTCAGTCGATCTTTGTGTCAACTGACCAACCAATCGCGCGCTCGGAACGGTGCTAAACGTACCCCACGTCCCGCTTGGTAACCAAAGAGATCTAAAAAATGACTTGTGCGCATCTAACGACTCTTGCCAAGTTACGTGCCGATGACTATAACCTATTCAATATTACCGAAAATGTACCTTTTTGAGAGAAATAAACTTATATTCTATTCTATTCTATTCTAATGTTAAAAATATATACACACACACACACCATCACACACACTCACCACCACACACTCGCATACAAAACATACACACATACTAACAAAAACTTGTCAATAACTATTATGTTCGTGTTCACCGATCTAGACTCAATTCCTACCTAAAAATAATGCATCGAGATAATTACTGTATTAAGGGCGGAGTCCTGGTGTCCTGAAATACAGGCTTGCAGTCTAGTTTAGGCACCAGTCTCCCACAATAGTAATAAGCTTGTTAAAATATTCTAAATGATGTTTTGTGTAATATTGTGGTGAGAAATAAACATATTTTATTTATTTATAGATTTTAATCCTGCAAATTCTGGAGTACAAGCCCATACAGTTTTTGATCATGTCCTTTAACAAAGCAAACGTTCAGCGTAACCAATAATTCTTCAATTAAACCATAAATATTTTTGGCAATAATAGATCCTGTTTTACTTACAGTTTGAAGATTTCGCCTTGCCAAATGCTACAAGCCTTTTAAAAAAATACAAGAATTTGTATTGTACATTCAATGACGATATTCAAGGTACTGCCGGTGTCATGGTCGCTGGCATGTTTACTGCTTGCAGAATCACCAAGAAAAAACTATCAGATAATATAATTGTATTCCTTGGGGCCGGTTCCGTAAGTTTTATGTAATAGTTAGAGAAAGAAAAGAGAGAAATTCAGGTCAACGAGTATGGAGCGTCATTTTAAGGTTGTAGGCGGGTTCTCACTGACCAAGCAGTTACGTGAAACATTTGCGCGAAACATTTGCGCACGAGTGCGGGCCGTGAAATGATAACGAGAAAAAGCTGTGTGCGGCAAAACTTGCTGCAAAAATCATTAGGCGGTGACCGCGTACCGGAATGCGTTGGAAGGCCCACTAGGTGTGCCAAGGTCCTGGTTTAAACTGCTGCGGTACTGCAGTGTGCTGCGGTGTGCTGGCTGCGGGAATTCGCTGGATGTGAGGCGCCCAGTACGGGACTGAGGATGAAATCGAAAACGGTTAATATAAGTAGTGTTCTTGGTCTTAATAATTTATAATCTTTCAGGCAGGCGTTGGCATTGCAGATTTGATATGCGATGCGATGACACAAGATGGCATTAGTAGGGCGGAAGCTGTAAAGAAAATCTACTTATTTGACATTGATGGTCTGTTGTCGAAAAAACGCCAAGGTGGTATACCAAAACACGCGACTGCGTTCGGGAAAGATTTAGAACCAACGAAGGATTTCGGAGCTTTTGTGAAGTCAATCAAGGCAACCGTCATTATCGGTAAGTTTTCTACCTGCATATACACTTTTTTACAAAATTGTGTGGAAGCAGTAAGTTACTACTCCCAAAAGTCATTGATTGACACTCTACTAAGAAGAACGTTTTCCTATACGGGGAATAATTTAGCTTAACTTACCCTAGCGTAGCTACGAGTTCCTTAACCTAGCTACTTGCATGCGCAAACAGTTATCGCGCAACACACTACGTCACGGGATACCGTTTTACCATCCTAACGTTAACCTCAATGTACATTCTTTTTGGTTTCGGAACAAAGCCTTCAAAAGGCCTCTGGGCTTTTGGAGAAAAGACTACCGAGTGTGGTATTTTTACCTCACGAAACCCACCCCAATGATCACCATCAGCATATAGAAGGGAACCCGTGAACCCTTAAAATACTACGCCGGAACCCCCTCTGTGCATCGCTTGTTAGGGCACATCCTTGGTGAAACTGAAGAAGCGTCTTCCCTGAGCCTAGCAGTGCACGACAGCACGTGATCACTGCCACCGTCTTTCCTGGTGTTACTCGGTGGGCAGACAGGGGTCCATCTGAACGCCCGCGCCTGCCTATGATGCAGGCGGGACCTCAATATACTGGTCACCCCGTTACTTTGTTTAGGTGTGTCGACAATGGGTGGCGCTTTTACGCCCGAGATTTTGAAACAAATGGCTAAAAATTGTGAACGACCCCAAATCTTTGCACTTTCAAATCCGACAAATAAAGCAGAGTGCACTGCTCAAGAGGCTTATAACCATACTGAGGTACAAATGCATAATATTTTAAATCACTTTTTTATGTTATAAAACGTAGAATTGAAATATGTAATTTAAAGTCATGTATTGGACTAGTTACAATATAATTAATGTTTGCTTCATATATACAAGATCACCACTCTCCATTCACAAAATAAGTTGGTGTTTGGGCAATTAAACATTCAAAAAAAATATAATTAATGTTAAGAAAAAATTAAGGTCGTCGTTACGAACTCAGGCAGGCGTATTACGTTGTGTAATTTATTTCATCACAATAACTGCTCTCAAACGTTGAAGAAAAACTTCGTAAGGAAACCGGCGGTCCTAGATCAGAAAATCCGAAGAATTTTGATATCTATCAATCCGCACTGGGCCTGCGTGGTGGAAAACATCCCACTCCCTGTCAAAGAGAGGAGACGTGTGTCGCAGCAGTAGGAACATTATAAACAGTAATAAATAATTATAAACATTTAATTTATAAAATTGATTTAGGGTCGATGCATATTTGCATCTGGTTCTCCGTTCCCTCCTGTCGAATATAACGGGAAGACATACATCACAGGCCAGGGTAATAACTCCTACATATTCCCAGGAGTTGCGTTGGGAGTACTCGCTTGCTTCGCTCATCATGTACCCGACACCATGTTCCTAACTGCGGCCAAGGTAATTTACTTGTATAGTTTAGCTTTATTTACGAGAATTTAAAGCAAGGACTGAGCCTCTTCTGCAGCCTAATTGCGTAAATAAAATCGGCTAAGAACACGTATAGATTGAAGTTTTAAATAAATAAATAAGATAGTGGTCACGAGCGGGCTAATCACGAATAAAACAAAATCGCTATTTTATATTTTTGTGGTATAGCAGACGTTCATATGAGCCCAATTTATTTGATGGTTTGCGAAATTGCGGTGTGGTCTTCTACTGCAGGTAGAAGACCACACCGCGTTCCTCTCCGTGTTGACAAACGACGGTCTTGTTATATATGAAACTATGTGGCCGCTTTACATTTACCAACACGCGTCAATCTAGAACCAAAAATTTCAAGACCATGTGACATCCATCAAACCTAGTTGGGCGCGCGTGATGGCTTACGGCCCATTCTCTCTCACAAAGAGGCCTGTGTCGCAGCAGTGGGAACATTAATAGGCTGATGATGATGATGATTTGAGCCTAAGATACGAGATAATCCCTCATCTACCTCCCGGGGAAAGAAGTTTATCGTATGTCTAGTATTAGTAGGGCTCTTTACGAAGTAGCTCCGATAAAGTTCTATCTACCACTGTAATTATTTCACACGCCAAGCATTTGTTATGTTTGACGACTGGCTTTGGCCTGCAGCAATAATTTACCATCAATCATTTGGGAATATGTATAGTTCAGTGGTTTTTGACTGTAATTTATTTTTTCAGAGTTTAGCAAAGAACGTTTCTCAAAAAGATTTAGATCTTGGGCGGATCTATCCACCTTTAAACGATATCCCGCGTTTGTCTTTGAATATAGCTGTGGACGTAATTGAAGAAGCCTACAAACTCAGTATGTATGAGCTAAGTTCACTATAATCTCGGTTTTCCTACTCCGTATAATATTATAAATGTGAAAGTCTGTAAGTTTAAATGTTTGTTGATCAATCACAGTTCAACCGCTGTACGGATTTAGATGTAATTTGAACACGGTTGGACCATAACTTGATACGGACTGAGGATAAGTTTTTATCTCGGTAGTTATGAATGTTCCCGATTTATGATTGATTGATGGATGATTTTCGACTTAGCTACGGGCCAAGCTTCTTGACACCGTACGGTACGGCACGGTAGAGCAAGGTTTATCTAGGTTGGTTCGTGGACGGATGACCGTCTAGTGCATATCGAGACAAGTCCGTGCCTCGGAGAGCACGATAAGTCATTCATTTGTATGAATGAATGATATATTTATTTGCAAGAATGTAGTTAGCTAACATTAATTTCTTATGATTTATGGGTTTTTGACTATATTTGGCATTTCAGCCGTGCAAATATTTAGATTTTACATCTTGGTTATACTTATAGCATGCAGTACACCTTTAGTAATTAGCAATAACATAAAAAAACTTAATCCGAGAATTCTTAATCTGGGAGTCTTACTGAAGACTCCAACTCTTAGGATTAAGGATTATGTGTGATATATTTCGACAAATCCAGATAATCATGATGTTAGATTTCGCAAAAAATTTTTTGTTTTCCCTTTGTCTAATTAATATAACCATATTTTCATGTTTACATATTTACATACTTTTAACTCTGATTTAATGTGATCAATGAGTCTTCAATATCACATGATCACTAATAGCTGCACTTGTGTGAAGCTAATTAACTTAACCTAACCTAGCTTTATCCATGCCGTGAAACTCTGTTATTGGCTTATGAGATAATTGTCATCATCTCGCTGTCACTGTGCAGTGTGTGTGTGTTTACTAAGATGCAAGTAACGTTGATGCAACTGCACTGCATTAGAATACTGATGCATTTTGTTTGAAAGTTGATGGTACACTGACTAAATTTGGTGTGAACATTACCTCCAGTAGCGACGGATCCGTTAAAACGGTACTGTGAATGCGGTGTGAACATTACCTCCAGTAGCGACGGATCCGTTAAAACGGTACTATGAATGCGGTGTGAACATTACCTCCAGTAGCGACGGATCCGTTAAAACGGTACTGTGAATGCGGTGTGAACATTACCTCCAGTAGCGATGGATCCGTTAAAATGATCCTACGGATCTTCTGTGTGAACGTACCCTAGGGTTGGACGTCACGTCGTTTTAAACAAGAAGGACTATTTGTCTATGTAGGCCTTAAATATTTTCCATTTACTGAAATAATCGTTGTTAAAAGTTTTTACTTACTTTTTATATATTTATATCTTTTTTAATTTTCAACACTTTACTCATTTTCTATTACTTTACAGAGCTTGCGAGTGTTTACCCTAAACCAAAGGACTTATGCGAGTTTATATGTAATTATATATACAAAACTGATTATGATGATCTCAGACCCGATTTTTATGATTATCCTGAACCTCACGGGGTAAATGTGAAAACGATACAACAAATGGTTCAAAGTTTGTAAGTTTCTATTCTAAGTACTTCTTAGGTTCTACTCACTTAAGTAATTTAGTAATAACATGGGTTTAAATTACAAATATGTTAATAATGGTCTCGTACTCGTATTGACAAGTAACTCAATAAAACAAAATGTGCAATGTAATTCTGTCTGACCTTAGTGGTCCTTACTATGCATCTTAAGACCATGGAACAAGATACATTTGTTTAATATTGATATCCTTTTTCAGTTATGGTTTTGTCATCTCATAGTATATTTTATTTTCAACCCGCTGCGGCTTTGCCTAGCATATACATAAAATAATTTTCCAAATGTGTAGTAAGTAGTAAAGGGGCAGAACCCCGCGGCCACCTAGTTATTAAAAAAATGTAGCCAAATGCAAATAAGTCCAATTCGTCCAAAAGTCCTAAGTCCACTCACTTGATTTGTTTGACTGATCAAGCAAGTCTCGCACATCGAAACTTTTTTTTGTCAATGGACCATTTGATTGCCTTCAAATTCTTTTTGTTGTATTATTCTTTTATCCTAGTTTTTGTCCCAAATTATTTTTAATCTAATAAATAAAATCATCTTTATTTCTTTGTTTACAACTTTTGTTTATTGTACAGTCAAGAGCTCGTGGAGCTTTACACATTTGACTTTGTACCGTTCTTATTACAATCGCCGTAGGGCTAAGATTCGCAGTAGCTGTGTAAAGTGTCATGTTCTTTTGATAGTATTTAATATTCATATTTTTCCCATCCTCCAGATATTAATTGCCCCTCCCCCCCTCCTCGAGATCATTAGCTGGCGACACCCTAGATTAAATAACCGTTATTTGCATTTCAGTGGCGATAAAAAGAAATAAATAATAAAATACGAAGAAATCATGACTATTCAAATGAATAAATTAATGAATGTGACCTACAGTGTAATGGGTTGGTGTCTTTTTCATGTCAGTTGTTTATCTATTAGAAATTCGCTTTTTATGTTGCTTAATACATTTAGCTTCCTATTGTACTTTGTTATTGAAAGCGAGTTGGATGTGTGGTGTGGTGCCGTAATCATCGTTATTCATCTGCAAGACGTTCATGTTTGATAACCGAGTGATGTCTCGATTATTTATTTTGACACGTTCATCATCATCTTCCTGCCCTTGTCCCGTGTTACTTGGGGTCGGCGCAAAACATTTTCTTCTTCCATACCGTCGTGCACCATATGTGTTTTGGCACATTATATATGACAAAACACACCATTGAGTGACTGCGTTTTTCAATAACTGTATTTAGAATGAATAATTAAAAGATATTTTCTTTTTCCAAGTTTCTTACAAAGATCCATGGAAGCAAGAGGATTGTCTACACTCCTGAAGATAAAATTTCCGAATGATAGTACAGGTTCACAGGTACAGTTTTAGAATCTATTGTAAAACACCGGAAGGTGTATTTAATACATCGTGTTAAAGATTTTAAAGTGTTTTAAGCTTTATTACCATTCATACGGACATATTTAAACGTTGGTGAAAGAAAATCGTGTTTGGCACTGTAAAGAGTCAGGCGTATGGGGCTATGTTTGAGGGTATTACTAAGTACATTCTCTAAGCCCATGGTATTACACTTTAAGGGTACCTATGTATTTTTACAGATAATAAATAATGCTAAAACTGTATCGCAATGTTATCTACGATTTGTAAAATTTTATGTTATCGTGGTTTTTATGTTTGTTATTATATTAATAAACTCATGATTCAACGATTCTTAAATGTTTTATTTTTACTTGTCTGTAAAAGCATGCACGGCAAAGCTATGAAACCTGACTATGAAAAAGAATAAAGAGTAAAGTATGTAGTAGTAGTATGTATGGAATTATAGATCAAAACTCAAACTATTGTACATTGTGCAAAGGTAGTCACAATCTTCCAAACTTTCTTTTCTTCATTAATATATATATGTTTTTAATATACATTTTATATATTAATGTGTGGGTCAGAATGACTGGTGTATTGTTGCAGAAATGAATATGTTATATATGAAAGGAATATGTTATATATGAAAGGAATGAACCAGCAATGTACTTGAATGTGCACGTGTGTTGCCCATGGTCCACCCGCCTAGTTCACCTAGGTGGACTATGGGAAATTATTTTTGCCCATAGTTCACCTGGGTGTACTACGGGAAATTATTTTTGCCCATAGCTCACCTGGGTGGACCACGGGATATTTTTTTTTCCCGTAGAACACTGATTATTAATATGCAACATTAATAATTTTTTTTGGCTGATTTCTGGTCAAAACTTATATAATAGTGGAATTATCGATACGACGAAGAAGAAGAAAATTCAAGAAGGAGCTATGTGAGACAATCATCTCATCGTCATTTTATTATCTCTTTATTATGTCCTTTTTATGACATTTTTAAATATTTTTATAAAACACATACAAAAAAGAACAACATTAAAAATATAAAAAAATAGTAGCCCACCGGTATCGGGAACAGGGCTCCTGAGAGAAGAACCTCCTAGCGATGCACGCCGTGTCCAGGAGTACCGCTTTCTGGATCAACCCCTTGATCCAGCTGCCCGACGAGAGCCTCCTCAGATGTTCGTCGTGGCTCTTGGCTATTATGCCATTGGCCGTCACGTCTATCGGCACAATGATCGCTGTATTCACATGCCACATGTCGATAACCTCGCGAGCCAGATCAAGTTACTTACTTTTCTTATCTCTCTCAGCCCTCACGAGATTCTTTGTCATGGGTGACCGCTATATCAACAATCATTGCGCGAAGCTCTAGGCGGTCTATCACCTCTATATCAGGGTTATTGGCAACAATAGTCCTGTCAGTGATGATAGACCGATATATTTTGGTATCGGCCTATCAACGTGAACTTGCCTTTCGAGAATTGGGTCTGGCTTATACTTACAGTAAGGCACTTCCGATTCCACAAGATTGTATTTAAGAGAAAGTTGCTGATGGATAATCCTGGCAACAAGGTTGGGTCAGTGGGTCGTCTTAGGGGTCGTGTCTATGCAAACTGTCTCCGATAGCTAGACTAGAATAACCGGAGATAATATGACGGATGGATACACCCGGCCGAAGACATGCCCGACAGATGTCAACCATGCCGTCCGTCACAATGTATTGCTGGTAGTTTTCGTCATCATAACTTCGTCCATAATCGCAGAGATCGGTGTCCCCAAAAAGGTCACCGAATTGCAGCCAGACCACGGTCGCTAAAAGATGTCCGTAAGGATTGAGGAGCCACTTTTCATATCATATAAACATATCTTTTCTTTTCATATATTTATTTAGTAGTAAGTTTGAAAATTTAGTAGGTTTGATCCTCGATTTTGTAGTATACTTCAAAAGTTAGATGGACATAAAGGTGGCTCCTCAATCTAAATGTTTGGGTTGAGGAGCCACGTCAGAACTAGGAACATCATGGATCAATATTTATCATAAGTTGGTATGATTTTGTAGCATTTGAGAGTATTTAGTAGACAAAATCTGAGATCGATTGCATTAAAATTAAAAAAGTTACCATACATAATATGTGGCTCCTCAGACCATACATAGGACTCGCTATTTTTCAAAGAAGCAGTAATTCAATAAATGAGAAATTTCTTCATCATTTAGTAGTAAGTGTGTTCGAATTTGTAGCATATGGACAAAGTAGTAAAACTGAGTGAATTTAGTAAATAAACGCATTATATTTGGCTCCTCAATCTTGACGTTAGTGTACCTACCTGAGATTACAAGGTTACTGTACCTACCTGAGATAACAACGGCATCAAGAACCAGAGACACTAACATTTAGTATGAATGTCTACTAAATACTTAACATAATATTATTATTACTTAATATTAAACGTCAGGATTGAGGAGCCAAATATAATGCGTTTATTTACTAAATTCACTCAGTTTTACTACTTTGTCCATATGCTACAAATTCGAACACACTACTAAATGATGAAGAAATTTCGCATTTATTGAATTACTGCTTCTTTGAAAAATGGCGAGTCATATGTATGGTCTAAGGAGCCACATATAATGTATGGTAACTTTTTTAATTTTAATGCAATTAATCTCAGATTTTGTCTACTAAATACTCTCAAATGCTACAAAATCATACCAAATTATGATAAATATTGATCCATGCGTCTATCAAAATAAAATGCGATGTCTTAATTTTGACAGAGTGTTTGCTAAAGAGGAATGCGACAGTCCCAAGCATTCAAGGTTACACCACATGCCAATCCATCAACCTTATTAATCAAAATGATGGCGTGGTTCTGTACTTTAATGAAAGCTGGATTTTAGCATCACTGAACCGAAATTTTCTCGAGCCAGCTGCCTGGTTTGCGCAATTGAAAATAAGTTTACTATAATAGCACTATATAGACCGCCCTCACAAAAGAACTTAGACAACTTTCTGGACAGGTTGGATAAATTGTTGACAGACGTAAGCAATGTAAAAATGTCTCAATTATAGGAGACATTAATATAAACATTGTCCCTAGCAGGAATGACCCACACTTCTGTCAGTACCTAAATCTAGTGGCCTCGCATGGTCTCCTCCCCGCCCATGTGCTCCCAACTCGTCTTGAGAATTGTTTGGATCATGTGATGCTGAAGACAATCTGCGATGCAACCACGTTGGTAATGGAAACGTCAATAATAGACCATTCCGCGGTTCTACTCAATATAGGCATAAAACCCTCAAACCGCTGCTCAGACAGATGCACTGCTCCCCGCCTAAACCTCCCATGCGCTGTCAAAGAAATCGAGAGCTGTGATTTCTCAATTGTCTCAAAAATATTTGACCCTAATCTTGCTATGGACAAGCTGTACGAAATCCTGACACCTATATTAATTAAGAATACTGTTTATAAAACCATCCCCAGTAAACATAAAATCATAAAACCTTGGATAACCGTTGGGTTGTTGAGATGCATATGTAACCGGGATAACATGCACAAGCGAACAAACAAGGAACCCCAAAACACAGTTTTAAAACTGACGTACTTGCGCTACCGGATTTTTTGTAACATTTTACTAAAAAAAACTCAAAGCCACATATGAGACACAGGCTTACTCCGATGCCAAAAATTACCCAAAAAAGATGTGGGCCGCCGTACGTAATGTCCTTGACACCATTAAAAAAACCTTACCTCCGACCAACCTCCTAAAAAATACAGGTGACCCAGACGTGTCGGTCAATACCGTAAATAGGTTCTTTGCTGATGTTGGTAGAAACCTGGCTAACAACATCCCACAAAATCTTAGCGGCGCCCAATGCATTCCTCCGCACCCAGTCCCAATGGTTAACTCTATAGCCTTACTGGAGGCCGACGAAGAACAGGTCGATGCTATTATAAAAAATCTCCGCGCAGACAGTGCCTCTGGCTGGGATGGCATATCTCCTAAATTGTTGAAACTCACCAGTCACATACTAGTACTGCCCTTGACACACATCTGTAATCTAGCACTATCTACCGGCATTTTTCCTAAGACCCTTAAAAAAGCCATCGTCCACCCGATCTTTAAAACGGATGATAGAGACAGTGTTAACAATTATCGCCCAATTTCTGTACTGCTAGCAATTTCTAAAATTCCGGAAAGAATTATCCACAAGAATCTTCTCAATTACCTAGAAAAATAAAAAATTATTGCGGCGAACCAGTACGGCTTCTGAAAGGGTGTATCCATGGAAGATACCATATCATCACTACTGGCCTCCGTTGTCAACAAAATCGACAACAAATACAAATGCATAGGCATCTTCTTAGACTTAACCAAGGCCTTCGATACTGTCTCTGTCCCTATTTTACTCGGCAAGCTGGAACGTATTGGAATACGTGGCATAGCTTTCAAGTTACTGCAGAACTTTCTTTCAGAACGAACCCAGTTTGTTAAGATTGGCGATTGCGTCAGTGATGAACAATTACTTGATTTTGGCGTGCCCCAAGGAAGTCTGCTGAGCCCCCTGCTCTTTCAAATCTATGTTAATGATCTCTTTCTACTCAACCTGCCCTCTACTCACATTATAGCTCACGCCGATGATACTATTCCACTGTCTAGTGGACCCGACTGGAAAACAGCTAGGGAGGCCGCCGAAAAGTCCTTGAGACGGGTTATGATCTGGCTGGGTAATAATAGCTTAACTCTGAATGTCGGCAAAACCAACTTTATCACCTTTGGTTCCAGGCAATCCACCTTTCCATCAGAACTACAAATTAAAGCCCATGTTTGTGACGACCATGTCCGAAACAATCTCTGCCCATGTCAGACTGTGACAAGAGCTTCGTCCGTAAAGTACCTGGGCCTTTACTTAGATTCCTGTCTCAGCTGGAAAACTCATATTGAATTTCTGTCTGCACGCACCAGAAAGCTCCTTTACCTTTTTAAGAAACTAAGAACTTCTGCCCAGAAAGTTATCCTGAAAATGGTATACACCGCCCTGTGTGAATCAGTACTAAGTTACTGTATCGTTGCTTAGGGTGGAGCAGCAAAAACAATTATCTTAAAAGTGGAAAAAGCCCAACGAGCGGTAATAAAGGTACTCCAAAGCAATATATAGCTTTGGATATCCCACTCAAAAAGTTTATGCCGAATTTAAGGTGCTAACGGTTCGGCAAATGTATGTGTTTTGTGAACACATAAAATTACTGTTCCCAATGGAGAAAACAGCCCTACGATCAGGAGAAGACCCAAACCGGTTTGTCCAAGCGTCTGTACTAATACTACATTCGCACGTCGCCATAACCGCTACTATAAGGCCTTATTACACTACACTGTATTCAGGGCCCTGAATACCGTGTAGTTTAATAAGCCCTTAAGTGCTTACAAATGGACTCAGACAGAGAAAGTTTACAACAGAAAACTTTACAACAGACTAAACAATAAACTGAACATACATACATTGAATAAGTTTAAATGCAAGTCCACGTTAAAAGAACGAGAAGTGGGTCGGGCAGATACTTGTAATACTCGTACGGTACCTCAGAATCCACTAGATTGTATTTCAAATCAAGTTGCTGGTGAATAATCCTGGCCACTTGGTTATGTCTGTGCAGGTACTCGCCGTTAGCCAGACGAGAACAACAAGAGATAATATGTCTGATGGATTCACCAGGACGGTGGCATGCCCGACACTCGTCAACCGTCCCGTCCTTCATTATATGTCTCCGGTAGTTATTAGTCAGGATGACTTCGTCCATAATTGCACAGACAAAACCTTCAGATTCCCTGAAAAGGTTGCCGAAACGGTTAGCCAGGATACGGATGCTGAAAAATCTACATCGGGCCCGTGGAGGGCCTGATAGAAGCGCCCGTGAAGCTCCTTGCCTTGCCATACCTCTTTGCGTTCATCAGTAGTAAGTACTACAGGTTTGCGCCAGTTCTCTTTAGTCATGGACAACGGGGTGAGTCCGGTCAGCAGTATCCGGACCCTCCTATCGAGGGCGTCGAGCTCTGTCTAAGTCCATTTGAGTATGCCGAAAGAGTACGTCAAAATCGGCATGACCTAACTGTTGAAGGCGCGCACCTTATTTCCGCCCGACAAAAGGCTATTTAATACCTTCTTCAGGCGGCCAAAGAAACGCTCCTTCAGCAGTTGCTTCATGTCAGAACTGTTGATGCCTAGCGCTCCCGACATACCCAAATACTTGTAAGTTTCGGTCGAGGAGAGGTGACTAAGGTGTATGGAACCAGAGAGTTGAATTCCCTCGGATTCCATAATCTCCCCTTGCTTTACATGCATGACTGCACATTTGTCCTCACCAAATTCCATCCTTTTGGAGTTACTGCAGGTTTCAGTTACCTTCCGTCAGTTGGAATTTATTGGGGGTAAAGAGTTTCAGATCATCCATGTAAAGGAGGTGAGATATGACCTTACCACCTCTTCTCAACCGATAGCCTAGTCCTGAATCCTTCAGCAATGAATGCCTGAATCTTTACTTAGAGGATTCAGTGCTAAGCAGAACCAAAGTGGACTCAAACTGTCGCCCTGAAATATCCCCCGCTTAATCCATACAGGCTCATCATCCTCCTGAATCGGTCGACATCCTGGATATCGAAGGACTGTCTTCCATTGCCCCATACATTACTCAAGGACGGTGCATAGATTTGCATCTATTTTGTACAACTCCAGCACCCTCATGAGCCATATATGTGGCACAGAGTCGTAGGCCTTCTTGTAGTCTATCCAGCATATTGACAGATCCTTACGGGATCGACGAACCTGCTGGCTTATGGCCATGTCAATGAGGAGTAGCTCCTTAGTGCTGTGGGACCCATTCCTACATCCTTTCTGAGAGGTAGACATTATTGAGTTACCTTCAATGTGGTTATCAATTTTTGCTCTCAGGATGGAAGAAGTTTATAAATCGTTGATAAGCATGTTTATTACAATTAAGTTTTATCAAAAACATAATATATCTGCAGATTTTTGAAGTTGGATCTCGTACTAAATGGTGAGAATACTGAGAAAGAGAGAAAGTGAGTTGTCGTTCAACCAATGAGAATATTATTTTATGATTTTGACCACGACGATTTGGGACTGCTTCCCAGTGCTTGGAAGTGTTGATATAGGTTCCTCTGTGATTGGGTCTATAGCTGGGATTACTCTATGGTATCATGTTTCCATGACACTGAAATCAATACTAAGCATCACTAAGCATAGAAAAAAATTTACTCTAGATGAGATAGATACTAAGACTACATTAACAGCGGGTTTTACTATATTATTCTTTTTATTTTGGAAATGCTTCCTAGTATTTTGAGCAGTGCTTCGTAAGTATATTTAACATGTTTTTTAATCGCTGTTTTTGCTTAATTAATATACGTAGTAAGTAACTATTTTTTTCGTCAAGTTCTGACGTGGAAGTATGGTCAAGAATCAATGTCATGTGTGTTTTATTTGTATTTTTTTTTGTGTACAATAACCAGGCTGAACACCGGGAAGAGTGCAAGGCCATGGGCGAGACCTTTACACAGCTGTGGGACAACAAACATTGCTAAAAAAAAACATTATTATTAATTATCAGATTAGATTTATTTATCTGACTTTCCATGCTTTTCGTTTGTGTACGTTTACCACGGTGGTATTACCTACATAGGTCTGCTAAAGCCACGGAGGCTGTACCTAATGGTTTTAGTCGCTGAGGAATGCGGATTTCCAATTTTTTTTATCAAACTTGTGCCTGGCTTAATATTTGTTTGTCAATACAACTTATCCTTTTTATAGGAGCTATCCTCCTGGCGAAAACATCCAATGACTTGACCCGCTCTGGGTGAAGCAGGAGGGCGTGTCAGACTTTTACTGACTAAAATCCACCCGTGTTCCTTCAGTTGCTTGTGCCAGGGCCGCGGTAACTCTCTATCAAGTTTATCCGCAACCCAGACAGACACCGGCCCTAGCGGGCCCCGTCAGTTCTGCTGACATCACCTTGTGGCGCGCGTGGAACACTACGCACCGTCGACTCGGGTCTGGTCCTTATCGGACAGCGAGCTACCCATTATTTGCCGTCCTCAAGCCCGCGCCTACGGTGGTCGGGAATCGGCTTGCGACTCCCTGCGGTGGCTAGGGGCGTGAGGGCGTCTCCCTCATGCGTTCCGCCTCCTCCTTTGCAAGCATTACTGCTTTGCAGAAGGAGGAGACAGCTTCCCATGCCCTCTCGCTCCGTACCATGGCCTGGACGGGCCAGACGCGAGAGGATGCCACCGCCGATCGCCTCCACGAGGACACGACGGTGCTCCGCCCAAGCGGTTCAAACCTCAACCGTATGCTCTACCGTGTCCCCCGGGCGTATCCGGTGAGGACCTGCGTCAGGCGGAAGGTGAGGACGACATGACACCTCTCAAGCCACTCCTCAAAGAGAGACCTTATCGCCGCAATTGTGGCGTGACCAGAACTGGGTTGCGACAGTCGCCCTCTCCATGTCGCCATGAGATTCTGCCGGAGGTCTGTCCGCTGAGCCGTGATTTGTCGTGGCAGGGGTCGCAATCCTGCGAGGTGTGAGGACCGTGTACTACCTAACTGATCTTTTTCGTATACATTTTGTTTTGGTAGGTTTAAAAACAGTGCCGGCACATCATGTATGAATTGCTGGGCGTCTTTAAAGAAGCCGAAACCACAGCAAGTAACTCACTTTTCACATACTGCTAAAAATTTTGTTGTATCGGGCGATGTTGTTGCTGCAAACTTAACAAAAGGCATCGATCATTTAAGAAATCCGCGTCTTAACAAGGTACGTAATAAAACAAGCATCGAAATTATGCTCGTATCTACCGTTTATTTAATAGGGTCATCATCATAATCATGGACACCGATATTGTCACGGTATCCTAAACTCGAATATAAATTAGTCCTTAGTGGGGCAGAAGAAACAGTGCAACTAACACCCCAGTAACGCAATTCTGACAGCTATTTATTAAGTACCTACTTACTAGTAGCACGCCTCTATGCGACCGCGTACCGGAAGGGAAGGCTTAACCATGGAAGACAAGGCCACGGAAATCCGCTAGATGCGAGAAGCACGGGACCGGTTGATGAAACTTGGATTAAGCATATCTCCAGATGTAGACGATTTTGGGCTGAAATTATGACATCTATACTAAAGTCTATGGGTCAACGAACACTCAGATAAAGTCGTACTAAAGTCTATGAGTCAACGCACACTCTGATAGAGTCTAAGCGAAGCGCCACGCCAGTCTAAAAATTTACATAACATATTGATCCCTATGTAAATGTACATAACATATGCATACATTCCTTTCATGATAAGTTCCAGTCAAAATGTTCTTTGACCCTATAAAGTTGCTGTAAGGGATATTTCCCTTGGTTACCCTTGTATTTCTAGAAAGGAAGTTGAATAGATAATTAAGAAGTGTTTTTGTTGTGCGTGATTTTCCTAGGGTCTCGCGTTTACTTTAGCAGAACGCCAGACATTTGGAATCCATGGTCTTCTATCAAGCGAATTTAGATCACTTGAACAGCAAATGGCTATCTGCAAACTATCAGTTGACAGATACAGAAGTCTGTTGAACAAATACATTTGCTTGTCGGAGTTACAGGTAATTGAGAGAAAACCCATTTCGGTGACTCATTTTTATTTATCGTTTGGGTTGGCTAAGAGGCAAAAAGTAGAGGCCAACTGTAGGTCTTCAAAAAAATCTTTTATAGGCATATATCTATCTTTGAAGGATAGTTTACTATACCCATACTAACTTAAAAAAAAATGGTCAAGTGCATTGCGGTAATTGGAAAGCTATTTAGACGGATGCGATATTAATCCTTATCAATTTAAAGACGTTAGTTATCTTAAGCATTTCATGCACATTATGATAATCCTTTACACCATATAATTTAAATTAATATCCTAGGATTTATCGCAAAATAAAAATGAACGCGTGCGAAAATAAATTCAAGCATGGGTTTCACACCGATGACGGGACTCACATTTTGTTTTATGCATGGTAGAAAGGTCGCTAGCTATTTCCAAATAAAGATATATAGTTTTTTTTTCAACAAGCTTCTAAACAGTGTTTCATACATTTCAGGACACTAATGAAACATTATTCTTTTCCTTAATAAACCAAGATTTACACAAATACATGCCATTGATAAACTCTCCGACTGTGGGGAAGGCATGCCAGACGTTTGGTCTTGTGTCCAAAAGGTTTAGAGGTATATTTATAACGATACATGATAGAGAACATGTCATTGATGTTTTGAAAAATTGGTGAGTCTTTAGATTTTTTATTATTGATAATTATACGTTTAAGAAAATTTGCAATCGATGCGATGCCATGATGACAATCACGAAACGGTACCACGTGATCGGTAGGTTTACTTCTAAGTATATATACGTAGTTTGTGTGATCTTTAATAGTATCGTACGAACGATTTTATAACAATGTGGTAAGAAGTGCTATATTATTGAGAACTACAGGGTTCGCCATATTGAAATTTTATTTTGGAACGGTTCTGAATTTGATAATATTATGAACTAATAAATCTAAGACGTAATTGTATACCTACGATCGGGACTTATGAAGCAAAAAAGAAGTAAATAATACTAAATAACCATTGCAGGCCAGAACGCGATGTCCGGGTCATTGTAGTTACTGACGGGGAAAGAGTTTTGGGCCTCGGTGACCTTGGTGCACATGGTATGGCTGTGTGCCAGGGCAAGACAACTCTTCTCACAGCCCTAGCTGGTATCAAGCCCCATCAGTGTCTGCCTGTCTGCCTAGATATCGGGACCGATAACCAGGCGAGTGTTTTTGTAATTCATGACATACCTACATAAACTCGACGTCACAAACATCGCACGTGCCCAGAAAGAAGGCCGGCAGCATTGCCACGTTGGATGGCAATGCTGATTCTTTGGCCAAAAAAATGCCAGCCCTCTGGTCACGTGAAGAGTTGATCAACTGCTTGGCGATATCCCGCAATAAAAGGTGTGCACTCGGACCCCATGGCCCTAGTGTTTCAACCCCAAACGGCTCAAACACATAATTACAAATTAAGTTGTTGTTAGCAGCCGCCCCAGCGCAGTTTACCGTGCTAGGAAGATGGGATGGTGCAAGGGTGTCGACGCAGGTTGCATCCCACACCAAAAACCTACCCAACTTCCATGGCATTATGGTCATACCATCTGGTCTGTTCCCATCGAATAAATTAATATTGAAACTTCTTTAACATTTTGTAACAACATGGAAATTTGTGGGTGTACTACTCTTAGAAGAATAGAAGCATGATGAAACGTGAGAATATTATATTTCAGTCACTTATAGAAGATCCGCTTTACATGGGCATTCGAGAGAAGAGGTACCCACGCCATGATTACGACGAGCTCATGGTAGAGTTTTTGAGTGCAGTCAAGACATTGTATGGACCGCAAACCCTTGTGATGGTATTTACATTTTTTATAATCAATAATAATAAATCTTAATTTTATATAACATTAAATAATAAATCGATGCATATCACGCCATCTAGTGAAATTTATTTGAACCAAGTTTCGTATTTTCTTATTAGCAGCAACGCTCGCGTTCAGTACAGGAAATAGGTCCAAAATGTGTCCTTATATTAGTTCACCAGGTTAAACGAGGTTTACCTCTACCTCTTATTTAGTTTGGCAATATATAGTCAACGTGGTGTTTGAATCTTTTTACGTGTCATACCATCTGAGGCGGTTTAGGTCATATTGAATAAAATATGTTTTGCAGATGGAGGACTTTGCTACAAAAAATGCATATCGGTTCCTGGACAGATTTCGCGATAGTTATTGTGTTTTCAATGATGATATTCAAGCTACTGCCGCCGCAGTAGTCGGTGGTCTTATGGTTGCTTGTAAGAAGATCACTAATCAGAAACTGATGGATCACACCTACATGTTCGTTGGGGCTGGCTCTGTAAGTTTTGGTTTCAAATTAATATTAATAAAAACAATGTTTATTACTCACTTACTGATTTCGCATCCATGGTTTACCTCACAGGAACTATAGGTACATTTTTCGGCACAAAAGTATTACGAGTAATATGTCATTCTCTGAACATCAAATTTTCCAAAGATATTTGTCTTTACGATGCTCTGCAGCTTCGTATAGAAAACTCCACTCATTGAGGCGAAAGCTCAGTAGGCTGCAAAAAAGTTGGGGATTATTGCAAAGGTAAGACGGTACTTCACACCTGAACAGCTGCTCAACTTGTATAAGTGCAAGTTAGGTCATGCATGGAGTACTGCTCTCACCTCTGGGACGGATCTGACATATTCCAGCTTGATGCTCTTGTGTCGATTGACAGATGGCAACGACGCACTAGTTGCGTTGAAGCTTCAGAGCCTCAAACATCGACGCCGAGTTGCCAGCCTGTCGGTTTTTTATCGGTTTACATTTCGGGGAGTGTGCGACGGAACTGCACAAATTGATTCCGCCTGGCCCTTTCCATCATCGGACTACAAGACGTACGGATATGCGCCATCGGTACATGGTGGAAATCCCACCCATACGCACAAAGCGTTTTGCTAATAATTTTATTGTGCGCACAGCTAAGGAATGGAATTCCCTGCCGAAGTCTTTGTTAGCTACAACCTTGGGGTCTTTAAGTTAAGAGTGAAAATCATCATCAGCATCAGTACTTGAAATTGCTTAAGTTTTGTTTTATATTTTATTTCTCCTCGTAAGTGATTTGTAATCTTTAAAAATAAAGAATTTTAAACCGTAAACGTGGACGAACGTGTAAATGTGGGCCGAGGCGAAGCCAAGGCACACATACGTAAGTACCCCATGTTTTGGAGTAAAAGATCGTTCCATTTTTAAATTACACGACAGATATGAGTTTACTATGTAATTTATTTGGCCGCTAGACACGACAGAATTAGATTTTCATACAACTTTTGCCAGCCGCTGCCCGCATGTATTTGGCCAGTACAGCAATTTCGATTTATCTCGAAGAAGGTTGTCAAAATAAAGCCCAAATTTCCAAGCATGTTTGAGAAAATGTTCTTTCTGTTTTATCCTGCTGCATAGATCATGGTTGGTACTAATAAGTTTTTTTTTTCGAGTTAGACGGGCGTTGGTATTGCAAATTTGCTATGTGACGCGTTGGTGGAAGAAGGCCTTTCAACTCAAGCAGCCAGAAACAGGTGCTACATGTTCGATATAGACGGTCTGTTGTCTCTGAAGCGTAAAGAAATACCGCCTTACTCTCTGAACTATTTCCGAGATTTAGACCCAGAAGTGGATTTACTGAAGTGCATTTCGCAGTTTAAAGCGACATGTTTAATCGGTAAGACCTTCAATTATTTTATCCTATCTTCAAACGCATTTAAGAAGGATGTAATATTTGGAATAAAAGTGACGAAACTCGAAAAACGCAATCAGTGCGATATTATCAAGTGTTGACTGAGTACTAAAGTAACCGAAGTACAGGCTGTCCCTTTCTTACTTAATTCGGGCTCTTTTCAACAAGGTCAATATAAAGCAAAATCAGAAATTACAGGAACTTTGAATTAGGTAACTTTCATTATAAGGGTGCGGTGTGTTGTTTCTTTATGAGAAAGAAAGAGCCATCCACTAGGCGAGGGGGATATAATGGTGAGGACCAAGCAGCTGATGCCGCCCTCATACTTATCGTTCTGTTATGGGTGGACCATACATACATACATAGGTAGAGTTTTAGCGAGTGTGAGTCCCACATAACCTCACCGTCTCCCAGTGCAGTGACTTCTTTCTTCTTCTTTCGAGTCGATGGAATCTCTTCTCTTCTGTCGTTCTATTCTCTCGTTACCACGCCAATCGCAACGTCAGTGGTGACTCTGTTTATTTAAGAGAATAGTTGGAATCTGGAAGAAGACCTTTATCCAGCAGTAGGACAGCAATGGCTAGAAAAAAAAGAGATAATTTCTGTTTTAAATTTTTCAGTAACAAATTTCTTGCCTAGGTTTAAAACTGTTTTAATATAAAACTGTTTTTTAGGAACATCATCAAGCCGTGGACTGTTTTCGTCGGTCGTCTTAAAGGAAGTGGCTAAAAATACTGACAGGCCCCTGATCTTCCCGCTGTCGAACCCAACTCATTTATCCGAATGTACTGCTCAAGAGGCTTATTTTAACACCAATGTAGGTATCGCAGGGTTGCGAATGCGAACTGCTTTTTATAAAGGACTAACATCTGCCCCCGGTTTCGTCCTCGTGAAAGTCGGAAATCATTCCAAGGGAACATAGTGCTGGGATAAAAAGTATCCTATGTACTTCCCAGGGTTTCAAACTAACTCCATACCATGCGAAATTATCTCTATCTGTATGTCTTTTTGTTAATTAACTTCTGACGCCTAAACCGCTGTACCAATTTTGATGAATTTTGGTATTGTAGTTTGGAGCACGACACAGAATATTTGTCCCCATTTTTATTCTGGGTTTAGGTTAATTTTCGACTTCTGCGCGTGTGTGTTGCTAGTGATTACTTACGGGACAGAGACGTGGTCGCTCACAATGGGCCTCATCAGAAAGCTTAATGTCACACATAGGGCAATGGAGAGGGCTATGATAGGCGTATCCTTGTTTGATCGAATCAGAAATGAAGACATCTGCAAGAGAACCAAGATTACCGACATAGCGCGAAGAATTGCCAAACTTAAGTGGCAGTGGGCAGGGCACATTGCCCGCAGGACGGATGGGAAAATATGGTCGATCTCAAACACGGTTTTGCTCGTACCTCCATCTGCCAATTAAAAGTAAAATCTGTGTTATATTAAGTTTAGAATGAGTAACATATTTCGTGTGTTTCCTCCTAGGGTCGTTGCGTTTTCGCTTCGGGCTCCCCATTCGCTCCAGTTGTGTACAAAGGTCAACAATACGTCACTGGGCAAGCCAATAACTACTACATCTTCCCAGGAATCGCACTGGGAGTGATTGCCGCAAATGCTTTCCGTGTTACGGATGGCATGTTTCTTCAAGCTGCCAAGGTAAATCAACTAAGTAACTCATAAACGATGAAGGAAATGAAGGAACGAATCTTTAAGCTAGACAGCCAAGCGATATTGGTTAGCAGGACTGCCTGACATCTAGCATCTTTTATGTAAACTACTTTTCTACCAAATATTTGCACGATGCATGTAGAACTTAATACCGTCACTGTCTGTGTCTTTGTGGCGCCATCTATCTACATCCTGAAGCTCACTTCTGACTACGTAGTACATCTAAAGGAATTTAGATGTCGCTTGAAAATGAAATCTTCGTCTCATAATAATTATTATGCAGCTCCCTGGGAAGCTGAAATTAGTGTTCTTTTTAACTTGGATAATTTAGTACAATAGAATATCCTGATATCAAACAATTGTTTAATTTCTTTAATCATTACAGATTTTAGCAAGTAGCGTCGACAACGAAGAAATCAAAGTTGGTCGCATTTATCCACATGTCAATCGTATGTTTAATATATCTCAAGATATTGCTGCAAACACCGTTTTAATGGCTTGCAACCAAAGTATGTGTGTTATGATTGCATACAAAAGAAATCTCATCGATATGGGATAGGATATAATTTGGATTATATTGTTCATTAATCAATTATTATTTCTACAGATCTAACAAATATATGCCCACAACCAACTGATTTCAAATCGTTTGTAAAAAAACAAGTATACGAGTTTAAATATCCTTCGACGGTTCCCAGCTTTTATACGTACCCTGAAAGTAAATCAGTTATTAAACTTAAGAACATTGAAGATGTTCACAAAGCTCTGATGTAAGGATTCATACTCGTTTTGATTCACCTTTATTTGTTTGTAGTTTTAAGTCAAAGCTAGCAAGAGCTGTTACCAAGAGGTCATTTTAAAGGTAGAAGTAGATCTCATATGCTATTAACAAACTTTGTGAAGTATATTCACGACGATGTCAGATATCTCCTTAAAAAATACTTTATTATCTGGTTATTGACATTTATTAAATAAGCGACATGGAGTTTTTAAAGACTGCAAAATAACACTTTCCCATAAACTAGCGTGTTAGTGAGTGCCGCCGGTTACCCAACGAAAAGATCGACCCGTATTCTGATGATATTAGGTTAACAATAAAAATATTTTGTCTTTTCAGTCCACATAGGAGGCGGCGACCAAAAACTGACCCGATAATTTGATTGTAAACTCAACATGGATTAATTTATTTACTTAGTATTTTATACCTCGGAGCTTAACAGTTATTTTCGCATTTGAATTTTAGCTGGATGTAAGTAACTTTACGAAAAGTATTAAAGTAGCCAAATATTTGTATGACAAAGTTTTGTGATTGTTTACAGATTTGCCTCCAAAAAGTGGTTTAAAATAATAACAACAGACCGATTTTATTTTAAAAAAAGGGAGGACTAGTGTGACTGGATATGGCAAAGCGTTTTTCAAACATCCAGTAAACTGATATTCGTGCAAAATAAAGACATCGTCAAACTGTCTTAAATGGCTAAGGATCGCTCGTATTCGCTAAAGATCTGCTAACAAACGAATTACAGTTCAGTCATGGATTGATGATGAGGTTTTAATTGTATTACACAAAATTTAAAAAAACGTCACGTGTGACTGAAAGCGTCAAAGCTCCTTCATCAGCGTCATGAAAACTTTATAGCTTTGGCCACACTAAATTCGAAATTCGTTCGTTGTCGATTTTAGCGTTTGTATGAAATAACTTCTATAGATAAATTAGCGCAAATAGTCGCGTGACTTCCTAATAAATACAATAAATTACGCGTCCCGCATCCTGGTCGGGGTGCGCCTTAGTGTAGCCATGGCTTAGGGCTAAAGTACAAAATAATATGCTTGTAACTTGCGTAAAAGTATGCAGTAGCTTGCATGCCATTATGACATTCCCCAATCAGCAGTTACATGTGCATGGTAGCTATTTGCACACTTTTATGAAAGTGACAGGCATGTGTATTTTCTTATCTAAGAATTAAAAAAGACGCACGCATGTTCGTTTTTTAAACATCTAGTAATCTGAAGCAAAATAACGACATCGCCAAACTGACTTGGATCTATCTAAGGATGATTCGTAGTTGCTATAGATCTTTTGGTGGAAAGAGTAGACACGGATTGGTTGTTTATAGTATTGGAATAAATTACTCTTTACTTATAATATTGTGAAAACGCCGTGTAGCAGCCATATCAATCCATCACCTTCATCCACATAATAAATATTTCACTCTTTTTATTTTGTTATAATGATAGAATTTGTTTTAAAATAACTTATATTTATAATTATAATTTCATATGTTACTTCTACTACTTTAATTATATTTATAATTGGTATGATTCTTAAAATAAAATAGCTTACGAATTATATTTTTGTATTTATTTTGATTTAATTACTTGTCTAAGAGCAGCTAAGCAGTGCAGCTAAGAGCAGTGGTGGCCCAGTTGTTACGGTCCTGACTTACGAGTTGTTAGTCGGGGGTTCGCATCTAAGCAGGCGCTATACTTTGTGTAATTTATTTCATCACTACTGTTATCAAAGGGGCGAAGGAAAACATCGTGAGGAAACCGGCATGTTCTAGAACCAAAAATTCGAAGACATGCGACATCTACCAATCCGCACTGGGTCCGCATAGTCTAGACACGCGGCAGCTTGTCAAGCCAAGTTCAAGCAAAAAAGGAACTGGCGACGCAGCAGCTGTGTGTAATATTACACGAACCATTTGGAGCCACTTTTGTCATCTTAATAACTCAAAATCTATTTCTATGAAATTTGGTTTATGTATTAAAATCCCTAAGATAAACTGTAAACCAAAATTTCATAAATATAGCTCAAATGGTTATTTAGATATTAACGTCCAAAAATCGTCATTTTTATCACTGCCTGACCTATAGACCAAAACTTTAACCCAGTTCCAGATGACCTAGAAAGTTCAAATTTGGCATCCAGATACGTAGTTGGGCGAATACAAAGGAATAATCAGAAACTAGTAATTTTTTATCATTTTATTATAAATTTCAATTAATTGATTCTATTAGGAACAATCAGCAATCAAAATTGTTGACATCCGGTCTTTATGTGGATTTTAAGGTGGAATACCACCCTTAATTCTAGAACGAGTCAAGACCAATTTTCAGATATTAAGTTATGTATAATTATGTTCACAGGGAACAATTCCCTATTTACTTAGCATATGCTATTACTATCCACAAATCACAAGGCCTTAGCCTTGACAGCGCTCTTCTCGATATAGGCTCTTCTATATTTAGTAAATGTCCTTTACTTGCCTGGCTTACGTTGGACTCTCCAGAGTTAAAACCTTAGATGGAGTACATCTTTTCAATTTAGATCCAAGTCAAATCAAGGCACAAGAGATCTCTATTGTAGAGTACAACCGCCTGCGTAGGTTATACCACCCCGACTTGGCCAAGTTATAAACAGAAAACGCGTAAAAAAAAAACCGGCTTCTGAATAGGTAATTCACTCGAATATTTCAAAGGTACAAGAAAATATAGAAAATAATACAAAAAAGACTTATACCCCGTAAACAGTAGATTAACAAAAACCATTTGGTATTAATTTTATTATCAATGCCCTACTAATAATTTCTGTACAAAAAGTAATGAAGTCCCATCAAAACATAAATGTGTAAAAGGGAGCCAAGTTCAATACTAAGATATGCGCAGTTGTTGACTACGCCGACAAAAGAATTGAGATCTAAATGGATGCCAAGTTCTGTATCCTGAAATTTATTTACAAGAACATAAAACATTCTAAAATAAATTTAAAAACACAATTTCTTACTTTTTCTGCTACAACAATATTTGCTATTTTAAAATAAAAATAAATAAATATAGGTTCTTAAATTTTAAAATTCGAATTATTTACATAAAATAAATAACCTAGTATAAATTGTAGCTCAAGTGGACTCAGTGCTCTTAGTGCTTCACTGCCTTCATTGCTTTGGATAGTTATCACAAAAAAGTTATGTTATATTTGGCTAATAAACTTATCTTCTTTATGTTGCGTTGTTGAGCTCCTTAAATTCTAAGTTGAGCTGCACGGTTATTGACAAATGCGTGCACTGACTGGACAGGTCCACTCAATCTGGCTGGTTCTTTCTTCAAAAGACCATTTTAGACATCAGACTACATGGTCTTCACATGATCTAACCAAGATTTTGTCTGGACTTTAAAAGAGACTGTGACCTCTGAGTTTGTTTCGGCGTTTCTTCTCAGAGTAGTCAGACAGGAAACGCCGACCTCATCTAGTTTAAAAAAATATGATCGACATGTAAAAGTGTTTGTACAAACCAACTTACAGAAATAAAATAATTTATCATTTGCACGCAATTTACGTTTTATGGTAAAAACTATATGACATACGATTATATGACATAAGCATTGGTGTACATGTACAATGTACAGTGTACATTAATGTATCCAACCATTAGCCACTCACCAGGTTACAAAGAACAGTGTGTCTCGGCATCACAAATGCTTTCAGGACAACACCTACGGCAGCGATTGAGAGATCCTCAATATTCCTCAAAAAAAAACAATCAATCAATTCAAGGCAAAGAAGACATTACATCGTCTTGCTGTTGCTGGACTATGGGATGCCTCTAAGCCAAAGACTAACCATACAAAGTTGGCCTGGATCGGGTAACAAGCATGTTATCCGATAAAATGCAAACTGTGTTTGTGTTTGAAACGTCTTTCAAGGTCCAAACTCCTACAATAGAGGACTGGATGAAGGTACTTGATCCACCAGAACAAGATAGTCTGGTGTGGTACAATGATGGATCCAAAATGGAATCAGGTACAGGAGCGGGCATATACGCAAAAGGTTACAAATGTAGCAATAGCTTAGGGAAGATGGCAACTGTATTCCAAGTAGAAACATATGCCATAATAACCTGTGCTCAAGAGAATATAGATAGAGGAACCAGAGGTAAATCCATATATATTCTTAGTGACAGTCAGGCTGCCATCAAGCTTGCAGATCACAGACAACGAACTTATTGGCTGTCTAGTACCGGTCTACAACACTCCAAGAAATGCCTAGGCTCTACGTTCAAAGCCCGGATATGCATTTGGAACATGAGCATGGGGCAAATCCGCTACCTGCTTAGGGCCTTTACTGGGCACTTTGGAACCAACGACATGCTCATAAAGATGGGTCTGTCCACAAACGCGAACGCATGGAGCACCTACTGAGCACATGCGATGCACTGGCTGATAAGCGAATGAGTCTCCTAGGGGTTGGATAACCAAAACTTGAAGACTATAGGCTCATATCTCCTAGTCTCGTTGTAAAACTCATGAAAAGAGTTTTCAACGATCGAGTTTTGAACGAGATTGGGGAGGAGTAAGTTATCAAGGGGACCACAATAGATCCCTGGATCTATGCGATTAACGCGCAACGAGGTTATGTGACGCAACGTGTTCTGAGCTATACCTTCTATAGGAAACAGTATTTTTTTCAAACATTTGGTCGTCCTACGTTCCCAATTAAGTTAGTCTATTTTATACAAATATTGAATACTAGCTGTTGCCCGCGGCTTCGCTCCCGTGGGCCACCCCACAGGACCCGTTTTTTGGGATAAAAATAGCCTATGTTACTCAGGAATAATGTAGCTTTCTATTGGTGAACGAATCTTTTAAATCGGTCCAGTAGTTTCGGAGCCTATTCGGTACAAACAAACAAACAAACAAACAAACAAAAAAATCTTTCCTCTTTATAATATTAGTATAGATTAACGGTGCCGCATTTAATAATGGTACATAATCAAATGAGTAATTGTATAGTGTATAAATGATGGATAAGGGCATGTAATCTGTGACGATAGGCTTTAGCGTATCACTAAACCAAATGCTAGTGATACATATCTGCCAAGGTGTGAAACACAATGATTTAAGACTTACCCAGTCACTCTGGCACTCACTCACACACATAATATTACACACAATATTAATACAAGATTAGACTAAATTATAATTAACTTAATAATAAACACTCGTTACCACGATAATTACAACGACACGATTCTCGCCTATCGGTTCCAAAGCTTTTCCCTATCTCCGCTTAACTACGTGATTCCTAGTCAAGTCCGTCTTCTATCGATGCCTGACAACAAGTCCGTCCTCTCTCGATGCCTAAAACCAAGTGTCCCATCTCCGTTCTTCAAGCACCCCGGGCTCTCTTCCCACAGTTAGGCAACGCAACGGAGGGTCATTTTAACCTACTTCCCAAAAAGGAGGAGGTTTCTCAGTTCGACCGTATATATATATATATATTTTTATGAGTGTTCGCGGATAAATCCGTCGTTCATGAACTGATTTTGATGATTCTTTTATTGCTGGAAAGGAGATATCCCAAGGGTGGTACCATGATAAGGAAACCAGGATCTGATGATGGGGTCCTAGATAAATCGAGGGAACTACTCAAATATTATAGGCATATAGCGATTTTGGTATTTTCATCAATAATGGAATCATTTACACTCAGAAAGTATTATTTGGTGAAGTGGAACTGATTAAAAAGACCACAATGGCCACTGGAACTCCGAAATAAAATAATGTATCCTAGTCGTGTTTGGGCTTATTGGAATTGTCATCAGATGTACTTTGGCTATAAATGATTTTCATGTTTAATGGACGTACCTACCAAAACTAAAAAGAGGAAATAAAAACTATTTAACAAAAAACAAACCGACTTCCAAAACAAAGCGAAAAATAACTTTCTTTTCCGAAGTCGGTGTCTTGGGTACCTGTTGTTTGCCGTTTTTCGACACCGGAAAAGAAAGTTATTTTTCGCTTTGTTTTGGATGTCGCTTTGTTTTTGAGGTTTTTTATTAAAAAGTTTTTTATTACCGTTTTTTGTGCAATTTCTTAATTGTTTTGGGAGTGTCGACTGCGAGCTGCTTATTGTTGCGACATGGCAATTTCTTAAAATTCGTATAGAACGTCTACCATTGATACATTTCCCATGACTTTCTAACTGAAGGGATTTTTTAAAGGTTCAATATTGTTTTATCCTTTTAAAAGGAATAGAGTGTTTCATAGTTTATTAGGGTGACGGTCAGACCGTAACACATAACGTCCTTTTAAATGACTTGCACGTGTAGATCCATGTAGGAATTATTGATATAAATGAAATATTCTATAATTACTTAACAATAAATGGCATGCTAATTATGAAGGTGACAGCAAGGAATTAAAAAAACCGAAGTGAATTTTAATAAAAGTTTAATTACTTTAAAATTACAATTAAATCTTAAATCTAGACTTGGACGATGCTAGTCTCAGTCTGGGATAAATTTCCTGTAATAACCTAATAGTACTAGGAACTGTTTTATTTCCTTCGGTGTTTTTGTTATAGAGTATTTTTCTATCGCGGCTATTTTATCAGGGTTAGGATTATCATGCTGTAGCGGCACCGACGCCGCTACTTACAAACTAATGACATGACGTCACACAAATTAATCCTGCTTTGCGCAAGCAAAGTTTTCGGCGCTTTGAACACATACAACAGTCCGACGATAACCGTCGGGCAGTTGCCCGGACCAGACACAACACCCGTCTGGTCGGAGGATCCTCCCTTTTCTATGGAGGTTTGTGCGACTTTACACCCTCTTCCGCATGCCTCAAAACTGGTGACCCTCGAACATGAACATCAGCGCAGCCTTCGTGCAGAGCTCATCATCGTGACGTCATCATCACTTCCTCAAGCTTCCGAGCAGCGAGTCACCCAGCCAGCCAGTACCCACGGCATCTATGGGGGTATCCTGACCACCAGCATGCAGCGGACGCGCATTCCTGGTCATCACCCTCAGCTTACATCATCCCCGCTCCGACACACTGGAGCCAGCAACACTATCCCGACTCACTGAGATATCATCACCCCGACTCACTGGGGCACAACTGCATACAGTTCCGACTCACCGCGAACTCTGCGACTTCCGGTTTCGACTCACGAGAACCAACCTTCCACTGGCCTAGGCACGCATCACAAGATGTACGGACGACTCAACCTGCTATCGACCTGCGGTCTTCGGAGGGGAGTGATGTAGCGGTACCTACAAAATGCTGTCAACAATCGCGCATATTCTTAGTATTGCACTTGGCTCCAGTTTTCACATTTATGTTTTTAATGCGATAGATTATACCCACTCCACTTTTCTTTCGTATTCCGTAACATATGTCCTGCCCATCGCCATTTTAACTTTCTACAATACAATAACTACAAACTACGAAATAATAACTGAGTGGTACCCTAGGGGCGATAAAAGAAATAAAGGGAGACAGTGTAAGCGAAGACGACTTCAGGCAAGTGGCAGGCCCTAAGTGGATCCGAATAGCTAGAGATCGAGCTGCATGGAAGTCCTTGGAGGAGGCCTTTGTCGAGAGACAAGCTGCTACAGAAAACTAAACCGATTACCGATATACTATAAAGACCATAATTAGGTGTAACAAGTATTTATGTAAATAGTGATTAGTATACGAGTAACATGTAAGAATAAGATTGTAAATAGTAACAGTAATAAAGGCTTATTTTATTTTTTTATTTTATTATACCCACTCCCTCTTCGTGAGAGAAGGCATGTATCTCAGCAGTGGGAACATTAAAATACTGAATATTCTATGTTTTGTTATGCTACACTTATCTAGCTAGGACAGTGAAAAATAGTTGTCAGTTATCTTTTGATTTTTCGGAACTTCTCACGTGGATTCTGGGCCCGCTTGGTAGATTGATTATATGGCCCACTCAATCTTGCAGAGCTCTCTCCTGTGCCTGCATTGGTAACGCTATAGGATGATATTATGATAGTCTCTCTTTACTTAGTCTGATCCCATTATTTGGAGTTGACTCTCGTTATTATTTGACAAACAAACATGTATGTGCTGGGTCGTCTAAAATTTTCTGAATATTTTGAAGAACACGATTCTTCTAAAACGAACTTCAACTCCACAAAGTAACTAATATCGATTAGGTCTAAAATAAAATGAGAGCTATCAGCCTTGCACGTCATGTATCGGACGGGCTCGAAGTCGGTCGTCTAACTGGCACAATATCCGGGGTTATCACACGCCACGCCAGCTGCTACAGTGTCGATTACACTGGACCGTTGCCACCGAAAATGTTTGCTATAGTCACATAGCATGTTATAATCGTGTCATATGTAGGTGAGCGTGTTCAGTTGTTCATACAAATTAGCCTGCCAAAAGATTCGGGTCGCGTTCGATTATGGGACTCGACAGTTGGAGTTCGGAAGTTTTTTAATTGTCAATTTCGAGCGTTTTGGGTATGATATTAGAGGCGAAATTGTGTTCGATTATTTCCTAATTCTTTATTGTACACCAAAAACAACATTACATAGAGTGTGATAATTAAGTACATGTAAAAAGGCGAGCTTAACTTAATGCTGAGTTCTCTTACAGCAAACCAGACAGACCAGGTGACAGAGAAAGATGACAATACAGGGCAGGATCCAGTGTATATTAGATTATATATTTATGTTTTTAAACTTCATGTACAATGGTGATACATAGGCGGACTCAATGCAGCAAGGCATTCACTACCAGTCAACCTTTGGGTTAATTAAAAGGACATAACAGTGGTAGGGTACAAAATAAAAAATATGAACAATCGGTTTTTTTTTCTCAATTTTGAACCAGATGCAGTGTTAATACAAATGTTTTTACGTTGGTATTAAAAATACATCTTATCCGCAACTCACTGGTATCTTGCTTGGTTGACGTTAAAAACCGACCGTAAATAACTATTTATACATCAAAACAAGTATGATCCTCTAAAGATAGCAACGCATCGGCAAACGCTGATGTTGCAGGAGCTACTAGTTACTGTAAGTAACTACTTTTCTGAAGACACTTGACAGTTTTTTGTACTAGACAGTTTTAAAACTTGTACATAATAATCTCCTTTTTTAAGTCGGCTAAAAACAAGTTGTTTCAGAGGCTTTATAACTCAGCACTCGCATTCAAAACATGCAGTAATATTCTCCATGACAAGCGCCTTTAGAGCTCAAGGATTTGTTATGCAAAAATTGAATTTACAAATTCGCGAATGTAGAACAAAGAACATGTAATAGCCATACATCACTTCTCACCTGTCTCGACTCGCTCCACGTTACCAACGTTTATTTTACTGCATGAATACAAAACCCTCTTTTTGGCGGATATGTTGAAAGGACGCAGTTGCATTGTAACACAACTTTGTTAACTTAGTTTTCGGGTTCAGAGGTGTTAAATATTTTGATAGTATTTGTATCTGTTTTGGTAATAAATTGTGAATATTGTCGACAATGTTATATTTAAGAACTATGCTGAGATCCAGTAAAAGCTCTATCCCAAACGCAGCGCAGACTATTATTATTTTATTTATTTATTTATATTCACTTATTGGTAAGTAACATATAAACTAAGCCCCACAAAACCGTAGTAATGGTTTGACTGTGGGGTCGGTGAGTCTCTTTACACTTATTCTTAGATTTCATACCTAAAGATACTTATTAATTAAAGACACGTTTCTAAATAATATCTTTCTAAACGATTTTTAAAGCTGTTTTTATTTGTTTCACTCCTTATATCTGCCGGCAGACTGTTCAATAGATATGGTATTCGTTTTTTTAGGGTTCTGTCACCAAAGTAATTAGTGACTTATTATTGAATCTGCCAGCAGCCATAGATCGTTTGTTATGGTTGTTGATTACGTAAGTTAAGTTATGCTCTTGGGTACCATGGTGGTTAACTGCTAAAAGATACTTATGTTTATAATTTATCGGTAGAATTACCATGATCCACCTCTTTTCCTGTTCATGCTCTCTGTGCCCTAAAACTTGCAGCCAAAGCCACTTAAGTGACCTCCCACGATTCCGTAGAAGTAGCGAAGTATTGGTCGAAGTATGTACCAATGACACAAAGAGGAAATTCATGCCGTCGTTGGACATAGGTACGATCAATCCCTAGCCATAACAATAGTTAAACAATTGCAGTTAATTAGGTACCATTAAATTAAATTAAATCAATCAGATATCAAACTTGCTTTTTAGTATCTAAAGTACGAGCTAAAATGTTAATTAATTAATCAACCTAATTTTAGCGTCGAATATGATGTGGTCTAATCATTTAATAATTTACAGAGATATTGATTTATTATTGGCTTATTTTGTGAGTCAAATAATGGAATGAATCAAATAGGGCCCATTAAAATGCAATCGTATCAGTTGTGAGGTGACTCATGCTGATTGTGTTCAATCAAATACTATGTTATATCAAGTTACATTTAACCTAAATATGTATCGTACTGATATTATAAATGTGAAAGTCTGTATGTTTTAATGTTTGTTACCTAATCATTAATCAATCACCCTCAAAGTCTAAACGAATTTAGAGGAAACTTGACACACAGACCGAGAAAGGATTCTTTTTATCCTACTGGTTAATATATTCCCATGAGAAAATTCTAGACAGGCGAGCTAAGCTATGACGGTAAAAGTTTGTATTACAATAAAATTTTCCGATTATAAAATTGACAGTATTTCGACTGCCTCGCTAGGTCTAGATCTGTCTGCAAACTTAAAAAAAATTTTTCCATTTTAATAAACTTTTTAAACAATCTTTTTAGCTTACCATGCATTGTCATCCAAAACAAACGTGTATGCAAAATTTCATCTTAATCAGTGGAGGATAGCTGCTTTAAAATTCAGTTTTAAGATTTGACCCGAATACACTTACATGCATATATTGAAAGTTTAAAAAAAGCTTGTAATAAAAGCTTGTAAAATACTTTCATCCTTACCATTTTTATTATTTCTATATCGAGTTCCATTGATTTTTCTAAAGAAGTTGTTTCATAAGATTTTACTTTTAAAATGTTGGACACAAATCCATAACCCCCGCTGGGAGTATTGAATTTTGAAACAAATAGGAATTTTTTGAATACTATAATTTTGTGGTTATTTTAATACAGGCGGGCGAAGTGCAATCTCTTTACTACGGTTGCAGTCATGAAATAACTACGTCTGCCGTTGATATTATTAGGTCCCTTTTCATATTTTTTAACTTACTCCGTTTCGGTAACGGTGGAAAATATTATAGGAAAATGCAAACCGCTAATATAGCTAACGTTTCTTGTAGAAAATAATCATGAAGCACCCATATCTGGTTATTGCACCGCACTTTTTACCAAGCTGACGTAGGAGGGTTACGTTTTTCCTTTAATTCCCAAGCTCAAAAAGTTTTGAACGTGATACTAAAATATGTACATAGACTAGTCAACAAGCGTGTTTTTTATAACTCTCTCTGTCACGCACATACCCTGTGGAATAATTAAAAGGTGCCTATGCCCTCGCACAGTCGCTGTGGTACGCTCGTTTTAAACTTTAAAATTAATTTTGTACTCTCCCCGGTAAGGTGTATCTACATAGAATCCCACTTAAATGGCCGACATTCCATCGTATCCTGTTGTTCTCACCGTTCTAGCGGAAACCACAAAAGAGCCTTAATAGTAAGTAATCTGTGAGCCCTTCGAATGAATATAATCAGTGGTCCCAGGGAAGGTAATTTTACCCGACTGCCGAAGGAGGGTTTATCAGTCTATGCATGTATGTATGTTCGTTCCTATGTGGCGTTCTAGAGACCAAACGCGTTGGCCGATTTTGATGATTCTTACGTCAATCGATTCGTCTTAACCTTGCGAGTCACTGGCTACATTAAAATTGGAAAATAGAAATATTGCGGCTTTTGGACGCCATATTATGGAAGCTCGATTTTATTCTCTTCCAACCCCGTCGTGTGGGGTATCAAATTAAAGGGTTAAAAGAGGTGATTTCAAAAATACACTTATATATTTAAAAGAACCTAATTCTAAAAAAAATGTCACCTTAAAATTATGAATAAAAAAAATTAATTCAATAAATCAAAAAACCCGACCGCTTAAGAAGCGAGCTAAAAAGACGTAAACAAGAAGAAAAGCATGCTATGCAGCCGGAGAATACATATGCGCGAGCTGGCCGACCAAAACCAAGTAGGTATAAGCATAAAAAGGAAGGAGCACTTTTCAGTAGTTTTAAAAGCAATACATTGGCATGAGTATAAAATTTAATCCCAATAAAAAAACCTAGAGCAAAATATTTTCCCTCACAACAATATTTCCATTAAACATTTACTACGTTTCTGGAATCTATCTCGATCGTTTTTTCCCGTTTGCATAGTGTCCTATTTATTCAACAACATTTTTCCAAGATAGCAGCGCTCTACAGCTAGAAGCATGATATTTTGTACTAAAGACACTGCAGATGCGACGATTTTCTAAACAAGAATGTACTAAACGACTACATGAGATGCGCACAGCGTAAAATGGAACGCGCTTCTTAAATATTCTCTCTAACGAAAATATAAGAACGTAATTATTTTGTAGAAAAGCAGCAGATATAACGGTGAAAATTCTGTTTGAAGTACCTTTAAGAATAGAATATTATAAATTTTGAAGTTTGTACGTTTTGATGTTTGTGTACCAATCAAGCAAAACGGCTAAACAAATTTGTATGAAATTTTGCACACATATAGTTTATAACCTGGGCATGGTACTTTTATCTCGATAAACTCAAAATAATGATCTCTTGGGATAATAAAACTTCACGATATATCTGGATAGATTAATTGATATGACAGGTAATATTAATAACTACTATTCCAAGATATTTCACTATAGCTTGACTGGCTTGATAAACAAAAAGTAATGAAAATTAAATATGTAACATAATATTGTTTTAAATTTCTCTGGTTTTTAGGGTTCCGTACCCAAAGGATAAAAACGGGACCTAAGACTCCACGGTCAGTCTGTCTGTCTGTCACAGGCTGTATCTTATGAACCGTGATAGCTAGACAGTTGAAATTTTCACAGATTATGTATTTCTGTTGCCGCTTTATATACAACAAATCAAGACAACAACAGAACAAACAGCAGAATCAAGATAAATATTGAAGTGGGAGCCCCTCCCATAAAACAAACGTGATTGTTTTGATATTGGTACGGAACCCTTCGTGCGCGAGTCCGACTCGCACTTGGCCGGTTACTTTTTTTATTTACCTATAGAGCGTTTCTATTAGTATTAGTGGCCTATTTTACAAAACCGTGTATTTTTCCGGCATAAAAAGTAATCTGTGCGACTCAGTGATACCTGGTTTTAGCTTTTTAACAGCGTAAAAAACATCGTAATCGGCTCAGTACTGCTCTTACTCTTTCACGCAAAAACTTCTAAACGGATTTTGAATATACTTTACAAAAATATAGCTTGTACATCAGAATAACACATAGGCTATAATTTATAAAGTTATTGGGAGAAGGCAGGGACCATTCAGTACAATGCTCGATGATCTCAGTTGAGCTTCCGAAAGAGTGGGTCTTAGGATGAACATGGACAAAACCAAGGTGGTGTTGAATGCCCATGTCACACCCACCCCTATCAAGGTCGGAGACTCTACACTCAAAGTTGTGGACGACTATGTCTACCTGGAAGAAACCATCCAATTGGGTAGGGCCAACTTTGAGAAAAGGGTAATCCGTCGAATCCGACTCGGCTGGGCAGAGTTCTGGAAGTTGCGTGGTACCTTCTCGTACAAGTTACCATAGTGTCTCGAAAGTCTATGACCAGTGTGTATTGCCAGTGATTACATATGGCTCTGAGACGTGGCCGCCCATAGGGCAATGGAGAAGGCTATGAGTTCCCTTGCGAGATCGAATCAGAAATGTAGAGATCCGCAAGAGAACCAGGTTTACCGACATAGCCCGAAGACTTGCTAAACTTAAATAGCAGTGGGCAGGGCACATTGTAAGCAGAACGGATGGCCGAAGGGGCAGAAAAGTTCTGGAATGGCGACCGCGAACTGGAAGACGTTGCGTTGGAAGGTCTTCCACCAGATGGATTGATGACCTGGTGAAGGCCGCGGGGTTCCGCTGGATGCGGGACGCACGGGACCGGTCCAGTGCGTTACGCTTACGCTTGGGGAGGCCTATGTCCAGCAGTCACCGCCTTTCGCTGATATGATGATGAGAAGTACTAATGTACTTCGCCAAATATCTTTATAAATTATAGCCCTATAGTATTGTAGTCTTTATTATAGCGTATTAAAGACGCGGGCAGATCCGCGGGTGGCAGCTAGTATTTAATAAAACAATCAATTTTACTCCTTTTTAAATTACTGTGTAGGTAGTTTAAATGAATGACCTCCTGATGTACTTATTTATTTCGGCTGAAACGATGATGATTTAAATTCAATTTCAAATGTATTTATTTGTGTATGAATGTATTATGAAATCAATCATCAGCTGTTACGACTTGATGAGGAGTTCAAACTTAAAATACCTTCTTAGGGTATGATGTCAAAGTCAAAGTCAAAACGTTTATTGCGAACTAAGTGTATAATGTTGGTGTTATGTTATGTTAGTACTTATGACTTAGCAGCCTTTTACAAGCATTGCAATTATCATTCTCCTGTCCTTTTCATCCTAAATTACCATGCATTAATAGTAGTTTATGAAACTGTTGCATAATAAGGGGTATTAAAACATGAGTGTGTGTTTAAAAACCGAGCCGTAGGCGAGGTTTTTAATAGTATTCACACGAATGTTTTAATACCTAGTTATGTGCAGTTTCATACTCTACTTTATCTACACTCAAACATTGGGATTGAACCTACTAAATACCTTTTTTGCATTTTCCATGCCATAAAGTCGTGATAGCATTTATCATATAATTTTCTCGACTTTGCTGTTAATAAATTATGAGTAATTTCCTTCGCCGCATCTAAAATATCGGGCGAAGTCAAGTTTTCTTCACATTCACTGATATCAGACATTTTTAAGCAAGAATTCAAAAAACTCATGAAATTCAAAAAACTAAACCTGCAAAATATGAATGGCGCCAAAACCCAGCACATCACCGCATTGCGCATGCGCTAAGGTTTAGCACGCACTGCGATTTTTATTCGCGCGAATTTTTTTCGCCTATTCTGCGACCTATGGAATTGTATGAAGTTGCTCGCATTGCGGTAAAAAATCGTGCAGAAATAATACCGCAAGAAATCCGTGTTTTGCCACAGAATCCAACGCACCGCGGCGCGAATTTAATTCGCGCGAATATTTTGAGCTCTATGGACATGTAGAAAGAGACAAAATTCGCGCGAATAAAAATCGCAGTGCGTGCTAAGCCTGAAGCGGGCATTGTCATAGACAAATAAAAATTGGAATCAAATCTTTTTAAATAGGTACTATAAAAATGGCATTACAAAAAATAATTGATGAAAACTCCTTGTGATTAACTTCTTGGATTTGTCCTGTATCGTAATAGAAAAAAAATTGTATTATAGCATTATTTTGTTAGAGAAAAAGTGTTATAATAAGATTCTATTTTTAAATTTCTGTATTGTGTTTATAAAGTATGTCAATATAAACTCGTTTTGAAGTTTATAATTCGAATATTACGATATGAGAGTAGATAATAGTAGTTTATGAAACTGTTGCATAATAAGGGGTATTAAAACATGAGTGTGTGTTTAAAAACCGAGCCGTAGGCGAGGTTTTTAATAGTATTCACACGAATGTTTTAATACCTAGTTATGTGCAGTTTCATACACTACTTTATCTACACTCATACATTGTGATTGAACCAACTAAATACCTTTTTTGCATTTTCCATGCCATAAAGTCGTGCTAGCATTTGTCATATAATTTTCTCGACTTTGCTGGTAATAAATTATGAGTAATTTCCTTCGCCGCATCTAAAATATCGGGCGAAGTCAAATTTTCTTCACATTTACTGATATCAGACATTTTTAAGCAAGAATTCAATAAACTCATGAAATTCAATACAACTAAACCTGCAAAATGTGAATGGCGCCAAAACCCAAGCACATCACCGCATTGCGCATGCGCTAAGGATTACACGCACTGCGATTTTTATTCGTGCGAATTTTTTTCGCCTATTCTGCTACCTATGGAATTGTATGAAGTTGCTCGCAATGCGGTAAAAAATCGTGCAGAAATAATACCGCAAGAAATCCGTGTTTTGCTACAGAATCCACCGCACCGCGGCGCGAATTTAATTCGCGTGAATATTTTGAGCTCTATGAACGTGTAGAAAGAGACAAAATTCGCGCGAATAAAAATCGCAGTGCGTGCTAATCCTGAAGCGGGCATTGTCATAGACAAGTAAAAATTGGAATCAAATCTTTTTAAATAGGTACTATAAAAATGGCATTACAAAAAATAATTGATGAAAACTCCTTGTGATTAACTTCTTGGATTTGTCCTGTATCGTAATAGAAAAAAAATTGTATTATAGCATTATTTTGTTAGAGAAAAAGTGTTATAATAAGATTCTATTTTTAAATTTCGGTATTGTGTTTATAAAGTATGTCAATATAAACTCGTTTTGAAGTTTATAATTCGAATATTACGATATGAGAGTAGATAAACATTTTTATCTACACTCACAACGTAATGTTCCAAATACGAATTCGAAAAATATTGTATAAACACGTACTTTATGTTCGTGGATAGGTAAAATTTAAAAAAAAAAACATTATAGTTCAACATTTTCCTTCGATTTTCAAACAACTGCATCATAAAATAACTTTTTAATTTTTATAGCACACTTTTACTTTTTAATTTTCTGGCGCGTATGGGCTCAAGTCATTGTCAGTTGTCTGTGGATGCGCGCGCTTCGCAATGAGAATCTAAATTGCCCGCCATACCACATATTTTTTCCCTTTGCACTTTTGTTTTATTTCAACTGTATGAGTGAAGATAAAGTAGTGTATGCAACGGCATATAATTAGGTATTAAAACACTCGCGTAATATTATTATCAAATTCGGCTTCGCCTCATTTGATAAACCTACGCTCGTGTTTTAATAACCCCTATTATATGACCATTGCATAAACTACTATTATCTACACTCACAACGTAATGTTCCAAATACGAATTCGAAAAATATTGTATAAACACGTACTTTATGTTCATGGACAGATAAAATTTAAAAAAAAATCCATTATAATTCAACATTTTCCTTCGATTTTCAAACAACTGCATCATAAAATAACTTTTTAATTTTTATAGCACACTTTTTAATTTATTGGCGCTTATGGGCTCATTGAAGTACTGTCATTGTCTAAGGAGGCGCGCGCTGCGCAGTCATGCGCAATGAGAATCTAAATTGCCCGCCATACCAAATATTTTTCCGTTTCTACTTTTGTTTTATTGCAACTGTATGAGTGAAGATAAAGTAGTGTATGCAATAGCATATAATTAGGTATTAAAACACTCGCGTAATATTATTATCAAATTCGGCTTCGCCTCATTTGATAAACCTACGCTCGTGTTTTAATAACCCCTGATTATATGACCATTGCATAAACTACTATTATTACTTGATTATTTTATTCCTAATTTGTGTTTCAGCACGAAACTAAAATCGTATATCATTGTATCATTCGTTACAAAATAAGTTCAAAACAAAATCAAGTTGCAAAATAACAGCCCTTGTAAAACCATTTTCTATCTAGATGTGTAGTTTCAGCCTTTTTACGTCAGTTTGGCCGTCCGGGTTGAAATAATGGTGAATGCAAAATAACCTGAAACGTGAAGCTCATGACTACGGAACACTGTAATTATTTCCCATTAACTCCAGCTTACAAGCCATTCTATGTTCCATCACGTTGTTTTCTTTTTAAACTTCACACCGTGTTCGTGGAAAGCAACTTTATTTGGGTTATATATTAACTGCAAACGTTTCTGTATATAGATGTTCTTTATTACATCAGCTTGCATTAATGCCCTTAAATTGCATATACGGATCTTATTGGTAATGTTTTTCATGAAGCCAGGTGCGGAGACCTAATCATAAGCACATCAGTAGATAAACGGAACAGAGACAAAGCTTCCTAAGAACGTGCAAAATTGTTACCAATTTTGGTAGGGTTATCACAATAGGTGAAAACAAAAACAAAACATTTATTAAATAGTTTTATTATTTATTATGTATGATAGAACAGAAATAACTTTCTTGACCCTGCTACTACCCGTTGAAGAGTTCCCTAGTGAGGAGACAATCCTGGCTCCAGCATCAGGTTATATATATATCATATTATTGCATTGTCACTGAAGTTACGGTATACAAAATTTCAGCTCAATCAAACATCGGATAGTTGTTCAAATCTTATTTGCAATATTTTAACTTAAGGTTACACTAGTCGACGGCACGAACTATTTTGTGCGCGGGGTTAAAATGCGTGCTATATCAACCGATAACACGTGCGGAACAGATAGATGCTGTTATGAGCGGTAAGAAGCTAGTACACGTACGAACACACACTTTTGCAAATTTGTAGCGAAATGGATGACGATTTAGAACGAAAACGAGCGCGCGAAATTTTATAAACAGAACTTTGGGAGTCTGGATATCATGAAAAAACGACTGAATGTATCTGTTCAAAATAAAATTATTTGCATTGTTGAACTACTAATCTATCCCTGTATGGAGGCTGTTTTTCAATTTTCCTTCTTCTTATGGTACTTATTTGCGCCCAAAGATGCGTTAAAATATGGAACTTTCGAAGCTCATAACTTTCAAGTATTTTTTTTTTTACTTTTTTGCTTCCATACAGGGCTAGATGATGATGAGACAAATTTATATGATTTTTTATTTTGAACGTACATCGTCAAACAGTGGAGTAAAAGCCAGACTACGTTTGTATGGAAGAATTTTCGACTAGTGTACCCTTAACACACATACCTACTACATACCAACCCACCCACATACCTACAAATTTTTAGTCAAAGCTTGTAATAACAATAAAAAGGTAAAAACACAGTGTAGTACCCTCTTCTTATCAAAAAAAGGATCATACAATAAAATAAAGGTACTTAATTTAAAAAGTAATAATCCAATATTTACTTACCTATTGTGCTCCTTGGGATAGTTAAAGTATGATATATTTTAATTTTTCTAGTATTATTCATACACACAATTTTTACATTAAAATATTCAAACTTGCTACTACGGAAACTAACACGGGAATAATTTATTTATTGTTGTTCTTCATTTATTTCGAAAAGTAATTGTATTTGACAAAATGAGTTCTAGGTGCTCCTTAGTTTTAATTTCCGCGCATTATTTGAGAAAAGCACTATATAAGCCTTGGCCACTACCACTTGGACTTACGTACGTTCACACATTCGTCCATCAATGCCTCTTTTGCTGGCCGCTGCAATAGAGTACTATATCGTGTATAATAATTTTAATTCAGAACTAAGTACTTTATTTTCGTTTTGATTTCCGTGTGAAATATATAGAGCTGAAAAATAGCAGCTTTCCGCCCATAATTTAAATAAATTACATTATGTTAAAAGAGAATTATATACATTATATACTTCCAAGTTGTCTGAGAGCGTCTGGTCTGCACCAAGTGCAAAAGGCAACTGATAGAAATCCGACGACTAACGAAACATAAAGTTTGCCGAGGGACATTAAGAAAATGTTTGTACTGTACCCGTGTCTTTGTTTCTTTTTTTGTCTGGACGAAACTCTCCCCCAGCTGAGCAAAGGCCTAGGTTGATTTAATCACCCTGTTTACCATGTCACCTCTTTCCGGGTCGGCCTCAACATTATCAATTCAAAATGTTTATAACTTTAACAACGTAGGTAACCGCAAATATATCTAAAATAACGTCCCATACAAAATATACGGAAGCATTATTAAAAATACTTTTGGACACGTTTGTATAATGAAATTTTCAGTTCACTGTTTCAAACTTTCAGTCGTTTCAAACAGGTAAGTCCTTTGTGACGAACTGAATACTATTATTTTTAGCTTTGCTGTAAAAGTGCAAATAGTTTTTTAAAAAAATTTAAGTATTATAACGATGTCATCTGGTTTAAAAAAAGTATAGCACTGTTTTACGAGAACAAGAGGCTAGTTTGCCGAAATACATATTTAGCGTTTCACATTACTGAACAAGTAAAATAATTTAAACATATAAAAAACCCCCGAAACCTTTTACTTCATGCTACATAATTTATCTAGTAGTAAACACGCTTCGATCGACAATTCATCGAAACACGTATAACACGATAAATTGCAAATCTAACAACCCGATTCAAACAGTAAAACGCCCATAACTTTTGAATGGCTGAACCGATTGTGATTTTCATCGCTCATAGAACACTCTCGCTAAAGCCACCTTTCAAACAAAATTAAATCAGAATTGGTTCATCCGTTTAGGAGCTTTGATGCCACAGACAGATAAACAAATACACAAACACAGGTACACACAGTCCGCTCTGTCCGCTCTAAAGGTTAGGTTAGCTCAAAAGGTTAGGTTAGCTATCTGTCCTCTGTCCTCTATCATCTGTCCTCTGTCCTTTGTCCTTTGTCCTTTGTCCTTTGTCCTTTGTCCTTTGTCCTTTGTCCTTTGTCCTTTGTCCTTTGTCCTTTGTCCTTTGTCCTTTGTCCTTTGTCCTTTGTCCTTTGTCCTTTGTCCTTTGTCCTTTGTCCTTTGTCCTTTGTCCTTTGTCCTTTGTCCTTTGTCCTTTGTCCTTTGTCCTTTGTCCTTTGTCCTTTGTCCTTTGTCCTATGTCCTTTGTCCTTTGTCCTTTGTCCTTTGTCCTTTGTCCTTTGTCCTTTGTCCTTTGTCCTTTGTCCTTTGTCCTTTGTCCTTTGTCCTTTGTCCTTTGTCCTTTGTCCTTTGTCTTTTGTCCTTTGTCCTTTATTATTAAAATTTATTATTCTTTATAATTAAAATAATAGTACGACCTTCAGACCTTTGACATTTGACATTTGTCTTTTGACCTTTGACATTTGTCCTTTGACCTTGTCCTTTGGCCTTTGACTTTCATCCTTTGTTTTTTTCCTTTGACCTTTGACCTTTGTCCTTCAACATTTGACATTGACATTTGACAGGTGAATTCTGTTTCTATATTACATCATCCCAAAAAATAAAGAAAATTAAGGTTATTACATACATTTATCATATACAAAAGATGATTATATAATATACTAAGGAACTATTTAAATTAACAAATTAAAAACCCACCTCCAAATTACTTTATTACAATTATTTTATTATATTAATCTATTTAAAATCAAAAGTTCCATTAAACATTTAATAAGACTATAGAGAAAAAAAGTATAACTTAGTCTGAATAGAATCCAAACACATTATTTTATATAAAAAGCACCACTACATTCTAGCGGTAGATAGAAGGCCTGATAACAATTTGTATCAGGTTTTTCTTAATAATTAATATTTTAGTTCGATTTTCGGACCTTCGACCTTCGAAATTTGATATTTGACATTTGTCCTTTGACCTTTGACATTTGTCCTTTGTCCTTTAATACGAGACATTTGACCTTCGACCTATGACCTTTTTCATTTTACCTTTGACATTTGTCCTTTGACCTTTGTCCATCGACCTTCGACACTTGACTTTCGACATTTGTTATTTAAAATTTGACATTGACATTTGACAGGTGCGTTCTGTTTCTATAATACACGAGGTATTATAAAAATAAAGAAAATTAAAATTGTACACATTCATCCAAGAAAAGCTGATTTAATAATTATCACAAACTAAATAGGATTAAATAGTAATAAGGAACTATTTAAATTTACAAATTAAAACCTCACCACCAAATTACTCTAAAATAATCTTTTTATCACATCTATTCAAAATCAACAATTTTTATTCTTCGTAAACAGGGACAAAAATAGCTCATTAATCCCTAGGAACTAAAAGTGATTTGAATTTGGAAGGTGGTTATTGTTAGTAAATATTCCAATCAGTAAAGAGATGAATCACAAACCATGCGGTCCAAAATAGGATTACATCGCTAAAATTGAACAAGTGACTGGCTGGAAAACCGCGCGTGAGCCAAATAAATAAGAAATCTGCAACTGTAACGAATGGTACTAATACAATTGTTACGATGCGCTCCCATAATTTCCAAACCATGGGATAGACGAGAAAAAAACATCCCCATTTTACGTGTAAAGGAATTATTTTTTTAGGGTTTTATTTTTCGTGGACCAGGGGAAGTAGGGTTTTTTTCATGGTTTTATTTTACCACTTTGTCGGCGTGATAAATATATAATTTATGCCAAATTATAGTTTTGTAGTACTAATGGTCTCTGACCTAAGCTGCGGACGGACGGACAGATCGACATGGCGAAACTTTAAGTGTTCCTTGATGACTACAGAACCCTAAAAATTATCCTCTCAGAAAAAGTTACCTCATATATATATAGTCAAATTAATTATAATAGCACAAGCTATTATGCGCCCCTTACGCATGAAAGGGCCGTCCGTTTCCACGGTTGGTATCAATAAGGATTTCCCCACGATATAAGGCTTTTATACCTACGGCATTTGTTTCAAACGAACTCCACTACCTCATAGCTTAGTTATTAGACCCCAATGAAACAATCCAATTAGGCCTATATAAGTGTTCAGTTGTTTGTCACGAATAGTCAAAGAGAACATTACTTCTACGGCGTCAATTATTGTAAAATATTCGTGACTGTTCCACATAATGAAAAGCAAGGGACTACATTGCTTTTGAGTTAATTTTGGGCTTGAAGTTCCGAGAAGTGAGGTGAGTTAGTGGTCAAGCGCAAGCCTCTCAATAATTAAAAAAATTATGCCTATAAGTTTTAATTTGATTAGACACTTTTTCAACTAAAATTTATAAATATTTTTTGATTTCGTTGGGTTAGAAATATTAGCCTTTTCTTAATATTCCTTTAAATAAAAGTAATTGAACATAATTATTATTCTTGAGAGATAGCGTCTAAAATTCAAGTGCATGCAATAATGTTGGTTCTAAAGCAAATTTAATTCCAATTCATGTGATATTCAGAGCTGTTTATCAAGTAAATACCTAGTAATTAATTTCATAATGTTTGCTATCATTTAAGTTTATTCAAATAATGGAGTGTTAACATGCTAAATTATAATTTTAAACTTCTAAGAATGAAACTTAGTATATTAGATTTGTTTACACGATTATTTTTTTATAACGGAGCTGTTTGTTTTAAATTTTGATATAAAATACGCTATAAATTAATTACCTCGCTCTGTTATATTCTCTCTTTTTTAAACCTTAACTGGAATTCTAATTGCGTAGGCGTTTAAAAGTTGTAATAGTAATAAAAAAATCGTATGCAGGTATACCTTTTTAGTGTGTACTTGTATTCCAGTGACTGTGAGAATGTTGAATTCGAGAGTATTTTTTTTTTTTCCCGAAAATATTTGTTACCGTGCCCAGAGTATGCCTGATTTATCATTATCATCAGCCTTTTTAATGTTCCCACTGCTGGGACACAGGCCTCCTCTCTGTGAGAGGGAATGGGCCGTAATCCACCACGCGGGCCTAATGCGGATTGGCGGATATTCGATTTTTTGTTTGTTCCTCACGATGTTTTCCTTCACCGTTTTGAGACCAGTGGTGGTGAAATAATTTACACTGAGATTTACACAAAGTAAAGCGCCTGCCTGGGTTTATATATTTATTTATTTAATACTTCATGCACACACAAGTATAGAGGCGGACTTAATGCCTTAGGCATTTTCTACCAGTCGACCTTTGGGTGATGGAGAGATAAACAGTGGTAGGTGCAATATTGAAAGATAAACGTATTAGGATTATTTAAATATACATTTAAACTACACATATAATATAATTATACCATCACAACACATCATCAGCCTATTAATGTTCCCATTGCTGGGACACAGGCCTCCTCTCTGTGAGAGGGAATGGGCCGTAATCTACCACGCGGGCTCAGTGCGGGTTGGTGGATGTCACATGCCTTCGAATTTTTGGTTCTAGGACATGCCGGTTTCCTCACGATGTTTTCAAAATAATAAACTAAATATACTTTAACATTAGTAATAGATAAATAATTAAAAAACATTAGGGCTGTGACGATACTACTGCCAACTTCTTACGGATATGCTCGCGAACTTTAACTTTGAAGGTTAACCGGCTGGTTGCCATCCTGATTTCCTGGGGGAGCGCATTCCACAGAGAAATAGACTGAACGAATAAAGGACGGTGAATGATGTCAGTGCGGTGACTGGGACATTGAAGAAGGCGGTTGATGACCGCAGATTTTTACTGTGGTTGGCGAAAATATATTGAAAGTGAGGGGCCAGATAACTAGGGAAATTGGAAGAGTCGAGAAATGAGAACAAGGTAGTTAGTGCCCTTTACTCTCTGCGCTGGCGTACTGGCAACCACTTTAGAAGTGATCGATGCGCAGAGACATGATCATATTTACGCAAATAGAAAACAAATCGAATGCAGTAATTTAGAAGACGGTCAAGTTTGTTGAGAAGATCTGCATTCAGGTCGTCATATTAAGGTCTGCACAAGCATTGCCTTTGTGTTGATTGGTAATAATTTTTTAAACGATACAGAGCCCGCAGCGTGCAGTGACCTTCTGACTCACACCAGCGATTTGAGTACGCCAGGTAAGAGTGAGGTCAGCAGAACCGACGGGGTCCGCGAGGGCCGATGCCTATCTGGGTCGCGGATAAATTTGAAAAAGAGTTACCGCGGCCCTGGCTCAAGCAACTGAAGAAACACGGGTGGGTTTTAGTCAGTAAAAGTCTGACACGCCCTCCCGCCTCACCCAGAGCGGGAGAGTTCATTGGATGATTTCCCACCCAAAAAAAAAAGGTAAGAGTGAGGTTTGAAATCACGATCTACAAGTTATAAGTCGCGGCCGATACCACTAAGCCACCACTGCTCTCCCTGATTACTTTAAGCATACCCAAACGCAAGGTCAATCGATCTTTATCATCACTCGTAATAAGCGGATGATGATGATGTAATAAGCATGCCTGACGTGCTTGTGCATGCGTCTGTACACAATCTATATAAATATAAAAGAAAGTCGTGTTAGTTACACTATTTATAACTCAAGAACGGCTGAACCGATTTGGCTGAGAATTGGTAGGGAGGTAGCTAAGAACCAGGAAAAGGACATATGATACTTTTTATTCCGTTTAGGGTAGGGTAAGTAGGGTAGGGTAGGCAGGGTAGGGTAGGTAGGGTAGGGCAGGTATGTAGGTAGGGTAGGGTAAGTATGTAGGTAGGGTAGGGTAGGTAGGGTAGGGTAGGGTAGGGTAGGGTAGGGTAGGGTAGGGTAGGGTAGGGTAGGGTAGGGTAGGGTAGGGTAGGGTAGGTAGGGTAGGTAGGGTAGGGTAGGTAGGGTAGGGTAGGTAGGGTAGGGTAGGTAGGGTAGGGTAGGTAGGGTAGGGTAGGTAGGGTAGGGTAGGTAGGGTAGGGTAGGTAGGGTAGGGTAGGTAGGGTAGGGTAGGTAGGGTAGGGTAGGTAGGGTAGGGTAGGTAGGCTAGGGTAGGTAGGGTAGGGTAGGTAGGTAGGGTAGGGTAGGTAGGGTAGGGTAGGTAGGGTAGGGTAGGTAGGGTAGGGTAGGTAGGGTAGGGTAGGTAGGGTAGGGTAGGTAGGGTAGGGTAGGTAGGGTAGGGTAGGTAGGGTAGGGTAGGTAGATCTTGAGACTTCAGTCGCCGTGTCCCCATCCACGACCAAGACTATATCATCCGCGAACGCCTGCACGAAAATTCCACGCTGCTCAAGGTCCTGCAGTAGTGGGTCGAGAACGAGGTTCCACAGGATTGGACCACCGATCGACCCCTGGACACAGCCCTTGCTAGTCTCTCGCGTGCATTCCTCCCCGGCATACCGAACCTTGACCTTCCTACCGTCGAGATAGCTGTCTATCAGCCTCCTGACGTTGACCGGGCACTTTTCCTCAGCCAGTCTGACCCTTATGGCTGGCCACCAGGCGCTATCGAAGGCGCCCTCTATATCCAATGACACCAGGACAATTAGCTTCTTCAGCCTCAACTTGTCCTGTACGTGCTCCACTAGCGTATAGAGGGCATCCTCGGTGCTCCTCTGGGGCATGAAGCCAAACTGACGAGTACTAAACCGCGGTACAAGCTGATATTTTAGACGCGCTACGACCATCCTCTCCAGGATCTTCCCCAGAACAGGCAGTAGACCGATTGGTCTGTATGCCTTAGGGGTGGTATAGCTATCCTTGCCCGGCTTTCTGAGGACTACGACTGTAGCCTCCTTCCAGGTGGTCGGGAAGTGTGCCAATTCGAGGCACTTATTGTAGAGGGCAAGGAAAGCGTCCGGGTCCTGGTGGATCGCTCGACTGCAGATATCAGAAGTCAGTCCATCCCCTCCTGGTGCCTTTTTGGGATTAAAACCCGCCACGGCGGACTTCAGCTCCAGCGTTGTAAATGGGGGATCATGATGTTCATCATGGGCCCACTCATTTACTCGGCTGGCTGCTTCTCTAATTCGCCTGTGGTCAGCGTTGTCCTGGTCTACTCTGTCTTCGGGGTAGAACGTATCCGCTAGTAGGGCGGCCGATTCACTCGGATTGAGGAATGCACCATCGCTGCAAAGGGTCAGTTCTTCTTGCCTTTTGGCGGTCCTACCGATGATCCTGTAGAAACTCGCCCAAACTCCCTCACGATCCTGCTTCCGGCAAAACTCCTTCCAACTGGCGATTTGGGCATTCTTCGCCTGCATCTCATACTCTTCTTTTGCTTTCAGGTACTCGCCAACGACCTTCGCTCGCCGGACCGGCGCGGCATTGCGGATGCGGTTCTTCTTCGTCATCACCTCCCTCTTCTTCACAGTGAGCTCCTCGGACCACCACGGACAGGTGATTTTAGTTTTCTTATTTATTTTTGGGATAGCACTCTTACTAGCTTCTGTGATAATATTTATATAATTTACAACTGTTTCTTCTAATTTTACTTTACCGTTTATTTCTTCTATTATTTTTAAATTGATATTATCTCTAATTTTAAATTCTTGTAGTTTGATCTTGAAGTCTTCCCAATTTGCTTTTCTGGTGTTGAACATCCTAGTAGTTCTAGTGATGTTAACACCTTTTTCCCTTTTCGTATTGACATTAAAAAATATCGTGTTGTGGTCCGAGGATGTTGCTCCTGTGTCGACCCGCCAGCCGTCCACCAGGTCAAAAAGGTCGAGCGAACATGCCGTGACGTCCACGTGGCTTTTATACGCTCTACCACCTCTGATGGTGTCAAAGGTGGGAGCGTCACCAGCGTTTAGCACCTGAAGCTCCAACTCGTCCAGGGTAGCGGACATTTCCTCTCCCCTGGGATCTTCTTTGATGCTGCCCCACCAGGCACTTTTCGCATTCGCGTCGCCACCTATCAGCAATCTACCGTTGGCCACTTCCGCATTGATCCGGGTCATCTGGTCCAAGTATGGCCCTATGGGTTGGTCTGGCTCGAAGTAATAAGAGACTACTGCGATTTCCCAGGCTTTGGTTCGGATCTCCACCACAACGATGTTATTTGAGGTGAGTTTCGGGTAGGGTATGACGTCCAAGTCATGATCAAAGACGGCTATCGCAGCTTTAACCCTCCCACTTCCATCGACCTCACACTGGTAGATTCTCGCTCCACGGTAGCTCTTCATACTTCGTGCTCCTCCCACATACGGCTCCTGAATCAGTGCCCACGAGATCTTCCGTTCACTGGCCTCTATAAAGAGTTCGGTGATCGCCAGTTCCTTGCGTTGAAGATTCGCTTGGGCCACTCGGTATGGTCTTGCTGTTTGTTGGGCAGGAGTCCCCGGGGCGCCCTTAGCAGTACGCTATGGATGAGCGGGCTATAGCATCCCATCTCCTTCTGACTGTGCACTCTGAGCTGAAGGCGTGATGATGCGTGCTGTCAATTTTGGCCCGTATGCAATTGCAACAGGTCGGTGGTAGCCCGGCGCTCCAGTCCGCGCACTCCGTCCTCATGTGAGGTCCGCCACAGTGGCTGCACTTTGCCACGGTATCCGTGCAAGTGCGTCGGCTATGCCCATACCCGAGGCAGAGCGAGCACTGGACAAGCGGGGACTGGTCTTCGACCCTAACCCGCTTAAGTTCCAAGTGCACCGACCCATCCTCGAGCATGCGCCGCCAGACTTCTGTGGCGACCCTCAGCACTAGGTGGCACATGTGCGGGTTCCTGTGGCGTTTCCTATATAAAACTTCCACTATCTTCTGTTCTTCACTTAAGTCTTTGAAGATGTGGTTGTTTTGGTTTTTAAGAGCTTGCATCATGTCGTCGTTGCTGTTAAGCTGCACAACGTCCCTTAACACGACTTGAGGATTCTTGTTTTTAATATCCTCTGTCTTCAACTCAGGTGCTTTACTCAGTCTTTCTCGCAGCTTTTGTCTCTCTCCCTCCGTGCGACAACTCATTATGACTTTTCTATCCTTCGCCTTGCGAACTTTGTCGACTTTAATTCCCCCTTCCTTTGCGTTCACCACCTTTCGGATCCTGTCCAGGACTTGCTCACTGGTTTCCTCCTCGTCCTTGGCCGTCACTGCGATCGAGTGCAGTGCCGAAAGTTTAGGCGTTTGTTTGAAGGCCGACTTGCCGCTACACTGGCGTAGGAGAGCTTCTCCATATGCTCTTGGCCAGTTTGTAGTGCCTCCTTCAGCCTGTCCATTTTTGCGCTGTTCTCGGCCAAGTTCCGACTGTGCTCCTCCAAGGCCTTCCTAAGGGATTCAGTGTCCACGACTCTAATGGCCTCTGGAGAAGGAGTAGGAGCTTCCCTTGTCTTCTGCGCCTCCTGGACTTGGGTGTAGGTCTTATTGGTTGGGGGTTGTCTAAAATTTTCCAGCTCTTTAACGAGCTGGTATAGTCGGTCCGCCTGTGCCTTTACCTCAGCCTTTATTTCATTTTTTGTCGTTTTAGACGTTGTCATTAACGACTTAATTTTGTTTGAGCAATTACTTGCCTCGGCAACTTTGCTTTTTTGGATGGGCGGGCTTCCCACCTCAAAAGATATAGCCCCCCTTGCCGTCGCTGGTGGTGTTTGGACTGGCTTTTTCGGGGGAGTTCTTTTGGTTACTGTTTTGCCCGCCTCCCATTCACCCACGCTCTTCCTAACGCACTGCGTCGAAGGCCCTGCCACCTCGGGTGTCTTCTCTGGGCTTTTTTCCAGGGGTTTTATTGTTGCCGGGCGCTGAGTAGGCGTACGCACTCCGGGCATTCCGCTCATCCTGACTTTGGAGGTTTATGGGGATTAGTGTTGCGTCTAAGAGGGGTGGTGTAAAAAGCACCCCAATTGTGTGTAAAATAAAATGAAAAGGGGGGTATTGTAAAAGATACCCCGCTTTGTGTGTCAGTGTTGAGGTTCCCCTTCTCAAATAGGGTACTAGTCAACAGAGTTAAAATCTAATAATTAAGTCCTAACCTATAGTATAGCAGTACAATAGTACTGCTATATGTCCTAATCTAAGAATTTTACAATTTAAGTTTGCAGTAAATGCTGAAGTCTTATTTTTGGTATAGTAGCAAAAGGTACTATACCAATTAAAAGTTTACTTATTGAGCGAATAACGCTTAAAAAAGTCTTAGCCCAAGTATAGCAGCACAATAATGCTGCTATAAGTCCTTATCCTATTACAAAAACTTTTAAAATCAAGGTCTGGTACTGCTCAGCAACTGATGTCGTCCGAGTCTGGGCGTTTGGAATTGAGTCTGCCCAATGTCAGTGAACTACCCGTTGAGGAAGTTTTTGTCAGGTATGGCTGAGCTGGTGCAGAAAAGTTGTCTTCTGCTGGGGCCAATCGAAAGGGCTCCTCGAGCCGGTCAGGATAAGTCCAAGCTCGGGTCGTCCAACTCTAACCTGGACCGAGATAGGACAAGGGGGGTGGGGGGGGTTAGACACTAAAAGAAGGTTGGGGGAGGGTTTTGTTGGGGCCAAAAGATAGGGCTCCTCAAGCCCGTCACAGTGGACCCAAGCTTGGGTGGTCTGCCTCTATCCTGGGCCAAGATAACCCAAGGGGGTTGAGGTAATTAATTGAGGAGGGTTGGGGAGGGCGGGAGGGTGCAATATCCGAAGTTTGGAGGAGGTGAAGTCGGGGGAGGGAGGGGAGGGGGGGGTTGAGGGGTGGTATCTATTGGGCCCAAAAAATAGGGTTCCTCAAGCCGGTCACGATGGACCCCAACTTGGGTGGTCTACCACTATTTTTGACCGAGATAACCCTAGGGGGGTAAGGTAATTTGAGGGGGGTTGGGGGGGGGGATACATACTGAAGTTCAGAGGGCGTGAAGGCGGGAGGGGGGGGGGGGGAAATATTAAAAGTGGGGGGGGGGGGGTATTTTAAAAGGGGAGGGGGACTGTTCAACACAAGTCCAATCTCGGGTGACGTCAGGCCAGAGATTGAGGAGTTCCCTCGAAGTTTCCTGCTGAGGATTTGTGGAGCTGTTCTATAGTCAGCTCTATAGTCAGCTCGGAACAGGCAGGTATGTCTGTAACACTCCTCAAAATTTTTCAAGATCAGGTTTTTCGGACCACGTTTTTTATTCGAGGTTAAGTACCGAACACGTGGTCTCACTGATCTGTAATTACGCTCTCGAGTTTTCAATTTAAAAATCTGAAAGTCAGAATATAGCAGAGGGCCACACAGAGGGTCAATATCCCGTAATAAAAAAAAAGGTATGCCTTCGCTTTAGATTTCGAGTTATTCACTAGCGAAAATCACTTAGAGGTTATGTTGAAGAACTGCACTGTAAAAACTTAGTCACACACTCTTGAAAAGTTTTGTTGTCGGAAACTTCACGACTCGTCGATGGCCCATAGGTGGGCAAAACCAGTATTTGTCTCTCGCCCCCAGGCGAAGTCTTGGAAGAAGGGTGGTATTTCTTCTTTCACCTGCAGGTCTCCGGTGTTGCACCGGAAAAATCTGGAGGACACCTCAGAATGTGCGGGCAGCGAGGGCGCAGCCCAGCACTCCAAAAAATCAGGGGCTCACCACTCAGAATTCAACAGCGTTTAAGGGTTTATGAAAAATACTTTCTGAATTTTTCTTCTTTTACCCAGGAAAAATCCCAAAAGAGGAGTCCGATGACTTCTCTTGGTGCGCGCATACAGCACTCACTAGCCCGAACACTCTGAGCTATCACTCACTGAAAACTGCGATAAGTTTCCGATTTTCCCGATTATTGAGCGCGGAGTCGCTTAAAACTGAACTAGCGAGGGCGGGGGATCGCGAGAGACTGGGTAGGTAGGGTAGGGTAGGTAGGGTAGGGTAGGTAGGGTAGGGTAGGTAGGGTAGGTAGGGTAGGGTAGGTAGGGTAGGGTAGGTAGGGTAGGGTAGGTAGGGTAGGGTAGGTAGGGTAGGGTAGGTAGGGTAGGGTAGGTAGGGTAGGGTAGGTAGGGTAGGTAGGGTAGGTAGGGTAGGTAGGGTAGGTAGGGTAGGTAGGGTAGGGTAGGTAGGGTAGGGTAGGTAGGGTAGGGTAGGTAGGGTAGGGTAGGTAGGGTAGGGTAGGTAGGGTAGGGTAGGTAGGGTAGGGTAGGTAGGGTAGGGTAGGTAGGGTAGGGTAGGTAGGGTAGGGTAGGTAGGGTAGGGTAGGTAGGGTAGGGTAGGTAGGGTAGGGTAGGTAGGGTAGGGTAGGTAGGGTAGGGTAGGTAGGGTAGGGTAGGTAGGGTAGGGTAGGTAGGGTAGGGTAGGTAGGGTAGGTAGGGTAGGGTAGGTAGGGTAGGTAGGGTAGGTAGGGTAGGGTAGGTAGGGTAGGGTAGGTAGGGTAGGGTAGGTAGGGTAGGGTAGGTAGGGTAGGGTAGGTAGGGTAGGGTAGGTAGGGTAGGGTAGGAAGGGTAGGGTAGGTAGGGTAGGGTAGGTAGGGTAGGGTAGGTAGGGTAGGGTAGGTAGGGTAGGGTAGGTAGGGTAGGGTATTGTTTTTTTTTTTTTTTTCTTTAATAATACTAATCCCGCTCAACAAAGTTGGCGCCTATTCTGTGCAAAATCTTTCATTCCATTCCTCTTTCATGCCTCTCGTACTTTCATTCTTCATACCATGGTTCTTCTTGCATACGTCTTCTTGTATACAGTGGGTGGGACTCCCACTTTGTATAAATACTTAAAGGCAACTTTATTTATTTGGTGTAAGGTTAAAAGAAAAAGTGCTACATATACAAGAATACAAAAAAGTGCTGTTGATCACAGTAAAATATGCAAAAAGTGCTGCAGATCACAGGTAAGGTACAGAAGTGCTGTTTATCACTGGGAATATCACAATATAAATAATGCCTTACATTTAGGGATGAGAAGCACAACAGTGCTTTTCACCATACAGACAATCTGTTTTCTTAGGTACTACCCCAGTGCAGGGTTCGTCATTGCAGTTTTGTGCGTGCTATTCTATACTTCTTACAAATATTCTTATAATACTAGTGAAGCATAGTGCTGCTTCAACTTCGGTTTCGTGCAATGACGGTGGAGGCCACATTAACACAGTACACCAGGAACTTTTCCCTGTGTTGCTTACTCATGAGCCCATGCAGGCTCTCCTTCGTCAATCTCCTGTCCAGCTCACATTCGAGTTGGTAGCGTTCCCTGATAAATAACGGGCAATCTACAAGTATGTGCTGGACAGTCTCTGCCACGCCTGGATCGCAGACGCACGATGGGTTATCCTTACACTTGAAACGATTCAAGTATTCAGAGAACCCGCCGTGCCCCGTCAAAACCTGCGTGAGAACGCCTGTGGGCCGCACCTGTTTTATAATACGGAAAGCCGCTATGGCATCCGGAAGAAACATTCTCGTCACAGAAGCTGTCTCGCCCGACACATATCTTCGGTTCCATTCATCAAGCGATTCCAAACGGATCTGTCGCTTGATAAATGATACCGGACACTGGTCGTAGTCCGGCTTCCTCCGTAACGACAATGCTGCCTTCTTTGCCAACTCGTCCGCTCGCTCATTCCCCGGCAGGCCCGCGTGGGCCTTGATCCAGAACAAAGAAACAGCTTTGCTCTGGCCCAGGGCTTGAGCCAAATTGGCACGCGCGCGAACTGCCAGGGGATGGAGAGAGCCATGGCTTGCAAGCGTCTGCAATGCTGACATTGAGTCACTGTACAAACCATAGCTCGTCTCTTGCCGCGTAAGGATCACGTCCGTCGCTTTGCAGATGGCCAGGAGTTCCGCCTGGTAGACTGTGCAGTACGCGGCTAAGCTAAGTTTGAGGTTCCGGACTTCGCCTTCATTATCCCAAATGGATAATGCGGCCCCGACCTTCCCCTCAATCTTGCTGCCGTCGGTGAAGATTCGCACCGCCTGCACATTGTTGCCGTCTAGCAACTGTTGGTCTGTCAGGCACATGAACTCCAGGGGCATCTGTGTAGCTGGATGAGGAGCCTCTGCAAACCTTACCGCACTTTCGATCTCCCTATCTCCTGGCACAAACCGGGATGGCCCTCTCCTCGCTTCATACAGGGCGGCTGCCTCCTGTATGCGCAGATCTAGAGGTAGTATTCCGGAAAGTACCAGTGCCGAGTTCAGGGAGACAGTACGGTAAGATTTACAGATCTTCTGGACGAATCCTCTTTGGACCGAGCCTAGCTTCTTCCGTATTCCCAGCTTCTTCGTAGCGGGAGCCCAGGCTGCGGCCGCGTACGTTATTATGGGCTCAATCATAGCAGTGTAGATTGTGTGTATGATCTGTGCGTCCAATCCCCAACTCACTTTAGCGGCGCGGGACAGCTGCTTATAAATGTTAACTGCCCTCCTGCAGACGTTCGCGGTGTGCTCGTTGAAGGTGAGCTTCTCGTCTATGGTTAGACCCAACAACTTCATCTTCTTAACCATACAAATGTCGACCCCGGCCATGCTCAACCTTGGTAGGGTAGGGTAGGTAGGGTAGGGTAGGTAGGGTAGGGTAGGTAGGGTAGGGTAGGTAGGGTAGGTAGGGTAGGGTAGGGTAGGTAGGGTTTTTTTTTTTTTTTTTTTTTTTTTTTTTTTTTTTTTTTTTTTAATACTAATCCCGCTCAACAAAGTTGGCGCCTAGGGTAGGTAGGGTAGGGTAGGGTAGGTAGGGTAGGGTAGGTAGGGTAGGGTAGGTAGGGTGGGGTAGGTAGGGTAGGGTAGGTAGGGTAGGGTAGGTAGGGTAGGGTAGGTAGGGTAGGGTAGGTAGGGTAGGGTAGGTAGGGTAGGGTAGGTAGGGTAGGGTAGGTAGGGTAGGGTAGGTAGGGTAGGGTAGGTAGGGTAGGGTAGGTAGGGTAGGGTAGGTAGGGTAGGGTAGGTAGGGTAGGGTAGGTAGGGTAGGGTAGGTAGGGTAGGGTAGGTAGGGTAGGGTAGGTAGGGTAGGGTAGGTAGGGTAGGGTAGGTAGGGTAGGGTAGGTAGGGTAGGGTAGGTAGGGTAGGTAGGGTAGGTAGGGTAGGTAGGGTAGGGTAGGTAGGGTAGGGTAGGTAGGGTAGGGTAGGTAGGGTAGGGTAGGTAGGGTAGGGTAGGTAGGGTAGGGTAGGTAGGGTAGGGTAGGTAGGGTAGGGTAGGTAGGGTAGGGTAGGTAGGGTAGGGTAGGTAGGGTAGGGTAGGTAGGGTAGGGTAGGTAGGGTAGGGTAGGTAGGGTAGGGTAGGTAGGGTAGGTAGGGTAGGGTAGGGTAGGTAGGGTAGGGTAGGGTAGGTAGGGTAGGGTAGGTAGGGTAGGGTAGGTAGGGTAGGGTAGGTAGGGTAGGTAGGGTAGGGTAGGTAGGGTAGGGTAGGTAGGGTAGGGTAGGTAGGGTAGGGTAGCTAGGGTAGGGTAGGTAGGGTAGGGTAGGTAGGGTAGGGTAGGTAGGGTAGGGTAGGTAGGGCAGGGCAGGTAGGGTAGGTAGGGTAGGGTAGGAAAGGTAGGGTAGGTAGGGTAGGGTAGGTAGGGTAGGGTAGGTTTTTTTTTTTTTTTTTTTTTTTTTTTTTTTTTTTTTTTTTTTAAATACTAATCCCGCTCAACAAAGTTGGCGCCTATTCTGTGCAAATTCTGTCATTCCATTCCTCTTTCATGCCTCTCGTACTTTCATTCTTCATACCATGGTTCTTCTTGCATACGTCTTCTTGTATACAGTGGGTGGGACTCCCACTTTGTTTAAATTCTTAAAGGCAACTTTATTTATTTAGTGTAAGGTTAAAAGAAAAAGTGCTACATATACAAGAATACAAAAAAGTGCTGTTGATCACAGTAAAATATGCAAAAAGTGCTGCAGATCACAGGTAAGGTACAGAAGTGCTGTTTATCACAGGGAATATCACAATATAAATAATGCCTTACATTTAGAGATGAGAAGCACAACAGTGCTTTTCACCATACAGACAATCTGTTTTCTTAGGTACTACCCCAGTGCAGGGTTCGTCATTGCAGTTTTGTGCATGCTATTCTATGCTTCTTACAAATATTCTTATAATACTAGTGAAACATAGTGCTGCTTCAACTTCGGTTTCGTGCAATGACGGTGGAGGCCACATTAACACAGTACACCAGGAACTTTTCCCTGTGTTGCTTACTCATGAGCCCATGCAGGCTCTCCTTCGTCAGTCTCCTGTCCAGCTCACATTCGAGTTGGTAGCGTTCCCTGATAAATAACGGGCAATCTACAAGTATGTGCTGGACAGTCTCTGCCACGCCTGGATCGCAGACGCACGATGGGCTCTCCTTACACTTGAAGCGATTCAAGTATTCAGAGAACCCGCCGTGCCCCGTCAAAACTTGCGTGAGTACGCCTGTGGGCCGCACCTGTTTTATAATATGGAAAGCCGCTATTGCATCCGGAAGAAACATTTTCGTCACAGAGGCCGTCTCGCCCGACACATATCTTCGATTCCATTCATCAAGCGATTCCAAACGGATCTGTCGCTTGATAAATGAAACCGGACACTGGTCGTAGTCCGGCTTCCTCCGTAACGACAATGCTGCCTCCTTCGCTAACTCGTCCGCTCGCTCATTCCCCGGCAGGCCCGCGCGGGCCTTGATCCAGAACAAAGACACAGCTTTGCTCTGGCCCAGGGCTTGAGCCAAATTTGCGCGCGCACGAACCGCCAGGGGATGGAGAGAGCCATGGCTTGCAAGCGTCTGCAATGCTGACATTGAGTCGCTGTACAAACCATAGCTCGTCTCTTGCCGCGTAAGGATCACGTCCGTCGCTTTGCAGATGGCCAGGAGTTCCGCCTGGTAGACAGTGCAGTACGCGGCTAAGCTAAGTTTGAGCTTCCGGACTTCGCCTACATTATCCCATATAGATAATGCGGCTCCGACCTTCCCCTCAATCTTGCTACCGTCGGTGAAAATTCGCACCGCCTGCACGTTGTTGCTGTCTAGCAAATGTTGGTCTGCCAGGCACATGAACTCCAGGGGCATTTGCGTAGCTGGATGAGGAGCCTCTGCAAACCTTACCGCACCCTCAATCTCCCTATCTCCTGGCACATACCGGGATGGCCCTCTCCTCGCTTCATACAGGGCGGCTGCCTCCTGTATGCGCAGATCTAGAGGTAGTATTCCGGACAGTACCAGTGCCGAGTTCAGGGAGACAGTACGGTAAGATTTACAGATCTTCTGGACGAATCCTCGTTGGACCGAGCCTAGCTTCTTCCGTATTCCCAGCTTCTTCGTAGCGGGAGCCCAGGCTGCGGCCGCGTACGTTATTATGGGCTCAATCATAGCAGTGTAGATTGTGTGTATGATCTGTGCGTCCAATCCCCAACTCACTTTAGCGGCGCGGGACAGTTGCTTATAAATGTTAACTGCCCTCCCGCAGACGTTCGCGGTGTGCTCGTTGAAGGTGAGCTTCTCGTCTATGGTTAGACCCAACAACTTCATCTTCTTAACCATACCAATGTCGACCCCGGCCATGCTCAACCTTGGGGTATCATACTTGCGCTTGTTGGTTACGACCATCGCACAGGTTTTGTGTGGTGCGAACCTCAGCTTGTTTCTGACGCCCCAACTCTGAACATGGGCGAGGGCTGCATTGGCAGATGTTGAAACTTCGGTGGCTGAGTCCCCATCCAGAACCAAGACGATATCATCGGCGAACGCCTGCGCGAAGATTCCGCGCCGCTCCAATTCCTGCAATAGTGGGTCTAGAATGAGATTCCACAGGATGGGACCACCTATTGACCCTTGAACACAGCCCTTGCTAGTCACTCGCGTGCATTCCTCCCCAGCGTAACGAACTTTGACTTTCCTACTGTCGAGGTAGCTGTCTAGCAGCCTTCTTATGTTCACCGGGCACTTTTCCTCAGCCAGTCTGACCTTGATGGCTGGCCACCAAGCACTATCAAAGGCCCCCTCTATATCCAGTGACACCAGGACAATTAGCTTCTTCAGCCTCAACTTGTCCTGTACGTGCTTCACTAGCGTATAGAGGGCGTCCTCAGTGCTTATCTGGGGCATAAATCCAAACTGGCGAGTACTAAACCGCGGTACAAGCTGCCATTTTAAACGCGCTACTACCATCCTCTCCAGGACCTTCCCCAAAACCGGCAGTAGACCTATTGGTCTGTATGCCTTGGGGTTTAGGTAATCGTCCTTGCCCAGCTTTCTGAGGACCACGACTGTGGCCTCCTTCCAGATGTTTGGGAAGTGTGCCAATTCAAGGCACTTGTTGTAAAGGGCAAGGAACGCCTCCAGGTCCTGGTGGATCGCTCGACTGCAGATATCAGACGTCAGTCCATCCCCTCCTGGTGCCTTTTTGGGATTGAAACCTGCCACGGCGGTCTTCAGCTCCAGCGAGGTAAATGGTGGGTCATGATATTCATCATGAGCCCATCTTATTTTACTGGGTCTAAATGATTCCCAGTCCGCTTTTCTTGTATTAAATTTTCTTGTTGTTCTAGTTATATTCATCCCTTTTTCCCTTTTTACGTTAATGTTGAAGAATATAGTGTTATGGTCCGAGGATGTTGCTCCTGTATCGACCCGCCAGCCGTCCACCAGGTCAAAAAGGTCGAGCGAGCATGCCGTGACGTCCAAATGGCTTTTATACACTCGACCACCTCTGACTGTGTCAAATGTGGGAGCGTCACCAGTGTTCAGTACCTGAAGCTCTAAGTCTTCCAGGGTTCCGGACATTTCCTCGCCCTTGGAGTCTTCGATGATGCTACCCCACCAAGGACTCTTGGCGTTCGCGTCGCCGCCTATAAGCAATCTACCGGTGGCCACTTCCGATTTGATCTGGGTCAACTGGTCCAGGTATGGCCCTATAGGTTGGTCTGGCTCGAAGTAGTAAGATACTACTGCGATCTCCCAAGCTTTGGTCCGGATCCCCACCACAACGATGTTGTTTGTGGTGAGTTTCGGGTAGGGAATGACATCCAGGTCATCATCAAAAACGGCAATTGCCGCCTTTACCCTCCCACTTCCATCAACCTCGCACTGGTAGATTCGCGAACCTCGGTAGTTCTTCATACCTCGAGCCCCTCCCACGTACGGCTCCTGGATAAGTGCCCATGCGATCTTCCTCTTACTGGCCTCTAAAAAGAGTTCGGTCGTTGCCAGGTCCTTTCGTTGTAGGTTTGCTTGGGCCACACGGTATGGTCTTGCGTTTTGTTGGGCAGAAGTCTCCGGGGCGCCCTTAGCAGTACGCTATAACAGAACGGGCTATTGCATCCCACCTTTTTCTAACTTGACACTCCGAGCTGAAAGCGTGGTGGTTGGCGCTGTCAATCCTCGCGCGCGTGCAATTGCAACACTTTGGAGGTAGGCCAGCGGCCCAGTCCGCGCACTCCGTCCTCATGTGGGGACCGCCACAGTGGCCGCACTTTGGCACAGATTCTGTGCAAAGGCGTCGGCTATGCCCATACCCGAGGCAGAGCGAGCATTGGACCAGCGGGGATTGATCCTCGACCCTCACCCGCTGGAACTCCACGTGCACCGACCCAACCTCGAGCATGCGTCGCCAAACCTCTGTGGCGACCCTCATCACTACGTGACACATTAGCGGGTTCCTGGCTCGCTTTCTGTATATAATTTCTATTTTGGCCTGCTCATCTTTGAGATCTTGAAAGATGGCGGAATTTTGGTTCTTAAGGGCCTTGAGTACTTCCTCATTTGGGTTGTATTGCATCACGTCGCGCAACACAACCTGCGGATTTTTATTTTTAATATTTTGCGCCTCCAGCTCGGGCGCCTTCCTGATCTTTTCCCTCAACTTTTCCCTCTCTTCTTCTGACCTACAGCCTAGTATCACTCTCCTATCTTTCGCTTTCCTCACTTTCTCTACCGCTATACCCCCTTCCTTGGCATTAACCACCTTCCTAAGTCGGTCCAGGACTTGCTCCCCCGTTTCCTTCTCGTCCCTGGCCGACACTACGATGGAATGTAGTGTAGTCTGTCTTGGAACCTGATTGGATGGCCGACTTGCTGCCACGCTAGCATATGAGACCACCTGGTCTCGGCTAGCTTGTAGCGCCTCTTTCAGCCTATCCATTTTTAGGCTGTTCTCGGCCAGGTTTCGGCTATGCTCTTCTAGAGCTCGCCTGAGGGAGTTCTTCTCGACCTCACTGATAGCCGCTGAGCACGAGGGGGGGGCTTGCTCAACCCTTGGCTCTTCCTGGACTTGGGTCCCGGTCGATGCCATGGTGTTTGGGGTTTGGGGGGCTCTTCCCTGTTCGAGCTCTTTTACCAGCTGGGGGTAGGGTAGGTAGGGTAGGGTAGGTAGGGTAGGGTAGGTAGGGTAGGGTAGGTAGGGTAGGGTAGGTAGGGTAGGTAGGGTAGGGTAGGTAGGGTAGGGTAGGTAGGGTAGGGTAGGTAGGGTAGGGTAGGTAGGGTAGGGTAGGTAGGGTAGGGTAGGTAGGGAAGGGTAGGTAGGGTAGGGTAGGTAGGGTAGGGTAGGTAGGGTAGGGTAGGTAGGGTAGGGTAGGTAGGGTAGGGTAGGTAGGGTAGGGTAGGTAGGGTAGGGTAGGTAGGGTAGGGTAGGTAGGGTAGGGTAGGTAGGGTAGGGTAAGTAGGGTAGGGTAAGTAGGGTAGGGTAGGTAGGGTATGGTAAGTAGGGTAGGGTAGGTAGGGTAGGGTTGGTATGTAGTTAGGGTAGGGTAGGGTTGGTATGTAGTTAGGGTAGGGTAGGGTAGGTAGGGTAGATGAATTTTTGGTGTTTTATGGCAAAACAAAGTTTGACGGGTCAGCTAGTATACATATAAAAGTACCATAATATCGCCTGTAGGTAATGTTTACTAAGAGCATTTTAAGTAACATTATAAAACCGTCACGACATCGTAACGCAAAGGTTTACGTTCGGATTTACGCTCGCTACGTTAAAAGAGATTGTTATGGTCTGGCGTTTTGCTCGTGAATCATCCAAGACGGATCATACATCTTGCAAAGAGATGCATTGAGTGCCACGTATTTACTAGATACGATGCCTGATTGTGAATAACGGAGAGAAAATGACTTATGTCTTTTTTGTTGTGTTAGGAATATATAACAAAGTAGGTTTGAGTGTATAAATATTTTCCTCAAAGCATCGTGAGGAATCAAATCCAGAGTTGCCAGCTGGTCGATTTTTTATCTGTTGTATTTCGGCGAGTGTGCGATGGAATTGCATGATCTAATTCCGCCTAGCCCGTTTCACCATCGGACTACAAGACGTACGGCGATGCGCCATCGGTACATGGTGGACATTCCACTCATACGCACTAAACGTTTTGGGAATACTTTCATCATGCGTACAGCTAAGGAGTGCAATTCCCTGTGGGAGTCTGTGTTTCCCGATAGCTACAACCTCAAGACTTTTAAGTCAAGAGTGAATAGGTTACTTCTAGGTAAGTGTGCTACACCGTCAACCATGCCATCGCTTACCATCAGGTGAGATAGTGATCAAGCGCGAGCAATCTTTAAAAAATAACGGATACTCTACTCTGACGTATCAAAACTATTATGGTTCCACTGTGAATGGCGATCAAATTCGTAGATACACTAATAATTTGGTCGCCATTAAGTTCATGGCTTTGTACTTTGTTAACCGACTTACCAAAAAGGAGGAGGTTCTATGTTCGACATTGTGTTTGTTTTTTATTTTATTTTTGTATGTTTACGCATATCACCGACAATTTAGGACCGATTAAGAAAACTCTTTTTTTGTTTGAATAAGTATGTTTCGAAATTGGTCCCATTTTAATTAGGTGAAGATCTGATGAACAACTTCGAAGATATACACCAGAACTCTTCAATAAATTACGGAAAATCTCTTGGGATTGCTGCAATCGCATGTCTGTTTATTGTTTATACCTTTTCATAACATAACATCACGCCAGTACGCTCTTAAGGGGTACGCAGATCTCTCATTTCACCGGTAATGTTCTAGTTTCTCTATCTATTTTGGCGTTATAGGTACCTTACTAAACAACTTGTACAACTAAAAAGTGAAAAATAAAAAGCTTTTTACAAAAAAATACTACCGAATTCCAAATAAAAAGACTACAAAGTGAAAAATAACTTTACTTTTGGAAGTCGATGTCTATAACGAAAAAAAATGGTACCTACCAAAGATACCGACTTTCAAAAATAAAGTTATTTTTCAGTTTGTAGTCTTTTTATTTGGAAGTCGGTAGTATTTTTTTGTAAAAAGCTTTTTATTTTAATTTATCTTTATACCGTATACTTGGAATGTGGACTAGGATCTTCTTATCTCGAGATAAGCCACGGCTGCTCGTGTGGCTGTGATGACAATATATTCCAGGGTCTTAAAAAGTAACATGTCGTGTGTGTTTGGTGTATGGTCGTGGGTTCGATACCGTTTTTTTTTGTTTTTGGTTGGTGAATCATCTAATGACTTCTTCCATCTGGGTACAGCTTGTCAGACTTTTACTGACTATACACCACCCGTGTTCCTTCAGTTGCTTGAGCCAGGGACGCGGTAACTCTCTTTCAAATTTATCAGGCAGGCAGATAACTAATTTTCTTTGATCCAGTCTTACTAATTTTAACCATTGCTACTGATGTGACCTGAGTTCAAGCATGGCGAATGTTATAGGCTATAATAAGCTTATGTTAAGCACATTAATTAAATTCAAGTTTGGCCACTTTGGTCAGCTAATATTACATTAATTAGCGTTCGCGGTCACTGGCCATGCATGCCCAGTGCGTGACAAGCTTGGCTCACGCTACTACACGTAAACAAGCCGTAGTTTAAAATTTATAGCGGACACGCAATGCTACAAGTACTGTATTGCTAATATTATGAATGTAGACGTCGTCGGTATGTTTGTGAATAAATATTGAAAAGATTTGAATAATGATACTGGTAAGCGAATTTATTACATTTTCTCAATGCAAATACGTATGTGTAATAGCTTCTAATGATAAATGATAAATGGTTTTATTTCTGTAAGTTGGTTTGTACAAACACTTTTACGATCATATTTTTTAAAACTAGACGAGGTCGGCGTTTCCTGTCTGACTACTCTGAGAAGAAAGGCCGAAACAAACTCAGAGGTCACAGTCTCTTTTAAAGTCCAGACAAAATTTTGGTTAGATCATGTGAAGACCATGTAGACTGATGTCTGAAATGGTCTTTTGAGGAAAGAACCAGCCAGATTGAGTGGACCTGTCCAGTCAGTGCACGCATTTGTCAATAACCGTGCAGCTCAACTCAAAATTTAAGGAGCTCAACTTCGTTAGCTTTTATAAAAACTTAGAGCAAATCTTTTCTAAACTACACACATATATGGCCAACCGCGCTTCAGTAGTACTAATTGACGTTCGAAAACCCTTACTGCTACAAATTAAAGGTGCTATATACGTCGAACCTTCACTATAGATATAATGGAGGCTGTTTAGATGAATCAGTATGAAGTTTATTTTATTGTTCATCAAAATACAGGTGGAGCCGCAGTAAAAAGTAGTCGTAAGATTAATGAGAATTAAAATTCGTGTAAATGTACGATGGGTAATCTTTTTTAGTGGAATTTAAAGCGAATGGCCTTGGAGTGTAATAAATTAGGAAAGTATCATGATTTCGTGTTGTCACTAGTTTTGTTGATGACATTATAATTGTCCCTTCGTGTTGGTTATACATGAGTATTGATTTGTTGTACTTTCTAACCAAAATAGTCTGTATTGTCCCACTGTAGGACAAGGGACTTTCTTTCCTATTTCCACATCGATGTTGTTTGTTTTGTTTCTTAAAAAAACGTTGCGCCACACTAGGAATTTATTCATGTATTGTGGGTGCGTTTACAAACATTTAAATTCACATACATAAGACACCCAGATCTGGAACAACTATCTTTAGGCCGCACAAATATTTGTTCAGTGCGGGCATCTAACCCGCGACATGCATCGCAGCAGCCGATCGTTCAACCACTACGTCAACCTTGTCGTCAAATTGGTCTCATTGCAAAGGGTGCAAAGGACTCCCTTTTCTAAATCATTTTGTTTATGTTAGTGCATGTCAGTTCGGTAAGAGTCGATCTCGTCCCGCCATCTTTTACCCGACTGCCGAAGGAGGGTAATGTGTTTATCAGTCTATGTATGTATGTTTGTTCCTATGTGGCGTTCTAGAGACCAAACGCGTGGGCCGATTTTGATGGTTCTTACGTCAATCAATTTGTCTTAACCCCGCGAGTGTCACTGGCTACATGAAATTTGGAAAATAAGAAAATGGCGGTTTTTGGGCGCCATATTGTAGGGGCACAATTTTTTTTTTCTTCCAACCCTATCGTGAGGGGTATCAAAATAAAGGATTTTAAGAGGTCATTTCAAAAATATATAACACCTATATGTTTAAATGTACCTAATTCGAAAAAAAAAAACTAAAAAGTTATAAATAAAAAAGTTAATTACATACATACACATACATAAACTCCCGCCTTTTCCCATAGGGGTAGGCAGAAACTAAAGAACGCCACCTGCTACGATCCTTACATACTTCTTTTGCTTCACTCACATTCATACATCTAGTCATACACACACGCCGGTCATGAGTACTGCGCACCTGGCCTTTCTGAAGAACATCACCTATAAGGTCTATGTATGTCTTTCTAGGGCGTCAAAAAAGTTAATTAAAAAGATCAAAAATCCCGACTGCTAGAAAAGCGAACTAAAAAGACGTAAACAAGGAGAAAATTTGTTCTCTTTTCAAGCAGTCGGGATTTTTGATTTTTTTAATTAACTTTTGTATATAAGGTTCCATACCCGAAGGGTCCAAACGGAGCCATATCGCTGACACTCGTCCGTCAAAAGTCCCAAAAAAATTTTCTGTAGAAAAAGTATAAAGCAACAAAAATCTTTTCCAACTAACGCTAAAACTTTTGCCCTAATTAGCATTTAATTAGTGAGTACTTTTGAGCCCTAATCTAAAAACTTTGTAGACACGCAATTTTAGCCTACATTTTCGTGTTTCTATCGCTTAATAAACTAAAATTACAGATGATTACGGTGTTAACACTAAACCGCATATGAGCGGTAGGGCATAGACTTTGGGTCTAGACTATAATTTCATGTAAATTTTTACAAGTGGCTTTTACGTATAAAAAGTCATAAAATTATTTTTTGCTGTTCGAAATTTTATTTAACAGCAATAATGTTATGTTAAAATATAGCTAACAATTTTATATTCAAGAAACTAAAAATATCAGGAATTAAGTTCGTTTTGTTTCATTACAAAGCATAGCTTCTGCCTATCCTTCACAGTTGAAGAGTTTATATTACGTCCCACTTTTGGGAAAAGGTTCTCCCAATCTACATTCTAAATTGTCCCAAATAAGGCACAAAATACTTTGTAAACTTACCTTGAGCCTGTTCAAAAATTTATCACGTTTCGTCACAGTTAACGAAAGTCATGTACGAGTAGTCCCAAACTTTTACATTCAAAATAGACAAAAATTCATCAATTGAAAAAATTCGATAATAAATGTTGAAAGCGTATTCCTCAGTTTCTAAATTTCTACCCTGTCCATTGTACACTAAAAGTTACGAGATTCAGGGCTTATTTCCTCGATCTGTCAAAAGCAGATTAGTCATTTATAAATTGCCCATTAGTAACCTTCATTACTTGAGTCAAATAGAAAATAAGTACTTAAAAGCCTACTAAAAGGAATGCTGGTGGAAACTCATTCAGTTCGACGCGATCGTTGTAAGCGAACGGTCGCCTACGCCGTAGCCGCGCTACGCCGTAGCTCGCTCTACGAGCCGCGTGATAACTTCGTTCGATACTTAAAATTAGTACACATAGTTTATGGTTACAGTTTAGAATAAGCCTGTAGTGTTATGGAAATGTAGAGTAATATTTTTAAGTGTTTTTTTTTTTAATGAAACAATGTTCAGTGACATTAGAGGAGGGCAGTGACTGAATAGTGCACACGGTAACCTACTTAAATGCTTCGTCATAAAGGGGAGGTAAGTAATGACTTCTATATTTAGTTGCGAAGTTATATTAATGTTGGAAAATGTGTGTAAAGTTGGACAGACTAGAGTTTAATTAGGCTAACTTTATAGTTACAGCCTGAACATGTGGCTGTTTCAACATGAATTTAGATTATGAATTAAACATTTTACCTAACTACAGTTTAATTTACGAATAGTTTCTGTATAGTGACATAAATAGAGCTTGTGAAACTTCTTGTTTTATTAAGTACCTATACTGTGATTTTTAATTTTGTGGACTAAACTGACAGCTGCTATTGACCTTATTTTTTTTAAATGTTGCAAGCGCGGAGCATAGTGTTGTAGGTAAGGCTCAATCATAAGTGATTCATCGAGTCGATGTGACATGACTCCTGAATTTATTTTTACTAATTGGTGTAAATAAATGTTTTTTGAATATAAACGTAATATATTTAAATATAACAGTATTCATACACATAGTACATGAACTTTTATTGTATTAAATATGAAATCAACAATAAAATAAATGCAATCGATAAAATTAAGTCTGACATAAATGAGTAGGAACTAAATATGGGCCGCTAGTTTCTAAACAAATATTTTTTTTATTCCGTGAAATAGTTTCATTTTCGATCTACTTTGATTTTCGATTAACTTTCGATCACTCAGGATAGTTAGTGTACGACACTATTTTAATGTAACGATAAAGTGACAACCCCCCAAATGTCAGTTTAGTCCACGAAATACAAAATCACATTATACATGGTTTTAGTTGCTAGTTGAGTATTTATTTATTATTATTATTTCATTTATTCAATTTAATTTACATATTTTATATCTTTAAACATTATTGGACAAAAAAACAAAAAACATTTAAAAATTATATATATATTTTTTTTATTATTATTATTTATTATATGCTTTATTGTACACCATAAGTTACATTTATAAAGGACACTTAAAACTAAAAACACATACAATAGTATATACAATGAGTAACTACAATAATGTGTTAGTGGATCAAAATTGCATAGACAACTGAAATGGGAATTACATTTTTCCATGCGAAAAGGACTGGAAAAAAATTCTGTAAGTGCATAAATACAAAACTAGACAATTAAACCTTATGAACATAAGTTTTATAAAACACTAGCTACCAGGCTGATCACTGCTACAAAATAAAGCATTATAAAACCATTATTTTCCCTCCAAATCTGTTATCCTGAAAATATGAATAGTGGGCAATACATGATTTTTAACTATAAGTACAGACATAATACAAGCTTAGATTATACGCCAGTCTACGTAAAAAGCAAGAAAAAAACAAATCCATACTCAAATTAACAGACTATGATGAATTAATTTAATTCAATTTGTGTTAAAATATACTTCAGTATCAACCTACGTCTACTAACAATTAACGAAATGCTAATTTTTATTATTTTTGCTAAGACATGCCGTACAAAAAACGGAGTTGGGTTTAGTCTGCATTTCTGATAAGTTTTTCAAGCGTCGCACGACAGTATCGCATTAACACGGGTCGACTTATATGTCAACGTTGTATAAATTGGAGTACGTTTGGTTTTAGCCATGTTGCTTACCAGATCAAAGTGTGTGAGTCAAGTCACAGTATAAATATGGACAAACAGTATGGAGTAACTACCTACAAACGCTCGAAACGGTACACTCACACAAACATGCGCATCAACGAGACCCGAGCAGTTTAGTTTCCGTACTGTTCGACCATATTTATACTGTGGTCTAGTCCTAGGTGATGCAAGGACAAACAATCAAGTAAAATAACATTATGTTTATTATCAAGTGGGAGAGTAGATCTTTGTTTCTACCTACACCCATGAAATTTGGTTTTGGCAAAGTCGATTTCTTATCAAAATCGAGAAAAAATATCTAAACACTTGAATGTAAAAATTTGTAGGTTCCTTCATGATAAACGTAGGTAATTCAAAGTATTTTTTTTTATTTTGATGTATAATTATTATTTATTTATTCATATAACAATTCACATTGTGTTTGAATTTTGTAGTACATTCATTAATTTATCACAGCTCAGAACATAAATTATAAATTTCAAACAGTAAATTTCACCAGAAATAATCAATAACATATGATAAATATTATGTCAATAGATTGTAAACAGTTAATAAATGAATGGTTGTAAAAATTATCATGTCAAATGTTTTTAAATTTATTCTATAAATACAAAAAGTCTAAAAAAGTCTAATGGTCAACACCTTTGAATGTCAAAATGAGTAGATAAATTGTCACAAAGACGACAGAAATAAAAGATTTTCTTTTTTAACCGACTTTTCAAAAAGGAGGAGGTTCTATGTTAGACTGTATGTATGTTTTTTTATGTATGTTTACCGATTACTCCGTCAATTACGGACCGATTTTGAAAATTATTTTTTGTTTGAAAGGGTATACTTTCGAGGTGGTCCCATTTTCACCAACTTATGATCTGATGAGGGTATCCCATGGATATCGAGGGAACTCCTCAATTGTTATAGGCATACCTATAGTGATTTTGGTATATTCATCAACATGGCATTTCCGATCAGCAAACATCATTAACATCATTTGGTGAAGTGGAACTGATGAAGAAGATCACAGATGGCCACTGGAACTCCTCAATGATAAGTATGTTTTGGATATAAGATATCTCGAATAGTTAAATGAATAAAGCAAATTTAAATAAATGATTCTAATGAAAATGGTACCATCGAACTGATCTGGTGATGAAGCCGAAAGGTAGGCACCGGAACTCCGAAATAAAACAATGTATCCCAGTCGTGTTTAGGCTTGTTGGAATTATTATAAGAAGCCCTCTGACTATAAATGATTTTCATGGTAATATAAGGTACCAAAACTAAAAGGAGAAAAATAACAAAAAGAAATTAAACCGACTTCCAAAACAACAAAGCGAAAAATTACTATCTTTTCAGAAGTCGGTGTCAAAAACGACAAAAATAGGTACCAAAGCCACCGAATGCCGAAAAAAAAGTTATTTGTAGCTAGCTTACAAAAAACCAACTAAAAAAAAACCTACTCCTTTCTGTAGACCTGTATTTTTGATTACAAGCAGTGAATAGGGCAAGCAGAAACTAATTCTGTCTACTCTGGTCTCTGTATTACTAGTAATATTTGCAAATCTTTGCTATTGTGTCCTACTAAGCTAAATATTATGCTTGTTCCAAGAGAGACTTCGTGTTAGTAGTGCCAACTATCGCTCGCCCCTTGGCCACTTTACGAACCCGGCTAGTACCTCTTAAATGCTATCAAGTGCTACCCTCAAACGTTTAGTAATCAACATGGTTTTCTTATTGCTGACCCTTCCTTTCATAATCCCGGTTTCTGAATTAGGAATTTGAAGTTGACTGTTTGTCAAATTCTTGAAAGTTGAAAGGAAACCGTTTGTCCTGGTATGGTCATGTGATGAGGAGGGATGAAACGCATGTTACTAAAAGAGTTATGAATATAAATGTGGATGGATGAAGAGGGAGAGGAAGGCCAAAGAAAAGATGGATGGACTGTGTGAGGAGTGATATGAAAGAAAAGGGAGTCAGTAATAACAAGACGGGGGACAGGACGGTATGGAAGAAGCAAACGTGTTGCGCCGACCCCAAGTTACATGAGATAAGGGCAGGAAGATGATGATGTTTGTCAAATTCTACTTTAAATGAATAACTGTCAAAATTTGGCATCAAAGTAGGCTTTGACACGTTCTAAACTCCAAACACTCAATAGGGATGTTTCCTGGGTAGAAAATGATAATTCTATTTAGTCTGTCAGTGAGATTATCAAATAATATTGGACCCGTATTTTTTGCTTTATCAAATAAATAAAAATTGACAAACATAAAGCATATCAAAGTTCAGCAGTTGGGGCTTGTGACGTCACATTGTCAGTATGAAGTGTAGCACTTTGACGTCACACGATATTTCAACGCACTATATCGTCGTAATTTTATATTTACGTGGCAAAAGAAAAATACGTGTCCAATATTTTTAGGTAATCTAACTGACGGACTAAATAGTACATTACTGCAGCGGCCAGCAAAATAGGCATTGATGGACGAACGTGTAAATGTGGGCCGAGGCGAAGCCGAGGCACACATACGTAAGTCCATCAATGCCTAGTTGTGGCCAAGGCTTGTATAGTACTTTTCTCAAATAATGCGCGGAAATTAAAACTAAGTAGTACCTAGAACTCATTTTGTCAAAATCAATGACGAACAACAATAATTGTTCCCGCGTTAAAGTGTTCCTATGTTTTTTTTCAATAAACAGCGTTCTATTTGCAAGCCAGTTCGAAATTTAAATAAAACCTTTGATAAGTTACCTCCTTGGTAGCCATGTTTCGGAGTAAAACATCGTTCCATTTTTAAACTACACGACAGATATGAGTTTACTATGGAATTTATTTGGCCGCTAGACACGACAGATATGGATTTTCATACAACTTTTGCCGGCCGCTGCGCGCATGTATTTGACCAGTACAGCAATTTCGATTTATCTCGAAGAAGGTTGTCAAAATAATGATCACATTTCCAAGCATGTTTGAGAAAAGTTTTTTTTAGTCATCTACCTTAGTCAGCCACTACCACTTAGTCTTAGTGGTGGATTTCTAAAGCTTAACTTCTAATTCAAAAATAGGGGGTTAGTCAATCAATCTGCCTAGCTTTTTTCCTATTATTTTGTGGTCGGCTTCCAGTCTAACTGGCTTTCGATGAGTACTAGTATATTACATGGAGCGACTGCCTATCTGACCTCCACAACCCAGTGACTGGGTAACACGATTCTTGGCTAGACTGATGTCAGATATCAGGCTTCTGTGGCTTTGTCACCCGTAACGACTGCCAAAGAACTTCGTAGCTATGTAAAGATCACCCATCCACGGTCTGACCTCGGCAAGCGTTGCTTAACCTTGAAGATTAACCTTGCGGCTGTTATTATTTAGCCACGAGCTTAGCCCTAGACAAATATGAAGACACCCCATATTTCTCTAGGGCTTTTAAAATAAAATTTTATTATCCCAAAAAATCATAAATCTATCCAAACGTTACAAATAAATTTATTAATCTCTTAAAATACTTCACAATTAAATAAAACTTCGAACATTTTTTCGGAGTTAAGAAGGGCTTATTAATTAACGATTTCTTATCAAAGTCAAAGTTTATAATTATGTCGGAAGCTTTTGATGAGTCTTATATTATTTTCAGTTAAATTGTTGTTTCAGCTTGATTTGTTGACTGACTTCTTTTGTAGATAAAATTAGCTGTGTTGAGTAAATAGATGAGACGGGATTGTTATATTTATAATGTACTTGTATCGATTTCTTTTGTTTTAAAATAAGACATAATCTTCTTCTTCTTCGTCGTATCGATGATTCCAAATTTAAATATGTTTTGACCAGTATTCAGCCACGCCAACAGCGTTGTCATTTGCCTCACAAAGGTCTTTTAAGGTGCAGGTGTTGTTGCACAGAGAGCACGACAAAAGGTGAGGCATTGTTTGGGACCTGGCTCCGCAATCGCATGACATAATAATCCTATGGCACTTAGCAATAGATGAGCATTTTTTTGTGAAATAATTTTGTAATTGAATCAGTCAGTTGTCTAAGAGAACAATCACCTCGAACAAAAATAGTTAGAAAAAAACCTTTAAAATATATCGTTGAGAGTTCAACCTCTTTTTATGTATTTCTTGCAGAATTTAAAGGTAATAAGAAATTATTTTTGTAGGCACGTTAGAGAAATACCTGCTGTTGTTCAAAATCGTATTCGAATATACGATTTACGTGAATTTCGTGAACTGTTATTTTCGATAGGTCAATAATAAATTCGAGGAATTTAATAATTAATAAATCAAATACAAATCGTTTTTAGGGTTCCGTACCCAAAGGGTAAAAACGGGACCCTATTACTAAGACTTCGCGATCCGTCTGTCTGTCTGTCTGTCCGTCTGTCTCCAGGCTGTATCTCATGAACCGTGATAGATAGACAGTTGAAATTTTCACAGATGATGTATTTCTGTTGCCGCTATAACAACAAATACTAAAAACAGGATAAAGTAAATATGAAAGGGGGGCTCCCATACAACAAACGTGATATTTTTGACGTTTTTTGCTCGATATTAATAACGGTAACAGGTAGACGCTTGAAATATTCACAGAATGTTTAGTTGTATATTTACATCTAAAAATAATAATTAATAAATTAAAATAAAATAAATTAAGGGGGGCTCCCATACAACAAACGTGATTTTTATGCAGTGTTTTGCGATAATGGTACGGAACCCTTCGTGTGCGAGTCCGACTCGCACTTGGCCGGTATTTTTTATTTCCTTTAGTTTATAACACAAAATTACTAATATGAAATAACGAGTGTATCCAATAAGTATGTACTAAGTGTCCATTATATATGTACTAAAATCACGCCATTGAACACTTCTAACGACCATTAACAATAGTTTATTACTGTCAGGTATGTTTCAAGGCCTATTTAATGTGCCATAAATAGTCATAACGCTTTTTAGGGTTCCGTACCCAAAAGGTAAAATCGGCAACCTATTACTAAGAGTTCGCGGTCTGTCTGTCTGTCTGTCACCAGGCTGTATCACATGAACCGTGATAGCTAGACAGTTGAAATTTGCACAGATGATGTATTATCTTATTATTTCTATTACAACAAATACTAAGAACTGAATAAAATAAATCTTTAAGTGGGGCTCCCATACAACAAACGTGATATTTTTTGCGATAATGGTACGAATACCCTTTGTGCGCAGGTTCGACTCTCACTTGGCCATTTTTAACTCATATAAATTCTAAGCTTAATTCACGACTGCAAGATTTTTTTGCTTTTGAGAATTATTCAAACTGAAAATCATGAAGCAAAACAAAAAATATAGGCAGTCTAACTTTCTCTACAACTCTAACCGAGAACTGATGCTATTTCGCTACCTTTATAAAATGAATACCTGATACTAAGATCTTTAATAGCTTATTCGCGACTTAGACGCTTCCGTTTCCTATTCAGCACAGAACCCGTGCATTTTTGCCGGTATAGCCATTGGCACTCAGCGGCATCCTAGATTTCTAACGGTGAATTAATTATTATAATCAGATGAGAACTTCCAGACATCCTCCTACAAAAAGAAACAAGCAATTTTACGTCTTTATAAAACTAACAACCATGCACAAAATAATACCTTCAGACTTCATAATGCCATACCAAATGATCCACCACCTATATCAAACTTCCATGCATTCCACGCACGGGCTTGATGGCATAAGGCATTATCTATCTAATTAAATCAAGTGTGCGTTAACGCTCTCTGCTTCAACGCGAGCCTTATTAACATGAGACCGCCTCAATTAATTGTTGCGGTAAAGGAACAACGCTTGGCTTGCCAATTTTGGATTGGCGATTGCAACATATTGTTATGAGTATGCAGTATCGTTGCATGTATTCTCTGGGTAAACCCAGTCTTGGATGCCTAACACGATACTTATAAAAGGGGAATAGATTATTTTTCCGAATCTTTTTTGTTCGAATTTCATTTTACCGAAAACTATTGACCGACGTCTTTTTTTCGTTATGCATTATTTGACATAATTTCAGATCACCGAAGTATCAATTGCTATAGGTATTATTTTACCGAACTACATTTCGCCGATTTACAAAATAACTTTCTGGTTTTCGTCGATATCTCCTTTGAACTTTTTTCATTTACCATATTTTCACCAAACCGAAACAATGTTGTTTCGGTTAGGGAATATTATTTAGTCACAAATATATAGCCGGTAACTTGGTAGAATTTTCAATTTAAAATAAAAATAGTGCCATAAAAAACACAGACAGTGATAAATCGCTGCAAAATCGACTTCACGCAGTCTTGTTTGTGTTTACGTATTTATTTCGAATTTCCATGCAAATGATTTATTAATAGCTTTCATGCATTAGACATTTTTGTTAATTAATATTTTCAAAGAATTTGTCCAAGAGCGAGCGAAGCGAGCTCGGGAATTTAGGGCACCCCGACACGGATAGGTTAGGTTTGAAGGTGATGACGGGAGCTGAAGTGAGTGAGCAAAGCAAGCGAACTCAGCTCCCTTCATCTCCTTCGTGTTACGGTACTTTAGACGCTGCAGACAGAAATAGGCTTTTTTAAACATTTGTATTCGCTCTCTCACTTAGTATTTTGATGCGTTTAAAAATAAATATTTCGAACAAATGTTATTTCAGCTAAGTGTAACTTCGGTAAAGAGTTTTTCGACCAAGTGAAACGTCGGATTAACGAAAAAAATCGAATTCATAATAGGTCAACTGAGACAGTGGTAGACGTGACTTCTATGAATAAAAAAAAACGAAACGATAATAAATTAAAAGTTTTAGGTGAAATGAAATTCGGTCAAATGTTTTACGAACTTATGATACCCTCAATTAAAGTATTACCTACTTATTGTTTTTAATAACTGGACTTTAAAGACTGGCTCCGCTTTATCAGAAAACATAATTCTGTGGAAAAGAAGGCGACAGGCCTTAGCCCTGCCCTTCGCGAGCAATGCAAAAGTTCCAGTGACATAGCACCAAATTACTCCTAAACGGGCAAGGCTAGCTTAATGACGCCGTCTGCAATATTGAATTACATATAACAGCGCTTCAGAATATTACCAACTAAAAACGTAAATATTCAAATTTTAAATTAAATGTGAAAAAAAATAATTAAGGTGTTTGTCGGCATTTTGTGGGTGGAACTTTTTCATTGCTCGGCAGTTTAATAAGCTAGTTACATTAGATTCGGCACAGAAACATTAGATTCGGATACAGCCTAGAACTGTTTTATTGATGCTATAAAGCAATTTCAGTACTTAAAAAGAAAGCAAGAAAGTCTTACAGCTGTTACAGCCCGAATAGATGTTTCAACTTTAACTATTAATATAAATTGTTGTTTTATTTTCATCATCAAAGTCCAGCCTTACAATTAAAACAGCAAAGTGTATTTAAAACATTAGCAACACAACACTACAACATCGATAAGTGTTCGAACAACCGTGCCACATTCACCGCTCATTTACAGTAAGTGCATGCAGCGACACACTTTTATCACAAATCAAGTGAGACGTCACGACAATGTTGTATACCGCGGCACATAACCGGTGCACACAATGGAGTTATGAACAACGCATGTCTGTTACACCGAGGTGATACTTGAATCCGGAAGGTGATGCTATTGTGTTACTGGGTTTATAAAGTTATTCTGTTGTGTTGGTTTTTTAATCTTATTAGGGTAGTTGTTGAATTGTTTAGTTTAGATTGGACATAAGTAACTTAATTTTTGAGACTGTTGTAATTTCAAATGGTCGCTGATATCCATCATCAGCCTTTTGTAATATTCCTACTGCTGGGACACAGGCCTCCTCTGAGACCACACAGGTCACAAGTCACCTCTGTGAGAGAGTATGGGCCGTAATCCACCATGCGGGTCCAATATGGGTTGGTGGATGTCACATGTATTCAATTTTTTGGTTCTAGGACATGACGGTTTCCTCACGATGTTTTCCTTCACCGTTTTGTGAGCAGTGGTGATGAAATAATTTACACAAAGTAAAGCGCCTGCCTGATACCACTAGGCCACCACTGCACTGATATTTGGATCAAAGCAATAAGTTTTAGAATCACTAGGCTGCTGCTATTTGGACGGGTTTGGCGTGATAGTGAACTTGTTGCTGTATGAATTTCTAACAACATCGATCAATCGGATTCTAGGATTTAGGTATTGTAACTAGTTGACGATCTACGTCACTACGTACCTACATCATAAGCTGTCTGTCTAGCTTTCAACCATATCTATGTACTTCACATTCTTCTAGTAACTACACACAACCATCGCAATGCCTTCAACATACGCCCCCTTTATCCTTAAATTTTTAACAGCATAAAGGGCGCGATCTATGCGTCACTCATTTAGGTATTGCCCACGACTTTGATGATAACAGTGTAACAGGCATCCATCATTCTTCATTTTATATTTGCCTGGTACATTCATCGCAATGCCTGTTACATTGTTCCATTTTATGAAACTGTAATATTGAAGTATAACGAATTGTTGAATTACATCAATTTCGTACCAATTACCACTGTTTATACACATTTACTATACAATGTAAAGATAGTTAATTCTGATTGTAGTTTATGGCTTAGGATACTGCCCCGAGTTATTTTATTTTGATCAGTTTGAAATTCACCCGGCTTTTCAGCATATCAGGGGAGTTTGATTTATTTTTGTTAGTTTGTTGTTTGTGCTTTATAGTTTCTGTCGTAATAGAATAGTTTATAGGTTAATTTTAACTAATATCTTAAAAGCAAAATTGTTTGTAAAACGTTATCTTTGAAAGTGCTGAAATCGATCAATTATTTAAATTCGACACGATTCATCGTCATTATTTCAGCCGAAAGACGTCCACTGCCAGTCTTGTAAGCAACCGTGGGACCATCGGAGCCTTGTAGCGCCGTAACAGAAACCATGCCTGCTGCATGTTGCATGCTACATGTTGCATGCTCGCTTGTATTCTGCATGCTTGCTTGCATGCTACATGTTGCATGCTCGCTTGTATGCTGCATGCTTGCTTGCATGCTACATGTTGCATGCTCGCTTGTATGCTGCAGGCTTGCTTGCATGCTACATGTTGCATGCTCGCTTGTATGCTGCATGCTTGCTTGCATGCTACATGTTGCATGCTCGCTTGTATGCTGCATGTTTGCTTGCATGCTACATGTTGCATGCTCGCTTGTATGCTGCATGCTTGCTTGCATGCTACATGTTGCATGCTCGCTTGCATGTTGCATGCTTGCTTGCATGCTTGCTCGCATGCTCGCTTGCATGCTGCACGCTTGCTTAAATGCTGCATGCTTGCTGCATCTATGGTGTATGCTTGTTTGCATGCTTCTTACAGGGAAATAAAAACCACAGTCAACTGTGTTATTGAATGATAATACATGCAGCGCCGAAGCCGTGACAAAAGCCATATTGCTTTTGCATCTTTATTATGTATGTATTGGAAAAATAAAAATAAATATTTGACTTATTTTATTTTGCGTAAAATATGGTATACCAACTGACATATTTGACTACATTAAAATTGGTAAAAGTTCTAGTCGGTAAGCAAGTTATTGTTTAAACGTTCACTTGCCATACATTAGGTTTGCGTTACTATTATTTGTGAAGCGTTTATTTGCTAAGTAATAATTTGGCAAATGAAATTATGTGGCAAATTGTTTGGGATGTGATAAAATGACATTTTTTTAATGAAACATGTGTAATCCTATTCATAAAAGTACAATAGCATGTAGATCAACATGAGAGCAAGTTAAACCTACTTTGAAGTCCGCACAGCGAAATTCTCGAGGCTAACTTTCTTAGCGCTAAGTCACGTAAGGCGATATTTTTTAAATTCAATAAGTTACCACGTTCACAAGACATCAAAGTTGGGTCCGTATCTACTATATACTTTTTAGAATGTTTTTGAGGTTTTTAGGATTATTATTTTATTTATTTATTTCTACCACGTTTGGCAGAATAGGTTCGTCGTACCTTACCTTATAACCACGTCTAGAAAGCGGATTACAGGTTTTGTCAAAGGATAGTGTTAATCCTCTTGAAATAACTCTTTAGTTTGCGATATACAAAGCACTAGACACTATTATATTCTGTAGAAGGCTTAAGGAGGCCTTGAACTACAGTTCAAGGGTATTTAAATACTTCTAGGCAAAGAGCCCCTCAACTCTTCTAGATTTTGTTTTTCCAGGGTTTGGTAATCCTTTTCCTGAGCCACTTCGAACCTTCACTTCAGCCGCACGGATAGTGACCGCTGGGCAAAAGTCTCTACGTGTTAGGTGCCTGAAGACGGATTGCGCCGCTGTGAATGACCAAGATTTGTTGAGATGACCTAGGTCTACCTGGCTATTACAAACTTCCCTTTCCATGCCTCAGAAGAATCTAGGTGCGACGTTTATGTTTGTCCATAAACAGCTTTCCTTAGGCTCGAAAACTCAAACATTTTCTCGTAACTGTTTCGTTAAGGAAAACCCGTAAGTAAGCTATTAGTTTCTTTCAAGTAGTTGATGTTGACACGTTCTGACGTACTGGCGCGAAAATATGTTTCATGGAAAAAGTTTGAAATTCGCTGGCTTATTATGCAACTTTTTATCGCGTTAGTTAGAAATGTATTTGCATCTCTATTTGTTTTTGCGTAGTATGACAGATTTAAAAAAAAAAACAAGGATTCAATCCCGACTACGGATTATTGAATAATACCTAATATTTCCTTGTGTCACCATTTTATTTTATATATCGATTATTAAATATATGTGAAAGTGTAAACAAAAAAAAAGTGAGGTTATAAGCAAATGTAAGGGTAAAAGAAATGGAATAAAACCAATGCATAAATTAGACCATAATTTTTATATTCAAAGCAGCATAATAACTTCAGTAACATCCTTGCTACAATATTATTGCGTAAAAACTACACTCACATTAATAATGAAAATCATCAGTACACAACATAATCACATTTATCACATTAATAATAAATCAAGAGCAATCAAAACGTAACTGACGTTCAAAGTCCGAAGTCAAAACAAAATTGAAAGATCAACCTCTTGCGCACTCTTTTATAATGCGGCTTGCTTGTCAGTGGCAGGGAGCGCGTAGTCAATACACCAACTTATTAAACAGGAAGTAACTCAAAAGATATTCAAATAATATAAAAATAGGAATTAGTTATTTCGCCCACATATTTATTTGAACTGAGGAAACATTCTGAGATCGTGATACATCCAGCATTTTATTTAAAGAAATTTGTTGTTTCGTCTAGATAGTATGAAGTTTAACTTACATACATTGATATAGAAACTTGCGCCAAAGTCAAGTTAAAGACGACTTAAATTAGTAAGGTACAAACAAAATCTGCAATGAAAACTCTACTAAGTGTGACAGAAAATAAGACTCAAAACATATTTATTGCAATATAAAGTGCTACCTAACTGCAAAGTTTCTTTCAAATAGTTGAGCATATTGGCGTAACATACACGACGCGCGAACTAAATGTGTTTCGTATACTTTAAAACTCCCTGGCGTATCATGTAACTTTGAAAACTTCGTAAAAGGCGTACCTACCGCGTCTGTTACCTGCCAATTATTTTAGTATACTGCATGATATAAAAAGAGCAACAATGCAGTGTTCGGTAAAGCTTGATAGGAACTGATAGTGTTTATGGTAGGTAACATTGGCCTTTGTATATTGAGGAGTTTCTCACTTCGAGCGCGGTGCAGTGCGGTATAGTTGCGCTTTTGTTTTGATTTTTCATTAGGCACTGTGGAAATAATTTTGTTTTGAAACAACTATCTATCTATATATATATAATGAATCCCTATTTCCCATCACGCGCGAACGGCTGGGCCGATTTCGCTTATTCTTTTTTTGTTGTGTTTGTTATTGTTAGGAGAAGGATCTTATGAAAAAAAAATGGTGCTTTACCTACATAGGTAGGCTAGGTATATAGGTAGGGTAGGGTGGGTAGGGTAGGTAGGATAGGGTAGGTAGGGAAGGGTATGTAGGGTAGGGTAGGTAGGGTAGGTAGGGTAGGCTAGGTAGGGTAGGGTAGGTAGGGTAGGGTAGGTAGGGTAGGTAGGGTAGGGTAGGTAGGGTAGGTAGGGTAGGTAGGGAAGGGTAGGTAGGGTAGGTAGGGTAGGTAGGGTAGGTAGGGTAGGTAGGGTAGGTAGGGTAGGTAGGGTAGGTAGGGTAGGTAGGGTAGGTAGGGTAGGTAGGGTAGGTAGGGTAGGTAGGGTAGGTAGGGTAGGTAGGGTAGGTAGGGTAGGTAGGGTAGGTAGGGTAGGTAGGGTAGGTAGGGTAGGTAGGGTAGGTAGGGTAGGTAGGGTAGGTAGGGTAGGTAGGGTAGGTAGGGTAGGTAGGGTAGGTAGGGTAGGTAGGGTAGGTAGGGTAGGTAGGGTAGGTAGGGTAGGTAGGGTAGGTAGGGTAGGTAGGGTAGGTAGGGTAGGTAGGGTAGGTAGGGTAGGTAGGGTAGGTAGGGTAGGTAGGGTAGGTAGGGTAGGTAGGGTAGGTAGGGTAGGTAGGGTAGGTAGGGTAGGTAGGGTAGGTAGGGTAGGTAGGGTAGGTAGGGTAGGTAGGGTAGGTAGGGTAGGTAGGGTAGGTAGGGTAGGTAGGGTAGGTAGGGTAGGTAGGGTAGGTAGGGTAGGTAGGGTAGGTAGGGTAGGTAGGGTAGGTAGGGTAGGTAGGGTAGGTAGGGTAGGTAGGGTAGGTAGGGTAGGTAGGGTAGGTAGGGTAGGTAGGGTAGGTAGGGTAGGTAGGGTAGGTAGGGTAGGTAGGGTAGGTAGGGTAGGTAGGGTAGGTAGGGTAGGTAGGGTAGGTAGGGTAGGTAGGGTAGGTAGGGTAGGTAGGGTAGGTAGGGTAGGTAGGGTAGGTAGGGTAGGTAGGGTAGGTAGGGTAGGTAGGGTAGGTAGGGTAGGTAGGGTAGGTAGGGTAGGTAGGGTAGGTAGGGTAGGTAGGGTAGGTAGGGTAGGTAGGGTAGGTAGGGTAGGTAGGGTAGGTAGGGTAGGTAGGGTAGGTAGGGTAGGTAGGGTAGGTAGGGTAGGTAGGGTAGGTAGGGTAGGTAGGGTAGGTAGGGTAGGTAGGGTAGGTAGGGTAGGTAGGGTAGGTAGGGTAGGTAGGGTAGGTAGGGTAGGTAGGGTAGGTAGGGTAGGTAGGGTAGGTAGGGTAGGTAGGGTAGGTAGGGTAGGTAGGGTAGGTAGGGTAGGTAGGGTAGGTAGGGTAGGTAGGGTAGGTAGGGTAGGTAGGGTAGGTAGGGTAGGTAGGGTAGGTAGGGTAGGTAGGGTAGGTAGGGTAGGTAGGGTAGGTAGGGTAGGTAGGGTAGGTAGGGTAGGTAGGGTAGGTAGGGTAGGTAGGGTAGGTAGGGTAGGTAGGGTAGGTAGGGTAGGTAGGGTAGGTAGGGTAGGTAGGGTAGGTAGGGTAGGTAGGGTAGGTAGGGTAGGTAGGGTAGGTAGGGTAGGTAGGGTAGGTAGGGTAGGTAGGGTAGGTAGGGTAGGTAGGGTAGGTAGGGTAGGTAGGGTAGGTAGGGTAGGTAGGGTAGGTAGGGTAGGTAGGGTAGGTAGGGTAGGTAGGGTAGGTAGGGTAGGTAGGGTAGGTAGGGTAGGTAGGGTAGGTAGGGTAGGTAGGGTAGGTAGGGTAGGTAGGGTAGGTAGGGTAGGTAGGGTAGGTAGGGTAGGTAGGGTAGGTAGGGTAGGTAGGGTAGGTAGGGTAGGTAGGGTAGGTAGGGTAGGTAGGGTAGGTAGGGTAGGTAGGGTAGGTAGGGTAGGTAGGGTAGGTAGGGTAGGTAGGGTAGGTAGGGTAGGTAGGGTAGGTAGGGTAGGTAGGGTAGGTAGGGTAGGTAGGGTAGGTAGGGTAGGTAGGGTAGGTAGGGTAGGTAGGGTAGGTAGGGTAGGTAGGGTAGGTAGGGTAGGTAGGGTAGGTAGGGTAGGTAGGGTAGGTAGGGTAGGTAGGGTAGGTAGGGTAGGTAGGGTAGGTAGGGTAGGTAGGGTAGGTAGGGTAGGTAGGGTAGGTAGGGTAGGTAGGGTAGGTAGGGTAGGTAGGGTAGGTAGGGTAGGTAGGGTAGGTAGGGTAGGTAGGGTAGGTAGGGTAGGTAGGGTAGGTAGGGTAGGTAGGGTAGGTAGGGTAGGTAGGGTAGGTAGGGTAGGGTAGGTAGGGTAGGGTAGGTAGGGTAGGGTAGGTAGGGTAGGGTAGGGTAAAGTAGGTAGGGTAGAGTAGGTAGGGTAGAGTAGGTAGGGTAGGGTAGGTAGGGTAGGGTAGGTAAGGTAGGGTAGGTAGGGTAGGGTATGTAGGGTTTTTTTTTTGTTTTCTTAACACTAATCCCCACCAACGAAATTGGCGCCTTATGTGCTTAACCTCTGTCATTCCGGTCAATCTTTTATGCCTCTCGTACATTCATTTCTCATACTAATTCTTTCTTGCATTCATCATCATGCATTCTGTGGTGAAAGTCCCACTTTTATTGATCTAGTCTAAGGGCATAATTTATTATTTATAAAAATAGGTAAAATACAATAGTATACAGAGGTGCTATTAACAATTTGAGCAAAAGGTGCTATTATTAAAAATTTGAGCAAAAGGTGCTATATATCACAGGGTATGTAGGGTAGGGTAGGTAGGGTAGGCTAGGTAGTGTAGGGTAGTTAGTGTAGGATAGGTAGTGTAGGGTAGGTAGTGTAGGGTGGGTAGGTAGGGTAGGTAGGGTAGGGTAGGTAGGGCAGGGTAGGGTAGGTAGGGTAGAGTAGGGTAGGGTAGAGTAGGTGGGGTAGGGTAGGTTTTTTTATATTTTTTTTATATAATACTAATCCCGCTCAACAAAGTTGGCGCCTATTCTGTGCAAATTCTTTCATTCCATTCCTTTTTCATGCCTCTCGTACTTTCATTCTTCATACCATGGTTCTTCTTGCATACGTCTTCTTGTATACAGTGGGTGGGACTCCCACTTTGTTTAAATACTTAAAGGCAACTTTATTTATTTAGTGTAAGGTTTAAAGAAAAAGTGCTACATATACAAGAATACAAAAAAGTGCTGTTGATCACAGTAAAATATGCAAAAAGTGCTGCAGATCACAGGTAAGGTACAGAAGTGCTGTTTATCACAGGGAATATCACAATATAAATAATGCCTTACATTTAGGGATGAGAAGCACAACAGTGCTTTTCACCATACAGACAATCTGTTTCTTAGGTACTACCCCAGTGCAGGGTTCGTCATTGCAGTTTTGTGCGTGCTATTCTATGCTTCTTACAAATATTCTTATAATACTAGTGAAGCATAGTGCTGCTTCAACTTCGGTTTCGTGCAATGACGGTGGAGGCCACATTAACACAGTACACCAGGAACATTTCCCTGTGTTGCTTACTCATGAGCCCAAGCAGGCTCTCCTTCGTCAGTCTCCTGTCCAGCTCACATTCGAGTTGGTAGCGTTCCCTGATAAATAACGGGCAATCTACAAGTATGTGCTGGACAGTCTCTGCCACGCCTGGATCGCAGACGCACGATGGGTTATCCTTACACTTGAAACGATTCAAGTATTCAGAGAACCCGCCGTGCCCCGTCAAAACCTGCGTGAGAACGCCTGTGGGCCGCACCTGTTTTATAATACGGAAAGCCGCTATGGCATCCGGAAGAAACATTTTCGTCACAGAGGCTGTCTCGCCCGACACATATCTTCGGTTCCATTCATCAAGCGATTCCAAACGGATCTGTCGCTTGATAAATGATACCGGACACTGGTCGTAGTCCGGCTTCCTCCGTAACGACAATGCTGCCTTCTTTGCCAACTCGTCCGCTCGCTCATTACCCGGCAGGCCCGCGTGGGCCCTGATCCAGAACAAAGACACAGCTTTGCTCTGGCCCAGGGCTTGAGCCAAATGGGCGCGCGCGCGAACTGCCAGGGGATGGAGAGAGCCATCGTCTGCAATGCTGACATTGAGTCACTGTACAAACCATAGCTCGTCTCTTGCCGCGTAAGGATCACGTCCGTCGCTTTGCAGATGGCCAGGAGTTCCGCCTGGTAGACAGTGCAGTACGCGGCTAAGCTAATTTTGAGGTTCCGGACTTCGCCTTCATTATCCCAAATGGATAATGCGGCTCCGACCTTCCCCTCAATCTTGCTGCCGTCGGTGAAGATTCGCACCGCCTGCACATTGTTTCTGTCTAGCAACTGTTGGTCTGTCAGGCACATGAACTCCAGGGGCATCTGTGTAGCTGGATGAGGAGCCTCTGCAAACCTTACCGCACTTTCGATCTCCCTATCTCCTGGCACAAACCGGGATGGCCCTCTCCTCGCTTCATACAGGGCGGATAGGTAGGGTAGAGTAGGTAGGGTAGGGTAGGTAAGGTAGGGTATGTAGGATAGGGTAGGTAGGGTATGTAGTGTAGGGTAGGTAGAGTAGGGTGGGTAGGTAGGGTAGGTAAGGTAGGGTAGGGTAGGTAGGGTAGGGTAGGTAGGGTAGGTAGGGTAGGTAGGGTAGAGTAGGTAGGGTAGATGAATGTTTGGTGTTTTTATAGCAAAACAAAGTTAGCCGGGTCAGCTAGTATAAATATATAATAAGACATTTGTGTTTCGGAGTCTAATAATATGTGACGTATGTACCGCAGAGACGCTTCAGCGGCCACTGTTAGAGACGGCATCGTCAAAACTTTCTTTACAGACCAAGATGTGTTGAACGGCACCGTTTGCTCACAGAAAAAGTAGCCCTGTGACAATTCTGACCGCAAAAATATATGCTCAGCGAATATTTCAAGGGTAATAATGACTATTAGAGGCGTCCCTATAGTGGGTACCACGGAGATTCTGTACTCTGTGGTTTGTTGGCATTTGACCACAGGTTAGTAAGAAAGTAAGCACACTAGAGTCAAACAGTTTTGTCCCTATAAAATAGAATTTGAAATCAGTCTCAATCAGTCAATCGTTAGACCACAATAAGCATATATCATTAAGAAAATAACAAGTAAAACATAACCAAATACGGTATCCTACACTATAGAACCAAACCGCATTACATTCTTCAACAAAACTTTCGCGTATATTAGATAATTACTGAAACTTGTCCCCACATTTGTTTATTCACAAGAAAGGCGGCGGTGACAGCTTAATGGTTTGTTTCCGACGATAAAAATTATGTTCCTGCCTACGTAGTAGAAGGGGAGCTGGCAGGGTTTTTGAACAAGCATATCCAGGGCGAAATGCTTACTCAAAAATGTGTAATTTTGGGCCTTTAATAAGGTCGCGGATAAATTTGAAAACAGAGTTACCGCGGTCCTGGCTCTAGCAACTGGAGGAACACGGGTGGGTTTTAGTCAGTAAAAGTCTGACACACCCTCCCGCTTAATCCAGAGTGGGAGAAGTCATTGGATGATAAACCACCCAAAAAAAAAAAACTTTTATAAATCTGACTTAATTTTTTTTTCCGATTGAAGTTTTTAAAGTCGTCAGATTCAGAGAAATTTATTTGACAGATATCCCTATTTATGTTATTTTACGTCAAGCTCCGGTATCTTCTCGTCCGCTTACTACTACCGGTAATCTTACCGCATTGTCTCAAGACGAAAGTCTATGACGAGTATGTGTTACCTATGGCTCTGAGAAGTGGTCGCTCAAAATGGGCCTCATTAGAAAGCTTACAGTCACCCAAAGGGCAATGGAGAGGGCTATGCTTGGAGTTTACTTGCGTGATCGAATCACAAATGTAGATATTCACAAGAGAACCAGGGTTATCGACATTGCCCGAAGAATTGCCAAACTTAAGTGGCAGTGGGCAGGGCACATTGCTCGCAGAACGGATGACCGATGGGACAGAAAGGTTCTAGAGTAGCGACCGCGAACCAGAAGACGTTGCGTTGGAAGGCCTCCCACCAGGTGGACCGATGACCTGGTGAAGGTTGCGGGGATCCGCTGGATGCGAGACGCATGGGACCGGTCAATGTGGCGACGTTTGGGGGAGGCCTATGTCCAGCAGTGGAAATATTTCAGCTGAAATGATTACGTACGTAAGCTCCAAAGGATCAAAGGCCCTGCACATTATTATTTTTTCTCTTCTTCGAAATCTAAAAGTAGATCCCCAAACTAGTTACTAGTAGGAGCTAGCAGTTAAACTGAAACAGTTATATTCTCGGTGTTCTCTCAGCAAGCCGCACCTACTCACTTTTCGCCCAGAATATGCTAGCAGTGTTAAAAACCCTGAAAGCTCCCTCTATAGTACCCGGAACGAAACCAGCAGACACAGCTAACAATGGGAACTTTTAATATCATCGGAGAAAGCAATGATAATAAAAGTTTTTATTGGTTTGTGGACTGCAATAATGTAGTCGGTCTATTTATAGCCTATCTATTTTCGAACACCTGAGCTGAGTGATAATATTTTTGAGGCGTTTAGTTAGATTTTATTTTCAACGGTGTTTATTTAAATAAATTTGAATTAATTCCAGGTAAATAGTTTTGAAACCATATTGCTTTTTCAACAAGAGGCTAATGAACCTCCGATTTGCCGACGATTTAGTCCGTTTTTGCCTCAACTACAAAAAATGCTCTAAGATCCGTGCTCATTGCACGGCTAGCCTCAAGGTTGGACTCGCAATAGATCAGTCTAAAACCAAAGTGATGTCCAACAGCACCAAACTTAGGGTTGAGGTAGATGGGCAGGAATCACATTATGTCGATGAGTAGGTATATCTACTTAGGCCAGTTAGTATAATCTAGCTGTAGCATGCTGCCCATCCTAACCAACGGTGCTCAGACATAGCCACTCACCGAATTACAAAAGTCTTGACTTGGCGTTTGCCAGAGAACTATGAAGCGCAGCATTCTGGGCGTAAAGAGAACAGACCAAATACGGAATCCCAAGCTGCTCTCCAAAACAGACATAATAGATGTCGGCAAAAAGGCTGTGAGACTCAAATGGGATTGTGCGGGTCACGTTAGTCACAAGCAATTTGGCCGCTGGGCAAAGGTCGCCACACAGTGGGTTCCTGAAGATAGAAGTCACCGTCGAGGCCGGACCAGAATGAGGTGGCGAAATAATTTGAACGGGTACTATGAGGGCTGGCTCGAGACGGCGCAGGAACAGAATATACGGAAAGACTTGGGGCAGGCCTTTGCCCATCAGTAGTACAGCAATGTTTAGAGAAATAAAAAAGCTTTTTCAACCTAAAGAACATACCTTATCAAATCAGATGTGCTCTATCACTTTCATTTACAAATTCTTTAGCATAATTACAATCTTCCTGCCCCGTCCCATGTCAAAGGGTCGGTGCAACATGTTTTCTCCTTCAATTCTATCCTGTCAACCGTCACCCTATCATTCACTCCCCTTGATTTAATGAATTAAATTCTTCAACCAATGGTAGGTTGAAGAATTCAATACAACATACACAACACAATATTCAAACCAGCACATGGGCGCCCCCGTGGATGGCACCCTTGACGGGTCAGGTCAGGCACCGCCAACTACCACTTTTCGGCCGCAGGGAAGGTCTCTATCCCCTGCGGCACACAGGGCCACCGACAACGCGTCCGCCATCAGACGGTGGTGACCTAGTCCAGGCCGCGGAAGGTAGGGACAGCTCATATGCCTCTCCCACCGCGGCCTCCAACCCTCTGCCACAATATCGTATGGGACCTGGGACGCTTCATACGACATGGCGGCCCGCCTCAGTTGCGATGTCGCCTCTACCAAGGACCAAGCGGCGCAACCGCTGTGTGTTTGCCGCTACGTCGTCGGCTTAAGGGCAAAAGCCCTGACAAGCGGCCCTACCTCGGGTTCCTCTTCGCTTCACCGTGGGTGACCAAGCCACGGCTTCTGAACCCACCGGAGGGGACTTAAGAGACCCCTTATAAACGTCACTGGCGCTGCTATTGGCGTGGCTGCTTACTGGTCCTAAAATATCTAAAATGTTTTCCGTCGGCTCGAAAAGAAGAGGAAGCAAATATTTATTACATGTAAGTTGTTTATTTAATACCCGTTATATATCGAATAGTTAGTACATAACAATTTCAGATGAGAATATTTTCTTGTTTCATACTTTTTAGAGCGTGATTTTTCAGTCGTCGGGTTTTAGATTTTTAACTAATTTTTTTGCCAAATTGTAAAACTAGGCTAAAAAGTTTAAAATAAGTATAGGTATTAGGTTATTAAAGTTATGGTTATTTCTAGTATTCTAGTGTTTACTGAGCCTCGGTACAAATCAGCCACTTGAGGCCGGGCTGGCATACTTCTTTTGTTTATTTTACCTGCTCAATATTCCCGCCTTGTTTTATTTATAAACTGTTGGGAGATTGGAAGTTATTGTTTCATTGTTAGTTTGTTTGCTGTTTTAGTTTAGTTTGGGAAAGTATTTTAATTTGTTCATGTGGGCCAGATTGTATAGTTCGATTTTTTTCAATTTTAGCATCGCAGTTTTAGAGCAGTGATGATGAAATAATTTACACAAAGTAGAGCGCCTGCATGAGTTCGAACCCACGACCTACGACACGTAAGTCGTAGTTAGACCGTTACTACTGGGCCACCACTACTCATCATTAAGGTTACACTAGTCGATTATTCTTCCAAACAAACGTAGTCTGTTGATTACTCCACTGTTTGACGATGTACGTTCAAAATAAAAAATCTAAAACAAGAAGAAATTCATGCTGTGCAGTCGCGAGCTGGCTGACCAAAACCAGATGTATCCTCTGACTGCACAGCATGAATTTCTTCTTTTTTACGTCTTTTTAGTTCGCTTTTAAAGCAGTCGCGTTTTTTTAATTTTGTTAATTACCTTTTTTTATTTTCTACTTTTTAGTTATTTTTGTTAGAATTGGGTACATTTAAACATATAAGTGTTATATATTTTGGAAATCACTTCTTAAAACCCTTTATTTTGATACCCCACACGATGGGTTTGGAAAATAAAAATTCCCTCACAAAATGGCGCCCAAAATCCGTCATATTTTTATTTTCCAATTTTAATGTAGCCAGTGACACTCGCAGGGTCAGGAACGAATCGATTGACGTAAGAATCATCAAAATCGGCCAACGCGTTTGGTCTCTAGAACGCCACATAGGAACAAACATACATACATACATAGACTGATAAACACATTACCCTCCTTCGGCAGTCGGGTAAAAAATATATCAATTTGTCTCATCATTATCTAGCCCTGTATGGAAACAAAAAAGTAAAAAATAATAAAAAAATGAAGTTCCATATTTCAACACTAATTTTAACGCATCTACGGGCGGAAATAAATACCACAAGAAGAAGGCAAATTGCAAACGGCCACCATACAGGGATAGATTAGTAGTTCAACAATGCAAATAATTTTATTTAGAAAATATACATTTAGTCGTTTTTTCATGATATCTAGACTCCCAAAGGTCTGTTTACAAAATTTCGTTCTAAATCATCATCCATTTCGCTACAAACTTGCAAAAATACTAATTCGTACACGAACTAGCTTCTTACTGCCCATCACAGCATCTATCTCTTTCGCACATGTTGTTAGATGATATAGCATGTATTTTAACCCCGCGCACAAAATAGTTCGTGCCGTCGATTAAGGCAACCTTAAATACTTGGACACTAATATCTTTGTTATTGAAATCTTACATTCTGTCGACTATTATCACCTATTTCCTACTAACCTTAAGGAAAACAGAGAAAACACATGTATTTACTAACCTTGTCGTGTCTGACCGTAATCTGAAGCTGTTGGACTAACTTCACAGCCACTTCACGTGTTATCGGTACTAGGGTAGCAGCCGTAGCAGGGGACAGTTTGCGTCCCGGATTGGGGACAAACAGCACAGTTTGTGAGGACTTCAGGTGTACGTGTGTTGTTGGACGAGTCTTTGTTTATATAGGCTGTATATTGTGTATTGCATGGGATATATTTCTATTCGAGTTGTGTAAGTTGAAAACGTTCAAGTGTCTCGCAGCCGTATTGCGTAAGGGGGCAAAGAGTTTGACCGCTATCCAATCGACCAATCGCGAGATCAATGATGCGATGTGGATTTCCGTCTTATGTGATTGGCCGATTTTGTCGATTGGATAGCGGTCAAACTCTTTGCGCATTTACGCAAAACGGCTGCAGAGTATAGATAGAACTAATACCAATTTATGGAACGAACACAAAGAAAATACAGATAAAAAAGAGTTATTTATTTACTAACCTTCCGTGTTTGACCGTAACAGTTGTTTAATAATTAATATTGTGTATGGTAAGGAATATCTGTGTACTCGAGGGTAGATTAAAAAATTTCATGCATCTATGGAATGCATTTTTTTTTTTTATTATCATCATAAGATTTACGTTAGAGATTCATTTTAAATTTCGACGTTAAACTATACGATTACTTATTATTCTTCAAAAAGATGCCTAATTAATTAGTTGTAAAGTCCAAATTTTAATATTTACGTCTCGGTACTAACTGCCACCACCCGATTGGTAATCCGACACTGAAAATGTCATCATACTCTACAACTTTTTAATTAGCGCCACGCATTAAAAATCCTCTTGCTAATTTTTCCACTTCCACGCTCGAAGCTTGCGAGTACCGATGCAACATACCCGATGGTTGCAAAAACTGTAACGACTTCATGAATATCGTAATCCCGGGAGAGCTCGTAACGAAATACTTAAAAAAAATAATGTGATCACCGGGGATGGTATCGATCCTGCACCCTTGCGGTGTAGCGTGTCTGCGAATATTATTAATGGATTCTAAATTGCCTTTAAAGCATACTTCCGCGACGAAACGTACGTGTCAACGAGGTTATTTTCACAAATGGATTAAATTAATATTTGTGTACAAGCGCTCGTCTGCGACGCTGCTTGGTTTCGTGAGATAAGGAGGATGGTACTACAAATTTTAATATGACCTTATGTCGTACCAATTAAGAAGCATGTACCATAAAGAGACACGAAATTATATGCATACTTACTATTAAACACAAACTTAAAATAAAAAAGTTAATTAAAAAAATCAAAATACCCGACTGCTTAAAAAGCGAACTAAAAAGACGTAAACAAGAAGAAAATCATGCTGTGCAGTCGGAGGATACATATTCGCGAGCTGGCTGACCAAAACCAGATGTATCCTCCGACTGCACAGCATGATTTTCTTCTTGTTTACGTCTTTTTAGTTCGCTTTTTAAGCAGTCGGGTATTTTGATTTTTTTAATTAACTTTTTTATTTATAACTTTTTTTTCGAATTAGGTACATTTAAATATATAACTGTTATATATTTTTGAAATCACCTCTTGAAACCCTTTATTTTGATACCCCACACGATGGGTTTGGAAGAAAAAATAAAATTGGCCCCCCACAATATGGCGCCCAAAAGCCGCCATTTTTCTATTTTCCAATTTTAATGTAGCCTATGACACTCGCAAGGTTAAGACGAATCGATTGACGTATGAATCATCAAAATCGGTCAACGCGTTTGGTCTCTGGAACGCCACATAGGAACAAACATACATACATACATACATACATACATACATACATACATACATAGACTGATAAACACATTACCCTCCTTCGGCAGTCGGGTAAAAAATGCTCTGATGAAAAACTTTAGCCTATAATTATCTTCGATTTCATATCAAAATGTCTCTACAATTTCAATCTTGTAAAAAAAAATGTTGACGAGTAGTAACACTTTAAACTATAGAAACACATAAAATTATATACTTACTATTAAACACCAACTCCAAAAATTTATGCGTACACTCACATTATTGTCCGCCTATATTTGGCTAGATTTTCATTTCATAATAAGTTTCCACATTTATCTCTCCCTTGTCTTATTCTCTGTTGAAGTTCAGAAGAAACCACCACCACCACTATACCATCTGTCTGCAATATAGCCACTCAGTCACTTCCAGAACTGACAGTCACTTCCAGAACAATATAAATATAGATACACTTGGCAAGCAAACTAGCCATCTATATATATGCCTTGGGGGAGCTTAAAAGAGCTACCGATTTTAAAACTGCTCTAACAGCATACTATGCCTACGCATATTCCTAGCTAAATTATGGAATCGTGGTGTGGGGGAATGGTGTAGACAAGGATAGACTTTTTATTCTACAAAAGTGATGCATACGAATTCTTGCCAATATAGATAACGCAGAAAGCTGCAGGCCATTCTTTATAAGATATAAAGTCCTTACACTAACTGGTATCTATATTTTAGAAGTTAGATAATTTATAAGAAAACACCAGGCACTATTCCCACTCACTAAGGACCTTCGCCAGCAACATCGCAGTATTAGACACCAAAACATGAATGAATTAGACTTACCAAGCTCAAAATTAAATATTCCCCATTCAGGACCTTTAGCCATGTGCGTTAAAATATATAATAAGCTTCCAAATTCAATTAAGGACAGAAGAATATGAACATAAATTTAAAAACAGTCTCCAAAAGTACCTTATATTAAAATCGTATTACACTCTAAAGGAATTATTTGACGATAAGTGAATTTCGACATTGAAATTCATACCTGTACATAATAAACACAGCACTTACTACAATTTTGACTTACTACCTACCTATGTTATTTTATGATTATTATTGTTATCGGTGTTTGTTTTAATTTAATGTTTACGCTATTTTAGTTTATGAATGGAAATGATGACCATATTGTTCTCATATATCTTATAATTTAACATGACAGTTCTACAAATGTTGGACACTTGATAAACATTTAAAAAATAGTGTTTGTTTAAGCACATCAGTTTGTTTATTATTGTGACACTGTAGCACTTTAAACTATTTATATTGCTGTGCCCTAGCAGGGTTCATGTATGAAATCTTTATACTTGTAACAACTTTATAAACTACATGAATGCAATAAATAACTATGATTAAGAACTGACAGTCATTGACAGCCTGCTGACAGCTCACTTCACCTAAGCTTTCACGATGTTTTTTTTTTTACAGAATAAATTAGCTGAAGCATTCACTAACCAAATACGGTAATTGACGCAATCACATACCCGTATATCATGCACATAACACAATAATGGCGGGTCGTGCAAAGTAATTACACATAGTTTGATTTAGCTGATGAGGGTGGCTATAAACGCGGTACCAACCTAACACAAACAAATCTCAAAATTCATGTGGGCCACACGTTTGTTCGTAATCCTAATGTGTTAGAGGCTTTATAATTTACAGTGGCATATTGCATGAATGGTGTTATGGGCGTAACTAACGATAAGGATTTGGAGAAATGTGTAATGGCGTATTTGGATTACAGCTACAAGCCGATGTGTTATGGATTCAGATCACAATCTACTGAAGATTATGAACGTGTTACTCAAAACTCTTAAACTTTTTGGACCCCTTGACACCCTGAAGTGGCTACAATGTCTGCGCAGTAGTAAATCTCATACAAAAACAGCACCGCACCGCGTCTTGTGCATCGGAAAGCCAATTTCAGGGCGGCCAAGAAGTTTGGTGAGAACTATAGCTAAGCGGCGCTGTAAAAATGTTTGAATGTGTGCACCAAAACTGTGCGAGGATGTACTTAGCGAAGCTATGAAACGATTTGTACCTAGTTGGGAGGTACTAGGCGAAACACGAAAACGCGAAACTCATTTCAGCTATGCACATATTCCTCGTTTGAGGATTTTGTCTAGGAATGGCACAAAATAGGGTAGAATAAAAAATACTTACCTCCGCAGCCTTCCCACTAGAGTTTCGCTAAGCCAGGTAAGGTTTAAGATTCTCCGGTGGCTTTTTTCCTCGTGCACCGCCAAGCTACCTCGCATACCGCCTGGTAGAAAAGAATCACTACCTTATGACGCATCTCTAGATAACAAAGAAAACATGAGAGCACAATGGCATCGAAATAAACACGACATAATATTACCGCAAACGTCCGCACTTATATCTTTAACTGTATACAAGACAAATAGAGACGCATTAATTCGACCTATAATTGCCGTCAATATGATTGGGGACAGATAAAGAAAGCTAAGCCGACCGGCCTATGATTGATATAATGTTTACTCGTAATAGACATCCGATAATCCATGGAAATCTATTTATAACGATGATTATGTTCTTATACTAGCGACCGAATTCGCTCGTGACAAATTATACACAAAAACCTTCCTCGTTTATAAATACAAAAACCTCATTTCTATATTTTTATTCCGATTTATAGCAATAGATTAAAATATTCTAAACTTCTGCTACGCAATTGATAAACAACGTCGAGATTTTTATAAATAAAAGCACAAAATATATCTATCTAATATACTCGTAATTAATGCAAACAACTTGAATGCTAAAATTCACACCAAATGTTTCACAAATAACAAACAGTAAAATGTGAAATGTAATTGAAATCCGACCTCAAATTCAATTTAGTTTCAAGTATTGACGTGACAATACATTAGAAACTTTCGCATAAGCAATTAAAATCAAAATTCGGGTTGGTTTTGATAGAATGAACGAACTTCTAAATAAATTTTCATTTACTCAGCTAACTAAACTTGGATTATAAATTATTGGATATTTAAATGTTTGAATATATTAAGGAAGTTTCTAACTAGATAATCTAAGTATTTATCTACTGATAGAACGTTAAGTGCTATTACGAACTTAATCTTCATTGTTCAGTCTGATTTATAATCTCCTTGGCAATAAATTAAGTTGAGAAGCTATTCGTAACAGTTATTAAAAATGTATAGAGAGTTGATGGATTGGGAGTATCCCACTCAAAATTTGTTCGACCAAAATTTTGCCAGGGCCTAGTCTGCAAGAAATAGTGTCTCGACTCGAGAGCCCTGTTTGTTGCTTTATTTAAATATTCTCCAAAGAAAGTGATAATTTGATTTTGACACACTTCTTTAGGCTTATATTCATATTCTCTTGTGACTGTTGAACAAAGATTTAATATCGTTAAAAATATTGATTTATCTTAAAAAATATTGTACCTCTATACGTTCTGACTGGACTGGACCTGGCAACTTATAACACGCGAACACTCCGGACCGACGAGAAGATAACCGAACTCGAGGCGGAATTGAGCAGGTTACGATGGAGTATTATAGGGTTATCTGAAGTCCGAAGAGAGGGAGAGGACTCGATAATCCTCAAATCCGGTAACCTGCTCTATTTCCGAGAGGGTGACCGGCAGTCCCAAGGTGGTGTCGGGTTTATCGTCCACAAGTCCCTTGTGAACAACGTGGTGAAGATCGAGAGTGTGTCGACCAGGGTGGCGTACCTTATACTCAGAATATCCGCAAGATATTCGCTGAAGGTCATACAGGTCTACGCCCCAACCTCGGCACACTCCGACGACGAGGTAGAGGCCATGTATGAGGATATCTCTACAGCCATGCATGGTTTCAAAACTCACTTCACCGTTGTCATGGGGGACTTCAACGCGAAACTGGGCAAACGAGACGAGGATGAGCTGCAAGTGGGGCAATTTGGAGTTGGACGTCGGAACCACCGGGGTCACCTACTGGCCAGTTTTATGGAGAAGGAGGGCCTCTACATGATGAACTCCTTCTTCAAAAAGCGTGAGCACAGGAAGTGGACCTGGCAAAGCCCCGATGGTGCAACTAAAAACGAGATCGACTTCATCATGTCAACCAAGAAGCAAATGTTCAATGATGTCTCTGTGATCAATTCGGTGAAAACCGGGAGCGATCACCGCATGGTAAGAGGCACATTGGACATTCATGTCAAGCTTGAAAGGTCTCGACTGATGAAGTCCACGCTCCGTCCAGCACAGATCCAGGTCCAAAACCCCGAGAGCTTTCAGCTCGAACTCCAGAATCGTTTCGAGTGCCTAGGGAGCTCAGTGGACGAATACAATGACGGGTTCGTGGAAGCTGTCCATACGGTCGGGTCTAAGTTTTTCAAGACCCGCCGTACAAATAGGAACAAAAAGCTCTCTGATCCTACTCTCAAGCTAATGAAGGAGAGGCGTGAGATGATCCTGCAGTCTTCAGACGATGCGTTGAAATACCGGCAGCTAAATAGACGGATCTCAAAATCCTTGAAAAGCGACCTCCGCCGCTTTAATACTGAGCGTATTAAAGACGCGATTGAGCGGAATAAAGGCTCCAAGGTCTTTGCAAGAGATCTGTCTATTGGGCAGAGCCAGCTCACGAAACTGAAGACCGATGATGGCAGGATCGTTTCCGCCAAACCAGAGCTTCTGAGGGAGATCGAGAGATTCTATGGGCAGCTGTACACGTCAACCAGTAAACCCGTCGCGAATCTAGCGAATGACCCTAGAGCTAGATTGACCCGACACTATACCGAAGACATTCCGGACGTCAGCCTGTATGAGATTAGGATGGCTCTGAAACAGCTTAAGAACAACAAGGCACCGGGTGACGACGGAATCACGGCTGAACTCCTGAAGGCGGGTGGAAAACCGGTTCTTAAGACCCTTCAGAAGCTGTTTGATTCCGTCATATTCGAGGGCAAAACGCCACAGGCATGGTGCAGGGGTGTGGTGGTACTCTTCTTCAAGAAGGGCGACAATGCCCGGCTGAAGAACTATAGGCCCATCACACTTCTTAGCCATGTCTACAAGCTGTTTTCAAGAGTCATCACGAATCGTCTCGCGCGCAGGTTTGACGATTTCCAGCCTCCCGAACAAGCCGGATTCCGTAAGGGCTTCAGCACCGTAGACCACATACATACGCTGCGCCAGGTTATACAGAAGACCGAAGAGTACAACCTGCCTCTCTGTTTAGCGTTTGTGGACTACGAGAAAGCCTTCGATTCGATCGAGACTTGGGCTGTATTGCAGTCTCTCCAACGGTGCCAAATTGACTACCGGTACATCGAAGTGTTGAAGTGTTTATACAAAAACGCCACTATGTCAGTTCGACTTCAGGATCAGACTTCGGAACCAGTCCTTCTGCAGCGAGGTGTGAGACAAGGAGACGTCATATCTCCGAAACTGTTTACTGCTGCACTGGAGGATGTCTTCAAGGTTCTGGACTGGAGAGGGCTAGGCATCAACGTCAATGGCGAGTACATCACTCACCTTCGGTTTGCCGACGATATAGTGGTTATGGCTGAGACCATGGAGGACCTCAGTACAATGCTCGATGATCTCAGTAGAGCTTCCGAAAGAGTGGGTCTTAGGATGAACATGGACAAAACCAAGGTGATGTTGAATGCCCATGTTACACCCACTCCTATCAAGGTCGGAGACTCTACACTCGAAGTTGTGGGCGACTATGTCTACCTTGGACAAACGATCCAATTGGGTAGGGCCAACTTCGAGAAAGAGGTCAACCGTCGAATCCGACTCGGCTGGGCAGCGTTCGGGAAGTTGCGCGGTATCTTCTCGTCCAACTTACCACAGTGTCTCAAGACGAAAGTCTATGACCAGTGTGTGTTGCCAGTGATGACATATGGCTCTGAGACGTGGTCGCTTACAATGGGCCTCATCAGAAAGCTTACAGTCACTCAAAGGGCAATGGAGAGGGCTATGCTCGGAGTTTCCTTGCGTGATCGAATCAGAAATGTAGAGATCCGCAAGAGAACCAGGGTTACCGACATAGCCCGAAGAATTGCCAAACTCAAGTGGCAGTGGGCAGGGCACATTGCTCGCAGAACGGATGGCCGATGGGGCAGAAAGGTTCTGGAGTGGCGACCGCGAACCGGAAGACGTTGCGTTGGAAGGCCTCCCACTAGGTGGACCGATGACCTGGTGAAGGTTGCGGGGATCCGCTGGTTGCGAGACGCACGGGACCGGTCAATGTGGCGACGCTTGGGGGAGGCCTATGTCCAGCAGTGGACGTCTTTCGGCTGATATGATGATACGTTCTTATATCACCGTTGATCTGTATAATATTTCGAAACTAAGGGTCCAGGGCCCTAGGACATCAAATATATAATTCCGTAGGTAAGTAGGTGACACCTTATCCACGAAGTGAGATTATACATTTGTATGCCGAAGGCAAAACCATGTGGCACCACACAGCAAATAATGTTTTATTCTTACGTATAATTTCGCTCATAATTACGATACTCCTAATTGACGAATTGAATGCCGTAGCGGAAAAGGTCCTATTCGTTCCGCGTGACTGCTTTGATTTCCGGATACGGACAGAATTCCGCTGCGTGTACAAATTGTTTGGCAATGGGTACGGTGAACTTCGGGCCTAACATTTTCGACAAAGCTGCTTTTGCTTTTCGGGAATTCGGCATTAGTCAACTTGACTTTTTTAAAGAAGAATTCAACAACAATCTGTTGAATTCTCAAAAGGACTCGTGTTGACGCACTTATTCAAGAACTTTTAAAGAACTGATCAGGAGATTCTTGAGAGGTTTGGTACGACAAAAGCTTTTCACAAAAAATACTTAATAGCTTTATTAGACATTGATGTGCCGGTTTCTCTCAATTACATGTAAGAACTGGCCACTGCAAATCCATGTTAGTAAAAGATAGTAAACTATTTCGTTCCCACAAAACAAATAGAATGAAATTAATCGAAACAAGCACTGAAAAGATTCAATTAAATCACAGTTTCCACACTACATCAAGCACTTCTTCAGGTTAGTAGCAATGTCGCAGTAATAGTCAAGACAAGACCTCATAACGTAAGAATATGAAACATTTAAAGTTGAAATATAGGTTGAAACAAAGGTCCTAAGACCGTTAAAGCACTTGGGAGACTGCAGAGAGATATTTCACATCTTTCATCTGCCATTGTCCGAGGAGAGCGGAGACACGACCCTATGCCCTAGCAGGCAGACTGCCAAATGCACTAAAGACTGTGCCGGCAATTTTGCCCTGTCTAAATAAATTATTGTTATGCTTTATGGTAGGGTTGTCACTGATTTTATAATATAAGAGAAATTTCTTGATCCACCACGGGCAGCCGCTGGATGTGAAAAGCACAGGAACGGTCGGAGATGCGATGTATGGGGTAGTCCTATGTCCAGCATTTGACATCTTTTAGCTGAATGACGATCGAAGATTAATCGGAATGCCTGCCTCTCTTCAGAGAACCACGGGGAGATAGCGTAGTTATGTGGGACCCTAACCCACTAAAACTCCACGGTGTCCTCCTGTGCCGTTTATGGCGAGAACACAAGCACGCGTTAGCACTCACCGCGAACTCGCCGCGGCTTTCCGTCACCCGACCCTCCTCTAGGGAGAACCCCCCATCACCGGCGCACCAGAACCCACTGTCCGCCGTGACCACCCCAGGGACCAAACCAGCACATGGGTGCCAGACGACCCCGTGTATGGCCCCTTGGTCCCCTTGTGACGGGTTAAGGTCAATGGCCCCGCCACCTACCATTTTTCGGCCGCAGGGGATAGGGAGAGCGGTCAACGCTATACCGACACTCCTCCTCCCCTGCGGCCCCACCGCGTCCGCCATCAGATGGTGGCGAACCCATCTAGGCCACGGAAGGTAGGGAGCGGCACTCCTCTCCTGCCGCGTCCTCCAACCCTCAGCCGCGCTCTTCAGAGCCCTGGGTTAAATATGACACTTCCATCTTTGAAAAGACACTGTTTTACAAGTATGAGTAACACAGAGGGTTCCTTATTTAACCGATCTTATTCTGAAACTCAACATGCCATATGAACATCCAATACAAAAAAAACTTGACAAATGTAAATTAATGACCTACATTGATTTTCTTTTTCTTGAAAGAAAGAAAATGAGTCAAGTATAAACTACCTGCTTCTAACCACTTTGTTGTTAAAGTAAGTGTGGTAAATTGCCTCAATGATGAAGCAGCGCCATTATACACTTTGGTCATTTTGAAATGAAACATAATTGTCTTCGTAAAACGAAACAAAAGGTTTTAAACATGTTAAGCCTTTTACCAAGAATAGGGGAAATCTATTGTGATTATGTGGTTACATAATTTTTACTTTAAGCTGTGATTTCTGAATAAAACCATTTGTTTATATACTAAAATGTTCCCCGCGGCTTCTTTCCCGTGGGCCACCCCACAGGATCCGTTTTTGGGATAAAAAAAAAATAATCGACCAGTAGTTTCGAAGCCTATTCGGTACAAACAAACAAACATATCTTTCCTCTTTATAATATTAGTATAGATAATAATCTGGTATATATTTTATTGAATTACTAGTTATTCGCCCTAAGTGGCGAAAACGAGCATAACTCATATTGAAAAACTAACTATAGATCTAGTTCAACTTATGTGTTCGCGAGCGCCATATTTGCGTACGCTATGCGTACGCTTGTAATTAAACATTATACATTTATGTGGCAGTGACGTGGCAGTCGTCGTACGAACAAATAACCACCCACACATGCTTACCCACACATAGCGCCGCGCGCAAAGATGAGTTAAGTTATCTATATCCGTATATTATAGTTTTGTGTATTCAACCGATCTTATATGAGTACTGAAAACCTTATCCATGAAAATGTACATCTGATGCATTTCATAAAAAACCGGCCAAGTGCGAGTCGGACTCGTGCACCGAGGGTTCCGTACAAACCTCAGCTTAAAGGTATTATAGACCTGAGTATTTGATATGAATTTTAACACCTCCACGCGTTTCTGGGAAAAAGGGTCTTGACAGACAAGGTCAGGGCGGACGGACAACAAAGTGATCCTATAAGGGTTTAGTTTTTTCCTTTCGAGGTACGGAACCCTAAAAATTACTAGTTCATAAAATTCATTTAACGTTACGTTAACTAAAGATACTTAGTAGAAAAATACTACAAAAAAAAAGTTACTGCGCAGCTTTCTGGCTTCCGTTACGCAAACACAAACGGAAAATGCAGACAACCAAATCCAAATCCGAGCCCGCCCGCAGGTAATACTACTCTCACATTAATGAACACAAAAATCCCTCTATCCTTTGTGTAATGCAATCATATTCCCTTTGTTTACACATTATGCAAAATTATTTTTAACACAAAGGAGTTATCAAACCTTCATTTCTGTGTCCCATTAATCAAATACGAAATTCGATGAAATTGAGTTTCAGAACGCGTATTTTCTTTATTTTACTTTCCCTCCCTTTCATGGTACCAACTCGTAATTACGGGGCAATGCGTACCAAAATAATAGATCCCGTGTTGAGTTACGGCTTCTTTGAAGACGAATATGTTTTTAAAGAAACTCCGATATGTATAAAGGTTTTATTTCGCATCGATATGATGGATATGAAAACACTCCGACTTGATTTGATTGTCTGTTTATTTTTGTTCAGCCTTTGAGTTTTTAAGTAATTTGTTATCGATTACTTACATACCTTTATAAACACATTAGATACCTGCTTTTATAAAGGCGACCAATACGAATCGCGTACAAATACCTTTTCACCAGAGTATGTTTAATGAAGAGATTTCAATTAAATAAGATGCCTCCTAGATAGACGATTTGGAACCTTAACCAGATAGAAATCAATACCACTACCACAATTACTGTAAATCTTCTACTACTGTTTGTATGTCGTTTTGTGGCAATTAAATATATTTTCATTCTTTTTCTTCCATATATATGTTGGTTCCTGCCATTGTTATATTTCTACAGATGTTTCGTGTAGTTTTTCTAAAACATAGTAGCTACAAAAAACTATTCAATTCCAAGACAACCGTACAGTTGCGAAACCGACATATATAAAATTCCGACTACATCTACGTTCAATATTGATTCCTCTTTGTCTTCCATTGAAACCTTTTTCTACCACAGTTGTATGAATTGAACGGCAGAACCACAAAGCAAATGAATGCGGCGCTCCTGAAACAAATTGAAAGAAAAAATACGATTCGATATTTGAAACAGGGAACGAAAATATGCGCGATCGCCGGTTAGGAAAGACGAGACTATAGAAAAGAATTTTTGACAGCTTTTGCGCGTAGGACTTTCAATGGGTCTTTATTTTTATTATTTTTCAGGATGTTAGAGAAAGGAATGGTGAAACAACTTTAAAACAAACCGTTCTTTTAAATACTCAGCGTCAAGCAAAGTGTTATAGTGATCTAATGACAGCATGGTCACTATACATTTTAATCAAAAATTTCTTCTGATAAGTTATGTCTAATCAGACAGTAGGTAAAATGTTCCAGAGTGCTAATTGCTTGTTGTAGTACTAAACATATTACACAGAATTATTTTATAAACTTTTTATGACCTTGGAATAGCCTTGAAACAGTATGTGGGGTCTTAGTCTTTCGTGCATTTATTCAGGAGTATCTGTAAAAAATGCAAAAATTTGTTCCGAAAACTATACAGCTACGTAGGACGGAAACCCATTTTCTTCAGACTATAGCTCAGAGTCTAGCCGGTTTACATAGCTTACGCACACAGAAACATTTCCATAACAATATGAAAGTCGTTTGCCAAACGCTATGAACGTTTCTCCTTTGATACTTATTCGAAGACTACGAGTACAGAGTGCATTTTGCTTCTCAAGTCGATGCAAATAAATTTTCAAAGTGGCACACTTGACATCCAATGAGGTATGCGGAATGTTGCCAGCGCTTTAATTGAATAAAAATGGGTTGACTGACATGGACATTTCTTTTATAAAACTGACAATGCTGTACTTGTACGTGTATATTTTATGTTCTAGATTGAGTTCTTTTTTTTATGTTCAATGCAGGTAGTATATCGTAATTTTGACTTTATTAACATAATTTAAGAACTACTAATAATAAATGTAAACTGGCTAGACTCTAAGCTATAGTTTGATGAAAATAGGTTTTCTTTCTACGTAGCTGTATAGTTTTCAGAATATATTTTTGCATTTTCTTTTATCGAATAATCCGGCTCGAAGGACCAAAACAAATGTAGGGAATCCCTGCAGTTATTGCAATGATCGGAGCGATTCCACTATAGGATAATAAAACAAAAGTAGTCATTTTGAATGTTCGTTAAATAATAAAACAGGTTTTTCGAATTTATTTAAATATATTTTACATATGATATAATATATAAGACGATAAAAATGCTGCACATGTGTTGCAAGTCGCAAAACTCGTCCGACCAATTTTTGCTATACATATTTATTTGCTATTAATATGTATGGTTTTGGATTTGATCTGTTAAGCATTCGCTCCATGTAAATACTAGTACTCAAATGTATCCGCTTAGACTAGAAGCCGACCCCAATATAGTCAGGAAAAGGCTAGGCAGATTAAATTTTATGCTTTTGTATTTACGTAACTATGTTAACAATGTTATTGGTTTTGTCATTAGTTGGCGTTAGTAAAGTTCACCAATTTAATCAAATTGAATATGATAATACAGACACATTATCAGTACGTTTATAATATTAATTACACTCGGGTCTTGACATTTATGCGGTCGTTAGTTGGTTAAAATTTTAGAATAATACATTTTGTTTGATATCATGCGGTGGCAAATAAAATTATTCAATACAAAGGTACTTAAAAATTTTGATACTTCAATATTTATTCTGCGATAAATATCTAAAGTGTTGCAACATGCTTGCACAAAATTTTCCGAACTGCTTATGAAAAGAAACAAAGTAATGCTTGAAACTGAACTCTTTTCTTGAGTCTTTTACCATTTAAATTGCTTCGTAAATATTCTTTTTTATTATTTCTCGAATCACTCTCGAGTAGGGCTTCCATTACGTAATTACGTAACTACGCAATTACGTAATTACGGACCAATTTTAAAGTATTCTCAAATCCGTAACTGAAGATATCAATTACGGACTTACGTAATTATTTTCATGATCAAACAATCAAAATAGTCAACCAATAATAATGCATTTTATAATGTGGCAACACTATACAAATTAACTACATCAAAACTATACAAACGGGGATTCCACGCAATTTTTTTTTCTTTGATATATCTTGCTAAAAGTAGTTCTAAGACGTACAGCATAGAGTTCAATTCATGTTATTGACAGCCGACGCTGCGCTTCAATGTAAGATGAAACTTGATCTTCAATCAAACGATCTCAGTGGAAAACTAGCCACTTCTCTTAGAAAGAGAATAAAGGAAAGACGAACAAATGTATTCGGTGTTTTGCAATATTTATGTCGCAGCCATCTGATTAAATTAGCCAGCTAATTGGACCACTAAGCCGTTCACTAAACACCAGCATTCAACTGGATGCATAGGCCGATAGTTAACTGAACTAGAATCATTCAACGTTTTAAAGTTGGCATATTGAAAGTCAGCCCTTTAACCATGACTGACCAGGACTCAGCCAAGTGATTCAAAATTAGTTAAGTTTTTTTTCACTGCGGCGCTAGTAGTCACCACAATAAATATCAACAGCGCAAACCGTCAATGTTATTTTTCGTTCTTGTGTGCAATTTTAACTGAAATTAAAGTGTGATACTCGTATTGTCAAAATAGTATGAAAATATGGAGATGCCAAATAATACTACGTCTTTTGTAAGTTTTCGCGAAATATTTGAGTCTAAACTATCTAGTCACCCTAATCAAATATTACAAACTTATCAATATCCAATTTAACTAAATGACTACACGGCATTCAGCCATCTGGTTAAACGTTGCGCTCAATGACTTGGCTAGTTGTCCTTCAGCCATTTAATTGGATGCCAGCATTTAATACTTAGGCGTCCAATTAGCTGGCTAATTTAACCAGATGACTGCGATATTTACATAACAATGAGCCTTTTTTAAACTGCAGCCACAGAATATTTCACGAAACCATCGTCAGATGATATACTAAAATACATAGCGGACCTGTTGGAAAGGTTGATATATAAATCCACACAAAAATGTCCAAATTTACAACATGAAATCGGATGCTTACCAGTTATACCAGTGACGATGATGACGAGGAGTTGACAATCGGCCAACAGTTACACAAACAAATAAACAAAGTGACTGTAAATAAACCAATTTCATGAGTAAACACAGATCTCGATTCCATTATAAGAGTTTAAATGTGCATTTACGACAGCGCTGGCGGCGGTCGCCAAATTTTTCTCGGCAGGTTATAGTTATTTCACAGATTATTTGTTTTCAATAACGCCTACAAGTGTTGAAGCCCAGCGAGCCTTTGCATCCGCCGGATATTTTTGTAATAAACTAAGAAGTTCTCTGGGTGACAAAACCTTAAATGCCTCTCTCATTCTCTCTGATCTCATTTCTGTAAGAGCGGGAGTACTCAGGGTTCTCAAATGATAATGATCAGACATCTTGTAAAACACTTTTTATTACTCACACCAATAGTAAGTCACACAATAGTAAGTTTGGGCGCACGGTTAGCGCAGTGGTTGAGCAATTGACTGCTGCGCTGCGTGTCGCGGGTTCGATTCCCGCACGGAACAAAAATTTGTATGACCTACAGATAATTGTTCCGGCTCTGGGTATTTGTGTATGTGAGTTTATATGTTTGTAAACGCACCCACGATACAGGAAGAAATTCCTAGTGTGGGGCAACGTTTTTTATAAAACAAAAAAAAAATATATAATTGCACAATCCTGAGTTCTTTAGACTAGAACCAGCCTATTTATAAGTTTAAACAAATAACAAGACGCCACACAGCAACAACTACCGGTGATATTCGTTTATCAATTAATTTTAGATTTACTTTTGTAAAAATACAGTAATTGTGTACAATATTCGATTAGTAATTAATAACACTTTTTACAAATATTCTGAATAGATTTAGCTACCAATTATTTTATTTGAATGAACTAACAGTCAGTGATCTACCTTCCATTTTTGATTTTTAAAATAAAAACAAATCGTACATTAACAATACTTAATTCGTGTTTCCGCCGATTTATCTGCCTTTTTGACGTTTGATTTCGTCTGTGGTACCATTTTCATTTACCAGCGCTATCATTTCTGAGATATATTTTCAAGAAAAAAGGTGTTTACCGGCACGAAAAGAAATGGTTTGACTTAATTATACTCGTACATAAGTCTTGAATACATAATTTATTATTTTTTAGAGACTTGATTTATATTTTTATGTTGTTAAAATCCATAATAGGCACAATATTAACAACAAAATATATTCGATTTAAAAAATTAAGGGAAAAAGTACGTAATTACGGAATTACGGAATTGGAGATAGAAATTGCGTAACTAATTCCGTAACTGACATTTCCGTAATTTTGGAAGCCCTACTCTCGAGTAAAAGTCAGTCCCCCGTTTACGTCGTCTTTGCAGCTAGTGACAATAAAGGTTTTACAAGGAGCTAACGTGGGTATTTAAGGTTACACTAGTCGAAAATTCTTCCATACAAACGTAATCTGGCGATTACTCCACTGTTTGACGATGTACGTTCAAAATGAAAAATGATATAAATTTGTCTCATCATTATCTAGCCCTGTATGGTAACAAAAAAGAAAAAAATATATATTTGAAAGTTATGAGCTTCGAAAATTCCGTATTTCAACACAAATTTTAACTCTTTGGGCGGAAATAAATACCAAAAGAAGAAGGAAAATTGAAAAACGGCCTCCATACAGATCGTCAGGTCAGGTCGTTTTGAGATTAGTAGTTCAACAATGCAAATAATTTAATCTTGAAAATATACATTTAGTAGTTTTTTCATGATATCTAGACTCCCAAAGGTCTGTTTATAAAATTTCGCGCGCTCATTTTCGTCCTAAATCATCATCCATTTCGCTAGAAACTTGCAAAAGTACTAATTCGTACGCGAACTAGCTTTTTACTGCTCATCACAGCATCTATCTCTATCGCAAGTGTTGTCGGATGCGATAGTAAGCATTTTAACCCCGCGCGCAAAATAGTTCGTGCCGTCGACTAGGGGAACCTTAAGTTGCACCTCTTTGATGGATTTTCTAACATTAAAGAGAGGTTTGTCAAGATTACCCTGGTGAACGACAAGCTATTCACTTGTTTGGTTACACAGCATGAATAAAACGATTTTCAATTATTTATGAATCTAGTGACGTTCTAAAATCAAAACGAACATTCATTGGTTCTGTTCGATCCTCTTGGAAACAATACAACATTTTGGTGCGGGTTCTATCGAACGGTATTCTCGTGGAAATTGATATGTAATATTGTTGTGAGGGCCTCACAAACAAGATTACAGCCGGGGACGTGCCTTAGGCTGTCAGTAAATCTAATTGTGACTCGTGTCAGACGATCGACGGCGACGGATGAATCCACCAATGGACGCCTGTTATTATTTAGATTTTATTTTTGATTGGAGCCCTTTCAACGCTTCGATTTGGAGCTATTGGACAAGGTCATTCTAGCGACATTGAGATGACCTTTGAATGTCACCGAAGCGTACACATTTAGGGTTATTTGTGTGGCTCCCTTTATGATACTTGTTGAAAATATTAGGTCCTCGATATTAATTATACAATCAGAAATGTGAAGCTATTTGATCTTAAGCTATTGTTAAAATTAGCGATGGTATCTAAGGATTTTAGGATAGGATTAATTATGTTTCTGTTTCATTTAATATGAACCTTATTTTAAAGTATCAAAGGATTTGGCAAAAGTTAAGGAAAGTCATTCAATCTATGTCTATACTTTTTAACATTATAAAGAGGAAATATTTGTATTTTTATATTTTTGTATGTAACGAATAAAATTAAAAACTACTGGACCGATTTCAAAAATTCTTTCACCGTTGGGAACCTACACTATCCCCGGGTAACATAGGCTACTATTAATCCCTGTATTCCCACGGGAACTACGCGGGTGAAACCGCGAGGCGTCCGCTAGTGGTTTATAAAGTGACAAGAAGAAGAATAGAAAAATAGGGCCAAAGCGTCACCTTAACAAGTCTCTTCCAGCATACCGACTGCAACCGCTGCTGTTGTGCTTATTCCATAAACTCTTCTCAATTTGAAGTCGCTGAGAATAGCGGGTTATGATTGAGATTGAGTCTCAATCATAACCCGCTATTCTCAGCGACTCTCAATTTTAATACTAAAATCGTACAAAGTCACAAACGTTTTCATTGACTCTAAGGAGACAACAATTCTGAACAAACATACTTGAGGTCCCTTATGACGTACCGATTTCCTTTGCACTAAACATCTGACCAAGTTTCGCGGGCAAACTGGCTGAGGATGAACGTGACGGGGGTCTGAACGAACGAACCGATGCTGCTTCGCTTCGTGCCAAAACGGTGGAATAAGCCCTAAGGTACCGTATGGAGCTAAGACACGGGCTAAATGGATTTAAACTTGAACAGAATAAGGGTAAATGTGTACTGTGATCTTGATTAAGTGTGTGTTAGTGTTGATACTTCAGAGGTTCGTAGTTTTGAGCTTTGTCTACCTTGTTTCTTCGTGTAGCTAGCTACATGAGTACTGAAGCTCTGGACCAAGAGTGGAGGATGGCGGTGGTCGAATTGCCAAATGTAAGTGCTTGGTAATCACATGATTTTTTGACATTCTAACGATCGCTTGTCTAGCCGCGTCGGTTATGCACTCCGATCCGCGTCCTTGAAATTTCGGTTTCGAAGTAGCCGTAGTACTTCTTGTAGGGAAGCTTACGCACTACATCCAAACTCTATCCGTCATAATCTGTTATAATTCGGAACATTTTGAACTCGGAACTCAAATCACGGACATGGAAGTGTAGTGCGTAACCGCCCTTAGGTATAACTAAGGCAGTCATCATCATCATATCAGCCGAAAGACGTCCACTGCTGGACATAGGCCTTCCCCAAGCGTCGCCACATTGACCGGTCCCGTGCGTCTCGCAACCAGCGGATCCCCGCAACCTTCACCAGGTCATCGGTCCACCTAGTGGGAGGCCTTCCAACGCAACGTCTTCCGGTTCGCGGTCGCCATTCCAGAACCTTTCTGCCCCATCGGCCATCCGTAATAAGGCAGTAATATAAAGTAATATAAAGTTAAATGTAAAACACGCGATTTGAATCGATTGTAATTCTAATATTGTCCGCTGAACCAGTAATATCTTATCGCGGACAAATAGAAAGTTAGAAAATAATTAATTATAAAATATACAGATACTTAGACGGGTTTTGTTCCCAAAGCTTAATAATAAAAAAGAAACAAAGACAAAACTTGTTATTTTCTCTCTGACATAACATGTTTAAGAACTTATTTAATATCTGAGAGAAAAATCAGAAAAACTTCGATGCCTAAGTTCTGAATGGATGATAACAAGAAAAATTATCCCTTTGTGGTCAGCCCTCGGGCAACGTTTGCAGGGTTGGTCCTTTCAAAGAAAAAGTCCCAAGGGTAAAGTTCAAATGAGCGATTCCAGTACTTCCCAAGGAGGAATTAGGAGAAGAGGAATATTTAAAATATAATAAAAATAATCCGCGAAAGTAACAAGGTCGGGAAGGGATAAATTTATGGCTTCCAATTGGCTGCTCTGCCGCTTACCCCAGTTTTTCACTTGTTTAATCTTTTGTAGGTCACTTAGGGCGTACACGGCTTTGTTTCACTGATCCGGGATACTTTGGAATAGATACGGTTTGGACATGGGGATCATTTTCTGAACAGTATTATCTATCTTCTAAAAGGATGGGTATAATGTATGTTCTCATGAATAAAAAATTACGTTTAATTTGGTAAGTCGTCAAAATCATACAATAATTTACAACAACACTATGTTGACTATAGTGTACTCGTACACCAGACAGTTACCATTTGTTTTTGTGCTTGCCACTTTGATTAAATCCTATATATTTATAGTTACCTACTTAACTCTTCAGGTTTGTCTTGAGAAGAATTGACCTTGAACTTGACGTAGAATAATAAAACGAACTAACTTCAGTTTGTTCATACTTATATGCATAAAACTTCTTAGAATACACAGTTACTTTATGCCATAAGAACAGTATCTACCTACTTATAGGTGTGTATTCTTTTGTTCCCCTTCTTTTGTTTTGCTAGTTCTTTTGAGCTATTGAGCCCTCATTAGCGATTCTTTATGATAGTTCAGTTCCAGCAAAGACATTACCAGTGTGGGCGATATGATTGACGTCATTCTTGAGTTCATAATGCTCCACATTACAATCTATATAAATGTATACGTAAGCTCGGCTTCGTATATGGTAGAGTGGAATAAGTTACAGAGTTGAATGTAATATGAAGAATGTTGAATCACGTCTAAGTAGCCTATACCGAAAATGTAATATGAAAAAGGTCATATTTGATACTTGAAATTAAGGTCGGCTTAGCTCAGTCGGAGAACGGGTTGTTGACTACAGTAGGTAATCTGGTACAATTGAGTCGAAAATTACAGTTTATTATTAGTCGGCATTTTCAGATGTTGTTTTTTTTTCGGAGTTCTAGAAGTGGGTTTAAACTCCAGAACAATATTTCAAAGAAATATTGGCGAGGCAAATAGGTACGAAGCATACTTTTATTATGAAACTGAAGAAATAAAATTATGAATTAGTTCTACAATTCTTAGTCAAGTTACTAACGAAGAGACAATGCCTGCAGACATAAAGTGGGGACGTGTTAAGAGATACAGAGCAACGTTATCCTATGAACATGATTAATATTAGGAGTTAGCGCCAGAACTGACTTACTTAGAGCTGCAGTAACAAAGTTAACAACGAAGTACAAGATTTCTAATATAAGTTGAAATCAAAATCTTACTAATATTATAAATGTGCAAGTCTATTTGTTTGGATCATTATTAATCAATCACACCACAGCAGCTGAATAGGTTTAGGTGAAACACGGATAGACCATGGCCTGGGATTTCAAGGAACCTGTTTTATATCGTTAGTACATTTCTTTGGTATAATTTCCGATTATCACGCGGCTGAAGCTGCTGACCAAAGTTAAAATATATGACCTACCGCAACTATATATATTTCATTAGATTAGTTCGGATCCTTAAGGTTACACTAGTCGTAAATTCTCCATACAAACGTAGTCTAGCGATTACTTCACTGTTTGACGATGTACGTTCAAAATAAAAAAATTATATCAATTTGTCAATTTGTTATCTAGGCCTGTACGGAAACAAAAAAGAAAAACAATATATATTTGAAAGTTATGAGCGTAGAAAGTTCCAAATTTCAACACTAATTTTAACGCATCTTTGGGCGGAAATAAATACCATAAGAAGAAGGAAAATTGCAAAACGGCCTCCATATAGAGATTAGTAACTCAACAATGCAAATAATTTTATTTTGAAAATATACATTTGGTCGTTTTTTCATGATATCCCTGACTCCTAGAGGTCTGTTTATAAAATTTCGCGCGCTCTTTTTCGTCCTAAATCATCATCCATTTCGATGCAAATTTGCAAAAGTGCTAATTCGTACGCGAACTAGCTTCTTACTGATCGTCACAGCATCTATCTTTTCCGCGAATGTTGTCGGATGAGATAGCATGCATTTTAACCTCGCGCATAAAATAGTTCGTGCCGTCGACTAGGGAAACCTTAAGTAGTTAAGTAAAGGAAAGTTACCTTAAACTACATTACTATTTAAATCGTAGCATATAATTTTCAGTAAGTATGTAGGTAAGTCAGTCGGACACTTATAGTTACTTTTGGCACTCTAATCAAATAGTCATAAACCCTGACGATCTTAAACAATAAAAAATATTTTGTTCCTTAGTTTTCTCTATGTTGGGTATTACACTGTCATATATCTAGGATCATAGATCTTTGAGTAATTTCGCCTACAATAATTTTGTCTTTTTTAGATAGGGACCTATGTATGATCCTTTTTTTTTGGTTTGGGATTATCCAACGACTTCTCCCGCTCTTGGTGAAGCGGCAGGGCATGTCAGACTTTTACTGACTAAAATCCACCCGTGTTCCTTCAGTTGCTTGAGCCAGGGCCGCGATATCTCTTTTTCAAATTTATGAAATGAAATGAAATTTATTTATTTGCAAGAATATAGGTACTTACATAATAGCATGGTAAAATAATTTTGGTTTCACTATATTCGACTTATTAGTCGTGCAAATATTACAAGTAGATACATGCATAATAATATCATGAAATTGCATCAATGTCATTGATCATTAGTCACACACATAATCAAAATAAAATTAAAATTAACAGTCTTGCTTCATTAATATTAGTTAGGTACATTATATTATAAACGATATTAAATTAAATTATTAGATTATATGTCACAGTTAAGACAGTTCAACAATTTATTAATTAGATTTATAAATAATGTCAATAATTATAATCAAAAGTGGTCGTTAGTTAAAACCTAAATCATGTCTGTTTAAATTTAAATAATCATCTATTAAATAAAAACATCTGTCACAAAGCCAATTATTTAAACTTCTATTAAATTCTAAGTTATTCATTTTTCTTACTTTTTCTGGCAGTTTATTATAAATTTTTACCGCCATGGTGTAGCAATTTCTGTCACATAACTTTAATCTGTTTCGAGGTACCACCAGAGGTTTTTGTACTATTTTCCTTTTAAATTGGGTCTTATCATCCTGCTCAAAAAGTGACAAGTGATTTCTAACAAATTTACACATTTCGAATACAGTACAGGTACAGTACAGGGATGGGAATGTAAGTAAACGTTTTTCAGTGAATACTGGTCGGCACGAATCAGTCCATTTGAGATCATAGATTGATCTTATGCATTTTTTCTGGGCTATAAAAGCTCTCTGGGCGTCAATAGAGTTTCCCCATATGATTATCCCATACCTCAATACTGAACACACATGACTGTGGTATACCATTAATGCTGTTTTTTTATTAGTTATATTTTTTATTTTACGAAGAGCGTAAACGAATATGTGAATTTTCTTACAAACAAGATCTATATGAGATTTCCAGTTACAGTAATTATCAATATTTATTCCTAGAAATTTTATATCCTTTACTTCTTCAATTATGTTATTATTATATTTTATTGGCAAGTCTATTGTGTCTTTTTTATTTCTTTTGTTATTATATGTCAGGTATCTCATGAATTTAGTTTTATCGGTATTTATTTCTAAATTATTTTCAATTAACCAGTCATGTATTCGCTTTAGAGCTTCATTGGTGGTACTTATCGCCTGATCAATAGAACCTTCTTTAGTCAAAACAGTAGTATAATCTGCAAATAATACAATGAACTGATCCGTCGATTCTGGCAATTCGTTTATATATGCTAAAAACAATATCGGGGCTAGCACAGTCCCTTGTGGTACGCCATATTGATTCGTTAAGTATGGGGACCTGTAGGTTACCTGGGTGTTAGTCTCTAGATGCATTTTTACAATCTCTGTGCACTGTTTTTGACCCCTTAAATAACTTTCAAATCTTACTACAAACTTTATCCGCGACCCAGACATCCTGTATGATTCTAGATACATGATAGTGTAATACCATGGTGACCTGTAATACAGGTTCTTATTGAAACCTATCACAGGCACCAGTCTCTCACAAAGTTATACCCTGGTTTATACTGCAAGGCTTAGAATGTAACAAACTTTGTGAAGAGAAAAATAAACGTTTTATATTATTATTTTTATATATATTATTATACCGGGGGTATAGAAAACTAAGGAACACAATATTATTTTATCTATACTAATATTATAAAGAGGAAAGATTTTTTTGTTTGTTTGTTTGTACCGAATAGGCTCCGAAACTACTGGACCGATTTAAAAAATTCTTTCACCAATAGAAAGCTACGTTATTCCTGAGTAACATAGGCTATTTTTTAATCCCGAAAACGGGTCCTGTGGGGTGGCCCACGGGAGCGAAGCCGCGGGCAACTGCTCGTTGTGTATAAATATATTTTACTCAAAAATGCATGTAATGTGGTCATTATTTTGACAACCTTGTTTGAGCAAAGTCGACCTTGAGGAGCGGCCGGCAAAGTTTTGCTGGCCGCTATTTTGACGTTTCAACGTTTTAAAAAAAACCGGCCAAGTGCGAGTCGGACTCGCACTCGAAGGGTTCCGTACCATTATCGCAAAACACTGCATAAAAATCACGTTTGTTGTATGGGAGCCCGCCTTAATTTATTTTGTTTTAATTTATTAATTATTATTTTTTGATGTAAATATACAACTAAACATTCTGTGAATATTTCAAGCGCCTACCTGTTGCCGTTATTAATATCGAGCAAAAAACGGCAAAAATATCACGTTTGTTGTATGGGAGCCCCCCTTAAATATTTACTTTATACTGTTTTTAGTATTTGTTGTTATAGCGGCAACAGAAATACATCATCTGTGAAAATTTCAACTGTCTAGCTACCACGGTTCATGAGATACAGCCTGGAGACAGACGGACAGACGGATCGCGAAGTCTTAGTAATAGGGTCCCGTTTTTACCCTTTGGGTACGGAACCCTAAAAATCAAATCCAAAAAGATTTTATTTAAAACACAGCTGTTTGTATCTATAGAACAAAAAGATTTTATTCCGTTTTAGGCTGTATAGTTCTAAATAACATTGCTCAAAAAAAAAAAAGTAGTAACAAAAGCGCGTAATAAATAAAGAAATAATACAGCAGTCAAACACCGCATTAGAATTATCGCAAACTATTAGTAATATCAAACCGGGCAAATCGGTGTTGAATTTTAGTAACTGTACTTTTCATAATTGTCATTTTAATTAAAATTCTAGTTAAATAATATATTTTTTATTTAAATTACTTGCTGGTTTTATTTAGATTAGGTACTTGCATTTTTGAGTAAAGCACTATACAAACCTTGGCCCACAATGACTGCTTCGCTGGTCACGCTATGATTGCCTCGAGCTAGCCTAGCTACGCTCTATGCCTTTCAGCTTGGCCATCATTGCAGCCCTTGCTGTCCTCGCTGTAAAGGCCTCGCTACGGTCTCGGCCTTTATCTCAGCTCGTCCATCACGTGCTGCACGCTGACCGCGCTGTGTCGGCCTGGAGCTGCGCTGTCGGCCATAATCAGCGCGACCAGCAAAGTAGACCTACGGCCATTATAGACCGCGGCAGTAATGTACTATCATTTCATATATTTTATAATATTACTATATCGAACGGGGCCAAAAATAAATACAATTTGGCGTAAGACACGTAAGCCCCTATGACTCTTACGCCCATTCAGGCCTGAGGTTTCGATATGTCTATCAGTCGCGAAGCCTCACATATGAAGGATAATCTTGTCATTTTTTCCGTGATGCCTGTTCGGACAGGTAATATTATATTTACTTTCGTTTCAAGCCAGTCCTGCTTACAAATGATGATTTGGCGGTAAAGCTACGGTCTCAAAGATTGAGGCATTTTTAGCTAGATATGTGAGTCAATGAGTACCTAATTTATCCCTGTTTTCTGAAATAACAGGCCAAAATAAGTATTGGTTGTTTGCAAACATTTTGGTATATTTTTTGTGTAAGTGAATGCCTTTAAAAGTTCAGTGAGTTTATTTATCAATGTTTACTGCCATAATTTTGTTGCATCAACTTTAATAATACATTTTGAGTGTCATTTCTCGTTGTACAAAGTGAATTCCTACGTGGAAAAACAAGGCTAATATTATCATAAACAACCCAAGTCTACCATCCAGTAAATCTGTTTTCATATAATTTATTTTTGAATGGCTTTCAGTTTTAAAATCCTTTGTATATTTTTCCTGTTACGTGTGACGGTGTCGGGTTCGACGTTTTCTCCTCATTGACTACTCACGGAGGCATGTGTCATAAAATGCGAGTTACGCATTTTCCTCTTCACGAAAATGTTTGATACTTCTTCGTTGTTTTACTTAATTTATTTAATCCTTTGACGCAAATTCTTAGCAATTGCAAGCCAAATCCAATTGTATACGAATGTAAATTGGGGGTTGCTTTAAACTCTTTGGCAACGATTTTACAGCGGGCCTTTTCCTTGTCATCCAAAGAGAGGAAAACCGGTTATGAGACGACGTGAATAGGTATTGCTCGTGGTTGTCATGCGGAGTAAGGGGTTATTTGAACAGCAATTTCCTTATGTATTTGGTATCAGGTGTGAAAATAATAGCATTACAGACATTATCTTTAAGTCAAGAGTGTGCAGCGGCATCAACGCCACCACTTACGAACTAATGACATGACGTCACACAATCCTGCATCGCGCAAGCAAAGATTTGAACACATACAAAAGTCCGACAGTAACCGTTTGGCAATTGCCCGGAAGACACAAGCCGTCTGGTCGGAGGATCCTTCCGTTTTTATGGAGGTTTGTGGGACTTTACACTCTGTTCCGCATGCCTCCAAAAGTGAACAGGTGACTTGAACTTCTAGACAAACGTGCGCTATCGTCGACCACATCATCGTTAACCATCAGGTGTGATGGTATCTATCTCGTCTCGCCTATCGGTAATCTATCTAGATTATTTTGTTCCACTGTTGCGACCATAATTTAATTATAAATAATAATAATTGTAAGCATTCTATGTTATGAATTTCCTATTGTCAGAGAACGTCACTATACTAGCATATCGAACTTTGGAGACCAAGTTCTAAGCACAACTAAAGTTTCTGTTGACTATGACCTGTATGATAAAGTGGTAGGGAGAAACTATAGGCGCCATTTCCCTAAGGAGTCGTGTGGGGTGACAAATTACTATATCAGTAAAACTTTAAGTAAGATATCTGGGAACTAATATCAGTTATGTATATAACAGGGCATTGCAGTTGCTACTGAACTGTGCAATTATGCATGACAGTAAATATTGTGTAGACACCATACACGAAGTTGATGTATCTAGAATCGGCATAGATGGAATGATTCTTCTGCCACCTCCCATTGAGACAGAATATTAATGCACAAGCAAAAAAATATGGTTCAATAGTCGACACTGTTATCCAAAACCAATTGACCATTATTTTCCCCTGAACTCCATTTTAAGTACGAATATACATTCAACCACGTGAAATGCCTGACATATTTATATAGCAATACACGTCAGGTTCACCCGAATGCCCGATAAACCTACTGTTAGCGCAGTAGTTAATCTTCTTAATTAATTTTCATAGACAATTCCAGTTCATGCACAATCCATTTGTGACTGGCGTTCAGTGTCACTGAACAATGGGGACGCGTATTTCAACGATGTGGAGTGGAAACCCTATTCTGGATACGGGGATTAAATGTTCACGAGATAAAAGTCGAAATTGTTTATAAAGAAGTCGGTCAGTGATGACTGCTATGTGTTATTCGGATATTTCGGATAAGGTTTGGATTTACTTGATAGATTTGGATGTAGATTTCGCGATACTGATCATTTGTTTTGGAAGGTGACTTTAATATCGAGACTCGGGGCTGCTGGTTGCTAGTTTCTACATTTTTATTTGTAAGTCTTTGTTATCCCACTCCTGGGCAAACGGTACTGTCTGTATCCCATTTAGCGAGCTAAAAACTAGTAATTTATATAATTCGTCTCGCCATCTCCTATGTGGTCCAACAACCCTGTCAGTTAAAATAATATTATGACACTTTAGTTAATGCATCCGTTAGTTAGGTATCCGAACCTACTGTGTTATTGAAAAGGATATCAACTTCAAGACCTTTTAAGAAAACAACACGTATAACACAGCTCAGTTACACTTCCAGATCTAAATTTGATTTCCATTGTTTTGGCAACGGATCCGAATCATTATTTTGGTTGGCTATCTTGGTAAGAAACAACGATAATGTAGTACAAGTGGAGAGGATTAAATAAATACTTGTTTTACTTCTATGAAACCAATGCTTTATGAAAAATACTGCTACAGATATGTATATTTTTGGTAAAAGATGTAACTTTGAACTTTTCTCTCATTTATCATTTTCTATCTCAAAAAGATATACCTCTGTAAGGAACAAAGAAATTCATATGTGATATTTTGATAAAGTACCTTTAAAGATTTACTTAAAGGATCCGCATTGAAAAAAGCTGCAAAAGTTTCCTTGCCGGTACCCTAATCTTTTATAAGACTCGGAAACGATTTATCGTAGAGAATTCCCTCTAAATATTCCCCTTTCGACATTCCACTGCTGAGGAAGGTCTAGTACAAATACTGGATATACATAGAATGAATTTTATTTATAACCCATTGCTGTATTTCTGTGACATTTCAACGAACAATTGCTGTAATAACAAAATTGGATTTGAAACAATGTTAAATAATCAATTTATTATTATTGTGAAGCTCAGAATAGTCCGCCTTGTTGTTGTTTACGTTACTAGATACAACTTGATATTTTCCGTAAAATGTATCGCTTTGCGAAATTAAATCTTATGAAGACAGGATTAGAATCAAGAAGACTTTATTAGAATTAATTTAGGTATATTAATGTGAGAGGCGATATATGTCGGCTTTTATCATCATCTGCCTAGCCTTTTTCCCAATTATTGTTGGGGTCGGCTTCCAGTCTTACCGGATTCAGCTGAGTACTTGTGTTTTACATGGAGCGACTGCCGACACCGCCGATATGTCGGCTTTTATATCATTAAATAAATTTGTAAATTTTATTGTAAACACTTTGTTGATGGACATTTCATTAGTTTATGTCCACTTTACCAAGTAAAGTCTTTGTAGAGTAGATACTTAGCTTGGGTGACCAATCATACATGGTAATCAGGGATGTGCGGACTAGTTGGTAAAGCCGACTATCCGGCCACTTTCTGCGACTAGTCGGTGACTATTCGGCAAAGAGCGCCAGCGCCGGCGCCTCCTTGCATGTATTTCACAATAGTCTTACTTTGTATGTATTTCACATTAAAATGTTGGTACATAGGAGGAAAAACAATTCATACACGAGACTTTATTTTTGTTATGACTAAATTTCAATTTCACTTTAATGAACAATAACAGTATTGTCTTTATTTTTTACACAAAAACACCGCTCTGACTCATGCAAAATCATAAATCAAGAAACAATGCGAAATAAACAAAACATGTTCCGACACGCTCGCAGGCGGCTTTAGCGTTTAGTGCGTGAATCAGCTGTACGAAACGTCACGGAAATTGTTAAATACCGCCGACACCGTGATCGGCTTGGCGGACTAGTTGGCCTCTTTACAACCGCCTAATCGGCTAGTCGGCCAAAGTCATAGTCGGCACATCTCTATGGTAATATTAGTCCTGCCAGTATTTTACTTGGAATTACAGCTTGTCTGACCTCCACAATCCTGTTACTGGATAACACGATCCCTATCCCTTGATACAATAAAGACTAGCTGTGAGACTTTCGGCCTTCTTTCCACACACTCATCGGTTCTTACCGAACGACTGTCATCGATCTACCCATGGCAACCGGGACCAACGGCTTAAGCTGCTTTCCGAGGCACGGAGGAATATCGGTTTGTAATGGATGGTTTCCCACCTCGGCTAGAGCAACTTATCCTTACAGATTGACCCATGCGGCTGTTGAACTCAAACTCTAATATATAACTACTTAGTACCAATTTCACCAATGAAACTAATCGCGATTAGTTCAACTGAACTCAGTTTATGCAAAAACACCGGTTCGATTGTTTGAGACCGCTCAGAAGCTACCAATCAGAACGCTGTATTTACATAAACTGAGTTTAGTTGAACTAATCGCGATTAGTTTCATTGGTGAAGTTGACCCTTAGACACGATCTACAATGTAGATATATTTTCTATTCCCTCCAGTTCCATCTATGTTTGTGAACGGAAAACATGCATCGACAGTGAACTGTGAACTGACCGCTATGTTTGTGACAAGAGAATGTATGCGATACTGATAAATGAGTGATGTATGGAGTTCATTGTTTGTGGTGTCGAACTGTGTGTTTATGAAGCTTCTATTGTATTTGACGCTTTTTACCTATGTATGACATGTATCATACTTGCAGCTGCCCCATGTAAAAACACTTTCTGTTATTCAGCTACTGCATCCGGATAGAGTGAACATCGGTCCCAAGATAATTAGGAAAAGTCTTGGCATATGATCATGATGATTTTAACATACTTCACGTTCTCCAATACTTAACTCAATGACTCATCATCATAATCCTAGTAATGTTCCCACTGCTGGGACACAGGTCTCCTCTCTGTGAGAAAAAGAATGGGCATTAATCCATCACGCGGGCCCAGTGCGAGTTGGTGGATGTCTTCGTATTTTGGTTCTAGAACGTGCCGGTTTCCTCCAGATGTTTTCCTTTACCGTTTTTAGAGCAGTGGTGATGAAATAAATTCAGTGCCTGTATTTGTATAAAAGATAAGATTACCTATGAACTAGTCATCTACACTTATCTACTCCTACACTAATATTATAAAGAGGAAAGATTTGTTTGTAATGGATAAACTTAAAAACTACATAACCGATTTTGATAATTCTTTCACCCGTAGAAAGCTACATTATTCCTGAGTAACATAGACTATTTATCCCAAAAATTGATGAACTAATGAAAATATCAAATGAGGATAAGATCTTAATACGTATTAAAAATAAATCTTATCCTATCCCACAGAAACCATGCTTTTTCCGAAATAAAAGCAATCAAGGGTAGTATACTTACCTTTCCATCAGAGAAAAAAAAATCGTAATCGGATCGGATCGGATCTTTAGAAACAAAAAAATACCCTTTTTGTAATATTAGCTGTAGTATTAAAAGGAACTTTGACACACAAAAGCTTTCACGTTAAATAAATCCTTTTTGATTACAAATGGAAAGGTTTCAACGAAAATCACGATACATCCAACAATATTTGGATCCAATGACCTGTGAACAAAAATAGAAATCAATTATATTTTAAAATTGAAACAGGGACTACATTTTAGGCAGCAAACCATATCCGCGGTCGAACTATTCATGACTTTAGGTTTGTTTCGAATTGAAATATTGGATTTAGGTTATTGACTGTACTACATATACAACTGGCTACAATTAATTTTGATTGAAACTCGTAGTCTGTCTTTGATATCGGTAAATTGTACTACTGTATAGAAAAAGTGAATATGCCGTAGTCACTTGTGTGTGTAAAACTTCATCTGAGTGGGCACTACTTTATAATATCTTTCAATATCTTATAAATAATTGATTTGTTGCACCCAATCAACCAAGCATGAACCAAAATCTTTAAATTGATGACTGGTTTTTCCTCAAGCTTCACTCTGGTGTATCCTACAGGAACTGCGCATTTTAACGGGATTATGAACCTTATGAACAATAGTGTAGACTTCCAACCGTGTAACGATTTTTGTATTCGGATCGATAACCTTTTACAAACATAAATTAAAAAATCTATTTATCTGTTAATACACACAAGACAAGAATACACTACTGATGAAAATATTAAAACCATTGCTGACGAATGATCTACTAAAAACACTAACAATGCAACAAGGCTACTCTGCATTATTTACTCTTCCACTATCTAGCATACACGACTATGTACTTAAAACTGTCTGCATTGAAACTTTCTTAGCATATACAGCAAGAGCATTTTCTTCTTAATTAGCGGGCGAGTCCATTGTTTTAGCGTTCGAGCCACTTTCCATTCGCATTCGCCTCAGTTCCCTGCCAAATGGTTTAAATTTTTTGTTTTTATTGCTGTTCAGCTAATTTCTCGTTCTCAAGTTTTATGATATAATATTTTAAGTTTTTGTTGGTCTATTAAAATTATGGGGTATTACTGTTCAGGTTTACACTTATTTTCTTTTATGAGCTTTAAAGTTAATAACGCAGCGATAAAACGATGGTTACCCAATTTGTTTTCAGTATTCTTGCTTGTTTCATAAATTTATCCCTTTGTAATTTCATTTGCCATCATGTAAAATGAAATTTTATTTTTCAATATTCCAGCCAATCCAACTGACTAAAAAGTAAACAAACAATGCCTCTTTTTATACCTAACAATAACATAACACACCCTCTTAAGCACATTCTTCGAATCCTCGTTACAATTTCTCCAGAAAAACTTGGCCATACAAATAGTACGTTCCCAGTTCGTTTCTAGGTCGCAGGCATAGTATGTCAACAATAGGGAATGGCTGGAGATTAAGAACGGAGGCAACTGTAGCAAGAAATGCACGGAGTGGGCCATGCTCATGCACACAGTGGGCCACGCATGGCAAGTACTCCGCGCTAAACTTGTGTGATATCCGCTGCCGTGCCGTCAGCCTTAATGAAAGGAGCTGTTTATGTTTTCTTCGAAGCGCTACGGGCAAATCTTTTTGAAGATTACTGTTAATCGCGGGAGGCTATTGTCGCGGAAGTTTTGTATACGTGTATTTTCCTGTTCAAGTTTTTTTTTATGAAGTTCTTATTGAAATATAAAGGTTTTTGTGTTGCTGTTTGTGTTGTGTTTGTTTGAACTACTTTCTTAGATGAATAATGTACCAATCGTTCAGTTTTTTTGTGTTGTATAAAACCTATTATTATGCTAAACCTATGCTTATTTTTGCCAAGTAACTCAGTACAGACGTATGTAACGGATAATACTCCCCTTATGAACGTTAATCGTTGCTGTATGAAGGTAGAAAGCATTTGTTCAGCACTGGAAGTTTACGGCCTAATATAATGATGATGACGTATGTAAAGTCGGTTTTTGTGTTGTAGTACAATTTCACATACCTACATACAGGTTAAAATATGCGTAATTATTTTCTCTTTTGTGCCACAAATTATATAGGTGCGTGTACGTTGACTGTAGTTGCCCTTAATTACTTAATTAATGAGAAAGTTAGGTAGTAAGGGAAGGCTAAAACATCCTTCTTTCCGAAAAGGTCAGCATTACCTATTCAAGGCGTTATTTGCCATTGGCTGCTAAGTGATAGTACAGAGAGTTAAATTGGGCGAGCAAACTGAAAATAGCAAGGTCGTGTGTGGTACTGTTGTAATGTTGTAGCCAGTCTTTGGAGAGATGAGGAACAGGGTGTAAAGTACCTCATCCTCCACAGTTCCATACCATCTTACCAGGCGAGTCTTGTATATGAAGGACTGATCTACTATTGATAACACACTAATATTGAAAAGCCGAAAGTTTGTAAGTGTAAGTTTGTTTGTTACTTCTTCACGCCAGAACGGCTAAACGGATCTGCATGAAAATTGGCACAGGGATAGATAGATAGAGATAGATTTGGCCAGGAATAGCTTAAAGGATACTTTTTATCTCGGGCGTTCTCTCGGTATAATTTTCGACTTTCACGCTGGCAGAAGCTAGTGTTTACACTATACATAAATAAATAAATAAGATTGCAACCGTGCCAATATATATTACATAAAATGCGCGGCGATCTAGGATAAATCAGTGTAGTTCTATGTGTAGATGCCAATCGCTACACCCTCTTAACCAAAGGAATTCCTCAAAGGCAACCTGATGTGAGCTTGGTTTAGCTCTTGGTCGAGCAGCTATCGGTAACTTTGTGTGCTACGTTTACGTTTAGTATACAATTCTAATTATTGAAGCTAGGATAGAAAGCTTTATGGGCAGGAAGCAGCTTGCAAAGTAACACCGTCAAAGCTTTCCAGATCGGGCACGAACTTCAGTAATGAAGAAATTTTATAACACGAGGGATTGAAAGTCATCATCATCATCATCAGCCTGTTAATGTTGCCACTGCTGGGACACAGGCCTTCTCTCTATGAGAAGGAATGGGCCGTAATCCACCACGCGGGCCCAGTACGGGTTGGTGGATGTAACGTGTCTTCGAATTTTTGTTTCTAGGACATGCCGGTTTCCTCACTATGTTCTCCTTCACCGTTTTGAGAGCAGTGGTGATGAAATAATTCACACAAAGTAAAGCGCGTGCCTGGGCTCGAACTCACGACCTACAATTTGTAAGTTGCGAATTGAAAGTACGGTAAATGAAAACAAATAAGCGGCACTGTGCTGGTGTACCGATCACCTAAAACCATTTCCATGCTGTAAAAAGTAAAACTTGCACCCAGTTCAAACTCCCCTATCAACATTAACACGGGAAAGAATATCAAACTTGTTTACTTAATTCGAAACACAAACGACACAAAATAAATAAAGGAAACAAATAAAGTGGTTTGGCAACTCTGGTAAGCTCACAGTGGATGGAGTAATAAAATGTAAATAGCTACAGAAGTGTTAAAAGGAGTCGCGGTAAAAGTTTAGCTCACGCGAACTTAGCACTTGATGGCGTCCCTCGGAGTTAAGGGATGGTGCATGTTACAAGAGGCTGCAGTGAAATACTAGACGAGCGATTAGGAAGCGCGGATATAAATCGCTTACGGAGTATTGTTCTCTCGTGAACTATGCTGCTGCTACGTTCTATGCTCCAGATCTATTGGTATCCAATAAGGTGTCTACATCCTTTAAAATTGTGATAGGAGTATAACTAGTTTCCAGTATTACGAAGGTTTAAGGACTTTACCAAAAAAGTAAAGTGTCAAGGAAGATACTGTTTTAAAATGTCCAGTAATTTTGTTTCAAGAACGATTTTTATTTTAAGCAAATGCATAGACTGCAGCGTTGCATAAATATGCATGGAATAATAAGCACAGAAGAGATAGTAAACGCTATTAATTATAACTTGAACCGCGACGTAAACGGTTCCCCTAGCTGGTGAAATCCGCCACAAATGGTTTCAGAGAGAAATATAAGTATTGGAGTTATATTGAGTCAGAAATTATGACGATTGTATTAATAAAATCTCATTACGGTTTCTTGTTTATTCTGTGATGATATAAAGTTTTATTGTTTAGACCGGGATTAAGTTTGAATTTCACCAATGAGACTTAACGCGATCAGCCGGTTTATTCTGTCAAAAACTTACCGTAAACATGGGCACCCGACGCGACGAAAGAAAATTTGGTTGAAATAATTTGCACTAGATGGCGTGATAAGCTTCGATTTGTTATTGAGTTCTGTGAAATATTAAGATTTTCTAGAGACGATAATAAACAAAATTTAATGTTGTCTTAATTATCTCTCCTAAGCCAATAATAATGATTCACATTTCAAAGATTATTTGAATGGATCATTTAAAGTTGATTCCAATAGATGGCGCGTTTTTAAATTTCTGAGGCATCCACTCAATTTATTTCATTTGTTTTGTTTGTCGCTGTATTGAAAAAAAAAACAATTCACGAACAGAGTAATCTCTTTCACTTGCAAGTCGCATCTAACACCATCTATATCCGTGGAAGCCGAGCGCGATCGATGTTCTTAGAAAAATAATCAGTTTAATCAGACAGATTACATTATCTGTGCCGTGAATAATTAGGTGGAGTGAGCTTGCAGTGAAGTGCCATTCAACCTTGATTGCATGGTTTACGAGTATCAAATCCACCTAAGTTGTCACGGTGATTTTTTTACAGAACAGCTAAACCTCGATCAAGGTTTGTCAGCGTCAATATTCCGTAACTAAGTTGACAATACCAACTCTTGACCACGGTTAAGAGTCTCAAAGCAAATTCCCACAAAGTCGGAAAAAAATAATCATCATATATGTATGATATGTATGGGAACAAGCCATAGCTTGTTGACTCCTATATCACCTACGTAATGATAAAAAAGACGATCGCATACGGTCGTATGCGCACGTCTTATTTGTTATCTGCATAGATTTGCTGGTAGCGTTCAGTTTCATCGACAAAATTCACGCTATGTATCTTACTTAAAAGCATTAAAATAACTTCTAATCGGACAAGATATAAGTAAGGTAATTTGTACTTGTCCCCATCTATACAAACTATAACATAGTTATTTATTATTCTGATGTATTTGCTATATTACTGTAAAGTTTCATCAAAATCTGTCCAGTAGTTTTTGCTTGAAAGCAAACACAATCTGTCAAATTTATTTATTACATAAAGTAGGATTATATTCTAAATATCTTAAAATTGTCACAAATATTGTAATTCAGCTTCTCCCAAGGTTGTCAGTTCATTATCAGTCCTTACTTTATTTAAGTATTTTCTGTTATCAAATCCATGATGAATCCGTAATGGAATAGATTGAAATAAATGGCGTTCATTGCCTAAAACAATGCGCTCAATTATTTTTCTGACGGAGAATAATCTGTTCAATTATGGCGGATTAAAAATACATTTGGCAAATGGAGAGTAATTTTGATGTTATAATGAAGATATTTTCGGATAGATTGTTTCTTTTTGGCTTTACTATTGTAATATAAACTTGATATTGATAGTGCTAATGAATTAATGTTATTAGAAATCTAGACCGGCACGAATTGATGAGTATTGATGCAGCCTTTCATCTTCAGCCTTTTTAAAGTGCCCACTGCTGGGACACATACCTCCTCTCTGTGAGAGTGGATATCACATGTATTCGATTTTTAGTTTCTAGGATGCCGGTTTCCTCACTATGTTTTCCTTCACCGTTTTAGAGCAGTGGTGGTGAAATAATTAACACAAAGTAACTTAACAACGCCCGCGTGGTGGATTACAGCCCATTCCCTAAAGGTACTTTTGAATTATTGTAAAACAAAAAAAATCGGCCAAGTGCGAGTCGGACTCGCGCACGAAGGGTTCCGTACCATTATCGCAAAAAAACAGCAAAGAAATCCCGTTTGTTGTTTGGGAGTCCCACTTAAATATTAATTTTATTCTGTTTTTAGTATTTGTGTTATAGCGGCAACAGAAATACATCATTTGTGAAAATTTCAACTGTCTAGCTATCACGGTTCATGAGATACAGCCTGGTGACAGACAGACAGACAGACAGACGGACCGCGGAGTCTTAATAATAGGGTCCCGTTTTTACCCTTTGGGTACGGAACCCTAAAAATAAAGATGAATCTAGTTGCACATTTAGAAGCGCCAGTAGGTCTATATGGAGAAAAATGTGCAAGAAACTCCACCGACACTCACTCTTTTCTAAGCTTTAATTATAAGTATTTGGTTACATCATTCATGTTGGAAAAAATACACACTTAGATGTGATAACGATGTAAAAAGACGTGCACGTAAAAGCGTCTAGAGTAAAACAAACAATTCAAAAATACAAAAATATAACAAATTAATAACAGGTCACAGGCCAAGTTATGACCAATCCCAAATGATAGCTCCCGTTCACTAAAAAGACGCATAGATTGGCTCCACTCAGCTCAACCATCATGAAGGGAACCGAATGCCACCATCAGAGAAACATTAGTGAGGGCATGGTACACAGTACTCACACATGTGCTGTGCAGTTATATAATACTAAAATAAATTAAGTTTATACAATACAAATATATTCATATAGTCTTCAGCAGGTCCAACAATACTTCAAAACTTTTTTGCTTATCACTTGTTTTTGCGCCCTGTAGTTATGGAGCAGGGCTAGCATTGAGCCTATTACCATTAAGCAGTCATAAATTTGTACTTTAAACTGCCACTGAGAAATTCCACATGAAAAAAAAAACTAATAACACTGCCCGACCTAGTCGATCCTAGGCCCTTATGCTTAGCAGTTAAAATGTAATAATTGCTTTGAAAAGGTGGTATGAGAAATCATTCATCGGAAACGAACAGTGCATATTTACCAACTAATGCATTAAAAGCTCACCTTTATAATAAATGCAGTTCCCCATTAATACTAACAACAGATTGTAAATTGCTTGACATAATGACATCATTGAATTCACGCAGTAAATTATACTGGCGTTCACTGCCCACGGATATTGAACTAAGGATCAGCTCACACTGAGACGCCACGCGACGCAGTGATCCTTGAAGAGGCCGGTTGTTACGCGCTGCGCAGAGTGGCGCCGCAAAATGGTTTGCTACGCCGTCGCCGGCAGGTGCATCGAAGCAGCGGCTTATTTTCGAATTCACAGGTGATGCGTCGCGCTGCATCGCCCTACGTCAGGCATGTTATCAGCACGTATTTTTGCAGTATAATGCTGGGATTAAACGGCAACATTCCGCTTTTGCATGCTGTAAAAAACTACAAACTACAATACCTTGTGTTTATCTACCAGGTTCACGCTGCATTTTGCTGCATCTCGAGGTGCAGCACGTCGCCGTGGAGCATTTACATATTTATAAACAAAAGTGTTGTAATTCTTTCTCTGAAATGTGTATCGTTTTGGCAAATAAATAAAGTCTAATTTCGTGTCCTATAAAGTGCGAGCAGCATTGCTTCTCGGTGTGAGCTGCCCCCAACAGTATATTTCCAGACAAGCTTCGTAGTTTTACTCCACGAATGAGATTCCCTTTGGGAATTGTAAGAAGTACAACTTATAAGAGTTTAGAATCTGGCGTCTTAGGGGGAAGAAAGTTTTGTACGTATGGATTTCTTGGTCTATTTTCTTGTACTGAGTAGACACTCCTGTTTGGGTAAACTTGTACCTACCTATTTATTTTCAGCTAAGATTTCAAACTTCTGTTTAACTTTGGCTATGCTCTGTTATAACTTTGGCTTGTGCGAGTAGGTAGGCTGACCTGTAAATTTTAGGAAGGCCTTGTCCTTCTCATAATGCCGTCGATAGCTAAAATTTAAACAATTTATATGAGAGCAGAGCACGAAAAGACATGTGAGTATTTCAATTTTGAATTTGGAATGAATAAGACTTTAAAAAAGTTAAATCAAAAAATCACCAAAACCAGATGTATCCTCCGACTGCACAGCATGATTGTCTTCTTGTTTACGTCTTTTTAGTTCGCTTTTTAAGCAATCGGGTTTTTTGATTTTTATTTATAACTTTTTAGTTAGCATTTTTTTTGGATTAGGTTCATTTAAACATATAAGTGTAATATATTTTTGAAATTACCTCTTGAAAACCTTTATTTTGATATACCACAGGATGGGTTTGGAAGAAAAAAGAAAATTGGCACCCCACAATATGGCGCCCAAAAGCCGCCATTTTTATATTTTCCAATTTGAATGTAGACTCGCAAGGTTAAGACTAATCGATTGACTTATGAATCATCAAAATCGGCCAACGCGTTTGGTCTCTAGAACGCCACATAGGAACAAACATACATACATACATACATAGACTGATAAACACATTACCCTCCTTCGGCAGTCGGGTAAAAAGACGCACATCAACCAAGAAACAAGGCAACAAAACGATCTCTAGTACCTTCCCGTCGATTAACTCCGTTGACACACTGTTTAAGGGCCTACACGCGCTTTAGTGCCGTAGAACGGTTACTTTCTAAAGCATACTCCTTAGTAACGGCTAGGTTAAAAGGTTTGAAAAAAATATATATTTATTATTGATTCATGTACATTATTTGTAACACAAGGTTTTTTCATATAACTTATAGTTTTGCTTTAAAAAAATAATTAACAACACGATATTTATTCGCAACTTTTGGAAACTCCTCCAAAACGACTTGTATGTTTAAAAATATTTTTAGATAGACAGATTGGTATTTAGAGTTTCTTTAGATGGTACTTTGCTTATTTAAATCAATCAATATTTTGCAAAGAAAGTCTTGCAAAGTAAGGTCCAATGTATATATTCTGGCTCTCTACGGGGGCGAAGCCAGTAGCGCGTTAGCATTGGCACGGGAAGGCTGTGTCGCTCGCTGTTCCGCCGCGCTTTCGTCCGACTAAGCGCATTCGCACGTGTTAGTGCAAATATTTACTTAGATTGTGTATTAGTGTGCGTTCATAGACTAGCTCGCTCGCCGCAGAGGACCCTACGTAATCTTGCGCGTGGACGCTTTATTTTTATTTATTTGTGGACTACTTTTTTATGTCAATTTGTAAATACTTTTTATTTATATTGTGCATTGTGTAAATAAATCATAATGCTAACTTCTAAACCACGCAACGGATTATAATATATATAACGGATATTTTTTACGTGTAGTACTCTTCCTGTAAAACACTTTCACAAAGTTTCATATTACTTTACCTCAGTTTTCGAGATTTGAGAGAGAGAGAGAACAAAACCGTACAAGAGTATTAAAATTTACAGATTTTTAGAATAACAGTGTTTTATTTGTAACCTTATATAGAGAGTATTGAGTAATAAACTAATACCACTATCGTTGCTAAAACTGGGTAAAGTACGACACAACTTATATGTCACTTATGTGTGCTAAAAACTCACTTAGAAATATGGAAACATTATAGGTAATCATTATAATTATGGGATCCAAAAAAACATCACATGATGAATCCAAGAAAAATGCACATAAGCATGTGGGGTATTTATCATTAGAACCCATTATTTAAAATAGGTATGTTTATACGGAACCCACAGTGCGTGAGTCCGGCTCGCACTGTGCCGGTTTTTATGTAAGTCAGTAATTACAGTCTATGCAAATGATTAAAATGAAATAATTTCTAAAATTGTGAGTACGGGGTAAGAATGTTACTCTGAAAAGCTGAATCGATCTTGGTTAAATTTGAAAGAGGCTAGGGCCGAGTTTCTCACCGCATGGATAAATTTTCAACAGCAAATCACAGCAGGTAACGCGAGCTTGACAATTTGTCATATTAATTCTGCGATAATTTAGAGATGAGAAACTCGGCTTAAGTAACTGGAAATTATGACTTTATGCTGTATTATTATTTATAGTTATATGTATATCATTCCTGATTGAGATTTTTAACGTAATTATTTTAAATTACCTACTTAGTATTTTTAAAGTAAAAAAACAAGTTAATTAAAAAATTCAAAAACCCGACTGCTTAAGAAGCGAACTAAAAAGACGTAAACAAGAAGAAAATTATGCTGTGCAGTCGGAGGATACATATTCGCGAGCTGGCTGACCAAAACCAGATGTATCCTCCGACAGCACAGCATAATTTTCTTCTTGTTTACGTCTTTTTAGTTCGCTTCTTAAGCAGTCGGGTTTTTGAATTTTTTAATTAACTTTTTTTTATTTATAACTTTTTAGTTACTTTTTTTCGAATTTGGTACATAGAAATATATAAGTATTATATATTTTTGAAATCGCCTCGTAAAATCCTTTATGTTGATACCCCACACGATGAGATAGGAAGAAAAAAAATTTTGGGCCCCCACATTAGGGTGCCTAAAATCCGCCATTTTTCTATCTTACAATTTTAATATAGCCAGTGACACTCGCAGGGTTCAGACGAATCGATTGACGTAAGAATCATTGAAATCGGCCAACGCGTTTGGTCTCTGGAACGCCACATAGGAACAAACATACATACATAGACTGATAAACACATTACCCTCCTTCGGCAGTCGGGTAAAAAGGGAAAATTTACAAGTCCGCGATTAGACCTGTCACACTGTCAGTGGCGTAGCTAGCATGGGTGGCACCCGGTGCGCATAAATGTGGTGTCACCCAAGAATGAAATCTGTTAAAATGAATAAACATTCAATAAACGTATAGTATGTTTTTATTTAATTATTACAAATAAGTCTTTAATAATTACAATAGAAATTTTGATAATAATAGTTACTAATTACTTATACCTACATTTGTTTATACTAATCTAAGTACAAGCACTAAAATCTCTTTTTTCTAGCTTTAACAGCTGTAAACTCGTCAATCATATCATCAAAATTTATGTTTTGTATTACCTCATGTTCTATTGTTAATATGCCAAGATTGTTAAGTCTGTTTTCGGTCATTGTTGCCCGCAAGTAATTTATAATTAATTTTAGTTTGCTGAAACTCCTCTCACTGATACGCAAATTGTCATAAATAACTTTAGTGCGACCATAAGATTCAGAAGAGATTCTGTAAAGTCCCATTCCATGATGAATTTCAATAAGTCTAGAGTCACCCAGCTAGAAACTGCCAATGTTTTTGGCCGCTTTTAAATGTCTTCTCAACCACGGTATCTCTAAAAGGAGTTCTGTTTCTGATATCTCATCATAAAAACCAGTAAATTTCGATACATCTAATTTCAACTCTTCAGTGTTTGCCAAAAGCAAAGTATTTGTCTGCACATCCCCACTACACTGGAAAAAAGTCATGGTCTAATGTGTGGTCAGAGTAAATAATTTCTTGTTAACATTTATTTCAAATAATACGTGCATTTTTATATAATCTCAATTGATAAATTAAATTATTTTGTTGGGATAACTTGATTAAAATAACTTCACACCTAAATTATTTATCATTAAAAAACGTGTCACCCCGGAACCGGTGACACCCGGTGCGGACCGCATGACCGGATGACCTACTTAGTATTTTTACCCGACTGCTGAAGGAGGGTAATGTGTTTATCAGTCTATGTATGTATGTAAGTATGTATGTATGTATGTATGTATGTATGTATGTATGTATGTAAGTATGTATGTATGTTTGTTCCTATGTGGCGTTCTAGAGACCAAACGCGTGGGCCGATTTTGATGGTTCTTACGTCAATCGATTCGTCTTAACCCCGCGAGTGTCACTGGCTACATAAAAATTGGCAAATAGAAAAATAGCGGTTCTTGGGCGCCATATTGTGGGGGCCCAATTTTTTTTTTTCTTCCAAACCTATTGTGTGGGATATCAAAATAAAGGATTTTAAGAGGTGATTTCAAAATTATATAACACTTATATGTTTAAATGTACCTGATTAGAAAAAACAAATAACTAAAAAGTTATAAATAAAAAAAGTTAATTAAAGAAATCTAAAAACCCGACTGCGTGAAAAGCGAACTAAAAAGCCGTAAACAAGGAGGAAATCATGCTGTGCAGTCGGAGGATATGTCTGGTTTTGGTCAGCCAGCTCGCGAAGATGTATCCTCCGACAGCACAGCATGATTTTCTCCTTGTTTACGGCTTTTTAGTTCGCTTATCACGCAGTCGGGTTCTTTAATTCTTTATTGTACACCAAAACAATACATTTACACAAAGTGATATCAATATTCATGTACAAAGGCGAACTTAGATTTAGATTTTTAGATTTTTTGGTTTTTAGATTTTTTTAATTAACTTTTTTTATTAAACGAATATAATAACTTAAAACATCAGGAGCCGACCGTAAGCTCAGAGCCAGTTTATTTTGACTGTGCTAACTCAGCCGGTATAATTACAGACACAATAGAAAAACAATAAAACGGGTGCCATAAATGGTCGCTTGCCGGTCGAGGGACACTCAAAATAAACTGTCGAACCATGATAGTTTTGACACGTCATGGTACGGGGGCTGTAGGTACGTAAGTAGAGTTTTAATGTAACCTATTTTGTTTTACTTGTTCGACCTACATTATATAATAATAATGTCTAGTAAAACTTAATATTTATTTACGGAATCGTAGGCAAGAATGCAACCTGTTAGTCGCATCTCTGCGTCCACGCATACTCTTTGATCGCAGTCCGCGCTCGCTATGTATGCGTGAGCCGTGCCGGTGTGTGAGTTTAGCTTCGCCGGGATGCTCAAGGCCATTGGGGCATACTAGCGCCTTAAATGAAAATGCAAACTAAGTGAAATGTCAAGCGCATGATATATTGACGTTCAGTCGCTGTCTCTCCAACCAAGCCCACTACTGTTCCCAATTTACAACATTGCCGCGTTAAAATTCAGAATAAAATTCCCCTACAATATTTTGCCTCTTTCAATTTTCAAGCGGATAAAAATCGTTGTTATTGATTTCGATTGAACGAACAGTATTTACGATTATATGAAAACTCTATTGGACTATCGGAATATCAACACAGGGATATTCTGGTAATCTCCTATAAACCGAACAGTTAATTGCCACATTTATGGTGGGTATTAATTGCAAATACGAAATAGATTAAATTCATTACCCATTTTAGGCATAACAGGCTCATAGGCGGGTTCCCTATGACACTGTCAGGCAGAATCTTGATACTCCGAAATTTATTTGGCATAACACACTTAGCATAATCTTCTTTAAACGAATATTCTTAAGGCATTAAAATTATTTAATATAATTATTGTTTTGCCGAATGTTTCTATGTCCGAATTTACAATGGCTTACTTTTAAGATGGCATAATTTTATTTGGCATAATTTCACTTGGCATATTATGAAGATGGCAGAAATTCATTTGGAATAATTTTATTAGGCATTATAATGTAAATAAAATACATAATAGGCAAAATAGTAGTTTTAACCTTAAATTAAAATTGAAATACTGTTTTAAAAAGTCAATATGTTGTCGAGTTACAAAATTTAGTGACAGAAACGAATCGCTGCAAAACCGACTCCACGTAGTCTTATAACAGTAATTTAAGTGATGCATGCTCACTTGCATGCTTGCTTGGATGTTGCATGCTTGCTGCTGCATGGTGTATGCTTGTTTGCATGTTTGCATGCTTCATACAGCGAATTAAAACAAAAAAAAAATGTGTTCAATATATCTTGTATTATGGAAAAATACAAAATTACTCTAACTATGAATTATCTGTAATGTGATAGTAGAGTATTTCAACTAATATGGATGTGAAATGTATGCCAAAAGACGATTCTGACTGTGAACTTTCTGCGATATGATGGTTCTGCCTTTTAATGACTATCGATATGAAATTTATGCCTAAAGATGATTCTGACTTACAAAATTATGAGTTTGAATGTATGATAAATAAGTGTATGCCAAACGATTTTCTGCGAAATAATGTTTATGCTATCCGTTGTTATGCATAATAATATTAAGACATAAGAAGTTCTGCTATAAAAAGGTAGACCCGTCATAGGCATGTTGTCATCCATTAGTGACCTGATGACAGGATAGTTAAGTATGAATGGCCAAACTATAATAAAAAAATATTATTAATTATATTTATTTTATTTTTAATGATAATTCATTTTAGTCAAAATACGTCCACTGCTAGACAAAGGCGTTAAAGGAACATGGTAGTTGTTTAACTACTATAATCAACCTTTAGTCCATAGTACTCGTATTATGCACTTTAAAGGATTTCTTTAAACAAGTCAACGTCCCCGATAAACTATTTCGTCTGATTTCGATAATTAATGCAAGCAAAATCGCATGAAGCATGAAGGCAGATTTTGCAACATAAAATAATAAATTCTTTGAAAATATTTTTGGCAAAAACTTTTTTGTCAAATAACTATGCAATAATACTGAGCATATCTGAAGCTATCTAGATTACACAGTTGAATAGAGCGAAATGCCTAGATTTCGAAATTACCTACTGAATTCATAAACGGAGAGTTTTCTCATTTCCCCTGGCTAACTAAATTATACGTCGAAAATTGCGTTGGCTCTGTTCTCAATAATGATAATCAGATAAAACTGAATTCGTTTGTTTGTAAAATTTTCAGCTGATTATATACATGCCTACCCTTGTTTCAACCCACGTTCATTTTGATTTCACCTTTCCTTATCTTATCAAAATTATCTGTTCAATTACCCGAGCTTATATTTTTGTAATTAGGAAAGAAAGTTTCAAACTCAACTTTGGGGCTTAATCAAAATACTTTCAAGCTTAATTTTGTTTTCGAATTTTGTATTAACACTGAATTGAGCGATAAATAAAACATTTCCATGTTAAAATGTATGAGGTTTCAGGTTTTCACACTGTCAGTACCGCGTATCCGCATTACTTCGTGAACATGTGAATTGAAGTGTAAACGTGTCAGTAGCCGAGAGCTATCTATAAAATTCAGCATTGACACTAATTCAGAACACTTTTCCACGTAGAATATTGTGTGATTGCTGAAGCAAGGTAATAAATATTCCATATGAATAAATAATATTCATGAAATAAACCACAAGCAGAATATTCCAGTCCTATTTACAGTATTATATCTCTACCCACAGTAAGCATATTCAGTATTCACAGCTAAAACAAATGAAAGCTTGATAAATATTTCACAACAACTTTCATCGGATAATGAAATATTAACGCCCCAACATTTGTCTTAGAAATTAACCCTCGCTTAAGCCCACAAAGGTGTTCTATTTGAATTTACAACTGGAATGTAGGTCACTTTAGTATGAGAGCTATGCGCTACTGTGAGCGGTATTAATACCGACATAAGCGTACACCTGAGCTGTTTGGGAACTATAAATAAGTTGTTAAGTCCTATTAAAAGTTTATTTAATTAACAAGAACACTATTGTTAATAGCGATTTAGAATTTATAGCTAAGTACCTATTTACTTAGCTAAAATAATATGCACTACATATATATAAGTAAAAAAACCGGCCAAGTGCGAGTCGGACTCGCGCACGAAGGGTTCTGTACCATTATCGCAAAAAACGGCAAGAAGATCACGTTTGTTGTATGGGAGCCTCACTCAAATATTTATTTTATTCTGTTTTTATTATTTGTTGTTATAGCAGCAACAGAAATATATCATCTGTGAAATGTGTGAAATTTCAGAAGTTTAGCTATCACGGTTCATGAGATACAGCCTGGTTATAGACAGGCAGACAGACAGACGGACACTGGAGTCTTAGTAATTGGGTTCCGTTTTTACCCTTTGGGTACGGCATCTTAAAAAGGAAAAATGGAAGTCAATGGGCATCGTAAAGTTCGTTTACTTTGCAGTTACTGGGTAAAGTGGCTAGAACGCTGGCAATGGCACGTTGAATGACAATGCTGATCCTTTGACCAAAGAAAAAGCTAGTCCTTAGGTCACATGAAGAGTCGACTAAAAGATACCGATGTTCCAAAATACTCTGTAAGCAGTCGGACTCCGTGGGCATAATGTTTCAACACCGAACGGTTCAAACATGATTGTAACTAATTAGGTCCAATAAGGTTGTTATATTTGCGCCGTTTGAGATTAGTCGATAAGTTAATCCGTTTATGTCAAGCTGACGATCGACTAAACTTTGTTTGTGTCAATAGCGTCTTTTATTGACTAAAGTTTATTGGTCGATCCCGTGTTCGGTTCTACAAAGGCCTGTATATTTTTAGCCTTAGCACAGAGTGGTGTTCTCTTTTCACTTTGGTGCAATTTTAGAACGGTGGCATCACTAGTTTCGATTGCTATCTTGTAACGGTCGGCTTGTACAGTCGGATTAAGCTGCTATACATTCTAACTCCACTAATGTTACTAAAGTGTCAGTGGTCTCGGTGTTTTTCCGACACATTTTATACGATTATTATGTCAAAAATATGCCATCAAGGTAACACTATATGTTTTTCAATAAGTCAGTTTGTAATAATGATGACACATCATTCAAGTGTGCAATTAGAAAACTAGGATGGATCCATTCCACCGGTTGGCCTTTTCCATCCATAGTTTTTAACATCAAAGTGGAAAAGTAAATGCCAAGGCGAAATAATCAAATGCCTATTATTTCCTACTATATATTTTTACTCGATGAATACCCCATTAATTGACTACGTAGAAAACAAACCTGCTTCAGAATCTATGTGGGCGTTAATTACGAATGGTAAGTGTGAACACCTGAGGTGTTCCAGAACTATAAATAAGTCTGCTATGTCCATTTCTATATAAGCGTGGTGGTAAAACGGCTAGGCCGCAATCGGAAGGTCGCAATTATATCCACTCGTTGACTATAACGCTCTGGGCGTTACTACGGGTTCGTCAGAACTTTATCATGTTTTCTGCCAGCGGCTTCGCCCGTGTGAATGTCGAAAATTATCCCAAGGGAGCATATTCCCGGGATAAAAAGTATCCTATGTGCTATTCTAGACTATTATCTCTTTGCCGAATTTCATCAAGATCCGTTCAGTAGTTTTTGCGTGAAAGAGTAACAAACATACAAACACACTCACAAACTTTAGTCTTTATAATATTGGTATGATACTAGCTTCTGCCAGCGGATTTGCCCGTGTCAATGTCGAAAACTATCCCAAGGGAACATATTCCCCGGAAAAAAGTATCCTATGTGCTATGCCAAACTAAAATCTATCTCTTTGCTATATTGCATCCAAATCCGTCCAAAAGAATTTTGTATCGTCTAACGAAACCGTAAAATTTATTCGGAGTTTCAAAACTTTCAGATTTCCAAGAGTTTCGTGTTGACTTTATAGGTTGTTTAAATATTCAAGATACACCTGTATTATTCTATTAAACTTTATACAAACCTTCTCGGAATTTTACGGCAAAGTAAGCAATTCAAATATAGAACGAGTGTTCCTTATCCAATTCTCGCTTCCTTTTCACGCGAACAAATTCGCATCGAAAAGTTTAAATGGCCTCTATAGTAGGGGTATTGTTATGCCTGAATGAACTTTCACACCCTCGGCATAGACCGACCGAAATAACTATGCACATGAAAAATAGGCAGTTGGATTTTGTTCTTTACACCTTTGACTTAGAATTCTATTTCATTTTGCCTTGGAAGAATATGCTGGTATCTATGTGTAAAACCGACTAGCTGACCGTAATGGTTTCACATTACGGTGGTAGTTCTTTTTGTTCGGAATTGTTCTGCTTTGTTTTTGTTAATTATTTTTCTATTTCTTTTTGTGTTTTGGACGTTATTGTTCTTTTATGAAAAACGGCCTCTGGTAAAATTATCATAATTTATTGAAATATCAATTTTTATTTCTCACAATATGAGCAGGGATTCGTTCAGTAATTACGAATTCGAAGTGCCATTTGAAATTAGATGGAATTTCTTTGGAAAAAAAACGTGAAAAGGTTTTATTAAGGGAATACTTTCTTTCAGATATATTGAGCATGAATACTTTAATGAATTTAAACAGTATACACAACTAAAGCAAGATGAATAAGAGCGTACTGTAAGAACATAAACCGTACCTTTCCACCAAAGATGTGCGAGGTTGTGTAGTGAAGCAGTGTGCGAGGAAAAATCCCCAATGGGCATTTCAATTCATGTTCCTAGCGTGGTTTAGCACAGCTCTTGTGGCAAAGGGCTAGGTATGTTTACATACAAAAAGCACGAAATATATGCGAGGGATGCTGGCGAAGTATGTGTGTCAGGAATATGTACCTTCACAAAGCTGAAAAGAGTCCGCTACGCATCCTCGCACCACTCAACTACACGCCGTTTCTAAGCTTCAACACGAATCCTCGTACCACGCAATCTCATCGCAAAGCTTTGGTAGAAACATTCAAACATTTTCACAGCCCCGCTACGCACCGCACCGCTTAGCTAGCTCGCACATGTCTTGTTGTAAAGCACCCTAAATGAATAGCAGCTGAACATTTTATATGCTAATTGAAATCACTTTAAGACGGCGAAGGCCCATAAAAAAGGTTATAAAGCATGTCTGAAATTCTTTGTGAGGCGAGCTACTGTACGATGCCATAGGCAATTAGACGTATGTACGACGTTATCGTATATGTATATACGTAGCCATTAGCTGTTTGCTTTTAAAGCCGGATATAAAGACGAGAATTAATTAATGTTTTTTCTAATGGGAGTTGGTTTGTCGTAAGTAGCAGTCGTTACGGATAAGCAGAAGCCAGGAATCTGACTCCAGTCTTGTCTTGGACATTTTATAAGCAGTCCCTCCATGTTAAATACTGGTATTTATTCAGCATAGAGTTAGACTGGATCCAGCCCCAAAATTATAGGAATTCATGAAAAAAACTAAAAAAACTCGACTGCTTAAGAAGCGAACTAAAAAGACGTAAACAAGAAGAAAATCTGTGCAGTCGGAGGATACATATTCGCGAGCTGGCTGAACAAAACCAGATGTATCCTCCGCCTGCACAGCATGATTTCCTTAGTGTTTACGTCTTTTTATTTCGCTTCTTAAGCAGTCGGGTTTTTTATTAAACTTTTTTTATTTATAACTTTTTAGTTAACATTTTTTTCGAATTAGATACATTTAAACATATAAGTGTTATATATTTTTGGAATCACCTGTTAAAATCTTTTATTTTGATACCCTACACGATGGGTTTGGCAGGAAAAAATAGGGCCCAAAATCGTTGTTGTTGAATGTTTTTATTTTCCAATTTTAATGTGACACTCGCAAGGTTAAAACGAATCGATTGACGTAAGAATCATCAATATCGGCCATCGCATTTGGTCTTTAGAACGCCACATAGGAACAAACATACATACATAGACTGATAAACACATTACCCTCCTTCGGCAGTCGGGTTAAAAGGCGGGCAGGCAGATTGACTGTTCAATCAACCTTCATCATTATCATCAGCCCGTACTTAGATAAATCCTAAATTTTCGGTAGAGTTACTCGTACTTTAGCATCTCAAACGTGTCATAGGGTATTGTTGTGTGTTCGATAGTGAGAAACGTAAAAATTGCCCATTAGGGAATTATTCAATTGAGGAAAATGATGAGTTACTGGTTCCGCGTGCTCACATTTATTTAGACATTCAACTTCTGTTAATTCTTTAAGAAAAAAGCTAACTTTTTATTTTCCTTATATAAATACAATTTAGTTTTTTGGTGTAAAATAAATACACTAGAAGAATATAATAAATAAAGACAATCTCATTTACTTTTGAAGATCTCCCTCTTGAAATGTTCAACGAAGTCTTTATTTTATAGAGATGGTTCAAAAAGGTTTTCCTTAATATTGGATGTTCAAAAGCTGAGTTTTGCAGTTAAGGTTACACTAGTCGATCATTCTTCCATATAAACGTAGTCTGGCGATTACTCCACTGTTTGACGATGTACGTTCAAAATAATATAAATTTGTCTCATCATTATCTAGTCCTGTATGGAAACAAAAATGTAAAAAATAATAATATTTGAAAGTTACGAGCGTCGGAAGTACTATATTTCAACAATAATTTTAATGTATTTTGGGCGGAAATAAATATCATAAGGAAAATTGCAAAACAGTCACCATAATGAATATATTAGTAGTTTAACAATGCAAATAATTTTATTTTGAAAATATACATTTAGTAGTTTTTTCTTGATATCTAGACTCCCAAAGGTCTGTTTATAAAATTTCGCTGGCACAACTGCTAATCCGTACGCGAACTAGCTTCTTACTGCTCATCACAGCATCTATCTCTTTTGCACGCGTTGTCGGATGAGATAGCATGCATTTTAATCCCGCGCACAAAATAGTTCGTACCGTCGACTAGGGGAACCTTAATGACAATACTACAATAAAGAGTAACATGGATATTTGGTTCGACAATTTGTAATCGGCTTTTGATTTTGTATTTTATCTCTTTCACCAGTAAAAAAATACCAAGAAACATTAATTGATTTCCACGCAGTTACTTTATTCTAATTGCGTCTGCTATGCCTATATGCCTGTGGGTAAACGATTATTTAATATACAAGAATATTCTTCGGCTCATAACTGAAACACTGCCTAATGAGGATTTCTGGTACAAAATTAACAAAGACCTGCTGCAACAATGCAATAATAATTATACAATCAGTTAACCAAATCAGAATGCACTACGACCAACAAAAACGACTCCTGTAACCACACGAACTTACACTTATTCTTTTCTTAATGAACAAGCCCTAGTTAATTAGTTTCGAGATATAAAAAGAGTAATATAAAAGGTTTATATAATAACATAGTTTCATTTACTTGGTAGCGCACGCGATGACGCCCAACACTTTGCCAAAGTGCGTGCTTATTATAACGAAATGGGTGCGGACGACCAAGTGAATTTCCACGTATACTGTTATAATGAAACTTCTCACGCAACGATTCATCGACATTAGTGAACCTAGCGTTTAGAGTATGGGGAATATTACGCTTTAAATTGCTCTATTCTGAACTTAATGCGGGGAATCATAAAGGTCAGCTTTGATTGATAGGTTTTCTCCGCATTCACGAGCAATTCTCAGAACGCCATTGCTTTTTCTCTTGTTTTTCATAACACAACTTTCTTATAATTATATTAATTTTCTTATACCTCCTGCCAAAACGTTTGTTGTGTACTCTTTTGTAAGTAATTTAATTTGTTTCTGCTCTCATCTTCCAAGTATTTCTCAAACGGACCTCAGGTAACTCAACGGTCATGTCTAAACGAAATAATAAATTAGAATATTTAAACCTTAATTTGCAGGTAAAGTGAAAAATAAACGAAATTAGCTTTACCGTTAACTTAGCGCAAAGTCGACCCTGTTAGAGCGGACTCGAAAAGACGGGGTTTTTAAAGGCAGTTACACAAGTACCGCAAAATGACGACGAATGACGAAAGAGCGGCAAGGATTTAGAATGGCATACGACACACGCGCCTCGTTTTGCATAGATTTAAACCGGCAAAATACGAGAAAAGCATGTAAATTACGTCTACCGCGTCATGCGTGAATATTTTTGCTTTTTAACGCCATTATCGGCCTTACTTCGACATTTGCATGCCCGTTTTGCTTCCTAACGCGCCTTTCGTTCTGTATATTCGCTTATGTTCCGATATAAAGCTGGAATATTTTTAGAATATTTGATATGGATTAGGTTTTTTAGTGTTTGCTTGTTCTTTTGTTGATATAACAGGCAGTTCATTATACCTACTTCCAGCGTTCGACAGCGTCATTGCCGTTTGAGGTCAGTGTGCACCACGCCTTAGTTGCAAAGGAAAATCTACTAGCGACACACTAATTGGGTGCTAAAGTAAATATTTAAAAAGGTGAGCGGGAAAACGTGAGGTTTTAACTTTTCAATTACGTCAATTAAGAGTGCCGTGCACAGCTGCGAGCAGAATTATTAGGTGTAGCCATTTTTGTGAAAACACAATTCATTCGATATAACGAACTGCGGGGCGAGTACGCTTAATTAAGTGACTGTTCTTAAATGAACTAATAATTCAGGAAAAATGGCCACGTTTTTATTGTTTTATTGAAATTTATTGTGTTTTTTATTGAAGACGTGACTTTGCAACTTTTTAATAGCTTTTTAGTTTGTTTACATAACATGACTGAATACTGAATTACAAATAATTTGATACCATCATAGTGAAATTCATGATTCAGATTATTTTGCCGCGGAATAAAATTGGATAAAAATACCCCGATTATTCCGAATAAACGCTACACTACTGAAAGTTTGGCACGCTTGTTGAAAACCTATACTTTTGTTTTGTCCATTGTTTCAAGCGTATTTCAAAAACTTCTTCCTTCCGTAAAATAATATCCTTAGCAATACGGCATAACTACATACATAATGGTATCAAAATGCAACTGTATAAAGAAATCTGTAAAGTGTTAAATTGCCTGCAACATTAAAAAATCCTGTAAATTTCGGCAGTGTTATCAAGTACCAAGGGACGTGACAAGCGAAAACGGTCCTTAACACCAAACAATGCATTAAACTTATCACTCATAGTCGGTCACGTGAACCACCCAATTGATTTCCATTTACATACAAAACGTTTTACCGCGATTACTTTGTATACCCTTTTATTACTTTCCCAATGAACTGTGAAAAGAACTCTTTTGAAAATTACCAACTTTTATTTTATTCGTGTTTTTTAAGCAATTGAGTTTGTATTCGTAAGGTGATTGGGGTGTTTGCTTTGATTGTTGTGATTGGTTAAAATCCTGCAACTCCTAGAAACATAAAGGTTTGGAGACAATATTGAATGCAAAGGATAAGTTGATGGGTTAACGATATTTACTAATTGGCAAGTATCACATTCTCCTATTGTTTTATGTCGAATCGGTGAGCTTCTAGTTTTAAGCTTTTTTTTTTTTTTGTTTAAAGAACTTTGTCCCACATTAGGAATTTCTTCCTGTATCGTGGGTGCGTTTACAAACATATAAACTCACATACACAACACCCAGAGCCGGCACAACTATCTGTAGGTCATACAAAGATTTGTTCCGTGTGGGAATCGAACCCGCGACACACAGTGCAGCAGTCAATTGCTCAACCACTGCGCCAACCGTGCGCCCAGTTAAACTACATGATTGACCTAGTTGACAAATGCGAACACTGATGGTATAGGTTTACTCAAATTTATGTGGTTCTTTCCACAAGTGTCTGAGGTGACTACACCTCAGACACTTATCTGGATGATCCTCATTATGAAGTGTCCAAAACATCTGAGTTTGTTTTAGAAGAAACCTTCTTAGAGCACTCACTTATTGAGACAATCCCACTGCACTATTCCCAAACCACTGCAACTCCTGAAAGTCAGAATCAACAGTGGCGACCAACAAAAAAGCGCAGAGGCAATGAAGCTCGACAAAGTCCCGGCGAATGAATTTAACTGTCTTGTATCCCGCAACGAAATTAATCAGAAAAGAATAACGGAGGACTAGTAAAAAAATAAAAATTTTGCACTTCCCTCCATACCAAGCAGAAGACAGAACAAACGAGCCCAATAGGCACAAAGGGATTCACAACAGGAATAATCCCAGTTGCCTAGCACCACGGATAAAAATTATCATTAATATTAATGGGTCCTAACATCGAGCTGTTAAATTTGATTCCAATAATATGTATGGCAAAAACGCTTGAACGCACGGAAGAGACTCAGTTAGGAGACACCGACCTCGACTCGTGTTTTTTTATTATTTGCCCTGTAAAAGTGTTAATCTACACTCACAACGTAATGTTCCAAATATGAATTAAAATAGACAATACACGACACGACGATATGGTGTACATAATAAAGAGTATTCTATTCTATTCTATTCTATAGTACATTGTGATACAAGGGTGGAAAGTAGGTTATTGCAAATGAGCTTTTTAATGACACGAGTTTGCAATAACCTACACGCCCGTGTATCACACGATATTTTTCAATACAGTTGTGGGAAATAGTAAAAACAAATCAAAGAATTAGATTTGTTAATTCACAAAAAAATTAACATTTTCGCTCGTTTTTGCTACTGGACATATTTTTTTTACAACGAAAACAGCATAAACAGCCTATTCGATTTTTGACAAATGTTGATGTGAAAATAATTAAATTGAAACTGGTAATTAAATATACTAAAAAACTATTTAAAAGACTTTTGAGAATTAAATGCTAAAACGTACGGAATCATTCATTTTTCCTCGTATAAAATTTATTCTATGCATGAAAACTCCTTGCTACTAAACTTTTTTAAATTGACTTATAACTAAAGGAGCGTTTTTGCACCTGGACATTTTTTACAACGAAAACAGTCTATACAGCCTATTCGATTTTAGACAAATATTGATGTGAATAATTAAATTAAAACTGGTAATTATATATATTAAACAACCATTTAAAAGACTTTTGAGAGTTCAATGCTAAAACGTACGTTATCATTCATTTTTCCTCGTATAAAATCTATCTGATTTTATTCTATGTATGAAAACTCTTTGCTACAAAACTTTTTAAAATGACTTATAAATTTAAAACTAAACTGCAAAACTAATGATCGAGCTCGTAAACAAAAATCACGACCGCGTAACAGAAAGATGCCTATGCATAAGATTTAATTTTCGAATCATAATTATAGCCTCTGAAAGTACGCCATGTTTAACAACTGTATTGAAAAAATATTGTATAAACACGTACTTTATATTCGAGGATAGGTAAAATTAAAAAAAAAAACCATTACAGTGCAACATTTTCCTTCGATTTTTAAACAACTGCATCATAAAATAACTTTTTAATTTTTATAGCACACTTTTACTTTTTATTTTATTGACGCTTATGGGGTCGTTGAAGTACTGTCATTGTCTAAGGAGGCGCGCGCTGCGCAGTCATGTGCAATGAGAATCTAAATTGCCCGCCATACCAAATATTTCTCCGTTTCTACTTTTGTTTTATTGCAACTTTATGAGTGAAGATAAAGTAGTGTATGTAATGGCTTATAATTAGGTATTAAAACACTCGCGTAATATTATTATCAAATTCGGCTTCGCCTCATGTGATAAACTTACGCTCGTGTTTTAATAACCCCTATTATACGTCCATTGCATAAACTACTATTATTTACACCTATTTACATAAATAAATACGAACCCAGGCAGGTGCATTACTTAGTGTAAATTATTTCATCACCACTGCTATAAAAACGGGGAAGAAAATCATGGTGAGAAAACCTATGAATATGAATATGAATGTCCTAGAACCAAAAATTTGAAGACATGTGTGACATACACCAACCCGGTCTGGGCCCGCGTGGTGGATTATGTTCAATTCCCCTTCGTCTTATCGAGAGGAGGCCTGTGTCCAAGCAGTGGGAACGTTAGAAGACTGATGATGATGACATAAATAAATATAATAATATTTATCATTTACAAAAAATAAACAAAAGATAATGTTTTTATCCATTTAGTTTTCTCTACTATGCAACTGTTAAAGACAAATCCAATACTCTATTACTGTTTTTACCTTACGCGTCTGTTTACTGATACCTGATAGAATTGCCGCGCGCTCGTCGACCTGTCAATATTGCTTACGCAAGCAATTTGTCAGATTTACAGATGCAAATATCTACTTGCGAACACAATTTTTCTTTTATGTACGAACGGCAATGCTATTCTGAAAGAAACACTATCAAGCTCAAGTTAGGTTTGAGTGACAATGACATGAAGATGTTAGTATCTGAAGTGCCATTTCGAAATTCTGTTTCCATTTCTTGTTTTTACAGTATAGTGCTGTTTATAGTTTTGTATGAAAATTAAATTATTATTTTTTACATCTTGCTTTTTTCATATTATTCTCAGAAAATCCTTTCATTTGATACCCATATCATGCCAGTGCACAAAAAATAACTAGTCCACCATCTTGGGCCGTCCGCCATATTGAATTTAGAATGACGTCACTTAGTAGTACTTCAGTAGCAAGATTTGACCCGAACATACATACGTACATTGCAAGTTACATAAAAGCTTGTAATAAAATATAAACTACTCTAACAAATCCAATATGCGTTATGAAACAGTGGATAGCCGAATCGTTTGTTTAGAGGTATTTTCCCTACTCTAGGAATGTCTTTCTCTGTATCGTGGGTGCATTTACAAACATTTAAACAACACAAGACACCCAGATCTGGAACAGGTTTAGCTGAAATATATATTCAATATTGAAATGAAGTTCAACTTTTCTAGATTTCAACTTTTCGACTGCAGTTTGGAAAACGTTTAACAGTAGACAATACATTTATTAGATTACTGCCAGGAGATCCAATTGGATAGTAAGATCTGATCTGTTATTGTTTTTGTAGGAAGTTATCATTGGAAGTAGGTACTGGTGCGATTTAACTAAAAATCTACGCTATCGCTGAATTTTTATCCCGGCAAATGAAAATGAAAAAAGTGCCTGTGATGTAGGCCACAAGAGGGCGAAACCGCGGTAAAACCATATACTGAGGCTTAAGCTTGAGTTACAGCTAGGGAATTAATGTTGATCTAAGATGTCTCAAAAAATACCTAATGTATCTTCATTTTCCTAACCTACTTATACCTTAAAACTGAATCCTCTTGTATGCCATAACCCACAGCCATGGAAGAAAGGATTGATGTAATCATCATCAAGGGATTAAACCATGGTCGTAAACGTTGACAAAGGAGGTTTCCTTTTACGACTAACCCATGAAAAGCGGTGCGGGCTTTTAAACGTAACCACAGGCGCTGTTGACACTAATCTTAGATTTTAAGTAAACCTACTGCTGTTCTGCTTTGTACTGTGTAGGTGGCTTTTTAACAAATTTTTCTTTAATGGTAGTAATTAAGCTTTTGTGTAATTCGGGGCCTTATTTTACAGTCACTATGTAAAATGTGCCAAAGGGCAATGCAGAGGGCTATGCTCGGCGTTTCCTGATACTAACGTGATCGCATCGGATATCCGTAGCAGAACCAAAGTTACCGACATAGCCCTAAGAATTGCGAAAATTAAGTGGCAGTGCGCAGGGCTGATTGTTTACAGAAGGGATGGCCGTTGGGGCCGAAAAGTTCTGGAATAGCGACCGCGAACCGGCAGACGATGCGTTGGAAGGCCTCCCACTAGGTAGACCGATGACCTGGTTAAGGTTGCGGGTATGCGCTGGATGCGAGACCTACGGGATCGCTCAATGTGGCGAATCCTGGGGGAGGCCATGTCCAGTAGTGGATGTCTTTGAGCTGAATATAATGTTATAAAATATTGGTAGAACACCTCTAGAAATCTGACTGCAACATAGTTGGGAAGGACTACGAATATTGATTCTACATATGTGCGTTGTGTCAAAATTCTTTCAGTCATTTCGGTGAGGTAATAGTTGCGACCATCTTAACAATTATGCAAACTTTTACATTCATATTATTTGTTTTGAGAAGTTTACATAATTTGTTGCTAAGTACTAGCTGTACTTTCTATTCATAATGTTTTCCTATAATAATAACTGTGTCAGTATCAGAAACTAGAGATGGTGAAGAGGACATTGCTTTAAGGATCGCCAAAGCACGAGCTACCTTCGCGCAGCTGAGACCTGTTTGGCAATCGCGCCAACTGACCCGAAGGATTAAACTTAAAATCTTAGGGTCAAATGTCAAATCCGTGCTGCTTTACGGGTGCGAAACATAGGAAGGTCACTAAAGACATCTCACGCCAGATCCAAGTCGTCGTCAACCGCTGTCTTCGTCGCATACTCAGCATTTACTGGCCCGAGACCATCACCAACGTAGACCTGTTGGAGCAATGCCACGAGAGCCCGATCGACCTCCAGATCAAGCGTCGCAAATGGAGTTGGATTGACCATCCAGGGGACATAGGACTTTAAGTCAAAGTAATATTGATAATAACAACCAAAGGCGATCCAATACTTTCATAATTACATGACAATGACAAAAGAGCAACGTAGCATTAACACGCTAATTAGGCATCGTAAAGTACTGTTCGTTTGAGTTGAGTAAGGAATCGTCTCGGTATTATCGATATTTCTTTGTGCATTTAGCATCGATTAATTGTTCATAGTTTTAACTAGCAGAGTGGTAATAGTTTCCTATCTGGGTCACTGATAAATTTGAAAAAGAGTTATCGCGGCCCTACTTAAGCACCTGGTGGAACATGGGTGGGTTTAGTCAGTAAAAGTCTGACACGCCCATCTGCCTTACCCAGAGCGGGAAAAGTTATTGAATGATTTCCCAACAAAAAAAAAGCAATTGTTAACCTACATCTATGTTTGCTAATTGCAGAAAAAGTCAAACGACGCAAATACAACAACCTTATTGGAAGCTATATATTTGTGCAGTTTGGGGTTGAAACATTAGATACATGGTCCGAGTGGTCATCCAGTTTTGCCAGATGAAAGCAAACGGCTAGTCGACTCTTCACGTGACCAGAGGGCTTTTCCTCGGCCAGAGAATCAGCATTCCCATCCTTTTTTAATGCTGCCAGCGTTCTGGGCACTTATCACGTTGACAGCGATGTGGACGAGTTTTTTGACGCCCAACCCTGCCCCTATTGTACACATTCCTAGTTTTAGTGTATATATAGGTAGTTATTGTTAATTAAGCATTATATACTATGTCAATTCATATATATGTAAATAAACCGCAAAGAAATTACAGTACTGCAACACTGTGTGTTTGATAAACATAATTACGTAGTAAATACAAATTAATTTATCGTATCATTGTTATTCTAAACATAGCCGGGAGCGTAAGCTTTAGGAAACTAAGAACATCTAGGAACTAGGTACTATTGTTAGATCGTATGTAAACATGCCACGATGATTAGTGTAAATGCAAGTTAAATTTAAATTAAAAAACCTACGACACATTTATATTGTATGCTAAATAATTTATCTAATAGTAGATACGCTACGATCGACAATCTTTTGAACACATAATTATGACACGACATCTTGCGAAAACAATTACATAGCTAAGAACAAGGGCGATAAAGTTACCTTTCAAACAGAAACAGACAAATCAAAATCGGTTCATCCGTTTAGGAGCTATGATGCCACAGACAGATACCCAAACACACAGGTACACAATGACATGTCAAATTTATAACACGAAGTTTTCCGTCGGGGTTAAAAAGATAAACGAAAGTTCAAACATGTATTTTAGAAATAGATTTTGCAAAGAGACGGCTTTGAGGCAATAAAACGAATAACCTTTAGCCGAGTTTTGAACTGAACTTGGCGCGAATTCTAGTTTCACGTTTATGCAAACCTCGGAACGAGTATGGCGACCTGAATGACACCTATTCGGGAACTTTAACACGCAGAACATTAGTCTATACACTACTTGTACCTACGTACAGAATTAGCATTTGCGTGTTTGTTTATTTTATTTACTCGTGCTTTGATAGGTATCTTTTTTATCAGACTGTCTATTGCTTATGCCAAGAGCATGATTTAATGAAGAAATTTTCACAACAGCGTCGTAGTAAAAATAATTCTTTTCAAGAGTAGAAAATGAACCTTTTCTAAGAAATTTAATTTTTGACTCAATAGGAAATTCTGAAAACTTTGTTTAAGAATTCTCGATGATCGGAACAATTGGAACTGTTCCGGAAAATTAAAACCAATGACTTGATAATTTGTCTTCCCCATTGTCGCTGAAAAACAAGCGATTAATGAAGGAAAGGGCGTAACGACCTTTGACATTTTTCCGAATTCCCTTCTTATTAAACAGTTTCATTGTGGAACCGCAGCATTGTTCGTTTATATATGAAGTGATTTACCAAATTTCCTCAATCGTTAAGGCTTTCATGTCGATAGCAATTTGTGTATTGTTGGAGTCGGCACGCGATACATAACTGAGTTTTATTATTTTTTAAGCATTTTCTTTTAATGTGAATCATGCTAGACTATTTTTTGTACAAGTTCAAGTGTAATGTTCTAGGTCTGTGGGATAATAATAATGGATTTATTAAGGCCTTTGTGGGTTAAGAAAATAATTTATTGTGAAATAGTGATTCACTGTTTTTAGGGTTCCGTACCCAAAGGGTAAAAACGGGACCCTATTACTGAGACTCCGCGGTCCGTCTGTCTGTCTGTCTGTCTGTCACCAGGCTGTATCTCATGAACCGTGATAGCTAGACTTTTGAAATTTTCACAGATGATGTATTTCTGTTGCCGCTATAACAACTACTAAAAACAGAATAAAATAAATATTTAAGTGGGGCTCCCATACAACAAACGTGCTTATTTTGCCATATTTTTGCGATTATGGTACGGAACCCTTCGTGCGCGAGTCCGACTCGCACTTGGCCAGTTTTTCTTAATGTTCAACGTAACCTTTGATACTACCAACGTCTGTGTTGCTATATCTAGATTGTATGGCCATAAGCACTTCTGATATTTTTGTAGTTATACACGTAGCAAAATCTACGCATAAATAGGCCGCACACGTTAAAATAGGCAATGGAATATCGTTCGAATACTAGGTTACCTTTGAAAAGGAAATGCGTAGTCATGGTTTGGAATAAATCCTAGTCTCAAGTTTCCTTCATCTTATTGTATATTCCTGGCGGATTGGTCGTGGTCATGGATCGTCTGATACGTTGGTTGTGAGTCTTGTCCATCTTTTTCTATTAGTGACACTGCGAGTACATAAAGTCTCAAGTCTCAAGTGATAGGAAGTCTACCTTTTTAGGGTTCCGTACCCAAAGGGTAAAAACGGGACCTTATTACTAAGACTTCGCGGTCCGTATGTCTGTCTGTCGGTCCGTCTGTCACCAGGCTGTATCTCATGAACCGTGATAGATAGACAGTTGAAATTTTCACAGATGATGTATTTCTGTTGTTAAAAACAAAATAAAATAAGTATTTAAGTGGGGCTGCCATATCCCATACGTTTATTGCGATAATGGTACGGAACCCTTCATGCGTGAGTCCGACTCGCACTTGGCCGGTTTTTATATCATCTTCCTGCCCTTGTACCAAGTTACTTAGGGTCGGTGCAACACGTTTTGTTTTCCATACCTTCCTATCAACTGAAAATTGTTTGTTGTATAACACGTTAAAACCAATTTTCAGACAGTGTTGCCAGCTTCTGAAAATAATAATTTCAAGTTCCATTTTTGTGTGCTACGATATATAATTACATGTAGCCTTTTATTATCGTCTATACATAAAAGGAACATTGCTTGCATTCTACGAAAACAACGCTGGAAAATAATCCAGCTAATGGACGCTACAAAAAGTTAACAGCAAACGAAGCAAATTAGATATTAGAATAGAAACAAAGAGAAAACATTATACTTTTTTCGATAATTTTCTCCGTAAATCAGAAATATTGTATGTTTTTGCTGAATTTTCACTCGTGTTAGTAGAAGAATAAGAGAATGTCACACAGTTTGTTATGGAAATAAATAAATTATATCAAAACCAAGCTAAGGATAGTAGATTTTTCCTAACATGTTTGACTGCTCAATATTTGGTGTCTCGGGTGAGAATTTGAAAATATGTGTTTTTGGGTCTTGTGTAATTTTTTTCGGAATCTATTCTGCGCTCCATATAAGTAAAAAGTATGTCAACTTGCAGTGGTGGCCCATTGGTATCGGCCGCGACTTACAAGTTGTAGGTCGTGGGTTCGAGCCCAGGCAGGCGCTTTACTTTGTGTAAATTATTTCATCACCACTGCTCTCAAAACGGTGAAGGAAAACATCGTGAGGAAACCGGCATGTCCTAGAACCAAAAATTCGAAGATATGTGACATCCAACAACCCGCACTGGGCCTGCGTGGTGGATTACGGCCCATTCTCTCTCACAGAGAGGAGGCCTGTGTCCCAGCAGTGGGAACATTAATAGGGAACATAAATAGTGGGTGTGTATGTGTGATGTTAATTTAGAAATGCCTACTCTTAGCCACCTAGTAAGTGAAAATGTATTACCTAATATTAAAAAATGTATCTAGTTAAAAAGAACTCTACAAAAAAAAAGTTCTATAGAAAACTATATTAGCTGCCAGCTATGAAAAAAAGCCTTCATGAAGCTCAGAAACTCACTCCAAGATTTTATGACTTTTAAAATTCATATTTGCGTCACATTTTTATGATTAAAAATACCAAATGTTCAAGCATAAAATTAATAACACAAGCGTATCGGTTAAAATGTGAAGTCCGAACGAAAACCATCGATATATCGGAACATATGGTAAACAATACAAAGTAATTGTTCCCTATCTACTGGGATGATCGCAAATAATGTCGCTCGTTTGTCATTTTTCCATTAAAATAAACGCTATACAGTTATAAACTTCAGAGTAGAGATGGGCAAATTCGAATACTGTACTCGATGTTGCGTAGTCGATTATTCGACATGTTTTCGAATCGTTCGTTTTTGTGAAATAATTCTTTAAAAACAACATGTTCATGTGAGTTGATTGTATATATTATTAATGATTATTATTGTATAGTATTTTTCCTACAGAGTATAACTTATACTTAGCTGTTCGGATATTTTGAAATTCTAAAAAGTCTACTTAAAATGTGAAATGGTGCATTTGCATAAAACTCTGCATGTACTGATCCGATCACAAAATTTTTTTCACTGTTATAAAGTTACACTATCGTGACATAAAGTACTTTATCTACACTCACAACGTAATGTTCCAAATACGAATTCAAAAAATATTGTATAAACACGTACTTTATATTCGAGGATAGGTAAAATTTAAAAAAAAAACCATTACAGTTCAACATTTTCCTTCGATTTTCAAACAACTGCATCATAAAATAACTTTTTAATTTTTATAGCACACTTTTACTTTTTAATTTTCTGGCGCGTATGGGCTGTAGTAAAGAAGTTTAATTGTCTGTGGATGCGCGCGCTGCGCAATGAGAATCTAAATTGCCCGCCATACCAAATATTTTTCCCATTCCACTTTTGTTTTATTTCAACTGTATGAGTGAAGATAAAGTAGTGTATGCAATAGCATATAATTAGGTATTAAAACACTCGCGTAATATTATTATCAAATTCGGCTTCGCCTCATTTGATAAACCTACGCTCGTGTTTTAATAACCCCTATTATATGGCCATTGCATAAACTACTATTATCTACACTCACAACGTAATGTTCCAAATACGAATTCAAAAAATATCGTATAAACACGTACTTTATATTCGTGGATAGGTTAAATTAAAAAAAAAAACATTACAGTTCAACATTTTCCTTCGATTTTCAAACAACTGCATCATAAAATAACTTTTTAATTTTTATAGCACACTTTTACTTTTTAATTTTCTGGCGCGTATGGGCTGTAGTAAAGAAGTTTCATTGTCTGTGGATGCGCGCGCTGCGCAATGAGAATCTAAATTGCCCGCCATACCAAATATTTTTCCCTTTCCACTTTTGTTTTATTTCAACTGTATGAGTGAAGATAAAGTAGTGTATGCAACGGCATATAATTAGGTATTAAAACACTCGCGTAATATTATTATCAAATTCGGATTCGACTCATTTGATAAACCTACGCTCGTGTTTTAATAACCCCTATTATATGGCCATTGCATAATAGTAGTTTATGCAATGGTCATATAATAGGGGTTATTAAAACACGAGCGTAGGTTTATCAAATGAGGCGAAGCCGAATTTGATAATAATATTACGCGAGTGTTTTAATACCTAATTATATGCTATTGCATACACTACTTTATCTTCACTCATACAGTTGAAATAAAACAAAAGTAGAAAGGGAAATAATCGCGCGCATCCACAGACAACTGACAATGACATGAGCCCATACGCGCCAGAAAATTAAAAAGTAAAAGTGTGCTATAAAAATTAAAAAGTTATTTTATGATGCAGTTGTTTGAAAATCGAAGGAAAATGTTGAACTATAATGGTTTTTTTTTTTAATTTTACCTATCCACGAATATAAAGTACGTGTTTATACAATATTTTTCGAATTCGTATTTGGAACATTACGTTGTGAGTGTAGATAAACTACTATTTTATTTCGTATAATGCACGAGTCCTATGGGAAAGGCAAGAAAAATCGTTTGATTATGAAATTATTCGAGCTGGTATGCTCACTACAAAGTAATAAATACAAAGATGGTTCTGAAGCTACGTCGTAGCCAGCGTAGCAATGACACTGCTACGCTTCCCGTAGCAAGGTACCTAGATTTGCTACGCGACGAGAGTATTCACCAAACAATCGACTAACTCGATTGAAACTTCTCCATCCATTTTCCCATCACTATTTTGAAACATATATCACCAGTTCGAAATTTATGGCCATTTATGTTATTGATAAATATGCTACCTGCCGGTGTTTACCTCAATAATATTATGTCGAATGCCTGATGATAACTCATTTGTAGTATCTCATTTACCAGTCATTGACTACACGCGTTGATGATTCGATTATCGACTAAGAATTTTGCTGGTTGACTGATTTTGATAGTGGCATGTTTATTTACGTATTTAAGAATATAATTGGAAATGTATACTGTAGGATTAGGGAACTTTCCATAATTAAGCAAGGAATGAGTTAGTTTGAACTTTGTGTATCGTTTACACATTATTTGGGAATTTTCTGGTCCTTATTTAACACGTTTTCTTCTCTCTCTCTCTTGTTCAGTTTTTGTGTCGTCAGTTGGGACTGGTCATGTCTTCGCTGTCAAGGTTTTTTAATTAATTATTTATTTATCCGAATTGATTTTTACTCCGGACGCTTTTCACATGCAAGTATTTCTATATCGTCGCCACATATTGTATGTATCTATGAATTCAATTTCGTTTTTCTAAAATATCAGCTATCTACCAGTGAAAGTCCCGTCAAAATCGGTCCAGCCGTTTCGGGGATTACCCGGAACAAACAGACAGATAGACAGACAGACAAAAATCTTAAAAATTGCTTATTTGTTGTTAGTACCGTATATACTTCCACGTGCATTCAATAAAACGTTGTTATTTTGATATTACATACAGACACTTCAATTTTAGTTATTTGTATAGATTTATAAAAATATCCTTAAGTCTTGTACAATTTGCTATGGAAATGTTTCGTCAAAACCCTCTCTATCTACTTTCCTAAACATTAAATTGAAATACTTATCCTAACCAAACACGGTCACATCAAGCAAAATACGGTCTAAAGCATAAAGTTCTAAATGAACTCGCCATTATTTCGAGTATAACTATACCAAACCTAGTTGCATATCTAACTTAGATCTATACTAAATCGGATCGCGTGCAGCGGGCGTGACTACGAACTCGCACCGCAGTCACTACGGCGAGTTCCTAAACATTTTTAATTGTTCGGTCGTTAACTTGTGGGCTATATCTATACATACAAATAAATAAAATTGAAGCGTCTGTATGTAATATCAAAATAACAACGTTTTATTGAATGCACGTGAAAGTATATACGGTACTAACAACAAATAGGTAAGCAATTTTTAAGATTTTTGTCTGTCTGTCTATCTGTCTGTCTGTCTGTTTATTCCGGGTAATCGCCGAAACGGCTGGACTGATTTTGACGGGACTTTCGTTTGATCACGAGAAAATTCATAGTTCCGGCGGGAAACTAAAAAAATAAAAATATTTTTTTTACGCGTTTGACGCGGACGAAGTCGCGGACAACAGTCTATATTTCTATATTAATATTATAAAGAGGAAAGATTTTTTTGTTTGTTTGTTTGTACCGAATAGGCTCCGAAACTACTGGACCGATTTAAAAAATCCTTTTACCAATAGAAAGCAACGCTAAGCTACTATTCCTGAGTAACATAGGCTATTTTTTAATCCCGAAAACGGGTCCTGTGGGGTGGCCCACGGGAGCGGAGCCGCGGGGAACTGCTAGTCCTTTATATTTTTGTTTAACAAAAGGTTATTAACTTCTGAACCCTTGATATGAAAGGCTTTGAAGCCTGGAAAGTATTTAGTTTCAGAATTGTTTTTTGTGCTGAAATATTATTTTCGACCGCCGCGTTTGAATATGTGATCGCAATTACTACTGTTAAGCTTGAGGTCTTGGGTTCGATTGCTGGGACAGGAAAAGTATATATTGGGTTTTTCGAGATATATAGAGGAGCTCGTGGCTAAATAATAACAGCTGCACTGGTCGATCATCAAGGTTAAGCAACGCTTGATACGGTTGGACCATTTCAACATACCGAGTTACCTCCGTGTCTCGGAAAGCACGTTAAGCCATTGGTCCCGGCTGTCATTTGAAGATCTTTGACAGTCGTTATGGGTAGTCAGAAGCTTGAGATCTGACACCAGTCTTGCCAAGGTTTACCATGTTACCCAGTTACTGGGTTGTGGAGGTCAGATAGGCAGTCGCTCTATGTAAAACACTGGTACTCAGCGGAATGCGGTAAGACTGGTAGCCGAACCCAATAAAGTTTGGAAAAATGCTAGGAAGAATTTCTCAGAAACAGTCTGCAGTCTGGATTTGTGACCGGTTGGTGGCAAAAGCCTCGCACCCTACCCATGGGATTTAAACTTATCTGGCAAAATTTGAGTGTACAATAACATTTAACCCTTCAAGAATTCAGGCGTCATGTTATATTACGTTATTAACATCTGAACCCTTGAAAGGCTTTGAAGCTTGAAAAGTATTTAGTTTCAGAATTGTTTTGTGCTGAAATGGGTTTTTGTTTTGTTTCAGGATTGTACAGTTTGAGGCGATGTCGGGTCGCCATGGGGCGAAGTGGTAGTGCGATGGAGGTATGTACTGGTTTCTTATTACTCAATAAGCACACACATTTTGAGTATGGATTAGTATTACTTATGTGCGAACTGTTTTAAAAGCGTGTTGTAAATTTTAGCAAATGACAGCAAGAAAAACAAGGAAGGAAACTTTAATACAACATCACTTTAAAGGCAAAAGCAAAACAACAAGAAAAAAACCGGCCAAGTGCGAGGCGGACTCGCGCATGTAGTGTTCCGTACCATTATCGCAAATAACTGCAAAAAATCACGTTTATTGTATAGGAGCCCCACATAAATATTTATATTATTCTGGTATTTGTTGTTATAGCGGCAAAAGAAATACATCATCTGTGAAAATTTCAACTGTCTAGCTATATCGGTTCATGAAATACAGCCTGGTGACAGACGGACAGACAGACAGATAGACGGACCGCGGAGTCTTAGTAATAGGGTCCCGTTATTACTCTTTGGGAACGGAACCCTAATAAAAACAACTGAACAGGAAAAGGTTGCGTTTCGTTCAAGTGATTTTCAATTCCAAATCACACTGCCTTAGTATACTTAAAATGTAGGTACAGATAACAATAGGCGCGTATTCTGAAAAAAAACAACAAAGATAACTTTCAAAGTTTAAAATAAACGTTTCACTTATTAAAAGACCCCTTTTAACAATACAAAACTTTAAACGACAATATTAGTACGAGGCACTTTGGAAACGAGAATCGATTCTTGGTCAAAGCTCCCCGCCTCGGTAATTGGTTGCATAGAACTCCACTCCATATCCGATACCTACTCAATTACTTAGTAAAGTACATTTAAATGCGAACTTTGTCAACTGTCATACATTCGTACGCTAATTAGACATCATAAAGTACAGTTCGTTTGAGTTTAGCTCTCGGTATAATCGATATTCCTTTGTGCATTTATTATCGATTAATTGTTCGTCGTTTTGAAGTGTGAAGTGATAACAGTTTGGTGGTTGAAACTCGGAATTTGAGATGCTTCGATGTTTTGGTGAGAGACGAATTATAAGTAAGTTTGTATGTAAGTAGAGACAAATGCGTTAATTTGTTGCCGCTTGTATTACAGTGAATTAATTAATGAGGGATGACTAACTATGAGAACTCCTAGTTTGTTTAAAGAAATTTAACGGATGCCAAGGGCTTCTGAAAATTCATTCAACCAATGACCGCTGCTGAAGCGTATTTGACACATACATTTTGCAATAAATTTTCGTTTCAGAAACGGTGTCTATATCCGTTTAATAGAAAAACAAAATAGGATGCATTGTTAACAGGCACAGAAATTCCGATACCCAATTACTTAGTAAAGTACATACATATGCGAACTTTGTCAACTGTCATACGTTCATACGCTAATTAGGCATCGTAAAGTACAGTTCGTTTGAATTGTAGCAAGGACTTGACGTCATATAATCGATATACCTTTGTGCATTTAGTATCGACTAATCGTTCGTCGTTTCAAGTGGTAGAGAGGTAATAGTTTGGTGGTTGGAACTCGGTATAGGAGATGCTTCGATTTTTTGGTAAGAGTTGAATCATGAGTGGGTATGTAGGAAAACATGTATTATTTATCATTTAGTTAATTACCATCTAGTCTTCAGTACATTAAGTCATGAGAGATAACCATCTTACGGACACTTGGTTTGTGGAAATAAATTATTTTCGACGCGTTTTAAATTAAAAGCAATTCAAGTGATGTGATTGGCTGTTGAAAATTAATTCAACAAATCACAGCTACTATCGCGCGTTTGACAATTTGTCACATGAATATTGCTACAATTTACTGGGCCCTAAACTGACGAAAACTACTTTTGTATGTTTCGTTTGATGAAATCAACCATCATAATGATTTAACTCAAACAGTATCCATTAAACCGAATACATTTTTGAAAATACGAGTATTTATACATAAGTACGCTACGCTATAGTGTGGTGTTCATTCCACATAGCTTAGTCTACTTACGTTTTCTAACATACTTTTCAAATCTTCATCATAACTTTTTAAATTGTATCAAGTCATGTTTCCCATTTTTATGTATTCTTTGTTATTGATGTATACACCTGAAAATCATACGATTTGTTTTAACATTCCAAACTATTATATTATTTTATACTCTGACATTTTTATCTGACATGACATTTGTCTGTTTTATTTTCTTAAACCATAGACATAAGATACCATACTCTATAGCTTCTTTAAGCTTGTTCTACTCGGACCTTAATTTGTTATATATATCCTTTTTCTTAATTTTAATTAATAATTACTTTTATTTTTATTAACGTGGCTTACGTATAGCTCGTCAGAACTATACGTAACGCTACAATAGACGTGAGATATTCCTCGTCTTTGTCAAAGAGCTACCTATTAAAACTTTTGTCTACACACACAACACTATATTTCATGACGAAAATGACCTAATAACAACAAAGCAGTTTAATATAACAGTCTTCCCTATTGTTAATTTCTTCCCATCCTTTTATTTACCCTACATCACTATTATTTTGCGAGCAATACGACAGACATAAAAGTGGCCGTTACGAGACCATTAAATGGTAACATTGTCCGGCGTAGGATTTTCATAGATACGGCAATAACATTCTAGTTTTATAGAGTAAACACCGATACACAGAACTGTTTAGTTTAGAATGTTGATATCTGTTATAAATTAGTTTTCCAACTTTCCATGTGAACAAATTCAATTGCTTCGATTGTAGTACAAACCGAAAGTTTGCATGCAACCGAATGTAATTTTGGTACTGCATCTTAAGTTATAAAATTAGTCTGTAATCTTCCCACTGCTGGGACACAGGTCTACTCTCTGTGAGCAGGACTGAGCTTTAATATAAACCCCACCACGCGAAGCCCGTGTGTGGTTACGATTTGTTTAGAAAATTTTTCGTTTACTCACGATATTTTTCTTCACTATTCGGCATATTCAAAGTTTGTAATGTATCGAACATAATTGATTATGAAATAGTATTTTAAATAATCAGAGTAGACTCGAAATGTGCCGATCTTCTTTATAACTAAAACAAGAACCATCCACTGAATATCAAAGCACCAACTTCCAGAATAAAACAAAAACATCCACGAAACAAACGAAACGTTCCAAGTCCAAGTTTCAACGTTTCATTTTTCAGAGAAATATGCTTGAAAATAATGTATCATTATTAAAATGTCTCTGCACATTGAAATGAAAAAATAACACATAACTGAGCGTATTCCAACTGTATGTTCGTTGGAATGACGCCAGTTACTTCTAACCAGTTTATATGCAGTCCTTATGGGTTACCGACGCGGGTCGCGAACTTGGCCGACCCTCGATCTTATTCCTTGCAAGTGAGTGGAATTCCAAGTAGAATCTGAATTAACTTGATACTTTGGAGCCGGTCAAAGCTTGTGAGATGTTGATTTGAAAATAGCTGTAGGATTACATTCTTGGATTAATTATTGCATTTTTTAATAGCGACTATTTAAGAGATGTGATTTTTTGAATTTTGCATGCCAACATTGGAACAACACAGTGAACTGTACATTCACTTAACATCTGGAAATTTGTAAAAAAAATATATTTGATAGCCGAATGAATGTCATAAAAGACCTAATTGCGCAACAGGAAATTGAAGTGAACCAAATTACAAGATTTTTAAAACCAATAACCAGTAAACCTATACCTCAAACATAGAATAAATAATGGTACTACAAAGCTTCAAGTAGAATATTAATAATATATTTGCTGACCCGGCAAACTTTGTTTTGCCATAAAAATACCAAACTTTCATCTACCCTACCTACCCTACCTACCTAAGTAATATAACCGTTATTATGATGATGAGGAGGAGCTCGTAGCTAAATAATAACAGCCGCCCGGGTCGATCTTCAAGGTTAAGCAACGCTTGACGAGGTCGGTCCGTGGATGGGTGACCATTTCAACATACCGAGTTTCCTCCGTGCCTCGGAAAGCACGTTAAGTCGTTGGTCCCGGCTGTCATTTGAAGATCCTTGGCAGTCGTTACGGCTAGTCAGAAGCCCGAGATCTGACACCAGTCTTGCCAAGGGGTATCGTGTTACCTAGTTACTGGGTTGTGGAGGTCAGATAGGCAGTCGCTCCATGTAAAACACTGGTACTCAGCTGAATCCGGTAAGACTGGAAGCCGACCCCAACAATAATTGGGAAAAAGGCTAGGCAGATGATGAACCGTTATTATGATCCGTTTCATTTTCAATATAGATACGTTCAAAAATCATCAAAAGAACTCAAACATTTACAAAGCACAAGTGTGCTGACCACCCGCATCAAAAAGAAAAAGATAAACATAGGAAGTAAAATAAAGTTCACAGAACAAAAAATGTACGGGAACATTCCACAGATAAAATTACTCCTTGAGAACTTTCGATTGGGGCAAAAACTTTTTTAATATCAACTTTAATGATCTCGATTTTCGTACAGATTTAATGAGAATTTATTTCAGTTTATTTCAGCTTATTCAACATCGATTGGTGAGTTATATGAAAAGTATTTGCTCATTAAATTGGAAAAGGTTTTTATGATTTTTAGGTTGAGGGTAAGTACCTATTGGTAATCGTCTGTTAATAAGATATTTCAAAAGCAATGAAAATCCGTCCAATGAGCGATTACGGATATTAAACGCAGTGTTTATTCAGGAGTATTTTCCCGTGTATGTATTCTAAAAAAAAGCATGCATCCGTAAAAAAAACCGGCCAAGTGCGAGTCGGACTCGCACACGAAGGGTTCCGTACCATTATCGCAAAACACTGCAAAAATATCAGGTTTGTTGTATGGGAGCCCCCCTTGATTTATTTTATTTTAATTTAATAATAATTAATTTTTGAAGTAAATATACAACTAAACATTCTGTGAATATTTCAAGCGTCTACCTGTTGCCGTTATAAATATCGAGCAAGAAACGGCAAAAATATCACGTTTGTTGTATGGGAGCCCCCCTTTAATATTTACTTTATACTGTTTTTAGTTTTTGTTGTTATAGCGGCAACAGAAATACATCATTTGTGAAAATTTTAACTGTCTAGCTATTACGGTTCATGAGATACAGCCTGGTGACAGACGGACAGACAGACAGACGGATCGCGAAGTCTTAGTAATAGGGTCCCGTTTTTACCCTTTGGGTACGGAACCCTAAAAATAGGTTACTATTTATTTATGGGGAATTTTTAACTGCACCTCTATTTAGAAATTTAAGCAAACAAAATATCTCCACTAATAACCTACTGCATATCAAATAAATTACTGTACTACAAATTAACTACTTGATTACCTAAACATGTTGTACTAAAAAATGTTTAAAATTCATCGAAATCTGATGGCTTTTTTATCTAATTTACAGCAAAAATCTAGCTGAAACCACAGATATACGCATTTTGAAACAATATTACTCACCGTAAAACAAAAATACTGATTTGCACACAAATTATTAGGTTAGGTTAGGTTAGGTTAGGTTAGTTAAGGGAATAAATATAATGACCACCAAAAAAAACTTTGTGACGATAACCCCTAACCACCAAATCTAGTAATATACTGACAAAAATAGTAAATGATCACCAAATTTAGTAAATTGATCACCAAATTTTAATAGCAAATTATTGCGCTATTTAATGTTGTAAAATAGGTTAGGTTAGGTTAGAACTGTGACCAACCGCGCGCGAGCCGAGCGAGCAAAGCGAGCGGTGCCGCGGCAGCGGCCGGCGAGCGCTACTTCCAAGTTGCTCCCAGAAATTTTATAATCTTTTTGGTCATTGGTTTAATTTTGGTGATCATTTACTACTTTTGGTGATCATTTACTACTTTTGGGTTAACAATGATTTATTTGGAGATATGTTACTATATCTGGTGGTAAGTTAAACATAAGCCGTTAGTTAACAGATAGTCATTCAGTAAAACAGTTAAGCTTTAAAGATCTAACAGTAAAGTATAATTTATTCATTTGATGAGCAAATTTAGTGTGCGATTCAGTATTTTTGGTGGTAATTTCGAATATTTTGATTGAAAAAAGGGAATTTACAGTTAAAGTATTAAATACCACCCTTTATTTATTATATACTTTATTTTACGCCACATAAAATTATACGCAACCTTACCAACCATTAGGTTACCTTTACATTGTAAAGGTAACTCTACAATGGGCGGTCTTATCGCACAAGGAAATCTTACAGACAACCTTTGGATAGACTAAACAAAAGGAGATAGACATAGTGTGGTCAGTGGGGTAATAAATGTAACGGATTTTAGAAATTACAAATATCTACTGCTGGTATTTATTTTTGAGTTGTTTTTAATCTGTTAGTTCCGTGCGGGTATGATGACAGTTATTTTGATTTAGAGAGTGACTGTCGTCTTATAACTATAGATGGCGTTAGTTTTGAAGATGATGCAATTGTTTTTTTATATTTTAAATGCAACAATACATTCTTGCATTTTTTTTGTTAGGGGTTTCACATTTAATTAGAGGCACTAAGTGATATTTTTCTGTATTAACAATATTGAATATATTTTGGTACACTGGCAACAAAAATGGGTTGAAACTTGTCAAATGGCGGCACTGGCGTTAACCGCCGCTTTTGAAGAACGTGCCTCACGCTATCATAAGGCAGTCCATTTTTGATTGTGCTAAAGCAAACATCTCTTAGTTTAAGTGCTGCTACTATGTTCTATAAACTGTGTTCTATATCTGTGTTCTTTAACTGTTTTTCATGTAACTGTATATTCGATATGAAAATATACTTAGCACTCAGCCCTATATTGCCATTTTTATTCAGCCTCGTGAGTGTTAATTAGGAGACACAATAGAAAAAACAATTGTTTTAGGAACCAAACATCCCAAAAGGCACTCAAGGGATTATTAGATCGCTACTCCCACTCAAAAATTCCCACACGAGGTTTAGTAGATTTTAATCAAAAGACAACACTACATACATTATCTACGCATCTGACTGACTTTTCCACATTTTGCATAATCAAAGAGCTCATCTCATCGCCTTCCTGGGTACAGCTTTAATACGGAAACCAACAGTGACCGAAAATACCACTGTTCCCTTTCGATACCACATTATTAGAACCCAGTTTCCCACACATTCGTTTGATTTTCCGCATCATAGCCATCTAATTCGGGACTCCCATACATGGGCCATACAAACACAGACACCATTAAACTCTAAAATCTCAATTTCACGTGAAGCTTAATTGTGGGATTAATTGAGAAAGGGGTTCGGTTGCAAATAAACGTGCGAATTTGGTTCGTAGTCGTAATTCAAGGCATAACAGTAAGGATACTGAATAGATAGGTACAGAAGGTCCATAAAGCGAGCGGAAACACGCACACACACATAGACATGCGTCTACGTACAGCGAGTGTAAGTGTACTGGCGACCGGCATATGAGATCCCGTGCGTATCACAGAGCATCGAAATGCCTCAGGAGCCACTTCTAGAGATGGCAAGTGTCACCGTTGACTCATACACATTGAAGGTCCGTGACGATTCTGACTATAGCTATGATATTCGAAACTTGTTCTCACGCGGGCACTAACATTATTAATAGAGACCGGATTATATGCATTTACCTATTTGCGTATGCAATTGCATATTTACCCCATTCTCAGCGGAAATTGCATATTGAAGTGGCTGCCAATTCGGCGTCTACGAGATACCCACATCCTATCCCTTCTCCATACTATCCTGCACAATCCTACTTCTCCTCAATATCTTCGCGAACGGTTTGAGTACCTCGTCCCGAGGGGTAAGCCTTGTCGCACAGCCACATGGCTTCTTCTTCGAACTCCGCGTCACACTTCCAGCCGCTATGGTGGGTCCTTCTTTGTTACTGCAGTGCATCTCTGGAACTCTCTCCCACACTCCCTACGCGATAGTCCTTCTCTCGATGTCTTCAAGAGGAAAATTAAGGAGCATTTTCTTTCAACGCAATAAATAATATTAGTAGATATTTGTATTTATGAACGTAGTTCTTATAGGTATGTATTTTTATTATTTATTTAATAAGTATCTTACTGTAAAATTGTACACTGGATTACTGCTCTCAATTATTATGATCTCTATCACTCAAAGGTTTGCTGGAAGAAAACTCCATTTTGGAGTTAAGTTCGCCTTTGTACGTGAATATTGATATCACTTTGTGTAAATGTATTGTTTTGGTGTACAATAAATAATTAAGAATATATCTAATATCTGGTGATGATGCATATTTGCGCTATATTTATTATATTTTTCGGTAGGTTTCCCTATTGATAAGTGTAATAATAAACTCTATAACCAAAATTTCGCCCATATACACTAACAATTTTCACTTAAAAATATATTTTGATTGATTGAAGTCTACACATTTAGAACGTCTACCTACCTGATTGTTTACGTTATTTTTTTTTTGTTATAGTGCATTATTACCGTCTACAAAGTTTTTACATTTTAGTATTGATCATTTATAATTTACTAATTGTATGCTGATATAAAAATTAAAAAAATTAAATCTTCAGTTTTTTTTCTGTAACTAAAACTTTAATGTTGCATATTTTACAAATTTTCATGCACATTTTACGCATTATTCATGCATTTTTATATTGCATGTAATCCGGTCCTTAATTATTACTAATGACTTCTCAGTTGCTGTGATTCCATATTCTCTGATACACGTCTATGTGTGCGTACACCTATTTTCAAACCTGTCCTTCTGTATCTTTCTATTCTATGGTAACGAGCTGTGTAAATTACATTGTTTGTCAAAAGACGTATTCGGGTCACGGCAGTTTTGTTTGGTTTCGCATCAGTTTGATGTGTTGTGTTGAAACCACGTAAATAAAGGTGTATCTCTGCGTGTTTTCAGGTTGGTCAGGGCTTTTTTGATACTTGGGTACGGCGTGGCAAGAATAAATAGATTCTTTTTTGACATGAATTTGCATGTAGGTAGATTTATACCTAGCTACTATTTTATTATATAGGAAATAGATTTAACTTCCATCACACGTAGACTGGATCCGGATATTACCCGTCCACTAATAATTAAATTATTGCAGGTGTCACTCACTAATTGGATTGTGGAGTTCTGGTAACATTTGCTTCACTATTTATACGAGAACAGATACATATAATTATGCTATATTTTTAGGCTATAAAATTTGAAAAACTATATCACCAGGCGATACAAAGCTTTTTCAGTTTAAGAACGTACTTAATAAAGAGAAGCCTGACAGCGTTCTTAATTGAATTGTCCATTATTTGGTAAAAACAAAGCGTGGACATTGCTTGGGCATTCCGAACTTTGCGAAAAAGTGCTATAAAATAATGGCGTAGAGCGGCTCTTGTCGGAGGGGCATCCTCGAGTTCTAGTTATGAAACTGTACCGAGACAAGGAACATAGATACTGCGAGGTTTGTGGGACAAGCACATAAGAGATAGCGGACTAAAGCTAAAAAGGAACATTTAACGTTAAAAACGTTCATGATCAATGAACATACGGAAATTTTTGGTTACTGAAACAACATCTAATTTTCTAAAGATTATATTAATGAAATGCAAAGGTGCTGTACTCATGAAATAATAATGCACTCAAGATTCGAACTCGTCTAGCAGCCACAACACAAACCAAACACTTTGCTAATAATAATCATATTTGTAGCTCGTGCTGTTAGTAATAACTCGCTTGACTCGATCTGGTGAAAATAAAACACACATTTTAAATTGTTAAGAAAGAAAGATAAACTGTTAATTTTGCACAGAGAAAATGTACGTAATACTGGGACGATACAAAAGATCAAAGCCGCTACATCCCATGCCTCGTCCCTCACTCCAGAAGCACGACAGCGCAGTTCAACGTTCGACAAACGATACTCCAAGTTCCAAACTCGGTCCCGGTTCGTTTTGTTTGTCGTTAAAAACACTGGACCAGATGAAATTGTTACAAAAAACACTTAAGTATTTTAATATTTTTTTCATAATAATACTTGTACAGTCAGACTTCGCTTGTTAATGTTTCTTTTTATATTTCTCTTCTCTGCTTGCTACGAGCAGAAAATAACTGCGTTAACGTTAATTATTAAACTATATAAGCACACAGCAAACAGCGATAGTGGTCAAGCGCAAGCCTATTAAATATTAAAAAAAAACATGATATCTTCGCGATTCAAAAAAGGAACCAACCTTTTTTTTCAACTTTTTCAATAGGTATGATGACAAAAAAATCTATTTAGTCCGTCAGTCAGATTACCTAAAAATATTGGACACGTATATTTCTTTTACCACGTAGAAAAAAAAATACGACGATACGGTGAGTTGAAATATCATGTGACGTCATGCCGTGCTACACTTCATACTGACAAAGTGACGTCACAAGGCCCCCTTCTGAACTTTGATCTTTGTCAATTTGTATTTATTTTATGAAGCAAAAAATACGTGTCCAATATTATTTGGTAATCTCACAGTCGGACTAAATAGAATTATAATTTTTCTACCCAGCAAACATACCTATCACCTAAGGCCTATGTATCCTTTTTACGGGTTTTCTTCTGTCTGCATTTTTAAATAGGTGGTGCAGTCTCTTATGTTGGCCAAGGCTTCTCCCAAGTTCTTCCAGATAGGTATTCTTTAAGTCTCGAACTAGCCCCCATAGTAAGCGTCCAAATCATTCCGCCATCTCTTTCAGTGCCTCGATGGCTTCTTGTATCTTCACGAAACCATTGCGCGGCTATTCTTGCTTAGTCTGTATTAAAAAGTGAAAAAATACTTAAATTTTACACACAATAAAATTTTTAAAATTCATGCTTTAAAAAAAATGGGAAAAGATAAATGAGGAGGTCGTGGCTAAATAATAATAGCCGCACGGGTCGATCTTCAAGGTTAAGCAACGCTTGACGAGGTCTGTCCGTGGATGGGTGACCATTTCAACATACCGAGTTTCCTCCGTGCCTCGGAAAGCACGTTAAGCCGTTGGTCCCGGCTGTCATTTGAAGATCTTTGACAGTCGTTACGGGTAGTCAGAAGCCTGAAATCTGACACCAGTCTTGCCAAGGGTATCGTGTTACCCAGTTACTGGGTTGTGGAGGTCAGATAGGCAGTCGCTCCATGTAAAACACTGATACTCAGCTGGATCCGGTAAGACTGGAAGCCGACCCCAACAATAATTGGGAAAAAGGCTAGGCAGATGATGATTCTTTAAAAAAAATATTTCATGTCACTAATAGTAATAATTAATCACTAATAGTTTGTTTAAAGGTTATCATACGAGTAGCATAGCTTAAATCAAAATAATGCCTCCAATAGTTTCAATTGTTTTTATTTTCGATTCCTTTGTTATCTCCAATGATTGATCAAAGCGAATTCCGTGTTGTGCTTAATTGATTTTGCTATGTTTGTTGTTCAACGGGTTAGGATTTAACACAACATGTTTATATTAACTGTGAATTTGTGTTGATAAAATAAAGTGCTGATTGTTACGGATTTTTGAGTTAACAACAAAATAAATGGCTTTATTGAAGTATTTACTTTTGAAACATGAACATGACGCCTGAGTTCCTCAAATGGTGTTGCAAAGCAAAGGTGTTGTGACCCTCATTGCGCCAGTTATGTTTAAGTACCGAATGATGGAGGACGAGTCTTATGCCATTAACCAGGCATAAAGCCATACTCTGAACTACTACTGAGAAATTTATATCTATACTAATATTATAAAGAGGAAAGATTTGTATTTTTGTATGTAACGAATAAACTTAAAAACTACTGGACCGATTTCAAAGATTCTTTCACCGCTTGGAAGCTACACTATCCCCGAGTGACAGAGGCTACTTTTTATCCCTGTATTCCAACGGGAAAGGGAACTACGCGGGTGAAACCGCGAGGCGTCCGCTAGTGTATATTAATATTATATAGAGGAAAGATTTGTATTTTTGTATGTAACGTATAAACTTAAAAACATAAAGACCGATAAACAAAAATAAACTTAAAGACCGATTTCAAAAATTATTTCATTGTTGGGCAGCTACATTATCCCCGGGTGACATAGGCTACTTTTTATCTCTGTATTCCCACGGGAACGGGAACTACGCGGGTGAAGCTGCGAGACGTCCGCTAGTTCCAAATAAAAAAACCCCTGTAACACTTTGGTCGACCTAGGAATCAAACCCAGCAATAGCGCTTACGACCTTCGAGACAAAACTTGAAATTTATTTAATCCTAAGGCATCTATCGAGCTATTAGGAATGCGTTTAAACCCACACTTTCCTACATAAAGTAGATTACATGCAGTGTTAGTTTTGATGTTTAAAGCTCGGGAATTTCTTGGAAGATCCAAATTCAAAAGAGCTCTTAACTTATTATATAAGGTTAGCAAAGCAAAAACCCTTGATGTTACTGGTGCTCTTAAATGGAATAAGCGTAAAAACACCCAAACACAGGTGGTGGAGATGTCCATCACCTGTGTTTGGGTGTTGATAAACCAGCGCTAGACTTTAATCTCGCCTGATGGAAAGCGATCGTCTACAGTCTGAAGTCTACAGACTATGAAACCAGCGTGTCCAGATGATGCCCGTTACGGCGAGGAGAGTATTCGCAAGCACTCGAGCGTCCCAGCCGAAGGTAACTGCAGAACACGGTGTGGTTTTAGCCAGTTTGAGTCTAACAGACCGATCACGCACACACACCCCGAGGCGGAGGCCACTCATGAGGATATCTAAACGTTAAAAAATAAACAATTAAAAAATATAAAGTAATATAGAGGCTGACATTATGACATGGTGCTGCTCAGTGCCTCAATTTGGTGAGTCTATGTGAAAGTTACGCCAGTGCCCACGGCCTATTATATAATGTGCGGAAGAGTGTCGTTATGGTGTTTGGGGCTGCTGGAAAATATCCAGAAATGGTGCCTCATGTTAAAATGAATGGTGTACCTTTGTCGAGAGTACAGACCTTTAAGTACCTTGGGCACGTATTGAACGCTAGCCTCAGGGAGGATGACGACATTGAGAGAGATCGGAGGGCGCTGTCGGTCAGAGCGAATATGATTGCCCGCAGGTTTTCACGTGCTTCTGCGGGGGTTAAGAAGACTCTGTTTAGGGCCTTCTGTACCTCGTTTTACGCCTGTAGCCTGTGGGTTCATTATACGCAAAAATCGTACAGCGCCCTTCGCGTCCAGTATAATAATGCCTTCAGGGTGCTGATGGGGCTGCCTCGCTTTTGTAGCGCATCAGGGATGTTTGCAGAAATGCGCGTCGATTGCTTTTATGCATTGATGCGTAAAAGATGTGCATCCTTGGTGCGCCCAGCTCCAACGGCATCCTGGCCATGATTGCTGACAGGCTGGACTGTGTTCACATGAATCATTGCTCCAGTATTTCATCTGGAATGCTGAAGCAATGATGATGAAGATGATTGAATATGTGTGAATTTTAAATGTTGTTCAGATCTTTTGAACTACTAACATAGGTATAAGTTTGTATTGTTACTAACTCCATGATAATGTATGTTTAGGTTTAAGTTATTTTATATGGGCCCAGTCGCCTTAAATAAATGGATTAATAATTATGGTGAACATATAAAAAATAAGTCATGAACAAAAACTTTATTGCATTATTTTGTTTATTATATAAAATTTCCTTAGCCTTCTACCCACGGTCCCACGCAGTCTAACAAAAGTTATTATTTATTATTTAACAGTCAAGGGTTGTTAAAGGTTGTTAAAAGTGACAGGTCGTAAGCCCTTTGTCAGCCTGAACAGAAACAGATATTAATTATTTTAGTTAATTAAATGGGATATGTTTTTGTACGTAAGTATTATTGAGAGTCAGCAAATTAGATATTAAGGGGGCGTCAAAAGGATTCGTAATAACTGTACCCAGATTTCTTGTAAATTAAATTACCGTCAGCAGCTCTCAGAATATTCCTTGGAGTTATCTGTACCTAAATGAAATGTAGAGACCCGCAAGAGAACCAGGGTTACCGACATAGCCCGAAGAATTCTTTTTTTTTTTCTTTTATTTTTTTTAAAAACGTTGCCCCACACTAGGAATTTCTTCCTGTATCGTGGGTGCGTTTACAAACATATAAACTCACATACACAAACACGCAGAGCCGAAACAACTATCTGTAGGTCATACAAATATTTGTTCCGTGCGGGAATCGAACCTGCGACACGCAGCGCAGCAGTCAATCGCTCAACCACTGCGCCAACCGTGCGCCCAAATTGGCAAACTTAAGCGGCAGTGGGCAGGGCAAATTGCTCGCAGAACGGATGGCCGATGAGGCAGAAAAGTTCTGGAGTGGCGACCACGAACCGGAAGACATTGCGTGGGAAGGCCTCCCACCAGGTGGACCGATGACCTGGTGAAGGTTGCGGGGATCCGCTGGATGCGTGAAGCATGGGACCGATCAATGTGGCGACGCTTGGGTGAGGCGTATGTCCAGCAGTGGACGTCTTTCAGCTGATATGATGATCTGTACCCAATCAACGTTGTTGTTGTACTTACATATAAAACATTACTTTAAAACTACACTTATTGTCAAGCAGGTTTTGTTAATTCAGAGCTAGACAAGTGGCATTCGATGTCAGTGAAAGCGATAGTCTAAATGTCAAAATGTAAGGGATTGATCACGTGATTTTTTGATATTACTTGTCAATCCTATACAATTTTGCCTTTTTAACCCCCGACGGAAAAAGAAGGGTGTTATAAGTTTGACGTGTGTTGCTGTGTATCTATGTATATGTGTGTCTTTCTGTGGCATCTAAGCGTCCAAACGGGTGAACAGATTTTGATTTAGTTTTTTATGGGCGTTTCACCGTTTGAATCGGGTTTTTTACGCAAGATATCGTGTCGTAATTTCATGTTCAATAGATTGCCGATCGAAGCGTATCTACTATGTACTAGATAAATTATGTAGCATGAAATAAAAATGTGTCGGGGGTTTTTTAAATTTTGTTATTTTTTTGTTGACAATCGTTATCGCGACGCTGTTGATAATAGAATGTACCTTATCTAGGGCCTCAGTTCAGCTTTATTTCATGTCGATTGACTGTCTAGCTATTACTAAAACTTTGTCCGAACAGTGTAACAAAATGTTTCTATTCCAATAAATACTCTGAAATCAACGAACACAGTTACATGAAAATATATTTGGAGCAGTCTCATTCTTATACACTCCAACAGTTCAAATAATGATGAATATTTGAACTGTTGGAGTGATATTACCAACAAAATTACACAAATCCCAGTCAAAATAAACATAAGTGGGTTCTCACTCAAACCGCAACTTTACAATTGTTGCGACAAAGGAAAAAGTTGGCCCACTGAGAGATTCCCAGACGAGACAATTCGTCCCAATTTTGAATTCAACAGAATTACCACACTTATAGTATTCATCACGAAGTTCTGTGTGTAGACGCCTTAAGTTCACCGACTTTACGATGAACGCGGCAATAGTTAAAACTTTATGTACTGTCGACAATGTAAATTTATGAATGACCCACCATCAGCAAATTTTTCTACAGACGTTCTAATACATTTAGGTCGAATTTTGCTTAAATGTAATTATTTCCTTAGCAACAAACTTATTATAGATGTAGAGTAGAGTTTGTTTACCCATCTTTCTGTAATTTCAATGACATTCCACCATTTTAATATCTACTTGACGTTTTATTATTTTTTTAGCATTATTCTTTTAATTTAAAAATAAGCTTCCGTTATCGAAATAGTTCGTGTATGTTATTGAAATAGTTCGTAACAGAATTGTTATATACCTACATATGTGTTATATTGTGTGTGTTGTGTATTAGTGTTAAGTGTTATAGTGTGTATTATTTATATTATTGTGTTATTATTATTGGCGTTGTAGTGTTAGTGTGTTTATTAAAGTCCTGGCATACCCAGAAGCAAACGATATCCTAAGTGACCGCCAATACGGCTTCCGTCGAAATCGGTCTACTGGGGACCTTCTAGCGTATACCATTCACATCTGGAGTGAGGCCATCGAGAGGCACGGGGAAGCGCTTGCCGTCTCCCTAGACATCTCGAAGGTTTTCGATAGGGTCTGGCACGAAAGCCTTATTGGTAAGCTTTCTTCATTCGGTTTGCCCGGTGGTCTGTGTGATTGGATTGCAGACTGCCTGAGAGATCGGTCCATTCAAGAGGTTATCGATGGCTGCTCGTCGGACCGCTTGGATATTAATGCCGGGGTCCCTCAGGGGTCGGCACTCTCAGCAACTTTATTCTGGCTGCACATTAACGATCTGCTAAAACCTTTGGGTATGCAGACGACAGCACAGTTGCTGAGAGATACTTGTCCAACGCTCGTGCTACCGGGCCTCAGATCCAGTCTCTCCGGGAGGCCATGGTGGAGCGCTTGAACCTGTCCTTGCAGGCAGTCTCCGAATGGGGCGATGCCAATCTAGTCAGGTTTAATGCTGCTAAAACCCAGGCGAGTCTTTTTTCCGCTAAAAATAGCCAATTTCACCTGGCTCCAACTTTCCGAATTGTAACCGTGCCAATAACTGACCATCTTGAGCTTCTTGGCGTTACGTTGACATCGACTCTCAATTTTGGCCCATACATTGAGGCAAAGGCTCAGCTGGCTGCCAAAAAGCTGGGGATCCTTGCAAAGGTGAAAAGTTAGTTAGAATAGCTGCTCAGCTTGTATGAAGCGCAAGTTCGATCATGCATGGAGTACTGTACTCATCTCTGGGACGGATCTGCCAAATACCAGCTTGATGCACTAGAGTCGATCGAAAAGCGGGCCAAGAATGGCTCCTCGGTGATGAAGCACTGGTTAAGTCAGACCTTCAGAGCCTTGAACATCGTCGCCGAGTTGCCAGCTTGTCGGTTTTTTATCGGTTACATTTCGGGGAGTGTGCGATGGAATTGCATGATCTAATTCCGCCCAGCCCGGTTCATCATCGAACTACCAGACGTACGGCGATGCGCGGCGGTACATGATGGACATCCCACCCATACGCACTAAACGTTTTGAGAATACTTTTATTATGCGTAAGTACAGTTAAGGAGTGGAATTCCCTGCCGGAGTCTGCGTTTCCCGATAGCTACAATCTAGGGGTCTTTAAGTCAAGAGTCAATAGGTTACTACTAGGCAAGCGTGCTCCATCGTCGACCACATCATCGCTTACCATCAGGTGAGATAGTGGTCAAGCGCGAGCCTATAATAGATAAAAAATAATACTTCTTTCTCTATCCATACAATGCTGTACGACATTTGTTGCCAAATTCAAAACATGATCTCTGATTTATCAAAAAAATACATTTTTAATACAATTAATTAAAATCTATCTCAATTAGCACAACGCTCAAAATTGCATGATCCTATGTCCCTATTGGCACATTTTTATCATAAATTATATAAAACGCCATGATTTAGACCAATCCAAAGACACAAGAAAACTTTAATGTTTTGAAAGTGTCAAATGAATTATCGGCCAAATGGGTCATGCATGAACTTGCTTGAGTTTACTTTTAGGTTAGTAAGCAACTTAGTAAATTTTCATACAGTGATGTACACATACATACATTCAAGTCTTCTCCCGTAGGCGTACCACAACGAGCGCCACCTGCTACGATCCTCACATACAACTCTTGTTTCATTCACCGCGGTTATGAGTACTGCCCTTTCTGAAGAATATCACAAATAAGATCCATGTATCTCCTCCTAGGGCATCCCCTCCCGGCCTTGACACTCACAACTGCCTTATAAATAAATTTTGTTAGTCGCCTGCGAAGTTTCGGATTTTGATGGATGAATGAGCTTTATGTTGTTTTCGAGTCGGTTCGGCAATAGTTTCGAGAATGCTAACTTAACATATTCCCGGGATAAAAAGTACCCTATGTGCTATTACTGACTTTAGTCTATCTCTGTGCCACATTTCATCCAGGTCCGTCCAGCTGTTTGAGCGTGAAAAAGTAAACACATACTCACAAACTTTTGCCTTTATAATATTAGTGTGATAGTGTGATAAGTTAGCTAGCATTCTCGAAAACACACGCACACGTTTACCCCGTGACTTTCCAAACTTGTAAGTTTGGAAAGTCAGGGTGAACTTATGCGTGTGTCGATTCACTTTTATTTGCGAACTTTTTCCATAGAGTAGGGTTTTCATTCTCATAGTTGATTGGCTTTGATAATATCTGCATTTTCTAATATCAAGATACATAAGGGAGTAGGTCTGTACTAGCAGTGGATGGATTTTTTTCGGGTCAGCCCAAAGTGTCTTCCTCATGCAAACTATTTATTCATCATTATCATCATATCAGCTTAAAGACGTCCTCTGCTGGACATAGGCCTCCCCGAAGCGGTAACGTGCGTCCCGCATCCAGAGGATCCCCGCAACCTTCACCAGGTCATCGGTCCACCTGGTGGCAGACCTCCCAACGCATCGTCTTCCGGTTCGCGGTTGCCACTCCAGAACTTTTCTGCTCCATCGGCCATCCATTCTGAGAGCAATGTGCCCTGCCCACTGCCACTTAAGTACCTACTACTAACGAACGAACTATTTATTATAATAATATATATTATAAGGCATTATTTCAATAGTCAGTCCTTCTCTAGACATATGCCAATGATGATGATGATAGTACATATTACAGTAACATTAAAGTTAGGTTCATGTTCCTAAAGTTCAACAAACTTACACCCATTTGACCCATTCAAAAGCTAGATGGTATCTAAACGGTCAATAGTAAGTACCTACATGCCCGACTACTGGCCGCTTAACAAGGCTCCTCAACCTAAGAGCGGATTAGGCGTCTCATCGCATCGGAGGCCGGACCGTCTACAGTTTGTAATACCATAGATTAATAATGTCTAGAAGCGATACTAGCTTTAGACAAAAGTGACATTCCATCAGAGATTGTCGAAAAGTCATGTACGTTCGTATGTGCATCAACGACGCTGAAAAAACAATGATCTATCCCGATTCCCGTCCCATTACGACCAGCTTTCTCCAAAGCCAAAACAAATACCAACAATGTACGGAGTTCATAATGTGATAGAAAAATTAAACCGACTGACAGAACAAAACAAACACTACAAAGCTATAAATAACTTTCTTTTAGGAAGTCGAAAAGGTCTCATCAGATCTTAATCAAATTTAAGTGGGACCACGTGAAAAGCACCAGCTATCAAATAAAAAAACAATAATTAAAATCGGTTTATAATTCGCGGAGGAATCGCGTAACAAACATACAAAAACATACAGTCGAATTGAGAACCTCCTTCTCTTTGAAGTAGAAAATGACTGTCTCTGTTGCTCGTATTATTCGCCATTAAACCAAAAAAACAACGTCAACAACGTCAACGTCACAACGTCCGTGTGGGAGTTTCACTTCTATTTGTTCTTATTCTATGGCATAACTAAGCTTAAACTAAATTCTTAATGGGACAAGCTGTAGCCTCATGTTATGTTCCTAGAATACAAATAACAGAACTTAACATCCCACTTACCTTCTATTAACGTTGTAAATGTGAACGTTTGGGATAAGACTTATGGTACTTATTGTGTTTGAATATCATGTTCTGATTATTATAATACTGTGTTATCCGGTTGCAGTTGTTCTATCTCACGACGGTGGGTTGGTCTTAGCCGTGTGTGTAGATGCACATACACATTGTTTCTGTGTTCTCAGGCGATACTGTACTAAGCGCTCCCGAGCTTACGCACACAGAAACAAAATGCATGTACATCTACACGCATGACTAAGACCAAGCCGCTGTCGTGAGATAGAACAAGTGTACTGTGTTGTGGAGGTCGAATGTTCGCTGTCTATCTGACCACCTTCCACAAAAAATACCATTAAAACAGCTGCAAGCGGTTAGACTGGAAGCCAAAACATAGTTAAAAAAAGGTAAAAAGATAAATTAATTGATATCATGTTCTAAACTTACGACTTTTGGTACCAGCTCTTAGCAATCCACTAAGTGATATCGCTTAAACTTGAAAATATGCAATTTATTCAAACGTTAACGTTTTATTTCATTAATACCAGCAAAATCAAAAGTGGTCTCAAAAGACACTGACGAGAAATAATCATCAAAGTAATAAACAGATTCCCATAAAGTTCTTCCTAAGAAATATGAACTAAGTTTAAATCGTGGCGCAAGCAATACTGCATTTAACAAATTAATTGCCATTGCATTTGCCGCGCTCGGACGTCGCTTGTCGCCATCTTAAATCTTATAGCACTCGTCCCAATGCCGACGATCAGCGAGAAACGAGTAGAGCAAGAAACTAAAACCGGCCAAGTGCGAGTCGGACTCGCGCACGAAGGGTTCCGTACCATTATCGCAAAAAAATCACGTTTGTTGTATGGGAGCCCTACTTAAATATTTATTTTATTCTGTTTTTAGTATTTGTTGTTATAGCGGCAACAGAAATACATCATCTGTGAAAATTTCAACTGTGTAGCTATCACGGTTCATGAGATACAGCCTGGTGACAGACAGACAGACAGACAGACAGACGGACAGCGAAGTCTCAGTAATAGGGTCCCGTTTTTACCCTTTGGGTACGGAACCCTAAAAAACGAGTTGGCGAGCATCGACAAGTGAGTGTGTAGTTCCGATTGTTTTGTCACTCGGCTATAAGCACTAGCGCACCACTCACTCGGGGCGGCCGAACTGTAGGTAAAAATTACCGCTGGTTGGTCTCTCGGCGTGAGTTCTGACCGTGACCACCAAGCGAGCAAGCGAGCATCGCTGAGCGAGTATAACTTTGGTAGCTCTTGTCGCTGCGACAAACTAGTGGTGAGACAGTTCTAGCCGGCCAGTGCCCTCTTTTATTGACACGGGATCTTATATCTTTTGTACATTTCTTCAGCGAGAAAATAGTCGATATGACTTGATCTTGGAGAGTTGAAGATCAACTGTGATATTTTGTTGAATCAAAGATACAAATATCATTTATTGAAAAAGGAAATTTGTAGTAAAAATTAATATATATATGATTGATACTATATGCTAATTACTTATGTTATTGTTAAACGATAGACTCAGTCAACCACTATAACCCAATAATAACGATATAATAATAACAACTATACTCCTGCCATATTATCTCTTCACCACTCTTGGATGACTGGCAGAGAATGCTGTAGGCATTATGCCTGTCGATATTTTTAATAATTTATGATGCATCAAGCAACCAATAAATCGATTGGTTGATTTAGTTGATTTTTTTTTTTTTTTTTTTTTATTTGATATAGGTTCGCGCTTGACCACCATCTCACCTGATGGTAAGCGATGATGTGGTCGACGATGGATCGCGCTTGCCTAGAAGTAACCTATTCACTCTTGACTTAAAGACCCCTAGATTGTAGCTATCGGGAAACACAGACTCCGGCAGGGAGTTCCACTCCTTAGCTGTACGCATAATAAAAGTATTCTCAAAACGTTTAGTGCGTATGGGTGGGATGTCCACCATGTACCGATGGCGCATCGCCGTACGTCTGGTAGTCCGATGATGAAACGGGCTGGGCGGAATTAGATCATGCAATTCCATCGCACACTCCCCGAAATGTAATCGATAAAAAACCGATAAGCTGGCAACTCGGCGACGATGTTCAAGGCTCTGGAGCTTTGACTTAACCAGTGCCTCATCACCGATGAGCCTCTTGGCCCGCTTTTCGATCGACTCTAGTGCATCAAGCTGGTATTTGGCAGATCCGTCCCAGAGATGAGAACAGTACTCCATGCATGATCGAACTTGCGCTTTATACAAGCTGAGCAGCTGTTCCGGCGAGAAGTACCTTCTCACCTTTGCAAGGATCCCCAACTTTTTGGCAGCCAGCTGAGCCTTTGCCTCAATGTATGGGCCAAAATTGAGAGTCGATTTCAACGTAACGCCAAGAAGCTCAAGATGGTCAGTTATTGGCACGGTTACATCTCGGAAAGTTGGAGCCGGGTGAAATTGGCTCTTTTTAGCGGAAAAGAGACACGCCTGGGTTTTAGCAGCATTAAACCTGACCAGATTGGCATCGCCCCATTCGGAGACTGCCTGCAAGGACAGGTTCAAGCGTTCCACCATGGCCTCCCGGAGAGACTGGATCTGAGGCCCGGTAGCACGAGCGTTGGACAAGTATCTCTCTGCAACAGTGCTGTCGTCTGCATACCCAAAGGTGCCGGGTTTTAGCAGATCGTTAATGTGCAGCAGGAATAAAGTTGCTGAAAGTACCGACCCCTGAGGGACCCCGGCATTAATATCCAAGTGGTCCGACGAACAGCCATCGATAACCACTCGAATGGACCGGTCTCTCAGGAAGTCAGCAATCCAATCACACAGACCACCGGGCAAACCGAATGAAGGAAGCTTACCAATAAGGCTTTCGTGCCAGACCCTATCAAAAGCCTTCGAGATGTCGAGGGAGACGGCAAGCGCTTCCCCGTGCCTCTCGATGGCCTCACTCCAGATGTGAATGGCATACGCTAGAAGATCCCCAGTAGACCGATTTCGGCGGAAGCCGTATTGGCGGTCACTTAGGATATCGTTTGCTTCTAGGTATGCCAGGAGCTTAGAATTGAGTACACGTTCCATACTCTTACAGAGTATGGAGGTTACAGATATGGGTCTGTAGTTGGCCGGGTCAGCACGACTGCCCTTCTTGGGCACGGGCTGTACGTTAGCCTGCTTCCAAGCATTCGGCACTTTTCCAGCCTCATACGAAAGGCGAAATAGGCGTGTCAAGATCGGAGACAGTTCAGGCGCACAGGTTCTAAGAACAATTGCTGGTATTCCGTCAGGGCCGCTAGCCTTGTTCACGTCGAGGTTGCGCAGCACCCTACGGACGTCCTTTTGATGGATACGAATGTCCGACATACTCGTCTCGCATCCATCAGGAGAAGGAGGGGGGCGCGCATCACCAGGATTCAGACGTGACGACTCCGCAAAAAGAGAGGCAAATAAATTTGCCTTTTCCTCAGCAGAGTGGGCCAGTGTTCCATCGGGTTTCAGCAGTGGTGGTAGTGAGGGACGGCAGAAATTCGATTCAACCGACTTAGCCAGGGACCAGAACGCTTTACTACCGGCTGGGTAGGAAGCAAGTTTGGTCCCAATACGGCTTATGTGGTCAAACCGAGCCCTTCGCAATACCCTCTTGCAGGACTTGGCAGCCCTATTAAAGGCTCTCTTCCGCTGGCCCACGTCGCTAGCCTTGCGCGTCCGTGCGTCGACCCATGCCAGGTACGCCTCATGTTTAAGCGTGTTGGCGCGATTGCACTCGGCGCCAAACCATGGCAGGTCAACGCTAGACATTGCTACGTCAGAGAATGGAATGTAGTACTCCATTCCCCGACGCAACACATCGGTGACGGCGTCCGCACACGACGAGGGATCAGCTGAAGAAAAGCAAGTGGGCCGCCAAGGATAAGAAGCGAAAAACGAACGCATCCCATCCCAATCTGCTGACCTGTACCGCCAAACCCGCCGAGTGCCTCTTGGGCTGGGATCGGGTGGGGAGTAGACGGATACAGACTTCACCAGACAATGGTCAGAGCTACCCAAAGGTGAAGATACCGACACAGAGTAGCGGTCTGGATCTGTTGTCAGCAAAAGGTCCAAGCAATTGGCAGTGTGCGTATCAACATCCGGCACCCTCGTTGCTCCATGGACCAGCTGGGCGAGATTTAACGCAAGCGCAAGCTTTCGCGTCTCTCGCCCAGCATGATCAGTGTACTGGTATGGGAAGAGCCACTCCTGGTGGTGGGCATTGAAATCCCCCAGTATCACTAATTGGGCAGAAGGGTACCGCTGCTGTGCCTCATCAGCCGCCTCACACAGATGCTCCGTAAGCCTGGTTGTCTCCTGATCTCCACTGTGCGATCGGTAGACACAGGCGTAGATAATTTTGTCCAGGCCTGTGTCCACCAGTGCCCAGAGCACGGAAAACCTTGAGTCCTCAAGGTTTCGGAGACGCCGATAACAGATGTCGTCTCGGGCGTACATGCATACACCCGCGCGTGGTTTAAAATTGTGCTCCAGGGTAAACCCTGGGTATGATAAGTACGACACGTCTGACGGACATCCGATCTGCGTCTCCGAAAGGAAAAGAAGAGCTGGTCTATCAGTCTCCAGGTGGTGATGGACTGCTTCGAGATTTGAGTGCAGCCCTCTTATGTTGCTGAGGTGCACTTTGTGTGACAGGGAGTGCTGCCGCTGTACAGCTTTTCCTTTACTTTTCCTTGGCATAGTTGAGTGAAAAAGGGGAGGAGAAGGCAGTGAGAAGAGGTTCCACGCTGGCAACCCACAGACACGCACTGATAGGACGCCATCAATGGGGGACTTGATTTGTGTCGTATTTGGTTGTATTTTACTTGATTGTACTCTTCCAAGTTAGCCCACAACAATCGGTCCTCCGGCTTTATCCGGGAGAAAAATAAGATACATCGAACTTAAAAAGAAACTGTCAGTCTCTCCTGTGTGTTTGATTGACAAAGACTTCGTTCTACAAAGCCGAACTATTTCAGAAACACTTCAAGCCTTTATTTATGGACGACTCCTGTATTTTTAAAGAAAATTTTGTTTGGTTCACATATTGTTGTAGAAACAAATCTTTTCTGGTTACAATGGCGTATGAGATTCCAATGAGGGCTACCGCTTTTGAATCTTCCGTTAGGGGCGCTAGTGTAGACTGAGGTCTCCAAACATGGATTATTTTATATTTCTATGTCTCCAGAATGTCAAATTTTATAGTTTTTTGGCTTCTAGAGTGGATTTTTTTTTTACTTTTATGATTTATTTCCAAATATGGCAGATTAAGATTGATAAGGAATTTACCAACGACTGTTTTAATACAGTTTTATGTTTCGGAAAATGTTATCCTCCTTTTTATCGAAAAAAAAACGGGCTGCGCAAAACTGCGCAATATTAAATTTTTGAATCGCACATTTACGGCATTAGAAATTAATTTTAATTTAAACCTTGCTTCCGTGCGCGTTATAACAACATATAAATATACGTTTAACAACTATATTTTATGGATCTTAGTCAACAGTGGCAATAAAACTTTAGGCCCCATTGTAAGACAAGTAATAAACTATGTTTAAAATAATTGGTCCCCCTATAAGAGAAACTTACAGAAAGTAGTTTATCGCATACCAAAAAGCAAAAGAATTAGTTAAACCGCGCTCATGCCCTCAATCTTGTCCTCCTCAAACTTTGTCCTACCAAACAAGATTAAGTAGTTCGTGAATTAGTACCGGAGTCGGATCCTACCAAACAACCCATAGATTTTCTTCGTCATTTAACTTTCTCCGTTTCGTCACGATGTCCAAGATAAGTGGGTGGAAGGATTTGCGAAGTTTCGTGCTCGCTTATGATTTATATATTTTTGTGAATTAAGTGAAGTACTTACAACGTTTTCTGATTAAATTTGTATATTGTGCTGAGAGAGCAGTGGTGGCCCGGTGGGAGAGCAGTGGTGGCCCGGTGGAATCGGCCGCGACTTACAAGTTGTAGGTCGTGTGTTCGAACCCAGGCAGGCGCTTTACTGTGTGTAAATTATTTCATCACCACTGCTCTAAAACAGTGAAAACAAATATCGTGAGGAAACCGGAGTGTCCTAGGACCAACAATTCGAAGACATATGAAATCCACCAAAGCGCACTGGGCCCGCGTGGTGGATTACGGCCCATTCCCTCTTACACAGAGAGGAGGCCTGTGTCAGTAGTGGGAACGTTAAAAATCAGATGATGATGTTTGTGCTGAGTTAAAAAAAAATTTGTTTGTTGAAGGTTCGATAAAAAAACACATCAATAGCAAGCACACAGGCACACAGATTCACAGGCTATTATATAATTATTACTATACCGGAAGGGCATGTTTTTTTGTGAAATGGGCTACGGAAACAAATCCGCAAGATAAAGCTAGTATGCAGTATTCATGTACCGATGCAAAAAAAATGCGTGAGATTCGTGAATGTTATAGTCATGTAATAGATAAATAAACTGGCTTCATGTTTAACCCCCGATGGAAAGTTTTAAGGTTGACGTGTGTACCTGGGTGTTTGTGTATTTGTCTGTGGCATCATAGCTCCTAAACGGCTGAAATTATTTTGATTTCCTTTTTTTTGTGATGTGTCATTATTGAGAGTGCACTTAACTATGTTTGATGAAAATCAGTTCAGCCGTTCTAAAGTTTTAGCGTTTTACTGTTTGAATCTGGGTGTTTTCGCAAGATTTCGTGTCATAATTACATGTTCAATAGATTAACGTTCGAAGCGTGTCTACTACCAGATAAATTGTGTAGCATGAAATAAAAATGTGTCGAGGGTTTTTCAATTTTCCTTATTGCCTACCTATTTACTTATCTTTGACTCTCACTTTCAGTTTTCTGAAACTTTATTATGATATAATAATGTCCGCCGTCCCTTCTTGGTATTCGTTTTTCATCGTCCTAAAATGATGTAACAATTTTTGCGATATTATTTTGCCACGTGTAGCAAAAATTTATCAACGGAAAAATATTGTGAACTATGGCAAAAACTCCTGAATAAAAGCTGAGCAGTCAATTCACTGTCTATTTACTATTAAATATTCATCCACACGAGGGAAACATAAAACGTGTGACTATTAACTTGTTTCTGCTCTACTAACATGCAAACAACGAGCTTCCAGTACATTTTCAGAATTTTGAGGTAAATATTTAACAATTTTCTCAACTTTCGGACAGTTTCTAAACTACCGTTTTTCTAAATGAAAGTTTGTGATATCATCGTCTCCCGGCCCTTGTCCCATGTTACTTGGGATCGGTGCAACACGTTTTCTTCTGCACGTCCGTCCTGTCAACCGTCATGCTATTATTGAGTCTCTGACGGTTCGAAATAGTTTGCAATAGAGCTTAAAAACAAAAAGTTATAATACTTATAACACACTTACTTACTTATTCGACAGAACTTTGGAGCGGATATTCCGCAATCAAGTAAAGTTCATCGTAAAAGGCGCTTCATCCCTTTACATGATCAAAAACATCTGCGGATTTTCAAGACGGTTCGTAATATATCTCTCTTTTGTTTGATACTCTTATACTACGCTGTTGTGAATTGTGACGTGAAGTACGAAGATTATTAACATTCTTATTGAATGTGGATCATATAGCATAAATTGGTTTAGTCATCTGGATTCCACGTTATTATAATTCGCCAATGTGCTTAGGTAACTGATATAGGTCTTTTTTTTAAGACATAGCCCGCAGAATTGCCAAACTTAACCGCTGATTTGCGCATGGATACCTAGGTTACCAAAATTTTTATGTGGCAGTGGGCAAGGCGCGTTGCTCGCAGAACATATGGCTGATGGGACCGAAAGGTTTCGGACTGGCGATTGCAAACCGGAATGCAAATTTTAAGAAGGGGACAAGGTTGAACGATGACCGGTGTGGGCCGTGGGAGTCTCCTTGACCGGTCGATGTAGTGGTGCTTGGGGTAGTCCTATGTCCAGCAGTAGACATCTTTCGGATAAAATTATGACGATGAGCACAGGCTTACGGTATCTCCACACCACGGATCTACCACAGAGAACTACCAAAACTAGCGTGTGAAACCATCCCATAATAGTTTTCCTTTTTGAGTGTAAAATCAAATTCCCTCGCCGAAATCCTTTGGGTCCAAAATACAGCAGTATCGAATGCACAAAGCAAGTTATTTACGTAGATACTGAATGTTTTAACGGCTCGAGGCGTCCCCAACTTTCCGACGATGGTGTTGGTACCCAAAACTTATGTCTTGTTTTCTGAATACGGACGAGCGCAGTGCAGATTGCGAATGTTTTGTCTTGTTTTTTTTTACTTTAGATATCATCACGACGCGTATTTCTTCTTCTTTATTTGTTTAAAAGTTTTAATAATGTTGGTGCATGGTATATTTTCAGAGGGAGTTTGTTTTAGTTGGGGCATTAAGAACACTGTATTTACAGGAAAACCTTATATTAGATTATTCATAAATTATGAAGAAGGATTTTGACAAAGGTAAGAAGAAGATTTATAATTCTTTATTTTAAGAAGCCAATCGATTCTGTTACCAGTTCTTATACGCGAAATTTTTCAATCTTTTCGACCATCAAGAAAATACAATTTTGAGATGAGTTTATTAAACTTAATAGATAAAATACCTAGTACAAATGATTGAATAATAGGTTAAATAACTATTAAAATATGAGCTGAGGTGGCCCAGTGGTAACGGCCGCGACTTACAAGTTGTAGGTCCTGGGTTTGAACCCAGGCAGGTTCTTTACTTTATGTAAACTATTGCATCACCACTTCTCTTAAAACGGTGAAAAGGAAAACATCTTGAGGAAACCAGCGTGTCCTAGAACCAAAATTTCGAAAACATGTCTACATCCACCAACCCGCACTGGGCCCGAGCGGTGGATTACGGCCCATTCCCTTTCACTGAGAGGAGGCCTGTGTCCCAGCAGTGGGAATATAAAAATGCTGATGGTTATTAAAATAACATGTTAATAATTGTATAGAGATCTGCTAATTGTAAGCACCTTCATGTCTTAATATTAGCTTGCCAACTAAGGGCAAAAGTTTATTTGTGCTAATATTTTTTTACACCAACTTTTGTATCGCATTTAATGCAAATTGGCTTTGACTTTGACATCAATAGATGGTCTAGAATACCTCTAGAATGTGAATAAAGATAAATCGATACTGAAATATCTTGTGTAAAAACCTAGGGCTACCCAACGTGAAGAAATCCTCGGAACAGACAGGTCGCTCCGCAAAGCCTGTGAAGCTCCCAGGAAGCTTCTGTGCTTGTAGACGGAGCTAGGCTGACTACTGTAGCTGAAACCCCCACACACAACGTACCTAATGGGCGTCTAAGTGCGGCAAGTCCCTCTTCTATTCTATTCTATGTAAAAGATAAACATTCTGACCTGCCATTTTGTTTTACATTTTCCTGTGTTAGAAAAGGCGTTATCAGTCCCAGAATGGTTCCAAACTAAATTCAATGGCCGTTATAATGGGAACAACGTCCTTTGTTAATAACGATGTCAATGTCAATTTGGCTACCTAATATTCAGTATCTGCGCGACCATCCGGTGCGGTTTGCAGGATGTTTGGCCAGTCTTAGTGTATGTTGTGTCCCGGTCTTTGTGCGACTAAATTTAGATTGCTATTAGGTGTTATGTTGTCCGATGACGTAGTGAATCGACGGAATTCGATTTGGAACTATGATGATGATGTTTGTATTCATTTTGTTTATAATTAGACTTGTTGAGCGTTGCTTTATACAACAGTACGGCTTGCCTTTGCCAGCACTAAAACTAGAAAGAAACTGAAGTAGTTAGATCAAATTAAAATACTGTAGACGGGCAGCCCTATCGCGTGTTTACGTACCGCGTGGCTGTAGGTAATTATTTTAAGGACAGAGCCGAGTCACAATACCGTATAGATATCATTACCGTGCCCACGAGAATCTTATACGAGGATAAAAATATTCTGTATCCTGGACATGGTCTACCCGTGCGCCAAGTTGACCAAAGCCATTTAGTCGTTGCAACGTTCTTGATAAACATACATTCAAGCATACAGATTTTCCTACTTATGATTATACTCGCTGCCACCCGCGCCTCCACTCGCGTTGTATTAGTACTTCTTCTAATATCTCTAAATTATTGCCTACTAGCTGTGCCCGCGGCTTCGTTCCCGTCAAGTGGCTACAAAACAATTTTTTTTTTTTCTGCGTTGTGAAGTCCTCCGCCCTGGGGGGAGCGGCGGGGTCTGTCTGACTCCTACTGATTAAAAACCACCCCGGTGTTCCATCTCACACCTACGCCGGGGGTCGCGGGAACAACGATACTTCTGCAACCCCCGGTTAGTGCTGGCCCGCCTCCGGGCCTCGATCTCGGGTTGGGGGGGAAGTGAGGTGTTTGACTCCCCCCGCGAAGTCTAAGAGGGGCGCGTGGAACACTACGCGCAACCACCTCGGGTCCAGATGTGTGGGGGACGGATGTCCCCGAGTCCGTCGCCCTTGGACCCATTTAGGGGGGCCGGATGAGGGCGCTGTCCGCCCTCCGCCGACGCCCGGCGCGTCTGCTGCGGATCGGGTGAGTGAATGAAATCTCCCTCTCCCTCTCCGTTGCCTCCTTCTGCGAGACGACTGTTTCGCAGAAGGATACCACCGCGTCCCAGGACTCCTCGCTGCCGACCATAGACTCGACTACAGCTGGCAGCGACAGGTCACTGCCAACTTCTGAGATGAGGGCACGGCGTGGCTCCTCCCAAGCGGCACGCTCTGCCAGCGTATGCCACGCCGTGTCCTCCCAGCAGTCGACGCATTGGTGACACCGGGCGTCCGGCTTTCTGTTTATGCGACACAGGTACTTCCCGAAGCAACCATGCCCCGAGAGCACCTGCGTCACCCGAAACGACAGAGAGCCGTGCCTCCTCCCGAGCTAACCTAACTACACTACCCTAACTTTTTTTAGTTTCTAAGCCTTTTCTGTATTCCATCATGTATCAGAGATAGCGCTGTGTTCGCACAACGAATGTGATATTAATAAATAAACAAATAACTTAAATGTTGCCGATATTTTAATAGTTATTCTGTTATTCGGGACGGAGATAAAACGAAAAATTTGAAAATTATGTAAATCGGTCCAGCCGTTCTCGAGTTAAAATGGTGTAACTAGCCCGACTTTATTTTTTAAATAAAGATGATGTGTTATCCTGATACTATATTTCTGTAAATTTTCATGAAAATCCGTTCAGTAGTTCTTGCTTGAAAGAGTTACAAACATCCATCCATCTTCACAAACGTTCACAACAGTATACAGTCTTGCCAGTTATTAACTGATATTTATATCTCAGCCTATGTTTCACAACAGCTATCTCAAAAATATTTGCAGAATGCATTTGTAACGTACAAATGCATTCAGCAAATATTGTTGAGATAGCTTTTTATTATTTATTATCATGTTTTCTTTTTCAGGGTACACATTTTCCAATAAGCCCCCGTCCTAGTTAGCGCGTAGAAACACAAAACAGCTTAATTCCTTCCTTTATTTCTTTCAGCAGAATAGGGCCGAACAAATAAAAGAAAAACGAGTATTTAATGACCCAAATAAAAGTCAGCAGGAAAAAGTTTAAGTTAATTATACGCCCGTACCAATTATTCTCTTCTGTGACAGCCGATCACTCTTCAAATTAGAGCCAGCGTTGAGTTACGACGCTACTTTAGTAAATTGTTTTAAGATCCATTTAATTGTTACAAAATTTTCATGGAGTTGATTTTATGTGAATCGCCTTACACGTGGAGTGTTCTTGTAGGTAATTTAATTTATTAATCAAATTGTTTAACGTTATTGAAAATACTGAAAACGGCTACACATTTTCTTTTACTAGTATTACTAGTACTATTTATTTTTATTTATTTATGTTTGGCACATCAACAGCACAAACATGGACATATTATATTTTATGAAGTCTTATATTATGTCAATAACAGACGTGCACAACATTCAATAAAATAATTTCATTTAATACAATAAAATACAAATTTAGACAGAGGATGAATTAATAATAAGCAAAATTACAATATAATATAAATAGATAGCAAAATTGATGAGATTTAAAATAAAATAATAATAATTTAGATCAAATAAAACAATAGCACAAAAATATTACATAAAAAAATTAAATAATTCATACTCGTAGATACTTTTACTTGATTCAAATTATTTCGAGTTTAAAAAACTAACTAGGCTTTTGTCTACTACATATTCACACATTTCCATGGGGATATACGCATGGTATGTATACGCAGCGTAACTAAAAAGTCACAAAAAGTCATCTTCAGGAAATAAATTGCCTATTATGGCGAGATGCCCCGTCTTTATTACCATATCAATCTATTCTCCCTTACTTCAGAACAACTCAATCTCAAACATAACGTACCCGAGTCAAAAGTTATTTGAATAAAAACTTCAACAAAAACGCAGATGGAAGACATTTTTAATTTACGCCGAAAAGGAACTAATCGACTTCATAAAACTGCATTTGAACTTTGAAGTCGCTTGGCGATCGTTATACCTACTGGGAAAATTGATAGCGTCACTAACTCACATTTTTGTTCGTGAACATCCCATATTTTATAGGCAACACTGATTCAGCTGGTAGTGAATCAGTCGGCATGAATATTCATCGGAATAAATTCCAGGTAGTTATATGTCAGACAGTAAATTACATAGAATTTATTTTTGTGAGAAAACTTTTAGCGCTAACAGCTTCTTTTGCAAATTTTTTAGGTGTTGTGCAGAAAGATTAAGTTTTAAATATCGATATGTTACATTCAGTTTTAAAAGAAAAACGAATTATACTTCTAACTAAACCTAGCAAACGAGAAACCACAGTTAGTCATTAAGACAGTTATAATACTTAGATACAGTACAACTATTTTCTTAGTGTCTCCCGGCAATCATCGTATTTCCGAATATAAACGAATGCTAATTTCCAAGTCCATCAATTATTAGATGTATCGTGTATAATAATTTGAATTCAGATCTTAGTACTTTATTTTGTGATTTCGGTGTGAACTATGACTTACTTGACTTAATGTCCAACGTCCCCTGGATGGGGCAAAGGGCGTCCACAGTAGTCCTCCATCGCGATCAATCTTGTGCTTCACGCTTCACCTCGCTCCACGTCACACCGATGCTCGTTGCTTCCGCCAACACGGTGCGACGCCAGGTCTGACGGGGACGGCCACGCTTTCTTTTGCCTTGGGGATTCCAGTCCAGCGCTTGCTTCGGTATATGATCAGAATCCCTTCGCAGCGTGTGGCCAATCCAACTCCACTTGCGACGCTTGATCTGGCGGTCGATCGGGCTCTCGTGGCATTGCTTCAACAGCTCTACGTTGGTGATGGTCTCGGGCCAGTAAATGCCGAGTATGCGTCGAAGACAGCGGTTGACGACGACTTGGATCTGGCGTGAGATGTCTTTTGTGACCTTCCACGTTTCGCACCCGTAAAGCAGCACGGATTTGACATTTGACCCGAAGATTTTGAGTTTAATCCTTCGGGTCAGCTTCCGCGATTGCCAATCGGGTCTCAGCTGCGCGAAGGTAGCTCGTGCTTTGGCTATCCTTGAAGCGATGTCCTCTTCACGACCTCCAGTTTCTGACACGACGCTCCCGAGGTAAGTGAACTTGTGGACACGTTCCACTGCCTCCGTGCCAATCAGCAACGGTGAAGTATTCTTCACACCAGATCTCATCTCTTGGGTCTTCCGGGTGTTTATTTTTAGTCCCGTTTCTGCCGCTTCTTAAATCTTTCAATTTAGCTTGCATGTCAGCGTGGGTATGACTCAGCAGGCATAGGTCATCGGCGTAATCCAAGTCCTCTAAGACGTTGGATAATCCCCACTCTATCCCGCGGCGCTTGTTGTCGAAAATGCGAAGCAAAATCCCGTCAAGAACGACTAAAAAGAGGAGCGGTGAAAGGAGACAACCTGTCGGACACCTGCGTGTACTGCTATATCATCCGAGATGAGGCCGTCGTGAGTCACTCTACAGGAATAATTCTTGTATATACTCTCCAAGAGACGGACAATTTTCGGTGGCACTCCAATGTCCAGTAGGCGGGATCACTTCAGCGTATCAAATGCCTTTCCGAAATCGACAAAGGTGAGATAGATCTCCCTCTGCCATTCTGATGCCTGTTCTAAAATGATACGGAGAGTGTTGATCTGATCCGTGTACGAACGGTTCGCGCGGAAACCAGCCTGCTCTTTGCGTGGGAGAGGATCTACGGTTCTCGATAACCTGTCCAGGATAATCTTGCAGAAAACCTTCGAGGGAATCGAGAGCAACGTAATACCTCTCCAGTTATCGCATTGACTAAGATCTCCCTTCTTGGGTACAGTTATCAAAAGACCCTTGTTCCATTCGTCCGGAAGCTCTTCAGTTGCCCATATCCTCTCAATGAGAGGCGTCAGAACATTGACGGCGGAGGATAAGTCAGCTTGTAGCATTTCCGCAGTTATCAGGTCGAGTCCTGGTGCTTTCCCAGTCTTCAAAGAGAGGACTGCTCTTGCAACTTCCGAAGCTGACGGTGGTTCCGTGTCGATGTCGAGAGGCCGGGATGGTATAGAACTGACTTGCAGCGCGTCAGGTGTTGATGTAGCTGACAAACGGAAGACCTCCTCAAAGTGATCACGCCAGCGCCTTCCGACGTCACTATGAGTTGACCGTTCTTAGACTTGAGCGGCTTCTTCTTATATTTGCTGTTACCTGCCAAGGTTTTGGTAGCATTATACAATTCCTTCAGGTTACCGTTGTTTGCAGCTTGTTGAGCACGATCAGCAATATCATCAGCCCACTGCCTCCTATCTTTGCGGGTGCTACGATAGATTTCTCTGCGTTTCTGACGATACTGCATGTTAAGGTCGGCTCGCATGACGTCATTGCGGGTCTCAAGCAATCTCAGATGAAGGTTTCTTCTGTCTTCGATCAGGCTCCAAGTGTGCTGTGACATCCAGTCTTCGCGAGAATGAGTCTGTTTGTGTCCTAGAACGACGGAGCTGGTTTCTGTATAGGCCACTTTGATGCGTTTCCACTCCTCGTCCAATGAGTCCGAACCGGTATCAAGTCCCGAAAAATGATAGCTCGAGTTGGAACGTTTTACGGATGCCCAGGTCACGCAGTTTGCTCATATCGAACCTTCTTCCGATCTTGCCGGGTCCTCCAGCCGCACGGGCCACTGCAACCTTAAGCCGGATTTCAGCAACTACCAGATGGTGGTCGCTATCAATATCGGCGCCCCTGCGGTTTCGGACATCGAGCAATGAGGAAAGGAATTTGGCGCTAATGGCAAGGTGGTCAATCTGGTTCTTGGTGACTCCATCGGGTGAGTTCCACGTGTACTTGTGGTGGTCGCCATGTATAAATAATGTTCCTCCAATGGTCAGGTCGTGGTTCTGGCAAAACTCGACAAATCGATTTCCGTTCTCATTACAAACTCCAAGCCCCTGCGTACCCATGTGCCGTTCGCGATTTGTGTTAACGTTCCCAACCTTTGCATTCAGGTCCCCCATGACTAGGACGATATCTTGCTTCTTGATGCTCCTAATGGTGGCGTTGAGGGCGTTGTAGAAATCGTCTTTGGTATCCTCTGGTGATGCATTAGTTGGGGCGTAGCATTGTACGATGGAGATCTTCCGGGCTCTCGAGTAAAAACGGGCGTACATGATACGGTCTGAGATCGGCTTCCAGTCCAGGAGACTATTCCTAGCTGTATTAGAAAGGAGGAGCCCTACAGCCAACTACGGTGTGAACTATATAGAGCTGTAAAACTATTTTCCTTTTTAACCGCAGCAGCTTTCCTCCCATTTTAAAAATAAATTACATTAAGTTAAAAGAGTATTAACAACTCTATTTACTTTCAAGTTGATTGAAAGCGTCCGGTCTTCACCGAGTGCTAAGGGCAACTGATAAATAGGCGACGACTGACGAAACACAAAGTTTGCCGAGTGACATAAAGAAAATAGTTGTACTGTAAGAAAATAATTTTCAGTTGTTTTTAATTTTCACCTAAGTATCAAACATTCTCTTTTTTATCCATCAGTTTTGTCAACGTCACGTCGTGCAGTGTATAATTTGAGGATCTTCAATAGCTGTACACGCTACGGGATGGTGAAATAAAGCCATATACGGGGCTATGTCCACACGGGCTGATATTTTGTCATGCAGAGCTTGCTTTTGTTGCTAATATTTTTATGCCACTTCTGGTTTTGAATATATACTCGTAATAGCCGTGTTTGTTACAATGCTATTTTTAAATTTACTTTGTGATTTACCATTTAACGAGCAGAAGCTTTTTTAAATGATCTTAACAAGAATTTATATTTAAATAGCCATCCTTTCGGCTTCGCTGTAGTCGGGTAAAAAGAGGTACCGTTTTTTGCTTGTTTATGTTTTTAAAAGATTGTCTCTGGACGTATCAGTCAGACTTCGAGAATATTTTCACTGGCAGAAACCAGCACTATCGCTGAGTGTCATAAATTTGGCTTTATATCCCGAAATAATTAAAGATACCTGTAGAATAGACCACGATAGTGAAGTCACGGAAATAACTTAGTTACTTACTAATAACAATGATAATGCATTTACTTATGCTTGATAAGTAGACCAGTGGTGGTAACGGCCGCGACTTACAAGTTGTAGGTCACGGGTTTGAACCCAGGCAGGCGCTTTACTTTGTGTAAATTAGTTCATCACCACTGCTCTTAAAACGGTGAAGGAAAACATAGTGAGGAAACCGGTATGTCCTAGAACCAAAAATTCGAAGACATGTGACATCCACCAACGAGCACTGGGTCCGCGTCGTGGATTAGGTACGGCCCATTCTCTCTCACAGAGAGGAGGCCTGTGTCCCATTAGTGGGAACATTAAAAGACTGACGATGTTGATGCAAAGCTGTAATTATTTCTGAAATTTAATAATGTATTCATGAAATTCTATGTACGTTTGGCATTGGACATGAAAGCAGCGTATTATTATTTAAAGCTGCTGATTAGATAGTGATAGGAATCTAATATTAATAATTGAGTTATTAATTCTAGGTTTGTGTTTTAGCTACAGGATGATTTTAATCCATAGGAAATATTTCATGGGGTTCAAACTTTTGAGTTTTATAAAACAGTTGTGTAACAACTTTTTTGTTTGTTTGATTTTTTAACGTCATTGGACTTTAACAAAGCTGTGAAACTTTAGCTAATTTACTTAGATTGACCCAATCAATGTCCGAAACAGTTTTTTCAAGTTTCATTGTTGCTTCTATAGTAAAAGTTGCTCATATTCGTGAGTAATTTCTGTGTGGAGCGGTAATTAATACCTGTTTACTGATTGTGTGTTCTTATAACAGTGGTCTGTAGTTTCTGAATTGATACAATTTGCTTGTTTTAATAAATTCTTTACTGTAGGAAGCTTTTGACAGCTCTTTACAACAGATCATAAATAACATAGATAAAATAAAAATAGTAATGACTTTGTGTTGCCATTAACAATTTACAACAATTTCTGCCCCCGAAAGATTGTAAAAACATGATATTTGATATATATATAAGGATTATTTATTGTCTTAATAGGTGAGATTATAATACATCCTCTATACTAGTTAAGGAACGCTTTCTAACAGCAACTGTGGCAGCGGTAGTCGTTCTCATGCCGCCATTTATTATTTACATGTTGGTTCTGTCACGCTGAATTTTAATACAGTTTTGTGTAGCTTGTTTTATGTTTTGGCTCCGAAAAGTTTGTCAGTTAACATTGTTATCCACTTGTAATGTTTTTCGTACATTGAGTTCCCATTGCTGAGACACGCTGACTTTCACACCGTGAAAAGAAGCGGGCTGTAATCAACCACGGGGGCCAGTGCGAATTGGTATCCATAGAGACACCACACGTTTTCGAAATTTAGGTCTAGGGCATGCCGGTTCCCTTCAACGCTTTGAGAGCAGCGGTGATTAATAAAAGAATACGCGTAACTGGGTTCGAACCCATGAACTTTGATCCGTAAGTCGGGGCCGAGACTATCTTCGATATATATCTTCTCATATTCTAGATTCTATTTAGAGACCTCCTAAGTATTCTAGATTCCATTTATAGACCGTCTGATCGAACTTATCAAGAATATCGCAGCAATTGTTGAGTTGAGTTATTGTTCAGTGAATAAATCTATTGTCTGTATTCGTGGGTATTCCCTTAGTCTCTACAAGTTCATTGAACCATGTCTAAATAGTAGAAAATTGTTCAGAATGATTTCTTTTGGATCAGGAAACCTAATCATTATTAATCTGAAGTTGAGTTTTAAACATAAGCTTTTGTTATCAACATCTATTGGAACGATTCAACCATCCTTAAAACGAACTATATCCAGTTCAATTCCCCACAAATTCTAAACGATCTCTAAACAACTTTGAATCAGCCAAAACAGGAGCCAAAACATACAAACTCTACTAAAATCAGGTTTCGTATATTCTTGACGCGTCCGTAGCAAGTTTAAAGCCGACATGATGGCCAACATTAGCCGCGAGGAGACATTATCGTGTTGTAAACCGGAGATTTTACGGCGTCAGGTAACATACTGGTACTATTGTTGTAACCACTGGGGATTCCACCACGGAGGTTAGTTGTAGCAAATTGTACGATGATTAAAACCTTAATCAGAGCGCGAGAAACATTTTGTAGACAGTGTTTTGTTTTTGTTTTGTCACAGGATAAATAAAAAATTAAATTCTTTCCATTTTCAAAATAAAGATCAGTTCTGAAATGTTTTTTTTTTATTTTATTTAATTATTGTTTTACGGCGGGCTTGGAGCGGTATTTTTAGAGGTTGTGTAATGTAGTACAAATCTAGCAAGTATCTACAAAATGTGAAAGCAATTGGGTGAAAAAAGTATAGTGAGGAAACCTAGTAAATGATCGTGAATACACGCTGTGAGCAAGCTTGATGATCATTGATTATTCCTTCTCTGCATGACAAAAGGGCCTTGCTCTGCATTTGCAGCGGGACAGTTTCAGGCCGGAAATATTATTACGACTTAGGTTGCCAAGTGACGTGTGTTAAAGGTGAAATACGAACGGATTCATCACACTGATGAATTTTGGCTAAAATTGTCTTAACTAAAAATAAAAAATATCTGGTTGGTATAAAAGATAAAGAACCTGAAAAAATGTCGCTCTAAGAAATTTTGTACAAACTTAAAAATCTTTTTTTGCAAAGAGTGTAAAAAAGATTTCAGTAAAAATACCTCAATCAAATAAATCGCTTCGTCCATTTCGAGGGCCTCTCTACGATTTCCTGTTATGAAAAACGTAATAAATTCTGGTCCACTTTATGCTTTGTTGTTACTGAAGATGATTCTTCAAAAATATGGACGGTTACACAAGGAAAACCTAAGAGAATAATTTCAACTCCGATGTTGAAATTTCTTTGAACATAAGGCATATTCTATGTTTTCATAGTCCTGTTTAAAACTATTCAGTTGTGTTGCGAGCTTGCCGAGAATGAGAGATAAGATGATGCCATTATAAAATTAAAGTCTGGCAGGAACGTTGGGCATCAGGCTGATTGTACAAGGTGCCTCGGACGAACTTCTAGGTCTGAGTCCAGTTGTATCCATCTGACCATAACAAACGCCGAATGGGACTAACATTGTTCTTTGAAGTGGTTTTTAAAAACCAATCAATATATTTATAGATATTTTTATATACCGTGCGTGTTTCATGAACTGTTGGAAAAAAAATATTAATCTTCTTTCTTTGCATTCAATCACAAATATCAATTTTGAAACATGTGATATTTGAATTTAGGTAAATATAATTATTATATACACCTTATATTTCTAATCTCTCCTAAAGAAACTTAGATTCTCGGAATCTTAGATTAACTTAAAACACAAGGGAGGCTTGTGTTATCTTGAGCTCCCAGCCTATAATTCTACATTTGACTGTTCAATAACTTATCATTTATTATGTCTTTGATTCTCGACAAAAATCGACATTAATTACGAAGAAATTTTTATCGATTTAACATAAGTATTTTATTTTCGCTCAATATTTTTTTGTTTTAACATATACCCAAGCGTTTAAATTATTATGTTTTATGTATTAAAATGAACTGTTACATTTTGTATTACTATTACGTAATAATGTGTATTCAAGGTATAATTATCCAATATTACTGTTTTCGATATTTAACAATCTTATTGATAAATAGATTATTATGTTTTGTGATAATAAAATGAAAATATTAAATTATCACTAGTTTATTTACTGAATACATAATTCAATTCATTTAAATCATTGGAATATCGCAGTTAAAGAGCACGTCGCTTCACTATTGTAAGCATCCATGAAGGATTGCATGTCATTGTTTATGGTTGCCTGTTAATAATTATGGAACTTCATAGACGTGCTTATGTCTAATTTAAATGTGCAGGCTGGACGGATAGTAGGTCATTTACTTACTTTTCAAATTTAATGGCGTTATTAGGTAGGTAGGTGATGAGAGCGTAAGAAACCTCGACACATTTTGTTGATGCCACTCGCAGATATTTTTCACCTTTGAGAGAAAATTAGTGTGAAAAGAGAAAAACATAATTCTATTTATATACAATTTGTGTGGGTCATTGTAGGTGTAGATACTTTTTGTAGACCTTAGACTAAACCTTTGAAGAATTCAGGAGGAGGATATTTTGTTATATTATAATATTTATTGACTAAAGTACTTTAAGTATATGTTTGTTGCTGACGGCCAACCAAGTCAGTCATTCCTTATAGCCAGAATTGAATATTACTGATTTTAATCATCGAACAAGCAAAACGTTCATTATAAACTGTAACCCGACTTCGGAACATTTAGCCTATGTTACCCGGGTCTTAACGAATCGACTGACACCTAATTCATCAAAATCGGATGAATAGTTTAGGCGCTACGGAGGAACATACGTAAATACAAACATACATACACCGAAGTACGCCGTAGCAAAGTAAAAAAAAAATACAATTAAAATCTGTAGTAAAATATAAGACGTTTCTAAAGAAATGGGCGCACGGTTGGCGCAGTGGTTGAGCGATTGACTGCTGCGCTGCGTGTCGCGGGTTCGATTCCCGCACGGAGCAAATATTTGTATGACCTACAGATAGTTGTTCCGGCTCTGGGTGTTGTGTATGTGAGTTTATATGTTTGTAAACGCACCCACGATACAGGAAGAAATTCATAGTGTGGGGCAAAGTATTTATAAAAAAAAAAATTGTGTACTCGTGCCAAATAATAACATTATATTTTTGTTGAAACAACTGAATTAAGTAATCGTTTTCTTTGATACTTATGTTTTTTTTATAAAAAGCCAAGATAACATTATTAATCTTCAGGTAAACATTTTTCTGTCCCGACCCATAATAAAATAAAACTTAGATTAAAATGGATTATTCGTATTTTCATTATTGAATCACAATTTGGCCAGCTAAGCCTATTACTTAGCGAAAATAAAATCTTTTTCTCGATAAATTCTTATAAAAATACTCTTCTAAATTACATTTTAATCTAGCTTACGCCCAGACTGGAGGGCTGACAAAGAACAGTCTGATTATATTTTGGCATTTGTTACGTATTAACATACGCTTGCTAATAGTGGTCCTTGGATGGTTATCCTTAAGGCGATATGTACGCCCCAATGTTAACTCAGTACTGGCCGTGCGCCCGCTTGATGCCAAAATATCAATATTAAACCTCCTTTTGAACAGTTTTGTTTGCAAAATATTATTTGATTTACATATGATGTTTCAGTTATGAAGAAATTCCAGCCATCAATTTTTCTGTGTAAAAATATTTTTAAATATCCTAGTCGTTTTGGAGGAGTTTCCAAAAGTTGCGAAAAAACATCGTGTTGTTATTTTTTTTTTTTAAGTAAAACTATTAGTTACACGAAAAAACCTTGTTTCATAAATTATGTTCATGAATCAATAATGAATATATATTTTTATCAAACCTTTTAATCTAGCCGTTACTTAGGAGTATGCTTTTGAAAGTAACTGTTTTACGGCACTAAAGCAGATGTAGGCCCTTAAGGGTTTACCGCTTTAGTGCCGTAAAATGGTCACTTTCTAAAGCATAATCCTTAGTAACGGCTAAAAGGTTTGTTTGTATTTGTAAAACATAGTTTTTTCGTGTAACTAATAGTTTTGTTTAATAAAATATATTAAACAATTTGATATCTTTTCGCTACTTTTGGATACTCCTCCAAAATGACTTGGATATTTAATAATATTTTTACACAGAAAAATTGATGGCTCGAATTACTTCATAACTGAAATAGCGTATGTAAATCAAAGAATATTTTGCAAACAAAACTGTCCAAAAGACATTCAATATTGATATTCTGGGCGGACGCACGGCCATTACTGCGTTAACATTGGGGAATATATACGCCTTAACATACCGAGATAATGGCCCGAATTGTACGTAAAGGGCCTATTTCTAAATTAAGTATTTTTGGTTAAGAACGAATTTAGTATTTGTCAAACAATAAAAATAAATATCATTATAATTTTTTAGCCTACATACCTGTCAAAATTTGGCACTAAAGATGTTGACACGTTCTTAACCTCAAATACATAATTCAGAAATCGGGCCTAAGTCGTTGATCCCTGCTGTCTTTTTAATAGACTTCAAAAAAGGAAGAGGTTCTCTATTCGTCGGATTCTTTATTTTTTATGTACATAGATAGATCTTTGACAGACGACAGTAGACAAAAGCCAAAAAACATTACACCAGAGGCTCTAGACATAATTATGTGTTATTCGATGTTAGCGACGGCGATGGTTGAAATGCCAAAATGTCTGGGAATTGACCACTGGTATTTCGATAGCGCTTGACATTTCATATATTTTTGACTTTTTTCCAATCGCTAAGACGACGCTATCATTGATAGAATATCACTAGTACTCTAGGCACTCTTCTTCATTCTTATTTTTTTTTTTATAAGAATAAAAAATAAAAATAGTGCAATGAATGTTGAATCTAAAAAAATTAAAGGCATTGCCATTGATTCTGTGTTATACTATTACCTCGCTATATAATTGTCACCAAACTTCTTGGCCGCCCCGAAGTTGACTGCAATTTCTGCGCACTAGTAAATCTCATACAAAAACAGCACCGATCCGTGCCTTGCGCATTGAAAAGCCAACTTCAGGGCGTCCAAGAATTTTGGCGAGGACTATGATTTATTTATTTTTATAGTCCCACTGCTGCACTGTTGGGAAAAGGCCTTCCTTCCTTCTTTCTAATATTCACGGTCTGATCAGTGATCCTTTAAAAATTAATCTAAATCACCATCTCCTCGTAGGCCTGTCACAGTGATAACTGACACTGTGTTGTTATTTTAGCCCATAAGACCTTCATCATGCGTCAGATATGACCTATAAAGATTTAATTTGTAAAATCTATAAAGTCACGTCAACACATAGAAAACAAGCATGGTTATCAATGCTCATTCCCTCCTATAAGAAAAAAAGCCTTTGCCCTGCAGTGGGATAATTACAGGCCGCCTTTATTAAGCCTTTGTTATAAAACCGCGCTCACCCTCCGTTCCGCAATGCGCGTATAAAAAATTCATACTCTTGGAACCTAATCCATCATACAGGATTACTTTATGAAGGAACACCAAATGATTGAAACTCAAAAACAAAATGTTCTATTAATCTTACATATTAGATATTTATTTTGTATGAATATAAAAGGTTTTATGAATACAACGGAGTCGAAATGAAAGGCATGTTTGAGCTAAATATCTTTTAATATTAATATTTTTGGCACAAGGAGATGTTTGTGTTATGAAAGAAACTAACGTAGGCGTCATGTAGAGTTTGCTCCTTGCTAATATTTCTTGGTACAATATTCATATTAATAACTTGAAATAATCTTAACAGTTTCAAAATGTATTAATACTTCTATAATAACATAGTGTTTTAAAATTATTACGAGGACAGGGGTAACGATTCCGGAATAGCGTGATCTTCTAACACAGTTTGCATAGAAATTCCAAAGGGTTGCAGACGTAGGTGCTGCATTTTTTCACTTTCAGTCGTAAGTACAAACAACGTGCAAGAACACATGAAATAATATTAAGTATTTTGCTCACCAAACTTCTGGGCCGCCCTGAAGTTGTCTTTCCGATGCGCAAGGCACGAAACGGTGCTGTTTTTGTATGAGATTTATTACTGCACAGCAATTGTAGCCAACTTCAGGGCTGTCAAGAACTTTGGCGAGAACTATACCAAGCATTATTATTTATAGTTTGGCAAATTCGTACGTGAACTCTCATGGTCCGCGGGCGACGGGAAACATAAGGTAGCGGGTAAAACGAGCGCGCGGGTCGGGAAACTCTTGACAGAAGCGTCGTTGCGCCGTCACATCATTGGGTAGTGACGTACCCCGCCACCAGCGCGGACATCACGCGCGCGCATGGAGTCTGGATTTGTGTTCGGCTCTCCCCCTATTTCAAAGCACTTAAGTATAGCTCAAAATGTGGGTGAACTGTAGATAGAGACCTCTTAGCCTTCCGATAGACGATGGTGACCACTCGCGTCCGGCCCTGGTTCAGGCCATAGTACGGGACGAGAGGGCATGGGAAGCTGTCAGCTCCTTCTGCGAAGCAATAATGCTCGCGAAGGAAGAGGCGTAACGCGTGAGGGAGACGCAACATAGACGCCCTCACACCCCAAGGCACTGCAGGAGACGCCCTAGGCGTCGGGAGTCGCAAGCCTTTACCCGGCCACCAGCACGGGGTCTGCTAGGGCCGTTGCCTGTCTGGGTCGCGGCGTTACCGCGGCCCTGGCTTAAGCAGCTGAAGGAACACGGGTGGGTTTTAGTCAGTAAATCTCTGACACAAAAGAACACACACACACTCTCTTACTTCATTGGATGAATTCACACTCACAAAAAAAAAGTATTCTGGTAGAAAACTTTTAGACTTCTGGGAATAAAGGTGCTATGTTATATCAGCAAAATATGTATGTATTCAGTGAATATCAACCATCTTTAATGTACCTGTTTGTTTGCCTACTCAGCTAGGTGCGCCGTTTCAGGCCTCCCCACATATAACGTTTAGGAAACGACTGTACATTATTTAGTACTAAGCTATGCCCGTAAGCCAAGAATGAGTTATGAGTATTAGTTTTCGGCTATATGAGCTATGTACATGTGGTATTTAGACTTTACTGCAAAAACTTCATGCTTGTTAACACTGGTACAAACTGGTAGTAAAAATCACATTAATTATGTAGTGCCATAGCAAAAAATACGATGGGTCCCATTTGCTATTTCCATTGAATGCCATGTTATAACAACATGTGTACTTTTCAGAAGAAAAGTGATTTACCTTTATCAAACCTTTTAAAAGCAGCGTGTGTTATGTATAATATTTATGTATAATATATGTAAAATAATTGGTAAATTACCTATTTAGTTAGGCTTCTTTGTTTCAAAAGATTTTGTGTTATAATAGCTCTAATTTTTTCTTCGTCATTAGTTTATTTACGGGCTTAATATTTCTGGGGCAACTAAATATTTTTATTTTTTTCTTAATTCCTTTATGGCTTTATAAAAAAGATAGTTTTTCAACAACAATATTGTATTTCATCGTTGTTCGACTATAGGGTCCGATATCTTAATCTTTCCGATTCGAGTGTGTTTGTTTGTGACGGGCCTTTAGCCCAATTTTCCGCTGGTCTGCATTTACCTACTTAACGTTCGTCTGACATCCTAAAAAAGGCTGCCTTGAACGTGAACTAACCCCAAACCCTTAAAAACAATATACTCGTATTACCTACATTTTAGAACGTATGTTACGTATACTTTTAAAGATACGTTACGTATACTAATAAGAAAAATTACCTTTTAAACAAAAAAATACACTAAATCGATCCATCTATTGAGGAATTTTGAAGATCCGGACAGACAAAAAGCTTGTACTTATAATAACAGTCTTTGAATCTCTTGTAATAAAAGGGTTTTCATTTGTTTGCCTTTTATATTTAGTTTCCTACGTACTTTACGTAATCCTTGACATAAAGCCAAAAACTTGTCTCAATCTTACTAAAAATCTGATATAAATTATTTTAAAAGCTCCCAGCACCCAATCTACTTGAACAAAACCCGGCCAATTTAAATACGTCACTGTATGAATGCGGGGCTTAAGGAAAGAAGCGACTCCTTAACTCTGCACGCTAACAAAGAATACAATAACGACTAGACTTTAGTCAGATTATCTACATAAAACAAAAGCCAGGGTTATAAACTAGCTCAGATTCAGTGCTTGCGTCATCGTTTTTCTTTTGTTTATAATACTTATGCGTTCTTAGGACAATGTGACAATGGTTTTACGAGTACTGTTGCAGTTTAATACAAGTGAACTGCATTACTGGGCATCTAACTGGTTTTAAAAATGAAATAAAGCCCCAAACATAGCTTTAGCTTATCAAAGTTTACAACATATAAACAACTAGCTTCTGCCAGTGGCTTCGCCCGAGTAAAAAGTGTTTTCTTATCGCATGGGAACATTGTACCGGGATGCATGTGCTATTCTAGTCTTTGACAGATTTGTTGTTGAATTAGGTATTTTATCTAAGTTTGCAATATATCTAAGTATGTGAGAACCATGTTCCTATTTATCAAATTAACGAATTTACCTGTTAATGCTTTAAATACCTACTTTATACCTCTTTATACAGTGTGTAGTGTTATTCTGGGTGCATCGTCCTAACATATATAAATTTATTAATGTATTTACTTATGTAAATACTGTAAAACACTTATGTTTTTTTAAAGAGAGGAACGCACAAGAAACTCCATACTTACCAGATTCTTGTGCGTTCTTCTCCATATCAAGCTACTTTTCCGAATGCACGGTAAAATATTTTTTTTATAACTTGTAAATTTTATTAGTTGATGTTCAAAAGTGCCGCTTAATGGCCTAGTTGAAATTACTTACATTTGACTTTGATTCAGACTTTGAGACTTTATTCTATCTCTGTGCCAAATTTCATCCACATCCGCTCAGTATATTTTGCGTTTTTGCGTGAAAGAATAACAAACACACTCACAAAATTTTGCCTTTTTCGTCCAGATCCGTTCAGCCATTCTGGCGTGATTGAGCGACAAACATACATCCATCCAAACTTTTGCATTTATAATATTAGTTAGATAATCTCGTCTGAATGTTTCAAAGGGTTGAGCAGAGGTGTAGGTAATCTATAGTATCTACCTATACTCACATTTAGCCAGTAATGTTGTCTCATGCAAAAGGGGGCGAGGCTATTGCTCTCAACCGGGCATTAACCAAGACTCCGGGCTGCAAAATTCTTGATCAAAAAACCCAATAACACATCAAGCACAGGTCATGTTTAGCAGTATCCTTCAACGGCTAGACTAACGAGGCAGACCTTAAAGCTGCGTCACCGGTTGGTGTTGCCGTGGCAGAATTCTGGGCCAAACATAAAATTTAGAGACTATTTTTGCTATCGACACGCTAAGAAGAAGAACGAGGCAGTCAGATTTCAATACGTTTTTCCTTAAATCCTCATTATCACACACAGGTAAGCTGCAGCTAAAGAGTGGAATTCCCTGCCGGAGTCTGTGCTTCCCGATAGCTACAATCAAGGGGTCTTTAAGTTAAGAGTGAATAGATAATTTCTAGGCAAGCATGTTTCACCGTCGACCACATCTTCGCTTACCATCATATGAGATAGTTGTCTAGCGGAAGCCTAAAGACCAAAAAAATGAAAATAGGGAAAACCGGCTAAGTGCAAGTCGGACTCGCTCACGAAGTGTTCCGTACCATTATCGCAAAAAAAACGGCAAAAAAAGCACGTTTGTTGTATGGGAGCCCCACTTAAATATTAATTTTATTATGTTTTTAGTATTTGATGATATAGCGGCAATAGAAATACATCGTCTGTGAAATTTTAACTGTCTAGCTATCACGGTTCATGAGATGCCTGGTGACAGACAGATAGACGGACTACGGAGTCTTAGTAATAGGGTCCCGTTTTTACGCTTTGGGTACGGAACCCTAAAAACGTACTTAAATCTAGATGAAACCAATTGCTGCACAAACGTGGTGTGTATACAGTATTTCCCCATCAGTGCACAAAACAATTGCCTTTTACCGCTGTTCATTTCGACTGTCGGTTTAATGGAAAATTGAACTATCACCAAAGTTTTTGTTTGTTATGCAAACTAGTTTTTTGGACACGGATTTCACTACGCCCCCTTACCGTTAATTGTTGCAAAATTATTACCCGTAAACAAAGTGTTTTACTATGTTTTTATTTTTAACTGTTTGGTAGTTCCAAAATAAATTTATCTAAAAAAGAATACAACCTAATATTTTAATCACCATATTTTTTTTATAAGTAGTATTGGACAAAGATACGATATAAGCAAACATCAATTCTTAAAAATGACATCAGCTGTCATTTGAAGACCTTTGAAAGTCGTTATGGGTAGTCAGAAGCCTGAGATCTAGTCTAGCGGTATCGTGTTACCCAGTTACTGGGTTTTGAGGGTCAGATAGGCAGTCGCTCCATGTAAAACACTGGTACTGAGCTGAATCCAGCTACACTGGAAGCCGGCCCCAAAGTAGTTGAGAAAAAGCTAGGCATATTTCTGAACTTGAAGTTAAGCTTATATAGCCAATAGGACCGGTGGCTGATGATAATTACAAAAATTTGCTCGTCAGTTAGATTACCTAAAAATATTGGACATTTATTTTTTCTTTACCCACGTAAATAAAAAATTACGACGATACATTGCGTTGTGTTGTTGTGACGTCAAAGGGCTGGAAGATGAATGAACATATCATAGCTGTTCAGCACATTTTTGTTCGCATAATTCGATAACATGTGAAAGCGAGTGTTGACAAACAAAAACACAGGCTCTACGACTACACTATATTCTGCATGTTTAGAACGTTTACAGCTGAGTAGGTAGGCATTATATATTACTAGCTTCTGCCCGCGGTTTTGCCCGCGTGAAAGTCGAAAATTATCCCGAGAGAACATATTCCCGTGATAAAAAGTATCCTATGTGCTATTCCTGACTATAATCTATCTCTGTGCCAAATTTCATCTTGATTCATCCGGACGTTTGAGCGTGAAGAAGTAACAAACATACAAACACACACTCACAAACTTTCGCCCTTATAATATTAGAGTGATAAGTGTGATTATTTCTGCGACTATCCACCTTCAGCCAAGTTGACAATCTACAATCGATAACGCAAGTTGAAAACGAATCAATGCATGGGAATGACACATCTGAACATTAAGCCACGTGGTCAAACCATACAAATAGAAGGCTTTAACGATTGTAGATAGAGAATCAATACGAAACGTTTGTAACTTTGCTAGGGGTCTAAATCAAGTCAAATCAAATGTTTTTTATTTCACATAGGCCTACATGGGCACTTATAAAACGTCGACAAAAGGTGCACGGTTCGGGTTAGTCGTTTCCTGTGGAGAAGAACCGGCAAGAAACTCCACGGTTCCTCTTTTAAAAAAATTGGTTTGTTTTTACAATATTTCCACGTTACAGTATTAGTGCTTAGATATGGGGGGACAACGTAGGCCCGACAATAAGTCGTAAGAAACTAAAAAAAAATTGTATAAACGAGAGAGTTAACAAATGTTAACAAGCGTCTAGAAATCTAGAAGGCCTACAATGTTCACACATTCACAAAACAATCAGTAAAAGAATCTATACAAAGGAAAAAATAAATAAAAATATATAACAAGACTAAATTTAACATGTGCCACAAATGTTGTTATCAGTGGTCTGTTCTATTAACCACACATAATCAGTTAATTGCGTTCCTACTGCTGGGACCAAGGCCTCCTTTCTGTAAAAATAACATAGTTCAACTACACGAGCCAATTTTCATCAAGTAAATATTCACACGAAATAGAATAAAGTGATATCTGTCACATATCTGCTTCGATGACTCACGCCTACGTGACTCATGGAGACGTTAAGCTCAATTACATTTGCTCATTTCCTCTTCAATAAAGTGTGATAATAATAAACGTTTCCTTATGTCTCTGCTCTAGTGTTTCCGATGTTTTGGCTGGTGATACACAAATCCGTGCTTATACTTCCGGGTTATGGACAAAGTATCGTCCGCGTCGTAGGCAATAAAGTTTTCATCCCAATCAATGAGTCTGTATATAATGCACATATGATGAGATTCGAATACATATGTGGTTTATTTCACCATTTTAGCCCCCGACGAAAAAAGAGGGGTGTTATAAGTTTGACGTGTGTTGCTGTCTATCTGTGTGTCTGTCTGTGGCATCATAGCACCTAAGCGGATGAACCGATTTTGATATAGTTTTTTTTTGTTTGAAAAGTGAGGTCGAGAGAGTTCTTAGCTATGCTATATATAAAATAAAATCGGTTCAGCCGTTCAAAAGTTATCCGCATTTTACTCTTTGAATCTGGGTTTTTTCGCAACATATTGTGTCATAATTACGTGTTTCGATAGATTGTCGATTGAAGCGTGTCTACTACTAGGTGTATTATATATAGTTTAAAAAGCATTTAATAAAAATTAAATAAACACACACACAAAACCTCTAAAAAGATTCAGATGAAGAGACCTCCTAATTTATTTTAAATTTAGTTTTTTTTTGCGTGTACAGATAACGTAGAGCTTTGAAATTTAACCATGAAATTATAAAATTAATATTAAAAAAAATATATATATCAAGTTGTACATTCCATCCGTAGTACAGTCAGTATTTTAAATAAATGATAAGTTCTCTATTGACCCTGTGAACTATTTACCGAAAATAACATCTTGACAGTATCCAACAATAAAACACATTCAAAATCAAAAAATCAAAATCAAAATCATTTATTTGTAAAACATAGGTAATGATTACATGCAAGATCTTAAAATTAGGTAGTGCGCTATGTTTTGCCATTTGGCATACAAATTATAAAAAAGAAATACGATTATATCATGAGGTACTGTTAAATTAAAATATAAATTTACTACAATATTATCACATTTAAATATCAACGTAGCCAACTTTTCACACAGAACCTGCCACATTCTCAGACAACATAATTTTCCTTCATATAAATTAGCATGCCGTTCTTATGAAGTGAGACGCACACAGTATGAAACACTGCAGGTACTCAGAGGGCCTCATGTGGTGGTGGCCCAATGGCAAAACCTCACCTATCGTGCTTGCCTCCTTTTCTGTAAGAGAAGAGGCTTTTGCCCTGGAGTGAAGCAGTAACAGGCTGGTATTAACACGGGGTCTCAGCGCTAAGAAATAAAATTTGGTTCAAATAAATCTCACTAGATGGCACGATATGCACCAATCTGTTAATGAATGTGTGTAAAATTAACATTTTCTGGAATTTAACATAAACATTGTATGTTCTTGTTTAATCAACTCTGAATTTTGGGCTCTTAATTCACATTTCAAAGATTATTTGAATGGATCATTTAAAATTGAGGCCAATAGATGGCGCGGTTTTAAATTTCTGAGGCATTCCACTCGATTGTTTACATTTGCATTGTAACACATTTTGGTGCAAAGAAACTGTAAAAACGTGCAAAAAATACTATAAAACAAACCTTCACAGTAATTTAAAAAAAAACACAAACCGAATTAACCCTTTTACTTGCAAGTTGCTGCTAACACCATCTATCTATCGCCGTGGAATGGAACCGAACGCGATTGATGGACAAAAAATAATCGCCTTAATCAAACGAAAAACGCTAGTTAGATCGTCACGGTTTCTTTGTATGGAATGAGGCATCGGTATGCTAGTATTATATTGTCTGTGGTATTACTATTTCTTTCACCGGATGATTGCAAACACCATAAGTTTATAATCAATGTTGCAAGATTATAATGCCTCGATATTGGTGAATGACTAATGTATGATACTATCGAGTTTACTGAGAGCCTATTGATAAGAAAGAGTTTACAATATCACGCGTTTTATTATAAACTTACGGTATTTGTATACGGTATACATTTATACGGTTACATTACCAACTTTACACACAAAATCTACCACATTCTCACGTAACATCATTTTCCCTCCCCATATAAATCAGCAAGCCGTCACTATGAAGTGAGACGCACACTGTATGTTACACTGAAGGTACTCAGAGGGCCTGTAACTGGGGTAAGTGTGGACTCATTAACTCATGCCTAATGATGTGCCGCTGTCTTAACTTACCCCGCTCGCTTTAGTATTCTATTAAATCACGTCTGCGCGAGCTTCGAGTGAAAAATGTGACCCGTTTTTGTTTATGGTTTCAATGGAGGCGGATTAATGATTATTTTATTCATTTTTGGGGTACTCTTGTATCTGTAAAATGTTTTCGTAGAATTATGAGATCATTTGGACCGTCAGCGGGTAGGTAATTAGTAATTTTGTGAGCTAAATTCTGGGGAAGTATTACGTTTTGAAGCTTGATTGACATACTCACTAATTAATAGACGTATTCAAAGCGAAACTGCTAAAACTCGTAGTCCCAAAATATGTTTGATCCTATTATTTACCACTCTGAAAGCCATGGGGCCAAAACGTTGAAACCTGGCTCTAGTAGCTAAAACAAACGTAGCATCTGAAGTCAGTACGTGTTGAGATTGTTTCCCCCTATGTAGCTCCACGATGTAGCGACATTCTCATAGATGGATTTAGTCCATCGCATACACTGCATACTGCCGCCTGGATTTGATCAAAGGATCTATAATAAAATATAATTTATGGAATAATTTTTCACAGTGATCTAAACATATCCTACATTGTCTAAAAACACAAAATATATGATATTTACCATTTTATTGCTGTACAGCAAACACTGTTATACTTTATTTCCCACATTTCTGTCTGTGTGTCAACCGTCAAGGGACCGAGATACATGGAGTCTAGATGAGCGATGAAGTTGCCGAGTAATGTAACGATGCGGTACGTGAGTTGTGTTATTAAAGTTAGAAATATCTTTATAGGAAATGGAATGAGCGCAAGAGTTTGAGCTTGCTTTGTTAGTTACTGGCGGATTTAGTACGTTGGTTTGAAATATTGTCCTTTAAAAATGGAATGGGAAAAAATTTAGATGAAGCTAGAAATCAATTTTCTTCTTCTACTTCACCATTGCCCTTAACTCGTTGATGGATTCGGGGATTCTTTCCTATTCTGAGGCGCCACTTGTAAGCATCGTCAGTAGATAGACCACACTTCTTCATGTTCTTATGGACACTTGTCATCCAAGAAAAATATAGGTGAAAGGAATCAGAGAAAGGAGTAAAGTATTCTTTACAGAAAGACAGTGAATGTCTGTCCAAAATGAGGAAAATATTTGAGTATCTTTAGCAGTTCAGTAATTGTTATGTATTTAGCTTTGATAGCAGGCTTTATAGTGACATACACATAAAAGCGTCGTCTAGGTACCTATTACTAAAAGTTTATGACGATCTAGTATCTTCACATGTTTTGAATACAGTCATAAAACATGCTTCACAAAACTAGTACTACGTATCATTTTACGACGATACACGCAAATAAAACAAATACAATACAATCAGAAATAACTAAAACGTCTTCATTCCAACTGCAAACAAAACGTACAGTCGTAACACTGAACTCAACATTACAATACTACGATAATACCCCGGATCACACTTTACGTTCACTACCCGAAATGATCCGTTTATATGATCCGTTTATTATAGCCATTAACAACCGTATCTCAGAGAATGGAAATGACGGTAGTTGCCTTCGCATGTATTTATGGAGCCGACTGTGTTGAGGCCAGTCAATGAAGATTTAATTTTGGAATTCTCTTTGTATTGAATGTCCGTTTGTGTTATCTGGGCATTGAATAAAAATGGCGACGGTTATTTGAGTTTTATGACTACTGAGCTACTATGCAGCAGCTTTATTTTCAGTTGACTTTAGCATTAGAGTTCAAAAATAGAATGACAACAGGTCTTTTTATTGGCCAAGGATTGCTGAACATGGCAATGCTGTCGGTCTTAAGGTTGCCCTAGTCGACGGCAAGAACTGTTTTGTGCGCGGGGTTAAAATGCATGCTATCTCATCCGGCAACACGTGCGATAGAGATTGATTCTGTGATAAGCAGGTAGTATGGATATCATGAAAAAACTACTAAATGTATCTATTCAAAATAAAATTATTTGCATTGTTGAACTACTAATATATCAAGGATATGTATTGTATAATATATATTGTACTAATATATCAAGGATATGTATGTACTGTTTTGCAATTTTCCTTCTTCTTATGGTATCAACAATGTTCCTTACTTGTCTCACTTTTTTCAAAATCTGTCAAATGTAGAATCTGTCAAAAGTAGAATCTGTCTTAAGTAGAATCTGTCTTATGTAGAATCTGTCATAAGTAGAATCTGTCATATGTAGAATCTGTCCTAAGTAGAATCTGTCTTAAGTAGAATCTGTCATATGTAGAATCTGTCAAAAGTAGACTATGATGTCAAAAGTAGAATCTGTCAAATGTAGACTAAACGATTTATTTGCACTCAAAGATTCGTTAAAAGAAGTGTTGAAATATGAAACTTTTGAAGCTCATAACTTTCAAATATATATATTTTTTACTCTTTTGTTTCCATACAAGGCTAGATAATGATCACCGCAAAGTTCACCAGGCCATCAGTCCACCTGGTGGGTGACCTTCCAAAGCAACGTCTTCCGGTTCGCGGTCGCCACTCCAGAACTTTTCTGCCTCATCGGCCATCCGTTCTGCGAGCAATGTGACCTGCCCACTGCCACTTAAGTTTGGCAATTCTTTAGGCTATGTCGGTAACCCTGGTTCTCTTGCGGATCTCTACATTTCTGATTCAATCACGAAGGATACTCCGAGCGTAGCCCTCTCCATGGCCCTTTGGGTAACTGTTAGCTTTCTGATGAGGCCCATTATCAGCGACCACGTCTCAGAGCCATAGGTCATAACTGGCAACACACACTGGTCATAGACTTTCGTATTGAGACACTGTGGTAAGTTGGACGAGACAATACCGCGCAACTGCCGAACGCTGCCAAGCTCGGATTCGACAGTTGTTGAAAATGTTTCAACGATTGATTAATATTTAAAACTTAACAGTACAATGTTATATATATTGTTGTGCATAAAGAATAGCACATACTTATCATATCACAAGTCACTAATCTCAAAGAATAATGAACAACAGAAAACGATCTCAAAGAGCAAAGAACATGAGACAAAAGACGATAGAGGAATAAAATGCGGGTACTTTTCAAAGGGTATAAACATTTTTAGTAACGAGGCAAAGGATTTTTATCGAGTCAATCAGGCTTATGTACCTAACTAGCCCCTAACTAACTTCTAACCTTACTGGTCAGGTTTCTCTGACGTCATCCTATTTGAAGAAAGTAATAAAATAAGGAAAACTTTGTTAGCTCCCAAGTGTTATTAGATTTTGTTGAGAAACCACGAGATAAACAGAATTTTCAAGTTGGTTACTTACGAGTATTCGTGTAGCTAAATAGTTTTAGTTTATTGTAAATAAATAGGGAACTTTTAAATCAAACTTCATCATCTTATATTTATGTTGAAGTAAAGCATTTGCAGGGAGCAGTGGTGGCCCAGTGGTATCGGCTGCGACTTATAAGTTGTAGGTCGTGGGTTCAAGCCCAGGCAGGCGCTTTACTTTTTGTAAATTATTTCATCACCACGCTTTCATAACGGCGAAGGAAAACATCGTGAAGAAACCGGCATGTCCTAGAACCAAAAATTCGAAGATATGTGACATCCACCAACCCGCACTGGGCCCGTGTGGTAGATTACGGCCCATTCCCTCTCACAGAGAGCAGGCCTGAGTCCCAGCAGTGGGAATATTAATAGACTGATGATGTGATGTGAAACCATTATTTTAAAGCGTGGACTATGAAAGGCGATCAATGTTAAGGCTCCCAATGCAACAACTCTCCATCGACTAATTTGATAAAATAATAATATTGTACATAATAAAGGTACTTGTTAAACAATGTGTTTGAAAGTGTCACGCCACATATGTCTGCAGGAGCCTTTAGAATTTATCTAAAAGGAGGGATTGCTACCCCGCTGTGAGGCAGTCACAGATTGATTAATTTTATTTTATTTTTCAGTACGATAACATAGTAACTACGCAGATAATTTTGTTTTTTTCCTTATTTTATTATGATTAGGTGAATTAGAAAAACATGATCAAAGAAGTTATTTGCTGAGACTAGACGACACTGTTTTTTTAATGTTTAATTTGGTGAGAAGCACGTGACTCGTAAAACATTTTTATTTAATAAAATAAAGTCCCCATTTTTATATAATAAATTTGTTTAGTTATATATATTATATTAGAAACGAGGAAGTCTGTTTGTTTGGTTGTTTGATAAATTAATCGAACCTAAGTGGCTAAGGCCGGGTTTCTCAACGCTACGCGACATGGGTGAAATTTATAAGGCGGGTCAACATAGGAGAAAGGCTATTTTTATCTCGTGATTACTGATGTTCCCGTAGTTTAATTTGGTGCGTATAACCTCTAGAAGATTACTAGTAAAATCACACGCGCAAGAACCTAAATTATTAGAGTAATCTAAGCTATAATTGCTGATTCAGCAGTGCTAACTTGAAGGATAATAATACGCAGATGAGACGAAAGGCAATGGATAAAGTTCAATTTACTAATTATGGCACATACCTTTGAAACAGCCATTCCCATGCAGATGCAGATGAATGTCAGGTTCGGGAAGTTCAGCTCACAGACTAGATACACTATGCTGGCCTGCGGTACACAACACAGCAGGTCTAGGTAATACAGATAACACTTTCATGTAGGTTCGATTAAGAGGTTTGGGCGAGATGATGAGTGATGACCGACGTGCGCGCACCCATGATGATGATGATGATGGGGACTCCCTTTTCCGCACTTAGACTCCCATTCGGTCCGTTGTGCGTGGGGGTTCTGGCTAACAAAGCCAGCCTAGCTCCGTCCAGAAGCACAGAAGCTTCCTGGGAGCTTCACAAGCTTCGCAGAGCGACCTCACTGTTCCGAGGATTTCTTCACGTTGAGATGCCACGGCCTCGCATTCCAGGATGACGTGGGCGGCTGTTTCTTCGGCGTCAAGGCAGCCCCTGCAAAGCGGGCTGTCTGTGGCGCCTATATTAAAAAGATGTTTATTAAGGAGGTTATGACCCGTTATTATTCCTATTATTATTCTTAGGTTATTTCTGCTCAGGCTAAGAAGTTTATTGGTTAAACGCGGGTAAACATTGGGTATAGCCAGTTTTGACTGTCTACAGTCTGTAGCCCGTGACCATCTGTTGTTATGAAGTTCGATCGATCTTTGGCGAATCCATGCACGAATTTGTGAGAAAGGCAGGGGAAGAAGTGGGTACGGGCCTAGCACTATCATATCGGAGCCTCTCTTCGCAAGTTCGTCTGCCGCATCATTGCCCAAGGATCCGCTATGCCCCTTGATCCACTGGAGGGTAATACGATTAGACGTTGATATACTCTCCAGGGCCAGGTGGGTGCGCGCACCCAACCGTGGTTAAAACGAGAAGACAAAGATGGCCGGCGGCCGGTAGTCAGGCGGCGGCGTGTTGACGGTGGCGCCACCGCGCGGGATATCACCAAACCAACGATATGTGACACTTAATTTGTAAATGGAACTATTAAACCAATGCCTCTCAATCGCCCTGTGGTGATGTAATAAAATATACGAACCATAAATTAGCAAGCGTAACCATAATTTACGAATATCACATGGAGGAACCCGCTGGTAATAGTTAGTCTAAAATAAAATGAATAGTTTCGTCCTTGTATTTGCGATCAAATAGGTAAATAGAATTACATATTAGGTTCCATTTCTTGACGTAGATACCATCAAATTAGTGCTTGGAAATAATCCCATTAGGAATTGTAGGTACTAAGACTTGCTGTTCGAAGGCACCTCAAGGCTAGATTATATTAAATTCGTTACATTATATTACTTCAGGCACGTGTATTAGTGTCTGTGTTTGGTGTTATTTATCCATTTGTTGGATACTGGCGACCCGCCCCGGCTCTGCTCGGGTGGCAGAGGGTACAGTAAGCTATCATTAAAAGATAGACATATGCCAACGCGGACTTTTTTGTAGACCTATAAAAGAGGAACTATTTCACTATACATTGTTTTCTTATACATCAAAGGGATTAGGCAGCGTTTTCGATTAAGCTCCCATGTCCGTAAGGATTGAGGAGCCTGGTTTTTTCCGACATTTACAACAATTATTGTCATATTTCAACCAGTTTGTACAAAACCTTAACATATTATGTTCTTAAACCTTTCTCATTAATGTCTATTGGTAAAACATCGTGAAAATCCGTTCAGTAGTTTTTGAGTTTACCGTGAACAGACAGACAGACGCAAGACGTGAAGATGAAGGTAGTGGTTAGTCTGGGTTATAGAGATTTTTGTATAGGGCCGTTTTGATTTTTGTATTTTTGTATTTAGGCGCACGGTTGGCGCAGTGGTTGAGCGTTTGACTGCTGCGCTGCGTGTCGCGGGTTCGATTCCCGTACGGAACAAATATTTGTATGACCTACAGATAGTTGTTTCGGCTCTGGGTGTTTGTGTATGTGAGTTTATATGTTTGTAAACGCACCCACGATACAGGAAGAAATTCCTAGTGTTGGGCAACGTTTTTTAAAAAACAAAACAAACAAACATTTTTCTTAACAGTCAGTACATAATATGAAATTTACAATTCATAATGGTATTATTTAAATTATTTTTCATACAGACTTTTTTGCAAATATTGCCCTTTAGTAGATTAAATAATATCTATGCAAAAACGTCTTCGCATCGTTGTCACTTTGTTTCGTCGCATCTGTCTGCAAGAGCCTTCACTGCTACGCACTACAACTACCAAATTAAAAAAAACCGGCCAAGTGCGAGTCGGACTCGCGCACGAAGGGTTCCGTACTTGGTAAATTGCGGTTTACGATTTATGACGTATTAAAAAAAAACTACTTATTAGATTCCGTTCAAACCAATTTTCGGTGGAAGTTTACATGGTAATGTACAACATATACTTTTTTTAGTTTTATCATTTTCTTATTTTAGAAGTTACAGGGGGGGGACACACATTTTACCACTTTGGAAGTGTCTCTCGCGCAAACTATTCAGTTTAGAAAAAAAATATATTTAAACCTCAATATCATTTTTGAAGACCTATCCATAGATACCCCACACGTATGGATAAGATGAAAAAAAAAATGATGAATTTCATTTCTAAGTATGGGGAACCCCAAAATTTATTGTTTTTTTTTCTATTTTTGTGTGAAAATCTTAATGCGCTTCATTGAATACATCTACTTACCAAGTTTCAACAGCATAGTTCTTATAGTTTCGGAAAAAAGTGGCTGTGACATACGGACGGACAGACAGACAGACAGACATAACGAATCCATAAGGGTTCCGTTTTTGCCATTTAGCTACGGAACCCTAAAAAGTCTCTTGTAAAGACCCTAAATACAAAAACAATGTCACACCAAAAACCTTTAACTTTGGTTACTGGCACCTCGTAAAATGTACACGGAGGTTAACAGAATAGAAGTATCGCTATAAAGTCCGACCCCCATAAGACTGACCCACATACATTACTCAACTTGATGACTGTACATGGTCTAATTCAGATGAATCCTCTACAAGGGAATATAGCTTAAGGCGGATGCGATATTTACCGCGAGATCCAAAATTTTGTTACGTGTTTTTGAAATCTGAAAGTGGTAGTACTTAAGTACTTTGGTTGTTTGAAATTATTGTTGTGCAATTATTGCGGCTTTAAGAAATATTTTTTTTTGTTGAAAGTATGATAATCTGAAATTAGCCGCCTAAATATTTTTTTCATGAAATCATGACATTTGGGAGCAATACTATCTTAAAGAGATTGATTATTTTCTTGTTCATACTTAGGTAAAAATATTATTGTTACAGTCTTAATAAGTTTTTATTAACGTACAACCTAATACATATATTTTTTACTCTCGCCTTTTCCCATGGGTACAGACAGAACACTACCAACTGTACTACATAAAGCCACCTGCTACGATATATACTTAAACCAGCTTCAAAAAGAAGGTTCTCAATTTAAAAGTATTTAAAAAAAATCTGTGTGACCTTTTTATTAAGTAAACCGATTTGATGATTCTTTTTTTATTTGACAGCTGGTGCTTCACATGTGGTCACATTTAAATTAGATCAAGAATTGACGAGCAGTTTTTGATTTATCCTTTATAATGCGTATTTTCATGATAATAATATACGGTACCAAAACTAAAAACAGAAAGATATATAAACATTTTAACAAAAAATTTAAACTGACTTCCAAAACAAAACACTACAAAGCAAAATATAACTTTATTTTCGGTAGTCGGTGTCAAAAACGAAAAAGAATAGGTACCAAAGACACCGACTTCAGAAAAGAAAGTTTTGTTTTGGAAGGCTGTTTAATTTGTTTATTATTTTACTTTCATAGATCAGTGTTATTCTATTGAAATGTCACCATGAGTGCACCTGAAGTAAACTGTCATGCCATCTGAAAAGATTGATAGCTACTCACCCAAATTTTCACGGTGATAAACTGGCTGGTCATACAAGCACATCGGCTGTGAATACTGAAGTGCTAATCACAACAAAAAATAAAAACATTTGAATCACGCGGGCAACCCTACCGCTTACGCCTTAAGCCGAGATCTACGTCCAATACGGGAACATTACGGCGCTTTATACTCCCGAAGTATTTGCTACTGTTTGGGCCAGTTTACTCACTGCAAGTTGTCTCATTAACTCGGATTTAGTTACTCGAAACGCAATTTACTTCACTAAGAACACTGAACAGTTCTTGGTTCTCGATTTGTGTGAATGGTTGAGTTTATTATATTGTTGGGTTGTGTAACAGTAGATTTTGTATTGGGTGCTGTTTTTATAAGCGTTTTTAGTTGATATTTGGACTTGTTTTCGACAAATACAACATGGCAAAGACAGGTCTTGCATTAGCAATCTCCTTATTTTCACGTCCCAACTGTTTGATAGTCTCGATAATATACAGCAGATCGATGCGGTTTACAAAGATTTTTAGAAGGCTTTCTATAAACTTGACCACACACTACTACTTAATAAAATTGCTTACAATGGAATCAGAGGGTACTTTTTACGGTGGTTTATATCTTACATAACTAACAGAACACAAAAGATGGTTGTTAATGGTTTTGAATCTGGCTCTTTTAGGGTCACATCCGGTGTATCACAAGGATCCATTTTAGGCCCTTTATTTATTTTATACATTAATCACATCACACATCACATCATATTAATGTGCCCACTGCTGGGACACAGGCCTCCTCTCTGTGAGAGGGAATGGGCCGTTATCCACCACGCGGGCCCAGTGCGGGTTGGTGGATGTCACAATTCTTCGAGTTTTTGGTTCTAGGACATGCCGGTTTCCTCACGATGTTTTCCTTCACCGTTTTGAGAGCAGTGGTGATGAAATAATTAACACAAAGTAACGCGCCTGCCTGGGCTCGAACCCACGACCTACAACTTGTAAGTCGCGGCCAATACCACTCGGCCACCACTACTCCCTTATCCTTATACATTAATGTCATAAAACATTGTATTTAAAATTCAAAATTTCTTTTCAACGCGGACTATATGAAGGTCTATAAAATTATTTCTGATAAAGTCGATTGCTTTAACTTCCAGCAGGATTTAGACCGTTTCACTAACTACTGCCCTTCCAATAAGCTTTACCTTAGTCTTCCAAAGTGTCATGTTACCGAAATAAATATATTACTGAGTTCGACTATCGTCTTGCCAATACGCTAATTAGTAAAGTAAGTTTTCTCCGCGATCTTGGTGTTCAGCGATTTTCGTCGACCTTTTTGCACTTATACAAATCAATAATTAGGACACAGTTAGAGTTTGCAGTGCCTATTTGGCCCTTTTTACGTAAAATATAGTGAAAGATTAGAATTAGTACAATGTTAATACCTTTGTGCTATGAATTTTAGATATTATCGGAATAAAATGGGATACCTATTTTATTCTGACCTTAAAGTCAAGATGGAAACTTTTGGAAGTTATGACTCTGTTCAATGTGTGCCGCAATCATTTTGATTGTCCGGACCTAGTTAAGAGTGTGAGTTACCTGGTTCCTCGAACAGTTCATATATGTGAGGTACACACTCGACATTTATTTGCTACTAGCCACTGTAAATCCAACTATGGCTCGCGTTCACCACTTTATCGTTTGGTTGAGACATATAACAATGAATTTAATTCAATCGGCATTCTTTTTCTTAGTAAAAATGCATTTAAGAAGGGAAATTACGAGCAACCCTAAAGAATCAACAAATTAATATATAATAACGTATTGTTTAATAATTTAAGCACACAAATTTACTTTTTCTGTTTTTATTTTATATATTATTTAAAAATCCTGATATGAGTTCTAGGCCAATAACCATTGTGTATTGAATCTATTTTACTAGCTAGTTTCAATACTTTAAATTGTAATCTGTGGATAATGTAGTGGGTAGCATATTTGTATAAATGTAATATTTAAGATAGCATGACTAGTTCTTATTGTGCTACTGTTTGTTTTTCCTTAAATAAATAAAATAAAGTAAAATAAATAGAAAAATAAACATGCGAAGACACGCACATACATACTGAATCAAGGAAATCCATTTGAAATTATACAATTAGTCTTGATTGGGTTTCCATGAGAGCAGAATAGTGGTAGCCCTGTGGTAATGGCCGTGACTTACGTGTCGGAGGTCGTGGGTTTGAACCCAGGCGCTTTACTTTCTGTAAATTATTTCATCACCACTGCTCTTAAAATGGTGAAGGAAAACATCGTGATGAAACCGGCATGTCCTAAAACCAAAAATTCGAAGTCATGTGACATCCACCAACCTGCCCTGAGAGGAGGCCTGTGTCCCAGCAGTGGGCACATTAAACGGCTGATGATGATGTATTTCCATGAAGAGAGATTACGTAACACTGGGTTTTAACCTTTTATTTTTCGTACCAAAAGTTCATTTCCAACGTTCTTTCTAAAACAAGGACACCATTTTCTCAACAAAATAACTACTGAGACTACCTAATTCCCACGTAGCACAAACACTAAGAAGTAAGAATACTTTGCAAGACAAACACGAATATAATTTTCTAGAAGATAGTGCCCCAGCCGCAAAGAGGCGGGTGGGCGACCGAGTTATAGCAACCGGCAACCGTACCGCAGTCAGTAAGCAAGCAACTATGGCCGCCGTCTGTAGACATTGCCTGAATGTAACCGCTAACGAGAGATTCACTAGCGCCTTCATTAGGACACTACTCCACAGTGGTCCACGGCTAAGCTACACGTGTACTTAGCTTAGCTATGTATGAATATTTAGGCGGCATCGTCGACAGTCACTGCGACCCATGAAGACGTACGGATGCCAGGCTAACACACAAATGAACTGCGCGACTAGCATGGTTAACCTCTCTGTGAATATCCTACGAAGCAATGGATAGTCAACTTTATACATTCATAGATTGACGCTTTTTCCCCAAGAGGGTAGGCAGAAACTACATAACACCAGATGCTACGATCCTTAGATACTGGTTTTGCTTATTTACATACATACATCTATAAACTATAAAATACACGCACGCCGGTTATCAGTACTGCGTACCTAGCCTTTCTGAAGACCATCACTAATACGATCCGTGTATGTCCTTTTATGGCGTCCCCTCCCCGCGTTTCTACTCACGTCTGCTTTATACTCTGATTACAAATAAGTGTACCCCGCACATTTATTTATTTTTTACCCGACTGCTGAAGGAGGGTAATGTGTTTATTAGTCTATGTATGTATGTATGTATGTATGTATGTTTGTTCCTATGTGGCGTTCTAGAGATCAAACGCGTGGGCCGATTTTGATGGTTCTTACGTCAATCGATTCGTCTTAACCCCGCGAGTGTCACTGGCTACATGAAAATTGAAAAATAGGAAAATGGCGCCATATTGTGGGGGTCCAAATTTTTTTTTTCTTCCATACCTATCGTGTGGGGTATCAAAATAAAGAATTTTAAGAGGTGATTTCAAAAATATATAACACTTATATCTTTAAATGTACCTAATTCGAAAAAAAAATAACTAAAAAGTTATAAATAAAAAAAGTTAATTAAAAAACGTCTGGTTTTGGTCAGCCAGCTCGTGAAGATGTATCCTCCGACAGCACAGCATGATTTTATCCTTGTTTACGTCTTTTAAGTTCGCTTTTCAAGCAGTCGGGTTTTTTGATTTTTTAAATTAACTCTTATTATTTGTTTTACCGTCGCACTGGAACGCCTTGCAGCAATCACACCAATGGAGCACAAACTTACAAATACTAACTATTAGTCCAGGTTTCCTCACGATGTTTTCCTTCGCCGTTATCAGCGATGTCCAATATAAACTTAGAAAGTACATATGAATTGAAAAGTCACATTGGTACTTGCCCGGATATGAACGATTTCAAGCAAGAGAAGCGAGGTCATAGCCACTGGGCCACCACGACATATTTACCTTCTATCTACACCTGTTGTGATAAAACACTAGACATGGAAAAAACACACTGCGCAGTGGTACAAACTATTCGATGTAAATATCGGGTATTAAATAAACAACTTATATGTAATAAATATTTTATTGTATTTCATACATATTCATAGTGCTGTTCAAAGGAAAACCAAGGTTGTATGCCACCTACCGTAACAAAACAATACATTCTGCAAAGTAGAATACGACCACGGTTATTATTATGTCAAATTTATGATAAGTAGTTATGAGGGAACACAAATGCATACATGCATACATACCGACCAACAAACACTGCGACGCCGTAGTCGGGTAAATCTTTAGTTTTCATAACTTTGTCGGGATAAATCTCGCAAACGGTACGCTTGACAAAAATATGATGTATCAAACCCTACCTTCATTTTAAAATCCCTTTTTAACCGACTTCAAAAAAAGGAGGAGATTCTCAATTCGTTTTTATGTATGTTCCCCGATTACTGTAAGACGGCTGGACCGATTTGGAAAATTCTTCTTTTGTTTGAAAGGGTATACTTTCTTATTGGTCCCATAGTCATCAAGTCAGGATCCAATGTTGGGATCTTGGAGAAATCGAGGGAACTCCTCAAATATTATAGGCATACATATAGCGATTTTGGTATTTTTATCAACAATGCAATCATCTGCACTCAGAAAGTAACATTTGCTGAAGTGGAACTGGTGAAGAAGACCACAATGGCCAATAGATTTCCTTAATGCTAAGTATGTCATGGGTTATAAGATATCTCGAATAGTTTAACGAGTATCATGAAGCAAATACTTATAAATACATAGTGCTGATGAAAATGGTACCATCGAACTGATCTGATGATGAAGCCGGCAGGTAGGCACTGGTACTCCGAAATAAAACAATGTATCCTAGTCGTGTATGGGCTTATTGGAATCGTGATGATATGTACTTTGGCTATATATGAATTTATTGGCAATTGGAAGTACCTATCAAAACTAAAAAGAGATAAATAAAAATCTTTTTAATAAAAAAACAAACCGACTTCCAAAAAAACACTGCAAATCGAAAAATAACTTTCTTTTCCGAAGTCGGTGTCGAAACACGGAAAACAATAGGTACCAAAGACTTGACAAAAATATGATGTATCAAACCCTACCTTCATTTTAAAATCCCTTTTCAATGATACAAATGATGGAGCGTTCTTGACTTCGTGCCCCATAGAGGGCGCCATATTCAATTTAATGTGACGTCACATAGCCTATAACCAGCGGACAAAAAACACGCTTCCAACGACACCTCATTTGTCAAATTATGATAAGTAGTTTAGAAGTTATGACGTAACAGATGAACATGCATACATACACATAACCGGACAAAAACATAACCCTCCCTTTTGCTTCGCCGTAGTCGGGCAAAATACATAAAATTACCGTTTATTTTCTCTCTTTTTCAATAAAACCGTGACTGGTAAAACCATAAACCAACAATAACACCATTATCTAAGTAATGGTGTTATTGTTGGTTATTTTTATGAGAGTATTTTATCTGAACACTGATTGGGTATGCTTTATAAAAATCCAACATGTTTTATTTCGCAAATAAAATGAAAATGGTATAAGACCAAACTCTTAAAAGCAATTCAGTAACTTCAAAAATACCGTTAATATCTATCTAACTTTCTCTTACCAAGCACTTAAAATTGGCCACAAAAATGTACCCTAGTCGGAGGATACATCTGGTTTTGGTCAGCCAGCTCGCGAATATGTATCCTCCGACTGCACAGCATGATTTTCTCCTTGTTTACGTCTTTTTAGTTCGCTTTTCAAGCAGTCGGGTTTTTTTAATATTTTTAGTTAACTTTTTTTTAGTTGATATTTGTTTTCAACCAGTTTACACAAAATTATTGATTTGTATCAATAATTAGGCCACAGTTAGAGTTTGCAGTGCCTATTTGGAACCCTTTTTACGTAAAATATAGTGAAAGATTATAATTATTACAATTTAAATATCTTCGTGCTATGAATTTTAGATGTTATTGGAATAAAATGTGATAGCACTTACTTCTTAAAAAGTATGATCTTCTGACCTTAAATTCAAGATGGAAATTTTTGGAAGTTATGACTGTGTTCAATGTGTGCCGCAATCATTTTGATTGTCCGGACTTAGTTAAGAGTCTGAGTTACCTGGTTCCTCGAACAGTTCATGTACTTGAAGTACGCACTCGACATCTATTTGCTACTAGCCTCTGTAAATCCAACGCTGGCTCGCGTTCACTGCTTTATCGTTTGCTTGAGACATATAACAATGAATTTAATTCAATCGACATTCTTTTTTTTAGTAATAATGCTTTTAAGAAGCAAATACGAGCAACCCTAAAGGATCAACAAATTAATATTATAATAACGCAATGTTTAATAATATACGCACACAAATTTAATTTCTCTGTTTTTATTTTATAGATTATTTAAAAATCCAGATATAAGTTCTAGGACAATAACCGTTGTGTATTGAATCTATTTTACTAGCTAGTTTAAATACTTTAAATTGTAATCTGTGGATAACGTAGTGGGTAGCATATTTGTATAAATGTAATATTTAAGATAGCATGGCTATTTCTTATTGTGCTACTGTTTGTTTTTCCTTAAATAAATAAAATAAAGTAAAATAAATAGAAAAATAAACATGCGAAAGCACGCACATACATACTGAAACAAAGTAATTCCATTTGAAATTATACAATTAGTCTTGATTGGGTTTCCATGAGAGCAGAATAGTGGTGGCCCTGTGGTAATGACCGTGACTTACGTGTCGGAGGTCGTGGGTTTGAACCCAGGCGCTTTACTTTCTGTAAATTATTTCATCACCACTGCTCTTAAAATGGTGAAGGAAAACATCGTGATGAAACCGGCATGTCCTAAAACCAAAAATTCGAAGTCATGTGACATCCACCAACCTGCCCTGAGAGGAGGCCTGTGTCCCAGCAGTGGGCACATTAAACGGCTGATGATGATGTATTTCCATGAAGAGAGATCACATAACACTGGGTTTTAACCTTTTATTTTTCGTACCAAAAGTTCATTTCCAACGTTCTTTCTAAAACAAGGACACCATTTTCTCAACAAAATAACTACTGAGACTACCTAATTCCCACGTAGCACAAACACTAAGAAGTAAGAATACTTTGCAAGACAAACACGAATATAATTTTCTAGAAGATAGTGCCCCAGCCGCAATGAGGCGGGTGGGCGACCGAGTTATAGCAACCGGCAACCGTACCGCAGTCAGTAAGCAAGCAACTATGGCCGCCGTCTGTAGACATTGCCTGAATGTAACCGCTAACGAGAGATTCACTAGCGCCTTCATTAGGACACTACTCCACAGTGGTCCACGGCTAAGCTACACGTGTACTTAGCTTAGCTATGTATGAATATTTAGGTGGCATCGTCGACAGTCACTGCGACCCATGAAGACGTACGGATGCCAGGCTAACACACAAATGAACTGCGCGACTAGCATGGTTAACCTCTCTGTGAATATCCTACGAAGCAATGGATAGTCAACTTTATACATTCATAGACTGACGCTTTTTCCCCAAGAGGGTAGGCAGAAACTACATTACACCAGATGCTACGATCCTTAGATACTGGTTTTGCTTATTTACATACATACTTTTATAAACTATAAAATACACGCACGCCGGTTATCAGTACTGCGTACCTAGCCTTTCTGAAGACCATCACTAATACGATCCGTGTATGTCCTTTTATGGCGTTCCCTCCCCGCGTTTCTACTCACGTCTGCTTTATACTCTGATTACAAATAAGTGTACCCCGCACATTTATTTATTTTTTACCCGACTGCCGAAGGAGGGTAATGTCTTTATTAGTCTATGTATGTATGTAAGTATGTATGTATGTATGTATGTACGTATGTATGTTTGTTCCTATGTGGCGTTCTAGAGATCAAACGCGTGGGCCGATTTTGATGGTTCTTACGTCAATCGATTCGTCTTTACCCCGCTAGTGTCACTGGCTACATGAAAATTGAAAAATAGGAAAATGGCGCCATATTGTGGGGGTCCAAATTTTTTTTTCTTCCATACCTATCGTGTGGGGTATCAAAATAAAGAATTTTAAGAGGTGATTTCAAAAATATATAACACTTATATGTTTAAATGTACCTAATTCGAAAAAAAAATAACTAAAAAGTTAATTAAAAAACGTCTGGTTTTGGTCAGCCAGCTCGTGAAGATGTATCCGCCGACAGCACAGCATGATTTTATCCTTGTTTACGTCTTTTTAGTTTGCTTTTCAAGCAGTCGGGTTTTTTGATTTTTTTAATTAACTTTTATTATTTGTTTTACCGTCGCACTGGAAATCCTTGCAGCAATCACACCAATGGAGCACAAACTTACAAATACTAACTATTAGTCCAGGTTTCCTCACGATGTTTTCCTTCGCCGTTGTCAGCGATGTCAAAGACAAACTTAGAAAGTACATATGAATTGAAAAAGTCACATTGGTACTTGCCCGGATATGAACGATTTCAAGCAAGAGAGGCGAGGTCATAGCCACTGGGCCACCACGACATATCTACCTTCTATCTACACCTGTTGTGATAAAACACTAGACATGGAAAAAACACACTGCGCAGTGGTACAAACTATTCGATGTAAATATCGGGTATTAAATAAACAACTTACATTAATTAATTTAAAATTTAGTTTAATCCCTCAACTATTGTGCCTATTTCTGTGTAATGAGTCGGGAAGAGATTGGCTGGATGTGATGGGCCGGTTGTGTTTGTGCCACACTACTATTTGGGGTTTTTTGAGACAATTTCATATCAGTAATCTGTGGACAATTTTACCATCAAATTGTAGCACTTTATATTATATTACATTAAATATTTATTCTATTACATTATATTATCTATTTTATGACATTATTATTTTAATTATCTATTTTATTTACCCACGTCCGTGTGTCACTAGCGGGGTGCCAACTGAAAATCAGCGCTGGGTGTCTGACACCCAGCAAATGCTGAGTTGGTAACCCTTTCGGTGTGGGCACGCCCGGCACAATTATTCTGCAACCCTGTTTGTACCTTTTTACTATTCTTCTCTGTTAATTTGTGATTATTGTTGTTGTGTTGTGTCTGTGTCGAATAAATGTTTTCTATTCTATTCTTTTTTTTATAAATATTTTATTGCATTTCATACATATTCATAGTGGTGTTCAGAGGATAACCGAGGTCGTATGCCACCTACCGTAACAAAACAATACATTCTGCAAAGTAGCATACGACCACGGTCATTATTTTGTCAAATTTATGATAAGTAGTTATGAGGGAACATAAATGCATACATGCATACATACCGACCAACAAACACTGCGACGCCGTAGTCGGGTAAATCTTTAGTTTTCATAACTTTGACGGGATATATCTCGCAAATGGTACGCTTGACAAAAAAATGATGTATCAAACCCTACCTTCATTTTAAAATCCCTGTTCAATGATACAAATGATGGGGTGTTCTTGACTTTCGGCCCCATAGAGGGCGCCATATTCAATTTAATGTGACGTCACATAGCCTACAACCAGCGGACAAAAAACACGCTTCCAACGACACCTCATTTGTCAAATTATGATAAGTAGTTTAGAAGTTATGACGGAACAGATGAACATGCATACATACACATAACCGGACAAAAACATAACCCTCCTTTTTGCTTTGCCGTAATCGGGCAAAATACATAAAATTACCGTTTATTTTCTCTCTTTTTCAATAAAACCGTGACTGGTAGCTTTAATAATGGATTTCCCGTAACCTCTGTCATAGATCAAGTAATCATTTTGTCGTAAGTCAAATTCGTGGTTTTACGGAGAATATTGGACTTGGGAAATTCTTTACAATGAGCTGAATTTTCTTGAATGAAAAGTTTTTCTTTGGCATACCTATTGTAAAGTTTATGAAGTGTGATTCATTACTTAGATAATGGTGTTATTGTTGGTTATTTTTATGAGAGTATTTTATCTGAACACTGATTGGGTACGCTTTATAAAAATCCAACATGTTTTATTTCGCAAATAAAAAGAAAATGGTATAAGATCAAACTCTTAAAAGCAATTCAGTAACTTCAAAAATACCGTTAATATCTATTTAACTTTCTCTTACCAAGCACTTAAAATTGGCCACAAAAATGTACCCTGTATTTTACATAATAATATATAAGTAGGTACCTATTTATGAATATCACTGCTCCACATTCGCATCTCCAGCCACGTTTAAAAAAACTCGCTTTAAAAAAGGAACACAAAATCACAAACGATGCCTCCCATTTCCGTGCTCTTAGGTACACCGGCCGCATTAAGAAGCATTAGTTCAGTAACAAAGGGTGGTATGACAAAGTGCCTTCCTTTCTTGGTGGGGTAACAATAGAGGTGTCGCTCGTTGTACCTCGGAGTTGTCGCACGCGACCGAGGACGACATTGAACAAGTCTAACGACTTAATGCATCGTCTCGTTATTTCTAGAAATGAAAGTATTTCTGACTGTTGGCTTTTTCTTGGCTCATTTCTATTTTCTACATAGTCACAATGTGGTTTTATGGTTGGCGGTTTTGGTATCTGTGCTGTAAAGATAGAAACTGGGACTGTTTGATAACGTCATTTGTGTACGTCGAGTTTTAGTACTTGTTTATTTCTACGTCAAGCTACTGAAATATGGTTTGTACGAGTATCTATACTTCTGCAGCTATCAAAGCTAATTTTGAAAAATAACACTCGTTTGGCAGACGGCTAAAAAAATATTGCTTGCTTGTCCGATTAGAAAGAAACTTTTGCTGTTAGACAACTACTTTATTGCTGAGTTTCATAGGCTTTGTGTACATCGGAAAATGTGCGATTCCTGTGAGCTATGTCTTGGAATTGAAAACGTGGGAAAATGCCACTAAAAAGTAAGTTTCATTCCTATTTCCGGATACAAAAGTAACCTTCCTCCGGTGTAGAAAAAAATCAGCTTACACAAAGTGCTCTCTCAAAATTATTCAGATCACTACAAAAACAACTTAGGAAACCCTACTTACATAGGAAACACGGTTTTTTACGTTTGGACAACATTGGTTTGGTAAAAACGCTTACTTGCCGGAATACAGGATGGACAGGAATACTAATCTGTTCCTCTGTGAGAAAACGGATCGGAAAGGTTTACCTAATACTAGCTCTAGGTACAGTCTACTTCATTCACTTGTAACACTTTGACTAATAAGATCACACTTTTCTGTACTAATAAATGCGCTGTCAATATCAAATTGTTAACAAGGACATGTAGTTGAATGTACCACGACCCTTGTTTACGAATCAGGTTTGCGTTCTATGTTATTTTAATAATCTCGCTAGATGGTGTGTGTTTTTAGTCTTTGGTATTTTGCATAGGAAAGAAAATTATTCATAGTGTAGATTTGTAGCTAAGATTGAAATGAGTTAAAATACAAGTTACAGCGGTAGATAATTATATTAATTATTTTTTTTGTTTATTCTCTATAATTTTTTTTCCAAATAATTTTGTAATAGGAAAACAAAGTCACTGGAAAAATTTAAACGTATATTATGTTGAGCAAAAATGTACCTATCCGGCTGAAATTCAAAATTCCAAAAATGGCCAAAACACTGATCAGTTTTCTGGGCTCATAAATTATAAATATAACACCATGGGCAACTTTTCAAACGTAATATGCAAAACGGTCTGTTTTTAAGGAAAATTATGAAATACAATTTTACTGTTTCGACGTATATGTTACCGACAAATAACTAATAAAGTTTTCAATTTTATTACATGCGTCGAAAATGTTTTGCTGACCATAAACAAATATTGAATTTTTTTCATTCATATGTATTTTAGTTGTTTGTAATTCGTAATATAGGTAATATTCAAGGTAGCATTTAATTCATTGGCAATCTTTCATTGAGTTGAACCGGTTGTGTGCTGTAATAACCGAGACTATAAAGCCACTGTGTCTCGCGTGGATCCACATTTTAGGCACTTAAGGGGTTTAGTATCTATGAAAATAAACACTCACTATGGGATCAACTACAAAATATATGAACAATTTAGATGTTCTGTCAAACAGTGTATAACTGGAAGAAAATATAACAAACGGTTGTATTTTTTACCCGACTGCCGAAGGAGGGTAATGTTTTTATCAGTCTATGTATGTTTGTTCCTATGTGGCATTCAAGAGACCAAACGCGTTGGCCGATTCTGATGGTTCTTACATCAATCGATTCGTCATAACCCTGCAAGTGTTACTGGTTACATTAAAATTGGGAAATAGGAAAATGGCGGCATTTGGGCGCCATATTGCGGGGTATCAAAATAAAGGGTTTTAAGAGGTGATTTCAAAAATATATGACACTTATATGTTTAATTGAACATAATTTGAAAAACAAATACTAAAACGTTATAAATAAAAAAAGATAATTCAAAAAACCCGACTGCGACCTGAGAAAATCATGGTATGAAGTCGGAGGATACACTTCGCGAGCTGGTTGAACTAAACCAGATGTATCCTCCGACTTCTCAGCATGAGTTTCTCCTTGTTTACGTCTTTTTAATTCGCTTTTCAAGCAGTCGTTGGGTTTTTTTACGATTTCAGATAATGCCTGTGGCTTTTACCTGGGCAATGACGATGATGGTAAAAGTTTACAGTATTCATGAGTACTTTCACCTACTTAACGATTTCCGTAAATCATGCTGTACCTACACAGGGTGGACCAAAATACGTGTATCAAACGAAACAGGGCGATATTTGTAGTAGTCAGTAGGTTATAAAGTAGGAAAAAAAAAATATTGCCCGTCCTTTATATGTAAGAGAAATAAACTCTCACTGTTTCTGTTTTCTATTCAAAGCAAAGATACACCGGCTTTCGCCTACATGCATCGCGAACACACCCGAAGTTTCTGAATTCACCCAGTTTAGGACGGCTGTGTGTCAAAAGTTCTTTCACAATTGGGTATTTCAAGAGCTGGATATAATATTTTCTTTTGTTTTCACACTTCTTTGTAAACGGCGAACGATTTTTTTCATTATTATTATTATTATAATGAACAATTTCGTTCACCGTTTCTGTAAAATTCTGTGAATGATTTATATTTAATTCAGGAAGGCGGAAATTGGCTTGAATAAAGGCGTACGTGCGTACTAAGTATTGCAATAAGTATGAATGAACCAATGTAATATAATAAGAATGAACTATATTCTGTGTATATATATATGTAGATTCTGAATTTTCATTGCTGGTTTAAAATAGGGCAAATATTTAAGGTTCACACACAAATCTATGATGGAACTGTTGGCTGAGCGTTTAGTTAATACGTATCGCGTATTCGTTTCCCGCACGGAACAAAAATTTGTATGGCCTACAGTTATGCTGTTTGTGAGATTAATTGTTATAAACGCACCCATCATACAGAAGAAATTCTTTGGCCGGTATTGCAGATGCTCATGCTCATGCTCATTTAAACTCAAACTGGCAATGGACAGTTGTAATTGGTTGAATTGTTTTTTTGACACTAATGTGCTCAAGTCCAAGATCTTAGACGCCCCAAACATAACCGAACTCATTTAAGTGTTAGCATGTACTTGGGTCGTACTCGTAGTTGCTAACTTGGTCTTGTAGTTTCATTCAATACACATGTCGTGGTGGCCCAGTGGCTAAGACCTCGCCTGTCGTGCTTGAGGTCGTGGGTTTCTTTCTAAGTTTATCTTGGACATCACAGGCAACGGTGAAGGAAAACATCGTGAGGAAACCTGGACTTATATAGTTAATGTAAGTCTGAAATAGCCAAGTCAGAGGCCTGTGGGGTTCCCAGAGGCGGCTTTATTAACTCTGACATCAGAGGTGGCCACACCTCACACGAAAAAAAGAAGAAGATTCAATACCTACCACACATTTTGTTTAGAAAAAATTCAGTAACCTCTGGGGCGTCTGGGCTCTTGCTCAATTTAGTACAATGTCAAGCTGAAGAATCATATGCCAAACTCGAGAGTTGTGATTGGTTGGCAGTTGATTGGTAGGTGAATTTTGAGTTTGATTCGACTATGAGCATCTAGAATACGGGCCGTGTGGGGCAACGTTTAAAAAAGGAACAAACATCGCTGTCACGTCACTGTCACGTTGCAGATTTGTCACTGATTGTATGTGAATGACTGGTACACGCCGGTTGTGACGTGTGTGGCCGGTGTCCTACGAATTCTACTACTCATTTTTTTATTGGCGTTGGTGTATGACTGGAAGGGCTACTGGTGACTATGAGGTCCAGTGTTCGATTTCCAGATCGGGTAAAATGTTATTGGATTTTCTAATCTGGAATTTCCCAGTAGCGGACCGTCTGGACTTGATTCCGGTTGATGGCAATATGCTCATGCCCTAATATGGGACTTAAATATAACTAGCGAAATCTGGGTTTATTATAAGTGCACCTCTATCTAATTCTTTGGGGAAACTAGACGTCATGTTTTATTATTGTGTGTATATTTTTTGTCATGATCGTGACTATGGAAATAGCATTATCTTGCATATCGTGATTAACTGGCGACACGATGTGTACGTACGGATCTTTATGAAAATAGCATTATCTCGCACACTGTGACTAACCAACGACACGATGTGTATGTACGGACCTTTATGGAAATAGCATTATCTCGCACATCGTGACTAACCGGCAATACGATGTGTATGTACGGACCTTTATGAAAATAGCATTATCTCGCATACTGTGACTAACCAACGACACGATGTGTATGTACGGACCTTTATGGAAATAGCATTATCTCGCACATCGTGACTAACCGGCAACACGATGTGTATGTACGGACCTTTATAGAAATATCGTTATCTCGCATATCGTGACTAACCGGCGACACGATGTCTATGTACGGACCTTTATGGAAATAGCATTATCTCGCATATCGTGACTAACCGGCGACACGATATGTATGTACGAATCTTTATGGAAATAGCATTATCTCGCACATCCTCGTCGTTTCTTATAATGACACTTTGAATGTTTGTATTTAAATGGTAGCCATTAACATAAAACTAATTTGCGCGACCTCAGCTAATATGTTAGTCTCAATAAATAGTTATACAAGTCCCACTATTCCTTTCAGCTGAACTCTTGGGGAGGCAAGTGGAATTATTCAGAAAGTTAGCTCGTTAAACCTCGTGAGACACGGATAACTTTCTAAAAGTGAAACACGATGAAACGACGACGAATATACTTGTACGTACTTATATTGTTCGCGACTTAAAATAGATTTCGTTGTTTAATAGTTTTTGAATATGTTGTAACACTTTCTACCTCAAGTGTTGCCGTGCGAGATGAACTCACTAAGTTCTGCAAGATTATGTGGTGTAACTTTCGTCATGTTCATTTACGTAATTTAGATCTTTATACGTATGTAGGTGTTTTGTAACAATGTCAATACGCATTATCACAAACTGAAAAGCAAAGTAGGTACAACGTTTTAAACCAGACTCACTGCCGATATTACTTCCAAAAGATTTCCAACAATTCTTTCACGCATTCAAATGCGCAAACAAAATGGATTACGAAGGCAATAACGAAATTGATTTTTGTATTATGACAGGCCATAATCAAAGTTAAGTCGAGTGGAAAAGCGAGCTCCTTTTATTTAAGAAAAGAACTTTCGGGCGATTTAACAGGCCTTTCAGATACCCTTTCATTTGCAAAAGATGAATAATAATATAAATAGTGACCTCGAAACACTGCTCTGTTACAAAATACAGCAATTAATCTAGACAAAGTTGGCGACAATATAACACAATTATTATCCTTTTTAAGGTCCGTGAAAAATTGTCCGTAATATATTTTCGTCTAAATTGAAAAAGTTACAATTTGTTCATTGTAAGGATATGATATAGAGTCCTTTTTTGCGTCGGACAATATAAAGAGAATGGTGTCAGTGGGCCGTGAAATAAATTATACCGTCGCCATAAAAATCCTATGTCTATGTAGAACCCCTTAATTATTTCATACGCGACTGCACGTTGCTTTGTTGTTCGCAATTTTATTGTAGACAAAATGTGTGCAGGGACGACCGTACTTTCATAATTACTCATATGAAGAGGATGAGATCCCGGCTAAAGTTTTGAAGGAGTTCCGTTTATTTTCAACTTATTTTGTGGGCAGATGAACCGACTAAATTGCGCTTACGACATCTGGGTCTGACATTGTTGACTGTACGCTCTACCCCTTTTCACCCTCTTATGAGTTCGATTTTGATCTCCACGACGTACAAAAGAAAGATCAAATGGAGATTATTTACTCATATTTATTTATTTTTAGGAGTAAAGCATTTACGAAGACTCAAACAAACTTGGCTAAGATCTTTCTTTTCCTTTGTAGATAAAATTAACAATGCATAGATAGATATATAAATTAAGATCTTTGGTAGACATGTATAGATTTTATGTGAGCTTTTTTGTGCTGTTGAAGAGAAAATGTTGGGATAACGCCCACACTCGGTGCCCATATTAACAATATTGAAATTTCGTTTTGAGATGACAAAACGCATTTTAATATTTGCATAAGTATTATCTAAGTCAATTTTATGTGCAAATCGGTCAAATTACATCAATGAGAACGTACTTGCAATTTAACTTAATAAAAATCGCGTTGAACATCAGAAGGGTCACTTATTGCTCATGACTTAGATGATAAGGTTCAGGATTAGTCTCTACTTATGACTCCCCAAAAACTATTCATTCCTATAAGTTTTTAAAAACAATCTGTTAAGCCAAAATAGAGGCTACTTTAGCAGACACAGACTGAATTCTCGTCGCCCAAGATAAAAGCGAAAGACTTGTATTGTCCAAAGAGCTTTTAGCTCGAAAAGTTTCTTCCGAAAAAGATTCGCGAGTTAGAGATTAGATTAGAACTGGAACGTGGACACGTCGGAGACTAGTTGAGGTTGAATAAATATATATGATACTTGGAAAAACTCTATATCACTCATAAATAATGTTCTTTGTCACGAAAACAATGTTGCCAATGTTACCAAAAATATTTCATTTACTTGATGAAACAGACGGATCGTTGCATATTTCTTACATGTTCTTCTCCACAGAAATCTGCCATATTATTATGGCTTAGCGCTAATTAACTTAATATTCATATAGCGTTCAGAAGTCGTTGTAAAGTATAGAAATTTAATTAAATCATCATACCGTCATAATTATTTTCAAGTCTCAATATCATACATCCTTAACAAAATATCACGCCTATTAGGCATAAGTGCATATTTCGCGAGTTTTTTTTAAGTTCCATGTAATTTGGGGCGAGCCTGCCAGGGATACACTAGGGGACAAATGTCCCGCGACACGTCAAGCAAAGTCGAGCGATTTCGCTTGACATATCTGGCGACATAGCGCGACTTATGTCAGTAGCGACGTCAGGCGAAGTCGTGCAACTTCGCGAAACTTCGTCTGGCATATCTGGCGACATCATGACATTGTGTTTTTCGCAATGCATTCAATGTCACAACTGATCATGCTACGCTGCAATACAGGATAACCGAGTGATGTTTTGCGAGACATGTCGAGCGAGGTCCGGCAACGTCGCACTTCACCGACTTCACCCAATGTCGCTGGCATCATGTGTCGCAGGACATTTGTCCCCTAGTATATCCCTATTCTGGCTGGTGTGTGTCATGGCCTAGTTATAAGCCAGGGATACACTAGGGGACAAATGTCCTGCCAGCACCAGGCACAAAGCCAGCCTTCGGGCTGCCATTGAGAAATTTCTGATTCTTTCCCAATAACACATTGCCCAACCTAGGAATCGAACCCAGGATTTCATGCTCGGAAGAAGTGCTTGCGACAACTAGACCAACGAGACAGTCCTGCATCCCATATTTATTTATTTATTTATTAAGCCATTTATTCCATAACCTTAATCGTATTTCATTTACAATATTGTTAGTTGTTGTTAGTATTTATCTTAATCTTAGTTGTTAGTAATTGTGTTAGTTTTCAGTTGGTTTTTGGATATGGACCCCAGTTTGGGTAACGGCCTCCTCCAACTCTTTCCATGCCTTTCTGTCCTTAGCCCGCATCATCCAAAGTTTTCCTGCAACCTTCCTGATGACGTCAGCCCACCGTTTTATTGGTCTGCCTGCCTTTCTTTTCCCTAGTAATGGTCTTTTCCAACGCGTAGTTTCAATGGTCCATCGCCTGTCTGTGTATCGGGAGACATGACCAGCCCAGTTCCACTTTAGTCTCAGTGCGTGTGTAAGTGCATCGGTTACTTTTGTTTTTTGTCGTATGATGTTGCTTCTTATTTTTTGTGTTTTTCTTATCTTTAAGATTTCCATGGCTCTTTGGGTGGTCAATATTTTATGTTTCGCTTTTTCTGTGAAAGTCCAGGTCTGGCAGATGTACAGTAAGCTTTGTAGTACACAGGTGTCCATTACAATTTTCTTCATGGTTAGACTGTAGTCGCCTTTTAAGATTTCTTTTAATGACCAAAACCTGTTCCAGGCTATAGCTATTCTTCTTGCAATTTCTTCTTCGTTACTTGTCTTGCTAAAGGATATTTGCTTCCCCAAGTATATGTAATCCCATATAGTTTAACAAAATACTAAGTGAGAGAGAAAGAGTGGGCGAATACAAATGCCCTAATTTCCCGAGCTCGCTTCGCTCACTCTTAAACAAATTCTTTGAAATAATTAATTAATAAAAATGTCTAATGCATGACAGCTATTAATAAATCATTTGCATGAAAATTCGAAATAAATACGTAAACACAGACAAGACTGCGTGAAGTCGATTTTGCAGCGATTCGTTTCTGTCACTTAATTTTGTAGCACAACATATTGACTTTTTATGACACTATTTCAATTTTAAATTGAAAATGCTACCAAGTTACCGGCTATATATTTGTGACTCAATAATATTCCCTAAAATGTTGTTTTGGTTTGGTAAAAATATGGCAAATGAAAAAGTTCAAAAGAGGCTTCGGCCAAAAGCAAAAAGTTATTTTGTAAATCGGCGAAATGTAGTTCGGTAAAATAATACCTTTGGCAATTGATACTTCGATGATCTGAAATTATGTCAAATAATGCATATAGCAAAAAAGACGTCGGTCAAAAGTTTTCGGTAAAATGAAATTCGAACAAAAAAGATTCGGAAAAGTGATCGGTTCCCGTCCGTGACTGAGTAACAAACATCCATCCAAACTTTTGTATTTATAATACTAGCTTCTGCCAGCCATCCCAATGGAACATACTACCAGGATAAAAAGAAGCCCATGTGCTATTCGAGATTATAATCCAACTCTGTGCAAAATTTGGCGTGATTGAGACTTGAGTAACAAACATGCATCCGTGATTGAGTAACAAACATCGTTCCAAACTTTCACATGCATAATATTAGTAGAATTACAAAATATAATATTAGTACAAGTTAGAACAAAAACATACCAGCTAATAATTTCTCACTGCAAGGAAAAAGATTCTTGTCCTACAAATAAGGCACGAGCCTTGTCTTTTGAGCGTACCTAAATATATTTTAAATGTAAATACATTATTCTGTCTCCGTATTCGAACAAGGTTTGAGCTCACCACAATCACGCCGAGCGTGGTTTCAATTACTTTGATACTCTAGTTCGAAGTTTCTAACATCGTTTTATTCGTCGAAGATCAAACAAATGAGATCATCTATCCAATTTGTGCAGAATTTCTAGCATTAATATTATTTTCATATAAGCCTGTCTAGACGAAATGGATTAGGGAGGGTAATATTATAATAATCAATGTTTACTGACAACATATAATATTCCATCTAATAATTTTCAGTAACTCAAGACGTTTGGCGTACATGCCTATAATATCAGCCAGATTTTCAATTTACTACATACAAAATAACGTTATCAAAAATGTTAAGTAACACGTCATAATATCATTACGTTTAATAAATCCAAGGTAAAGCTTGTTAAAATGTAAAGTTTCTTATCTTTAGCACTTTTTAGGGTTCCGTAGTCAACAATAACCCTTCCCATGTCCGTCTGTCCGTCCGTCCGTAGCTTAGCTCAGAGACCTTTAGTACTAGAAAGATATACATATTTATGACGCCAACAAAGTGGTAAAATAAAACGATTTTTTTTTATGTTTCCTTTTGTACACGTAAAGTGGGGATGTTTTTTTCTCGTCTATCCCATTGTGTCGGGTATCGTTGAATAGGCCATTCAAAATATTTTTCGATTCAGGAATCCGTTTGCTTAAAATTAAGCTTCAAATGGCAAATTTTTGTTAGAGTCAAGCGTCGGGCCAGCTGAATGGTTGCTTTTGGATAAGAGGAAAAGAAAAATATCACAGCTAAGTAGACTTTACAGGTTTGAGAGTAATAGTCAACCAACTTATAAAATGTACTTGATAGGGACAACAGTTTTTGAACGGGCAATGTTCGGTACTTTCATTGTTTATGAACGTTAGTAATGTTACCTATTTATTTTGATGAATGTAGCTGTTTATACGGAACCCTCTGTGCGCGAGTCAGACTCGCACTTGGCCGGTTTTATTTTTCTTGTATTTCATTTAATTCCATTAAAATAAAATTGTAACGCGTATAAACAGGAGAGCCCTATCTCCTCATTGGACGTCGAAAAATTCGTCCACTTTTGGCGTCAATGAATGGAGAGAAACTGTCTGGCAAAATTGGGGAACCTAGAAGGTGCCGTGAACTATTTTCAAAAATGTTGTCTCTGGTCGTATTGTATTGAATTTTTGATGAGTCGATTGTTTGTCTGTATTGTCACAGATGAAAATATTTGAGTTTGGAATGATTGGGGTCAAGGCCGATGGATTGAAATTGCTGCTTCAGGAATTGAAAATATTTCAAAACAGTGTCCACGTTACTGTGTGCCATCATCTAAATATCAAACGTTGAGTTTTGAATTTAGTTGTTTGATGATAGGATGCAGAAAAAATTATACGTTTTAAAATAAAATAGGTACCTATATTTTTTATCATCAGCCTATTAATGTTCTCACTGCTGGGACCAGGCCACCTCTCTGTTGGACATGCCACAATTGTGGCGGTAAGTCCCCTCTTTGAGGAGTAGCTTGAGAGGCGTCACGGCGTCCTTACCTTCCACCTGACGCAGGTCCTCACCGGACACGGATGTTACGGGAGGTTCCTGTTCAGGATAAGGCGGGAGGAAAAGCCCAGGTGTCACCATTGTGTGGACCGCCCGGAGGACACGTTGGAGCATACGGTGGAGATCTGCCCCGCTTGGGCGGAGCACCGCCGTGTCCTCATGGAGGTGATCGGCAGTGGCGACCTCTCGCGTCCTGCCCTGGTCCAGGCCATGGTACTGAACGAGCGGGCATGGGAAGGTATCTCCTCATATTGTGAAGCAGTAATGTTCAAAAAGGAGGAAGCGGAACGCGTGAGGGAGACGTCCTCACGCCCCTACCCACCGCAGAAAACGCCCCGGGCGTCGGGAGTCGCAAGCCGACTCCCGGCCACCGTAGGCGCGGCCTTGCAGACGGAAAGTAATGGGTAGCTCGCCGTCCGATAAGGACCAAGTCCGAGTTTACGTCGCGTAGTGTTCCACGCGCGCCTCAAAGAGATGTCAGAAAAAGTAACGGGGTCCGATAGGGCCGATGCCTGTCTAGGTCGCGGATAAATTTGAAAGAGAGTTACCGCGGCCTTGGCACAAGCAACTGAAGGAACACAGGTAGGTTTTAGTCAGTAAAAGTCTGACACGCCCTTCCACTTCACCCAGAGCGGGAGAAGTCATTGGATGATTTCCCAAGCCAAAAAAAAAGGTCACCTCTCTGTGACTGCATTATTATTATTGAGACCTATTAGTAACGTTTCGGAGTAACTAACTTTAGCCATATAAACTAGTTTCCTGATTTGTATTTATTTGTAATCTGACAAGCAATCACAATTAAGTCCTCATCAGTTTATTTAATTATACTTAATGCACAAAGTTTCAATGGCGGATTAAATGCTTAAGGCATTATCTAACAGTCAACTAAGGATGGTGAAGAGATAACATAGCAGGTGCATTGTGGAATCTGTTGGCAGTTGAAAACTATTTTAAATATACAGTACAATTAATTGAAATCACCACTTTTCCAGCCAGTTCACTGCCCCCAACATTGAAAAAGAATATACTGCTACAAATTGGCAGTTTTACTAAAACTGTCACGTACTTTAATTCAATATAAGCGTCGTCCACATATATAATATTAGTGTGCGGTTTACTCGGGGGTTCGCGCCATCTGTCGTCGCCCGCTTAACGAAGATTTAGTGATCTAACACGCGGTACAGAGCTGCGGTAGGTTTTTACAAGAGATGCTGTAATTCAAAAGGTTAGGGGTGTTATTAGAACGTTTTTTGGGTATGTGAGGTCTATATGTAGTGGAGAATTGAGATAGATTATTATTATATGCCAAAATTGGCCTCTTAGTGAAAGTTGTTGATATGCAACTTTCGCCCCCCTAAAATATTGCCAATGAAAACCTCACACTGTGGAATGTTGACGTTGATGAATTAATAAGGTTAGTGCCTTACAGGATCATTCAAACATATATTTGTCTGTTTGTACTTCTCACTTTGATTTAAGAATAAATAATGTCCTGTACTCAAAGATAGTCATTGGACATTATTGTAAACCCACTTGACTTTGAAATACGTCACTATTATTATGAAGGTTAAACCAAATATTGGAAATATCTGAAGACTGATATTGATACTGATATTTTAGTCTGTAAGAATCAATCACTCTCCAATAATGTAATAATTTGCACAAAACCAATATTAATAAGGCTAATTTTGTAACAACACGTATTAAACGAATATCAGTTCGAAGCGTTCAAATATTTATACTCGTTCAAAACCAATTAAATGCAGCTCATGATCACTGTTTATTTTCAATCATTTCATAAATTCAGAATCATTTGTTTATAGCTAAATGGGGCTGGCTATAACCTAGCGAATGGAAATGCTTATCCAAAACCATCAAATCAATATGCCTTTCCTTTTCCGAACCATTTAGGGACCTGCTTCAAATCTAACCGAATGCTGATAAATGTCAGTATTTGACACCGAACGACTGCCATAGGCCTCCCACCAGGTGGACCGATGACCTGGTGAAGGTTGCGGGGATCCGCTGGTTGCAAGACGCACGGGACCGGTCAATGTGGCGACGCTTGGGGGAGGCCTATGTCCAGCAGTGGACGTCTTTCGGCTGATATGACGATGATGATGACTGCCAATCTGACGCCCACATCCCTGTACCGGATAATATCAGGCTGCTTAAAACCACCTCATATTAATAAGGTCTACCTACTAGCAACCATAGCACCACCTGCATGCAGGCATGCAAATGCAACCCCTCTACAACCATTCGACAACTCTGAGTAGACTAAAAAGTCGTAAGAGCTTCCTACGAACCACACAAGCAATGAAAAAAACTACAAGACGAAGAACATTTCTCCTATATCTCAAATTTGACTTTTCATATTTATGATATTGTTAAAATAGTCATAGTGTGAGTTATTTGCATGTGCATTAAAACGTCAAAAACACTTGAAAAGAAGGTTTTACCTGGGATTTACCAAGATGATCAAAAAAGTTAAAATGTATAAATCCTTCAGAGACTTTTATGATACCTACCAATGACAAGAGTCGGGACATTATAGTTTTCAAGTTCAGAGAACGTTCAGACTCATATGAATCCTTCAGAAAACATAAAATTCAGCCGGACATACAAAATTTGTTGCCGGACGAAACCGAAAGCGGGACATATCCGGTTAAAGTGTGATAACCCTAAATATGGATATCAGTGTATAACGTGGATATTAATTGCGTGTAATTTAATTGAACTCTGTAGCGGTTAATCAAAGGAGTTGCAGGCAATTTGTAAGTTGTATTATATTGCAATTAAGAGGTCTTCATTACAGTATAACAGTATCATGTATATTGCAAAGATTAAAGGTTCACTATGGTAGTAGTATTATTAATATACAATTTAATTGGTCTGTAATATCCTTGAATTACTTGCCAGATAGCAGGATAATTCCGTGAGGAAACCGGCATGTCCGAAACATTCGAAGACATGTAACATCTACCAATCCACACTGGACTGGCTTAGTAACATTACAGTCTACACCTTCTCATAGAGAGGAGGCCAGTTTCCCAGCAGTGGGAACATTTTAAGCTGATTAAAGTTCCAAATCTAAGGAAATTAGATGGATGGAAGGCATTTTTAAATAAGGACCCAAACACAAAACTGAGAATTGACGCGATGCGAATTCGGAACGCAGAAAAAAGCTAAGCAGTAAACAGTGACAAGCTCATAGATGTGAACCCTCAGTCCTTTGACCCTAAATGAAAGGGAAAAGAACCAATGATCATCAAAACGCACTGTTGCTATAGCCCTCACCAAACTTCTTGACCGCCCTGAAGTTGGTTTACCGCATGCGCGAGGCACGAAACGGTACTGTTTTTGTATGAGATTTTCTACTGCGCAGCCATTGTAGCCAACTTCAGCGCGGCCAAGAAGATGGCGAGAACTATACTTGTACTATTATTTATTCTGTGCTGTAGCAGAACCTGCGTAGCTCGCTACGCCGTAGCAGATCACGCTTTATTAGGCTACGCCGTAGTAAAGGTTCGTAGCAAACTAAAAATATTTGGTGTTGGTGCATTGTTTTGTTGCTACCTTACACTAAGTCCGCTGCGACGAAGCACCGTAGCTTTCTGTTTGTGCCTTAAAATAGTCATTGGATTCTGTAATGATCAACAATCATTACGCCTATTTATAATGAACCATCAGTCCTTTGACACTTAATGAAAAGGAAAAAAAAACTAATTATCATCAAAACGCACTGTAGCTACTTGCATTTGTTATTTATTCTGTGCCTAAGCAGAACCTGCGTAGCACGCTACGCCGTAGTAGATCACGCTTAAGGGTACACTAGTCGAAAATTCTTCCATACAAACGATGTCTGGCTTTTACTTTACTGTTTGACGATGTAAGTTCAAAATAAAAAATTATATCAATTTGTCTCATCATTATCTAGCCCTTTATGGAAGCAAAAAAGTAAAAAAAAAATACTTGAAAGTTATGAGCTTCGAAAGTTCCATATTTCAACACTAATTTTAACGCTTCTTTGCGCGCAAATAAGTACCATAAGAAGAAGGAAAATTGAAAAACGGCCTCCATATAGATAGATTAGTAGTTCAAAAATGTAAATAATTTTATTTTGAAATTTGCAAAAGTGTGTATTCGTACGCGAACTAGCTTCTTACTGCTCATGACAGCATCTATCTTTTCCGCACGTGTTGTCAGTTGATATAGCATGCATTTTCACCCCGCGCACAAAATAGTTCGTCGACTAGTGTACCCTTAAGTAGGCTACGCCGTAGTAAAGGTTTGTAACAAACAAAAAATATTTGGTGTTGGAGCATTATTTTGTTGCTATCTTCTTACACTAAGTCCTTTGTAGTCCAATAAGTAAGATTGATCTAAACAGAAGTACAAGTAGATACCTTTAGATGGCAATACATTCATGCCGATCGCATAAATTGTTGTTTGACCTAGTTTAACGTCTGAAGTTAAGCTGAGCCTTTAGCTACATTGTTACTAGACACTTGGGTACGCAAATCTTCACTTTGAAGACGTTGTAGCGGTGCGCTTATCAAAAAGCTGCGGATAGCGGTACGGTATAAGGCAAGGCAAGGCGAGGCGAGGCAAGCCAAACCAAGCCTTGTGTTTGGCGCAGCATTCTCTTTGTCGCTAGCTAAAGATAAGCTGCAAAGTTAATACAATTTCTATACATTGTCAATGTAGTTTGCAGTTCTGCATTGATGATAAATTTTGTGTTCGAGACTTCTGAGTTGGAAGTTTGTGAACATATTGTTGGTCTGTATGTTGTAACGATGCATGTTAGCTCTCCCAACTCTGTTTGATAAAAGATACAGGTCAGTTCCACCGATAGTTCTTAGTTTGTTGTTGAAGCTTTTTGGCCTATATTTTGGTACCAAAATACCAATTTGAAAGCGCCCTCCAAATTGTACATAATGCCTCGTAATTTCGTCGTAAATCCGCACTTTATTTCAGAGAATGCTTCTAAGAAATGTTACAGCTTAACATCTTCACGGGGTCTATAAATTCCATTTTGTGTGTAAGTACACTCTTCAGTTATGAGCGCCTGGTCACTGACTTTAAGAATCTTCGATAAATCCTGGTTTAGGGACTGGTTTTTTAATACCAGTATTTAGTATCTACGTGCAAAAAAGATTGAGAGTGCAATATATTAACTTATACTTTTTTATTTGTAAAACAACAACACAACTCTTACTTTACATTTAAATTTGAGAAATTAAAATATAGTAGTAAAATATAAATAAATAAATTTTACGACGGAAGAAATTGAACTATACTCTATTCGCTGTAGCAAAAAGTAAATTGTTAATTACTGTTGTTGTTATTATTATTGTTATGCTGTTGTTTGTATTGTTGTTGTTATTATTGTTGTTGTTGTTGTTGTTGTTACTGTTGTTGTTTTTGTTTGTTTTGTTAAGTAATTTGTTAATTGTTATTTGTGTATTGTTTGTTGTTGTTGTAAGTAATTTGTTTATTTACCTTTATTTTTTGCTGTTATAAGCCGACTTATTTTAAAAATACAATATATAAAGCAAAATGGGTACTTTTAAAGCACTCTTCCATCATTCGGCTAGTTAGCAGACACAATATAATAACAATACCTTACGCACACATGGTGCGCGAACGACGCGTCACGGGTTTATTATCATAATAGTACCGAACTCCAGGCTTTCAAGATGCTTTTTTAATTTCGGCTATTGTCTATTGTTGGTTTTAATAAAACCAATGTTTTTTTTATACATTAAAAATATTGATATTGTTGTAAAATACAGATAATAAAATAGTTATTTATGCTACAAGTAGGTGATTTCCGATGAGTGGCATTTTTATTCACGAGCGAGCGAAGCGAGTGAGTGGATAAATCGACACGAGTCGGAAATCATCTTACGTACGTGTATCATATAACATTTTACTATGCATTGTGCGAGAAAATAAAAAAATATATCTGAACCAAGCAAAAATTAATAAAATGGCGGGCTTATTCAAGCGCGCTCTGCATATCCACAGATTAACTAAAAGTTCCTCGGGCATATCTACTGCGCATGTGCAAATAGCTGTCTTGTCGTAACGCAAAAAGGCACGAGTAAAATATACGTTCTGCCAAACATATTTAATGAATATTTAAAATTAATAATTTATTGATAAAATCTAAATCTAGAGTAATTTAAAACGCCTTTAACGAAGTATTAGTTTTATTTTACCTTTTATATGAATGATAATCTGTACTAAACTATTTTTTAAACTTTTCTCAAATAATAAAAACTCTATGCGTCAGGCTGACTTTCGAGTTAAAAATTAAAAAAATACAGAAAAGTAAAAAGCACTAGTTAAAAAAGTGACACTTTCCGCACTGTTTGACTGCTTGGAAAACGCTCTTTTCGAGGACATACATTGTAAAAAAAAATTGAATGTTTGACATATTTGTGCATGTGTGTATTTGGTTATTGTATGAACTAAACATCTTCTCATGACATTTTTCTAATTTAAGTGATAGCAAAGAAGACACTGTAAAAACCTTTTTTATGGTTTGTTTACATTTTATATTTTGCTCCAGCAAGTTTACGTAAACACGTTGAAGTAAGTGAAAAAACCGTTACTTTTTCATCAAGATCTTGTTTAAACTTGATGTCATAAACAGTTTATGCTTACATTTTGTGGTTTCACTTTAACTAACTTCATATTATTTTTCTAAGCTTATTTCTCTTGTGTCTTATGCAAACAGTTTTTAAGTGTTTCTGTTTATCATTTGGGAAAGATATTTCTTTTGAAATTATAAACTCTTTTTTCGTTCTTGAAATATTTATATTTGTTCAGGGACTATTTTTTAAAAGTTAAACGTTTTTGTAATAAACTAGTCAGTTATATACTCGTGGGTAATATATTCTCTCAAGGTAATCTATTTTTCACAGTCTCAAGTTGATATTCAGCTTGAATGTTAATACGAGTGTTATTAATGACCTCTGAATGCATTGTGTTCTTTAATATTTAACATGACTGGTATTAAGTGATGCATTATGAAAATAAACTGAACTCGTACTCGGGACGTATTATGTTTTAAAATAAATCGAAACATTTAAGTAGAGGTTTGAATTATTTTTATTTTAGTACTGACGGCCTTAGTAGAAATGCGTTCCTTGCGAAGTATGTGTGGTGTAACTTTAAATGATAGATTGAGGAATGAGGTAATACAACAACGTTGTGGTTTAAAAGAAGATGTAGTGAGTAAAATTAAAAAGAGTATGTTAAGATGGTTTGGTCATGTTGAGAGAATGAATGAAAGGCGACTAACGAAAGGTAATACATGGCAGACGTGAATGGAAACGCTGGGAGGGGACGCCCTAGAAAGACGTACATAGACCTTATAGGTGATGTTCTTCAGAAAGGCCAGGTGCGCAGTACTCATAACCGGCGTGTGTGTATGACTAGATGTATGAATGAGAGTGAAGCAAAAGAAGTATGTAAGGATCGTAGCAGGTTGCGTTCTGTAGTTTCTGCCTACCCCATGGGAAAAAGGCGTGAGTTTATGTATGTATGTGTGACGGCCTTATTGTTTTTCGTTTAACTTAATACATCAATGGAGCACAAATTTATAATCACAATACTCGGGTGTACCCCATTATTGCCTGAAATTTTATTATTTATGCCAGCTTTAGTTTGCTAGCATAATATTTAAATAAGTGGAAGAGTTCAATAATTAAAACTAGATGATGAGTATCATCATCATTGAAACGAATTTTTAAAATTTATAAAAATAAATAAAAATAATTGTTTTAGTTATTCATTTTATATACAATATGCACATACAATGTGTTACAGTTTTAAATATTAGGTTATTTAAAATAAAAATAAAACATTTAAAAATATAAAAACCTTTTTTTTTTTTAATACTACCGACTTCCAAATAAGAAAACTAGAAAGTGAAAAATAACTGTATTTTTGGAAGTCGGTGTCTTTGGTAGGTACCAATTTTTTAAGTTATGGACACCGACTTCCAAAAATACAGTTATTTTTCACTTTCTAGTTTTCTTATTTGGAAGTTGGTAGTATTTTTTTTTAAAAACGTTTTTTATTTTTCACTTTTTAGTTGTAAGTATCTAATAGGGAAGTAGTTAAGTAAGTACCTATAACGACAGAATAGATTACCCGAATAACATGAAACTTGAATGTAACCGGTGAAATGAGAGATCTGCATACCCCTTTCGAGCGTACTGGCGTGATGTTATGTTATGAAATGATATAAGCAATAAACATACATACGATTGCAGCAATGCCGAGAGATTTGCCGTTATGTATTGAAGAGTTCTGTTGTATATCTCCGAAGTTCTTCATCAGATCTTCACCAAATTAAAATGGGACCAATTCCGAAATATATTCTTTCAAAAAAAAAAGAATTTTTAAAATCGGTTTACAATTGACGGAGATATCGGTGACCAACAAAAAAAAAAAATACATAATGTCGAACATAGAACCTCCTCCTTTTTTGGTAAGTCGGTTAAAAAATAGTAGCCCACCGGTATCGGGAACAGGGTTCAAGTTACCGGTGGTCAGGGCTCCTGAGAGAGGAACCTCCTAACGATACGCGCCGTGTCCAGGAGTACTTACATCAATGGAGCACAAATTTATAATCACAATACTCTTGATAACCTGAAATTTTATTATTTATGCCAGCTGAAGTTTACTGGCATAATATTTAAGTAAGTGGAAGAGTTTAATAATTAAAACTGGATGATGATCTTCAGCCCAAACCCAAAATTCGAAGATCCTAACTTCAAAACTGACCGACTTTCATACAAATTTTCATCCCCTATTTCACCCCCTTAGGGGTGGAATTCACAAAAATCCTTTCTTAGTAAATGCCTGCACAGTATAAAGTATCAATTTGCAAAATTTCAAGTTTCTAGACGATTTCACCCTCATGGGGGTGAAATCTTCAAAATCACTGAGACACGTGTAAGTTATTTTTTAAACTTCAGCCTAAACCCAAAATATGAAGATCCTGACTTTAAAACTGACGGATTTTCATACAAACTTTCATCCCCTATTTCACGCCCTTAGGGGTGGAATTTCCAAAAATCCTTTCTTAGTGCTCACTTACACTATCAAAAGAACCAACGTGCCAAGTTTCATGATTGAAGCTTCAGCCGTTTGGCCTGTGCGTTGATGGTCAGTGAGTGAGTCAGTCAGTTAGTCAGTCAGTCACTTTCTTCTTTTATATGTTTAGATTATCCAATTAGGTAAATTCTTCCACTGATATGAAACTATGCTACCGAAGAATGCTATAGGTTTTTAAACAAAAACAAACGTCTCTCCACGGATAGGTCACGAAAGTGAAGCCGCGCGAAAAACCTAGTCATGTATAAAACAATTCCGAAATTCCTCTTACCTCAAAACCCACGTAACGTATTCTATAAATGGGCTCATTTGTACCGGTCTACCGGATCCTACCCTTATTTAATCACCATTACGACTTCCCGTGTTGACGGGTATTAGTCCTAGCCGCAGTGCCCACTCTTGGATTCAATGTGTGGGCACAGGAGTAACGAAGATTAACAGCCGTCGTACACGACCCATTCTCTTAAGGGAGCTGATAATAAAAGGGTATTAGGGAAGAATCTCTTAGATATACATAGAAAATGTATTGAGCTATTTTATTCAGGTGTAAAGTAAATTGATCGCGCGAAGAATTTGGTTTATATCACATCACAGGCTTGCAGTGTCAACTTCTTCACTACTACAAGACCTGCGGAAAACAGACAGTATTGGCCATACATTGGCTTGGTATCTTTCTGCAGAGTGGTCAATTTTGTATTCTATTAAATTAAATGAACTTTATTTCAGAATCACTTCCATATTTGTTAGTAACAATGTAAACTTATAAAATAGTGTTGGTAAACATTTATTCTTATTCTTTATTGTACACAAAACATAAAAACATACAAATACAAAAGAAAGTTCATGTACAAAGGCGAGCTTAACCCATAGTTGGGTTCTCTGACAGCAAACCTCAGTTGCGTAAAGAAATATGCATAATATGAGGATAGTACATCCATGTGCACAACAAAAACTTATTAAAAATATAAAACAATTTTAAATACTTACTCACTAATAAACTAAACAAATACGTGTGCAATACACAATGTATAAACATAATACATACAGCATACTATAATTACACAACTAAAATATTACAATTGTGAATACATAAATTTAATGTGTCATGTTGATAGGAAATATTCCTTAATTCTTCTCTTGAAAACCGCCAACGAAGGGCTATCCCGTATAGAGTGTGGAAGAGCATTGTGTGGAAGAGAATTTATTCTAAACTGTGCGAGGCACGCCGATCCTGGGGAATGGCTATTTGACTGCGTGCAGTCGTATACATCACCTATAAATACACCAACGAGCAATGAAAAAGTTCCAGTGACATAGCACCAAATTACTCCTAAACGGGAAAGGCTAGCTTAATGACGCCGTCTGCAATATTGAAGTACATTTAACAGCGCATCAGAATATTACCAATTAAAAACGTAAATATTGTGTCCAAATTTTAAATTAAATGTGAAAAAATTAAACTAAGGTGTTTGTCGGCATTTTGTGGATGGAACTTTTTCATTGCTCGGCAGTTTATTAAGATCGTGTATTTTAGTCCATTCTCTATATGTTTATGAAGATCGTGTTTTGTTTTTTGTTCGTGTTAGAATTATTAATGATTGTTTTGATAAATTCAATGTATTTTGTTCAAAGTGTTGACGGGTATTAGTCCTAGCGGCAGTGCCTTCTTGTATTCAGTGTGTGGACACAAGAGTAACAAAGATAAACAGCCGTCGTACGCGACCCATTCTTTTTAAGGGTGCTGATAATAAAGGGAAATAGAAAGAGATATGAAGATCGTGGTTTGTTTTGATCGTAGATTGATTTAGCGATTATTTTGATGACCTCAATGTAGGAATGAATATTAATCATTATTGCGATATTCCATGGTATCGGGCATTAGTCCAAGACACGCCTAGATTCAATTTGTGGACCCAATTAAGAGGAGTTATGGGAATAAATATAAAATCTTGTTTTATTTTGTAACGTTAGATAAAAAAACGTGTAAAGGTAGCTAAATAAATAAAAAATACATAAAATATGCTCACATACGCATTGGCTTAACTTTCGTGAAAGTCTTGACTGAAAAAAGTTTAGTTATGCAAGATTTGGCAACAAATTGAAAATAGGTTTTCAATATTTCGTATTTTTTTATTCCGATCGTAATCTCAGATACTTGCTGACACACTTCACAAAATTAAAAAAAAAATATCAATGGAATAATATGTTATCAATCTTAAAAACCGGCCAAGTGCGAGTCGGACTCTCGCATTAAGGGTTCCGTACCATTATCGCAAAAAAACGGCAAAAAAATCACGTTTGTTGTATGGGAGCCCCACTTAAATATTAATTTTATTCTGTTTTTAGTATTTGTTGTTATAGCGGCAACAGAAATACATCATCTGTGAAAATTTAAACTGTCTAGCTATCACGGTTCATGAGATACAGCCTGGTGACAGACGGACAGACAGACAGACAGACGGATCGCGGAGTCTTAGTAATAGGGTCCCGTTTTTACCCTTTGGATACGGAACCCTAAAAACTAAAATACCCAACGCACGAATCTCCAACCAACATTTCTCACAACTAAAGCAGCGTGTGGCAGTGGGTGCACTCCCTAACTAACCTATGATACAGCCTTTATGGTTAGTGAAACACGCGTCTAAGTTACTTAATCTTACTTAATTATTTAGTTAAGTTGTAATTTCGGATACTGTTGATTGATTAAGGCAAAATAAAGACATTTAAAAACTTCACATAATATTATTGCGCTCCCCCAGGAAATCAGGATGGCAACCAACCGGTTAACCTTCAAAGTTAAAGTTCGCGAGCACATTCGTAAGAAGTTGGCAGTAGTATCGTCACAACGCTAATGTTTTTCAATTATTAATCTAATATTACTAATATTTAAGTATATCTATATATTTAGTTTGTCCTTTTGAGTATATACGGTATAATTTTCTTGGTTTTATTGTATTTATAATTTATATTTTTTTTTTGCATAAACCTGAGTCGTTTAATTGTCAATATTGCACCTACCACTAGTTGTCTCTGCATCACCCAAAGGTTGACTGGAAGAAAATGCCTAAGGCATTAAGTCCGTGAGTCCGTTTGTGTGCATGAAGTATTAAATAAATAAAAAAAATATTGCGTGATTACTATGGACTATTATGAAGCTTAAAAACTAAAACACTTAACGCACAAGCACACTATCAACCAAAATCTCCAACCAACAATTCTCACAATTACAGCAGCGTGTGGCTGTGGGTGCACTCCCTAACAACACATAACTATGGCATAGGCTTTATGGTTAGCGAAACACGCGCCTAAGTTAATCTAACTTAGTTATTAAGTTAAGTTGCCACTTACTTGGCGGCTCGGTGTTATTTCTCTAGTGAGTATAATGGATGATATTGAGGATTCGATTAATGTTATAAATCTACGAATAAATGCCAGTGAACCTGTTAACAAAGACATGAATTTGTTTGTTAATGTGTTTGTGACTGGTATTCTCTGGAATTGCTGATCTTCTGAATACTTATATAAAAATCTTTCACTTACAGAAAAATAAATTATTGCACGGTTCCTGTGAGATAGGCCATTGAAACAAAGCCACGCGAAAAGTAAGTTATATTTAAGAGGCCAAAATAAAAGAAGTAAGAAAATATTCGTAAAATTCTAACACGTAATATTAGTGTCAATACATATTTAACAAAGATAAATGATTGAAATATATCCCTCTGTTACGAAACAAATTCTTGATCTTGAATAGTTTTTCTTTCATTTTTAGGGTTCCGTACCCAAAGGGTCCAAACGGAGCCCTATTGCTGTCACTCACGTGTTCGTCTGTCCATCGGCTGTCACACGGTACTTACAGCCAAACGTTTGGAGCTACTTGTCATGTACGTGAAAAAAAAATCCTTACCAAATAGAGTTGTAGAGCTCGTTGAGTAGGCAAATACTGTATTTTTCGTTTTCAAAAATATTGAAAAACTAAGGAGTAAGAAACCACCAAAGTTAGCTTTTTTACAAAATCTAGACCTATGAACTTGAAATTTAGTGATAATGTTTATTATTACGTATATTTTACTAACATTTACCAATATATTGATAAAACAGGTTTTTCTTTGAATTTTTTTATTTTTTCGTTATTACAACCAACTTGTTTTTGCGGTCAAATGCGTAGCACAGAAGGGATGCGGGCGGCGCGTGGCGGTATGATTGTACATATTTCGGTAAGGAACCCTAAATGTGTGAAGTCCGACACGCACTTGGCCGGTTTTTATATAACCACAGAGACATCACATAAGAAAGCTGTTATTACCCCAGACGAGTTTGTCTCAGCGACTGACACTACAATATTAGATTTGTCTCCGATTCATAGCGCGTTACGCAGGCAGACAAAGCAATAATAAATCTTTATACCTATATGAAGGAATGACGCTGCGGAATTCTCGTACAAGCGACCTTCAATGTTTGAATGTCAAAGAAGTAATAAAACCACTGAATCAGCATTTTTATGTTTCTTTTTTTTGTTTGAAATATTTTCATCAAAATTTATATAAAGCTTCCAAATTTAAAAAGTGAGTGGCTAATTTTGGCTCGCCCTTAATCATGTTTTCAGGTAACAGTTGCAAACACAAATAAGGCTTTCTGAATGTAATTATGACTGTCGGTTTTCTTTTGTAAAGTATTTTTAGAACTGTGAGTACAAAACGTTTAAAGGTATATTACTTAATATTGTTTTTTTGTGAAGGGCAATATATGGGCGTTCACTGATTGAAATCTACACTATCACTAATTATTCTAGGGTACTTTTGAGCCCAAAAAACATACACGATTTTTGCTGGATACTTGATTTAATGTCCTATGCCCCCTAGGTGGGGCAGAGGGCGTAGACAGAAGTCCGCCATCGCGATCGGTCTTGAGCTTCATGCGTGACTCGCTCCACGTCATTCCGATGCTATGCAACACGGTGCGACGGCAAATTTAACGGGGACGGCCACGCTTTCTTTTCCCTTGCGGATTTCAGTCCAAAGATTGTATGTGGTTGGGACCCCTATGGAGCGTGAGGCGCGTGATCTGGCGGTCGGTCGGGCTGTCGTGGCGTTTCTCCAACAACTCTACGTTGGAGATGGTCTCGGGCCAGTAAATCCTGACAATGCGACGAAGACAGCGGTTGACGAAGATTTAGATTTGGCGTAAGATGTCCTTTGTGACCCTCCACGTTTCACACCCGTAAAGCAGCACGGACTCGACATTGGACCCGAATATCTTGAGTTTAATCCTTCTGCTCGATAGGCCGCGGGAAAAAGGTAGTCATAAATGGTTACTTGTCTTCTATCTGTAATGAACAAAGTAGTTTTGACCCCCAAGTACAAAATTATGATTGGTCATTCGTAGTCTAAGTGGATGTATCAATATCTCTCTAAACTTTTCGGGGGTCACCGAACTAATCTGTTCATACGTTATCATCATTCGGCCATTTGCTGTGCGCCATATTGTGCCCCTTTTATTGCCTAAGTTAGCTCCTTTACCGCGCACATGATTTGTGTGAGTTTACCATATAATACCATAATTTGTATATATCGCGGTCCGTTTACTTCGAAGCGTATTCGGCGTGTTTTCGTCTAGACCATAAATATACCGCAGAACTGAATTTATTGAGGAAGTAGAATTATTTATCTGTGATTTATAAATGCGATTTTCATATTCGAGGTGGTTTGGTCAGGAGCTTTTGAGGTACTATAGATGTGGGGTTTTTAATAAATTTGAGCGTAACTTAGGCACTAAAATAAATAGGTAGTAGTACCTTTTCGTAGTATTTTGTAGCACAACAACAATAAGTTGTAATAATAATTACTTCTAAATAGTATCTTTCAAGCCACTCACTCAACATTATTTCAATATATGTCCTTCCTTAAGACTTCTTATCCTCTTGAATAGTACTCACATAAACTCCTCAAAACTATTCAGCCGGTCAACCTCAAACAAAATGAACAAAATTCTCTTCCCAAATTTTCTAACCGACTTACCACATCCATTGACCTGATTTAGACTTATAACCACTTACCATATTGAAGCAGATGGACCATATAAACGTATGAGCTCCGAGGAAGGCGCTGATCTGTTGAATTTAACAAATGGCGGCCATCTTTCTACGCTGCCACCAATTTACGGTGATGGCGCCCTGTACAGCTGTTTAGATAAAGGAGAAGCAACTGATGTGTTCGCATCGTGAGGGTTTGTCTCGTTACTTACTCAGGAGCTAGTTTTGCTTGTCTTTTTAAGATGAGTTCATGCAAATTCCAAAGGGTAGTATTTTAAGGTTTTTACACGGTGTTACGTTACCTGTGCGAGAGAAGTTATAATTTTTCTGTTAAGATCTTCTATATTCTGGTATTAAACCCTTAAAATGTAATTAAAGAATTTTTCTCAATAACTTTATAATTACACGTGTAGGTAAGTGTTATTAAATGAATAGATACTGAATTATTGAAAAAAAAATATGATGTAATAAGAAATGCAAATTATTTAGAATTATATATTTATTAATAATTTATACATTTTATGCAGCGTGTTTTTAATCAGGACTACAGGTTGACCTCGAATGATACTCTAAATAGTTAAACACTGCGCGTTCTGCCCTCTACCTCGAAAATGGTTCAAGATTAAAAAAAAATGCATACCCAAAAGTTGTAGAGAATTTAATCGTCTACAATATTTACAATACATACAATGTATGTATTGTATATATTATATATGTCAAATAGCACAAAACCCATAGGTAACGAGATATTTGCAATAAATGTGTAAAAAATCGATTTTTGACCTTTGACCTTGGAATATCTGTAGACGCGGACACCCTACGATAAGTAGGTTTTGAAACAAGTATTATGGTGATAAAATAAAGGTTTACACAAGTTTATAGCCGACTATCTCTCATTCCGAGGTGAAACCCCTAATTTTCCTGGACTACTTCGCAAACAAAAAATTATATTCCTTATACAATACGAAAATTATTTGCAAAACTTACAACAAGCAGGTCATCAGGGTTGGATAAAATTGCTCCCTTGAAGACATCTTTCAAAAAACTACCTTCGTCGTGTCCTTTACGAATGCCCCGGAGACGTCCTCCATTCGTGCCAATTGTTGGAATAAAACCTCTTTTGAGAACTTGTCCTGAAAAAACGAAGTAAGTTTTTTTTTTCTATTTTATCGGAGAAAGTCATTGCATGTGACGAGCGGGTCATGTGACTTTTATGTATGACCTAATGGTTTGGCACTTGGAGCATTCGGCTATAATGTAACGTTACAGAGTCGAGCATTACATCAGTGACGGAGGCGAACCGAGCATTACATTGGTGAGGGAAAGGAACCGAGTATTACAGTGCGCAACTTGATGATGTGTAATATTTTGATACAACTTGTAATATTAACGACCGCTTCGTCTGACTTGTGGATAACTAAATGCTCAAAATCGAATCTGATATGTAACATTACAGGCGAATGCTCGTCAAGTCAGGGAGGCAGTGAAAGCAAGAAGGCAAGAATGCGAACGTTGCATATAAATACGGGAATTGCTCCTAAGGTTCAAATTGCGATGCTTATCGCAAGCTCATGAAATGCAACAAATATAGTTAGTATGACAGGGATGATTATATTATTATTATATTTGATCTCATTTCAGTGCATGTCAGAGTCAGCTGTTCTGATCAGATCTTGGCGTTTAATTAAATTTTTCTTTTGTAACAGACTTATTACAGTTACTACAGACTCAAGATAGTCAGGATTTCGATTATTCTTAGAGATTGAATTACTTGGAATTTGTAGGAATATCGAGTAGATAAGAAATTAATTTGGAAGGGAGCAGAATCTGAGAAAAGAATCTAGATTGGATCTGATATTAACTAAAAATCTAGTGAGGGATGTCTTAATTTAATATCAAACAAGAAAATCATTTTCTCAGTGAACAATTTACATACTTTACTACTTGAATATTATCCTTAATTTCTTTGAAAAGGGACTTGCTAGAACATCCCATTTGTCTCAACTCCATGTCTATGCCAAGGCAATTTTGCTCTTCAACAAAAAACTTGAAAATATATTCAGTCAAATCGCGTTAAAAACTTCGGCAGCCTGTTTCTAGAGTAGGTGTAGTACAAAGCTTTTGATGCAATTTTAACATGAACACGCTTTAGCAAATTATTTATACTGGCGTAACCCAGTTTGTGTTTAGTTTGTTTAAAAAAACTTTAGCCTACTCGCACTGTGATGAAAATAAGCAAATTGGTTTTGTGAATATTGTTGCTAGAATTTTTAGGGTCCATACACAATATGCCTGCCTCTACGATTTAGGGGCACGTTTGGCGTAGTGGTTGAGCGTTTGACTGCTGCGCTGCGTGTCCGCCTCTGGGTGTTGGGTATGTGAGTTTAAATGATACAGGAAGAAATTCCTAGAGTGGGGTAAGAATAATAAAAAAAAAATAGGCCAAGTGCGAGTCGGACTCGCACACGAAGGGTTCCGTACCATTATCGCAAAACACTGCATAAAAATCACGGTTGTTGTATGGGAGCCCCCCTTAATTATTTATTTTATACTGTTTTTAGTATTTGTTGTTATAGCGGCAACAGAAATACATCATCTGTGAAAATTTCAACTGTCTAGCTATCACGGTTTATGAGATACAGCCTGGAGACAGACGGACAGACAGACAGACAGACAGACAGACGGATCGCGAAGTCTTAGTAATAGGGTCCCATTTTTACCCTTTGGGTACGAAACCCTAAAAATGGTCTAGTTGAATTTGTAACTGGTTTTTGACATAGAATTTTTTCGTGGCGCAATATATTCTACATTCGGTACGGAACCCTAAATGAGCGAAGTCCGACACGTAATTGGCCAGTTTTTTCAATTATGCGCTAATTTTAGCAACTAACTAAACAGATTATGTATGGATGCCTACATGTTATGTGGGTGAGGGATACAACTGGCCGAAGACTTTGGCTAAATCGTTTATTTTGTAAGGGGATAAATTGCCCCGCGATGTGTCTCCAGAGACGTATCGCGTCTTCGCAAGCGACATCACACGACCTTGCCAGAGGGTCTAGTCAAAGTGACATACTGTTAGCGATAATGATTGACAGAAACACCGAAATGTTTGAGATTGGTATAATATATAATGTCGCAGCCTTCTGGTTCAATAAGCCAGTTAATTAGACGCCTAGGACGTTCATTAAACGCCGGTCTCCAATTGGTTGCCTAGGCCGATAGTAAATTGAACTAGAATCATTCAACATTTAACAACTTGGCGTGCTGAAAGTCAGCCCTTTGAAGTAGACTGACATGCCTCAGCCAAGTGAATCGATCGTTCAGTTTTTTTGCGCTTATCTATACTTCTATACTAATATTATAAAGAGGAAAGATTTTTTTGCTTGTTTGTACCGAATAGGCTCCGAAACTACTGGATCGATTTGAAAAATTCTTTCAGCAATAGAAAGCTACATTATTCCTGAGTGACATAGGCTATTTTTTTATCCCGAAAACGGGTCCTGTGGGGTGGTCCACGGGAGCGAAGCCGCGAGCTACAGCTAGTTGAATATACACCCAGGCCTCAACTTGTTGTAATGAAAGTCAGCCTTTTGAATCAAATGTTGCGCTCTATGAGTTGGTTAGTTGCCTTCAGCCATTTAATTGGATGCCGGCGTTTAATGAACGACCTAAGCTGGCAATTCCAATTAGCTGGCTAATTTAACTAGATGGCTGCGACACGACAGTTATGCTCATTCGTATAATGGGCCACTAGATGCGAGAAGCACAGGACCGGCCAATGTGGCGACGCTTGGAAGAGGCTTATGTCTAAGTGGACTTCTGCTAGCTGAAATGATGTTGATCTAAATGTCTCGTGTCGAACCCAATTATATTTTTACTTTTGATTATCATTGTCGCTGATATTACGTTAAAAGTGGCATTCTATTCTCAAGGTCATCCACCCGATTATATTAACAATGCCCTATCTATATCCGCATCAAGTTTCATCTCAATCAAGTCTTAGATTGACACATTCGTCTCCCTTGTGTCGTGACCAACTGACCATTATTCATAGCGTTGGATACATTCATTTCCTCGGGGACGTACCTATGCGAATATCGTCATGATTAATTAATCTCGCTAACCTTGCACTGGATTAAATTATTCGCTCCCGTGGCCCGTTTTTGGGATAAAAAATAGCCTTTGTCACTCAGAAATAATGTAGCTTTCCATTGGTGAAAGATTTTTTTTAATCGGTCCATTAGTTTCGGAGCCTATTCGGTACAAACAAACAAAAAAATCTTTCCTCTTTATAATATTACTAGCTGTTGCCCGCGACTTCGTCTGAGTAAAAGACGTTTTAACACACATAATGGCGCCCAAAATCCGCCATTCTTTTTTCCAATTTTTATGTAGCCAGTGACACTCGCAGGGTCAAGATGAATCGATTGACGTAAGAATCATCAAAATCGGCCAACGCGTTTGGGCTCTAGAACGCCACATAGGAACAAACATACATACTTACATACATACATAGACTGATAAACACATTACCCTCCTTCGGCAGTTGGGTAATAAAATCATAAATGCACATCCACTTCTCCTTAGTTTACAGCACAGTTTTTATGTTGGGATCATGTGTTGGGGGCACAGGTGAAATCAAATGAAAAACGAAAGGTTTGATAAACCGGTAAACGGTAAAAAGGTAGTGATAAAACAATGACTCCTAAGCAAACAAATCCTTATTACCCGACTATCGAAACAGGGTAATGTGTTTATCAGTCTAAGTATGTATGTTTGTTCCTATGTGGCGTTCTAGAGACCAAACGCGTTGGCTGATTTTGATGATTCTTACTTCAATCGATTCGTCTTAACCTTGCGAGTGTCACTGGCTACATTAAAAATGGAAAATAGAAAAATGGCGGCACCATAATGAGAGGGTGCAATTTTTTTTTTGTTGCCGAACCCTGATTACGTAATAAACACAACACTAACGCAAAATACAGCCCAAATTCTAACGCTATACTCAAAGCCAAAGTTTCACTAATTATATACCAACTAAAAGGGTTTCTAAGCTTCGGCTCGTAAATAATTACAAGTTAGTGTTAGGAACATTCTTAAGCCTGGCTTTGCCGCAGCCAATACGCACTGGAATTCGCCTTGGTCTGATCTTAATTAAATATTAGCAGCTTGAGTTCGACGTCTTGAGAACGTCTTACATTAAAGGCATGTACTGCTTGAGATAATTATTTGGTAATTAAGGTTAATTTCACATTTCTGATTGGATTATGGGTGAAATATGTATTAATATTTGGGTAATATGTTATCTATATATATAAAAGAAAGTCGTGTTAGTTACACTATTTATAACTCAAGAATGGCTGAACCGATTTGGCTGAAAATTGGTAGGGAGGTAGCTAAGAACCAGGAAAAGGACATAGAATATTTTTTTTTAATTTAAAATGATGTTTTTTTTTTTCATAGCATAGCTTTTTATCCCGTTTAAGGTAGGTAGGGTAGGGTAGGTAGGGTAGGGTAGGTAGGGTTGGGTAGGTAGGGTAGGGTAGGGTAGGGTAGGTAGGGTAGGGTAGGTAGGGTAGGATAGGTAGGGTAGGATAGGTAGGGTAGGATAGGTAGGGTAGGGTAGGTAGGGTAGGGTAGGTAGGGTAGGGTAGGGTAGGGTTGGGTAGGTAGGGTATGTAGGGTAGGGTAGGTAGGGTAGGGTAGGGTAGGGTAGGGTAGGGTAGGTAGGGTAGGGTAGGTAGGTTAGGTAGGGTAGGGTAGGTAGGGTAGGGTAGGTAGGGTAGGGTAGGGTAGGTAGGATAGGGTAGGTAGGGTAGGGTAGGTAGGGTAGGGTAGGTAGGGTAGGGTAGGTAGGGTAGGTAGTATAGTGTAATTAATGTAGGGAAGGTAGGATAGGTAGTGTAGGGTTGTTAGGGTAAGGTAGGTAGGGTAGATTAGTTTGGTGTTTTTATGGCAAAACAAAGTTTGCCGGGTCAGCTAGTATAATATACTTGTTAGTTCAGGTGAAGTAAGCAGTACTGTGATATAATCTGAGAATTAAAAACCTGAGATCAATCCGTACCCTAATGCGTAACTTCAAAGAAGGCGCGCACGTTTGCTTCGCTTGCATTCATTGCTTCATAATTATTTTAAAAAATACGTCTACTCGACAGCACATTGAATATTGTTAATTTATAATAATGAAAATGTGCATGCATTCTTTCAATAAAGTTACGTATTTAGGCTGCCGGTTTGAAATTTAAAAACACTAAGAGGAGAGGAACATTATACCGGGATGAATCGTAGCCTATGTGCTATTTCAGACCATAATCTATGACTTTGCAAAATTTCATCCAGATCCGTTCAGCCGTTCCGGCGTGATTGTGTAACAAACATACATCCATCCATCCATTCAAACTTTCGCTTATGTAATGATAGAAAGAAGAAAGATATAAGAAGTAAGATAAGATTAATAAAATTCAGAGAAATTGAAATCCTCTATCTTTTTGAAGTCCTATGTATACAAGTAAAATCCTTTTCTCATTCGTATCATATAGTGAGTACAATCAAAAGTGCCCTCAAGATACCAGCGGGTACGTCTCAAAAGTTTAATAAAACTTCTTTGTATTTAAATCCCCCATTTAACTTTGTCTCGACATAAGTCCTAGGATTAATGGCAAGACATTGTCAGTACTAGTAATACTCTTGGCGTTTTTAATCACCCTTACGGTAGACAACCGAGCAAAGCTGCTCCGGCTTAACTGAAAGTCTTGGCAAGAAGATGTATTTTTTTTTTACCCAGGCATCATCCCTATTTGCTTACGTCCTAGTCAAAACACTTCGATCGCAGCGGCTGCGGCGGAGCGGTTTGAAATAATTATATTTAGTCCTCTAGTTAGATTATCAAAAAATATTGGAAACGTATTTTTTGCTTTATCAAATCAATAAAATTGCGAATCGACGTTCAGGAATAGGGGTTTGTGACGTCACTTTTGAGTAAAAAGTGTACTAAAACGTGATGACGCGCGAGATTTCAACGCACTGTATTGTCGTAATTTTTTGTCTAGATACATCAGGTGAGATAGTGGTCAAGCGCGAGCCTATCTATAGTAAAAAAAGATACATGACAAAAGATAAATACGAAAAAGGGTAATGTGTTTATCAGTCTAAGTATGTATGTTTGTTCCTATGTGGCGTCCTAGAGACCAATCACGTTGGCTGATTTTGATGATTCTTACTTCAATCGATTCGTCTTAACCTTGCGAGTGTCACTGGCTACATTAAAATTGGAAAATAGAAAAATGGCGGCACCATATTGAGGGGGCGCAATTTTTTTTTTGTTTCCGCACCCGTCGTGTGGTGTATCAAAACAAAGGGTGATTGCATAAATATTTAACACATATATGTATTTTTTGCTTTATCAAATCAATAAAAAATACATCGATAAAGCGAATCGAGGTTCAGGGTTTGTGACGTCACTTTTGAGTAAAAAGTGTACTAAAACGTGACGACACGCGAGATTTCAACGCACTGTATTGTCGTTATTTTTTGTCTAGATACTTCAGGTGAGATAGTGGTCAAGCGCGAGCCTATCTATAATAAAAAAGATCCATGACAAAAGAAAAAATACGTCTCCAATTTTTCATTAATCTAACTGAAAATAATTTTTTATACAACACGGCTATTCCCAGTGTCGCGACGTCAGTGTAGCCGCAGCCGCACTGCTCGGAAGTGAAGCATTAGTTAGCATTTGCCGTTGATTAAAATAATACGAACAATCCTTCTTATCTGGGACAATGCTCTTCTTGATCTTATTCAGAGATAATGAGCACTTATATATTATGGTTCTTAATCATGTAAATGGAGATAATTAATAATTATATCTAATTTGTAAGATACAGGCATCTGCCTAGTTTGGATGTCAAAGCTTCGATATTTACTTTTAGCCTTATTTTGTATTTTTTTAACCACTCTGCTCGACAAGATTTTGACACATGACACACCAGCTGAGTCGACAGGTTGTTGCAAATTACGTCATGAAATTCAGGAATTTACTTGAACTTTCAACATTCGAATTTATTCAGAAAAATAAGTTTACGCAGCTATCTTACACAGTAAATTTGAAAAAAATATCTTTATTTACATGTTGCGCTCGGTTAAACCGCGTCAGTCTACTGCAAAATGTGTACAAAATACGAATTACTACACATTTCCAAACGGTAGACAATTTAGATTTGCTCAAAATATGTACATAAACAACCTTTTCCCTTGCTGAAAAGATGCAAAAGGACAACACAAAAATATACTCATTTTATTTGCGTCCTTATGTTCCTAATTTGTCATACAAAAATTCATAAAAAAACAAGCCAAAATCTGGAAAAAAATTGCTTAAAATTTTGATGCAACCTTGCAACATGACATTTCTTTGGTGTTGTTTTTTTTTTGCTGTCCATTCACGCGTCTCATAATCGATTAAAACTGCATTCAGCCTAATCGATTAAGTGTATTTCGATTATTTAAAATTATTCATTTAAATAAAAAAGTGATTTTCAAAAATGTATTGTTTTAAAATTAAAATTAGTTTATAGGCACAAAATAAAATAACAACTTACAGTAATAATATATAGTAATAACTATACATAAATGCTTTCATAATGTTATCAGAAGAGTAAATTGAAAAAAAATAGGATTCGTGGCTAATTTCGCGCCGAATTCGCCGAACGTAAAAGAATTCAAAATTCAAATTTGGAATGCAGTCGGTATTCAAAATATTTTATCGGGCACATTTTAATATAAAAGAGAGTTTTACATTGATCATTTCAGACGGTTTTATACAGAATGACCAGTATAAATATGAGTATGTTTATGTATGACTAGCACTCCGCCCGCGACTTCGTTCGCGTGATTTCGTTTATCCTATAAATGATTTTCTTAGATGCAGTTAGTAAAGGCAACCAAAAATAAGATATTATTAAAACTATTAAAAACTGGGTATCGTGGATTTGGGTTTGGGGTTGGTGGGTTTATTGGATTGGGACGATTCGTTATTTGACTTAAACAATAATACATTTTAGGTTATCGCCACAAAGTAAAATCCTGCCCTAAAAACTTATCAACCCTTTTTGCCCCGTTGAGGGTCGAGTTTTGAACAACCTAAATATGCTATTCACTCCTTTCTTCACTTTTTACCCAACTGCCGAAGGAGGGTAATGTGTTTATCAGTCTATGTATGTATGTATGTTTGTTCCTATGTGGCGTTCTAGAGACCAAACGTGTTGGCCGATTTTGATGATTCATACTTCAATCGATTCGTCTTAACCCCGCGAGTGTCACTGGCTACATTAAAATTGGAAAATAGAAAAATGGCAGATTTTGGGCGCCATATTGCGGAGGACAATTTTTTTTTCTTCCGAACCCATCGTGTGGGGTATCAAAATAAAGGGCTTTAAGAGGTGATTTCGAAAATATAAAACACATATGTTTAAATGTACCTAAATCTTAAAAACAGATAACTAAAAAGTTAATTAAACTTAAACAAGGAGAAAATCATGCTGTGCAGTCGGAGCATACATCTGGTTTTCGTCAGCTAGCTCGCGAATATGTATCCTCCGACTGCACAGCAAGATTTTCTCCTTGTTTAAGTTTTTTTAGTCGCTTTTAAAGCAGTCGGGTTTTTAGATTTTTTTAATTAAATTTTTTATTTATCATTTTATGTTAGTCAGATTGCGCAGTGAGTTGCCTCAAAAAAAACTTTAACACCCCTAAACCCAATCTGGGAGGGAGTTTTCAAAATGTTTTATGTAAATTTTGATCATCAACTTTATCCCCAAAGAATTTGATTTTACATACAAACTAATTTTTACCCTTTTGACTTCCTTAAAGGTTGAATTGTCGCAAAATCGTGCCTTAGTGCTTCCCTAGAAAACCACGTCAAAAACGAAACCCTGTCCAGTAAGATTCTTAGCTTGAGTTAGTTTCGAAAAATGTATAATGACCACCTTTATTGTTTCCTTAGGTTGGTATTTGTGCCAAATTTCAAATTTATTAACCCGGAAAATAAAATTCTTCAAAGCACTTTAACTCCCCAAAAATCGTATTTTGGGACTAGATAAGTAAAACTAATAATGAAAACCTTTATGGTTCACTTAGGATGGGTATTTATGTAAATTTTCAAATTTATTAACCAAAGAAATATTTAATATGTGATTTATGGGGTGTGAAATTATTTTTTAAATATACGATATTTCAAAAATAATTTGACACCCCCTAAATCATCTTTTGGGGGTAGTTTCGAAAAACTAATAATGAAATCCTTTATTGTTTATTTAGGTTGGTATTTGTGCCAAGTTTCATGTTGATTGACCCAAGAAATCAGATTCTTCCATACAAACTTCAACATCCCCTAAATCGTCATTTGGGAGTTTCGAAAAACTAATAATGGCAACCTATATTGTTTACTTAGAATAAGAATAATATCGGCCATAATTCTTGAAACTTAGCACAAGCTAAGTTTCAAGTATTATGGCCGAAGGAATTAGATTTTTCATACAAACTTTCAAACCCCTTTTTACCCCCTTAGGGATGCAATTTCCAAAAATCCTTTCTTACTGCACAATTACGTCACTTGAGGAACCTTTCTGCCAAATTTCATGCTTCTAGATGATTTTCAGCTTAGTTGGTTGACAACCATGCCATAACTCGCTTGGAAAGGAACCGCGCAAGAAGATACGCACAAGGTTATTGATATTAATAGTTTTCGGGGAATGCAGATGTAAATACAAACCAAACTTATGTTCTTAAAATGAATAAAAATAAAATTTTAAAAGTATGTATAGAATAACCAATTTTCATAACATTACAACAAACTCGACCGAATTCAAAACCTAACCATACCATACTCTCAACTCATTATTCAATATATAATTATAATAATAATACCAGCCTATAATTGTCCCACTGCAAGGCAAAGGCCTCTTCTCATACAGAGAAGGCACGAACATTCATCACTACGCTTGCTCAATGCGGGTTGGCGATCTGAGACTATAAGACCAGGTTTCTTCATGATGTTTTCATTCACCGTTGTCAACGATTTCTAAAATATACTTAGAAAGTACATTAATGAATTTGAAAATGGAAATCATTGGTATTTGTCCAGATTTGAACCCATGACCTCAGGCAAGGCGAGGCCTTTAGCCACTGGGACAGTACGACACTCATTGCAATATAACGAATAATCACAAAATCGTTGGTTCCCCGAAACTAAATTTATCTACACTTGCGTTACAAACTTACATAAAAATATACTAGGCACTCTGTACCTATACTTCTGAGACTATCAAACATAAAGACTCAATCATTATTATTTTTATACAAAATAGTTTTGAATAGCGAACGCATTCCGAATTTGAATTTTGAATCGGATAGATAGTTCGGCGCGAAATTATCCACGGTTCGATCAAATTGTTTAGTTGGTTGTAGTCAAATAATGTCCAAAAATCTATTAAGATTACTTTTAGAAATAATTAATAGTAATAATTTAAGTACTAATTGTATTTTATGCCTAAAACAGGATTTTTCTATTTTTTAAGAATCGATTTGGGATAATCGCTCATTAATCGAGTGGATAGCATAAATAAAATCGATTGCTAAAATCGTTTTGCCACACAACTATTACATTAAAAAAAAACAATCTACTTGACGAATTGGAAATTTAACAAAAATAAAGTAGTGGTAATGAATTTTACGTATTGGACTGGTGTTTGTTAATTACGTTAAAATCAGGGCTTCTTCTTGTTGTTTATTATATTTAGAGACATAATTGTCATATTTGTAATCAATTTTACATGTGGAAGGGTGATATTTGTGTAAAATAAAAATGTAAACAAACACGATTGGCGCCTAACTTCGACTTTGAATAACAAATAACTTCATTACCACTAATTATTTATTTTGAAATATGGATGAATTCGACCAATAATGAAACAATTAGCAAACCTTTACCCCTGTCGTGGAGTTTGGGTGTCCAAAATCTGCATTTTCATGTTTTTTAGCTTCGACCACCACTGTCATCAAAATGGCGATTATCGTATTATTACACTTGTTTTTAACAAATGTAAATTAATAAACATGCGCACTTGATCTAAAAAAAATATTTGCGCTAACATGTAAGCTTTTTATCCAACTATTTTAATTAAAGCCCCCACATAAGATTCGTTAGGTATCTTAATCAATTATTAAGTTATTAATTAGGATGTCGTATGACGTAAATCTGGGGTCCAAAATGAGCCGCGGCTGAGCCAGTGGAGGTATGCTTGTCAAGCCCCAAAATGTACCCCGTCCGAACTATACGGTTAACTTTTAAAACAACTCTGTTTTATGCCTGCCTAGGCTATGTGCATGTATGCTTATATTATCATGTGCATTAATTCTTTTATTATTAAATTTGTTGGCAGTGGTGGCCCAGTGGTATCGGCCGCGACTTACAAGTTGTAGGTTGTGGGTTCGAGCCGAGGCAGGCGCTTTACTTTGTGTAAATTATTTCATCACCACTGCTCTCAAAACGGTGAAGGAAAACCTCGTGAGGAAACCGGCATGTCTTAGAACCAACAATTCGAAGACATGTGACATCCACCAACCCGCACTGGGCCTGCGTGGTGGATTACGGCCCATTCCCTCTCATAGAGAGGAGGCCAGTGTCCCAGCAGTGGGAACATTAATAGGCTGATGATATGTGTGATGTGATGTTGTTTCTAGCATAAACTTAAGGTATGACGTGGCATTAGTTACTTTCCTTGAATAAAAATGATTCACAATATCTTTTTTTCAACAAGATTTTTTCGTATTCTTCTCAGAAAACCCTTTCATTTGATACTCATATCATAGCATTGCACAAAAAATAATTAGTTTGCCATCTTGAGCCGTCCGCCATATTGGATTTAGAATGATGTCACTTAGCTAACCATGCATTGTCATCCAAACTAAACGTGTAAGCAAAATTTCATCTTAATCGGTGGAGGATAACTGCTTTAAAATTCAGTTGCATGATTTGACCCGAACGCACTTACACACATACATACATTGCAAGTTCAGTAAAATCGTGTAAAAAAATCAAGTTTACGTCTAAAATTACTCATTGCTTGGTATTGTCTTAGTGTAGATAACAAGAACCTCAAGGTTTATCCTGCCTTTTTCTAGTGGATGCTCTAAAATTGGTCAATAGAGTATTTTAAATGGGTGGTAGCATCCAACTGTAAATTGATAAGGGTTGCCTAAATCAAACGGTGGTCATCTCCAGAAATTAGTTGTGTCAGCAGTTCTGTGTTCTAGTCAGCTTTAGACATCTTTTACTGAAAGAAAATAAGAAAAACGAATCTTTAGAATGCTGGTATTGTTTTAAGGTAAGCAGTGTTGCCATCTAACTGAACAATAAATAAAAAACATTAAGAAAATAAAGGAAACTTACAGGAAACCGTCTCCGTAGGCTAATATTAGAAGTTAAATGGCTAAAGTTTCATGTTCGCTAATGATTCATTATTAATTAAAACTTATAACAATACGAGATGTTTGCCCAAACTTTTGCAGCACAAATTAAAATTTTACACAAGAAAATAACTAACTAATTTGATTATGTTTGAAACTTGGTTTCTTAAAGGGTGTGTAAACACATTCCGAAATGTTAATTTCTGTTTTTGTTATATTAAGTTTAACCGTAATTTACACATATTTTGCTTGAGGCATCTAATTTCATCTACATACAACTTTTTGCTTGTGCGGACTTATTATTTCTGGGCATTCTCGGAAAATATTTGATGAACCAAACTTGATACTTTGTGAACAATATTACTGAGATTTTGTGTTGTTATTTTTGAGCATTCAGAGTAGATCTGAATGATATAAAGGTTCAAAAAGGTCTCATGGTTCATTGACCTTCAATTGTCTGATTAGGTTTAAAGGTTCAAAGGAGAGTTATTTCTATTAGTCCACTTTCATTCTATGATGGCTGAGATGTTTAAAAGGTTAATTTTTAAAAGGTTAATATAAGGTTTATTTTAAATTAAATCTGGTTATTTTTTTAACGTTAATAAACCAAAACGACGTTAATAGACAAATGAAACGATGGTAGGTAGACCATCGTTTCATTTGTCTTAGTGTTCTATAAATACAAAGTGTTCATTAAACAACCCATTTTAATGTAAACAATATCTGGGGCAATACTTCTTATAATTATGATTTTAATTACGATCGTACTACGATACCCTTACGACTTTAGGTGAATTTAATAAAGCACCATTGTTTTACGATACGATAAACTTGGTATTTGGTAAGACAACAGAGTAAGGACAAATAGAGTGCTGAATTTTGCATAAAAATGCAGCGCGGATTTCAGCATTCTATGTCGCGATCAAGAAAGACATTTTGGTGTTAACGTCAAAATCAAATTATATATGTCAATTGGACCATTAAAAGGCACTTACAGACATTTACAATTTTTTGAACTTTGGGAGTAAAATTGGTTCTGGAGTGGGCAGAAAAGCCGGCGGTCACTCGCTTGTAAGATTGTATGACTTTATAAATCACAAGAAGTAGAAGTACAACGGCTACTTCGGACTCGAAATTTCTCGGATTCGGATCGGATGCACCCCACAGGACCCGTTTTCGGGATAAAAATAGCCTATGTCACTAAAGAATAATGTAGCTTTCTATTGGTGAAAGAATTTCTTAAATCGGTCCAATAGTTTTGGAGCCTATTCGGTACAAACAAACAAATATTTCCTCTTTATAATATTATATATATTATATACTAGCTGCTTCGCGCGGCTTCGCTCCCGTGGACCACCCCACAGGAACCGTTTTCGGGATTAAAAAATAGCCTATGTCACTCAGGAATAATGTAGCTTTCTATTGGTGAAAGAATTTTTTAAATCGGTCCAGTAGTTTCGGAGCCTATTTGGTACAAACAAACAAACAAACAAAAAAATCTTTCCTCTTTATAATATTAGTATAGATTAGTATTAGTATAGATAAGTGACAAGCGTTTCGCTATTTATAGGCAAACTCACTCATAATTTGTATAATATCGTAGTTCGTTTAATAATACATGAACATTAGTTAGAAGTCCATAATAAGGACCCAATGAGCGTTTTCAAGAAAATGCATGCCACCAGTTGGTTACACTTTGGCGAGAGGTCTTCTGCTTGGAAAACTTAACTTATGCCATCAACATGACATTGACGTCAATAAAATTTGACTACGTCGGAAAACATAAGCATTTGACAATTATAGGCAAACTCGCTCATAATTTGTATAATATCGTAGTTCGTTTAATAATACATGAACATTAGTTAGGAGTCCTTAATAAGGACCCAATGAGCGTTTTCAAGAAAATGCATGTCACCAGTTGGTTACACTTTGGTGGAAGGTCTTCTGCTTGGAAAACTTAACTTATGCCATTAACATGACATTAACGTCAATTTGACTACGTCGGAAAACATAAGCATTAGACAAGTGCCTGGACCTTATGTCTCAGTGCTGCACATAATTTTAGAAAGCCCTTTTTAATACTAATTCGAATGAAATACTTTCTCGACTTGAGGTTGAAAAGGTATTTTTGTTTTGATTGGCTCTCCATTCTCATTACTCCGTGGTTTGGTTCAGATGGTTGTATATTTTATCTTCTCTGTCGGAAACAGTACTACGAAAATACGGACAGGCAGCGCCATTTCGGCCACATTGTAGGATTAAGTTTTTGCGCCGTCGTAGTTTATGAATTAGTGGTGAAACAAAGGAATACCTTTTGGACTGCTATATCTTTTGTGTTACTCTACTACTCATGTAAAGCGCATAATATTTTAGACTGATGGGCCAGACTGTGGGTGCCAACGTGACGATAGCCCTCATAGCCGAAGCAAGCCTAAGAAACACTGGCGTGACCATTTGGAGTCGGTTCTAAGCGATTGACCAGAATGTGGAGAAAGCAAAACACAAAGAACATTGGCAAAGTATGTGGGAGGCTTTTGCCCTTTATTGTAAATGGCACATAGCATCATCATCAGTCTTTAAATGTTCCCACTGCTAGGACACAGGTCTCCTCTCTGTGAGAGGGTAAGGGCCTTAATCCACCACGCGGGTGCAGTGCGGATTGGTAGATATAACATGTCTTCGAATTGATGGTTCTAGGACATGCCAGTTTCCTCACGATGTTTTCCTTCACAGTTTTGAGAGCAGTGGTGATGATATAAATTACACATTGTAAAGCGCCTGCCTGGTTTCGAACCCACGCTGGGTCACCACTGCTCTCACATAGCATAACATAGATTTTTCTTTTATTCTTTTGGTAGAAATAATCATAGATCAAATCGATCTATTTTTATCTCGAAGTCTTTTAGCGACAAAACACCTTTGAAATATCAGGAACCTTTGTATTTAGAAAAGCCTATAAACGTGTAAAAAGATCTAAAGCGGTAACAATAGCCCCAAATCGTGTCACTCCACAAAACAGGAAGAAAACAACAAAAAATCGCGACATATCAAGTTACGATGTAAGGAAAACTCCTTCAGAGTTTTCGTATTAATACGAGAAGTGTCCGTATCCAACTGTTTCCCGAAACTTCGTATTTTGTTCTCCGATTCCCGAAATTGAAATCCATTTAAGTCATGGACGTTCGTTCGTCGTATGCCTGTTGTTTGGATCAGTTAGACTTTTTTCTATTAGGTAACATCGGAGTGGAAATTTTGGCAATACCCATACGTTTTATGGGAGCGTATAACCCAATATTGGTTATGTCGAAGACAAATGTGTCTGTCTCTTTTAATGGTGTGCAATATGGATGTTTGTAAGTCAATCAGTGAAGATCGATTGGGGTAATAAGGTTGAGTTTGGTGAGATAGACATTCCGTTTTTCAAATTATGGTTCTATTCAAGATATTCTATATCCAAAAGAAATACATACTCAGGGTCTGTTTAATGATGTCCGAATAGTCACTATTTACTTATAAAGAAAATACGAAATTAGCTGCCGAGTAAGTTAATAGAACGTTAATAATAGGTGACAAAAAAAAAGTGGTGGAAAAAGCAGTGAAAATGCGAACGCATGTGTTAGAGTCATAAAGGAACTCTATGTAAAAGTATCGATATATGTCAAGATGGTTATTTACTGTGTATCAGAGTTCCTATGTATGTGGTGTATAAGGGAATGGTTTCATGAATAAAAGCACAGAAAGACAAGACTAGGTATTTATTTCAATTAGGCTTGTCAATTAATTCATATTGAGGCTCAGATAGCTTACCGCCCGTTCGCTAGACCTAGTTCTCGTGGAGAAGAAGGGCAAGAAACTCCACGGAAGCAACTATGGTTGTAAAAGTATTCATAGACATCTTTTACCACCATATAAATATCGTTTATCTCAATAAAGATCTAATTCTATTATGGCCATTATTAATCTTGTAACATTTCACAATGTTACATAATCAAAACAACAAGGATAAGGCAAAGAACATAACTAGCCCTTAAATTAATTCAACATAATTATGAATAAAGGCCACAATATGAAAATAGAGTTTCAACACAACCATTAGCAATAATCAAGTTATAATATCAAATAACTTACGTGAAGCTTGTGTAGTCCATCTTTCACAGAATATAACAATTCAGGAAAACAATATCAATATCACAATATAACAACTGGTCTGTACTGGCTTGTAGTTCACAACGAAGTGTCTTGCTTACGAATTTCACACTATTTATTAGTAACGAGTTGACCTGTCAAATGTCCCCACCATTTTCTACATTTCTATAAATAATCTCACAATTAGGTTAATAATCAATTCTTGAGTAATGAAACCTTTTTAAAACGTATCAAGACAATTAAGGAATTTAATATCGCCTATTTAGTAATTCTTAATCAATATTCGAAAGAATATTGATACCAACTGACAGTCTAGTATTAATTGTCTCAAAAGACTTATAATACTAAACTAGCAATATAAAATCCAAGATACATCACAATGATCATTATAAATTACGTAACATTTTAAAGGAGTATCATTACTATGGCTTATATGTAAGTTTAGAGTTATTTCCTGTACACACAACAATATTTACTCAGGTGGGTACTCTAACAATTGTAGGTATTTGACAACTCAATAATAATTTAGGTAGGTACTTCGACATTTGTCGGTAGATGCTTAATAAATATGACAGTTTGTATTTTGTAGCAATTCCATTGTGTTTAAACGTGTAAATTCATGATTTAATGACGTCACACGTACTTCCAATACTAACACATGCGTTTTGGTTGATCGACGCGGTCGGAATGCCTCCTGTGTTGTTTTATCTATGTAACGTAATAAAACACAATGAACGCAAAACTGACCTCTTGAACGCTTGACCGCGTGACTGCTCTCTATCTGATAGAACCCTAAATAACAGCCGAGACCAACGGTTTTCGAGTCTTTTCGAGGCACCCAGGAGTCTACGAATCAATGGACACCCATCCACGGACCAACCCGCCTACCCTTGAAGATCTAACTGTGCGGCTATCATTACTTAGCTATGAGCTCCCTGCCTATCAATTCACTAATTACGATAAACAAACTGAAAGATCATCATCAGCCTATTAATGTTCCCACTGCTGGGACACAGGCCTCCTCTCTGTGAGAGAGGAAATCGGCCTTAATCCACCACGCAGGCCCAGTGCGCGTTGGTGGATGTCACATGTCTTCGAATTTTTGGTTCTAGAACATGCCGGTTTCCTCACGAAACCGAAAGATAGAAACGAATTTTCCGTTTTTCTTTCCGTACATACCAAATTCAACCTGAATCTGATTCCGATTGAATTTATCCAGAGTAATTCTTATTCCCACATCTCTTCGCACTTACCAGTAATTGTTTGTAGTAGAAAAACTACGAGCTAGAGTGTTACCTAAGGGAAAAGAAGTTGATTATGTTGGGTATTATTTTCTACTTGCTTTTAGGAAGAATACGTGTGAAAAATACATGAATACTTCAACGATGTAGTGTATTTATTCTGTTTATCTGTACCTATGTAATTATAATAAATTACAATACTAGGCAAACTTATATGTCTCTAAAAGATTAATTTTGGTACTTAGAAATTTGGCGAAAATTTAAATTTACCCATGTCTTTAAAACTTAATAAAACTGATACCAATTTTATTATGGCGGTATAATGGGAAGGTACGGCACCCTCGGCGCACGAGTCCGACTCGCACGTAACCGATTTTTATTATTCCTGACCTACATAAAGTCAACGTAGGTACTAATAACTCCGAGAAGTTAAATGAGTATGTAAAAGTGCGGAAACGATAAGTTAGATTGAAAAAGTACTACGAGTACAGAAGCTCGCGGCGTCCGCCACTTCCGCATTGTTAAATAACATTTCAAAATGATTTAATTTAATCAGAAATATGGGAAAGATGTTCAGAAAAATAAATAAATCTATATAATAATCACAATAATATTAATAATATTCTACATACAGGAAACATAAATTATGCTGTTTTTGATTTAACAACAAGAAAAAAGATTTATAGGTCCCAACAAAATTCTAATATAAAACACGAACTTCCCTCCTGTTCCATAAACAAATTCCATCCAAAATGTATACCGCGCTCCTAAAAAGCATAAACTTTAACCGAATTTTAGTTTTAAAATAAAATAAAACTAAAATTTTAGTCGGCATCTGTTCCGGGCTGAATTTTAAGCACACGGCCACACATCCTGGAAGTTTGTTTAGAAACTAACTCGTTGCAGTAAAAACGGACAAGATAAAATATTACCACATGAGAATGTTTTATGCGTTTTACGGGCAATGCATGTTTTGTTTGTTTCTTTCAATATTTACACAGCTGACCACTGTGCAGTTCGACACGGCTTCTCGTAGCGTGTAACGTATGGGCCCTTTTGTTGCATGCTATTGGATTAGCCTTGTTTGTTGCTGTTCGCAGGTTTAATGCTGTGTTTTGTGGTTGCAGAATCTTTTATTTGTGTTCGAGATTTGGTACAAAATTTAACTATGTCTACGTTGCTAAAATTGACAGTTTTTTGAACATTGTTTTTTTTAAGCGTTGTCTACCCGAATACGTAGTAAATGGTACGACATTGTATCAAATGTTGGATTAATGATTAGAATATCCGATGAGAAATTTATATTGTATACGCTTTAATATAGATCTGTAACTTGTATCCGCAGCTCGCTACGTATACGAGTATTAATATAATATATACTTACTAGGTGTGATCATGGATACACCTCACCGGACACGGCACGGAGGTTCCTGTTCAGGATAAGGCGGGAGGAAACGCCTAGGTGTCCCCATTATGTGGATCGCCCGGAGGACACGATAGAGTATACGGTGGAAGTCGGCCCCGCTTGGGCAGATCACCGCCGTGTCCTCGTGGAGGTGATCGGCGGTGGCGGCCTTTTCCAGTCCGGCCCTGGTCCAGGCCATGGTACGGAGCGAGAGGGCATGAGAAGGTGTTGCCTCCTTCTGCGAAGCTGTAATGCTCGCGAAGGATGAGGCCCGGACTCCACCAAAGCGGAGACGAGACGAGCGGAGAGGAGATGTTTTTTAAACAACCAATAGAATTTCGTTATTCACACATCTTGTCTCCGCTCAGCTGGACTTCTCCGCACATCTCCGCTTTGGTAGAGTCCGAGCCTGAAGCGGAACCGTAAACGAGACGCAACGGAGACGCCCTCACGCCCCGAGCGTCGGGAGTCGCAAGTGGATTCTCCAGTTCCCTCACTAGCCTAGTCACGCGCGCCTCAAAGAGATTTCAGCAAAGCGTGGGTCGCGGATAAATTTGAAAGAGAGTTACCGCGGCCTTGGCTTAATCAACTGAAGGAACACGGGTGGGTTTTAGTCAGTAAAAGTCTGACACATCCAATGACGTCTCCCGCTCTGGGTGAAGCAGGGCGGGAGAAGTCATTGATGATTACCCATACAAAAAAATAGTCTAGTCTGGTCTAGTGTCATTTGTTAATCCAATAGATACCTTTGGCTATATGTTCGTAGTATCGGAAAATTAATGCAGCTATTTGTGGTGTCCGATAAATTTGATAATAAATTATTCAATTATTAAAATTGCTAAATATAATAATGTGGTTTTGTGGTTCCGATAGTTTATTGGCTTTCCATATTTCACAGCGGTCAATTGAACAAAATAAATGGTTAAAAGTTAAATTATATAGTAATACATACAGATGGTCGGGTGTATTGTCCGGGACTTATGGTCTGGAGTGTGGGGTCAGGCAGGGAGGTTTGACCTCCCCGGTGCTCTTCAGCCTATACGTCAATCGGTTGATTGAGGAGCTCAGCGGTACGGGTGTCGGATGCTCCATTGATGGGCAGATGATAAAAAGCATAAGTTACGCCGATGACATGGTGTGGCTGAGCCCTTCAATTGACGGACTCAGACGGTTGCTTGAGGTGTGTGAAGGATACGCCGAGTCACATGGCCTCCTGTATAATGTGGGGAAGAGTGAGGTTATGGTGTTCAGGGTGGGTACAAAGAAACCTAGGGTAGTTCCTCCGGTGTGCCTTTATGGTGTATCACTAAAGAGGGTGACAAAATTTAAATACCTAGGTCACATTTTAAACGAGGATCTGCACGATGACGATGACATCGAGAGGGAACGGAGGGCGTTGTCAGTCCGATGCAATATGCTGGCCCGCAGGTTTGCGTGATGTACGAGGGAAGTGAAAATTACATTTTCCGGGTCCAGTATAATAACGCTTTCAGGATACTGTTGGGGCTCCCACGTTTCTGTGGTGCATCGGGGATGTTTGCAGAAGCAAAAACTGATAGTTTTCAAGCAATAATGCGGAAAAGATCAGCATCCCTGATGCACAGAATGCGGGGGAACGTAAACGGTGTCCTAAAGGTTATTGCGGATAAACCGGACTGCCCTTTCCTGGGGTACTGGACCCGCTTGCACAGTGGCGGCTCCAGTGCAACGGGAAATTGGTATATAATCTGATTTGGCTTATTTCGTAATGTATTTGTTATTTATTTATTTTTCTTAGTTTGACATTTCCTTTCATATTATGTAAATTTACGAACATAGTCATAAGTGTTTACTAACAAATTATGGATCATGGTCCGAAATAAATGATTGAATTGAATTGAATTGCAAAAATGCATTTAAATTTTAATCTTTTCACATATTTTAACTAAAACTTAAACCGGAAAATCATACTTCAACATGTTCAAATTCAAGTAGCAATCTCAACTCTGCGTCAATTTATTGTCAAAAATATTATCCTCTTTCTGAAGCAGTCGGGCAAATAAAAGTGGTTTTGACTGCTTGAGAGTGTAATTAGAATGCGAATGTTTCTTAATTATACGGGCATTGCAGCGGTTTCACCCACGTGATAGTCGATAAATATCCCTCGAAATCGTATTAACGCGATCTATAATATGCTATGGCCTAATCCAAGACATATACACACGTGTGAAGATTAGCCCGTTTAGACGTTAAGGAGTGAAAAGGTAAAAAAACGGACAGACAGAGAGAGAACTAACATTAGCATTTTATAAAGTACCTATAGTCTGGATAAACATCAGCTGACGATGATCGTCAATCTACTTTACAAGCATTGTTTTGTAATTTGTCCACGGCATTTTATTGTGTGTAGCGATACAGCAGTCAGTCGGGAGCTATTGTGGTACAGCTTTGGCTGACGCTGATGATACATGTAATCTGAGGGGATACTAGCCTCTACAGTGTAGAGGCTGCTATGCATGATAGAACCTTGACTAGTCAACATCCAAAAGTTAATGGCGTATTCTAAAATAATTTAAAACAAATATTATTCCATATTCGTTGTAAATTCACATATTCCGTCATACTCGAGGGCAAAACGCCACAGATATGGTGCAAGGGTGTGGTGGACACTCGATCACTCCTACCAAGGTCGGAGAATCTACACTCGAAGTTGTAGACGATTATGTCTATCTGCGACAAATGGTCCAGTTGGGTAGGTCTAACTTCGAGAAAGCGGTCAACCGTCGAATCCGACTCGGCTGGGCGGCGTTCGGGAAGTTGCGTGGTATCTTCTCATCTAATTTACCAAAGTGTCTCAAGACAAAAGTCTATGACCAGTTTGTGTTGCCAGTGATCACCTTTGGGACCGAGACGTGGTCGTTCACAATGGGCCTTATCAGAAAGCTTAAATTCACCCAAAGGGCAATGGAGAGGACTATGCTCGGAGTTGCCTTGCAAAATATCACATCAGAAATGAGGATAAAATCAAAATCAAAATGTATTCACTTGAATATGTACTGAATCATAGGTAACTCGTATTGTCGGGTAAGAGACTTACTAATGGCAATATTAGTGTACCATTACAACAAATTCCAGTTCATTAAACGAAGACTTAACTTCGAAGCTGTTTCATCTCAATTTACTATTATAAAGGACATTAAGGTTTGACGGCACGACGACAAGCGTCCATCAATAATACCCCACCTTACCCCACTTTACCCCACCCACCGGGTAATATAAATGAGAAAAAGATTAATGCGAACTGTTGGTACCAATAAATCATGAGATCTTGTACCCCTTACCTTATAAACGGTGCTTAGTGAGGGCTCAAAGTACAGGGTGTTCTAACGAGGGATTTATTGGGAGGGAGTCGGATTGAGATAAAATAATCAGACAGGGGCCTTATCAGAAAGCTTAAGGTCACCCAAAGGGCAATGGAGAGGGCTATGCTCGGAATTTCCTTGCGTGATCAAGTCAGAAATGATGATATCCGCAGGAGAATCAAAGTTACCGACATAGCCCGAAGAATTACCATACTTAAGTGGCGGTGGGCAGGGCACGCAGAACGGATGGCCGCATGGGGCCGAAAAGTTCTGGAATGGTGACCGCGAACAGGAAGACGATACGTTGGAAGGCCTCCCACTAGGTCGACCGATGACCTGGTTAAGGTTGCGGGAAGGCGCTGGATGCGAGACGCACGGGATCGGTCAATGTGGCAACGCCTGGGGGAGGCCTATCTCCAGAAGTGGACGTCTTTCGGCAGAAATGATGAATGATGAATCAGGTAGATATCTAAATATTCTTAGATAAGTAAGACTTGCGGTCAAAGAGATCGATGTCGCCTTTGTTTTTATTCCCGTTATTTTTAAATGACACCACTTTAAAGATTTTATACAAATTACTACATTATTTTATCGTCACACACAATCACACGAGATAGACTTAATGTAAAATATAAAGAACTAGGTTTTGTGTGAAACATAAGTATAATTATAAAAGACTTGCTGATGCCTTCTATTCCTTCCCACGATAATTTTTAATTCTATAGTTTATACATCAGAATAACACATTCGCTATCTGTTATTCTGATGTATAAACTATATTATTACACAGTTAAAACCAAATCCTTTCAGTTGTTTTTCCCTAAAAGTATAACAAAAATCCATATTCACAAATTTTCACTTATGTAATGTTGAAGTTGTTGAAATTTTTGACGAATGAAATCAACTCAGATTTCATTCGTCAAAAATTTCATTTTTTTATTTTTTTAGACTTACGCTTGACCACTATCTCATCTGATGGTAAGTGATGATGTGGTCTAAGGTGTAGCAAGCTTGCCTAGAAATAACCTATTCACTCTTTTCATAAATTCCTTGAGCTGAGATATAATGTTCAACAAAAATCTCCTCGTATACCTGTCTAATAAATCTAGATTTTGCAAGAGTCCATAATTCTGGGTCTGGACAATATGTTTTGTTCTACGTAGGTACAATCTATTCACCGTCGTGAAATGCAATAAAGTGGGTAAGGGATCCTAGTATTGCTTAAGGGAGGATTTAGAACTAGATTTAGGGATGAACATAAGTTTCAGTTCAGGGTTTTCTAAATTACGACTACAAGGATTGAGTGTTCCAATGAAAACTTTTTAGATACTGAATATTGTCTGAAGTTTAAATGTTGTGTTAGAAATGGCAGTGATTTAAATGTTCAAAATGCTTAAATTGTAGGAACGATGAGTCAGAGATTATGGCCAGTTTCTGAATTGAGTATTTGGAGTTCAGAACTTGTCAAACCCTGCTTTACGCCTGGTTTGGTAGGTTTTCAGGCGACAGTAAAGTTTGACAAATACTCAAGTTCAAATTCTTAATCCAGAAACAGGGAGAAAATTCTGTTTTTAATTGATGATATTTGAAAAGATGGAAACAAGAAAAATATTTTGGGAGATTTAAAACTTGTTCCCTTGTATAAAATGTTCTTTTCATCGCAAAACACGAAAAGATACAAGAGACACAAGGACACACAAAAGGAAACGTTTCACCCAAATTCAAAAACAAGTGTCAAAGCAAAACCAAAACCACGTTCTGCTTTAATGTGGCTGAGCCAACAAACGCGTAAATGAAGATACTCTTGACTAAGGATGGGTCGAAAGCCATTTAAGCAGAAGCTTAGGCGGAGGTGGAGGACCTTTAGGCGATTTTATTATCCAAACCAATGTTTTAAATGTGATAGTAGTGTTTGTCTGTCTTTTACTTTTTCACATTCAAATCGCTGAAGAGATTTTGATGAAATTTCGTACAAGGATAAACTAAGATCTGGATTAGGACATACTCGCAAGATACTTTTCGTGATGGAAGTAAGTTCCCTTAGGATAATAACTATTCAAGCTGTCGAAGCTAGGGGTTTGTAAAATAAACCAGCTCCACTTATCAGTCTGTTGTTTACTTGGTACTGAACCTGGTGACTTCGAGTTACAAGTATAACTCCAGCACATTCTTCGCTTAGTTTCATAGACCCGTTTTTTACATAAATTTGCTAAAAAGTAGCGTAGGCGAATGCGAAAGCTTAAGGGTACGACGGCACAAACTATTTTGTGCGCGGGGTTAAAATGCGCGCTATATCAACCGATAACACGTGCGGACAACAGATAGATGCTGTTATGAGCAGTAAGAAGCTAGTACGCGTACAAATACACAATTTTTCAAATTTGTAGCGAAATGGATGATGATTTAGAACGAAAACGAGCGCGTGAAATTTTATAAACAGACCTTTGGGAGTCTGGATATCATGAAAAAACGACTGAATGTATCTGTTCAAAATAAAATTATTTGCATTGTTGAACAACTAATCTATCCCTGTATGGAGGCCGTTTTTCAATTTTCCTTCTTCTTATAGTACTTATTTGCGCCCAAAGATGCGTTAAAATGGAACTTTCGAAGCTCATAACCTTCAAGTAATTTTTTTTTTGACTTTTTCGTTTCCATACAGGGCTAGATAATGATGAGACAAATTTATATATTTTTTTATTTTGAACGTACATCGTCAAACAGTGGAGTAAAAGCCAGACTACGTTTGTATGGAAGAATGATGCGGAGGTAGGATTTACTGTGGAGGAAAATGTAGACGGGAAGATTTCTTGCGGAAGTTGCTTCACGGAGGAAGGCGGAGGCGAGAATCCGTTCCAACCCTACTCTCTCCCATTTCCTTATAACGCTCAAAACATTAACTTAAACTGTTCAGCGACCGAAAGGGAGTTATGAAAGTGCCAGATAGTAATTAAGTGCAAATAATTTCTACGTGAGCCAACTCAAAGGCTGCTGTTGCCAATTACAGCAATTAACGTTTGTTTGCTACTCGTTCTAAATTGATAAGCGACTCTAATATTGTAACTGTTTGAAGCGATGAAAACTACCGTCTAACTGCAGCTGCTGCTGGGTACAGCGTTTTGATGTTCATTGCTATATTTATATTCTCAATGAAGTGTGTCATATATTTTACAATATATTATTATGTGGAACGGTATTCAGCATTTTTTTTACCGTCAAATTATAAGATATTTATTTGTAACACATAGGTACAATCCTGTGGTACGTGTTATTATAAAATTTCGTTTCTATGTGTTGTCTTGCAAAGCGAACAAATTTTGTGCCTATGCACAAAAGGTAATAAGATGCACAGATAAAAATTAACAACAGGATTTTTCGAAAAAATAACTGGTTAATTGCAACATTTATTATAAGTTGTTTTACTTGCCCGATGTTTGTGGTACAACAATTATTCCAAGACTAGCACTTCGCCCGCGACTTTGTTCGCGTGATCCGTGTTTTATCCTACAGATGACTTTTTAATAAAAAGTTTCACACAAACTTTTATCCCCTATTACACCCCCTTAGGGGTTGAATTTTAAAAAAACCTTCCTTTGTGGATACTTACGTCATAAAAGGAATACGTGTGCGAAATTTTAAGTTTCTAGCCCTAAGGGTTTGGCCTGTGCGTTGATACATCAGTCAATCTCTTTTGCCTTTTATATATAGATGATATGACCGTTGGTGCTCCGTAGTCAAATACGTTTTGGTTCTTTGGTTGAATTGTCAACATCGAATCGCATCAGTTGACTTGCGGGTAATTTGTGACGCGTCAATAATTTATTTCTTAACATGTTTCATAATTTAGAGCGAGTAGAGATAAGAATAAATTCAAGACTAATTAGTAGTTGAAGAGTATTTCAGTTGACATTCCTCCCTGGTCTAAACTAAACACTCCGTAGGTGATAAAATTGCATCGCGAATTCCGAAAACAACAGTGCGGGACGGGAAAAGCTACAGTTCAGAATAATGCTATGCTACGGCACCGCATAAATCCGGCAACATACCACACCGTAGGCCAAAGCAGGGTTGTTTATTCGGTCGAACCAAGAACAACGTAGATTTGTGTACCTACAATGCGGTTCCGTACTGCTAATAAAACAGTGAGTTCTCTACCTAATTCGTTAAAACAAAGTTTTGTTGAAGATGTTTGATATATTGTCATCCTGTCCTACTAATACTACATCTACTACAATATTAATCCTACAAACAATATTTTTTTAATTGGCGAATGGATTTGGACGTTTGGAACATAGATGGACCAAGAATTAGGACAAAGGACACTTTTTATCCTGGTATAAACAATAAAAATGTAGCCTACATTACTTTTTATTAAAGTTAAGTAATTATACCTATAAGAAAGAGTATTCACACTACAAACACTACTAAAAAGTGTACTAAAATCCCCACTGCTTAAAAAGCGAACTAAAAAGACGTAAACAAGAAGAAAATCATGTTGTACTGTCGGAGGATACATATTCGCGAGCTCGCTGACCAAAACCAGATGTATCCTCTGACTGCACAGCATGATTTTCTTTTTGTTTACGTCTTTTTAGTTTGCTTTTTAAGCAGTCGGGTTTTTTGATTTAATTTTTTTATTTATAACTTTATAGTTAGCATTTTTTTTGGATTAGGTTCATTTAAACATATAAGTGTAATATATTTTTGAAATCACCTCTTGAAAACCTTTATTTTGATACCCCACACGCTGGATTTGGAAGAAAAAGAAAATTGGCCCCCCACAATATGGCGCCCAAAAGCCGCCATTTTTTCAATTTTAATATAGTCTATGACACTAGCAAGGTTAAGACGAATCGATTGACGTATGAATCATCAAAATCGGAGAACGCGTTTGGTCTCTAGAACGCCACATAGGAACAAACATACATACATACATAGACTGATAAACACATTACCCTCCTTCGGCAGTCGGGTAAAAAGTAGTCGAGCAGGGCACACAGGAAAACATATAGGTATACTAATCCACCATCACGCGATCATTGACATTATAATAAGCCTGTCGTGTCCTGTTTTAATTACCCATAAGTGAATAAGTCGGTTAAAAAATTAACAACACGATATGACGTTGATATAGCACCTTAGATTTATAAAGTGGGATTTTACATTTAATTATTAAAATAATTATAAGTTACATAATTATATTTTTTTTTAAACTTGTGTGCAAAAGGGTGGATTAATATTATATTCGTATTGAGGTTTTATTTTCTCAGTTGAATAAAGATTTTATAAATAATGAAATATAATTCATCATACAAAAAATTAAATACACTGTTACTCAGTGAAATTAAATATTAAATACCCAAGGCAGCTCATAAAATACTTGCAGCATTATTTACTAAAAGCCCAGAGGTGTATCCAAGACCGGGTCTGCGGGTACAAACACAATTTTTCATTTTACTCCAGCGCTAGGACAAAGAGGAATTTTAATGCAATTTAGTAGTCGCATTGTACCCAAGAGTTGTTGGCAATTTTACAGCACACGGCTTACGAAAGGTGTCACGAAGAGAATGGACCTAAAAAAATAATTACTCACCCGTGTCAGTGTTATTATAAGTAAGGCGTGCATTTTTAAAAGGGTTTAGAGAGCTCACGTATGGGGGCTAAATTTTTTTGCACTCATCAAATATTTGTATCGACATGTTGAATGAAGCTTGGCGGTTTAAATATAAAATGGTGGCAGTACTTTGGAAGGTGTACCAATATTTACCTATTTATACCTTTGAGTATGTAAAATTGGGTTTAGAATATTTTTATCTCATGTCAGTCAAAAATTGCCAAACAAAAAATGACAGCTTTCATCGACGCCGATGACTGTCGGGAAAAATGTTAAAAATAAAAGTGTCATGTGTCTATTATTGCACCTACTCTTTGCACACATGGGCCTTATTTATAATAAAAAAACCTCAGAAGTGGATTAGCAGATTCCTAATTCAAATTTTTTGTAGAGAATTTGAATTTAGAATCTGCAGCTGCATATGATGAACATAGACAACCTTATTAATAAAAGACAGCATTGCTTAGCAACTGAGCAATGCTGTCTTTTATTAATAAGGTTGTCTATGTTCATCATACTCCTTGCAATATTTTAATGTTGTTGTTCTTTTGTTTCAGTTGTCAGCTACGTTGCTGGTGTTCCTCCACCTATCGATGCACGTCGTCGACGAAGGACATGCTGTCAATCCAAGTGAGTATTAGCTGCCAAGTTCATGAGTTTTTTCACCTAAAATGCCTTTAATTACGAAAGTAAAAAAAAAATATTAAAAAAAAGTAAAAATAAATATGCGCGAGCTGGCTGCCCAAAACCAGATGTATCCTCCGACTGCACAGAATGATTTTCTTCTGGTTTACGTCTTTTTAGTTCGCTTTTTAAGCAATCGGGTTTTTTTGTTATTTTAAAAAAACAAAAATTTACAACTTTTTAGTTATTTTTTTTTAGAATTAGGTACATTTAAACATCAACAACAGTTATATATTTTTGTAATCACCTCTTAAAACCCTTTATATTGATACCCCACAAAAAACAATTAGGACCCCACAATATGGCGCCCAAAAGCCGCCATTTTTCTATTTTCCAATTTTAATGTAACCAGAGAAACTCGCAGGGTTAAGACGAATCGATTGACGTAAGAATTATCAAAATCGGCTAACGCGTTTGGTGTCTAGAAAGCCACATAGGAACAAACATACATACATACATACTTACATACATACATAGACTGATAAACACATTACCCTCCTTCGGCAGTCGGGTAAAAAAAATGTATTGGATTTTTCTATCAAGAATTTCTCATAAGCAGCCTGGTATGGTTGGATAGCTCACCCTCTATTATATGGGGTCTAAACATAACCGGTGAAATATTGGTGTACTATTTAAAGGTCTCTGCAGGGATATAGTTGTGAGGAGTGTTTATAGTACCTGTCTGTATTCCCACGTCAGCGTGATAATATGCTAGGTGTAGGTTGGAATGTATGGAAAAACTATTTCTATTATTCACACTTGAAAATGAGGCATTAACAACACGGTGTAGTGTTTAGTAATTAGTTCTTTTAGTAATAATCTCCTAAGTAATGAGTAAAATAAAAAAAATAAAAAATAAATAAAAAATATCAGCCTATACGTGAGGATTTGTAATTGGCTTTCTGTTGACTATGGTTTCCATTTTTGTCTGTATTTATTAGCTGTAAGTCTTCCATGTACTAAAATAAATAAAATTAAGAATGATATTCTTAGAGGGGATAAAAAAAGCATGTTACAAAAAAAAAAGAATATAGATGTGGATGGATGGAGAGGGTGGGCACGGCCAAAAAAAAGATAGATGAACTGTGCGAGGAGTGATATAAAAGAAAAGGGAGTCAGCGATGACGTGACGGGTGACGGGGGACAGGACGGTGTGATAGAAGAAAACGTGTTGCGCCGATCCCAAGTTACATGGGACAAGTGCAGGAAGATGATGATTCTTAGGTAGGGTATTACACTATCATATATCTAGGATCATACCTTCTTATCCTAAATATATGACTTCGACCTCTAGAATTATATCTGTGTATTATATTATCATAGTTATATGATCCTATTTATTGTCATATTTGGTTGCAATGGAGGATAAGTCGGTCGGTATGTACTACCATTGCTTCGACAGTGTATACAGCAGTGTTGCCAATAATAATTTTCAACCGAATTCTAAAGGAGGTTCTCAATTCAAATTATGTTTACTTTACTCATAGTAAAATAAGCTTAATTCTTACATAATGAAATGAAGAAAAACCTCATGATAGTTGTTAATGAAAATTTAATTACTACAATAGAATGCTTAAAAATGCTACATAACGTTGGTAGATTGCCATTGCGTTAGCATTACAGATTTGACGTTTTTGTTTTCAGTATCGTCGTACTATCATTAAACTTTGTTAATATACTCATGTCTTTTATTTTGTACGTAGTTGTATGTTTGACATAACAAAGTGACACGCTGTCGAAACAAAAATCTGGCGAACCGAAAATCTGTCTAAACGGAAACAACCCAAACTATCAACATAACGCATCGTGAGAAAGTACCTTAAGCCCAAAAAAAAAAAATACCACGACATTAACTTTACAAAACACGACGAAAATAGCTGAATTACCTTCCGTTTAATCCAATTATCCGGTCTTTGTAAGCCATTAAAGAGGGAAGTTGGGAAACTCTTTCCCTCTCTCTGCATTTTATCGTCTGATTAATTTCATTGCGGTTAGTGCGAACAGTAACTTTGCGAGGAAAACTTGACAACGGACACTTGTTTTTTAATGATCTTCTCGTGCTTGGACATGCTTTATTAACTTTTTATGCTGGGAGTCTGCATAAAAATGACTGTAGAGTACTGTAGCTCTTTAGGACATGTTCTCGTATTGTAAATACTTCAGATTTTTGATAAGCAACAGAAGGATGCCTAAGAAGTATTTTGGACATCATCGTCATTAGCCTTTTAATGATCCCACTGCTGGGACACAGACCTCCTGTATGTGCGAGGGAATGGGACGTCATCTTAGTTTAATATTCCCATAATAGGATGTTTTAATTTATAGTGATCAACAAAGCAAAAATATATTGTATTAATTTGTATCCCGCACAAGAGACACGAGAGATAAACAGAAAAACAAATAAAAGTTATTAAAAACTAATAACAAAAGAAAACCCTATGGTGTTACAACTTATAAATACCAAAAAGCTATTACCCCAAATATCTAAATCGAAGAACAACATCAAAAATGCTTCCAACCGGATTACCAAAAATTTGAATGAAGTTTACAGAATCTGTCTTACTAATAAGCTCTGGTCTCTTGATCGGCACGCACAACGCTGCGGTATGCGGTTCTGAATATAGTATCGTATGATGAACGTCTAGATTGGTTGTTTATACCGTCGCATAACGCATCAGCGTCACCGCATACCGCAGTGTTGTGCGTTCCAAAACTTATTACATCGTCGAAATATTATCATTCCATTACATCTAAAGTCTAACTTTTTCTCCTCACTTATTCGCATTTCAATCTCATTCATTCATACTTTTTTCCCTCCTAACCCATCTTGATACCGTATTACAAGCACAGTTTCTCAACACATTGTAATACCGTGGTCTCTAAATCGGGTTGCTTTTGTTGGTTGATACTTAAATCCCGGCTGAACCGTGCATTTGACACAGAAACCGGGTCTCACCGCGAGCGAACGCAATCATCCAGCTTAGCCTCACCGGGTAATTCCGCCAGTACAAGTTTAAGCGTAAATAACGACTAGAGGGTGAACTAGTAAATAGTTTTTAACTGTTGTTTGGAATACGCTGATGGTTAACTGGTCGTGTCTTGGCTATTAATGTTTTAAAGTTTGATGAAGTTGTCCTCAAAGGATAACTTGAAGTTGTAGGAAGTGATCGAAGCGAGCAAAATCGTGGACCGTTGTATACTACAATATTATGTACTATTACCCTACTACTGATTTCTGCCTACGTTCTTTTCCTTTTGCCGGATCCAAACCTTGGCTGACAACATAAAGACAGTTCACTTCCATAAACCTTCTCAGAAAGGGTCTAATTTTGACTGCAGTAAGAAATTTTATCCTCGTTTATAATATATTTACAGATATTACCTTTATTTATAATTCAAATAATATATACAACTAACTATTCCTAATCTTATGACTAATAAAAAAACAAACTTACATACAAAGGGGAGAGGGAAAAGGGCTCATAGCGCATCAAAAAATTCGTCCACATCGATGTCGATGGGAAACGTGCCCAGAACGCTGGCAGCATTGCCATGTTGAATGGCAATGCTGATTCTCTGGCTGAAGAAAAGGCCAGCCCTCTGGTCACGCGAACAGTCGACTAACCGTTTACTTATGTCTCGAAACACTCGATGAGCACTCGGACCTTATGGACCTAATGTCTCAACCCCAAACGGCTCAATCATATAACTGCCAATAAGGTTGTTATATTTGCGCCGTTTTGTGATTGAGATGGTACTGTGAGAGGGATAGCTCAGGGAGATAATAAAATACTAAGAGATTACTTTTATATCATATATTCTAGCAACAAGGTGGCTGCCTTCAGGCGGCTTCTCTAGAATTACTTTCAAGACAATCAAAGCTTAACAAAAACATCTTTACTTATTTTATATATGTTCGAATTTCAATTACCTTCCAAAAATAAGTACATAGTGGTCTATTGCTAATCTTATTATAGGCAAGGAGACAAGGAGTTTGCTTTTAAATAGGTGTAGAGCTGATGATGGTACAGCTGTATGTTGTGAAAACTAAAGTAACGTATTCAGAAATATGGCTAGAACAGGTATCAAATCTGTAGCAAACGATCTTCACGGTTTTTAAGATTCATACACATATATAAGTCACGTTGCTGTCGAATCGTTGATCAGAAACGTTATGATTGTAAGGCCCACGTGCGTGAAAAACTTAACTCAGAGTTAGTGGCTAAAATGAGGTTAAATTGACTATGTATCAAACAATATTGTCAATTAAGCGTCGTGTTAGCAACTAACTCTCAGTTTTGTTTTTCGTGCAGCTGACTTGTGGAATCAATGTCCTACAACATCTGCCAAAGTATATTTTTTGGCGTGACTGACTGGCGACTTGACGCTGAGTAAGTAATCTGTGGCTGAGACAACTAATGCGTGAATTTCAAAGGAAGGTTAATGTTCAGCAGTTCACATTTACTCGTTCAAATTAAGCTAACTATCCTAGCTTAGGACATTGTAGAGTCCCACTTTAACCTAGGTCCTTTAACATACACATAAATTACAAACATAAGAGACAACCACGAAGTAAATACACTATGTTAAGTACAACCGTGCGAATTACGTTCACAAACACTTAGAACAGTTGTAGTAAATTCACCTAAAATCACAGAATAGCCTAACTTAAGTGCTTGGGATTATAATAATAGACGTATACCTACTAGATGAGTTTTGAGTCCAAGTGGACGGGGATGGCCAAATCAAGAAACTGGGAGAAACACTCAAAGGAGTCAGGGGATTATTATGAAAACTAAAACGGCATCATTGGATTTTTGAAAAATCAATTCCTAGCCAGGTGGGCTACTGCTAAGGAAAGGCCAAATTTGTACGACCTCTTGAAAAACTCACCCTGCCTACAAGCCTATCTTGAACCCGTTTTGAGGTTGTCCCAAAGGCTTTACAACCATGTTCTTTTGTTTGTAGTAAAGTAATGATGGGTATGTCAGGAAATAATTGGGATTATAATAATATGACCCGTGGGTAAGGGCAACTAAAATATGCATCTGGGGACTATTGTATGATAAGGATGGCGGTATGATGGGTTGTACTATGAATATTTGATCAACTATAAACTTCATGTGATAAACATCAAAAGAGAACAGAGAGAGAGTACAGTACAGTAGTAACCATCACAGAATCTAGTCAGACTTTAAATTAAAGAAAAATAAGAGAGAGATTAAGATAAGAGACATTCTCAAACTAAGATTTACGTTATTATTTAAAAAAAAAAACCGGCCAAGTGCGAGTCGGACTCGCGCAGGTAGGGTTCCGTACCATTATCACAATACACGGCAAAAAAATCACGATGTTTGTATGGGTGCCCCACTTAAATATTTATTTTATTATGTTTTTAGTATTTGTTGTTATAGCGGCAACAGAAATACATCATCTGTGAAAATTTCAACTGTATACCTATCACGGTTCATGAGATACAGTCTGGTGACAGACAGACAGACAGACAGGTGGACCGCGAAGTCTTAGTAATAGGGTCCCGTTTTTACCCTTTGAGTACGGATCCCTGAAAAGCTTTTATAAAAAAATGCGGCATCTGAGTTAATGGCACCTGAGATATTCCACATACGGCATCAATCGTCATTTTTTGCGGGTGCCATAATGTGAATAATGATGATAAACTGAAGAAGTGCGGGAGTTTCCGGGCTGGAATCATTAGGTTCCGTTAAAGAGTAACTTAAGTACCAGGAGATTATAATCATGAGGAAGTATTACCGAGGCTGGAATCATGAGATGTAAAAAGAGTACCGGGAGATTTTAGATTCTGACCTCCTGGTACTCCGTTAGTCTCTACCGCTTATGATTCTAGACCCGCAAATACTTCTTCATGATTCTGGCCTCCTGGTAGTTTGAGTATAAATGCTTGTAATGTTCAATATCTTCGTAAAAAAGCAAAAGAGGAAGTTATATTTTTTTTATCTTGTTATTAAACTCTCTACTGATTTGAATCGAATTTTTGATTTTGACGTCCTAAAATAAATAAATGTCCCAACATTAGTACATTTTTTTTGTTTTCGGGGGGATACCTTCAAAAGGCGCCTTACTGATCCGTAGGTGCCAAATGTGGAATAAAATTTTAAATAATAATTTGTTTCACCTGCGAAAAATATCGACAGGTGCCGTATGTGCAATACCTCAGGTACCGTTAAAGCGGGTGCCCAATATGGAATACGTCAGCATTTCTGCTCAATCAAACATCAGAAAGTGAGCCAAATGAAACCTGCAAACTTTGATTACGTATGCAAAGTTTGCAGGTTTCATTTGGCTACACAGACACCGGTATCATCATCATTTCAGCTGAAAGACGACCTCTGCTGCACATAGGCCTCCTCCAAGCGTCGCCACACTGATCGGTTCTGTGCATCTTGCATCTACCGGATTCCCGCAGCCTTAACCAGGTCATCGGTCTACCTAGAGAAAGGCCTTCCAACACCAGGATATGTAAAATTAAATAAAAGATTTGCAGATAAATCAATTATGTACCTCTTCGAATCAGTTACTAAATACTAGTTGATATAGAAGCATCCTGTTACCAGAGTTTTACAATAATGTTAAATTCGCAATTCATTCTCATTGAATAATTCTTCACTAAGTTATTTTTTCTATTCACCATGTTATGTCCGTATTCGTAATAACATGTGTAGCTGTAGTCGACACGATGACAATAGTGAACGCTGACGATTAGTTGACTCACTCTACGTGCGTGCCATTGCAATGCGGACGCTCAATATACAAGAGCGGACGATGAAGTGTGCAGCTACCCTAACAGCTTCGTGTTGTTGTTATATATTTTTTTATGTTTGAGAACATACTATTCCATTTTTGAATTTCAAATCGTTCCTAGTTTTATGTTAAAAGCTTTATTTTTATTGCAGTGTTTATTATGGTCAGCATTTGAAATTTTAATTGATAGTAACATTTTATTTTTAAATGTCAGTTTGGAAAACACTGACAATAGTTTGCAGTGTATTTTTATTTATAACTAAAGCTTTTTAGTCTAGTCTGTTCTTTCTTTATTAAATTGAATAACCAAAAGAATTGACCCATGAGTATTCTTAGTATTATTTTTAAATCCCACTTTAAAACGTACTTAGGTACTGCTTAGAAGCTTCAACTTCTTCAATAAATCCTGAAAATAAATCTAACAGCATTATCCACTTTCCAACTTCTATACCACTTCATAATTTATTTAAACAAAATAAACCGAGTAGGTAATTTTTAATAATATTACTGGTTTTTTTTTTTGCAAACTTATAGCGTCAAGTTTTTAGAATATTACAAGGCGTTCATAAATTGGAGTTGTGTAAAATACCTCATTACTCATTCTTGCTCGGCTGCAATCAAGTAATGAATTAGCTTCCGCTGAGCTTAGCTAATGAACTAATAAAAGGTATAATAGCTTGATAATATTGTATATGATCACGCAACATGTGCGCTAGAAAGTAACTCTAAACTATTATTGCACATGTTGTATGGCGATGTTCTGTTGTCTTAGATAACGCGCTTTAACAAAAGTACTCAGAGGAAGGACGAGCCTATCAATAATAATAAAGAAAAAACTATGTATGTGGTTTGCTCAAAGCTTTTGTACAGAATTGTTAAAACCACCCAGAATTAAGTATTTTTTTCTATTTATATCACCATCACCCACTGCTGGGACAGGTCTAAAGAATGTTACTCCAAGTATTAGTTTGCTCCAAAAATCGATTGACTGATGAACTGCACCTGTAGCCAAGTTGACAATCTAATATCGATAATGCAATATAAAAATAAATAAATAAAATAAAAATGCATCATAAAAAACATAGCTTGATCTCTGCAACTGCTGTCAGTATCAATACAGTAACAATAGCGTATTTTCCTTATCTATAAGTAACAATAACGTATACGTCAGTTTAACATATATCGCAGAGATCAAGCTATTTTTTATGAATTATAGTAGAAAACGAATCGATGTATCGGAATGACACAACTGAACGTTAAGTCACGTGGTCAGACCAAACGAATAGAAGGCGTTAACGATTGTAATAATTAAAAAAAACATAAAACCCGACTGCTTGAAAAGCGAACTAAAAAGACGTAAACAAGGAGAAAATCATGCTGTGCAGTCGGAGGATACATATTCGCGAGCTGGCTGACCAAAACCAGATGTATCCTCCGACTGCAGCATGATTTTCTCCTTGTTTACGTCTTTTTGGTTCGCTTTTCAAGCAGTCAAGTTTTATGATTTTTTTAATTAACTATTTTTATTTATAACTTTTTAGTTATTTTTTTTCAAATTAGGTTCGTTTAAACATATAAGTTTTATACATTTTTGACAATCAACTCTTAAAACCCTTTATTTTGATAACCCACACGATAGGTTTGGATGAACAAAAATATTTGGGCCCCCACAATATGACGCCCAAGAACCGCCATTTTATAATTTTAATGTAGCCAGTGACACTCGCGGGGTTAAGACGAATCGATTGACATTAGAACCATCAAAATCGGCCCACGCGTTTGGTCTCTAGAACGCCACATAGGAACAAACATAGATACATACATACATACTTACATACATACATACTACATAGACTGATAAACACATTACCCTCCTTCGGCAGTCGGGTAAAAAGAGATTCGACACGAAACGTTTGTAACTTGGCTAGGGGGCTGTTGGTCAAAAGAACGATTGGCCAGAGAACGTTTGTCCGAAAGATCGACAAGGACAATGTGACTATGGCATCTTACTCTCTGCATCTAACCATTAGAGTTAAAAGCCGATGGTGATGACATTTTCATTTTCTTTTCGAATACAATAAAAACAAGCTGAAATTGGAGAGACACAATTACGTGGCATTCAAGCTTATTAATAATGTAAGTAAATAAAGAGTAAATCCAGTAAAAGATAACACGCTAAGTGCTTTTGTCTGTCGGCTTTCTGACATGTGAACAAATATTATTACACCGAGTTTCCTTATAGATAAGGAACATTCGCAATTGTGACAATCACCACCGCTTTTAGCAGGTGCTTTCGTTTTAATAATAATTTCCTCGTGGCTTATTAGTTGCATAATACTTTTGTCTAAAGAGTTTGGTAATCCCTGATTTTAAATTTCGTAGACTGAACTGACATTTGGAGGGTTTTCACTTTATCGTTGCATATAAATAGTGTCGTATCTTGAGTGATCGAAAATCGAAGTAGATAGGAAATTAACAATTTCACTGCAATAAAATACATTTGTTAAAAAACTACCGGCCCTTATTTAATTTCTACTCATTTATGTAAGACTTAATTCTATTGATCGCATTTATTTATTGTTGATATCTTATTCAGTACAATAAAATTTTATGTACTATGTGTATTAATACTGTTATTTTTAAATATATAAATCAAACATAAATAAAATATATTAATATACAATTAATAGGTTTTATATTCATAAAACATTTATTTACACCAATTAGTAAAATTTAATTGGGGAGTCATGTCACACCGATTCGATAAATCACTTATTTTTGAGCTTAGATAAAGTACCTATAGATTAAGCCTTAAAATGAGCTTGATTGATAGAGCGAGATGGCTAATTGGCAGCTCCATGTAAATAATAAGGACAAAAGATTATTTTTTGTCTTTGTCACCGTGGCCGGTTTCTGTTGTTTGTCAAACTCTAATATAATGGCAGGTTTGACAAACAAACTCGGTTTTGTTTGATTTTCTGTGATTTCGTGGTATTATGTGTTAATTGTGACAAGGAATTTGGGTTATTTATAGATAACTAGCTGTTGCCCGCGGCTTCGCTCCCGTGGGCCACCCCACAGGACCCGTTTTCGGGATAAAAAAATAGCCTATGTCACTCAGGAATAATGTAGCTTTCTATTGGTGAAAGAATTTTTCAAATCGGTCCAGTAGTTTCGGAGCCTATTCGGTACAAACAAACAAACAAAAAAATCTTTCCTCTTTATAATATTAGTATAGAGTATAGATAAGTGTCAGTGCGATGGTGGGTTGTGTTCTTGTTCTTGTTGTAACACCAGAACTAACTATGGCTGTCTCATGTGCGGCCACGCCAGGGCTTAATCTATAGGTACTTTATCTAAGTTTTTGAGTCTTGCCTACAACACTATGCTCTGCGCTTGCAACATTAAAAAAAATAAGCTCATTGGCAGCTGTCAGTTTAATCTACTAAATTAAAAATCACAGTATAGGTGGTCACAAAATCATCCATATCTACACAAGGCACAGTGGTATTCAGTGTAAAATCAGTCAGTCTTCTTTCTTTTCGAGGCGATGGAAAACTCTTAAAGTAAAATTTTATTAAAATTAATTAAATCATACCTGGTACGAGTCACTCTGAACTCTTACCAATTTTTATCATCATCATCATCATTTCAGTCGAAAGACAGTAACTGATGCTGAAAATAAGCCTCCCCTATGTCGCCATCTTGATTGGACCTGTGTATTTCATATCCAGTGGATTCCCGCAGCTATACCCAGTGACTAAGTAGCTGTGAGCAGCATATTGCTAGCAGAACGGATGTTTCATGAGACTGTAAAGTTCTGGATTGGCTATCACGTACCAAAAAACGCAGCATTAGAAGCCCTGCCATTGCACTAGCCATGCCTGCCATTAGAACTATTTTTTTTAGTCTGATACTGTAAGTACATAGTGAACCAGCAATATTCCATACATTCCTGTCAATGTTACAAACCAAAAAGCACATGCAATGTTTTTAGGCAATACAATTTTGTGTTAAATTCTATATAGTTACAAAATGAAATGTTTTAAACAATATCAATTCCTCTATATTACGCTGTAACGTTTTATGTTTCTAATAGATACAATTAAATGAAAATAATAACAATTTGACACTTGGTAAATGTGTTTTTATACATTTTTCTTTTTTATTGTGTATAGGCTTGCGTTTGATCACTATCTCACCTGATGGTAAGCGATGATATGCTCGACGGTGAAGCACGCTTACCTAGAAATAACTTACGCTTGACAAAAAATATTAAAAAAAAATCAGTACAGCTTCTGAATATCGCTATATTATTATGCCATGGTTTCGATTACAGCTTATTCTATATTATCTAGATCCAGAATAATTAAACATCATACTGGAATTCCCCTAAAAGTTGGGCAGAGGTACAATGTGCCTTTGAAGGAATGGAACATCATGGCATTCATTTCCACATAAAAATCCTCTATCTTATGCTTTTATAAAGCTTAATTGGATACCAGGAAGGGCTTGAAAAATGGATCATAATATAATTAACTAGTATTGCCGGACACATACGAAAATAAAGCTAATATAAAGCTTGTTCTATAGGACAGGTGGCTATTTTGAGAACAATACACAATCATGCAGTTGAACATTTAAGTTAATCTAACTAAATATCTTCTCACAATACCACAACACCGTTTTCACTTCCTCATCAAGACCCAAACACAATAGATGGGATTACGATAAATGGCTATACAGTAGCCAACAAGGAATTTGACAGTACACTAGCTATATCAACTGTTATTGTGAATTAATCAGGGCTCAGACACTGGCGCAATCAATCCTATATAACTCAGTAAGCATTGAGACTGTGGCGCTTGGAGTACTAATAAGGCAAGCTATGTTATGTAGAAGCTTTTGCCCCCTTTGCCTGCATGAAAGACTGTAATTATCCCAAGCGGTGTATTACTGGGATAAATGTATCTTATGTCCTCATTTAAGACGTGGTCTTCCCGTGTTTTATGTGCAAAATTCAAACATCGAAGCGCGGTCTCTAATTTTTTTATAATTGTAATAAAAAGTAGGATTATTATTTATAATATCAGTAGAATTTGCGTAGTTAGTGTGAAGAAAGAAAAAAGAAAGAAAGAAAGAAAGAAAAAATATTTATTTGTGACCCGCACAGGAGACACGAGAAATAAGCATAAAAATTACACAATAGTCAAAATAAAAAACTCCGTGCGAGACCAAAAAGGCTCCTATCTCAGCATGTGCAGCGATATCCAAAAAGGAAATAACGCTGCGCTGATATTCTGATAGGGCCCACTGTTCATGCCACGGACACACTTACGGAAATGGAAAATACAATAAAATAGTATATATAAATAACAAAAGAAATATAATAAACACAGAAAGTGGGTCAAAATATGTGTAAGTATATAAATAAAACATATTAAATGTAGGTAGACCTATTATAGATTATTTGTCGATATCATAGACAAACGAAGAACATAGAAGAACCAAGCTATAGGTATCTTTACACCTATAACTTGGTAAAAGCTGAAACTGAAACTGATTACTTAATCATAATATCATTTGACAAAAACATAGATACAAAACCATTTTTTTAGATATAAAAACGTATATAGGCTATTGACCTACAATATTGATTCCACTATAAATAAAATTTCACTGAAGTGTTTGTAAGGAGATACCGAGACATTCAAGCTTCAAAATATTTTACCAGGTTTTAGATAAATTTCCAGTAAAATACAATAGCCAGATCAGGATCCAGCATTCTATTTCAGTGTTCCGAAAAAAGAATTAATCATGACAATAGTTTTTAGAAAATAAAATGTGATACTTATCTCTTTTTATGTATGACAACTGGCATGTGTTTTAAACCTTGTTATATTCATACTTCGCTGTACCCCGCATTGCCGTAGAGATTAATCTTAAACACATTTATGTTTAGCTACCATACACTTGAACGATTTTAGCGCCAAAACACACAACTTAATGGATAAATTCGATAAACCTTTATCGATACGCACCGCCACTACTCTATGTTTGCGTTCTCGATGGCAGTGTTGGGCCCGTAAACATAGTGTGGGGCGACCCTTGTTCTCATATTCACGATAACTGCTCATGCAAGCCTCTACTTTATACTTAGACAGTTAAGGTTCATTATGGTAGGTCATAAAGCTATTACTAAACGACTATTGGTTATTGTGTTGCCACGTATAGAGTAAAGAAACCCTTCGCAACGTCGCATTTGGTCTGCGGTGCCAGGACTACGTTTTGTGGATTGTCATGTCGGCATGACCGCGTGTGAGTTATGGGCTGGGAAATTAGAGGCTGTAGTAGTATCGGTCTGCATGCATATTAGCGACCGATATATGGTTTCGTACCATATTGTGCGGAGCAGCGCGGTGGTCGATGGAAAATAGTTTACGTGCAGGCGATATTTAAGTGATAAGTAGGCGATTGAGTAATTGATTTTCACGGTTTTCATAGTATTTCTTGCTTTAACACCTGAGTTTTTTAAAGAATAAAGTTCTTATTACGATTGTGTTAAAGCGTCTTTAAGAAAATATTGTGCAGGGCAGTACTCGATGTCAAAATAGTAAACATGTAGGTAATGTGTAAGTGATATGTAAGTCATTGTGTGATTGATTTTCACGGTTTTCATAGTAGATATGTTGCGTGAGTCCATCTACCGGCAACATCACCACGGAAAGATGCGATCTTTGCCGAAAGAAATTTGAACTCCCTGATCATTTCCTGGAGCCATCAGAGACCCTTTCACCTGGGCACGCATTGCCTTGGTCGACCTGGAAAACTCTGAACAGACTCCGCACTAAGATCGGCCGCAGCAAAGACAATCTCCATAGATGGGGGTTCTCTGATGGTTCCGATCTTCGGTGCTTGTGCGGCGTCTCCCCACAGAACATGGCCCACCTTACGTCTTGTGCCGCATGTCCTGTTGTCTGTTCACGTGAGGACTGCGTCAGCGGAGGGCGTTGGCGTGGCTGAATTCTGGGCCAGACAAGGCATTAAACTAAAAAGAGTCTGTTTTGTCATCGACACGCTAATAAGAAGAAGATAGTAGATATTTGGTTTAAATCCTGAGTTTTCTTAAAGAGGTGTGTTCTTAATAATATTGATTTCAAAGCTTCTTTGAGAAAAGTAAACTGCTCTTTCTCAAGTATTTTCAACACTCACAGGAAATAGTTGTTGTTTGCAGAATTTTGTAGAGCGTTTGTAGAAAAGCTTTTTCAGAGAATCAGGTCGTTTGAAACCAATTAACGTTTCGTTCTTTTTTTGTTATTTTGTTGCAACAACGCTGTCATTGAGATTTGACAGTTTTCGGTTGAGTTGACTTTGACAATGACTCGTAAAAGCGTGTTTTGAGTTCGCGGGACAGAAAAAATTTCGGCCTTGAACTGGTTAGCGGAAATAGATAAGTAACCAGCCGATCAATATACGATATTGTGTTCGCGGTACGCGAGTCGTATTGCGGGTCTCCCGTGCATTTGTTGGTGCATATATTTCGCGCGCAGCAAAGTATTTTTACCGGAAACGTGTCTAGGTGTCTGGTAATCTGCCGGAGATTCGGTGCAGATCACGTCGGTTGTCCCTTACTCCCTTATTATAGATATATTTCCCCTCTGCCAAACCAGGAGACCACCACGGATACAAATGTGAGTATTATTTTGTAAGTTGTGCCGTCTTGTATCACTTTCCACCTGTCTGACAGGAATCGGTATCTCAAAGAACAAATCCCTAGTTAACCGCTGCTGCGTATCGCAGTTTCAAGGGTATAGACCTGGTAGGATCCAAGAGTAACAGCATTGCTAATGGGCCCCAGTGTTTGCCTCTTGGCTGTGATCCGAAGGCCTGTATTCAATAAGGTTATCCTTCCTAGCGGGAATATTTAACTTAAATCGCAAACCAAGTAGATTATTTCTTGCAATAATATGATATATTAAAAGCTCGTAATATACTCAAATTTGACGAATTTAAATAATTAGTTAAATATTTTCATGCATTAACAAAACATATTTATACAAATTATTAGAAACTTGCCCAATACCCAACCTCAAATTAAATAGGAACCAACATAATTGCACTGGCTGCGTGGAAATGGGTCGTGCGCATTTTAAATGGGCGAAAAACAAAAGTTTTATTGGAGTGGAGCATTCAACACAGGAGAACCGTTTCAGCTTTTGAGCAGGTTAATGTTCATCACAGGAAACAAGGGAACCGGGAAAAATTCACTGCATTTTGTACATACAGGCGGGCATTTCGTGCAACTAGACCGCAGTTTAGGGCCTTTTTTGTGAAGCCGTTCTGCGAATCTGCGAACTGGCCAGTAATTATTGGCTTTGTTTAATCAACTTGGCTTGGTTTCATTTTTAAAAAGAGAACGTGACCGTTTAAATTTAAATTTCGAATACAGGCAGGTCCTCTTTATGTCCTACTTCTGTCATTTCGAAACTAGTAGTTTCGTATTCGATTCGTAACTAATACTACCAGTTTTGCACAACTGGCTGGCGGTTTTTGTGAATCCATTGTGAACTTTCGAGTCTACGAGCTGACCGGTATTGCTCGATAGTTATGGCTTTTATTTGGTAGCGTTCTAACGTTCTAAGCGAGGCAAATGGATAGTCTGCAGTGTTGTGGTCACCATTTTTGAAATGGAAATGTGAACTATTTATTACAACGCGCGTTCCCTTGTTAAATTCATGTTGGAATGTGTGCTATTGGAAAGGTGTGAATGCTATTGCGGTTTGAATTTACAATATCCACAGTTTTGATATTAAATAAAAATAGCTTGTTAGATGATAAAAACCAGCCAAGTGCGAGTCGGATTCGCGCACGAAGGGTTCCGTACCCAGGGTGGCGTCAACCATGTATGTACGGTGACACCCTAAAATGTTCAACCCTTGTTTAATTTTTCGATATGTTCCCTTTACTTGTGCTGTAAGATCTTGCTTTTAATCAAAATTGACTGTAAGTTGAACATTAAGGTAAATTTTGGTACTTACAAGTTTTCGCTAAATTCTAAATTTGCCCACATCTTTTTATCGTGTTGACTCAGGACCTTGATTTTTATACACCTAATAGGGACCATAGATCTGGTATAAACTTCAACTTGCTAGGTCCACCTGTTCCTGAGAAAATCGGTGGTGACACACGGACAGACAGACAGACAAGAGAGTGATCTTATAAGGGTTCCTTTTTATTCCTTTTGAGGTACGGAACCCTAAAAAGGTTTCTTCTTTAGGCACATCCTACGTCCTCGGATTATTAATATTGTGTATTACCAATGTATGGGATCCCATTATAATCAGAGGTCGATGGCAATCAGTCAAATCCTACACCACTAAAAACTATCTCATTTATTTTCACCTACAAACAAATCACATACAGTCATCACAAAGCCAAGCAACTGAAACCATCATTATATAATATTTAGAGGAGAAAAATAAGCAATAAAGTGTGGGGAACATCGACCCGATATGGGCGTATGATGAGCGGCCATCTTTGAATAATGTATGAAGGGCCGGAACCTCGGAACGCCAGATAACTCCGTGGCCAATAAACAGGCCTCTAGTAAAAGTTAGACGAGAATAATGGATATTTATTTATCATAACTGTTTTATTTTTTCCGGAACAAGGAAGAGACGTTGATCGACAATTAGTGACATAAATAATTCTGTTTGTGGTCTTGAGTGGTTGGATAGAGTGGTTTCTGTGTATTTATTAAATGCCTCTTACGAGACTTTTATTATTTAGAAGTGTGGATTACCGATTATTGCAAGCTCGTATATTATCGACGCATTGTTAAAAGATATCCAATGCTGCACATAGGCCTCCCCCAAAAATTGCCACAAAAGCCTGTCCTCCGCTTTCTTCATATAGAAATCGCTGATATGTCACAAACTTGGCTTACTATTTTTGAAGCATATCCTTATTAAGGGAGTCTTCCCTATAATAAGGATATACTTCAAAAATGTAGTAAACTGGAGTAAATTTATATGCAGTACCACAACTAAATTTTGCAGTTCATTTTCTTTTTCAAGGGAGCGACTACCGTGTGTAGTAGCAATAATGCTCAACTTAGCTATATACTCATAGTCGTATGGAAAAGCTAGTTCTAAAGTACTATAAGCTTACGCTATTCGAGAACATATTTTCATATAAAGAGATTCATTATCCTGATGAAATGAATGAATTATTTTTTTCAGAAAAATCTGTTCCAATCATCATAATTCATTTAGTCGTTACAATCACCCTATGTTTATAGCATGCTGACATGCTCTAAAGATTATTTTATTAATCCACTCATTTAGTTCAGAGCTGACCCCTTTCATAGAAAAACGACAAAAAATCTTCCTAGGCTCCAGTCTACTCATGATTACAATTTTAGACTTATGAAAGTGACACTACATGTCACATCACATCATTAATTTTGAGCACATGACTAGAGTATGAAAGTGACAAATTAGTTTATTTTAGAATTTCAGAGTGGTTTTTTACAGAGTAAAGCTTCATGCTGGTTGGTGAAGATATGTATTTTTCTTTCAGTTCTTTTCTTTAAAAAAAAAACTTTGCCCGCTCTAGGAAGTTCTCCTGTATCGTGGGTGCGTTTACAAACATATAAACTCACATACACAATCACCCAGATTATAGAATACTAGAAAATGATGATAGCTAGTCCAACTAGATTTTCACGTGAAATAAAACTAAGTTGTCAAAATGGTATTTGAAGTGGTAATGGGCCGGCCATATTAGCCAAGACAATAGAACCGATGACCGTTGGGATAGATGTTTCTTGAATGAAGACCACGAATGGAAAAATGTCAGTTGGGACGCCCTCAGGCTAGGTGATACAACGGTCTTCGCAGGGTGGCTGGTAGCAGCTGGATGCTGCCGAAAATCGAGGCAAATGGCGATTGGAGAGGCCTATGTCCAGCATTGGACTGCTATAGGCAGATGAAGATGATTTGAAAAAAAAAACTAGATTTAATATGAAAAACAAGTAAGCCTTCTGGTAATAACTTAACAAGGGGCATTTTATTAATGATACTTAACACAATCATTTGCACATGTTGATCGCGTTCAAGAACTGCCACAGTGTCAATGAATTCAATATTCGAAAACGATATTCTTATTTGATTCGAGGAGTAGATTTTATTTCAAAGTTGTAACTAAACTGAATTTTAATACTGGTTGAGATTCCGGCAGAGTTCATCCGAATTCTGAATTAGTTGCTGGGTGAAATTTGGCTTAAAAACCATGTAAGAAATTTTATTGTTATGTTGCTAAAAACCTCATCATGTATTCTTAATTGCGGAATTAGAACGGATCTATCATTTAAACGCAGTGACTTACTTGACTTAATATCCTATAACCCCTAGATGGGGCAGAGGGCGTCCACAGATGTCCTCGCGATCTATCTTGAGCTTCACGCTTCACCTCGCTCCATGTTATTCCGATGCTCGTCGCTTCTGCCAACACGGTGCGACGCCAGGTTTGACGGGGACGGCTACGCTTTCTTTTCCCTTGGGGATTCCAGACCAAAGCTTGCTTGGGTATGTGATCGGGACCCCTTCGGAGCGTGTGGCCAATCCATCTCCACTTGCGACGCTTGATCTGGCGGTCGATCGGGCTCTCGTGGCATTTCTCCTACAGCTCTACATTGGAGATGGTCTCGGGCCAGTAAATTCCGAGAATGCGACGAAGACAGCGGTTGACGAAGACTTGTATTTGGCGTGAGATGTCCTTTGTGACCTTCCACGTTTCGCACCCGTAGAGCAGCACGGATTTGATATTGGGCCCGAAGATTTTGAGTTTAATCCGTCGGGTCAGTTGCCGCGATTGCCAAACAGGTCTCAGCTGCGCGAAGGTTGCTCGGGCTTTGGCGATCCGTGAAACGATGTCCTCTTCACGATTTAAACGCAGTAGTCATGCATAATTGTAAAATTGATATTTATTTACGCTATTTCTGTAGCACTAGTTTCCGAACCATAATTGTCATATTGGAATTCAATTCTTTGAAATGGTTTATTTACGTATGTGTAAGTTTTTGTGTGATACCTAATCGTGGAATATAATAGGAGCAATCTGTATTAATTGTACATCATTTTCGGTCTATTTATGATAAAACAATATTATTTTGAAAAAAAACAGATGATTCGCATGCAGTTCTTATTATAGTAATCACAACTGTATGATAATCAAAAATTACTGAAAACTTCAGTTTGAATTCATAGTAGACTGCAGTAATCGTCGCAAATCTTGTTCTATTTCTATCACACTTTATAAAGGCGAGAGTTGAGTGTGTATGTTTTTTATATGTTTTTACTCTTTCGCGCAAAAACTACTGAACGGATCTGGATGAAATCTGGCACAGAGATAGATTATAGTCTGGAAAAGCACATATGATACTTTTTATCCCGTGAATATATTCATTTGGGATAATTTTCGACACTCACGCGGGCGAAGCCGCTGGCAGAAACTATTTCTTCAGAAAATGGGCCAAGTTTTGTGAATATTGCTTTTTCCAATGACAACCCCTGTTAATTATAAAGACGGTCAAGTACTTGACTTATGAGGATTACTATTTTTTCTGTCTTTCATCATCAACTTTATAAACTGTCTAAAACTACACAAGGTCTGCGCACTTACCTTACTTTATTGAGCGTCATCTCTACATGCTTTCTTCCATAGATTAATCTATTTTCTTCCTCCACAAAGCTCAATTACCCATCATCACAGAAGTCAGCCTTTTTAAGGTTCCGTACCCGAAGGGACCAAACGCCACCATTACTGTCACTAATGTGTCCGTCTGTCTGTCTGTCCGTCGTGTGTTCCAAAATTTTGTTTCGAAGATTTTTTTAACTTCCCACGACTTAAGGCACTATATACGCCCAATGTTAACGCAGTACTGGCCGTGCGCCCGCTCGATGCCAAAATATCAATATTGAACCTCCTTTAGAACAGTTTTGTTTGCAAAATATTATTTGATTTACATATGCTATGTTAGTTATGGAGAAATTGCAGCAATCAATTTTTGTGCGTAAAAACATTTTTAAACATCCAAGTCGTTTTGGAGGAGTTTCCAAAAGTTGCGAAAAAATATCGTTTTGTTAATTATTTTTTTAAAGCAAAGCTATTAGTTACACGAATAAATCTTGTGTTCAAAATTATGTAAATGAATCAATAATATATATATATATTTTCCAAACCTTTTAACCTAGCTGTTACTAAGGAGTATGCTTTAGAAAGTTACCGTTTTACGGCACTAAAGCGTATGTAGGCCCTTAAGGACTTGAAATTTGGTGATAATGTTTATTATTACGTATATTTTATATTTGGTACATAACCCTAAATTTGCGAATTCCGACACGCACTTGTCCGGTTTTTCTAGTCATCTTTCACTTTCCGGCAACATCTTAATTAAAGCACCACCACCGAACCTCTCGACCTCCAAGCGACCTCCAAACACTGATAACGATAAAGATACAAGTTTGTCCATAAATTATCACGCTCATTTCCCTTGCAGGATAAACAGGGCCACTCGATCAAGTGCTAGTGATCGTGGTAAGCGCTTAGACCTCGATGTATCAGCGTCCGCGAAGTCTTTAGTTAACGAGTAGGGGCTGCGTCTTCCCCTCTTAGGGAATTACATGCGCTTAGGTTAGTGGGACGGGGTGCTACGGATTTGGCTTAATATATATATATTGTTTTTTGATGACACGTTGTCATCATTTTGGTTGTGTTTTTTTCGCTGTGCTGTATCCATAAAGTAGTGTTATGTCCAATTACTCGGCAGTTATCTATACTTCTATACTAATATTATAGCGGTAGGTGGCAATAAAATCAGCAATCTCCGATATGCAGATGACACCACATTGTTTGCATCTTCGGAGCGCGAACTTGCTGAGCTATTTGTGAGGATAGAGCGTGAAAGCGAGATGGTCGGATTGTCGATCAACAAGTCCAAGACCAAAGTCATGATCATCGACAGAGCAGGACTAATAGCACGCACGGGGGAACTTGTAGATCTAGAGTTCGTCAATGAGTTTGTATACCTGGGCTCCATGATCAGCGATCAGGGGGGCTGCAGCGGGGAAATTCGGCGACGTACGCAGATGACCAAAGCTGCTATGAGCAAGATGTCGAGGATATGGCAAGATAGGAACATCTCTAATAACACCAAGAAGAAACTCGTTAGAACCCTGGTATTCTCAATTTTCCTTTACGGCTCCGAATCTTGGGCAATTCGCTCGGTGTATCGAAGAAAGATTGAGGCTTTCGAGATGTGGTGCTGGAGGAGAATGTTGCGCATGTGAATGGAATGTGACATTGATGCTTGTGAGCCAAAATAAACTGTTCATGCAAATTTCTATAAAAACTAGGTGAAAAATCTTGTTTCGAACGATTCTTGCAAATCGAATCTTCAATGAACGGATTAATGTTGGTTTTCCTATTACAAAACAAACCAACAAGATTAACTAAAGGACATTTAATTTAAAAAAAAAACATCGCTGACAAAATTATTTTCTCGTCCTCTAACGGGCTTAACAATTCCATAAAGGGTTTATCTGCATCAAGATTATAATTACTTGGTAACCGCCAGCCTAGATGTCTTAAGGCGACACGGTTTTGTGAGCTCAACTGTTTTGTGAGCTCAACAATTAATCAGGCCACGAGGAAGCAATGGTATTGTTATGCGCTCAATTTATTATCACTTTAAAGTATCTCCAGAGTAATTCAACTTCCCTTTGTTAGAAAATTACAAAGGGTTTAACAATTTTTCCTCTTTGTTTAACCCTTTTTTGTTTTATTTTTTCATAATTTCTTGTTTCACTGACGATGTGCCTAATTCCACCAATAGAAATGGTACTGAAAGCGACAATGTTTTTGCATTGTTTTTTTTTGTTTTTCTTTAATTTCATTCAATTTTATTCTATAGGGATATTCTTCTCTATCTATAATTTGCTGAAATCTTCTATATTTCAATGGTAGATTTAACAACAACATACCGTCTGTTTCAGTCCTAGAATCAGTAAAATTTTATACATTCATTCACAACAAAGAGAACAAAAACACCATTTACTGACAATCCCAAAACGATATTAATTGAACTTCCATATTTGATTAAGCGTTCATTAACTCACAAATGAGTGCGTTCCGATTCAACCAATCTGTAAATACAAAAACCCATTAAAACAATAATCAAACACAACAAAGCCACCTCTAAAAACACGTTCAAACAAAATAAAATTATCTAAATCCGTTTTTAAACGGTACCAAAATCGGGCAAGGGGTGTGAATAGCCAGCATAATTAGAAATCTGGCTATATTCCTGGTATTAATAACTCGCTAACGGTACTGAGCCGAAGGCGTAGCGATAACCATTAAGTTAAAAGCCTGCGGTACTTCGCCTAATGTGTCTTCAATTTAGAATAAAGTAATCTTTATCACGTCGTTAGAATGTATTTTATGCTTCAAGTTCTTGGAGACCTCCGTGGTTTCTTTTATGAGCTATCACGGTTGATGGTGTTATGTTGTAACAATACGAGTAGGTATTAACCTAGTTTTGATACATCATCATCATCCACAGCCTGACGTTGCCCACTGCTGAGCATAGACCTCTCTCAAAGTCAATGTCAAATCTATTTATTTCAACTAGGCCATTTTGCGGCACTTTTGAACGTTAAAACATTTAAAATTTACATGTAATAAAAATTGATTCTACCGTGCATTCAGAAAAGTAGCTTGTTATGGAGAAGAATGCACAAGAAACTCCATACTTACTCTTTTAAAAATATATGCTTTTTTACAATATTTACATAAGTACATACATTAATAAATACAAATGCGTGAGAACGAGAACTCTTCTTGCACCAATTACCACGTCCCTGTGTCAGCCTCATCCGCAATGGCAACAATGTCATCTGCCCATCTCGCCGCTGGACGACCAATACTTCTTCTTCCAGTCTGTGGTTGCCACTCGGTCACCTTACTACCACCACCTATCATCACCGTGCCTTGCCAGGTGTCCAGCCCAGCTCCATTTGAGTTCCGAAATTCATTCAGGACGTCGGAAATCTTCGTACGTGTTCGGATCCTCTTTCCTTCCGATTTCCTCCCCCTTCATCTCTCTCTCTCCAGCGCTGCCAAGAATCAATTCCTGTTAAAACAAGACCCATCACACCCACACAACCGCATGGACTTACTGCTTCCTAAAAATTTGTTTTCCTACATTTTGAAGGATTTTTAGGCAGAATTGAATGAATTTGGGCGTGTGTCTGTTTGTTAAACAGATTCATCTCTGCCTTACCTTTCGGGGAATATAGACGTAATGTTATGTTATGGTTTATGGCATTTGAAAAGCTTTGGCACTATGTTTGATTTTCATTTCTCCGAATGCAAATTCAATCTCAGAGAAACCAAGTCTCAGTTTTATTGTTTTCTTTGTTATGATATTCAAAATAAACCATAGTGGACGTATTTTATGCTTGAAAAGTTAAATCTGTAGCTCTGATATAACCCAAAATATACTCGAAAGCCACATAAACAGTCAATTTCCTATTCGTATAACGTTTTTACGCATCATTTCAGAAAATCTCAGTGAGGGAACTGAGATTTTCTCAGATCCCGATAGCTCTCAAACTGCCGTCTTCAGCCGAGCACAGTTACGCACAGTTTGGCACAAACGTGATCAAAATATTTGTGCAACACTCGGAACAATGTTAACTGACACAATTTCCTCAATCTGAATCGAACAGTTAATTGGAATACCAGTTTCAAGGCGAAACCTGATGAGTTCTGTTATTTGTGAATTGATATTCATTGTCCCATGGCCAGTAATACGGGTTAATCAAAATTATAATTTGTTTGTGTTGGTGTATTTTGTTTGTTACGTTATTCGATGGCTCTTGCATTGTCAATACTGTAGATAATGTTTTATGCCGAACGGATATAGATAGTTCTACTTATCTTTGCGCGCCGCGCTATGTGTGCGTAAGCATGTGTGGGTGGTTGTTTGCTCGGAGGACGACTGCCGCGTCACTGCCACACAAATGCATAATGTAAAATTACAAGCACACACACAGCGCCCGCACATCATAAGGGCACGCACATAAGGCGCTGCGTGCACTTATGAGTTGAACTTCAATACAGTGCTGCTATTCTGTAACTCACTGTACAAACTTAGAAGGAGGGTGCGTGAAGTAAATTCAATACAACCAATCAAGGTGGAATAATAGCTCACTGGCAGTATGTGTAGACACCTACAGTTTTCCACTTCGAATACAGTTTGTAAGGTGAATGCAATAAATGAAATGACTACTGAGAAGAGCGATGAGAGATAAATGGAAGAAGAACACAGTCATGCTGCACCGAACCCAAATATATTAGGATAAGAGCAAGAGGATGATGATAAAGTTTTTCTGTTTGTACAGGATACTGGTAATATTTTCCCGTACTTTATACCTAGTTAAGAGCAGTTGCGGCCCAGTGGTACCAACCGCGATTTACAATTTGTGGGTCATGTGTTTGAAACCAGGCAGGCGCTTTACTTAGTGTTAATTATTTCATCACCACTGCTCTCAAAATGGTGACGGAAAACATCGCGAGGAAACATAAAATTCGAAGACATATTATGACATCCACCAACCAGCACTGGACCCGCGTGGTGGATTACGGCCCATTCCCTCTCACAGAGAGGAGGCCTGTGTCCCAGCAGTGAGAACATTAATAGGGTGATGATGATGATGAAATACCTAGTTCAGTTAATCTAGCCTTTTCCCAACTATGTTGGGGTCGGCTTCCAGTCCAACCGGATTTAGCTGAGTACCAGTATTTTACATGGAGCGACTGCCTATCTGAACTCCACAACCCTGTTACTGGAAAACACGATACCCCTTGGAAAGACTGGTGTCTCATCTTAGGATTCTGACTAACCGTTACGAACGAACGTCAAATATCTGCAAATGATAGCCGGGACCAAAGGCTTAACTTGCTTTCCGAGGCACGGAGGAAACCCATCCACGGACCGATCTCAAGACATCGAATCGTGCGGTGTTATTTGGCCACGAGCTGCTTTATAATTATGGCCTAATTTTGTTTTACTTCTTGTGTTGTTTCTGCTTGACAAAGGACTCCCTTCCATCCTTCTTCAATAGTTATAAAAAGTAAAGCCTTTAAAGCCTAAAGATTTGCGTCAGGAATTTTAAGATAATTTCTAGATAATTTAGATGATCGTGAGCATTTTCGGAATACCAATGCCATTCAAAATCAATTCCAAATTCAAATCGTTTCTATTGTTATATTTATTGCGATAATTTCAATCTTACTTAGGTAATTTCTTTTATTCGGATACTTTCACTTTTATTACTCAATTCTATATGGATATGGAGTTATGGAGCTAATAGGCCACATTAGAAATGATTCTCAAAATAAGACCTGTGCGAGAATTAGGTGTTTGTTTCAGGATTACGTCTAACATTGAAAAAATCTATACGCACCAACGGTAATACCAATTTCCTTATAGTTTCTCGGTTAATAAAAAAGACACAATACCCATTTTCCGACCATTGCCCGGATTATATTCGTATTGAAGCGATACTTTCTTAGCCCTTGTCGCTTCCTCTCTTCGTGAGGGTTGCTATCCACACTGGATTACCTAAATGATATCTACATAAGTAGCAGAGTGTTGACCGGCAGATTAAATAATATTGTAGATTAGCCTAATAAGCAATTTCACGGCTCAGTAGCTATATCATATGTTATATTAGCTTCTGTGTGGGTGCACATATTGTTTGTGTCAATATTCGATGTACCAAATAATAACAAATTTGTAAAATAAAAAACTTTCATGAAAATTATGCAGGTCGTCTGTCTTTTATGTCTGATCAAGCATAGTAGCTTAATCAGCATATATTATCTTTGTTCTCACAGCTGGGTTACAAACACCAGTCTGTGAGAGGAAGTGGGACGTAATTCACCATGCGGACCGCGAAATCACGTTTGGTCACCAACTCGCACTGGGTCACTAAACGTTAATGCGCTTATATTTATTTCAGTAATTCCAAACATTTTCACAACGTTTCTTATCGCCAGCCAAATTCCTTCCCCCTTGACTGCCGCATCTACCAAAATCTTTCCTATCCTGAATTCAGTAGTTGTATCAGTCGTCGTTATTACCCAATAATAAAGTAACCCATCATTAAGCTGTCAAAATCTGGTAGAGGGTAATTCGAAAACTTGAAGCCTGACACGACTGACACGCGTCGAGGACAGCAGGTCATTTATCATTGAAGCCCCTCACTGCCCAGTCGTGTTTATCACTATATGACGTTTATGTCGTACAGCTAAAAAAATATGTATTTTTCTGTAGAGACTTGTGGCATTGTCGAGACTTTATTTACGTACGAGGTTTTTTATGAGAGCTTTTTATTTGGTTTTATTGACCTGTTGCTTTATTATCATTTATTATGAAAGGGTTAAAATGTGTATAACAAATGAGAATGAGTAGGTTAAACACTTTTTTGACATGTCAATTCATTGAGGCAAAAGCTCAGTTGGCTGCCAAAAAGTTGGGGATCCTCGCGAAGGTGAGACGGTACTTCTCGCCAGAACAGTTGCTCAACTTATATCAAGCGCAAGTTCAATCATGCTTCATGCATGGAGTACTGCGCTCATTTCTGGGACGGAACTGCCAAGTACCAGCTGGATGCACTTGAGTCGATCGAAAAATGGGCCAAGACGCTCATTGGCAATCAGGTACTGGTCGAGTCTAGGCTCCAGAGCCTTGAACAACGGCGCCGAGTTGCCAGCCTGTCTGTTTTTTTATCGGTTACATATCGGGTAGCGTGTATTGGAATTGCATGAAATAATTCCTCCTAGCCCTTTCCATCATCGGACTATTAGGCGTACGGCGATGCGTCATCGGTACAAGGTGCAAATCACACCCATACGCACAAAACGTTTTGAGAACATGGACAAAAAACACTGGGAAAAGTTTTTGGAATATTGCACTAGAGTAGCCACTGCGGTTATACATCGAAATAAAATCTGAGCGCACCGTGCTTCATTAGTATTTCTGTTTTATATTTAAATGTAAGCACGGAATGCAGCAAGGACATGTATAGCCGGCAGTATTTCATGTTAAGTATATTGAATATTGAATTTTCTGTGAAAATTGTGTGATAGACTGCACTATTGTGTTTCTATCCCTAACTATATTAAGATATCTATTTTCACTGTGATAAATCGCTCTTGATTATGCTCTTTGATAAGCTCAATGTTTTAATGGCACATTTTTGTCCAAATTGCGATAAGTATTTCCGGTGATATATGCCACTATTTGCACAATTCTGTGATATAGCAGTTTTTGTAATTTTCTATATTTTGAAACTCTTGTATAATATTGTATTTTAACTTTTTACGGTGATCAATGAACCCACACAGAATACAAGAGGATGAATGCACGATGAACCTTAGTATAAAGTATAAAAGTGCGAGAGGAATGAAAGAGGAATGGTACAAATGTGTTTGCAATTAATAGGCGCCAATTTAGTTGGTGGGGATTAGTGTTAAGAAAAAATAAACGTTTATCGAATACTTTTATTATGCGTACAGCAAAGGAGTGGCATTCCTGCCGGAGTCATTATTTCCCGATAGCTAAAACCTGGATGGCTTTAAGTCAAGACCGAATAGGTTTCTTCTAGGCAAGCGTGCTTCATCGTCGACCACATCATCGCTTACCATCTGGTGACGGTCAAACGCAAGCCTATTAATAATAATAATAAAAAACATGTATTTATGAAGGGCACAAAGCCAGTGTGAACATCTCACTTTGATACAATGATGAACAAAATCGATCAATAGCCTCGGTTCGCGAATTTAGCAGATGATGCTGACTCTTAAAGTCTCACCCAACCAACTGCTGACAAGAGAAGAAAATAAGGACATTTTTAGCCTAGATTTCCATGTAGGAAAGATAATAAGGCGTAGCTAGCTGATTTTGAACTGATTGATCAGCCGATTTTGATTAGTCGATTTTTGAACCGGAAACTGAATTAATTTAAGGCCACTGTCACACTGTATTAGGTACCTAAAGCTAATCAATACCCTGATCTTTGACCTGCTGATAAAGTAATTTCGAAGTAACCTTTCGAAGGGTCGTGTTAGGTCCTCATGATTAAGGGAATATGCGACTAAGTTCGAAACTAGTCGGGCAATGCCGAATCATGTTAGAATATCGCTATTTTTAGAAACGGTAACGGTGAAGGACACTCGCGAATAAAAAAGTACAGTTATGACTTCTCCAAATGCCATCAATTTTTATATTCTTCCTGTTATTTATATCCAAGGTATCCATATAAGAAATTATTTAATGGTACAAGTTTTTTTCTGAAGTTATGTTCAGCCAACTTTGATACTTAGCTTGTTGAAAAGTTATGAAACTCACTCAACGAGAAAAGTTATTATAGGTGTTCCGCATACTGTCAAAGAAAATCTTCGAAAATAAATGACTGGAGCGAAAGAGCAATGATGACATTTCACGACCAAAGTGACAGATGAAAGGCACTTAAAACTCATTATTTCTTTAATTAAGCACCCATTATCGACCTTTTGGTCAAACAGTAGCGGTGACAAATGGTTGAAAGTCCAACAAAACTGTCCAAACAAACACTTAATTAAATAGTTGGTTTGCCTTAACGTGACAGTCGCACTAGTGGTATAATGAAAACAGTTTTATTGTATATCTGCTACTTAGGTAAAATCCTCCCATACTTGTGACAATCTAAGAAGTCGGCTTTGACAGATACAAAAATACTTAATACTAATTAAACTTGATGCTTACGAATGATACTCGTTGATATAGTGTACGGGTAACATATTAATTAATTAAGATTATGAATTAGATTTTTAAATTTAACGCACAAAATTATCGCGGCATGTAAAAAGAGAAACGTCATCGGACTTCATAAATTGTCACGATTATAATTATTTATTATATGTGATTCGAGTGAAGACGAATGAGGGAGTAAATACCATACCTCCATCGTATGGTAGTACTGGTAAGAGTACCAATAGAAAACAGCAACAGCGGCGAATACGCCAGAATACGAGCCACGTTCTGGAGAGTCTTAAGTACCCATCACCTGCACTTTTAAGGACATAATGAGCCCCACTGACACTGCTTATAACTTGAACTACTCTGGACCCAAATTGTCTAAAAAATAAAAGAGAGAGGTGGCTTATGGACACCCGGTTGGGACGGATTTCGATTAATTAAATCTACAGTCTTTCAGTTTCGTTAAATATGACAAAAATAATTATTGTGAATGTTTAGACTATGTGGATCATTATTATTTTAATTTAAATTTATCTTACTTATTTTTTAATCATGGTCTGGCAGTTTGAGTAGTTTATGCGGCCTACCAGAATGTCCTGTCTTTGGTATTGTTCGTCAATTCGTTGAGCTCCTTAAATTCTGAATTGAGCTGCACGGTTATTGACAAATGCGTGCACTGACTGGATAGGTCCACTCAATCTGGCTGGTTCTTTCCTCAAAAGACCATTTCAGACATCAGTCTACATGGTCTTCAAATGATCTAACCAAGGTTTTGTCTGGACTTTAAAAGAGACTGTGACCTCTGAGTTTGTTTCGACCTTTCTTCTCAGAGTAGTCAGACAGGAAAAGCCGACCTCATCTAGTTTTAAAAATATGATCGACATGTAAAAGTGTTTGTACAAACAAACTTACAGCAATAAAATCATTTATCATTTATTTATCATTAAATAAATTGTTTATTATCTGCAAAATTAAATGTAACAAACAGCACCTGTGTTTCAGGGGCCAGTGCTGACCACATCTCTTACGTTACATAATTATAATTAATTAAACGCCAATGCAATTAATCTTAGAATTACAATCCAAAGAAATATTTATTAAATATTCTAGACTAAAATCAAAACTATTAGTAAAATCCCTAAATTTAAACAAACCCAAAATTTAAATCGATGAAGGCGTATGTCGAGTATTCTTTGCACAAGGAGTTTGTATCGAGTATTTTTTGCGCTAGTAGGTTATATAGCATTCAGATGCAGGTCGAATATATTGGTGTTTACAAAATTCTAACACCAAAATAGTGATTAAGAGCTTTTTAGAGGGGGAATGGTATAATAGTATATTATGCAACTAGTGAATAAAGGACCGATTTAAAGCGAGGGCCATAGATGATTTACGAGCAAGTGATTATAACACTTGAATCACTCCCTTCGGTCGTGATTCAGTTGTTAGAATCCTGAGCGACGCAAGTGAGACGAGAGACGCATGAGCCAAATTTAAATAGAGCCTATTCCCCTAAAACATACTGACAACCATGTAGGTAAATCTACCCTGTAGTATCACCATCTACATCCTCATATCAGTAATTATATCCCGCTCAACTTAAGTAATCCATTGATATATTAATAACGACCTTCTGTAACTCGCGACCCCTACATTTTACTTTACGCCCCACTGACTCAAGGGATGTAATACCGACCCCTTAAGTTTCTAATTGGGTTCATTGCCTTAAACGTCACAAGTTTTTACAGAAGGTAACCCTGAAAATGTTTTTGGTAAAGTATTTTATGTTGGTGGCGTCTGGCGTTTTATTATTTCCAGTACTAGAAGTTTTTGGTAGATATTTAGTTGGTATTACGGAAAGTTTGGTTATTTCAATAATGATTGTGACCGTTTCTTTTTTGTTTTAAAATATAACGTTTGAGTTTACGTTTTTAATTTTCTCTTACTGACGTGTTTTTCTTGGAAAACTTTTATCACTGGCTGGTTGTTTGTGTTTATATTCACTGTAAACTGAACAGAGTTATCTGCACTTTGCAAGAGTGTTTTTTCCTGAGAATTTTCCGAGACTGGGAATTCCAAATGTAGAAGCTTTTTAGTTGTCTGTGAACCAGACCACCTACTGCTATAAATGTAATTAACCAGATACACATTTATATGAAAGACGTCTTATCGTTACCAAGGAATCAGTACTGTTAACAATCTGCAAAGATTAAGTGAGTAATAACTTTGTCAACAACCCTAAGCAGAAAGTTCTTAATAAAAGTTGGAGTTATTTTCATATCTATTAATAAGATTGTAGCACAAACAAAAGTTTCTGCGCAATTTTGCCACTAAACAAGATTCCCAACAGATATTAGGAACATTATTATCTTATTTTGACCAAGGTTTCAGAAAGCTGAGATACAGTCAGTTGGAATCTAAATCCGTTCGTGCCTAACAACAACACAGCCAGTACTTACTTTTATCTCAGTTTTATTGCTCTTAAAAGTGAAGCATCTAATTAAAAAAAGTTGAGCCCATAATCCAACTCTTCACGTTTTGAAATTGTTACAAGTGTTGGATTTTTGTAGCGGTTTTCTGCCATCCTCGAGGGAAATCGGCGTATTCAATTGCCACAGTAATTCGTTACTGGGGAACGTAATTAGGTTTAAAGAGTTCACAAGGATTGCTGCTGTAATCAACAATAAAATAAAGTGAGGTGTAATTTGTCGACTCCCAATCTAACCTAATGCAGCAGAATCCCAGAATTTTACATGGAGCGACTGCTTATTTAACTTCCACAACCCAGTAACTGGGTATAGTAGTCACAGTGGATCTTTGTGTCTCTGAAGTTGGCTGCAAGAGCCTGCGCAGTTGCTATTTTTGTGTCAATTTTGAAGTAGGTGATAGCATTGTATAACTGCCTCTTTCACTCGCTTACGTTTGTCGCATCGTCCTATCTCGCTTACTCTATGCAGTATACTCGATGACAAACTGTTTATTGCGCAATGGTTCGCAGAGCCAACTTCAGAGACACAAGGATCCGCTGTGACTACTATAACACGGTACCTCTTGGCAAGACTGGTGTCAAATTTTCTGACTTCTGACTATTCGAAACGACTTGACTGTCAAAGATCTTCAAAAGACAGCCGGGACCAATGGATTAATGTGCTTACCGATACTAGTAGGAGTCTCGGTATATGTATAATGGACGGTCACCCATCCACGGACTGACCTTGGCAAGCGTTGCTTAACTTTAAAGATCAACTCATCATCAAAATCAAATCAAATCATTTATTCGCATAGAATGTAGGTATTGTACAATAAAGTTGTTATAAAACATAGTGAACTGGGGAACATTCTGCCCGAGTCATCATCAATATGCCTATGGCCACTCTTGCCACTCTTTATTTTGTATTGTGCGTTTAGTTTGTGCAGAATAAACAATTTTTCTTTCTTTTCTTTCTTTATGGGTAAAATTATGAAATAGTATAAAATAGATTAAGATACCAATAAATTATTTTAACAAGTCCAGAAGTGTATCAAATAATGTCAATAATATTAAAATGTTGAGATATCACATTCATCATTCAAAAAATCACCTATCGAATAATAACATTTCTGTATCAAAAGCCTTGAGTTTATTCTTAAATTGTCGAAGGGTCACCTTTTATGCTGTCCGGTAGTTTATTAAATATTTTTGGGCCCATGCAGAAAACAGTTTTCCCAAGTAGTGCCGTTTTATAGCCACCGGTAATTAAGAGATTTTTGTATTGACTTCTCACGGGACCTTTCTTGGAGTCCGAGACCTTAGCAAACAATGTATTATTTATTTTTACAAAAATTGCCATCTCCAAAATATATAACGATCGAAGAGTAAGATTTTTTAAAGATTTGAACACAGGCTCACAACCATCTCTAGGTTTAAGCTTACACATAGCTCTAACACAACGTTTTTGGGCTCTAAATATGTTATCTCAGACTGCAGTTACCCAAAAAAAATATTCCAAACCTTAAGACCGATGCGACCAAACCAGGATGCCCTACCAAAACAGTATTTATGTCAACCTTTTTTGCCAAGTTAAAAAGAACATAAGCTGCAGTGCTTAACATTTTGCACACCTCTTCTGCCTGCGGTTTCCAAGTCAATTTATCGTCTATATGAATTCCTAAAAACTCATCATCAACTCATCAGGCTGTTATTACTTAACCACGAGCTCCTCTCAGGAGGTTTAATTTAAATAATTGCTAAAGACCCAGAGTGTGAACCGTTTTCGAATTCTCTAGAATTGGTTCGTAAACCGTTTTATTTTTCTACTTTCTAGACGACTAACAATTAATCTTCGTTTCTTTTGTATTATCTTAGGGTACCAGAGGAAAAACAATGACTCTATTCTTTGAAAAAGAGCTAAAGTTTAAGCTGTGTCGGCAGGTATAATAATATCAAAGTACTTTTAGAGTACAAAATTCTTTATTTCACTTGGAGAAGTTCGAGATACACAAGTCGACGGGATCACTGGCCTTCTAGCAACTGTAAAATACGTTGTGTTAATGTACGATTTTCTCTTGAAAGATCTAAAAGGAAAACTTGGGTTCGAGAATAGCTTTTAAATGTGGTATTGTAGTAGAACCTATTGTAACTTATAAGTAGACAGAGATCAAACGTTTTATTCGTTGTTGGCGTAACCTCAAAGAAATCTTGGGAGCTCTAATCTATCTTTTCTGCCCAAATCACCTACTTCCGAATATAGGCATCCTGTAGGCATTCTCACTTTATATATTATGCCGTTTATCTAGATAATTTTATCTTGATCCAGTACCGTCTGTTTGTGTCTAAGGATCCTCACAATGGCGGTAATGAAATTGCAATTAATGCGATTATAGAATACACGTATTGGTATCGGTCTACCGTTTAACTGAGACGTTTCCTGAGATAGCTGCATGATGTGGATGAAGATACTAGTGTAATGACTGTATTTTTTTGTACGTAAGTGAACGATTGATTTCAGGATGCTTGATAGAGGGCTATGTGAAACAGAGTACGTCTTTCGGCTGATCTGAAGATGGCCGTTTTTTTTGTTATCACGGAGAAACCTTTAAAAGGCGCCCAGACTTTTTGGGATAAATACCAGATATTGTGGGATTTTACCTCACTAAAACCACCCCGGTGATCACCATCAGCACATCGAAGGGGCCTCTTAAGAGAGTAGTCTCTTAAGAGAACTCGGCCTCGGCCGCCTCGGAGGCCTCGGTCTGTGCAACGCTTGATATGGCACAACCCTGGGAGGACTGAAAAAGCGTCTCCCCTGAGCCTCGCTGTGCACGGCAGCACGTGATCACGTCGAGACGGTTGCCTCTTGAGCTTCTCCGAGTGGGATCGGCCCTCTCACGATACCGCTCGGCCATCTCCTTTTTTGTCTCCTAGAAGGAGGCCATTTCTCTCCAGTTTTCTGTCGTTGCCAGCATGACTGCTGGCAGAGACAGGCCTTGCCCGAACCCAGGACCCATGGGCCCACACAGGGCATTCATCTAGCATGTGCTGTGGATAATCCAGGTCACTTCCACAATGGTGGCAAATTGCCGTGGCCTCGCGCCCAATCAGCTGTTTCAGTATAGGATGTGTCCATGGCGCAAGCAGGAAATTAAGTTTACTGGCCATTCCTAATTTAAAAAGCTCTCAAGGGTATTCAATTATGCATCTTCTTACTGCTCGTAGGAGGTATATTAATAAATCCAGAGAAGTGGTATGTTACCATTGGATTATCGTGCAAAGTTGTAAATACTTTACAGTTCCTAAGATACAATTCAAAATGTTAAAACTAAGCTTTAGTGCTGCGACCACATAATTCTAACCTTTTTAGGTTCCGTACCCAAAGGGTAAAAACGGGACCCTATTACTAAGAGTCCACGATCCGTCTGTCTGTCTGTCCGTCTGACTGTCTGTCTGTCCGTCTGTCACCAGGCTGTATCTCATGAACCATCATAGCTAGACAGTTGAAATTTTAACAGATGATGTATTTCTGTTGTAGCTATAACAACAAATACTAAAAACGGAATAAAATATTTTTTTAAGTGGGGCTCCCATACAACAAACGTGATTTGTTTGCCGTTTTTTGCGATAATAGTACGGAACCCTTCGTGCGCGAGTCCGGCTCGCACTTGGCCGGTTTTTTTCTATCGTATTATATTTTAGTATAACTTGACTTAACTAAATAAGTACGTAAAAGTTGGCTAGAAAACTGAATATCACGACTAAACCCAGCACGTACCTAAAAACAGCATTAACAAAACCATCACAATTCAGATCCAAAAAAAAAGTTTGAAACAACATGAATTCATAAATACTTTATTTAAAACAAAGCGTACAAAATCCTAAAACCAAACAATTCGTAATACTTGGCCGCAAAATTAACCGTGTGGCGCCGCATTCTTTTAATTCCGGCCGCAAAACATTCTCAACAAAAAACAAAAATAGCCGCCCGAAATACTTCGTGAAAACAACGACAACGAAATCCTGGGTCTACAGGTAATAAGTGAAAGTGCCTCGGCAACGCCAAATTAAATATGAATGCCGTTGTAACAACACTTTTTCGTAGTTGAAATATAATCCTGTACCTTTTCAGTTCATGTCGGTTTTATTGTAGTTTTTACGAGCGACGCGACAGTGATAGCGATGCGGTCGCAGGGTTAAGTATAAATATTGCATTACATCCATTGGTTTGTCGGTGTTTTGTTGTATACGGTGACAGTTTTTCCTGTATTGATGTGAGCTCGGAAAATATCTGATATGACCTCGTTAGAAAACTTTAACAATTAAGCAGTATCATATTAAGGTTTTTTGGAACTCTCGGTACATCTCATTTCAAAGAAACTTTGATGTGCTTTTCTATGAGTTACTTGAAACAATCCCTTTAGCGACTATACGCGGACGAACGCATAATAACATCGGCAGGCTTATTACGTATCTTTTGCAAGAGCAAAACGTTAGCGATTTTTGCGCAATTGCTCTTCAATACAAAAGTTTTAGCGGTTAAATGTTTTAGTTTTTGGCGGTATTTTTTTTAAATAAGTGCATTTGACAAACAACGAGCGATTAGCAAACGATTGTATAGGACATACCATACCTACACTGCAGGTGATTAAGACTTTTATGACATAAAGCGTTTGATCGCTATCGTTTTGCTCTTGCTTGAAAGATACGTAATAAGTCTACGGAACGCATGGAGCACCTTCTGTGCACATGCGATGCACTGGCTGGTAAGCCAATGACTCTCCTAGGGGTTGGATATCCAAAACCAGAAGACTATCGGCTCATATCTCCTAGTCTTGTTGTAAAACTCATGAATAGAGTTTTCAACGAGATTGGTTAGGTTATCTAGGGGACCACAATAGATCCCAATGGGTCGAATTGTCCGAGTTATTTCTCGGCCCCTTCACAATATAAGACAAGATAAGATACGCGGACGAATCTATACTAATATTATAAAGAGGAAAGATTTGTATGTTTGTATTTTTGTATGTAACAAATAAACTTAATAACTACAAGACCGATTTCAAAAATTCTTTCACCGTTGGGAAACTACACTATCCCCGGGTGCCATAGGCTACTTTTTATCCCTGTATTCCTACGAGAACGGAAAATACGCGGGTGAAACCGCGAGGCGTCCGCTAGTTTCATATAATTTGTAACTGTTACAAAATAAGTAGAGAGAATCGATCTTCATCGCTTCGATCTGTAATCTCTCCAGCTTCCTTCACTTCCATATTTCATTCACATAACTTTCATTCACTTGAACTCGATTCGAAGCGCTCATTTTTCATAGCTGTGACTGGTACTTGCAATTCATGCCCTGAACGTGCAATAAGTACTGAAACCTCCTCTTACCAGCTCTCAAGTAGATTATCGTGTTTTGCGTTAAAATGGTGCTGGTCTTACAAAACTTCATTTTAAAATGAATTTGGAATGCTCAGGTAATTTGAAGAATTTATGTTAGAACCGATTGGAGTTGAAAGTTAAACGCTATGGCCATAGAGATTTCTGAAAATCGGCAACCAGTCGGTCGAGTCAATGGGATCTTTACAACTAAACCATATAAAGATACTTTGGAATTATCAACAAAAATAAAGCTAGTTGGACATTCATTCGCAAGCGTCAGTAGACGTATGTTGGAATAAGAACGTGCAAGAAACTCAACGGACATCTTTTACATCAATAAAGTTCAATTACAAGTATTTGATTACATCATTCTTGTTGGAAAAACAAACAACCCCAAAATACAATAATTAATTAAAAACGGGCCAAGGCAGTCAAGTTTTGACCAATCCCAACTGATGGCGCCCGTTCACGAACATGACGCATGGCTTGGCACCAATAGGCTCAACCATTATAAAAGGAACCACACTAAGCAACAATGACCTTTTAGACAATTATTATCTTTATGCCACTCATTATTAGAAGACAGTAACCCAAACATAGGTGCTATTAAATAACCCCTGCATATACAGTTTGGGCCATTACATAACACAATTATATGCTGGGCCATAATTGTGCGGCTCCACCGTTATAACCGCGTTTTGTGTTCCATCTGATATAGAATAACTAGGTACACGCATATTATATACAATACCATGTTGTATTAGTATGTGTTTGTAGTGCAAAGCTTTAGGTACAGAACTACACTTGAGAGCAAAACTACCGCACATGCGCCTCTATTTTGAACTTACATAGTAAATATAAGAAAATAAAGTTAATAATCAAATAATAATGTATGGTTTTATGGCGAAGTACGGTACTACTGCAAAAATCTGCAGGTACATATATATTTGTTTTTAATAAACTTAACTTTCATGAATGATTCTTGGTAGTAGAATAGATTGCTGCAGGGTTGAATACTATGGAACTCAGCAAGTCATCACACTAATCATTTCAGCCTAAAGACGTCCACTGCCGAACATGGGCCTCCCCCAAGTGTCACCACATGAAAACATACAAACGCACAAACGTACAAGCGTACAAACGTAAAAACGTACAAACGAACAAACGTAAAAACGTCCAGACGTACAAACGTACAAACGCACAAACGTACTAACGTACAAACGTACAAACATACAAACATAAAAACATACATACAAACATACAAAAATACAAACATATAACCATATAACCATTCAAACATACACCCTTACAAACATACAAACACACAAACATACAAAATACACACATACAAACATACAAAAATACACACATACAAACATACAAACAAACAAACACACAAAAACACACAAATGTACAAACATACACAAACTTTTTTTTTTGAGGTCGGTAAATAACTAGCTATATAGGCAATCTTAATCAAAGCGAGTTCTACAACCTGATTGTTGAGCGGGCTTAACATAAACAGAATATGTTTTCAGAAGTTGTAGATTGACCTCTATGGTCAACATTCATGAGGAGAAGCCTTAACCATGTTATTTATAACAGATACTGCAAAATTCTAATTTCCCAAGAGTACCCGAATGTCCGTCATCAATCGCTCAGCATGAAACAATAACAGGTTCTGACAGTATTTCGAAGAAAACACGGAAGTTCGAAAAGGCAAACGTCAGATCGTATTAAATACCAGCCTGTAACTGTGGCAGACAAAAGGTTTCTTCTCATACAAAGAAGGCACGAGCATTATTAGCACGCTTGCTCAACGCCCGTTGGCATCTGATTAATATAAACTAAATAAGTCTAGCTGGGCGAGCACGGCCTCTGTGATAGGCTTGAGTCACGCATTTTATCACGGTTTTTGCTCCCAAACTGTGTGTCCATAAAGATGTGTGACTCAAGGCTGTCACAGAAGCCGTGCTCGCCCGGCTGGTATATTCACGATGATTTCCTTAACTGACGTCAGTGTTGTCCACATTGTTATTAATTATAAGTTATGTAATTTAATATCTACTTATTAAAATCAAACTTAAAGAATAAGTCACCATGAAAGTTCTTATAAAAGATAAATTTTTGATACTCGTACTTTTGTCAGAATTAAATTCATCATTAAAATGTGACATCTTAATTCCTTTTTAGGGTTCCGTACCCAAAGGGTAAAAACGGGACCCTATTACTAAGACTTCGCGATCCGTCTGTCTGTCTGTCTGTCTGTCTGTCTGTCCGTCTGTCTCCAGGCTGTATCTCATGAACCGTGATAGCTAGACAGTTGAAATTTTCACAGATGATGTATTTCTGTTGCCGTTATAACAACAAATACTAAAAACAGTATAAAATAAATATTAAAGAGGGGCTCCCATACAACAAACGTGATATTTTTGCCGTTTTTTGCTCGATATTAATAACGGCAACAGGTAGACGCTTGAACTATTCACAGAATATTTAGTTGTATATTTACTTCAATAAATAATAATTAATAAATTAAAATAAAATAAATTAAGGGGGGCTCCCATACAATAAACGTGATTTTTATGCAGTGTTTTGCGATAATGGTACGGAACCCTTCGTGTGCGAATCCGACTCGCACTTGGCCGGTTTTTCATAAAATGAAAAAGTCAGTCTAAGTCATCGGGGTGTAAGCGAGCTCAATTCCGGCACCCTTAAAACAAATGAATGCAAAATTTTGTACCCCTCTCACAAACAAAATAACTTATGCACACCGTATCCATTACATACGTTATCTCTGAGACATGTATACGGATGTAGATAGACTAGATAGGTGCATATTATGACCTGAAATTTATCGAATTGAGGACAAGAGGGACTGGACTGGAAATACGGATAATATTAGCTGATTTAGAGTATCGTAAGAGAGATTTAGGTCTTTTGAAGCTCTTGCATCAATATTCTGACTAGACAGTACTGCTTAGATTATTAAGCAAAAAAAAAGTTAATTAAAAAAATCAAAATACCCGACTGCTTAAAAAGCGAACTAAAAAGACGTAAACAAGAAGAAAATCATGCTGTGCAGTCGGAGGATACATATTCGCGAGCTGGATGACCAAAACCAGGTGTATCCTCCCAGGTGTATCACTGTACAGCATGATTTTCTTCTTTTTTACGTCTTTTTAGTTCGCTTTTTAAGCAGTCGGGTATTTTGAATTTTTTATTTATAACTTTTTAGTTAACATGTTTTTCGAATTAGGTACATTTAAATATATAAGTGTTATATATTTTTGAAATCACCTCTTGAAACCATTTATTTTGATACCCCACACGATGGGTTTGGAAGAAAAAATAAAATTGGCCCTCCACAATATGACGCCCAAAAGCCACCATTTTTCTATTTTCCAATTTTAATAGCCTATGCCCCACGCTATATAACTTTTTTAAATGATTAAACAAAGTAAAATTCTAATAAGCCTCCAGGATTGTTTGTCAATTACTTTTGAAATAACACAATCTAATTTTACTAAACCTTTCTGTATTTATATTATTACTTAGCAAAACGTAACGCAAAATACCAGCAAATTTTAGTAACACGTGCGTACAAAATTATCTTCTCACAGATGCGCTCAAAGGCTCATCTAGCAAAACATATTCGGCTGCCCGTCCAACCTGATGAATGGGCAAATGGTCCCTAATTGAATATTAAATGTGGCTGCCTACAAGCCGTATGACAGCCGGGCTTAGGTCGCAAATAAGGTCACCTCACCCTACGCTTGGATTACTACAGGTTTACCCGAAAATCATTGGTTTTCTCGGGATCGAGCAAATGCTTCGGCTTTTGCGTCTAAAGCCTTATAAATTCCCTGATCAGTCGACAATGTGTTCGAAGGTGTTTTCCGTAAAACTTTTTCGATACAGTTAAGTATTGTGTAATGTATTTATTTATTTATTTATTTATTTAAAACTTCATGCACAAAGGTACAATGGCGGACTTAATGCCTTAGGCATTCTCTACCAGTCAACCAAGGGTGGTGAAGAGATAAACATGGCAGGTGCATTATTTTAAACTGTGACAAGCAGAAAAGTAAAACAAAGAATTACTAATAATAAGTTGCTTAAAATACACATACATATATATTTTAAATAATACATACCTAAATAAATACATATATATATAATAATAAAGTAATGGTGTTTTAACTTTCGATAAGTTGGAGGTTGTCTTCAAGAGGGGCTTATATTCTGTAGTGATTGTGATTCAAATAAACTTCGGTCTATCTTCCCGTGCGTGGGTGAGAGTGATTTTCAGCATTATCATAAAAATTATGACATTATTCTCTAAATGCTAATTTGCTGATTAATCGTTGTCAGCAATTTTCACTCTCAACCTTTTCACTAGCTTCTCCGAATACCTTTCGTCCGTATTTTTCCACTAAAATACAGGCCAGCAGGGACATACAGCCAAACGGGCAAAACCAATATTGACGTTACCGAATACTTGATATACGGAACTACTTTTGTTTACCTTGTCTCTGCCACAGGTGCTCTATATTTATGTCTTATGAAAACCTCCTTATGTACAGGTGTCGGTCGTCTTTATGAAAAATAATATGGGGTCGTATATTTTCAGTATTAAGTTATAATAAGGATAGTGTCCTGGTTTCTTTTATGAGTTCGTTGTCACGTTTTGACGGTAGTTCGGCTCGGACTATCTTCTTTGAAATTGATCGTAAACCTAAAGAGAACTTATAGGAATGGGATTTTGAAGTCACATTGGTTATTGCATAAAGCCAAGGTTTTTGATGTTGTTGTTGTTATCTTAAGGCTCAGAAGAGTAGCTGATTTTAAAATGAGAATCACGTCTAAACAGCTAGTCGTATTTTTTTTTTTAATATTTTAAATAAGCCACCATTACCTATTTTACAATTTTTTTTTTTTATAATTTGATCAAAGAAAATTATGAGTTTTATTCGTATAACATAGGGTAATTCATTTGTAAAGTTATGTCTAATACAGACAAAAACACGACAATCGCGCCTATTTAATATGCGTATTTTAATGAAATTGTCATCATCTCAAAGACAATTTAATTATCTACATTTAGATCTAAAGCTTTTTTCTAAAGTCATAGAATAGTAAGGAAAGTAAAAAAACCGGCTAAGTGTGAGTCGGACTCGCACACGATGGGTTCCGTACCATTATCGCAAAACACTGCAAAAAAATCACGTTTGTTGTATCTCCCTCCCTTAATTTATTTTATTTTAATTTAATTATTATTATTTTTTGAAGTGAATATACAACTAAACATTCTGTGAATATTTCAAGCGTCTACCTGTTGCCGTTATTAATATCGAGCAAAAAACGGCCAAAAAATCACGTTTTTTGTATTGGAGCTCCCATTAATTTATTTTATTTTAATTTAATAATTATTATTTTTTGAAGTAAATATACAACTAAACATTCTGTGAATATTTTAAGCGTCTATCTGTTGCTGTTATTAATATCGAGCAAAAAACGGCAAAAATATCACGTTTGTTGTATGGGAGCCCCCCTATAATATTTATTTTATACTGTTTTTAGTACTTGCTGTTATAGCGGCAAAAGAAATACATCATCTGTGAAAATTTCAACTGTCTAGCTTTCACGGTTCAAGAGATCCAGCCTGGTGACAGACGGACAGACAGACAGACGGATCGCGAAGTCTTAGTAATAGGGTCCCGTTTTTACCTACAAAACTACTGAATTTTGTTCCCTCAAGGTCGTTGGCGACTGTCGTCGTCTTAATAATGTCATCAATGATTAATTATTTTGGTCTCAGTGCCACTGGACCACAATCATAGCCTTTACTGTCTCACTTCTTCAAAGGCCTTATCCACCTTAAATTATTTACCACTCCCGCATAAATTATCATTTTCTGGTGGTATTTACAAAACTGGTCCACCATTATAAGTGGTGGTATATTTGTCACCAAATTATGTAACAGCAAATTCGTAACTTGTTCGACGATCGGTTCAACTCGCTAACGACTTCGTTAATCTTATATTTTGCTTCCAAAGAACGGAGTGTATTTGAAATCTTATTTCGTTTGAAGATCGTTTGAGCTTTACCTGTTCGGAAAAGTTGGCACACGTTTTCTTGAAAAAGAAGGTAATGTTTTGCCCATGCAATAATTTCGAAAATAAAAATCGAGTCTTTCTGCGACCTAATTAGTAGATACTTGATTCCTTAACATCAAAGTGCTAGGCAATATCATTTTTATTACTTCTTATAATTATGGTTTCTTGATTTTTCATTAATTCCTCTGGGACGTACCAATTAGGTATTATGATTTCGTCGCAATGCCTCGATTTTTCGTAATAACCTGTACACACAAACTCAATATATTATTATAATGAGAAATATTCTTAGAGACTTGATAAAGCTATCTCATACTTCATAATTAGTGAGAATAAACATTCTCAAATTCAAATTGTTGTTTAACAATTTGAATAAAGATAAAACTAATTAAGACCCAAATAATATGCTATCAGTGTTGCCAAGCGTTTTCAGATTCTATATAGGTCCATGCCATTGAACTTGTATCTTAAACGAACACTCAAAGACAAACATTTATTGAACAATTTAGCTAGATAATTAAAATTCGATCAGCAAATGATGTATATATATTATAAAAAACACATTTAGTACATTTTTTGAAGCATGGTCTAATAATGTACATCCAAAATTATTGAGAAAATCGCCTTCAATAATGCAGTTATATGTTAAATATTAAAGACTGAACACATGCTTTAAACTTTTAAATTGATATTCGAAAGTAATATGCTATCACTGGACTGAGGAGCTCGTGGCTAAATGATAACAGCCGCACGGGTCGATCATCAAGTTTAAGCAACGTTTGACGAGGTTGGTCCGTGGATAGGTGACGATTTCAACATACCGAGTTTCCTCCGTGCCTCGGAAAGCACGTTAAGCCGTTGGTACCGGCTGTCATTTGAAGATCTTTGACAGTTGTTACGGTTAGTCAGAAGCTTGAGATCTGACACCAGTCTTGCCAAGGCGTACCATGTCACTCGGTTACTGGGTTGTGCAGGTCAGATAGTCAGTCGCTCCATGTTAAATTCTGGAACTCAGCTGAATCTGGTAAGACTGAAAGCCGACCCCAATTTAGTTGGGAAAAGGCTAGGCAGATTGATGCTATCACTGGACTGCTAAATCAAAATTCCTAACATTTTCTCTTCCAAGACATATACTATATTGAGGTCAAGTTGGCAGATTCATCATCTCTAGTACTAATCTCGAAGTCTAAGATCAGAATCACGGGCTTCGTTTATGGTTAAAGTTTTGGTGTTTGTGCCACAGACAATGCGACCTTAAGGACACAATAACTGTGCCTTTGACGATTAAAACAAGGGCCTCGTGTTATGTTAATTGTTTACGTGTCAGCCCTAAGAATGTAGTAAAATTTAAACGTTTAGTTGACGTGGTAATTACGGAGTTATTTCTGATAAGGGGGAAGTGGGTTTAATGTATGTGTATTTAAGTTTATCGCCTCTTGGCTAAGATGGGAAATAAAAGAGTGCTTTTGACACTAAAAAAATGCAGTCTCGCAGCGCTCTCGGAACCGATCATGAAGATTCGTACCTGTAGAAGTTTGAAACTAGTCGAGTAGCCCCGCAATTAAACACTTAAATTATTCTATATATATTATTATTGCGCTCTCGTCTTCTTCCTGCTGTAGCCACGCATTTTTCCGTGTTAAAATCTTTACGCAAATGATAAATAAACAATTCAGAGAATATGTGTGTGTGTGTGTGTTTGTGTGTGTGTGTTTGTGTGTATGTATGTGTGTATGTGTGCTTACTATTAGTTAAATAATGTTTATACAATCAGATGAGTAATTTCACAGATATCTTCTTCAAACAAACAATTTTATCTCTCAAACACTCTCACATCAAAGTATTGAAATCCACCTTATATCCCTGCTAAACATTGTGATTAAACAAAACAAAAACTGTGTTCAACATTCTCTGTTATTCTAAAGAAATCGTCTACACGTCTGCAGGCTGATATTGTAATGACGTCACGTTTATCCCATTGGCTTCCATGCTACGGATCGCCGGCCCGATGTCCGCACGGAGCAAATATTTGTATGTCCTATCGACGGATAGCTATGGTATTCGGAGTCTGGTTTGTTTGTGCAAGTGAGGTTGCATACAAGAGCTTATTTTCTTAGAGAAAGTGACCAGTTTTAATGGTTTAGGCTTTAGTTTATAGAGACCTTCTCCATTAACTAAAGCCTTAAACCATTAAAACTGGTCACTTCGTAGACAGAACTTACGATCCAAGAGAGACCTCTCTATATGACGAACAAAAGGTTTGAGTATAGCTGGACTCACAATAAGGCAACACAACAGTAAACACTACATAGCTGGTGTGTCAGACTTTTACTGACTAAAACCCACCCGTGTTCCTTCAGTTGCCAGTGCCAAGTGCCAGGGCCGTGGTAACTCTCTTTCAAATTTATCCGCGACCCAGACAGGCATCGGCCCTAGCGGACTCCGTCAGTTATTGCTGGCATCTCTTTGAGGCGCGCGTGAAACACTACGAGTCGTCGACTCGGGCGAGCTGCCCATTACTCGCCGTCCGCAAGCCCGCTCCTACAGTAACCGAGAATCGATATGCGACTCCCGACGCCGAGGGCGTCTCCGGCGGTGTCAAAGAGCATAAGGACGTCTCCGTTGCGTCTCCCTTTACGCGTTCCACCTCCTCCTTTGCGAGCATTACTGCTTCACAGAAGGAGGTGACTGCTTCCCATGCCCTCTCGCTCTGTACCATGGCCTGAACCAGGGCCGGACGCGAGAGGTTGCCATCGCCGATCGCCTCCACGATGACACGGTGGTACTTCGCCTAAGCGGGGCAGAACTCCACCGTATGCTCCACCGTGTTCTTCGAACTTTGAGTTCCTAAAGACCAGAAGAAGCCCTTAGCCAAGCTGACACAATGGATTTAATTGTTTCGGTAATTACGTCATTTAACCGGTTAATCCATAGATCAATGTTTGAAGATTTTTTTACATTCGACGGTACGCTTGCCTAGAAGTAACCCATTCACACTTGACTTAAATACCCCTAGGTTGTAGCTATCGGAAGTCAAAGACTCCGGCAGGGAATTCCACTCCTTAGCTGCACGCACAATGAAAGTATTCGCAAATCGCTTTATGTGCTTTCTGTTGTTAAGTATGGAGTTTCTTGTCAGTTCTTCTCCATAACAAGCTACTTTTCCGAATGGACGCGCGGATGGTAGAATCTATTGTTATTGTCACTTGTAAATTTTAATTGTTGACGTTCAATTTTTTTTTTAAATTAAATTGTTTCAATAATTTTTTTTTTTTTCAACTAGACCATCAAGCGGCACTTTGCCACTTGATGATAGTCTAGGTGAAAAAAAAAAAAATTAAATGATAAATGATTTTTATTTCTGTAAGTTGGTTTGTACAAACACTTTCACATGTCGATCATACTTTTTAAAACTAGATGAGGTCGGCGTTTCCTGTCTGACTACTCTAAGAAGAAAGGCCGAAACAAACTCAGAGGTCACAGTCTCAGTCCAGACAAAATCTTGGTTAGATCATGTGAAGGCCATGTAGACTGATGTCTGAAATGGTCTTTTGAGGAAAGAACCAGCCAGATTGAGTGGACCTGTCCAGTCAGTGCATGCATTTGACAATAACCGTGCAGCTCAACTTAGAATTTAAGGAGCTCAACGAATTGACGAACAATACCAAAGAAAGGACATTCGGGTAGGCCGCATAAATACTCAAACTGCCAGACCATGATTAAAAACTAAATAAGATAAATTAAAATTTAAAAAAAGTATGATCCACATAGTCTTCACATTCACAATAATTAAAATAATATAATACCTTAAAAAGTAAATATTCTTGTCATTGCAAGAAAAAAAAAAAATTGGATTAACGGTGCAAAAAAAAATTAATAATAATTGGAGCAGCTCAATCCCAAGCCTTTTTGTCCTCAACGTAATCTTTAATGTCATAAAACGCTTTCTGGCACAACTTACGTTTAATGAATGATTTGAATTTATTATCACTTAGACCTTGTACGTCGCTTGGAAGCTTATTATAAAAGCGTACACATTGACATCTAAACGAGCCACCTATTTTCTTGAGCCTTGTTGTAGGTACTACAAATTTGTGTTTGTTCCTAGTATTTATGTTATGGATATCACTGTATTTTTTAAACAATTTTATATTTTTATGGGCATATAAAAGATTTTCATAAATATACTGAGAAGGCACAGTCATTACATTAATCTCCTTAAATTTCTCTCTGAGAGAGTGTGACTTGACTTTTACTTTGACTACCACCACTGGAATTGAATTACTTACTACGTTCTTGAACCCGTATCCACACAATCCTGAGTGTATGAATCCTCTATTGCACGCCACATTACCTGGACTTAGGCTTCGCACATCTGCAACTCTGGCTTGCTACTTTGATAAGGGGCTTTACTGACAAAAACTGACTTTAATATCAGCGCTAAAGAATGTCAAGAACTCCAAATATGTACGGAAATATAATGACGTTGGTACTGGAGACTTTTAAAAAGTATGAAGACCTGTACGACAACAACCCCTTCTCAGAGGACACTATATCAGCAGGGGAAAATCTGTTGTCATGAGTTGGTATTTATCGCAAACAAAAATGGATTACAACTGTTACCAATACCAAAATGACTCACAACAGGGCTTGGTCTGCAATTCGTAGACTAACTGGATATCCACCGGAGCCGGTTAACCAAGGTTATGTCACAGCTAACCAAATAGCTCATCAAATTCTACTCAACGGAAACACTGAGAAATATTAATCGTCCAACCGTGTTTCGATGCCTATGGATATTTTCTTTTAAAAAGAAATCCGTTTTACTAAGAATTACTTAGAGAGGCAAGTACCTGAATTTCAAGTCCCACTAAAACATAATTTACATTTCAGTAAGTAAATTGACTTACGTACATATTCAAAGCACGAAACGCTTTTAACAATCTCAAAAGTCTTAATTACATGTTTCAATTCGCACATTTTCTTCAAATGTCGTCCTTGTGATTAATTTACTATATGTAGGCGATTAATAATAAACTCGACGAAGTTCACTCTAACTGAATTTGTGTTGGGAAACTTACTAAAATATAGAGATTTGGGGCAGCGTAATTCCATTCCCGAAGTGGTTGTATAGGAATATTAGTGTGATAACTTCGTTTTAAACAGCTCACCTATTGTTGAATAAAGGTCACTATCATTTAGTTGTTTGTTTAAAGTTATTTTGACAATTAGTTTAAGATTGATTTACCCAATAAAGTGAAGAATGGATAAGAATGTTTAAATCAAAACAACTCTACCTAACTGATAACCGGGTCGGTAAAATTAAACAAATCAGCAAGATAAAGACACTGTAATAACATTTATCACTCTTGTATCACAATATTTAATAAGGCCGCACACAATTACGGGTAAACGAATCCACAATATCTTGGAACACGTATTCCTCTGGAATCACCGGTGCATCGAAGAAGGGATCCTTCGGTGCAGACACGGAACCTCCCGAAAGACCACTCGAAGACGGGTACGATGGGGTGGGAGGAGTCGGGTGCACATAATTCTGTTCAGATATCACTGCTCCTGAAGCGCCCCAAGTGAACCTCTGGATCTGTCCGTTCCACCTCACTACCACAGAAGGATACGCATCACCAGCTTTCAGAGTACGGAGCTTGCACTCAAAACTCAAAGGCGCCTTTTCTTTCACATCATTTCTCTCCGGTACGACAACAGTATCCGTCTCTCCTGGAGCAACCCTCGCCGCACATAGCTCAAACGTGAATAATAAAAACAGAGGAAATAAATATTTCATCTTGTCAGTTCAAAACGACACCGGGGAATGAAGCAAATTTAACGTGGATCATTCCATTTCACCACGCGTAAACATCGTTAGATAAGGAGGGTAAGAGTCAAATTAATATGTTTGTGTAAGATAAAACTATCGCTTTATATCGCTGCCAAATGTCGAGTTTAATGTTTTTTGTTTGCGATAGTAAAACTGGTGACATCTAAACTTGCAATGTTTTTTAGTGTAGGTAAACGGGAAAAGGGCAATGTTCTTTTTATGAGTGACCTCAACGTAGTTTATTTTGTAAGTTTGTGTAATTTAGTTTTAGTTTTGTAAGGTTTTCCTTAAATTAACTATTGAGACACGAATAGATTGAAATCATTATAATCTACTCATGGTGAGAATCAGAATCGAGAAGAAAGTCATGTGATGAGGAGGGATGAAACGCATGTTACTAAAAGAGTTATGAATATAAATGTGGATGGATGGAGAGGGAGAGGAAGGCCAAAGAAAAGATGGATGGACTGTGTGAGGAGTGATATGAAAGAAAAGGGAGTTAGTAATAACGTGACAGGGGATAGGACGGTATGGAAGAAGCAACCGTGTTGCGTCGACCTCAACTAACATGGAATAAGGGCAGAAAGATGAAGATGATGGTGTGAATCGAGAATAATGCTGTGGGATTGGAGAAGCCTATAATGTCCTCGCTGCTGTAAATTGGTAAAGTTGAGATCTAGGTACTAAAGCATTCAATCGGTTGCGCAACCAGGTAGGTCACTGTAAACGCATCTTGGCAAAATGGTGTTTTACAGACCCGTCCTCCAATGTGACTACGGTGTTTAGAACATGAACCACACTTTGGAGTGGCCCAAGTTTCCATACATCTGCACTTTAGAATTCCTCGGCTCAACCTACTGGGCCCAAACTATCTAAGAAGATAACCATCGTCTCATGCAGAAAAAAAAAAGGTATGAGATGTGTTCTATTTTAAGTTTAAAAGTTTTTATCCGCTTTAATTAAATAACACAACTTCAATCCCATTTTTAATTTATACAATTAAAGTTTTATGGACCAGCGAACAGAATCTTCATCTATACTAGTGAGATAACGCAAAGAGCCCCAATAGCGGGCGATATCCGAGGAAAGTTTGGATCGTGACTTAGTGTAGTTCGCCCCATAAAGCACCGTGGTTCCGCGGGCAAGTTCAGCAGGCGAGAGATCAAAAGGAAGCCCTGAATGTTCGGGAAATAGTTACAATTAGTTAGTTTGTGGTCGGGGTAAAACGTAAGATTTGGTACTTACTGACTCTTATGGTGTGCTTGAAAGTTTGCTTGTGTTTTTTAATCGTAATCATTATCATTACGTCGTCACCACACTTAAAATTGCTTTTCCAAAAGTGATGTGCAACATAGCTAGGCGGTAAAGCCCACCAAGTAGGTCACTCCATTTTCCTAACCTAATATAGCACAGCTTTTTTGGAAAAGGGCTAGCGGAGCTAGGTTTTTGTACAAACAAAAAGCAAGGGAAGTGTGCGAGGAACCCGAGCAAGGAATGCGTTTGAGTTACGGACAACTAAGAGTCCGCTACGCATATTTGCAACACTCATCTGTACACCGATTCACAGCTTCATTACGTAGCGCATTTTTACACCATACACATCTTTGCATCGCCTAGCGATCTCACACATGTCTTGTGGAAAATACTTTAAATAGAAAATACTTTTAATCTTCAGCCTCTAGATCTATAGGCCAGTTTGACTTTCACAGAGTTCCATAGCTACATATTAAAGGTTACTGTTTGACCGGCAGAATGTTACCACTATACTACGTCTCTGTTGGCTCTTAATAGGCTATTCGAAGTATTAATGCTGTGCAGACGAAGTCGCGAGCAACAGCTAGTCAATAAATAAAGTCGTAACTACATCATTAGACATTTCCTACATAACACGATTTCTACAGCCAGATAGTTGGTGAAGATATCGCAAACTTTTAGCTGAATCACCCGTACCTAGAGTCAATAAAGTGTAAAATATTATCGGGTTTATTTATATTTATATCTGAGAAGAACCTAGCATAGTTCAATATCTTATGTCCGTTATCAGTGCCTATCAAATAAAGTGTAGGATACTATTGGCTTACAATACGATTCACCAAATAAAATAAATATTTAAGCAAGTGTTGCATGACGTAACATACGCAGTTGGATTAGAGTACTAGTGATATTTATATTGTACTAGCTACTGCCAGCGACTTCACCTGCGTGAAAGTCAAAAATTATCCAAACGGAACATATTTCTGGGAACGGAATATATACTAGTCATAGGTATCCTATATCATCTCGGATATGGTATACCGTAGGAGATATAGTATATGCAAGGGAAAAACCTTCTACCAAGTTCAGTCAGTTCAGCCGTTAATACGTGAAAAGGTAGCAAACAGACAAACAGAAACAATTACTTTCGCATTTATTTAAATCTTTAAAACTCTCGGGATTCTGATGTCCCGGTTCTTTGAACGGCGTGCCAGGGGCCGAGGCCAACTCGTAGAGACCTTGTTGCACATGTATCATGATATGTGACACCAACCGACGATAATCCCTGTATGCACTACGTAAGTGCATCCAAGGATAATTCCCCGGTTAGTGCAGGATTAATTTTAAACCAAATAAACCAAATAAACTGTCGAGCAATGAAAAAGTTCCATCCACAAAATGCCGACCAAAACCTTAATTTAATTTTTTCACATTTAATTTAAAATTTGAACACAATATTCTGATGCGCTGTTAAATGTACTTCAATACTGCAGACGGCGTCATTAAGCTAGCCTTTCCCGTTTAGGAGTAAATTGGTGCTATGTCACTGGAACTTTTTCATTGCTCGTTAGTGTAGCTATGGGTTTGCGAGGTTTAGTGATCGATTTCTTAAAACTATAGAATCGCATATATTATTATTAATATAACGAGTTCTCGAGGTCGAGCCTTAGTCTTTGCTCGCTATCGACCAAACAAATCTAGGCATCTAAGGTTACTGACTCGAAAAGCCTGTTACGAATTATATTGTCTAGAACACCGGCGCAATGTGGACAACTTTGTAGCGAGAATTATTGTGTTAACGGTAACACAGAATAAATAGGAACAAAAGGTCAGTTTCATGCAATGATCGAAAACACACGCACACATAGCCCGCTTCACGTACACGTTTTTGTGATATCAAATGAATATTTGAGATCACAAATAACGGAATCAGCAGGCAGCATCTAGGAACAGCAGTGCAAATAAATTTGCGGTGCCTGAAATGCGTAACTCACAACTTCTGTCATGATTTCATGAAACACCTCCAAAAAGTACCTTTCCATAGGAATACGTCTACGTTTCAGGACTAGCAATGTTGACACGCTTGGTTTGTATGTGTTCGCGACGAGACTCACCAACCAATTGAATGGTTTTTGTAAATAAAGTATGTATTAGAGTCATACGTCTGCTCAAGCCCGAGCGCCAAGTAGGAATGAAAATGTTGTAAACTCGTCGGTCCTATTTATAAGCTCGGTTTGTAATGGTATTTTGAATCGCATTTTTAAGGTAGTAATATAACGTCCTTAACGTTTATTTATGCGTATTGGGTTTTAGTAATACCAGATTAATAGAATAGAAGCATTGAAATATATAAATATTATAGTCTTCATACTTAAAACGTAAAATCAATTTCATGTGAATGCGTGCGTTCGCTGCGCCCGCCTAGTTCCGACTGATGCGCCAGATGGCAGCAAGTAGTTTTATATGTTAGCGTTTTGCGTACAAAAATTCTTGCAAACAAACAAAATTGTTGAAATATGTAGACCCTTCAGGTCGAATAACTCCCTGAAGGGAATAGATGTACTTATTATAGAAGTACTTTCGGATGGCCCGTTGGACTAGCTATCAGGCCATCCCTTTAGAGCGAAAATCGCTCATATAGTTTGGGCACAAATCCAGACATGGTAATCTGGACTTGTGATTTTTGGCCCGTTTTTGGCATTCCCAGGGACTATACACCCCTGAGACTTCCAAAAATAGGGAATTTTCGGGGACTTCCCGATGGCCCGATAAACGCGCCATCGTGTCGTCCCATAAAAATATAGAATCAGTTAAGTAGTTTAGGAGATAGCTAGACACAAAGGGAGTGACTGGCTATCGAACTAACACTTTTTTAGGTACATTATGTACAAAATGTATATATATACTTATGGAGGCACTAGAACTGTAAAGTGCTCTCCTTCAGCCACCAGGCCACCCATATTCGGTGGTGATAGCTTGGATGGTCTGAGTAGAAATTGAAGTAATAAAATAAATTGTTTAAAAACGTTAAGGAGCGTGTATTTAAGGGATGATATCCCACAATAAACGTCCGAAAATAAGCTTTTTTAAGCCGCCCATAGACGACTAGCTGAATTTGTCAGCAGGTCACCCCAACCTATAGTACATTTCTGGGCTAGGGATGTTGTTATACAACTTTCCGACATGAAAATAAGGGAACTTGCCCCTTTTTTCTATAGATATAGCCTAGGGACGCTATCAATGCCTGGATATAGATGTATATGGATTAGATACTAAGATAGGGGGTGCTACTGTGCTACAGTAAACAGAAATCCAGGCGTTGATAGCACCATGGAAGGGATAGTACAGACCTAAAAACCCACTGTCGGGTAAGGGATTTTTTTGGTAAATAAAAATTATTTTTGGCACAAAATCGCGGGGCTCTCAATAGTAGTAACGACCGAGGGTATAAAACACCCTCGGTCCAAAGATAGAATCGTAGTCATCGGCCATAGCCACTAGAAACAAGTCACTTGAACTTAATTAGTAGTTACTTGTTGAGAGCCCTAAATTCGTACCAAGTATTAATTAATTGAAGTGTTTTATTTAATTAAACAATTATCATCCCTGCATCCAGCTCAAAGAAGCAAGTGTGAATTAATTTCACAAGTGTCAATCAATTAAAGACACGCTGCCTTCAGAACATTTAATGGTCCTGTCGAACCGAATTTGATCAGCTGCTTGATTAGAAGTCCTGAGGCAACATTCCACAGAGGTTACCAGATCCAATCTGAGAGTCAATGTTCTTCGGGCGTCCAGCGCGCCATCCGGGAGATTTACGACCTCCCTTCTCGGGGAAGGCGATCACGCTACGTCCGCAACATTTAATGGTCCTTCGAGCCGGATTTGATCAGCCTGGAACCTGGAAGAACAGCTCCAGGACGTCTAAGAAAAAGAAGGAAGAATCGCCGAAAATAAAATAAATCCGACACTAAATAGATTTTGTGCCGGATTTTAGAAACCTGGAAAACCGGGAAGAAATACTGAAATTCCACCAGGGATAGAGGAAATTCAGCCGCACAATATGCTGCCTTCAAACTGAAGATTGAAGCCAGGAAAGCAGCTCCAGGACAGCGGGAAGAAATAGTGGTGGAATTAATTTGTCGAATTCCTGACGAATTAATTTCACAAGAAACAAATTGAAGTCGAGCACCGCAGAGAATAGATCCTGCGTGCCCAAGCCCACCGCTGGACCAAAGAGGTAAATTCCGGGAGACAGTTATTAGAACTACCCTCTTGTTTTTAATAACTGTTAGAAGATTGAATATATTTCCTGTGAGCTGCAAAAGTGCCGTATGAAGACTGATGTGCATCTATGAAGCTATAAGAATAGTTCCTGAAGACTTATCGCTGAAAACCACCCTATGTTCTCAGTGATTTGTTCTGGAACTGAACGCTGGTTTAATTTTACCAAGAATATGCGTTTTTAAGCCTGAATTGCGTCTTTTACGTCGAGCAAATAATTCCTGAAGGCTTATCGCTGAAAACTACCCTTACGTTTTTAGCGATTTCGTTCGAATACTAAGCGCCCGTCTAAACAAATAGAAGACGTGCGTTTATGAAACTGATGTGCAGCTTTGATGTTTTAACAAACATATCCTGAAGGCTTATGACTGAAAGCAACCCTTAAGCTTTCGGGAATTTTCGAAAATTGAAATTTCGTCAAATCGAAAGAAGATACGTACTCAGAAGATTGAGCTACGACTCTGACGTCTGGAACAAGCAGCTACGGAAGCATTATCGCTGAAAAGTACATTCGACTTTTCGGTGATCGATATTTCGATTGAATTATAGTCAATCGTATTGAAGATACACGTTTTGAGAAAAAACAAACGTGTACTACAGATGTCTGAAGTTTCATAAGGACTTATCACCAACCGTGAGTTTTTGGTGATTTGAATTTTTGGAGATTGAATTATAGTCAATCCACTTGGTGAATTTTTTGAAAACTGACGTTTTGACCGTCGGAAATTATGGGAATTAGGTCTTGTGTCGTAAATAGACGTTCTGACCGTCGCAATAAAAATATTGAACTGGAACTCATGCTGATAGGTTGACGTTCTGACCGTCGAATATTAACCAATAGAAACAGACCAAGTAGTTTCCACAAAAATAACCAGTATAGAAGGAACTTCAGACTCAACATGGAAACCTTCTCGGAACGAGAAGACTTTAGAAGATAGACGTACAGCCATGCCGATGACTACCCGGGGTGACACCCGTATCGAACATAGCCGTCCGCCGTCAACTAAAATGACTCGGCCACGGAGAAAAATAGTTGGGAGCTAGCCAAGAAATACAACTTGTGCTTTGGCTGCCTATGTCGAGGCAGCCACACTTGCAGGTCAAAGCGGTGTGGCCAGGAGGGATGCCACCAGAAAGCCCGACGTTGAAGGGATCGCAAGAACCCAATCGTACCAGGCGTTCCTTAGGTGCTGTGCATAAACCCACAGCACTCCGCCTCTGACCCTGAGAGAAGGGCAGAGGATCCACACTTGCAGGGCAAAGCGGTGTGGCCAGGAGGGATGCCACCAGAAAGCCCGACGTTGAAGGGATCGCAAGAGCCCAATCGAGCCAGGCGTTCCTTAGGTGCTGTGCATAAACCCACAGCACTCCACCTCTGACCCTGAGAGAAGGGCAGAGGATCCACACTTGCAGGGCAAAGCGGTGTGGCCAGGAGGGATGCCACCAGAAAGCCCGACGTTGAAGGGATCGCAAGAGCCCAATCGAGCCAGTCGTTCCTTAGGTGCTGTGCATAAACCCACAGCACTCCGCCTCTGACCCTGAGAGAAGGGCAGAGGATCCACACTTGCAGGTCAAAGCGGTGTGGCCAGGAGGGATGCCACCAGACAAGCCCGTTGTTGCGGAATCCACCAGGGATCCGCAGGGGACGGTGACCAGTTCAAGAACCCAGTCGAGCCAGGCGTTCCTCAAGATAGTGCCGGTCCGGGTCATCGGACCGGCGGGAGAGGTGGCGACATACGCCCTTATAGAATAACAACTGATGATGACTTAGATCATCGGTTGCGCGAATTTTTCGCTATAGAATTGCTGTGCATAAACCCACAGCGCCCCGCCTCTGACCCTTGAGAAAAGGGCAGAGGACATATAGAAACCGCCATGTTATGGCGTGCGCGAATTTTTCGCTATAGAATCGCTGTGCATAAACCCACAGCGTCCCGCCTCTGACCCTGAGAAAAGGGCAGAGGACATTTGAATCAAATGAACGTCCAGTTAGCAAATGGACATATAGAAACCGCCATGTTATGGCGTACGCGAATTTTTCGCTATAGAATCGCTGTGCATAAACCCACAGCGCCCCGCCTCTGACCCTGAGAAAAGGGCAGAGGACATTTTGAATCGAATGATCGTCCAGTTAGCAAATGGACATCATGGGAGGCGCCTGGGAGCGCCTAGTCCGCTGCGTAAAAAACACGCTGTACAATGTACTTACAGAAAAACACCCAACTGAAGAGGTGTTGTCCACACTGATTTGTGAGGCAGAGTACATTGTGAATAGCCGACCATTGACACATGTGTCAGTAGACAGCGATGATGATGAGTCCATCACACCGAACCACTTCCTGCTCGGTGGGTCAGCCAGACTACCTACACCTGGCGTATTCACTGAGCAGGATATAGACAGCAGGAAAGTATGGCGACGATCACAGATCCTCGCTGATATGTTCTGGAGCCGCTGGGTCAGAGAGTACCTGCCTGAGCTCCAAAACCGGCGGGAGCCACATAGTAGTGGGCCCAAACTTAATGTGGGCGACCCCGTCCTGATAGCCGACGGCCAGCTGCCTCGAAACATGGCCTCGAGGCCGCATTGTAGCCGTGTATCCAGGAATCGACGGAGAAACCCGGACTGCTGAGGTGCGCACACTTGGCGGCATCCTGAAGCGTCCGGTGAAGAAACTCGTCCCACTGCCTCAGTAACCAGAGACGGGCGGCGATCATCCTTCGGTGAGCCTGGCGACGGCATCCGAGACTGCCACTCGTCGCTCACCATGGGAGTGCAGCGCCGCGCCGACATCACTTCTAGCCTGCACGGCACTGCACGGCGGGAGATATGTTCGCGACGAGACTCACCAACCAATTGAATGGTTTTTGTAAATAAAGTATGTATTAGAGTCATACGTCTGCTCACGCCCGAGCGCCAAGTAGGAATGAAAATGTTGTAAACTCGTCGGTCCTATTTATAAGCTCGGTTTGTAATGGTATTTTGAATCGCATTTTTAAGGTAGTAATATAACGTCCTTAACGTTTATTTATGCGTATTGGGTTTTAGTAATACCAGATTAATAGAATAGAAGCATTGAAATATATAAATATTATAGTCTTCATACTTAAAACGTAAAATCAATTTCATGTGAATGCGTGCGTTCGCTGCGCCCGCCTAGTTCCGACTGATGCGCCAGATGGCAGCAAGTAGTTTTATATGTTAGCGTTTTGCGTACAAAAATTCTTGTAAACAAACAAAATTGTTGAAATATGTAGACCCTTCAGGTCGAATAACTCCCTGAAGGGAATAGATGTACTTATTATAGAAGTACTTTCGGATGGCCCGTTGGACTAGCTATCAGGCCATCCCTTTAGAGCGAAAATCGCTCATATAGTTTGGGCACAAATCCAGACATGGTAATCTGGACTTGTGATTTTTGGCCCGTTTTTGGCATTCCCAGGGACTATACACCCCTGAGACTTCCAAAAATAGGGAATTTTCGGGGACTTCCCGATGGCCCGATAAACGCGCCATCGTGTCGTCCCATAAAAATATAGAATCAGTTAAGTAGTTTAGGAGATAGCTAGACACAAAGGGAGTGACTGGCTATCGAACTAACACTTTTTTAGGTACATTATGTACAAAATGTATATATATACTTATGGAGGCACTAGAACTGTAAAGTGCTCTCCTTCAGCCACCAGGCCACCCATATTCGGTGGTGATAGCTTGGATGGTCTGAGTAGAAATTGAAGTAATAAAATAAATTGTTTAAAAACGTTAAGGAGCGTGTATTTAAGGGATGATATCCCACAATAAACGTCCGAAAATAAGCTTTTTTAAGCCGCCCATAGACGACTAGCTGAATTTGTCAGCAGGTCACCCCAACCTATAGTACATTTCTGGGCTAGGGATGTTGTTATACAACTTTCCGACATGAAAATAAGGGAACTTGCCCCTTTTTTCTATAGATATAGCCTAGGGACGCTATCAATGCCTGGATATAGATGTATATGGATTAGATACTAAGATAGGGGGTGCTACTGTGCTACAGTAAACAGAAATCCAGGCGTTGATAGCACCATGGAAGGGATAGTACAGACCTAAAAACCCACTGTCGGGTAAGGGATTTTTTTGGTAAATAAAAATTATTTTTGGCACAAAATCGCGGGGCTCTCAATAGTAGTAACGACCGAGGGTATAAAACACCCTCGGTCCAAAGATAGAATCGTAGTCATCGGCCATAGCCACTAGAAACAAGTCACTTGAACTTAATTAGTAGTTACTTGTTGAGAGCCCTAAATTCGTACCAAGTATTAATTAATTGAAGTGTTTTATTTAATTAAACAATTATCATCCCTGCATCCAGCTCAAAGAAGCAAGTGTGAATTAATTTCACAAGTGTCAATCAATTAAAGACACGCTGCCTTCAGAACATTTAATGGTCCTGTCGAACCGAATTTGATCAGCTGCTTGATTAGAAGTCCTGAGGCAACATTCCACAGAGGTTACCAGATCCAATCTGAGAGTCAATGTTCTTCGGGCGTCCAGCGCGCCATCCGGGAGATTTACGACCTCCCTTCTCGGGGAAGGCGATCACGCTACGTCCGCAACATTTAATGGTCCTTCGAGCCGGATTTGATCAGCCTGGAACCTGGAAGAACAGCTCCAGGACGTCTAAGAAAAAGAAGGAAGAATCGCCGAAAATAAAATAAATCCGACACTAAATAGATTTTGTGCCGGATTTTAGAAACCTGGAAAACCGGGAAGAAATACTGAAATTCCACCAGGGATAGAGGAAATTCAGCCGCACAATATGCTGCCTTCAAACTGAAGATTGAAGCCAGGAAAGCAGCTCCAGGACAGCGGGAAGAAATAGTGGTGGAATTAATTTGTCGAATTCCTGACGAATTAATTTCACAAGAAACAAATTGAAGTCGAGCACCGCAGAGAATAGATCCTGCGTGCCCAAGCCCACCGCTGGACCAAAGAGGTAAATTCCGGGAGACAGTTATTAGAACTACCCTCTTGTTTTTAATAACTGTTAGAAGATTGAATATATTTCCTGTGAGCTGCAAAAGTGCCGTATGAAGACTGATGTGCATCTATGAAGCTATAAGAATAGTTCCTGAAGACTTATCGCTGAAAACCACCCTATGTTCTCAGTGATTTGTTCTGGAACTGAACGCTGGTTTAATTTTACCAAGAATATGCGTTTTTAAGCCTGAATTGCGTCTTTTACGTCGAGCAAATAATTCCTGAAGGCTTATCGCTGAAAACTACCCTTACGTTTTTAGCGATTTCGTTCGAATACTAAGCGCCCGTCTAAACAAATAGAAGACGTGCGTTTATGAAACTGATGTGCAGCTTTGATGTTTTAACAAACATATCCTGAAGGCTTATGACTGAAAGCAACCCTTAAGCTTTCGGGAATTTTCGAAAATTGAAATTTCGTCAAATCGAAAGAAGATACGTACTCAGAAGATTGAGCTACGACTCTGACGTCTGGAACAAGCAGCTACGGAAGCATTATCGCTGAAAAGTACATTCGACTTTTCGGTGATCGATATTTCGATTGAATTATAGTCAATCGTATTGAAGATACACGTTTTGAGAAAAAACAAACGTGTACTACAGATGTCTGAAGTTTCATAAGGACTTATCACCAACCGTGAGTTTTTGGTGATTTGAATTTTTGGAGATTGAATTATAGTCAATCCACTTGGTGAATTTTTTGAAAACTGACGTTTTGACCGTCGGAAATTATGGGAATTAGGTCTTGTGTCGTAAATAGACGTTCTGACCGTCGCAATAAAAATATTGAACTGGAACTCATGCTGATAGGTTGACGTTCTGACCGTCGAATATTAACCAATAGAAACAGACCAAGTAGTTTCCACAAAAATAACCAGTATAGAAGGAACTTCAGACTCAACATGGAAACCTTCTCGGAACGAGAAGACTTTAGAAGATAGACGTACAGCCATGCCGATGACTACCCGGGGTGACACCCGTATCGAACATAGCCGTCCGCCGTCAACTAAAATGACTCGGCCACGGAGAAAAATAGTTGGGAGCTAGCCAAGAAATACAACTTGTGCTTTGGCTGCCTATGTCGAGGCAGCCACACTTGCAGGTCAAAGCGGTGTGGCCAGGAGGGATGCCACCAGAAAGCCCGACGTTGAAGGGATCGCAAGAACCCAATCGTACCAGGCGTTCCTTAGGTGCTGTGCATAAACCCACAGCACTCCGCCTCTGACCCTGAGAGAAGGGCAGAGGATCCACACTTGCAGGGCAAAGCGGTGTGGCCAGGAGGGATGCCACCAGAAAGCCCGACGTTGAAGGGATCGCAAGAGCCCAATCGAGCCAGGCGTTCCTTAGGTGCTGTGCATAAACCCACAGCACTCCACCTCTGACCCTGAGAGAAGGGCAGAGGATCCACACTTGCAGGGCAAAGCGGTGTGGCCAGGAGGGATGCCACCAGAAAGCCCGACGTTGAAGGGATCGCAAGAGCCCAATCGAGCCAGGCGTTCCTTAGGTGCTGTGCATAAACCCACAGCACTCCGCCTCTGACCCTGAGAGAAGGGCAGAGGATCCACACTTGCAGGTCAAAGCGGTGTGGCCAGGAGGGATGCCACCAGACAAGCCCGTTGTTGCGGAATCCACCAGGGATCCGCAGGGGACGGTGACCAGTTCAAGAACCCAGTCGAGCCAGGCGTTCCTCAAGATAGTGCCGGTCCGGGTCATCGGACCGGCGGGAGAGGTGGCGACATACGCCCTTATAGAATAACAACTGATGATGACTTAGATCATCGGTTGCGCGAATTTTTCGCTATAGAATTGCTGTGCATAAACCCACAGCGCCCCGCCTCTGACCCTTGAGAAAAGGGCAGAGGACATATAGAAACCGCCATGTTATGGCGTGCGCGAATTTTTCGCTATAGAATCGCTGTGCATAAACCCACAGCGTCCCGCCTCTGACCCTGAGAAAAGGGCAGAGGACATTTGAATCAAATGAACGTCCAGTTAGCAAATGGACATATAGAAACCGCCATGTTATGGCGTACGCGAATTTTTCGCTATAGAATCGCTGTGCATAAACCCACAGCGCCCCGCCTCTGACACTGAGAAAAGGGCAGAGGACATTTTGAATCGAATGATCGTCCAGTTAGCAAATGGACATCATGGGAGGCGCCTGGGAGCGCCTAGTCCGCTGCGTAAAAAACACGCTGTACAATGTACTTACAGAAAAACACCCAACTGAAGAGGTGTTGTCCACACTGATTTGTGAGGCAGAGTACATTGTGAATAGCCGACCATTGACACATGTGTCAGTAGACAGCGATGATGATGAGTCCATCACACCGAACCACTTCCTGCTCGGTGGGTCAGCCAGACTACCTACACCTGGCGTATTCACTGAGCAGGATATAGACAGCAGGAAAGTATGGCGACGATCACAGATCCTCGCTGATATGTTCTGGAGCCGCTGGGTCAGAGAGTACCTGCCTGAGCTCCAAAACCGGCGGGAGCCACATAGTAGTGGGCCCAAACTTAATGTGGGCGACCCCGTCCTGATAGCCGACGGCCAGCTGCCTCGAAACACATGGCCTCGAGGCCGCATTGTAGCCGTGTATCCAGGAATCGACGGAGAAACCCGGACTGCTGAGGTGCGCACACTTGGCGGCATCCTGAAGCGTCCGGTGAAGAAACTCGTCCCACTGCCTCAGTAACCAGAGACGGGCGGCGATCATCCTTCGGTGAGCCTGGCGACGGCATCCGAGACTGCCACTCGTCGCTCACCATGGGAGTGCAGCGCCGCGCCGACATCACTTCGAGCCTGCACGGCACTGCACGGCGGGAGATATGTTCGCGACGAGACTCACCAACCAATTGAATGGTTTTTGTAAATAAAGTATGTATTAGAGTCATACGTCTGCTCACGCCCGAGCGCCAAGTAGGAATGAAAATGTTGTAAACTCGTCGGTCCTATTTATAAGCTCGGTTTGTAATGGTATTTTGAATCGCATTTTTAAGGTAGTAATATAACGTCCTTAACGTTTATTTATGCGTATTGGGTTTTAGTAATACCAGATTAATAGAATAGAAGCATTGAAATATATAAATATTATAGTCTTCATACTTAAAACGTAAAATCAATTTCATGTGAATGCGTGCGTTCGCTGCGCCCGCCTAGTTCCGACTGATGCGCCAGATGGCAGCAAGTAGTTTTATATGTTAGCGTTTTGCGTACAAAAATTCTTGTAAACAAACAAAATTGTTGAAATATGTAGACCCTTCAGGTCGAATAACTCCCTGAAGGGAATAGATGTACTTATTATAGAAGTACTTTCGGATGGCCCGTTGGACTAGCTATCAGGCCATCCCTTTAGAGCGAAAATCGCTCATATAGTTTGGGCACAAATCCAGACATGGTAATCTGGACTTGTGATTTTTGGCCCGTTTTTGGCATTCCCAGGGACTATACACCCCTGAGACTTCCAAAAATAGGGAATTTTCGGGGACTTCCCGATGGCCCGATAAACGCGCCATCGTGTCGTCCCATAAAAATATAGAATCAGTTAAGTAGTTTAGGAGATAGCTAGACACAAAGGGAGTGACTGGCTATCGAACTAACACTTTTTTAGGTACATTATGTACAAAATGTATATATATACTTATGGAGGCACTAGAACTGTAAAGTGCTCTCCTTCAGCCACCAGGCCACCCATATTCGGTGGTGATAGCTTGGATGGTCTGAGTAGAAATTGAAGTAATAAAATAAATTGTTTAAAAACGTTAAGGAGCGTGTATTTAAGGGATGATATCCCACAATAAACGTCCGAAAATAAGCTTTTTTAAGCCGCCCATAGACGACTAGCTGAATTTGTCAGCAGGTCACCCCAACCTATAGTACATTTCTGGGCTAGGGATGTTGTTATACAACTTTCCGACATGAAAATAAGGGAACTTGCCCCTTTTTTCTATAGATATAGCCTAGGGACGCTATCAATGCCTGGATATAGATGTATATGGATTAGATACTAAGATAGGGGGTGCTACTGTGCTACAGTAAACAGAAATCCAGGCGTTGATAGCACCATGGAAGGGATAGTACAGACCTAAAAACCCACTGTCGGGTAAGGGATTTTTTTGGTAAATAAAAATTATTTTTGGCACAAAATCGCGGGGCTCTCAATAGTAGTAACGACCGAGGGTATAAAACACCCTCGGTCCAAAGATAGAATCGTAGTCATCGGCCATAGCCACTAGAAACAAGTCACTTGAACTTAATTAGTAGTTACTTGTTGAGAGCCCTAAATTCGTACCAAGTATTAATTAATTGAAGTGTTTTATTTAATTAAACAATTATCATCCCTGCATCCAGCTCAAAGAAGCAAGTGTGAATTAATTTCACAAGTGTCAATCAATTAAAGACACGCTGCCTTCAGAACATTTAATGGTCCTGTCGAACCGAATTTGATCAGCTGCTTGATTAGAAGTCCTGAGGCAACATTCCACAGAGGTTACCAGATCCAATCTGAGAGTCAATGTTCTTCGGGCGTCCAGCGCGCCATCCGGGAGATTTACGACCTCCCTTCTCGGGGAAGGCGATCACGCTACGTCCGCAACAGTATGGAAGATGTTGATCAACGCGCCTTTAAAAGGGCCTTTCCATGTCCGTCTATTTTCAACGCGAGCATGCTCTGAAAACTTGTTATTTCATCCAGCATATTGTTTAAAAAAGAGGCAAAGCGTAAAGAGAGAGACAGTGCAAATAGTGTTCGAAAATTTCATATAACTTGTTCCAGGAAATACGTGTTCTTGAATAAACCTTACAAGTTTGTGAAATAAATATTTGTCATTTAGTTTCCATTACATGTGCAAGGCTTCTATTTATGAGTACATTATGAACGGCTAAAGTTCAGCAACATCACCATAGCAGATTTATGGAGGCTTATACTGAATTTTTTTCTTCAAAATTATATTTTTTGTTTTTATAGAAACCTAGATATATAGTGCACAAAATAACTATTAATTAAAAAAAATCAAAGATAAATGTGTTACAACGGCATAATCACGTACGAGCGTTTGTATGAAAAGTGTCTCCGTGTTCTATGTTAGAGATCGCAGTACCTATACGTCTATATGTGCGTGCATTTGTTTTCACTCGTTGTATAGAGCTAACCTTCTGTATGTATCTATTTTGTTACGCTACACTGTCGCGTGTCACATAGTTACGTGAACGTGATATAATTGTAGACAACTGAGAAATGTCGCCAGAAGGGTCTAATGCCGTCAACTTAATTTTGTCTCTTACGTAGAATATGTAACGTTATTTAAGTTTGGATAAAGGCGCCGCTTTATATTGTTTATGATGTGTATTTTTTTGCCTCGAGAAGCACAGCGCGTGTTTGTGTATGTGAGTTTATATGTTTGTAAACGCACCCACGATACAGGTAGAAATTCCTAGTGTGGGGCAAGGTTTAAAAAAAAAAAAAGAAATGAAAGAAAGACCAAAATACATACTTGTTGAACTACTTGACCAAAATACATACATATCAGATACATTTACATCACTTAAAAAAACAATTAAAAAGAAAAAAATTAAGGAAAGCGCCAATAAGGCCCAGTTCAGCAAAAATGCCAGACAACTTGTGCCTGACGCTGGTTTCTTTAACTGGATCTGATGTGTGAGTCCATATGGTAGTTGGAAGCCATAAAATCTGAAACCAGTCTTGCCAAGGAGTATCATGTTACTCAGCAGTGTTTGTGGAGGTCAGATAGGCAGTCACTCCACGTAAAACAATGGTACTCAGCTGAAGCCAGGTAGACTGTAAGCCGACCCCCAAAACAGTTGAAAAAGGCTGGGCACATTAAAATTGAAATTTTATTTTTTTATTATTTTTTGTGTATTTAACCGACTTCAAAAAGGAGGAGGTTCTCAAATCGATTGATTGATCCAATTTACGTGATTTTTCTTAAGTTTGATGTGGAATAGTTGCCGTTTGGTCTCATAAAAATTTAACATAGTTTGGCCCAGTAGTTTTAATTTTATGAACATTTTTTTATATACATTCTTGTTTACGTGGGTGATGTAATTTTAGTTTATTTACGGCTTTTTTAGGAGTTTTCATTTGGGTTTCTATTCTGGCATCACGATGGCAAAAAAAAAAAAAAAATGGCGACACCAAAATATGGCACCCAAAATCTGCCATATTTGTTTTTTAACGTCACTTATCTTAGAACACTTGGGCGGTCAAGACGTTTCTAACGATGTCTTAATTATATAAAGCCGTCTAGCGGATTGCAAGATATGAGGCAATAAAGAATATTACATACATACGAACATACATACAAGGTACGCGCGAAAAACATAACCCTTTCCTTGCAGTCGGGTAATAGGTAATAAACCACGGACCGTCGACCTACCTACGGCACCTAGACCATAAAAAATTTCGTTGACCAAGCTAATCTGCCTTCATAATGAAGTCTATAAAATATTTTATTTCAAATAAACCTTACCTCAATATACGCAAACAGGATTAGTCTGCACGTACAGATTTGTTATTATAAAAACAGTAATAAAACCCTGTAAGTGGACCACATAAAGGCGGGCAAGCAACCGGTTTGGTCAAGAGACAATAAACATAAAGAAACCATAACGTCTCCAATTCGAATACGATAGGGCAATATATCCGAACCAAATCCGCAGGGACTAAGAATCCAGAAAGCAAATAATATTTTATCTTATTTTCTCAACATTTGCTCGCTTTATACGTCATTCATTTATCGGAAAACTTTTCTAGATAACGCTTTAGGTTGTACAGATCAGATTTTCTCTTGTTTGTCCCGATGCCCTTGGTATTTAATTGGACCAGCGTTCAATCTTGATTAAACGCTCAAGTTTGTTTGTAGTTGTAACACTCAGTAGAATAATTGAAGCCAAAGTAGCTAAGTAGTACTTCAAATTAGTAGCTAAGTACTTCGTCACTCTTGGAAATTGTTTTACGCTTTGCCGACAGAAATGTTTCTATTTTATCAAAGTTAGCCGAAATTAATTTCTAATTAATATCCTTAAATTAATGTCGATGGTTACACTTGTTGGAATTGAATTTTCACTAATGTTGACCTATTTAGTAAATAATACATTTATTTAACTGCCTAAATAATCTAACTATTACTATGTTTATTATAATTTAAATTTGAAATGCTGGGGACAATCGAATATATGATTTTAATAGTAGGTAATAGGATTAATGTTACTAACCACGCGTGTTATTTTATTTCATCATTGCATTTCTATTAAATTTTATCGTCCAAAAATATCTGTTTTAGTTAAACAAAATATTAACCTAATATATGATGAGTTTAGATGATAAGTTTTATTACGAATTACGATATTAGTTTTTGATTTTAGGAATATGTATATCGTTCTGCTGAGTAATCTTAGTTTAATTTAAGAATTTATGAGTATTATACCTACCTATTATACCTGGTATACCTACTCATACATTTATTTAGTATTATTTATTTATTTAATACTTCATGCACACAAAAGTACAGATATAAAGTTAAACGTATCAGGATTATTTAAATATACTTAAAAACTATAAAAAAATAAATGTATATATATAAATTATACCATCATCATCATCATCATCATATCAGCCGAAAGACGTCCACTGCTGGACATAGGCCTCCCCCAAGCGTCGCCACATTGACCGGTCCCGTGCGTCTCGCAACCAGCGGATTCCCGCAACATTCACCATGTCATCGGTCCACCTGGTGAGAGGCCTTCCAACGCAACGTCTTCCGGTTCGTGGTCGCCACTCCAGAACCTTTCTGCCCCATCGGCCATCCGTTCTGCGAGCAATGTGTCCTGCCCACTGCCACTTAAGTTTGGCAATTCTTCGGGCTATGACGGTAACCTTGGTTCTCTTGCGGATCTCTACATTTCTGATTCGATCAAGCAAGGAAACTCCGAGCATAGCCCTTTCCATTGCCCTTTGAGTGACTGTAAGCTTTCTGATGAGGCCCATTGTAAGCGACCACGTCTCAGAGCCATATGTCACTGGCAACACACACTGGTCATAGACTTTCGTCTTAAGACACAAAAAAAACAAACAGCTAGTTGGACGAGAAGATACCGCGCAACTTCCCGAATGCTGCCCAAACGGTTGACCTCTTTCTCGAAGTTGGCCCAACCCAACTGGATCGTTTGTCCCAGGTAGACATAGTCGCCCACAACTTCGAGTGTAGAGTCTCCTACCTTGATAGGATTGGGTGTAACATGGGCATTCAACATCATCTTGGTTTTGTCCATGTTCATTCTAAGACCCACTCTTTAAGAAGCTCTACTGAGGTCATCGAGCATTGTACTGAGGTCCTCTATGGTCTCAGCCATAACTACTATATCGTCGGCAAACCGAATGTGAGTGATGTACTCGCCATTGACGTTGATGCCTAGCCCTCTCCAGTCCAGAACCTCCAGTGCAGTGGTAAACAGCTTCGGAGATATGACGTCTCCCTGTCTCACACCTCGCTGCAGAAGGACTGGTTCCGACGTCTGATACTGAAATCGAACTGACATGGTGGCGTTTTTGTATAAACACTTCAACACTTCGATGTACCGGTAGTCAATTTGGCACCGTTGGAGAGACTGCAGTACAGCCCAAGTCTCGATCAAGTCAAAGGCTTTCTCGTATTACACAAACGCTAAACAACATTTGGGGTGGTATGGGATCTACCTCCTAGCGGTCCACCCCGGGCAACGGCACCACGGGCTTGCCTGTGGTACGGCTGAACGATCCCACTTAAGCGGTGGTAGGCTCCACAAGGGGCCGCCTGGCTCGCGACCACCATCCCACCGGAGTCCGGCGCCAAGCAGCTTGCTGTATTCCATCGGTGTGTGGGAGTGCCAGTGCCTTTGGGGGAGAAGGAGGTCGTCAGTTGCGCTGTTCTGGACCGGTCTTGGTCTCTGAAGAAAAACTTGCCGGGTAACTCATTCTGGAGGGTAGCGGGATCCGAAGCACGGTGCCAACCGTTGGCCGACCGCAGTCAGTAGGGGGCCCAAGTAGCACGCCAGCCACGTGCCAAAGGCTGCCCCGCCAACTCGCGAAAAATCCCGGTATGCTCCACCGTGCCAGCTGGCGACTGGATGGGAGGACCCGGTGGCCATATCCGGGGGGGTTCGGGCGTCCCCGCAGTCTCCAAATGAGTTCCCCATAGGTAAGGTTAGTTTTTAGTGGTCTCCTTGGTTAACTGAGCAGCGCCTCGACAGCTCAACTTTTTCCCCAGCAACTCTAACAATCAAAAATCAATGACCAAAGCAAAGAAGAGAAATAAGGGTAAACAACGGCTGCACTTCCTCCCACTCAAAGTGCACCTCATTAACATCAGGGGGTTGCACTCCAACCTTGATCCGGTCCACCACCACCTTGAGACCAAGAAGCCGCACCTGTTTTTCCTAACGGAGACGAAGATAACAACCCCGTCGGACGTGGCATACCTCAACTACCCGGGTTACTCTCTTGAACACAAGTTCAAGAAGCAAGCTGGGGTCTGTGTGTACGTTCGCGATGACATTTGTTGTCGTCGTCTCCGTTGCTTTGAGAAATCGGGTTTTTCCGCCATATGGCTACTTGTGGACACAGGCGTGGAGAAATCTATCTACGTCGGCGTATACCGATCACACAGCGGTGACCGGGAGACTACAGCGCTCTTTAATAGCCTCGTGGAGTCGACTGATGTAGCCCAGCAACGATATCCAACAGCGAAGCTCATTTTTCTGGGGCAACGCGGGTACCAGATGTAGACGGCCATACACCCAATTCCTTTTGATGACAACTGATCCGGACAGTCATTCAGTATCGGTCTCAGCCCCGCTGGGAACGTCTGACCACTGTCTGGTGAAATCCGTATCGACCTGCTCTCCTCCAGATGAGAGTACTAGAGGTACGAGGCGAGTATGGCGATACGAGTCAGCAGACTGGGATGAGATGCGGCACTTTTTTGCGTCCTATCCTTGGCGGCATGTGTGTTTCTCCTCGAGTGACCCCTCGTGCTATGCTGACGTGGTTGCGGACGTGATTCGGCAGGGAATGGAGTATTTTATTCCATTCTCCGAAATCCCGCTCGGTCACAAATTCCGGCCTTGGTATAATGCAGAATGCGCCCACGCTGAAGCCCGAAAAGAGTCTGCCTACCAAGCCTGGGTCGCCAAGCTCTGCAAGCGGGTTCTGCGTGGGGCCCGTTTTGACCATATTGGACGTATCGGGGCCAAGCTGGCATCGCACCCTCCGGGTAGTAAGCAGTTTTGGTCCCTGTCTAAAGCGGTTGAAACCAATTTCTGTCGTCCCACTTTGCCTCCTATGCTGAAACCTGATGGGTCGCTGGCTCACTCTGCTATTGAGAAAGCAAATTTATTTGCATCTCTCTTTGCAAGTAATTCGCGTCTGGACGCTGGCTCTAAGCAGCCACCTACTATACCTCATTGTGACTCTTCGATGCCGGAGATCGCAGTCCACACTAAAGAGGTTCGGAGAGTATTGTGCAGCCTAGACGTGAACAAGGCCAGTGGGCCTGATGGCATTCCAGCTAGAGTATTGAGGCAGTGTGCGCCTGAACTGTCTCCTGTGTTGACGCACTTGCTGTATTGCTTGATGTTTCGAAGGCCTTTGACAGGGTCTGGCACGCTAGTCTACTCAGCAAGCTTCCTGCTTATGGCATCCCAGCTGGTTTTTGTAGCTGGATATCAGACTTCCTTAGCGAACGGTCGATCCGAGTAGTCGTTGACGGCTGCTCCTCTGACCTTATGGCTATTAATGCCGGAGTTCCTCAGGGGTCTGTTCTCTCTGCTACTCTTTTCCTGCTGCACATCAATGACCTACTTCTGCCTGGTATTGTTGGGTACGCAGATGATAGTACTGTTTCAGAGAGATACTTGTCCAGCGCAAAAACCAGCGGGGATGAAGTTCGTTCCTTGAGAGAGGCTATGGTGGAGCGGACAGATTTGACCTTAAACCTTGTCTCTCGGTGGGGTGATGACAATCTGGTCTGTTTTAACGCCACCAAAACACAGGCATGTCTTTTTACCGCAAAGAGAACTCAATTCATCCAAACGCCTACTTTTCGGGGTGCGTCTGTTCCTGTCACTGATCGGCTCGAGCTTCTTGGCATGGAGTTGACATCCAGTCTCAACTTCGGCGCCTCCATTGAGTACAAAGCCCAAATTGCGGCAAAAAAACTGGGCATCCTAAACAGAGTGAAGCGATACTTTACGCCTGGACAGCTTTTAACTCTTTACAAGGCGCAAGTCCGATCCTGCATGGAGTACCTATTGCAGCCACCTCTGGGATGGCTCAGCTAAATATCAACTTGCCGCGCTTGACTCAGTGGAACGCAGAGCTAAGAGACTAATTGGTGACGTCAAACTGGTGGATGCGAAGCTTCAAAGCTTGGCTCATCGCCGTAAGGTTGCCTGCTTGTCGGTCTTCTATAGACTGTACTTCGGCGAGTGTGCTCATGAACTCCACGACCTCATCCCACCGGCCCCCTTCTACCATCGGACATCTAGACGCACTGCAAGTTATCATCCTCACCTCGTTGCCATTCCACCAATTCGCACCAAGCGCTTCCAAACATCCTTCATAATGCGCACAGCAAAAGAGTGGAACTCACTGCCTGCGTCTGTGTTTCCGAACGCATACAACCCGAATCTCTTCAAAGTTAGAGTGAACAGGCTTCTTCTGGGTAAGCTCACTCCATCGTCGACTCTGTCTCTGTCACCGACCTAGACTAGAGTCAAGAGCAAACCCATCATAAATAAAAAAAAATTAAAAAAAAAATAGAGAGGCAGGTTGTACTCTTCGGTCTTCCGTATAACCTGCCGCAGAGTATGTATGTGGTCTACGGTGCTGAAGCCTTTACGGTATCCGGCTTGTTCGGGAGGCTGGAAATCGTCAAACCTGCGCGCGAGACGATTCGTGATGACTCTTGAAAACAGCTTGTAGACATGGCTAAGAAGTGTGATGGGCCTATAGTTCTTCAGTAAGGCATTGTCACCCTTCTTGAAGAAGAGTACCACCACACCCCTGCACCATGCCTGTGGCGTTTTCCCTTCGAGTTTGACGGAATCAAACACCTTCTGAAGGGCCTTAAGTATTGGTTTTCCACCCGCCTTCAGGAGTTCGGCCGTAATTAAGTCGTCACCCGGTGCCTTGTTGTTCTTAAGCTGTTTCAGAGCCATCCTAATCTCGTGCAGGCTGACGTCCGGAATGTCTTCGGTATAGAGTTGGGTCAATCTAGCTCTAGGGTCATTTGCTAGATTCACGTTTTTCTGTGTGCTGATCATTAAGATTGGGGGGGTTTGCCATAATCGCCACGCTTGGCAGGCGGGTTGGCGATCGCAGTTTGTTGTTAAACTGCACAGAGAACGCTGCTGCCCATTCTCTGGTAGATAATCTGATGGATAGTCGCCTCTTACGACACCCACGAGAAGATATGGGATGGTGAAATTCTTTACGTCCGTCACCATACGGAACTAAACTACGGAATTATACCATATATACTCAAAATAATAAACTAAATATACTTAAACATTAGTAGTAATAGATAAATAATTTGACTACTAACTTTGTGGAAAGTAGGTACGTAGGAAGGATTGTTTCAGAGAGACCAAAAGCCAATCAGTGGCTCGGAAACTTTCTACTTTACAGAACAGCAGTCGCGTAGCTAATATACGACTACCCTCTGTTTGCAACCAAATACCAGCCACAACTTTATCAATACCGACCCAGGAAACAGCTTATAATCAAGCTGCACTTCAGACAAAACATATTAACTACATTCCCAGTTCTACAGCAATTTGGGGTATCTCACTGTTCTGCACTTCGTGTCCCTAAAGGAGTGGTTACATAGGAAACTTCGATTGCTCAGTTCTGGTCAAAGTTCGCCAAACATGTTGCAATTGATGCTTGAGAAACCGCTGCAACGTATTGAGCGATATAGACATACCATACATTTATAATATTACGTTTGTAATACGGTATTTTTTTTTGCATTATTTGCTAATTTGATTTATTTATTTGGTTCACTAATAATTGTATACACTGGTATAAGCAAATTAAAAAGAAGCAACAAATCAGAATAAAGTGTAACAATTACTTTTTTTATTTATTATGGGTTTGCTCTTGACTCTAGTCTAGGTCAGAGGTGACGGAGTCGACGATGGAGTGAGCTTACTCAGAAGAAGCCTGTTCACTCTGACTTTGAAGAGATTCGGGTTGTATGCGTTCGGAAACACAGACGCAGGTAGTGAGTTCCACTCTCTTGCTGTGCGCATTATGAAGGATGTTACAGGTAAACTTTGTATACACGCAAAACGTTGCCGTCAGTTACAAGAAAAATAGAAATCTTCTTCTTCTTCTTCTTTTCGAGTCGATGGCAAACTCTTTATAAATTTTGGGCCCAGTAGGTGGCCACGCCGATTGCGGCGTCAGTGGCGAGCATAAGGTCTTCCAAAGTGCAGGTGTATGGGCACTTGAGACACACCAGCATGTGTGCTATATTTTGTAAAGGGACACCGCACTCACACTGGGTATCAGACGGGTCTATAAAACCCCACTTTGCCAAATTGTGTTCGTAGCGTCCTACTTTGGTGCGTAAACGATTGAGTGCTTTCCATATAGGCCACTGCAGTTCACGTCCAGGTGGCAGGTGTTCCTAAAGTTTTAAGAAGTCGGGTGGTGGTAGGTGAGCTTCTCTCCATAACCTGCACCTCACTATAGGCGGTGGGTCTTGGATGACCCGTGTGCATCGAAGAAAACTCTTCCGACTCTTAAGTCTACCCGGGGTTGTAGTGTGTTCAAAATAGAAATAAAATACTATATTATCCAAGTTGCTCTAAATTAAACTTAATAAATTAAAACAAATTAAACTAAATAAAACTAGGTATTACAAAAATGAAAATATTTAAGTCCCATGTAAATACCTAGAGGACGAGTCTATTGCCAGCATCATCATCATTTCAGCCGAAAGACGTCCACTGCTAATCATAGTCTTCCACCAAGTGTCGTTTCACATCCAGCGGATTCCCGCAAACTTCACCAGGTCATCTGTCCACCTAGTTGGTGGCTTTCTGTCCTTGCGCGACCCAGGAATCCAATCCAAGACCACATGATTGCGGTCACTATACTAATGAGGCAGTCTTAGTGATAAGGAGTAAAGACGGAAAAATATTCAATAGCAAAACAGAAACACAGATAATATAATACTAGCATACAGATGCCTCATCCCATACAAAGAAACCGTGCCGACTTAACTAGCGTTTTTCATGTGATTAAACTGTTTTTTTTTTAAATGATGGACATTCCCGGTTCCTTTCGTTTCAGCCATAAACAAAAACATCTTTTTGCGCCTTAAGTTTACTTTAAAAAAAGTTAGTGATTGAGAATAAAACTACCATAGATAGAGATTTTATTGCCAGTAAAAAATAGAAAAATTAAAACTTGTGACATTTCTTGTTCTTTGCCTGTTCCCTTCAGTTTCATTGTACCAAAATGTGTTACAAAACAAATTTATAAAACCGGGTGGATGCCTCATAAATTTTAAATCGCGACATCAAATCACACATCACATCATCAGCCTATTAATGTTCCCACTGCTAGGACACAGGCCTCCTCTCTGTGAGAGGGAATGGGCCGTAATCCACCATGCGCCGTAATCCAGAGCGGGTTGGTGGATGTCACATGTCTTCAAATTTTTGGTTCTAGGACATGTCGGTTTCCTCCGCGCCATCTATTGGGATCAATTTTAAATGATCCATTCAAATAATCTTTGAAATGTAAATTAAGAACCCAATATTCCTCAATTTTGTGCTTGGGAGAGTTAATTAAACAAGAACATACATTTTTTATGATCATCTCTGGAAAATCTTAATATTTCACAAAACTCAATAATGAATCGAAGCTTATCACGCCATCTAGTGCAATTTATAAGAACCAAATTTTCTTTCTTCGCTTTTTATCCGTGACATAAATTCGAAACAGCTGCAGTTTGTTATGTTACAATTAGCTATTATATATTATATTATGATATAATTTGAATTAGCTACAATACGCAAAAAAAAATTAAACATGTAAGCGCACCCCAAGCCAGGTAAGGTACGAGTAAATGCTCGCTTGCGCACCACAATCAGGCTGAAATAGGGTTATTGTTCGAGACAACCAAAACACTAGACCTAAGAACGCCTCGGTATAATTAAGGTACGGGATATCTGCATACATGTTTTGTACAATGTACAAAGACTTTGGGTTAAGCCATTGTGCTTTTGGTCTTACAAATTCGTGAGACTGAGAAAATCTTAGGTAGAATTTTGAATTGTTTATTTCTTGCTTATCCTATTTCATATTCATTTCTTCTTTTATAGTAACTATCGGCAGAATCAACATACATCAAAATTTTGTAACAAAACGACATTATAACCATTATGTGAAGATCATAGGCATATCTGACTGTGTGTAATACTCAGGCTATCATGCCACTGTCAACTACGAGACCGTCAAGTCCCATAACCTTCCTTTGTTATGAAAAAAATCAGGACAGATCAGTCCAGAGGGTCTAGACCAGTAGCATTCGATGTCAGCGAAGGCAATAGTCGAAATGTCAAAATGTCAAACGTAAGGGATAAGGGAAGGGGAAACGTAAGGATCAATCACGTGATTTTTCCATATCGCTTGTCAATCCCATACAATTTTGCCTTTTTGACAGCCGCTATCGCCCCACTTTCAATGATAGAATATCACTTGTCTAGGGCCTCCTATTATTTATTTACTTACACATAATTTAAATTTTTGGATAAAAAATATATAGGTTTGTCGACGCTTGTCGTTATTTTTCGACTAAAAGTTATGTCGAAAAATAACGACCAGCTTCAATCAATCCCTTACATTTTATCATTTCGATTATCGCCTTTACTGTCTAGAGCTAGGTTAAAAGAAAGAAAAGGAAACTTCAAACTAAAATACATACAACGGGTGGCATTATCACATACCGCGATCTCTGCCAAGCAACCTGGATTGAACAGTGTTTGCCTGGACGTGAATTGGGGTTGATATTGGACTATCTTGTCGTTACACCCTAATTGCACTTGATAAAGCACTCCCAATAATTCATTAGTTGCTTATGACGTCACCCGGAGCTGCTACGTAGTGACCTATTAACCACCAGGGACCAGCAATAAATCAAGATGACAATATAGCGTAACAAAATAGGAAAACGCTAACTCCTATACATTTATCTCACTAAAACCAGCCGGCAAGAAATTGCCGCAATTCAGTAGATGGATGGAAATTCTTAATTGAACCAGTTAACTAATTGAACTAATTATGACGAGACATCCGGATAAATAATGGATAAGGCTACTTCAATCTTCTGGAGGCCAGAACCCGTCTGTGTTATAGAATTATAGCAGGCCGTTTTAGGTGATTACACTTTATGATAATTAGGAGATTGGCGTTCTATTCCGTTTGGTTGCATTTAAAATAAAAAGAAATTGTGATTGTATAAAATGCCATAATGGCGAATACAGTTGAGGATGCCTAACTGCATACATAAGCGTTGATGTTACGTGATATCAAAATATTACACATTGTATCATCAAGTTGCGCACTGTAATGCTTATTTATCTTCTCTCACCAATGTAATGCTCAAATCTGTAACATTACAGGTTGTGCACTGTAATGCTCGGTTCTTCTCCCTCACTGATGTAATGCCCGAGTCTGTAACGTTACATTACAGGCGAATGCTCCAAGTGAGGAAGCAACTGAAGGGTTACGCGTAGTTATGTTAAAGTCCTATGTTATATGCGAGCCATTTGCGGTTAACGGTACGCATATCCAGACTCTGGTTTTTAAAACAAAAATTCTAGAAGGAAATCCCGAAAATCACATTGCTTGATCCCGAAATCGAACCCAGCAGAAAATCTAGGTAGTTTGATGTCTAACCAGATACTTTATATACCAAAAGCGAATATAATGTTGCAAATCTCAAGGGCCACGCCAGTTATCTCTGCACTTCTTATATTAACAACTAGCTGTTGCCCGCCACTTCGTCTGCGTCAAATGTAACGTCGACCGTACGTCATGGCCTAGATGACACCTGAAAATCAGCGCCGTGCTTTAGGTCCCCCACAGCACAGCATTATGTTGAGTATAGATCCGGCTGAATCCGAGCGATGGCCTGCGTTATGTTGGCTTTCAGGGCAACGGTCGAATGTGGTTTATTGGCATAGACCTACGAATTCAGAAAACCCCACAAGAAAAAGTCTAGCGGAACTCTAACTCTACCCTCAAACCGTTCATGCAGAATTTCGATTGTGTCGTTCGCTGTGTGGCAAGTAGCGCCATCTTGCTGGAACCACATGTCGTTCACGTCCATATTGTTCAATTCAAGCCAAAAGAAATTGTTTATCATTGATCTGTAGCGCTCGCTCGATCTATGCAGCAGAGTCATTAAAAATTGGACCTCTCGGATTCGTGCCACCATACGAAGCCGCGGCGGACATTTCAACGATGTCATATTCCATCCATAATTGGCATAAATGAGCCTTTTAAATAAAAAATAATTTTCGTTAATATCTCACGCACATCTTGTTTTATTCAATTTTAACATCGACCCGTCCTTGTTGAAAGACCCTTTACCATCAGCCGTTTCGGAAATTTCGCGGAACAAACAGACAAACAGACAAAAGTCTTAAAAATTGGCGTATTTGTTATTAATACCGTATATACTTTCACATGCATTCAATAAAACGTTGCTATTTTGTTCAATTTTATTAATTTTCATAAAAGATACATTCCAGACTACATAACACTACACACGGAACAGTGCGTGCGAGTGAGTAGTGCGATAAAGATGATTAATATCCACTGTCATTAGTCCGTAGTCCGCAGCGACTCGAGTAGATTACCTACTCACTCATCGACAGAAATCAGGAACAAATCATTTCTCTTACTTGACATGCGATATTAATTAATTGATAGGTACCTCATTCTATATTTGGATCAATGTTGTACAAAGGCATTTTTCATAAGCAACGTCATGATTGGTCGAATGACCCAAGGCATCTTAAGACAAAGTGACGTTGTATCTGCGTTTTAGATTTTCAACAAAAACAAAATAAGATTAATCAAACATTGTGGTAGTACGAGTCGATCTTATAGTTACATGTAAAGTTTTTTGATAGTCGTTAAGGGTGGAAGAATGTTAGGAAGACTCTAAACGCATACCTTGACTGAATCAGGGGGGTGATCGTAAGCTCTAGAGTAAGGTTATTTTGATTTTCGCGTAAGTGACAGATGTATACAAGTCATATACATCTGTCCCTTACACACACTCAAAATAACCTTACTCTAAGAGCTTATGGTCACCCCCCCTGGTCACTCTCTTTCTTTTTGAACACTGAAACTAAATTAAATAGCTAAAATATCCATATCTAGCAGACTATAACTAGAATTAAATTAAAAAACCTCGGACACAATTTGAACGGCTGAACCAATTTTAATCAAACATAGCTAAGAACACCCTCGACAAAGTCAACTTTTAAAAACAAAAACTAAATCAAAATCGGTTCGTCCGTTTAGGAGCTATAATGCCACAGACAGACTCACAGATACATAGACACACAGCAACACACGTCAATTAAACACACCCCACTTTTTCAGTCGGGGGTTCAAAATCAACAGCGTTATGGGAGGAACTACGCTAGTATACATATCTAATATGTGGTCGATTTGATATTCCTATCTATGCAAAATCAGTCGACCCATAATTGAGGTTAGTTTGTCTCAACTAATCAACTAGTCAATCATTCACATGATTTCCTTCAATAATTCCGCTTGAGTGGATAACTTTTAGCAATAACATTGCAAAGGTCAATTATTTAGAAATTCCAAGTTAACAAAAGGTCAATACGTTAAGGCCGTGAAAAGACATATAGCGCGGTCACTGTCAGAATAGAAAAAAAAACCCCGACCAATCCCGTGCGTTTCCCATCCAGCGTCTTCCCGCAATCTTAACCAGGTCATCACGTCACATCCACGGCAAACTTACGAATCTGCTGAAAATGCATTTTACAGGGGAGCGTTTTGAAAACAAACATCAATGATAACTTTTTTTTAGTAACAGGTATATAGGTACCGTGGTACATTTGGTTTTCAAAATAGTACTTTTTTAAGATATTATCAAAGGATTGTCAATATTTTACAAGGATCAGAAATAAATACACATTCGTAAGTTTACATCATCATACATAAAAGTTAATAGATATTTATTCGTACCCCGGCAAACTTACGAAAATGGCACTTTCGTTACTAACATAATAAAAAATCCAATTGAGACTTCGGTGAATTTACGAAAGTGGTACTTTCGTAAGTTTGCCAGAGGTAGAATACTATATAATAATTAAAAGTAAGTTAGGTGAGTAAATAAAGTAAGGTAAGTTATAAATGAGTAAATAAAGTAAGGTAAGTTAGGTTAGTAAGGTAAGCAAAGTTAGTAAGGTAAGCAAAGTAAGGTTAGTAAGGTAAGTAAAGTAAGGTTAGTACACTAATGGTAGGTAAGGTAAGAAAAAATATTCAAGGTAAAGTAGTAAAAAACTGTAAATTTCAGCTGTTATAATAATTGGAATTGCGAATAACAACTAGTGAATTCATTTATATTTTTATATTTAGAAAAGAACATTTAAGTTGTAAACAAAAAAAAACACTGTTATATTAATAAGATTACAGGTCCTCTGCCTCATCAGCATCAGGTTGTGGCAAACGATCTTCAGTTGTTTCCGAGTCTGGAAGATTTTGATAAAAAGAATGATAATATTTCGGTATTTGGTTATCAACACATAATTTTAATAAATCTTTTTTTTTAAGTTTTGAAATAGGAATACGTTCAGTATAAATAGGTGCAGGTACTAATAATGCCGTTTTGCCCCGTTTTGGCTTTATCTTCAGCTCTTTGAAGCTGTCGTCATTATAATCTGTTTTAATAAAAATTGACTTAGGACTGTTTTTACGATACTGAATCCACACAGCATCTTGGAAGTTCGTCTTTTCCTTTCCTCTCGCTTCTAGTTGTTGTTCATTGCTTTCTTTTTCATTGTTTCTTTTTTCTTTATTAGAACATTTCTTTCTTTGGTTTGGTTTTCTTGTAACTTCTTCGGCAAACTGACACTGATTTGGATTGAAATCTAAAAACTCCTCATGAACTAACACATTTACATTAAATGGGCGGGGATTCGTTCTGGCCAGTCTCATTACCTGAATCCATCCATCCGGAGTGTATACCGCAGAGTTTTTACATTTTTGTTCTATTTTGGAGTGTATAGAGTCACATTCCATGTGGCTATGTCCAGATTCATAAAAAACATGATCTATAGTGAGTATTGTAGGGTGGTTTGTTACCAAATATAGCAACATGCAAGAAAAGTTAAAATTCTTCTGCTGACCTCCGCAATTATCAGACATCATTCTGACATGACTTATATCTTGCTTGGTCGAAATATATTTATAAACGCAAGTCGCTATCTCAATGCTTCCTCGCTTGCCTTCAGTTTCATCCCAAGTAAAACAATCGACATCTTGATCCCCAAATTTATAAAATGTCAAATTGTAAACGGCTAGTTTTCGAACGTAAAAGAATGGTCCAGAAGCACCTTTAGGGGTTTGAAGGACCGCTTCTAGGTCAAAATTGAAAGCCAAAGTTTTCGTATCATTCTTTGCTGCTGCTTTATCAGCGTCTCGACGCAGATAAGCATCGTCCCGTCGCTTAAGATGCTTGGAATGACTGTCGTCTTCAGAGTTAATCATGTCATTACTTTTTAACTCTTTGTGAGCTACGCACTTTTTGCACAGATCTTTTTTAGGCACATGAAATTTTAATTTATAGGATCTAAAAACTTTTCGGTATGTTTCTATACCTGCTGGCTTGGTTCCTTCTTCTTCACACTTTTCCTTATACAGCAAATACATTATTTTTAAATTCAGTCCAGAATCAAGGTATTTATACTCTGTGTTCTTCCTACAATAATGTGATTCCATGGCAGGAAATGAAAATATATGTTCTTTAATTTGATTAAATCTATCATTAGAAAGTTTGTTAGATGGCGGTTTCTTGCCTCTAGAATCTGCTAAAAGAACACCTTCTGAAGAAACTTTCTTCAAAGCACCCCTTATAATTCCTTCTTTTATATTTAAGGTGTCCAAAAAGAAATCTCTGCATACACTGACCTTTTCGTGTCCTATTGTAAAAGAATAATGGTGTGTAAAATCTTTGCGTGAAGGGCCATTTGTTGTTGATCTTTTCTTCTTCTCTTTTTTAACGTGCTGAATTACAAATTGACGCTGTGCTTCTAAAGTTCTCAGAGTTCGAAAAGACTCATAAATTTTCTTTCTCGCTTCTTCAGGTACATTAGAATTGCATTTATGTTTTGGGATTGCCAGACACTTAGGTTGCTTCAAAGGCATAGCTGAAACAAATTTACCTTTGATAGTTTTGTAAGCTTCACCTTTGAAACGTTTCTCCCTCTCAATATGTCTCTTCCATTTAGAAGGGTCAGAAATATGTTTCTTCTTTGGTGTATTGTACTTTGGTTTTTTCTGCACTCTGTCCTCACACGCAATAGATATAGAAGCACTTCTTAACTTTTTTAATGGTTGATGTGTTTGATGAAACTGTTGCAAGTCATTTTCAGAATATCTTCTCTTAAGTGGCTTGGAGACAACCACTTGAAAATGTGATCGCGAATTGCTTTCATCTACTTTTTGAGATTCCTGGATGTCGTCATCCCCAATTATAGCAGTTGAAACAGCATTATCGTGAATTATTTCTGGCTGTTGAGTTGTATCCGATGTATGACAGTATTCTGAATTCAAAGAATTTTCTACATGAACTAGTGCTACAATGTTTGTATGTGAAGTAGATTCATCAGATGAATTATTATGGAGGTCTTCATCAGCAATGAAATCGGGGTCTTTAACACTGTCGTCGTCACTGAAATCACTATGATTCAGTGTTTCGAACAATTTAAGAGTATCTGGTGACATATTACGAACTGGTGAAGAATTTTCGGGACTTTCAGGAATTATTGTATTACCTCCAGATAGAAAAATGTTTCGGTCTATTGGAGTTATCGGTGAGTATAATGGTGCCTCCGGCGTTACAACTGCTTCGATTGTTGTATTACCTCCAGATAGAAAAATGTTTCGGTCAATTGGAGTTATCGGTGAGTATAATGGTGCCTCCGGCGTTGCAACTGCTTCGGAGTCTATGGAATCAAGGGTCTGTAAAGATGCATCGTTAGCTATTGATAGTGATACAGGAAGGCATTCTTCAGTAGGGCCATCGGATAAGGATATATCAATAGATAAATTTTCTTTCATTATGTTTGGTGGTTGTTGAGTTTTTTTTGATGTATTACTTCTTCTACTAATTGTTTCTTCCAACTCTGCTGCTCCTGAAAGTAATATTATTTTTAAGTTAGTTTAAAAACGTGACTGCTTCGTTGGTCCAGTGGTAGTGTATGTTATTACGGATCACGAGATCCCGGACTAGTAAGTAATGTAATTACGTACGGTAAGTAAGGTAAGTACCTAAGGTAAATAAGTAAAGTAAGGTTAGATAATAGGTAATACGGGCTGGTGTCCGTCACTCCACATCAAAGCGCGTATTTTGCGTTAATAGGTAGTGCAGTTAGCTATGTAAGAATGACTAAAATTCGTGTATCATGCTGTGCCAGGATTTACCACGCATAAACCAACTTTACATGTCTCTTTGTTTAAACTTCCCGGTCTGTGAAGCATTAACCTTAAGTCCAATCGTTTTTGATTTAAAAAGTAGTTCAAGTTTATTTTGTTTCATTCTATATCAGCGCGGATAAAAACACCACTGAAATTGAATACCGAACCACGAAACAAATGACGCTCTGGTAAAATTGCTTGGAGAGATCTTTTCTTCTGAACGCCACTGGCAACTTCACTGGGTTTTCTATACAAATTATTGAAATGTGTACGTAACAAGCAGTGGAGGGGCGCTCAGTTTTAGATTGAAAGTAATTTACTTACGTTAAATACCTATCTTACTTACGTACGACGCGACGCGAGGACAAAATAAAAACAAAGTTGTAAGTTGGTAGATTTACATAATACCTACACACAATTTCTTTAACAATAAAATAGAACTAGCCAAGACAGTTGTGAACTTTCTGTTCTAAAATCATTTGAATTAACAACCTTTTAACAAAGAAAAGTATGTAACTAATAACCTAAAATAATATAATATACTTACTTGTATTTCTCTCAGCTTCGAACACTTTACGTAGCATCTTATCACTTCTCTTCATGTTGAAAAACAAAGCACGTGAATTTTAATAAACACAATAATTATTAATCAAACTTTTAACCAGAGCACAGTTAACAACGAGAGTAAAAAAGTGATGCAACCAATAAATTAGTGATGTGCAATTTAATCGATATTGCATATTATTAAATCAAGTACTTAAATCGATTGTTTGTTTTAGATTATTAATAAAAATCTATTATTCGATAAAATCTTTTAGGCATAAAATGTGGAAACTCCAAACACCAACGAATTTTAAAATTCGCGCCACGTTTGAAAACCTTCATAAGTTTCTGTAAGTAAGTTCACTTATTTAATAATAAATAAGCAAATTCGCATAATTGTTAAAAGTTATTTCCTCAACAAATAGTATTCGTAACAATTGTAAATGCACGATTACGCCACATTCGTAAGTTTGCCTTGGGTTACTTGACCCATTTTAATGATGTTTGCTACCAATGTAAATTCACGAATATGCCACATTCGTATACTTGCCTTGGGTTACTTGACCCATTTAAATAATGTTTGCTACCAAGGTAAATTCACGAATATGCCACATTCGTATGTTTGCCTTGGGTTACTTGACCCATTTTAGTAATGTTTGCTACCAAGGTAAATTCACGAATATGCCACATTCGTATACTTGCCTTGGGTTACTTGACCCATTTTAATAATGTTTGCTACCAATGTAAATTTACGAATATGCCACATTCGTATGTTTGCCTTTGGATACTTGACCCACTTAAATAATAGTTGCTACCAAGGTAAATTCACGAATATACCAGATTCGTAAGTTGACAGTGGCACATTTTACTCGAACTTTATAAATTCTACTGCGCTAAAATATCTTAAATGAATTTGGTAAGTTTACTGTGGGTGTAATAACATAAAACGCAGAATCGAACAATTTGAATTCTGTAACCGTCAGAGACAGAAATACGTATTTTTGCCACGGTGTGTAGAACCACATTACGTACAGTTTTTCATCTAAATATCGATTTTACTAAAACTGCAGATTCGTAAGTTTGCCGTGGATGTGACGTCAGTCCACCTATTGGGAGGACTTCCTTTCAACTTTTATAATTTTTCGTTTTTAAATACGAGGCTTTTGGCTTATTTGTACTTTTAGTGAATGGCCTCTTTATTTTGTATTGTGCGTTTAGTTTGTGCAGAATAAACAATTTTTCTTTCTTTCTTTTCTTCTTTTTTCGGTTCGCGGTCGCCATTCCAGAACTTTTCGGCCCCATCGGCCATCCATTCTGCAAGCAATGTGCCCTGCCCACTGCCACTTAATTTTGGCAATTCTTCGGGCTATGTCGGTAACCCTGGTTCTCTTGCGGATCTCCACATTTCTGATTAGATCACGCAAGGAAACGAACATAGCCCTCTCCATTGCCCTTTGAGTGACAGTAAGCTTTCTGATACGGCCCATTGTAAGCGACCACGTCTCAGAGCCATACGTCATCACTGGCAACACACACTGGTCATAGACTTTGGTCTTGAGACACTGTGGTAAGTTGGACGAGAAGATACCGCGCAACTTCCCGATCGCTGCCCAGCCGAGTCGGATTCGACGGTTGACCTCTTTCTCGAAGTTGGCCCTATTCAATTGGATCGTTTGTCCCAGGTAGACATAGTCGCCCACAACTTCGAGTGTAGAGTCTCCGACCTTGATAGGAGTGGGTGTAACATGAGCATTCACCATGACCTTGGTTTTGTCCATGTTCATTTTAAGACCTACTCTTTCGGAAGCTCCACTGAGGTCATCGAGCATTTTACTGAGGCTCTCCATGGTCTCAGCCATGACCACTATGACATCGGCAAACCAAAGGTGAGTGATGTACTCGCCATTAACGTTGATGCTAAGCCCTCTCCAATCCAGAACCTTGAAGACATCCTCCAGCGCAGCAGTGAACAGTTTTGGAGAAATAACGTCTCCCTGTCTCACGCCGCGCTGGAGAATGATTGGTTTCGAGGTCTTATCCTGAAGACGGACTGACATGGTGGCGTTTTTGTACAAACACTTCAACACCTCAATGTACCGGTAGTCGATCCGGCACCGTTGGAGAGACTGCAGTACAGCCCAAATCTCGATCGAATCGATGGCTTTCTCGTAGTCCACAAACGCTAAACAGAGTGGCAAGTTATACTCTTCGGTCTTCTGTATAACCTGCCGCAGCGTATGTATGTGGTCTACTGTGCTAAAGCCTTTTCGGAATCCGGCTTGTTCGGGAGGCTGGAAATCTTCAAAACTGCGTGCGAGACGATTCGTGATGACTCTTGAAAACAACTTGTAGACATAGCTTAGAAGTGAGATGGGCCTATAGTTCTTCAGCCGGGCATTTTCACCCTTCTAGAAGAAGAGTACCACCACACCTCTGCACCATGCCTGTGGCGTTTTGCCCTCGGGTATGACGGAATCAAACAGCTTCTGAAGGGCCTTAAGGATCGGTTTTCCACCCGCCTTCAGGAGTTCAGCCGTGATTCCGTCATAATCCGCGGCGCCTTGTTGTTTTTAAGCTGTTTCAGAGCCATCCCAAGCTCGTACAGGCTGACGTCCGGAATATCTTCGGTATAGGTCAATCAAGCTCTTGGGTCGTTTGCTAGACTCGCAACGGGCTTGCTTATTGATGTGTACAACTGCCCATAGAATCTCTCGATCTCCCTCAGAAGCTCCGGTTTGGCGCATACGATCCTGCCATCGTCGGTCTTCAGTTTCGTGAGTTGGCTCTGCCCAATAGCCAGATCCCTTGAAAATACCTTGGAGCCTTTATTTAGCACAATCGCGTCTTTAATACGCTCGGTGTTAAAGCGGCGGAGGTCTCTTTTCAAGGATTTAGAGATCAGTGTATTGAGCTGCCGGTATTTGCACGCCTCATCTGAAGACTGCAGGATCATCTCACGCCTCTCCTTCATAAGCTTGAGGGTAGGATCATAGAGCTTTTTGTTTCTATCTGTACGACGAGTCTTGAAAAACTTAGACCCGACCGTATGCTTCCACGAACCCGTCGCTGTATTCGTCCACGGAGCTCCCTAGGCACTCGAAACGATTCTGGAGTTCGAGCTGAAAGCTCTCGGGGTTTTGGACCTGGATATGTGCTGGACGGAGCGTGGACTTCATCAGACCTTTCAAGCTTAATATTAATGTTCAATGTGCCTCTTACCATGCGGTGATCGCTCCCGGTTTTTACCGAATTGATCACAGAGACATCATTGAACATTTACTTCTTGGTTGACACGATGAAGTCGATCTCATATTTTGTTGCACCATCGGGGCTCTGCCAGGTCCACTTCGGGTGTTCACGCTTTTTGAAGAAGGATTTCATCATATAGAGGCCCTACTTCTCCATAAAACTGGCCAGAAGATGACCCCGGTGGTTCCGTCATCCAACTCCAAATTGCCCCACTTGCACCTCATCCTCGTCACGGTTGCCCAGTTTCGCGTTGAAGTCCCCCATGACAACGGAGAAGTGAGTTTTGAAACCATGCATGGCTCTGGAGATATCCTCATACATGGTCTCTACCTCGTCGTCGGGGTGTGCCGAGATTGGGACGTAGACCTGTATGACCTTTAGCGAATATCTTGAGGATATTCTGAGTATAAGGCACGCCACCCTGGTCGACAAACTCTCGATCCTCATCACGTTGTTCACAAGGGACTTGTGGACGATAAACCCGACACCACCCTGGGACTGCCGGTCACCCTCTCGGAAATAGAGCAGGTTACCGGATTTGAGGATTATCGAGTCCTCCCCCTCTCTTCGGACTTCAGATAACCCTATAATACTCCATCGCAACCTGCTCAATTCCTCTTCGAGTTCGGTGATCTTCTCGTCGGTCCGAAGTGTGCGCGTGTTGTACGTTGCCAGGTCCAGTCGTCGGTGATTGTTTGGGTAGCCGGATCTCGTCCGGAGATTCTTGGCACCACTTGCCATGCCCTAACCTCGACCGCTACCGTAGTCGAGGGTAGGCAGGCTGCCGGGCACTAGGGGCCATTTTTTATTTGTGCTATTCATGGAGGGGGTTTTGCCATAATCGCCACGCTTGGCAGGTGGGTTGGCGATCGCAGTATGGTTGTTAAAGAAGCACAGAGAACGCTGCTGCCCATTCTCTAGTTTGTCTCTTAGTCGCCTCTTACGACACCCACGGGAAGACATGGGATGGGAAAATTCTTTACGTCCAGCACCATACGGAACAGCCTCAAAGTAAATATGTATAAATGGTATTTTTTTAGAAAAGTCATTTTAAAGATTTTGCCAAATAACATCGCCTTAACAAAAAGCGTGTATTTTGTACAGTGTATTGTAATATTCCTCAGAACGTGCGGCAGAAAGGAAATTGTTTCACCTTTTGACGTAGGAATGAAGCTTTACAAAGATACGGATTTAGAGGTCAAGGTCGTGATATATTATTTAGAGGTAGAGGTTTGAGGCGTCACGGTGTATTGATTAATCGTCGACAACACGACATTATCAAGCACTTACCGTAATGGGGTAATCATAGGTTGTTTTATTTCAACCCTAAGTATGTCTCTAGTTAATGAAATAAATAGCCTCTGAATTAAAAGACTTTTGAAGTTTTTGTTTCAAAGGTATTTTAATATTATAGATTATTTTATTGTCATCGTGTATTTATATTAATTAAATGGCAAAAAAAGCTGAAACATTCCATTATTGATACTTCGATATTGGTAGATTATACGCGCTCTTATTTTAGTACTGAGGGTCGATTTCTGAATTGAGTATTTAAATTTTACTACCACCGTTTTGGCCATCGCCTATTCACCGTTAAAATGACACTATGTTTTTAGCCACTGGCTAATCACTTATAAGAATTCTAAGTTACGACACTTTAAGGACATCTTATAAGCCACCCAGATTCTAATTCATGCAGGTACCGTGATTTCGATCCAGTCTCTTGGCTCATACCAACCTAGCCCGTATTACCTAACCACGTTAAACATGATCAAAGCTAGATCCACTATTAATTTCTAACCAAATTATTACGGCCGCTATCTTCCAGCATGAGCAACTTCGTCGGGGCGGACCGTCGACCGTCCGGCCAAGCGGTGCCAATTTCCGGACACTCACACTCCAATGATTGCGGACACTCTGATCCGAATCACATAGAAATAGATCACTAGCTTTAATAGCTAAGTTGGTGCATTTTATGTCTTGGAAATTTTATTGGGTTGCAATTTTTATTTGGAACGGTTTGTTGACGGTTCTGTTATGTAGTTAGCGTAATAAAATTGAAGGTACAGTACATGGTTTTATGCTTTGCCATTTTACTATTGCTATTTTTGTATTGTAACGTTAGTTGTGTTATTATTATTTTTACTATGTAACTAAAATACACTCTTTGCGCATACATACATAAATAAATCGTTGCTGGGACTCTCGATGTCAAAAAAAAAGGAGTTTGCCAAAATAACTTCATTTGGAAACGAAAGTTCCTTTTGATGTAATTATCTTCATTGCCCTTTCACGATGCTATAAATTAATGGGATTGGATTGGTTCTCAAACATACCTACTAACTTGAAATCTTTGTAGATATGTGCGTGTGTACACTGACAAAAATAATTGGGACTTGTGAACTTCTTCTAGTGTAACTGCTGTTCTTCCATAGACAATAAAAAATTAGATTGCTCAATTTAAGTACATCGTGCCACCCTTTGTTAGTTTAAAGCGTAAAGTAAAGAAAATCACACGAGTCCTTCGAAATTCCAAACAATGAAAGAAATCAGAAAACTTTACCAATAGGTCCCGATTGAAAGAACTTTTATGTACTTAAATGAATAAGATATTAGTTGAAAAAGAAGAAGTTTTACGTTCGTTATAGTTACTTTGTGTTCTGTCTTTTGGTCTCTAAGGTTACTAAGGTCAGTGTTCCTTTTGTGCTGACTTGTCTTTTCGTTCAGAAACATAAAGGTCAAATAGAAGATATGAAGATTTTAGGCCTGTCTGACATCGTTCTGTTTAGTCGATAGCAGTTTGTAGACCCTATGAGGACAGTTCATTCAAAATTGCGAAATTCTGCACGGTAGGTGGCCCAGTGGTAACGGCCCCGACTTACGTGTCGTTTGTCGTGGGTTCAAACCCAGGCAGGCGCATTACTTTGTGTAATTTATTTCATCACCACTGCTCTAAAAACGGTGAAGGAAAACATCGTGAGGAAACCAGTATATCCTAGAACCAAAAATTCGAAGACATGTGACATCCACCAACCCGCACTGGGTCCGCGTGGTGGATTATGACCCATTCCATCTCTCACAGAGAGGAAGCCTGTGTCCCAGTAGAGGGAACCTTAAAAGGCCGATGAAGAATGTACTGTTTAGAGTAAAACATCATCGTATGAGTAAGCGCAAAAACTTAATCAATACAGTGTGTCAAAAATACAAACAAATTATACCATCTCAACAAAACGTTCCTATCACTTCTATCCTGACAGCCACACTTCGTTAGATTAATACTATATACAGACCATCATCAATCAGTCAAACTAACGTCAAAGGCGGCTTTGTTCACTGAATTTCGAACAACATCACTATTACCAATAATGACTGAAGTTCGTCTGGTCTACGCACAATAATATCCCATCAATTCTAAACCACTTCGTAATCAAGAATGGAAACATTCAAACTAAATTGGAATAGTTGACTAAAGCTGTTCAAGGGGTTAGTAATTTACTAACTGAAGGAGTTAACCATGTTAATGAAAATTGCTTTCGATAAGATCTGATGTCTGAGTTATTGAATATGAGGCCTGTGATGAGGACGGGAGATAGGAAGTCGAAGGGATAAGTTATGGGAGCCTTTTATGAGAGGTATTAAATTTTATAGGCACTTGTGTGGAGTTCAGGGTATTGTGTACTGTTTAATGGATTTGGGAGTAAATGAGGTTACATGTTTTGGTTTTTAAACAATTCATGAATACATGATAGTGAAGCCATTACACCGATGCCGATGCTTGTGCCGTGATGTTCTCAGTTTTGATCCCCCGACGGAAAAAGAGGTGTGTTATAAGTTTGACGTGTACCTGTGTATTTGTGTATGTGTGTACCTGTCTGTGGTTTCATAGCTCCTAAACGGATAAACCGATTTTGTTATTTTTTTATTTGGAATTTGACTTTATCGAGAGTGTTCTTAGCTACGTATGATGAAAATCGGTTCAGCCGTTCAAAAGTTATGGGCGTTTTACTGTTTGAATCAGAGTGTTATCGCAGGATATCTTGTCATAATTACGTGTTCAATAGATTGTCGACCGAAGCGTGTCAAAGTAGATCAATTATGTAGCATGAAATAAAAATGTGTCGTAGGCTTTTTAAATTTTACTTCTATAAAGTTTGATCTCTCTTTATGTGTGAAACTAAACAAGTCATATTTCGAAATACAATAATTAAATATGTAATAATTATGGTTTCGCTTCATTGTAATTAATGCTCTTTACAAAATTGTGTACTCTTATTTTTTATTGTACACAAAAACCTACCTGTTATTTTTTAAATAAAATGAGGAAAAGTGATTTACTTTGGTACTGTGTTTTTCGAATAAATATACATTCAGGTAGGTAGGTACCTAAAAGGAAACTTGTTTGTTATAAACACAATCCATCTAATCAACCGTGAAACAACAACCAACAAAAACTAAACAACAATGCTAATACTTAGCGCTACAAAATCTTTTCTCAAGTCTAGGCTTTATTCCAAAGCCTATTTAAACTGCGAGGTTTTAACGCAATCCACTTCACGCCTGTAGGTACGTCACGTACTATAAAGCTAATAAAACCGACCAAAGGCTCGTTTACACCGGAGAGTTACTGGACGCTTAAAACTGCGAGAGGATAAAAAATGTTCTTGAGATATGAGACTTGCCAGGAGAGTCACTCTCATGTAATTCAACACCGTATGAACGATGCACAAATATACAATAAGGAATGTAACTTAGAAAGGGTGCTGGTTGCACATACACCTACCTGTTTCGTTAAATAATGTGTAACCTACAAATGATTCAATTGAATTATGTTAACATGCTTTTATTGATTTGAATAAATTATTTATTTTATCATTATCACCAGCCTTTTGATGTTACCAATCTGGGACATAGGTCTCTCCGTGAGAGGGAATGGGTCGTAATCCACCACGCGGGCCCAGTGCGGGTTGTTGGATGTCACATGTCTTCGAATTTTGATTCTAGGACATGCTGGTTTCCTCACGATGTTTTCCTTCATCGTTTTTGAGAGCAGTGGTAATGAAATAATTTACACAAAGTAAAGCGCCTGCCTAGGTTCGAACGCATGACATACAACTTGTAAGCCACGGCCGTTAACGCTGGGCCACCACTGCTCTCTTTATTTATTTAAATATTATTTTAGTAATGCCGATGGAAAATATGTCGATAAGAAAGTTTTGAGTGTGAATGTATATGAATATGAGTGTAAAGGAAGTCCAAAAACTTACGACAGGTGATATGGCTAGCTGCCTGATGAAAGGACGATATTTTTTTTAATAAAAAAATTAAAATCTTTTTGCATTTTTTATTTAATGGTTATTTTCTGCTTTATAAACAACGTATAATATACTTAGTAGTAGACACGCTTCAACCGACAATCTATTGAAACATGTAATTATTACACGATATCTTGCGATGAAACCATCATGATAAAAAAAATCTAAATCAAAATCGGTTCATCCGTTTAGGGTCTATGATGCCACATACACACAGATCCACACGTAAAACTTATAACAGCCTTCTTTTTCCGTCGTGGGTTGATAAAAAAGAATGGAAGTACAAATTTTGCGCACATTTTGCGCTGACCACGATCAAATTGGAATAAGAATAAGAGAGTAATATGTAAGCAATGAACACAGCCATGTAATGAGATTGCAAGTCAATTGGTCAACTTTGACAGTGATATTTTTTTTTGCGATTGAGCGCAGTCTCATAAGACAGTCCTTACTCAGGTCTGAGCATAGCATAAAGAGACTCTCACATAGAAACTGAACTAAGTTTCTTACATAATTACCTTTGCAGTCTCAGGAGTAATCGAATGTGGGCGAATGAATTTACTACTAACCTTTGTGAATTAGTGCCACAATATACTACGGACAATTTGCTGCTTAGGACCTATTTGGTACTTGAGGTGGTTGCCGAGGAAACAGGGGATCTTAATTAATTACCTAGCACCTTTGAGTCCTACAACTATCTAATCAGGATTTTTATTACAAATTCTACCATTTTTCCCAACCAAGTTCGCGAAGCTTTAAAATGAATACTGGCAAGTAAAGTTCAGATAGTGCTGACAAGTGATCAAATCAAATCAAATCAAAATTTCTTTATTCAATTAAGCCATTAGGCGGCACTTTGGAACGTCAAAAAATATATTTTAAAAGTAACAATAATTGATTCTACCGTCCATTCGGAAATGTAGCTTGTTGTGGAGAAGAATGGACAAGAAACTCCACACTTACTCTTTTAAAATAAAAAGTGTTTTACAAGTATTTGGTTACATCATTTCTTGTTAGAAAATAATAAATATATGTGAGAACGATGTAAAAAGACGTGCACGTAAAAGCGTCTAGAGCAAAACAAACAATAAAAAAATAAAATAAAAAAAAACAATACATAGGCAATTAAAAACAGGCCGAGGCAGCTAAGTTATGACCAATCCCAACTGACGACGCCCGTTCACGAACATGACACATAGATCGGCACCACTCAGATCAACCATCATGAAGGGAACCGAATGATCCAACATACGTGCCACCATCAGAGAGTGAACTTTTTAAACCAAGAAAAGACATTTTGTTTTGTTAATGTCACGAGACCCAAATCACTTTTCTAACGCAAACATACAAATACACTTACACACTCACAAACCACCGCCTTTAACACACATTAAATGTGCCCAATTATTTTTACCAAAATTCTTTTAAGTTTCTGAAGAACATACAAGCAATAATGTTCTTAAGTCACACTTACGATTTTTGTAGAAAGGTAAAGAAGAAAATACTGTGTAAGGCCTGTTCCTGTTCTGTTTAACATGCATTTCCATTTTGTCATACAAACGTCATAAGTAAAATTTTATCTTCAAAAAACATAATATATTTTAGACATTTTAAAATCGCTTAGTTAAACAACATGGTGGCGAGCGAGGGATCCGATTAATTCACAACTAAAAGTCCCCACGGTCCGTTTACAATCCGTTAAAATAATCCCATTCAGCTTTCAGTGTTAAATTTAGTTATATTTAAAGCTGTGGTGATTATTTCTGAGTGAAGTGAATATTAAATATAAAATATTTGATTTGCCTTTGAAGCTTTAAAGGTCTATGGAAACATACAGTTATAAAAAGTCTTGAAAGAAGACCCTTTAACAATATTAATGAGAATATTATGTCTAAGTGAAGATTTGAGGTAGATTCTCATTGAAATCGTTAACACATACCCACTTTAGGTGTGCGATGGAATTTCATCGCACAGCTCAATTTTCTGCTCACAATATTGTGTATTGTAGAAAATTATTATTCACTATGCCTTTATTTTTCGTAATGGCGGTTTCTGACCATTAGGTAGTATTACAGTCCCGGTGTTCTGTTTAAGACTAACATAAAAGGGGTTTCGTTGAAAAGTCACACTGGTTTTTGCCAGGTTCGAGTCTGTATTTACAGCCATAACCTTCGGACCATCATGGCTAACTAATATTCCTTACTTTTTTACTTATACTTAATCTGTATCCTTGTTTCAGGTTGCACGTGCATTCGCTTCACTTCGACGTACGGCAAGGAGCGCGGCACGTTCAGCAGCCCTGACTACCCGCGCCCTTATCCACCGCGGATCGACTGCCTCCTTTACACCTTCGTCGCAGCGCCCCACGAGATTGTTGAACTCGTCTTCACTGACTTCGACATCCATAAGGAGCATCTTGAGTGAGTTTACATTACATTTACTGACGTTTCTTTCTTTTTCTTTATTATCTAGCAAAGGAAATTGTTCAAAGCTTCCACCGTCTTTTGTTTCGTTTCAATTTGCTACGAACGGTTAAATTCTTCGCAAGATCTTTTGGTGGCTTACAAAGCTGCGAAGGTTGAAAAGCTATTTAATGCATTTTAATTTAAAATTGAATTGGAGTTCTACTGAAAACTTTATTTATTAGAAAAGTCTTCGGCTAGTTTAAATATGACTTATTGTTCGGTATTACCTTCAATTAATTACAATTAAGCATCAGATAATTGATAAATGAGATGAAAACTATATTTGAGAACTTTAAAGTTTATACGACATCTTAATTAAGATCAATTTAGACTCATTCCAAACGTTTCGCATAAATTTAATACCTGATTATATCAATTCAAAGAATAACTTTCCATCTCAATATTGACTTTAGAACTCAATGAAACTTAAAGTGAAGATGAAATTAATGATGAAAATAAATTCTTGCCATATATAAAGTTCAAGAATAGTTTGCTCCAAAGTCTCAATATTGATTTATGGCAAATTGTAATAAAATACTTCAAGCTATACTTAGTCCTTGAAGTCTACAAAGTTTAATTCTACAATCGAAACTTCTCTCATTATCGAAATCCTGTTGAAAATTGGTCCATAACCAAGGAACTCGAATTTGCTTTTAGCATCGTCGATTTTGTACAATTATTCCGATGTATCTTTATTTTATATTAATTTTAAAGGTAGGGGATTTCAAACTTTTGTCTCTCAAGAGAAAGAGACATGGTTCATCATTATGGGTCTAATCGAATCAAAACTACAAATATAATACAAAAACTTTTATTGTTCACATCGTGCTAAATGCTGATGTGAATATTTGATTCATTTATTCTTTTCACTTGACCTCAATTTTGGTTGGCTTCCTCAATCCGGCCAGTTTTCTGCAGAACTTCACATAGTCAATCATGGTTGACCCATCGTCTTGGACAATCATTGGTGCTTCGTCTAATGCGTAATCAGCTTCTTTTGCGGTGAACTTGTCTCCGAAGGTCATTAGGTCATGTCTGATCCTGGAATTAACGATATTAAATATTATTACAAGCCCATAGATAATGTCTCACTACAGGAAATAGGTCTCCTTATTCCTCTTCGTCTTCTTTCTTTCTTCTTTCTCTAAGTACCAGAACTTATGTGTTATATCCGTGAAAGATATTTAAGTTCCTTTGTATGTTTTCTATTGAGGTATCGATATATTTTGTAACCATTGTTGTATTAAGAATTCTAAGTATATCAGTAAAAATATCACAATACAGGTATGTAAAAATAAAATCAATTGAACGTGAGAGCCCATTGTTTGAGAAACTGACAAAGAAGTCACAACAAAGACAGATTTGAATAAGAGAAGCCGAAAATACAATATTTTAGCTTGAGATAAACAATTCTGCGAAGACGGGCGAAGTATTACCAACAGTATATAAATTAGATAAAACAATGTATGTTTTCTTTATAAACAGTCTTGTTTATCATCCTAAATTGATAAAAGGAAAAGTTTTACTCGTTTGTTTTTCTCACAGCTTATCCAATTGGCACTCCCATTTGTTTTCATCTGTGTTATTGATAAAATCAGGGTGGACGTTCGATAAAAACAGTTATTCTTTCGGACAGATGATAAATTGTTTGTTTATGAGATTAAATATTGGATTGAACCATTTACAGAAGCTTTTACGATACAACCAATAAATAAAACACTAGATTATATGTTAATTCGAAAGTCTACAAAAAGCTCTTTTCAATTACCTGAAAAAGTGGCCTTAATAATAAAACGGACTTAACTTTACAAGATCTTTACGTGTGCGGCTTAGAAACATGGGTAGAGCTTAGTGGAACTTTTATTGTAAGAATGTGTAAGACCATAGCAACCGAATAAAATATTACTCCACGCTTAGACGTGACTGAGCAATAAACCTTTTTTCCAAGTCTCGAAGGTCGCGAGAACGAAGCCGGGGGAAACAGCTAGTATGTAATAAATTTTATTTTAGCGTTTCACATTATCTCTTACAGCGAGAATAAAAGAAAAGCGTAGTGTATCGGAAACTTACTACCATGTTAGAGAAAAAGGCTGTTTTGTTAGACTACACCTGTCTTATACCCTTATACTTTGTCATAATAATACTATTACTGTCATAAGGTTTATTACGACTTTTATGTTTGTTATACAACTAAGCTTAACTATTACCTAAAATATTTTATTTTCATATCTCTTGCTCTACCTACAAAATTGAATGTGACGCGTAAGCAAAAATTATGGCTCTAATATGTTTACGTTTATACCTAGATTTAATATAAAATTTACGTAAATAATTAATTTAAAAAGTTCTTATAAAGATTTCAAGTTTCTTCATTGAACATCTACATTTAGCATAATTATACCAAAACATTTCTAATAAAATTAAACTTTCTACAATTTGCATTAACAAATAATTTATTTCGTGTTTAACAAACTATTTATTTATTAGAAGACTTTCGTGAACTTTCAAATATGAACGTAAACCTAATATTAGGCATATTTTCATAGTTAAAAAAGTTCAAGTTCCATTTTTTTTTTGATTTACTGCTTCTAAATGTATAGTTAAATTTATTATTATTAGTGCTATTTGCAAAACATAATGGCTATACGAATTTTGTATTTTCTGGCATAAATTCTCGTATATAGACGAATAAAAAATGTAAGAACACATCATTTTGCTTTACGACGTACAAATGTTTTCTTATACGTTTTCTCGTCAAAATTCGCCCTTAGAATTATACAAAAGCATATCCGAGGGTTGTCGTAAAACACAGATTGCACTGAGAATTTTAATAAACCTCCATGGTGTTCCTCCTTAAGTACGTACACTTTTAAATAAAGTTACGCATAAAATTATTTATCTTTTACGTTTTGGAGCTGTGGAATTTATAATTTTACTAGCTGTTGCCTGCGACTTCGTCTGCGCAGCATTAGTACTTCGAATAGCCATATTTTATATCGCGCCATTTTCATTATTTTATCATTTTTCAAAGATCTTTATTTATCATAATTTTTTTAACAAAAATGCACTTACCCTAAAAGACACATGAACACATAACAGAACACTTTATTAGGCTACAAAACATTCGCCTTTCAAAGTTTATTTAACACATTTATTTTGAACTGATTTCAACTTATAATTCCAACAACAATAATATTAACTTAACATTTTTGCAAATTATTTAGAAGCATTATAATTTTGCTATTTGCATGTAGGTAGGAAAATTATATCGCACCATAAAATTATAGATGTGTGGGCCACCTTATTTGAGAAATTATTAGTTCACGATACAAACTTCCACTCCTCTTTTGACCCTCTTAAGTATGATTCTCGGGATAAAAAAAATATCTTATGTCCTTCCCAGGATTTCAAACTATCTCCATACCAAATTTCATCTAAATCGGTTCATTGGTTTAGGCCTGAAAAGGTAACAGACAGACGGACAGACAGAGTTATTTTCGAATTTATAATATTAGTATGGATATACAGAATCACAAAAAAATTAAACTATGAAACTCATCGGAATTTTAACGCTTAGTTGCGTATGGTCGCCATAGTCACTTTAAATCTATATTTACATCTAAATTCTTCGTAGAAGAGTTGTAAAAAGGTTAGCAATCGACATCTTGTAACTATCGAAATATTTTCTTAGGAGTAAGCAATTTACCTGAGAAAACCCCTCGTACAGAACCCAAATCAATTCGGAGTAATTAGATACATCTCTAAATATAATTAGAACATTACCAAAGTTACTTTGCTAATCTGAAACAAACGTCATTCGGTTTCGGATAGTACCCAAAGACCGCTTTAAATCATACCCTGTCAGGGTAGGTACGGTACCCAAGGAATACATCATGCGAATATCTGAAAATGTAATTTAAATCTTGATTCGCAATATTTACCGGTCCCTTGAGTAATGTAAAATTTAAACGGTACCTTTTTATGGCTATTAAGATATAATAATTTAATTCACTTGGGTTTAATTATAATTATTTCGAAGCTGATTGTATGCTTCTGGGATTTATTATATAATGGACAGTATCAGTTTTGCAATGACAAACTTTTTTGAGAATTTCAATCGTTTACGTGTTTTCGCGGTAGGATTTCAGTCAGCTTATAGACATTTCAGAGATAATTATTTAATAACTTTTTTGAGGGTCCAAAAAAATCGGCTAAGTGCCCGTCAAAATTCGCACATTTAGAGTTCTGTACATAGCAAAAATCTGATTTATCAATATATTGGTACTTGTTAGTAAATTATGCGTACCTAATAATAAACATTATCACCAAATTTCAAGTTGGTAGGGCAAAGGGAAGTAAAAAAATATCTACGGAACAAAATTGTGTGACAGACGATAGACAGACAGACACGTGAGTGACAGCAATAGGGTTCCGTTTGGATCCTTCGGATACGGAACTCTAAAAAGATCTGTATTTACGCAGTAGTTTGCCAGGATTTCTCAGAATAAAAAATAAAATCATAATAATGAGTAGTTTTCTACGTTGACCATGTTTTTATGTGACCTCTTTTATCTTTACTATCCTTCACAAAACTTTTGAAGTCGATGAACTCACGCAAGCAATTGTTTTTGCACGTATTTCTATTAGTTTCCGAAGGTCGAAACTATCGTACATAAAGTTGTTTCGACAAGATGGAGTTCCCTTCGTAAGTGATCGGTCAGTCTTGTTTTTGATGTTTTTCCTAAAAGCAACTAACCTCTAGTTACGGTTTTTCCATATTTACGTAAGCCTCTGTATACCGACAGAAAAGTCAATATATTTCGGTAAACAATAATTCAAATATGTTTTTGATGAAAATACGGACGGTCATATTTTACTAGAGCCCTTCAGTTAGATCAAATGTACAACCGATGGAAAAAACAATACGATTGTAGTTAGGAAACATAACAGTGACTATTTTAATTGTTTGTGAAATGTCGTTCAGTTGTTTTGATAAAAATAAAAACATAATAATATATGTAGTCAAATTTAATTGGTACAAATAACATTCCACAAAGGCTTGAATTTGTGGTAGTATCCTAAAAAAACTGTCCAAGTGCGAGTCAGGCTTGTGCACGAAGGGTTCCGTACCATTATCGCAAAAAACGGCAAAAAAAACACGTTTGTTGTATGGGAGCCCAACTTGAATATTTATTTTATTCTGTTTTTAGTATTTGTTGTTATAGCGGCAACAGAAATACATCAGCAGTGAAAATTTCAACAGTCTGGTTATCACGGTTCATGAGATACAGTCTGGTGACAGACCGACAGACAGACAGACAGACGGATCGTGGAGTTTTAGTAATAGGGTCCCGTTTTTACCCTTTGGGTACGGAACCCTAAAAAAACAACAAATTTCCAGTGCTGACACATCACATCATCACGTCATCAGCCTATTAATGTTCGCACTGCTGGGACCCAGGCCTCCTCTCTGTGAGAGGGAATGGGCCATAATCCACATCCACGCGGGCCCAGTGCGGGTTGGTGGATGTCACATGTCTTCGAATTTTTGGTTCTAGGACATGCCGGTTTCCTCACGATGTTTTCTTTCACCGTTTTGAGAGCAGTGGTGATGAAATAATTTACACAAACTAAGGCCTGGGCTCGAACCCACGACTTACAACTTGTAAGTCACAACCGATACCACTGGGCCACCACTGGCTCACATACCACAATTTATTTTGATGAATCACAAAATAAATCCTAGATTCCTTTCATTTAGCCCACTGCATTACGCAATGTGATAATTATTCATCCTTGAATAATCCCTAGCCTATAATAATCTTTTAATGAAACAAGAGTAGGTACGGCTACATTTATTACCAGTTCTGAATGTTGATGTCCAATAAATTATTTCTAATCATGTTTGATCGTGTTTCATAAAAACATTCTAGAATCAACATAATATATAAAATTTCCTAGAAAATACCGGTTACATCGGCATCTCGTAATATCTATCTTCATACTAATATTTCTGTCCCAATTTCGCGAAGCTTAGGGTGTGATGGCTATATTAGATTTACACATAAGTTCATATATCTGTATACAATGTACACTTGGAGTTTCAAGTCGAAGTTTATTAGCGTCCTCTATACACTGCGGATTACACAAGTTAGCCCATTCTCCCTATAGTTTGCTAACTTTAGTTATGAGATGAAGTGAATTCATTATCGATTGGCCCATATACTGGATTGTCAATAATTTTAAGATTTATGAGTGTTATAAAATTTTATGTTTTCCTGTGAGCCATTATAGATTGACGTTAGAGCAATAAATATATTATTGGAATTCGCAATTAATTGGGAACTGAAATTTTATTATAGTATGGATCACAGATTCACTGCTGATTGAGGATTATATTTTTAAATTTTGAACTCGCATTTATTATTTTCCTCGTCAGCCTACGTTTGCAATTTACTGCCCAACTCATTGGCTTATCCTATCGCACTTCATTAAGCTCGAGTGTTGGCTATTCTTATCCATCTGCAAAGATCGTTTCTCCTTCAAGCCTTAACTCAAAACTACGTTCACCTATTTCCTGGTCTTACTCAAGAACATCAGGAAGAACATCATCTACCTCATCAGGAATTCATGTATGACTAATTTAGTCATCCCATTTCCATAATGGTCCTCTTTCGTTGCCGTATTACTTCAAACTGAACCTTGATTTGTGATAAATCTTACCTATCTTCAGAAATTAGTCCGTTATTGTCCTTGTCCCAACGAGACAGGGCTGACAGAAGAGTTTCTTCAGAATCTAACTCCAAGGTCCTATACCCAAGGAGATTGACGAATCCATCAAAATCTAATGGGTTGGGCGCCTGAAAAGAAAACGAAAATATTAAAGTCCGACACTCTCTAATTAATATTGATGACTAGCCGAATTTTCTGTTTGTAGCTAAGCGAAATCAAAGGCAGCCTGACATACGAACTAAGATTATTGCAAAATTATTAAAAATCAATACGTAGCCTCCGAAGGCATGTTACGATTTATTACGATTCGTTTAAATATGGAAAAAGATGTACTTTTTAGTTCATAACACTTTTTCTATATTTATAGTTTACTTTTAATGCTGTCGTGTTTTCTAATTTACTTTATTTTGGTATCCTTAATAAAATTATGTGTAGGGACTGCGCTTTGATCACTCTCACGTCTCATGATCAATAGTCATAAAGCTCATAAATATATCGATTGTTTTTCAGTAAATTTAAATTCTAGTTGGAAATAATTTATTTTAAATGCTGGCTCTCGTTTTGATCCCGTCTGTAAATGCGGAATCATTGGTAAATGGACTAATTAGAGCATCGATAGCTACTGATTGAATGCAGTTTACGTTCAACAGACAGGTACGTGTCGGGATTAAAGATCGCAATACTGCTAAACCATTTTAAACATTGTACTATAAAAAGTTTGTGTTTTACAGCGTCTGCGTCGTTGGAGACATTGCATTGGCATTTCGTTTTGATTTCTATCAGCCTGTATAATCTATCTGAATCCAGCACAATATCCTCTCCAGGACTTCCATGTGTTTTAGGCCTAGTGTGGACCATTGCTTAATATTTCTATCTACTTTATACTTATATGTATATAAACTGAAGCGCTTTTACATGAAATCATAAAACACTAAGTATTGCTTGGTCTATTCACCAATTTCGCTTCAGTCGTTACAATTTCAAACAAAACAAAGCCATAAAATTATAATCTTAATCAGTTTTAAACTCCATAACACCGTTGTTAGGATAATACGATTTTAACATAACCACTAACAATACGGTCCAGCGTTATTGAGAAAATAGACCCAGGAAATTAAAATGGCATCGTGTATGTCTAGATTCTTTAACTAGATTGTTGGCTAACATTTGCAAAAGGGACAAAAACTGTACAAATGTTAATAAGCCTTTATCAGACCGGACCCCAGTTAAAATAAATTGGATCTCCTACTGATGTGTAAAAACAGAAGAGAATTTTGATATAAAAAATTAACACCCTCGAACAGATTGTATGGAAAAAGAGAAATATTAATTTGAGCAGAAAATATTGGATTAGGACCCCTTGTTTAGTGAGTGGAATGAAATAATTAACACGATAGAAATAACTTGGAGTGTCAGATAAACAATGCTCTCGAGTAAATATAAATTAAAATGAATTTTGGAGATTCCCAATACTCGAAAGGTACAAAATTAAAAAACAAACCTGTTTTTCTACTCTTAATGGAAATCCATTTTCCAGAACCTAATAATCCGGTATCCCAAATATTTATAAATGCTTAACTCCCAAATTCTAAGTGGATTATGATGTTATTTTCAGATTATAGAAATTTCATTTCAATCTTCCAGCAGAAAAAATGAGGCAGAGAATAAGTCCCCTTAATCTTAGGGATACAGGAAAAATATTCGGTAATGCCGAAAAATCTGCAGACACTGTCCTAGACAAGAGGAATTTAAATTTGATCCTCTGAAGCAGAAGGAGTAAATCCCTGTGACCTCGTCAGAATTGTGGATTGACACGAGCTTAAGGGTCTCTTTCGTCAGGAACTCAGGACTCAGAAACTTCGCTAACAATACTTAAGCGGAATTAAAAGAAAAGCAAAGTTTTGTATCTCTTTTAAGACTGTCTTCAGCGAGTAGAGTCTGTTGTTTTATTCTCATTGGATAAATTATTTTGGTGTTTGTTTGTGTCTCGAGGTTGTTGGTTTCGTAAATTGTGTTATTGTTGTTTGAATGTGATTAGAGTATTTTCTATTTGTTGTTGTAAGAATGAAGTGTAGAATACCAAAAGGTACGTGGCCAGACCCTAGACCAAAATATTTGTGTCTGTACAAATAACATTAGAACCCTAGAGATGAATTTTTAAAAGGCAGAGTTCACAAACTTTGTAAATCAAAATTCAACAAACGTTACACATGAACGCACTATAAACTTTAATCTTACTCTACTTCGGTCCATCTGGCTACGTAGAACTTTCAGCCAGAGTTTGGTCACCTGGCTTAGTTATACCTCTACACACAAGTCTCGCCAACAATTGTCAACTGACACAGATGCCAGCTAGCTAATTGGCTATGCGCTTACAATTTATGGCTAGTTTGTGCATATCCGAACTAACTCGTAGCTACTTATGTCGCCAGATGTTGACATTACTTACTACACTGTCTTGTATATTATAGTCACTTGCAGCTATAGTAGGATGGGTTAATTTCGTTGCACTGAAATTACTACAGGTTATTGCAGTACGTGGTTTCTAGCTTAGATTGTGAAACTCGTGTAATATTGCTTCGAATTTTGCTAATGTCTTAGGTGAAACAATGTCAGAACTATGTTGGATATAACGTAATCGGTAAGATCTTTTAGATAAAATGCAGAAATCTCCTCGAAAAATTTCTCGAGAAAATTTAGAATTTTATCATTCTAGATAACAACTATATTTACCTCAGCAAGCATGTTGCGAATAGCATTTTCGTCAATCTTGTCACCAAAGCTGACAAAGGTAGCGCGAAGGTCACTGAAGTCGATACAGCCGTCCCCATCCATATCGAATAGTAAGAACGCCTGGAAACAAATGAAAGATAATTAAACTGTAATGTTAAATAAATTAATTTGTATGGTAGATACATATTATGTATGTGTGAGTCTGAGTGAAATTGAAGATAAACATGGTGTATCAGATGATGATTCTGCTAGTTATATCAATCACGTAGATTATTGTAGCAGTCTTGAAAAGGAAAGATGTGATTACATAAGTATTTTATACATACAAGGCAAGAAACCGTTTAGTTTATCCAGAAAAAAACATGCGATCTAAGTATCAAACCGATGTCGGTTCTGTACGGTGGTCCCAATGCAGAAACGGATATCCTTGTTAAAATCAGTACACAGAATAAAAATATTATGCACTAGTCTAAAATTCTCGGTATTGCATGCAATATACGGGACTCCTACCTCTTTCAGTTCAAAAATTTTATTATCGTCGAGTTCGGACGCGACATTCGCTGGTATACAAAGAGCTTCTCTTGCTCGAGACGCTGAGCGAGATCTCGGTTGCAGTGGGACAGTTAAGTCGTATCCACTCTCCGATATAATAGAGCTGTAAGGAAACAAAATGTTATCTGAAATAAAGTTTGTTGTGTTCTTGTGTCCAGTTCGATTCTGAACAATAAAAGTGGAGTTTGGTCAGAAATTGGTTTCTAAGAATAATTTTTAATGGAATTCGATTTTTTTAAATCTTTGATTCGAATTTTTGTTGCACAAATACTGAATCAACCAATCTGCCTAGCCTTTTCTACAAATATTAGTAAGATTGTATTTAGCCCGTTTAGCCGTATTTGTATTTTTTTGTATTTTTGTATTTTGTTTTTTGTTTTGTTTTTTTTTTTTTTTTTTTTTGTTTTTTTTTTTGTTTTTGTTTGTTTTGTTTTGTTTTTTGATTGTTTTTTTTGTTTTTGTTTTTACCTGGCTCCCAGTATCGAATAAAAGTTTTTTACATGGAGGGACTGCAGGGTAACACAAATAACCCATTGAGATCTACGTAAGTCTGATTGGGAGACTCGTAGGCTTCTGACGGAGATCAACAAATTAACGTGATTGCCGAGACACGGCGGGGTCAAAAATAGTTCCAGAAATAAATCGAATAGGTTTAAATAAACTACGATCGAATGCACAGAACAGAAAAAACGCCTTCTACAATAGAAGTCGCAAGTAGGCGGGGCCCGCGTACCCCGGGATTTGCACTATTCCGCATATGTCTGCTGCCCCGCCCACACAAAAGTAAAAGTTGATTTTATAATGTTAAATTTAAGGTCTATTTTCTTTTAAATTCAAACATATTGTTCTCGAAGATTCCAACTATGCACATGTCACAGTCAGCTACTCAATTAGAGATTGCCGTTATCGATAATGAGTTATCGATATTTTAAACCTACAATGTTCTCTGTGTTCTATGATATACCTTTCTGAAAAAATTTAAACCAGTGTGCGGTTTTTTTTGGTGATTCAGTATTAGTAATCAAATACATGTCATTTCCATGTTCAAACCCTTTTTTTTCGAATTCTGCCTTAACCAAGTTTAAAATAAATAAAGCATGGATATGGGTAATCTATTGGTAGTATTCTAATCGAAAAAAGGTTAATCGAATAATTAATATTTTAATTAATTATTGTTTAATTAATATTTTAATGTAACGATAAAGTGGCAACCTCCAAATTTCAGTTTAGTGTACGAAATTAAAAATCAGACTATAGTTTAATATCTATCGCGTAAACGCCACAGGGTGTATTTTTCTATCAATATAATGATTTTCAAAAACGGATTAGTAGTCTAACATGACAATTCTTAATTATATTTTCTATAAATCGTAAGTATTAGAATACATTTATATAAACACTATTTTGAATTCTTTATTTTTAAATATGACTTACAAGTACAGTGGTTGCTACTTTAGAAAACGGAACCGCTCTTGAGTTTCTGGTAAGGAAAGGCTCGCGCTTCTTAAACTGGGCAGCGCGCGAGATGGGCTGCAGACGTCGCCGCAGACGGCGCAGCTGCGGGCGCCGGTGCCGTCATTAATGACATCATACGTCGAGCTCTTGTCACCGCCGGGGTGTCAGCTGTTTTAGAACCCAATGGCTTGGCACGCGACGGTGGGAAGAGACCGGATGGGATGGCCATAATGCCTTGGAAGTTGGGTAGGCCTTTGGTGTGGGATGCAAAATGTGTCGATACCCTTGCGCCATCCCTTAGCACGGCGGGCTGTGCTGGAGCAGCTGCTGCTGGTGCAGAAAAACTCAAACGGCGCAAATATAACAACCTTATTGGCAGTTATATGTATGACCCGTTTGGGGTTGAGACATTAGGTCCATGGGGTCTGAGTGCTCATCGAGTGCTTCGAGACATAAGTAAACGGTTAGTTGACTGTTCGCGTGACCAGAGGGCTGGCCTTTGCTTCAGCCAGAGAATCAGCATTGCCATTCAACGTAGCAATGCTGCCAGCGTTCTGGGCACGTTTCCCATTGACATCGATGTGGGCGAATTTTTTGATGCACTATGAGCCCTTTTCCCTCTCCCCTTTGTATGTAAGTTTGTTTTGTTATTGGTCATAAGATTAGAAATATTCAGTTGTATATAAACACTTGATTTCAAGCATAATAATATTTATCGAATCTAGCTGTTGATTTTGTTTTGTTTCAAAATAAAACGGATTTTCGATAAATAAGTCAACGACGGTGGTACATCTCTAGAGGAAAACGAATTGTAATGACCTCATTAAGCAAATATAAATCTTACTAATAACGAAATACAGCTTTAAATTGAATGCATTTAGTATAGTGACATCTAGCGGCGGGTAGCGTAACTTGGTTATTAAATTATTCCATGTGCGATTTTAACGGAAAATGTAATAAATACTTAAAAAGAGTAGTCAATTAACAACTCTATGATCATTAAAATGTGGTTTATATTCAAATAAGCGACGACTGACATATTTCCTACTTTCAAACTACCAATCACATCAAAGATTTCTTAGTGTTACGAAATACAATTAACCTGTATATGTGTGAGTTTGGGTACGCTGCTTCCGATACTAATGAAGCGATATACGATTTCTACTGTCTTCTCTGTTCTGTGATCGAATGTATAGACAAATAACCCATTATTCAAAAATAATTTATTTATTTATTAATTTGTGTATTTTATCTAAGGGCCTTATTTGCCTGAAAATAAAGAGTTATAATTTTTTGAGATTCTCGGGACCCGAGGGTCCCGGGCCTTTGAAAGGCGTACCAGGGACCGAAATCAACTCGCAGAGGCCTTGTTAGACATGTAAAATGAAATGTGACTCCAACCGGCAATTATCCCTGTATGCACTAGTGAGCACTCAAGGACCATCCCCGGCTGGTGCAAGACTATTGTAGAATATTGAGACAAAACACATTGGGCTTGGGTTTGGGAGGTTTCGTGGATCGATTACCTAAAACTCATCATCTGCCTAGCCTTTTTCCCAATTATTGTTGGGGTCGGCTTCCAGTTTTACCAGTGTTTTACATGGAGCACACGATACCCCTTGGCAAGACTGGTGTCAGATCTCAGGCTTCTGACTACCCGTAACGACTGTCAAAGATCTTCAAATGACAGCCGGGACCAACGGCTTAACGTGCTTGCCGAGGCACGGAGGAAACTATGTATGTTGAAATGGTCACCCATCCACGGACCGACCTCGTCAAGCGTTGCTTAACCGTGAAGATCGACCTGTGCGGCTGTTATTATTTAGCCACGAGCTCCTCAATTACCTAAAACTATAGAAGGACTATTGGTCCCTGCCTGACCACTGTTGAACACTTTTTTATTATTATTATTATTCAATAGATTCAGCTATCACTTTTTCTCGCAAAATAGAACGATCTAAAAGTATTAACAAAAACGCTATATTTTACGGCATTAATATTCAACCTAGCGCCTTTCAATCATTTCTCAATAAAGACATTTTACAACGCCGAAATAGCTTTTTGTTAAACCCGGTGAACGTAGCGGAAATTAAAAATTACAAATAATGAGATTTTTTATGGAGGCAGTGGTCCAAAGTTCACAAAATTATACCTATAAGTTTTGAACTTAATTAAAAATATTTCATATCTTATATAACGAACGGGTAGGCTTATTTCGATTAATCCCTGACACCCTGTAATTAATATTGATAATATCGAATATGTTTGTAAAATAAATGTTACCAGTATTTTTTTGATTAAATATATACCTGCCTTTCTTTACAAAAAAAACAGAAATACATTTTTAAAGGCGTTAATAAGTTTCATTAATGTTTGAAACTATTAGCAATTTATTTATGTTAATATTGAATATTTTTTTTTTTTTTAAATAAACTTCACGCATCATAGGTTTTGCATTAACATCACGTTTCACGAAATAAGGATTGTTTTACAATAAATTTTATTCAGTTTTGAGTTTATACTTACTCAAAACTGAATAAATTGTATCTGAATAATATCGACGACGCTATTAAAGCTGAACTGTTGAAAAGAAATAACTTAGCATATTTCAACACTTACTCCCCAGTCGAAAGCGATTGTAGGAGGTTCTCTTTAAATTTCTTTATTTCGTCCTTAGCATCGTCGGGCTTACTACGGCGACGCTCCCCTTTTGATCCCCTCTGCGAAAATACAATACACTTTGTTAAACCGCAATTTTAATAGGAAAAACACTTTCATCCTATTATAGCATTTTAAAACTTTTTCCTTTTATAAACAAAGCACCATTGAATTGATTGTACACGCTGCAAACGATTCCAGCTTCGCAAAGTAAATTGTTAAAAGACATAAAACAAGGGTCTCGTTTGATAAAATCAACTGCTGGCAATCGGCAGTAAAATATTAATTCTCTGTTTGAAGTGACCGGAAAAGATAACACTGGTGACTTTCCAAATTCAAAAGTCAAGACACTTCGAGAAGAGAAATTACTTACTTGTCAAAACTTTGTTCACAGTTCAATTTACAAAGGGCTCAAAACCTTGTGTTCACTTTATTTATTTTAAATTAAAACGTATTATATTTTAGCAGCTTAGAGTGAGATTACTTTGAAATAACTTACTCTTTTCGCGGCGCCGTTCGTATCTTGCTCAGCCATGTTTAACAAGTCTCTTAAACTACGATTTTTCTGCGCTTGTGGTGTCCTATGCGTGTTCCCACGACCGTACTGACTAGAGCAAGAATTGTAACTACACGTCAAGAATATTAAATCTACATTGCATTTTACGTCAGCCGAGATAATTATTTATTTCGGACGGATGCACGCAGATTTCGAGATTAGCCGTGATGTTTGCCTCAACTAATTAATCTTAGGGGCGAAACTGCTCTAAGATTTCCAGGTCAACGAATTGTTTGTGCACCGTTTACATGTTTCCACTTGTTCGGGACCGAGAAGGGTAGAACGCTTAGCGTTGTTTGTGTTTATTTTGGCGAATATAGCGGCTGAATGTTCCGAATTTAACACCATTAGCGCGATGGTTGCAATTCAACGAACATCAATTTATCCGATTTACCTCTGCAATTTGTGTTTGATTTCTCTATGGATTACTAACTCGCCTCAATTTACATTATTAACAGCAATACTGTTATTAGTAAATAGCATATTCCACTTTACATTAATATTAAATGTTGTCGTGTCTCTTGTTATTCTAATCTTATCTAATCTTGTATGGATACACATGTTGGCAGAAGCTCAAAAATGAATAACGACTATTAATCTCTGTGATATGACCAGGATAGTCAATTTAATAATATTTTACGATCCAGAAGGAACCGTAATGATGTCAAAAATAAATAAAATATGTGTCAACATGTTAAACCTTCAGAGAAGTAATAAACTTGGTGATTTTAAACTTCACGGTAAATGACTTGTTGAAAATTACTAGATTCAAAGAAAACAAGACTTTATGTGACACACATATTATGCATGATATTTTATATTGATATGATCCGTAAATAAAGTACTTAACAAAAATAAACTTCAGAGAAATATTTAAATAAAATAATATTTTGTAAGCTGCCTTAAATTGGGATGTCAGGATCCCGCGAAATTAATTACTTATGACGTACGAGTACTGAAGCTTTATCTGAGTAAATAAATTAAAGACTTAATGATACATAAATAAACAGTACCGAGGTCAATATAATTTTCTTTTTTTTTCCGATAGTGTCAATTAAAAAACCTTAATCATTCTTACAAAAGCTAATGTAAACACAGAATAGCATACTTGGAAATGTATTTTCAGAGCTTAAGAGATACCTTTTCATTTGCCTTCTAAATCTTGTTAAAGATATTGATAAAGCCGGCCAAGTGCGTGTCGGACTTCGCACACTTAGGGTTCCGTATCAAACCGCAAAACAAGTTGGTTAAATTATGATGAATTTGTAAATGTCAAAGAAAAATATGATTTATATTGGTATTTGTTAGTAAAATTTACGTAATAATAAACATTATCACCAACATATAAGAAGTTCATAGGTCAATGGGAAGTAAAAAAATACTTCGGACCAAAATTTTGTAAAAAAGCTGATTTTGGTGGCTTCTCAAACTAAAAATACAGCATTTATCTACTCAACGAGCTCTAAACAACGACAATCCACTCGATAGGTTAGGTTAAATTATTTTACGCGGCCCTTTAGCTGTACGGGGGCTCCTCTTAAAAATCTTTAAAAATATTTTCAATAAAGTGCTCATACTGTGAAAATTTGAAGATTGTAGCTCCAACCGTTTGGCTGTAAAACCTGTGTGACAAGTGAGTGTGGACCCTTCGGGTATGGAACCCTAAAAAGCAAATATACAAATCAAACAAGAAAATATTGTTTAGCAAAACTAGGTGTCGAATATACGAGACGAGAAGTTTCTATAAAAGCAAATGGTTTGAGCAAAATGTAAGTACCACAATCCCGTTCCGCCTTAAATGCTGAGAGATGAGATTTCTCAACTTTTACGATTTGGTTATTGTTTATGTCAATGTAACCTAATATAGTTTTATGAGAAGCCCGTTCCCATAAAAGTTAATCCGACAAAATATTGCATGCGTTAAGTTTTATTTAATTACAACTTTTGTTTTCTAAGAAAGAAAGGAAAATTGTTTATTTGCGGCATGCATGACACATACCATTAAAAGTAAAATATAACAAAAGGGAAAACTTAAATACACATACAAAGTATGCGTCACACAACCAATACAATAAATGCAAAGTATTCTTCACATTTGTTAAAGAATAGTTGTATAATAATAAAGAAATCTAAATGATGTTTTGAATAGGTATTTCATACTAGTATTCATCTAGAACTTCCCGATGGAATTCAATCGCCTCCACAGATAAGGATTGAGCTTAAATCAATAAGCTTTTTTGCTGCGTATTCACGGTTTCATGCTATAAGTTCAATAGAATGATAGAAGTTCATTTGGTATAGAACTCGGCGTCCTTCCTTAGTTTTTAGTATAGTTATATATATTCACCATGTCCGCTTATACTTTCACCGAAGGAGGATAATGTGTTTATCAGTCTATGTATGTATATATGTATGTTTGTTCCTATGTAGCGTTCTAGAGACCAAACGCAGTGGCCGATTTTGATGATTCTTACGTCAATCGAGTCTTAACCCTGCGAGTGTCACTGGCTACATTAAAATTGGTGAATAGAAAAATAGCGGATTTTGGGCGCCATATTGTGGGAGCCCAAATTTATTTTTTCATCCTACCCTTTCATGTGGGGTATCAAAATAAAGGGTTTTAAGAGGTGATTTCAAAAATATATAATACTTATATGTTTAAATGTAACTCATACTAAAAAAAAATAACTAAATAGTTATAAATAAAAAAAGTAAATTTAACAAATCAAAAGACCCGACTGCTTAAAAGGCGAACTAAAAAGACGTAAACAAGAAGAAAATCATGCTGTGCAGTCGGAGGATACATATTCGCGAGCTGGCTGACCAAAACCAGATGTATCCTCGGGTCTTTCGATTTTTTAACTTTTTTTTATTAAAATCAATTGTCAGCTGGCAGGGCCAGCTAAATAGTTGCTTTTGGATATGTGAAAAAAATCACGGTAGTAGTGTATGTAACGAAATTAAAAGGAAAACTATCACAGGTTTACAAATTTACGAGTAATAGCCAACCAACTTATAAAATGTATTTATAAATAAAAAAAATGTATATTGATGTATGGGGACAAAAGTTTTCGAACGGCATAGTTAATTTTGTCTGTATAAGAATGTTAGTAATGTTACCTATTTATTTTAGTGAATTTAGCTGTTTATACGGAACCCTCTGTGCGTGAGTCAGACTCGCACTTGGCTGAAAATTCCAAAATCTATGTGATTGACATGCACAGATGAATTATCAAGAGGTCAATCCTATTCGTTTAGGCGGTTTAAAAATCGTAAACGCTGATAGAATTTTAAACCTGAAGTTTTATGCCAAGAGCCTTTAGTTATTTTGTCATGTTTTAGATCATCATAATTCATTGGTGTGGAAGAAGAACTTCTACTTTAAAAATTTATTTTTCTAAAAGTTAAGTCCCAGTTAACCATTACCACCTCCTTCCTTCGTCTGATCAGCTAAATAAACGCGATCATGCAAATACGAAAGTCTCAAGTAAATCAACAGCGGCTAGGTAATCCGCACCACGAACAGGTGTAAGTGGGTTTTTAATCAACTACAAATGCAACGGTTTAGGAGACTCCAAATGAGATTCGTGTAGGGCTGTCACGATGTCGGTTTTAGGAATACATGCCGCAGAACTTTTATGAATGAAGTGAAGCTGCATAGTAAAACATTTTTTCCACTACCTTGTCTATTATTTTACACATTGCCTAAAAAATTCGTTTCGAAAAATGAACATTTAGATACAAGATTATAAAATAAAAATTAAAAAAATACAAAATTATATAATACCAGTTACAAATTGACTTTTGTATGGATCATTATGTAACTGGCAGAATGATACTGAACCTGTTACCTCTCGAAAAAGCGTGCGTAGATTGTTTGTCTGTGGTTTTAAGTCTGAACGTTTCTAATAAATTGTTGTTGGAACTTTTTTGCATTTAAGTAAGTAAGTTCGTCGAGTCTGGCAGACGTCTAGGGCTCGAGAGGACAAGACTGCTCTAAACAAGGCGATTGTAGACCTTAAGAACGCTATTGCCGATGCTGAGAATTCAACAATAAAAGCTCAATTGGAGTCTCTGACAGCCACAAAAGCTACTGATTATTCTCTTTGGAAGGCTACCAGTGGCATGAATCGACCCCAATGTGCATAAGCACCAATTAAATTGAATGATGGACTATGGGCGAGAACTAGCAAGCAGAAAGCAGATGCTTTCGCTACTCACTTAGAGAAAGTCTTCACACCAAACGAGGCAGAGCCCGGTTTTGACGACCCTCATATTGAAGCCAAATTAAATCAACCCTACCAACTTGATCTACCTATCCGACCTATAACACCCAAGGAAGTACTTCGGCAGGTAATTAAACTTGATGGCAAAAAAGCGGCAGGCTTTGATCTTATCACTAAGGAAGTGCTAATCCAACTACCGAAGAAAGGTATTGTATTCCTAACGGCACTCTACAATAGTATACTACGAACCAAATACTTTCCAGAATTATGGAAAGTTTCTCAAATAGTGATGATCCATAAACAAGGCAAACCAGAGCATGTTGTATCGTCATACAGACCCATCAGTTTGCTCCCCGTAACATCTAAGCTATTCGAAAAGCTTTTGTTAAATAGAATGATGCCACAATTACTCCAAAGGTCCGTCATACCTGACCACCAATTTGGTTTTCGGCAGAAACACGCTACGACAGAACAAGTCCACAGGATCTATGACAAAATTAGGAAGTCTCTGGAAGATAAGGAATACTGCTCGGCTGCATTTTTAGATATCCAACAAGCCTTTGATAGGGTTTGGCACCGCGGGTTACTCTATAAGATCAAGGCGTCCTTACCCCACACCTACTACGAACTGCTGGCATCTTACCTCTCTGACAGAATTTTACAAGTCAAGGAAGGAGAGGCCACCTCGGATTTCCACAAGATAACCGCAGGAGTGCCCCAGGGCTCTGTACTGGGACCAGTGTTGTACACCATATACACAGCAGATCTGCCACATACTCCAGACATTACGTCAGCAACATATGCAGATGATACAGCAGTTCTGGCTAGCCACAAAGACCCCGAAATTGCTTCTCAAAAACTTCAGGGCAGTTTAGATGACATTGACAAATGGCTAAAGACGTGGCGCATAAAAGCAAGTGCCTCAAAATCAATCCAGGTCACTTTCAGCTTAAAACAAGGAATATGCCCACCTGTAAAACTAGGCGAGCATGTACTACCACATAATGTCGGTGAAGTACTTGGGCATGCATCTAGACCGCAGGCTTACATGGCGGAAACATATACAAGCCAAGAGAGACCAACTGAACATAAAGTACAGGAACCTATACTGGCTCCTTGGAAGAAATTCTATCCTGTCGGTGGACAACAATTTATTGGTATACAACACAATTTTAAAGCCAATTTGGACTTACGGTATCCAACTATGGGGTACTGCTTGTGTCTCCAACATCAATATGCTCCAGAGGTTCCAAAATGTTATCCTTAAAAACATCACAAACGCACCGTGGTTTATAAGAAACTGCGAGGTTCATGAATACCTTAGCGTAAACACAGTGCACCAGGAGGCGAAAATCTGGGCAGAACGCTACAGAACACGCTTGGAGAATCATCCAAATCCCTTGGCGAAGGCTCTTACAAAGCCGGATCACAAAAGGCTGCTGAAAAGGTTGGCTATAATGGACCTTGCAAAGTAGGACATCGAAACGTATGATGTCATGAGTATAAAGAGGGATATCTCGCTGGAGAAACCACTCTGCACCACAATATCACAACAATTCTGCTCATAGTCCTAGGACTGATTGCAGAAGAAAAGGGAAAAAAAAAAAAAAAACAGTAAGTAAGTTCATCAGGTAGTGGAAAAAGAATCGTTCGTGTCTCGCATAAAAAGCCTTTATTTTAATACCCGCATCTAGCATTAGCTACATCGCTCGTGTTAAAATCTCGACTTTTTATGCTCGACACGAAATGTACTATTAAAGGAGGGGACAACTTTTTTCATGGACAGCTTCTTGTTTCTAAATAAACTGACATCTACTGTATAGACTACAGAAAGTTTAATGTTTTATTGTTAAGTAGTTACTGATATGATTATGAAAATTATTTTACTGATAGGAAGCTGTACTATCTCCAAGAGTGATTATGGCTAAACAGAAAAAAAAACTCTGTTCTCTGAGGGATAGACTGAGGGAAAAACTAGAATTTGATATATGGAGTGAATTATTCAAGTGGGCGTGGATTGGAAAATCCGAAACTACACGGAATAGCGTAAAATACTCAAAGGAGTTTCGGGCCCAATTTGGATGAAAGCTAATACAGCATCACTGGATTTTTGATAAATTAATATTCCTAGCCAGGAATCAAACCAGTTCATATTGAAAAGAAAAACACACCGCACTGTATTATTAAACTGTATTAAAAAAATAAACGGCATAATTCCGGGCAGTAATGACGGCAAAATTAAGCTCGTTTTTATAATTATCACCATGGCAGCGGTTTCTTAGCTTACAAAGCAAAACATTCAACAAAACAATCCCTTTAATTGGCATATCATTATGAGTATGTGGTAGACTAATAAGATCACAGACAAGTAAAATCAAAATACTGATTACTCATACTATACACAATACATTTTCATATTAGGCTCCTGTAAGCCAAGTTTTAATTAATAACGCACCGTGTGCGAACAAAGCAGAAAATGTCTGCTATGACTGATGAATCGGTTTGAATATAGAAAAAGTCTCAAAGAATTCCGTACGTTTTTAAAATATACAGCGTTCGTATGGTAGTTAATTAACTGTGTTACAAGACGTGGAATTAAAAAATAATTTATATATTGAAAGATTGTTGGTGTTGCGATTCCGTAAATGAAGTTGATTTGTGAAAACAGGAGAAATATGCTGTTATTACTATTGCAAGAGAAAAAACTTTAATCATATATGTGGTGTTCTTACTGTTTTTCGCTACAATAGGGATGTTTCCTGGATAGAAAAATGATAATTGCATTTAGTCCGTCAGTGAGATTATCGAATAATACTGGACACATATTTTTTGCTTTACCAAAACAATAACAAAATGCGTAGATAAAGCGCTTCAAAGTTCAGGAGTGGGGGCTTGTTACGTCACTGTCAGTATAATGTGTACTAACGGCGTGACGTCACACGATATTTCAACGCACTGTATCGTCGTATTTTTTTGTTTCCGTGGCAAAAGAAAAATACGTGTCCAATATATTTAGGTTATCCAACTGACGGACTTAATAGATATTTTTTGTGGTGTCATGTCGGTTTCCTCACGATGTTTTCCTTCACCGTTTTGAGAGCAGTGGTGATGAAATAATTTACACAAAGTAAAGCGCCTACCTGGGCTCGAACCCACGACCTACAACTTGTAAGTCGCGGCTGATACCACTGGGCCACCACTGCTCTATTTTTTGTCAACTACCCTATTATTTAATAAACGAATTGATAATCTTATTTTTTTTAAGTCGGTTAAAAAGACGTGTCAAATCCGTTTTTGTGCTCCGTTCATGGCAATAAGCCTATTACAAAAGACTTAGTATAACTGGCAAAATTAATAAGAGGTCCACCCATGGCCAAACCTTCTAGGTATGTAGGCGTGGAGTTATGTTTATTTAAATAGCTTTAAAAGGATGGCGTCCATGCTGCGCAGAGTGCGTGGGAGCCCCAACAGCATTCTGAAGGTCATCCGTTATAAGCCGTGTAGCGCCATCAAGTGTGTTACTAACATAGTTTGTAAGTATTGTGTACTAACAATATTAATAAGTCCTGTCTAAGTGTATTACTAACATAATTTTTAAGTGTAATGTGTAATTGATTTCCGCGTAATAGACGCGACAATACCCAAATTTGCCAACATCAACACAGAACGGCACTTATGCGGAAGAGTGTTTTTTGCATGGCTCCAAAAATTTATAACAAATTCCCTAAAAGCTGGAAGCAGTTAAGTAATTTAGCATTTAAAATAAAGTTAGAAATTTTCAAGCAGATAAAGCTTACTATAATTTAAATAATTTTTTTATGACAAATTATAATAATTTTACACATTTAATATTGTAATATCATGACATTTTTAATAATTTTATTTTGACATTCTAGAATAATTATTTTGTTTTGACTTATTAATATAATATATTTACATTTTTTTTATAATTTTACTCTGACATTCTAGATTGATTATTTTGAATTGCTTTAGTTTATTGAAATTTGCACGACATTTATTTGATATCTTATAACTACTAAATATGACATTCTATTAATTATTTTGATGTGTATTCTTTTTTTATAATATTTGCATGCCATTTTCCAAGGCAAACATGACGTTCTATTATTTTGTATTCTAACATCTCTTTGAGCAAATAAAAATGATTTGATTTGATTTGATTTGTAATGCCATAGGGACCTTTGAGTCTGCAATAAAATATTTATATTTTGTTTTATTTTATACCTTCATTTTTTCTTAAGATAGTTATCTTCTGAAAGTGCCAGCCCTGAATGAAGGTGAACCGGAACGGAGGCAAGGAATTGGGATTGCACTTAAGTTTCTTTGGCAGTCGAACACCGCAATTTATTTTTGTAGGACGATTGAGGGTTCTCGATGTTTGCTTTCATTAGTATCAAGATGGATGATAATTATACGTTGAGCACTTAATTTATTTTCACGGTTATTTCAGGATCTAATTAGGTATTTTTATGGCACAAGCTATATTTTGTTCTTCAATATTGGAAAGGAAGAAGACGTCGCATTTTGATGTGGTACGGTGCTTAAAAGGTCTTTAGGCTTCATGTTTTGTGCACCGTTTTGAGATGAGGAAATCTTTTTATTTGATCCGCAGGATGTGGAGTCAAGACTCGTTAACGTAAGCGGTGTTAAGGCTCCCACAGACAGGCGCTACGCGATAATGCGACAGCTAGATAAATGCTATTGAAACAGTTCTATGCTTATCCATAGAATAGTCTTTAAAAACCGGCCGAGTCGGACTCGCGCACGAAGGGTTCCGTACCATTATCGCAAAAAAAACGGCAAAACATATCACGTTTGTTGTATGGGAGCCCCACTTAAATATTTATTTTATTCTGTTTTTAGTATTTGTTGTTATAGCGGCAATAAAAATACATCATCTGTGAAAATTTAAACTGTCTAGCTATCACGGTTCATAAAATACAGCCTGGTGTCAGACGGACAGACAGACCGATTTTACCCTTTGGGTACGAAACCCTATAAAGGATTGTCGCATAATACATGCCTCGCCTGTCTGCGAGAGTATTTACGATACAGAGTAAATTTAAAAAGTGTATTTTGTCACAATATTTTTTAAATATTTTTAATAAGTATAAAAGCTTTATGACTAAAAACTGAGTGCCTAAATACACAAAAAGATTGACATGCTACTTAAACATTATATTTGAACAGAAAGACGTCTGACAGTTTAATAGACATGTATATATACTTTCGATCGCAAACACTACTTAGTAGAAATAGAATACCTAACATAATATCATCTGTATTCGCCGAATAGCTAGACCGAGGTGTATTTATACACCTTTTTTATTTTATTTTTTTAGGGTGGAGGAATGCATTTTTTTTTTATTTTCTCTAGGCTTGTGCTTGACCACTATCTCACCTGATGGTAACTGATGATGTGGTCGACGTTGAAACACGCTTGCCTAGACATAACCTATCCACTCTTGACTTAAAGACCCCTAGATTGTAGCTGTCGGGAAACAGACTCCGGCAGGGAATGTTATTAGCTGTACGAATAATAAAAGCATGCGCATACTGCGCTACCACGAGTTATGAGGGATTCCAACCAAATAAAACTCCACGGTGTCCTCCTGTGCCGCTTATGGTGGGAACACGGGCACGCGTTAGCACTCGCACCGCGAACCTGCCGCGGCTGTCCGTCACCGGACCCCTCCTCTAGGGTGTACCCCTCATCACCGGCGCAACAAAACACATTGCACGCCGTGACCACCCCAGGGTCCAAACCAGCACATGGGCGCCAGACGACCCCGTGTCCCCCTTGGTCCCCCTGTGACGGGTCAGGTCAGTGGCCCCGCCACCTACCAATTTTCAGCCGCAGGGGATAGGGACCTCCCTTGCGGCCCTACCGCATCCATTATCAGACGGTGGTGGCCCCGTCCAGGCCGCGAAAGGTAGGGAGAGCGACGCTCTGCAATACCGGCACTCCTCGCCCCCTGCGGCCTACAACCTTTTGCCCCGATATAGAGTGGGACCTGGGAGGCTCCATATGAAATCGCAGTCCGCCTCAGTCACGATGTCACCACTGTTACCAAGTGGCATCGGGTTCCTCTTCGCTTCATCGTGGGTACAAGCTACGGCTACTGGCGGAGGGGGATTACCCCTGCCTAGCTATTTTAATATACATAGACCGAACGTTGTATCTATACCTATCAATTGCCCAGTTATGCTTTCATCCCGTTTAATAGGGCTTGGCGTCAATCAGGAAATCCACAATCCGGGTGGCTACTGAGAAATGTCAGATGTAATAACCCGATATTTCTTTGCCCGACGCGGCTATCGAACCCAGAGGCCTAGACAAGTGTCATTTGACGTCAGCAATGGCTATGAGGGCAGTGGTGGCCCAGTGATAACGGCGCTGACAAACGTGCCGTAGGTCGTTTAAGAGGTAACGGGGTCCCTTCCAAGTGCTGATGGTGATCACCGGGGTGGTTTTAGTGAGGTAAAAATCCCACACTCCCTGGTCTTTTCCCCAAAGTCCAGGCGCCTTTTGAAGGTACCCCCCGTAAACAAAAAAAAAAAAAAAAGTCGTAGTTCAAACCCAGGTAGGCACTTTACTTTGTGTAAATTATTTTCTCACCGCTGCTCTAAAATCGTGAGAAAACCATGCAGCTCCTAGAAACAAAAATTCGAAGACATGTGACATCCACCAACCCGCACTAAGCGATTATGTTAGGGATTGATCACTTGAAACTTCGATAACGCTTGACATTCTCATACATACTTGGGGTCTTTAAGTCAAGAGTGAATAGGTTTCTTCTAGGTAAGCGTGCTTCACCGTAGACCGCATCATCGCTTAACATCAGGCAAGATAGTGGTCAAACGCGAGCCTATAGATTATAAAAAAAAAAAAAAAAAAAAAATACTTCTTTGTAATTTTTAACTCCCGACGGAAAAAGACGGGTGGTAAAAGTTTGACGTGTGTACCTGTGTGTTTTTGTGTAGGTATGTTTATTTTTGTAATTTTCTGTGGCATCATAGCCCCTAAAAGGATGAACCGATTTTGATTTCGTTTGTTTTTGTTTGAAAGGTGACTTTATCGAGAGTTTACTTAGCTATGTTTGATGAAAATCGGCTCTGCCTTACTAAAGATATGGGTGTTTTACTGTTTGAATCGGGGTGTTTTCGCAAGATATCTTGTCAAATTTTACGTGTTCAATAGATTGTCGCTCGAAGCGTGTCTACTACTAAATAAATTATGTAGCATGAATTAAAAATGTATCGAGAATTTTTTAATTTTTTTTTTTTTTTTTTACTATGTATAGGCCTGTGTTTGACCACAATCTCACCGTGGTCAGTGATGATGTGGCCGATGGTGGTAAGCACACAAAGCCTAGAAGGGAACTGGCTCTCAAGTGCTGCTGTCGGAACACACCGGAAGGTGCTTGGCGACAGATTTTCAACTTGAGGGTGGTTGCCAGCCAGGCGGGTACTACAAAGTACCCTACCACCGTGCTATGGTTTCCTCACGATGTTTTCCTTCACCGAAAGCTCAAGCTCATTGTAGGATTCGAACCCGCGACCTTCGTCTCGGTATCCGACGTCACTACCACTGAGCTATCATCGCCTTGAATTATTTAAATTTTACTTTTTCCTATGGCTATCGCCACGCTTTCGATGATAGAAAGTCACTTCTAGTCCAAGTCTAGGGCGCTAGGCTAGTCTAAGTCTAGGCTGTCTGGATCGCGGATACATTTGAAAAAGAGTTGCCGCGGCCCTGGCTCAAGCAACTGAAGGAACACGGGTGGGTTTTAGTCAGTAAATGTCTGATACGCTTCATCCAGAGCGAGCGAAGTCATTGGATGAATTACCAACCAAAAAAAAGTGCGATCTGGCGGGTATGCTCGGAACTTCACACTCGGCAGTAGCGCTTACAACCATTATACTAACGAGCAAGTCAGAAATAGAAAAAAATCTGATATAGCGTCGCAGTAAAGGCGAAAGTTTGTGAGTGTTTGTGTGTTTGTATGTTTGTTATATCTTCACGCTTAAAAGGTTGGACGGATCTGGGTGAAATTTTGCACAGATACAGATTATAGCCTGGAATAGCAGCTTTTTATCCCGGGAATATGTTCCCTTGGGACAATTTTCGAAATTCACGCGGGCGAAGCCGCTGGCAGAAGCTAGTTATTAATATATTCCAAAAATAGAACTGACTCACTGTAATTACTACTGATGACTAATGATGATCATATACTCGCGTCAACTAATTAAACATTATTGCATTCACAGGGTTGTTGCACCTAGAAGTTAAATAAATATTTGTCTATGAATAGGTTACTAGGCACTTAGTGTTATTTACAGTACCTATGTCTCCTCGATAAGCATGATCTGTGTGCAAATTTGTCATTAGTTACGAAAATTTTCTTCAATTATGTAGGTTAACATCTTAGGTACCAACATTTGAGATGTAATTTTATGTGACTTAGAGCAATATTCTAATGAATTTAAATAACAGCATTTAATTACGCCACTGCTCCGAGAAAAAATATACGCAAAGCAAGATCGCACATTCTGCAGAAATAAAATCTTAGTATCAAAAATAAATTACGACGTATCCTAACATATTTCTACTTTGCAATAAATATATTTACAACTATCGACGTGTACTCTAACAAAGAACCTTCTATTTGTAATTACTCAGCACCTACGACATTTTTCATTTCCCTCCAATCAAATTCTCCCGTTACTCCAAACAAGGGAATCGCTTAATCTCCCTGAAAACATTTTCAGTAACGTAAATGCTTTTAGTTCAATGTCTTAAGCCTCACGTTTTAGAAATAATCTGCAATACTAAGTGGTATTGATGCGGTGTAATCCCTTATGTACTTAGTGGATTATTTTGTTGTACATGCAAAGACTTTGGTTGAAAGGCCGTTTGTAAGTGGATAGCAAACAAAGACCTGTGTAAATACTTCAGAACTACTTGATTCATGAACTATAACAGAATCATTCGCATTCAATATTAGTACTAGACGTGAATTTTGTGATTCGGGTTTTTGTATTTTAACGAGCTATTTACACTTAGCGAGTGGATCAGTCTTCAAGTTATGTTTAAAAAAATTTTGTATTAGCAGACACGAATGGAGTGGGTAAGTACAGTCAAGGGTCAAAAGTGCAGTCTTACTCTTCCAATACTCAAATAGTTAGTTTTTGTAGAAGAATTTAAATTATCCACAACTGATTAAATATGTTGTATAGAAATTAAAGTATATATTACCAACTAACCGTGAAAAGCTAAAATGAAAAAAATTACGTCCCTTTTTTGGTAGTGTGACTGCATTTTTGACCCTTAACTGTACATATCTATCGGGTTACCCCCCTGCCTAGGAATTACGTCACCGTGTAAACAATATTACCTATATTGTTCAAGAAGCGGTCTTTTATAAGTGTTTGTTCGATACCACGGATAGGGTCGGCCCCTCCTCTAGTTTCTGGTGACACTCGCAATTTCTCATCACTTTAAATAAAATCCTAAACATAATCCTGACAGTATTTTTCACTACACAAAGACAATGAACTCGCGAGCTAAGCTAATCCCTATATAAAACACAAGAACAGCTGTTGAACAAACAGCAACAAATATTCAGCAACTGGACGTCTATTTGGCTTAGTAACTAAGTCGTCAAACAATTTGTGAGGTGGCTCAGAGCTGCTTATCTGACCTAAGCATTAACATATGTTACAGTTCTAACTTTTTGTTTCCCAAACATTGGGATATGGGAACACTTGGTGTAATATGGAGCACCAGAATGGAGGTTCGCCTCAAATATAGTTTGTTTCTGGGCAGTCTAGAATAAAGTCTAAATGACGTAGAAAGAAAAAGCACTACCCTGTCAGTGCTCACAACTTTTTCTTTCTACTTGTTGGTTTGAATTCTCTCTGAGATCGTCAATTTGTATTTTATTTGTTACTATACCTAATTATAGTAGAACTATTTTCTTAATGTCCCTCGGCAATCATCGCATTTCCGAATATAAACGATCAATTTCCATGTCCACCAATTATTAGATGTATTGTGTATAATAATTTGAATTCAGAACTGAGTACTTTATTGTTGTTTTGTTTTGATTTCCGTGTGATCTATATAGAGCTACCAAGATTTGTATATCTGAAAGCATGCTAAGCAACAAATGGCAGCTCATTTGTTGATCTTTGTCAGTCGTTACCGGTGGTCAATAGCCAGGAAATCTGGCACCAGTCTTGTCAAGGATTATCATTTTACCCATTCACTTGGTTGTAGAGGTCACATAAGTGGTCGTTCCATGTAAAACACTGGTACTCAGCTGTATCCAGTTAGACTGGAAGCCAAACCCAACATAAAAAGGCTAGGCAGATCGCTGTATTCTATTTTTGAATGTTATAACAACCGAAATATAATAACCAGCATTCTTTTTGTATTATCTTTAGGCTCGCGTTTGACCACTATCTCGCTTGATGGTAAGCAATGAAGTGGTCTACGGTGAAGCACGCTTGCCTAGAAGTAACCTATTCACTCTTGACTTAAAGACCCCAAGGTTGTAGCTACTAGGGAACAGAGACTCCGGCAGGGACACTCTTTAGCTGTGCGCACAATGAAAGTATTAGCAAAAAGCTTTGTGCCTATGGGTGGGATGTCAACCATGTACCGATGGCGCATGTCCGTACGTCAAGACGTACGGCTTGTAGTTCGATGATGGAAAGGGCTTGGTGAAATCAAATTGTAAATCTCAATTTTCATATTAACTATAGATCCTCAACCTCCTCCTCAACTCCGTAGTTGAAACTGTCAATCGATACGTTTCCTGATACCCTAGATAAGTGACATTCTATCGAAGAAAGCGTGGCGATAGCGATTGGAAAAATGTCATAATGTATGGGAATGTCAAACGCTATCGAAATGTCACGTGATCGATCCCTTGCATTTTGGCATTGCCACCATTCCCATCGCTGACATCGAAATACACTTACCTAGAGCTTGAGGCCTCTTTTCATTGAGACCTTCAACACGGGTTCTGGTTTAATAAAATATTCTCACTATTCACACAAGGGCAAGTATCGGTTACAAAGGTGACCAGGACTGACCGGGTATTCCAACCGATCGTACGAAGAACCTTGTACCCCATTGGACAGACAATTTTGCATCAAATATTCAACACATCCGTAAAAGGACGGTACACAGTACCTCATGTAAAAGGCACCAAAGCGGTTTTGTAAATAAGTGAAAAACGTTTATGAAAACACAATCTGCTTTTAGGGTAGCATCCTGTGTTTGTTTTCCAAAAAAACAATGACGTCACATATACCAGATGGCTTATAGAAGACAGTGTTGACGTAACCATACAGAGAGCTTTATACGAAAGCTACAACAATATAATCTAATTTGATTTGATTTTGTATGTTTGAAGTATAACTGCGACTAACAAAAAAACTTTTATTGAAATTGCTGTTTCAATAAACGAATTCAAACCGTACACGAAAAGGCAGCAAATAAAGTAGCAGTGTCGATTGGTGGTTTGATTACACAGCAAGCGCCAACTGGAATCACCGACAGTTAAATACAATTACAAACACTAACAGACGCCGTAAACTGCAGAGATGTATGACACAGACGAAATTGTCCCATTTGCACTTTAGTACCGCTTAAACTTTTGTTAAAGTACACGCTCGCACCGAACTAAATGTGTTTTCCAATATTCGTTCGTGGTGTTCGGAAAGGCGCTGCCGTGTCATTTGCCGTAATTGTACTAGTAACAGGCGCTTGGAGGCCTAACATTTCGCTTGCAACTGCCACCCATTTATGTTAGAGCTACAACATCGAAACACATATTTTCCTACACAAACTCATTTGCTTTACACCGACAATTGTATGGGGGTCTTCTAACACTGGTGCAATGACATTCCGTTTCGGGACGAAGCCGTTTCCCTACTCATTATCGTTAACAAAAGGATTGTACCCAATTTACATTTCATCGCAGTATTTCTCTGACTATTATATAGTTCGGCGTTGATTTCCGGGATTACGAATATGCTAAATCATTTTCCTACCATTTGAATATCCCAATTATCTCATTTCATATGTTTTGCATGTTTGTATGCCAGCAATAATATATTAGAATTAAGAACCGCCTCTGGTACTCGTAAAACAAACATCCATTCTTATGAGAATCAATGATTAATATTGCCTCATGCAATATCTGTGGGCTTACACAATCACATATTGACAGCGAAGATGTATTACATTTCTCCAATTATGCGGAAAGTCGTTCAGCGACATGAAAGGAACCAATCACACGATAATATTTCGATGTCTACGTGATCTTGAATAAGGAATACTATTTTTCATTCTCATCTGACCGGAATACAGCAACCCGTCTTCGCTATTTTCATAAAGCACTTCGCACTTGACAAGACTATTATATTTCAATGTGAAGTGAAATCATTTCGTTTTGCTTTTGTCGTTATTGATTTATTTTGTCGTAACATTCAGATTTTTGCATGAATCATTCAGTGTTGTTACTGTGAGCGTTCGACTGTACTGTTCTATTTCTAATATCTGTGCATTTTTTGTATATTTAAATTGCCTTAAGGCTATTTGTATTTTTTTTTCTGTGATCTAAGTTTATTTGTTTAATCGACAAAAGACTGCCTCTCCGGTATTTCGCCTGCCCTATCTACTGCAGTTCCGGGAGATATATCACGGCATTTAACGCCAACGTTCCCTCGTGTGTCCTCCATAAACGCGCACACAGCTATATGCGGTACTACAGCAGGCTGCATAAAGCTTACCTGTGCCTTTGCACCCGGTGTAAAATATTTGACGCCGTGAGCTCCAAATTTCATAAAATAAAATAGAAAAATGTTCTGGTGCTTGAGAGTCAAATTGTTTTGCTACCAAATGCGAAAACGGCTTTGATGTGTGCAGATATGGAGTTTGATGGAAACGTCTACATTTGCGTTGTGTTGGTGATATTTTACTGTGTTGACCGAAATAAAACGTGCGAAAAATTCACATGCACGTTTTATTGAATGACCCAATTTGAACTCACATGTCAGTTTTGAAAGCGTCTACTAATATACGAAAAATGTATGCCAATATTTATCTTGCTGACCTTTTATGGCATTGTTTAGATGTAACGATGTACGAAATTTATTTATAACACCGTTGGACATAATTGTAACGTCCCTCCTATTCAGCCGGACAGTTTACAACAAACAAAAGGCTTTAACGTTGACTGTCCGTAGTCAGCCTCTTGGGCACCATTTTTCTGACCCGCCAACGTGAGTCTGCGATTACTTGACTTTAGTAATCCCTAAACACGAATTTAATCTTTGTTCTTTCCACTCTAACTCTGTTTACAGTTCATTAATTTAATCTACTACTGTAACACATCATTTTGTTTAACTACACACTTACTTTAATTACTTACTTTGATCCGTAAATTCTCTGTGGAAAAATTTAGTGTGATAGCTTAAATATAAATTCCCTCCGCTCCATGGTCTATCGTAGCTGAGCTAAGAGAAATAATATAAAAAATCCTCCCCGGCAGCGCCATTTTTCTTTAGCCTGGCGCTTATTTAGCTTTAATATGTTCCTCTCTTGCTGAACCTTAAAGTTTATGAGGCTTCGTGTTTGATTCTTCAGCGGCATCGTGATGAAAACTTTTGAGATAGCGTTGCAGTGTTTATTTTCGAGAAATTTTCGTGTATATTTTGTCACTGCTTTGAAGCACGTGCCTGTAGCTAATATTTTGATTTTTTGAGTTGAAACACCTATGTCATTAGCATAATGAAAGTTAATGTAATATTCAATTAAGTTTCTTGTTGCCCTACTTTTGCATGTATTCTTTTTAGACACGTTTGCTGGACAAACTCTATTCCCAGTAGAGTGTAGTTTTCTTTGCACTACAAATATTTTCTAAAGCCGTTCTATTTACTAAGCTGAATGTGCTTGTCGTAGCCATTCTTCCAACGTAATAGCTCAACTGGGTCACATTATGTGCACTTCTTATCTCTGAGCAAACGACCCGATCCCAAATGGCGTCCCAAAGTGGATGTGTTAGTCAAAAACTTAATCCAACTTTTCGTAGTCAATATGACGCACAAATTCCTCACATTGGACAACAATAGAGGGTTCATTAATATTGTGACGATGCCCCGTCCGCCTCATCTGACCTCGTTAATCAAAACTAATGACAGAGATAAAAATATTTCCAACGTTTGCTGGAGCTGGGTAATTATTCGTTATAGTTTTTCTGTGATGTTGATAGCTGAATTAGGTCCTTGTATTGATGTATGTGCGATTGATTTTATTAAACCCTGACGGAAAAAGAGGGGTGTTATAAGTTTGACGTCTGTGTGTCTGTCTGTAGCAGCATAGCTCCTAAACGGATGAACCGATTTTAACTTAGTTTTTTTTGTTTGAAAGGTGACTTTGTAGAGAGTTTTTGAAAAAGTGAGATTAAAATCGGTTTAGCCATTCAAAAGTTTTCGCATTTTACTCTTTGAATCTGGGATTTTTCGGAACATATCGTGTCATAATTACGTGTTTCGATAGAGTGTAGATTGAAGCGTGTCTACTACTAGGAATATTATATGTAGTTTAAAGACCATGAAATTAAATTTAAAAAAAAATCGATACAAAACACAAAAATCTCTAAAAAAAACAAAAAATAAGCCTCGTACTCGCGTCGGGGAACCGCTAAGGCCCAATTTTTGATCGATAGTCAACTCAAACAAGTATTAAATATGCTAACCAATGGTTTTAATATAGGTAAAACGCTATTTTTTTCATTTTTCAATTGTTGGAATCAAAAATGGTCAAATAATTAAACGCTCTTCATCGTATTTAACCATTTATAATGCCAAAAAAATATGAACGAAAAAAAAAATAAACTGCTGAAAACCGTTGGCGGTTCCCCGATGCGAGTACGAGGCTTATTTTTTGATTTTTACAGGTTTTATGTTTTGTATCGAGGATTTTAACATTTTAAATATTATTTGGTTTACAAAGATAATTAGGATTTTGTGAATACTTGAATTTAGATCGTTATGTGTCCTTCTTCCGTTTAGCATGTCGATCAAAAATATAGATTATGTAAGGTTTTTTACGATCATTCAAAATATCACGCCTGTTTGTCCAAAGAGTTATATAGAGGTGCACCTATTCATATAGTACGTCCACATTTCCCCAGTTATGCTGTTGTTGCTTTTTGCATGAAGTTTTAAGTAAATACTAGGTATTTGAAATGTTTGCTACAGTATTCAGCTACGGTAGCTGCGTTTGCTAACGTTATAAATGTTAATCGTTCTACATGGTCACAATGCTTGATAGATGTGGAGTTGCATGTTGAATTTGACAGTATACCACCATTCGGCGTCTATATGATTATATCAAATTCATAGCGTATCAAAGGACATGTTTCGGTATTCTAATAAGCTATACTAGGAACTTTATTCTTATAAGAAATACTAGGAACAAACACAAATTTGTAGTACCTACAACAAGGCTCAAGAAAATAGGTGGCTCGTTTAGATGTCAATGTGTACGCTTTTATAATAAGCTTCCAAGCGACGTACAAGGTCATTAATTCAAATCATTCATTAAACGTAAGCTGTGCCAGAAAGCGTTTTATAAAATTAAAGATTATGTTGAGGACAAAAAGGCTTGGAATTGAGCTGCTCCAATAAATTTAGTTTTTTATTTTTATTTTGCACCGTGAATTTAGACCATAAAACTTTCTTTTTTTTTTTTCTTGCTATGACATGACATGACAAGAGAGTAGTGGTGGCCCAGTGGTATCGGCCGCGACTTACAAGTTGTAGGTCGTGGGTTCGAGCCCAGGCCGGCGCTTTACTTTGTGTAAATTATTTCATCACCACTGCTCTCAAAACGGTGAAGGAAAACATCGTGAGGAAACCGACATGTCCTAGAACTAAAAATTCGAAGACATGTGACATCCACCAACCCGCACTGGGCCCGCGTGGTGGATTACGGCCCATTCCCTCTCACAGAGATGAGGCCTGTGTCCCAGCAGTGGGAACATTAATAGGCTGATGATGTGATATGATGTATGTCAAGAATATTTACTTTTTAAAGTATTATATTATTTTATTTTAATTATTGTGAATGTGAAGACTATGTGGATCATTTTTTTTTTATTTATCTTAGTTAGTTTTTAATCATGGTCTGGCAGTTTGAGTATTTATGCGGCCTACCCGAATGTCCTTTCTTTGGTATTGTTCGTCAATTCGTTGAGCTCCTTAAATTTTGAGTTGAGCTGCACGGTTATTGACAAATGCGTGCACTGACTGGACAGGTCCACTCAATCTGGCTGGTTCTTTCCTCAAAAGACCATTTCAGACATCAGTCTACATGGTCTTCACATGATCTAACCAAGATTTTGTCTGGACTTTAAAAGAGACTGTGACCTCTGAGTTTGTTTCGGCCTTTCAGACAGGAAACGCCGACCTCATCTAGTTTTAAAAAATATGATCGACATGTAAAAGTGTTTGTACAAACCAACTTACAGAAATAAAATCATTCATTCATATAACTACCTAAAGAACACACTACGTTTCTGGACGTCCTTCTTTCAGTCCACACAAGGAACGAACCCTGTGTGTAGTTTTTTCTTATTATAAGTCAAGTAAGCCAGAGAGAGCCAACTAATTAGAGACTTTGAAAGCTAACAAACTAGCGATCTTAGCTACTTTTATTTTGTTGAAATTAGTCCCCCACTTTGACATTTTACTTTGTGCTGTTTTAAAAGCGGTAAAGGGGTGAGTGCAGAATATAGCGAAGAGTGATTAAAGACATACTTTTGCTCTATAAAACCGTCACATAGTAAATTAAAAACAGTATAAAAAAACCGGCCAAGTGCTAGTCGGACTCGCGCACGAAGGGTTCCGTACCATTATCGCAAAAAACGGCAAAAAAACATGTTTTTTGTATGGGAGCCTCACTTAAATATTTATTTTATTCTGATTTTAGTATTTGTTGTTATAGCGGCAACATAAATACTTCATCTTTGAAAATTTCATTTGTCTAGCTACCACGGTTCATGAGATACAGCCTGGTGACAGACAGACAGACAGACAGACAGGCATACAGACGGACAGCGGAGTCTCAGTAATAGGGTCCCGTTTTTACCCTTTGGGTACCCTAAAAAGAACTCAGCCACAGCTTTTGTTACTGTTAATATCCAGCCCGTTTTGACCTAACCTAAACTTTTGGATACAATTTGTTACCGTTATAGTCTAGATATTTAACGAATGAGAGGTACAGAAGAAAGAGTAAAACTGTAAAACCTGGCTAGACGGATCGTTACTACAGTTTTTTTTACTCTTAATCTTTAATATTTTTTTCATTGTGCGTGTTATTTATCATACACACTACTAAAGGAACTTCGTGCCAACCCTCGACACCACTCGTTTTTTCTCTGGTCTTTGTATCTTAGTTCCTTCGTTGACGGATTTATATAGAGTGTAGGCCATAAATCTAGCCGTACAGCCAGATTATTACAATATTTAGCTTCAATCTACCCTCGAGAACCCTTGCGCCTAGAGGAAGGACGTGATAAAGGTTTGACACCCTTCCTTAAGATTTTTTTTCAAGAATTTCGCGAAAAAGCTTTCGAAGTGAAATATAGTATTTTTTTTCTCACGTAATATACCGATTAGCAAGAGATTGCGTAGGAAAAAATCAGATTATTGCAAGTTTCAATCTTAACCACTGACATGTCATTTCATTACACTACCACTGACGTACGAATGAGATTCGTATTTTTTTTTAAAGAGCCTTCAGGCAGCCACCAATCGTAATTAGAGTTTTTATTCACTTTTAAGTGTTAGAACATTTCAAACCTAAGATGCAAAAATAAATAAAACAATAAAAGTACTCATAGAAAAATATTTATTTACCAACATTCTTAGTGGTATTGAACTAATAACAAAAAATATTAAAAAAAATAAAAAAAAACTATGGTCTACAGGCACTTTTTCTTTTTTATTTTTATACTTGAGTAAGAAAGGTTTTATGAGATCAAAATCGTAATAACAGCTAATCAATTATTTATGCACTTTTTTAACGACAGTTATTACAGTTCGGTTTTTTACCCGACTGCCGAAGAAAATCATGCTGTGCAGTCGGAGGATACATCTGGTTTTGGTAAGCCAGCTCGCGAATATGTATCCTCCGACTGCACAACAAAATTTTCTTCTTGTTTATGTCTTTTTAGTTTACTTTTTAAGCAGTCGGGTTTTTTGATTTCTTTAATTAACTTTTTTATACTGCAAACAGACCGACTGACCGCAATGGGTTCTACGTTGTTTCTGCTTGAAACACATATAACAACTTTTCAAAGTCTCAAACTTTTGAATTTCAGCGCTTTGTTGGTTTGATCCTGTAGGCTTATCTATCCTCAAGATACGCCCCATAAGAGTTACACTAAACTGACCATACGAATGTCGTACGTCAGATGATCCAACTCACCTGTTTAAGGTAACACTAGTCGATTATTCCCCCATACAAACGTAGTCTGGCGATTACTCCATTGTTTGAACATGTACGTTCAAAATAAAAAAAATATATCAATTTGTCTCACCATTATCTAGCCGTGTATGTAAACGAAAAATAAAAAAATAAGTTAAGAGCGTCGACAGTTTCACATTTCGACACTAATTTTAACGCATTTTTGGGCGCAAATAAATACCATAAGAAGACGGAAAATTGCAAAACGGCCTCCATACAGGGATAGACTAGTAATTCAACAATGCAAATATTTTTATTTTGAAAGTATACATTTAGTCGTTTTATCATGATATCTAGACTCCCAAAGGTATATTTATAAAATTTCGCGCTCGTTTTCGTCCTAAATCGTCATCTATTTCGATAAAAATTTGCAAAAGTGCTAATTCGTATGCAAACTAGCTTCTTACTGCTCATCACAGCATCTATCTCTTCCGCAAGTGTTGTCGGTTGATATAAAATGCATTTAACCCCGCGCACAAAATAGTTCGTGCCGTCGGCGTCGACTAGTGTACCCTTAAGGCACGGGATCGAATCCACGAGAATAGCTAATAATTAAGAACTATTGCAAAAAGCATAAAACATATACCACTACTGTATCTCCGAACGATTAGTTAGAGATACAGCTAGTACTACACAATACAACAACACACCATTAAACAACATACACACATTGAACACAAATTTGCACCATTAATTTAATTCTCAATAGTTATTGGATTATAAATTGATTGAATAAATGATGTAGTAGATTTATAGAAGATATCATCGAGACAATAATCGCAATATTAATAAAAGTAATATAAGCTATAAATTATTTCTAGTCTGATTAATGTCGAAGTAAATGATATTACAATTTGACTTATGAATGTTATCAAATCTTTATTAGCTTTATGTAAGTTCGGTATTAACGAAATTTCAGATGTATAGGTTCAGATCCACTATTGAAAAACATTATCCACATTCTTATGGCCCGGTTTATAAATTAAGTATTTGGAGTATCAACCCCTACTTTAAAGACAAAATTTGATAGATTTTCAGATTAAAGTAGAGTTTGATAAATCATCATCAACATTTCAGCCGAAAGTCATACACGGCTGGACATAGCCCTCCCCCTAGCGTTGCCACATTGGTCGGTCCTGTTCGTTTCGTATTAAGGCGCCGATTCCCTTGAGTAGCTGATTTTAAAATGAGAATCACGTCTAAACGGCTACTTGTAATTTTTTGGAAAAAATATATGTTACATTAGACCATTTTTTTAATAATTTGATCTAAGAAAATTTTGAGTTTTATTCGTACAACATAGTGTAATTAATTTGTAAAGTTATGTCTAAAACGGACAAAAACACGACAATTGCGCCAAAACCGCTGGGCGTATTTTAATGAAATTGACACCATGTCAAAGATAATTTAATTACCTACATTTTGATTTGAAACTTTTTTTTTTAAGTTATAGACTAATAAGGAAAGTAGAAAAATCTACAAAATTTTGGGTCGCGGGGGTGTGAAACGAGTGACCGTTTTGTTCCCTCAAGGTCGTTGGCGTTAGTCGTCGTCTTAACCGGAATCCCACAGCCTTGACTAGGTCATCGCCCCATCTTGGTTTCCCACCTTCCAACGTACGTCTTTCGGTACGCAGTTGCCACTTCAGAACTATTTGGCATCATCTGTTCTGCAAGCAATGTGCCCTGCCCACTGCCACTTAAGTTCGGCAATTCATCGGGCTATGTCGGTAACCCTGGTTATCTTGCGGATGTCTTCATTTATGATTCAATCACGCAAGAAACGCCGAGCATAGCTCTGTCCCTTTGGGTGACTTTAAGCCTTCTGATGAGGCCTATTGACTTTGACGAATACTCAACTTCCAATTCTTAATTCAGAAATCGGAGATATGAAGGTTATGATTAACAAATTTTTACAGTTTATTTACCCTTATAGTAAACTGAAACAAAATGTACATAAGATATCTATAGTCTATAATTAGATTGCGCACAATAACTTGCTTGTATCAGAAATTCGAATACAATTTCTTTTAATAAAACCAATACATCTACCAGCATACCCGTATCTTGTTTAAAACTACAAAGCAAAAGAAACCTCTTTGTAATTTACGTAAACAGATGTTACGTACTTACGGATATTAAATCCGTTCGGATCCGGATCTCAGCCCAGTTGAACGCAGTCCAACTAATATTATACCCTTTTATTATATATGTTTTGACTTTGCTGTGCGTTGAGTTTTATTGTGACTGTTGATTAAAATTCTTTGTTGAAAACTAGACAAATTATACGTTAGGATGATAACGTCTTGTCAAAAACGATTATAGAATAGTTTCACATGTCCTATTCTCATATTTAAAAAAATATATTCACAAAAAAATATATTTTTTTAACAAGTTTTTTTTCTCTCAGCAAATTCTTTTATTTGATACCATACAATGGCAGTGCACAAAAAATAACTAGTCCGCCATCTTAGGCCGTCCGCCATATTGGATTTAGAATAACAACTATGCATTGAATAACTTACCTATGCATTGTCATCCAAACTAAATGTGTATGCAAAATTTCATCTTAATCGGTGGAGGATAACTGCTTTAAAATTCAGTTGTAAGATTAAGACCCGAACACACTTACATACATACATTGCAAGTTAAATAAAACCTTGAAAAAAACGTTTACATTCATTATACCGATCTCGGTGACAATCAATGTCAAAACTGGTCAAAATTTTGGGTAGTTAGAGATATTATTGACAGTCTGAGACTGAGATGTGAATACTGAGGTTCCTTAAAAGTACTGGAAATAGCACTCAGCTGATCTTTCGATCATCAAAAGCTTACACTATCTTTTCTTGTTCGCGGCGGATTGATTTAAATCTTAAACTGAGATTTAGCTAACGGATACAGCTATATATTGTGGGGAATCCAAAAAAATACAGTTCACATTTATTTATATTCCATTTTCTGGCAATATATTCAACAAAAATGAATCGTCTAAAAACACCAAATACAAATATCATGTTACGAAACCATCCCTTAGGACTAATACATACTCGTCATTTTCCAAATATATATATGGACCAGTAGACTTTTCTTTTCTCATGACATGAAAAATTGCGTCTACGTTTTTCTGCTAATAGTGTAAAGCTTCTACTGGCTTTTTTGTTCAAAACCATCTGCTTTTCCTTTTAGCATAACCTACGTGCCTGCGTTACGAGGCGACAAAATACACTGTCGGGTAAATAAATGTGGTGCGATCTTACAAGGTAAATGTAGGGTTAAATCGAGGAACCCTTTCTTATGCCGATACTTTTCTAGGTAAACTGTAGTAAAGAAGGCAGAATGGCTATTGTATTTCGGGTCGGAGGGTTCCGAAGGATGATACGACCTGTCGATTCAATTTGCGGTATTGTAATGTTTCTTCCCTAAATTCGTGGAATGCGGTAATTCAAAAAATATTACTTCTTGAAAAAATTTATATTGTTTTACTCTTAGATCCCTTTATTAGGGTACGGAACCCAAAGGGTAAAAACGGGCCCCTATTACTGTGACTCCGCGATCCGACTGTCCGTCTGTCACCAGGCTGTATCTCGTGAACCGAGATAGCTAGACAGTTGAAATTTTCACAGATGATGTATTTCTGTTGCCACGATAACAACAAATACTAAAAAGAGAATAAAATAAATATTTAAGTGGGGCCCCCATACAAAAAACGTGCTTTTTTTGTCGATTTTTGCGATAATAGTACAGAACCCTTCGTGCGCGAGTCCGACTCGCACTTGGCCGGTTTTTATTATAAACGTGAAAGTCTGTATGTTTAGATGTATGTTTATCAATAAAACGGCTCGACAGATTTTGCCAATATTTTTCACCGATAGACCATAAACCTAGATAAGGAGACACTTTTGATCCTAGAAGTACAATCATAATTTTAATTTACGTCACTAGGTACTAAAATAAACCTGCTGTAGTCATAAACATAAAACCCTCACCCAAGATCGATATGAAAAATAAACAATGCACACAGGAGAAAGTAATTGCTACCTCCTTGACTTACGTAGCGAGAAATATCAAGTGAAAATTGAGTTCATTTTTATCGTCAGTGTTTATGAGTCCCGTGAGATAGACATCGCAAAATATTACTTGTTATAATACATACATACCTGTATACACATAAACAAAGATGGTGTTTTCTGGCTAAATATAGAACAGGGAAAACTGGCAGGTTAAGCTTCGCTTGTCAAGGTAGCATCTTGGATAGATGACCATTATTAAGCATTAGTACTTACCTTTCCAAACCTTACTGTTATTGAGATATTTAGTCAATAGCAATGGTTTCTATTTCAAAATACTAGTGTGTTTAGATTTCATTTAGGAAACACGTTTAAATAATATTCTTAGTAAATAATTATAATATCTTCTTCTTTTCGTGTGAGTGACCACCTCTGGTGTCAGAGTTAATTAAGCCGCCTCTGGGAACCCCACAGGCCTCTGACTTGGTTTTTTCAGACTTACATTAAGTATATAAGTCCAGGTTTCCTCACGATGTTTTCCTTCACCGTTTCTGTGATTCAAATTCAAATTCAAATTCATTTATTTGTCCGAACATGGTACAATACAAGGTCTCAAATAACATAAAGGTCTCATCACATTCTGCCACATGGGGCGTGCAAATTTCAGGTACACAAAATAAATTATTACAATGCAAAAATAGAAATATCAGGCTAGAGTTGATACAATTACATGAAAATATTAATGTTACAATAAAAGGCATGTCAGAGTCAGTAAATATTATTATGTCAAAAATAAATAATAATAAAAAAAAATGTCAATTTCAAAATGGAATGTCAAGCTATCTGTTATAAAAAAGAGATTACAATTAGATTATAATGTCAAAGTATCATTTAAAAAGTCGTTTAAATTGTAATAACACTTTTTACATAGTAACTCTTTAAGCTCCTTTTTAAACCCATTTAAATTTAACTGTTTAATTTGCTTTGGGATTTTGTTAAAAACTTGCGGAGCTAAACAAAACATGCTTTTCCACATTAACGCTGTTTTTGCTCTACGTCCGCGCAACATATCATTTCGCCTGTTACGTTTTACTGTATCTGATAGGTTGGGAAAAAGGTGTGAATTCAGCTTGACAAATAAGGCAGTTTCATAAATATACATAGACGGCAGTGTTAAAATTTTGTATTTCTTAAAAAACGGTTCACAACTGTCCGTTATTTGTAGCCTGAACATGGCTCTTATGGATCGCTTTTGCGCTTTAAAAGCGGTTTCCCTATTTGTGGAGTTACCCCAAAATATAAGACCATATCTTAGCACAGACGCTACAATACCATGGTACGCTGTAAGTAGTGTATCAATGTTAACTGTGGGGGCAAGTTTATATAATGCATAAGATGAGCTACTAATTTTCTTACAAAGCGCTTCAATATGATCCTTCCAATTGAGGTGCCTGTCAATTACCAAACCTAGAAATTTTGCACTATTGACATCTTGAATTTTGATATTCTGGTATTGAACCTCCATCTTTGAACTAGGTTTTTTTTGAGCAAAGTGCATTATTTGTGTTTTTTCAAGGTTTATTTTTAGGTTATTATTATCCAGCCAAGAGATGATTGAAGTTACCGCATTGTTAACATCAGCTTCATACGAATTAGGTTTATCACATGCTGTCCAAGATAAACTTAGAAAGTACATATGAATTTGAAAAAGTCACATTGGTACTTGCCCGGATTTGAACCCACGACCTTAAACACGACAGGCGAGGTCTTAGCCACTGGGCCACCACGACAAAAAAAAAAATATTATAGGTAGGTATTAAGGCCGCCCTCTAGGTTGAGCAACGACTTGGTAAAGGCTACGGGAATACGGAGGATGCGAAATGCACAGGACCGATCAGTGTGGCGACGCTTGGGGGAGGCCTATGTCCAGCATTGGACGTCTTTTGGCTGAAATAATGATGATGATGATGACGTAGATATTTATCTAGAAGTTTAGAAAATGAAAAAATATTAAAAGATACGATGAATAACTTTATACTCATAGTTAGGTCAGAAAAGATGTTATCGAAAATTTTCGAACCAAAATGTCGTAAATATACTTTGCTTCATTATTTATTTATTTATTTTACACGATAAGTACAACATCTTACAGTATTCCAAGACGATGTTATATACAGAATACATAATTTTAAATATATACACCATATTTAAATAATAAAAATTTTACAATTAAAATAAAATAACAAAAATTTACATTAAATAAAGAAACAATTAAAATTGGATGTCCCCTTCAATGCACCTTTGTGCTCCCGACACAAATTTCGGCAGGCTATGGAAGATATCTTCCGATGGCATATTATTTATAATACGCGCAGCCCTTGACAAAGGGGCAAACTTTAATAAATTTGTCCTAGCCCTTGGCACATCTAAAAAAGTAGGGCGGCGGCGCGCACCCACATACCCGTCCGGGACATGCAGCCGCAGTGCCTCCAGTACATCTGGGTGATGCACCAGCCCGCGCAGCACTCTCGCCACGTATTTTACTAACGCGACGTCCCTCCTAACCGCCAGCCTGGTGTACCCGACCATGCCCAACACAAACAGACTCGGATACATCAACGGGTAGAATGGGTAAACCCCATATTGCTTCAAATATAGATACCTAGTGAATTTATTTTGAATTTTTTCGACCATGATACTATATTTGTCCTCATGCGGATTCCATATAATAGCACTTGTCTCGAGATGACTTCGAACCAAAGCATTATAAAGTATTTTTACCACTGCTACACTTTTAAAATCCGCACATTGTCGTAATATAAAACCTAAATTTCTAAAGGATTTGCTACACAAATCTATAATATGGTTGCGAAACATCAACTCGGCCACCATATGAACCCCAAGATCCCGCATTTGCGTGACACGCGGCAACACTATGCCGTCTATCTCATAATGATTTTGTAGCGGGGCACGCGCGCGACTGTACGTCATCATGCAACATTTAGTCACATTGAAGACCAGTTTGTTTTCCTGGCTCCACTGTACCACCTTATCGAGATCTCGCTGAAGCCGCTCGCCATCCGAGGCGCTCGCTACAGAGATAAACACTTTAAGATCATCAGCAAATAGCAAACACCTCGCACTGCTCACGACCTCAGGGAGATCATTAACCATAATAATGAATACCAGTGGACCCAAATTACTGCCCTGGCTTACCCCCGAAAATGTATAAAATGGTTCAGATTTGTGCCCGGCGTACTCAACGTACTGTCGGCGCTCACTAAGATAACTCGCAAAGAACTTTAGCAAATGAGGATTAAAACCTAACGCAGCAAATTTTGCCAATAGTATATCATTATCCACCGTATCAAAAGCCTTCCGAAAATCGAAGTACGCGACGTCCACCTGCCCTCCAGCGTCCACTACTGGCGCCACATATGACACAAACGACAGCAGGTTACTGCCCGTACCCCGACCGACGCGAAAACCATGTTAAGCATCATGCAGTTGTGGGCTCACTTGCGTGTAAATGGATTTGTGTAATACTGATTCAAAAACTTTAGCGAACGCCGACAGTACGGCCACTGGTCGATAACCACTGACGTCCGACCCTGAACCTCCCTTTGGCACCGGGATAATTCGCGTCATTTTCCATTGATCTGGATAGTGTCCTTCTTGTAAGCACAGGTTGAAAATGTGTAGCAGTGGTTTCCAAAAAACTGAGCTACAGTCCCTGACAAGAAAAGGTGGTATTCCATCCGGACCCACCGACTGTTTGGGTTTGAGCCGCTGGAGTGCCGCGCGCAACTCTCCCTGACTCACGCGGTCCACATGCACGCGCGCCGAGCCCGCTCCACCGCCCGCGCGCTCCGCCGCGGCTGGGTCTAACGTCGGCCGCGTCCCACTGTAGACCGAGTGGAAATAGGAAGCAAAAACTTCAGCCGCCTCCTCCTCCCGCAATACTATGCCATCCTTAGTGATTTGGGGCTTATTACGTCTGGATTTCTTTGCTCGAACAAAGTTCCAAAATGATTTGGGATCATCCTTAAAATTTAGTTGCAATTTATTTTGGTAAGCCTGATACGCTGCAGTGATTTATACGTTTAACTATTGACCGGTACCGACTAAACACTTCGTAACTCGGAGATGTTTTAGAAACAACAAGTCATTGGAATTAATGTCGACTTTCACAATATTCGTCATGTTGTTTTGTCTCCAGCCGTAATACATTCCAGGTACTGCTTATTCAAGGCAAACATTTACGTCGTGGTTCCTAGAACGAAATGAAACCTAAACCAGCAACCTTATTGACCAATCACATACGAGATGAAATACGCGACGTGGAATTCCGTCTGTGTGATTGGTCGATTTTTCATACTCTTTGCGTTGCCGAATTTATTACGCAATAAGATTGCAGGGCCTTATTTCAGAGAACATAAATATGAGGAATTGAGTATTTAGAGTTACTTTGAAGTCTATAAACACTGATTTTGTTGCTGTTTAATGCACCATTAAGTACGATTTTCTAAGAAGGTTTTCGTGTATTAATTTTACGTGTGCAAAGCCGCTAGCGGGTCGCTAGTGTACCATAAAATTTATCATGTCTTCACTCAGTAAAAGCATTTTCATTTTTCGTGTACTTAGAGAGATAATGTTGGCAAACCATAATAAATCATTTATTTCCACTTACTTATATGGTATATGGTAACCAAACGTGTATATGGTATATGTATATAGTGTATGGTATTATAATGTTTACGAAATATGAATTACATTTTATCTACACCAGACTGATTTATTGTTTAAAACAAAATCTGGAGTACCCTTTTCTACAATGACCTCGTGACTCTAAAAAGTCAAACTGATCTCATAGATGAAACTGCTTCTTTGAAGGATTTTCCTATTGGGATGAAACTTCTAAACCCGGAAAACCAAAAGCAGTTTTATTATTGCTAGAGATAAGAGAAACGGACTCTTGGAGTTGACATTTGGCAAGTTTATTAAGACACAGTTATACTTTGCTACCCGGACACAGAAATGGTAAATGAAGACAAGAATTGTCTTCATACAATGCTATCTTGTTGTGTAAGAAAAGAATCTTCCAAAACAAAAAGCTTTTCTTTTTTTGGTCCATTTTACACTCTTATTTTACAACAGCACCCTAATTGAAGAGCAGTGGTGGCCGCGACTTACTTACTGGTCGTGGGTTCGAACCCGGGCATGCGTTTTACTTTGTGTAAATTATTTCTTCATCACTCCTCTCAAAACGGTGAAGGAAAACATCCTGAGGAAACCAACATGTCCTCGAACCAAAAATTCGAAGACATGTGAGATCCATCAACCCGCACTGGGCCCGCGTGGTGGATTACGGTCCAATCCCTCTCACAGAGAGGAGGCGTGTGTCCCAGCAGAGGGCACTTTAATAGGCTAATGATGATGATAATGATCTTAATTGTGTAAGTTCAAAGAGCACGGTATCGTTTGCTTGCATTCATTGCTTTGTATTTTCAAAAAATCCATCTACTTGACAGAACACGCAATGGATATTGTTGAGATACCAAAATGAAAAGGAAGGAGTGTGATTCGAGCTGTAAAAACAGATACGCAATTAGGGTGTTTTATAATACATTCCACAATAGGGTTTCAATTCAGACCACACACCCTACATGTTTCAAACACTAATACTGAAAAAAAGAACTTAAATTCCTTTCTGTGATGTCGTTTTCAAGCCCCACTTTCACACTAATTACAACTCCAAGTCAATGTACTTAAGTATACTTTATATCCTTTAATTAACCCTCTGTTCCGCCGCAAATATTTCCTGGCGTACATTGAAGGGATATTTTTATATTTTAGTTTATGCTCCATCATGAGACGCCATTACTCTATATTGCGTCCTGCTGCGTTAATCCAAGTAATCACTGGGAGACTGCTTGCCTTTTTCATGTATACGAGATTTATCGTACGCCTCAGTACGATACCGCTCACAAGTTATGGTATGACTAGGAAAGTTGATACGGTCATACTTTTATAGACTAACATTGAGTCTTTAAGGAGAAATAAATAGTTATATTTTCCGGATCGTTAAAGACCAAACCATAAAACGGTATTAAAATATGTTAATAGCTTCACCACGTCATCAAATTCATTTGTAGGTAAGTAAAATTGTTCGTTTATATGAAGCTATTATATTGTTGACAGTACTAATCCAATAACGTTAATAAAATTATATCACAGACTAAAAAATTGTGGCTGAATGCTTTCTTGATTTTGGCGTGGTTTGGTACGTGTTATCTTTGTGGTATGTCCCATAGATGATGATGAGAGCAGTGGTGGCCCAGTAGTATCGGCCGCGACTAATAAGTTGTAGGTCGTGGGTTCGAGCATAGGCAGGCGCTTTACTTTGTGTAAATTATTTCATCACCACAGCTATAAAGACGGTGAAGGAAAACATCGTGAGGAAACCGGCATGTCCAAGAACCAAAAATTCGAAGACATGTGACATCCACTAACCCGCACTAGGCCCGCGTGATGGATTACGGCCCTTTCCCTCTCACAGAGAGGAGGCCTGTGTCCCAGCAGTGGGAACATTAATAGGCTGAAGATGATAATGCCCCATAGAAATAGTAAATTTTTCAAAAAACCTTTGTTAAAAAAAACGTTTAAACAACCTTAGTGAAACCAAAATGGATATACGTTCTATCTTCTAAATACAAATACGCAATGATAGCCCGATCCTTTTTTGGCCTACGCTTACTCCCAAAAAACTCTTTCTGGAATTTCACACTAAAACGATATGTCAACGTTAATACTTTTTAGCTGCGCTCATTCCTCGCCACTGTCACTAGTGTCCCAACTTTACAAGGCTCACTTGAGACGCGAGATGGCTGACTGATTCTTGTTGAGAACTGCGACATTCCCGGCTTGTATACGGGAATATGAATGTGAACAAATATTTTGTGTATTTACTCCCGAGGTAGCTGCTTTGGGACAAAGTAAATGTAGTAAAGAGGTACATGAAAGTATTTGTTGTATTGTAGTCCTTATGAAAATGTTTGTATGATTTAGGACGCTTTCGGATATAATGTTATTGGATGTTTTGCTTTGAGGTTGGTTATGAAAACAACATCGAGAATATGTCAAAATTTTCTAGATGGTAAAAATCTGCTAAGGTCTATAAGTGTAAATTTTGTTATTTGAACAGAATCAGGAACGTCATCTGAATTAATCAAGGTCAGATTTTATAATAGATAGTAAAAACAATTTATTACAAACTAAAATTTATACCGAACAATCCCAAAACATTTTATCATAAAACAATCTATCTTTTTCGCCATTTATCAGCGACCGCAGCCTAACTACAAATCCATGGAACAATTTCCTCTGTAACAAAAACAGGGCTAGTATTTTCATGACAACAATAACATTCAGTTTATGTAAATCACAGACCGAGTGACTGCTAATATCCGGGGAATAAATAATGTTCCAGCGGTTCCCACAAATCCTTTTCTCCTAACGGAATGGCGTAATTTTAGGAGATTGGGCGAAAGAGTCTGTGAAATATTGATTCGACGTATCCATTGTTTATTGCTTGGGACTTGATTGATATTTATAATGCTGCGCGTTTAATGTTTGTTTATTGAAGAATATGTGCCAGTAATAAAAATTACGGTCTCTTTTTTGCCCGGATTTGTAATCTGTTTTTTGTTTCGCGAGATTTTATTCGTACAATATATTTTTGATCACAATAAATTGTTCCAATGTGGATGATTTTGATTCTTTCCGTTGTAATTTATAATCGGAAATTGTTTTTGAAAAACGTTTAGAAATTTTTTTCACGTGCTGTACATCTTAAAGTTATTGTTTTTACTAAACTTTACGAAGTTTAATAAAAGTGAAAATTACAAAATGTTGACTGACATGCCACATTCTTGTAAGTCATTTAAATTCCTGACGACAATTCTCATAATTATTCACACCTTCACCGCAATGGTAGGTAATATACCTAAGTATGCACGTAATGAAAAGCAACCATCTTTATGAATTCCAAGCATTATTCGTCGGGGTTTGGCATGCAATGTTTTATAAGTCGCGTTTCATAACTTTTTATTACTTTCACTGACAGATAGTGTCAATCTACTAATTGAGAATTGAAGACGTGTTTCGCCAACTCCAAGTAACAAAGGACAATACGAAGAATATGATGATGTCTACTTTGTCCGCATATCTATCTTCTCTGGCCTTGAAATAGGCTCACACGCACACACACCATCGCACTCACCATCACTCTTACCATCAGGTGAGGTAGTGGTCAAGCGCAAGACCACTATCTCACCTGATGGTAAGAGATGATGTGTGATGTGCGATGGTGTGTGTGCGTGTGTGTTAACTTCCCAAAAAGGAGGCGGTTCTCAATTCATTTGGATGTTTTTTTAATGCATGTTCGGGCATAACTCCGTAATATACAGCCCGATTTGCAATATATTTTTTGGAAGACTATTCTCTCGAAGTGGTCCCATTATCCCCAAGTCAGAATCTGATCATGGGATCCCAAAGAAATCGAGGGAACTCCTCGCATAATATAGTAAGACATAAAGTGGTATTTTCATAAACATGGCCAGCATTTGCATTCAGAAAGTATCATTTGGTGAAGTGAAAGTCATGAATAAGATGGCCACTGAATCTCCTTAATAAGTCTGTCATGCTTGGGAATAAAATATCACGAATAGTTAAACGACTATGATGAAGCAAATACCTACTAATAATTAAATGGTAGGGACTGATGAAAATGGTACCATCAAACTGATCTGATGATAAGGCCGGAAGGTGTCACTGGTAGTCCGTAATGAACCAATGTATCCTTGTCGTGTTTGGGCTTATTGAAATTGAAATGAGATGTACTTTGGCTATAAATGATATTCATGATAACATGAGATACCAAAACTAAAAAGAGAAAAATAAAAAACTTAAAAAAAAAACCGACTTCTCAAGCAAATCACAAAAAAACTAAAAATAACTTTGTTTGCCAAAATCGGTGTCCTGTTTAATAAAGCTGACAATTCGACAAGTCCGACATATGTCAAAAAATTACAATTTTCTCTTTAATAAAACTTACAGGCGACAAAATTGACATGGTGGAAAATTCACAAATATGTCAGATAGTCGCGACAATCCGAAATTTTTCTGTTCAACAAAACTTTTTGAGCGACAGGTGACAATTTGTCGTGAAAAACTTGTCAAATCTGCTTTATTAAACAGAAAATTGTCATGATAAATATTGACATATTTGTAGAATTGCCCGACAATTCTGAAAGGAGGTCAACTCTCTGTCGCAAAATTATATTTTGAATTTGGAAGGTGGGTGAAAGTGTTTATAAAAGGTTTATTGCATAAAATGGTACTTACATCGAGTAGTGAGAGTAGTGATAATGAATTCTTGGAAAAAATACTTAAATACAGTATTTTTTGAAAATACATGCTGTTAATTGTTCGCCTATTTTCTTCTATTTTTTTATTTTTATATCGTACGTCAATTGGTCACAAAACTTTTCAAAGAGTATATTTCTATTTTCTATACTAATATTATAAAGAGGAAAGATTTTTTTGTTTGTTTGTTTGTTTGTTTGTACCGAATAGGCTCCGAAACTACTAGACCGATTTAAAAAATTCTTTCACCAATAGAAAGCTACGTTATTCCTGAGTAACATAGGCTATTTTTCAATCCCGAAAACGGACCCTGTGGGGTGGCCCACGGGAGCGAAGCCGCGGGAAACAGCTAGTCTTAAATAAGGCCCGAAATGGTATTCTTTTTGCACATTTCCATTTGACACGTGATCAAAACAAACAATCGAAGTTGCATTAGTGATTCACTCATTCATTTACTTTGTTATTACTTTTTCTATTTTCCTCTCAGTTAGCTTCATAAAATAAAATTATTTGCAAATATAAAAAAATTCGACATAATTGTCACAACAATCCGACAATTGACATATGTCGACTTTTATTAAACGCGTTTTCAAATGACAAATATGTCAAGATTTCACAAGTCAATTATTGACATATTTGTCACTTTTCTTAAATAGCCTAAGCGTGACAATTCTACAATTTTGTAATTTTTTGACATATATATCAAATAGTCAGCTTTATTAAACAGAGCCCTAGCCAAACATGCAGGCTGGTTATGAGTACTGTGCATCTGACCTTCCAAATAAATTACAAATTCGACGTTATTCAAATATAACAGTTAACTAGAATCTGACCTATTCAATCAATACCAAAGCGTATGGTTCTGTTCATTATAATTAGCGCTCGAAACGTTTCGTTAATATCTGGTTGTTATTGTCAGTGATCACTGAACGAACTACTAAATGTACTCTAAATCTATTTGAAAACTTAATTCAATTTACAATAGTGCTTTTTCGAAAATATGTAATTCAATTGAGTGCTGATATTATTAGATTCTAATTTTGAATTATAAATTGTAATTTAAAATTGAGTTAAGTGGTAAAGTAAATCGTCTGCAACTTTTGTTTTTTTTATATTTTTTTAAGTATCTTGAAAGGTGAATTTGGAAATAAATATGTTTGTGTATTTTGATTATATGTAGATTTTAAAGGTCAAAACTTTTTCTCTGTACGACAACTGTTGTGTTACTTTTTAACTCCTCTCTTTAACTGTAAGGATTTATATTTTTGAATTAAAGTATATAAGATTATCAATGAATTTCCTTACTGAAACATTAGGCACTGGAAAATAATTTGTAAATTTAATCATAAGCCAAATTCGGTAGTAATGAACTCTTATTCCTACTAATTTTATATATGCGAAAGTTTGGATGGATGGATGTGTTTGTTACTCAATCACGCCAGAACGACTTAACGGATCTAGATGAAATTTGGTACAGAGATAGATTATAGTCTGGAATAGCACATTTGCTACTTTTATCCCGGGTAACTTTATATCCCAATCTTAAAAGCTCATCACCAGATTTATACAACTTCAAACCAAACCTCCCTTTTAGGCTAGATTCTCATATTTGTTTGCTATTCTGTTCCGTCCTAGTCCTTTGCAAACGCCTCCTTCCGCTCTTTCCATCTTACGCAAGCTCGCATTTCCTCCTTCCGGTTCTGACGAATTCTCTCTAGTTCGTCCCGCCATCGCCATCTCCTCCATGACTCACATTATAGCAAAATAAATCTCATAAAGCCTGTCACATACAAGGTTACATCTCAAGGTAATTGTCATGCGTCGTCACATTTACCCGTCATACCTGACAGGGTTGAATCCCTTCACCGCATGTAAGACCCTTCCCCATGTAATATGCATGGGTGTAATTTCACTAACAATCCCTAGTCGGTTGCATTCGATTAATGTTTCATTAGTGTTTGCGTTAACACTGCCTTTATATACGGCAACGTGTAAGGCAGTGCACACATGGGCGGTTTTAGTTGCAAGGCAGTGTAACGCGTCTACGCCGTTTATTAAAATTATGTATGCAGAAATGATTTTTCAAGTTTTCATATCAGGATTTTTGCTGTAATTTATTTGACATACTTGACACAGGCTGCTTGGCTTGGTAGAGCGATGAACTGGTCAAGGTTGTGGATATCCGGTGGATACGTTTAGGACCGATCAGTGTGGCAACGCTTGGGGAAGGATTGTGTCCAGCAGTGGACACCTTTTGGCTGAAATGATGATAATAATGATTTGGCCCAAAGGAATTATTTTATTTTGTGTTTTAACACATATCCTTTTTCTTTATCTTTGTGTTGCCATGGAAAAAAGGACATAGCCTTGTCCAAGTTGAATAAGTTTATCTGGCCTTTCCGAATGCACAATTTTTGTAAACAAGGTTTTTTGCTTATTGGGCATTGTCATCCAGAACCAAAAGTTTATGCAAAAGTTGAGTCAAATCGGTTGGGGATAACTGTTTTAAAATGCAATTGCAAGATTTGACCCACACATATCAACCAACTTATAAGGCAGGTTAAATTAAATCTTGTAATTAGTTGGGTTCAACTTACCACAGTGTCTCAAGACGAAAGTCTATGACCAGTGTGTGTTTCCAGTGATTAGTTACGGGACACAGACGTGGTCGGTCACAATGGGCCTCATCAGGAGGCTTAAAGTCACCCAAAGGACAATGGAGAGGGCTATGCTCGGAATTTACTTTCGTGATCGAATCAGAAATGAAGACATCCGCAAGAGAACCAAGGTTACCGACATAGCCCGAAGAATGGCAAAACTTAAGTAGCAGTGGGCAGCGCACATTGCTCGCAGAACGGATGGCCGTTGGAGCCGAACATTTCTAGAGTGGCGACCGCGTACCAGAAGACGCAGCGATGGAAGGCATCCCTCTAGGTGGAGCAACGAGGTCGTCGGTCAATGTGAAACGCACATGAGCGATCAGTGTGGCGACCCTTGGGGGAGGCCTATGTCCAGCAGTGGATGTCTTTCGGCTGAAATGATGATGTTGAGTTAATCGGGTGTGAATGTGATGTTAGCGCGTGTAGGAGACGTTAGTACGTACGAAGAACGTAGACATCCAAACAATTGCCTAAATTTTTTCCCTCAATTGCCCGTTGTGTATTCACATTGAAAGCCGAAATTCAAATTCAGCCTTACGTAAATTTTGCATGCGACGCGATATTTTGTGTTGATTTGTGTTCAGTTCGGTTGCACACTAAATTAAGTACGTCTATCGTGAAACTTGTGTATGTATGTGTGTGTGTACTATTTGTGTTTGATTGTGGTGTGAAACGTTTTATTGCTGGCGTTTCTCCTACTGTGTGTAAGCTCGTACGATTACGTTTAAGTTCGAATGAAATAGGTTTATTGCGTTTGAAGCTGTACAAATTAAGCTGAGGGCCCACCGTGTAGGCGGTGTGTTGAAGTTTATTTGAGAAAATAGAGAATTCAATGACACATTAATGTAATGGAATACTAAATTAAAATTTATGAACTTCGATGTGACACTATGAAGTGCAATGTGTCTGCCAAAATTCAGTAAGTAAAGGATTCACGTCATGAAATCTTCGGTCTGTAACCACTATGAATAAAAATGTGATGTTAGCTGACCAATATTCCGGTACTTCTAATAGACACAATCAGCCTATAAATAATGTCCCACTGTTGCGACAGTACCCCAACATCGTTATCAGCCTACAGCAATCCTCTGCTGGACATAGGCCTCCAATGAGGATGACTCTGTTAATACTGTCAGACTTCTTTTCGCCTAGTATTCATTCCTAATACGCGCTAGCAATTCGGTTCTAAACCGAGACTACGTTAAATAATACAATAATGGCGCGTACAATTCAAACTGCGAAAGAAGCACAGTAGCGTCATCTAACTTTAAGCAGTAGGTCGGACAAGAAATATTAAAATAAAAACTTCTCGTTCTATGCCAATTTTATTGAAATACTGTGATGTGTGATGTGTGAAAGACGTGTACTACGGTGTTTTATACTTAGTTTTACTTACACGTCTATCCATTTTTTTTTTGTCCTGGCCCTACTCAATATTTTCCAGTTTACTTAGCTGGTCTGGTTGGCTGGCTGGTCACTCTTGGTACGGCTACAGCAGCTATAGCTTAACTCGCTAGTAGATCGATGAGTGCCGTATCTATATACATGCATCTTTTTATTCAAACTTAATACTAATATTGTGTGGGTATTAATAAAAGGATTAGCTTGAGTAACTAAAACATAATCTCATATGGTCTAGTCGTTGTTGGAAAAAGGACCTTGTAATAATCATAACATACCTACCTAAATTAGATAGGTAAATAGTAGCAATTTTATTTATCTTTTATAAGGTAACTGCTTCTGCCAGCGGCTTTGCCCGCGTGAAAAGTATTGTATCTACTCTCACAACGTAATGTACCAAATATGAATTCAAAATAGTAGTTTATGCAATGGCCATATAATAGGGGTTATTAAAACACGAGCGTAGGTTTATCAAATGAGGCGAAGCCGAATGTGATAATAATATTACGCGAGTGTTTTAATACCTAATTATATGCTATTGCATACACTACTTTATCTTCATTCATACAGTTGCAATAAAACAAAAGTGGAAACGGAATAATATTTGGTATGGCGGACAATTTAGATTCTCATTGCGCATGACTGCGCAGCGCGCGCCTCCTTAGACAATGACAGTACTTCAATGAGGCCATAAGTGCCAATAAATTAAAAAGTAAAAGTGTGCTATAAAAATTAAAAAGTTATTTTATGATGCAGTTGTTTAAAAATCGAAGGAAAATGTTGCACTGTAATGGTTTTTTTTTTAAATTTTCCTATCCATGAATATTAAGTACGTGTTTATACAATATTTTTTAATTCATATTTGGAACATTACGTTGTTAGTGTAGATATATAATAACCCCTATTATATGACCATTGCATAAACTACTATTATCACCCCAAGGGAACATTATATCGGGATGAAAAGTAGCCTATGTGCTATACCAGACTATAATTTATCTCTGTGCCTAATTTAGAATAAAATACATACCTATGATTAAAGAAGATAGGTAAATAGTAGCAAGTTTATTTATCTCTCATTAGGTAATGAAAAGGCTCATATCTATAGGTAGGTACTGTACTAACCTACACCTGACCCTGTCATGATAATAATTGAGGTCCAAAGATATTGCTATTATAAAGTTAACTTTATTCATAATATAAAATTAAATACAAACCTTATCTAATACATTTTGCGCTTACTCCTGAATAATATAAACTTTAATAGTATTCCCTCACTTGAAAGGTAGGTGTGATAATCCGCTGGAAGCCGTACAAAGGTAACATGTTCGATCCGAAACCAAATGGGCTACGGGCTTCATGGTAACAGTATGAAATAGTATCGATTACAAATAGGTCATGTGGTGGAGAATTAGAGGGTGGTACAAGTTATAGTTTAACATGGTTCTTAATACTCGTAACATGTAGTAAGAGTATTATATACTTTCTGCATGTTATTACTCGTAAGAATACTGAGAATCACGTCTAAACGGCTTGTCGTATTTTTTTGGGTAAAATATATGTTTCATAAGACCATTTTCATAATAATTTGATCTAAGTAAATTTTGAGTTTTATTCGTATAACATAGTGTAATTAATTTGTAAAGTTATGTCTAAAACGGACAAAAACACGACAATCGCACCAAAACCGCTGGGCGTATTTTAATGAAATCGACACTATCTCAAAGATAATTTAATTATCTATATTTTGATAAGAGGCTTTTTTTAAAACCATAGAATAATAAGGAAAGTACAAACAACTACTAAATTTTGAGTCGTGCGGGTGTGAAACGAGTGCGCGTTTTGTTCCCTCAAGGTCGTTGGGGTTAGTCATCGTCTTAAGAGTGATCCGGGTTAAAAACTATCTTAAGTGATCCCCATGGTCTCAAACTATCCATCTAAATCGGTTCACTGGTTTAAGCTTGTAAATGTCGTTTAGGGGTCGTGGTCCAACTATAATGTCCAACTAGTTGGACCACGGGTCTTCGGTGGTCCAACTGATTTATTTTAATTATTTATATTAGTATTCATCATCAGCCTTTTAATGTTTCCACTGCTAGGACACAGGCCTCCTCTCTGTGAGAGAGAATGGGCCTACAACGCGGGCCCAGTGCGGGTTGGAGGACGTCACAATTTCTTCGAATTTTTGTTTCTAGGACACGCCGGTTTCGTCTCATTTCTTTTTTATTCCTTTGTTGATTTGTTTGATAATAATTTTTCTTAAATGTATAATTATAATTCAATAACATTTATATTTTTATGTTTTATTTAGTAAGCTGTTAATGTCCCACTGCTGGGCAAAGGCCTCCCCCATATCTTTCCAAGTGCTCTTTTCGACCGCCACTTCAATTTTAGTTATTTACATATTAATATAAATTAATAAAATAAGTCAGTTGGACCATGGGTCTTTGGTAGAGGCAGTTGTCCAATTATTATTTTTAGTTGGACAACTGCCCCTACCCGACCCGTAGTCCAACTAGTTGGACATTATAGTTGGACCACGATCCCTAAACGGTAAATGTTATAGACATATAGACTTACTTTCGCATAAATAATATTAGTATGGATTTGCATGATATACAGGGTCAAATTAGATTAATTAGAGAAACTCCGTAGAAGTGTTGGGTATCGATACATACCCGATATATCGATATAATTATGTTTTGTCATAATTAGCTATGGATACTCGACACGTCTGTGGTGTTACGATAGACTCTATACTGTACAGATCTTATCTTAAAACCTCTCTAATAGTATAGTATAGTCACAGCAACTGTGAGTCTTTGGTCAGTTTTATAGTTATACTGAAAAGAATGAACTTTCAAAATGAAGTTCTTTCAAACAATCATATTATGAGCGCGTGAGTGATGTTTATCCATATTGCTATACGCATTTTTTTATCAACCTATATTGCCCAACGTCTGGGCAAGGATTTTCCCCAAAGCACTCTTCCTGATGATGCCTTCACAAAATTGGTATTCCAATTTATTACTCTGTACAAAAAAGTCACTTACCTAAACTTACCTTCTGCGAAAAACTACGTAAAGTGTTACCAATATTTTTTTATAAAAAAAACACTTGGAGCCAATTTACACATTTATTACTTTCTTTTCACTGACCTGTAGATCCATTTTCTTCAACCAAATATTTCATTTTGTGATTAAGCTTAGTCATAATAACTTCGTACATTTCTCAAGGGAATAACTCGGTTTCCGTCGAAAGCTGAGGTTGAACAACCTGCATTGAATTTCAGATGCAGCTCTGAAGAAAGTAATACGTTCGTCATGAATTTTATAAAATCAATCAGGGAATACTTTCTTTGTTAGAATATTTTCTGAAAAGAAATCTGTTTTAAAAGAATTCTAAATTGAATTAATTTGGAAACCTTCAACTCTTTTAATTCAATTTAGTATTGTGTGTTTGGTATCAAGCTCTGTTCATGCTTCTTTTATTATTATATTTTAACAAAACAATGCACACAATACAATATTTGTATGCCTACAGGCGAGGCAGCACATTGTGATACGATATTTTATTTTAATAGATAAAAGCATGTACCACAACATTATAACTATGTGTCACAAAAAAAAAAATTTTTTTTTTTTTTTTTTTGAATTTGAATTTAAACTCCAAACTAAAACACAATCCTTATTCAAAATTCATATATATTTTTAGGGGTTCAAATCAAAGCACAACAACTAGGTACATTGGTTTGGTCAACGTCTAAATCAAATATAGTCGGTATACCTAGACACCTAAGTATAATCTAATTAAGATGGAACATTGTTTCCGTTTAAACAACACCATTACAGAATCATGAGGTCGTAATAACACTGCTACCTTTGTTCAGGGCGAAGGGTAGATTTACGAAATTGGCCCCGACAATATTCTGCTGACTATGCATTAGGCCGGCCATGTCTTATGAACTAGAATATTGTCACGCAAACTGTCATATTGTAAACCAGCAGTTACAATAAAGTCTTCGAAGGTTTAATGGATTCGTGTAGAAAAAACAATACAGAGGTGTAGATAAATGGGTCAGGTAGGTACTTAGTGGTGTTCTTACATAAAATGAACACTGAAATCATAATATAAGTCACCGGAAAGGTTTCTGAAATAGTAACTGCAAAAAAAAATACATTGTACAATCAAATCAAATTAAAATAATATATTTTAATTAAACCATTCAAAGGTACTTTTGAATTGTAGACAAAAAAAAATTAAGCTAATTGCATATTCGAAAGCATCAGTAGTTTTTTTTTTTGAGATATATGAATGAGAATACATGTGCGTACTAAGTATTAAGGGCCAGCCCTTAATACTTAGGGCTAAGGGCAAGAGTGATGATTATGCTAATATATCAATTGAACTCAATTAAATGAAAGTATATCTTTAAAATTTAAAAAACGTCTGATACAAATCACAAGACTAATATCCACTACCATCGTTACTATCATCTATTAAAAGTCCAATTGCATTGAAACTATAAATCTTTCTTTCCAATCCCGAATTTTCCTAATTTCATTCTGTATTATTTGCTTCGCTAAACTTTCATTTAATCGGTTAGCCGCAGCATTGCATACTAACAAATGTATGATCTAATCTTTTTACCCGACTACGGCGTAGCCAAAAGGAAGGGTTATGATTTTATTTATTAATATTTATTTATGTATTTATTTTACACCAGTAAGTAAAACATCTTACAGTATTTCAAGACGATGTTATACCACAGAATAAATAATGTTATTATACACTATACAAAAAACACACAAATACAAACAAATACAACACACAAATACATACAAATTTAACAAAAAAAATAAAATAACAAAAATTAGAAAAAAAAAATAATTCAAAAAATCTAAAAACCCGACTGCTTTAAAAGCGTTTGGCCTCTAGAACGCCACATAGGAACAAACATATATACATATATACTTACATACATACATACATACATACATAGACTGATAAACACATTACCCTCCTTCGGCAGTCGGGTAAAAAGAAACAATTCAAATTTGTATGCCTCAGTTCAGAAGTTTAAGTATGTTTGTATTTACGTGTGTTCCTCCGTAGCGTCTAAGCTATTCATCCGATTTTTATGAATAAGGAACATATGAATATGAATAAGTTAGCATAGGCAATAAAATACCGTGGTTGGGTTACAGTTTTTATTAAACTATTTCCTTGTTTTCTCTCTAACTCAAAAACAGATGCACATTGAACTAATTTTAGATTGTGAACTTTGTGGTCTGTTTACCTTTTCAAATTTGCCTAAGTAAATGATGGTTAGCGACTTCGCCCAAAAAAAATGTGAAATCCAGAAGTCACAAATATCACAAAGTCACAAATATTTGTAAGAAATTGTATGTTTAACCTGGCGACAGCACAGTGAAAAGTTTTAGCTTCGAATGCACGGTTGGGTAAGGATGACCCAAAAAAATATTTTTTTTATGCTGTTGGTTTATATTTGGCCTGGTCTGTTCACCAGTGCAGGTTCAATGGGACTGAATAGTGGCAAGAAACCAAAAGAGCGGTTTGTTAGCTCACAGACCCAACTGTGCGCTTACCGGATTAAGCATTATTATGTATTGTTTTAATGCAAGTGTGTTGAAAAACGTCGCTTGATGCACGTGATCATTTATCATTGCACACTCGTCTCCATAACGTCACAACTGCAATAAAACTTTTGCACACTTATATCAAGTACTATTAGATACTATTCCGTTTAGCATTTAAACAATTTTATTCAATTTATATTACGTTACTGGCCATTTAGCCCGTTTTTATTTGGCTTTTCACAATCTCGTTTGCTTTCGCTACCTTTTTGATTCCTCTGTGAACGTTTTATTTCCGTTTCTCTTATTGCTTTCTCTGAATGGTTCGCCGGAATGCATTTATTTCCATTCACTTGCAAATCTACCGCTTGGTTTATCGGTGGTATAATTAACTTTTAGATTATTTTTTACGATTGTTGTTTTAACTGCTAAATAAAACTGCTGTGCTATAGACACGCCTCAACCTAACAGTGATCATTATAGGTGGGATATTATGTTATTTGTAAAACGACCTTTATCGTCAGTCAAAAAAAGTATACTTAAATTGTTGAAGACATAGTTAAATATTTATTTTGCCTTTTTAGGGTTCCGTACCCAAAGGGTAAAAATGGGACCCCATTACTAAGACTTCGCGATCCGTCTGTCTGTCTGTTTGTCTGTCTGTCTGTCTGTCTGTCTGTCCGTCTGTCACCAGGCTATATCTCATGAACCGTGATAGCTAGACAGTTGAAATTTTCACAGATGATGTATTTCTGTTGCCGCTATAACAAAAAATACTAAAAACAGTATATAATAAATATCTAAGGGGGACTCCCATACAACAAACGTAATATTTTTGCCGTTTTTTGCTCGATATTAATAATGGCAACAGGTAGACACTTCAAATATTCACAGAATATTTAGTTGTATATTCACTTCAAAAAATGATAATTATTAAATTAAAATAAAATAAATTAAGGGGGGCTCCCATACAACAAACGTGTTTTTTTGCAGTGTTTTGCGATAATGGTACGGAACCCTTCGTGTGCGAGTCCGACTCGCACTTGGCCGGTTTTTCTCCATTAACAATAACGGAACCCTTTCAACATCACTTTAAAAAGAAAGTATCAAAGAATGAGAACAATACCTAATTAATAGTAAATTAAACAAGAACTTTGAAAGTAGGTTAACCTCATTACTATTAGTGATTCATGGCGAAAGGAATAAATTATTTCGAGAAACGGAGGAATTATTAGGGCCTGTTCTTGACCACATAACTTCCCTTCCTGCAATTGCCCGGTAACCGGAATATAGTGGCAACCACGTTATTAGAACGAATTGTAAAGGCATGAGGAATTATTTGTTTACCGCTTTTGATCTTCCCGGTAAATTGAAACTTCACTTACCTACTGTCGCATAAGCAAATAAACATTGTAGTTTTAAGTAAATACAGACCATTAAAAAATAAAACAAAAAGGAAGAAAGGAAGAAAGGTGATAAAACAATTCATTTGTAGATCACAAAATAAATTACCTTTGTATCGCATAGTTATAATTAAGATAAAAATATATTGTTGGTTTAGGATATTTTATTGAGCACTCGGACCCATGGACCTAATGTTTCAACCCCAAACGGCTCAAATATATAACTTCCAATAAGGTTGTTGTATTTGCGCCGTTTGAGGTTTTCTGTATCAGCAGCAGCTACCCCAGCACAGCCCGCCGAGTTAAGAAGATGGGATGGCGCAAGGGTGTCGACACATGTTGCATCCCAAACCAAAGGCCTACCCACCTTCTAAGGCATTATAGTCATCTCGTCTGGTCTCTTCCTATCGTCGCGCGCCAAGACATTGGGTTCTAAAACAGCTGGCACCCCGGCGGTGACAAGAGCCCGACGTATGATATAATTAATGCTGGCGTGCCGTGCTAACCGACTAGCGCTCCTGCTGCAGGATAGGCCATGGTGTCCGAGGCAGTAGATTGCTTCACCACATTGACAAAGATGTGGAGCTCCGCTGGGAGCACCCAAACGCAGACATGTAGAAAATAAAATAATATAATAATGATTATTATTTTAAATAATTTAATATTTTTGATAATAATATAATTTTTAAGTAATTTAAAAATAGTGCCATTGTTACACAAATTCAATTTATTTTACACCGACATGATACAATAAAACACACAAAATACTAACATTCCATTCCCTGGGGATTAACCGCGATGTTTTCATTCCACCCGCATCACAATTTGAGATCAGAAAATTAATCCTCTAGGATTTTCTGAATTTCATATTTATTGCTACTTCGTCTTCCCGTACGAAGGTTCGAAGCAGCAATATTTTTGGGATCTTAGAAAAAAATGGCCGGCATTCACCCAAGTTTTCCACGATATTAGTTTTCTTTTTCTCACGTTTTATTAAATCAAATAACAATTTATTTAATAGAAACAAGGCTATTAATAAAATGTTATTTGATTTGAAACACAGGAGTTATTCGATCAACATTTATTTATACTCCGCTCAGGTTTCAAACGTCTAAGGTTTCTACGCAAATCTAATTTAAGGCAGCGAAGTTTGTGAATTCCGAATTTTCTTGTAGCGAAATGCTGGTTTATTTGAAACTGTTTCTGTTTTCAGTGTATTTGATATCTACCAATATATTATTCCAATTTTTTTTTTTACCTTGAGTCACTATAACATATAATTGAATTACCTTTGAATTATAGATACAAATAAAAGAGCTGTGTACTTTCATTCATGATCGGTTTTAAAACCTATAAATGTTAAAAATATTTATTACAGGACATAAATATTCATGAAAGAAGAACGGGCAAAAATACTCACTGAATTAGTATTTCTATTGCCTACAACGTTTGTGCCTTGTGAAACTTGTTTTACTATCAATCATTGTACGGACTATCCTACAAGACCTCTTGGGTGTTCAGTCTATTTTTGTTTTCTTTTTTATTTTTTATTATCTCTAGGCTCGCGTTTGTGTCTTTCACTATCTCGCCTGATGTTAAGCGATGATGCGGTCTACAGTGAAGCAGGCTTACCTAGAAGAAACCTATTCACTCTTGACTTAAAGACCCCAAGGTAATGCTACACATGCTATGTTCAGCAGGTAAACTTTATAGGTCGAAGAAGTATCATGTAAGTACTGTTGCCCAGTCGTCTTAACACTGTGACAATATTTTTTTAACCATAAGTAAACGATAACCTAATAAAAACCTTTTTATTAAAAAAAATAAAGCGGCTTCCAAAACAAAACACTACAAAGCAAAAATATCTTTTATTTCTATATAATACTTTCTGAATGCAAATGCTTGTGCCATGTAGATGATAATACCAAAATCACTATAAAATTTGAGGAGTTCCATCATCAGATTCTGACCAGACGACCCTGGGGTTAACTGCAGCCATATTGCGTAAGTGTGCAAAGAGTTTAAACTCTATCCAACCGACCAAATCGGCCAATCACACAAAAAGGAAATCCAAATCGCGACATTCATCTCGCATGTGATTGGTCGATTTGGTCGGTTGGATAGAGTTTAAACTCTTTGCGCACTTACACAATACGGCTGCTGGTCCACGGTTAGGAGATCCCATAATCACCTGCACTTTATTCCTTTTTTTGTAAGGGTATATACTCAAGGGTATATAAAATTTTTCTAAATCGGTCCAGGCGTCTTTAAGTAATCGGGGAACAAACCACAAAACAAAGAAAAAAAAAAAAAATTGCGACGAATTGAGAAACTCCTCCTCCTTTTTTGACGTCGGTTAAAAAGGACATATAATATTAAAATGGAATAAGATTTATTGGTCATTTAAGTGTTTCTTTTTTTTTTCACTAAATTGCATCATAAAGTACCTACTTATTATCTTTTACATATATAATTGTTTGGTATTCACTGAGACCCAAAAATATCTCAATTAAGTGAATTCTCAATAAAGATCTCATTGATTTCAATAGACCATAGTACCCATCCTTAATATCTATGACTTTATCGTGAGGATCTCTAATATTTCCCCCAATTTATACGGGTTCGGCTTTTGCGGTTTCCTGACAGTTCTTTCGCATATTCGGATTAGATTCAATTTATTCGACTCAACCTACACCGATATTGGATCGTTCTACCTTTAATATTTCACAAACTCAATTTTAAATGTACAGGACCTACCTACAGGACTTTGTCCGTTGGATATTATTGTAAAGTGTTTTAATTTGGAGTCGGATTCCAAAAAATAATCAAAACATGAGCAATATTTGTTTGGTTGTTTAAATTGAAGTTTATAAAGGTCTTAAATTAGATAGACGCACATAAGCAAGACAAGTGTGGTCAAGTTTTGTTCTCGTTATTTTATGACTAGATTTAAAGCTGAGTACTCAGAAATATGATTTCACGCTAAAAACTAAAATAATAATTTGTTTATTTCTCCATAACACCCAAATAATTTCTCCACATAAAAACATCTTACCATATTAAATTCTACACCAGAAGATTGAAGTACATACAATCTGCTCCCCAAATCCTGAGCTACATATCCAGTTATAGCATACCCGTACCGCAGAAGCCATGTTCCGTGGAATGCTGCAGAAACAAGGGAATGCCCGCCTCGCGTCAATGGGTGCAGACAATTGGAATGTTTGCGCCAACAAGCTGAATCTGGGAACAGAATACCACAGGATTTTTAGTATTCCGAACCAGTAAGTAGGGAACAATTGGCAGCTGAAACAATTGCAGATTGTTTTTGAAGATTGGCTACTTTTGGGAAATATTAGGGTTTAAAGTTGATGTAGTTGAATAGCCATATTAAATATGAGCCCACCAAAAACATTTTCATGTAAAATGTTGCCAAGACGAGACAATATGGCTCGCACTATCAAAAAGTTATCAAATCTCAGCCAACCAAGCCAAGCTAAGCCAAGCTTCTAACTCCACACGCCCTAACTTCACATACTCTACACCTTAATCAAAATATATGGCTTGGCGGTTTCGCTATCGTAAAAATTTTGATGATCATCAGTGAGTGAGTGAGTCAGTGAATAATTCGGGGTTTATTAGATGTCAATAAAATCTCAAGTTTAAGAGCTATGCAGTTGAAACTTTATATTTTTAAATAAGTCTACTATGGACATCATGTCCCGAGAAATTTGTTTATCTGGTATAATCCAACCCTAAGTTATGAGGGTTCGAAAAAAACGACTCGTCTTGGCATGGGCACTACTGTGCCCTCAGATTCTATGATAAATTAAACATACAAGGAGTATCCTCTCCAGGAATTGGTAATTTTATTTTATTTATTTGACTAGGTTCACCAACAACTGTTTACACTTTTTATAACAAAAAATACATGCTTATACTAATATTACAGTGCAACAATTAATTAGAGGCAAACACCACATTAACAATTATGAAAAATCTAAAAGCTAACTTACATAGTAATAAGCGCTAATTATTAATACAAGTGAGTGAGTACATAACATCGATAGCATTCATAAAAATGGCACACATTGGTAAAATGTATCAAAAATTGGTTACAAAAAATAAAGATTGGTAAAAATTATACAATTAATAAAATTAGTAAAAATTGGTAAAAATAATACAATAAATAAAATTAGTAAAAATTGGTAAAAATAATACAATTAATTAAATTAGTAAAAATTGGTAAAAATTATTCAATTGATACAATCAATAAAATTGATTAAGTTAATAAAATTGATTAAGTTAATAGAATTGATTAAGTTAATAAAATTGATTACGTTAATAAAATTGATTAAGTTAATAAAATATAAAATATTGATACAATACCATTATAAATAGAATGATTGAAATTTTTTTTTTTTTAAATTTGATAAAATTTAATCAAAATTTAACTTGTGACAAATGTGGTAAAAATTAAAATAACAAGTTTAAGGGCTACTCGATAAACTCATGAGGATGGATTTCAGTCTAGCCAAAGAGTCAAAGTGAAGATCGACAACATCACCATAGCCATTTACTTCCTTACACATTCTTGCATAGGGCGAATTAGCTCCCAAAACGGTTCTCCTCGACGGCGGACAAAGAGTTGTAATGGCACTACGCGGGATCCTAGCAGGAGCCCGAAAATTGAAAAGCGCAAGCAGACTAGGACTGTCTATTTTGTTCTTAATGATTTTGTAGGCAAATATCGCGTCAATCAGTTGCCCCGTAATGCATAAATAAGGTGATAAGGTAGAATGACAAACTTTTATTTAATGCCACCTGTCCCGATGTCTGTTTGTATGTAATCAAAGCTTGCAAGTCTTTGACCAACTTCCAGGTGTTCGATTGACCTGCAATTTACCTGAAATTTTGCATACACCTTTGTATTTCGTGCAGTACAATAATAATGCTTGTTTTACCGAATATTTGATTAAACTTCCAACTTCTCCTTTTCGTAGCCATGCAATTTTTTTCAGGTCTTATGCCAGCTTAGCTTCACGTATTGAGATGAGATAGATAGCCTCGACGAAAATTCGTCCTAGTGATGTATTGTATGTATCTGATTTTCCTAATCAGAAAATATAGTATTCTTCAGCCCAGTTCGTAAAAAAGATTTGTATCCGAATCGTTTTTGGGTCAGGTACAAACACGGATTTCTTTGTTTTCGGGACGCATTGCCGAAAATCTTCTTAAAAGTAAACAAAGAATTTGATTTTTCCTGTTAAAAGTAAGAGGCACAAAAGAATTCAGAGTTGCGTTCAAATAATCTTTATTTGTTTCCTGTAATTTGCATAAAACTTTTGGGTAAGTAAGTACCGCAATTTGTACCGCAATAGAAACCGCTTTCGCACAATTTTACCTACCCACCCGCATACCCAAATTAATCGTCACTGATTCAGCTCCAAACATTTAACGCGGTGTTACTGCAAACATAAATTGAATTACAAGTGTTACGAATCGTGTAGCACTTGTTCACGAAATGTCTGGAACACTGGAACACGTCGTATTCTGGTTCCACCCAGTTATTTGACGAATGTCTTGGAGCGCAACCAAATGGATGCGGCACGGCGAATGCACTGTCTACAGCAGCTATTTGATAGCAATTCGATCGTGCATCGAACATCAAGTGCCTCACTCCCTGTGACGGTCTGGAGTTTTGTCTTTTGTTGAACTCGCTTGTAGCGAAGTGAGACGGATTGTTGAGTGCGAATGTCGTCGTCTGGTCGGAATTCTGGAGTGAATCTTAGGTAGCAAGTTGGACTTTAACTGAGAATAGTCCACTGCTTCTTAAGGTGTGAATAACTTGGAAAGTTTAACATGCGGAAGTGTTCTTTATTATGAAGAAATTCTGCTTGCCGCAAGACGCTGCAGCTACCTACTTGATTACAGTTTATCTTATAACATTAAAACATATTTACATGGCATTAAGAGTACCGCATCGTGTATGAGTCACATTGCCTGCAATAAAAAGAAAACTATTTTTACGAAAGATTTTTTATTTATTTATTTCAATATTATCATCCCTATTATCCCTAATAACCTCATCCTACTCCTATTCTACTACAATTTGTCTTTCTTTGCCAAATTAATATTGTATCAGCTTTGCCCTGGATCCTATTTCTTCGTAAGGACCCCAATCAACTAAAATTGTTCGGTATTAATGAAAGTGACGTCTCTTTCATTATATTTCCAATACATCCCTTTGTCTTTGTAACGAAACTCGATTTGGTTTAATGCTGACTTCGAAGCTTTCGGTCACTGTCAACAATGAAAAGATCAGAAGGCCAGCTTCTTAAGACGAGCGAAACAGATGCATGCACCCGAAACTGCAGACTTCATAGACCTGAAAATACATAATTATAAGCTTAAAAATTGTTCCTACTGCTAGAGACAAAGGCCGCCTTTTGGTAAGAAGGATCTGGCTGTAAGTTGAGTAGAGTATCTACGCAAGCATAGTGTGGTTTAATGTATGTCATATTATTTCTTGGAATGTTTAGTTTTACACCTTTTTGAGAATAATTGTGATGGAATAGCTACCTACTTTATACAAAGTAAAGCGCCTGTCTGAGTTCAAGATCATAACCTGCTACACGTAAGTCTACGACTACTCTCTGACTACGTTAAAGTACGGAGATCTTAAACTACATATATCAATAAAACAAATGCAAGTCACGAGTGCACTTGCACTCGCTGTACGTTAAGTATGATTCACGTACAGCGTAAGTGTTCGTGCGTTTTCGATGCTTGTATGAAGCCTTCCTTCTGCTTCTATCTATTATTTAGTCCCATCTTCACATTTCCGGAGATCCATGATTTCAAATTACATTATTAATACTCGAATTAAATCGTGAATTCTATCGTTGCGTTATGATTAATACGCGTTGAAATTTGGCATTAAATTTTCATTTCGTTTTGTAATTGGAATATCCGGTAGATATTTATTAATATAGGAATATTTTTTTTGATAATCAGTGGACCTTGACTGCTCTTGATTAAAATTTGACAGCGTTATTTCCTTTTCATTTTGTTGCAAAACGGTATCATCATTGGAATTCAATTTAAGCTTTTCTTTTACTTCTACTTTTTTACAAATAGTCATCATTTGACCTATCGAGCCCATTATCCAAAACTAGACCGCCCATTTAATTTTCATTAGCACTAAAACTTTTAGAATCTAACGATCAGAAGTCCGGACACTTTATCAGCCTGAGGATAAACTTGGGAGCAGGGTTCCGTCGGCAAACACGGCACTGCGGAACCGTGATAGCAGTGCGGATGACGTATGACCGCGTTAGCGAGCTTTCACCATCTAGTTATTACCTACCTCCATTTCTCTAGAATGATTTGAATTTCTGGCGCATGGTAATCCAAATTGTCGTAGTTATACTCTAGTGCATTGCTGAATTTATGTTCTCCTTTGTACACTTATTGTTTATGATACAGTAAAGTTGTGCTGTTTATACAACAAGAGTCTTAACTTGCGGACAGTTTGTATTGTTCTGAATTTTGATAACTTTCTTGGGTGTGCATTTCGTAGGTAGATTTCTGGATAGTGCGAACTGCGAACTTAGTTTAGCGTTGTTAAGTTCTGGTGTAAGAGTTATTATATGGCATTATGCTACTTATTTCAAATTAAACAATACTCGGATGGACCAAGAGACACTTTAATTGAACTTTTAATCATAAAACAAAAAATCTTCACTAAGTATGAAATATAAATCTTAAATCTTACTTCACAAACTTCCAAATTGAAAACATCTGGAAGTGTTCCAAGTGGGAAAAAAAGAGAAGTGGCCGTTTCTCTAGATTGCAATCTAATAATTTTGCCAAGAACCCTTCATGCGTAGCAAGATGGCCGACATATGTGAAATTAATTCACTTGCCATTATTAATACTTACCTGCGCTTGCGTTGGGGAATTTATTACACATAAATTCCTTAGGAACTGATTTATAGCGGGAAGATCCATTTGTAGGTTGCTTCTAGATAATGTAACTAGATATACTACTCTCTACATACTACAAGTATCTTAAAGGCTTCCGAAGACAAACAAATGAAGATGTGTTTTCATAGAAGTCTTTGTAAGATGGCTCTAAATATATAATGGTTTCATTTGGAAAGCGATATCGCATTATCGCATCATACCTTTATCTAGGCGGCTTAAAGTTTCTGATTGTAATAAACCTGATTTATGCGAGTTTATCACTGGTTTGGATTCAGTTATCAAAACTAGTTCATTATTAAAGGCTATTAAATTAGTGTGAATCATGCGTTCTTAATTACTCGCGAGGGAACGTCCACAGACTACTGAGTCATATCGTTTATATTCGTTTCCAAATTAATATGAAAATTTTCCTGGTGTATTTATATCTTGGTCTGGCATAACTTTCGCGTCATGAGCCGTTTGGGAATTAGGTAATGGAGTGTCGGATATTAATTACAGGAGTATTATTATTGAAAGTTATGTAAACGGTCATTGCTCCTATACGTTCTTGTATTGGTTTCTAGAGCTCACTATACCGCGAGCAATATGTTTTATGGTAAACGACATAAGCTGGAGTATGCACTTTTTACCTTAAGGGACGAAAATTCTTCCATACAAACGTAGTCTGGCTTTTACTCCACTGTTTGACGATGTACGTTCAAAATAAAAAATTAAGTAAATTTGTTTCATCATTATCTCCCCTGTGTGGAAGCAAAAAAGTAAAAATAAAACAATTACTTGAAAGTTATGAGCTTCGAAAGTTCCTTATTTATACACTAATTTTTACGCATCTTTGGGCGCAAATAAGTACCATAAGAAGAAGGAAAATTGAAAAACGGCCTCCATACAGGGATAGATTAGTAGTTCAACAATGCAAATAATTTTATTTTGAATAGATACATTCAGTCGTTTTTTGATGATATCCATTCGCGCGCTCGTTTTCGTTTTAAATCATTATCCATTTCGCTACAAATTTGCAAAAGTGTGTATTCGTACGCGAACTAGCTTCTTACTGCTCATAACAGCATCTATCTGTTCCGCACGTGTTGTCGGTTGATATAGCACGCATTTTAACCCCGCGCACAAAATAGTTCGTGCCGTCGACTAGTGTACCCTTAAGCGATATAACTTTTATGATATATAATTTATAGTATAGGGTGTCGCTTACTATAAGTTGGCTGTGAAGGCTCGATATTCTGTTAATATTTGTTATAATCATACTATGTGTTTCTCAGAGATACGAAACAATATATAAATCAACTTGAAACTTCAATTTTCCGTATAGCTCTCATCGTTTTATATTTTTCAATTAGAGCGCTGTTATTGGGAAATTAAGTCTTTCACGCTTGAACTGGCTTCAAAAATATTACGTTTAACTTGTCTATTTTGAAGAACAAGGAATAAATAAAGAGAAGTACTCGACTGGGTTTTTATCCATTGCAAAGGATCAGTACTAAGTTCAAAGTAACGCCAAGGAGCCTTTAACTATCGTTTTTATAACAAAAAAGAAACAGCTGCCCAGGTAAAATATTAATTTATTATCGATACTCTATCGTGAACCGTCTCGATCCTATATTTTACGCTTGCAAACCGAAGCCTTTGAAACATTGATTAATATTAATGATTTCCTTTGAGCACTAATTTGAGTGGATAATGGATCTTTTGTATTTTGTGAAAATGTAATTTGTTAGACTCACCGGTCGACCAATTAGACTACAGAAAGCACGCGGCTTTGCTCGATTAATCATCACATTCAGGAACGTAGAGTATTGAGATATCGCGTGTTTCGACGCAATTTGTGTACAATTCATACTTGTGGAAATATAGTGGGCTGCTCCGTTCATTATACCTTCTCGTGATTATTGTATAGAATTAGTTTTTATTAATAAGTAACGCAATATTTTTTTTGGAAATTAGGTATAGGTAAGTATTTTTTACATGATGTTTACTTTTCGTGTAAAGGTAGGTTGTACGAGTATATACATATAATAAAACAGTAGGAACCGTCTGTCTGTTTACACTACTCTCCAAAACGACTGAACAGATTTTTTATTGGGGGTTTCGCAGTTAGATAAAGCTTAAAAAAATAGCAATAATAAATAAATTAATAATAATAATAAATTTATAATAAATTCACGCCTTTTGCCCAGGGTAGGCAGAAACTACAGAATTTTACCTGCTACGATTCTGTCATACTCATTTTGCTTAATTTGCTAATGTTAATTACACCCACTCCTATCAAGGTCGGAGACTCCACAATCAAAGTTGTGGACAACTATGTCTACCTGGGACAAACGATCCAGTTGGGCAGGGTCAACTTCGAGAAAGAGGTCGGCCGTCAAATCCGACTCGGCGTTTAGGAAGTTGCGCGGTATCTTCTCGTTCAACTTACCACAGTGTCTCAAGACGAAAGTCTATGACCAGTGTGTGTTGCCTGTGTTGACCTATGGCTCTGAGACGGGGTCACTCACAATGGGCTCATCAGAAAGCTTACAGTCACCCAAAGGACAATGGAGAGGGCTATGCTCGGGGTTTCCTTGCGTGATCGAATCAGAAATGTAGAGATCCGCAAAAGAACCAGGGTTACCAACAAAGCCCGTAGAATTGCCAAGTAGCCAAAATAGTTTTTTTGAATACAACATATTATTTATTTCTGTTTTTTTGCGCGTATTTTCTTACCCTTAACCTTAGTAAGTTTTTTGATCGAATCGGAAATGTAGAGATCTTCAAGAGAACCAGGGTTATCGACATAGCCCGAAGAATCGCCAAACTTATGTGGCAGTGGGCAGGGCACATTGCTTGCAGAACGGATGGCCGACGGTGCAGAAAAGGTCTGGAGTGGCGACCGCGAACCGGAACACGTTGCGTTGGAAGGCCTCCCATTAATTAGGTGGACCGATGACCTGGTGAAGGTTGCGGGGATCCACTGGAAACTAGACACACGGGGCCAGTCAATGTAGCGACGCTTAGGGGAGGCCTATGTCCAGCAATGGACGTCTGTCGGCTGATATGATTATGATGATGAATGTTAATTTAGTATTACATAGGTTTTTAAATGTGTTCTCGAAATTCATCAGATTCAATCATTCATTCATTTCTCAATTAACATGCATTCTAAAAAGTTTTAAAACGCCAATCCCCAATTCGATGAAATACAAATCACAAAAGTTATTTGAAAAGCAGAAAATGTTGACAACTCCGATTTACTGTCAGCCCTTGTTAGACAAAAAGAATAAACGTTGAAAGAGCTCCGAATTTAACAACTTTTTCGTGTATAAATCGACTTTTGATTAATGAAGCTCAAATTCGGGGGGAAATGGACAACAGAAAAAATATAGCGAGAATATGCTTCATTTTTTTCGTTCGGCACATAAGTGCCGTATGCTGACGGACGTAATGAATTTCACCATGCCATATCTTCCCGTGGGTGTCGTAAGAGGCGACTAAGGGAAACACCAAAGAATGGGAAGCAGCGTTCTCTGTGCACTTTAAGAACAAACTGCGATCGCCAACAAGAGCCGACCCAAGCATCGCGATTACGGCAAACCACCCTCAAACCAAAAAATAGCAAAACGGCCCCGAGTGCCCGGTTTCCCACCAGGTGGACCGACGACCTGGTGAAGGTTGCGGGACGTAAGGGACCGGTCAACGTGGCGACGCTTGGGGGAATACTATGTCCAGCAGTGGACGTCTTTCGGCTTATATGATGATGACGATATGATGTTGGTGATGCGTATATTAATACTCAATAGCTACGTTAAATTTAACTTTGTAGCAATCGAGAAAAGTAGGGAAATGAATTTTGGTTTTTCTGTACTCAACTCTTTTAGTAAGTAGTTATAATCAATTTAAACTGAATCAGCGTAGAAACTAATTGTTATTTAAAGGAAATAGGTACTACGAGTATTAAATAGGATCCTATCTATCTATCCATTGATAGATTCAATTGTAAACAAAAAAGTTAAAGCGAATTCCATCGTCGACCACATCATCGCTTATCATTAGCCATCGATAAGAAACAAACAAAAAAAATATTTCGTTCAAATAGATAAATTCCTCAAAAAGGTACATTTCCACAAACTCGATATATCTAGATTAGAGGAAGTAGAAACCAAGCCGACATACGTTAGTAAATCAAAGTAAATCCACTTTCGGTCGCTAAGGATAAAGTCGGAATCTTCAGACCGTTCTATAAGACTTCAAAGGATTTACTGTGAAATAAATAGAAATTATTTTCGTGGAAGACATTTACACACATTTTTGTGCTTGTGATGTGTGCTTTGTGGATGTATGACAGTGATGAAAGAAAGTATTTTATTCTTTTATCGGATAGAATTTATCGGTTTCTTGATTACTATCGGTTTTGTAAATGAAAAGTTTGCCCAATTTTTCTAAGGAAACAAGAAAAAATCAGGGTGACCATTTACTCTTTGGCAATCTTTCGGGGGGTTTAAGCACCTATACTAGTAGAAACTGTAACCATGCGACCAACTCTGATGCTAATTTCTCACACCTATGTGAAAAATTAGCTGTTTTTATATTCACATAGCACGAGTGAATGTCTGGTACAACAGAGATTTTTTTCGCGATTTTAGCATTGGTCCTACAGCAAATGTTGTTATCGGACAAAGTGGGCTCTGATAGTTTGCTAATTTACCTCAAAATTTAGGGATGTTTACAAAAGTTGTTCACACTCGTGAGTAGATTTTCAGCACCTTTTTTTTTTGTATGGGATATCACCCAATGACTTCTCCCGTTCTGGGGGAAGCGGGTGGGCGTGTCTTTCACTGACTAAAACCCACCCGTGTCCCTTCAGTTGCTTGAGCCAGGGCCGTGGAAACTCTTTTTCAAATTTATCCGCTGACATCTCTTTGAGCGCGCGTGGAAAACTACGCGCCGTCGACTCAGGCTTGGACATCGGACAGCGAGCTATCCATTATTCACCGTCCGCGAGCTCCGCTTAGGCCGTCAAGGAAACCGGGGTTTCACGGCTTGCGACTACCAACGCCCAGGGCGTCTCCTGCGGTGGCTAGGGGCGTGAGGTGTCTTTGTTGCATCTCCTAAACATTAAAAATTAAGTAAAAAGTTTCCTTCTATTGAGTATTCATCTACATTTCTCACTCTTTTGAACATAATGGCCCACGACCACAACATTCAATTACCCGCCGTTTAAATTATACGTGGTCAAGAATCCGTAAAATGAAGCAACTCAGGCTAACAATTAAACTTTAGGGCACTTCTTTGAAAGTGATTTAAGTTAGAAGAATCCTTAAGAAAGCCGGTACCGTCCACGGTCTAAAGATCCCTCTTCGCGTTAATGAAGGAATTCCGTTTTTATTATACTGGAGTGCTTCCCTGTCACATCCATCTTGCCTTTTAAAGGTTTCTCCTGGAAATGGAAAAGACAAAAAGGTAAATCGACAATAGATTCCTATAAATATAAGCCCACTTAGAGTTTTATGGATAAGTCCATAATACTTTAGGCTTTTTTTTAGTGCACTGTCAACGAAGTTTTATGGTATTTTTATCAAAAGTTTTAACAGCAAAGCTTTGGTAATTTCAAAAGTAACAAAGGTAAAATTGCATTACACGATCCCAAATGAAATAATTGAGTTAAATTACAAAGCTCGTCACTGTGTACGTTCGTACCTGTTGGTAAAACACATGTAAGCGAACACGGTAGGCTTTGAATGAGGTTCCACATTTGAAGTTTGACAGTAATAATCTATGCCATCACGATCGCAGCTTCGCTTTATAAAAAGAGAATCTAACTTTAAAGTTTTCAAAAAAAGAAAGAAGGTTTGATACTGACTATATAGGTACATTCGGTAATAGCTGTTACCTGAACCACTCTGCCGTTATCCGACTCACTAAAAGTTAGACGATTTTAAACCTACTGCAATTAGCAGTAGATAAGAGTTTTTTTTAATTTGTTATAGGCTCGCGTTTGATCACTATCTCGCCTGATGTTAAATGATGATTTGGTCGAAGGTGAAGCACGCTTACCTAGAAGAAGTAACCTATTCACTATTGACTTGAAGACCCCTAGGTTGTAGCTATCAGGAAACAAAGACGCTGGCAGGTAATTCCACTCCTTAGCTGTACGCACAATGAAAGTATTTTCAAAACGCTTTGTGCGTATGTGTGGGATAACCACCATGTACCGATGGCGCATTGCCATACGTTTGTAGTCCGATGATGGAAAGGGCTAGGCGGAATCAAATTGCGAAATTATTATAAAATACAGTTCTTCTAATTTGATCTTTAACTCGTAACGTTAATGTAAGCGTTTGAATACTGTTTTGACACCATGATGGACTTGTAATTTCAACAATATGTGTTAAGTCGATTTGGTCCAGTGGTTGCAACAGTGAACTTGTGTTAGCATTGTTGCGAGTTTAAAACTAACCTTCCACTTCTTGTTGCTTTATGTTTACATTATTCAATTATGTTTTTTGAATACAACATATTATTTATTTCTGTTTTTTTTTTGCGCGTATTTTCTTACTCTTAACCTTAGTAAGTTTTTTGATCAAATCGGAAATATATAGATCCTCAAGAGAACCAGGGTTATCGACATAGCCCAAAGAATGGCCAAACTTATGTAGCAGTGGGCAGGGCACATTGCTAACAGAACGAATGGTTCTGGGGAGACGACTACGATCCGGAAGACGTTGCGTTGGAAGGCCTCCCACCAGGTCGACCGATGCCCTGGTGAAGGTTGCGGGGATCCACTGGATGTGGGACGCACGGGACGGCAAAGTGGCGACGCTTGGGGGAGGCCTATGTTCAGCAGTGGACGTCTGATATGATGAACCTTAATAAAATTTGACTACCAGTTTTATAATGAATACGCATTTTTGTCTTTCAACTACCCTGTGTGTGTGTGTCCTACAATAATGTAAGAAATACTTATTATTGAATAGATTCTAAATTGAATGCAAAACTATATTATCGACGCAGAATTTGAACTCGCATCTTGTCTGCCTCAGTCTTATACACGAACCACGAGACCAGATAATGTTTTAAAGAACAAATTTGCGTATCTGTATTATTATTGTCTTTTTTCATCGAGTAGCGCTAGTCTGATAAACTTATACAAATTATATAATTCTTAATGTTGCAGGCGCAGGCTTCAAATTCATTCGTTTTTAGGGTGGTTCAGGTATCAGCTATTACAGACTGTACATAAATACCAACAGCATAAACACAAACAAAGTCAATGACCCGTCGTCCCTTTAATCTCTAGCGAAAATCTATACCTATCCTTCCTCTCAGATGCACTGGGAGTAGACCAAACTAAATTCATAATAAAGTTTCACAACTCTTAGAAAAGACGGACGGGGCTAGAGGGAAATATCTCTCGAGTAACCTCAACTGCAGCGGATTATAAAATACCTGACAGAATTGAAAATTTGTTTCATTTTCAACTGAAACTCGGGATCTAAAAATCTGTAAGAAACTGAAATTCTTCTCCGGAACTTTTATTGGGAATTGAAGTATTGTAATTGAATAAAACTCGTTTTATAACGTGTGTCGATATTGATACGATTAAGGTCTTATTTAATAAGTGAGAAAGAAATGTAAAATTTTTAACTCTTATACCATGGTATTCAACTTTCAAGAAAGATATTCGTTTTGTAGAATTCGCTTTTTGAAAAAGTGATCAACGAAAAATAGTGACTGCTAAATATGTTTGAGGAAAATGATGCCATACTATGTGTACAAATTGAACCATGTATAATTTGTGTAGCCGATAAGCTATCATTTTATTTTAATTGTAAGTTGACAATACCATCGCTACTAAACATAAGAACATAATGGAAATGTGGCACAACAGAAACCATGTTTCAATCTATAGTAAGTTTGTTGAGGTTTGCCTCCAGTCCTCCAAATAATTGATTCTATTCTCCGACAACAATACACCTCCAAATTCATAGCGAACCAATAGCAAGGGAGTGCTGATTAGAAATCCGTACGGTTAACCAAGCTCTTATTAGTGCGGACCACAAATTTCGGCGCTCTGACGAGTCACGACTGCTGCGAGCGTCTGCAAATAACTATTTATAGTAGTAGTTATAGTAGTTTATTTCCACAAAACGGCACGGAAGTGCATACTTCGAAGACACGAACATGAAGGAGTCCGTTGCGCCATTTTCTACGGAGACGCCATGGCACGTCTCCGCCGACAGGCGCAACTCTGTGCCACTAGCAAATCTTCGTACAACAGGTGTAGATCGTGATGCAAGGACAGCAGCATCCACCGCAGCACCCACCACAACAGCCTCCGCAACAGCCTCCGCACATTTTTTCGTATGGAAGGTAAAAGTACTCTTAAAAGAACTAAAAATGGTCAAACGTAGACCCTAAAGTTGTGGAAAATCACTATTTTTCTAAATTTTAGAAAGGTAGTTTTTTGAACTAACTAACTAACTATGAATTACTATCCCGTGTATGGCCTTATTTGGGGAACCCCAATACTGGTATATACGTCGGTCGGTATGGAGATGTCATAAGTTTCGTGGTTTTGTTCAATCATTCTGATTTGCTTTGTCCTTCTCTTTGTGGAATAGGATAAAGGGAATATATCACCCATTCCAGTTGATTTATATTCTCTCATAATTTGAATTCTTTAGCAGATTATGTTTAATACAGCCCGTCTGTTTAGTGCCTTAAGTATTGGTTTTGTTCAAGTAGGCTAGTACACCGAGGTCATCTTTATTATCTAAAAAGAATGAAAAAATATGAACGTAAAAATCAGTTGGGTTTGTTTTGGTTTCAAAACAGAAAATGTGATTTAACAACTGCAAAACGGGTCATCTATTTAGTACATATATCTAAAAGCTAGTACATTGTTTCACGGTGGGATCTCAGTTTCAACTTTATTTCTCGTTATAAAGTTACTCTTTTGCAGTGCATTGTCAAGGATGAAGTCAAAAGATTTGCAGATAAAAAAACCGTGACGGTCTTGATGGAACTTTAAAGTACAATATTTTATGTAGAATAGTTGTAACATTCAACTTTCAGTCGAGTGGTTTATTGTTTCCAGCCTATATGTATGTCTGGCGATTACTTTGGTAAGTTACAAGGATAGAAGAAGAACGAAGAAAACGATTGCCGGACTGTTTGGAAGACGATATGGCTAGAGAGAACGCAAATAATGAGATAACGGCAAATAGAGGTTTAGTTATGAAAGAAGAAACAAAAGAGAAGGAAGGCCTCCCACTAGGTGGACCGATGACCTGGTAAAGGTGGTCATCAACAGTGTATCTGTGGCATCAAAAGTGGGCCCTATCAGAATATCATCGCAGCGTTATTTCTTTTTTGGATATCGCTGCACATGCTGAGATAGGAGCCTTTTTGGCCTCGCACGGGGTTTTTATTTTAATTATTGTTTAATTTTGTGCTTATTTCTCGTGTCCCATGTGCGGGTCACAAATAAATATTTTTATCTTTCTTTCTTTCATCAAAGCATCTTAGTCAATCACTTCTTAATAATAAGCTACCTACGAGCACCGACGAAAGATCACATTTTTTTCACAGCCACTTACCGTATAAAATATTAAAAAATCTATCTGCAGACAACATTTTGAGCTGGACATCCCCCGCGGCTCTATCCACGTTTCAGAAAAAGATTTTATAAAATAAAAATATTTAAACCTAAGTGCCAAAGTACCGCCCCCGCCCCATCTTCTCTGTGATAAACGCAGCATTCTGACAACTTGTGTGGGTAGACAAACAGCTGAAATACCATAAATATTATTCTTACCCCAAATTCACTTCGTAAACACGAAATATTTATCTTCTTTTGAATATATTATTATATCAAGAGATATTTTAAACATGCGTCAGCCGTGGTGAAAGCGTGGCACTTCATATATCCACGCTGTTGTATTTTATTCCTAACATGACAGGTCGCTACTCCACCTGGAGTACAAATATTTTAAATAAACTTTAACCCGGTGATAAATTGTTGAGGTATGTGTGCATTTTGGTGCGTTTTTAGAAGGATAGAAACGAAAAGAAAATAAAATAAATTGGTGTTAGGAAAATGGAGTCAATGATAGCTGGATAGAAATGTGTTGCGCTATCCTCAAGTAACATGGGGCTAGTGCATGAAGATGATGATTAGGACATCTGGGGGCACGGTAGTGCCTGGTGAAATTAACGGGAATCCACTTTTATGTATACAAATTGACATAAAATAACCTTTACATTATTGTGATCGAACCTATAAATAGCTAGCACTCGTAATCAATTTACTTGGATCAATAACGTGATGACTGAAAAAAAGATCCGAAAAAAACTACTATTCTTCGATTGATTTTTAACCATCCAAACTATAAACTGATGACTCTTTACAAATCTGGGGGCACGGCCTCAGATATGTATAGAGAGTGACCCCGCCAAGACGAGCCAAGCGAAGCGCAATGGCACTGCCTACCTTTTCTCGAAACACTTCGTCGTTTTTTTCGAAAATGTTCTTGGTGGGTAATTTTTACAGTTAAAAGTTCAATTTCAAGATTGATAGTCTGTATTTGATATAGGCTGCCCGTCCAGCCCCAGGTTCCCTAAAGTTTTTAATTTTTGAATACCTAATTATACATATAATTCTCATTGTACGAACGATTATAAATTAATCAACTTGCTGACCTGTAAATAACTGGACATAAAACAAAGGTGTTATTTTCATTTAGCTTTTCAATTTCAATGGAAATCAAAATTAATCCAATGTTGTTCATTTACGATTAATTCCAGTCACGTAGTGCCTACATAAAACAAAACCTAGCTAATGATAGATTATAGCTATATATATATATTAGCACCGATACTCGGGACTCTATAGTCAGAACATTAATATGCGGCATTCGGCGCAATGCAACGTTGTGCAAATACACTGGAGTTTGTATTAGTGTTTACTGTTGTCACAGAATAGGTAAGCACAGAAATCTCACTCATAGAACAAGCAATACTGACTTATGGACACATAGGCCTCGGTGAGGCGCTCGAACGGCGGGTGTTTGTTTAGGTGGACTCGAAGTATCAAACATATGGAATCATCGTTTGCGTCGGGGGCCAAGCACCACGTGACGGTGTAAACGTTAGCGTTTGTATTGTTTTATCCTGAGGAAACACGTATAGCCTCTACTCCTCTAGGTCTATGTGATAACATTACAGCTCACAATACATTGTGGTCATCAGATCGTTCCCGCCATCGCGCCCGTACTTGCTCTAGTCACCGTGCATTTATTCTGGATAATCTCAAACTCATCCACATCATCATCATCAATTCAGCCGAAAGACGTCCACTGCTGAACGTAGGCCACCCGAGCGTCGCCATATTGACCAATCTCGTGTGTCTTGCATCCAGTGGATTCCCGCAACCTTAGCCAGATCATCGCACCACATAGTGGGCGCATCTTCCGGTTTGCAGTGGCCACTCCAGAACTTTTCAATGCCTTCTCTCTCATCAATCTCAATCTCAAACTATCTCAAACGAATGCCAGTCACAAGTGCGCTTGCACTCGCTGTACGTGTAGCGTGTCTATGTGATCGTGCAATTTTTGCTCATTATTTGGAGCTGAACTTCTGTACCACTATCTGTTCTGTGGTCAATGTCCCGGTCATCAGGAAGGGTGGAACCGGCGAGAGATGTCGTGCGGTATCTCACAGGGATCGGTCATGGGGCCGTATCTGTGGGATATCGGGTATGACTGGGTGCTGCTCGTTGACCTCCCTAGCGGCAAACTACGCTGACGACACGTTGGTCCTGGCGCAGGGGAAGTCGCACCAGGCAGCGGCCGAAATAGGGACACGCGGGGTTGCGACAGTCGCCGAGGGGATCCGGCAACTGGGACTCGAGGTGGCCCTGCACAAGTCCGAGGCAATGTGTTTTCATGATCCTCGGAGAGCGCCATCGCCGAGTTCCCAAATAACGGTAGGAGAGGTTCACATCGGCATGGAGCATTGCCAACGTTTGGCTCCCAGACTGGAGCGGGCCGGGGCTACCCTCAAGCCCAATCTAGGGGATTATGCAGTCCATGGCCCTTTACGGGGCACCGGTGTTGGGGCGTTCCCTGAGGTGGCGACCAGCCCGCTGGTTCGACGCGTCCCAAAGGGTCATGGCCATCCGGCTGGTTCGGGGATACCGCACGGTATCCGGTGAGGCGGCGAGCCTCCTTGCCGGATTTCAGCATCATCTTTCGGTTCGCGTTCGCCACTCCAGAACTTTTCGACGCCTTCTTATTCACCAATCTCAATCACAAACTATCTCAAACGAATGCCAGTCACAAGTGCGCTTGCACTCGCTGTACGTGTAGCGTGTCTATGTGTGCGTGCAATTTTCGCTCATTATTTGGAGCTGAACTTCTGTACAAGTATCTGTTCTGTGGTGAAAGTGTTTACTATGGTCCCTCTATGAGCACCTGTGTTGTAACATTTACACAAGTACACCATTTCGGTGTACAGACTCGTGTAATGATTCGGCGAATTAGATTATCGTGCCTTGTGATTCGGCTTTAGTAAGTGACAATTCCAATTCAAATGGCTGTATTGGCAATTTGGCGATGAATTTTAGTTCATGCAATATTATTTGACTTATTTGGATTACTGTATTGTTCATAGAAAATATAGGCCAAAATTTTGACTACCAAAGCTACACATTAACATTAATAAAAAACACATTAATAAAATATCTACACAGCTTTATTAGTTAGTATAAACGTAAAGTAACTGATAATCTCGAATTCACGGAAAATCTGATTTACTTTAAGCTTTCAGTAACCAGAGTGAAATAAAACTGAGCCGTAAAGGTTCGGACAAAGACAGGACAGGTCAGCTAAAACCTATCTTAAATTCAACCAATAATGAAACAACAAACAGCTACATTCACCAAAATAATTAAATTAATGTTATTTAATTATTTTGGTGAATGTAGCTCTTTGTGTTGAGGTTCATAAACTACGAGGGCACCGAACATTGCTCTAACAATAAGATACAAGTACATAGAAATAGATATGATTATTGGATAATAGATATTATTATTATATAGATATAATATTAATCTATAATAGAATTGAGGGACAAAATTAACTTTGCCGTTGGAAAACCATACACGACATAAGTCGCGGTCAGTTTACCAACAAGAAATAAGTTAATAATGTTTTTTTATGTATCTACAAATTTACAGATTTCGGCTTTTATCTTTACTTTTGCTATAAGACATTGCTTCTTGCAAAATTTCATGATTCTAGGTCAAAGAGAAATACTCGTATATTCAAGTTTGCAACCCCTTGCAGCTTTGAAAAAATCGAACTACTAGATTAACGCAATCAAGAGATACAGCCGTTGATGACGCATATTTTACACTCGCAAGGGAATCAAATCCTAAAGAAATACTCTTTAGGATTTGATTCCCTTGCGAGTATATCAATTATCAGTATATCAATTTAAACTCGATACCTCCACGCGTTCTCGAGATAAAGGTTCTTGACTGACAGATGGACAGACAGACAGACGGACAACAAAGTGACCCTATAAGGTGTCCCTGTTTTCTTTTCTTTGTTTTTTTGATACAGAATTCCGATAAAAAAGTTATTTATCACTTTGTAGTGTTTTTATTTGGAAGTCGGTTGTATATTTTGTAAAAACGATTTTTAGTTTGAACAGGATTTTTCACACATTTCCTTCATTAGAGTTCCGTACCTCAAAAGGGAAAAACGATCACTTTGTTATCCGTCTGTCTGTCAGTCCGCTTTTCAAGATCCTTTAACTCGAGAACGCGTGAAAGAGAAGCGAATTAAAGAAGAAAATTTAATAATCAAAATTTACGAGCCTACGTATATTTAAATTTGATTTAAACTTCATGCACAAAAGTACCATAGCGGACTTAATTTTGACAGATTCTACTAGTGACAGATTCTACATATGACAGATTCTACTTTTGACAGATACTACATTTGGCAATTTGATTTCGAGACAATTTCTATAAAAGGTCTTCGAAAATTCTTGTCATGCTGATCGATCAATATAATCGCCATCAAATCTCCATCACGAAACCGCATAGGTACATACACAAGACTAGATTTCTACATCATTCTGCACTAGATGTTTATCGCAGCATGTTTCTACGTCAATCGGGCTCTCATTAGAGATGGCCACATTAATATTCACTTGTTCCGGAACGTTGTCAATGCAGGTTGGACGGAACTGAGCTTTGATTTAGTGCCTTGTATTACCGGTTGTCTGTTATGCTGTGTGACCCGTTTTCAACAGGAAACTGGTAATATTATAGGTAGGTAATCGTGATGACTTGGAGGTTGAGGGATCTGTGTTTTATAAAGACATGCATGATAGCGCTGGTAAATGAAAATGGTACCACAGACGAAATCAAACGTCAAAGAGGCAGATAACTCGGCGGAAACATGAATTAAGTATTGTTAATGTACGATTTGTTTTTATTTAGTAATATTTTAGAAATCAAAAATGGAAGGTAGATCACTGACTGTTAGTTCATTCAAATAAAATAATTGGTAGCTAAATCTATTCAGAATATTTGTAAAAAGTGTTATTAATTACTAATCGAATATTGTACACAATTACTGTATTTTTACAAAAGTAAATCTAAAATTAATTGATAAACGAATATCACCGGTAGTTGTTGCTGTGTGACGTCTTGTTATTTGTTTAAACGTATAAATAGGCTGGTTCTAGTCTAAAGAACTCAGGATTGAATTGTATTTTGAACTGTGCACTTATAAAATTAATTTGTGTGACTTACTATTGGTGTGAGTAATAAAAGGTGTTTTACAAGATGTCTGATCATTATCATTTGAGAACCCTGAGTACTCCCGCTCTTACATCAGAAGAAAGGGATCAACTCGTGCCTCAACTAGACCGCACTCGCCCAGCCTACCGACCACTCGACCAGGACATTCGGATGAGCTGAATTTACTTCGCTGCCAGATCAAGTTGCTGAAAAGGACGGTGTTCAAAAACAAAACACCAGTCCCCACAAGCTAAGTGAAATTTATTAACCTAATTATGATCTTAACTAGAACAGCTATGCGAGGTAGTTGTCTGTTGCTAGGATGAAGGGATTTTCATGCATGCAAAGACGCACCAAGCAATTGGTAGACACTAATGCTCATTCTCTTGCACTCATAGCATAATTTAGTAGTGAAACTAGATATTAATATTGTCTATTGAAATTGTGTGTGTTTTGAATAGACTTCAAATCAAGCATAATCTTTTTCTGAATATGGTACCGAATCATAACGTTTATTTTAAAGAATTTCTCCTAATGCTCCAATGGCATAAGACCAAAGTTTTACAAAGCTGAACCCCTCGGGTCAAGCACCAAGATCACAAATGAAACTGATTTGCTACATTGGGGAACTATCGTAAACAACCCGCCGATGTAATATAAGAAGAACCCCGTGTTAAACAACCAAGGCTCGCTATCATCTGTGACGTATTACAATTGCATTAAACCACATATTTCTCGTGATTACAGGAACATTGTTTGTGAAGTCTACAAGAAACTAGTTCATCCATTTGAGGGCTGCTGGTATACAAAGAAAAACTAGGAACATTCCGAGACAAGCTCTGCTTCATCCGTTGCACCACCACCTTCACGCCGGGCAGGCGACTACAAAGAGGTGATATCTTTCTTGTTTATTTGATAGTATTTCTAAATTTTCGCTTAATAAGAAATGTTTCTGGGTCAATTTAAAGGTAAACGCCAATTAGAACTTTTGTATTATGAGTGTTTGGGGGTAGTAGCATACCATCGATTAAATCCATTAACACATTCGATGATGACGTGACGTTTGAAGTAAAACTTTATATTGTTAATGATTTAAATTAAGATGTCATTCTAGGACAGACTCTTTTAAGGTACCTAGTATTAAAATATTTATTTTTATAAAGGAAGGCAAAAAAAAAAAAAAAAAAAAATGTAAACTTGCAACGCCATAGAGACTATTATACATTTAGGATCAGTGGGTCGTCGTAAGGTAGTATTTGATCGAATTTCTCATGCAACTATTAAAATTAAATTAGAGAATCATCAACTCGTACAGTACTCGTAGTCCCTGAATCATTTGTTTGTTCATTTATGAGTGGATAGATTAGCATATTTTGTTTTTCGAAGTTCACCCCATTGATGATCATTGAATAAGTATACTTTCCGATAAACGTAAGCCTTACGTGTAATCTTACTGGAGGAAAAACTACCTTAAATTTACTTTTGTATCCACTGGTAGATAAAAGTACTAAAAATAATCTATACATTTAAAATGCTTTATCCTGAATGACTGACTGACGGATCAACGCACAGCCAGAACTGCTAATCGTAGAGACCTGAAACTTGAAAGGTGTATTCTTTGTATGACGTAGGCATCCGATAAGAAAGGATTTTCCGAAATTCTATCCCTAAGGGGATTAAAAAGGGGGGCAAAGTTTGTATGAAAAATCTAAATCCTTCAGCTAATATTTTTGAAACTTGGCACAAATAGTAATCTAAGTAAATGATAAAGATTGACATTATTAGTTTTTTGAAACTACCCCTCCTCAAGTCGATTTAGGGGGTGTTAAAATTTGTATGGCAGGATCTTATTTCATGAGATATTAAACTTGAAAAATTGCACAAATACTAACACAAATAAATAATAATGATTGTTATTGTTAGTTTAGTTTTTTTGAGGCATCTTACTGAGCAATCTAACTAACATAATCGATAAATAATAAAGAAAAGAAAAGAGTGAATAAGTAACATATTTGGGTTGTTAAAACTCAAACCTCAATGGGGCATAAAGGGGTTATTAAGTTTTTAGGGGAGGATGTTTACTTTGTGCCGGTAACCTAAAATTTATTAATCTTTAACTCAAATAACGAATCTTCCCAAACCTATAAACCGTAGAACTCTACGAAATCACATTTTTATTTGGTTTAAGAACAGCTTATTTTTGGTTGCCTTCACTAACTACACATAAGAAAGTCACCTGTAGGAGGTATACAATACGAAATCACGCGAACGAAGTCGCGGGCGGAGTTAATATTTTAAATGTGAAAGTAACTCTGTATGTCTGTCTGTCTTCATTTTGACGCTTAAACCACTGAACCGATTTAGATGCAATTTCGTTCGGAGATATTTTGAGACTCTGGGCAGAACATACGATCGTTTTTATCCCGGAAATCATACTTAAGTGGTGGTAAGAGGGGTAGAAGTTTTTATGGATAACTTAGAATATTATTCCGCGTAAGCTATACGAATTACTAATGCTACGCAGACGTATAATACTAAAAAGCCACTGCGAAATTAACATTTTGGTACCTCATGTCGAAATATTTCAAATGGGGTATCCGCTACTATGGGAACAGATTAAAGCCTTTTTTTTTTCTTTTCTTTTTACTCGCGGTACACGTAGAACTAACAGTGAATCTGAAAAGGTTTGGGTTAATAAAATAGGTGCATTATAATTGGATATATTATTTAAGAAATCTAAGGCTTCCGTATGGCCCTTTAGAACTCCTATTAGGTAAAATAGCCGCCCCCTGCAATTGAAAACGCCAAATTCATACAGACCCTAAGAACAGAATGGCCGAAACGGCAGGAAAAACAAAAAAAATAACATTTTGGTTTTAGAAAAAGACTTTGTTCACTCAATGATCGCGTTTCAAAGTAGGACCAAAATATCTGGAAACCTATCAAATAATAAACTATACGTAATAAGTAAATAGTACAAGATAGGTGCTAAATGCTAATTTTTACTGAACGAATAGACCGTGATAGCAAGAATAAATAATAATGAAAAAGGGTTAAAACTGTTTACAAAATTATTTAGAATTGAAAAGTTAAGCTAATGGATAAAATAATGAATGATTTGTTGGAGTTGTTAAGTTGAAAAAAAAAAACTGTCGAAACAAGTCAAAGACGGGCCTCTGAATCTTTATGATCAAGCAACGATCTGCGACCTCTGAATTTGACAGTTAGTTGGTTAAATAAAATTCTGTCAAAACAAGTCAAAGACGGGCCTCTGAATCTTTATGATCAAGCAACGATCTGCGACCTCTGAATTTGACAGTTAGTTGGTTAAATAAAATTCTGTCAAAACAAGTCAAAGACGGGCCTCTGAATCTATATGATCAAGCAACGATCTGCGACCTCTGAGTTTGACAGTTAGTTGGTGAAATAAAATTCTGTCAAAACAAGTCTAAAGACTGGCCTCTGAATCTTTATGATCAAGCTACGATCTGCGACCTCTGAATTTGATTTGAGTTAGTATAATGGAAGTTTAAAAAGGCCTTGGTTATGGCTATGGTTTAAGTTGGTTGATTCAATACATTTTAGTCAAAACAAGTCAAAGACGGGCCTCTGAATCTTAATGGTCAAGCCACGATCTGCGATCTCTGAGTTTGACAGTTAGCTAAAAGGTTTTTCTATATTTTAATATTTTTCTATGATTTTCAGAAAGATTCGCTGGGCCTAGCAAGGCCCGCTCGTCAGTATGGCCGTGATAGCGCTGGTAAATGAAAATGGTACCACAGACGAAATCAAACGTCAAAGAGGCAGATAACTCGGCGGAAACATGAATTAAGTATTGTTAATGTACGATTTGTTTTTATTTAGTAATATTTTAGAAATCAAAAATGGAAGGTAGATCACTGACTGTTAGTTCATTCAAATAAAATAATTGGTAGCTAAATCTATTCAGAATATTTGTAAAAAGTGTTATTAATTACTAATCGAATATTGTACACAATTACTGTATTTTTACAAAAGTAAATCTAAAATTAATTGATAAACGAATATCACCGGTAGTTGTTGCTGTGTGACGTCTTGTTATTTGTTTAAACGTATAAATAGGCTGGTTCTAGTCTAAAGAACTCAGGATTGAATTGTATTTTGAACTGTGCACTTATAAAATTAATTTGTGTGACTTACTATTGGTGTGAGTAATAAAAGGTGTTTTACAAGATGTCTGATCATTATCATTTGAGAACCCTGAGTACTCCCGCTCTTACATGCATGGTTGTGGTTTCGAACCAGGCTATTATTTTGACTTTAAAATTTTACTGTACAAGTAGGTACTAATGTGTACTGTATGTGTCTCAGACAGGTTATCCTTTAGCGATTTCACCTTTCATTATTACGATGATTTCAAGCACCATGATTGTAGTTTTGGAAATAATAAAGACCTTGAAAGAAAGTAAACTTACCATAGTGATCTGTAATAATGAGAATATACCATTCTTTGCCGCACTAGACGATGAAACAGCCCATATATTTGACACAGGCGTAGAAAACCGTTAACTAAGTACCAGGCAACAATGAAACCGTTTGACGTTCAGCTAACATTAAACGCATCCGACTCAAAGCCACTTGAGTTTTGGCTCAGTTTCCAGTCGGCTGCACTCAGTGTTGATTCTGTTTCAGTTCCCTTCCACTGAGGTTTGCTTACTGTGTAGGTAGGGATATAGCTGGTCCAATAGTATGTAATTATTTTTTACTACCTATGGGAATTGTAAAATCATTAAAGAGATTTTTAAAGATAATCAACACATAAAAAAAGGTTTATAACTAATGAAAACAAAACTTATATGTTTAAATTAAGATTAATTTAATAAGAGATGGAAACGGGATGGACGCGAAACGCACAGGACTGATTAGTGTGACGACGCTTGGGGGAGGCCTATGTCCAGCAGAGGTACAACATCGACACAACAATCCTTAAGCCCAATTTATTTCTAAATACTTTTTAAAGAACAGTGGTTCTAACAAACACAGAGGCGGCATACATGGCACTGTGTGAAGGAACGAAGGAAGCTAAATTTATAAGATCTTAATAGATTCTTCAAGTGTTAATTAGCATACACAATAGAAATTACCATTGTTTTTTCCGATTTGGCTATATGGACAGTTGAGCGGATGAATGTTTAGAGAAATACATAACTGTAACCTTGTATAATGATAGTCAGTCAGCGCAGAAAATATGTATTAGTTAGCTTAATTATAGTCGTAGTAAACACATAGATACAAGACATCATTATGCAAGACAGATTGAAAATTATAAAATTGTTAAATTAAAATATTTGCCTACTGAACAATTGCCAGCAGATGTCTTGACTAAATGTTTGAGTAAAGATAAGCATTGTAATTGTGTTTCTCATCTTGGTTAGCAAATTATTTAGTTTAAGGGCAGGTGTTAGAAATATACACATGTAAATATTATAGTATAGGTAAACCAACCAATTTACAAGCACAATTTGAAGACACAAACCGTCTTCGTCCTCGCCGCCGAGGCCCACCGCGACGTCACCGTCATGATATTCAAGCCAGCCCGCGCAATGCTGAGCCGTAGTTAATTATTTAGTTAGTAAATAAATTGGAGTTTCTTGTCCGTTCTTCTTTCGAATCACTTAATTAAGATCCAGCCCTAGTTGTCCCCCTAGCGACGCCCTGAGCCGAGGTTCGACCCCACAGGGGGTAGCACTCAGCGTGGTCGCTTAGGTTTAGCTTTTTGTGCCTGGCTGGAGGCTCTTGTTCAGTCTCCACAGGATCGCCCGGTTATGCAGTAGCCAATCACTAGGATAGAACTGCGAGACGCCACACAATATAATAATAAATAAAAAAACAATTTACAAAATTGAGTCCAGAAGACTCTTTATATTAATCTATTACTTTTGGTTGGGTTACCCTTTTTAACCGACTTACCAAAAAGGAGGAGGTTCTATGTTCGACATTATGTATGTTCCTTTTTTTTTTGTGTATGTTCACCGATATCTCTGTCAATTGTGGACCGATTTTGAAAATTCTTTTTTTGTTTGAAAGAATATGTACTGATATTGGTTCCATTTTAATTTGGTGAAGATCTAATGAAGAACTTCGGAGATATACAACAGAACTCTTCAATAAATAACGGCAAATCTCTCGGGGTTGCTGCAATCGCATGTCTGTTTATTGTTCATACCATTTCATAACATAACATCACGCCAGTACACTCTATAGGGGTACGCAGATATGTACAGTTCACCATGGTACACTCTCATTTCACCATTTCTGTTCAGATTCATGATATTCGGATAATCTATTCTGGCATTATAGGTACCTTACTTAACTACTTGCCTATTAGGAAGGTACAACTAAAAAGTGAAAAATAAAAAAACTTTTTTGTAAAAAAATACTACCGACTTCCAAATAAGAAAACTACAAAGTGAAAAATAACTTTATTTTTGGATGTCGGTGTCCTTAACGCAAAATATTGGTACCTACAAAAGACACGGACTTCCAAAAATAAAGTTATTTTTCACTTTGTAGTTTTCTTATTTGTAAGTCGGTAGTATTTTTTAACAAAAAAGATTTTTTAAACTCAATTGTTTTGGCTTGTCCTTGAAAAATATGTGTCTTTATTATCACTTATTAAAAGCACTATACTAAAATACTTCACAACATTTTCATTTACATGTCAATTTTATATATATTTATTATTATATTTCTCTTTACTTTGCTGTATCAACAACGTTGATTTCAATATTTCCATCTCAACATCAATCAAAGTATTTAATTTTAATTTTGAGAGTTCTATTCCTGGAGCACGTTCCTAGTAAAGGGTTATCAATATCAAAGTACCCGTATCAGACCCGGTATTTAGTCAGAACCGGTACAAACATAAACTGACTTGAAACGGTTCTACGTATTAGTTCCTTTTCACGGAAATTTCTCGTAATTGGAAGACAGCTTGTCTGTCATGAAATATTGCATAATATACTTGGAAGTTATTGATATAATAACGGTTAAATGAAGCATTATATCACGATCAATAAGTTTTAGGTAAAGATTTCCTAGTAATGCAACGAAATTAATTTGTGTAATTGAAATATAAGTATCCACAACTTTAAAAACACCGTAGAGGCCAACCCAGAAAGAGTTGATGAGATGATTTAGTCGCGTACCATGAGAGTGCATCGAAACGGCGCAGGAGAAGAATATCTCACAGTATTTGGAGACCAACGGTCTACACAAATGATAACTTTCACTTTGATCTGAGCTGAGGGCTTAGCGTGAGTTTTTAATCACAGTCATTTGCGTTAACCTAAACGTCAATTTGTATTAATAATGGATAATCGCCGTCTGGTGACAGTAAGGAGAAACCTCTTTTTTTCTATACAAATTGTTTAATGGAAACACGGAATTAGCACACTGATTAACTGTTTACGCGTTATAGAATAACGAATATCTTCACATAAAAATATTAAAAACATAGTAGGCTTAGACGAGCTCTCTATAATTGAAAGCCTGTCCATCGATCCGCTTGGTTAAGCTGCACCGGCCTCGGATAACAAGCTAAGCCGCCTGTCATACGACCTTTGATAGACGTAACGTTACAGACAGATAGATGGCTAAAAAACTGACAGCTAGCTTCACTTATGGATATTGATAAACCGCAGTAATCCAATCAACTGTTAGGCGTATGCTTTTCGAGGTATTGTCTACGTTTTTGATGAATACAGGCATTTTTTATGTGGGTGCTTATACTATTTTTTAACTCTATAAATAATGTATGTTTTCTATAGGATTCAAACATGTTTAGGTTACATCATATCTAGGGACACGAAAAAAGTATCTATACTTTGTGGTACATTTCCATTCGATACCGATACTTTTGCTCAATGAGTACTTTTTGGCAGGTATAGTATCGAATAAGAAATTAAGTTTTAAATGGGTAATCTGAGAAATTACCCATTTAAAACTTGCGGCTTATGTTTATGGTTATCGCAACGCCCTCTAGTCCACTCGTTCTGAACCTTCTGGGAACTTTAATTTATATTCCTAAAGTACTAAATAATTTAATTTTGTTATATGTTTTTAATTTTTCAAGTTACAGTTGTCTTTTTCAATTATTGTATTAAATTTGAGTACCAATACCATTTGTTTTTTCATTTCCTGCCCTACTGAAATTAAACTGACGTTATTTACTGACTGATATTGTCCTATGCGCTATGCGCATTAGGGGCCCTAAGAAAAGTACTCGATAACATGAAGTATCGATTATTTTGTTCGAACTAATCCTTTTTCAGTGGCAAAGTAACGTCAGAAACATAAAATCAGTAGAGTTTAATAACATGATAAAAATATAACTAATTCCTCTTTTGCTTTTTTGTTATGTTGAACATTATAAGCATTTATACCCAAACTACCAGAAAACCAGAATCATGAAGAAGTCCTTAATATTTGCGGGGATGGAATCATTACCGGTAAAGACTAACTTAAGTACCAGGAGATTATAATCATGAGGAAGTATTACCGAGACTGGAATCATGAGATGTAAAAAGAGTACCGGGAGATATTAGATTCTGACCTCCTGGCACTCCGTTAGTCTCTACCGCCTATGATTCTATACTTCTTCATGATTCTGGCCTCCTGGTAGTTTGGGTATAAATGTTCAACATGTAACTAAAACAGTAAAAGAGGGTTATATTTTTATCATGTTATTAAACTTTCAACTGATTTTAATCGAATTTTTTATTTAGACGTCTTAAAAATAATAAAAGTCCTAGCACTAGTACCTACTGATCCGTAGGTGTCAAAAGTGAAATAAAATTTTAAATAATAAATCATTACACATAAGTGCACCATAGCACCGGCGAAAAATATCGATAGGTGCCGCATGTGCCTTTTTTTACGTTTTTTAATTACGATATAGGATTGATTATTGTGATTTATCTTGTGTACTGTTGATTGTTGTAATGGTATATTAAGCTTTATCTTTTGCCAAAAATTGCCAGACGTTTACTTATTATAACCCTACCTAAGGCTTTTCATTCTGACTGTACAAAATTTGCTTTAAAAAAGCATAGTCCGAAACACCACTCAAAAATATTAATAATAATGAAATTCCTGTTTCGACCGGATTGGGCGAAACTCAGCGGCTGAAACGCCTACTAAGCCGTTAATGGCTACACGAAACCTCATAGTATCCTGTATTGTTAAGCTACTCTCAAATATTCGAGAACCGTCAAAAAAGGGAATGATGTTTAATTTTCCTTTTTCAAATCCGTCACCATTGATGCGATCAGTTGACAGCTGGGCTTATGTTTCCTTGTTTTTAATGGTTTTCCGACAAAAACCACAGTTCTGACAATTTAACACTAATTAAACCTAATTAAAACACTTTTGGCTAATTTATTTTAAATTAAATTTACAGAGTCGTTTTTATTACGACCGGCTACCATCACCACGACCAGTGTTGACAGTTATCTCTCCAAATGTAACAGTATTTGGTTGGCTCTACATTTGGCACCCAAAACTGCATGCAGGAAAAGTAAATGACCTATTACCTCAGAAAATAAATACAGTTATCGTATACCAAGCAATCTTTCACACATATGGAAAAACTGCCGAACTGTCATTCGAAGACCGGTCACTAGATTGGTGACACATGATTGATGAAACTTATCCCTCGCTGTGGACCAACTCGATTCGATTGATCAATCACAAACGAATATATCCAGTTATTCTTTCCTCTCTGTGTGAGTGACGCATCAATCTTGTGATATGAAAGTTAAGATAGAGAAAAAGTTTAGAGCTGACACTTGTCTGTAAAAACGTTAGCGCTATTCTTTTGAAAAATTCTAATTGTTTACGTGCTTGAGTTCAAGCTGAGTTCATGTTTTTGTTTGTTCATCTTAACTTTTAAGCTCACGTGAGATTAATACAGAATTAGAAGCAAAGTTCTTAATTCTCTATAGAGAATTTTGCTAATCAGTTGCTCGGCAGGTGCTAAACAATCCAGAGATTTTTATAAACTGTCTTGTCTTTGAAAAAGCGTTGCCCCACACTAGGAACTTATTTCTGTATCGTGGGTGCGTTTACAAACATTTAAACTCACATACACAAGACACTCAGATCCAGAACAACTGTCTGTTGGCCACACAAATATTTGTGTATTAATTTGTAATAAGACTGCCACATGAGTAAAATCTGCAAAATATACTAATTTTATGGAATAATTATCTATTTATTTATTTATATACATTTTATTGTACACCATAATAATGAGAAGAAAGAAAAAGAAACTTAATACTAAAAACATACAATCGGCGACCTTATCGCATTCTGCGATCTCTTCCAGGCAACCTGGAAATGCCTGGAATGGATAGAGATTACCTGGAAATGACATGGGGTTGTCATTGGTGCGACATTACCAACAATATAAGCGAAGATAATATAGATACAATAATACTTACAAGAGACACAAATACATTGCTAAAGCATGCATTGGCATTTTATTTCGTAAGTTATTTGACGACCTTAGAGATTTCGTGTGGGAATCGCAGATAAACTGAAAACGATCCTTGAGGTAAAGAGGAGTGGGGTGGTGTGGGGGAGAGATGGCTATTTCTACTTAATTAAAACTTTTACAATTTTTTTTTTATCTAATGGTGCTACTACAACTTTTGAAGTTAGAAATCAAGCTTTACAAATAACACTAGGAATTTTACACCCCACAGCAGGCTAGATATGACGGGACTTTCATTAAATTAAAGCCGTTAACCCGGCACGACAAGTGAAAAGGCGCAAATATTGTCACAGTAAAATATATCGCAGTTGGCGTTGAAAATTGAAAACACAACTAGTGGAAACCGTTACGTTACGACACGACATGCAAAACGTTTTAACGATGTTAGTTTTTTTTGGCTATAACGGGTTATAAACCTGCTGTAAACCTAGGTGCGTGTTATAAATTTTAGAAATTAGACCATAATCATTTATACCCACTACCGTATGGTGTGGTGCAGAAGTATTTAGGAGGGCTGACCCCTAAATAAACTGGAAAAAGAAGAAGACCTTAATTTTAATTATTCACAGTTGTTGTTGTTGTTGTTGTTGCGAAAACTTTATTCCGTCAGTCACAAATACGAATTTCAAAAAACCGATTTTCATAATTCCGAAAGCATTTAAACATGCAAGCAGGCATGCAACATGCAAGCAGGCATGCAACATGCAAGCAGGCAAGCAGCAAGCAAGCAGGCATGCAACATGCAGCAAGCATTGTTTCTGTCACAGCTCCGACGCTGCGAGGTTTGGGCGGCCCCACGCGAGCTTATCGTTGGAGATGGTTTTAACGCTCACCACCGCAGCTTCGGCTTGCTGGCTGGCTTGGCCGGCGAGCCTCAGCTCGCGGGCCGTCCCACACCTCCACGCCTACGCGGGCTTCAATTACACTCTAGGGTAGGGCAGACAAGACTGCGTAAAGTCGGTTTTGCAGCGATTCGTTTCTTTCACTAAATTTTGTAGCACAGCATGTTGACTTTTAGTTTATTCGAAGTATTGAAAATCGGAATGTCGTTTTTCGGACCAAGAACCCTTCGAGCATTTGATTCTTCGAACGTATGAAAATCGGAAAACTAACAAATCGCATTTACGACTTTCGGTAAAATAAATTTCGTGATTTTTAATTATAGACATTATAATTCTTAGGTATTATGAAATTCGTAAATCGGAACATCGAAATTCGGAATAAAATATTTCGGAGTATTCGGGTGTTCCCCAGTTTGTTGGGTGTAGTTGACCAAGTTTTATAAAAGCAACTCAATCACCGAGTTATGAATATGATAATTTAAGTTCTTTTTAAATTAGTTTGTTCAAGATTTTTTTTTTATTTAGTTGGTTCATGTAAATGTAGCCACTGATTCATAGTAACCTGGTATATTAGCATTTAATTTTGATATACCATTAGTCTTATATTGTACCATGTTTGTTTTGTTATGTTTTATTTATTTGGATATAATTAATCTGGAAACAAATAATTTCATTTCATTTTACTTTGAAGCAGTACACAGAAGTCTTATTCCGAATATCACCAAATTAATGAAGCGAGAAACTTCACAACTTCCTTCCACCATCTTTCAAACAGTACTGTTGTTCCATTGTTCTACTGAAAACTTGCAGCTAGGATCCAGAATACAGTTCGCAAGGCAAACACCGTTTATCAGGCGTTGATGGCAAACTTGCTTTACAAATCTCTTGCGCTCACGATACCAAAGTCAGTTTCTATTTCGTTTTCAGCACTACAGATTTCCCAGTTGCATCGTTTGTCCTCAGTTTAAGAGGCAAATACGTACCCCCGTAACGCATAGACGACGCTAAGTGTATTCTTTTGTAAGACTTTCTGTTCTGATACGGTGAAAACTGTTTGCTTTTCAGTTTATTGTTGAAGAGATTTCTTTATTGTTTTGGATTATTTGGGTTTGATTTTAGAATAGCAGTGGCAATAGTTAGTTCGTTTCTAATAATGCTTACCTAACAGGGTTTTAAAGGTTCATAAAGAATGTTCGAAATGTGTCACGAACCAAAGTAACTTTTGTTTTAAACAAGGTTTTTTATGCATATATTAATTTATGTTTTGGCCCCTTTGCCATTGGCCGGTTCACTATTTCATAAGATTCTTCGGTAAGCATTTAAAGTTTCTATTTATTCACCTTTTTATGTTCTCACTGAATTTGGCAACATTATGAACAAACGCAAGTAAATTCTCAATGCTAAACTTTATCCTCTTTTGATTGTGTAAAGGCATTTGCTTTGTAGTTACCAAATCACATAGTGTCAAAATTTAATTCCGACCCAGAGTTCCAGATACCTAGTAATATTAGCAAACTATGGTTGAACCCAATGGTATGGTTGGTTGTATGGTTGGTCGCTGGTTGCGAGACGCACGGGACCGGTCAATGTGGCGACGCTTGGGGGAGGCCTATGTCCAGCAGTGGACGTCTTTCGGCTGATATGATGATGATGATGATGATGATGATGGTTGAACAACAGTTCAATTCTGCCTCCAATTCCGTGAACAGACGTGTCTGGAGATCAGTTAGTTCATGAAATAGTTAACTAGTTCTGTTCTGCATAATTTATGCTGTGATTATACGGTTATGGAATAACATGAAAGGCGTATTCCCAATTGGTGTGTTTGTCATGACATGATTTAGAAGCGAGCATTTTGGCATAATATTATGACATGATGAATGCGTGAATTTATTGCTGGAAGGCGCATAATGTCATGGGTTGCCTGACATGTATAAGAACGCTAATTATTTTTTCAAAAGACATTATCCTCATTTTTTCGAGCGTGTCTTCCTTTTTAAAACATACATCTCTAGATCCTGTCATCTCAATATTATACTCCTCCTGTATATATATATATATATAACACTATGTGTCATACAATTCAGTTTCATACAATCACCCTCTAGTCTTTTTAAAAAAATATTATAGACAATGAATTTTAATAAGCATTATAAAAATGTTTTATTATTTAAACTACTTTTAAACCACATGCTAAAAGCCAATATTGAGCTAAGTTTGGAGAGTTGTTCAATTTTATTCTTCAAACAATTTTTAGTTTCGTATTAACAAACTTAGATAAGTTTGTTCAGTAGACTGTACTTATTGGAAAACAATCAAAGTGGCTAGTCGCTGGTTATTTGCTGAAGACTTTTTGGAAAGTTTTTAAATTATACGATTTGGAAGTAATAGTTCAATCATTATGATGATATTAAAATGGAAAAAAGAGCTTCAAATCTACCTATAGATTCATAAGTAATAAGAATCAATAATTCTTCTTACCTACAACCACAAGGCCAATTCTTGTGCTTATAAAACGTAAAAATACAATTCGCCATATTTTCTCATCGACACTCAATTTCAAAAACGAATGGAAATTAGATATACTGAGATCCCACTGCAAAAATCTGCAGGTATTTTGTTTTTTTATGAAACTTGTTTTTTTTATTGATTCTTTCAGAATAGATTACTGCAGGATTGCCTGGCTGCATCTTGCCTCAACTAGCTTTCCATATTCATTCGTTACTTTTTTTAAACCCTGCCCTGCCCTCCCTGCCCTGCCCTGCCTGCTAAGAACTTCTCCTGTCTTGTGGGTACGTATGCCACATCAACTTGCTCTCAGTTAGCCCGCCCTATATGGGTTGCCAGGTTTTGTAGGTAAACTAGCAACCACACAGCTTGTGGCTAACTGAGAGCTGGCAACCTTATTTGTTCCTATTTACTACACCAGTTTCTTTCAAATGACGTTGGATTTACTTGTTTTTTTTAATATATTTGTGTTTATTTCCATATATTTAATTAAGGTTATTGCGGCTAAATATTTCCAGGGAACCCTGCATGTTTTTATTCATGAAAATTAAGTTTAATCAAAAACCCTGATTCCTGCAGATTTCTGCAGTCGGATCTTGGGATAAGAGGCGTTTTTGACAGATGCAACTGCGATATGAATTTTCCTTATAAATGCGATTACCTAGATTATACATACACACATACAACCACACCTAAACATTCGCCTTTTTCTCACAGGGCTAAGCAGAAACTATAGAATGCCACATGCTCCGTACATCCTACCATACGATACATCATTATTCTTAATTATCCAGATTACTTCTAGTAGTTTCCTAGGCAAATATTTACATTTTCATAATTCTTACAATAGGTACCTACACAAGTATTTTAGCTCCCGTAGTCTCTACAAAATATTTATGAGCCTCGTTTTGCGTCTCTTTCAGTTGCTCTTACGTCTTTAGTGAATCTCTTTGGTGATGTTGGAGGAGGATAAACTGCATCATTTAATACCCAGCCTCGTCTGGATTATTATTTCAATAACATTTGCAATAGTGGTGCTCGTTAGTTTTAAGTCTTAGTTTGTTTTAGTACGAAAAGTCTGGAAGGAGAGAATTTGTTGTAGTAGGTGCAGTAGCAACCGTGACCACGGTTGCTATTTTTCCTTTGAACGTATATGGTATTGGTAACGGAGATTGTATTTAATAGCATTGAACGGATTTAAAATTCATGTGATAAATTAAAAATCGTCGAAAGTCACAAAACAATTACAGACGACCGCATTTAAAATACAGACGACGATTTGCCAAATCTAAAAATCTACATTCAAATTCGATGTTGAATAGTCAAACACCTCTACCGTTGAATATTGAAATTCAATCAAAATAATATTATGCGATATCATCGAAACAAAGCCGATCCTATTCTCGATATAATACAAACTATATAAACAGGACTGTGGGACGATACATTAATATGCATCAAGTGCAAACTATCGCCGACCGCGATCGCAGTGTAGACTGCAAACACGAATACAGCTGCTACTGTTCGCTTTCCATCTATAGACACAGAAACACTGTGTTCCCGTACCCTGCTTGAGTACTGAATTATTTTGTAGCGGGTTTGGGATTGAGGAAACATCGTGTCGGCCACTTATCTTCTACCGAGACAAGTGACGGAAATGAGTGACTTAATGGCGCTGCGAGCGATAGTCGGGTTCTTAGCACTTGTACGGACGGTTGGAATTTAAACGATTCGTTATTTGTAGCAAGTACAATAAGTACAACAACGGCCTCCCCGAATTTAGTTTCGCTTAAAGATTTTAGACGTGCTATAACCAAGCATTCTTTGCTAGCCTTGGAGATTTAGACTTAACACGACAGTTTAAGTTTTTCGATTTGATATTTCTGAAATTGACTACTGCTGAATAGTAAAAATAATATATATATTAAAGTATCCTTCTACAGTGTCGTTCAATAATAACACAATTTGCAGTAAACGGAACTGTGAAGAATATTTACTGTTGCGGTCTATTTACAATTGGAATATCAAAATACATTTTCTTTAGCTTTGTGAATTAAAACGTTCAACTATATTTTTTAACTGTAGTTTAATTTCACTTTTTATGCTGTCGGCTTCGGTAGGATTGAATAAAAGGTATATGGGAATGTTCTGATTCAATCCTATTTCATGTTTCAGGAAAAATCTAAAAATCAAATGTACCTCGCTTGTGTTCGAACCATTTTGATCCCTCCGACCGTACCGAGTTGTGCACGCAAAAATATTGAATATTGGTTGCAAATTATTTTTGCGTATTTTTCATTTTATTTTGGATTGTAGACAAGCTGCTCTAACAAAAATTTGTAATTTAAAGCTTAATTTTACGCAAACGGATATCTGAATCGAAAATGGTTTTAACAGACCCGTAATATTTTTGAATGGCCTATCCAACGATATCCCACACCATGGGACAGACGAGAAAAAAGAAATACATAAATACTTTACGTCTATAGGAGGTACCAGTTTTTTTTTTCTTTATTTTTTTTACCACTTTGTCGGAATTATTAATATGTATATCTATGCCAAATAATAGCTTTGTAGCATTAAGAGCTTCTGAGATAATGTGCGAATGGACAGACGGACATAGCGAAACTATAAGGGTTCCTTGTTGACTTCGGAACCCTAAAAAAGATTTACATAAACAAGTTCATCCTAGTGGCGAGGGTTTCACTTTTTTGTAAATTTTGTTGCTAATAAACAATTTATTATTATTATCGATAAATAGTTATAAAAAAGAAACATAATAGTTCCTTTTTAGGGTTCCGTACCCAAAGGGTAAAAACGGGACCCTATTAATGAGACTTCGCTGTCCGTCTGTCTGTCTGTCTGTCTGTCTGTCAGTCTGTCTGTCTGTCTGTCTGTCTGTCTGTCTGTCTGTCTGTCAGTCTGTCTGTCTGTCTGTCTGTCTGTCTGTCTGTCTGTCTGTCTGTCACCAGGCTGTATCTCATGAACCGTGATAGTTAGACAGTTGAAATTTTCACAGATGATGTATTCCTGTTGCCGCTATAACAACAAATACTAAAAACAGTATAAAATTAATATTTAAGGGGGGCTCCCATACAACAAACGTGATATTTTTGCCGTTTTTTGCTCGATATTAAATATAAAAACAGGTAGACGCTTGAAATATTCACAGAATATTTAGTTGTATATTCTCTTCAAAAAATAATTATTATTAAATTAAAATAAAATAAATTAAGGGGGGCTCCCATACAACAAACGTGATTTTTTTGCAGTGTTTTGCGATAATGGTACGGAACCCTTCGTGTGCGAGTCCGACTCGCACTTGGCCGGTTTTTTACTTTGTAAAAGAACCAAGTAGGTAGATGAGCCATCGGAAATCAGTATTCTATTTCTTGTAAATGAAATCTCAGCGTAGCTGTGAAAGAATGTAAGTATGTCGAAAAAAACATCATCACAAGATTTTTAGATCTGTTATTCGTGTTGTATACTTAAGTATACCACCTCAACTTAACTTATTAACTTAGCCAACAAACTAAGACAACGGTAGTGACCGTTGTCCTAGTTATACTAATACAACACCAAATCTTAAAACAGATGCTCCACCGATCCAGCAGCTTAACACCGCGCTTAGGATTCAAAGGAGAAGACTGTTTTGCTCCAACTAAAGCAGTCTAGGGTTAACTTTATATAGCTGTTCTTATTAATATGCAACAGCTGACGACACCGAACTACAGATTCAATAATAAGAAACTGATGAACGTAGCTTCTTGCTATCGAGCGAGTTTCAATTACGGAGTCGAAGTTTATATTCAAATTGTAAAACAGTGCTAGTTTGTATGAGGCACTATCGACTCAGGCGGGTTGGAATAACTTTGTATTATAAAGTACGATATTGTTTTTGTTATAATTTTAAATATCTGAATAATGACCAAGTACCGATGAAAAGATACGAGACTCATTGCCTAATAATTTCAATTATGATAAAGCTACGTTTGGAAACGGGAAGTTCGATTAGGAGGTGACTGCCTCTGGTTAGATTTTATCCTGAAAGGGCGAATTCGCTGCGAATCTCTCGCACGTAATACTAGCGTATCTTGCGTCCAGAAGGTGCGTACCAGCATTTAACATAATTTTGCCGCCCCATTTCCCTTGATAAGTGAACTCGCTCTGAAGTACGCACGTAAAGTGGACGCAACAAGGCGTCTCTAATATCTCAACTCGCGCGCTAAAGGTTTATCCACACATATCAGGGCCGTGCCAAGGACGTGGACGGCCGTGCTCGGGACGTGCACGGAACGTGGACAGATCGTGCCCCGTCAGGAGCTCAAAAAAATATCGGTACGTACATTTTATATGAACTCGTTCACACACGTCCGTGCACGGGACGTGCCCGGGCACGGCCCTGATACGTGTGGATATACCTTAAACGCGCGAATCACGCCCGAATCGAGAGTCCGGTGATGTGCTCGCGATTTACGCGCGTATTATATACTCACGCGTTACTTGTGGACGCTATTTATTGGTGCCCAGTACCTCGCCAACGTACGTATAAATTTGCGCGAGTTGAATCGCAGCAAATTCGCCCTTTCTGGACAAGTTATTAGACTGGATGATGACACCAACATAACTAAATTTTTTTATTTTTTTGGTTTTATAATTTAAGATTTAATTTTTATTTCATGCTTTTTAAGCTACTTTATACATAGTTATACGTAATTATGACATCGTCTTGCTTAAAATCCCAGATTCAAAGAGTAAAATGCAGGTAAATTTTGAAAGGCTGAACCGATTTTAATCAAATATAGATAAGAACACTATCGATAAAGTCACCACACTAAATCAAAATCGGTTCATCCGTTTAGGATCTATAATGCCACAGACAGACACACAGATGCGCAGATACACAGCAACACACATCAAACTTATAACAGCTCTCTTTTTCTGTCGGGGGTTAAAAATATGATGATGATAAAAGATCGGTGATATATGAGAAGATGGCTCTTAACGGTAAACGATTCTAGATGAGATTTAAGCATGTTGCTGAAAAGTTTTGAATAGAAAAAAAATAGAACGACTGCTTACAAAGCGAACTAAAAAGATGTACACAAGAAGAAAATCATGCTATGCAGTCGGAATATACATATTCGCGAGCTGTCTGACCAAAACATTTAGTTATCATTGTTCATTCCGCATTAGTTTAAAACATATAGGCAGTATCATTATACTTTTGTAATTACCTCTAAACCCTTCATTTTGTTACCCCACTTGATGAGTTTGTTGGAAGAAAAAGAAAATGGGACACCCACAATTTGGGACCAAAAGTTCGCCATATTTTTTTTATGTCGCTTACGATTATCTAAGAACACTTGAGTGGTCTGGATGTATCTAAGGATATCGTAATTATAAAAAAAAAAAGGGACCGATGACCTGGTGAAGGTTGCAGGTATCCGCTGGATGCGGGGCGCACGGGACTGGTCAATGTGTCGACGCTTGGGGGAGGCCTATGTCCCGCAGTGGACGTCTTTCGGTTGATATGATGAGGATGATTTATTTAAAATGATAAATGATGAAACGAATCTAAAAATAACTTTAGAATACCTATTCAACGATACCCTACTTGACATAGTTCGCCAATTTTTTCATTTTGTCAAAATGGCGTCTGGTTGTCGCTGTGGTGAACTTAGATTACTGTAATGTCTTTATTGACACTTGCAAGGTCGACGGCCCATACTTTTGGTCTTTAGAACGCCACATAGGAACAAACATACAGACATACATAGACTAATAAACAATTACCCTACTTCGGCAGTCATGTAAAAAAATGTCCACAGGATTTCTCTTAACTGTGATTATTATTAAACTCGAACATTTCAGCAATGCACAATTTTCTGTAAAATTCCACGCGTTTGATCTCCCAAATATCGGCCACAAATAGACCTGACATTTTATCCAGCGAATCATAAACGCGTAGGAAGTGGTTTTTGTGTGGGTAGCTGTTCACAGAAATCTGTCTGAAACCGCATCGGATCATCAAGATCTATTTATATTTTCATTAAAATTCATTTTGCCTTTAATGTTTTGGTTGGAATTAACTTATTGAGTTTCATCAAACAAATAATGAAACAAATAATAATAAAATCTTCATCATCCTCTTTGATCATCATAAATTGGGTAGTTTCACATAAAATAGTATTTACTGCGGGCAAAAGGCGTGAGTTTATATAATTATGATGTATGTATTATTTCCGTATATTTTCAGTGTCATCATCATCATGATCATTTTAGCCAAAAGACTTTCATTGCTGAACATTGGGTCATACGCCTCCCCCAAAGGTCGCCACACTGATCAGTCCAGTGCGTCTCGCATCCGCCGGACATTTCTGTTGGGGGGCACTATTCCCAAACCACTGCAACTTCTGAAAGCCAGAATCAACAGTGGCGACCACCAGAAAAGCGCCGCGCCGAGGCAATGGTGATCGACGAACGACGAAATTTTTTGAGGGAGGTTGGCGATATCGCGTATTGTTGGTAAAGTGCACAGAGAAGGCTGCTGCCCATTCTCTGGTATGCCCCTAAGTCGCCTCTTTCACGGGCAGATATGCGATGGTGAAATTTTTAACGTCCAGCACCATACGGAGCATCAACCAAATCAAGCACAAATCCAACGTATGTATTTGTTAATGCCAATTATTTACAATCCAATACGATTGCTAGCTTTGACACGGCTACGCCAATTAGGTTCCATAATTTAAAATGTCAAACTAAGATGAATTATGTAAAGGATTAATTTACGTCTAGAAAGGGTTGCTACTGAGATGACGACGAGCAGAGAAGTCTGGAAGAAGAAGTCATATTGCGTCGATCATAAATAAATTGGGATAAGGTAAAGAGAATGAAGATAAATATGGTATAAACTAGCAAATGAAGATCATTTCGTTCCAAAGTGCAATCAATTCGATTTTATAGATGGTTCAACTCATCTTTACGAGTGGCGCTGTGTGGGTATGTATATGTGGATGGTTGTTTGCTCGGACGACAACTGCCGCGTCACTCGTCACTGCCACACAAATGCATCACATCACACTATCACATCACACTATATATAATAATATTATAAAGGCGAAAGTCTGTGAGTGTGTATGTTTGTTACTTCTTCACGTTTAAACGGCTGGACGGATCTGAATGAAATTTGGCACAGAGATAGATTATAGTCTATTTTTATCCCGGGAATATGTTCCCTCGGGATAGTTTTCGACATTCACGCGTGCGAAGCCGCTGGCAGAAGCTAGTAATGTATAATTACAAACGCACGCACAGCGCACGTACACATGTCGCCGCGCGCACAGATGAGTTCAACTATCTAAATTAGCATGCCGTTTGAAATTTAACACCGGTCTACTAAAAATTAATTGTAAATTTCATATTATGGTAATTCACATGTTCCAGTACTAAATTAAGCCAGGCTAGGGGCACGCAGCGCAAAAAGTGAGCCTTGTTTTAAGGCCGTATGTTAAAACTATCTTGTACAAGTAAAACGTCAAAATTTTTTTGGTCTGTCTGCGCTTCTGTAGCGTATACGTATTATCATGTTTGATTTTATGATTTTGAAATTTTAAATATCGCTGCACATGCTGAGATAGGAGCCTTTTTGGTCTCGCACGGGTTTTTTTATTTTTTTTTGTGTTTTGCTTTTCTTGTGTCTCCTGTGCGGGTCACAAATAAATATTATTTATTTCTTTCTTTCATTTTGTTTCAACTTTGTTTCTGTTTGACGTTACCTTCATATAGGTATGTTTATAAATCAAAAGTTAAGTTTTACCAAAAAAAATGCCTTTGCTACGCCAAGTAGGTCCTGCTGTGTAGCTGCTGTGTTTATTTGAAAGTTTTTTCAAAAGTCAATCGCTTCACTTGACTTGTGTTTAATTGTTGACGCGTTGATAATTTATTTCCAGAAACCATGGTTCGTCCATTCGTTTGGTAATCTTAAATGGTACTATTACCAAAAGGAAAGCTGCTTTAAACAAGTAATTTAAACAAAAAGTATTTTATTCATCTCCTTTTATTTAACTACATTCACAGGGAGAACTCTGAACGAAGAACTTACTCGCTAATCTCGTTTTATATATAACAGTAACAACACACACACTCCAAACAGAAATAGAATAAGAACGAAAAACTTCTCCAGTACAAACGTACGTACTTCCACGATTATTTCTCACACTGTCAACTCCAGTTAGATCGATCACAATGCGGGGATCCAACTCCTGGGAAACAACGGTAAGACAAATCTTTCCCCGAGCTCTTGGAAAGTTTCCCGACTTTACCGGACCGCATATGTTACTTACACCCATTGTAGCGAGTTTGTACCTTTATTTTGTTGACTAAAGGTGTTTATTTAATAAGTTAGGGGATTCAATTAGTTTTTAGTGCTTTGATATTGAATTTTCTGTGCAATGTGTATCATCGTTGACCTTGGCTGTTACTAGTTTTATTTATTTTAATCCTATTCCGGCCCGGATGGCTATGCCCGGTTTTGACTTTGATCTCACCTGATGGTAAGCCAATGATGAAGTATATGATAGAGTGAGCAAGGTCAGAAGATTTATCCACCCAATGCGCCTCTAATTATCAGACACAATAGAATAAAAAAAGCTTACGCACACATGGTGTGACGAGTTAAAACTGCTGAAAATTTCATTATTTTACTTTTACTTTTCCTCTGGAGCTGCATAAATAATAATGCAGTTAATCATGCAGTGTCTTCATATAAAATCCGGATCAATTTTTAAAGATTCCGTAGATGTCAATTTACTAAATGTGATCGAGTGGTCATGGAGGACCTCATTACAATGCTCGATGACCTCAGTAGAGCTTCCGAAGACTCTACACTCAAAGTTGTGGACGATTATGTCTACCAGACAACCTTTGGATGGACTAAAGAACTAAAGATAAAAATAGGGGGGCCTACTTCCTGCAAGTAATGTGCCCCACTGCCTGGTCCCATAGGTGATCACTGGCAACACACACTGGTCATAGACTTTTGTCTTGAGACATTGCGGTAAATTTGACGAGAAGATACCACGCAACTTCCCGAACGCCGCCCAGCCGAGTCGGATTCGACGGTTGACCTCTTTCTCGAAGTTGGATCTACCCAACTGGATCGTGGACAGAGACGTGGTCGCTCACAATGGGCCTCATCAAAAGGCTTAAAAACACTCAAAGGGCAATGAAGAGAGTTATGCTCGGCGTTTCCTTGCGTGATCGAATCAGAAATGAAGACACACGCAAGATAACCAAGGTTACCGACATAGCCCGAAGAATTGCCTAACTTAAGTGGCAGTGGGGCACATTACTCGCAGGAAGTAGGCCCCCCTATTTTTATCTTTAGTTCTTTAGTCCATCCAAAGGTTGTCTGGTATATATAGCTGTCAGCGATAAGACCGCCTTCGTACCCATAGTATTAAGTTGCTGTAAAATATATGTGTAATTTCTTTTTTTGGTGTACAATAAAGTATATTCTATTCTATTTATTCTATTCTAAAGGATGGCAGTTGGGGACGAAAAGTTCTAGAGTAGCGACCGCGTACTGGAAGATGCAGCGATAAAAGGCCTCCTTCTAGGTGGAGTGACGTCCTAGTCAAGGCTGCGCGAAACGCACAGGACCGATCAGTGTGGCGACGCTTGGGGGCGGCCTATGTCCAGCAGTGGACGTCTTTCGGCTGAAAAGATGATGATAATCGAGTGTTGGACGTCAAATTTATCGGTCGCTTCGGGCTTGTTTTTTTCTTCTAGTATATTTTTAGGCTCATTGATGGCTGGTTTCTGAATTAGGTTATAGAGGACGGAAAGTGCCAAACCAAACTTTAATACCAAAATATGACAGGTGTTCAGGAAAGTAGAGTTTGTTTACTCCACGGAATCAAAATGATAAAAAGGAATCTGTACCCCCATCCTCATAATCCGTCAATCATAACATTTACAGTCCATGCGGTAAAATCAAAATCTCCCGGTAATTTAGTTACGTCGTGTTTGTATCCATTTTCCCAGCGTATCCCGCATTTAATTTCAAAAAACATTTTAACAGCCACGCGTGACGTCATTATAATGCTGGAAATGCCACAAAAACAAGGCTAACACATGTATTGTGATGAAAATCGAGGTGGTCAAGCAAACTGGCGCAACCGACAGATTTGCAATTCACAGTGCGTCGTGCTGGCAAATAGCCGAACGTTTGATGACTAGTGTTTGTAATCGAAAGCTTAACATGTTGTTCGGGACAACGATTAGTGTTGGCGATGGTTTCCGATACAGTCGGTTGGAAATGCGAAATTGTCAAAATCATTCGTAAAATTTGTCACTTTTCGGTTACGTGATTTGACGGACTGACGCAGCGTAATGAGCGGGTGTTCGCATTGCAATTTTGTCGGGTTTGGTTTGGCAAAATGGATAGTTTTTAGATTTGACTGTATCCTGAGTTAATTTGCTTATTGCGGCTTTTAGCAAGGTCTTATTTAACCTAGCAAATTTTGCACAAGCAGTGAACGAAAAACAATTTCTAAAACTGAATACTTAATAGCCCCACTACTGGATCAAAACAGCTGCTATCTACTGTTGCATTGCACTACAAATCTTATTGGTTTTTTTTCTTTTAGCCTTTTTTAGGGTTCCGAAGTCAATAAGGAACCCTTATAGTTTCGCTCTGTCCGTCTGTCCGTCCGCAGCTTAGCTCAGAGAATCTAAGTACTAGAAATCTATAATTTGGCATGTATATACATATTAATAATTCCGACAAAGTGGTAACATAAAATCATGAAAAATATTATTTTTTCGGGTACCTCCCATAGACGTAAAGTGGGGATGTATTTTTTTTCTCATCTATCCCATGGTGTGGGGTATTGTTGGATAGGTAATTTAAAAATATTATGGGTTTGTAAGAACCATTTTTCGATTCAGAGATTCGTTTGCGTAAAATTAAGCTTTAAGTTGCAAATTTATGTTAGAGTCAAGTGTCCCCATCGCCTGCCAGCCAAATGGTTGCTCTTGGCTATGTGAAAAAATTCACGGCAGTAGTAAATATAACGAAATTAAAAGGAAAATTATCACGAATAACCAGGCTTTACAAGTTTACGAGTAATAGTCGACCAACTTATAAAATGTACTTGGAACAGTAAAAATTTTGTACAAATGCCATTGAAAATTACTTAAATAAAGTTGATAGCTGTGTAAAACAGAGTAAATATAATGCTTACGAACCATGTAAAAATATACAAAAATTAATCATAACAGGGTTTACAAGTTTACGAGTAATAGTCGACCAACTTATAAAATGTACTTGGCACAGTAAACTTTTTGTACAAATGCCATTGAAAAATTACTTAAATAACGTTGTTAGCTGTGTAAAACAGATAGTAAATATATGCTTATGAACCATGTAAAAATATACAGAAATAAAATCAAAACATCCTTAATAATAATGATTTCTAAATTAATAATGTTTAAGCTCGAATAACGCATTGGATTGGCCGGAGTCGTTGGCAGTACCAGAACATAGTCCATACGGTGCCTGATTTTGTGTTAGTGCAGAAGTATTTTCTACGTTTTGTAATTAAAACCTAAAAGTAAAGTCAAATTAGATTCGATTTCCAAGCAAATTACTTATTTTCTTTTGTCGATATCCTTCTATAAAGTCAATATTCGACCCGACTTCATCACTAATTGAGTAGCGTAAAACTTTCCTGAATGAAATAGTGAATACCGCAGATTAGAGGATTGAATACATACGATTTTTTTATAATTCCGAAAGAGAAATAAATAAGGAGCGTGCACGCAAGGATCCAGGAAAAGAAAGAAAGAAAGAAAACATTTTTTTTTTATTTACTATACCATTCCCCGTGGCTCTAACGCGCGCTCGTATTGCCTCCTTTCACAATTCGCACCCGCGGTGGTACTCAAATAGATAATATTTTTCTAACTTCAGTTGCGAAGTTGGATTTTATAACTCCTTCTTCAGTTACCAGTTAGTCCTAATTTAGTTTAAGTCAAGAGTGAATAGATTACATCTAGATAAGCGTGCTTCACCGTAGACCACATCATCGCTTACCATCAGGCGAGATAGTGGTCAAACGCGAGAATATAGATTCATGTAACAACAACAAAACCCTCTTTTAGTCCGCATTATTTTGCAACTTCGGAACCCTATTACTGCGCGTGGCCCGACACGCACTTGGCCGGTTTTATTTTTTATTTTTATTTGTCACTGGTTGGTTACATATTTCAAAGGTTTCAAATTTCGTTTGACAAGAAAGGAAAAGACAAAATGTTTTTCTGAAAACATCACTCACGGAAAATGTATGGCAAAGAAATCAACAACCAAATTATTGGTATTTTTATAGAAGCTGTTAAAGGCGTCGATATCATTAGAAATGGCGAGCAAGATGGTAAGACAGGCCCGAGACATAACACCGGTTTCTCTGTGTCGGCCTCTCGTTTAAAGAAAGCTGGCGATGGCTAAGGATTACTTAATAAAAAATTATATCAGTTGATATAAGCCGACACCGGCCCCAACCTTCAGGCAGGCGCATTCTCAGCCCGTAATCCTGTAATGACTTAAATTAGACCGTGTCTCATTATATATTTCCGTGACTCATTATATAACATCATCATCATCATATCAGCTGAAAGACGTCCACTGCTGGACATAGGCCTCCCCCAAGCGTCGCTACAATGACCGGTCCCGTGCGTCCCGCATCCAGCGAATGCACCACCACTGCCACTTAAGTTTGGCAATTCTTCGGGCTATGTCGGTTACCCTGGTTTTCTTGTGGATCTCTATATTTCTGATTCAATCACGCAAGGATACTCCGAGTATGGCCCTCTCCATTGCCCTTTGGGTGACTGTAAGCTTTCTGATGAGGCCAATTGTAAGCGACCACCATTTTTATGTTGTAATATGATGTTATATCTGTATAATATTCCCTGAAGGATTAGAACGTGTGGTGTACATCTACATTTTTGTACCAGTTTGATGGCAATAGACTCATCCCTTATTACATGGGACTTGCTATTCTATATCTACCCCTGTTATCTACATAACTAGGGAATAAAATATATCCACATAGATAAATGAACGTAAATAAAAGATGTCGAGCGGAAAGCATACATCTAATTAAGTGACAGCCAGTAAGCAACTCAACTGCGTAACTTTACAGACAGATAACAGACTTAACGAGTACAAACTTCAGAAATAATTTATTTTACTCAAGCGAAGTTATGTAGTTAATTATAGTATTTTATGTTCTAGATCGTATTCGTTACTAAGTAGGTACATTAAGGAGAGTTTCATCTAGCACGAGGATTTCATTACGCCTATCGTTGAGCCACAAAATTGGTTTTGTAATTCCAACTTTTGTTTTGTTTCCCAGTAATGGCTGAGTAGTCTCGGTCCTGGCTTACGGGTTCGAACCTAAACAGGAGTTTTATATAATTTATTTCATCACCACTGCTCTTCAAACGATTAAGAAAAACATCGTAAGGAAACAGGCATTTCCTAGAACCCAAAACTCGACGACATGTGACTTCTATCAATCCGCACTGGGTCCGCGTGGTGTATTATAGGGCTGTGGGAGATAAATTATAGAGGAAAATTGCTTTAAATTATTTATATTTTCATAATATGTTCACGCAATTATGACTTTCTGCAAGATAATCAGTATTAGTGGAGACAATAAAACTGGACTGATACATTAAATCCTCGTCCGCGTGCTCCCTATTGGACAGGGTATCCAATTCCATCTTGTCGTCAGCTGGGCCGTCGTCTCTCTCGCCCTGGAACATAGACTGCACGTCTAAGTCGACATCAACTGGGCCGTCATCTCCACCGGTCTGGTTAACATTGTCCTCGAAAAGGCCGAATTATATATTTTACAATTATAATCGGATCATATACAACTGGCGCACTTTCACCAATATGTGGGGGCGTAGCTGCGGGAGCTCAAATGATAGGCAAACAGAATTTTAAACTTGTATTATTTCACCAATGTGCCTTAGGCAAGGGTCTTACAGAAGTGACATGCAAAACGAAACAAAAATATTTTCAAATATTTCCTACCATTCCAAATAAATTAACGCTAAAGAATGAATTGAAAAATGTACTGCTCAAGGAAATAGCCGCTAACTGTGATGAATGATGATAAATAACACTTAAAATAGAAATCATATCTATTTTTTTTTTATATGTATTCAAAACATGGATCACGGAACACATGATCATGGAACACGGAACTTGATTGGTCCTGTTTGTTGTTATTTTATGTGTTACTAGCTTCTGTTAGCGGCTTCGCCCGCGTGAATGTCGAAAATTATGCTGAGGGAACATATTTTCGGGATAAAAACTATTCTATGTGCTATTCTAGACTATAGTCTATCCCTGTGCCGAATTTCATGCAGATCCGTTCAGCAGTTTGAGCGTGAAGAAGTAACAAACATACTCACTCACAGACTTTCGCCTTTATAATATTAGTGTGATGATTAATGATTTTATCTTATTTGATTTTAATGATACATTTTATCTGATTATATATTTTATTTTATTGTATTCATATTGTACCTTTTGTTAAGCAACGCTGGACGAGGTCGGTCCGTGGATGGGTGACCATTTCAACATACAGAGTTTCCTCCGTGCCTCAGCAAGCACGTTAAGCCGTTGGTCCCGGCTGTCATTTAAAGGACTTTGACAGTCGTTACGGGTAGTCAGAAGCTTGAGATCTGACACCAGTCTTGCCAAGGGGTACCGTGTTACCCAGTTACTGGGTTGTGGAGGTCAGATAGGCAGTCGCTCCATGTAAAACACTGGTACTCAGCTGAATCCGGTAAGACTAGAAGCCGACCCCAATATAGTTGGGAAAAGGCTAGGTATATGATGATTGACATTGTACCTTTTGAATGATTTAGTATAATTTTAATGTTTAATTTATTTTGTATTTGATTTATTTATGGGATTTGTGTGAAATTATCAGAAAATTATTGAATTATTCTTAATATTAGTAACCTTTAGAACTTAATATAACTATGATTTAATACGAGCGCTAATCCCGTCGACAAACTGTTACGCAGCGCAGTTTAGTGGGTTTAATTGAATGTGTAAAAGTTTGATCCAAAATAAACGATTTATTTATTTAAATATATGTGATTACTCTGCGTGCCTGCTTTATAAGATTTTAAGTTAAATTATTAATAAATAAATTATATTTATTTACATACATTATTTACATCTTACTGCCTCTTACATAAAGAAAGCTGTGAGGCACTGCTAGGGCAGTGGGAAATTTATAGGCTATTCTGGGGTGCTATGCTGAGCTAACGATGAAACTACTGAACAAAATTTGATGGAGACTGAGACCAGTGTGGATAAAACGCGAGTTATGCCGATTTTTACAGTCTTCGAAGTAGGTATTTTAATATTCCGATCTAAATGATATCGCAATAATAAAAATAAATTCAGTTTAGTTTGTAAAGGTATACCGTCATAATCATCGTAATCTCATGGCATAAAACATTCTTATATCTTATTATCTTCATATACATACCTAATATACTTCATGTTCATTAAAACTAAAGACATAAATAAAAATTAAACAGTATCAAGATCATTTAATCCAATTTCCCCAGTATTGCACACAACACATTTTTATTTCCCCATTTACCATGAGATAATAGACCTACCCTCTTACAAATAAACGCGGTATAAAGTTATACCAGGTATAACAAAGGTATAACCATACATTTTCATAGGTTTATACTTGGTATAACTTTATACCGCGTTTATTTGTAAGAGGGCTATAGTTTTATTTTGATACTCTTGACTTTGAGCTTTGAATTTCAAAACAAAATAAAGTTTAAAAATCTATTTTTTGAGCATCTCTATATTTATCCAGTTTTGTATCTCTATACAAAACTTAAATACGGATTTGCTCCTTATTCAATTCCTGTCCACACTTTGCCGGGTGCCCGTCCTTGACGGAACACGGCAGGGAGGGAGAAAAATCGGTTACATACTATTTGTACGAACTTGTTCACACATCTCCGTAACAGAGGGATCCGGATCGTGCATTCAAATTGTATACAACCGATATTTTCCGTGTTACGTCATGGACGGGAACCCAACAATGTGTGGCAAGCGCTTTAAATATATTTTCTTCTGGAAACCGTACTAATCGATTTAAAATAACAAAGGAAATCGTTTCTTATTGCAACGAAACTCCAGTTAGCCAGTCCATTGTTTGTTTGGTACTCGTTGCCAAGTATAAATAGGTCAAAAGGACACGATTCCACTGGATTATTACTGCCGTTTTTGATTTAAGGCTCCCACAAACAGGCGCGAAGTGACCCTGAATACTTTTAATAGAAAAATGTCTATGAAAATATTGTTCGTCGTATCATTGTCGCGTTATCGTCTGTCTGCAGAAGTCTTTTAGTTTACCCTTTTTCCATTTAAATGATATCGACATTAGGAATAATGTATTAAGGTATCGAATTCGGATGGCAAATGAATGATGAAGGAATGCTTGCGATAAAGTTTATGAGAATATGTGTATCGGTCGAAAGAATGGAGGAAGGAGAAATAATTTAAAAAATATTTAGCTTGTTTTTTAGGGTTCCGTACCCAAAGGGTAAAAACGGGACCCTATTACTGAGACTTCGCTGTCCGTCTGTCTGTCTGTCTGTCGGTCACCAGGCTGTATCTCATGAACCGTGATAGTTAGACAGTTAAAATATTCACAGATGATGTATTCTTGTTGCCGCTATAACAACAAATACTAAAAACAGTATAAAATTAATATTTAAGGGAGGCTCCCATACAACAAACGTGATATTTTTGCCGTTTTTTGCTCGATATTAATAACGGCAACAGGTAGACGCATGAAATATTCACAGAATATTAAGTTGTATATTTTCTTCAAAAACTAATAATTATGAAATTAAAATAAAATAAATTAAGGGGGGCTACCATACAACAAACGTGATTTTTTTGCAGTGTTTTGCGATAATGGTACGGAACCCTTTGTAAGCGAGTCCGACTCGCACTTGGCCGGTTTTTTTTTCCTACGGCCTATCCTGCAGGAACCGTGTATTTTTCCGGAGTAGAAAGCCAGTACAGTACAATAACAGTAAACAGTAACAGTGTACAGGTAACTATAGCGTAGCTTTAGAAATATACAAACAATTTTAACACTTTTTAAAATTATTAATGTTGTGTTTAAAATAAAGGGCCGATTTCTGAATTATGTATTTGAGGTTTGAGTATTTATCAAACTATAATTTAGCCTGAAAAATTGCCACTAAAGTAAGGTTTGACACATTCTTAACCTCTCCTCCTCTTAACCTTGAAAGCCCGACCATCTTACTCCACTAAACTGTCGATGCATAAATATAATTTTATCGATTTAACAAAACGGTTAGAAAACTTTTAATTCGTTTCCAGATTAAAAACAAAATTCAACCATATTATCAAGTATCGCAGAAAGAATTTTCCTATGGTCTGACAACCGATTGCAGCTATACTTCATAAAAGATAGCTTGATCTCTGCGACATTATGTCAAACTGATCAAGCGCTATTGTTACTGTATTAAATTAAATTTATTTCTAATTCAGACAATTTTGGACTCCATTCTTTGTTAGTACACAACCTTATAATTAATGTTAGTAATCAGTACATGACACAAAAACAATTTTCATTTTGTATTGATACAGACAGCTGTCGCAGAGATCAAGCTATCTTTTATGAAGTATAGTGAGAAAAAAGTAAAAACATATTACATTCAACACCACAAGTGAAAGCATTACGGACAGTTGTCTTTGACATAAAGACTTCGAAACAAAAATGTCTCACCTCAAAAAACGTTAAGAATCTTGTCATTTCAGTCCAATTGAGTTAGGTAGGGGTGCCCAAAAATGTCAACTCTAATACAAGTGATGATAAGAAAAGATATCATAGATACCTAGACGGAAAAAAGCTATCATTTCCAGTACAGATTGACTTCTCCTTATACCAAAAGCCCTTACAATGCGAGGTCAGCTTAAATCGAACATGTAACACCAAACTTATTATGTCGTCGCGCGTACATTTACAGGGTAAAAGCTGCTTTATTTTCAGCTCCGAATCGATTTCCCGTTAATAATTTATATCTTTACGGTGAACCAATAATTACGTAATTGAAGAAAATCGAACCGGTGATTTCAGAGGCGTATTCAATCAGATTGATGTACGGTGACATTTGTGATTGTATATAAATGTCTCGACCAATCATCACTGTCAAAAGTTACTCGTTTATTCATCGAAGCTAAAAGGATTATGGATTTCTAAACTTAGATTGTTTTTGACTTTAGACCCAAGACCTTTTTACAAGCTTTTATTTAACTTGCAGTGTATGTATGTATGTGTGTTCGGGTCAAATCTTGCAACTGAATTTTAAAGCAGTTATCCTCCACCGATTAAGATGAAATACGTTTAGTTTGAATGACAATGCATGGTTAGCTAAGTGACGTCATTCTAAATCCGATATAGTGGACAGCCCAAGATGGCGGACTAGTTATTTTGTTTGCACTGCTGTGATATGCGTATCAAATCAAAGGGTTTGCTGAGAAGAATACGAAAAAAGCTTGTTTTAAGGATTAAAAAGATTTTTTAATGAATAATTTTATTTGTGTTATTATTGTGACACACACACAGTATAAGAGGAATAAAAAAGAATACAGGCATACAAATAACGAATAGCATTACATACCAACACCTTAGCCGTAGCCCTAAGTGAACGAATAAAAATTAAAAGGCTCAAACACCACCACATATGGGACTTTTAGTTAGGAACTAAACCTACGCAAGTATGCTTCAATCTTGCCACTATTTTCCGAACACAGATTTTAACCTAAAAATAAAAAAAATTCTTCTTCTTACTTATTTATTAATGTAAACCATTTATTTATTTATACACATAATAAATAGACAAGAAGAAGAAGGAACAGATATAAAAAAGTTTTACAAAAAAATACAGCCGCCTTCCAGATAACACTACAAAACGAAAAATAACTTCAATTTCGGCAGTCGATGTTATAAAACGAAGAAACGAAAACACCAACCAGCTCCGACATTGAAGTTATTTTTCACTTTTTTGTTAGAGTGCATAATGGGTCAAGTTAACAATAATGCCCAAATTGATGCCAGAATAGATTACCCGAATAATATGAAACTTGAACAAAACCGGTGGAATGAGAGTGTACCAGGGTGAACTGTACACATCTGCGTACCGCTTTAAAGCGTACCGGCGTGATGTTATGTTATGAAATGGTGTAAACAATAAACAGACATGCGATTTGCCGTAATTTATTGAAGAGTTATGTTGTGTATCTCCAAAGTTCTTCATCTAAAAAAAACTAAAAACCAGCTTCCAAATTAAAAAAGAATCATTAAAATCGGTCCACATATTAAAAAGTTCAGAGGTAACAAGTATAAAAAATAAAAATACATTTGAATTGAAATCTCCCCCTTTTTGAAGTCGGTTAAAAATATGTACCTACAAATGTACGCTTATTTCAAAGAAATCTCTTCCAGCATACCAATCAAATAGCTCTTTCCACATTTATTTCTCAAAGATCGTTAAGAAAATTCAGAACACGAATTGTGAATGCATTCATTCACAATTTAAAATTCAAACGTTCAGATATACCATGAGCCGTGCCGATGGAATGTGCCTTAAAGCGGCACGCATAAAATGCAAGCGCCATTTTGTATTCAACATTCATCTATGAATTATTAATGGTAATGAGAATCAAATTTCGAAATGATCGTTACAATTTACCTAGTGCTTTAATAGTTTTATAAATTAGTGTATTTTTAATAGACTGTTTTTTCCTGTCTTCAACTGGAATATTATTTTTTTATCCTGGGATCTCTGCTGTGGCTTAACCCACAGGTAAATTTTTGGAGTAAAGAAAGCCTTTAAGCATGACTCTTAGATGCAGTAGCGTTTCTATGTGTAAAAGGACTTCAGAAATAAAATCTGGTTTTCTAGATTATACTTTTAAGAAATGTTTAAACTATTATTTATTAAGTTTATTTGAAAAACTATTCACATCTTGCCAAAACTGTGCCGAAATAGAACTGAACAGTGATTGTGGCAAATTTTATCCCGTGAAAAAGTTGCCAATGCTCTTGTTTCATAATTTTTTAACTTAAAAGATACAACAGATTTATGTCCGCATACAGATTCATGCAAAGTTCTATATTTCAAATTCAAACCGTTTTGTTATTCAGATTCCTCGCTATCTGAAAGGCGATGAATATAGGTCTTTGTATGGTATATTGGATTAGACATACGTCACAGGAAGGACATGACAGACTTTGTGGACTTGAAATGGAACATAGATCCTCTAAAATAAAAACAAATCTCATGAAAAGCACACACATAGGGCTCGAGCGTCAAAGAAATAGTAGTTTTCGCTGCCTAGGTATTCAGTGTATTATTTATTTTTATATCGAAAACTACTCTTAATTTTGAAGCAAATTAATAGGCTACTAAACACGTCTGAAACACCAACTTCGATTAGAGGCAACGAAATGACGCCAGAAAAAAATCGAAAAAGCGCTTAGAAATTCTAGCCAGAGTGTACAATGTTATATTTTTCCTCAGAAATGCCCTTGTTCAACGCTGCCACATAATTTTCCCGATAAAACTAGACGACATCTTAATAAAGGCTTGTCTTTATAAAATGGAGTTCCATAAAACAGGCTGGGATACAGTTATTTCATAAAATTGACGCTAAAGCTTCGCTGCACTTAACTCTCTAAAGTCTCCTAACCAAAGCCGCCCAACTCTGGGCCCGCGCAAATGGATTTCCCTGCAATCAGTGGTCAGATAATAATATCAGAAATATTTAACTTTTCATGAACTAATTCTCAATCATTCGTGATGAGACTAAGACAAGACAAAGCTATTTTATTTCAACTAGGCCACCAAGCGGCACTTTTGAACGTACATAAAAATGATTCTACCGTGCATTCGGAAAGTAGCTTGTTATGGAGAAGAATGCACAAGAAACTCCATACTAAAACTCCATGCTGCAGAAAAATCCTATACCATACATAGGGCTTGTTCGAAGTGGCTCAAGATGAATACCTGGAGGGATTTGGGGGATGCGTTTAGCTGTAGGACACCAAAAAAAAAAACATACGTGCTTGATACCAGATTTAACCGGTTCAAAAATTTCATAGCAGTATTTCTAGATTATTATAATTAAACAATGAGTCATTTAAAATTTTGTTTAATTTAGTACTTATTGTAGCATTCTGCTACAAGACTTATCGGTATAGCCTCTTTGTTCACATTATTAATATAAAATCAAATTTCGTTTAGCAAGAAAAAATTTGTAAAATTTCTGATAAAAGGATGTCATAAAAAAACACACGGCATAGAAATCTTCAAGCGGTCGAATATAAAGCAGTCGGAGGATACATATTGGCGAGCTGGCTGACCAAAACCAGATGTATCCTCCGACTGCACAGCTTGATATTCTTCTTGTTTGCGCGAACTAAAAAGACTTTAGTTCGCTCTGAAGCAATCGGGTTTTTTGTTTTTTTTATAATAAACTTTTTTTTTATTTTTTTCTGAGGTAGAATTTAATCAAACAATTACGTGTTAGTTTAATCTTTTCGAATTTCACGGATTGAAACCTAGTTTTATGTCGTTAAGGATTGGTTTACACATGGATGCATACGCCAGAATCGAATCAGTTGCATCCCTGCGTTGAGGATAGGTACGGGTGTTCAGCGTAATACTTTCAAATCTTGTCAAAATTTCATTTTCTTACTAAATATATAAGTGCAGTGGTGCCCTAGTAGTAACGGCCGCGACTTAAGTATCGTAGGTCGTGGGTTCGAACCCAGGCAGGTACTTTACTTTGTGTAAATTAAATCATCACCACTGTTCTCAAAACGGTGAAGGAAAACATCGTAAGGAAACTGGCATGTCCTAGAACCAAAAATTTGAAGGCCCGGTGGCCCATTCCCACTCACAGAGAGGAGGCCTGTGTCCCAGCAATGGGAATATTAATAGGTGATAAAGATGATATAAAATAACTCACTCGATATTGATATCTGCGATTTTTCTTTATTTGTAATAATGTTTTTTATCTTTTTGTAGTTTTTTATAAAATTTAGGTGTATTTTTACCATAAAGGTGTTTTTCCTTTTTTAATGCCACACTATATAATTATAATAATCAAAGGCAAGTTTTATTTGCCTAGGTGTCCTGACGGCTGAAAAGGGGTTCAAATTTTGGCCCACTTTATAGATAAGTTGGGCGCCTTGTACTAAATAATCTTCGGCCGATAGGTATTGGTTGTTTACTTAAAATATTGCTACCACATACTTGCTCTCAGTTTTCCTACCTTGGAGGTAGTTTTAAAATAGAGGTTTTATAACACATTTTATTTTTATTAGAATGCTGTAGCTCTGGTTCGCTGTTACAATTTTTTCCGACGTAATTTTAAAATATCAAGACAGGTTTTAATAGAAAAATGCAATGTTATTTTTTTTGTTACTCTTTGATCAACAAATAGAAAACATTTATGATTGAACATTTGCAACGTTGTTTTATTTCTGAAATAAAATATTTATTTTTAAATAAGTAATTATTTTAAAATAGAAACAGTAAATTTACCTTTGATTAATATTTAAAGCCTATCCCTTTTAATTCGTAAAGCGATGGTACGCCTTGTTCCTCTAAAATAATAACCATTTATCAAGGTCAATAATAACAGTAGATCTTTCAAAAATAAACCTTATTTTGTTTTGTTGTTACAGCTGCACCCGAGGCGACTACCTGAAGGTATACTGGGAAGTCCAAGGCCCCGGTCCTCCTGGGACTATAAACGAGCGTTCAGCCTGGGCACGGGAGCTCTGCGGCAGCAGAGCTGATGCCCCTCCAGCCCTCTACTCCCCTGGACCCTCACTCATCCTGGAGTTTCATACTGGAGCCAAGCAGAACAACGCCACGGGATTCGTTGGCACATACAGCTTTATTGATAGACGTGAGTACTTTTCATATTCTTGGCTTGCGATTGGTCTGTTTGAATACGTTCTCATTCTATTGGGTGATGGAAAAAAGAAAATCGGACATGGACAACAAAACAAGTCCAAAGGAACTCGCACTTAAAAACAATCAAATATAATTCACAATAACATCTTGGTGACAGTCGATGTCAAAAACTTGTCAAATGTGGGGAAATTGCGACAGCAATGCAAATACAAACCTTCCTTGGTCCTCGAGTTCTAAATTCAAAATATTTTTTTTTATTAAGCTATTGCATAGCTTCTATCGCGGGCCTTGAGCGCGGGGACCGAATCCAGAAATTCCGTAACGAAAAAAAACCTCACGCTCCCCACTCCGACGGGTAAGGAGGTGTGGCTTGAAGGCCGTGCATCGTCTAACGTCGTTTCAGTTCGGCAATCTTCGACACGGCGATGTGTGCGATTAGACATATTGTACGAACTCTCTCTATTATTATTATTATTTAATTAATTAACAATAATAATTATTATTATTATTTAATAATAGAAAAATTTGTTTTCTTATCGGTCACCACGCTCAAAAAGTGTAACTTGAATTAATATCGAAGAAAAAGCAATACTGCATGAATAAAATAAATAAATAAAAAAAAAATTATAATTGCATAAGTTGATACAAAATGCTATGCAATAGCTTTACCGCGGCAGTCCCCGAGTGCCACACGTCTTTTTTTTTTTTAGAACCCTTTCCAAAATATTTTGATGCTCGTTTGTTTCAGTGTTTACAGACGTGTTGAATTGTTAGTTGAGGCTCTAAAGGGCTTTGTGGTTTGTAGTGTCTAGCTAGCCGGACACTACAGGTAAATAATCCCTGTTTGAAAAGGAATTCCAACGTAGTTAGTTTGTGAAGAGGAAATAGACATGCCACAGACGCCTGCTGTGTTTTCTCTCTTGGATTGTACAGAACTAATATTTTTCAGCGTATATTTGCTTGAAATTGGGATATTGGGATTGGATATTTGGTTCAACAGAAGAGATTTTACTAACGGTTTTATTAAAATATAACAGGACATTATGCACAAAGAACTTAATGTTATTTCATCTAAAACTCATTCTTACATCATCGCAATATTATAAAATAATAAAAATTAGTGAACGTCAAAAAAATACTCGAAAACCACGCATTGCTCACAGTGTTATTTTAGTAATATGATCTCATGCAGATGTGTAATTAATGTAGACTATAATTAATATACGTTTATTAAAGCGTGTAAATAAAACAGGTTAATGAGCGAAACTGTCTCGTATCTCGTAGGTGTATAAAATTAATATCTTGAGTGCTTTACGTAATTTGTATGTGGCTGACGCTAACATTTTGAATGTACGGACTTCCGCAGTAAAACACTCTAGAGATTTAACGTATTTGTACCGGGCCTAGTTCCAGGAATGAAAATTATCGCAAAATCAGTGTGACAAATTGTGAATACGTGTTAAAAAAATTGTGACTAGTTGAATTAACTTTCAACAACCAATCGCAGCTCTTGCCTCGTAACAAAATTGTGAAGTGTCGATTACTTACTTACAGAAACCGGGAGATAGGCCTAGATGATTGATAAATTGATGATTGAATTACTCTTCAATACTCGTTTCCAGGAAAAAGTTTTCGAGATAAATATACGAACCTGTGTCGCTTTTGATCCTGACATATGAGCTTAAATCCCTCTCAAAAAAACAACAAAATGTTAACGGCACATCGAAAAACATCGTAACACAACCGGCCAGATTTAAAAGCCCACTGCCGCTAACTAACCGACTCGCAAATCGGATAATGAAGATTTTCACCAATCACAGCGCACGGAACGCATGTGTCAATGCACGCCATTTTACCCTTTGTCTCGTGTCCAAAATGCACTAAGCGGATATATTGATCAAAGCCAGCACAGTCCTGTATTAAAATCCAATATTTATGCAAAGTGCTTGAATAATTTGTGAAGCTTTTTTGTTTTGGGAACCCGTAAATTTTGATGGAGTGGTATATCCCAGAAGTGTACGTTTGATGGTGTATTAAAGACGTGTCTGAATTTAAATTTGGTTTTGATGAGCAGATAGTTTGTTTTTGATCCTGAGATGAGATAGTTACGCATTTAGCAGAAGATTAGCTTTTGATCTTTGCCTGCATAAATTGGTGAAACATGGGTTTCCGATTTCAATTTTGTCGAAATTGCTTCTGTTACGAACATAATCACAACACATTGCGACAGCATTACGAATACAAACCTTCCTTGGTCCTCGTGTTCCAAATTTAAAATATTATTTGAGGTTATATGTGAAACAAGACTTTCCGATTTAAAGGACATGGCTAAACAACTGCCCTTAGCACGTCTAGAAATTTCTCACTAGCTCGTAACATTCAAATATTAATTAATGAATTATTACAGTTTTATTATTCTTCTAGAACTTTTGTGAATTAATCAAATAATTAAAAGTTTTTTCATGTTTTTGTTTGACAAGAAGAACATAAGATTCCGTTCTACGAAAAATTGTAGTCAATAAACCTACATATAAATACATTTGCGGAAGTCGAATTATTATTTAATATTGTACCTATCGCAATACATCTCAAATATTCATTAATGAATTATTACAGTTTTATTATTCTTCTAGAACTTTTGTGAATTAATCAAATAATTAAAAGTTTTTTCATGTTTTTGTTTGACAAGAAGAACATAAGATTCCGTTCTACGAAAAATTGTAGTCCTAACCTACATATAAATACATTTGCGTAAGTCGAAACGAACAGTATTCATTATTATTTAATATTGTACCTATCGCAATACATCTCAAATATTCATTAATGAATTATAACAGTTTTATTATTCTTCTAGAACTTTCGTGAATTAATCAAATAATTAAAAGATTTTTCATGTTTTTGTTTGACAAGAACCACATAAGATTCCGTTCTACGAAAAATTGTAGTCAATAAACCTACTTTTAAAGACATTTGCGTAAATCGAAACGAACAGTATTCATTATTATTTATTTTTGTACCTTTCGCAATACATCTCAAAACCTTAGAGATTATCTGATTTCTAGAAATTATTGGCAAATCTGGAAAGCAACGGCGTTTAAATAGTGCTGACACTAAAAAGTTCGAACATGTTGGGGGTGTCATGGGAACTCTCTTTGAACGAAGTACCTTTCGCCGGGTATTATGCTTTAATACAGAGCCAACTAGTATGGTATTAAGTTTCAATTGCGTATTGATTCATCATGAGATGCATAAACTGTGGTGTAGCAACAAATGAAAGATCTTAAAATGACAGCCGGGACCAACAACTTAACTAGCTTTCCAAGACACGAAGGAAACTCGCTATGTAAAGATGGTACACGATGGAACCGTGGAATGTCCTCGGCTAGCGTTGCTTAACCTTGAAGATCGACCTGTGCGTCTGTTATTATTAAGCCACGAGCTCCTCTGAACGCCTTAATAAAGTATCATAGCAAAATCTTATTCTTTTACAAGTTTGTATACCTATTAATGTAGGCGTTTCTACGATTTTATTTACACGATTGTGACGATATAAAAAGTGTCTGTAACTTTTTTCATACGAAATACTCATATTCAGCTATTCAGAATTACATATTACTAGTTAAAATGTTTATTCATTGCTAGGGCAGTCGTTCATACTTCATTTAGCCATGTCCTTTGTCGAAATTGCTTCTGTTACGAACATAATCAGAACATTAATGAGACTAATTGTTAACCGCGCATTAACTAGTGCAATTCGTTAGATGAAAAACCTATTGAATCAACGGTCAATCACATCATTTGATTTATGCTTAATTTGATCATACAATTCCAAATACAGGGAATTGGTTGATGTATTGTTTGGGAAATACAGTCTATTAAAACTAAATGAAACAACAAAGTCAAGTCAACAAAGAAAAACCGCGTGTTTATATTCGTAATTCAAAAAGGTACACGTACGTGCGTTAAATACACCCACCTCAATTTATTTCTGTGTCTCTATTTCCCGTGTACCTACTCTCTAAATTGTAAATTCTATAATCTGTTGTGCAAACCTGAGAACTACTGAACCGATTTTAACACCACATTAACAGTTGAAACCTTATATTTGAGTATGGTAGTGATGTATGAAATTTCACCTTTTGCCCTTGATGTGGCAAGTAGACAAATATTTGAGCAACACAGGTTAGTGTTGTTTATTTTACGTAATATTAAAATGTATAACAAAACAAAAGTAGATACTAACCTTTACCTGGAATGGCGGTTGATTATGTTTGTTACGATAGTCACAAAGTATGTATATAAAAGATATTTTCATGATATATAGGTGCTTATAAAACAAGTATATGTAGGTATATTCTAAAACCAATGTACAGTGGCTGTTCTTTTATAAAATACAGCATTGTAAGTTTATCATGTACTTTAGAATTTTACAGTAACAGATTATACTTACAATAGGTAAGTATAATCGAAAGAAAAGAAAATTTAGTTCCAAAGTCTTGGGCCAATGAAAGTATTAAATTTCCATTATTGGCCGTTGATTAGGCAATTTTTTTTTTTGTATGTTGTACTCTTAAATAGAAAGCTTTGTATAAAATTTCGAGACTCTGAATATTACGGTTTACGAGATATAATTTAATGTTTTCATACACATTGAAAAATAGCACGCTCTTTGCAATTTTTTTTTTTTTTGTTTTTATGAATTGTCATGGTAGACGTCCAAGTTGACATTTCACGTTCTGTTGACGGTAGAGGTGCATTTAATTCAATTTTATGTCATATTTTTTACTTGTATATAACTAGTGAGGTAAAAAAATGTGAATTAGTCCAAGAGCGAGCGAAGCAAGCTCGGGAGCTTAGGGCACCCCGACACGGATAGATTAGGTTCGAAGGAGATGACGGAAGCTAAAGTGAGCGATCAAAGCGAGCGAACTCAGCTCCCGTCATCCCTTCATGTTAGGTTACTTTAGAACCTGCAGACAGAAATCGACTTTGTTGCTTAAATAGTAATCGTAAATACTTTAACCATGGATATCTCCATAACCATGGGGCTCCGAGTGGAGGGGATGGTACAGGGGGGTAGCCAACGTCCCCCTTTCCGCCCCCCCTCGCGCCAAAAATCATCGGCCCATAATGGAAATTTTAACCCAATAAAATTTAGCCTTACCATCACTACGAATAATAAGAAGCAACATCCGCGATTCTAAACTGATCCACAATGAAAAAAATAAAAAAAATTGCAAAAGGTTGCAAATTATTTTGGAGAACATAATTGAAAACTCCTGAAACTGAATATTTCCAAAACAATTTCACATAATATAATCAACAACACACGGTTTCAAATTAACATAATTATCAAATAAGAACTGTTTGTATGTAAATTCATACGCGAATGGGTAACTTTCGACATTTCACCTCATCTGGAGCACAATCTTTAGCATCATCGTACATGCTTTTGTGTCTTTGGAGTTAATTAATTTTATTGACGATGTGTGGAGAAGTTGAATCGGTCTTACAATGTGTTGACGAAATCAAATTGGTATGGGAAATACTGTTAACAGGTGCTGGATAATCTTCTGATTTCAAATTTCAGGTAAAAGAATTGGTTAGGAAAATAAAAATGGCAATGAATGGGACATGGGACTTCGTAATTCAATACACTAGCCCAGTGCGGGTTCGTTACTGTCACAAGTGTCACATGTCTTCTAATTTCAGGTGAGGATATACCAGTTTCCTCGGTTCTCAAGAGTGTGAAAAATAACTTTATCTACACTCACAACGTAATGTTCCAAATACGAATTCAAAAAATATTGTATAAACACATACTTTATATTCGTGGATAGGTAAAATTTAAAAAAAAAACCATTACAGTTCAACATTTTCCTTCGATTTTCAAACAACTGCATCATAAAATAACTTTTTAATTTTTATAGCACACTTTTACTTTTTAATTTTCTGGCGCGTATGTGCTGTAGTAAAGAAGTTTCATTGTCTGTGGATGCGCGCGCTGCGCAATGAGAATCTAAATTGCCCGCCATACCAAATATTTTTCCGTTTCCATTTTTGATTTATTGCAACTGTATGAGTGAAGATAAAGTAGTGTATGCAATAGCATATAATTAGGTATTAAAACACTCGCGTAATATTATTATCAAATTCGGCTTCGCCTCATTTGATAAACCTACGCTCGTGTTTTAATAACCCCTATTATATGACTATTGCATAAACTACTATTTTGTTACCTTTCCTTGTACCCACCTTTTATTTAGATATCAATCCGTAGACCTATTGCAAACTTATATATTTAACAAACAAAATTGTGAAATAAATTAACCCCTAAACATCAAGCCATTATCACATAATTTATGTTTCAAATATTTCAATTCTCCAAAGCACCTTGAGAATTTTAACACCGCTAAAATTGAGTTTAGGATTTAATCACAAAATGAATGTGATATCGTTCTAAATACCTAGTTATTCATTCAACAATTCAGATGCCTTTAACCAAGTAATTTATTCAAAAAGACGTCAACTATTCAAAGAATAATTTGCTGAAGTATTATAAATTGAATAAAAACAACTGAAGTAAAGAGATTAGAAAGTGATAATGATTGATGAGAATAGTTTTACGTATTCAGTAACTAATTGGATCATTATTTAGTTTGGTTTTAAGTTTTCGAAATAGAACAACCAAACAATATCAGTTTTCAAGCCACCTGCTGTTGGTTTGAATAACAAATTGAATTAATTATTAATATATATCGATATATACGATAGAAATATATCGATGTTTCGTTATTTTTCGTTTATATCATCAACCAAAGACTTTGAAAACGACACCAAAATGCAAAATAGTTAAAGAATCTTAGCTGTAATCATCATCAGACCCACCCCTATCGTTTACATACAAATCGGGCGAATCGTTAAGACTAAACGGAATTTCTTCAGTGAATTAAACTCAAGTTTTAATTACATCTGACTTTAATAATTGTCGGGTAAGTGTTCGGGGAAACAAAAGAGAATCAACTGCTCTGCAGACATTGAGATGAGTGGACTGAGAAGCTTCGCTTTGTGGACTCTGTAATCGCTTTTGAATGCTTTAGATGTCATATTTCCTGGAACTACGTTTATGACAATTGGTTTTCTAATAAATGTCTGTATAATCCTGGCATACTCGTTCTGCTTTTATGACAGCCGGAGAGTTGGGTAACTAAAACCACAATGGTAGTTCATTCTTGGCATGTAACTCATGGCTATGGGTGCGGAATCCGCAATTGGAATATACTAGTACCTCTCAAGAATCGAAAGACCAGAGCTATAAACAACGTGACATTCTACCAGCTATAACGAATGTCATAGAGTCCAAAATGTTTAGGATTGACAAGCGCTATTTTTGGTCTATCACAAACTTTTTGGTATTTCAACAACCACTGACCCTGATATAACATCACTCTTTCACAAAATTATCGATCTATTGACTGATATCGCCCGCTAATCACTCGTTTTTTACCTATTTGAAAGAAATAATCCTACTGAAACTAATAGTTATTGCAATATTTTTGCCCAACGCAACATTGCTTTGGGAATTTATTAGGAACTGTGTTAGAATTGCCACGACGCCCTGAGCCAAGATTCGACCCCATAGGGGGTAGCCCTCAGCGTGGTCGCTTAGGTTAAGCTTTTTGTGCCTGGCTGGAGGCTCTAGTTAATCTCCACAGTGAAGATCGGTTAAGCAGAAAGTAAATCGTATGATGTAATTGTGAGACGACACTTATAAAAAAAAATGAATTTCCACAACACACCATGAACATTGTAAGCTTCATTTGCCATATTATATTCAATTCATATTTTCTTTATTAAAAAAAATACTAAACACAGAAACTATTATCGATAACAATTGATAAAAAATTTCAGCCCATTTTAGTTGCTTAATTTTGTCCACCATTTTGTGACTGCAGAAAACAAAAGGTAAAGAGAAACGACTCAAACCCTTGCATTGTCTGAATAATAAGACCTCTGCAATTGATATAATAAAAGGTTTGGAAACAAGAATGTTTGCGGTAGGTTAGTGAGAGAATCCTGGCATATTTAAACCTAGTAGCAAAAGTGTATTAAGTACACAATTATTCATCATCATCATTATAGCTAAAAGAATCCGAGCAAAGCCTTCTCCATCGCCCTTTGCATGACTTATAAAGACTATGACTATGACTTATGACTTCTGATGAAGCCCATTGTGAGCGACCACGTCTTGGACCCATAGGTCTGGCAACACAGACTGCTCATAGATTTTTTTCATGAGACACTGCGGTAATTTGCACGAGAATATGCCGCGCAACTTCCTCTTATTATTGGTTACGATTTTTAAGAGCATGTAGAATATTTAAAGACTAATATATTTTCATAATATTTTCATTGAAAAACAGTACTAAAGATAAAATGAAACATCAATTGACGTAAAAAACAACCGAAATGTCTGTCTATTCTTTTCCCATCTGTGTTGGGTTGGGCTTGCAGTCTATCCGGATGCAGGTGAGTGGGTAACAGTATTTTAAATGGAGTGATTGCCAACCTGGCCTCTACAATCCAGTAACTGGATAACACGAAACCCCTTGGTAAAAATGGTATGGGGTTTCTGACTACCCGTAAAAAGGCATAAATCAAATCATCAAAATTTTTAAACTCTCAGTAAGCCTTTACGACCGTTCAAAGTTTCAAGTTACACCATACAGAGTTGTAAGTGCTATACGTTTCATGGTGATACGTATAGCACTTACAACTCTTGTTGAGTAGAGTTTAATCACCGGGTTTATATGGATTTCGTATCTAGAGCTCGTAAATACGACCGAGTTTTGTACTAAAATCTTGATGACATCTAACGGTTGGAACATTGTTCGGATGCAGGGACATCAATTACGTAATGTGGGAGGGATCTGTAATAACTATTACTGAGGTGAAGAAGATGATGAGATATGAGGAATTACATTGGTTGAATATGTTTGAAGAATTTCCTTAAACAATTGGTTTAGTAACGGGTCTTGCCAATGAGTATACGTAATGAGTGGCTGGAATGTGGCGATCTCAAAATATCTGGAAAAATGCTAGACAAATAATGCATTATTACATTGGCACAAGAAAATATTCCGTCAGTCAGACTAAAACGCAATTTAACTTTGCTTTTGTATAAAACAAAACAATCCTTCAAAACAGCCCATTGTCCCATTCCGTACTTTCTAAACAATTCAGCCTATTACCCGAAAAACTTTGATGAACTCTCGACCCACTTGGAACAACGAACAGATTCTTAGATAACATTATCATTCTCGCAAATCTTCACTTGCCTTTTGCCATTCATTGCGTAAAATACGCCTTCATTCCTCAAATCCTTTATCTTAAAGGAGCTCAATGTGCCCGCATACTTAATTCCTTACCACCTTTGAACGCCAGCACTTTTGTCGGCTCTTATGCCCGAACTCTGAACTTCTTTACTTTTCAATTCGTGGCCGTTAATGAGTTGGCTTCATCAGAATCGTGGTCTGCTTTCAGCTTTATGAAGTTCAGTGTGTCGATAAGATGGGAAATTGCGTCTCACTAACTTTGGTAATTGCGGGATAGAAATCTTATAAAAGTTTTGTTTGGTTGGATCATTAACAATGATTTGCAGGTTTGTTTTGCCCTGGAACTGCTTGTGGTGAAAAACGCAGTCATAGTTTTAATATTAGTCTTAGAGTCAGTCTCAGAGGTCAGATAGTCAGTAGACCATGTAGTATACTGATAGTTTTGGTTTTAGTTAGTTTTGGGCGCACGGTTGGCGCAGTGGTTGAGCGATTGACTGCTGCGCTGCGTGTCGCGGGTTCTATTCCCGCACGGAACAAATATTTGTATTATCTACAGATAGTTGTCCCGGCTCTGGGTGTTTGTGTATGTGAGTTTATATGTTTGTAAACGCACCCACGATACAGGAAGAAATTCCTAGTGTGGGGCAAAGTTTTTTTTTTAAAGTTATCTAGCTAGATAGCTGCATCCAGCTAGACTGGAAGAAGAACCCAACATTATGGACTCTTAATTACAATATATCATAGACATATTAAATAGTATGAACTGGAAATACCTACAAAAAAAACGTGCCTTAAAATGTCACTTAAAATAACTGCCGATGCTATGGATGTGTCAATCACGGAACACACACACATTAATAATACAAAAAGTAAACAACCATTTGACAGCAGGACTACCACGACCACAAACACAAAATTCGTCACCTAATCTGGCGGATATGGCACGTACCTACAACTGTCACTACGTCATAACAAAATGTTGCCATAATGAGCAACAACTGAAATATTGTTGTCTCTTTTGTCAAATACGATTACTACATTAGAAATAATGAAACAAAACGATGTTTCACTCATATTTGTATGAGCTAATGTATGTATAGAACATCGCGGCGCCTCCATGTATTTTCTGTCTCAATGGAAAATATCTAGACTTAGGGTGATGACTTTCAGTGATAAAGTTTGTGTATAACAGCAACTTGCGCGAGTGTCGGATATTTCTCTTAATTAACTGACGAACAACAATGGGCACCTCATTTGTAATGATATCATTACGCGGTCACCTATTCGCAAGCCAACTGTCGTGATTATGGCAATATTCGCCAGGACCGTTTGGTCGTAACGGCCTATAGCTATGGTCGATACAATTTCAGCTATAGGCGGGTTGATAATTTCGATGATTACGGGTTAGAAACAGCTAAGTCCAAACATATGTTTGGATTTACAATTACAACAAGAAATTCGTAAATCATGTCGATTTAAATCGTAAAACATTGTTCCCAGTCCACCATGAAGGAAATGGTAGAACGAAAAGGATGCAGTAACGCAGAATCGTGACCAAAGAATTAATAAAGTGATGTCTTTGCACAGTAGTGGGAAAGTTCGGGATGGTATTACAATATATGACAATCTAGTCTTAATACCGTCACACCCGTTCGAAGTTAGATCATTGTCTTTTCAAAAACAAGACATTGACAGAGACATTGTCATCAGGTCCAAAATTGGTTCACGGCAAACAATTTGGTACTAAATGAAAAAAAAACCAAATGTATTAGATTCACATTGCCGAATGTTAGAAGTAGCGAATGCGACATCATATTGAATGGTGAAAAGCTGGACTTTGTAAATAAAACAGTTTTCCTGGGAATCACTTTAGACGACAAATTGCAATGGAGTTCTCACATAACATCTCTTGCGGGTCGGCTGAGCTCGGCCGCTTATGCTGTTAGAAAGATAAGACAGTTGACGGATGTGGAGACCGCGCGTTTGGTCTATTTTAGTTACTTTCACAGCATTATGTCATACGGTATTTTATTGTGGGGCCGAGTGGCTGACATTGAATTCATATTTATATTGCAAAAGAGAGCTATCAGAGCCATATATAATTTAAGTCACAGAGAATCTCTTAGGGAGCTATTTAAAAATATTAATATTATGACAGTTTCTTGCCAATTCATTTATGAAAATATCATGTATGTAAGGAAAAATATTCATCTCTTTAGTAAGGTCAGTGATAGACACAATTATAATACGAGAAATAAAGATAAGTTAGATCAACCATCTTATAGACTAGCAAAAGTACACTCATCTTTCATGGGGTACTGTGTTAAATTTTATAACAAAATACCTTGTGATATATTAAAACTAAATGAAAGTAAATTTAAAACTTTAGTTAAAAGCACACTTTGTAAACAAGCATATTACAAATTAGATGATTATATTCAAGATAAGAATGCTTGGCAACATGTTGGTCCCGCTCCGTAGGGCAATCTTTGGTGTGGACAAAATCAAATTTGCTAATTTGTATTCCTATTCATAGTTTTTGTATTCTTAGGTTATTTTTTATATTTTTCCAGAATTTGACTCACACAAGGTTCCGTTGTTGTTGAATTAGGTATTTTACCTATGTTTGCAATATTTGTAAGTATGTGAGAACCATGTTCCTATTTATAAAACTAATGAATTTACCTGTTAGTGCTTTTATTACTTTATACCTGTACGTTGTATAGTGGGTAGTGCTATTTTTGGGTGCATCGTCCTCACATATATGAATTTATTAATGTATGTACATAAGTAAACATTGTAAAACATATTTTTTTTAAAAAGAGTAAGTATGGAGTTTCTTGTGCGTTCTTCTCCATAACAAGCTACTTTCCGAATGCACGGTAGAGTCAATTTTTATTACTTGTACATTTTTTATTTACTTTTAATTTTTGACGTTCAAAAGTGCCGCTTATTGGCCTAATTGAAATAAATATATTTGACTTTGAAGAAGCAACTGCGTTCAAAGAATCTATTGTAAAGAAAATGAAATAAAACTAATAGTCATATATACACGCTTACTTTATTTGATTACCAGGTAAATTTAATGAATTCTGAAATGTTAAAGACACTATTAGAGATACCGTATCTAATAATGTCTGTTACATTTTAAAATTGTTTGAAGATGGAAATCTTCATACAATTTCAAACTTAGAATCTTCATTGTCATATCGTCACCTGCAATCCTGAACGCAATTTCGTGATTGCGTCATAGTTTCCAAGGGTACCAACATTGCGTCAAGGTGGGATGTGAACTAAAATTGAAATACTTCATGCATGCAGTATCTACGTGTATCACATTTACTCTCAAGAACTGTGTCTGAAATATAAGCAGAATTATGTCTGCACAACACCTTATATGTTTAATATTGTACAACAGATTTAGATTTTTGTATTAACAACAGTAATTTTCAAGGTTAATCAAAGTTACCAAGGGAACAAGGTTTTCAATTTGTTTTTTTTTTTCGCTATTATTTAATTTAATTTGAACAGAATTGGTTCAAAATTTAAAATTCAGGTAGATATATCAATAAACTCTTGCGAGACCAAAAGAACGTAGTGGATATTATTTTTCAAATTTAAATTGGACTCGGATTAGAGAACAGTCTAATCTGAGAAATGGGACCAACTTTGAGATATACTCCATTCAATAAAAAAATATTTTTTGTTATCGGACCACTCTATAAAAAGGTATGCGTGGTCATACATAAAAAATATACATGTAGAATTGAGAACCTCCTCCTTTTTTTTATCGGTTAAAAACATGGAGCGCAGTAAATAAAAAAATTTGCTCGTCCATGTCCGGTAGATAGATCAGTATTTTGATTAGAAATAAACGTTTAATAACTCGAATAGAATCGAAGTCCATTGCTGGACATAGGCCTCTACCAAGCTCTGCTACAACACCACTCCGCCTTCTACCCTGTTTTTCCCAGCCAGCTTTTAGGGTCGTCGGTCTATTCAACTGCGGTCATCCCACGCTACGTTTGCCGTTACGCTTTTTTCACTCAATGAAAATGAACTTAGTAATAAATATTTATTCCCTAAATTATTTTAATTAAAAAATTGTCTTTATTTTACTCATAATTCAAAAGTTAAATAGCAAAACTACTATTGCAGTTTTCAGTTTTAATTTTTTTTTTATTTTGACTCTCGCTTGACCACTAACTCACCTGATGGTAAACGATGATGTGGTCGACGGTGTAACACGCTTGCCTAGAAGTAACCTATTCACTCTTGACTTAAAGACCCCGAGGTTGTCGCTATCTGGAAACACAGACTTCGGCAGGGAATTGCACTCCTTAGCTGTACGCATAATGAAAGTATTTCCAAAACGTTTAGTGCGTATGGGTGGGATGTCCACCATGTACCGATGGCGCATCGCCGTACGTCTTGTAGTCCGATGATGAAACGAGCTAGGCGGAATTAGATCATGCAATTCCATCGCACACTCTCCGAAATGCAACCGATAAAAAACCGTCAAGCTGGCAACTCGACGACGATGTTCAAGGCTCCTGAGCTTTGACTCGACCACAATGCCGATGAGCCTCTTGGCCCGTTTTTATCGACTCTAGAGCATCAAGCTGGTACTTAGCAGATCCATCCCAGAGATGAGAACAGTACTCCATGCAAGATCGAACTTGCGCTTGATACAACTTAAGCAGCTGTTCTGGCGTGAAGTACCGTCTCACCTTCGCAAGGATCCCCAACTTTTTGGCAGCCTTTATGGGCCAAAATTAAGTGTCGATGTCAACGTTACGCCAAGAAGCTCAAGATGGTCCGTTATCGGTACGGTTACACCTCGGAAAGATGGAGCCGGGTGAAATTGGCTCTTTTTCGCGGAGAAGAGACACGCCTGTGTTTTTGTGGCATTGAACTTGACCAGATTGGCATCACCCCATTCGGAGACTGCCTGCAAGGACAGGTTCAAGCGCTCCACCATGGCCTCCCGGAGAGACTGGATCTGAGGCCCGGTAGCACGAGATAATTTTTATAAAGACTAGCATCGTATTTTAATAAAATCATCTTCAAAGAATTTATAAAACGCTTGGTTCTTACATAATATAGAAGCGTTACAACTAACCATATTGTAATACCATCCATCTATATGGTAATCTTCGGAACTATTTGTATGAAAATTTCATAAGGATACAATGTGCATTTGAAAGATTCTCGTTTGAAGTACTCATGATATAGGAATTTTTCTTAGCTTTTCTATTAACAGTTTTGTATAATGGCGAGTGAACAATGGCCGCAATTTACAAGTTGTAGGTCGTGGATTTGAACCCAGTCAGGCGCTTTACTTTGTGTAAATTATTTCATCCCTACTGCTCTCAAATCAGTGAAGCAAAACAAAATAAAAAAGTTAATTCGACTGCTTATAAAGCGAACTAAAAATATGTAAACAAGAAGAAAATCATGCTGTGCAGTCGGAGGATACATGTTGCGCGAGCTGGCTGACCAAAACCAGATGTACAAGATATTTTTTTTCTTCCCAACCTACCGTACCCAAAAAACTTTGGGACCCCACAATATGGCCCCCAAAATCCGCCATTTTTCTATTTATCAATTTTAAAGCCAGTGACACTCGCAGGGTTAAGACGAATCGATTGATGTAAGAACCATCAAAATCGGCCAACGCGTTTGGTCTCTAGAACGCCACATAGGAACAAACATACATATATACATACATACATAGACTGATAAACACATTACCCTCCTTCGGCAGTCGGGTAAAAAAACCGTCCTAGTGCGTGTCGGACTTCGCATATTTAGGGTTCCGTACCAGACCGCACCGGAAGACGCAGCGTTGGAAGGTGGAGCGACGATCTGCTCAAGACTGCGCGAGTCCAGTGGATTCGAAACGCACAGGACCGATCAGTGTGGCGACGTTTCGAGAAGGCCTATGTCCAGCAGTGGACGTCTTTCGGCTGAAATGATGATGATGATGACCAGACAGTTTTGAGAGCAGTAGTGGCCCAGTGGTATCGGGCGCGACTTACAAGTGGGTCGTGGGTTCGAGCCCAGGCAGGCGCTTTACTTTGTGTAAATTATTTCATCACCACTGCTCTCAAACCGGTGAAGGGAAACATCGTGAGGAAACTGGCATGTCCTAGAACCAAAAATTTGAAGACATGTGACATCCACCACCCCGCACTGGGCCCGCGTGGTGGATAACGGCCCATTCCCTCTCACAGAGAGGAGGCCTGTGTCACAGCAGTGGGAACATTAATAGGCTGATAATATGATATGTAATGACCAGACCGCAAAATTAAGTTGGTTGTTATAGGAAAAATTACAAAAATCATAACAAATTTTACTTTGAAATGCTCAAAGTAAAATCTGATTTATCAATATATTGGTATTTGTTGGTAAAACATACGTAATAATAAACATTTTCATCAAATTTGCAGTTCATGGGTCAATGGGAACTTAGAAAATTCTTCGGCACAAGATTGTGTAAAAAAAATCTGACTTTGGTGACTTCTCATTCCTTAGCTTTCCAATATATACAAAACAAATGACACAGTAAGTATCTACTCAATGACCTTTAAACAGCGATACCCATATCGATGGGGTAGGTCATCCTTTTTTTGCGCGCCCCCCTTTACTTGTATCGGTCCACACAAGTAAAGGGGGGCGCGCAAAAAAACTAAAAAAATAATAATATATGAAAATATTTTTAAAAGAATTTAAAAATATTATAAATAATAATATACTGTGAAAATTTGAAGACTATAAATCCAACAGGGCACTAAAACCCGTCTGACAGACGGATAGACAGACATAAGGACAGACGGACAGACGGATAGACAGACAGACAGACAGACGGACACGAGAGTGACAGCATCCTACGATCCACACTGGGTCCGCGTCGTGGTTTACGGGACACTACCTCTCACAGAAAGGAGGCAGGTCCTAGCAATGGGAACATTGTAGGCTAAATTGCTATAATTGGCGATTTCCAACAAAGTGTAGTGTAAATTATAGTTTCGTCACCACTTTGTTGTATGTTTTTAATGTTAAATGCAATCTATTTACGTTATAAAAACAAAGTGGGCGTATAAAGTGACAAAATAATTCTGTGAATTAATTTTAATCACGTTCTACGTGTCACCTTTACATAATTAATATCAATGAAAGGTTTTCCTGTAGGGATGCCACGAATTATGATTTTGCCCAATACCGAATACCGAATATTTGGTTTGACTATCGGCCGAAGCACCGAACATTCGGCGACACTTAGTACATTTCGCGAGTCACAGGTTCCAACCTGCACCTTACAAGTGGTGGTCAGCAAACGCAAAATAATATCCAAAGCCTAGAAGAATTTACTTAGATTATTTATATTATTATATTCGCCCGGTGGTAGTGTATATAGTGAGCGGCTCTTTTCGGAAGCAGGCATATTTTATGAGGAAAAGCGTAATCGTTTTCTATCAAGAAATGCTGAAAAAAAACTTCAAAATGTTTTACCACTGATAGGTTTTAAGTATTAAATATGCTGATTTTAGTGCCAAAATATTTTTTCTAATGAGTATTATTAATATTATGCAATATTCGGCCGAATACCGAATAGTAGCCGAATATTCGTGGCATCTCTATTTTCCTGGTTTTGTACATAATGGAAAAACTCTTTTTGTTTAATTTATACTGATTGAATTTTGTTCATAAATAATTAAAATTTCCATTAGTCTTCGGTTTTATATAGATATTTATTTACATAGATAAAAGTATATACAGTTTATAAAATAATTAAATAACTAAGACTACCAACCTATACACTTTAACCAAAAACTACTCACTAACTCAAACTAAAAATATACTTAACTAAAATATTCCCCTAAGTAATATTCACTAAGTATTCCCCGATGGGTAAGGTAGAACTGTTTCTTTAGTACACACCTACATTTCGACAGTTACAATAAAGTACCATGTAAAAGTGGGCAAGCCTATTTCACCAGGCACAAGACCAGACTCCGGGCTCGATTTACTTAACTTAATGGCCTATGTCCCCTTTATAAAGCAAAAGGCGGCCACAGCTGAGAAATGCCGGAAGGAAAAACCAGTACATTGAGGCAAAGGCTCAACTGGCTGCCAAAAAGTTGGGGATCCTTGCGAAGGTGAGACGGTATTTCGCGCCGGAACAGCTGCTTAAGTTGCATCAAGCGCAAGTTCGATCTTGTCTATCGAAAAACGGGCCAAGAGAATCACTGGCAATGAGGCACTGGTCGTTTCAAAGTTACAGGACCTTGAACTTCGTCGTCGAGTTGCTAGCTTGTCTGTTTTTATCGGTTGCATTACGGAGACTGTGCGATGGAATTGCATGATCTAAATCCGCCTTGCCCGTTCCATCACCGGAATACGACGACGTCCGGCGATGCGCCATCGGTACATGGTGGACATCCCACTCATACGCACTAAACGTTTTGTAAATACTTTCATTATGCATACAGCTAAGGAGTAGAACTCCCTGCCGGAGTCTGTGTTGCCTGATAGTTACAACATCAGAGTCTTTAATAATAAGAGTGAAAGGTTACTTCTAGGCAAGAGTGCTACACCGTCGACCACATCATCGCTTACCATCAGATGAGATAGTGGTCAAGCTTAAGCCTATATAAAAAAACGCTTTACTCGACTCAAGAATCGAACCCAGGCTTAGCTAGCTCTTGCGACCGCTAGACCAATGATACAGTTAATTCCACTCCGTTCTAAAAAGCATTTCATACTTAGTACTTACTAACACAATTAAAATTAGCTAAAACAATTAAAACATAATATCAAAGTTAGTAGTTGGGAGCTCTATTAAATTACGATTAAACAGCATCCCAGTACCATCTGCTCCCAGTATTTGTTCTAATAAGCACTTACAACTTATCTCAGTATGACTTATTTCTCCGAGCATAGAACTATGCGACGAACTTTTCGGCAAACTTAATTCTGCGTTCGTGAAAGGAACATTACCTCTTGTTGCGTAGAGATATGGTTTGTTATTGTGTTAGCTGACGGCAAAGTTGGATGGTCTTGAGTCAACTTAGACAAATGTTTGTTGAGGAGTTTCTGCACCTGTGTTCGCGTTATATGTCTTTGTCGGCAGATTTCTGTGAGCTTCTCTGACAATGATCGAAGGTATCATGGATTTGACCTGATGTGTCTTTTGCTAGGTATGTCTGGGTGATGGGTACCTAAGCACGTTTGTATAGAAAACAAATAGGGATGTTTCCTGGGTAGAAAAATGATAATTCTATTTAGTCCGTCAGTGAGATTATCAAATAATAAAGGGTCTTTCAACAAGGACGGGTCGATGTTAAAATTGAATAAAACAAGATGTGTGTGAGATATTAACGAAATTTATTTTTTATTTAAAAGGCCCATTTATGCCAATTATGGATGGAATATGACATCGTTCAAATGTCCGCCGCGGCTTCGTATGGTGGCACGAATCCGAGAGGTCCAATTTTTAATGACTCTGCTGCATAGATCCGGCTGAATTCGAGCGATGGCCTGCGTTATGTTGGCTTTCAAGGCAACGGTCGAATGTGGTTTATTGGCATAGACCTGCGACTTCAGAAAACCCCACAAGAAAAAGTCTAGCGGAACTCTAACTCTACCCTCAAACCGTTCATGCAGAATGTCGATTGTGTCGTTCACTGTGTGGCAAGTAGCGCCATCTTGCTGGAACCACATGTCGTTCACGTCCATATTGTTCAATTGATCTGTAGCACTCGCTCGATCTATGCAGCAGAGTCATTAAAAATTGGACCTCTCGGATTCGTGCCACCATACGAAGCCGCGGCGGACATTTGAACGATGTTATATTCCATCCATAATTGGCATGAATGGGCCTTTTAAATAAAAAATAAATTTCGTTAATATCTCACACACATCTTGTTTTATTCAATTTTAACATCGACCCGTCCTTGTTGAAAGACCCTTTATTAGACCCGTATTTTTTGCTTTATCAAATAAATAAAAATTGACAATGATAAAGCGCGTTAAAGTTTAGGAGTGGGGGATTGTGACGTCACTTTATCAGTATAAAGTGTAACACACCGTGACGAGAGCAGTGGTGGCCCAGTGGTAACGGCCGCGACTTGCAAGTTGTAGGTCGTGGGTTTGAACCCAGGCAGGCGCTTTACTTTGTGTAAATTATTACATCACCACTGCTCTTAAAAACGGTGAAGGAAAACATCGTGAGGAAACCGGCATGTCTTAGAACCAAAAATTCGAACACATATGACATCCACCAACATGCACTGGGCCCGCGTGGTGGATTACGACCTATTCCCTCCCACAGAGAGGAGGCCTGCACGTACAGTGGACCAAATACGAGTCTAAGTGCGGAAAAGGGGTCCAACTATCCTATCCTATCCTAACACATCGTGACGTCACACGATATTTCAACGCACTGTATCGTCGTAACATTTAGTTTACGTGGCAAACGAAAAAATACATGTCCAACATTTTTAGGTTATCTAACTAGGAATAGATATTCTATTAATACAGTGTTTCTTTACATCATCACCATCCTTAATATCTGCCTGGGTTTATCCCATGTTACTTGGGGTCGGCGCAACACGTTTTCTTCTTCCCTACCATCCTATCCCCCGTCACGCAATACTGACTGATGATCTGATGACACTGATCTTTACATGAAACAAAAAAAGACAAGCATACACATTTTTTCCAAAAATGCCTAGGCCAGTATTAATAACGAGCATAAACCTTTACTCGTCAAAAAACGCAATTTTGAGAGATATCTTCATAGACAGGACATTACTACTTTCGCAATATTAGTCAATTTCCATGTATGTAGAACATGACTTTTGAATACTGCATATTATTATATAGGTATAAGGTATGCTCGTAACTGTAGAATATACGTTAACATAGTAGGTACATTCAGATCGAATAATTCACTAGCATCAAGTCTGAACCATTCAATTACAATACAATAGACTTAGTTCCAAGCAATATAAAAGTATGCAACCGCTATATTCCGCAGCGTTTACGAAGGAAAATTCTGGTGTTTATCTGAGAAAATCCTTCGGGTAGACGGCCCAAGACGCTCAAATAGGATCAGGTCAGGCTTTGCAAGGACGGCTTATCGGCAGCTGAGCGCCATGCATATTAAAACCACCTGCAGAACCAAGTTGAGCCAGAGAGAATATTCTATTAGTTTGGAAAGAACCGCCGACGACGACGGAACAGACGAAATGTGTTTCTTCTTACTCGTACAAACATTATTTCTGTTATAGAATGGGCTCTGTATATTTGAGTATAGGTATGTTTTTAGTCCTCAAAGGGCTAGGCACGGCACATCTACATTTTACCAAGTATTTTTAAGTTCCGTGTGATAGTTGGCGAGCGTATCGCCGTCTGCCGGGCAGTAATCCAGACTCCAGGCTCCTACTAATAAATTATAGTTAGAATTAGTTCACTTCTTAAGCAGTCGGGTTTTTGTTTTTTTGAATTAACTTTTTTATTTATAACATTTTAGTTATTTTTTTTTTAATTAGTTTATATTTAAACATACAAGTGATAGTTTTGAAATCAACTCTCAAAACCCTTTATTTTGATATCCCACACGATGGGTTTGGAATAAAAATAAAAAATCGGTCCCCACAATATGGCGCCCAAAATCCGCCAGATTTCTATTTTTTTAAATGTTGCCAATAACCCTCGCAAGGTTAAGACGAATCGATTGACGTAAGAATCATTAAAATCGGCCAACGCGTTTGGTCTCTGGAACGCCACATAGGAACATACATAAATAGACTGATAAACACATTACCCTCCTTCGGTAGTCGGGTACTTAAAGATAGAAAAACATTTCGTAACCGGTAATCGGACCCAGGATTTCTTACTTAGCAATAGCGCTGGACCTACAAAGCAGTAATGTTTACTGAAAAAGATTTTGCTTTTAAAATGGCGCCATTTTTTAATCAAGCTGCTCTTGGTGGTTGCAAGTTTGAGTGCTTATGCAAAAACGACACAAAGTTTTGGCGTACATTTTAGGTGTAAAGAATGCTGAACTGCTTAACAGTTTTATTTTTCCACGATGCTGCAGCAGATACTTGGTTTTCTTTGATAATGTTATTGGATCATAATTTATTTATTTATTAAAACCTCTGATTAAAACTTTATGTACAAGTTGCATTGAAGAGACATCAACAAATTCTTTCGGATTTAATCTATACTAATATTATAAAGAGGAAAGATTTTTTTGTTTGTTTGTTTGTGCCGAATAGGCTCCGAAACTACTGGACCGATTTGAAAAATTCTTTCACCAATAGATAGCTACATTATTCCTGAGTGACATAGGCTATTTTTTTATCCCGAAAACGAAAGAACTGAACGATAATACTTAAAAAGTGTTGAAACTATGATAAAAAAAACGTGTGTTTAAGCTGGAGTGACGTCACCCCATCTGCCATGTCATATCTTCCGAATCAAAGAAGATATGATGATGTATCATAGCTCCAAAATTGAGGCATAATAGCTGCCATTGGCAGCAAAATTTTCAAATCACTGGTAAAAATACTCTATAAGTTATTAAACCGACAAATATGTGTAAGCTGGAGTGACGGTACCTCAGCTGGTCATGAACTTTGGTTGCTGCTATTATACCTTAAATATTAGCATAGATAGAATTATTCTACAACTTATGAGGAAGCTGGAGTTATGCACATGATTTGGAGGGTGGTTTCGTTCTTTGGCCCGTCTTTACTTGAAGGGCATCAAGCACTTCATTGTTTTATTTCAGTATAGGGTGTGATCTTAGAATCAGAAATCAATCCACTAAATAATATTAGAATCAGAAACGAATCCCAAGATACCACGAGACCTGCAGGCTAATTACGTATCTTTTGCAAGAGCAAAACTATAGCGATTTTTGCGCAATAATTGCTCTTCAATACAAAAGTTTTAGAGTTGTTGGCGGTTATTATTTAAATGAGTGCATTTGACAAACAGCGAACGATTAGCAAACGATTGTGTAGGACCTACCATACCTACACTGTAGGTAATTCCGACTTTTATGACATAGAGCGTTTGATCGCTATCGCGTTTGCTCTTGCAAAAGATACGTAATAAGCCTACCGATCTCTCTTCCGATCGGTTACAAAACTAATTAATTTTGAAGATATAAAAACCCATTACCTACCTATAATCGCCGATTTCTCTTCTTCTTGTCTTGTCAAACTTTAGATTAGAGTTTCTGAAAAGCTTGTGCTAATCTGCAACAACTGTTCACTATGACAAAACCTTTTCCAAACCGAGGCCTACAGACAATAAAATTCTGGTTATACTTTCCGCCCAAAACAACGTTTCGCACAAAAAGATTTTAAAATTTCTCAGCAAATTTTAAATTTTCCAGATCGCTCCCTTTATAAAGAGCAATCCAGAAAGTGCCTCTTTATATGCTAAGTGATAGAACTCAACAGCAATATGAATGCGCTTCTGTATACATACAAAATACATACGACACAATTTATGTATAGTATCATAATACGATTACGCTGAAAGGTAAATAGAGTTGGGGTTTAAGGGGAAGGCTAAGCATTTATAATGATGATCCAAAAAAAAACTTAATTTTGGACAATACTAACATTTGGGGAGTTGCGAACTTTTTTTTTTTTTTTTTATTTATCGATAGGCTCGCGTTTGACCACTATCTCGCCTGATGGTAAGCAATGATGTGGTCGACGGTGAAACACGCTTGCCTAGAAGTAACCTATTCACTCTTGACTTAAAGACCCCAAGGTTGTAGCTATCAGGAAACAGCTAACAGTTGAAATTTTCACAGATGATGTATTTATGTTGCCGCTATAACAACAAATACTAAAAACAGAATAAAATCAATATTTAAGTGGGGCTCCCATACAACAAACGTGATTATTTTGCCGTTTTTTGCGATGATGGTACGGAACCCTTCGTGCGCGAGTCCGACTCGCACTTGGCTGGTTTTTTTATTTTACTTTAACGTAACAAGGCTACGGACCAATTACATTTTTAACCGACTTCAAAAAAAGGAGGAGGTTCTCAATTCGTTGGAATCTTTTATGTTTTTTTATTTTATTTATGTTCCCCGATTAATGTAGGACGCCTGGACCGATTTGGAAAATTCTTCTTTTGTTTGAAAGGGTATACTTCCCAATTGGTCCCATAGTCATCAGGTCAGGATCTGATGATGGGATCTTGGAGAAATCGAGGGCATTCCTCAAATATTATAGGCATACATATAGTGATTTTGGTATTTTTATCAACAATGCAATCATCTGCACTCAGAAAGTAACTTTTGGTGAAGTGGAACCGGTGAAGAAGACCACAGATGGCCAATAGAATTCCTTAATGCTAAGTATGTCATGGGTTATAAGATATCTCGAATAGTTTAACAACCATGATGAAGCAAATACTTATAAATAAATATATAGTGCTGATGAAAATGGTACCATAGAACTGATCTGATGATGAAGCCGGCAGGTAGGCACTGGTACTCCGAAATGAAACAATGTATCCTAGTCGTGTATGGGCTTATTGGAATCGTCATGAGATGTTCTTTGGCTAAATATAAATTTTATGGATTTGGAAGTACCTATCAAAACGAAAAAGATATAAATAAAAAACTTTTTAACAAAAAAACAAACCGACTTCCAAAAGAAAACTGCAAAACGAAAAATAACTTTCTTTTCCGAAGTCGTTGTCGAAACACGGAAAACAATAGGTACCAAAGACACCGACTTCGGAAAAGAAAGCTATTTTTCGTTTTGCAGTGTTTTTTGGAAGTCGGTTTGTTTTTTTGTTAAAAAGTTTTTTTTAAAGACATGTTAACATAAAATGACAACTACACCGCAGTAAAACGCGCATCACACTTCACATTATCACATCACATCACACTATAATAATAGAGGGTCTTTCAACAAGGACGGGTCGATGTTAAAATTGAATAAAACAAGATGTGTGTGAGATATTAACGAAATTTATTTTTTATTTAAAAGGCCCATTTATGCCAATTATGGATGGAATATGACATCGTTCAAATGTCCGCCGCGGCTTCGTATGGTGGCACGAATCCGAGAGGTCCAATTTTTAATGAATCTGCTGCATAGATCGAGCGAGCGCTACAGATCAATGATAAACAATTTCTTTTGGCTTGAATTGAACAATATGGACGTGAACGACATGTGGTTCCAGCAAGATGGCGCTACTTGCCACACAGTGAACGACACAATCGACATTCTGCATGAACGGTTTGAGGGTAGAGTTAAGAGTTCCGCTAGACTTTTTCTTGTGGGGTTTTCTGAAGTCGCAGGTCTATGCCAATAAACCACATTCGACCGTTGCCCTGAAAGCCAACATAACGCAGGCCATCGCTCGGATTCAGCCGGATCTATGCAGCAGAGTCATTAAAAATTGGACCTCTCACCATACGAAGCCGCGGCGGACATTTGAACGATGTCATATTCCATCCATAATTGGCATAAATGGGCCATTTAAATAAAAAATAAATTTCGTTAATATCTCACACACATCTTGTTTTATTCAAGTTTAACATCGACCCGTCTTTGTTGAAAGACCCTTTATTATAAAGGCGAAAGTTTGTAATTGTGTAAGTGTGTTTACATGTTTGTTACTCTTTCACGCAAAAACTACAGAACAGATCTGGATGAAATTTGACACAGAGATAGATTATAGTCTGGAATAGCACATAGGATACTTTTTATCCCCGAAATATGATCCCTTGGAATGTTCTTTGGGATAATTTGCGAAGCCGCAGGCTGAAGCTAGTTTCACAAGATCTCAGACATAGATAAAGACAAGCTTCTTCCAATTGTCCGCGAACACATCTCAGTCTGAGGCACTAGGCAAGCAACATTCTATCATTGGAAGCGAGCCGATAGCTATTGTTAAAAACCGGCCAAGTGCGAGTCGGACTCGCACACGAAGGGTTCCGTACCATTATCGCAAAACACTGCAAAAAAATCACGTTTGTTGTATGGGAGCCCCCCTTAATTTATTTTATTTTAATTAAATAATTCTTATTTTTTGGAGAGAATATACAACTAAACATTCTGTGAATATTTCCAGCGTCTACCTGTTGCCGTTATTAATATCGAGCAAAACACGGCAAAATTATCACGTTTGTTGTATGGGAGCCCCCCTTAAATATTTATATTATACTGTTTTTAGTATTTGTTGTTATAGCGGCAACAGAAATACATCATCTGTGAACATTACAACTAGCATACCACAAAACTAGCATTATTAGCTACCACGGTTCATGAGATACAGCCTGGTGACAGACGGACAGACAGACAGACAGATAGACAGACGGATCGCGAAGTCTTAGTAATAGGGTCCCGTTTTTACCCTTTGGGTACGGAACCCTAAAAGGGCAAAATTGTATGGGATTTACAAGCGATATTGAAAAATCACGTTCGCTGACATCGAATGCAACTTGTCTAGAGCCCACCTGTAACCAAATTGATAATCTACAATCGATAACGCTAGTCGAAAACTAATCAATGTATAGAAATGACACATCTGAACGTTAAGTCACGTGGTTAGACTAAACTAATAGAAGGCGTTAACAATTGTAGAAAGAGATTCGATACGAAAATTTTGTAACTTGGCTAGGGGCTGGTTTGACATGCAAAAGAGCGTTGACTGTAAATATCTATAGGATGGAAACGTAGAAAACAAATAGGTAACTCTTCAAAGTATTGTCACTCATACGAACAGATAACTTACTATACCTATTAGATATCGTATCAAGTTTGACATTAAACTTGCGGAGACCTTATTTATCACTCATGATAAGAGGTCAAAGAGTGGTCAGCGCTTATCATATTGGCATACAGTTTCGCATAGGCTCATATCATTTACTGATAATAAAATGTTATGTAATAACAAAGTTATGATTTTCTCAGTAATTTTATGTACTTATGTTAACTTTGCTTCTTTTACAGTTTTCTGTAGAACGGTAACCATGCCAATGTAAGAGGAATTGCGAGTGGTCAAGGGTTTTTGTTGTAAAGTGACCTTGTACTCGCCTGGTGGTAAACGATTTACGAGATCTTTAATAGAATGGGTGAGCCCAGCAGACCGGCGAGCACGGCATACTGGGATAGGCTAGAGTCACATATTTTTATCACAGTTTGGGCGTAAAAACCGTGACAAAATGTGTGATTGAGTCACAGAGGCCATGCTCGCCCCGCACATGTATTTTCACTCTTTCTTTGAAATCCGACAGGTTGTAGTTCGTAGGGACCACAGAAGCTGGCAAAGAGTTCTTCCGCTGTGCTAACAATACCGCTATGCTTGGTGGAAAGCACTGTTTACGACTAATTGGGATATAGTTATGGATGGTAACAACCAGCAGTGGACGTCTTTCGGCTAAAATGATGATTATAATGACGTTAATACATCTACTCATACATCACACACACATACACACACATACACACACATACACCACACACATACATACCTACACCACACATACATTATGCACACCGTTTATTAGTACTGCCCCCGATAGCAAAAGGACGTATCTATTTTTTTCCAAAATTGAGTTAAGTATATATTCTGCCGGAATGAGGGAAAAAACGTCTCTGCTGATATTTTTTTTATCTTATTTAGTTTCTGATTTACCACAGTGAAGAAGAGCTCATATCCATAATCATTTATACTTTAACTAAGATGAAGGACACATTTGGATGGAAGTAAAATGAAAAGACGTATTTTGCGTAGATAAGTCTAATCTTTCAATGAATGGTAACTACTTTGATGAAGAAGTTAAAGAGCCCGCAGTGTTACAATTATCCACAACATGGGTAATATGTTGCAAGAACCTACCTTTGTTCAGGTTATTGTCACTTAAAAGATAGCAAAGCAATCATTTACTGATTATTAATTATGTTGTGGTGAGCTTAATGATATACCATGTCTCGAATTCTAGATGTAGGGAAGAACTCTGCTCGTAGATTTTTTAATTATATTTTATTTTTCTTTTACACACGTTCATTCTTACTTCTTACTTATATGGTGTACATAATAAAGAGTATTCTATTCTATTCTATTCTTTTACAACGAGGCAATAAAATCAAACTATAGCTTTAATAAAAAGTGTATTCCATACTACGAGTATTTTTACTACAATAAAAATGTAATACAGAGGGCTAAAAAGCCGATGAAAATGATTCGATATTGTTATTCAACTGTTAAGTAGATATAGGCAATAAAACATAAATTCCATTGACACACAAATCAGTCTTACATTTAGGCTTTGGGTTTTGCCGCCGCTTGCATTTCGTTCATCTGAAAAAAATAAAAATATTTAGTTCCTACAAATATCGTGAAATGGATCCAGCTATTTTTTCATTATTTCAATGGCCTATCCACCTCAGAACGCAAATAGGAAGGAGTAACTCCAACCTCGCAAAATAGGTCTACCTCGATAGAACAGCAGTTTGGTGTGTATGTGGTGTCAAGTCGCAAACCTTGCCCCAACTACTATTCTATCGAATAGGAGGTGGCGCATCATCGAATGTTCACGCAAATAAAACGTTCAAAAGCGAGTACTCAGATAATGAAATGAATGAGTATGAATGTAGGAATATTACTGGCCATTTGTAAAGCAAGGAACAAGTTCTAGTGTTTGTGAACTTCTTGGTCAATGGTATAATCGAATGAACGACATATTTGAATGTTCCAAGCTCGCATAGGAATGTGCGACCCGAACGTTCATAGTTTTGCTCGAAAGTGAATGCTGGGCTCGCTGGGAAGCGTTTGTTGCTCGTCTACGATTGCTTGTTTACAAATGCTCACGAAAGAATGCTCCCAGTGCGGACGCTCCTTTAGAAGTAGATTGGCCTAGTGATCCAGACCTTTCTCTTGTCATAAGCACTAATCTCTCTGTTTTTGAATAGAGGAACAGAGGCTTTAGACAAGTGGCATTCGATTTCAGCAAATGCGATAGTCGAAATGTCAAAATGTAAGGATTGATCACGTGATTTTTCGATATCGCTTGTCAATCCTATACAATTTTGTCTTTTTGACAATCGCTATCGTCACGCTTTTGATTATAGAATTTCACTTGTGTAGGGTCTTTAGAGGAAATGTCAGTTAAACAAAACAGAAACAGATAGACATGGCGTTGGTCGATATCGCCCTTATATCGCCACACACATTTTAACCCACCCGAAAAAAAAAATTGGTCTAATAACTATTTCAATAAAAAGACATTCTTCCAAAATTGTTGGAAGAATGTCTAATTGGGGGATGTGATTTTAACAATTGCCTAAGAGAAAAACTTTTATACCTAAAACTTCTGATCGTATCGTACCATAACTTGAGTTTTCTTATTATCAACTTATTTACAACAAAAGATTTTATCAGCGGCTTTGCCCGCGTGCATGTTAGGGGACTATCTGCCGGGAAACTAATATACGGATAAAATTTTATGTATTCTATATCCTAATCTAGGATATACAGGTTGAGTTATTCTAGTGAGCGTGGATGGCCTAATCCGAAACTATGACTAATAGCGGAAAACTGTCAAAGGAGTCACAAGGCCGATTTTGATCAAAACTGCGTCATTGGATTTTCGTAAATTCAATATTCCTAGACACGAATCGAACCCGTTGATTTTGGAATAAAAACACATGCAATGTATTATTACACCACTCAATAGTGTCGCGAAGATACACTTCTGGGAATTAATGGCATACGACAAACTTAAGGCAAGGCAGCGGCACCTATACAAAATTAAATAATTTAAAATAATTAATTATTACCGTCTTAGTAACACCGTCAACAAATTCATTGAAGTTCTTCTTGATTTGGTCAGGGTCGAAGGCATTGGCCACTTGGGTGTTCATATTCTTTCCGAAATCCTGAATCTGCTTTTGTAAGGTCTCAAGATAGTTTTTGCCGTCAGCCGGTGGGGCATCGCGTTTCACGAACGCTTGAGTCTGTGGGAGGAAGAGCAAGAAGGTATTTGCTTATTATGATCTAGAAATATAGGAAATATCTTATGTTTAGTTACTGTATTTAGTCAATGAACATTACCAGCAATTTGCCAGTTTTTTTCAGTTCGGAAAAAAATATCTTTATTTATCGGTTTTACTGAGATATTTGTTTCGGTTACTCATCAAGCTTTGAGGTACAATACAACTTTTAAACTCTAGTAATGAGCTTATCACCAAAAGCTCAATTCGAGTTCAAAACTAACAAAAAGGCCGACACTTTGTGGTGTTTTTATTTGGAAGTCGGAATTTTTTATATAGAACCACCTCGGGAAAGTATTCTTTCAGAAGTTTTCAAAATCGGTCCACAATTGACGGTGAAATCGGTGAACAAACCCATAAAAAAACAAACATACAGTCGAACTTAGAACCTCCTCCTATTTGGAAAGTCGGTTAATGACTCTCCACTAACACTAGATGACACCTAAATGCACTTCTAAATAAAAGCGCACCGTCGGTTTTTCAGCTCTCTACACAGAGCGCGGAAAATCTAAAAGTGTAATATTACAGTACAGTAATTTATCCATGCCAAGCATATAGCCCTGAATGTAATTTGAAAAAAAAACTTTAACAAATACTTACGCTGACAAGGCACACGGCCAGAAGAACGATCAACAGCTTGTTCATAGTGAAATAGTACGTCTTTACAATTCAACAACACAATGCAAACTGCACTCGCAACTGCAGAAATTCCATTTATCTTAATGGCAACCAGGAGGCCATGTTTGTACCTACAACTTATCTGGATGACCCCGGGTCGTTTGTCCCAGCTAATTAATCAATGAGTTTGTAATAAACAGTACCTAATTGAAGAAGACTTCGGACTTGCCATGTTGAATCATGTTTTAGTTAGGTCGCGGTTTTTGGAAGAGATAATTCAGATGATTGTGATAAAGCTTTTAAAAAACATAGTTACTAGGCAAAGGAATTTTCTGTTTGTCTACAATCGCTTAGTTGAAGCGATTGTAGGAACGTGACGACTTAATAATATTTCTATTGTTTACTAGGTTCTGCCAGTGGCTTTGTCAGTGTGAGTAGCCCATGTCAAAGTAGTAGTAGTATTAGTAGTAGTAGTAGTTGTTAGTATTCCAGTCTATAATGTATGTCCATGCCAAATTTCACCCAGATCCGTTCGACCGTTCTGGCGTGATTGAGTAACAAACATACATCACTCCATCCATCCAAATTTTCGCATACATAGTATCAGTAAGATTTTCTCGGTGTTTCTTAAATCTCTATAGAATTAAGTTCGCTGGGGCCTAAAATACAACATTTTAAACACCTGGGAAATTAAAAAACCAAGGTTCTTTATAGAATTTAAACCAAAAACATTATAGAAAATAAAAATTGACTTCTTAATATGTCCATGAAGACTTAAGAAAGGGTGCCTTGACGGCCTCCCCGTAAAGCCTATTTTAATACTGCAGCAAAACCGTAAGCGAAGGTTAAGGCCGAAATGCCATAGTGTAAGGGTAGGGTTTGACATTTCCATATTTTTTTTATCATTTTTCTAATCGCTATCTTGGCGCTTTCGATGATAGAATTTCAATTTGTCTAGGTCCTCTGGTATCGTAATTCGACGACGAAGACGAGCCCGGGTCAGGCTTCGCATTAGGTTATATGCATCCAGCGGATCCCCGCAAGGGATCCAACGCAACGTATTCCGGTTCGTGGTCACCACTCCAGATCTTTTCTGCCCCATCGGCTATCCGTTCTGCAAGCAACGTGCCCTGCCCACTGCCACTTAAGTTTGGCAATTCTTCGGGCTATGTCGGTAACCCTGGTTCTCTTGCGGATCTCTACATTTCTGATTCGATCACGGAAGTATACATAGCATAGCCCTCTCCATTGCCCTTTGGGTGACTGTAAGCTTTCTGATGAGGCCCATTGTGAGCGACAACGTCTCAGAGCAGTAGGTCATAACTGGCAACACACACTGGCAAATTAGCAAATTTATCAGTAGCAATCCGTAAATATATGCCAGGTTCATGGCAATAGATTCGCTCCATATTAAATAAGTTTTGTATGTAAGATTATACATATGTTGTGCTTGGGGGTCCTGGCTAACATAGCCTACCTAGCTCCGCCCAGAAGCACAAAATCATCTTGGGGTTTCATAAATTCACGGAGCAACCTGACTGTTCCGAAGGTTTGTGCGCGTTGGGAAGCTAGGACTCGCATTCCAGCATGACATTGGAGCTGATTCCTCAGCGTCAACGAAACCTCTGCAGTGTAGGCTGTCTATGGTGCCTATGTTGAATATTTATTTGTTTAGAAGGTAACGGCCTAAGATTGCCCCTATCATTATACTGGGGTTGTACTGCTCAGGCTGAGAAGTCGTTTAGATGACTGCGGGTAGAGTCCTAGGTAAACCCATTTTTGAATGCCTGCGGCCATTTGTAGGTATGTAGTTCAGTGTTCTTAGGCGAATGCAAATATCGTAACTGAAAATGGTATGAGGATTTTTAGGTAAAGGGTTTTTTTTTGTGCCTTAATTATTGTAGCCACTCGCAAGGATACAATATGTATCTAATGGCATAGAGATTTCTGGGAATCTATATTTAGTTTTGAATTTACCTCCGTATTTCGTGAGTAAGGGAGCGGTCCCATCATAGCTAGTTTTCTCTATTTCCAAAATGAACTATTATATTGCTATTTATGTAACCTTGTTGGTCTAATTGCAGTGTCGCTAATCTTGAACTACAAAACTAGTCGATACCTCTCAATTGGACCGTGCCCTAAGTGAACATCTCCTTAGGACTGTAATCTCATTGCTGCTATTTCTGCGTTCTGGTTCGTATGGTATGGGTGCCTTCATAATTGCAAACACATGAGATATGTTAGTTTTATCACTGGGTTGGCAACTCATTTGCTTTTAGTACTGTACTGTGTAAGTCTAACAGGTGTTTATTAGTGTCGGTGACCGCTTACCATCATTAAGGTTTATTATACTAATTATTTTTGGCACCATCCCACCGTACTTTTTCCAAACCACTGCAAATCCTGAGCGCCAGAAGTAACAGTGGCGACCACCGGAAAAGCGCTGAGGCATTGAAGCTCGACGTAGTCCCGGAGAATGAATTTAACTGTCTTGGATCCCGCAACACCCAACGGAAAAAGTGGGGTGTTATAAGTTTGACGTATGTTGCTGTGTATCTGAGTATATGTGTATCTGTGTGTCCGTCTGTGGCATCATAGCGCCTAAACGGATGAACCGATTTTGATTTAGATTTATTTGTTTGAAAGGTGACTTAGTCGAGAGTGTTCTTAGCTATGATTGGTGAAAATCGGTTTAGTCGTTCAAAAGTTGTGGGCTGTTTTCTGTTTGAAACTGAGTATTTTCGCAAGATATCGTATCACGTGTTCGATAGATTGTTGATCGAAGCGTGACTACTACTAGATATATTATGTAGTTTAAAAAGTATGGAGTTTTGGCATTTTTTTATCTTTCTTGTCTGTTACCTTAAGGTTTGTTGTATAGTCCAGTAGGGATACAATTATTTTCCACATAACCTTTGATAATTCAAAAGTTTGTTATTTTCGCTGGGTGGATACCTTTTTTATTTTTTTTTATTTTAGATAGGCTCGCGCTTGACCACTATCTCACCTGATGGTAAGCGATGATGTGGTCGACGGTGTAACACGCTTGCCTAGAAGTAACCTATTCACTCTTGACTTAAAGACTCCGAGGTTGTAGCTATCTGGAAACACACCTTATGTGAATTTAACGCTATGTACAAAAATGCTAACAGTTTAGAGTTATGCAATAGGCATAGGTATTTCCTATTATTTCGTGTTATAACAATTTTATAAAATTTTAATTTATGTTCTGTTTCTTTATTAGTACTATCTAAACTTTATATTAGTGAAAATGCTAACAGATACGTACTGTGGATCAATGGAAAACTGAAAATGGCTCGTAACTCTTTCAATAAAAGATTTAAGTTTTCAAATCATTTACTATATGCATAGAGGGATTAGTTATACCTTACAACAAAAGTTCTAACAACTAAGTATAATGCTGCACAGGTTATTGTATTTTTACATTGTGATTTGCGAAATATTGAATTTATATTTATAAATTTGCGCCTACATATTCGAAATAATAAACTCTGCCACCATACAAAAGTTTAAACACTTATGTGCTATGCTAGTTTAATAAATAAAATACAATTGGGTATTGCGGGGCGCGGTGACACTCCACTCCGAATGTATTGAATGAGGCGCGAAACCATTTCATTACTGTCACATCAGTATTTAAACCTCGTTTATAAAATCTAATTTTATGGCAATGTTTGTTATTTTTAATGTTGAGGTCGTATACGATTTCTACCTTCTTTGTTCCTATAAAAAGAATAAGAAAGAAATATTCACAGAACACGGAATAGTCGTACCTGCCGTGCTGATAGTATATCGAGATGACAGAATTATAAAATTCTCCGTATCGTGAATCTTTGAGAGTCGTTACGGGTCGTCAGAAACCCGAAAGTCTGCGGCCACCCTAACAAGTCTGCGGCCACCGTATTATCCAGTAGGATTACCGTATAATCTGGGTTGGCAGGGTAGGCAGTCACTTCATATAAAACACTGGTATTAAGATGCGTCTGGTCGACTGAAAACAGTGGAAGTCAATTTATTTTATTTATTTTATTTTATTTTATTGGTTCACCAACAATTATTTACACTAGTTTTATGCTAATAGTGGCATGCAAAAGTAAATGCAATAGTGCAACAATCACTTATAGGTAAACTCCGCATGCATTAAGGAGTTGTACAATTTTTTTTTTTAATTAACCTAGTTTTATAATTATTACATATCTAAAAGTAATAATTAATACGTATAGCAATATAACCAACCCCAACATATTAGGGAAAAGTCCAAGCAAATGCCTTTACCAAACAGATGTGACTGTAGAAATATCAAACATCATATAACCGGTGCAACTGTCACATAACTAAATTGACTACATCGCTGGTCCTAAGACCTAATACAATAATGGCAGTGTTACCCACTAAACCTTAGTGGATGACACTGTAAGCATGATAATGATGTATGCTTATACAAATCGATGTATTTATGTTTGTAAAATATTACCTACTCATATTTTTTATTCAGAATCAATATAGTAGCAACCCTAGTGAGTCCGGCAAGTTAAGGTGTCAATTTTGTGATACGCTTACCAAGATTTAAATTTTGATTTATAATCGTGTCTATTGCGCCCTATCTATTAGTTTTTAAACTCTATTATAACGAAAAATCGGCACCACGTGACCTTACCACACGATTGCTGTAAATCAAAACCTAGTAAATGCCATAAAATATTATATTCCAGGAAAGCGCAAAAATATTATTTGAATTAGCTTACGGAATGTCATCTTGTGTTAGGTAAATAAACGAAAAAAAAAAATAAGCGAGTACTAAACAAGGCTTACGGGTGAACTTTACGTAATAACACAAATGATATTAATGGAGTCCTAAATCTATTAAATATTTTACATATCTGTAAACAAGATAATTCAATACCTATTAAGTACCGAGAATTTGCTAATTTAAGGTGTGTGTGTATATTCTTCTGGCTACTGGACTAGTAAGAGAACTCAACATCGAGTTAACCTCGCCATTTCACGTGTATTGTATTATCACACTGCATGACAATGTATTGATATATTTGGTGTACAGTTAAGAATTAAAGTATTAAGATCATTTCGTGTGCTATAACTGCTAATTTTATATTATGGCATTAAAAAATATCATAAGAAAAGCGTTGTGACAGAGGGCAAATAAAACATAAAATGAGATTAATAAAATTCTATTTCATACTAGAAAAATTCATTTATACAAAGATAAATGCAATACAGATTTGGTTGAAAATAATTTATTATTAGGGCTTTTTTTTATGTAGGCGTTGTAGAATTAATTATAATTATGTCATAAAACTCAGTCGTGTTGATTAGGCTTCTGGTTTGACTTCTTCTGTCGGTTTCAATTTATCAATCTGAAAATAAAACGAAAATCAGTACTTAATTCATGCTTCATACCGACGAATTTTTACCCGACTGCCGAAGGAGGGTAATGTGTTTAGCAGTCTATGTATGTATGTATGTATGTATGTATGTATATATGTATGTATGTTTGTTCCTATGCGCTATGTGGCGTTCTAGAGACCAAACGCGTGGGCCGATTTTGATGGTTCTTAAGTCAATCGATTCGTCTTAACCCCGCGAGTGTCACTGGCTACATTAAAATTGACAAATAGGAAAATGGCGGTTCTTGGGCGCCATATTGAGGGAGCCCAAATATATTTTTTTTCTTCCAAACCTATCGTGTGGGGTATCAAAATAAAGGGTTTTAAAAGGTGATTCCAAAAATATGTAACACTTATATGATTAAATGTAACTAATTCGAAAAAAAAAAATAACTAAAAAGTTATAAATAAAAGAACTAAAAAGACGTAAACAAGAAGAAAATTATGCTGTGCAGTTGGAGGATACGTCTGGTTTTGGTCAGCCAGCTCGCGATTATGTATACTCCGACTGCACAGCATGATTTTCTCCTTGTTTACGTCTTTTTAGTTCGCTTTTCAAGCAGTCGGGTGTTTTGTTTAAGTTATTTTTTTTTGGTCTTTGAAGCCATAAGCCTGTTTTTTGTCAGTTACTACCTCATCGCTTACCATCCGTTGAGATAGTGGTCCAACACGAGCCTGCGTCTTCGCCCGGGGGCAGAAGGTTATTTTAAATTCATATAATAATATGTTATTAAGATAACGGGAAATATTTTTTTTACAAAATTCCTTTTGTTTCGAAACTCACTTTGACTGAGTTACCGCTGAGTTTTGAACTACGGGTGCCAGAATATTTATATGAGTATAGGCCATGTTTTTTTGGTATTTATTTCTCGTTGGGACAATAATTAAGTATGTCCAGTCATCAATAAACAACATGCAAGCCTTTTTACCCGACTGCCGAAGGAGGGTAATGTGTTTATCAGTCTATGTATGTATGTATGTATGTATGTATGTATGTATGTATGTATGTATGTATGTATGTATGTATGTATGTATGTATGTATGTATGTTTGTTCCTATATGGCGTTCCAGAGACCAAACGCGTTGACCGATTTTGATGATTCATACGTAAATCGATTCGTCTTAACCTTGCGAGTGTCATAGGCTACATTAAAATTGGAAAATAGAAAAATGGCGGCTTTTGGGCGCCATATTGTGGGGGGCCAATTTTATTTTTTCTTCCAAACCCATCGTGTGGGGTATCAAAATAAAGGGTTTTTAGAGGCGATTTCAAAAATATATAACACTTATATATTTAAATGTACCTAATTCGAAAAAAATGTTAACTAAAAAGTTATAAATAAAAAAGTTAATTAAAAAAATCAAAATACCCGACTGCTTAAAAGCGAACTAAAAAAAAAGACGTAAACAAGAAGAAAATCATGCTGTGCAGTCGGAGGATACATCTGGTTTTGGTCAGCCAGCTCGCGAATATGTATCCTCCGAGGGTTATTCCCAGAGGTCCACGATTCTATTGTTCCTCTTTTCCCACCGGGTCCATGAAAAATTATAATAATGTTTTAAATGTTTCTTAAATGAATTCCCAACGGGTCCACGAGATATATCCAAAGTACAGTCAGTTAAACAATTTATTGTAAGAAGGAGCTGCTTTTTGAAAACATAACAAAATAAAATGCGGTCTTGAATGGTGACGACACGTAAGCTTTTTTAGTTAGATGTTGAACATTATAAGCATTTATACCCATACTACCAGGAGGCCAGAAGTCTTAATATTTGCGGGGCTTGACCCGCAAATATTGAGACTTCTTCATGATTTTTACCGGTAAAGACTAATTTAAGTAAGTACCAGGAGATTATAATCACGAGGAAGTATTTCCGAGGCTGGAACCATGAGATGTAAAAAGATTACCGAGAGATTTCAGATTCTGACCTCCTGGTACTCCGTTAGTCTCTACCGCTTATGATTCTAGGCCCGCAAATACTTTTTCATGACTCTGTTCTCCTGGTAGTTTGTGTATAAATGTTCAACATGTAACTAAAAAAGCATGATGAAGTTATATTTTTATCATTTTATTAAACTCTCAACTGATTTTAATCATTTTTTTTATTTTGACGTTCTAAAAAAATAAACGTCCCAACACTAGTACCTATTGATCCGTAGGTGCATGAAATAAAATTTTAAATAATAAATTATTCCACACTTTTTAATTGATATATAAGACTGATTATTGTGATTTATCATGTTTACTGATGGTTGTTGTAATGATAAAAAAAGCTTTATTTTTTTTTTCAAAAAATTGCCTGTTTGTACTTAAATAATATAAACCAAGGTTTTCTTTCTAACTGTACAAAATTTGCTAAAAAAATTATTAATAGTAATAAATAAATAATAATAAAATTTAATAATTCCTGTTTCGACCGGATCGGGCGAAACTCATCGGCCGAAACGCCTACTAAGCCTGATTTTTTAATGGTCATGACCATTCATGTGATAAAGTAAAAATGTGGTTATTACTTATCTATATTCATTGTGATTTATTTCATAGAAATAATAAACATTTATCCCTTAGCCAAGCTTTTATTGCTGACTGTACCAAGCGTTCTCATGGACCCGTTGGGAAAGAAAATATTTCATATTTTAAAATGTCGTGGACCCGTTGGGAAGTAAAGTATGAATTTAAATTTTTCGAGAACAATAGAATCGTGGACCTCTGGGAATAACCCCCTCCGAGGGTTATTCCCAGAGGTCCACGATTCTATTGTTCCTCTTTTCCCACCGGGTCCATGAAAAATTATAATAATGTTTTAAATGTTTCTTAAATGAATTCCCAACGGGTCCACGAGATATATCCAAAGTACAGTCAGTTAAACAATTTATTGTAAGAAGGAGCTGCTTTTTGAAAACATAACAAAATAAAATGCGGTCTTGAATGGTGACGACACGTAAGCTTTTTTAGTTAGATGTTGAACATTATAAGCATTTATACCCATACTACCAGGAGGCCAGAAGTCTTAATATTTGCGGGGCTTGACCCGCAAATATTGAGACTTCTTCATGATTTTTACCGGTAAAGACTAATTTAAGTAAGTACCAGGAGATTATAATCACGAGGAAGTATTTCCGAGGCTGGAACCATGAGATGTAAAAAGATTACCGAGAGATTTCAGATTCTGACCTCCTGGTACTCCGTTAGTCTCTACCGCTTATGATTCTAGGCCCGCAAATACTTTTTCATGACTCTGTTCTCCTGGTAGTTTGTGTATAAATGTTCAACATGTAACTAAAAAAGCATGATGAAGTTATATTTTTATCATTTTATTAAACTCTCAACTGATTTTAATCATTTTTTTTATTTTGACGTTCTAAAAAAATAAACGTCCCAACACTAGTACCTATTGATCCGTAGGTGCATGAAATAAAATTTTAAATAATAAATTATTCCACACTTTTTAATTGATATATAAGACTGATTATTGTGATTTATCATGTTTACTGATGGTTGTTGTAATGATAAAAAAAGCTTTATTTTTTTTTTCAAAAAATTGCCTGTTTGTACTTAAATAATATAAACCAAGGTTTTCTTTCTAACTGTACAAAATTTGCTAAAAAAATTATTAATAGTAATAAATAAATAATAATAAAATTTAATAATTCCTGTTTCGACCGGATCGGGCGAAACTCATCGGCCGAAACGCCTACTAAGCCTGATTTTTTAATGGTCATGACCATTCATGTGATAAAGTAAAAATGTGGTTATTACTTATCTATATTCATTGTGATTTATTTCATAGAAATAATAAACATTTATCCCTTAGCCAAGCTTTTATTGCTGACTGTACCAAGCGTTCTCATGGACCCGTTGGGAAAGAAAATATTTCATATTTTAAAATGTCGTGGACCCGTTGGGAAGTAAAGTATGAATTTAAATTTTTCGAGAACAATAGAATCGTGGACCTCTGGGAATAACCCGGCTGTAGGGTTATTCCCAGAGGTCCACGATTCTATTGTTCCTCTTTTCCCACCGGGTCCATGAAAAATTATAATAATGTTTTAAATGTTTCTTAAATGAATTCCCAACGGGTCCACGAGATATATCCAAAGTACAGTCAGTTAAACAATTTATTGTAAGAAGGAGCTGCTTTTTGAAAACATAACAAAATAAAATGCGGTCTTGAATGGTGACGACACGTAAGCTTTTTTAGTTAGATGTTGAACATTATAAGCATTTATACCCATACTACCAGGAGGCCAGAAGTCTTAATATTTGCGGGGCTTGACCCGCAAATATTGAGACTTCTTCATGATTTTTACCGGTAAAGACTAATTTAAGTAAGTACCAGGAGATTATAATCACGAGGAAGTATTTCCGAGGCTGGAACCATGAGATGTAAAAAGATTACCGAGAGATTTCAGATTCTGACCTCCTGGTACTCCGTTAGTCTCTACCGCTTATGATTCTAGGCCCGCAAATACTTTTTCATGACTCTGTTCTCCTGGTAGTTTGTGTATAAATGTTCAACATGTAACTAAAAAAGCATGATGAAGTTATATTTTTATCATTTTATTAAACTCTCAACTGATTTTAATCATTTTTTTTATTTTGACGTTCTAAAAAAATAAACGTCCCAACACTAGTACCTATTGATCCGTAGGTGCATGAAATAAAATTTTAAATAATAAATTATTCCACACTTTTTAATTGATATATAAGACTGATTATTGTGATTTATCATGTTTACTGATGGTTGTTGTAATGATAAAAAAAGCTTTATTTTTTTTTTCAAAAAATTGCCTGTTTGTACTTAAATAATATAAACCAAGGTTTTCTTTCTAACTGTACAAAATTTGCTAAAAAAATTATTAATAGTAATAAATAAATAATAATAAAATTTAATAATTCCTGTTTCGACCGGATCGGGCGAAACTCATCGGCCGAAACGCCTACTAAGCCTGATTTTTTAATGGTCATGACCATTCATGTGATAAAGTAAAAATGTGGTTATTACTTATCTATATTCATTGTGATTTATTTCATAGAAATAATAAACATTTATCCCTTAGCCAAGCTTTTATTGCTGACTGTACCAAGCGTTCTCATGGACCCGTTGGGAAAGAAAATATTTCATATTTTAAAATGTCGTGGACCCGTTGGGAAGTAAAGTATGAATTTAAATTTTTCGAGAACAATAGAATCGTGGACCTCTGGGAATAACCCTCCTCCGACTGCACAGCATGATTTTCTTCTTGTTTACGTCTTTTTTTTTAGTTCGCTTTTAAGCAGTCGGGTATTTTGATTTTTTTAATTAACTTTTTTTTATAGGATGCAGTTTATTTACATGTTAGTATTGTTTCCAATGATAGAGCTTACAAATTCTTTGGTTTTTTCAGCAAAATTTTCGAAATTATTCTTAATATTTTCGGGGTCAAGTAGTTTGGCGGCTTGTTCGACGACTTGTCCGGCGAGATCAGTGGTCGCGTTTGCAACATTGTTCTTCATTTGTTCAAAAGTCTTCATAATGTCAGACGGCTCCGTCGCTGGAGCATCGCGTTTGACGAAAGCGTGAACCTGTATGAAGAACAAGAGCTTTTATCATAAGCATAATCAAACTATAATGTTCTCACTGCTGGGATACAGGCCTCCTCTTTATGAGAGGGAGTTGGCCGTTGGCGTAATGCAGCACGCTGGGCCCAGCGCGGTTTAGTGATTATTAGTAACGTAATCAAATACTAAATTAAATAAACAAAGAAAGCCTTGTTAAATAAATTGATAGTTAATCTAACAAAATCTAATCAAAATTATGTATAATAATCTAGGCTTACATTTGTAAATAAGAATTAGCACAGCGTAGCACAATGTTAAGTAGTTCACGCGGCGGGTTCGCGGTACGCGTTCCCGTGTTCCCGCCATAAGCGGCACAGGAGGACACCGTGGAGTTTTAGTGTGTTAGAGTCCCACATAACCGCGCTATCTCCCCGTGATGGCGCATTATGCATGACCATTAGAACACGGTAAAAAAAAACAAAAGGTTAAGTCATTTAACCGTTTTGCAGTCTATCAATAAATATCAACCAGTAAGCAAAATTATCAAAAAAGAGATATAGGTACGTTCAACAAAAATAGAAATCCTACAGGGTGGCCGAAATCGTGGATCAAACGCAGCTGATGACCCCATAAAGCCCCTAGTTGCGTTTGATTCACGTCTTTTTGGCCACCCTGTATAACAGAGCAGACTCTGTTACAGGATTCTTATTCTGTCTTCATTTCTATTTCTGCTAAACGTACGTAATTCAGAAAAAAGACAATTAAAAAAAAATAAGAAATTAACTTACGCTGACAAGGCACACAGCCAGAAGGACGATCAACAACTTGTTCATGGTGAAATAGGTACGTCTATACAACTCCACAACACAATGGTTACTGAGCTTTCCACGACAGCGATTCCTTTTATCATGATGCCACCGGCAGGCTTATTACGTATCTTTTGCAAGAGCAAAACGATAGCGATCAAACGGTTTATGTCATAAAAGTCGGCATTAACTGCAGTGTAGGTATGGTAGGTCCTACACAATCGTTTGGTAACCCCTCGCTGTTTGTCAAATGCAATTATTAAAAAAAAACCGCCAACAACTCTAAAAGTTTTGTATTGAAGAGCAATTATTGCTCAAAAATCGCTATCGTTTTGCTCTTGCAAAAGATACGTAATAAGTCTGCGGGACCCAATGTTTAAACAGCTTATCGCAATTGGTCATTACCTATTATCTACTGGTTTTTTGTCTTTCAAGCCAATTACAAAAGAGTTCGAATGTTCCCAATTTAAATCTTCGTGGTAATTAGTCGAAGTCTGGGCAGTTAACTGTTTACCAGTTTTGTCAACAATTCCTAGTTATTTGATACTTCACTGAAGTTGTAATTCTCGTCTGTACAATGCTACTGTCTTCCTTTTCATGGTATAGAGGCGAGATGTTGTAGAAAATCGATGGAATCATGTTTAAGGAAACATGATTCCATCGATTTTAAAAGGTTAAAATATTTAGTTCTGTACTAAGAGTATGGTGGTTACGCACTACACGTCCGTGTCCGTGTCCGTGATCCATGTCCGTGAAATTTCGGTTCCGAAGACCGAAGCCGTAGTATTTCTTGTAGGGAAGCTTGCGTCGGAATCACTACATATTATAAATAAAACAAAGTCCCCCGCCGATTCATGAGGAAGGTTTAGGTACATAATTTATTAAGGTTTTGTGTAAATTGGTTCAAACATGACGATAATTGTTGAGAATGTCGGCAAAAATTAATTGTCACGCGCGAAGCGGGGGCGGGTAGCTAGTCATACTATCACACTAATATAATAATATTATAAAGGCGCAAGTTTGTGAGTGTGTTTGTATGTTTGTTACTTCTTCACGTTCAAACGGCTGGACGCATCTGGATGAAATTTGGCACAGAGATAGAATATAGTCAGGAATAGCACATATTTTATCCCGGGAATATCGCGTCTGCTAACAGATTGTGGTAACCCCGTCCTGGCCGCGGAAGATAGGGCGAGCGGTTCACTGAAATACCGGCACTCCTCTACCGCCGCGGCCTCCAACCCTCATCCACGATATCGTATGGGACCTGAGACGCTCCATAAGACATTGCGGCCTGCCTCAGTTGCGATGTCGCCTGTTACCAAGCGGCACCGCAACCTACTAGATGGCCGCTACGTCGTTGGCTTAATCGGCAAAAGCCCTGACAAGCAACCCCTCCTCGGATTCCTCTTCGCTTTACCGTGGGTGACCAAGCCACGGTTACTGAGTCCCCACTTCTTAACAATGCGGGAACCCACCGGGGGTGGAGCAATGTGCCATGCCCACTTAAGTATCGCTATTCTTCGGGCTATGTCGGTAATTTTGGTTCTCCTGCAGATATTCTCATTTCTGATACGATCACGCGAGGAAACTCCGAGCATAGCCTTCTCCATTGCCCTTTGGGCGACTTTAAGCTGTCTGATACGGCCCATTGTGAGCGACCAGGTCTCAGTCATAAAAATGACTCTCATTGTGATACAATAATAATTAGTGTCAGATGAGCGGCCGTGTGAACACGTTGTGTCCAAGTGTCTCTTGCGGTTGACGAGTTCTCCGAGAGACCTTTTTGCATACACTTCTAGAAGATAGCCCTAAAACAATGAGCATCACAACTATCAACAGTCTTATAGGATTTGTAGAAAGACTACCAAAGCTTTGAAATGTTTTGTCCAGTGATTGTGTAAAAATAAAGTAATAGAGCAGCACTTAACGAAGAATTTAAACTACTGTGGCAGAAATAAGCATTAAGGTTCATACATAACTATAATATTATATTATATTATATAATTATATCCTACTATTAATATTAATTAATATATATATATATCCTACTATATAATATTATAAATGCAAAAGTTTGTGAGGATGGATGTATGTATGTTTGTTACTCTTTCACGTAAAAACTACTAAACGGATTGGGATGAAACTTTACAATAATATAGGTTATACATCAGAATAACACATAACATATACTGAGAGCTATCTTCGCGTGCGCTGCCTAAACCGTTTGAGGTACACAAATATAATGTAGCGTAGGATTATTTGTCTTAAATAGTTCTAAATAAAATGCCGCGGCAGCATATATCTACCTTTTATGTGGAAGCCACTATGAACCTTAAATAAACCTTAAATACAATTAAATTGTATACTTTTTTACAATGCACATTTTAGAATATTTATCAAACAAACTCTTATCAAAATCGACACATTTGTCGCTTTGAATATTTAATGTAGATAAACTTTGTCTTTTACACTAAGTAATTTGAACGCATAGTTTAAAAGTTATCACGATAAGATTGACATGAATGGAGCTCGAGCGACATAAATACGCGCGGCGGGTAAAGCGAAGGAGCGGGGGGAGGGGCGACGTGATCCAAGCAATGAAGCGTACACATTTTCGCTGAACGTAACAAATCAAGTAACGTAGTTTACAGGAGTATAATGCCGTAGGTAGGGCTGGGTAGGGGTAGGGTAGGTAGGAGGGTAGGTGGGGCCCTCACGCCCCAAGCCACCGCAGGAGACGCCCTGGGCGTCGGGAGTCGCAAGCCGATTCCCGGCCACCGTAGGCGCGGGCTTGCGGACGGCGAGTAATGGGTAGCTCGCCGTCCGATAAGGACCAGGCCCGAGTCGACGGCGCGTAGTGTTCCACGCGCGCCTCAAAGAGATATCAGCAAAACTGAAGGGGTCCGCTAGGGCCGATACCTCTCTGGGTCGCGGATAAATTTGAAAAAGAGTTACCGCGGCCCTGGCTCAAGCAGCTGAAGGAACACGGGTGGGTTTTAGTCAGTAAAAGTCTGACACGCCCTCCCGCTTCACCCAGAGCGGGAGATGTCATTGGAAGAGATCAAACCCAAAAAAAATATGGCTGCCTAAACTAAAATCACATTGATACATTACCTACCTTATATTATAAATTATTGTAATCCTTTCAGTTTTGCTCGCTGCTGCCGAACGAAGTAATTCATTTCAATAACATCAATAAACACGAACACACGACACGAACAGTAAAAGAAAGTAACCTTTGTTGGTCCCGTTTGTTAATCAGTGTCATTGTATGTTTCATGGCTGTGCTGATCTGTTTGTGATAAAATTTTATATGGATTATCTCAAGCCTGGGAAAGGACATAGGCTACTTTTTATCAACATACAACACAGGCAAAGTTTATAATAAAACTGTTACTTGATTGACTAACACACCCAGCGGTCGACGCACAACCGAAACCAATAAGCTTAAATGAGCACTAAGAAAAGAATTTCGATAACTCCACCTCCAAGGGTTGCGCCCTTATGGGTTCAAAAATTGTATAGTATCCATAAATTTTGAAGTTAGACATCTGAAATTTTGGATACGAGTACAACATACAGTAAAATAAAAAAGTTAATTAGAAAATCAAAAAACCCGACTGCTTGAAAAGCGAACTAATAAAAAGACGTAAACAAGGAGAAAATCATGCTGTGCTGTCGGAGGATACATCTTCGCGAACTGGCTGACCAAAACCAGACGTATCCTCCGACAGCACAGCATGATTTTCTCCTTGTTTACGTCTTTTTATTAGTTCGCTTTTCAAGCAGTCGGGTTTTTTGATTTTCTAATTAACTTTTTTATTTATAACTTTTTAGTTACTATTTTTTTCGAATTAGGTACATTTAAACATATTAGTATTATATATTTTTGAAATCACCTCTTAAAATCCTTTATTTTGATACCCCACACGATAGGTCTGGAAGAAAAAAAAAATTTGGGCCCCCACAATATGGCGCCCAAAAACCGCCATTTTCCTATTTTCCAATTTTCATGTAGCCAGTGACACTCGCGGGGTTAAGACGAATCGATTGACGTAAGAACCATCAAATTCGGCCCACGCGTTTGGTCTCTAGAACGCCACATAGGAACAAACATACATACATACATACATACTTACATACATACATATATAGACTGATAAACACATTACCCTCCTTCGCCAGTCGAGTAAAAAGACGTGTGGCACTCGGGGACTGCCGCGGTATAGCTATTGCATATCATTTTTTATCAACTTATGCAATTATAATTATTTATTTATTTTTTATTTATGCTAAATCTTAATTAAAAAATGTTCATCCATCAGTTGTAAAAACTTCTTTAGCAAGAATAAAAAACTTCTTTGTCAACCGGAACCGAACCTACGAACTGGAAAACGCGGCACCAAATTTTGAGTGACTCTTATTACCACTGGCATAAGGCCACTTTTGATTGCCACGCAAAAGTTACCCGTATTCTTAGGGACATAAGGTCGTTTTCTTTGAATACCAATATTATTAAACGCCAGACGTACAAAATCCTCCATCACAGGACGACCCAAGCCGACACTTTTCTAGAACCGACCTCGAGCCGCCACCAAGAACGAACCGGCGACAAAATCATAAAAAGTAAAAAGGCCCATATCTTGGAAAAGGCTGGAGCTAGCTCAATTCTAAGAAAAATTTTGCCCCCCTGCCGCCCGTCACTTCAAGCCGGAGAACAAGATATCATAACCCCCCCTCCCCCTTAACTCTTTACCTTCCCCCCCGCAATTTTTTTTTTACTTCAGTCTGAAAATATCAAAATGAAACTTCTATAAAATCGCGCAACAAATCCCTCCTGCCCCTCCCTCCTCACCCGCTCATACACTCGGAATCCGATCCGATCCGGTCTTCGTCCGATTTCGGAGCAGCTCGGGGTGTCAGGATTATTTTCGTTACGGAACATTTTCGTTACGGCATTTTTTCGTTAAGAAAAAATTTGTTTTTTCTTGATTCGGCCGCCGCGCTCAATCGGTCGCCGCGCTCAAAGCCCGTGATAAAAGCTCAAAGCCCGCGATAAATCTATGCAATAGCTTAAAATGGTTTGTCACGAAACTTTATGTGGCAGACCAAATACCACGCGAGCGAAGCCGCGAGCAAAAGCTAGTGTAGTCAATAATTATATATTCTTTGTATAGTTTTTTTTCTGTTATATTTTGTATTTTTTTTTTCTGTTTTGTATGTTATTTCGTGTTTTTTTTATTTTTTATATATGTCTTATTCTGCCTTATTCTTGTTAGTTTTGTTTTAGTTTTTTATTGTATAACTCCGTAGGTGTGACCTGTAAAGTTATACATTTATACTTAAATAAATAAATAAGAACTAAAATGGACTACGAAGTAATGAGAGTTTACTAGTACTTAGGAATATTTTGACGATTTAAATAAATGTTAAATTACAATCCACAAGAAGTTCATGGTGAACATGTAACAGTTTTGTTCTTAAAATTATTTTGTGTGTGAAAAGCTTGGAAACACGTTCCTTACATTTTTTAACAGACACTATGCAGACACAAAAAAACAGCGCCATTTATTGGTGTCTACGAGTAAGTATTAAATTAACTGTTCGTATAATGTTCGAATTTTGAGCTTATTATTCTATTATTTGGTGCTTAAGGAAGATTATTAAGGTTACACTAGTCGATCATTCTTCCATACAAACGAAGTCTGGCGATTACTCCACTGTTTGACGATCAAAATAAAATGATTTCAATTTGTCTCATCATTATCTAGTCCTGTAAGGAAACAGAAAAGTAAAAAAGAAAACTATTTGAAGGTTATGAGCGTCGAAAGTTACATATTTCAACACTAATTTTAACGCATCTTTGGGCGGAAATAAATATCATAAGACGAAGAAAAATTAAAAAAAAAGTTTATTAAAAAAATCAAAAAACTCGACTGCTTGAAAAGCAAACTCAAAAGACGTAAACAAGAAGAAAATCATGCTGTGCAGTCGGAGGATACATATTCGCGAGCTGGCGGACCAAAACCAGATGTATCCTCCGACTGCACATCATGATTTTCTTCTAGTTTTCGTCTTTTGAGTTTGCTTTTCAAGCAGTCGGGTTTTTTGATTTTTTTAATAAACTTTTTTTATTTCCAACTTTTTGGTTATTTTTTTTTAGAATTAGGTAAATTTAAACATATAAGTGTAATATATTTTTGAAATCGCCTCTTAAAACCCTTTATTTTGATACCCCACACGAATTTTTTCCCCCCCCCCCCACAAAATGGCGCCCAAAATCCGCCATTTTTGTTTCTTCTAATTTTAATGTACAGTGACACTCGCAGGGTTAAGACGAATCGATTGACGTATGAATCATCAAAATCGGCCAACGCGTTTGGTCTCTGGAACGCCACATAGGAACAAACATACATACATACAAACATACATACATACATACATACATACATACATACATACATACATACATACATAGACTGATAAACACATTACCCTCCTTCGGCAGTCGGGTAAAAACGGCCACCATAGAGGGATAGATTAGTTGTTCAGCAATGCAAATAATTTTACTTTGAAATATACATTTAGTCATTTTTCATGATATCTAGAAAAAATCATAAAACCCAACAAGTAAACAAGAAGAAAATCATGCAGTGCAGACGAAGAAACTCGCGAACATGTATTTTTTTTTTACTTTTTGAACTGGCTGTACAATTTGTTTACAACTTTGTCAAAATCATAATTTTTCGAGTTACGGCCCCTAAACCTTTGGGTTAAAATTAAAAGGGTTTTGTGAAACCGATGAATTGCATTAAAATTTTATCTTATGAATAAGTTTGCGATAGAGAGGTATAGGAAACAAAATAAAAAGTGAAGATGATAAAGTTGATAAAAAATTATTTCGTACAAAAAATGTTCTTCAGTCTCATTGTTCAGGCTGCTTCTGGTTTGGCATCTCCTACTGGTTTGGCATCTCCTGCTGGTATGAGCTTATCATACTGAAAAGAAAAAAAGGAGTATCAGTCTCTATTTTTTTGTCTTCATGCTGGTGAATTGGAGATCCGTTTTTTATAAATTAAACCATGAGCCACCAATGAGCATGCAGCTAACTACATCGCCAGTCTAGCTTGGTATGCACATTGATAACTATTAAGTTAGTAACAGAGTTGCAAAATATTAAAAAACTTGAAGAAAGTGTATGTATTTTACCTACCACAACTGCATACCTATTCGGGTCGTCTTCAATCGTCACAGCCGGATGACAAAATCAAAATAAAATATTATTTTCAATTAAATTAGAAAATATATAATATGTTTGCTTGGATTTTAATCGTTTTTTTTTGTGGCTTGTCCATAAATGCTTCCTCAAACCAACAATAATGAACACATTTCCTTTTTGCCCTCAAGGCAAGGCATGCTTTCTGCCGGGCGAGCACGGCCTCTGTGATAGGCTTGAGTCACGCATTTTATCACGGTTTTTGCTCCCAAACTGTGTTATAAATGTTTGACTCAAGCCTGTCACAGTAGCCCGTGCTCGCCCACCTGTTTGTTCAGTTTGGAGTCAAAAGTGCAGTCGCTCTCCACCAAACTAAACCGTCTATAATGTCTTTGTAAAAGTTAATTCACGTCTATTCTGTAGCATTTATACTAAAGTATATATTTAATTTCACAAAATTGTTTAATCTAATTCTGGAAACCGGAGAGATACCCACCCAATGTTCAGAGTCAAATATCATTTTAACCTACAAAAAAAGAGATCCAAACGACTTGGGGAACTACAGACCGATAAGCCTGCTGCCGTCGATTAACAAACTTTTTTCCTCAATTATTAACGAGAGAATAAGCAGTACAATAGAATCAGGGCAACCTGTGGAACAGGCGGGCTTCAGAAAAGTTTTCTCTACTACGGACCACACCACATAAATACGCTAAAGCTTCTTATAGAGAAATACCAAGAAATGCAGAGACCACTCTATCTGGCATTTATTGACTACCAGAAGGCCTTCGACACCATATCACATGACAGCATTTAGGAATCTCTAAGATGCCTAAAAGTGGAAGAACAGTACTTAAACGTTATCAAAAACATCTACAAGAACAGCAGAAATAGAGTAAAACTAGAGACAACTGGTCCTTGGTTTGCAGTGAAGACAGGAATAAAACAAGGCGACCCACTATCCTCAAAATTATTCATAGCCACACTAGAATCGATAATTAACACACTAGACTGAAGGGGATACGGCATCAAGATCAAAAATGACTACCTAAGCCACCGCAGATGACTTAGTGCTTATTTCAGAAACTAGATCTCAACTACAAACCATGATAGAATCATTAAACGAAGCCAGCAAGAAGGTAGGCATAGAAATGAACCGTTCTAAAACAATGCTAATGACTAACAACAGAAAGGCACCAATATCAGTCGAAGGCAAAACCTCTGAAGTACACAGAAGCATATACATACCTTGGTAAACAAATAGGGATCAACCGAAATTACAATGACCTAGAAGCAAACCGTAGAGTTCAACTAACATGGAACAAATATTGGAGTTTAAGAGAAATATTTAAGAGTAACCTACCTACTTATCTCAAAACATAAGTATTAAATTCTTGCCTTCTGCCTTACCTATTATGCGGATGCCAAACATGGAAGTTCAGCAACAACATAAAAAATAAATTAGTCACATGCCAAAGAGGAATGGAGCGTAGCATGCTTAATTTAAAGAAAATGCAGAAAATTCGACACTTAAAAATCAGAGAAAGTACCAAAGCAACTGATGTATTGATTCAAGCCTTAACTTTAAAATGGAAATGGGCAGGACATGTAGCACGCCTTCAGGACCAGAGATGGACAAAAAAGTTACAATGTGGAAGGGCCCACTAGGAAAAAGAAAGAAGGGAAGACCATATACTAGGTGTCAAGAAGATATAAAGAAAGTAGCAACTACAAATTGAGTTAAAATCGCCCAATCTGGAGAAGATTGGCTATCTTTGGAGGAGGCCTTTACCCGAGGAGGGGTTCTTGCAAGTGGAAATAATACCTAAAATTATAACAACAAACATTATTTGTTCACATAGATCCAATTTAGATTCAATTTTGTTTTGTAAGATTCTTGCACGAAATAAAAGGCGTTTTTAGGGTTCCGTACCCATAGGGTAAAAACGGGACCCTATTACTAAGACTTCGCGATCCGTCTGTCTGTCTGTCTGTCTGTCCGTCTGTCTCCAGGCTGTATCTCATGAACCGTGATAGCTAGACAGTTGAAATTTTCACAGATGATGTATTTCTGTTGCCGCTATAACAACAAATACTAAAAACAGTATAAAGTAAATATTAAAGGAGGGCTCCCATACAACAAACGTGATATCTTTGCCGTTTTTTGCTCGATATTAATAACGGCAACAGGTAGACGCTTGAAATATTCACAGAATGTTTAGTTGTATATTTACTTCAAAAAATAATAATTAATAAATTAAAATAAATTAGGGGTGCTCCCATACAACAAACGTGATTTTTAAGCAGTGTTTTGCGATAATGGTACGGAACCCTTCGTGCACGAGTCCAACTCGCACTTAGCCGGTTTTTTTTATTTATATATTTAACTAGTTGTTTTCGTCTTTAGTTCTTGACCAACTTGAGTAGAGTGACACTGCACATTTGACCCCGGGCTGCACGGAAACCTGATTACAAACGCTTCTTTATACCACGGCTTGAAAAAGAAAACGGAAATCAGCTGTTTATAACATTTTCGTTCACATTAGTCGACAAAATGTACAACAAAGATTGATGTTTTCTTTTTAGTTTTTTTTTGTCATAAATCGTCTTTTAATTGATACATGACGCCTGTAATAAATCGAAATAGTGAAAAAAAAAACCGGCCAAGTGTGAGTCGGACTCGCGCACAAAGGGTTCCGTACCATTATCGCAAGAAAACGGCACAAAAATCACGTTTGTTGTATGGGAGCCCCACTTAAATATTTATTTTATTTTGTTTTTAGTATTTGTTGTTATAGCGGCAACAGAAATACATCACCTGTGAAAATTTCAACTGTCTAGCTATCACGGTTCATGAGATACACCCTGGTGACAGACAGACAGACAGACGGACCGCGGAGTCTCAGTAATAGGGTCCCGTTTTTACCCTTTGGGTACGGAACCCTAAAAACAGTCCTTATGTGTATTTAACCGACTACATAAAGGGTAATTTAGACTTAACGAACATAGAAGACAGGCAAATTTTTTTTATAGACGTATTGCTCTTTGGTAGAGTGTTTATAGAATGTATATTTGCTCGTTTGATCTAAAATACAACAATCAACACATTGGTAATTTAGTAGTTAAGTTGGTAGTTTTCAGTATATATCGACCTTGACCGTGCCGCTATATTGTTACAGTTACAGTGGATCACGAGTGTATTCAGAATTCGAAATAATTATGTAATTTTGAATCAAAGTTCAAATTCCATTGCAACCCATATTTTTAAGCACTTTTTTAAATAAAATCGTCACTTAAATATACACAATGCTAAAGTCGATAGGTACTTGAGTTGGCGGTGATGGATCTCAAATTATGAATTCAAGTATCCAATTAACGTAAAGTTGTTTGCAATTGAAATGCTTACCGCTTGTTTTGCGCCATCATACATATCATTTAAACCTTTCTTCAGAGTTTCGGGATCAAAGGCCTTGGACAAATGTTCGCCGACACTCTTGCCGAAACCTACAACCGCGGTCCCCGCTTCCTCCAATTTCTTCTGCAGATCTGATGATGGTGCGGGGGCATCGCGTTTCACGAAAGCGTGAGTCTGAAAAACGAAGGATATTAGGATTATTTCAATATATTTAATTTAATTGCTTACTTAATCCTCACCTTAGGCTAGAAAATAGTGACAATCCCATGTATTTTTGTCTTTTTGACAATCATTATTTTAATCACTATTTCTTTTTTGTTACTTAACTAGTTAAAAAAAGATGTCCTTAATCTTCTATATATATAAAAGAGAAAGTATGTATGTATGTTCCAAATAGATTCTGTAACAGCTGGACTGATTTTAATGAAATTTTCCGACCCAGCGGATAATCCTGTCAAGTTTGGTGGCGATCGGAGCATTTGTTTTTAACTTTGAACGTGGGCGAAGCCGGCGGCAGAAGCTAGTATCTAATAAATCTTATAACAATCAAACTTTTAGCTTCAGAAACATAAGAGATGAGGGATCGACTTTTTTATAGAGCAGCTACGTCTTGAAAAGCAAAACGAAAAATAGTTAACTGAACCCTTATGGATTCGTCATGTCTGTCTGTCTGTCCGTCCGTATGTCACAGCCACTTTTTCCGAAACTATGACTAAAGAAATATGCTGTTGAAACTTGGTAAATAGATGTATTCTGTGAACCTTATTATGATTTCCAAACAAATATATAAAAAAAAAATAAAAAAAAATGATCTTACCCATACGTAGGGGTATCTATGGATAGGTCTTCAAAAATGATATTGAGGTTTCTAATATAATTTTTTTCTAAACTGAATAGTTTGCGTGAGAGACACTTCCAAAGTGGTAAAAACTTAAAAACAAACCAATTTTCGAAGTTTTTCGAAAATTGGTTTGAACGAGATCTAGTAAGTAGTTTTTTTTTAATACGCCATAAATAGTAAACCGCAATTTACCAAGTACGGAACCCTTCGTGTGCGAGTCCGACTCGCACTTGGCCGGGTTTATTTTTTCTTAAGATCGCATTGGCTCAACAATGTTGATAATTACAAAACTAATTCCTACGTTGCTTAGATCTCAATTAAAATCACTAACAGGCAGATAAAAGTTATCATATGTTTAAAAAAAAAACTACGAATAATATGCGAATATTATTCGTGGTTTTTAAGGAACCCTGAAAACGTCGTCCTTTTCAGGGTTCTGTTAGTTATTTGATGCTGGGCCTATTTTACTACAATGGATTGTATATCAAAGAACCGTATCCAATTTCACCACCATGCAAACTATACAATAAATGTCATCCAAAATTGCCAAAATATGTAATTATTTAGCAGAATATAAAAAATATCCTAATATATATAAAAAACACAAATAAACTTACGCTGACAAGGCACACGGCCAGAAGAACGATCAAAAATTTGTTCATGGTATAATAGGTAGATATTCGTAGGTGCGTCTATACAACTCCACAACACAATGGTTACTGAGCTTTCCACGCCAGCAATCCCTTTTATTATGATGCCACCAGGACCCCATGTTTGAACAGCTTATCCTAATGATACAATAATTTTATTTGTCTTTCAAGCCAATTATCAATGAGTTTATGGTCATTGGTCAAATGAACTGCATTTTTGTCATCAATTCCTGGTAATTAAGTATTTACTTAAGTTGAAACTATCTAATTGTCACATAGACAAATAGATTTTATCGGTTCGTGACGTGCAAGAGCCGTTGAACTTTGAAGTAATATAGTCTTGATTTTGCTGATTGCTGTCTTATGATCAAGAAGGTAGATGAATGTATGGATCAAAAGGATGAAGGAAAATAAAAGATATTTTAAGTTTAAGTATTCTCTATTTCATACTATATTAATTAAATCTAGTAGATTGCTTCGTTTCTTAGTAGGATTTAAGACTAAGCTCAGTTGTTATACACGAATCAGTCTTATTTACTGCGCAGCTGCTTTGGCTTTCATATCGCTCATCTGTAAAAAGAAACACCAGTATAAATCAAATGAAATCTTACTTTCCTTTTAGGGATTTTGTATAACATATATTTTGTTGATAAGAATGTTGTTTATTTAATTGACGAAGTAACTGAAGTAACAATTACGACTCTATGAGTTAAATCAACACAAACAACACAGTTTAATAGGGACAAATTGTTTCGAATTCATCTTATGTTATTTTTAACCGACTTCTAAAAAAGGAGGAGGTTCTATGTTCGACTTCATGTATGTTTTTTTTTTTATATTTCGATATCTCCGTCAATTGTGGACCGATTTTGAAAATACTTTTTCTGTTTGAAAGAGTATATTCCGAAATTGGTCCCATTTTAATTTGGAACTTCGGCGATATACAACAGAACTCTTCAATAAATAACGGCAAATCTTTCGGGATTGCTGCAATCGCGTGTCTGTGTATTGCTTATACCATTTCATAACATAACATCACGCCAGTAAAGGGCTACGCAGATGTGTCCAGTTCACCTTGGTACACTCTCATTTCACCAGTAATGTTCAAGTTTCATGATGTTTGGGTAATCTTCTCTGGCATTATTGCCTGTTAGGTAGGTATAACTAAAAAGTGAAAAATAAAAAAAATCATTTTACAAAAAAATATACCGACTTCCAAACAACAAAGTGAAAAATAACTTTATTTTTAGAAGTCGGTGTCCATAACGTATAAAATGGTACCTACGAAAGACACCGACTTCTAAAAATTAAGTTAATTTTCACTTTGTTGTTTGGAAGTCGGTATATTTTTTTGTAAAAAGATTTTTTAAAACGTACACTGGATTCTGCTCTCTATATTGTCTTCTTTCTCTGTCACCCTAGGGTTTGTTGTAAGAGAACTAAACAATGAGTTAAGCTCGCCTTTGTGCATGTACTTTATTATCACACTATATAATATTGTTTTTGGTGTACAATAAATAATTACAGACGGACTGTACAAAAACGCTTCGTAAACAGATATAAAATAACATCACGCCTGGATTCTCCAAAGGCAGAGGTGTTCTTGTTGTAAACCCACTATCAGTTATGTGTAAATATCATGTCCCATCCACTCGTTACAAATCTAAACCCCGAGCATCTACTGAAAAATTCTAGATGAAAATAACACTGGCCGATTCAGGAATTGAACCCGAGCTCAAGCTGAGCAGTTATAGCACTTCATCATCATCAGCCTTATAATGTTCCCACTGCTGGGACACAGGCATCCTCTCTGTGAGAGAGATAATGGGCAATATTCCACCACGCGGGTCCAGTGCGGGTTTGTGGATTTCACATGTCTTCAATTGTTTGGTTCTAGGACATGCCGGTTGCCATTAAAAGAGTAACCATGGAGTTTCTTGCCGGTTTTTCTCCATAGGAAACGACCAACCCGAACCGTGCGCCTTTTGTCGACGTTTTATAAGTGCCCATGAGGCCTACGTAAAATAAAAATAAAATATTTTAATTTTTGTTTTTTTAGGGTTCCGTACCCAAAGGGTAAAAACGGGACCCTATTACTGAGACTTCGCTGTCCGTCTGTCTGTCTGTCTGTCTGTCTGTCACCAGGCTGTATCTCATGAACCGTGATAGTTAGACAGTTGAAATTTTCACAGATGATGTATTCCTGTTGCCGCTATAACAACAAATACTAAAAACAGTATAAAATTAATATTTAAGGGGGGCTCCCATACAACAAACGTGATATTTTTGCCGTTTTTTGCTCGATATTAATAACGGCAACAGGTAGACGCTTGAAATATTCACAGAATATTTAGTTGTATATTCTCTTCAAAAAATAATAATTATTAAATTAAAATAATATAAATTGAGGGGGGCTCCCATACAACAAACGTGATTTTTTTGCAGTGTTTTGCGATAATGGTACGGAACCCTTCGTGTGCGAGTCCGACTCGCACTTGGCCGGTTTTTTTATTTTATTTTATTTTTTTTGCCTTACGCTGTTTTCCTTCACTGTTTTAAAAACAGTGCTGATGAAATTATTTACACAAAGTAAAGCGCCTGTCTGGGTTCCGACTCACGATCGTCGACACATAAGTCAGGGCTGTCACCACTGGGCCACTATTGCTCTCAGCTTATAGAGTCTGGCAAACGAAAGTAGACACTCGAATTATTTGCAAACTTTTTATATGGCAATGCTATACTAATGTCAACATCAATTTTTGGTGATTTTTTGTGGTCTAGATAATAGCATTTATTAAGTGAAAAATGAATAAAACAATTAAAAGTGGATTTTGGGAGATGTCGTTTCGCATGATGTCTAAATATCAAGAAAAACATCAGGATAAAGATGTCGAACTCAAAAAATAACAAGATTGTTTACGTGTGGTGTTAGATTTCATAAGTTAGTATGACGCTAGTAAGTTGAATAAACCAAAATTATTATAGGATACTGTTTTTTATTGAGATTGATACATAATATTTAAAATGAAATAAATTATTCTAAAGTATCAAATTAGGTTATTCCTAGTATTTCATATTAGTTTTGGGGTTGCTATGCTGATTCTTTTTTTAATTTGCCGCGCTTTTTCAGTCTCTACTTTCGTTTGCCAGACTCTAGCACTTACACCAATAAAATCTACTCCCCACTAGAAACCACAGAAGTGGGCAAGAACTCGCGTAAATAACCATTTTTATGAATGACAAACTGACTGGCAACGAACCATGACATGCCTGAACACATACACTACTGCAAGTTATTGTAACAGGAAACAATCATTAACAACTTCACAACAATTTCGAAAACTACACATGAATACTGTACTACAGAATAATTGTGTCATCCAATTGTCCATAATGGTATTCAATTATCTTTGAATGGTGATTGGTATCTCAGCGATCTCTGGGCTGTCAACCCTGCTACCACCTTGCTAAGGTTCATGTTGTTAACCATGATAAGACCCTTCCTATACTGATAATATAGGACCTACTTAGTTTATTCATGCGATATATATCTACTCAGCTCAGGCATATACAAGAAAGAAACAGAACTATAGTTATAACAGAAATGATGCACCACGGGGTTACTTTCCACAGGAGCAAAGCTTGAAGCTAGCAAACCTAGGAGAGTGAATCAGTTTCTTCAGGCAAGCGTGCTTCATGGCGACCACATCATCGCTTACCATCAGGTGAGATAGTGGTCAAGCGCAAGCCTATTATAAAAAAACAGAAATCTTTCCTCAGTCTTTTACTGCAGTCCTTTATAGCCTTACTAGCCGCCTTTTCCTATTGAGCGTTTGTATGAATTTTTACTTGTAACGGATAATCCTGTCGCAGTTAGCCGTGTGTTGCTCTCTAATCTTAATTACAACTATAGCGTTATTAATCCATCATTTTATGGTTATAACATATGCAATATAGGCAAGAAGTTACTTCTATGGTTGTACATAATAGCTTTATTTATGATCCCATCAACGCGTCTTCGTGTTTTCGAAGATAGACGATGGTCTCCGAAGCGTACTGTTCCTCAGAGATTTTTATAACTATTAACCGTGGAGTTTCTTGCCTGTTCTTCTCCATAAGAAACGACCAACCAGAACCGTGCACCTTTTGTCGAAGTTTTATAAGTGCCCATGTAGGCCTACGTGAAATAAATACAAATGATTTTGATTTTTTGATTTTGACTCACCGCTTTGTTCACGCTTTCTCCAAGAGCATTTAAGTTCTTCTTCATGGCTTCAGGGTCGAACGTACTGGCCATCTGGCTGTTGAAGTCTTTAGAGAATTCTTGTATTTTCTTCTGAATGGTTTCCAAGTAGTTGGCGTCTCCAGGCGCAGGTGCAGCCGCAGGAGCATCGCGTTTCACAAATGCTTGAGTCTGTTTGAGTAAAAAGAAAATTATAAATAAACAAAATAAAAAGAGCAACGACAACAGAAAAAAATTAAAATATCATCAAGCAATGGTGGTAGGTAAATAAGATCAAAGTATTCAAGTTCAACATTACGAAAGTTAATAATAAAAACTACGTATGGGTCGGTGGTGATATTGCCGGGACTAGACCAAAATCTAGTAAAATAGAAGTTTTCAGAATTGAGTATTTGGAGTTGAGAAAGTGTCTAACCCCACTTCAATGTCAAAATTTGACAGGGTTCCAAGGTAAAGTAAACTTTGATCAATACTTGATTCAACAATCGAAGAAAATCCAATATGTTTACTTGGCCCTTATATAAGAAGATTGGATAGAGAATGAGAATGTATTTGCATCAAATAAAAAAAGCAGAAAGGTACTTACGCTGACAAGGCACACAGCCAAAAAGACAATGAACATCTTATTCATGTTTTAAGAGTTTGTTATACAACTTCACAACGCAACTGTAGAATGCACACTGCGATCTTCACTGAAACAATCGCATATATCTTGATGCTAAGCTAGACGATCTATGGTCATCACTGCAGTGACCCTAGGTCATCCATCTTGCAAACTAATCAGTCAATAAGCTTCGCCTGCATTTTGAACGTAATTGCTATACATGTTGGGTGCATGGTGCATGTTATGTAATGTTTGTATGTCGTTTTGTGTCAACTAAATACTTTTTTTTCATTCTTTTTTTTTTTTGGGACGTGGTCGCCTACAATGGGCCTCATCAGAAAGCTTACAGTCACCCAAAGGGCAATGGATAGGGCCATGCTTGGAGTGTCCTTGCGTGATCGAATCAGAAATGTAGAGATCCGCAAGAGAACCAGAGTTACCAACATAGCCCGAAGAATTGCCAAACTTAAGTGGCAATGGGCAGGGCACATTGTTCGCAGAAAGGATGGTCGATGGGGCAGAGCAATTCTGGAGTGGCGACCGCGAACCAGAAGACGTTGCGTTGGAAGGCCTCCCACCAGGTGGACCGATGACCTGGTGAAAGTTGTGGGGATCCGCTGAATGCAGGACGCACGGGACCGGTCAATGTGGCGACGCTTGGGGGAGGCCTATGCCCAGCAGTGGACGTCTTTCTCACGACTTACGCCTTTCGCCCATGGTCGTGCCTACCCAGAAACTACAGAACCCTACCTGCTGCGATCCTTTTCCATCATTCACGTGCTACATTACGTCAGTTAAAAAACCATTTAACTACTTTTAGTTTTATCATTTGGCTGTCTGCTTAGCCTTTTCCCAATTATATTGGGGTCGCATTCAGCTGAGTACCAGTATTTTACATGAAGCAACTGCCTATCTGACCTCCACAACCCAGTAAATGGGTAACACGATACTCCTTGGCAAGACAGTTGTCAGATCTCAGGCTTCTGACTACACGTAACGACTGTCACAGATCTTCAAATGACGGCCGGGACCAACGGCTTAGCGTGCTTTCCGAGGCACGGAGGCACCTCAGTATGTTGAAATTGTCACCCACCCACGGATCAACTTCTTCAAGCGTTGCTTAACCTTGAAGATCTCCCGTGCGGCTGTTATTATTTAGCCACGAGTTCCTCTATCATCATTTAGCTTTAGGGCAAAAAAATAATCTGCCTAGGCCGTTGTATGTTGGGGCTGTCTTCTAGTATAGCTGGATGAAGCTGAATACCTACATTTTACATAGATCGATTGCCTTGTTTTGTTTTTTCCTACTCCTCCGTTATTCTTTTCTGATTAATTTCGTTGCGGGATCCAAGACAGTTAAATTCATTCTCCGGTACTTCGTCGAGCTTCATTGCCTCGGCGCTTTTCTGGTGGTCGCCACTGTTGATTCTGGCTTTCAGAAGTTGCAGTGGTTTGGGAATAGTGAGGTGGGTTTGTCCCAAAAAAAAAAAAAAAAAGATCGATTGCCTATCTTGACGCCTCAATCCAGTGCTTGGGTAACCTGATATCCCTAGTCAAGACTGGTTGTCAGATTTCAATGGTATCAACATCATCATCAGCCTATTAATGTTCCCACTGCTGGGACACAGGGCTCCTCTCTGTGAGAGGGAATGGGCCGTAATCCACCACGCGGGCCCAGTGCGAGTTGATGGATGTCACATATCTTCGAATTTTTGGTTGTAGGACATGCCAGTTTCCTCCGGCTTGAGAGCAGTGTGATGATATAATTTACACAAGGTAAAGCGACTGCCAATACTGGAGTTTAAAAGAAGTTATGAAAAACCCTGAAATGAGCATGACTGTCAAACGTAAACTTTTCGATACTTGCGTACTGCCTGTCCTTACATATGGCTGCCAAACATGGGCGCTGAATAAAACTCATATCCATAAACTTGAAACATGCCAAAACGCAATGGAAAGAAGCATGATGGGGAAGAGACTTTCTGATAGAGTAAGAACCACCATCATAAAGAATTATACAAGAACAAAAGATGTCACAGTAACTATCAGAAAGTTGAAATGGAGATGGACAGGACACACAATCAGAGGAAAAGAGAAATGGTCTAAATCAATAATGAACTGGTTCACACGGCATATTAAGCGAAAACGAGGAAGGCCACCAAGAAGATGGGTGGATGAAATAAAGATCGTAGCTGGAGGTGGATGGACAACAGTTGCTAAAGATAGAGGAAAATGGAAACAGTTGGAGGAGGCCTTTGCCCATAAAGGCACACAGACAGGTGTCAAATAGTACAATGTATTAAATAAATTAAATTGTAAATTTTTTGTATAAGATGTCTGAATAAAGGCTATTATTATTATTATGTCCTTTATTGCTTTTTTTTTTCTTATTTATTACATTTTTAAATATTTTTATTAAATAAATTACAAAAAAAAAAAACATTTAAAAATATAAAAAATAGAGGCCAACCGGTATCGGGAGCAGGGTCCAAGCTACCGGTGGTTAGGGTTCCAGAGACAGGAACCTCCTCACAATGCGAGCCGTATCGAGGAGTACTGCCTTCTGTATCAGACCCTTGATCCAACCGCCCAATGAAAGCCTCGACAGATGGTCGTCGAGGCTCTTGGCCATCAGGCCGTTGGCCGTAACGACAATCGGCACAATGACCGCCGAGTCATGCTTATTATTATTATTATTAAAGCGACTGCCTGGGTTCGAACCCACGATCTACAACTTGTAAGTCGCGGCCGTTACCACTGAACGAGTATTGTTCGTCCGTGCTGGATTTCAATGGTATCAACTGTCAAAGATCTACAGAATAGCACCTATACACTGCAGGCAAAATGCATCAATTCTAACAACGAACAAACCTTAATTATGAACATTAAGTTGGATAACTGTTCTATGGAGATTAAAATCTTTACGTTTAGGCCTTGAAGAGACATTCCCCGACTATATTCAAGTAATGTTTTATACTAAGTACCAGCAGCCTTTAAATTGCGTAAGTGAATTCGGCAAGGTGAAGGTTTTGACTGCCATCAATCGACCAATCTAAACGGAAATGAACATCGCGACTTTAATTTCGAATTGATGGCGGTCAAACCCTTTGCCTTGTCGAATTCATTTACGCAATCAGGCTGCTGGGCGACTGAGCTCTGCTCTGGTGAAAATATAGAAAAAAATTGTTTCAGAGAAATCGTATTTGCTTAGATTATTTGCCCTCAAAAACCGCTATATTGCAAATGTTATCGAAATCGTTAGAGCCGTTTTCGAGAACTTGATCACAAATATACATAATACAAATATTGCTCGTTTAATAGTATAGGATATGATATGTAATTAACATTTTGGTTTGCAACGATTTCGATAACCCTACGTGATTACAAATATACATAATACAAATATTGCTCGTTTAATAGTATAGGATATGATATGTAATTAACATTTTGGTTTGCTTAGTTATCAATTATGCATAAAGTGATGATTACTTCAAATTACCGAACAAGTACACATCGAATGTTGCTATAATTTTCCTAAAAAACTAGTCAATTTACTTGAATCATGGATAACAAACTATACACGTCAAAAACTAACAACAATGAAAACGGGCAATTTGTTTGACCTTTCCGGCTATTGTTGAACAACAGAAACCTAAATAGCAGTATAAGCATAAACGGGAACCGATCACTTTTCCGAATATTTTTTGGTCGAATTTCATTTTACTGAATTTCATTTTACTTGAATTGATAATAGGTCAACTGAGACAGTGGCAGACGTGACTTCGATGAAGTAAAAAAAACGAAACGATAATAGTTTAAAAGTTTTAGGTGAAATGAAATTCGGTCAAATGTTGTTCGAACTTATGATAGGTAGTAGTGTAGTGGTAGGGACTCCCTTTTCCGCACTTAGACTCCCTTTTGGTCCGTTGTGCGTGGGGGCTGTACTGGCTAACATAGCCAGCCTAGCTCCGTCCAAAAGCACAGAAGCTTCCTGGGAGCTTCACAGGCTTCACGGAGCGACCTCACTGTTCCGAGGATTTTTTCGCGTTGAGATGCCACGGCCTCGCATTCCAGGACTACGTGGGCGGCTGTTTCTTCGGCGTTAAAACAGCCCCTGCAAAGTGGACTGTCCGTAGCGCCTAAGTTGAATAAATGTTTGTTAAGAAGGGTGTGGCCCGTTATTGTCCCTATAATTATTTTAAGGTTATTTCTACTCAGGCTGAGAAGTTTTTTAGTAAGACGCGGGTGTACGTTTGGCAAAGCCATTTTCGACTGTCTACAGTCCGTTGTCCGTGCCCATCTGTTATTTTGTAGTTCTGTTGATCTTTGACGAATCCACGCCCGAAATTGCGAGAAGGGCAAGGGGATAAGTGGGTACGGGCCTACCACTAACATCTCGGAGCCCCTTTTCGCAAGTTCGTCTGCGGCATCATTGCCTAGGGATCCACTATGCCCCCTGATCCACTGGAGGGTGATTCGATTTGATTTCGATATACTCTCCAGGGCGAGGTGGCACTCAAAGATAAGTTTGTTGTTAGTTAGTTTGCTTTCTAAAGCTTTGAGCACGGCCAGACTATCAGATAGGAATTTGACACCGTAGTTCTGGATGCCCAATCGCTTTACAATTTTGCAGCTTGTGTTAAGGCTACACATTCACATTGAAATATCGAACTGTGTGTGCCTAGCGGTATGTGAAAGTTGATGTTGAGGTCAAGGGAGTGTACTCCAGCACCTGAGCCGTTATTCGTTTTCGAGCCATCTGTGTAAATTCGTACTTCATTGGCTCCTGACTCATCCCTTTCTTCCTCTATTGTTTGTATGTTATAGTTTTTGTTGAACATAGGTTGTTTTTGAAATCTATCACACGGGGCCGCGATGAGAGGTTGATACTCAATCGCCCGGTCCAGGATTTTAGCGTGTGGACTATTGAGATTATTGCCCCATATGCCTAGATGCATTAGCCTGATGGCAGCTAGCGCCGCCTCTTGCTGTATGTACAGGTCCAGGGGTGTTATTTGTAGGGCTATCTCCATGGCTGCTGTTGGGGTGGTCCTCATGCAGCCAGTGATAGCTGAACAGGCCTGTCGCTGGAAACGTTGGAGTCGGGTGATGGTGGTCGAGAGTTCAGTCCTCGTCCACCAAACCAGAGCGCCATAAGCCAACATTGGCCTGATCACCGCTGTGTATAGCCACAGAGTAATCTTTGGAGAGAGCCCCCACGTTTTTCCTAACATTTTTTTACACTGGTATAGTGCAATTGTGCATTTGTTGAGTTTGTAGTCAAGATGCTTGTTCCAGAGCAATTTGCTATCAAGGATCACCCCCAAGTACTTGACCTCTTCTTTAAGTGTTAATTCTGTGTTGAAAAGTTTTGGGAGCCTATGTGGTCCAAGACTTCGTTTGTTAGTGAACATTATTAGTTCCGTTTTTGAGGGGTTAACCGATAATTCGTGCTTTGTGCACCAGTTCTCGATTATTTTGAAGGCCTTTCTCATGAGATCACATAAGATGCCCTCAAATTGCCCCGAAATTAGAATTGCTATGTCATCTGCGTATCCTACCGAGTATAGTCTGCTGGCGTTGAGCTCTGCAATGAGCTCATTTACGACCAAATTCCACAAAAGTGGTGACAGCACCCCACCTTGTGGGCAGCCCCTACTCACGATTCCTCGTGTGGTAGTGTTCACAGTGAATTGAATAGCACGGTTTTTTAGCATGTTGTTAATCCATTCAACGAGCGTCGGTGCAACACCGTGCATGGCGAGTGCTTGCCCGATGCTAGTGAAATTAGTTTTGTCAAAAGCACCTTCAATATCAATGAAAGCGGCTAAAGTTGGGTTTTTGTTTTGTAGAGCACACCCCACGCGCGAGACTACGCTGTGGAGTGCTGATTCAGTTGATTTGCCTGCCTGATAGGCGTGTTGATTTGGGTGCAACGGTTTTTGTACCGAAATCTGGTTTCTGATCCTTCTGTCCCCCAGCCTCTCCAATGTCTTCAAAAAGAACGAAGAGAGGCTTATGGGTCTAAAAGATTTAGGCTGGGTGTAATCACCCTTACCTGGTTTCGGAATAAAGATTATTTTTACTTCGCGCCATTTCAAGGGGATGTAGCGGTGGGCTAGACTGGCTCGAAATACCTTAACGAGGTATTCAGCCAGCATATCACCGCCCCACCTGAGCAGAGCTGGAAAGATTCCATCCATACCCGCTGCCTTGAAAGGTAGGAAGGTGTTGATTGCCCACGTTATTTTATCTTTGTCAATGACTTCTAGCGCCTCCTCCCAATCCAGGCTACTTATGGCCCTCTCCCTGTACGGTTCCCAGCTTTGCTGGGTGGCGACCTGGCAGCCCGGGAAGTGCGTCGTTAGAAGTAATTCGCTTGTTTCTGCATCGTTTATTGTAAAGGTGTTGTCTGGCTTTTTCAGGCACCCTATAGAAAGGTCAGTCTCTTGAGCAAGACAGGTTTTGACCCTTAATGCCTGGTTGTTATTTTCAATGTTAGTGCAAAAACGCCTCCAACTGGTCTTTCCTCGGAGGCGTATTAGATTTTTATAAGTTCTGCGTTTTGTTGTGTAACGGTCCCAGTCCTCTGGCGACCGCGTGTTCCTAGCTCTATTGAACAGCCTTCTCAGCTTGTGCCGGTGTCTTTCCAGTTCGGAGCTCCACCAGGATTGCCTAACACCCTGTCTTGGTGTGGTGAGGGGACACGACTGTTCATAGCTAGATAGAAGGATGTTTGTGATTTTGTTTACGTGTTCATCTAAATTGGTTACTGGTATTTCCGCCGGAATAGAGGGCAACTTATCTAGTTCAGTTTTGACTAGTCTCACAAACTTGGATCGGTCTGTGTTGCGAGGAACCCTTCTCGGCTGTGGTTTAGTTAGGTTGAAATCAATGGTATATCGGATCCATCTATGGTCTGAGCATGATAACTCATTGGACACATGCCAGTCCTTGATGGAGCCGGAGATGCCTAATGTTGCTATAGTTAGGTCTATGATTGTTTGAGATCTTGCGGTTATAAAGGTAGGTTCCGAGCCCTTGTTGAGTAACACAAGATTATTACTAAGAATAAAGTCAAGCATTTGCTCACCTCGGTTGTTGGTTTTGACATTTCCCCAGAGCGTGTGATGCGCATTGGAGTCTGTCGCGATGATGAGTTCAAGTTTCTCCTTTTCACAGTACTCAACCAGTAAGGCGAGCTCTGGTAGAGGCACGTCTTCATCGCCTGGCAGGTAAGCCGAGGCTAGTACTATGTCCGGAAGTTCCTGTTCTGTTCTAAAAAACCTGGTTGCTGTCAGGTCCCTTGAACAGAATTCGTTAATTAATAAGTTAGGTACATGTTTGGGAACAAAGATGCAGGCACGTGGGTTACTGACGGAGGTGTCAAGCAGCAACTTACCTCCGATGTTGCCAAGGCCACATACTCTGCCGCCCCTAATCCACGGCTCTTGGATGAGGGCGATGGTATTTTGTTGTTGGTTTTCCAGCACTCTGCGCAGTGTAGCCGACGCAGTCTGACTGTGCTGGAGGTTGGTTTGCAGGATTCTAGTTGTCCCGCAAGGGAGAGGAGCCGAGGATGCTGTCCTCTTCCTCGCTCTCTCCCCCCGGCGGAAAGCAGTCCTCGTCCGAGGTTATCCCGGGCGAGGAGGGATCCTGTGTTGATTCTATAATTGTTTCAACCTCCATCGCTGCCATGCAGGTTACTTATGATAGGTAACCGCATAAACACTGGTCGACCATGGTCACCATTAGTCATCTTCCTGCCCTAATCCCATGTTACTTGGGGTCATTACACGTTTTCGTGGTCCACATTCCATGAGGTTTTAACATTTCCAATATCCATGAGGTGATCTTTGAGCAAGAAACGTGGTCTTTATAAAAGGACTTAGCTAATAATACTTCAAAGCAAGAGTGAACAGGCTTCGTCTTCTGGGCATCGCTCACCATCAGGTGAGATCATGGTCAAGAGCGGGATCATCAGAAAAAAATAAAAAACTGGCCAAGTACGAGTCGGACTCGCGCACGAAGGGTTCCGTACCATTATCGCAAAAAACGGCAAAAAAATCACGTTTGTTGTATGTGAGCCCCTACAATATTTATTTTATTATGTTTTTAGTATTTGTTGTTATAGCGGTAACAGAAATACATCTCTGTGAAAATTTCAACTGTCCAGCTATCACGGTTCATGAGATATATCCTGTTGACAGATAGACAGACATACAGACGGACCTCGGAGTCTTAGTAATAGGATCTCGTTTTTACCCTTTGGGTACGGAACCCTAAAAACCGGCTCATAAAAATACTTTTCACTTCTCGTGTTGAACAAACCCTCACAGATAACTTCTCGATTTTTTTGCAAACTGCTCATCAAAGTCGCTTTAAACAACGCCAAACGGGATATTGCATTAAGGGGACCCCCCCCCCCCCTCGGACCGTTTGACTAGTCTTAATGTCCCTGTTCCGGCCAGACGAATAAGATAATTGAACTGCAATAATCATGTCATCTGCCTTGTTGTTTTCGTATGGACAGCTGTATTTGGTATTCATTTAGTAACGGCGGCGGTGTCCTGGTAAATGCCGCGGAAAACTGCTTGATGCAGAGGATCAGTCGATGGGAAGACGCTTGGGGGAGACCTATGTTCAGCTGTGGATATGAGTTTTGGCTAAAATGACGGTGATGATGATGAACATAAAGGCTGAATTTATCGAAGTGATGAGCAGAGGTGTATCATTTTGCCAGTTAGTCTCATGTACATGTTATAATGGACAAGCCTATTACCCCATAACCCGGGGCCACATCAAGACTCTGAGCTGTCTACCTAATTCTTAATAATGTTTGAACAATTCATTGACTCAACAACGTAAAAACGTAAAAAAACGAAAGGAATTGCCATTGATTTTGTGGTTTTAGCAATTATTTACATTTATCTATATAAATAAACTAGCTGTGTCACGCGGTTTCGCTCCCGTCAACTGGCTACCTACCTACTCGTCTACCCTACCTATCCTAAATAGATGATTGTTGCATAACTTAAACCGTTTACGCAGCGCACGCAACGGTAGCTCTCAAAAATGTATTATTATTTATTTATTTATTCATTAAATATTATAACACCTTATATTATGCCCGTTTTTGCAACATTTTTCATTTATGCTCCGCTCCTATTCGTCTTAGCGTGTGTTACCTTTCTTGATAAATGGACTATTCAACACAAAAATAATTTTTCAATTCCAACCAGTGGTGCCTGAGATTAGCGCGTTCAAACCAACAAACAAACTCTTCAGCTTTATAATATTAGTAAGTAAAGTATAGATACGTCTTCTAGACAACATAAAAAACGCAATGAGTTTTTTCGTAATTTCTAAATTCAATTCATGTTGAATTGTCCATATGAAAGCGCACTCGTGTTCTTTGAGCTTAAAAACGATACGCAAATGGGGTGCTGCTTAATCGGTCTGTAAGGACTGCCAATCAAACCATAACCCGGACATAACGCAATCATAAATATTTTGATATTGTTTTGTTTCTCCACGCTTATCGCATTCAAGCAATTATGTCTAAGGTTCGAGGTGCACTAGATAGTGCCACATCCGTCAGTTGTTTATCAAAGACTCGAAGTTCATTACTACGGAAAATAATTACTGGAGATAAGATTCTCCATGTATTGCTAAAACACTAAGGGCTTGTACAGAAATGGCGAATTTGCCGCGATTCTATCGCGCGTATTACGCGCAACCGTTGCTTCCAGAAGGAGCGTACATTTAAGCGAGCATTTTTTTTATTTAATAACATGGAGTTGAATAAAGCGGTCGCATTGTGGTTGACTTACCGTCGCTAGTGAGTCTCTACTTACCAATATCTTTAAGGTTTTCTTCGGAGTCAACTTTATCAGAAAAAAATACACCTAAATTCTTCCTAAGATCTGCGTTTTAAAACTCTTTTGGTATAATCAGGTGATTCCTTGAAGATTTGCGAATAGCATAGGCGATATTTTTTGGTTAGATGATAACCAAAAATATCGCCAACCACTTTCTTCTATCTCTGGGACCTCTTTGTAATACCAGCCGTAGAGATCGACAACGACAGTCTCCAACGACCTTGAGGGATCACAACGCGCACTCGTTTCACACCCGCACAACCCAAAATTCTGTAGATTTTTGTACTTTCCGTATTATTCTATGACTTTAAAATTAAAAGCCTTAGATCAACATGTAGATACTCGTAATTAAATTGTCTTCGAGATGATGAAAGCGATTGTCGTTTCTTTGTCCGTGTTAGACATAACTTTACAAATTAATAACACTATTTTGTAAGAATAAAACTCAACATTTTCATATATCAAATGATTATGAAAATACTCCAATATACTCGTAACATTTTTTTTAAATGTTTTTCACAGTCCCATAATATTTTTGAATGGCCTATCCAACGACACCCCACACTATGGGATAACTAGAAAAAAAGCATCCCCAATTTAGGTAGAATGAAAAGAAAAAAATAACATGTTTTTATTTTACCACTTTGTTGGCGTGATTATTAAGTATATCCATGCCAAATTGTAGCTTTCTAGTACTTAGAGTATCTGAGCTAAGCTGCGGACAGATGGACGGACAGACGGACATGGCGAAACTATGGGTTCCTTATTGACTACGGAACCCTAAAAAATTCTATTTTACCAAAATTTGCAAAGGCTAAGCAGATTGATCATTCTATTTCTACGGGGAACCTTTCCTATCCTTCTAAAGGCATGCGCCAGTATAAACATTGTAGAAAAGGATTGTCGCATCGTTGTCACATTGTAGCGTCGCACCTGTCTGCTCCTTAAAACAGAGAACAGTCGACGACATTTATGCTCCGTAGAGCAACAATTATAAACAGGTCATTAATATTTACGAGAAGTCAGAAGCCTAAAGCTTACTAAAGGTCTCCAGGTTTCGTGTAACATCTTTACTGGGTTAAAGAAGTCATGTGAAAATCAAGAGAGAATCTAAACTTCCATCGCGTCTTAAGGCGGATACAGACATTGCGAGGCATGCGCAGCGCACGGCGCTCATCGCATGCTTCGCAATGTGTGGACGTTCATATTCGTGGTGAGGCATGTGCTACAACAACTCAAATCAAATCAAAATGCGTGCGTTGCGAACTTGCGAGGAGTGTGTGGCGCATGCCTCGCAATGTCTGTATCCGCCTTTAACAGTTACATTACTTCAAATTACTTCTGCCCTCGCCTCGTTCTCCTTTTATATAATTCGGTATCACTGGTCCTGGGCTCGTTTTCCTAGTCGGGTGAAAGTGTTTGTAGCGGCATCAACGTCGCCACCTACGAACTAATAACATGACGTCACACAAATTCTGCATCGCGCAAGCTAAGTTCGGCACGATTAGAACCACAGATATCACATCACACACATCACATCATCAGCCTATTAATGTTCCCACTGCTGGGACACAGGCCTCCTCTCTATGAGAGGGAATGGGCCGTAATCCACCACGCGGGCCCAGTGCGGGTTGGTAGATGTCACATGACTTCGAATTTTTTGGTTCTAGGGCATGCCGGTTTCCTCACGATGTTTTCCTTCACCGTTTTGAGAGCAGTGGTGATGAAATAATTTCAGAAGACCACAGATATAAATAAATCTAACTAGATAACGCGATTGTATGTACTTCGCGTGTCAAAAAACGGAGTAAAATTACGATCAATGATCGTAATTTGAGCTTTTCATTTAGCATTATTGGCACCGGAAATCCACCGAAATCTAGAAAAATGTGTTGAAAATGTGAAAAATTTGTTATGCCATATTGAGCTGTAAAGACTGTATGGAAAAAGTTGGCCGAGGCATTTGGCAATGTTTTCTTTAATTGGTAAGTAAATTAGTTTTTAAATTTTGTGTGAAAAAGTGGCACGCTTGGTTTTCCGTTTGGTCCCACTAGTACCACCGAACAGTACCACCAGTGGTACTAGCGGGAAATCACATTCTCTATAGCCACCACTATATTAATTAATACAAATGGTGGTACCATTTGTATTAATTAATATTAGTGGTACTGGGACTCGCGTTATCTAGTTAGATGAATGTCTGTGATTAGAACGTATAGAACAGTCCGACATCAACTGTTGGTCAGTTGCCCGGACCAGAGGAGGATCATCCCTTTTCAATGGAGGCTTGCGGGGCTTTCCACCCTGTTCCACATTCATCAAAATGTTCTTGGATTTTTCCTACTGGAATTTTTCAGTAGCAATCCAAAGTCTGGCTAAGTGCCCTATACATTGCAATAACTACATGGGATTTAAACACACATTAAACACTTTTTTATTATTATTATATTTTTATTTATCTGTAGGCTCGCGTTTGACCACTATCTCGCCTGATGGTAAGCAGTGATGTGGTCGACGGTGAAGCACGCTTGCCTAGAAGTAACCTATTCACTCTTGACTTAAAGACCCCAAGGTTGTAGCTATCAGGAAACAAAGACTCCGGCAGGGAATTCTACTCCTTAGCTGTGCGTACAATGAAAGTATTCGCAAACCGCTTTGTACGTATGGGTGGGATGTCCACCATGTACCGGTGGCGCATTGCCGTACGTCTTGTTGTCCGGTGATGGAAAGGCTAGGCGGAATCAAATTGTGCAGTCCCATCGCACACTCCCCGAAATGTACTAGTGATACTATGTAGGTAAACCTAGCCAAATCCTAAAAACGCGTGGAGTAATTTTATTTTTGTTCCCTGTTAAAGAACTTCTATGACCATAGTAATTAGAACCATATTTTATTACTCACATCCTACAAGATAGGTTATCAGCGGTCACAACAATATGTCATTAGGATGTAAACAAAGCTCTCGACAAAATATCATCAATTATACCTAGATGGTTCATTATGATATGAAAAGACAAATGCATTCGTGGAATAATTGTATATCTAAACTTGAGTGGTGTTAATTGTTGTCATAATAACATATTGTTGACATACATTATTTCACAAAACGAATTTCTTTTTTTGTTTTATGAAATAAATCCATACATAAATAATGGGCAATTAACTCAGTCTGTCCGTTTGATATATTTTCACGCCTTAACCGCTATTTTTTATTTTGATGAATTTTGGTATGCAGATAGATTAGACCTTTGCCTTCTTCATATTTTTTAAAGAAAGTTCCCTAGGCTTTCTCGCGAAACCGCTGACAGAAGTTAGTACTGTCATTATTCCAGACTCCTTCTGCATGGTAAAGGTATTTTCTTATTCTGTGGCAGAACGACAAGACAAAATTTGGGTCTGTCCCAATAGTCCCATTGGCCCAGTCCCATGATGGGACAAGTGGGATGATATATCCCACCAGTCCCATGGAACAACTGATACTAACAAAATTTTAAAATTATATCCCACTAGTCCCATGGGACAACTGATACTAATATATTTCTTAAATTATGTCCAATTAGTACCATGGACAGCAAATACTGATTTTACGAGTATGATTGCGACGTCGTCAATCGGCAGAATACAGAACAATACAATACAGAATTAATATCAAAAACGCAAAGTAGGTATCTATTATAGTTGATCAATTCACTCCACTATCTCATCATCATTTCAGCCGAAAGACGTCCACTGCTGGACATAGGCCTCCCCCAGGCGTCGCCACATTGACCGATCCTGTGCGTCTCGCATCCAGCGCCTTCCCGCAACCTTAACCAGGTCATCGGTCCACCTAGTGGGAGGCCTTCCAACATACCGTCTTCCGGTTCGCGGTCGCCATTCCAGAACTTTTCGGCCCAACGGCCATCCGTTCTGCGAGCAATGTGCCCTGCCCACTGCCACTTAAGTTTGGCAATTCTTCGGGCTATGTCGGTAACTTTGGTTCTCCTGCGGATATATCATTTCTGACGTGATCACGCAAGGAAATTCCGAGCATAGCCCTCTCCATTGCCCTTTGGGCGACTTTAAGCTTTCTGATAAGGCCCATTGTGAGCGACCACGTCTCGGTCTCATAGGTGATCACTGGCAACACGCACTGGTCATAGACTTTTGTCTTGAGACATTGCGGTAAATTGGACGAGAAGATACCACGCAACTTCCCGAACGCCGCCTAGCCGAGTCGGATTCGACGGTTGACCTCTTTCTCGAAGTTGGATCTACCCAACTGGATTGTTTGTCCCAGGTAGACATAATCATCTACAACTTCAAGTAAACAGTCTCCGATCTTGATAGGAGTGGGTGTTACATGGGCATTCATCATGACCTTGGTTTTGTCCATGTTCATTTTAAGACCCACTCTTTCGGAAGCTCTATTGAGGTCATCAAGCATTGTACTGAGGCTCTCGATGGTCTCAGCCATGACCACTATGTCGTCGGCAAACCGAAGGTGAGTGATGTACTCGCCATTAACGTTGATGCCAAGCGACTTCCAATCCAGAACCTTGAAGACATCCTCCAGCGCAGCAGTGAACAGTTTCGGAGAAATGACGTCTCCCTGTCTCACGCCGCGCTGGAGAAGGATTGGTTTCGAGGTCTGATCCTGAAGACGAACTGACATGGTGGCGTTTTTGTACAAACACTTCAACACCTCAATCCGGTATCACCGGTAGTCGATCTGGCACCGTTGGAGAGATTGCAGTACTGCCCAAGTCTCGATCGAATCGAAGGCTTTCTCGTAGTCCACAAACGCTAAACAGAGAGGCAGGTTATACTCTTCGGTCTTCTGTATGACCTGCCGCAGCGTATGTATGTGGTCTACGGTGCTAAAGCCTTTTCGGAATCCGGCTTGTTCGGGAGGCTGGAAATCGTCAAACCTGCGCGCGAGACGATTCGTGATGACTCTTGAAAACAACTTGTAGACATGGCTAAGAAGTGAGATGGGCCTATAGTTCTTCAGTCGGGCATTGTCGCCCTTCTTGAAGAAGAGTACCACCACACCCCCGCACCATGCCTGTGGCGTTTTGCCCTCGAGTATGACGGCATCAAACAGCTTCTGAAGGGCCTTAAGGACCGGTTTTTCACCAGCCTTCTGGAGTTCAGCCGTGATTCCGTCATCACCCGGCGCCTTGTTGTTTTTAAGCTGTTTCAGAGCCATCCTAATCTCGTACAGGCTGACGTCCGGGATATCTTCGGTATAGTGTCGGGTCAATCTAGCTCTTGGATCGTTTGCTAGACTCGCAACGGGCTTGCTGATTGATGTGTACAACTGCCCATAGAATGTCTCGATCTCCCTCAGAAGCTCCGGTTTGGCGGATACGATCCTGCCATCGTCGGTCTTCAGTCTCGTGAGCTGGCTCTGCCCAATAGCCAGATCCCTTGCAAATACCTTGGAGCCTTTATTTCGCTCAATCGCGTCTTTAATACGCTCGGTGTTAAAGCGGCGGAGGTCTTTTTTCAAGGATTTAGAGATCTGTCTATTGAGCTGCCGATATTTGCACGCCTCATCTGAAGACTGCAGGATCATCTCACGCCTCTCCTTCATAAGCTTGAGAGTAGGATCAGAGAGCTTTTTGTTTCTATCTGTACGACGGGTCTTGAAAAACTTAGACCCGACCGTATGGACAGCTTCCACGAACCCGTCATTGTATTCGTCCACTGAGCTCCCTAGGCACTCGAAACGATTCTGGAGTTCGAGCTGAAAGCTCTCGGGGTTTTGGACCTGAATCTGTGCTGGACGGAGCGTGGACTTCATCAGTCGAGACCTTTCAAGCTTAATATTAATGTTCAATGTGCCTCTTACCATGCGGTGATCGCTCCCGGTTTTTACCGAATTGATCACAGAGACATCATTGAACATTTGCTTCCTGGTTGACATGATGAAGTCGATCTCATTTTTTGTTGCACCATCGGGGCTCTGCCAGGTCCACTTCCTATGTTCACGCTTTTTGAAGAAGGAGTTCATCATATAGAGGCCCTCCTTCTCCATAAAACTGGCCAGTAGGTGACCCCGGTGGTTCCGACGTCCAACTCCAAATTGCCCCACTTGCAGCTCATCCTCGTCTCGTTTGCCCAGTTTCGCGTTGAAGTCCCCCATGACAACGGTGAAGTGAGTTTTGAAACCATGCATGGCTCTGGAGATATCCTCATACATGGTCTCTACCTCGTCGTCGGGGTGTGCCGAGGTTGGGGCGTAGACCTGTATGACCTTCAGCGAATATCTTGCGGATATTCTGAGTATCAGGTACGCCACCCTGGTCGACACACTCTCGATCTTCACCACGTTGTTCACAAGGGACTTGTGGACGATAAACCCGACACCACCCTGGGACTGCCGGTCACCCTCTCGGAAATAGAGCAGGTTGCCGGATTTGAGGATTATCGAGTCCTCCCCCTCTCTTCGGACTTCAGATAACCCTATAATACTCCATCGCAACCTGCTCAATTCCTCTTCGAGTTCGGTGATCTTTTCGTCGGTCCGAAGTGTGCGCGTGTTGTATGTTGCCAGGTCCAGTCGTCGGTGTTTGTTGGGGTAGCCGGATCCCGTCCGGAGATTCTTGGCACCCCTTGCCATGCCGTAACCTCGACCGCTACCGTAGTCGAGGGTAGGCAGGCTGCCGGGCACTAGGGGCCATTTTTTATTTGTGCTATTCATGGGGGGGGTTTTGCCATAATCGCCACGCTTGGCAGGCGGGTTGGCGATCGCAGTATGGTTGTTATAAAAGCACAGAGAACGCTGCTGCCCATTCTCTGGTTTGTCCCTTAGTCGCCTCTTACGACACCCACGGGAAGACATGGGATGGTGGAATTCTTTACGGCCGGCACCATACGGCACCACTATCTACCCTACGATGTAATTTTAATCCCATATATCAGTGTAAAATTGTTTCAAGTTCATAATGAAATAAATTTAAGAGAACCACAGATATTTTCTTTTATGTTCCGCATGGTCTTATAAAAGGAAGTATTTACGTATTTGCTCGGGACACGGTTTAGTTACCAGAGGGAAACTGGATTATTTTGAGGGAAAATGCCACGTGCAGTCCACACGTCAAAGTTAAAAACAAATCAAATGATACGACAGGTTCTTGCTAATTCATTACACAAATCACAGAAGTTTACGCAAGCTTTTTAATTTGCTTAAAATACTTTCTGTTCCAAAGACAGGGACTTAATTTCTTGAGAAGAAACTTAGTTCTTATATAGGAATGCCGTTGTTAATAAAATTAAGGCGTCCTAACGAAGCCAGTACTGATATAAAATGTATATATGGGATTAGCAAATGTATAATACAGGATCACAGTTAGGTCTTAAACAAATTTTTGTAAAATAAAAGCTAAATATTCAAAACATTTTAATTGCACAATTAAACTCATAGACCCTCTATTTATAAAAATCGTTATGTCCTTAAGCAACTGCATAGCATATATTTAATTCAAATTCTACAGAAAATATGAATTTAGAATCTTTTAATCAATTGCTTAACACGTTGTGACTTTTATTAATAAGGCCCAAATACATAACAGGAGTCATTTTGGAAAATTCATCATACTGCACACAAAAACCTCTCAACTTAACTAATCTATCCACAACGCAGCCGCCTTTTCTATGCTATCGGAAACCACGTCAACAGTCTTGGTCATCAAAAGTTCAGGTAGGAATGTATGTGCCACCTGACGAAAATCCCTGATTGAATAGCCTGATCGACTCTTCAGCGTCATTTCCAATTCATTGCGTTCGGCAATCATAGGCGCAATCAAGCGTTTGTCATTCGTCGGAGCATCGCGTTTCTCGACAGCCTGTATGAATGAGAAGAAATATACGTGAGAGATATGTACGTGTAATTTACCTATTTTAGTATGTTATACAATAACTGGTTTTATTATTAAATAATGCACCTGCCATGTTATCTCTTCACCACCCTTCGTTGACTGGTAGAGAATGCTTAAGGCATTAAGTCCGCCTTTATACCTTTTGTGCATGAAGTCTAAATAAATATATATTTTGTCATTATTTTCCTGCCCTCATTCAATTATGTTGTAACAGTTTCGTCTTCTATTTTCCCCTGGTAACCATTACGCCATCGTTCAGTCCGTTTCCTTTTATATTTCGTCTTCTATCTTTTATTTAACCTCTCTCTCGCTGTCCATCCAAACTCATTTATATCATTAAATAACGTTATTGATAAAATCACTCTGTAGCTGCTCCAGTACTTAAGAGCTTGTGCTCTGCACACGTTAACTTTTTAACACTTATAACACAAAATATACGCGCTACAAACAAACGAAGAGTAGCTTCCTTTCTAATCTAGTCTAACCAGCCTTTTCCATTGCAGGAATGATGCCTATTCCTTTTTTACACTATTCTGTAGCAGAAGATAGATTTGTATGGAAGCCTTTTTCAAGATTGGAAATTAAAATTAACTGACCTTCGCACTTACGCCGACTACGCATACAGTCAGAAGGACAATCGGCAGCTTATTCATGTTTAGAGGATGTTTGTAGAACTACTTAACTCAGCAGTAGAATATTTCCGAAATAGAGATGTGAACAAAAAGTAGTATTATCCTTAGTACTCTTATTATAGTATTGTTTTTTTAACACTGATTTATTGTAATTTATATAAAAAAATTAAAATTCACCAAAAATTTTGACAAATTTCCACTGACATGAATGATTAATTTTTCTACAGTTTAATGTCAGTATATATAAGTTTCTCTGTGCAGTTCATGTCCTCGATATTGTCATGAAACCAAAAAGTTCGAATTATTGTATTTTACATGTTTTTTTGTATTTTTTATTTATTTATCTCTAGCAATGTATGTGTGTTAGCGTCAAATCTTGCACTTTTAAAGAAGTTATCCTCCACCGATTAAGGTGAAATTTTGCATACACGTTTAATTTGGCTAACAATTAGTTACTTTTGTGCACTACCATGATATACCCATATCATGGCAGCTTTCATTTGACACCCATCAAATGAAAGGATTTGCTGAGAAGCTTGATTAAAAAATAATATTTTTGTAATTAATATTAGAAATAAAAACATGGATAATCTTAGCATTACCCACACTAACTGCATTAGATGGCTTAGGCAGAGTGGCTTAATAGGAAAATGCTCACACCCTATTAAGGTGCAGATACCCCTCAGTAGCTGATTTTAAAATGAGAATCACGTCTTAACGTCTTTTTTAGGGTTCCGTACCCAAAGGGTAAAAACGGGACCCTAGTACTGAGACTTCACGGTCCGTCTGTCTGTCTGTCTGTCTGTCTGTCACCAGGCTGTATCTCATGAACCGTGATAGCTAGACAGTTGAAATTTTCACAGATGATGTATTTCTGTTGCCGCTATAACAACAAATACTAAAAACAGAATAAACTAAATATTTTAGTGGGGCTCCCATACAACAAACGTGATCTTGTTGCTGTTTTTTGCAATAATGGTACGGAACCCTTCGTGCGCGAGTCCGACTCGCACTTGGCCGGTTTTTTAAATATATGTTGCATTAGACCATTTTCTTAATAATTTGATTTATGAACATTTTGAGTTTTATTCGTAAAACATAGCGTAATCTATATATATATATATAAAAGGCAATGTCCCGGCTGACATATCAACTCCCATTATTCAAGCTCTAACATCCCTTTTTACCCCTTTAAGGAATGAAATTCAAAAATTCCTTAAATACTTGTTTCTTTAATTACTTCGATGTATCTATATACTAAATTTGAAGTAATTTTGCCTTTAAACAATATATTTTTCATTAAAATTTTAACACCCCTTTTTACCCCTTTAAGAGATGAAATTCAAAAATAGCTTTAAGACGTATTTTATTATTTTATATTTAGAGGCTAAATACCATATTTCATTCATATCAAATTATAAATGACAGAGTCTCATACAAACTTTCATCCCCTATTTCACCCCTTTAGAGGATGAATTTCCAAAAATCCTTTCTTAAATGCCGCCTACAGTATAAAATCAACAACCTCAAAAAATTTCAAACTTCTATCATAAGTGGTTTAGGCTGGGCGTTGATATGTCAGTTGGGACATTGCCTTTTATATAAATAGATATTGGCCATCGCAAAAATCATTTAATTATCTACATTATGATTTAAGGTATTTTTTTAAGTCATAGAATGATAAGAAAAGTACAAAAAACTACATAATTTTGGGTCGCGCGGATGTGATGTTCCCTAAAGGTCGTTAGTGACAGTCGTCGTATTAAATGGGACTTCAACATAGTTCGACAAATTTATAGGTAGGTCCTACAGCTGTTGGCCTACACACTCAATCGACTCTCTTCAATTCGTTTAAACTCTATTAAAATCTCGGCTAGATATTTGCCTGTCCAAAGTAGTGGGCATAGTGGCACAATACTATCGTCAACTTGAGAACGTAGGTACTCTACTCCTGAAAGTTTCAAAACAGGAAAACCTAATTATGCTGACCCGGGAATTAAACTAGAACTGCACTCGCAGCAATCCAACTTTAGAGCTGTAGCACAGTATAAATATACAAACAGTATGGAAACCACCTACAAATGCTCGAAACAGCACACTCACACACACATGCGCACCGACGATACCCCTAAGCAGCGCTTGCAGTGCTGACAGTAGTGCGAGCCGCTTAGGGGTCTCGTCGATGCGCAATTTGTGTGAGTGTGCCGTTTCGAGCATTTGTAGGTAGTTTCCGTACTGTTCGTCCATATTTATCTGTGGCTGTAGCCTGTTAGTTGCATAGATACAGTAGCAAAAAATATCTAAATCTATGGTCAGATGAATGATAATTACTTTGAAAATAACTGTGAAAAAAAAACATAGTGTTTGCACCAAAGGGAATCAGCTAGTATCGATCGTTGACTCAATTTTTCAACCACATATATATCATAACCGCACATTTACACTGTATCGCTGCCGACTTCGGTGTGCCGAACTCGGTCGAAGCATTACTTACATCGAGACGACAGCGCCGTCGGCTTGCCAACCTACACCGTCAGTGTTGCCAGCGTCAGTATCCGTGCTTGGCCAACTTCAACTAAAACTGAGTCGTCAGACGACCAGGCATTTACACTGGCTGCCCGCTGAAGTAATCCAGTCGATCTAGTATAAGTTGACGATGATTGAGGTCTGTTTGCACCCTTCAATTTTGAAAAGCCACAAAATCTTCAGTAAGCAAAAAATAAAAATAAAACGTTTACATCAAAATTTTAATAAATATTTAATCAGCTAAGAAAATTGCATCCAAACATTTTTCATCTTACGTTGTGACTGGAACAGCAGAATAATTTAGTCTTCATCAGGAGAATGCTGAGGTTTCGTTATTGCATCAAACTGAAAACAAATACAAATGATACGATTAGACTGACAAACACTGAAGAGCGCATCCATCGCCATCAACATCCAGAGATGATGGTAAGTGAAGAGAGACACAAGTCCAAACATAGGCCTTTCTTTGTTTGCGTCAAAACCCACGCTTCTGTCCTATTGAGTGCATTACCTCGCATCATTTAAATTAAAAATCAGATTGCTACAGAGTTATTTATACTAAAGTCGTCACAAACTAAGAAATCCGTTGATGTTTCTCATTTTACATGCTGCGGTAGCTTTCTACGTAAGGAATTGAAAAATAAAATTCATAATCCTAATTAATTACTATGTTACCCATACACTAAAACAACGAGTATCATTCGCAAGCATCAAGTTTAATTATTATTAAGTATTTTTATAGCTGTCAAAACGGGCCTTATATTTTTTTGACAACTTTAATGGAAAAATCCAGTAACTCTCTCCAGGATACCATCCTCGGCAGTCGCACCTACGACCATTGGATCAACGAGGCAGCCAAAATGAGTCTAGTCTCGTTCCCTTGAATTGAACATAAAGCCGGTTACTCATATTCGCACGAATACGCAAACCCACATGTGTAGGACGACATTTGCAAATAATTATGCAAAGTTTTCGCTGCATTCGCGGTTTTCCAAGCTGTGTCGGTTTTTTAACGGACATCAAAGCGCGCGATCCTCGATCCTTCGCGTAGACTCCCACACATTCGTGCGACCAGTTGCGTACACGATTGCGAAGGTAACGGACGTTTAGTAATTTTCATAGTTCGTGAATTCTACTGAATTAACGTGAATTAACTTCATCATGCAACCCCAATGTGCTGGAGTTCATTGAGCTCCTGCAGAATGAATCGAACATAATTATAGGATCCTCAAAATAAATCCCATAAAAACCAAGCAAGACAGAGACATTCGTAAAAAAGTGTAGGAGGAAGCGCTAACGGGAACCCATTTGCATATCCGCTAAGTTTGCGAATGAATGGCTGACGGCCCTTCACATGCGTGCAAATATTCGCATGTTTGCGCGCATGTGAGTGACCGGGGTAACGTACTCCCTTGCATTCATTCGGGGCGATTATTAAAAAGATCATGTGATCGCGACTACGACTTTTAGCATGACCGGCAATAATCTTGGTCGCAAGAGATTCAAAGCTTGGCCATATGGCGAATAATATGATAGCATTGAGGTTCCTAAGATAAACTTACCGCTTTGGTGAACCTGTTCATCTGGTCACCTAAGATACTGAAAATGGGTTTCAGATGGTCTTCCTGTACTTCTCCTACGACATTCGCCAAGCTCTTGTCGATACAATTTTTGAAGTCATCCATGTTCTTCTTCAACTCGTATATACGCGTCTTGTTTTTTTAACACAGATTTATTGTAGTTTATATTAAAAAAAAGGTAAATTCAACAAAAATATATCAAATTTCCACTGCCATGAATGATTATTTATTCTCAAGTTTATGTCTATAATAGTAAGTCTATGTTTATGTCCTCGACACTGACATAAAACCAAAAAGTTCATGTTATTGTAGAAAGCAGCTATTTTTCAATGAATATTTGAAATAAAAACATGGAAAATCTTAGCATTACCTACACTAACTATATTAGATGACTTATGTGTGTAGATATGACTGACGCGTGCACTCTGCACGCTCAACCTTGTGGCTGTTGAGACGGACCTATTCTGCTGTACTCTGGGTGAATTCACAAGGAGTGCATTGTTTAAAATTTGTTATGTAAACTAGTGGCCCAGCAGTGGTAGCAGTGGTGGCCCAGTGGTATCGGCCGCGACTTACAAGTTGTAGGTCGTGGGTTCGAGCCCAGGCAGGCGCTTTACTTTGTGTAAATTATTTCATCACCACTGCTCTCAAAACGGTGAAGGAAAACATCGTGAGGAAACCGGCATGTCCTAGAACCAAAAATTCGAAGTCATGTGACATCCAGCAACCCGCACTGGGCCCATTCCCTCTCACAGAGAGGAGGCCTGTGTCCCAGCAGTGGGAACATTAATAGGCTGATGATGTGATGTGTGATGTGATGTAAATATTTATTCTAGTTAACATAAAATTAGTTTAGATATCTAATGTTATGAAATAGATTAGGTTTACTGGATGTGAAGTAACTTAGGATAAGCGCATTTATCGTATTGGGTGTAATCCTGTAAAGATGTATGTGTTATGGTTGAAATAAATAAATAAATAAAAATATGTGACCGGATGATGAGAAAAGGCTCACACCCTAATATGGCGCAGATACCCATCAGTAACTGATTTTAAAATGTACAAAAACCTACAAATTTCGCGGGTGTGAAACGGGTGCGTGTTTTGTTCCCTAAAGGTCGTTAGTAACTGTTGTCGTCTTAAGTAGAACTTCAACATAGCTGGACAAATATATAGGTAGGTCATATAGCTGGTGTAAGTGCCTACACACTCAATCGACTCTCTTCAATTCGTTTAAACTTTATCGGCTAGATATGTGCCTGTCATAAGTAGTGGCACAACACTATCGTCCACCTGAGAACGTAATACTCTACTCTTGAAAGTTTCAAAACGGGAAAACCTAATTATACTGTGCCGGACCCGGGAATTAAACTTGAACTGCACGCGCTGCAATCCAACTTTAGCTGTAGCTTAGATGAATTACAATGCCTGTGAAGTTAACTTTGAAAACAAAAATATATAGTATCCGGTGTCCGCATCAAAGAGAACCCAACCGCGTCGATCGTCAACTCAATTTGCGCTACCACATACATACGAGTATAACATATTGTCTCATTTTCACGTCTGCCACCTTCGGTGAGCCGAAGGCAACTCGGACGAAGTGTTACTTACATACAGACGACATTGCCGTTGGCTTGCCAACTGACTCTTTGCCTGCGTCTGTGACTCCGTGCTTGGCCAACTTCGACTAAAAACTGAGTCGTCAGACGACCAGGCATTTACACTGGGTCGTTGACTGCCCGCTGATGTAACCCAGTCGATCTAGTGTAAGGTGACGATGATTGAGGTCTGGTTGCACCCTTCGATGTTGAAAAGCAAATCTTCAGTAAGCAACAAATAAAAATAAAACGTTTACATCAAAATTTTAATAAATATTTAATCAGCTATGAGAAACATTCTCCATCTTATCGCTGTGACTGGAACAGCAGAATCATTTAATCTTCGTCAGGAGAATGCTGCGGTTTCGTTATTGCATCAAACTGAAAACAAGAAAAGAACGATTAGTCTAACAAACACTGTACACTCATCAACATCAGCATCCACAGATGATGGTAAGTAAAGAGAGACACATACCCAAGCATAGGCCTTTCTTTGTTTGCATCAAAACCCACGCTCCTTGTCTATTGAGTGTAATACCTTGCATCATTTAAATTAAAATCAGATTGCTACAAAGTCACTCACTACTGGAAAAATACAGTAACTCTATGCAGAATACCATCCTCCGCAGTCGCACCTGCGACCATTAGAACAACAAGGCAGCCAAAATGAGTCTAGTCTCGTTCCCTTAAATTGAACATAACGTGCTCCCCGATCACAACTACGACTTTTCGCATGACCGGCAATAATCTTGGACGCAAGAGTTTCGAAGCTTGGCCATAGGACGAATAATATGATAGCATTGAGGTTCTTATGGACTTACCGCTTTGGTGAACCTGTTCACCTGGTCACCTAAGACACTGAAAATGGGTTTCAGATGGTCTTCCTGTACTTCTCCTACGACATTCGCCAAGCTCTTGTCGATACAATTTTTGAAGTCATCCATGTTCTTCTTCAACGCATCTAGGGCGGTGGCATTTAGATCTCTTTTGACAAAGGCTTCGGTCTGTGGAAGTGTATTTGGTATTAGTTTGGGACAATATAAGTTAATTTATCAAGTCTTGGCTAATAAGAAATAATATCTGTTATTAAAAGAAACTCGTTGTCTATTACATAAGATCTATACATAACTGGTGGAATGTGCGTGTGCCTACACTCATATAAATTTCTGCCCTAAACCTATGGCGAATATACGTTTGATGGGATGACCCAAAGAAACATTAGAAAAAAAATCATGATGCGTATTTCATATTTACGCATCACAATTTGGGTACACTGTCCTAGAAATAATGTGTTTGGTCTCAGGGCTATTAATATTAAATCTTGGTCTTGTTTGCAACTTATGCAGGGACTTAAATTTAGTAAAAAAGTGTATCTAATCATTTTAATTTTGCAATCATGCATTCAAAAACTTAACTAGTCTGTTAAGGAAATCAAAACAAAATTATACAGTAAATACAACATGGAAAGGACAAAGAATTGCCAGTTAACCACACAGCAAACCGCACAGTAATGCGGTTATCCACTGAACTCTATAGTTAACTTAACTCAGTACTATAGCGGTTTTGTTGGCCGGTCCCGTGGCATACAAAGTGCTAAAATACCATTTTGTGTGCTTATAGAATAATGAAACCCTGCGTGTGGTTACGTGCAAAATTCTGATGAATATAGAGCGAAACTAAATAGGTTAACAAATACTGTTTTGACACTGTGAGGTAACGACATCTGTTACTGATTCAACGATGCGTAGCGTAACTAAATTGTGACAAGAGTGATTTTTGGTGACGTTCTAAATTGGTATCAATGTTTATTTAAACACGCATAACATGTTATCTTAGGTAAACTTTTGACATTACAATGTATTAACAGTCACAATACCACTGTGATGGTTGATACCAATGAAAGTTGATACTGTATTACAGTGGGTATTATTCCTCATTCAAAATGTAAGTGTATTTTTACTGACTTCAAAAAAAGGAGGTTATCAATTCGATACGTTTGTATGCAATATTGTTAGAATTGTACAATATTCACATATTTAACTCTATGAGGGCTTCTAAATATGTGTGCCAAATTTCATTAGTGTTTGTATGTATGTGTGTATGTATCTTTGTCCACGCATTTCTCCGAAACTACTGATTGGATCGTGATCATTCTTATTTTTATTGGATTAAGTAATTCACCTTAGGGAATAGTGCAAGTTACACCAAAATCGGTTCAGCAGTTTTCAAGATATTTAATATACAACCGAACTCCTTAGCGACAAACAGCACGAATGTGTAAATTTAGTTATTATGGGTATTTTGTCAATCTTTTAGATACTTTACTAAAGAACTTGCTCACTTTTTAATGATAGTGTTATAAATCTAAAAAGACAGAAATAAAACATTTTTTCAAACATGTGGCGACGCCTGGGGGAGGCCTATGTCCAGCAGTGGACGTCTTTCGGCTGAAATGATGATGATGATGATGAAAACATTTTTACAAAAAAATAACAAAAAAAAAATGCACTAGGGTCGATTGAAAAGCGGGCCAAGAAGCTCATCAGCGATGAGGCACTGGTTAAGTCAAAGCTCCAGAGCCTTGAACATCGTCGCCGAGTTGCCAGCTTGTCGGTTTTTTATCGGTTACATTTCGAGGAGTGTGCGATGGAATTGCATGATCTAATTTCCGTTTCATCATCGGACTACCAGGCGATGCGCTATTGGTACTTGGGATGTTCACCCATACGCACTAAACGTTTTGAGAATACTTTTATTATGCGTACTGCTAAGAAGTGGAATTCCCTGCCGGAGTCTGTGTTTCCCGATAGCTACAATCTAGGGGTCTTTAAGTCAAGAATGAATAGGTTACTACTAGGCAAGCGTGCTCCATCGTAGACCACATCTTCGCTTATCATCAGGTGAGATAGTGGTCAAGCGCGAGCCTAAAATAGAAAAAAAAAATTAAACAAAAAACAGCCTTGAAAAGCAAAATACTAAAAAGTGCAAAATAACTTTCATTTCGGAAGTCGTTGTCTAAAAACGATAAAAATAAGAGATAAGTACCAAAGACACTGACTGCCTAAACAAAAATTATTTGGCACTTTTTATTGTTTTGCTTTTTACTCTGATGACAACAAATCAGTGATTTATAAACCTCGGCCTCTCATGACTATTCTAAGGTATTCAATGCCAATTTTTAATCAAGTTATCTTCTGTATCAAGAATTAGAAATAATTTGGTAAATACATTTCGGATACGGCCGTGTTAATAATCCTATCAAACTTTTAAATGCTCGATATCATTGAAAATAACCACAGATAATTAACTAAAGAGCCTATTATGAAGGTGGTACCCTATGAAACAGTTTCAAATAGGATATCTCCGACGATTTTCATTTTACTCGGTCCCTAGTGAATTTTATCCCGAGCCCAGGCAGTTACTTCCATAATATCTTCATAGTATCTCCTAATAGCCGTCATAATTATTATACAGGACGTTAGTGTTATGACACCATTATAGGCGATTATTGTATGTGTAATCAATATAAAGTTATATCTGTTTTGTTGGATAGAAAAGGTGAATGTTGTAAACAAAAGATTGGTTCATTACATGATCTAATTCCGCCAAGCCGTTTCATCATCGGACTACAAGACGTACGGCGATGCGCCATCGGTACATGGTGGACATCCCACCCATACGCACTAAACGTTTTGGAAATACTTTCATTATGCGTACAGCTAAGGAGTGGAATTCCCTGCCGGAGTTTGTGTTTCCCGATAGCTACAATATCGGAGTCTTTAAATCAAGAGTGAATAGGTTACTTCTAGGTAAGCATGCTATACCTTCGACCACATCATCACTTACCATCAGGTGAGATAGTGGTCAAGCGCAAGCCTACCAACAATATATATATATCTGCCTAGCCTTTTCCCAACTATATTGAGCTCGACTTCCAGTCTTACCGGATTCAGCTGAGTACCAGTGTTTTACATGGAGCGACTGCCTATCTGACCTACACAACCCAGTGACTGGGTAACACGGTACCCCTTGGCTAGACTGGTGTCAGATCCCAAGCTTCTGACTACCCGTAACGACTGTCAAAGATCTTCAAATGACAGCCGGGACCAACGGCTTAACGTGTTTTCCGAGGCACGGAGGCAACTCGGTATGTTGAAATGGTCACCCATCCACTGACCGACCTCGTCAAGCGTTGCTTAACCTTGAAGATCGACCCGTGCGGCTGTTATTATTTAGCCACAAATATAATAAAACAATTGGGTTGGAAAAAATTTACATGTTGTGAACGTAACTAAATATTGTTACTCTAACGAAGCGCACGTTTCAATAGCTAATAGTAAAATTCTTAGTACCTAATCACATTACATTATCTTAATTATCTCTCCTCATTAACTTATTCCCAGTAATACTCACATCAACAAACAACAAGAATACACAGAACAAAATAGCGAATTTAAAAAACATCTTCGCGTAACACGTAAAAACCAACTTGCACATAAAGATGAAAACTACTGACCTTAGTACTAGCAAACGTTAAGTTTAAGTATAAACGCAAAACGGCTGTTTACATTGGTACAGTCAGACACATATTGTCCAAGTAAACTAGATGTTAAATAAGTAAGTAAATAATGTGATCACTCTATGTATACTTTCAAGTAGGATCATTCAATTATATACCTTCAGTATACAATTATGAGCAGTGGTGGCCCAGTGGTATCGGCCGCGACTTACAAGTTGTAGGTCGTGGGTTCGAGCCCAGGCAGGCGCTTTACTTTGTGTAAATTATTTCATCACCACTGCTCTCAAAAACGGTGAAGGAAAACATTGTGAGGAAACCGGCATGTCCTAGAACCAAAAATTCGAAGACATGTGACATCCACCAACCCGCACTGGGCCCCTCTCACAGAGATGAGGCCTGTGTCCCAGCAGTGGGAACATTAATAGGCTGATGATGATGTGTGAGTATACAATTGAATATGACGGCAATTTTACGGGTTCAAAGAGATATATTCCATCTTTTTAGCAATGATGTGTGATATAGACATGTATGTCCACAAAGAAGAGACAGTGGAAGTATTATCATCCCCGTCCTAAAACCTGCCAATGTCTGAGCAATTAAACTCGACAGAAAGTGAAAATCTCTTCACTTGACAAGTGGGTCTAAGATATTATTGAGTTCACAGATAGGTGCGTACTTCCATCTTCTCCATCTATGCCATCCTCTTGAGTCAATCCTTTATTTATATGGTGCATTAAATTATTTCTTTCTTTCTTTACGACGTATTCCACATTGGGCACCCGCTTTAACGGCACCTGAGTGAATGGCACCTAAGGTATTCCAGATACGGTTCGATATTTTTCGCAGGTGCCAATAGTGGAATAATTTATTATTTAAAATTTTATTCCACATTTGGCACCTACGGATCGGTCTCAACCCGGTAAACGTCTCAACCATACCTGGGTTGAGACGTTTATTTTTTTAAGACGTCAAAATCAAAAATTCGATTAAAATCAGTAGAGAGTTTAACATGATAAAAATATAACTTCCTCTTTTGCTTTTCTGGGTAGTTGTTGAACATTATAAGCAGTTATACCCAAACTACCAGGAGGCCAGAATTATGAAGAACATAAATTATTCCACCACAGGCAAATGCGAAAAATATCTATGGGTGCCGTATGTGGAATACCTTAGGTGCCAATAACTCAGGTGCCGTTAAAACGGGTGCCCAAAGTGGAATACTTCTTCTTTTCTTGTTTTCTTTTTGTTTCCTTTACTAGTAGGTATATATATGGCTTCGATAGATAGATTAGAGAGAGATAGAGAGGTATGGGTAAATAAAATATCTTGAAACATAAGTTTTCAATTACGTCATCTCATTGATACCTAGAACTGCCCGAAATTTTGTTGATTACTTTATAAATAAATTGACCTCAAACGTAAAAGAGCAATTATTATCAAATTCCAACGTATTTGCGTTATTATTATTTTGGTAATACCTATTCAGTGTTTTATTAACATCTGAGAATTAACAAAAATTGCGAGGTTATCAGCTATGTGTTATTTCCAGATACTATTTACAGTGTTACACAGTTTCAATTAAAAGATTGTGTTTTTTGGGACTATTCCACCGCACTATTCCCAAACCACTGCAACTGCTGAAAGCCAGAATCATTAGTGGATTAGTGGCGACCATGGAGGACCTCATTGCAATGCTCGATGACCTCAGTAGAGCTTCCGAAAGAGTGGGTCTTAAAATGAACATGGACAAACCCAAGGCCATGGCGAATGACCATGTAACACCCACTCCTATCAATATCAGAGACTCAGAAGAGAGAGAGAGACACTAGAAGCTGTGGACGATTATGTCTACTTGGGAGAAACGGCCCAGTTGGGTAGGTCTTACTTCCGTCGAATCCGACTCGGCTGGGCAGCGTTCGGGCAGTTGCGCGGTATCTTCTTGTCCAATTTACCGCAGTATCTCAAGACAAAAGTCTTTGACCGGTGTGTGTTGCCAGTTGTTACCTACGGTAATGAGACGTGGTCGCTCACAATAGGCCTCATCAGAGAGCTTAAAGTCACCCAAAGGGCAATGGAGAGGGCTATGCTCGGCGTTTCCTTGCGTGATCGCATCAGTAATGAGAATATCAGCAGGAGAACCAAAGTTACCGACATAGCCCAAAGAATTGTGAAACTTAAGTGGTAGTGAGCAAGGCACATTGCTCGCAGAACGGATGGCCGATGGGGCCGAAAAGTCCTGGAAAGGTGACCGCGGATGCGTTGGACGGCCTCCCACTAGTTGGACCGATGACCTGATTAAGGTTACGGGAATTCGCTGGACGCGACGTATGGGATCGATTAAAGTAGCGACGCGTGGGGGAGGCCTATGTTCAGCAGTGGACGTTTTTCCGCTAAAATGATGATGATGATGATTGATTAATCAGTATAAATAGGTTTTCGCCAATTCCATTATAATTTCTATCGCCACGCTAAGAAGAAGAGTGTCCTTTGACAAACATGGGTAGTCGCACAGAATCTAACTAGACGACTATGGGTTGGTCGTATAATTCGGTCATTGACCAATTGACCATCAATTAGATGTAGTATGTATGACAAAAGGAACTACTCACCTGTCCATCATTTGTCAAAAAATCTATTGTGATAACAAATAACAAACCGGATTTCTGAAAATCGGTTATCTACTCCACATAGACCTAGGTATTATGTTGCCGACTGTGCGCGCCAATTGCACTAATAGTCAAAGTGCTCCGCCCTAATTGTTTGAAGAGATCAAAACGTTGAGTTGGTTTGATACCTAGAATAGGATCCAATAATAGACTTCGAGTGGAGCGCTGTCAATTAGTGTCGATGAGTGATTAGGGTAATAAGTTTGAGACGAGTTCCTATTTTGTGTTTAGATCTACTAATGGAATGGTTTGTCTTGGAAATTTTATTGATCCCAGAAAAAATACATTTATAATTACGACGTCTTCTGGTATATCCCCTTGAGTGCCAGAAACGTGAATCCACGCTAGACACAATGGCTTTTCTATAGTTTCGGTAATTACGGGCATTCAACCGGTAGCTCTGGGTTTTAGCCCCGTTTGTAGGTCATGGGTTTAAACCAGGCACTTGGGTAGTCGACAAAAAAAAATATTTAGTCCGTCAGTTAGATAACCTAAAAATATTGGACACATATTATTCTTTTGCCACGTAAACAAAAAATAACGAAGATACAGTGCGTTAAAATATCGTGTGACGTCACGGTGTGTTACACTTTATACTGACAAAGTGACGTCACAAGCTCCCACTCCTGAACGTATGCGCTTTATCTTTTTAAATTTTTATTTATATGATTAAGTAAAAAATACGGGTCCAATATTATTGGATAGTCTAACTGACGGACTTAATAGAATTATAATTTTTCTACCCACGAAACATCCCTATTATTTCATTCCCATTGAGGGCGCTGCCCTCAGTGGGAACTGAGAGCAGGGAGGTGCTCTCTGTGGGTTCTTACTTAGTACACATCTGCCCAACCCTTTGGGAAGTATGGGGGTGATGTCATGTTATGCAATGCTATTGAATCTTTTCGCTTAGTTGGTGATTGTGAAATAGGTAGGGTTCTAAGTATATAAAATAACTTAAACTTTAAAGATAAAAGTTTATTAGGTTATCATCTATTCTAACGTTAAACTATTCCATTTTAACAATAACAACTGATAAAACTCTAAGCACCTAACATTCTAGCTGATTAACAAATGTTTTAACATTTACTAATGATAAAGTAAATTATAATTATGATTAAAAATATAGATCTTTGCAAAATGGTGATAAAATAAATATAACAAGCTTGACAAACTAATTTTATACAAAATTTTACCGTAGTAAAAATGGGATTCTATGGTGTTTTTCTTTTGAAGGCATCCTTTATTTAAATTCTTTCCTTATTTTCGGCCAAACTGAAACAAAATACACCTTCATTAATTATGGTGAACTTATAAAATTACAAAGGGGGTCCAAAATAATAAAACAAAACGTTATGTTTTTCCCTATAATTATTATCGAGGAAAAAGGGACCATCACCCTCACTTTTCGATATCTTTGCAGCGTCAATTTTCTTTTTTAACTCCCGACGGAAAACTGGGGTTTTATAAGTTTGACGGGTGTAACTGTGTATTTGTGTACCTGTCTGTGGCATCATAGCTCCTAAACGGATGAACCGATTTTGATTTCGTTGTTTTTGTTTGGATGGTGACTTCGAGAGTGTTCTTAGCAATTTTTGATGCAAATCAGTTCAACTGTCCAAAAATTATGGCTGTTTTGTTTGTATAGGGTGTTTTCGCAAAATATTGTGTCATAATTACGTGTTCAATAGATTGTTGATCAAACCGAGTCTATTACATAAATTATGTAGCATACAATGAAAGTGTAAGGGTTTAAAAAAATTACTTGTTATATTTTTAACCCAAAGGTTGACTAAAGCAGACTGCCTTGTTGCAATAAGTACGTCTATGTAACACTATTGCATCTACAAAAAGTTTTAAGTAAATAATAAAAAGTATATCTCGAATGACAACTCAACTACGCGGTATCTCGAGCTCGTAGCGTGATACCCAACGAAATACCCAAACCTGTAAACAATGAACGGATACTGTTGTTGTACCAATAGAAAAAACCCAACTAATAATGTAAACGTAAAAATGTCTGTATATTAAATCACCTCAATGGCGGCACAGATTTGGGTTTTTAATTGCTTTTTTTTACGAGTGGTAAACTTCATGGATGTCCGCTCCGGAACGAGCGAAGAGTTTGGACTCCAACTGACTAAAACTATATGGTGTTCTTCAGCTGCCTTTGGACAGGGCGCTGAAGTGCATGCGTATTTCGTCACACTCCCCCGGCCAGGGGTAGACCATTGCCTGTATTAAGCAACAGGATAAACTTTTTCTGCTCCGTAGCTCTTTCCCGTGCGATAATTATCGACTTACTCGCGAGCGAAGCCACTGTCACTACCGTTTATAAAATAAAACATTTAGTAAATAAAATAAAATAATCTCTTTATCACAATAATGACATAGGTATTTACGTATACATTGTTTTCAATTACATGAGTAGTTTCATTAACTTTTTTAGTTTATTCTGCGTGATCTTCATCGTCATCTTCATCATCATCGACTTCAGTGTCAGCCATGTATGGCGTGTCTGGGTCCAAGGAGTACGGTGATTGGAATTGCATGATAATTTCGTGTCTCGGTAAAGAATCTTCTTGAATTTGACTTTGACCGTCACCTTTTTCTTTTTCTTCATCAATTAGAAGAAGCTGGAAGTTAATTGGATTTGGGTTATTTCAGTTTAGTTAATTTATGTATTTCTTCTCTCTCACTGAGTAGGCCTGGCCTGACTTCTGAGTCTCGGCAGTTGGAATATCTTCTCTTTTCTGGGTTGATAAAGCCGTGGATTAGTATTTTCTTGTTTTACTTATTAGTTTTCTTAAACTAAATTGCAGATTTTAAAAAGCACTACGAGTTTGCTTTATAACACGCTAATTTTGAAAAGCACTACGAGTTTGCTTTTTAACACGCTAATTTTAAAAAGCACTACGAGTTTGCTTTTTAAAAGTAAATACAGAATGTATTTTTCTTTTCTACTTTATTAATAGTGAATGACGTAGAAAAAAAATACATCAAATAAATGAATATTCAAATACATTTCAATATTAATTTATCCAATTTCAGAATTAGTCCCATACTGAAATTTGTTGATACCCAAAAGATTGGCAATAAGTAAAATTTTAACCTGTATAAAAAATGGCAATCGTTAATGAACTGTTAGCATCAGAAAGATAAAATATTTTTATTTGGATAACAGTTTTACGTTAAAACGGGCTGGTACCGAGAACTGTAAAATTGGATTCAGATATTCCATTACTCTCTGTTAAATTCAATGGATTCTTGCCCAATTTCAAAACTTATTATAACTAAAATATTTTAACTAATGTTAGTGATATAATGTAATAATCATATGTAGTTATCATATTACAACTAAAAATTCCAGCAAATATTTTTAAATATAAGTAGGTAAAGTTTCAGTACCAGAATGTTTATTGAAATCTCATTAAAATGTTACAAAGATATTACCGCGTCTTCACACAAAGATTTTTAACTGAATAAATATTTTATGTAAACTGGGCACTTATTTTATATTGTAGACGTGATCAATCAAGACCATAATATCTAAACTAATAAAATATAGACATACAAATATTTGTTAGCTTGTTTTTTTTTTTAATTCTTGGAAACAATGATCCGAGTCCAAAAATCAATCATAAGCCATAATAACGCAGTGCCATAGTTTATATTTCATTCCAAAAAAAGCACGGTTTCACTGGTATTGGATTGGTTACGGGAGTGAAGACGCGGAAAAACACTAGTATAAAAAATACAAAACTTCAAATAATTTACAAATAAAGTACTCGTAACATAGAACTTTTACAAATTGATCATAAGAAGCCATAAACCGATACAATATAGAAGGTTCTACCTAGCAAATATGTACCTATATCCAGGAGACGTTCGAAGCACCTGTAGTATATTCCAGTCGCTTTATTACTAAGTTACTAGTTGACATTTATAAGCCTTTGTCACCAAACGTGTGTTAAATTATTCGGCTGCTCCCGGTTAGGCGGCTCAAAAGCCTTGGGTTCTAGATGTTCTGTATAAATTGAGGCGAAATAGCTGTGTAGTGACGGAACTTGGAAGTTAATAAAATGTTACAACACAAGAGGAATTTTAGTGATCCTTTACTGAGAGATAAATTAAGCGGCTTTCAGACTACGCTATAATATAATAGCATATAGTATATAGCTCATAGCACAACAATATCGCGCACCATACATTGTTATGGACACGTTCACACTGTACTGTACTATATATTATTGGTTCACTATATACGCTATAAAATTGGTGCGATGCACTGAGTTCACACACATCACATCACATCATCAGCCTATTAATGTTCCCACTGCTGGGCAGCAGGCCTCCTCTCTGTGAGAGGGAATGGGCCGTAATCCACCACGCGGGCCCAGTGCGGGTTGGTGGATGTCACATGTCTTCGATTTTTTTTTGGTTCTAGGACAAGCCGGTTACCTCACGATGTTTTCCTCCACCGTTTTTAAGCGGTGGTGATGAAATAATTTACACAATGTAAAACGCCTGCCTGGGCTCGAACCCATGACCTACAATTTGTAAGTCGCAGCCGATACCACTGGGCCACCACTGTTCTACTGAGTTCATGCTGTGCATATGCATATCACGCGACACCCTCTTCCTCCTCCCTCACCCCCGGTCGTCCCGCAAGCACTGTGCACACTCTTCAAAGATCGCATTCAACTAAGCTTGCTATATACAAGAAATGCTTGCGATAATATCGCGTAATGTGAACGCCATGCTATATAGTATAGCATTAGGTCCTTCTTTGCTATACTATATAGCACAATAGTATAGCGTTGTCTGAAAGCCGCTTTAGAAATCTTTGTACAGCTTACAAGAAGCATTTTCAATATCGTCATCATTATTTCCTTTCTTGTAATAATAAAATCTTTTGTATTAATAAAAATAATATCTTTCAAAATATGCATACTCTGGTAAAACTATATATATCTTTATGATCTTATGGGTTATAATAACTTGATTCAGTAATAGCTAAAAATTTAAGACCCATCTGAACTAAAAAACACGGCGGAATTTCGGCAACCGTAATAATAGGGATGTTTCCTGGGTAGAAAAATTATAATTCTATTTAGTCGGTCAGTGAGATTATCAAATAATATTGGACCCGCATTTTTTGCTTTATCAAATAAATAAAAACTGACAAAGATAAAGCGCATCAAAGTGGGGGCTTGTGACGTCACATTATCAGTATAAAGTGTAGCACACCGTGACGTCACAAGATATTTCAACGCACTGTATCGTCGTAATTTTATGTTTACGTAGCAAAAGAAAAAATACGTGTCCAATATTTTTAGGTTATCTATCTGGCGAACTAAATAGATATTTTCTGTCAACTACCCTATTTCGCATCATTTTAGTTCAAAGTGATGAGTATTAGTATAAATATACCTCAGGGTAAAAACGTGCGTCATCAAAACTATCAAGCTATATAATCGGTATTATAAATAAGTGTTAATTTAACAATTACGCATGTTGACCAGAAGTTCAATTCACACTTTAAAACAAACAAAAAGACAAAGCTACCAATCGTAAGACTAATATAATTCTAAAAGGATAAACATAAATCGCTTTGAGTACATTTAGAGAACAAACAGACCTTCGCTTGGTAAGTAACTGATCAAACAGACAAGTTTGTGTTACGTTATGCATTGTCTACATTAGAATAGTGGCGTTTACTTAAAGCCTTATACTAGGGTTGTTACGGAACCTTACCTTCACATCCGCAAATGTAAAACTTCCGCAAGAAATTGTACTTTCGCATCTGCATTCGCACTTTTGTTGCAAAGTTGTAATGTAGGTCTTAATAATTTATTATATTTTTTTTTTTTAAACAATCTTTTTTCTTATTCTTCTCAGCAAACCCTTTCATTTGACACCCAAATCATGGCAGTGCACAAAAAATAACTAGTCCACCATCTTGGGCCATCCGCTATATTGTATTTAGAATGACGTCACTTATCTAACCATGCATTGTCATCCAAACTAAACGTGTATGCAAAATTTCTACATAATCGGTGGAGGATAACTGCTTTAAAATTTAGTTGCAAGATTTGACCCGAACACACTTACATACATACATTGCAAGTTAATTAAAAGCTTGTAAAAAGGAAATTGGTTCCAGCCATCCGAAGGCCCTTTTTAAAGCGGTGGAGATATATAACTCTAACTTTCAAGTCTTTGCTCCCAAGTCACTTTAATTGCCAGGTTCAGTATCAAGTGAGCACCTGGTTCGTGGAGTAGGAAACCGCTAAGAAGATGACAAAACACATTAGGTAATAAAAAAAACTGTTTTTCAGAGTGAAAATAATTTGCCCGTTCTTAAAATTAGGTACCAATAAGGTAGTGTCTTTTTTTGTTTGAATTTTTTTTTTAACAATTTTTTTCTCTACAATTTGGATCCACCTCTGCCAACGCTAATATTAATTCCATAATTAAAATTAATTACATCCCTACTTTATACGTAGGTATTAGAGAACTTAGAAGGTGTCCTCCTCCTCGCGTCGTGTCCATCATTACTGAGGGTCGTGATGCCCCTGTCGTCGTGGAAGCAAATTTTCCTTCACTAATTTGCGCCATCTATGCTTGTCTTTTGCGTCGTGGAGAACATCGTGCAGTTTGGTGTTCAACGATGTGCGTACTTGGTCTGACCATCTTATTGGACTTCGACGTTACCCCTTCAATCTTGTCAGTAACCATCAGCTGTTCTAGGTTGTTTCCATCTTTTCTGGCGATGTGACCAAAGAACTCCAACATCCTACATCTCAAACGCATCTATGCGGTCACGGTCAGCTTTCTTTAAAGTCCACGTTTCGGCCCCGTAGCTGAAGATTGAGAACTAGGGAACTAGGGAATTGACAAATTTCACTTTCGTCTTACGTGAAATATTTCGGTCAAAAGTCGATCGGTTCGGTCTAGAAGGTGTAAGATAATCAAAATAACGACTGTTTTAAGTCCAATATTACATATGAAAGTTGACAATTTGTTCTATTGTATCTCTTAATTCATACACAATATACATCTCGTTTTTAAATTTTCATTGAAGAAAATACAGAAGACAAAAAAATGTACTTCACCCTAAACCTTGCTAAATATCAACATACATAAGCAGCTTTAATTTTAATTTTACCAAATAAAATTCAAATATTTTACGTAACTCGTATTCACAGGAGGATTATGTAGAATTTGTACGGATTATATCCCAATTCTGAATTACAGCTTTTAGTGGGATGTTATGAATGTAACACATTATACATTCACATTTTTTATGTGCCATCACCATCATCGTGCTAACTTATCTCGAAAAAATGTGGATCCTCTGGGTTAAACTACCAGAGCAGCGCCACAGGAAGAAGCTAGTTATACCAAAAATATTCAATGATAAAAAATATTTAATATCCTGTCCTGCTCCTTATGCAAAAATACCCGCACACTACGACACATTTGCAAGGCCAGCGCTAAGTCTATCGACGTAGCTAAGAATTAAAATTTTTGTCGAAAATAAATTAAATGTGTACCAAAAAGGGTCCAGTTCTCGGCAATTAGTTGCCGAGATATACGTAGTTTTGTAAAGTTGCCCTCTCAAACACAAGGTACAGCTGTAAATTCAAATATCTGACTAAAAATAATGTGCCTGTTTTTGAATATATTTTTAACCCTTATAATCAAATGACTATTCTAGATGCCGAATCTAGTCTTAATTCTATATCCCACTACTGGACCCTTTTTGCTTGGGGGCGTACAAATTAACAATAAGAATTCGTCGACATGAAGAAGAAGAAAAATTAACACTTACCAAATAACTCATGTAACTCCCAAATCCATTCATACCCATATTCTTCAACTCGTCTTGTTTCTTTACTTCTAGTTCAGACATCAAAGGCGTCATATACTGGTCGATAGCTTTGCTCACTTTATTCATGAACCCAAACATTTGGTACTGGTAGTCTTTCGAATCCGTGATTGGTACTGAAGACTCTTCTGGTACCGGTACCGCAACATCTGGATAGACATCTGCGTAGTCATCGGGTTGAGCAGCGGCATATGATTCAAACCGTGATTGGGAGTCTGGTCTTGCGTGAGCCTGGGAAAGATGATTGTGATTGTATTTTGTACTTGGAATGGTGTTTAAGATGATGTTTGGAGCAAGATCTTTAAATCGCACTTACACTACAGAACACTCATTGATTTTTATGAAAATTGTCATGATTTTGAAATTTTGAAGCAAGCTCTCGCAGACAGGCGTGACGCGGTAGCCCGACATTGTTGCGACCACCAATTTTTATAGAAATTGTTTTACTGATGATATATCTGTGAAAATGGTTTTCGCATCATTGTCACACTGCCTGCGCGAGCATTCAAACAAAAACTTCAACAATAAAACAGAAAGACTTAAGAGATAGAGTCAGGGAGGGATACTTTTACAAAATAATTAATGGCTACAATCTCTTTTATTACAAGCATTTCAAAAATCTTGCTTTCAAATATACAGTTTCAGGAACGTACCTCTTGGCGCCAAGAAGTAATAAGTAGGTACCTATGTCAGATTTATAGCCTACATCTACTATGTTCTACTATTTTGTAACAATAATGCTAATGATACGCCAAATTATACATTCATTCGGATGCCGTTATTCTATTTAATGGACCACGATTATCATATAAATGGAACATTGTATTAATCTATGCTATTCCTAAAATTTAGGAGGGATGTATTCAATTAAACGGATACAGAATTTCCCTGTGATTTTTAATTTCGTAGGCTAAACGGACAGCTGCCAATGACCTTTTTTATGTTGCAAGCGCGGAGCATAGTGTTGTAGGTGAGACTCAATGAAATACGAGATTCATCGAATCGATGTGACACGAGTCACCAATTTAATTTCACTAATTGGTGTAAATAAATGTATTATGAATGTAAACGTAATATATTTAAATATAACAGTATTTATACATAAACTTTTATTGTGTTAAATATAAAATCAACAATAAAATAAATATGATCGATATAATTTAATCTGACATAAATGCAGCTAAATAAGGGCAAATGTATATTTTTGGGGGGAAATAGTTCCATTTTCGATCTTTTTCGATTTTCGATCAACTATCGATCACTCAGAATAGTCAGGATACGACACAATTTTTATGTAACTATAACATGACAACCCCCCAAATGTCAGTTTAGTCTACGAAATTAAAAATCGGAGTAGGTGTAAGTATTTATTTTTCACATATCGAGATCTAATATTTAAAAATTAAAACTGAATTAGGGCTGAATTTAAAAAGCACTAGGCATGTTAGGTTAGCAATCACAAAATCCGAACCGAAGAAAACGGATCAACAGTATCCGAAACCAAAACCGAATACGATACGACACTCAAAATACTCACAAAATAAAATGCGGACGCGACTAACAATATTGAAAGAAACGACATCTTTGGCTTACAAAGACTAAAATAATACGCAAAGAAAAACCTTGTAACCCTATTTATAAATAAAGAGGGTCCTTTATTACCTTTGAGTGAATAAGAAATGTCACGTCTGAATGATAAGGCTAATCTCTGAAGCATGGTCAACCATTGTTTGTAGGAAACTGGTGCATATGTTATCTGGAAACGCTGAGAAAATTATAGTGCTTGACGTAAGAAGCCTTAGGTAATAAGAATCCTTTGTTTTGAACATGAATGTGGACGGTTATAAGGGTGAAGGGAGTCCAAAGAGACGGTAAATGAATTTTGTGAAAGGTGAAGTGAATGAGGTGACTATTGAAATGATGATGATGAAATGATTGAATGATATTGAGATGTATGGGAAACGAAGGTATGTCTTCGTTCTCTCTTTTTGCCGTCACACGCCGATACCAAATAAATTAGGATGAAGACAAAAGTTTGGATTTGAGTCATCGTGGTGAAAGGATTAGTCAACAAGTGCCAGAGTTCTCCAAGTAGCTACAAGTATGAGCCCAGTAGAGCGGACAATAATAGGGTAATCGACGTGAAAAGTAGAAAAAGGACAGGAGGATGAGGACTAATGCCACTCAACTGAATTATGACATTGAAGGTTTCATTCCTTAAAAATAGTCGTAGATATGCAGTTTATACTCTAGAGTACTTCACGATAAAAGGTTCAGTATTTATTATTAACAACATCAAACGTAACTTAAACAAATACATAATAGTTTATCTTTTACTGAAACTAGAACGCAATCCAATATTCACTCATATCTTCCCAACGTTGGTATATCCTTACAAATATGAAGTAACAAAAATATCCCGTACATAATACCAGCTCAGAGTTAGCAAAAACAATAACTCATCATGCAAAACACAGATTGTTTCCCAACACAGATGGAAAAATATTTTTCACACTCCATATTATTACAAAAGTTTTGAATTTGACAAAACTGTGGCATTTGAGTCCATCTTAAGGGAAAATAAACACGAAACTCAACGCTGTGAATATATCGTTAAGCTGTGCGATATATGTATGAATTTTTATTGGTTAGTTTTAATATGTTCTATGTTGTTTATAGTGCATTTAGCTTTGCTTTAGACTAAGTTGGAGTCAAAAAACCGGCCAAGAACGTAGCAACCTTCACAGATTTAGAGTTCCGTACCAAACCACAATAACAAGTTGGTTGTAATAGGAGAATTAAGGAAATTTCAAAACAAAAATCAGATTTACCAATATATTGGTATTTGTTGGTAAAATACAAGTAATAATAAACATTATCACCAAATTTGAGGTTCATAGATCAATGGGAAGTTAAAAAATTCTTCGGAACAAAATTTTGTAAAAAATGCTGACTTGGTGGCTTCTCATTCCTTTGTTTTCCAATATTTTTTTAAACAAAAAGTTTAATATTTATCTACTCAACGAGCTTTAAACAACGACTCACCACTCGATGGGGTAGGTAAATTTTTTCTCTGCGCTCCCCTTTAAGAACTTTTTAAATATGTTTTGACAATTTTTATGGTATTATACTGTAAAAAATTGAAGAATGTAACTCCAACCGTTTATTTATAAAACCTGTGTGGCAGATGACGGACAGATGGTGATGGTGAGTGGCAGCAATAGGGCTCCATTTGGACCCTTCGGGTACGGAATCCTAAAAAGGAGTACGAAAGTTGGTATCTTGTCAACAGGGGTGCGCAAACACCCAAGGTGTCCGTAGATATGTGCAATGCGACAACCACACGTTTTCATTACTCTTCAGAAATAACAATTTTAGCGTCGAAGCATCAATGCCGCTTTCTCGTGTCACATCTATCTACGACAGGTGCGATTCTTTATACAAGCTTGTGTGTGTTTATGTACCTAATCAAAGCTCGCAATTTAAATTAGACCCACTTTCCAGTGTACGATTGAGTTAAAATTTTAAACACACGCTTGTTTCTCGTGAATACAAATGTAATTATTGATATGATAGCATGTTTAAAAAAAAGTTGAAAACTTGTTTCAAACAGATTTGCAACAGCCACCATCCAAGTGTACTTTCCTGTTAAACATGTTATCATAATAAGCAGCATATAATGACACTATCCACTCCCTAAAATAGATTTATATGCAAACATTTGTCCCTTCGACCTTTGTCTCGACACCTAGCGCGCACTATCCTGTAGTGATCAATCCCCTCATTAATCGCCTTGTCCTTAAAATTTCTGCTTGACCGTACTACCTTTCTCACCCTTGTACCATCTCTTCTCTCACCGCAAAGATTATGCGACATTGTTTCTCACGGCCCTAGTTAACAATTTCGCACGTTCTCTATCGTTTTAGGGTCGACATTTACCTTTTTATTATACTACGACTGCCGAAGGAGGTGTTTATCAGTCTATGTATGTATGTTTGTTCCTATGTGGCGTTCTAGAGACCAAACGTGTGGGCCGATTTTGATGGATCTTACGTCAATCGATTCGTCTTAACCCCGCGAGTGTCACTGGCTACATGAAAATTGGAAAATAGGAAAATAGCGGTTCTTGGGCGCCATATTGTGGGGTCCCAAATTTTTATTTTCTTCCAAACCTATCGTGTGGGGTATCAAAATAAAAGATTTTAAGAGGTGATTTCAAAAATATATGACATTTATATGTTTAAATGTACCTAATTCGAAAAAAAGTGACTAAAGAGTGAGAAAACAAAAAAAGTTAATTAAAAAAATCAAAAAACCCGACTGCTTGAAAAGTTCTTTTTAGTTCGCTTTTCAAGCAGTCAGGTTTTTTGATTTTTTTAATTAATTAATATAGTGTCAAGTATTTAGTTTGGCGTCTGATACTAGAAAGAAGTTTGAGTAATAAAAAAAATATAGTTTTTGCTACTTTGAAGAATGTATTGTTTTGTTACGGTAGGTGACATACGACCACGGTAAATTTACGGGCATATTTTCTTGTTTCATACTTTTTAGAGCGTGATTTTTCAGTAGTCGGGTTTTAGTTTTGAACTTATTTTATATTTAAAGTATTTTGGAATTCTTGCAGAGCCTGAGGAAGCAAATGAACCTAAATGCAACAAACACTGCGACGCCGTAGTCGGGTAAAAAAACAGTTTTCATGAGTTTGACAGGATATGTCTCACAAACGGTGCGGTCGACAAACATATGATGTACCAAATGAAGGTAGAGCCTTACCTTCATTTTAAAATCCCTGTTCAATGATACCACAGATGATAGGGTAGGGCGAAAAAAAATTGTTTATTCTTGACTTCGTGCCACTTAGAGGGCTCCATATTCAATTTAAAGTGTCCAATTGAATAAAGAGTTTAAAAGTTATGAGGGAACAGATGAACATACATACACACAAACCTGTCAAAAACACAACACTCGCTTTTGCTTCGTCGTAGTCTGGTAATTAATTGCAATCTTGGTATTATAAGTATTTAAAAGTATTTAGTCTTTACATGCAATCCTCACACATCGAGAGCTATCCAAATATTTAAAAAAAAACCTTTACATTTCGATCCATTAGCTTCATTAATTTCATTGTTAATGTATCACTTAAAGGAAGAGTGAGACATCTCCGACACAAGTACTATTATAACTTACTGGGACTGCCTCAGTTTGTGTATGACACAATGTATGAGATGTTTTTTCTTTTTTTTGTCGTTTTTGATTTAGTGTAAGACAAAGCTATCAACTGACTGCCTCGTTGGTCTAATGGTCGCAAAAGCTGTTGTCTATGTGGTCCTGGCTTCGATTCTCAGATCTGGTAAAGCGCTTTTGAATCTATGTAACAACATGAAGTCGTATGCGTTCTTAAACAGAAATATGTGCCCAGTTGATGGTAATGGTCTCACCCTAACTGGACGTTAAATATAACTGGCAAAACCTGGATGTATTAATGACACACCTGTGCCCTAACTCTTCGGATTATACAGTCAGTAGGTAGGTATAGGGTGGCGGTAATAGGAGAAGTATGTAAGTATGTAATGTTGGTGTGCCCTGCAAACCTATCTGATATGCTTTGTGTACTTACCTACTGTCTGTATTATCCGAAGAGTTACGACACAGGTAAAAAAAGCTTATTTTTAACCCCTGACGGAAAAAGAGGGGTGTTATAAGTTTGACGTGTGTTGCTGTGTATCTGTGCGTCTGTCTGTGGCATCATAGCGCCTAAACGGATGAACCGATTTTGATTTAGTTTTTTTTTGTTTGAATTTTGACTTTGTCGAAAGTGTTCTTAGCTTTGTTTGAATAAAATCGGTTTAGCCGTTGAAAAGTTATTCGCATTTTACTCTTTGAATCTGGATTTTTTCGCAAGATATCGTCTCATTATTACGTGTTTCGATAGATTGTCAATTGAACCGTGTCTGCTACTATGTATATTATACGTAGTTTATAAAGAAGGGAAAAAAATCGGGGCGTTTTTAAATTTGTAATTTTATCTTATTTGAAATTGTATCCATTTTCATTACAAAGAAAAAGCTACACGACCATTTTAAACTAATTAAGTTTATCTTTAACAAACAATTTTAGTTTTTCATTCACCGTCGCCGTGTTTGGAACGTGACTGGCTGACATTTTCTAAACGGTCGCCGGCCATGATAGTCCGACACGTGATTAAGATAAACTGCATTATTCGTTATTACTTTACTTATCTCTACAGCTGTGAGTATAACGGGTACTCTGTGTGTTTTCTTTTGTTTAAATAATTCTATTTAAAATATATATATATGTAGGATACGGAATGTAAGTATTAGTGAAAGGGATGGATGTATCGAGAGTGAGGGAGAGAGAGGATGTACGAGAGATGGCGAGATGGCGACAGACGTTAAAACGCAAAGACGTGTGCTAGAAATATTAAATTAAAATAAAGTGAGAATCAGTTAAATAAGAACTTGTTTTACTCTGAGTCCACATTCCCACAAATTTTGGGGGCTCGTCCGGGATTTGTGCGGCCCAGAGTCACAAGGAAGTAAAGTGATAACGACGAAGACGACCGGCGCCGGAGTGCACGTGGTGTGGTGCGCGTACGGTGTTCGAAAGACGACGATATCACGATAAGACGGCGATATTTTCTACGACAAGGCGGCGGATCACCTGCCTACCAAGACGAAGACGGTAATGACGGACGACAGTAGCAAAAGTGGTGGCGCGAGCTCACAGGCGGCGGTCGCGGCGGCGGCCATGTTCGGCAATTTCGAGAGCGGCGTCGCCCAATTTGACGGCGAGGATAAAACATATTCCTCCACCAAATGGGCCCAAGACATTGAGGATAATGCGGAGGTGTTCAACTGGACATCGCAACAAAAGCTGATAATCGCGCGGCGATCCCTCATCGGCACGGCCGGGCTATGGCTGAAATCCGAAAAGGTGTTCAAGTCGTATGAAGAACTCCGAGCGGCCCTAGTGAAGGAATTCCCAGAAGCTGTAAACTCTAAGGAGATGCACGAACTGATGGCAGCGCGTAAAAAAACGGCGAGAGGAGAGCTGCTACCAATACATGCTCATAATGAGAGAGTTGGGTAAGAGAGCTAAATTCCCTGATTACGTAGCTATTCAGTACATCATCGACGGTATTGAAGACCACCAAATAAACAAAATGATACTATACGGCGTTACGACGTACGGCGCGCTCAAAGAAAAATTACTGATCTATGAAAAGATGAAAAGTTGCACGAAGAAGAAAGAAGGACGAGTCGACCCAGCCACTGAAAGAAGAAAAGAAGCATCCACGATTCCCAGTTCCACGCGTCGTTGTTACAACTGTGGAGAGAAGAACCATTTGTCGAGCCAGTGTGCCAAAGGAATCAAATGTTTTCGTTGTAACGAATATGGCCATATTGGCAAACAGTGCCCTCTCATTGGCGGAGGCGATACGTCGGTAAAACAGCCGGCACTCCAACAACGTGAACATCGTGCGGTCGGTAACAGCCGAATAGCAGCGGGCGCAAGCGAGTCGGTAAAACAGCGTTCGGCTCAAGGATCGGCTATGTTCGGGACTACGACCGGTCCGACCAATCGGTGCGCTTGTACGAGCGGCCATGACATCGACAGTGGATATGTCATCGACACGTCAAACATAGTGTCAATGGTGTCGAGCAAGAATCAAAACAAAGACTTAACGGCTATCAATTTACGAAAACCGGTGAAAACCATATTAGTGGCGGGCAATCACAGTTCTAGCGCATTGATCGACTCAGGAAGTGATGTAAACCTGATATCGGCGGAGCTGTGTACTAAACTATTTAATGTTAAGTGCAATGTCGGTGGGCTAACGCTAACCGGACTAGGACGTTCGCAAGTGCGGTCGTTAGGTACAATTACGACGGTGATCGTCATCGATGGACAGTGCTACAACGATGTTACGTTTCACATTATACCTAGAGACTGTATGCCTTATGATATAATAATAGGTCATGAGTTTTTGAGAAGTGTGACAGTGATAATGAGCGATGGATCTGTGGACATATTCAGAGATGAATGTGAGTGGTTTCATAAAGTAAATTGCATTACAGGTGACTCGGAATCGCTGGTAGAACATGTCAGCAGTCCATCAGTAAAACAGGAAGCTTATCAGTGTGTTGACATGTACAATCCAGTCCAAGTAAAGGAAGCCCCGTTGGAGCTCAAGATTGTGTTAAAAGACGATGTACCAGTTGCACAACGGCCCCGCCGACTGTCATACATGGAGCAGGGTATTGTAGAAAAACAAGTCGATGAATGGTTGAAAGACGGCATAATAAGGGTAAGTTTTTCTGAATACTCTAGCCCACTAGTGTTGGTAAAGAAGAAGGACGGGACAACTCGTGTATGTGTTGACTACCGGCAGCTTAATGCAAAGATTGTGAAAGACGAGTATCCTCTTCCTATTATTGATGATTTAATTGACAGGTTATCTCAAGCGAAGGTGTTCAGTGTTCTTGATTTGAAGAATGGATTTTTCCATTTGAAAATCAGCGAAGAGTCCATACCGTATACTTCATTTGTTACCCATCATGGGCAGTTCGAGTTTCTGCGAGCACCGTTTGGACTTTCGATCTGTCCAAAATATTTTATGCGGTTTGTTGACATAATTTTTCGGGATCTGCTTTCTCAGAAGATAATGATGATTTTCATTGATGATATTATAATTCCAGCTGTTGATGAAGAGCAGGCATTGCAACGACTAAAGCAAGTTCTGGAAATAGCGGCACAGTATGGATTGAGAATTAATTGGAAGAAGGCAAAGTTGATACAGCGTGAAATAGAGTACTTGGGCCATATGATTAAAGACGGTGAAATACGCCCAACTACTGAGAAGACGGATGCTGTGGTGAGATTTCCAGAACCCAGGACAAGTAAGCAACTTAAAAGTTTTTTAGGTTTGACTTCCTATTTTCGGAAGTACATAGAGCAGTATGCTGTTATTGCCAAGCCTCTAAATGATTTGTTAAAGAAAGATGCGGACTTTGTGTTCGATAAGATGCAACAAGAAGCTTTTCATATTCTAAAAGAAAGGTTGTCTACTGGCCCAGTATTAAAAATATTTGATCCTAACTTAAAAACTGAGTTACATACAGATGCTTCCAGCATAGCTATAGCGGCTATCCTTATGCAGTATCACCCTGATACTGGCTTGCACCCAGTTCAATATATGAGTGTTAGGACTAATGAAGCACAAAGCAGATACTCAAGTTATGAACTAGAGGCATTAGCTATAATAGAAGGCGTCAAAAAGTTCCGCCATTATTTATATGGAAAGCGCTTCAAAATAGTAACTGATTGTCAAGCTTTTCAGCAAACCCTGATGAAGAAGGACCTCACAGCAAAAGTAGCAAGATGGGTGATAATGCTGAATGAGTATGACTTCGAGGTGGAGTATAGAGCTGGAGAAAAGATGCGGCATGCAGATGCACTCAGCCGTAACCCCTATGTGGCCACAGTTACGTCCTTAATTGATCAGATTAAGCAAGCACAGGATCAAGATGATGGTGAAAAAGCTATTAAAGAGGTGCTGAAAGAAAAGTCTTACAAAGATTATTTTATGGATGGAGACATACTCTACAAAGGCCCTGGCAAATTGTTGGTTATACCTAAAAATTTAGAAAAGGAGATTATCGTGCGAATCCATGGTAATGGACATTTTTCAAAGAGAAAAATGAAGGATTTAATATGTCGAGACTACTATATAAAAGATTTGGACAAAAAGTTAGAAGAATTTGTATTAGCCTGCATACCATGTCTGTTGGCTACAAGAAAAGAAGGCAAGCAGGAAGGATTTCTCAACCCCATTGGAAAGGAAAGCATCCCGTTAGACACCATGCACCTGGACCATGTAGGACCATTGACGGAGACCAGGAAGCAGTACAATTATATTCTTACAGTGATTGATGCTTTCACTAAATTTGTATGGTTGTTCCCTACAAAGAGCACATCTAGTGCGGAGACACTGAATAAATTAAGAATACACCAACAAATATTTGGAAATCCAAGAAGAATTATAACAGATCGTGGAACAGCATTCACCAGTCATGATTTCCAGGAGTACTGTAATGAAGAAAACATTCAGCATGTAACAATCACCACAGGGATACCAAGAGGAAATGGTCAAGTTGAAAGAGTCCATCGAATAATAATCCCTATGTTGACTAAACTTTGTATTGAAAACACGGGCGTGTGGTATAAACATGTGAGCAGAGTTCAAAGAGCATTGAACAGCACATTTCAGAGGAGCATCAATACCTCACCCTATGATTTATTAATTGGCACCAAGATGAGATATAAAGAGGACATTGAAGTTTTCAAATTACTTGAAGAAGAAACTGCAAGACAATATGAGAGTAATAGAGAAGAGCTACGTCAAAAAGCAAAAGAGCAAATATTGGCTGTGCAAGAAGAAAACAGAAGACATTATAACAAGAGAAGGAAACCGAGTCATAAGTACCAAGTAGGTGACCTAGCAGCTATAAAGAGAACCCAATTTGGTTCAGGGCTCAAGCTGAAAGCTAAGTACCTAGGACCGTACCAAATTACCAAGGTTCATCCAAATGACCGCTACGATATGGAGAAAGCCGATAGTACGACTGAAGGTCCCAATCGCACTTCCAGCTCAGCTGATCAAATGAAGAGGTGGCCAGACAGATGTACCACAGAATAATTATGCGAGTGAGTAGCTAAAATCGGTATGCAATGGTGATGAATGGTATGAAAGTGTTTAGTGTAAGGTTATGTTAATTTTACATTAAGTTTGTGTATTAACATGCATTATCCATGTAATGTTTAAGAGTTATGGTATCATGTACCTACCTAGTAAGTAAGTATATTATGTGTAGCATTGTGTAATTATAGTGCAAGGTGCTGTTTATACTTGTACTCTACTACTACTCCACTATTTTCTGTCTAGCGAATTTGACGAGTTAAATTAGGTTTAATTTGTAAAATAATTCAAATGAGTGTAGTACCTCTATGTAAGTAATTTGTTTGTTTGCCATGTAAATAAAACTAAATTGAAGAAATGCTTAATTATGTAATAAGATTTATTCGGTAGATGCTAAGAGTGTAAGATAGAGGTATGTAATGTAGAATGAATGCGGAAAGGAGTGTCTGGGGACAGACAAGAGAGCAGGACGGCCGAATGTAGGATACGGAATGTTAGTATTAGTGAAAGGGATGGATGTATCGAGAGTGAGGGAGAGAGAGGATGTACGAGAGATGGCGAGATGGCGACAGACGTTAAAACGCAAAGACGTGTGCTAGAAATATTAAATTAAAATAAAGTGAGAATCAGTTAAATAAGAACTTGTTTTACTCTGAGTCCACATTCCCACATATATATATTAATTTTATATATATATTATACACATAAATATGTGTATATTTATTATTATTAATAATAAATATACACATATTTATGTGTATAATTCTTGAATGAGTATTTAGAGTGAATTTTTGGCAATTTTATTTTCAGAAATATTCAAAATTTTTTTATGATCAGCGCATCATTTTTTCTTTTTCCAATCATTTATATTAGCCATCATCTCAATAGCCTCATTTAGCATTTTAAGGAATAAAGTTAACGAAAATTTTTTTGCCTCTAGGACTAACCTATTTTTTCTGTAGGACAGCTAAAGTACATTATTTTGTTATTCTGAAGTACATTTTTTTTAGTCCACTGAGCCTTGGTTTTCATAAATTGATGAAAGAAGAGTATTTTTACATGACTGTTGGAATAAAAGTGTGCTATAGGTACCTATTCCACTGCTTTTCCTCCGGGAAATACAGGGGTGATGGTACGTTATCATAATATTACTTTCTAATAAGAAAATCCAAAGGGAAACAAGCTGCCCCATTGTTTGTAAAGCACTCCAATTACGTAGAGATGATGTTTATTTAATAAAGAAAAAAAAAACAACTTCAACAGGATCCAATATTAAACTGCAGATTAAAAACAAACCTAATTTTAAACAATTGCCAAGTTAATTGAAACAAGCAAATAAAAGAAAAAAACAATCTAATCTCAATAGGACTCGTCCAAAACTGTGCTAAATAATTATTTGCCTTTTTTGGAAATGACATTAAACCGCAACGGAAAATAAAAATAAATGTGCCTTTTTACCAACGAGTTTTATTATGACCTTTTGTATAATTGAGAAGGATGAAATTAATTTCTATAACGATATGGAAACAGTTAAGGCTGGACTCCGAGAAAGCTGTCGATTCGATCGAGACTTGGGCTGTACTGCAGTCTCTCCAAGCAACGTCTTGAAGTGTTTGTACAAGAATGCCATCATGTCAGTTCGACTTCAATTCAGACCTTGGAACCTATCCTTCCGCAGCGAGGTGTGAGACAGGGACTATAACTGTATAATGCTGACATAATATTTTTATATTTACATTAATATCTTAAATTTTTCAAATTGAATTGACTTTTTTTTTTTATTTGAATTGAAACTTATTACGAATAATATAATTTAACTTGCATGCATGTGTTAATAAAATCAGGTATTTAGTCAAATACGTAAATAATTATATTTTAACAGTACTCACTAATATAATTGTTCTTTTTTAATAATTTGTATGTCAATTGGCAAAACATAGCGCACTACCAAATTTTGAGGACCTTGCATGTAATTATTAACTACATTTTTAACCCCCGACGAAAAAAGAGGGGTGTTATAAGTTTGACGTGTGTTGAACACAACTGTCTATCTGTGTATCTGTGTGTCTATCTGTGGCATCATAGCGCCTAAACGGATGAACCGTTTTTGATTTAGTTTTTTGTTTAAAAGGTGACTTTGTCGAGAGTGTTCTTAGCTGTTTAAATAAAATCGGTTTAACTGTTCCCATTTTACTCTTTGGATCTGGATTTTTTCGCAAGATATAACATAACCATTATTACGTGTTTCGATAGATTGTCGATTGAAGCGTGTCTTCTACTAGGTATATTATATGTAGTTCGAAAAGCATGAAATAAAAACAAAAAGTCGGGTTTTTTAAATTTGTAATTTTGTTTTGTACAAATAAATTATTCTGATTCTGAACAAAACACCATCAGTTAACAGCTGGGAGCAACATAATAGAATATACAGTGAACCATCACAACCTACCTTAGTTCTAGGTACTAAACTTTCGCTGCACACAACACCACCATTTTTAATATAACTAAAGATTTAGAAACATTAGTCTATGTCCCAGACACTCACAACTCGCCCAGAGAGACATTTATCAAGCACAATCACACCTGCGCAGCAAAACTGAATTACTCACTAGAAAACCACAACTAAAGGAGTTTTCCCAATAATACAGTCTATACTTCAATTATTTGAGATAAATCCATCGCCACTAGTTAAGTATGGTCTGAGTTATTTATTTTAAGTTGATATTTAAGTGACTATTTAATTAAAAAGCATGACTTACTACGACTACTTTACTGTTAGAAGCAGTGCTGGCCCAGTGGTATCGGCTGCGACTTACAAGTTGTATGTCGTGGGTTCGAGTCCAGGCAGCCGCTTTACTTAGTATAAATTATTTCATCACCACTGCTCTCAAAACAGTGAAGGAAAACTTCGTGAGGGAACCGGCATGTCCTAGAACCAAAAATACCGGCCAAGTGCGAGTCGGACTCGCGCACGAAGGGTTCCGTATTTGGTAAGTTGCGGTTTACGATTTATGACGTATTACAAACAAACTACTTACTAGATCTCGTTCAAACCATTTTTCGGTGGAAGTTTACATGGTAATGTACATCATATATTTTTTTTAGTTTTATCATTCTCTTATTTTAGAAGTTATAGGGGGGGACAAACATACACACACACACTTTGGAAGTGTCTATCGCGCAAACTATTCAGTTTAGAAACCTCAATATCATTTTTGAAGACCTATCCATAGATACCCGACACGTATAGGTTTGATGAAAAAAAATATTTTAGTTTCAGTTCTAAGTAGGGAACAAAAAATAACAAATTATGGGGAACCCCCAAAATTTATTGTATTTTTTTCTATTGAATAGTGAAAATCTTAATGCAGTTCACATAATACATCTACTTACCAAGTTTCAACAGCATAGTTCTTATAGTTTCGAAAAAAAAGTGGCTGTAACATACGTACGGTCAGACAGAGAGACATGACGAATCCATTTTTTGCCATTTGGCTATGGAACCCTAAAATTTCGAAGACGTGTGACATCCACCAACTTGCACTGGGTCCGCGTGGTGGATTACGCCCCATTCCTTTCACAGAGAGGAGGCCTGTGTCCCGGCAGTGGAAGGAGGCTGATGATGATTTAATTAAAAGGCCTTAAAAAAGTATAGTTTGCAATGAAATTTGAACATTGTCACGTATGTCATAGAGTTTTTTGTTCCAAAATAAGATAAATATCTCGAATTCTAAAACTCAAACATAGGCCCGACCATTAACACTATATTTGACACTCTATAACCACATCTAGAAAAGCGCAAAATACTTAGTAAATAGGTCCCAACATAGATTCACATTTACTTGTAACGTCAACACAGATAGCCCACGTCTCGTTTATTAAATTAAACCCTCTTAATATTTCAGCAGGGTCTCTATTTACTTAGGATGCCAAGTTATGTTCTTATCTCTTCGTATATAATGCGGCACTGAGATTATATGAAAGCATTTTCCGAGGGTAGTTTTCTGAGGAAATCTCGTGTTACACGGCTTTTTTGCTGACCGTGTTGATTAAAAGAGTATAGACTACTAACAGCTCATTTCGCGTAGGTAATTTTCTTAGCTTATTACCTGTTCGAGGCAAGGTTTTGCATTTTCTATTTTTGTTTATTTTTTTGTAGGAGGTGGAGCTCGTGGCTAAATAATAACAGTCGCACGTGTCGATCTTCAAGGTTAAGCAACGCTTGACGAGGTCGGTCCGTGGATGGGTGACCATTTCAACATACCGAGTTCCCTCCGTGCCTCGGAAAGCACGTTAAGCCGTTTGTCCCGGCTGTCATTTGAAGATCTTTGACAGTCGTTACGGGTAGTCAGAAGCTTGAGATCTGACACCAGTCTTGCCAAGACATCAATAATTGGGTACCGTGTTACCCAATTACTGGGTTGTGGAAGTCAGACAGGCAGTCGCTCCATGTAAAACACTGGTACTCAGCTGAATCCGGTTAGACTGGAAGCCGACCCCAATATAGTTGGGAAAAGGCTAGGCACATTGATTTTTGAATATTTGTTCACTAAGAGGTTGCACTTTGATGTCATTGTATAAGAATCTTCTGAAGGATCGGGCAAATATTATTCTGCTGACTAAAGTCCAAAATTACTTTGATAAAATTGATGGACAGAATATAACTATGTATATATACACTACTATTAACTACGAGTATGCGTGTGTGTACTATGTGTATGTCTGTGTTTCCAGATAGCTAAAACCTCGAGGTCTTTAAGGTCAAAAGTGAATAGGTTACTTCTAGGCAAGCGTGTTACACCGTCGGCCACATCATCGCTTAGATAGTGGTCAAGCGCGAGTATAAAAAATAACTTTTTCAGAAATGGAACTAGTGACTGCAGCAACTTAAAATTTAGATTGCCGATTCGGTTACTTTACTACTTTAATTGCTGCCCGATTATTATACCTTTAAGTACATTTGTAAATAAAAGATGATTTCTAGAAAGACAAAAAAGCAATTCACATCTAAATCTATTGACAAAACGTTTCCTTTACACTCGCAGCCAAAATGCCAGGGTTGTCCCGATCGAAACTAATTTGGATGTTAAGCAACAAGCCACGTTTTAATTCAATATGGAGGACACAGCATCATGAAACCCTCATTATTTGTCATCGCAACCCTGAAATAGGCTATACGTGTTACTAACACTTGAATTGTGCTGTGGTTGAGTTTAGGATGGATAGGGAAGTAAACAAGACGGTAGATTACTTGTAAATCTATACTAAAAAAAAAAAAAATGTTTATTTCAATTACAAAGGGCATTTGGATACATATTATTGGAGATCACCTTTTAAGCAAGGAATTGCTTGTATTAGGAGACTCCGCACTTCCACTTATCATTATTTTATGCAATTGAAATGTAGACAATGTAAACATGCAAGACTAAAAATAAAAGTAAAAATAAAAGGGTAACTTAAAATTATACAAACAGCAATGCAAAAGAATGAGCGTTATGCGTAGAAAAAGGTACCGTGTATGAACGTGTGTTATGTGTGTCACGAGTAAGTGTGTGAGTGAGTGCGTGAGTATGGGTGTGTAGTGTGAGGTTGTGTGGTGTGCGAGTTTATAAATACGAAAGTGTGTCTGTTAATTTGGTTAAAATTTCGATTATGGGCCGTCGATTTTTGGCACAGGGAGGGTGGTGGGGGGAGGGGGGGAGGTGTGGTTACCCCCCAGTACTATTCCCACTACTCGGAGCCCCATGGTTATGGAGATATCCATGGTTAAAGTTTTCAGGTTAGAATTAAAATTTCCATAAATAACCAACGATTTAAGGGGCGCAGAGGGAGGGAGGGTTAAGGGGGGTAAAGGGGCTACCTCACTGTACCATCCCTACCCCACGGAACCCCATGATTATGGAGATATCCATGGTTAATGTTTAGATTACTATTTAAGCAACAAAGTCGACGGAGCCCCGCTGCGCGGGGCTCCTATTCCTGTCTGCAGGGTCTAAAGTAACCTAACATGAAGGAGATGACGGGAGCTGAGTTCGCTCGCTTTGCTCGCTTACTTCAGCTCCCGTCATCTCCTTCGAACCTAACCTATCCGTGTCGGGTTGCCCTAAGCTCCCGAGCACGCTTCGCTCGCTCTTGGACTAATTCTCATTTTTTTTCGCCACGAAAAACATACAAAAATACATAAAATTTCCGAGTCTTGAAAATTTGTAAAATGCTTTCTTTTTATGAGTACTACCTATACAAAAAATATGAACTTCCAAATCAGCGGCCCATAATGGAAATTTTATCCGTTAATTTATTTGTTTGTTTATTATAGTTACGCTTTCACGCCGAGACGGCTGAACCAATCCGAATGAGATATGGGACTTTGGTAGATAATATCCTGGGTTAGGTCACGAGATCCTTTCGACCCGACTCTCCCTTGGGATCGAAACCTAGTTATGCGGGTGAAACCAGAATGCCATGCCAGTATAGCTATGTGTAGGTAAGCGTAATTCTAAATATAGGTTATCGGATTGGATTGTCGGATTAGCCCTGCAACAATGTCTTGGGATCGAAAAAAGCCAATGAAGACTTCTTTCACTAACCCAAATATAACTAATTTGGTTATTGCATAGTCGATACAATAGATTCAACATCGTTGTAGGTTTTAGTTTTAAGCCAGTTACAACTTTTTTACAGTCTCTGAGCTTCATGGAATAAATAAGTAATTCTTTATTCAGCAAGTTGTATAGGTGAGAAGATTGCCTTGAGTGTTGTCTTTTAGCGAAAGCAGATCTAACTTTGACAGGAGGAGCGACTAAATAGCTCCTTCTGCTTTTAGGCTTAGAGGGATCATACGGGAGGGATGTGTGTTTTCTTAGTATAAGTTGAAGCAAATAAAGCTTTCTCACAGACAAGAGATCAGAAAACAGGTAGAGGCTTTGGGTTGGGTATCTATAGGGTTTAAAGAACATGACCTTGAGTAAGGTTCTCTGCGCCCTTTCAAGTTCTAAAAACTTCATTTTTGTTGTCCCTCCCCAGCAAGATAGACAGTACATGAGGATCGATTGGGCCAGTGATATGTAAACTTGCTTCAGAAGTTGCTTTGAAGCCGCATGTCGCAGTGTTTTAAAAGTCCATACCAGTTTCCTAACCCTCTTCTATACAGCTGAAGAGTTTGTTTGTTTGTTTGAACGCGCTAATCTAAGGTACTAATGGTTGTAATTGAAAACAATATTTTTTTGTTGGATAGTCTATTTACCGAGGAAGGTTATAGGCTGTATAACATAACGCTACGACCAATAGGTGCTGAGCATAAATGAAAAATGTTGCAAAAACGGGGAAAAAATAATCCTTTTTGAGAGCTTCAGTTGCGTGCGCTGCGTAAACAGTTACGCAACAATCATGTACTACCTACCTACCCTACCGGTAGGGTAGGTAGGTAGATATGTAGGGAAGGATAGTTTAGGGTAGGTAGGTATGTAGGGTAGGGTAGGTAGGTTGGTAGGTAGGTTATGGTAGTGTAGGATATGTAGGTAACTAAGGCAGGGTAAGTGGGTAGATAGGTAGCCAGTTGACGGGAGCGAAGCCGCGTAGGACAGCTAGTGTGGAAATAAATATGGTACCTAGTACTACAAGCACAACTACAACAAGCAACAGCAGCAGCTGCTTGCTGTCTGCAAGCAGTACTAGCATCTGTAAGCTGCTTTGCCCGCGTGAAAGTCGTCCCACGGAGACCGTACATTTTGCCATGATAAAGCCTATGTGCTAGTCCAGGCTATAATCTATATCTGTGCCCAATTTGATCCAGATCCGTTCAGCTGCTTTGGCATGATTGAGTAACACACCTTCGCATTTAAAATTAAAATATTAGTAGGATAGAATGCCCATTTTAAAAGAAAAAAAATTGTTTTGCAAGTCCAGCTAACACTCAAAGGACTCTTGGGCTCGAATTTGGTGAAAACTAAAACTGCAAAATAGGATTGTTGAAAAATCTAGCCAGCCAGGAATCGAAATAGCTGATTTAGAAAAATACACTTGTACATTCGATAGTGTTGTTAATATGCACCGAAACTGATGTGGATGTTAGAGAACAATGTATTTAATATGGAGGGCACAGCATCATGGAATACTCGTAGTAGTCATAGCTAACCCTGAAATAGGCTATACAATGTTAGTAACACTTGAATTGTGATATTCACACAGTTCGGGATGTAGAGAGTGTTGCGGTTTGATTAAGTAAGTGTAACTTACACTACTAAAGAAAATATAGATAAAAAAATGGTATGCCCACAAAAAAAATACTTCTTTTGTTGTTATTTGTGAGCCTACAGACAGATAAGCATCTTCGTGTGTAGTATCGATTGGACTTCAATTTTGTTCGACCTGATTAGCAAGAAACAACTAAAGAAAAAAGAGTTTATTTTAAAGAAAGACGTAGAAAAAGTTAATTAAAAAAATCTAACACCCGACTGCTTAAGAAGTGAACTAAAAAGACGTAAACAAGAAGAAAATCATCCTGTGCAGTCGGAGGACACATATCCGCAACTTTTTTTATTTATATTTATTTTTTATTAGGTACAATTAAACGTATAAGTATAATATTTTTGTAATCACCTCTTAAAATCCTTTCCGAACAAACATACATACATAGACTGATAAACACATTACCCTCCGTCGGCAGTCGGGTAAAAAGGAGTTTATTTGCGCCTAATATGCATAAATACATGTTAAAACATAAAAAAGACTTAAATTTAAACAACAATTTGTATTAAAAAATTAAAGGTTCAATGACCAAAATAAATAAAAGCGCTAGGTACATGTACTTCCCTGGCTGTAATTCTTTTCTTACTAAATACCTACACGGAATACCAGAAAATCTTTTGGCTTTTACACTTCAACAGTAAAAAAGACTTTCCCACCGCTATTTATCTCCAAAGAAGAAATTACGGTAACAATGCATATTTATGAAGGAAAACCCTCATTTATTTCAATTTTGCCTCGAACACAATGTTGATGTATGTAAAATATAAAATGGTACAAGTTTCATCGTTAACGGAGGCCATTTTGCAACGGAACGAAGTACCCTTTGGCAATTATAATTCATTTCCATTTCAGAGGAGCTTAATTGATAAAGCAGTTAAGGCCACCGTTTTTCTATTATGTAGTTAGCTCCTTCGTGGAGCGTGTTCAAAAGATTTTTATATTTTCTGATTTTAGCGATAGTAAAATTGTGATATTGTAAAATCTAATGGGGAATCTAAAACGAAAGTCCTTTTTTATATGAAACAGTGTATGAAACAGTGTATGAAACAGTGTATGACACAGTGTATGAAACAGTGTATGAAACAGTGTATGAAACAGTGTATGAAACAGTGTATGAAACAGTGTATGAAACAGTGTATGAAACAGTGTATGACACAGTGTATGAAACAGTGTATGAAACAGTGTATGAAACAGTGTATGAAACAGTGTACGACACAGTGTATGAAACAGTGTATGAAACAGTGTATGACACAGTGTATGAAACAGTGTATGAAACAGTGTATGAAACCGTGTATGAAACAGTGTATAAATCAGTGTATGAAACAGTGTAGAGTGGAGTTAAACGTGTGCCACTCCCTACTACTTACATACTTGACGGGCAGCTACTACAGCGATGCGATGGAGTGCGTGACTTAGGAGTCTATCACGATTCTAAGCTTTTATTTAACACACACGTGGAGCATGTAGTGGCTAAAGCCTCGAACTCACTTGGCTTTGTTATGAGACTTGCAGTATGCTTTCTTCTTCTTATTCGTTGTCTTCATTTCGTCTCAAATTTGGAACCCTTGTTACAATAAATACATAGATCGCATTGAAAGTATCCAGAAAAGATTCCTTCGTTATACGTGTTTTCGCCTCCGTATTCAATATCGTTCTGAAAATAACTTAGATCTTTGCAAGAAATTTCATCTGCAACCACTTAGGAATCGTCGCAGGATGGCGGATTGCACATATCTTTTAAAAATATTGTCAAATGAGATCTACAGTCCTGATCTCCTGCATACACTGCATTTCAAAGTTCCACAGAGATTCTATCTCCATCCCCTCTCATTCATCTAACTACATGCGTAATTCTTAGTACGAGCGAGTAAAGACCTTAAATTATTATGTAGGGAGTTCTCGTTTGGTGTGTTTACTACTCAAAGCTCATCAGTGTGTAAGCAGCTTAACTTTGACTTTTTCAAAAGTGGATGGTCTGCAATATTGCACGTTAGCGTTAGTGGTTTAATTTCTCTGATCGTTGTGCCTGATGCTATTGATCCCTAAGATATCCTTAAAATTATTATATTTCTAGCCGTGAGAACCTGTTATTGTCTTAATGTAACGTACTCAACTTGTTTTATTCATTTTATGTATAGCTGTTGGTTTTCCATCTAATAAATAAAATAAATAAGTTTATTATAGTGTTATTATCATACTAGCTTTTTACTGCGTCATATCCTACAGGTAGTATACATTTTTCTGGGATAATTTAAGCCATATTTTCAATACATAGAAAAGCATTGAGTGAAAGTTTGGACTTCTCGACTCGATTTCTACTCTAGGCTTTCCTTAACCAGTCACTAGAGTTGCTTTGAAAATTAAATCATTAATGTCATGCACAAGCTTGAACCTACAATCTAAAGTTAAATGTTCGCAAACCTCCAAGGCATCATAACTTACTTTATTAAAGCTTGTTACACATTTTCGTAAGATGTTGCAAACTTCAAAGGCTTGTCCATCATCTCTACTTAGCCTTATATGAACATCAAGGTGGACAGGTTGTGTCAGTTATGTGTTTCTTTAGACGAGGGTTTTATACACGTACAAGTTATTATGTAGATACACTTAAGTATATTAATAACCGTAACTATCAAAAATAAGGTTGTATAAATATGCAGGTTTACGAAAATTACGTAAGAAGAAAGATTTGGTAAAGAAAATGAGCAGAAGTGTCCTCTTGGTACAAGAAACTGTAAGGAAGCAACTATGAAAAGCACAGCCTTCACGGTTATTTATAATGGTAAATGAGAATCCATTTTGAATTATTTTATCATTCCTAGGCGTCTCCCAATTCTTTAATGTAATTACCTCTAGTAGATATTGCATTAATATTAACAAACAATACAGCGTTGGAAGGCCTCCCTCTAGGTTGGCCGATGACCTGGAGAAACTGGGAGAGGCCTATGTCTAGCAGTGGACATCTTTTGGCTGAAATGATGATGACAACAAAATATGAAATACTTGAAAACAAACGTTGCTAACACACATGATCATAAGTGCCTTACCACATACCACTACAAACACAACACTAAAAAAAAAACATTTTGAAATAGACTATACTAAGTTACAGTTCAGACGGTATGGGACATAAAATTCCAACAAAGTTTTCTTACAAGAAAATTCAATATTCATGTCGGGAGATGAGAACTATCGCTCATACAGGCGCTCGTTTTAAATCGTTATACTGAAGCTCAATGTTTTATATTTTAAACTTTCAGCTCAACTAACTCATTCATATAAGGCTTTAAATATATTTCAGCACACTTATTAAGCTTGTATTTAAATCCCAGAATATTGTTAAGACTATTCAGTCCGACTCCAAAAACTGTTTTAGAAACTCTTAGAATAGGAATTATTTATTAACAAAACACTCGGGCAATTTGCATTCTCTGTAAAAGATAAAGTTTCAAATGAGTTTAAATCTATTCTATTTTAATTTAAAACTCAGTGAAATGGTAATAGAAACGAATTGAATAGAGGTCTGTAGAAGACTGAACTTGAAATGTAGATGAAGATTTTAGGATTAATTCTATTTTCTGTTCTATTTTACGGAGAGAATAAAAAAACAAGTAAATATTGAGCTTTTCGGGTGAAGTTTAGCAGAAAAATAGTCGTGGCAGGTTAGTTTATTAAGTGACAGAATTAATAACAATGATACATCACATTGCTCTCAGAACGGATGGCCGTTGGTGCCGAAAAGTTCTAGATTGGCGACTGTGTACCGCAAGACGCGGCGTTGTAAGGCCTCCATCTATACTCCATTTACGATAACATTAGACGTTTAAAATAGCCCATTTTACAGCCCATCCAACCGATTTTGACTTCTATTGCGTTTGTGATACGACAAATGGTAGCTGTAGTAAACAGTTGGTTTTGGTAACAGGTTTATGCTTTTTATGTCATCCTTATGTTTACGGGATAGAACTCAATATCGGTTGAACAGACTGTAAAAAGATTTGGAAACATGTCTAATGTTATTTCAAATGGAGTTTAGGTAGAGCGACGACCTGAGGCCTTAGTGCGAGTTTTTTAACGTACTGACTCGTGATACCGTAAACGATCTCTTATGTCAAAATGTATAGAAATAAAGACGTTTCTCCTTAGCGCCAACAGACGGCGCTTATCCAGTTTCAATACAAATTGCGCAATTGATTTACGTTAACGCTTTTGACGGTTAGTAAAAACTCGCACTAAGGCCTCTGGTCAAGGCTGCGGGCGTCCGGTGGATGCGAAACGCACAGGACCGATCAGTGTGGCGACGCTTGAAGTAGGCCCATGTCCAGCAGTGGACGTCATTCGGCTGAAATAATGATGATGATCACAAATTGAATTTTCTAAGGTAGACACAACCTCAAAAGTACCCTGGCGGGAATAAAATAACGTATCATAATCAGCTAATAATGCCGAGACACAATACAAACCCGTTATCTGTGAGAGGGAGTGGGGTATAATCCACCAAGCGAGCCATGTGCGGATATTGGTTCAAGGACATGCCGGTTTCCTGACGACATTTTCCTTCTCCGTTTTGAGAGCACCTAGAAGATATTAATTTTCAAGTCAAAGTAATCACAATCTTAACTGTGAGTGTAAAAATAATACGTGATTATCAAAAGTCAAATGATTATAATAGGTCTGAAGTTAAACGAGCTTATCTGGGTTGTATAGACAAGCCAGACAGTCTTCGGTTGTGGATAACATTTTAATCATCTCAGAGAGGATGCCTGTATGCATTTTGAAACATTATTATTATTTATTACTAGTTGACCCGGCAAACTTTGTTTTGCCATAAAAACACCAAACATTCATCTACCCAACACTACGCCACCTACCCTACCCTACCAACCCTACCCTATCTACCCTACCCTACCTACCCTACCCTACCTACCCTACCTACCCTACCCTACCTACCCTACCCTACCTACCCTACCCTACCTACCCTACCCTACCTACCCTACCCTACCTACCCTACCCTAGCCTACCCAACCTACCCTACCCTACCCTACCTACCCTACCCTACCTACCCTACCCTACCTACCCTACCCTACCTACCCTACCCTACCAACCCTACCCTATCTACCCTACCCTACCTACCCTACCCTACCTACCCTACCCTACCAACCCTACCCTATCTACCCTACCCTACCTACCCTACCCTACCTACCCTACCCTACCTACCCTACCCTACCTACCCTACCCTACCTACCCTACCCTACCTACCCTACCCTACCTACCCTACCCTACCTACCCTACCCTACCCTACCCTACCTACCCTACCCACCCTACCCTACCTACCCTACCCTACCTGCCCTACCCTACATACCCTACCCTACCCTAACCTACCCTACATAAGAACCTTCTCCCAACAATAACGAACACAACAAAAAAAGAATAAGCGAAATCGGTCCAGCCGTTCACGCGTGATGCCGTGACAACGGAAAACGGGTTTCATTTTTATATATAGATATATTTTATTATACACCACAAAAAACATACAGGACAAATGTTTAAATATACAAGTGTACAATGGGCGGTCTTATCGCATTAGGCAATCTCTTACAGACAACCTTTGGACGGACCGAAAGATATGAGAAGAATTATATTATATTTGCGGAATTATGATTATGCTATGACTTTTATGCATTAAAAATCTATTAATAAATCACCTTTTATCAACATTATCACAAATATCACGGAATTAGAAATCTCTGGCAATCTATATCAATTAAATAAATCATAAAATCAATACGATTCCAGCAGAAAATTTTCCGATGCAATTAGTGTTGCATCGATATGAAAGTGGCTCTACTTGAACAAATTGTCGATACGGTACGAAAGGTGCTCAATTAACTCCAAGTCATACACAGGTGTTTGATTTTAAAACTGAGTTTAATTTTGTATTTTCGTGTGAAGTTACATTTTCGCTCGCAAATTGGTGTCTGAATCGAATGGGTTCGTTTTGATTCCGTTGTTTCCAGTCGTTCGTGCTTGAAAGAGTTTTTGGTAATAGAACTTTAAAACATGACTATTCAGGTCATAGGAAAAATTTCATATTAAAAAAAAGGTTTTGATTAGAACTGTTACATCACTAGAGGTATCCAATTCCGAAAAATCTTTGACTGGTGGATAACTATACTATTGCTGAATGTCATAGGCTATTTTTATCCCACTTAAATGCTATGTGCCTGCGGGATAGAAGTAGAAGCGAAGCCGCGGGAGAAATCTACTGTGAAATATCTTATTAAAAACAATATCCCGACACAGAGCTTTCCTAACATTTTCTTTCTCATTTTTTAATTAAACATGCTCTACAATATATCGTAAATCTCTGCGCACCTAAGTTTGTCACGGGAGAAGGGTCGCGTTATAATCTGGAGAGCATCGTACAAACAAAGTCGAAGTGTCTCGAGCTTCGGTCTCGAGGCTCGAACTGCACAGTCTGTGCACACACAGCACACAGGTGTGTTTGTGTTTTGTTATGTCACTACCTGTGTCAACGCTGTGTAGCTCGCGAGGTGATCTTTTAGTTTACGGATTGAAGGATTTTGTCCGGAAATTAAAAGAGCATGACATAACTTCACGCTTCTATTCCCCAAGCGGTTAAGCCAAGGTGTTTCTATACGTTCTTCGTAATTGAAAACACAGTTACGTCAGCTACTTCTTTGCGGTACACCATATTTCGCCAACGAAAATCGGTTCACTGGAGATGTGGTGCTGGTGACGACTGCTGCTGCGGATTACGTGGACAGTTTACCGCACCAATGTATCGACCATAAAAGAACTTCACATCAAAGATAGATTATCGTCGACTATTCAAATACGTATACTAAAGTTGTTTGGGCAAATAACTCGCAATGAAGACTCAATGGAGCGTATTGTAATCTAAGGGAGAATGGCAGGCAAGAGATGCGCGCGGGGTTGGTCTTCGATCAGATGGGCAGATCTTATTAAAAACATCACCAAAGCTACGATGTCCAACTGTTCCTAGACTGCGTCCAATAGAACCGAATGGAGACGCATCCATGACCACGACCACTCTGCCAAGAGTGTCCGACTAAGAAGAAGAAGATATTTCGCCTCCTATTGCCATCAACTTTGCACAAATTCAGCTACGATGATAATGATAATGGGGACAAATTCAGCTTCTTGGTTTCCAATTAAAATAATTTTCTGCAGATAATGATTTTTGCAGGCACATGTGACATTACCTGAACAGACATACCGACATAGCCCTAAGAATAGCCAAACTTAAGTGGCAGTGGGCAGGGCAAATTGCTCGCAGAACGGATGGCCGACGGGGCAGAAAGGTTCTGGAGTGGTAACCGCGAACCGGAAGACGTTGCGTTGGAAGGCCTCCCACCGGGTGGACCGATGACCTGGTGAAGTTTGCGGGATCAGCTGGATGCGAGACGCACGGGACCGATCAATGTGGCGACGCTCGGAGGAGGCTTATGTCCAGCAGTGGACGTCTTTCGGCTGATATGATGATGATGATGTGACATTTCTACTTTTTCTCAAGGATGGAAAACACTTTGGCAAACCCTCTGACATTGATGATCAGCGGTAGTCACCACCAGAGGACCGCTTGCTAGCTTGCCAGCATTATTGTGATTCTTATCATATTAGCACTATCCGGCAAAATACTGTCTTTCTATCTAATAACAAGATATTGAAATATATATCTCCAATACTAAAACCTGTGTATATCAAGCACAGCACAATGACAAATCTCTTGCGATCGAAAGCCTTCGTGTCGTGATCCTCAAGAGAACCGATGCAAACATGTTGAAGTGGCTCGACACAAGTGTGTTTGCATTCCATTACATCACACTAACCTTGTTGTATCTAAGTCATATTGGTTTTACAGTGCAGGTTGATCTTATAGGTAGCTTAGTTTCCCGCGTTTTGTTTTGCATTTAAATAGTGACAAGAACACCATTTGTCGATTCCATTTTGTTCAAACCGAACGGTGGCGGTGTAAACTTCTAAAATTATATCGCCGCTGCAGTGGCTGTCAAACTTTTGTATAGCATTTAATTTTGCACTATATTTTCGTTTAGTTCACAGATAGTGACGCCGTCAACGTTTGCTTGCTATATTGAAAAAGTAATGAAAAACTTGCGACTGAACTCAAAACTCTGGGCGTTATTGAAAAACTATTTTTATTTGAAGCGAGAGAAATTTCTAGAAACTCTCAATGTCTCTCTGGTAGCAAAAATTGTTTATTTGCGTCCTGATGTTATACTGTTATGACAAATATTTTATAAAAGAAGCGCACGCCCGACGCCAATAGGGACGGAAAGATGGAAAAGTCGTGTTTTAAAGTTTCGTCACAACAGAAAGTTGATATTGTTGATCCTGTCTGGACTAAACAAAACTGTTAGCTTTTATAGCGTTTTTTTTTTTTTATAGTCTATATGCTCGCGTTTGACCACTATCTCGCCTGATGTTAAGCGATGATGCGGTCTACGGTGAAGCACGCTTACCTAGAAGAAACGCTTACCTAAAGACCCCAAGGTTGTAGCTATCAGGGAACAAAGACTCCGGAAGGGAGTTTCACTCCTTAGCTGTGCGTACAATGAAAGCACAATTGTTCGCACAATTCGTAGGAAAAAACAAAAAAAAAACCATTTTGTAGTGAATAATAAAATTAATAAAAATCTTCTTAAAACACGCTTTAATGGTTTAAAATATGAAATATAATATTGCTGGTCAATACATGATGCTATCTTGTTTGGTTGAAGAGTTGTTATGGCCACCTTCCAGCTGCTCCATAGTACCATATTATTTCAATATTTTTAAAGTTACATAAGTACGACAAGTTTCAGCTTAATCGGGTGCCAGGAAGTGCTTGAAAAATCTATTTCTAGTAGCTTATTTAGAGCTTGAAATAAAATAACATTTCCATGAACATTTTGATGGCATTTTTGCACCATATGATGTTAAAGGTCGAAAAATCTATACGTTTGAAGTCCCTATTTCTAGCTTGAAATGTTACTAATAAACTTATTGGATTCATAGAACCTTTATTTTCTGAAATATCTTGAAGCGATTGGGCGAATTTAATCATTCGAACGTATTCGAACCGACATAATATAATTATATTATGTCGGTATTATGTATTTATCTGAAATATAATAATCCCAAAAGCTAGACTTCTGAGCAAAGCGGCTTACGCGTCACTGACGAAAATGTAGAAGTAATCACAGTTTGAGTTGACTGTTCCACACACCAGTACTAAGGAGCTTGTATACCAATCTATTCGCTTCTGAATTGCTAGACACCTCAATCTAATCCTTTTGTCACTCTCATATGACAGACACGATTATTATGATACGGTTTACCATTTAAAGACATGCTTTGCTAGAATATGTAGAAATTGTATCAGCGCCATCTGAGCGAATTTGGAACTTAATTATTGATAACATGAAATATAATAGGAATGGGTATCTCTAACCTTTCAGTTTCATCGTTGTAGAAAAAATCTATCCAAATAGAGCCTCATAGACTCATCTCAAACACAGTGCCAGTGTGGGGCTCCATCGCAGGATAAGCCCCACCTCCTTGTCTGCCCTTCGTGCCCAGCCACCTGCACCTTTTAGGATCTGAACGTGGCAAATGATAGAGCTGTCCAGGTGGCTACATACTGGTCAGACAAAATTTGAGAATAAATGAGTTAAAAGTTGAGTTCATCGATACGAAAAGAAGACAAACCTTTCAGATGCCTTTAGGTGGCGGTGATGTTAAAGTTGCCGCCTGATTTAATGCCACACCAGGCTTTAAAAAAATGTGATGATGTGTGTGTTGTGATTCCATTCTGGTACGATATTAAAAACGAGTGGGAGCAAGAAACATGTTAAAATAATCGTTGAGCCTGGATCCGAACCTGAAGCATCATCTTTATTGGAACAAAAAAACGTATTAAAAATTGTTTGATTGAAAAACACATTTTAGATTGTACGAAATAGTAGTTTATGCAATGGTCATATAATAGGGGTTATTAAAACACGAGCGTAGGTTTAAATTCGGCTTCGCCTCATTTGATAATAATATTACGCGAGTGTTTTAATACTTAATTATATGCCGTTGCATACACTACTTTATCTTCACTCATACAGTTGAAATAAAACAAAAGTGGAAAGGGAAAAATATTTGGTATGGCCGGCAATTTAGATTCTCATTGCGCAGCGCGCGCATCCACAGACAATGAAACTTCTTTACTACAGCCCATACGCACCATGAAATTAAAAAGTTAAAGTGTGCTATAAAAATTAAAAAGTTATTTTATGATGCAGTTGTTTGAAAATCTAAGGAAAATGTTGAACTGAAATGGTTTTTTTTTTAATTTTACCTATTCACGAATATAAAGTACGTGTTTATACAATATTTTTTGAATTCGTATTTGGAACATTACGTTGTGAGTGCAGATAAAAACAGTTACTAGCTCTATTTTCGTACACAATCTAGTTCTCTCTCTTTATGCTATGTCTATGCACTTTGTTCACTCAATCCCGTGGCACATACTTAAGTTACACGTCTTCAACAAATCACAATGCTCAAACTATATACCAAGTCGATTCTTCACACGTTTTATTTGTTCTTCTTGTAGAAATCTCACAAAGCGATGCACCGAGAGTACTTGAAAGTTGTGAGCCTCTTCCGATAGAAGGCGGCCGATATACTGGAAAATGCTTAACTGTTAGAGGTATGGCTTAAAGTGCTGGGACGTCTTGATGTATTTGGGTGTTATGTAAATCGTATTCGAGTCTAATGCACTGGTTATGGAATTAATTTTACTGCACTGTTCCTACCTTTAAGTAAAAATTACAGTAATATGTTTTCGGTATATCAAACACTGATGTGGGTGTTTGATATAACCGAACATGTCAAACGGTTCATGGGCTATCAACCACAATGTGGGCCCCGGAAAATGTAAGGCGACACCGCTGCAGACCCAGGCGAAGATGGCGGGATGAACATGATGCCTATCGACATCTATTGGAAGGGAGAAGGGGAGGCCTTGCCTCTGCATTGGGACATAATAGGCTGAAAATAAATAATAAAATAACAAACACTAAACTGCAGTTTCTTTAATACAATTAAATTAACGCCTTATCAAGAGATTTGATCGACTGTTGATATTTCGGTCAACTAATCATCAATAGTTGTCTTCAGTTTGACAGATAACCTGTTTGGATGTATCCTCCGAAGGTTAGGTAGGACGTTAGGTTGATGAAACGATGAAACACTGATGTGGGTGTTTGATATAACCGAACAACTGCACTATCTTCCCGTGGTATTGCAGTATGCATGAAAGAAGGCTGCCATTGTCAAATCCTTAAATTAAACAAATACAAAAGAACAACTTATATACAAAGGCGAGCTTAACCCATTTGTTATAACCTAATATTATTCAGGCAGCGAGCGTTAAATTAAATAATATACACAAACTAAATGAAGACATCGTTTCAAAAAAGCTGCTAAGTACATAATTGATTCCACTAAATGCAAAAGCACCGCAAAAACCGAACTTGAAAATAATTTCGAAGATTCTCGAGGCTATTTTTTCAGCTAGCAACCAAAACTCAATTCATCTACATCAGTCATTTGCCAAAGTGAGTTATTTCGCGCCTAAAGTTACAAATCCGGCGATATCTAGACATCTGCCTGATGGGGTTTGCTTCGGCCGACGATAATGTTTTATGTGGAAGTGTTTGATTTTTATTTCTTTTCTCTTTCTTTTTGTATGCATTATCATCAGCATTATCTGTCTCATGTCATGATCATGTCAGCCGAAAGATGTCCACTGTAGGACTTAGGCCTCCCCTAAGTGTCGCCACATAGATCGATCCTTTGCCATTCGATCCAGCGGATTCCCGCAACCTTAACCTTTCAGGTTCACCTAGAAGGAAACCTTTCAACGCTGCGTCTTCCGGTAGGCGGTATCTGTTCTGCGAACAATGCGCCTTGGCTACTGCCACTTAAGTTTCTCCTTCTTCTTCGGGCTACTCGTAAGTCGGTAACATTATTCTCCTTCGGATGTCTTCAATGCTGATTCGATCACGTTGGGAAACGCCGAGCATAGCCCCCTACATTGCCCATTGGGTGTCTTTTTGTACTGTTGATGCCTTTTTTTTTGCGTGAGGAAATGCTCGTGCATACTGTGCTACCACGGTGAGATAGAGCAGTTATTAGGGACTCCAATCCGCTAACACTCCATGGTGTCCTCATGTGCCGCTTATGGCGGGAACACGGGCACGCATTAGTACTCATCCGTGAACCCGCCGCGGATATCCGTCACCAGACCCTCCTCTGGGGAGTAGCTGTGACTACCCCAGGGACCAAATCCGCACATACGACCAGACGACCCCGTGTATCTCATGCACTCTTGATCCCCCAGTGACGGGTCAGGTTAGTGACCCCGCCACCTACTACTTTTCGGCTGCAGGGTATAGGGAGAGCGGCCAACGCTATACCGACACTCCTCCTCTGCGACCCCACCGCGTCCGCCACCAGACGGTGGCGACCCCGTCAAAGCCGCGGAAGGTAGGGAGAGCGGTGCACTGCAATACTGGCACAACTCTCCTCGGGTTCCTCTTTGCTACACCGTGGGTGACCAAGCCAAGGCTACTGACTCCCCCCGCCTCGGCAATGCGGGAACCCACCGGGGGAGGGGGGAAGGAGGTATTGTTGCTGACTAAAGTCAACAAGGGTCCACTTGCTCCTTAATAAATTGATTGTTCTGTATCCCATAAGTTGTAATTGGATCAACACACTCCTGTTTGTTTTCTCGGCATTAACCACCAACCAAACAAAAATAGCTTTAGCTAATGTTTTGCAAAGAGATAAAAATATGCAGGATAATTTATTCTTGTAATCTTATCTGGTGATCACATGAGAAATATCTTCTCCTTGTAACATTAACTGCCTATATTTTTATTATACTTTTTCTCTGAAGTTATGAAGTAACTAACATCCTGCACAGAGATGAGTCACAGCATGCTAAGTACGGTAGACACACCCTGTCAGGATCAGCATCATTAGCTATGATATATTTAAAGTGCAAAAAAAGACTGAAAAGCCGGTCAGTGGGCCTTCTAAACCAGTTTATGTTACAGTGACCGATTTGTTTGATAGTAAATACATAACACATAAGGCTACCACATAAATCCTAAACCACTGCTATCTCGTGAATCCGAAGAATTGATTCCAATTGTATGACCGGCGATCAGCCAGAAAAGCAACGAGACAATGAAGCTCGGTGAGTCAAAGGGAAATTATAGGACTACCTTCAAACAATCAAAAACAAGTTAATTCAAAAATATATTGGGAGTATATTGAAAGAGATTTATTTTATAGAGAATTTAATATCAAGCAAACCACCCTTTTAATACATTTATTGGTTCTATTGTGATGTAGGTACACGTAATGTATTCTGGCAACTACTTTGAATTTTATTAAACTTTCAATCCTGTTACCATCAAAATGTAAATATCTAATAAGTATTTGTTCATACTTGTGTTTTGTTTATGTTTATTGTTAGGTCTATGGCTATGGAAAATGTGTTATTAATCAGTACTTCTACAGAGGAGCAGTGGTAGCCCAGTGGTAACGGCCGCGACCAACAACTTGTAAGTTCCATGTGACACATGGGTTCGAACCCAGGCAGGCGCTTTACTTTGTGTAAATTATTTCATCCCCACTGCTCTCAAAACGGTGAAGGAAAACATTGTGAGGAAACCGGCACGTTCTAGAACCAAAAATTCGAAGACATGTGACATCTACCAATCCGCACTGGGCCTGCATGGTGGATTTTAGCCCTTTCACTCACTATGAGAGGAGGCCTTAGGCCCAGCAGTGGGAACATTAAAAAGGCCGATGAAGATGAATCACCACTTCTTACTCAGAACAGACTAGTAACTAAATCTATTTATCGCCAATTACACGTTCAAGTGGAGATCATTTTCCAGTAAAAAAAAACCAGACCTTTAACGTTTCCCCCACAAAATATCCACATACCAAAAGTAAACGGGGTGATTAGGAATACACGGGTAAATCGAAATACAGTCCCTGCATTCCTATTCACTCCATTCTTATTCAATTCTTCACTTTCGATTAAAACAATGGGGATGTTGACATATCAATGGCTCCAAAGGGACGCACATAAACAGACGTGGCATTAACCCCTAGAGTAATATACCTACACAAGCAAACACACTGATGTACGCCCAGCGAAGGGCTGCTGCCTCTTGTTATTAAAATTTTCATGAATTTCGCTCAGACTGTGACAAATAATGCCGTTTTGGGACGCTGCAGTGAAGGTAAAGTTTTGCCGGGTTACAGTTTCGTGTTTGCGCGATTTGATTAATTTTGGACATATATTTAACTGGTATGAATGTTTTAGGGAGAGATAGCGAAATAAAATCATGGGTCGGATTTAGTAACGAAATTAAATGTTTCCGAGTATGAGTTGATTAGGAATTATAGATTCGGTTGTAATTTTACTTTCTATTCATTCATAGACCATTTTTTTTTCTACTCCTCCGTTATTCTTTTCTGATTAATTTTGTTGCGGGATCCAAGAGAGTTAAATTAATTCGCCGGCATTTCGAGACATTTTTCTGGTGGTCGCGACAGTTGATTTTGGCTTTCAGGAGTTGTAGTGCTTTGGGCATAGTGCGGTGGGATAGTCCCAACAAATCACAGTTATAGTATTATACATAGGTAAAAGGGTTGTGGAGGCCAGATAGGCAGTCACTTCAAGTATAATATTGGTACTCAGCTGAATCCGGTTAGACTGGTAGCCAAACCTTACATAAGGCCAGGTAGATTAATGTTTAACCGACATCCCAAAAAGGAGGAGGTTCTCAATTCGGATGTTTATATTTTTTTATGTATGTTCGGACATATCTCCGTGATACCGTCACCTCGAGAGTATACCCTATACTCTCGAGGTGGTCCCATTGTAACCAAATCAGAATAATTCCATGGAAATCGAGGGAACTCCTTAAATGTAATAGGCAGACATAGCGATTTTGATATTTTAGCTTACCATGCCGCAGAGTGCAGCTCTGAAGAAGAAGACCACAGATGACCACTGGAACTCCTTAATAAGTATGTCATTGGTATAATATATCTCGAATAGTTAAGAGCCTATGATGAAGCAAATACATGTAAGTAACTGGTACTGATGAAAATGGTACCATCCAACAGATCTGATAATGAAGCTGGAAGTAGACACTGGAACTCTGTAATAAAACAGTGTATCCCAGTCGTGTTTTGTCTTATTGGAACTGAAATAAGATGTACTCTGGCTATAAATGAATCTCATGACAATATGAGGTACCAAAACTAAAAAAAAAATATTTTAATATTTTAATAAAAAATTTAAAGCAATCGGTTGAGTCGGTGTCTTTGGTACCTATTGTTTTTCATTTTCTGACACCGACTTCGGAAAACAACCTAATTTTTCGCTTTTTAGTGTTTTGCTTTAGAAGTCGGTTTATGTTTTTTGTTAAAAAGTTTTTTATTAAATAATAAAAACACAAATGTCCTTTACCATAATTTGATCATAACGTAACATAAGATCCAAATAACCCCATAAAGTTCTATAAACATAAAATTTTACTCACGAAAATGTTCCACGTTACCCCAATCGTAAATTGTAATTCATCTCTTTGTTCAGAGACGTAATAAATAAGGGAAGTTCACACATCCAAACTCAATATTCGAAAAGGCGTGGTTCTTGAGTGAATAAGCTACTGCGTGACATGCCTAATCCGACGCGCGTGTGTGCACATGCCTTATATTGAAAGGTACTTTCAAGTAAAAAGTGTTGTGATAAATGTATTTGAGCCTTGTTGGGTTTTGGATTAGGTTGGTTTTGTAGTCTGTGTTAGTTTCAAGAATAGTTGTCGATTGAAAAATTTACTGAAGTTTTTATTTGGCTTGAATTGAAAACGACATAAAAGATTTGGGAATAAATATAATGACCACCAAAAAAAACTTTGTGACTATAACCCCTAACCACCAAATCTAGTAATATACTGACAAAAATAGTAAATGATCACCAAATTTGGTAAATTGATCACCAAATTTTAATAGCAAATTATTGCGCTATTTAATGTTGTAAAATAGGTTAGGTTAGGTTAGAACTGTGACCAACCGCGCGCGAGCCGAGCGAGCAAAGCGAGCGGTGCCGCGGCAGCGGCCGGCGAGCGCTACTTCCAAGTTGCTCCCAGAAATTTTATAATCTTTTTGGTCATTGGTTTAATTTTGGTGATCATTTACTACTTTTGGTGATCATTTACTACTTTTGGGTTAACAATGATTTATTTGGAGTCATTTTGCCTAAACAGGATAGCGAGATGTTAAAACTTTGGTTATAATTTTACAATAAGATGCGGGTTTAATTTTGGTGATCATTTACTATTTTTGTCTGTTATATGTTACTATATCTGGTGGTAAGTTAAACATAAGCCAAAAGATTTTACAAAGGACATGGCTAAATAAAGTATGGACGACTGCCTTAGCAATGTATAAACATTTTAACTAGTAATATGTAATACTGAATAGCTGAATATTAGTATTTCGTATGAAAAAAGTTACAGGAAGTTTTTATATCGTCACAATCCTGAAAATAAAATCGTAGAAACTCCTACATTAATAGTTATACAAACCTGTAAAAGAATAAGATTTTAACATTAACATTAGAAACGGGATATAAACAGTAAACATGGTAAATATCCCGTTTCTAATGTTAATGTTAGTGTTAGTGACCATGATAGTTTAAAAACTTGAATAAGATTTTGTTATGATTTAGAGGAGCTCGTGGCTTAATAATAACAGACGCACAGGTCGATGTTCAGGTAAGCAACGCTAGCCGAGGTCATTCCGTGGTTCCATCGTGTACCATCTTTACATAGCGAGTTTCCTTCGTGCCTTGGAAAGCTAGTTAAGCCCAAGTTACCCGATATATTATTTTTCTCGGTGGTTAATCCGTTGGTCCCGGCTGTCATTTGAAGATCTGTCATTTGTTGTGACACCACAGTTTATACATCTCATGATGAATCAATACGTAATTGAAACTTAAGACCATACTAGTTGGCTCTGTATTAATACATAATACCCGGCGAAAGGAACTTCGTTCAAAGCGAGTTCCCACGACACACCCAACAAGTATTTTTTTTAAATTTGATTCTAATCGAATCAAGGGTATTCTAGAAGAATCGATAGTGACTTACTAGTGTCAGCACTAATTAAGTGCTGTTTGTTAAAAGTAGGTTTATTGACTACAATTTCTCATAGAACGGAATCTTATGTTCTTCTTGTCAGACAAAAACATGAAATACTTTTAATTATTTGATTAATTCACGAAACTTCTAGGAGAATAATAAAACTGTAATTATTCATTAATGAATATTTGTATGTTACGAGCTAGTGAGAAATTTCTATACATGCTAAGGGCAGTTGTTTAGCCATGTCATTTAGCTACAAGAGAGAGAAGTTTGTCATTTCAGACGGAGCGGGGTTGTTTGTTATGGAGCCGACGGTGCAGTAACCGAAATGCACACGTATCGAACGACGTTCTTCAACACGCTTGCGAAGATCAATAAATCCAATTTGATAAACATAATTGAGGAGTGGCAGTAAATTTTGACCAAAGTAGAAATAGCATAGGCATGTAAGGTCATAGGACCTTACAATCCGTTTTTCACATTTACCTACCAGCTACTTTTAGGCTGCATTTCCACCAGAGATGTGCGAGGACGCGTAGCGAGTGATGTGTTTGTTAGGAACCAATATAATCACTTCATTTATCTAGCCTCTCTCAGCGCAGCTCTAGTGGAAACGGCTCAGTCACGCGAGGATTTTGTACATACAAAACAAGTAAAGGATATGTGCGAGGGGATGTGTTGCGAGGGATGTATGCTACGGACGCACGCAAACAGTGTTGCCATTCTATAGTCTTTGTCGCTAGTTCTAGCGTCTTTGTCGCGGCTTATATCTAGCGGATATCATGAGTGTTTAACCGTTAGCGACAAAAAAAAAGAGGTAGCCACAAGAATAATTCAACGACTTCTAGCGACTTTTGAACCATAAGGCAAACCAAGGCTAAAATCAGTTGGTAGAGATATGGTGATAAATATACATAAATATCGCCATATATATTATATATGGCGCGCGCGCTCCGCACCCACCACACTGCTCATCTGAAACGAGGCTCCCGCACTGCCTATCTGCGCGCGGTTTCACAGCGTTGTTACGCATCCTCGCACCGCTCAGCGGACTAGCACATCTCTGGTGGAAACACTCATACCGTTCCACAGCCTCGCTCCATCCTCGCACCACCCAACTAACTCGCACATCTCTGGTTGAAACGCAGCCTAAAAATCTTATTTCTAGGTTTGCTACTTAAAAAACATAACATTCCGGTATGTCTCAAAGAACGTTCCTGACACTGAAGAACGTTCCGTCCTGTTAGTGCTTTTATTACTTTATACCTGTACGTAGTATAGTGTGTAGTGCTATTTTTGGGTGCATCGTCCTCACATATATAAATTTATTAATGTATGTACATAAGTAAACATTGTAAAATATTTTTTTTTAAATGAGTTATTATGGAGTTTCTTGTGCGTTTTTCTCCATAGCAAGCTACTTTCCGAATGGACGGTAGAGTCAATTTTTATTACTTGTACATTTTTAATTAAGATTTAATAATGTTTGACGTTCAAAAGTACCGCTTATTGGCCTAGTTGAAATAAATATATTTGACTTTGACTTTGACGTTCCTATTTTGACAGCTACTCTAGGGGCCTGGCTTGTTAACGCCATTTTGATATTAGTTTTTTACTAGGTGTACTTTACGTCAAGATGCCAGTATGTTGTACCTGTTTTTTACTACCAAAGTTCTTGGTTTTTTTCTTCTTTTTGGTCTCTTTAAGTGTAACTGCTAAGAGACGCTTGTCCACGTCTGCCTTTTCCATTTTCATTCAAGTAACCTTATAAGTACCACTTTCAGTTTTAATTTAGCTTCTCAAATATCCAAGTCACGATCCTGAAGATTCCTCTCATTATTTTGGACTAAGTAGTCTCCGTTGGCATTTTTTCCACATATTTTCGTACATATACGATTATTAAAGTTCAAGCCGACTGTTATGTTAGCACTTAGACGTGCCTCGGAGTATATTAACAGAGGCAACGACTGGATGGGCATAATTTAATATTATTAGGAGTTTTATAGCAGAGAAAATGTAACAATGAATGAATAAAGGTTACAGAAGTAAAGAACGTGGATGGCAAACAAACATTGCTGCAGTAGTACGAGTAACTACTGTTGTTTGTAGTCCGTTTTCATATCCTGTTTTTATCTTCAAAGTTAGAATGAACAGACTTCTTCTGGGTGAGCTCACTCCGTCGTCGACTCTGTCTCTGTCACCTCTAACCTAGATTAGAGTCAAGAGCAAACCCATCTCAAATAATAATTATATATTAATAATTATATATTTAAGGGCAGTCACGATTTGACGATGAATAAACCCAGTTCCTGAAAATTACTTGTCTGTTAATATACTATCGAATCATTGACTTGCCTACATCAGCCAGTCAAATCTGTTGTCAAGAGAGTTGACAACCGGTTAAATTGGATAAGCTTTTAGGAATCGTACGTCTATTTCTATGTTAATGAGATATTGCATGTGATTTTCTGCCAATGCTTTGGGGAACCTACATCTAAATTTTGTGGTAAAAATCTGGTTTACACAAACATTCAAGCTCATAAGGACAATAAAAGACAAGAAAAGGTCATAACACTAAGATACACTTGCCTGTAACTTGCATGAAAGTGGGGAAGTAGCTTACATGTCATTGCCCATTTTTATGCAAGTTACAGGCATGTGTATTTTCGGCTTTATGCGCTTAGACGGTTTAAGAAAAATAGTCCAAGCAGAAACAAAAGACGCTCGGGTCCTTATAGAAGTAGCGTTCTAATCATTATTCCACTGCTGGAACGTAATACAAATAATAATGTCGTATCACATACAAAATTCTCAATCCGTTACCTTTCCTTGTCCACAGGTATATTCGACACGGACGGCGTCCACGTGCCGGGCACGGAATGCGACTTCCAGTTTAGCCGCTCCGGCAGCCGTCCGACACACGGCCGGCTCTACAGTCCCCGGTACCCGTCCATCTACCCCAACAATGTGCGGTGTTCCTACCATTTTCATGCAAGGTAAGACAGGCTTAGAACGTAAATAATGTTTCGCTAAAAAACATAATTGGTAGTAGCAACAAGGCGTCATGCCTTTTTCTTCCAAGGACTTAGAAAGGCGTGAATAAGCCTCACCCCTTATAAAGTGGTCTATATTAGGTACGTAGTAATTGTTGATAGGTTTCATATGGGTAAATAGGAAGAGGGCATATAGTAACTTACCAAGCACAGTTTAATCTCTGCTCTGCTACTAAATTGTTATCCAGTAGATAAATAAAAAAAATTGGGACCCATAGCCAATCGTTTCCAGACCTTTATGGTGTGATAATTAAAATCTTTAGGATTTTAATTATCATACCAGGTCAAAGTTTAAGACTATATTATTGATTTGGGTTTTTGGAACAATCGGCAATCCATAGCTCACAGTATCCATCTAAGGAATTATGTTTGTGAAACCACTACCATTTACGTGGAAACGGAGAGGTGACCGCATAGACGAGATTGAGGTTGTAATCTACATCTCGTTATTATCACTCCCGATTGCTTTTCTCCGAAATCCGATAATCAGATCCCAGAAATGTAATTGCATTCTTGTTCTGACACTACGATACTTCCAAGAACAAACGACTGAAACATACATAAAAGTTAGCCCTATACAAGATCCAAATACAATTTTACTTTTTTTCCAGACCAAAGGAACGCGTGAAAGTCGTATTCGAGGAAGTCGCCCTACAAAAAGGTGATATAAGGTTTGTACAACATTGTTCTTTATTCTAACAAACATATTGTTCAAAATCCAACATTAAAAAAATGGTAACCATCACATACATGAATCAGAGAAACTCGGCAACCTACTCACAATATTTTGTACAATATTATGACGTCATCATCATCAGTGTATCAGCCGGAAAACGGCTACTGTTGAACGTGGGTTGCCCTCTGCTACCATAAATTGCTATTCTTATAGCCAACCAGACATCTGGCGGCTTCCATTTTTGTTACTTGGAAATATATTTTTTTGAACATTCTGGCTTTGAAGGAACTCCGAAATTGCAGTTTTAATGGTGTTGTTTTCATTGTTAACTGCAGATGCGTACACCAATAAAAATATGACGCAAGATCCAAAAGAAACGTAAAGATTATTACGCCAATAAAAGTTCCTGAAAAACCAAACACACTTAACAAAATTAAACTCAAATAAAAACACTGACGACAGAATCATAAAACACTTCAGCAGCCATAATTCTCAAGCTAAAAATCCATCTATAAAAATAAAATTGCGCGTAAAGTTATTCCATAAAGTCACCGTCGTATGAAGACTGGATGATAAAACTGGGAAAGTACGCGTCATAATCGAATTTCTGATCGAAAATATTCGATGTGATGACGGGCGTCCAACGTTGTGAAAGGAGTGACGCCAGATGGCATCGTATTGGTCTTGATATTTTCTGTGACCTGTGACATGCTAATACTAGTATCTATCTAATATCCGTAGGAAATATATTTAGAAGTCAGAACAATGCAGAGATCTAAAGAGTTGCATTACGAAAGCATGCAAGTTTCGAAGTTGCATTAGTTTTTTGGAAATGTGTAAATGCTGCCAGCTTTATACAAAGCAGAGCACCGTAGTTTTGATTCGTCTTGATATTCTTTGTAACCTATGCTAATAATATTACGATTGTGACTTATAAAATCCGTAGCGGATATTAAATCGTATTGATATTAAATCCCTAAACAATGTTAAGATGTAAAGCTGCATTGAGATTTTCTATGATGGTAAAATGTATAACAAAAGTAGGATCACGCTATCTTTGTGCTAAATCAGAGTCCGACTAGAAGTCAGCATAATGCTAGGAGGTTTCACGAAGCCGGTCTTGATGTCTTAGCAATTCATTATTCTAAGAAATCACTAGCCTATGCGGATCCTTCACTAAAACAAGATCCATGATCTTTTGAGAGCAAGTATGTCTTTTCAATATCCATTCCTTGAAGATAAAGAGAAGAGCCATTGCCTTATTGTGTCGATAAAACTATCTGGTATTTCATATCTTTCTGTTTTTCCTTCTGATATAGCAGGCCATAGTTTGTTTATAATAAATAACTCAGCATAACATCACCGGAAATTCAAATAAAAACAGACTATAGTACAATATTGCGTTAATGCACAAAAGAGTAAATTATGCAGTGCTGACCACCAAGCGATTTCGGGTTTCGGTTGTTGGCTTGCTTCGTTACGTTCCTCTCTGCTTTATTTTCAACAAAAATTCGGAAAACGTATGTAATTTTGTAAAAATAATGAGAGCAGATTTTAAATACATTTTGAAACACTTTAACTCCAAGCTTATTTCGTAAATAGGCTATACGCATCAAATTGTACCACCTGCCTGCCTCTGGACGAGTACTAGGATAGGTTATATGTACGTTATATGTTACGTTACTATGTTACTATGGTATGTTACTATGTTACGAGTACTTAGGATAGGTTCAACACGTTTTCTCCCCCATCTCTCCCATCACGCTATCACTGACTTTCTTGTCTTTTAAGATGATGACAGTCGCCAACGACCTTGAGGGAACAAAACGCGCACTCGTTTCACACCCGCGCGACCTAAAATTCAATAGTATTTTGTACTTTTCTTATTATTCTATGACTTAAAAAAAAAGCCTTAGATCAAAATGTAGATAATTCAATTTGATTAAAATTCGCCAGTTTTGGTGCAATTGTCATTGTTTTGTTCATGTTAGACATAACTTTACAAATTAATTACAATGTTAAACGAATAAATCTCAAAATTTTCATAGATCAATTATTAAACAAATAGTCTAAGTATCAAATATTTTTCAAAAAAAAAACGACATTTAGATGTGATTCTCATTTTAAAATCCGCTACTGAGAGTTATCTGCGCCGGCGCCTCAAAATTTTTTGAACCTCACACAATCCATGGATATATTATGGCCATCTTTCTCCCTATATTCATCCACATATATTGAACACTCTATTAGTCAAATGCGTTTCATTACAGCTAACACTGAAATCATAAGCAATCATAATTCTAATTCATATGCTTTTCTTTCGATCATATGATCAAGGTTCCTATCTATATAATTCATCTGACTTCACCATTCTGTATTATCATAGAACACAACACACAACACACGTAACACGAAAATATTGAAAACCGTTTACCGTAACACCCAACAACACCATGACAAACAATATTCACCCTTCGAGACTACATCCTACACGCATGATTTCGGTTTTTGCGTAAAACCGGTTAACCGAAATAGCCGAACCGAAACCAATCCCTAAAGCGGGTAGTAGAGTTGGCATAATTAAATTATGGTTTTAACGGTCGACTAGTGCTCACGTAAATGAGCCCAGCTCATAAACTATAGTACTTGTTTAATTAAGCGGATAATGCATGAATGGGCCGCTTTAGGTGGCTACATCATAATGTAGCCTCGGGGTCTTTTGCATAATGTTTTCGGTCAAGTGGTGCGGAGATATTAACTGGTATCCATGGGTGGTTGTTGGAATTGTTAATTTTGTTTCAGTTATTTTTGTACCAATAGCTTTTTTTATTTTTTTTATTTGATTTTAAAAACGTTGCCCCACACTAGAAATTTCTTCCTGTATCGTGGGCGCGTTTACAAACATATAAACTCACATACACAAACACCCAGAGCCGAAACAACTATCTGTAGGTCATACAAATATTTGTTCCGTGCGGGAATCGAACCCGCGACACGCAGCGCAGCAGTCAATCGCTCAACCACTGCGCCAACCGTGCGCCCTGCGCCCTGCGCCGTGCATAGTGTGTTGGTGGCCTGGTGGCACAGATTACCTGGTGGTATCGACCGCGACTTATAAGTTGTAGGTCGTGGGTTCAAACCCAAGCAGGCGCTATACTTTGTGTAAATTATTTCACCACCACTGCTCTCAAAACGGTAAAGGAAAACATCGTGAGGGAACCGGTATGTCCTAGAACCAAAAATTCGAATACATGTGACATTCACCAACCCGCATTCAGCCCGCGTGGTGGATTACGGCCCATTCCCACTCACAGAGAGGAGGCCTGTGTCCCAGCAGTGGGAATATTAAAAATGCTGATAATGATGTGTTTCGCAAGTGTTGTGATTGTCATAAGAGCTTTTAGACAAAGAACCATTTTTCAGTGCAAATGTTTGTCAAAAAGCCGAAATATTTGGGCTTGACAAGTGCTATCAAAATTTAACTTGAGTAATCTCTAACATTTTGGCATATCGACAATTGCAATCGCTGGTAGATTGACACTTTGTCTAGACTCAAGAGCCTCTTGACCGGTCGTTTAGGTGTCTTTGCGAGACCGATGGTTAGCAGTGAAAATATACGTGTAATGTGCCCTTTTCTAAAAATAAACACGTTTTCAGTTCAGTAAACCCACTGAGAATTTGGTCGTATATCGCCTGCGTAATCTGGACTGGACATAGGCTATTAAAACTGAATTATATTATGCTTTTGCTACGTCAGTCGCAAACATAATACCTACGTCCCTATAATAATTATTGTTTGTACCTAGATAACGGTCAAGTCCACACAGTCTACCTGACCGCTATCCTCGTATAAGCATAATACTGCCCGCTTCACTCACTCGACTTTATAACTGGGTCAACCCAAATAACTTCCATTTCATTTACCTTTGCTGTAATAACAACAACCTGTAGACAGTTTGTTTTTCAACACAAGGTGTCGCAGTGTGATGTAAATATATCAAGAAAAAACAAAATTGTGGTAAATATTTTGTATGATTGCGATGATGAGTATTGTTGGACCTGCTGAAGAATGTATGAATATATTCGTATTGTATAAACTTTTTTCATAGTACCTATTATATAACTGCACAGCACATGTGTGAGTACTTTTAATACTTTTTACCTGTACGTAGTATAGTATGTAGTGCTATTCTGGGTGCATCTTCCTCACATATATGTATGTACTTATGTAAATATAGAAAAACACTTTTTTTAAAAGAGTATATATGGAGTTTCTTCTTTCGTTCTTCTCCATAACAAGCTACTTTTCCGAATGGACGGTAGAATCAATCGTTATTATCTAAAGGATCTTTCAACAAGGACGGGTCGATGTTAAAATTGAATAAAACAAGATGTGTGTGAGATATTAACGAAATTTATTTTTTATTTAAAAGGCCCCTTTATGCCATTATGGATGGAATATGAAATCGTTCAAATGTCCGCCGCGGCTTCGTATGGTGGCACGAATCCGAGAGGTCCAATTTTTAATGACTCTGCTGCATAGATCCGGCTGAATCCGAGCGATGGCCTGCGTTATGTTGGCTTTCAGGGCAACGGTCGAATGTGGTTTATTGGCATAGACCTGCGACTTCAGAAAACCCCACAAGAAAAAGTCTAGCGGAACTCTAACTCTACCCTCAAACCGTTCATGCAGAATGTCGATTGTGTCGTTCGCTGTGTGGCAAGTAGCGCCATCTTGATGCCACCATACGAAGCCGCGGCGGACATTTGAACGATGTCATTTTCCATCCATAATTGGCATAAATGGGCCTTTTAAATAAAAAATAAATTTCGTTAATATCTCACACACATCTTGTTTTATTCAATTTTAACATCGACCCGTCTTTGTTGAAAGACCCTTTACTTGTAAATTTTAATTGTTGACGTTCAAAAGTGCCGCTTAATGGCCTAGTTGAAATAAATATATTTGACTTTGATTTTAAAAAATCATGAGTTATCTAACTATGTCCTATATAAAAAGCTTTTTTACAAAAAATAATACCGACTTCCAAATAAAAAAACTACAAAGTGAAAAATAACTTTATTTTTGGAAGTCGGCGTCTTTCGTAGGTACCAATTTTTTGCATTATGGACACCGACTTCCAAAAATAAAGTTATTTTTCACTTTGTAGTTTTTTTATTTGGAAGTCGGTAGTATTTTCTGTAAAAAAACTTTTTATTTTTCACTTTTTAGTTGTACCTACCTAATAGGCAAAATGTTTAGTAAGGTACCTATAACGCCAGAATAGATTACCCGAATATAATGAAATATTGTTCAAGTTTCATTATATTCGGGTAATCTATTCTGGCGTTATAGGTGAAATGAGAGACCTGCGTACCCCTTAAGAGCGTACTGGCGTGATGTTATGTTATGAAATGGTATTATACAATAAACAGACATGCGATTGCAGCAATCCCGAGAGAGTTGCCGTAATTTATTGAAGAGTTCTGTTGTATATCTTCGAAGTTCTTCATCATATCTTCACCAAATTAAAATGGGACCCAATTCAAAACAAAAAAAAAATCTAAATCGGTCCAAAATTAACGGAGATATGCGTGAACATACAAAAAAAAACAAACATAATGTCGAACATAGAACCTCCTCCTCCTTTGGTAAGTCGGTTAGTAAAAATAATTAGCTATGTAGTTACAGAATGTGAAGTTGGTTGTGGGTTTTCACTATCGTATTCTCATGAAGACTTGTTTGAAAACAACCATTGAAGGTTGACAAAAACCACTGTTAATGTAGGCGGCTGATCATGGTCGTCTTTCATAGACCGCTTGATATTGACACATCATTCGGATGGGCTTGTCGTTGCTCATCAGGATAAAGTGTCAATATCCATCAAGCCATGTTTCGAGATTGGAAGAATCGCTCACAATTCTCCCTCAAATTGGAGCCCACTGTCAAAACAGCTTCTCAAATCGCGTGTCACACATAAATTCCACTTGCCAATTAATCAATACAGTGTTACCAGTGTAGCTATAAATAAATATATCAAGACTGAATATTTTACAACGGTGTATGCCTGAGGCGTTGACAGCGGTAAGCCTCACTATGTAAAGGTATTTGCCCCAGCTAATCCGTTTATGGGAGGTAGTGTAACAAAATTTAGTAGCGATGACGGTTAGAGCAAAATTTTAGCGGCTCGTAAACACGCAAGGAGGTAAATGTTTTAACGTAGACTTAAGTTAATATAGAAGTGGAGGGAGAGGTGGGGTTCCCTTCAAAGGAAATCTCAACTATACACCAAGTAATAGTATTAACGTATTAACCTATCAGCATCATACAATGTAAAGCATAATAATAACCTTTTGTTTTGTTTTGTTTTTCTAGATATTGCTGGGGCTTTTGATAACACATGGTGGCCAATGCTATTACTTAAAATGAAAACTCGGGGCTGCTATAGAAATATATATAATCTAGTTTACTCTTACTTTTGAAATGGTTCCGTGAAACTCAAACTCGGCCATCATTCCATGTCGAAGTCTCTAACCATGGGATGTCCTCAGGGTTCGGTTATTGGTCCACCTTTAAGGAATTTAGGCTTTGATGATTTCCTCGCGATTCCTCTTCCAAGCGGCTGTTCATTAACCGGTTACGCGGACGACGGTCTTCTGCTCATTCAATCAAGTACTCGAGCTGTACTCGAGAACTTGGCTGACACCTGCCTACGATCAATATCTCAGTGGGGCGGTCGAAACCGCCTGACCTTTGCTCCGCACAAAACTTATCAACTCATATTGAAGGGTAATCTTAAATCGTGTCCTACTATTAAATTTAATAACGTTCCCTTAAAAAGGAAGCAGTCCGTGTGCTATCTTGGTCTAGTGTTAGAGAGGAATTTTGCATTTATAGATAGATCATATTAAAATAGTCGGTGAAAATGCAAAAAAGAAATTCTATGCCTTAACGAGAATGTCTAAATCTACGTGGGGTCTTTATTTTTTAACTTAAAAACTATTTATGGGGCTACTTACTTGGGTTGTATGTGCTATGGGGCGCCTGTTTGGGCTGATAGGGCCACCATAGGGGTGGTACGAAGTAAATTACTTCAGAGTCAGCGTTTAGCTTTGATATTCTAATGCAAAACGTACAAGACGGTTAGTACTGAGGCCTTACCGGTACTTGCTGGCGTACTTCCGGTCGACCTTGAAGTGCAGCGACGTGCTGCAAAGTACTATTCCGCACGAGAGACCACGGACGCGAACTGTGTAACGCGGAATGACCGTGAGAAAATCTCTAGATTATTTAAACCACCTATTGACGTCTGGGAGGAACTTAAATTCGAATGGCAATGTAGGTGGGATAATTCCATCAAGGGCCGACACTTCCACCAATTCTTGCCATCCATTCGCGTGCGGCTGGCCAGGACGTGGCTGGAGATGGATCACTGTGTTGCCCAATTTCTCACAGGGCATGGTAACTTTAAAAGTAAATTATTTCAAGCGCGAGCTTCAAGCTCCTTGCCTCGCCTTTATGTCAGTGTTCTACATCTGACTGCGAATATGTACAACCTGCACATCATATCTTTTGGGAGTGTATTCTTTGGCAGAGTGAACGGAATATTATGTTGAATAATGTACAGGCTGCATCAGGAGTTGTTTACTATACGGACCTTGTGGAAACTAGAACAAATTTCTGTGCGTTCAAGCTTTTTTGCCATACCTATTATTGGAATCAAATATAACAGCTCACAATGTTAGGATCAATTAATATTAATATTAATTTTTATCCGTGATGCTAAGCAACTGGGCTTATCCTAGTTTTAAACGACCCTTTGTGCCTATTGGCCTTGTTTGTTCTGTTTCCTGCTTGATATGGAGGGTAGTGGAAATTTATATTTTTTCCTATTCCTCCGTTATTCTTTTCTGATTAATTTCGTTGCGGAATCCAAGAGAGTTAAATTCATTCTCCGGGACTTCGTCGAGCTTCATTGCGTCGGTGCTTTTGTGGTGGTCGCCACTGTTGATTCTGGCTTTCAGGAGTTGCAGTGGTTTGGGAATAGTGCGGTTGGATTGTCCCCAACCTTTTGTTACTAACTGACTTCACAAAAAATTATTCGACTGTTTGTATTTTTTTTCTGTTCGTTCACCAATTTCACCGTCAGTTGTGAACCGATTAAGAAAATTATTTTTGTGTTTCAAAGGGTAAGGTTACACACTCGTCACCAAGTCAGAATCTGATAATGTGATCCCATGGAAATCAAGAGAACACGTCAAATATTATAGATATAGCGATTTTGATATTTTCATTAACATGGCCAACACATGAAGTATCATTTGGTGAAGTGGAACTGATGAAGAAGACCACAGATGGCTAGAACTCCTTAACGATAAGTACATATGTCACGGGATATCTCGAAACGACTCATCATCATCATCATTTCAGCTGAAAGACGTCCACTGCTGGACATGGAATAAAAAGAACTGAAACATTTTTATTTAACACTTTTTAGATAAAAATAAAAACATTTTTAACATAAAAAAAATATCCTGCTTCCAAAGTAAAACACTAAAAAGCAAATAACTTTCTTTTCCGAAGTCGGTGTCGAAACCAAAGACATCGAAAGAATCACATTTTTCAAACATTCCATCTGATTTTAAAGAAAGTTCAAGAATATTTTTCATTGCTCCAACAGAGCAGCATAGCTGTTCTGGTATTCAGGAATGCGTCTCAGTTTATCGTTGTATTTTTATTATAAAAAGTAGCTCCGATTCGACCCATCTCCGACCTAATTTCGCATGTCTCCAAACAGTACAATCCATTCTACAATTCCGAGTGTATATTCCAACAGCCGTCCTTAAGATAGCTTGACTAAACTCAGGATATTCTTGCGAAGGAATTCCGCAAGTCCGTCCAGTGAACTTGACTAACTAAATTAACTTAACCGAATTATTCGTGCAGTAATATTACGTCGGTTGTGTTATTAATTAACTGTATGAAATTTGCTTTGATTATTATGTTTGGATTCGCCTTATTTTATCGTATAAATATATTCTGTGGTGGAATTGGGCACCTGTATGTAGGCATGTGCACAAATTATATTAAAAACAGGCCAAATGCGAGTCTCACTCGCGCACAGAGGGTTCCGTATAAACAGCTACATTCACCAAAATAAATAGGTAACATTACTAACGTTCTTGAAAAATGGCCAAATGCGAGTCGGACTCGCACACGAAGGGTTCCGTACCATTATCGCAAAACACTGCAAAAAAATCACGTTTGTTGTATGGGAGCCCCCCTTAATTTATTTTATTTTAATTTAATAATTATTATTTCTTGAAGAGAATATACAACTAAATATTCTGTGAATATTTCAAGCGTCTACATGTTGCCGTTATTAATATCGAGCAAAATACGGCAAAAATATCACGTTTGTTGTATGGGAGCTCCCCTTAAATATTTATTTTATACTGTTTTTAGTATTTGTTGTTATAGCGGCAACAAAAATACACCATCTGTGAAAATTACAACTGTCTAGCTATCACGGTTCATGAGATACAGCCTGGTGACAGACGGACAGACAGACAGACAGACGGATCACGAAGTCTTAGTAATAGGGTCCCGTTTTTACCCTTTGGGTACGGAACCCTAAAAATTAAAGCAACGAACATAGCTCTAACGAAGGGACAAAATTAACTTTGCCGTCTGGAAACTATTGCTATACATCAATATACAAAATTATTACTTTTTCAAGTACGTCTTATAAGTTGGTCGACTATTACTCGTAAACTTGTAAAGCCTACTTAGCTTTGATAGTTTACCCTGTAATTTCGTTACTTATACTACTGCTGTGATTTTTTTCACATATTCAAAAGCAACCATTGAGCTGGCAGGGGGAGGGGGACACTTGACTCTAACAAAAAAATACCATTGAACGCTTAATTTTACGCAAACGGATCTCTGAACCGAAAAATAGTTTTCACAGCCCCTAATATTTTTGAATGGCTTATTAATAATACCCCACACCATGGGATAGATGAGAAAAAAACAAAAGATCTCCTTTTTAAGAGAAAAGGAGGGACAATAAAAAAAAACTTGGTTTTATTTACCACATTGTCGGCTTGATTAATATGTATATCCATGCTAATTTGTAGCTTTCTAGTACTAAGAGCCTCAGAGCTAAGCTGCGGACGGACGGACGGACATGGCGAAACTATAACGATTCCTTGTTGCCTGCGGAACCCTACAATGTTGCTTTTTCCAACGGCTTCAAATGAATGAAAGTTAAAAATTATCTCACAAAACAATAAAAAGGAAAGAAGTAATTTGAGAAGGAAAGGAAAGGTGGATCTTAGTAACATAATTTAAAATTTTGACCATGTTCTATCCGTTTTCAAATTATATCCAAATCCGTTTAGTTGTTGAACCGTGAATAACAAACATCCAGACTCTTACATTTATAATATAAGAACCCGTAGTATGGGAAGTAGGTTTATATGTCTTGTTAATGAGAAGATTTAGAAAAAAAGTATTGGCTTACTGGAAATATATAATGATACTGGTTGTAGGTATCATAATTTCTACCCTACAAAATGCTACACTACACCCAGCCCAGCTACATTCACAGAGGTTTCCAGAGCTTGAAAAAGAACAAAACTTCCTTCTTTCTTAACGTGGCGGTAGTTCCCTTAAGCTACGAGTAGCTGCCACTTAATCTTTGCTATTCTTTACAGCGACCACAACGCGGTGTGGCTGCAAACCGCCATCAATCTGACCGATAAAATCCTTTAGTGGCTTTCCTAGTGCAGCTATGAAAATGTTACTTGCTAGCCTTTAGTTTTGTTCTCCTGCACTTAAGGAAACATTTTTAATATAGTCTATTTTCATGTCCAGAAAAGCAGAGAGCAGCACTGTCCGTACCAGGTTGCCTGGAAGAGATCGCAGAATGCGATAAGGCCGCCCATTGTATGTGTTTTGATTTTAAGTTTATTTTTATCATTGTATTTTAAGCTGTACAATAAAGCATATAATAAATAAATAAATATTTTAGTTGACCTATACAAGGCATGTTATTTCTGTCTTAGTATATAACTTCAAAGCCTATTCCTACTATTGGAAATGAATGGGTTTACCGTTTTAGAATTCATCGTTAAGTTAACGCTGATGCATTGAAGAATACATAAAACTGTACCTCCTTGTTGTTACGACCTTTATACTCGCAGAGCACTCGTTGCACCAGCAGCGAGTAAAGTGATGTAAAGACGTCATTACTTTAGTGATGCATTATAATAGTAATTACTGCAATAATATTCGTATCAAAAAAATGCGTTAAGCACAACTTTCGGCATTCCGAGATATAGTCTAAATTATCACGAGCCGCAAATTTCTATACAAGACCTTTGGTTTGTATGGAACCACTTACCCTCTTACAAATAAACGCGGTATAAAGTTATACCAGGTATAAACCTATGAAAATATATGGTTATTTCTTTGTTATACCTGGTATAACTTTATTCCGCGTTTATTTGTTAGAGGGTTAGTCTTTAGCAGTGGCCGCGCTTCGATGCTCTGTTCTTCTTCCAAAACACTTCTACCGATATACAATAATACCAGCCTGTAACCACTGTCCCTGTCCCACTCTAGGACAAAGGCCTTTTCTCACTTTTTTATAATACGAGTAACGTAGCAGTTTCCCACTTTGTCAATATTACATTACCATAATGACGAGAATCCCATATATACCTACGTTACTGCTTATAACATAGACCTTGTTACAGTTAAAGCAATTCAATTACTTGTTTATCTGTACACTCTTCTTGTTTAATCGACTGAGATAATTTTGAATGCTGTCCAAGTTTGGGTTTGAAATCCTGTGAGTAAATAAATTGGTTTTTATGTATCTCAAATGTGGGCTAAGTTGATATTTTAAAAGTACGTCTGTTTAATGGTGCCCAGTGAGAGCAGTGATGGCCCAGTGGGAGCAGTGGTGGCCCAGTGGTATCGGCCGCGACTTACAAGTTTTAGGTCGTGGGTTCGAGCCCAGGCAGGCGCTTTACTTTGTGTAAATTATTTCATCACCACTGCTCTCAAAACGGTGAAGGAAAACATCGTAAGGAAACCGGCATGTCCTAGAACCAAAAATTCGAAGACGTGTGACATCCACCAATACGCACTGGACCCGCGTGGTGTATAACGGCCCATTCCTTCTCACAAAGAGGAGGCCTGTGTCCTAGCAGTGATAGGCTGATGATGTGATGTGATGATGTCTGATTATTAAAAACTGGTCTACTACTAAGTTGCTCTGTAGTTCGTATTTGTGTGTATCCTTCCAGACAAAACCAAAGAGCAGTGATTATGAAGAAAAAGACAAAAACCTTGAGTATAGTACAACTTTTACCCTCTTACAAATAAACGCGGAATAAAGTTATACCAGGTATAACAAAGGAATAACCATACATTTTCATAGGTTTATACTTGGTATAACTTTATTCCGCGTTTATTTGTAAGAGGGTTAGGGTCTAACTAAATACTACGGATTTTAAGGGTCTAAGAAATAATACCGTCATATTATATAGGCTCGGATTTCATTTTTGAAGAAGGAGTAAAGGACACTCAAAATATTTGGCTTCTGTTTAACCTTGCATATACTTGTGAGGCTGATTATAAATTATTAACCGAATTCAAAAAAAAGGAGGAGGTTCTCAATTCGTCGGAATCTTTTATGTTTTTTTTTTTATGTACCGATTACTATTACCCGATTACTCAAAGACGCCTGGACCGATTTGGAAAATTCTTCTTTTGTTTGTAATGATATACTTCCTAGTTGGTCCCATAGTCATCAGGTCAGGATCTGATGATGGGATTCTTGGAGAAATCGAGGAAACTCCTCAAATATTATAGGCATACATATAGTGATTTTGGTATTTTCATCAACAATGCAATCATTTGCACTCAGAAAGTATCATTTGGTGAAGTGGAACTGGTGAAGAAGACCACAGATGGCCAATAGAACTCCTTAATGCTAAGTATGTCGTGGGGTATAAGATATCTCGAATAGTTTAACGACTACGATGAAGCAAATACTTATAAATAAATAGTACTGATGAAAATGGTACCATCGAACTGATCTGATGATGAAGCCGGTGCGTAGGCACTGGAACTCCGATATAAAACAATGTATCCTAGTCGTGTATGGGCTTATTGGAATCGTCATGACATGTAATGTTGGCAATATATGATTTTTATGGCAATTGGAGGTACATTTCAAAACTAAAAAGAGATAAATAAAAAACTTTTTAACAAAAAAAACAAACCGACTTCCAAAAAAAACACTGCAAAGCGACAAATAACTTTCTTTTCCGAAGTCGGTGTCTTTGGTAGCTATTGTTTTCCGTGTTTCGACACCGACTTCGGAAAAGAAAGTTTTTTTTTTTTTTTTTTTTTTTATTCTTTATTATTAAGGGGTTTTTATCCACACGGATACGTCAACCCCATTGTACCTTATACTCTATTTACACAGAAATATACATCTATAATTATACTATACTTATACTATGATTTAGGAAAGGGAATTACTGCCTAGATTTCTGCATTAGGCCACAAATTATGCGTTTGGTCCTTTCTGATTTAGGGTATGCCAAAATATTTTGGATAAGTCCAACATCCCACATGTTTAGTTTAAACTCCTTAGCCAAAGATTCCCTTTCATCTTTATTCTTAGCACATTCCATCAGCAAATGTTGCACATCTTCAATTTTGTTACATTTGTCACAATTAGGCGATGCAGACTTTCGCATTAAGAACGCAAACTTTGCCGATGGAAAGTGGCCAGAACGAAGCCTTAGCGCTAACTTAACATAATTCCTAGTTAAACATTTATCATCGAACCAGGGTTCACGAGGAGGTTCGTTTTGAATGACTTTATACCAAATGCCTTTGTCTTTGGATATTTCATTGAAGTATTTTTTCCATTTGTCGTAACATACACTCTTAAACCTGGCGAAATATTCCCAGTAATCGGACATATATGAGGTAATATTTCCCATCTCAACTGCCAGTTTCGACAGCCGGTCAGCCTCCTCGTTGCCTCGTAACCCTATGTGCGCTGGAACCCATTGCAAGACAAACCTAATGTCGTCTTTGTTGTAGCAATGAATTAGTTTAAGAATATCATAGGCTATCGATGCACCTCTGCAACCAGAGGCGCATCGAGCCACATGTTGTATAGCGCTCTTGCTATCGGTTAATATAACTACTTTATTTAGATTTTGACTAAGTGCATAAAACAACGCTTGATATATTGCAATGAGTTCCAGGGACATTATACATACATTTGCATTAATTTTATACATAGCTTTATAACCTGTACTTTGGAAGAAAAAAGCAGCTCCACAGCCATCTATACTCTTTGATCCATCTGTGAAGATTTTACACCAATCACCATATTTGGAAGCTAATTCAGATACCACTTCGTGTACCAATGCATTGTGATTATAACTATTTTTTGGGTGCGTTACACATTCTAAATCACTTTTAATAGTCTCTTTAATTTGTAAAGCTGATACCCATATGTCTAGAGAGAACATTCTAAGACTATCCGAGGTATTAATTTGCAGATGTCCTAATTCTTTAAACGATGTAGCCAGAAGGGGTTTTCTTTTATTTGTCCAATAGCTATTATTAATTAGGGAGTCTAATTCTGAAATTGTGTCTATGGTTATATTATTAGACCATGCCAATGATTTCAGAATTATCTTATAAGCGAGATATTTTCTCCTCAAAAATAATGGTGGTATGTGCAGTTCACTCTCCATCACATGGATGGGTGAGCTTCTTATGAAACCCCCTACTATTCTAAGTGCTTGGTTTTGTAATTTATCTAGTTTGCTTGTATGTGTTTTTGCACTAGAATCATACAAGTAGCAGGCATAATCAAGACGACTTCTTACTAACGATATGTATATTCTACGTATATGTTTTGTATGTACGCCCCAAGAAGAGCCTGCCAGTACTTTTAATATATTAAGGTATTTTCCACATTTACTAATAATTTCATTTATATGTTTCCTCCAGTGTAAGCTTCTATCCAACCAAACTCCTAAATATTTAACACATTCCACAACTGTTAACGGCTGATCATACACTTTTAATGAAGGCAATATTCGCCTTCGGCCCCTACTAAATATACAATAATTAGATTTGGTTGTTGACAAAGTCAAACCAATCTCACCCAGTAATGTGACTATACAGTTTAAGGCATCCTGTAAATATCGCTCACATTGGTTTATTTGCTTGTCACTAAAATAAATAACAAAATCATCTGCGTATTGCGATACCATAACGGTTTTTATTTGACGACAGATTTGATGCGTAACTAAATTAAATAGTAAAGGCGACAACGGGTCACCTTGTGCCAATCCTCTGTTAGTCAATCTTGTTTCAAAACCTTCACTATTAAACGATTTAATTGATAATTGCCTCTCGTTCATAAATGACCAAAGATAAATACAAACTCGAGATCCAACTTGAACTTCATCCAATACTTTTGTAACAGAATCAATTGAAACGTTGTTGTACGCATTTTCAATGTCCAAAAAACAAGCAACAGTAGGTATGTTTTTCGTGAATCCAACCTGAATATAAGAAACTAGTCGGGATAGTGCATCTAAACATGATTGTGCCTTTCGAAATCCTACTGTGCATGGAGACAGGAGTTTGTTTTTTTCTGCAAACCATTCTAACCGCTTACAAATCATAAGATGAAAGATCTTACACACACACGACATCAGCGAAATAGGCCTTAATTTAATCTCACTATTAACATTGTTTGCAGTTTTGGGTATGGGAATAATTTGAATATTTCGCCATTGGTAAGGAACAATACCGAATTTAAATATATAATTGTATATCTTCAGTAGAAGAAACTTTCCTGAGTCTGGTAAATTGTACAACATTGAATAAGATATAGCATCCTGCCCCGGGGCCGAATCCTTTTTTTTAAGGCAATTTTCAAGTTCTTGACGTGTAAATTCGGATTCTAAAATTTCATTTCGGGATTTAAAGCTCGGAATCAAATTAGGAACATAGTCTGGAGTCAGAGAACGTAGAAGATCAACTTGTTTGTCAATGGGAGGGCACCATCTTTGTTGTTTAAAACCTTTCATCCACTTCATACGGCGCCACATTTCTTGTGTCGATGTAGCTTCGTCTATGGAATCACAAAATGTTTGCCAACCATGGTACCTAGCTTTCTTAATTAATGTTTGAGATTCTAAAGTCTTGGATTCTAGTTTATTTAAATTATCGGGGGTGGGATTTTTACGGAAATTTGATAAGGCCAACCTTCGCTGTGCAACTATTTCAGACAATTTAGGCGACCAGTAATTTTTTTGTTTAAACTTTTCGTTTGGCTTTAAACTGAATTTAAAATAGGGTATATGTTTACTAGCCGCAAATTCAACATAGTTTATAAAAGAGTCATACATTTGTTGCACGTTACCATTAAAAGATCCTTCATTAAACGTTTTAATATTTTCTGAAATCGTTTGACGATATTCACCCCAATTTGCATTTTTAAAATTACGTTTTTTAACCATATGTACATTACAAGATAAGTTAGCTGCCATTTTAATAATCAGGTGATCACTACCCAGATTTTCATTAAACACCTGCCAATCAAATTTTATTGCAACGTCAGAGGAGACAAACGATATATCTGGCGACGTCTGTTGCAAGTTACCATTTACCAACTTAACTCGAGTTGCGATGCCGTTGTTAAGCGATATAAAGCCATTTTCTAGGGATGAATCCATAATTTGCGTACCTCTCACGTCCAATTTAACCGACCAATTAGTGTGATGACCGTTGAAGTCCCCAGCTATTAAAGTTTTACAAGAAAAGTGACCAAAAATATCATTCCAATCGGAAGGTTGAGTCTGAACAGACGAAGGACAATAAAGTGATACAATATATTCTAAGTCTTTGCAATTTAATAATTTAACACACATTATTTCAATACCTACATTATTACTATTAAATGACACTGGGTGAGACTGAATTGACTTGTGCACCAGGATAGCAACACCACCATAACAATCGTATCTATCCTTCCTATAAATATTAAATCCACTAATATTTACGTTAACCTCACAATCAAACCATGTTTCGCTAATTATTGCAATATGTATATTTTCTTGTATTAGCAGATCCGAAAAAGATATTAATTTAGGACGTAGACTCTGTGAATTCCATTGGAATATGTTTACCTTTATTACTTCTTGTTTACTATCCATTATTAAGGCGACTTAAATATCCCAACATATTTTCTCCAAATATAATACTAACCAAGAAATTCTTAAGCTCCTCCCAGATAATTTTTAAAGTAGATAGTATTTTTTCTTCTAATTTAAGGTCAGACTTATATATACCTTTTATTTTTATCCATATCTTCGTCCATTCAAAATTATTTAATAATTGTGCACATTGCTTAGATCCTTCTTTTCCTTTCTGTGCATTGCTTCTATCTTCGTTCGTTTTCTGCTCCTCCGAATCATCACTTTTCTTTCGACCCTTTTGATTTATTTTCTTTTTTGTCTTTAGTTTTGGACTTATAGTATTTTCTTTTGTCCCCATATTTGCATGATTTTCTTCATCTTCTTCTTCATCCTCTTCCATATCCGATATTGGTTGTTGGTGCACTACAGCTCTCGTCAATACATCTCTATACGTTTCTTTACTGTTTTTGACTGTTGCCGTAGGTTGATTGTTATCAACTCGTTGTGAGATATCGTCTGTTTTTAAATCTTCCTTCTCCTCCATAAACAGTTGTTGGGCTATTCGGTATGTAACTTGTTTTTCACTCATGATAATCCGAATAGCTTTTTCTTTTACAAAAGCGGGACAAGTTTTATTCAAGACAAAATGATTCCCTTTACAGTTTAAACATTTAAAGTCTTTTATGGTACAGTTTTCGTGATTACCTCCACATTTTGGGCACAAAACCTTTTTAGTAGGACAATATTTAATTATATGGCCAAATTGCCAACAACCCGAACACTGCGTTACTGGAAACACGTACGGCTCTACTTTAAAACGGCAGTCGTAGGCATAAATATATTGTGGTAGCACATTACCTTTAAAGCTCACTCGCACTGATTCACAATCGATCCAGTTTCCTTCCGACCGCAAACGTTTTAGTCTTTTTACGGTTAACACTTCGACATTCGCTTTTAAAATATTAATAAGCTCTTCTTCACTTAAATCAAGGTCAATACCTTTCACTATTCCATACGATGTTGACATATCTTGGACTAATTGACATCGTAAGCCCATGTCCTTGAACCTTTTACATTCGATCAATTTTATAGCGTCGTCTTTTCTCTGGAATTGAATGAGAACTTTGTATACGCTTTTATATTTTATCCTAAGAATATCCTTAATGTTCTCGGAACGCAATAATTTGGCCATGGCTATTGGTTTAGGTAAATTCTCCACTGAGGTAACACATACTTCATGATTCGCTATTGTTACAGATGTACTAGTACCTTCCTTATCTTTCTCTTTGTCACTATATACGTTCACCGAATCACTTCTTATTAAACGTTTGGGTTTTCTTCTGATTACAGTAATAAAATCATCATCACTATGGTCATCTTCTCGTTCTTTTCTTTTCTCTGCTATTCTTATTTCACCTTCCTTTATCTCTTTTCCAATCTCCCGATTTACCTCTTCCATATTGCCCATCTCATTTAATTGTTGTTCACATTTCTGTAAAATCTCTGAGTCACTTAAATCTTCACCACTTAAATCCTCGTCCATTGTAACAAAATATGTAACGTGGGTATTCGTAAAAAATGTGTCACTCGATACGAAAGGCACAAACGCGTGCGCACGGCCCGACGTCTCTCGCCACACTGAAAAAGAAAGTTATTTGTCGCTTTGCAGTGTTTATTTTGGAAGACGGTTTGTTTTTTTGTTAAAAAGTTTTTTTTTACGTTTAGATTCTGACCTGCCCTTGGACTGCCTATCTAAGCCCGTCCTAAGCAGTACTAAAATTATATGACGAGATCTGAACTATGCAGCCCATCTAAAATGTCATAATCATCATTTAATGTTCCCACTGCTGGGACACAGGCCTCCTCTCTGTGAGAGAGGGCATGGGCCTTAATCCACCACGTGGGCCCAGTGCGGGTTGGTGGATGTCACATGGCTTCGAATTTTTGGTTCTAGGACATGCCGGTTTCTTCACGATGTTTTCTTTCACCGTTTTTAGAGCAGTGGTGATGAAATAATTTACACAAAGTAAAGCGCCTGCCTGGGATCGAATCCACGACTTACGAAACTTAAGTCGGGTCCATTACCACTGGGCCACCACTGCTCTCTAAAATGTAGTCACTATCTGTTTAAACAAAATGCACTTCACAATTTTCTTAGTCCTCTAAATATGGTATCACACCAAAACACAATAACTGCCTATACCTCTTCTAACATCACAGTTCCCTAATAAAGCAAACACGACAATTTGCCGTAACGAGAGTGTTGCCATAAACTCTATGAAGCCACGACGTCATGTATGTCACAGGCAGAAGCCGACGATATATTGCGGGAGGCATTCGATTTCATACGGAAAGTTGCCCACGGAAAAAATGAGTATTCGCTTTTTAAGTGAGAGGAAAAAATGTGGGGGAATCGATGAGTTTTGATGAGGTATACGTACGAAAAGATTATAGATGTAGGTACCATAATCTTTTTTTTATATTTCAAATATGAGAAATGTACACTGTACCGTAAAGACCTTCGTAAGTTACTACTTACTCTACTGGGTAGTGGTAGAGTACGGTAGAGCTATTATACGGCTAAAAAAATCACCGTGAAGACGTATATAAATCACCTTAAAATACAACCGGCTTCCAAATAAAAACACTACAGAGGGAAAAATAACTTCAATTTCGGCAGTTGGTGTTCCTGTTTTTGTTTCTTCGTTTTTCGACACCTACTTCCGAAATTGAAGTTATTTTTCACTTTTGTTGTATTTGTCGTTGTTTATTTAAGAGTTCTATTGTATATCTCCTAAGTACTTCATCAGAGCTTCACCAAATTTAATTATTATTAATAATTGGTCCACATGGGAAGCACCAACTATCAAATAAAAAAAGAAATCATCAAAATCGGTTCAGCTAAAGTTGTCAAAAGGCAAAAGGCCCGTTTTGACAGCTATCAAAATCTATATATATAAAAATGAATCCCTGTTTCCCTTGGTCACGGCATCACGAATGAACGGCTGGACCGAATTCGCTTCTTCTTTTTTTGTTGTGTTTGTTATTGTTAGGAGAAGGTTCTTATGAAAAAAAAAAGAAAAAAACTTGGTACCTTAACTTCATACGTAGAGCAGGTATGTAGGTAGGTAGAGTAGGGTAGGTAGAGTAGGGTAGGTAGGGTAGGGTAGGTTGGGTAGGGTAGGTAGGGTAGGATAGGTAGGATAGGTAGAGTAGGGTAGGGTAGGTAGGGTAGGGAGTTTTGGGTAGGTAGCGTAGGTAGGATAGGGTAGGTAGGATAGGGTAGGTAGGATAGGGTAGGTAGGATAGGGTAGGTAGGATAGGTAGGGTAGATGAATGTTCGGTGTTTTTATGGTAAAACAAAGTTTGCCGGGTCAGCTAGTACTTAATAATAATTAAACTTGATGCTTGCGAATGATACTCGTTGTTATAGTGTATGGGTAACATAGTAATCAATTAGGATTATGAATTTGATTTTTCAATTTCTTACGTAGAAAGTTATCGCAGCATGTTAAATGAGAAACATCAACGGACTTTTTAGATTATGACGGATTTAGTAAAAAGTTTTGATGTAACAAATATAAAAAAAAAGTTAATTAAAAAAATCCGACTGCTTAAAAAGCGAACTAAAAAGATGTAAACAAGAAGAAAATCATGCTGTGCAGTCGGAGGATACAATGACATGTTCGCGAGCTAGCTGACCGAAACCAGATGTATCCTTCGACTACACAGATTTTCTTCTTGTTTACATCTTTTTAGTTCGCTTTTTAAGCAGTCGGGTTTTCTATTTTTTTTAATTTACCTTTTTATTTATAACTTTTTAGTTATTTCTTTTTTGAATTATGTATATATAAACATATAAGTGTTATATATTTTTGAAATCACCTCTTAAAACCCTTTATTTTGATACCCCACACAATGGGTTTCAAACAAAATAAAATTTTAGGCCCCCACAATATGGCACCCAAAATCCGCCATTTTTCTATTTTCCAATTTTAATGTAGCCTGTGACACTCGCAGGGTTAAGATGAATCGATTGACGTAAGAACCATCAACATCGGTCAACGCGTTTTGTCTCTAGAACGCCACATAGGAACAAACATACATACAAACATACTTACATAGACTGATAAACACATTACCCTCCTTCAGCAGTCGGGTAAAAAGGACTTTTTGGAGTCGGTTAAAATAGTAAAAACCAATTACTTATTAATATTTTGCAGGATACTTAAAAACTGCGGTAACCCCTTCACACACACCCGTCCCATTTACACCATAAATGTCGTGTTGATTACGTCGTTTCCGAGGTATATAACCACATAACCACTCACCACCAACAACTACGGTGACCGCAACCCTATAAACTATTTGAGGTCACAATATCGGTCACAAATACACCGGAGGTACGTTATATAAAATTAAAGGACCGATATTACTAATCTATATATATTAGAACCTTTGTTGCGAGGATATCGCGGTATTGAAAATCTATAGATTTCTAATTCTATTCCTGTTTTAAATGCAAAAAACAGAGCCATATTTTTTGTAAAACCTGTCGATGATTGTACCTTATTGAGCATTGCGACCTGAGACGGTGCGCACTGTGGGGTATGAAAGAAACTTTATCCCACGCACACTCAAGCTGTGGAATGAACTCCCTGCAGCGGTTTTCCCAAGCGCCTACAATATGGGGTTCTTCAAGAAGGGCATTAGAAGGTTTCTTCAGGGTTGGCAGCGCGAGTGTAACGCCCCTGGTGTTGCACACGTCCATAGGCCACGGTAACCACATCCCATCAGGTGGGCCGTGTGCTTGTCTGCCACCTAAGAGGAATAAAAATAAAATTAAGTAACGCACCAATTTGATTTAACACTAGTCAGTTCTACCACGAACCTACTGACTGGCTAATATTTTTACTACAACCATAACCAACCAACAAACCAACCTTAAGCCAACCTTATTATTCCTCAATGTTAAGGCGATATATACGCCCCATATTAACGCAGTACTGGCCGTGAGCCCTCTTGGAGCCAAAATATCAATATTGAACCTCCTTTTGAACTTTTTTTGCAAAATATTATTTGATTTACATATGCTATGTTAGCTATGAAGAAATTCCAGCCATCAATTTGTCTGTGAAAAATATTTTTAACATCCAAATCATTTTGGAGGAGAATCCAAAATTGCAAAAAAAAATAGTGTTGTTCATTATTTTTTAAAGCTAAACTATTAGTAACACGAAAAAACCTTGTTTAAAAAATAATGTACATGAATCAAAAATAAATATATATTTTTTTCAAACCTTTTAACCTAGCCGTTACTGAGGAGTATGCTTTAGAAAGTTACCGTTACGGCACGAAATCGGAGTAAGGGGGCGTCCATAAATTACGTGAGATGTTTAAGGGGGGGAGGGGGTCGAGTCAAATCTCATCTAATCTTACGTTGAAGAGAGGGGGGGTCTCGGCAAATATCACGCAATTTTCATTCTGATTGAAACAAAAAAAAAATATACTATTTTGGTCCATTTAATGTAGATTGTACAAGCTTAAGATTTAATCTTAAGCGTAATCGTAATACGATTAAGATAATTTCACAAATTCGTTGGTTTCAATAGTCTCTCTTGAGACCGCGCATGTTTCTCCATGGACTGAATTAGAGTAGATATTCTTTTTTTAATCACAGTAGTTTTACGATTTAAGTATTCTATTGTTAAATTTTTATTACACTTATAATTAAACTCTCAGCAATATTGATTACTAGTCTTAACTAGTCTTAAATAAAAGCACGAAGTATTTTTTTTTTCTTTTTACAATAGCAATCCAATGCGTTTACGTAAGAAACCCATATTTTGAAAAATCTCACGTGAGATTGGGGGATTTGGGAGAGGTTGAATAAAATCTCACGACATCTCATCAGGGGGGGAGGGAGGGACAGAAAATAAAAAAAAACCTCACGTAATTTATGGACGCCCCCTAAGTGCCTTATGACGCTACAATAGAGGCTCGTAGCGTAGCATGACTACAACAACCAGGAGGTTGGTTGACCATTATATAACGAAACGTTTTGGCTCTGACAGTATAGTTCGAAGATCTTGGATATATAATTGTTACCGGGCTCCAGAGCCCTAACAACCAATCTTACAAAGGGGTAGCTTGTTATCCAGTAACTCGGTTGTATAAGTCGGATAGGCAGTCGATTCCGTTACACTGGAAGCCTGCCTCAATATAATTTGGAAAGTCTAGATGACTTAGCACTACGACAAAAATTAAAATTAAACAACATTCTGAAAAAGTGTAATTCTACTCACATAAAAATTTGTCCGTATTACTAACTAACGATAAACCAAAAGGATAGGACTCTGCTATCATCTATCAATTTTAGTGTTACACACAGTGCTTCCTCCCAAGTTTATACAGCGTGCTGTTCTATTTCATCTGTCTCATAATTAATACAGAATGCTCTCCCGTTTCAGTTGCCTGCGCCGCGCGGACATCATCAAAGTCTTTGACGGGAAAGACACCAACTCGCCAACTATAGCCATGCTGTGTAACGAGCTTACAGGTACCTACTTATCATTTATTATTAAGCTAAAACACGTGTAAGTGATAAACGTTTACATAATACAGGAGCAAATTATGTTGGTAAACTCTAGCCGCTGTATTTATTAAAATCTCTCGAGCTATTTAGCAACTGTTTAACAAATTCTAAATTCAAAATCTCTATGAATTTGAATATAGATTGTGCTAAACAACTACTCACTAAACATTGTCAATATTTTTAAAAGCTTTTAATTTTCTTCTCTTTTAATTCTATAATAATCTAAATCTCGGAAACGGCTTCAACGATTTTCATGAAATTTAGTATGCAGGGAGTTTCGGGGGCGATAAATCGATCTAGCTAGGTTACATTTTTAGAAAACGTCGTTTTCTCTATTTTCACCCGAGCAGAGCTCGATCGCCCAAGTACTTACAATTAAGAATGATAAAAAATACCTAACAATTTAATTATTTTCTCTAAAACCCGTAGGTTTAGTATATACGTCACGCTTCTCTAAGTGTATTTTTTTATTGATAAGCTCGCATTTGACCACTATTTCATTGACGGTGGTTTACTTTAAAAAATCTTATAATATTCTATCTACCAAGCACCACACAACATTCAACTAACTCCCTTTCCAACAATTCTCAACATTTATTCCCGCGCATTTCCACAAATTTCATAACAGGATTTTATTTCTTGACTACCCGACACACAATACTAATATAAGTGACGTTGAGAAATCGGTTTGGAGATCTAATTTCACGGGATGCGACGATCCGGGACATTGCATTGCACTGGCCCGAGTCTCGGAGTCCCGGCATCACGGGATTCTTTGTCGCTTTTCACTCCCCTGCACTTATGAGGCAAACAGTTCTCCAACTTAGATCTGGGACCTAAAATTATTTTTAAAGAAGTGAATTATTTTTAACCCCCCACGGAAAGTTGTTATAAGTTTGACGTGTGTACCTGTGTGTGTTTTTCGTTCGAAGGGCGACTTTATCGAGAGTTTTCTTAGATGATTACCAAGTAATTACCAGCTGGATGCACTAGAGTCGATCGAAAAACGGGCCAAGAGGCTCAACGGCAATGAGATACTGGTCGAGTCTAGTCTCCAGAGCCTTGAACATCGGCGCCAAGTTGCCAGTCTGTCGGTTTTTTATCGGTTAAATTTCGGGGAGTGTGCGATGGAATTGCATGAACTAATTCCTCCTAGCCCGTTCCATCATCGGACTACAAGACGTACGGCGATGCGTCATCGGTACATGGTGGACATCCCACCCATACGCACCAAACGTTTTGGGAGTACTTTCATTATGCGTACAGCTAAGGAGTGGAATTCCCTGCCAGAGTCTGTATTTCCTGATAGCTATAACCTGGGAGCCTTAAATCAAGAGTGAATAGGTTTCTTCTAGGTAAGCGTGCTACATCGTCGACCACATCATCACTTACCATCAGGTGAGATAGTGGTCAAGCGCGAGCCTATCAATAATAATAAAAAAAAAAAGAATATGATTGATGAAAATCGGTTTGGCCGTTCTAAAGTTATGGGCGTTTTACTCTTTGAATCGAGGTGTTTTCGCAAGATATCGTCTCAAAATTACATGTTCAGTAGATTGTCGATCGAAGCTTGTCTACTAATAGACAAATTATGTAGCACTAGCTGTTCCCCGCGGCTTCGCTACCGTGGGCCACCCCACAGGACCCGTTTTCGGGATAAAAAAATAGCCTATGTTACTCAGGAATAACGTAACTTTCTATTGGTAAAAGAATTTTTTAAATCGGTCCAGTAATTTCGGAGCCTATTGGGTACAAACAAACAAACAAACAAAAAAATCTTTCCTCTTTATAATATTAGTATAGATGAAACAAAAATGCGTTGGGGGTGTTTTAAATTTTACTTGTTCAATTAAAGATAAAAATAGATCGATTCAACTGGCAAAAATCAGCGATTCCAGACAATTTAAACGATGGCGATTGTCGGAATGCTGAAATATAAGGGATTGGTCAGATGTCTTGAGCTTCTGGCGCTGGACAAGTAACATTCTATCAACAAAAGCGAAGTGATAGCGATTGGTAACATTTCAGAAATTGATAGGATTGGCTAGCACTATCGAAATGCTACAATTGTTCCATCTCACGACGCGCGACGGCGGGTTGGCCTTAGTCATGTATGTAGATGTACATGTACTTTGTTTCTGTGTACCTAAGCACGGGAGCGCTCAGTATCGCTCTGTGCCAAATTTCATCCAGATCCTATTAGCCGTTATGGCGTGATTGAGTAACAAACATACATCCACACACACACCCATCTATCCAAACTTTCACATTTATAATATTACTAGCTTCTGCCAGCGGCTTCGCCCCCGTGAAAGTCGAAAATTATCCCGAGGAAACATAATCCCGAGATAAAAAGTATCCTATGTGCTATTCCAGACTTTAATCTATCTTTGTGCCAAATTTCATCCAGATCCGTTCAGTAGTTTTGCTTGAAAGAGTAACAAACATACACCATCCATCCATCCTCACAAACTTTCGCATTTATAATATTATATAAATAAATATAATATATATATAGTAGGAATATTAAGATAATTTAACATGCGTACATCATCTTCATTCATCATTACAACTGCGTCCGGGTAAAGATAGTGAATTTAATGAATACTTTAAACTCCATTTGAAATAATATTAGACAAGTTTCCAAATCTTTATACAGGCCGTTCAACTGATTTTGAGTTCTATCCCGTAAACATAAGGATGACATAAAAAGCATAAACCTGTTACCAAAACCAACTGTTTGCTACAACTACCATTTGTCGTATCACTAACGCATTAGAAGTAAAAATCGGTTGAACGGGCTGTAAAAAGAGCTTATTTAAACAGCTAATGTTATCGCAATTGGAGTATAGAGTTAATGAATTCTTTAGAATCTAAAGTTTAGATAATACCTGTCAAGAACATCAGACGTGCATTTAGCAGAAAACTGATTTATAAAACGTTGAACTAGTCCGTCCCTTTCTGGAATAGACAGATGACAGAGATAAGAAATTGTAGACTTCACTATCGGATAACGGAAATTGTAAAATTCTGGCTTCAACTGATAAATAATCCGGGGTAAAGCTATCTAGCTAGCTGATATTGAGGTAATAAGATTCGTGAATCTTCAAAATAAAAATAAGCTTTTCAGAGAGCTGTGGATTTTGTGATTAATAAATAAATTAAATAAAAGTCAAAAACCGGATTGCTTGAGAAGGGAACTAAAAATAGGCATACAAGAAGAAAATTATGCTGTGCAGCTGGATGCTGTGTAGCTGGATGCTGTGCAGCTGGATGCTGTGCAGCTGGATGCTGTGCAGCTGGATACTGTGCAGCTGGATGCTGTGCAGCTGGAGGTTACATACTCGCGAGCTGGCTAACCACCTGATCTACCGACTGCACAGCATGTTTTTCTTCTTGTTTACATCTTTTTAGTTCCCTTAATTATTTTTTTTATGTACAACTTTTTAGATATGTACCTAGGTTCCTTTTTTTCCGAATTACTTCATAGTATATTTATTTGAAAAATATTGTCTTTCTTAGCGCTGGTTCCCCGTGGAACCATATATTCTTATGTAGATAAAACATATATTCTTATTCAGCAACAGAAGTTTTATTATGCTAACATAATTTAGAGCCTAACATTATAATTTGTTTAAACAGTTGTATGCGACTGTACATCTTGACACCAAATGGTTTAATGTTTTCAAAGAAGATTAAGCCACTTTGACCTAGTAATATAAAACACTAGGTGTTCCCCGCGGCTTCGCTCCCGTGGACCATTCCACAAGACCCGTTTTCGGGATAAAAAATAGCCTATGTCACTCAGGAATAATCTAGCTTTCTATTGGTGAAAGAATTTTTTAAATCGGTCCATTAGTTTCGGAGCCTATTCGGTACAAACAAACAAACAAAATAAAAATTCCTCTAAATATTGGTATAGATAAAAACATATATTAAATTAAGAATTTATCTCTCTCTGATATTTCTAAGGACTTTAGATCGATAAAACTAGAAGTATAAACAGAAATATTTTTTTCTTGCCAATTTTTCGTAAACTTTTCGATCTAGCTCTTGGACTATACCTTAAAAGTTCACTTTATCATCTCAACCAAAACCCGACTTAATCTGTGTCGTGGCAACTAATTCCGTCTAATTAGCTGCTAAATCTGGGCGAAAACAGATCTTCGCTAGGTGCCCTAGTTTTCGAGATACAAATGTGGCCAAGCCGGACAATCTCTCCAGGTCGGCTACCAATAAACCCTTCTAACTTCTGAACCAGTGACCGACTAATTCTGATATTTGGCGACTAATTAGCGACTAAATATTTGTGTTATCAAAATTAAAATCCTTGATGGTGGTCAAGCCAGAATAAGCCACACAGCGGTTTGCAAGATATGAGGTAATAAAGAATATTACATACATACAAACACACATAGATACAATATACGCGTGAAAAACCCTTTCCTTGCAGTCGGGTAATAACAGGTTAATGATAATTAAGGGCCGATTTCACCAATGAAACTAATCGCGATTAGTTCAACTCGGCGACCACACAGCCCCCTGTGGCTATGTGGTCGATGGTTCAACTAAACTCAGTTTATGCAAATACAGCGTTCTAATTGGTAGTTTATCAGCGGTCTCAACAAATCAGAACGCTGTATTTAGATAAACTGAGTTTAGTTGAACTAATCGTGATTAGTTTCATTGGTGAAATCGGCCCTAAGTCAACAAAACCTTTTTCGCGATTTCGCTCCGTGGTCCATCCTATAGGCCTTTGACGCGATGCAATTTTCTAGCTTTCTTACCGCGCAATATTTAACAAGTTTTTTTTTATTTTTAACTTGCAATGTATGTATGTAAGTGTGTTCGGGTCAAATCTTACAACTGAATTTTAAAGCAATTATTTTCCACCGATTAAGATGAAATTTTGCGTACACGTTTAGTTTGGATGACAATGCATGTTTAGCTAAGTGAAGTCATTCTAAATCCAATATGGCAGACGGCCCAAGATGGCGGACTAGTTATTTTTGTGCACTGCCATATTATAGTTACCAAATGAAAGGGTTTGCTAAGAAGAATACGAAATAGTCTTAGTGTCTTCTGCTATTTACCTGTAAAGTTTCATCATAATCTGTTCAGTAGTTTCTGCATGAAAGAGTAACAAACATTCATCATCAAAAACATCCACATTTGTAATAGTAAAGTAGGAATATTATGTCTTAAGCACATTGTCATCTGACAACCCGTACTGGTAGCATTTGCGCGATATAACCTATCTACGAACTATAATCTGTCTCACAGAGGAAGGGCTTTGCCTTAGAAATGAGGGCTACCGTTTTATTGCTCACCAGTTGGTGCCACTGTTGAAAAAGGTCCTTAAATATAACTGTTAAACGTTGTTGTTATTACGCGCAAAAAAGATTGTTTAATGAATCATTTTTGTAATTAGCACAATTCTTCCAGTATTTACCTTTTACAAATCTATAAACAAACAAACAATTTTACTTCTCAATAATATTAGTTAAGAAGGGAGAAGTAGCAACTCCCTGATTTCAAAGTATCATAATAGTATCATTTGTACATAAAGAACACTCAAAGAATTCCTAAAATTTATTTATTCGTCTCGTATAATATCGAACTTAAGTAGAATTTGATACGATAAGAAAATCAGTTTTGCTGGAGCAATATATTAGACTTTTCCTAGAAAACGTTCGAGATTTGATTCCCCTCAGATTAGTTATATAATCTTGAGTACCTACTTGGGATTATTTCTGTCTGGAACTGATTGTGTTTTGGTACATTTTCTGGGTATTCAAGGTTATATCACAAATCGAAAAAGAAATTATCCTTTCAAAATAAAATTAATCGAAAAGTTGTTAATAAGTATTTTATCAACACTCACAATGTAATGTTCCAAATATGAATTTAAAAAATATTGCATAAACACGTACTTTATATTCATGGATAGGTAAAATTAAAAAAAAAGTGCAACACTTTCCTTCGATTTTTAAACAACTGCATCATAATAGTTATTTATGCTACAAGTGCGGCAGGTAGGTGATTTTCGATGAGCGGCATTTTTATTCACGAGCGAGCGAAGCGAGTGAGTGGATAAATCGACACAAGTCGGAAATCATCTTACGTACGTGAATCATATAAAATTTTACTATGCACTGTGCGAGGAAATAAAAAAAATTATCTGAACCAAGCAAGAAATTAATAAAATGGCGGGCTTATTCTAGCGCGCTCTCCCACAGATTAACTAATAGTTCCTCGGGCATATCTACTGCGCATGTTCAAATAGCTGTCACGTCGTAACGCAAAAAGGCACGAGCAAAATATACGTTCTGCCAAACATATTTAATGAATATTTAAAATTAATTTATTGATCAAAATCTAAATCTAGAGTAATTAAAAACGCTTTTAATGAAGTATTAGTTTTATTTTATCCTTTATATGAATGATAATCTGTACTTAACTAATTCCTAAAACTTTACTCAAATAATAAAAACTCTATGCGTCAGGCTGACGTTGGGAGTTAAAATTAAAAAACATACGGAAATGTAAAAAGCACTAGTTAAAAAAGTGACACTTTCCGCACAGTTTGGCTGCTTGGAAAACGCTCTTTTCGAGGACATGCATTGTAAAATATCTTTTTAATTTTTATAGCACACTTTTACTTTTTAATTTATTGGCGCTTATGGGCTCATTGAAGTACTGTCATTGTCTAAGGAGGCGCGCGCTGCGTAGTCATTCGCAATGAGAATCTTAATTGCCCGCCATACCAAATATTTTTCCGTCTCTACTTTTGTTTTATTTTAACTGTATGAGTGAAGATAAAGTAGTGTATGCAATGGCATATAATTAGGTATTAAAACACTCTCGTAAGATTATTATCACATTCGGCTTCGCCTCATGTGATAAACCTGTAGCGGCACCGACACCGCCACTTACAAAGTAACGACATGACGTCACACAAATCCTACATCGCGCAAGCAAAGTTTGCGGCGCGATTTGAACGTATACAACAGTCCGACGATAACCGTTGGGCATTTGCCCGGACCAGACACAACACCCGTCTGGTCGGAGGATCCTCCCTTTTCTATGGAGGTTTGCGGGACTTTACACCCTGTTCCACATGCCCCCAAACTGGTGACCCTCGAACATGAACATCAGCGCAGCCTTCGTGCAGAGCTACTTCATCGTGACGTCATCATCACTTCCTCAAGCTTTCGAGCAGCGAGTCATACAGCCAGCCAGTACCCACGGCATCTACGGGGGTATCCTGACCACCAGCATGCAGCGGACGCGCATACCTGGTCATCACCCTCAGCTTCTTTCATCACCGCTCCGACCCACTGGAGCCAGCAGCACTGTCCCGACTCACTGGGACAAATCATCACCGCTCCAAACTACTGGAGCCAGCAAAACTATCCCGACTCACTGGGATATCATCACCCCGACTCACTGGGGCACAACCGCATACAGTTCCGACTCACCGCGAACTCTGCGACTTCCGGTTCCGACTCACGGGAACCAATCTTCCACTGGCCAGGCACGCATCACAAGATGTACGGACGACTCAACCTGCTATTGACCTCCGGTCTCCGGAGGGGAGTGATGTAGCGGCAGCGACACCGCCACTTACAAAGTAACGACATGACGTCACACAAATCCTACATCGCGCAAGCAAAGTTTGCGGCGCGATTTGAACGTATACAACAGTCCGACGATAACCGTTGGGCAGTTGCCCGGACCAGACACAACACCCGTCTGGTTGGAGGATCCTCCCTTTTCTATGGAGGTTTGTGGGACTTAACACCCTGTTCCACATACTCCCAAAAACCTACGCTCGTGTTTTAATAACCCCTATTATATAACCATTGCATAAACTACTATTACTGCCTCGTTGGTTAAGTGGTTGTAAGCACTACTGCCAAGCATGATCAGCAAATCCTGGATTTGAGAGTAAAGTAAGGTGTTTTTTTTTTAACAATGGGCTCGCTTTTGATCACTATCTTGCCTGATGGTAAGAGATGATGTGGTCTACGGTGGAGCACGCTTCCCTAGAAGTAACATATTCACTCTTGACTTAAATACTCCAAGGTTGTAACTATTAGAAAACAAAGAATTCGGCAGGGAATTCCACTCCTTAGCTGTGTGCATAATGAAAGTATTAGCAAAACGCTTTGCGCGTATGGGTGGGATGTCCACCATGTACCCATGGCGCATTGCCGTACGTCTTGTAGTCCGATAATGGAAAGGCTTAGGCGGAATCAAATTGTGCAGTGCCGTCGCACACTACCCGAAATGTAACCAATAAAAAGCCGACAGGATGGCAACTCGGCGCTGATGTTCGAGGCTCTGGAGCTTTGACGCGACCAGTGCATCGTTACCTATAAGCCTCTTGGCCCGTCTGTCAATCGACTTAAATACATCATGCTGGTATTTGGCAGATCCGTCCCAGAATTGAGAGCAGTACTCCACGCATGACCGAACTTGCGTTTTATACAAGTTAAGTAGCAGTTCAGGCGTGAAGTACCTTCTCACCTTTGCAAGAATCCCAACTTTTTTGCAGCCAACTGAGCCTTCGCCTCAATGAATGGACCGAAATTGAGGGTCGATGTCAATGTAACACCAAGAAGTTCGAAATGGTCCGTTAACGGCACGGTTACACCACGGAAAGATGGAGCCGCCTCTTTTAAGCGGCAAAAAGACACGCCTGGGTCTTAGGAGCATTGAAACTGACCAGATTGGCATCGACAAAAAACATTTTTTACATGTCGGCTTCCACCTGGAATTTCTATGTATCATCACCTGCAGTCTAGATTTGTGCCCGTTCATTGCACATTGCATAACATAGGACTTAAACATAACTGGCATAACTTAGGTGTACCATAGGTATACCTCCGTTTGTGTCCATCCTTCCGTTGTCTCAAAGAAGATAAAGGCGTGATAAAGTTACAAACTACTAGCTGTTCCCCGCGGCTTCGCTCCCGTGGGCCACCCCACTGGACCCGTTTTCGGAATAAGAAAATGCTTTCCTCTTTATAATCTATACTAATATTATAAAGAGGAAAGATTTTTTTGTTTGTTTGTTTGTTTGTACCGAATAGGCTCTGAAACTACTGGACCGATTTAAAAAATTATTTCACCAATAGAAAGCTACGTTATTCCTGAGTAACATAGGCTATTTTTTAATCCCCATAACGGGTCCTGTGGGGTGGCACACGGGAGCGAAGCCGCGGGGAACAGCTAGTATTAGTATATATAGATTATAAAGAGGAAAGATTTGTTTGTTTGTTTGTACCGAATAGGCTCCGAAACTACTGGACCGATTTAAAAAAATCTTTCACCAATAGAAAGCTACGTTATTCCTGAGTAACATAGGCTATTTTTTTATCCCGAAAACGGGTCCTGTGGGGTGGCCCACGGGAGCGAAGCCGCGGGGAATAGCTAGTAATATATATAATACTAGCTGTTACCCGCGGCTTCGCTCCCGTGGGCCAACCCACAGGACCCGGTACAAACAAACAAACAAACAAAAAAATCTTTCCTCTTTATAATATTAGTATAGATTAGTATATTAGTATATATTAGTATAGACGAGTAATTACACAGTATAAAGCTCGCACTTGTAAGGGGTAGGTAATCCTGAATTATTTCTTAGCGTCCAAAGGTTTTGTCCATAAAATTGAGACATTCATACTATGGCATTTCAAATCAGAGCCCCATTAAAGACCGAAATTAGTCGGGCAAGCCCATCATATCCACGTGCCCAAACGAAAATCGACAAAATGAAAATTGTTCCGATTTTTCTTTTCTGTCATATTTCTACTCAAAAATCCTTCCTTTTGATACACATCCTGCCACGACCGAAGCTAGTTTAGTATGTATTCGACTCACACTCGTATCGCCTGTCACCTAGCTCCTGCGACGTCTACCACCTCGCTTTTTGAATGAATAATGCTGCGTCAAAGCAGTGCTGACTTTCGGGGACAGGGGTGGCGCGTGGTTCCTTATGTTCTCTTATTTTTTTGTCTTTATGTCAAGAATTAATATAATAACCTCATCCGCAGGCTTATTACGTATTTTTTGCAAGAGCAAAACGATAGCGATTTTTGCGCAATAAATAGCTCTTCAATACAAAAGTTTAAAGAGTTGATGGCGGTTTTTTTTTTAATAAGTGCATTTGACAAACAGGGAGCGATCAGCAAACGATTGTGTAGGACCTAAAATAACTACACTGCAGTTAACTCCGAATTTTATGACAAAAAGCGTTAGATCGCTATCGTTTTGCTCTTGCAAAAGATACGTAATAAGCCTACGGTAGTTATATTGTCGAGCCGTTTAGGGTTGACACATATTTTAGAATAATATATTTTTAGGATTATTTAGTTAGTAATTTTTTTTCTAAGTTTATATGTTTGTAGTCTTAGTTAATTAAGTATATTATGCACTATATATACTTTTATATACTTATGTAATTAAAAGGTACCTTACAAAACATAGAATTAATAGTCCACCACATCATCGCTTACCATCAAGTGGAAGAGTGGCGCCGTGATACGAAACTAAGAAGAATAAAAAAAAATGCTGTATATTTTTGTGCAGTTAATCTATTACGATCAATACCTACTTTAATGACTCTCATGAGGTCTCAAAATGTAATAACCTAATAACAAATATAAAATCTCACTTTTTTTTGTAAATTTTACTCCTTCCGTCTTTTGCAATATAAATGTATAAAATATAATAAATAAATGTATTAAAGCCTTATGTGTGTCACCAGACTTGAAACTGTTGCCTACAAAAAAAATACCTAAAAATAAGTTACATATAAAAAGTATTAAGCACAGCATTCTTCAAAATCAAAATCTTTTTTTTTTTATTTCACCTAGGCCTACATGGGCACTTATAAAAACGTCGGCAAAAGGTGCACGGTTCGGGTTGGTCGTTTCCTATGGAGAAGAACCGGCAAGAAACACCACGGTGGCTCTTTTAAAAAATGGTTTAAAGGATTGCTTTCAACCAATCCTTTTCCAGATTGTTTCTATACATCCGCAGGTACTGCCACCCCTATCGAGGAACCGCTCGCTCCAGTTCCGCAGTAGGTACTGTGATTGCGGGCGGCACTCTATACCTAATTTCCAGGTTTTACGTTTTCAAACAAAGACCTCAGTTTCTTCAGACTATATTCAAGACGTCCACGTTGATATAATATCAGAATTTTCATTAAAATTACCAAATATAATTAATCTTGTCAGACTTCCATTCAGAGGTTTCAATAGTAAATTGTAGTCGAGAGTTTTCAGCAGTTTTTGAAACAATAAGTTTGTAGGCTTCGGCAATATTAATTTTGGCTATTCATTGGCAATAGCTAGTAAGAAATAAACAACAATACCTATCAAACAGCTAACTGTTTGTTTCTAAAAGGATTTGTCATTGTCACCCATTGGACCTGAAAACAACTTACTCGAGCAATTATTTGTATAGGTAGAAACTGCTAATAAACATACAAGTGGCGATAAGCTATCAACAACATGTACTCTTGACATTAGCGGATAGAAACTGGACTCGAACCTTGAACCCATATCTGTACGTGTTAGTCATGCAGAATCTTAGCACCGGTTATAATATGATGTCGCAATTGCTTGCAATGAAGAAATATAGCGTGATGTTCATATTTCTTTTGTAGGATTTAATAACAAAAGAAGTGAGTCAGTCCGTTAATGTTGGAATTATTGACGTAACAAAGAACATTTTAACGTAAGAACTGAAACTGTATGCTTTTGTTTTTTTAAAGATTGTTGTTCTTTTTAGGGTTCCGTACCCAAAGGGTAAAAATGGGACCCTATTAATGAGACTTCGCGGTCCGTCTATCTGTCTGTCTGTTACCAGGCTGTATCTCATGAACCGTGATAGTTAGACAGTTGAAAATTTTAAAAAAGATGATGTATTTTTGTTGCCGCTATAACAACAAATACTAAAAACATTATTGCAAAAAACGGCAAAAAAAATCACGTTTGTTGTATGGGAGCCACACTTAAATATTTATTTTATTCTGTTTTTAGTATTTTTTGTTATAGCGGTAACAGAAATACATCATATGTGAAAAATTTCAACTATCTAGCTATCACGGTTCATAAGATACAGCCTGGTGACAGACAGCCAGACAGACAGACGGACAGTGGAGTCTTAGTAACAGGGTCCCGTTTTTACCCTTTGGGTACGGAACCCTAAAAAAGCTAAGATCAAAGAGATAAGAGAGATGGTTGATGGTTTCAATAAGGTTGTTTGAAATTGATTGCATTAAAAACAAAGTTAACCACAACATGGTTTAGGGCCCTATTAAATCGGTACTTTGAGGACTCTGCCTAGAAGGAAAACTACTTGCCTACAGTAATACTGGCAACAGATAACTAGTTTTGCAAGGTAATTAAAATAGGAACGCTTGTCATATTTTTATTTAATTTTAATTGTCAATTCTAGAGTAGCCGTAGAAAGGCAGGCACATTGTTACTAAAAATACAAGCTTAAAAGAGATTCCTGTGTTTCAATGTAAGCTCCCAGAGCTCCCCCCATCACAGTACCTACATAGATATTGAAACAACTTACACGAGGATCACGTCCATTAAGTTTGTTTGTTCCTGAAATATTACTCTGATATTCCAAGCATAACAAAATAAACTTATAACCACTACATTGACCTTTAATCTTAGCTCGCTGTTTATATCCCAAGAACCCTTGACCCACGAGCATTAGATATAATCCAAGATACAAGTAATAAAGTTCTTATCTACTTACTTACTATAGATACTAATCCGATCTTCTTATTCCATTTCATTAAGCTTTTTATGTGCAGGATTTACTGAACCCAAAAGTCAGCACAATGAGAATCATTGGATCCTTAGTGCGCTCATCTTTTCAATACAGACCCTCTTCAGAAACCGTCTGTAACAATGGAGGCTCCGAGATGTTATTCAGTACATGTTACCTACATCTGTTTCCGTGTTATATAACATAACAAACGTATGATGTGTATAACACGGAAGTGACGTGTCGTAAGAGAATTTCGTCCCTCAAATTTCGGCTATGCCTCGGAGTTCCTTTGATGCCAAATCCGAAACTTCGTGACGTTTCGAAAATCAGTAATGCCATTCTTTTGTTGAATTTCGGATTTCCAACGGATTCTTACTGGAATGGAAATTTTATTTTAGCTCCGCGCCGAAAGAGTTGTGTTGAATCCCAACGAACGGTATTGGGGATTTGCCGGGTGATAGATTTTCAGTTTAACTTTTCATGGCTCGGGGACAGTAAACCGATAATACATATTAGAGTGCACTATCGGAGATTCGTTAAAGTTTACGTTGGAAGTCGGTCACAGCTATTTGGTCTACAAAATTGAAATTGGGCTCTATAACTTGTGCAAATGGATTAAAGGGAATGTCCCTTTCAAGGATCTTCTAAGTTTCTGCTCTGAAGCTTTCAGCCTCTGTGGAGTGCTATTTCGGATTCGTCTTTTCATGCGGTTGGGGTTGTGTAGTATTGTGATTGACTAGTTTAGTGATTCATAGATCTAGTATACATATCCTACTATACTGTGATTTTTAATTTAGTGGACTAAACTGAGAACTGCTATTGACCTTATTTTTTTTAAATGTTGCAAGCGCGGAGCATATTGTTGTAGTAAGGCTCAATCATAAGTAATTCATCGAATCGATGTGACATGGCTCCTCAATTTATTTTTACTAATTGGTGTAAATAAATGTTTTATGAATATAAACGTAATATTTTTAAATATAACAGTATTCATACACATAGTTCATGAGCTTTTATTGTGTTAAATATGAAATCAACAATAAAATAAATGCAATCGATAAAATTAAGTCTGACATAAATGAGTAGAAACTAAATATGGGCCTCTAGTTTCTAAACAAATTATTTTTTTATGCCGTGAAATAGTTTGATTTTCGATCTACTTCGATTTTCGATTAACTTTCGATCACTCAGGATAGTTAGGGTACGACACTATTTTAATATAACGATAAAGTGACAACCCCCCAAATGTCAGTTTAGTCCACGAAATAAAAAATCACATTATAATTGGCGAAAGTTTGTGAGTGTATAAGTGTGTTTGTTACAGGGAGTGTATAAGTGTGGTTGAAGTTTGGCACAGGGATAGATTATAGTCTAAAATAAAGTCTTTTATCCCGGGAATATGTTCTTTTTGGTTAGTTTCGACATTCACGCGGGCGAAGCCGCTGGCAGTAGCTAGTTGATTTGATAAAACAAAGTCCAAGTAGCTTCTTACTTACGCTAGTTAAGTAACAATCTAGCAGTGTATCTATGTACTTAATGTCGAAATTTTCCTTAGTCTTAAGGGAAACTTTGTAATTCAAACCCCATCCTTGTATGTCCCAATAACCTTTTAAATCTTTTTTCCACTTTAATGATTGAAACCTTTGCATTTTCCAGGCTACGAGGTGCTGTCAACGGGTCCGGCGCTGGTGATCCAGTTCACCGCCAACTCTGTCACTCCAGGCCAGGGGTTCGCGGCAACATTCCTGTTCCAACCACCCCCTGACTCCACCGCTGCTGGTTTGTATACAACCTCTGGGCAGGTTTCATTTATAGTTTGGGATTATCAAAGCTTTCGTCTTAAGATAGAAGGCACATACTTTTAAGTCTCAATCGTTTGAGCAAAACTTCATCATCATCCAGATCCGTCCAGCCGTTTGTGCGTGAAGAAGTAACAAACATACCTACACACTCACAGACTTTCGCCTTTATAATATTATATTAGTGTGATTCTAGAACTTGTTAACATTACACACAATTCAATAACGATCGATATCGCGCTGTCTGTGACATTTATTTGAACCAATTTTTTTTTAGCGCTGGGAACCTGTGAGAAATCACATAGGTCTATGTTACAAAATGTACAAAGCCATATAATATCACAATCAATTCAAGCATCACGAAACTCAAATCAATACACCCATACCTCTATAATTAGTAATTTATCAAGTCAATCAATTTGAGATATGGACATTGTCAATGTTGTGGTACAATTCTGAACCGTCATTGTCCCACTAATGAACGGGAATGGTTCAAACTGAACTGTTCTAACTATATTGGTTTGTAACAGCACCAACTTACTCTCAACTGAATGCGAACTTAGAACCGCAATTTGCCCAATTAATATTGATCCTTATTCAGTATTCAATGGGTTGTAAATTTGTAATGTATGTAGAATTTTTGTAATGGTGCGTGATTATTCATTCTAAGTTCAAACTGTGAAACCATTGCCTGTCAGAATAGTATTTTTTACGAGAAGAATTTTTTAGGGTTTTAGGTAGATATAGGCAGTCATTTTAAGATCTGCTTAGATATAGTAGAATCATTAAAATGCTTCTCTCTTTCATATATAAGTATTCTTTTATTTTTATCAACCTTGTTGTGATGATGTGTAGACCAACTGATTAGATTGTGTAGAATGCACCCTTGATTACTGCTCTTTAGACCCGTGAGTTATTCATGAAAGATTTCTTAAGCCTATTATTTATTTTAGTTAAGTCCAAACCCATACAAAATTCTAGCACGAAAACATTTTTGTAACAACCTGCATTTATTTTTTGGTTGCCAATTATTCAATAAAATTTGAGTGAAATACGAAACGAGTGACTCGTAAATGCGCCGGCTCTGGTTAAATTTTCGAGTGCCAACACAGGTACCTAACTAGATCCTACTGTGAATAGGAATTTTGGCGGCAGTCCAGCCGACCTCTTGGTACCGCTTATTTAGATTGGAATCGCAAGTCTCACCTGATACTGTTGTATAAAATGCAAATGACCCATAAAAGTACAGCCGTACATTAGGTATTCCAAGATTTATTAATTCCACAAAAAATAAACTGATTAGAAATTGGCATTGGAATCTAAACGCAACTTAGAAAAAAAAACAATCACCATCAAAGAAAAATTAGTAATAAGTATCTTTCTTTATCAACTAGTAAACTACAGCAAAAATAATTCAAACCACTGTTTAGCTTTATACACTTTATGTCAGCGCCATCTAGCGAAACACACTTATACTTTTTAGCCCGTAAGTTTAGTAACGAATGAATTTCACTCACCAACTGGGCGAAACCATCCTTGTTTTCAACGTACTCCGCTTCCGAAACATAGATGGCGTTGTACTCAATCTAAGTTTTAAGCCAAACTATTTGTTTCAGATTCAGATCGACTACTTAAGCTGAGTTTTGGCAAAGCTTTCGAGTCTCTGGGGCCCGAAGTAAGCGCCACAAGTAAGTACAACCTTCTTTCGCTATCATTTATTCAGTACTGTTCAATATTACATAGGTAAGTGCGTGCAAACAGCAGGTATCTACATAAAATAGGCTGCCTAATCTGTACCTTCGCGCATTTTATGTTTAACAGGCGCTACAATTTTATGTGGGTTTTATTAATTGGATCACGATTAAACGGGATTAAAACAATACGTTGTTGTATTTAATGAGGAAAGCGGAAATAATTGGGCAACAACGTGTATCTCTGTTTTAATATCGAATGCGAAAACGTAACGTAACGTACCTCGATTCGGAATTACTTACTTCATAACTAGCGATCCTGAAATTAGTAATTACCTATGCTGTCAGCCGGTAAGTTTTTTCAGCAATCGTGGTTTTTAATTGTGTCCAAAAATACTCTTGGTGTTTTAATACAGCGTCAGATTTCTAGAAGATATTTTTATAGTAATTATACGCACTTGCCTACTCTGGCACCTATATCTATCAACCTAAATAATTATAATATAATTATTTAGGTTGATAGATATAGGTGCCATTTGGACGATTATATATTATATATTTTCTTCGTCGTCTATGATATCTTGAAAACACTTCGATATGACCTCAGGAAAGATACGTAACAAGTAACATTAAAAAGGTAAAAGGCAGATTTCGTACCGCATACTTCTTTTGTTGTTCGGTTATAGAATTTGTACCACTTATTAAGGCAACTAAGCCATTTATTTTTATGCAAGTTTAATATTTTTAGAACTTCGGATTAATCAATAATATCAATAAAAAGATTTTAATAAATAACCGCAACAAAATCGTACACTAAACGCAGTTATGTTTTAGAAGTTGCCTTATGTAAAATAACACAAATATTGAAATGATAATTAATTATTTACAAATAGAAATAACATTTAATATGCTTAATCAAACTCATCAATATCAAACTGTTGCAATCCGCTGCTGAATATAGGTATCTCCTAATGCCCTGAGTAGGTACGATCCTCGCCTCAACCTACCTACTTAATGGCAAGTAAAACACTAAAAAGATGGCAACAAACAATTTAGAACATTTACTTTACACATTATGTACAATTTACCTATATGTATCAATCAACATTATTGTTACACTAGTACATAACCTTAAAAAATAAAACTGGTTATAATTTTTACGTCCCAAGTTCTAAAAATCTAAGAATTTAAAAATGGATTATCTATCATATTAACTACCAATTAAAACAAAAAATATCCTGATCACGAAATTTTATTAGCGGTACGAAATTCCCATACAAGCCTGCCGTTCTCCTTTAAAAAACCCTCGACTCATTTTTCATGCTACGTAATTTACCTAGTAGACACGCTTCGATCGACAATCTATTGAACATGTAATTAAGACACGATATCTTAAATAAAATTAGATTATTAAAACACCCCGATTCAAACAGTGAAACGACCATAACTTTAGAATGGTCTCGATAATGTCACCTATCCAACAAAAAAAACTAAATCAAAATCGGTTCATTTCCGTTTAGGAGCTACGATACCACAGATAGATAAACAAATGCACATAATTATACACAAACACACAGGAACTCACGTCAAATTTATAACACCCCTGTTTTTTCCTCAGGGGTTAAAAACGAGAGAGCCTTCTTGCGCTTTTTCAGTTATACCTAAAACAAATGATTTTTTTATTGACTCACTCGTCATTCAAATTTTTTTCTTCATCATGACCCAATGTTGGGTGGTTTGACAGCTTTTGTATAGAAAATACGTCAAACCGCCATTTTTATTCCTCAGTTAAAAGTTATCAGACTATTGAAAAATCGGCCCTAAATAATCACACATCGCAGTGCATCTAGGTAGTGCCGATTGCATCATGCACTAGATTGATAATTAACAGGCAGAACTGGATAGTATTTATATTTTACTAGCTAACCCGGCAAACTTTGTTTATTTATTTATTTATTTATTTATAATCTATAGGCTCGCGTTTGACCACTATCTCGCCTGATGTTAAGCGATGATGCGGTCTACGGTGAAGCACGCTTACCTAGAAGAAACCTATTCACTCTTGACTTAAAGACCCCAAGGTTGTAGCTATCAGGGAACAAAGACTCCGGAAGGGAGTTCCACTCCTTAGCTGTGCGTACAATGAAAGTATTAGCAAAACGCTTTGTGCGTATGGGAGGGATGTCCACCATGTACCGATGGCGCATGGCCGTACGTCTTGTAGTCCGATGATGGAAAGGGCTAGGTGGAATCAAATTGTGCAGTTCCGTCGCACACTCCCCGAAATGTAACCGATAAAAAACCGACAGGCTGGCAACTCGGCGTCGATGTTCGAGGCTCTGGAGCTTTGAGGCGACCAGTGCATCGTTGCCAATAAGCCTTTTGGCCCGTCTGTCAATCGACTCAAGTGCATCAAGCTGGTATTTGGCTGATCCATCCCAAAGGTGAGAGCAGTACTCCATGCAAGACCGAACTTGCGCTTTATACAAGTTGAGCAGCTGTGCAGCCGTGAAGTACCGTCTCACCTTTGCAAGAATCCCCAACTTTTTTGCAGCTAACTGAGCTTTCGCCTCAATGAATGGACCGAAGTTGAGGGTCGATGTCAAAGTAACCCCGAGAAGTTCGAGATGGTCCGTCAACGGCACGGTTACACCACGGAAAGATGGAGCCGGGTGGAATCGGCTCTTTTTAGCGGAAAAAAGACACGCCTGGGTCTTAGCAGCATTAAAACTGACCAGATTGGCATCACCCCATTCGGAGACCGCCTTCAAGGACAGGTTCAAGCGTTCAACCATGGCCTCCCGGAGAGACCGAATCTGAGGCCCAGTAGCCCGTGCGCTAGACACGTATCTCTCAGCAACAGTGCTGTCGTCTGCATACCCAAAGGTGCCGGGTTTTAGCAGATCATTAATGTGCAGCAAGAATAATGTTGCCGAGAGCACTGACCCCTGAGGGACTCCGGCGTTGATATCTAACTGACCGGACGAGCAGCCGTCGATAACCACTCGGATGGATCGATCCCTCAGGAAGTCCGCAATCCAATCACACAGACCACTGGGCAGACCGAAGGAAGGAAGTTTACCAATGAGGCTTTCGTGCCAGACCCTGTCGAAAGCCTTCGAGATGTCGAGGGAGACGGCTAGCGCTTCCCCGTGTCTCTCGATGGCCTCACTCCAGATGTGAATGGCATACGCTAGTAGATCCCCAGTGGACCGATTTCGGCGGAAGCCGTATTGTCGGTCACTGAGGATGTCGTTCGCTTCTAGGTATGCCAGGAGCTTACCGTTGAGCACACGTTCCATACTCTTACAGAGGATGGACGTTACAGATATGGGTCTGTAGTTGGCCGGGTCAGCTCGACTGCCCTTCTTGGGCACGGGCTGTACGTTGGCTTGCTTCCAAGCCTTCGGCACTTTTCCAGTCTCTATGGAAAGGCGATACAGGCGTGTCAAGATCGGAGACAATTCAGGCGCACAGGTTTTAAGTACAATTGCTGGTATCCCATCAGGGCCACTCGCTTTGTTCACATCAAGGCTACGCAGCACCCTACGGACGTCCTTTTGATGGATGCGGATGTCCGACATTTTCGTCACACATCCATCAGGAAAAGGAGGAGGCTGCGCGCCATCAGAATTCAGATGCGAAGATTCCGCAAAAAGGGAAGCAAACAAGTTTGCCTTCTCCTCAGCGGAGTGGGCTAATGACCCGTCAGGTTTCAGCAGTGGTGGTAGTGAGGGGCGACAGAAATTTGATTCGACCGATTTAGCCAGGGACCAAAACGCTTTGCTACCCGCTGGGTATGAAGCAAGTTTGTTCCCGATTCTGCTAATGTGGTCAAACCGTGCTCTTCGCATCACCTTTTTGCAGGACTTGGCAGCCGTGTTAAAGGCTCTCTTCTTCTGACACACGTCATTTGCTTTGCGCGTTCGAGCGTCAACCCATGCCTGGTAGGCCTTGTGTTTAACTGCGTTGGCGTGGTTACACTCGGCTCCAAACCATGGTCGGTCGACGTTAGACATTGCTACGTCAGAGAATGGAATATAGTACTCCATCCCCCGACGCAACACATCAGTCACAGCGTCAGCGCATGCCGATGGATCGTCCGAAGAGAAGCAAGTGGGCTGCCAAGGATAGCATGCGAAAAAAGATCGCATCCCATCCCAATCTGCTGACTTGTACCGCCATACCCGCCGGGTCCCTCTTGGGCTGGGATCGGGCGGGGAGTAGACGGATACAGACTTCACCAGACAGTGGTCGGAACTACCTAAAGGTGAAGATATCGACACTGAGTATCTGTCTGGATCTGTTGTCAGCAGAAGGTCCAAGCAATTGGCTGTGTGCGAATCAACATCTGGCACCCTCGTTGCCCCTTGGACCAGCTGGGTGAGATTTAGCGCTAGCGCAAGCTTGCGCATCTCTCGACCAGCATGGTCAGTGCACTGGTATGGGAAGAGCCACTCCTGGTGGTGGGCATTAAAATCCCCCAGTAGCACTAATTGGGCGGAAGGATACCGCTGCTGTGCCGCATCAGCCGCCTCACTGAGGTACTCCATGAGCCTGGTCGTCTCCTGATCGCCGCTGTGCGAGCGGTAGACACAGGCGTAGATAATCTTATCCAGCCCTGTGTCCACCAGAGCCCACAGCACTGAGAACCTGGAGTCTTCAAGGTTACGGAGACGCCGATAGCAAGTATCGTCACGGGCATACATGCATACACCCGCACGTGGTTTGAAATTGTGCTCCAGGGTAAACCCTGGGTAGGATAAGTACGACACGTCAGACGGACTTCCTATCTGCGTCTCCGCAAGGATAAACAGTGCTGGCTTTTCAGTCTCCAGATGATGGTGGACTGAGGTGAGATTGGAGTGCAGACCTCTAATATTAGTGAGGTGCACTTTGTGAGGGAGGGGGTGCAGCCGCTGTTTTACTCCAGTTTTCTTTTTGCTACTTGCCATTTTTATTTAAGAGTGAAAGGTGAGGAGAAGGAAGTGAGATGAGGTTCCACGCTACTAACCTACAGACACACACTGAAAGGACGCCATCATTGGGGCACTAGTCCGGAGACTGCGGGGACGCCCGAGCCCCCCCGGAGATGACCATCGGGCCCTCCCATCTGGTCGCCAACCAGCACGATGGTGCATTCCGGGATTTTTCGACAGTTGGCGGGGCAGCCTTTCGTGTGTGGCTGGCACACTACTTGGGCCCCCAACTACCTGCGGTCGGCCAGCGGCGCACCGTGCCTCGGATCCCGCTACCCTCCGCAACTAGTCTCCCGATACGCCCAAAACAGTGTGAGACAGGCTGGTCAGCATGCAGTGGAACAACTATCTCGACCCAACTCCTCTAGTGGCTACACCGAGCATCGTACCGGAACACGGCTAGGCCGCTTGGCGGTACGTCTTTGCCCGGTGGGTGGTCACAAGCCTTCGGCCGAAGCCTACCACCAGTAGTGTCACCTGATTAGCACCACCCGGGGACCACGTGTAGGGTAACAGCAATAAGGGTAACTCTCCTACGGACGCGGGTGACTCAGCCCCCAATATTGCCATAAAGACACCAAACATTCATCTACTCTACTCTACTCTACCTACCCTACCCTACCCTACACTACCCTTCACTACCCTACACTACCCTACCATACACTACCTACTAAACCCTACCCTACACTACCCTACACTACCCTACACTACCCTACACTACCCTACACTACCCTACACTACCCTACACTACCCTACCATACACTACCTACTAAACCCTACCCTACCCTACCTACCCTACCCTACCCTATCTTACACTACGTACCCTACCCTACTCTACCTACCCTACCCTATCTACCCTACCCTACCCTACCCTACCTAACCTACCAACCCTACCAACCCTACCCTACCCTACCCTACCCTACCTTCATACCTATCCTACCTATGTAGGTAAGGTACCATTGTTTTTTTCTTAATTTTTTTTCATAAGGATCTTCTCCTAACAATAACAAACACAACAAAAAAAGAATAAACGAAATCTGTCCAGCCGTTCACGCGTGATGCCATGACCAAGGGAAAAAGAGATTTATTTTTAACCGACTTCAAAAAAAGGAGGAGGTTCTCATTCGTCGGAATCTTTATTTTTTATATATATAGACTAGAACTTCCTAATGAATTAAGTTATCTCATAATCTTGATGCGACAGCGAAGTGCAGAGTTACAAAACTTTTCGTACAAGAAGTTTGGCTGAATTTAATTTGAACTTGGGCTAGAGGAGCTACTGCTGTTTTTAATACACTATCACAAACTTGACTTTTGCCAAACAAGTTCTGTTTTTATAATTAGCAAAAGGCAGTTAAAGCAAGTACTGCATGAATTACTCTTTCTACAGGTAGTAGACGAAGGGATAGTCAAATTAGAATTCAAAATAGCCTAAATAGCCTTTACAACGAACTTAACCTTTTTACCGTGGTTACGAGCCAATAATGCTCATACAGCAAGGGTACGTCTATTAATGTACTGAATGCCTATTAAAGTACTGCACAATATTAAGTAAATCAGTCGTAACTAAAACACCGGCGCACGCTAATTTGCGCGTTGACGTAATTCAACATTAAGTGCGGCTCAGGTTACTCGTAGCAACCTAAAACTGTGTCCTTAATAAATATTTGAAACATAACATTGTTTTTAAACTAACTTCTACAACTACTGGGTTACTCGGCAACGACGAGAAAACCCCAACTCTTTTGGTCCTTCGAGCCGGATGTCACGGATCCACAGGAACACATCGTGTGAATCATCGTGACTCCTCATCAAGCAGAGTGCTTAGCATGGTATATCCCAGTTACGTTAGCAAATCGGTGCTGCTGGCCTCCCACAAGCGGGTCTCACCAGTAGCATTGAGACGTTGCACATAACGTAAAGGAGGGTGAGCTACACTAAGTGTCTGCCACTAACGAACCAGCAGAGATCACGTCTACTGCTACAAAATCTATAACATGGGTCACCAATTACTTTCATTTGGAGTCCGTTTCTTAAAAATAATATGACCGTTGCGGTCCGTAACGTTGAAAGCTTTTGGAGATGTGCATCGGTAAGTCTGCTTCAAATTTTATTTTCAATAAAGTTCATCTTGGAAAATGCTGTTTCACAAATTATACTGTTTATTTAAGGTCCACACAGCATAGGTCGGCGTTCCGGATTCGGACCGCGGTCCACCATTTTGTGACTCCTGTACCAGTAGGTACCTACTGATATTCAGTGTGCTTATTTCGAGTTTTTTAACGTACTCACTCGTGATAGCGTAAACGATCTTTTATGTCAAAATGTATACAAAAAAAAGAGAGGAGAAACCTCCTTACCGTCACCAGACGGCGCTTATCCAGCTTCAGTACAAATTAACGTTTACGGTAACGCAATTGAGCGTGAGTAAAAACTCGCACTAAGGCCTCTGTACACATCTCACCGTGTAAACTCAGTTGAAGTGTCCTTGAAGTGAGCTATATGCGTAAATGAAATTATGAAGCTGAGTTCGTTTGTAGGAGATAGTACCTACATGTGTTTACCTACACACCATGTACCCGGAAGTTTACAAAGCTGTGCTTTCCTTTGTAATCACAAAGCCAACCATGTGTATAAACGATCGTCGTTCGTAATAATTTAATTAATCGCATGTGGGTGTGTTACTCAATAACCTTTGGATCCTCTCAATATCTAAGACATCAGAACATGTACGTAGAGAACTGTTTTTGTACGCTGTGGTTTCCTCAGCAAAGTAGTAAGCTTTCGCCAGTAAGTATCACCCTTCGGAAGTCTTAAGGTTGTTATAGTAGATCATTCTTCCATACAAACGTAGTATGACGATTACTCCATTGTTTGATGATAAGATATCAATTTGTCTCATCATTATCTAGCCCTGTATGGAAACAAAAACGTAAAAAAAAAAATATTTTAAAGTTATGAGCGTCGAAAGTTCCATATTTCAACACTAATTTTAACGCATCTTTGGGCGGAAATAAGTACCATAAGAAGAAGGAAAATTGCAAAACAGTCACCATACAGGAATAGATTAATAGTTCAACAATGCAAATAATTTTATTTAAAAAATAAAGTTAGTGAGTGTGTGTGTGTGTGTTTGTATGTTTGTTACTTCTTCACGGACAGATCTGGATGAAATTTAGCACAGAGATAGATTATAGTCAGGTATAGCACATAGGATTTTTATCCCGGGAATAAGTTCCCTCGGTATTATTTTCGATTATCACGCGGGCGAAGCCGCTGGCAGAAGCTAGTAATAAAATAAAATAACAAGCCAGATCAGAGAATTCCCAGGACGCATATTATGTTCAGAAAGACGCTGCACTGAATTTCCTATTTGCTATTTTAGAATGAAATGAAATTGTTAAAATAAATATTAAAGGAATAAAAATCATTATTAAAGATATTGTTTACCAATAATTGATTGGCTTCATTTTAATTAAAACAGAAACCATACCATTCTCTTCCGAAGCGTAAAATATAAAAACTCCTTACAGGAATATATTTTCAACCCGTTCGTGTATTACGTCACGACATTACATAGATAGGTACCGCCATAGACATAAATCTAACCAGATACCCACGTCCCTCCATCTGTATGAAAACCAAGCGTGCCTTTTAATTTATGTTACCTCAGAACTTTTTACTAGGTGGACCGATTCAGATGTTTTTCTTTTAATTTGTAATCTGGTGCTTGTCATGTGGTCCCATTTAAATTTAATATACATCAGAACGCTTCAATATAAGGCGGCAAATCACTTGGGATAGCTGCAATCGCATATCTGTTTACTTAAACCATTTCATAACATAACATCACACTGGTACGCTCTAAAGGGGTACGCAGTTATGAACAGTTCAGGCAGGTATACTCTCATTCCACCGGTTTTGTTTAAGTTTCATGTTATTGGGTTTATCTATTCTGGCATCACTTTGGGCATTATTGGTCAAAAAACGAAGAAACGAAAAAAAGGAACACCATCTTTCGAAATTGAAGTCATTTTTATTTCGTAGTGTTTTTATTTGGAAGTCAGTTGTATTTTTTTACACGCAATTTAAGAACAAATACTTACCAATGAAAGAAAATATTCTCATTCCCTCGTTCAACTTTTTTCTGTACAGCTTATACAGCTCAATATGTACTAGGCATTATTTTTCTAGATTTCTCTGGATGTCCGGTACCGATAATGCTAAATGAAACAGCTCAAAGTACGATTATTTATCGTACTTTTAGACGCTTTTTTGACACGCGAAGTATATTTATATCTGTGGGTACCGCGCCTCCTAACTGCGGTATTTAGCTAGTAGTAGGTAGGTACACAGCGCAGGAGAAACCTTGCTCCTCATTAAGAGAATCGATAGTTGCATTCGTTTGACAAAAGTCTTGAAACTCGTGCATTCATTACAGCAGCGGAGTTAGGAATTGCTTCAGTTACCTTCAGTGCATGGTTTACTTACGTGGCTACTTGATGGATTATATATGTTATGGACCAAGTGATTAATACGGCATTTTTCAATTCCAATATTTCAATATTCCTAACTTTTAAAATTACTATTCTCAAAATACCTAGTTCCAATATATCGAATAACAAAAAGTCCGACTTAATGATAATTCGAAATATCAAAGATACGAATTCCGATTATTAAAGTACCGATTAATCAGATCATCTACTACTGTTCTAAACTAACCTTACCCCAAGGATTCAATAACAGTTGATGGTACCCGACGCAGATATATATATATATATATAATTATGTTATGGACCAAGTGATTAACACGGCAGTATTCATAATGATCGGGAAATTTAAAAACTGCCCAATTTGAGTACGCAATATGATAAAAACGATTGAAATAATTAAATTTACCGGGCTTTCTGAATAATGCCCATCAATTATTAGGCTGGGTAATAAACATATGTGTTTTTTTTTTAACCGACTTCAGAAAAAGGAGGAGGTTCTCAATTCGTCGAAATCTTTTTTTTTTTTTATGTATGTTCCCCGATTACTGTAAGACGCCGGGACCGATTTGGAAAATTCTTCTTTTGTTTGAAAGGGTATACTTCCCAGTTGGTCCCATAGTCATCAAGTCAGGATCTGAAGATGGGATCTTGGAGAAATCGAGGGAACTCCTCAAATATTATAGGCATACATATACCGATTTTGGTATTTTTATCAACAATGCAATCATCTGCACTCAGAAAGTAACATTTGGTGAAGTGGAACTGGTGAAGAAGACCACAGATGGACAATAGAATTCCTTAATGCTAAGTATGGCATGGGTTATAAGATATCTCGAATAGTTTAACGACTATGTTGAAGCCAAGGGGGGGCAGGGAGGGGCAGCTGCCCCCCCCCCTAGAGATTCTAAAAAAGTTGCAAAATATAAAGCAACCAAAGTCTTGACTTACGGTAGAGCGATCGTTCAGCAGCCTCAGGCGACTAAAAACCTGGCTAAGCACTATGGGTGAAAATCGCCTCAATGGTCTGGCCATGATGAGTATGCACAGAAAACTCATTCATGGAAAACTACAAGATTTTCGTAATAAATTGGTCGAAAAGTTTTCAAAAAACAGCCGAAGATTATGTTTTAATTAACCTAATCAAAAACATAATCTTTATCGACCACTATAATATTAAAATCTGGTACCTTATTACAAAAAAAATATACTGTATAATCAAATTTAAACTCCCAAATTACTTTTATTCTATTTTTCTAACAGTAATATCTTATTTATAAGTTTTATTTATTGTACAGTCAATTACACGTTGGACTCTGTACCGTTATTACTACAATCGCTGTAGATGTAAGGCTCGATGTGCTCTCGACTTTAGCTACAATTCATACTTTTCTCATTCTCCATATCAACTTGCCCCCCCCTTGGCCATCGGGTGGCGACGCCCTTGGATGAAGCAAATAATTATAAATACATAGTGCTGATGAAAATGGTACCATAATCGAACTGATCTGATGATGAAGCCGGCAGGTAGGCACTGGTACTCCGAAATAAAACAATGTATCCTAGTCGTGTATGGGCTTATTGGAATCGTCATGAGATGTACTTTGGCTATATATGAATTTTATGGCACTTGGAAGTACCTATCAAAACTAAAAAGAGATAAATAAAAAACTTTTTAACAAAAAAACAAACCGACTTCCAAAGAAACACTGCAAAACGAAAAATAACTTTATTTTCCGAAGTCGGTGTCGAAACACGGTAAACAATAGGAACCAAAGACACCGACTTCGGAAAAGAAAGTTATTTTTCGTTTTGCAATGTTTCTTTTTAATTTTATTTTATTTTATGTTGACATAGGTTTTAATATAGAATAGGTTTATTTAAGAAAGAAAAATAGGTGCCTAGTATATATAGTACCTATGCGCACATTTTGCCGGTAATGTTAAGTTTGTTTGTTTTATTAGATTAGATAAGGTATATATACCTATCGTCAGAATGTAGACTACGTACTAAACAATTTGTGGACTTTGTGGTCTGCGTCTTTTTGAGAAATAAAGATAACAAAATACCTCATAAATCATATAACTGTGATAGTTTCAAGACACTAATGTACTCGTATGAATCATCATTATAATAATTTCAGCCGAAAGACGTCCACTGCTGGACAAAGGCATTCCGCAGGTGTCGCCACATTGACCGATCCCGTGCGTCTCGTATCCAGCGCAAACCTGCAACCTTAATCAGGTCATCGGTCCACCTAGTGGGAGGCAACGCATCGTCTTCCGGTTCGCGGTCGTCATACCAGAACTTTTCGGCCCCATCGGCCATCCGTTCTGTGAGCAATGTGCCCTGCCCACTGCCAAGCTGCTGCTCGTATGAATAGTCTGTTAATATCCTCCTCAACTCAATCACAATCTTGCAAATAATACTAGATCCCAATTCAGAAAACCACAAACCTAAATCTTTCGCAAGGCCTTGGCAAATAAACATCGGACTGCACTATGACGTCACAACACAGTACCCTTTACGAATGCATCCCCGTGCAAGTAACTGCGGCGCATAAAGTATACAAGGAAGGCTTAAATAAATAATCAAACGGACTGCAGTGGCCAGTGCCACTAACACCCAGAATGCGGGCCAAGGATATGTGGCCCAACAACGGCTTGAATATTTTACGACAGTTCTTTTAGGTTTTTTAAAAGAGTTTCGCTGTTTGATGTTGTACTGTGATTGACTGAATGTATGATCCCTCTCGTGTAGTCTTTGTGCTTTGGTGGTGCTATTTGGTCCGTTCTGTACCTATCGGTAGCACTGGTCTATAAATCAACGGCAAATCTCAATATCAATTTTAGTGATACGTTTTTATCAAAGATGGGAGATGGGTAGGATTACTTCATTCTCCTAACATATATCATTCGCAATCGTAGATCTTTGGTGAAAATAACGTGAAGATGTACCTATCCTGCGCCGCTAACAAATTCTATTTTTGGACATTTAAAATCCAGCCACATCTCTTCCATCAGGAAATCCATTTTATTGGTATATCAAAATAATAACAGAAAATTAACTAATATCAAATTCTGAGGGGCAATTCCCATAATTATTTTGCATTCTAATCTCTGCCTACTAAATAAACATCTAAGGCCCATTGCCGCCAAACAATTTTTTTTCCGTTTTGGTAGATCCTCATTGGATGTCCTCCGCCCTGGAGAGGGCAGAGGGGTCTGTCAGACTCCTACTGACTAAAAACCACCCCGGTGTTCCATCTCACATCTACGCTGGGGGTCGCGGGAACAAAGATACTTCCGCAACCCCCGGCTTGTGCCGGCCCGCAGGCGGGCCTCGATCTCGGGTTGTCGGGGGAGTGAGGTGTTAGACTACCCCTACGACGTCTATGAGGGCCACCTCGGGTCCTGGTGTGTGGGGGGCGACGGATATCCAACAACTTGGCCGCCAGCCGCCGGAAGTGGGGGCCGAAATCCCATCGGCTGTCGAGCACCAATCCCTGATACTTCATGGTTGACTCGACAGCGATTCGAGCCCCCACCCCCGTTGACGATGTGGGCATCGGGTGGTGACACCCGCCGGGTGCCATGAAAGACCATGGCCTCCGATTTGTTGGGGGCCACCTCCAGGCCAAGGCGCCGTATACGGCTCACCAACTGTGAGACCGCAGCCGTCGCCACCTACCTGTACAAACGTAACACGTCAAGTCTACACTCGGTTGGAGTTCGCCCCTCAGCACCCAGTCGTACCCGATGTTCTACAGGGGTGGGCCCAAGACCGAGCCCTGTGGAATACCGCACGACATGCGGTGCTAGCTTCCGCCATCATGTCCCACGTAGGTGACACACCTCTCCGCCAAATAAGCCCCGACGATGCGGTGGAGATAGGGAGGCACTCGATGATACCGCAGTGCCTTCCGAACAGAACTCCAGGGGGGGCAGGATGTTGAAAGAATTTCCAACAAATGTCCAAGGACACCGCCAACATCACCCCACCCCGGGACACCGTGGATGGTGGAGCACCCATGCCGAAAGCCGAACTGGCTTTCGTCCAGGTCTGACTCCTCTCTGTACAAGTGGCTGACCAGGCGGGCAGCTTAGCCGCGTCGTCTAGCAGCACTATGGGCCGGTACGTGGACGGCTAGTCCGCAGGGCGCCCTGCATTCCTAAGCTGGACCAGACGGCCAGATTTCCACAAAGTGGGAAACTGGCCCCACTCAAGGCATGCTGTAAAGAGTCCTCTCAGCCAGGGCTCTAGCTCCTTCAGAGCGAGGGCTAGCACACGGCCTTGGATCCCGTTGGGCCCCGGAGCCACGTTCTTGGCCCGGAACCGCGTGATGCGATGCGGCTCCCATCTCCGCCTGTGTCACCTCTGGGACGCTGATATTGCTGCCACCTGGGTTATCTTACTATCTCTGAGTTATTTGCCAACCGAGCAGACCGATTGCGTAAGTGAATTCGGCAAGGGGGTTGGTTTGGGTTTGACTCCATCAATTGACCTATCACATAGACGGAAATCCACATCGCGTCTTTCATCTCGCAATTAGGCTGCAGACCCAATATGTTTGACATATTTTCAATTTAACCTCGTGTTAGCAACTAACTCTGAGTTATGTTATTGGCGCAAGTGACACGTTGACTACATTTTTGACAAGTGTTCCGTCATTCTCGCTGACTGCTGCTTGTTTTTATCTAAATGCCAACGTGAAATGGCCTTCTGATTAAGTAGGTACAAAAAGTTTTCAAAACCAGAACAGGCTTTTTGATAAGCAACACTGCCTACTCCCCATTATTATTTAAATAACATCTTACAGTTCAAAAGCTCTTCCATCTCGAAACTCTTATTTCGGATATTGCATTTGTATTTAATAAATGAGAAACAGCACAAACCGTTCTCTTTTGGGAGTTGAGAACTTTAATCTGGAAGTGGTTTTGAATATTACAATGAGGACAGGCAGACAGGTGGAATGGAAATGCCAACGCCTCGCTACGCTAAAACTGGAGTTACTCAATGAATATAGTTTTTGTTAATTCACTTTGCGTTATGAATTTTAGATTTTACGTCGGTATTTGAAAGAAAGGTACCGTTGTAACGTTTTTTAACCCCCGACGAAAAAAGAGGGGTGTTGCTGTGTATCTGTGTACATGTGTGTCTGTCTGTGGCATCGTAGCGTCCAAACGGGTGAGCTGATTTAGATTTACTTTTTTTTGTTTAAAGGGTGATTTTGTCGAGAGTGTTCTTAGCTATGTTTGAATAAAATCGGTTCAGCCGTTCAAAAGTTATGGGCGTTTCACTGTTTGAATCGGGGTGTTTACGCAAGATATCGTGTCATAATTACGTGTTCAATAGATTGCCGATCGAAGCGTATCTACTATGTACTAGATAAATTATGTAGCATGAAATAAAAATGTGCCGGGGGTTTTTAAAATTTTGGTATACTGATTTCGTGGAAACTTTAATTAAATAGTTGCCCGAAATATTATGCCAAATTTGCCCGTATTTATGATTGTTTTATAGAACGTAAATGAAGCAAAACGAGTGTCGTAACACCTGGGGGTGTACTCCCTATCTCCGTCAACGAAGTACTCCAAAACTTCGGAGTGAAAAATCAAGTGTTAAGTTCAACTTTTCGGACGGGTAAAAACACATCGGGTGTAGGTACAACTGTCAAATTGTGTTGTCATTAATTCTTAGTTCGGGCCCCGAACGAATCATCCGTCCGTAGGTGATACGGAGTAGAAAACGCCCGTAACGAAGGCCGACACTATGGACTTCGTGCTTTGGGAGTAGACCCCTGCTACGGCCGTACGTAGTGTCTTCCTGGAAAAAGGCGTGATTTTATATTTTATGTATAACTAGCTTCTGCCAGCGGCTTCGCCCGCGAGAAATTCGAAAATTATCCCGAAGGAACATATTTCCGGGATCAAAAATCCTATGTGCTATTCCTGACTAAAATCTATCTCTGTGCCAAATTTCATCCAGATCCGTCCAGCCGTTTGAGCGTGAAGAAGTAACAAACATACAAACACACACATACACTCACATTTTTCGCCTTTATAATATTTTATAGTGTGATATGTACAATATTGGAGATTTGGGCAAATCTACGCACATCACGATGCAACTGCCTCAAAGAAGGATGTACGTATCGTAGTCGTTTACTGTCAATTTAAAATCATCAATCAAATAGTGATTCAAAGAACAAGCAAAGAACGGCACCTCGGGGCTAACGCGTTTGAATTCGCTGGTGTAGAGTGAGGTCTTCAAAATGTCAAATTACATAGCTTTTTGGCGCGAATTTATTTTATATTTTTAGTATTGAAAAATATGTATGGGGTTGTGTGATCTAATGATTGATTTATGTAAAATAGGGTGTAAATAAGTAAAAAAAAAACTTTTTTTTTCTATCTACTACGTATAGTTCATTTGAAATCTGATAACTTATTTTGTACGATTCCAACAACATAAGTTTCATGTATGGCTCCCATACAAAACTTTCGAGTTATCAGCGTTTTAATCACGCGCGGTAACGTCGCGTGAAGTCAGCCGGCTGACCTGTAACCGAAGGGCGGACCGTGCGTTTTCGGCCCAACCACCCAGTGGATATTCGATTGTATATGTAATCGCAATTCTACGGCATTAAAAATTACTTTAATTCAAACTTTGATTACGTGCGCTTAATACAGGACCTTACTCGACAGTGGCGACAACTGGTGGGCACAAAAACGGATGCCCTCATTGAGTTTAATAAAGAGTAAAATCCTTTTCCAAATATGTTTGTAAAAATGCAAACCATTCTTTGTTAAATTGTTAAAATGAAAGGCACTAATTGTTTGCTACGCAAAAACACCACGGGTCGTATTTAAAAGAAAGACCAGTTAGATGATCACTACCTACCTAGGTACATAACGTTTCATTTATTTTCTCTTAAAGTAAATTTAAGTACAAAGAAAAGAACTATCCGCCTCAGCATTTAAATGAGTGTTGTCATAATTAAATTAAAATGTCGCCAGAACGTTGCCTGGAGCTAAAGTTTAAATAAAATTAACATACGGCCTTAATGTTACACTTCGCAGAATATTCTTTGTTGAAAATAATGAACAATGTACGGCTCATGCGTCGTAACAGAGTATCTGAAAAAGACGTTTTAATTACTTAATAGTGAATGATCGTTTCTTATCGTATCGAGAGCAGCGGATCCGGTCCACGGATTCAAGTTGTAGGTCGTAGGCACTTTACTTTGTGTAAATTATTTCATCACCACTGCTCTCAAAACGGTGAAGGAAAACATCATGAAGAAACCGGCATGTCCTAGAACCAAAAATTCGAAGACATGTGAAATCTACCAACCCGCGCTCCGCGTTGTAGATTACGGCCCATTCCCTCTCATAGAGAGGAGGCCTGTGTCCCAGCAGTGGGAACATTAAAAAGACTGATGATGATGATGAAAGATCGTTTGTGTGGGGTTCAGTCTCCACCTATCAGCTTTGTAGGGATTTCAATGTTGAATAGAATAGTATTCTTAGTCTTAGTCTTAGTAGTAGAATATTAGTCTTTATTTGCTTGGAATGTAGGTACATTAAAATAAGTTGTTACATTATAAAATAGGATCCATGTACATTCTGCCTTAATATAGCATGCAAATGTGATACAAAGTATTGGTTATTAAAGACATTACAAAAAGTTATCATTTATGAAATCCTGCACTGAATAATAACATTTATATACTAATTCTGTGAAACTTTTTTTAAACTTTTGCAACGGTAAGTTTTTAAATTGATCAGGTATTTTATTAAAGACTAGCTGTTGCCCGCGACTTCGTCCGCGTGGTAAAGAAGATGTAAAGTTAGCTTATGTCTCCTACTCATAAACTTTAGACTTGCTAAATTTCAGGACAGTAGAACAAAAAGACATCCGGACTTTCATACAAACATGCGAGAGCCCTTAAACCGGCTTAATCCGGCCCTGTCGCAAAATCCGCTCTTAGCGGACGTTTACTAACTATGAACTACCTCCATGTCAAATTTCAAGATAGTAGTTAAAAAATGAAGCACTTTCATATAAACTTGCGAGAGCCCTTAGACCTCTTTTATCCGGCCCTGTCGCTAAATCCGTTCTTAGCTGACATCTACTAACTAATTAACTATAAACTACTATCATGACAAATTTCAATTTTGTAGCACAAAAAATGAAGGACTTTCATGCAAACTTGCGAGAGCCCTTAGACCCCTAAATCCGGCCCTGTCGCAAAATTAGTTCTTAGCGGACGTTTACTAACTATGAACTACCTCCATGCCAAATTTCAAGGTTGTAGTTAAAAAATGAAGCACTTTCATATAAACTTGCGAGAGCCCTTAGACCTCTTTTATCCGGCCCTGTCGCTAAATGCGTTCTTAGCTGACATCTACTAACTAATTAACTATAAACTACTTTCATGACAAATTTCAAATTTGTAGCACAAAAAATGAAGGACTTTCATGCAAACTTGCGAGAGCTCTTAGACCCCTAAATCCGGCCCTGTCGCAAAATTCGTTCTTAGCGGACGTTTACTAACTATGAACTACCTCCATGCCAAATTTCAAGGTTGTAGTTAAAAAAATGAAGCACTTTCATTAAGCTTGCGCGAGCCCTTAGACCCCTAAATCCGGCCCTGTCGCAAAATTCGTTCTTAGCGGACGTTTACTAACTATGAACTACCTCCATGCCAAATTTCGAGGTTGTAGTTAAAAAAATGAAGCACTTTCATTAAGCTTGCGCGAGCCCTTAGACCCCCAAAGTCCGGCCCTGTCGCAAAGTCCGTTCTTAGCGGACGTCTCCTAACTATAAACTACCTCCCTCCCAAATTTCATCTTTATACGTCAAGCAGTTTTCGATATTTCGTGATAGGTGAATGAGTGACCGCTGCGGCTTTTATATAGATATAAATAAGATTCCTCAAAAAAACTTTAACACCCCCAAATCGAATTTTGGGGGTAGGTTCGAAAAACTTTTAATAACAACCTTTTGTTGCTTACTTAGTTGGGTATTTATGCCAAGTTTCAAGTTTATTAACCTAATAATAAGATTTTTCAAAAAAACTTTAACACCCCCTAAATCGTCTTTTGGGGGTAGTTTCGAAAAACTAATAATAATGAACTTTATTATTTATTTATTTTAGTATTTGTGTAATGTTTCAAGTTTAGTTACCCATGAAATAAGATTCTGCCATATAAATTTCAACACCCCCTAAATCGACTTGAGAAGGTAGTTTCAAAAAACGAATAATGTCAATCTTTATCATGTACTTAGATTACTATTTGTGCCAAGTTTCAAAAATATTAGCCGAAGGAATTAGATTTTTCATACAAACTTTGCCCCCCTTTTTAACCCCCTTAGGGGTAGAATTTCGGAAAATCCTTTCTTATCAGATGCCTACATCATACAAAGAATACACCTTTCAAGTTTCAGGTCTCTACGTTCAGCGGTTTGGGCTGTGCGTTGATCCGTCAGTCAGTCATTCAGGACAAAGCATTTTATATATATAGATAGATTACAGGAGCCATACATATAATAACATTTCTTTTTAATAAGCTTGTTTTAAAAACGCCCGTGCATAATAGATTCTGGTATTGGGATCTCATAGCTGTACTTCGTTTTCTAGTCTCTATTAAAGTTGCAAATAGACATCGATTAGTTATTACAAATATTGCTAATTCAAGGATATAAAGGCATGGGAAGGTTAATAATTTATGAGACTTAAATATAGGTACGCAACTGTCTGTTACTTTAAGACCAAAAATAGCTCTTAGGCAGCGCTTTTGAGCTCTGAAAATGCTTTCTCGTTCACTACAGTGACCCCAAAATATTATACCAAATCTTAAGACGGAAATTACTAGACCATGGTAAGCCACTAATATTGTCGGCAAATTTACTTTTTTTTACAAATTATGCAACATATATGCGGTTGTGCTTAAACGTTAACATATATCTTCCGCTTGCGACTTCCAAGTTAACTGACTGTCAATTATGATTCCTAAAAATTTTGTTACGTTCACTTTCTCTATAGTTTGATCATTGTAGTTTATATCCATATTGCCCGCAGATATTCTTTGGTAAAAGTGCATGATTTTAGTTTTTTGGAGATTTATAACTAATTTATTATTGTTAAGCCACTTTATTGTACTACTAATTGTGTTGTTAATGTCATTTACATATGATTCTTTATCGATACATGAAACAATTGATGTGCTATCATTTGCAAATAATACCATAGGATGGATTATATGACGTGGCAGGTCATTAATATATAGTATAAATAACAAAGATCCAAGGACGCCGCCCTGCGGGACACCATATTTTATTTCTCTAAAAGACGATCTAGATTTTAATTCCTTTCTAGATTTTAAACACAAGCTCGATATCTCCGTACATTGTCTACGTCCTTTTAGATATGTTTTTATTAAATTAAGGGCATTGCCACGAATACCGTATGCGTGAAGTTTTGTTAGAAGTGTATCATGATCCACACAGTCAAAAGCCTGTGAAGTGACTATTAAGTAATCTGTGTCATAAGCAGAACTTGATTTATATCAATACAAGCTTTATGTAATTATACACACTTTATATTATCTTGCTTTTGTATGTGTATCTGAAAACTAGGAATTGATTTTTCAAACACTTCCTGACGTTCGGTTAAGATGAAACTTGGCGTGCTTATGTAACTATGAAAACATAATGGTGCTATGGAGCTGGTTTCATGATAGAGCCAGCGATAGGCCATAGCAACGCCACAACCAGACAAGATAGCACAATAGTGTTTGGACTCATTGCCCTCATTGGATATGTATTGACAAGCGATATTACATTTCTTATTGATTATCCATTAAAATCTACTTTTAAAATAATTTTACTTTTAATTTATTATTGGAAAAATCAAAGGAAAACTTAAGCACAAACTAAATTGGTAATAATTTCTTACTAATTACAGTTCTAATGAGGTACCTACTCTTAAGACTCAGAAAAGGTCAGCCCGACAATAATTGAGCTGTACTAGATTTTCCCGCGGCTTCACTACCGTGTCCCCCATTATTTTGGCGATCAAAAGTATCAGCGACATTAGCTTTAAGCTTTATATAAGTCAAAGTCAATAACCAGATCAGTAAGTTCATCCAGAGATTACTTTCTTTCTACAAACAAACATGCAAACCTTTTTAACCGACTTCCCAAAAAGGAGGACGTTTACATATTTTTTTTAATGTATGTTCGGGCATAACTCTGCCATATGTAGATGTATTTGCAAAATATTTTTTTTTGTTTGAATGGCTATATTCTCGAGGTGATCCCATTGTCACCAAGTCAGAATCTGATGATGGGATCCCATTGAAATTGAGGGAGCTCCTCAAGTATGGTAGACATATAGTGATTTTGGTATTTGCCTGACTGTGGCAACCATTTGCACTCAGAAAGTATAATTTACTCAAGCGGAACTGAAGAGGAAGATCACAGATGGCCACTGGAACTCCTTAAAAAGTATGACATTGGTATAAGATATCTCGAATAGTTAAGGGTACACTAGTCGAAAATTCTTCCATACAAACGTAGTCTGGCTTTTACTCCACTGTTTGACGATGTACGTTCAAAATAAAAATTGATATCAATTTGTCTCATCATCGTCTAGCCCTGTATGGAAGCAAAAAAGTAAAAAAAAAAAAATACTAGAAAGTTATTAGCTTCGAAAGTTCCATATTTCAACACTAATTTTAACGCATCTTTGAGCGCAAATAAGTATCATAAGAAGAAGGAAAATTGAAAAATGGCCTCCATACAGGGATAGATTAGTAGTTCAACAACGCAAATAATTATATTTTAAACAGATACATTCAGTAGTTTTTTCATGATATCCAGACTCCCAAAGGTCTGTTTATAAAATTTCGCGCGCTTGTTTTCGTTCTAAATCATCATCCGTTTGGCTACAAATTTGCAAAAGTGTGTATTCGTACGCGAACTAGCTTCTTACTGCTCATAACAGCATCTATCTGTTCCGCACGTGTTGTCGGTTGATATAGCGTACATTTTAACCCCGCGCATAAAATAGTTCGTGCCGTGACTAGTGTAACCTTAAGCGACTATTATGAAGCAAATACATATAAATAAATGGTACCATCGAGCTGAACTGATGATGAAGCCGGAAGGTAGGCACTGAAACTCCGTAATAAAACAATGTTGTATCCTAGTCGTGTTTGGGCTTATTGGAATTGGAATGAGATGTACTCTGGCTATAAATGATTTTCATAGCAATATGAGGTACCAAAATTAAAAAGAGATAAATAAAAAAACGTTTAACTAGAATAATAGGCAGTCATGGGACTGCCTATTGCAGAAATGGAAGCTTAAAAATTTGCAATACCTGTGTTTTTGTGCGACGTGCAGCTTCACAAAAATACAGTTATTCCATCACACGTTACATTACCATGTCGATGACGCCCTCACATTAGCATGTCGCTGCCGCGAACCCATAAGTTTTGCTCCACCAAAAATCGTTCAACACGGCTGAAGAACTTTTCACTTCAAAAACGTAGAAAGAGTAGAGATATAAAGCACAGTGATTATCAATCAACATAAGCGAATTAATCTATCATTAATTAATTTAATTATTTTCAAATGAAGGTAAAATTTATTTACAGAGATAAAAGAATAAGATAATCTATCATTAAACATAAATGAAAGGTATAATAACACAGATATAGTTGAACAAATAAGTAATTAATAAGAACAAACGCGGAAGAAAATACTTATTCATCTTCATTTGCGATATCCGCCTACTGATTAATATGTTTCTTGTGCTCGCTACTAGTGATGTGGCACTCAATAAGCATATTTCCGAAATATCCGAATAATATGTCTCTTCATACTCGTTTTTTTCATCTTGCACCGCATGTCTTGTTGCACGTTCACATGCACGCCATGCATGCATACGTTCCTTATGATTGCGTCAGCGGACGACTTTGTCGCGGCTGAATACTGGGCCAGGCAAAACATTTTACTAAAAAGAGTCTGTTCGTCGTCGACATGCTAAGAAGAAGAATACTGAAGGCATTGACTTTTGAATAGTAATGTTTCCTGGGCAGAAAAATGGTAATTCTATTTAGTCCGTCAGTGAGGTGATCAAATAATATTGGACACGTATTTTTTCCTTTACCAAATCAATAAATATTTATAAAATTGAAGCGCATTCAAGTTCAGGAGTGGGAGCTTGTAACGTAATAGACTATGTTAGTATAAAATGTACTAACGGCGTGACGTCACACGATATTGCCATGCATTATATCTTCGTTACTTCATGTTTACGTGTCAAAAGAAAAAATACATGTATATTTTTCATTAATCTAGCTCACGGACAAAAAACTAATTTTCAGTTAATTTCCCTATTAACACGTAATTTTCAGGAATTTCTTACCATTCTATATGTAATTTAATATCTCGATAATGAAGCAAGGAAATTCTTAACGCTTTTCAGCTGATATTGGAATTTTCGAAGATAGAAGGAGAAAATTCAACAAGGATATTATAAAATTCATCAAATTCATAATAAATTGTTATGTTCCTAGTACTGTTATTATAGATGGTTAGTTACTATGTTGGTACTTTATACGAGTATATATCAGCAGGCACATTCTTAAAGCGTTTTAGCTGTCTTTAGAATTTTCACAGGTGAGTTATCAAGAGCCAGGACGCAGTAGAAAAATGGGTTATTCTAAAATCAATCAATAAAAAAATCAAATTACTTTGATTTGTCAGGTCTTACCTGAAACTAAATAAACATTTGTTTAATCTTCATATACATAGTCGGAATTAATGCCACAATAAGGCATTCTCTACCAGTCAACCGTTCATAAATAGTCTAAAATGAAAAAGATACATGCGGAATGCCTTGTGGCATTAAGTCCGCCTATGTACCACTATTGTACATGAAGTTTAAATAAATAAATAAATACATGCGGATATTTTCAGTTATACGACTTTTACAAACGCTACATCACTACTCCTCTACTACCCACAACTACAGATCTCCTTCCACACTTTATTTTTGTTCTATTTACCATTTCGTACATAAAACAAAGCATCTGCCTGTCCGTCCGTTTACGACCTACGCATCTCAATGTTATTCCGAATCTTTCACGAACCTAACATTTACGTGTAAAAGTTTCCCTCTGTCAGTCCTTTCAGTCTTGACTCATAAGTTTAAAAAGCTTGCGATTCGCCTGAATAACATTTTACTTAGAAAGTGTGAAACTGCTCTTAACTCCAACGACTGTAAATTAAGTTATTTACTGTCTGTAAACAAGTATTTCTTAGTTTGTCTTTGAAAGGAAGTTACTTGTACTTCGTTTCAAGACTGTAAATGTTAGAAATACTTGCCATCAAGTGATGTGCCTATTTCTAGGTAATGAGTCGTGAATCAGTTGACTGGATTTGTTGAGCCCGTTGCATATTTTTTTGTCCTTTGGCCGACATTGGATTTTAATTATATGTCAGATCCAGGTGTATAGGATCGGGATTTGACCTATTTAGTTGTCACTAAGTATGTCTACAGGTATCAGATTATAGTCGTGGGCGCAGAATTTGATACGGGTAAACTAAAGAAATATCTCCTGTAACTTTTCAACACAGTTTTAATTTATTATAGAGTCGATTACTATCACTACGGTACTAAATACTACTCTGGACTTACACAGAGCAGTTCCTAGGCCAGTATGTGTTATGTCACGGCCATGTCCGAATGATCACTGTCGAGTGTCGCTCTAAATGAACCATATCGTCACCATAGTATATAATACACTAGATTCCATCCAGTACCAAACAAAGGTACTTGTGTATCATTTTAAGTAAACAAATCATGACTAGATAAGACATATACAATTATATCTCAAATTTCATTATGTTAAAAACTGTTACATTTACTGCAATGAAGTATATTTCAGTACCGTTAACTTTCTGATTTTACGTATTTTAAGTAACCAAAATAGATATAAATATTATCAAAATGTGAAAACATACTGAATAAACGAAAATAAACGTCAATTTGCGCCTCCCCTGAGCATAAAATATAACTTAACTAGCCAAAATTACCATACGCACAGATTTAGTACATAAAATAAACATTAAAAAAATATTTTGGCTCATATCTCGAAAACTAATGAATCGTAAGTAGGACTTTTTTGTGCACAATTGAACAAGGAACAAACAACAAACTTGCTTTGAGCTCAAATTGCAGTAATATCATAACTTGCCGAGAATTAAGGTAAAACTATTTTTGGACCCTTGGATCTTGAATAAAAAATTTGCACACATGGTATCGGTGAGGACTTTTCAGCTTCTTTGGCATGTATGAAAGGGTGTTCTTCTCTGTTATTTTGTGATTGATGCTGTTGTGTTGTCTATGTCGAATAAATGTTTTCTATTCTACTCTTTTCCTCTAGATAAACGAATACTTCTAAATTATACAGGTACACAATTTACCTGTGTTACGGTAGCCATATTGTAGATAAATCACAGAGAAAGACACGGAACAAATTTTGTTTATTTAGGACATACAAATGTTCTCATATATGTGTGGGTGAAGGGTGACTTGAAAGGCTAGAAAAATCCAATTTTGTCACGTCCCGCGACCGGTACCTGTAAAACAAGTAAAGAAAAGTTAGGAATAGTAATTTAAAAAATACTTTTTAAGGTTTATTTTCGTGTTCTTGCTTTTTCTGAGAATTTGAATAGAATGTTATTTTTCGCTAAGTAGTGTTTTGTTTTGGAAGTCGGTTTGATTTTTTGTTAAAAAGTTTTTTATTTTCCTCTTTTTAGTTTTAGTAGGTATTTTTATATTTATTCCAATTAATATGAAAATCATTTATAGCCAAAGTACAGCTCATGACGATTCCAATAAATTCCAAACACGATACATACATTGTTTAATTTCGGAATCCCAGTGTCGATTGTGGTCTTCTCCATCAGTTCCACTTCACCAAATGATAATTTCTGAGTGCAAATGATTGCATTATTGATGAAAATACCAAAATCACTATATGTATGCCTATAATATTTGAGGAGTTCCCTCGATTTTTCTAGGTTCCCATCATTAGATCCTGGTATCCTTATCATGGTACCACCCTTGGGATATCTCCTTTCCAACAAAAAAAGATTCATTAAAAGCGGTTCATAAACGACGAAGTTATCCGCGAACAAACAAAAAGAAATATATATACGGTCGAATTGAGACTGATTCTATGTTAGTCGGGGCTCTTTATCCCCTGAAAGATTGCAATTAATTAAAATCAAACTGTAGAAATGGCATGGTTGGCTGCGGTAGTCCGCTAAGTGCGATACGCACAAGACTGAACAATGTGGCGACGTGTGATAAGCCTATGTCCAGCAGAGGACACTCCTAATAATTGATCTGCACGTCGCCCATCAGCCCGGCAGTTTACTGAGTAGACTGCCAATTATTCTAGTTAAAAGGCTTTTTATTTTTCACTTTTTAGTTTTGGTACCTCATATTGCTATGATAATCATTTATAGCCAGAGTACAATTCCAATAAGCCCAAACAGGACTAGGATATATTGTTTTATTTTACGGAGTTTCAGTGCCTACCTTCCGGCTTCATCATCAGTTCAGTTCGATGGTACCATTTATTTATATGTATTTGCTTCCTCACAGTCGCTTAACTATTCGAGATATCTTACACCCATGTCATACTTTTTAAGGAGCCATGTTTATCATGCGTCGCCACATTGTTCGATTTGCAGTGGATATCACCAGCAGTGGACATCTTTCGGCTGAAATGATGATGTAAAAATCTACAAAAAAAAATAACTCTAGCGGTATTAGAAAACAATCTAGTTCCGCCCTATACAATTACATTCCCTCAACGTACACTGCTGTTACAAACAAGTAAAATTAAAAAAAAAACCCGACACATTTTTATTTCATGCTACATAATGTATCTAGTATTAGACACGCTTCGATCGACTATCAATTGAACACGTAATTATGACACGATATCTTGCGAAAACACCCTGATTCAAACAGTAAAACTCCCATAACTTTTGAACGGCTGAACCGATTCTCATTAAACATAGAGCAGCTAAGAACACTCTCGATAAAGTCACCTTTCAAAAAAACGAAATCATAATCGGTTCATCCTTTAAGGAGTTATGGTGCCACAGACAGTTACACAAATACACATATACATCAATTCATACATACACAAACATATTGGTACATACGTCAAACTTATAACTCCACTCTTTTTCCGTCGGGGTTTAAAAACAAACACACACAATACAGCCCATATGCATCAACTTTTAAAAACTCCACCGCCAGTAATTATAACCAGCCAGTTCCAACTGTTAACAACAATCATAACACCGTGTGGGCTTACGTTTGTGTTATTAACTAGCAAAAACTAACCGCAGAGCAATCGTGGAGCCCCGATGTGGACGAAAGTTCGGAGCGATGTAAAGGCACGTACACAAGTCATTGTTGAAGTAGAGACGGGCTATTGAGTTTGGTTGAATTGTCTGACAGTGTACACATAGTGTGATTGCGAATGGACCAATTATGTGGTGTGTGGTTGGTTGCAGAAAATTGGACACCTTTACTTAGGAGTCATGTAGGTACACTGAGTATGTTCCTTGTTTGGGTTCGTCATATAAGTCGCAAATATTTCTATTTTGCATCTTTCTATGCTGGTAACTTCTTTTTTTTCAGAGCACTATTAAGAATCATTTGTCGCAGCAAATAGACAGCTCTATGACTTGTTTAAACAAATACGTACGTTTAGTAGCACATTTGAAAAGTATATTTTCAGCATTCTGTTATTTTTCAAGCAGCTTTTGTTACTTTAGGATTACGAGAAAATTGTGACAGTCAGCTTTTGTTTTCTGAGTTCTGTAGAACTTACAAATTCTTGATACATTTCTAGAGAAACAGGCACTAGCTTCAGTAATTATTTTGCTAATATTCTCGTTATTAATTCCAAGATTCCTCGTCTTAACTTGAATTATTGCTCAACCCTTATGTAATAAATCGGCATTAGGTACGTCTTCAACGACGACATCTCTAAATTCCATATCAATTAGACACGCCAGACTCAAATTGAATACTCACGAAATGTTTTCTCACATTTAAAGTCCCCAAATAAATTGAAATTACTTTCTAAACGGGGCGACGAACTAAGAAATGAACTTTGGCAATATTAGTCGATAAGTTGGCGTTAGATAAAAACAACTTTTACTCTTAATCATAAAGTTTTTGTTTGCAGTGCTTCGGTTGCCAAAATTGCCTAAAGCCAGGCTGTAACCCCACACATTTCTCGCCTATTTTTGTAGAATGTGGTTGTGGTTACATAAATCGCCGGGGACTCACGAGAATATTTTCTGTAATACAGTATTTTTCCGCGTAATTGGTCTAGACCGAGGTCGATGGCACTGCAGCTGAAAGTTTTTGAATATGGAAGGCTTAAAAGCAAGAAAGTATCGGGGTTGTACCTATGTTACAGAACCCTTTTTTTATGTGTTTTGTCTTGGCTCTATTTTATGTCAGAGGTGACAGAGACAAAGTAAACTATGGAGTGAGCTTACACAGAGGAAGCCTGTTAATTCTAACTTTGAAGAGATTCGGGTTGAATGCGTTCGGAAACACAGGTAGTGAGTTCCACTCTTTTGCTGTGCTCATTATTAAGGATGTTTGAAAGCGCTTGGTACAGATTGGTGGAATGGCAACTAGGTAAGGATGGTAACTTGCAGTGCTTCTAGATGTCCGATGGTAGAAGGGGGCCGGTGGGATAAGGTCGTGGAGTTCTTAAGCGCACTCACCGGAGTACAGTCTGTAGAAGACCGACAAGCAGGCAAACTTGCGGCGATGAGCAAAGCTGTGAAGCTTGGCATCCACCAGTTCAACATCGCCTATGAGTCTCTTAGCTCTGCGTTCCACCGAGTCAAGCGCGGAAAATTGATACTTAGCTGAGCCATCCCAAAAGTGTCTGCAATGCAGGATCGGAATTGCGCTTTGTAAAGAGTTAAAAGCTGTCAAGGCGTAAAGTATTGCTTCACTATATTTAGGATGCACATGCAATGGAGGCGCCGAAGTTGAGACTGGATGTCAGCTCAAAGCCTAAGACCTCGAGCCGATCAGTTACAGGCACAAATGTACCCCGAAAAGTAGGAGTTTGGTCGAAACGACTCCTTTTAGCGGTAGGTAAATAATTTTATTCTGTTACGGATGTAAGGTTAAGCCCGAGACATGACATGGCCCTGTTACTATTGTCACTTACTCTTGTCCTTCTTCTTCCTTCCTTGTTCCAATTAAGTGGGGTCTGGTCTCCTCACTTTCCTGCGCCAAGTTGTTTTTACCCGACTGCCGAAGGAGGGTAATGTGTTTATCAGTCTATGTATGTATGTATGTATGTAAGTATGTATGTATGTAAGTATGTATGTAATTAAGGCGATGATAGCTCAGTGGTAGTGACGTCGGATACCGAGACGAAGGTCGCGGGTTCGAATCCTACAATGAGCTTGAGCTTTCGGTGAAGGAAAACATCGTGAGGAAACCATAGCACGGTGGTAGGGTACTTTGTAGTACCCGCCTGGCTGGCAACCACCCTCAAGTTGAAAATCTGTCGCCAAGCACCTTCCGGTGTGTTCCGTCAGCAGCACTTGAGAGCCAGTTCCCTTCTAGGCTTTGTGTGCTTACCACCATCGGCCACATCATCACTGACCACGGTGAGATTGTGGTCAAACACAGGCCTATATATAGTAAAAAAAAAAAAAATGTATGTATGTATGTAAGTATGTATGTATGTATGTATGTTTGTTCCTATGTGGCGTTCTAGAGACCAAACGCGTTGGCCGATTTTGATGATTCTTTCGTCAATCGATTCGTCTTAATCCTGCGAGTGTCACTGGCTACATTAAAATTGGAAAATACAAAAATGGCGGATTTTGAGCGCCATTTTGTGGGAAAAAAAAACATAAATTATGCCTAACCCATCGTGTGGGGTATCAAAATAAAGGATTTTAAGAGGCAATTTCAAAAATATATAACACTTATATGTTTAAATGTACCTTATTCTAAAAAAAAATAACTAAAAAGTTGTAAATAAAAAAAGTTAATTAAAATATTCAAAAAACCCGACTGCTTAAAAAGCAAACTAAAAAGACGTAAACAAGAAGAAAATCATGCTGTGCAGTCGGAGGATACATCTGGTTTTGGTCGGCCAGCTCGCGAATATGTTGGTAGGTTTTTTGAATATTTTAATTAACTTTTTTTATGTCTTTGGTTGTATGTTCTGGCAGTAGGGCTTGCTTGAGGTCGTTTTCTTTATTGGACCACCAGTTCAAGGGCGGGCGGCATCTAAATCTTTTTTGTTCTATTTCTATTGTCTGTTTTCTTAATCGTCAAGAAGATATATTTTTTGTCAATTCAGCTGTACCTGCTGAAAATAATATACGTCTACAGCGATATATGGAACTAAGCACGTACTCAATAAGTGAATTTAACAAACAGAAACCGCCTGCATGTGTGCCTGTGTGTGTACTCTGTAACAATAAACACACATGGTTAGGACTCTTGTGAAAAAGTTGAGATATTCCTATTGTTTTGTGTTTGGATATCAGTATTGTGGATTCAACTTTATCCTCCGATACAGATTCGATAACCACACAATAAATATATGTAGGTAGGGAGGCGACCGACCAAAACTTTAAAGCATTTTCTAAAAGCTGATTTTTTATATATTTTTATAATAATAAAGCAGATAATATAATTATATTACTGAAAAAATATTTTTTAGGTTTAAGAAAGTAATTGCTAGGTATATATTTTTTTACAAAATTAAAGCCCCGCCAAACGCTAACGAAACTATATGAATGACTGCAGGCTATTTCTTTACTCCAATATAAAATCATAATTAACGTTATAAAAAAATGAGCCTGTAGAATATGTTTGCAATTTTTAGTCTCTCGGACTAATAGTATTTCTCAATCAGGAATAAAGCTAACATTGCTGCCAGTATCTTTGACTGCTTTTATTGTATTTGAATCATCCGTAACGAAGTATTTGCTCGGGTTAATAATTGCTTCCGTATCGTATGCTGCTGCATGATCTTTTAATTACTATTGTTCGTAAATAAAAAAGAAACACGTATCTACACGTAATAATGCTATCGGTGTACTTGTAATATATGATAACGAAATTTTAAATGAAATGTATATAACAGCGAAATATTACATCATTTTCTTTTTTTATAGAAACTGCTCAAAATATTTTGAAATAATACACACACATAATAATAGGTATGTTGCATGGGTAGAAAAATGATAACTCTTTTTAGTCCATCAGTAAAAAAAAAAAAAAATAATATTAATAATAATATTAATATTATATCAAATAATATTGGACCCGTATTTTTTGCTTTATCAAATAAATAAAAATTGACAAAAACTTTATTTGCATAGAAACAGTTGGATTAAAAGTTATTATCATCATTATCTGGCCTTTTTTACTAATGTGTTGAGGGTTGCTGCACAATGTATTATTTTTATAGGGATGTTTCCCGGATAAAAATATTATAATTCTATTTAGTCCGTCAGTAAAATTATCAAATAATATTGGATCCGTATTTTTTGCTTTATCAAATAAATAAAAATTGACAAAGATAAAGCGCATCAAAGTTCAGGAGTAGGGGCTTGTGACGTCACTTTGTCAGTATAAAGTGTAGCACACCGTGACGTCACACGATATTTCAACGCATTGTATTGTCGTAATTTTTTGTTTACGTGGAATAAGACAAAATACATGTCCAATATTTTTAGGTTATCTAACTGATGCACTAGATAGATACTTTTGTCAACTACCCTATTAAACTGATGCTTTTTTTGTATAGGCAGAGGCGACATAATGACACTATACTTACTATATTTTGCTTAACGTTTAAACATCTGGGTCATACCTATAAGCCGCCCTTGGTACTACGCACTTGGTCTTTCTGAAGAACATCACCAATTAGCTCTGTATATGTAGTTCTATTAGTAAATACACACGGGAAATATTTCTCTTTAAATTCAAATTCTTTATTGCGAGCTAAGTGTACAGAATTTTGAAGATGTTAACATAAGGTAGGTTCTTAGAACTTAGTTGCCTGTTAAGGCATTGCAATTTAATTGGTTATACTCAATATTACAGTTATATATACAACTTACATTAAATTATATTAATTATCATTATTCATACATTTTATTTTATATCATACAATTCTTATACAAATTTTTATTACATTATATTAAGTATCACGATAATTTTAATATATTAAACAATTATTTTTCTGCAAGGAATTCTTTTACAGTGTAATATGCCTTTTTAATCAGGAAGTCCTTTAGCTTCCTTTTAAAGATTAAAATTAAATTTAGGTCCTTAATATCTATGGGTAACTTATTATATATTTTTATGCTCATACAAAAATTACTATTGCTATACACTGTAGTGTGGGATGTTTCGTTGTGTAATATATTTTTAAGTCTACTGCTTGTCAAAGTGTCATAGCTACTGATGTTTGATTTAACTAAAATTGAGGCCACATAGATATATAGAGCAGGGAGGGTTAATATCTTGTGATTTATGAAATGAGGTTTACATGAATCTGTTTGGTGTATCCCACATATTGATCTAATACACTTTTTTGTGCCTTGAACGCAATTCCTTTATCAGTTGAGTGTCCCCAATATAGTATCCCATAAGATAGAGTGGATCCCACATAGGCATGATAAGCATTAAGTAGTTTGGTTTGGTTAGATACTTTTTTGAGCATATAGAGTGCTTATGAGAATTGGTTTAATTTGCTACATACATTATTTACATGTGTTTTCCATGACATATTAGAATCGATATAGAAACCCAGAAATTTTGTACTTGTAACCTCAGATACAGTTTAATTATTGTACTGAACAGATAATGGAATTGATTTTGCGTTTTTATTTTTAAAACAATATCTTACTAAACTAATCCTGAACCAAAACATCTAAACCACACAAAAATTCCAGAAGGAATCACTCACCACTTCAAACAAAAGAAAATCCTAGAAAATAGAAAACAAAAATTCTCCAAGACGAAGATGTACAAACCAAACATAACTCACTGACAAACAGTACATTTACACAAATCAATAAAATAGGAGTGTCTGTTTGTAATATCAAAATTCCGGGTAAGCTCTGAAACGGCTGAACCGTTGCTGATGTTATAAGGAGTAACTTAGGCTACTTTTGTTAATCCCCGACGAAAAAAGTAGAGTGTTATAGATTTGACCTGTGTGTTTGTGTATTTGTGTTTATGTGTATTTGTGTATCTATCTGTGGCATCATAGCTCCTAAACGGATGAACCGATTTTGATTTCATTTTTTTTGTTTGATATTTGACTTTATCGATAGTGTTCGTAGCTATGTTTGTTGAAAATCGGTTCAGCCGTTCTATAGTTATGGGCGTTTTACTGGTTGAATCGGGGTGTTTTCGCAAGATATCCTGTCATAATTAAGTGCTCAATTGACTGTCGATCGAAGCGTATCTACTACGAGATATATTATGTAGCAAGAAATAAAATTTTAAAATTTCATTTGTTTTGGAAAAAGAATTAGGATTAATTATTTTCTAGTTTTACGGGATTGAGGCGGACGAAGTTGCGGGCAACAGCTAGTACAGAATATTAGTATCTACACTTTAAGAGCTACTAGTCTACGTCGAACCGACTAAAAAGAGTCCACTATTGTCGGTTCAGGAAAAGAAAATTCCTCAAGTACAAGGTGTACTTTTGTATTGTTCGTAATATTTTTACAAGAAAGATTTATTTTAGCGTACAATTTTAATTGGACACGTTCAGGCAATTTTGAGTGAAACGAAATATCTATGAAGTGATATTTAAAGGTTGTGTTTTGGCTAAAATGAATTTGAGAAAACTTGGTGTTTGTGTTTATTTAACCTTTGGTATAGGTTCCTATAAGGCCTTGGATAGGTACTAAGATCTAGTAGCAAAACAAATGAAGTATGTATCTAGTGTGAGCTAAGCTAATGTTATTGGTAAAGATGGATAAAAAAAGCATTGTAAAAATTACATCTAAAAAATAAACTATAGTCCATTCGCGTTAAGAAAATTGTTAGTTATCGTTGTCAGCCGCCCCCTCGACCAATCGAGTCGCAAGCTTTCTAATTTATTGCGACCCGATTGGACGAGATGCCGACTGACAGCGATGAATCACTATTTTCTCAACGTGAATGGACTATAGTCTAAAATATGGGGTTGAAAAATTCCTACAAATCGCTGTCATCTGGTATTGTGTCCAAAAGATTGGCAGCATTGTCACGTTGTTTGGCAATGCATATCCTCTGACCAAGGTAAAAGCCAGCTCTGGGTCACGCGAAGTGGCAACTTGGCTTTTAAATAAATATTTAAAGATTGGAAACATTAACATTTAGGAAGATACCGAAACAAATTTTCACGTAAAATTATATCCACTGAAATCATCTAAATGCATTAAGAAAATAATAAAATCTTTTAACAACTAGTGCGTGCAAAAATCTAGTCTAGCGCCTTAACTATTACCTTAATTCATTATACACCTTGTACTATTTTCTGTGCAAGAATTCACACGCTGCTACAAATTCCTTCATACCGATACAGGTGTTCCTTTACAGATAAACTTTAGCACAAGTGCCTTAACAAGGCAACGGATTAGTGGCTTCTATGCACACGGCTATAAGTTCTAATATTGCGTGATTCAGTTTTGCTAATGAAGTAAGTAGAACTTGAAGTGAATCTGACATGAACATATGGGTATAGCTTGGAGGCAATTAGGTAAGATAGTCTATAGGATTTAAACTAACTGTTGTGGATGCACAAGATAGGGTAAAGTACTTAAGATTAAAGTGGCTTTCGCAAGCGTAGATACGCGTACTTTGATTCATCAAATCAGCCGAAAGACGTCCACTGCTGGACATAGGCCTCCCCCAAGCGTCGCCACATTGACCGGTCCCATGCGTCTCGCAACCAGCGGATCCCCGCAACCTTCACCAGGTCATCGATCCACCTGGTGGGAGGCCTCCAACGCCGCTCGCCACTCCAAAACCATTCTGCCCCATCGGCCATCCGTTCTACTTACTACGTTCTAGATACTTTGATTATGGCAGTTCTTTGGTTCTGTTTATAAGTACCACCAGTAGGCACCACAGATATAAATCTAACTAGAGGACTCGATTGTATGCACTTCGCGTGTCAAATAAGGAAGTAAAATAACTATCAATAATCATACTTTGAGCTGTTTAATTTAGCATTATCGGCACCCGACGTCCACCGAAATCTAGAAAAAAACCCGACTGCTTAAAAAGCAAACTAAAAAGACGTAAACAAGAAGAAAATCATGCTGTGCAGTCGGAGGATACATATTCGCGAGCTGGCGGACCAAAACCAGATTTTATTAACTTTTTTTATTTACAACTTTTTAGTTATTTTTTTTAGAATTTAAACATATAAGTGTTATATATTTTTGAAATCGCCTCTTAAAATCATTTATTACATCAAATCAAAAATTTTTTTTTTTTTTTGTTACCCCACACGATGGGGTAGGAAGAATTTTTTTTTTTTCCCTTCAAAATGGCGCCCAAAATCCACCATTATTTTATTTTCCAATTTTAATGTAGCCAGTGACACTCGCAGGATTAAGACGAATCGATTGACGTAAGAATCATCAAAATCGGCCAACGCGTTTGGTCTCTAGAGCGCCACATAGGAACAAACATACATACATACATAGACTGATAAACACATTACCCTCCTTCGGCAGTCGGGTAAAAATGCCAAATTATGCTATTGTATATTGACCTGTAAAAACTGTCCAGGAAAAAGCTAGTCGAGGCAGTTGAAATATTTTTCTTTGCATCGGTAAGTAAATGTGAAAAAGTGGCACGCTTGGTTTTCATACAGATGGAGGGACTTGCGTTTTCTAGTTAGATTTATGTCTGTGGTAGGCACAATGTTATTTTGATTATTGTAGAGATAGCATCATCAACTCGTTTCTGTCCGTGAGAGCTACCGAATAGATGTTGCTATCCGTGTTAAGGATGACATTTTATAGAAAGACTTAAGGTCTATCCACACATATCAGGGGCGTTCCCGGGACGTGACAGGGCCGGGTCCCGTCAGGGGCTCAAAAAAATATCGGTGGCAACATTTTATATGAACTCGTTCACACACGTCCGTGTACGGGACGTGCCCGGACCCGTGCACGTGTGTGAACGATGTCGTCCCGGGCACGCCCCTGATATGAGTGGATAGACCTTTATTGTGGTACCTATTTTGCGGAAAATATTTTTGAAACATTCAGAAACACGGGTCCTTAAAAAATTACTAGTTTGGCGGCCAAAATTTGCAACTTTATCAATACGTATTTTCTTTTTGACCGTACATACGTATTTCACTGAAGAGTATCATAAAATAACCCTTGTTGGTCAATTCCCGGTAAGCAAGTATGTCAATACTCTTTTCTTTGCATGATTTTCTTTGATACGTAAGTTTAACAAGTTGATCTTCCGATTCACCCTCGTCAAAAATTGCGTGACAGTTTACAAAAGAATTGATGAAGAAATAAACCTGTTGCATCCGAAGTAACCTGGACAAGTACGGGAAGAAAATGTGTTTTAGTTTAGCCACTCGACTTTCATAGATTTTAAAAACAACGAACTACAGTAGGTACAGTCAAACGGGGTGAATAGAAACAAAACTTTGAAGGGGATTTTCACGTTAATAAATAATTGTAGCATTTTAGTAGGTACTCCAATAATTATTAAAAAAAAACTAAAGCATCGTTTTTAGGGTTCCGTACCCAAAGGGTAAAAAACGGGACCCTATTACTGAGACTTCGCTGTCCGTCTGTCTGTCTGTCTGTCCGTCTGTCTCCAGCCTGTATCTCATGAACCGTGATAGCTAGACAGTTGAAATTTTCACAGATGATGTATTCTTGTTGCCGCAACAAATACTAAAAACAGTATAAAATTAATGTTTAAGGGGGGCTCCCATACAACAAACGTGATTTTTTTTGCAGTGTTTTGCGATAATGGTACGGAACCCTTCGTGTGCGAGTCCGACTCGCACTTGGCCGGTTTTTTTAGGATTCCGTACCCAAAAGGTAAAAACGGGACCCTATTACTGAGACTCCGCGGTCCGTCTGTCTGTCACCAGGCTGTATCTCATGAACCGTGATATCTAGACAGTTGTAATTTTTACAGATGATTTATTTCTGTTGCCGCTATAACAACAAATACTAAAAACAGAATAAAATAAATATTTAAGTGGGGCTCCCACACAAAAACATGTTTTTTTTGCCGTTTTTTGCGATAATGGTACGGAACCCTTTGTGCGCGGGTCCGACTCGCACTTGGCCGGTTTTTTTTAATAATTTGTTCGTTTGAAACCAATAAAGTGGTATGACAGTTAAAATTCCCATCAAAGTTTTGTTTCTATTCACTCCTGCGTTCCTATTCACTCCGTTTGGCGGTATATATTCTCTTAAAACCTAACTACATATATTACAAATACAGTTCTTATTCTTTCTCAGAAAAGTATGAAAGTAATTAACTGGAATACGATGTAATGGATTTTACAACGGTCTACAACGATGTTGGAGCGTTCTTGTTTCTTGTGCTCGTATGCAATGCCAACAGGATATTGAAAAAGTAATAACTGAGTTTCTTGTAAACATTGTACAGAACTACAGTATTGATTTATAGGAAATTTCTCTTTAGGAATGAAGCATGTTCAACTGTTTGTTCGTCTTGTATAAATTGTATTTGTTCTGCATTCCAAATTAAATCTTCATAATTTTGTGGGGCTATGCTCGGAGTATCCTTGCGTGATCGAATGAGAAATGTAGAGATCCGCAAGAGAACCAGGGTTACCAAAAACCCCAGGGTTACCGTAAACAGGGTTATGTACCGACGTAGCCCGAAGAATTGCCAAACTTAAGTGGCAGTGGGCAGAGCACATTGCTCGCAGAACGGATGGCCGATGAGGCAGAAAAGTTCTGGAATGGCGACCGCAAACCGGCAGACGTTGCGTTAGCGGCAGAGGCCGCGAAGGCCTCCCATCAGGTGGACCGATGACCTGGTGAAGGTTGCGGCCAATGTGGCGACGCTTGGGGGAAGCCTATGTCAAGCAGAGGGGGTCTTATGGCTGATATGATGATGATGATGATTTTTGAGGCACTTGGCCATTGATAAATAACTGAATGTCAGTTCCTAATTTTATTCAGTCTGAATGTAACACTCGTAAGTACTTATATGATAATTTGAACTGTGTACTTACATGTTAAGCCAGCATCTACAATATAGAAAAGCACTACATCTGTCACCAAAATAAAGATACGCTTTTTTCGCATGAGGACGGCAAAATCGGGTTACATCAGTAAAATTTTCAGCTAAACATAAATTATAATTAAAACATACACCAACAAAGTAAAACATTTAATGTGAAACTATGTAGGCGTAGGTATGTAGCTCCATGTTTCAGCAGACTGAGCAATAGTTGGCAAACCTCGAACCTGCAAACAACAGCCGAAACCGCAAACTTTAAAATTAAAACCGACCAGTTTTATTAAATAAGCGCAAATCTGAGCCAACCCTAGCAGAGCAAACACGAGGAATCGTTGCGAACTTCTCAGCTCATGCCTAGTTTTGTTTATGAGCATACGCCTAGTTTGTTTAAAAGTATATACTCGTAACTTTGAAGTTAAAGTACGAACATGTTTGAACAGCTTATTTACAGCCAATGAATATAAATGGTTAATATGAATAATGCGTGGCTCGTGTCAGCCAGGGCTGCCATTGAAGGGGCACAACTCATGGTAATGTATGGGCGATAAGTGACAGTGTTGTAGTCAAGCTTGAAGGTCGTTGGCGGAAAATATGGGGGCGTATTTATTTTCTGGGGAAGTGGGAAAATGCTTTGTATTTTTGGTGACGAGATATAGAGACAGTACTGGTGGATTATGGCTGTCATTACAGAAAAGAGGGTTTGTGCTCTAAACATTGTGGAACAAATGAATGTCTACCAAAAAATTTCGAACTAAAGGCACTTCATTAATTAAAATGGCATGCCCAACTCGGACTAAATCAAGGCATAGGTACCTAATGTCTTTGAAGAATTTCTTGCTAATTGCGAATCCACAGAGTATCCCACATCAGTAGAGTCTGCAGTTCATAGACGAATTCATTGAAAAACTAGTCTGTATTTAACTTTTTTGCAAACTAGAAGATCGAGAGTCGCTGAATTTGTGTGAGTCAGGGAAAAGTTCAGAGCCCGTTTGAAATTTAGATTTGATGATACTATATTAGTACACACATCACACATCATCAGCCTATTAATGTTCCCACTGCTGGGACACAGGCCTCCTCTCTGTGAGAGGGGTCTGGTGTGGGGGAGGGTCTATATTAGTATAGTATCACCAAATAAACATATTACGTTACGGAGAATGTGATAAAAGCCCATACGACGAAATAATGAACGATGTCTGTATTTCGTAAAAACATATAATGCGTATCAACCGGACATCGCGAATATTAGCAGTACTTAATGAGGCAACGAATAATAAACAAAATTTTATTTCAGTGATATTTAACTTTATTTGCATAGAAACAGTTGGATTAAAAGTTATTATCATCATTATCTGTCCTTTTGCCCTAATGTGTTGAGGGATGCCGCAAAATGTATTATTTTTATAGGGATGTTTCCTGGGTAAAAATATTATAATTCTATTTAGTGCGTCAGTTAGATTATCAAATAATATTGGACTCGTATTTTTTGCTTTATCAAATAAATAAAAATAATTCAGGAGTGGGGGCGTTGTGAGTATAAAGTGTAGCATATGGTTACATCACAAGATATTTCAATGCACTGTATCGACGTAATTTTTTGTTTACGTGGCAAAAGGAAAAATACGTGTACAATATTTTTAGGTTTTTTAGGTTTTTAGGTTAGTTTTTTGTTAACTACCCTATTTTCTAAAGTCTTCTTAATAGTCACACCATCTTTCACATACAATCCCTTTGAAATAATATAAATGAAAACTTCATTTACTGAAAGAAACTGTCTTTGCTCTCTAACGCCGAGCCGCAACAAATTGATTCATAAACAACCCAATTATTCCAATATTTCATCCGCCAACTCTCTGAATAAAATCGTCAGCAGCAAGAATTGATTCAACCCTCCCTCCAGGCTTACCTAGTGGCGATCTGTCAGCAAATCAACTATCTAGGTCAAACTGCCGCGGACAAGTTAAATAATTGAAATCACTTTGGCCGGATATTGATAGGCTGGTTGTTTTACGCTGTGGCTTGAATTTGTATAGATAGTCGAATATTTATTAGTATTAAAATTAATTAGCGGTTTTTAATATTTATGTGGGTTGGTGGATGTAAAGGTGCGTTTATGTGGAGGTGTGTTGTATTTATTTTATTTTTGGATTGAAAATAAATTATTTTTGCTCAAATTAATCTTTCTTGCGGCTGCCTGTGCCTTGGCCCACAGTAACCATGTAATATTTTCGTTTCATTGCTAGTGTAGCTTCCTTTCAGTGAAAACAATTTTAAAGGTATACCGGATCTTCCAGAGATTAGGTACCTTTTACAAACAATTTTACCGCTTTGCAATATACGAGTACCTACATAGGTAGTTAAGGCCCAGTTTTTTTTATTCCTAGCTAACCCAACCAATGGTTAAATAATATGCCAACCAATGATTGCAAATTTCAATTATCATAAGCGATTTAAAGAATTTCCGTGCGTTAATTCAAGCGTTTTTGCCAAAGCTATTATTGGAATCAAATAAAACAGCTCACTATTGGCCTTGTTTATTCTGTCTCCTGCTTGATATGGAGGAAAGTGGAAATTTGTATTTCTCCCTACACCGCCGTTATTATTTTCTGATTAATTTCGTTGTGGGATCCAAGACAGTTAAATTCATTCCCCGAGACTTCTTCCAGCTTCATTGCCTCGGCGCTTTTCTGGTGATCGCCACTGTTGATTCTGGCTTTCAGGAGTTGCAATGGTTCGGGAATAGTGCGGTGGGATTGTCATAGAAAAAATTTATCATAAACGAAAAAATATACATATTTTCTAGATAGGAGAAAAATCTTGCCATGTTCAAGCATAGCTGACTGCACAATTTTCACACATCGCGTCTTTCAGTCTGATGAGATGGTTGAACAATATTGTCAAGGGCGTCGCATAGTGCGACCTTGACATCAGCACAAACGATACTGGCGGAAAAGCTAAAATATGTCTACTCGGCTGATAATAGGGGACTGTAATCATAACATATTTGACTACCATCAAAAATGTACGTTAATGATTACATTTTTAAGAATACAATCTGTAATTTAAATAAAAACGGAGAAAATTTTTTTTTTTTTTTTTTACTGACTCTTTTCAAGTATACTCCGTTCTTGTCGAAAAACCGGCCAAAAACACGGAGTTACTGTCATGTGACGTCAGACAACTGTAGTGCTGTTTCTGTTTTTCATAGATTTTAAAACGCTTATAACGTAGTTTATTAATATCAGATTTCAATCATCGTTCATATTTTTATTCATAACAACAGTGGTAGGAGTAATTCATGTAATTCGGCGTAATTCAGTCGAGCGTGTAATGAGCAGAGCTCGCTAGTTTTCATACGACGTTTTTCAACACATTTGCGATGAAAAAAACAAACATGTATTGGTAATATCGTTTAATTATTAAAACAATGGGTGAACGTACAATTTTCAAAGCGATATTGGATTGATTTGGATGGAAATTTCACAGTTTGTGCTACATTGGTGCTTGCCACTTCTTTCGTTTTCTTCTTATGCAAATGTCGGCGAAAAAGGCATTTCGTGTTTCCAAAGGTTGACTGGTAGAGAATGCCTAGCTGCATTAAGTCTGACTATGCATCACCATTGTACATGCAGTTAAAAATAAATAAACATCGCCATTTGTGAGACTTTTTTAGGGTTCCGTACCCAAAGGATAAAAACAGGACCCTATTACTAAGACTCCACGATCCGTCTAACTGTCTGTCTGTCCGTCTGTCACCAGGCTGTATCTCATGAACCGTGACAGCTAGACAGTTGAAATTTTCACAGATGATGTATTTCTTTTGCCGCTATAGCAACAAATACTAAAAACAGAATAAAATAAATATTTAAATGGGGCTCCCATACAGCAAACGTGATTTTTTTGCCATTTTTTACGATATTGGTACGGAACCCTTCGTGCGCGAGTCCGTCTCGCACTTGGCCAGTATTTTTTGTTATACTGTAGAACAGACTGTAGACATATCAAATTTTATAATAAGTTTGACTTGTAGAGTCTCTGCATGATTATAACAGTATCTTTATCTGCTCGTATGTATCATACTAACGCCCGTGTACTGCACACGTTCAGCGACATATTTAAACTGGCTGTCTTAGTAAGGCATAGTCTTGCACATACATTCCGTAAATGTAACCTCAACCGCATTTCTAGGTGCCTAGGTGAACGAATAAATAACAGTAACTTGGCATGCCGGCCGCCGTCGCTGCGTTCCTCGGAACATAAGAGCTCTTATATTTTCTGCAGTAAATTCAAACCTGTTGGACTACAGTGAACTTCTGGATAAAAAACTTATATCATTCTGATTTTTTTTGTATTTTTTTCGTGTTACGAATTCTCTTTGCCGAATAAAATACGCATTTCCGACGGACAGTGAACAATGATAATTGGAATTTCTGTGACGAGACAATTGATTTATTCATGAAGCCTTTTGTTCAATGATCATCATGAATTTAGTTCAGAAAGTAAAAAGTTTCATATCACTTCACATTGGGCTACCGAATTGTTACAGGCAGAATGTGTCCTCTCATCCTTATTACAATATGCAGGTTGTCTATGATTGTCTTTTGTTTTTAACATTTGAATGACGAACTGCTAATGACCTTCAATTATTTTTGACAGTTCAATATGATCTACAATTATTTTTAGCATTTGAATGACTATTGTGGGTCATTCTGCAGCCAGTATTTTATTATTTCCTGAAATGAGATACAGTTATGTTGAGATACCATATGGAATAATGGATATATTGCACGTTCCTTTTGAAGTTTCGATAGCTAAGGATTCTTAGAGATAACAGGTAATTCAAACTAATTACGTATGCATGTAGATTGATGGAACTCTCTGATCCCATTGATATCTGAATGGCAAGTGCGTTTAATATTCATAAGGGATTGATTGTAGCATTCGTCACGATCACCCTATTGCTGACTGAGCAGAATCCTAAGTGGTTATCATGACAGATAAACAGATTGCATTATTAATCGATGCTGGAACTTGAGTTGTAACCTGTCTTCGGTACTGACAAATTTCTGACTTCGGAAAAACGAAAGCTCTTTTTGTATTTGTAATTACCCGACTGCCGAAGGAGGATAATGTGTTAGTTTGTATGTATGTTTGTTCCTATGTGGCGTAGAGCCCAAAAGTGTTGGCCGATTTTGATGATTCGTATGTCAATCGATTCGTCTTAATCTTGCGAGTGCCACTGGCTACATTCAAATTGGAACATAGAAAAATGGCGGGTCTTGGGCGCCATATTGTGGGGGCCCAAATTTTTAAATAAATTTTTTATACAATCGTGTGGGGTATCAAAATAAAGGGTTTTAAGAGGCGATTCTTCGACTGCACAGCATGATTTTTTTCTTGTTTACGTCTTTTTAGTTCGCTTTTTAAGCAGTCGGGTTTTTTGATTTTTTGATTTATTTTAGAGATTAAGGTTTAGAGGCCAGTATTTTTTATATGCATTGTACTGCTGCATGATAGCCTTAGTGGCATCACAGATAATATAATACTAGCTTTCAGATGCCTCATCTCATACACAGAACTGTGCCAACGTAACTAGCGTTGAAAATTTTAGTTCAAATAAATTTTCTTTCTTCGTATCGGGACCCCGTGGTGGCTCGGTGATAATAGTCGCGACTTACGAGTCGAGGTCATGGTTTCGAACCCAGCCAGATACTTTACTTTATGTAAATTATTTAATTATCCCTGCTCTTAAAACGTTGAAGATGAAAATCAATATGTGACATCCCCATGTGGGGTGTTACAATCTAATCCCTCTCACAAAGAGGATGCCTGTACCCTGGGAGAGGAAACGTTATAAACTGACATTATTTTATGCTTATCGTTAGCCACAGGGCTATCATATCATAAGCATGATAACCGCCTAGTAGCATAAAGATCATAGTCGACTTATACGACACCGCTCCCACCCGGCAAAATAATGTTTATTGAAATGTGAGCTTCAGGGCGTTCTCTGTAGACATACTTTACATTGACAACACAAATTAGCAGACGCTTTAAGCGAACTTACCACCATCGTACCACTCGATAGTTGACGTCTCGCTTACCGCATGCTTACCACGCGCTTCAAGCGGGCGGCCCGCGCGCTGCACGCACGCAGACTGCTCGCTTGAAGCATGTTGTTAGCTTATCGAAAAAGGTAAGGCGAAAGCAGTCCGCGCGCGGCGCGGGGTCTGCTAATTGACTGCTAGCTGTAAGCGCGTGGACACCTGGTTGCCTGCTAGCTATCAGCGCGGCGACAGCGAGCAGTCATCTCCGTTAAAAGGCGGTGTTGTGCGGGAGCGGTGTTTGAGCGGGGTCGTGTAAATGAGTTACGACCTTTAAGTGGCAAATTATAATGGCATCTATGAATATTAATTTGATGGTGTAAAATGGAGCAAACTTTATGACTCTTTACATAAGAGCTGTTATAGCGCACGGTGGTCACGCCCAAATCCAGGCGAAGGCCGAAATCCTATCAACTTGTATCGAAATCGATAGCACCTAAATATTAAGAAGTTTCCAGCAATTTATCTACGAACAATCTAGGATTACAGACAAACTTTTTCTCGGGTAAGAGAGGGTAAACATTAATATTATCGCGGTATGTTCCCAGGGGGATAGACAGAAATTAAAGGGTGATACGTGTTGCTAACTTAGAGGAAACCAATGCCATCGTTTTCATATGGACTTAGGCAGGAACTATAGCGTTCACTTTCATAAATAACTTCATGTTTCTTGTTCTATAAAAAATTGAGCATCGTCGTCAGTCGGCGATAAATTATATCTCGTGACAGTGCCATCTCAGATCAAATAAAAAGTCAAGATGGAATGTTGCAAATAACAAGATGACGCCGGTTAAAACTACGCCTTGCCCAGTACCGTCTTTACCATACGGGCACACGGGGCCCGTGCCCAGGGCCCCCATCCTCAGGGGGCCCCGAAGGACCGACAACCGACAATTTCTCTAAGATTTATTCTCAAAACATTTCAGTAACAGTGAGCACCCGGGGTGAGAAAATAAAACTTACACTTGTACTTTTGTACTAAACTTGTACTTTTGTCTTAAAATTTTAGCCAAAATTTTGGAAAAATGTAATGAATTTGCAGAATTTTAATCATAAAGATATTAATGCATATGAACTCAAAATAGAATGTTTTCCAATATTTAAAAAACATAGCAAAGCAATCAGCGGATTTGAATATCTCAACCTTACTTAACCTCATAAAGTCATATATAAATGAGAAGGAACTTCCAAACGTTGAAGTTGTTACAAGAATATTCCTTTGGCTAATGGTTAACAATTGTAGTGGAGAGCGTTCATTTTCGCAGCATAAGAGAATAAAAAATGAATTGCGAACAACGATTTTACAAGAACGACTAAGTAATTTGTCAATTATGTGCATAGAAAGTGACATCCTTCAAAAAATTTACTTTTAGGATATAATAGAAGATTTTGCTAAACAGAAATCCCGAAAGAAACCACTATCGTAATCGTAACCAAACACCCAGTAGCATACTAATATCATTAATGACATAATTATTATAATATATATTAGATTACCCATAATATATAGAAGATCATACGAGTAGTAGAAAAAATTTAGTATAATTCGCTTTCTTTACTTTCCAAAAGGGCCCCAAATTCTTGTGTGCCCAAGGGCCCCAGCATAGTTAAAGACGGCCTTGGCCTTGCCGTATACATACACAATTTACACGCACATACCTATCACATCACCTTGCATCACTTTGTTGTTTGCAACGTTCCATCTTGACTTTTTATTTGATTTGAGAGTGCCATAGTGAGCTTATAAAGATAACAACTTTATTACATCACTTTCTAGTTATTTGTAACCCGAAAATGACCATACTTCACGGTATGTCGCAGTAACAATTTTTCAAACTCAAAGCACTCATTCAAAAGTGCCTGTAAGGATTCTGTCAGTCAGTCGAGACAGTTGAAGCTAAACAGCTTCAACTGTCTCGACTCGCAAGTTTACGCAATTGTCTGACTTAAGTCCTCTCTGGCAAGGCACTGTTTTCCAAATTACACAAGTCGATGAACATTTGTTGGCTAGCAGCAGATTTTATTTTTACTATGGAAAAGTTTTTCTTGCATAAATTATGACTTTGATTACCTAATGCCTGGAAAAAAAATGCTGGAAATACTGATTAAAACAGTACATAGTATGCCTACACAGTTCCCGCAAAGCAGATGTACGATATATTCACATTACACTGTATTTCAGCTAGACCCACTGTCCATGCTTTAAAACACACACTGCATTATGTAAATTTGAGAAGCTGCTTACGAGAGTTCATGAAACTAATTTAGTACTCTGTGTACCCAGAACTAAAGTCCTTAGTCGTGTCAAATATAGAAGTTTATGGTCTCTAGTCTACCAACTTCAGTGGAGTTGGACTTCAAGAGACCGCTTTGTGACGAGAATTAAACGGCTGCAAAAAGTATACAGACGCTCTGGTCTGAACTGGTCTGAATATTCAAAAAAGAGTAGATGACCGGCTAACACAGATCGTTTTTAGTATATTTCAGCACGTGCTGATGATGCTAAGAATAATACAAAACTCCCAAGAAATTACAAATATAAAAATCAAAATCATTTATTTTTATTTTACATAGGCCTACATGGGCACTTATAAAACGTCGACAAAAGGCGCACGGTTCGGGTTGGTCGTTTCCTATGGAGAAGAACCGGCAAGAAACTCCATGGTTACTCTTTTAAAAATATGGTTTGTTTTTACTATATTTCCATGTTACAGCATTACTTAAATATGGGAGGACAACGTAGGCCCGACAATAAAACGTTAGAAACTAAAAATAAAAAGTAAAACGAGATATAAAGTTATCAAATGTTATCAAGCATCTAGGAATCTAGAAGGCCTACAATGTTAACACATTCACAAAACAATCGGTAAAAGCATCTAAGATACAAAGGTAAAAAAAATAAAAAATAAATTATAACAATACTAAATTAAACATGTGGCACAAATGTAGTTATCAGTGCTGTAACTATTCTTAGCAAAGGGTTATTAAGATGATTGAAAACCATTGTAAAAAGTCCAATTAAAAGAAGAGAAGAGAAAAGAAAAGAAAAATGAGATTGAGAATAGTTAGAGACATCCACATATTTGTACCGTTTATGAGTTACCAGGGAAGCCGCATGCGCAGAAGGAGCTAAAATTTTTATCTTCAACGTAGTCCTTAATTTTATAATATGCTTTTTTAATAAGGACACGTTTGATGAAGTTTTTGAACTTTCCATCGGTCAGTTCTATAACTGACTTTGGCAACTTGTTATAGAAGCGTATACTAAGATATAGATAAGTAATAGAGAAGATATAGATAAGTAATTAGTACTCTCTCTGATATTAAATAGTAATAGATTGTTAAGTCAATGACCTGGAGAAGGTCTTTGCGGCCTTTTCCAGGTTTGTGGTTGGGAGAAACATAGGGCCGGTCGATGTGGTGTGGTGACGCTTTTGGGAAGCATTTTGCAGGTCGTTTTTCGGATAGTATGATGAGACACACAGTTTGTACGTAGACTGTACTTAGGCTTAGACTTACTTAAGTACCCCCTGGATAGCCCGTTTAAACAGTAGCCAAGCATTTTGATTGAATTGCGATATGCCATTAAAAGAAAAAAAACCTGAACATATCCAGCGGTTAGACACCTTGAACATAAAATTAGATTAGGAGACAAAAATTGTAACCCTGCTTCGGCAGTTGGCTAATAATAATACATCTTTAAATCATATGCAAACACTGAAACCTGATGAACTTGATAGCTACCTATCTATAGTTTAGTCATTACACCTTTATAACAAACTTTTTTGTTTTAACTCCAAAATTAACACAGTGTATGATTACAGGCCGTTTTATTATAACAAATGAGCCTCGTGAGTGACGTGTAAACTATAAAATAAGTGAAAACGAAAGTGTTGAAAACTAAAATAATAACAGTTTTCAGTGCTTGTAAAATAAATCATAACATGGCTTACGGCCAACTAACATTGCAACTTCAATTTAGAAAGAAAAATTATAATGTTAGAGGCTTTAGATACGTATTAATACAATTAAAATAAGTTTTGACAGCCTTCGTAAATACTGCTCTTTATTCTATTCGCTGGAGCAAAAAATAAAAGGTAAACAAAAAATGTCAAACGGTTTTAATCCGACTAATTTTAAAAATACAACATTATAACTTGACCTAAAAATTAAAGAGTGCTTTTTAATGTCTTATATTGGTTTTGGTTTTTAATACAATTTTTTTGTTTATACATTAATAATATTGATGTTGTTGTAAAATACAGTTGGGATTATTATCCCAACGTATTAAATGTTTGACATATTTGTGCATGCGCGTATTTGGTTGTTGTATGAAATAAACATCTTCTCATGATATTTTTTTATTTTTAACCGACTTACCAAAAAGGAGGAGGTTCTATGTTCGACTTTAGGTTTAAAAATTCCTTTTTTGTTTGAAAGAGTAAGTTTCGAAATTGGTCCCATTTTAATTTGCTGAAGATCTGTGGAAGGACTTCGGAGATATATAAGAGAACTCTTCAATAAATAACGGCAAATCTCTCGGGATTGCTGCAATCACATTTCTGTTTATTGATTACACCATTTCATAACATAATATTACGCCAGTACGCTCTAAAGGGGTACGCAGATGTGTACAGTTCACCTCTCATTTCACCGGTTATGTCCAGTTCCATAATATTCGGGTAATCTATTCTGGCAGTATAGGTACCTTACTTAACTACTTACCTATTAGGTAGGTACAACTGAAAAGCGAAAAATAAAAAGCCTATTTTTCAAAAAAATACTACCTACTTCCAAATAAGAAACCAACAAAGGGAAAAATAACTTTATTTTTGGAAGTCCATAACGTAAAAAATTGGTACCTACCAAAGACACCGATTTCCAAAAATAAAGTAATTTTTCCCTTTGTAGTTTTCTTATTTGAAAGTCGGTAGTATTTTTTTGTTAAAAAGTTTTTTTGATTGATGACATCAAAGAAGACACTGTAAAAACCTTTTTTGTGGTTTGTTTACCTTTTATTTTTTGCTCCAGCGAATATGTTATACAGGTAAACACAATTTTGCTTGACAATAAGTCACTGTTCGATAGTAGGAAAAATTCCTAGCAATCTTTTAGGGGGAGAAAATACTCATGAATACGTAGAACATTCAACACTGAAAAAAAAAAAACAGCTATTTTTGTTTATTATGTTTACAACTCTCGCAAAAAATAGTGACAAAAGCAGGTTATTTGAAATCACAATTTCAGTGCTTCTAAAAATTTGGTTGGAATTGGGCTCCAAGAAGAATAATTCTATTGGTCTATTGTCGCTTTCACTAACAAATTAATTAACCTTTCAACATTTTTTCTATCTTTTAAAAAAACTTTGCCCAACACTAGGATTTTCTCCTGTATCGTGGGTGCGTTTACAAACATATAAACTCACATACACGAACACCCAGAGCCGGAACAACTATCTGTAGATCATACAAATATTTGTTCCGTGCGGGAATCGAATCCGCGACACGCAGCGCAGCAGTCAATCGTTCAACCACTGCGCCAACCGTGCGCGGGCGACTAATTCTTTTGGTCTATTGTCGCTTTCACTAACTGTTTTATTAATTTTTCAACATTTAAAACTGTTTCTTAAAACTGTTATTAGCTTTTATTATTAGCATACTCCTACTTGCTTTTAACTCTGTATCTGCACCTTTACTATGGTGTTTTATAATGAACATCTGAGGCTAACGAAAGAGTCGTCCAGGCCGCTATTAACTGGTTTAATTCATTATTTTTGTTCTTTAATCAAAAATAATTAGAAATCTATCCATTATCTTTATTATTTTATTTAAAAAAACATCGTAGAAATCGCTAAAAAATTACCACAACTTGTCATAACGTAGGCTGTAGGCAGTTCATTACCAACTATATCACAATGAACAACATAATCTCAACTTCCCTGTGTTCACACTATACAAATAAGCTCATTTAAAAAAAGAACTTGCGAACGAACTAGCCAATTATAGTCGAGGAAATTAAAATGTATGAGGCTTAATTTCGTGTGGAAACTTTTTATTTGTTCCAAATTCGAATGTGACATAACACTAGGCTGCAAGAGCGACCTTTACGTAACCCCAGTAACCCTGCACTGTTTTAGAATTTAGTAGCTTCAGGCTCTCTTTGGCTTGGAAATAGCTTAGGTATGCGGCAAACAGGGGTTAGAAAGTTAGAGCTGAGACCTCTGGCGATATTTACTTTTGTCGCGATGGTGATGTTGATAATATTATATGTGGTTCAGGGTTAATAGTTTTGGTATTGGGAGTTGCATATTATTGCCTAGCATATGTCACCATTGCTCACAAAACGGTGAAGGAAAACATTGTAAGGAAACAGGGACGTCCTAGAATTGTGCCATCCACCAACACGAACTGGGCCCGCGTGGTGTTTTACGGCCCATTTCATCTTATTCTGAGGCAACTTAAATATCAGCATTAAAGGCTGATTATGTTTGTGCTTATATTTTATGGTATTCAACTCAAGTAATCTTACCTAATCTTTGATTTTTAATTTAGAAGACTAAACTGACATTTGTGGGGTTGCCACTTTATGGTTACATAAAAATAGTGTCGTATCCTTAGAGATCGAAAGTTGATCGAATATCGAAGTATATTGAAAATTAAACTTCTTCACGGCAAAATAATTACATAAGAAACGAGCGGCACTTATTTAATTTCTACTCATTTATAAGCAGACTTCGATATATTGATCGCATTTATTTTATTATTTATTTCTTATTTATTACAATAAAAGTTTATGAACCATGTGTGTTAATACTGTTTTATTAAAATATATTACGTTTATATTCATAAAACATTTATTTATGCAAATTAGTAAAATTAAGTTGAGGAGTCATGTCACATCGATTCGATGAATCACTCATTATTAAACCTTGCATACAAAACTGAGCGCCACGCTTGCAACATTAAAAAAAACAAAAATCTGCTTTATAATGTCGTAAACAAGAAGAAAATCATGCTGTGCAGTCGGAGGATACATATTCGCGAGCTGGCTGACCATAACCAGATGTTTTGAATTAACTTTTTTTATTTATTACTTTTTAGTTAATTTTTTTTTTCGTATTTGCTACATTTAAACATAAAAGTGTCATATATTTATGAAATCACCTCTTAAAACCCTTTATTATGATAGCTCCACACGATGAAAAATAAATTGAGCACACACAATCCAAAATCCACCATTTTTCTATTTTCCAATTTTAATGTAGCCAGTGACACTCGCAAGATTAAGACGAATCGATTGACGTAAGAATCATCAAAATCGGCCAACGCGTTTGGTCTCTAGAACGCCACATACGAACAAACATACATACATAGATTGATAAACACATTGCCCTCCTTCGGCAGTCGGGAAAAAATAAGAGAAGCTGTCAGTTTAGTCTACGAAATTAACAATATAAATGAGTGCAAGTGATTGCATTGATTACTTAGGAATAAGATATCTTTTACAAGCTTTTATTTAACTTGCAATGTATGTATGTATGTATGTATGTAAGTGTATTCGGGTCAAATCATGCAGCTAAATTTTAAAGCAGTTGTCCTCCACCGATTAAGATGAAATTTTGCATACATGTTTAGTTTGGATGACAATGCATGGTTAGCTACGTGACATCATTCTAAATCCAATATGGTGGTGGTGGACGGCCCAAGATGACGGACTAGTTATTTTTAATGCACTGCCTTGATATTGGTATCAAATGAAAGGGTTTACTGAGAAGAATACGAAAAAAACCGGCCAAGTGCGAGTCGGACTCGCGCACGAATGGTTCCGTACCATTATCGCAAAACACTGCAAAAAATCACGTATATTGTATGGGGGGCCCTTTATTTATTTTATTTTAATTTAATAATTATTATTTTTTGAAGTGAATATATAACTAAACATTCTGTGAATATTTCAAGCGTCTACCTGTTGACGATATTAATATCGAGCAAAAAACGGCAAAAATATCACGTTTGTTGTATGGGAGCCCCCCTTTAATATTTATTTTATACTGATTTTAGTATTTGTTTTTATAGCGGCAACAGAAATACATCATCTGTGAAAATTTCAACTATCTAGCTATCACGGTTTATGAGATACAGCCTGGAGACAAACGGACAGACAGACAGACAGACAGACAGACGGATGGCGAAGTCTTAGTAATAGGGTCCCGTTTTTACCCTTTGGGTTTGTAGCTCGCCAGCCGTCGCTCCGTGCGGACGTCTCGCTGCTCGTCGCCCCACCGCGCTCTCCGGCGCCCCCACTCTCCGTCTCGTCGCGCCCCTCTGCGTGACGTCACTGCGGTCGTCGCGTCTTCGCACGCCGCTCCAAAGGTGTCGCTACTAGTAACTTTGGTTACTAGTAGTGGCAGCTCAAATCCACTTCTTGTGTGGTCCCTGGCGGGAAACCTAGCGGTGCTAACAAGCCAGTGAGGGTGTGCCCCAAGCACCCGCCAAGTCCCATAAGGACACGGCAGTCATTGGAGTCGGGAGCGGGATCAGTTGGCCTTGGTAGATAGCCTAGTCAACCCCCGCTTCGTCCCACAGCTTACACCTGGCACGGTCGGGTGTTTTCTATCCCGACGTACCAGACTTTTGGTACACCTTCGGTGGGTTTACCGGTACCTTAGGGCCCTGCCACCCAATAAGATTGGTGGCATGTAAACAAGCTTAGGGCTCACTAGATACTCACCTCCCAGTCTAACCCGACTGGGAGTGTAGGATTGCACACATCCCCGGGCCTGTCCACCCGGGGAATATCTCACTCCCTTTTCCTTCACTTGTACTGGCTCTATCAATAGCGACAGGATGCATCCTGTCGAAGCATTGATAGAGCTCGTCAAGGACGCGTTGTCGGACGATCCCAGTCCGGTCAGCGTGAATAAGCAAAGGCTTAATTTCATCCTCCATAAGCTTGCTACATGCCCCCCCCCTCCTCCCATACCCGCCCCGGAGCCCATGTCCATCGGCATCCCGGCGCCCGCCCCCGTTTCGGCGCTTGCACCCACTAAACCCCCAACTCTCAAATTTCCGATCAATTTCTCGGAAAATCCTGCCTCCCCGAACGTTGACAGTCCACTCGTCGACGAACCCATGTCCGGTGATGATCACGGTAAGGATGATTCCGATGATTATGTCACTACTGATGACGCCTCCGCCGATTCCTCCTCAGAAAGCTGTCAAGCTACCTCTGAGGGGAAGAGGAAGAGGAAGAAGGGCAAGTCCCACCCCAAAGCCACCAAGCCCAAAAAGGTCGCTTCGACCAACCCTCCAACTCTGCCGTCCACCTCCTCCTCCGACGTGCAGCCCACCCCTGTCACCGCTTCCCAGCGGTCTAGGCGCTCAGATCGCTCCCCAGCCCCCAGGAGTCGCTCCCGTAGTCCCCTAACTCAGGCCGACGCTTCCCCAATGTCGAGCCGCGACCCCAGTCCTGCTGCTATTCCCAAGAAGCAGAAATGCCCTCCTATCTTCCTCCACGAGAAGGCCAAGTGGACAGAAATTTCAAAAATTTGCGATACACGCAAAATCAATTTCCTTAGTGCCACCGCTTGCCAGGTGGGCATTAAAATCCTTCTCCCGACCCCTACTGATTTCAGGAACCTTACCAGGCTCCTAAAAACCATGAGGATAGAGTTCCACACATATTCTCTCCCATCGGAAGCGCCCACCCGTGTGGTTATCCGGCGCATTCCGAAGGAAATCCCCGTAGATGAAATTTATGCGGATCTCGCCGCACAAAAAGTCCCTGTCAATGCCGTCCACCGCATGCGTAAAGCAAGAGGTGGACAGGAATACGACATGGTAATGGTCGAGTGCGACCCTGCCGAGTCCTATAACCCCATTTTTAAGATCAAAACTCTATGCTCCCTTTCAGGGTTCTCCATAGAGAAACCTTACCGTCCCTTTGTCGTTGGTCAGTGTCACAACTGCCAACAATATGGCCATAGCCAAAAACATTGTTTTGTCCGCCCCAGGTGCGTTAAGTGCCGAGGGGATCACGGCACAAAAGAGTGCACCCGTCCCAAAAACCCTGCCGAATGCACGGAGCCTCCCAGCTGCGTGCTATGTGACCAAGTCGGTCACACGGCAAACTACAAGGGTTGTCCTAAAGCCCCCAAAGTTGCGCCTAGATTGGCCAAAATCCATGCTGAGCGTCAAGCACGCCAAGCTCCCTCGACGAAACCCCCTCCCCGGCTAGCCCCTCAGAGGGCTTCGCCATGGGGCAAGCTCAACCACCAAAATGTGGCTCCCCAGACCGTCCAACAGCTTCCAGGCTTGATGGATCATCCCATTCCGGCCCCTCAGGCACCCATAGCCCCCATGCCCGCTCAAAGCACAGCAAAGACAGGAGGCTCCCACCACTGCCGCTGCTAAGAGCCCGTCTCAATCCACGCCCAAACCCAGACGCTGCGTATCTGATACCATCATCAGTGCGTACAAAATCTGGATGACGGACGAGGCCAGATCGCTGGCTGCCGAGATCAATAGGATCGAGGCAGCCGGGGATATGACCCAAGCCCAATCCAATGACCTCTTCAAACGGTACCCTAACATAACCGAGGAGCTAGACAGCCTCGTTTATAGAAACGGTCAATGGGTGCGCATTTAAGTCGCACCTACACCGTTTCTAACCAAGTTTCGCCAATTGAGGCTCACCTCTGACCCCTCACGATCTCTACTCTGCTCCTTAAGAGCCTAGGGAGTAGAATATACAAACGTAGAAATACAAACCGATTCCAGTCAGTTCAGTTGTCAGTCCTCGCCGCCGAGGCTCGTCGCGTATCCCTTCAATTAAAATCTTGCCAGCCCGCGTAGCTGAGCATTAGTTAAATTATTAGATATGAAATGGAGTTTCTTGTCCGTTCTTCTCCACGTAGGCTTATTCCGAACGGATGGTAGAATCACTTGTCAAGATCCAGCTTTTGCTTGTCCCCCCAGCGACGGCCCTGAGCCGAGGTCCGATCCCAACTGGGGTAGCCCTCAGCGTTGTCGCTTAGGTTTAGTAATTTTTTGCCTAGCTGGAGGCTATATAGCTTAGTCTCCGTAGGAAAGTCCGGTTAAGCAGCTACCAGTCATTCTGACTGAGCTGTGAGACGCCCCGAAGAAAAAAAAAAAAAAAAAAAAAAAAAAAACCCCTTGGGTACGGAACCCTAAAAAGCTTGTATAAAAAAAAGATTTTTTAATCAATAATTTATTACAATCAAATACATCGCAGTACTCGATATTCTTGCAGAATAATATCTACGACCTAGTCCTAGCTGCTTAAGCTCTATTTCTCTTTGTCCTATTAGGTCTTGCGCTCATTAACAAAAGTTTTCTTTGTCACAAACACATTGTCATATTTCTAAAGCACAGCCAAGGCCAAGCCTACATGGAATAGCTTATAAAAGTAGGTATGAAGATAGATTCCTACTCGCTCTCTTCATCGAGTACCTATTAAAGTTCAATTTTACTTTGAAATTATGTCGCGGCACATTCATAAAGTCTCACTAATTTCCATTTACTGCAATTATTTCAAGGCCAACTAACGTGTCAACCTGTGATTATCACACTGTTTACGAAATAGAAACATATGTATAATATATATTATATACCTATTTATATAAGTGTTTTTTTATATATTTTCCCATTTTTTAGGGTTCCGTACCCATAAGGTAAAATCGAGACCCTATTACTAAGACTCCTCTGTCAGTCTGTCTGTCACCAGGCTGTATCTCATGACCCGTGACAGCAAGACAGTTGAAATTTTCACAGATGGTGTGTTTCTGTTGCCGCTGTAACAACAAATACTAAAAACTGAATACAATAAATATTTAAGTGGGGCTCCCATACAACAAACGTGATTTTTTGCAATAATGGCACGGAACCCTTCATGCGCGAGTCCGACTCGCACTTGGCCGGTTTTTACTGTTACCAACTAGACTTGCCCTCTAAACTTGAAGCCTAAATGTGGGTGCAATATAAGAATACTTCTGTCTTACCCTTCGTGTAATTAAATACAGGCGTGATGCTATGTTTTGTTATCGATTTCATGTCTTTAACTGACGGTAGCACGGTACCCCTTGGCAAGACTGGTGTCAGATCTCAAGCTTCTGACTACCCGTAACGACTGTCAAAGATCTTCAAATGACAGCCGGGACAAACGGCTTAACGAGGTTTCCAAGGCACGGAGGAAACACGGTATGTTGAAATGGTCACCCATCCACGGACCGCCCTCGTCAAGCGTTGCTTAACCTTGATGATCGACCAGTGCGGCTGTTATTATTTAGCCACGAGCTCCTCAATATTTTGTTTTAATACAAAAAAAATATTTATAAGAATATTATAATGTTCTGTTTACCACGCAGCATTACCGCAACTACACATAAACAAAACACACTCGTGAAAATACAAAATGTTTTTATTTTTCACCCAATAAGAGAGAACTTGAGCGAACATTGCTCCCATGCAGACAAGCAAGCAAACAAACAAAAATTTTCCACAAATGGCTTTTGCCCGCGGCAGGGTGTTTCAGCGAAGTTTGCCTGAACAGCAAACAACCATAGTGCAGTGTTTTAAGTAATTAACGGCCTGTGAGTATTTTTACGCGAATATTCTTGTAAATGAGGGGTTATTCTGTTTCAATTTGTTTTATTTCGGCTTGTTATATTGAGTTATTGATTATTATTCGAGAGAGTTGGGTGTCACTTTGTACCAGGAATGATTTTTGGAACATACGAGTCAAATTTTTCATACGCTAACAACTTTTTGTTAGTTTTATTCCGAACCATAAAAATTACTTAGCATACAGTTCAGTATTTACACATCCTTTAGTATTGTGTTTGCATACTAATATTGTGTTGTGTTAGTAGGAGTCGTAGGTATTAGGAAGGTATCGGCAGGTATCGACCAAACAACCCACGTAACACCGGAAAGCCTATCCTTAAGCCTCCATAATTTAAAATCGACCACACAATCAAACTTTCCTAACTTATTAACGAAATACTTATAAAATAAACATTTCGCCACCCACTGCTAAAATCACATGTCTTTCCAGTTTCAAATTGGAACTTTGGCTAACCTCAATATGCCTGAATTCTAAGAATAGGGTGTCAAAAGAAGGCCAGACTTGAATTTCAAATTTTCAATAGACTGGAAACCTTGTTTCCGTCAGTCAAATTGTGTGAGCAAAATCCAAGGAAATAACTCAATTCGTTTTAAAACACTATGTGTTTTTAACACTTTAAAATTGAGTTTAAGACGGAATAAAATTGCCAATAAGCTTAATTAACAAAGGTGAAAACAAATTAACTCAAATCCAGCAAAAGTTCGATCATGCATTTAGTACTGTTCTTATCTCTAGGACGGATCTGCCATTCAAGTCAAAGCTTTAGAGCCTTGAACATCGCCGCCGAGTTGCCAGCTTGTCGTTTTTTATCGGATACATTTCAGGTAGTGTGCGTTTAATCATCGGACTACCAGATGTACGGCGATGCGCCATCGGTACATGGCCACATCTCACCCATACGCACAAAACGTTTTGGGAACACTTCTATTATGCGTACAGCTAAAGAGTGGAATTCCCTGCCGGAGTCTGTGTTTCCCGACGGCTACAATCTAGCGGTCTTTAATTCAAGAGTGAATAGGTTATTTCTAGGCAAGCGTGCTTCACCGTCGATCACATCATCGTTTACTATCAGGTGAGATAGTGCTCAAGCGCGAGCATATAGAATATCAAAAAAAAACTGTCACTTTTGATAGTCAAATAAAAAAATTATAATATTTTACACGCTCGGCTCAAAAAAGTTGCCTAACCGAATTATTACACCGGTGCTAAAAGCTTAGGTAGGTCACACAAAAATCCGATATCAATTTTGTAGATCCTACAGTCCATTATTTTTGTCCACACACTGTAAAATAAATCGAATAGCGAGTGCTTAATCTAAAAGACTCGATACATCAACAATTGTTGGACCAATCGATTTCAGATGAACGCTGTACTGTTACAGAAAACCGAATTGAACGTTAATAATAAAGTTCTCGAAGAAATAACAAAGCCTTATAATATTTCACGAAATGCCTGAAATTCATTGGTTAGCAATTTTCCATTATGTTACAGTATTTTAATATTGATTCTATTGCATTCAAAGATTCTTGTGAAACAGATTACAAAACGTAAAGTTTTAAACAATTAGCAATTCAATATAACAATCCTCTTTCCATCTGATTTATTACTTCGTAGAACTTTGTGAATAATGTTCTATTTTATCAAGCAAACAAATAAATAAATTAACGACTGAATTCAAATCAATTCAGTGTAACATTTATTGGTACTAGTGTCTGAGGGAATATTCTAAAGTCTGAATGCAACAGACTTAACTGCATACGACTCAATCGGCCTAGAGTGTACATAAGACGCCTGAATCCATCTCCTCTGAAGCGAACATGAAGCGAATGATCATTATCAATTTATACGATCTTAGACGTAGAACTGCCTCCGAAGTAAACTTCTGCATGCATCAATTCAAAGTGCTCAAGTTATATAAATTGAACTTGGCCAACAAAAAATTAAGAGGCAAACATTTCACGAAAAAAAACATGCAACAAGAGTGACTCGACAAATTGTAAATATTGAGTTAACAAACTTTTTAATTTCAAACCACTCAAAGCATTTTATGCATATGAAAAGCCGCGTGAACCTAACGAAATTCCTGCACCAGCCTTGTTTGAAATAAAAAATACACAGAGCTAAGCCGGTGTACTGCGCAGTGGTCCATTTCTCTCTCCCGTTCCAGTTAGAGGGACCTTGCTCAGTCGGCGCTCACGTGTCGAGAGCTCTCGACCTTTGCCGAGCAACCAATCGACACGAATCTAAAAAGCGCCTTTTAAGCGCATTATTCAAATATATCCAAGTCCACGCGAAATAAAAAATATAATGTGAAAAGTGAAGTTCGACCAAAAAAAATTATTTCAAAACAAAGATGCAAGAGTTCACAAATTAGTTTGCGAGCGCCAAAAGTGAGGAGCAATGATCAAGAAAAGTTATCAAGGCGTGTTTTTAAGCTTCGTTTCCATTTCCTTCTGCTGTCAAATCACTGAAACTATAGCGAAGAGTGCGAGTAGATTCATTGGTAAGTACTCAATTAACTTTTAAACAATTTTCGTAAAGGTGTATCGACAGGATTTACGTTAGAACAGTACCATAAATCGTGTGAATGCATTAATAATAAATGTTAAGGCGTTTTACACTTAGGTCTCAGAAGTGTAAATTATTTATTTACGCACATCGCACGAGACTTAAACCTTGAATCTCGCACTTAACTGAAGATTTAACTACTAATCCCTCGGAGAGTTTGTTTTATACTACAAGTTTAAGTACCACTTGAGAACGTAAGTATTGTAAAAAAAGTACTGTCAAAGTCGTTGCCAAAACTCCGGCAAATTGAATACATAATTTTTCCGGCGATGGTTTTTTTTCCCGAAAATATACGTTGCAAGTTGCGGAGTAATTATTTATCTATGACGATGTTTTCTTTATGTATCTGCCGCTAAAAGGTTCAATACGACGTACTTTTAAAATCCTTCTTTGCAACGGCTTACTGAAAAATGTTGAATATTGCAGAGACTACGAGAGTGCTAACGCGTTACGGCGTTATCTCCTTAGGGAATAAGCAGCTCTAGAGGCATTGATGCGACTTGGTCTTATCTCAAATAATTTATCAATACTATTGAAACTTGCAATACTGAAACATAAATATAATATCAAATACCTATGATGTAAACATTTTGAAACAACAAAGCTAAATGATATTTGAATGAAAATAGAAATAAGGAAGGATACTTAACACTTTTCTGCCAATTAACTTTGACATTTACAATTTCATTGTTAACAAGTCTCCGTAACATAAAAGAGAGAAACATTTTTTCCCATTCCAGGTAGCTCTTGAAAATCGAGTTCTTGAGCGCAAAATTACCTTCTTCAACGACATAGGCCCCTTACAGACGTTAGAAGCTAATGAAAAGATTATTACTCATCAAAATACTACTCTAAAGGCATTAAATGACGCCATGACATCAAAAGCTTTCGTAGGGTTATTATTATTTGAAATACTCGGCGATTTTCATGACGCTTTAATTAGCAAATGCGGGAAGCATCTCTCTTCATCTAAAATGTATACTTTTGCATAACATGCATGTGTTGTTAGGCTGGTGTTTGTGACGTCATATGTATGTGATAAACTGGGAATTGCCAAATGGATGACAAGGGAATTGAAGATCATAAAGTGTAGGCAGAGTTTCAGGGGGTATTATACAACAGAAATAAGTAAACAGTTATGAAGTTAACTTTTAATGCATAAAGAGTAATTTCATTGGGTACTAAGAACACTTGAAGGTATAATTTAAACATCTTTTGGGAGTGTTTGTAATATAAAGACACAGCAGTCGGTATCGAAACTACACGGGTGTATTATACAACGTCATTATGGGTTTAAAAAAAAACTGGGCATCCTAAATAGGCGCGCCTGGACAGCTTTTAACGCTTTTAACAAATTGCAAGTCCGATCCTGCATTGAGTATTGCAACCACCTTTGGGATAGGTCAGTTAAATATCAACTTGCCGCGCTTGACTCAGTGGAACTCAGAGCTAAGAGGCTCATTGGCGAGGTTGAACTGGTGGATGCCAAGCTTCATAGCTTGGCACATCGCCGCAAGTTTGCCTGCTTGTCGATATTCTACAGAATGTGCTTCGGTGAGTGTGCTCAAGATATCCACGACCTCATCCCACTGGGCCCCCATCTTCCATCGGACATCTAGACGCACTGCAAGTTACCATCCTTACCTGGTTGCCATTCCACCAAGCGCTGCCAAACATTCTTCATAATGCGCACAGCGAATGAGTGGAACGCACTACCTGCGTCTGTGTTTCCGAACGCATTCAACCCGAATCTCTTCAAAGTTAGAGTTAACAAGCTTCTTCTGGGTAAGCTTACTCCATCGTCGACTCTGGCTCTGTCACCTCTGATCTAGACTAGAGTCAAGAGCAAACCCGTAAAAAAAGCGTATAAGCTGCTTTGTTCTTTATTTCTTTTGTTGACTATACATTTTTAGTTTTCCAGAGTAGGCCTTAATGGGAAAATAAATTACCTTTTGTACTAAGAGGATTTATCAATGTCTAGTATTTAAAGTATCGATTATCGATACTGCCCTGTTCTCGATACTTACGGTTGCATAGAAGTGCAGTTTTTTTTCAATCAATCAATCAATCAATCAATCATCATTTATTTGTTAACATAGGTGTTTATAAATACAGATCTTAGCTTACATTAAATAGAGCGCCATGTTATGCCAGGAGGCGTACAAATATTTTGTTCAAATTTGATTTAGTAAAAATTAGTTAAAAATTTAAATCAAATAAAAATGTCAATATAAAAAAGGTATTATTAGTCACACTTACAGTACTAACTTATTGAAAAAGATAAAATGAATATAATAATAATATAATGCCATGTTAAATTAATTTGTCATCTAAGTATTCGTCAACAGTATAATAACATTTATCAAAAAGTAATAATTTCATTTTTTTCTTAAAATGTATTAAATCTAAATTTTTTATGGCATCTGGAATTTTATTGTAAATACGTGGGGCCATACCCAGAACACTCTTTTTTATTAATGCAGTTTTACATTTGCGATTACACAAGGAATTTTTGTATTGACTACGAATTGGAACATCTCGTACAGTAGATATTTTTTCAAAAAGGTTTGGATTTGTTTTGACGAAAATACTAGTTTCTAATATGTATAACGCCGGCAATGTAAGTATTTTTAAGGATTTAAAGTAAGGTGCACAGCTATCATCTATTTTCAGACCACACATGGCTCTTATACATCTTTTTTGTGCCCTAAATATTAGTAATTTATCTGAAGAATTGCCCCAAAATATAATTCCAAATCTTAGAATCGAAGCTACTAGACCGTGATAGGCAACCAGTAACGCTTCTCTGTTTACTTTTTTCGATAGTTGGAAGAGTGCGTAGGCAGATTTATTTATTTTTTTACATAATTGTTCTATATGTGCTTTCCAATTAAGATGGTTGTCAATATGGATACCTAAAAACACAGTTTCTTTTACCTCTTCTATTTCGTTATCGTTATAGTTAACACATATTTTTGGTGTATTTATTTTTTGGTGAAAATGCATTACTTTAGTTTTTTTAAGGTTAATTAATAAATTATTCATATTTAGCCAATTAATAATGTCAGTAAGTGTATTGTTAATTTCAAATTGATAGGTATTTAAATTTTTGCATTTTACTATGGCAGTGCTATCATCTGCAAACAAAATCATTTGTTGTTGTGTCACTTGTGGCAAATCATTAATGTAAATGAGAAAGAGTGGTGGCCCAAGCACGCTTCCTTGCGGCACTCCATATTTTACAGTCCTGAATTTTGACAGATATGTTCGTTCTACTTTTGTCTTTGTGCACACTCTTGTGATTTCAGAACATTGCAATCTGTTGCATAGATATGATTCCAGTAATCTTAATATGTTACCTCTGATGCCATAACTGTTTAATTTATCTAATAGTATTTTGTGATCCACATAGTCAAAGGCTTTAGTCATGTCTGTGTAAATAGCGCAGATGGGAGTCTTTTCATCAACTGCAGACATAACATTATTTAAAAAGTCAAATATAGCCATGTTAATTGTCTTATTTTTTCGAAAACCATTTTGTTCTTTGCATAAGATGTTAAATTTGGTAAAATATTGGTATATTGAGTTATAAATGACTTTTTCATAAATTTTTGAAAAAACGGGTATTTTGGCTATTGGTCGGTAATTTTTTATATTTATTTTGTCTTCCTTTTTGTGAAGTGGCTTTATTATAACCTTTTTTAGGTCTTCTGGATACGTGCCTTCGGTAATACTTAAGTTAATAAGGTGTGCTAACACAGGTGCTATGATCTCAATACCAAATTTAATTACTTTTGTGGATATACCGTCAAACCCTACAGTACTAGTACTGTAGGGTTTGACGTTTCAGCGCTGAGTGTTCTCGTTCGACACCGGTGTGTTATCGATAGAGCGCTGAATTTTTTGAAATAGTAGACTTTTGTTGTTCATGTTTACACATAGTGTATGTTGTAAAATTCGTAGCAATAAAGATTTTTAGAATTTTTTGTGCAAATTACCAATTGTTGGCCTGTGTACTAGCAGTGGGCACATTGGCCTATTGGCTGATTATCACACTAATAATATAAAGGCGAAAGTTTTTGAGTGTGTGTGTGTGTGTTTGTATGTTTGTTAATTCTTCATGCTCAAACGGCAGGACGGATCTGGATGAAATTTAGTAAAGAGATAGATTATAGTCTGGAATAGCAGATAGGATACTTTATCCCGGGAATATGATCCCTTAGGATAATTTTTGACATTCACGCGGGCGAAGCCGCTGGCAGAAGCTACTATTGCCCCGCTAGCCAAGTTACAAACGTTTCGTATCGAATCTATTTCTACAATCGTTAACACCTTCTATTTGTATGGTCAGACCACGTGACTTAACGTATAGATGTGTCATTTCCATACATTGATTCGTTTTCTACTAGCGTTATCGATTGTAGATTGTCAACTTGGCTACAGGGGCAGTTATACTTATGCAATTGCAGACCCCTCTTCCTGTTTTCAATCTTTTTGGTCTTGCGCTAGTGAAAGAAAGTATTGTCTAGCATTTTCGTTTAATCCACCATCGTTACCTGAGCCTCTCAACAAGATATTTTACGTCCAATAACTGTAACGAAAATCCAACACAAAATGTATGATTTTAAAACCTCGAATAAATCCTTCTTGGAGACTGTCCAGTTCAATTTACCGCAAAATATAGCTCCGCCATTACCTGGTTTAGTTCGTACGAGTTCCTATCTTCCCCAGTGGAACATGCCTGGGTGAGTCGTGGGCAGCCACCCTAAGGTTCAACTTACTGAACATATTGCCTAATGGTGCTTGTAATTGTTGAGTTGACTACTTGTCACTACACTGCACTAATGCAAGGTACACTTAGCTTGATTATGATGTAAGTTCTCGTGGTGAGTGTGTTTTGTTTTGATTTTTGATGTGTTTGGTCGATTTGGTCACTAATTACAATATATATCTTTAGTAGTTTGGTTGAATACTATCTAGCTATCTGAAACTTTTGAATTATCCATAAATTGCATAAATGTGCACTGGAAATTGCAATTTGTTCTTAATTAAGGGCGATAAACACTAGTCCAAACACTTCATAACACTCACTTCACTTCATAGTCTAATACTTTCATTGTACGGACAGCTAAGGAGTGGAACCCCCTTCCGGAGTATTTGTTCCCTGATAGCTACAACCTTGGGGTCTTAAGTCAAGAGTGAATAGGTTTCTTCTAGGTAAGCGTGCTTCACCGTAGACCGCATCATCGCTTAACATCAGGCGAGATAGTGGTCAAACGCGAGCCTATAGATTACAAAAAAAAAAAAAAAAAAAAAGGTCCCCTTACACTCACGGAGTAAAATTACATCCAATATTAACTAAGAACTTTAACTACACGTTTTTCGATGTTTAAGCTTGGCGTAACTTTACTACGAGTTTTTTAATAATGGTTGATGATTTTAAGAAAGCATTTTCCAAACCGTCTGGAAAAAGAACGTCCACCAAGGATTTGAAGTTGGTAGGAATCTGGAACACTTTTCCAGTTTATCTAAGTTGAGGTTGAAACCAAAAAGATCGGCACCAATATGAAGTGCCATGTATAATTAAGCATCCTAATTTACGAAATTAAACAACATGACATTAGATACTTGTGGAAATAGTGCAATTAAGGGTACACTAGTCGACGGCACGAACTATTTTGTGCACGGGGTTAAAATGCGTGCTATATCAACCGACAACACGTGCGGAACAGATAGATGCTGTTATGAGCAGTAAGAAGCTAGTACGCGTACGAATACACACTTTTGCAAATTTGTAGCGAAATGGATGATGATTTAGAACGAAAACGAGCGCGCGAAATTTTATTAACAGACCTTTGGGAGTCTGGATATCATGAAAAAACGACAGAATGTATCTTTTCAAAATAAAATTATTTGCATTGTTGAACTACTAATCTATCCCTGTATGGAGGCCGTTTTTCAATTTTCCTTCTTCTTATGGTACTTATTTGCGCCCAAAGATGCGTTAAAATTAGTGTTAAAATATGGAACTTTCGAAGCTCACAACTTTAAAGTAATTTTTTTTTAACATTTTTGCTTCCATTCCGGGCTAGATAATGATGAGAAAAATTGATATCATTTTTTATTTTGAACGTACATCGTCAAACAGTGGAGTAAAAGCTAGACTACGTTTATATGGAAGAATTCTCGACTAGTGTACCCTTAATAAACAAAGCATAGGTATATATCTAAGGAAGTACAGATTCAATTCAACACTCAGTATCCTAATGAACTATAATTGTGGCCGGATATTAGGATACAGTCGTTAGTCTTGCACTGATTATGTTCATTGTCTAGCTCACTAGAATCAATATTCAATTATTCAACTCTACAGAGGAACCAAAGCTAAGCAAACCCGAAGTTATCACATTGAACAAAAGGGGTCGACCCGCGATGATGAATTCAAGCAGTCGTAGTAAGCTTTTATAATCCTTATGATACTGCTACATGGTTCAACCAAATTAATTTTGCTGTAAAGTGTGCTAAACTGATAGGAATGAGGGGTGTTATAAGTTTGACGTGTGTACCTGTGTGTTTATGTGTTTGTGTATCTGTCTATGGCTTTATAGCTCCTAAACGGATGAATCGATTTTGATTTCGTATTTTTTTTGTTTGAAAGGTGACTATCGAGAGTATTCTTAGCTATGTTTGATGGAAATCGGTTCAGCCGTTCTATCTTCTTCTTTTCGTGTGAGGTGTGGCCACCTCTGGTGTCAGAGTTAATTTAGCCGCCTCTGGGAAACCCCACAGGCCTCTGACTTGGCTATTTCAGACTTATATTAAGTATATAAGTCCAGGTTTCCTCACGATGTTATCCTTCACCGTTGCCTGCGATGTCTAAGATAATCTTAGAAAGTACATATGAATTTGAAAAAGTCACATTGGTACTTGCCCGGATTTGAACCCACGACCTCACGCACGACAGGTGAGGTCTTAGCCAATGGGCCACCACGACAGCCGTAGCCGTTAGCCGTTCTATGATGGGTGTTTTCGCAAGATATCGTGTCATAACTACGTGTTCAATAGATTGTCGATCGAAGCGTGTCAACTATTATACTAGATAAATTATGTAGCATGAAATAAAATTGTATCGGGAGTGTTTTTTTTTTATTTTACTTGTATCTTCACCCGTTTCTACATAAATGGTACACTAGCTTCTGCCTTTCTATTCTCCTGGGATACAAAATATTCTATGTCCTAATCCAGGTAATGGTTTATCCTAGTGCCAAGATTCATCCAAATCAGTTTAGCCGTTAAGATGTCAAAAGTTGACAAACAAACATACAGAGTTACTTTTAGACTATAATATTCGTATAATCGTCTAAAAGTAACTCGTAACTATATTTATTTAGGAAAACAAATATCATTCAGTGCACTAAACAACCAACAAGAAGTAGACAGAAGAGTTCAAAAGACCTGGAACAAGTTTTGGAGTTATAAAGAAGTGCTGAAAGGCAAATTTCCCATACAATTAAAGAGAAAAGTAATGAACTCATGCCTCTTACCCTCCTTGACTTATGCAAGTCAGACATGGAAGTTCACTCATAAAATAAAAAACAAAATAAAAACAAGTCAAAGAAGTATGGAAAGGAGCATGCTGAAGATAAGCAAATTGCAAAAAATACCACATAGCATAATCCGTAGAAAGACAGATATTATTGATGCCTTAAGTTACTCACAGATACTAAAGTGGAGATGGGCGGGCCATTTAGCCAGAATGAATGATGATAGATGGACCATACGAGCCACGGCGTGGCCAGGGCCAGCAGGCCACAGAAAGAGAGGTAGGCCACAAACACGATGGGCAGATGACATAATTCACATAGCCGGCCGGGACTGGGCAAGAGTAGCAAGCAATAGGGACGCATGGCAAGCTCTGGAGGAGGCCTTCACCTGAGAGGAGTTCTTGCACTTATAGAATGTTTAAAGTTATTACATAAATAGAAATTCAATAATGAATAATTTATAATTTAAATGTATTGATTAAGTATAGATGTAATTGACCTAAAATGTTTTAAATGTTTAATTTATAATTAACAATTTTATCAAATTTTATTTCAATTTATAATTTTTCTAATTTTATTGTTATACTTATTATTTTTCAAAGTTTATTTTTCTATTTGTTTTACAATTTTGCAATGCATGGGCAAGAAATAAAAGCCTTTTTTATTTTTATTTTATTTTATTTATTCGTATAATCATCATCAGCATCATTGGCTTATAACATTACACTTCTGAATGTGCCCTCCGTTTTTGCTTGCCGTTTAACTCGATTTGCGGCTACTCCAATCCAGCAGCAGCTAATTTAATTTGGTTGTTTCATTCTCATCTCGTTTCATAAGGAACCATGTTGTTCCAGCGTTAGACAGAAAATAATGATTCCTTTAGCTAGCACTTCTGAAAAGCTTCAAGAAAAAATAAACAGCTGTTCCAGCCAGCACTTTGTAACAGTGGCACTTTAGCATTGCATAGGTGTTATCCTGCCATCCGTCGATCATTAGTGCCTTCTCTAGAGTGAACGCACGGTGACCAGGGCGGAATCGGGCGCGGCAGCGGTCGCGGTAGCGGGCGCGATTAGGTGTCCATCTGCATCGCGAATGTGAAGCTTGTAAGCTTGCTTCTTTGCATAGCGGGCTGTAGTAGCTAGACGTATTTCCTCAGTATAAAACAATAGATGATAGCTTCGTCAAGTTGAACTACGCGGCCACCATAGTCACTTCAGTACTTGGACGCAAACTTCGCGCCCGGTAGATTGAGGAGCTCTTGGCTAGTAATAACAGCTTGATGCATTAGAGTCGATCGAAAAACGGGCCAAGAGGCTCATCGGCAATGAGGCACTGGTCGAGTCAAAGCTCCAGAGCCTTGAACATTGTCGTCGAGTTGCCAGCTTGTCGGTTTTTTATCGGTTGCATTTCGGGAAGTGTGCGATGAAATTGCATGATCGAATTCCGCCTAGCCCGATTCACCATCGGACTACAAGACGTACGGCGATGCGCCATCGGTACATAGTGGACATCCCACCCATACGCACTAAACGTTTTGGAAATACTTTCATTATGAGTACAGCTAAGGAGTGGAATTCCCTGACGGAGTCTGTTTCCAGATAGCTACAACTTCGGGGTCTTAAAGTCATGAGTTTTTTTTTATTTATCTAATGAAATTTTAATACAGAGGTGTTACTTAATTCTAAACTCGCCAAACTTTTACGTTTGATGGCGAGAGTAGGTTAGCGTATTACACCGTCGACCACATCATCGCTTACCATCAGGTGAGAGAGTGGTCAAGCGCGAGCTAATCTATAAAAAACAAAAACAAAACTGTCGCACGGATCAATCTTCAAGGTTAAACAATGTTTGCCATGGTCAGTTCGTGTATGGGTTCATTACATGCCGAGACTCCACCGTGTCACGAAAAGTATGGTCCCGGCTGAATCTAACACCACAGTCTTGCCAAGAGGCTACCCAATTACTGGACTGTGGAGATCAGACAGGCAATCGCTCTATGCAAAATGGAAATGGAAGCTGACCCCAACAAAGTTAGGAAAAGGCTAGGCAGATTGATACTTTACGTTCCCTTCATCACCCTCGCATAGGGTTGCCTGGTCTTGAACGTAAAAGCAACATAAAAGCCAATAACCCTACCCGCGCAAGCTCCTCACCCTGGCTGCAGCTTAGAGCTCCGTAGTGCAGTGTAAGGATGCACGCCTGCAGGTGGACGTGACGTCAAGATACGTGCTCTTTCCGCCTTTCATTTATCTTCATTCATATTCGCTTAGATGGCGTGGTGGTTCCAACGGTTTTTGGATATGTTTCTTAAATATCAAGTTGAAAGTTAAGACCTAAAACTGTGGCTTTTGATTATGAAATTAAAGACGCAAATGTTTAATGTTTTTATGAATTAACCATAAGTACTATCTGAGGAAATTCCTTATCATCATCTTTCTGCCCTTGCCCCATTCTATTTGGGATCGGGACAACACGTATTCTTCTTTAATTCTGTCCTGTCAACCGTCGCGTTATCACTGATTTCCTTTTCATTCATGTCATTCCTAACACAATCCCTCTCCCATCTCTTGTTCTTCGTCCATCTACATTATTTTATTGTATTTTACTGTGAGATCTCTAAAACATAATATGTACTTTCTCACTAAAACTGATACAACAATGACTCACAGAGAGTGAATCAAAACATTCAAAGCCAAATTCAATAAATAACAAACACGTATACAACGCAACAAATATCGTATTGCTCTGCAAAGTTGGTGACAAAGAAGGTGTTTGAAATAATCCATTTTTCTTTCAAAAGGCCAACGGATTGACATTGTTATAACAGTAATGTTCATTGCAGTTCTCACTGGTTGTAGAAATATCAGTTTACTTTGCATTAAACAACCATGAACGTTGTTGAATACAGGCCTGCAGATCACAAGCCAAGAGGCAACATTGGGGCCCATGAGCAATGCTGCGAATCTTGGATCCCACAAAGTCTATAACAGCGAAACCGCGATACGCGGCAGCGGTAACTAGGGGTTTGTTTTTTGGGATACCGATTCCCGTATAGTTGGCAGGTGGTAGTCCTATAATTCTACAAACATATACAACGTACATCTACAACTTACATTTGTCCCCGTGGTGGTCTACTGTTCTCGTTCAATCCCGTGTCCGGTCGGGGGTTATAGGGGGGAAATATATATAATAATAAGAAGCAACAGATGTGGCCTGGACCGGAATTCGCGGCAGACCGCTAGACACGTTCCCGACAAAAATACTTAGCTGCGCGCGAAATATATACACAAACAAATGCACACACTTCCCGCTCACAGAGAGGAGGCCTGTGTCCCAGCAGTGGGAACATTAATAGACTGATGATGTGATGTGTGATGTGAACGTTGTTTGCACTATAGACATATAACTAGACTAAGCCGTCCATGACCGGCTGTGAAGTGGGTACGGTCAGAAAAGAGTGAGAGAGACAAAGTGATAGTGCGGCTAGTTCATGTTTTTTTATAGTAAGCTGACGGGCTACGTCAGTGTCTCCTTCCTTTTCAAAAAACTGAATTGCTTTGCAACCCATAGACAAGATAAAGTTATCGACCGCACATTCGTTTTGTCTCTTTCAAGAGACCAACAAATTTCCAAGAATACCAACAACTAATACAACTGGTATTTGTTTCAACTCCTATTTATTTTCAATTCCGAACTGAAACCATTGTTTAAACTAATAACAAAACAAGTTTAAAGATATAAGGTACGTAGGTAAGGTGGTTAAGGTAAGTAGAAATTCTTTGTATGTAATTATAAGACCTTTAATTACATCAGAAACAATAAATCGATTGACGAAAAGAGAATCGATTATATTTATTACCAAATTAGTAATAAGCAATACTTTTTATTATATCTACAAACCAATGAATTCCTTATAGCTATACCTAATTTTATTTTATCTTTTTGATACTTTTTTTGTGCAAGAATGTTGCAATCTTGTATGGATAAATTAATACCCCGATCAATATCAAACATAAATAAGATGTTTTTTTTTTAACAAACGCTAATTGTTGTGCTTTTCATGACCAGAAATGAGCATTTGCCTTCTTTTGATTAGTTTTGATTGAGCTGACTGTACCAAATTCAATTTGTTAGTATTCGTGTACGCACATTTAATTTTATTATTTAAAGAGTCTCCGTTCGAAATTGAAAATGAATATGAGTTGAAACAAATACCAGTGGCATTAGTTGTTGGTATTAGAAAGGAATAAATGATCGAACACAAAGGAACTAAACGTCATTTTTTTTTATGTCTCGTTTTTAATTTGTTTATTTATATTTTTACCTCCTAAAATATATTTAAAATATTTACCTCACATAAATCACAATATAAGATTCGATAATAGAAAAATAAACCAAAAAACATGGTTAGTAAAGAAATAACTCCAAAACTCTCCTGAAACTTCTGTCAACACATACTTAGGTACTCTTAAACCATCTCATAAAAAATCCCGTCTATTTACCTTTGTTAAAACTTAGTTACTTCAGCAACTTTTAAAAGCATAAATAATGGACATGAATTAATCGCCCCGGAGACCAAAGTTGACTTAATTACCACTAGAAAGTTACGGGGAATCGATAAAGTTTCCCAAGATAGGTATAAAGTAGAAGCTGTACAGGATTAAATTGTCTGTAGTCTGTGAGATGGAGGATGTCTTATTTAAGAAGTTGAAGTGAATATTTAAACGTTACATGCATATCCAATAATGTAACATGTTACTTCTTTTCGGGTTTGAATCTTAGCTTGATATACAAGAATCTATTTAGAGGGTGAATGAAACTCGCGGCTATTCTAACCAAATCAGGACCAGATCTGTATAGTTAAACTGCATAGCACTGCAGTCAGTTCATACATAATGAAAAACTTCTTGTTGTTCCATCTTAGTTTTACCTCCACACCACATCATTACGATTCCCACACTACAAAATAACAACCTCCACACCACACCATTACTTCACAACTCATAACAATTCAGTTTAATTATTTAACTTAATTTGATTATTGTATGAATTTAAACATTTTGTAATAATATCATAATAATCTAATAATAATTAATAATAATCTTTGAACATATAAATTTAATAATACTTTAATATAAATAATAAATATTGTAATAAAAATTAATGAAAAAAAAATGAAAAATGTAAAATGTTATTCTTTTTTGTACGTGTTTTGTAGTAGTAGTTTATGCAATGGCCATATAATAGGGGTTATTAAAACACGAGCGTAGGTTTATCAAATGAGGCGAAGCCGAATTTGATAATAATATTACGCGAGTGTTTTTATACCTAATTATATGCCGTTGCGTAAAGTAGTGTATACTTCATCTTCACTCATACAGTTGAAATAAAACAAAAGTGGAAAGGGAAAAATATTTGGTATGGCGGGCAATTTAGATTCTCATTGCGCAGCGCGCGCATCCACAGACAATGAAACTTCTTAAAACTCTTAAAACTCTTCTAAATGTAAAAGTGTGCTATAAAAATTAAAAAGTTATTTTATGTTAAAGTTATTATATATTTTAAAGACTTTACGAGCTCTATGGCCTTAAGCCTTATATTAACACTGAAACTTTTAACAAGTATGTTGCTACTTATTCAAAAATTTTTAGAAATACGTGTAAAGTAGCTAAGGCTTTATACATTGGTAATAAAGTTAAAACCGCAGAAAATAAAATCAAGACTGTTTGGAAAATTATAAACAATGAAACGAACAGAAACAAAAGAAATAATACTGATTACACGCTTGAAACTACACATGGACTTATTAGAGATAACAAAAAAGTTGCTCAAGAATTTGTGGATTTCTTTACCAGCATCCCAATTAAAACTACTGAAACCATAAATTCTTCGCCCTCACTTGCTTCTGGTTTATTAAACGCAAACGTTTCAGCCTGCCCGACAGAATTTAACTTTTCACATGTAAACCCAATAACAGTAATAAAAGCTTTTAAGCAAATCAAGATCAAATTGACCGAAGATCTATGGGGAATGTCCATCAAAGTTTGTACCTCCATTATTCAGACTATAGCGCCGTACTTAGCTTTAATTTTTAATTTGTGTGTAGATCAAGGAGTCTTTCCGGATCTAATGAAACATAGTAAGGTTATACCACTTTTTAAATCCGGGAACAGTAAAGACACAAATAATTATAGACCAGTATCGGTGCTGCCGGTTTTCAGCAAGATATTTGAAAAGATAATGCTAAATCAGATGCTCATTCATTTTAATACGAATAACATCCTACACGATAAACAGTATGGTTTTACCAAAGGACGTTGTACGACTGACGCTTGTGTCACCTTATTAAAACATATCTTTGAAGCGTGGGAAGAGGCACAAGATGCCATAGGGGTTTTCTGCGACCTGTCGAAAGCATTTGATTGCGTTGATCATGAAACATTACTTTTGAAACTTGAGCATTACGGGCTAGGCCAATCAGCGTTGAGTTTAGTTAAATCTTATTTAAATGATAGACAGCAATTAGTTCAAATAAACGGTGTCAATTCGTCCGGGTTAACCGTGAAAATGGGGGTACCCCAGGGTTCAATTTTGGGTCCTTTCTTGTTTCTAGTCTACATTAACGATTTACCTCATCTATTGAAAAACAATCTAAACATGGTGTTATTTGCTGATGACACTTCGTTGATTTTTAAGATAAATAGACGTACGAGTAACGTTGACGATGTGAATACCGTCTTGCGACAGGTTCAAAATTGGTTCACAGCTAATAATCTAGTTTTAAATGCTAAAAAGACTAAGTGCATAAAATTTGTCTTGCCGAATGTCAAAAGTAATGATTGTGACATTTTATTAAACAAGGAGAAGCTAGAATTCGTCGATAAAACGGTTTTTCTGGGGATCACGCTAGACTCGAGGTTGCAATGGGGGCCTCATTTAATATCACTTGCGGGGCGGCTAAGCTCGGCAGCTTATGCTGTTAGAAAAATACGTCAGTTTACTGATGTCGATACCGCAAGATTAGTCTATTTTAGTTATTTTCATAGTATAATGTCTTACGGTATCTTACTATGGGGAAGGGCTGCAGACATTGAGTCAATTTTTATTCTGCAAAAACGAGCCATCAGAGCGATATACAATCTTCGCCGGCGCGATTCTCTAAGGGAACTGTTTAAGAACATTAACATCATGACGGTACCTTGTCAATATATTTATGAAAACATCATGTATGTTAGAAAGAATTTACATCTTTTTAGTAAAAACGGTGACAGACATAATTATGTTACTAGAAATAGGGATCAACTAATTCAACCAGGTTTCAGGCTGGCTAAAGTAGCATCATCTTTTATGGGGTACTGTATAAAATGTTACAATAAAATTCCTCCCCACATTCTACAACTAAATGAGACGAAATTTAAGACTTGTATAAAACGCACACTATGTAGGCAAGCATATTATAAGTTGGGGGATTACATCGCTGATAAAAATGCTTGGCTCAATGCTGGTCCTGCTCCGCAGCCACTAGGGCGCAAGAACAATTAGTGATGGGCAGAAAAGTATCGAAGTATTGTTGGACATGCTGAAGACTGTATGCAAATTTTTGTATTGTATAAACTCAATTTCTTTTAGTATTATATAATTGCACAGCACATGTGTGAGTACTATGTTCCGACTGTAGATAAATCTACCATTCACTGTACCTATATGTCGTTCGTTGACTTCTGTGTGCCCTGGCAGTTGAGTGTGTCATGCTCTCTCTAATTTCTCTCTGATGGTGGCACATGTGTTGGATCATTCGGTTCCCTTCATGATGGTTGAGCTGAGTGGTGCCGATCCATGCGTCATGTTCGTGAACGGGCGCCATCAGTTGGGATTGGTCATAACTTAGCTGTCTCGGCCTGTTAAAGTGCTTTTTTTTAATTATTTGTTACTCTAGACGCTTTTACGTACACGTCTTTTTACATCGTTCTCACATATATGTATTTTTTCAACAAGAATGATGTAACCAAAAACTTGTAATTAAAACTGATGGAAAAGAGTGTCCGGGGAGTTTCTTGCAAATTCTTCTCCATTGAGACCTACAGACGCTTGCGAATTTGCAACTAGAGTCATCTTTTTATTAATTTTTTGTTTGACAATTCAAAAGTACTTCTAAAGTTTAATTGAAATAAATACCTTGATTTTGATTGATGATTTTGATTTTGATTTTATGATGCAGTTGTTTGAAAATCGAAGGAAAATGTTGAACAGTAATGGTTTTTTTTTTTAATTTTACCTTTCCACGAATACAAACTACGTGTTTATACAATATTTTTTGAATTCGTATTTGGAACATTACGTTGTGAGTGTAGATAAAAATATTTAAAAATGTAACTAATAAGAAAAATAATTAAATAAAGGATTAATAATAATATATGAATTTAATAATACTTTAATATAAATAATAAATTTTGTAATAATAATTTAAAAATAATATGTATTCCATTGTTTTCCGTGTAGGTACTTTACCAAAGGTATCAATAATTGTAATCATTTCGACTAATAATCACTGTTCTGTTGGGGGGCCTGGTAATCTGTGTTACAGGATATCCTAGTACAGATGCCAGTCTCCCACAAAGGATTTACCAAGTAATATTGCACCATTATGTAATAGTTTATAACAAACCTTTGTGGAAGAGAAATAAATATTTTTATTATTATTTATTAATGATTTCATTAACGAAGTATCAGCTGTTAACGTAAGGATTATTATCCAAAATGCTAGAATGGCCCCTATGATAATTTACATATAGAACATTTAAGGTTGCCTTAGTCGACGGCACGGACTATTTTGTGCGCGGGTTTAAAATGCCTGCTATCTCATCCGATAACACGTGCGAAATAGCTAGATGCTGTGATGAGCAGTAAGAAGCTACTTCGAGTAAGAATTAGCACTTTTTCAAGTTTGTAGCGAAATGGATGATGATTTAGGACGAAAACGAGCGCGCGAAATTTTATAAGCATACCTTTGGGAGACTAGATATCATGAAAAAACGACTAAATGTATATTTCCAAAATAAAATTAATTGCATAGTTGAACTACTAATCTATCCCTGTATGGTGGCCGTTTTGCAATTTTCCTTCTTCTTATGGTATTTATTTCCGCCCAAAGATGCGTTAAAATTAGTGTTGAGATATGGAACTTTCGACACTCATAACTTGCAAATATTTTTCTTTTTTGTTTCCATACAGGGCTAGATAATGATCATACAAATTGATATTTTTTTTTTTTTATTATGAACGTACATCGTCAAACAGTGGATTAATCGCCAGACTACGTATGTATGAAAGAATGATCGACTAGTGTAACCTTAAGTATCCAAAAAGCCAAAAGCCCTTACGTTAAGTAATACAATTCCAGTTTCGATATGAGCTGAAGTTAAAGTACGCAATTTCTCAGTAATTCATACCCTAGTAGTACTTAGTACCCACGCATGTAACATTTAGTATTCTTTACGGGCTTAAAGTAAAGTCTGGGCTAAAATTGTGCAACCTTGAAATACGTAAGACCTCACGCGCTCCGAAACTGCGGTCGGTAAACAATCTCACAATATAATCCTAATTGCTTATATTACAACACCTAAGGGAAAAGAGAAAATGGTACGTTCAAAATCTTCGAAGTGAATGACAAAATGATGGAAAATCGAGAACCTATCTGTGGCAGATACCATATTTAGAACGTATTTTCAATAGCTTTCGTGAAATTCGATAGTCATCAAAACAACGATGATATCCCACTATCCTATTTCCTACCAACCAATATCAGGCATGCGAAACTTTAATCAACATCAAACTGGCTAGGCTAGGCTATTTGTTAATTAAATATCACGCCTCAATGGCTGAACGTATTTACTTTTGAAACATATATAGACCAAAACGAGGATTTAGCGATAACGAGTATGATTTAGCTTACGTTTTATCTCGGTAGTACTTTCCCCTAATACTTAGCCCTTACATTAATAAAAAAAAAACAAAAAAAAATAAAAAAATTGAACTAGGCCACTAAGCGGCGTTTTTGAATTTTAATTTAAAAGTGATTAATAATAATTGATTCTACCATCCATTCGGAAAAGTAGATTGTTATGGAGAAGAACGGACAAGAAACCCCACACTTACTCTTTTAAAAAAAGTATTTTACAACATTTACATACATACAATAATTCATATACGTGAGGACGATGCACCCAGACTAATACTACTATATAATACTACGTATAGGTATAAAGTATTACAAGCAATAACAGGTAAATTCATTCATTTGATAATTAATAGGAACATGGTTCTCACATACTTACAAATATTGCAAACACGTAAATTTCCTAATTCAACAACAACGGAGCAGCGTGCGAGTTAATTTCTTAAACAAAAAAGCTTTTTTACAAAAAATACTACCGACTTCCAAATACAAAAACTACAAAGTAAAAAATAACTTTATTTTTGGAAGTCGGTGTCTTTTGTAGGTAGGTACCAATTTTTTGCGTTATGGACACCGACTTCCAAAAATAAAGTTATTTTTTACTTTGTAGTTTCTTTATTTGGAAGTCGGTAGTATTTTTTGTAAAAAAGCTTTTTATTTTTCACTTTTTAGTTGTACCTACATAATAGGCAAGTAAGGTAACTATAACGCCAGAATGGATTACCCGAATGTCATGAAACTTGAATATAACCGGTGAAATGAGAGATCTGCGTATCCCTTAATAGCGTACTGGCGTGATGTTATGTTATGAAATGGTATAAACAATAAACAGACATGCCATTGCAGCAATCCCGAGAGATTTGCCGTAATCTATTGAAGAGTTCTGTTGTATATCTTCGGAGTTCTTCATCAGATCTTCACCAAACTAAAATGGGACCAATTTCGAAACATACTTATTCAAACATAAAAAGAATTTTCAAAATCGGTCCAAAATTGACGGAGATATGCGTGAATAAACATAAAAAAAAACAAGCATAATGTCGAACATAGAACCTCCTCCTTTTTGGTAAGTAGGTTAAAAAGAGAACAAAAAGTATAAATAAAGCATTACTATAATTACAAATATAATGTAAATTAACCAGTTTGATTTTGTCCACACTAAAGATTGCCCTATGGAGCAGGACCAGCATATTTCCAAGCATTCTTATCTTGAATATAATCAACTTATAAAATCTAATTTGTAATATGCTTGTTTACAAAGTATGCTTTTAACAAAAAAAAAATATCTATCATTTAGTTTTAATACATATAACAAGGTATTTGGTTATAGAATTTAACACAGTATCCCATGGAATATGTGTGTACTTTAGCTAATCTATAAGATGGTTGATCATCAAATTAAATGATGCAATACAATTTACTATATACGCTGACAAGACGTTGTTACAATTCTAATACAAATGGAAACTGGCCCTTTCCATAAATCTAAAATCCTGTGAGCGATATAGGACGAATGACTACTCCACGTATTCTGTTTCTGCTTGTCGAATATTACTGAAAGAGAGAAATGCTAACTAGAATCCGTATGTACAGGTATAGCTAGGGTTACCAACCATACTTTATAATAACGTATCCTACTTTATTTTCGATAAAAATACTGTATACTTTTGCATAAAAATGTATATGGATATACTTTATTTTCAATCTTTATTAAACCGGCCAAGTGCGAGTCGGACTCGCACACGAAGGGTTCCGTACCATTATCGCAAAACACTGCAAAAAAGTCACGTTTGTTGTATGGGAGTCCCCCTTAATTTATTTCATTTTAATCAATTTATTAATTTTTATTTTTTGAAGTGAATATACAACTAAATATTCTGTGAATATTTTAAGCGTCTACCTGTTGCCGTTATTAATATCGAGCAAAAAACGGAAAAAAGTCACGTTTGTTGTATGGGAGCCCCCTTAAATATTTATTTTATATTGTGTTTAGTATTTGTTGTTATAGCGGCAACAGAAATACATCATCTGTGAAAATTTCAACTGTCTAGCTATCACGGTTCATGAGATACAGCCTGGTGACAGACGGACAGACAGACAGACAGACAGACGGATCGCGGAGTCTTAGTAATAGGGTCCCGTTTTTACCCTTATCCCCACCACGCATTTGCCGCCAGATGGCGTGCTTGCGATTTGTTTTGACGTCCGTACTATTGACTAAACCCGACACGGCCATCCTGCGAGACAGGCGTCCTCGTCTGTTCCTCATTGTCAGGTTTTAACAGTGTATCGAATCATGTGGAAATCCTCAATGGATGTCCTCAGCCCTTGGGGAAAGCTGAGGGGTCTGTCAGACTCCTACTGACTAAAACCACATGGTGTTCTCTAGGCCGTAGTTCCTCTTGAGTTCCTCTTGTCAGACAGACAGACAGACAGACAGACAGACAGACAGACAGACAGACAGACAGACAGACAGACAGACAGACAGACAGACAGACAGACAGACAGACAGACAGACAGACAGACAGACAGACAGACAGACAGACAGACAGACAGACAGACAGACAGACAGACAGACAGACAGACAGACAGACAGACAGACAGACAGACAGACAGACAGACAGACAGACAGACAGACAGACAGACAGACAGACAGACAGACAGACAGACAGACAGACAGACAGACAGACAGACAGACAGACAGACAGACAGACAGACAGACAGACAGACAGACAGACAGACAGACAGACAGACAGACAGACAGACAGACAGACAGACAGACAGACAGACAGACAGACAGACAGACAGACAGACAGACAGACAGACAGACAGACAGACAGACAGACAGACAGACAGACAGACAGACAGACAGACAGACAGACAGACAGACAGACAGACAGACAGACAGACAGACAGACAGACAGACAGACAGACAGACAGACAGACAGACAGACAGACAGACAGACAGACAGACAGACAGACAGACAGACAGACAGACAGACAGACAGACAGACAGACAGACAGACAGACAGACAGACAGACAGACAGACAGACAGACAGACAGACAGACAGACAGACAGACAGACAGACAGACAGACAGACAGACAGACAGACAGACAGACAGACAGACAGACAGACAGACAGACAGACAGACAGACAGACAGACAGACAGACAGACAGACAGACAGACAGACAGACAGACAGACAGACAGACAGACGGACAGCGAAGTCTCAGTAATAGGGTCCCGTTTTTACCCTTTGGGTACGGAACCCTAAAAAAGAACTTAATTTTTCTTGGAAATACTTTATTTATTTCTGAATTTGATACATTATTTTTCACAAAAAAAGTTAGCAACCCTAGGTATACCGGCTGCACGCCAATAAGTAATCTCACATCTGCGCCGTCAATTCGAGTCTTTACAGTGACGTTGAATGAAAGTCACATTCGAGTTCGTGATTGATTGAGATGTGATGACATCCCCCTTATCTTTTACGGGAATTTCGAGAAAACTTCCCGTTTTAAACGTCTGTTTGGGGAAAGGAGCTTTGTGAAGTGTAAATTGTTGTTGGTAGGTTCTTATTTGTATGGTGGTATTTCTTAGTGAACTTTTCAAATCAATGTTGTGTTTAATCAATGATGTTATATATATATTGAGGTAGATACGTTTTATCGACGTATGCACGGCAATTTTTACTACTTTTCTTAAAATTTATATTAATATGGACTTTTGCTTTGTCTGATAATTTATTGGTTACGCTAGGAGTGAAAGTTTCCTGGGGATCGTGCAGCAGGTGCAAAAGTAGGTAATATTATGATTTTGTACATTCTATGTAAATATATTTATATAATATTTAAGTACAATAAATTAATAATTATTATACATACACCACTCACACACACGCATACACCCACATGCACACATACCTACACACACACACACATACGCACCATCCACACACACCATCACTCATTCGTATTAGTAAGTTCTGTGTTGACAATCTCTATTTAAAACGATGTAAAAAAAACCGGCCAAGTGCGAATTGGACTTGCGCACCGAGGGTTCCGTACAAACCTCAGCTTAAAAGTATTATAATCCTGAGTATTTGATACGAATTTCAATTTAATACCTCTATGCGTTCATGAGGAAAGGGTTAGTAAGTTTAAAATTATTAAAAATATTTTTATTATATGACGTAAATAAAAAATTACAGTTTTCGCAATGTTTCCTTTATCTCTGCTATAAGACGTTCCTTCGTACCAAATTTCAAGATTCTGAGTTCACGCGAAGTACCCTGTAGGTTTTGATTCCCTTGCGAGTGTCGAAAATTTGCGGTATAAACGGCTTTATCTTTTGATTGCGTTGGCTTAGAAGTTAGATTTTTTCACAGACAGCAGACCTGAGCATTTGATATAAATTTAAGCTTGATACCTCCACGCGTTCCTGAGACAAAGGGTCTTGACAGACAGACTGACGGACGGACAACAAAGTGATCCTATAAGGGTTCGGTTTTTTCCTTTCGAGTTACGGAACCCTAAAAAGGCCATGATTTAATCAACCATTTTGTTTTTTATTTGTTTGTCCAAAAGGGCTCTTAGCAATTACTGCGATTTCAACTCGAAAACAATCAAATTACGATAACTTAATAACTAGTTGTATCTTAACGAATACAAGAATAAATTGAGATTCATAATCAAAGAGCAGAAATTGTTATTAGTTCTACGAGTGCTCCAAGTTTACTCTAACTTTTAGATGACCACTTAGGACTTAGATCAACCAAAAGTTAGATTTAATATCAGCTCTATTTTGCGAAGTACCGACTTATAGAACCTATAAACTTAAAGATGTTTTTCTAAGTTTATAGCAGTATTTTAATTAAATTATACACTAGCTGTCACACGAGCTTAGTAGGCGTTTCGGCCGCTGAGTTTCGTCCGATCCGGTCGAAACAGGAGTTTCATTATTATATTTTGAGTGGTGTTTCGAAAGAATCCTTTTTTATAGGCAAAGTAACGTCGAAACATAAAATCAGCAGAGAGTTTAATAACATGATAAAATTATAACTTCCTCTTTTGCTTTTTTAGTTAGTTGTTGAACATTATAAGCTTTTATACCCAAACTACCAGGAGGCCAGAATCATTAAGAATTCTTAATATTTGCAGGGCTGTCATCATTACCGAGGCTGGATTTTAGATTTTGACCTCTTGGTAGTTTGGGTATAAATGTTCAATATGTAACTAAAAAAAGCAAATGAGGAAGTTATATTTATGTTTACTTTATTTATTCAATTGATATTATGTATTATATATGTTTACTCAAGTGATTTTAACCGAGTTTTTTATTTTAACGTCCTAAAAAAATAAACATCCCAACACTACTGATCCGTAGGTGCCAAATGTGAAATAAAATTTAAAATAATAAATTATTCCACCTGCGAGAAATATCGATAGCTGCCGTATGTGGAATACCTCAGGTGCCGTTTTATAAGCTTTTGAATTGATATATAAAACTATTAATTATTGTAATTTATCATGTTTACTGTAGATTGTTATAATGGTATAGATATTAATTTATACCATTACAATTATTAATGAAAAGAAAATTAATTAAGCTTTGTCTTTGCCAATAATTGCCTAACTTTTACTTAAATAACACTGCCTAAGGTTTTCATTCTGACTGTACAAAATTTGCTTAAAAGAGTATAGTCCGAAACACCTCTCAAAAATATTAATAATAATGAAATTCCTGTTTCGACCGGATCGGACGAAACTCAGCGGCCGTAACGCCTACTTAGCCGTCACACGCGACTCCGTCCGCGGGAATCGGTAATAAATATCTTTGTATTATTTTATTTTTCCAACGGCTTTGCGCGCTTGAAAAGTGTGTTATCATCCCAAGGGCACATTATGCCGGGATAAAAATTTGCCTATGTACTATTCAAGACTATAATCTATCTCTGTGCCAAATTTCGTCCAGATCCGTTCAGCAGTTCTGTCGTGATTGAGTATAGTTCTCGCCAAACTTCTTGGCCGCCCTGAAGTTAGCTACAATGGCTGCGTAGTAGGAAATCTCATACAAAAACATTACCCTCCCGCAGTCGGGTAAAAACAGCAACGTTTCGGAAAACCAACTTCAGGGTGACCCAGAAGTTTGGCGAGAACTATAACAGACAGACATCCCGATACACACATCCATCCAAATATTCATAATAATTAGCAAGATGAATTTTTCTGATGTACAATCTATGTAAAGTTTCATGAAAATACGTAAAGCAGTTTTTGCGTGAAAGTGTTACAAACATCTATCATTCCAACCTCACAAAACTTTCAAGTTCGTAATAATAGTAGGAAAGGATATAAGGAAGGACTATAGTGGGACAGTATTGGCTCGCATCTGACCACTATCTACCCACAGAACAGCTGTTCGGTGATCTCACCTAATGGTTAGCAATGATGAGGTCGACGATATAGCACGTTTACTCTCTTTTAAAGCAACTGCATTTCAGAATCGCATCATATTAGACCAACTGCATTTCAGAATCCCATCATATTTTTCAATGATTCATGCTATGTCGCGCGTACAGCTGTTTTAATATGGTCCAATCATCATAACATTTGGATTTTAAAATGACATTTATGAAGCGAGCTTATCTTAAAATTTGGAATTTTCCAACCTTTGAGCGACCGAGAGATAAAACTGCAAGGGTGAAATGTAGAGTACAATTTTACTTTTTACGTATACCGCAAATAAATATTAAAGCAGCAAGTATTCGTATCGTCGGGATATTGGTTGGCTTACGTTTATATATCCCCGGCAACGGAGGTAATCCCTGTGTGATGCTGAAGCTTAGCGGGCCAATTTATTTGTATTATTTTCAGTTTTAATAACTGTTTGTGCTCATTATTTGAATACTTAATATAATAAGCCGGACTTTCGACAACTAAAGCACAATAATCGAAAATCGTGACAGGTACTAATGGGGTTATACATTAAATTCGATTAATTTCAAATCGGTTAATACTGTATCGAATTTCGCCAGATAATTAACTAAACATTTTGAGGCTCGAAAATAGGACAACAAAACCGTAGGTAATTATGAGAAATAGAGTAAGTTAGTCAAATAAGCAAGATTTTATTGAATCGTATCTATTTGAAGATGTAACAACTTAGCCAGGAATCACACTTGATAAGCTTCTTTTAATTAATTTATTCATCACCACTGCTCTAAAAATGGTAAAGGAAAACATCGTGAGGAAACCGGCATGTCCTAGAAACAATAAAAAACTTTTTCAAAAAAATACTACTGACTTCCAAATAAGAAAACTAGAAAGTGAAAAATAACTTTATTTTTGGAAGTCGGTGTCTTTGGTAGGTACCAAATTTTTAAGTTATGGACACCGACTTCCAAAAATAAAGTTATTTTTCACTTTCTAGTTTTCTTATTTGGAAGTCGGTAGTATTTTTTTGAAAAAAGTTTTTTATTTTTCCCTTTTTAGTTGTACCCACCTAATAGGGAAGTAGTTAAGTAAGTACCTATAACGACAGAATAGATTACCCGAAAACATGAAACTTGAATATAACCGGTGAAATAAGAGACCTGCATACCCTTTTCGAGCGTACTGGCGTGATGTTACGTTATGAAATGGTATAAACAATAAACAGACATTCGATTGCAGCAATCCCGAGAGATTATTTTTTTTATTTATTGAAGAGTTCTGTTGTATATCTCCGAAGTTCTTCATCAGATCTTTACCAAATTAAAATGGGGCCAATTTCGGAATATACAATTTGAAACAAAAAAATAATTTTCAAAATCGGTCTGCAATTGACGGAGATATCGGTGAACATACACAAAAAAAAAAAAAAAAATACACATATAATGTTGAACATAGAACCTCCTCCTTTTTTGGTAATTCGGTTAAAAATTCAAAGACACCTGACATCAACCAACCCGCACTGGGCCCGCGTGGTGTATTAAGGCCCATTCCCTCTCTCATAGAGAGGAGGCCCGTGTCCCAGCAATGCACCGTTAAAAGGCTGTTGATGATGATGATGTAGCTCCCCCTTATTTTTTTGTGAATCATAACAAATAGGTTTGTAGTTTAAATTACTATCTGTCTCCTAAGATACAGGACTACCTAGTTTAGGAGACAGGGTTACTTGATCTGTGTAGATTTATGTAGACATCTTACTTTATTTTTGTACTTTTGCTTTTGTGTATCATGAATCATGTGTGTATCATAATAAAGATTATTATTATTATTATTATTACTTGTCACTAATCACTGATTTCAATGAAAATATAAAGTCTAAAGCCTTTATCTAACGTCCTGATGTCATCGCTTTCGTCAAAGCTTTGTTTAAAGGCCGATTTTTCAATTGTCGGATAACTTTTATCTGATGAATATTTTTATATTTTGAGATGTCTTCGGTGAAGGCCAATTAATTAATAACACAATCATTTCAGTTTACACTCTATTTTATTTATAAAAACATTAATTGTAACAACCGATACATAGCCTCTATATATCTGAACACTATAGCTCTGAACACTAGACCAAGAGAGCCACTACAATAATAAAAAAAAAAAAAAAAAATGGAAATATGTAAAACTGCTATTTATTCTTCAGTTAAAATATAGCCCATAGATAGATAGAATATACATACTTTAGGCATTGTATAGGTGTTATGTATAATTATGTGATAGTTTTTTTGTAAACATGTAGTTGGTGTTCGTATCACAAATACCTCGTGGCTAAATAATAACAGCCGCACGGGTCGATCTTCAAGGTTAAGCAACGCTTGACGAGGTCGGACCGTGGATGGGTGACCATTTCAACATACCGAGTTTCCTCCGTGCCTCGGCAAGCACGTTAAGCCGTTGGTCCCAGCTGTCGTTTGAAAGATCTTTGACAGTAGTTACGGGTAGTCAGAAGCCTGAGATCTGACACCAGTCTTGCCAAGGGGTATCGTGTTACCCAGTTTATGGGTTGTGGAGGTCAGATATGCAGTCGCTCCATGTGAAACACTGATACTCAGCTGAATCCGGTAAGACTGGAAGCCGACCCGAACAATTTTTCTTTTTTTTTTATCTTTTGAAAAACGTTGCCCCACACTAGGAATTTCTTCCTGTATCGTGGGTGCGTTTACAAACATATAAACTCACATACACAAACATCCAGAGCCGGAACAATTGGGCAAAAGGTTAGGCAGATGATGTAGTTGGTGTTCGTATCAATAAAATAATTGTGTTTTTTGTCGTAAGACAAAGAAGCTTTTTACTTTGATCTTCATTTAACTAAGATAAAAACTCAAAGTAAGACAAAGACTAAGTCAAATACTCTTCAATCAATTTCTCCAGATCCTAAGCTTAGATTCATATTAAAAGAGATTATCGTCAGAACGGATCTGCGGTGCCCGTACGCGATCAGGATGCAATCTGTTACCTGGCACGCACTATTAATCTCTAGCTAGATAATAAATCGTGACTACGCCTGGAGCAGCACAATCCCAGTGCACTAATACATCGTCTGATATTATGTGTACAGTTAATAGGAACACTCTGCGAGACTATTCAAGCTGGAATGCTATTAAAAGCCATATAAGGTTGAAAGTTGCAATAACCTTTGTTATATGACAGTCATCATCATCATCATCATCAACATTATCAGCCTTTTTAATGCTGGGACACAGGCCTCCTCTCTGTGAGAAGGAATGGGCCGTAATTCACCAGGCGAGCCCAATGCGTGTTGGTGGATGTCACAAGTATTCGAATTTTTGTTTCTAGGATATGCCGGTTTCCTCTAGATGTTTTCCTTCACCGTTTTGAGAGCAGAGGTGGTGAAATAATTTACACAAAGTTAAGCGCCTGCCTAGGTTCAAACCCACGACCTACAACTTATAAGTCGCGGCCGACACCACTGCACTCATATTTGCGCGCACGGTTGGCGCAGTGGTTGAGCGATTGACTGCTGCGCTGCGTGTCGCGGGTTCGTTTCCCGCACGGAACAATTTGTATGACCTACAGATAGTTCTTCCGGCTCTGGGTGTTTGTGCATATGAGTTTATATGTTTGTAAACGCACCCACGATACAGGAAGAAATTCCTGGTGTGGGGCAACGATAAAAAAGTATGTGTCGTAAATTAAAATTATAAAACATACCATTTTTAAATAAACTATTTAGCTTACTATGCTTTGTCATCTAAACCAAACGTGTATGCAAAATTTCAGCAATCGATTGGCGATAACTGTTTTAAAATTCAATTGCAAGATTGACCCACACATGCTAACTAACTAACATCATCAGCCCATAGCAGTCCACTGCTGGACATAGGCCTCTCCAATTGCACGCCATTTGGTTCGATTTAATCGGCAACTGTCATCCAGCTGTTACCAGCCACCCTGCGAAGGTCTAACTAAAAAAACAAGTTAAATACAAAGTTACAATAAATATGGCCACCTACGTAGGTGGCCACATCGAGAGGAAACCGGCAGTGTCGACAGAGTAGCTAATTACTCTGTCTACACGGAAAGACAAAGTCGAAGGGTTTTAAACTTTTGACCATGAAAGTAACACGAAACCTTTATAAGATCGCTTTTTTTCCATATGTCACAGAGATTTTGAAGCTGAAATTAGTTCCAGCCACTATATAAAATCCACTTCTTTTCCGTTGAAAATTCTGGTATTAGAAATGTTCTTGCAACGTATTTTCGACGTTACGTCATATCTCTTCATTAAGTACTATCACGACTGTAGCAGTACATCGTCATTTTGCGCCATATAGCAAAGAGGATTCCATCTTTGAATCAGGCAGCCCGCCAATCTGTGCTACTTTCGTAAACCAAAGTGTACAGCGGTGTGCATCTTGAAAAGCACCGGTCGGTTCCGTAAAAAACAAATTATTATTAAAACAAAAACCCGACTGTTAAACATTTATTAACTGAAAAGATAAAAACAAGTAATAATACAACAGTACATTATATATTACGAGGTGCTGACAGAGGTGACAAACGAAGTTGTGGTCGGCTTTTCTATATTTTTTTTATTTCAATCTTTTTAGTTTTAGTAATAAGAACGAGTTCTCCAAATGAATATGATAAGTGGTAAAAGATTATTAATTTTGCTATCAAAGTTACGCTTATCTTGCATTTGTGCCAAAATGGAATGGCCTATTTAGTAGCTTTCATTTGATACCCATATTGTTAGGATAACAAAAAAAAAATTGTATCACCCCCCTTTTTGTTAAGGGGGTGCTATTTTTAAAAATTATTTTGCCTATGTCACTCCCACAATTGAGACGAATCCAACCACACCTCATATGTCGTATTCCGACAAGCGGTATGGGCTGTAGAGCGTGCTATAGAAACTATAGGACATACATACATACGCTCGAATAACATTAACCCGCAGTCGAGTAAAAAAAAATCTTACCATGTAAACTTAGGTGAAATGAGTACGAAGTGAACCGTCAATCCATACAATGAATGATAGTTCACTTCAAGCTCACACAACCTAAATTTTCACAGAGCGAGTTAGATGTTTATAGAATCGCACGTACACGAGGTATTGTTCTACTATCTAGCAACATTATTTGATATTAAACAATACTGGGAGTTATTAAAGGATTCGTGTTATTCTGAAAACATCACGTACTTCCGTGTTCCACTTTGTTGTATTTAAACATCAACAATATACCGTATATTAAAACACTAACTTCTGCCAGCACACCGACGGCACCGATGTGAATATTATACCAAGGGGACATATTATATTCCCGGGATAAAAACTGTTCTATGTTCTAATCGAGGACATGATCTACCCATGTGCCAAGTTTCATCCAAATCCGTGAAAAGTAACAAATAAACATACATCTGTCTGTATGTTTGTTTGTTACTTTTGATGTCTGTTATTTTCGCATTTATAACACTATTTATTTATTTATTGAAACTTTATGCATAAGAACAAAGGCGAACTCAATGCCCAAGACATTTTCTACCCATCGAACTTAGGGTAGGACCCAAACCTACGGACCTTCTTATAAATATTGATGAAAAAAAAAACTAAGTATTCCATGAGTGATGTAGGATAAACACTACCATGTTCTATCTTGACCTTTAAAGAAAAACATGAAATATATTCTGCCGAAATTATTTATCAAAGGAAAGTAAATACAGGCATTCGTCTTTCGTATCGGAAATCGGACGTCCCTGTCTCGGATGTTATGCTTACACTAACACTACATAACGTTTAGATCAGTATAAGCAAGATTTATAAATATTTTTCTATCTTCTCGTTTAAATATTACCATTTTGATACACACAAGAATTCAATAAAAGATAAGCCTGTCACAATGTTCAAAGTGAGACTGACAACCCAGAGAATAATAAGTACTTAAAATCGACTCTATGTAAAAATACTAAGATTGTAAATAAAAGTATTATATGGTGGACCTTTTTCTGTTATTGGGGTTTAAATAGATCTATCTCGTGCATGCAACACGATGCAAACCAATTGCCATTCATCGGGCACAATTCCAAACTTCAGGTTGCTACTGAAAGATTTCTTTAAAACTCAATCAAACTTAAACAGACGCGGCAAACTAAGAATCTTACTCCAGATAGCACAACTTGGCATATCTAGACCAATGAGGCAGCTAAGATTTATCTGATTCGTAATTCCCTTAACATTTTCTTCTATATTATCTTCCATTAGCTGATTGTATAAGGGCCCCCAGTTAGCTAAACTAGGAAGAATGAAGATGGATGTATGAACGAATTTGCACTTTAATTTCTTGAGAGCGGGGTCTTCATAATTTTCAGTTTTAGGCGAAGAAGCTACCGGCTTTCCTTTGTAATATTTTATGGAGATTTAGGTAGTATAATTTTATGTGCAGGTAAAGACAGAAAGAATGTAGATATATTTAGTTTATGTTTGTAACAACATTTTACTGTAACCGCAAGAATAATCTCACTCTCTTTTTATTATGCTGAAGTAAACGCTATTCATTTGCTATGGAACGTTAGTTGTGTTTACTTTGTCAACACTGATTGCTTCTAAAGTTATTTCGCGAATTATAAGAGATCATGGGGGTGACCATCAGCTCGAGAGTAAGGTTATTTTGAGATCGCGTAAGTGACAGATGTATACGAGTCATATACATCTGTCCCTTACACACACTCAAAATAACCTTACTCTAAGAGCTTGTGGTCACCCCCCAGTTTTTAGAGCAAGAATATCCTTATTATTGTTCTGGCCTCGCACATACAAAAATGAAGATAGTTAATGCACAACTCCCGATTGACTAGCTTACTAGTATTATTGCTACGGCTTTGATCTCTTGATCTGAAATTCGGAACGCTCAATGCTGCGGTATGCGGTGACAGAAAAATAATCCTCCTTACTCCTGACGCATATTGCGACGGAACAAAATACCATTCTAGACGTTTTTATACGATTATGTGTTGTGTATTGCGATCAAGAGACCTAAGCTTACTCCAGCTTAAAGGCAGAATTGAGACACATAATCGTTTTTGTACCTACCACTCAAAAGTTTCATAGTATTTTGTGATGGTACTCCAAATTCTATCTACCTGTATCAGACATTTGAATAAGTCAACAACTAAATCGATACTCGTTTCGCCTACTGGATCTGTTTGCACATAAATTCCTTCAGCATCAGGTACTAGGAGCACAAAGCATCATAGAGGGTCGTTACAGGAACTATTTGCGAGTTACAGAGCACTGTGGCATAGCTTTGAACGCCACAAATCCTTCCCTTGTCTTCTGCATCGATGGAAGACAAAAGGAACAATATAATTTACGTGGCTGGAAGCGATAGAACTAATTTGGTTTCACTGAGTCAATAGTATGAGTCTGTTCGGATTTGATTAAATAAGACAGTTGTGTATGATTATTGTGTAAAATCAAACCAACGTTACTACAGTATCAAATATAATTAGGTAGTAAGACACTGCTTATGTCGATGGATGTCGATATATTAAGACTATAAAATATCTAAGCTATTCTTTTCAAGTACCACCCTACCAGGTAGCCTTTGATATTGTATATACCTATCTACAGGAAAAAAGGCCACCGACCCAAAAAAAAAATTGCCTACCTAGGTAAGCTTTTCATTTGGGTTGGATATCATCCAATGACTTCTCCCGCTCTGGGTGAAGCTGGAGGGCGTGTCAGACTTTTACTGACTAAAACCCACCCGTTTTCCTTCAGTTGCTTGAGCCAGCGCCGCGGTAACTCTCTTTCAAATTTATCCATGACCCAGACAGGCATCGGCCCTAGCGGACCCCGTCAGTTTTTGCTGACATTTCTTTGAGGTGCGCGTGGAACATTACGCACCGTCGACTCGGGCCTGGTCCTTATCGGTGAGATAGGTCGGTAAGCTAGGATCGGGAGGATCGTAGCAAGTGACGATCAGTTGTTTCTGTCTACCCTTAATTGAAAAAGGCGTAAGTTCACGTATGTATGTATGTAGATAAGTAGGTTTAATTTTGCACTATAAACAGTATAAACACATACAAAATATTTTGTTTTCCTCTGCCAGGTTTACAATAAGCCCGATTCAAGCCATTGCTGAGTGAAAGTAGTTCTGCTGAACTCCTCCAAAGCTTTTGCGACATTTTGCTGAAATATTGAAACAAAATGTCGCACAAGAACCACCTATTATTTTTGACACGTCTTCTACATCGATGACATACAAAGGAACATAGAGAGTTGATTTAAGTGGCAGGAAGCGAGCGACGGAACCAATTATTATTTTTGTCGCTTAGATTTTCTTCGACATTTTTGGTCGAGAGAAAGAAAATTTTTGCACGAAGCAAATACAATTTAGTACAAAGATAACTGAAAATATATTTTAGTTTTTCCTACAATATGGGGGTGGTTTTTGGTAGCAAAGAAAACTTTCAAGGTCATGATATTTTCAGGTTTATAACAGTTTATTTCTTTCTAATCTACGAGTTTTAAAGAGAAATAAAATAAGTCGTCTTTTTGTACGAATTTGTAGGTTTACGACTTTACAAGTCTTTTGAACTAAAACGAGCTTTTGGCATAGCGTTTAGTTTGTTTGTTAGACTAGTAAGTCTAGTCTTGTAATTCATTGGCAATCTTTTTAGGGATGAACTATAAAACCGTGTAAAAAAATATTTCTTAATTCTTCCGAGTAATTTGATAATGTAGTTGATCATTTTTTAACCGACTTCTCAAAAAAGAGGAGGTTCTCAACTCGGGTGTTTATATTGCATTGAGTGCATTTTAGAGAGACAAGTTTTACTTGAATAATTACTTTTATCATCATCATCATCATATCAGCTGAAAGACTTAAATACTTTTATTATGCGTACAGCAAAGGAATGGAATTCCCTGCCGGAGTCTGTATTTCCTGATAGCTACAACCTGGGAGTCTTCAAGTCAAGAGTGAATAGGTTTCTTCTGGACAAGCGTGCTTCAACGTCGACCACATCATCGCTTACCATCAGGTGAGATAGTGGTCAAGCGCAAGCCAGCAACAATAAAAAAAAAATACGTCCACTGCTGGACATAGGCCTCCCTCAAGCATCGCCACATTGACCGGTCCCGTGCGTATCAGTCCAGCGGACACCCGCCACCCTCACCTAATTGCGTAAGTGAATTCGGCAACAAAGGGTTTTAACGCCATTAATCGACCAATCAAATGCAAGATGAAAGACGCGATGTAGATTTCCACCTAAAGGAGTCCACGTGGTGGGAAGCCTTCCAATGTTCCAATGCAGCGTCTTCCAGCTCGCGGAATTTACTTACTAAGTACTTTCACCTACTGAAATATAGCCAATCTATTAAACGTCACCGTGTATATATCAAATACCGAATTCAAAAACCGTTTCAATGTTTGTAATTATACCTTCAGGATTTATTCAAATAATCATGCTTGTTAGATATTTGGAACATTTTTTGCCCAAAACAGAAAATTATGAGTCGAGAATTTTTAGATTAATATGCTAATTACTTGGGTGATTACTCTAAACACTTTTTCGTTCAAAGCTCATTTTCACGGAATTTTCCTCGTAAAATGACGAACTAATTGCTTTGCATCCATATGGAAAATAAGGGACTGGGGTTTCTGAGTCTGAGGATGTTCAGAGAAGTCCTCGTTTTGCCCAAAATAAAATACCGGCTATATAATCAAGAATGGAGATAAATTTATTCTGGGTAGGTATACATAAATAATCACCACTCTAGATTCCTTGGATATTTTTTGAAGGTAAAATAAAAAAATCTGGTTAAGTCAATTAAGTTTGCATAAGTCGAAAAAGACAACATAATCTATTTGTCAAAGCTCGAATTTACATACAATAGACATGAGGGATGTTCATATAATGGGTTGTATGGGTATATAATGGGTTGTGTTCTTTTAAGTATATGTCGCAGGGATATGATGAAAACAGGGAATTGATCAAATCACGGAGGATGTTAAAATAGAGCCGACGGAGCCCCGCTGCGCGGGGCTCCTATTTCTGTATGCAGGGTCTAAAGTAACCTAACACGAAGGAGATGACGGGAGCTGAGTTCGCTCGCTTTGCTCGCTCACTTCAGCTCCCGTCATCCCCTTCGAACCTAACCTGTCCGTTTTAACATCCTCCGTGATTTGATCAAATCGCTTAGAGATTTGATCAATTCCCTGTTTTCATCATATCCCTGCGACATATATATGGTATAATTGTATTGTAAACTGCCGAGCAATAAAAAAGTTCTACCCACAAAATGCCGACAAACACCTTAATTTAATTTTTTCACATTTAATTTAGAATTTGTACACAATATTTACGTTTTTAGTTGGATATTATACAATATTCTGATGCGCTGTTAAATGTACTTCAGTATTGCAGACGGCGTTATTAATCTCGCCTTTCTCGTTTAGGAGTAATTTGGTGCTATGTCACTGGAACTTTTTATTGCTCGTTAGTGTATTTAAAGTTTATATGTATATTTAAATAAACCACCAATACCACTATTTGTCTCTGCATCACCCAAAGGTGGATTGGTAGAAAATTTCTAAGGCATTCACACACAGTCCGCCTCTGTACGTTTGTGTGCATAAAGTATTAAATACATAAATAATTATTTCGCACTGACCTGCACCCTCAATGTGTAAGTTCAAACAATAGCGCACGGTATGCTTACCTTTCATTCATTGCTCTTTTGTTAAAAAATCCGTCTACTCTACAGCGTAAAATATGTTATGAATACTGTTGAGTTACCAAAATGAAAAGTTAAGAATGTGCTTCATGCTGACAAAACAGATGCGCAACTAGAGTGACCTAATTTTCACTTCATATAAAATTCGACCACCTAAGCATAAGTTCAAAACTCTTCTGCTTCGCAATTTTGATGGCATGGATATTGACCGTCTTCGAGACGATGCCAGTAACATTGACTGGACACCACTGGTGACATCCTCATGCGTCGATGAACATGTTAAAATCTTGACTTCTACTCTGATTCAGCTTTACGACAAACATGCACCTATTCGAGCCGCGAGAGTTAAACATCTTCCAGCGCCTTGGTTGACTGATGAAATTAAACTTTTACTAAGTAAAAAAGCAGCTGCGAAATTTAAGTTTAAAATTAGGCCCAATGACGTCAACAGAGAAAAATACGTCTCAATAAGAAACCACTGCAGCAAGGTGTGTAGAATCGCAAACCGCCAATATATCCATAGTAAAGTTCAGAATGGTGATCCAGCTAAGGTCTGGAATTTTCTCAAATCATTAGGTATCGGAAAAAAGTCTCATAACACGATTCCTAAAGACTTGGATTTAAATTTACTTAATAGTCATTTTTGTACTTCACCCGTATTAGATAGGGTCACCAAAGCTACTACGCTAAGTAATCTTTCAAACCTTCCGGTACCTGATTTTTCCCCTTTTGTTATAAGTCAATTCACTGCTTGTGATGTTAAAAAGTGTATTGTATCAATAACTTCGAACGCTGTTGGTAGTGACTGTGTCAGCCGTAAAATTATTATCCCCATCCTTGATGACATTCTTCCTGTTATCCTTTACATCCTCAACTTCTCTGTTTCCAGTGGTGTCTTCCCACAAGCCTGGAAAGATGCCCAAGTTATTCCTCTACCCAAAAAATCTCATCCTGCATCTTTCTCTGATTATCGTCCCATTTCTATTCTTCCTTTCCTATCCAAAGTCCTTGAAAAACTTGTCCACCATCAACTTAGCTCGTTCCTTTCCAAACACAAACTGCTAAATCCCTTCCAATCTGGTTTTCGTCCGGGACACAGCACTACCTCAGCACTTGTGCACATTACAGATGATATCAGGTCAGGCATGGAAATGGGCAAGTTAACTGTACTTGCTTTGCTCGACTTTAGCAATGCATTCAACACGGTTGACTTCGACATTTTGCTGGGCGTCCTATGCTCTTTTAACATATCTCCTTCGGTAATTGACTGGTTTCATAGTTACCTGTTGGCCGCCGGCAGCGTATTTGCATTGAAGAATCTTTCTCTTCTTGGTGCCACACCTCTGCCGGTGTGCCGCAGGGCGGCGTTTTATCTCCTCTACTTTTCGCACTATTTATAAATGCTATCACTCATCGAATATCTTCTTTCTACCACCTGTATGCTGATGATCTCCAAATTTATACCCAAGCCCCTCTCGGAGAGTTATCTGACGCTATTGAGACTATTAATATAGACCTGGCTCGAATAGGTAACTGGAGCACTGAGTTTGGGTTGAAGATCAATCCGACTAAGACTCAAGTGGCTATTGTGGGTTGTTCCCGAACTGTCTCTAGGATTGACTGGGCGTCACTTCCCCAGGTTTCTTTCAACAATACCATTGTTCCTATAACTCACACTGTGAAGAACCTGGGGATTTATATCGACGGCACTCTTTCCTGGACCAAACAGCTGCAGGAGGTTAGTCGTAAACTATTTGCTTCTGCTGGTTCGTTGAGACGCCTTCATAATTTTCTTCCCATGACTACTAAAATTGCGATAGCCCAATCTCTACTTCTCCCTATCCTGGACTATGCTGATGCCAGCTATCTTGATCTCACCCAAGACCAATTGGACAGGCTTGAGCGACTTCAAAATCTCTGTGTCAGGTTCATATTTGGCTTGCGCAAGTATGACCATGTTTCTGAATTTCGAACCAAGCTCAAATGGCTTCCTATTCGCCTTCGCCGGAATGCCCACATACTTTCTTTGCTATATAACGTGCTCTTTAATCCATCTAGTCCTTTTTATCTTAAAGAACGCTTTCAGTTCCTTTGTGACACACATTCTAGGTCATTGAGATCATCAGAGAATCTGAAATTAAGTATACGTATGCATTCCACATCCTTCTTCGACAAATCTTTTACAGTTCAAGCAGCTCGTTTGTGGAATGCACTACCTATTGAAGTGAGGCGTGCTCAATCCTTACCAACATTCAAAAAAATGGTAAAGGAGCATTTCCTTTCGCTATAATTAGTCTTCTCCTTGCTCTGTTATATTTTTGTTATATATTAGTATGTTATGTATTATTGTATGTATGTATTTTATGTTATTATGTATATTTATTATTGTTTAAGATATATTATACACTGACAACCCTAAATTTCTCTCCTCTCTTTCAGTCCATCCAAAGGTTGTCTGTAAGAAATTGCCCTGTGCGATAAGACCGCCCATTGTACACTTGCTTTTATGTTTTTTGTCCTGTGTATATATTTTTGTGGTGTACAATAAAGAATATAATAAATAAATAAATAAATAGAGTGCTATTTTGCCTAGCAAGGCGCACAAATATATGTTTTACAAATTGATTAAATTGACAAGAAATCAAAATATTGGCACAGCTGTTTATTATAATTTGTTAGCCATACAACTTCGAATAAATAAGAACAAAGCATGTTATGGTGCTACCTTCGCAATGGGATCAATTTTTGACGTTCATCAACAATGCTTTATCTCTGGGTGTAATAATAATAATTTATTTCAAAGTTCAGTCAATTTACAGTCCATATCTTGTTAGTAACAAATCCTTATAAAACTAGTGTTAGTAACGGTACATCCCATATCAAATAAACATTTACAAAATATTGCGAAATTGGACGAGAAATTGAATCAAAACAAATTGTCAATTGATTAAATTTAAAGTAAATTAATCAAAAATAAATTAAATAAAAATTAAATATCAAGAATAAAAAGATTTTAAATGTCAAGAAGATATTTTATAGATTAAATAAAAAGATTTTTTAATGATTTAATTTGTTAATTAATTACTCCAATTTTGATCCGTGTCTATCTACATAATATGGGCCATAGTATCTTTGATATAATGTAAATATCTGTCAATTTGATTATTCGAAGTGGAGTCAAATTGGAGAACATTACTTGAAATATGGTCCTTAGTCCCGTCATAAAAGCTGTTCATATTCAATATGTTACTTTCACCCTTCTAAAATCTATACATATAAAATTGAATCACTATTTCCCTTGGTAACGGCATCACGCGTGAACGGCTGGACCGAATTCGCTCATTCTTTTTTTGTTGTGTTTGTTATAGTTAGGAGAAGGTTCTTATGAAAAAAAAATGGTAACTTACCTGCACAGGTAGGTAGGGTAGGGTATGTTGGGTAGGGTAGGTAGGGTAGGATAAGTACAGCTTGGCAAAAAAGAGTCTGACGCGGTGACAGTTGGAACTAAAAATAAAACTAACTAGTTAACTAAAATAACCTACCTATTACTTGCCTATTAGTATTAAGAGTAGTTAGAGTAACTAAAAATTAATAACAAGTATCAAAAACTGTTGAGTCATAGTATTTCGGGGTATACAGGTGCCATAGTGGCGACCTCATTTATTCCACACTCTTTTTTGCCAAGCTGTACATTAGGTAGGGTAGGATAGGTAGGGTAGGTATGGTAGGGTAGGTAGGGTAGGGTGGGTAGGGTAGGGTAGGTGGAGTAGGTAGGGTAAGGTAGGTAGGGTGGGATAGGTAGGGTAGGGTAGGGTAGGTAGGGTAGGTAGTGTAGGTAGTGTAGGTAGTGTAGGCAGGGTAGGTAGGGTAGATGAATGTTTGGTGTTTTTATGGCAAAACAAAGTTTGCCGTGTCAGCTAGTATCCAATAAACAACAATAAAAATAACGATTTATTTTCGATGGATCCCACTTTTGAATCCCATTTTCTATAATACAAATTTTGTCATTACCTATAGACCTTTTATTTCATCCTTTAAACTTACTATTAGATACTTATTATTTCACCCATTAGTAACCGTAGAAGTTCAAATGAACAATGCCTGTTACCTTCGCAGTGGAATCAATTTTTGAAGTGCAACACAATGCTTTATCCCCGGGTTCAATCGTATCTATTGAAAGTAGGTCGTCTAGTTAATGATTTGTTAATTAATCTCCTCTATTGTGGGCTGAGTCTATGTGTATATAGGCTATTGTATCTTTAGGTGATTGTATCGTGTAGCTATAGAGTGTATGTCTATCGACACTATGCCTGTCTATAAACTCGAAGCAATGACTTCATTTGAAAATTTTAGGCCATTTCTTAATGAGAAAAATATAACCGTCATATTGCAGCACTTTAAATACTTTTTATTATTGTAAATTATATACTTTATATTATACTATCTATTTTAAGTATTTTTAGTATTCATTATCTGAGCACCTACATATAACATTATATTCAGTATGTATTTTATTTAGCCATCCGAGTGTCACTAGCGGGGTGCCAACTGAAAATCAGCGCTAGGTGTCTGACGCTCAGCAAATGCTGAGTTGGTAACCCTTTCGGTACTATGTTTAGCGCAGCTCTTCTTGAATCTTTTTGTACTTTTTTTGCTATTCTTCTCTGTTGCTTTGTGTTTGTTGCTGTTCCGTTAAGTCTGTGTTGAATATATATTTTCTATTCTATTCTATTATATCACTTTCTTGCCTAATGCCCATTTATATTGGGCGCACCATATCCTCGTTTTAATACGTAATTATAGGTCATTGAACATTGCATTAAACATCAAAGCCTCGGAATCCTTGCATGTTACTGAAAGTAGAAACAAGTAAAGGAATATCTTGAAGGAGAATATCTTAATGAAACCATTATGAGCTCACTAATTCCAAAATTAATAAAAGGTTTCAAGGAGGAACCGACCTATACCTATTTTATAATTAGGACAAAAAAAACACATTAATAAAAGTATCTTTTATTAAAGTAACGAGCAAAAACAATCGCCTCATTAAAAGCCAATTTGATCTTTGGTTGAAACTCATACGATTACCAACATATTATTAAAAAAAATAGCTATAAATCTTCTGAAAACTTGAACAGGCTTTCTGTATATATCCAATTTCGAAAAAGCCTGACGTGTCAAACATTTATCCAACATACTGTAATATCTTGGCAGGACATTCGAATGTACTGAAATCTCATACTGTTGACAGTTGCTCTGCCAGCAGGACCTACATAAGCTGCCAAGATAAACTGGCACACTCCAGTAATATTGTGTTCTTGTATGGATTGATTACTTGCATGGCTGGTCGGTGAAATGAGAATTTGAATTTAAGAAAGTAAAAGAAAGAACCCTTTATTTATTTGCAAAAAAGAAAATCAATAACTTATACAAATTGCGAAAATATGCGTCACATCCGCGCAAATCTGGTAATTAATGCTGGGACTTGTGTGCGAGACAGAGTCACAGCGCTGGTTTTGAATGACGTCAACTGGAGCAGTATTAGAAGTTGTTCCCGGGGTAAGACGCTAACAAGACCTAAAGCTCGCGGTAACTGTAAGGCCGCATAAAATAATTAAAAATATGCGCGAAGACACAATTATGAAGTAATTATCAATTCGCCGCAACACGTAGTGGATTGTGGCTAACACTTCTGTCTACTTCTTCGATAAAAAAGCATGAGTTTCTCCTTGTTTAGTGTTTACGTCTTTTTAGTTCGCTTTTTAAGCAGTTGGGTTTTTTTATTTTTTGAATTAACTTTTTTTATTTATAACTATTCATATATTTTTGAAATTACCTCTTAAAACCCTTTATTTTGATACCTCACACGATGGGTTTGGAAGAAAAAAACAATTTGGGCAAATGGAATGTTACAATATGGCGACCAAAATCCGCTATCTAGCCAGTGACACTCGCAGGATTAAGACGAATCGATTGACGTAAGAACCATCAAAATTGGCCAACGCATTTGTTCTCTAAAACGCCACATAGGAACAAACATACATACATAGACCGATAAACACATTACCCTCCTTCGGCAGTCGGGTAAAAAACAAGCGTGATGTTGTGTGTCCTAATTGGCAAAACTTAGTTCGTATTCGACCCCATCTGCCTTAATAAAACGGCAAAACTATTTTTGTTGAAGGATCCCAAAATACTTGGAAAGAGCTAGACCGCTTGAATGATGCAAAGAAAACTTCGATGAGTCTTTGAAATAAAGACTGACTGACATGAGTCTATTAAAGCAAGTTTGCTTTAATAGGGTTCCTATATATCTTTATTATTTATCTTTTCTCCTATAATTATATTACCAAGATTTTTCCTGTGACCATTGATTTTCGGTATGCTTTTTAACCCCCGACGGAAAAATAGGGGTGTTATAAGTTTGACGTGTGCTGCTATCTGTGTATTTGTGTCTGTCTGTGGCATCATAGCGTCCAAACGGGTGAACCGATTTTGATTTAGTTTTTTTTTTTTGTATGAAAGGTGATTTTGTCGAGAGTGTTCTAAGATATATTTGAATAAAATCGGTTCAGCCGTTCAAAAGTTATGGGCGTTTTACTGTTTGAATCGGGGTGTTTTTGCAAGATATCGTGCCATAATTACGTGTTCAATAGATTGCCGGTGGAAGCGTATCTACTATGTACTAGATACATTATGTAGCATGAAATAAAATGTGTCGGGGGTTTTGAAATTTTGAAATTTTACTTGTATCATTTTTATATTCAGTCAATTATTGAAAGTAACGTGCAAAATTTTCGAACTACTTTATTTAGTCGACACTTCTCATATTAAAAAGCACCTTCCTGCAAGCGAATTGTGAATTTGACATGCACACAATGCAAGTACTGACATTTTTATTATATCTTCTGGTGCACAGAAAGACAGATAAATCTGCCGCGCATTACCCGCATGAAAGTTGGAAATTATCACAAAGGAACTTACTTTCGGTATAAAAAGTAGATGTCATAATTAAGCAGCCTTATTGCGTAATGAGAGCAGTGGTGGCCCAGTGGTGTCGGCCGCGACTTACAAGTTGTAGGTCGTGGGTTCGAGCCCAAGCAGGCGCTTTACTTTGTGTAAATTATTTCATCACCACTGCTCTCAAAACGGTGAAGGAAAACATCGTGAGGAAACATACCCTAGAACCAAAAATACGAAGACATGTGTCATCCACCAACCCGCACTGGGCCCGCGTGGTGGATTACGGCCCATTCCCTCTCACAGAGAGGAGGCCTGTGTCCCAGCAGTGGGAACATTAATAGGCTGATGATGTGATGATGATGATGATGATTGCGTAATGAATTTGGCAAGGCAAAGGGCAAAGAGTATGAAATATCGATCAGTCACATACACGGAAATCCACATCGCGTCTTTCATCTCGCATGTGATTGGTCGATTTTTCATACTCTTTGCCCTTTGCTTTGCCGAATTCATAACGCAAAAAAGCCACAGTTCTACTCATGTACCAAGTTTCATCCAAATCCGTATAGCCGTTACGATGGTATAAAAAAAACTTTTTTCCAACAAAATACTACCGACTTCCAATTAAGAAAACTACAAAGTGAAAAATAACTTTATTTTTGGAAGCCGGTGTCTTTGGTAGGTACCATTTTTTTGCGTTATGGACACCGACTTCCAAAAATAAAGTTATTTTTCACTTTGTAGTTTTCTTAATTGGAAGTCGGTAGTAGTTTTTTGTAAAAAGTTTTTTTTATTTTCCACTTTTTAGTTGTAGTTTAGTAAGGCACCTATAATGCTAGAATAGATTACCCGATTATCATGAAACTGAACATAACCAGTGAAATGAGAGTTTACCAAGGTGAACTGTACACATCTGCGTACCCCTTTAGAGCGTACTGGCGTGATGTTATGTTATGAAATGGTATAAACAGTAAACAGCCATGCGATTGCAGCAATCCCGAGTGATTTGCCGTTATTTATTGAAGAGTTCCGTTGTATATCTCCGACGTTCTTCATCAGATCTTCACTAAATTAAAATTGGACCAATTTCGGAACATATACTCATTCAAATAAAAAAAAAGAATTTTCAAAATCGGTCCACAATTGACGGAAACATAGGTAAATATATAAATATATATAAAAAAAAACATACATAAAGTCGAACATAGAACCTCCTCCTTTTTGGTAAGTCGGTTAAAAAGGTAACAAACAGACAGACGCAGTTTCTTTCATATTATAATATTGTATTAGTATGGGTCATCATCTGCCTAGCCTTTCCCAACTATATTGGGGTCGGCTTCCAGTCTTACAGGATTCAGCTCAGTACCAGTTTTTTACATGGATCGACTGCCTATCTGACCTCCACAACCCAGTAACTGGGTAACACGGTACCCCTTGGCAAGACTGGTGTCAGATCTCAAGCTTCTGACTACCCGTAACGACTGTCAAAGATCTTTAAATGACAGCCAGGACCAACGGCTTAGCGGCTTTCCGAGGCACGGAGGAAACTCGGTACGTTGAAATGGTCACCCATCCACGGACCGACCTCGTCAAGCGTTGCTTATCCTTGATGATCGACCCGTGCGGCTGTTATTATTTAGCCACGAGCTCCTGTATTAGTATGGGTGGATCTGAATTAATATGAAAATATTTTTTTAGGCAACGTGGCAATGTGGCTTAATCCTGGAGACGTAGAACTTAAAATAGTAATAAAGATAGTATCAATTTGAGGTTGTCTTGACGGTAGAAATGCTAACGTATGCATTGAGGCTATTTCAAGAAATCTGCATCGACGTACAAGTTTAGCCCACATATGCTGAAAGAACATTCTTCATACTTTAGTTGCACTTGTCTTACCTGCAAATATATTCCAGCATGCAATAAGTTCGTTCTCAATACATTTTTGTTTCGTTACATTTCTCGGAACTTGGTTCAACTTTTATCAGTGAGAGAAAATAATGAGAGCATCATTATTTATTATTCTTCCAAAAATACGAGCCATAAACAGAAGTATTGAGCGTCATGCATAGAAGAGGTAAAGAAAGGGCTGAAAGATAAAAGTTACTTTGATTCGATCATCAAAAGAACATATATAATTATGTAACAGCGCTTTTTCTTTTAATAATTGAAAATTGTATTATGGCAAAAACATAAATATAAAACACAATTTTACAACTTATTACAAATGTAGTAAGCCCCAAAATTGCCTCACAAAAACAGCTCCTCACATTTTATAAATTTTAAAATTAGGACCGCGGGTGCCCCCTAGAAATTCTCGGGAGAATTGACCAGAAACTAAAATGCTACCGCAGTTAGATGTCTAGACTTTGACATGTTTATGTTGCTAAGCTATTTCCAGCCTGTGTGGATGTATTGGAACATCTAGAGTTCACAAAGGCTGTGCTGAGTGCTTCTAACAATATCTTTCGATATCTATGTCGTTTCGTACGAAACTTTACTTTACTGAAGGGACTTTTAGACTTTCTTTAGGAATATCTGTACAAATCAAAGTATTTTATTTTATTACATTTTCTCATCATCTTCTATTTTATTTGTTATTGAATGATAACTGATAAGATATATTCGATATAGCGTTAACTTTGCAACTGCCATTACGTCGTCATTGTACTGAATATCTTGAGTAGTAGCCAAAACAATGCTTTTGTACTAAACTACGATACTGGTATATATTTATGTGTCTAGGTTGTTTCCCAAACCTAAGATATCAATGAATCATTCGAGAATTCATAGTTCACAAAGGTCTGGTTTAGGTGTATCTTGTATTTCAATGAAACAATACAATGTGGTTTAGAACTGAGATAGATAACTAGAAATAGATATGTATACATAATATTAGTATTTGCTTGTACTGTCAATACACAAACACCATCCATTACTTGATTTACCTTTTATCTCGATTCATTAGTTCGATAAGTATCATTAGTATCTACACGAATGCATAAGTCAGAGCTTTGCAGAGAGAGTTGTAAAGCTGCAAACCGATTTTTATAAACTAATATATTATGTTTGTTGTGATCCAGAGAGACTGTATATCTTGATCAATTTATTTATTTATTAAAACTTCCTGCAAAACAAAATATATATCTCAATACAAAACAGCCGTCCATTTTAAAATTTAAAACCTTGAGAGTCGGCCAATACCCATACGTTAATCCCAGGAACGTATATCATTGTAGAGACCATAGTTTACAAAGGTCTATCGGGGTGGCGGACTTTAGTTATGCATGGCCCGGTGTCCCAGGCCTCCGTTAATTATGACGAGGCTCGCACTCCACTTGAAAATTGGATATTTAGGCCTGAATACCAGATTTTCGTGTTATTTTATAGATGCTGTCTATATTGTTGTGTTTATTTTGAGGAGAAATTTTGTCGTGGCCTTTGCCCTGTATGGTTGATAAAGTTTATGCTTGTAGTCTCAACGTTTGTATATCAATTACATATTTGTTTTTGGATTAGCTAGAATACATGTAATTTTCTGTAGTTTGCCGCAACATTCTTTTAGATTTTATTTTACTTTTAGTTTTTTTTTAGTTTATTTCAAATAAACCTTACGGTACTTTTGAATTGTCAGGCAAGAAAGGGATGACTCTAGTTGCAAATTCGCAAGCGTCAGTATAGCTCTGTATGGAGAAGAATTTGCAAGAAACTCCACGGACACTCATTTCCATCAGCTTTAATTACAAGTTTTTGGTTACATCATTCTTGTTGAAAAAATACATTTATGTGAGATCAATGTAATAAAAAGACGTGCACTTAAAAGGAACTAGAGTAACAAATAATTAAAAAATATACAATAACAGGCCGAGCCAGCTAAGTTATGACCAATCCCAATTGATGGCGCCCGTTCACGAACATGACGCATGGATCGGCACCACTCAGCTCAACCATCATTCATTTGTATAATACCGACTACTTAGTCATCATCATAAGTATGCAGATTATTGACAACATCAATATCGTGTTTACCTATGTCCCACGCTAAATATATGTACCTATTTGTTATCGATTGATTTAGAAATTTATTTGCTGAAAATGTTTCCATCTGGTTTCTCCCAAACTTTTTTGCCTCCTATTGTTCATTATGTACGCTTAGAGACCCAATGAATTTAAAACGATCTTCAGTGAGACCACCTCACAGTATAATTTCATCAGTAATATATTCAGTTACCTAATTAGCATACAGTTAGTTAGTTACTCAACGAACAATGACCATCAATTTACTAAACCACCGCACACTATTACCGCAACAGCTGAAGCCTACATTTTCTGATCAGCAATCCGTAACTGTCAGAACTAATCATTTTATGCAGTTTGCAATTAGTCAGTACAAAGAGATTTATTAACAACGTTGGCAATACATTATCTATCTGTCACTACTTTGTCATTTTAGTCTTCTATGACCTTTGCGGGTATTGCACGAGTGATACAATGTATTTATTTATTAATTTGATTGAAATTAGGGATTAGGTGGTACCGTTTGCATAAAGGGTAACTGATACATTATTTATAGTTGGTTATTCAACAAGGGGATAAAGCAGTGTCTTACGTCACGGGCGGCATATGAACCCTGAGCGTAACGTGGGTTCGCTCGGGAGTTATAGAGTAATAAGTGAAGCGAGGGGTTCACTCTGCCCAAAACTGGCTTTATCCCAGAGGAGCATACTCTACGTTTCACACCTTCTGAGAGACAATAAAAAGTCAGGGCTCCATAAATTGTGTAGTTATTTTGTAATTAATATAAATCAAAAGTTAACTTTGATGTTGGACACATTAGTCCAGTAATGGAAGGATAGAGTAACATTTTTGTTCGGTGCCTTTATGGAAGTTGTGGTGGAGTTTATTTCAATACTTAAAGGTGTAGAAACTTGTGTTTGGGTGTCATTTTGGATCGTGAACGTTGGTGACAAGTTTCCTGATGCAGAATATCTAAAAACTCTGGAGGATATAGATTTCTTCTAGGCAAGCGTGCTTCATCGTCGACCACATCATCGCTTAAGATAAGATAGTAGTCAAAAAAAAACAAAATATAGAGAATCATTATCCTTCGACATTTTTTGTCAACAAGAATAATGCAATAAAATTCACTGAAAATCACAGCACCAAACAATGTTTTTTTGTTTCACATTCTTTGAAGTCGCGCCTTTTTTTCTTTGCGTATGCTTATTGTGGCCAGTTCGATTTTCAAACAAACCTCTGTTTTGTAACAGGCCACCAATTACAATGTTTTATGGCCATGTTTTTACTTAGAGTTTTCTACGATTTTCCACACGAATTTGACGTTCCAAATTCAAATCACTTTACTCCCTTGGGAATTTCATACAACTTTACCTCCCATAAGACTTAATGCTTCACTTTAAGTTGAGATTGCATGATATGTAATTGGACATATGTAACAGGTGGTGTGAACATTTATAGCAGAACTCTAGTGATGACAGAATTAAGTCGGTGTAGACACCTTGATTATTATCATTGATACATGTCTTAAAACCATTAATACTCCTATCAGAAAGCCCAAATATGCCAAACCTTTGGTATCAATTCCATTTCTACTCACAATTCTTATTACAATGATATTAGTTTATGTACATCATGTGGTAGAGGCAATAAACTTCAAAGAAAGATGTTCAGTCCAGTAGAAATAGACGATTATTTGAATCTCTCTCGCATGAATCACGAGTAAGAAGCTCTTATTCATGGCGAGAATTTCATACGTTATTGTAAATTGCCTCGTCTGCTATGCTAACTTGAACGTATTAAATGATACGTCCTGCATAGTGACAAAATTGATCCTTCTGCTAAAAGGCCAAAGTGAAATATAGTCTGATTTTCCTAAATGAGAACCAACGATCTGATTTTTGTGTAACATAAAATATGTAAAGATTAATATTCCGAAAGATTAAACATAATGGCCAAAGCAAAAAGGCTATAATGCGTAAACTGCCAACTTTGGGCAAGCCTTTAAACAATACAAAAACATGATGTAAAAAATAACTTACAACAACAAACTACAATCAGCAAAACATCTAGCAAAGACAATTTTCTATGTTCATCTCAGGAATCAGAAAAATTCAATTAAGTTGATATTTTCTCTAATTGAAAAATGGAGTAATCTTGTTCGGTTAAGGATTAACCTCAGTACCACAAGACCTTCAGCGTAAACTAAAGCAATAAGCCAAGATTAATCTGCAGGTTCATTTACGTCGGCCATAAGCCTGAGTAATATATTCCGAGCTAGAAAAATGTCTCTAAAACGGCTACGTTTTATATTCTAGCTAGAGGTACTTTAAAAGTGCTCGATTTACGTATAAATCGCTACCTAGTCTTAGTAAGCGAGAATCTAAGATCCGACAGTGTATTGAAGATCGCAAAGTGTATTGATAGGAAACGGCGAATAGTTTTTGTATAGACGTGACTAGTAAGATTTACTTAGTTTGATAAATTCTGCGTAAGTATTCCTGTTTTAGTTGTGTGTTCATCCGCAAGTATTTGTGATGAGCATTATTGTGTAGGTAGTTCCTGATAATTCAAAAGATAATATTATTACTCCTGTTCTTGTTACCAACTTAGTTAACAGCACATCTTTTACTTTATCAATTAAAATTTGCCCACCATCTAAAACAAATTATAATTAAAACCGGGTAACTTGAGACACCTAAACAAACTTTAGCCCCAAATAAACTCCTACTTTATAAAAGTCTTTTAAACTGACAAAAACCGGAAAACCTTTAAGTAAGCGACGTTAGTAGGTATATAAAAATCCATATTGTTTAGCCATCTATTGAATAGCTTGTGGAAAATTAGGCTCTTTTATAAAGCTGTAAACAGCAAAAAGCTACTTAGAGGTTAGGACGCGCGACGTGACTTTGCAACTTTGAGAATTTTTATATTAAACTAGCTGCCTCACTTGCGGATTTTTCTCATTTCCTTGCCCTTAACTTTGCCATTGTTTACCCGCTGTTTTTCTATTGCCATGGATTATTAAACTTTGCTAGTTGTAAATGAAAACTTGCGAATCAAAGGAGTCTTTACTCGTTGGGCGTTCGTAAAGTTTGTATTTACATTTTCGTTCAGAATAATTTCGTTTGTATTTTTAATTAGAGTCGGGATTGCGAATGCATTTTACTGACGTTGCATATAATTTCGGTTTAATTAAATTTTCTTTTGCTACACGCCGTGAAGGGAAATGTGAGAAAACACGTATGGTAGCGTTAATGTTATAACTTGAAGCTGAAGTAGATTATTTTGTATGTCGTGCTGGATGTTCTATATTTTATTTTGTTTCTTGCCAGTCCTTTCCCAACATTTTTAGAGTCAGATTCCCGTGTAACCAGATGTTGCATATCAGTATTTCACAAATATTGCCCTTTGAAATTCGCAAACTAGTAACATGGCAGACGCTGATATCCTAAATTTAGACTCGCTGTATGATTTTCCGGTTATCGGGTATTCCGAGTTAGTTAGATTTTCCGGTTTTCGGCTTTCTGACAAGCCGTAACGAATTCAAGTTGTATACATGTTTGTTAAGCATATCGATATATGGACGAATCTCAAAGGATACAATGGAGCGATCTCAAAGAAAAGTCCCGAATGTAGTTCTGGTCTACATACAGACTACATAAAGCGTGGTAGATTCACCGATCCGTGTTATTATTATGAACCATGAACCCCTCACTATGACCATATACTACAGGCCCGTGTTGTTGGTAATTCTTTAGACTTGGGCATAATTTTTCAAGTAGGTATTAGTTTTATCGTCCGTTTCTCGAAACCTTTCAGTCTTTCCAACGCATTACTGCTTTCCTTAATTAAATTGTGGTATCATAACTAATTTCAAATGAATACCGCTCCTCTGTTATAATCTCTTCATGCCTATTTACGACATCTACAGAGAAATGGAGGTTGGCTTATGTGTTAGTGAGAAGCACGCATTGCTAAAGTATATAATACTGGTCTATAAGTGTTTTTATACCACATTGTGTGAATAAATTTAACTTTTAAGAGGGGGACTCTTAAAAGTTAAATTTATTCACACAAAACAGTGAATAAAAAGCACTTTTAATCAATGTTTTGGTTTAATAATAATTTGGAACACACCAATGTATTGGACCTCCGTCTCAATGCTGTATAACCTCCTTGCGCAAGAAATACTTGATACAAACTTCTTGTGCAGAGAATATTCGACTTTCAAACTCCTTTTTCGGTTTTAATTTTGAGTTTGTTTATATTTAGGATTTTAATAATGATTTTGATTTTAGTCTAGGATATTTATGGAATACTTATTTGGATTGTAATTCTAATGTTAATTGCAATACTGTTTAATTAATTACAATTATGTAACGTAACGGAGTTGGTCACTGGCCCCTGAAACACAGGTGCTGTTACCTAGCTCAGGGGTCAGGGTTTCACATTTTTTGTAAATTTTGAAGGTAATAAACCATTTATTTATTACTCGTAAGATTCTTTATGCTTTTCGCTTCAATCTTTCTTTTTCTCGTAGTCATGGTATAAAATATAGTATTCAACTCTTGAATAAAACGGATAAACGAACGGAACGCATAAAATTTATATCGAGAGCCATGAATCACTCGCGTCGCTCATGATTCTAACGCTTGAATAACTCGCTACGCTCGTGATTCAATCGTCATAATCACTCCCTGCGGTCGTGATTCAGTTATTAGAATCCTTCACTTGCTCGTGATTCATCTATGGCCCTCGCTTTAAATCCGTCCTTTATTCACTAGTTGCATAATATACTATTAGAATACTGGTTGACTCTTGCCAATAGTCAGTTAAAAGAATGTGTGAAAAAAATACTTTTTTTTTTATTGTTCACGCATATCGGTATAAAATATAGTATACAACTCTTGAATAAAACGGATAAACGAACGGAACGCATAAAATTTATATCGAGGGCCATGAATCACTCGCGTCGCTCATGATTCTAACGCTTGAATAACTCGCTACGCTCGTGATTCAATCGTCATAATCACTCCCTGCGGTCGTGATTCAGTTATTAGAATCCTTCACTTGCTCGTGATTCATCTATGGCCCTCGCTTTAAATCCGTCCTTTATTCACTAGTTGCATAATATACTATTAGAATACTGGTTGACTCTTGCCAATAGTCAGTTAAAAGAATATGTGAAAAAAAAACTTTTTTTTTTATTGTTCACGCATATCGGTATAAAATATAGTATACAACTCTTGAATAAAACGGATAAACGAACGGAACGCATAAAATTTATATCGAGGGCCATGAATCACTCGCGTCGCTCATGATTCTAACGCTTGAATAACTCGCTACGCTCGTGATTCAATCGTCATAATCACTCCCTGCGGTCGTGATTCAGTTATTAGAATCCTTCACTTGCTCGTGATTCATCTATGGCCCTCGCTTTAAATCCGTCCTTTATTCACTAGTTGCATAATATACTATTAGAATACTGGTTGACTCTTGCCAATAGTCAGTTAAAAGAATGTGTGAAAAAAAAACTTTTTTTTTTATTGTTCACGCATATCGGTATAAAATATAGTATACAACTCTTGAATAAAACGGATAAACGAACGGAACGCATAAAATTTATATCGAGGGCCATGAATCACTCGCGTCGCTCATGATTCTAACGCTTGAATAACTCGCTACGCTCGTGATTCAATCGTCATAATCACTCCCTGCGGTCGTGATTCAGTTATTAGAATCCTTCACTTGCTCGTGATTCATCTATGGCCCTCGCTTTAAATCCGTCCTTTATTCACTAGTTGCATAATATACTATTAGAATACTGGTTGACTCTTGCCAATAGTCAGTTAAAAGAATGTGTGAAAAAAAAACTTTTTTTTTATTGTTCACGCATATCGGTATAAAATATAGTATACAACTCTTGAATAAAACGGATAAACGAACGGAACGCATAAAATTTATATCGAGGGCCATGAATCACTCGCGTCGCTCATGATTCTAACGCTTGAATAACTCGCTACGCTCGTGATTCAATCGTCATAATCACTCCCTGCGGTCGTGATTCAGTTATTAGAATCCTTCACTTGCTCGTGATTCATCTATGGCCCTCGCTTTAAATCCGTCCTTTATTCACTAGTTGCATAATATACTATTAGAATACTGGTTGACTCTTGCCAATAGTCAGTTAAAAGAATGTGTGAAAAAAAAAAAATGTTCACGCATATCTCCGTCAATTTTGGACCGATTATGAAATTTTTTTTTTTGTTTGAAAAATAATGTTTCGAAATTGGTCGCATTTTAACTTGGTGAAGATCTGATGAAGAACTTCGAAGATATACAACAGAACTCTTCAATAAATTACGACTAATCTCTCAGGATTGCTGCAATAGCATGTGTTTATTGTTTATACCATTTCATAACATAACATCACGCCAGTAAGCTCTTACGCAGATCTCTTATTTCACCGGTTTTGTTCAAGTTTCATGATATTCGGGTAATCTATTCTGGCGTTATAGGTACCTTACTAAACAACTTGCCTATTAGGTAGGTACAACTAAAAAGTAAAAAATATAAAGCTTTTTTACAAAAAAAATACTACCGACTTCTAAATAAAAAAAACTACAAAGTGAAAAATAACTTTATTTTTGTAAGTCGGTGACCATAACGCAAAAAAATTGTACCTACCAAAGACACCGACTTCCAAAAATAAAGTTATTTTTCACTTTGTAGTTTGTTTTATTTGGAAGTCGGTAGTATATTTTGTAAAAAAGCTTTTTATTGTTTCATCACGAAACAAAAATAAGTACTTACCCAGTTTTTTTTAGCTTTAGGATACAATATGCCATTGATAAGTAGGTATCTGATAGTTGTAGTAGGTAACGCAAGAAAAATATTATTTGCCGTAATGGGGTTTTATGCAATTATAATTGAATAATTTTGTAGTGTAAAGTATTTGAAGTAAACTAAACCCGTCCTTTAAATTTCTCTTTAAAAGAAATGACAGCAAATTGTAGAAACATCATTTACATTTCTACCTCATTCTGAATCCCCTCAAGCGTTGTTACCAACACCTAGCGTTGTTTGTATCGCTACCGCTTCTCTGTAACCCTTTGTAAATAGAAACAAGCCCTTCGGTTCTCACAATACGGCACCTCAGTTCAATGTAGGGTGGGTTTATAGATTGTAATAACAAAGGTGACAGGTTGCAAGCCCTTCGCTTTAGAACGGGTTTACCGCGTTTTACCTTTACAGATATATACAACTTCCTGAGTAAGCCATAGTTTGAGGTTTTATAAAAAAGGTAGGTACGGTCCTCACGCCTTTTCTTCTACTCAATATATTCTTCGTCGAAAAAAGAGGTTGGCGGTTAGCACTTGACTGACGATAATTGCCGAACTACGGCGGACGGAACCGAACGTCTCGAGAGTAGTCGAGTAACACTTTTTCGTGACATGACGATTTCTACCAGGCTTCTCCCACCACAAGCTGCGTTAAGGAACTTCGTCCCAAAAACTGTATTTTTAAACAGAATACATTTTTTGTGTGAATAAATTCAATATCTGACAGACTTAACGCATGAGTAGCTCTGAAGAGGGGTTGAATTTTATATGCGAAGGAAGTCAAGGTCAAATAGCTAGTTATCCCCATTGAATTCTGTGTTGGATAAATTGTATAGAGATATAACCCGTACCTAGTTAGGTATATGGAACATTGCTCGATTATGGTAGTACCAATAATATCGTTTTTTTTGCACGCTTTTTCTATTCCCATCACCTTTTTCCGTATTACAAACGTGTAACATTAAGTGAATTCGCAAAGAAAAACAGAACTTTTTTCTCCTTCAGTAGCTAACGGTAAAACATACCTACCTACCATCTCCATGAAATTTAAAACAAATTATGTAAAGTGCACATTAGCTTTTCCATACACGTGGAACACATGAATCTTGCACAAGGGCCGCAATTTTTGCCGTGTTCATTCCAAATGTGAAATTAAAGAAAGAGATGGAAGATAAATAATTAACTAACACGATGTAGCGTTAATTCGATATATTTGTAGCGTCCACATGAAAGTCTGAGAGAAAGACTCCATCATGTTTGTCGGAAGTGCCTGGAGTGGCCCTTTATTTAATTAGCACTGGGAAAGGAAATGGCAGAGCGTAACGTTAATGTGTCACGAAAATGGGACTGTTCTTTTTTTAAATTGTTGAAGTTTGTTTATGATATGTTTTCTTTTTTTAAAGCAACGTTTCAAGTAAAGTCAACATTATTGGATTAATATTTTTTTTACAGTAACGTGCGCTGTAATGATACATTTGGTTTTGGCACTGTGCCAATTTCGGACACAAATTGAAGAGTTCATAATAATCCTAATGTTTGGCAGCGAAGTTGCATTTACTTGATCAATACAAACTTATTGCTTTATAATTAGTTATTTAACTAGTCCATAATTTAACATATAAAATAATTAATTTTCAAGATATTTTTATTCATTTTTTTTATTTCACCTATCTTTGTGTCTGACCTCAAAAATTAAAGTTATACCTAGTTTATTTTTCGTTTTGTACTTACCAAAGGCAAAATCACAATTTTGATATCATTTTACTTGAATGAATACTGAAAAAAGCTTTTTACAAAAAAATACTACCGACTTCCAAATAAAAAGACTACAAAGTGAAAAATAACTTTATTTTTGGAAGTCGGTGTCTTTGGTAGGTACCATTTTTTTTGCGTTATAGACACCGACTTCCAAAAATAAAGTTATTTTTCACTTTGTAGTCTTTTTATTTGGAAGTCGGTAGTATTTTTTTGTAAAAAGCTTTTTATTTTTTACTTTTTAGTTGTACAAGTTGTTTAGTAAGGTACCTATAACGCCAGAATAGATTACCCGAATATCATGAAACTAGAGTATTACCGGTGAAATGAGAGATCTGCGTACCCCTTTAGAGCGTACTGGCGTGATGTTATGTTATGAAATAGCGTAAACAATAAACAGACATGCGATTGCAGCAATTCCGAGAGATCTGCCGTAATTTATTGAAGAGTTCTGTTGTATATCTTCGAAGTCCTTCATCAGATCATCACCAAATTAAAATGGGACCAATTTCAAAACATACTCTTTCAAACAAAAAAAGAATTTTTTAAATCGGTCCAAAATTGACGGAGATATGCGTGAACATACACAAAAAAAAAAAAAAAAAAAAAAAAAAACAAACATAATGTCGAACATAGAACCTCCTCCTTTTTGGTAAGTCGGTTAAAAACTCGTCCTCTTATCCTTAGTCGTAATTTGTAGGAATCAGCAGAACGGATCAAAGTTAATGGTAATAAAGTTAAACGTAATTGCTGAAGAAAAGGAACCGCTATATATCATTACTGGTGCCTCCTTAAACTGGGGAAGAATTTTTTATAAAATTGTGTGTTCTTGCTTCTTTTCTTTGTTTGAAAGATTTTTTGATGTTGAAATAATGAAAACTAGGATATTAGGAAAACCAAAATATTGAATCGAATACCGGAAGTCGAAACCAAAACCGTAACCGGCTCCTCTTCCAGTTTCGGCCGAAATTGCAAGCAAACTTTCGCCAAAATTGTATCCTTTGTTGCTTATTTTCCAAGGTTGACTGCATAATCAACCTATACTGTTGAATCTTGTGCCCCACTCTAGGATACAGCCCTGCTCTAATACTAGGAAATTAGGATAACCAAAATATTTAATCAAATACCGGCAGCTGAAACCGTAACCGGCTCCTCTTCCTGTTTCGCCCGACATTGAAACCAAACCTTAGGTCGGACACTAATTGTATCCTTTGTTGCTAATCCTGTGATGCATGTTTAGTTCCTACCCATAATGTTGACTGCATAATCAAACTATATTGATTAAAATTCCTAGTGTGGGGCAACGTTTTTTTAAATGAAGAATGAAACTTGTGCACTCTAGGATACAGCCCTCTATGCGGGAGAGAGATAGGACTTTTAATCCACCACGCGGAGTGCGGATTGTTGAAATGTCACATGTCTTAGCTAGGCTGACTTCGACTTGCCACTTCGTCCGTTAATGCCGCATGAGTATGCTTATTCTAGCGTTTATTTGAATGTGAAATTCAATTTACGCATTGGATAATAATGGAATAGGGACCTGATATAAAATCAATCTCTCGAAATCTCGACGACCATCCACGCTTTTTTTCTTATGTTTTAAAGTTTTAAGGCTCCCATAGACAGCCGCGTCGTATGTTGCTTCGTTGCGTCGCACCTGTCGTTCGTTAAAAGATAAAGCCCCCTTTCTGTGGCATTATCATAGCCTATTGTCAAATACTGCTATCGAAATCATTTAGCTACTTTTCTAAGTACTTTGCTAAATATTTTGGCATTATGAATCAGTAAATAGTAACAATTATGTCACCACTACCTTAATGATACGAATGAACGTTATATCGCAGCAGTTAACTTCTAGAAATTTGATAAAACTGCATATGCATCTACTGCAGGTGTAGGCACTTGATACGTTACCATATATTATCCGTGTAGCATCACGATTATTCTCTTGTCCTTATTCTAATTTATTAGGGATCGTCGCAATATATCTTGTTCTACAGTACTTCTCTATTAACTTATGAAACGTCTAAGCTATTGTTGTTTTTATTGTATCTGCTAATTGACGCTCAATGGGTCGTCATCTCAGAACTATTGTACCTATATCATATTTACGGTTGGACGTTGAATGGAACGTCCATTCATCATCCAATCGTTCTACTAACTCACTTATCAAATAAACTCAAGGGCATATAAAAATAGTAGGTAGACACATTCGCAAATTTTTTATTTGCATTCACTCCCACTAAAAGTTGTGCTGTCAACCAAATTAATCTCATAAAACACATCAGCTTCACAAACGGTATATCATATTTCTATGTAAAAATAATCCTTTCAATTTAACGATTTATTGTAAAGCGGATAGTTTGCTCAAACGGATTTTAAAAGCGATTGTGAGCCGGGAGGTTTTATCGCTAACGGCGATCGCGAACAGGCAAAGTTTAGATGGACCGGAATAGTAGGAAGACAAAGGCTGCTGGAGGTATAGCGGTAAACGGTAGATTAAATAAACGTGGACAACGTGGTAAGTAGGCCAATATTACCTACCAACTAGCTTAAAGACCTATCAGTAGACATTAGCTGGTTGAAATGCCTAAGCATATATGTAATAGATATGCATATTACCTAAATTTGAAATAGGTCTATTATTGTCCGAATTCGGGAAACAGACTTTTTTTTCTCAAACAAAAGCTTTTTTATAGATAAAGCTTTAATCATAAAAATATTATATGATGATATATTAAACATTTTGGGTATTATAGATAGCTGAATTATCTTAAAAGTTAAGAAGAATCACAATGGGCAAAGTTTTAATGAAATCTCAAATTTGGCACTAATTGAAGATTTGGCACAGATATGGTTACTCAAAAGTTAAGACATTCACATGATAGTAAGAAGCTGCCAGCTTCTCTACTATTTATTAGAAGACGACCAAAAACCGTATTTATAATCTCTCTTTTTCGCTCGTTAACCTTGACTTTGGAAACTGTGTTAATTTTATATATAGGTTAGGTTAAATGCTACTAAGACCCAGGCATGTCTCTTTTTCGCTAAAAGGAGCCAATTCCACTCGGCTCCTTCTTTCCGTGGTGTGACCGTGCCCATAACGGACCATCTTGAGCTTCTTGGCGTTACGTTAAATTGAGGGTCGATGTCAACATGGACCCTCAATTTTGGTCCATTCATTGAGGCAAAAGCTCAACTGGCTGCCAAAAAGTTGGGGATTCTTGCGAAGGTGAAACGGTACTTCACGCCAGAATAGTTGCTCAACTTGTACCAAGCGCAAGTTCGGTCATGCATGGAGTACTGCTCTCATCTCTGGGACGGATCTGCCAAGTACCAGCTGGATGCACTAGAGACGATCGAAAAACGGGCCAAGAGGCTCATCGGCAATGAGATACTGGTCGAGTCTAGGCTCCAGAGCCTTGAACATCGGCGCCAAGTTGCCAGTCTGTCGGTTTTTTATCGGTTACATTTCGGGGAGTGTGCGATGGAATTGCATGAACTAATTCCTCCTAGCCCGTTCCATCATCGGACTACAAGACGTACGGCGATGCGTCATCGGTACATGGTGGACATCCCACCCAATACGCACTTAACGTTTCGGGAGTACTTTCATTATGCATACAGCTAAGGAGTGGAATTCCCTGCCAGAGTCTGTATTTCCTGATAGCTATAACCTGGGAGTTTTTAAGTCAAGAGTGAATAGGTTTCTTCTAGGTAAGCGTGCTACATCGTCAACCATATCATTGCTTGCCATCAGGTGAGATAGTGGTCAAGCGCGAGCCTATCAATAATAAATAAAAAAAAATTGAAATAAACAGAATTACAAATACACAGAACAGAGATGAAAAACAACAACACGATTAATAGCTTAATTAAATAAGGTAAATTCAACACAAATAATACTAGCATGTTACTATATAACCCACTAAAAACAAATCCCATTCAAAGAGAAGCAAGGAGTTTAACGTGATTTCTGAAGATGTTGTTGTCTTCAGAAAACCACATTAAAATCCTTTCAACGAGCCACAAACATAACTTCCTCAGACAATTCCCACGTGCACTAACATCACCTCAAAACTGTATTAAACGCGCAAGTCCCCCATAAGTTACAATAAGCCCGTAACTAAACACTGCAGATGTAACCCGAAAACCGCATTCACCTAACTTTGGTCTCAAATTGTCACAGTATTCCAAACGCCAGGGAAAATTCCAAAACTTGTGCCAAAGTTGAGTTTTCTAGCTCGTTTGTCCCAATTGTAAAGCGGTGTGGATGTGGCCGGGAATTACGTTTTGTTGAGATACGATCCAAACGTGAGCCTATTAGGGTATTGAAGGATTCTTTTGGGCATCTAGTTATATTTGTTGTTGTCCCTAAACACACACACATACACATACATACACATACATATAGGGACAAAATTACCTACTTTATACCGATTTTTCTAATCTTCTCAATTGGACTCTGTCAAAAGATTTTATTTAGTAGTGTCTCATCCCATACAAAGAAACCGTGCCGACGTACTGTACTGATTATACTGATAATTTTTTGGACATTGATCGCGTTCGGTGCCGTTCCACGGATATAGATGCTGATCTATCTATCGCCGTGGAACGGAACCGAACGTGATCGATTTACAAAAAATAATCGGTATAATCAGATGATAAACGCTAGTTACGTCGGCACGGTTTCTTTGTATGGGATGAGGCATCTGTATGCTAGTATTATATTATCTGTGGTAGTAGAAACATTAATTTCGTAATTAACAGGTCGAAGTACTGAAACAGGTTCAACCTAGTTCAGCCAAATAAGCCTCTGTGCTCTTTTATATTTTTAGGATATTTATTTGTAATTGTGCCTCCATTTATAAATAAACGATATAAATACTTAATTCGCTTCTTTTTGTGAGTAATATCTGGCTATCCACTAGCATAAAATAATACCGATATTGCAACAGCCTTACTGAATAAAAACCTATACCGGAAAGTGCACAATTTTTTTGTATCAAAAACAAACATTAGAATAGAAATTATTATAGTGGTAATATATATAATATTTTAGTGGTAATATAAATATTATATTTATATTACCACCCGTCTTTAAGTCAAGAGTGAATGGGTTTTTTCTAGGCAAGCGTGCTTCACCGTCGACCACATCATCGCTTACCATCAGATGAGATAGTAGTCAAGCGCAAGCCTATAGGAAAAAAAAACTTAAAAAAAAAAGCAAAATGATAAAAGTAAGAAAGAAATTAATGTCTTTATTAAAACTACAGCTGGGAAGCCGCCTGAATACGGGCACGTACTACAAAATGTTTCTCTGAATATGTGAGTAACGACAGAAGAATAGTTATCTATTAATTAAACAGAGCATAAAAGTTCATTATCATTAATAATAACTATAAACAGGTCGTGAGAATGGCCACAGTCAACCGCACCTGTCATGTTAATAGGAAACAACAGGAAAACCGTGAAGAAATCTGAGCTGACATGATCTGTAATAAGAAGCAAAAGAGCCTTAGAGTAGATTCGATTATCTCCATTCTGTACAAAAGGTTACAATCCCACGCAAGGATGTTTTTGACGGCACTGAGAGCAGTATTTCAAGGTTGGCTTGGTTTCAGTCTCGTGATTATGAGAGTTGAAGAAACGCGTTGTTAATTTGTGGATAGTTTTCAACACTAGATTGTTCTTGCCTCTAGAGTAGTACTAGGACGATCTTTCGAAGCTTATATAACTATTGACAAAAATCCAAAATGTTAAGGATTAGCCACGTCTCGTTTTGGTAGTGCATATCACATCATCATTTTGGATGTTTTGAGCGTCATAACGATTGATAAACCAATCTGCATATAACGATTGAACTAGTCCACAATGAGTGGGATAATAGAACCTTAGTCTTTGCAGTAATAGAATGTCATTTCGTGTTGGATTTCTTGTGACCCATGTTCATGACTTTAATCTTTTGTACATTATCTATCTAATACCTTTAAACGAGCAATTCTTGTTTATATATAATCTGAATCTCGGAAACGGCTCCAACGATTTTCATGAAATTTAGTATGCAGGGGCGATAAATCGATCTAGCTAAGTTTCATTTTTAGAAAACGTCGTTGTCTCTATTTTCACCCGAGCGTAGCTCGGTCGCCTAGGTACTTTTAATTATTGTAAGTAATCTCAAAGAGAGGCAATCCTTTTCGCATCTAAATCTAACACTTCTCTCTCATATCCCTTCTATCCCAAAAATAACGGCTCCGTATAAATTTTACACGAGCGATATAATTCATAATTCCCACTGCGTACATCCCAATTGATATAGGATGATATTTACTTTACCGACAGCAGTTTGTGTTCGAAAAGCCACGTTTTTATTTTCTATTGTCGGAACGCAGACAGCATGCAAATTTTATTCCGGTTTTTTTTACGTTTTCGTGCATCTGTTTTGAAATAATTGTAAGCGAAAAATGTATGGTGAAAAGTTTTACTTGCAACTTGAATTTGTTAAGAAAACATTTGTGATGCTCGGTGAATTTGTAAAGAATAAATAAGCCAGTAAAATTTCCGTAAAATTCGGGGTTGTGCGCAGCGACTGTCGACTAACTTTTCAAACCTGTGGGAATGCAGATTTGCGTAACGATGTTAACAATGTGCAGGTCGATGCTTCCGCCCTCCTCATTATTCATTTGTTTATAGCAGCTCTCTTTTGTGAAAACATAGAAAAAAGTACTTTGATTGTAGAAAACAAGAAAAAGTTAATCGCGTTGGATAGTAAATGCGCTGTGAATTTTACCAGTCCACTCATTTCTTAATGCTTGAATCAAAAGACGTGCAGAATTCGCCGCTCCTCAAGTTTCGTTAACTTCATCATCCATTTCAATTAAAATTTACTCTCGTTTAACAAAAACTACTAGGTGCAACCAAAAAGGGTGTCGGAACTCAAAACTTTTTAAACCCTGTTTAAAATTTTAAACAACTTAAATATCAGATTCATCTAGTTGGTGAAAGTTTGGTGCGGAGTTTCGTTTTTCGAAGTATTTAAATTGCAACAAAATTGTAGTTCAGGTAATTAATAGTTAGGGCTTTGGATTTTAACACTAATGAAGGTTTCTTTTGAGTGTTGTACACTATACTCAATTTGAACTTAAGAAATTACTTACAGAACTTAGAACATATAATAATATATGTTCTAAGTTCTGTAATGTTCACTATAAGGCTTGTCTTGTGAGAGTACTCCCGCTCCTCCCACAAGGAAAGCCTCACCTCTTTTTGTTTCAACAGTGCATGATGCACAACCACCTTCACAGTCTAGGATTTGAAAGAAATGAATGACAGTCAATCGACACGAAGAATACGGACTTCATAGGACCAAAAGTTGTCAGAAGTTACGAAAGAAGGACACTAAGAATTTCTTCTGTATCGTGGGTGCATTGACAAACATTTAGACAGTTGTTATAAAAAAAAGTTAATTAAAAAAATCAAAAAACCCGACTGCTTAAAAAGCAAACTAAAAAGACGTAAACAAGAAAAAAATCATGCTGTGCAGTCGGAGGATACATATTCCCAAGCTGGCGGACCAAAACCAGATGTATCCTGTATGTATCTTTTTGATTATTTTAATTAACTTTTTTTATTTACTTATTTTTAGTTATTTTTAATTTAGAATTTAGTACATTTAAACATATAAGTATTATATATTTTTGAAATTGTCTCTTAAAACCCTTTATTTTGATACCCCACACGATGGGTTTGGAAGAATAAATTTTTTTTTCCTCACAAAATGGCGCCTAAAATCCAAATCGGCATTTTTGTTTTTTCCAATTTTAATGTAGCCAGTGACACTCGCAGGATTAAGACGAGTAAGAATCATCAAAATCGGCCAACGCGTTTGGTCTCTAGAATGCCACATAGGAACAAACATACATACATACATAGACTGATAAACACTTACCCTCCTTCGGCAGTCGGGTAAAAAGGAAGAAAACAGATTTGAAATCGGACTAACAACCATCGTTTTTAATAAAAAGCTGTCCATCTAATCTCTGCCTCCTAATAGAAAGAACAAACATTTCAATAGTTAATTCATGACAAGCTAAGTATAAGACCGCTTGATGCGGGTCGACAAGCCAATCTGCGCTGTGACCTAATTTCGACTTTAGGCTTAAATGATGACACAACTTCTGCCCTCAAGCTAATGTCGCAGGGTGCACCTAAGGGACACTAGGGCTCGGTATAATCTTAATGAGAAGCGGGATAGTGTAGGCAGTAAGGTATTTAAAATTCTATGGAAGTATGCTTATCGTAATTTATGGCTACGTCGAAGGTGTTCCCAAAATTTGAATTCACATATTACTATCGTGTACTATCTATTCGCTGGATGCGCGAAGCCGGTGCTTGTGATGAGGCTTCGGGAATTAACATAGGACTTTATATCCAGCTGTGAAAACCTTTCGGCTCAAATGATAATGAAAAAAACGAAATGACCTTCGTGGCCAATCTAAAAATAATTATTTCAGCTATACTGACGGTGTTACTTTGCCACAGCTTGATATATTTACAAGACTTGCAGCCTAATTGCGTAAGTGAATTCTGCAAAGGATACAAGTCGATTCTTTCAAAGAATCAGAATCATTTATTTCAACTTTTTATTGCGTATTGCGAAACTAATTTGGAAAGCTAGCGTTAGCTTTCCAAATCCTCCTTTGAGTTGAACACAGACTTCTTAGAGATACTACGGAGTTCAAAATATACGACATTTGCATTACACAATACCAATAGTGAAGTTTTATCTCGATTCTTCCGCTTTCATTCATTCTTTTACAATTAATTCTACGTCAAAATATTGGTAATGAAAGGAGCATAACCTTTCCGTTTCAGAGTGTAATATGCAATACGAAAAGTCGTTTTTGGGAAGGTTCCAACTTGTTTGCTTTGCAGAATTCACTTACGCAATTAGGCTACAGGTGACGCTATCTAATAGGCGGAAGTAAAATACATGTTATAAATTAAAGTAAGAGTGAGTGAATAATAATTTATGCCTAAACTCCAGCTCGTCACAATATATTATCTGCAATCTGTACAGTAACTTGGAAACGCACAATTTACCACTCTGCCGCTGAAGCGCTACAAAAGCGCGTAACTTAAAAAAAAAAAGCGGCTAACTCACGCTCTATTAGTTGACAACTAACCAGAGAGAGCGATGGTGCGAGTAATCCAATTTGAAAGTTGTGCCCACCGAACCAAGCCACGTCATAATTAACTACTGCCAGGGGACAATGTCATGAATAACTGAACCTTCAGTCATGAAACAACTGGCCATGCCGCGTGTGTGCTTTGTAATCTGCGGCAGAATGAAAGAAAAATATAGTTTATATGAGCTTGTTTGCAGCTGATGGAAGGATAACAGTGTCAGAGTCAAATGAGGAAATTCACTTGTGGTTCTAGTAATGTTGAAACTATGTGTATATGTACTTATGTGCAATAAAACAGCCACTATTATAATTTTACTGTAATGCAAAGCAAGTTAGTCGACCTCAGCATAATTATAGCCTGCTTTGATTGCATTAAATATCACCCCGCCCGGCTAATATTATTACCGGTTAATATTTTATTTATTTATTTAGACTTCATGCACAAAGGTACAAAGGCGGACTTAAAGCCTTAGGCATTCTCTACCAGTCAACCTAGGGTGGTGAAGAGTCCGGCCAGTGCTCGAGCGCTGGCTCGGGAGGAGGCACGGCTCCCTGTCGTTTCGGGTGACGCAGGTGCTGTCGGGGCATGGTTGCTTCGGGAAGTACCTGTGTCGCATAAACAGGGAGCCGGACGCCCGGTGTCACCACTGCGTCGACTGCCGGGAGGACACGGCGCGGCATACGCTGGCAGAGTGTGCCGCTTGGGAGGAGCCACGCCGTGCCCTCATATCTGAAGTAGGCAGTGACCTGTCGCTGCCGGCCGTAGCCGAGTCTATGGTCGGCAGCGAGGAGTCCTGGGACGCGGTGGTATCCTTCTGCGAAACAGTCGTCTCGCAGAAGGAGGCTGCGGAGAGGGAGAGGGAGATTTCATCCGCTAACCCGATCCGCAGCAGGCACGCCGGGCGTCGGTGGAGGGCGGACAACGCCCTCTTCCAGCCCCCCTAAATGGGTCCAGGGGCGACGGACTCGGGGACGTCCGTCGCCCCCCACACATCAGGACCTGAGGTGGTGGCGCGTAGTGTTCCACGCGCGCCCCTCTTAGACGTCGTGGGGGGAGTCCAACACCTCACTCCCCCCCCAACCCGAGGTCGTGGCCCGCAGAGGCGGGCCGGCACTAGCTGGGGGTTGCGGAAGTATCGTTGTTCCCGCGACCCCCAGCGTAGGTGTGAGATGGAACACCGGGGTGGTTTTTAGTCAGTACGAGTCTGACAGACCCCTCCGCCCTCCCCAGGGCGGAGGACATCCAATGAGGATTTTCCACCTCGGAAAAAAAAAAAAAAAAAAAAAAAAAAAAGGGTGGTGAAGAGACAACATGGCAGGTGCATAGTTTTATAAAAAAATTGCTAGTAGTTATTATACTAAAATAGGTAAAATACACGTACATATATATTGATTATAATATATATGTATGTATTATGTATCAAGTTATCTTTCTGCTAAAAATCAACATGATTGTTCGCTTGTTCAGCCGTGACAACGTGGAATAAGAGTCACTCGCTTTCGCATTCCTCTAAAATACACTAAATTATTTACCAACGTGCCATTTTCCGTCGATATGTCTTATGATAACAAAGGCAACGCATGGAAAGCTCATAATACCACAGTGTAACAAACACTCCATACAAACTGTTTGCTAAACTGCGATAATGCTGTTTGAAAGTTGAACTGTGTCGTTGGCACTTCAATGAGCACCTATTCATACTTGCCTTTATGCCAACCTATTAGTACTTAGCACTCCATTGTTATAACACTATTCTCATTCGAATACAGCTTCTGGCTAAATCTATAGCCCCGCTCTCACGTCAAAGTTAAACTATCAATGATAGATGCATTATTGCTCCTAAACGCAGATTTGTATTGCAAAATGGAATGCTCCCAAATGACTATTAGCATTCTAGGGAGTTATTATCTATGTAGGTTAGACTCCGAATACGCGAAAATTCTGCTCTAATAAATGTACGAGAGCAACTCCGTGTTACATAGTGTTATAATTTCAAAGCGAGTTTACTGCAGTCTAAAATTAATATGGAGTATAAAACAAAATGTTAGTAGGAATTGTCTCGCGAGGAATAAAGGATATAGCTCTGAAATGTTTACATTTTATTTTGTATTTCATGTACTTCAATGTGTTCATTGTTCTTCTGGGAATTGAAGAGAAACATACATTGTATTGGTTACCTGTTGTTTGGAAAGTCAAAAGAGTTAACCCCTTTCCGAGAAGACTTTCGGCGTCAATCGACAACGTTTAAAATTCTGGATAGGTTATAAACAAATGAAATCCGCTGTACTAATTACATGTATGATATGAATATCTGTGAAATACATAAATACATAAACTGACGCCTTTTTTCCATGGGGGTAGGCAGAAACTACAGAGTGCGACCTGCTACGATCCTTACATACTTCATTCATAGTCATACACTCACGCCGGTTATGGCCTTTCTGGAGAACAATCTTCTCGGAGATCCCCTCCCGGCGTTTCCATTCACGTCTGCCTTGTAAATCCCTTTCGTTAATTTAATTTCGTAATAACAAATAACAATGACAATCTTTTTTGTAAATTTAAACTAGATGAGGCCGGTGTTTCCTAGCTGACTACTCTGAGAAGGAACACCGGAACAAACTCAGGTCATTGTCAGTCAACAACATATAATAACAAGCTGATTGAAATAGAAAACCTTATACAAGTATATAATAAACAAGGTGAAATGTCAAAGTAGGTTAAACAAAACTAACAGACAACAGAGGTATAATTTCCAGTCCCAAACTAGACAGTTTAATATTTTTTTTTTTTTTTTTTTTTTTTTATCTATTATAGGCTCGCGCTTGACCACTATCTCACCTGATGGTAAGCGAAGATGTGGTCTACGATGGAGCACGCTTGCCTAGTAGTAACCTATTCACTCTTGACTTAAAGACCCCTAGATTGTAGCTATCGGGAAACACAGACTCCGGCAGGGAATTCCACTCCTTAGCTGTACGCATAATAAAAGTATTCTCAAAACGTTTAGTGCGTATGGGTGGGATGTCCACCATGTACCGATGGCGCTTCGCCGTACGTCTGGTAGTTCGATGATGAAACGGGCTGGGCGGAATTAGATCATGCAATTCCATCGCACACTCCCCGAAATGTAACCGATAAAAAACCGACAAGCTGGCAACTCGGCGACGATGTTCAAGGCTCTGGAGCTTTGACTTAACCAGTGCCTCAGCGCTGATGAGCTTCTTGGCCCGCTTGTCAATCGACTCTAGTGCATCAAGCTGATATTTGGCTGATCCGTCCCAGAGATGAGAACAGTACTCCATGCATGATCGAACTTGCGCTTGATACAAACTGAGCAGCTGTTCTGGCGTGAAGTACCTTCTCACCTTTGCAAGGATCCCCAGCTTTTTGGCAGCCAGTTGAGCCTTTGCCTCAATGTACGGGCCAAAATTGAGCGTCGATGTCAACGTAACGCCAAGAAGCTCAAGATGGTCAGTTATTGGCACGGTAACATTTCGGAAAGTTGGAGCCGGGTGAAATTGGCTCTTTTTAGCGGAAAAAAGACACGCCTGAGTTTTAGCAGCATTAAACCTGACCAGATTGGCATCGCCCCATTCGGAGACTGCCTGCAAGGACAGGTTCAAGCGCTCCACCATGGCCTCACGGAGAGACTGGATCTGAGGCCCGGTAGCACGAGCGTTGGACACGTATCTCTCAGCAACTGTGCTGTCGTCTGCATACCCAAAGGTGCCGGGTTTTAGCAGATCGTTAATATGCAGCAAGAACAAAGTTGCTGAGAGCACCGACCCCTGAGGGACCCCGGCATTAATATCCAAGCGGTCCGACGAGCAGCCATCGATAACCACTCGAATGGACCGATCTCTCAGGAAGTCTGCAATCCAATCACACAGACCACCGGGCAAACCGAATGAAGGAAGCTTACCAATAAGGCTTTCGTGCCAGACCCTGTCAAAAGCCTTCGAGATGTCTAGGGAGACGGCAAGCGCTTCCCCGTGCCTCTCAATGGCCTCACTCCAGATGTGAATGGCATACGCTAGAAGATCCCCAGTAGACCGATTTCGGCGGAAGCCGTATTGGCGGTCACTTAGGATATCGTTTGCTTCTAGGTATGCCAGGAGCTTAATATTAAGTACACGTTCCATACTCTTACAGAGTATGGAGGTTACAGATATGGGTCTGTAGTTGGCCGGGTCAGCTCGACTTCCCTTCTTGGGCACGGGCTGTACGTTAGCCTGCTTCCAAGCATTCGGCACTTTTCCAGCCTCATACGAAAGGCGGAATAGGCGTGTCAAGATCGGAGACAGTTCAGGCGCACAGGTTCTAAGAACAATTGCTGGTATTCCGTCAGGGCCGCTAGCTTTGTTCACGTCGAGGTTGCGCAGCACCCTACGGACGTGCTTCTGATGGATACGAATTTCCGACATACTCGTCTCGCATCCATCAGAAGAAAGATGGGGCCGCGCGTCACCAGGATTTAGACGTGAAGATTCCGCAAAAAGAGAGGCAAATAAATTTGCCTTCTCCTCAGCGGAGTGGGCCAGCGACCCGTCGGGTTTCAGCAGTGGTGGTAGTGAGGGACGGCAGAAGTTCGACTCGACTGACTTAGCCAGAGACCAAAACGCTTTACTACCTGATGGGTAAGAAGCAAGTTTGGTCCCTATACGGCCAATGTGGTCGAACCGAGCCCTTCGCAACACCATCTTGCAGGACTTGGCAGCCCTGTTGAAGGCCTTCTTCTTCTGACCCACGTCACCCGCCTTACGCGATCGAGCGTCGACCCAAGCCAGGTACGCCCCATGCTTAAGCGCGTCGGCGCGTTTACATTCGGCGCCAAACCATGGCCGGTCTTCGCTAGACATTGATACGTCAGAGAACGGAATGTAGTACTCCATTCCCTGACGCAACACATCCGTTACAGCGTCCGCGCACGACGATGGATCAGTCGAAGAAAAGCAAGTAGGCTGCCAAGGATAGCATGCGAAGAAAGATCGCATACCATCCCAATCTGCTGACTTGTACCGCCAAACCCGCCGGGTGCCTCTTGGGCTGGGATCGGGCGGGGAATAGACGGACACAGACTTCACCAGACAGTGGTCAGAACTACCTAAAGGTGAAGCTATCGACACAGAGTATCTGTCTGGATCTGTTGTCAGCAGAAGGTCCAAGCAATTCGCCGTGTGCGAATCAACGTCCGGTACCCTCGTTGCCCCCTGGACCAGCTGGGTGAGGTTTAGCGCTAGCGAAAGCTTACGCATCTCCCGTCCAGCATGGTCAGTGCACTGGTATGGGAAGAGCCACTCCTGGTGGTGGGCATTAAAGTCCCCCAGTAACACTAATTGGGCGGAAGGATACCGCTGCTGTGCCGCGTCAGCAGCCTCACTGAGGTACTCTGTGAGCCTGGTTGTCTCCTGATCTCCGCTATGCGAACGGTAGACACAGGCGTAGATAATTTTATCCAAACCTGTGTCCACTAAAGCCCACAGCGTTGAGAATCTGGAGTCCTCAAGGTTACGGAGACGCCGATAGCAAGTATCGTCACGGGCGTACATACACACACCCGCGCGCGGTTTAAAATTGTGCTCCAGGGTAAACCCTGGGTAAGACAAGTACGACACGTCTGACGGACTCGCTATCTGCGTCTCCGTAAGGAAAAACAGCGCTGGTTTCTCAGTCTCCAGGTGGAAGTGGACTGCAGAGAGATTTGAGTGCAGACCTCGAATGTTGGTGAGGTGCACTTTGTGGGGGAGGGGGTGCAGCCGCTGTTTAACTCCAGTATTATTTTTCTTTTTCATAAAATTTTATATAAGAGTGAAAGGAGTAGAGGAGAAGGAAGTGAGACGAGGTTCTACGCTGCTAACCTTCAGACACGCACTGAAAAGACGACATCAATGGGGAACTAGTCCGGAGACTGCGGGGACGCCCGAGCCCCCCCGGAATGACCATCGGGCCCTCCCTATCTGGTCGCCAACCAGCACGATGATGCATTCCGGGATTTTTCGACAGTTGGCGGGGCAGCCTTTCATGTGTGGCTGGCACACTACTTGGGCCCCCAACTACCTGCGGTCGGCCAGCGGCGCACCGTGCCTCGGATCCCGCTACCCTCCGTGACTAGTCTCCCGATACGTCTATAACAGCGCGCGTCAGGCTGGTCTGCCAGCAATAGAACAGCTGTCTCGACCCAACTCCTCTAGTTGGCTACACCGAGCATCGTAACCGGAACACGGCTAGGCCGCTTGGCGGTACGTCTTTGCCCGGTGGGTGGTCGCAAGCCTTCGGCCGAAACCTACCACCAGTTATTGTCACCTAATTTGCACCACCCGGGGACCACGTGTAGGGAATCATAGGGTACACTCCTACGGACGTGGGTGACTCGGCACCCAAAATATCTTGGGACTCGAATGATAGACAACAATAACAAAGAGATCTGAATTAACTTCTTTGTTATCTTTCACAAAATTAATTATGATAAATTCATGCAGCATACCAAATATCAGTGGAACTACGGTTTTCATTTCTTGCAAACAAGAAAGAACTGCACCAAAATTTCATAAATACAGCCACGTGAGGTTTACAACTCTTTTAACCAAACACGAAAGCCAATTTCAAAAGGGAACTCCATACATATTTTCCCTTACAAATCCACTTTAATATCCTTTTGATACAGTAGCCTATTTAGCTGGCTTTCCTTGGAAATAATGTGAGTCCCTACAGGGAAGTAGTTACGTTTATATAAGAAGTTCCATCGTTTGTTACACCTAGTTACTTGAGAGTCATCCTGGGACAATTTTTAGTTTCTTAGTCAAGAAGGAAAAAGTTTTTATCTTCCGCTATATGGAAATGTCTGCTTTCAGTAATTTTGCTGTCAGGTTTAACACCTCCTTTATTTTTATGCTTTTTTTTTGCTGTACCTTTGTGTACGCTTTTTTCGGTAATGACCTACAAATTGAGCGTAGGACTTCGTTTACGTGGTGTTTTGAAAAACTGTTCTGAAAAGTTTACGTACGGTTTTCCTTAAAAAATTCTGGATTTTGGCATTATTATCTTGCCATTTATTGCTTTTTCCTGTCATCATCAGCCCTTTAATGTTCCCACTGCTGGGACACAGGCTTCCTCTCTGTGAGAGGGAACGGGCCGTAACCCACCACGCATCCCTAGTGTGGGTTGTTGGTTGTCACATGTCTTCGAATTCTTGGTTCTAGGTCATGACGGTTTCCTCACGATGTTTTCTTTTTCCTGTAACTTGGATAATTTGTGAGTAGATTTAAGTTACGAATTTGATACCTATGCTGAACTTCCTTGTATAAATACAATTAGACGTAATTAAATTTACATCGCTCGGCAATATCCCTACCTATCTCTATATCTATTGTAGTATTTTGTTAAATATCTATTTTAGCAACAGAAATAGCTTCATCACTCTTGTGGGAACCAAAATTTACCTATCCAGTAATTACATTCACGATTTATCTCGATAAATTGCCGCTAAGCGCGATGATTATGGTCCAATCGCTGGATGAACCGGTTCTGTGGAAGCCCACATCCATCAGCGGATATTTACATAATGTTTCTATTTCAATGTGGAACTAGTGCTGGTTGCACCACTCTAATCTACGCTAACCAATAGGGTTGGGATTAAAGTTCACGATTTATGGGACATGTAGCTTGCTAGCACAAAACTCTCATGTTATACATGAGAGTTTCTCGAAATTGATTATTTTAGAATCTAATATAGAACAGGTTTCTGCATAAAACATAGCTGTGTGTTCAGAATTGGTTTAGTGTCAAGTCTGAGGTAGAAGCGATTATTGCTTTTGACAATACTGATGATTTACGATGGCTACAGACGAAACTACTGAACATTATTATTAATATTCGGCTTCTTGAATAATATGAAAAAACAATCGGCCTTAGTAAATAAGTTCTTCCGATAATTCATTAAGAGCAATGAGGTATCTCGAACCCATCAATCACTAGTTTTCCTGTTTGCCGAGCATCTGAGATAGGCACAGTAGCGTTTACGTAGTAGCGTACTTTCTTTTCTCCAAAGCATAAGTAGCCTTTTAAAAAGTTCCAATCTCGCGGAATCCATAAGAAAATTGCATCGCAGTATTTTAGTATACGTTCGGCAATTTAAAATAATGTTTGTTCACTATACGTTTCGCGCATGCAGACGCGAACGGGAATCTCTTATAAATATTTGATACGGCTGAGCCAGATATTTGCCTTTGCAAAGCAACAGTAGCTTTAGGCAATAACGTCGAAATTTCAGAGCCCACCTTCGGGCTAATAGAATTTTCATTTCAATAGCAAATCGTTGAAGAGGGGACGGTCCGGTTTAAATGGAAGACAAAAGAAACAATGTCGAAGAAAGGTAAGGCGATAAGATTGTTTCCTCGCTTGTTTTACTGCTCACGTCTTCGTAAAAGGTAAGGTTTTCGATAGACATATGAGATTTGATATAGTCAGTTTGACGATAAATGTAGCGATAAAAAGTTACGTTACTCCCTTGATTAGAGAAACGTTAATTAACATTCGATTCGAAGGCATCCGATCCGTTTCAAAACATTCGTGCTAACTTTATTGCTTAGTTAAGCTTACAGAGTTTGCAAACAGGAACGAAACACGCCAGCAATTATTAAAAATTCAACCTCTCGCATGTATTTTTCAAGCGTATGTATGTATGTAATTAATATTTAAACTTGTCACCAAGTTGTACAAACAGGGTACCCCTTGGTTAATAATGAATTCTGGACATGTGTCCCATGCGAATGCTTTAGGCTCCAGCGCCCCTTCGTGAGACAAACATTACATTATGACGGGAACAACGAAATCAAGGGCCTTGTTGGTGCATTGGTAATGAGTACGCTGTTAGTTTCAAATATAATGTGATCAAATACGGATAGGGATAAAGGGTTTCCGAAAATACCACACTCGTATCCTAATTATTTATTTATTATATACTTTATTGTACACCATAAGTTACATTTATAAAGGAAACTTAAAACTAAAAACACATACAATGGACGGCCTTATCGCGTTCCGCGATCTCTTCCAGGCAAACAGGGCTGGACACGAAGTGGGGGTGGCATTGGTATGACAATACCAAATTAAAATGTTATAAAAGATATGCAGATACATGTATATGCTATGTAATATAAACATACATACTAAAATATAAAGGCAATAAATAAAATGATGACAATCAATTCATAATCACAGCTACAGGTAATGCTCCCTCACAAGTCTTTACAATTAGTTATATATTTACCACATAAACCCCTAAATATACCTCCACAGAAATTGGCCAAGCAAACAGCACAAGCAAATAAACGAGAACAAAATAATACATTACCAACTGTAACGGAAAAAGGAAAGGCACCTTCCCGTAATCACAGCAAAATTATAATTCCCCGAAGACTGACTCATAAAATTTTATGGAAAATGTAAATTATTTAGTATGTTCCACTAAAGATAATATTCAAAATATGCAAACATTCTCGACTGAGTTCATTTGAAGGCTGAAACTCCACGTGGGTAAATAATTAATTTGCTTTTGCAAAGAGTATACAAGTGTACGAAGTTGGTTTGGTGCCTAGCTGTTGAAAATTTTAAGCGGAATACACGGTCGGCCGAAAGGCGTTCTCAGTGGTTATGGCATGTTGGCTGTTTAAAGAGTGGCCTGTGACACCGAAAGGCGGTACGGTTTCATCAATTTTTCAATCCTTCTTTAGTCGTGAGATTACTTCCTTACTTATCTCCTGAGTTTAGTTAGCAGGGCCAACTTCCTGAATTTAGATTGTGGGTTCTAGTAGAGGAGAGAACTACTATACGTATACCTCTTTTTATTGCCGGCTGTAAAATAGAAGATTGCATTGAGGGATTTTTGGCGAAGAGCCTAGTTTACCAATCACGACATAGTACCCGCTAAATCTCAAGTCTGGCATCGATTTCTAATGCAGTATCATAGGAAATAAATATTTTGTGGCTTTCTGCCTTGTTTGTCTGCTTGGACTGGGAGAAAGCAACATACTGCTACAGTTTCTATTGGTTTGTGGTTCTTGTGATATATTGTACCTGTGGTGCGTCATGTGAACTAGTGTGTGTAATGGTTTATTTTCGCAATAAACTGAATACGAAGCAACTCGTATCTTTTATTAAAATATTTTTGTTATCAAAACATTTAACTAACTGAAGGACAGCTTCATATAATAAAATAGTATTTTGGTCCTGTTTTCCTCTACAGGAGTGTCACTCCAAACAGATTCAGTACAATGCGCGCTGATAACACTTGACAAGACGCTTGCCCATTGCCATCGTGCAATAAAGTGATAGCCCGTGTACACAATGGCCCACGTTAGCTACATGTCAACGTCATCTCTACAATGAACCAAAGATATATCAAATAGTCAGTTGAGGATAGTTACACATATTGTAGAAAGAGACAAAAATATCTCGAAAATACATCTTCAATTGGCAATGATTTGCTCTTACTTTACTTTTTACCCGACTGCCGAAGGAGAGTAATGTGTTTATCAGTCTATGTATGTATGTATGTGTATGTATGTATGTTTGTTCCTATGTGGCGTTCTAGAGACCAAACGCGTTGGCCGATTTTGATGATTCTTACATCAATCGATTCATCTTAATCCTGCGAGTGTCACTGGCTACATTAAAATTGGAAAAAACAAAAATGGCGGATTTGGGCGCCATTTTGTGTGGGGAAAATAATTTTTTTTCTTCCGTACCCATCGTGTGGGGTATCAAAATAAAGGGTTTTAAGAGGCGATTTCAAAAATATATAACACTTATATGTTTAAATGTACCTAATTCTAAAAAAAAATAACTAGAAAGTTGTAAATAAAAAAAGTTTTTTTAAAAAAATCAAAAATCCCGACTGCTTAAAAAGCAAACTAAAAAGACGCAAACAAGAAGAAAATCATGCTGTGCAGTCGGAGGATACATATTCGCGAGCTGGCGGACCAAAACCAGATTTATCCTCCGACTGCACAGCATGATTTTCTTCTTGTTTACGTCTTTTTAGTTTGCTTTTTAAGCAGTCGGGTTTTTTGATTTGTTATTTCATGTATTTCTCTAGGAGCAACTGCATGATCTAGCGAAGATTTTAAAGTATTCGCTAGCATTGTGTAATTCTCTGTTTCTCTCATACAGTTCATTGCTTTTCGATGGTAAAGACACATAAGGACATTCTGCAGTAGTTACTCGTTGGTAGGCTTAAATATTTGCTATGTAATAATTTCAAACTTTAATCACAATTGTTTGGAGTATCCTTCTGGTTTCGATACTAATGGCAGTTTCAATATATCTATTATAACTTATTATGTGGACCATTTCGGATTGTTGGATCGCAGAAAAACTGACACCGATGTTGCCATGTACAACCATGCCATGTACAAGTATAAATTAAAATCCCCCGAGGCTTATTAACTAAATAATTTATCTATTAGGAGACACGCTTCGATCGACAATCCATCGAAACACGTAATTATAACATTACACGATATCTTGCGAAAATACCCCGCTTCAAAGAGTAAATTGTGCATAACTTTTGAACGGCTATGATATAATAGCTAAGAATAAGCCTTTCATACAAATAAAAATCAAAATGGCTTCATCCGTTTAGGAGCTACGGTGCCACAAATACACAGCAACAAAAGTCAAACTTATAATACCCCTCTTTTTCCGTCGAAGGTTAAAAATAGTAGCCCTCGCCTCTGTCAAGTTAGACTGGAAGCTGCATAGTTACATTGGTACAAGGTGAGGTAGAATTTATTAAAATAGCTCCAGCAATTTCAAAATCAGCATGATTTACGTATACGAAAACTAACTTTGAAACTGCCATTAGTATCGTAACCAGAAAGAAACTCCAAACAATTGTGATTAAAGTGTAAAATTATTACACAGCAAATATTTAAACCTACCAACGGGTAACTACTGCAGAATGTTCCTATTCAACTTCTGCCGTTTCTAACTTGCTTTAATACAGTCTTAACCAGAACTTAAACTGCGTCTAAACTCTGAATCCGCGCGAGATCTTAATTATGTTACTTCTATCGATTATGACGTTTAGATAAAGTCTACTTACTCGAGACGGTGTAGCTTCCATATATTTATAGAAGGCTTATATGCAGGGTACCGATAAAAATAATCGGTAACTGAGTATCAATACTTCTGTTATCTCGATGTTTTTCAAGGTATACTTAAGTTACAGTGTTTCTAAAACTTTTAGAAAAACTTTGTTATCGTCGCGCATCGTATTGTCATTGGTGCTCGAAATCCCTTTCGAAAACTCGATATAACGCCACAATTCATTTTGAAAAGGGACTCAAACAAGGGCGTCGCCAAGGGGGGGCAGGGGGGCATTCTAAAAAAGATGCCAAATTTTGCAACCATCACAGTCCTAAGTCTTTGACTTGACTTGCTTGATTGATCATTCCCATACGTCGCGAATGAATATATATAAACCAAACCCAACAGATCGAACCGTTGTTGATATCCTGAAATAGGCAAAAACCTTCTTTCCCGACACGGAAAAGAATTGAAAATTTTGATCGCTCTTCCCCGTGCACAACGCGTACGGTAGACTTTACCTACAATTCATACTTTTCTCACTCTCCATATCAACTTGCCCCCCCCCTGGGCCATCGGCTGGCGACACCCTTGGACTCAAATCCTTTAAAACTGCCTTAAACAGTCTTATAAGTAGGTAAGATAAGAATCTCTGAACTGTTTAACACTTCTCAGCAGCAGAGTCTCCAATCCAATTTCACAACATTGTGGGTCACCAAGATACAGGCTTTGCCTAGTTTGGGACCCGTCGCTAACCTATTTAATATCATTGTTAGTTTTAATCAATGTTTCACGATAATACTATGACCTAACAAATGTAACTGTGTATGGTAAATAAACGATTTTTATTTTTACATTTTCTTTTTTTTATTATTAATTTATTATTTTTTTATTCATTTTTTTTTTTTTTTTTTTACAAAAAATAATCATTTACTGGTGATAAATATTTCAGAGATTTTCATAAAGACATGAACAAGACTGGAAGATTAGTTAATGATTCCGTAAGGGTGACGTTACTATGTATATAGAAGGTAGATACTAAATAAGATACTGCGAAAGAGTAGAGTATCGATATTTCTGATTCGATATCATATCCTATCTCATACGACGCGTGTTCCAACGCACGATTGATCGCAATTGCCGACGCTTTGAGACTTTATTTGAAGTGTACATAATTTGAACCAGATAAGCATACGTTTCATATTTTTTCTGGGAACCTACCTTTCAAAGAAGCATGAAGCAATCTTGAAAACTATTGAAGGCTTTGAAATACATTCCACCGATAGAGCGCGATAACGATAACGCGTAAGCGCATGAAATTCATGGCGCTTACGCGTTTCCTTCAACATAATCCCTATAGATTTTACATCACAGAAGTGACACAGCTTTTGTACCTTAAAAACTTCATAAGAATTCATACCCTTGAAATTTTTTAAATCACAAGTTAATTAGTTAAATAAATGGGAAAATAGAAGAGTATAAAAAAAAATGAATTGTCATGCGTTTATTTGCTCATGTACGTTAACAATAGTTTGAAATCAAAATAAATAAAACATCAAATAAATGCCTCCTGCCAAACGACACTAGATTTTGACTTAATGGAACATCTGTATATAAAGGGTCTTTCAACAAGGACGGGTCGATGTTAAAATTGAATAAAACAAGATGTGTGTGAGATATTAACGAAATTTATTTTTTATTTAAAAGGCCCATTTATGCCATTATGGATGGAATATGACATCGTTCAAATGTCCGCCGCGGCTTCGTATGGTGGCACGAATCCGTGAGATCCAATTTTGAATGACTCTGCTCTCTCTACTCCTTGTTGAAAGACCCTTTATATTATATGATTCTATTGTGGTATTACGATATTATTTTACCTATTTATTCACTTGAACAACAAATAATTTTACTTACTTGACTACTAAATTGTTATTTATGTCCCAGATTCACACTTCGTTTCGAATTATCGTATTATTAGCGCCGCTCCGTACGACACGTATGTCGAAGCCACACTAAAGTAAGGTTTACGGATAGCAGTACAGCTCAGTCGAACAGAATTAGTGTTCGGTTCGCCAAATCTAGTGCGTAGTACATAATATATCGATGATTGTAGGTAAAAAATTCTAGGTACCTATCTACAGAAGAAGTTTTGCAATTTCTAAGTGTGCTGTTTAGAATTTATTGGACATATTCCACGCGTTTTGAATACGATGCCAATCTTGATATTACTAACCGCTTAGCTGAAAATGATACTACCTAAAGAATAGCAACGCGCGGATGAGTGGAGGTCATCCAACGCCTCATATGTCCCTGCCTTTTATGGGAGGGCAAAATCAGACCGTAACATTTTATTATCCCATTCGTTTGACTGACTCCTTCCTTCCATACAATTTAATTTTTGATTAGATTGTTACATGTTCCAGCTCTTGGAATTGGCAAAGTTTGAACACACCCCGAAATGGTAGAAGACAAAAAGTTCGCCTTTACTTGGCACTTACACTTTTTACTTACACTTTTTACTACGGCAATCCAGTGTAGACATTTTGATTTTTATAGTTATCATAACTCGTCGACCACATCATCGATTACCTCACGATAGTGGTCAAGCGTGAGCCTTTCAATAACTAAAAAAAAATCTTCGTTGGCGAAGCTAGGGGTGAAATGAGCAAATATAATTGGCTACTTTTATTTTTTTTTTAATTTATTTGGCTACTTTTATTTTTTATTTATATACTAAGTTTATTGCGTCAATGTTCCTATGGGTGGAGCTGCATGCCGAAATACAGGCTTTCACCTAGTTCGGCTGCAGATGATCCCTCCGACAAATATTGTAAACGCAAGTAGTTTTAAGTCATTAATAATCAAAATTGTGAACTTTTGTCTAGCTCAATAAAAACTATTTTTTTTTTTTTTTATAAACTGCAATAATAAGTGTGTCTAAATTACCCGAGGTAAAGTTTAACATAACTTATGTACGACTTATACCTTACTTAAGGATTTTATGATAAGTTCATAATATACCTATAAGTATGCGTGTCAGTTCTGTGATGAATAAAAAAATATTATAATAAAATAATATCGTTCTTTTCTTTTTTCTATTAAAATTGATGTAATAAAGGCAGACAGCGGCCAGTCTTATTACATTTTCGTATTAATTAGAGCTAAATATTAAGGATACCTATTAGAGCTATTTTTAGGAACCTTTGATCAACGAACAAAGAAGACATTTCTCCAAACAAAACGATGGAAGAGACGTATTTATTACAAGGAAAAAACCAAAACTACGTCATAAATTCAACGGTGAATAATGTCCTGGAACGACGATAAAAAGCTCTCTTGTCACTTTAAGCATGAAATATACACATCATCGTAAATACTGGAGGGTACTTGGCACTTGACAGTCTGAGTAAATAGGCTTCTAGGTACGTTGCCAAGTACATACTTTTTCTTCATGCTAGCGCTTTTCCAAAGCTTGATAAAGGCAGATTTCATTACTGTTAGTCTGGGTTCGACTTGATTATAAAAGGCCTCACGTTTATTGGGAGGGATATCCTGTTATCTAGTTCATCATTGATTACACGGGCTGATCTTTGGCATTCTTTTTCAGCTCAGGGCGTTGTACAATTTAAGGTTCCAAAAGACTGGCGACGCGAAATTACGACTAAAGCGCTGTCCACACATTTCTGGGTTCCCATTCCTGACGGAACACGGATAATCGGTTACATACGATTTGTATGAACGATACGGATCCCACTGATACGGATATGTGTGAACAAGTTCGTAAAAATCGTATGTAATCGATTTTTCTCCGACCCTCCCGTGATCCGTCAGGGATGGTAACCCGGAAATGTGTGGACAGCTCTTAAGTATTATGTCGATCAACATAGACACATACTTTGTCTGTGTCAAATTGCAATGTTTCCACATTGCCGCTTCGTTTTGTATTGTGCACCGTTGTCGCATTGTTGTACCACGCCTGTCTGCAGAGACTGCCTAGAAGCTGTACATGTACTTAGCAGGCATACTGCTCAAGACTTGCGTTCGTCATCATCATCAGCCTGTTAATGTTCCCACTGCTGGGACACAGGCCTCCTCTCTGTGAGAGAGGGAATGGGTCTTAATCCATCACGCGGGCACAGTGCGGGTTGGTGGATAACACATGTCTTCGAATTTTTGGTTCTAGGACATGCCGGTTTCCTCACGATGTTTTCCTTCACCAGATCTGTGACTTGTGTTACCACTGCTAAATGGACACCTATTATATCTTCTAAGGAACACACTGAATAATCCTGTGGGGATAATCAATAACAACGATGCATGGTAAACGCATCCGTGGCTATTAAGGTTTATCCTAGCAACCCGTAAAGGAGGCTCTTGGCTGTGTTTAACCGCCTGCTTGCTTAGATTAATAGCCATTGGCATTTCCTTCCTCCTCCGTAGGGGCACATGAAAAGCCACTAAATATTATTGCAGAGATGTCTCGAACAGGAAATATGTTTACCTTATTTCGACATACCCTTAGCTCGTTTATTGGTTGTGACAGCTTATCATCAATTTTATAACTCACTGTCTTCGGTGTTCGTATCATCTTTATGCCGATGATCTTCAACTGTATAGAGCGGCGCGAATAGAAGATTTATCGGACGCCATAGAGGATGTAAACCGGGACTTGAATGCTATTAAGGACTGGTCTCACATTTTAACATATTTCTACATAATACTACAGTACTGATTTTTGTTTTTTTTTTTTTTTTTTATGTGAACTGTAAGATTGTTAATAAAGGCTTTTATTATTATTATTATTGTCTCCTTTATTTAATTGTCTTTCTTATTATCTACATTTTTAAATATTTTTATAAAATAAATTTAAAAACAAAAACATTTAAAAATATAAAAAATAGAGGCCCACCGGTATCGGGAACAGGGTCCAAGCTACCGGCGGTCAGGGCTCCAGAGAGAGGAACCTCCTAACAATGCGAGCCGTGTCCAGAAGTACTGCTTTCTGGATCAGGCCCTTGACCCAGCCGCCTAACGAGAGCCTCCTAAGGTGTTGGTCGAGGCTCGTGGCTATTAAGCCATTGGCCGACACGACTATCGGTACAATGATCGCTGTGTCCACATCCCACATGTCGACAACCTCGCGAGCCAAGTCAAGATACTTGATTTGCTTATCTTTCTCGGCTTTCACGAGGTTCCCGTCATGCGGGACGGTAATGTCAACAATCATTGTACGCCTCTCGATTCGGTCCACCACCACAATATCAGGCTTATTGGCTACAATAGTCCTGTCAGTGATGATGGACCGATCCCAGTACAATGTGATATTGCCATTTTCGAGAACTGGGTCGGGCACATACCTGTAGTACGGTACCTCCGATGCCACAAGAGTGTATTTCAGAGCGAGTTGCTGATGGATAATCCTGGCTACAAGGTTGTGCCTATGCAAGTACTCTTCGTTAGCTAGCCGAGAACAACCAGAGATAATGTGGCGGATCGATTCACCCGGGCGGTGACATGCCCGACAGATGTCAACCGTGCCATCCTTCACAATAAATCTCCGGTAGTTATTCGTCATGATAACTTCGTCCATAATTGCACAGACAAAACCTTCGGTTTCCCCAAAGAGGTCACCGAAACGCAGCCAGGCTACGGACGCTGACTGATCTACATCGGACCCATGTAGGGCCCGGAAAAAGCGTCCGTGGAGCTCCTTACTCTGCCATACCTCCCTGCGGTCGTTAGTCTCAAGCACTACAGGCTTGCGCCAGTTCTCATTTGCCAAGGAGAGCGGGGTGAGTCCCTTGTCCACTGCCACTACATCTCGATGCATACCCACGTCGGCGTGTAGAAAATATTCTCTGAGATTGCATATCTCGCGGTTGTGGAGGTTTTTGGCATTTAAAAAGCCTCGGCCTCCACACTTCCGCGGGATATACAATCTCATGACCGACGATCGTGGGTGATGCATTCGATATGCAGTCAGCAATGTTCGGACCCGCCTATCCAGGGCGTCGAGTTCGGTTTGAGTCCATTTGAGTATGCCGAAAGAGTACATCAATACCGGCATGACCCAACCGTTGAAGGCGCGCACCTTGTTTCCGCCCGAAAGAAGGCTATTGAATACTTTCTTCAGGCGGCCAAAGAAGCGTTCCCTCAACGATTGCTTCATGTCAGTAGTACTGATACCTAATGCTTCCGACATACCCAAATACTTATAGGTTTCGTTTGGAGAGAGGGATCTCAGGTTTATGGAATCCGCGAGTTGAATTCCCACGGATTCCACAATCTCCCCTCGCTTTACATGCATGACCGCACATTTGTCCACACCAAACTCCATCCTGATGGCGCTACTAAAAGTTTCAGTTACCTTCAGTAGCTCCATCAGCTGAAGATTGCTGGGGGCAAAGAGCTTCAGGTCATCCATATAAAGGAGGTGAGATATAACCTGACCACCTCTCCTCAACCGATAGCCAAGCCCTGAATTCTCCAGCATCATGCTTAGAGGATTCAAGGCTAGACAAAACCAAAGTGGACTCAAACTATCGCCCTGGAATATACCTCGCTCGATCCTTACAGGTTCGCTATTCCTCTGGATATTTCGACATCCTGGATAGCGAAGGACTGTGCTCCATTGCCCCATACACGATTTCAGGAAGGTGCGTAGAGTTGTATCTATTTTATACAATTCTAGCACCCTCATGAGCCATGTATGAGGCACCGAGTCATAGGCCTTCTTATAATCTATCCAACATGTCGACAGATCCTTTCGGGAACGCCGAACCTGTTGGCTAATGGCCATATCAATAAGGAGTAGCTCCTTAGTACCGCGGGACCCGTTCCTACATCCATTCTGAGAGGCCGACATGATGGAGTTATCGTCGACGTGTTTATTAATTTTAACTCTCAAAATGGATGTAAGAACCTTATAGACCGTCGGTAAACATGTAATAGGTCTATAATTTTTGGGTTCCGCAGTGCTACCAGCCTTGTGGAGCAGGTGGGTAATTCCTGTTGTAAGGAACTTGGGTAGCGAACCAGACTCTAAGGCTGCCTGGTACTGAGATGCCAAACGAGCGTGCGACCTCTGTAGCCATTTTATCCAGAAGTTGTGCAGCCCGTCCGGCCCTGGAGATTTCCAGTTCGGCAACGGACGGACTGCACGGGCTACATCTTGGGGGCTGATCGTGATAGCCCCCATTTCTTCTATTGGATCGCACGCTCGTTCGACCTCCCGAGTCCATTCACCTACGGTGTGACTGACAGGCACCGACCAGATGCTGCGCCAGAATGAACACATAGCGTCATCATCCGGCAGAAGCGTATCAGTCACACCTTGGTCGGGTCGCTCCCAAGCCCGATAAACCCACCTTTCATTACTTAGGAATGTGCGATTCTGGGTGTATCGCTCCACTCTCCGCCTGTACCTACGAATACGGTTTGCCCATGCAAACACTTTTTGTTTCAGGAAGTCGATGCGCTCTGTGACATGGGATATATAGTCTCGGGGGCTGACATCAGTCCCCGAAAACGCCCGTCTCACAAAGCGCATCACTCTTAGGCGATTATTGCCCTGCCTGAAACAAATTAGTTTGCCGATGAGTGCTCTGGCCCCACCAATACGACGTTCGATCCTGCACTGCCAAGCCGGTACGGCTGGTTTCGGTCGTGTAGCTCTGTCATCTGAAAATTTGACGTGGGCTACACGACATGCCGCTACAGCCGCGCAGTACATGATCGAATGTGTATCAGTGAGGTCTTCGCAGTCATCAAAATAGTTTGACAACTGCGAATCCAGAGCAGCCACCAGCGCCCTATTTTTGTTATGCATGGGCAAGCGAGGTAATCGTGGCCTAAGTTCGGGTTGCATGTAGCGATATTCCCGAATAGCACACTCCAAAGCACTCCTCAATTCATCATTGTACTGGGTACTTACGTTTGTAACCCTGTCACTACTCTCCACGTCAGCGTGGTTGGACTGTGGTGGCACCACAGCCTGCGACGAGGGTGCAGTGACACGGTTACTCATTTCAGTTCGGAGGCGATCAAGTACCTACAGTATCATCCAACATACGATTACGCTGGATGACCCGCACCTGATCCGAAAGTCGCTGGGCCGAAACGTTGACGGCTGGCTCAAGCACCTGAAACAAAGAGAGCATACGGACACGGTACGCGGTCAGGTTGTTTCCTCCCTCTGTAGCCCCAAAGTATGCGCGCATGACATTTTCATTGATGGATAGTGTCCATCTCATGCGCTGCACACTACCGCCGGGTGCTGGGACCCTATCAGAGACCGGTAAGCCTCGAGGTCCTAAGCGGTCCGGCGGCCGGCGTACTCCCCGTCGACGCGCAGGTGGTGGTGTCGTCGGCGGAGAGAAGTACTCGTCGCTCGAGCTCGACGCAACTGCCACGGCCGGTGACACAGCACTCACGGTGGGGCTGGTTTCCGGCGGCGGCGAGGCGGAGCTGGGCGACGAGGCCGGAGGTGGTAGGCGTGCTTGCCTTGCGGCGGCAGCTCTCGTCAACATGACGTCGTCTTCATTTTTCTCATATCTTCTTAAATGTGTAAATCGGTCATAATTTTGATAATGTTGTTGGTTTATGTTTTTTTTTCCTTGGTTTCATTGTATTCTGTACAATTTAGATGGTTAAAATTTTATATTTTGTAATAAATTTGGAAGAGAAAAAATTTTGGCATCCGTCTGTCAAGTCGAGCCACAGATTATTTATTATTATTATTATTAAGGACTGGTCTGACAGATTTGGGGTATCCGTAAACCCCTCAAAATGCCAGGCCATTGTTCGCGGTCTTACTTACTCTTACTCTGTCCCTCTCACACTACTGATTTTGTTCACTCTTCCTTTCATATCCAGTCAATTCATTTTTGGAATGCGTTTCCTTCCGAGATCAGTGCGGCCACCAGTTGGTACGCATTTAAGCGGCAATTGCGGTTTTATTTTCAACACAAATAAAGCTGAGTCATCTCAGTTTCTTCTTTTCTGTTACTTCATAAATATATATAATGTGTATATTTATATAGATATATATGTACGTGTATTTTACCTATTTTAGTATAATAACTACCAGCAATTTTTTTATAAAACTATGCATCTGCCATGTTGTCTCTGCACCACCCTAGGTTGACTGGTAGAGAATGCCTTAGACATTAAGTCCGCCTTTGAACCTTTGTGCATGAAGTCTAAATAAATATCACTTTCGTAGGAATGGCGAGCTTTTGACGATCAGTACATAGTATAACATCACGCCTCCTCCCCTAAGAGTTAGACAGAGGTATACTTAAAGTATACCCACAGGAAAATAGTTATGCCGGTTGCCATTAATCGGGCAAAAATTCAGACTCCGGGTTGCTGAAACATTCCAAACGAAAAAAAACAATAACAATTTGTTACCGCGGTCCTGGCACAAGCAACTGAAGGAACACGGGGTTTTTGTCAGTAAAAGTCTGACACACCCTCCCGTTTCACCCAGAGCGGTAGAAGTCATTGGATGACATCCAAACTAAAAAAAAACATCAAAAAAAAAATAGTACCTTATTCTCAGCAGAACCTAGAGCTTGAGATCACTAGACCAAAGCGGCAGTCAATGATTACATTAATAGATGCAAAATAAATCCCCGTCCATGTGAGTGCTCGTTCACACAGAGGTCCGTTTTACGGGTCCGCTTTATATACGTCAGCGCCGAATAAAACAGTATGCGACTGTTTTATTCGGCGCTGACGTATGTAGTTGTATGAGCTAGTTCACACACATGATAATATTCCGAGTCCAGTAAAAATACCGATCCGTCAAAAAATATACAGCAGTCCATTTTACAGGTCCGATTTATCGTATACGTTTTTACTCGGCAATGGCGTAGGTAGTTGTATAAACGAGTTCACATACACAATAGTATTAAAATACTGATCCGTTTTATCGGACGTCCATCCTTATAGAAAGTTGCTTGGTGTGAACAATCGTCACCAATACCCCCAGACGGAATAACGGATTCGTCCCTTACCAATTACCCCCAGTAGCGACGTATTCGTTAAAACGGTACTGTAAATGCGGTGTAAAAATCACCTCCATTAGCGACGGATCCGTTAAAAACCGGCCAAGTGCGAGTCGGACTCGCGCACGAAGGGTTCCGTACCATTATCGCAAAAAACGGCAAAATAATCACGTATGTTGTATGGGAGCCCCACTTAAATATTTATTTTATTCTGTTTTTAGTATTTGTTGTTATAGCGGCAACAGAAATACATCATATGTGAAAATTTCAACTGTCTAACTATCACGGTTCATGAGATACAGCCTGGTGACAGACAGACAGACAGACAGACCGCAAAGTCTCAGTAATAGGGTCCCGTTTTTACCCTTTGGGTACGGAACCCTAAAAACGATCCTGGATACACGAATGTTCTGTGTGAACGTGTCGAGGTTAATTTATGGGAACTATTTATTATTTCTTACTAACTGATCACTTTTCCATTTTAGGGGAAGTGAGTCTTTGACGATATTAGATAGAGTAAAATATGAGTTCAGAAATAAATTCAAAATCAATCTACGTGCATCTACGGCTTTTTGAAGTAAACATGGTGGTCGAAGTAGACGATACATGTCCTTATAGAGAAGGACTCAAGCTGAACCTAGGCAAGACAAATATTTTCTTAATTTTTCAACCGTGTTTTGAATGAAGGCGCTATTTTCGTTTAACTCTATAGGTTAAACAGCCGCCACCCGAACTGAAGTCACCGTCAGAACCAGATTAACATAATTAGTTATTATAAAATTCCTACAAATTAAACAAGACCCTTTCCACCCACATTCAAATCCAGGTTATCAAAAATACAAAAATCTCGGTATTACAGATAAATAAATAAAGTGTCATAACAATGTTTCTAGTCCACTAGCTGCCTACCTTTCTGTGCGAGCAGATAACGAGCTTATACCTACCCTCCATTCACATTTATTTTATTTCCGACGTTCAGGAACTATGGTAACCTTTTCACAGTGGAAAAATTATACGAAATATGTAATTGAAAACGCGGATGAGGTAATTGTATGGGTGTGCCTGTACCTATTAGTAATGCTGAACCCAAAAAGTTACATTGTACAGCTGATTGGACGTTCTGATCCTTAATAGAGAAAGAAATGGAAACTTTTCTTTTCCTGCTACGACAGTGAGTGTCTTCAAAAAGTTTTGTCTTTATTTTGTGGTGGGTTTGAAGATTGTTCTTAATTAGGAAAACCTTTTCTCCCTGGTAGCGTGTATATTAGTATGTAGGACCAGGTAACCCAGGGACGTGCCTAACAGGACGTTGCACAGAGGGGGTCTTTTAAGGGTACACTAGTCGAAAATTCTTCCATACAAACGTAGTCTGGCTTTTACTCCACTGTTTGACGATGTACGTTCAAAATAAAAAATGATATCAATTTGTCTCATCATTATCTAGCCCTGTATGGAAGCAAAAAAGTAAAAAAAAAATTACTTGAAAGTTATGAGCTTCGAAAGTTCCATCTTTTAACACTAATTTTAACGCATCTTTGGGCGCAAACGGAAAATTAAAAAACGGCCTCCATACAGGGATAGATTAGTAGTTCAACAATGCAAATAATTTTATTTTGAACAGATACATTCAGTTGTTTTTTCATGATATCCAGACTCCCAAAGGTCTGTTTATAAAATTTCGCGCTTTCGTTTTCGTTCTAAATCATCATCCATTTTGCTACAAATTTGCAAAAGTGCTAATTCGTTCGCGTGCTAACTTCTTACTGCTCATAACAGCATCTATCTGTTCCGCACGTGTTGTCGGTTGATATAGCACGCATTTTAAACCCGCGCACAAAATAGTTCGTGCCGTCAACTAGTGTACCCTTAAGAGGTAACGAGGCCCTTCCAAGTGCTGTTGGTGATCACCGGGGTGGTTTTAGTGAGGTAAAAATCCCACACACCCTGGTCTTTCCCCCAAAATTCCAAGCGCCTTTTGTAGGTTTCCAGCCGTAAACAAAAAAAAGTATTTGCTTAACCGGTATTGTATTTGAATCTATAATTTCCAGTTCATCATTAAGTCACTCAACTACCAAATTAAAGTTTTGGTTATAGGGATGTTTCCGGGATATAAAAATGATAATTATTTGTAGTCCGTCAGGGACTTTATCAAAATTAAATAATATTGGACCCGTATTTATTGCTTTATCAAATAATTAAAAGTTCAGGAGTGAGTGTGGCTTGTGACGTCACTTTGTTAGTATAAAGTGTAGCACACCGTGACGTCACACGATAATTCAACGCACTGTATCGAAGTTATTTTTTTTTTACGTGGCAAAAGAAAAAATACTTGTCTAATATTAATCTTTGATTTGATACCCAAAATCTGACTATAACCTTTTCCACAAACTTCCAAACTCTACATCTGGAAAGCAATTAACTAGCCTCGTGCCTGAACTTCCGACATATGGAGCTGGTGTACCAATTTACCAACGACCGTCACGCCTGGCAGGCATCAGGTCGACCAAGTAGATTGGTTTCAAATTGGATCGAATGTAAGCACTTCTGGTTTTGGTTCTGGTTTAGTGACTTGGCAGTTCTTAAATATGGAGTCTTTAAAAGGCATGAAAAGTGTTTGTTTGGTTGTTGATGAACCACGCTAGCCTTAAAAACATTCCTACTGCTGAGCAGAGGTCTTACCAAATATAATTTATTTGATAGATAGATAAGAATAAACATCGACTAATACCCCAGGCAACGTTACGGAACAAAAATATAGGTTTAAGAAAGTTACTATAGTGCCATACAGTATTTGTATGAACTGTACAATTTGTGCTACAGCATTATTTATACTTACACGCGTATTATAAGCTCAAAAGTTAACAACTCTACAATAACACACAAGAGAGGGCCTCTTGTGTGTGAGTGTGGAACTGTGGAGTTGTGCGGTTAAAATAACTCAAGATTCCTTGGCATGTTTAATATATCTGGATAGACTATTCAGTAGTCTTCTTAATTATCTTAATGACCTACTTGATTAAACAATATGTTGATTACTGATAATGCTTGCGTAACTCATTGGTTCTAGGTCATCCCAGACTACTAAGAGGTCATAATTAATTGACATATTTGTTCTGATGTAAACATAACTGTAATAAATACTGTTCCATAATCTTTTGCGTCTAGCCTTATAATATTTATCTCTGTTAGTAGAATTTCTCTTCTACATTCACATAATCCTCGTGTTTAACTGTGGCATTAAGCAATATAATAAATTAACACAAAACCACATCTGCTTAGATGATTCAATTAATGTTTTTCTACATTTCCAACGTTTCAAGCGCTTTTAAGTTAGTCCTTCACAACCCCGACCGCTTTAAAGTGCTGGAAACGCTGGCAAGTATAGAATGCAAACGAGAAGAGTGGGACTTAAAAAAATACCGTTGAAAACACTAACAGTAATTTTCATTCATGATATTTATGAACACAGGAACTTGCTGCAAGTGTATGAACAGCTGCTGATAGTGCACTTTTAAAGGATTACGATAGTCCATTCTCGTTTGGCGTTTCCATATTGCAGCTATAAAATATTAACGACTATTCGCACTAGTGGTTTCGGTATACTCACTTCAGTAAAAGCCGTATTTCCGTGTCCCGAATAGGTTGCGGCCAATTGTTGTAGCTACCCATTTATAAAGCGTGCCTGAGCTTGCGATAAGAGATTGAATTTAAGTTTCAATTTTGCAGAATTTTCTGTATAGAGGCAATAGTATAAAGAAAGCTGGTGGAAACTGGAAGGAGTAACAATAAAAATACACCAGCCATTCTTACACTCACCGCGAATTGAATTGGCATGACATAGTTAAGGCGCACCTATTGGTGAAAACTGCACTTGAAGTGCTTTCTTCAAAACGAATCTAGATGACAAAAACAAACGATATTAAACGGTTTCCGATTAAAGTATTTTAGAATGCCAGTTTGACAACTTATCAAGCTAGGTACTGAACTTCTAATTCTAGCGGTTTTCAAGCTACAGTAGAGGTTGACAAAACTTTATATTCTTAATTCAAAACCCTGCCATATGAAATACGTACCTATTCAGAAGCTCTCCACAGGAAATATAACGCAAGTTCTACGGAAATTCCAACACGATTCCAAGTTCTAAATTCAATCTGGCATCTGCCTATTCTATTTCGTGCCTACAATTACTGTGGCTGTATCGCACATGTTCCTTTTTGATATTATCTATAGCTTCACAATAGGTCCCAACCTTCGTAACGTTTCCTATAGAGCAGATATCAAGCACTGTTAGACGGGGGAAGCCATATTTGTATCAAGATGATGAAAGAAAGAAAAAAGAAAGAAAAATTGTTTATTCTGCACAAACTAAACGCACAATACAAAATAAAGAGTGGCATTCACCAAATTCACAAATTAGCCAAAAGCCTCGTATTTAAAACAAAAAATTCAAAAACAATCTATACGGGAGAATATTACAATATCAGAATATAATAATTAGTTGTTGATAGAGCTGTTTTTCTTATAATTAAAGTGCCTCCATCATTGTTTCATTCATACTGGCGTTACTGGTAACCACCAGTAACGCCAGTTTGATTAAGTGAGTGAGTGCCAGTTTGACAGGTTTTCAGGCTAAAGTAGAGGTTGACAAAACTTCAACTTGTTAATTCAGAACCCTCTCATACGAAATACGTACCTATTCAGAAGCTATCTACAGGAAATATAACGCAAGTTATACGGCAAATTCCAACACGATTCCAAGTTCTAAATTCAATGGGACATCCGTCTATTCTATTCCGTGTCTACAATTACTGTGGCTGTATCGCACATGCTCCTTTTTGGTATTATCTGTAGCTTCACAATAGATCCTTCCCTTCGTAACGTGTCCTTTAGAGCAGGTATCAAGCACTGTCAGAACCCCCGTATCTGTTTGTATCAAGATGACGACGCGCGATGCAGCGACGCGACGTATCGTATTATGAAAAGCAATCTTTAGCGAGTGATGAAAATGAGAAGCAATCTTATCTTGACGAAGAAATATTTTATGGTGGGATTATAATAATTTGGTATTGATAGTTATTTTTGGGTGCTAATTAAACAGGCTTCTTTTTAATATCATTATTCGCCCCCAAAAATTTATGTTGCCTTCTAAATTACTAAGTCAGCCACAATTAGTGTGCGATGCGATGGGAGTGTGCGATGGAATTGCATGATCTAATTCCGCCCAGCCCGTTTCATCATCGGACTACCAGACGTACGGCGATGCGCCATCGGTACATGGTGGACATCCCACCCATACGCACTAAACGTTTTGAGAATACTTTTATTATGCGTACAGCTAAGGAGTGGAATTCCCTGCCGGAGTCTGTGTTTCCCGATAGCTACAATCTAGGGGTCTTTAAGTCAAGAGTGAATAGGTTACTACTAGGCAAGCGTGCTCCATCGTAGACCACATCTTCGCTTACCATCAGGTGAGATAGTGGTCAAGCGCGAGCATATAATAGATAAAAAAATAAATTAAAAAAATAACGAGCATCTAAATAATACTATGTTACTACCAAATCATGCAGTGGCTATTTTCACGATAAAAGAATATGATGTATTGTTTTACATGCTAAGTTATAATAAATGATGCTTTCTGTAGAAGCTTGAATTATTTTTTTTTGAGGATATTGCGTTGAAGCTGTAAAACGTAAAATGGTGACAAGATGTAAAATCCGTGGCCGAGTTAGTAAATTACGTGGCAATGTATAAATAAGAAGGACAAGTCACAATAATTGATGATCTTTACTTGACGCTTTCTGTAGAATATTTAGTTGGTGTTGCAAAAAAGACGAATTAGTTTATTAGAGGCTATGTAATTTTCCCGTTGCTTAGTTATAAAATTAGAAGTTTAATCACGTGTCCAATAAATAATTTTGTGACTTGACTTATAATTTCCCGTTATTTTTATTAAAATCAAAGTGCCTCCGTCAGGTAACTGATGTGCCCCTTAATTGCGTCACTTTTTGAAAGGTCAAAGACGTCCACAAGTTCTTTGCTTGCATTCATTGCTTGATATGTATAAAAATCCGTCTAATCGTCAGCGTCAAGCTCGCAATGAATAATGAATACAGTTGAATTATCACAGCTTTCATTAAAGTTACGCAATTGGGGGCTGATCATTCTAGGAAAAGTTTGAAGAAATCTCCGCAGATCTTCAGTCTTTGAAGAATTTTGTCTACTTTCAAGCAAAGCTACCTTCATAAAACTAAAAAATATTTCTTTGAGGCAAAATTAAATAATATAAATGTCCAGCAGTAATGTAATACCATCATTTACTAAGACAACAGCCCGCGAAATTTTTATCAGCATAGTTATTTTTAATTTCGTTGAAACAATCTTCTTCTTCTCTTTCTTTCTTTCATGACACGGTGTCGCAGCTGTTCTGTTTTTAACGCCCGACGAAAAAGCGGGGTGATAAGTTTGACGTGTGTGCCTGTGTATTATTGTATCTATCTGTGGCATCATAGCTCCTAAACGGCTTTTTATCCGGTATTTTTTTTCAAAGTTGACTTTATCGAGAGTATTCTTAGCTTTGTTCGAAGGAAATCGGTTCAGCCGTTAAAAAGTTATGTTCGTTTTGCTGTTTGAATCGGGGTGTTTTCGCAAGATATCATGGAATGCATGGAGTACTGCTCTCATCTCTGGGACGGATCTGCCAAGTACCAACTTGATGTACTTGAGTCGATTGACAAACGGGCCAAGAGGCTTATCGGCAGCGATGCACTGGTCGACTAAAAGTTCCAGAGCCTTGAACGTCGACGCCGAGTTGCCGGCCTCGCGTTGCAGTTAGTTTTTTATTGGTCACATTTCGGGGAGTGTGCGATGGAACTGCACAATTTGATTCCGCCTAGCCTTTTCCATCATCGGACAACAAGACGTACGGCAATGCGCCACCGATACACGATGGACATCCCACCCATACGTATAAAGCGTTATGCGAATACTTTCATTGTGCGCACAGCTAAGGAGTGGAATACCCTGCCGGAGTCTTTGTTACTTCTAGACAAGCGTGCTTCACCATCGAACACATTATTATTTACATAAGGCGAGATAGTGGTCAAACGCCAGCATTTCGATAAAAAAAAAACGTGTCATAACTTGTGTTCAATAGATTGTCGATCGAAGCGCGTATACTACTAGATAAATTACGTAGCATGCAATAAAAATGTTTTTTTTAATTTTACTTGTTTTGAGTTATATTATCTTATCTCTCTCTTCTTTTTAACAGGCTTTTTACCCGACTGCCGAAGGAGGGTAATGTGTTTATCAGTCTATGTATGTATGTATGTATGTAAGTATGTATGTATGTATGTTTGTTCCTATGTGGCGTTCTAGAGACCAAACGCGTGGGCCGATTTTGATGGTTCTTACGTCAATCGATTCGTCTTAACCCCGCGAGTGTCACTGGCTTCATTAAAATTGGAAAATAGTAAAATGGCGGTTCTTGGGCGCCATATTGTGGGGGGCCAATGATTTTTTTTATTTCAAACCTACCGTGTGGGGTATCAAAATAAAGGTTTTTAAGAGGTGATTTCAAAAATATATAACACTTATATGTTTAAATGTATCTAATTCATAAAAAAAAATAACTAAAAAGTTATAAAATAAAACAGTTAATTAAAAAAATCAAAAACCCGACTGCTTGAAAAGCGAACTAAAAAGACGTAAACAAGAAGAAAATCATGCTGTGCAGTCGGAGGATACGTTTGGTTTTGGGCAGCCAGCTCGTGAATACGTATCCTCCGACTGCACAGCATGATTTTCTCCTTGTTTACGTCTTTTTAGTTCGCTTTTCAAGCAGTCGGGTTTTTGATTTTTTTAATTAACTTTTTTATTTATACCATAACTCATAATTATTTGGTCGACCTAAGCTAGCATTAAATATAGATACTGCATTTTTTTTAGGGTACCGTTTCTCAAGAGGAAAGAAAGCAACCCTCATAGGATCACTTCGTTGTCTGTCTGGCTTTCCGTGTGTAAAGATATTTTTCTCTGGAACACCTGAAGGTATCAAGTTGAAATTAATATGATATACTCAAGTCTGCAATCCCTCGGAGCTGTAAAAAAATCAATCTCCTAAATCAACGCGATCAACAGATATAACCATAAGTCACATATTTGAGGAATCGACAGGGAATCAAAATTCAAACCTAAAGGCCGTTGACCTAGAATCATAAAATTTGGCAAGAAGCATATATCTTATAGCACAAGTAAAGGAAAAAATCTGTAAATCAGTACCTATATAAAAATAAATATTATTAACTTATTTGCAGTTGATAAACTGACCGCGACCAATATTGATGTATACAAACGTTTACGAACGGCAAAGTTAATTTTGTCCCTTCGTTAGAGCAATGTTCGGTTATTTGATTTGTTCCGGTCGGATCCCCTCGATCTGATCCCCTGCTGTTTTTTTTTTTATTATTTCCTTTCTGATCCACTATAAACTTTGACATTCCGGTCTGATCCCCTTACTCTTTTTGACAGGTATGTACAGTCAAGAGAAAACAGTTATTTATGTAAATAATATTTGTTTAAATTTGTTATGCGTTGAATATCATCACAACGTCAGACCTATGTATTTCTTCACAATTTCACATTATTTGCCATATATTGTGTAGGTCCGGAGTTTTTTTTTTTTTTTTTCTCCAATCCCTTACCAATGTAGTGCATTGTGCTCCTGCACCTATATTTTTGCAGGTAAACATTATTCAATTATTTAGGAAAAATCATAATTTTGCTGCTTGCATAAAACAGTAAACATTGTTAGAAAGGGTTCAAACCGGCTGCGGTGACTTGGCTAAGACGAAAATGTAGAGTCGTTGTTCCTCAATACACGTTTTCATTACAATAAGAATTACGAACATAATTATTTATTTATTTATTTAACAATTTTAAACCCTATACTTATATTTTGTGGCTGATTGTCCAAAAATCTGTTAATAGATAACTAGGGGATTCGATCGATATAAAATATTGAAATTTATTTGTGATACCCTGCACGGTGGATCAGACCGGAATAGAAAATATTATAAAAAAAAACTGATCCCCCAGGGGTTCAGACCGGAACAAATCGGTTATTTCATTGTTTATGAACGTTAGTAATGTTACCTAATTATTTTGGTGAATGTAGCTGTTTTTAAGGAACCCTCAATGCACGAGTCCGACTTTCACTTGGCCGGTTTTTTTCGAATTCCAGAGCTGGTTCCATCATCATCATCATCATATCAGCCTAAAGACGTACACGGCTGGGTATAGGCCTCCTCCAAGCGTCACCACATTGATCGGTCCCGTGCGTCTCGCATCCAGCGGATCCCCGCAACCTTCACCAGGTTATCGGTCCACCTTCCGGTTCGCGATCGCCACTTCAGAACCTTTCTGCCCCATCGGCCATCCGTTCTGCGAGCAATGTGCCCTGCCCACTGCCCCTTAAATTTGGCAATTCTTCGGTCTATTTCGGTAACCCTGGTTCTCTTGCGGATCTCTACATTTCAACCTCTCCATTGCCCTTTGGATGACTGTAAGCTTTCTGATGAGGCCCATTGTGAATGACCACGACTCGGAGCTATAATTATGTCATCACTGGCAACACACACTGTTCATAGACTTTCTTCTTGAGACACCGTGGTAAGTTGGACGAGAAGATACCGCGCAACTTCCCTAACGCTGCCCAGTCGTGTCGGATTCGACGGTTGACCTCTTTCTCGATGTTGGCCCTACCCAACTGGATCGTTTGTCCCAGGTAGACATAGTTGCTCACAACTTCGAGTGTATAGTCTCCGACCTTGATAGCAGTGGGTGTAAGATGGGCATTCAACCGGTTGATTCCATAGTGAAAGTTATTCATATTCATGAATACTTTTAACCCCTGAAAAACTCCAAACAAAGATCAAAAGTCACCCTCTAGGTACAAAAATAACAACAAAAGGTATCCTAAGAGCTCGTTAATATAGAGTAGATTGTTTGTAAAGTCCCTCTTTGCTATTTAATTTTCATTTTATTCTGCCGACGGATAAACAAGTTGAGCAATATTGTTCTGTTTCAAACGCTTATCATTTTGTGCAGGCATTTAAAGTTGGACTTTGAAAACTTGTGCTTGAATAGTGCTTATTATGATTGTGATTTGTTTGGGCTTAGTTCGAGGCTGGTATTCTTTGTGATTTTAAAGGACATGCTTATGATTGGAAATATTGTCAGAATTTACAAGTTCTTCTTTGATTGTTTGTGTAGATACGTTGTACGCTTGAGATCACTTACACGACCCCGCTCCAACACCGCTCCCGCACAATACCGCCTCAAACGGAGCTCACTGTTCGCTGTCCACCTGCCCAACAGCTAGCAGGCAACCAGCTGTCCCCGCGCTTACAGCTAGCAGTCAACTACATTGTCCACACGCCGCGCCGACCGCTTTCGCTTAAGCTAGGAACTTGCTTCAAGCGAGCAGTCTGCGTGCTAATCCGCGCGGGCCGCCCACTTGAAGCACGTGGTAAGCATGCGGTAAGCGTCGAGTGGTACGAGCTATTCTTATTCTTATTCTTTATTGCACAAAAAAACATAAAATAAAGATACAAATACAATGGACCGCTAAATGGAAAAAAATGGAATGCAAAGAATGGAATGAGCTGGATGGAATGGAATTTGTGTTGTCAATATAAAGTATGTTTACAGAGGACGTCCTGAAGCTCACATTTCAATGAACATTATCTTGACGGGTGGGAGCGGTGTCGTATAAGCCGGCTACGACCTTAAGGTTTAGCACGCACTGCGATTTTTATTGGCGCGAATTTTTGACCGCCCATTCTGTGACCTATGGAAATGTATGAAGCTGCACGCCTTCGAGATGTGGTGCTGGAGAAAGATGCTCCGTATCCCCTGGACAGCATTTCAGATTACCGTCTCCATATTGCGAGAACTCAAAATCTCCTCGCGGCTGTCATCCGAGTGTCTGCGCAGAGTTCTAGAATACTTCGGCCACATTGCAATGAAAGACGGTGGCAACCTCGAGAGGCTCATCGTGACCGGCAAAGTGGATGGGAAAAGGCCTCGTGGACGCAGCCCAATACGTTGGTCTGACCAGATCCGGACCGCTCTTGACTCTACAGTTTACAACGCACTCCACACCGCCAGAGACAGAAACAGATGGAGAAAGATCGTTCGAGATAAGGTGATGCAGAAGGATGGTCACAACCCTCAATACTGAGGAATACGACGCAAGGAGGGATGAAAATGGTAACATCGAACTGATCTGATGTAGGCAGTGGAACTCCGAAATAAAACAATGTATCCTATTATAGTCGTGTTTGGGATTATTGGAATCGTCATGAGATGTACTCTGGCTATAAATGATTTTCATGGTAATTTTAAGGTACTAAAACAAAAAAGTTAAATAAAAAATGTTTTTAACAAAAAAATCAAACCGACTTCCAAAACAAAACACTACAAAGCGAAAAATTAGTTTCTTTTCCGAAGTCTGTGCCGAAAAACGAAAAACAATAGGTATCAAAGCCACCGACTTCGAAAAAGAAACGATTTTTCGCTTTGTATTGGAAGTCGGTTTGATTTCTTTAATAAAAAGTTTTTCATAGAAATTGTTTTATCTATTATAGAAATGTCTATGAAAACGCGTCGCCGCATTATCAAATCACACTTGTCTACGGAAGCTATAATACTACATTCAGATATACATACCTGAATGTGGAATATAGGTTTGACTCCAATATTCTATTCATAATCGAATAAGTACCTAGGTACTCAAACTATAACTACTAAAGTAAGCAACTAAACACGAATGTTTGCATTTTCAATTAGGCACCTAGAATTATAGCAGATATAAAAGGTAATTAGGTATTAAGCTTATAAGTGTTTAGAGCTCCCATTATAATAAAAGCGTTTCCTGATAGCCATATAAATAGAGTAGTATTTAAATCTTGCTTCCCTAGAAAAGAAGCTTTGCGAAATAACATTTTTTTTATTTTTGGTATTTTCCCACCGCGCTATTCTCAAAAACTCCTGAAAGCCAGAATCAACAGTGGCGACCACCAGACAAGCGCCGAGGCAATGAAGCCCGACGAATTCCCGGAAAATGTATTTAACTGTTTTGGATCCCGCAACGAAATTAATCAGAAAAGAATAACGGAGAAGTAGGAACAAATACAAATTTCCACTTCCCTCCATACCAAGCAGGAGACAGAACAACAAGGCCAATAGGCACAAAGGGTCATTTAAAACTGGGATGAGCCCAGTTGCCTAGCATCACCGATAAAAATTATCATTAATATTAATGGATCCTTACATTGTGAGCTATATTATTATATTTGATTACAATAATAGATATGGCAAAGGTCAAGGTCCTTATAGTAAACAACCTGTACATTTTCCAATATAACATTGCGAGATATCTATAGTATCACCCAGGATTCACCACATAGCACTGTATATTGAGAGACAAGAGGGTCTTTTTACCCGACTGCCGAAGGAGGGTAATGTGTTTATCAGTCTATGTATGTATGTAAGTATGTATGTATGTATGTATGTATGTATGTGTGTATGTATGTATGTATGTATGTTTGTTCCTATGTGGCGTTCTAGAGACCAAACGCGTGGGACGATTTTGATGGTTATTACGTCAATCGATTCATCTTAACCCCGCGAGTGTCACTGGCTACATTAAAATTGGAAAATACGAAAATGGCGGTTCTTGGGCGCCATATTGTGGGGGCCCAAATTTTTTTTTTCTTCCAAACCTATCGTGTGGGGTATCAAAATAAAGAGTTTTAAGAGGTGATTTCAAAAATATATAACACTTATGTGTTTAAATGTACCTAATTCGAAAAAAAAAATACTAAAAAGTTATAAATAAAAAAGTTAATTAAAAACATCAAAAAACCCGACTGCTTGAAAAGCGAAGCGATTTTCACCTTGTTTACGTCTTTTTAGTTCGCTTTTCAAGCAGTCGGGTTTTTTGATGTTTTTAATTAACTTTTTTATTTTCCTTTCCTGCATGGTAGCCGTGCCCGATATAATCTACCTTGATAGTCAGAAGACTATCCTTTGTGCCTATTTTGCCTACAGACTGTCGAAGCTTCACAAATTAAATAAATTGTAAGTATTTATAGGCAAGGCATTGTACCTAGGTATTACCTAAATAATTAAATACAAGTCTCCACAGCATTTTAATTAGAAAACATTAGCAGCACTTGCTCGGCAATTAATTCGCCTTTTTGTATTTCATTAAACAGATCGGCGAAAATAGATTTATTTCTACAAACTCTAGGCACCTCTAGGTGAAATATTGCAAAAAGCTTTATATCAAATTTACCTCTACTATTTATATCATTACTTTTGCCGTAGTTAAAGGGCAATCCCAATAACTTTCTCGTGCGTTTTCACACGCGTAGTCATGTCATAGGAACAGCGCACTTTGCCAATATAAATATATATACTCGTACATCATCGGATCAATCAATAGGTCCTTCTAGAAATTACCTAGTGACCTCGACTAATTGAGCTACGTGAACTAGAGAATAATATTTATTTTTGGCCCATCCTCGGATGTGGAAATTGTAGTCAAATGATTCACATCAACACACTTTTTGAGCTCTCTCCTTCTGGTCGTGTTTAGTCGCGAGTCCCAGTGGACATGCTTTGAGTTCCAGTCTCCTCCTCATGCAAAGCGAGGCCCAAGACTCCTCATATAAATGGTAAATTGCTCTTCTTTAAGTTTGTGTTTTGGAGGACAATACACAGAAGACACGGTGATATCTCCATTATTGTCATGGATGGCTATTGAAGTTGCCTGTATATGCTCCGTGCTGAATTGGGGCAGTTCGTGATGTTTGATGGAATCTCTTATTATGACAGCTGTTCCACCGTGCGCAGTGCCATCAGGGTGATTTGTAGAGTATATGTTGTAGTTTTTTATTATGATTTGACTGGTGGATGTAAAGTGTGTTTCAGATATAAGTAGGACATCGAGTCTATGACGGCATACCTATTTGATATATGTCAAAATCTGACACCAGTCTTGCCAAGGAGTATCGTGTTATCCAGCTACTACGTTGTGGAGGTCCAGATAGGCAGTCGCTCCATGAAAATACTGGTATCCAGCGGAATGCTGTTAGACTGGTTGCCGACTCCAATCATTATCTTCCTGCCCCTGTTCCATGTTACTTGGGGTCGGCGCAAAACGTTTTCTTCTTCCATACCGTCCTGTTCCCTGTCACGCCATCATTAACTCCCTTTTCTTTCATATCACTCCTCACACAATCCATCCATCTTATCTTTGACCGTCCCGTCCCTCTCCATCCATCCACATTTATATTCATAACTCTTTTAGTAAAATGCATTTCATCCCTTCTCATCACATGACCACACCAGGACAAACGGTTTCCTTGCAACTTTTCTTGGCTGCCGACTCCTATATAGTTGGGAACAATGCTAGGCAATCTGCCTACCCTCAAAATCAAGATATATAAAAATCCAATTGTGTCCCAAAGCGTTACTTACACAGCATTACGATGTAGAGCTAAAAGCGTTATTGTATTAAAACTTTTGTCCGCCAATCTCTAACTTTATACCGAAATCCAATTTCTAAGCTTTCCGTATTCCATACGGTGTACGCGGCTCATAATTTTCACTTTTAATACAATATTCGCAACATCGAAGGAACATTAAGTATTTTTTGGTGCTTTCGAAGATTATTGTGTTTCTCTGTTTTCTTACTAAGCTTCGTTTCCCATTTTTCTAAGTAATTCGATAATAAATCGTAGTGAAAAAGTAAAAATTTCCAAAGATATTTATTTATATTATTTCATGTTACATGATTTATCTAGTAGTAGCGCTTCGATCAATAATCTTCCGAAAACGTAAACGGCTGAACCGATTCTCATAAAAGATAGCTAAGAACACTCTCCATAAAGTTACGTTTCAAACAAAAAGAAAGTTTGAAATCGAAATCGGTTCATCAGTTTAGGAGCTATGATGCCACAGATATGCAAACACACAGATACACACGTCAAACTTATAACACCCCTCTGTTTCCATTAGTGGTAAAATGGTAGCCCGCGAGCAAGATTGTAAAGCCGATTGCCCAATATCGGCTGTTGTTACCTCTTTTAATTTTCTTTTGTTTGTATGTGTGTCTCAGCAACCTTGTTAGATCTTAAGTTGGGAATCTATATCCCTGTTTTTAAGCAAACTGGGATCTATCTATCTTCCCTATTTTGTTGCACTGATGGGCAACAGCCTCTCTTTCCTTTTTCAACACAACTCTGTGTTTTGCTGGTGCGGACCAGATCTATCGGTGGTGTTTACCCCCATTTTCAAAATGGGATATCTAAAAAATGTCTAAAATCTTCTTGGCCAAAAACTGTACAGAATTCTACCTTATATGTTGTTGAAACTTTGAATGAACGTTTAAATATTTATTTGTCAAATATTTTATTTTATTTAAAAAAAAAGGTTTTTTGCTGACCGTGCATTATCATCCAAACCAAACGTGTATGCAAAATTTTATCTTAATCGGTTGAGGATAACTACTTTAAAGTTCAGCTGCAAGATAAAATGGTCGTCGACAAAACAATACGCTACTTATAGCTGACACCGCCGTCATTACTATCTATTACAATCAACATTATAACGCCGAATAATGTGAAGGAAAAAGTCACAACGTTTGCAACATAAAATCTAACATGCCAATAAAAAATAACAAGAAAGTTTTTGCTTATTCACGTCTAGTGCCTACCTATTTGTAACGGATTTGTCGCAGAGAATTTTTATAGCTCAATTAGGTACATTGCCAAACTTCTTTGTAAATTATTTGTCTGTAGATTCACTGACTTAAGATTTGTATGAGCATATTGTAGGTTCGTGCATATGTTAGATCTGTGAATGTTTACTTAGGTAAATATACTATTGTCATTTAGTCGCATGTTTTGTTTAAGTAAGTTTTGCACCTTCAAGACTTATTCTTCTTATAGTAATGGTGGTACAGGTGTACAGGTGCCTTTCCTGACTGTGCCATTAGTTTGGATAGATATTATTATCGCATTCAGCAGTGTCTGCAAAATTTTCAACTACAGTTAGTTATAGTAATTACCTATCCGTAGAATACTGCAGCTTGCCAACGGATGGAGCTTATAACACAGGCATCTTCAATAATAGATAGGGAAACATACAACATTCTCTACGTTAAAATTTTTTGAGCCGAATTGGAGTCAAACGACATTTTAACTTCACGCTATAGCTACATTCCAGCTTCAAGCCCTATGCGATTGAGAGATTATAGGCAACAGCGTGCACTTGACTGCTAATAACATCATACTGCCATCAGCATTCCGGATGCCAAACGCTGCAATATGTACAATGTGCACTGGCTAAAGTGTCTAGCTATGTAGTATGTACAGTAGAACACGTTACTTAGTATACAGGGTAAAATATAAAATATTTTGAACTGCATCTGTTCCAACGACACGTTAACTCTGTAAAGAAATTTCCACACAATAAGCAACATTCCAGCCCTATGCGATTGAGAGATAATAGACAATAGCGTGTAATTGACTGCTAATAAGATTGATACTGCCGTGTTCACACTATACTGACTATATTAATTTTAATTCATCATCATCACCAGCCTTTTTAATGTACCCACTGCTGGGAAATAGGCCTCCTCTCTGTGAGAGGGAAAGGGTAATCCACCATGCGGGCCCAGTGCGGATTGGTGGATGACACATGTCTTTGAATTTTTGGTTCTAAGACATGTCGGTTTCTTCACGATGTTTTCCTTCTACGTTTTGAGAGCAGTCGTGATGAAATAATTTACACAAAGTAAAGCGCCTGCCTGGGTTCGAACCTACGAACTACAACTAGTAAGTCGCGGTCGTTACCACTGGGCCACAACTGCTCCTTAATTTAATTAATTATGACTAATTTTAATTATGAGCGATAAACTTTTTAATCTTAAGACATTGATGTAGGTAGGTATCACGCACAAATATAACATGTTTTTAAGTATATCAAGGTAGCTAGCTGCCCGGTATACAAAATAGTTTGTTCGACTGTACGAGGCCACTCTGTAGTGTTCCACTCGCCACATTATAACAAACAACTCCAGTTTCTTCACTCGTGCACACAAATGAGGCAGGATTGGCAGTTTCAAAGCTATCGTAACTGCCTTTTGCAGATTGTGCACCTCAATTCATGGCTTCTGTAAAGCGACGCGATAATACGACACATCGTTTTACTACGGATATTCGATACAGATTATCCTTTGAGTAATTCGTATTGCTTCGCGTTGGACCGTTGTGTGGCACCTGTCTTTATCTGTATCGTAAGCCAAGGGTTTTTGAGGCATGAATATGCATGCATACAAGCGTCTCTAATCTGTAAGCAAATTTGTTCCAAGTACAAACACAGAAGAGCAATTTCTTAGCTAGTTACTTGTAAGTATCTACTACTTACCATTCAATAGGTAAAGCAGTGTAGTACCTAACCATATAAAGCGCCAAATCATCGTTCAATTCAGACATTTTTCAATAAAAGAAATACGCCTGAATTCACCTTGTAAGAACATCTTTCGTTCGAGTAATTTCAGTCTCCGTTACCGTTTCTTCCATTTAATTCTACAAGTAGGTACCTACTTATCGGATATACTTCGCAAGTCTTATCTCCGGGATTTTTTCACCGTATTTCCGACTCGATGTAGCTAGCCATTTCTCATTAACTCTTTCTAAATAATTAAACTTTAGAGCAGTTTCACGAGTTCACTGTACTTACGTGCAGTTGTTTTTTTTAGGGTTCTGTACCCAAAGGGTAAAAACGGGACCCTATTACTTAAGACTTTACGATCCGTCTGTCTGTCTGTCTGTCCGTCTGTCACCAGGCTGTATCTCATGAACCGTGATAGCTAGACAGTTGAAATTTTCACAGATGATGTATTTCTGTTGCCGCTATAACAACAAATACTAAAAACAGAATTAAATAAATATTTAAGTGGGGCTCCCATACAACAAACGCGATTTTTTGCAGTTTTTTGCGATAATGGTACGGAACCATTCGTGCGCGAATCCGACTCGCACTTGGCCAGTTTTTTTGTGTAAACAGAATGCAAGAACTAGGTATCTAATGGCTAGTGAAAAGCCTTAGAAAGGTCTTTATAGTTTCCCGAAGCAAATTCAATGACGTTTCCAATGATAATAAAATTTGGAAGGCAGGTAAAGTTACATAGATAGACGCCTCATCTGCCTAGCTAGCCTGTTTTCCAACGTGTGTATGTTTGGGTCGGCTTCCAGTCTAACCGGATGCAGATGAATACTCGTTATTGCATGCACCGACTGCCTATCTTAATTCTTACCTCCATAACCCATCATCAGCATATTAATGTACCCACTGCTGGGACACAGGCCTCCTCTCTGTGAGAGGGAATGGGCCGTAATCCACCACGCGGCCCAGTGCGGGTTGGTGGATGTCACTTGTCTTCGAATTTTTGGTTCTAGGACACGGTTTCCTCACCATGTTTTCCTTCAACGTTTTGAGAGCAGTGGTGATGGAATAATTTACACAAAGTAAAGCGCCTGCCAGGGTTCGAACCCAATTTACACAAAGTAAAGCGCCTGCCAGGGTTCGAACCCACGACGCACAACTTGTAAGTCGCGGCCGATACCCCTGGGCCACCACTTTCCATAACCCAGTAGGTACTTACTTAGTTATACGAGGATATCCCTTTGTTAGATTGGTAGCTAATTAGTTTTTTAGACTTTCAGGCATCTAACTCTCTCCTCCCCCGGTGGGTTCCCACATTGTCGAGGCGGGGGATGTTTAGTAGCCGTGGCTTGGCTTGGTGAAGCGAAGAGAAACCCGAGGAGGGGCTTTTGCCGATAAGCCGACGACGCAGCGGCCAACAAGTAGGTTGCGGTGTTGCCTGGGCAACATCGCAACTGAGGCGGGCAGCGATGTCGTATGGGGCCTCCCATACCCATACGATATCGCGGCTGAGGAGGTTGGAGGCCGCGGCGGGAGAGGAGTGCCGGTATTGTGATGAACCGTTCTCCCTCCCTTCCGCGGCCTGGACGGAGTCGCCACCGTCTGGGCGGATGAGGTGGGAACGCAGAGGAGGAGTGGGTATAGCGTTGGCCGCTCTCCCTATCCCCTGCGGCTGAAAAATGGTAGGTGGCAGGGCCATTGACCTTGACCCATCACAAGGGGACCAAGGGTGCCATACACGGGGTCTTCTGTCACCCATGTGCTGGTTTGGTCCCTGGGGTGGTCACGGCGTACATTGTGTTCTGGTGCGCCGGTGATGGGAGGTACTCCCCAGAGGAAGGTCCGGTGACGAACAGCCGCGGCGGGTTCGCGGTGAGTGCTAACGTGTGCCCGTGTTCCCCCCATAAGCGGCACAGGAGGACACCGTGGAGTTTTAGTGGGTTAGAGTCCCACATAATTGCACTATCTCCCCGTGGTAGTGCAGTATGCATGAGCATTTCTACAGGCAAAAAAAAAGGCATCTAAATGCCTAAAGATTAACGACTGTCCAAGATCTACAACACAAAAACGATCCGATTACAATCAGAGGCACTGGAGTATGAGAGGATCTCACTATATAATGGTTCCACGTACCTACTGATCACAGCGTAGCTAAACCTTCAGTTTACCCTTTGGCTGTAAACCCCATACGGAAAACAAAAACAAAAATCGAACCTCACAAACTCCCCATTTTCCCGTAATCACAATCGTCTCTTAATTGAGATAAAACGGATTAGTTACCGCTCTTAATTGTCTAAAGACTAAACGTATCGCGGTCCAACGTTACCGTGTGAAATGGACCAGCAAACGATACGAATCGATATCATCGGGGAACTAACTACACCCTTCGGTAATAGAATTATATCGGTGAGGTAGTTTTATACTTACTCGAATGTGTACTCGGATAATTTTATATTCCGTTTAACCACAGTAAAAATATTCAAATTTTTACTGTGGTTTAACGGTGCTTGATTTTTATTTGTAATCTATTTGACCAAACTTCTTAATGACTCTGCTGCATAGATCGAGCGAGCGCTACAGATCAATGATAAACAATTTCTTTTGGCTTGAATTGAACAATATGGACGTGAACGACATGTGGTTCCAGCAAGATGGCGCTACTTGCCACACAGCGAACGACACAATCGGCATTCTGCATGAACGGTTTGAGGGTAGAGTTAGAGTTCCGCTAGACTTTTTCTTGTGGGGTTTTCTGAAGTCGCAGGTCTATGCCAATAAACCACATTCGACCGTTGCCCTGAAAGCCAACATAACGCAGGCCATCGCTCGGATTCAGCCGGATCTATGCAGCAGAGTCATTAAAAATTGGACCTCTCGGATTCGTGCCACCATACGAAGCCGAGGCGGACATTTGAACGATGTCATATTCCATCCATAATTGGCATAAATGGGCCTTTTAAATAAAAAATAAATTTCGTTAATATCTTACACACATCTTGTTTTATTTAATTTTACCATCGACCCGTGCTTGTTGAAAGACCCTAATCACCAGGGTAAGCAGAAACTTTTTATTATTCTTCTAAAAGTAAGGGTGCCTATTTTCCGCTGGAGACCCAACAAAACCTACAAGTTTTTAGAAAATATGAAAACGGTTTCGCAACACTTTCTGCCGCCATTCTTGGGTGCTGTCCAAATAGATAGAGTTTTCTCCTTGACATAGGGCAAAATTATGAACGTGATAATGCTTTCCAACCAAAATAGATGCCCTTGAAACGAAACAACACCTACCTAACCTACATTATAAGACTAAAAAAGATTCTGCGAACTTTTTACCGACTGGCTTGACTGCGTATGTTCAAATGTTTGTCTCTACCGCTTGACTTTTTATTTTCAAGGATGAAAGCACCGAAAGCACCTGTCTTCCTACGTGAATTGTTCCATGAAGAACTATGAATACCTATAGATGGGATGGGAACAACTTTTGTAGAACCAGGGCTACCGATATAGCCCGAAGAATTGCCAAACTTAAGTGGCAGTGGGCAGTGCACATTGCTCGCAGAACGGATGGCCGATGGGGCAGAAAAGTTCTAGAATGGCGACCGCGACCGGAAGTTTTTGCGTTGTAGGGCCTCCCACCAGGTGGATCGATGACCTAGTGAAGGTTATGGAGACCTGCCGGATGCGGGACGCACGGGACCGGTCAATGTGGCGACGCTTGGTGGCGGCCTATGTCCGGCAGTGGATGTCTTTCGGCTGATATGATGATGATGAAGCTTTGTTAGAGAAGTGTAAGGTGGCATCGGTGACCGAGAAGTGTTTCGGAAACACCCGAGAAACTATGGATGGATTGTGTGTGAGACGATATGGAACGAAAGAGGATGACAGCAAATATGCAAGAAGACATGCTGGGCCGACTGACCCCAAGTAAATTGGGACATGGGCAGGGGAAAGACTAAAGGCAGTTACGCTGTACGCACTACATCCAATCTGAGTCCGTGATTTGAGTTCCGTCCGAGTTCTATCCGAATTGAAAATAGATTCTGGATAGAGTTTGGATGTAGTGCGTAAGCTTCCCTACAAGATGTAGGTACGATGCCTACTTCGGACCCAAAATTTCTCGGGTTCGGATCGGATGCAGTGCGTAACTGTTCTTACTCTAAAAATACAACTTTCTTATACAAAATCTATTATCTAAATAAATATACCTACATACACATTTCCAAGTTAGACCATGACAGAGTTTGATCTGGCTGATTCCGGTAAATTCTCAAAGTTTACCTTGTTAGACTGTGTGGGAAGTTTTGTTGTGTTGAGTGGTCGTCTTTGAGCTGTCGTAAACAATAGTTTACGCCACGCAAGGTTGGACTTATCTTACCAGTCGTGCTCATGATGTGTGAATTAAACTAAAATTGTTTGTTTGGTTGTACACGGTGTAACGGAAAGGTGTGATCATATATTAAAAACTACTTTTGTCCATATAAATGAACAACTTTCTCAAAGGAAGTGACAAGAAATCCTCAAAAAAAATATGTACCTATCCCATGTTACAAATTTTGTTCAGTTGATTTTTAGTTTTGGTCAGCCTGCTCGCGAATATGTATCCTCCCACTGTACAGCATGGTTTTCTTCTTGTTTTCATCTTTGCAGTCGAGTTTTTTGATTTTATTATCTTTTTTAGGGTTCCGTACCCAAAGGGTAAAAACGGGACCCTATTACTAAGACTCCACGATCCGTCTGTATGTCTGTCCGTCTGTCACCAGGCTGTATCTCATGAACTGTGATAGCTAGGCAGTTCAAATTTTTATAGATAATTTATTTCTGTTGCCGCTATAGCAACAAATACTAAACACAGAATAAAATAAATATTTAAGTGGGGCTCCCATACAACAAACGTAATTTTTTTGCCGTTTTTTGCGATAATGGTACGGAACCCTTCTTGCGCGAATCCGACTCGCACTTGGCCAGATTTTTTGTATAAACAGAATACAAGAACTAGGTAACTAATGGCTAGTGAAAAGATTGCGGAAAAGCCTTAGAAAGGTCTTTATAGTTTCCCGAAGCAAATTCAATGATGTTTCCAATGATAATAAAATTAATGGTAAGGAACTCTTCGTGTGCCAGTCAGGCAGAGTCAGAGTTACGATTAACTAAAGACTCGCCTGTTTTTATTTACAAGTTTTTAGTTATAGGCACTTTTTTTTCGAATGACTTTAAACATATAAGTGGTTTATATTTTTGTAATCACCTATAAAAACCCTTTGTTATGATACCCTACTCGAAGAGCTTCGAAAAAAAAAAAAATCGCAACCCCCACAATATGGCGCCCAAAATCCGTTACGTTCCTTTTTTTTAACGGCACTTATCTGACAACACTTGGGCATTAAAGACCTATCTAACGAAGTCTTAATTATAAAAATCTGTCAAGTAATTTGAAAGATATGAGGTAATAAAGAATATTACATACAAACATACTTACAAAAAAGATACGCGCGAAAAACATAACCCTTACCTTGCAGCCGGGTAAAAAGTTAACTAATCTTTGGAGGTACAGATCCAAAATTTTTTCCTAGGAATTGCACATAACCTAAACGAACAATTTCTATGAAATAGTGGCGTCGCATCTCGCTCTGGCACGCCGCCCCTGTTTGCGGAAACCTTTGTAACCCACTGTGTATTTTTATTCCAACAGCGCACTTTTCAATTTCATATGGTTTTCAGAAACTACCAGCACATAGGCAAAACTATCCTCCACGAAGGACATAATTGAATTACATTTTGAGCTCCTGAACACATTAATCACTTTTACGATAGGCTACTAACTAGATGGTTCAAACACTGGCCTCCCCAAGCTACCTGGTAGATCCCCTAAATGAGTTTTCATAAGGCTAGACAGAACTAAATAACTTTCGACCTTATTACGTAGGATTATTTTGATATGAAACCGCCGCCTAAAATAATATTTATAGAAAATATTTTAAGCTAGTAAAGAAAATTGAAGTTGTTGATAGTAGCATAATTTGTATGAAATAATAAAAAGCGAGCTATCAGGTGGTGCATAATTCATTTTAGAGAACATATTTTTAACCGACTGTCCAAAAAGGAGGTTTCTCGTACCGTATTTATATTATTTTTGGACAAATAATACAGTAGACTATCCGAAAGTATCTGTTCCATAATTTATAGAAAAATAAATTTTTGAAAACAGATGTACCATTTAGCGTTAATGTTACTATTCATATTTCTTTTGGGAAATATGGTTTGCTTGTGGGAAATGTGGTTGGTCGCACATTTGGTGGCATTATTTTATAATTCTTATTGTAAATTATAATGTGTAACTGTTATTTTTCCCTTAAATAAATAAATTTCAAAGTACCTATGGATCTAGGTAGATTCGATTCCCATGTATATTAATGCATAATGCTCAATCAAACACCAAAAACAATTTCCTGCATTATTTTATTTAATAAGTAATTCATTCTTAACAACATAAAAACTGAAGATTTTATTTCTCAATTCAATATTTAATACTCATACAACCAATATGCAAACTCATTATTCAATTATATTTGGAGCTACGTAACAATAAAAACAGGATAATCCTTCGTATCACACAATTTCACATCATCAATACACTGCATTAACCAATCCTTGTGAACATGCCTTACATCTGAAGGTAGTCTTTTCTTTAATTTCTTCATTTTATCTAATTCTATCTCGTTATTGGTATGAAGAACATAGTCAACGTCTATTGACTTTACTGACTTGACAACAGTACCTCCGTAAGCGATCCAGTGTCTCTCAAAATGTTTCCTCTCATCCTCTGTAAAGCTTATGAAGTCTGGGTAGAATCCTAACCGTTTGTCTTTGAAGACATTTGGTAAAGGATTCTCTGGTATGAATTGGAACTCTTTGCTATCTACTTCATCAACACTCATATTATCAATGTCTGTTGACATAGAGGCGTTACTTTTTTCTGATGAAGATGAGTGATTTAGTTTAACTTTTGGCTTCTCTTCTTTTTTGACGAAAAAGTTATCTATTGTTTTTCTAGGACTAAGTTTGGATGTACTTGCTTTGGTATTGGAAGGACTAGCTTTTATTTTCTTGGCAGGTGGCTCATCTGCTGCTGTAGCAGCCAGTTTATTGAGAAGGGACACATCTGTTTTTTCTTTAGAAGTATTGTATAGATGTTTCAGCTCTTCTAGATTCGTCGCAGTCTCCCAGTCTTTGTCTGTCCTGATTCTGGTCACTCTTGGGAATCTGACGGATATACCATCCGCTGTATGTAAATTTGCCTTTGTAAATTCCGTACCTGGAAACAAATTAATGCATAATAAATATCATTGCAGTTATAATATGCGGCAAATCATGATACGTTTATTTAATTCGCGGTTTCATTGCTTTTGCGTCGAACTACATTTATTATTTACGATATTGGAGGTAATTTAAATGTTAAGTATGTTTACTACTAAAATAATATTCCATGTTCTCCAATATTTTTTAGCAGAATGTTTCAGGGTTGTTTGTTGACGTTAGCCGACTGCATTTCCACAAATTAAGACTAGTTTTTGCATCACCTTGTATGATTAGTGGCTTAACATAGAAATCATGGCTTGATTTTTCATAATCAATGTATCAGTGAAGTACTAAGAAGTCTTTATGATCATTAACCAATATTTATGAGTTAATATGCATTTAGATATTAATTTTCATATTCTACTAGCTGTGCCCGCGGCTTCGCTCCCACCTACCCTACCCTACCTACTTATTTACCTACCTACCTACCTAATACTTTTTTTTTTAATTTTTTCCAGTAAGATCCTTCTACAAAATAAAGAAAACTTTAAAAAAAAGATGAATGAAATTGGTAAAGCCGTCTCAAGTTATGGCGTGACCAAGGGAAATAAGGATTAATTTTTATATATATATAGATTATTATACATACCAGTAATCTCCCAAACTGGCTGTTTCTTAGGATCAGCAGCAACAAAGTCAGGCACCATTCCTTTATTGCAGTCCAACCAAGAAGGGACTTTATTGCTGTCCTGAGATATTTTCACCATCAGGGGCGCTAATTCTTTCTGTAGTCTTTCTAATGTGCTGTCGTCATGGCCCGTGTGGACTTTGGTGACGGTTAACCAACGGTTCCGCCGGGTATCGTGACAACCCATCAGGAATACGGACATCATGCCGCCTTTTTTGCCTGTACCTGTAAAATAAATTAAATACTGTTGTTAGATCACTGAAGGCCACTGTATTATCACTACATATCATAAAATAAATCCCCCGCCACGTTTGTACGCAATGATCTCAAAACCGGCCAAGTGCAAGTTGGACTCGCGCACGAAAGGTTCCGTACCATTATCGCAAAAAACGGCAAAAAAACACGTTTGTTGTATGGGAGCGCCACTTAAATATTTATTTTATTCTGTTTTTAGTATTTGTTGTTATAGCGCCAACAGAAATACATCATCAGTGAAAATTTCAACTGTCTAGATATCACGGTTCATGAAATACAGCCTGGTGACAGACAGACAGACAGACGGACCGCGGAGTCTTAGTAATATGGTCCCGTTTTTATCCTTTGGGTACAGAACCCTAAAAACTACTGAACGGATTGTCATGCGGTTTCACCGTTGTGGATGGGTAGAGGATATGTTACCAATAATGGCTGTTGACAAACTGGCTACAAAAACAGATTGCGTTGTTGCTGCATTTAGAAATAGATTACACTACCTATTGTTCTAATGCATCATTATTATTTATTTACATTCTCCTGTTTTGTATATATATCTATACAGCCAGTGAGTATTTTCCTTTTATATATGCGGCCTGACTGCTTACTGGTTAATTATGTTAATGACAACATGTAGTGGCTATTTATAAACAACGGACAGGTTGTAACTTGTCAGCTGTGCATATTGTATGTAGAGTTCTCTTATCTATCCATACCTACCAAACCAAGCTCCTAGTACAACAAGATCAGCTGTATCAGCCATTGCTCCGTCAAACAGATAGTCTTTCTTCACTTTCAGCCAATGTCTCTTGCCAGGTTCATAGGTAGACTCCAAGTCTTTCAGCACCAGTCCTTCTAGACCAAGTTCTAATACCTGGAATGTGAAAAATAGAATGTTTCAAATAAAAGGGAAGTACCAATAGCAATTTATTGCTAGGATAGTGTTTTTTTAACACAGAATTCAAGGAAAAATTATTAATGCTTTTCTGGGACTTATGGTTAAGAAGTAAATCCTTAAAAAATCTTTTGCATTGATAAATGTAAGATCGAATATCATCAACTCAAAAATAATCTTGGCGGTAAAATCTAATCAAAACAACCTTCCTTTTATAATCAATGGAATTTCAATATTATCTATAATATTTTAAGTGTGTGATAATACAATAAAACATTTTAAACATACCTCAGCAATCATTTTAGCTAAATCAGAGGGTTTTTCAATTAATTTCTGTTCAGAAAACATAACATGATTTGTTACTTCAACCATATTGTCATACAGTATCTGTCTTCTTTTCCTTATAGGTAGATCTATTAAGACTTTGCCATTGTAGTATAAACAGTCAAATATGTACAGACACACTTGTGCGTCTTTGAATTCAGACCGCTTATGTACACCTAATGTACCAAATGGCAACGGCTTACCGGTATTCACATCTACCATCAAAACTTCAGCATCCAGAATCATGTCCGTACCTTTTGGAAATGCTTGCGGCAGATAATCCTTGAAATGACTAACTTTGTGTGCCATAACTGGCTTTAACGCTCTGGAGAAATATTTGAACTCGTTACCTTTTTTATGCACTTGCACTCTTTCACCGTCATATTTGATTTCTGAGAACATTCCATTTGGACATTTTTTCATTGCCATTTCTACTGATTTACAAGCTTCAGCCAACATTGGTAGTACAGGAGTCATTAAAGAAAGCTTAGCTTCAAAACCTTTTTGGATGGCGTCTTTATGTTTGACTGTACTGCCTTCGGACATAATTCTATCTAAAACCATATCAAGGTCTCTGGATGTTTGGAAGACACTGTAAGCATCTGGATGTACCCCTTCTAAAATGTGTTTTGGTCCTGCATTAATTCGTAAATCTCCTTTTATTAACCTGATGAGCATTTTCAAGTCTTCAGCAGTACACTTCTTGACGATCTTCTTGAAATGGAATATTTGTTCTTCTTCTTTTGTTAGTTTTGATAGATCCTCTAAGAAGTCTTCTATTTTCTGTATAGTAAGAGTGCTGTCTGATGCTGGTTGAACTGATCTTGATTTTAAAAAGAAATGTTTTATTGTATTGGCAACATCACCTTGTTCCAAATGTGTTAACATGTCATCATGATCTGTGCTAAATATTCTCGAAAATAATTTAACCAATTGTTTACTTTTTAAATTGTAAACTCGTTTGCATACTTGTGGTAATAATAGCTTACACCATAATGTTAAGTTACCTTTGAAGGAGCTCCCATCAGTCCCTTCTCTAAAAAAATTATTAACTACTGCTGTCTTTTCAGTATAAGCGTCTACTTTAGAGATTTTCTTGCATAATTTAAAGAATGTCACAAACTTATCATCATCAGTTTCCACTACCTGCTTTTTAGGACTTTCAGTGTTCACATTACTAGCAGGTTTAGTGGGACTTTGTTTCACAGAAGCAGTAGAAACGTTTTTTATAATCTTAGCCGTATATTTACCACTATTTTTGTCAGCATATAGTTTCTCCATCTCATTAAGCTTCTTCAATATAAATTCTTGATCTTCTTTACTTATGCAACCCCAGTTAGCGAAGTCGTCTATCGAATCTACGCGTTTGGTCGTGGGTCTTTGCTTCAGTAAGACATTCATGAAACAGTCCACATGATGCCATGATTTCATCGATTGTCCATCTCCATATGGACTTGCAACAAGCTTCGCAATGCGTAATTCTCCACTGAGACAGTTCGTTTTACATCCTTTACACGAAGCTCGCCCACCTTTAGCTCTATCTACGAAAAACGGTGCGGATTCCCCCATGGCTCAAATTACACTCGATTTATAGGCATTAAATCACATGAATTTGACACAATATTATTCAAGCACGTTGACACGGTTAAAATGAGACATATGTGAGATTCATAATGTCTGTATTACACTATATTTACTTTAAAACCAAAACAAATATTGGAATAGAAACCAAAACAACACGTGTACGCTACTTGTGTCGATACTCTTGCGCCATTCCATCTTCCCGAGTTCATCGTGCTGTGCTGGCGCTGCCGCTGCGGCTGCAGAGAACCTCAAGCGGCGGAAATATAATAAACTAATCGGTAGTTATATTTTCGAGCCGTTTGGGGTTGAAACTCTTAGTCCGTGGGGTCCGAGTGCTCACGCTTTGTTTAAAGATCTTTCCAAACGCCTAGTTGACACTTCGCGATGTGGAGGAGTTTTTCGACGCCATATTTTAGCTAAGTATATTTTTAGTTTTAGTTAGTGAGTAGTTTTTGGTTAAAGTGTATAGTTTTGTAGTTTTAGTTATTTAAGTATTTTATACACTGTATATACTTTTATCTATGTAAATAAAGAATAAATAAACAACACGTTTTGGCGTAGAAGCAGGTTTTGGCGTGTTCACTTATGTCAAAATGCCAAATTGACAAGACAACATTGACAGTTCTAGAGGTGACCAACACTTTGTGAGCACTTTCTGAATCGATATTTTATTTCATACATGAAATATTAAATTAAGCTTATTTTATAGTAATTTAAAAATTAAGAGCAATTTCAGATAAACGTGTAGGTACTTATAAATTTTTTGTTTTATTTAGTATTCACAATAGATTGTTCGCTTCGTTAATCCACTGTCGCGTTGTCACGATTCCGTGGTAAAATAAAAGTATCCAACAGAAAGGTCAGTCTGCCTCTATTGGCATTTCGTTTCACGCATGCGTCGATTTAACTCAGTCTTTGCTGAACTTATAACGACGCGACGCCCCGCCACGTTGTTACCTTGTTGGTGCATAGGTACAGTTTTAAAATATAACATCACGCCTGTATTCCACAAAGGGTTAGACAGAGGTGCATTATGTATATATTAGTACATCCACAATCCGCCAGATATGAGTCCCATGTAATAGGAGGTGTCGATGCGAGCATATGATATTACGCTTCACTTTTATGATAAAATTAATTTCAAATAAAGTTATTTAATATTAATTAATAAAATATTATTTATTAATAAATAATCACGTCCATACGTCATAACCGTCGTCGTCGTCGTCGTCCGTCATAACATTTACGAAGCTATTTATTGGATATCAAAGTCTAGACGCAATGCTGTTTTTTATAGGCGAATAGTGTTTACTTTGTTTTAATTTGAATTTCTCTTTCTTTCCAGCCTCATCATGTCACCAAGAATTCAGCAGCGACGGTACGAAGCACGGCACGCTGACATCCCCTCACTACCCATCACCGTACCCGCCGAATACTCATTGCCACTACGAATTTTTCGGGAGGGGCAAGGAGCGAGTTAGATTAATTTTTCAAGACTTCTACTTATATAAATCTGCTGATGGATCTATTGAGTAAGTATCTAGTGTGAACATGATTATTTAACGAAAGTAAATAAAGTATTTGTAAGCAGTCGTGCTTACATAACTATTTAGTACATTTTATTTTGTACGAGAAGCTCAATAACTTACATGGACAGTTTTCGGGACCCTATTACTAAGATGCCGCGGTCCGTCTGTCTGACTGTCTGTCACCAGGCTTTATATCATGAACCGTGATAGCTAGACTAGTACCTGAAATTTTCACAAATGATGTATTTCTGTTGCCGCTATAAAAATAAATACTAAAAACAGAATATAGTAAATATTTAAGTGGGGCTCCCATACAACAAACGTGTTTTTTTTGCGATAATGGTGCGTAATCTTTATTGCGCGAGTCCGACTCACACTTAGCCGGTTATTCTAAATAGTTTGAAAGAAACAGTTTGTGATCGACGTATTTGTAGCCTTTCTTTACAAATTCATGCCCTATAACCCACACACAAAGGGTCACCTAAAGTGGTGTTTTTTTAGTATGCTTTCCTGCTGTTTTCTTATTTTATTATATAAAATACAAAACATTTCACACATTACATTGAGGTTGATATCACCTAGTGCTAGTAAAAAAGAGCATTTATACTTTCCCTATTCTACTAAAAATAAACTCAAAAACCATGTAGATACCTACCTCTTAATAAGGTGGGTAACACAAAATTAAACACTAATGCAATGTTTTATGCAATTCCAGCTGTACAAACGTGGATTCGTTGCAAGCATTCGTCAATGTGGACGGGCGGCTAGAAAAAGTGGAGACTTTCTGTGGAATCGACCTCCCCAAGCCTATTATGTCGAATGGACCGAAACTAATGCTGGAATTCCGTGGAACGCAATCATCGAGGTACTCGAGAGGATTCAAAATATCATATTCATTTGTAGAAAGTAAGTATGCATTTGATAGTAGGTATATTTTTATTTTATGTTAAATTCATTCCTAGTAATTAAATATTTACTCGGTGACATGACGTAACTTTCCTGAGTAAAATACTAATTGTAGATAGGTAAATAAAGTTAGCCTTCTCTTATTTTTTAAAGACGGAAAGCAGCCCTATAGACTATATTATGTCACTTGTAAATTCGGAAGTACTTAGGTACCTATCAAGTTCAAAGATTAATATTGCCCGTTTTCACTGAAACTTGGTTAGTACTTCTTGAAAATCCATCAGCGCGCTTTTACTAGGTATTTACTTCGGTATCAAAAGGTAGTGAAAACGGGTAAGATACCCTTTAAAAAGATTTCCATTCCCCCTAAAAAGTGAACCTATCCTGAAGTCGCCAAAAATGAAGTTGTCTTTGCATCCTTTTTTCAGATTTCGGAATAAACACAGGGAGGCAGTTGAAGGAGTTTCCATGCGCGTTCGTGTATAATAGTAGTGAAGCGCGCAATGGTACATTCGCATCTCCAAACTCGCCGGGACCATATCCAAGGGACACCGAGTGTACATACTTCTTTCACGGCGGCGAGACTGAGAAAGTGCATCTGCATTTCACGAATTTTGACGTTGAAGGAGTTTTGCCGTAAGTATATTTTTTTTTGTTACCTGAAGAACAGAATACTGTTAGTGAATATGAAAAGCTTTCACTCTGGTTAGCACTAACGACACTGAAATATTTGAAAAAATCTACAGTTTAAAACACAATTGCGATACTAAAACGACCAACTTTGTTGCTCGTGCGGAAGTTTAATAAATTGGAGTAGGTAAGAAATCCACAATAACCGGACACCCTGTATAGCATTGCTAAAAATACTCAAACGGTGCAATAAATATATGGCTCCTAAAATTAGTATTAATTATTGACACTGAAATAATTAGAGACAACTCAGACAAAGCAAACATTCAATAGTTTATTGGAAGGTTTGGAACTTCAACTACTATACCTATAAATGACACTAATATCTTTTTTAATATCTATTCCAGATGCGAAGCAGTATCGGCGAGTGATTATGTCGAATTTTCAAACTATATGACTGAGGACAATAGATTCGGTAGATATTGTGGGCAAATGAAAGAGTTCCACGTTGAGTCTGAGAGAAATTTCTTCAAAGTAACGTTTAGGTCGAACGACCGCTTAGATGGTACAGGTTTTAAAGCGATCTATCAGTTTTTAGAAGCTACTGATGAATATCGAGCTCCACCGGTACAAGATAAGGCTTCACATTCTATATGTAAGTATTTTCTAATAGGCACAAATATATAGCAATATGCTGTAATCCACCACGCGGGCGCGGACCCAGTGCGGATTGGTAGATATCACATGTCTTCGGATATTTGGTTCTAGGACATTCCATTTTCCCTAAACATAACATATCCATATCCCATCATAGTGTGGTGATATAATAAGTTACAGGAAAAAGCACTTGTCTGGCTCCGAACCCAGGGACTATGTACAACTCGTAAGTCAGACCGTAAGATCCACTGCGGCTCGATTATATACAAACTAGAGTCTGGCAAACGAAAGTAGAGACTGAAAAAGCGCGGAAAATTTAAAAAATATCAGCATAGCAACCCCAAAACTAGTATGTAACACCAGGAACAACCTAATTTGATACTTTAGCATTATTTATTTTATTTCAACTGAATAAAAATAGTATAGCTAATTGAGGTAGGTAATATTTTAGACATTATGTATCAATCTCAACAAAAAAACAACAATATTCTATAATAATTTTGGTTTATTCAACTTATTAGCGTCATACTAACTGATGAAATCTAACACCACACGTAAACAATCTTGTTTTTTAATTCGAAGACTTTCTCCTGAGATTTTTGTTAATATTAAGACATCATGCGAAACGACATCTCCCGTAATCCACTTTTAATTGTTTTATTCATTTTTCACATAATAAATGCTATTATCAAGACCACAACAGATCACCAAAAATTGAAGTTTACATTAGTATAGCATTGCCATATAAAATGTTTGCAAATAATTCGAGTGTCTACTTTCGTTTGCCAGACTCTAAAACTTATGGCGTAAAGTGCTAAAACAGGATTTGGAATGTGTCATTTGAAATTTTGGCTACGCGAAGTTATGGGTTCGATTCCCTTTGCATAATCATCATCATCATATCAACCGAAAGACGTCCAATGCTCTATGTCCAGCAGTGGACCTCCCCCAAGCGTCGCCATATTGATCGGTCCCGTGCGTCTCACATCCAGCAGATCCCCGTCATCCAGAACCTTCCTTTATTTCACTACCTTTGCATAGTATTTATTAATAATTTAGGTTCTTATTGACCATTTATATGATCTGAAATTAACGTTTTATTTTCTCATTCCAGGTATATTTGAACATTTTCTAATGCTGATCATCCTCGCAATACCACAGCTGCATCATCAACTATATCATTAAATAAAGTGATATTAGATTAAATATTATTATAAATTAGTCTATAATCCTGTATATTTTGTATAATAGTATGTGCCATACACCTGTAATTACGTAGATATGCAATATTTTCTATAAAGTCGCGTTTTATGTTTTCCTCTATTACCTACCAACTATAGCAATACCATGCGAGACACAATAAAGATTTATTCATAAAGGCACGTCGTAAAACGAAATAAATTATTTGAATTTAAACGCTTTTCGTTTCATTTAATGACCTATTTTGCTGCTAAGTATTTTAGATAACTTTCTTTCATGGCAAAGGACAGAGCTGGAGCTGGAAGCTGGGAGTTTGAATCACCTTCAACAGCTTAGCAGCGAAGTGCCGTGCACCAGAAGAAAAACTAGTCTGACTTTCAAAAACAGTCAAAAATCTTGCAATGTGCATTAGGATTCTGTGTATCGCTCTGCCCTGGTTAGGCCGTTTGTTTACGACGCGACACACGACACCACAAAATGTTGGTACGATTCAGAACTCCATATACTTGTGTGGACCGTTTGTTCATTGCACGACACGATTTACAAACGTTTTCTCGGCTATGTCGTCGATGCCGCTATTTGTCGTCGCGACTTATTTGCGGTGATTCTTTAGCGACTGTACAAACCAAGTATGAACTTGATGACGACACGACACACCGCACCGCACGGGCCACGGCTTATACGCGTGGTTCGTCACTCACGCACTTTTCAAACAATACAAGTTCACTGAAGTTTCGTTGCAGAATCGTATCTAGTGAACAAACGAACGGACGACAAACCATCATCATCATCATCATCATCAGTGTGTCTTGTGATAAAATCCGTGGCCGCAAATCGTGTCTTGCGGTGCCTCGAGAACAAACGACCTTACGGATTTACGTTAACCGTATTACTGAGCTGCTAGCAGGGATCGCTGGGAATCAGGTCTACAAGTAAACTTTAAAGGATCCTCTCATCCATTAGTGTGATTTTAGCTAGTTGGAGATTCCTAATTCCTATTACATATCCACGTGTAACTAGGTCTTTATAATATCAAAGCAGCGAGTTCTATATCTCATAATACTCAGGTGGTTGGCGAAACTAACAAAACTAGAAGTTTTGGGCCATACAACAACATATTCACTCAAATGTATTTGAATTTATTGAGTACAGAGATGAATGCTTATCATACCTGTTTATGACTGACGTTTACCAAGATATATCAAGTATATTACATTGAACACAGATATGAATTTAATATAACCGTCAACTTCTATCAATAGTTAGCTAAAGATTGAGTTGAGTATATAAATCAGTGTCGACTATAAATGAGACAGCTTAATAAATTATGTTAAATCACAGATTTGAATTAACCACGTCAAAATCTCAGTAACATCATAAATTGCTGCCCAAGTAGGCGTTTAGTTACATGACAGGTTGCAATAACGATTAAATTGAGCAATTCCGTGTTTAGGTAAGTACCTTGGTTTTTATCTACGGTTCATCTAGTTATAATGCCTAGGTTGCATCTACAGCTACACTAGTAATGTAATCAGAACTGTAAATACGACCCTGAGGTTTGTCCTTGAAATGGAAATAAGCTATCTTTATATTCAAGTCTAAAAAGCTCGGACCAAAAATATGACTCTAGTCGTCTAATAAGCCCACTAAACACCAAAACCTAACGTTCTTGGAACAATAATAGCACATGTATGTCAGTAAGGAAATCCGATTTGTAATCAGAAAATTACAAATCCGATTTAGTTACTAAGGTACCTATAACCGTTTTTATGCCTGTGTTCCTGTTCCTATTATAAATTGTAGCCACGTTTGTGTTATTGCCTAGGTAGGTTTCTAAGTCAGTGGCTCTTGCCCGTGATCGATTCGTATTCGTATTTTTTTACGAATAGCCGACCTGCCGACACAGCCCGGCGGCCTATATATATATATATTCAAAGTACTCTGTGCCTATATGAAAAGAATCATGTTCGCCAACTAGGACGCTGACATAGGTCGGCGGGTATATATTGCGGGTGTTGGTGTGATTTGCGCTTTATAAAAACAACAACAAATGTAATCACGAATACGAATCAAATACGAGTGAGTGCACTGCTGCCATAAAAAAAAAAGACCTGTTTTTTTTTTGTAGGTAGACTGAAATAATTAGTTAAAAACACTGTGTAGGTTTTTGCGCGTTGTAAATACCGCTACAAATTCGTTCAAAAGCTTCTTGACAAGGTTGAAGCTGCTTTGATTAGAATAGTTGTTTGAGGTACTTATTTATGTTCTATGTTGTTCCCTGCCGGTACCTAAGTACTCAAAAGCTGGTCAGCTGTTACTGTATTTTGTGTAGGAGTACTGGACAACCTGCTACGAGAACTAGATTCCATGATACACGGGCATTTGTGTTAGCATCGGGAATTCGGGAGGGGGGTAAGGTACACGACAACAAAACTACTAAAAGTGCATGAAATAACCGTAATATTCATTTGATGCATACGCAGTACAGAATGATTAATCTTCTATTTTCCTTTTTAAATACATCCACTACTTGATTCGCAATAATTTCTATCCCATAGTGAATATTCATTAGAGGCAAGCCGTTCAGTCTGTTTTCCCTCATTGTGTTCCGCGAGTAGTTTTTAAGTCCCCTTAGGGTTGAAAAAGTCCTTTCTGGAGTAGCAGTAGAAACAGATATGGTAGCCAATATTTGTAACAATGTGTAAATATTTGGATATAGTTTTTGATCGCACTTATCTAAGCATTCCAATGCAGATTTTGGATTAAGAAAGGTGATAGTCATATCTGCTTCCCACAGTTCAAAGACTGCTTTGACGACAAATGTATTTCTTTCGGGCAGCACTGCCAAATACATACAAAATGCCTCTTCAATTTCAGATCTGGCTGCCAAAATTTGAAGGTATCACATCAGATAGTGCCGTATCGGCACAACTTTACGGTGTTTCGTAAACCTCTCAATATTTTTTTAAAGAGCGGTTTAACTGCCTTCCGGGCGGGCGGTGCGGCGGGTGGTAGAGAGGGAATCCAAAATACATATTAGATTTCTAATAAGTAATAAGTTACATCGCTTGCCTCTCCTTATTTTAATATTATTAATGTTAATATCTCAACTTTTCGGGGGAAGGGGTTTGAACGGTGTCAGCGCCAAAATCGATTCTTATATTATTTCTTTACGAATTCTTTAAAATACACAACTTAGCCCCCAAAACTCTCCCCCTGGCTACGCCCGTGCCATTATAACTAAACAAAAAGACTTATTAGGTACTTACTGCCATACCATAAACACTGTTACAAAGGACCACTACCCTAAAAACATCGGAATTACAACTTTAGTCATAGTAAGTAAATTTAAAGTTAGATAAGAAATATCTGCACACCGTAACTTATTTACACAGCTACCTAAGTACAATAATAACAAATTGGCTTTTCAAAATTTATGGCATCCCACAATGACATTCATTACACGGATTGTCAAACAATATTAGTGAATGTTCCGCTAATACCAGTATTCTGTGTAACGAAGAATTTCAATTAGTCGGGTATTGTGGCATATTATTCTCGAAGACATTTTCTTCCTGCCTGCACCCAGTTATGCTTTACCGCTGCAGGTTGCATAATCAGAGAAATTAATACTATTATACCTATGCTATGTTGCGATTAGCGGAGCGCCTTGGGTGAACCGTTAATGCAAACAAATAATGTAGTGCTGTCAACCTTCGACAGTCTCAAATGCTGGCACTACTTAGGCAGAGTAGGTACGTTGTTAGAGACCTTGTATCGAGCAGCGAGCGTTTCATAGGATTAAGAACATTCAATTTAGGACTTAGATAAAGATAAAGATAATTTATTTGCCATAACATGTGTTTACATACCTTATGCATGCAAGATGTTGTTGAGGAGCTCGTGGCTAAATAATAACAGCCGCACGGGTCGATCTTCAAGGTTAAGCAACGCTTGACGAGGTTGGTCCGTGGATGGGCGACCATTTCAACATACCGAGTTTCCTCCGTGCCTCGGAAAGCACGTTAAGCCGTTGGTCCCGGCTGTCATTTGAAGATCTTTGACAGTCGTTACGGGTAGTCAGAAGTCGAGATCTGACACCAGTCTTGCCAAGGGGTATCGTGTTACCCAGTTACTGGGTTGTGGAGGTCAGATAGGCAGTCGCTCCATGTAAAACACTGGTACTCAGCTGAATCCGGTAAGACTGGAAGTCGACCCCAACAATAATTGGGAAAAACGCTAGGAGATGATGATGATGCATGCAAGATGTTGATCCAATAATATAGCGCATACATGTTTTGCCTATCGAGGCGTACAAATATAAATCTTACAAAATTGTTTATATTAATTAAATTGATATAAAGAACATTTTTTAATAATTATAAATTTTAAACAAATCACAATAAAAAGTTAATGTCAGAAAAAACCAAAAAAGATAACAATAGATCATCTTTATAAAATCTATCATGAAAAATCAAATTAAATAAAAAAAAAATAGAAATGTCAGATATGTCTTATATAATTATCGTCATTTTTGTATACTTTAGGTAGCTTATTGAAAATACTGTATATATGTGAATCATGCCCAGGTTTTTATAATAATGACTACCCTGGGAGATAGCTACCTTTTTTTTACCGGCTTTCCAAAAAGGATGAGGTTCTATGTTCGACTATATGCTCGTTTTTTTTTAAATTTATTTTCACCGATTTCTCCATCAATTATGGACCGTTTTTGTATTTTTTTGTTAGAATGATTTTTTTCAAATTGGTCCCATTTTAATTTGGTGAAGATCTGATTAAGAACTTCGGAGATATACAACATAACTATTTAATAAATGACGGCAAATCTCTCGGGATCGCTGCAATCGCATTTATTTTTACTGTTTATTGTTTATACCATTTCATAACATAACATCACGCCAGTACGCTCTAAAGGGTACCTTACTAAAGAACTTGCCTATTAGGTACAAATAAAAAGTGAAAAAATTTACAAAATACATACTACCTAAGTTATATAGTAAGGTACCTACGAATAACATGAAACTTTAACAAAACCGGTGGAATGAGAGTGTACTAGGAGTGAACTGTACCTACACATCTGCTTACCCCTTTAAAACGTAACTACCGGCGTGATGTTTTGTTTTAAAATGGTTTAAATAATGTAGATGCGAAGCGATTGTAACTAGCCCGCGAGATTTGCCGTCATCTATTGAAGAGTTCTGTTGTATGACTATGACGTTCTTCATCAGATCTTAATTAAATGTAAATTAAATTTAGCTTTCAAATAAAAAAAGAATCATCAAAATCTGTTCACCTAGTAAAAAGTTCTGAGGTAATACACAAAACAAATACAGTCGAATTGAGAACCTCCTCCTTTTTGATGTCGGTTAAAAACTTAGTCAATCTCGACTTAAAAACAAAGTCATTGCACCTCTACTTTCGCCTCGGTTCATTGCTTGTCGCCGTGAGTTGTAGTCCGCGCGTTGACAGGTGTGGCGGCGCCACCGTCGCGTCGTTTAGTTCGCTATTCACGCGGTTCACGCGATCCCCACTCCGATTTACGTCAATTCGAGTTCGTTCGCCGCTCTCTTCGGTGCCGGTCGGTAGGCTGTACGTGTTTATTTCCTAAGTCCGCGAAACTTTTTGCCGAAGTAAAGGGATGTGACAGTAAACTGCGTTATTTTGATAATTTTTGTGTGGTATATTAAGTGCAAACGTTGTTTTTAATTGTGACTGTGTTAGGCCGGAGTGGTAACTGTGAGTGTGATTGTGGTCACAGGTGTCGCATTCCAGGGGGGACGCCGACGCAGCCTCTGTACCCGATACAGTAGGCAGGTGAATCGCTAGACAACCCTATTTTATTTGTAAGTACTCTACGTCTTTACTATAAGTCTTTTAGTGCCAATAAGTACCTACTTCACGTTGCCTGGTCACCATTAAATGGCCCGTTCACCGCATGATATCCATTAATTTAATTAAATATTAACTATGTAGCCTACCAGGTTCTAGGTACTTCTTGAAATACGAGTAATACAACCTACCATTTATCAACTCTGAGTACAACAATGTGCAACTACAAACAAACTAATTATGTAGGTAAACTTTTAAAGAATTTCGTTTATGTTGACATAATTCGTAGGTATAAATGGATACCCACATAAAACATGATTATGTTTAATGTTGTGTCGTTACAAAATATTAGATAGGTATTTTATTGACACGGGCTACCATGCAAAAACAGGTCGTGTATATAAATTGGTTGAAATTTTAGGCACCTATCCTTCTAGATCCTTGTTTACTTCTCATCAGTCAGTACATAGGCATGAAAAAGTCTGTCTACCTACTTTATTGTGGATACCACGAAGCCCATGCTGGCTAACGGGATAGACGCTCAGTCGGTTTTTCTTACGACGTTGTCCATGCTGCCCATCCGGCCTAGTATTCATTTGATTGATGTCAAATAAAAAAAATAGACTCACCATAGATATAGGTACACAAGGAAATGCCATATTCTGCCCAGCCTGTCATTATGCATGGTACTGTGGTCTAATAAGACCTTATCTTTGCAATTCGAAAGGTAAATCCAGCTACCGTTTGTCTAGAGTCAAGATAGTATCAGTCCAGTATATAAGCTCCACTGATGTACATAGGCGGCAACGCATTGACTGCTCCTGTGCTTCTCGCCTCCAGCAGATTACCTCGACTCGAGATCTAGGTAAGGGTACCTATATCGTCCTAATAAATATCCATCGCCCTCCTAATGAAGAATGATTGCTAATTGAATCGATTTTGCCATAAATCGAATTAAATCGCGGCTGGAATAATATTAGCGACCTTAGACCCTAGACAAGTGACATTCTGTCATCGAAAGCGTGGCGATAGCGATTGGAAAAGTGTCAAACGCTATCGAAATGTTACGTGATCAATCCCTTACATTTTGGCATTTCGACCATCGCCATAGCTGCCGGGCGAGCACGGCCTCTGTGATAGGCTTGAGTCTCGCATTTTATCACGGTTTTTGCTCCTAAACTGTGATAAAATTTGTGACCTGTCGAAGTAGGCCGTGCTCGCCCGCCTGACGTCGAATGACACTTGTCTAGAGCCTCTAATTTTGTTTGTTGTTATTAGTCTTTATCAGAAAGCTGCTGTCCTTACTTTGAAATAACCATGTTTAAAGTTATCTACAAAAGATCCTGGTCGAACACTTTTCAAACTTGTTGCGAAGAGCATGAAGGAGTGAGAAGGAGCTAGTCTAAGGTTTGCCCACTCAGCAAATAAATAATTTTTCGCGCGTTTCTGAACCAGCTTCACCATAATTCAAATAGGTAACGATCATTATAGTTCAATACGTGCTTACCGACTTTGCAAAGGTCCTGCCTGCTTGTTGTGAAATGATAGCAGCCGGTACACTGCTGTAAAGGTTAGTAGAAACAAAGACAGCTCAATTTAATTTACACGTGGATGAAACTCTTTCAGCTGTCTTTGTTATTAAATTGTGCATGCGATTGTAAAAAAACCGTCATAAAACCTCAGTCAGCGATGTCATTGACCTTATTTTCGGCAAACCTTTTTATAATAAGTATCCAAATCTGTCATATAAGTATTTTTAGTCACGATCAAGGCGACTAGCGAGTGTGACACTGCGAAAAATAAGAACCTATCGTAGATCATCGTACGTATCGTAGATAGTGCCATTCTGTAAAGTTTACTTTGAAATTCGAATCTGACATTAACACTTCAATTTCAATTAATAATTATTTGTTTTTAAAAAAAAAAACAAACAAAAAAGCAATAATATAGCAAATATAAAAGCATTGAGCAGTGTGTTTGAAATTCGAAGTGATGATTAGTTTAGAGTGAAACTGGCCACATGGATTTTGTGAAAATCAACTCAGTTAAAACTACAAGCACCGTTCGAAATCCGAAATGATATTTAGTGAATAAAACTACTGACCACATTTGTATTAGGTATATCAAAAGCGTGAATGGCTTCGGTAATACCCGATAGGTTACCTACACAGCATTCCCATTTTCTAGAGAAAGTTGCCGACCATCATCACTATAAATTCTCATGAGATTTATGTGAGCTGAAGACATGGAAGGTATTTGTAAACGATTGGCCTGAAAACTGGTTGCATGTGCCTTTTGAACGCACCTTTACAGTTGTATTTTACGTTCTTTTATTATAGATAGGTACTGAAGCAACCGCGCGAACAAACGGTATGATGAGCTTTTATGATCCGTATAAGCTACTAATAAACAACATGTAATAAACTAACATAATTATGTCGCCTAGACCGCATATGTACAACAAAACACGAAATTTACGATACGATTGGACGTAATTTGTAGTAAAACTTATTTCTGAAGAACCTTCATTGCTGTTTTGCACAAAGCCTTTAAGTGAACGCATTCAAATTCGAATTTTAAATGCAGTTCCAGAAAAAGTCGTTAGGTACAAACGAGACCGGTGTGTTAATAATTTTCTTGATAATTAATAAAACATACCTGCTACCTGTCTATGTCTATACATTGGCGTGGATTTATTACCAAAAATTTGCACATGTTCTAATCTTGAATTCTAGAATAAATAAATGTCTGAACCATATCTTTCAACATTGGTGTTTATTGACAAGCACCTCGGTATGACTTAAATTAACTGACCACTAACCAACGAGCCTTCTGTTCCATTCACCCTGTATTTACGTGATTTATTAAGGAACTGCATTACAGTTCACCTCAGTATAATAAAATTATTGCATAATAAAAGCAGGTCGTAAATGTTTATTTATAGTACTACATTTGCACTTTTACAGTTAAAACATTTTTTATTTACATAGATAAAAATATATTATACAGTGTATAAAATACTTAATTAACTAAGACTACAAACCTATACACTTAAAACAAAAACTACTTACTAACCCATCCTAAAAATATACTATTCTAAAATATGGCGTCGAAAAACTCCTCCACATCGCCATGTGCCCAAAAGACTGGCAGCATTGCCACGTTGTATGGCAATGCTTATTCTCTGACCACGGTAAAAACCAGCCCTTGGAACACGCAAGTGTCAACTAGGCGTTTGGAAAGATCTTTAAACAAAGCGTGAGCACTTGGACCTTACGGACCAAGAGTTTTAACCTCAAACGACTCGAAAATATAAATACCGATGAGGTTATTATATTTTCGCCGTTTGAGGTTCTCTGCAACCGCAACACAGCACGACGACGAGGACAATAATTAGAGTCCCACACCAAAGGCCTACCCATCTTCCATGGAAACAAAGACATCCCGTCCGGTCTTTTGCCATCGTCGCATGCCAGGCCATGGGGTTAAAATACGTGACGAGAGCACGTCGCTAGGATGATGTCGTTAATGTTTCCATGCCGCGCTTTGCGACCCGCACTTCGGCTGCGTGACAGACCGTGGTGACTCTTTCACTAGATTCGCCTGTGCACAGATTGAGATAAAGAATCCTAATGTTATGCTATATTTTAAGGCAAGGTTAAAAAAATATTCCGCCTAAAATGATGGACTAAAAGCCTCAAGGCTTATTAAAGTGGAGCACTTTCTTAAAGTCGTCAAACGAATGTGCAAAAAACAAGATCTCTTTGATAAGGCATCGCGAGTCTATATGAAATAATCGCCGAAGTTTTACGTCTTCTGAACTTTCCAAACTCTTTCTATACAACCTCTTTTAGGGACTCCAAAATACTGGCTGCTAAGAGAGCAAAATTAAACCCAGACCACGGGGTCTCATTGCTAAGAAAGAAAATTTGGTTCAAATAAATCTCACTAGATGGCGCGATACGCATCTCGATCTGTTATTGAATTTGTGTAAAATTAACATTTTCTGAAATTGAACACAAAAATTGTATGTTCTTGTTTAATCAACTCTCCTAAGTACAAAATTATGGAATATTGGGCTCTTAATTCACATTTCAAAGATTATTAGACGGATCATTTAAAATTGATGCCAATAGATGGCGCATTTTTAAATTTCTGAGGCATTCCACTCGATTGTTAAAGTTTGCATTTTAACACATTTTGGTGCAAAAAAAACTGTAAAAACGTACAAATAAATACTAGAAAACAAACCTTCACTGTATTTAAAGAAAAAAATATTCAAGAACCTAGTAAACCCTTTTACTTGCAAGTCGCTGCTAACACCATCTATCTATCACCGTGAAACAGAACCGAATGCGTTCGATGTAAAAAAAATTGCCAGAATAAGCAGTCGAAAAACACTAGTTACGTCGGCACGGTTTCTTTATACGGGATGAGGTATCTGTATGCTAGTATTATATTATCTGTGCCCAGACTAAAATAAAAATATATTTGAAAAAAGAACCGTAACCTTATCCCAATTTATTTGGGGTCGGCGCTATAATGTTTTATTCTTCCTTGCCTTCATCTCTAAAGTCAACCTTTCAGGCAGTACATCGTCTTTTAGTGAATATGCATTGTGCATCTTAAACAATATTTAATATTCGTACACAAACACCCAAATAACAGCATCACCTTCCAAACAAATCCGTCACCGCTTCTGTATTGCTGATCTCACGTTTCAAAACAAAATTGCCAATTAATAGATAGGATCATAATTAAAATCGTCAATATCACTCTATTGTCTTTAGTTATGAGTGTTGCTAACAATGCCTATCTGTTTAACGGCCATTGTGTAATGATATAAGAATTGTACACGGTTTTATCTGGTAGTAGAATAGAATAGAATAGAATATACTTTATTGTACACCAAAAAAATTAAGTTACACATCTCTTTTACAATAATACTTATTTCTACGGGTACAAAGGCGGCCTTATCGCTGACAGCGATATCTACCAGACAACCTTTATAGTATTGTTGTGGTTTTGTCATATCTGGCTGTTTCGTTGAAGGTAAAATACGGTAAGTAAAGACTTCAACGCGCAAGGTTTATAGATTTTATCATAAGTAAAAAAAAACTTTTATTTAAATTATTTCATTGGAATTAGAATTTATTTATTTGTAAGAATGTAGTTTTACATAGTATTTTTGTTAGTTCTATACATTCTACCACGAAATATATGGTATACAAATATTTCATTGTCGTTCTTAACTAAACTCTATTTGAAATAACATTAGACATGTTTCCAAATTTTTACAGTCCGTTCAACCGATTTTGAGTTCTATCCCGGAGGATGACATAAAAACCGGCCAAGTGCGAGTCGGACTTGCGCACGAAGGGTTCCGTACCATTATTGCAAAAATCGGCAAAAAGAACACGTTTGTTGTATGGGAGCCCCACTTAAATATTTATTTTATTCTGTTTTTAGTATTTGTTGTTACAGTAGAAATACATCATCTGTGAAAATTTCAATTGTCTAACTATCACGGTTCATGAGATACAGCCTGGTGACAGACAGACAGACAGACGGACCAACCGCGAAGTCTTAGTAATAGGGTTCCGTTTTTACCCTTTGGGTACGGAACCCTAAAAAGCATAAACCTGTTACCAAAACCAACTTTTTACTACAGCTACCATTTGTCGTATCACCAACGCAATAGAAGTCAAAATCGGTTGAACGGGCTGTAAAATGGGCTAATTTAAACGTCTAATGTTATCGCAAATGGAGTATAAGTACAAAATTAATTGCTAAATTAATAATACATTGCTAAGTTTGGTTTGATCTTACCATGGTGGCTGTCTGATTAAGAGTCTGGTTATATGGATTCGTTTATTTTGCAATGTGTGCGTTTGTCTTACCAGAAAAAAATATAGGACTATCATAAAAAAAAAAAAAATCATTTCCGAAACGCACAGGCAATCCAAACGAGCAAAAAAGTATGTTCATATATGTTCAGTGAACCAAATGAGCATAATAATAGAACGAGTAATAAAAAGAAAATTTTCACACTAATTTATGATCGTCATATCTTGTAAACCTAGCTAGTATCTTTCTACATGTCACAGGTTATCCCCTAGTATCTTTCAATGTTTTTCCCTTGACCCTTTCACATGGCTACCGTATGTTTTATCAATTGCTTGGGAAACAATTCACACCTTTGCCGAAGATAAAATTAAAATATGTAGTTTGACTTCTTTATTCAGTTTTTGCAAGCTATTGTGATAATTTTCTTGAATTAACTTATATTATCTTATTTGCGGAAACCATTACATTTATCTATTAAAGTTACTCGATTTAGAACTGGCTTCTATTGATTGCAGTGCGGTTAAACAACGGTTCCAAGTGATCGACAAAGCCTTTTATCTGTCCTAAGGCTAGTCTACTTCAGTACATGGCCTCATTTCCTAGGTAGCCACACGGCTACAGTAATCTTGAGGAGATACAAACGGGATCGGAAGATTGGGTTACGCCACCTTTCCAACTGAGCGCGAATTACCGTCACTTTGAATGACGAATTGAGCCTCAATAAATCTGGTGCGTCAAATACGTTCTAAAGATACGTTTACGTCATTATCGGGAGTGGAAATGATATCACTAGGTCCAAGCTTACATTATTTTGATCCGTGATTTAATTCTGCAACATTTAGCGCAATAGCTAAACGATTAAATTTAGCTATGTACTTAGAAATCAAGGATCGTTTGGTCCGTGGCCAAAATCGGACCTAATTAAATTATTTAAAAATAAGATGGCGGTCCATCATTCAGTTTCATTTATTTGTTTAAAACATGGAATAACACACATGGCATGCAAGATGTTAAACTAAATTATTTCACTGTCATGACATCCTTTATCTCACTAGTTCCTTAAGCAGTTTCTTTGAAGGAACTACTGAGAGTTTTTAGATCAGTAGTTCCTTTAGCTTTTGCAAAGTAGTTTAGTAAATGTATTAACATAGGTAAATAGGTTTCGTTACATTATCGAAGAATTTAAATTATACAAAGCAATTATTAATCCAATTGGGTGTTATAGAATAGTGATGTCAGCTCCTAATAATAATCTATACTAATATTATAAAGAGGAAAGATTTTTTTCTTTGTTTGTTTGTTTGTTTGTACCGAATAGGCTCCGAAACTACTGGACCGATTTGAAAAATTCTTTCACCAATAGAAAGCTACATTATTCCTGAGTGACATAGGCTATTTTTTATCCCGAAAACGGGTCCTGTGGGTTGGTCCACGGGAGCGAAGCCGCGGGCAACAGCTAGTATTTAATAAAAATAATGTGAATTAAAAGTATTTCAAAGTTAGATTAATTTGTCAGGCAGCAATTCGTTAGTGCTGTAATAAACTTTCTCCAGCAGAAGGCTAATATATTTCTTAATTTACCGTTGTATATTTTCTGCAATATTTTGGCAACTTATTATAGAAAATTGGCGCCATAAGGACTTTTACGTAATACCATTTTTACAGACAATTTCACAAATTTTACCAACAGGGCCTCCCTTTTAATATCGTTCAAAGGATCTATCGCCAAAAAGCCCATAAAGCACCGTCAAAAGAAAAAAGAAATACTCAAAAAAATGTACGGCGTCCAACAGTCTTTCAAACCTCTCATTGTGTTCCAACTGTAATTCGCAAAGACACCTGTCATCGCCCCCGCAGTATTTCCTTAAAAATTATACTCGGCAAACAGGTTCACTGTTCTAAGAAAACTTTGTTTTAATATTCTCACGAGAATTCCGTGGCTAAATACGGGCAATTGTGCAAACACAAAACATTCCTCTTGCCTGATAAATATTTAATTCAAATGGTACCTGTTACCGTACTTAATGTTCTATCAATATGCAAGTGTTCTATTTAGGAACGTTTGATACTAGTTCGAATGGTGTAATTTATTTATTTTACTCCTGGTCTTATACTTTGTCCTAGTAGTTTGACTCCCCACTACATGATGACGAAGTCAGATCAATTTAATCTTCCGATAAGGTTTATTTGCACAATAGCACCGTATGGTATGCCAAAAGTATTTCGACATCATCATCATCACCATATCAGCCGAAAGACGTCCACTGCTGGACATAGGCCTCCCCCAAGCGTCACCACATTGACCGGTCCCGTGCGTCTCGCAACCAGCGGATCCCCGCAACCTTCACCAGGTATTTCGACAGCTTTGTGAATTATATATATGTTTACATAAAAGCTCAATTCTCAATGCTGTACCCTTCGAAGTAAATCAACGTTGCCTTCGGTGCAAATACATTTAAGAAAGTAATAAAAATATTCTGCAAAGGCTCTGTCCAAATATTGACTGAGTGAATTTGCACCAACAACTGCTAAGCTTTTTCCGACTGACTAAATCATGCCTTCTATTTTTGAAATTTATTTCGCACTCCATTTAATAACACATATTTTTTTATCAGACGGGTAATTTAGTTAATAGCTAAGTACCCTTTTAAATGGCCTATGGCTATCCCACGCACCATCTCCCAAGGGATGAGCAGTTCCCATAAAATCGAGTTATGATCCGATCTATAAGCTATGTGATTACGTATCCTGGCTAAAGATTACGGCTATCCTCACAATTAACCGGCGGAAGCACCTAACAAGAATTCTAGTAATAAATGTCGAAAGTAATTGCGTATAATGTTCAGTACATTATTCCCCGGAATTACGCAATAGGTGGGCTCGGAAAGAATTATTATTTGCAGGAATTTCCATCGGGTCGATAGGCCGATAGATCAGACTCCTAGAGTTGCTAATTGGGGTGTTATGCAAATTGCTGTACAGAACTTATTTTATACTAGCTTCTTCCAGTGAACTCTTCTTCGCGTGAACGTCGAAAATTATGGCGAGGGAATATATTCCCGGGATAAAAAGATCCTACGTGTTATTCCAGACTATAATCTATATCTGTGCCTAATTTCATTCAGATCCGTTCAGCTGTTCTCGCGTAAAGAAGTAACAAACATACAAACACACTCACAAACTTTCGCCTCTATAATATTAGTGTGATAATAGCAGATCAGACGGTCATAATATATGTGAGGTGAACAAAAGCGGGATACTAAAAATCCAACGGAATAAAATCGTTCGAGTTTTTATGATCTTCACTAACAGAACAATCAATAAATATCCAATTAGAAAAACACATTGCCAATCGTTGCCTTGCGAACATCGATTCTAAAAGTAAGATCTTCATTAGAAACTTTTTGCTGTAGCTTTATAGATCGATCTGCTGATACATGCATATATCTTATTGTGTCCAACTTTTTGTGTTGCCCAAACTGTCTTTGTTGGACTGTCACTACATCGTTTGCCCTACAGCGTAAAATTGGACTCCTATTGTACCGTAATGCTAATCAACTTTTTAAGGAGTAATTACATTCGGATGCTGACGCGAAAATAAAGATGTTTTTTTTTTGATGGACCTCTCGCAGTTCTATCAGAGTACTGGCTACTGTTTTTTTATCTTTGATAGGCTCGCGCTTGACCACTATCTCACCAGATGGTAAGCGATGATGTGGTCGACGGTGTAGCACGCTTGCCTAGAAGAAACCTATTCACTCTTGATTTAAAGACTCCCAGGTTGTAGCTATCAGGAAATACAGACTCCGGCAGGGAATTCCACTCCTCAACTGTACGCATAATAAAAGTATTCCCAAAACGTTTGGTGCATATAATGGTGCGTATGGTTGGGATTTCCACCATGCACCGATGGTGCATCACCTTACGTCTTGTAGTCCGATGATGGAACGGGCTAGGAGGAATTACTTCATGCAATTCCATCGCACACTCCCCGAAATAAAACCGATAAAAAACCAACAGACTGGCAACTTGGCGTACGGTGTTCAAGGCTCTGAAAGGCTCCAGAGCCTTGACTCGACCAGTATCTCATTGCCGATGAGCATCTTGTCCCGTTTTTTGATCGACTCTAGTGCATCCAGCTGGTACTTGGCAGTTCCGTCCCAGAGATGAAAGCAGTACTCCATGCATGACCGAACTTGCGCTTGATACAAGTTAAGCAACTGTTCTGGCTTGAAGTAGCGTCTCACCTTTGCAAGGATCCCTAACTTTTTGGCAGCCAGTTGAGCTTTTGCCTCAATGAATGGACCAAAATTGACAAACCGGGGCGATCCTGTGCAGAATAAACTAGGGCCTCCAGCCAGGCACAAAAAGCTAAACCTAAGTGACCACGCTGAGGACTATCCCCTATGGAGCCGAACCTCGGCTGAGTGCATCGCTGGTGGGACAATTAGGGCTGGATATTAATTAAGTGATTCTACTATCTGTTCTGGAAAATACCTACATGTAGAAGAAGACATCAATTCAAGATCGCTTTTACATTTAAAAGGCTATTGACCCGAACAAGAAAGCCGTAATTTGTTTTTTGTTCCAACAACTGTGTTTGCCAACTTCGGAAATATAGTGGAGTTAAAAGTCAATATTGTGAACACCATGTCTAAATCGTTTTTTGTTGAAAGCTTGATTTTTGTACCTTCTGAGTAGTTAATGTGGGGAAGTAAGTTTTGCGTGGCGAATGGATTGCTTACGGGTCTCTGAGGCAAAAAAAAAGTATGATTGCGGTTTTTTGGTGTGTAACCTTGATATTTTGTATGTGCTCAATAAAGTTGTGTGGTGACAATTTAAGAAAGGGTCTTGCTACAAACCATTGGGAAAGTTGTAAGACATGAAAGGTCTTCGTCAAAGTCATAAAATGTTTCGAACTTAATGATCTCAGATTTGTGGTACATTACTTTTCACTCTGTAATTTGTTGCTCTGTCATAACTCTAGTGTGTTTACCGGCGAATTCGCTGTTATTTATCGAAGGTGCTTCATCATGCACCTATTTGATAGCTGTTGAAGTTATCCCAGAAAGGCCATACCAATATTACTTTTCATATTATGAATTAATGCCACCAATACTTACTACGTTGTCTCGCTCGCAGTGCCGTTGTGTCGTTTTGAAATTCAGTTTCTCCTCGCGATGTTTGTAAAATAATTCGCAGACTACCTTCACACTAAGAAATTCTGACAGCCTAATAACATCAAATCATACTGTCATATTATTTATTGTGATAAATTGTTCCAATCAATCGAAACACATTATTATGTGATCAATTAGATTCAAATATCTTCAAGTGCATTGTTCTGTCAAGTTAAGGTCGCTACAGACTTGATCGTCGTCGCCCTTGCACTATATTTCGTAGCTTCGCAATAGACAAGCCTCTATATAATAACAATGCTAGTGATTATGAATTCGTTACTAACATTTACGCATTTGATACGCGTAGTTCGACGAATGGTTCGGATAACTTCGTGTTCAATCGGAGCTTTTCGCTCACGGTCAACTTGTGACGGTAGAATTAGTTTTGCGTGTTGTTTGATAGAAAGTAAGGGAATTATGGATCGTGTGAAAGATGATATTTGTAAGTCTTTGAAAGGAGTAAATCATGAAATGATAGGATAATTAGAAATAAAGAACTAACCATAAGTGATGGAGGCGGATGAAATAAGTGAGCATTTTTATGTCTACTGGAATGATTGTCAAAGAAAATAGCAACTTCAGTGTAGGCAATTGCAACTTGCGACAATACAAACATGAACGCTAAAAATGTCTTCATATAACTCCATAATTTCCAAGCTAGCGATCGCAATTACTATTACATTCCACGATGACTTGAAGCTGATATCACATGATCACGTCATACATTACAGAAATTACGCGGACTAGTAATAACTGTTAACGATATTATCGAAGGATATGGACTCCACAAATCTCCATTTATGGCCGTAATCGTAGATTGAATTGAGAGGGAGAGGAAGGCCAAAGAAAAGATGGATGCACTGTGTGAGGAGTGATATGAAAGAAAAAGGAGTCAGCCAGTGATAGCGTGACAGTGTACAGGACGGTATGGAAGAGGAAAACGTGTTGTGCTGACCCCAAATAACATGGGATAGGGCAGGAAGATGATGATTTTAGTTTGAATCCAATCCCAAGAAATAAATTCAACCGTTAAAAACTATTAGTACCTAGTTAAGTAAGTGGTTTTAATAACCACGTAGCACCGTAACACGTCAAGTCAGCAAGAAAACTTAAAAAATAACATGCGCACAAGCACACGTCAATCGAATGTCATGACTATGACTGTTAACATGACGTAAGATAAATGTTCTAAACATTCCAAAGAATCGAATTCCTTTTTCGAATATCTTTGAAATGGCAACGGCACTCAGTGTAGCTGGCCACTACATGGCCTTTTTATAAGATATTTTTATTGCGCATAGACAGGGCCCATGAGGTCTTCTTGTCTCTGTTAAAGCGGTACTTTACTACCGCGGCATTTCAATTGGTACCTTAGACGTTGAAGTAAAAGCAAATACCAATAAAGAGTACTTAACTTCTAGAGAAGGAATGTTTATTACAATATTTAAGTACCTAGGTACTACACATACGACATTTTTCTTGCTTAATAAGAAAAAATTCTTTCCGCAACCCCAGAACGTATTAGATCAAGTAACACGAAGAAACTAGACTCCAATAATGACAAAACAATGCAAATTATTCGCAGAAACCACGTCAGTCTCAAATACCTCCGTATTAACAATTTATTATCTCCAATGCAAGCATCAAGTCATGTCGCAATCGCATTGTTTTATCTGAGCTTGAAGCACACTAATCTAACCTGTTGAGGAATGTAAGGCCGGTTCTAACAGCCTTTTCAAAGGCACGTAGGACCATATTTATTTGATGTGACAGGTATGAGAATACAGCATACCTGTGTGCATATTTGGACACGCAAATTATGGGACCCAGGGTGACAAATTGTGTAATTAGTCCGTAACCACGATCTTTGCTTGCTGCTGGTTTTATTGCAAGATCCTGTGGCTTTAATCCATAGGATTTGTGGAATCATAATCCTTATTATTGTGACTTACAAATGCAATAAGGTGCTTAAGGGATTATTATTGCAGTGCGTTTTATCATTAAGATCAGCTTCCAGAATGCAAAGTTATGCTTTAAAGTTTACATAATTAAGATTAGTGTTTATAGTCCGATTTGGAATCGTATCTTGTTGGCTTATTAGACCCGAACTTGGTCGTCATATATAAAATCAACTACAAAATATTCATCAATCAAAACCTGGAAGTTTCAATTGGATACTATTATACTTCCATTTAACTCAAAACTATCGATGACATAATTTAATAATCTACGATCAAATACTTCTAATCGATCCATTAAGAAATTATCCGAAGAGAAATAATGTTTAGCTGAATAATGGCTGCGCGGGACACGACTTCTGATTTCAACTGCAACAATAAATCTAATGCTTAGAACACGGCGTGTGTTGGGAGCGGCTTACCTTTGGCTGACGAGGTCGAATAATGTTAATACCTCTACAAGAAGCACTGTATCACCGTTATTTATGTCTACACTTGCATCTAACGTGCATTTGGCATTTTACTGTTTGTCAGGGTTAAGAACTCTGGCTTGGAAACTAAGCATGCTGGTTTTAGAAAGCTATTGAGAGGTAAAAGCGAATTGTGCATCTGCATTGGCTCTTTCTCTTTCGAATCTCTGATTGGCGTCAGTTATGGTGAATGATGGGCAGGTTCTATCCTCATTGACCCTGTTCATGCTAAAAAGATAATGTGTTAATGTATGTTTTTTTTTGTTCAGATGGAATAATTGAGTGCGAGAAGGGCAAAGCTCAGTGGCTTTGACAGACATCTTGTCAGTTGCTTCTTAAGCAAACGTGCTCGCTCCATTACTAGGGCGACCGTACGGAGTAGCTGATGTGAGCTTCTAGTTTACCGTAACTGCTGTTTGATGCTATCAGTTCTTTTTGCTTTTGCAGTTGCCGCTTCGCTTATACAACAAGGTCATATATTATTTTTGTTACTGACAAAGACGTGTAGATCATTCTCTGAATCGAATTAGGCACACATTTTTTGCAATGGACCATCAAAGATCACGACAAAACGCACACATGTAATTCTAAAGGTGTTAGCGTCGCTCAATTTGCATCAAACCGAACCGCAGTGTCAACACGACCGAGAAATCTGTCACTTCTGTCACAATACTGCTCTCGTGACTCTAAATATTTTACGTAAGTTTAACCTAATACAGAGACAATGGCTACCTTAGTTTAGCTGATAAATTATTTCTAACTTATAGGGTCATAATGGTCATAATCGAGCAGCCGACTTTGTAGGTGGCAGTCGATACCGTTATGTCAACTAACTAGTGTTATGAAATGCACTTACTATACGTTGTTTTGTTAACTTTCTCATAGTGTACCAGTTAAATAAGCTTTCGCAGTTCCCTGATGCATTATTCATTAGAGTCAGGTGCTTTGATGGAATATATTTGCTAGGTTGATCTAGTTTTTCTTTCAGTTCAGGCTGTTAATACTATTGACTTGAGACAACTGACAATCGCCTGTTCTAAAGATTTCAAAATTTGAACGCTAACAATTTTTTTTTTTCGGTTTTGTTTCGTCTTGAAGCCGACCCGTGGTGGGTCGGCTTCAGGTGATAATGGTTATTTGCAGTGCTGCAAAACAAAAAGTTTGCATACAAATACAACCTTCCAACATTGAATGAAAGTACAACAAAAACACTTCCATTCTCTGAAGAAGCAGTAATGTATTCTTTATTAGTTCCTACGATACTATAATGACTATGATTATTATGTAGATATTTTTCCCCGCCATCTGGCTCTATAAATGTATTTCCGACAGAAATCTTTTCGATTACGAGGTTCTTGAATAACACATTCTTACAAAGCAGTGTTTTATTGATTGCCTAGCCTACTAGTCAATTGTTTCTTGGGTAGATACGTCTCATTAAGCCCATTTAGTTTGAAATAGTATCTATTAAATTGCAATAATTTATTTCTCTTTCCAGTCTTTATAACTGCGATAAAAATATTTCTGCTGTTATGTAAAGGAAACTTTTTTAAAATAGCAGTGTTACTAAACAATGAAATTGATAAAATACCTACTTTGAAAAGTTACCAAAAATTTATTAAAGTATTCTTAAATTGTTTTAGTTAGAATTAGAACTTTTTATAATTTAAATATGTTTTATAAAACTGCTTTAATTTTCTCGTTCCTCAGCGGAATCCTCGCTTGACCACTTTTATTATTTATTAGATCATTTGTACCACTTATTAATACAAATGATCGGTATTAATTTGATTAAAGTACTAAGCGATCTGCTAATAATATTAACGGCTGACAGGCTGTAGGAATGTACTCTAGATAGTAGTCGACCTCAACACGGAGCGAGGACATCGAGCGGTGACGACCACACTTTTACTAAGTAAATGATTAATTATTTAAGAAGAAATATAAACAGAAATTCGGTTATAAATTGGGGAATATAAGTACTTAGCAGATAGAGCTCCCGAGAGAGGAATGAAAAAAAAAATCAAATCATTTGAAAATGGAACGTTTGCTTGCCGTCAAACACAAAGTTCTATTTTCAAATGTGGTATTTTTCGATTAGATCGATTTATACTGTGATTTTTAATTTCGTGGACTAAACTGACAGCTGCTATTGACCTTATTTTTTTTAAATGTTGCAAGCGCGGAGCATAGTGTTGTAGGCAAGGCTTAATCATAAGTGATTCATCGAATCGATGTGACATGACTCCTGAATTAATTTTTACTAATTGGTGTAAATAAATGTTTTATGAATATAAACGTAATATATTTAAATATAACAGTATTCATACACATAGTACATGAACTTTTATTATGTTAAATTTGAAATCAACAATAAAATAAATGCAATCGATAAAATTAAGTCTGACATAAATTAGTAGAAACTAAATATGGGCCGCTAGTTTCTAAACAAATTATTTTTTTATGCCGTGATATAGTTTCATTTTCGATCTACTTCGATTTTCGATTAACAATCGATCACTCAGGATAGTTAGGGTACGACACTATTTTAATGTAACGATAAAGTGGCAAACCCCCAAATGTCAGTTTAGTCCACGAAATAAAAAATCACATTATAGCAATATTTAGTAGGTATGACTGAACTGACTGAAGGGAGAAGGAATAGTCCAACTTAGCAATAATATGCGGTCTTGCCTCAGTCAGGCTGATTCTAGTTCCTAGCTTTAGTTCGCGCTTAGGAATTTGACTAAATAAGGCAAAAGTAAGCACCTAATACTTAGAATTACTTTAAGTAGCCATTTGTAGTAATGCTCTAAGTACGCGCGAGTCTAATTAGATCCGGCTTGAAGGAGCTACACGCATCCTTGAAGTTGATGTTGGAGTAAACACGATATTTAGAAGAAAAAGTGGCTACCTGTTTCTTTGAATAGTACAGGTAAAATTGGATGTTTGAGCCACATTTCTTGTGTATGTTTTTTATGCTGAGTTACTGCAGGACAACTAGGGACACGGTATCGAATAGAAAGTATCGATACTGGCTCATGAGTAGTATCGAAAGAAAATATCGTATCTACTCATAAAAGTATCGAGTACTTTTCTTAGGGCCCATAATGCGCATAGAGCATAGGTCAATATCATTCATTAAATGAAATGGGGCAGGACATGAAAATTCAAATGGTATTGGTACACAAATTTAATACAATAATAAAAAAGACAACTGTAACTAAAAATATATTAAAAAAAAAAAAATTGTTCTTTAGGTATATAAATTATAGTGTCCATTCCTCCTCCGTACAATCACTTAAAAATAGAAGATTATTGAGCCGTTTTGGAGATAAGCGGTTTCGGATTTTTGTGATTGTAAATGGCGTCTTGTGTTTGAAAAAACCGTATGGTCGCAAGTTTTAAATGGGTAATTTCTATGATTATCCATTTAACACTTAATATCTTATTGGATACGATACCTGCCAAAAAGTACTCATTGAGTAAAAGTATCGCATGCAAAGTTACGAGTACAAAAGTATTACGAATGGAAATGTACTCGATACCACAACGTATCGATACTTTTTTCGTGTCCCTAAGGATAAACCACTCTTCCTGGTGTTTTACCTTCTCCGGCTAATCTCCCAGCCAATCTTGTTTAATAGAAATATAATAATAAAGCATGATTCAAACCTGACCTTTTAGGATAACCGCAAAATAATTGCTAAGTAGTATTTTCTACTAAAGAAATAATATTATTTCTTCGTGACTATTTTGACCTTGTCCCCGTCGCATATGTAGCGTGCAAGTGTTTTATAGATTGTAAGACAGTATTGAATTGACACCTTTAAATAAAGATAATATTAACAAGCCGGTACCTTACCTATCGAATATTTTTTGCTGTTGAGAATAGTTCACTTGTCACGTTGACATTGTTATTGTTATATAAGGAATTAGAATTGTGCTTAAAAACCGATTAAGTGCGAGTCGGACTCGCGCACAAAGGATTCCGTACCACTATCGCAAAAAGCGGCAAAAAATCACGTTTGTTGTATGGGAGCTCCACTTAAATATTTATTTTATTTTGTTTTTAGTATTGGATGTTATAGCGGCAACAAAACTACATCATCTGTGAAAATTTCAACTGTCTAAGCTATCACGGTTCATGAGATACAGCCTGGTGACAGACGGACGTACAGACAGACAGACGGATCGTGGAATCTTAGTAATAGGGTCCCGTATTTACCTTTTGGGTACGGAACCCTAAAGATGAACGTTTTAAAATAGTGTATAGGTACGTAGCCGTTTCTATGTATTTCTATAAAAATACTAATTTAATATAAGATAGCTGTATCAGCTCTAAATCAAGGAAAGTATATGCATTTTAATCATTAAGAAAATCAAGAATCCCTAATTACAATTATCAGGGATCATTGATGATTCTACAGGGGGTCATAGAAACAACGCAAAATCTGAAATGAGGTCATTGTACTTATCATTTTGAACAACTTTTACTATGAGGCCAACACTGAAAACGCAAATGTTTGCACAATTGTACTGAATAGCTGCTTTTTTGATGATGAGGACATAAGTAAGAATTATTGATCTTCAATTATTATTTTCTTTTTTTTTAATATAGTTAGTAGCTACGTAGTGTCAAATTATTGATTCATTATCTTACAAAAAAAGCTCATTTATCCATCGCAAAATATTGCAATCGACATCTTCTTGGTTCGTCGGCCACTTCCACATCATTGATCTTCGTTTGAGTACTACCTATAACTTTATCAGTTTTTTTTTTATGGTTTGTTTGGCAAAATTTTGCGCTACCTATTCAATAGATACCTACGAGTATTTTTCTTGCAAAAGCAGCCTTTATTCTTGAAAAGTCCCGTCTTTTGGCATGCTTCATTATCGGCTTCGAATCAACTAGTACCGCAAGTACGAAAAACGATTAGTCCACGCAGACATTAAACCTTACTAAGCGTTTATTTTCTTCCGTGGAATAAAACACTTGAACTGTCAATTTGGATCGTGATTCGTGATGCAACAGACGGTATCACTGCTGCTTCAGCATCATTCGCCATCCCTTTTCTTCGTCTATAAATTCAAATATGGCTATCTTGTTCACACAACCAAGCGTCACATGCCTTTTGATTGGACCATCAACCTGTTTGAATAGGTGTTCCATCGAGAGATGGAATCGACACACAGTTATCCTGTGGACATTTTTTCTAGCCGATTATAAACAAAAGTCTACGCGGCAATAAGGACCATAACGACACGGTCTTTTGAACGTATCTTGTTGGAAAGCTTTGTTAAAATCTTTGTGTGGGAATCCAGTGGTCATAATGACATTTTTGTGGCTTAATTAATGCCTTGAGCTCATAGTGTGTTGCGCCCCTTTGTTCCCATCCAAAGGCAGCTCGCTATTCAACTTTCAAAGGTATGCAATGTCCATTGCTAGTGTAGTTTATTACCCATGCATTTGATTAATTAGGTTTTATGATTTGTCGTGAATGTAATTGTAGGCTTGATCACTATGCTTGGAAATAATTGGTGTCTAAAATATCTGTTAGAATAAGGACGTGTCGTCTGCATTTTTACCCATCTTGTATGTATGTAATGTTCTTTATTACGTCATATATTGCAAAATACTTGACGGATTTTTATAATTAAGATATCGTTAGATAGGTCTTGACCGCCTTAAGTGCCTTTAAAAAAAAGGAACATGGCGGTATCAAAATGAAGGGTTTTTAGAGGTGATTACAAAAATATTTAAACCACTTAAATATTTAAAAGTCACTCGAAAAAAAAAATAACTAAAAAGTTGTAAATAAAAAAACAAAAACCTGCCTGCTTAAGAAGCGAAATAAAAAACTGTAAACAAGAAAAAATCATGCTGTGCAATCGGTGGATCAGAGGGTCAGCCAGTTTGCGAATATGTACGAGTATATGGGGGTTTTGATTTTTATATATGTTTTTTTCCTTTTTGTGCTCATAGAAAGCTTTGATACAAGAATGTGCGCCACTAATTTTAAAATGTCTTCATAATCAGATTACATGGTATTCGACATGTACCGTTTGTTAAATAAAGCGCACCAAAGAATATACACCTGTTCCATTTCTCAATTCGGTCTCAAAGAATGTAATTAGTCGTTGCCCAACTGTTCCGCTCGATCAATCTCTGTTTTGGGATTCCAATCTTTTTGTTTTACCATTGAACGTCTTTATTACGTGTCATTAGAGTTCACAAAACAACGAGAATCTTTCAATTAACGTTGACGACAAATGACGTTTGGTTCGGCTCATCGGGCAGGAACGATCGCTTGCCGGGTTCACGACCATCGTCTATAGAATTAAGAAATTTCACCTGATAAATTCGTCTGATAATTTTTATTAGATAGATACTTATAAAAAGAAACTGGCCAAGGCCTGGGTTCCGTACCATTATCGCAAAAAACGGTAAAAAAATCACGTTTGTTGTATGGGAGCCACTTAAATATTTACTTTATTCTGTTTTTAGTATTTGTTGTTATAGCGGCAACAGATATACATCATCTGTGATCAACTGTCTAGCTATCACGGTTCATGAGATACAGCCTGGTGACAGACGGACAGACGGATCGAGTAGTCTCAGTAATAGGGACCCGTTTTTACCCTTTGGTTACGGAACCCTAATTATCTTCTGCGTTAGTTATGTGTTGTGTTTACTAGCCATCGGGTTTAGCAATGTAGCACTGATACATATCTGTTAAAAATATAAAAGCTTGCGTTGATTTACTGGATAACCTACTTCATGAGTCAATGGTTTCGTAAGTTTTTTAAACTTTAAGATGATTCATGTAATCATGTCACATCCGCCATTTAATCATGTTTTCGGAATATTGTCTGGCGGCTGTATTTGCTCAGTGATGTTGCATTTGAACTTTAAAACCAGCTGTATTTTTTGTACCGTGAGACTCAGTGAGACGAAATCGAATTTCCTGAGTCTCGTCTAACCGCACAGGGTCTATCCTGCGGCTTCTTTGAATGTGCCCGAGCACCGTGTCGTTACCCCCTTTCCCCTTCACCTCACCTCATAAACCCGACCACCGCACCGCCGAATCCTCGGAACCACGGTCAATCGTCTTTTGTTTGGTAAACGCGATACAAAACCAACACGTACACGGAATAAGGCACCGTCGTATTTACTCTTTTTATGTTCTCTCAACCGGTGCAGCCTCTCGGCCGCAAAACAAATAAAAGGTGCTCCAGATCGATATTTATGTGTGAGCAACGATTACTACCTCTATGTTGCAATTGTGACTTGCAACTTCGAAAGTGTGATGTAAGCGTTTTATAGCTAAAACATGACGAATAGATTATAATGGCTTATTATGTTCGGGCCTAAATGGGATCTTATTTTATCAATGTTTACTGTCAATGGTGAAGTAACAAGTTTATAGACGAAATATTCCTTTGTTGGTTTCTCGGTGAGAAACTCAAACGACCACTAACTTTAGCAATAGCACCACAGTCTGATCTTTTTTTGTGAAATAAAGCATTTACCGGTGTACATTAACGGGTTTGCTCGACAGGCGTTGGAGCGAATAATCGATCCAAAATGAAATAACCGACCAATTGAATGCACTTAGCAAATACTTATCTAATTTTGGTGTCTCGATCCAATTGTTCATTGCCGCAATCAGAGCTCATTAGAAATTGGGCACTTTTAAACTGGTTCTATGATCGATATCGCACAATTTTTTGTCTGCCCAATGTTTTAGGGCTCCTCATGGTCATGGATCATGGTCATTGTACTTGAAATTGCCTTTTAATCAGGTTTCCAAGTGATTGATTAACATATCAAATCAAAACATATTTGTCTGATATACATTACACCTGTCTCCTGCTTGTATTTTGTGACTTGCGTCAGGGTCGAAATATCCTAAAATACTAATTCATTTCCATTGCTTCAATTGTGGTTCAATTTCCCAGTGGTATCGGCCGCGACTTACAAGTTGTAGGTCGTGGGTTCGAGCCCAGGTAGGCGCTTTACTTTGTGTAAATTATTTCATCACCACTGCTCTCAAAACGGTGAAGGAAAACATCGTGAGGAAACCGGCATGTCCTAGAACCAAAAATTCGAAGACATGTGACATCCACCAACCCGCACTGGGACCGCGTGGTGGATTACGGCCCATTCCCTCTCGCAGAGAGGAGGCCTGTGTCCCAGCAGTGGGAACATTAATAGGCTGATGATGTATGATGATGTGTTTCAATTAGAATTTGCAATGAAGAGTCTGAAACACTTCAGTTACATTGGCTAACTGTTCTCTTATAAAAACGTAGAAATACCCCACTTTAGATACTTCATCTGATATCTTAAATACTTCTTTTTGTCTAAAGTTCATTCGCCGAGCTTTACTTTGTTGGGACAAAAAATAAAATCAACGGTTACTTAAGTAAAAATCTGGAAGCCACGATACTCATCTTAGTTATATTAAAAAAAAAAAATATTACTGTCTCGTTTTCGACTTTAGAATTTTAGAGCCTCCCTAAATTTTAGCGTGCCCAAAATGGCTCTTTATAAGCTGGAATCGGTAACGAGTTTGCAGAGACATGCAGGAAACATGACGGCATTTTAAATGTTTTACCTGTTTCAACCAAGCCTTATGAATGTGTTATTTCATACTTAAACATAATTGCTTAGATCCCTATCATTATTGTGCACGGCGGGATGGCTCCCGGCGAGGGAACTAATCTCGGCATTACTTTTGGTAGCATGAAAAAACTTGGGTCTTTCTAATCGTGGGAAGTTCCGATGACTTTGTTTTCGATTAGCTACATTATGTTTGGAATGACTCTATTTGAAGAAAGTGTAAAGTTATGTTGTTCTTCTGCTACTACTTGATCTTCGTTTCATGCAATTTGTTTACCATTAAGTTGCTCAATTGTTGCTTTGGCTTTAAAGAAAACGTGACCGTTTACTGGAGTTTCTTTTTTGTCCTCTCAGCCAATATTGTCTATAAAAATCTCGGCAGCATTAATCTTTTTTCCGTGATATTCAAATGTGCTGTTTCATCTTCGTCGAGTTCTCAAATTTAATCTACTAATGGAACATATGAGGTAGTTTTGACGCTACACGATCAAGTTACTCAATATTTGTTGTACATATTTCTTACTAAGTATATTAAATTCGATATACACGTACTTTTTCTTTACTTTCCGTCACACCAGGTACACATACACCAACAGACACTTGATACATGCGTCATACCTCAGGATGTGGTACCCTTACATCTGTAGAACCAGTTTGAGACAACGAACTTTTTGTTCCTCTATCTCGTCCATTTGTTTGCTGACTCTTGGCCATTAGCCGTCTGTTTGATGTTAGATGTGATAGGAGAATGGGTGCGGCTTCATATTAAACCGTATACGTGGCCTTGGGATTTCGGGGAAGGTATGAGGTAAAAACTTGAATTCGCAACGTTATTATAGCTTCTAATGAGTTGTTTGGTATTTCGTTTTGGGATTCAGATGTTGAATGGAATATTTTTTGTTGATAATAGTGTATCAGTTCATTAGTATTATTCAAATGCCTAACTTGAATGCGTTTTGTTTGTCTCTAGATCTGAGAGAATTCAAAAATATTTGTTCGATCAATCACATCAAACAGTGTCAACAGGCTTTGCGAAACACGACAATACAAGACAACTATATTTCACAATCCAACACAGGCGATTAAGTAGACCGCATCAGCACTAAACATCTCCGCACCGGATTCACTATACGATGAGAACAGAACGATACTATAAAGTTAAATTGCATTTAAAGCATGTTTCACATGTTCCATATTCCCGTTCTCCCACGTAGGCTTCCATTGAGTACTGCATGCGATCATCAATCTAAGGCCGGAACAATAGGCTTAGGAAGACTGTAGCGTCGCGAATTTTTCGAACCGAATCGCAGACATGTGTGAAATGACGTTTAGAGCCGCTGATGTGTGTATAACTTTCGATTTTTTGTATTGTGAAAGCTTCTTGCAGTATTGGGAATAAGTGTTTTGTTTGAACAACGAGCCTTATTGACTGTTTCAGGTATTGTTCTCTTAATGGTATGTTATTAGACACGTCAATTTGTTGTCACGGCTTAGCGACAGTGAACGAGGAAGCCTTTTTAGTAACTTTTTGGTGTCTTTCAATAATTCTGTCTAGACATCTAGAGGTCTAAGTTAATTAATAGTGAGATGTCTACTTTTTTCTGGTAAAACAAGTTTGGCAACGGCGTTTCACGGTTCTTATAATCGAGTAGGTGCCAAGAAGTTTTGTTCTTACTCAGGTCCTCTTTTGTATAATCTGAAGATTGCAATTCTCTAAACGTATGCAAAATTAAATATATGACAGAGGTTGTATGGAAACCTGTTAGCTGATGTCATTCGCAAAAATAACTTGCTGCAGGTAATTTAAAAGCCAAACCCAACTAATGCTGAATCCAAGTTTTTGTGCGTCTAATCTGCTGCTTATAAGGTTATACTAGGGCAGGAGATCAACGATTATACCGTTTTTGTATGTTCATTGAAGGTATATTCTAAAAACGTTAAGTGTAGTAAACGCCTAAACTGTATTCATTAAAAACCCCTGAATGGAAGGTAGTTGGTTTTTGCATGAATGAAATTACTAAATTAGCATAGAGCGATGGCCCAGAAAACATAGTGCTTACGCCAACATGATGTTTTGTACCATTTAAATAGATTGCTTTTGTTTAGTTCTCCCACGAATAGGAATAACGGAACATCGCTAAATGGTAGTTGGGTACGTCACTACTTATCCGTACGTGCGAAAATCCGATGCGTTATTTGTTCGCGAGAGAGTAAATTGAAATTTATGCCAGTGTGACAGCTCAATGAGCCATAGTTTATGCGAAACGATGTCATTGGCAGAAGCTGTACTTGATTGGTTTATCGACAGTTTTTATTTGCTGTTGCTGTAACAGTGATTATTTGTTATTTCTTTCATGTAATACTGATGTGGAAATAAATGTGAGATTATGTGATCAATGCTAAGTGTTGTAGGCGGCTTTATATGACTTTAAACTTGTTTCGTGCGTGACATGCCTTATTTGGGCAAATATTAATCGTTTTGAGGAATAAAATTAAACTTTGATTTTATCTAGTCGTAGACAGAAAAATACTATGTTTAATTCTTAATTTATTGACCTTGACATTTCGTATAATTTTTATTAATCGTAACACCGTTTATTTGCACAAGAGTTCACAGAAATCGTCAGCCATTTTGTTAAGTAAATTGATCACCGATAAGATCTTTAAAAACTTAAGCTTTGAACTTTCCTATTCGCAAACAATAAAATGGAGAATAATTAAGTATTGTAAAGTGTGAAAGTAATTTATGCAAAATGGCGATGTCATTGTTAAACCAGATTAAAATTATAATATTTATAGTGATTTCATATCTCGTTTATTAAAGTTCGTCACTAAGATTGCTGCGTTTCTTCGACCTTTTTATTTCTTATCCAATATCCATTCTTTTTCTCTTTTCACTTTTCATATTTAAGTGGCATTTACTCATGGTTGAGTAATTCGGTTGACTGTTTTTATTAACTTTTAAGAGGAAATATGGGCAGTGAGCACCAACTGAATTTCCTTAGTAAAAAGTCATAATTAGAGTTTTGGCTCTCGTCTATTTCCTTCTCCAATATTGGACCAATTTAAAAGATATTCCATAAACTGGAAAAGTAAGATATGTACAATGCCTCTATATTTTCCTTTTTTTCATTCATATTTGTCAAATTTGTATACTAGGACTCTGTTGACAGCACAATTTTTTGAGGGTTCTAGTGCTTCTAAAGATAATGTATCATCAAAAAAATCAAAAACCCGACTGCTTGAAAAGCGAACCAAAAAGCCGTAAACAAGGAGAAAATCATGATGTGCTGTCGGAGGATACATCTTCGCGAGCTGGCTGACCAAAACCAGACGTATCCTCCGACTGCACAGCATGATTTTCTCCTTGATTACGGCTTTTTGGTTCGCTTTTCAAGCAGTCGGGTTTTTGATATTTTAATTAACTTTTTTTATTTATAACTTTTTAGTTATTATTTTTTTCAAATTAGGTACATTTAAACATATACGTGTTATATATTTCTCTTAAAATCCGTTATTTTGATACCCCACACGATAGCTTTGGAAGAAAAAAAACATTTGGGCCCCCACAATATGGCGCCCAAAAACCGCCATTTACCTATTTTCCAATTTTCATGTAGCCAGTGACACTCGCGGGGTTAAGACGAATCGATTAACGTAAGAACCATCAAAATCGGCCCACGCGTTTGGTCTCTAGAACGCCACATAGGAACAAACATACATACATACATAGACTGACAAACACATTACCCTCCTTCGGCAGTCGGGTAAAAAGAAAAACAGGGGCATAGTATATATCTTTCATTTTCAGTTTACGGAATATCTTTTAAATTGGTCCAAAATTGGAGGAGGAAATAGGCGAGAGCCAAACCTCGAATTATGACTTTTTACTAAGGAAATTCAGTCGGCGCTCGCTGCCCCTATTTCCTCGAAAACGCATGTAACATACCTACCTATCTTACATGCGTTTTCGAGGAAATATAATACCACCTGTTATAATAAATTGCGTACGTTCTACATGATCAAAAAAGCCGGCTAGCTTTTACTAATTTACTTCCATTATCTAGATATATCTTAAGTTTTAATTGCGAAAGTAGAATACCGTAATCTGTAGCAGTATCTAAGTATCAGACAATGATAAGTTATAGATTATTAACCCTTAAAACAAGAGTCAAAATAACTTATTTTCCTACCAACTCACAGATTGCTCTCATATCAATTGATAGGCTATGATTTGCCTTCATTACATGGTCTATAAGAAAACATTATTCATCAAAAAACAGTAACAGTACCTACACATTGCAAAACTGTTTAGTATAAAGTTCTTTAGTGCTATTCTATGAAAGCTTGTATATTGAACTGTTTCACGGCGTGTATTTTATTACAGGTTTTGAATATCACGATATTATTGTTTTAGCTGATATTATTATTTTGATTCAAAGTACAGTTTTATTTTTTATAAGGATACCTTGCCCCACACTAGGAATCTCTCCTGTATCGTGGGTGCATTTACAAACAATTATTTGTTTATATAACCCACATACCCAAGACACCCAGAGCCGGAACATCTATCTGTAGGTCATACGAATATTAGTTCCGTGCGGGAATCGAATCCGCGACACGCAGCGCAGCATTCAATCACTCAACAACGCGCCAACCGTGCCGTGACTGTAGTTGGGTTTTGGTTTTCTTTGTACCAATTTCTTCTATCGGTTGTACAAATTAAGTACATCGTCGACCATACTTCTGATAAAGATAGTTCAATGTTACGTTCAGGTAATTAATGGTTTGGTCAGAACTCATGAGGTTCGATCGTTCAATCAGCATTTTGTTTCGATTTTCGTTCAGCCGTTTCGTAAGATACCGGTCGGTGGCCGCTGGGTCATTCGTATGGACATTATTATATTTCCTTCTACGGATTTTGGTTTTATTCTTTCGGTTTCCTGTTGGCTTTCTGTAAAGATTGAGCGTGAAAGATAAACCGGTTCAATCAGTTTTCGATACACGTTTTGAGTGGGTAATGTAATTTTTAACAATAATTATGCATACGTTTCGGTCAATCCAAATTTTAGTGCAGACGGTTTCTGGATCTGGAAAGTCTTACACACAACACATACACTTCACACTAATATTATAAAGGCGAAAGTTTGTGTGTGTGTTTGTATGTTTGTTACTTCTTCACGCTCAAACGGCTGGACGGATACAGATGAAATTTGGCACAGAGATGGATTATAGCATGGAATAGCACGGTTAAAGGCTTTTTATCCCGTAAATATGTTCCCTTGGAATAATTTTCGACAATCACGCGGGCGAAGCCGCTGGCAGAAGCTAGTAAACTTCATAAAAACCTAGATTTTGCCAAATTCTTGCACAAAACTCGCAGTTGGTCGATCTTAAGGAGTCAGGTCTTTACTGATTATATCAAATAATACTTATTAAATCACATAGGGCGTTGAAGGTTAGGTGCTGTCAATATTTAATTAATTGCTTATTCGCGTGCTCGTCATATAATAACGTTAATTAACTTAAGAATAAAAGATATAATCAAGAACTAACGAAGGCGGCGATTCAACTGTGAATCATTTATTTTATTAGTAATATATAATTATTTAGACACTTAAGGAAGAAACACACTCGTCATATCCATAAATCACTAAAATATAATCAAAGTTATCAGCAGGAACACAAAGCAGAAAAATATTATAGCAAAATGAACCTAGAGATACACTATCTAGGTTCATTTTGCTATAATATTTAACCTTTAGGTCCCCAAGGAAAACTACATTATGCCTGAGTGTCACAGGCTATAAGATATTTAAAAAAAAAATAGAGATCCTTATGAAAATTGCATTAATGTAAACCAAAGTATATATAGTGTATAAAATTGCGCTGAGAAAACTATTGATGATAGGTACATAAAAATTATGTACTACATGATTAGGTAGGGTAGGGTAAGTAGGGTAGGGTAGGTAGGGTAAGGTAGGTAGGGTAGGTGGGTAGGGAAGGTGGGTAGGGTAGGTGGGTAGAGTAGCTATAGTAGGTAGGTAGCCAATTGACGGGAACAAAGCCCCGGTGGTCAGCTAGTTAAATTATAAATTTAAAAAAAGTATTTTTTTTGCATTTTTGATTTTTGTGTCGGGGGTTTTTTAAATTTATATTTTAAGTTTTATTTTATGCTTTCTAAACTACATATAATATGCCTAGTAGTAGACATGCTTCAATCGACAATTTATCGAAACACCTACCTAATTATAACACGATATCTTGCGAAAAAACCCAGATTTAAAGAGAAAAATGCAGATATCTTTTTTTTTACGATTTTTATCAAACATAGAACACTCTCGACAAAGTCACATAAAAAACAAAAATTGGTTCATCCTTTTAGGAGCTATGATGCCTCAGACAGACCCATAGATACACAGCAACACACATCAAACTTATAGCACCCCTCTTTTTCCTTCGGGGTTAAAAACTGAAAACGTAGCCTTAATTTTCTCACTTTCTTGCATATCCCACAAAAAAGGTAGCAAAACCCAACCAGTCACTCAGTCAAGATAATGCACGCCACTATTGCTCTATTCTCGTGCCAATAGATGGGGTGACGCCACCAATCTGATTCCCTCACGGCATCCAGCTTTATCGCTTCCGCCTGCACTGCGCGGGCGCCGAGAACGCTGCTGGTAATAGCAGGCCTTATCTGAGACAAAAGGACCGACGCGACGCCACTATACCATGTTTTGGTGCGTTTACCCTATTTATAGGATGTTGTTTTTGAATGATCCTTAGTTCTGATAACGATATTTTCATATTTATTTAACGTGTGTCTGGTTTGGTTGTCTTTATAAGCTGTATCTTATGTCGACTTAGTATTGTTCTTTTTTTTTACTCGACTGCCGAAGGAGGGTAATGTGTTTATCAGTCTATGTATGAATGTATGTTTGTTCCTATGTGGCGTTCTAGAGACCAATCGCGTTGGCCGGTTTTGATGGTTCTTACGTCAATCGATTCGTCTTAACCCTGCGAGTGTCACTGGCTAGATTAAAATTGGAAAATAGAAAAATAACGGATTTTGGTTGCCATATTGTGGGGCCCAAATTTTCTTCCATACCCATCGTGTGGGGTATCAAAATAAAGGGTTTTAAGAGGTCATTTCAAAAATATATAACACTTATATGTTTAAATGTCCGAAACAAAAAAATTACTTAAAAGTTATTTTATATCTATCTTCTATCTATCTCTATATAAAAACGTTGCCCCACACTAGGAATTTCTTCCTGTATCGTGGGTGCGTTTACAAACATATAAACTCACATACACAAACACCCAGAGCCGGAACAATTATCTGTAGGTCATACAAATATTTGTTTCGTGCGGGAATCGAACCCGCGACACGCAGCGCAGCAGTCAATCGCTCAACCACTGCGCCAACCGTGCGCCGGAGGATACATCTGGTTTTGGTCAGCCAGCTTGTGAATATGTATCCTCAGACTGCACAGCATGATTTTCTCCTCGTTTACGTCTTTTTAGTTCGCTTTTTTAAGCAGTCCGGTTTTTTGACTTTTTTAATTATTTATCGATGTGCTCGCGCTTGACCACTGTCTCACCTGGTGGTTAGCGATATTCTGACCATTGACGATCTTGTTTCGATGGTAAAATAGGAAATCGTTTTTGTTTTATTATTTGTTAATTAATTTGTATTATATTTTCTTTCAGGTAAGTCTTCACTCCTCTACGTCTCAGACATCATTATCACTACTTAATTGTTGAAAGCCGCTTATATTGGTAAGCATTATCTTATTCACTAACTTGCTTCACCTATTAATCTTCTTAGACCAGTGTTTTCCCAGCATATCAGTGCCGGCTTTCGTAAAGGAAACTGGTCCTCCGCTTCTTAGGACCATTATTGATAATTTAGCGATAGTTTCTTGGTTTTGTAGCTTTACGTAAAATCGAGAAACCACTGTCGCCATCTTTAGAGAAATTTTGTTTTCTAAATATTTCCGTATCTGCTAAAGAACTAGATATAGATATAATGCATCTTACTTAGCAGTTAGTTCCTCTTTTACCGACAGAAACTCTTCAATAGCTCAGTCATACACTATACAGTGTAAATTTATAACAATACCGCGTTAACAAAACTTCGAGATATTATTCCACTACTACACCTCACATGAATAATTCAGAATTAAGTCTGCCAGTATTTTTTGTTGCTTTAAAAAAAACGAGAAACGGCCGTTCACACCTTTAAATAAATTGTCGAAACATTTCCTTACCTGCCAAAAAACAAGATACATGCATAGAAAATAACTGGATAAACACTGCATCATACACAGCAGCTAGGTACCTTCTTTACCGACAGAAACCCTTCAATAGGTCAATCCTTCTCAGTCTTCGAACTGCCATTGCTTGCTTTTACAGCATGAGAATACCACGGGAACAAAACATCCAGTTAATCTTCCACTACACCTCACTTATGAATAATTCCTAACTAAAGCCATAAAATGTTCCTAAATCCTTTATTCGTGACATCTTCACCGCTATTCCACATTCATGTGATTCCCAGGCCGTTACACCCAGGTTATTCACAGCTATTACTCCATTACCAGACTATTATGCCAGCAGAAACCAAGTCATTCACATCATCGAAGAACAATGTCAAGTTTGCCCTCACATGCATTTTCCCGTTGCATTCATTTGCCATAACGTTCAGCGATTCACCTATTTCGTCTAATGTTTTTATGCAACGCGATTTGTGCATAAATTTGTACATTATCGGTACTTGTGCATTCGTAACATGGTTTTTAAATCGTTTCAGATTATATGGCATTTGAATTGCTGATTCGGCTTTGATATTGTTGTGCTTTTAAGTTTTACCATTTATGTATGAATTCTAAATGTGTTTTTTTTTCTGGGAGCTTGAAGGCTTGTCTTTGAATTACAGAAAAAAAACTTTTACTAAGGATTTCCTTAAAAAGACTTAGTAGTAGTAGTAGCCAAAGTTTCAACGTTTTACAGAAGCCACTTTACCAGTAACATCTACAATTTTCTAACAAAACTAACAATAAGTTTCATAGCAAGCAATTGGAAACATGCTGGTCCTGCTCCATAGGGCTGTCTTTAGTGTAGACAAAATCAAATTTGTTAATTTACATCCCTATTCATAGTTATTGTATTCATTTTTTTTAAGAAATTGACTCACACACTGTTCCGTTGTTGTTGAATTAGGTATTTTACCTATGTTTGCAATATTTGTAAGTATGTGAGAACCATGTTCCTATTTATCAAATTAATGAATTTACCTGTTAATACTTTTAATACTTTATACCTGTACGCAGTATAGCGTGTTCTTGTGTAGTGCTATTCTGGGTGCATCGTCTTCACATATATGGATTTATTAATGTATGTACTTATGTAAATATTGTAAAAAACCTATTTTAAAAAAAAGAGTAAATATGGAGTTTCTTGTGCGTTCTTCTCCATAACAACCTATCTTTCCGAATGCACGGTAGAATTAATTTTTATTACTTACTTGTAAATTTTAATTTTTAATTGTTTGACGTTCAAAAATGCCGCTTATTGGCATAGTTGAAATAAATATATTTGACTATGACATATTTTGTAGCGAAATCGAAAGACATGGGCTCTTCAGCCTTCTAACTATCTCTTTGAAAATGTATAAGTTCCTGAAAATGGTATATGAAATATAATTATACTTTGAGCACTTGATCCCGAGTCCAAAATATATCGCATTCCAGCACTTTCTCTCAATGCCAACAAAACCTATACAAAATGACCTACACAATTTAGCATCGCACATTTGTCACACAACATAATCTCGTGCATCTGGCAGTCGGCGCACGCGCAGGTTGACATGCATGCCACGCACGCATCGGATAGCATCGCGAACATTGGTCCCTCGTGTTTACAAGGATTAGGTTTATCAATATATCCTATTTATTTTATTTTGTTTAGCAGATTTTTGTAGATGCCGACTGTTGTAATGAAATCAGTGTGTATCTAAACATAATAGAATTGTAATCTCTTCTCTTATGATCGTCCTTCTTTTGTCATTAGTATGCAATTATTTTTGGGGTCGGCACAGTTTGTCATCATCATATCAGCCGAAATACGTCCACTGCTGGACATAGGCCTCCGCCAAGCGTCACCACATTGACCGGTCCCGTACGTCTCGCAACCAGCGGATCCCCGCAACATTCACCAGGTCATCGGTCCACCTAGTGGGAGACCTTCCAACGCAGCGCAGCTTGTATTGGTTATATATTATTCATACTTAATTTTAGACATAATATTTGAGAGGTCATTAATTAGGATTCTGTATCTAGGGAATTTCTAGGACATGTTAGCCAGTCTTTAGCAACACAACTAGTCGCAAGACACTTTCTCTTTAATTATTTCATAATCTTGATTAAAACTTGTTCCAATTCTGCTTTCCAAAACAATTCTTTTGTCCGAGTATAGATTTTGTCGATAACTTTGTCAAATTGACGTAAGTCAAATGTCAAAATTAATTCTTGGTTACGGAAATTAAACTAGATACTCATTGCTATATCATTCCTAAGTCCAAACAGCTTGATATTGATCAGGCAAACCCAATCATAGAACTTTGTATGACGTAGTGGTACAGAGAGCCATGGAGCGGTCCATGCTTGGCAAAAGACTATTGGACCGAATTCCGAACGTAGAGATCCGAAGATGTACGAAGGTCTTTGATATCGGTAAATGGGTAATGGAGCTGAAATGGAGTTGGACAGTACACATGGCAAGGCGAGATGATGACCGGTGGACTAGGACAGTGCCGAACTGCCGAGTGGCATCCAAGGACTGGCAAAAGATATGACGGTCGTCCAGCGGCGAGATGGATAGACGACAGTGTCGCGGGTAGGACCTGAGGCTCTAGACAAGTGGCATTCGACGTCAGCAAAGGAGATAGTCGAAATGTCAAAATGTAAGGATTGATCACGTGATTTTTCGATATTGCTTGTCAATCCCATACAATTTTGCCTTTTTGACAATCGCTATCGCAACGTCATTCGATGATAGAATATCATTTGTCTAGGGCTTCTGGATGTGGTTTGCGCTGAAACATGTGGCACAAGTGGGTGAGGTCGGTCTGTTGATGATGATGATCAGTGGTCAGATATTTTTTTCATTTGGAACTTTTCGTGCAGAAAAATTGACCAGATTTCCTCTCGATGTTTTCCTTCACCGTTGCCTGTGATATCCAAGAAAAACTTAGAAAGAACATATGAATTTAAAAAGTCACATTGGTACTTGCCCGGATTTGAACACACGACCTCGAGCACGGACGGCGAGATCTACCGTTTATGCCACTGGGCCACCACGACACATCGTTATACAAACACACATGTGAAATATGCCATTTCGTAAACAAAGCCAACTTTAATATCAGCAATTAAGTACTTTGTTAGATTCTTAAACAACAAAGACACATTTAAATATTCATGAAGGTTTGTTAACTTCAAATCAAGGTTTATCGTCTTAAATTACTATCGTAAAATCGGTCAAATTACATATAAAATTATTAGAATCTTCCGCATTCCTTCACAAAGCAGCAATTAGGGGACGTCACGGTTATCAACTTTCGAATAATTTGGGAGTTCCAAATTCCGTTCCATTGCCATTTTTGGTCCTTATTGCTCTTAAATGACGTAAGTAGATGGAGCAGTAAACTGCTATCATGTTGAAATTAAAGTTTAGCAGTGTAGGTATAGGATGAATACGTATAGTCATCGGCACGTAACTTGGCAAGAGTCGTTAGATGCGCGCAAGTCATTTTTTAGGTCTCTTTGGTTACCTAGCGGGACGCGGGGAACGTTTAGCACTGTTCCGAGCGCGCGATTGGTTGGTCAGTTGACACAAGGATCGACTGACCAATCAAGTCACGTCCACGTCCCGTTCGCACTATATGGTGGTTGGTCAGTTCGCGCACTATGCGCAAGTTTACCCCCACTCCGCCAAAACCTTGCCAAGTTACGTGCCGATGACTATAGGCGACGTACAAAAAGTTATTACAAGCTAGAAATGAGTCGGGAGGGATATACGCTAGAAGGACACACACACTATACATAGACCTTATTGGAGATAATCTTGAAAGGCAATGTAAGGCATTGTAAGGTACGTAGTACTAACAACCTGTGTTGTGTATCATGTTTTTGTTTTCCTACTCCTCCTTTATTCTTTTCTGATTAAATTCGTTGCGGGATCCAAGACAGTTAAATTCATTCTCCGGTACTTCGTCGAGCTTTATCGCTTCGCCGCTTTTCTGGTGGTCGCCACTGTTCAATCTGGCTTTAAGGATTTGCAGTGGTTTGGGAATAGTGCGGTGGAATGTCGAACATCATTGCCTCGTCGCTTTTTTGGTGTACGCCACTGTTGATTCTGGCTTTCAGGAGTTGCAGTTGTCTGGGAATAGTGAGGTGGGATTGTTACAACCTGTTTGCGTCTGTGACCAGATCTAAATGAATGAGTATGTAGGTATATGTAAGGATCATAGCAGGTGGCTATCTGAAGTCTCTGCTTATCTCCAAAGGGAAAAGCGTGAGTTTAAGTATGTACCTGTGTCCAAATTGCATTCCACTGCTATTTTTGGTCCTTACGCTCCTAAATGACGTATTTCAAAAACGGTTTAGATGAAATCGTATGGCGTCCGTACGTCACGGTTGCTGACGGTTGCTCGGGTCACTGCCCCTGAACTCGTCTGCATTTCCTCTATTTACTGGTTTACTGGTGTACTAACCTCATGTTCTGGCTTATTTAGGGCGTGAATTGAATCAATATGCATTGTTTAAGTCAACGCGTAACAATGAGTAGGCTCTTCGGAGTGAAGAATATGAATTTATACAGACGGTTAATGCTGCTATAGACTGTGATATAATCTTTGACTATAATACATATAACAATACATATACGTATTTATTGTATAATTATATTTTGTATTTATTTATAGCTTATATTTATGTACCTACATACTTATACATACATACACTCACGCCTTTTTCCCATGGGGGGTAGGCAGAAAATACAGAACGCCACCTGCTACGATCCTTACATATTTCTTTTGCTTCACGTTCATACATTTAGTCATACATGCACGCCGGTTATGAGTACTGCGCACCTGGCCTTTCTGAAGAACATTACCAATAAGGTCTATGTATATCTTTCCCCTCCCGGCTTATCCATTCATATATTTATATCTTATAATTAAATTCGTTTTATCATCTTATCGTATATATCGTTATTGCACCTAGCACAATTTTTTTCTGCGTCACCCAAAGATTGACTTGTAGAAAATACCTAAGGCATTAAGTCCGCCTTTGTACGTATGTGCAAAGTATTAAACAAATAAATACAAGAACTTTGTCATAATCTGTCAGAACTTCAAAGCTGGTAGAAGGCTTGCATCTTCGGTGATTTCCGAATCCAAAAACACGAAAGAGCATTAGAAAATGGCAGAGATATTATCTCAAAGAGAGTGGATGAGTTTCACAGCAATTTTTGTCCCATTATTTAATCAAATCATTTCAAACGTAACACGTAAGATGTCATCACGAACTATACTTTGAGCGCATTATCATCTCATTAACTAGCTCTGGCGTCTATGATCGTGTGCGAAATAACCCATCTGCTTGTGGTGAAACCTGCGCGCGCCGACCTTTGACACAAAATCCAAGATGGTTGCCGAGCTGTCAAACTAAATACTCTTACTTTCCTTATCTGTTAACGAATCATTCTTTACCGCTTCGTAGCCCCTTTTGAAGATTCATTGTGTCTTTGATTCACAGATACAATTGTGAAATCATTTTAAAAGAATTAGCACTTTTTGTTACCCGAAAATGACTGACTACCGGTTCAAGTATTGATTGTGCCATTCACACCTTGATGCGTCTACCTTTTCTATGGCATTCTCTATGAAATTACGCAAATTATCTATCCAAATGTAACTTTCAGTTATATTACACCGAATAAGCATTTCTAATTCGCAAATAATAGTGAATCAGTACCGGATAAGGTCGGTTAAGATATGGCACATTATTTAAGTCTATAAACGTTAAGTAACCGTGCAAATCGAGTATCGTATTCATACTTGAATTATTTAGACTTTAAAATTTCGCCGAGATGTATTAGTTGGCTAAACATAACATTGGTTGTGAATAAGAATGAAAAATTATGCGATTTTGTTGTGTTAGTTGCATGGGATAGCCCATTAAGGGTACACTAGTCGAAAATTCTTCCATACAAACGTAGTCTGGCTTTTACTCAACTGTTTGACGATGTACGTTCAAAATAAAAAATTATATCAATTTGTCTCATCATTATCTAGTCCTGTATGGAAGCAAAAAAGTAAAACAAAAATTTACTTGAAAATGAGCTTCGAAAGTTCCATATTTTAACACTAATTTTAACGCATCTTTGGGCGCAAATAAATACCATAAGAAGAAGGAAAATTAAAAAACGGCCTCCATACAGGGATAGATTAGTAGTTCAACAATACAAATAATTTTATTTAGAACAGATACATTCAGTAATTTTTTCATGATATCCAGACTCCCAAAGGTCTGTTTATAAAATTTCGCGCGCTCGTTTTCGTTCTAAATCATCATCCATTTCGCTACAAATTTGCAAAAGTGTGTATTCGTACGCGTACTAGCTTCTTACTGCTCATAACAGCATCTATCTGTTCCGCACGTGTTGTCGGTTGATATAGCACGCATTTTAACCCCGCGCACAAAATAGTTCGTGCCGTCGACTAGTGTAACCTTAAGGTTCATTTCTCATGGACAACCTCGATTCGTCGAGCGCAGTCAAGCCATAGAAATAAGTACATTACAGTTTCCTTATGTGTTTCGTCGTCTCTTATGATTGATATCTGAAGTTTTATGTTGAGTTTTTTACCGACATGTCCGTTTAAGTTATGACTTGAGTGAGGTGTTTCTTATGAATCAATGAAGAACTTGTTTGTTGTTTTTATGGGTTTGTTTTATTCATTTGCTGTCGTTCACCGAACATTTTTGTTCAGTATTTTTAGACTCGACTCATGAATTTTAATTTAACGATTTTTAGGTAGCAGATATTTGTTATCAAGTTAAATAAGAAAGTTCAAAAGCTCGGTGTGTGGTTTGAGAATAGCTCTTAGATTTCTAGCTTCATCTATACTAATATTATAAAATCTATACGAGTACTCATAAAGCTGAAGATTTTGTTTGTTTCTTTGTTTGTTTGAACGCGCTAATTTTAAGAACTATTGGTTGGAATTGAAAAATTATTTTTGTGTTAGATAGTCCATTTATCGAGGAAGGTTAAAGGCTATATAACATCACCCTACGACCAATAGGAGCGGAGCATAAATGAAAAATGTTGCAAAAACGGGAAAAAATTCCTTTTTGAGAGCTTCCTTTGCGTCATGTATGTAGGGTAGGTAGGGTAGGGTAGGTAGGTAGCCAGTTGACGGGAGCGAAGCCGCGTGGGACAGCTAGTCATTCAATATAGATTCTGGTGTCCAAAGGTTTATGAGTTTAATGAAGCTAATTTTATGGTGACTTAAGCTGTAATAAGCCGTACCTATATCTCCATTAATTTTACGACTTTTACTAGGCCTCCCCAGACCGTAGTTTTTACTAGCTTTCGCGGGTTATTGGACGACTCGCCCGAATTTAACTCGCCCGAATCGGGCGAATTGTCCACTATTAAAAATATTCATTTTTCTGTGTCGATTCGCCCGAAGTTATTTTATCAGTGGGCGAATCGACCACTCCAATATTATTTAGTGGACAATTCGCCCGAATTTTATTTTAGAGAACAAACAATATAAAAGTACAGTCGTGCTCACCCGTCTCGGTAATAATATGAAGAATTAATCGAAGTTAATAGATATTGTACTAGAAACTAGGAAAGCAATTCAAACTACCAGGAAGCCAGAGAATCATGAAGAAGTATATGCAGAGCTAGAATCATTAGCGGTAGAGACTAACGGAGTACTAGGGCTTCAGAATCGAAAATCGCCCGGTACTCTTTTTACCGCTCATGATTCCAGCCTAGCTGCCTCATGATTATAATCTCCTGGTACTTCAGTTAGTCTTTACCGGTACCGAAATGACCTGATAGCGTATAGAGCTTGGCAACAAAACACTAAGAAGGAGACAGCAACATTCGCTACAAAAAAAAAATTAAAGAGAAAGCTCTATATGCTATCAGGTCATTTCGGTACCGGTAAAGACTAACTTAAGTACCAGGAGATTATAATGAATGATTGATATGAGGAAGCTAGGCTGGAATCATGAGCGGTAAAAAGAGTACCGGGCGATTTTCGATTCTGAAGCCCTAGTACTCCGTTAGTCTCTACCGCTAATGATTCTAGCTCTGCAAATACTTCTACATGATTCTGGCCTCCTGTTAGTTTGAATTGCTTTCCTAGTTTCTAGTACAATAACTATTAACTTCGACTAATTCTTCATATTATTACCGAGACGGGTGAGCACGACTGTACCTTTATATTGTTTGTGCTCTAAAATAAAATTCGGGCGAATTGTCCACTAAATAATATTGGAGTGGTCGATTCGCCCACCGATAAAATAACTTCGGGCGAATCGACACAGAAAAATGAATATTTTTAATAGTGGACAATTCGCCCGATTCGGGCGAGTTAAATTCGGGCGAGTCGTCCAATAACCCGCTTTCGCTCGCGTCTTTGCACACGTTCTCAAGACAATTTCTTAAGCTTTAATGGCTCCTTTAAAAGGTTTTAAGTCTAGAATGGTTGTATTTACTATTGGTGGTCGATCACTGAATTAAAGTTTTATTAGCATTATAAGAATTATAGAACATAGCTCGAGTGCTACACAGGCTACTAAAAAGGTCTAAAAGATAGGATATATAGTATCAGTATTCGCAGCTATATTTGATCCTATGGTCAGGAATTTCGACTTGAAAATCGAACAAGCGATTTAACGAGATTGAACAGATAACAAATAATCTCTGACCTACTCAAAGCTTAGTAAACGTATGAAAAACGTGGAAGAGCATCCCACGCAGCTCGTAAGAGTAATGGCAATGAGCTAACGGTGTTTGTAAACAATAGACCAGAAACTTGTCACTATTCATACGGCTATGTTTGAACTTCGAATGCAATGCCGATGCCGGTTCAATTGTACCAGCCAGTATTACGATGCATTGTCTTTGCATAGAAATGGCCGGCAAAAGTTATGCAAAATGTTCGCTCATCGTTTAAATATCGAATGGTCATCTCGCTTGTGTGTCTGTTCTCTAGCGACGCGTTTCTCGGATACGCAATGTTTCTCAACCAGGGACAACGTGACACGCATAATTGATGCATTACCTCCATACCCAGTCCAAAAGGTAAGGCTTAGCTCGCAATGCGGTTTTTATATGCGCGATTTTTTTCCGCCCATTCTGCGACCTATGGAATTGTATGAAGCTGCAAGCATAGCGGTAAAAAAATCGCGCGGAAATAATACCGCAAGAAATCCGTGTTTTGCCACGGAATCCATCACACCGCGGCGCGGATTAAATTAGAACGAATATTTTGAGCTCTATGAACAGGTAGAAAGAGACAAAAATCACGCAGGATTTTATCCGCAGTGCGTGTTACTTAGATTCAGTACGCGGACAAAATTTCGCGCGAATAAAATCCTTGTAGTTAAAAGCAGAAGAACTGTCAATACAAGCGACTAGACACTCAAGCTGGCCAATTATGTAAGCCAATCCGGTAACAGGATTTCAGTGCATTGACCAATCGCAGCCAGTGTCGTATGTCTGCCTCATTATCTTTCGTATTCAGTGAAGCATGCTATTTGCTTACTGCGGTTTGCAAACTGCAATCCAATCACTTCTTATCGAAAACTGTGAAGATATACTGTTACTTTTACTATAACCGTGTGAATTAAGATCCTCGTATAATTTTACAAGCCACTACTGGAAGAAAACACTTTCAGTGTCTGTTAGGCCGTTAAAGAAGTGGCACTCACTTTCTATATTGCATTAGTGGTTAGTCTTGATAAACGTAAGCTGTTTATCATATACAAGCATCGTCTATACACCATGTTCAAAATGTCATCTCTAAAAACACAAGCCTTAAGCGGGAGCTAGTGGTGCTGAGTCAACAATATCAGAATGTTGTTGATGAACGTGACCAACTGCGGGTAGTCACGGATGGTTTCCATAATTGCAGTGATTTGTATGAGGAGGCTTTAGGTAAAGTTAGGGACCTAGAAGATGAATTGGCTCATGCTAATTCTCTAATCCAAAATCTGCAAAAAGAACAATCATGTACTCAGGTACAGGAAACATGCCATTTATATAGTGAATTAATAAAATCAAATTGTAAACCTCATTCCATAACCACTATTGACCTGACTGAAGATTCCTTATTAAATGAGACAAATAGGTATAAAGTTAGTCATAAAAAATTGAAAAAGTATGCAAAATTTAATAAAATAATTAAAAATTATACCCAGTACAGGAAACAACACAAAGTTTTCTTAAAAAATATTCCACTCAGAAAAGAACGTGTTGACCTGCTTAAAAAATTAAATAATTACCAGATCAAATTAGAAGACAGCATAAAAATCTATGAAATTGACACACAGCGCTTACAAAATGATATTCAGGTACTTGAGGATAAACTGGGCTCCCTTTACAGTAAATATGTTAGCTCCCAGTTACAAATTAAGGAACACATTCTGGCCGCAAACGAATTGCTGATGTGTCAATGTAATTGTCAGATAGACTCAAACCTGAAGGCTGTTCAGCCAAAGACAATGGAGGTCCAGCCTCGTGCTGAGAGGGTGTCTCAGGACAGTGTCTTTGACCTAGACATTCCTGATATTTCACAGGAAGTGTCTCAAGTTGACCGGCCTGAGACTGCATCCTTTCCAACAAATAATTGTCATCATGGTTTTAATTCGGTTATGTTTGCAGATGGTATTGGAAGAGGTTTAGGTAAATTATTAAATAGCAATCAGAGTTATTCAACTTTGAATTATTGTATGCCTGGGTCATCTTACAAGCATATCATGGAATCTGTAACAAATAATGTATACAAACCAGATACCAATGTAACTGTCTTTATAGGTAACAGTTTGGATGTAAAAAAAGATGACATCACTGAGTGTGTAACGGAGTTATTAAAGTTAAATTGTAATAAAATCGTATTGTGTGCTTTTCCATATTTGGAAAAATTGTCTAGTAGACAAAATAATTATATACACATGCTGAATAAGCATGTTCATTTCCTTGTCAGCCATTACAGCGACAAATTAGTTTTTTTGGACATCAACATTTTTGTTGATAAATTAAAAACGACAGGCAATACAGTGTATCTGCCTATTAGGGTAAGACGTCAAATAGCGAGGCTATTATCTTTTACTATAAACTCAGACATAAATAGTATGTCGAAGGCATGTACTGTAGTTGATATTAGTAGTAATACTAATATACAGGTAGTCAATAAGTTTAATAACGTTAGCACTTCTGCTATTAATATTTATAGTTTAAACTAGTTTGTAGGACAAGGGAGGGTACCAACAACGAAATAGTTACTAGTACATCCACCATCAAGAAGGTACCTTCTTGCTCTCACTTAGTTAATTTAAAAAAAGGGGCTAAGCAGAATTCCTTGAAATTATTCCATCAAAATATTCAAGGTTTTTCTGCGAAGCAATTGGAAATAGAACTGTTTTTGGAAAAAACAATGTTTGAAATTGTTTGTTTTACTGAGCATTGGCTGAAAGATCATACAATGCTAATTAATTATGAAAATTATACCGTGGGTAGTTGTTTTAATAGAAATATTATGTTACGTGGAGGTTCACTTATATTAATTAAAAATGGTATTAAATCAAAACCTCGTAAAGATATTGTAGATCTATCAGTTGAACATAGTGTTGAACTGTCATGCGTTGAGCTGGATAAGCATGTCATAGTGTGCGTTTACAGACCCCCCAATTATGGTAACTACTCTATATTTGAGTCAGTGATGGAAGATGTTTTGGCAAAACTTGCAATTGGAAATAAACTAATCATAATCTGTGGTGATTTTAATATAAATATTTTAGAGAGTAATTCAGATAGCAGTAGATTATTAAATCTCTTCAAATCATTTAATTTGTCACATGTGTTTATGGAACCAACACGAAAAACTGTAACTTCTGCTACATGTATTGATAATGTATTTTGTTGCTGCGACTACTTAGACAAAGCCATTATAAATTGTCTGCCTTCGGATCATAGTGGGCTATTGGTAACCTTTGAGTCCAACATACCAATTCAACAAGTGCAGATTCAATCCAGACCAATAACATCCGGTAAATTAAATCAGTTTAACAGCAGTTTAATTAGTAAGCTAAGTGATCAAGACCTTACAGTGAATGATGGTAATATTCTATATAAAAAAGTTTTCTCAGTAATCCAAAAGGAGTTCAATAATTCTTTTAGGAAAAAAACTAAAACTGTATGCCCTAAGTTTTTATTCAGTGACTGGGCGACTGAAGGACTCAGGAAAAGTAGGGAAAGACTTTACGAGCTCTATGGCCTTAAGCCTTATATTAACACTGAAACTTTTAACAAGTATGTTGCTACTTATTCAAAAATTTTTAGAAATACGTGTAAAGTAGCTAAGGCTTTATACATTGGTAATAAAGTTAAAACCGCAGAAAATAAAATCAAGACTGTTTGGAAAATTATAAACAATGAAACGAACAGAAACAAAAGAAATAATACTGATTACACGCTTGAAACTACACATGGACTTATTAGAGATAACAAAAAAGTTGCTCAAGAATTTGTGGATTTCTTTACCAGCATCCCAATTAAAACTACTGAAACCATAAATTCTTCGCCCTCACTTGCTTCTGGTTTATTAAACGCAAACGTTTCAGCCTGCCCGACAGAATTTAACTTTTCACATGTAAACCCAATAACAGTAATAAAAGCTTTTAAGCAAATCAAGATCAAATTGACCGAAGATCTATGGGGAATGTCCATCAAAGTTTGTACCTCCATTATTCAGACTATAGCGCCGTACTTAGCTTTAATTTTTAATTTGTGTGTAGATCAAGGAGTCTTTCCGGATCTAATGAAACATAGTAAGGTTATACCACTTTTTAAATCCGGGAACAGTAAAGACACAAATAATTATAGACCAGTATCGGTGCTGCCGGTTTTCAGCAAGATATTTGAAAAGATAATGCTAAATCAGATGCTCATTCATTTTAATACGAATAACATCCTACACGATAAACAGTATGGTTTTACCAAAGGACGTTGTACGACTGACGCTTGTGTCACCTTATTAAAACATATCTTTGAAGCGTGGGAAGAGGCACAAGATGCCATAGGGGTTTTCTGCGACCTGTCGAAAGCATTTGATTGCGTTGATCATGAAACATTACTTTTGAAACTTGAGCATTACGGGCTAGGCCAATCAGCGTTGAGTTTAGTTAAATCTTATTTAAATGATAGACAGCAATTAGTTCAAATAAACGGTGTCAATTCGTCCGGGTTAACCGTGAAAATGGGGGTACCCCAGGGTTCAATTTTGGGTCCTTTCTTGTTTCTAGTCTACATTAACGATTTACCTCATCTATTGAAAAACAATCTAAACATGGTGTTATTTGCTGATGACACTTCGTTGATTTTTAAGATAAATAGACGTACGAGTAACGTTGACGATGTGAATACCGTCTTGCGACAGGTTCAAAATTGGTTCACAGCTAATAATCTAGTTTTAAATGCTAAAAAGACTAAGTGCATAAAATTTGTCTTGCCGAATGTCAAAAGTAATGATTGTGACATTTTATTAAACAAGGAGAAGCTAGAATTCGTCGATAAAACGGTTTTTCTGGGGATCACGCTAGACTCGAGGTTGCAATGGGGGCCTCATTTAATATCACTTGCGGGGCGGCTAAGCTCGGCAGCTTATGCTGTTAGAAGGATGCGTCAGTTTACTGATGTCGATACCGCAAGATTAGTCTATTTTAGTTATTTTCATAGTATAATGTCTTACGGTATCTTACTATGGGGAAGGGCTGCAGACATTGAGTCAATTTTTATTCTGCAAAAACGAGCCATCAGAGCGATATACAATCTTCGCCGGCGCGATTCTCTAAGGGAACTGTTTAAGAACATTAACATCATGACGGTACCTTGTCAATATATTTATGAAAACATCATGTATGTTAGAAAGAATTTACATCTTTTTAGTAAAAACGGTGACAGACATAATTATGTTACTAGAAATAGGGATCAACTAATTCAACCAGGTTTCAGGCTGGCTAAAGTAGCATCATCTTTTATGGGGTACTGTATAAAATGTTACAATAAAATTCCTCCCCACATTCTACAACTAAATGAGACGAAATTTAAGACTTGTATAAAACGCACACTATGTAGGCAAGCATATTATAAGTTGGGGGATTACATCGCTGATAAAAATGCTTGGCTCAATGCTGGTCCTGCTCCGCAGCCACTAGGGCGCAAGAACAATTAGTGATGGGCAGAAAAGTATCGAAGTATTGTTGGACATGCTGAAGACTGTATGCAAATTTTTGTATTGTATAAACTCAATTTCTTTTAGTATTATATAATTGCACAGCACATGTGTGAGTACTATGTTCCGACTGTAGATAAATCTACCATTCACTGTACCTATATGTCGTTCGTTGACTTCTGTGTGCCCTGGCAGTTGAGTGTGTCATGCTCTCTCTAATTTCTCTCTGATGGTGGCACATGTGTTGGATCATTCGGTTCCCTTCATGATGGATGAGCTGAGTGGTGCCGATCCATGCGTCATGTTCGTGAACGGGCGCCATCAGTTGGGATTGGTCATAACTTAGCTGTCTCGGCCTGTTAAAGTGCTTTTTTTTAATTATTTGTTACTCTAGACGCTTTTACGTACACGTCTTTTTACATCGTTCTCACATATATGTATTTTTTCAACAAGAATGATGTAACCAAAAACTTGTAATTAAAACTGATGGAAAAGAGTGTCCGGGGAGTTTCTTGCAAATTCTTCTCCATTGAGACCTACAGACGCTTGCGAATTTGCAACTAGAGTCATCTTTTTATTAATTTTTTGTTTGACAATTCAAAAGTACTTCTAAAGTTTAATTGAAATAAATACCTTGATTTTGATTTTGATTTTGATTTTATACGTAGGTACATAGAAACAAGATGCGTGTATTGAACAATCGGCGTTCCACTTGCGATGAAGCTACACGGAACTTATTGACTTTGACATTTCGAGCCGTCTCTTAAAGGTCTTTATGTTCTAAAGTTTTCAGAACTTAGACAAAGTTCACGCATTCGATGACAGATCATAAACTTTGTAGAATTTATGATGTTTAGTCACCATTACTGCTTCCACTTAAAAGTTACCAAAATTGGCAAACTAACGCGTCGTTTAATTTATTATTTGATGTTTGGTTTGCCCGTTAACCAAGTTTGGTGTTTACGATCTTTTTGAGAAAAAGTAGGCGGACAGTTAGCTTTACAGACGGAAGTATGACAATATGAATGACAATTACGAATTTACATAAATTGAAGAAATGATAGATGAACCTACTTGTAAAGATACAACTGCAAAATGTGGGTCAGAGGAAAGTGCGAATAAAAAAAAACAAATGACAAATTTTTTCGCGAAGAGGAGAGAAACAGCTGCGAAGATTTCTGAAGACATACTCATTAATAATTCCATGAAATACGCTTAAGCGCTTTAGCTCAATAGTGACTAAGCAAAGAAACAATTCTCGTAAAGATGCGAAGGCAGTTAAAAATTACTACAATATACCTACAGATAATATTAAAATCGTGTTTCCGACTTCAACATAAAAATTGATATATATCGCTCAAACTGGCCATTGATCTAACTATATACCCCATACAGATTTTCAATCAGTATGTTACCGGCTATATTGTCCCATTTTTTTTGCCAAACTGGTCGAACGGCTTTATCATCAATTTTGTGAGAAGTCAAAATAGGTCTAAAATTAGATACTACCTTATTATATTCTCTAGAACTCTTTAACTATGCAACAAAACCATGTACTTCTACACCATAAACCCGACCTAATAAAAGCCGTTCGTTATCACTTCGTGTTGTATAAACAACTTTAACAAGTACACTGCGTTCACATACACGACACTTGACCGGTAAACCCTGCTGTAGTCTATGCTATTGTGAACTATCTGGAAGTAGGACTCGCTTTCTATCTTGTGCATGCGTTTTCGCTAGTTGATAATCATATGTGCATTCTCTATGGAGGGTTTTAGTTTATCGGTGTTGAAGAGATTGTGTATTTCATTCGAAATTCAAAAACCGTCGGTTGAGGCCGGTGACCGGTCCGTGGATGGGTGACCATTTCACCGAGTTTCCTCCGTGCCTCGGAAAGCACGTTAAGCTGTTGGTCCCGGCTGTCATTAGAAGATCTTTGACAATCTTTACGGGTAGTCAGAAGCTTGAGATCTGACACCAGTGTTACCAACGGGTACCGCGTTACCCAGTAACAGGGTTGTGGCAGTCGCTCCATGTAAAACACTGGTACTCTGGGCTGAATCCAGTAAGACTTGAAGCCGATCCCAATATAGTTGGGAAAAAGGCTAGGAAGATTGATTCGAAATTCAAAAACCAGATACGAACGCAATGAATTAAAAGGTTTATGATGATAATGTCAAGTCACATGAATTTAAATTAAGAAAGTAATATTTGAAAAAGCAATATATCAAAGAACTTGACGAGATCTGAAATATAGGAAATGAAATAAAAGCTACGTACAAACATTCCGAACTACGTTGAATGTCAAACCCTCAAAAGCCGTGTATGTTGCTGAAAGTAGAAGCCAGTGGAGAAGCATAATTAAGGAGAAAGTTTTGAAACCATGATGTCACGACCTTCAGCATTGGGGAATCGATGCATGAACGGGACAAACACATTGGCTAGCTAAAACATAGCATAGACAAGTTGTTATGATACGAATTAAAATCGAACAAATTCAAGGAATCTATAAATTAACTGTTGAACTAGCTTCGTCCATACCAGTAACTCGCTACAGCGTAATTATTAAATCTAAATATTATCTATTATTATCATCACGATTTAGCACTCCCGACTTCTGAATTCATTACGAAACTAATAACCATATTGACATTGCGAAACTGTGTTGATTTAGTTGGCGGGCTTCATTTGTTTCAAAATGAACTATCTGATATCCTGATACCACAGAGCTAGGAGACGCCTCGGCGGGCGTTGCTAGAGGCGGCACGGTAGTTGCCATACAAACCAAGCATATCTACGTATTCCCTGCATGTAGAATTAAACCTGGGAAGTAGAAAATTCATGTGGCAATAGGGGTAAACAAATAAAAGCGAAGTTATAAGGCGTCATCTTTGAATCAGTCTATATCACCGTTTACTCGATACAACACAAATGGCGTGTAGGACCATGACTTTGACGGCGGTACGTGGCAGAGGATGAGTACTCAATGCTCATTCGGCACCATGAATTTTATCGATACTACCGCCTCTAGACGCTTCCGTGCTCTGTACTTGATACCTAGGTTGTTACGCATTAGGAATGTTCTAAAACAAGCAGTAAAATCTGTAGAATTATGGTGCCTGTCGTTTCCTAAACGATACATTATTAATATTTCTTGCATGTACTTTATCTTGCTTGATAATGTAACAAAACATACCTAATACGGCTATAATAGGAAGCCGTTTGATAGTAGATAGATAAACATTTAGACCAAATAGTTTACATGTACGATAAATTTTATTGTTCAGTATTGTTGTATAATGGTTAACAATAAAATGTACTTTACTCCTGTATCGACACCAGGCATGCAGATGAAGAGGAAGGTGTCCAATATAAAGACGATGTAAATACAAATTCAATGGCTATTGAGCATAAACATGAAGCTACCGCTATTAAAAACCGTGTCCAATTAGTGGAAACCGACTAACCTTTAACATCGGATGCTATTAGAGATGTACCGAATCGTTAAAAATGTGTAGATGTCCACATCAAGCAATTTTCTTAAAGCTTTAATAGCCCCGAGTAGTAAAATAAAAACTAGAACATCATTGCATACTGCTAATAAAGTAAGTCCACAGACATAAATCTAACAAGATAACGGTCCTTCCATATGTATGAAAACCAAAGTTGCTAATTTGCCACACACAATTTAAGAACAAAATTTACCGATGAAAGAAAATGTTTCCATTTTCTCGGCCAACTCTTTTGGTAGAAGTTTTACAGCAGCACGTATTTGTCTATTATTTGTACGAGTATTTGTAGCTCAGTGTGCATATTTGGCATTTTTAGTAGATTTCATTACTCTCATCTTTACTCCCTTTTCTGACATACGAAGTACGTACATACGTGTCATCTAGTTAGATTTATATCTGTGATCCAACGATCGAGCCGCTTCTAATTTTAGCTCACTAATCACTTGCAGTAATCAAAGTGTAAACATGCTGTAATATATTATCAGTGTTTGACAAGAACAAGGCTCTAAAGGTCTTGATTTTCTATGTGCGGAAAGCTAGCCCGCGGCGAAGCTAGTGGGCCTGTAATTAAAAGGGCTGAAGTATGTACTACACCGTATAGGGAGCTTAGAGTTATGGGACTTACTAGAACCACACTTTATTGCTGTTTAAATTGTCGAACATATGGCCGGAATGGCGTGAAATCGGTCTTAAAACAATCGATTGGTTTTTGAATTGAGAATCAAACTTCTTTTCCAGCTGATGGAAAACTCTTTAAATATTTTGGGACTAGTAGGGGGGCACGTTCATGATGGTTGAGCTGAGTGGTTCCTATCCATGCGTCATGCTCGTAAAAGGGCGCCATCAGTTGGGATTGGTCATAACTTAATTGCTTCGACCTGCTTTTAATTACGTACTTATTTTTTTTTTTGAATTGTTGTTTTTACTCTAGACGCTTTTAAGTGCACATCTTTTTACATCGTTCTCACATATGTAATATGTATTTTTCCAACAAGAATGTTGTAACCAAATAGGTAATTGTAATTAAAACTGATGGAAAAGAGTTTCCGTAGAGTTTCTTGTACATTCTTTTTTTTTTTTTTTTTTTTTTTATTATTGATAGGCTTGCGCTTGACCACTATCTCACCTGATGGTAAGTGATGATGTGGTCGACGATGTAGCACGCTTACCTAGAAGAAACCTATTCACTCTTGACTTAAAGACTCCCAGGTTGTAGCTATCAGGAAATACAGACTCCGGCAGGGAATTCCACTCCTTAGCTGTACGCATAATGAAAGTACTCCCAAAACGTTTGGTGCGTATGGGTGGGATGTCCACCATGTACCGATGACGCATCGCCGTACGTCTTGTAGTCCGATGATGGAACGGGCTAGGAGGAATTAGTTCATGCAATTCCATCGCACACTCCCCGAAATGTAACCGATAAAAAACCGACAGACTGGCAACTTCTTCTCCATAAAGACTTACTGACGCTTGCGAATGTGCATTAGATTCATATTTTTTTGACAACTCAATAGTACGTATAAGGTTTATTTGAAATAAACTATTTGATTTTGATTTCGTTAATTACAGCTTACAGCGTCAGTGGCCGTCATTACAGATATTCAAATTTAAAACAAAAAAAAAATATGCTAAAGTAGAGTTAGTTTCTATAAAGGGTTTTCGATGCAATAAAACATTTTCATGCCAAAAAAACACAAGGTATAGGTTAGTTTGCAATTTTGAATGTTGTTTACTTGCATAAGTTAACATTCAGTCTTCCAATGTTGACCTCCGTAACCCAGTATGCAAATGAGAATCTTCTAATATTTATTTGATTTTCATTGTCAGGTCAACATGCTAATAAGGCAAAACACAATATCATATTCATAAACACTTGGAAGCACGAATTTTGTTTATAAGCAAGTGTCATTCAGTAGAAGATGATGATCTTGACACTTGACTTGCGTCATCATTTTGTTTAGTTCTGTTGCAAAACCCTACCAGATGCTTCTTCAAATGTAAATGATATGATGTTGTGATTTTAAGAATTTGATCAATCATATTCATAAACTTGATGAACTCTTGTATAAAATACACTAACTTTTGTTTGGTTCTTAGTATCGTAATCCGAGGGTATTTTTTTATTATTTGTATAGATATCATCTTCTTTCAAGAATCAAGACACCGCTTATTTAAAAGGCTAGGCAGGTTTAAAAATAAAGAAATCTTTTTCGATATGCAAGTTTTATTTCTAGTCTAAGTTTAAGTGTAAAAAATTCTAAGTAACACTCACTTAACTTGCTTGTTAAGCATCATGTTGTGTGTAAAGCAAGTGACTTGCTCTAGGCAAATACTTGAAGAGATTACTGCAATGTTTAAATTGTACTCTAGGGATGACAACACATGTTCTTATTTATTCACAGACTATAAAATCCAATCCCGTGCTTGTAAGCCAAAATACAAATATTTGTCATTGGTATGCTATGAAGTGGCAAATCTTATGATGTTTATGTAGAAGGAATGCCAGATAAGCTACGAGCTGGCAAATAATTATTTAGAATTCATTTTTGGCTATCAAAAGCTATACTTGGTGAGAGATCTTGAAGAAGAAGACGTTTTATTATATTGCACGATCGAATTGAAAGCAGCACACAAGTAGTCCTTATTCCGTTCAGAATTTCAGAAATTCTCAAAGGCTGGATTACCTAAATCACTACCTTTCAACAGTTGTAATAGCGTAATCAAATACATATTTTTTTACAAATGTCCGGTGATCAACAAACAAAAAAGTCACGCAATAGGACCATTAGGTGCGCAATCGCATCGTTAAAGTATTTGTAAAACTATTGCAACTGCACTTGCTTCACGGTATATCATCCTTAAAATGATGGTAGAACATTGAGCAATGTAGTCGATAGATCTCGTCGTTTGACAGCTGATATGTACTAAGAAATATGTGTGAAGCTAGTAACTGTGTATTGAAATACGCACTTAGTTTCGATTTAGTGAAGCAACAGATGCCTCCAATGTTGACTGGGATATAGGTATATTATTTATTTTATACGAAAGACGCTACGTCCGCAAAACAGCAAGTGGTGATGGCGACTATGGACCGGAACCCCGATGGAGGCAGATTGTCCGCTTAAAGGGATCCAGCAACCACGATCCTCAGTAATGAGAGACCGATTGAAGAAGAAGATTTTATTTTGAGCCTGTTCTGTCCCACTGCAGGGCAAAGGCTTCTCTATACAGATATAGGCATCAATAAAAAAAACCATGAAACGAGCTCCCCATGACTCGTATTAAAAGTGCAAATGATGATATCGATCTCATTTTATAGAGCTAAAATGGCTTTAGCAGCGCATTTTCGCCCAGCACAAGATTTAATATCTCAGCAAAAACTGATACAATAAATAACCTTAGTTCCAGCCCACTAATTTGTTGACAACCTGAAATAAAAACAAGCAACCCTAAATTGGTGCAAGAAGTGTGTGATTTACAACGAGACACGCTGCAGGCGACAGAGTTCCTAAGAAGATCTACAGATTGCAGCTACACTGTAATACACAATACATTTAGTTCTCTATTTACCTAATACAGCATGAGAACCGTACTAAAGACGAAAATTTCAAACAGTAATTGGCGATTGTTTCGTTCATTCACTTCATTCCAATTGAATTTCGTGATATTTAAAGCGTTTAAGTGACCATACAACGGTCAAAAGTCACTCGTTCGGATACCAATACTGTGTATCTCGTTATTTCGAAACGTTTTCGCAATTTGCTTATTATTCGGTAGTTAGACTCTTTTGCTTTTAACTATGATACAACTAATACTTGGGAGATTTCACAAGTTTCTTTGCGTGCAGCTTTGAATGTCAAGTATTTGTAAATTGAAGAGTCTTCGAATAATTATTTCAGTAATATGTACGTATTTATGTCAGAAGTAGTACCGTAGTAGTGAAAAGGTCAATATTAACTTTAGTAATTACTATAATTATATTTCTAAAATGGTTTGCAATATTTGTAAGTTTGTGAGAACCATGTTCCTATTTATCAAATGATCTACCTGTTAATACTTTATGTAGTGTTATTCTGGGTGCATCGTCCTATTATTGTTAAACACTTTATTTTTAAAGAGTGTGTTTGGAGTTTCATGTCCGTTCTTCTCCATAACAAGCTACTTTTTCGAATGGACGGTAGAATCAATTACTTGTAAATTTTGCCGCTTAATTGCCTAATTGAAATAAATAATTTTGACTTTGAATTTGGACATGCAAAACTCGTAAACTATGCTTGAGGATATCTTTAGCTTTGTCTCTTCTCTTCTTATTATTAGTTTTCTTCATGGCTGATGGTCGTGTCGGTCCTAAAAAGTTTTGACAGACTCCGACCTGCTTCCAGGTCACAGTGAGCACTGTTATCGCCTTGGCTTGACTTGTGCCGCTTGATCCATACTAACATACAAATATAAGCAATCCTTTATAGACTTCGCAACGCACTTAACATTTTCTGACCTCAACATTTGCATTAACCTTACGCGATCAAACTTCCGACTCGGATGATCCGAGTATTAACGAAGATAGCCGAAGTGCTCATAACATTTCCTAGCTATCTCTAAGCAACGGATTACCTATGTATACCCTGTGCACGTTGTGAAAGTTACCTTCAGTAAATAGGTTACCATGGTGCTTGCAGGCCGACCACTTGTCACTAACTTGCACATGGCCCTTTACTGTTTAACGTGACTTCATACAATTCCTAGAATACTTACACCTTACCTGCTTTGCAATGTAAAATTTTTGTTCGGAGCGCAAAGGTCCAAGTCTACTAATTACTGATTGAAACAGAGCCGCTTTGTCTTCAGATTTTCTTATTCCTTATTATGACAAATATTTAATACACGACTGTAATAGTAGATTATGCACCAAGGGGGTAAAGCAGTGTCTTACATCACGGGCGGCATAAATTAAGGACTCCGTAAATTAAGTATCTATTTTATAATTAATATAAATCTAATGTTAATATTGATGTTGAACACATAATTCCAGTTATGGAAGGATAGAGTAACATTTTTGTGGGGTACATTTATAGAAATTGTGGTGGCGTTTTTTTATTACTCAAGAAATCGCAGCACCAAACATCGTATTTTGATTCACATTCTTCGAATGCCTTTATGCTTCTTTTTTTGAGTTCTGCTTATGGTGGCCAGTTCGATTTTCGAACAAACCTCTTTACACCGCCATATGGGCGGGCATTTTTTTTATTAGTTTTCCACGTTCCACACGAATTTGTCGTTCCAAATTCAAATCACTTTACTCCCTTGGGAGATTCATACAACTTTACCTCCCTTAAGAGGTAATGCTTTACTTTACGTTGAGATTGTATTATTATGTAATTGGACATTGTCGAGCAGGTGGCGTGAAACAACATGAAATATTTCTCATACTTTATAATACTTTTCTGCCTATTCAGATTATTCAGAACCTGATTCGGTATGTCTGCAATGACTTAGCTGCCCAGTTTATCTTGGCACATCCAGCGGCTTTGCTTTTAAACGTAAATTCTAACAGTGTATAGAATTTTCTATCGTACCACCTGCCATGTTATTCTTGGCACCGGAACATATCAACTTTCATATTATTTGACGGCTCATATCTGAAGTTTAGATCTGACTTAACTTCTCTATATTAACAATGTCTTTCCTATATAATTCAGCTTACGGATGAGATAAAATCAATGATACTTACTACTAGGTAAGTATATTGGAAGAAATGGCAACATTAAATGGCATTATAGGGACAGGCCTTGCTGCTTTACTTTGTAACAGAGTTGGTTAGATAACAAAACAGTTTTGCATTTTATTTAGATCATTTACTTTATTTCGGGGAGTGTGCGATGGAATTGCATGAACTAATTCCTCCTAGCCCGTTCCATCACCGGACTACAAGACGTACGGCGATGCGTCATCGGTACATGGTGGACATCCCACCCATACGCACCAAACGTTTTGGGAATACTTTCATTATGCGTACAGCTAAGGAGTGGAATTCCCTGCCGGAGTCTGTATTTCCTGATAGCTACAACCTGGGAGTCTTTAAGTCAAGAGTGAATAGGTTTCTTCTAGGTAAGCGTGCTACATCGTCGACCACATCATCACTTACCATCAGGTGAGATAGTGGTCAAGCGCAAGCCTATCAATAATAATAAAAAAAAAAAAATCTTCTAAGCAAACTGCTCTTGGTGGTTCAATTGTTCGAATATTTTATGTTTGCAGGGCATTTTCTACGATATTGACAAGGTTTCACCGTTGCTAATGTAATCTCCCTGAACTTCGGTTCGGTTCAATGGGTAGAAAATCTAGTTTGAAACTATAGCTTCCTTACCCCTGCACCACATTGGTAGTGCTTCAGTGTGTATTATGTTGCCTGTATGTGTTATGATAGTGTCAATGCCAACTTAATTATGTATTCGTCAAAAATCGCTTACACTCTTTTGTACATAAGGGTTTATAGGATGTACTCCTGCAAAAAAAATCAGATTGCAACTTATTTCATCATCTTTCTGCCATGTTACTTGAGTTACGTTTTCTTCTTAAATTCTTCGCTATCACCCATCGTGCTATGATTTTTAGGGTTCCGTACCCAAAGGGTAAAAACGGGACCCTATTACTAAGACTTCGCGATCCGTCTGTCTGTCTGTCTGTCTGTCTGTCTGTCTGTCTGTCTGTCTGTCCGTCTGTCTCCAGGCTGTATCTCATGAACCGTGATAGCTAGACAGTTGAAATTTTCACAGATGATGTATTTCTGTTGCCGCTATAACAACAAATACTAAAAACAGTATAAAGTAAATATTAAAGGGGGGCTCCCATACAACAAACGTGATATTTTTGTCGTTTTTTGCTCGATATTTATAACGGCAACAGGTAGACGCTTGAAATATTCACAGAATGTTTAGTTGTATATTTACTTCAAAAAATAATAATTAATAAATTAAATTAAAATAAATTAAGGGGGGCTCCCATACAACAAAAATGATTTTTATGCAGTGTTTTGCGATAATGGTACGGAACCCTTCGTGTGCGAGTCCGACTCGCACTTGGCCGGTTTTTGAGTTTTCTCATGCTTTCCTATCGTGTCATTCTACATACAATTGTTTGTTTTTTTTTTCTACTTGCGAAATCAAACGTGCTATTCAAATGCCTTAAAGCTCCAACCAGCGCCATTTCTTCGTTCACAGTACAGCCTGCCAAGCTTAAGCCTGAATCCTTGTTTACAATTATTAAATGATGTCACAATTTATGCATTTTACGTGCAAAACTCCTACATTTGACCCTCGCAAGTGCAGGCAATTCTCTGAATATGTAAATTTTAGTGTCTACAGCACCTTTTGTCAACTAACAAGGCGAGGTGTTAAATCGGTTCTTAATGCGAGATAAAATGGGCTATGAGCGTAAATTGTCTTTTCTGTTTTACATGTTGATATTAAATCGAAGGAGACCTGACCAATGGTGTTTGCATCGTTTTGAAAGAGACAAATGGGGTCGGTGTCTGCAGGAGATTATTGCAAAAAACGTCGAAGAAGGTCGTTGTTGACTGAACACGGTTTGTTTTTCAGTTTTATATTCTTTTACCCAAAAACGAACAACTATTTTGCTGGAACAGAAACGAAATTGAAACTCCATAAACTGGCAGTAAAATCTGTTAAATCTTATATCTCTGTTCCTGATGTATGTAAAAAGAGTTCCAATATTAGACCAATAACTTCTTCAGTGATTATCGTCTTTATTGACTGTTTAACGGATCATGTACCTACGACGAAACCACAAAAGGATCATTACAGATTACTACCGCGTGAATTGCTTTTCGCATAACAGACTGCTATAAACACTTATTGCCAATATTCTTTAACCAAAAACCAGTATAACTGGACCAGTCACGGACGAGGCCTAAGATCCCGTTAGGAGAGTAAATCACATTAATGCTTTCCTACGCGTTGTACCCGTCATAGTGTGGCAGAGTTACATGTGGATAATTACGTGGATAATCCATTTCCTATGTTTTACTAGCGCATTCCCCTTGGAATAGGTTTTGAACAGATTTAGATGCAAATGTTTGCATAGGAAGTGAACCTGCTAAATTGAGAGACGATGAGTCCCTACATTATTTCCATGGAAAGGGCTAGAACAAGCTTGAGAGTGTTATCTACCATAGCATTGATTTTCTACATAAATAAACCAAATACAACCACAAAATAAATCTCACCTAAAACGGTATCTTAAAACAAGACAACTTAGGAATAGCCACAGCCTAATCAGATAACACCGTACAAAATTCCTTTTGTAGAAGCCATAAAGAACCTTAATCTAATGAAATACGCAACTAAATCAAAACGTATTATCAGTTCGAAGACAATGTCTCAGCAGGTGAACATAGCTGATGACAACAGAGGTAGAACACGGTATTCTGTGAGCATCGTTCGTTCTATCACATAAATTATCCGCGCGCTCCCATACGGTGCGGGTTGTGCTTGCGCTGGGTATACAATGCATGAGCTGGGAGAGATTTGACTAAGGCGTTTGACGCGTACAGACACGATGTAGTGTAAAAAAGGCCATAAAACCGAAGTAATAGGTCTAGAAACAAGACTATAATTCTGTCACTAAGATACTTAGTTTGCCGTCTTGTTTATTCTTTAACGACCACACACAAATGAATACTTCATTCATCCTTTTATTTCTTTTCAATGAAATAATTGGCTTCGTTGATATGTATAACGCATCGTTAAAGGCGAGAACAGCGGCCATTCACCAACACTAAGCCATTAAACACCATTTAATATTCCATACAGGCACTGAGATAAATAACCTATCCTCGATAAAATCGCAATCGATTCGCAATTAATTCCCTTCACACGTATAAAAATATATTGGTTACTAATAACAGTAATTCTATCCTAGTTAATTACAATTTTTCGCCACCCATTTGTGCCTTGGGCCATAAATATTGTAACTAATGCACGCCCATTCGCTGTCAAGCGGTACCGGCGGTATATCGGAAGAGGTGTGCAGATACGAACCAGTTGACGTATTCTACGTTATTAATTATAGCCAGACTGGTAAAGTATTTTCATATACGCATGGGAATTTAATCGTAAGGTCTGTTGGGGAAAGCTCATTGGTTAACGAGACGTGTGAATTAGTTGTTGGTTAGCTGCAGCGTATAGATAATTTCTTATGCAGCTAACAGGTTGCGACCAGCGTTAGATGCAAAACATCTAGTTTTGCATCTAACGCTGGTCGATCATCGATCGAGTCTTTCTCCTCACTTTTTACAACAGTTCTTATTATCCTTAACTTCGGTCTATTCCTCTCTCCTATCTCCGACTCATTCCTATCTCCGACAAGGTGTCTGTTCCTTAGTCCGAATGAAACAGCATGTCGTTTCATTTCTGAGCACAATTACAGCTATGCACCTTGTTGTGGGTCGAACAAGTTTGATCGATAGTTTAGTATCAATACAATCGACTGGACTGTTACTCCGTTTTGTCTACACAGTTGCTTATTGACACAGTAAACACTCGCCGATCATCGATTCACGAGCCCTTAATCTAATGAGTGCAAGGCATTCGATTTAATCGCTAACTTGCAGTAATAGTTCATTTGTAATTTGTAGTGGCATATTTAGACCGCGCTGTCTTATTATTAGGTTAAGCTCCTTTGAGGTTGAGGCTTCCACCGGCCTCGAATATTCTGGTTTTATTGAATATATTTGCTTCTCGGTCTATTTCATTCTCGTTACTAATACCAAGTATCACAATATCTAGTAATCTAATATCTTTGACTCCATTGCGTAGACTTACTAATATTCCTATTAATCTAACAAAACTACGCAAAATTCTTGTTCTGGGAATAGGTTCACTATGATTGCCCAATTTGAACCGGTGACCTTTCGCTCGTAAATCCACACCCTATCTCTGGGCTATATGTCTATCGGTTAAATGTAAATATCTTAAAGGCATTTTAAGCGACCTGACTTGATATGCACGACAGATTTGTAAAATGGCACGGAAAATGGTCCCAAATATCACGCACTTATCCGCCTATTTGTAAACTAAACAATGGCGGAAAGACGTAGAGATAATGTTGGATACTAAAGGGGAGCTTGTCGTATGGTTTCGAATAAATAGGCTTTCGTATCTTATCTTGAAGATAGTACAGATAAGATAATACAGGAAAATCTGACGGACAGCTTACACTATACTTTGTCTAAAAGTCCTAAAAATTACAACCTTTTAAGATTTTTGGACAAAGTGTGGCATTCAATATTGTTCAGTAATTGTGTAAGGTAGCCATTGTCTTGTATTGCAAAATTACTGAAGATGAGGTTTAGAAAATAAGATTTTTGAACTTACACCACACCTTATCCAAAAGTCATAAGAGACAACCTTTTGAGACTTTTAGACAAAGCGTAGTGTTTTGGTGTTCTTCAGTAATCTTACTTTATTTAACTCTCTTACTTTCTTAATAGGTATTAGTATAAATGCGAAAGTTTGGATCTATGTGATGTTACTCAATCACGCCAGAACAACTGAAAGGATCTGGATGAAATTTGGCACAGGGATAGATTATAGTCCGCAAAATTTCAAGTATAAGTTTACCAGCCTTCCTCTCCTCGGTCTACGGTACTGATAAATTAACCAGGAACATCTTATCTTCCTCACTGGTTAATTTTGAGGTACCGTGTTTGACCGATACGTTGAACGCTTGGAAAATGGCTTGTCCCAATACGCATCTACCCGACAACCTGTCCTCCCAGAGACGATGGGATGTGCCGCTCTGCAGTATTATACAGAATAATCTTATAAATACATCGTCTAGTACTGCTGAGCGTGCGCGTCTGCTGACTGTGGGGGAATGGGAGTCGGGTTTGTGGCTTCAAGCACTCCCGTCATCCACCATAGGCACTATGATGGATGACTCTTCGTTTCGGCTCGCAACCTGTCTATGCTTAGGCGCACCTTGTGTTGCTCCACATCGGTGCCAATGTGGTGAAGCTGTCGGCAGCCTTGGGCACCATGGCCTGTCTTGTTGCAAGAGCGCAGGACGCATAGCACGACACGCCAGCATCAATGACATTATTCGTCGAGCCCTTATCACCGCCAGCGTACCAGCTGTATTAGAACCTAACGGTTTGGTACGTGACGATGGGAAGAGACCAGATGGCATGACGTTGGTGCCGTGGAAGGTGGGTAGGCCTCAGGTGTGGGACGCAACCTGTGTCGACACCCTTGCGCCATCTCATGTTCCTAGTTCGGCGGGCTGTGCTGGCACTGCTGCTGCGGCTGCTGAGGCCCTCAAGCGGCGCAAATACTGTAACCTAATTGGTAATTACAGTTTTGAGCCGTTTGGGGTCGAAACGCTTGGGACATGGGGCCCGAGTGCACGCGTCTGCTTTTTAAAGAGATCTCTCGCTGACTGATCGACGCTGTGCGTGACCGGAGGGCTGGATCTTTCTTTGCGCAGAGAATCAGCATTGCCATTCAACGTGGCAATGCTGCCAGTCTTCTGTACACGTTCCCGGATGATAGCGATGTGGAGGAATACTTCGACGCCTAAGTGTACCTTTCTTTTCTATATAGTATAAGTAGTTAGTTTAAGTATAATTTTGTATAGTTTACTTTTGTTTATGGTATAAGTATGTACATATGTAAGAAGCTGTCGTCTGGAAAAGCACATAGTTTAGATTCATCCCTTCATCATTCCTTCACCTTTTCATTCCTTGGGATAAGAAAACACTTTTTAAGTGGGTGAAGTCGCTGGCAGCAGCTAGTTTTCATTTGTTTTATTTTGTAATTAGACTAGGTCGCCATTATCTTATATCACAAAAATACTAAATATGAGATATTTTACTGTAATGACAATCACTCTCAAATAAAGCTTACCAGAGGTGCGCATGATATTTCTTCGGAAAACAAAAGAAAGATAAACAACAAACCTGCCAGTCTGTCCGACTTTGTACTTATTGGACTTGTAAAGTTAAAGTTAGCATCATAGGTAAACGAACTCATTATACTGTTAATGCAAAGATGCTTGGCGCTGTGCCAATATTCACTTGAGCTTTGGTTCTCTATTTGGTAAGCTATTCAAGAAGTTATGATAGTGCTTACTCTTTATACTTATGACTTGATTTGATAGCTTGATCTGATAATTTAACTTATTGAATGTTAGCAAGTTCGGTGTTAGCGGAAGCTTTAATATTACCAACATCAAGAATATTAAATTCAGTAGTAAATATTTCCCTCGGTTTACCTTATGTCTTGCTTACGTAATCTAAAATCTCAAATATCTGATTGAGAGATTCGACATTTACAAAATTTGTAGGTAAAACCAACTTTACCAACAGTTGGGTGCAGTTTTGTTTTTGACCTATCGATTCCGTCTTTGATAAACTCGAGCTACCAATATAATTCATTGTTAATATACAAAGACCCATTTAAAATAGGTAGAGGACTAGGTGCCTAAATATGGCGGCGAAATCATCATCATCATTATTTCTACCGAAAGACGTCCACTGCTGAACATAGACCCCCCAAGCGTCGCCGATCCCGTGCGTCTCGCATCCAATGTAATCCTTCGGTTCACCTAGTGGTAGGCTAGGTAGGCAAGGGAGCGTCTACCGGTACACGGTCGCCACTCCAGAACTTTTCGGTCTCATTGACCAGCCGTGCTGCGAGCAATATGCCTCTCAGTTCGGCAATTCTTCGAGCTATATATTTTGGTCCTTCTGCGGCGGCGTGATTGGTAGACGACATTGTTGGCATTGAGTAAAGGGTAGAACCTGGATAAGGCTCCCACAGAAATGTATTTAGACTCATTCAGCAATGAATTGTGACCCAAATATTATACAGTATTGAAGAAGTAAAAGCATAAAACACTAGTGGAAAAAACATAAGATATTCCTAACTACCTATGCATATTTGATCAGGTTTTAAAAGAACTGCAAATGGTCAGTGGTGTCCGGCGACTTGTTTAAAACCTCATTATGTATGCGCTGTCACGCACTTCCCTTACAAAATGTACAAGAATCAAAAGCGGTAACTACAGAAGAAGCGGCTTCTATAAATCATTGTAATATGTCAGCAAATAATGTGTAGAGATTTTTTTATTTGATGCTTAGGGTTGCTTGTTAGATTTGAATTAAAAATAATAAATAAATTGATCAGAGGGGTGATTCCATGCGTATCGCAATCTGCCAAAATGTCTGTAAGGTGCGTTTTTTTGTCATGGGGGGCAAACCTTCAAACCTGGAGTTTTGGGGCAAAGACCGGAGTTTGAAATTTTTACCTCACTTAACAACACCGGTGATCAACATCGGCGGCGTTCCATGTGGAACGCCACCCCGGAACCGCTTCTACCTAGTTCCAAACATTTTTGACATTGATGGTCGCTGAGATGATGTTACGACTTAAATTTGACTGTTGTCTCAAGAGTATCAGAGCACAGATCACTAAATCAATTAGTACCTATTTCTGTCAATTTTGTTTGAGGTTGACTAGAATGGCGACTGCGAACCGGAAGACGATATGTTGGAAGGCCTCCCACTAGGTGGACCGATGACCTGGTTAAGGTTGCGGGAAGGCGCTGGATGCGAGACGTACGGGTTCGGTCAATGTGGCGACGCCTGGGGGAGGCCTATGGACGTCTTTCGGCTGAAATGATGATGATGATGACTAGAATGAGGTTTTAAATAGGTACGTTAAGCTTTAAATGCATTCCGTGATTTGTAGTGCAAGTATGCCTAGATGTCTTAGAATATAATCAAACTTAATTGCATAGTGCGAATATACGACCTACTGATTAGTACTTTACAAATGTTGTACTCGCTTGTTGCCCCATAGGTCTAAGGTTGCGTGAAAACCATAAAATAAATACAACCGTAATGAAATCGTGATAGCATGTTCTGTAGGGCTTTAATGGGTTGTACAAAATGTATGTATTTGAGCAGTAGAAGACCATGTTTATTACCATTTTTATGACCGATCACGTTATATAAAGTACTGTTATTCTGAATAATGTGGCTCTTCAGTATGGAATGCGTGTTGGTTGTTCTAAACTCGTTGTAATTGATAATCAGGTACAGCGCGTAGGGTTAGAATACCAACTGTTATTTATGTATGGTAATGTTGTACTGTTTGGAACAACAAGTGCCGAAGAAGGGTTTTCATATCTGTGCTGAGATATGCTCAACTTTTAAGCTGAGCGTTAGAACATCATATTTCCTATTTAGAAATCTTCTATCTCTTTTTACAAACTTCTGTGTTAGTTATAGTTTCAGTCCCCTCCTTTTCATGTAATAACATCCTTCATACAGAGTAATTTAGGACTGAGTGTGAATGTTCCTGCTCATCCTTCTGATTCAGCACAATACCTGCGAGTAACTCAGAAGGATTCAAGAATACTGACCCGATAACCTAATATAATCGAACAACTTCAACATGTTATTGTAGGCTATGTTGATAGCTATGCAATAATACTAAAATCCTCGATATTCTTCGACCTACATACACCCATATCAGTAACAATCAGAAAATCTATATCGAATTGAGCAGTAAACCTACTTTACTAAACCAATCTTATTGAAACTGTACTCCGTGTCAGAAATGGGCATGCAATATGCTATAAACACTTAAAGATTCCATTAAATCAGTTACTCACACTAGGTTCCTTTGAGAGATAGAATGATCACCATAACCATTAAGTTTTTACGATGGAATAATGGTATTCACTTTGAATGAACTATGACTGGAGACACGTTACTGTATTTATATTAAGGAACTACACGTAAGAGAGAAGCTATTGAATGTCTTTGTCTTCATTCCTGAATAAAAAATAGACCTTGAATTAGAAGTAGATGTTAACACACAATTCAGCCAGAAAAAGAAGAACAATAAAGCTCCTAACTGTGTTCAGCGCTTCAGGAATAGTTAAAGAGCCAAAGTAACGTTCTTGTAGAAGATTTTATAACTGCATTCATGACATCTCAGTTTTAGTCCCACTATTCATTACCATCAATTCATATTACTGTACTGCGACAATATTACGTTTCATTTTCTTGTACAAATTCGATACAGTCGAACCATACGTTTGTGGTTTTAGTCCCATTATTCATCGTCGTCAGTTCATACTAACCTAACCTTTCGCGTACTCTCCCGATATGTTACATTTCCTTGCCATTTTCTTGTACAAATTCGACACAGTCGAACCATACATTACGTTTAGCCACAGAACATTGTACAAGTCGGCCATACTTCAAACCCGATCGGTACGTGAGTTACAAATATTGCTGCGTTCTCGAAATTACTCGCTCGTGACAATGTGTTTCTTGTAATATGTGTCGTGGAGTCAATATTGTATGGAGGAAGATTTATGTACAGATGGTACGGTACATGGCCATACATGAGAGAACGAGCAGTACAAAGGAACGGTCGGAAAGCTGTCACAATTCAAAGACGTTTGCCCATCTTTCAAAACTTTTATAAGAATGACAGATCAACTGTTGAGTTTTCCGTAATACTTTATAGATCATACTAAGAATTCTTCAAGCTTAAGGGCTGAAATCAAAACTTACCTGGAAAGGGCTGCGGGAGTCCGCTGAATGCGTAAATATTGGCCCGATCGATAAAGCGACATTTGAAGGTGGCCTATATCCTGCAGTGGACTACTTTCGGCTGAAATTATGATGATGATGAAACATACCAGTTCTTCATCGTGGTATATCGAACGTCTTCTTATCCAATCTTTAGTGCCACATGGCGCTTGCTTTACGCTTTGTCAACAATGTCAAGTCAACAATGCAGGCCCTTCTATTTTACCTAACATGTTCGGAACGATATTCACCTTGGCCACAATTCCATCCCACGTTAGCATCGGTCATCGGTCGCTCTGTTAAATCGATGCAAAAATAAAAATAAAAAATAAAACGTCGTGGATATGATTGAGCCAAACATTCGTATCGACCTATTGAGTGAAGTTAGAATGTGACGTATGCTGTTTGAGAAAGGCAGAGAACTGTCAACTGCTTGCTGTGGTGTACTTCAGGGAAATGGTTGAGCCCAAAAGTGATTGTAAACTATAGTCTACATAATTATAAGAACGAAATTGGAAGACGTTGAACCAAGATGCAATAGAAAGAAAGATAACAACAGTGCAGAAATAGGCATGACTCTAGTTCCCCATGTAAAATTACAAAGTCTTACAGTATCTTTAGGATCGTAGGTATCGGTCTTCTCACGATTGCAAATTAACGCGTAGACTAAGAGTCGCCGACTAAGTGTTTGATAGCAATTTTACGACTTACCTCTCAATGAACCTCGTGATTCGCAAAGTACGAAAAAGGCAGTTTAATTAAGCATATACTTTACCCGCATTTGACGGTTAAGTAACTGCAAACTGACAAGACTCTTTAGGAATGCACATTTTGTGAAAAGATTGGCATACCATTTTAGAGGGCTGTAACCAGTCCTAATTATTCATTGACATTAGGTATTCACGGCTTGAAGACACAAACTCAGATTTCCCGACGACCCAGATTAGAATACTGATGAAAAATTACGAGGAGAGACGACCAAATAATGATCTAGGCTAGGCTAAGAGTGATAAATATTATCAAGAAGGCTTTTCTAGCTACAGGATTCTATGTATAATGTGATTTTTTATTTCGTGGACTAAACTGACATTTGGGGGGTTGTCACTTTATCGTTACATTAAAATAGTGTCGTACCCTAACTATCCTGAGTGATCGAAAGTTAATCGAAAATCGAAGTAGATCGAAAATGAAACTATTTCACGGCATAAAAAAATAATTTGTTTAGAAACTAGCGGCCCATATTTAGTTTTTACTCATTTATGTCAGACTTAATTTTATCGATTGCATTTATTTTATTGTTGATTTCATATTTAACACAATAAAAGTTCATGTACTATATGTATGAATACTGTTATATTTAAAAATATTACGTTTATATTCATAAAACATTTATTTACACCAATTAGTAAAAATAAATTTAGGAGTCATGTCACATCGATTCGATGAATCACTTATGATTGAGCCTTACCGACAACACTATGCTCCGCGCTTGCAACATTTAAAAAAAATAAGGTCAATAGCAGCTGTCAGTTTAGGTCACGAAATTAAAAATCACAGTATAGTAAAGTAAAGCCTCCATTGAAGAGACTTGTGTAAACACCAGGTAAAAGCTGTTAGCACTAAGCCTAATAAAACAACGCACATATCAAATAACATATGACAGCAATAAAGGATATAATCGCGGACACACACAACCCTACGATAACCTATTAAATCTAGATTGTAAACATAATTAATTACACTGACATAAAACAGTTACATAAAATCAAAAACGCAATAGCATTTCAATAAGCGTAGTTACCATAACGGTTCGTTCATTCCGTAATAGGTCTAAACGTATGCATTAAGTCACGGAGATATACGCGTCGTAATTCTCGTTTCGCTTTCAGAATCACGAGTTTTGCTCTCGAAACGACGTTTAAGAACATTATGTATGGTCTACTAACACGCTTGGCTTGTGAATTAGAGTGTAAATATGTAAACAAACAGTTGCTTGAAATATGGAAATATATATCGATTTTTGTGTATATATTGACGCATTTTCGGGTTCGGGACTAGTCAATTTATGCCTATGGAGATATTTGTCTTCAATACGACAAATAGTTCATGAATACACACTTGGTCCAGGATCGTGAGTTTACTGAGTTCCAACAAATTATGCGCATGTAAAACGTATTTGGTGACCCATAATAGTCCATGGTATGCAGTTAAGGAGGGACTGCTGTGAAAGCATTAGATATGGAAGTAGATGCTTGAATGATAGATATGTGTGGATTACAGTTGGAATTTGTTAGAAAGAGGTCATACTCAGGTATGCACATGTTCGTGCGAAAATGGAACGTTAGCTACGTTCCATTGATGTAAATGTAAGTGAATAAGATGATATGTTAAAATGAAAAGAAAGCTCATCCACGCTATAGCTGAAGTAAAAATAGAAACATAATCAGAATGCAATGTACCATACATCTTGTTTGTACCTCTCATGTTATCAATAAAACAAATCACACTGTACCCGAGCTATGGAAAGACACCGCAGAACTTTTTATTATGCCAGTTGTAAAGGCTATAACCATACAATACACGGTGATGCGCTAATCTGTTTGACACAGCCCCGAGCGTTGTCTCTCGGATTTGTAGACTAAACTCGGCAATAAATTAAAACGACTTCAAACTTAATACCATCAATCGAATATGGTTTTTAAATCAGTACTTGCAAAGTTGAATTTGGTATGCTTCACGGGTAATAGATGCGTCGTCGATATGCTCATGCGGTGTTCCGTTAGCCGCTCACCTGCGCCCGCGCTTCTCTAGTTATGCTAATGGCTGAGCGCGGCTCGCTCTCAGACTCTCAGTACTAAGTACTGGGAAACATGGAAATAAGTCCACTGGAAGATTTAGTAGTCTTATTCCCTTGTATGTAGATTTGTACTAGCAATATTTTCCTATGAAAACGGTGCTCGCACACCCAATAGAAGTCCAGCATCATTACGTAGTCATACGTATTCAAATGAGACAGTCGTTTAGATAAGCATTTCGCTCGGAACACTATATTACGTTCATAATGCTGATAATAGTTCCCAATCGATTCCTATATAACATCGAATTTACTTAAAACATATCCTAGAAAGACAAAATGAATTGATAACTAGATATCCGGTGTATTTGGTGATGTTCCTTATCTAGTATGCACCATTTATATCAGGGTATGGAGATATTCTGAACGAGACCGTGGGTGGACGCGAAACTGTAAAGGAAATCGATTCCGCTGTACCTACGTGTTTGAATCGATTTCTCGACACCGGGGTTAAGTGTGCGAGAATCCGAGTATCGAGTAAGATGTTCCTTAGTTTATTTACGGGCAAGCGAAACCACTTCATCCGTATTCGTATATTAAGTCACGGTATATGCATGCCTAATTGTGCATGCTAAGAGTTATGTTATAACTAACAAGTTACCTCTATTAAACCGCCTATGTTATGTTGTTGCACGTCATGTCTCACGCTAAAAGGTTCTTGAAAGGTTTTATTTTTGCTTGATACTAAGTTTTGTAATTAAAAGCATTTTACGCACGAATCATGGTGTTAATAGTTCGTGTTTATAAAGTAGATTTCGAACAAGGTTATCGAAAGAAACTATACTATTTCTTAATGACAGCTTCAGATTAACAATGGCTTCAGTCACTTTCATCTTACACAATTAAAATTAGATGACAGCAAATTGCTCTTCTAATGAACAGTTAAGGTTCGACAGTACAGTTCATTAAAGTTTCACAAAGCATGGTATTGTGTGAGATGGGCCAACAGAAGCTACTGGCGCAAACGTGAGACATCTTAATGGATCAACTCCGCACGCATCGCTTTGTCGTCGGTATCGAGTACATCTCGCTTCGGCTCGTGAAATCGATCACTGCTTCACAATCGATCGGTGACGTAAGTTTTTTACACTCTAGTTTCGTTAGCGTCATTATTGAATTAGCGTGTTACAAATAGTACTGTTAGTGGAATGTTATTGAAAACGCTCACGTAGTTAATGATTTTCGATCGGTGAACAGGATTAGCGATGGTTATAAATTTCGCAAGAGATAGATTTGTAGGCCTGCCATGAGAGCAACCACGCAACGAGGCTAACTACGAAAAGCCTCGTTCAGTAGTATATAATGAATTGAAATACCATTTCGTTTCAAGTTGTTCTTATTAGCAATTTTTTTCTGCACGTCAATACTTTTTCCACCGACTCTTTGGTTATTTTTGTCACCGTTGACTAAACTGTTATTCATCGTGCCCTTTGTTGATAGGCTTGCATGAACATTCTCAAAAGCTTATCGATTTCGTTCGCTTGCAAATCGAATAAAATATCATAAAAGAGAAGCGTGACCAACTAGTGTTTATGCTTTTTTGTAGGGACTGATCCCGACACGGCTGTCACCAAAGACTACAATTGTCTAACTGTCACCGTCTGTCCCAGATACTGTCACCCATCTGTCAGTTTAGACTTTTTCATTGGTAATTCGATTAGCGGTGTTATCACGTTCGTGAGTAGACCGTTTGTTCCGCTATTCCATGACTTGGGCGAATTCGTGAATTTTCACAGCACGTACATGTATTTGATAATGGGGAATCGGAAATAATGGAAGCACTCGGCAGGTCGACACGTTTTTGAAGACCTGTAACCGGATTGTGCAAGCGGTGGGTAGTTCAGGCTAACTGTCATGGAAGAATATGTCCAATATAATGTAGGGTCTTAACATTATGCTGTTTTCAAAATGGACAATCGGCAATTATGAAAGCACTTGGCAAGTAGACATATTTTTGAAGAAATGTAATCGCATTGCTCAAGCGGTGGTTAGTTTAGACTTACTGCCATATGCCCAATATAATGTAGGGTCTTAACATTGTCCTCGCTAATCCTGTTACTGCCAGCGTACCAATTCCTACGGCTTCCCAAGCTTAGAATTCATACATAAATCAAGACTTCGCTCTGAGTGACACAAATCCACGACCACTTAATTTGTTTGTTTCTCCACACGATTTTTCCGTATCTTTCTTTTACTCACTTCCCTCGATCCCGTTTTCAGCCTTAATTACTAAGAGCAGTATTGATATCTATCTACTGGATGTCAAGCAAGCCTTTTTGCTGTTGTAACTGGAAGCTATTAGCGATTGCTGAGTTTTTACTTCAGCCTAACTATCTATTACGACGGTTTATATGTTGTGGGCGTATACCGTTTTTATATGAACCTAGTGGTTGCGATAGATTGCTAGGAATTCTTGCAAATAGGTTTCTAAGAAAGCATTACTTAGTTTCTCTAGCTATGTTGATTTACAAGTCGTATTTGATCATGTATCTTTGTAACGGTGACAGGTTGGAAATGTTTACCTACGTTAGATGATAGTTATGCTAGAATAGTAATTTTAGAATTCTTCATAAAGTTACCTATTTTTGATGCAAAATATACGGGCTCCATCTTTGTTTTTAGGACTAATATTCTTATATATTTTTTTATAGTTGGTTCAAGAGTTCCAAAGCAAGTCCTAAACAGCGTTTAGAATAATGGCCTCACAAGCATACCTATTTTGTTCTCGAGCATGTCCAAACGCATGACGTGTGCATTGTCCGAGTCCATCATTGTAAGTCATAAAGACAATACAAACGCCACAACATCTCAACAAACAAACAATTCTGACCTAATTACTGCTCACAGCACAATGCTGACTGATAGAATCATCTTAACATCTAATCATTTACCTTCCTAGTTCACGAGTACCCCCAGCAGCCCTTCGGCAATGTCCGTCAGGTAGTCGTCAATCATCGTGACTCGTTCGGGACGTCGTGTCGTGATCGCAGCCCACCCAACCCGCGCGCGCGCATAACTGTTACACCGTTGGGTACAAGTTGTTCAAGTACTGGATAGGTGACTTCAGAAGGCTCAAACAAATGCCTCACAAGTAGATAGACACATTCTGTCTAAAGCCAAACATTATTCCAAATGCCCAAGGGCTCTTCTGCTAAAATTGTACTTTAGCTACCGTTTTAAGAATTGTCCGGAGTGCCTGGCAGAGGGCTAAATTGATATAAAATTGCGTTATCTTCTAGTACTTCCTCAACTTGACCTGCATTCAGCGCAGCTAAATCCCGGTTTCCTATCTTGACCATGAACCTTAACCAGATTTTCTTATCGATATCGACAGCTTCTTCTTCTGCTCTCCCTGGCCCCAAGTTTTTCTGTCTTAGCCAGATCAGCTAAGTAAGGAAAATAAAATGGTGACTAGTCTTTAATAATTGTATTTGTTGGTAGCGGTCCTGGTATGGTCATGTGATGAGGAGGGATGAAACGCATGTTACTAAAAGAGTTATGAATATAAATGTGGATGGATGGAGACGGAGAGAAAGGCCAAAGAAAAGATGGATGTTGTGAGGAATGATATGAAAGAAAAGGGAGTCAGTAATAACGTGACAGGGGATAGGACGGTATGGAAGAAGCAAACGTGTTGCGCCGACCCCAAGTAACATGGGATAAGGGCAGGAAGATGAAGATGATGGTAGCGGTTTCGGTTAGACCACGGTTTTTACTCACACAGTGAGTTTAATTCTGTTTTGTTCTTGTTAATGTGCACTGTGAGTAGTTGCACTTCTGAACCTACATTACTGGTTGAACAAACCGTGCCCACTATGAATAATCCTCATCTCCGCTATAGATATAATTACTGTGGAACTAATTACAAATGCATATGTATTAATTTTATATTGCAGACGGAAGGAGATAGTTGTTCTTATATAGATGTCCTGTTACAGACTGTAGGGCTCCATTAAAGTCTTCTTCTTCACTGCTATAACTAACATTAACTTCTTCCGATTTGCAAACATTTTATGTCTTATTGGAAGTATTATCTCTCAGCGTATAACCAAAGATGCTCGTAAAATCATGTAAGTGAAGCCACGTGACGGTTATGGGACTGGACATTGGACAAGTGACCCACATAAGGGACCTGTTTTCTTGACGCTCACACTTGCGTGGAAAGTGCTGTAGGTATGTATGTACTGCAGACATTCGTGTGTAAGTGTCAACTGAGGTTTTTAAAACGATGTGTTCTTCACGCTTGTTTGTTCTATGCGGTACATCGACGAAGTCTCCTTAGCATTGCAGGTGGTCTACTAACTTCCCACTGTCTCTTTGGTATCTTGTTTGATTTTGGTCCAATTGTGCCATTGAAGGAAAAAGGGCTTACAGACTTTTTACAGTGTGTTCTTTACGAGGGCTTGCAGTTTTTTCTCCGGTATTGCTTTGATCACCGTTGTTTACTTGCCCTATTAAGTATTTAGTACGTCGACCATTTTTGCCAATTAAATATTTCGGTCAGCATTCACTCTATAGATACTGCTATCAATCAGATTGCAGTTATTTTTTGTAAGACTACCAAATCAAGTCTGACTTAGAATGCATTCTCCCACTGCCAAACTCTGCAGATTGAAGCATTCCAATTTATCTGATCGATGTTACTCGTATGCCTAAGTTGACTTAAGATTCTTGATCTTCTAAACACACTTCCAACTTCACTCCTTAATCAAAAGCAAGCCATACTATTTTGTATTTACCCTTCTCGTACAGACAGATAGATTTACACTAGTTCATAACAGACTGGTCATGCGACTTCGTCCGATTTATTTGCAGTGTGAGTGAGAAGGTAGACTGACGGATTTGTTGCTAATAAATACATTAGTTTATTACGCCAAGTTTGTTTCTGAGTTTTGAATTATTGAGTTGTTGTTGTCGGTGGACTGTGAAATACTTTTCATGTTCTAGAACATATTCGATCTATTTTAGTTGACAGTGACATGTCAGAACTGTGACGACTGTGAATCGTGTTGTGTCTGTGTTGTGTAATTACAGGTAATGACTTTTGTAAGGTTTTATGTGTGGATAAGTACAAGGTGTAAGAAAAACAACGCAATTGATAACAAGGTTTTTGTAGGTACTAATAATTATATTAGCAACTTGTACTATGGGACCAAATCAGAAATAGTGAAAATTGCAGCTGTCTGTACAGGAAAGTTGTCAGGCATTGAGTTGTTTATATTTTCTCAAGGAAAATTCCGTCAACATTTAGATACAGTCGGTAATATGAGGACTCTGCCTATTTAGAGGCAAACTCCTTGCCTATAATAAGACTGGCAACAGATAACTACTTAGTTTTGGAAAGTAATTGAAATTCAAACTCATATAAAATAAGTGAAGATATTTTTGTTGAGTTTTGATTGTCAATTCTATAGAAACCGCCTGAAGACAGGCAAGTTGTTGCTAAAATATATCATATACAAGTAATTTCTGAGTATTTGAATAGCTCTATGAGCTACGTTCCTCACAGTAATTCACCTGTCTCATTAATTACCTTGTCATCATTAACTCTAGTGTTGACGTTGTAGATACGATAAGTAAGCTTATAAATATTATGTGTTGCCTGAACTACCTATTAACAAGTTCATTGATTATAAATTATGATTTCCTACACTGTTGGAATGGTCCACTTCGCAATAGCCACTTTTTCAACATAAACTCCCATCATTAATCTGGCATTATCCAGAATCTTAACGCATTTGTTGTCATGGAACTTAACGATGTGGGAACAATTAAACCGTACACAATAATCTTTATAACTGAAAATTCAAAGACCACACGGAATATTTATCTGAGATCGTTAATAACATAGAATAATTGCTCGAATGCTAATTACAAATTACATTCATCATTAAACCTTCATAACATCACGTTTTCATGTCAATACTTCAATACATACTTGAGTGGTGACTTGCTCAACTTTGTAGTCAAAGTTGTAGTGGTTGTGAAATGTAATCAAATGGACGCCACTGAAACATCAATCTGTCTTCAGGAAATGATCAATAATAATTGATATATAATTATTATTTTCGTGTCAATTGATGAATTTCATAAAATTCATAAAAGTATTGAATGAAACGAACAGTCCTCAAGAATTTCTAGTCTATTGAAAAAAAAATTGCTTCATTCAGTGAACTGTTACTAACTTCTTATCAGGGTTCCCACCTCCTTATTTGTTGGTTATGATACTTATTACTCACACTGCAGGACAAAAACTTTCCTTCACTCTTTCCACTTGCATGAGTTATTTCTAACTTTATTGATAGCGAATTGACAGTTGATTTCTTCCTTCATCATCAGCCTTTTAATGTTCCCACTGCTGGGACACAGGCCTCCTCTCTGTGAGATGGAATGGGCCGTGATCGCGAACGCAGACCCAGTGCGAATTGGTGGATGTCACATATCATCGAATTTTTGGTTCTAGGACATGCCGGTTTCCTCACAATGTTTTCCTTCACCGTTTTGAGAGCAGTGGTGATGACATAATTTACAGAAAGTAAAGTGCCTGCCTGGGTTAGAACCCACGACTTACGACACGGTAGTCGCAGCCGTTACCACAGGGCCACAACTGCTCTTTCTTCCTTTGTATAGGTGAATTCGCAAAAAAAGAGTGAAAATTAGTTTTAAGTTTGTTAATAAAGGCTATTTGAATTTGAATCGGTAGTATAAATGTGGATGTATGGAGAGGGAGGGGACGGCCAAAGAAAAGATGGATGGACTGTGTGAGGAGTGATATGAAAGAAAAGGGAGTCAGTGATAACGTGACGGGGGACAGGACGGTGTGGAAAAAGTGTTGCGCCGAAAAAATAACATGAGACAAGGGCAGGAAGATGATGATGATGAATTTGAATCGGTGACATCCTAATAACCAATGGTACAATTACCAAACCACAGAACATGTATTTACAAACACATACCTGACCTACTTAACAAGTATTGTATAAAAAAAAAAACAAAAACAAAACAGCTGGCTGGAATGCAGTCAATTCATTGTCATCATCACTATTCATAAATATTTCATATTGTTCATCTGTTTACAAATAACAAATAGTTATCGCACACAGGTTATTTATATTTTTATATGTAAATAGTTATTGTATCGAGTTCATTCCCCTTCTTAGTAAAATATGTTGTTGATTCTCTAACATATTCTAGGCAGGTTTTCGCGATGGATTTACATCTAAAATGCTTGTATCGATGAGTAATACAACGGTATTTTATGATTTCTTAGAGTTGCTTTTAGACGTATTTGATCTCTAGATGTGTTCTAGGAATTTGTTTCTCTTTATTTGCCTTGAAGCGGTTTTCTATATTCTATATTGCGTTAGGTATGTACTAACCTGTGCCATCATTGGTGGTCTAATCTAAACCTTCTGGTAGGTAAATCTTTTTGGTCTCTCTTTTGCCGCCAATTCGCCACTATTATTAATCAAAGATGCTGCGTCCTGCTACCAACAGATTTTTTTTTTCCACGGCACCATTTGCCATATTCATTCATAAATTCATAAACAGCCCTAATACAATTAAAATAACAACATCAAAAATGTCTTCGAATGTCACCATCATCATCATATCAGCCATAAGACGCCCACTGCTGGACATAGGCCCGGTCCGGTGCGTCTCACAACCAGCGGATGCCCGCAACCTTCACCAGGTCATCCAACGGTCCACCTGGTGGGAGGCCTTCCAACGCAACGTCTTCCGGTTCGCGGTCGGCAATCCAGAACCTTTCTGCCCCATCGGCCGTCCGTTCTGCGAGCAATGTGCCCTGCCCACTGCCACTTAAGTTTGGCAATTCTTCGGTAACCCTGGTTCTCTTGCGGATCTCTACATTTCTAGTAAACTCCGAGCATAGCCCTCTCCATTGCCCTCTCAATTGTCACCGTGACATCACCAACACAAAAAACCATTAAAGTATTTAATCGTCAACAATACTACCCAATCGGACACCGTGTCCCAATCGATTCGAAATTCAAAAAAAGGTACAGTCGTACCGAGATGAGTGAAGCGCGCGCTGCCATCGTCCGCCATCTCGCTGTGCCAATGACCTACTACGGCTTTTTGTTCGTATAACGGACCGACACACTTCATCTTTATTGATTATAAAACTAATCATTTTAAACCTTGTGTATGCACATATTTTCTTTGTAGTACCGTTGCGTAATGAAGATTTTTACGCTTGTTCACTATCGTTAAACGTTTTGTCAATCGGCGATTGTTTGGTGACTTTTGTTGCGGACAACGAACTTAAATACCGATTTTATGATGGCTTTATCTTCATAACAGTTGTTTTCTTTGGAAATTGTTCTGACGGATAACATAAAGCTATGTGTGGAGAAGAACTTGTCATGTATTTCAGTGTGTGAAGTAAAGACATAAACGCATTGGACACAATAGCAGCGTTTTCTTAGTAAATTAGAATTTGTTATTAGTTTCTCTGTGAACTCTGTTTTGCCTAAATTGCTCTGCTGTGCAGCTGCACTCATGTCTATTATTATTTCTCCCTATTGGCAACTTTCAATGTGTTTTATTCTATGCCTGACAAGCTAAAAGTAAAGATGACACCATCGCGGCTTTTATTGCCATTTTACGATAAATTTATTATAATGAGACTCTTAATAAGTATCAAGTTGTGTAAGAAATGCACACTGAAAGATAATAATTGGCTAATCTGCATTATTATTTTCATATAAAGTTTCTAAAGCGTCATTTAGGACACAGAAGTCACAATGTACACCTTATTTGACCATAGCACATCAAATTGAATGAGATTTTCGTCGGATAATAATGAAAATACCATAAAAACCTTTATGATTATTGTAATAAAGCCCATAATACTTTTATTGCGCGTTGGTGTGAGTGACAACCTTTTCCAAATCTGTCATTCGATAATTCAGGTGTTTCCTCCAAATGATTGGTAACTTCCTCTCGTACTGGGTGGGAATTATTAAACTGCCAGTTAATACGCATAAGTATTAAGCAGTACTACTTGTACTATCAATTTGTATTTCCAATGTAGAATTTGTAGACGTATCTATCTAGGGATGCAACGGAGGCTATTTAGCGGAGGCGGAGGTGCAGCGCAATCTTCGTTGCATTAAAATAGTTTTTCGGCTTTGTCACCTTCTAGGCAATTTTTAGTGAAGGGGAAATAAATAATTCTTGTAGTTAAAAACTTTAATATCTGAACTCGATTCAAAGTTTCAACTAAGCATATTTTCTGTTGGTGGAGTTTCGCTGCGAGACTCCATACGCTATGTCGTATATTTCCACATGCAAGCAACTCGCATGTAAGTTTGATTACATTGCGAAGTACGATCGAGCTATTTATAACACTATACCTCGGTAGTCCACAATGTAATGCAAGTTGAATGCTAGCTGGCTGCAGGTGGTAACTACGCCCGGAGGTTTCTTGCGGAAGTTCCGCTCTTGCGGAGGCAAAGGCGAAGACCCGTTACAACTCTAATCTATAACTACCTATTCACCTCGTTCAAATGTTTGCAGGAATGATAAATGTGAAATTAATTACGGTTTTCCGTTGGTGGCAAAACATTTAGACAGACGGTTAAACTGCATGGCTGTATTGGCAATCTGATGTACCGTTAACTCAAATTGGAAGGCGAATAGCAGAAAATCAGAAGCTGTATCTGGTATTCTGTATTTGTTTACAATAGCAGAAAATTTGAAGCAGAATCTTGTTTTGTGTAGACATATTTACGGATCTAAAATAGATTTTTAACTCCCGACGGAAAAAGAGGGTTATAAGTTTTACGTGTGTTGCTGTGTATCAGTGTGTCTGTCTGTAGCTTCATAGCTCCTAAACGGATGAACCGATTTGGATTTAGTTTTTGTCTTTTTGTTTGGAAGGTGACTTTGTCTAGAGTGTTCTTAGCTATGTTTGATTAAAATCGGTTCAGCCGTTCAAAAGTTATTGGCATTTTACTCTTTGAAGTTGGGTTTTTTCGCAAGATATCGTGTCATTATTACTTGTTTCGATATATTGTCGATTGAAGCGTGTCTACTACTAGGTATATTATATGTACTTTAAAAAGCTAAGTAAATAAAATAAACGGAGGTAAACGTTGGCGGTTCCCGACGCGAGTAAGAGGTGCGTGTTTGCCTGCGTCCGTGTTTCCGAACGCCTTCAACCCGAATCTCTTCAAAGTTAGAGTGAACAGGCTTCTTCTGGGTAAACTCACTCCATCGTCGAGTCTGTCTCTGTCACTTCTGACCTAGACTAGAGTCAAGAGCAAACCGATCAAAAAAAAAAAAAAGAGGTTAATTTTTTGCTTTTTAGAGGTTTTTGTGTCGGGGGTTTTTGTTTTTTTTTATATAATAGAAGGCTGCAAAGTAAAGCTGTTAAAGATTTATTAATCCAATCCTTCGCTTCCGGGGCATATCTCAGATTTCTGCAAACAATCCTAATTCTAAAGTCCTAAGTGCAAAATCCGATGAATCTCACATTACGTTTACCACCGAAATCCAGGTAAACGTTTCAGGTTTCGTTAGTTTAGTTCCACAGAGTAAATTATTAATATTCCAATGTATCATGTTACTTATTCAAATGAAGCGGTCTGGCCCTGCATGTTGCCGGCTGCTTTATGATAATGGGCTGTGTTTAATTAATATTTATTTCTTTCTCTCTTGTTTTGAGGGCGGAGTTGAATTGTGGAATTTGTTGTACATTCCACTTATTGATTGTGTTTTCTTTAATTATAATTCTTCTTCTTGTTTGTGGTCCCCTTACTGCTGAGAGTCGCGACCACGTAGGTACGACGCGTCTCCAAGTATTGCGATCTTCTGCACTGTTGACCGCCCGGTATATGCTGCCTCCAACAGCCTTCTTAATTGCATCTGCCCATCCTACCGTTGTTCTGCCTTGAGCTTTCCATCATTATTCGGCGCTTAAATACTGCTTCAAGATTCAAACAAAGAAAATGCCGTTTTATCTCAGTGTAAAACCAGTTTTTTGTTCGTAATTATTGCTAAATGTCACGTCAAATATTGTTTTATTCATCGCGTCTTCACATAGTCTTTGTTTCCTAAGTAATTCTCACTTTTGTCGCAATCGGTATACAAAGTGTACCCCAGCCAGTTGCGTAGTCGGGAAACCTGACCACGACAATCGTGTCTATCACTCGTTATAACGCCATAAAAACCAACCAGCGACATTTTAAAACACACTTTATTTGCAAAAGATAGCGTATATAATTCACTGACATGATAAACCTTCGATATTTAATTTCTGAGCAAGCCAAATTGCCTGCTATTGCAAAGTAGGAAGGACTACTTTATGTTGTAGATGACCAGTATTGATAATAGAACTGTGAGAAAGAGACGCTCTAAAAACCGCGGATTTACTTACAATTGTACGGGAAAAATCGTAGGTATGTAATAACAGTCCACTTTGTAAGATCGCTGTATGAAAATTAAAACCTTTAGCATTGTTGTCGATTATCGGGAAATAACTTTTTGCGAGCTATTGTTGATAGATAGCCCCTGCAAAATTACTAATTAGTGGAACACATAAAAAGCTAGCTGAACGAAATGTTATGTCTTAAGAGGTTAATCCGAGTAGGTGTAAGTAAATTGGCTTTATTTAGCTGAATAGAAGCCTATTCATAGTTAGCCCCCGCAAGCATAAAGTGTCTTAACAAAGCCTCCCACTGGCCACTAAAGACCAGACAGAAACGCCTGCTTGGCAAGAAGAGAAAACAGAGCACAAATTGAAAAATTGCTGCTTGTTCGAAACAAATGACAGTTGCTTCACTTAATACATAACTTCGCTGTGAGTGTTACACAAACTGTCATTTGAAGATTTGTGACAGTCGTTACAAGGGGTGTCGTTTTATCCAATTACCTACTGAGTTTTAGAGTTCAGATATACAGTCGCTCATCATAATCATCATATCAGCCGAAAGACGTCCACTGCTGGACATAGGCCTCCCCCAAGCGTCGCCACGTTGACCGGTCCCGTGCGACTCGCAACCGGCGGATCCCCGCACACTTCACCAGGTCATCGGTCCACCTGGTGGGAGGCTTTCCAACGCAACGTCTTCCGGATCGCGGTCGCCACTCCAGAATCTTTCTCCCCATCCGTTCTGCGAGCAATGTGCCCTGGCCACTGCCACTTAAGTTTGGCAATTCTTCGGGCTATGTCGGTAAACCTGGTTCTCTTCGCAAGGAAACTCCGAGCATAGCCCTCTCCATTGCCCTTTATTTATTTATTTAATACTTCATGCACACAATCGTACAGAGGCGGACTTAATGCCTTGCCTTGAGTGACTGTAAACTTTCTGATGAGGCCCATTGTAAGCGACCACGACTCAGAACCATATGTCGCTCCATGTACTGGCATATTCTGGCAAGCAGATGAATTTATGGGTGTTACACAAACAGAAATGGCTATGCCTCTCATTACAACAAAAACAATATCTTTTGTTGTTAGACAAATTGGCATCCATTTACAAAAACATCTCACATGGCCATTGGGCACAACTATAGGAGCCATTTAGAATTCATTGCATCACTTTTTCAATCCATATGTAATTACAAGTCAGATAAGATGTATGCTCTACATTGCAAAGTGTTATTTAAATGGGACTGGCCATCATTGCAGAGCCATTAACACGTTTCATCTTGGCAGATGAATGTGCTTCAGATTTAAAATACATATCATTAGTTCAGTTTTACATAACACCATCCCGTGGCCTCTTAAGAACACTTGGGAAATTGCAGTTAAAAATATTAATTGCTTGACTTGAAATTGAAACCAATCCCGCATAATAGCATCCGGTATTAATCGCCAGCTCGCCACATTTAGCTTTAGGTCATATTGTTGATTAAAATGATGGTGCGGTAAACTTCATAAATGCAAGATCTTGGTATTTAGTTGCGAGTAGATGCACATATTCTTACTTCTGGTACCTGAAGTAGGTTAAAATTTAAATAATAATAAAATTTAGAAACAAATACTCAAACACGTAGGAATCGTCAATTAAATATTCTAAATAAACAGTCATTAACGGCACGGCATCAAGTGGCAAATAACTCTTCTACATCTACATTTCCAGCACCTACGTGCTGACAGTCTGAAGTATGGCAATGCTTGAAGTTTGTTTAATAATCAGATTAGAATAGTTAGTTCCCAAAATCTGCACGGCGTTTATTACTGGTGCAATATATGCACAACTTAGTATAACTCCGAAGACATCTGTTGACGACTGTCTTTCGGCACTAACAAAGTTCAGAACAATCGCCTAACCTAAACAATGAATTTATATCCTTCTTCATCACAACACTGATCATAATATCATTTCAAATGACAACAAATTAAAGTTGAATACGACTGACATTTTCATCTGTCTCCGAATACCAAATGTAAGAATGTCTTGCGCGATGTAATTTTGAACTTAATTACCACCAACATGAAGTTTAGTTGAATGACACCGGTTCCATCGATCGTAACATCACTAATTGATTTGTGTTTGATGAACCTTTTGGCATGGAATCCGCTTCGAGAGGTTAGTCAGGCTTCTTTAATCGATTCAGTTGTTTAACGGGAACCGAGTAGGTTAGTAGCATCTCTCTCAAGCTGTGCATACTTTAGCATTTTTTAAATTTAGAAGCATAATGTGAGATTTATTTTTCCAATGTTTCTTTGTATTTGGAATAAAATTCTAAGTTGAAAATAACTTTTTCAATACAGTTGTTAAACATGGCGTACTTTCAGAGGCTCATACATAGAATAAAATGGAATAGATTTTATACGAGGAAAAATTAATGATTCCGTACGTTTTAGCATTTAATTCTCAAAAGTCTTTTAAATGGTTGTTTAATATATTTAATTACCAGTTTCAATTTAATTATTTTCACATCAACATTTGTCAAAAATCGAATAGGCTGTGTAGGCTGTTTTCGTTGTAAAAAAAAAATGTCCAGTTGCAAAAACGCGCGAAAATTTTATTTTTTTGTGAATTAACAATTCTTTGATTTGTTTTTACTATTTCCCACAACTGTATTGAAAAATATCGTGTGATACACGGGCGTGTAGGTTATTGCAAACTCGTGTCATTAAAAACCCTCGCCTTCGGCTCGGGCTTGTTAATTTGAGCATTATTTTGGCAACCTTCTTCGAGATACATCGAAATTGCTGTACTGGCAAAATACATGTGAGCAGCGGCCGGCAAAACTCCATATCTGTCGTGGTTTAGCGGCCAAATAAATGACATAGTAAACTCATATAATATGTCGTGTAATTAAAAAATGGAACGATCTTTTACTCCAAAATATGGCAACCAAGGAGGTAACTTATCAAAGATTTTATTTAAATTTCGTACAGGCTTGCAAATAGAAAGCTGTTTATTGAAAAATGAAACAAATGAACACTTTAACGCGGGCAAAATTATTGTTGTTCATTGTTAGTCATTGATTTTGAAAAGTAGTAGTAGTATTTGTCAAAATGAGTGATACTTAGTTTTAATGTCCGTGCATTATTTGAGAAAAGTACTATACAAGCCTTAAGCCTTGGCCACAACTAGGCATTGATGGACTTACGTATGTGTTACACGCTCGTCCATCAATGCCTGTTTTGCTGGCCCCTGCAGTAATGTACTATATTTTATCTTACCGGACCAGAGGCTCTAGAAATAAGACAAGCGAGATTCTATACCTAAACGAAAGGGTCGTGTTTGCGATTGGTAAAATGACAAAAATGTTGTTGAAATGATACGTGATCAATTCTTTACATTTTGGCATTTCGAACATAGCCTTCGCTAGAATGAAACTTTCCTAGAGTCTCTTATTTTCCATGATAATTTTGCAGCCACTCTGTCTCTCGTCAAGTGGTAAAACACCATATGGACTTCGAAGAAATATTGTAACTTAATTTTCTAATACTAACAGGACTTGCATTTAAACACAACACTTATTACAGTTATGGAAACTACTACGTCACGAACTGGCGTCACGTCAGACATTCATCAACGCTAACTCTAATTTCTTCCTGGAGCAAGTTTTACTACGGAATTAAGAAAACGTGCTCTCATATTTATGACTTGAGCATAAGTATAATCGTTGCAAGATAATTCTGCAAGGAATGTAAACAATCCAGCTGCCAGAGGTGCTGAACATTTAATTGTAGTGAAACATTTGAATTATTAAGCAAACGATTTGTATATTTCTGTTCGCTGATATTAAATATCAAGTTACCCAAGATTTCAAACAATTTTGGTGTTAAAATTAATGTTGTCACAGTTATGCTTAAAATTTCAACATAGCTGTCGTGTACTTTATAGTTCTGTTTAAGCTTTTAAATAACAGAATTCCTTTCAAATCCAGCAATAATGAAGAAATATATAATTTCTGAACAATTGTGATTTTACGACTAAAACAACCGTTAGTTACAAGTCTCGAAAAAGATCATAAAACCCAATATTGTACTGTATAATTTTAGTAAAATTATTCCCTAAATCCGTCGCAGTGTAATTGTTGACAATGGTTTGGAGTCACGTAATTGCTATTACGAGCACACGATGTGGTAACGCTGCAATATGCAATTATATACACACGTTTAAGGCGCTGGTAAATTGAAAATATCTTGTAGAAGACCTTTGTGAAGCAATGCTCTGAGCTTTTTGGGAGGAATCTGTGCCATAGGTGCTTACTCCATAAGGTTAGAAGTAATTTGATTGTCAGAATCCAATCTATAAGTATTCCAACTACTTCCGAAAGACCACAAGACTTCACAACAAAATCGGACAATCTTGTGCAAAAGATAATCACGGTTCAATTTTAACGATATGAAGATGATGATACACCCGTGCTGTCACATGATAAAGATTACTGTCAACTGCAATAAACATGGGCAGGTCTCTGCCCTTTTCTAATAAAATAACGTATTGCAGATGAGAGGTCTAGACAGTTTTAGCGTCTTTGTATCCAGGGCAGGTAGTAAATACTCAACGACGCCAAAGCCACAGGTCAGCTTGGATACTTGTGCACTATCGCGATCGTCATTCCAATATATTTATAGCTGGAAGCCCTGCAGCCTTCTCAACTATTATTGTCCAGTTTTATGATTATCAATTTAGAAATTTGAATAATCTTAACGGGAACTATGCTTTCGTTCTGTAAAGGCTTTGGGTAGCTCCTAAACTTCATCGTTAATCTTTACACTAGCTGCAACTCGATCTATCACTGGCTGAATGCTCACGTCTGTCCCTTGAAAAGTGTATAGCAAAGATTTCCTACGAAATCAATTTATTTATAGATCTTTTTAGAATTTATAGCCCAAATGAATTAAAATTTTAGTGTTGGTATTGCAAAACTTCCAAGTTTATTGCCGACCTTGTTTAGACGACGAATCTTTATGCAAGGAGAGTAGTTTTTATATAAAACGGCAGATATATTGCGGCTGATATAACAATAAATTCTCGTACTCCGTATTTTAATGTTCGTGTCGATGCAAATTCTACCTCTATTGCAATAGTTTAAGACTGAAAATGGCACAGGATTACCTCAACAATCGTCTGAAAATGTAAAAACGAACTCACGTGTCGACGCTGAAGACGTGATCGGCAAATGAAAGAGACATCCTTATATTCAGAATATATTTCTTGGTAACCGCCAGTCGTTTCTCAACAGCAAAGAAAAAGCAGTAAAAGTGTTTTAAGATGGCGCTGATTACGTTAAATCTATTGCCGCCATTACTCAGAATAAATAGAATTATTATATTGCCAAGATGGGTTATGAAAGGATGGCAAAAACTCGTCCACGTTTGGGATGAAAAGAAGATTGATTTATTTTACTTTAAGTCTGCTAATGCTTGGATTATTCGGACTAATTTTATCTACTTTTATGGTATGTTTCTCAGTAAGTAAGAATTTTATGGCTAATTCCTTCTTATTGATGCCGTAAAACTGTATATGGCCAGCATTTGCTGACGGTGTTTTTAACCTAACGTTTTCTGTGAACGATATCTATTATACAAAGAAGCTCTCTTTTACTTCTTTATGTTAAGACAAATTCTTGGAATTATGAATATCAGAATAAATTTTAATCAACATGTCCGTGTCATAAAGTTTCTCAACCACTGATCCCTCTGCCTCAATGCTTGTACGTACATATTCATGAAATAATCATACACTCATTATTAAGCATCACAGTAAGACATAAGAGCTTATTCTTAACATACCTTTATTTATTGTCCTCAGATTCAAAGATGGCGGAGCGATTATGAGGTCGAACGGCGAACGACTTTTAGGTGAGTCCAGAATGTAAATGCAAAGAAACATGTTTATGCCATAAGCACATAATGGACCTATTCTGGCGGTTAATCGACAATCTATATAGATGAATGCCCTCTCGGCAAAGTGAAGGGTGTGGCATGAGGAATTGGACTGCGACCTACGCTTCTTTGGTGACAAAATTAAGGCATTCAATTTGTTTTGACAAGACAGTGAACTGTTCCGATGATTTAGGTTCGCCCCACTTTCTGTGTGAAGGCAACAGGTTACCACGATTACTTCACAGCTCGTGACGTGATATGTGGCGTGTATGCGATCCTAACTCACGTCAATCGTGAAATTGCGAGTTGTTCTCGTCGTAAATCCTTCGCGTCGATACTATTCTACAATGTAAACCCAGACTCGATGAGATTGAGTAACTAGCTCCGTCAAAATGCTCTGAACTTTAATATAACAGGTTGCTCATGTATAATCGAAAGTAATAATCGTTAAACTTCCAGTATCTCAGATTTTACACAGATAAGACAACTTATTTCAAGTTGCTGCTGTGCTGTGAGCTATATTTTGAGTAATGCTGTGAGCTAGTAACATTTCAATTCAATGTAGTAATGCTTTCTTAGTGGCCAGTTCGGGCTGGTATTGTGTATTGAAGTGCAATGAATAAAGGTATTGTTGGATCTGTTTTCAATTTACGAATTTGAATTCTCAGCAAGCTATTGTATATTTTAATAAATTTCTTGCTTTACTCGAATGCTCAATCGTACAAACAACTTCGATTTGAAACTCGGCTATTGTCAGAATAAACATGATTTCTATTGAATTGAGTACCCATATGACATTTACATAATATTCAACTTGTAATTCCTAACGAGTAAAACGAGTTTCAATATATCTAAAAGTTTTAATAGGCCATCATTTACTTCATTAATGACGTTACAAAATTTTACAACCGTTATGTATCATCATTCCATTGCATCCAAATCTTTGTATATCCCGTTTTGATACTTCTCCTTACCCAGACCCTTTGTTTACTCTACAAACGAGCCTTAGATTCTGATCAGATTTTCTTTCAACCACATATTTTGTGCGAGGTTACAAATTCTGCCTGTAGGCTAGCTAACAATACACCATGTTCAACTTGTACTATGTGTTCGGTATAAATTGGTTACGCCAGTTTACTTACGTCCACTGAATAAGTAAGCGTCAATGTTGGTATTACGGAATACTCAAATGACGCCGATTTTAATGTAATCTTAGTCATGGCGGAAGAATTTGTTTTATCGTGTGTTTTAGGTGTATTGTTTCGTTTGGTTGCAGTTTTTAAAAGTGTGGGAATGTTACTTGGTTGTTGTAACTTAAGCGTGTCAAGTTCATTATTACACATTGTTTGTATGTTGTCTACTTGTTGCTACTTACCTATTTTATGTTCTCTTTTTCTTTATTTCATTTATTTACCTTACCTACAATCGCTACCTGAACTTGCTTCAGGTTTCTTTAGTGTGATTATGTTTCTATTGCATCATTCCGAACTTACTTTTTGGGATCTTCCTGTGTAACATTCCAATTCATATAAACTGTTTCTACAAAATGTTTGGAGTCTCTTACGATTCTGTAGCGCCAACATCATAAGAACACAATAAAACATTAACATGCCTACCAAAGCAAAAGAAAACATTAATTTTACAGCCCACAATACAAATGCCCTAAAACATCACGATATTCACGATAGCATACAATTAAACGTTCCCATCACAATACCATTAATGAACGGGTTCCGTTACTCCGTACATATTTCCAAAGAAAACTACGAAGTCTCAGGTCAAAAGTTCACGGAACTTTACAACATACGAACATACATGTTCGTGATATGGGTTTGCTTAATTTAATGTAATCAACATCATTATAAAACGTGAGGGGAATGAACCGTTGAAAGATTTTGACCCATTAGTATTGAGATAGCGTAATATGATGTCACTGACGAAGCACATTTTGTTGTCATGACATAAGAAGTCTAGACTACTCTAGATTTTGACTTAATTTGGACTAGAATTTTAAAATACAAGCTTTTGACTCACTGGCTGAATGCAATCCAGTCCCTGATAGAGTTGACCAGAATAGCAAACAAATCTTTTTAGATTATCTTCTATTCAGATTATCGGACATAATCGACGAATAATCGCCGTTTATCTGCTGTGATTGGCTGTTTAAAATTCATTCAACCAATCACAAGATAACGCGTGCTTGACAATTTGTCACACTAATTTTGCGATAATTTTGTGTCGAGAAACCGGGCCTAAAGTACGCCTGCCGCTATTCCATTTGAAAGGTTGGAAGGTTTGCGCTCACATACGATTGAACAATTCCAATTCCCGAGACAATAACAACAACACCAAACTCCTACTACCGGTACATTATCTGCAGCTCTTAATTTCGCTCGCCTTCTAAATCGGCTCATTGAATACCAAATGGCAGTAGACCACACGTACTTCTGCACGCTACTCCGAAATCGCATTAAGTAAATCTTTCACAGGAACACGGACCTTTAAAGCTAATAAGGTCTTTACAATGGCGGTACGGGCTTTTCAAACTCTCGACTGTCGAAATATATGGATCGAATTTACGCGCTGTAAAGATAAATTCAAAGGTAATAAGGTTGCAGTATTAGTGACCTATGTAGGTTTATGTGTGTGCGTAGTGACTGCCATTTAGATCGTTTCAAGTAAATAAATTAAATCTAATATAAATGAATTATCTATATCTAAACGGTTTCTGCACACATTTTAGTGCATAAACTAGAACTAGTATTGTGCTCAATTATACCGGCCGCGCAGGCGATCTAATGAAACATTGTGTATACCTCCACCGATATTAACTCCACAACTTGTTTGCCTATTGGCTAAAAGTCTCTAGTATCCATCAGCCTTAACTTCCTTCATTTATTTTAGGTCTCACATCAATATTAAATACGGAAGCTCCCATTATGCGCTTCTAAGTAAACTCTAACCGTTAACGCCGACATTACGTATCCGTGTGTTTCTCCTTCAAGTTCTCGCCATAACGGTACGGGGCTGGCGCCCTCGTTTCGAAGTGATAATGCTTCTGAAACAGATACCTGATTGGCCCAAGGTGCAAAGGGACTTATAATTGGAAAGATAAAATGTACCGCGAAAATTGATCGTGCAAACTAATAAAATAACTACTCTCGTAACTGTAACACTTATCGATTGCGATTCATAATTGAATTCCAAAGAATGCGTCTATTGAAAGTGTTTGAAAAATTGCATTAAGAAAAACAAAATAAGGCACGTATAAAATGGTTTGGTGAAAATAATAAAGACTATCAACAATAGAAGTATAGTAACATACCATATAGTTGTAGAACAATTTCTAAACTCTTATAAAGCCAATCTAGTTTGCTCTTGTACTTTACTGCGTATTGCAAATATCAATTATCGATTGTGCCAGAAGGAGTTTGTCTGGTTAACAAGGTCAGTGTTTAGATAAAAAACGAGTGCATTGAATTTAGACCATAATTAGATAGTTAGTTACAAATGGCGGCACATTTTTTCATCAATCTTCAAGCACTACAACACTAATCCAGCGAAAATGTATTGTTCATTTAAACTTACCTTGTTGAAGATTTATTAACCGTTTCTTAGTGTGGTTCGTCTTAGAATTCTCATTCCCATGGTTCATTACAATATTCTAATGTAATGTATTTACCGTGTACATATGCGCTATATTGTATGTCAGCGAATGTGTCCATTTGATAATTCACAAACGTATCTTTCGTCTCATTTAAATCTTTAGTTCTGTTAACGGTGCCTTTATCCTCTTATCCATCTGTGTTTGTTTCCCAGACATTCATAAGATTGCCCTTATTTGCCTGCCTATTAAAATTCTAATGAATATGTATCTGTAACTTACCATTTTCCCTTGTGTGGTGCGCGATTTTCCAGCAGTATCGATATCAAGTTTATGGGTCCCGTTTCGTATACTCCATTTGAAATAACATTAGACATGTTTCCAAATCTTTTTACAGTCCGTTCAACCGATTTTGAGTTCTATCCCGTAAACATAAGGAGGACATAAAAAGCATAAACCTGTTACCAAAACCAACTGTTTACTACAGCTACCATATGTCGTATCACTAACGCAATAGAAGTCAAAATCGGTTGAACGGGCTGTAAAATAGGCTAATTTAAACGTCTAATGTTATCGCAAATGGAGTTTAGATACTATCGCGTCGATTGGAATGATGTATTTGTGAAATTAACAGTTATAAGAAGGTGGTCATTCGTCCTAATTGTTGACTTCACCAATTCGCGTAGGATGACGACGAAAATATTTTCATCGATTTCTAAATTAGCGTGAAAATGTGTTATTTCACAAGAAATGTTTTTGACATTTGAATATCTTTATGTTTGACAAAATTTGAAATTCTAAACAGTCTTCTTTAAACTGTTGTGTTACGTCTGTTAAAAATGGTGAATCATTATCGTTATGAACTAATGGTGTTATTATACGAGCATTGAAAATTGTAAGTATGTGGTCCGTGAGTGTTTGTCAACCCACTTTCTTGTCTTGTCATACAAACAATATTCATATGAAATTTGTCCTCAGAGCTGACTGCTTACTAAGCGTAAGTCCTGATATTTGTTTCTTTAATTAGGCATATTATATTATTTAATATTTACAAATTGCCATAAATATGTTCGAATGTTACTACCGTTACCACGATGATCTTCAACCGTTATAGTTTTGCGGGCTTGTCTACCAGTTTTTAATTGAGTCAGCTTGATAGCTTTTTCGAAATCAGCTCTTACAGTTATGTTTTAAAATTCAATGACTATATCTTCTTAGTTTGATTATGTATAACTGTAGATACATATACTAATAACTACGTAAGCTTTATATATTTTGCTTTTTGCCGTATATATATTGATTTTGCAATCGTAAATGTTCTTAGCTATATAAATATATAGCTTCATTATCAATCGAAGCTTGTCCACATGTCTCATCGAAAAAGATAACAAATCCAAAAGGAGTGTCCCATACATTTATTATGTCATAATATTTACCAAAACAATTAATCTTAACTTCCACTTTCTCAATACTGTCACAACTGAGACTCCCACTTCCGAAAATTATTGATATTCCTACAAAGTGCAAAGAATGGCTTCGCAAATAAAAGTTATCGCTGTCGTTTATATTATTTGTGGGAAGATAATTATATAGCTTTAGCTTCTCAATTGACGTGAAAATCGAGATTAATGTTAGCAATTAAAGTGGGTGTCATGGCGCTAGTCCTGAACCATACTGCATAAAATTTGCTTCTTCGATACTGATACTTGCATAATCGAAGCGATTGGACATTGTATTTAATAAACTTTCACCGGACTGGTTAATTTGAAGTGAATTCTAACTCTGATTGTAAATACTGTAAAGCTGTTGATGCTGTAACGATGCTAATTTTTTAAATGGTTGATCGCTTACATAAAAATCTACGAATATATCATAATCACTCATGTAATGTTCTTCGTGTAAATTCTTACAGAAGTTCACTGTTATGATAATTCGATTTCTGATTAGGTAAGGAGTTGCTGATATCATAGACTGTAGACTTTCTAGTTATTACGATTATAAACAACGATAACTTCGACGATCTTTAGTGACCACTTTAATATCCCTCTTGACTCCTACGATTTGTGGAGGGCGAGGGGCAGGTAATAATTTACTTTTTTTACATTCAATATGGCGACATTCATCTAATTTACTATGAGTATAAAGAAGTCTTTTTAAAATATGATTAGATCGATCAAACACCACTGAAGTTAGAAGATTGTAGTAAGACTCAAAAGCAATAATATAGTCTCTGGTATCTCTTTTACATCACATATCCCTAGAGTTTCTTAAACTGCAGTTAAAAGAAAATGATTCATAACCTTTAAATGTAGGTTCCTCAAATTATAATAATTGATGTTTGTGAACTGGTTGTGGTCTGTCCCAAATTTGGCACAACCTGTTCTCGCCGCGGCACAAACTTCACCGCTACTTGCGCTTGCGCCGTTTTTGGTACCTTACACGTGTTTATCTTTCTACCTTTTGAATTATGAATGGGTTTTTCTTTCGTTAACTTTATTATGATGGAAATATTGCGACGTGGTTTGAATTTATGCTGTTTACCGCTGTTGGTTTTTAAAAGTTTTTTTAAAGGCGTTAATTGTTTTTATATTGAGTCGTTATTTATACGGAGTATCTGTAATTCTGTACGTTCTTTGTTGATTGTTGTTGTGGCATCGAGTGAATCAACGAGTGCGTGATGAAACTGTTGATTGTATGAGATTGTAAATTCTCATCCGTGATGTTTATTGTCTACATATATATTTTTTTGTAAACAATAATAGCATGCTCGATCATCACAAATACTGTTAGTATCGTATTATTTTCCCATAGATTAATCAGTCACTACTCCAGCAGGGTCATCCTCATCTCCAACCGATTGCTACTCGACAAAGTAAATATCTCCATCAACTCGATCCGCTGCATAGATTGCATTGCCGCCGATATACCGACCCTAAATTCCGATCGTGGCGATTCTCGATAAGCGATACCTAAACGTTCTCGATTGTCTGGTACCGTTCGAAGGGGACTATCGTTAAATTATCGCTCACGTTTCGCTACTGACGGCGCCCTAGTATTACGGTATTGCCAGGATAGTCATAGACTAGCTAAAGTTTTAACGGCAACCGGCAGTGACACGGGCGCGAATGTTCTGCATTTTGACTTCAGTGACTCATACAACGTGTTTGTGTATGTTTATGAGCTTTTCTATCACGAGACTTGTAGATTACGAGGTCGTGTTAACACTGTTTCAGTGGTTTAAATATTCAATCCCACCTCTGTCTTGGATTATTCGTGTGTACCTTTTCCATTTTTTACCATGCATTTCTTACTAGCATTATGACTTACATAATCATTATTGCCCATCCCATGATCAAGTCTCAGACTCTCAGTCGCATCTAAAAAGAACGGGTCCCGTTCTAGACTAGGACCACACAGATCGGATTTACTTTCTACCAATCCTATCTATACTTCTACATATTTACTTTCGTTTCCAAGCACAAATATCAGCAGTCAAAAAAGGAGATCATTTGTAAAACGGCTTTCGCTGGCGACTTCAATTGCGTTGATTTATTTACTGGTTAACTTTCAATGTGTGGTAAACTGCACTTTGTTGGTCAATTAAGGGTTTATTTCGAATCGTACTGCATACATATGCTTAACCATTTCCCCATTTATCATTGAACAGGTTTTCATTCAACTGTTAATCTAAAGATTGCCGTTCGTTGCTTCTGCTTGGTTGTATCTCATTTCTCTTTATGTAATCATAATATTATTAATTTATTTATAAACAACGACTGGATATGCAACAGTGGACATTTGCCGGTTTTGCCGTACTGCGATTACAAATCTACCATCAAGTGCAATAATGGCGTTATCCCCCCTAGATCTTGGTGGTACGGTCAATGGGGGAAGTCCATTTGTTAACGGTCACATGAACCATGGTATATTAGAAATTATACACATTAACATAGAATCGATTGAAAGTGTCAGTGTTATTCTAAACAGATTGCAACCTAGGTAATAGGTATTCTGTAATCTTCAGTGTTTTACAACTGGACAATATATCTTCTATCTAAGAAATTACTTTCAAATACTAAGAACAGAACACAGCCTTATCAATCTCAATATTGACGACCAATAATATCCAAGTAAGATATCTTTAAGTGTATCTAATGTTCTAAACATCAATTTGAAGTCTCGACATAAATTACAGGTAATTCAATTGACATTATTATACAGAATGAAGTCATTGATTTTACTTTACGTCTGAATTATGTAAAACTAATATAAAGTATCGAATGCATACGTTGTGTAACAGTGGCTGTTACACCTTGAATTAATAAATCGCGATTTCTAATGGGTTTTTGATGTTATACGTCGGTGTAATGCGCGGCCTCTTTATTACTCCAATAACAATGTTTGTCGACTTTTCAGTTGTGGGCGGATACGCTAAAATTGGCTGGAATTATTGTGTTGCTGTAAAAGCTTGAATGGTGGTAAAATATTGATGTTCGGTGCTTATCTTCTAACGTAACGGTTAATGTATTTACGACCTTCGTTAATAACATAACATTTATTTTAACCATCTTACGTTGATTTCGAATAATTAGATTTTAGTTCTGCTTTTCTTTTTCGAATTTAGGTGTAAAAAAAAATATACTCAAAATAGACAGTCATATGAGAACAATGCTTAAAATAAATTTTAAAAAGTTCGTCACGGTAGCAATCATGATACGGTAGCAATCATGATGCACCCATCCAATGCATTCAGATTTTAGAAGGGTAGTATTTGTGATTAATTATGCAGCTAATTGAGTTTTGAATGCATTGAATGAGTGAATCTTTTTTACATGAGGGCATTTTTTTATAATTGTGCTTGTTCAAACTTAGTTCTCATCTTCGGTAAAAATCAAAAAACTAGCTCGGCGATTTCTAAGTGCTACGTTGGGTCACGGTGAGTTATTATAGTAGGTGTGGTCACACCATCTATAACTTAAGCGTTATAGATGGTGTGACCAAGTCTATGTGGAATACAACCAACTATGTTTCGGAGGGATCCAAGTAGAGACGAGAATTGGGAATAAATAGGTAAGGATCTTCTGCTGAAACGTGGTATGAGGAGCTCTAGTTATAGGCTTTAGAATTTTTTGTTAGATGTAGTTTGCCGTGCCATGCTTATCTTGTAAAGTTTTCATTATGGTTCTAAACAGAACCATAATGAGTAATGAGTATTTCTTGAACGATGCTTTATATCAGCCTAGCTTCTGCTCGCAGTTTCACCCGCGTAAATAGTATTTATCATCCCAAGGTAATACAATCCTTTGTCCTTCCCAGGGTCTCAACCTATCTCCATGCCAAATTTCATATAAATCGGTTCAGTAAATCTAGAGATTACCCGGGACAACCTCACAATTTTATCTCTTTATAATATTAGTATAGATAAATTTTAGCCTTATTCATCATCTTCATTTTGCTCTTGACGGAGCGGTCGTGGTCACGATGAATTTTGCCCAATCGCTGGTGTTCTTGTTAATCGCCTCACGATCTCCATTCGATCTTCGCTCCATTTGATTCTGTTAAATGAAAGTTTGGTGCACTCATGTATAGAATCAAAGGGAATCTTATAACCTAAGTATTAACTAGATTCTAGAATTTCTAAAATTCACGATCTTCCCAGTTTCACGGTAACATTTACACCGTTACATTTATAGACGTCACGATGGTTCCGTACTAAAGGAATTTTATTATGTGGGCGAAGGCAATTTGTTCGACGGTCTGCCAGATTGAAAATTGTTTGAATTAATCATTGTGATTACCGGCGACGTGGTCAGGTGGTCCACAATACAAGCTGTGTTGTGTACTGGTATTTTGTGTAAGTGAGGAGGGCATTCAATAACTTGGCATTTACGAAAGAGCATAAGTGCTGTTAAAAAATAATTGAAAATCAGTTAACGCTAAATTATTATGTCTCATTATATCAAATCTCGAAAAGGTTTAACGTCAACGGGTATAAGATTTTTGCACTAGGGTTTGTATTCAGAACATAGAATAAGGATGTCTAAGGCCAAGCTATTTGAATAAGTACGGGAAAAAGTTTGGAATATCCCTGACTTTAAAAGGGAAAACCAAACTTTTTGCTAAGGGTGAAATTTTCGAGCGAGGGTTGCTATGCGGGTAGGATATGATAACCGATTCTCAGCTATCTATCTGAGATCTTAATTTCTGAGTAATTCTTCATATTCATTGATATACGCTTCGAACACTAAGGTTATAAGGATTAACGCGCTAGCGTCAAATATTCGTACAAGCATGTCCGGTTTAAGTCATACGTTTGACAACCTTACAAACACAGTGCTAGTTTCTTACACATACAATACTATAAGGGTCAAAAGTGCAGTCACACTCTACCAAAACGGAAAAGGCATTTTTTTTGTAGGCAGCAGAATTTCAACTTTTCGCGGTTAGTAGGAATAATCTATAATTTAATCTCTATACAAATTATTAAATCAGTTGTGGATAATTTAACTTCTTCTACAAAAACTAGCCATTTGAGTTTTGGGAGAGTATGACTGCACTTTTGACCCTTGACTGTACATTGTACATACATTGTCAACATTCTAAGTAACAACCAACATTGTCTGACCCACTTCTGACAACGTATTTATACATCTCTATAATTACATAGATCTATCGAAACCCCATTACGAAATTAACTATGCAATTGTGTCTCAACAGTCCAATACTAATAAAAAGTTATTGCACGAGATATTGTATGGAGTTGAAAAAGTCGATTATTTCAAATCGAGTCAGAAAATGTCGATTACAATCAGTAGCTATAAGGAGAATGGAGGGAGTGTCCCTTTATCTCTGTATGAAGTCAGTACGGGCAAAAAAGTGTGGCAGAGATAACGCGATCGTATGGACTGTAGTTGTCTTTTTCTAGAATCTCTGGCTTGCAGGAATGGATGTGTTCTGCACATAGTCATAGAGGACGTTAAAAGAGACAAGTATTGGCTGCGCAGTCTCTTTCTACTGAGTAGTCAAATTTGTGCCGGCATCTGTCCATTCTTCATGTCTACGAAAACAATCGATTAGTTACGATGCAGTTTTCGAGTTACAATTCGATGCTAGACCAGAATACTAATCATTTATTTCGATTTCATTATGTAAACAAAAACAGAACCGGAACCATTGTTTTTTTTTTGTTTGTTAGCAAATTGAATCAATTACGTATTGATTACTTCACCGTGAAATCTGTAGAAAACAATTACTGGCGCCTTTTTGGGCAATTATTGTGAGGTTTATTTTCTCGTCTTCTTTTGTTATTATTTATTATTTCACTAGTAGATATTACCGTAACAAAAGTCCAAAAAGCCAACTTCTTTTGTTTATGTTTTATAATTTGAATGTTGCACTGCTAAACAGTTAAGAAGAAAATCTCTCGCCCTTTGGAAAACTTTGAAAAGTCTTCACATTTAAGGGCAGTATTTTATGATTGCAAGCTAACCTATGATCTAATGTTCTGGAAATTGCATTGGTCATATACTATATAACTTACGTTTATTTTAACAGACGCTTATTTTAAAGCCATCGTTTTGAACATAGACACGTTTTATGATAGATTTTATAGACAATTACCATTTGAGGCTGGGTACAAATAATATGTTTTTGTACTAAAGTTTTACTAGCATGGCTGTCTTGGCGCGCTACAATCATAAATCCTTAACAAACTATTAACTGGTACCAGTACATTAAAAATCTTTGTATGGGCCACATTTTCATTATGAGATCATTCCTCATTGCACATCATAGAACAAACAAGCAGGAAACTTGACAACCATACATTTTGGAGGTTTTAGATAACAACAAAAGACTGGCATAACTTTACTATGCATTTAAAAGTGTCCCAAAAGCGCTTCATGTCGTTTAACTGCCACTCTTAGAGACGTAAACGGTTACTTAAAGCACCCCTTAGTATAGATTATTAGTACAAAATCTATACTTAGGAGCGTCTTAACTAACCGGTAAATATCTCTGAGTGCGGCAGAGTGTCTAACACTGTAGGTATCTGATAACTAAATCGGATATAGTCCTCGCCAAACTTCTGGGCAGCCCTGAAGTTGGTTTACCGGATGCGCGAGGCACGAAACGGTGTTTTTTTGTATGAGATTTTACTACTGCGCACCCATTGTAGCCAACTTCAGGTAGGCCAAGAAGTTTGGCGAGAACTTTACCACCTGCAACTAATACCACAAAACTATGGGCCAATCGATATTAGAGCTTAATAAAACCGTAAAATTCATGTTCTAAGCTCAATTTTCATAAGGCAGACGAGTTTGTCACGAATGCACTATCAAATCAAAGGCTTCACTCGTAAAATGTAAGTGGGTCACCCACCATCTTTGCTCTCAGACCTACGGCACTGGCCACGGTGAGGAGCTTACGCGGATTCTGAAGCGGGCGCGAAGTATCACACATGCAAAACCGCCGTTTGTATCGATACGGAAGTGACGATATGGATAGGTTCAAACAAAAATTGAAGAGAGTCGTCTTCGTAAAGGAAAGGATGTAACTGAACTAAATGATAAATAAACCCAAATTCTTTGTAAATGGATCGAGAACATTTAATAAATCAGTGAAACTGTGTCGTTCAGACGTAGATAAGGTGACTGTCTTTGTGAACCAGAATTCTGCGGGATCAAATAATGGATTGGAAAATAAAATGGAATTTAGAACACACTGTATGTCGTTGATCGGACGTGTTTATGACGACATACCGTGTGTTCTAAATTGCACTTTATTTCTACGCATTTTGTTTTAAATTTGAATGGAATAGGAAGCCGCCCTTGCCATGTCCGTGCCCAACGCCATTTCTGTGTGGCCTGCGCCTTACATTTTTTTCCTATTTTTATGAAATATTGGAATACAAATTTTGGGTAGCTCGCCAGCCGTCGCTCCGTGCGGACGTCTCGCTGCTCGTCGCCCCACCGCGCTCTCCGGCGCCCCCACTCTCCGTCTCGTCGCGCCCCTCTGCGTGACGTCACTGCGGTCGTCGCGTCTTCGCACGCCGCTCCAAAGGTGTCGCTACTAGTAACTTTGGTTACTAGTAGTGGCAGCTCAAATCCACATCTTGTGTGGTCCCTGGCGGGAAACCTAGCGGTGCTAACAAGCCAGTGAGGGTGTGCCCCAAGCACCCGCCAAGTCCCATAAGGACACGGCAGTCATTGGAGTCGGGAGCGGGATCAGTTGGCCTTGGTAGATAGCCTAGTCAACCCCCGCTTCGTCCCACAGCTTACACCTGGCACGGTCGGGTGTTTTCTATCCCGACGTACCAGACTTTTGGTACACAGTGGTGGGTGGCCCACCTTCGGTGGGTTTACCGGTACCTTAGGGCCCTGCCACCCAATAAGATTGGTGGCAGGTAATCAAGCTTAGGGCTCACCAGATACTCACCTCCCAGTCTAACCCGACTGGGAGTGTAGGATTGCACACATCCCCGGGCCTGTCCACCCGGGGAATATCTCACTCCCTTTTCCTTCACTTGCACTAGCTCTATCAACAGCGACAGGATGCATCCTGTCGAAGCGTTGATAGAGCTCGTCAAGGACGCGTTGTCGGACGATCCCAGTCCGGTCAGCGTGAATAAGCAAAGGCTTAACTTCATCCTGCATAAGCTTGCTACATGCCCCCCCCCTCCTCCCATACCCGCCCCGGAGCCCATGCCCATCGGCAACCCGGCGCCCGCCCCCGTTTCGGCGCTTGCGCCCACTAAAACCCCAACTCTCAAATTTCCGATTAATTTCTCGGAAAATCCTGCCTCCCCGAACGTTGACAGTCCACTCGTTGACGAACCCATGTCCGGTGATGATCATAAGGATGATTCCGATGATTATGAAACTACTGACGACGCCTCCGCCGATTCCTCCTCAGAAAGCTGTCAAGCTACCTCTGAGGGGAAGAGGAAGAGGAAGAAGGGCAAGTCCCACCCCAAAGCCACCAAGCCCAAAAAGGTCGCTTCGACCAACCCTCCAACTCTGCCGTCCACCTCCTCCTCCGACGTGCAGCCCACCCCTGTCACCGCTTCCCAGCGGTCTAGGCGCTCAGATCGCTCCCCAGCCCCCAGGAGTCGCTCCCGTAGTCCCCTAACTCAGGCCGACGCTTCCCCAATGTCGAGCCGCGACCCCAGCCCTGCTGCTATTCCTAAGAAGCAGAAATGCCCTCCTATCTTCCTCCACGATAAGGCCAAGTGGACGGAAGTTTCAAAAATTTGCGATGAACGCAAAATCAAGTTTCTTAGTGCCACCGCTTGCCAGGTAGGCATTAAAATCCTACTCCCGACCCCTACTGATTTCAGGAACCTTTCCAGGCTCCTAAAAACCTTGAGGATAGAGTTCCATACCTATTCTCTCCCATCGGAAGCGCCCACCCGTGTGGTTATCCGGCGCATTCCGAAGGAAATCCCAGTCGATGAGATTTATGCGGATCTTGCCGCACAAAAAGTCCCTGTCATTGCCGTCCACCGCATGCGTAAAGCAAGAGGTGGACAGGAATACGATATGGTAATGGTCGAGTGCGACCCTACCGAGTCCTATGCCCCTATTTTCAAAATTAAGACTCTCTGCTCCCTTTCAGGGTTCTCTATCGAGAGACCTTACCGTCCCTTTGTCGTTGGTCAGTGTCACAACTGCCAACAATATGGCCATAGCCAAAAACACTGTTTTGTCCGCCCCAGGTGCGTTAAGTGCCGAGGGGATCACGGCACAAAAGAGTGCACCCGTCCCAAAAACCCTGCCGAATGCACGGAGCCTCCCAGCTGCGTGCTATGTGACCAAGTCGGTCACACGGCAAACTACAAGGGTTGTCCTAAAGCCCCCAAAGTTGCGCCTAGATTGGCCAAAATTCATGCTGAGCGTCAAGCACGCCAAGCTCCCTCGACTAAACCCCCTCCCCGGCTAGCCCCTCAGAGGGCTTCGCCATGGGGCAAGCTCAACCACCAAAATGTGGCTCCCCAGACCGTCCAACAGCTTCCAGGCTTGATGGATCATCCCATTCCGGCCCCTCAGGCACCCATAGCCCCCATGCCCGCTCAAAGCCGACAGGAGGCCCCCACCTCTGCCGCTGCTAAGAGCCCGTCTCTATCCACGCCCAAACCCAGACGCTGCGTATCTGATACCATCATCAGTGCGTACAAAATCTGGATGACGGACGAGGCCAGATCGCTGGCTGCCGAGATCAATAGGATCGAGGCAGCCGGGGATATGACCCAAGCCCAATCCAACGACCTATTCAAACGGTACCCTAACATAACCGAGGAGCTAGACAGCCTCGTTTATAGAAACGGTCAATGGGTGCGCATTTAAGTCGCACCTACACCGTTTCTAACCAAGTTTCGCCAATTGAGGCTCACCTCTGACCCCTCACGATCTCTACTCTGCTCCTTAAGAGCCTAGGTATGGAGTAGAATATACAAACGTAGAAATACAAACCGATTCGTCAGTCCTCGCCGCCGAGGCTCGTCGCGTATCCCTTCAATTAAAATCTTGCCAGCCCGCGTAGCTGAGCATTAGTTAATTTATTAGATATGAAATGGAGTTTCTTGTCCGTTCTTCTCCACGTAGGCTTATTCCGAACGGATGGTAGAATCACTTGTCAAGATCCAGCTTTTGCTTGTCCCCCCAGCGACGGCCCTGAGCCGAGGTCCGACCCCAACTGGGGTAGCCCTCAGCGTTGTCGCTTAGGTTTAGTAATTTTTTGCCTAGCTGGAGGCTATATAGCTTAGTCTCCGTAGGAAAGTCCGGTTAAGCAGCTACCAGTCATTCTGACTGAGCTGTGAGACGCCCCGCAGAAAAAAAAAAAAAAAAAAAAAAAAAAAAATACAAATTTTGAATTTTTTTTAACTGGTTCTCACTTTAGCGGGCGATCATCTATTGTTTTACCCAGAGGAAACACAAATCTAGCCTCTACTGCCCGCTATCGCATCTGCCCTATCCACTGCGTGTTATTTCAGGACTCGGCCTACCCGTACCTAAGAGCTCAGTTATACTTACGTGTAGTAATTTCTCTAATCTGTGGTTATACCGTTTATTGACGATAATGTATGAATAAGGCCAGTGGATGGTAATGCGAAACTATAATTTCATATTCAGGGTTTATAATTTTGCAGGTAAGGAGTTTATTACGATGGTTCAGGTATGAGTATATTAGCGCAATTAATTTAATTGCTTTAACTTCTATCCTGTTTGTTTTCTTATACTATAACCTCAGTAAAAATAACAATTGAGTTGAGATTATCTACTTCTCGAGTAAAATCTCGCAAAAATAATACACTAACCTTACAGCTGTTCTAATAAAAATAAAAGAAACAAACCTAACCGTACCTTCTACGCAAGAAGAATGCACATTCCAGCTACACTTTGAACCGGCATCGACAAGGCATTGGAACCACGAGGAACAAACCGTTCTAACATACTATGCGAACGCCATGTACATGTAAATGCACGCCTTATCCCTGCTATGATATCGAAACAGACACAGAAGGCTAACTTTTGAAATGAAAGGGATCGAAGAAATATTGCTTTTAATTTGTAAGTTGCAGTCGAATATGCCAAATTTTCTCGATTTCTTACTATAAGCTTTGATTACAGGGGTCATGGGGTGATCATGGGTTTTATGAGTCAAATACCCGAGTGCCAAATGCTGATTTGGATTTATCAGACTGAATCGTCATCATTATCATCATATCAGCCGAAAGACTGCTGGACATAGGCCTCTCACAAGCGTCGCCACATTGACCGGTCCCATGCGTCTCGCATCCAGCGGATCCCGGCAACCTTCACCAGGTCATGGGTCCACCTGGTGGGAGGCCTTCCAACGCAACGTCTTCCGGTTCGCGGTCGCCACTCCAGAAACTTTCTGCCCCATGGGCCATCGCTTCTGCGAGCAATGTGCCCTGCCCACTGCCACTTAAGTTTGGCAAGTCTTCGGGCTATGTCGATAACCCTGGTTCTCATGCGGATCTCTACATTTCTGATTCGATCACGCAAGGAAACGCCGAGCAAAGCCCTTTGGGTGACTGTAAGCTTTCTGATGAGGCCGAGTGTACCCCGGCCCATTGTGAGCGACGACGTCTCAGTGCCATAGGTCATCACTGGAACAGACACTGGTCGTAGACTTTCGTCTTGAGACACTGTGGTTAGTTGGACGAGAAGACACCGCGCAATTTTCCGAACGCTGCCCAGCAGAGTCGTATTCGACGGTTGACCTCTTTCTCGAAGTTGGCCCTATCCAACTTGGATTATTCTTATGTCGATCTGGATCGTTTAACCCAGGTAGACAAGTCACCCACAACTTCGAGTGTAAAGTCTCCGACCTTGATAGGACTCTGAAAATCTTTATATATTACTAAAATATCGACACCGTTTGATGTCTACTCTGGAAGAAGTTTCTTTACCTAGTTTTGTATGAATACAAATTGCCATGCATCGCTTGCAGTAGAAGCGAGTTGTTGATGTTCGAACACTCTTACGCTGCCCCTAGGTACTCACACTTGCAGATTGTTCCCGATAATTTTGCAACTCTCGCAATTGCCGGTATCTCTACGTTCCTGAGTTGCTTAATACGACTGGAGTGGACATTCTGTATCACATTTTCTCCTTATCCCGACGGTATCGAGTACAACTTAGCATATCATCCAGGAAAATCTTAGTACGGGGTTAATCAAATATCTAATGAATCAATTTGCGATCTGAAATGTTCCTAGCCTTATAAGTGGCACCAAGATAACAACATCGTTAAACATTTTGTTTGTTAGAGTATTCAATGACAAAATTAGATGTGTGATAAGCGTAATTGATTCTTTTGGTATAGAAAGTTAAATTGCAATTTGAATGGTGCTATCGTAATAGGCTGTTTTTTGTAGTGTTTAACAACTAGAATAAATTGGTACGCTAAAAGGTATTGTTAACACCTAAGCGGATGTGAAGTAGCTGAATAACAAGATTGAAATGCTTTGATACTTTATGTGCACCTAATTATGATCTGATAACTTTTGTATGAATAAAAGTCCCAACAACGGTATACTCAAGTAGACCATGACAAACCAACCTGAAACTTTTTGGGCTCCCGCAAACGTGACGTCACAATGTGACAACGATGCTACAGTTATTTAATAGAAATTGGTCCATGCCTTGTCGAATATGTACCTACCTACTTCAATGAAAATGCATTGCCGCGGGTGCCTTTAAGGTTGGCCTCGTCGACGGCACGAACTATTTTGTGCGCGGGGTTAAAATGCATGCTATTTCATCCCACAACGCGTGCGAAAGAAATAGATACTGTGATGAGCAGTAAGAAGCTAGATCGCGTACGTATTAGCACTTTTGAAATTTTTTTGGCGAAATGGATGATGATTTAGGACGAAAACGAGCGCGCGAATTTTTATAAACAGACCTTTGGGAGTGTTGATATCATAAAAAAACAGCTAAGTGTATATTTTCAAAATAAAATTATTTGCATTGTTGAACTACTAATCCCACTCCACTATCCCTGTATGGTGACTGTTTTACAATTTTCCTTCTTCTTATGGTATTTATTTGCGCCCAAAGATGCGTTAAAATTAGAGTTGAAATATGGAACTTTCGACGCTCATAACTTTCAAATATTTTATTTTTTTACTTTCTTGCTTCCATATAGGCCTAGATTATGATGAGACGAATTGATATCATTTTCTATTTTGAACGTACATCGTTTAACAGTGGAGTAATCGCCAGACTACGTTTTTATGGAAGAATAATCGTCTAGGCCGACCTTATAGTTAAATATTGGGAGCTTGTGCTTTTTAACAGTCTCCTAAGATAGTTAGATACATAATATTTGCATAGACAACATCCTTAGCTAATCAAACTCTCCCTCGTCCCCTCCAATATATCAAACTTAATCTAGATTCGCACTGAATCTAATCTTACAATATCATCCTCGTAATAAATCGTCCGGTACAAGCCACAGATTATATAATACTACAGTACAAGCTAACCCGTGTACTTGCTATGGATGTCGATTACGTCAGATGAATCATGACATCCATAACCCATACTAATATAATAAAGTAACTCTGTATGTATGTTTGTTTGTTACGTTTTCACGTCTAAACCGCTGAACCAATTTTGATACGGAGATAATTTGGAGTTTGTAGAAGGACACAGGATTTTCTATCCCGGAAGTACGTTGTATTGGTTATCTAAGTATCTCTCTGGTCTATGGATCTCTTTATTTTTTTTAGCCTATGTTACCCGGGCCATAATAACGAATCGATTGACCCTTTATTCATCAAAATCGGATGAATAGTTTAGGTGCTACGGAGGAACATGCGTAAATACATACATACATAGCCTGCAAAAATCATAACCCTTCCTTTTGGCTTCGCCGTAGTCGGGTAAATACGGTATTCAACATAGTTTGGAAAAGGCAAGGCATGTTTATTGAGTACGTTCCCTTGGGATAATTTTAGACTTTCACGCGGCCGAAGCCGCTGGGAGAAGCTAGTCATGTCATAAATACACAGGGGACTTCTATTTCTTCGTGGCTATACAAAATATTTGCGATTCTCGGGAATATGACAGTTGCACACAATAGTTTATTTATGCGTAGGAAGTCGCTTTTGAAACGATATTTTATTTTTATGTTTACGCTGCAGTTTACGGTTGTCGGTGTAAATTCTGTGGAATATAGAGTGAACTTGTGGGTTCTTCTACCTGCTTTTGTTTATAAGTTTTAAAGTAACATCAAGCCTTGCCACTTGAATTTCTTTCAGATAAACTGGATAGATCCATGCCTATGTAGGTAGAATTATACCTTAAGGTTGTCATAGTCGACGGCACGGACTATTTTGTGCGCGGGGCTAAAATGCATGATATCTCATCCAACAACACGTACGAAAGAGATAGGTGCTGTGATGAGCAGTAAGAAGCTAGTTCGCGTACGAATTAGCTCTTTTGCAAATTCGTAGCGAAATGGATGATGATTTAGGACGAAAACGAGCGCGCGAAATTTTATAAGCAGACCTTTGGGTTTATGGATATCATGAAAAAACGACTAAATGTATATTTTAAAAATAAAATTATTTGTATTGTTGTACTACTAATCTACCCTGTATGGTGGCTGTTTTGCAATTTTTCTTCTTCTTATGGTGTCTATTTTCGCCCAAAAATGCGTTAAAATTAGTGTTGATGGAACTATGTTAATATGGAACTTTTGACGCTCATAACTTTTATTTGTATTTTTTAACTCTTGTTTCGATACAGGGCTAGATAATGATGAGATAAATTGATATAATTTTTAATTTTGAACGTACATCGTCAAACAATGATGTAGTCGCCAGACTTCGTTTGTATGGAAGAATGACTGACTTGGGCAACCTTAAAGAAAACATACAAACCAATTTGTACGACAAGTTTAACACCATAAACCCGCAATAATTAGTTTAAATAAAAAACCATAATAAAGCGTAGCGACGTAACATCTTACCATAACAGTAAGTTAAGTACCTACAACTTGCAATAAAACCATACTTTTCCCATTAAAGTCCAGAACAGCCTTTATAGTCAACTTGTACTGCCGTCCTCAACCTATAATGCCATTATCTGACAAAATCATTATTTGAGTTATAGACAACAAACCGCGAAATTATTAAAAATCCGATGCTGTTATCAAATATAAGTCTTATGCGAGAGTTTCCGGCGTTAAAAGATAGATTTAATTGCGCACTGTGGAATAGGCACATTGTTAGTTTATATCATCATTGATATAGAATTAAGTCATCTTAATCTTATCAACAAACAGTGGAGAGAGCATGAGAGCAGTGGTGGCCCAGTGGGAAAGCAGTGGTGGCCCAGTGGTATCGACCGCGATTTACAACTTGTAGGTCGTGGGTTCGAGCCCAGACAGGCGCTTTACTTTGTGTAAATTATTTCATCACCACTGCTCTCAAAACGGTGAAGGAAAACATCGTGAGGAAACCGGCATGTCCTAGAACCAAAAATTCGAAGTCATGTGACATCCACCAACCCGCACTGGGCCCGCGTGGTGGATTACGGCCCATTCCCTCTCACAGAGAGGAGGCCTGTGTCCCAGCAGTGGGAACATTAATAGGCTGATGATGATGTGAATCTTATCAAAAATAGGTTTGAATTTGAAAACATAGCAAATTGATGATCTTAATGGCGTTTTTATCTAGAATCTATTGGTGTAGAAAAATATGCTGCTTATATCACATATATAAATCTTAACTATATGATGCGATTGTATATACTTCGCGTGTCAAAAAACGGAGTAAAATTACTATCAATGATCGTACTTTGAGCTTTTCATTTAACATTATCGGCACCGGAAATCCACCGAAATCTAGAAAAATGCCTAATTATGCCATATTGAGCTGTAAAGACTATAAAATTGGCCGAGGCATTGGAAATGTTTTCTTTCATTGGTAAGTAAATTTGTTTTTAAATTGTGTGTGAAAAAGTGGCACGCTTGGTTTTCACAAAGATGTAAGGGCTTGCGTTATCTAGTTAGATTTATATCTGTGATTTATACAGATCAATAGAAAATGTTTGCTGATTACGATGGCATCATAAAACTTAAATCAGCAAATTGTCAGATAGTGGCATTTTTGCGTAAAGATGTCAGTGTAGCAAACTAAACGACGACGCCTACGTAGTTAGTAATGCAGTTCTATAAATTGCACTTCGTTATGCTAAGTCGATAGGCAGGTGGTCTGCCTGCTTACCTGTGAACGGTGATGAATGTATGCGTGTTGGCTTGGTTGGGAGTCAATGAATGATGGGTGAAAGAACCGTTTTGATCAGGGATACCTAATCATAGAAAATCAAAAAACCCGACTGCTTGAAAAGCGAACTAAAAAGACGTAAACAAGAAGAAAATCATGCTTGCTGTCGGAGGATACATCTTCGCGAGCTGGCTGACCAAAAACAGTCGGGTTTTTTGATTTTTTTAATTAACTTTTTTTATTTATAACTTTTTAGTTATTTTTTTTTTTCGAATTAGTTACATTTAAACATATAAGTATTATATATTTTTGAAATCACCTCCTAAAATCCTTTATTTCGATACCCCACACGATAGGTACGGAAGAAAAAAAAAATTGGGCCCCCACAATATGGCGCCCAAGAACCGCCATTTTCCTATTATCCAATTTTCATGTAGCCAGTGACACTCGCGGGGTTAAGACGAATCGATTGACGTAAGAACCATCAAAATCAGCCCACGCGTTTGGTCTCTAGAACGCCACATAGGAACAAACATACATACATAGACTGATAAACACATTACCCTCCTTCGGCAGTCGGGTAAAAAGTTTGTATCTATTACGCATATTTATGTCCTACATGGGAACAAGAAGTTGGACTTTGATGGTGTAGGAACTTTGCAGTTGTAGGTTGGCAAACCCATTGCAAATTAGGCTAGATAGAACTACTATTCGTTAATTAATAAGGTCGATTCTTGCTTGATGTATTCAAACCGCACATCCTGATGGAAACAACATTTTGAAATACAGTATTCCCAGATATTTCTAAACATTTGTTTTGTTGCAGTTTAGACGACAGATACTGTTAACCGTTTTGTGTATTCCAAGCTACGCCCATGCATTCGATTAAAGCATTATAGCCTAACTTGAATATTTATCGCACGATTTATGTCCAAAGTACCCATACTGTTATTCGTAAGACGCGATGTAATTACATCAAAACAGCTAATACTTAGACCAAGAATTTCAACAAGATAAAATTACAAATTTAAAAAATCCCCGATTTTAATTTTTATTTCATGCTTTTTAAACTACATATAATATACCTAGTAGCAGACAAGCTTCAATCGACAGTCTATCGAAACATGTAATAATGACACGATATCTTGCGAAAACATTTAGATTCAAAGAGTAAAATGTGTATAACTTTTGAACGGCTAAACCGATTTTATTCAAACATAGCTAAGAAAACTCTCGACAAAGTCACTTTTCAAACAAAAAATCGGTTCATCCGTTGAGGCGCTATAATGCCACAGACAGACACACAGATAAATAATAATAAATACATAACTTTATTGAGATACACAGCAACACACGTCAAACTTATAACACACCTCTTTTTCCGTAGGGGGTTAATAAAACAAACGCGTGCAAACTCAACTAAATCGGCGATTAACGTCCGTAACCAGGCAATATATTTTGCTACTTTAAAATTAATCGTTTCCATATTTTCAAACCGAGCAATCCTTAACTTGGTAAATATCTCCCGGAACAATTAAAAGGGTAGAGATAAATCCTTGCCGAGGAACGGGTAAGTAACAGAATGGCCTATTAAAATTGTCAACTAACGTTTTTCACTCGACCTGTATTTATTGATGTTACCCAAGCAATCAGGATGTTTTATAGACCTGTTTATCTATGACAGTGGTTCTGCCCGCATCGGTAAACGCACAATGGGCTAGGGCTAAGTAATATAAATAATTTATTGTATATTTCCTAGTTCATTTGCAGCTTATAATTAATTCTCGCGGGATATGTGGAAATGCGATTGTTTTCCCGTGTTTTGTGATGCTCTTTCAGATTTAAATTATTAAGTTTGTTGAACCGAGTGCTTTTCTTGTTCAGTGATGCAGGAAGTTGTCGTCGTAAATAATAGAGGAATGAAGCATTAAATCTGAATTTATAGACAAGCCTGAAGTTTCAAAACTACCATAAAACGGAGATGAGGTATTGTTCAAACCGAAACTAGGTACTTATTTTTGTATTCACTAAAACTGCATTCGCGAAAGCAGTTTTAATGAACATACGATTGGACAGGAGTCTTCCTTTTGTCTATGCATGTTTCCATTACGCGCCCAGTATTTTACATGTTTCCAAATATCATTAGCGTTTCGTATTTCGAGATTTTCATCGACTTAAAAAAACGGAGGTAATCTTTTCGATACGTACGAATGTAACATTATTGGAACTGCACAATATACACATAGGGAACTATGTGATGTGGGCACACAACACGTGTGCCTTTCATAAGTGTATATATATTTGTCCACACATTTCTCCGAAACTACTTAGCGGATCGTAATCATTCTTTTTTTGTTGGATTGAGTATTTCTCAACTTAGGGAATAGTGCAAGTTTCATCAAAATTGGTCCAGCAATTTTCAAGATACGGAGCATACAACCGAACTCCTTAGCGACAAACAGCACGAATATGTAAATGGTTATTATGGGTATTTTGTCAATATTATAGGTACCTTCCGTCTTTAGGTAACTTGCTCATTTTTATTGATGGTAAAAGAAATAAGAACCTTTTCACAAAAAATTAAACCGACTTCAAAGACAAAACACAAATAAGTCCAAAGTAACTTTAGTTTCGGGAGTCGGTGTCTAAAATGATAAAACAAGAGGTACCAAAGAAACCGACTGCCGAAACGAAAGTTATCTTGCACTATTTAGTGTTTTGCTTTTGAAGTCTGATTATTTTTTTGTGAAAAAGCTTTTTAATATGTTGGTTAGAGATCTATAAAACTTTCTGCGGTAAAGCACAGCCTTAGCGGCACCGTCCAAGAATCTTACACAACAAGCGGATCACAGCTGTCATTTTTACATAACCACTAGTTTAATTGAATATTCATTTCCACCAGTCGCTTCTAGTCTTCGTTTATGATTTATAAGCCCAAGTTACCATGTTTGGCTATCGTTCACGATATTAAACCAACTGATTTAGTACCATTGTACTACTCTTGGCTTATTACCATAGCCTCTTCTTGAACAATGCCATGGATCCGTGATCTGTATGCGTTTCTTCGCGTAGATGTATCGTTGGTACAATCTGGTCATCTCTGAGCATTGCCAAAGCGATTACCAACTCTGACTGCATCGATGTTGGTTGCTTTTTGCTTGTTACATTGATACCAATCGAAATCTGATTTACTGAAGTACTTAATACGGCGAAAATTACTACTAGTAAAAGCGTTTAATGTAAAATGTGCAAGATTTCATTTGCCGGTAATAAATCTAATTTAATACTCTTTATATTACATGGAATGATCATTGAAATACTTGGATAATGCATTGAGAGTTAAGATTTATGAATTGTCATGATAAGTGGTCTCATCTATTAAGTATTATATCGACTGTGCACTGAGATTAAATTCCAATATTCTAACTTTTCTCCCTTCCTTCCCTTCCCTTCCTTTCGTTCATTCTTTCCTTTCTTTCCTCTTTTACTTCGGTCTCTTACATCTAGTATACTAGTTTATTACCTTTTATGTTGATTGAATCTTCGATCACTTTGTCTCCACTATCAGTTTCTATACTTTTGAGTTACATCTCGTTCACTTCCTTCTTCTATCGTGTCAATAATTGTTCGTCTTCAATATGTAGGATACATTCACTTGTGTTCTAAAGACAGAACGTACCTAATTCTCATGCCACAAACAACTCAGTCTTATGTTCTTCAAAAGCTAATCGTCAATAACTTCGAAAGTGTATTACTCCAATAAACTATACATCTCATTGTGCCTTCTATTATTTTCTTAATAGGTTTCGAAAGGCAAAGTTACGAAATAAGCTGTAAGCAAATTTTTTGTTGAATTTCATAATAATAGATTAGACTTACCATTCTTTGTTGAGGCTTTTTAGTTTTTATCTGCTATTGTGGGTACTGGAGTCATTACAAGTTTGACTGCTTACAGTTTGCGGTTTGCAATTCCGTTCAAACGTTATTTGGTCTACGAAGTTAATGTTTTCTGAGGTTAGTTCACGTTTTCTGGGAACTGTAAAATTGAGGCAGGTCAAACAACAACGTTTGTTCATACGTATTTACAACTCATTGTTTGTCTGTTGGGCTGTTTCAGTCTTGTATTTTCCCTGACAGTTTCTTAATATAGATCCTTCGTGGGTTCTCGATGCGATACAATTCCTGTTACCTGATTCTTGCACAGGATCAACTTACGGCTTGTCGGATCTACCGTTAGTGCTCCCATCACGTTTTACTCTTGGGATTAACGATCTCCATTTGTTGCAATTTATTAGCAGAAAGAAAGGACACTGATGTTCATTCTCTTAACATAATCCCTGAGTTATCCTTAACGACACCTTCGAGAAGATAGCGGGTGGCCCATTCGCGGCGGTGTTTACGATACCAATTAGATATTACATCGTTAACTGAAATGGGATCACTTAAAGGCCAGTTTGTAAATAGTTATAAAACTTAAGAACCAGTTTTAGCCCCCTGGAAAATAATTGTTAACGGTCCAAGTTTTGCAATACTATTAATTAAGACATCGTAAAATCTGTTGGACCAGTTTGGTTATTTCTTATTTGAATTCGAACCATTTTATAAGTTGCAGGCAGAGGGCTGCAATAAAATTTGCTGACAGGTGCCGATTATAGGACTGTTCTTAATATATTCAGAATATGTTGAGTTCGGCATTGCAATATTAATGTATATGTTCTATTTGTATATTACGAAACTTTAAGGGGAAGTAGTTTACTTAAACATAAAATAAATTATTGACATACCTACCGCTAGTTATAATGAGTGTACTGAGAAACAAGACATCAGCCATAAAGTTAACAAGGTACTTAGTTCCAGGTTAACATAACACAATACAGTTCCTTGTTAGGAACGTTAACTAGGCATGCCGTTTCGTTCACGGCAGTGCAAACATTAGCTTGATTTTTTTCGCGTTCATGGAATTCTGTACGACAGCCCTATTCGGTAAGTTAGCTCTGCGGGTGGCTGACTGAAACTGCCTCAAGTAAGGTTTCTTTCACAATTGTAAAATGGATCTCTTGTATCGATTAGATACTCGATATCGTAAGCCCACGTTTCGGGTGCTAATTATAGTTATCGGTTTATAGGCTCGAGGGCTAAAACTGCTATAGATAACCGATTGTTACGACCAATTGTCGCTTTACGTTTGCGTTCTGCTACAGCTACTGTTGCAAATATTGTTTGAGAATGTTGTTCCTGAGCTTTCAAAATTATTGAGACTATATTTCAGAATAATGAAACGAGAGATTGAATCTCGGGAAATTCAAGCCGCAACTGTAAATACACTTTAACTGTTAAGAGTTGCATTGGAAATAATGGAAACAGAGTTAGTTACAACCATGATTATTTTGTTCTAAAATATAATATCCGTAGCTTTGGTTGCAGATGCAAGTAAGTCAAGAGTGAATAGGTTACTTCTAGGCAAGCGCGATCCATCGTCGACCACATCATCGCTTAACATCAGGTGAGATGGTGGTCAAGCGCGAGCCTATATCAAATAAAAAAAATAAAAATAAATATGCTACTTCGAAAAGTTTAAATAAATTAAACATATTCGTTCTTTCTCTTGTTAGACAGCCAAGGCTTCCAACACACTGGCTGGTTTGGCTTTAGAGGGAAGTACACACGACTGGGGCTGTTAATGATCCACACATCAATCTCTTAGGTAGTCGCAGACAGCTGAATCCGAAAGCTGTCGAATGCTTGAAGCTTCGCAGTTGTAAAATGCATTCTGAAGAAGAAGCATTATTGCTTGATTTCCTGTATCTGGGAAGATTTAACAGGAAAAGTTTAATCGCGGTTCTACAGTTCACAATTTAAGCGGATGTTGTGTCTCTTCTAATTTCAAATTCTCCAGCATGTAATCCTAGCTTTATCGTTTTTTTTTAAATTTAAATTAAAGATGTAGATCAGGCAATTTCGTGTAGACATCTCAATTCCAAGGAATTTAAAGTTAACTATTCATTCGAATCAGAGTAATTTACCAGTCTAATTTAGTCTATTGTTCTCAAGTGGAATAATTTAACTTGACCTCTTTTCTTAGTTGCTTGATTGCTTAAATATCTCATAGTACTTAGTTTTCTTTTTGTTTCGATATTGTATTAAGCAAATTATATTATTATAGTCATTAAATTTAAGTACACATTCGTTTATCCTTGATATGCCAGTTGTAGGCGCAAACGCATCATTTGGCAAAATCTTCGAATACTTTGACCTCTTTTTATTCTCTTTTTATAGAGATTGTGTTATTATGTTTCACTTAATATAATTATACATTTGCGGTAGCAAAATCTATTGGAACATCTTTTGGATGTTTGGACTTATATTGCATATACTAGCTGACCCGGCAAACTTTGTTTTGCCATAAAAACACCAAACATTCATCTACCCTACCTACCCTACCCTAACAACCCTACCTACCCTACCCTACCTACCCTACCCTACCCTACCCTACCCTACCTACCCTACCTACCCTACCTACCCTACCTACCCTACCTACCCTACCTACCCTACCCACCCTACCTACCCTACCCTACCCTACCCTACCTATACTACCCTACTTACCCTACCCTACCCACTTAGGGGTATGAGAAATAGATGTTAGCCGATTCTCAGACCTACTCAATATGCTCACAAAATTTCATGAGAATCGGTCAAGCCGTTTCGGAGGAGTACGGGAACGAACATTATATATAAGATTATCACTTTAATAATAAATTACAATTTATGTTAAAAAAAAAATTGATTTATTCTGTTAAATCCTATTCATTAATATTTTATTTAAAATGAATGATACATACAGATAGTTTAAGACATGTTAATTTCACACTTGATCAAACTCAACACCTGTTAAAATATTTGATACCACAATGAAACCACATGTTTGTATGGCACGAACCACGAAAGCGTAAAGGCGAAAGCAAAACCATTATCAAATCATTAATTAGTTCCAGTGACATCCAACACTAATATCAAATTTCTTGATACGGAGTCAATCTAGCGAGAAATTGTGATGACGGACGGTATTAAAAAGTGCGTATATGGGTGTATGACAACCGTAAAAGATGCGACTCATCGGCGTATGAATGGTAGCATTACGTGGGCAGTATTACTTCCTTGTTGTGTGCATCATAGTTTCCGATAGGTCTGTGACTTTTCAATCGTACAGTCTGTGATAATTGTTAGAATATTAGAAATCCGATGACGTTTCTTATTAATTTAAATGCCGCGTTAACTTTGTATGAACGTCTACGAAAAATCAAATTCATAATCCTAATTAAGGCGATTTATACGCCCCAATGTTAACGCAGTACTGGCTGTGTGCCCGTTCGATGCCAAAATATCAATATTGAACCTCCTTTTGAACAGTTTTGTTTGCAAAATATTATTTGATTTACATATGCTATGTAAGTTATGAAGAAATTCCAGCCATCAAATTTTCTGTGTAAAAATATTTTTAAACATTCAAGTCGTTTTGGGGGAGTTTCCAAAAGTTTCGAAAAATATTGTGTTGTAATTATTTTTTTAAAGCAAAACTATTAGTTATACGAAAAACCTTGTGAACACAAGGTTTTTTGTATAACGCGTAAAATTATGTACATGAATCAATAATAAATATATATATTTTTCAAACCTTTTAATCTAGCCGTTACTAAGGAGTACGCTTTAGAAAGTTACCGTTTTATGGCACTAAAGCGTATGTAGGCCCTTAATCACTATGTTACTCATACACTATAACAACGAGTTTCATTCGTAAGCATCAAGTTTAACTTATATAATCTATTTTTATAGTTGTCAAATCCGACTCCTTAGATTGTCACGACTTAAGTTATTGATGAACTGGTTTTCTCCCGGAATAAAAATGATCAAATCGTGCTATCTTACAAGGGCAAAACTCCCTTTTCTCTTTCAATATCCACTTACAAACACAGTTTCGTACGCACTCTGACCCCAATGCAGCGTAACCGCGTAACAGCGAAATTGTAACAAAAAACGAGTTTCCGAATTTCACCATCAAGTAATTGTTACGAATCGAATTATCCGCCAGATTTCGGGCGGCTTTGCTCGCGAGTGTGGTTTTGTTTGCGCGTGACTTTCGCAATCGGTGACATTATCGTGTCGTGTCTGGCCAAAAGTTAAACGCCCAGCTGACCTCACGGTTTTGGCTACCCGACAAACTAGATAGTTTTTGTGGAAAAGAAACCGAGTTGGCCAATGCAGCCAGACTGATTTCTGTACAATGTTGCAGACTTTATCCTTGAACATTTTCAAGTTATAATAAAGTAACTGAAGTTAATACCACTTCAAAATACAGTTAACCATTGTTTATTCCAATCTCTTAAATTCACTTTCCCTTAATGGCGATCAACTAAAAGGCTTTAGCGCCGGTTAGTACTGTAATGTTCCACGTTTTCGAAATTATATTGCATTCAATCAGATTTGCTAACTAAAGCAAACTCTAATAGGACAAGAAAAGGCTGACATAAATAAAATGTGCGATAGAAAACACGAAACAGTTTAGGTCTAATTTAACCGCATAGAAATGAAGAATAGAATTTATGTTCTTTTTATGAACATTGCAACATTCTTTGGGAACAATAACTTCTTGTTATAAAGACAATTCCGCCCATCTATTTGTTCGTCTACAATCATTTACACGCTGTACAACCAATGGAAATGATATCATAGGCATTGTAGATAATATAATAAAATGTTCGGCACAACTGCCAGTGTCTAATCGTCACAGCCCGATATGGAAACGACCAGTCTGTCCATTACTTACGATTTCATTCGAAAAAGATCTTAATCTTTAGCCATTATCGTCTGTATACGTACGTGAAAGGCTATCCGATCTATGTTGGCTTTATTTGGCTAGTAAAATCGAAATTAACTAGGTGGACCGAGGTTTTGAGATGCTTGGGATAGTTTAAATGTTTTTATGTTTGTCAAACAACGAGTGTAACGACGCTTTTTCTGTTTGATACACGTTTTGAGACAAGATAAGAGCTGCTTAATCTTAATTTTTCTCGTCATATATACGTGTGCTATGTTTTCGGCATCTTTAGTTGTTTTATTTGCATCTTTCTCATCGTCAGCCTTTCCCATCTAATTGGTAGTGTTGGCGACACTTAAAATAACTTCTAGTGCAGTGCTCTCATTAGCTGCTACCAGTTCTTTTATCCATGATATGTCAACTTTCAAGTTTTTTGTTTCATCTACCTCTGTAATTATATAAACGCTTTTAATTTTGTCTACCATATACGGTGCTTGATTACTCAGCTATCCGATCATTGTGATCCCAATTTATTTAACAGCAATGCCACTCTACTGGTTAGAGTCCATAGTCTAGATAGCTAGACGATCAACGGACTTCTTAGCTTGGTTCTTTGATAATAAGTAAATGCTGGTCGTGACGTTGCCAATACCTGTTTCCATTTATGCACGTTACATTGACGTGTTATAGATAATGTTCAGATGTCAATTCGTTTTTTGGACAGAAGTTACGTAGTTGTCCTTGTGTAATGTTGACAAGTGTTGTAATTTTTGGGCAATAAACCTTAAAATTTTATGCTACACGAGTACTTTTGAAAAGAAAGTTGGATTAATATATCATAATAATAAACGTGTTCTGTTTTTTGGACCTTTTGATTAACCAGCTGAAGTCCACGCAAATTGAACTTGCAAAATACCTTTATATAACTGCGATTCCCTTCGATGTAAAGCCAAGCTTAATCGAACGGCCATCATGGCCGATAGTCGAAGAGAAAGCAATTACCGTGCTTTCACAGACGACATCCTAAATCAAGTCCCGACCTTACAATGGAAACTCGTTGGGCGTGCATCCGAAGTAATCCGAGGTATTCCGAAGTGCAGAAAGCACCGCTCGTCTCGTGACGCTGGTGTTCCGATAACGGCATCATCGGGACCTTGACTGTTCGAAGCTTGAACTTTTATAGACCTGAGGATCATTTGCCACGGTTTTACTGGTTACGGGACTCGATTTTCCGAGAATTTGTATTTAATGAGGGATATTTGTTTATCTGCCTCTGTTTACTTTGCTGGAAGCTTATTAACTGTTTATTTTTATGTAGTTGAGGGAAACTCCGAAACGTCTTTTATTTATCATAGGTACATAAACTCAAGCAATCTTTCTTGTGGGTAAGCAAAAACTACAGAACGCCCCCCGCTACATCCTTATTTAGTCTTCTATCATCATCATCAGCATCAGCCTTTTTAATGTTCCCACTGCTGGGAAACAGGCCTGCTGTCTGTGAGAGGGAATCCGCCACGCGGCCCTAATGTGGGTTGGTGGATGTCACAGCCTTCTATACTCATTACTAAAACAGCCAATTTTTGTAGTATAGTATTGCCAATATCTAAAAAAAATCTTACAGTTACTTAAATATTTTAATTCACAATTTCACAATATTTTATATTCTTTACTGTGATTATTATTTGCCACCTGGGGATACGCTAACAGTTCAACAAGTCCCAATTAGAATATCTCTTAGTAAATATTTTTCTTGTAACTACCATTTTGTTTTCAAATTAATGTCTGCTACCGCTTCAGCGTATGTAATTGCTAAGATACTATTACTTGAAAACTCTAGCGCTTTAAAGCGTAAGAAAAACCTTTACATAATGCAATTAAAAAGGAAAAATAGTGGTGTCCCTACTTCTTGTGTAAAGACATTTGTCTTCAAGTTTCAAATGTCATTGCGAAGCTTCGAACGTGGGAGATTCACATTTTACCAACAAATCACGTTCCATGTTTAACGTGATTTCTATTGTAAAACGACTATTTCTTGTTTTATTTATTGCAGCTTGTTGTGGCTAGCACTTATTCTGACACCTGATTTAATCGCTGCTTATGGTGCTAACTGGACTGTTACATCAGTATATTCATACCGAATATGCTGTTTGTTATCTAACATTAAATACTCGTCACCTTCGTTGATCTTTAAAGTATCGGTAGATATATATTATACTCCTACTTACCGCGTAATGGAACTGATTGTGTGCTCAACATTCACTGGTTATTACGTCGTCGTCAGCTTTAGTGGTCAATATTTGATCAACTAAAGTGACATACGATCTTTGCTTTAACTATAAAAACTACGTCTCATTTTCTTTACGGCTCTTTGTTGAAACTCAATATTTTGTTAAAAGTAACGGTGTCTTGATTCACAGTTTTTTTTGGACTTAAATTGTTGAATTGCTATTTACCCGACTGCCGAAGGAGCGTAATGTGTTTATCAGTCTATGTATGTATGTATGTATGTTTGTTCCTATGTGGCGTTCCAGAGACCTAACGCGTTGGCCGATTTTGATGATTCATACGTCAATCGACGCGTCTTAACCTTGCGAGTGTTATAGGCTACATTAAAATTGAAGAATAGAAAAATGGCGGCTTCTGGGCGCCATATTGTGGGAGGGAAATTTTCTTTTTTCTTCCAAACCCATCGTGAGGGGTATCAAAATAAAGGGTTTTAAGAGGTGATTTAAAAAATATAAAACACTTATATATTTAAATGTACCTAATTCTAAAAAAATGTTAACTAAAAAGTTATAAATAAAAAAGTTTATTCATAAAATCAAAAAACCCGACTGCTTATAAAGCGAACTAAAAAGACGTAAACAAGAAGAAAATCATGCTGTGCAGTCGGAGGATACATCTGGTTTTAATCAGCCAGCTCGCGAATATGTATCCTCCGACTGCACAGCATGATTTTCTTCTTGTTTACGTCTTTTTAGTTCGCTTTATAAGCAGTCGGGTTTTTTGATTTTATGAATAAACTTTTTTTGGTTTATTATTCTCTTGTAAGTCTATTTCTTTTATTTTTTATATTGAATAGGCTTGTGGTATTGTGTCCATCATTAAAATTCGTCTTTCCACCAATATGCCTTATCACCGATTCCTCTGAAATTAGCTCAGCAGACTGATCGACGCGTGTCCACATTATTCACCGACTGATAGATTAAACCAACTTCGAGTCACGTAAGCTTTTTGCAGTCCACTCAGTGTCCGCCTTTATTCCTGTTTCGTTCGATAAAGTAATCTAGTCATGTTAGGTGGTGCCAATTAGCTTCGTTCAGTTTACAAACTTGATTGATCGTAATTAATATTCATAAAGAGAGTTTGGAAAGTTTGTTTATGAATATGTAGTGCTCAAGTTTTTAAACTGTCATGGTCACTAACACTAACATTAACATTAGAAACGGGATATTTACCATGTTTACTGTTGAGAGCTGTCGAGAGCTTGGAATCCAGTGGTTCAGCTGTGTAAAACCCGAAAAAGTGCCGAAAAAAGTTCGCGAGTGGATACCGTGAGTTTCGTGTGTCGGGAACAGAATCGAGTTGTGAGTGACAGTGGTAGCGGTACTGAGTGCAAAAAACGAACAAGAAAGAGGGTAGACCGATATGTCTCCTCATAAACACCCACCCGCAATGACTTTTCAGTTTATCCGTGATCATGGTGCTTGCAACAGCACCGAAATATCGGAAACTCGAAACAAACAGTAAACATGGTAAATATCCCGTTTCTAATGTTAATGTTGATGTAGTGCTCAATCAACGATAGGTTAGAGGCGATTATTTTTATCATCATCTTGATTGGATGTGATTTACCATTTTTGATTATTCTTTATCTTCGTAATCTATTGCTATGATTACTGTTTTATTCATCGCAAATATAGAATCTATGTACTTGTTTTCACGTTGAGGGCCAATGCGTGCCCGTGGTCCCGCCATAAGTGGCAAAGGCGGACCCCGTGGAGTTCTAGTGAGTTGGAGTCCCACATCTCCCCGGGGTAGCGCAGTATGCATGAGCATTTCCCCAATGTAAAAAAAAGTACTAGTTGAATATATATTGGTTTATTTCAAATTCAGATTACATCTTTATGCTTTATAGGCCACTGCTATTCTGAACACATTGTTCACTGTTTCCTTCTCAGTGTTTCTGATCCCCAATGCACCTTTTTTTTGAAAATCGATATAGTTTGATTCTATATTCTTTCTTACCAATTTAATATCAATGAAGGGCGGTGTTCCAAGTGACTGGACATGCGTGCAAAAAACGAGCGTTGCCGGTTGATCGAGTTTACACCGATATGTATTCGTATTCGGAGATTTTTTGTCTTTATCAACTCGCCATCGGACTTTACGCAATGCAAACTGGATACTGTTACGTGCTTTTAACGATGTATGACATAGAGGCTTTGCGGCTCGTCAATTAAGTTGACATGGGGAAAAAAATGTGAACTGCGTGTTTGTGTTTTTGCGTTGAAGTGTAATCTGTCATTTATTTAATTTATTGTGTAGATTGATAGGAAGAATAGCGTTTGAATAAGGTCAATATATGAATAAAATGTTTGGTAAAACGTTAAATGGTAAGACATCATTCATTCTAAATAGTAAGATGGCGAAGATCTTCTCCACGAACGTTTGTAAAATTGTAACTATAGAAAGTTTTATTTGTGCCATGTCGTGAAGAACACATTGACCGTTTTACGGAATTACAACTTACATGACAAGAAGAAGACGCATCGCCTTATAATATATTTTTTGATGTTGACTTGCCTTGCCAGCCGTATGTCTCAGTATTGTCTGTGCTTGTTAAAAAACTGCTAGCCATGTAAGACCAACTAAAGGACAAGAGAATGGCTCGATAAAATTCCATTTGAAGGAAATGTCAATTGGCCACTTGCTGTATTCAGTTTGCCGACATTACTTTTTTATTGTTCAACTATTTTATTTGCTGCTGTATGATTTGCCGGTATTTCAAAGCTTGGATACCGGATTAGGAAATTGTAAAAGCATTGGATGAAAGACCATTTTTTGTTGATTCTTCGTTTTTATTTATTGCCTTATTTGATTTTGTAGTGCGTCAGTTTTCAGTTTTGTTTCACCATCTGCAGTGTTATTCCGCAAAACTTCACTATCGAGCTCTCTTTAGTTGCTTGTGAAAACTAAGTTTTTACTTTGACAGTCATAATATTATATAGTAGCCAAATCATCATATAAGTTATTACGTGTACCAAATAAAACAATACTTATTATTATTAATACTAAACTTCATTTATTATCTAAATAACAGTCTACATGCATAGTATATCTCTAAATGCTTGTAAAACGTTGTTTAAGCTTTTGACATGAGACCTGAACATTTTACGAGCAGCTAGGTGCAGCCGTGGTGCAGCCTAAATTGAATCGTGGTCTTGTAATTGAAACCTAGTGAGTTACTCGTAAAACTGCCGATGTAACCTGGCTTTGATGCAGCAATTTTAATTTATTAGCAACATGGCACGGGGTAAAAGTACTAAGAATATTAATAACTTTTAGTATGAGGCCTAATCTGAAATACCAAAATTAGGTACTAGGTAGATATTATCTGATATTATCGAATATGCAACACTTACCCGATGAAAATGTTTTCAAGTTACAATCAATGTTTGGCTCGCTATTTTAGTACCTACCAAAGATTTATTTCTGTTTTTAAGCAATGGATTTCAGACAAGACACAGTTGTTTTGTAACCCATTCCTACTATGTATTTGGAAAATCTCTCTAACTAGAAGAAAATTATGAAAGTATCGTCCTAAACGTACACGTAATAATTGCTTAGAAAGCGACTGACATTTTTTTTTCCTACCTATCATTATACAACCTGCCACTCCTAAACACGTCCTTCACAAGTAAAACTTCCTATTACAGCCTTCATTTACTTAAACCATCATCTTTGTTTTCCTACACAAGAAGCTAAAACCGGCTCTCTTCCACACTTTGTGCATGTTAATTGGCTTTCATAACGGCATGCTTTGCTTACGACCTTTGACTAAAAACTCATCGGCATTGCATTCCAAATTAGTCGCTTTGTTTAGGCCCAAACGTGTCATCTTAAGTAGGCCGTTTGGCAATATCACAATGGTTTTTGGACACAATGATGAGAATATTAACCATAATTTAGACTACGTAATAACGGTAACGATATTTGTGTTTCTGTAAAATTTTGAAAGTGACTGACTGTCTTCAACCGGTATTGGTCTGTTTAAAATGTTACTTTCAAAGTCTTTTTGAGTATGTCCTACCTTGATAATGTTCATTTTATTTTTTATTGTTATATCCTGCTATAAGTTAAATCCTGCTTTTATTTTTCATAAGTAAACCCATATCGATTCATTCGTAATTCTCGTTTATGAGTCGCTTTATCGCAATCATTTCTACTTTATACACGATACGTATCTTATTCTAACTCCAAGCTTTTGATGCATTAATATTATTGGTGATATCTAGGAAAACGTCAAATTGCATCAAGACGTTATCTTCACAATATAGGTAAATCAAATTACCATTTCCTTTACAGAATAGAGACGTAAGATATATCACGCAATTTATTTGAATCTGTAGATAAACTTTTGACCAGTATTGAGATCTCAGCGGTCTAACTAAATACGTCGTTAGCACAGTCTACCAGTGTGGCACAGATAAATCTTGCTTTGTGATCGGAATTCCTATTATATTCAATGCTTATATATTCAACCTGTTCATGTTTGTTTGAATGATTTCATTCAGTGTTACACCCAGCCACCCACGCGCAGCGAAAGCAGAAAAAGAAACTCCTATTCTTTTTATTTTTGTTCCGTGTCATTCGTCCCCTACACAAAACTTACCGATGTACCGACTCTTACACATAAATCGATTTGGTATACAGTTGCATCGATTACGAAATATTGGATCGAGTTGCGATTCTGAGATATTCGGGTGGTCCAATTTCCAGTAAGTGGGTAACTAGGTATGTGTTTAGCGTGATAAATTGCTATTGTTTTGGGTAACACGTAAAGGCAATTTTTATGAATGGCTCAGTAGATTTGAACATGAAGCCTCCAATATAGTAAATTGAAATTGTAAATGACTTGGGTAAGATGTTACAATGTATGCATCTGCACGATTATTCTGCATTATCGTGAGATGTGTGAGAATCGTTTCATGGTATGAGGAACAACAGTTAAGCCGCTATCGTTTATGTGATGTGGATCATAAAGTTCGTGTGCATCCATGGTTACACATAGACAGGGCCTACAACCGCTTTACAGCCGTAAAACGGTAACTTTCTAAAGCATAGTCCTCAGTAACGGCAAGGTTAAAAGGTTTGAAAAAAAATATATATTATTGTTTCATGTACATTATTTGTGAAACATGTTTTTTTTCGTATAACAAATAGTTTTGCTTTAATTTTTTTTATTAACAACACAATATTTTTTCGCTACTTTTGGATACGCCTCCAAAAAAATTTCTTTTTAACTGAAATAGCATATTTAAATATAAGAATATTTTACAAACAAAACTGTCCAAAAGGAGGTTCAATATTGATATTCTGGTTCCGAGCGGGCGCACGGCCAGTACTGCGTTAACATTAGGGAATATATACGCCTTAAGAGAGAATTCCGTTGCAGTAGAATTTGGTACTTACTTGTCTAAATCGCTAGTCATTTAGATGGGAGATTAGAGGTTTTAATAATATAAACTAAAATGATTCTAGTTCTAACCAAAATCCAACATACGTAGTCCAATAATTTCGTCATAGAATCTTTTAAGTTTTAAATAGCAAGCATAAAGAGCAAAACGATAACCCGATACAATTCTCGTTTCTCGTAAATACATTAATGATCGATCAGGTTTGATGCCTGGTCAAACCAGTCACCAGCAAGTTTATAGAGACGTGGCGTAACACACGGAAACTAGACTGTTAAAGATTAAGATGATTGATATCGTTAATCGATCATCGATGATCAAAGAAAGTCGTAAAATCGTCACTTTGATCTATGAGTTCTTAATTGATAACTGTATTTATGGCGTTAAAAGAATAATTCCCAATGAAATTAAAATAAAAACTTCAATTAGTAAGAGGTGTTAAAATGCTCCACATGCTACTGTAAAATCCTTACGTATTACTTTTAATTGACGTCAGGTTTCAATATAGGATGCCATGCATGTTGAGTATATATGCAAATAAATTATATCAAATTAGAAATTCCTTAAATTAACCACAAATTCTGGCTTATGTAAATGCGGATTTGCTACTAGTCTATAAACTTCATTAATATATGAAAGAAACATTACCCAATTTAATATAGAAGAGAAAGGACTTGTATTACTTGCTACTTATACGAACCAATCGAATGAAATTATTAACCTACTCCTAGACTGCCTGCCACCTAGTATGACTTAAGTGGTACTTAATTCCATTTATTAAACAAGGCAAAGTTTTGGTGTGAAAACACTTAATGTTGATTTTGATCAGATTGGCACCTATTGGACACAAGTGTAAATATTTCGTAGAATATAATACGTGTCTATCATAAAGATGTAACAGACACGTTCTGGTTTTTAAATCTACAGAATCGATAATGGATTTAAATATAAGAATCATACAAAATATTCGTGTTTCTTTAATAATTACAGTTGCTTATATTGACCACCTTTAACCAGCCCTGTATCTCCTTACACTCCACAACTTTTAGCACACTTACCTCATTTTACTGCTTTGACATCAACGGGCTCTTTAAGACCATCGTCCTAAACAATTCAACCCTATTCCTATTAATTCATGACGTAACTGTCGTACCACCAAAATTATTGTCCAATAAGTGAGTCACGTGGACCGGTTCCCACACCCACTGTGCGCCTACGCAGCGCACCGAAACGTTGACATCACTTATGCAAGGGTTGTTGTGTTACACTTGTTTTATTTTTGTTTCTTCATTTTCATATCTGTTTGCTGATTTATGCTTTCAAGAATAATATAATAATATAGTTTGTCTTTCTTCCTAGAACTTATCTTCATTAAACGCCATATATTCAACATCATCATCAGCCTATATAATAGCAGTCCACTGCTGGACATAAGTCACTTCAACTGTACGCCATTTGTTTAGATTTTCGGAAATTCGCGACTTGTTCTATCAGCCACTCTGCGAAGTACGTCACTCCACCTGGCCTGAGGGCGTCCCGCATTTATATTCCATAAGATTTCTTTTTTATCAGTATACAGCTTTTTTAATTCATTATCATGTTTCTGTACTTGTCCCTTGTTACTTAGGGTCGGTGCAACAGGTAACCCTTTTGATATATCGGAATCAAATCCGATATATTAAAGTCTATTTCCAAAGAACAATGAGGCGATCCTTTATACTGCATTCTGTTTCCATATAATCAATTAATGACAACCTATAGTTACATTCCTTGGGTTGACTCTGACTGGATGTTCCCCTTAGTATAGTTAATGTGATTTTGCGTATACTATCATTTTATCCTAAGCTTCTTTATTTTTTTCATTATACTGAAAGAATTGGCTCATGGGTCTGTCATTTACGTATTGTTCTTATTGTTCTTACTTGTTAACTTTAGTATTGTATCTTCAGTGTATTTTATATCTAGATGATATGATTTATATCGTACATCTCAATTTCTGTCGCATGTAACTGAGTTTATATTGTTTGCAATGCGTCGTACAATATACATAATATTTTAATAGTTGAGTGAATAGAGCTATTTGAAAACTGTTAAGAAGATTAAATTGCTTTTACACTATTCAAACTCATTCGAAGAATTGAACGTACAAGAAAGTATCGTAAATCAAGTTACGGTCCACAAACAATTGTTTTCAATTTCACCGTCTATCTTAGTTTGGCCCGACAGATCAACCACAACAATATGCTATCCAAACAAATATTTAAGTGGTATTGCTAATTGCTGACTCGGTTCTATTGTTCCCTTGGCGATTCTTTCTCACAATTGCCATTGTGGTTAGACAATGTTGGGAGCTGACCTTAAGGATCATGATGCAATGACTTTTTGTTGCTGTAGGAAGCGATGGGTTCTTAGAACGGTGCCTTTCGATTTAGGTTCTGATTATTGGGAACATTGTCGTATCTTATTAGTAAGAATCTTGTGCCGTGTTTAATTTTTTGATTGTGTTTTGTTGTTACGGTTGCCTCTGTGAATTGTTTCAGATCTTACGATTTCTCAGTTTTAGAAACGAACAATGATGCAACAGCGAACTCTTCTTCTTTATACCTACAACTATCTTCATCAGCAATAAAATCTTATTAATGTGTTAAACTATCACTGACTAAACTAGTCACTGCTTTCTCACCTTGTTTTACTTTTAATAGCCATTTTATCGTTCCACCTTTAACAAATTAAATTTCTTGTTTCAGATGTACGAGAAGGAAGCATAATTTGAGTAATGCGAACACTTCGGTGTCATAATTTCTGCGTAAGTACAATTTTATGTAACATCCATTATATGCGGTTGTCGATTCGTTTTCAATTCGATACGCGTAGTTAACGGGCTTGAAACTGGTGGTTACTGCTTGATCTATGTTGATGGTAGCAAAAAGATAGGCTGGTTTAAAACTTGAAGTTGCATGAAAAATGTGTGTGCGTACATTTTTCATGAGGCTGCTTTTTTGTCTAATCATTAAGTGTACGACTTAATTAGATGTGGTTCGTTATGTGATTAATGTTTCATTAATATTTAAGTGCATCTAAATGGTGTATCAATGACCACGCAGATGTCAGCGATCGGAAACTATTTTGACTTACTACTTTTGAGCAATCTAGAGTCTATCTATGTCTTTAATCTAGAATCTATGGGTATCATTGTGAAATTTTCGTGTTAAACAGAAATTAAAGTTGCCTAGCCATAAATCCACAGTAATATTAAGCAGTTGGTCTTTCTTACCTATGGAACTTTGATAGTGCTGTAGAAATCTAATATTCTCATACATTGACAGATGGAGAAATACGATAGGTTCATCCGTATGGAACAAGATGAGGTCGATCAGATCTGAGTAAATTGCTTCACTTATTGAAATCTAAGACTTTTTATTATTTCTAATAATGATGTTTTGAATACAATCGTCAGATGAAGACAGTCTGATATAATATTTTACGACAATTTTTTTTTTGAATCATTTCATATTCCGTTAAGGTTATGACCATGAAATTCGATGATGTCAGATCTATAAAGATTATTCGGGATTGAGTATTAAGATGTGAAATTACGAGATTGATTTTGACTTTTATAATAATATTTAACTTTATAGATACAATCACCTTTACGGGTCGCGTAGCTTTCAAGGCGGTTTTGTCATAATTGTGTATTTATTTAAATTTTGTATAAAATTGTGGCAGTACAAAAAGGTACCCAAATAATTTACACTAGTGTCGCTCAGTGGGTAGATATTTAATGAAGTTAAAATTAAGTAAAAATGCGTCGATATAATTAAGGCAGCTGATTATTTAGTATTTATGACCTATTAATATTCTTAAATAATCACACTTAATTACTGCCATCCGCTCATTAATTTAATGGCTCCTGTTAACCCAAAACTACCTCCCCATAAATAATTAGTTTTGATCGTTAATATCGGTAAGTTATTGTTAAGTTGGCCCGTACCTTCTAATGTAGTGTCACGATATCGTGACGATCTCGTAATCGTATAGATAAATTGTTCCATGATATATTGCTGTGATATTTCAATAGCTGGGCTTGTAGGGTAATATTATAATTGGTACAATTTATGTTAGGAGTAATAAATGTAGGCCCATGTTACGGTATCTTATCAGGAAATCTCTGTAGATAAAAAGAGCAGTCACATGCAAAATATCCATATAAGTCAACATTCATCTTCTTAGCGTGTCAGTGGCAAATATAAAAAGTTAAATATTGTGTTTGGCCCAGAATTCAGCCACGGCTACACCATTCGGTGATATAGTCATAAGGTTTTCACAAGTACAGGTGGCAGGGTATGCTGCAAACTCCGTGAGATGGTTTGCGGAGAGATGCTACAAAAGCACTGAAGACTAGTGTTATCAGAGAACCCCCTCCTGTGGAGGTTGTTCTTGCTGCGGTCAACCGGTGTGCAGAGTCTATCTAGGGTTTTCCAGGTCGACCACGGCAGAGTACGCCCAGGTGGAAGGCTCTCCGATGTCCCAATAAAATTTTAAGGAGGCTGTCACCCGAAGCACGGTAACGCAGTGTTTGTTGTTCCCGGCGTATGTGTTATTGCTAAAAAAACTCTAGCAAGCTTTGATTACGAATCTATATAAGTTACCATATTGATATTTACGCTTGCCGGTTTCTGAGAAATTCAGAGGGAAACTTGATAAGCACGTAATTTACATCCAGCCCTGCTAATCTTTCGTTGATTGTGCATGTGTAGATAATAATATAAGATATATAGCTACATGCAATCACGTTACGTACGAAATTTTGATTAGCCAAGTAAGTGACTGCAATCTTTGCATTGGCTAACACACTATCAAATACCTTATCGGTCTCAGCTTCTTCGAAATCAGATACAAATGCAACCAATTATACGCGATTAGAATTCTTTTACGCCAAGGGTGCTCAAGCTTTTATCTACGGCAATCTACCTTTATAATATTTTGGCATCAACTTGAATGCCAACTCACTACTACGAAAGAAAAACGCTAAACTAAAAATCACATGACCCAGGTAAAAAGGAATTACGTGTCAATAAACTTTAGACATGAGAAAAAGTGACGGTAGTCAACGCTACCCGTTATAGGTATATAAGTATAGAGGCGTTTTGTAATATAATTGCTACCATTTTGGCGATTTTATACATATTGGAAATTGCCACGGCCATGGTCAATCGCGATCAACGGTTTGAGCACCCCAGTTTCAAGCAATATAAAATGCAACAGAAGTATACAGTGAAGCAAGAATTGTTTGCAAAACTTGTTTAACAACAAGTTCCGCTCCAGTTTAAGATTAATCTTTGGCTATAAAACTGCCGGTTTTATTGATCAGTTGCCTTTTGCAAGTGAAAACATTATCAGGGCACTTAAACAACTTGTCTTGAACGACGATATGTTTGAATTTATGAAGTATTGTCTGTTTTGAAGACTAGATGTGGCTTGCGGATTTGCTTACTGTTGTTTTCATACAAATTTATATGAAGTTTCAAAGTCCGTTTACGTGCCAACAAGTTTCATTTTAGGTATTGCTTCGATCCTTCCTTAGACCTTTCTAAATTGTATTCTTAAAGCTGGTTTGTTGTCGATAAGGTGAGCTCATGTGATCTGCATCAGTACATAGCTTTCTTATAATTTTCTAACCTTGGGCATGGAGCCAAAAAATATCGTCATTGATCGTTTCTTCCTGTACAAACAATTTCAAAATGATCTAATTAGAAACCTTGTTATCGTGACAATAGTCAGCTTCAGATTGTAGTTGCTTATCCTGTGTTACAAGTCTAGAAACGATAGAGATTTCTATTAAACTAGCGACTATATTAGAGAACTTCGCGAAAATAATATCAGCTGTTTATTCAACAATTTTATTACAACTTTATCGTAATTCGATTCAAATGCAATCGCATAACGAAATCGTTTCATTAGTCGACGCCCACCTACGTCGATCGAAAATCGCTTATTGTACTGTAATATCGTAATTACGGTAACAATTTGTTAAGTAAACTATATTTTGCATCAATTTAGATATTCTCAACGCTCTTAGCAAGACCATGAATGGAGAATTTATTAATATTCGGCAAATAGCTCGCGATTAAATTTTATAATTTTATATAGTTAGCGATTGGCTAATATTTCTCGTGTATCTAACCTATAAAATTTTATTGCCCCTACTTGTGAAACTATAGCTTAGTTTACGTTTGCATGTTCTGTTAATACCTTTATTTAATGTTCAACAATTTGCATTAAAACTTCAGCTTCCCAAGCACAAATTTCAATTACTAAACCTTTCAGTTCAGCTTAGATCTCTTGAAGTCTGGGGTGAAGCAATCTACTATCATAATATTATGAATATATGACCGGATGTTGGCAATCGTCTAGCAATCAAGCTTCTTGATGATACTTCTCGAAATAATCTCGACACTCTAGATTGGAAGTGGCATCAGTTTACAAAAGGATTAACTAGGAGGACCACGATAGCAGATTTTGGATCGAGGACTAGTTAGAATGATTGAAATTCAGTTAGGGTAATTTTGAGATGCTCGTTTCATTTTGAATCATCTAGAGTAAAAGAATCTACAGATATTTCACTAAGCTACAACTAAACTAACTTATGCACTTCAACATGTTTCTGAATCCCATGTTAGCTACTTGGGGTTAGCATTTGACGTTTTCTTATTCCATTCTTCTATCATTCACTCTCTTTTGTTTCATGTCATCTTCTTCTTCATCGTGTCGATGATTCCATATACAATTTTTATTTTAAATCTTGTGCTTCGACCAGAACTCAGCCACGTCGACAGCCATGTCATTTCTCACACAATCGATTCATCTTCATTGTCTCCCTCCGTCTGCCTCCACATTTGAATTCTTCACACTTTTATTCATATGCCACATGCATGCATGCATTTAACCACTATCCATATATTTATAAGACTGATGGATTAATAAATCTTAAAACATTTATGGTGTACTTACCTGATCACATTTACTACATCACAATGACGAAGCTAAAATCCATGACCCACAGTTCGATTCGCATCTCCTAATTCAAAATGTGATTGATCAACAGACCGACACTTCTGACCTCTGCTATTAAGTTTTGTGAAGGTTCAATTAAACAAATTGGATTGATAGGTGGTTTACCTAATGAATTATTTTCGTAATAGATTTCGAAATGTTAAATTTAAGAGGCATTGCGTTGAGTGTTGTACTTCTTACAATATGTTTGTTTTATATGTCGCAATGTATGTATTTAATTATAGTTTATAGGTGCGATTGCAATTTAGTGGAGGCGTTTGCATTTAAATTAAAGTGCTATCAATAAGCAACTGATTGCAGAAACTTATATTTATTGTGATAAGTGTTGACCGAATACTCTACAACATAATAAAGCTCTCGAATGAAATGTTTATGTTTACGAAATGATATTGATTATCAAATGAAAGCATTATCACAGATAATATAATACTAGCATACAGATACCTCATCCCATACAAAGAAACCGTGCCGACGTAACTAGCGTTTTTCGTCTGCTTAATCTGTCAATTTTTTGTATATCAAACGCATTCGGTTCTGTTTCACGGTGATAGATAGATGGTGTTAGCAGCGACTTGCAACTAAAAGGGTTTACTAGGTTCGTGAATATTTTTTTCTTTAAATACAGTGAAGGTTTGTTTTCTATTATTTATTTGCACGTTTTTACAGTTTTTTTTGCACTAAAATGTGTTAAAATGCAAACTTCAACAATCGAGTGGAATGCTTCAGAAATTAAAAAATGCGCCATCTATTGGCATCAATTTTAAATGATCCGTCTAATAACCTTTGAAATGTGAATTAAGAGCCCAATATTCCATAATTTTGTACTTAGGAGAGTTGATTAAAAAAGAACATACAATTTTTGTGTTCAATTCCAGAAAATGTTAATTTTACACACATTCAATAACAGATGGAGGTGCATATCGCGCCATCTAGTGAGATTTATTTGAACAAAATTTTCTTTCTTAGCAAAATGCCCCGTGACATTATATACTTGTTGGACAGTTTCATATCATGGTTTCAATATCATTTTGAAACAGGTGTCCTAATAAGGTATATCAAAATATTGCTTCACTTTTGAAGCTCCCAAAAGTAATACTAGTAGTATCAATATCATACAAACGATTACATTTCCAATATCTACAGGTAATAAACCTAAACTCTTCATTTTGTATAATTTTATGGTAAGTTATAAACAAAGGAAGCCCGCGCACCTGTCTTCCGTACCTACGTGGTGTGTTGGCGCAGTCCAGCTGTTTGATTGCCAGCGTAAAAAATAAAAGGGTTGCTGTTAAAAAAAAAACGAACGATAAAGCCGATAAAGTGCTGAGATGAAGTTGTTATAAGTTCCGTAGAGAATTTTATTAGCTTTTTTATGGAGTTGCAAACTGTTTTGTTCTTTTTGAGACCTTTACTAATTGGATATTTCAAGGCTTTGTTTGCACCGTCTATAACTTGGGTACCCCTCTCTCCCGGAATAGGGCAATTCGAAGTGGCGTCAAGGACAGCAATCAAAGAAGTACCCAACTCAGCCTGTCTAGTCTATCGAAGCTGCTAGACTAAGGCTTCTCTCAAGTTTCCGCCTTTGCTGCCATAGCCAGTCAATCCAGCAACTACCTTCACAGATATATTGTCACAAATCACGCAACATTATATCAGGACCTGTGACTTGCGGACAAGCCTGTAAACTGTTTTCATTTCATAACTGTTTCCTAGTTATATTTCCATAAGCTTTGATCTTTAACTTACCTCCCACTCGTTCTTAATCAAATTCCTGGTATAATGAAGCAGTTTGCCCATAGATTTCAGGTGACTGTATTGGGTAAGCTTTGGCCATACCTGTTGATATTCATTACCAACACATGAATTTTGGATGCGAGCAGAGGCCGGCAAAAGTTGTATGAAAATCCATATCTGTCGTGTTTAGCAGCCCAATAAATTACATAGAAAACTCATATCTATCGTGTTATTTAAAAATGGAACGATATTTTACTCCGAAACATGGCAACCGAGGAGGTAACTTATCAAAGTTTTGATAAAAATTTCGAACTGGCTTGCAAATAGAAAGATGCTTATTTAAAAAAAAGCAAATGACCACTTTAACGCGGCAAAAATTCGTCATTGATTTTGAAAGTAATTTTATTTGACAAAATGTATTCTAGGTACTACTTAGTTTTAATTACCGCGCATTATTTGAGAAAAGTACTATAAGTACAAGCCTTGGCCGCTGCAGTAATGTACAATATTTTTACAGAAGCAATATAGATAAAACTTCTACCAGAATAACCTATACATTACCTTACGACATTATCTTTCGATATCAAATCGAATCAGTTTAATAACTCTAATATACCTTCTGAAGCTAAATCATTTCCGAACAGATTACGATATAGGTGTACGGTGCACATTATTGCCTTTAATTTCATAGTGGGTACTTCAAATAAGCAAGTACCGCTCGCACCCAACGCGGCCTTAGCGTTTCGTCACAGCCACATTCCTTGGCTGCGGATCTAGTGTAGGGCTGACAAGTTATCTAGGAAAATGTCCGTTTCAATGTTGAAACGGCTTGAAAAGCTAAACAATGTGGGTGAATAATGGCTATAAATCAAGGGACATCAAGAAGTTGGGCGGCAACATGGAGAATTCGAAAATAATTGTGAACCGACGTTAGCTGGTGCAAATATAATGCAGCATTCTGTAACCTATATTTGACGTATTCCACATTAGGCATGTTGTAACTGCACCTGAGTTAATGGCACCAGAGGTATTCCACATTCAGCACCTATATATATTTTTCGGAGGTGCCAAATGTGAAATAATTTATTATTTAAAATTTTATTCCACATTTGGCACATACACGGATCAGTAGTAGTGTTGGGACGTTGTCGACGTCTTGTTTACGTTTGTCGTCCTATATTTCTATTAGCTTCTTAAGAAAGACGATCTGAATACTGAAAACTAGACGTTGTCAGTTTAGTTGTTAAATTGAGAAACTGTAAAGGCCACAGCTTTCGACTTCTGAAAAACCGTCAACTTAACACTTAAATTGGGTAGGCAAAATCACAGCAGATGGCAGTGTGTGTCACATGGTAGGACAAGATTGGATCTGTTAGAAATTATCTCTTTTCCTACGCTGCTGGCGACGTTCTGCAACTTTACGAAGTGTCTTCTATGTACTATAAGCCTGTAGGTCCTCTTACGACACTAACATTCTACCAAAACGATTATATAATATATTATACGTGTGGGCCAGCCCTAATCTAGCGTCGAGTTGTCTCAGCATGCCGACAAACATGTTGATTTATATACCGTGTTATTCTAGTTTTGGGAACTTCCAATTACAGCAAGACGAATTAGTACAAAAGATTTAAGGTGCGCTTCGACAGTAAATAAAACGTTTGGTTGTTGGGGTATGCGGAATGATTGATATATCACTTTATGAGAGCATGTTTGGAAGAACTATTTTAGGCCTAATTATTATATATTGCTCAGTCTCTGTAATACCAGTTTGAAAATAAAATAAAATATAAATGGATATTCAGAATTCGGGCGTTTTGGTGGACTGTCTTCATGAAGAACTTTGATGTTCAAGAAGTGTTTGCTCGCAGAATAATTTGAAGAAATGACTTTTGATTTTTATTTTTAGCCCGTTTATTCGACTTTTCATCGTGGCTAAATAATAACAGCCGCACGGGTCGATCTTCAAGGCTAAGCAACGCTTGACGAGGTCGGTCCGTGGATGGGTGACCATTTCAACTTACCGAGTTTCCTCCGTTCCTCGGAAAGCACGTTAAGGACCCGGCTGTCATTTGAAGATATTTGATAGTCGTTACGGGTAGTTAGAAGCTTGAGATCTGACACCAGTCTTGCCAAGGGGTACCGTGTTACCCAGTTACTGGGTTGTGGAGGTCCGATAGGCAGTCGCTCCATATAAAACACTGGTACTCAGCTGAATCCGGTGAGACTGGAAGCCGACCCCAATATAGTTGGGAAAAGGCTAGACAGTTATTTATCGTTTGCTTGAGAGTTGAGTGTTATATTCGTTCTTCTTTATGTTGCAAGTTCCATTCCGTGTCCCAGTAATTGAAACTCCTAATTCAAAACAAGGTGCCTACGCATTACTGGACCTTCCTTATCGGTACCTGCCGTCCAAGCAATAAAGTACCAACGTAAGTTAATTTCACACCCACGACCTGCAGGTCGTTTAATTAGGAAGTGACTCATTCACTACGCTTTGACGTATGAACTTTGCACATTTACTGACAGCTGTTAGAATTAACCCACTGACCCATGCGAAGAAACTTCAAGCAATAACTTTTTATCGTTTTATCCAAAGGACCCTAAGGCCTCTCACACACATTCTGAATTCCTCTCTGAATCCAGACTCGGAATTCATATTATTAATTAAGAAAGCCATTTCTCTATGCCCCACACACATTCTGATTTTTTCAGAATAAGATTTACTCTTGCCGGCATTCAAATTATGAATTCCGACTCTGAATTCAGACAGGAATTTCAGAATGTGTGAGTCCAACCTAAGTGCGGAAACGGGAGACTCTACTACTGTTATCCAAAGGACCCTTACTCTGAATAAAACAATTATGTTAATATGTAAGGATCGTAGCAAATGGAGTTGTGTAGTCTGTGCCTACCTTCATGGGAAAAAGGGTTAAGTTTATGTATGTACGTAGGTAATTGAAAATATTTATTTGACACAGAGGTAACAAAACAGCAACAATCACAAAGTAAAAGAGAAAAGTAGCAAATAGTTTGATACAAAAATGGCGCTGGGCGTGTTTATACCGAAAGGATTACCTGCCAAAGTATCTCAGGGCCCAGCGCTGGTTTTCAGTTAACACCCCGCAGTAACAAAATTTTCTTATTCTCCAGTAAGTATGTAGAACTCTGCACACAGCTTCTGAGTAATGTAACCAATTTCGAACACAATCAATTAGTAAAATGTTAGTTTGTTCAAATACAATAATATTTTATTTCTTCAATTTAACCATTACAACAAAATCAACAAAAAAATGTTTAACAACGAGAAGTTACGGTCACTTTTTGCATATAAAAAGTAGTGTATCGAAGTCGGTTCGCTCTGTTTCATGTAAATTTCGTTTGAAATGAGACATCTGAGTGATTGTAGTATTGACAGTTTATAGATGGCCGAAATTAAGGGTATTTTTTACCCGACTGCCGAAGGAGGGTAATGTGTTTATCAGTCTATGTATGTATGTATGTATGTATGTATGTATGTATGTATGTATGTATGTATGTATGTTTGTTCCTATGTGGCGTTCCAGAGACCAAACGCGTTGACCGATTTTGATGATTCATACGTCAATCGATTTGTCTTAACCTTGCGAATGTCATAGGCTACATTAAAATTGGAAAATAGAAAAATGGCGGCTTTTGGGCGCCATATTGTGGGGGGCCAATTTTATTTTTTCTTCCAAACCCATCGTGTGGGGTATCAAAATAAAGGGTTTCAAGAGGTGATTTCAAAAATATATAACACTTATATATTTAAATGTACCTAATACGAAAAAAATGTTAACTAAAAAGTTATAAATAAAAAAGTTAATTAAAAAAATCAAAATACCCGACTGCTTAAAAAGCGAACTAAAAAGACGTAAACAAGAAAAAAATCATGCTGTGCAGTCGGAGGATACATCTGGTTTTGGTCAGCCAGCTCGCGAATATGTATCCTCCGACTGCTGATGATGATGTGATGTGATGACGGCTTCTAGTTCGCTTCTTAAGCAGTCGAGTTTTTGATTTATTAATTTTATTTTTATTTACAACTTTTTAGTTACTTTGGATTATTTAAACATATAGGTGTTATACATTTTTGTAATCACCGGTTAAAACCCTTAATTTTGATACCTGACTCGATGGGTTTGGAAGAATAAAAAATTGGGACCCGCACAATATGGCACCCAAAATCCGCCATGTTTGTTTTTTCTAACTTCATCTATCTAAGAACACTTGGGCGGTCAAGACATATCTAATGATAACGATGTCTTAATAATTATATAAAACCGTCTAACGGTTTCAAAGATATGAGGTAATTATTAAGAATATTACATACGTTTAAGATACGCGCGAAATACATAATTCCTTGCAGTCGGGTAAAAAGAATAATGATGCAACTATGCATGCCCCTGATAATACAAAGCTAACTCTAGCACCCATGAAAACATAGAAAGAGGTCCACCAAGTGAAGGTGCCCTCATTCTTAAGAACCACACTAGACGTCTGAATATGACATAAATAAGGTTTCTAATAGAATCAGACTACATAGGAAATAGGAATTACTAGATTAGGTTTCGTGGTCGTGAAAGGTAATCAAGCCTATCGCTAAATGCAATTATGTTATAACATATTTTATGTTTTGCTCATTTCCTTTGCAAATGGAACCGGGATAAATTGGTCAATTAACTACATTAAAAATAAATAATATGAACTACCGGGTCCACAACTGTCCACCCGCGTATTAGTGTCCGACTTTTTATGTTCTGAGTTTCAAATTAGCTTTTAATTCGTTTCCTGGTCCAGGATATTACCTCTGGTCCGTTAAAATCAATTGATTGAAGGCACATCATTATCTTCCTGCTCTTGTATTGTACCATGTTCGACGGGATACGTTTTTTTTCTTCTTTTTTCTCCTGTCTCATCGTCACCATCTACAAAGCCTGACTTCGTCCACTGCTCACCCGGGTTCTACTCTCGTAGGCAACAATGCTTCAGGCATTAAGTCCTCCTATGTACTTTTATGTTGCATGAAGTTTTAATTAATAAATGTCATCTGCTCATCTGGTAAACGTAAGGTTGGAGGCCCTCAGGCTAGGTGGAGCGACGACCTTCGCAGGGTGGCTGGTAGCAGCTGGCTGACAGTTGCCGAAAATCGAAGCAAATGGCGTGCAATGCCTATGTCCAGCAGTGGACTGCTATAGGCTGCCCATCTCGCCGCTAGACGACACTTTTTACCCGGCTACAAGGAAAGGGTTATATTTTTCGCGCGTATAAAAGAAAGAAAGAAAGAAATAAAACATTTTTATTTGTGACCCGCACAGGAGACACGAGATAAGAAAACACAAACAATAATAAAAAAAATAAACCCGTGCGAGACCAAAAAGGCTCCTATCTCAGCATGTGCAACGATATTAAAAAGAAAATAACGCTGCGCTGATATTCTGATAGGGCCCACTGTTGATGCCACGGACAAATTTACGGAAACGGATCATACTTAAGAAATAAAATAGAACAAAATAACTGCACAGCATGATTTTCTTCTTGTTTACATCTTTGCAGTCGGGTTTTTTGATTTTATTAACTTTTCTTATTCTTCTACTAGTCCTTGGCCGCCAATCGGTCACTGATTTACTCCATCTGCCATCACCCCGCCTTGCCAGGTGCTCAATCCATCCATCAACACATGAAGACACAAACTTTATAAAACTATTCTACTCTCTGAGTCCCATAGTTTGCCCTATCTTTGATACACAGGTGAAAGGACATAATTCGTTCAATGTATATCCTTTACAAAAGCAATATCTCTCAAATTACAACAATTAACGAGCCTTGCTGTGTTAATTGCCGCTAAATTGCTAATTAACTGGCCTTAAAATTAGCATAATGAACTTTGCTAATTCTAGTATTGTCTTGCAGTAAATTACAATTGGAGAATACGAATACTGTCTATAAAATACTTGCTATTTGCCCGCGGCTTCCATCCCGTTGCCTATCCTCAGAAACGGATAGGCTACATTTTCGGGATACAATTCCTATGACGTTCAGCAATCGTGTAGCTTTATATCAGTCAATGAATTTTCATAATCGGTTCAGTAATTCCTGTAATTACATCATCATCATCTTCCTATCCTTATCCCATGTTATTTGAAGTCGGTGCATCACGATTTCTTCTTCCATACCTTCCTGTCACGCTATCACTGCCTCCCTTTCCTTTGATATCACTTCTCACATATTCCATTCATCTTCCTGAAATTAGATTACTAAAATATAAACATACCTAATAGTTTCCCTCTTTATAATGATTAACTCCCTCTTTATCCCTCCCTCTTTATAAGAACCCTTGTTTTAGCGTTTGACCTCTTGACCAAAATTATGATGTTTTTGTGTAGACACGAATGACCACAATTTTGACGAGTTGTTGATTGTTAAAAGTTATTCTATTGAGGTGACTGGTAAAAAGGAAAATAAAGATTTTTTATTATCACTCGGTGGGATATTTGCACGATTTTTCACTGCTAGGAAGGGGACGACCGCCCGCCACCTGGTGGTCAAACATGCAGAAAGAGGTCCTGAAGGAGAACCTGAGCACTCAGACAACCCAGAACAGAGCTCTCTGGCGCAGACGTACAAGGAGACCCGACCCCAGCTGAACTGGGAAGAGGGTTGGACAAAGAAGAAAGACTCGGTGGGATATTTTTGAGGATTGATTCGACACTCTCTATTTTCTGACAATTGTAATCTATGATTGATTTTATTTAGAACTAATTAAAAAATTAAAGCCAAGTATTTTTTACTCATTTCTGGAAGGCAACACAAATCGACCGGTCCATCCGACCTCTTGATGCTGGTTCCCTGATGGGTTATTCTGTCTTTACGTTCGGTTACTTGATAGACAACCAGTAATAATAAAAACAACTGAATAAATATCTTGTCTTCGTCCATGCCTTGACCAATGATTAATATGAATAATGTTAACAATTAATTTCAACAAACCAAAGTGATAAAAACAGTTACAGAAACGATTAAATAAAATAGCCTTTGGAATCACTAAAATTAATATTTGTCTATAAAAAATTGGAAAACAAAACTTGTAATATAAAGTTAATATTTGTTATTGAATATTTATGAGCTGTATACTCGTATTTATGATGTTTTCAAACAAAAGAGGAGAACAAAATAATTTTATAAATCAACAGTTTTGATGTCAGTCAATTTGTTTTAGATGTCACACAATTTTCAAGTTTTTAATTAAATAAACGCTTTATTAGTACTTAGTCTATGGAATTCATGTTATTGAATAAGAAATTATGAATATTTATGACCATTAAATACTATTGAAACCTAGAGGTTCCTTCATTCCTCACTATGTGACATTAAGCCCGAGTTTCTCACCTCTAAATTATCGCAGAATTAATGTGACAAATTGTCAAGCACGCCTGATTGGCATCTGCTGTGATTGGTTGGTGTAAATTCATGCAACCAATCACAGCAGATATTTAGAGGTGAGAAACTCGGCCTAACTCGTTAATTTCAATGAGTTTTCAAAGTTGTTCATTGTTTGGCGCCAACCTTCTTTAATGCAATTTAACACGAAGACTTTTTATGGGTGTTGTCCAAAGTTATTGCGCCAAGCTCACTTTTATTGAGATGTAAAGTGGGACGAGAATATTTTCAGGGCTGATACAGATTCTAATTATTGAAAATGACTTTGTTGCACTAGCAAAATTTTGTAAGTACAGCAATGAGAGATAATGCGTATCAATCCGTAAATTCGTTCAATGTATTGATATGTAAATAAAAGGTTATGATGTATTTCTTGAATAGCAGTTTTAATCAGTAAAAAGACACATACATCACAAGCGAACATTTCGTTAGGACAGCCATATTTATAGCTAAGAATAAACTTATAAAACAGTACAAAACAATAGAGTTTTAAAAGCTCCTCCTTCTTGCGTCGTATTCCTCAGTATTCAGGGACCATCCTTCTGCATCACCTTCTCTCGAATGGTCTTTCTCCATCTGTTTCTGTCTCTGGCGGTGTGGAGGGCGTTGTAAACTGAAGAGTCAAGAGCGGTGCGGATCTGATCATTCCAACGTATTGGGCTGCGTCGACGAGGCCTTTTCCCATCTACTTTGCCGGTTACGATGAGCCTCTCGAGGTTGCTACCGTCTTTCCATGCAATGTGGCCGAAGTATTCTAAAAATCTGCGAAGACACTCGTAAAAGATTACACAACCAAAATTGGCAAATTGGCTGGTGTATACTATACATTTCTAACACAATTAGTTTAGCTAAATTCTATTCGTCAAACCTTAGGTTATGGATTATGCATATCCCACTGTAGGAATCTAGTCCTAACCCTATTAAGCGAATACTTGACGCGTATAGAATTACATTAAAGTTTCGGCACGACCCTTTCTAAATATCTTGCCTAATTCAATAAACAAATACCGAGAACACTTTTTGATTTATTGTTTTAGTAAGTTTCAATTAAATTAAATTATTAATCAACGTATTTGACTGTAGGCGGCTCTAGATTTGGAATTGCTTGCAGCAGTAACGTGAGTTTAAATGAATTAACGATGTCCGATTCTTAAATGAAAACTAATTCGATTATTTGATTGCTCTACTTTTGATTCGATTGTTGATTGTAGCTGGCTAATAAAACAATCGCCCGTTCAAAGATTTGCTTAACAAAACAATGGTAAACGTGTTGTTGGATTAACTGACGAATCAGGTTGTCAGTTTGTGTTAATTCAATTGTAACAGCTATTCGATTGTTTGTTTTTGTTTGTAAAGCAAATCGAATCTCGAATCCACTCGTAATTGCTTGGGATGGTTTTAATTATTATTCTTATATTTTTGTTTCTTGATTCTTTTATATTCGGTAAGTACGTAATTCCACCTGGCCCGTTTTATCATCGGACTACAAGATGTACGGCGATGCGCCATCGGTTCATGGTGGACATGCCACCCATACGCACAAAACATTTTAGGAACACGTTTTTTATTATGCGTACAGCTAAGTAGTGGAATTACCTGCCGGAGTCTGTGTTTCCGGATAGCTACAATATAGCCATGGGTCTTTAAGTCAAGAGTGAATAGGTTATTTCTAGTTAAGCGTGTTTCACCGTCGACCACATCTTCGCTACAGGTGAGATAGTGGTCAAGTGCTAGCCTTAGACAATAAAAAATCTTCCAATAATGAAGTTCGTAGATTAACCAAGGTTTGGCTATTATTGGTAATGCAAAAACAAGAGTGGACAGTTTTCTAAGCTGTGGTTTACTGTTGACACGCATTTCTAGATACAGCAAAGAGTCTATCTTTAAGAGAAGTTACCGAGGCTCTAGACAAGTGGCATTCGATGTCAGCGAAGTCGAAATGTCAAAATGTAAGGGATTGATCACGTGATTTTTCGATATCGCTTGTCAATCCCATACAGTTATGCTTTTTTGACAATCGCTAATGCCACGCTTTCGAAGATAAAATGTCACTTGTCTAGGTCTCTTTTGTTGTTATCTACTTTTGAATCATTTCCTTAAAATAATTTAAGAGAAAACCTACGTCCTATCCACAAGAACCTTAGTTTTTCTATCTAGAAGTTTCATTCGATTACAGACATAACAGCCCAACCTAAGTTTCTATCACCTTATTTATGTATCGTTACCATCAGCATTAAGTACTTACATTAGCAATACACAATGTAGTACTAATTGTAATCTACAGCCTGATCTATATCGTCTATGAAATTTTACGCTAATCTGTTCACTCGTTTACGACTTACGAGTACTTAATGGTTAGTAGTCGAGTAAGCTTTAGTTACGCATAATTATCTGGGTACCGAGTATTTTACAGATTATTCGATATAGATCATCGATTTGGAATAGTGTATCGAATAGTGGAACCAGAGGATTATATAAATAATCCTCTGATTCCACTATTCGATACCTCAATAAATTCGTCAGTTTTATCTGTGGTTAATGCATTACTTCACGTGTTTGTAACTTTGTATGTCAAAATGTTCCTATCTGTCTAGCCTTTTCCCAACTCTATTGGGGTCGGCTTCCAGTCTCACCGGATTCAGCTGAGTACCAGTGTTTTATATGGAGCGACTAGCTATCTGACCTCCACAACCCAGTAACTGGGTAACACGGTACCCCTTGGCAAGACTGGTGTCAGATCTCAAGCTTCTGACTACCCGTAACGACTGTCAAAGATCTTCAAATGACAGCCGGGACCAACGGCTTAACGTGCTTTCCGAGGCACGGAGGCAACTCGGTACGTTGAAGTGGTCAACAATCCACGGAACGACCTCGTCAAGCGTTGCTTAACCTTGATGATCGACCAGTGCGGCTGTTATTATTAAGCCACGAGCTCCTCCTATGTTAAAATGTTCCACGGGTATATATCCGCAAATTCTGTAAAAAAAAGTTGTTGCATTGTCGTTCCACGCCTGTCTGCGGAAGCTTTTATATGACCAATTATTCAGAATAATTTATTGTTACGTATCGCAAGTAAAACACCTTTAGGCCAGGCATATAATATGAAGAACACAGAACACTCTCCAAAAGTAATTCCACAACTTACCTCACAGTGAAACGGTCACATAATTTTGCCAACCATCTTCCCTAGACACGCATGTTGCGTAACAAAGACAACATTATAGAAAATAATTATAATTCGCATATAGTAAGCGTGAGATAAAACCATGCTGCCGTCCAATAGCTAAAGTGACACTATCTGACACGTCATATTTTTAGTTATAGTAGAAAAACAAAATTATGTTATACGAACTGTAACTACTGTAACGAAATAATAAAAATCTATGCTGTTTATCAAGTTTAAGTCATTTGAGAGTTTCCAGTGTCAAAGAAAAAATACAACCGACTTCCAAATAAAAACACTACAAAGTGAAAAATAACTTCAATTTCGGAAGTCGGTGTCTTGTTTTTGTTTCTTCGTTTTTTGACACTAAATGCCGAAATCTAAGTTATTTTTTTTTATTGGAAGTCGGTTGTATTTTTTTGTAAAAAGTTTTTATTTTCCATTTTTTAGTTGTGGTACATATCTATAACATCCACCGTTTTGCCAAATTAAGTTACCCGAAAAACATGATACTTGAACACAACTGGTGAATTTAGAGTGTACTAGTGTGGACTGTACACATCTGCATATCCCTTTAGAGCGTACCGATGTGATGAAATGGTGTAAACAATAAACAGACATGCCATTGCAGCATAAAAAAAAAATCGGTTCACCTATAGGTACTTCATAAAAGATAGCTTGATCTCTGCGACAGCTGTCATTATCAATACAGTAACAATAGCGCTTGTCAGGCTAACAATAACGTATACGTCAGTTTGACATATGTCGCAGAGATCAAGCTATCTTTTATGAACTATAGTATAAAGTTCTGAGGTAACACATAAAAAAAAGATAGTCGGTTTGAGAACCGCCTCCTTTTTGAATCCGGTTAAAAATAGATTTCATTACGCACTTCGAATAGGCAGATTGTTAAATAAAATCAAAATACCTACTTAATCTTATGAAAAATAGGTTTGTAAACATACTAATTTGAAACGATCGTATTTTTTTCCGGAACCTAGGTATTAATAGTAGTAAATTATTGCCTAGAGAGATCGAAAAAGACTTTTTTGCTTATTACGGAGGTGTTAATAACTCAAAATCAGGCAAATGTCGTATAGTGACACTCTATCTCTAGCTTTAGGACGGCATCATGGTCCATACTAAACAGGCATGCGTTGCGTGCGAATGCGAGGTCATACAATCGCCGCTTTCTCATAGACCTGGACGGAAAGCTTAAATTATCATTTCAGCTGAGCTTGTATAAAGTAAAAGACCACCCAGTGTTAGAAGGTTTTTAAAGTAGGGTGAGACCAAAGAAACCATGGAAGGGTTGTGTAAAAGAAGATTGGAAAGAAGGGTAGGAACGAAGATGATGCTGAGAGAGAGTAGAATGTCGATCCGAAATATTTTGTGGTAAGGATTTGATGATCATTAACATCAAGTTTCTTAAAACGTAAATGAGACCAGGATGTTAATAAATTAATAACAACCCAGATTATTTTTAGACTTAAGCAACCAGCTTTTCTAATAATGTACTGTATGGCCATTCTCGATGCCAAATATACGGTCTCTCTCCTCAAAATCGGACGTTTCTAGGTACGTTCCGGTAAAGAGGCATACACCAATATTAAAGTGATTATTTACCGTCAAATTGAAAATATCCGAGTATTGTACAATTCGGAAGTCGCCTATTACACGAATGAACGTTTCCAATACCAACAATTGAAGTTACAGGTATTACAACATTCTTAAGTTAAATAATTACGGTGATTTTCTCTTATGGCGTAAGCAGAACATGCAAATATCTTCCTGCCGCTTCTACATAACTGTTTAGACCAGTATGTGGTTAAACATTACCGTTATCCGTGATTCATCTCTATGTGAGAGTTTGTAATTTTGATATTTTACGAGCACATTTATTGACGTTCTAGCCGTCCCACGCGGCTTCGCTCCCGTCAACTGGCTACCTACCTAACCTACCCTACCTACCCTACATACATGAATGTTGCGTAACTTTAATTGCTTACGCAGCGCATGCAACGGAAGTTTTCAAAAAGGAATACTTTTCCCGTTTTTGCAACATTTTTCATTTATGCTCCGCTCCTATTGGTCGTAGCGTGATGTTATATAGCCTATAACCTTCCTCGATAATTGGACTATCCACAACAAAAATAATTTTCAATTCCAACCAGTAGCGCTTGAGATTAGCGCGTTCAAACAAACAAACAAACTCTTCAGCTTTATAATATTACTAGAGTCTGGCCAACGAAAGTGTGATCTGAAAAACGCGGCAAATTCAAAAAATCCTAATGTGGTATCACCAACTATACCTCCAGTTAAAAGTTTTGATACTTGTATTTATTATAATTTATTTTTTGATTTATTGGCTCCTTTTGGTGAAGTGTGATGGATCCGTGACTGTCATGGATGTGAGTTAAAAAAGAGTGTGTAGATTTATTTATTAGTATGTACATAATATTAACCCACTTAACATTTAATTTATTAATTACTTAATCATCATACTCAAAATCATAGTCCAAAAATTCAACCTCTAAGTATTCATCTGTATCTGAATCATCATCTACACTTATATAAATTTTTCCAATATTTCTTCTGTTATGTGATCTCTTTGTTTACATTTATTTGCCACATTTATTACATGGTCCGTCAATTTTTCCAGTCTTCTGCAGTTATTCTGCCAAATGAGGAACATTGAAACATAAACATAAGAAAAGGTATCATCATATCGTAAATATATAACAATCAGCCAACATGGATCAAGATTACCAAGTCATACTAATAATCGCAATCACAGACAATACACAGATTAATAATGTTGCCATACCCCAACTTTGAAAATACCCCAGATCACGCTTTCGTTGGCCAGACTCTATAGATATGATTCGTCTAACAACATAAAATCACACTCACTTTTAGGTACTCACAAAACTCGTGGAGGCGATGGCCACGTCTCGCGTCCTGCCCTGGTTCACGCCATGGTACGGAGCAAGAGGGCATGGGATGCTGTCACCTCCTTTTGCGAAGCAGTAATGTTCGCGAAGGAGGAGGTGGAACGCGTGAGTGAGACGCAACGGGGACGCCCTCACGCCCCTAGCCACCGCAGGAGACGCCCTGGGCGTCGGGTGTCGCAAGCCGATTCCCGGCCACCGTAGGCGCGGGCTTGCGGATGCCGAGTAATGCGTAGCTCGCCGTCCGATAAGGCTCAGGCAACGGCAGTTTTTCACGCGCGCCTCAAAGAGATGTCAGCAAAATATTCGGTGTCCGCTAGGGCCGACGCCTGTCTGGGTCGCGGATAAATTTGAAAAAGAGTTACCACAGACCTGGGAGGAGCAACTGAAGGAACACTGGTGGGCTTTAGTCAGTAAAAGCCTGGCCCCCCCGCTGCACCCAGAGCGGGAGAAGTCATTAGATGATTTCCCACCCCAAAAATAAATGATAATACCGAAACTAAGGCTTGTGATTAAACCCCACAGCAGGTTCACCCATAGTATGCCATGCCAGATTTTATCACACGAATCCAGACTCCTGACCGGCGAGCACGGCCTCTGTGATAGCCTTATGTCACGCATTTTATCACGATTTTTGTTCCCAAACTGTGATAAAAATGTGTGACTCACGCCTATCACAGTAGGCCGTGCTCGCCGGTCAGGACGTTACATCTTTTATTAGTACTTAGTAGTTTAGTTACCGAGAAATAGTAGAGTAGTTTTCCATGTTCTCTTGATTATTATATTGATAGGTATGTGTTTAATTAACAAAGCTAAACTTTTACGATTTACAAAGGCTAACTTAACCTTTACCTACTGCTAACTTCTAAATATACCATTTAAACTTAGCAGCGATTGTAATTGAATAAATCGCCATTAAAATACCGTTCTCACGTTTCAGGCTGTATAAACGAATGCCCTGTCTTTACTTTACTATTGACAATAAAATACGTTCCAAAGATTTAATTTTGACTGATATTAAGGTTTAGGATAGGACAGCATTCTCTACTGTGCTACCAGTTCGAAGTATTTAAAATTATAATTAGATGATTGTTTATTGAGTAGACAAAGGTGTCTGTATTAATTTCATTTGTACTAGCGAATACAAGGAGGGGCGAACTTGACACATTCAGAAAGGACTGGCCAAAACTTGCCCAAAACCGGGAGAAATGGAAAGAAGCACTGCAGTGGGACGATTCAGGCAGAAAATAAAATAAATAACTAATAAATAAAAATTCTAGTGTGGGGCAACGTTTATTGAAAAAAATACAACGTTATCGCCAAGAAAAGACTTAGGTACGTGAAAAACTGAAATAATAGAAAAGTCACAGGAATTATTTAAAAAAAACAATATCGTAAAAAATTACAGTCGCAATATGACACTACACCACGTTCCATTTTCTCCGCTCAACGTGCTAATAGTGTGGCCCAACCCGTCTATCGATATCGAGGTCAGAAGTATTAGCACTTATTATCGACATACTCGTCCACGCCCACCCAACTTCCTATAGAAAGCTTAAACAAATACAAGAAAGGGAAGCCTCTAATGAAGCTATTCACAATTAATGATACGTTTATGAGCGCCGTAATAAGAACAGGTTATAATTGGTGTTTTTGTAGCTGTGGATATCAATAAATATAAACAAGATTTGTTTTGAGCAAGGGATTAAGTAATAGTAGTTAAAAAACAAAAAAGCGTCGCTTTATTTGTTGAGACAAGGATCAAGGATTTTAAGCACGTCGTGAAAAACCACAAAACTTTTTGCTACGTAGAAAATAAACATTCTAAAGAAAATAATGACTGACGCATGACGACCAAGACCCACGCACTTCTTTAAGATCTTCCGATTAGTCTAACATACAGACATACATGAACATCATTACATGGGTGCCTCATTTTACAACATGTAGTGATTACTCCGTCGCTTTTATCACATGAACCAAATGAAAACAGCGCATTAAAGTATAATAGCTCTTTATCGCCGCGTTAAAGTAGCTGGTAATCAACTGGAAACTGGTTAATGTTTCCGTGCCCAACGGCCCAGCAATTTGTCACTACTCCTGTACTATTGCAATCATTAATCCCCAACACATTATTGCAGCCGTTCCAACCAGGACCGTACTTCTTGTTGACACTGATTGGAGTTCCTTTCACGCGCACAGCGGAAAGAACATGACTACGCGAACATCAAAGCTGCTACTTTGCAAACAAACAGACGGCCTTTTGAAAAGGGAGCGACGGTTAGATTGCATCACGTAAGTTATTAGACGCTATGATGAGGGGATATCGAGTCTTACATAGCTCGACATGCACGCGGTAATACCCGTTCTCAACGGACATAAATCATAAAGCAAACACGGAAAACAATTAACAGAAAATAACGAACAATTTCACCCGACACGACTTAAAGATACTGATCTTCCAATCAGCTGTCAATTTGAAAAAAAGTGTTGGCCCCAATTGCATTTTATCGATACTATTACGCAAATAAGGTGCATGGTCAACTGACCAGGAGAGGTAATTAAAGAATGCGATTGCATTAAATGATTGTGATAATGAAGTTCAATCGTTTCGTTTTCATTATATTTGCTATTCCTGCTTAGGTTATTTGCAGAGTTAATTAAAATCGTGGAGTTAATATTGCACGCTTCAGAGAGTTTGTTCTGATTTAACACACATAAGTTCTATTTGGTTACGTCATAATTGCTTCGCAATTTCGATTATGCGTTGGTAAAAGTGTTAATAACAATGTGTTAGCAAATTTATTATGTGTTGTAAAATGGGATCATTTATTGTTCTGTGCTATAATAAAAAGCTATTACGTTATAGTTATGCCATCCGCTGTGTAATTAACATTTCTCGTTAACACGTCCAGTGGCTTTAGCTCTTTATTAAGCCCAGTGTGTGCATTACAGCCGTTATTTAAATGCTAACAACGACTTAATTAAAGTTTTATTCGTATCATGAATGCTCAGTCGGCATCCTTTGGCTGAGTAACTACAAACGACAATCGATAAACTGTGCTGTGAAATAAATCTTATAGTTTGTCTTTCTTGATGTTCGATCGATAACATCGTTAGAGTTATTTAAAACACTTGCGCCGCGTAGGTGAACGCTTCGCAACAGTGGAACAATAAATCGTCTGTCGAGTAGTAACGACGAGACAAGATTATCGATAATTTTGACGTCCAACACTAGCCTGCGGATGTTTAGATTCTTGTAGTTTTTACGAGATAGATTTTTGTTTTACGAAATTGGAAACTTTTTATAAATATTTATGTTCGCGAAACACCTGGCCACCTAGAATACTGTACTAAAGACTCATAAATAAATTCATATGTGATATTTTATAACTGGATATAGTAACACTATATTTTACTGGTTCGTTGCTCGGTCTGTAGGAACTGGTTCTAGCAAATTATACATGTCTCTTTGTATCCGGTGCCTCTTCTTCGCTATAATTTATAGCAACTGCTTTCTAAACCCTACGTTAGCTCGGCAGACGCTTACATGTTTTAATTCACCGCTGGCAAGCTGAACGTTACTTTATAAATTTTAAAGAGCTGCTTTGTGATTTTATTTGTTAGATGCTATCGTAAATTGGATGGAATAAAAGGCGTTTGCTGCGTTCAGAAACGAGACTTGGGAGTTTATTACCATATTCTAGGAAGTTTTGTTGGACAAAGTGCTTCAAATTGATTTTTATTAATTTTCATGTTGGTTGTATACATTTACAACACATTTGTGTGTGAAATGGTACCCTCAATTCTAACTTAATATTATAAATGCGGAAATAACTCTGTCTGTATGTTTGTTTTTTACCTTTTCACGCTTAAACCGCTTCACCGTTTTAGATGAAATTTTATATGGAGATAGTTTGAGACCCTGGGAAGGACACAGGATAGTTTTAATCCCGAAAATCATCTATAAGGAGATGTAAAAGTGGAAGTTTGTGTGGCCAACTAATAATTTCTCGAGTAAGCCGACCCACACACCTACAATATTATTGCTCGATATATAGAAAAAGCTGTTCGAAGTAGGTATCTACTAATGCTACGCAGAAGAAGTCGCAGGCAACAGCTAGTATATTATTAGCTTTACATTAGAAACTCTTATTATATGTCAGTGCTTTGGAAAACGGACTAAAATAACAAGAAGACGTCTAATAAATCATTAAACTAATAGCTTTAAATATAAGACACTCAAAGACGATAACATAAACTATAAATCAGGCACTAACCACTTCATTCCAAGATGGCGCGGAGAAATACCAGAAATATAATTGCATAGTACGCAAATTTAAAAAAAAAGAATAGTGCGTATTCTTTTTTTAAAGTTAAAACTAATTCTTAGAAAGCCGCAGGCTACTGTCAAGCTACTATTTTAGCAGTAAAAAGTGGTCGCACCACCGTTTTATCGCCAGTTTAATCTCATACCTCATACAAAAGGATATTTTTTACACTGTAATATTTTATCTTAAGCTTAGTTATATCATGTCTAGTGTGAGTCTGTCGGAAGGTACGTGTGAGATTGTGCGTGTGATGAGTACTAAGATTTAAGGTGTAAAAAGTTTACCAAATGTCAGTGGCCTCATATCTTTTTAAGTAGCAAAGCACGACGAAATAAAGGTTGTTTTGAAGCCTTAGGAAAGCATCCCACTGAAGAAAATGTGATTCCGTCCTTAAACAGATTCTGTTGAAGTAAATAGCATCAGAGAAGTAAGTAGCAATAAAAGTAGTGGTGGCCCAGTGGTAACAGTGGTTCGAACCGAGGCAGGCGCTTTACTTTGTGTAAATTATTTCATCATCACTGATCTAAAAACTTTGAAGAAAAACATTGTGAGGAAACCGGCATATCCGAGAACCAAAAAATCAAAGACATATGACACCCACCAACCCGTACTGGACCCGCGTGGTGGATTATGGTCTATTCCCTATCCCACAGATCAACAGGCCTGTGTCCCAACAGTGGGAAAATTAAAAGGCTGGTGATGATGAAGTAGTATCGTATGAATCATTTTCAAAAGACAAGTGTGACCTGTAAAAATGACAACTTTACAAAGGTTTCAATGCAGTTACTCCCTCGATTGGGATTCTAGTCATGTGCCCTAAATTCTCCTTTACAAAGCCCACTACGGATTTGACATTTCTTGACATTTTCATTTTCATAATTTCAAATATCAAATCGATACAATAATTTAATTTTATTGGTGCAGCATTAACATTAGCATTAATTTTAGAAGTAATTTACATAATGCATTATGCTAAAGATTAGCATAATATCTATATCACTGTTATATATCGGTTTAAAAGCTTTAAGATTATACAGACTAACGACCTGCTCCTGCTTCGCACGGTTTTTCAAAACACCGAAATGTGTATGTAAAGAGTTTACACGGGAAACTAACTGCGCAATTATTGTCAATTTTGGTTCAATATCCGGCAATAATTGTAAAGAATTGCCCAATTATAGTTGCCCGTGTAAGTGCATCTTTATACAAGGTAGGTATAACAGAAACAACAAAATTCCTGAAAAGGAGTCAATGTACTCATAATTATGAACAACTTTTTCTGTTTAGTAAATGTTTTCGAGTAATGCAAACAAATGTTTGAGGAAGTTGATTTCTTTTTGCCGTTTCAGACTGGGTACCATAGTAGAAGATGTTTGTAATGATGAAAACAATGACCCCTTTTCAGGAATTGCGTTATTTCTGTATTTTGTTTTTATACTTTGTATGGGATAAACCTTCCGGAAGAAATTCTCTGAATTATGGTAATAACCGCATCAAATCTGTCGTTAAGTTCTGAAAAATAATGCGGTCCCACAGACAGACACGAAAAGTGACTTTATTTTATATGTAGTTAGAGAGGTTACGTAAATAAAAGAGTTTTAATAGATTTATGACTTCGCAAATCAATTTGACGTGTAAACTGTTTGACTCATAAACATTTCTATGTCAGATTGACGTTGACAGGTTACGTCAGTTAATTTTATGTGCATATTTAATTAACTAAGTTTTAATTACAACTTGTTTCGATGTAATTGGGATGCTTAATATTCTGTTTTCTTTTTTATGGTTTGACTTTAATTGACCGTTTACATTAATTTTAATATTTTGATAGTCTTTTATGATATTGAATGGAGTTCCTTTTAGTGGACTAATTGGGCGAAATATCAATTCCCACATTTGAAATTAATTTATGACGTATACATTTATTGAAATTGATTTAGGAAACGTGGTAAAGAAAATAAAGAAAGAAAAATGCATTGAAATTCATTGCGTAATATATATTATAATATCGATGGAAAAATGCTTGTTTCTGACTCGTACAGGACAAACAAGAAAAAACATTAATACTAATATTAAGTAAAATGATTTTATGTAGGTATCGATGTTGGTTACCAAAATAAAAAAATAAGACTAAAACTAGCAAAATAAAAAGACGTGTGCGCAATTAAAACACTATTTCGTTCATTAATTCTAATTCAACATGTAACGTAGTTTTTCTTTAACAGATTTAACATCAAAAAATAACTTTAAACATTTATAAGAAACCAAATAGGCCATTAAACGTCCCATTAAATCTACAAAAGTGAGCCATAAACATCTATTCAAACCTATAATAAAACTTTCTAACAAACTTTTTACCATAAATCTATTTATAAAATAAAAAATAAACTCTTAAACTCTCAAGCCTATAAAGCGTAAAAATATAGCACCTTTAATTATTATAGGTGCAGTAAAGACTACCCGTCTAACGCGAGAGCTTGCATTCTTTGCAACAGAATTACAAGACGGTCCAGACTCCAGTAATGGTGTATCTGTAGCCGTACCACAGGCTACCTGTTTCTTAGCATAATGACTGGCCTAACTGGAGCTTTGTATCATGGAATGTTTAGGAATTCGCTGTACTGTGCACTTGGCGCGAATGGCTTCTTGTAACGTTCTAAGTTGGATCGAATCGTAATTGATTAGTTTCGTTGCCTTGTTTTGTTTCGAGTAACTTTAAACCTTTCTTTCTGTTGTAAATACGAAGGCCTTGTTGCAGAGGCTTGGTTTATTGACTATAAACTTTAACAAATCCGCCATTTTTGTGTCTGTTAAGTGTTGTTCAAGACACTCATTTTATATTATTTTACGAACGTTGGATCTGAAGTCTTAGCGCAACCAAATATGGTTTCTGAAAGAGAATGCCATAACAGTTACTGATAAACTGCTTATGCTCTAAACAATAATAACCGCTGCATCATTTACCGTTGTCTTAAAGAAATGAAACACCACCACATCCAATTTCATAGACACCGTCAATTTCCTTACTCCAGCAATTTCTTTAAGCGAAACAAAATACTTGAGCTTTATCTATGTATACGTAAGTATTATAAACACAGCTTACACCTCAGCGAATCCCGTTTCTATCTTCACGTAATAACACTAATCCTGAAGACTAGAAAATACCCGAGCTGCACCCAACTATACTTTGGCTACGAATTTAACTCTTAATTGCATGTACATTGCCGCTTTACATTCGCTCTCTGATATGTAGTTAGAGGCAAAATGTTAATGGATTGTTACCTTAACAGGAAGCTTTACAGTCGTGGTTCGCTTGAATCCTGGGAAAACAGGGCTGCCGTATCAGAATCCGTCTGACAGAACAATTGGGTTCAGTTAATATTCATGGGATCTGTCAATTATTTTCTCAACGGTTCACCGTATCGCTATCTATATTAGAGGTTATTGGATGTTAATTGTGGAATTATTCAGTTCTGAATGTGACGAAAGGTGAACTTGTTAGCCATGGAATGTGCTCGAATACTGGACTTTTGTAAGGAGTGGAATTCCTTGCCGGAGTGTTTCCTGATAGCCTTAATTCTTTTACCCCTCATATATCCGGAACGCAGATCTACGCGAGTCACAATGGCTTTATAATTCTTTCAGTTAATTGCATACAAGGGGTTAAACCAAGAGAAGTATAGGTTCCTTTTAGACCAGCGTGCTTCACCGTTGACCACATCATCGCTTACCATCAGGTGAGATAGTGGTCCAAACGCGAGCGAGTCAACAATAAAAAATACAGTACAAATGGCTCCAGAATTCTTTAGCTAATTGAGCTTCCAATCAACTCCATCCCTTCGACTTTCTGTTTTTATTGAAAACAATTAACGTCTGAACTCGCCACTTTAATCACCAGGCTTTCGCAGTATGTTGTTAACAATTTACAAGGAGATGCGACTGCCATTTACTTGACACGTCTTTAAACACATTTTACGACACTCACGGGATAAGTAGGATAGATGAACTGTTCTTAGCCGTCGCAAAAGCAATGCCACCGTAATAAAAATTACAGTTATTTCAGCACGTAGGTACTCCCTTTTCTTTATTAACACCGCAAAATTTTAATACCCATAAAGGATTGTAATCGCCTGTAAGTTAATTTACAGCGCACTTATTCAGCATAACCTGTTGATTGCTTGTCGTAGAGAACTGTCAGTAAACTTGCTTAACATTAAAACGCGACAGCGATAAATATTATCTTTATGTCAGCTTGCTTCCTATTTCATAAATCTGCGGATTACCATGGTCGGATAAAAGGACCTTATTACCTATTTATGATGTTCGGTCATTACTTCTCCTTTGATATTTTGCGTCGTTTAGGATATTGTTGAAAATGTTGCAATCTTAACAAAGCCATCTTTTATAAAAGATACCATTCTAAAATGAACCTTTGGAATTGGTAATAGGGTTTCATCAGGTCCATATTCTTCATATTCATGTTTGGAAGTCCGCAGAGACGCGTCGCCTGACTGATGGTTATCCGATATCCGTAAGATGGTATGCTAAATCGCCGTTGATGGTCAGATGTGTTACTCAGTGTACAGGATGAGTATATTATTATAAGCCTTTACTGTTAACTTGATGACGTGATTGTTAGTCGCCGGTCGTGATTTCTCAAGCACAATGAATATGCATTGAAGTCGTGTTGCTTGCTAGATCACTTTATCAAAAACAATAAAATGTGTCTTAAAGACGTTTTCTTACCGGTATGTCATAAGTAGTTTATTAATTAAGGTTGTTGCTGGATACCATTGGACACCGTAAAATGTTTCACTGCATTCTACAGTTGGAAGATTATTCAAAAATTAGCCTCGACCATCTTGCGTTCTTTCCACATTCACGCAGGTGTATTTCAAGCCAACACGGTGCACGCCTATTCAAATGAAAAAGTTATCAACAAAACTATAGTCAGCACTGGATTTATTCTAAGAGGTTTCGGTGGCGATGTCGCGGTGATAACATCTAGATCGGATCTCCTTGCGTGCCGATCCGATCTTCAAGCTCCTGCTTTAATGAGGCCTAGTGATTCAGTCTCGTGGGAGTGGCTAGAAAATTGTCCGTTTTTATCATACATACGACGTCACTTATGTAATAGTGTGCTTATTATGCACATATATCAGCAGCACTTTATCTTTGTTTAGAATTGTGTTTCCTGGATGGTTGTTTTCTGATGTGTCCGGTGTCTTTGGAATAACGGGAACTTCAGCATTTGTTAAAGCTTTCTGGTCCCCAAGACATCATTCTGTAATCCCTTTGATTTAGTCATTCTCCAAAAGAGACCAATTGACGATGATCAGCATCAATGTTTCTAATAATAGTATTAAGGTATAACTTCAAGAAGTATAAACATACAGATGCTAAGCTTTTTTGTAACTTTGCTCTATATTAGGAATTACTCGCGAGGGTGCATTAGCAACCAAATAAACTCACATACATGACATACACAAACAATCAGACCGGAACAATTATCTTTAAGCCATACAAATATTTGTTCCATGTGAGAATCGAACCAGTGACACGCAGTACACCAACCACTGCGCCAACCGGGTCGTCGATAATGTCGGAAGATAGTTAATTGTAATGGTCTATGAAGAACTGTTTAGCAGTGAATGGTGGGTTTTCGTTAGTGATATTACAATTGTCAACTCGAGTCTTGTATAATTGCTGTTTTAAATTCGGACTAAAATATTATCAACTCGAATTAATCCGTGAAATTAGTTTTATTGTCATCTAGCTATATTCGCTTAATCATTACGATCTCAATTTCCCAGACAACCTTGGAGTAGATTTGGACTTGCTTATTTTTAGTTTTTCGTTGGAATTTCCATTCCAACCATGAAGTTGATTTCATTCATAATTATAAATGGCTTAGTTGGTGAAAATAAAGCCTTATTTTTTCATTGTTATCCTACAATGAAAAACTCCATTCTTCCAGACTCTTTGTTCTTGAGAAACCGAGCACTGATACAACCCAGAACAGAGCTCTCTGGCGCAGAAGCACAAGGAGACCCGACCTATGCTAAACTAGGAAGAGGGCTTAAAAGAAGAGAAGAAGAGGTGAGGAATGTTTTCTGTTAGGTTTTTCTTCAGTTAGACATCCCCTGAGACTCCATCATTCCTATTTGGCTTTTTATTAAACAATGCAGTTTTTAACTAATAAAAGCTATGAGTGATACTGCCATAACACAAATGTAATGAGTATAAAAAACCGACCAAGTGTGTGTCGGACATCGCACATTTTTGGTTCCGTACCAAAGAAAAATCCTATCAACATATTGGTATTTTTTAGTAAAATATACGTAATAATAAACATTATCACCAAATTTTAAGTTCAATAGGATTTTTTTTTTTTTTTGGGTCAGATTTTTATGACAGACGACATACATACGGATACGTGAGTGACAGCAATAGCTTCAGGTACGGAACCCTAAAAAGTCTTATCCATTCCAACATTGCGTAAGACTTGCATATTGCATTCACAATTTCATTTAGATTAGATACCAAGTGTCCAAAACTTATTAAAATCATTTTAATCATCGTTTCCTTTGTATTTTATATCACGTCCGGCTTTGCAATCATTGTGATATCTATCTCGTTATGTTAATCACATCTGCATCTTATTATCTAGCGGTCGTATAATGAAATGATATTCAAATGAGGAATAAAACATGCAAGATCTTGTCGATGTTTCTCTGAGTCTCTTTGTGTGAATTCAAAAATTTTGTAACAATTATGTGAACTGTTTTCTTTATTGGTGATTAAGAATTGATCTTGTTTAAATGATTAGTTTAGTATATTTAATATGTTGCAAGTTTCAAGATGTCAATCTATTATATTATTATCAATAACAAAGTTCAAGTGTTATGGATTTTTCATTATTAGCCGTTGTTGAAACCAACCTTTGAATATGAATATCCGATCAAAATTTGCTTTTCTCAGTTCAGTTAAAATTTATTCCGGAGAAGTTTATTTTAATGGCTAATAAAATCATGTTAACGCCTATTTCCTTTGTGGTTCCTGGTCTTGGCTTTACTCTAACAACCATTGCTGATTTAATTGCTACTTTAATAGAGCTCTTTTGTACGCCCATCACAGTGGGCGTTGAAGTGGGCCAAAGTGGGTGTACGGGAGCCATAACAATAACATTCTCAGTTATGTAGGCACTATTCGCAATAGAGCCAGTTATAACAGTAACTGACTTGTTAGTATAGCAACTAACTTCGTTAGCCTACATAACATCACGCCTGTATTCCTCGAAGGGTTGGGCAGAGGCACAGTATAAATATGGAAGAACAGTACGGAAACTACCTACAAACGCTTGAAACGGCACACTCACGCAAACAACGAGACCTGCTGTCAGTAGTTCGTGCCGCTTAGGGGTCTCGTCGAAGCGCATGTTTGTGTAAGTGTGCCGTTTCGAGCGTTTGTAGGTGGTTTCCGTACTGTTCGTACATATTTATACTGTGGCAGAGGCACCTCTAGACCGACATATAGAACATCCCGCCTGTTACGTTTAGGTTCCATGTAATAGGGGGATATCCTATTGGCATAAACCGGGCACAAGTCCAAGAGTCTACTAAGAAATGCTGCTACTATGAAATACCAGATGGAAAAACCTAATAACACTCTGCCCGATCTGTGAATCAAACCCAGCAGGCTTTTTTTTTGTGTGTGAAATCATCCAATGACTTCTCCCGCTCTGGGCAAAGCGGGAGGGTTTGTCAGACTTTCACCCGTGTTCCTTTAGTTGCTTATGTCAGGGCCGCGGTAACTCCCTTTCAAATTTTTCCGCGACCCAAACCCAGCAGCCTACTTGCGTAAATGAATTCGGCGAAGGATTTGATCCTACAATCGACCAATCACGTGCGAGGTGAAAGACGCGTTGTGGATTTCGGTCTATGTGATTGGTCGATAGATGGGATTAAATCCTTCGCCTTGTCGAATTCACTTACGTAATTAGGCTGCTGGACCTCAAGCTTAGCAGTAGTGTTAGTGACCTCTAAACCGACGAGGCAGACATCCGTATCTTCTACGCAAATAAATAAAATTGAAGTGTTTGTATGTACTATGTTAGGGCAGTAGTGGCCCACTGGTAGCGGCCGCGACATATAAGTTATCGGTCGTGGGTTCGAACCCAGGCAGGCGCTTTACTTTTTGTAAATTATTTCATCACCACTGCTCTCAAAACAGTGAAGGAAAACATCGTGAGGAAACCGGCTTATCCTTGAATCCAGGGAATCAAACCGAAACATCGTGAGGAAACCGGCTTGTCCTAGAACCCAGGGAATCAAACCCAGTCATCTATATCTTTTATACAAATAGATAAAATTTAAGTGTCTTAATGTAATATCAAAGTAACATTGTTTTATTGAATGCATCTGTAAGCATATACGGTATCTACTAATTACAAATGCGCAATTTTTAAGATATTTTTATGACTGTTTGTCTGTTTGTTCCGGGTAACCTCCGAAATGGCTGGACCGATTTTGACTTCACTGGTAGATTGCTGATGTTATAAGAGATGATTTTAATCTTAGTTAAACAATTAGGGTTCCGTATAAATATACTAAAACCCATTTTTTTTGTTTATCGAGTATGACGCGGACGAAGTCGTGGGCAACAAGCTAGTAGCCTAATATAACATTAAAATAATAAATTACGATTTGACTGCAGTAACGATCACTGCACTAATTACTTAACTTCAGGCTTGAGTTGGCCTTTGCACTTTGCAATATTTTGTTCATAAGCAAGGTGGTCATTAAGTCGGCGAGCAATTGATCATACATTACATCTCAATTTCACAAATCGGTTATAATTTTACTGCTCTGTGTAGGGTTATCATTCATCTTGATTTTGCTTTAAATTTCAGTATTTTATAGTCAAGAAACTTATTAGTCATCATCATCATCCGCCTATTAATGTTCCCACTGCTGGGACACAGGCCTCTTCTCTGTGACAGGAAATGGGCCGTAATCCACACGCGAGCCCAGTGCGGGTTGGTCGATGTCACATGTCTTCGAATTTTTGGTTCTAAGACATGCCGGTTGCCTCACGATGTTTTCCTTCTCCGTTTTGAGAGCAGTGGTGATGAAATAATTTTAAAAAATCGTCATCATAAATCTTATTAGTATTACAGACCAATTTCAGTATCTCATTCTCGGTGCAATTCGAATTTGCAATTGTCGCTTTTTCACGGCTGTATTTCGATTCATTTCTAGTTTTGAGGCCAAAACTAATTTTCAAGATGATTGAAGTTCAAATTCAATTCAACTGTGCAATAATGTTTTGTTGAATATTTTACTTTCCTAAATAAAAACTTTGATCGATCTGGGCTTTCTTAGGTTTTTGTAGGTATAGTTATTCCCTGTTCCTGTTCTATGTTCCTGTATTTCCTGATGGCTACATCCTGGGGGACAGTCAAGAGTGAAAAGCTTCCTGTTAGACTAGCATGCTTCATCGTCGACCTCATCATTGCTCATCAGATGAGATGATAGTCAAACTCACGCCAAACAATAAAAAATACAGTTAATAAAAAAAAAAAAAAACCCGACTGCTTAAAAAGCGATGATCATCGACCAGATGTATCCTCCGACTGTACAGAATGATTTTCTTCTTGTTTACGTCTTTTTAGTTCGCTTTTTAAGCAGTCGGGTTTTTAATTTTTTTAATAAACTTTTTTTATTTATACTTTTTTAGTTATTTTTTTTTTAGAATTACGTACATGTGAACATATAAGTATTATATATTTTAGAAATCACCTCTTAAAACCCTTTATTTTGATATCCCACACGATGGGTTTGGAAGAACAAAAAAAAATTGGTCCCCCACAATATGGCGCCAAAAATCCGCCATTTTTTTATTTGCAAATTTTAATGTAGCCAGTGAAACTCGCAGGATTAAGACGAATCGATTGACGTAAGAATCATCAAAATCGGCCAACGCGTTTGGTCTGTAGAACGCCACATAGGAACAAACATACATTCATACTTATATACATACTTACATACATATATACATACATAGACTGATAAACACATTACCCTCCTTCGGCAGTCGGAAAAAAAAGAAAAATGGCACACTTGTAATAATAGTATTACTTTAATTGGGTCCATTAATTGAGTGTGCAAGTCACCCGCTGCCATTTTATATTCGTGTAGTTCAACAGTGGTCAGGCAGGGGCCAGTAGTCCTATAGGTTTTAGGCAATCGATCCACTAGACCCATAGCCCAATACATTTTTACTCCATATTATGCAAAAGACCTGCACCAACCGGGGATTGCCTTGATAATCGTCGGTTGAGGTCACATTTCCTGATACATTCGCATCCATCAGAAGGACGTCCGCAGGGTGCTGCGTAGCCTTGATGTGAACAAAGCGAGTGGCCCCGATGGTATACCAGCAATTGTACTTAAAACCTGTGCGCCTGAATTGTCTCCGATCTTGACACGCCTGTATCGCCTATCGATGGAGACTGGAAAAGTGCCGAAGGCTTGGAAGCTAGCCAACGTACAGCCCGTGCCCAAGAAGGGCAGTCGAGCTGACCCTGCCAACTACAGACCCATATCTGTAACGTCCATCCTCTGTAAGAGTATGGAACGTGTGCTCAACGGGAAGCTCCTGGCATACCTAGAAGCAAACGACATCCTCAGTGACCGCCAATACGGCTTCCGCCGAAATCGGTCCACTGGGGATCTTCTAGCGTATGCCATTCACATCTGGAGTGAGGCCATCGAGAGACACGGGGAAGCACTAGCCGTCTCCCTCGACATCTCGAAGGCTTTCGACAGGGTCTGGCACGAAAGCCTTATTGGTAAGCTTCCTTCCTTCGGTCTGCCTAGTGGTCTGTGTGATTGGATTGCGGACTTCCTGAGGAATCGATCCATCCGAGTGGTTATCGACGGCTGCTCGTCCGGTCAGTTAGATATCAACGCTGGAGTCCCTCAGGGGTCAGTGCTCTCGGCAACATTATTCTTGCTGCACATTAATGATCTGCTAAAACCCGGAACCTTTGGGTACGCAGACGACAGCACTGTTGCTGAGAGATACGTGTCCGACGCGCGGGCTACTGGGCCTCAGATTCGGTCTCTCCGGGAGGCCATGGTTGAACGCTTGAAATTGTCCTTGGAGGCAGTCTCCGAATGGGGCGATGCCAATCTGGTCAAGTTCAATGCCGCAAAAACACAGGCGTGTCTCTTCTCCGCAAAAAAGAGCCAATTTCACCCGGCTCCTTCTTTCCGAGGTGTAACCATACCGTTAACGGACCATCTTGAGCTTCTTGGCGTAACGTTGACATCGACACTTAATTTTGGCCCATACATTGAGGCAAAGGCTCAACTGGCTGCCAAAAAGTTGGGGATCCTTGCGAAGGTGAGACGATACTTCACGCCGGAACAGCTGCTTAAGTTGTATCAAGCGCAAGTTCGATCTTGCATGGAGTACTGCTCTCACCTCTGGGATGGATCTGCCAAATACCAGCTTGATGCACTTGAGTCGATTGACAGACGGGCCAAAAGGCTTATTGGCAACGATGCACTGGTCGCCTCAAAGCTCCAGAGCCTCGAACATCGTCGCCGAGTTGCTAGCCTGTCGGTTTTTTATCGGTTACACTTCGGGGAGTGTGCGACGGAACTGCACAATTTGATTCCACCTAGCCCTTTCCATCATCGGACTACAAGACGTACGGCCATGCGCCATCGGTATATGGTGGACATCCCTCCCATACGCACAAAGCGTTTTGCTAATACTTTCATTGTGCGCACAGCTAAGGAGTGGAACTCCCTTCCGGGGTCTTTGTTCCCTGACAGCTACAACCTTGGGGTCTTTAAGTCAAGAGTGAATAGGTTTCTTCTAGGCAAGCGTGCTTCACCGTAGACCACATCGTCGCTTAACATCAGGCGAGATAGTGGTCAAACTCGAGCCTATAAATTATAAAAAAAAAAAAAAAAAAAAAAAAAATACGTGCGGGTTGGCTTCGGCCTCACGCACGCCTTTCAAAGGACCGAGACCCCACGGTCCCGAGATTGTCAAAATATTACTTTAATTTGCGATATCAGCTAGATCAAGAAACGCTACATCGCAAACCCTGCTAGGGTTTGCGATTCTATCTAATATATCAGAATCCGCTGACACGAAGACGCTGCAGCGCTGTTAATTTACATCAGTCACGAACACTAAGCTGCGACCCAATGAACTTTAGATGAAGATGTTACGTAAGCCTATGCAAATCATGAAGATGCACCAAACACTGGCTTTATGTAAACACTTTCACGAACTAATAGAGGCTCTATACGTAATGCTAAGGTAATATAAGGGAATGAATCGTGAGGGTTTTGATTTGTTGCTTTATCTTCTCCATCTTTGTGATCGTTGTTAAGGGTTTTATTATGTAATAAAATTATACATATATGTAAGTGTTTTTCATAACTGCTTTTCCTTGCGCCTATTTTGAATAAGGAATCGTTATGTGCTTTAGAACCCAGATAGACATAATATTATACTTTATTGTACACCAAAATTGTTACACAATTCTTTTAATGCTCAACAAGTTCGTAACTCATTTAGATATTTGATCATTATAAATCTTAAGATGATGTTGTTTAGAAAACTAATATGATCTCTTCACTTGTTAGGTGCTTTCCAGAAAACACTATTGCCTAAGTAAAACTACTTACTATTCAATACGCAAAACGCATCTTTAGGAGAATTCACTTCTTAGTATTATTGTGTAAATACTGCTCCATGAGCTGTTTAGGTTACCTCCTAACTTTCCATGTCTGTAAGACAATTCACTCTAACAACAGTGAAATTTCGCGTTTAGCCGTAAACGGCCATCTTACTGAATATACGTGTAGGAATTTATGTTGTTTGTCGTATGTGGAGATTGTATCAGCGATAGGAGATAGGACCAACAAGTTCAAATAATCCGACCCGTGGTAGACCCTACATTTATTGCTGTATTTTCTCATTGTGTGGGCTTCTCTGTAGGTTATTTTTACTTACAATATCCCTTACTAGGTATAGGTTCAACTATTCTTTGTTTATGTTGAAATTTTATGGCTACTTAGTTTTATTCTTTCTGTGTTGTGTTCTAGGCTCTCCTCAATCTTTGTCTTCCTTTGAACGTCTTGTTTGCTCTAGTGCTTAACAAAACATTTCTGCATTTTTATTAGGAAACAACATTCTAGTCTTAAATTAAGCTGCTGTCGAAATCGCACGGGAGTTTGCTAATAAAGGGAACTTAAATCATGTCATATAGCATCAGTTTAATGTCGACCTTTTTCCCACGGGTTAAAACACGATTTCCAACGCAACAACGCGAGCGTGTTCTACACCTGTCTTGCGAAGGATCAAGAAACTTTAATCTAGCTCATTACTGCTCAGTTCAAAAACGGCGTATGTTGCCTTAAAAGCGAGTCTACTTGAGGCGTTGTTCTTGTTGTTTAATTAGATCATTGAGATAAAAGTAAATGCCACGTTACACGAGACTCGTTTCTGCGTTCGACACTTCAGCTCCAATATCACGACTTTAGTATAAAATTTAAGTTCGTATAAGTTCCACATTTTTTTTTAAACGTTATAACTTTTACGTACTTGGTACACCGTACAAATTTAGTAAACCTGATTTTTAAGCGTTTTTTTATGTTATTGATGAAGTTATTTCGAAACTAGTTCTTACTTTTAAGAGCTCATTTATTGCGATTTAACGATTAGCTGCCAACTTGATAGCATTGCGATTCTGGTAAATGGAAAACTTTAACAATTATTTATCCCATCGGATGTCATAGCAACAAATTCAAGATTATCTTCATCAGGGCGATAACGAGAAGCATCTGCTAAAAGATATCGTTGACATCCAGCGATATCTTTATGCAGTAATCTTTTATCCCATCCAAACCCTATTTCTATCAAAACGCTTTGCAGCGTTTAGAAGATTACTTCTAACACTGTAGGGGTTCGTGTGGGAGTAATCCGATATCCTTTCAGTTAGGGTTCTTAGGAAGCGTAGGCAATTGTAATGCATATGTTATTTCCTTCAATCTTGCCTTTACTCGATGGAGGTTTATGGTTGCCGGAGATTGCTGGTTGATCTGAGATTGTAAACTGCATTTTACTGGAGCTTCAAACATCTGCAAATATTTTGCAGATGTTTGAATCACAATCGCCGCCGTTAGCAAAGTAAATCGAGGGGTGGATGCGGAAACAGATGGAATGATCCGTGATATTGCAGATGCAACGGTCCGGTTAGTGGAAGAGCCTTTAGTTTTAAAGGAGTAAGAACGTAAAGAGGTTATAAAGATAGTGACTGAGAGGCTTTAGGAGCTTTCTAGTGCATTTCAAGTGCTGTATGGATACTTGAGAATAAATTGTATAACAGTTGCAATGCAATGACATATTATAATGCACCAAGTATCCCAATATCCTTACGAACTGACTTTGGTTTTGTATTCAAGTTGAAGGGCGTTTTCAGTGTTTTCAAGATCTGAGGGCAAATATGTTATTGACAGTTTCTCGTTTCAATTGATTAATTTCTTATTTTGGAACTCACCGCTCTTTTATTATTCTTGACAAGCCACAATTAAGTATCTTTAGCAATCTCATCGATAGGTTAACTACCAAACGATCGGCAATATTAAAAAAAACGGCTACTAATTTATTGAAAGTATAAAGTAATCGACAAACGATCCATCATCAGGTGTCAAAATGTTTATAATGATAGAATTTATCGACCGTTATCTCTGACGTTGAACGTTTTATTCTTACATCTTTGGCACTAGTTTTTATGGAGGGCTGTCTAGTAATTAGTCACTTGGAAATTAATTTGTTCTTTACATATTTGATTTTTGCTCTTCTATTATTTTGTTTTCATTCCTTTTTGCATTTACATCACCTAAACATTTTCCTGAGTGCGTTTCCCAGTTCTCGTATTCCTTTGCCATTCTAACGGTATACGGTTTAGCTCATTCCAAACTACCTTACAATAAATCGGAAACCTTATCTGCAGAAATGCTCCAAAGGAACCTATCAACATTCATCGGTGTTAGTCTGCCCCTGAACGTGCGGATGACCGCACCGCAATCCGTTAAGACAATGACTATGGCTTACTGTTGTTTTACAATACAAATTCCTAACACAAATTACATGTGTGCAGATTTCCGTACCCGCCTCCTCAGACGTTATTATTCTGTGTGCATATTACCAATAGGTTCTTGAACGATTTTAGTTAGAGTCATGATATATTTCATGCGTGTGACGTTTTCAATTTTCGTGTCTGGTTGGTTAATATTTGTTCGGTCTGGGCTATAAATTCATTGTGCATTTCCTTCTATAAGTGTTGAACAGGTTACTAAAAATTTTGTAATGGTGAAGCTGGATATTTCCGACCTAGCTGATGTTACTATTGCACACTCGGGAAGCGTTATTAAATGATTATGTATGTACAAAAGGCTAGTGCTATAGCATTAGCCTCACTGAGAGTCTCTGACTCGCTGAGAGTTCTCATGTCCAATCTAAGCACCACTTTTGTGTTAATTAATCTTGTACTTTTTTTTTTTTTTTTTTTTTTTTTTTTTTTAAATATTGAATGCTTTTTATTTTTATCTTGTACTTATGTATAGCCCTCGCCAAACTTCTTGGCCGCCCTGAAGTTGGTTTACCGGATGCGCGAGGCACGAAACGGTGCTGTTTTTGTATGAGATTTTCTACTGCGCAGCCATTGTAGCTAACTTCAGGGCGGCCAAGAAGTTTGGCGAGAACTATACTACAATCGTCATAAAATTAATTGTAACTTCTTATTTCTAATTCTATTTCACAAAAACTTGATTGACTACTGCTAGAAATTAAACTACCGTTAACTATCCTTTAATTATATTAAAGTTCGTGCTTTTAATACTCTCCTTAATTATACTTTATAACCACCACGTTTTATATCGGTTATGGTTTATGTTCATTAATAATGTTTGATTAATATTTTTAACCCTGGGTGGTCTAAGCTGCGTTTAGAATCATCAAAGTCTCTAGGAAGAACTAATTAGTGAGTTTGGTAATAAAAGTACAGTAAACTTATGATAGTAACAATTAATAATTCGATTTATCGACCAACTCAGCATCGTAAACGATGCATCTTGTTAGGAATGATTTTATTAGCGATGCGATTAAGGCCATATTTCATCCCGTACCTTTTCAATACAGTATAAAGGTCTAGAAGGTTTATTGAAATATTGGACAGTAAAACAGTAGTTCTTAGAAGCATGTAACTTAACTTCATGCAATAAACTATTTAAATGTTAAGTCACCGTGACAAGTAACACCAATTTCAAAACTAAGGAATGCAACATCATTTTATGACATCCAGTTTCAATAAACACCATACCTTAGCATCTGTCGCAGACAGATCATTACATTAATCAATATTTAGTAACATCCCAAAATTACCGTGACAATGAAGACCAGTTTACCAAACGTACGTGACACATTCTAAGACGATACTAATAGGATTAAGAGTATTATGAAAGACTTCGATGTGGCCTACTGTTTGTAATTCATCGTAATACTGTTAACGGATTATACTGTCCGTAATCAAGGCTAACTGTAATCGCATATCTGGAATTATCTGGTAAAGACGTTGATTTATTTTCTATTTTATAGGGCTTCCATTCAAATGATGTGTTTACTGTGACCAGTTCGTTAGAATTAAAGACGGTTTCAACAGATTTCTGTGCTGGTTTCAAAATTTTGTTTCTTAGAACGTCACTAGCTTTTTTGACTTTGTTCAGTTTTGATAATATCAACTGTTTACTGATTCGTTTGGTTTTAACATCACCAACAGATATATTCATAATATGGATCCTAGAATTGGAATTCACAACATCGTACTAAATATACCGCTAGTCCAAGCAGGTACTATGTACATGGGTCATCCATCAATCGAGACTCCTCCAGTTTGTCACTTACACGATAACCTCTTGATAGGAGTTATTTAATAAAGAGATAAACTATTGCTTGTAATAAATATGTCTTTGATATTTCTGTTTATTTTACCATCTATTCATCTAGTTTATCACCAACTGTTTTAATTGTAATTAATTATTCTCTAAACCTTATCAGAAAACCTAGTGCATCTGTAGCGTGTTCAACAAATAGTAATTCGTAGTCCCGTCAAACTTTATATCCTTTCGCCAGGGGGCCTACCCGGGACATATCTTTAGCATACAAATATAACGCGTGACAAATTAAAGCTACGTGCTAGCAACGTTCGCTTCGATCCGATATCGAACCTAGCAATAATGCTAATTGAGAAATGATTTATGAGAACAAAGAAAGAATGTGCAATTGTGCACTCCTTCATATTATCGGAGAGAATAATTTCCTATTGAATGGTAAAGAGAGGACAGGTAGGTAAAAGTGTCTGTGAATCAATTTTTCTGTAAATAATTGCTTTACTCATTGGCCTCCAATTGCATATACATTCCTTAGTTTTACTCGCGGAAGTTGTTAAACCTAAGTTTCATCCAGCAGAACACAAATTACGATTCTAATCTAGGTTACAATTTACAACAGCAACCAATTGTGCTTCTCCTTTCTTTGTAACAATTCCTCTAAATAAAAGATTAACACTTATAAAAGTAAGCTCATCCGTTAGCTGTATCATTGCATTATCTTATTTATTGTCGTCTCCGCCCACAAACTTAGATGTTGCGTTAGACTTTTAACGATTTCTCATGATTTACCCTGTCTTCTGAATAGCCTGTTAATACTGGGTCTACTTTTTGCGCTAACTTGCAACCGGTCAGGACCGCTTCACTTGTTTTATTGCACCTATAAACCACTATAAATAATTTCACTTAGAACAAGCGCGCATTACAGACAACGCCTTAAGACTTTTTGCATAAAATTAAACAGCTCCATTTAATATATGAAAAGTTATCGCTTCTTTGTTTGCGTTGAACCGCGTGGGACTATGAGCAGGTGATGCATTCATTTGCAGATCTGCATAGAGCAAGTACTTTGCGTCTTTATTAAAAATAAACACTATAGGATTGTGTTAATAAGAATTTATTTTTGTGGAACATTAATGGGTAAGCTGTCATTGTTGCAATTTCATAATTTGTCTTGAAGAAAGTTTGTCTTCCGCTAGAATATGCTGTCTCACATATTTTTCTATTTGTAAAGCTATTTTGTAGTGCATGTAGTTATGCACATTAACGTAAGCATTGCTCCAAGTCATCTGAAGCTGCAAATGATATAAGTAGTACATAATAAGCGTGCACTGGAGTTATATCTTTACATTTGCATATTACCATGACGTTTGTTCTAAAATGCACACACTTTAATTGCCTTTGCACGTTCAGGTGTCTACGGCGACCTATTTACTTGTTACTTTGTTACATTGACTTACAATATGCGCTTGACCTTAATCGTAATGAGAATTTACAGTGCTTGCAAACTTGCAAGCAAAGGAGTATTGTCCTTTGTTATGTTTTCTGAACCTCTTGATGTAGGATTTAGGAAGTATGGTTACGAAACTTTGAACATAATAATAAGATAGTTTATTCGTGTCCTAATTTCAAGTAAATGTAAGGTAAATGTAGCCTGAAGTTAAATTATGAAATGTCGTGCAAATGTCTCTGCATTGTGTGCAAGTAACAGAAATTGAAAATACGCATTCACGCGTAAAACCAGAATCTCACAATACTGCGGATGAAGTATTACGACATAAAACCGCTAATGAACGCTTTACTTGTTTCTTAATGAGAACCGTTCCCTAGACAAACCACATGTATAAAAGTAGAAAAGCACAGGACGTAATCTCTTGAGAGAAGCTTTGTACTTTGTTTACAATTAAAAATTATATGAAGATCAATATATTCACATTGCTGCAAAAGCAAGCAACGTCAGTCCATACATTTGCTGAATATCACCTACAAACTATCTGCCTATAAATTCCACTATAATGTAGAACCCCAAGGCTTTGAGGTCTTAAGCTTCGGTACGATATAATATATTGACCGGGTTATCAATACAAATAATTTATACGACCATTTATTTTTCTGCTTTAGCTTGTGGGATTTCAATGATTGTAAATTGCATTAAGATATAAATGGATTTGTAAAGTGTTCCCAAGGCTGGTCCTGTTTGCTTAATCGTGAGAATTGGTGGTGCGATAACTATGTAGTTTGTAATCCGATTAATGTTATCTACTTCGGTAACAGAAAGTCTAACACTGAGATTTGTTGGTAGCCTGTCATGTTCACTTGTAAAATATTGTTGGAACAGAGACAGCTGTGACTACCTAAAATTTTGACTAGTTAAGTTATTGACTGACGGCAAGTTGTTTTTCATCGCACCCTTCAACCTCCAAGGTTCGCATATCAAGTAGCGATATCAGAACATAAAGTTTTGGTATTGACTGTAAAATATATTTTTTATCAAAAACATCCTTGAGATGTTTAGTAAGAATGGCCATTTTTCTCTTAGCTGAAGGCTTTCAGATTATAAAATGTAGCCCTTAAAAGGATTCTTCTGTTAAAATGACTACTGTGATATCTGCACCTGCTTTTCACAATTTATCATTGGCAGATTCTCCTATAGCTTTATTGTTATGGCTACGGTGTGATAAGTAGCACCCCTTAATGCATTTCGGATATTTCTACTTGCTTCAAAAGTCTTGTGAATATGTTATTTATTATAATTTAAATCCCTTGATAGCAAATATTCGCATTACCATCAATAAAGTCAGAACTATTTGCGTTAAGCCAAGTCGTTATTACAAATGTGAGAATGAGTTTGTTCCACTTATGGCTCGTCTGTTTATCTGAACCGATCTGCTTGAAATTTTGCATCAATATAGAACAAGTTATGAACATTAAGATTCAATAAATTGAATCTAAGTTGTTAAAATAGTATCAACTATTTCAAGAAACCTAATCTCCGTGAGCAAATCCTCGGACAAAAGTTTCATCATCATCATTAACTTGGCTCATTTCAGTCTAAAGCTAGTTTATTATAATTTAAATCCATCGCTTACAAGCTTTCCCATTACCATCAATAAGATCATAGATACCGGCGTTAATTTGTAATACATTTGATGCCTTTTTATCGCAATCTTGCTTGTCAATTTAGTGTCAGATAACCCTTGGGAACTCGTCACGATAAACTTCGATGCTTCGATTCGTATTACACTGTGTTGCAGATTTATTATCTTGTTTGTTATTTTGTTTATATATTATGCTCTTATTGTTAGTACATCAGTAGACTGTGGTTATTTCATTTGTCTATGACCGAGTGAGTGAAAACACGTGTGGTTATTGTTCTTCGTTTGTGGAAAAAGTGTCATCGGACTTTCTAGTGACTTTGAGATGTTGGTTTCTTTATTATTTTTGAAAGGATATTTATTATATTGAGCTGCGACCTAGTGAAATTGTTGTGGGTGTTGTAATTTTCGTTATGTTTTTGTTTTCTTCGACCAATTGTCGAGGAATTATCTGCCCCCTGGGCTAGAGCCCCTGTTGCCCTGCCCTAAATCCGGCCCTGGCCAGGACCATCGGCTAAACGTGCTTTCCCATAGATTCCTATCTTTCCACTTTTGGATATAATTATTTTAAGTGGTTTTTAATTAATTTTAATATCTAATAGTATTTTCCTTTGGTTACAGTGAGATGGCGCGGTGGAGTGCGCTCCAGCATGGACGATCAACGGCTTGGCTTGTTTTCTTTTGCCTACTGCAAGTGGCGAGGGCAACGCCCGGTAAGTACCCTCCTATAAAACCCTTACTTAGTAGTCTGTAGTTTATGAAGCAGACTAGCAGTATATAGAACAAAAAATAATAGGACTCAGTGGGCCTTGTTTAAAAATCTCTGAGCTGTTCAGCAGAAACTGTGATAAGCAGATTCTTAATTCAAACTTTCTGTAGAGACTTTGAATTTAGAACTTGTAAAACAGTTCAGCGATTTTTTTAAATATGTGTGGTTATTAATAAACACAGCCTTCTGTTATAGACCGTTTAAATAAAACGATGTCTTGTATAAGATTTGGGTGATCTAAGATTTTGTTACCCATCTAGTCGGGTTAGTAGCTTTTTATGATACCCGTAAAGGTGCTGGCTTATTTATATAATAGAGTTTATAAACACTGTTTGCCCGCTGATATTGAAAGTCTTGTTATAATCATGCTTTTTACATAGAGCTATAAACATTTAGAAAAGCCACACACTATTAAAATTATTGCACTTGTTTGCGTCATGATTTAAAATACCTATACGATATTAAAAATTGACTGGTTAACAAGATGCAATCATGAATCGTGTTTGTTAATAAACAGATCAATACTTCCATTGTATTGTATTTACAAATAATGTCCGTGGAATGGACCGAGTAATCAAATAACATCACTGCTTCAATCAGTCACTAAATCGTTCCTTCATTGAAATTTAACGAATCCAGTGATGCTTGTAAAAATCGTAACAATGGACTTATCCGATTCAATGTCATTATTGAATTGGAAAAGTAATAATCGGCCGGAAAAGTGATGAGAGAGTGAGTGTGTGTGTGAGTAATGGGTGTGTGAGTGGTGAGTGTGAGTAGTGGTGTGTGATGTGTGTTTGTATGATGTTTGACACAAAGGAACTAATCAAATATGTAACAAAAGTAATTATTCCTTAGTGAAACAATTAAGAACATACATACATAAACTCACGCCTTTTTCCCATAGGCAGAAACTACAGAACGCGACCTGCTACGATCCTTACATACTTCTTTTGCTTCACTCACATTCATACATCTAGTCATACACACACGCCGGTTATGAGTACTGGGCACCTGGCCTTTCTGAAGAACATCACCCATAAGGTCTATGTATGTCTTTCTAGGGCGTCCCCTCCCAGCGTTTCCATTTACGTCTACCTTGTAAATACCTTTCGTTAGTCGCCTTTCATGCATCCTCTCTACATGGCCAAACCATCATAACAACATCAAAACATCGATTATTATGAACATTAGTTGAGTATTTAAGTAACATGTAGCGAGATTGCAATGAAATTCCTGTTTAGACAACATTTTAAGTCAATTTTTCAATTGCGTGTAAACGCCTTGCTTGAACTTGCATGACCTGTGTGCTGTGCAATAATTAAAAAAAAATACTTACCGACCTTGGGATTCATGACAAAAAGAAAGCTCGAGTGTTTTATATGGGGCATGACGGCCAAGTTAACCTGTATGTTTAGATACTGTTTACGTGCAAGTGTGATGAAAAAGGAATTGAGTGATAACATGACGGTTGATGGGACGCTGGACGGAATGGAAGATGAAAACGTTTTGCAACGACCCCGAGTAACGTAGAACAAGGGCAGGAAGTTGAGAGTATTATGAAATCATTATTCATTGAAACGAAATACAGCTGAACTACAGGTTGACACACAATGCGCTTACAAACAAACTAGCCTTTAAGTGGCTTAACACCAGCACTATTTTTCCCAGAAAATGTCGCTACAAATTTTCCCGTAACATAACCCCAGCACGTTACAACTAATTTATTTACAACAAATACAGTATTAATTGCCTAAAAGCCTGAACGAACGATTTACAAGAATCCTACGTACTTCGAGAACGGTAACAACCATAGATATATAAACAAGAGGAGATATGCCCGGTAGGCGAAAATATATCGGAACCCTGTGTCTGCAGTTTGCCCCTACCACACGGCAACTACTACACATGCAGTTCAGTAAAGGCAATAGATACGCAGTCACGCACACACCCGCATTTCTTAAATCAGAACGTACTACACAATCAATTATAAACCTTATCGCATCAAACACAGCGTTTATTTACCATTCACCGTACAACTTACCCACATAACAACATTGAGTGCTTTCGTTGTGCTGTGCAAAAGCAATTTATTTTACATATACGCTAGTGATTGACTAAATCGGAATTTTATCGATATTTCCATTTATTTATGAACAAATTTTTTTTTGGTGTCCTGAAAATAAAATAAATAAAAAATAGCATGTTCAGAAAATATTATAATAAAAATAAACAATACGTAGCAAAAAAAATTGTATTAAGTAAATCAAATAATTCAAAAAATCAAAAATTCAGTTACGTTGGTTTATGACTGTTAGTTATCTGCTATGTTAGCTGCTATGGCGTTTACTCACTGACCTGTAAAGTATAGGTATTTGTGCAGCACTTGACGTTTTGAAACTACTGGGGTGGCATTTTTAGTCAAAAAGTGTAATCTTAAATTCATATATTTTTCCATGACTGCTTTGGTAAGAAATATTATGTGATTATTAATCGGGGATTGCTCAAATTGGTGAAACTTAATATTATCAAAGAGATCTAATCCTATGAAATGTGGCAAAGCCTTTGCCATGAGTTCCTGTTTGATATTTTTAGTTTTAACTCTTAATTTATCGTCGGTGAGACATTGGTCTGCTCATCAAAGTAAATAATGCAATCAATGTTGTTGAACTGTCATAATGAAACCGATTCCTACTGTAAATGTGTAACGCAATCACCCCGCAGGTTTTTGTTATAAAAAACCTCTAACCTCTGTTAGTAAATCAATTCTTAAATATATGAAAACAAACACACACCCATGCATAAAAAATAAATAGCATGAATATGTGGACTTATTTTAAGCAATGGTCACTAATATATTATGTGAACCATGCCGATTACTATAATGCATTCGAAGCTTTGTCGAAAGTAACATACAAAGACCATAAATAAGTAAGGAAATAGCACGAAGATAAAGCATAATATTGGTACAATAATTCAAAATACAATCCACCGATTATAAACCTAAAATTTTATTAACTTACTTTACGAAAGTTGGTTACGCATTTTTCTACTACGCTGTAAAATTATCAAAATAAGTAAAAAACATTATTTCACATCGATCTTCCAACCGGGTAAAAACGGTTGACAAATTGAAAAATAAACTATAGTAGCTATATATCATTCGTCAATCGACATTGTTGTCGATAGCCTACGTTAGTGGATCTGCACAAGCACATCACTAACTCATCGCAAGAAGCAGCGGCCGTACTACGCGATGCGACCGCTTAATAAAGTATCGTTTTGTGATTTTTACATTGCTTGTCCAGTCACTTAGCGACAAACTTAGGTAGTGTTTAAGAAGCAATGTATTTAACGCAAAAAATGTACAGTCGTTGTGATATTTGAAAACAAAATAACATAGTACAAGCAAGAAATATTTTACGATTTGTTGTTTTTTATGATTTTAAAGGCAAATATAGAAAAATACTTGTACTTACATATGGTAAGTGATTCCATGATTTTTAAAGTTTTGGTTTAGGCTTCGATTTTTACAAGAAACCACTGAACAACACGGCATTCTTATAATTTGTCATGATCACGGTCGAAAGCGCACTAGTTCGCGGAGACGGCAATTTGTCTATGATATGCTCAGTCAGTCCATGTCGCGCGGACACGGACACGCCCCCTTGCCACTTCTCCTGTATTTAATATTTCTATGTAACAACCGTGTTTTCTAATTGGAACAAATACTTATAAGGGTAGTCCCGGTTTCCTTTATAGGAACTAAAATATATGTGCTTATTAAGATCATGTGTAGGTACTAATTAACAGTCTTTAATGGTTTGCTATATATATTTCGATGGCGGTATAACGTTATATAACGTTATGACAAGGGATTTGTTCGTTGATTGGTTCTTAGCAGGCTCTCTTGTATAATGTACACAATTTTGTATATGGAGTCGTATGTTACAGGTCCCTATAAATGTTCTATCTACCTACTTGTATCATTAAATTATTAATGAATATTAATTATATTATTATTATTATTATTATTATTTTTATTATATTATTTATATTATTATATTATTTATGATTATTATTTATTTTTGTGTAATATGGTTGGACTGTGCTATATTTTTAAGAACTCTATGTAATTACCCATATTAGCAAATAAATGATTATGATTTATGATTTTATGATTTATGAATCTTCTGCGCCTTTCTCAACTATGCTGTGTCTGTTTTTACCCGACTGCCGAAGAAGGGTAATGTGTTTATCAGTCTATGTATGTATGTTTGTTTCTATGTGGCGTTCTAGAGACCAAACGCGCTGGCCGATTTTGATGATTCTTACGATTCGTCTTAATCCTGCGAGTGTCACTGGCTTGATTCAAATTTTAGAATAGGTAAATGGCGGCTTTTGGGCGCCATATTGTGCGAGCCCAATTTTTTTTTTCTTCTTTCTCCTTCGTGTGGGGTATCAAAATAAAGGGTTTTAAAAGGTGGTTTCATAAATATATGACACTTAAATGTACCATACCTATGTTTAAATGTACCAAATTAAAAAAAAAATAACTAAAAGGTTATAAAAAAAGTAAATTTAAAAATCAAAACAAATTCGCGAGCCGGCTGACCAAAACCAGATGTATTCTCCGACTGCACAGCATGATTTTCTTCTTGTTTACGTCTTTTAGTTGGCCTTTTGAGCAGTAGGATTTTTTTATTTTTAAATTTACTTTTTTTATCTCTTAGACAAAATTGACACATGTAAATGTCAAATTACTCCTTTTAGCGCTTATCAAGCATCCAGTGATATGTTATATATAACTCTTGTAGTCTTAAATACTGTAATAGATTTAATTTGAGTTATAGGTAACCAAAGCTTACACATTATTGAGTATACATGCTCTACATAAAAATTAATAATATTAAATCAAAATAAAAATAAAAATTACATTGAAATGCAGATTAGATTCAATTAACGTTTAGATTAAGTTTATGTCAAATTAGCTCCAAATGTTGACTTTGTCAAATTAAATCAAAACAATTTTTAAATACAGTAGCGAAATAAAATACAGATTATGTCGAAGTAATAAAATTTTAATCCTATTACATATTTTTCCCTGGAAGCATAAAGTTGTTTCCGTAGAATGTGTATAAAATCTCTTGTAACAGCTACTTAGCTAGTTAGTACTAGCTTGTTAGCTCAACATTTTAATAAAAATCTCAAAATGTTTTGAAATACAGTTACCACGTGCATAGACTACCTAACTACTAACCACAAATTTAAATCAGGATTCTCGTGGCTCTTCATTATTATTATATACTAACTTTACGACCAATCTTAAACTATTCCTTTACAGTAAGCTATTTATAATTTTCTTATATAATAATATATGAGCTATGGGATTATTTTATGGGATAATATTTATTAGCCAGTTTAATAGTGCTTAAAGATTAAAGTGATTGTGAGTGATTGTGTATTGATACGAATAACTGAATAGTTATAAACTTTTAATTGCCTTTTTCAATGACGGGATGAGGAATCTTGTACTGTTAATTTCATGAATTGGTCATAATATTTTATAATACGTATTTCGATTCGATAAAGCTATAATATTAAAGTCTTAGTTTCTCCCTAACGGTGTATTCAGAAACGCAATCTGCCAATCGTACAATTCCTTCTTGAAATATCTTTATCACAAGGCATAAAACTGCTTTTCTGCTAGCTATTGCTAAGTATCTTCTTTTTATCCGACTGCGCGACGGCAAAGACAATGTAATGTTTTTTACAATTTACAATGAAAACTTGATAAATTGCTAATTTGGTGGTCACGGCGTGCAATGTATTCTGGTTCGCCGGTGATGGGGGGTACTCCCCAGAGGAGGGTCCGGTGAGCCGTGACGGGTTCGCAGATGAGAGCTAGCGCCATAAGCGGCACAGGAGGACACCGTGGAGTTTTAGTGGATTGGGGTTCCAAATAACTGCGCTATCTCCCCGTGGTAGCGCAGTGTAGATACATGAGCATTCCTAAACGCAAAAAAGAAGTAATTTTAATCGATCTCAAAAAATGAAAAGCTTCATAGATAGAATTATAAATCACTTCATCATCATCATTTCAGCCGAAAGACGTCCACTGCTGGACACAGGCCTCCCCCAGGCCTCGCCACATTGACCGATCCCGTGCGTCTCGCATCCAGCGCCTTCCCGCAACCTTAATCAGGTCATCGGTCCACCTAGTGAGAGGCCTTCCAACATATCGTCTTCCGGTTCGCGGTCGCCATTCCAGAACTTTTCGGCCCCAACGGCCATCCGCTCTGCGAGCAATGTGCCCTGCCCACTGCCACTTAAGTTTGGCAATTCTTTGGGCTATGTCGGTAACTTTGGTTCTCCTGCGGATATCATCATTTCTGACGTGATCACGCAAGGAAATTCCGAGCATAGCCCTCTCCATTGGGATAATGGAGATAAATCACTTAAACATACATAAAGCTAGGTAATTTTATTTCGCAGTATGGTAACACAACGAAATAATTGTGTTGTAACATATCTATTTCGGCAAGTCTATCCATTCCGATATCTCTGGCTAGCGCACCTCGATATACAGTTATCATTATCTCTAAAACAATTTAATGGGAATAGGAAAGGCAACGTTTGCAAAACCCTAATTAATTGTTCAAGGGCCTAACGAAGCTAAGGTCTCGTGCACCTGTCGATTCTCTTATTTATTGCTATTTGTTTCATGTGAGAGTATTTGCTTATTCTATCGTTGGAACCACGGGCTTTGTAGTGGCCCTTATCTTAATGCATTGTGTTTGGTTACCACGGTGATAACTGTGGGATTAATGGGACACAGATTTGTTAACGATGTGCTGGGAATGTCGGAGAAGTGGTGTTTGAAGAATTGTTGTATGTTAATTGATGTAATTGAGTAATTAGTTTATCAAAGAAAAAGTGTTGTGATGTTTTATGGGTTTGCATGCATCGGTAACGTCGTGATGCTAGTGTGTAGTAGTGTACGAATTTGTATTTTTTTGTCATGATTGGCGGAGTTGTAATGAATAATTGAATATTCTTTTGTTTTTACAGGTCCATGTGAAGTGGAAACGGGCCAGTCTAGTATTATAGTTGATATCGAGGAAAGCAGAGGAGATCGTAAGTCACACATTTTATTTTAATGTAATTTTTAAGAAATTCTTATAAGCCTCAAACATGTGGGCACTTAATATAAGTCGCGGAGACTAAGAATTAAATACAGAGACGAAACTCTGCGTAAACTTACGGCATGATCTCTCAAATTCAAAGCTTTTTGGAATGGTTTTACTAGATAGAAGCGTAAGTTATACGGTTAAGTTTAGTTTCCATATTTTATCCTAAGCAAAATTCTATTGTAGGCATTCTAACTGCTAGACATCGCATCCTAAGCCTATCTGTAGAGTACCCTCTCTTTAATGCTACATTTTTCCATTTCAGAGGTTAACCAAAGCACAGTGCCAGCCCAGTTGCCAATAGTCGGGGAACCAGATGTAGACGTGTTGTTATCCACGGTCTTCCCCAAGGGCCCCACGTTGTTCCAGCTCGATGGGAAGCGGTTACAGCTCCTGCAACCTCTGGATAGAGATGAGGATAACTTGTCGCATATGGTGTTTCAGGTAATTGTTGATTATGATGTTTCAATTCATTCTTCAAAACACTTTAAAGTTGCTTATGCATCGTCTCTAGCGCTGCGGAAAGTGCAACCCCTTCGCCCTTGCTTAACAAAGGATAGGCACCCATGCTTTGATACAGCGGACGGGGGTTGCTCTCCCATAGCGCCTCTTGTTTTTATTTACATATACTCTAGGGGTAGCAGCCAAAAGACTACTTGAAGTCGGGGTGCCCCGATTCGGTTTTGGAACAGATATTTAACTAAAAGTAGAATCTCCTCATGCAAAAATTGCTCACAGCAAAAGAAAGAATTGTGGGAGGGGTAGGCCTCTCTCTAGACGGACATATGACCTAGTTAAGGCTGCGGGAAGTCGATGGATGTGAGACGTACAGGACCGATCAATGTGGCAACACTTGGGGGAGACCAATGTCCAGAAGTGGACTACTTTTGGCTAAAATGATGATTTTGATGCAGTGGAAAATATACAATTGGTAAAATATCTAGAAAGCATTCAGATGCTTTCTAAAAGTTTAATGAAGACGCTTTACAAATGTGAACTTTTTCTAAAACTCTTTAATGAAAGTTAATGGCTTGGGCAAGCCCATCTTGTTGACGTCATCCGAGTCTCTTTTTATAACCGACTTATTCTTCGCTTTGGAAAATTGACATTAATATTTTGGTCATTTAGTTCCGAAAAAGGTCAGACCATCAAATCTTCCTTATCCATATTATCTTTAAACTTTTCTTTGAACACGCTTAGTCACATAATCGTGAGCTTCTGAATGTCAGCGTATGCATAATAATATTATAAACAACTGCATACGAAGTGTTTAATAAGGTGCACGCAAGCAATCATGTTAGATAACTCAATAAAACGTGTGGACGGACGATTTAATAGATTAAGGCGCAAGTATGCCCCAATGGCCTTGAGCATCCCGGCGAAGCTAAACTCACACACCGGCACGGCTCACGCATACATAGCGAGCGCGGACTGCGATCAAAGAGTATGCGTGGACGCAGAGATGCGACTAACAGGTTGCATTCTTGCCTACGATTCCGTAAATAAATATTAAGTTTTACTAGACATTATTTTTATTTAATGTAGGTCGAACAAGTAAAACAAAATAGGTTACATTTAAACTCTACTTACGTACCTACAGCCCCCGTACCATGACGTGTCAAAACTATCATGGTTCGACAGTTTATTTTGAGTGGCCCTCGACCGGCAAGCGACCATTTATGGCGCCCGTTTTATTGTTTTCTATTGTGTCTGTAATTATGCCGGCTGAGTTAGCACAGTCAAAATAAACTGGCTCTGAGCTTACGGTCGGCTCCTGATTTTTTTTAAGTTATTTAAGTTTAAAAAACTAAGTAGGTCATCATCTTCCTGCCCTTGTCCCATGTTACTTGGGGTCGGCGCAACACGTTGTCTTCTTTCACACCGTCCTGTCCCCCGTCACGCTATCACTGACTCTCTTTTCTTTCACATCACTCCTCACACCTAGTCCATCCATCTTTTCTTTGGTCGTCCCCTTCCTCTCCATCCATCCACATTTATATTCATAACTCTTTTAGTACCATGCGTTTCATCCCCCCTCATTAGATGACCATACCAGGACAAACGATTTCCTTTCAACTGTTCTGTCACTAATATTATACCTACTCATTTCTCACTGTATCCATTCTCGTCACTCCGCAGTTCCATCTCAACATTATCATCTCTGCTACATGCAATCTCTTTTCATCCATCTTTTTCACAGCCCAACATTCTGATCCACACAGTACGCAGTGGCGTAGCTAGGGGAGGGAGGGGGGGGGGGGGCGGTAAGACTTAACAATCTTGGCATATTAACAATAGAACATGAGGAAACATAAAATATTTTTTTTTATGATATGATTTTCGAGTTTGCAGCTGCTAGAAAAAAGAGATTTTAGTGCTTGTACTTAGATTAGTATAAACAAATGTAGGTATAAGTAATTAGTAACTATTATTCTCGCAACCAGCGGATCCCCGCAACCTTCACCAGGTCATCGGTCCACGGTGCGAGACGCACGGGACCGGTCAATGTGGCGACGCTTGGGGGAGGCCTATGTCCAGCAGTATAGAATAGAATAGAATAGAATGCATTTATTTGTCAGAATATTGTACAAAGCTGTAATGAGAATTATATATTACGATCATAATATTCTGCCGTTTCCGGCGTACAAATATGGTTTGTAAATTTATGGGGCATCATTACATTAAAATTAAGTTATTAGAATTACAAATAATTTAAATAAATTGAACAATAATATAGTTGTAAAAGAGATTAATTATATAAGTCAAAATTCAATGAAGTCAAGGAGATAAAATATGATTTAAAGTCAAATATTTAAGGTAAATTTTTCATTCATACGGTGTATTCAGTGGACGTCTTTCGGCTGATATGATGATGATGAACTATTATTATCAAAATTTCTATTGTAATTATGAAAGACTTATTTGTAATAATTAAATAAAAACATACTATACGTTTATTGAATGTTTATTCATTTTAACAGATTTCATTCTTGGGTGACACCACAATTATGCGCACCGGGTGCCACCCATGCTAGCTACGCCACTGACAGTGTGACAGGTCTAATCGTAGACTTGTAATTTTTTCCTTTTTACTTTAAAAATACTAAGTAGGTAATTTAAAATAATTACGATAAAAAACTCAATCTGGAATGATATATAACTATAAATAATAATACAGCATAAAGTCATAATAGCCGAGTTCCGAGCCGGCCGAGTTTTTCATCTCTAAATTATCGCAGAATTAATATGACAAATCAGTTGGCGCAGTGGTTGAGCGATTGACTGCCGCGCTGGTCCGATTCCCTCACGGAACAAATATTTGTATGACCTACAGATAGTTGTTTCGGCTCTGGGTGTTTGTGTATGTGAGTTTATATGTTTGTAAACGCACCCACGATACAGGAAGAAATTCCTAGTGTGGGGCAAGGCATTAAAAAAAAAAAAAAATAATAATTGTCAAGCACGCGTTACTTGCTTTGATTCGCTGTTGAAAATTCATCCATGCGGTGAGAAACTCGGCCCTAGCCTCTTTCAAATTTAATCAAGATCGATTCAGCGTTTCAGAGAAACATTCTTACCCCGTACTCACAATTTTAGAAATTATTTCATTTTAATCACTTGCATAGACTGTAATTACTGACTTACATAAAAACCGGCACAGTGCGAGCCGGACTCACGCACTGTGGGTTCCGTATAAACATATTTTAAATAATGGGTTCTAATGATAAATACCTATACATGCTATATATACATTCTTATGTGGATTTTTCTTGGATTCATCATGTGATGTTTTTTTGGATCCAATAATTAAAATGATTACCTATAATGTTTCCATATTTCTAAGTGAGTTTGACATATAAGTTGTGTCGTACTTTACCCAGTTTTAGCAACGTGAGTGGTAACAGTTTATTACTCAATACTCTCTGTATAAGGTTACAAATAAAACACTGTTATTCTAAAAATCTGTAAATTTTAATACTCTTGTACGGTTTTGTTCTCTCTCTCTCTCTCAAATCTCGAAAACTGAGGTTAAGCAATATGAAACTTTATAAAAGTGTTTTACAACAAGAGTACTACACGTAAAAAATATCCTTTATATTATAATCCGTTGCGTGGTTAAGAAGTGAGCATTATGATTTATTTACACAATGCACAATATAAATAAAAAGTATTTACAAATTCACATAAAAAGGCAGTCCACAAATAAATAACAATAAAGCGTCCACGCGCACGATTACGTAGGGTCCTCTGCGGCGAGCGAGCTAGTCTGTGAACGCACACTAATACACAATCTAAGTAAATATTTGCACTAACACGTGTGAATGCGCTTAGTCGGACGAAAGCGCGGCGGAGCAGCGAGCGACACAGCCTTCCCGTGCCAATGCTAACGCGCTACTGTCTTCGTCCCCGTAGAGAGCCAGAATATATACATTGGACCTTACTTTGCAAGACTTTCTTTGCAAAATATTGATTGATTTAAATAAGCAAAGTACCATCTAAAGAAACTATAAATACCAATCTGTCTATCTAAAAATATTTTTAAACATACAAGTCGTTTTGGAGGAGTTTCGAAAAGTTGCGAAAAAATATCGTGTTGTTAATTATTTTTTTAAAGCAAAACTATAAGTTACACGAAAAAACCTTGTGTTCCAAATAATGTACATGAATCAATAATAAATATATATTCTTTTCAAACCTTTTAACCTAGCCGTTACTAAGGAGTATGCTTTAGAAAGTAACCATTTTATGGCACTAAAGCGCATGTAGGCCCTTAAACACACACCCGGTGACTGTAGGTCATCGATTAGGTAACTGTTACACAACAAATATACACAATTTTTTATACAGTTCCCACGATCAAAAACGTATTGTCAATTCATCCGAATATTCTCTATGTAAGCCATTATTTATCATTGTTAAAATAAATGATCTATCATAATCATCTTATGATAATTTGTCATATAATTTATAAAGATCTCTAGACACTTCATAAGTAGTTAGTTAACATTTTTTAACAATCAATTTTGAATTTTATTCCTCCATATTAAAGCTCAGAATTGATTGTGTCCGGTTTAAATATTGGCCGATGTATATCGCCTTAACCGAATTAAATCTATTAATATATCGCCTGAAGCCAATATGGTAGTTATTAATATCTGTTAGAAGTGATTTGGGTGATAATGAATGGGTGTGTTTACAGCTGGTTTGCCAGGTGACAGCGACGAAGAAGCGGCGGACGATACCAGTGATAGTAAGAGTGTCGGATATCAACGACAATGCGCCGGTCTTCCAAGGGACGCCGTATGAGTCTACTGTTTCTGAGGTGAGACACAATTTCTACCTATCACACTAATATTATATGGGCAATAGTTTGTGAGTGTGTGTGTTTGTATGTTTGTTACTTCTTCACGTTCAAACGGCTGGATGGAACTGGATGAAATTTGGCACAGAGAGATTATAGTCTGGAGTAGCACATAGGATGTGACGGGACTTTATCCCGCGAATATGTTCCCTTGGGATAATTTTCGAAATTCACGCGGGCGAAGCCGCTGGCAGAAGCTAGTAAATTTATAAAACAAAGACACCTTTCGTATCAGTAAAAATACACAATGGAAATGATGGTGTCACTTAGAGAGTGAACTCATAATTATATTGCAGAAGGCATGACATACCCTCCAAATTTTTTATAGAATACACTCTCAGCTTCCAAATTCTTTCATTCCAGCTGGGTGTTAAATTATGGTGTGGTTATTATGAAGATAAATCAATACAAGTAAACAATAATTGTTTACTTGTAATGTAATGAATAAATGGAATATTTTGCAACAACTGGACGATTGTTTTGTTATCTAGTTTGTTGAGATCCAGAATGAAACTTCATGTTTGAAAGCGTTTCTGTTTTGTTTACTTTACCCGTTCATGTTATCCTTTTCATAATCCCCTTAAACAGCTCCAAAACAATTTTAAGCTCAAATATATCCTATGAAACATCCCCTATTTTAATACTATTCTTATATTATTTCAGCTGGTACCAATCGGTACCACAGTATTCGACGGTATCAAAGCTCTAGACCTCGACGCAGGCGTCAATGGACTAGCAGAATACTTCATCATACCAGGAGATAATGCGACGGTAGAGGCAGCGAATGCCGTAGACGGCTATGGCAGCTTCGCGATACCACTGCCTCATCAGGGGCAGGTCACAGTCAACAGGAGTTTGGATTACGAGCGCACGCAGAAGTATCTAGTCACTATTCTTGCTTCTGTAAGTATCCCTGAGATTTTATTGGTACCAGGAGGTTAGTTTTCAGAGGAGGTCAAAGCAGCTCGAAGCTTTGTGATACCACTGCCTTATCAGGGACGAGTCACTAGGAGTTTAAATTACGAAATCATGCAGAACTAAAGTTACAATATCCTTTATTTGTATCATTTTATCGGTACTAGGAGATTAGATGTTAAAGAAGGTGGACGCAGTTGACGGCTATTGCAGCTCCGCAATGGTACTACCTCAGTTGGGGTTGTCACAGTAATTACCCTTGCATTTGTAAGTACTTGGGTTTTTAATATTCTTTGCTGTTTACCAGGAGATCTTTTATTAGGAAGGCAAAGCACTGGCAACTTTTGTTTTCTTAGGTTTTCAACTGCGTCATCAAAATTAGATTTAGCTTAGCTTAGTGCGTAGGCTAAAAATAACTAAACCTTTGAATTAGTGTAGTGTACAAAGTGAATGAATAATAGTGACAACGCTGTGCTATACATATAACACATGAACATAGTGTTTTTATAAATTATATCAGACTCTAAGAAAGTGCTACGGACTTGTGTAAAAGTGCAAATGGACACTATTCTTAGTTTTAACATAATCTATAACGTAACATATTAATTTTGAGTTAAATTGCTTATTAGTCTTTTAGGCTAGATCGTAATTAATTATTAAGAATTTTGTTCTTACTAATAAAGAATAAAAAAAATAAAAATCAATTAGATAAGTACTTATTTTATCAACGTGAGCAGCGTAAAGGAACGTGTCTGAAAAATAAAAATTCAGCTTTAACAATAGCAAATTAGTTTCTTCAGTTGTATTTCTCTTAAAAAATCTCGACACGCTGTTTTTTTTCAAAAACAACAGAATTGCCATAAATAAGAAACTCTCCCACAATCTCAATCTCTTCACAATAATTACAGGACCGTGCCCGCGACACAAAAAGACGTCTATCCAGCACCACAACGTTGACCGTCCACGTTCAAGACGATGATGATCAGGATCCGTCCTTCATCTACAAGGGATGCACGCTACATGAGGGAGCTTGCTTCAACCCAGAGTATACTAGTTTTGTGAGTACCATTATCCTTAAATCGTTACATCTTTGGAAGAATCCTTTAAAAACCTATTTGATAATATGATTTGTCGTGGTCCTCCACGAAGAAGACCATTTCAATTTCATAGATAACTTACAAACTAACTAAATACATATAACTTATAACATACAAACATAAATACATTACAAATAGGTACTGATATCTTTTATTTGTAATTTATTTCTTCGAACATATTTTTTCAACAACTAAAAATGCAATATTGCTGAAACCACTGACAATTTTTTTTATTTCATTCTTTTTAAACAACATAATTTATCTAGTAGACGCTTCGATCAACAATTTAACGAACACACGTAATTATAACATGATATGTTGCGAAAACACCCCGATTTAAACAGTAAAACGCCCATAACTTTTGAAAGGCTGTACCGATTTTCATTAAACACAGCTAAGAACACACTCGATACAGAAACAAAACGACCTTTCATACAAAAAACAAAACGAAATCAAAATCGGTTCATCCGTTTAGAAGCTATGGTGCCACAGACAGATACACAAATACACATAACCACACAGGTACACACTTAAAAAATAAATGCATTGAGTTTGAGTACAATCACACTTGATTCCAGATTTCTTGACAACTCTTTGTAGGTGGGAGGATCAAAATGTCAGAATACATTCCCATGTTGGTATATGCCTAAGTTTATATTCTCCCACGATAGGTACTAAATTTTACCTTTTAATACCCAGGTAAACAGCGGCTTCCTAGCCGGCATCCTCACAATCGAACCAGAGAAGATCCAAGCAGTAGACATGGACACATTAGACGCCCGGATCAAGTACACCATCGATAGCGGAGAGCCTGACTCCTGGGCCACGTACTTCGCGATAGATCCTAATACCGGTGGAGTGAGGCAGCTAGTGCCGGTCGATACTTCCATTGCTAAAAAGTTTCAGCTGGTTATAAAGGTTAGTGCAACAATATTTGAAGAATGTTATAGAAAGGGTGACCGTGTAATAGTCGTGACTTATAACTTAGCGGTCTTATTACATCACCACTGCTCTTAAAAATGGTAAAGGTCATACATATCCTTAAACAAAAATTCGAAAGCATGTGAAATCCACAAGCTTACCACCTCTCTCAGAGAAAAGGCCCTTGCTCCAGCAATGAGAACATGACTATAGTAAGGGAGTTGGGCAAAAGACAGTCGATAGCGGAGAACCGGACTCCTGGGCTACGTACTTTGCGATTGATCCTAATACAGGAGGTGCGAGGCAGCTAGTGCCGGTCGATACTTTCATTGTCAAGAAGTTTCAGTTGGTTATCAAGCTTAGTGTAACAAGAATCATTTCAGCCGATAGGCGTCCTATGCTGCCGACATTAGCGTATCCATAGCGACAGGTCCTATGCTTCTCGCATCCCGCGGCCCTTATTAGGTCAAGTGTGTAACATTATTTGAACGGACGCTATGGTAAAGGGAAGTATTGGTAGCTTAGTGGTAACGGTGAGTTGTTGGTCGTTTAGATTTGAATATGGGCTGGCACTTGCTCACAAATACAGTAAAGAAACCGACATGTCATTAAACCAAAACTTAGAAGACGTACGAGTGTAAGATCCTCCAACCCGCAGATAGATAACGATCCACTACCACTCACAGAGTCGAGGCTTGTGTCGCGGCAACCAACATTAAAGGCGGATTATCTAAGAGAATAGAGTATTTATTGGTTCATGCGTAAACCATATGTTCCAGAAATTAATAGGGTTTTAACATCAACAAAATCGAGTCTTTTTCCTTATTAACCTCTAACATTTTTTTATTATTTTTTCAGGCTGAAGAAGTAACCGAAGCCCGTCGGTTCACAACGGCGAAGCTAACAATAACCGTTCGTCCCGTAGACGCCAGCCCGCCCGTCGTAGCGGCGTCGTCTGATGAAGGAGTGGTCGAAGAGAACTCGGCTAAAGGCACCAAGGTTCTGGACGCTGATGGACACCCTATTATGCTTACTGTTTCGGATCCTGACTTGGTAAGTATTCATACAAAACAGTGAAACTTGAAGTGTGGTTAGGCATCATATTCTGTTATAATAACAAAATATTTAACAAAAAAAATACTACAAAGTAAAAATAACTTACTTTTCTGAAATCGGTGTCTTTGGTACGTATTGGCCAGGGGCCCCTGGAGTTTTGCAAAAAATCTCTGTAACGGTTATTTTATTATTTAAAAACACAAAAATTTACCAGCTTTTTGACAGAAAAATATGCATCCTATTAATTACACGTAATTGTTTTTTCAGGGCCCTGGAGATCCAGTACCGAAATACACGTTTGAGCTGACAACGAACTTCTTCGACATCGACAAAGATGGTTACCTAGTTGTCAGCGACGAAAAACTTGACCGAGACCCACCGAACCCTGGCAAATTTAGATTCCAGGTAAGAACTCATAGAGATGTCAGCACAATGACGGGGTCCGATAGGGCCGATGCCTGTCTGGGTCGCGGATAAATTTGAAAGAGAGTTACCGTGGCCCTGGCAAACGCAACTGAAGGAACACGGGTGGGTTTTAGTCAGTAAAAGTCTGACACGCCCTCCCGCTTCACCCAGAGCGGGAGAAGTCATTGGATGATTTCCCACCCCAAAAAAAAAAAAAAAAGGTAAGAACTCATATTTATTTATTTCATCTTTATAATATTTACCATTACAGTAAGTACAGTTATATAGTTAATGTAAGTCTTAAATAGCCAAGCCAGAGGTCTGTGGGGTTCCCAGAGGCGGTTCTATTAACTCTGACACCAAAGGTGGCCACATGCTCACACAAAAAAAAAAAAATTGAACTTTTGTCAGAGAGAAGTATCCAAGATGGATACTTATGTATCTCGGCACACCAACTGTACCAGCCGTTCCTCGTCCTATAACCGGACGGATATTTATGATAGTCAGGGCTACCACTTGCACCTTACGCTTGTGTGAACATCGGATAGTGTTATTGGTGCGGTATAGCTCTTTCTCAAACTGGAACAATGATAGTTTTATTACTAAAACGGCTCCAGACTTCAACTCAATCCGATTACAAAATGAAAATCTAATTATGATATCTATAAAAATAATTAAGTCTGCTATCCGATAGTAAACCATAACTACCAGCTCATAAAGTTCAAAATACCTTTTTACCAATCAAATAATTTATTCTCTACTTATTTCAGGTTGTCGCCCGCGAAGCAAACGGCGGGGCCGCATCAGCGCCGTACTCCTTGGCAGTTCAGTTGCTGGATCTTAACGATAACGCTCCCGTCATACCTAAGACTCAGCCGATCATAGTTCCGGCCAGTTTGGAACCTGCTGAAGTACATACGGTCAGTATTATGTCTTCATTTAAGAATAGGTAAACGAAATTCAAGTAAACGTAGAAATCGAAAGCCTGCAGCCTAATTGCGTAAGTGAATTCGGCAAGGCATAGAGTTTGACCCCCATGAAAGAGTATGAATAACTGACCGAACACACAGGCGGAAATTCACATCGTGTCTTTCATCTCGCATATGATTGGTCAATTGTTTATACTGTTTCATGGGATCAAACCCTTTGCTGAATTCACTTACGCAATTAGGCTGCTGGTGTTATATCATCATCACTTCAGCCGAAAGACGTCCACTGCTGGACATAGACCTATCCCAGGTCTTATATGGATACTTTTATTTGGAGACGGGTTGGAATACAAAAAGTAATAGTTGAATACGCAATGGTTTAGTAGACCGCATGCCAGTATAAGCTGGCCTCGCATATTTTTAAACTCCTTATTGCGGTGGGGGTCAATTCAAGATAAGACTGTATTATCACTGGTGTGCGGTTTCTGTGCAAGGCATTTATACTTTCAGATGTCTCTAAATTACTTTAGATAGCTGTGAAGTTTATTTAGATAAGCGAGCTTGGTTTATTATTAGACTAGCTACCGCCCGCGGTTCCACCCGCGTGGAATTTGTACTTACCCCAATATCTTTATAAATAAAAATAAGCTATATACTGTGAAGTTTTATCAAAATCCGTCCAGAAGTTTTTGCGTGAAATAGTAACAAACATTCATCCATCCATCCTCGCAAAACTTTCGCTTTTGTAACACTAGTAGGATCATACATTGATGAATCCTACGCTAAGGTAGAAGTGTCATTTGAAAATTGAAATTGGCACCCCACAACAGTAATTCAACAGTTTATGATCAATATTTTTGGGCTTTTCGCACTGTCTGTACATACATTGATGAATCCTACGCTAAGGTAGAAGTGTCATATAAAATTTGTTATATAAAAACTTTTTAACAAAAAATTAAACCGACTTCCAAAAAAACACTGCAAAACGAAAAATTACTTTCTTTTCCGAAGTCGGTGTCGAAACACGGAAAACAATAATGTACCAAAGACACCGACTTCGGAAAAGAAAGTTATTTTTCGTTTTGCAGTATTTTTTTGTAAGTCGGTTTAATTTTTTGTTTGTAAAAAGTTTTTTATTTATCTCTTTTTAGTTTTGATAGGTACTTCCAATTGCAATAAACATCATATACAAAGTAAGCCAAAGTACATCTCATGACGATTCCAATAAGCCCATACACGACTAGGATACATTGTTTTATTTCGGAGTACCAGTGCCTACCTGCCGGCTTCATCATCAGATCAGTTCGATGGTACCATTTTCATCAGCACTATTTGCTTCATCATAGTCGTTAAACTATTCTAGATATCTTATAACCCATGACATACTTAGCATTAAGGAATTCTATTGGCCATCTGTGGTCTTCTTCGCCAGTTCAACTTCACCAAATGTTACTTTCTGAGTGCAGATGATTGCATTGTTGATAAAAATACCAAAATCTCTATATGTATGCGTATAATATTTGAGGAGTTCCCTCAATATCTCCCAGATCCCATCATCAGATCCTGACTTGATGACTATGGGACCAATTGGGAAGTATACCCTTTCAAACAAAAGAAGAATTTTCCAAATCGGTCCAGGCGTCTTACAGTAATCGGGGAACATACATAAAAAAAAAAATTAGATTCTGACGAATTGAGAACCTCCTCCTTTTTTTGAAGTCGGTTAAAAATTGGCACCCACAACAGTAATTCAACAGTTTAATTTATTTTTATCATCCCACCTGATTGTAAGCGATGATGTGGTCGACTGGGAAACACGCTTGCCTAGAAGAAACCTAATCACTCTTGAACTGATTTGAACAATATTTAAAAAAAATTACACTGTATGTGTGTGTGATTGTACAGAATCAAAGCTAAAAAAGTAACTAAGTATCCATCAAATAATCTCTAAACAAAATCTTTAAAACCCACAGGTAGAGGCGATAGACATCGATGAGGGTGAGAACGCACGTATAACGTACAGCATATATCACGTATCTAACAATGGCGGCAACAAGTTCACTATACACCCTAACACCGGAGTTATATGTAAGTTGCACCTGTGTGTTACACGATTTGAAGCTAGATGTAAATGTGACTAGAGAGGTATCGTTTTTGTGGTCGCAAGTGTACGAGTTATTACCCGACTGCCGAAGGAGGGTAATGTGTTTTGTCTTGATATTGTGGTTTTATTAAAGTTTTCATGATAATGAAATAATGTATTCTGTCGTTGATATAGTTCTCGCCATACTTCTGGTCCGCCTGAAGTTGGTTTTCCGACGCGCAAGGCACGAAACGGTGCTGTTTTTATATGAGACTAGCTGTTCCCCGTGGCTTTGCTCCCGTGGCCTATGTCACTCAGGAATAATGTAGCTTTCTATTGGTGAAAGAATGTTTTAAATCGGTCCAGTAGTTTTGGAGCCTATTCGGTACAAACAAACAAACGAAAAAGTCTTTCCTCTTTATAATATTAGTATAGATTTACTACTGCGCAGCCATTGTATCCAACTTCAGGACGGCCAAGAAGTTTGTCGAGAACTATACGCCCGAACCGAGCCAAATATGGCTTGAATAGGAGTGGGTCGGACTCACATCTAATCAAGTCGTAATTAATTACTATCCCTAATGATAAATTAAATTAATCAGTATCATTAAAATGGCTATAAACCTGAGGGATTAATTGTTGAAAAATATTGTGTGTGTTCTTTTCGGTCGGGTGGCACCCACTAAGCGGAAGGGGCGGACCGACCAGACCCTTCTTAGCTACGCCACTGGTGGTTCCTCAACTTAATATCAATTCAAATGATTCGTGACTATACGACATACGACCTTTTATTATGTCTTGAATGAAATCACAGAGTTAGCATGATACCACGAATTTGTCCTCTTTTCACAAGGTTTTTTCTGCAAAAACACTGTTATTCTGACTTTTTATGTTTTTTTTTGCACCAGTTGCATTTACCACCCACGAAATTGTCTTCTTTTCACAAGGTTATTTCTGCAAAAACACTGCTATTCTGTTCTTTTTTTTATTTATTTTGCACCAATTGCATTTACCACCCACGAATTTGTCCTCTTTTCACAAGGAATCTTGAATGAAATCACAGAGTTAGCATGATACCACGAATTTGTCCCCTTTTGCACAAGGTTTTTTCTGCAAAAACACTGTTATTCTGACTTTTTATGTTTTTTTTTTGCACCAATTGCATTTACCACCCACGAAATTGTCTTCTTTTCACAAGGTTATTTCTGCAAAAACACTGCTATTCTGTTCTTTTTTTTATTTATTTTGCACCAATTGCTTTTACCACCCACGAATTTGTCTTCTTTTCACAAGGATTTTTCTGCAAAAACACTGTTTTTCTGACTTTTATGATTTATTTGCACCAATTGCATTTTGCGACTAAATTACTTATCGTTTTTTTTTTGTTTATTGTTGGATCACCATTTGTTTTGCAAAGCATGTATAATATTTAAAATTCTTTGTGAAAAAGTAATTTAATTATTCTAAAGAACTTATCGGTATCTTCATCATTCAAGAAACAATAAACTAAAATCTTCGTCCTCTCTTTCACAGCAAGCACAGGCCGTCTACAAGCAGGAGAACAATACAGTGTCACAGTTAGAGCCACAGACGCTAAAGGCCTCAGTTCTCAAGGCATTGTAGAACTGTCAGTAGCGCCTGGACCTAATACTAGGCCCCCACAGTTCTCTTCAAGAGATTATTACGCTCCTGTATCCGAAGGAGCGGCTATCAACTCGACTGTCACAACTGTTACTGTAAGTATTTTGGACTTTATTTTGTGAGAGATAAGGTTCAATTGAGTTGGTATTGGAAAACTGTCAGTGGCACCGAGGCCTAGTACCAGGCCGCCACAGTTCTCTTCAAGGGATTATTACGCTATGTATCCCAGTGAGCGGCTATCAATTTTACTGTTACTAAAAGTTGTGTTTTAGACTTTATTTAGTAAGCGATAAGGTTTAATTTAGAAGGTATCGCGCAACTGTCAGTGGCACTACTGTTAAAACGCGTTTTTATTAACATAAGACCAGCTTATTTGCAATGTGATAACTGTCATGCCGAGGGGCATTATCACATTGCAAATAATATATCATCCTTCTCTTCTTTGATATTTAACGGAGTACATTTTAATATTTCTAGGCAAAAGACCCAGAAAACGAACCAGTGACGTACTCCATAGCATCGGGCAACGATCTTCGGCAATTTGGCATTGGTTCAAATACTGGAATCATTACAGTCATCAGGAGTCTGGACAGAGAAGTGCTGACCAGATATCAGTTGGTAAGACATTACTTTTAATAACGGACACAGGACTCCTTTTAAGTGCCTCATTATTGCGTTGCATTGCGTCGTCGCAGCGTCAACGCTGCGTCATTTTACATGTTTTTTGACTGCCGAAGGAGGGTAATGTGTTTATCAGTCTATGTATGTATGTATGTATCTATATTTGTATGTATGTTTGTTCCTATGTGGCGTTCTAGAGACCAAACGCGTTGGCCGATTTTGATGATTCTTACGTCAATCGATTTGTCTTAATCCTGCGAGTGTCACTGGCTACATTAAAATTGGAAAAAACAAAAATGGCGGACTTTGGGTGCCATTTTGTATGGGGGAAAAAAATTTTTTTCTTCCAAACCCATCGTGTGGGGTATCAAATTAAAGGGTTTTAAGAGGCGATTTCAAAAATATATAACACTTATATGTTTAAATGTACCTAATTCTAAAAAAAAATAACTAAAAAGTTTTAAATAAAAAAAGTTTATAAAAAAAAACAAAAGAAGCAAACTAAAAAGACGTAAACAAGAAGAAAATCATGCTGTGCAGTCGGAGGATACATCTGGTTTTGGTCCGCCAGTTCGCGAATATGTATCCTCCGACTGCTTAGTCTTGAGACACTGCGGTAAGTTCGACGAGAAGACACCGCGCAACTTCCCGAACGCTGCCCAGCCGAGTCGGATTCGAAGGTTGATCTCTTTCTCGAAGTTGGCCCTACCCAACTCCTGCACTTCTTTATAGGGAAGATAAAAAAAGATAAAAGATTACGTTAGTGGTAAAAACAAGGGCTTAAGGGCAGAATAAATAACAAAACGTTGCTCTCTGCCATAAACTACTTTTTTTCAGTAATTTTGATATTTCAAAAACCCTTATAATATTCCAGATGGTAAGAGCAGAAGACCCAGGGAGACTGTCGAGCACAGCAACTGTTAACATCAAAGTCACAGACATCAACGACAACAACCCCAAGTTTGATGAAGACTCTTATATGTTCCATGTCAAAGAAGGTAAAAATCCATATCCATACTAATATTTTTAGGGCCTTCCACCGCTTTTATGCCGTAAAACTCCATTGAGATAGGAAAAACATGGAGGCGCCGCGATGTTCTATACATACATTAGCTTATACAAATATGAGTGAAATACGATACAGAATGTTTAACATAGTTTTGTTTCATTCTTTCTAGTATAGTAATCGTATTTGATAAAAGAGACAACAATATTTCAGATGTTGTTCTTATTGGCAACAGTTTTGTGACGTAGGGACAGTAGTAGGTAAGTGCCATATTCGGCATATTAGGTGACGAATTTTGTGGTTGTGTTCGTGGTAGTCCTGCTGTCAAATGGTTGTTTACTTTTTGTTTTATTGATATTTGTGAGTGTGTGTGTTCCGTGATTGACACAACCATAGCATCGGCAGCCATTTTAAGTGACATTTTAAGGTTTAGGTAGGCACCTTTTTGTAGGTATTTCCAGTCCATACTATTTAAGAAAGAAAGAAAGAAAACATTTATTGCCAACTGTAACTGAACATGAACAATCACAAATTAGCTCTGAAGCACTAATAAATCAGTATGGCAAAAGGAGCGGGCTCAGCATGTGCTGAGCAGTGTAAAGCATAGCTATTACGCTGGTCAACGCTGATTTACAGCCCGCCCCCTTTCTCACAACACTTTCACTACATTATAGTGATCACTTAATAAATAAATAACTTACCTACCCCTAATGTCAAATTACACCTACATATCTACATTTTAAAGCAAACAAAATAAAAAAGAATTAAAAATGTCAATCGCAACCAATTAAAAAAAAAACTGATATAAAAAGAAAATTTAAAAAAAAATAAAAAGCTTTTTACAAAAAAATACTACCGACTTCCAAATAAAAAGACTACAAAGTGAAAAATAACTTTATTTTTGGAAGTCGGTGTTTTTGGTAGGTACCATTTTTTTGCGTTATAGACACCGACTTCCATAAATAAAGTTATTTTTCACTTTGTAGTCTTTTTATTTGGAAGTCGGTAGTATTTTTTTGTAAAAAGCTTTTTATTTTTCACTTTTTAGTTGTACAAGTTGTTTTGTAAGGTACCTATAACGCCAGAATAGATTACACGAATATCATGAAACTAGAGTATTACCGGTGAAATGAGAGATCTGCGTACCCCTTTAGAGCGTACTGGCGTGATGTTATGTTATGAAATAGCGTAAACAATAAACAGACATGCGATTGCAGCAATTCCGTGAGATTTGCCGTAATTTATTGAAGAGTTCTGTTGTATATCTTCGAAGTTCTTCATCAGATCTTCACCAAATTAAAATTTTCAAAATCGGTCCAAAATTGACGGAGATATGCGTGAACATAAACAAAAAAAAAAAAAAAACAAACATAATGTCGAACATAGAACCTCCTCCTTTTTGGTAAGTCGGTTAATAATGATAATAAATTTAATATGTCTATGTAAAACTCACTCCTACTAGCCCATCTTATCTTAGAAGCGATTTAGGCTTCCTGGTTTGTTCTAACAAACTCTGTCAAGTCCTGTGTTAATCAGATAATTTGATACTTGCCAGGCGCCGCAAACGAGTTCGTAGGATACGTTCACGCAACAGATATGGACGAAGGAGTGAACGCTATGGTCAGCTACAGCATACCATCGAACCTGCCCTTCAGCATAGACAACGGAACCGGCATGATCATCACCAACACCAAGCTAGACTATGAGCATACTAAGGTAATATATATAAGCTATTTTTTTTTACTGTCATTTAGTTTACCAAGAAATATTGTCTCGTATTTTTTCTCTATTCAAGTAAACAAAAAAACCGGCCAAGTGTTAGTCGGACTAGCGCACGAAGGAACTCGTACCATTATTTATTTATTTATATACACTATATTGTACCAAGATAAAAAGATTACATACGGAAACCTTAAAGTAACAAGAAACATACAACAGGCGGCCTTATCGCGTTCAGCGATCTCTTCCAGGCAACCCAGCCCAACCCCATTATAGCAAAAAACCGCAAAATTATCACGTTTGTTGTATGGGAGCTCTATTTTATTCCGTTTTTAGTATTTGTTGTTATAGAAGCAACAGAAATACATCATCTGAAATTACAACTGTTTAGCTATCACGGTACATGAGATACAGCGATACAGAATTTGTTTCTTTGTTTCCTGATATCTACAACCTTAGGGCCTTTAAATCAAGAGTGAATAGGTTACTTCTGGGCAAGCGTGCTTCACCGTCGACCACATCATCGCTTACCATCAGGCGAGATAGTGGTCAAACGCAAAACTATGGATAAATAAAAAAAGGCAGACAGACAAACAGACGAACCGCGGAGTAGTAATAGGGTCCCGTTTTTACCCTTTGGGTACGGATCCCTAAATATGACGTGGATAAAGTGCGTTGTAATTCACCTGATGGTAAGCGATGACAGTGGTGGTTGACGGTGGAGCACGCTTGCTTAGAAGTAACCTATTCACTCTTGACTAGAAACCTTTTTTTTTATTCATTTTTTTTTGTGTCGTTAATCATCCAATTACTTCTCCCGCTCGGGGTGAAGCGGGAGGGCGTGTCAGACTTTTACTGACTAAAACCCACCCGAGTTCTAGGGCCGCGGTAACTCTTTTTCAAATTTATCGGCGACCGTAGGACCGTACCGATGTAGCTATCAGGAAACAGAGACTCAAAGACAAACAATGAATTTCGCGTGATGTCACCCCTTGGTACACTTTGTAGGTAACTAGAAGTGACGTCATAAGCCCGCACCTCTGAACTTTGATGTGATTCATCTTCGATATTTTTAATAATTTTATAAATCAAAAAATATGTGGCTGTTAAAAAAAATAATGAAAAATATGTCCTAATAATTTAATTATATGGGTACACCCATATAATTAAATTATTAGGAAAAGGCTTAGATTTACAAATAATACCATTATTTCGTTATCAGGACTATGACTTCGTAGTAACAGCAATGGACGGTGCGATAGACAAACGCCTCGGCACCGCGTCAGTCACAGTACAAGTGACGGACATTCCCGATGAAGCGCCGGTCTTCAGCAATCTGGTCTACTCGGTGCATGTGCCCGAAAACGCGGCTAATTACCCGGTGGTTAAGGTTCAGGTTAGTATGGCAAGATGATTCAGGTAATTTCAGGATAATCAGGCAGTACAGTACACAGCTTTATAGTTCGCTTCTTGTTTTTTTTTTTTTTAATTGGTTTATGCGGAACTTTAAACCCCTGTTCCGCATACCTCTTACATACACAGCAAACTAACCTGTATCATAATTTCAGGCCGAAGATCCAGACACAACACCGGAGATAACCTACACCATTCTATTGGGCGACACCGACCTATTCTCAATAGACCGCAAGTCGGGCATGATCAGGACTTTGAAGCCGTTGGACCGCGAGACGACGGCGAGACATGAGATCATTGTCGGAACTGAGGAGAATATGGAAGAGGGACCCGGCCCTACCACTACTGTTGAAGTTTTTGTTGATGTGAGTAAACTTATAATGTGCATATACGAAAGAAGAACGAAATAAAAAACTACGGCACTTCACATCGCTATTCGTGTTCACGTATATGTCTTATTCGCCCAAATAGTACGATGTGAAGTAGTTCTATTAGTCTATATTTGCCTATTCTCACGAAAAAGACGAATACCCGAACACCCGTATCTGCCCGGCTGTCGGTTATTTGCAACATATCAAAGGATTGCGAATATGGTGAATATGTTCGTTTACCGGCCACACATCGCTCGCTCAGTAGTACTTATTAGGCCTACGATTTTTGTTTTTAACACCCATCAGCTTCTTCTCCATGTTCTTTTAACAACTTTGTTTCTATGTACGCATAATATGTACTGGTGGAAATAATAAGCCGCTGCTGCAGTTAACACGTCCATCGTAAACTATAGCAAAAATATTCGTTAATGTTGCCATATTTGCTGTTCATGAACGATGTTTAGTCGGTGTATTCGTGTTATTCGGCATTCAACACGAATATAGCGAACAAAGAATAAAAAAAAGCGCACATCGAATAGCGATGTGAAGTGTCACCATAAAGGAACGACTACGAATAATGATAAACTTACTCCAGTAGGTAATTATTATATTCAGCTTCCACGATACTTCATCTTAGGCCAAAGCCACTCCACAGCTGGGCACTCATAATTTGAAGAAAGAAGCCGGTCTGTAGTTTATAGAGCCTAAAACGACGATTTTTGCATAAAACAAGCAAATGTTTTAAATATTACTAGGGATGCTTTCGCATACGGTCTACACTGGTATTGCTCTTGTCTCAACTAATATACAAGCGCCCGACTTCCTTAAAACGCCTTTTTGGATTTCCCTATTTTTATTTTCTTTAAAATCTAAATCAATCAATCTGTTTTTGAGTTTTAGCGATACTAACGAACAGTTCTTAATTTATCTTTATAGAGATAAGATATATAATGTTATTAACCACACTTTATACTCATTCCAGGACAAAAACGACAACTCCCCAATCTTTATCTCCGTGGTCCGTCCAGTAACCATAGAGGACTCATCCTCCATCGGCAGCCTCGTACAGACCGTGGTCGCTACGGATGCCGACGCTACGGCACCTAACAACCGCGTTCGATACAAACTTGTGGGCAGAGGGAAGGCTTCGATATACTTCCATGTTGAACCTGATACTGGAGCCGTGAGGGTTCGAGATGATCTCAGAAAGGAGACTGATAGTGAATATACTGTGAGTTTTAGTTTTTGGTAGTACTAGTATTTAAATAGATAGACCATGGTCGCTATGGACGCCCACGCTACGGCACCTAACAACCGCGTGCGATACAAACTGGTAGGCAGAGGGAAGACTTCGGTATACTTCCATGTCGAACCTGATACTGGTGCCTTGTGGGTCCGAGATAATCTCAGGAAGGAGACTGATGGTGAATATACTGTGAGTTTTCTTGTTTGGTAATACTAGTATTTAAATAGGTAGACCATGGTCGCTATGGACGGCGACGCTACGGCTCCTAACAATCGCGTGGGGAGGGGGAAGGCTTCGATATATGTTGAACCTGATACTGGATCCGTGAGGGTCCGACATGATCTCAGCAAGGAGACTGATAGTGACTAATTGTGAGTTGTAGTGTGTTTTACGGTTTTTGGTAGTCATCATCATCATCAGCCTTTTAATGTAGCCACTGATGGGACACAGGCTTCCTCTCTGTGAGAGAGGGAATGGGCCTTCATCCACCACGCGGGCCCAGTGCGGGTTGGCGGATGTCACATGTCTTCGAATTTTTGGTTCTAGGACATGCCGGTTTCCTCACGATGTTGTACATCACCGTTTTTAGAGCAGTGGTGATGAAATAATTTAAACAAAGTAAAGCGCCTGCATGGGTTCGAACTCAATCGAACTAATTTAGATTTTTGGTAGTACTAGTATTTGAATAGGTAGACCGTGGTCGCTATGGATGCCGACGCTACGACTCTTAAAAACCGCGTGCGGTACAAGCTTGTGGGCGGAAGAAATGCTTCGATATTTAACCTACTACCCTTTTATCCTCTGGTCGAAGGTTACGCAATCAATTAATATCAATTATTACAATGTTCGGGAGTAATAATGTTGTAATGTAATTTTCAGGTGGACGTGCAAGCATACGACCAAGGGGAGCCAATGATGTCATCTGTATCTAGTCTTACGGTTTACGTTAGTCATTCTGCTACTGTACCACCAGATGTAAGTGAAAACCTTGCTTAAGACGGATATTAGTAATAATATCAATTTATTAAAATAATTATAATTTTGAAAATATACATTTAGTCGTTTTTAGGGTTCCGTACCTAAAGGGTAATAACGGGACCCTATTACTAAGACTCCGCGGTCCGTCTGTCTGTCTGTCTGTCAGTCACCAGGCTGTATTTCATGAATAGCTAGACAGTTGAAATTTTCACAGATGATGTATTTCTATTGCCGCTATAACAACAAATACTAAAAACAGAATAAAATAATTATTTAAGTAGGGCTCCCATACAACAAACGTGTTTATTTTGCCGATTTTTACGATAATGGTACGGAACCCTTAGTGCGTGAGTCCGTCTCGCGCTTGGCCGGTATTTTTCATGATATCCATACTCCCAAAGATCTGTTTATAAAATTTCGCGCTCTCGTTTTCGTCCTAAATCATCATCCATTTCGCAACAAATATGCTAAAGTGCTAATTCGTACGCGTTGTCGGATGAGATAGCATGCATTTTAACCCTCCGCACAAAATAGTTCGTGCCGTCTCGACTAGGTCAACCTTAAACATTCACATTGTCCCCACAGGTGGGTCTCGGCTTCGCAGACACGCTATACACGGAACACGTGGCCGAGAACTCTCCTAACGGCACACTAGTGCGAGTGCTGCCGCTACTGAACAAGCGTGAACACTCTCGGGACACGCCGCTCAAGTGCCGCCTCACCGAGTCCTCGCAGCAAGGTAAGCTGGAAGGTTAGTGGCAAATGAAGATATCACTGTCTGTGTGTGCCTTCTTCTTGCTACTTTTGTAAATATTTCTTTAGTTTTATGATTTTGTATATTAAAATGTGGTGATGATCAATTTCGAATTTCAGAAATGTTTGCTAACGTTAAATTGAAAATGAAAGTTTGACGAGTTTGCTATATTCCTAAAATCCTCAGGAGAGAGTAAATCTGTTGCGAATTTTTTATTTATTTATTCAATAACAATTCTTAATAATAGGCATGTTTCCTGGGTGGAGAAATTATAATTCTATTTGGTCCGTCAGTGAGATTATCAAATAACATTGGTCACGTATTTTCTGCTTTACCAAATCAATAAAAAATTACAAAGTTAAAGCGCATCAAAGTTCAGGAGTGGGGGCTTGTGACGTCACTAAAGCAGTATAAAGTTTACTAGCGGCGTGACTTCACACGATATTTCAACGCATTATAGCGTCGTGACTTTATGTTTATGTGTCAAAAGAAGAATACTTGTCCAATATTTTTTATTAATCTACTAAGGACAAAAAACAAATTTTCAGTAAACTACCCTATTGTATTCATGGTTTCACTCATGTCAAAAATGTCCAACATTTGAAACATTTTGGACTCATAGCCATAACTCGATTACGTTGTAAAGTCTTCATTTAAATAAAATCTGTAGACAGTAACATAATTTTATAATGTGTCTCACGAAAGGCCAAGGCCAAAAACCAAAAAATCTAAATACATAATCTGTTTTTAGGGTTCCGTACCCAAAGGGTAAAAACGGGACCCAATTACTAAGACTCCGCGGTCCGTCTGTCTGTCTGTCCACCTGTCACCAGGCTGTATCTCAAGAACCGTGATAGCTGGTGTCAGCGTCACAGGTGGTGTATTTCTGTTGCCGCTATAACAACAAATACTAAAAACAGAATAAAATAAATATTTAAGTGGGGCTCCCATACAACAAACGTGATTTTTTGCCGTTTTTTTGCGATAATGGTACGGAACCCTTCGTGCGCGAGTCCGACTCGCACTTGGCCGGTTTTTTTTACAAAATTAACATAAGAAATCTTCCACAGGAGTATTCTACGTGAAACTAACAGAAGATCGAGACTGCGCAATCTACCTCAACACAAGTTCCTTAGACTACGAGACTCTTGGAGAATACTCATTAGAAGTCCAACTAGAGTCAATCCAGGGGTTGATAAACCCTGAGAGCAGTAAAGCAACCATCAAAGTGCATGTCACCGATGCCAACGATAACGATCCAGTGTTTGTGTTCCCTGAACAAAGCAGTATTTCCGTCGCGAAGGGAAAGTTTTTCGCGATTGTGACGAAAGATATGTTGTTGGGGACCAATGTGCTGCAAGTTAAGGTGAGTTTTCGAAGTAATTGTAGCTTTAGTGATTCAATAATATTATAGTTGTCGGCATGTAACTTGGCAAGAGTCGTTAGATGCGCACAAGTCGTTTTGTAGGTCGCTTTGGTTACCTAGCGGGACGCGGGGAACGTTTAGCACCGTTCCGAGCGCGCGATTGGTTATTCAGTTGACACAAAGATCGACTGATCAATCGCGTCGCGTCCGCGTTCCGTTCGTACCATATGATGGTTGGTCAATTCGCACTATGCGCTACAGATGGGCGTTTTCGGTTTTTAGCGCAAACGGTTATGTAACCGATATACAGTTTTCATATCGATATTGAAATTGGTTTTCAGATATCGATATTAGTAGTACAATTTGAAAAAGTTAACATGTTATTTAGATGAGCAAACTAAAACGAACGCAAACGCAAAGAGGTTTTGATTTGATACAATTTTTGTGATATCGGTTATTTTGATATAGATATCGATATGATATAATATCTAACGTCATATCCGATATAAGTTACGTTTTGATATATCAGACCCATCCCTACTATGTGCGAACTTACCCCCACTATGCCAAAACCTTGCCAAGTTACATGCCGGGGACTATATTATAACTTAGTAATAGGGTCCCGTTTTTAGCCTTTGGGTACGGAATCCTAATAATGGATAACAGAAAATTGCCAGTAGTAACTGTTTATATCAAAAGCAATCTAATTCAAAAGACGTAAGCCAGAGTTATGAACACGGCAAAGCATAGGTCCAGTTTTTTTTATCTGTAGTTAACACAAACAAAGGTTAAATATGCTAACCAATGGTTTCAAATTATGTTAAAAATGCGTTTTTTTTCTTCGATTATTAGTCTCATAAATGGTGAAATATTTATTTTTTTATATATACTTTATTGTACACCAAGATAAAAAAAAGATAAAAAAAAATATGTTAGATAGTTAATTCTTTGACCATTTGTAAAACTAACAATTGATAAATAAACGCGTTTTACCGAAAATTTAAACCATTGGTTAGCATATTTAACTATTGGTTGAGTTAACTATGCATCAAAAACCTGGGCCTTCGAAAGGGTTTTGGTTGACCTTCTTCTTTCGTTGACCTAATGTTGATTTTGAACATTATTAATGCGAATATATTAGCTAATTGACATGAAATAAATTGTTAATATTTGTCATAATTTCCTGACTATCTGTTTCTTTTCTCATTATTAATTTTATTTGTATTGTTGACATTTTTTTGATTTGCACGCCGTAAGGTAAAATGTAGCTCATCTCATTTATTTATGTTATTAATCTTATACTGAACCTACATTTAGAGCAAATAAAAATCTAATTCTGATTCTAAAAACCGTAACATAGTATGAATAAGGAAATTACACAATTTATTTGCTACAAATATTATAAATCTAATACTTTTTTTTTTTTTTTTTAAATAAAAACTTTGCCCCACACTATGAATTTCTTCCTGTATCGTGGGTGCGTTTACAAACATATAAACTCACATACACAAACACCCAGAGCCGGAACAATTATCTGTAGGTCAAACAAATATTTGTTTCGGGAATCGAACCCGCGACACGCACCGTAGCAGTCAATCGCCACAATTACTACAATCTTACTCTAAAATTACGCATCGCAAGGTATTACGAATTATCTATGCAGTACAATAATGTACTCTCTAATTACCTTGATATTACTTAATAGCCTACTTAATTAGTTACACATAATGACGTAACTAAACACCAATACGTCTAAATAATTAGTCACTTCATAACCTGTTTCCATTAGATCCATTTGTGATCATTCCACTCACTAACCATTCATTCACAAAATTCCAGGCTAAAGACAAGGACAGTGCTGACTTCGGCAAGCTAGAGTACCATAAGAACTCTTGGACGAAGGCAGCCGAAGAGTACTTCAGTTTGGACGCCGATACCGGAGTGATCAGTAATAGGAAGACGTTTGAGAACGTGCCTAAAGACGTACTGCCGTTCAAGTTCAGCGTGACGGCGAGGGACAACCCTAATTCTGCCCAGGATTATAATATTGCTAGGGCTTCGGTTATTGTGAGTACTTTATATTTTTACAAGCTTTTATTTAACTTGGTATGAATGTATGTAAGTGTGTTCGGGTCAAATCTTGCAACTGAATTTTAAAGCAGTTATCCTCCACCGATTAAGATTAAATTTTGCATACACGTTCAGTTTGGATGACAATGCATGGTTATGTTAAGTGACGTCAATATGCCATGATATGGGTATCAAATGAAAAGGTTTATTGAGAAAAATACGAAAACAGCTTGTTTTTAAAATAATAAGATTTTTTAATATATAATTTTACCATCGTACATTCATGCCTAGAGAAGGAAATGTCTTCAAGTTATGAATACTTTTCTTTATCTTAAATTTATGCCTGTATCCCCGAAGGTTGAAATTACATTATTATCACAACTAATATTATAAAGGCGATAGTTTGTGAGTGTGTGTGTTTGTATGTTTGTTACTTGTTCACGCTCAAACGGCTGGACTTATCTAGAAGCAATTTGGCACAGAGATTTCATCCCGGGAATATGTTCTCTCTAGTAGCTAGTATCCTTATAATCCACATTTTACCAATTGTGTTTTCACCCATGTAACGGGGACGCGATCTATCTATTACACTAATAAAAGACAAAAAATGTGTTTTATAAGCAAGAAATACAAATACGGGGTACTCACATACTCAAGACCTACAAAGAAAAATTATTGCCTATCAAGTCATAACAGAACATCGATAAAATTATAATAACGTCACTTGTTTAGGTACCGTCATTCATGTCTGTAGTATTCCATGTACCTGTATATTTGTGTATCTGTCTGTGGCATCATAGCTCCTAAATGTATGAACCGATTTTTTTTAGGCGTTTTACTGTGAATCGGAGTGTTTTCGCAAGATATCGTGTCATAATTACGTGTTCATTATATTGTCGATAGAAGCTTTTCTACTACTAGATAAATTATGTAGCATGCAATAAAAATGTGTCGCGGGTATTTTTAAATTTTTCTTGTGGTAATACCTGAGTTTCTTCTTCAACTAATCATGTTTATTATTTTCTCAGATAAACCTCCTCCAAAAAGAGAACCAACTAGTTTTCGAAGTATCAGACTTAGACGCGGACGCAATGCGCCGTAGATCGAGAAGTCTACTAACAGCCATTGAAGAAAAAACCGGCCTTTACGCTGGTTTAGAGAAACTAACAGCAAGACATTTCTTGGGAGAGAATGGAACGCTTGAGAGTGACACAAAGGGTACCGATGTGTGGCTGTATCTTATTGATCCGGTTACTGGAGAGATTTTGAGCAGGGATTCGCAGCCGGTTAAAAAGTAAGTTTTTTATTTTTATTATTGCACGTGTTCTAAGTTATTTTACTAACTAACCTAAGAGGATGAATGAAAGGCGACTAACGAAAGGTATTTACAAGGCAGACGTGAATGGATACGCCGGGAGTGGACGCCCTAGAAAGGCATACATTTTGTCGATTTTTCATGATATCCATATTCCCAAAAGACCGTTTATAAAATTTCGCGCGCTCACTTTCTTCCTAAATCAACATCCATTTCGCTACAAATTTGCAAAAGTGTGTATTCGTACGAGAACTAGCTTCTTATTGCTCATCACAGCATCTATCTCTTTCGCACGTGTTGTCGGATTAGTTAGCATGCATTTTAACCGCGTGCACAAAATACTTCGTGCCGTCGACTAAAGTTTAAAGAGACCTTCCGAATCTATAGCATCAGTCAGCTAAGCTTCACCAAAAACTAAAACCAACCTTATTTCTATCTTCCAGAGCAATAGACAACGGCGTCCACAAAGCAGTCGCAGCGCGCCTACAATCCCCCGTCAGCCAAGTCCGCGCGCCGCTCACACCTACAGAACAACCGCGCAAGCCCACAATAGCTGTTGCACCGTTGGCTACAGCGCTGCCAGCCGCTTTAATCGCTTTAGCGGCTGTTGTACTGGTTGCTGCTATCGCCGCCACGATCTATATTTGTGCGTCTTGGAACAGGTGAGATTTTGTTCAAAGTTATATAGCACTTCATAGACAATAGCGTCCAAAATGCCGTGGCAATCTTCAATAAGCCAAGTCCGCGCGCCGCTCACACTTACAGAACAACCTCGCTAGCCGACCATACCCACTGAACCGCTGACTACAGCGCTGCCGGCCGCTTTTATCGCTTTAGCAGCCCTTTTTCTAGCTGCTGCAATCACTGGGACTATCTATTTTTAGGGTTCCGTACCCAAAGGGTAAAAACGGGACCCTATTACTAAAACAGTATAAAATAAATATTTAAGGGGGGCTCCCATACAACAAACGTGATTTTTTTGCCGTTTTTTGTTCGATATTTATAACGGCAACAGGTAGACGCTTAAAATATTCTCAGATTATTTAGTTGTATATTCACTTCAAAAAATAATAATTATTAAAATAAAATAAATTAAGGGGAGCTCCCATACAACAAACGTGATTTTTTTGGCCGTTTTTTTGCGATAATGGTACGGAACCATTCATGCGCGAGTCCGACTCGCACTTGGCCGGTTTTTTTTATGCGTCTTGGAATAGGTGAAAATCTGTCCATTTCTAAGTCGTATGAAACAGCATAAAACGAGTAACGAGGATGGCGTCCGAACAAGGTGATGGCGATGGAACCATTTTACACCGTAGCCGCTCCGCTCGGCCAATTTTCCTCGACATGCATAGTTACACAGATAGTTTGAGAAATGTTTGAATTCAGAAAGGAGCCTCAGTTAACAAGACCATTTTGGACCGACTTTAATAAAGGAGGAATTTCAAAATTTTTCGGTATCTTCTTTTTTATGTATGTTCCCCGATTACTCGAAGACTCCTTGACCAATTTGGAACATTCTTCAGGTCAGGATCTCATTATGGGATCCTGGAGAAATCGAGGGAACTCCCCAAATATTATTACAGGCATACATATAGCGATTTTGGTATTTTCATTAACAATGCAAGCATTATATTGGTAGGTCTGTATTGTAGTCTGTTCTGGATTAAACATATTCCTTTTTATTCATCACATCTCTTCGTCTTTAAGAAAGCCAAAATTCAAACAGGTGTAAGTAGGAACTGATGTAAAAACAAATAAAAAAGTAATTATATAAATTGTAACACTGCCTTCATCTTCCCCAGATACAAGAAGCACAAAGAACAAGCCATCCAGCAGTACGGCACGCTCAGTATGAGCATGCCCACCCCCCGCCCAGCGTCGGGCTACGAGTCCAGCGAGGACGAACCGGCGCCGCGGTACGAAACACAGGTAAATAGACGAGTATGTACAGCCTTTCATTCATTCGCATGGTATTTAGCGGCTTTGCATGCGATATGGACACGTTCGTAAGTACTTTTTGAAGAAATATGAACAAAGAGTTTATATGCGCTTAAGTACAAATAATCACATCATCACATCACATCATCAGCCTATTAATGTTCCCACTGCTGGGAAACAGGCCTCCTAATCTAAGTTTTCTTTTTTTTTAATGTTTATGTTGTGTGCTCTGGCTTATGTCAAATAAATGTGTTTTCTTTCTTTCTCTCTGTGAGAGGGAATGGGCCGTAATCCACCACGCGGGCAGAGTGCGGGTTGGTGGATGTCACATGTCTTCGAACTTTTGGTTCTAGGACATGCCGGTTTCCTCACGAAGTTTTCCTTCACCGTTTTGAGAGCAGTGGAGATTAAATAATTTACACAAAGTAAAGCGCCTGCCTAGGCTCGAACCCACGACCTACAACTTGTAAGTCGCGGCCGATACCGTTGGGCCGCCACTGCTCTCACAAATAATAACAAAAAATTATAATAATATAAGTACTAATAGAATTAAAAATATAGTAAAAGTATGCATCTCAATCGCACAAATCCAAAGAGCCACAAGCCCACAACGCTTGTTCTCAGCTTTTTAAAATAACTTCTAATAAAGTATTTGACTGATGATATCGTTCCGACACTTTAATAAGCCAAGGAAAAGTCAATTAAATTGCTTACGTAAATGCACACAGCAAATCGTTGCATAAAACCAGAAAAATGCATGAAAGAGAGAATTACGAAAATAGGGATAAGACAAGTTGAGAAAAATAAGGAATATTGTTTTGTTTTAAATGCACGATTTTATAATTAAAAATAATGCACGCGAAACTAGAATTGTTTAAACTGTATAACGTAATATTATTTCGACTTTATACTTTTTTAAGCACGCTAGCTAAGAAAACATAAGCTTCTTACTACAAGCAATACTGCAAGTTAAAATAGCTAATCGTTCATTGACATCGATATTGATTCTCATAAAAAATACTGATAGTATCCTTTTTTGATTTTAGGTCTTGAACATGGCAGTTGATGATGCAGATTTACAGCTAGACTTCAGTCCAAACAACCACGCTTTTAACATACACAGCGTGCAATATCTATCGAAAGACAACGGTAAGTTTTTTTTTGTTTGCCAACTTTGTGACTCACATTCCAAATGTGTAGGTATGTCTTACTAATAATGAAATAATTATAATTAGTCCATTATCCTTATCATTAACCTCTTTAAAAATCTTGGGACACATGACACTCATTAAATATGTCTATTTTACACAAACTTTAATTGATAGTTAAAAAAAATACCGAACCAGTAAGTAGTTTTAGACGATATAAAAGCGCCGCACAAAACATCGTAACCGATGTGTGATTTCTGCAATTATTCTGCGTAGTTTAAAATTTATTCTACATCCTCTTCAAACCTGCAAAATATACTGGTGAATAACACCAAACAATCATTCCCAGGAGAACGCAGCCCAACCCTCTCAGAAACAGCAACAACCGCCCGCGCCTCAAGCGTCAACGAGAATGGTGGCACACTCAACAACATGCACAACAGCCAACTATTCGAGCCCATCGCCAACAACTCCACACTCATACGCAACACTCAGACGCTTAACCGTCGATTGCCCAACGCTCATCCGCTTAACAATGCGATAGGAACGCTCCCCCGCGTCAACAACAACGGCGTCGGTGGCGGGTTGTTGGCGACAACCCTTGGGAGGAAGATTAATGGGGGTAACAACCATAAGAAGAAAGCTACGCACCCTATTATGGCGTATGATGAGATACCTGGATTACAGAGGTTAGTTTTGGTTATTTTAATTTTATTTCGTACTTAGCCAAGAGGGATGAAACGCATGTTACTAAAATAGTCATGAATATAAATAGTACATTAGCGATTCTTTTTCACTACCAGATGAGCTTACTAAATTATTAATTAAATGCAAATAAGTTCCAACAACAATTTATAAGAAACGTTCAGACTAAAAACCACAGACTATATACACACAATCAACGCGCGCTTTTTTGAGAGGTAACAGGTTCAGTATCATTCTGCCAGTTACATAATGATTTCAAAACTCCATACAAAAGTCTTTTTGTAACTGTTATTATGTAACTTTGTTTTATTTTTTAATTTTATAATCTTGTCTCTAAATGTTCATATTTCGAAACGAATTTCTTAGGAAATGTGTTACATAATATACAAGGTAGTGGAAAAAGGTATGAATGGGATGGAGACGGAGGGGAAGGCTAAAGGTCTATCCACACATATCAGAGCCGTGCCAGGGACGAGGACGGACCGTGACACGTCAGGGGCTTAACACACGTCCGTGCACGGACGTGTGTGAACGAGTTCATATAAAATGTACGCACTGATATTTTTTTGAGCCCCTGATGGGGCACGGTCTGTCCACGTCCCGTGCACGCCCCGTGCACGCCCCGGGTACGGCCCTGATATATGTGGATAGACCTTAAAGGAGATAGATGAACCTGGTGAGAGGTGATATAAAAGAAAAGGGAGTCAGTGATAGCGTGACAGGGGACGGAACGGTATGGAAAAAGAATAGGTGTTGCGCCGACCCCACGTGACATGGGGCAAATGCGTAGATGATGATTTCTTAACTACACACAATTCAGGTGCTCATATCGAAGCTATGCCAAAACATCCAGTAATTTGACATAAAAATTGTACTGTAAGAGACGTCTATTAAGAAGTGCACTTGGGCTAGGGATTTGTAACTATTTCCATATTAGTTCGCCGAATGACTTACGTTAGTTTTCCATTAGGTCGATGGATCTGCTAGATTTTGCTAAATCAAGTGCAAGTGTAATAAGTCCTTAGTGCTGCAGCTCGGGATACATTCATATCCAATTCATCATCATCATCAGCCATTTAATATTCCCACTGCTGGGACACAGACCTCCTCTCTGAGAGAGAGGGATTGGGCCTTCATCCACCACGCGGGCCTAGTGCGGGTTGATGGATGTCACATGTCTTCGTTATTTTTTTTCTGGGACATGTTTCCTCACGATGTTTTCCTTCACCGTTTTTAGAGCAGTGGTAATGAAATAATTTACACAAAATAAAACACATATCCAATTGCTTTCGATAATTTTGAATTTTAGGAAGGCTTTCGAAGCTGTCATACACGTTTAATTGTATAGGACTATATCAATTATTCTATGGAAGCGTCAATTACCTCGCCCAAGCAGTGTCTTAAAAAATTGGACTGCTAATCGTAATAATAGCTTCTTCAATTCCAGGGCATCCGACAACGACAACGTAACATTCGGGAAGAGAAACTTCTCTGGTTACAACTACGACCAGTCACCAGTGGAGACCACCACGGAGTTATAAACCATATATATACCAAGAATAGTGAATAAAAAAACTTCTTTCTCTCAAAGTGTTAACAAAAGACTTATAAAGTGACTTAAAACCCTGAAGTGAATGAATGAAACCGGATTCCATCCGCACTACATTAATTAATTATAAATAATATATTTTTATAACGTTTGTGTTCAACGAATATTATTATAATAATTCTCTTCGTGTAAGAATACGACTGAACTTTCGAATAATTTAAAGTTTAAAATGTGAATAACGAATTTTTAGATAATTATATTTTTGTACTTAATGGTAACGTAATTTCTTAGCCATGGCTAGTCCCGTTTTTATGAACAATTAATGTGCATAATAATTATGTAAATATGGCATTACATGGTGATGTATATTTTTAAGGTACCTGAATTGTAAATACAGGTACAAAGACTTTTGTACTATTTTTGTAAATCTCTATTTTTACGCGTCTCTGGCAAAGTGCCATCTATCAACTTTGTTTAAATTTTTATACGTAATTTGACATCGTTTATATTGGCGCCAATGTTTGTTCTGTTACTTCTGTATAAATGAACGAATCTCGACTGCCTTATGAGATCAAACATTTGAGCCAATATTGGCGATGAAGTAAATTTTTGTTACTAAACGTAGTTTTTATTTGTAGTTTCATCCTTGAGAACAAAACTTTTTATTTTTACTACTATTATACATATTCTTTACGAATTTTGTGCCAGTTACTGTTAAAATGTATTATAAGGTAAACGCGAACTTTCACCTATGAAGTTTTTATCAAGGGGAACATTTTTTATTTAATCATAACAATACGTGGGCGTAGAATTATAAAAAATAAAATAGAATTAGCATAATAAATATAAATGCTCAGTTTTTTATATGATTTTATTATTTTTGAATCTGGCTTCAAAATGTGAATGTGCCAAACCGATACTAACGTTTTTTTTTTATTTATTTCGTATTGGAGAGTAAATGTTACCTAATGTAATTTCATTGTATATCTTGTAAAATAATAAAATGTTTATTTTGATTGTGAAGAATAAATTGTATCATAATTTTGTGGTAAAATTGTTAATATAATTTTTGAAATAAATTAATTTTTATTCTCAACTTGTGTTTTAATACTTCTTTTGGAATCACAGGAAAAAACCATTTTAAATATTTTGGGTCCAGTAGGCAACCTCGCCGATTGCGGCATCAGTGCGAGTATAAGGTCTTCTATACTAATATTATAAAGAACAAAGATTTGTATTTTTGAATTTTTGTATGTAACGAATAAACGAAAAAACTGCTGGACCGATTTCAAAACTTCTTTCACCGTTGGGAAGCTACACTATCCCCGGGTACATAGGCTACTTTGTATCCCTGTATTCCCACGGGAAAGGGCACTACGCGGCTGAAACAGCGAGGCGTCCGCTAGTCCAAAATAAAATGATGGGGTGTCCCTAGTGCCCACACAGGCACTAGGGACACCCCAGCATGAGTGTCATATTCTGCACAGGAGTTCCGCACACCCACAATGGATAGTAGACGTGTCTATTAAACCCGAATTTTACCAAATAGGGGTAGTTGACAATAATACTAGTCCGTCAGTTACATAACCTAAAAATATTGGACAAGTATTTTTCTTTTGCCACGTAAGCTAATAAAAATTACGACGATAGAGTGCGTTGAAATATTGTGTGACGACACGGTGTGCTACAATTTATACTGACAAAATGACGTCACAAGTCTCCACTCCTAAACTTTGATGCGCTTTATCTTTGTCATCATTTCATCCGAAAGACGTCCACTGCTGGACATAGGCCTCCCACAGGCGTCACCACATTGGGCGATCCCGTGCGTCTCACATCCAGCGCCTTCCCGCAACCTTAACCAGGTCATCGGTCCACCTAGTGATGATTGGTTGACCTCTTTCTCGAAGTTGGACCTACCCAAATGGATCGTTTGTCCCAGGTAGACATAATCGTCTACAGCTTCGAGTGTAGAGTCTCCGATCTTGATAGGAGTGAGTTTTACATTGGCATTCATTATGACCTTGGTGACCAACTCTTTCGGAAGCTCTCCTGAGGTCATCGAGCATTTTACTGAGGCTCTCCATGGTCTCAGCCATGACCACTATGTCGTTGGCAAACCGAAGGTGAGTGATGTACTCGCCATTAACCAAGCCCAAGCCAAGCCCCCTCCAATCCAGAACCTTGAAGACATCCTCCAGCGCAGCAGTGAAAAGTTTCGGAGAAATGACGTCTCCCTGTCTCACGCCGCGCTGGAGAAGGATTGGTTTCGAGGTCTGATCCTGTAGACGGACTGACATGGTGGCGTTTTTGTACAAACACTTCAACACCTCAATGTGCCGGTAGTCTATCTGGTACCGTTGGAGAGACTGCAGTACAGCCCAAGTCTCGATCGAATCGAAGGCTTTCTCGTAGGCCACAAACGCTAAACAGAGGGGCAGGTTATACTCTTCGGTCTTTTGTATAATCTGCCGCAGCGGATGTATGTGGTCTACGGTGCTAAAGCCTTTTCGGAATCCGTCTTGTTCGGGAAGCTGGAAATCGTCAAACCTGCGCGCGAGACGATTCGTTGTGACTCTTGAAAACAACTTGTAGACATGGCTAAGAAGTGAGATGGGCCTATAGTTCTTCAGCTGGGCGTTGTCACCCTTCTTGAAGAAGAGTACCACAACATCCCTGCACCATGCCTGTGGCGTTTTGTCCTCGAGTATGACGGAATCGAACACTGAAGGGCCTTAAGGACCGGTTTTCCACCCGCCTTCAGGACTTCAGCCGTGATTCCGTCATCACCCGGCGCCTTGTTGTTTTGCTGCTGTTTCAGAGCCATCCTAATCTCGCGCAGGCTGACGTCCGGGATATCTTCGGTATAGTGACGGGTCAATCTAGCTCTTGGGTCGTTTGCTAGACTCGCAACGGGCTTGTTGATTGATGTGTTCAACTGCCCATAGAATGTCTCGATCTCCCTCAGAAGCTCCGGTTTGGCGGACACGATCCTGCCATTGTCGGCCTTCAGTTTCGTGAGCTATGGCTCTGTCCAATATCCAGATCCCTAGAAAAAACCTTGGAGCTTTTATTTCGCTCAATCGCGTCTTTAATACGCTTTGTATCAAAACGGCGGAGGTGTCTTTTTAGGAATTTAGAGATCTGTCTATTGAGCTGCTGGTATTTGCACGCCTCATCTGAAGACTGCAGGATCATCTAACGCCTCTCCTTCACAACCTTCCACGAACCCGTCGCTGTATTCGTCCACGGATTTCCCTAGGCACTCGAAACGATTCTGGAGTTTGAGCTGAAAGCTCTCGGGGTTTTCGAGCTGGATCTGCGCTGGACGGAGCGTGGACTTCACCAGTCGATACCTTTCAAGCTTAGTATTAATGTTCAATGTGCCTCTTAACATGCGGTGATCGCTCTTTACCGGATCGTGGTTTTTACCGAATTGATCACAGAGACATCATTAAACATTTGTTTCTTGGTTGACATGATGAAGTCGATCTCATTTTTTGTTGCACCATCCGGGCTCTGCCAGGTCCACTTCCTGTGTTCATGATTATTGAAAAAGGAGTTCATCAGAACCCTCCTTCTCCACCCCGGGGGTTCCGTCGTCCAACTCCAAATAGCCCCACTTGCAGCTCATCGTCGTCTCGTTTGCCCAGTTTCGCGTTGAAGTCCCCCATGACAACGGTGAAGTGAGTTTTGAAACCATGCATGGCTCTGGAGATATCCTCATACATGGTCTTTACCTCGTCGTCGGGGTTTAGCCGAGGTTGGGGCGTAGACCTGTATGACCTTCAGCGAATATCTTAAGGATATTCTGAGTATAAAGTACGCCACCCTGGTCGACACACTCTCGATCTTCACCACGTTGTTCGCAAGGGACTTGTGGACGATAAACCCGACATCACCCTGGGACTGCCGGTCACCCGCTCAGAAATAGAGCAGGTTACCGGATTTGAGGATTATCGAGTCCTCCCCCTCTCTTCGGACTTCAGATAACCCTATAATACTCCATCGCAACCTGCTCAATTTCTCTTCGAGTTCGGTGATCTTTTCGTCGGTCCGATCCGAAGTGTGCGCGTGTTGTACGTTGCCAGGTCCAGTCGTCGATGTTTGTCCGGAGATTCTTAGCACCCCTTGCCATGCCGTAACCTCGACCGCTACTGTAGTCGAGGGTTGGCAGGCTGCCGGGCAATAGGGGCTATTTTTTATTTGTGCTATTCATGGGGGGAGGGGAGCGGGTTGCCATAATCGCCACGCTTGGCAGGCGGGTTGGCGATCGCAGTATGGTTGTTATAGAAGCACAGAGAACGCTGCTGCCCATTCTCTGGTTTGTCCCTTAGTCGCCTATTACGACACCCACGGGAAGACATGGGATGGTGAAATTCTTTATTTTCAACACCATATGGAACCTACGGTATCTTTGTCAATTTGTATTTATTAAATAAAGCAAAAAATACGGGTCCAATATTATTTGATAATCTCACTGACGAACTAAATAGAATTATCATTTTTCTAACCAGGAAACATCCCTATTCTGTTTTAATATAACCTTAAAAATAACACTGGATAAGTCCTAGCGACGTACACATTCATTTTACTAAGTAAACTTCTAAGCTGTTATTATAAATGAGCTTTACTACACTCTTTGCGCTGTAGCATATTGCGTGTGACAGTGGTGTTTTATTTGTAGACTAGAAGATTCTGGTTGGGTTTAATTTAATTTACTAGAGTTATTAATGATTTATATATTACGAATGTGGTACAGTTGACATACTAAGTCCCTTTTAACACGCTCCGGTTTCCGGGTAGCCGGTGCCGGGTAACCGGCGGCGAAGTGTTCAGCCATGTATGTAAGCTTTTACACGTACCGGCGAACATTGCTATACATTCGCCGCCGGTTACCCGGTAGCGGCTACCCGATAACCGGAGCGTGTGAAAAGGGACTAAGTCATACTCGTAATTTGTTAAATCGCGGCAACTTTCAAGAGTGAAACGAAATGTCACGCACCATGCTACAGCGCAAAGAGTGTAAATGGATTTACTTCATATATTTTTTAATAATAAAGCTTTTCCACCTACCCACAATCAAACACAACAAGTTCAGTTTTTCCTTAGAGTCTTAAATATAACGATAACTAAGTACACTTAAAAGCAACGCTCAACAAAATTAATTCACCAATCCTTATAATATATGTAATTACTTATAAGTTACAGCGAAGTAAAATAGTGTACCCTAATGGCCACGTAAAAGACATTTAAAGGGTTACAGGTAAGACCCGAAAACCCCTTTAAACCATTCTGAATGGTCGTGTCAAATTGAATTTTAATGACCAAACTGAAACCTTTTCTGGGAACCTCCTATGATGTATTAAGTTACAGAGGTCTAATCTAAAGCTGTCGAAACTTGAGAGTAATTTCTCGGGTTCTATTAAAGTAATCATGATTTATAAACGGGACTTGAAATAGTTCAAAATGAGGCACTATGTTTGTCTAGCAGGATAAGTTCTACTGAGCCAGAGATTCTGGGGTTCGATTTCTGGATCGGGCGAAATGTTATGTATTGGGTTTGTATAGCAGCCCGGAGTCTGAATTCAGGATTCATGATAACATAAAACGGCTTTCAGACTACGCTATAATATATAGTATATAGCACAACAATATCGCGCAACATACATTGTTATGGATACGTTCACATTGTACTGTACTATATATTATTGGCTTACTAAACGCTATAAAATTGGTGCGATGAGCTGAGTTCATGCTGTGCACAGATCATAGAAACAACTGTTCAACAACAAATCACGCGCCGCCCTCTTCCTCATCCCTCTCCCTAGGCCGTCCCGCAAGCACTGTGCACACTCTTCAAAGATCGCGGTTAACTGAGCTTGCTATATACCATAAATGCTTGCGATAATATCACATAATGTGAACGCCATGCTATATAGTCTAGCATTAGGTGCTTCTTTGCTATACTCTATAGCACAATAGTATAGCGTAGTCTGAAAGCCGCTTTAGGCTCTTCCCTATGGACTTAAACATAACTAGTGAAATGTAGGCGTACAATCATCACCATAAATACCTTACACCTACGCAAACTAAGGTATTCTGATTGTAGTGGCTCTGATAAGAACGTTTGGTCGTGGTCCTGGGGGGGACTGTGAGGAATCATCGTGGTGAGAAAATTGGCTATCTGGACTCTGCGTTACCGAGTGCCAGCTGTTACCAGGATGCGCCAGGCGTTTTATTAAGATCTGGACGCAGCTCGGGGAGGTACTTATCATGCACCCCATACAAAATGACTTATCTTTGGCGTGCCCTCTGTGCAACAACACCTTTTTTATTATAGATAGGCTCGCGGTAACCTATTATTGGAATTAAATTTAACAGCTCACAATGTTAGGACCTATTAATATTAATGATATTTTTTTACCCGTGGTGCTAAGCAACTGGGCTTATTAGCCAGTTGTAAACGACCCTTTGTGCCTATTGGCCTTGTTTGTTCCGTCTCCTGCTTGATACGGAAGGGCAGTAGAAATTATGAATTTTTTCTTCTCCTCCGTTATTCTTTTCTGATTAACTTCGTTTCAGCGCGGGATCCAAGACAACTAAAATCAGTCGCCGGGACTTCGTCGAGCTTCATTGCCTCGGCGCTTCTCTGGTGGTCGCCACTGTTGATTCTGGCTTTCAAGAGTTGCAGTGGTTTGGGAATAGTGAGGTGGGTTTGTAGTTTAGGCTCGCGCTTGAAAATTAAAGATAAGCATTATCTATACCTGTACCTTAAAATACCTTTGTGAGGCAAATGATAACGCTGTTTTGGCATTTTGGAATCCTTGATACGACGAAGAAGTGTGGGTTACTCTGGCTTGGCCACTATCAGGGATTTTAAGTTTGATAACACCAATATTGAGTCGCTAATTAGTCGCCAAACATCAGAATTACTGTATCGCTCACTGGTTCAAAGTTTAGAAGGGTTTATAGGTGGCTGATCTGGAGAGACTTCCCGGCTTGACCACATTTATTTCTCGAAAACTAGGGCACCTAGCGAAGATCTGTTTTCTCTCATATTTAGTCGAAATTATCGTCAAGTCACTGATTATTATATACAGTCAAAGAATATTTGTGTTATCAAAATTAAAATCCCTGATGGTAGTCAAGCCAGAGTGAGCCACACGAAGAATATCCACGTACGATTGAAAAGCGATAATTGCTAGTGAAATTTTGTTTTCAACTTTGAGAAAACTAATTTTATCGTAGTTTATGCGGCTGTTAGTATATTACCGTGTTTGTAACACCTTATAATGTTTATCAATTTATATTTTTGGCGAAAAAAGCTTTTGAATTCAGCGTAGTTCTTAAGTACAAATATTTTTTTTATTTTTCATTATTCTGCTCGAGACTGTAGATTGAGACCTACTATAATATTTCAGTGCCCAAGTGCCAAGGTTGTTTCGTTATTACGAAATTGAACCCACTCCTAAAATTTTTAGGTACATCAAACGAAGGGACCTCATTGACAAACCGCGAGCGTCAACGTTTGATGGATCATGAAACACGGAGGCACTTGTTTCATTGCTTAAGTATGTATGTATGGTAGAGTGGAAAGGTGGAAAAAAATATAAAAATAGTACTTAACTCAAAGAACATACTCATACATTAGTTAGTATCAAAGCATACAGTTGCAGTACAACTATTTTCTTAATGTCCCTCGGCAAACTTCGTTTTTAGGGTTCCGTACCCAAAGGGTAAAAATGGGACCAAACTACTAGACTAGAATCAAACATACATACATACATACTTATGAAATTTGACACACATGTTTAGAAGCCCAATTAGAGTAACATATGTGAATATTGGGCTATTCTAAAAATATTACATATGTACGAACGTGTCGAATTGATTACCTCCTTTTTTTTGAAGTCGGTAAAAATTATATGCTTGGCTAGAAAAAGGTACCTACCTACCTAGGTACCTACATAGGTATAGAAAAAGACAATCAGGTTGCACCGACCCTAAATAAGTTTGGGTAAGAGGTGGAGGATGATGAAGCATGAGTTTGGGTAGCCTTTCAATACACTAGCGGCAACGGCGCGACTACAACCGTAGTCGGGGAGTTACCCAAACCAGACACAATATCCGTCTGTTTCTTAAATTGAATTCAAATGGAGAGTCCAGAATCAAGAGTCCGATTCCAAAATACGCCTTACAATCTAATTCATTCACACTTTTCTACAAAACGTCTACTTTCCTTCAATAAAAATTAAATATCCACCACTAAATGGTGCATAAGTTATTAAATTACCCAATTTTGACTTCAACCCTTCACGGAACTGCCCCAAATATTTCCCGAGCACACGGACCGCGCCGAGCAATCTCGCTAGCGTACATTTTTAAATTTAATATCTCTTTGTAGCATAGTCCCTAGCGAATATAACGTCGTACAGAATTACAGAAACGTCGAATGATATAAAATTCTATGTTACCTTACCTAATGGGTTATTTCGTTGCCGACCCATACATTTGAAATGTCTTGCTCTACTCGTAGGCGTGTTACTGGCGAGTTTTTTTGTTGGTTATGTCATCATAATTATCATTATCATATCAGCGGAAAGACGTTCACTGCTGGACATAGACCTTCCCCAAGCATCGCCACATTAACCGGTCCCGTGCGTCTCGCATCCAGCGGATCCACGCTACCATCGGGTCATCGGTCCACCTGGTGGGAGGCCTTCAAACGCAACGTCTTCTGGTTCGCGGTCGCCACTCCAGAAATTTTCTGCCCCATCAGCCATCCGTTCTTTGAGCAATACGACCTGCCCACTGCCACTTAAGCTTGGCAATTCTTCGGGCTATGTCGGTAACTGGTTCTCTTGGGGATCTATACTTTTCTGATTCTATAACACAAGGATACTCCGAGCATGGCCCATTGCCCTTTGGGTGACTGTAAGCTTTCTGATGAGGCCCATTGTGAGCGACCACGTCTCAGAGCCATAGGCCTTAACTGGCAACACACACTGGTCATAGACTTTTGACTTTTGTCTATGACCAGTGAACGTAGTAAGTTGGAGGAGAAGATACCGTGCAACTTCCCGAACGCTGCCCAGCATAGCAGACTCGACTATTGACCTCTTTCTCGAAGTTGGCTCTACCCAACTGGATCGTTTGTCTCAGGTAGACATAGTCGTCCACAACTTGTGTAGAGTCTCCGACCTTGATAGGAGTGGGTGTGCATCATCGGCAAATCGAAGGTGATTGATGTATTCGTTTGACGTTGATGTCTAGCCCTCTCCAGACTAGAACCTTGAAGGCATCCTGCAGTACAGCGGTCTTCTGTATAACCTGCCGATAAAGTAATTTTGTCTGTACTACATTATTATATCTGTGAATCTATTAATTTTTAAGCTTAATATGACGAACAGCAGCCTAATTTCGGGCGCACGGTTGGCGCAGTGGTTGAGCGATTGACTGCTGCGCTGCGTGTCGCGGGTTCGGTTCCCGCACGGAACAAATATTTGTATAACCTACAGATAGTTGTGCCGGCTCTGGGTATTATGTATGTGAGTTTATATGTTTGTAAACGCACCCACGATTCAGGAAGAAATTCCTAGTGTGGGGCAAAGTTTAAAAAAAAATATTGCATATCTGTTTTATCAGCACAAAGCACACTCCTTCCCTTTTTAATTGGTAACTAAACAATATTAATTGCGTGCTTTACGCTGTCGAGAGATTTTTGAGCATATAAAACAATGAATGCAAGGGAAACAAGCCAGGGAATCCATACCCTACTCTTTGAACATACAAAATTAGGGTGCAGGCAGGTAAAAATTATAATAAGCAAAAATTCAAAATTTCTAATAAACCTGATATTTTTTTTTACTTCTCAATTTATCTAGTAATTAAAAATTCAACAACTACGAACAAGAACCTAAAAGCTACGAATACAATCCCATAAACCATGATTAAAAACCTAAAAACTACGAATGAAAACAAAAAATACAGACTATATATTGCAACCCTGAATACAAGGACGTTGAAATCACATGAATCACTATACGAACTAGAACAGGCTCTTCAATCAATTAAATGGGACATCGTTGGTTTATGCGAGGTTCGACGTTCTGGAGAAAAAATAGAAGAACATGGAGATTTTAATTTTTATTATAAAAATACGACCGCAGGACAATATGGTGTTGGTTTTTTAATAAAATCATATTTGAAATCAAAGATAGAGGGGTTCATCGGTGTGTCGGATAGAATAGCAGTTCTAAATATTAAGTTACCTGGTTACAATCATCCAACATCAATAGTTCAAGTCTACGCACCTACTGAAATCACCAAAGAAGAAATAAAAGACGCTTTTTACCAAGAATTCACACTGACGATGGAGAATTTAAACAGCACAGTTATTTTAATGGGTGATCTTAACAGTCAATTAGGCAAAAGAACAAATACCGAAAGTAAATACTTAGGACCTCACACGACTGGACGACGGAACAAAAACGGTCAAAGGTTGATTGATTTTATCCAGGAACATGATTTATACATAATGAACAGCTTCTTCAATAAAAAACCACATAAAAGATGGACATGGAATTCGCCTAATGGCATTGTGAAAAACGAAATTGACCTAATAATCACTAATAAACGAAAACTTTTCATGGACGTCAATGTCATTAAACATCTCAATTTCAGCACCGATCACCGTATGGTACGCGGGAAAATCCATGGCAGTCAACAAAAACCAACAAGGAAGACATAACATAAGAAGCTCAAATAAACAATTACACCTGCCGCTACCAGACAATGTTTTGGTCCATCTCGAAGAAGCACTGCAAAACGTAAAAGAAACTGTTAGCATACGCGAAAAATATGACACCCTGGAAAAGAACTACAAGAAACAGAGAGTAGAGTAGCATCAATCAAAACTAACAAAGACAAAGTAGGTGAAAAAGCAAGAGTGCTATTACTAAAACGCCAAACCTTACAACAACAAATACCAAGAGACAGAAAGGAGATAGCGCATACAAGCAAGAAAATAAAAGAATGTATAAGGAAAAATAGACAAGACACAAGAACTGAAAGAATAATATTCCATATAAAAACCACAGGAGGTGTGAAAAAAGCTTGGAAAGAATTACAAGAATCTACAGATTGGAAACCAAAATTACAAGATAAAAGAAGCAAGAAAGACAAGACAAAGAGAACTGACATACTGAAGGTAGCAACCAACTTCTACAGAGATCTCTACAGCGAGAATAACAGAAGCCCACCTCAAACACCCAGCCTAATAGATAAGCATGGCGACGAAGAAGTTCCTCCAATCTTGGATGCTGAAATAGGTTAAGCGATACAATCTCAAAAAAGCGGGCAATCACCTGGAGAAGATGGTATCTCAAATGAACTCTTGAAAGGCTCAACTCACGTAATAATGGAAGCTCTGCGGGACCTGTTCAACAAAATACTGGATAAAGAAGAAATACCTCCTCAGTGGTCAACTTCAACGATTATCTTACTACACAAGAAGGGTAGTAGGGACGATATCGGTAACTACCGCCCGATAAGTTTGATGTCGAACTTGTATAAGGTATTCGCTAAGGTAATTCTGGACCGAATCACAAAGATTTTAGATGAGAACCAACCAAAAGAACAAGCAGGATTCCGCAGCGGCTTCTCAACAGTGGACCACATACATACGATAAAACAGGTTATTGAAAAATACAACGAGTATCAAATGAAGAATATTACCTTGCATTCGTAGACTACAACAAGGCATTTGATTCTCTAAAACACCTATGTATCTGGGAAGCACTACTGAGTCAAGGTGTACACAAGAAACACATCAGAATAATTAAGGAAATCTACACAAATATGACAGCTAGAGTAAAAACAGAAAGAGTAGGAGAAAAATTCGCAATAAAGAAAGGTGTGAGACAAGGAGATCCACTGTCGCCGAAACTCTTCTCTGCCACTCTAGAACAGGCATTTAGAAATCTGGACTGGGACGGCTATGGAATTAAACTAAACGGAGCAACATTCAATCATCTACGCTTTGCTGACGATATCATCCTCATTACGGATAACCCTAAACATCTACAAGAAATGCTAGAACAGCTAGTAAGAGTGAGCACCAAAGTTGGACTTCAGTTGAACACGCTTAAAACTAAATTAATGACAAACCACATAAAAGCACCAATTTCTATAAACGACAAAAACATCGAATATGTCGAAGAGTATGTATTCCTAGGACAAATTATCTCCCCAACTCAACTCACCACTAAAGAAATTCAAAATAGGATTAACTCTTCATGGAAAAGGTCATTGAAAGAAATTCAAAAAAATCCATCTATACCTCTAAAGCTAAAAAGACATACGTTCAACGCCTGCATCCTTCCTGTTATGACATATGGCTGCCAAACCTGGCCTCTTACTAAGGAAAACATAAACAAACTAGCAACATGCCAACATAACATGGAACGAAGCATTTTAAACCTGAAGAGAAAAGATAAAGTCAAATTAAAACTTATCAGGAAAAAAACTAATATTATGGACGTGACATTCACAATTAAAAGACTAAAGTGGCAGTGGGCAGGTCACACACTCCGAAGTAGAATAGAGAAGTGGGCCAAAGATGTTACTGAATGGTACCCGAGAGAGGGGATGAGGAAACGGGGAAGACCAGTGCGCAGATGGGAAGATGATCTCAGATTGACAGCAGGCGCTGCGTGGAGGAGAAAAGCACAAGATCGTGTTCTGTGGAAGGGTCTGGGGGAGGCCTATGCTAGTGAGCAAGACAAACAAACAAATGTCTGATATTCTCAAAAGTTATGTAAATATTAGTTTTAAGTTTGTTAATAAAGGCTATTTGAATTTGAATTTTATCTAGTAGTAGACATGCTTCGATCAACAATCTATCGAACACGTATTTATGACTCGATATCTTGAGAATACCCCGATTCAAACAGTAAAACGCCCATAACTTTTGAACGGCTGATCCGATTTTCATCAAATATAGCTAAGAACACTCCCGATAATGTCACTTTTCAAACAAAAAAACTATATCAAAATCTGTTCATTCGTTTAGGAGCTACGTTGCCACAGACAGATACATAAATACACAAACACACAGGTACACATGTCAAACTTATAACACCCGTCTTTGTCCGTCGGGGTTGAAAACTTCTAAGATCTAGTTACTACTTAACTAAGTAAAGAACTAAAGAATTTGTTATAAATCATAAGCTCTTACTTTTAAGCGTGTGATGGCAATCTTAATAGAGTCCTTTAATCTGACTACGAGTTGGGTGCCTTCTGTAGCGTCCGTCTAGTTGCAGCTACAAAATAAGCAACCTTCATCATTCTCCAAATTTGACCCATAAAATATCTAGATCACCTCGAGCTAACTCCCAAACGGACATCGCTCACAAATTAATGTTTGTGGAATTAGTTCTGTTTGATGTTTCTCAGTAACTGCTGGCTGGGGAAACGTTGTCTTTCCTTGTATTGTAAAGGCGAGGAACCATGAAACAACATCATAAAAGCTACATTGTGTAACGTTAATGATAAAGGCAAAAATTCGGATTCCATACACCTTAGATCCCTTTCCTCAACCGAAACTTACAAGTATTTGGGTATGTCGGAAGCACTAGGCATCAATGTTACTGACGTGAAACAGTCGTTGAAGGAACCCTTTTTTGGCCGCCTGAAAAAAGTACTAAATAGTCTTTTATCAGGCGGGAACAAGGTGCGCGCCTTCAACGGCTGGGTCATGCCGGTCTTGATGTATATTTTTGTATGTTTAAATGTTTTTTGTATTTTTTTTTGTATAATAATGATTAAAAATATAAAAATATGTAAATTAAATTGAATAAATGAAGGTAAAAATAAGAATTATTAAGAATTAAAGCTATATAAATAGATATTTTGTATAAAACTTAGGGGCCGGCTTCGTATGAAGTACCACCCCTGCGACAACTATGGGATCCGCTGTGGCCGTAGATGCAAGCCTCTTCCAAGTTGGCGAAAGGGCAACCGCAGATCAGGGCGGCGTGATACGATGCGATGTGACGGCTGGTGGAGCGCTACTGCGAGATGTGGTTGTTCAGCGTGCGCACCCTGCGCGTGCTGCTGGAGGTTGCGCGCGGCCTCAGCGCGCATACCGCCGCGCTGCTGAGGTCCTTTCTGCCCCAGTTCGTACTCCACGTGCCAGACTGGCATATCTTATTTTTATAACAGTATAAAGTTCATTTGAGTGTAAAATTGATATTTATTTAAAGGCTTCAGAGATTTATAACACTTCTAATTTTTGAATTCAAATCTCAATTAAGAAATCAAGACCAGAACGAATAAAAAACCATTTTACAGAGAGGGGCAGTCTGCCGCTGCCCTTATAATAATCTACAACTAGCTTAAGGAAGGTCTAGCTAGTCCATGGTATGTTATGTCTATCAGATAAAAATATCAGAGTATAAAATATGCCACGATTTTACAAATTAGCAGTAAAAATAAGTTGTCGATGCTAAAACATTCAGAGATAACTAAAAGTATGCTTTTCAGGTGTTAACAGTCTCAAAGAATACATAAAAATGAGTAACATGAGTTGATATAATTTCAAAAGTTATGAAGATGAGGTTTGTATAGTGTTATAAAAAAAGTAGACTAAAAGATGTGGAATAAATACCACAATTGGATTACAGAATGCCTAATAATCATCAAAATTTCTTCTTCTTCTTAGTCGTTACGCTCTTGACAGAGCGGTCGTGGCCGTCATGAAGTGTTGTTACTATTTACGGCAGATATAATGCGTCTCATAATGCCTCGCCACTTTTATCGATTAGAGTCATCCGGGTACCATCGGGTGGAGACCCGTGAACGACAGCAGACTTGATCTGGTCGGTCCAGCGTATGGGTGACCTTCCACACGGTCTAGTTCCACTTTTCCTTGGATGAATAATAATATAATAATAATATAATATAATAATAATAATAATATAAGCCTTTATTCAGACACTATTTTATACAATAATTAAAACTTATCTTAACGTCTCTAGCGAGTCGGTGACACCGACAACTCGGTCTGTTTGCCCAACTTTGGCAAAGGCCTCCTCCATTTCTTTCCACTCTGTTCTGTTTAGCGCTTTCCTAGTCCATATTTTCCCTGCTATGATCTTTATTTCGTCTTCCCACCTTCGAAACTGTCCACCTCGTTTTCTTTTCCTATTTCTTGGGTACCAAAATACTAATTGTTTGTTCCACTTTTCTATGCCTCTTATAAAATGGCCAGTCCATTTCCACTTTAGTTTTCTTATTCTGGTTATTACGTCTTCAATTTTCGTGCGTTTTCGGATGGTTTTGTTGCATATTCTATCGGACTTTCTTATATTTAGCATGCTTCTCTCCATTGCAGTCTGACAGGTTTTCAGTTTCCTGTTTTGTGCTTTGGTGAGTGCCCAAGTTTGGCAGCCATATGTTAAAACAGGGAGTATGCAGGTGTTATACAACTTTGTTTTGACAGCTATCTTAGTTTCTTTGTTCTTCATTACTTCTTTAAACCCCCAGTAACATTTCCATGCTTTCCCGATTCTTGTATCTATTTCCTTGGACATTATATTGGTTGTAGATATTTGTTGGCCTAGGTAGGTGTACTCTTTAACATACTCGATTGGCCCGCCGTTTATAATGATAGGGTGTTCTGTCGCATTTGTCATGGCTTTAGTTTTAGAGGTGTTCATCGTTAGGCCTACCTTGTGGCTTTCTCTTTCCAGGTCTATCAGCATGCTTTGTAGATGCTCCTTTGTTGTGGCGAATAATATAATGTCGTCTGCAAATCGTAAGTGTGATAGTTGTTCCCCGTTTACGTTTAGTCCATACTGGTCCCATTTTAATTTTTGAAAGATTTCTTCCAATACCGCTGTGAAGAGCTTAGGTGATAGCGGGTCTCCCTGACGTACACCTCTATTTATTTGTATTTCTGTCCCCTCTTTTTCTAGTTTTATTCTAGCTGTACTATTAGTGTAGATATTTTTTAAGATTCTAATGTACTTGTGTTCGATCCCTTGTTTCTTCAGACAATGCCAGATATTTTCATGCTCTATTGAGTCGAATGCCTTGTTGTAATCGATGAAGCAACAGTAGAATGGCACATTAAATTCTTTATTTTTCTCGAAGATTTGTCTCACAGTAAGTATATGATCTAATGTTGAGTAGCCTGCCCTGAAGCCAGCCTGTTCTTTGGGTTGGTTTTCATCAAGAGTTTTAGTTATTCGCCATAGAATTATCTTTGCAAAGATTTTGTAAATGTTGGACATTAGGCTAATCGGTCTATAATTGTTAATTTCGTCCCTATCACCCTTTTTGTGGAGTAAGATGATCGTTGATGTGGTCCATTGTGTTGGAATTATTTCAGTGTATAGTATATCGTTGAAAACGTATTTTAGTAGTGGTGCAATGTCGTTTTTGCAGTCTGAAAGCAGTTCGTTGGTGATCTCGTCGGGACCGGGAGCTTTATCCTTTTCCTGCGTTTCTATTGCCTTTTCTATTTCTACAACTAGTATAGGTGGTACATTATCGTTATTGTTTAAGTCAGTATTGTTTATTTGGTTCTTGCTGGAATAAAGATTCTTGTAGAAGTTTGTAGCAATTGATAGTATATCAGATCTTTTAGTCTTTGCCTTGCAAGATAGGTCTTTCATATTAGGTATCCAGTTTGTTTTGTTAGATAAAAACTTAAGGGCCTTTTTTATACCTCCAGTCTTGTTAATGTGTTTTGCAAAGGTCTCGAGTCTAATATGTTCTCTATCTTTTCTCATTTGGCTTTTAATTTCTTTGCTTATTTGTGCAATTTGGTCCCGGATAGCTTTTGTTTTATTTGCAATATTAATTAATTTGAGCCTTTTTTCTAGGAGAACGTTTGCTTTTTCTGATATATCACTTTTTTCTTGTGCTTTCCCTATATTGTTGGTTTCCAATCTTGCTGTTAGGATGTCGTGTATTGTGTTGTATTTCTGTTGAGTGTTTAAGTGTTGCAGCGATGACTCCGTCACAGAGTTGAGATTTCCTTTGATGCTGGCTATTCTTGCTTTGTTGTACGTTATTGATGTTTTAACTTTGAACGGCCGGCTTAACTTTAGACAGGATGATGTGTTCAGAGTCGCTCTAATCATTCTATGGTTACTGTTGAAATTTAGATTAGCGATGGTGCCACAATCATCAAATGATTTCGGTCTATTCGTTAGAAAGTAATCTATCTCATTTTTGTACCGTCCATCTGGCGATACCCATGTCCATCTTCTAGAAGCTCTTTTTTTGAATAGGCTGTTCATTATTTTCATGTTGTTTTCAAAAGCCATTTCCATCAGTTTTTGTCCGTTCCTTGTTCTTTTCCCACTACTGTAAGGACCCAGTACAACATCTTCTCCATTCCGCGGCTTTCCAACTCGTGCATTAAAATCGCCCATCACAATACAGTTTTTGTGTGCGTGTTCTTTCAAGGCGGTGTTAAGGGATGAGTAAAATATGTCGATTTCTAAAGTACTGGATTGCTCGGTTGGTGAGTATATTTGTACTATAGACCATATTTCTTTGCCTGGGGGAATTTCAATATTCAATATAGCGATTCTATCTGATATACCTATTATTTCAACAATAAAGTTCTTGAGATTTTTCTTGATTAAGAATCCTACTCCATGCCTTCCTGGAGTTTCGCCTTTATGATACAATATGACTTCACGGTATTCCTCAATAGCTTCACCATTCCTTCTTACTTCGCTCAAGCCGATGATGTCCCACTTAATATCTTCTATAGAGTGTAAAAATTCTTGTAGGCTCTCTTCAGTCCTTAAAGAAAGTGTGTTGTATGTAGCTATGTGTATGTGTTTGGTATTTTGTTGTTTCTTGTTCACAAAAGCTTTCATTTGCGGTAAGCAGGTAATATTTGGAGGGTAGTGGTCGCTTTTCCCCACGGTGACCAGCCGTCTTGGGGTGAATGTTTTAAATGTTTCTTTGTATAAGTTATTTTTGGTAGTTGGGTTGGGTTTCCTGTTGTCGGTGTCTATTGAACGTTTTTTGATGTTGAGGTTAGTGGCCGTGACGCAGTTCTACCCCGTGCCACGTAGTCTAGCATACTTGCGTTAATCTTTTTTGGGGCCGGAGTAGGTGGCTGATTTGGAGATTTGTTTGGAGAGTTGATGCAGTCTCTTTTCCTCTTGTCTCTTTTGTCTTCTTTCGGTTCTTTAATGACTATTTTATCCTTGACAAAATAACAAATTTTGCCCTTTGCCCGTTCCTCCTTTAGTGTGGGCAGAAGCTGTTTCCTCTTCTCCAAGGTTTCTTTGCTGAGGTCCTCCTTGATGTAAATTTCAGAGACCAGTTTCTTTTTGTTCATGAGCACTTCATTTCTTCTCCAGTTTGTAGTAAAAGTTACAAGAATGGGGCGCGGTTTGTTGTCTTTCTTTTCTCCTAGCCGATAAGCGTTATTAATTTCATTTGAGACAATGTGAATATTCATGTCTTTGCCAAGTAGTTTTATAATAGCTTCGATTGGGGACTCGCTGCGTTGTTCCTCTTGAACACCGAAGAAAATTACGTTATTCTTCCTTTTGTTATCTTCCATTGATTTGATTTTGTCATGTAAGATCTTGACTTCACTCTTCAGGCTTTTATTTTCTTCTACAAGAGCAGTTAATTTTTCGTTGATGTTTTCTGAAACATTTTTAGTTACTGCTTCGGTTATCTCCCTTGTTTGCGCTGCCATTTCCTCCTTCATTATTCGCCAAAAATGTTCCATGTCTTTTTCCATTTTTTTGGGTTAACTATTTTAGGGTTGGCAACACTAGTTAGGAGTTGGCAACACTAGTCTTGGGCTAGCAACACTTAGTTTAGATCTGGCGGCACCAGTTCGGCGTTAGCAACACCAACGGTGACGGAATCTGTAGTCTATGGTCACCGTTTTGTTTGTTAGGTTGGTATCTGGAACTGTCACCGTGAAAAATAACGTCCCTTCTAACCTGTCCAGTTCAGTTCATACGAAGAATCTGTTTTAATTCTTGCACTTCGGTCTTCCTGTTTATATTCACCACGTTATATTCGTCACTACTTTCAACGATGATATTAGTTTTAAGTTGTTTGTGTCGTTATTTACAATTGTTTAGAAATATTTTGGAGCGAGTAACAACAATAGATGTTTACTGGTTGACACCGGAAACACTACTTTCCTTGGATGACTTACCACTGGATTGCATTGACTGTCTCGCCTTGAAACGTGTTCGAACAAAGTGAGTATTCGGGACTGTACTATAAATTGCGGATAGACGCTGCTTGATGTGGAGTATTTTTTTTTTATAGATAGGCTCGCGCTTGACCACTATCTCACCTAAAAGTAAGCGATGATGTGGTCGACGGTGTAACACGCTTGCCTAGAAGTAACCTATTCACTCTTGACTTAAAGACCCCGAGGTTGTAGCTATTTGGAAACACAGACTCCGGCAGGGAATTCCACTCCTTAGCTGTACGCATAATGAAAGTATTTCCAAAACGGAGTTGTTGGAGTATCGACATTTGTGCAGAATTTGATCCACGACACTCCGATAAACATTTAGCGCCCGGTTTATGAAAATAATTTATCGACTCGAGTCAAGTGACTTGAATGACTGTTGAAAATTCATTCAACCAATCACATCAGATAACACTCGACTGATGCGATAGGTAAAATTTAAAAAGATTGCAAAATTTTTCTTTCCTGAAACTAGGCTATTTCTCAATTAGCTTCGAACTTGATCAAAGTACTGACAGTCGAAAATTTGGGGTATACCTCAAAGCGCACCAAAAGTATTCCTCGAAACGCACCCACGATGAAACATAGAGAAGAGCATGAAGGATTCGTAACAAAGGATATCTATAGAAGTTTTAAAATTTATCTGTCCTAATTGTTTATTTATTAAGACTACAAGGAAAGCAGAAATGAACTGGAACTAGATGTTAAGCGAATTACTATTTAGCCAAATAACAGGTTTTGAAATTGATTCATTAAAAAAGCTGTCTTTAAAAAAAGTGCATCATGAAAAATTTGGGCGCACGGTTGGCGCAGTGGTTGAGCAATTGACTGCTGCGCTGCGTGTTGCGGGTTCGATTCCCGCACGGAACAAATATTTGTATGACCTACAGGTAGTTGTTCCGGCTCTGGGTGTTTGTGTATGTGAGTTTATATGTTTGTAAACCCACCCACGATACAGGAAGAAATTTCTAGTGTGGGGCAAAGTCTAAAAAAAAAAAAAAAAAAAAATGTAGTCCTTAATGAAGCATGAAATTTCCTTAGAAATTATCTGACACAGACGCGATTCACCGGTCATTTCTTCGGACCTACGCCTCCGCAAGCACTGAAAATGGATACAGTCCGTGTTAATCAAATAAATCTAGTTGTATATTTTACTAGTAGTGTAGTTAATAATTTTCCTAAAGTCAGAACGCCATTTTCGCTGTACAATATTTTCAAATAAAATGTAGAAAAATATAGACTGCAAGGAGTATCACAGACTACCGCATTTCTACTAAATAATGCAAACCGTATGCATCAGGATAACAAGATGAAACAAGTGAAGTGAAGTGTAACACGCCAGGCCTTAACAGTCTGTTAATGCCTTATGTACATCGTTACCTGCATACTAATGTGGTTGATGAGTTATGGGACCACGTGAAGGTAAATCATGATGTCTTATTTCAATTATGTAGGTTAAACGTCTCATCTCAATGAATTATCGAGTGTTCGTTTTGTCATGTCTATATTCTGTACCTAATAATTTGGATGGCTTCAATAAGATCTATAAACATACTGTTTTTACCCGATCTAGCAAATAACTCGGAGTTAGGAAGATTACCCGTGGTTGCGCAAGTGAGCCGTACAATGTACTTAATTAAACGCTTGTTAAAAAGGAAAATAACTTACTAATCAAACTAATATTATAAATGCAAAAGTTTGGTTGATTGGATGTTTGTTTGTTCCTCAATCACGCCAGAACAGCTGAATGGATCTGGATGAAATTTGTCAGAGAGATAGATTAGGAACGGAAAAGCACACAGGCTACTTTTAATCCCGGTGATTTGCGCTATGCAACACGGGAATAAACAATTATCATGATGGTGTCATCCAACTCACCAAAACACAATTAAAACATTAAAAAACTCCCGACAGATTCTTATTTCACGCTACATAATGTATCTAGTAGTAGACACGCTTCGACCGACAATCTATTGAGCACCTAATCTTGCGAAAACTCCCCGATTCAAACAGTCCATAACTTTAAAAAGGCTCTGAACCGATTTTCATCATACATAGCTAAGAACATTCTCGATCAAGTCACCTTTCAAACAAAAAACTAAATCTTAAACGGTTAATCCGTTAAGGAGCTATGATGCCACGGACAGATTCTCTAATACTCATATACACAGGTGCACACGTCAAACTTATAACATCCCTCTTTTTCCGTCGGGGGTTAAAAATCGAGGTTGTTCGATGTAACAGGCCTATTACATCGAACAACCTCGATTTTTAACCTCTTTTCTTTACTCTATTCTTCATTGCTTTGATAAAAAAATATCTAAACAACATTGTTGCCTGGGTGAGATTGGCATAGGAGCGTGACGTGGGGGACTGGTACAAAGGTAGAGAAGTTATGGAAATGAAATTTATGGCGTCGAAAACCAGCACCACAAGTCGTACGGTGTTCCGCAGGGCTCGGTCTTGGGCCCGCCTCTGTGGAACATCGGGTCGACTACCGAGGGGCGAACTCCAACCGGGCGAGGACCTGACGTGTTACGCGGACGACACGCTGGTCACCGCCCGGGGGAGATCGTACAGGGAGGCAGCGTTGCTGCTGGGTGACGGCTGTGGTCTCACAAGTGGTGAGACGCATACGGCACGTTGGCCTGGAGGTGGCCCTCAACAAGCCGGAGGCCATGGTTTTCTTGGCCCCCGGCGGGCGCCACCCCCGATACCCGAATTGTGGTCGAGGGGGCTCGAATTGCTGTCGAGTCTACCATAAGGCCGACAGATGATGACAGCCGGTGGGATTTCGGCCCCCAACTCCAGCGGCTGGCGCCCAAATTGTTGGGCGCGGCCGGGGCGCTGTCAATGCCGTTTCCTATCTGAGGGGCCCGAGCGCCGCCTATAGGCGGATCTACATGGCTATCGTGCGATCGATGGCCCTGTATGGGGCCCTGCGCTATATCACCGTGGTAGCGCGGTATGCATGAGCAATTTGCCAAGAAAAAAAAATATAGGCATCGGCCCTAGCGGACCCCGTCAGTTTTTGCTGACATCTCTTTGAGGCGCGCATGTCAGATCTACCTTTAGTCTGGTTTAAAATGTACGCATTCGTAATAAACAAATTACTGGTAAACATATTTTATTGTTTTATTATGAGCAACTCATCTGCCTAGCAGAGTAATTGGGTAACACGATCCCACTTGGCAAGACTGGTGTCAGATCTCAGGCTTCTGACTACCCGTAACGACTGTCAAAGATCTTCAAATGCCAGCTGGGACCAACGGCTTAGCGTGCTTTACAAGGCACGGAGGAAACTCGGTATGTTGAAATGGTCACCCATCCACGGACCGACCTCGTCAAGCGTTGCTTAACCTTGAAGATCGACCCGTGCGGCTGTTATTATTTAGCCATGAGCTCCTCTATTTTGAGCAATTAAATAAATAAAAAGGTAAATGGTAGGTATAGAATTGTCAAACTGATAAAAAAATGTGTTTTTCAGAAAGTATACCTACAATATAATAAAAATAACAATTTATTTGAATTATTTTATACTTAATAAATAGGTAAAGAGTTTGAACTGAATACAATAACACTGTTGTTTAACCCGAAGGGCTAGTAAAGGTGTAGCTGACTATTATTATCAGTTGTTTATACGGGCCGTATATAAGCCTAGGTACCTGACTCTTCATGTTTATGAATTTCATTGTTTTTAAAACCGTTTGTCCTGGTATGGTCATATGATGAGGAGGGATGAAACGCATGTTACCAAAAGAGTTATGAATATAAATGTGGATGGATGGAGAGGGGGAGACGATCAAAGAAAAGATGGATGGATTGTGTGAGGAGTAATATGCAAGAAAAGGGAGTCAGTGATGGGATACAGGATGGAAGAAGAAAATGTGGTTCGCCGATCCCAAGTAACATGGGACAAGGAGCAAGATGATGATGTTTGTGTATTAGTATTAGATACCGAATTACAGTTATCAGTTTTTTTTTTACAACAGTAATATTGTAATTTCAACTCAATCAATACTATATAGCCATATAAATTTACACTTTTCTTAGTTTGTATTTCCTAAAAACAAAGGCTATTAATCCGTTCTTGAATTTGAGTTACCATGTTGACCTTATCTTAATGATACGAACTGACCCAAAAGTATCTCATGGGCACACAGGGGCACAAAAGCTACCGGACGTACCTTTGAAATCTCAGTAAAAGCCTCGTGAGCTTTCATTATCAACCCTTTTAAAACTAAAAGCTTTTTCGTATGTTCCTGTTTACCTAGCAGGTACAAGGAAGTTTATTAAATGGTTTTCATTGAATAGATAATTGTATTTGTTGTAAAAGATATACTACTGTGATCTCAAAAATACATTGAATAACTATAAGTTCCTTACCCATTGAGTGTCCATCGCGCCACTTTGCCATAAAACAATGGAATTTTGATTGTGTCTGCTAATTGACACTTGAAATAAACAGATTCTTTACAGGCTACTGCCAAAGCCTTGTCCAGTAGCGAAGCAGAATACATGGCATGTACTATTCCAGAATATAATCTATCTCTGTGCCAAATTTCATACAGATCCGTGCAGTAGTTTTTGCGTGAAAGAGTAACAAACATAAAAACACACTTACAAGCTCACAAACTTTCGCCTATATCTATACTTCTATACTATATCTATACTAATATTATAAAGAGGAAAGATTTTTTTGTTTGTATGTTTGTTTGTACCGAATAGGCTCCGAAACTACTGGACTGATTTGAAAAATTCTTTCACCAATAGAAAGCTACATTATTCCTGAGGGATATAGGCTATTTTTTAATCCCGAAAACGGGTCCTGTGGGGTGGCCCACGGGAGCAAAGCCGCGGGGAACAACTAGTAATAATAATATTATAAAGAGGAAAGATTTTTTTGTTTGTTTGTTTGTACCGAATAGGCTCCGAAACTACTGGACCGATAAAAAAAATTCTTTCACCAATAGAAAGCTACATTATTCCCGAGTGACATAGGCTGCTTTTTAATCCCGCAAACGGGTCCTGTGGGGTGGCCCACGGGAATGAAGCCGCGGGGAATAGCTAGTAATATTACCAGTAGGATAGGAAGTAGCATTAACATTTTTAATACCGTCTATTACAAATGTAAATCCTACTTCCTAGAACAGTTTTTCAATTTAAATCTGTTGTACTTAAATCATGTATTTTTAAATAAATAAGGCGTTTTATCTTATTATGAGATAGTGCGAAGCAACATTGTGTCTAAAATCGGGCGAAATATTTCAGTAATCTTCATTTACGAAATAAACATAGAAACAGAAATAGATTTAGCTTTCAAAATTAAATGTAAGTAGCTATTGAATAGAATTCAAGGAAAATGGAATATTAGTAAACACTTAAATTAGACTATGTTAGTAGAATCTTCTAAGAATAAATATTTTTAGTGTCGTGCCAATAAATTTAAAATGTTTATGGGAAAAAATGTTTGCGTAATTTTCAGTGAGGTGGAAAAACTGTGTCGAAAACATGTATTTACAGCGGCTGATAAATTTGTTAACTCCGGTCAAAAAAAATATAGAAAAAGTAGTTATTCTACGAAAATCACTCTCTCTAAAAATATTGATTTCTTTATAGCTAAGATTAAATGTCAGTCCATCCATTCTGAAATTAGGAGTAACCTATGTTTGTAAACTCACCGATGAAATGCGCTATACTTGCTTCTACTGTAATGCGACCATAATTTTCTACCTCTTGGATGAAAACTTATTATATCCCAGTTAGGATGCTGCAATTTTTTAGATCGCTTCGCTCGCTCTTCAATTACATCTTAGCGTAAGCCATTCAGTTTGAGAAGTATTCGAACTAGTATAGGCTAAATAAGCGTTTCACCTATCCGAGTCAGATTGCTTCAATTGTCTAAGTCAGTTTGATCGCTCTTCAAGAGCCTCAACTCGGACAAGTTACGCTCTTTTTGAGCTTCGTCGCAGTCGGGTGAAAAGAGCCCCCAACTACTTTGATCACAGGGTTCTTTGAAATAAATAAAAATATATTTTTCATGCACAGGACCTCGAAGCCGATACCAACTCACACTTAACCATTTCCATTATTTCAATTAAAGACGCTGAATCAATTACATAAACCTGCCCAATTAAAAAAAACAAAAACAGCCCTATCAATTAATATTCACGTTTGAACAAAATTGAACATTTTTATTTAGCAAAAACAATTTTTCAACAAAACGAGTAACGTTCCGATAACGTACAGACTTGCTTTGTTAAAATTTCTCTCACAAAGGTTATTTTATTTAACGACTAATTAACATATTTTTTATTGTTAATCGTGCAAATGTTTGCTCAACTTTCAATTATTGTATCGAATTTGTTCACCTGTTAATCTTGCATGATTTTTTAATCGGTTGAAACCTTTTCAATAGATTGTGAATAATTAATGTTTGTTTCGCAAAGAAAATAAATACTACTACTGTTGAGGAAACTACAGACAGTAAGTTCAGTTGTCATGTTGGTAAGTACGTTGGTTTTTTTATTTTAACTTTTGTCGGAGGATACATATTCGCGAGCTGGCTGACCGAAACTATTAATATCCTCCGACTGCACAGCATGATTTTCTTCTTGTTTACATCTTTGCAATCGGATTTTTTGATTTTTATTAACGTTTTATTATTAAAAATTTTTTTGTTTTACTTTTTTTCGAATGACTTTATATAAGTGGTATATATTTTTGTAATCACCTCTAAAAATCCTTCATTTTCATACCCCACTCGATGGGTATGAAAGAAAAAAAATGCAACCCCTACAATATGGCACCCAAAAGCCGGCAAATGATTATTTTTTTATAACGACACTTATCTAAGAACACTTGGGCGGCCAAGACCTATCTAACGATGTCTTAATTATAAAAATCCGTGAATTGGTTTGAAAGATACGAGGTAATAAAGAATATTACATATATACATACAAACATACATACATACAAACATCAATACATACAAACATACATACATACAAACATACATACATACAAACATACATACATACAAGATACGCGCGAAAAACATAACCCTTTCCTTGCAGCCGGGTAAGAATAAAATCATAACAGGGTTTTTAAGTTTACGAGTAATAGTCGACCAACTTATAAAATATACTTGGCACAGTAAAATTTTTGTACAGATGCCATTGAAAAAATACTTAAATATCGTTGTTAGCTGTGTAAAACAGATAGTAAATATATGCTTATGAACCATGTAAATATGTACAAAAATAAAATCATAACATCCTTAATAATAATGATTTATAATTTAATTATGTAACGCATTGGATTGGGCGGAGTCGTTGGCAGTACCGGTCCGTAGTCCATACGACGCATGCGCGCGGTGGAGTCTATTTTGTGTTAGTGCAGAAGTATTTTCGACGTTTTGTAATCTAAAGCCAAATTAGATTCGATTGCCAAGCAAATTCCGCTACCCGACTATAGATGGCGGTATTCTCAGTGGTCGTAATTATAAACTTAATTGCGTTTGCCGTAAGGTTGACATTCGTGTCATAGGTCGATATTTACTACGACTCAACCATGGTCACTTCAGTGCAATATAACACATTGCAATTTTAATAATATTATCGATATCGATGGATGCCCGATTTCTTAATTCGAAAGAATAACACCTAGATTTTATTTTAGACGTTGTGAGCCGCTGAAACCGTTTTAATGTTCATGTAACAACAAAAAGCCCTCTTCTTAGTTCGCATTATTATGCAACTATGGAACCCTATTACTGCGCGTGGCCCGACACGCACTTGGCTGTTTTTTAATTGGTAACTTAACAATATTCATTGCGTGTTTTACGCTGTCGAGAGATTTTTGAGCATATAAAACAATGAATGCAAGGGCAACAGTCCATACTCTACTCTTTGAACTTACAAAATTAGGGTGCAGGCAGGCCTCGGTATCGTCGCAATGTTAAAGCGATTACGCACTACATCCGATCCGAAACCGAAAAATTTCGGTTCTAAAGTAGCTGTAGTATTTCTTGTAGGGAAGCTTTCGCACTACATCTGAACCCTATCTATCTTCTTCTATATATATATATATATATTATTATTCTTATTATATAATTATATTAATAAAAAGAAAAGTCCTGACTGACTGACTGACTCATCAACGCCCAGCCCAAATCCTTGAACCTATAATGCTGAAATTTTGCACAGAGGTTCCCTTTATAATGTAGACAAGGAATAAGGAAGGATTTTTCGAGGGGGTTAAATAGAGGATGAAAGTTTGTATGTAACTCTGTCATTTTTCATTTGAAATGAATGAGATATGGCATTTAGCCCATAAATATAAAAAAAAATACTGTTTTAAGGATTTTTTTAAGTTCATCCCTTAAAGGGGTAAAAAGGGGTGTTAAAGTTTGTAAGAAAAATAAATTGTTTATCATCAAAATTACTTGATACTTAGTGTTTCTGCTCTTCAATACAATTAAAGAAAAACGTACTAACGCATTTTTTTAATTTCACCCTTTAAACTGGTGAATAGAGTTGTTAAATTTTGTATGAATGATTACCTACTGGATGTGCTGGGAGGGAATCAGTTTTCATACCTCGAATACCACTGATACCCTCTGACTATGTATTTGTCGTGTAGGCAGGATTCAGAAATTGAAAGCAAAGTGGTATTTCACTATTTGTACCTGCCCGTGGAAATCGATCCCACGAGACATCCAGAATGGAAGTCCATGACTTTAGCTGTTAGACACGACGGCAGTTTAGTTTATGGTCATTTGATATCAATTTACATGTAATTTTTATAATAAAATAATAAAGTTGAGCAAATTTTGTAGTATACGCGAACAAAGACGGGAGCGGAAAGCTATGTTTAGATAATAATTTGCAATATCCCTCCAGAACTAAAAAAAAAACTAAACAACCAAAATCGTGTAGTCCACGCAGGCGAAGCTGCGTGCGGAAAGCTAGTCCGTCATAATTCAGAACATTTTCAATTCAGATAGATTCCGCACTCAAATCACGGACTCGGATCGGATGTAGTGCGTAACCGTCCTTAGTGAGCGTTATCGCAATAATAAGTAAAAATTTAAAATTTTCAATACAACCGACAATTATTTTTTCATACTTTTAAAACTGCATAATTTATCTTATGACTCGGTATCTTGAGAATACCCTGATTCAAACAGTAAAACGCCCATAACTTTTGAACGGCTGAACCGATTTTCTTCAAACATAACTAAGAACACTCCTGATAATGTCACCTTTCAAACAAAAAAAACTATATAATAATCGGTTCATCCGTTTAGGAGCTATATTGCCACAGACAGGTACACAAACACATAGGTACACATGTTAAACTTATAACATCCGTCTTTATCCGTCGGGGTTTAAAAATATAGCGACTTAAGGGCTTTCGGAAAACTTCAAAGATCTAGTTAAATAGCTAAAGAATTTGTCTTAAATCCTAAGCTATGACTTCTTAGTGTGTGATGGCAAACTTACTAGAGTCGACCTTTAATCTGGCTACGAGTTTGGTGCCTTCTGTAGCGTCCGTCTATTGTAGCTACAAAATTAGCAACCTACATCACTCTCCGAACTTGACCCATAAAATATCTGGAACACCTCGAGTTAACTCCCAGATGGACATCACTCACAAATTAATGTTTGAGGAAGATTTTCAATTTGATGTTTCTCAGTAACTGCTGGTTTGGGAGATGTTGATGTGAAAAAACAACATCGTAATTAGATTAAAGAATTCCTAACAATCATCAATATTTAGCGCCCGGTTTCCGAAAATAATTTATCGACTCGAGTCAAGTGATTCGAATGACTGTTGAAAATTCATTCAACCAATCACATCAGTTAACGCTCGCCTGATTTCATTGGTAAAAATTGCAATATTTTTCTTACCAGAATCTAGGCTACTTCTCCATTAGTTCGCATTTGATCGAAGAACTGACATTCGCGAATGCATCATGCGAATATTTCAAGAAATTAAACACGTACAAAGTGCATCATAACGACGGAATGAAGCCCTTTTTTTCTTTCATTTTCAGCCAGCTCTATCAAGAGCATTAGAAATAGTTTGACGTAGACGCGATTCACCGGTCATTTCTTCGGACATACTCCTCCGCAAGCATTTAAAATGGATACCGTCCGTGTTAAGTAAAATAAATCTAGTTGGTTCATAATTTTCCTAAAGTCAGAACGCAATTTTCCCTGTACATTATTGCAAAAAAAAAAAATAAGAAAAAATATAGACTGCAAGGAACTCCTACCGCACAAGCTACCGCATTTCTACTAAATAATGCAAGCCGCATGCAGCAGGATAACAAGATGAAACCACAGTGTAACACGACCTTAAGTCCTTAACAGTCTGTTAATGCCTTATGTTCATCGTTCCCTGCATACTAACGTGGTTGATGAGTTATGGGACCACGTGAAGGTAAATCATGATGTCTTATTTCAATTCTGTAGGTTAAACGTCTCATCTCAATTAATGTTCGTATGTATGTTCGTTTTGTCATGTCTATAGTCTGTACCTAATATTGTTGGATGGCTTTAGTAAGGTCTACAAGTATACTGTTTTTAGCCGAGTTAGCTACTAACTCGGAGAAAGTAAGGTAACCCCGTAGTGGCGCAAGTGGACCGTACTTTGTAGCTAATTAAACGCTTTTTAAAAAGACAATTAACTTACCCGACTGGGGGAGGGTTATGTTTTTCGAGCGTATGTATGTATGTATGTTCATTTCTATAGCACGTTCTACAGGCCAAACGGCTTGACGGATTATGACATATGAGGTGTTGTTGGATTCGTCTCAATTGTGGGAGTGACCTAGGGTATATAATTTAAAAAAATAGCGACCCCCCTAAAAAAAGTGGGTTATACAACTCTTTTTTCGTTATCCTAAAAATATAGGTATAAAAAGAGAGCTACTAAAAAAATTCAAAATAAGCGTAACTTTGACAGCAAAGTTTGGCGAACTCGTTCATTAGATACTAAAACGATAAGGCGATGCGCGGAGGCGTTTTAAGGCGATGATAGCTCAGTGGTAGCGACGTCGGATACCGAGACGAAGGTCGCGGGTTCGAATCCTACAATGAGCTTGAGCTTTCGGTGAAGGAAAACATCGTGAGGAAACCATAGCACGGTGGTAGGGTACTTTGTAGTACCCGCCTGGCTGGCAACCACCCTCAAGTTGAAAATCTGTCGCCAAGCACCTTCCGGTGTGTTCCGACAGCAGCACTTGAGAGCCAGTTCCCTTCTAGGCTTTGTGTGCTTACCACCATCGGCCACATCATCACTGACCACGGTGAGATTGTGGTCAAACACAGGCCTATACATAGTAAAAAAAAAAAAAAACTAAAAAATCGAAATAAAACAAATTATTATAAAAACAAAAAACCGAACTGCAAAAAATGTATTAACTGAAAAGAGAAAAACAAGTACTAGATATAATTTATACATTAAATATTATGAGGTGCTGCAGGCGGGGCCAATAGAAAATCCAACCAAAACTTCGTTTGTCACCGCTGGCAGCACCTCATAATATTTAATGTATACATTATATCTAGTATGTTCTCTTTCAAGTTAATACATTTTTAGCAGTCGGGATTTTAGTTTTTATTTTTTATTTTTTTTACTAAAATTATAAATGCGAAAGTTTGGATGGATGTTACTCAATCAAGCTAGAACAGCTGAATGGATCTGTCAGATGAAATTTGAGACAGAGATAGATTATAGTATGGAATAGCACATAGGCTACTTTTATTCCCGGTATAATGTTCCCTTGGGATTACAAACGAAGCCGCTGGCAGAAGCTAGTTAATTATATATATGATTTGTCCTATGCAACAAAATGTCATAAATCGGTTAATCCGTTTAGGAGCTATGATGCCACAGACAGATACACAAATACACATAAACACAACACACAGGTATACACGTCAAACTTATAACACCCCTCTTTTTCCGTCGGTGGTTAAAAATCGAGGTTGTGAGATGCAATAGTACTCTATTCTTCATTGCTTTGTTAAAAAAAACGGGTGAGATTGGCACAGTAGCGTGATTGCTACAAAGAAAGAGAAGTTATGGTAATTAAATTGACTGTTTATTTCCGGCCTGAAATCTTGCAACTAGGTAATATTATGTGGATCAACTTTTTTTTTTTGGTGTTATGTCATCCAATGACTTCTCCCGCTGTCTGTGACCCACCCGTGTTCCTTAACTTGCTTGAGCCAGGGCTGCGGCTGCGGTAACTGTTATTTAGATTTATTCGGGACCTAGACAGGCCCTAGCAGATCCCATCAGTTTTTGCTGACATCTCTTTGAGGCGCGCATGTAGATCTACCTATCATCTGGTTTAAAATGTACGCATTTGTAATAAACAAATTACTGGTAAACATATTTTATTGTTTTATTATGAGCAACTAAATAAATAAAAAGGTGAATGGTAGGTATACACTTATCAACCTGAATAAAAAAAATGTGTTTTATTGAAAGTAGGTAATAATAGGTAATATAATAACAATAACAATTTATTTTATACATATTATTATTAAGTAGATAACGAGTTTATAGATAATACAATAACACACTTGTTTTCTGAAGGCATAGGTTAAGGTTAAGCTGACTATTATAATGAGTCGTTTATATGGCGTATATATAGCGTAGGTACTAGTTAGGTAGCTCGTGGCTTAATAATAACAGCCGCACGGGTTGATTTTCATGGTTAAGCAACGCTTGACGAGGTCGGTCCTTGGATGGGTGACCATTTTAACATACAGAGTTTCCTCCATGCCTCGGAAAGCACGTTAAGCCGTTGGTCCCGGCTGTCATTTGAAGATCTTTGACAGTCGTTACGGGTAGTCAGAAGCCTGAGATCTGACACCAGTCTTGCCAAGGGGTATCGTGTTACCCAGTTACTGGGTTGTGGAGGTCAGATAGGCAGTCGCTCCATGTAAAACACTGGTACTCAACTGAATCCGGTAAGACTGGAAGCCGACCCCAATATAGTTGGGAAAAGGCTAGGCAGATGATGATATAGCGTAGGTACCTACTCCTTTATTTTTATGTTTTTTTTTTTACAAGTAAAATTTTCCAAACCCCCGACATTTTTTATTTATTTCATACTTTTTAAACTACATAATTTATCTAGTAGGAGATATGCTTCGATCAACAATCTATCAAACACGTATTATGACACGAAATCTTGCGAAAATACCCCGATTCGAACAGTAAATCGCTCATAAATTTTGAACGGCTGAACCGATTTTCGTGAAACATAGCTGTGTTCTATAGGAGTGTTCTTAGCTAAGAACACTCCCGATAATGTCACCTTTCAACGAAAAAAACTAAATCAAAATCAGTTCATCCGTTTAGCAGCTATGATGCCACATACATATACACATATACACAAACACACAGGTACACAACACACTTCAAACTTATAACACTCCTCTTTTTCAGTCGGGGGTTAAAACCGTTTGCCTTGGTATTGCCATGTGATGAGAAGGGATGAAACGCATGTTAATAAAAGAGTTATGAATATAAATGAGGATGGATGGAGAGGGAGGGGACAGCCAAAGAAAAGATGTATTGACTGTGTGAGGAGTGATATAAAAGAAAAGGGCGTCAGTGATAGCATGACGGGGAACAGGACGGTATGGAAGAAGAAAACGTGTTGCGCTAACCAAAGTATCATGGGACAAGGCCAGGAAGTTGATGATCATTGTGTATTAGACACCGAGTTACAGTTATCTGATTTTTTACAGTAATATTCAACTCAATCAATACTAGATAGCCAAATATCTAGGATAGCTAAATTTACACTTTTCTTAGTTTGTATTTCCTAAAAACTGCCAACAAAGGCACTTAAGGGTACACTAGTCGAAAATTCTTCCATACAAACGTAGTCTGGCTTTTACTCCACTGTTTGACGATGTACGTTCAAAATAAAAAATGATATCAATTTGTTTCATTATTATCTAGTCCTGTATGGAAGCAAAAAAGTAAAAAAAAAAATTACCTGAAAGTTATGAGCTTCGAAAGTTCCATATTTTAACACTAATTTTAACGCATCTTTGGTCGCAAATAAGTACCATAAGAAGAAGGAAAACTGAAAAACGGCCTTCATACAGGGATAGATTAGTAGTTCAACAATGCAAATCATTTAATTTTGAATAGATACATTCAGTCGTTTTTTCATGATATCCAGACTCCCAAAGGTCTGTTTATAAAATTTCGCGCGCTCGTTTTCGTTCTAAATCATCATCCATTTCGCTACAAATTTGCAAAAGTGTGTATTCGTACGCGTACTAGTTTCTTACTGCTCATAACAGCATCTACCTGTTCCGCACGTGTTGTCGGTTGATATAGCACGCATTTTAACCCCGCGCACAAAATAGTTCGTGCCGTTGACTAGTGTAACCTTAAACCGTTCTTGAGTGTCCTTGTTGACCTTATCTTAATGATACGAACTGACCCAAAAGTATCTAATGGGCACACAAGGGCACAAAAGCTACCGGACGTACCTTTGAAATATCTGTATAAGCCTCGCGAGCTTTCATTATCAACCCTTTTAAAACTAAAAGCTTTTTCGTATGATCCTGTTTACCTAGCAGGTACAGGGAGGTTTATTAAATGGTTGTCATTGAATAGATAATTGTATTTGTTTTATTATATGTACTACTGTGATCCTAAAATACATTGAATAACTATATAGCAAACTAAAGTATTTGTACGTAGTGTAAGTTCCTTAATTATACAGATTCTTTACAGGCTTCTGCCAAAGCCTTGTCAAATAGCGAAACAGAGTACGTACTATGAAATATCTAATAAAATGTAAACTATTGATTTACATAACGATAATCAGTATGCACTAAAGCTGACTGCAAATCCAGTTTTCCATAAAATAATCAAACACATTGATATTTGTTATTACTTTTGTAGAGACTGTGTAAGTAATCAAATTGTGAATATTAAATAGATATTTGCAGACATCTGAGATGCCCGCTGATTTACTTACGTACGAGTTTATGTGCTAATAAGCAATATTATTTTCTGAATAAATTAGGTGTTCAGCATATTTAAAATGCACGTATATGAATATATTATCTAATTTCATTATTAGATATAGTGGGGGTGTTGTTAAATATTAGGTCCTTACCTATGAAATTGGCGTTTTGTCGTACTGGTTATTTTGATCTCAAATATCTCCTCTTTGGTTTGGAATCCCAATTTTAAATTTATACAGCTATTTACTCATGCTTTTGTGTTTGGAAAACCGTAATTCATTTGTTTTTTCCTCTTTTGGTTTTTCTTTGCGCCAGTCAGTTTACATAATGGAAAACTTGAAATATCGCGTTATTTACGAGTAAGAGTTCCATCGTGGCACTAGTGCTGCAGAAACGGCTCGAAGGATTAATGATGTGTATGGCGACGGTGTCGTAAAAGTAAGCAGCGTGTTTTTGGTTCCAACGTTTTCTTTCTGGAAATTTCGACCTGCAGAACAAGCCCCGTGGACGGCCGGAGACCAAAGTTGATAATGAAGAATTGAAGGCTATTGTGGATGCGGATCCATCGCAAACCACGTCCGAGTTAGCTGCAGGCTGCGCTGTTAGTGATAAAACTGTTTTAATCCACTTGAAGCAAATTGGGAAGGTGAAAAAGCTTGAAAGGTGGGTACCTCATGAATTGAGTGCAGCAAACCGACAAACGCGCGTCGACTGCTGCGTTACATTACTCAACCGGCACAATAATGAAGGGATTTTAAATCGAATCATTACCTGTGATGAAAAGTGGATCCTGTACAATAATCGGAAACGCTCATCGCAATGGCTGAACCCTGGCGAACAAGCCAAATCCTGCCCCAAACTAAAATTTACTCAAAAAAAATTACTTGTGAGCGTTTGGTGTACTAGTGCCGTTGTGTGCAAACCATGATGGAAAATCTAGCTGCTAAACAGCCGAGGCTGGTCAATCACTCTAGGCCACTGCTGCTTCACGACTACGCTAGACCACACACTGCACAACCGACGGCTACCAAATTAGAGGAGCTTCAATTGGAATGTCTAAGACATCCACCGTACTCCCCGGACCTTGCTCCAACAGATTACCATATTTCACGAAATTTGGATAACTTCTTGCAAGGGAAAAAAATCAACTCCGATGGGGCAGTCCAAAGCGCCTTCAAAGATTTTATTGTTTCCCGTCCGAATGGTTTTTTTTAGTAAAGGGATCAATGAACTACCTATGAGATGGCAAAAGTGCATAGATAGCAATGGTACATACTTTGATTAAATAAATATATTATATTAAAAAAAAAACGAATTTTTGTTCCTCCCTTACAAAACGCCAATTTCATATGTAATGACCTAATATATCTAAAATGTCTAGGTACTGGTGCTGCTGCCATCTATTTGTTTGTATAATATGTGTTGAAAATAAAGTTTTCATTACTCATTCTCGGTAAGTTGGTCTGAAGTTGCCTAAGGAACGGGTTTAAAGTAATACTTTTCAGCCCTCGGGAGAATCGTTTTCAACTGACACCTGTCAAATTATAAAAAACTAGTTCTACTTTCACATATATCTTTTTCAATGGTGAAAATAAAAAAGTAATGGCTGCCTGCCGCTGACCGGCCAGAGAAAAAAGAAATGCGGGCAAGCGGCAATCCCATCTTCATTTGTTTTTTCGAGTTGTAGAGTTTTGTTTATACTTCAGTATAGCAAAGATTTGTATTAACACAATGAGTTCATCTGATTCAGTTAAGGATTTAACTCCTGATTGCATAAGAGATATCTCACAAGTTGTTGATATAATTATGTAAATAAAATTCAGTACTTTTTTCTTTAGCTAATTCATATTTTTAATCTTCCTTGGATTCGTAATGAAAAGCACAGTGTTTACCTCTGGTTATTAATACTTATTTAGGTTATTTTCATCCCTAGGGTAACAATGTACTATTTCACTCTTCCGTTTTACATTAATCATGTTGTTTTACTTTAGAAATAATAGCTCACATCAAATTTGAAATTATCCGCTTTAAAGTAGATACTCTTCTTGGCTTCATCATCAGTGGCCGTCTTTCGGCTGCATCTGAGGCCCTAGAGAATTGGTATTCTATCATCGGAAGGTTAATTTCTTATTTGCAAGCATTTCTGGCAACCTTTTTTCCGAAAGGCCTTCAGCTGCTAAGTGTGTGCTTTGTGTTATGTGTTCCCAGATCGAGTAGAGATATTATTGGGTTTTTCAATCTGGATTTTTTTAGTAGCAGCTCGGAGTCGGGATTAGTGCTCGGTGGGCAAAGGCTCACCCCTATTACTTGTACATGCTATAAAACAAAACAGTCCAACTTTTTTGCAACCACATTTAGCACTACATCCCTTTTTACCCGACTGCCGAAGGAGGGTAATGTTTTTATCAGTCTATGTATGTATGTTTGAACCTATGTAGCGTGACCAAACGCGTTGGCCGATTTTGATGATTCGTACGCCAATCGATTTGTCTTAACCTTGCGAGTGTCACTGGCTACATTAAAATTGGAAAATAGAAAAATGGCGGTTTTTTGGGCGCCATATTACCATAATACCCATCGTGTGGGGTATCAAAATAAAGGGTTTTATAAAGTGATTTCAAAAATATATCAACGCTGAGGATGGAGGAAGACAAGCTAACTGCACTTGTTATTTGTATTTTTAACGAAACATGCATATCGAAACTTATCTAAGCACGTACTTTTTTTAGGAGTATTTACGTGAGAGGTATATACGTAGTGTACTTATACATAATTATGCCGATTATAACTCTTTCAACTTTTTGAATGTTATATCTCAAAAACGGTGGCTCTTAGAAAAAAAGTATTGAGATATTTTTTTTATAGATAATTATCTGATCTAAAATGTTTGTTTGGGCTAACTAACTGAATGTTTTGCTGAAAATTGCGAAAATCTCGTTTTTGTGACCTTTGTCCCCCGAGTAAATTTTTTTCCAGGTATCGGATCGATGAGGACTTTTTAGATTTCATTTATAATGGTGTTTTGAACAATCCTACCAATTTTCAGCTGGGTGCGAATTTTTGTAATTTCACTTCTATTTATTGGTCTAATTTGACCGGACTATTAACGTTTCACATCTCCGAATCCGATTGCTTCAATTGTCTAAGTCAGTTTGATCGCTCTTCAAGAGTCTCACTCGGAAAAGTTACCTTTTTTTTGAGCTTCATCGCAGTCGGGTAAAAAGTGCCCCCAACTACTTTGGACACAGGGTCCTTTGAAAAAATATGTTTTTCATGCACAGGACCCCGAAGCCGATACCAACTCACGCTTAACCATTTGCATTATTTCAATTAAAGACGCTGCATACATTTCATAAAACTGCCCAATCAATCTGTCTAGCCTTTTCCCAACTATATTGGGGTCGGCTTCCAGTCTAACCGGATTCAGCTGAGTACCAGTGTTTTACATGGAGCGACTGCCTATCTGACCTCCACAACCCTGTAATGGGTAACACGTAACCCTTTGGCTAGACTGGTGTCAGATCTCAAGCTTCTGACTACTCGTAACGACTGTCAAAGATCTTCAAATGACAGCCGGGACCAACGGCTTAACGTACTTGCCGAGGCACGGAGGAAACTCGGTATGTTTAAATGGTCACCCATCCACGGACCGACCTCGTCAAGCGTTGCTTAACCTTGAAGATCGACCCGTGCGGCTGTTATTATTTAGCCACGAGCTCCTCTTTAGCCTATAGTTCATAAAACTGCCCAATTAAAGAATAAACAAAAATCAGCCCTGTCAATTAATGTTCCCGTTTGAATAAAATTGAACATTTTTATTTAGCTAAAACAATTTCACCGTCAACAAAACGAGTAATGCCCCGATAACGTACAGACATGCATTGTTAAAATTTCCCTCACAAAGGTAATGATCCAACCTGTTATTTTATTTAACGACTAATACACATTTTCTTATTGTTAACCGTGCAAATGTTTGCTCAACTTTCAATTATTTTATCGAATTTGTTCAACTGTTCTTTCATGTTTTTAATTGTATGAAACCTTTTCAATAGATAGTGAAGAATTAATTAATGTTTGTTTAGCAAAGATAATAAATACTACTGCTGTTGTGAAAACTACAGACAGTAAGTTCAGTAGTCATGTTGGTGTACGTTGGTTTTTTTATTTTAACTTTTGCAGGAGGAGTTTTGAGTGATTCCAGTTCATATGAGGGATGTACGACTCCAGGTACGATATTTTAAATGTTTTAAGTAATTATATATCTATATTATATTATATATATATAAAAATAAATCCCTCTTTCTCTTGGTCACGGCATCACGCGTGAACGGCTCCGATTTCGCTAATTATATTTTAAATTTTTTCTTAAGAAAGAAAAAATTTGGAAAAATAAATTAAGCTTACCTTAGCTTACATTAATTACCCTACCTTAATAGTTAATTAAGGTAGGGTAGGTATGTAGATAGGGTAGGGTAGGTAGGGTAGGGTAGGTAGGTAGGGTAGGTATGTAGATAGGGTAGGGCAGGTAGGGTAGGGTAGGTAGGTAGGGTAGGGTAGGGTAGGAAGGATAGGGTAGGTAAGGTAGGGTAGATTAGGGTAGGTAGGTAGGTGGTGGAGTAAGTAGGTTATGGTAGGTAGGGTAGGCGGATGACGGGAGCGAAGCCGCGGGCACAGCTAGTATATAATAAAGGCCATTTTTCATAATTATGAAAGTTTCTGATAAAAAATGATTTGAAGATAACTAGATTAAGGCATGAAGAATATATTATCAAATTATATATAACAAGCTTCCTCGTTTCTCACTCTTTCTATTGGTGAAGACCGCATGAAAATCCGTTCAGTAATTTTTGAGTTTATCGCGTACAGTCGCGGCGGGGACTTATTTTATGACTGGCACTGCGCCATGTAGGGGTGATAATATCAACCCAATATGTCTCGCACTGGCAATTTGATTGATGTACGAGGGGAAGTCCGAAAGTTCGAGGAATATTTTCCTTAGAATTCATTTACATCAACTATCTAACCGAACCTAGAATATACCGCGATCGTTTGGACCTCCCTCTGTAGTTTGGTTTTTATTTCTAAAATAAAATATTTTCAAAACTTTTATTTAAAATAAACTATATCTAATATTGAACACATGGTTTAATTGTCATGGAGTCAGTTAGTCAGAAAGTTACTACTGTACTGTTAATCCCACGTTAGATTTCTATGGAGTAGTCTATCTGTTTTTGACACTTTCACAACTAAACTGCTGAAACAATTTTGTAAAATGTAGAGATAGATTAGACCTTGGAAGGGACAAAGGATACTTTTTATCCTTTGATAACGTACTCTTGGAATAGTTTTGGGATTTCAAGCGTACGAAGCCACTGGGAAGCCAGTAAAATATGTATGACATAGTTTTGAAATCCCTCCTTTTCTAAATTGCCTCAATAACTTTATATATGTCACGATTACAGAGCCATTATGCCCTAAGTATGAAAATTACACGTACGATAATCCCCGATGCATAAGGACTTGCGCCAACAAGTGGGTTCCAATCTCCGATGACTGCAAATCCTTTACTGGATGCGTCTGCGTTCAAGGTTACGTGAGACTTAAGGCTGATGCCAGTGGATCCTGTGTTCCTGAAGATAAATGCCGTAAGTAGACATTTTAGAGATACCACTTTCTAAGTTTATTTTGGACATTGCTGACAAAAGTTAAGAAAGAAGTCGTGAGGAAACCTTAGGCTCCAGACATTCTACCCACGAAAGGGTTGCGAGAACAATTGTAAAAATGACAATTTAATGGATTGTCAAGAGCTATCGACTTTTCGATACACTTCTTTCTTCTTTCTTTTTTTTTTCTTTTTTTTTCTTTCTTTCTTTTTTTCTCCTCATTTTTTTTTTTTTTTTCTTTTTTCTTTTTTGTACTTTTCGTGACTTTTCACGTGATCAATTCCTTATTTTTTTGCATTTCGACTTTCGCTGACATCTAAATCTAAATTCATTTATTTGCATAAATAAGGTACAAAAGTTTGGTAAAATGTACAATTTTTTTCTCTTATTCAGCCTTTAATTTCGGCGTGCAAATAAATAAAAAGGATATACAATTTTTTGTAAAAATTGATGTTGATCATAATCATGCAGTCACTAAACAGATAAGCCCATTAAAATTGTATTATTGATTTAAAAACATGTCAATATAATATGAAAAAATAATAAAGATAATAATCATAAGTGTCAATAATAATAAAGTCAATAATTCACCACACAATAATAATAAACATAATAACAAACACAAAATAATAACAATTATAACTTAAAAAATAATAATAAAGATAATAATCTTTTTTATGATTTGTTTTTATAAAGAAATATTTACAAATGTAACTATTAAATGTGTACAAAATTGAATAAACGAAATAATAATCATAAGTGTCAACAACAATCATGTCAATAATGGGCGAAATTCGCCACACAATAATAAAAACCAATGACAAAATAATAACAATCCTAATTTTAAATTACCGTCCAAGTTAATTCTTTTTTTTGTCGTGGTGGCCCAGTGGCTAAGACCTCGCCTGCCGTGCTTGAGGTCGTGGGTTCAAATCCGGGCAAGTAACAATGTGACTTTTTCAAATTCATATGTACTTTCTAAGTTTATCTTGGACATCACAGGCAACGGTGAAGGAAAACATCGTGAGGAAACCTGGACTTATATAGCTAATGTAAGTCTGAAATAGCCAAGTCAGAGGCCTGTGGGGTTCCCAGAGGCGGCTTAATTAACTCTGACACCAGAGGTGGACACACCTCACACGAAAAGAAGAAGACCGTGCAATATACAAAAATTTTACAATTTATAATCCAAAAACTCATGTACACTATAAAATCATTTTTCAATTAGAAACCTCGCCAAATAATTTTTTAATCTAGAAAATGGTAGCGTTTTTATGGAATTTGGTATTTTGTTATTGCACATAATGTAGCTGTTGTTACCTGTTAATGTGAGATTTGTCCTCGGTTGAAATAACTTATTAGTATACATAGATCGAGGGGCATAGTAATTCGTCGTTTGTTGAAAATGTCTGTTATGTTTGAAAACAAATATACAGGATTGATGGATGACATGACTCTATTTGCTTCAACACAAATATAGCTCTCAGACACTTTTTTGCATTACGAATGCTTGATCAATCTCCACACAACGAACCCACAGGATGATACCATACCTTAGCGTGGAGGTTATATAGCCATGGAAAGCCATTATTGCGGCACTTCTAGATACCTCGCAGCTAATACGCCTCAAAGGGTATATATTTTTTTTATTTTAGCACAAATGTCATTTATATGATTTTTCCATGAGCAAAATTTATCTAAATTTATGCCAAGAAAATTGGCAGTCAGTTTCTGCCAAGGCAACCCCTTTATAAGATACATTTAGGTCCAGCGGTTTTGATCGATAAGTTTTGTTTTATTAATATTAACTTTTAAATTATTAGTCTCTAGCCACTCTATAGTTCTTTGAAGAGCAATATTTATTTCTTGTTCGTACGAACTTTTATCATGTCGTTTGATTATGATTGTAGTATCGTCGGCAAACAGTACACATTTACGATTTATAATTTCTGGGAAATCATTTATGTAGAGCAAATAACATTGGCTGTCCCAAAATACCGGGCAGTATTTTGGGACCACCAATGTTTTTGCGGCACGCCATATCTATTAAACATAAACGAAGATTGGGATGATTTTAACGTTTTAGTTTGGTCATTATAATTCGTTACTTCCACTGATTGTATTCTGTCGGACAAATATGATTCCATCCAGTTATATGCCGTTCCTCTGATTCCATATCTGGAAATCTTTTCCAATAATCGTTCATGAGAAACGTGATCAACCGCTTTACTCATATCCATGAATAAAACTGTAACCGAATGATACTTGTATATAGCCTCTGGACTTGTAGTTAATATAAGTTTGAAATCGCCAACCCATCTTGAGCACAAAATAAATTAAAACTCTGCAGGGGTTGACCTTAAGGACCTCCTGTAGAGCAATTTTTTGCAGCTGATGGCCCCATCTAACCCCTAGTTGCGTTTGATCCACGACTTTTTGGCCACCCTGTATAATATATTTGAGATTCAGTCTGCTTACTGTGATATTCTTCGTTTACGATTTTCTATGTGTGTCACAAAGGTTGAGGATCTAGACTAGACGAAGTTACACTCGATCGCAACGATGGCGATGACTGAAATGTCAAAATGGAAGGTCGCATAACATTTCGATAACGCTTGACCATTTCATCACCATCAGCCTTATAATGTACCCTCTGCTGGGACACAGGCATCCTCTCTGTGAGAGGTAATGGGCCTTAATCCACCACGCGGGCCCAGAGCGGGTTGGTGGATGTCACATGTCTTCGAATTTTTGGTTCTTGGACACCGGTTTCCACACGATGTTTTCCTTCACCGTTTTAAGAGCATTGGTGATGAAATAGTTAACACAAAGTAAAGCGTCTGCCTGGGTTCGAACTTATAACCTACGATAATTTTAATATGAGTGCACAAAACGAACCATTTCTATCCGAGACTATTAGCAGCCCGAGCCGAACGCGATGGCTGATAGTAATGTCGAGGATAAAATGGTTTTGTGGACGTTATAAACTCTGATTTTCATTTCGATTGCGAGGAAATAAAACAGTAGTATAACATAACATTTCTTTAATTAATATTCAAAGTAAAATTAGTACAGTTTTGAATACTAAAGGAAATTGTTTTTGGCAATATTAACGGTATTTTTGAGAATTTGTGAAGATGACATATTGTGAGAAGATGGCATATTATGAGAAGATGGCTCTGACGACAACAAGGAATCTCTAGATGTAGAAGGGACTGGCTCGCTTGGGATTAAATTAATGGCTTCTGTTATATAGTCGGTAATCTTGCTTTTGTTCTCTACGGATTCTTCCTCAGCAACCTGATCCGATTTCTACCCGCCATGTCTTTTCAGCATTGTTAAGTTTGCTCCCGAATCTGCTAGAAGCGTGGCTGAGGTCCGGCAGAAGCAATGACCCGTGTAATTTTCGGGATTTTCTAATTATAGAAAATTTGCGATCTGTTTGGGAAAGGTTGCAAATTTATTGCGTCCTATAACTTGCTTAGTGCACTTCCCATTTTGATAGTTGAGGAAAAATTTATTAGTTGACACGTTTTGAGGACGTAGAGCTTGGTACTTTTTAACTATATTTAGGTAATCTCCTTTGATAACAAATGTTCGCTCTCGTTTGTTTTTTGTATCGGGTAAGTTTATTGCTTGCAAGAGCGTGTCCGTCTTGACGTCGTCTACGTTAATATTCGCAAGTTTTATGCCTCGGCACGCACCGCTTATGCCAAATATAAGTGCCACCTAAAACAACATTAATAACTTTTATACACTTTGGAACAAAATAACAATAGGTATACGAGCAATAAAATATGAAAGGAATGTGTATTACGTACTTTTGTGGCCAAATATTTTTCATCTGGAGCAGTATTTAAGAAGGTTTCCACTTGATTAGCTGAAAGGACCTTGCTTTTCTTGCTTTTGTGCCTACTGGAAAGAATCTTCAACGAAGATGTAAGCTTCGAATAATTTAGTATATTAACATTGCCCTCCATTTGTAATGTTGCTTTCAGCATGGAATATAGGTATACTCCACAGTGTAGGCGGCTGAAGTTTTTTGGATAATTCATCAAAATAACTCAAAATAACACTTTCTGAGAACGTAGTTACTAGTTTTTCTTTTCTCCAATTTACAAAATTATCGTTAACTTTGAGATATTTTTTCCGAGACTTTGGCGATAATATCTGTAGCACAATTCTCTGTGCATTAATTTCCACAAGCGTATTAGTAGAGAGTGCTAAATCCTCTTCATCATTGGAGATTTTTAACAATTTTAGCAATTTTGAAGAAATTAATAAACGCACGAAAAAACAAGACCTGTTTCCCGCCGCTTTTTTTTAAATATTACGACATTGATATCAGGCTTGGGCTGCAGACCTATACAGCCTACTATTAAATTAATTTTGTAATATATATATTTTTTCAATTAATTAAATAACCTACCGTATTTTAATTTTAATTTTAATATCTTTTATGTCTTATAAAACACATAAAAGGCAAATATAATAAAGTAAATATTATAAAATAACAAATTCTATCTGTGAACTTTTTATTGTGTTTGGCTGTATGGCTCATTTTCTTTGCCTTAATATAGATACATTTATAAGTAGATACGTTAATGCACTTGTGCACAAAAATCGATTTTGTGTAGCCTATATAGTCCTGCACAAATAAGCAATTTCAGAGCATGAGTAGTGAAAAGAATTTTTGTCTTTAAAAAAATTGCATAGCTGTGTTATTGACAGTTAAAGTTATAAACAATTTTTATTTGTCTGATAAACAATAAGTAGTCCTTTGATACTTACTTAAAGTGATTTAACAAACTCATACGTCACTTTTAATTGTTTTTGATATTACTTATTGAATATAAGGTGGCATTCCATGTAAAAATATAAGAGTTTTCTTCTCATGTGGGTACGAACTATATCTATATAGGATAACCGGTTTATTATCGGATAAAAGTTAGCGGTGGGTTACTCATGGCTTATCATACAAAATTGGTGCACTATGTCTTTTTATACACACAAAGGATGCAATCCTTTTTCACAATCACTTAATGTTTTTTATAAGAACACTTGTCAGTAAAAAAACCCAGTCTAAAACTCGTTGTAATTTTACGTTTGTTGTTGGTGGCAGTTGTTTTATGTAGTTGTGTGTGTATGTTCATCTGTTCCCTTGTACCATCTAAACTACTTATCATAATATGGCAAATGAAGTGGTGTCGTTGGAAGCGTGTTGTTTGTCCGCTGGTTATAGGCTATGCGACGTCACGTTAAATTGATTAAGGTGCCCTCTAGGGGGAATGAAGTAAAGAACAAAAAAAAATGCCTTACCCCATCATGTGTACTATCGTTGTACAGGGCTTTAAAAATTAAGGTAGGACCATGATAACCGTGATCGTATGCGACTTTGCAGAATGTAATGTTTTGTAACGTTAGGTGGTATACGACCACGGTTATCCTCTGAATATTTATTGTATTTCATACATATTCAAAGTGGAGTATGAATATGCATGAAATACAATAAAATATTTATTACATGTAAGTTGTTTATTTAATAACCGATACATATCGAATAGTTTGTACATAACAATTTAAGATAAGAATATTTTCTTGTTTCACACGAGCGTGATTTTAGTTTTTGAACTTATTTTTTTTTTTTTTTTTTTTTTATTATTATTATTTTTTTTTTTTTTAAAAAAACGTTGCCCCACACTAGGAATTTCTTCCTGTATCGTGGGTGCGTTTACAAACATATAAACTCAGATACACAAACACCCAGAGCCGGAACAATTATCTGTAGGTCATACAAATTTTTGTTCCGTGCGGGAATCGAACCCGCGACACGCAGCGCAGCAGTCAATTGCTCAACCACTGCGCCAACCGTGCGCCCAATTAAAATATTTTTATATTATATGTGACTGATATATACCAATAGTGACATCTGTTGGCGGGCAGCGGGAAATATTATGTGATCACCGCTATGTAGGTTGGCAATACGCATATTGTGTTGGTAGTTACCAGTTAAACATAACGCGGGTTACGTTCTGAGCGAGCGATTGGTTAGTCTATTGACGCAGGGATGACTGACCAATGGCGTGGCTTCCGCATTCTGTGCGCTCTATAGGTTGATTGGTTAGTTTACAATAGGCGCCAAATTGCCAACTTGCATACTAGAATAGTTGTCGCCTCTTGTAAAGACCGGACATTTATGAATGGAAAAATATTAAATAAATATTACTAAGTAAATATTACTTGCGCTGCTCGCCACCAGAGGGACAGTATGAATGGGTTTTCTGTATTTATTAATGAAATGATGAAATGAATACTCAAGTTGTCGCTACTTGACGCTAGGGGAAGTACTGTAGATTACATGTAGAGTGTTCTAGAAGCTTCCAGAACCGGAAATAGTTAAAATATGTATCATCTTCCGTCCACATTTTCTTTGTTAGCGTCAGTCGCCTTCAAAACCTTTCAAGGTTCACACGTTTCGTATTTTGTAACCGCGTATTGTTAAGTTAGTTTATAGTTTGAAGCTCTGTTTGCCTGCCTTGATCAGTATCTTGTCATAGAGTAAACCTGTGGATAAAACGCTAATAAATCTGATTGTAAATAGCCCTAGTGTTTCATTGCAGCCAGAGGTCCGCTGTCCTCAACATTATATTTTCTCTGTTTCAGAAAACGAATGCGAAGATTCAAATGCAGTGCTTGTAAAATGTCCTAATCCGTGTCCTTTATCATGTGAGAATCCGTTTCCCAGGTTTTGCAAGAGGGCGTGCATAGAAATTGGTTGCCAGTGTGCCTCAGGATTTCTCCTTGAGTTTGAAGACAGCCCCGGCAAATGTATCAAACCTGAGCATTGTCCCGGTATTTATACAACCAGATTTTTCATCACCATCTAACATATTTTACTAATGTACCTACTCGTATATTGGATAATTATTGTAGTTTGTATAAGAGTTTTGTTTTAATACCCGTTCCATTTTTGATAACTACATCTTTCATGACCCTGCGATTTCCTTTTTCAGTCTCCTAGATTTTAATTTTATTATTTTTTGTTTACAGAATCAATATGTTGCCCAAACACTGAGCGTTACGTTATGGACGATTCCCAATGTCCAAAGACTTGTGAAAATATATTGTTGCCTAATAGTGGCGAAGCTGGTGCCTGCGACCCATTCACAGGATGTGCCTGCAAACCTGGCTATGTTATAAACAATTATAACACTACTGGACCTTGCATAAAAGAAGGACAATGCCGTAAGGATAAGTATAATTTTTCATGATTAAGCTGGAAAAGGTGTAAATAAATCCTAAATCTAATTTAATGCTTGTAACACTCTTACTACGGGCTACGCCAAAACATTAAGTTACGTGTTACAAACCAAGTTACGTGCCGGGGACTGTTCATCAGCCCCTTACACACAATGCAAATAACTTTGCGCTAAGAGCTCATAGTAGAATCCCTGATTTTTAATTAAGAATTTAAAATAGGGACTTAAATATATCCGGCAAAAAGTGGTAGATATGGTGTATTCCCGTTGTTCCTGTTAGCAGTGGCCCCGTCACGGGAACAACGGACAGATATATATATGTTTATATAAATATGTATAATAGGTGCAACTTTGCCAACATTTTCGGGGAATACAGGCGTGATTAAAAAAGGATTACACACAGACATACGGGGTGTGTCTGTGTGTAATCCTCGACCGATCGATCGTTTTATCTAAAACTACGCAAAAAAATATAGAAAAATAACATTACTTCACAAAAAACAGCAATGAAAATTGAATTTAAAAGCGCTACCTAACTGATTTTTTAAAGTTCATAATTGAGGTCAACGCCACCACCTAGTACCTACACGTGCCGCGCCGCCCGCACTTTTAGTATATAATAGTCTCATATGACTATTCTATTTTTATTAGTCAAACTATAACTTTATATTAGAGCAAAAACATACCCGTACTCATCCACAAAACATGCACACATCACCACAGAACATATATACCCACATCACACACATACATTCATTTGTACTTCGTTTTACTTAAATTTGTATAATTTTAGAATTCAATTGTTTTCAATTGTTAATTTCTTAATTTATTTCATTGTTAATTTTATAATCTTAATTTATTTTAATTGTTAATTTTATAGTTTTGATTTACCTATTTTAATTGTTCATTTAATCATTTTTAATTTAATTTAATTGTTCATTTTATAGTTTTAATTTATTTCAATTGATAATTTTATAGTTTTAATTTATTTCAATTGATAATTTTATAGTTTTAATTTATTTCGATTGCTATATTTATTTATTTATATATGCTTTATTGTAGGTACACCAAGTTAATACATAGAACAGGAAACTTAAAACTAAAATACATACAATGGGCGGCCTTATCGCATACCGCGATCTCTTCCAGGCAACCTGGAATGGACAGTGATAGCCTGGACATGAAATGGGGTTGACATTGGTGTAACACATAAAATTAAGAATATTTATTTTAAATCATATTATAATAGATACACAAATACATACATATGTTATATAATAAATACATAAATGCATACATACTCCAATATAACGAAAGTCAATAGGCAATGAAAGTAGATGTTGTAACGACAATCACAGTGAAAGGTAGTGTTCTTTTACAAGTCTTTTAAATACAGGCAACGACTGGGCGCGTTTTATTGGGTCGGGCAATGCATTCCACAGACGAGCAGCTTGGACAGTAAAAGATTTATCTAAGAAAGTAGTGGAATGCATTGGCATTTTAAGTCGCAAGTTATCCGATGACCTAAGTGATTTCGTGTGGGAATCGCAGATAAACTGAAAACGATCCTTGAGATAAAGAGGGATGGAAGGAGTAAAGAGCACATTATACAGAAGAGAAAGAATATGAGCATTCCGGCGAAGGCGAATTGGCAACCACTTGAGCTTCACACGGAAATCGGAAACATGGTCATATTTGCGCAAACCGAATATGAACCGTATACAAACATTTTGAAGACGCTCAAGTTTATCGAGTTGTTCTTGAGTAAGGTCAAGATAGCTGACATCAGCATAATCAAGGATGGGAAGAAGAAGAGATTGTGCAAGCGCAATCTTGGTGGCAGTCGGAAGAAAATTCCGTAGTCTCCTCAAAGTCGCAGCAGATGCAAATAACTTGCGGCTTACTTCCTGCAGTATTCCTGCAGTGTAGCTGCTATATTATTATATTTAATGATTGCAATTTTATAATTTCAATGTAATTTATCATTTAATTTTATTCTTTTTATTGATTTAGTGTTAAGATGTCATTTAATTTAACAAATTTTAATTTTATTGAAATTTTATGGATTTTGTATTAGGTTCCGTATTTTAATTAGTAATAACTAAGTTTATTGCGTAAATGTTCCTGTGGGTGGAGCTGCATACCGAAATACAGGCTCTTACCTAGTGCGACTTAGCGACTGCAGAGGAACCCTCTGTCTTAGTTACTTAGTTTTTCAAATCCAAATTGTGAACCTTTCCCTAAGACAATAAATAAATCTTTTAATTTTTTTCTCTTATGTTACAGCACCAAATGGGATATGTGGGGACAATGCAACACTTGTCACATGTCCAAACCCTTGCCCTAAGACCTGCGATGATCCGACCGCTGGAGACGGTGCATGTGAAAAATTATGCATCCAAAAAGGCTGTCAGTGCAAGCCCGGATATTTCATAACCAAAGACGGTAGTGGAATATGTATAAGGCCTGAAGACTGTGAAAGTAAGATTTTTCAACCTTTTGTAGATTTTTTTGGATTCGAAATGATGAGTGGCCACAGACAGGGAATCATTCTTGTCTTTAGTACAAGTATGTGTGCTGTATTTGACTTTTATTTTCAAACTATCTACTGTCAGCGGCTTCGCCCGCGCGAAAGTCGAAAACTATCCCGAGGGAACATATTCCCGGGATAAAAAGTATCCTATGTGCTATTTCAGACTATAATCTATCTCTGTGCCAAATTTTATCCAGATCCGTCCAGCCGTTTGAGCGTGAAGAAGTAACAAACATACACACTCACAGACTTTCGCCTTTATTATATTAGTGTGATAAGCGTATATAATTTTTCCGAAAATGAGGCGTTAAAGATCTTAATTACTGAAAGTAAAATCAGCTGCCCTAAATTTTTTCTAGTTAGAAACTGTACTAAACTCATTTTATAAAATAAACAGAGATTTTCATTATCATTTTTTATGAGTTGCTTTTTACTTAAATCTTGTCTTTTTTATACTTGGTAAAATTGTTGATGGCTATAAAAAAATCAGACTCTATAATGCTTAAGTTTTAACTTGCAGAGACTATTCGGCAATTCAAAAAATTAATTTTATTTTCATGACCGTTTTACCGTCCAATCAGGTTGCAAAGGAGATCCCAAAGCAATGTACAGCAAGTGTCCCAGTAACTGTCCAGCAACCTGTGATAACCAGGACCGTAACCAAGCATGCTCCAAGGATTGCAAGGGTCCCGGCTGTGTTTGCAGAGAAGAATTTGTTCTTGATACAAAAACTGGAAAATGTGTCGCACTAGAGGATTGTCCATGTAAGAGCGCGATGTAGAGGGAAGGAGGTGTTAAATAAACACCGTGATGTGTACTTCTCCATAAGTCAACTGGAGACTGCAGACTCCCTTTATTTGTTAACCTGCAGTATATATATATACATAGTTCGTATATTTATTATAATAAAACTGTGTAAAACAAACAACAAAAAATAAAACATATCTTATCTACCTTAACTTAAACTATGTGCTATACGTGATATACCTCGTCTATCACAACTACAAATGGTTCATTATAAATGCATTCCAACTTATTGCTTGTTTCATTTTTTACCAACATCAAGTCACCTTTATAAGGAATTGAGATTCTTATCATTACAATGGGTTCTTGCTCACTTACTTGACATATTTTTTTTTTGCATCCTTTTGAGCCCTTTGCAACCTGTATTTAAATTCTAAAGGATACTCATCAAAATTATACAAAGGTTCAACACTTTCACCTTGAAGACTACTTGGTAACCTACAATTTTTCCGTAAACTAATTCATAAGGTGTATACTTTGCCACAGTATTAACTGTTCTGTTATAAGAAAAACACCAATATGGAATCCAGGGACTCCACGATGACGGATTATTATCCGTTTGTATTCTTAAATATGCACCTAAAGTTTTATGAACGTTTTCCAAAGACACTATACTTTTATGATGATATGACTTTGATAAGATTTTATTGATGCCCAAGATAGTACATAGCTCAACCATTACTTTTTGTTATATACTGGCCACCTAGAATCCTGAAATGTCTTGTTGACAACGTGTGACATCCAATTTATTAAAGGCTTATGTTTAACTTACCACCAGATATAGTAACATATAACAGACAAAAATAGTAAATGATCACCAAAATTAAACCCGCATCTTATTGTAAAATTATAACCAAAGTTTTAACATCTCGCTATCCTGTTTAGGCAAAATGACTCCAAATAAATCATTGTTAACCCAAAAGTAGTAAATGATCACCAAAAGTAGTAAATGATCACCAAAATTAAACCAATGACCAAAAAGATTATAAAATTTCTGGGAGCAACTTGGAAGTAGCGCTCGCCGGCCGCTGCCGCGGCACCGCTCGCTTTGCTCGCTCGGCTCGCGCGCGGTTGGTCACAGTTCTAACCTAACCTAACCTATTTTACAACATTAAATAGCGCAATAATTTGCTATTAAAATTTGGTGATCAATTTACTAAATTTGGTGATCAATTTACTAAATTTGGGTTTCATAGTACAATTTTAGGTAATAGAGGTTATGGTCACAAAGTAATTTTAGGTGGTCATTATATTTATCCCCTTTATTAAATACACATTTTCATTATATAGAAATATATAATTTTCTATGTATACAATGAAAGATTAATGTCACACGTCGTCAACAAGACAGGTCAGGATTCTAGGTGGTCAGTATATTACAGTCCTCCGTGATTCCTAGCTGCCGCACACTCGTAGCCGGCAGCAACTGCACCAGGTGTCTGCGCCATGTAACGCCACCGTCAGCGTAAGACCCGAACCCAACTATCCTACTAGAAACCACGTGTGAACTGCCACTTTCTTGAGCTCTTTAATAGGTGTTAAATGATATCCCGCCATTTGTCGGTCATCAGGGCCTCGTTGGTAAGCAGCAGGGTGTACCGCGTGCAGATGGGGCTGACATATGGTGAGTCCGGTTGTTGTGTGCCCCCCTTACACTCCATTAATATGTGTATAAGTGATATCGAATTTAGTACTTTTCAGTTCAAAAATCTTGTTAAAAATATTTAATACATACATATTTGCTACCGTTCCTTGAATGAAATCACGTTTTTATTCTATTCGTTTTAAAAAACAGATGAGGGTTGTGGAGGCGATCCAATCAAAAATTGTCTGGCTAATTGTGAAAACCCGGACCCAGACCAACCATGCACCAGGGAATGCGGGGAACCCGCTTGGTTGTGTGTGCAAGCGAGGATTGGTAAATTCAATGGAACATGTATCAAGTAGGTTCCGTACCCAAAGGGTAAAAACGGGACCCTATTACTAAGAATCCGCGGTCCATCTGTCTGTCTGTCTGACACCAGGCTGTATCTCATGAATCGTGATAGCTAGACAGTTAAAATTTTCACAGATGAAACCTCGCACGTGAGACCCAGCATTATGCTGAGCAATGAATGGCCTTTTTGCATGGATGTGACGGACACTTTTCCTATTGTTTTGTATATTTAAGTTTTTAGGTCAGTACCCGAAGAGTCCAAACTGGGCTATTGCATTCACTCACATGTCCGTCTGTTGTCTGGCACATAGGTTTTACAACCAAATGGCTCGAGCTACAGTCTTCAAATTTTCACAGTATAAGCATCTTGTTGACCCAAAGCCATACAAATCATTTGTTAAAAAAAAGAATTGGAAAACAAAGGAATGAGAAGTCGCCAAACTCTGCATTTTTTATAATATTTTCTACCAAAGAATTTTTAACTTCCCATTGACTTATGAACTTCAAATTTGGTGATAATGTCTATTATTACGTATATTTTACTAACTACCAATATTTTATTTTACCTATATTTTACAAATATCAATATGTATATAAATCATATATTTCTTTAAAATTTTAATTTTATTTTATGTAAAAACTAGACCCGAACATCTTTGATAGAAGAAAATCAAGCAAGGCAAATCATTCTGGAGACACCCAGAATGAAAGCTTATATTTATACAAGCTTCTAGATCGCGATATCAGAATTATCAGCGCGATTAATTTAAACACTGCTTAAGTTATATTTGTATAATATACAGAAACTCGACGGAAACCGTCCACCAGACACACAATCGTCAGTCTATCTTGTCGAAAGACGCACCCTTTTCCAGAGGATAAGAAATTTTACACCCAATTGCTCATACCTCTAAAATTGTACCACAAATGTTTGCTGAAGCTTCTTACATAATTCACACACGGGGTAAGTAGAAAATAATTAACATTCTTTTTCAATCACAGATCCCGTAGAATGCACACGCCCTAAAAAGTATTCCCAATATTCCCATACTTAGTTGGGGAGTGTGCATTCTACGGGATCGAGTCGCAAATGGAAGGAGTGGGATCCCTCCCACTCCGATGACTTGCGACTATATGGGACGTGCACGGGCCCGTGCACAGACGTGTGAGAACGAGTTCATATAAAATGTACCCAACGATATTTTTTGAGCCCTTGACGGGCCACGGTTCGTCCACGTCCCTGGCACGGCCCTGATATGTGTGGATAGACCTTAAGAGTCGATAGACCTCGAGAGTTACTCGGTATAAAATTACTACTTTTTTACCAAGACAAAAAATCTTCAGAATAAGAAAATTTAGTTCTATCTACGGGGATTTGAGAAGGATTTATTGTCGCTTGCATTTCAAAGATATTGCAATAGAATACCGCGACGGTTGGACACTGAACCTTATTACCATATTTTTCATTTGATTTTTGTCAGGACGCAAAGAGATCTTGGGGATAAATCTGTTCTTACAAAAAGGGTGAGATTTTTTAGGATCTATTGTTGCATGAAGAATATATGCATGTAAGTCATTTAAGCTCTTTTGTCGTCGACATCACAGTCACTTCTATCATTCTTTGTTATATCTACGAGTAAGTCTAGTGTAGTTATCAGCTAGAATAGTTGCATCATCATCATAAGCCTTTTTAATTTACCCACTGCTGGGACACAGGTCCCCACTCTGTGAGAGTGAAAAGGCCGTAATCCACCACGCGGGCCCAGTGCGGGTTGGTGGATATCACATGTATTCGAATTACTATAGAACTAGTCTGAAAGATGATTGTTCTTCTAATACTGATAAATCGTCAACAATTTAATTAATAACCTTAACAAATGTACGACGGTTTGGACCAAAATAATTTTAATTTAACTGCTAAGGCTAATTGATTATTTGTCTTCAAACAATTCCGTTGCTGCCACGTCCAAGGGTTTAAATGAGAAATGCGATTACTCTAAGTATTGTTTAGACAATTTAGAATCCGAACAGGTACCTATGTTTATTGAATTGCTTTGTTCAGATGCCTTTGAGCGAATAACACGTAACTGAAAAGTAGAAATAAATCCCGGATTTCTGGAAGGAGACGACGGCTTAGGTGGAAACCCAACTGAAACAGGTTCCTTCGATTTAAGTAAATGTAATAGAAAATATCTTGAAGTTGGATTACGCTTTATCGCCGCCTTTTTTATGGATGTCGGTCTTATAATCGTATAGTGCTTATTGACTGAAGCGCTCAATTGATTGCTCAATGTTGTGCTATTATTATAGGTTTGCAGCTTTAGTATTTATGTTTTCTGTAGCTTGTTTGTTTAAGCTGTTCAAAAGCTGTGAGATATGGAAGTCTTTCTTGGAAAGTAACGTTTTGTCCAACAACGTAGAACCTATTTTAATTATTACACAGTATAATTAAGTAGGGAGAGAAACGTGATAACACACAATGGGCCTGATCAGAAGACTCAAAGTCACCCAAAGTGCTAGCCAAGGAATTTTATTTGTATAATTATTTATAAGTTTTATTGAACAAGTCTTAATCGAAGTGCAGTAAAAAACCCGCTAATTGAAAATTGTGGAATAATTTGTTTTAAGAGCGCTAAGCTGTATCGAGCAACAGCCAATTTATTCTTTGATAAGTTAATAATGGAAATGTTAATTACACAAAACGTTCATGCAATTAACTTTTATTAATTATTTATTTAAATGTTTTCTTAATGATGAATTTGTTAATGTTTTGTGACTCTTGGTGGTAACTTCTTTCCAATTACTTTTAAGATAAGATATTTAAGATAAGATATTTATTTTGCAAATATGGGTACAAAAAAAAAAAAAACATGGTGACATAAACAATACAATTAGGAACAGCCATATTTAACCAGAAGGCATGCAAAAGTTCAAAAAATACAGTAGAGATGCTAAGTACATAATAATAAGAATAAACAATGTCAATATAAAAATTAATTAACATTTCCTATAATACACAATTCTTCTGTAGTCAACTTATTTCGTATTTGAGTTAAATAAAAAATTAAATTAAATAAAAATTAAAATTAAAAATTAAATGTCATATTTTCAAATTTATAATCATTATAAAAAGTACTCAAGAAATGCTTTTCTCCATTAAAAATTCCGTCACACTATAATAAGCTTTGTCTACTAAAAAATTTCGAAGTTTTTTTTTAAATAACGACAATTTTAATTCTTTCCAACTCCTCGGTAATTTATTATAAACGACTGGCGCCATGTAGCAGACACTTTTGCGCATTAAAGTAGTTCTCGCACTAGGGAGACATAGCCTACTATTATCACGCCTATTTCGTGGAAATACGTCATCTATGCGGTTAAAACGGTCAGGGTTCAGCTTTACAAACACTGCCAATTCTAAAATATATAAGCATGGTAAAGTTAATATTTTATTCTGTTTAAAATATGGCACGCAGCTATCAGTAGTTTGCAGTTTTAAAAATGACCGTATGCATCTTTTTTGTGCTTTGAATGCAGTTTCTCTTTCAGTGGAGTTGCCCCAAAAAATAACGCCGTATCTTAGGTGGCATTCGACTAAACCATGGTATGCAGTCAGAAGTGCGTCTAGATTTACAATAGACGACAAAGTATGTAAAGCGTAAGCGGAAGTGCTTAGTTTTTTGCATAGTGACTCTATGTGTTGTTTCCAACTTAGTTTTTTATCTATTTCTAGCCCTAGAAATTTAGTACTTATTACATTGTTAACTGTATCATTATTATACTGCACATGCAGATTGGTCTTATCTGGCATGCGTTGGTTAAAATGCATTATCTTTGTTTTGGTTATATTTATTCTTAAGTTATTTTCGTCTAACCATTCTATAATCGATTTCAAAGTAAAATTAATGTCATTTTCGTATGTATCTACACTTTTCGAAGGTATTGTCACGGTACTGTCATCTGCAAATAGGGTTAATGGTTGTTCAATGCATTCCGGTAAGTCATTTATATATAATATAAATAGCGGAGGACCCAACACACTCCCCTGCGGTACCCCGTAACTAACTATTCGCTCGTCTGATCTAAATATCTCATATTGTTTATTAACTATATTAATTCTATTAATTTCAGTTATTTGTCGTCTATTATGTAAATAAGACTGAAATAGATCCAGAACATTACCCCTTATACCATAAGCTTCTAGTTTATTCAGAAGTGTAGGATGGTGGACATAATCAAAAGCCTGCGTCATGTCACAGAAAATGGCGCAGACAGGGTTTCGTTTATCCACATTATTAATAACATTCTGCATAAAATCAAAAATCGCCATATTTATTGTCCTGCTGGGTCTAAATCCTTTTTGTTGTTCACACAAAATATTGTTCTTTTCTAAGTATTTATATAGCTCTCTATAAATAAACTTCTCAAAAATTTTAGAAATAATCGGAATCAGTGAGATTGGCCTATAACTCTCCATTAACTCTCTATTTTCTCTCTTAAATATTGGTTTTATAATAGATTTTTTTAAAGCATCTGGATATATGCCAGCACTTATACAAAGATTAAGTATGTAACTTAAATGTACACATATCTCACTAGCTACGGATTTAAAAATCCTTGTACAGAGGCCATCGTAACCTACACTGTTTGTGTTTTTCAGTGACATTATTATTTTATATATATCATCTGGCACGCTTGGTGCCATGAACATTGACTCCCTTCTCTTGTCTATTTTCCTACTTGCTTTAGATTGGCTGCCGTTCATTAATTTGGGCTGTATTTTATCAACAAAGTAGTTATTAAACGCATTAGAAATATTCTTTGGATTTATTATAATGTTATTACAAAATTTTATTTTATCAATACGCTGGCTGGGAATATTGTGTTTTTTGTGGTTTATTATTTGCCAGGTAGTTTTTGCCATGTTTTTTGCTCTCGTTATTCTATAATTATTTTGTGCCTTCTGTGTCAGGTTTATAATTTTTTTATACAATTTACAATAGTTTTTAAACTTGGTTTTATTGACCTGATTAGGATTTAATCTCAGTTGCCACAGAAGGTGTCTTTTCTTTCTGCTGCATAATTTAACACCTTTGGACAACCACTTAGGTTTTTTTATAATATTAACTTTGTCTCGGATAAGCGGGAAACACAAGTCATAAAACAACTTAAAAGTGTCGATAAATGCATTATAGGCTATATTGGGATCATTTATCTCGTATATCTCCGAAAAAGAAATATTCATACAGGCTTTGAACTTAGCTATGTTCTCTATATTATAGTCTCTTCTGGTCGTGTACCAATAGTTAATAGAACACGTTTTTTTTACGGGGCATTTAAGCAACTGCGCTGTGTGATCTGATAGAGCGAACTCTATTACTTCGCCTTTACATGATTTATTATAATTGTGCGCAAAATTGTCTATACATGTCTGGCTAGCCATGCGTGTCGGCTGTTTAAATTCCAATTTTAAATTAAAACTTAATAGCAGACATTCAAGCGTAGCAGAAATCCTACTCGTCTTTAGTACATCAATGTTAAAATCGCCAGCAATTACAATATTCTTACAGCTAGTCTTTGATATATCCTGTAGAAGTGTCTCAAGCTTATTCATAAATTCATCCAAATTATTTACATTTGGTACTCTATAAAGACAAACGACAATTATCTTATAGCTAATAAGCTCTATGGCACAGCACTCAAATACACCTGGAGATGATAGTTTCGCTATTTTAGGCAGTTCTTTCCATTTGTGCCCGTTTTTAATAAGAATACAAGATCCACCCCTTTTTTTCATCTTTCTGCAATAATACGCTGCTAAACAATAATTAGCTACGTACAACTGATTCTCATAACCTTCCATTATGAAGTGCTCGGTAATGCATACTACATCAACAGACATTTGCTTATCAACAAGTTGATCCAGACATACAGAAAGATCATTTGATTTATTTATTAAACCTGCTATATTTTGATGCAGTATATTAACATACTTATTCGAGAAAAAACAACTCATTTGGTTCAGAGACGTTAGTGGTGGCACTTGTTTTAGAGTTAGGGTGAGGTGAATAATACGAGTTTACTTTACTTGAACAGCCAATGTCTAAGTTCATAAATTGGCTTAAATTTTCAAAGATGTTGCTCATGCCATAGTTATTAAGAGACCCATTTCTCATCGAAAACATATTATAGTCATATGATAAACCTAAGTTTGAATCGAATAAGTAAGCGTATTCATGAGTACATATATCCAGATAAAGCATACTACTAAATGTTTCAATTCTGCAGTTAAACATGACAAAATGTTTAAATTTAAAGGTAGGTAGACAAAGTATGATATTTGTGTGTAATATCTTTGCTAAAGTTGCCCGGATATTAATAACTAGGTCATAGTAGTTATTTGTGCGCCGAAAATCTTCTTCACCTATGAAAATCAGACAGTAGTCATCCAACGTATAGTTTTTAACTTTTATATCGATGTTAGCAATAAGCTTCGCCAGTCCACAGTTTGGTGTTAAGTAGTGGCATATTTGACATTTTGGGAACGTTCTTTCGGCGATTGTTAGGATGTTATTAGTTTTATTACTACTTATAATGCACAGTTTATGCTTTTCTGGTTTTATTATTGGGTGAATAGGTTCACTCTTCGGAGTAGTATCTAATGTTACAACCTGCTCAGGACATAATTTCAACGGTGAGTGCAAGAGCTCAAATCTCTGTTTCTCTCCATCCAATAATACTTTTTGTTTGTGCGGGTCATTAGAAGTCCGGCGAGGTGTTAATTTTTTATTTTTACTTTTCTTCTCGTCCGTATACACATCTGACAGTAATAAAGAAATGAATTGCAAGGCAAAGTTTCTAGAATCTCTACTTAGTCAGTGTTTGAATACCCCGGTAATCAATCGCGACTGTTTGCTTAAGAAACTTAAATCAATTAATATTACCAAGGGACCAGGACCTGATGGCATCCCACCTATATTCATTTCTTCCTGCGCAACAGTCCTGGTTTCTCCTTTATTGATTATTTTTAATATGTCGCTAGCCATAGGGACTTTTCCGCTAGAATGGAAAAAGGCGAAAGTGGTTCCAGTGTACAAGTCAGATAGCAAAGATGCCATTTCCAACTACAGGCCTATTTCAATACTATCCGCTTTCGCAAAGATTTTTGAATCTATTATTTGTCCATACATCCAGCATCATTTTAAGATCTACCTAAGCGACCACCAACATGGTTTTGTAACGGCGAGATCTACAGCTACGAACTCGGCAACTTTCACGGAGTCACTAATTCAGGCAGTAGATAAAAATAAACAATTTGACGTAATATATACGGACTTCAGTAAGGCATTCGACAAAATGTCACATGCCATACTAATCTACAAACTTGCAGCTTACGGTGTATCAGGGTCTTTGTTGGAATGGTTCAAATCATATCTAATCGAACGCGAATTCTATGTCGTTGTGAACGGATTTAAATCATCAGAACATATAATAACCTCTGGCGCTCCTCAAGGATCGCATTTAGCTCCGATATTGTTTAATATATTTATTAATGACCTTCCCCTATGCTTCCTTTATTCAGAACCTTTTTTATATGCCGATGATTTGAAGTTTGCACGCATGATTGAATCCCCAAAAGAGAACGAGCTTCTACAGAACGACCTTAACAGAGTAATTGAATGGTGAAAAAATAATAGAATGCAACTGAACTCTAAAAAATGTTATCACGTTAAATTTACGAGAAAAATAATTATATAAGTACGGAATACTCCATAAACCAAGTTAAGGTAAAAGAACTCGAAATAATCAAGGACCTAGGAGTACTCTTCGATAGGAAAGTAAGCTTTATACCTCACATTAAACATATTATCAATAAATCTTCAAAAATGTTAGGCTTCTTGCTTCGTAATACTAGGGGTTTTCGTAAAAGCAACACCAAAATAATGTTGTACAACAGTCTCGTGCGAAGGATCTTGGAGTATTGCAGCGTTGTATGGAAACCTCACTATGCCACTCATATGCTGCGGTAAGAATGAGTGCAGAAACGTTTTGTTTGGCACCTAGCTTTTTGTGAAATGAAATCTAAGCAGCTACCCTCCTACAAAACCCACCTGAGTCATTTCAGAATGCATACTCTATCCACACGCAGACATGTCACCGACGCCATATTTTTGTACAAATTATTAAGAAATCGAATTGATTGCTCGAAACTATTCAGTCTAATTAGATTCCATGCTCCATCAAGATATCCGAGAAATATCATTACAACTCACCTATACCAAGATTATGTGAAATTTTCAATAGCTGCAGTGATTTAGTGGATATAAACCGGGACAGTATTAATAAAATTATTAAAGTAATTGTAAATGATTCACTCACAAAAACTTGATTCATCCAGCACAATGTTAAATTTAGTTTAATTTCATTTAATTTATTATACCAAACATATTAATTAATTAACCAATATGTACCTGCTAGAATTAATTAATTATACACTTTTTTAAATTTAAATGTGATGATTTTAATTAATGTTTATTCTTTTTTTTTAATAATTAAATTTATTGGCACTTTTATTATTCGGGAATTGAATTTATGATTGCATTTTTCATGTAGATATGTTTTTAGAGAATTCGAATGTTATACTAGAACTAACCTAATCTTAAGAACAAAACTAACCTAAATGTTGAAAAAATAATTTATTTTATATGTTTAATCCGTTACTGTACATGCGGTGTTAGCCTATAAGTGATTGTTACACTTGCAAATGTATTTCTGTCAATTGCAATGTATTTTTATATGTGTAAACAATTGTTGTTGGTTAACCTAATAAATAAATAAATAACTAATAGTTATATTTTATTTGTGCCTAATTAAAATTATATTATGGTACACTTGGAACAAATTCAAAAAGGTATATTTTACCTAGTAAAATGGACTAGAACAAGCAAAAAGCTATGCCGTATAAATAACGAATCGATTGACACCTTATTTATCAAATTCGCATGAATAGTTTAGGCGCTACGGAGGAATATACGTAAATATAAACATACATACATACATAGACTGCTAATATCATTACCCTTCCTTGTGGCTCCACCGTAGTTAGGTAAAAAGCGTGTTGAAAACAAAACATGTTAACTGACCAATACAAACACCGACTGAAAATAATATTTTCTCCTTTTATTCAGCACTAAATGGTTTTTCTGCAGAGTCAGCTTTTTCGATTTTCTGAAATATCAAAAAAAACGGTGCTTCCTCGTGGTCAAACTATTTTGTCAAACTGATTTGACCAAGAGGAAAAATATTTCCGTTGGTCAAACTTCTTGGATAGATAACTTATTTTTCATTTGACGTATCTTGTTGCGTACAGTAATGATTAAAATTGACAATAATATTATTTCATTCTCATTTTCCTGTTTTGTTTGCATTCATTATTGCGGTATTACATTGTTTGAATCTAAACGTATTTATTTATTTTATTATGCAGGATTCCCACTTTGAATGTTGTTCTATTCGTTTTGTAATGTATGTATTTTCATAGCACACACCAGTACGTAAGTAAGTACTTTGAAAACCAATAGCTGCAATTAAGAACTCTACAAAAGGATATCAAGTAGAGCGGACGTTATCCAACAAAGTAACTTTATATGCACATTATTGCACATTTCTCGTCCCTGTTCCGACATAATGGACTGTCAGTTGATGTTACTAAGTTACAAACACAGAGCAACGCAACTACTCAGTGGACATTGCTAAAGTCCCCGCCACGAGAAGCTATACATTTAGTAAATAAAGAATTCTACTAAGTTACGCAGCGACCAAATTCAATCAACTCAAAGTAACATACGTGTACCTAATACGAAACTAAAATAACATCAAAAAGCTATTTCAATCAATTCTAGCAATATCACTTGCTCGGGTTATATTTGGAACTGGAACGTGTCTACCACAAAACATTAGATGACAGCGCTATATATCGCTAAAATATAACTCGACCAAGTGAAATTGCTCGTTAGTTTCGTAGTAACGTGTATTACGAAACTACTTTTATTACTGTTATTTTGGGTTGATTGAATTTGGGATTATTTGTTGTTGATTGAATTGTCGCTACGTTAGTTAGTAGAATTCTTTATTTACTAAATGTATAGCTTCTCGTGACGGGGACTTTAGAGGCAGTAGGTACTGTCAAAACTTTCATACAAATCAGGCGTGTCGGTGAATATCGCAGTTGACTCATAAAAATTTGTAACCATTCAGACTATAGCTACGCCTATTGTTACACCTTCATCATCATCATCATCATATCAGCCGAAAGACGTCCACTGCTGGACATAGGCCTCCCCCAAGCGTCGCCACATTGACCGGTCCCGTGCGTCTCGCAACCAGCGGATCCCCGCAACCTTCACCAGGTCATCGGTCCACCTAGTGGGAGGCCTTCCAACGCAACGTCATCCGGTTCGCGGTCGCCACTCCAGAACCTTTCTGCTCCATCGGCCATCCGTTCTGCGAGCAATGTGCCCTGCCCACTGCCACTTGAGTTTGGCAATTCTTCGGGCTATGTCGGTAACCCTGGTTCTCTTGCGGATCTCTACATTTCTGATTCGATCACGCAACGAAACTCCAAGCATAGCCCTCTCCATTGCCCTTTGAGTGACTGTAAGCTTTCTGATGAGGCCCATTGTAAGCGACCACGTCTCAGAGCCATATGTCATCACTGGCAACACACACTGGTCATAGACTTTCGTCTTGATACACTGTGGTAAGTTGGACGAGAAGATACCCGAACGCTGCCCAGCCGAGTCGGATTCGACGGTTGACCTCTTTCTCGAAGTTGGCCCTACCCAATTGGATCGTTTGTCCAAGGTAGACATAGTCGCCCACAACTTCGAGTGTAGAGTCTCCGACCTTGATAGGAGTGGGTTTAACATGGGCATTCAACATCACCTTGGTTTTGTCCATGTTCATCCTAAGACCCACTCTTTCGGAAGCTCTACTGAGATCATCGAGCATTGTACTGAGGTCCTCCATGGTCTCAGCCATAACCACTATATCGTCGGCAAACCGAAGGTGAGTGATGTACTCGCCATTGACGTTGATGCCTAGCCCTCTCCAGTCCAGAACCTTGAAGACATCCTCCAGTGCAGCAGTAAACAGTTTCGGAGATATGACGTCTCCTTTTATCACACCTCGCTGCAGAAGGACTGGTTCCGAAGTCTGATCCTGAAGTCGAACTGACATGGTGGCGTTTTTGTATAAACACTTCAACACTTCGATGTACCGGTAGTCAATTTGGCATTGTTGGAGAGACTGCAATACAGCCCAAGTCTCGATCGGTTGTACTCTTCGGTCTTCTGTATAACCTGGCGCAGCGTATGTATGTGGTCTACGGTGCAGAAGCCCTTACGGAATCCGGCTTGTTCGGGAGGCTGGAAATCGTCAAACCTGCGCGCGAGACGATTCGTGATGACTCTTGAAAACAGCTTGTAGACATGGCTAAGAAGTGTGATGGGCCTATAGTTCTTCAGCCGGGCATTGTCGCCCTTATTGAAGAAGAGTACCACCACACCCCTGCACCATGCCTGTGGCGTTTTGCCCTCGAATATGACGGAATCAAACAGCTTCTGAAGGGTCTTAAGAACCGGTTTTTCACCCGCCTTCAGGAGTTCATCAGTCGAGCCCTTTCAAGCTTGACATGAATGTCCAATGTGCCTCTTACCATGCGGTGATCACTCCCGGTTTTCCCCGAATTGATCACAGAGACATCATTGAACATTTGCTTCTTGGTTGACATGATGAAGTCGATCTCGTTTTTAGTTGCACCATCGGGGCTTTGCCAGGTCCACTTCCTGTGCTCACGCTTTTTGAAGAAGGAGTTCATCATGTAGAGGCCCTCCTTCTCCATAAAACTGGCCAGTAGTTGACCCCGGTGGTTCCGATGTCCAACTCCAAATTGCCCCACTAGCAGCTCATCCTCGTCTCGTTTGCCCAGTTTCGCGTTGAAGTCCCCCATGACAACGGTGAAGTGAGTTTTGAAACCATGCATGGCTGTTACATAATTCTTAATTGTAATTTATTATGGCGTGTGTGTAAGAGTATTCTGCCTATCATTGGTATCTTGATTTAAACACATAACTCTGCGGTATGCGGTGCCGGACATTGTAATCTTGTGAAAAACTCCAAAAAATATGATCCGTCGCAGTATGCGTCAGCGGTGAGGAGGATTAGGTGTCTGGCGCCTCATACCGCAGCGTTATGCGTTCTGATGAAGAAACCATCAGCCTAATTGCGTAAGTGAATTTGGCAAGGCAATTGTTTTGACCGCCATCAATCGACTTCACGTCTCGCATGTGATTGGTCGATTGATGGCGTCAAAACAGTTTGCCTTGCCGAATGAACGTGTCAACGTGAAAAAGTGACGTGTGAAAGAACGTCATCTGTCTGTGAAAAAGGGATAGTGGTCGTTGTCCTGTATAGCTCCTTCTCTCTATCTCACAGTGACCCACCACTTATGACTGCCCCAGACCCAGAACTTATGGCTGCCAACGTTTGTGCTCAGTGCATATTGCGCCGGCACAATACGTTCGTTTTAGTAATGGCGTCTTTAGCCGCTACCGGTTCCGTGTGCTGTGGTTCCCACTATTCTGTACGTCTGTCTTTTGTTTACTTGGTCTTCCTTCGAAGTGTTTGAACTGTATTGTTTTGTATCGTGTTTTGTTTTTTCCCTTTGGTTTTGACTGATGAAAAATTCATAAATAGGTCTGCATCGCTTTAGAACTCGTTTAGATTTCCAGACCAAAGGCTCTAGACAAGTGACATTCGATGTCAGCGAAGACGATACTCAAAATGTAAGGGATTAATCCCGTGATTTTTCAATATCACTTGTCACACAATTTCACCTTTTTGACAATCGCTATCGCCACGCTTTCGATTATCGAATGTCGATTGTCACTTATCTAGGGCTTCTGATAACCAGAATAGTTTTAATTTTGTTAGCATGTTTTTTATAATAGCCTACATGGGCCCGCCCATTGCTGGTAAAAAGTCTCCCAGAAATCCTTCCAAGTATTCATTTCTTCAGCCATCTCGAAACAAACCCTGCAGTAGGCTTCTAGGTCATCTTGCCACCTCTTTCTAGTCTGGTCTCGACGGCGCTGTCCATTCTGAGGCACCCAATTTGAAGACTATTGCCCAGCGGTCACTGTGCATTTGGCTGACGTGACCTGCCCATTCCCATTTTAACCTGGCAGCCTTTTTTCCCAGATCTTTGATCCCTGTTTTAGAGCAAAGCATGGGGTTTGTTGTAAGTGCTGTCAGGTCTTTTTACGCCCAGAATGCTGCGTTTCATTGCTCGACAAACCTAAAGCATAAAGCAGGTGAAAAATAACAAGCGAAGAACGTAAATACCTACATATTGTAATTAACATGTACTACATTTGATGCTAATTGTTACTTAGTCTGAATACTATCCACACTTTTGACAGCCAGTATCTGCACTGTATATTTAATTGACACTGGAAAAACCAGTTATCATTTTTAACTTTATCTTTATTATTCTATACCGTTACCGTATGCATACATATAGTCAATTGTATCAATTAAATATACAGTATAAAACACAAATTCCGTTACAAGGAAAGACAGAATTTGCACGTTTGAGCAAAAAAGTCCCCGCGTTTACCTACGTCACTATGTTTCATACTACAATCTTCTGAGTGATATCCTCATCGAGCTTAGTGTTTTTAAATTCTCATACACTTTGTTTCGCCGAGTTTGTAATATAAGTGGTGTTTTATTGAGAGGAATATTGTCAAACAATGTTGTTCGCGTATCTTTCTGTTTGTGTATTTTGTTTAGTTCATAGTGGTGTTGCATGCGTTGTGGCGGCGAATGGTAAATTTATTATGTACCAATTTTTATTTTTATTGTTAGCTTGGGTGGTCGCTAGTAGTAGCACTGAGTTAGAGGTCATAGGTTCGATTCTCAGGTCAGGCAAATTGTTTTGCCACCTTGTTTCTTCGGATCTTTCAGTCTGGATTCAGGTTGTGTGCCCTGTTGATAGCAATCAACTCGCCCCCTATTATATTATTACCGAGTTCTAAAAAAAGGAGGTTTTTTATTCGACATGTAGGTTCAAAATAAAAATAAAAACAAAATATTTTTTTTTTCACCTTGTCCTACATGGGCACTTATAAAACGTCGACAAAAGGTGCAAGGTTCGGGTTGATCGTTTCCTATGGAGAAAAACCAGCAAGAAACTCCATGGTGATTCTTTAAAAAAAATGGTTTTGTTTACAATATTTCCATGTTACAGCATTAGTATGTATATATGTGGGGACAACGTAGGACCGACAATAAGTCATAAGAAACCACAAAAAAAATACAAGCAAAACGAGATAAAAAGTTAACAAATGTTAACAAGCATCTAGAAGGCCTATAATGTTAACACATTCACAAACAATCGGTAAAAGAATCTATACAAAGGTAAAAAAAAAAGAAAGAACATATACATGTGGCACAAATGCTGTTATCAGTGCAGTAACTATTCTTAGCAAAGGGCTATAAGGATGATTGGAAACCATTGTAAAAAGTCTAATTTAAAGAAGAAAAATAAAGAAATAATGAGATTGAGAATAGTTAGAGACATCCACATATTTGTGCCGTTTATGAGTTACCAGGGAAGCCGCATGCGCAGAAGGAGCTCAAGCCAAAACTTTTATCTTCAACGTAATCCTTGATTTTATAATATGCTTTTTTTAGGGTTCCATACCCAAACGGTAAAAACGGGACCCTATTACTGAGACTCCGCGGTCCGTCTGTCTTTCTGTCTGTCACCAGGCTGTATCTCATGAACCGCGATAGCTAGACAGTTGAAATTTTCACAGATGATGTATATCAGTTGCCGCTATAACAGCAAATACTAAAAACAGAATAAAATAAATATTTAAGTGGGGCTCCCATACAACAAACGTGATTTTTGATAATGGTACGGAACCCTTAGTGCGCGAGTCCGACTCGCACTTGGCCGGTTTTTAATAAGGACAAGTTTGATGTTGTTTTTGAACTTTCCATCGGTCAGTTCTATAACTGACTTTTGCAACTTGTTATAAAAGCGTATACTGTAAAGAGCAAAAATAGCTCTTTTTAGTGTTTTGCTTTGGAGGACGGTTTATTTTTTGTGAAAAAGATTTATTAAATTATTTGTATAACATAACCGACAAAATGTGGGGGACCATAGGTACATCGTTGTCTAAACTGACGGAATATTTGCGTTATCATATCACGCAAGTATTCCCCGACTATATTCTTTTTGCTTGAATGTAGGAGTTCCAGTAATCATGTTTTTTTTTATTTTTTTATTTTCTGAATGCTTGCGCTTGACCACTATCTCACCTGATGGTAAGCGATGATGTGGTCGACGATGAAGCACGCTTGCCTAGAAAAAACCTATTCACTCTTGACTTAAAGACCCCTAGATTATAGCTATCGGGAAACACAGACTCCGGCAGGGAATTCCACTCCTTAGCTGTACGCATAATAAAAGTTTCCCCTAAACGTTTTGTGCGTATGGGTGGAATGTCCACTATGTACCGATGACGCATCGCCGTGTGTCTGGTAGTACGATGATGGAACGGGCTGGGCGGATTTAAATCATGCAATTCCATCGCACACTCCTCGAAATGTAACCGATAAAAAACCGATAAGCTAGCAACTCGGCGACGATGTTCAAGGCTCTGGAGCTTTGAATTGACCAGTGTCTCATCGCCAATGAGTTTTTTGGCCCGCTTTTCGATCGACTCTAGTGCATCAAGCCGGTAGAACATCCATGAGATGAACTCCATGCACGATCGAACTTGCGCTTGATACAAGTTAAGTAGCTGTTCCGGCGTGAAGTACCTTCTCACCTTCGCAAGGATCCCCAATTTTTTGATAGCCAGCTGAGCTTTTACCTCAATGAACGGATCAATATTGAGCGTCGATGTCAACGTAATGCCAAGAACCTCAAGATGGTCAGTTACCGGCACGGTCACACCTCGGAAAGAAGGAGCCGGGTAGAATTGGCTCCTTTTAGCGGAAAAAAGACACGCCTGGGTCTTAGCAGCATTGAACCTGACCAGATTGGCATCATCCCATTCGGAGACTGCCTTCAAGGACAGATTCAAGCACCCAACCATGGCCTCCCGGAGAGACTGGATCTGAGTATCAGTAGCGCGCGCGTCGGATACGTATCTCTCAGCAACAGTGCTGTCGTCCGCTTAACCAAAGGTACCGGGTTTTAGCAGATCATTTATGTGCAGCAAGAATAATGTTGCTGAGAGCACCGACCCCTGAAGGACCCTGGCATTAATATCCAATTGGTCCGACGAGCAGCCATCGATAACAAACCTATCCTTCAAAAAGTCTGCAATCCAATTACACACACCACGCAATGAAGTAAGCTTCCTTCATTGATGATCAGGTTTCCGTGCCAGACCCTATCGAAAGCCTTCGAGATGTCGAGGGAGACGGCAAGCGCTTCCCCGTGCCTCTCGATGGCCTCACTCCAAATGTGAATGGCATACGCTAGAAGATTCTCAGTACACTGATTTCGGCGAAAGCCGTATTGGCGGTCGCTATACTCTGTAAGAGTATGGACGTTTCGGAGATGGATCTGTAGTTGGCCGGGTCAGCTCAACTGCCCTTCTTGGGCACAGGCTGTACGTTGGCTTGCTTCCAAGCATTCACTAGCCTTGTTCACGTCGAGGTTGCGCAGCACCCTACGGACGTCCTTTGATGGATGCGAATGTCCGACATACTCATCTCGCATCCATCAGGAGAAGGAGGGGGCCGCGAATCACCAGAATTCAGACACGAAGATTCCGCAAAAAGAGAAGCAAATAAATTTGCCTTCTCCTCAGCGGTGTGGGCCAGCGACCCTTCAGGTTTCAGCAGTGGTGGTAGTGAGGAACGGCAGAAGTTCGACTCGACCGACTTAGCCAAAACGCTTTACTACCTGCTGGGTAAGAAGCAAGTTTGGCTCCTATACGGCCAATGTGGTCGAACCGAGCCCTTCGCAACACCTTCTTGCAGGACTTGGCAGCCCTGTTGTAGGCTTTCTTCTTCTGACCCACGTCACTCGCTTTAAGCGAACGAGTGTCGACCCATGTCAGGTACGCCTCATGTTTAAGCGCATCGGCGCGATGACATTCGGCGCCAAACCATGGCCGGTCGAGGCTGAACTTCGTTATGTCAGAGAACGGAATGTAGTACTCCATTCCCTGACGCAACACATCCGTCACGGCGTCCGCGCACGTCGAAGGATCAGCCGAGGAAAAGCAAATAGGCGGCCAAGGATAGCAAGCGAAGAAAGGTAGCGTGCCATCCTAATCTGCTGACCTGTACCGCCAAACCCGCCAGCATTCAACGCTTTAGATTAGGTATAGTAGTATAGTTTCACTAACGGGCTTGATTTTGTTGCTAGTAATCAAGTTCATTGAAGATAATTATTCTGGCTCTAAATAAACATTCCGTAATTCCAACTTTATTTATTTTTTGATTGGTCACGCATCAGCGGTCTTCGAATATTTGAAATTGTCTACAAGCAATAACAGTTTGCCATAACGTGAGTAGTTGAGATTCATCAAACGGTTTGATATGACAACATAGAGTTAACTAATGATAGTCACTAAATTTGATATAGATAGCTATGAATATTGAATAAACAGTACAGAAAGCTAAGGTTAGCACAACATAAATGTAACAAATCCCAAAAAATAAAAAATTACTTTATTTCAACTAAACCATTTAAAGGTACTTTTGAATAATTGTCAAACAAAAGAAAAGATGATTCTAGTTGCACATTCGCAAGCTTCAATAGGTCTTTATGCAGTAAAGCGTCAGTAGGTCTAACGCGAAAGAGACTCCACGGATAATCCACGGGTGTCCACGGATAACCACGATGATCTAAACCTGTATGTCGGTCAGTCGGGAGGTCTATAAAACTGTTAAAAATCGTGTCTTCACATTAATTTCATTTAGCCTTTGCGTAGTTTAAATCATATCAATTACCTTATCAAATCAAATATTTTCATAATTTCAGTTTTATAAGATGTAACAATGTTACAACAGAATAGCATACCTACCTACTTACATATAGTCACGCTGAAAATTTAATTCACTGAAGTTAATTGTTATTACTTTTCGTTCTTCTGCCAACCAATAATAATCAATTTATTTTGTTGATTAAACTGCCAAAATTATTTCCGATGTTTCCATTGCGTTTGAAATAAAAGTAATCAACTCTCGTTTATTGGGAGTTTTCTTATGTAAAATATTTTAACATTGCCGTGGCTTTTTGATGCTCAAAAATACTGTTATTGTAGTTTTTGTTCTACACTATTTATAGTTTGAGATAGGAAATGTGCCAGATGGATGAGGACTACTAATTGAAAAATAGGTTAAGTATATTGGAAAAAAAAGGGTTCCGTACCCAAAGGGTAAAAACGGGACCCTATTACTAAGACTCCGCGATCCGTCTGTCTGTCTGTCCGTCTGTCACCAGGCTGTATCTGATGACCCGTGCCGCTATAACAACAAAAATCCAATAAAACAATTTAAGTTTTCATCAAAATCAGGCTCGTAATACCCTTGAGTGTTTTTCGCTATGCCTCATAGTTTCAGATTTGGCCATCCATGGCCACTTGAAAACCTCATTCTGGTATACCGGGTGACATTAAATTAGCTAAATTTCGCAGACATGTAACTAAACTAAAAAAAAAACTGTAATTACAAGTAAATCTCTCTCTCATCTGACCCCACATTCAGCTGTAGTAACTAAATTAAAAGTTTTGTTTTTTAAAAGATTTTTTTAACTTGCCTTGCAAATTACTTGGTTAGTTAGTACGAGTGTGTCAAATCTAGCATCTGAATATTAAAACAATTATTCTCAATCGACTGACCTGAAATTTTGAATAAACGCGGTTTGGCTGGCAATGTACGTTAATGTTAGCTAAAAAGTTGTTTGGTAAATATTTATTTGTTTTCTAGTTATTAAGTATCTATACCCATCGCATCTGTGGAATTTCGCTAGTGATTTTAATTTTACCCTATTTTTAGGGTTCCGAAGACAACAAGGAACCCTTAAAGTTTTGCTCTGTCCGTCTGGCCGTCCGCAGATTAGCTCAGAGAATCTAAGTACTAGAAAGCTATAATTTGGCATGTATATACATATTAATAATTCCGACAAAGAGGTAACATAAAATCATGAAAAATTTTTTTTTTTCGGGTAACTCCTATAGACGTAAAGTGGGGATGTATTTTTTATGTGCTAAGTTGTATGTGTTAAGTTGCAAATTTATGTTAGTGTCAAGTGTCCCCCCACCATGCCAGCAAAATGGTTGCTCTTGGCTATGTAAAAAAAAATCACGGCAGTAGTAAATATAACGAAATTAAAAGAAAAATTATCACGGATAACAAGGCTTTACAAGTTTACGAGTAATTGTCGACCACATTATAAAATGTACTTGGAACAGTAAAAATTTTGTACAAATGCCATTGAAAAATTACTAAAATAAAGTTGATAGCTGTGTAAAACACAGTAAATATAATGCTTATAAACAATGTAAAAATATACAAAAATGAAATCATAACAGGCTTTACAAGTTTACGAGTAATAGTCGACCAACTTATAAAATGTACTTGGCACAGTAAAATTTTTGTACAAATGCCATTGAAAAATTACTTAAATAACGTTGTTAGCTGTGTAAAACAGATAGTAAATATATGCTTATGAACCATGTAAAAATATACAAATTAAAATCATAACATCCCTAATAATAATGATTTCTAAAATAATAATGTGCAAGCTCGAATAACGCATTGGAGTGGCCGGAGTCGTTGGCAGTACCAGAACGTAGTCCATACGGCGCATGCGCGCGGTGGAGTCTATTTTGTGTTAGTGCAGAAGTATTTTCGACGTTTTGTAATTAAAACGTAAAAGTAAAGTCAAATCAGATTCGATTTCCAAGCAAATTACTTATTTGCTTTTGTCGATATCCTTTTATAAGTCAATATTCAACCCGACTTCATCACTAATTGAGTAGCGTAAAACTTTCCAGAATGAAATAGTGAATACCGCAGATTAGAGGATTCGCCTCTCTGCGGATCTGCGGTATTATAAGAGGAGATTAGAGGTGAATAATGAAGGCTTTTTTTCTAATTTCGATAGAGAAATAAACAAGGAGCGTGCACGCAAGGATCCAGGAACGGACTATACCATTCCTCGTGGCTCTAACGCGCGCTCGTATCGGCTCCTTTGGCAATTCGCACCCGCGGTGGTACTCAAATAGATAATATTTTTCTAACTTCAGTCGCGATGTTGGATTTTATAAATCTTTCTTCAGTTACCAGTTAGTCCTTATTTAGTTTAAGTCTATTGTGAATAGATTACATCTAGACAAGCGTGCTTCACCGTAGACCACATCATCGCTTAACATCAGGCGAGATAGTGGTCAAACGCGAGAATATAGATTAAAATATCCTATGTGGGCCCGTTTTTAGACTTTGTGAGCCGCTGTTACCGTTCTAATGTTCATGTGACAACAACAAAACCCTCTTTTTAGTCCGCATTATTATGCAACTTTGGAACCCTATTACTGCGCGTGGCCCGACACGCACTTGGCCGGATTTTTTTCTTTTTAATACTGATTTAAAAGAAGACTGGGCAAAAAAAAATATTAGATTTTAGATTTAATAAAGGACTGCTAATGAGACGCAGAATTGTGAATTCCATTCTACATTAAAAATCAAATTATACAAGTAAAGCCACAGTGTCCATCAACGTCAAAATCGTATCAGTGCAAACTGAAATCAGGCCTCCTATTATTTTGGTCGTTATCCAGGGCTTTATAGGCCTCCAAATGCCTTAATGACAGCCTCTGAAGATGATAGTCGGGTACAGAGGGCTTAACGGCTCTCGCAAGTAGGGATTTGGTATATAACCATCCAGCTTAGGAATTGATTTTAAGCTTGCTGTTTGTAAACTAATGTCGTTTGGAATACAGGTCGTTATTTCTCAGTACTTTGGGATATAAGAATATTGTTCTGGGACTCAAAAGTTCTTTTCTTTCCAACTTTTTCTTCAAGGATGATATTTGATCCCTTAAGAGCATCACTTATCTATCACTTGACAATAACAAGTTTTTCTACTTATGATTTTAGTTCTTTGTTTGAGTGTTAAATGGTTTTTCAATATCTATTATAATGTTCTTTGTTGAAGTTATATCTAAGTGCTCCCAAAACCTAAAAGTATCCTAACTTTGTTATATCTAGTTGTTACTAAGCCCATGTTAAAAGATTTCCTTTCAATACAGTATTCAATACAGAATGGATAATGTGAGAAACGAGTATATTAGAGGAAGTTTGAAAGTAGCGTCAGTGACAGAAAAGTTGAAAGGAAACCGTTTGTCCTAATATGGTTATGAGATGAGGAGCGATGAAACGCATGCTACTAAAAGAGTTATGAATATAAATGTGGATGAATGGAGAGGGAGGGGACGGCTAAAAGAAAAGATGGATGGACTGTGTGAGGAGTGATATGAAAGAAAAGGGAGTCAGAAGAAGTAACATGGGACAAGGACAAGAAGATGATGATGACAGGGTGTAACGGATAGGTGTCGTCATATTTTAAAAACTGCTTCTGCCCATGTTAATGAACAACTTTCTCCGAGAACCTCAGACAAATTCCAAAAAAAATTGTATCTCCATACAAATTTTCATCAGATAACAACTTTGTATGGCAGATACAAAATATTTTTTAAGAATAGGCTATGACTTTCTTTGGGATAATTGTTAATTTATAAGGGGAAAAGAAGTTTTTTAAATATGACCACAACTTTTACACTTGTATATCAAGCCAATATATAATATTTGTTTTATAGCTAAGCCAAAATGTGGTTACAACGAAGTAGCAGTACCCTGCAGACAGATCTGTCCACCGCAAAACTGTGACATAGCATACACTGACTACGCTTGCACTGAAGAATCAAAAAAATGCGAACCTGGTTGCGACTGTCTTCCCGACCACCTTAGGAATGGTACCGGGATTTGTATACCAAATGACCAGTGTCCCCCACCACGTAAGATATGCATATTCACTGTCTTAACTGCCTGACTTTTTCTTCCTCGCTTTTTTATTGAGATCTCAATCTCCGGTATTGTTATACCTATAATGCGAATAAAAACTTTAAACTAAACTGAAAAGAAAATCCATCCTATTAAAATAACATGAGAGATTTATACAACCCTTCAACCGTTCAACATATTTTACGATCTATTCTATAAACATAAAGATGCCATAAAACGCATAAACTTGTTACCAAAACCAATTGTTTACTACAGCTGCCATTTTTCATATCAGCAACGAATTAGAAGTTGGCATTGGTTTAAGGGGCCGTGTTGTTAAATAGGGATTATTAATTTTTTGATTTTGGTCGTACAATTTCAAGATCTTTCAATTATATTTTATAAAACAATAAGAGATTTCATAAAAAAAAGAGTTTTAGAAAAACGTGTTTAAATACATCGCTTCGTTCTGCTGGATCGATTCGAATCCGGTATATTAGATCACTTGCATCATGACCTTTGAACCAATATATTATGGATTTCAGATCATATATTATTCTGGTTGATGTAAGAACAAACAGTAATGTGCTTTTTGTCATGCTTCTTCTACTGGTTAGTCGACGCCAAGAAATTTTAGATTTTACAATACTCCAGTTGTTAAAACGTTTAGAAAAGCATAGCGCGCTAGTATTTCCTTAACACGAATACGGATGTCAAATACGCTAGCCGATGGACTACGCCAGTATTACTCTTTTCTGTGGCAAAATCCGTGAAAGGGATGCCGAACCAAAAATAACTATTTTGAAATATGATTAACCACGTTTCTTCTTGTGTTACAGCCTGTCAAATCCCTGATAAGTGTATGCGAACCTGTGCAGAGCCAAACCCTCCAAACTGCGTATATAATCCACCCAAAAATAATATGGACGGTTGCGATTGCAAAGAAGGGTATATTCTGTCCTACATAGGAGGGAATTGTATTCCTATTTACGAGTGTCCGCGTAAGTATCATTGTTAGGTTAGATATTTGTTGGATTCTCTTTATCATGATTAGGATTTTTCAGAAAAAGGTTAAGTTCCGTTAAGATTGGGGCTGTGTTGCATTTTGAGTTGGTGAAGTTTTTTTTTTTCATATATTGTGTAACAATTAAAATACTACCCTAAATTCAATACAGTAAGTAGGTGTCAATGCAAGAAAGATCTTTTACTTTATCTTCTTTATTTCAGTATATCAATCTTGAAGAATCAGAGCAGCTTTTGACCATAATTTTGGTAGATAATAATTTTGTAAAATAGCTTTTTAGGGTTCCGTACCAAAACGATAAAAAGGAACAGTTATGGTGTGACTTAGTCTGTGTGTCCGTCTGTCACAGCTGTATAACTCAAGAACTACTAATGCCTAATGACTGAAAGAAGGTCTTAAAAATTCGAAGTGGGTCTACAGGGTATCATAATCAAGAGCGTTATTTCCACATTCTCAAATATTTTTTCTTTTTTTCAGGCTGCATAGTTTCCTAATTTTGACGAAAAAAAAATATAGTGTTGCCTCCCTCCCCCAATCTCCGAAGTTTGAATAGAGAAAATTCTGAAATTATTCCTTGAGGTAGAAGTTTATGTAAAGATTACAGGAAAAATAAAAGTCTCTAAATAGCATACTTTTGTAGGCATCATCAACAAAAATAACATTAGTTCTACTATAGGTCAAGAGATGGCGCTGACCTAAAACTGCAATATTCTGCACCGCAGTGTTAAAATTCTTTGACAAATTTAGGCCTCGAGATGAAAATTTAAAAACAGTTTACGTTTCACAACCAAATATCCTCCTTCCTACCTACTCGTAGGTTGCTATGGGTGAAGCACAGTTGTAGTTTTTCCTGGGCACAAAACTATTTAGTTACTGCTGGAACAACATAATCAAAAGATACCGCCGTTTACGTCGCAAATTTGCGAATCTCTAGGAAATCAAAACCTAAAGGATACTTTCCGTTGACCTAGAATCATGAAATTTGGCAAGGAGCACTGACTTATAGCACCAGTAAGGGAAATAAAATCCGAAAACCGTAAATTAGAACCTAAAGAAAAAAAAAGATAACCTATTAATTAATTTGAAGTTGGTAAACTGACCGCGACTTATGTCGATGTATGAGGACAATAGTTTTCCAACAGCCAAATTAATTTTGTTCCTCAATCTTTTTTTGCTTTTATTGTTTATGAACTTCAGTAATTTTACCAAATTATTTTGGTGAATGTAGCTATTTGTACGGAACCCTCGGTGCGCTAATCCGACTCGCACTTGGCCGGTTTTTTCTACAATGATTACTTCTTTGTGTATGACTTCATGTATGATCTTAAATAAAGCTGAAGTTCTTTAGTTTATATGTACCTTTAGGGATAACACGTGATTTTATGTATGTGTGACTATATGTATGTATGATTCCTTCTTTTCACATTTCAGCTGATCTAGCCTGCCACGGAGATCCAAATGGAAGACCCAAACGTTGCCCAAATCCATGCCCATCTACTTGTGAGGCACCAGATCAAAATCCCTGCAAGATACTGTGCCAACCAATCGCATGTGAATGTAAACATAACTATATACTTTCTAACAACACTGAATGTGGACGGTGCATCTTACCTGATAATTGTCCGGGTATGTAAAATACAATTTTTTTTTTAAATAAAATATTAAGATTATAATATTGTAAGCCTGTCTAGTTATGTGTCTAGTTATGTGAACAAAAGTGTACTCTTCTCATTCTCATTGTCAATTATTGAGATATTGTTATTTACCCGTATTTTTTAATCGGACTTTTTTATGGTGTTGTCTCTATTTTTACTTATTACTTTCTACACAATGTATATGACTTATGACTTCTTCGTGTCGCTGGCACGACAGTAATTTAGATTATGAGTGTACTAAATCATCATCATCATCATCGACAACAACATAATAAAAAAGAAATAACAACAACAAACAACAACAGCTAACTAACTATAAACTGACTATGTACTAAATATTTGATTTGAATTGAAAGCTTTCTTTTCAAATTGAAATTATTTTTCACTTTCTAGTGTTTTTAATTGGAAGTTGATTGTATTGTATTTTTTTTAAATAAAAATTTAGTTTAAAATATTACGAAAAAAAAGTTGGTTTACAATAATTTCTAGCTTTTTTATATTTTAGTGTTCCGTTCCGAAGAGTCCAAACGCAGCCCTATTGCTGTCACTCACGTGTCTGTCTGTCTGGCCATCGCCTTTCACACCATTTTGTTCCGAAGAATTTTTTAACTTCCCATGGACCTATGAACTTGAAATTTGGTGATAATGTTTATTAATATTTTAGTAACAAAAAATCTGATTTTTCAATATATTGGTAATATATTGAAAATTCTGATTATTTCTTTGGTTCGGAACCCTAAATGTGCAAAGTCCGACACGAACTTGGCCGGTTTTTTTCATATTCCAAGTCAGTTTCTAGTACCTTCACCTTGGACGATTCGAGTTGGAGGACATGACTCATATCTCACACGGTTCTCTGACTAAGTCGATTGTCTAATATTTGTATCAGGATTGTCTTACTAAACCAAGTTTCGAATACTTGTTTATAGGTGGAAACCCATGCGGCAACGGTAGCCACTTCGTTGACTGCAAGAGGGAATGCTCACAAGACTATTGTCCCATTGATGACCGTCGGGACCAGTCCTGTGATCCTCCTGAAGATGATGACGATTGCCTATCCGGCTGTATTTGTGATCTGAATCACAAAAGGAAAAGCCTCAAAGATCCCAGATGTATCGTGTCATCCAAATGCCGTAAGTGATTTTTAATGTAAATTGCATTTTCCATTTGCAATGGCAACAAAAAATAACAGTTGGAATGGTAAATTGATTGGTTTTCTTGTTTTCTATGTAGAAGCTATTTTGCTTTGTAATGTTTGTCATGATTGTGATTTTAGAGATGTTGTTTTTTTTTTTATTATGATGGGTTTGCTTTTGACTCTAGTCTAGGTCAGAGGTGACAGAGACAAAGTCAATGATGGAGTGCATTCTGCCCTTCAGTGATGGCATGCTATGTCTTAACCTCTTACAAATAAACGCGGAATAAAGTTATACCAGGTATAACAAAGAAATAACCATACATTTTCATAGGTTTATACTTGTTATAACTTTATTCCGAGTTTATTTGTAAGAGGATTAGTAATTAACCCGAGGGCACAAATTCCCGGGGTAAAAAGTAACCTATTTGCTATTCTTGAATATCGTCTATCTCTGTGCCAAATGGCATCTAGATCCATTCAGCCGTTTGAGCATGTAGAAGTAACCAAACATTCTCACAAATTTTCGCCTTTATTATACTAGGAGGGTTCAAAAAAGTAATGAGAACGACATACTCCTTGGTAAGAAATAAAAAAATACTGGCAGGCATAGCTCAGATACATATTTATAATATTAATAAAGAAAAAAAAAATTCGATGCTCTTTTGTTTGATTTCTGAATGTAGTCATTTGTTTGCTTCGTGTCGGAACGTGTTCTCGAAAATGGAGAAAAACAATGTGCGAGCCGTTATTAAATACCTCTGTTTAAAAAGTTAACGACGCAAGAGATTCATTGCGATTTGGAGGCAACATAAGGAGAGTCTGCTCCGCCGTATTCCACTGTCGCAAGGTGGGCTTCTCAATTTCGAATAGGGAGAACGAGCACGGAAGACGAACATCGTTGCGGCCGTCCATCGACGTCAGTCACCCAAGAAAATGTTGCGAAAGTCGAGAAAATTGTATTGAGCGATCGAAGAGTTACCATCCGATACTTAATTCAATAAACGGGCATTTCATATGGAAGTATTCAATCCATATTGAAACAATCTTTGAATATGAGAAAAGTCTCCACAAGATGGGTGCCGAGAATGTTAACCGACAGTTAGAAACAAAATCGATTTGACATTTCGAAGATATTGTTGGACAAGTTTTAAGAAGATTCTGAAAACTTTTTGTCTCGTTTCGTAACAATGGACGAAACATGGGTCCATAATTTTAATCCCGAGACAAAACAGCAATCTTCGCAATGGAAACGGCAATCATCACCGACCCTGAAGAAGTTTCGTGTCGTGGCATCGGCTGGCAAGGTTATGGCCTCAATATTTTGGGACTCAGATGGGATATTGTTGATTGATTACCTGGAGCGTGGAACCACTATTACAGGCCAACATTATGCAGCTTTAATTCTCAAGTTGAGGAATAACATCAAAGAGAAAAGGAGAGGGAAACTTCGAAGGGGCGGGCTGTTTCATCACGACAACGCACGCGGGTGCACAGGTCGGCAGTTGCGATGGCTGCCATTCAGCGAGCTGGCTTCGAATTGGTTGACCACCCCCCTTATTCACCAGATCTGGCGGCTAGCGATTTTTATCTGTTCCCCATATTGAAAAAATGATGGATGCCGTGGAGAGCTTTTTGCAGGACCAAGACTAACCTTTTTTTTCTGAAAGGGATTGAAGCCTTGGAAAAGCGCTGGACTCGGTGTGTAGAGAGACTCGGAAAGTATGTAGAAAAATAAATTATTAAGTTATCAATAGTCATTATATTCTATCTCATTCTCACTACTTTTTGATCCCTCCTCGTATTAGTGTGGTAGTGTAAATGTGATTTGATGTAGACGAGGTTAACGGAAATTAAATAAGTGAAATATTAGCAAGCGAATATGTATCCAGTCATATAGCAGTACAGTTATTATAAAAGTTAATCTGACACTAATCTTACAAAGAGCTATCCTATCGTGTTACCCAATTCTGGGCTGTGGAGATCAGATAGGCAGTCACTTCATGTAAACCACTGGTATTCCACTGCATCTGGTTAGACTAGAAGCTAACCAAAATATTGGGTAAAGGTTTGGCAGATTGTATCATTAACATGTTTTTGACCTGTTGTTGTTTTTACTTGACATTATTAATTGCATTATTTGACAGCTGACATTCAATTATATAAAAAAAATATAATTAATTGATATTTTACTATTTGACATCATAATTTATTATTTGACATCTAATTTTTAAGGTTAATTTATTATTTGACATTTAATTTTAAGGTTAATTTATTATATGGCATCTAATTTTTAATGATATTAAATTTATTATTTGACATCAAATTTTTAATGTCATTTTAATTGTGTTTAAATTAGTTGTGAATTTATATTTGCATCTATTGTTTTCTTTAAACTATATAGTAAGGTATATTTGATAGAAATCTAATATTAGCTCTTTTTTTATAATTTGGTATCTAATGATTTATTGTAACACTTACTGATTCACTGTTATTTTTAATTGAACGTTTGCTAATGATATTTGTACGTTTCACGGCAAAACATAGAGAAACTATGTACTACCTATGTTTACAAATAAATATTCTGATTATGATTGATAAATAGTGGTATATTTATATTTCACCAGAGTTGTCCTAATTCAACTTTACAGCTCCAGTAAATTGTACAAGACCTAACGAAAAATGGAGTTCCTGTCCATCAGCATGCCTTGCTGAAAATTGTGAAGACATCAACAACCAGCCGACTGTATGCAATACTCTTATATTGAACTGTGAACCTAGATGCATCTGCAGGAAGAATCACTTCAGGAATGCAAGTGGAATTTGTATTCCTGCTAAAGATTGTCGTAAGTTGAACTTTAATATTACAATGTGTATTATATTGTATTATAATTCTTATATTGAATTTCGCTTCTAATCATACCATGGCGTATTTTGATACCCAACACTCGGTGAGGTTGAGGTAAGAGAGGTATTCGCTCCCTGTAAAATACTGGTTTTCAGGTGCATCAATATTTTTGGGCAAATAAATAAAATAATAATAATAATAGCCGTGGTATACCTCTCCACTCCTCAAGCACCTCAGTATATGTTGCCCCCTTGGTGCTACGTCACTAAAGTGCTAGCGACTGTTTATGGGGGACGGGAGCATTAATTGAGTGTGCAAGTCATCCTGCCATTTTACAAATGTGTAGGTCAACAGTGGTCAGGCAGGGGCCAATAGATCTTCTATAGTTTTAGGTAATCGATCTACGAAACCTCCCAAACCCATAGCCCAATGTGATTTGTCTCTATATTCTGCAATAGTCCTGCTCCAGCCGGGGATTGTCCTTGGGTGCATACAGGGTGCGTTGTGCGTCACATTTCATCCTATAAGTCTAACAAGGCCTCTGCGAGTTGGTTTTGGCCCCTGGTACGCATTGCAAATCGCCGGGACCCTAGATTCTCGAGAATCTCAAAGAAATAATAAAAATAAAATCGTTATTCCGTTCATTTTTACACAGTACAATATTAAACCAATAATACATTACATAGCAACCCTTAAGAGCTAGGTATTGACAAATTCCCTGGATCCAAAAAGCTTGGCAGATAATGTTATAGCTATCGACTCCATTTTAGGGTTCCGAAGTCAACAAGGAACCCTTATAGTTTCGCTCTGTCCGTCTGTCCGTCCGCAGCTTAGCTCAGAGAATCTAAGTACATACTAGAAAGCTATAATTTATGAAATTTTCTTTTAATAATATACGAAAATATCGATCTTGGTTATTGAAGTTCACTTTTTACTAATGAGATTTTTCTTTTTTTTATTCGATTAGCGCCAGTTTGTAAAGATCCCTACGCGGTGTACAAAGAATGTACAAGTGCTTGTGAACCAACTTGTGCCAATCCTGAGCCCGATATATGCACAGATGAATGCAGGCCTGCACGTTGTGTATGCAAGGAAGGATATGTTTTAAACGAAGATATTGGACTATGTGTCCTACGATCTGAATGTCCAGGTAAATAGAGTTTCAGAACTGTATTATTTCATCTGTATTATTGCATTACAGGTAATGGTTCTTTGACATACACATAATATCACACTATTTTCCCATGAGGGTAGGGAGAAACCATGGAACACAACCTACTACGGTCCTTACATACTCTTTTAGCTTATTCGTTTTTTTAATTCTGTTTAATTAAGGAAATATCCGTGTACTGTATGGTGACGGACGTAAAGAATTTCACCATCCCATATCTTCCCGTAGGTATCGTAAGAGGCGACTAAGGGACACACCAGAGAATGGTCAGCAGTGTTCTCTGTGCACTTTAACAAATAACTGCGATCGCCAACCCGCCTGCCAAGCGTGGCGATTATGGCAAACACCCCCAAACCAAATGAATAGCACAAATAAAAAACGGCCCCGAGTGTCCGGCAGCCCGTCTACCCTCGGCTACGGTAGCGGTCGAGGCGATGGCGTGGCAAGGGGTGCTCAGAATCCCCGGAGTGGACCCGGATACCCCAATAAACACCGACGATTGGACCTGGGAATATATAACACGCGAACACTCCGGACCGACGAGAAGATAGCCGAACTCGAGGAAGAATTGAGCGGGTTACGATGGAGTATTATAGGGTTATCTGAAGTCCGAAGAGAGGGGGAGGACTCGATAATCCTCAAATCCGGTAACCTTTTCTATTTCCGAGAGGGTGACCGGCAGTCCCAAGGTGGTGTCGGGTTTATCGTCCACAAGTCCCTTGTGAACAACGTAGTGAAGATCGAGAGTGTGTCGACCAGGGTGGCGTATCTTATACCCAGAATATCCGCAAGATATTCGCTGAAGGTCATACAGGTCTACGCCCCGACCTCGGCACACCCCGACGACGAGGTAGAGGACATGTATGAGGATATCTCTACAGCCATGCATGGTTTCAAAACTCACTTCATCGTTGTCATGGGGGACTTCAACGCGAAACTGGGCAAATGAGATGAGGATGAGCTGCAAGTGGGGCAATTTGGAGTTGGACGTTGGAACCACCGGGGTCACCTACTGGCCAGTTTTGTAGAGAAGGAGGGCCTCTACATGATGAATTCCTTCTTCAAAAAGCGTGAGCACAGGAAGTGGACCTGGCAAAGCCCCGATGGTGCAACTAAAAACGAGATCGACTTCATCATGTCAACCAAGAAGCAAATGTACAATGATCTCTCTGTGATCAATTCGGTGAAAACCGGGAGCGATCACCGCATGGTAAGAGGCACATTGAACATTAATGTCAAGCTTGAAAGGTCTCGACTGATGAAGTCCACGCTCCGTCCAGCACAGATCCAGGTCCAAAACCCCGAAAGCTTTCAGCTCAAACTCCAGAATAGTTTCGAGTGCCTAGGGAGCTCCGTGGACGAATACAGCGATGGGTTCGTGGAAGCTGTCCATACGGTCGGGTCTAAGTTTTTCAAGACCAGCCGTACAGATAGGAACAAAAAGCTCTCTGATCCTACTCTCAAGCTAATGAAGAAGAGGCGTGAGATGATCCTACTGTTTTCAGACGATGCGTTGAAATACCGGCAGCTAAATAGACGGATCTCAAAGTCCTTGAAAAGCGACCTCCGCTGCTTTAATATTGAGCGTATTAAAGACGCGATTGAGCGGAACAAGGGCTCCAAGGTCTTTGCTAGAGATCTGTCTATTGGGCATAGCCAGCTCACGAAACTGAAGACCGATGATGGTTGTATCGTTTCCGCCAAACCAGAGCTTCTGAGGGAGATCGAGAGATTCTATGGGCAGCTGTACACGTCAACCAGTAAACCCGTCGCGAATCTAGCGAATGACCCTAGAGCTAGATTGACCCGACACTATACCGAAGACATTCCGGACGTCAGCCTGTATGAGATTAGGATGGCTCTGAAACAGCTTAAGAACAAGGCACCGGGTGACGACGGAATTACGGCCAAACTCCTGAAGGTGGGTGGAAAACCAAAACTTTAGGCCCTTCAGAAGCTGTTTGATTCCGTCATACTCGAAGGGAAAACGCCACAGGTATGGTGCAGGGGTGTGGTGGTACTCTTCTTCAAGAAGGGAGACAATGCCTTACTGAAGAACTATAGGCCCATCACACTTCTTAGCCATGTCTACAAGCTCGTGAAGACTCTTGAAAACAGAGTCATCACGAATCGTCTCGCACGCAGTTTTGACGATTTCCAGCCTCCCAAACAAGCCGGATTCCGTAAAGGCCACAACACCGTAGACCACATACATACGCTGCGCCAGGTTATACAGAAGACCGAAGAGTACAACCTGCCTCTTTGCTTAGCGTTTGTGGACTACGAGAAAGCCTTCGATTCGATCGAGACTTGGGCTGTATTGTAGTCTCTCCAACGGTGCCAAATTGACTACCGGTACATCGAAGTATTGAAGTGTTTATACAAAAACGCCACCATGTCAGTTCGACTTCAGGATCAGACTTAGGAACCAGTCCTTCTGCAGCGAGGTGTGAGACAAGGAGACGTCATATCTCCGAAACTGTTTACTGCTGCACTGGAGGATGTCTTCAAGGTTCTGGACTGGAGCGGGCTAGGCATCAACGTCAAAGGCGAGTACATCACTCACCTTCGGTTTGCCGACGTTTTAGTGGTTATGGCTGAGACCATGGAGGACCTCAGTACAATGCTCGATGATCTCAGTAGAGCTTCCGAAAGAGTGGGTCTTAGGATGAACATGGACAAAACCAAGGTGATGTTGAATGCGCATGTTACACCTACTCCTATCAAGGTCGGAGACTTTACACTCGAAGTTGTGGGCGACTATGTCTACCTGGGACAAACGATCCAATTGGGTAGGGCCAACTTCGAGAAAGAGGTCAACCGTCGAATCCGACTCGGCTGGGCAGCGTTCGGGAAGTTGCGCGGTATCTTCTCGTCCAACTTACCACAGTGTCTCAAGACGAAAGTCTATGACCAGTGTGTGTTGCCAGTGATGACATATGGCTCTGAGACGTGGTCGCTTACAATGGGCCTCATCAGAAAACTTACAGTCACTCAAAGGGCAATGGAGAGGGCTATGCTCGGAATTTCCTTGCGTGATCGAATCAGAAATGTAGAGATCTGTAGCGGCACCGACACCGCCACTTACAAAGTAATGACATGACGTCACACAAATCCTACATCGCGCAAGCAAAGTTTGCGGCGCGATTTGAACGTATACAACAGTCCGACGATAACCGTGGGGCAGTTGCCCGGACCAGACACAACACCCGTCTGGTCGGAGGATCCTCCCTTTTCTAAGGAGGTTTGTGGGACTTTACACCCTGTTCCACCTACCCCAAACTGGTGACCCTCGAACATGAACATCAGCGCAGCCTTCGTGCAGAGCTACTTCATCGTGACGTCATCATCACTTCCTCAAGCTTTCGAGCAGTGAGTCACACAGCCAGCCAGTACCCACGGCATCTACGGGGGTATCCTGACCACCAGCATGCAGCGGACGCGCATACCTGGTCATCACCCCCAGCTTCTTTCATCACCGCTCCGACCCACTGGAGCCAGCAGCACTGTCCCGACTCACTGGGACACATCATCACCGCTCCGACTACTGGAGCCAGCAAAACTATCCCGACTCACTGGGATATCATCACCCCGACTCACTGGGGCACAACCGCATACAGTTCCGACTCACCGCGAACTCTGCGACTTCCGGTTCCGACTCACGGGAACCAATCTTCCACTGGCCAGGCACGCATCACAAGATGTACGGACGACTCAACCTGCTATCGACCTCCGGTCTCCGGAGGGGAGTGATGTAGCGGCACCGACACCGCCACTTACAAAGTAATGACATGACGTCACACAAATCCTACATCGCGCAAGCAAAGTTTGCGGCGCGATTTGAACGTATACAACAGTCCGACGATAACCGTTGGGCAGTTGCCCGGACCAGACACTACACCCGTCTGGTCGGAGGATCCTCCCTTTTCTATGGAGGTTTGTGGGACTTTACACCCTGTTCCACCTGCCCCCAAAGATCCACAAGAGAACCAAGGTTACCGACATAGCCCGAAGAATTGCCAAACACAAGTGGCAGTGGGCAGGGCCTATTGCTCGTAGAACGGATGGCCGATGGGGCAGAAAGGTTCTGGAGTGGCGACCGCGAACCGGAAGACGTTGCGTTGGAATGCCTCCCACTAGGTGGACCGATGATCTGGTGAAGGTTGCGGGGATCCGCTGGTTGCGAGACGCACGGGACCAGTCAATGTGGCGACGCTTTGGGGAGGCCTATGTCCAGCAGTGGACGTCTTTCAGCTGATATGATGATGATGAAGGAAATATCGACCTTGGGTATTGAAGTTCACTTTTTACTAATGAGATTTTTATTTTTTTATTCGAATAGCGCCAGTTTGTAAAGATCCCCACGCAGTGTACAAAGAATGTGCAAGTGCTTGTGAACCAACTTGTGCCAATCCTAAGCCCGAAATATGCACAGCTGAATGCAGGCCCGCGCGTTGTGTATGCAAGGAAGGATATGTTCTAAACGAAAAAACTGGAATATGTGTTCTACAATGTGAATGTCCAGGTAAATAGTTTCAGAACTGTGTTATTACTCAAACACGGGGAAGCCAAAAGGAGCGATATGACTTTATATTATGCCATTAGGAAATAGCTATGTAGCTGTAGCTGTGTGTGTAGCACTGTATGGCTTATGGTATAAAACCATACAGTGTGAACCTCTTCGCGTGCCCTGGTTCATGAATAGTGATGCTAGAAGAAAACTTATTGTTACTGCTCTTAGACTCAGATCTGGACACATTCCATGCACAAAATTTGCCTTCATGATGAAGAAAATCGCTTCACCCAATTGTGAAGAATGTGGAGTTGTCGAGGACCTACAACATTTATTGATGGAATGTGTCCAATATGAGTCCAGTAGAAATAATTTAGTAAGATCCCTGAATTTGAACAGAACTGATGTAGGCATGTTCCATACTATTCTATCCCAACCAAATGACGATGATGCGAAAGATTTGTTCAAATTCATGGCCCACGTGTTGTGAAAGTACAATGTCTTAGGATACGATGGGACTGACATACGCTATGCGTAAAAGACCCTTAAATAAATAAATAAAGAGAAAAAAAAAAAAAAAAAAGAAATAGCTATTTTCATGATTATAATGAATGAATTGTGTTTTTTTTTTCAGATTACTGAGGACGTATATTATTTTATTACCACTTCTCAAGACCAGTCTTTTTCTACAATTCATTAGCCCAGAGAAAATCACATATATTTTATTCATCTAAATAATGACTGTGTTCTGTGTAACTGCTAAAAATAAATAAGTACTATTTCTGTTTTCTTCTAAGAAAATCTAATTTTAGGCTTGTTAAATAAACTGCTTTCGGAAGAATTGAAGATATTTTTATTAATCCAAAGATTCCTTTTGTTTTTTCCACAAAGTACAATAAAAAGAAGGCGTCGTGAATCGAAACAAACACTACTAATTTGTTCTTAAATAAAAACTTTTAAGTTTTGGTTGGGAAGACAAATCGGCCCATCCATCTAACGCAGGTTGGTTTCGAATAATATCGATTATTATTATATTTAAGACTGATTTATTTGGTTTATATTTGGCACGATATGAAGATGAAAATATAGATAGTTAGATAGTGGGACTTCCTTTTCCGCACTTAGATTCATTTGGTCCGTTGTACACGGGGGTTCTGGGCTTCTGGCTTCCATAGCCGGCATAGCTCCGCCCAGAAGTAAAGAAGCTTGCTAAGGGCCTCACTGTTCCGAGTATTTCTGCACGTTGAGAAGCCACGGAACCGTATTCTAGGATGACGTAAGCGGCTGATTTCTTGGCGTTAACGCAGCTCTATGCTGGCGCCTATGTTAAAAAGATGTTTGTTAAGGGGGGAAATACATTATACCAGAACCAATACACAGTGGGTGGCGGAAGACGGGCTTCGTAATTGGGACAGTCTTTAGAAACACAGACGTGACTTGTTCTTGACGAATTCGGTGGCGAATCGTTGGATAAGTGTAGATAGACATGTGGACAGCAGTAGGATAATATTGTTTAAATAAAAATAACAAAGTGGCCCACAATGAGTCATGGAAGATCATCATTAGTGCTTATCATGGAGACTGTTTGTAGGTATACTGTATATGTATAAATCTTTTGTTAATCCTTAATCCAGAATCGGCCTTATCTGTGGTATCCCATTTTTAGGGGTATGGAAAAGTGAATGTACTGTCGGTGCATCTCTGCCAACCAAACTGTTCGGGGAATACAGTGCGGATCACAACGTTATACTTAAAAATAAACGGCTCACCCTCTACTCAAAACTAGTGTCAGTGTCAGTATCTGAAATTCCTCACATCACAGGCAATGAAACTCAAGATACATAAACAAAGGTAGAAAGTAAACTCAGAATTTAATATCCCGATTGTTTAAAAAAAATATCAGTTGCTGCATTTACTCAATGCCAACGGACACTTATATTTCTCGGAACGGCTGTAAAGTGAGGAGTTATTGCCTTTTGGCGAATTGCTTAAAAGCATCGTTTTAACCATGTTTCATACTTTCATTGATGAAAATTTAAGTCATTTTGGTTGGCTGTGGTGAAATTTTGGTCAATTAAATGATTTTAGTACCGTGTGGACCACGACTTGTCCTGTTTAATGTGATTGGTGGTCCATACAAACATATAATGAATATACCTACTTTAACTTAGGTACACCGACACTGTTAATAAGCTCTTATAAAATATTTTAAATTCTATGGATACAATGATATCTAAAAATTATATATTTATATGATGCTGTCGTAAACGTAATAATGTGTAAAGCAACAATAAACTGTCTGTTAAAAAATAAAACACACAGTCATTTTCTTTTTTTTCCCTGAGTTCTAAAGTAATATTAGCTCTTCCAGCCACTTCTCCAACCCAAGAAACTCGTTTTGTATTATTTCCTTCTTAGAATCTACTCTTTACAATGAACTCCGAGAGTTCCATAGTCCTATATTTCTTTCATAAGAATAATCATTATTATATCAACTTCTTTTGGAAGACGTTGCGTTGGAAGGCCTCCAACGCAACGTCTTCCAAAAGGTGACGTCTACTAGGTGGAGCGATGATCTGGTCAAGGCTGCGGGATTCCAGTGATTGCGAGACGCACAGGACCGATCAGTGGAACGACGTTTAGGGTAGGCCTATGTCCAGCAGTGGACGTCTTTTGGCTGAAATGATGATGATGATGATGGTGATGATGATGCTTCTTTCATCTAGCGTAGTTTACTTCAAAACTGAAACAGCTGGATAAAAAATTTCGAAATTTCACGATGACACCTCTATTATTGAACAAAATACCTCTCGCATTTCAAAGTTATAAAAGTTTTAGTACCAAGAGAATAAACTTCGAGGGACGTTAAGACGTCAAATTGATATTTTAATATTCCCTTGTTGTCTGTTCGAATCAAATTTTAAAGTAATCTTCGTATTTTTTAAGTTATGTACTTGAGTATACTTAAATAATCCCATGTTGTGAGTTGTTTGAAATTTTGTAGTTTGTCAAGGAATTAAGTATGTACCTATACGAAAATTTTAAACTGGTTTTGAAAAATTTTTGTGGGGATTTTTGCGAAAACGTCACCAAATCGTACCTATATTTTATGCTTTCTTCTCTCTTGCTGACAGTTCAAGCCATGCATATCGAAAAAGTCAACCATACAAAAAGTTACAGTTGATTGTCTTAGAACAACTTAGGTAGTTAATATTATTTACTCAACTTAAGTAGTCAATGTTAGGAGAAACATATTTCCATTATATGCCATCAATAAGTCAGTATATTCAGTTTATAGTTCATCGTGTCGGTTTTCGAATATTCTAACGTATTACAGTGAAGTGGGTTACTCGAACCGGTGGCAGCCGTTAAATATTTTATAGCCTTTAATGGATTTCCGCCGATTTTATAGATACACACACTGCCATTAATAAAGCTTACCAAACACACATTTTTATCCTTTGAAACCGACGATGAGAGCTTTTGCTGTTAGTTTAAATTTTGTTGAAGAGACAATCCATAATTAATATATATTTATATATATTTTATATTTTTTTTTTTATCCGTTGTAGGCTCGCGCTTGACCACTAACTCACCTGATGGTAAGCGATGGAGCACGCTTGCCTAATAGTAACCTATTCACTCTTGACTTAAAGACCCCTAGATTGTAGCTATCGGGAAACACAGACTCCGGCAGGGAATTCCACTCCTTAGCTGTACGCATAATAAAAGTGTCCCCAAAACGTTTTGTGCGTATGGGTGGGATGTCCACCATGTACCGATAACGCATCGCCGTACGTCTGGTAGTCCGATGATGAAACGGGCTGGGTGGAATTAGATCATGCAATTCCATCGCACACTCCCCGAAATGCAATCGATTAAAAACCGACAAGCTGGCAACTCGGCGACGATGTTCAAGACTCTGGAGCTTTGACTTAACCAGTGCCTCATCGCCGATGAGCCTCTTGGCCCGCTTTTCTATCGACTCTAGTGCATCAAGCTGGTATTTGGCAGATCCGTCCCAGAGATGAGAACAGTACTCCATGCATGATTGAACTTGCGCTTGATACAAGCTGAGCAGCTGTTCTGGCGTGAAGTACCTTCTCACCTTTGCAAGGATCCCTAGCTTTTTGGCAGCCTGCTGAGCCTTTGCCTCAATGTACGGGCCAAAATTGTGAGTCGATGTCAACGTAACGCCAAGAAGCTCAAGATGGTCAGCTATTGGCACGGTTACATCTCGGAAAGTTGGAGCCGGGTGAAATTGGCTCTTTTTAGCGGAAAAAAGATACGCCTGGGTTTTAGCAGCATTAAACTTGACCAGATTGGCAGTTGCTGAGAGTACCGACCCCTGAGGGACCCCGGCATTAATATCCAAGTGGTCCGACGTGCAGCCATCGATAACCACTCGAATGGACCGATCTCTCAGGAAGTCAGCAATCCAATCATACAGACCACCGGGCAAACCGAATGTAGGAAGCTTACCAATAAGGCTTTCGTGCCAGACCCTATCGAAAGCCTTCGAGATGTCTAGGGAGACGGCAAGCGCTTCTCCGTGCCTCTCGATGGCCTCACTCCAGATGTGAATGGCATACGCTAGAAGATCCCCAGTAGACCGATTTCGGCGAAAGCCGTATTGGCGGTCACTTAGGATATCGTTTGCTTCTAGGTATGCCAGGAGCTTAATATTGAGTACACGTTCCATACTCTTAAAGAGTATGGAGGTTACAGATATGGGTCTGTAGTTGGCCGGGTCAGCTCGACTTCCCTTCTTGGGCACGGGCTGTACGTTAGCCTGCTTCCAAGCATTCGGCACTTTTCCAGCCTCATAAGAAAGGCGGAATAGGCATGTCAAGATCGGAGACAATTCATGCGCACAGGTTCTAAGAACAATTGCTGGTATTCCGTCAGGGCCGCTAGCCTTGTTCACGTCGAGGTTGCGCAACACCCTACGGGCGTCTTTTTGATGGATACGAATGTCCGACATACTCGTCTCGCATCCATCAGAAGAAGGAGGGGGCCGCGCGCCACCAGGATTCAGAAGTGAAGATTCCGCAAAAAGAGAGGCAAATAAATTTGCCTTCTCCTCAGTGGAGTGGGCCAGCGACCCGTCGGGTTTCAGCAGTGGTGGTAGTGAGGGACGACAGATATTCGATTCGACCGACTTACCCAGAGACCAAAACGCTTTACTACCTGCTGGGTAAGAAGCAAGTTTGGTCCCTATTCGGCCAATGTGGTCGAACCGAGCCCTTCGCAACACCATCTTGCAGGACTTGGCAGCCCTGTTGAAGGCCTTCTTCTTCTGATCCACGTCACCCGCCTTACGCGATGGAGCGTCGACCCAAGCCAGGTACGCCCCATGCTTAAGCGCGTTGGCGCGCTTACATTCGGCGCCAAACCATGGCCGGTCTTCGCTAGACATTGATACGTCAGAGAACGGAATGTAGTACTCCATTCCCTGACGCATCATATCCGTCACGGCGTCCGCGCACGGCGATGGATCAGTCGAAGAAAAGCAAGTAGGCTGCTAAGGATAGCATGCGAAAAAAGATCGCATACCATCCCAATCTGCTGACTTGTACCGCCAAACCCGCCGGGTGCCTTTTGGGCTGGGATTGGGCGGGGAATAGACGGACACAGACTTCACCAGACAGTGGTCGGAACTACCTAAAGGTGAACATATCGACACAGAGTATCTGTCTGGATCTGTTGTCAGCAGAAGGTCCAAGCAATTCGCTGTGTGCGAATCGACATCCGGTACCCTCGTTGCCCCCTGGACCAGCTGGGTGAGGTTTAGCGCTAGCGAAAGCTTACGCATTTCCCGTCCAGCATGGTCAGTGCACTGGTATGGGAAGAGCCACTCCTGGTGGTGGGCATTAAAGTCCCCCAGTAACACTAATTGAGCGGAACGGTACCGCTGCTGTGCCGCGTCAGCAGCCTCACTGAGGTACTCTGTGAGCCTGGTTGTCTCCTGATCTCCGCTGTGCGAACGGTAGACACAGGCGTAGATAATCTTATCCAGACCTGTGTCCACTAAAGCCCACAGCGTTGAGAATCTGGAGTCCTCAAGGTTACGGAGACGCCGATAGCAAGTATCGTCGCGGGCGTACATACACACACCCGCGTGCGGTTTAAAATTGTGCTCCAGGGTAAACCCTGGGTAAGATAAGTACGACACGTCAGACGGAGTCGCTATCTGCGTCTCCGTAAGGAAAAACAGCGCTGGTTTCTCAGCCTCCAGGTGGTAGTGGACTGCAGAGAGATTTGAGTGCAGACCTCGAATGTTGGTGAGGTGCACTTTGTGGGGGAGGGGGTGCAGCCGCTGTTTAAGTCTAATATTATTCTTTTTCCTTGGCATCATTGTAGAAGAGTGAATGGAGGTGAGGAGAACGAAGTGAGACGAGGTTCTACTCTGCTAACCTTCAGACACGCACTGAAAAAACGACATCATTGGGGCACTAGTCCGGAGACTGCGGGGACGCCCGAGCCCCCCTGGAATGTCCATCGGGCCCTCCCCATCTGGTCGCCAACCAGCACGATGTTGCATTCCGGGATTTTTCGACAGTTGGCGGGGCAGCCTTTCATGTGTGGCTGGCACACTACTTGGGACCCCAACTACCTGCGGTCGGCCAGCGGCGCACCGTGCCTCGGATCCCGCTACCCTCCGCGACTAGTCCCCCGATACGTCTATAACAGCGCGCGTCAGGCTGGTCTGCCAGCAGTAGAACAGCTATCTCGACCCAACTCCTCTAGTTGGCTACACCGAGCATCGTAACCGGAACACGGCTAGGCCGCTTGGCGGTACGTCTTTGCCCGGTGGGTGGTCGCAAGCCTTCGGCCGAAACCTACCACCAGTTATTGTCACTAGATTTGCACCACCCGGGGACCACGTGTAGGGAATCAAAGGGTACACTCCTACGGACGTGGGTGACTCGGCTCCCAAAATGTATAATATTATAAATGCGAAAGTAACTCTGTCTGTCTGTTACCTTTTCATGTCTTAACGGCTGAACGCATTAAGATGGCACTTGTTAAACGGTTAGGTCATAATTATCTTGAACAAAGGTTACTTTTTATCCCGGGAGTACGTGCCCGGGAAAATTTTCGACCTTCACGCGGGCAGAAACTAGTTTCATAATATACAAAAGAAAAAACTTCTGTGACTGATTGATGGACTGACTGAGAATGTACAGTCTCAAGCACTCAAGATAGAGACATGAAAATTAGAAAAATAACACACCCTAACCCTATATATTTCCCGAAGAGAAAAGCATGCAGAGGAGTATTTATAGTACACACATATATAGCCAGATATATTTGTCATCTAAAAGGGGACTAACTTATATTTACCGTGGGCAAATTCAAACTCTAGGGCTCTATTGAGAAAGATAAATAAGTCCATAGACAGTGGTTTTTGAAACTCCAACCAAAGAAGATCAAACTAAAGGTAAAACTTTACAAGAACAAAGTCCCAGCAAACAAGTAGTTCAACCATACTTAATTACAAACTCAGTTTTAAGGCCAAAGTGAAGATTACCCTTGACAGAGTATTCCCCAAGTCTCTCAACATTGTCTTGTTTCTCATACCGATAGTGAAGTCTAACCCGTTGCGGCTGAATATTTTAAACGGAACGACTGGCTTTTGACCTCCAGGATATAATCTAAAAAGAGACCGTGAACTTTGGGTTATGTGTCTCGTAGCAAACTAGGCGAAACGTGGTGGAAACACGTGTTAGTCGCCTAAATGGCGTTTACACCGTTAGGTAAATGTTGGTCGTTTATATCCCGTGGAGGATCGATCCGGTACATGAAACAGTATCGATTTGTAATCATAACAATATTAAAAATAATTCTTTATCTCTCTATATACTCGTATTGTCTCTTTATATTGTTTTGTACGTAAATAGCTACGTTGTTATAAAACCACGTCGCAGCTGCTAACACCCTCCTCCATGAGGGAGACGACAGCATTCCAGAAAACAGTGGCGGTTTAAAAAGAACAATACCAAATATAAAAAAAAAAAACTTTTATAACATTCCTCCTCTAAAAAGCTTATTTTATTCACTGAAAACAGTGAATAAAAAGCACTTTTAATCACTGTTTTGGTGTTTGAATTTGGACCACACCAATTTATTTGATCTCCATCTCAATGCTATATAACCTCCTTGCACAAAAAATACTCGATACAAACTTCTTGTGCAGAGAATATTCGAATTTCAAACTCTTTATTCGATTTTAATTTTGAATTTCTTTATATTTAGGATTTTAATAATGAGCTTGATTTTAGTCTAGGAAATTTATTGAATAATTATTTTGATTATAATTCTAATATTAATTGCAATGGTGTTTAATTAATTATAATAACGTAACGGAGGTGGTCACTGGCCCCTGAAACACAGATGCTGTTATCTAGCTCAGGCGTCAGGTTTTCACATTTTTTGTAAATTTTGAAGGTGACGCATTTGTTACGGGGCTATAATAAATCTTACTCAAACTAGGTGTATAATTTTTTTGGGTTTCTGATTACCCATAATTCTTATGACTAATTGAAGCGCAGCCGGTAACCAATTAAATTTTATGTTTCCTAATAGTAATCTCAAACAGATATTGAACGCAAGACGCATCATAGATCTAACAATAGTTGTTCTCGTATGAGTCTCTGAAAAAAGAGCTGTAGAGCCTGTCCAGTGTCCAGATGACGCGTTCAACGCGCGAGTCCACTCGCGTGCTTTTATTTATATTGTGTCCAGATTATGACATGTTTTACGCGCGATGAACAGACTCATAGTTATTTTATTCAATCTTACTTTTCCGAACCTTAGGGCCTTTTCCGTGCTGGGAAAGCCCAAAAATTATTTAAACAAAAAAAGGACATTTATTGCTACCACATAAAATATAAATCTTCCCTACTTTCTAAAGCAAAAACTACATTTACTTACGTCACCAGGTATCAAAATAGAAGAAGAAAAATTGTATGGTGTCTACGTCTCGTTTATAAGCGAACAATCTCTGCATTGTGAATGAAAGTTTTTGTTAGAGTCATAAATCAATCCGCGGCGAAAAGATTCCCCCTAAAGTTTTTGCTATTATCCATGTACAGATATGGAAAGCAAGAATGTTTTAAATAGGATTATATTACTGGTTTTTTCGATAAAAATATATTATTATAAATGAAAACTGTAATAAGAGCGTCCGACTACATTTGAAATAACATTAAATAATCAGTTTTTACAGCTTGTTTAACCAATTTTTATTTCTAATAATGACTTAACAAATTTCAGCTGAATTAAATAGTTGGTATTGGTAAGAGATGCTTTAATAGAACTCAAAAACTGTGGAACGGTCTGTTTAAATTTCTAATGTTTTTTCAAATGGAGTAGAGACAAGTAATATATTCTCTGAAAAAAGTACAGGTACCTGTCTAAAAAAGCACAAAATCCCAAGCGGATAAAATAGTCATGTACAGGTATTTAAAAGGCTTTTTACGACGATATGTTTTATGAAACTGAGTTGAGAGCTTGGAACCCCGCCGATTTCGCAGAAATCTGAATCTGTTGAGACCATGTACAAACAGGCTGGTTTTAGCGAATTCCAGTGTTTCAAATACAATATTCAAGCAGACTAGGCCCCAGGACAAGTTTTGTTATACCTACAATAAAATAACACCGGTTTTCGAACAATATTTTTTAAATGTATTTTTGTAAGGTTTTTCAAGTTTGTTTATATAATTGTAACATTCCAATCGGTCCCTTTCAAGTTTCACAAACTTAGTCTTCAAGTCCTCGTAGTTACCTTTTATGGTTTCGATAGATCTTTCAATCTCAATTTTTGTTTTCTGTATATTATTGTTTTGTACTTTAATCACGTGTACATCTTCAACCAACTTTTGCAGTAATATGTTTTGTTCCGACTTAATTGACTCAAACATACCTCTCATCTCAATTTTGAAAGCAGCGAACTCTGAATTCCTCGGCGAGGAAGATTCTGTACGAGGTCTTTTGTTGTAGCGTAATTTGTTATTAGTTGCATCCTCTTCCGTAGCACCTGGAGTAGAAGGAGGTGTACGCTTAAATGGCATTATTTAGTTTTATACGACTTAAGACGCGCAGTGTAATATCGCCGTATATAAAATAACACCGGTTTTCGAACAATATTTTTTAAATGTATTTTTTGTATACAAAAATAATCTAGCTAAAGTTCATTAGAAAACAAGCGTCAGGCAACTATTATAGTACATATTTTGCTGAAAAAAGGTCCAGTTTTTTGCGCCGCCGTGAGGAATGTGTGCCTCTTAAGTATTTGTTATTTTTTTGTGTATTTTTGTCAAAAAAAATGTTGTGTGCCTATGGTACCTATGTGCTAAATAAATTTATTTTCTCTCTTTCTTTAATAAAAATCTGTTTTCTTATTAATCTTACAGATACATAATTATAAGCCGTACAGAAAAAATGTCCTATAGAGGTACTCCTGCCAAGACAAACTCATAAAAGAAAGCCTCATTTGAGTACACTTTGTCTGTACTCGAACGAGGCCGGCCGTCAACCAAGTAACATTCGATTAATCAGTCTTATTAGTTCCTCCTGAAACTCTAACTAAATAATTGGTTACGATAAATGTTATTCTGCGAACTGTAATTGGTTTTCGTCTTATTTGCTTGTTCGCCGTTGATTTTCTTTTATTTCTTTGTTTGGTTATTTCTGTGTGGCCGGTATTTTTGTTTGTGTGGGTTCCTTTTGTGATTTATAGAGCGTCGATGGACGGAGAAATTGTCTGAGATCTTAATTTGATTTTCAGAGTCTCATTCTGAGTTTGTGATTGAGTTTGTTTTTTTGGGAATATTATTTAATATTTGAGAGTTGACTTTGTGTAATCCTTCAGAAGGCCATTATGTGTGAGCAAGATGAGCAGGGATTACTTTAAGTACGGTACTTGATTTGGTTTTTGAGTAAACTTTTAATATTTGCGTTTTGGCAATGGTATATACTTTGCCTGAAACATAATTTAATTGTAGGTACATACTGGGTGCAGTCTAGTGATATTTAATTACCTTGTCCGTTCTGATTGCAAGCCAATTATTGCAAATATATATCGTAGATTCAATACGATTAGGTACGTACCTAATATTTATTGGTCAGCAACAGAGAACCCGAGGATTGTAATTACGTTTTTGTTATTACAAATATCATATATATCATCATCGAGTTCTTAGTTTAGATTATTCGGTACGTACATTGGTATTATATTTCGGAAATAATTTTACGCTTACAAGAGTCGGGAACCTAATGCCAATATTTTTTCCATTATTGGTGTCAAATGTACTGATGGCGGGAACAAAAAGGTAAGCTAGTCCATTATCATATCGTGCATTTGGATATAAATCGTGATCAAAATATGCTACTTGTAAGAACTACAATGTTTCCTCCAGCCTTCGACCGGCAAGGGACCGTTTATTTGTGTCTGTTTAATTGTGTTTGGTGGCGCCTGTTTAATTGTGTCTGTAATTACGACGGCTGAGTTATAAAATATTTTATGAAAGCAAATTACATAGCAAACGAGTTTTCTACAAACAATGATATCTCAGGCTAGGTTTTGCTAGCATTTACCTCTACAAGGATATTTTGTACAGAACCAAGTCTTTACACAGATTAAGGTAATATATTTTAGTTTTACTTAGTTCCCGAAACTCTGACTTTGCTGATATTATCTTCTCAGTATTTTACATATGAATTCTTCTTGGATGATGGATGTTTGTCGCACTTTTAAGCAAAAACTACACACCAAATTATGATGAAATAGTGTAGTATTATAGCTTTTTTATGTTAGCCTACACTGTCCCAATGCTAGGTAAAAGCCGCCCCCAAATCCTACCAGGTATTCTTCTCCTGAGTCAGCTCGAACCAGCCCTTGCAGTAGGTTTCTAGGTCATCTATAGAAGAACACATAGGCTATAGAAGTACTCATTCCATACTGGAGGGCCTCGGGCCTTAGCAATAATAAAAAGGTTTTTTTTTTTAATGGAGTGGTTTGGTATTTACAGAAAAGAGGTTTAGTTACTAAAACTAGCTTAGAAACAGGAAAATTGTTCACAGATGTATCGTGAATGATTTTCCTGTAGAAACATGTTTATTTTATTATTTTAATTTAAAATGAAACAGAAAATCTCGAAATATTTAGGATTTATTTTCCTCAAAGTTTCGTCTAAATTATAATTATTTATACAATGCTTAGTTAGCTGGTCAGTCTTGAGTATCCCTCATAATTATCTCTGAGGGTAAAACTTGCTTTTTCAAATATTTCTCTTGAAAATCCCAAGTTCCTTGAATTCCTTTTTCGGAGTTCGCAACAAAATTTTCCTGTAAATTAAATAAAAGGTCCCGCTATGAGAGAATTCCTCGATTAAGTTTTTAAGGTTCCGTATAAAAGTTCATTGAAGAGTACGACTCTGTATTAACTTATTTATCGAAGTACTTAACAGCAATATTGAATATTGAAATTGATATACTAACTTTATTGCGTTCTTAAATCGTAATAGCTGCTTTTAGGCAGGTTAATTAGTGAGAAAGAAAGACAAAAGTAGTATCACATCATCACATCACATCATCAGCCTATTAATGTTCCCACTGCTGGGACACAGGTCTCCTCTCTGTGAGAGGGAATGGGCCGTTATCCACCACGCGGGCCCAGTGCGGGTTGGAGGATGTCACATGTCTTCGAATTTTTGGTTCTAGGACATGCCGGTTTCCTCACGATGTTTTCCTTCACCGTTTTGAGAGCAGTGGTGCTGATATAATTTACACAAAGTAAAGCGCCTGCCTGGGATCGAACCCACGACCTACAACTTGTAATTGGCGGCCGATACCACTGGGCCACCACTGCCACAAAGTAGTATCAAGATAAGTAAAAAATAATAAGACTTTTTCGAACAAGATAAATATATCCCTTGATAAGGAAGGAAATATAGAAAAATGAAAAATGTCTAAAACCAAGTTCACACTTAGCCATTGTCATAATTGTTGTTTCAACAATACTAAGTACAAAGGTCGCTTCTCATAATATTACTGGACGTTTCCACGAGAAGGCCGCTTAAACAATTTTCCATCATTACCGGGAAGTGAAGATATCAAAACAATATTCAAGGAAATATTTTTTTTTTAATTGGGAGAATTAAACAAGAAATTCTTAGTGGTGATTGAAAAATTTCGAATAATTAAAGTTAGGGCTGTTATAAAAATAACGGACAAATATTTTAAAGGTGTCGTGACCTTTAACTATACTTGTTCTTCGCCGAATTCACTTACGCTATTAGGCTACTGGATTAACACATATGATACTTTATATCCCGATAAACTCCGTATACTGGTTTCTTGGGATTCGGATAATAAAACACTTTTCCCATGAACAAGGGCATGGGCAGAAGCTAGATGTCTAGTAGATTTCTAATGTAACATAAATTATCTATATTCTTTGTATAATATGCTCCACAAGAAGAGTCACTCGGTACTGAATTACCACTTTTTTACCAAGACAAAAAATCTTCAGAATAAGAAAATTCAGTTCTATCTACGGGGAGTTGAGAAGGATTTATTGTCGCTTGCATTTCAAAGATATTGCAATAGAATACCGCGACGGTTGGACACTGAACCTTATTACCATATTTTTCATTTGAATTTTGTCAGGACGCAAAGAGATCTTGGGGATAAATCTGTTTTTACAAAAAGGGTGAGATTTTTTAGGATCTATTGTTGCATGAAGAATATACTTAAATGCAGTCATTTAAGCTCTTTTGTTGTCGACGTCACAGTCACTTCTATCATTCTTTTTTATATCTACGAGTAAGTCTAGTGTAGTTATCAGCTAGAATAGTTGCGACATCATCATAAGCCTTTTTAATTTTCCCACTGCTGGGACACAGGCCTCCACTCTGTGAGAGTGAATGGGCCGTAATCCACCACGCGGGGCCAGTGCGGGTTGGTGGATATCACATGTATTCGAATTACTATAGACTAGTCTGAAAGATGATTGTTCTTCTAATACTGATAAATCGTCAACAATTTAATTAATAACCTTAACAAATGTACGACGGTTCGGACCAAAATAATTTTAATTTAACTGCTAAGGCTAATTGATTATTTGTCTTCAAACAATTCCGTTGCTGCCACGTCCAAGGGCTTAAATGAGAAATGCGATTACTCTAAGTATTGTTTGGACAATTTAGAATCCGAACAGGTACCTATGTTTATTGGATCGCTTTGTTCAGATGCCTTTGAGCGAATAACACGTAACTGAAAAGTGGAAATAAATCCCGGCTTTCTGGAAGGAGAGTCAACGGCTTAGGTGGAAACCCAACTGAAACAGGTTTCTTCGATTTAAGTAAATGTAATGGAAAATATTTCTAAGTTGGAATACGCTTTATAGGCACCTTTCTTTTATGGATGTCGGTCTTATAATCGTATAGTGCTTATTGACTGAAGCGCTCAATTGATTGCTTGCTGAATGTTGTGCTATTATTAGAGGTTTGCAGTTTTAGTGTTTATGTTATATGTAGCTTGTTTGTTTAAGCTGATCAGAAGCTGTGAGATATGGAACTCTTTCTTGGAAAGTAACGTTTTGTCCAACAACGTAGAACCTATTTTAATTATTACAGAGTATAATTAGGTAGAGAGAGAAACGTGATAACTCACAAAGGGCCTGATCAGAAGACTCAAAGTCACGCAAAGTGCTAGCTAAGACATTTTATTTGTATAAGTTTTATTGAACAAGTCTTAATCGATGTGGAATAATTTGTTTTAAGAGCGTGTATCGAGCAACAGCCAATTTATTCTTCGATAAGTTAATTTTGGAAACGTTAATTACACAAAACGTTCTTGCAATTAATTTTTATTAACTATTTATTTAAATGTTTTCTTAATTGTGAATTTTCGTGACTTTTGGTGTTAATTAATAGTCTTATTTTATTTATGGCAAATTAAAATTAAATTATTGTACAACTGGAACAAATTCAAAAAGAGACATTTTACCTAGCAGAATGGACACTGGCCCTGGCCTCGCATCGGCCACATCATGAAGGACCTATTCCTTCATGATGTGGTGTTTGTGCACAGAGAGCAGGAGAACAGATGGGGCATCGTTTGCGTTGTGATTCCACAGTCGCATTGTGGCTGATCGGAGTACCCCCATCTGACCAGGTTGTACCTACAGCGGCCCACTTGGCTTCGCAGCCTATTTAGGGATTTTCAGGTTGGCCGTTTGTGCCCAGCTGTGAGCTTTTCTGCAGGATCGATATAGTCAGTTGGTGGGGGATATTTCCTGCGCGCTTCACCAGGGCTGTTGTCGTAAGTTGTGATGATTCCCCAAAAGTGTGTTGAAAACATAACATGATAACTGACCAATACAAACATCAGCTGCAAATAATATTTTCTCCTTTTAACCAGCACTAAATGGTATTTCTACAGTGAGTTTTTTCGATTTTCTGCAAAATAGGAAAACATGAAGTTATCCCATTTTGAATGTTGTTCTATTCATTTTGTATTAGATGTATCTACTTTCATGACATACATACCAGCATGTAACTAAGTACTTTGCTAATAGCTGCAATTAAAAAGAAATCTACAAAAGGATATCAAGTAGAGCGGACGTTATTCAACAAAGTAACTTTATATGCACATTATTGCAAATTTCTCGTCCCTGTTCTGACATAATGGACTGTCAGTTGATGTTACTAAGTTACAAACACAGAGCAACGCAACTACTCAGCGGACATTGCTAAAGTCCCCGCCACGAAAAGCTATTTATTTAGTAAATAAAGAATTCTACTAAGTTACGTAGCGATCAAATTCAATCAACTCAAAGTTACAAACGTGTGCCTATATCATATCATATCATCAGCCTATTAATGTTCCCACTGCTGGGTAACAGGCCTCCTCTCTGTAAGAGGGAATGGGCCGTTATCCACCACGCGGGCCAGGGCGGGTTGGTGGATGTCACATGTCTTCGAATTTTTAGTTCCAGGACATGCCGGTTTCCTCACGATGTTTTCCTTCACCGTTTTGAGAGCAGTGGTGATGAAATATTTTACACAAAGTAAAGTGCCTGCCTGGGCTCGAACCTGTAAGTCCTACGATTTGACCTACGACCTACAACTTGTAAGTCACGGCCGATACCACTGGGCCGGCCGATACAGCTGCTTTGTGTACCTAATACGAAACTAAAATAACATCAAAAAGCAATTTCAATCAATTCTAGCAATATCACTTGCTCGGGTTATATTTGGAACTGGAACGTATCTACAACAAAACATTAGATGACAGCGCTTTATATCGCTAAAATATAACACGACCAATTGAAATTGCTCGTTAGTTTCGTAATAAACATATGTTAATGTGAGTTGATTGAATTTGGGATTATTTGCTTTGTTTTTTTTTAGTATTTTTTTAATTTTTATAAACGTTGTCCGTACTAGGCATTTCTTCCTGTATCGTGGGTGCGTTTACAGACATTTAAACTCAAATACACAAGACACAGATCCGGAACAACTATCTGTTTGCCATACAAATATTTAGCTATATAGTAGCTGTCAAACTGTTGTCAGAAGCACATACGCTCCTCAATTTATTTCGTGATTTGTGATAAATACTGTGAAATTGTGCCCCAAAACATTATAAAAGCATAGTTGAAGTGTCTCAGAAACAGTGTTATCGTTATCTAGTGTTTTTCTGTCCTAAAAACTATAAAAAACTTGTCTAAATTATAGAAAATAAAATCAGTGAAAAAAATCTACCCACATTAGAATTAATATTTTTCTGCCTCTTGTCAAAATTTTTAATATGTCATCTAAGCCACTGATAATTGGGTTGCCATCTTCAAACCAGTGCTACCACATAAAAATCTAAATTACTCCCGGAAATTACGGAACACGTTACCGAAAACCGCTCAGGAGTAGGTGACCAGGCTCCTGTGTTGGTCAATACTACTGGCAACAATAGTAATAATAAAAAACTCGTGCAACAAGCTTTTCATCCAAGTTTGTTTATATCGCGACAAAGGTCCTCATCAGTAGGAAGTACCTCAGCTCAGGCAGCTCCGCCTAGAAATGAGCCTGATAACACCAACTTGGGTAATCCACATTGTGAACCTAATGTTCCTTGCCCCCCAACATGGCAAAGGGTGCCCGTAAATGGCAACCCTAAAAAACGCAAGATATCATCCAGCCCACCCTCGGATGCTGTCAAAACATCCAACAGGTTCAGCGAATTACCAATCGACCTAACTGAAAATGAACCTGATCAAGGAGTGAAGAAACCCAGCAAGCCTCCACCTATCATCCTATACGGAATAGAAGACCTGAATAAATTAACTGAACTGCTAGAATCAGTTGCTGAAAGGGATCAATTCACTTATAAATGTGTCAACAGAAATCAACTTCGAGTAAGTAGCCAAGATGTTGTGGTCTACAAGAAGCTGATATCCCTTGTTCGAGAAAATGGACTCATAGGCCACACTTTCAACACAAAGGAAATGAGACCGTTCAGAGTGGTGATACGAAACCTCCATCCGTCCACACCCACAAGTATAATCAAGGAAGAAATTGAGGCAACGGGGAACACAGTTGTTGGGGAAATAATCAACGCCAAATTCGGCCCTGAGAAAAAATCTACCTCAACATTCTTTGTTAACCTAGCTGCAGGGCCAAATAACAAAGCGGTAAAAGATCTCAGGTACATCTATCACCAGTCTATTGTCATTGAGGACCCAAAAAAAAAGAAATCAATTGTTCAATGCCAACGATGCCAACAGTATGGACATTCCAAGAATTATTGCATGCGTCCATATCGTTGTGTAAAATGTGGATTATCTCATAAGACCTCGGAGTGCCAAAAGCGTGATCGTCTTACCCCTGCAATGTGTGCTCTTTGCAATGGCCCTCATCCAGCAAATTACAAAGGATGCGAAGTTTATAAAGAAATACTGGCCCGAAGAACCAAAATGCCTTCACACAAAGTAGACATGACCCAGCAAGTTCTTAACATTGGTTATGGAACTTCAACAAATATGCTTGGAAACACTACCAAGGAGAGAACCCAAAGTATTAAACCTACCTTCGCTGAAGTACTGCAGCAGAACAAAGATCATACAGTTGAGATAAAGACCAGATCTAACCCAACCCTAGAACAGCTACTCCTTAAACAAACCGAAAAGTTTGAGTGCATCTTCCAACAAATGAGTACTCTTATAAGTCTCATCACCAAGCTCGTCGATCGTCTTACAAAATGAATGCACTAAGAATAGCTACCTGGAACCTTAATGGACTAGCCCCTAACAAACAAGAGGTCGAGCTTCTAATCTCTGAACACAAGATTGATATTCTTCTCGTAGCTGAAGCACATGGTACCTGCAACACAAATATCATATTCAAAGAACACCGATGCTATATGACAAACCACCCAGATGGCACTGGGCATGGTGGAACAGCGGTCATCGTCAACAAGAAGGTGAAACATCACTTAATGCCAGAATACAGAACTGAACACCTTCAGGCAACAACTATTGCCGTGGAAGAAAGCACGGGCGATATTAACGTGTCGGCATTATACTGCCCCCCTAAACATAAAATAGACGAAAACATGTTCACACGATACTTCCACCAGCTCGGAAATCGTTTCATTGTGGGTGGTGACTGGAACGCTAAACATATAAGCTGGGGCTCTAGACTCACTACAACGCGAGGAAGACAACTTAAAACTAGCATAGATAAAAGCCACTTATTGGTATCCTCCACCTGTGAACCGACGTACTGGCCAACAGATTTTAACAAAATCCCGGACCTCCTTGACTTTTTTGTACTGAAAGGACTATCAAGGCACTACCTCAAGCCTGAATCCTGCTACAACAGCTCCTCGGACCACACCCCAGTTATATTAACAATAAGCACTATGTTGATAGAATCCGAGACCGTAAATATGCTTACGTCCAAACACACCGACTGGAATCCCTCAGGAATTACATTGACAACAACATACAACTGAATATACCATTGAAAACTCCAGATGACGTAGAAGAGGCAACAAAATACATAACAACACTTATTCAGGAAGCTTGTTGGATCAATACCCCAGAGAAACAAATAAAAGATCGGCATTGTAACTATCCACTAGACATTAAAAATGCTCTACTCGAGAAACGCCGACTTCGAAGAATTTGGCATCAAAGTAGGCTACCAGCAGATAAAACTGTATTTAATAAAGCCGCCGGAAACCTGAAAGAACTCCTACACAATTGGAACAATAAGACATTGGAAGACCAACTGGAGTCTTTAACAGCCACTGCATCAACGAATTATTCATTGTGGAAATTCACTAAAAACTATAACAGGCCTCATAATGCTAGGCCTCCTCTTAAAACCGCATCAGGATGGGCGCGAACATCCCAGGAAAAGGTAGACGCATTTGCACGGCACCTTGAAAAAGTCTTCACACCAAACCCAGCCATAGACATAGAAAATGAGGAACTAGTTGATAGCGTCCTACAACAAGAATTTCAAATGTCACCACCCCTGCGCCCTATTACGGTACGCGAAGTCTGGCGGGTTATCACAAAGCTTCATGATAAGAAAGCACCCGGGTACGATCTCCTCACCAAAGAAATACTGAAACAACTACCCAAAAAAGCCATTGTGTTTCTTACATCACTCTTTAATGCCATTTTAAGAATCCAATACTTTCCGCTGGCATGGAAGGTATCCCAAATCATAATGATACACAAGATGGGTAAACCTCCTCACGAAGTATCTTCATACAGACCCATAAGCCTTCTGCCAATCCTCTCCAAAGTTTTTGAGAAGCTACTGATGTACAGGATATTACCGATTCTTAATAATGAGAAAATTATTCCCGACCACCAATTTGGCTTCAGACAGGAGCATTCTACTACTGAACAAGTCCATCGGGTCTACGACAAGATAAGGAAAAGCCTAGAAGAAAAGCGATACTGCTCCTCAGTGTTTCTGGACATCCAACAGGCCTTCGATTGGGTTTGGCATAAGGGTCTGTTATACAAGTTGAAAATCAATCTTCCCCACCAGTACTATTCACTAATGAAATCCTATTTGTCGGATAGAATATTTCAAGTAAAGGATGCAGATGTGACATCGCGATTCTGTAACATAACTGCTGGAGTACCGCAAGGGTCGGTACTAGGACCGGTTTTGTACACATTGTACACTGCGGATCTCCCACAGGCTGATGAAGTTACTACAGCAACATTTGCTGATGACACCGCAATACTGGCGAGCCACACAGATCCCGTTATTGCCTCTCACATGCTGCAAGGGACTCTCGACAAAATAACCACATGGCTAAAAAGGTGGCGGATAAAGACGAGCGCATGCAAATCGGTTCACGTCACATTTACGCTGCGAAAAGGTGACTGTCCACCTGTACATCTCGAGAATGTCACACTATCTCACCACGACAGTGTAAAATACCTAGGGTTACATCTCGACCGACGTTTGACGTGGAAGAAACATCTTAAGACCAAGAGACACGAACTCAATATCCGTTACAAGAACTTACACTGGATCATGGGACGAAACAGCAAACTGAGAACCGACAACAAACTTTTAATATATAAAGTGATCTTGAAGCCAGTGTGGCTTTATGGCATTCAACTTTGGGGCAGTGCCTGTAACTCGAGCATTAGCATCATACAGAGAATGCAGAATGCTATTTTGAGGTCAATTAGTGGCGTTCCCTGGTTTGTGACAAACGCTGAAATACACAATGAGTTATCAATGAGTACCGTCATGGACGAGATCAAGAACATCACAAAAAGATACCAGGAAAGACTGGAAAGGCACCCTAATGATCTGGCTGCCGCACTGAACACAAGAAGTTACAGAAAAAGACTCAAAAGGAAAGACATTGTGTAGTCCACCCACACCTGTGTGGACGTAAACACGAATAAGGAGTAGATGGCTCGCTGGAGTCACGCTCTTCCCGCAAATGTTTACCTTCAACTCATCCGCTAAAAGTTAAAAACTGATCGCGGATAAAAAAAGAAAAAAAAAAAGACGTGTGGCACTCGGGGACTGCCGCGGTAAAGCTATTGCATAGCATTTTGTATCAACTTATGCAATTATAATTTTTTTTAATTTAATTTTTTTTATTCATGCAGTATTGCTTTTTCTTTGATATTAATTCAAGTTACACTTTTTGAGCGTGGTGACCGATAAGAAAACAATTTTTTCTATTATTAAATAAATAAAAATAGTTAATATTGTTTATTAAACGAAAATATCTAGGTATAAATAATAGGTATAAATAATTAGGTATAAATAGTGTAATGACACACCAAAACAATATTCATTTATAAAAATATCTAGGTATAAATAATAGGTATAAATAATTAGGTATAAATAGTGTAATGACACACCAAAACAATATTCATTTATAAAAATATCTAGGTATAAATAATAGGTATAAATAATCAGATATAAATAGTGTAATGACATACCAAAACAATATTCATTTATAAAAAAATAACAATATTAAGAAGTGATTATCGAATTTCGCGCGATGTACATTTATATAGATATAATATCATATATACTTTCTCTGCGCGGCATTCATGTGCATTATCTATTCACCAAAAACAAGTTTCGTAGAGTCGTACAATACGTCTAATCGCACACAACGCCGTGTCGAAGACTGCCGAACTGAAACGACGTTAGACGATGCACGGCCTTCAAGCCACACCTCCTTGCCCGTCGGAGTGGGGAGCGTGAGGTTTTTTTCGTTACGGAATTTCTGGATTCGGTCCCCGCGCTCAAGGCCCGCGATAGAAGCTATGCAATAGCTTAAAAAAAAGAAAAAAAAAAATACAAATATTTGTTCCGTGCGGAAATCAATCCGCGATACGCAGCGGAGCAGTCGATCGCTCAACCACTAGGCCAACCACGTCGTCGTATTTGTTGTTGATTGAATTTTTGCTACGTAACTTATTAGAATTCTTTATTTTCAAAATTATAGCTTCTCGTGACGTAGGTACTGTCAAAAATTTCATACAAATCAAGCGTTTCAATGAATGTCGCAGTTGACTCATAAATTGACGGTCTGTGATCATTCAGACTATAGCGCAGCGTTATGCGTTCTGATGAAGAGACCAGCAGCCCATTTGCGTAATTTTTGCGGCAAAGCTAATGGTTTGACCGCCATCAATCGACCAATCAAATTAACGGAAATCCACATCGCGTCTTTCATCTCGCATGTAATTGGTCGATTGATGGCGTCAAAATCCTTTGCCTTGCCGAATTCACTTACGTGATAATGGGGCCGTGCTATAATGTATCAAAGTCATCATGATACTGGTCGTTGTCTTGTACAAGCTCCTCTCTCTATTGCACAGAGGAACCATGGTGTGTTTTGACACGTCAGAGTAAGGATTAAGGACCCATAGATTAAGACTGCCGAAACTTGTGCTCAGTACAAAATAGGAACATTTTACGTCTTTAGCCGCTGCCGGTTCCGTGTGCTGTGGTTCCCCACTATTCTGTTCGTCTGTATTTTGTTTACTTGCTCTTCTTTCGAAGTGTTTTGAACTGTATTGTTTTGTATCGTGTTTTGTTTTTTCCCTTTTTATCTTTATTGGTTTAGTTTGTTGAAACAATTCATAAATAGGTCGGTGGTTCGTTTAGATTTTTAGACTTTAAGGTAATTAGACTTCACTGTCCAAAAAAGTTATGCTTGCCTGTCCTAATGCTGGGCATGCCACTCAGAATTCCTTCCAAGGATTAATTTCTTCAGCCATCTCGAACCAGTCACTGCATTAGGCTTACTAGGTCATCTTGCCACCTCTTTCTGGTCTGGCCTCGGCGCTGCTGTCCATCCTCAGACATCCAATTTGAGGACTATTGCCCAATGGTCACTATGCATTCGGCTGACGTGACCTGCCCAATCCCATTTTAACCTGGGAGCCTTTTTTCCCACATCTATAATCCCTGTTTTAGAGCGAAGCACGGCGTTTCTTATAGGTACTGTCAGGTCTTTTTACGCCCAGAATGCTGCGCTCTGTTGCTTTTCGACTAACCTAAAGCAGGTGAAAAATAACAAGCGAAGAATGTAAATATCTACTGTTGTAATTAACATGTACTACATTTGTTACTAATTGTTAGTAAATTGGTAGTATTGTTAGTCTGAATACTATCTACACTTTTGACAGCCAGTATCTACACTGTATATTTAATTGACACTGGAAAAACCTGTTATCATTTTTAACTTTATCTTTATTATATACCGTTACCGTATGCATACATCGCATCAATTAAATATACAGTATAAAACACAAATGCCGTTACCAGGAAAGACATAAATTGCGCGTTTGAGCAAAAAAGTCCCCGCGTCTACCTACGTCACTATGTTCATACTAACATCATCTGAGTTATATCCCCGTCGAGTTTAGTGTTTTTATATCCTCATACACTTTGTTTTGCCAAGTTTGTAATATAAGTGGTATTTTATTGAGAGGAATAGTGTCAAACAATGTTGTTCGCGTATCTTTCTGTTTGTGTATTTTGTTTAGTTCATGGTGGTGTTGCATGCGTTGTGGAGAAGAATGGTAAATTTATTTTGTACCAATATTTATTTTTATTGTTAGCTTGGGTGGTCGCTACGCTACTACTGAGTTAGAGGTCATAGGTTTGATTCCCAGGTCAGGCAAATTATTTTGCCACCTTGTTTCTTCGGATCTTTCAGTCCGGAGTCCGGTTATTTGCCCTGTTGATAGCAATATACTCGCATCCTCTTATTTCATTACCGAATTCAAAAAGAAAGAGGTTATCAATTCGACGCGTAGGTATGTATGTAATATTGTTGGAATTGCACAATATTCACATATGTTACTCTATGTGGGCTTCTAAACACGTGTGCCAAATTTCATAAGTGTATGTATGTATGTTTGTTTGTATAACCTTTGTATGACCATATAACCGAACTCCGTAACAACAAACAGCACAAATGTGTAAGTTGAATTATTATGGGTATTTAGTGTCAATTCTTTCGGTACCTTACTACAGAACTTGCTCACATCTTAGTGATGGTGTAACAAAATTAAAAAGAGAAAAATAAAAACCATTCTACAAAAAATAATAAACACTAAAAGGAGCAAAAATAGCTTTCGTTTCGGAAGTCGGTGTCACAAAATGATAAAAAAGAGGTAGCAAAGACACCGACTTCCAAAACGAAAGTTATTTTTGCTCTTTTTAGTGTTTTGCTTTGGAAGTTCGGATTATATTTTTGTGAAAACGTTTTATTAAATTATTTGTGGGTTTAACATGTTAAAACTTTCGGATATAATAATAACCGACAAAATGTGGGGGACCATAGGTACATCGTTGTCTAACCTGACGGAATACTGGCGTGATCATATCACGCCAGTATTCCGAGAATATATTTTTGTTGCTTGAATGTTGGAGTTTCAGTAATCATTCAACGCCTTGCTTAGGTATTGTTTCACTAACGGGCTTGATTTTGTTGCTAGTAATCAAGTTCATTGCAAAGGATTATTCTGGCTCTAAATAAACATTCCGTAATTCCATCTTTATTTTTTTTTTGAATGGTCACGCATCAGCGGTCTTCGAATATTTGAAATTGTCTACGAGCAGTAACAATTTGCCATAACGTGAGTAGTTGAGATTCATCACCGGTTTGATATGACGACATAGAGTTAACTATTTTAATGATAGTCACTAAATTTGATATAGATAGCTATGAATATTGAATAAACAGTACAGAAAGCTAAGGTTAGCACAACATAAAATTAACAAATCCCAAAAAATAAAAATTACTTTATTTCAACTAAACCATTTAAAGGTACTTTTGAATAATTGTCAAACAAAAGAAAAGATGATTCTATTTGCTCATTCGCAAGCTTCAATAGGTCTTTATGCAGTAAAGCGTCAGTAGGTCTAACGCGAAAGAGACTCCACGGATAATCCACGGTTGTCCACGGATAACCACGATGATCTAAACCTGTATGTCGGTCGGTCGGGAGGTCTATTAAACTGTTAAAAATCGTGTCTTCACATTAATTTCATTTAGCCTTTGCGTAGTTTAAATCATATCAATTACTTTATCAAATCAAATATTTTCATAATTTCAGTTTTATAAGATGTAACAATGTTACAACAGAATAGCATACCTACCTACTTACATATAGTCACGCTGAAAATTTAATTCACTGAAGTTAATTGTTATTACTTTTCGTTCTTCTGCCAACCAATAATAATCAATTTATTTTATTGATTAAACTGCCAAAATTATTTCCGATGTTTCCATTGCGTTTGAAATAAAAGTAATCAACTCTCGTTTATTGGGAGTTTTCTTATGTAAAATATTTTAACATTGCCGTGGCTTTTTGATGCTCAAAAATACTGTTATTGTAGTTTTTGTTCTACACTATTTATAGTTTGAGTTAGGAAATGTGCCAGATGGATGAGGACTACTAATTGAAAAATAGGTTAAGTATATTGGAAAAAAAAGGGGTTCCGTACCCAAAGGGTAAAAACGGGACCCTATTACTAAGACTCCGCGATCCGTCTGTCTGTCTGTCCGTCTGTCACCAGGCTGTATCTGATGACCCGTGCCGCTATAACAACAAAAATCCAATAAAATAATTTAAGTTTTCATCAAAATCAGGCTCGTAATACCCTTGAGTGTTTTTCGCTATGCCTCATAGTTTCAGATTTGGCCATCCATGGCCACTTGAAAACCCCATTCTGGTATACCGGGTGACATTAAATTAGCAAAATTTCGCAGACATGTAACTAAACTAAAAAAAAAACTGTAATTACAAGTAAATCTCTCTCTCATCTGACCCCGCATTCAGCTGTAGTAACTAAATTAAAAGTTTTGTTACTTGGTTAGTTAGTACGAGTGTGTCAAATCTAGCATCTGAATATTAAATTGTGTTAATCTCAATCGACTGACCTGAAATTTTGAATAAACGCGGTTTGGCTGGCAATGTACGTTAATGTTAGCTAAAAAATTGTTTGGTAAATATTTATTTGATTTCTAGTTATTAAGTATACCCATCGCATCTGTGGAATTTCGCTAGTGATTTTAATTTTACCCTATTTTTAGGGTTCCGAAGACAACAAGGAACCCTTAAAGTTTCGCTCTGTCCGTCTGGCCGTCCGCAGATTAGCTCAGAGAATCTAAGTACTAGAAAGCTATAATTTGGCATGTATATACATATTAATAATTCCGACAAAGTGGTAACATAAAATCATGAAAAATATTTTTTTTTCGGGTAACTCCCATAGACGTAAAGTGGGGATGTATTTTTTATGTGCTAAGTTGTATGTGTTAAGTTGCAAATTTATGTTAGTGTCAAGTGTCCCCCCACCATGCCAGCAAAATGGTTGCTCTTGGCTATGTGAAAAAAATCACGGCAGTAGTAAATATAACGAAATTAAAAGAAAAATTATCACGGATAACAAGGCTTTACAAGTTTACGAGTAATTGTCGACCACATTATAAAATGTACTTGGAACAGTAAAAATTTTGTACAAATGCCATTGAAAAATTACTAAAATAAAGTTGATAGCTGTGTAAAACACAGTAAATATAATGCTTATAAACCATGTAAAAATATACAAAAATGAAATCATAACAGGCTTTACAAGTTTACGAGTAATAGTCGACCAACTTATAAAATGTACTTGGCACAGTAAAATTTTTGTACAAATGCCATTGAAAAATTACTTAAATAACGTTGTTAGCTGTGTAAAACATATAGTAAATATATGTTTATGAACCATGTAAAAATATACAAATTAAAATCATAACATCCTTAATAATAATGATTTCTAAAATAATAATGTGCAAGCTCGAATAACGCATTGGAGTGGCCGGAGTCGTTGGCAGTACCAGAACGTAGTCCATACGGCGCATGCGCGCGGTGGAGTCTATTTTGTGTTAGTGCAGAAGTATTTTCGACGTTTTGTAATTAAAACGTAAAAGTAAAGTCAAATCAGATTCGATTTCCAAGCAAATTACTTATTTGCTTTTGTCGATATCCTTTTATAAGTCAATATTCAACCCGACTTCATCACTAATTGAGTAGCGTAAAACTTTCCAGAATGAAATAGTGAATACCGCAGATTAGAGGATTCGCCTCTCTGCGGATCTGCGGTATTAGAGGAGATTTGAGGTGAATAATGAAGGCTTTTTTTTCTAATTTCGATAGAGAAATAAACAAGGAGCGTGCACGCAAGGATCCAGGAACGGACTATACCATTCCTCGTGGCTCTAACGCGCGCTCGTATCGGCTCCTTTCGCAATTCGCACCCGCGGTGGTACTCAAATAGATAATATTTTTCTAACTTCAGTCGCGATGTTGGATTTTATAAATCTTTCTTCAGTTACCAGTTAGTCCTTTTTTTGTTTAAGTCTATTGTGAATAGATTACATCTAGACAAGCGTGCTTCACCGTAGACCACATCATCGCTTACCATCAGGCGAGATAGTGGCCAAACGCGAGTATATAGATTAAAATATCCTATGTGGGCCCGTTTTTAGACTTTGTGAGCCGCTGTTACCGTTCTAATGTTCATGTGACAACAACAAAACCCTCTTTTTAGTCCGCATTATTATGCAACTTTGGAACCCTATTACTGCGCGTGGCCCGACACGCACTTGGCCGGATTTTTTTCTTTTTAATACTGATTTAAAAGAAGACTGGGAAAAAAATTATATTAGATTTAATAAAGGACTGCTAATGAGACGCAGAATTGAGAATTCCATTCTACATTCAAAATCAAATTATACAAGTAAAGCCACAGTGTCCATCAACGTCAAAATCGTATCAGTGCAAACTGAAATCAGGCCTACTATTATTTTGGTCGTTATCCAGGGCTTTATAGGCCTCCAAATGCCTTAATGACAGCCTCTGAAGATGATAGTCGGGTACAGAGGGCTTAACGGCTCTCTCAAGTAGGGATTTGGTATATAACCATCCAGCTTAGGAATTGATTTTAAGCTTGCTGTTTGTAAACTAATGTCGTTTGGAATACAGGTCGTTATTTCTCAGTACTTTGGGATACAAGAATATTGTTCTGGGACTCAATAGTTCTTTTCTTTCCAACTTTTTCTTCAAGGATGATATTTGATCCCTTAAGAGCATCACTTATCTATCACTTGACAATAACAAGTTTTTCTACTTATGATTTTAGTTCTTTGTTTGAGTGTTAAATGGTTTTTCAATATCTATTATAATGTTCTTTGTTGAAGTTATATCTAAGTGCTCCTAAAACCTAAAAGTATCCTAACTTTGTTATATCTAGTTGTTACTAAGCCCATGTTAAAAGATTTCCTTTCAATACAGGATTCAATACAGAATGGATAATGTGAGAAACGAGTATATTAGAGGAAGTTTGAAAGTAGCGTCAGTGACAGAAAAGTTGAAAGGAAACCGTTTGTCCTAATATGGTTATGAGATGAGGAGGGATGAAACGCATGCTACTAAAAGAGTTATGAATATAAATGTGGATGGATGGAGAGGGAGGGGATGGCTAAAAGAAAAGATGGATGGACTGTGTGAGGAGTGATATGAAAGAAAAGGGAGTCAGAAGAAGTAACATGGGACAAGGACAAGAAGATGATGATGACAGGGTGTAACGGATAGGTGTCGTCATATTTTAAAAACTGCTTCTGCCCATGTTAATGAACAACTTTCTCCGAGAACCTCAGACAAATTCCAAAAAAAATTGTATCTCCATACAAATTTTCATCAGATAACAACTTTGTATGGCAGATACAAAATATTTTTTAAGAATATGCTATGACTTTCTTTGGGAAAATTGTTAATGTATAAGGGGAAAAGAAGTTTTTTAAATATGACCACAACTTTTACACTTGTATATCAAGCCAATATATAATAATTGTTTTATAGCCAAGCCAAAATGTGGTTACAACGAAGTAGCAGTACCCTGCAGACAGATCTGTCCACCGCAAAACTGTGACATAGCATACACTGACTACGCTTGCACTGAAGAATCAAAAAAATGCGAACCTGGTTGCGACTGTCTTCCCGACCACCTTAGGAATGGTACCGGGATTTGTATACCAAATGACCAGTGTCCCCCACCACGTAAGATATGCATATTTACTGTCTGTTTCTTAACTGCCTGACTTTTTCTTCCTCGCTTTTTTATTGAGATCTCAATCTCCGGTATTGTTATACCTGTAATGCGAATAAAGATGCCATAAAACGCATAAACTTGTTATCAAAACCAATTGTTTACTACAGCTGCCATTTTTCATATCAGCAACGAATTAGAAGTTGGCATTGGTTTAAGGGGCCGTGTTGTAAAATAGGGATTATTATTTTTTTGATTTTGGTCGTACAATTTCAAGATCTTTCAATTATATTTTATAAAGCAATAATAGGTTTAATAAAAAAAAGAGTTTTAGAAAAACGTGTTTAAATACATCGCTTCGTTCTGCTGGATCGATTCGAATCCGGTACATTAGATTACTTGCATCATTACCTATAAACCAATATATTATAGATTTCGGATCATATATTATTCTGGTTGATGTAAGAACAAACAGTAATGTGCTTTTTGTCATGCTTCTTCTACTGGTTAGTCGACGCCAAGCAATTTTGAATGTTACAATACTCCAGTTGTTAAAACGTTTAGAAAAGCATAGCGCGCTAGTATTTCCTTAACACGAATACGGATGTCAAATACGCTAGCCGATGGACTACGCCAGTATACTCTTTTCTGTGGCAAAATCCGTGAAAGGGATGCCGTTGACCAAAAAGAACTATTTTGAAATATGATTAACCACATTTCTTCTTGTGTTACAGCTTGTCAAATCCCTGATAAGTGTATGCGAACCTGTGCAGAGCCAAACCCTCCAAACTGCGTATATAATCCACCCAAAACTAATATGGACGGTTGCGATTGCAAAGAAGGGTATATTCTGTCCTATATAGGAGGGGATTGTATTCCTATTTACGAGTGTCCGCGTAAGTATCATTGTTAGCTTAGATATTTGTTGGATTCTCTTTACCATGATTAGGATTTTTCAGAAAAAGGTTAAGTTCCGTAAAGATTGGGGCTGTGTTGCATTTTGAGTTGGTGAAGTTTTTTTTTTTCATATATTATGTAACAATTAAAATACTACCCTAAATGAGCAATGAGCTTTTTTTGCCGTCTGCCTTTTGTATTTGTATATAGGTTTGTTTTTCTTAGAATATTCAATTGTATATATGTTAATAAATAAAAGTATGTATTTAACTAGAAGAAAAAAAACCCTAAATTCAATACAGTAGGTGTCAATGCAAGAAAGATCTTTTACTTTCTCTTCTTTATTTCAGTATATCAATCTTGAAGAATTAGAGCAGCTTTTGACCATAATTTTGGTAGATAATAATTTTGTAAAATAGCCTTTTAGGGTTCCGTACCAAAACGATAAAAAGGAACAGTTATGGTATGACTTAGTCTGTGTGTCCGTCTGTCACAGCTGTATAACTCAAGAACTACTAATGCCTAATGACTGAAAGAAGGTCTTAAACATTCGAAGTGGGTCTACAGGGTATCATAATCAAGAGCGGTATTTCCACATTCTCAAATATTTTTTCTTTTTTTCAGGCTGCATAGTTTCCTAATTTTGACGAAAAAAAAATATGGTGTTGCCTCCCTCCCCCCATCTCCGAAGTTTGAATAGAGAAAATTCTGAAATTATTCCTTGAGGTAGAAGTTTATGTAAAGATTACAGGAAAAATAAAAGTCTCTAAATAGCATACTTTTGTAGGCATCATCAACAAAAATAACATTAGTTCTACTATAGGTCAAGAGATGGCGCTGACCTAAAACTGCAATATTCTGCACCGCAGTGTTAAAATTCTTTGACAAATTTAGGCCTCGAGATGAAAATTTAAAAACAGTTTACGTTTCACAACCAAATATCCTCCTTCCTACCTACTCGTAGGTTGCTATGGGTGAAGCACAGTTGTAGTTTTTCCTGGGCACAAAACTATTTAGTTACTGCTGGAACAACATAATCAAAAGATACCGCCGTTTACGTCGCAAATTTGCGAATCTCAAGGAAATCAAAACCTAAAGGATACTTTCCGTTGACCTAGAATCATGAAATTTGGCAAGGAGCACTGACTTATAGCACCAGTAAAGGAAATAAAATCCGAAAACCGTAAATTAGAACCTAAAGAAAAAAAAAGATAACCTATTAATTAATTTGAAGTTGGTAAACTGACCGCGACTTATGTCGATGTATGAGGACAATAGTTTTCCAACAGCAAAATTAATTTTGTTCCTCAATCTTTTTTTGCTTTTATTGTTTATGAACTTCTGTAATTTTACCAAATTATTTTGGTGAATGTAGCTATTTGTACGGAACCCTCGGTGCGCTAATCCGACTCGCACTTGGCCGGTTTTTTCTACAATGATTACTTCTTTGTGTATGACTTCATGTATGATCTTAAATAAAGCTGAAGTTCTTTAGTTTATATGTACCTTTAGGGATAACACGAGATTTTATATATGTGTGACTATATGTATGTATGATTCCTTCTTTTCACATTTCAGCTGATCTAGCCTGCCACGGAGATCCAAATGGAAGACCCAAACTTTGCCCAAATCCATGCCCATCTACTTGTGAGGCACCAGATCAAAATCCCTGCAAGTACTGTGCCAACCAATCGCATGTGAATGTAAACATAACTATATACTTTCTAACAACACTGAATGTGGACGGTGCATCTTACCTGATAATTGTCCGGGTATGTAAAATACTATTTTTTTTTAAAATAAAACATTAAGATTATAATATTATAAGCCTGTCTAGTTATGTGTCTAGTTATGTGTCTAGTTATGTGTCTAGTTATGTGAACAAAAGTGTACTCTTCTCATTCTCATTTTCAATTATTGAGATATTGTTATTCGGACTTTTTTATGGTGTTGTCTCTATTTTTACTTATTACTTTCTACACAATGTATATGACTTATGACTTCTTCGTGTCGCTGGCACGACAGTAATTTAGATTATGAGTGTACTAAATCACCATCATCATCGACAACAACATAATAAAAAAGAAATAACAACAACAAACAACAACAGCTAACTAACTATAAACTGACTATGTACTAAATATTTGATTTGAATTGAAAGCTTTCTTTTCAAATTGAAATTGTTTTTCACTTTCTAGTGTTTTTAATTGGAAGTCGATTGTATTGTATTTTTTTTAAATAAAAATTTAGTTTAAAATATTACGAAAAAAAAGTTGGTTTACAATAATTTCTAGCTTTTTTATATTTTAGTGTTCCGTTCCGAAGAGTCCAAACGCAGCCCTATTGCTGTCACTCACGTGTCTGTCTGTCTGGCCATCGCCTTTCACACCATTTTGTTCCGAAGAATTTTTTAACTTCCCATGGACCTATGAACTTGAAATTTGGTGATAATGTTTATTAATATTTTAGTAACAAAAAATCTGATTTTTCAATATATTGGTAATATATTGAAAATTCTGATTATTTCTTTGGTTCGGAACCCTAAATGTGCAAAGTCCGACACGAACTTGGCCGGTTTTTTTCATATTCCAAGTCAGTTTCTAGTACCTTCACCTTGGACGATTCGAGTTGGAGGACATGACTTATATCTCACACGGTTCTCTGACTAAGTCGATTGTCTAATATTTGTATCAGGATTGTCTTACTAAACCAAGTTTCGAATACTTGTTTATAGGTGGAAACCCATGCGGCAACGGTAGCCACTTCGTTGACTGCAAGAGGGAATGCTCACAAGACTATTGTCCCATTGATGACCGTCGGGACCAGTCCTGTGATCCTCCTGAAGATGATGACGATTGCCTATCCGGCTGTATTTGTGATCTGAATCACAAAAGGAAAAGCCTCAAAGATCCCAGATGTATCGTGTCATCCAAATGCCGTAAGTGATTTTTAATGTAAATTGCATTTTCCATTTGCAATGGCAACAAAAAATAACAGTTGGAATGGTAAATTGATTGGTTTTCTTGTTTTCTATGTAGAAGCAATTTTGCTTTGTAATGTTTGTGATTTTAGAGATGTTGTTTTTTTTTTTATGATGGGTTTGATTTTGACTCTAGTCTAGGTCAGAGGTGACAGAGACAAAGTCGATGATGGAGTGAGCTTACCCAGAAGAAGCCTATTCACTCTAACTTTGAAGAGATTCGGGTTGTTAATTAAAATGGGGTAGGTCCAAGGGACACTACAGTAATAAATTAGTTCAAAGACACATTCTGCCCTTCAGTGATGGAATGCTATGTCTTACCCTCTTACAAATAAACGCGGAATAAAGTTATACCAGGTATAACAAAGAAATAACCATACATTTTATAGGTTTATACTTGGTATAACTTTATTCCGAGTTTATTTGTAAGAGGATTAGTAACTAACCCTAGGGCACAAATTCCCGGGGTAAAAAGTAACCTATTTGCTATTCTTGAATATCGTCTATCTCTGTGCCAAATTGCATCTAGATCCATTCAGCTGTTTGAGCATGTAGAAGTAACCAAACATTCTCACAAATTTTCGCCTTTATTATACTAGGAGGGTTCAAAAAGTAGTGAGAACGACATACTCCTTGGTAAGAAATAAAAAAATACTGGCAGGCATAGCTCAGATACATATTTATAATATTAATAAAGAAAAAAAAAATCGATGCTCTTTTGTTTGATTTCTGAATGTAGTCATTTGTTTGCTTCGTGTCGGAACATGTTCTCGAAAATGGAGAAAAACAAAGTGCGAGCCGTTAATAAATAAAAATAAAATAAATAAAATAAAATAAAAAAGCTTTAATTCATTCCATGCAAACAATTACAATGAGTAGATCATAAATCGTTCAATTAAATTCGCAATAATTAATAATATTAATTGAAAATTGTACTAAATAATAATTGAAAATTTGTATTAAAAATAATTGAAAAAGATTGTATTAAATAATAAATAAAACATTGATTTAATTAATTAATAATTGGTACGTTGTCATATTCTTATTATATTTAGTAAAACTGGTTTAAATAATTATGATAAAAATAATATTGCTATCCATTTTTTATGTTTGTATGGACCCCTTACGGGTAAAAGCCTCCTCCAAGGAATTCCACTTTTCTCTGCGTTTTGCAGTCTCTAGCCATTCACGGCCCGCCACTGCCGCTATTTCGTCTGCCCATCTAGCACAAGGCCGGCCTCTCATTCTGGTGCCTCGCGGTCCCAACCATTTTATTATTCTCTGTGTCCATCGGTCGTCGGTATACCTGGCCACGTGCCCTGCCCATTTCCACTTTCTTTGAAGGCAGAAAGTAAGAGCATCGGTTATTTTTGTTTTCATGCGGATGTCTGCATTTCTCACTTTGTCTTTTATTTTTAAGCCTAGAAAACTTCTCTCCATTCTTCTTTGAGTAGTCTGGATTTTGTTTTTAGTTTTTAGATCGAATGTCCAGGCTTGGCAACCGTAGGTGAGGCATGGTAGAATTGCAGAGTCCATAACTATCTTCTTGGTAGGCAGTGGAAGCTGCGATTTGAATATTTCTTTATGAGACCAGTACTTCTTCCAGGTGATCGCTACTCTTCTATCTATTTCTTCAGCACCCCGTCCTTTGCTAAAAGATATCTGTTTGCCTAGGTAGACGTATTTATCTACAAATTCGAGAGGGACATTATTTATCGAGATGGGTGTCTTGTGGTGGTTAGTCATGGCTTTCGTCTTATCTGGGTTCATTTCTAAACCAACTCTTGCACTAGCATGGTATAGGTCGTTTATCATTTTCTCTAGTTTTTGTGCCGATTCCGAGAATAGAATGATGTCGTCAGCAAATCTGAGATGGCTTAGAAAATTCCCGTTTATGCTGATGCCCTGCGTAGACCATGGTAAGTTTGCCATTATATTTTGTAAGACACTTATGAAGATTTTTGGGGAGATCGGGTCACCTTGTCTCACGCCTCTATTTATGCTGATTTTTCCCCCTATTCTATCTAGCTTGACTCTACTTGTACTGTTGGCATAGATGTTTTTAAGTATAATTATATATTTTTCTTTTATATTCTGTGATCTTAGTGCTTCCCAGATGCTGTCATGTGATATAGAGTCAAAGGCCTTTTTATAATCAATAAATGCTACATACAAGGGTCTGCGAAATTCAAGATATTTTTCAATCACTTGGTCGACCACTTGAATATGATCCATTGTACAGAAACCGCTTCTGAAACCGGCTTGCTCTATAGGCTGGTTTGCGTCTATGTCTAGGGATATTCTTTCCAACAAGCATGAGGCAAATAATTTGTAAAGGCAAGGCATGAGGCTTATTGGGCGGTAATTCCCTATGTCGGCCGGGTCGCCTTTTTTGTATAACAAGATAATTTCAGATTCGGTCCATATGGGCGGCACAGCTTCTTCTTCTAATATCTTGTTAAATAGAAGAGTTAATAAATACCTCTGTTTAAAAAATTAACGACGCAAGAGATTCATTGCGATTTGGAGGCAACATTAGGAGAGTCTGCGCCGCCGTATTCCACTGTCGCAAGGTGGGCTTCTCAATTTCGAATAGGGAGAACGAGCACGGAAGCCGAACATCGTTGCGGCCGTCCATCGACGTCAGTCACCCAAGAAAATGTTGCGAAAGTCGAGAAAATTGTATTGAGCGATTGAAGAGTTACCATCCGATACTTAATTCAATAAACGGGCATTCCATATGGAAGTATTCAATCCATATTGAAACAATCTTTGAATATGAGAAAAGTCTCCACAAGATGGGTGCCGAGAATGTTAACCGACAGTTAGAAACAAAATCGATTTGACATTTCGAAGATATTGTTGGACAAGTTTTAAGAAGATTCTGAAAACTTTTTGTCTCGTTTCGTAACAATGGACGAAACATGGGTCCATAATTTTAATCCCGAGACAATACAGCAATCTTCGCAATGGAAACGGCAATCATCACCGACCCTGAAGAAGTTTCGTGTCGTGGCATCGGCTGGCAAGGTTATGGCCTCAATATTTTGGGACTCAGATGGGATATTGTTGATTGATTACCTGGAGCGTGGAACCACTATTACAGGCCAACATTATGCAGCTTTAATTCCCAAGTTGAGGAATAACATCAAAGAGAAAAGGAGAGGGCAACTTCGAAGGGGCGTGCTGTTTCATCACGACAACGCACGCGGGTGCACAGGTCGGCAGTTGCGATGGCTGCCATTCAGCGAGCTGGCTTCGAATTGGTTGACCACCCCCCCTATTCACCAGATCTGGCGGCTAGCGATTTTTATCTGTTCCCCATATTGAAAAAATGATGGATGCCGTGGAGAGCTTTTTGCAGGACCAAGACTAACCTTTTTTTTCTGAAAGGGATTGAAGCCTTGGAAAAGCGCTGGACTCGGTGTGTAGAGAGACTCGGAAACTATGTAGAAAAATAAATGATTAAGTTATCAATAGTCATTATATTCTATCTCATTCTCACTACTTTTTGATCCCTCCTCGTATTAGTGTGGTAGTGTAAATGTGATTTGATGTAGACGAGGTTAACGGAAATTAAATAAGTGAAATATTAGCAAGCGAATATGTATTCAGTCATATAGCAGTACAGTTATTATAAAAGTTAATCTGACACTAATCTTACAAAGAGCTATCCTATCGTGTTACCCAATTCTGGGCTGTGGAGATCAGATAGGCAGTCACTTCATGTAAACCACTGGTATTCCACTGCATCTGGTTAGACTAGAAGCTAACCAAAATATTGGGTAAAGGTTTGGCAGATTGTATAATTAACATGTTTTTGACCTGTTGTTGTTTTTACTTGACATTATTAATTGCATTATTTGACATCTGACATTCAATTATATAAAAAAAATATAATTAATTGATATTTTACTATTTGACATCATAATTTATTATTTGACATCTAATTTTTAAGGTTAATTTATTATTTGACATTTAATTTTAAGGTTAATTTATTATATGGCATCTAATTTTTAATGATATTAAATTTATTATTTGTCATCAAATTTTTAATGACATTTTAATTGTGTTTAAATTAGTTGTGAATTTATATTTGCATCTATTGTTTTCTTTAAACTATATAGTAAGGTATATTTGATAGAAATCTAATATTAGCTCTTTTTTATAATTTGGTATCTAATGATTTATTGTAACACTTACTGATTCACTGTTATTTTTAATTGAAAGTTTGCTAATGATATTTGTACGTTTCACGGCAAAACATAGAGAAACTATGTACCACCTATGTTTACAAATAAATATTCTGATTCTGATTGATAAATAGTGGTATATTTATATTTCACCAGAGTTGTACTAATTCAACTTTACAGCTCCAGTAAATTGTACAAGACCTAACGAAAAATGGAGTTCCTGTCCATCAGCATGCCTTGCTGAAAATTGTGAAGACATCAACAACCAGCCGACTGTATGCAATACTCTTATATTGAACTGTGAACCTAGATGCATCTGCAGGAAGAATCACTTCAGGAATGCAAGTGGAATTTGTATTCCTGCTAAAGATTGTCGTAAGTTGAACTTTAATATTACAATGTGTATTATATTGTATTATAGTTCTTATATTGATTTTCGCTTCTAATCATACCATGGCGTATTTTGATACCCAACACTCGGTGAGGTTGAGGTCAGAGAGGTATTCGCTCCCTGTAAAATACTGGTTTTTATCTGCATCAATATTTTTGGGAAAATAAATAAAATAATAATTATAGCCGTGGCTACGTTTCGGTGACCTTTTCGGAGAAACTGAAGGTTTTGTCTGTGCAATTATGGACGAAGTTATCCTGACGAATAACTACCGGAGACATATAATGAAGGATGGGACGGTTGACGTGTGTCGGGCATGCCACCGCCCAGGAGAATCCATCCGACATATTATCTCTGGTTGTTCTCGTCTGGCTAACGGCGAATACTTACACAGGCATAACCAAGTGGCCAGGATTATTCACCAGCAACTTGCTTTGAAGTACAATCTAGTGGAATCGGAGGTACCGTATTACAAGTATGTGCCCGACCCAGTTCTCGAAAATGACCATGTCACGTTGTACTGGGATCGGTCTATCATCACTGATAGGACTATTGTTGCTAATAAGCCGGATATAGTGGTGATAGAGCGATTAGCGCGCCGCACAATGATAATCGATGTCACAATCCCGCATGACGAGAACCTCGTGAAAGCTGAGAAAGAGAAACAAATTAAGTATCTTGACTTAGCACACGAGGTTGTCGACATGTGGAATGTGGACTCGGCGTTCATTGTGCCGATTGTCGTTACGGCCAACGGCCTGATGGCCAAGAGCCTCGACGACCATCTGTCGAGGCTTTCATTGGGCGGTTGGATCAAGGGTCTGATACAGAAGGCAGTACTCCTCGATACGGCTCGTATTGTGAGGAGGTTCCTGTCTCTGGAACCATAACCACCGGTAGCTTGGACCCTGCTCCCGATACCGGTTGGCCTCTATTTTTAATATTTTTAAATGTTTTTTTTTGTAATTTATTTAATAAAAATATTTAAAAATGTAATATATAAGAAAAAAAAGCAATAAAGGACATAATAATAGCCGTGGTATACGTCTCCACTCCTCAAGCACCTCCGTATATGTTGCCGCCTTGGCGCTACGTCACTAAAGTGCTAGCGACTGTTTATGGTGGACGGGAGCATTAATTGAGTGTGCAAGTCATCCTGCCATTTTACAAATGTGTTGGTCAACAGTGGTCAGGCAGGGGCCAATAGTTCTTCTAAAGTTTTAGGTAATCGATCTACGAAGCCTCCCTAACCCATAGGCTAATGTGATTTGTCTCTATATTCTGCAATAGTCCTGCTCCAGCCGGGAATTGTCCTTGGGTGCATCTAGGGTGCGTTGTGCGTCACATTTCATCCTATAAGTCTAACAAGGCCTCTGCGAGTTGGTTTTGGCCCCTGGTACGCATTTCAAAGTGCCAGGACCCTAGATTCCCGAGAATCTCAAAGAAATAATAAAAATAAAATCGTTATTCCGTTCATTTTTACACAGTACAATATTAAACCAATAATACATTACATAGCAACCCTTAAGTGCTAGGTATTGACAAATTCCCTGGATCCAAAAAGCTTGGCAGATAATGTTATCGCTGTGGACTCCATTTTTAGGGTTCCGAAGTCAACAAGGAACCCTTATAGTTTCACTATGCCCATCTGTCCGTCCGCAGCTTAGCTCAGAGAATCTAAGTACATACTAGAAAGCTATAATTTATGAAATTTTCTTTTAATAATATATGAAGATATCGTCATATATATAATATAACCCTATTACTGCCCGTGGCCCGACACGCAGTTCGCCGGTTTTTATTATTGTTTCTCTGTAAGATGCAGCCCATTGGCTGTATGTTCGCTAGTAATAATTTCCTTTTAATAATATATTTAAATATCGATCTTGGGTATTGAAGTTCACTTTTTACTAATTAGATTTTTCTTTTTCTTTATTCGAATAGCGCCAGTTTGTAAAGATCCCTACGCAGTGTACAAAGAATGTACAAGTGCTTGTGAACCAACTTGTGCCAATCCTGAGCCCGAAATATGCACAGATGAATGCAGGCCTGCGCGTTGTGTTTGCAAGGAAGGATATGTTCTAAACGAAGATATTGGACTATGTGTCCTACGATCTGAATGTCCAGGTAAATAGAGTTTCAGAACTGTATTTTAGGGTTCCAAAGTCAACAAGGAACCCTTATAGTTTCGCTCTGTCCGTCTGTCCGTCCGCAGCATAGCTCAGAGAATCTAAGTACTAGAAAGCTATAATTTTCATGGATTTACATATTAATAATTCCGACAAAGTGGTAAAATAAAAAGAGGAAATTTTTATTTTCTTAATTTTTTTCCTATAGACGTAAAGTGGGGATGTTTTTTTTATTCTCGTCTATCCCATGGTGTGGGGTATCGTTGGATAGGCCATTCAAAAATATTATGTTAAAACCATTTTTCGATTCAGAGATTCGTTTGCGTAAAATTAAGATTTAAATTGCAAATTTATGTTAGAGTCAAGTGTGTCCCCCCACTAACGGCGAAATGGTTGCTCTTGGCTATGTGAAAAAATTCACGGCAGTAGTAAATATAACGAAATTAAAAGGAAAACTATCACAGATAAGTAGGCTTTACAAGTTTACGTTTAATATTCGACCAACTTATAAAATGTAATTGGAACAGTAAAAATTTTGTACTAAGGCCATTGAAAAATTTCTTAAATAACGTTTTTAGGTGTGTAAAACAGAGTAAATATATACTTATGAACCATGTATAAATATACAAAAATAATATCATAACAGGCTTTACAAGTTTACGTGTTATTACTCGTAAACTTGTAAAGCCTGTTGTCGACCAACGTATAAAATGTACTTGGCACAGTAAAATTTTTGTACAAATGCCATTGAAAAATTAAACGTTGTTAGCTGTGTAAAACAGATAGTAAATATATACTTATGATAAAAATATACAAAAATAAAATCATAATATTCTGAATATTAATGATTTCTAAATTAATAAAGTTTAAGCTCGAATAACGCATTGGAGTGGCCGGAGTCGTTGGCAGTACCGGTCTGTAGTCAATACGACGCATGCGCGCGGGGGAATCCATTTTGTGTTTTTTCAACTTTTTGTCATGTAAAGTCAAATTAGATTCGATTGCCAAACAAATTATTTATTTTCTTTTGTCGATATCCATCTATAAAGTCAATATTCGACCCGATTACATCACTAATTGGGTAGCGTAAAACTTTCCAGAACGAAATAGTGAATACCGCAGATTAGAGGTGAATACATAAGAATTTTTTCAAATTCCGAAAGAGAAACAAACAAGGTGCGTGCGCGCAAGGATCCATGAATAAAAGATACCATTCCCCGTGGCTCTAACGCGCGCTCGTATCGGCTCCTTTCGCAATTCACACCCGCGGTGGTACTCAAATAGAAAGAAATGGATAATATTTCTCTAACTTCATTTGCGAAGTTGGATTTTATAACTCCTTCTTCAGTTACCAGTTAGTCCTTCTTTAGTTTAAGTCAAGAGTGAATAGGTTACTTCTAGGCAAGCCTGCTTCACCGTCGACCACATCATCGCTTACCATCAGGCGAAATAGTGGTCAAACGCGAGCATATAGATTAAAAAAACATCACCCTATGTGATGCCCACATAGGATGATGTAAGACGTTTTTAGACGTTGTGTGCCGCTGAAACCGGTTTAATGTTCATGTAACAACAATAAAACCCTCTTTTTAGTCCGCATTATTATGCAACTTCGGAACCCTATTACTGCGCGTGGCACGACACGCACTTCGACGGTTTTTCTGTAAGACCCAAGCCCATTGGCTGTATGTTCGCCAGTAATAATTTCCTTTTAATAATATGTGAAAATATCGATCTTGGTTATTGAAGTTCACTTTTTACTAATGAGATTTTTCTTTTTTTTATACGATTAGCGCCAGTTTGTAAAGATCCCTACGCAGTGTACAAAGAATGTACAAGTGCTTGTGAACCAACTTGTGCCAATCCTGAGCCCGATATATGCACAGAAGAATGCAGGCCTGCGCGTTGTGTATGCAAGGAAGGATATGTTCTTAACGAAGATATTGGACTATGTGTCCTACGATCTGAATGTCCAGGTAAATAGAGTTTCAGAACTGTATTATTTCATCTGTATTATTTCATTACAGGTAATAGTTTTTTGAAATACACATAATATCACACTATTTTCCCACGAGGGTAGGCAGAAACCATGGAACACAACCTACTACGGTCCTTACATACTCTTTTATTTAGCTTATACGTTTTTTTAATTCTGTTTAATTAAGGAAATATCCGTGTACCGTATGGTGACGGACGTAAAGAATTTCACCATCCCATATCTTTCCGTGGGTGTCGTAAGAGGCGACTAAGGGACACACCAGAGAATGGGCAGCAGCGTTCTCTGTGCACTTTAACAAATAACTGCGATCGCCAACCCGCCTGCCAAGCGTGGCGATTATGGCAAACCCCCCAAACCAAATGAATAGCACATATAAAAAACAGCCCCGAGTGTCCGGCAGCCCGTCTACCCTCGGCCACGGTAGCGGTTGAGGCGATGGCGTGGCAAGGGGTGCTAAGAATCCCCGGAGTGGACACGGATACCCTAATAAACACCGACGACTGGACCTGGGAATATATAACACGCGAACACTCCGGACCGACGAGAAGATAGCCGAACTCGAGGAATAATTGAGCGGTTTACGATGGAGTATTATAGGGTTATCTGAAGTCCGAAGAGAGGGGGAGGACTCGATAATCGGTAACCTGTTCTATTTCCGAGAGGGTGACCGGCAGTCCCAAGGTGGTGTCGGGTTGATCGTCCACAAGTCCCTTGTGAACAACGTAGTGAAGATCGAGAGTGTGTCGACCAGGGTGGCGTATCTTATACTCAAAATATCCGCAAGATATTCGCTGAAGGTCATACAGGTCTACGTCCCGACCTCAGTACACCCCGACGACGAGGTAGAGGCCATGTATGAGGATATCTCTACAGCCATGCATGGTTTCAAAACTCATTTCACCGTTGTCATGGGGGACTTCAACGCGAAACTGAGCAAACGAGACGAGGATGAGCTGCAAGTAGGGTAACTTGGAGTTGGACGTCGGAACCACCGGGGTCACCTACTGGCCAGTTTTGTGGAGAAGGAGGGCCTCTACATGATGAACTCCTTCTTCAAAAAGCGTGAGCACAGGAAGTGGACCTGGCAAAGCCCCGATGGTGCAACTAAAAACGAGATCGACTTCATCATGTCAACCAAGAAGCAAATGTTCAATGATGTCTCTGTGATCAATTCGGTGAAAACCGGGAGCGATCACCGCATGGTAAGAGGCACATTGAACATTAATGTCAAGCTTGAAAGGTCTCGACTGATAAGTCCACGCTCCGTCCAGCACAGATCCAGGTCCAAAACCCCGAGAACTTTCAACTCGAATTCCAGAATCGTTTCGAGTGCCTAGGGAGCTCCGTGGACGAATACAGCGATGGTTTCGTGGAAGCTGTCCATACGGTCGGGTCTAAGTTTTTCAAGACCCGCCGTACAGATAGGAACAAAAAGCTCTCTGATCCTACTCTCAAGCTAATGAAGAAGAGGCGTGAGATGATCCTGCAGTCTTCAGACGATGCGTTGAAATACCGGCAGCTAAATAGACGGATCTCAAAGTCCTTGAAAAGCGACCTCCGCCGCTTTAATACTGAGCGTATTAAAGACGCGATTGAGCGGAATAATGGCTCCAAGGTCTTTGCAAGAGATCTGTCTATTGGGCAGAGCCAGCTCACAAAACTGAAGACAGATGATGGCAGGATCGTTTCCGCCAAACAAGAGCTTCTGAGGGAGATCGAGAGATTCTATGGGCGTCAACCAGTAAACCCGTCGCGAATCTAGCGAATGACCCTAGAGCTAGATTGACCCGACACTATACCGAAAACATTCCAGACGTCAGCCTGTATGAGATTAGGATGGCTCTGAAACAGCTTAAGAACAACAAGGCACCGGGTTACGACGGAATTACGGCCGAACTCCTGAAGGCGGGTGGAAAAGCAAAACTTAAGGCCCTTCAGAAGCTGTTTGATTCCGTCATACTCGAAGGGAAAACGCCACAGGTATGGTGCAAGGGTGTGGTGGTTTTCTTCTTCAAGAAGGGTGACAATGCCTTACTGAATAACTATAGGCCCATCACACTTCTTAGCCATGTCTACAAGCTATTTTCAAGAGTCATCACGAATCGTCTCGCACGCAGGTTTGACGATTTCCAGCCTCCCGAACAAGCCGGATTCCGTAAAGGCTTCAGCACCGTAGACCATATACTTACGCTGCGCCAGGTTATACAGAAGACCGAAGAGTACAACCTGCCTCTTTGCTTAGCGTTTGTGGATTACGAGAAAGCCTTCGATTCGATCAAAACTTGGGCTGTATTGCAGTCTCTCCAACGGTGCCAAATTGACTACCGGTACATCGAAGTATTGAAGTGTTTATACAAAAACGACAGTTCGACTTCAGGATCAGACTTCGGAACCAGTCCTTCTGCAGCGAGGGGTGAGACAAGGAGACGTCATATCTCCGAAACTATTTACTGCTGCACTGGAGGATGTCTTCGAGGACTGGAGAGGGCTAGGCATCAACGTCAATGGCAAGTACATCACTCACCTTCGGTTTGCCGACGATATAGTGGTTATGGCTGAGACCATGGAGGACCTCAGTACAATGCTCGATGATCTCAGTAGAGCTTCCGAAAGAGTGGGTGTTAGGATGAATATGGACAAAACCAAGGTGATGTTGAATGCGCATGTTACACCCACTCCTATCAAGGTCGGAGACCCTACACACGAAGTTGTGGGCGACTATGTCTACCTGGGACAAACGATCCAATTGGGTAGGGCCAACTTCGAGAAAGAGGTCAACCGTCGAATCCAACTCGGCTTGGCAGCGTTCGGGAAGTTGCGCGGTATCTTCTCGTCCAACTTACCACAGTGTCTCAAGACGAAAGTCTATGACCAGTGTGTGTTGCCAGTGATGACATATGGCTCTGAGACGTGGTTCCTTACAATGGGCCTCATCAAAAAGCTTACAGTCACTCAAAGGGCAATGGAGAGGGCTATGCTCGAAGTTTCTTTGCGTGATCGAATCAGAAATGTAGAGATCCGCAAGAGAACCAGGGTTACCGACATAGCCCGAAGAATTGCCAAACTCAAGTGGCAGTGGGCAGGGCATATTACTCGCAGAACGGATGGCCGATGGGGCAGAAAGGTTCTGGAGTGGCGACCGAGAACCGGAAGACGTTGCGTTGGAATGCCTCCCACTAGGTGGACTGATAATCTTGTAATCTGACTGGTTGCGAGACGCACGGGACCAGTTAATGTGGCGACGCTTGGGGGAGGCCTATGTCCAGCAGTGGACGTCTTTCGGCTGATATGATGATGATGAAGGAAATATCGACCTTGGGTATTGAAGTTCACTTTTTACTAATGAGATTTTTCTTTTTTTATTCGAATAGCGCCAGTTTGTAAAGATCCCCACGCAGTGTACAAAGAATGTACAAGTGCTTGTGAACCAACTTGTGCCAATCCTAAGCCCAAAATATGCACAGCTGAATGCAGGCCTGCGCGTTGTGTATGCAAGGAAGGATATGTTCTTAACGAAAAAACTGGAATATGTGTTCTACAATGTGAATGTCCAGGTAAATAGTTTCAGAACTGTATTATTACCCAAACACGGGGAAGCCAAAAGGGGCGATATGACTTTATACCATTAGGAAATAGCTATTTTCATGATTATAATGAATTAATTGTGTTTATTTTTCAGATTACTGAGGACGTATATTATTTTATTACTACTTCTCAAGACCAGTCTTTTTCTGTTTTGTTCTAAGAAAATCTAAATAATGACTGTGTTCTAGTTCGAAACTGCTAAAGATAAATAAGTACTATTTCTGTTTTGTTCTAAGAAAATCTAATTTTAGGCTTGATAAATAAACTGCTTTCGGAAGAATTGAAGATATTTTTATTATTCCAAAGATTCCTTTTGTTTTTTCCACAAAGTACAATAAAAGGAAGGCCTCGTGAATCGAAACAAACACTACTAATTTGTTGTTCGTAAAAGTTTTGGTTGGGAAGACAAATCAGCCCATCCATCTAACGCAGGTTGGTTTCGAATAATATCAATTATTATTATATTTAAGACTAATTTATTTTGTTTATATTTGGCACGATATGAAGATGAAAATATAGATAGTTAGATAGTGGGACTTCCTTTTCCGCACTTAGATTCACATTTGGTCCGTTGTACACGGGGGTTCTGGGCTTCTGGCTTCCATAGCCGGCATAGCTCCGCCCAGAAGTAAAGAAGCTTGCTAAGGGCCTCACTGTTCCGGGTATTTCTGCACGTTGAGAAGCCACGGTACCGTATTCTAGGATGACGTAAGCGGCTGATTTCTTGGCGTTAACGCAGCTCTATGCTGGCGCCTATGTTAAAAAGATGTTTGTTAAGGGGGGAAATACATTATACCAGAACCAATACACAGTGGGTGCTGGAAGACGGGCTTCGTATTCGGGACAGTCTTTGATACACTGACGTGACTTGTTCTTGACGAATTCGGTGGCGAATCGTTGGAAAAGTATAGATAGACTTGTGGGCAGCAGTAGGGTAATATTGTTTAAATAAAAATAACAAAGTGGCCCACATTGAGTCATGGAAGATCATCATAAGTGCGTATCATGGAGACTGTTTGTAGGTATTCTGTATATGTTGTTAATTCGTAATCCAGAATCGGCCTTATCTGTTGTATCCCATTTTTAGGGGGTTGGAAAAGTTAATGTGTGCATCTCTGCCAACCAAACTTTTCGGGGAATATAGTGCGGATCGCAACGTTATATCTAAAAATAAACAGCGCGCCCTCTACTCAAAACTAGTGTCAGTGTCAATATCTGAAATACACATATTGATACAATGATAGCAAAAAATTATATATTAAAGCAACAATAAACTGTCTGTTAAAAAAAACACACAGTCATTTTCTTTTTTCTCTGAGTTCTAAAGTAATATTAGCTCTTCCAGCCACTTATCCAACCCAAGAAACTCGTTTTGTATTATTTCCTTCTTAGAATCTACTCTTTACAATGAACTCCGAGAATTCCATAGTCCTATATTTCTTTCATAAGAATCATCATCATTATCATCTTCTTTTGGAAGACGTTGCGTTGGAAGGCCTCCTACTAGGTGGAGCGATGACCTGGTCAAGGCTGCGAGATTCCAGTGATTGCGAGACGCACAGGACCGATCAGTGGGGTGACGTTTAGGGTAGGCCTATGTCCAGCAGTGGACGTCTTTTGGCTGAAATGATGATGATGATGGTGATGATGATGCTTCTTTCATCTAGCGTAGTTTACTTTAAAACTGAACCAGCTGGATATTAAATTTCTAAATTTCACGATGACACCTCTATTATTGAACAAAATACCTCTCGCATTTCAAAGTTATAAAAGTTTTAGTACCAAGAGAATAAACTTCGAGGGACGTTAAGACGTCAAATTGATATTTTAATATTCCCTTGTTGTCTGTTCGAATCAAATTTTAAAGTAATCTTCGTATTTTTTAAGTTATGTACTTGAGTATACGGTTATTAAATAATCCCCTGTTGTGAGTTTTTTGAATTTTTGTAGTTTGTCAAGGAATTAAGTATGTTTTTTGTGGGGATTTTTGCGAACAAATCACCAAATCGTACCTATATTTTTTGCTTTCTTCTCTCTTGCTGACAGTTCAAGCCAAAAGGATACAGTTGATTGTCTTAGAACAACTTAAGTAGTTAATATTATTTACTCAAGTTAAGTAGTCAATGTTAGGAGAAACATATTTCCATTATATGCCATCAATAAGTCAGTATATTCCGTTTATAGTTCATCGTGTCAGTTTTCGAATATTCTAACGTATTACAGTGAAGTAGGTTACTCAATCTGGTGGCAGCCATTAAATATTTTATAGCCTTTAATGGATTTCCGCCGATTTTATAGATACACACACTGCCATTAATAAAGCTTACCAAAAACACATTTTTATCCTCTGAAACTGACGATGAGAGCTTTTGCTGTTAGTTTGAATTTTGCAGAAGAGACAATCTATACTTAATATTATAAATGCGAAAGTAACTCTGTCTGTCTGACTGTTACCTTTCATGTCTTAACGGCTGAACGCATTTAGATGGCACTTGTTACACGGTTAGATCATAATTATGTTGAACAAAGGATACTTTTTTCGACCTTCACGCGGGCAGAAACTAGTTTCATAATATACAAAAGAAAACACTTCTGTGACTGATTGATGGACTGACTGACAATGTACAGTCTCAAGCACTCAAGATAGAGACATGAAAATCAGAAAAATAACACACCCTAACCCTATATATTTCCAGAAGAGAAATGCATGCAGAGGAGTATTTTTAGTACACACATATATAGCCAGATATATTTGCCATGTAAAAGGGGAACAACTTATATTTACCGTGGGCAAATTCAAACTCTAGGGCTCTATTGAGAAAGATAAACAAGTCCTTAGACAGTGGTTTTTGAAACTCCAACCAAGGAAGATCAAACTAAAAGTAAAACTGTAAAACTTTATAAGAACAAAGTCGCAGCAAACAAGTAGTTCAACCATATTTAATTACAAACTCAGTTTTAAGGCCAAAGTGAAGATTACCCTTGATAGAGTATTCCCCAAGTCTCTCAACATTGTCTTGTTTCTCATACCGATAGTGAAGTCTAACCCGTTGCGGCTGAATATTTTAAACGGAACGACTGGCTTTTGACCTCCAGGATATAATCTAAAAAGAGACCTTGAACTTTGGGTTATGTGTCTCGTAGCAAACGTGGCGAAACGTGGGGAAAACACGAGTTAGTCGCCTAAATGGCTTATACACCGTTAGGTAAATGTTGGTCGTTTCGTTTCGTTTTCATTTGTTTCGTGGAGGATCGATCCGGTACATGAAACAGTATCGATTTGTAATCATAACAATATTAAAAATTATTCTTTATCTCTATCTTTATTGAAACAAATACACATTTTATTTTGTTTTCGTACGTAAATAGCTACGTTGTTATAAAACCGCGTCACAGCTGCTAACACCCTCCTCCATGAGGGAGACGACAGCATTCCAGAATACAGTGGCGGTTGTGGTGTTCATTCCACATGTCTTGGTTTACTTACGTTTTATAATATATTTTACAAATTTCATTTTTATAACTTTTGAAATTGTATTAACTCATGTTTCTCATTTTTATGTATTCTTTGTTATTGATGTTTACACCTGAATATCATATGATTTGTTTTAACATCCAAAACTATTTTATTATTTTATACTCTGACATTTTTATCTGACATGACATTTGTCTGTTTTATTTCCTTAAACCATAGACATAAGATACCACACTCTATAGCTTATTTAAGCTCGTTGTACATTATAATTTTCATAATTAGGGCAGCGGTAGACTGCGCCTCTGTAAACCGTTTTTATTCGTTCATGATTTCTTAATTGATATTTGAATTTAAAATTTAGAAGACATGTCGGAACGAAGAAAAACGGGCGTCACTTTTTTAGTCTTTAATCTGGACGGAATGCTGATAGTCCGTTTCCTACTGAATACTACGAAGTATACGATTGTATCTGACAACTCTTTAAATCTATAAGATGATATACGGCCTTTGAAAGTTAACAAACCATTGTAGTGCAATAAATATAAATATATTGAGTGTGGAACCTAAATTTCATTGACCTTGTCGGACACCGCTTCATGTTTAAAGGGCTCTTTTGATCGGCGTATGAAGCACCTGTTCTACTGCCTGTTAGCCTGACAATTGGTTCAAGCCTTGACCATCTAACTGTATGCCTGCCCATTCGTCCTGCTGGCTACCCTACCGCCTACCTAAGCGATTCATCTGCGAGCTCATCTGCCTACCTCAGGCATTCGACGCCTTCATGTCCGCCCAGCTGCCTAGCCTGCCTGCCTGAAATGAGATACCTGCCCACGTCGTGCGAAGCCGATCTTAATTTCTTTACCTATATCCTTTTTCTTATTTTTTTTACTTTAATATTAACGTGGCTTACGTATAGTTCAGATGAACTATACGTAACGCTACAGTTTGGCGCCCAAATTTTAAATAATTGGGCGTAACGTTGTTTGTGCGCCCAATTCTATAACTCACCCCATCACCCACACTCTACCTTATTTATTACACTTTATTTTTTAACGTGTGCTCGATTTTTTTTCTCAAAATTCTAAAACAATACTTACACAAGTCAATTGACTAACCTTTGGTTTCTATTTCGGCCCTCATTTCATCATCATTCATCATTTTTTTCTCTTTTTTTCTAGCACCTTTAATTTTTTTATTTCTTCACGATTTATACCGAACCTATTAGGCAATATTTTTTTATTCCCCTCTTTATATTTTATTTACTTTTTAGAGCGGTTGGCAACTCTTTAAATAAGCCCGTAATGCCTTATAAATATTTTCATTCCTTTTGTAAATATGTTATCCCTCTCTAACTTAGTTCTCTCCCCCTCCTAGACTTGAGTCCCTCTTTGACTTGAGTTCCCTCCCCCCTCCTAGACTTGAGTCCCTCTTTGACTTGAGTTCCCTCCCCTTCCTAGACTTGAGTTCCTCTTTGACTTGAGTTCCCTCCCCCTCCTCCCCCTGCACCCCCTCCTAGACTTGAGTCCCTCTTTGACTTGAGTTCCCTCCCCCTCCTCCCCCTCCTAGACTTGAGTCCCTCTTGACTTGAGTTCCCTCCGCCTCTTAGACTTAAATTCCCTCCTAGACTTAAGTGCCCTCCTTGATATTATTACTTAATTTCTAACACAAACTTATGTGTTATTCTTAAACTTCTTAATTTTTTAAAACTTCTTAATTTCCTTGACATCACTTGTATCTTAATAAGGAAGAGGTGTTCTTTTTGAGCGGTGTGCACAACTCTGAAAGCCATATGTGCAAAGAGCGGTCCCGTAACTCTTTAAAAATAAGCCAAATGCGTGGGCTCTTGTAAATATTTTAATATTCTTCGGGTTTTCAAACAGGTGCGGGTAACGACAACTATTAAAAATAAATAAGTCTTCGTTATTTCAATTTATATTTCCTTGTGGAGATTTCAATTTATATTTCCTTGTGGAGTAAGCGTCATTGAATGTGAACCATATCCCCTACGTGTGATTGAATGAGAGTGTTTGACGAAAGCATGAAAGATGTTGTGTGAAAGATCAAGGTTAATATTTCAACCATCAAAATTTTCCTCAAGTTGAAAATTTTTCTGGGGTCTTCGGGAAAATGTGGTGTTCATTCCACATGTCTTGGTTTACTTACGTTTTATAATATATTTTACAAATTTCATCTTTATAATTTTTGAAATTGTATTAACTCATATTCCCATTTTTATGTATTCTTTGTTATTGATGTTTACTCCTTAAAATCATACGATTTGTTTTAACATCTAAACTATTTTATTATTTTATACTCTGACATTTTTATCTGACATGACATTTGTCTGTTTTATTTTCTTAAACCATAGACATAAGATACCACACTCTATAGCTTCTTTAAGCTCGTTGTACATTATAATTTTCATAATAAGGGCAGCGGCAGACTGCGCCTTTGTAAACCGTTTTTATTCTTTCATGATTTCTTAATTGATATTTGAATTTAAAATTTAGAAGACATGTCGGAACGAAGAAAAACGGGCGTCACTTTTTTAGTCTTTAATCTGGACGGAACGCTGATTGTCCGTGTCCTACTAAATACTACGAAGTATACGATTGTATCTGAAAACTCTATGAATCGATAAGGTGACTTACTTTTAAAAGACATCTAAGCTCTCTATCTTTTAAGCGAGTACATGAAGCTAAGGACGCGAATGAAGCATTTAACAATTTCATGGAAGATTTTATACTTCTATATAGATTATGTTTTCCGGAAAAAATTATAACCATTAAAACTAGTAAGAAAACGAAATGGATATCACGCGGCATAAAAACTTGTAGTAACAAGCAAAGGCAGTTACTTTGGGCATATCGATTGAATTCAGATTAAAAAATAAATTAGTCCTTAAAAACTATACCAAACTCTATAGGAAAATTATCAACTTAACACAAAAAGCACAGAATAATAATTTCATAAATACCGCTCAAAACAAATCAAAAGCTACCTGGCAAATTATAAACAAATCCAAATTTTGTCTACCATTGGAGCCTGTTATATACGTGAAAAGAGATAATTTGACGTTTACAGACCCCGTGAATTTAATGATTATTTTATTAACACAATTGAGAATAACGTTAAAGCTAACATCACATTAAATAATACAAATATAAGCAATCAAACTTTAAATTCACTGTTCATGCAACCTGTAACAATTGACGATATAATACAAATAATGTGCAGCCTAAAAAACACAAATACTGTTGGATACGATGGAATTTCCACAAAAGTATTAAAATTTACGAAAGAACTAGTAGCACCTCCATTAGTCCATATAATTAACTTGTGCATAGTTGATGGCATTTTCCCAAACCAGCTCAAAAAAGTAATAGTAAAACCCTTGTATAAAAAAGATGATAAAACAGATTTTAAGAATTATAGACCCATTGCAAAAATTCCAATTATTTCAAAAAAAATCGAAAAAGTAATCTATAACTCTTTAAATAGGCATATATTTCGAAAAGTATAACTTATTTTGCACAGAACAAAAGGGTTTCCGTAAAAACACTACGGTAAATATGACACTATTTGACTTGCTAGCTAACATCATGCCGTCTGTCGATAAAAGAAAGCCAGTCTGTGCAATTTATACTGACATGACAAAGGCTTTCGACTATGTAGACCATAAGATTCTGTTGCACAAATTAAATAGGAGGTATAAGAGGGCACATCTTAAATTTAATAGAATCATACCTGAGTAATAGGCTTCAATGCACGGAAATTGCTAGGATATGTCCTAAAACTAAATTAGAAACTATATATATATCTAAACCAAGACTTGTAAAATATGGCGTCCCACAAGGTAGTGTATTAGGTCCGCCACTTTTTTTGATATATATAAATGATCTCCCGAAAGCCACAACCAACAAAATGGTTCTTTTTGCAGATGACAGTACAGCTATAATAAAATATACTAATTCAAATAATAATTATAACAATGACATTAATTCTTGCTTAAGTGATTTCAGATAGTAATAATTTGGTTATAAACCTGAGCAAAACAAAATTCATACATTTTTATCAACGCCGTGAAAACCCAAATGTTAGCAAATGTAATGATCTGCCACTTAATGTTGATATACTTATTATTTTGTGTAAAAAAGATACGTATTTTGTGTAATCCTTTGCATGCCCTGTGACGGTAAAATATGGAGAACTTTATATTAAAAACACCTATGTAACTACTCTACCCATGTTTGCAAAGAAATAAATGATTTGATTTGATGACTAGCACTCCGCCCGCGACTTCGTTCGCGTGATTTAGTTTATCAGTTTTTTTGCTATAAATGATTTTCTTATATGCAGTTAGTGAAGGCGACCAAAAATAAGCTATTATTAAAACAATAAAAAACTGGGTATCGTAGATAAACAGGGTTTATTGGTTTGGGACGATTTGTTATTTGACTTAAATAATAATAAATTTTAATAATTTTTAGCATAAAGAAAAACCCCAAAAAAAAAAAAAAAAAATTATATATAATAAACTTATCAACCCTTTTTTGTCCCGTTGAGGGTCGAGTTTTGAACAACCTAAATATGCAATATCAAAATAAAAATATGCAATATGCACCATCACCTTTCACCCTTACTCTTCAATTTATACGGGGAGTGTATAATTCGGAAAACCTTTGAGGGCTGGGAAGGGGGGTTTGCTGTTGGTGGAAAGCGCATCTCCAATCTGCGCTACGCTGACGATACTGTTCTCCTTGTTACAACATATGACGACATGAAGGAGATATTACATAGATTGGAGGTCGAGAGTGGCAAGTTGGGGCTTGCAATAAATAGGCAGAAAACTAAACTTATGGTGATAGATCGTGCGGAAAAGCTATCGGGCGCCTGCAGCATCCATAATTGATATCATTATTACTGCAAAAAATACAATTTATTTTTATTGATTTTTTAACGATAATCTCGCGTTTGACCACTATCTCGCCTGACGGTAAGCGATGATGTAGTCAACGGTGTAGCAGGCTTGCCTAGAGTAACCAATACGCAGATAAATTGAAACCTGTTAGCATTTAATGCTTGTAACTTAAAAAATATTTTTAAGTTACAGGGCTATAATAAATCTTGCTCAGACTAGGTGTATATTTTTTTTTTGTTTCCGATTACCCATAATTCTTATGACTCATTGAAGCGCAGCCGGTAACCAATGAAATTTTATGTTTCCTAAGAGTAATCTCAAACAGATATTGAACGCAAGACGCATCACAGATCTAACAATAGTTGTTCTCGTATGAGTCTCTGAAGAAAGAGCTGTAGAGCCTGTCCAGATGACGCGTTCAACGCGCGAGTCCACACGCGCGCTTTAATTGATATTGTGTCCAGATTATGCCACGTTTTACGCGCAATTTTTATGGAAGGGTTTCAGTAAACGTACATTCACACACCGCGAGCTCGCGCGTACCATTGAGTTGGTGAAGCAAAGCCGCCCGATTATCTCGACTCGCGCATACAACGAGCAGGTCGAGGTCGAGAGTCCGGCGCGTTGCAGTGGGGTTGAGTGGGGTGAAATCACCTAGACGGGTTATATGCAGCTCCAATATCTCGGGAACAAACGTATGACAACGCGCAAGTACGCTCGCGCGTAAATCGCGCCATCTGAACAGACTCATAGTTGACGGAATTTCCTAACAAATTTATTTTATTCAATCTTACTTTTCCGAACCTTAGGGCCTTTTCCGTGCTATGAAAGCCCAAAAATTATTTAAACAAAAAAAGGACATTTATTGCTACCAAATAAAATATAAATCTTCCCTACTTTCTAAAGCAAAAACTACATTTACTTACGTCACCAGGTATCAAAATAGAAGAAGAAAAATTGTACGGTGTCTACGTCTCGTTTATAAGCGAACAATCTCTGCATTGTGAATGAAAGTTTTTGTTAGAGTCATAAATCAATCCGCGGCGAAAAGATTCCCCCTAAAGTTTTTGCTATTATCCATGTACAGATATGGAAAGCAAGATTTTTTGAAATAGGATTATATTACTGGTTTTATCGATAAAAAAATATTATTATAAATGAAAACTGTAATAAGAGCGTCCGACTACATTTGAAATAACATTAAATAATCAGTTTTTACAGCTTGTTCAACCAATTTTTATTTCTAATAATGACATAACAAATTGCAGCTGAATTAAATAGTTGGTATTGGTAAGAGATGCTTTAATAGAACTCAAACACTGTGAAACGGTCTGTTTAAATTTCTAATGTTTTTTCAAATGGAGTACAAGTAATATATTCTCTGAATAATGTACAGGCAGTACCTGTCTAAAAAAGCACAAAATCCCAAGCGGATAAAATAGTCATGTACAGGTATTTAAAAGGCTTTTTACAACGATATGTTTTATGAAACAGAGTTGAGAGCTAGGAACCCCGCCGATTTCGCAAAAATCTGAATCTGTTGAGACCATGTACAAACAGGCTAGTTTTAGCGAATTACAGTATTTCAAATACAATATTCAAGCAGACTAGGCCCCAGGACAAGTTTTGTTATACCTACAATAAAATAACACCGGTTTTCGAACAATATTTTTTAAATGTATTTTTTGAAAGGTAAGGTATACAAAAATAATCTAGCAAAGGTTCATTAGAAAACAAGCTTCAGGCAACTATTGTAGTACATATTTTGCTGAACTGGACCTTTTTTGCGCCGCCGTGAGGAATGTGTGCCTCTTAAGTATTTGCTTTTTTTTGTGTCTTTTTTTATCAAAAATAATGTTGTGTGCCTATGGTACCTATGAGCTAAATAAATTTATTTTCTCTCTTTTTTTCATAAAAACCTCGTTCCTTATCAATTATACAGATACATTTAAGCCGTATGGAAAAAATGTCTTATAGAGGTACTCCTGCCAAAACAAACTCATAGAAGAAAGCCTCATTTGAGTACACTTTGTCCGTACTCGAACGAGGCCGGCCGTCAACCAAGTAACATTCGATTAATCAGTCTTATTAGTTCCTCCTGAAACTCTAACTAAATAATTGGTTACGATAAATGTTATTCTGCGAACTGTAATTGGTTTTCGTCTTATTTGCTTGTTCGCCGTTGATTTTTCTTTTATTTCTTTGTTTGGTTATTTCTGTGTGGGCGGTATTTTTGTTTGTGTGGGTTCCTTTTGTGATTTATAGAGCGTCGATGGCCGGAGAAATTGTCTGAGATCTTAATTTGATTTTCAGAGTCTCATTCTGAGTTTGTGATTGAGTTTGTTTTTTTGGGAATATTATTTAATATTTGAGACTTGACTTTGTGTAATCCTTCAGAAGGCCATTTATGTGTGAGCAAGATGAGGAGGGATTACTTTAAGTACGGTACTTGATTTGGTTTTTGAGTCAAATTTTAATTGGTCTAAAATCATTTAAATGGAATCATATTTGCGTCTTGGGAATGGTATATTATCACTTTGCCTGAAACATAACGTACATACTGGGTACAGTCTAGTGATATTTAATTACATTGTCCGTTCTGATTGCAAGCCAATTATGGCAAATATATACGCTTGGGTCCGTACCTAATATTTATTGGACAGCAATAGAGAACCCGAGGATTGTAATTACGTTTTTGTTATTACAAATATCATATATATCATCATCGAGTTCTTAGTTTAGATTATTCGTTACATACATTGGTATTGTATTTCGGAAATAGCTTTACGCTTACAAGAGTCAGGAACCTAATGCCAATATTTTTTCCATTATTGGTGTCAAATGTATTGATGGCGGGAACAAAAAGGTAAGCTTTTTACTTTCTGTGTTCCTCTTTTGACTAGTCCATTATCATATCGTAAATTTAGATATACATCGTCATCAAAAAATGCTACTTGTAAGAACTACAATATTTCCTTCAGCCTTCGACCGGCAAGGGACCGTTTAAGGCGCCTGTTTTTCTATTGTGTCTGTAATTACGACGGCTGAGATATAAAATATTTTATGAAAGCAAATTGCACAGCAAACGTAGAAACCTTCTACAAACAATGATATCTCAGGCTAGGTTTTGCTATCAATTACCTTTACAAGGATATTTTGTACAAAACCAACTTGTTAGACAGATTAAGGTAATATATTTTTGTTTTACTTAATTCTCGAAACTCTGACTTTGCTGATATTATCTTCTCAGTATTTTACATATAAATTCTTCTTGGATGATGGATGTTTGTCACACTTTTAAGAAAAAACTACACACCAAATTATGATGAAATCGTGTAGTATTTATAGCTTTTTTATGTTAGCCTACACTGTCCCAATGCTAGGTAAAAGCCTCCCCCAAATCCTACCAGGTATTCTTCTCCTGAGTCAGCTTGAACCAGCATTTGCAGTAGGTTTCTAGGTCGTCTATAGAAGAACACAAAGGCTATAGAAGTACTCATTCCATACAGGAGGGTCTCGGGCCTTATTAACAATAAAAAGGTTTTTTTTTAATGGAGTGGTTTGGTTTTCACAGAAAAGAGTTTTAGTTACTAAAACTAGTTTAGAAACAGGAAAATTGTTGACGGATGTGTCGTGAATGATTTTCCTGTTGAAACATGTTTTTTTTTATTATTTTAACATAAAATAAAACACAAAAAATCTCGAAATATTTAGGATTTATTTTCCTCAAAGTTTCGTCTAAATTATAATTATTTATACAATGCTTAGTTAGCTGGTCAGTCTTGAGTATCCCTCATAATTATCACTGAGGGTAAAACTTGCTTTTTCAAAGTTTTCTCTTGAAAATCCCAAGTTCCTTGAATTCCTTTTTCGGAGATCGCAACAAAATTTTCCTGTAAATTAAATAAAAGGTCCCGCTATGAGAGAATTCCTCGATTAAGTTTTTAAGGTTCCGTATAAAAGGTTAATTGAAGAGTACGACTCTGTATTAACTTATTTATCGAAGTACTTAACAGCAATATTGAATATTGAAATTGGTATACTAATTTTATTGCGTTGTTAAATCGTAATAGCTGCTTTTTTGGCAGGGTATTTAGTGATGAAAGATTGACAAAAGTTGTATAAAGATAAGTAAAAAATCATAAGACTTTATAAATAAATATATCCCTTGATAAGGAAGAAAATGTAGAAAAATGAAAAATGTCTAAAACCAAGTTCACACTTAGCCATTGTCGTAATTGTTGTTTTAACAATACTAACTACAAAGGTCTCATAATATTACCGGACGTTTCCACGAGAAGGCCGCTTAAACAATTTTCCATCATTACCGGGAAGTGAAGATATCAAAACAATATTTCAAGGAAATATTTTTTTTTTTAATTGGGAGAATTAAACAAAAAATTCTTAATGGCGATTAAAATATTTCGAATAATTAAAGTTAGGGCTGTTATAAAAATAACGGTCAACTGGTGTTACTTTTTGTAGTGAAAATGGAAATGAAATTTCTGAATGTTCTAGGTCGCATTTTCAGTTTGGTAAATTCCTAATGGGAACCAATTCATGAATCATGAATTGGTTCCGACAGCCACTGTAGCAAGTTTTGTTGACATCTTAGTAGTCGGAGCAAGAGTTGCCGCAGTGGTTACCGCAGCCAGTTGTGGCGTTGTTGTCACCGTTGCAACGTTGTTTGTTGTGGTAACTAGCTGTAATAAAAAAGTTGTAATCTATGAGTGGTTACTTTGCGAGAAATTTTCATAATTATAAAATATTGATTTCGATTTGATTTTGTATGGTCTTTATTTATACATAAGTTATACAGTGTTGTTTACAAATGATCTTATTCTATTTGTAGACAAATCGTAATTTATTTTGTTACACAGGCTACCGCCTTTAAGAATAAGAAGAATAAGAATAAGAATCTTTATTTGTAAACATAGGTAGTTACACGGTGTGCGGGATGTTACAATACTAGTTAGATTCTCTATGTTTTGCCGCGAAGCGTACAAATATTATCACATATAAATTAATTATTTTATATTCAAGTAATCAGCAAGTGTTCCATGAAGTCATTTTTAATTATAATAAGAGCTGGACTTTTAGAGTACTATTTATACATAATAATTTAGAAAAACAGTAAATGATAATATAAATTGTATCAATTAATCAAAGAAATATTAAAAATTCGAAATCAAATAATGAATTATCTATTAATTAAAACGAATAATAATATAATTAAAGATTAGATGTTAAGTAATAATGAATAAGTATAAGTATTATCATTAAATACACAACTGGATGTCAAAATCATCTTGCAATTAAGTGAAAAACAATTAAACAGAGGTCAATACAAAAATATCAGTAAAGTTACATGGCAAATAATAAAATTATCAAATAATTATAGCAAGACATAATATTGTTAAAAACGTTGATGTCAAGTAATAAAGTAACTACAAATAGACAGAGGTCTTATGGTTGCTTTATGTCGTCTTCGTTGCTTGGTGCCATAAACATCGAGTGGTTAGATTTGGATATATTCGAAGTTACTTTTATTCCGGTATTTAAAACAGGTGTAATCTTGTCAATAAAAAAATCGTTGAAAATATTAGCTATTTCACGGGGATCTGTTATATTTTTATTCCCAGTTGTAATGTTTGTGATTGTGCTTTTAGGTAATTTTGGTTTAGTCAGATTTATGATCTCCCATGTCGCTTTAGATTTATTCTCTGCCGATTTTATTTTGTATGTATTTTGAGCACGTTTGGTTAATTTCACTATTCGCTTGTAGGTATTAGTATAAGTATTAAGTTTTATTTTATTTGCCTCATTTCTATTCAGACGGTAATTCCACAAAAGAGTCCTCTTTTTTTTACTGCAGGCTCTTACTCCTCGCGACACCCATTGAGGTCGTTTGTTTAGCCTTATTTTTATTAATTTAAATGGGAAGCACAGACGATAGAACAAGGAAAATGTCTCCAGAAATAGGTTGTAAGCCTTATCCGGATCATCGCATTGATACATACTCGAAAAAAACGCCGTTTGTAGACATTTTTTAAACTTTTTCATATTATCTAAACTAAAGTCCCGCCGTTTTACATACCAGTGATTTAAGCGAAAAGTTCTTTCTGTGGGACACTTCAATATTTGACAGGTGTGATCTGACAAAGCTAATTCAACTACATCAGCTTTGCATTTAGTGGCAAGATTATGTGCAAAGTGGTCAATGCATGTGTTACTTTTTAACCTGGTAGGTTGGTTGATTTCTAACTTAAAATTAAAATTAAGGAGCAAACATTCTAGGTCAAGGGATACACTACTACGTTTTAACGTGTCTATATTGAAATCACCACATATTACTACTTTTTGGTTTTGTTTCTTTGTTATTAACAGTAATAATTTTTCAAAGCTGCCAAAAAATGTGGTTAAATTATTAGATTTTGGGATTCTGTAAATACAAATGACAATTGTTCTTGATTGCGTTAATTCGATAGCACAACATTCAAATGACTTACTTATTGCTAGTTCATTTATGTAAGGCAAATCTATCCACCGAAGCCCTTTTCTGACCAAGATACATGTTCCACCTCGTTTTGATTCTGTTCTACTAAAACACGCCGCCAGTTCAAAGTTAGGTATGGTCAGAAAGTCTTCATATCCCGACATAATGAAATGTTCAGAGATGCAGATGACGTCAATGTCGATATTCTTCGTGCTAAGCTCTTCTAGGCACACAGTGAGAGCATCTGCTTTATTTAGGAGTCCTGCTATGTTCTGATGTATGATATGCAAATAGTTGTCAAAGAAAAAACTGGTTACTCTGTAATTCGTCAGTTTGGTACAGCTCCTCTATATTGGTTTGTCTATAAAATATGTCATATTCTTTTAGCCCTTGGATAAATGTGTCAATATCTTTGAAAATTGTATGCATGCCATAGTTATTAACTAGGCCAGTGTGTTTTGAGAACATAGTGTAATCATTTGATAGATTCTTATTTGAGTCCAGAAAGTATGCATGCTCATGTGTCAATGTGTCGAGATAAAGTAAATTGTTAAATACTTCGACCCTCCAATTGTACATTGTTTTATAATCACTGTATTTATAAGATGGAGCACAGATTATAACATTCGTGTGTTTTATATTCTGTAAGGACGTCCGAATGAATAATACCAGCTGAAAGTAATCGTTTGTACTACTAAAATCTTCCTCTCCCAACAATATAATGCAAAAATCATTGAATGTGAATTTTTTTAACCTGGTTTCTATGTCATATAATAACTGTTCGATTTTACAGTTCGGCATTAAATAATGACATATGTTATCCGAATGTTTACTAAGCGTAGTTTCTGCAATATTTCTAATTTTTTCTTCTTGTTTGTACTTAAAATGCAGATTTTACAGTCTGTAGTCTCCAATAATTGTAATCGTTGTTTACGTTTAGGATTTGTTATTGTATTTTTTGTTTGCTTGTTGGGGGTAGGTTGTTTTGTTTTATTTTTCATGTCGAGGGTAGGCGTATTTATTTGTTTTTGTAAACATTGCAGATGGTCTGGTTCTGGAAATGTGGCTGCCTGTTTCAAACTCGCACATGTTTCATTTGTTTGGTTATGTGATATAATATTATGAGGTGTGATGTTCGAGTCCGGAATTGTAGGGTATACATCAGTTTGTGTTGCCTGGTGGTTAGTATATTTTTGGAATTTCTGCAAAGCGTTGATGTCTTTGCTTGGGGTAGACTTCCTGGCTTTACTCTTCCTATTACGACTCGGTGTTATAATTGTGTTGTCCGATAGACTAAGGTTTTTGTATGCTTCAGCGACCTTTAAGGTCTTGTTGAGGTCAGACTTTAAGCGGAAGTTCTCAGTATTTAAGTTCTCAATTTCTTGGTGAGCACTAGTCAATTCGCTTGTAAGACCAATTATCTTCTCATTCAATTCAATTACCGTCTGACTTTCATTGAGTGACGTGTTCGGAAGGCTCATCATGGTGGTATCAAAAAGAGGAGACTCACTTCCTGAAACATCGTCAAGTGAGCTTGCTCGTCGGAGTTTGTTAGTGCGGTATGTAATATTTTGTTCGAGATCCATGATAAATGAAACAAACAAAAAAGCAAATATGCTTCGTGTATTGAAATGTAGTCAGAATGAAGTCAAAAGACTGGTATCCAAGCTAGGCAAGTAGTTGTTGGCAGTGCAATTTCCGAACGAATATTTTCTATGAGTGACAGTGCTGATCTGTGATTGGATAGTGACTAATCAGCTGTCCTTTGTGAGCTTTGTTGACATATAAAATTAGTGATTTCAAAATTGCAACTGTTTTTTTATAAGTAATTCGTGGTCCAGTGTTTGTTTAATCCATTAAAATGTTATTCTGTTATCTGTATTGTATATAAAAATATGAATGCCAACCTTATATAGTGAAGTTTTTGGTTTGTTGTTTATTTCAATCCTTGTTCACTGCCAATTATGTTCTTGCACTGTTGTTGTCATAATCCATGAGTGACGAGAGTTATTTCCTGGATAACACTTCCAGTGGTGCCCTTCCGAAAGTAGACTGCACTTATGTATTCTAATGATGTATTTTGCAATTAAATGAATTATTTTTTTTAAAATCTTTCACTGACCGATGTTGACTGGTTGACCTAGTGACATAGACCTCCCCTCCCCTTTCTAAACATTAAAACGTGTTTTTAGGGTTCCGTACCCAAAGAGTAAAAACGGGACCCTATTACTGAGACTTCGCGGTCCGTCTGTCTGTCTGTCTGTCACCAGGCTGTATCTCATGAACCGTGATAGCTACACAGTTGAAATTTTCACAGATGATGTATTTCTGTTGCCGATATAACAACAAATACTAAAAACAGAATAAAATAAATATTTAATTAGGGCTCCCATACAACAAACGTGTTTTTTTGCCGTTTTTTGCGATAATGGTACGGTACCCTTCGTGCGCGAGTCCGACTCGCACTTGGCCGGTTTTTTATTATGACAATACTTTGCATTGAAGTAACTAACTTATAAAAGGAATCATTATAAACTACTGGGTATGTGGAGGTCTTAGAAAGGACCCACATAATATTTACTATATTTAGGTTACAAGATGTACACTATATTACAGTTTTATATAATAATAGAAAAATAGTGGGTAGTTGGTGCATAAAATATTGGATCGAAAGATATAGAGTCAGGGATTTCAATAATACTTGTTATCTTTTGTGAATAATCGCTGCTGAGGCTAGCGCGCAAAACGTTGCTCTTATGATTCGTGCATCGCTGCAAAAATTTAAAAAAATACTTTTAAACATTGAGACATCTTTTCATAAAAAAACATCAATGATCAGTACGATTACAAGAAGAAGTGACTCTTTGCTTATAATTCACATAATGGTTAATCAGCCTCGTCTCTTTAAAAACGAGTGACATGTAACTCCTTAATGTAATGACTCGTTCTTTGACATTATTCAATATTTGACGTGCTGTAGTGCCTACGTGACGTTCCTTGAACTATTGTTGACGTTTAATGTAGATAACTAATTACGTCTGCGGTCGGGTTTACAGTTTAGGTATTACCTAAATGAAATCATATTTATCTAATTAAGTAACCTTACTTGTATTGTGGTTTCAATAAAATTATGAATATAGCACCTACTCCTTTGTTTATCATGTACCTAGTGAGCAAAGTACGAGTAGGTTATGTGAATAATTGTATAGGTACCATTTTAATCTTATAGGCGGACAACAGCAAATCTTTTTTGTGCTTGTAGCCTGTTTTATCTATTCATAAAAAACCGTAAAACTTTCGGTTTTCGTATCTATCCGTAAAACTTTTGGTTAACTTATCTGTCACATTTATTTTGCTCTATTTTCTTTGCCTTTTTTTGGTATTTAGTAAATTAGATAAAAATTAAAAAGAGATTAAAAATCTGTAAAATTTCAGACTAATGTATGAAAATCGAGTGACAAGTGCTTAACAATCGTTTAGTGGAAACGATTCATAGCGAATCGAGACTCGTAATTTTTTTTTAGTTCGCAATACTGGTCACTGACTGCTGACAGACAGATGACAGGCAGAAAAAAATAAACTAGCACTCGTTCGTTTTCTTTCGTTCTGAGTGCGCACATATTTTCCATGTTTCATTGTAAAACCCCACCAGTGAGAAAAATAATATATGACCCCACCACCTCGGCTTTGCATACTATAAAGGACTATTCGACGGATCTTACTATTTTGAATTACCCGGCTCTCTATTTTGGACAACTGATTACGCCTATCAATAGGAAATTGACGACATGGATCTCTGTGTGAATTGTACCATTGCGACTGGCCGCAATAACTCTATTGGCAGTAGAATATTGGACGATGAGGCGATTTTATCAATATTCGTCAGTGGCGTGCATCTCAGCCTGTAAGTACCTATTCAAATCGAACTTTTAGCCTTTCAAGCGAACAAAACCAGACTTATGATATACCTACTATTTACGGTCTCCGGCGTCATATATGTCGGCTTTCTTTTTGGTGGATAGCATAATAATAAGAAAGACTTAATGAATAATCTAAGACTTAATCTCTTTCTTATCACAATAAGATAGGTTCGGTCCCAGGCAGCGATTTGATCTAACATGATTTAAATAGTTCACTTATTTCAGGTTACCAGTGAGAACTATATATGCCAAGCATGTTGGAACATGGCCCAAGACGTGGTTCTTGGGAGATGTCCGATTGAAGCATCACACCAAGTTGGTCATCCCAGAGGCAAGAGAGTAAGAGAAGGGAGGCAAGAGGCAACCTTCTTCGACAGCTAACGGCTTCAAATACTTCTTGGTTATTGCGGGGACGTATACAAGTCGCAAAACATATTTTGTTTACGTTTTAGTTGACAGGTGTCGAAGAGGACAAGATTCAATATTAGGTTATTATTGTAATTGTATTGTAGGTACAAGGACTGTAGGCTGCTGTGCCCATGTAATGTGCATAATATGGTATCTCAGTTGAGCAAGATACCAAGAAAATATCGTATCTCCTGCACAATTCTTAAATAATATTCTAATAATTATTGAAGATGAATGATAAATATTCAAAACGTAATTATATTGGTGTTTTATTTTACTTCCTCTTCTCAATCTGCCTAGCCTTTTCCCAACTATGTTGGGGTCGGCTTCCAGTCTCAGCTGAGTAGATATAGATAGAGCTGGAGCTACTGCCTACCTGACCTCCACAACCCAGTGACTGGGTAACCCGATACCCCTTGGCAAGACTGGTGTCAGATCTCAGGCTTCTGGCTACACGTAACGACTGTCAAGGACCTTCAAATGACAGCCGGGACCAACGGCTTAAAGTGCTTTACGATGCTCGGAGAATCTTGTTATGTTGAAATGGTCACCAATCCAATGACCGACCTCGTCAAGTGTTGCTTAGCCTTGAAGATCGACCCGTACGGCTGTTATTATTTAGCTAAGAGCTCCTTTTACTTCATCTTCTCCTTTTTTATTTAAAAGGTACCCGCTGCTTTTAAGTGCAGGATATTGGATGTGGAGACTTGTCTTGGACTGTAGTGACTGTCCGGCCATGCCAAACGTGTCAGATCTTCGATACGTCACACATGGAGATTTTCTACTTGCACTCCATGAATAAAACCATTACACAACTGAAGCCATTCAAAAATATTTCGCAAATAACATAAAAAAAACTACAATGTTGTATTGTAACCTCACTTTTACAAAACTTCATATAACTTGATTCCTGGATAGCCAAATTTCACCAAATTTTCAGCAAGGTCTTGTTAATATATCCTCTTACAAATAAGGCTAGTTTGATTGAGTTAACACCTGGGCCCAGAATACTATGGCGTCTTGCCCTTCTCCTTTCTGCAAAATCAACAGAAAATCAGAAAATTAATTCTGAATAATTCTGTCAATTAATTAATTCTTATAGTTTTCCACAAAAATATAAAAAAGCTTTTTAATACAAGTTCAACCAACGTTGAATGCAAGCTGTTAATATATTGAGTTATTTAGGTACTGTAATAAAATAATTAATTTTAAGTTTTATTTAGTTATTTTTCCAGTTTATTTCCTGTTCAGATCTACTTTCTAAACATACTTCTAGGCCACTCTAGAGGCCATAGTTGACCTAATAGGTACTGCCCGGTGGGTTACCAATGTCAGTATCTTTAAAAATCTATTACCACACAAATTGCAAGAAGTACTAGAAGCAGGTTTAATAATCCCTGACAGACAAGTAAATGAACTTGTGACAGTACATGTGTTAGACCATTAAGACACAATGGTCTGGGTGTTTCCGCAACAACCTACCTGACTGTCTATTTATATCTGCCTTTTGATAAAAACTTTGATAAGATCATAGAGCAACACGGACCACCGACGGGCAACACGGACCACCCGCGGACCGGAGTGTTTCTCTATGGTACAGATGATGAATAAAGTCGGGGTTGACCATAAGCACAGATAATATAATACTAGCATCTATAAGTAAACAAGTTGAAGATTTGTTTAGTTTAAATATTGAACTAGCTTCTCAGATTATAAGGGCTACTTATTTTGAAGTTATAAAAAGTTGCGGAAGAGATCTACATAATAAATAGCCTTTAAAGCTATCCTGCCATAGAATTATCCAATAAGTTATGCGATCCAACCTACGGCAGTTCGTCTTCGGTATGCAAGTTCCGTTGCTATCGCGAACCATGCCGTCTATGCACACACATTCCGGCTTGCACTTTGTAGTGCCTCTCCACAGCGGATCGAGTGTCAGACAGTATTGCTAGGGTAACCGTCGATATTGAACATTCTTCCCAGATTATAAATGGATTACCTATCTTGAAAGTTTTAAACTAGTTGCGGAATACAGCTACTACTATTACAATTATCTCAGTACTACATAATCCATAGAAATTACCCTTAAAAAACTATTCAACCATAGAATTAGGTATTAAAATATTTATACATTCCAACTTACGTATGGTCCGTCTTCAGTATGGAAGTTCCATTACTACCGCGAACCATGCCGTCTATGCACACACATTCCGGCTTGCAGAGCGTAGTACCTCCCCCACATCGGATTGGGTGTCCTAGGTCGTCACACGTCTTCGGCCCACAGTGGGCACACTCCACGTTCACTTCGTTTTCTTTGCATACTTCTCGTTTCACGACTGGAAAAATTGGAGGATAAGTTTTAAATATTGTTGTTTTTATATTTACTTTTACAGATTTAATGTCATGAGCATTTTACAGATTTCCATAGCGAATTTCAATACCACATATTCTTTTCAATAAGTTTATTTTGAAATTTTCGTCCCTCGTTATAGCTGACAGAATGCCAGTTTCTCTAGACCCTCAGATCAAATATACCCACTAAAGATAAGGTACGCATCATCATTATTAATAAATATTTGGGCCTAGAAAAGAAGTTTAGATGCCATTCTTGATTCTCCGAATCGGAATATCGGAATGCCTGCATTAAAAGTGTGGGGCCGCAAAATTGAATGATTGGTGGAAGGGGATCGATTGATGTTCTGTGTTTTGTTCCAATCTTTGAAACAGCAGAGATCTGAAGTGTAAAACTGCTGTAGAAGGATCAATTTAGCTTAGTTTCAGTAATTGTGCTTCGTTTTATTTTCTCCCTAAAATTAGGTTCCGAAATGAGAGCACTCCTTGTGGTACTAAAAGACAAAATGTCCTGACGATATTAAATAGCACGTCTTTGTGCCAAGCGTACACACAAACTAGTGTTTTATTACTTCATAGAATATGAACGAGCGAAGTAAACAAAAAAACTTAAAAATTCATATATGACAGAGTTTCGGGAAAAGATGAATGTAAACAGTTCTGGAACTAACCACGTTTATTATTCGGATGTACTAGCTATTCAGCGCAGCTTTGCTCCCGTAGCAAATCTCATAGATATAATTTATTTCATCAGAGTATAAGAATGCTATGGAACTCAGCAATAGTGTAACTTTCTCAGCTCGTCAGTAAAATAATAAATTTTCGTAATCTTTTCAGAGAGCATTGGTGGCCCAGTGATGACTTACAAGTTGTAGGTCGTGGGTTCGAACCCAGGCAGGCGCTATACTTTGTGTAAATTATTTCATCACCCCTGCTCTCAAAACGGTGAGGAAACGGAATGTCCAAGAACCAAAAATTCGAAGACATGTGACACCCACCAACCCGCACTGGGCCCGCATGGTGGATTATGGCCCACTCCCTCTCACAGAGAGGAAGACTGTGTTCCAGCAGTGGGAGCGTTAGAAGTTACTATTTTTAGAAACATAGAAATTGAAGAAATTGATTTAGAAACATATGAACAAATCTGTATGAGAAAAGGTCTTTGCCTTTGCAGTGGAACAGTTACAGGCTGGCATTATTTAAAATGTAAAATAATCAACTTTAAGAATTTCGTAAGGATTACCACTTTTTAATAACTTACCCACCTACGAACACTACCTACGTATTCCAGTACCTACTGCGCTCTGTGGCGCGGGCCGCTGTCCGCCAGACCGGCCGACTGCCTGGGCGTTGTATGGTGTGTAAGTTCAATCATTTACGCGTAATACAAATAATTGCATATCTTTGGAACGGTTGCTTTTTTAAATTTTTCTTCAAAATTATTTTTAAATTAAATTATTACACAACTCCTTAAAATTCTTAGAGTTCATTTATTAACACCTTATATTATTATAAACAACGAATGAACGCTACCGCTAACGCTTTGGAAAGGTTGCTATATTTCGTCGTGATTATTTTTAAAATATTTTGTTATACAAATTAAAATTCTTAGACTTAATTTATACCTTATATTATTATTATTATAAACGGCACAATTGATTGTATTCAATTTTGCCGATTTTTTTAAAATTTGGTTCTGTTTAGACATACATATACGTTCAAAGACAATACGTAAAAAGTTGATGTTGAATGGAAGACTGCGTTTACACGGTACGAATTCAATCGATTTAGACATGCACTGATAGATTCTCCACTGGCATTGTGGGAACCAGTGACCCGAGATGCCTTGGAAGTTTGCTTTACGATTGCACTACTTTTCCGCTTCAGAAGTGACAAAATCTTTTTAGAAGATAAAGGTGGATTTTGCGATTTTAACAAGGCATTGTATTAATTTTGATATCATTTACCAATAGTATAGACAACCAAATTTTTAATCCTAATTATAAATGTAAAAGTTTGGGTTTCAATCACGCAAAATCGGCTTAACGGATTTGTATAAAATTTTGCATACAGATAGTCAAGTATAAGTAAGTTCGGCAGGGCAAAGGGAACAACTCTATGAAAGAGTATGACACATTTCCTTTAATTTTTTTCGCTTTTGCGTTGATAATTTAGAAAGGGTACTTCCGTCCGTAGTTGAATTCACGTATCTTTTCCATGATTTACCCCATTTTGGGTGTATTACGCAATACGAAAGTCGTTATTGTAAAGGTGTCGTGACCTTTAACTATACTTGTTCTTTACCGAATTCACTTACGCTATTAGTCTGCTGGATTAACACATATGATATTTTTTATCCCGATAAACTCCGTATACTGGTTTCTTGGGATTCGGATAATAAAACACTTTTCCCACGGACAAGGGCGTGGGCAGAAGCAAGATGTCTAGTAGATTTCTAATAAAACATAAATTATCTATATTCTTTGCATAATATGCTCTACAAGAAGAGTCACTCGGTACTGAATTACCACTTTTTTACCAAGACAAAAAATCTTCAGAATAAAAAAATTCAGTTCTACCTACGGGGAGTTGAGAAGGATTTATTGTCGCTTGCATTTCAAAGATATTGCAATAGAATACCGCGACGGTTGGACACTGAACCTTATTACCATATTTTTCATTTGAATTTTGTCAGGACGCAAAGAGATCTTGAGGATAAATCTGTTCTTACAAAACGGGTAAGATTTTTAGGATCTATTGTTGCATGAAGAATATATGCATGTAACTCATTTGAGCTATTTTGTCGTCGACGTTCATAGCCACTATATAATTCTTTTATATATCTACAAGTAAGTCTAGTGTAGCTTTCAGCTAGACTTTTCACAAAGATGATTGTTCGTCTATATAAATCGTGGCCAATTTAATTAATTACCCTATCAAATGTACGACGGTTTGCATCAAAATCATTTTAATTAAACTGCTAAGGCTAATTGATTATCTGTCTTCAAACAATTCCGTTGCTGCCACCTCCAAGGGCTTTCAATGAGAATTGTGATTACTCTAAGTATTGTTTGGACAATTTAGAATCCCAACAGGTACCTATGTTTATTGGATCGCTTTGTTCAGTTGCCTTTGAGCGAATAACACGTAACTGAAAAGTGGAAATAAATCCCGGCTTTCTGGAAGGAGAGTCGACGGCTTAGGTGGAAACCCAACTGAAACAGGTTCCTTCGATTTAAGTAAATGTAATAGAAAATATTTCTAAGTTGGATTACGCTTTATAGCCATCTTTCTTTTATGGATGACGGTCTTATAATCTTATAGTTCTTGTTGAATGCTGTGCTAATAATAGAGGTTTCCAGCTTTAATATTTATGTTTTTTGTAGCTACTAAAAACCGTATTTTTTTGAACTGTTCAGAAGCTGTGAAATACGGAAATCTTAGTTCAAAAGTAACGTTTTGTCCAACAACGTAGGACCTATTTTAATTATTACACAGAATAATTAAGTAGAGACAAAAATGGGATAACTCACAATGTGCCTTATCAGAAAGACTTGTCTATACTAATATTATATAGAGGAAAGATTTTTTATTTGTTTGTTTGTTTGTACCGAATAGGCTCCGAAAATATTGGACCGATTTAAAAAAATCTTTTACCAGTAGAAAGCTACATTATTCCTGAGTAACATAGGCCATTTTTTTATCCCGAAAACGGGTCCTGTGGGGTGGTCCACGGGAGCGAATTCATTAAAAAATTATTTATTGAACATGTATTAATCGAAGTGCAGTAAAAAACCCGCTAATTGAAAATTGTGGAATAATTTGTTTTAAGAGCGCTGCACTGTATCGAGCAACAGCCAATTTATTCTTCGATAAGTTAATTATGGACACGTTAACTACACAAAACGTGCATGCAATTAATTTTTATTAATTATTTATTTCAATGTTTCTTTAATGGTGAATTCGTGAATTCTTTTTCGTGACTTTTGGTGTTAATTAATATACTTATTTTATTTACGACAAATTAAAATTATATTATTCTACACCTGGAACTAATTCAAAAAGGGACATTTTACTTAGAAAAATGGAATAGAACAAGCAAAAGATGTTACCCGAGCCATAATAACGAATCGATTGACACCTTATTCATCAAAATCGCATGAATAATTTAGGCGCTACAGAGGAACATACGTAAATACATAGACTGCTATAATCATAACCCTTCCTTTTGGCATAAGCTTGTTGAAAACAAAACATGATAACTGACCAATACAAACTCCGACTGAAAATAATATTTTCTCCTTTTATCCATCATTATATGGTATTTCTGCAGTCAGTATTTTCGATTTTCTGAAAAATAAAATGAATGAATGATGAATGTTGTTCTATTTGTTTTGTACTGGATGTAGCTACTTTCATGACCCACATACCAGCATTTAACTAAGTACTTTGGAAACTAATAGCTGCAATTAAGAATATATCTACAAAAGGATATCAAGTAGAGCGGACTTTATCCAACAAAGTAACTTTATATGCACATTATTGCACATTTCTCGTCCCTATTCCGACATAATGGACTATCAGTTGATGTTACTAAGTTACAAACACAGAGCAACGCAACTACTCACCGGGCTTTGCTAAAGTCCCTGCCACGAGAAGCTATACATTTAGTAAATAAAGAATTCTACTAAGTTACGTAGCGACCAAATTCAATCAACTCAAAGTAACATACGTGTACCTAATACGAAACTAAAATAACATCAAAAAGCAATTTCAATCAATTCCAGCAATATCACTTGCTCGGGTTATATTTGGAACTGGAACGTGTCTACCACAAAACATTAGATGACAGCGCTTTATATCGCTAAAATATAACTCGACCAATTGAAATTGATCTTAAGTTTCATAATACACGCATGTTACTTTGAGTCGATTGAATTTGGGATTATTTGTTGTTGATTGAATTGTCGCTATGTAACTTAGTAGAATTCTTTATTTACAAAATTTATAGCTTTTCGTGACGGGGACTTTAGAGACAGTAGGTACTGTAAAATTTTTGATACAAATCAAGCCTGTCAGTGAATATCGCAGTTGACTCATAAAAATTGACAGCCTGTGACAATTCAGTCTATAACTTTGCCCATTGTTACAGCTAACTAAGTAATAAATTCTTAATTGTAATTTGTTATGGCGTCCAATAAGGAGTATTCTGTCTTTCTTTGGTTTCTTGATCTAAACACATAACTCTGTGGTATGCGGTGCCGGACATTGTAATCTTGGGAAAAACGCCAAAAAATATGATCCGTCGCAGTATGCGTCAGTGTTAAGGAGGATTAAGTGTCTGGCACCGCATACCGCAGCGGTATGCGTTCTGATGATGAGACCAGCGGCCTAATTGCGTAAGTGAATTCGGCAAGGCAAATAATTTAACCGCCATCAATCGGCCAATCACATAAACGGAAATCCACATCGCGTCTTTCATCTTGCATGTCATTGGTCGATTGATGGCATCAAAATCCTTTGCCTTGCCGAATTCACTTACGCAATAAGGCTGCAGGGGCCGTGCTATAACGTGTCAACGTCATCATGATACCGCTGTGAAAAAGGGATAGTGGTCGTTATCCTGTATAGCTCCTTCTCTCTCTCGCTCAGTGGAACCTTGTGTGTTTTGACACGTCATAGTAAGGACTAAGGACCCATAGCTTAAGACTGCCGAAACTTGAGCTCAGTGCACATCGCGCGGGCAAAATAGGTACATTTTAGTAATAGCGCCTTTAGCCGCTGCCGGTTCCGTGTTCTGTGGTTCACCACTATTCTGTTCGTCTGTCTTTTGTTTACTTGGTCTTCTTTCGAACTGTTTTGAACTATATTGTTTTGTATCGAGTTTTTTTTCTTTTTCTTTTATCTCTATTGGTTTAGTTTGTTGAAACAATTCATAAATAGGTCCGTGGTTTGTTTAGATTTTCAGACTTTAAGGAAACCAAAATAGTAATGTTTAATTTTGAGAGCATGTTTTTTATATTAGGCTTCATGGTGCCGTGCTAGTATAAATAAACATGGTTGCCTGTCTTGATGCTGGCCAAGGCTCCCAGAATTCCTTCCAAGTATTAATTTCTTCAGTCATCTCGAACCAACCCCGGCAGTAGGTTTCTAGGTCGTCTCGCCACCTCTTTCTGGTCTGGCCTCGACGGCGCTGTCCATCCTCAGGCATCCAATTTGAAGACTATTGCCCAGCGGTCACTGTGCATTCGGCTGACGTGACCCGCCCAATCTTATTTTAACCTGGCTGCCTTTTTTCCCACATCTATGATCCCTGCTTTAGAGCGAAGCATGGCGTTTCTTATAGGTAGGTACTGTTAGGTCTTTTTACGCCCAGAATGCTGCGCTCCATTGCTTTTCGACAAACCTAAAGCATAAAGCAGGTGAAAAATAACAAGCGAAGAATGTAAATACCTACATTTTGTAATTAACATGTACTACATTTGTTACTAATTGTTACTTAGTCTGAATACTATCTATACTTTTGACAGCCAGTATCTACACTGTATATTTAATTGACACTGTAAAAACCTGTTATCATTTTTAACTTGATCTTTACTATATTCCGTTACCGTATGCATACTTCGCACTAAGGAGCATTTTGACTTCAAAACCGGACAAAAGTTACAATTAAAATTACTGCAAATGTCACGCTTGTTGGCGTTTTATTGCACACAAGTAATGTTACTATGATAAACCGGTCCTACCTCGGACCCTTCCCCTCCGCTCACCTCGGTAGGGTAGACGGAAACTAGCCTTAGTTTAGTACGCAAGTCTAATTTCCCGATACGTTGTATTGTTTTCAAACTTGCAGTAAGTGTTAAAAGGGGTTTGAAGTGGAGTATGGAAAATTTTAACAATGAAATCTGAAGAACAAGGTATGTACTTATTTTAAATTTATATTATCTTTAGTACGATTGACTATTATGTATTTTTAGAACCAGCATCAATAGAGGGGAAAAAAAATTAAAATCTTGTAAGTATTTTTTTACTAATTAGTACTTTTGAAATAGTACCGAGTTAGATCGGGTTATAAATATACTTTTGTGGTAAAATATAGAGTTTCACCATATCAAAACAGTAAAAACCTTTTCCACATCTTTCCACCACTTTAAAGTGTTAGTGAAAGTGTCAATTTTAAAATCATTTAGAAGATTTTTAAACTGTTGTTTTTTTTACAGTTCCACATCACATGTGATTTAGATGACTCGGAAATCGTTGTAAATATATGCTTTCTAAAAAGAGCCCAGCTAGAAGATCGTATCTGTACGGTTGGCATCCAATGAAGCCAACTCTTCACAAAATCCTAGTGCACGGTACAACTGTAATAAAATACGTCATCCCTATCCCGTAGAAGCCCGTAATAAGCACTACCGCTCATATTGGCAAAATTATGCCCGAAAATTTTCGAATATTGAATGTAATCAAGATGTCCTCAACAGGCTGCTTCTCACATCAGATCCTTTTGTAAGTTGTGTACGGAAACGTAAACCTAGCAAAAGCCAGTCCTTTATGAGTTAAGCCATAGAGTTGTTCGAGCCAGAAGAACTGGATACAGAAGAAGACCAATCATCGAGACTTGCGCACTCAGACGAATCCATAAGATTTTTTATTTACCGTTATTTTGTAAAAATATATCGCTGGCCCCGGGCAATAAAGCGGTAATATCAAAAATCAAATTTTACAGGAGAAATAAAAGAAGCTAATTTATTTATATTTCAGCGTAAAGTAATCCAAAACAGGAGTTCAATATCTCAAATGAAAGCTAATTTTTTTACCTATTTAACCATTTAAAAATAATTGTAATGGTATATAAAATTAAAGAAATAATTCAAAAAATGTATAATACAAATTATAGACGATACCGTTTAAATTGTAACATCATTAACGACTTTTGAGACACACCGACCACTGAGATTTAGGAATGTAAGTATGTAATACGACGTAATTTCCACTTTAGATCTCGAGCGTAATGGCCGATTACCACCTTTTTCAGGGAAATTTTATAGCCAAAGCTTAGCTGTATCATGCACTAATCGCTATTTTAGAATCCTATCAATGAAACATATTTTTATGTAACCATCGTAACAGACTGACCTTATATTGTAATTTATTTTTATTTTTAATCATTTTAAACAGTATTTTAAGTATTTTTATTTTTTTTATTTTTTGTTAATTTGTATTAAGTATTAACCTTTGCAAACAAAAATAAAACAGACAAATCCTTAAAAAAATAAAAACATTATGCCACTTTAACTTGAATAAATTCATAGAATTTTTATAAACTACTTTATTTATTTACTACTAAATTTTTATGAGCAATTCTGGTTGTCGATATACAGGAGAGAGCAATATTCATTAGATTCATCAAAATCGGCCCCGTGTGTCCCTTTGAGTGCTTTCGCTATTCTTCATAGTGTCTGATTTGACCATCCACGCCCACTTGGAAAACTCAGCCTGTATAGTATATCCAGGTACAGCAAGCATTAACATAATTTAACGATTTACTTATTTAATTTTAAATGTTGGTACTGACCAACGTATAGAATTAAATAAGTTAATCGTTAAATTAATATAATAGAATTAAATAACAGGTAGATGTTAAATACTTATAAAAAAGGGAAAAATTGCTATTGATTGGGAACTTGAGTCTTTTAAATTGAAATGGAAGATCAGTGGAGATTATTGGGATTCGACGAATGAACACGCTTTTCCCTTTTCTCATACCTGTTAATTTAGTGGCATCTATTATTTATTTTGTCCTTATTGTGTAAAATACTCATTAAGTCACATTGCATAATCAATATTTTACATAAACATAACCGGTACTCTTAATTTCCCCATAAAACAATAGTACCCCACCCCTTTTAGGAGTAGATTGAAAAAAAAAATGCAGTCCTCAATAATTTATTGCCAAAAACATTCCTGCAAAGTTTCAACCAAATCGCAAGCCACAATAAAAAAAAAACATACAAAGTTCAGCTGCATTTGAATGTAAAAATATCTTTTCTTTGCTAACACGCGCTGGATAGTCCAGCAGGCCAAAAGGACCTGTACCGGCTTGCTAGAGCTAGGGAGAAAAGGGAGAAGAGAGATGTCTGTCAGATAAGATGTATAAAAGATGAGGCTGGAATGATTCTTTCTGATGATGAAAAAATTAAGGATAGGTGGAAGGAATACTTTGACTGAAACTGATGAATGAGGAAAATAACTGGAGTGGTATGTTAGAAAATAAACCTGTGAATGAGGGGTTAGTGAGAATAGTTAGTATGGAGGAAGTAAGAATTGCAGTAAATGGAATGAAGACTGGTGAGGCAGTTGATCCGGACGGGATACCAGTTGAAGTATGCAAGATATTGCGCGTCAATGGACGGTCGTGGTAAGCTTTATTCTTCAATAATTTGTTACGGGAAGAAGCTATACCTGATGAATGGTGCAATAGTGCGCTGGTGCCCATCTTTAAAAACGAAGGTGATGTGCTAGAGTGTAACAACTATTGAGGAATAAAGCTAATGTCACATAGTATGAAAGCTTGGGAGAAAGTTATTGAAAGGCGGTTGAGAGAAGAGAGTGAAATATCGCATAACCAATTCGGTTTTATGCCTGGTCGGAGTACAACGGATGCCATTTTTGCAATCCGCCAGTTGTGCGAGAAATACAGAGGTGCACATAAAAACTTGCACATGGTGTTCATTGACCTCGAGAAGGCATACTAGCGGGTGCCCCGTGAGGTTTTGTGGTGGGCCCTTAAGAAGAAAGATGTACCTGGGAAGTATGTACAGTTGGTCCGAGGGAAGTACAGTCGATGCAGTACCCGAGTCCGATCTACAATGGGCACTACTGACAGCTTCAGTGTGGCAGTCGACTTGCACCAAGGGTCGGATCTCAGTCCTTACCTCTTTCTGATGATAATGGACGCTCAGACGTCGGACATATAGGAAGAGGCTCCCTGGTGTTTGCCGACGACATTGTGCTGGTTGCCGAGAGTGGCCTAGAGGTCCAGATTGGAGGTTTGGTGGTACAGACAAGAGCAGAAATAAAACAGAAAACTTGTTCTGTGATTCTGGCGATCTCTCGAGTTCCGTGCCTATAGCTGTCGTTGGAACACCCATACCGACGTGCTCCAACTTCCGGTCAAAGCTTGTCCAAGGGGATGTTGAGATAGACCGAGATGTTACGCACCGAATCAACTCGGGATGGATGAAATAGCGACAGATCACTGGAACAACTTGCGACCCACGGATGCCCCTTAAGTTAAAGGAGAAAATTTACAAGTGCGTGATTAGACCTGTCGTACTGTATGGATCAGAATGTTGGGCTATGAAAAAGATGGATGAAAAGAGATTGCGTGTAGCAGAGATGAGAATGTTGAGATGGATGTGAGGAGTGACGAGAATGGATAAAGTGAGAAATGAGTATATTAGAGGTAGTTTGAAAGTGGCGTCAGGAAACCGTTTATTCTCGTATGGCATGTGATGAGGAGGGATGATGCATGTTACTAAAAAAGTTATGAATATAAATGTGGATGGAGAGGGAGGAGACGGCCAAAGAAAAGATAGACGGATTGTGTGAGGAGTGATATGAAAGAAAAGGAAGTCAGTGATGGCGTGACGGGTGACAGGACTGTATGGAAGAAGAAAACGTGTTGCGTCGATCCCAAGTAACATGGGTCAGAGGCAGCAAGTTGATGAAGATGATTAAACTACCCATCTGCCAAATTTCAGCTTCATGAAGAGAATTTCTACATCTTATCTTTACAACCCCAACCTTTCTGCGTATTTCGTTCAGCGTAACATGACAATACGTCGCCGGGGCTACAATAAATTTACGGGAAGAAAGGCGTAATAGCTTGTACAGAATAAAATCTCTCGTGAATACTTTGTATTAAGTGTTTACAGTTTATTGATATAATAAGGTTATTTTCAAAAACGTGGTTAAATATTATTACTGCTTCTTATCGTTTACAAATTTAGTGTAAAGATGTTTACTGGTTGTTTGTGTTATGTTTCTTAGAGTAATGCAATAATACATAACTTAGTCATAAGAGAATTTCCCATGCAATAAAGTCGTTATTGCCATTTATTTTAAAGGAATATTAATAAAAAAATCCGAAAAAAATTGGAGTGATAGATTGATACTCAGAGAAGCCAAAAATCAAATAACATTAAAAAGGGCGTAACCGGCGATTACCGCTTTATTGCCCGGGGCCGGCGATATGATTTTCTTTATTCATATACGTATTTTTATTCATTTCCAATAAAACAAAAGTACTAATTAATTTTGACCGGTTTTGAATTTAAAATGCTCCTTAGTGCATCGCATCAATTAAATATACAGTATAAAACACAAATGCCGTTACCAGAAAAGACAGAATTTACGCGTTTGAGCAAAAAAGTCCCCGCGTCTACCTACGTCATTATGTTTATACTAACATCATCTGAGTTATATTCCCGACGAGTTTAGTGTTTATAAATCCTCATACACTTTTTTTGCCTAGTTTGTAATATAAGTGGTTTTTTTTTATTGAGAGGATTATTTTCAAACAATGTTGTTCGCGTATCTTTCTGTTTGTGTATTTTGTTTAGTTCATAGTGGTGTTGCATGCGTTGTTGAGGAGAATGGTAAATTTATTATATACCAATTTTTTTTTATTGTTATCTTGGGTGGTCGCTAGCGCTACTACTGAGTTAGAGGTCTAGGGTTCGATTTTCAGGTCAGGCAAATTGTTTTTCCACCTTGTTTCTTCGGATCTTTCAGTCCGGAGTCCGGTTATGTGCACTGTTTATGGCAATATACTCGCACCCTCTTATTTTATTATCGATTTCTAAAAACAAGAGGCATGTAATAATGTAATTCGACATGTAGGTATGTATATAATGTTGTTGGAATTGCACAATATTCACATATGATACTCTATGTGGAATTCTAAACACGTGTGCCAAATTTCATAAGTGTATGTCTGTATGTTTTTTTGTATGTATGTTTGTATGTTTGTTTGTCCATGCATTTCACCGAAACTAGTAATCGGACCGCAATCATTCGTTTTTAGGGTTCCGAAGTCAACAAGGAACCCTTATAGTTTCGCTCTGCCCGTCTGTCCGTCCGCAGCTTAGCTCAAAGAATCTAAGTACTAGAAAGCTATAATTTGGCATGTATATACATGCATGTATATACATGCATGTATATATTAATAATTCCGACAAAGTGGTAACATAAAATCATGAAAAGTCCCCCTCCCCTGCCAGTGAAATGGTTGCTCTTGGCTATATGAAAAAAATCACGGCAGTAGTAAATATAACGAAATTAAAAGGAAAATTATCAGGGATAACAAGGCTTTACAAGTTTACAAGTAATAGTCGACCAACTTATAAAATGTACTTGGAACAGTAAAAATTTTGTACAAATGCCATTGAAAAATTACTTAAATAAAGTTGATACCTGTGTAAAACAGAGTAAATATAATGCTTACAAACCATGTAAAAATATACAAAAATGAAATCATAACAGGCTTTACAAGTTTACGAGTAATAGTCGACCAACTTATAAAATATACTTGGCACAGTATTTTTTTTGTACAAATGCCATTGAAAAATTACTTAAATAACGTTGTTAGCTGTGTAAAATAGATAGTAAATATATGCTTATGAACCATGTAAAAATATACAAAAATAAAATCATAACATACTTAATAATAATGATTTCTAAATTAATAATGTTTAAGCTCTAATAACGCATTGGAGTGGCCGGAGTCGTTGGCAGTACCAGAACGTAGTCCATACGGCGCATGCGCGCGGTGGGGTCTATTTTGGGTTAGTGCAGAAGTATTTTCTGACGTTTTGTAATTAAAACGTAAAAGTAAAGTCAAATTAGATTCGATTTCCTTCTATAAAGTCAATATTCGACCAGACTTCATCACTAATTGAGTAGCGTAAAACTTTCCAGAATGAAATAGTGAATACCGCAGATAAGAGGATTCACCTCTAATCTGCGGTATTAGAGGAGATTAGAGGTGAATACATACGATTTTTTTCTAATTCCGAAAGAGAAAATAACAAGGAGCGTGCACGCAAGGATCCAGGAACGAACTATACCATTCCCCGTGGCTAAAACGCGCGCTCGTATCGGCTCCTTTCGCAATTCGCACCCGCGGTGGTACTCAAATAGATAATATTTTTCTAACTTCAGTTGCGAAGTTGGATCTTATAACTCCTTCTTCAGTTACTAGTTAGTCCTTATTAAGTTTAAGCCAAGAGTGAATAGATTACATCTAATATTGACGGGGCCCGAGAGGGCCGATGTCTGTCTGGGTCGCGGATAAATTTGAAAGAGTGTTACCACGGCCCTGGCACAAACAACGGATGGAACACGGGTGGGTTTTAGTCAGTAAAAGTCTGACACGCACTCCCGCTTCACCCAGAGCGGGAGAAGTCATTGGATGATTTACCACCCAAAAAAAAAAAAAGCTTTACCGTAGACCACATCATCGCTTACCATCAGGCGAGATAGTGGTCAAACGCGAAAATATAGATTCAAAAATCTTATGTGGGCCCGTTTTTAGACTTTGTGAGCCGCTGAAACCGTTCTTATGTTCATGTAACAACAACAAAACCCTCTTTTTTTTTTAGTCCGCATTAGTTTGCAACTTCAGAACCCTATTACTACGCGTGGCCCGACACGCACTTGGCCGGTTTTTTATTGGATTACGTAACTCTCAACTTAGGGAATAGTACAAGTTTAATCAAAATCGATTCAGTAGTTTTCAAGATATGGAACATATAACTGAACTCCTTAACGAAAAACAGCACGAATGTGTAAGTTAAGTTATTACTTATTATGGGTATTTTATGTCAATCCTTTCGGTAACTTACTATAGAAGTTGCTCACTTCTTAGTGATGGTGTATCAAAACTAAAAAGAGAAAAATAAAAACCGTTTCACAAAAAATTTACCGAAACACTAAAAAGAGCAAAAACAACTTTCGTTTCAAAAGTCGGTGTCACAAAATGATAAAAAAGGTAGCAAAGACACCGACTTCCAAAACGAAAGTTATTTTGATATCGAGGGCTATGAATATTGAATAAACGGCACAGGAAGCTAAGGTTAGCGCCATATAAAATATTCATATCCCAAAAAATAAAAATATATTAAGTATATTTAAATAAATATCAAACAAAAAAAGATGAATCTAGTTGCACATGTGCAGGCATCAGTAGGTCTCTATGGAGTAGAACGTGCAAAAAACTCCACGGATAACCACGGTGATCTAAATCTGAAGGTCAGTCGGTCGGGTCAAATCTTGCATCTGAATTTTAATACAGTGTGGTTTGGATGACAATGTTCGGTTGGCTAAAAAGCTTGTTTAGTAAATATTTATTGGTTTTCTAGTTATTAAGTATCAATACCCATCACATCTGTGGAGTTTCGCTAGTGAGTTTAATTTTACCGTATTTATTTTCATTTTTAATTCTGATTTAATAGAAGACTAACGACTGCTACCGAGACACAGAATTGAGAATTCAATTCTACATTCAAAATCAAATCAATAAAGTAAAGCCACAGTGCCCATCAACGTCAAAATCATATCAGTGCAAACTAAAATCTGGCCTTCTATTATTTTGGTCGTTATCAAGAGCTGTATAGGCCTCCAAATGCCTTAATGACAGCCTCTGAAGATGATTGTCGGGTACAGAGGGCTTAACGGCTCTCTCAAGTAGGGATTTGGTATATAACCATCCAGCTTAGGAATTGATTTAAGCTTGTGTTTGTAAACTAATGTTGTTTGGAATAAGGGTCGATATTTCTCAGTACTTTGGGATATAAGAATATTGGTCTGGGACTCAGAAGTTCTTTTCTTTCTAACTTTTTCTTCAAGGATAATATTTGATCCCTAAGGCCGCGTGTCCACGGCAAGAAATTTGTCGTGTCGCCTACAGACTAGATGATAACATTCATGTACATGAGAAGAATTTTGTCGCGTATGTGCACGAAAGAATGTCGTGTCTGTTGCAGACAAGAATAATCTAGTATGTACACGGTACGAATTGTTTCGTTCAGTCATGGTTGAGACATTGTAGGGACATCGTGTCGTGTAATTGTGGGAAATAATATTAACTACCTAGCAAAAAAATATTGTGATTACATATGATATGTATAGAAAAATTAAAAAGAAAACTAACTTCAAAAGAAAATACTGGGTGCATCCTATGTTAAGTCAAAAACATGAGTTTGCTAACTTCTACTTTGAACTGCGACAGTATGAGGAAAAGTTCGTCCTTTATTTTCTAACGTTCTCATGTGCACTGTACACACCGCCCCCCGCCCCCTACAGATCGCGTCGTGTCTGGCGCAGACAAGATTTTTGTCTTGTGCAGCGCCGACGCAGTGTACACTAGTCGTGTGTAGAAACGACACGATGCATAGACCCGGTGATTTTTCTTGCCGTGGACACGCGGCCTTAAGAGCGTCACTTACCTATCACTTGAAAATAACAAGTTTTTCTACTTATGATTTTAGTTCTTTGTTTGAGTCATCACATCATCATCATCTATAATAATGTTCTTTATTGATGTTACACCTAAGTGCTCCTAAAACCTACAAGTATCTTAACTTTGTTATATCTAGTTGTTACTAATGTTAAAAGATTTCCCTTCAATACAGTATTCAATATAGAATGGATAAAGTGAGAAATGAGTATACGAGTATTAGAGGAAGTTTGAAAGCGCTAGTGACAGAATAGTTGAAAGGAAACCGTTTGTTCTGATATGGTTATGTGATGAGGAGCGATGAAACGCATGTTACTAAAAGAGTTATGAATATAAATATGGATGGATGGAGAGGGAAGGGAAAGCCAAAGAAAAGATGGATGGAGTATGTGAGGAGTGATATGAAAGAAAAGGGAGTCAGAGGAAGTAACATGGGACAAGGGCAGGAAGATAAGGATGATAGGGTGGTCATATTTTAAAAATGCTTCTGCCCATGTAAATGAACAACATTTTTAATATTCCAAAAAAATTGTATCTCCCATACAAATTTTGGTCAGATAACAACTTTGTATGGAAGATCCAAAATATTTTTGTGGGAATAGGCTTCCTTTGGCAAAGTTGTTCATTTATATGAGGAAAACAAGTTTTTAAAATATGACCACAACTTTTACACTTGTATATAAGCCAATATAAAGTATAAACTCAATTTCCTTAGTATTGTATAACTGCATAGCACGTGGTGTGTACCCAACTACTATGTACCCAACTGTTAATCTACCATTTACTGTACCTATGTGTCGTTCGTTGACTTGTGTGTGCCCTGGCAGTTGGCAGTTGAGTGTGTCATGCTCTCTCTAATGTCTCTCTGATGGTGGTGCGTGTGTTGGATCATCCGGTTACCTTCATGATGGTTAAGCTGGGTGGTGCCAATTCATGCGTCTGATGGGTTTGGTCATAAATTATGCTTCGGATGTTAATGTTTTTCTAGTATCTATTATATAACTGCACAGTGCATGTGTGAATACTATTCTGGGTGCATTGTCCTCACATGTATGCATTTAATAATGTTTGTTCCTAAATATTGTAAAAAAAACTATTTTTTTAAAGAGTAAGTATGGAGATTCTTGTGCATTGTTCTCCATAACAAGCTACTTTTCCGAATGCACGGTAGAATCAATTTTTATGTAACGTTGAAAAGTGCCGCTTGGTGGCTTAGTTGAAATAAAATATCTTTGTCTTTGTCTTTGATATAATAATTGTTTTATAGCCAAGCCAAAATGTGGTTACAACGAAGTGGCAGTACCCTGCAGACAGATCTGCCCACCACAAAACTGTGAGATCGCATATACTGAGTACGCTTGTACTGAAGAACATAAAATATGTGAACCAGGTTGCGACTGTCTACCCGACCACCTTAGGAATGGCAGCGGGATTTGTATACCGAATGAAAAGTGTCCTTGTAAGAGATTAACTTTAGTATTATCATCATCATCTGTTGCTTTATCAAGTCACAAGAAAAATAATCTAAAACATATTTGTATGGAGTACGAGTGAATTTGATAGCATCAATAGTGCAACTAGTAAGATGCGAACTTCAAATACATGATTGTTCGTCAGTTGAATATCTGCAGTTGAACTTATGACTCTTACCAATCTGATTTAAATTAATTGTAAAAAAAAAACAAACTAATCATATCATTTGCACTCTTTTTATTATCACTAGCTTCGTTCAAAAAAAATTGCTTCTGAATTACTTTTTCTACATATTCGAAATTTTACACCATTTTTAGATCCATCAACTCCTGTGTGTGGAATTAACGAAATAGCCAAAGACTGCAAACGGATCTGCCCACCACAGACTTGCCTGAGCAAGTACGCGCTAATCCTTTGTCCTGAAGACATACCCTGTGAATCAGGATGCGACTGTGTTGCCAATTATCTGAGGGACGATAGAGGAATTTGTATACCAAGTGATCAGTGTTCTGAGCGTAAGATTTTTCAAGTTGACTGTCTTTGCTTTCTGCCTTTTTACCCGACTGCCGAAGGAGGGTAATGTGTTTATCAGTCTATGTATGTATGTATGTATGTATGTATGTATGTATGTATATATGTATGTATGTATGTATGTATGTATGTATGTATGTATGTATGTATGTATGTATGTATGTATGTATGTATGTATGTATGTGTGGCGTTCCAGAGACCAAACGCGTTGGCCGATTTGATGATTCTTACGTCACTCGATTCGTCTTAATCCTGCGAGTGTCACTGGCTACATTAAAATTGGAAAAAACAAAAATGGCGGCTTTTGGGCGCCATTTTGATGGGAAAAAAAAAATTTTTTTCTTCCAAACCTATCGTGGGGGGTATCAAAATAAAGGGTTTAAAAAGGCGATTTCAAAAATATATAACACTTATATGTTTAAATGTACCTAATTCTTAAAAAAAATAAAAAAAAGTTGTAAATAAAAAAAAGTTAATTAAAAAAATCAAAAAAACCCGACTGCTTAAAAAGCAAACTAAAAAGACGTAAACAAGAAGAAAATCATGCTGTGCAGTCGGAGGATACATTTGGTTTTGGTCCGCCAGCTCGCGAATAAGTATCCTCCGACTGCACAGCATGATTTTCTTCTTGTTTACGTCTTTTTAGTTTGCTTTTTAAGCAGTCGGGTTTTTTTGATTTTTTTAATTAACTTTTTTTTTTCTTACTTTTCTCAACTTTTATTTCTTCTTTTCCTCTATTCTTTTCTTCTATTTTACTAGTATTATGTTGACAGTGATTACATTGATGAGTTTAGTGGTAAATAACTCCTGTAACTTCTCTGAGAGTTATGCTATTGTTTTATTGTTTTTCTTATTATTTAACAGTTTGTTTTTCTTCTTTTCTTCTTATTTTTTATTTTCAGGAATGCAAATGTATTTATGATAATTTTATTTATTTTATTTATTTATAGTTAATTAAAACGGTACAGATACCAATTACATTAATTAACATAGAAATTGTAAAATAACAATGTTGACAACTGTGTTACACAAGATAATTAAATATTTCTCATATACAAATAAAATGGCACAGTAGAGCGGCAACGTATCAATAATTATAATATAATAACAATTCATAATTAAAAAATAAAATAATAACAGCAGGTACAATTTAACATGGAACAGTGGACACCCTCGCATACTTTCTCTCACAGAACACCAAACATGCACGCATTAGTTTATACCATTCGTCCGCAAACACATCACATTCAGGATTGGCAGTCAAGAGGGCATTGAGCATCTTCAAAGCACGACATACTGGGGATTCAGCTCTAGCGACCGTTCTGGATGACGGTAGAGCGAACAGGTCGTGACGGCGATTCTGACGGTGCCCAACGTATTTGCTGGGCACAAACAGTCGGCAGAAAAGGTCATGTAGCTCAGGGCAGTCAATACGTCCGCTCAGAATCTTACATGCTACCGCGAGCTGATCATAGCCTCTCCTTACCTCCAACGAGTTAAAACCCAAGACTCCTAAAAGATAATACGTTGGGTACATGTAAGGGAAGAAATGGTATACCCTTTGGAATAGAAATCTAAGGAAGGTTTTCTGTACCTTTTCAAGCATTAACGTCTGCGTTGCGATATGTGGGTGCCAGACACAAGCACTGGATTCGAGTTTACTTCGAACCAGAGTGGTGAACAAAAGCCTAATAACTCTGGGATTGCGGAAGTCACGAGAGTTTCTCAAAACAAATCCCAGGCGCCTAAAAGATTCCTTCGCAAGGTTAGCAATGTGATCTTTAAAGGTCAGACAGCGGTCAAAGGTCACTCCCAAGTCCTTTACGGTGGTGACACGAGTGATTACTGAACCACCTAAACTGTAATCGTAATGGATAGGTCGCAACCCCCGACCGAAAGTCATGACGTAGCACTTTCCAGTATTGAAATGCAATCTGTTTGTAATGCTCCATTCGCAGATGGCGTTAACATCCCTTTGTAAGAGTTCGCAATCCTTGAGTGTTCTAATTTGCGCAACTAGTTTTAGGTCATCGGCATATAGCAAGCACTTAGCAAACCTAATCATAGATAAATATAGTATTAAAACAGAATATATTTTTTTATATCATTTAATGTATTCAAAAACTTATTATGTTACCTTTTGGTAATTGTCAGTTGAGCAACCAGATTTGCGAACTCGCTATGAACGTTAACAAAATGTTGTATAAAAATATTTAAATTTTGGTCATACAATTTCTTGATTATTAATTAAACTTTATCAAGAAATAAAAGGCTTCTAATAATCGTTCACAGGATTTTTAGCCAGGCACGTTTAAGAAAAACGTGTTTAAATGTGTACAACCAACGTGTTTCAGCTGGCTCGATTCGAATCCGGTTCATTGGTATAATTGCATCATTACCTATGACCCAATATATTTTATTATGTATGTCGGATCTTATATTAACCTGGTTGATGTAAGAACAAACGGTAATGTGGTTTTTGTCATGCTTCTTCTACTGGTAAGTCGACGCCAAGTAATTTTGGATTTTACAATACTCCAGTTTTTAAAACATTTAGAAAAGCATAGCAGGCTAGTATTTCTACGGATGCTAAATACGCTACCCAATGGACAACGCCATCGCCAGTATTACTCTTTTCTGTGGCAAAATTCGTGAAAGGGATGCCGGACCAAATAAAACTATTTTGAAATATAATTAACCACGATTCTTCTTGTGTTACAGCCTGTCAAATCCCTGATAAGTGTAAGCGAACCTGTGAAGAGCCAAACCCTCCAAACTGCGTTTATAATCCACCCAAAAATAATATGGACGGTTGCGATTGCAAAGAAGGGTATATTCTGTCCTACATAGGAGGGGATTGTATTCCTATTTACGAGTGTCCGCGTAAGTATCATTGTTAGGTTACATATTTGTTGGATTCTCTTTATCATGTTGAGGCTTTTTCAGAAAAAGGTTAAGTTTCGTTAAGATTGGGGCAGTGTTGCATTTTGAGTTGAAGTTTTTTTTTCATATATTATGTAACAATTAAAATACTACCCAAAATTCAAAACAGTAGGTATCAATGCAAGAAAGATCTTATACTTTCTCTTCTTTATTTCAGTATATCAATCTTGATGAATCAAGGCAGGTTTTGACCATAACTTTCGTAGATAATAATTTTACAAAATAGCTTTTTTTCTACAATGGTTCCTGTTTTGTTTATGAATTCATGTATGAATATAAATGAAGCTAAAGGAGGAGAGCAGTGGTGATCCAGTGGTAACGAGCCTGACTTACGTGTTGTAGGTCTCACGACCTACGATACGACACGTAAATCAGGAACGTTACCCAGTCAGGCGCTTTACCTTGTGTAATTTATTTCATCTACACTGCTCTTAAAACGGTGAAGGAAAACATCGTGAGGAAACCGGCATGTCTTAGAACCAAAAATTCGAAGACATGTGACATCCAACAACCCGCACTGTGTGCCACACGCACCCGCGGCCGCGTGGTGGATTAAAGCCCTCTCTCAGAGAGGATGCCTGTATCCCAGCAGTGGGAAAATTATAAACCTGATGATGAAAGGAGTATGTAGTTATCGTAGTATGACGCGTTCTGTAGTTTTTATGTACCGCTATAGGAAAAAGACGTGAGTCTATGTATGTGTGATTATATATATGTATGATTCCTTCTTTTCACATTTCAGCTGATCTAGCCTGCCACGGAGATCCAAATGGAAGACCCAAACTTTGCCCAAATCCATGCCCATCTACTTGTGAGGCACCAGATCAAAATCCCTGCAAGATACTGTGCCAACCAATCGCATGTGAATGTAAACATAACCATATACTTTCTAACAACACTGAATGTGGACGGTGCATCTTACCTGATAATTGTCCGGGTATGTGAAATAATAATTTGTTTTTAAATATTATAATAAGAATATGATATTGTAAGCCTGTCTAGTTATGTGAACGAAAGTGTACTCTTCTCATTCTCATTGTCAATTATTGAGATATTGTTATTTACCAGTATGTTTTAATCGGACTTTTTTATAGTGTTGTCTCTATTTTTTACCGACTTATTACTTATTACTTTCTACACAATGAATATGACTCATGACTTCTTCGTGTCGCTGGCACGACAGTAATTTATATTATGAGTGTACTAAATCATCATCATCATCATCATCAACAACATAATAAAAAAGATATAACAACAACTAACTATAAACTGGCAATGTACTAAATATTTGATTTGAATTGAAAGCCTTCTTTTCAAATTGTTTTTCACTTTCTAGTGTTTTTAATTGTAAGACGAGTGTACTTTTTTGTAATTTTTTTAAATAAAAATTTAGTTTAAAATGTAACTAGATAAAAAATTTTTTTTTTATCTAGTTACTAATTTCTAGCTTTTTTAAATTTTAGTGTTCCGTTCCTGAAGGGTCCAAACGCAGCCCTATTGCTGTCACTCACGTGTCGGTCTGTCCGTCTGTCTGTCTGTCCATCGCCTTAAACGCCATTTTGTTCCGAAGATTTTTTTAACTTCCCATTGACCTATGAACTTGAAAGAACAATGGCGAAATTTTAGCTGACTTAAATTTGAGCATCTGAAAGTGAGTTATATACGAAAGACATTCTATTAATTGTCTATGTTTTTTAAAGTATAATTAGGCCTGGTCCAAAATAGATAAAAAAAAACATAATAAATAAAAAGTTATTTGATTTTTTAGTTCATTTCTTTAGCATAGTGTAGTCATTATATATTTTATCTGCTAAGTGACAAGTAGTAACTATATTAAGTAATAATATCATTATTGTATTTATTGCAGTAAATGAGTTAACAATACAGTTTATGTCTAAGTGTAGATGTTCCTTGCAGGTAGGTAAGAATATTGTAGTGTAGTAGAAATAAATGAATTACTTTCAATTAATGATTAGCAAAAAGACTAGTACCCAAGTCTAAAAAAAATATAGCTTGGTTGTTGACGACAACCTTTTGATACACGTCAAAGTCACTTAGTTTAAATAAATATACTCTTTCCAAAGAGTGTGTTTGTGAGTTTATATGTTTGTAAACGCACCCACGATACTGGGAGAAATTCCTAGTGTGGGGCAGAGTTCAAAAAAAAAAAAAAGAATACACTACACATTGCATGCTAAAATAAATAGGTAAGGGAAATACTAATGCGGTATTCCCCTTTTACTTCCACGAAATTGAATAGTATTATCTATTAAACACATGATTAAAAGTTACCCAGACATAACCTACAAAAGTTTATGACTGAATATCTATTATTCTCTACATTCTCGAACAAAAATTCTTGTACAAACTAATTCAGAACCCTGAGTTAAACCAGATATTTTTCATTTAAAGACTTTTGAATTTAATCTCAGCTAAAACAATGTATGGGCACCTGCCATTGTTCTTTGGTGATAATGTTTATTAATATTGTAGTAACAAAACATCAGATTTTTCAATATATTGGTAATATATTGAAAAATAAGATTATTTCTTTGGTTCGGAACCCTAAATGTGCGAAGTCCGACACGCACTTGGCCGGGTTTTTTCATATTCCCAGGTCAGTTTCTAGTACCTTCACTTTGGACGATTCAAGTTGGAGGACATGACTTATATCTCACACGGTTCTCTGACTAAATCGATTGTCTAATATTTGTATCAGGGTTGTCTTTCTAAACCAAGTTTCGAATACTTGTTTATAGGTGGAAACCCATGCGGCAACGGTAGCCACTTCGTTGACTGCAAGAGGGAATGCTTACGAGACTATTGTCCCATTGATGACCGTCGGGACCTGTCCTGTGATCCTCCTGAAGATGATGACGATTGCCTATCGGGCTGTATTTGTGATCTGAATCATAAAAGGAAAAGCCTCAAAGATCCCAGATGTATCGTGTCATCCAAATGCCGTAAGTGATTTTTAATGTAAATTGCATTTTCCATTTGCAATGGCAACAAAAAATAACAGTTGGAATGATAAATTGATTGGTTTTCTTGTTTTCTATGTAGAAGCAATTTTGCTTTGTAATGTTTGTCATGATTGTGATTTTAGAGATGTTGTTTTTAGGGTTCCGTACCCAAAGGGTGAAAACGGGACCCTATTACTAAAACCCCGCGGTCCATCTGTCTGTCTGTCACCAGGCTGTTTCTCATGAACCATGATAGCTAGACAGTTAAAATTTTCACAGATGATGTATTTCTGTTGCCGCTATAACAACATACTAAAACAAAATAAAATAAATATTTAAGTAGGGCTGTCATACAACAAACGTGATGTTTTTGCGTTAATGGCACGGAACGGTTTTTTTTATGATGGGTTTGCTTTTGACTCCAGTCTAGGTCAGAGGTGACAGAGACAAAGTCGATGATGGAGTGAGCTTACACAGAAGAAGCCTATTCACTCTAACTTTGAAGAGATTCGGGTTGTTAATTGAAATGGGGTAGGTCCAAGATGTTACAGTAATAAATAAGTTCAAAGACACATTCTGCCATTCAGTGATGGCATGCTATGTCTTAGTAATTAACCCGAGGGCATATATTCCCGGGATAAAAAATATTCTATTTGCTATTCTTGACTTTAATCTATCTCTGGGCCAAATTTCATCTAGATCCATTCAGCCGTTTGAGCATGAAGAAGTAACAAACTTTCAACTTTATTATATTAGTGTGGTAGTGTAAATGTGATTTGATGTAGACGAGGTTAAAGAAAATTAAATAAGTGAAATATTTGCACGCAAATATGTATCCAGTCATATAGGAGTACATTTATTATTAAATTTAATCTGACACTAATCTTACAAAGAGCTATCTTATCGTGTTACCCAATTCTGGGTTTTGGAGATCAGATAGGCAATCACTCCATGTAAACCACTGGTATTCCACTGCATCTGGTTAGGCTAGAAGCTAAATTTAACCAAAATATTGGGTAAAGGTTTGGCAGATAGTATCTTTGACATTTCTTTTTTTTTGGCCTCTGTTTTTACTTGACATTATTAATTGCATTATTTGACATCTGGCATTCAATTATATAAAAAAAAGATATAATTGATTGTATTTATTTTCTGTTTGGGGCCTTCAGTACGTACGATCGTACGGCGCCCTTCGCGTTCAGTATAATAATGCCTTCAGGGTGCTGATGGGGCTGCCTCGCTTCTGTAGCACATCAGGGATGTTTACGGAAATGCGCGTCGATTGCTTTTACAAAAGCACCAAGCTGCGCACCAAGGATGCACAATGTGCATGTGCAGGATGCGAACCAACTCCAACGGCATCCTGGCCATGATTGCTGACATACTGGACTGTGTTCACATGAATCGTTGCTCCATTATTTCATCTGGAATGCTGAAGCAATGATGATGAAGATGATTGAATATTGTTGTTCAAATTGTATCTTTTGTTATTGTGCTACTAACATAGGTATAAGTTTTTATTGTTACTAACTCCATGATAATGTATGTTCAGGCTTAAGTTATTTTATATGGGCCCTGTCACCTTAAATAAGTGGATTAATAATAATAATTTATTATTTGACATCTAATTTTTAAGGCTAATTTATTATTTGACATCTAGTTTTTAATGTTTATTTATAATTTGACATCTATTTTTTATTGACATTTAAATTGTGTTTAAATTAGTTGTGAATTTATTTTTGCATTTATTGTTTTCTGTAAGCTATGTAGTAAGGTCAAAATCAAAATCAATCAAAATCAAAATTTCTTTATTCAATTAAGACATTAAGCGGCACATTTGAAAGACAAAAAACAAAAAAAAGTAACAGTAATTGATTCTACCGTCCATTCGGTAATGTAGCTTGTTTTGAAGAAGAATGAACAAGAAACTCCACACTTACTCTTTTAAAAAAAGGTATATTACTAATTATGCTGCAACATGGAAATATTGTAAAAACAAACCAATGTTTTTAAAAGAGTAACCGTGGAGTTTCTTGCCGGTTCTTCTCCATAGGAAACGACCAACCCGAACCGTGCACCTTTTGTCGACGTTTTATAAGTGCCCATGTAGGCCTGTGTGAAATAAAAAACATTTGATTTGATTGATGTTTGAAAAGAGCTAATAATAGATTTCTATCAAATAAATCAATTATTTGATAGAAATCTATTATTAGCTCTTTTTATAATTTGGTATCTAATGATTTATTGTAACACTTGCTGATTCACTGTTATTTTTCATTGAAAGTTTGCTAATGATATTTGTACGTTTCACGGCAAAACATAGAGAATCTACGTTATATTGTAACATCCCACACACTATGTACCACCTATGTTTACAAATAAATATTCTGATTCTGATTGATAAATATAATATTATGTTATTGAAATATAAATATTATAATATTAATATTACCAGAGTTGTCCTAATTCAACTTTACAGCTCCAGTAAATTGTACAAGACCTAACGAAAAATGGAGTTCCTGTCCATCAGCATGCCTTGCTGAAAATTGTGAAGACGTCAACAACCAGCCGACTGTATGCAATCCTCTTGTACTGAACTGTGAACCTAGATGCATCTGTAGGAAGAATCACTTCAGGAATGCAAGTGGAATTTGTATTCCTGCTAAAGATTGTCGTAAGTTGAACTTTACTATTACAATGTGTATTATATTGTATTATAGTTCTTAAATTGATTTTCGCTTCTAATCATACCATGGCGTATTTTGATACCCAACACTCGTTGAGGTTGAGGTCAGAGAGGTATTCGCACCATCTAAAATACTGGTTTTCAGCTGCATCAATATTTTCGGGAATTAAATAAAATAATCATAATAATAGCCGTGGTATACCTCTACACTCCTCAAGCACCTCTGTATATGTTGCCGCTTTGGCGCTACGTCTCTAAAGTGCTAGCGACTGTTTATGGGGGACGGGAGCATTAATTTCATTTTCGTTTTTTTTATTCGAATAGCGCCAGTTTGTAAAGATCCCTACGCAGTGTACAAAGAATGTACAAGTGCTTGTGAACCAACTTGTGCCAATCCTGAGCCCGAAATATGCACAGATGAATGCAGGCCTGCCCGTTGTGTATGCAAGGAAGGATATGTTCTAAACGAAGATATTGGACTATGTGTCATACGATCTGAATGTCCAGGTAAATAGAGTTTCGGAACTGTATTATTTCATATTGTAGCTCGCCAGCCGTCGCTCCGTGCGGACGTCTCGCTGCTCGTCGCCCCACCGCGCTCTCCGGCGCCCCCACTCTCCGTCTCGTCGCGCCCCTCTGCGTGACGTCACTGCGGTCGTCGCGTCTTCGCACGCCGCTCCAAAGGTGTCGCTACTAGTAACTTTGGTTACTAGTAGTGGCAGCTCAAATCCACATCTTGTGTGGTCCCTGGCGGGAAACCTAGCGGTGCTAACAAGCCAGTGAGGGTGTGCCCCAAGCACCCGCCAAGTCCCATAAGGACACGGCAGTCATTGGAGTCGGGAGCGGGATCAGTTGGCCTTGGTAGACAGCCTAGTCAACCCCCGCTTCGTCCCACAGCTTACACCTGGCACGGTCGGGTGTTTTCTATCCCGACGTACCAGACTTTTGGTACACAGTGGTGGGTGGCCCACCTTCGGTGGGTTTACCGGTACCTTAGGGCCCTGCCACCCAATAAGATTGGTGGCAGGTAAACAAGCTTAGGGCTCACTAGATACTCACCTCCCAGTCTAACCCGACTGGGAGTGTAGGATTTCACACATCCCCGGGCCTGTCCACCCGGGAAATATCTCACTCCCTTTTCCTTCACTTGTACTGGCTCTATCAATAGCGACAGGATGCATCCTGTCGAAGCATTGATAGAGCTCGTCAAGGACGCGTTGTCGGACGATCCCAGTCCGGTCAGCGTGAATAAGCAAAGGCTTAATTTCATCCTCCATAAGCTTGCTACATGCCCCCCCCCTCCTCCCATACCCGCCCCGGAGCCCATGTCCATCGGCATCCCGGCGCCCGCCCCCGTTTCGGCGCTTGCGCCCACTAAACCCCCAACTCTCAAATTTCCGATTAATTTCTCGGAAAATCCTGCCTCCCCGAACGTTGACAGTCCACTCGTTGACGAACCCATGTCCGGTGATGATCACGGTAAGGATGATTCCGATGATTATGTCACTACTGATGACGCCTCCGCCGATTCCTCCTCAGAAAGCTGTCAAGCTACCTCTGAGGGGAAGAGGAAGAGGAAGAAGGGCAAGTCCCACCCCAAAGCCACCAAGCCCAAAAAGGTCGCTTCGACCAACCCTCCAACTCTGCCGTCCACCTCCTCCTCCGACGTGCAGCCCACCCCTGTCACCGCTTCGCAGCGGTCTAGGCGCTCAGATCGCTCCCCAGCCCCCAGGAGTCGCTCCCGTAGTCCCCTAACTCAGGCCGACGCTTCCCCAATGTCGAGCCGCGACCCCAGTCCTGCTGCTATTCCCAAGAAGCAGAAATGCCCTCCTATCTTCCTCCACGACAAGGCCAAGTGGACAGAAGTTTCAAAAATTTGCGATACACGCAAAATCAATTTCCTTAGTGCCACCGCTTGCCAGGTGGGCATTAAAATCCTTCTCCCGACCCCTACTGATTTCAGGAACCTTACCAGGCTCCTAAAAACCATGAGGATAGAGTTCCACACATATTCTCTCCTATCGGAAGCGCCCACCCGTGTGGTTATCCGGCGCATTCCGAAGGAAATCCCCGTAGATGAAATTTATGCGGATCTCGCCGCACAAAAAGTCCCTGTCAATGCCGTCCACCGCATGCGTAAAGCAAGAGGTGGACAGGAATACGACATGGTAATGGTCGAGTGCGACCCTGCCGAGTCCTATAACCCCATTTTTAAGATCAAAACTCTATGCTCCCTTTCAGGGTTCTCCATAGAGAAACCTTACCGTCCCTTTGTCGTTGGTCAGTGTCACAACTGCCAACAATATGGCCATAGCCAAAAACATTGTTTTGTCCGCCCCAGGTGCGTTAAGTGCCGAGGGGATCACGGCACAAAAGAGTGCACCCGTCCCAAAAACCCTGCCGAATGCACTGAGCCTCCCAGCTGCGTGCTATGTGACCAAGTCGGTCACACGGCAAACTACAAGGGTTGTCCTAAAGCCCCCAAAGTTGCGCCTAGATTGGCCAAAATTCACGCTGAGCGTCAAGCACGCCAAGCTCCCTCGATGAAACCCCCTCCCCGGCTAGCCCCTCAGAGGGCTTCGCCATGGGGCAAGCTCAACCACCAAAATGTGGCTCCCCAGACCGTCCAACAGCTTCCAGGCTTGATGGATCATCCCATTCCGGCCCCTCAGGCACCCATAGCCCCCATGCCCGCTCAAAGCCGACAGGAGGCTCCCACCACTGCCGCTGCTAAGAGCCCGTCTCAATCCACGCCCAATCCCAGACGCTGCGTATCTGATACCATCATCAGTGCGTACAAAATCTGGATGACGGACGAGGCCAGATCGCTGGCTGCCGAGATCAATAGGATCGAGGCAGCCGGGGATATGACCCAAGCCCAATCCAATGACCTCTTCAAACGGTACCCAAATATAACCGAGGAGCTAGACAGCCTCGTTTATAGAAACGGTCAATGGGTGCGCATTTAAGTCGCACCTACACCGTTTCTAACCAAGCTTCGCCAATTGAGGCTCACCTCTGACCCCTCACGATCTCTACTCTGCTCCTTAAGAGCCTAGGGAGTAGAATATACAAACGTAGAAATACAAACCGATTCGTCAGTCCTCGCCGCCGAGGCTCGTCGAGTATCCCTTCAATGAAAATCTTGCCAGCCCGCGTAGCTGAGCATTAGTTAAATTATTAGATATGAAATGGAGTTTCTTGTCCGTTCTTCTCCACGTAGGCTTATTCCGAACGGATGGTAGAATCACTTGTCAAGATCCAGCTTTTGCTTGTCCCCCCAGCGACGGCCCTGAGCCGAGGTCCGACCCCAACTGGGGTAGCCCTCAGCGTTGTCGCTTAGGTTTAGTAATTTTTTGCCTAGCTGGAGGCTATATAGCTTAGTCTCCGTAGGAAAGTCCGGTTAAGCAGCTACCAGTCATTCTGACTGAGCTGTGAGACGCCCCGCAGAAAAAAAAAAATCATCTGTATTATTTTATTACAGGTAATAGTTTTTAGGGTTCCGTACCCAAAGGGTAAAAACGGGACCCTATTACTGAGACTTCGCTGTCCGTCTGTCTGTCTGTCTGTCACCAGGCTGTATCTCATGAACCGTGATAGCTACACAGTTGAAATTTTCACAGATGATGTATTTCTGTTGCCGCTATAACAACAAATACTAAAAACAGAATAAAATAAATATTAAGTAGGGCTCCCATACAACAAACGTGGTTTTTTTTGCCGTTTTTTGTGATAATGGTACGGAACCCTTCGTTCGCGAGTCCGACTCGCACTTGGCCAGTTTTTTTTTTGATATACACATAATATCACACTATTTTCCCATGGGGGTAGGCAGAAACCATGGAACACAACCTACTACGGTCCATACATATTTTTTTAGCTTATTCGTTTTTTGAATTCTGTTTAATTAAGGAAATATCAACCTTGGGTATTGAAGTTCACTTTTTACTAATGAGATTTTCTTTTTCTTTTTTTTATTCGAATAGCGCCAGTTTGTAAAGATCCCTACGCAGTGTACAAAGAATGTACAAGTGCTTGTGAACCAACTTGTGCCAATCCTAAGCCCGAAATATGCACAGCTGAATGCAGGCCCGCGCGTTGTGTATGCAAGGAAGGATATGTTCTAAACGAAAAAACAGGAATATGTGTTCTACAATGTGAATGTCCAGGTAAATAGTTTCAGAACTGTGTTCCCAAACACGGGGAAGCCAAAAGGAGCGATATGACTTTATACCATTAGGAAATAGCTTTTTTCATGATTATAATGAATTAATTGTGTTTTTTTTTTCAGATTACTGAGGACGTATATTATTTTATTACCACTTCTCAAGACCAGTCTTTTTCTGTTTTGTTCTAAGAAAATCTAAATAATGACTGTGTTCTAGTTCGAAACTGCTTAAAATAAATAAGTACTATTTCTGTTTTGTTCTAAGAAAATCTAATTTTAGGCTTGATAAATAAACTGCTTTCGGAAGAATTGAAGATATTTTTATTAATCCAAAGATTCCTTTTGTTTTTTCCACAAAGTACAATAAAAAGAAGGCCTCGTGAATCGGAACAAACACTACTAATTTGTTCTTCGTAAAAGTTTTGCTTGGGAAGACAAATCGGCCCATCCATCTCACGCACGTTGGTTTCGAATAATATCGATTATTATTATATTTAAGACTGATTTATTTGGTTTATATTTGGCACGATATGAAGATGAAAATATAGATAGTTAGATAGTGGGACTTCCTTTTCCGCACTTAGATTCACATTTGGTCCGTTGTACACGGGGGTTCTGGGCTTCTGGCTTCCATAGCCGGCATAGCTCCACCCAAAAGTAAAGAAGCTTGCTAAGGGCCTCACTGTTCCGAGTATTTCTGCACGGAACCGTATTCTAGGATGACGTAAGCGGCTGGCGCCTATGTTAAAAAGATGTTTGTTAAGGGGGGAAATACATTATACCAGAACCAATACACAGTGGGTGGCGGAAGACGGGCTTCGTATTCGGGACAGTCTTTAGAAACACTGACGTGACTTGTTCTTGACGAATTCGGTGGCGAATCGTTGGATAAGTGTAGATAGACATGTGGGCAGCAGTAGGTTAATATTGTTTAAATAAAAATAACAAAGTGGCCCACATTGAGTCTTGGAAGATCATCATAAGTGCGTATCATGGATACTGTTTGTAGGTATCCTGTATATGTATTAACCTTTTGTTAATCCTTAATCCAGAATCGGCCTTATCTGTGGTATCCCATTTTTAGGGGGTTGGAAATCTGAATGTACTGTCGGTGCATCTCTGCCAACCAAACTGTTCGGGGAATACAGTGCGGATCGCAACGTTATACCTAAAAATAAACGGCTCACCCTCTACTCAAAACTAGTGTCAATGTCAGTATCTGAAATTCCTCTCATCTCAGGCAATGAAACTCAAGATACATAAACAAAGGTAGAAAGTAAACTCAGAATTTAATAACCCGACTGTTTAAAAAAAAACAGTTGCTGCATTTACTCAATGCCAACGGACACTTATATTTCTCGGAACGGCTGTAAAGTGAGGAGTTGCCTTTTGGCGGATTGCTTAAAAGCATCGTTTTAACCATGTTTCATACTTTCATTGATGAAAATTTAAGTCATTTTGGTTGGCTGTGGTGAAATTTTGGTCAATTAAATGATTTTATTACCGTGTGGAACCACGACTTGTCCTGTTTAATGTGATTGGCGGGCCATACAAAGATATAATGAATATACCTACTTTAACTTAGGTACACCGACACTGTTACTAAGCTCTTTTAAAATATTTTAATTTCTATGCATACAATGATAGCAAAAAATTATATATTTATATGATGATGTCGTAAACGTAATAATATGTTAAGCAACAATAAACTGACTGTTAAAAAAACACACAGTCATTTTCTTTTTTTCCCCTGAGTTCTAAAGTAATATTACCTCTTCCAGCCACTTATCCAACCCAAGAAACTCGTTTTGTATTATTTCCGTCTTAGAATCTACTCTTTACAATTAACGCCAAGAATTCGATAGTCCTATATTTCTTTCATAAGAAGCATCATCATTATCATCTTCTTTTGGAAGATGTTGCGTTGGAAGGCCTCCTACTAGGTGAAGCGATGACCTGGTCAAGGCTGCGGGATTCCAGTGATTGCGAGACGCACAGGACCGATCAGTGGGGCGACGTTTAGGTTAGGCCTACGAGTATGTCCAGCAGTGGACGTCTTTTGGCTGAAATGATGATGATGATGATGGTGATGATGATGCTTCTTTCATCTAGCGTAGATTACTTCAAAACTGAACCAGCTGGATATTAAATTTCGAAATTTCACGATGACACCTCTATTATTGAACAAAATACCTCTCGCATTTCAAAGTTATAAAAGTTTTAGTACCAAGAGAATAAACTTCGACGGACGTTAAGACGTCAAATTGATATTTTAATATTCCCTTGTTGTCTTTTTGTCATTTGTCTATTTGAATCAAATTTTAAAGTAATCTTCGTATTTTTTAAGTTATGTACTTGAGTATGCTTAAATAATCCCATGTTGTGAGTTGTTTGAAATTTTGTAGTTTGTCAAGGAATTAAGTATGTATCAGAAAATTTTAAATTGGTTTTGAAAAATTTTTGTGGGGATTTTTGCGAAAACGTCACCAAATCGTACCTATATTTTATGCTTTCTTCTCTCTTGCTGACAGTTCAAGCCATGCATATCGAAAAAATCAACCACACAAAATGTTACAGTTGATTGTCTTAGAACAACTTAAGTAGTTAATATTATTTACTCAACTTAAGTAGTCAATGTTAGGAGAAACATATTTCCATTATATGCTATCAATAAGTCAGTTTATAGTATTATAGTAGTCAGTTTATATATTCAGTTTATAGTTCATCGTGTCGGTTTTCGAATATTTTAACGTATTACAGTGAAGTAGGCTACTCGATCTGGTAGCAGCCGTTAAATATTTTATAGCCTTTAATGGATTTCCGCCGATTTTATAGATTTTATAGATACACACACTGCCATTAATAAAGCTTACCAAAAACACATTTTTAACCTCTGAAACTGACGATGAGAGCTTTTGCTGTTAGTTTAAATTTTGCAGAAGAGACAATCCATACTTAATTATTAAAAATGCGAAAGTAACTCTGTCTGTCTGTCTGTTACCCTTCATGTCTTAACGGCTGAACGCATTTAGATGGCACTTGTTACACGATTCGATCATAATTATCTTGAACAAAGGATACTTTTTTCGACCTTCACGCGGGCAGAAACTAGTTTCATAATATACAAAAGAAAACACTTCTGTGACTAATTGATGGACTGACTGACAATGTACAGTCTCAAGCACTCAAGATAGAGACATGAAAATCAGAAAAATAACACACCCTAACCCTATATATTTCCAGAAGAGAAATGCATGCAGAGTATTTATAGTACACACATATATAGCCAGATATATTTTCCATCTAAAAGGGGACCAACTTATATTTACAGTGGGCAAATTCAAACTCTAGGGCTCTATTGAGAAAGATTAACAAGTCCTTAGACAGTGGTTTTTGAAACTCCAACCAAAGAAGATCAAACTAAAGGTAAAACTGTAAAGCTTTACAAGAACAAAGTCGCAGCAAACAAGTAGTTCAACCATATTTAATTACAAACTCAGTTTTAAGGCCAAAGTGAAGATTACCCTTGACAGAGTATTCCCCAAGTATCTCAACATTGTCTTGTTTCTCATACCGATAGTGAAGTCAAACCCGTTGCGGCTGAATATTTTAAACGGAACGACTGGCTTTTGACCTCCGGGATATAATCTAAAAAGAGACCTTGAACTTTAGGTTATGTGTCTCGTAGCAAACGTGGCGAAACGTGGTGGAAACACGTGTTAGTCGCCTAAATGGCGTATACACCGTTAGGTAAATGTTGGCCGTTTATATCCCGTGGAGGATCGATCCGGTACATGAAACAGTATCGATTTGTAATCATAACAATATAAAAAAATAATTCTTTATATCTATCTTTATTGGAACAAATACACATTTTATATTTTGTTTTCGTACGTAAATAGCTACGTTGTTATAAAACCGCGTCGCAGCTGCTAACACCCTCCTCCATGAGGGAGACGACAGCATTCCAGAATACAGTGGCGGTTGTGGTGTTCATTCCACATGTCTTGGTTTACTTACGTTTTATAATATATTTTACAAATTTCATCTTTATAACTTTTGAAATTGTATTAACTCATGTTTCCCATTTTTATGTATTCTTTGTTATTGATGTTTACACCTGAAAATCATAAGATTTGTTTTAACATCCAAAACTATTATATTATTTTTAACTCCTGTCATTTTTATTGACATGACATTTGTCTGTTTTATTTTCTTAAACCATAGACATAAGATACCATACTCTATAGCTTTTGTTAAGCTCGTTGTACATTATAATTTTCTTTATAAGGGCAGCGGCAGACTGCCCCTCTGTAAACCGTTTTTATTCGTTCATGATTTCTTAATTAATATTCGAATTTAAAATTTAGAAGACATGTCGGAACGAAGAAAAACGGGTGTCACTTTTTTAGTCTTGAATCTGCACTGAACTCTGAAAGTCGTTTTTTACTATTTAGTACTACGTGGTGTAACTATTGAATCTGAAAATCCCTTTAAAACTATTATATATAAGGCCTGTGAAGAATCAAAAAACCTCCTTGCGCAAAAAATACTCGATGCAAAATTCTTGTGCAGGGAATATTCGAATTTCAAACATTTTCTTTGATTTTAATTTCGGGTTTGTTTATATTTAGGATTTTAATAATGATTTTGATTTTAGTATAGGATATTTATTGCATACTTATTTGGGTTGTAATTTTAATATTAATTGAAATGGTGTTTAATTAATTATTATTTATTTATATATATTATATTATTTTATATATATAAATAAAAAGAAAAGTCCTGACTGACTGACTGACTCATCAACGCCCAGCCCAAATCCTTGGACCTAGAAAGCTGAAATTTTGCACAGAGGTTCCCTTTATAATGTAGACAGTTGTAGGGTGTTAAATAGGGGATGAAAGTTAGTATGAAAATCTGTCATTTTTAATTTGAAATGAATGAAATATGGTATTTAGCCTCGAAATATATTATAAAAAGTATATCTTTAAGGATTTTTTGAATTTCATTCCTTAAAGGAGTAAAACGGGGTGTTAAGGTTTATAAGAAAAATGCATTGTTTATCATCAAAATTACATGAAACTTAGTATTTCTGCTCAATACAATTGAAGAAATACGTGTTTAAGGTTTTTTGAATTTCATCCCTTAAAGGGGTGTTAAAGTAAGTAAAAAAAAAAAATTGTATATTATCAAAATTACTATTAAATCCCGTGAAGGATCGATCCGGTACATGAGACAGTCATCATCAGCCTGTTAATATTCCCACTGCTGGGACACAGGCCTCCTCTTCGTGAGAGGGAATGGGCCGTTATCTAACACGCGGGCCCAGTGCGGGTTGGTGAATGTCACATGTCTTCGAATTTTTGGTTCTAGGACATGCCGGTTTCCTCACGATGTTTTCCTTCACCGTTTTGAGAGCAATGGTGATGAAATAATTTACACAGAGTAAAGCGCCTGCCTGGGCTCGAACCCACGACCTACAACTTGTAAGTCGCGGCCGATACCACTGGGCCACCACTGCTCTCGATTTGGAATTATGTATATTTATTTGCTTTTTTTAAATATTATTTAAATTTGTTTTTATAAATTGATACTGTTTCATGTACTAGTTCGACCCTCCACGGGATTTAAACGACCAAAATTTAACGTTGAAAAAATAAATTACATCAGTGAAAAAATAATTCTAAATCAGATTAGTACTTGAAGAGATTCATTACAACAAACATACAATTTTAACTCTTCATAATTATTCGTTAGAAATTCGATGATTAAAATTGTAGATAATTAATATCATTATTACTGCAAAAATACAATTTATTTTTATTGATTTTTTAACGATAATCTCGCGTTTGACCACTATCTCGCCTGATGGTAAGCGATTATGTAGTCGACGGTGTAGCAGGCTTGCCTAGAGTAACCAATACGCAAATAAATTGAAACCTTAGGACCCTAATATGTAAGCATTAGTTGCGGGGCTATAATAAATTTTGCTCAGACTAGGTGTATATTTTTTTTTTGTTTCTGTTTACCCATAATTCTTATGACTCATTGAAGCGCAGCTGGTAAACAATGAAATTTTATGTTTCCTAAGAGTAATCTCAAACAAATATTGAACGCAAGACGCATCACAGATCTAACAATAGTTGTTCTCGTATGAGTCTCTGAAGAAAGAGCTGTAGAGCCTGTCCAGATGACGCGTTCAACGCGCCAGTCCACTCGCGCGCTTTAATTGATATCGTGTCCAGATTATGCCACGTTTTACTCGCAATTTTTATGGAAGGGTTTCAGTAAGCGTACATTCACACGCCGCGAGCTCGCGCGTACCATTGAGTCGGTGAAGTAAAGCCGCCCGATTATCTCGACTCGCGCATACAACGAGCAGGTCGAGGCCGAGAGTCCGGCGCGTTGCAGTCGGGTTGAGTGGGGTGAAATCACCTAGACGGGGTATATGCAGCTCCAGTATCTCGGGAACACACGTATGACAACGCGCGAGTACGCTCGCGCGTTGATCACGTCATCTGAACAGACTCATAGTTGACGGAATTTCCTAACAAATTTATTTTATTCAATCTTACTTTTCCGAACCTTAGGGCCTTTTCCGTGCTATGAAAGCCCAAAAATTATTTAAACAAAAAAAGGACATTTATTGCTACCACATAAAATATAAATCTTCCCTACTTTCTAAAGCAAAAACTACATTTACTTACGTCACCAGGTATCAAAATAGAAGAAGAAAAATTGTACAGTGTCTACGTCTCGTTTATAAGCGAACAATCTCTGCATTGTGAATGAAAGTTTTTGTTAGAGTCATAAATCAATCCGCGGCGAAAAGATTCCCCTAAAGTTTTTGCTATTATCCATGTACAGATATGGAAAGCAAGAATTATTTAAATAGGATTATATTACTGGTTTTTTCGATAAAAAAATATTATTATAAATGAAAACTGTAATAAGAGCGTCCGACTACATTTGAAATAACATTAAATAATCAGTTTTTACAGCTTGTTCAACCAATTTTTATTTCTATTAATGACATAACAAATGTCAGCTGTAGTAAATAGTTGGTATTGTTAAGAGATGCTTTAATAGAACTCAAAAACTGTGGAACGGTCTGTTTAAATTTCTAATGTTTTTTCAAATGGAGTAAAGAAAAGTAATATATTCTCTGAAAAAAGTACAGGTGGTACCTGTCTAAAAAAGCGCAAAATCCCAAGCGGATAAAATAGTCATGTACAGGTATTTAAAAGGCTTTTTACAACGATATGTTTTATGAAACAGAGTTGAGAGCTTGGAACCCCGCCGATTTCGCAAAAATCTGAATCTGTTGAGACCATGTACAAACAGGCTGGTTTTAGCGAATTCCAGTGTTTCAAATACAATATTCAAGCAGACTAGGCCCCAGGACAAGTTTTGTTATACCTACAATAAAATAACACCGGTTTTCGAACAATATTTTTTAAATGTATTTTTTGTAAGGTAAGGTATACAAAAATAATCTAGCTAAAATTCATTAGAAAACAAGCATCAGGCAACTATTGTAGTTCATATTTTGCTGAACTGGACCTTTTTTGCGCCGCCGTGAGGTATGTGTGCCTTAAGTATTTGTATATTTTTTGTCTTTTTGTCAAAAAAAATGTTGTGTGCCAATGGTACCTATGAGCTAAATAAATTTATTTTCTCTCTTTCTTTCTTAAAAACCTGGTTTCTTATCAATTATACAGATACATTTAAGCCGTACGGAAAAAAATGTCCTATAGAGGTACTCCTGCCAAAACAAACTCATAAAAGAAAGCCTCATTTGAGTACACTTTGTCTGTACTCGAACGAGGCCGGCCGTCAACCAAGTAACATTCGATTAATCAGTCTTATTAGTTCCTCCTGAAACTCTAACTAAATAATTGGTTACGATAAATGTTATTCTGCGAACTGTAATTGGTTTTCGTCTTATTTGCTTGTTCGCCGTTGATTTTCTTTTATTTCTTTGTTTGGTTATTTCTGTGTGGCCGGTATTTTTGTTTGTGTGGGTTCCTTTTGTGATTTATAGAGCGTCGATGGCCGGAGAAATTCTCTGAGATCTTAATTTGATTTTCAGAGTCTCATTCTGAGTTTGTGATTGAGTTTGTTTTTTTGGGAATATTATTTAATATTTGAGACTTGACTTTGTGTAATCCTTCAGAAGGCCATTTATGTGTGAGCAAGATGAGCAGGGATTACTTTAAGTACGGTACTTGATTTGGTTTTTGAGTCAAATTTTAATTGGTCTAAGATTTTAGACCAATGTAAATGGAATCATATTTGCGTCTTGGGAATGTTATATTATCACTTTGCCTGAAACATAATTTAATTGTAGGTACATACTGGGTGCAGTCTAGTGATATTTAATTACATTGTCCGTTCTGATTGCAAGCCAATTATTGCTAATATATATCGTAGATTCAATACAATTAGGTACGTACCTAATATTTATTGGACAGCAATAGAGAACCCGAGGATTATAATTACGTTTTTGTTATTACAAATATCATATATATCATCATCGAGTTCTTAGTTTAGATTATTCGGTACATACATTGGTATTATATTTCGGAACTAGCTTTACGCTTACAAGAGTCGGGAACCTAATGCCAATATTTTTTACATTATTGGTGTCAAATGTACTGATGGCGGGAACAAAATGGTAAGCTTTTTTACTTTCTGTGTACCTCTTTTGACTAGTCCATTATCATATCGTGCATTTGGATATAAATCTTCATCAAAATATGCTACTTGTAAGAACTACAATGTTTCCTCCAGCCTTCGACCGGCACGGGACCGTTTATGGCGCCTGTTTAATTGATTTTCTATTTTGTCTGTAATTACGACGGCTGAGTTATAAAATATTTTATGAAAGCAAATTACATAGCAAACGAGGTTTCTACAAACAATGATATCTCAGGCTAGGTTTTGCTAGCAATTACCTCTACAAGGATGTTTTGTACAGGACCAAGTCGTTAGACAGATTAAGGTTATATATTTTTGTTTTACTTAGTTCTCGAAACTCTGACTTTGCTGATATTATCTTCTCAGTATTTTACATATAAATTCTTCTTGGATGATGGATGTTGGTCACACTTTTAAGCAAAAACTACACACCAAATTATGATGAAATCGTGTAGTGTTATAGCTTTTTTATGTTAGCCTACGCTGTCCCAATGCTAGGTAAAAGCCACCCCCAAATCCTACCAGGTATTTTTCTCCTGAGTCAGCTCGAACCAGCCCCTGCAGTAGGTTTCTAGGTCGTCTATAGAAGAACACATAGGCTATACAAGTACTCATTCCATACAGGAGGGCCTCGGGCCTTAGCAATAATAAAAAGACTTTTTTTTTAATGGAGTGGTTTGGTATTTACAGAAAAGAGGTTAAGTTACTAAAACTAGCCTAGAAACAGGAAAATTGTTCACAGATGTATCGTGAATGATTTTCCTGTAGAAACATGTTTATTTTATTATTTTAATTAAAAATAAAACAAAAAATCTCGAAATATTTAGGATTTATTTTCCTCAAAGTTTCATCTAAATTATAATTATTTATACAATGCTTAGTTAGCTGGTCAGTCTTGAGTATCCCTCATAATTATCTCTGAGGGTAAAACTTGCTTTTTCAAATTTTTCTCTTGAAAATCCCAAGTTCCTTGAATTCCTTTTTCGGAGTTCGCAACAAAATTTTCCTGTAAATTAAATAAAAGGTCCCGCTATGAGAGAATTCCTCGATTAAGTTTTTAAGGGTCCGTATAAAAGGTTCATTGAAGAGTACGACTCTGTATTAACTTATTTATCGAAGTACTTAACAGCAATATTGAAATAGGTATACTAATTTTATTGCGTTCTTAAATCGTAATAGCTGCTTTTTGGCAGGTTTTAGTGATGAAAGATAGACAAAAGTTATATAAAGATGAGTAAAAAATCATTAGACTTTTTCGAACAAGGTAAATATATCCCTCGATAAGGAAGAAAATGTAGAAAAATAAAAAATGTCTAAAACCAAGTTCACACTTAGCCATTGTCATAATTGTTGTTTCAACAATACTAATTACAAAGGTCGCGTCTCATAATATTACCGGACGTTTCCACAAGGCCGCTTACACAATTTCCCATCATTATCGGGAAGTAAAGATATCAAAACATTTTTCAAGAAAAAATATATTATTTTAAATTGGGAGAATTAAAAAATAAATTCTTAATGGCGATAAAATTATTTTTAATAAATAAAATTGGGGCTGTTTTAAAAATAACGGTGAACTGGTGTTACTTTTTGGAGTGAGCATGCAAAAGGAATTTCTGAATACTCTAGGTCGCCTTTTCAGTTTGCTAACTTTCTAATGTAATAGATGTAGCTAGCAGTCTAAATTTACCATAAAATAGAGAAGAATCAGATGATGAATAATTTACAAAGGGTCAAATTAAAATAACAATTGAAACTTGGCAGACGTGAAGATGTTAAAACAAAAAATGCAAGAACATTATCAAAGGCCGTTGAGCCCGTGGTCAGTAGAAATTATGAGTGTTTTTTAAATTTCCACAACTGGGCAATGAGCTCACCTTTTTCTTACTAAACCTATGCCTTGCACAGCCTCTGGATAAGTTTGACCCGCGAAAGTGATCAAATAGGTTTTTATTTATTTTTTCGTATTAATAAAACGATATATATGTCACGGCCAGATCGTAGAATTGATCACTTCATGATGTGGCCGACCATTTAGCAGACTCGGTTATCAACTACGGACTCAGCAGCTATGGGAGAACTTATCACACATACTTGACAGATATCTATAAGCTACAGCGAAGAATATTAAAAGTAATTACACCTAAACATATAAGCAAAAAGTTCGAAAATAGTGACGAAGATCTTTTTAAATACTGTAATGTTATGAATGTGTTCAATAAAGTGGAATTTTTCACTCTCACTGAAGTGAATAGACCCGAGCTGCTAACCGAGAAAACAAGATCTGACTTTCTTAGAAATATAAAACTTAAACATAAATACAGCTTACCAAAATACAACAATGTGTACGGAATGAGGGTTGCAGAATACTTGGTACCTCTTTTTCTTAATAAGCTCCCAGAAGACTTGCAAACTTTATACAGGAGTGGTTCGAAAGGTTGTAAGTACAAATTAAAACGTTTCCTAACACAGTAAAATTCCCCAACTAATTTATCTTTCAACAAAATGTATCAATGTTTATTATGAATGTATTTTTATATGTAATTTGATTAATTATCATATGTAATATTGTATTTACTCAGCATTGCAATTTGTAATTAAATTTAAAATAAACGGCTCGCCATCACACAGTTAAGCCCTGTGAGGTTTTTGTTGTGTGGCTAAAACCAAATGTAAAATAGTTTAAGAATTTTGGAAATAAAATAAATAAATAAATAAAATTTCATGAAATGGATAATACCCGCTGCCCACTTCATGATAATATGGTCTGGCCAGATCAATGAATAATCAGCGTTTCACGATATGAACAACAAAACGCACGGCTACTTCATGATATTATGGTCAAACATAATAGTGACCATAGCGTAAAATTTTACGTTTTTGTGATTCAACATGGTGTCGGATAGTATTATTCTGATAAAAAAGCTAATTATAATGCGCCAGTTGAAGATAATAGTAAAGTGAAATGACGTTACGACTCAAAACTACTTGAATATTACGAAAGTCACTTAAAAAAGTGAGTGCAACGTAAAAAAGCCTTGAGGTTCGGAATATAAATGATATAGCCAAACGTGGATTGACATAACATCAAACGTTGATGTTTAAACGATATGGTCAGTTTTAGCTGGCCATAATATCATGAAATACAACCATTTCATGAAATGGTTGGCCACATCATGAAGTGATCAATTCTAAGATCTGGCTACGACATATATCACATCACACACACATCACATCATCAGCCTATTAAAGTTCCCACTGCTGGGACACAGGCCATACACACACAGGTCATATAGGTCGACATATATACACACGTCTAATTTGCACTGTCTACATTTTTTTTACTAAAGTTAAAGCTACTAAAATTATGTATACTATGATGATGAAACATAAAATGAAGATATACCCCAAAAACATTGAGCGTTATTTATTATATAAGAATTTTATGAATGCATGTGGAAAGAAACAATTTGTTTTTTTAACCAATGGCTAAGTAACCAACGAAAAGAACGGTTTAAGGTTTTGAATAATAACAGTTTAATTACCCTTTATTTGTTAAAACGGATGGTGTTTCACTAATATTATGAGAGACGTGTGATCGTCAGAATACCAAGGTGCAATTGTAATACTTACAACAATCAACAGGCAGAACACACAAGCTCAACCCGTCATGGAACACATAATCCTTCTTGCAGTCACAGCTGTTGTACCGACAGCCACTGTAGCAAGTTTTGTTGACATCTCGGTAGTCGGAGCAAGATTTTCCGCAGTGGTTACCGCAGCCAGTTGTGGCATTGTTGTCACCGTTGCAACTAGCTGTAATAATAAAGTTGTAATCTATGAGTGGTTTCTTTGCTAGATGTTTTAATGATAAAATGTTAATGTTATATAAAAAGATATAGGAGTCAGGGATTTTAATAATACTTGTAATCTTTTGTGAATAATCGCTGCTGAGGCTAGCGCGCAAAACGTTGCTCTATTAAGGATTATTAAAAAAAAAAAATATATATACATTGAAACATCGTTAAAAACATCAATGATCAGTATGATTGCAAGAACAAGTGACTCTTTGCTTTGTTAATAATGCCCATAATGGTTATTCAGCCTCGTCTCTGTAAAAAACGAGTGACACGTAACTCCATAACTGTAATGACTCGTTCTTTGACATTATTCAATACATGACGTGTTGTAGTGCCTACGTGAGGTTTCTTGAACTATTGTTGACGTTTAATGTAGATTACTAATTACGAATGCGGTCGGGTTTACAGTTTAGGTATCACCGAAATGAAATCATATTAATCGAATTAAGTAACCTTACGTGTACTTGTGGTTTCAATTACGAATATAGCACCTACTCCTTTGTTTGTCATGTAGTGAGCAAAGTACGAGTAGGTTATGTGAATAATTGTATTGGTACCATTTTAATCTTAAAGGCTGACAATAGCAGATCTTTTTAGTGCTTGTAACCTACAGTTTCATCTATTCCGTAAGAATTTTGGTTGGTATCTATCACATTTATTTTTTTCTATTTTCTTTTCTTTTTTGGTATTTAGGAACGTTTATAGAAGTCCTTTGTTTTATTTAAATTGGTATTTTATCATAATTATAGTTTTGATAAGATTTTATAAAGGCTGACAAATGCAAGTTCTTTTTAGGCTTGAGCCTGTTTCATCTATTCCGTAAAACGTTTGGTTATCCTATCAGACATTTATGTTGTTCTTTTTTTTTGGTCTTTTTTTGGTATTTAGTAACTTTCATAGAAGTCCTCAGTGTTATTTAAATTTGTATTTTATCTCTTATCACAATTATAGTTTTAATAAAATTTTATATCATCACGATTGTACTATAAATATACGGGGAGATACGGGAGAATGACAATAACATCTAGTCAGCCCCAGTCAACCTCACCTGCACGCCCTGGCAGTTTGTACACACAAGCAACCAGGGACGACAGCCCTCCAGCTGTCGTGGTGCTCCCTGCTAGATAACTAACGAGGCAATGGCGACCGAGCTGTGGCGGTATAACCACTCACCTGCTTGGGAAACCAGGCAGAAGAGGTGTCAGCAGCCTTGGGGCCCAAATAGCCCCAAAAACGACTGATGCAGAAGGCAAGGGGAAACCACTGCATTATCTTCCCAAGAAACCCGTATGAAAATGTCTGAAAACGAGAGAGCGATGGCATGCGACCCGGCTACCACCCGGCGCCATGTCGATTCCAGGTCGCATGGTGTGAAGTATGCTACTGGTTCCACTGTAGTGACTCATCAGGCTCAGTGCGTACAGGATGCTACTGGTGACAACAACGCATCCATCCCAACTAACCGCCCGCAACTGCGGAAGAAGATCAGGGTAGGGACATGGAATGTCCGGGGCATGCTTCAACCAGGGAAAGTGGAGATTATAAGCAAGGAGCAAAAATGTTACCATCTGGAGATTCTGGGGATTACGGAAACCCACATGAGAGGCTCGGGTTTCTTTACCACGGCTTCTGGACATACCATCTACTTTTCGGGACCAGAAAGCGTAAGCAAAAATGGAGTAGCCGTCAGTGTATCTCCACTGATCAACAAGTCTGTTCTCGGATACAATCCAGTGAGTGACCGAATAATGACCATGAGAATTAACTCAAAACCATGTCGCATGAACCTAGTTGTATGCACCAACTTCTCAGTCGTCGGAATCGGAAATCGAGGAGTTTTATAGACTGCTGGAGGACACTCTTAAAAGCTTCCCAAGAAGAGAGATCACCCTATTGATGGGAGACCTGAACGCAAAGGTCGGATCAACTACGCGTGAGGACCATCTGAGAGAAGTAGTCGGGAAATATGGTCTTGGTCCTGTTTCCAGAACCACCCAAGACGTCTATATACTTGGGTAATGCCAGGAGATCGCTTCAGAAATCAAATCGACTACATTGCAGTCGCAAAGCGATGGAGATCCTGCATTAGCAACACCAAGACGTACCCTGGAGCCGACTGCGGCAGTGATCATAAACTTTTGGTGGCAGAAGTGACCATCAAGCTAAAGAGGTGTATCAGAACCACGGTCAAGCAGCAAACCCGACCCTCCCAGCCGACACTCGCCGCTTTTAAGGAAAGTTTTAGCAGAAAAGCCGCAAACTTTGAAGTGGATCCCAGTGCTGATATAGACACCAACTGGACAAGATTAAAACAGATGCTGTTCCAATCACGGACAGAAGTTAAATGTAAGGACACTGATCGTCCAAAAAAGGCGTGGATTACTGACGAGACGTGGACGGCGATCAAGGAAAGAAAACACCTACTGACAGCCAGAGACGACTCAGACCGTGCTCAGTATCAGCTTCTCTAGGCAAGGGTACAGTGTTTATGCCGCAGGGACTATAACCAATACCTGAACTCAATATGTCAGGCTATTGAGGAGCACGCGCAGTCTATGCATACAAAAGATCTGTTTATGAAAGTGAAGAGTATTACCCGGGACTTCAAGCCGAAGACATGGGCTATTGAAGATGATCAGGGGCACTTACTGACGGAAATAGACCAGGTTACAGAGAGATGGCGGCTGTACTGTGAGGGCCCGTACAAAGACACAGGGAGATCTGAAGAGCCGGTAACCCAGTTTGAAGATCTCTTCTTAGAGCCGGAGATCCTGGAATCTGAAGTGGAAGGTGCGCTGACAAAGCTAAGATCTGATAAGTCAGCTGGAAGAGACAGCATTTTCGCCGAAGAGCTGAAGTGTCTTGGAGACATAGGTGTTAGGCTTTTGCGGGAGCTGTGTAACCAGCTTTGGGGAACAGGAGGATGGTCTAAGGACTGGAAGGAGTCTCTCTTGATACCGATACACAAGAAGGGGTCATCAGGAAATGCGAGAACTATCGGACAGTGGCACTCATATCCCATGCTAGCAAGATAATGCTCTATATAATTAACGGACGGCTCCAATCGTATTTACAGCGACAGATACCAAGTGAGCAGGCTGGTTTTGTCAAGGGTCGAGGCACGAGAGAACAAATTGTGAATATAAGGCAAATGATAGAGAAGAGCCGCGAGTTTAATGTTCCAATGCTCTTGTGTTTTATCGACTACTCCAAGGCGTTTGATTGTGTGAGGTGGGATTGCCTATGGAGAATACTCGAGGAAATGGGAGTACCTTCGCACTTGACAGCATTGATCGCAAACTTATACGAGGATGGAGAGTCGCTAGTCAGAATCAACAGTGTGGTGTCGGGGCCTTTTAATCCAGAGAAAGGAGTACGCCAGGGATGTATTCTGTCCCCTCTTCTTTTTAACATCTATGGCGAATACATCATGAGGAGAGCCTTAGAAGAGTGGGAGGGGGGCATAGCGGTAGGTGGCAATAAAATCAGCAATCTCCGATATGCAGATGACACCACATTGTTTGCATCTTCGGAGCGCGAACTTGCTGAGCTATTTGTGAGGATAGAGCGTGAAAGCGAGATGGTTGGATTGTCGATCAACAAGTCCAAGACCAAAGTCATGATCATCGACAGAGCAGGACTAATAGCACGCACGGGGGAACTTGTAGATCTGGAGTTCGTCAATGAGTTTGTGTACCTGGCTCCATGATCAGCGATCAGAGGGGCTGCAGCGGGGAAATTCGGAGACGTACGCAGATGGCCAAAGCTGCTATGAGCAAGATGTCGAGGATATGGCAAGATAGGAACATCTCTAATAACACCAAGAAGAGACTCGTTAGAACCCTGGTATTCTCAATTTTCCTTTACGGCTCCGAATCTTGGGCAATTCGCTCGGTGGATCGAAGAAAGATTGAGGCTTTCGAGATGTGGTGCTGGAGGAGAATGTTGCGCATATCATGGACAGCAAAACGCACAAATAAGTCCATTCTCGACCAGTTAAACATCAAAACCAGACTCTCCACGATCTGCTACCAAAAAGTCCTAAATTACTTTGGTCACATCGCTCGGAGACAGCCAGATAACCTGGAAAAACTGGTTGTTGTGGGAAAAGTGGATGGGAAAAGGCCACGTGGACGCTCACCCACTCGGTGGTCAGACCAGGTCAGGGCGATTACGGGCCTCACGGTGACCACTGCCCTGAGAAGAGCCGAAGACAGAGTGGCTTGGAAGCAGCTCGTCAATGACTCCGTGAAAGCTTTCCAAGACGGGCACGACCTTCAGTAATGAAGATAACGAATAAGAAGAAGAAGTACTATAAAACTTCCACCTACACAATAATATTTATCTATTGTAGACACAGAGTCTTACTATACCTACTTAGGAAGCTCGATCTACGTACCCGCACCCACAGACCACAAACTTGGTTCACTCCTTAGTTCTTACCGACTTTGGGCGACTTCAAATAACAAACTTATTCCACCTACACGGGCCAAAAACCAGTCCTGTTTAATTTGTTCTAAATTCAAAATTTCTATTCTATCTTAAGTTTATCACGGTTGGAAAGTACTAACTAAAGGAACCTTTGGAAAATATGACATAGCTAATATAGGTGTCTTTATGACGATGGTAATAGGGGTAGAGCAAGAACAAAGGAAGGAGGGATGGATTGTGTTAAAGATCTTATGCCTAGAAAGAGTAGTTGACTTTGAGAGATTTTGGTCAAACGCCTATCAATAGTAAAAAAACAAACTATAGGAATTACGGCAAATATAAAAAATAATGGAAGAAGTAGACTTAATAAGTAAGTAATAATTTATTTTGCAAAAGTTGTTTACATTACAAACATGGACATAGCTTTACACATAATATGAGATTCCTGTCCTCCAAAGTAGAAAAATCCTGTATCTTGAAGAACAGTTTTCTTTAAACGTATTGTTACATTTTTACAAGTATTTATTAATTGAGCAATAGCTCCGATGTTCATACATAGTAGTAGTAATACATAGAAGTGTAACTTTTATGGTGTACAATAAAGTATATTCTATTCTATTCTTATTATTATTTTAAATTAGTAGTCAGATTTTAGTTAATTGTGTGAAGTTTTGATGTAAGTGTATTGGGGCGAGGTTTGTCTTAAGTGTGTTTTGTGTAAAACATAATTAAATTTAATAATTTCATGCTTCACCGACCCTGAATATATTAAGATAACGGCCCAGGAAGAGGTGGAGAAATGACCTAAACGCCTACTGCAAGGTGGCTCATGAAAAGAGTGCCTGGAAGGATCTGGGAGATGCTTTGCTAGCCTTGCCCAGCAGTGGGGCAGTGCAGGCTAATATAAAAAAAATGAGTTTAATGACAGTGTGGGTTTTATTGTTGTATGGGTATTCAAATTGCAGGCTTGTTAGCAGATGGGTTAGGCCCATGATGTAGATAGATTAATAAGCGCATGTGTACGTGATTTTGTGTTTTTTTTCCTTGTAACTGTTTTGTATAACTACCTCCTCAAGTAACTTTATTTGGTTAGATTGCGAGGAAAAGTTTTGTTGTTTAATGACATCATGATAGTATGTAAACAATGATGAATCAAAAAACTCCCCTTATTAATATTATTAATTTTAATTACCTTATTAGAATTATTTATTTGAGCTTTTAGGTAGACTTAATGCCACAAACATTCTCAGCCAGTGAACCTTTAGAGTAGTTTTGCTATAAGAATGAGAGCACGCGCAAACTATATATATATATATATATATATATATACTTTATTGTACCAAGATAAAAAGATTACATACGGAAACCTTAAAGTAATAACAAACATACAACAGGCGGCCTTAGGCTTACTATATACTTTTTTTCCGAAAGATAGTTTGGTCGGGATGTGCTAATCGTGTTAAACACGATTAGCACATTACAACGATTCGGTAATGAATTTAATTTTGAATCCGACCAAACTATCGACTCTATAAAATTCACACTTACACCATTTATTGATCCTATTTTGAGTAGTTATCTATACGGTCAACATGTAGTTTACGTCCCTCGCGGCATTGGTCCTCAATATGCATGATACTGAGTGCACACTTTCCGGTCTACACCGGTAAATGGCTCTCCCATAGCAAAGATGGTGAACCTGAATTGAAACCCTGACTATTATATGACCTATCCAATATCTAGATAATATCTATAGAAATAGAGGATTACTGGGAGGTATTTACAGTACAGATGATTAAAAAAAGTCGGGGCAGACCAACAATTAAGCAAGTAGAAGTTGATGTTAAATATTGAACTAGCTTCCCAATTTATAAGGGCTACTTAATTTGTAGTTCTAAACTTTCCAGAAGAGATCTACATAATAAATAGCCTTTAAAGCTATCCTGCCATAGAATTATCCAATAAGTTATGCGATCCAACCTACGGCAGTTCGTCTTCGGTATGCAAGTTCCGTTGCTATCGCGAACCATGCCATCTATGCATTCACATTCCGGCTTGCACAGCGTAATGCCCCCCCACAGCGGATCAAGTGCCAGACAGTATATTGCTAGGTTACTCGTCGATATTGAACTTTCTGCCCAGATTATAAATGTAATATTACAATTATCTCAGTACTACTTAATCCATCGAAATTACCCTTAAAAGCTTAGAATTAGGTACCAAAATATTTATGCATTCCAACTTACGGCAGTCCGTCTTCAGTATGCAAGTTCCATTGCTATCACGAACCATGCCGTCTATGCACACACATTCCGGCTTGCAGAGTGTAGTGCCACCCCCACATCGGATCGGGTGCCCCAGGTCGTCACACGTCTTCGGCCCACAGTGGGCACACTCCACGTTCACTTCGTTTTCTTTGCATACTTCTCGTTTCACGACTGGAAAAATTGGGAGATAAGTTTTATATAATATTGTTTTTTATACTTTTACAGATTTCCTTTGTTATGGGAGTTTCTCATAACAAAGTAAATCTGTAAAAGTAGACTAAATGATCTATCATCGATAACGGTAGTCATAAAGTCAAAATGTCACATTTGGATATCGAATATCAATTCCACATATTCTTTTCTATAAGTATATTTTGAAATTCTTGACAGTCGTTATAGCTGATAGAATGCCATTTTCTCTAGACTCACAGATCAAATATACCCACTAAAGATAAGGTACACATAATCATTATTAATAAATATTTGGGCCTCGACAAAAAGTTTGGATGCCATTCTTGATTCTCCTATTCGGAATATCGGAATGCCTGCATTAAAAGTGTGGGTCCGCAAAATTAAATGATTGGTGGAAGGGGATCTTTGAAACAGCAAAAATCTGAATGTAAGACAGCTATAGAAGGATGAACTTTAGCTTTGTTAATTACCTTTCATTCTATTTTCTCCCTAAAATTAGGTTCCGAAATGAGAGCACTTCTTTTGGCACTAAAAGACAAAATGTCCTGACGATATTAAATAACACGTCTTTGTGCCAAGCGTACACTCCAACTAGTGTTTTATTACTTCATAGAATATGAACGAGCGAAAGTTTCGGGAAAAGGTGAATGTAAAAAGTTCTGGAACTAACCACGTTTATTACTCGTATGTACTAGCTTTTTCTCGCGGCTTTCTTCCCGTAGCAAATCTCATAGATATAATTTATTTTATCAGAGTATAAGAATGCTATGGAAATCAGCAATAGTGTAGTTTTCTGAGCTCATCAGTGAAATAATAAATCTCCGTATTCTTTTCAGAGATCATTGTTGGCCCAGTGACCCCATATAGGTCTATAGGCCGCTAGCTAGTTATTTACGCCTAATACAAATATTTGCATATCTTTGGAACGGTTGCTTTTTAAATTTTTGTGCGTGTTTATTTTAAAATTCAATTATTACACAACTCCTTAAAATTCTTAGAGTTAATTTATTAACACCTAATATTATAATTATTATAAAAACACAATCAATTTTGCCGATTTCTTTTTTTGTTTTGTTCAGGCTAGACATACATACGTAAAAAGACATAATACGTAAAAAAGTTGAAGTTGAATGGAAGACTGCGTTTACACGGTACGAATTCAATCGATTTAGCCATGCACGGATAGATTCTCCACTGGCATTGTGGCAACCAGTGACCCGAGATGCCTTGGAAGTTTGCTTTACGATTGCACTACTTTTCCGCTTCAGAAAGGACAAAATCTTTTTAGAAGTTAAAGGCATTGAATTAATTTTGATATCATTTAGCGACAGTTTAGTCCAAAATTGTAATCCCACTTATAAATGTAAAAGCTTGTGTTTCAATCACGCAAAAACGGTTAAAAGGATTTGGCCTTTAATTTTTTTCGGTATTGCGTAAATAATTTAAAAAGGGTACGTCTATCCGTAGTTGAATTCACATATCCTTTTGATGACCTATTTCCCCTTTCGAGTGTAGTACGCAATAAGAAAGTCGTTATTTAAAAGGTTTCATCACCAATCAATCTGCCTAGCCTTTTCCAAACTATATTGGGATCGGCTTCCAGTCTTACCGGTTTCAGCTGAGAGCCAGTGTTTTACATGAAGCAACTGCCTATCTGACCTCCACAACCCAGTAACTGGGTAACACGGTACCCCATGGCAAGACTGGTGTCAGATATCAAGCTTCTGACTACCCGTAACGACTGTTAAAGATCTTCAAATGACAGCCGGGACCGTGCTTTCCGGGGCACGGAGGAAACTCGGTATGTTGAAATGGTCACCCATCCACGGACCGACCTCGTCAAGCGTTGCTTAACCTTGATGATCGACCAGTGCGGCTGTTATTATTTAGCCACGAGCACGAGCTCCTCGTGTCGTCACCCTTACCTATAATTTAATTTAACGCAATTAGGCTGCTGGATTAACACATATGATACTTTTTATCCCGATAAAGTCGGTATAATAGTTTTTTGGGATTTGGATAATAAAACACTTTTCCCACGGGCAAAGGCGCGGGCAGAAGCTTGATGTCTAATAGATTTCTCATTTTATGTCTGTTTTCTGATATGTTTTGTGAGTAAATAGTACCGGGAAGTACTGATTCGATTTATGTTGCGTGTTATAGACTTCTTATTCCGAAACATGCACGGTATTTTTGTGTTTTCAAGAAAAAGCCACGGGCGCGAAGCCGTGGGAATGCAGCTAGTTATCTTTAGATAAGATATTAGCTGTTCCCCACGGTTTCGCTGCCGTGGGCCACCCCACAGGACCCGTTTTCGGGATTAAAAAATAGCTTATGTTACTCAGGAATAACGTAGCTTTCTATTAGTGAAAGATTTTTTTAAATCGGTCCGGTAGTTTCGGAGCCTATTCGGTACAAACAAACAAAAATATAATAGTATATTATCCCATTCCAGGGATTGCGCCCCAAAAGAATTTTCTTGAAGGATTCTAGGCAATTTGACGGTCAGATTCTCATAAGTATGTATCTCAGATATTTGATTCCGAATGCTTGCATACTGGTTACCTACGTGTTTCTACCTTTACCTCATAAATATGCATCTGGAAATATTTGCAACAGGATATTGTAGAATTATTTTATAGCTTTGCCAGAACTATTTTAATATATTCTTTATCTACCTAAAATCACCATAGAATATCTCTTTCCAGACATTTACTTATATTAAGGATGTTTCTGAATTGAGGATAAGTTGTAGAGTACTTGTCAAAATACATTTTGCATTACAGTTTGACAAGGTCCTAACTACAAATTTTTAATTTCATAAGTTACGGTTATATCCTATTTTATATTATTTGAGAATTTATTTTCTGTGCATGTTATTCCCATTATACACTCCTTAAATTTCCAATAGTAATATTATTATCACTTTATGTATAAAAAAAATAAAACCACTACATGAACCTAACCATAATTAAGTTCTCCCGGCGGCGTACGACCGGGCGGCGCGCGGCGCGGCGATGCAACACCTATAGCAGTCTTTCCCGGTACGGTGCTTGTTGACTACTTAATCTCTTAACTACTTACCCACGGCATGAGCATTTTCATAGCAACTTTCGACATGATAATAAAGGTACATAGTAAGGCTATAAATGAATTACCTTTCCACCATGTTAACACCAAAAGCCGCATTATAATAATTAGTTATGAATATAAGATAGAGAAAGACCGGTGACAAGTTGAAATGGAGACAGAATTTTCAACTATGAGAGAGCATTGAAGTAGACCGGCAATTGTTTTATCACATTTTCAAACGCCACTGACCTCACAAACAAACAGTATAAATAAACAAACAAAACAAGTAAATCTTACCTTCACTATGTATGAAATAAACCCAATAAGTGGTCACAAGAACGATCACAAACAGCTTAGACATGGTTACAAATAAACGTCCACTTTACCCGGCGACCACAACAAGAGTGATATTTGCAAACTAACATAATTTTAATTCAACTGTAGACTCTTGACATTCAACTTTTTCCTTTTGAATGAGTAATTCACAACATTACGAAACCTGACACGACATTTTCCCTTTGTATCTTGACTTACGTAGTTATATTGCAATGTAATTGCAATTAGTTTGTTAATTGTGAATTAAATTGAGTCTAATTCGACTCGTTCATAGCCTGGCTAAAAGGAAAATTCTGTTTAAATCACGTGAATGTCGTTCATCTTTTGTTTTTGCTCGCCTTTTTCCTTGTGATGTAGGGTAATGTCTTTTCCTATGACTCTGGTGATAAGAATGCGGTTGTTCTTGAATTATCTTAAGAGTATGAGTACGTAATTCAAGTATTTCTGTTTAGGTTGATGGCTTGGAATTCACAGAATAATACTTGTATAGTATTTTCCCCCTTAGTTTTGAATAAAAAGAAAAGTATTTTTCTATTTTACCTCCCACAAGGGATCTCTTTTGCCTTAAGTCCTAAAACATGGACATAGAATTCTAAATTGAAGCACATTCAAATTCAAATAAAATGCAAATAAAGTTGTCACGACATCACGACGCCATTAGTGATTTTTGAAAATCGAATAACAATGCAAAATGTGTTCGAAATTCGAAAACAAAAATTCATTGACAGCAAAATATGAAATTCTAAAGAATGGTCCACTGACAAAAATATCTCAGGGCAAAGACAGTTTCCCCCTCAATTCCCTCTATTTGTCTCAATATACTCGCGACGTCTATCGGATTTCTTACCAAAAGCCTCTTATTCCGTTCCCTCCGTGTTTATAGTTTTTGGCCGGGTAGTGAAGTGTTTGAGTGCTTAGCTAAGAATAACAATTCATTTATTCCTTCCTCGATGGCCTTTGATCGAGTGATAATTTGATATCTGATTCTGTAGATGTGTATGACATTTTCATTAAGTTGTGTTCTAGTTATATAAGTTTTTAAACTGTCATGGTCTAACACTAACATTAGAAACGGGATATTTACCATGTTTACTGTTTGTTGTGAGTTTCCGATATTTCGGTGCTGTTGCAAGCACCATGATCATGATGTTTATTTATTTATTTATTTATTTATTTAATACTTCATGCACACAATCGTACAGAGGCGGACTTAATGCCTTAGGCATTTTCTACCAGTCAACCTTTGGGTGATGCAGAGACAAATAGAGGTAGGTGCAATATTGTAAGCAAATCAAGACAAGGTGGGTTTAATCAAATACAAAGATATACATACATACTATAAAATACGTAAAATATATATAAAAAAATATATATATACTAAATACACGAATATACTTAAACAGTTAGTAGTAGCAGATAATTGGAAAACATTATCGCTGTGACGATACTACTGCCAACTTCTTACGAACGTGCTCGCGAGCCTTCACTTTGAATGCCAATCGGTTGGTTGCCATCCTGATTTCTTGGGGCAGCGCATTCCACAAAGAGATAGACTGAACGAAGAAAGAACAGTGAATGAAGTCAGTGCGATGAGTGGGACATTGAAGAAGACGGTTATGTGAAGAGCGAAGATTTTTGTTGTGGTTGGCGCAAGTATATTGAAAGTGAGGGGCTAGATAACTAGGGGTATTGGAAGAGGTAAGAAATGAAAACAAGGTAGTAAGTGCCCTTAACTCTCTGCGCTGACGTATGGGCAACCACTTTAGAAGTGACCGATGCGCAGAGACATGATCATATTTACGCAGATTGAAAACGAATCGAATGCAGTAATTTAGAAGACGGTCAAGTTTGTTGAGGAGATCTGCATTCAGGTCATAATAGCACACGTCACCATAATCGATGATAGGAAAAATTAGGGCCTGCACAAGCATTATCTTCGTGTTCGAAGGCAAAAAATTTTTTAAACGATACAGAGCCCGCAGAGTTCCAGTTTATCCGTTTCTAATGTTAATGTTTGTGTTCTAGTTATATTTAGAATTCAGATAAAACATTATGATATTTTGTTTAAGTATTAATGAAGAGTTTCTTTTCAGCAACTGTTTTGATGAAGAAGATATTGTCACAACAATTATTTTTATTTAAATTTGTTAAGTTAAACGAATGTAACATTTGTATCACTATTACTTATTCGCAACTTCGGTATTGCTTATAATATGTTTTACAACCTAAGTATTGGTTTCGGTTTTGCCCTCTAGTTTGCATGTGAGTAAATCATAAATAATTTGATAAAGCACAAGTGTTCATTAACTGGCATGCCAATATTGCTAGCAATCGTAAATAAATTTTCTTGGACTCTGTCCACATTCAGGAAAGCACTATTATTCCCTGGTGTATAAGATAGGCGACAACATTAATATTTTCTGAAGAGGATTTGAAATTACAACAATTCTGTACTTCGTTGAGTTCTTAACAAGTTATTGGCACTGAAACATACGTAACAAAAAATGTATTTATACCTATAAAAGCAACGTACAAATAATTGGCAATTTTTTTATGTCGACTTTAAAGGACTCTTCTCATTATTTATGATGATTTGTAACTATGAACTTGTCATTTGAATTAATTGGGATTGTGTGCCTTTTTGAATAAATTTTATTATTATCCATTTATTCAATTTAATTCACATATTTTTACATTTTTAAACATCTCTCTATAAAAAATAAAATAATAAAACAATTAAAAATATAAAAATAGTAGCCCACCGGTATCGGGAACAGGGTCCAAGCTACCGGTGGTCAGGGCTCCTGAGAGAGGAATCTTCTGACTATACGCGCCGTGTCCAGGAGTACCGCTCTCTGGATCAAGCCCTTGATCCAGCTGCTCAACGAGAGCCTCCTCAGATGTTCGTCGAGGCTCTTGTCTATTATTATTATTTATCTGCATTGCATGCATTTTTAAGGATGGTGATTATAATATTATAGTGATCATAATTGCAGAATGTGTTGCCGTGGCCAAATACTGGACCAGGCAGTGGATTTAGCTACGAAGTGTGTCATCGACACGCTAGGAAGAAGTTGAATAAAGCATAATTTTTTTTCTTAACGCCAATTTTTTTTTGGATAATGCACTTTTTGACAATACAACTTCCATATTTTCTCTCCGCCGCCCTTGATCTCTAGCATTATCTAATGGCCAAGGCATCATTTTCTCCGCCTCTAAAGTTTAACAATAAAATAAAATGCAGTGTACCATTTGAAGTGTGCGATTTGCGAATAACATAGTGTAAGGAATAGACAAAGTAAAGCCCTTTCTGCAAATACAGACGCGAAAGAATCTGACTAAAGAATTTTCATAGAAAACAACCATTCCCAAGTTACAAGAATATAAATAACGCTAGTAAAAGCCGAAGCTGTTGCAAACTACTTAACTTTTTATGTCAGAGTAATCTATTTTAGTCGTATGAAGGAGCTAAGTGTAGTCAGGAAACTTCAGGAAAATAAATATAGTCGAATAAGAGTTGTTTCGACTGTTCCGGTAACTCCAAAGTTGTGTGTGGAAGTAGTTTGAGTTTGAAATGTACCAGTGTGTTCGTTTAGTGAAAACAGGTACAGTACTCCCGTGTAAAGAGCTTATTGAACCAGTTTTGTGTATGTTTAAAACATTTGTGAAGTTGTTTGAAGTTCACTATTCGAGTGAGCGATGCGTTGCTAATATTGAGGGTTTGATCAACTTTGCGTTGAATAGGTATTTAATGCATGAATTATTTTTATATGTGATTCTGTTAAATGTGGTTGGTGTTTGTGTTAAGCAGGTGTTATCCAAACTAAATAATAGTATCATCATCGTCCTGCCCTTGATCCATATTACTTGGGGTAACACGTTTTCATCTATTCCGCCAACCGTCACGTTATCTCTGACGAACTACGTAATAGTATACAGAGTATACCAATCCGATATATATATTATAGAATAATATACCAATCCGATTTCGAGAATTTTTACTAATAGACAATGTAAAAAGTAGCATTTGACACTCAGAGATAGTGTGATCTCTGAAAGTGAAATGTTATTTTTTTGTCCGAAAAATGCACGGCTCCTGTGAGAGATAGGTGATAGCAATTGTTTCGAGAAAAATCTAGATATTTATTAATTGTAGTGAAAACAGGTACAGTAGGTACTCCCGCGTGTAAAGAGCTTTTTGAAGCAGTTTTGTGTATGTTCAAAAGATTTGTGTAGTTGATCGTTGCTTATATTGAGAGATTGATCAACTTTGCGTTGAATGAGTGTTTATTGCATGAATAATTTATCTATGTGATTCTGTTAGATTTAGTAGGTGTTATTTGCTTATACCTTATATCAGGCGTTATATACATTAACACTAATAGTATATATAGATAAAATTAGACTTTATTTGACAAAAGGTAATCTCTGGAAGTACCTAATAATTCGATTAAGAAAATTCATACTGATAGTAAGCTACACTATGTCGGAGTGTCAAAGGCTAAGTTTTGTCCGAAAAATGCACACTCCTGAGAGAGGATGGTGACAACATCTAAAATTTAGTGAGGTAGGTGTAATGTAGAGGAGGAATTTATAAATCTGATTTGATACTATAGTCGTGACAATCTAAGAAGTGATTTGACACCTATAAAAATGCTTAATATTATTTAATAAAATAATACTCGAATATATTTATTAATGATACTCGTTGTTATAGTAACATAGTAATTAATTAGGATTATTAATTTTATTTTACAATTTCTTACGTATAATGTTATCGTGGCATCTATAATGAGTAACAATGACATCGGACGATCATGTTTGTGTATTTTGGTGTTATTTGCTTCCAAGTTATATCAGACATTATATAACACCTTCAATGGATTTTGTAGACATAAGTATTATGTTTACACATCATAAGTATTTTTACCCGACTGCCGACGGAAGTTAATTTGTTGTAATGTGTAATGCTAGTGGTAATGTGTGTCGGAGGATACATCTGGTTTTGGTCAGCCAGCTCGCGAATATGTATCATCCTACTACTCAACATGATGTTCTTCATATTTACGTCTTTTTAGTTCGCTTCTTAAGCAGTCAGGTTTTTTGATTTTTATAATTAACTTTTTTTGCTATTCATAGCAACTTTTTATATCGCAAGACAGCCCTATAGGTACTTACATGCTCAACTGTATATGCTATAGAAGTGAAAAAACTGTCGTAATCATATTTATCTTTTCGAGATTCTTCCCTACAAACAAACAAACCATTTTAGTTCTTATAATATCCATATTCAAGATTATAAAGAGTAAACTCTGCACACTCAGCCTCAAAATATAACCGGAATGGCCCACAACCTAAACTTATTTCTTTTATATTCTACCTTTACCTGTCCTCTTGTTATTCCACAAAATTTATTTCCAATTAGTAAAATACTTGGAACGAATGGCGTAGTTTCCTTGTCTTAATTGAAGTGCGCCATGCAATTACTAAAACTTAGCGTTTAACGTAAAGTTGTATGCAAATTATATGCGTCATAGTTTTCGTTTGAATTCCTCTTACATTGTTAGCTTTTGAAGTAATTATTTCGTGTATTACGTTCATTCCTAGTCTTACTTTGTTAAAAGTTAGCTAGTTACTTTATTATTAGGTACGGTTAAATTGTGTAACATTGAAGAAGATTGCTGCCTTTATTCAAATGTTAAATTTTAAGTTTGAATAAAGAAAATGTATGTTCTTCATGATTTTATGTTTCACACTATGGGTGCTGTAAAAAAATCTGAAGCGCCTATAAAATATTTAATAGCACTAAATGACTGCTGCTCCAAATTGCTAGTTAAAAGTCTTTAATACGCATGAGGTTTTTTGGCAGATGACGAGCTAACGTTATGGCGATTGAATATTTGTCTAGATCAATATAATTTAAAAAAAAAATGCTACAAAAATTTTGTAGCAATTTTACTACATAGTTTTATAGAGTTTTAAGGTGAGTATAGACTAGAATATTCGCCGTATTTAACCGCACTTCGAACAAGATGCTCGATGTAAACGGCGTGTGCTCGATGTTCTGTAACAAGTAAATGCTCTAGTCTATACTCACCTTTAAAGATGATGTTATTCCATTTACTTTTTACATTAAGTTAAGAAGTAAGTCTCTTTCGAACAATATTTTCTTTCTAGTGTTTCAAGTTGTACTGGCTACTCAGAAGTAAAAAATAATTAAAAATAATAATCATGTTCGCCGACCTATTGTTTTATTTTTGAACAGAGTTTCCAGGAAAGAGTAAGATCAAAAAAAGCGATGCCTGGATGGACTGTGTGAAAGTGTTAAAAATAAAGGAGGTAATAAAAGAGACAGGAGAATGGTGATTTACATAAAAAGTTAAAATTGAGGCATAAAAACAAAGCTCTGTTATTTATTAATAGGTAAATTTATTAACATTGTTTAAAAATCAAAAGGCTCCTTACTAGAAGAATTCACGTGAATAGCCCTAAAAAGGTTTACAAAGGAAAATGTTTAAAGGAATGTTTTAAAGAAAAACTTTTACAAAGACAATGCAAAAGGAAAAGAACCCGAAGGAAATTCTAGCTACGCATAAAATTAAAAACAATAATGCAAAAAAAAACAGAACATATTTCGCACTTTGCAACTTTTGCAAAAATAGTCACAATTTTAATGATGCAGAAAAATGGTTTTTTTCTTAATGGATTATTTTATTCACGTTTTAGTTATTTAATGAAGTGTAATCGTTAGCTGAGCTTATGACAATTTTATACTGTACTACATTTTGAAGTGACGTGGCGAAAAGGTCTTTTTGTACCTTCCTCTAGGCGGAAAAAAGATACGAGCTACTAAAAGTAGGAACCTAATCAAGCTCAGCTAAAATGAAAATCAATTTTCAAAGAAATCAAAACCATTCAACACAATTTAATAACTCGATCTAACTTCCAAGTTCCCATTTTAAAATTGTGCGCTGGTTACAAAATTGCATAACTTGATGCAATTAAAGATGACTCGCTTTAAAAAATCCGCCTCAGCTCTTTCAATATAAAACTTTATTATGAAGGATGGAAAGTTTTAATAATCCCTAGCGACAAGCGGCGAGAACACAGAATAAATAGATCCTACAGAAAGCCCGTTCTGTACAAGAGCGAAAATGGTGCACAGTATACACAAGGTACCGAGATCGTAAAAAAATGCAGGTCACGATGACTTGAACACGATGTACGTGAAGCGTGACCATGCCTTCGTACATTTTTTGCTTTTTTTATGGAGCCGACCACAGAAAACCAAGTTTTGGCGGTCAATGCCAAAGACGACATTGTCAAATGATTTCATTTCATAAAAATTCAAACGTGCTAGCGAGTGTCACCGCTTACTCATATAAATTAAAGGCCCTTAGCTATTCTGGCTGTAGTTATGTCTGCTGAAACTTGTACTCAGCTCAATGCAATTGCGTGGCCACGAATTTTATTAGCAACTAGCTGTGCCCGCGGCATCCTACCTAACCTACTTACCTATCTTTAGAATAGAATAGAATACTCTTTATTATGTACACCATATAAGTTACAGAAAGTATAGACGAAGCAAACATTACACTGGGTGACACAATGGGCGGCCTTCCCCTACCCTACCCACCTACCTGCCATTTTTTTTCTAGTGTTATTCTTTTGCGGAAAATCTTAATACCGCAATTTAGAAAATGACGAAAAATGCACAACGCCATCTATCGAATATGGAGTTCAACTGTCCGAGTATCTGAATTGCGTATATTTTATTTCTTGAACACTTTATATTGATCTAACTTTTGATAGAGTGAACCGATTGCGATGAAACAAAAACTAAGTAATACTTCGAGATGCGCAAATGTTTTATGTGTTTAAGTTATCTCTATTTTACATCATGCGTGCACAACAAAAAAATACAAACAGATAAACAAACAAACAGGCAAAAATATAAAAATACTGGAAATATCCTTTAACACCCTGGCAATTTTTTTGGGAATATTTTTGCGATGTACAAAAATGACTTTTCTATAGATTTATTATATGTATATATATTTTCACACAATTCCATATGGCTTCACTAGTCTCTGTAATTTTATTTCTTTATACTTTTTCTCCGTATGGTGACGGACGTAAAGAATTTCACCATCCCATATCTTCCCGTGGGTGTCGTAAGAGGTGACTAAGGGACACACCAGAGAATGGGCAGCAGCGTTCTCTGTGCACTTTATCAACAAACTGCGATCGCCAACCCGCCTGCCAAGCGTGGCGATTATGGCAAAACCCCCCAATCCTAATGATCAGCACAAAGAAAAAAACGGCCCCGAGTGCCCGGCAGCCCGTCTACCCTCGGCTACGGTAGCGGTCGAGGCGATGGCGTGGCAAGGGGTGCGAAGAATCTCCGGAGTGGACCCGGCTACCCCAATAAACACCGACGACTGGACCTGGGAACATATAACACGCGAACACTCCGGACCGACGAGAAGATAGCCGAACTGGAGGAAGAATTGAGTAGGTTGCGATGGAGTATTATAGGGTTATCTGAAGTCCGAAGAGAGGGGGAGGACTCGATAATCATCAAATCCGGTAACCTGCTCTATTTCCGAGAGGGTGACCGACAGTCCCAGGGTGGTGTCGGGTTTATCGTCCACAAGTCCCTTGTGAACAACGTAGTGAAGATCGAGAGTGTGTCGACCAGGGTGGCGTACCTTATACTCAGAATATCCGCAAGATATTCGCTGAAGGTCATACAGGTCTACGCCCCGACCTCGGCACACCCCGACGACGAGGTAGAGACCATGTATGAGGATATCTCTTGAGCCATGCATGGTTTCAAAACTCACTTCACCGTTGTCATGGGGGACTTCAACGCAAAACTGGGCAAACGAGACGTGGATGAGCTGCAAGTGGGGCAATTTGGAGTTGGACGCCGAAACCACCGGGGTCACCTACTGGCCAGTTTTATGGTTCTTCAGAAAGCGTGAGCACAGGAAGTGGACCTGGCAAAGCCCCGATGGTGCAACTAAAAACGAGATCGACTTCATCATGTCAACCAAGAAGCAAGTGTTCAATGATGTCTCTGTGATCAATTCGGTGAAAACCGGGAGCGATCACCGCATGGTAAGAGGCACATTGAACATTAATGTTAAACTTGAAAGGTCTCGACTGGTGAAGTCCGCCCAGCACAGATCCAGGTCCAAAACCCCGAGAACTTTCAGCTCGAACTCCAGAATCGTTTCGAGTGCCGCAAGTTTTTCAAGACCCGCCGTACAGATAGGAACTAAAAGCTCTCTGATCCTACTCTCAAGCTAATGAAGGAGAGGCGTGAGATGATCCTGCAGTCTTCAGACGATGCGTTGAAATACCGGCAGCTAAATAGACGGATCTCAAAGTCCTTGAAAAGCGACCTGCGCCGCTTTAATACTGAGCGTATAAAAGATGCGATTGAGCGAAATAAGGGCTCCAAGGTCTTTGCAAGAGATCTGTCTATAGGGCAGAGCCAGCTCACAAAACTGAAGACCGATAATGGCAGGATCGTTTCCGCCAAACCAGAGCTTCTGAGGGAGATCGAGAGATTCTATGGGCAGCTGTACACGTCAACCAGTAAACCCGTCGCGAATCTAGCGAATGACCCTAGAGCTAGATTGACCCGACACTATACCGAAGACATTCCGGACGTCAGCCTGTATAATAATAATAAATCTTTATTCAGAAATTAGAAAGGTAAAAACACAGTTTCAATCTTAGATAACTAATGTAGGTATAATAATGTAAGATGCCTGTACTAGGTAATCCTGTATCACAGGCTGTAGGAGCTCTAAAAATATGCTTATCGTAGGACAAGAGAATTTAAACAATATTTAACATAAGAAGTCTAAAAATAGTGGCAAGATTGTATAATTTTGAAAATTAATTTTAATTTACTTAAAACTATAAACATAGAACTAAACTACTAGGTCATAATTACTTAATGTCTAATTTACCTATATTGCAAAAAATTGCACTTTGATTACACATATAAAGATTCGGAAATAATTGGTAAGCAAAATTGTAAAATTAAACATACACTTAATTTTTGCAGCTAACGACTAATGTGCTTAGCCAGCAACAAATTGACGGTTAGTAGGCCATTGCAGTGTCAGCAGCAACGTTCAACGCGTGTGACCTTGAGTATGACGTACTAGACGCCCTCATAGTCGATAGAGTTTATGTGCCTGTATTCCGCTATTTTCCTAGTAGGGCACTCAGGGTCTCCCGTTTTATGGTTGTTGGGCTTTTTAAAGCGCGAACAAGTTGCGCATTTCGATGTGTCCGCTTTCTTCGTGCAATCGGACACCGAGTGTCCAGCTTCACCGCAGTGAGCACACACAGAGTTGACCTCTCTGCATGTTTTGGCTGCATGACCATATAATTGGCACTTGTAGCATCTGGTAACCAGAGTGAAGTCCCTAACAGGGCAGGACGTCCAATTTATAAACAGCCTTGATGTCGAAATTAGGGCTTTACGTATATTGGCTGGAATTTCAATGATGTAATTACAGCTCGACGCATCTTTCTTCCCAGATTTGTGGCTTAATTTAACAGAGGCCAAAGAGGACTCCATGGACATCTCTGGCAACTTGTCGGGTATATTTTGTTCGTAAATGCACCTGAAGACTTCAGTTTCAGACAGGGAAGACGGCACTCCTACAATCACGATCCGTGGTTTGCGCTTGTTGGGCTCATCGGCGGTTAGTCCAGATGTAGAAAGCTGGACGGCGTTCTTAATTTATTCAGCGTCATGCTTGGTCTCTGTGCTAATAATAACACCTCCATTTTTGGTCTTGCGGACACCTCGTACATGCAGCTTCATTTGATCAGGTCGTATGATTTTTGTTACCATGTCTTTAGTTTCGTCACTGGACTTGAGTTTGTCACTAGGATAAATGACCACAGAGCTTAAATTGTTCGGTCGAACGAAATCATTTGACCCCTTTTTCACCATGTCGGCAAAAGAAACATTGCCCGCAGTGCCAGAATCCTTAATCGTCTGCTTCAGGTCCGAGATGTGTTCAGTCAAATTGCGCTTTTCTTTTAAGGCATCAATCATGTCGTGTGCTAGAATTGCTTTCTGCTTCAAAGATTGGTATAGGACTGCCATCTGTGAGGTGCCAGATCCTATTTTACGACACAAGTTAGAAATTTTTAGTTTCTGTTCCGAGTTTAGTTTGCCATCCGAGGCAATTTTTTTTTTTTTTTTCTTTGTTAGTAAGAACAAAATTCTTAACAATTAATTACGATCTAGCCTAAAAGACTAATAAGCAATTTAACTCTAACTTAATATGTTACGTTATAGATTAAACTAACTAAAACTAAGAATAGTGTCCATTTGCACTTTTACACAAGTCCGTAGCACTTTCTTAGAGTCTGATATAATTTATAAAAACACTATGTTCATGTGTTATAATTATGTATAGCACAGCGTTGTCACTATTATTCATTCACTTTGTACACTACACTAATTCAAAAGGTTTAGTTCTTTTTAGCCTACGCACTAAGTCTGTATTGTCTAGCAGCTGAATAGCCTCAACATTCACGTGTCGATGAAGTCTGTGTTCGTGGGCTTCAGCAAATTTTTGGATGATGGTGTTGACGAATTCCGTTTTAAGGTCACGGTGAAGATCGTCATTTCTTATGTACCAGGGTGCATTTACAGCATCTCTGAGCACTTTATTTTGAAATTGTTGAATTAATTTTACGTTGCTTTGTTTAGTACAGCCCCAAAGTTGGATACCATACGTCCAAATTGGCATCAGTATATGCTTGTATATGGTTATTTTATTATGTATTGATAGACAGGATTTCCTTCCAAGTAACCAATACATACTTTTATAACGTATGTCGAGTTCCTGTCTTTTCTTTTTGACATGAGCTTTCCAACGCAACTTGGCGTCGAGAGTTATGCCAAGGTATTTGGCTGTATTAGCATAAGGCACTTGCATGCCATTTATGTAGATTGGGTGATAATCCAAGTGTTTATTTGTGAAGTCAATGTGAATTGATTTTGACTCATTCAGTTTGATCTTCCATTTTTGTGTCCAGTCATAAACTTTGTTCACAGCTAGTTGAACTTTTTCTACTGCTTCTTTGTGGCTTGATCCGGTAGCCATAATTGCAGTATCGTCTGCAAAGGTCGCAATGGTGTTGTTTTCCAGTTCTGGGATGTCACATGTGTATAACAAGTACAAAATTGGGCCTAGCACACTTCCTTGAGGCACCCCAGCTTTTATAGCTTTTAGCTCGGAATATGCATCTTCTTGCCGTATTCTAAACATTCTATTAGTTATATACGACTCTAGGATATCTGCAAATTCTGGTAGCATGCGTCTGAGCTTGAATATTAGACCCTTATGCCAAACTTTGTCAAAAGCTTGCGCGACATCTAAAAAGACGGTGGCGCAGACTTCCTTATTTTCAAGTGTTTTTTCAATGATATGGGTTATTCTATGTACCTGGTCTATTGTTGAATGTTTTTCCCTAAAGCCAAATTGATGATTTGGAATAAGGTCTTTGTCTTCTATTACTGGTTTTAACCGTTTCAATAACAGTTTTTCGAATAGCTTTGATAACACACAACCGAGGCAATAGAGCAAACCTCATTTAAGTGCTGCTCAATGGTTGACATCCATCTTTGTATGTCGGGCGTGGATGCGACTTCAATCGAGAAATCTGATTGGGCTGGAATTTGCGTCGTCGTCTTCGCTGGCGAGGTGGAGGCTTGCACTCGGCCGATTGGATTACAGGGACTGTTATCCATCTTATTTGATAGTCACTTCACTGTTTCTAAGTGTTCATTATGTTTACAAAACTATACACAGTAGGCAAAAATTTGTACAATAAAGAAGGTCACTATTATAATTGTTTTAATTAAATATTGCTAACGAGCACGTCTGTATTCTACGAACGAGCGCGAATCAACCAATATATGCAATGAATGAGATTAGGATGGCTCTGAAACAGCTTAAGAACAACAAGGCACCGGGTGACGACGGAATTACGACCGAACTCCTGAAGGCGGGTGGAAAACCAATCCTTAAGGCCCTTCAGAAGCTGTTTGATTCCGTCATACTCGAAGGGAAAACGCCACGGGCATGGTGCAGGGGTGTGGTGGTACTCTTCTTCTAGAAGGGTGACAATGCCTTACTGAAGAACTATAGGCCAATCACACTTCTTAGCCAAGTCTACAAGCTGTTTTCAAGAGTCATTACAAATCGTCTCGTGCGCAGGTTTGACGATTTCCAGCCTCCCGAACAAGCCGGATTCCGTAAAGGCTTCAGCACCGTAGACCACATACATACGCTGCGGCAGGTTATACAGAAGACCGAAGAGTACAACCTGCCTCTCTGTTAAGCGTTTGTGGACTACGAGAAATCCTTCGATTCGATCGAGACTTGGGCTGTATTGCAGTCTCTCCAACGGTGCCAAATTGACTATCGCTACATCGAAGTGTTGAAGTGTTTATACAAAAACGCCACCATGTCAGTTCGACTTCAGGATCAGACCTCGGAACCAGTCCTTCTGCAGCGAGGTGTGAGACAGGGAGACGTCATATCTCCGAAGCTGTTTACCGCTACACTGGAGGATGTCTTCAAGGTTCTGGACTGGAGAGGGCTAGGCATCAACGTCAATGGCGAGTACATCACTCACCTTCGGTTTGCTGACGATATAGTGGTTATGGCTGAGACCATGGAGGACCTCAGTACAATGCTCGATGACCTCAGTAGAGCTTCCGAAAGAGTGGGTCTTAGAATGAACATGGACAAAACCAAGGTGATGTTGAATGACCATGTTACACCCACTCCTATCAAGGTAGGAGACTCTACACTCGAAGTTGTGGGCGACTATGTCTACCTGGGACAAACGATCCAGTTGGGTAGGGCCAACTTCGAGAAAGAGGTCAACCGTCGAATCCGACTCGGCTGGGCAGCGTTTGGGAAGTTGCGCGGTATCTTCTCGTCCAACTTACCACAGTGTCTCAAGACGTAAGTCTATGACCAGTGTGTGTTGCCAGTGATGACATATGGCTCTGAGACGTGGTCGCTTACAATGGGCCTCATCAGAAAACTTACAGTCACTCAAAGGGCAATGGAGAGGGCTATGCTCGGAATTTCCTTGCGTGATCGCATCAGAAATGTAGAGATCCGCAAAAGAACCAAGGTTACCGACATAGCCCGAAGAATTGCCAAACTTAAGTGGCAGTGGGCAGGGCACATTGCTCGCAGAACGGATGGCCGATGGGGCAGAAAAGTTCTGGAGTGGCGACCGCGAACCGGAAGACGTTGCGTTGGAAGGCCTCCCACCAGGTGGACCGATGACCTGGTGAAGGTTGCGGGAATCCGCTGGTTGCGAGACGCACGGGACCGGTCAATGTGGCGACGCTTGGGGGAGGCCTATGTCCAGCAGTGGACGTCTTTCGGCTGATATGATGATGATGATGATACTTTTTCTCCAATTACTTATTTTTTCTTGTTGCTAACGTCAGCGGTGGCGACGGCGACGTTCCGTGCTCTGTGCAGCCGACCTTCTGCACCAATCTATTCTGTGGCGAGGACGTCCGAATCGAGATGGTGTAACCTCATTTCACACCGGGTGGGTCTTACTCATTCATTTTTAAGGTGATAAGTAAGTTTATTATTAATGAGGTCATTTATTTTGCACCCGGCGAGATTATAAGGCGGTCGAAAATTTTAGTTGCGTTTTGTTTTAATGTAAGTTGGTTTTTTGGCCGCCGAAATATAAATTACTTGAGTTCCCTTACGGCCTATATAGTGAAAATGTCGAAGTGATGGTGGCCAGGAAAATAAAATAGCGCCCTGCATTTTTCTCCAAAATAGAATAAATTATTATAAAGGAGGAGGCGGAACGCGTGAGGGAGACGCAACGGAGACGCCCTCATTGCCTCTAGCCACCGCAGGAGACGCCCTGGGCGTCGGGACTCGCAAGCCGATTCCCGACCACCGTAGGCGCGGGGAGTAATGGGTAGCTCGCCGTCCGATAAGGACCAGGCCCGAGTCAACGGCGCGTTGTGTTCCACGCCCGCCTCAAAGATATGTCAGCAAAACTGACGGGGTCCGCGAGGGCCGATGCCTGTCTGGTTCGTGGATAAATTTAATAAAGAGTTACCGCAGCTCTGGCTCAAGCAACTAAAGGAACACGGGTGGGTTTTAGTCAGTAAAAGTCTGACACGCCCTCCCGCCTCACCCAGAGCGGGTGAAGTCATTGGATGATTTCCCAAGCAAAAAAAAAAAAAGGGTAGGGCAGACAAGACAACGTGGAGTCGGGTTTTGCAGCGATTCGTTTCTGTCACGAACTTTTATAACACAACATATTGACTTTATAAGACAATATTTCAATTTTAATTTAAGGTTAACAATGCTATTTTATAGAAATGCCTATGATGATGATGGGGACTCCCTTTTCCGCACTTAGACTCTCATTCGGTCCGTTGTGCGTGGGGTAGTAATGCCTAATAAAATTATTCCGAATGAATTTCTGCCATCCTCATCCTTTATGGACTACTGTGTCTGAAAATAAATAAATTATTATTTTATTTTTATTATAATATGCCAAGTGAAATTATGCCAAATAAAATTCTGCCATCTTAAAAGTAAGCCATTGTAAATTCGGGCATAGAAACATTCGGCCAAACAATGATTATATTTAAAAAAAATAAGAATACTCGTTTAAAGAAGATTATGCCAAGTTTGTTATGCCTAATAAATTTCGGAGTATCAAGATTCTACCAGATAGAGGTAAATAATAATAATAATAATAAGCCTTTATTTACTGATAAACTAATTACAATACAATTTATATACTAGATAAAACTAATTATTGCACTTCGGCGTCGTCCATCAGCGCGTCCCTTGACGCATAGGCCTCCCCCAGGCTCTTCCATTTGTCACGGTCTCGTGTAGCTCTGGCCCACAGGGCACCAGCTACCTCCACTATATCATCGTCCCAGCGTTTGCGTTGCCTGCCTCTACTTCTCTTTGATCCATCCCTAACTTGCCATTCAGTTATAGCCTTAGACCACTTATTTTTCTTGTCGCGGAGCATATGTCCAGCCCATCTCCATTTCATTCTTTTTGTATGGAAGGTAGCATCATTAAGTTTGGTGATCTTCCTCAAATCTTTAGCTCTCTTTTTGTCTTTTCTCCTAATGTTTAAAATGCTACGTTCCATGCCCCTCTGGCAAGATGTAATTTTTTGAAGGGTTTTATGAGTCAATGCCCATGTTTGACAGCCGTAAGTGAGACATGGAAGAATACATGCATTAAAGAGCTTTCTCTTCGAGGATATAGGGTAATGGTCGTTTTTCATTACTTCTTTGAGTGACCAATACCTGTTCCATGTGCTAGTTATACGTCTCTCTATCTCTTGTTCCATTTGTCTGTTGAATGAAATAAGTTGTCCCAGGTAGATATACGAGTTCACATAGTCTATCTTTTCTCCGCCAATACTGATGGTCTCTTCAATGCTGTTTGTCATTAACTTTGTTTTCTCCTTGTTCATAGAAAGGCCCACTTTAATGCTTCCCTCTGCGAGCTCTTGCAACATCTTTTGGAGTGTTAAATGGTTGTCTGATATTAAGACCAGGTCGTCTGCGAATCGCAGGTGGTTAAGTAATGTTCCATTAATGTTAATACCGTATTTTTGCCAGTTCATGTCCCTAAACACCTCTTCCAACACAGCCGAGAAAATCTTCGGGGATAAAGGGTCGCCCTGTCTTACTCCTCTGAGGATCTGAAATTCTTCTCCTATGGTTTCGAGCTTAATCTGTGCTGTAGAATTTGTGTATATATTTTTTATGATTCTAATATACTTCTCTTCTATCCCTTGGTGTTTTAAGGCTTTCCATATGTTATTGTGGTCGAGAGAATCGAAGGCTTTACTGTAGTCTACGAACGCAAAATAAATAGACTTGTTGTATTCTTGTGCCTTTTCTATAAGTTGTTTAACTGTATGCATGTGGTCAGTCGTTGAGAAACCTGCTCTGAAGCCTGCCTGTTCTACGGGTTGATGTTCATCGAGTTTCAGTGTTACCCTATGAAGAATGATTTTCGAAAAAACTTTGTACAGGTTCGACATTAAACTTATGGGTCTGTAGTTTCCTATTTCGTTCTTGTCACCTTTCTTATGTATTAAAACTATTACAGACTTGGTCCATTGGGCAGGAATGTTTTCTGTAGTTAAAATTTTGTTAAAGAGGTGCCACATCTCTTGTAGGTTTTCTGTTGAGATTGTTTTCAGAGCTTCGTTAGTTACGTAGTCAGGTCCTCGCGCTTTACCATCTTTTTGTGAATGGATAGCCATTTCTATTTCGGATTTTAAAATGGGAGGGATGTCTTCATTGTGGTTGTCGAGAGTGATGTTTTCTTGTTTTCCCTTGTTAGAGTATAAGTTTTTATAATAGTCCGTAGCTGCTGACATGATGGATATTCTAGTCGTATCGGTTTTTCTAAACTTGTTCTTTAAGCAAGGGATCCAGTCTTTTTTATTGCCTAGTTCTTTTAGGGCTTTCCTGATACCTCCTGTTTTTAATATGTGGTCATTTATGCATTGTGCCCTTTTGATGTTTCTTTCCTTTTTGAGATTGTGACTTATTTTCTTGCTGATTTTAGTTATTTCAGCTCTAACACCTATATCCCTCTTCCTTTTATACAATTGTTTCCTCAGTTCGAAGAGTCTTTTTGACGTTTCACTTAAATTAATTTTCTCTGCTTGTTTTTGTTTTCCTTTTGAGAAGGCTTTGCTGAGGAATAAATCGTATAGTTGTTGTATTTCACTTCTGGCTTGGCTGGTCTCTTGAGATGGGTTGCTAATATTTATTGGAAGGTTTCTCGATGTTCTTTTGAATTGTGTTCTGGTTTTAGGAGGGTCTTTAACGTGTAGTGTAGCTCTCACCATTCGATGATTAGTGTTGAAGTTTAAACTGTTGATTACCTTCACGTCGTGGAAAGGTTTCGGGTAGTTTGTTGCTATGTAGTCAATTTCATTTTTATATTTGAAGTCAGGTGAAGACCAAGTCCATTTGTGCTTTGGATTCTTTTTAAAGAAGCTATTCATGAATCGAAGGTTGTTTTCTAGTGCTAGGTCTATCATTCTCTGCCCATTATGATTTCTCTTACCCACACCAAACTTGCCAATGACTGTATCTTCGAAGGGTTTCTGTGTTCTTATTTTTCCGTTAAAGTCTCCCATGACTATTACGTTTTTGTGAGTGTTTTGTAAAGTTTTTGCTAATTCATTGTAGAATCGGTCTTTGTCTTGCTTTTTTGCCATCTCTGTTGGGGCGTATATTTGTATAATTGACCATTTGTTCTTATACCCCGGTAGTTTTATGTTAAGGACAGCAATTCTCTCTGATATGCCTTTAATTTCTTCAATGTATTTTTTCAGATGTTTCTTAATTAGGAATCCTATCCCAAACTGCCCTTTGGTTTCGCCTTTATAAAAGAAGATGAAGTCTTTATACTCATCTATGCTGCTTCCTATTCTGCGAACTTCGCTTAGTCCCAATATATCCCATTTAATGTTTTCCAAAGCGATATTTAGTTCTTGCAATTTTTCTGATGTTCTAAGTGAAAGGGTATTGAGTGTAGAAATATAAATTTTTGAGCCCTTTTTAGTGTATTTAGTGTTGTTTGCGATTCTTATATGTGTTTTATTTCCTGGGGGGTGATGGTCATGAGTCCCCACGGTGACCAGCCGGCTTGGGGATCTTGTTGTTGTTGTGTGTATTAATGCAATTTTTTCGTTCTTATCTGTTGTCCTGAAACCGAAGTGCGCCAATTCCTAGTTTTCTTTTAACTCCGAAGTTGACTGTGATCTTGCTCTGTACATCTCTTCAAACGCATTCCTATAGTTTGGTTTTTTGGGGGTATTGCGTCTTGTTTCACCAGATGTGTTTTGAATCGGTGAGTCAGAGTTCTCCCGTTTCCTTTTGTCTCGGTTTTGTTCGCTTGTTTCTTTCACAATTAGTTTATCTTCTCTCAGATAAGCGACATTACCTCTTTTTCGTTCTTCTTGCAGTTTGGGCATCAATTCCTTTCTTTTCTCCAACGTTTCTTTGCTAAAATCTTCGCTTATGCCAATTCCTTTAGGTAATAACTTTTTGTTCTTCATAACCTCAACCTTTCGCCAGTTAGTAGTAAAACTGACTAGAATTGGTCTTATTTTGTCTTTTTTTATTCCTAGTCTTTGCGCTTTAATGATTTCATGTTTTTCGATATTGATCATCATTTTTTCCTTAAATAGAGATCTTACTATTTCCATGGGAAATGTTTTGTTGGTTTCTTCTATTCCAAAAATGATCACGTTGTTTCTTTTCTTTTCTGTCTCCAAGTTCTTAATTTTATTTTGAAGTTCTGCTACTTCTTTCTTTAAGATAAAGTTTTCTTTCTTCAAAGGTTCTAATCTCTCATCAATCATTTTGAGGATATTTTTTGTTATCGAGTTTGTTATGGTAGTGGTTTGCCTATCCATCTCGACTTGAAGTTTTTTGAATAAAATTTCCATTTGACCTTCCATTTTTGTGTGCAACGATTTAGTCGATTTATTCCTGCCTTGTTTATGGTAACACTAGTTTTTACTGGGCAACACTAGTTTTTATCTGGCAACACTGTCGCTGATAAGTAGGTGTGCTATTAGGTTGGTACCAATGTTGACTTGACAATTGTTTCAAAACATGGCGGATATTATCATTCACTTTTGTTCAATTAGTTGTCAGTGTTGTCAAGCGGTTTGTAAACAAAGGCAAAAATCGTTGGTATTTGATTAATGTGTTTAGAAAATTTTCAAGTAAAAATCTGGATCAGGGCACTCACTGGTGTAATGTTTTGGATGATTTGTTGTGGTAATATCTTCTTTATCGTTGTAGCGATATAGTGACACTTCAATACGGGATAGATGATAACTTTGAGCACTTTATTTCTGATATTTATTACGGAGCAAAATCTAGTACGTCTGTTCGTAAGCACACCGGATATTATGTATAGATAGAGGTAACGCTACATAATTTATCTAGTAGTAGATCCGCTTCAATCGTCAATCTATTGAAACACGTAATTATGACACGGTATCTTGCGAAAAAACCCAGATTCAAAGAGTAAAATGCGGATAACTTTTGAACGGCTGCACCGATTTTAATCAAACATATCTAACAACACTCTCGGCAGTCACCTTTCAAACAACAAAAACCTTATCATAATCGGTTCATCGGTTAAGGAGCACAGACAAACACAGATACACAGCAACACACCTCAAACTTATAACACTCCTCTTTTTCCGTCGGGGTTTAAAAATACTTCATAATTGAACTCATTACTGGAGCAATGATATCATTCTCGCGGGCACTTGCGCGAGAGTGTACAGCCGGCGTAAAAAATGTATGGGATTGTCAAGTGCTATCAAAATGCCATCTGATCAATCCCTACCATTTTGGCATTTCAGCCATCATCATCGCTATCATTGAATGACACTTATCTAGAGCCTCAGGTCTGTTTGCACCTTCGAGTTCGAATATTTCTCATAAAATTGTAATTTATTAATTTCTATTAAAATTTGTTTAGAAGCAATAATCTGTGAAGGTACAACATAGCTTATTTTATAATCTGATTAGCCTCACAGCTTCCTATTAATGAACTTGTCCCACAAAGTTAGTAAGCATGATGGACCTACAGCGGCGGACTGTTAATAACACTAACTAGCTCGCTGCCACGGACTTCCACTGAAGTAGGAAACGATATTACGCTCGTTCGTCGCCATTTTTAAAACTTTTCACAGCAACTTGTTACTAAGTTTTTTTTTCTTTTTCTAAACAGCCAGTGATTGCCTTGTCGCGAGATTGCTTGTCAAGTGATTTAATTGTGAAGGCGGGCGGTTCCTTTTTTGAAAGTGTTTTTTATGTTAACAATTTTGTGGTTATTGTTCATTTTAGGTTTTAATATGTGGTTAGCCATTATAACGAAGACCTACGGCAACATCTGGGTGGTAGAAATCAGACTTAAGTCTCGGGAATCTTTTGTATTGCTAGAAAACGACATAGACAACGTCATCTTAGGCTACCTGTCCACTTGGCGCGGAGCGGAGAAAAGCTTGACCAATCGAATTGCATAAAATCTCCGCTCGCGTGTTGGAGTCAAGTGGACAGGCAACCTTAGGCCCGGTTTTTGATCCGTAGATAGTTGGTTTCAAATTTCGGTAAAACGCGTTTGTTGATCAATTGACGCGTTTATTCATCAATTGTTAGTCTAACAAATGATCAAATAATTAGCTATCCAACTTATTTCACCATTTATGATGCTGAAAATTTATGAGAAAACGCATTACAGCGTAATTTGAAACCATTGGTTAGCATATTTAACCATTGGTTAAGACTGTTCTCTAATCTGAGGGTTTTAATTATTTTATTTTTTTAATTATTGATGGGCTCGCGCTTGACCTTGACCACTATCTCACCTGATGGTAAGCGATGATGTATTCGACGATGTAGCACGCTTACTTAGAAGAAACCAATTCACACTTGACTTAAAGATTCCCAGGTTGTAGCTCTCAGGAAATACAGACTCCGGCAGGGAATGCCACTCCTTAGCTGTAAGCATAATGAAAGTATTATTTCATAATTTAGACGTGGAGTGAAGTGTAGCGTGAAGTTCACGACCGTTCGCGTTGGCGGAATTTCAACCAATACAAAAACTTGCAAAGCCTACTTAGCGATGATAGTTTTTCTTTTAACTTCATTATACATTCAACTGCCGTGATTTTTTTCACATATCCAAAAGCTGGTTACCTATCATAAGTTCGAAAAACATTTGACCGAATTTCATTTCACCTAAAACTTTTCAACTAATATCGATTCGTCTTTTTTTACTTCATCGAAGTCACGTCAGCCACTGTCTCAGTTGACCTATTATCAATTCGATTTTTTTCGTTACTCCGATGTTTCACTTGGTCGAAAAACTTTTTACCGAAATAACACTAAGCCGAAATAACATTTGTTCGAACAATATTTTTAAACGCATATTAAAATACTAAGTTAGAGAGAAACAGTGGGCGAATACAAATGTTTAAAACAGCAACTTGAAAAAAAAAATTGTCGACGGTGCCCCGCTCCGCGGGGCTCCTATTTCTGTCTGCAGAGTCTAAAGTAACCTAACACTAAGGAGATGACGGGAGCTGAGTTCGCTCGCATTGCTCGCTCACTTGAGTTCCCGTCATCATCTTCGAAAAAATCTGTGTTGGGATGCCCTAAATTTCCGAGCTCGCTTCGTTCGCTCTTGGACAAATTCTTTGAAATAATTAATTAATACAAATGTCTAATGCATGACAGCTATTAATAAATCATTTGCATGAAAATTTCAATCGAAATAAATACGTAAACACAGACGAATTGTGAAGTAAATTTTGCAGCGATTCGTTTCTGTCACTAAATTTTGTAGCACAACATATTGACTTTTTATGACACTATTTCAATTTTAAATTGAAAATGCTACCAAGATACCGGCTATATATTTGTGACTAAATAATTTTCCTTAAAATATTGTTTCGATTTGGTGAAAATATGGCAAATGAAAAAATTTCAAAAGAGGCTTCGGCCAAATCAAAAAGTTATTTTGTAAATCGGTGAAATGTAGTTCGGTAAAATAATACCTATTGCAATTGATACTTCGATGAACTAAAATTATGTCAAATAATGCATATAGCTAAAAAGACGTCGGTCAATAGTTTTCGCTAAAATGAAAATCGAACAAAAAAGATTCGGAAAAGTGATCGGTTTCCCCAAAAGCTACCATGTAGCTGGCAGGAGGGGACTTGACTCTAACAAAAATTATCAATTTAAAGCTTAATTTTACGCAACCGGAACTCTGAATGGAAAAATGGTTTGCACAGACTCGTTATATTTGTAAAGGGCCGATACAACGATACCCACACCATGGGATAGACCAGAAATAAAAACATCCCCACTTCATGTGTACAGGATGTAACCTGGAAATTTATTATTTGCTTGATTTTATTTTACGTTGTCGGCGTGATTAATATGTATATCCATGACAATAGCCAAGCTAGTCTGTGTTTTTTTAGGGTTCCTTGTTGACTACGGAACCCTAAAAAAACACAGACTAGCTTAATTGAGTAACGAAGCCTGTAGTATTACTCAGATAGGCCACTACCTAAACACAAGAGCTAAATATAATAACGTTACAATGTAATAAAGTGAAACACACGACGTCCGCTGTCCGGGCTTAATATATTTATGAACACTTGTGTGACCGGCACTAAGCAGGCTTAGAACGCTATTATGATACCGCTGGCCCAAAAGAAAATGATAGAAGAGTGTGCGGTGAGCGAAATATTCTTTGAACAATTGAATATAACCGTATTAAAGCTCGACACGACTCAGAAGTTCAATCGGTTAGATCGTTGTACACTATCGTGCACTTGAGCTTAACTTATAAACCCAATGCCTGGTTTCTTAATTAAGAAGTTGAAGTTGAAAGTAGGGCTTAATATGGTCTTAACTCCAAATTCTCAATTCGGAAAAAGATCCTAAGTAAAGTTGATTTTTTTTCAAACTTTGTCCCATACTAGGAATTTCTTCCTGTATCGTGGGTGCGTTAACAAACATTTAAACTAAAGACACCCAGATCCGGAACAACTATCCATCCGGCCATACAAATATTTGTTCCGTGCGGGAATCGAACCCGCGACACGCTGGGCAGCAGGCGATCGCTCAACCACTACGCCAGCCGTGTCGTCATTTAAAATTCGTCAGTTAAACGATTCAAGAATGTTGAACAAATCACAAATAAGTAAATGCTTGCTATTAGTGGATACGGCAGGCGGAAGACAGAGTGTAGTAGACTTGTGAGAAGCCTAATATGTCCAGCAGTAGACTGCAATTTATAAGCTGAGTTGAATTACTAGTTTTTGTCGTTGCATTTGCTATCTATAAATATATAGAAGAAAACTTTTATTTGTGTCGTACTCGTTCTCTACGAAAGCCTGATTCATGCAGAGCACAGAACGTTATAAGTTCGAAGGTTCAATAGTATAAGACTTGTGATTTCTACCGTTAAGAAAAGCGATTATCTAGAATAGAAACCCTTTTATCTCAACAGAAGAACCAATAAAGGTAGGTAAGGTAAAGGAGGATACCTTTACTTTATTGGTAAGCTACAAAGGCTAACGCTCTTCATTTCCACATTTCTAAAAACAGATTTGATTTAACCCTTTGTATGAAAAAAAAAACTATAAACAACCAATCGCTGATTAAACTCATAGCAACAGAACTTAATTCTATGTTTGGAAGAATAAACCATATCTTATTTTACGATGTCAGAGTTGAGTCAACTCATTATGATCATCATTTCAGCCAAAAGACATTCACTGCTGGACATAAGCAAAGCATCGCCACACTGATCGGTCCTGTGCATCTCGCATCCATCAGATTCTCGCAGCCTTAACCAGATCATCGGAATACCTAGATAAATAACTTGTTTGTCTATAGAATAGAAATATACTTTTTCCACTACCTTGTCTATTATGTAACACGTTGCCTAAGAGATTCGTTTCGAAATATGAACATTTAGACACAAGATTATAAAATAAAAATTAAAAAAACAAAATTTCATAATAACGGTTCGAAATGTCTTTTGTATGGAGTTTTGATATCATTATGTAGCTCGCAGAATGATACTGAACCTGTTACCTCTCGAAAAAGCGCGCTTTGATTGTGTTTATATATTCTGTAGATTATAGTCTGAACGTTTCTAATAAATTGTTGTTGGAACTTATTTGCATTTAATTAAGTAAGCTCATCAGGTAGTGGAAAAAAATCGTTCGTGTCTCGCATAAAAAGGCTTTATTTTAACACTCGCATGTAGCTTGAGGCTACAACGCTCGTGTTAAAATCTCCACTTTTTATGCTCGACACGTTATTGTACACCAAAAAAGTTACACATTTCTTCTTCTTTTTAGTATAAGATTTAAAAAATACAACAAGCAGTGCACAGGTAATTCCAACGAAAATTATATTCTACCTCAATAGATTATTTCATTGCTTAACCAAAACTACAAAGCCGATAGGGAAAAGCGAGGAAATCTCTTGCATTTTAAACTACACATTACCCGTAGTAATGAGGGAACAAAACGAGTGGTTCATAATAACTCTGTACAGTGTACGGATCCCCGAAATACTACAGTCGGTCGGTAAATTGCCTCATTACACTTAAAAACATAATCCCTTCGTTGTTGGATAAAATTTGAAAATGTGACATTTATTCTTTTGAATATTTGGTAGCATAACTTCGGTTGAAAATAAGCTGCCTGTTTTGTAAGAGGTTGTTATGGTTTTAATTTTCAAGTGGACATAACTCCGTGGAGGTTGGAGTTTCAAATTAGGTTGCGTCCAGTTGACAATGAAGTAAAATAAAATTATTTCCGTAAAGATTGTAAGGTAAGGTAAGGTGGATCCAATTAAGATTTATGAAGAGTAATCTTTAAATTAAGGATCATGTCAGGTTTAATCTCAGACTTTGATATAAATCTGAATACAAAATTACAAAGCAAGCAAGCGGGACGCTCAAGTAATTGTCGTCCCTAACTTAAAGGACTAAAAACAAGATTTCTTCATGTTTGTATCTCCTTACAAAAAGTTAAATCCAACTTTATTTTTAATCAAAAGACTTTGTCACTGAGATCATAAAAAATCCAGTCCTCAATTTCAGGGTTAACAGTTTCTTATTTACTTCCAATATTACGGGAGGCTAAATTGAGATTTATAGCTTTGGAGACAAGGATGGGAATGGCGTGGGGGAAGTTCATTCTGGAGGTATTGTTTTATTTTGATGAAGTGGGAGGGATAAATAAACAGGGGAATGCCGTGGTTGATTTGATGCAAGATATACCGAATATATGGAGGAAGAGATAGGGAAATACTGTTCAGTTAGTGGTTACGATATTTTTATTGTCCTGAAGAAAGTAGCTATTGCATCATTTCGAAGCGAAATGCCAGTGTTTGTGAGCAGATGATTTTGGGAAATATCAGACACTTTAGAAGGGTCTTTTTGTATCAAGAAAATGACAGCATAGAATTGTTTCCAACGAAAATTAATGTGGGACCAATTTGGTTCTTGAACGGCACAAAATATGGTGAGCATTCTACTCTATTTTTTTTTTGATATCGATCATTGTTATTTATTTATGTGCAAAATAAATCCCACTGATGTAACGTCCTTAGGTAGGTACTGTAGGATAAGGTCACAAAGTTGCTTCGCCATAACGATAGCGTCAATAATGAATTTATTATGGAATTGAAATTAGTTTCGGACTTTCGTAGTACCTTTAACCTCCCTTAAAAGCAAGATAAAATGAGCTCACCACTTCCATCAAAAATTATTCAATCTATCTTTTATATAAAATACGAGCCAAGAGTTCCAGTGAAATACATTTGGACCTATTATCAAAATTATAAATCATCTTTATCTCGCGTTCTGCCGATTTCCTCTTCCCATTGTTTGTTAAGATCGACGCTTTGTCGACTATGAAATGGTTGAGATTTTCTCCAAAAGCTTAGGCTAAAGAAAATTCAACTTTAGTTTCGTGAGCATTGAGTCCATATTATGTATTTTTGTTCAACATGTTTGTAGCGACTTCCGCACCTAAACGGTTGAGTTTGGTGAAAAGTGTTTTATGACGTATGCCAATAGATTGATAACTATAAGGTCTCGGTCACACTATACACTTCACACACAGACAGAGACAGAACCTTTTAAGGTTTTGTATCAGTTTTATATTGAACGTGAAATCGAAAACATTCATCTATATTAATATTTGTATGCCACTTACTGTGGCAGCACCCAGGCATACTTGCACTGTTGCTACATCAATCTTATAACTGTGTAGACAAATAAACATATTTGCTTTGATTTGTCCTATAAAAAAAATCCAGGTTTTTATTTTTATTTATTTTTTCTTCCTGCTCTGTGCCACTGCAGGACAAAGACCTCACAATCTACTGACCAATCTACTCTCTTGAAAATAAATAAGTATTCCTTTATTTTGTTTGATTCTTTATGAAGAACCTTCAATCATTAAAAAAAACCCGGATATCCAAACAAGTCATTTGTCTCTATGCTTCATAATTATCATTTTGCGGTTTATAAGAATCGTTTGGTAGATTAGATCCTTATTACCATATCAACGTTTAATCTTGTTGGAACATGGTTATTATGGCGTCATGGCCGCAAAAATTCCACTGCCAATGACGTCCTAACTAGTAGGTGTTAGATACGAGCATCTATAAATAGACAAAATAAAAACGCGAGTATTCAACGGGTATCCCCCGAATCCTACTGATAGGAAGTAGTTAATGACGGTTTACGTAGATCTGAAATAAAAAATCTGCGAAAGAGTTTTGTTAAATATTACAAAGACGTAACCTTTTTTGTTTATTTTGTCGCTGTAACTGGATGTAGGTACTGATCCAATAAATTGTTTGATTGTTGTTATTGTGGTTTGTTTGTTTAAACTACACTATCCCTGAATGGTGTTGTGGTGAGATAGACTTATAGATGGGTCGGGCAATTAGTACAAAATAATGGTTTTACAAAATCCCAATAAGTACAATATCTGATAGAAACGAACTTAGTTTTATGTCTAAGATTGAGTTATGGCTCTTGCATATTCTCGTTGTTCAAACCATATTTTCAAAGGCTTTTAATGGATTAAAATTGCATAATAATATTAAAATTGGAGAAAATGGCGTACAATTTATTTATGAAATAGGATGTGTGTTGTTGCCAGGGTTTTATTTGATGAGCAAATGCATAAATCACGTTCAATCAATATATAATTATGTAACCATAGGCAAGATATTGTTTATTATCAAATTAAACACCACTTGAGCTGTATCCTTCAGCTACAAACTGGATTTGCTTAGCAACTGGATCTAAAATCGATTGATCACAAATAGTTAAAATAAAATACCTTGTTATAACCTTGTTTTAGTAAAAAAAGTAAACGTGTAACGTGTGTTTTATGGTAATGACCAGGTAGATGGATTTGATGCCATTTAAGTTTTTTGTATTATGAGCTACTTCTGTTATTTTAATACGTTCAATTATTTAATTTAATAGTAACGTGTAGGTTCCTGTTTTACAATTGATTTGTTGATGTCTGTTTATTTCTATACATTTTATTCGATGTTGTTCCGAACCCTTACAATTAAATGTACAGCTGTAAAAATATATTTTCCAATGTCAAAGAAAAACTTTAAAGACGCATCGACTGTAGCCACAACTGTAGCTATAAGTATGTTGGTCTCTGTGGCGCTCTCTTAATCTTGGTCAAGCTACTTAATAGCTACAAAAATTATCTACTACTCGAGCAGTACTGCAGTGCGATAAAATAGCGGCACTATCTATCGAAAAATGCAACGACGGCAAGTTTTATGTATGAAAAATGCAAATTAGAAACGTGTTTTTATTTTAAATTGTTTGTCTGTTTTATTTATTGCGATAAATGCTAAAATGGTTTTAGTTATAACAGTTTAATTGAAAAAGAGTATGTATTTAAAAGTCTTGAAATATAATTAGTTCATCTATCATACGTTTTATATTGACCAGACCGGCTAAACTGCGGAATGTATGTTTTATAGATGCAGATAGTGAGAAGCGACGAGCATCGGAATGATGTGGATCTTGTGCTATATTTAGGGGACATATTCAAGTCAATGAAAGGTGTGAAGGAATCATTGGAATAAGTAAAAAAAATGGTGATCTGGGATGACAATAGCTTAAAGGAGAATAAGTAAACAAAAATACAAAGTTACTGATAAAATTCAAGGGTAATGAAATTTTGGTAAATCAAACTCACAGATGTCAGTCAAGTCATAAACGCACAGAATGATGAAATTTTGAGGAGAGTTTTACGGGTTTCCTTTATGGGTGTGTAATAAAAAAACACCCGCCCGTAGAAAAAGTTGCAATCTTGTCAAGAGATGACCCAGCAAAGTAATGTCGATGTTTTGGAGTATCACTTTGCAATTTCTTCGGCAAAATCCATTAGTGTTATGATGTAGTGTTACAAAGAAAATGAGCTGGAAGAGACGATATTTATGACAAATATGGCAACTCTTTTCTAATAGGCCTATTGAAAATAGCAACAACTACAGTTCAAAACTACAGCCAAAATAGTTGGTTGATAGACTGTATGTTGTGTGTTGGTTTTGGTGTTAGCAAAAAACAACAGTATATGTTGCTACATTTTAAGAAAATCCAACACATCAATAGCACCTTATATGAAAAATGAGGTAGCATTAAACGGAGACCAAACGAAAAACAAGGCAGAAAAGTAATAAATAAAAATATATTGACATTTACTTTCTTCTTTGCTCACCAATCTTGTCAAGAACAAATGCTTACGGAACGATTACTTCATAATTTCCGTCGGATGTTGTTACATCAAACTAAGATCAGTAATATCCCTGCCTGATATTATATTTCTTTTTTCTGGAACATTAGTTTAGGTATTCGCTTGTCAGCCCGGTTACTATTACCTTTAAACATAATTATTGGATACATTTTTATCAGGTCAGATTTTTGTATCTATTTATAAATTTAAATATTCAGTTTTAAAGTAACTAGGTAATTTCGGGCTTCTCCCATCCGTATCCCAACCCAATCATCTTAAGTTTATCCTATTTAATAAACTTCTATATTTCTCTAGTAGTCATCATCTCACTCTGTTATAAAGAAAAAGAAAATTATTTATTATTTGCGCCAAGCACGACGTATACCATAAAGAAGCAAAAAAAAACATAATTATAATTAATTACAAAGTATTCGTCACAACCACGCAAAACGGTCACAGCTCAGCATAATGCTGGCTGTAAAAGTCAAACCCTTTCTAGATATTTGACACATACTTTTTAAAACTATTTATAAGTTAATTCATTTCTTAAACATAAGCACAGTCTCTTCCAGTAATCTCAGCTACGATCCATATGCTACAATTTGTCGCCTCATGGACACATTAAGAGGAATATCATTTCACTAATGGACCGTTGTTTATACTTATGTAGGTGTAAAAAGTTGGCACAAAAACATCTCTAGCGCTCATTCAATATGCGGAGGTACTGATGTGCGAAATACCGTCATTACTATACGATTGTTTACGGTTCCATGTTGAGGAAAATGTTTATTTTTTAGTTCCGATTTTTGTCAGTGAGGAAATGTTTGTTCGCTAGGACGTTGATGTGGTTATGGGGATTATGTTTTAACAGAAGTTCGTTGCTATTTTGGAAGTGATTAATACTTTACGGGTATTTTTATACAATATGTATATACTCTGCAAAAAACTTCTCGGTAAAAAAGATCGAATAGATTTTTGTTCTTCTTGATTTGGTTTTCGATTGTACTAGCCATACCATGGTTTCCTACATATTATTTACAGCATGTTTGTTAGTGACAGCCTTAACTATTTCTTCTGCTATTCCACCACTTGAGCTACCAATGCGTAAGATTTAATTATTTCATTTAATTTGTCTACTCCTGTCTATAATTATTTATTAATAAATATTTATTTCATGTGAAGATTTTCATATCAGAATTCAGTGTATAAGTCATCTTTTTATTATTTTTTTCTATTAACAGACTCGATGCTATTTCTTTTTTTCGAAATCGTTTAGTTTAATTTTTACGTTTGATTGTCTCTTTAACTTGCCAGAGTGCCGGGTAAATGAGGAGTACTAGTTCTGCTACCTGTATCGTTGTTTACGGACCTGTGTTCATCTTAAGCTCCTTGTCTACCCATTGGCCCTGGCTGCTGGCATTGACTCATTCACCTGGTTGTGAATGTGTTTCTGGGTACTATAGGAATTCGGATGGCCTTAGTGTGCCTAAAAAGAATGTGGTAAGTAGTAGATCTTTAGAATATAATAATATAGCCATCATAAGTTATATGATGACTGCAGCATCAGACGAACTTCTAGTCTAATTTTCGATGCGCTTGATATGAATTATAGAGATATGATATGATTTTAATTTATTTTTTGTTTGACATTTGTATAACTAAATGCGTTTTTTTTTTCTTTTTCAGGAACATAGATGATAGCTACTTTTTTGACTGATTTTCAGTAATCTATATCGAAAAATAGTATCGCTGTATAAAAATAAACATATTTTTAGGGTTCCGTACCCAAAGGGTAAAAACGGGATCCTATTACTAAGACTTCGCGGTCTATCTGTCTGTCACCAGGCTGTATCTCATGAACCGTGATAGCTAGACAGCTGAAATTTTTGTAGATGATGTACTTCTATTGCCGCTATAACAACAAATACTAAAAAAAGAATTAAATAAATATTTAAGTGGGGCCCCTATACAATAAACGTGCTCTTTTTTGCCGTTTTTTGCAACCTTTAAGATTATTTTTTTTTAATCAATGGTAAAAACTTCATCACTTTTATGAGATTTAGAAGAAAGCGACATTGTTTAAAATACATACATATTTATAAGATACAGACAAAGATTATTATAATTTATTGTTAGACATACTTACATTAACTCACGCCTTTTCCCATGGGAGTAGGCAGAAACCATAGAACGCCACCTATTGTAATATGATTTCAATGTTATTATTGAACTTGTTATATTTTCATAATGCTTAATACATTGTCTAGCTAAGTGTGAATCGTCTCACTTTCTGACAAAACAAAATGTTAGTATTATAAGAAAACGCGGATCTCGAACTAAATCATTATCTTCATCGGAATCATCTTCATCTGACGTTAACGCAATGGCGTCTAGTGTGTTGCCCATTAGCTTGTTCTTTGCAGTTTTACTTATTCACTCTCTTATTCTTACTCATTCAACAATAGTTGAAGTAACAATTACTCCAATACGTGATAAAACGCCTTTTGGTAAGTTTACTTTTGTCTCTCTATCTCTCCGACTCTTTTCATCTTTTTGCTTCTGTTATTGCTTAGATTTTGCTTTCGGGTAATATGAACGAAGTGAGTTAATCTAATCTTGACCTTAGTCCTCTTATAATCTTGAAAACGTTTACAAATTTAGTGTTTACAACCACCCTTGACTTCATCATTAGCTATCTATTACCAAAATAGATAAAATAATCTTGCAAAATCGGTTGTAATTAAGAATTCTAACATTTAGTAGTTTTAAGAATTATGTAAGTCTCATGTGATTAGTTTCAGTTATTCTATTACTAGGGCTATTGTAACAGAAGGGAAGGAGTGTTCTCTTTTGTATACTAATGCCTGTGCAAACACAGTTATGGTAAAATGTATTTTGTTCTTGATATAATTTTGATATTTCAATGTTATAATTTCTTATCTAACATTGCAGAATGTCCTGAAAATGAGAATTATCACAAATGTGAAACAGAGTTGTGTTACAAATCTTGCGAACATCTGAGACGTCCACCGGCTTGTCCCTCCCTTGATCCGGATTGCTTTAAACCCGCCTGTTTATGTGAAAAAGATTATTTGAGGAACGCTGCAGGCAAATGTGTGCCTTTGGATCAGTGTCGTAAGTTATTTTGCTGCTGCATATGAAATGACAGAAATGCGGATGATAGCTACAGATAGACGTGTCTTTTCTTTAATTACCATGAAAGTACGAGTAATATTATTCCATATTGTCATGGTATCCCGTACATTTAACGACAACACTCCTACAGCTTTAGAGCAAGATACAAAAAATATAAATTTGAAGTAAGCATATCAGAATTTTTTTTTGTTTCAGCATATTAAACAACAGCTGCATTCAGGATCTACTAAATACTAAATGTACCTATGACATCAAACATTTTCTCTTATTTTGATAAAAAAATTATGACTGTTATTAAATTGAATGTGTTTTATTACATCACTGTACACAATGAAAAAGTTTTTAATAACATTACGATGAATCGATTGGACGTAAATGTAAACAATTTTACAGTATATAAGAGTGACAGTACATTCAATTATGGTTCTGCCTGGTTTTTTCTTTGTCATGATATAACAGCAATGGCTTCTTACATAAGTCTTTTATTAATAAGTTTGAAGTGTAGTATAGTAATTGCAGTGTTAACTATTACAACTACTGATTCACCACCTGATGATAAACCAATGGGTACGATTTTATTACTTAAATCTAAATTTTTCTGTAACTTATTTAATTTTAAAATCACTCAAAAAATTACAATTTTAAATTATTTCATCGTATTATTTAGTTTTATTTTCTTTGCTTCCATTTGTGTTTTTTTTTTCCTTCATTAATGTACCGCTTCACTTTACTTAATTTCCTAGTATTTTAAATTTCCTCTTAAACATTCCAGATTGCCCAGAAAATGAGGAGTACTACCAGTGTGCTTTGTATCGTTGTCAACCGACCTGTGATCAGTACAAGAGACATGCTCCTTGTCCCGTCGTACCGGGTCCTGGTCCTGGCTGTTATATGCCTTCCTGTGAATGTGTTGAAGGCTTCCACAGGCATTCTTCAGGCACTTGTGTGGCTGCAAATGAATGTGTAAGTAGTGAAAATGATCGTCATGAGATGGTCATGTCACGCTCCAAGTTATAGACACTAACTGCATTATATAATATATAAGGGTTACGCTTGAATGTGCTTCAACTAAGGAAACAATACTGGGTTTTCCCAGGTTGTTCTTCGAAATTGTACAATGTCATTGTTCCGACAATATTATTATTATTTGTTACCATTGTCTCTTTTACAAGTTTTTATTTAACTTGCAATTGTGACTACCGTGTCATTTATCCCTAATTGTAACAGTCACACAATGTATGTATGTATGTAAGTGTGTTTGGGTCAAATCTTCCAACTGAATTTTAATGCAGTTATCCTCCACCGATTAAGATGAAATTTTGCATACATGTTTAGTGTGCATGGTTAGCTTAGTGACGTCATTATAAATCCAACATGGCGGACGGCCCAAGATGGTGGACTAGTTATTATTTTTTCACTGCCATGTTAAGGATATCAAATGAAAGGGTTTGCTGAGAAAAATACGAAAAGAGCTTGTATTTTTAATGTACAATTTTATTTCATTTCAGGAACGTGACCGACTACTTATGCCATGACCGACAGCAGAAATCTGTCTCGTGATTTTGAAAATTACATTTTGCTTTGTTCATAAATTGAATTGTTCATCATTTTTTTTGGCAAAGAAATGGTAGGTGAATTTCGTAACGTTATCGTTTCCTTAAAAATCACCACCTAATGCAATATTTGGTTTGTTTATTCTTCACGCAAGCATAATTATTTTGGGTATCATTCAAATATCGTCAATACTACATGGCTAAACATAAAATGAAAAGTTTGTACAAATGATATTGATAAGATTTTTTGCCCTTCAGCAGATGATTCACACCATGCATTGGTTGATTAACAACAGCGTATTTATTCATTTAAATAAAAATATAAATTATCTGATAAACTGGTTATTATTTACACGACTCACACTTCACAAGGCAATACATTAACGAGCCAAACAACATCTATTATAAATAGAAGACGGACACCTGACTGGATCATTATCTTTATCTAACGTTGCTATAGCCATGGCGTCCTATATGTTGCCTATTTTTTTCTTCGTCACAGTTTTGACTATTGTTTCTGCTGCACCAGCTGATGAGAAAGCTTTTGGTAAGTTTATATCATTTGTATCTTTTTATTACTTTGGTAGACTGCGAATATATTTTATTATTTACTTTCAATTAATACCTTCATGGTTATTATCTTCATGAAATTATCAACTGCTTCTGACAGTGAACCTTTGGCCTCTAACGGCACTATATCACGTGTTACTTTAGCATTTATTAGAGGTTTTGTAAGAAAAATAATCTAATCTACTGTAATTCGTTGTTTATAATTTTTTGCATTGTCTGATGGTATTCTAACATCTATTTTTAAGTTTGCATTGTTTATTTGTTTTATAATGATTCTGGTTGGGCTCAGATAATTTTATCTTCCAAAGGAAGCAGCATCATATTGAAGTTTTCCAAGATAACAAATGGTTTATTATACCTATATTAATTAATATGCTTAATGATCTGATGCTTAGTTCGATTCATAATGACTTCTTATGATCAGAATAAAAAATATTTAATGATCGTATAAAATAAATGGGTTTGTTTTGTTTGGTTTAACCCATTTGGTTTTGTTGTAATAGAATAAATGTTTAGGCATAAGTAACATATATTATTATATAATCTTCGCATTTCTGATATAAAGGCTTCCTCTCTGTGAGAGAAAGTAGCCTGTAACTAACGTATGCCTATAAAGAATAAATGTCAGCCTGTCGTGTCGTTTTGTTCAAAGTAATTATTTGTTTCCTTTTGAACATTTCAGATTGCCCTGCAAATGAGAAGTATTACAAGTGCGAACTGGAGGTATGCGATAAGACCTGCGCTCATTTGAAGAATCAACCAGCCTGCCCATCCATTGCTGGTGATTGTTACAAACCTGCATGTCTATGTGACAATGGTACCCTAAGGAATACCGAGGGAAAATGTGTGCCTATCGATCAGTGTTGTAAGTGATATATCTTAATATTATATTCTTAGTAGTAAGCCTTCGGATGGAGAAGAGCGATAGCTTAGCGACGTGTTGGCGGCGGAACAATTTGTACCGTATGTCAAACAAGTCGGTCAGGAATGCCCGCTACGCGGCGCACGGATGGCGCAGTGGTTGAGCGATAGATTGCTGCGCTGCGTGTCGTGGGTTCGATTCCCACACTGAACAAATATTTGAATGACCTACAGATAGTTATTCCGGCTCTGGGTGTTTGTGTATTTGAGTTTATGTTTGCAAACGCACCCACGATACAGGAAGAAATTCCTAGTGTACGGTATTCTTAACTTAAGAGTATTGATACTTCTGATTTCCTTAAGACGACATCGTCAGAAAATAATATCTCCCCTTTGCTGAGGAATGCAAAAAAGTTTCATTTTTGAAAATAGTTGATTAAAAAAAACAGGATTATTTTAAACTGTCATTTTAATCACCATTGTGATGGATATTTCCATGACATGACTGCACAAGGCTTTAAAGTTACTGCGTGCTTTCAGAGCTGGATATCAAACTCAAATGATTAACTAATGTGATTTTTGTTTCAGAACCCGGACCAGACACATGCAAAAATAACTGATTCCACGAGCGGCAAATAATTTTCTTTTTAAATAAAAATAACGATTATTTCTGCCACTAAGTATTGTATTTTATTTCGTTTCATAATTACTTTTAATAGTGCACACACACATAAACCTGAGCATTTCCAGTATAAGCAGACATTCCGTACAACACAATCATGTGGACTGAGCCTTACCTATTCCCATAAGAAAATTATAAATTAATATATCATTATGATAAATCGTAGTAGTCCCTCAAAAATCAGCCAAGCTTAAGTGGGACCTGGCTGGTCACGTTTGCTACGGCAAACGACATACGCGTCGAACGAATTATAATAGGCTAAATCTACGACAATGCGGGTCCTGAAGAATGCTCGGCGACATCGCGGCAGACTAAGCGAACCGCGAAGATGGCGGGACGACCTCGAAAGCACATTCAAACAGGACCGCCGCGGCCCACACTTGTCCAATAACATGGAATGGAAGGCAGATAGACAACAAAAATCGCAGGCTAAAATAATAATAAATGATAAAATTATTTAAAGTAATCCAAAGTAATCAGGAAAGATCCATGTGCTTGGACATGGATCTTTCCAATTACACGTTAATAAGCTCGATCTTTAGCCACTCTCATCTAGATTCTGCTACAGCGTAGGTAACTCCTATCCTACGATTGTCTCCATTCATACATTCATAAAGACTTAACTGCACCCGTCATAGAACTGTTGGTTGGGCCATTGACTCATTACTGTAGCTTCCTCATTCTGACGACTTACAAATTGTTAGCATTTGCCCGTGGCTTCGTCCGCGTCAAAAGTTTTTTTTATCATCCCAAGGAAATGCATTACTTACCGATATAAAAAATATACTACGTCCTAATCCAAGACTTGATTTACCCGTGTGCCAAGTTTCATACACATTCGTTCAGGCGTTAAGACGTGAAAAGGTAACAGACAGATAAATAGAGTTACTTTGATATTACATTTTTAGGAGTGAGGAATCTAGTATAATAAAAACGAAATTCCAACTCGTTATAATATTTTTATGACTTACAATTTGCTAGACAAAAGTCAAACTATGTACATGGTATATATATAAAGAGCACGTATTATTCGATTATAATTATTGTGGTCATCATCTTTGACTAACGTTTCTACAGCAATGGCGTCCTTTGTGCTACCTTTTTTTTTGTTCGTAGCAGTTTTAACTATTGTTTCTGCTGCACCAGCTGATAACCAACCTCGTAAGTCTTTTAATTTTGTTTTGTTTTTTGAATGTGGTAAGATCCACAATTCGTATCGTATCGCATAACTAGTTTTATTAAAATTATCGCATAACTAGTTAAATTAGAAATATTCATGTCTAGTGGACGGCCGTCTCGTAGCTGACTTCGTGCCTAGTAGTAGAGCTTTCATTCCATTTAGTGACCTATTATTGCCCTCATTAAATGAAGTAATATTTTATTTATAATGAAGGTGTTTCCAGATAAATGTAATATTAGCAATTTTTTACTACTAGTCAAAAAAAGATTCTGCCTAAAATAATGCTGACAAGTATCGTCAGCTTAGCCTGTAAGAAAAGTAAGAATTCTGTCTTACTGTCATTTGTCTTATTATTTTTTAGGGTTCCGTACCCAAAGGGTAAAAACGGGTTCCTTTATTACCCGGGATTACTAAGACTTCGCGATCCATCTGTCTGTCTGTCTGTCTGTCTGTCCGTCTGTCTCCAGGCTGTATCTCATGAAACGTGATAGCTAGACGAAAGTTGAAATTTTCACTGATGATGTATTTCTGTTGCCGCTATAACAACAAATACTAAAAACAGTATAAAATAAATACTAAAGGGGGGCTCCCATACAACAAACGTGATATTTTTGCCGTTTTTGCTCGATTTTAATAACGGCAACAGGTAGACGCTTGAAATATTCACGGAATGTTTAGTTGTATATTTACTTCAAAAAAAAATAAAAAAATTAAGGGGGCTCTCATACAACAAACGTGATTTTTATGCAGTATTTTGCGATAATGGTACGGAACCCTTCGTGTGCGAGTCCGACTCGCACTTGGCCGGTTTTTTGTTTCTGCTGGTGCTTTACTAACAGATTCTCAGAAATATATCGTTTTCCTTTGAGTTTTAAATTATGCATAAATTTATGTAATCATATTTTTTTAGCATATTTCAGCTAGATCAGTCAGTTTCTTTACTTTTTATTAATGTCGTAGTACTTGTTTTGTCAAGTAAAATTTATTTTTCTTTTTAATATTTCAGAATGCCCTGCAAACGAGCAATTCTACAAATGTCAGCATGAGGTGTGCTTTCAGACCTGTGCTCATGCAAAGCAACCACCACTCTGTCCTTCGATTCACCCGGATTGCTATGATCCAGCCTGCCTTTGTGATTATGGATACCTTAGAAACTCCGTGGGCAAATGCGTCCCTGAAAATAAATGCTGTAAGTTATATATCTTGCAATTATGACTTCTAGTCCATCTGAATTGTTATGTTGGTTAGTATTTCCGAATTTGCACCTACCAATAAATTACTAAGACAACTAAAATGTTTTTGTCCATTACAATATCACTAACTGAGGTAACGCATTGTCAGTAATAACGAGCCCATCAGATATTGCAAGTTTATCGCAAAGATTGGCAATGCACCAGTAAGCCCTTTGTTGTAGTAGGTAACTCAGTATCATCATCGTCGCTTTTTCCTGCGTACCTGTTTGTATTCATAGTTTGTTATCAGAGCCAAAATGTTCCTTCCACTCAGCTTTCTGATGGGACTCCCATGTGAAGCGCCGGTGTTCTGATATAAATTTTTGCTAGAAAATTCTTTAAAAGGGTGGATGTTAAAATTCATTGTAACTTATTCCCTTTACAAACATTCGAATTCATATATATATTACCTATAAGTATTATCGCTAGATAAACATGATTTGAATATACTTGTGATAAAGCATGGTTTTATAAATAGCCCTGTATAATAGTTGAATAAAACACAATTAACATGTAGAAATTACTAAAAAATGTACCTATTAGTTTTTAAATTTTTTATTTTTGTTTCAGGATAACTGGCCTCCTGGATCCTTTCATGATCGACTAAAGATTTTGTCTACTAGTAATATTTTATAATAAAAACTAAACCATATTTTTTTGTTTTCTTACATTTAAGTTTTACGAATGACGCAATGAAGGGTCCGCACTTTTATATCTAAGAATGTCTTCATTGTTACCATGGCTCAGACATTTGCAGCTGGATGTTAATACTCATAGATAATTTTAAAATTTGTGCTAACTATTTCATTTATATTTTTGGAAAAGATAAATTGTGGAATTCTCTGGTCAAGATTATTTATAATTGAGTTTTTAATTTGAAATTCAGAAGAGATGACACAGAACGAGGAAAAAGGGGCGTCAGTTTTTTGTTTGGTTTTGACTTTTGCTAGGGAAGCCTACATTTTTGTCGCTTGAGTTGTTTTATTTTAAACAAAGTTAATCGAAATACTTAAACTGAACATTGAAAGTATTTTTGAAAACGGTGTATCATTTTTATTCCGAACCCGCCTACTTGTTCAACTGCCTGAGACGCCATAGCTCAGCTCATTCACACACCTTCCTGCCTACTTGACTACCTGCTTATCTGGCTACCTGCCCTGCCTGCTTGTCCGTCGTGGTGCTTGCCCACCTGCCTTCTTCAAGCATTTATTTGTTTATTAAACCTTCATGCAACATAAAAGTACATAGGCGGACTTAATGCCTGAGGCATTCTCTACCAGTCAACCAAGGGCGGTAAAGATATAGCATGGCAGGTGCATAAAAATACGCAAAATTAGTACAAAAGTGCATAGTTAAAATAAACATACTTAGATATGTACAATAATAAATACTATATATAAAATAATATATATATATATATATATAAATTAATAGAAAGGCGCATATTGAGACGACTATGCTATTCGTTTAGAAAATAATGCCGCAACTTCCGCTTAAATACATACTGACTGGTGGCCGTCCTGATATCGAGAGTAAGCGCATTCCAGAGAAGAATGGATTGAATATGAAAGGAAGAATGAACAAAATCAGAAGTATGAGAAGGCAAGAGAAGATTGTTAGATGAACGTAGATTCTTAGCGTGTGAAGTACATAGGGCATTCCACGTCTTGAGAAGTTCCTGCCCGTCCTGCTGCCTGGTTAGCTGTCTACCTCAAGCAACCCACGTCGTGCGAAGCCGGCCCTTAGTTTTTATACCCATTATCCTTTTTCATAGTTTTAATTTTTCATCATTCTTATTTTTAATAACGTGGCTTACGTTTAGCTCCTCTAGCTAGAGCTAAACGTAACGTTTCAACCCTTGGCCCTAATGACCTGTAAACAATTTTTCATTACGCGAATGACTTTACTGATGGAATCCTGTAGGATTGCCCTCCCTCAAACTTCTTTGAGCTGCTGCTGGACGTCCATGACGGTCAGGTGTCGATTTCTGAGAGAAGAGGTGACAATAAATCGGTATCTCGGTGTCTCACCGAAGTGCATCGATGACGTCCAGATGACTCCGGACTAAGTTTCCAGTCTCCCTGAACCTCTTGTATTTTATTAAAAATAAAATAAATTACAATAATTTAATAAAAATATATTTATATATATTTTAAATATACCTCTATAAATAAATAAAATTAATTAAAATTTGACATTATATTAATGTCAAATTATAATAAAATTGCATTATGTCACATACAACCACGACAACATATAAATATAATGCCATTCTCCCATTTTTTAAATCCATTTGATAAATAATTTATTTCAACCTGAATAATTACTAACCGAAAACCTCGATTACTAACCTAACCAAAAAACATAAGCATTGTAGGTATAGGACCTACAATATTTCTGTAAGTATTTGTAATAGCTATATAAACATTCCCTTTACCTACATTATGGAAAAGGTTTTCCACAAAACGAGGAAACCAGCGCGTGATATGAATAGATACTACCTAATAACATTGTATTAACCAATTACGTTAATTGAATTAATTGAAATAACGAATAAAATGATTTTACCATTGAAATATTTTTAATGTTAATTACACTTTCACTCCTTAATTGATTTTTCTTTCCTTTCAAGGGCTACTCGAATTTCAAATAGCTCAGGCGTTGGTACTACACTCTACACAGCTATTATCTAACACGTATTTACCAATCCTAGAAACCGTCTCAAAGTTAAAACAAGGTATTATAGTCTAGAATTCTCCGATTGTATTGTCAAAAACAAAGATTTTCCATGAATTTCTTTTTAGAACTAGGTAGTATTTTACAGCTTCACTCTTAAGACCTTTCTCTCAAACCCCTTGATAAGAAATAGCTTTAGCAGTGTAATAAAGCCCGAAATCGGATATGTTCTTCCAGAGATTACCTTTTAAAAACACACGAATAACTTTGCTTTTTTATAATAACAATTCAGATAAAAAATGCATTCATAACCCAACTTTGCAATATTTCTAACCTTTCCTAAACCTTCAAGTCAATGCAACGAAGTGAAAAAAGGCATTCATATTGTATCTACTTACTCGGAAACTCAGTTATTTAATTTGGCAATGCAATAAAACCTTTGACTACCGGAACTAGCAAAACGTAAACCAATATATTTACTACTTGTTGCCTTAATAAAGTAACAATATCATACTCAACTGAGAGGATTGGGCACCTGTAAATATAACGAGTTTATTTATGTAAGCTTGTCGTTTTATTCGTTCCGCTGAAGAACCCACAATCAACTATAGCAAAAACATCTTAGCTGCCAGTACCAAAGGGTAATCGCCCTCATTTGAAACGAAGCAGAGGGAATTAGCCTTAAGGATGTTTAAACAGCTCTTCTCCATTCATCATTTGTATGACAAGTCACATTGGTCAATTCACATCCACTTCGCCTCAATGAAACCCTCTTTCCTAAGCCTGAGAGAGTGTACATAACAGATTTTTATGGTCTTCTGTCCGATTGGCTAAATGTGCATGTGTATGTCTTCATTCGATCATTATCACTATTTCGTTATATCGTGGTGGCCCAGTGGCTAAGACCTCGCTCCTCATGCTTGATGTCGTGGGTTCAAACCCAGGCAAGTACCAATGTGACTTTTTCAAATTCATATGTACTTTCTAAGTGAAGGTAAAGGAAAACATCGTGAGGTAATCTGGACTTATATAGTTAATGTCAGTCTAAAATAGTGTAGTCAGAGGCCTGTGGGGTTCCCAGAGGCGGCTTAATTAACTCTGACACCACATGAAAAAGAAAATCACCATATCAGCCGGAAGACGTCTACTGCTGCACATAGACCTCCCTTCAAGTTTCGCCACTTTGACTGATCCTGGACGTCTTGCAACCAGGTACCTCACTAGGTTATCGGTCCACCTTGACTGAACGCCAACGCTGCAGTTTTTGTTGATATCCAAATACTTCTCCCGATAACTAAGAGAAAATATGGTTTGTTCCTTTCGGTTGCATTTTTAAAGTTTCAATATTCATCATCTTCAGCCTATTAATGTTCCCACTACTAGGACACTGGCCTCCTCTCTGTGATAGGGAATGCGCCGTAATCCACCACGCAGGCCCAGTGCGAGTTTAAAGTTACAATATTAAAGAAACATAATCAAGTAACTTATGCTTAACTATAATAAACCAATCTTTACCATCTAATAAAGTAAGTAAGATTAATAAATTCATTAAATTTTTTACTGAGATTAAAAATGTACTAACAATAAATCACGCAACTGTAGATAAGCAATTTGATGGCCGCCAAATGGACATGAAAGAAAATGAAAGAGCAATGACCTTTTACGTGGAGGTCATTAATTGAAATGGTTTGAGGTCAATAAAAATGAAGTTATAGCTAGACAAGTCAGTTAATTAAGACTTTTCTTCAGTTAAAAGGTGACCTTTGTTGTGTTAATAGGTGAATACTTTGAAATGATGACTGATATTAAATTGATTTCGAAGAATTAAGAACCTCCTCCTTTTTTTGAAGACGGTTAAAAAAGAGAAATATGGAAGTAGCAGGTTTATGTTTTGCCGACTGTTAATACAAGTGCAAGAGGCGATGAGGTAAATTAAAAAAAAGTTTGCCGCACACCAGGAATTTCTCCTGTATTGTTTAACCTAAAGATATCACACGGTTCTAAAATCTGCCATATGCTCCATCTCTTCTCACATGGCAAATGGTATTCTAGATCGTCTAGAATCCCATTTTGCTATATCTTCGAGAAACCAGAATAAAACCAGCATTACATTATCTAGTGAATATAAAATCAAACAGTTAGTATATCTCAATAAAATACGATACGAATAACTTTCCACCGGACGGTTTATCGCCTCTTTTCGAGTGCTTAAATATTACAGCACTAATTTTAAAAGAAACCTCTCGGCACTAAAGGAGAAACTTATAACAATTCAGTAATAAAGATGCCCACCCTTTACTGCTATAGTACCTTCAAACTTACACGACAGAATCTCTTAATGCCTCATCCATTGCTTGCTATCGATGAAAGCTCAATTCAAAGTTCGAACAAAAACAGACATGGACGCGGGCGTTGTAAAATGTCAAGGAGTTTTTCGACTTTATGGTAGATTAAAAAAGGACCCTTTGAAAAGGTATCTTTATTAGGCCAAAGTATTGGTATTAAATCTCCAACTGTATTCAATTTATTGTTTCAATTGTTTCTGACAACATTACTGTCCTCACTCTATTATGTGTAAAATATGGAGGAAAAGAGTTATGGGACTGTTATATTTTCCGCATATTAAAGGTTACCCTTATCCCATAAGTAAAAGGGTAAATCAAACTATAAATATTCAGGGTATGACAAAAAGGGTAGAGGAAGGAAAATAACTGATTTTATTTTCATTATCATAGGTAAAAATTTCGCTATTTGCAACTCGTTGCTGTTTGAATTTTATTTTTAAAGGCTGTTACAATTCTTAATTTCCTTGGATTTTTATTTATACTTCAATGTTTTATGTACAAAGTTCCAGGAACGTGGTGATACTAGTGCAAATATTGCTGGACAAAGGCAAAAGCAAAACTTCTAACACACCACATTGAACCAGCTCTCACGAAATGCTTACACATTGACCGCTGGGTAGAAGTCTCCACACAACACATGGCTGAAGACGAATAGTATTGTTAAAGGTGCTGTGATAATGTGTGACTATTGCCACGAAAGCTAAGCCAGGAGCTAGCGCTGTACCAGAATATGTAGGGAAGCTGTGATGTCGTGTGTGGATTCATTTCAGCCATGGTCACCCTGCTTGCATACATTCCTCGTATACGTCTCTCATACGTCTCTCGTACGCGTCTCTCGTACACATTCCTCGCAGACAGCTCGCGTTTTTTCATGTATTATTTCCTCACGCACCGCCTTGCTACCTCACTACATCTTTGGTAGAAAGGCTGGCATGGAAGGAGATTACTAAATGACCTGGATTGAGGAAACAAAACCTTCTTTAAAAGGTTTCGTTTCTGTGTAATAAACCAAATGTTACACACACAAAACCCAATCCGTTCCACATCCGAACATATCTTACAACAGCAAAATCAGTATCCTAAAAATAAAGCAAATTGAGGGATGACAAAAGGAAACCGCCTTTATCACTTCAAAGAAACTTGATAAACCTATCTTCCTCAACAAACAGAATTATGTACACACATTGTTTGTTTTACCGTGTAAGGAAAAACGGAACGGATCCAAACAGGCTTCAGCGGATCGGTAAACAATACCTGAATGGCGCTACATTGCTTAAGTAGTATAAGGATAAAATTGTCCAAGTGTCCTTACACCTTAAAGAAAACTTCTGTGTAGTTTCAAGGGTATATTCTTCGCCAATAGGAACCGTCTTACTTCTGGCATTTCAAAAGTGGTCATTTTAGGTTTACTTATGTTAAAAAAAGTAGATTTTATTTAGTTTTTTTTTTTTCGGGCGTATTAAATTGATCGAATTGTTTGATTGATTGAATTGGTCGTAAAACTCTTTAATCTTCTAGTAATGTGCGATTTTTAATCTATGACCTTTTTTAACTTTGAGCTCTTTTGCATAGACGAAGGGCATCGACTATTTCCAAATTTCAAATAACTTTTATCTGAGAAATAAAAATGGTCGTTTGTCAGCTTTTAAAAAGCTTTTTTTTTTTTGCAATCGATGTTATTAAGCTTCACACGTGTGTAACTTTTGAAAATCATGATCGAATTTTTCCGTGTTCCAATTGAGTTGAAATTATGAACGCCCGTGTAATTAGGCTTTTGAAATATTATTTAGGTAAACCTAAAACCGTACCCATCACGCCACGGACACTAACCGTACCCATGGGTACTAGAGCACCCCATGGAATAAAACCATTTTTTTTTGGTTTAACTTTAACACAGAATGTTCAAAGTTTGCTAAATAACACATTGGGAACATTATTATGAAATCTGAACGAGTCACAATGTATTTCTGTTCCGGTGGTCGTAAAAATACTAATTTGCACTTGGTGCAACGAATTCATGATTTCTGATCACGAATGCTTAAAACCTTGAAACATCTTTCCATTTTGGCATTAAGAGAGACCAGCCCAACATATGGCCTCTTTTCACTTCGATAGCGCCAATACATCGATGTTGATGCTTTGTTATCTGGAGCATCGTAGGGTGCTTATTTATGCTGCTACACCACCTACTTTGGTGAACAAATGCACACGCTAGCTTAACTTAGCGATACGCACCGTGCACCAAATAGAATATCCAAAAGCATTTAAGTCAACTAAACTTAGTTTATGCAAATACAGTGTTCTGATTGATTTTATTGGCCCTTATTTATACCTGCTAAAAAGCTACTTCAACATTTTCGTGAAATCTATATGAAAATTTGCCGATAAGGATTCGTTTATCTACTTTAAAGGTTATATTCTGCCTTAAATACATAAATTCATAAGTTGGATAGTTTAACTTCAATATAATCTCTTCTATAAAAAATAACATAGCTTTCACTGCCACTTAAGTCGGTATACAAACATAAAACTCATATTGCTCTAGTACGAGATCCCATCGCAAAAATTGTGTCTCAATTTTTCATTTTTTGTGAAATATACGATTGATAGAAGAATAGATTACCGTTTGGCTAGCAATATCTAACAAACATAACAATCATACAAAAATTACAATTTATTTAATTAAGATAATTGCGGCCAGTGGCACATGTGTGAGTACTATGTACCCAAAATTGACATATTTATATTACTTGCGTAAGGACCAACCAAGTATATAATTATCTGTGGCGTGGTAGTGAGCGAGTATTTGCTTGTAGTAAGATGGTTTCTATAAAATGTTCAGATGGGCGTATCCTTCCTTTCGAAATCATTGTTACCCAACTGTAAATCTACCATTTACTGTACCTATGTGTCGTTCGTTGACTTTTGTGTGCCCTGGCAGTTGGCTCTCTCAAATGTTTCTCTGATTGTGGCACGTGTGTTGGATCATTCGGTTCCCTTCATGATGATTGAGCTGGGTGATGCCGATTCATTCGACATGTTCATGAACGGGCGCCGTCAGTTGGGATTGGTCATAACTTAACTGCTTCAGATGTTAATGTTTTTCTAGTACCTATTATATAACTGCACGGTAAATATGTGAGTACTTTTAATACTTTATACCTGTTCGTAGTATAGTGTGTAGTGCTATTCTGGGTGCATCGTCCTCACATCTATAAATTTATTAATGTATGTACTTTTGTAAATATTGTAAAACACAATTTTTTTTAAAAGAGTAGGTATGGAGTTTCTTGTGCATTCTTCTCCCTATCAAGCTACTTTTCCGAATACACGGTAGAATATTTTTTTTCTTACGTGTTAATTTTAAGTTTTTGTTGACGTTCAAAAGTGCCGCTTGGTGGCACCTGAAGTAAATATATTTGATAAGACTTTGACTTTGACATTGCCAAGCAACCCTACAGAAATCTATTCTACTATAACGTATCTTTAAGTGAAAATTAAGTTCTATTATAAACAAATATACCCGCAAATTTTAGCATTGGGATCTTAAACTAGCAGGCTACGACCTCAGATTGTTTGATTGAAGTAAACATGTGGGAATAAGAAGAAACTTAATACTTAGTAACGATGTATGAGTGCACTTGTTATAAGTGCTTCAAGATGTTTGCAGTTTAGTATTGTGCCGATGATGGACATTTTAATATTTGTTCAGTGATATTTGATTTTAGATTTATATTGCTAGTTAAGTACTACTAGTATAAAGTTAGTAAGTTTGTGAATAAATGGCAGACTGTCTGGCAATTTAAAAGTGTCGATGAATGGTCTTATTAAAGCAAATCTCACCTAATATTTAGTTATTATGAAAATAAAGAACCTACTTAGGTACTTACAATCAATAGATAGATGGTAGACTTCTCATTTCATCGAACTTATACAGAACTCATCCAATGCTTTCAATCAAACGAGATCGAGGACAAAAACTCGCTCATCAGATAGATACCTAATAAAAAAATTGAGTTGGCACAAGAATGTTACTGAAATTTACATGATGAAAATCCAGATATTTTCATAATTTAAAAAAAAGGTAATTACGAAACGTGACATATTTGACTTAAGACTGCCTATTTCTGACTAATATAATTGCAATTCTGCCAACGTCTATGCGAATAAGATGTCAAGACATCAGTTCAAATATATATGTATAATTGTTAATAGACCAGCCATTTGTAGGAAACCTCTGTTCCTATGAACAGAAGGTAGACTATTTTTGCAAGAAACTAATTCACCGACGACGCTCGGTTATAAATCCCGTCATCGCCGTGCTGTTGACACAAACAAATGCATAACGTTGAGCGTCGCGACAAGGACAACAAACAGACGGTTTGCCGGAAGATATGAGGAAATAATTGACAAAATAGTAATATTTTTAATTTTTTATTTTTTATTTCTTTTTCTAAGAGTGAATGAGTAGGAGTGGAGCTTGGGAAAAGAAGCTTGACGCCTACAGGCAGGATTGGTCTACAACAGCGCAAAAATGAGGTTTGAAAGGTTGAAAGAGAAGCTTTTGGCCTTGCAGTAAGACATAACATACTAAAAATAAAATACATAAGAATATACAGCCAAACGTGTATTGGGAAATGTTAGAATATGGAAGAACAAAGCATGTTTACAATATTTAATCAATTTAATTTGACCTACATAAATACCTAACTAAAAATGTAGGCACAATTTAATAATGAATGCTAATAACCCTAGTAACAACCAACAACAAAAGATAAAGTCAACGTAAAACAATTCAAATTAATACCAAATAACTCGATCAAATATTTATTCAAGTAATCGCGTGCTGTCGTGTAATTTGAAGGTACGACTTTCGTAATTATACATTGTTTGAATGTTATAATGCTATTAAAATAATACAAAGCACGAAATACGTGCAATAAAGCATTAAACGCCATCATGACTTGTACTGGCATTTTACAGCCGAATAATGCAGGGTATATTGTTCCTTAAATTTCAACGTTGCTTATGCAAATTACGTGGTTCCATTGAGGCTTAACAATAGAAACTTGCCGAGTCCATATTCTGTACGGATATCCGAACGTGAACAATTCAAAAAGGCTGAATGGCGACGTTCCATAGCTGTCAGCTTTTGGCGCGAAACGGAGCGTTTGACAGCTGTCATTTCGTTAGCATAATGGCTTCATCCCCGTTATTGGTCACACTCTAGCGCCACAGTGTTACTTTTAAATTGAGCTCGGTTTTTCGTTTCGCCCGCAGTGAATTTGCCTGATTTTTATTTAATAAAACTCAGGCAAATTCTTTGCACCCAAAACGAGAAAGCTTATGCTTTAGCTTTGTAAATGTTTTTTACTATTCTGATATATAAAGTGAGAAACACTTAGACTAAACTCAGGTATCTTTTTGTCTCAAACAATGTCTAGGAAGCAAAGAGACGTAGCTCTAACTCGGAAATAAACGTAATTCCGGAGCACAAACATCCCTTTACTATTCATGAAGCAATTTAAAATATCTCGGCCAATTCTACTGACAGTTTATGAATATCACGAAATATTAAAACGGCTCACTCACGAATGTACACATGAATTCGCGTTACTGTTTAAATGCCGACAGAAATACCGTTGTATTTGGTATTGCAAAAAATTATGGTTTTGCAAAAAAGTTGTTTTTCGCGGTTACGTCATGAAATGTAAAATGCGGAATCACGGATACGGTTTAAATGAGGTTTTTTGTTTCGAATAACGTGTACGGAATTTATATTACGATAAAAAATATGCGAAGCAGCCACAATCCCAAGAATGATACTAAAACTAATTAAGAAACGAAGAAATAAATATCAAACACGTTTAATCCCGTTCGTTGAATTTATACATAAAATAAACTGTATGTCATAATAAATTATTTACACAAAACGATATGTTGGCGTGTATGGAATTAGGAACTGTCAGGCACACTGTTTACCACAGCGTAGCGTAAGAGGGAAGTTTTTACTTTGTGCCAGTACACCAACGAGTAATTTAGTTAATTTCAGAAAAAAAGTATACAGTACAGGAACGTGCAAAAAAGCTAGCCTACCACTTAATGAAAAAGGGCAATTTTCCTCAATGTTCCATTTACCTCATTACAATCATGAGGAGTTAAAATATCTTCAAGACATTTTTAAAAATCGAACCTAAAGTCTGCTCAAAAACCGTTTCAAATTTTTGCCAAAAGACTACATTTTTCTGCACTTCATTGTAACTATATTCCTAGCTTGAAAAAAACACTCCTTACTATTCTCTTTAGTAGACGGTTTTTGTTTGAGGGCAGTGTAATTAACTTTAATTTGGGTTATGTACATGCGCTAGGCAGCTTAGAATTACGTTCTACGGGCAGAATGTTAGTTTCATGTTGTATACAGTCGCAATCTACTGAAGGCTGCATTATATTTTGTTATTTATGAGATCCACAGAGGAAATGGCTGCGTTTAATTAATAGAGTTTGCAAACTGTGCAACCATATTTTGTATTGTGCTGTTTGTGTTTGCAGGACAAAGAAACTGTGCTGACTGTTTGAAGTGGCAGCAAAATTGAAATATAGAGTAAATGTGTTTCGTTTTTCAGTAGTTTCTGGGCGCTATTTTGCATTGATAGCAGACAAAACGACATATTTGTCCAAAAATAACATAATTGTCAGATTTTTGCGACGTTCCACTAAAGCAGAAAATGTATGAAAGATTTTTAAAAACATCCTGTCCCTTGCCGATTTTTTTAAATGGCCTCTTGGGTAGACAAATATTTTTTATGTAATTCATTGATAGAATAAGCTACCATCAAGTTTTAGGACACTACCATAGACTGAGAGCTCCTGAACACTCCCAACCCTCTTCCTATTAACGGTATTCCTGGAAGGCAAGAAATTATTTTAGTGATGGGTCACAGCATGCTAAATACTAGCGGAGCGGCTACATATGATTTAGCTTCCTGAGTAAAGACTGAAAATAGTAAAGCGTTGGTTGGGCTGGGTATGATCAGGCTAGGTGTAGAGTATCTATACTGGATAGTAAAGGCCCTCTCCGCTGCTACCAAGAACTAGCAGCACATTTATATTACGTCGTACGTCGTTTACGTTGATAACTAAGAAATCAAACACGGGGTATGTGGATAAAAAGATTCACCTTGTTTAATTAGCATTACGTTATAAAATACACAGTTTCGTTACAGGTACACAAAGAAATCTCTACCGAATTCTACAATTTGTTTATCCCAAAAATGTTAACCAATTAGAATCGCACAAATTTTATAGTTATCTACAAGCATTAACTTTGCAGCAGCACACGTCTGACCGATGGTAACAATGAAGACATTCTTAGATATAAAATGCGTTCCCCTCGTTGTGGCATTCATAAAACAAAAATGTAAGAAAAAAATATGGTTTAGCAAAAATATTACTCGTTGACTTAATCTTTAGTTGATCATAAAAGGAACTGCTGCCAGGTATCCTGAAACAAAAAGGACCATTTAAAAAAGTTATAGGTACATTGTTCAGCAATTCCTACATGTTAATTGTGTTATATTGGATATATATCATACAGGGCAATTTATATCGAATCTATTAAACCATGCTATATCACAAGTATATTCAAATCATATTTATATATCGATTATACGAATAGGTAACCTGTGAATTCGAATGATTGTAAAGGGAATAAGTTACAATGAATTTTATCATCCACACTTTTAAATAATTTTCTAGCAAGAATTATATATCAAATCACCGGGGTCCCTTTATCTGTATAATTCTTCAGAAAGCTGTGTGGAAGGAACATTTTGACACTGATAACAAACTAAGAATACAAACAGGTACGCAGGGTAAGACGACGATGATGATACTGAGTTACCTACCACAACAAAGGGCTTACTGGTGCATTGCCAATCTTTGTGATAAACTTGCTATATCTGATGGGCTAGTAATTACTGGCAACGCGTTACTTCAGTTAGTGATATTGAAATGGACAAAAACTATTTCGTCGTCTTAGTAAATTATTTGTAATGGTGGAAATTCGGAAATATTAACCAACATAACAATTCAGATGGACTAGAAGTCATTATTTCAAGATAATATAACTTACAGCACTTATTTTCAGGGACGCATTTGCCCACGGAATTTCTAAGGTATCCATAATCACAAAGGCAGGCTGGATCATAGCAATCCGGGTGAATCGAAGGACAGAGTGGTGGTTGCTTTGCATGAGCACAGGTCTGATAGCACACCTCATGCTGACATTTGTAGAACTGCTCATTTGCAGGGCATTCTGAAATATTGAAGAGAAAAATAAATTTAGCTTGACAAAACAAATTCTACGACATTAATAATAAGTAAAGAAACTGAATGATCTAACTGAAATGTGATTACAAATATTACGCATAATTTAAAACTCAAAGGAAAACGATACGTATATATTTCTGAGAAGCTGTTAGTATAGCACCAGCCGAAACAAAAAAATAATAAGACAAATGGCAATAATATAGAATTCTTGCTTATTTTTACTTGTCAGCATTATTTTAGGCAGAATCTTTTTTTGACTAGTAATACTACTTTTATCTGGTGACACCTTTATTATAAATATAATATTCCTTTATTTAATGAGGGCAATAATTAATTCTAGGTATGAAAACCTAGTCAGCTACAAGACGGAAGTGCACTAGACATTAATACTTCTGGCAATTTTAATTAAACGAATTGTTGATCGGAACACACTCATAAAACAAAACAAAATTAATAGACTTACGAGGTTGATTATCAGCTGGTGCAGCAGAAACAATAGTTAAAACTGCTACGAACAAAAAATAAGGTAGCACAAAGGACGCCATTGCTGTAGAAACGTTAGTCTAATATGATGACCACAATAATTATAATGTAATAATACGTGCTCTTTCTATTTATATCATGAAGTTTGAATTTTGTCTAGTTTAATTGTAAGTCATAAAAATATTATAACGAGTTGGAATTTCGTTTTTTACTATACTAAATTCCTCACACTTAAAAATGTAATATCATAGTAACTCTATTTGTCTGTCTGTTACTTTTTCACGTCTTAATACCTGAACATGATTAATTGAATGTGTAAGAAACTTGGCACATGGTTAGATCAAATCTTGGATTTGGACGTAGTTTACTTTTATCCCGCCTTGGGATAATAAAAGACTTTTTACGCGGACGAAGCAGCGGGCAAATGCTAACAATTTATAAGCCGACAGAATGAAGAAGCTGCAATAATGAGGCAATGGCCCAAACATCTGTATTTTGACGGATGCGGTAAAGTCTTTATGAATGGAGACAATCGTAGGGTATCTACGCTCTAGCAGCATCTAGATGAGAGTGGCTAAAGTTCGAGCTCAGTTACGTGCAATTGGAAAGATCCAGGTCCAATTGTCCATCACTGGATTACTTTGAATGATTTTATCATGTATTATTATTACAGCCCGCGATTTTTGTCTTTCTTCCTTCCATTTCACCCAGTTTGGACAAGTATGGACCAGTCCTCTCTGTAGGTGCTTTCGAGCTCGTCCCGCCATCTTCACGGTTCGCTTAGTCTGCCGCGATGTCGCCGAGCACCCTTCAGGACCCGCAGGCTTATTACGTATCTTGCAAAAGCAAAATGATAGTGATTTTTGTGCAAAAATCGCTCTTCAATACAAAAGTTTTAGAGCTTATGCCATTTTTTTTTATAAGTGCATTTGACAATCAGTGAGCGATTAGCAAACGATTGTGTAGGACCTACCATATCTACACTGTAGGTATTCCGACTTTTATGACATATAACGTTTGATCGTGCGATGATTGCTGTTTCTTACGTTATAAGCCTGACGCACTGTTGTAGAATCAGCTTATATTTCGTTTGACATACGGTAAATGTGACCAGCTTAGTCCCACTTAAGCTTGGCTGATTTTTGAGTGACTACTATGATTTATCGTAATGATAGAATAATTTATTATATTCTTATGGTTGTAGGTAAGGCTCAGTCCACATGTTGGAATGTCTGCTTATACTGGAAATGCCCAGCATGATGTGTGTGCACTATAAAAAGTAATTTTCAAAAGAAATAAAAAACAATACTTAGTGCAAGAAATAATGGTTATTTTTATTTAAAAAGAAAATCATTTATTTGCCGCTCGTGGAATCAGTTAATTAGGGATGAGCACTGGTTCAGGTTCTGAAACAAAAATCATATTAGTTAATCACTTGAGTTTGATATCTAGCTCAGAAAGCAAGCAGTTGCTTTAAAGTCCTGTGTAGTCATATATTTCCACCACAATGGTGATTAAAACGACAGTTTAAATTAATCCTGTTTTTTTTAAACAACTGTTTTCAAAAATGAAACTGCTTTGCATTCCTCGGCAAAGGGGAGATATTATTTACTGACGATGTCTTCTGATGGAAATCAGAAATATCAATACCCTGCAGTCAAGAATACCGTAAGTATCAGTATGTGAATATTGACGATTATAGATAAAAGTTTGATTACAATTTCTGGATGAGCCATTTGACCAGAGATAATTAGTACTTGGTCGCAGGCACATTACGAGTAGCGACAATTCCTGACCGACTGGTTTGACATACGGTACAAATTGTTCCGCCGCCAACGCATCGCTAAGCCATCACTCTTCTCCATCCGAAGGTTTACTACTAAGAATATAATATTAAGAGAAATCACTTACAACACTGATCGATAGGCACACATTTTCCCTCGGCATTCCTCAGGGTATGATTGTCACATAGACATGCAGGTTTGTAACAACCGGCAGCAATGGATGGGCAGGCTGGTGGACTCTTCAAATGAGCACAGGTCTTGTAGCATGCCTCCAGTTCGCACTTGTAATATTTCTCATTTGCAGGGCAATCTGAAATGTCCAAAAGTAAAAAAAATAATAACTTTTAATAACTTGACATTTATTCTTTATAGTCATACATAAGTTACAGCCTACTTTATATCATTTACTCATCACAGAGAGGAATCCTTTATATCAGAAATGCGAAGATTACGATGAATGCTACTTATGCCTAAACATTTTTTCTATTATAATAAAACCCATTTATTTTATACGATCATTAGATATTTTTTTAATCTAATCATAAGAAGACATTATGAATCGAACTAAGCATCAGATCATTAATCATTTTATTTAACATTGGTATAAAAAACCGTTTGTTATCTTGACAAACTTCAATATGATGCTGCTTCCTTATATAAAATATGCAAATGGAAGATAAAATTATCTGAGCCCAACCAAAATCAATATAAAACAAATAAACAATGCAAACTTAAAAACAGATGTTAGAATAGCATTTGACAATGCAAAAAATTATAAGCAAAGAAAGACAGAAGACTAGATTATGTTTCTTAAAAACCTTTAAAAAATGCTTAAATAACACGTGACATGGTGTCGTTAGATTCCAAGGGTTTACTGTCAGAAGCAGTTGATAATTTCACTAAGGTATAAATTGAAAATAAAAATTATTCGCTGTCTACCAAAGTAATAAAAAGATACAAATGATATAAACATACCAAAAGGTGTCTCATCAGCTGGTGCAGCAGAAACAATAGTCAAAACAACGACGAAGAAACAAATAGGCAACATATAGGACGCCATCGCTATAGCAACGTTAGATAAAGATGATGCTGGTAAAGATAATGATCCAGTCAGGTGTCCGTCTTCTATTTATAATAGATGTTGTTTGGCCCGTTTATGTATTGCCTTGTGATGTGTGAGTCGTGTAAATAATAACCAGTTTATCAGATAATTTATATATTTATTTAAATGAATTAACACGCTGTTGTTAATCAACCAATGCATGGTGTGAATCATCTGCTGAAGGGCAAAAAGCCTTATCAATATCAATATAATTTGTCCTTTTTTATTTTTAGCCATTTAGTATTGACGATATTTGAATGATACCCAAAATAATTATGCTTGCGTGAAGAATAACCTAAGCAAATATTGCATAAGGTGGTGATTTTTTAGGAAACGATAACGATACGAAATTAACCTACCAATTCTTTGCAAAACATAAATGATGAACAATTAAATTTATGAACAAAGCAAAATGTAATTTCCAAAATCACAAGACAGATTTCCGCTGTCGGTCATGGCATAAGTAGTCGGTCACGTACCTGAAATGAAATAAAATTATTCAAAAATAAATATTTTTTTAAACAAGCTTTTCTCGTATTTTTCTCAGCAAACCTTTTCATTTGATATCCTTATCATGGCAGTGCACAAATAATAACTAGTCCGCCATCTATGGCCGTCCACCATATTGCATTTAGAATGACGTCACTTACCTACCCATGCATTTTCATCCATACTAAATGTGTATGCAAAATTTCATCTTAATCGGTGGAGGATAATTGCTTTAAAATTTAGTTGGAAAATTTGACCCAAACACATTTACATACATTCATTGCAAGTTAAATAAAAGCTTGTAAAAAAGACAATGAATAGGTAACACATATTTATATTGTATTTGTAGGAACCAGAACATTGTAAATTTTTCGAAGTACAACCTTGGAAACCCAGTATTGTTTCCTTAGTTGACGCACATTCAAGCGTAACCCTTATATTATAATGTAGTTAGTGTCTATCACTTCGAGCGTGACATGACCATCTCATGAGAATTATTTTCACTACTTACACATTCATTTTCAGCCACACAAGTGCCTGTAGAATGCCTGTAAAAGCCTTCAACACATTCACAGGACGGCGTATAACAGCCAGGACCAGGAACAGGTAGGACGGGACAAGGAGCGTGTCTCTTGTACTGATCACAGGTCGGTTGAAAACTATACAAAGCAGAGTAGTAGTACTCCTCATATTCTGGGCAAGAGGAAATTTAAAATACCGGGAAATATGATAAAGAAGAAGCCGTACATTATTGATGCAGAAAAAAACACAAAAGGAAGCACAGAAAATAAAACTAAATAGGAAGATGAAATAATTTAAAATAGCAATTTAGTGAGAGATTTTAAAATTAAATGTTACAGAAGAAATTAGATGTTAGTAATAAAATCGTACCCATTGGTTAATCATCAGGTGGTGAATCAGTAGTTGCAATAGTTAACACTGCAATTACTTTATTATACTGCAAACTTATTAATAAAATACTTATGTGTGAAGCCATTGCTGTTATATCGTGACAAAGAGTTAAAAACCAGGGTGAACAATAATTTAATTTATTGTCGCTATACTTTACGATTCATCGTAATGTTATTAAAAACTCATTAATTGTGTACAGTGATGTAATAAAACACATTCAATTTAAAAAGAGTTATAATATTTTTATCAAAATAAGAGAAAATATGTGATGTCATAGGTACATTTAGTATTTTGTAGATCTTGAATGCAGCTGTTGTTTAAAATGCTGAAACAAAAAAAAACATTGATATACTCACTTCAAATTTATTATTTTTATATCTTGCTCTAAAACTGTAGGAGTGTTGTCGTTAAATGTGATATGGGATACCATGACAATGTGGAGTTATATTACTTTCATGGTAATTAAAGAAAACACAGACGAAAGACAGACGTCTTTATGTAGCTATCATCCGCATTTCTGTCATTCAAACATATACAGCAGCAAAATAACTTACGACACTGATCCAAAGGCACACATTTGCCTGCAGCGTTCCTTAAATAATCTTTTTCACATAAACAGGCGGGTTTAAAGCAATCCGGATCAAGAGAGGGACAAGCCGGTGGACGTCTCAGATGTTCGCAAGATTTGTAACACAACTCTTTTTCACATTTGTGATAATTCTCGTTTTCAGGACATTCTGAAATATTAAATAGGAAAGATCAAGATTATATCAAGAAGAAAATACATTTTACGATAACTTGCACAGGCATTGGTATACAAAGGAGAACACCTCTTCTTTTGTATTACAATAGTCCTAGATAAAACAATAGATCATATAACTGAAACTTCAACATTCTAACAATTACTAAATGTTAGAATTCTTAATTACAACCGATTTTTCAAGACGATTTTATTTATTTTGGTCATAGATAGCTAATGATGAAGTCAACGGTGGTTGTAAACACTAAATTTGTAAACGTTTTGAAGATAAAAAGAGGACATGTCAAGATTAGATTAACTCACTTCGTGCATATTACCTGAAAGCAAAATCTAAGCAATAACAGAAAAAAAAGATGAAAAGAGTTTGAGAGATCGAGAGACAAAAGTAAACTTACCAAAAGGTGTTTTATCACGTATTGGAGTAATTGTTACTTCAACTATTGATGAATGAGTAATAATGAGAGAGTAAATGAGTAAAATTGCAAAGAACAAGCTACTGGGCAACACACTAGACGCCATTGCTTTAACGTCAGATGAAGATGATTCCGATGAAGATAATGATTTATTTCGAGATCCGCCTTTTATTATAATACATACATTTTGTTTTGTCAGAAAACGAGTAAGACGATTCAAACTTAGCTAGACAATGCATTAAGCATTATGAAAATATGACAAGTTTATTAATAACATTGGAATCATATTACACAATAGGTTGCAGTCTATGGTTTTTGCCTACTCCCTTGGGAAAAAGGCGTGAGTTCATGTGAGTATGTCTAACAATAAATTATAATAATCTTTCTTTGTATCTTATAAGTATGTTTGTATTTTTAAACAATGTCGCTTTCTTCTAAACCACATAATAGTGATGAAGTTTTTACCATTTCTTATCCAAGGTTTGTTTATAATAAGTAAACATTCAATGTCAAGTAATCAGAAAAAATATGTTTAATTTGCTATAAGAATACTATTTTTTCGATACAGATTACTGAAAATCAGTCAAAGATGCACATATGTTTCTGTACTACATATATTATACAAACAAGTTCTCGATTGAAAAGAGATGAAATGATGAGATCTCTATGATCCATTTCGAGTGCATCGAAAATTCGACTAGAGGTTCGAGCACAGATAATAGTATTATATTATCTGTGCTCGAACCTCTAGTCGAATTTTCGTTTTCGTTCATGTTCGAGTGATGCTGCAGTCATCATATAACTTATGATGGCTATATATTCTAAAGGTCTACTACTTACCACATTCTTTTTTAGGCACACAAAGGCCATCCGAATTCTTATAGTACCCAGAAACACATTCACAACCAGGTGAATGGGTCAATGCCAGCAGCCAGGGCCAATGGGTAGACACGGAGCATTTTCCTTAAGATGAACACAGGTCCGTTAACAACGATACCGGTAGCAGAAGTAGTACTCCTCATTTACCCGGCACTCTGGCATGTTAAAGAGGCAATAAACGTAAAAATTAAACTAAACGATTTCGAAAAAAAGAAATAGCATCGAGTCTGTTAATAGAAAGAAAGAATAAAAAGATGACTTATACACTGAATTCTGACAGACAAATTAAATGATATAAACGCATTGGTAGCTCAGGTGGTGGAACAGCAGAATAAAAAGTTAAAGCTGTCACTAACAAACATGCTGTAAATAATATGTAGGAAACCATGGTATGGCTAGTACAATCGAAAACCAAATCAAGAAGAACAAAAATCTATTCAATCGTCTATCTTTTTTACCGAGAAGTTTTTTGCAGAGTATATACATATTGTATGCATATAAAAATACCCGTAAAGTGTTTGTCACTTCCTAAATAGCAACGAACTTCTGTAAAACATAATCCCCAAAACCACATCAACGTCCTAGTGAACAAACATTAACGGGTATTACCTCACTGACAAAAATCGGAACTAAAAAATTAACATTTTCCTCAACATGGAACCGTAAACAATCGTATAGTAATGACGGTATTTCGCACATCAGTACCTCCGCATATTGAATGAGCGCTAGGTTTTTGTGCCAACTTTTTACACCTACATAAGTATAAACAACGGTCCATTAGTGAAATGATATTCATATAGTGTCCATGAGGCGACAAAGTGTAGCATATGGAAAGTAGCTGAGATTACTGGAAGAGACTGTGGTTAAGTTTAAGAAATAAATTAACTCATAAATAGTTTTAAAAAGTATGTGTCAAATATCTAGAAAGGGTTTGACTTCAACAGCCAGCATTATGCCGAGCGATGACCGTTTTGCGTGGTTGTGACGAATACTTTGTAATCAATTATATTATTTTAAGTTTTTTCTTTGCTTCTTATGGTAAACGTCGTGCTTGGCGCAACTAAACGTTTGTCTTTTTCTTTATAACAGAGTGAGATGTCTACTAGAGAAATATAGAAGTTTAAAAAATAGGAGAAACTTAAGATTATAATATAAGATAATAAGGTTTGGGATTCGGATGAGAGAAGCCCGAAATTACCTAGTGATTTTAAAACTAACAATTTAAATTTATAAATAGGTACAAAAATATAATCTGATAAAGATGTATCGAAAAATAAATACATTATGTTAGGAAAGGAACATCCTTATTAATAGTAACCGGGCTGCCAAGCGAATACCTAAACTAATATTCCAGAAAAAAAAACATAATATCAGGCAGGGATATTACTGATCTTAGTTTGATGTAACAACATCCGACGGAAATTATGAAGTAATCGTTCCGTAAGCATTTTTCTTGCCAAGAGCAAAGAAAAAAATAAACAAAGAAAATAAGTGATGATGTTGAGTAAAGAAGAAAATAAATGTCAATATACTTTTATGTATTACCTTTATGCCTTGTTTTTCGTTTGGTCACCGTTAAATGCTACTTAATTTTTCATATAACCACCGGATTCTCTTAAAATGTAAAAACATACACCGTTGTTTTTACACAACATACAGCCTATCAACCAACTATTTCACTGCTGTAGTTTTGACCATTGCTATTTTCCATATTTGTCATAAATATCGTTCTGTCTCTTCTAGCTTATTTTCTTTGTTACACTACATCATAACACTAATGGATTTTGGCGAAGAAAATGCAAAGAGATACACCAAGACTTCGACATTACTTTGCTGGATCATCTCTTGACAAGATTGCAACTTTTTCTACGGAAGGGTGTCGTTTTATTACACTCCCATAAAGGAAAACCGTAAAACTCTCCTCAAAATATCATAATTCTGTGCGTTTATGACTTGACTGACATCTGTGAGTTTGATTTACGAAAATTTTATCACTCTTGAATTTTATCAGTAACTTAGTATTTTTGTTTACTTCTCCTTTAAGCTATTGACATCCTAGGTCACCATTTTTTTACTTATTTCAATTATTCCTTCACACCTTTCATTGACTTGAATATGTCCCCTAAATATGGCACAAGGTCCACATCATTCCGATGCTCGTTGCTTCTCACTATCTGCATCTATAAAACATACATTCAGCAGTTTAGCCGGTCTGGTCAATATAAAATGAAAAAGAAGAATATATAGAAGAACTAATTATATTTCAAGACCAAGTACGTACTCTTTTTCAATAAAAATTAAATGCTCTACCTATAAAACTGTTTTAACTAAAACCATTTTAGCGTTTATCACAATAAACAAAACAGACAAACAATTTAAAATAAAAAGCATGTTTCTATTTTGCATTTTTTATACATAAAACTCTTGCCGCTGTTAAATTTTTCGATAGATAGTGCAGCTATTTTAATAGGCGTTGTTTTTTAGGTCGCACTGCAGTACTGCTCGAGTAGTAGATACTTTTTGTAGCTATTAACTAGCTTGAACAAGATTAAAGAGATCGCCACAGATACCAACATACTTATAGCTACAGTTGTGGCTACAGTCGATGCGTCTTTAAAGTTTTACTTTGACATTGGAAAAAATATTTTCTGTACAGCTGTACATTTCATTGTAAGGGTTTGGAACAGAATCGAACAAAACGCATAGCAATAAATAGAGATCAACAAATCAATTGAAAGAAAAGAAACCTACACGTAATTATTAAATTAAATAATCGAATCTATTAAATAACAGAAGTAGCCAATGAAATAAAAAACTTAAATGGCATCAAATCTACCTACCTGATCATCACCTTAAAAACACACATTATACGTTTACTTTTTTTTTTTACTTAAACAAGGTTATGAAGGCATATTATTATAACATTTGTGGTCAATCGATTTTAGATCCAGTTGCTAAGCAAATCCAGTTTGTAACTGAAGGACACAGCTCAAGTGGTGTTTAATTTAATAATAAACAATAGGTTACCTTTGGTAACATAAATATATATTAACTGAACGTTATTTACGCATTTTCTCATCAAATGAAAGATGCTAATGCCCTGGCAATAACATACATCCTATTTAATAAAGAAATTTTACGCCATTTTCACTAATTTTAATCTACTAAAAACCTTAAAAAATTAGTGAAAAACTAGAATATGCAAGAGCCATTACTCAACTTTTGACATAAAACTTAGTTCATTTCTATCAGATATTGTACTAATTGGCATTTTTTTAAACCATTGTTTTTTACTAGCCTTTTCGCGAAATTTCTGTAGTCTATCCCACCACAACACACGATAGTGTAGTTTAGTGTGGTTACAAGAACAACTCAAACAATTTTATTGGATCAGTACTTCTTGTTAATACCAGCAACAAACAAACAAAAAATTTCACGTCTTTTCGTCAAAACTCTTTGTAGATTTTTTTTTTCAGATCTACGTAAATCGTCATTTATTACTTCCTATCTTTAAGATTCGGGGGACACCCGTTGAATACTCGCGTTTTTATTTTGCCTTTTTATAGATACTCGTATCTAACACCTACTAGTTAGGACGTCATCGACAGTGGAATTTTCCCCGCATTGACGATAATAACCATGTTCCAACAAGATTAAACGTTGATATGGTAATAAGGATCTAATCTACCAAACGATTCTTATAAACCGCAATATGATAATTATGAAGCATAGAGACAAATGACTTGTTTGGATATCCGGGTTTTTTTTAATGATTGAAGGTTCTTCATAAAGAATCAAGTAAAATAAAGGAATACTTATTTATTTTCAAGAGAGTAGATTGGTCAGTAGCTTGGGAGGCCTTTGTCCTGCAGTGGCACAGAGCAGGAAGAAAAAATAAATAAAAATAAAAACCTAGATTTTTTTAATAGGACAAATCAAAGCAAATATGTTTATTTGTCTACACAGTTATAAGATTGATGTAGCAACAGTGCAAGTATGCCTGGGTGCTGCCACAGTAAGTGGCATACAAATATTAATATAGATGCATGTTTTCGATTTCATGTTCAATATAAAACTGATACAAAACCTTAAAAGGGTCTGTCTCTGTCTGTGTGTGAAGTGTATAGTGTGACCGAGACCTTACAGTTATCAATCTATTGGCATACGTCATAAAACACTTTTCACCAAACTCAACCGTTTAGGTGCGGAAGTCGCTACAAACATGTTGAACAAAAAAACATATTATGGACCCAATGCTCACGAAACTAAAGTGTTTCATCGTTTAAAAGTGAATTTTCTTTATCCTAAGCTATTGGAGAAAACCTCAACCATTTTATAGTCAACAAAGCGTCGATCTTAACAAACAATGGGAAGAGGAATACGACGAAACGCGAGATGAAGATGATTTATAATTTTGATAATAGGTCCAAATGTATTTCACTGGAACTCTTGGCTCGTATTTTATATAAAAGATACATGGAATATTTTTTGATGGAAGGGGCGAGCTCACTTTATCTTGCTTTTAAGGGAAGTCAAAGGTACTGCGAAGATCCGAAATTTTTATTTATTATTTATTTATTATTTATTATATACTTATTTTTAGTAGTTTTTAGTAATTTATATTCCAAAATAAATTCATTATTGACACAGTCGTTGTGGCGAACCAACTTTGTGACCTAATCCTACAGTTTTTACCTTTAGGACGTTACATCAGTAGGCAGTTACGTCAGTGGGATTTAATTTTGTACATAAATTAATAACAATGATTAATATTGAAAAAAAAACAAACCTAGAATGCTCACATATTTTGTGCCGTTCAAGAACCATTAACTTTCGTTGGAAGCAATTCTATGCTTTCATTTTCCTAATACAAAAAGACCCTTCTAAAGTGTCTGATATTCCCCAAAATCATCTGCTCACAAACACTGGCATTCCTCTTCGAAATGATACAATAGCTACTTTCTTCAAGACAATAAAAATATTGTAACCACTAACTGAACAGTATTTCCCTATATCTTCCTCCATATATTCGATATATCTTGCATCAAATCAACCACGGCATTCCCATATTCCCATGTTTATCCCTCCCACTTCATCAAAATAAAACAATACCTCCAGAATGAACTTCCCCCACGCCATTCCCATCCTTGTCTCCAAAGCTATAAATCTCAATTTAGCCTCCCGTAATATTGGAAGTAAATAAGAAACTGTTTACCCTGAAATTGAGGACTGGATTCTTTATGATCTCAGTGACAAAGTCTTTTGATTAAAAATAAAGTTGGATTTAACTTTTTGTAAGGAGATACAAACATGACGTATTCTGTTTTATAGTCCTTTAAGTTAGGGACGACAATTACTTGAGCGTCCCGTTTGCTTGCTTTGTAATTTTGTATTTAGATTTATATCAAAGTCTGAGATTAAACCTGACATGATTCTTAATTTAAAGATGACTCTTCATACATCTTAATTGGATCCATTACCTTACAATCTTGGACCGAAATAATTTTATTTTACTTCATTGTAAACTGGACGCAAGCTACTTTGAAAACAACCTCCACAGATTTATTTCTACTTGAAAACCATAACAACCTTTTACAAAACAGGCAGCTTATTTTCAACCGAAGTTATGCTACCAAATATTCAAAAGAATAAATCTCACAATTCCAAATTTTATCCAACAACAAAGGTATTATGTTTTTAAGTGTAATGAGGCAATTTTCCGACCGACTGTAGTATTCCGGGGACCCGTACACTGTACAGAGTTATTATGAACCACTCGTTTTGTTCCCTCATTACTACGGGTAATGTGTAGTTTAAAATGCAAAAGATTTCCTCGCTTTTCCCTATTTTCAGCTTTGTAGTTTTGGTTAAGCAACGAACTAATCTATTGAAGTGGAATGTAATTTTCGTTGAAATTAACTTTGCACTGCTTGTTGTATATTTTTTTAAATTATATACATATTTTGGTGTGGCTCCTTATCATGTTTTAAAATAATAGACAAAAACAATAAAGTATATATTCTATAGACAAACGAGTTTATTATCTAGGTGGACCGATGAACTGGTCAAGGTTGCCGTAATACGATGGATGTGAGATGCACAGGACTGATCAGTGGATGTCTTTTGGCTGAAATGATGATCATAATGAGTTGACTCAACTCTGACATCGTAAAATAAGATATGGTTTATTCTTCCAAACATAGAATTAAGTTTTGTTGCTATGAGTTTAATCAGCGATTGGTAGGTTATAGATATTTTTTCTACAAGGAGTAAAATCAAATCTGTTTTTAGAAATGTGGAAACGCTAGCCTTTGTAGCTTACCAATATAGTAAAGGTATCCTCCTTTACCTTACCTTCCTTTATCGGTTCCTTTGAGCAAAGCCTGTTGAGATAAAAGGGTTCCTATTCTAGACAATCGCTGTTCTTAACGGTAGAAATCACAAGAGTCTTAAACTATTGAACCTTCAAACTTATAACGGTCCGTGCTCTGCAAGAATCAGGCTTTCGTAGAGAACGAGTACGCCACAAATAAAAGTTTTCTTCGATGTTGACAGCAAATGCAACGACAAAAAAAAACTTTTTACAAAAGAATGCTACCGACTTCCAAATAAGAAAACTACAAAGTCAAAAATAACTTTATTTTTGGAAGTCAATGTCTTTCGTAGGTACCAATTTTTTGCGTTATGGACACCGACTTCCAAAAATAAAGTTATTTTTCACTTTGTAATTTTCTTATTTGGAAGTCGGTTGTATATTTTTGTAAAAAGTTTATTTTTTATTTTTCACTTTTTAGTTGTACCTACATAATAGGAAAGTAGTTTAATACGGTACTTATAGTGCCAGAAATGAGAGTGTACCAAGGTGAACTATACACAACTGCGTACCCCTTTAGAGCGTACTGTCGTGATGTTATATTATGCAGCAATCCCGAGTGATTTGCCGTTATTTATTGAAGAGTTCTATTGTATATCTCCGAAGATCTTCATCAGATCTTCACCAAATTAAAATGAGACCTTTATCGGAACATCAATATCATCAAACTTCAACATCAAACAAAAAAAGAATTTTCAGAATCGGTCCACAATTGACGGAGATATCGGAGAACATACACAAAAAAAAACAAACAGTGTAGAACATAGAACCTCCTCCTTTTTGTTAAGTCTGGTAAAAACTAGTAATTCAACTCAGCTTATAAATCGCAGTCTGCTGCTGGACTTTACACAAATCTACTAGCCTCTGTCCTCCGCTTGCCGTATCCATTAATAGCAAGCATCCACTTATTTGTGCTTTGTTCAACATACTTGAATCGGTTAATTGACGAATTATAAATGACGACACGGTTGGCGTAGTGGTTGAGCGATCGCCTGCTGTGTTGCATGTCGTGGGTTCAATTCCCACACGTAACAATTATTTGTATGGCCTACAGATAGTTGTTCCGGATCTGTGTGTCTCGTGTATGTGAGTTTAAATGTTTGAAAACGCACCCACGCTACAGGAAGAAATTCCTAGTGTGGGGCAAAGTTTGAAAAAAAAAGCAGGGCCCTTTTCCGAATTGAGAATTTGTAGTTAAGACCATGTTAAACCCTACTTTCAACGTCAACTTCTTAATTAAGAAACCAGGCATTGGATGTATATGTTACTACTTCGCTCAAGGTCACGATACCTACGATGATCTAACCGATTCATTTCATTTCATTTTCAAAGATCTTTATTTTAATTAAATTTAAAATTAAACAGAAATGCACTTACCCTAAGACACATTAAAACAGTAAAACACAATGAAAACACAGAACACTTTATGAGGCTACAAAATTCACCTTTCAAAGTTTATCACAATGATTTTAACAAGAGCTGATTATAACAAACTTTTAAATACATATTATGGTAACTTATTAACAGTTTTACAAATTATTTAGAACCCATAATTTTGCTGCTTGCATGTAGGTATTTCTAAGTAACTAAACTATCCGATTAAACTTCTAAGTCGTGTCGTACTTTAACACTATTATATTCAATTGTTCAAAGAATATTTCGCTCACCGCACACTTTTCTAGCATTTTCTTGCGGACCAGCGGTATCATAATAGCGTTCTAAGCCTGCTTAGTGCCGGTCACACAAGTGTTCATAAATATAAAGTCCGGACAGCGGACGTCGTGTGTTTCACTTTATTACATTGTAACGTTATTATTATGTAGCTTCTTGTTTAGGTACAGGCTGCCTATCTGTAAGATACTACAGATGTGGCTTCGTAACTAAATTAAGCTAGTCTGTGTTTTTTAGGGAGACGGGTAGTCAACAAAGAACCCTTATGTTTTGCCATGGCTGTCTGGCCGTCCGCAGCTTAGCTTAGAGACTTAGTACTAGGAAGCTATAATTTGGCATGGGTATACATATTAATCACGCCGACCAAGTGGTATTTTTCTTCTTTTCGAGTCGATGGGAAACTCTTTATAAATTTTCGTCAATGGGAAAATCACAGACAGAAAAAAATATGTATTATTTTAACACCTTTTTTGCTACAATAGGGTCTGTTTTAGCTAATAAAATTACAAAGTCTAGGGAACAAGTACAAACTCAGCCAACAACACAAACAACAACATCTAGTACAAGTGAACTACTAAACATAACCCCAACTACTGAAGCAGGAGTCGGCAAAATCATAGACAATCTCAATTCAAACACACTAGTGTGTGTGTGTGTGTTTCTCAAAACCATAAAAAGTATTAAAAATCTAATATTAACTAAACTCACGGTGAGTATTAACTATTGCTTACAAAACGGTCTCTTCCCGGATTCTTTGAAAATAGCGAAAGTTAGTCCTATCTTTAAGTCAAGGAAAAAGAATTACCCAGGTAATTATCTTCTTTTCTCTGTCCTCCCAATAATATCTAAAATATTCGAAAAAGATTATATTAACGTTTAGATGTATACCTATAACTATAAACTTCTTTTCTAAAAAGCAATATGGTTTCCGCGCAAAATCCAATACTCTAATGCAACAATTGACCCAGTGACAAATCTAAAAAACAATATCGATGAAAAAGGCATTTGATACAATTAGCCATAGTCTCCATCCGTTGTGGACTACGAGAAAGCCTTCGATTCGATCGAGACTTGAGCTGTACTGCAGTCTCTCCAACGGTGCCAGATCAACTACCGGTACATTGAGGTGTTGAATTATTTGTACAAAAACCCACCATGTCAGTCCGTCTTCAGGATCAGACCTCGAAACTAATCCTTCTCCAGCGCGGCGTGAGGCAGGGAGACATCAACGTTAATGGCGAGCACATCACTCACCTTCGGTTTGCCGACGACATAGTGGTCATGGCTGAGACCCTATAGAGCCTCAGTACAATGCTCGATGACCTCAGTAGAGCTTCCAAAAGAATGGATCTTAAAATGAACATGGAAAAAACCAAGGTCATGGTGAATGCCCATGTAACATTCACTCCTATCAAGAACGGAGACTCTAAACTCGAATTTGTAGACGATTATGTCTACCTGGGATAAACGGTCCAGTTGGGTAGGTCTAAAATCGAGGAAGAGGTCAACCGTCGAATCCGACTCGGCTGGGCGGCGTTAAGCTCTTCCTATTTACCGCAGTGTCTCAAGACAAAAGTCTATGACCAGTGTGTGTTGCCAGTGATCACCTATGGGACCGAGACGTGGTCGCTCACAATGGGCCTTATCAGAAAGCATGAAGTCAACCAAAGGGCGGAGAGGGCTATGCTCGGAGTTTCCTTGCGTGATCATGTCAGAAATGAGGATATCTAGAGAGGAGAACTAAAGTTACCGACTTTACCCGAAGAATTGCGAAACTGAAATGGTACTGGGCAGGACACATTGCTCGCAGAACGGATGGCCGATGGGTACGTTTTGGAATGGCAACCGCGAACCGGAAGACGATGAGTTGGAAGGCCTCCCACTAGGTGGTTTTGTTTTTTTAAAAACATTGCCCCACACTAGGAATTTCTTCCTGTATCGTTTGCGTGAGTGGGTTTGCGTTTTTTTGCTAATGTTACATTATATTTAACCTCTGTGAAACTAGATGATTGCGCCACTAAGGCTAGATCATTCGCATACAAAAAACGTTCAGTGTGCTGCGTTGTAGGCTGGTCGTTGGTGTATATGTTAAATAGCGTGGGTGCCAGCACACTGCCTTGAGAGATGCCATTTTTTTGTCGACGCCATCTGGTCTTATCCGATTGGAATCGACGGTTCTGCCTCCTTGGCCAGCTCATCCGCTCTCTCATTCCCGGCAGTTCCCACATGGGCCTTGAGCCAAAAGAGCCTCACTTCTCTGCCCTCCTCTCTGATTTCACGGACGCTTCTCTTGATTTGGAGTGCCAGGTGGTGCGTGCCTAACAAAACTCACATCAGACTACAGCAAGGTCCCCGTTTCATTCGTGAGGAGGAAGATACGGGAGGGGACTATAAGGAAGTGGCAAGCCCGGTACGACTCCTCGAGTACAGGATCGGTCACGAAAGTGTTCTTTCCAGACGTCCTAGCGGCGAAAAGGACACTCAGAGACGCAGTGCTCACACCGGTCCACGTACAAGTCCTTACAGGACACGGCGGATTTTCAGCATATCTCCACCGTTTCCATCTCAAAGATAGTCCCTCGTGCGTCTGTGACCCGAGTTGCGAAGAGACAGTCTGGCACTTGTTCTTCGAATGCCCAAGGTTCAGCCAAGACAGAATGGAGCTCGAAGTAAAATTCGAAACCCAGCTTAGCCAGTCCACACTCCACACCATCATGGGGAGACCGGCTACTAGGATTCCATTCTTGGCATTCGCGAGCAAAGTCGCCACAATCGCAGCAAGGGCTAACAAAACGGACGTAACCTTGCGAAGTCGACCACACATTCGAACACACACAACCACAACAACAACCACAAACACACAAACAACAACCACAACTACACAAGCAACAACAAGCACACAATTGACTGATACACAAATTACACACACACATTCTAACCAACGGCCATTATCAACGGTAGCAGCAGCGGTAGCAGCAACAGCCAGCCTACAACCAGCCCCTAGCATGACTACCACACAATTCCTGGCATGCGGAGAAGACGGAGTCCCTGGCATCAGACTGCGAGGCGTCGCTCTGTTCATGAACAGGGAACAGGAGAAGTTAGACATGGGCTTCTGCATAGGCTCAAGTCGAGCTACGGCCCGAATACACCTTTCACCGGACCTTGCCGCCTTGATTAACGGAAGCACCACCAAAACGAGCATAAAAGGCAGCAAGTATGCTGCACTACCGCAAGTGGAAGTGGCTACTCACCGATGCCGTCTAATGCGATTTAAAGGGAAAACAATCGCATTACTCGAGTGGGGAGAGGTTACTCCATTTGCTCAGGCAAGCTCATTGCTTTAGAAGATCGGGGAGGCAGGATACTACACGTTAGCCGCGGCCCGGACCACAAGTGTGGACGCAATGGTGGTGGGAGGAGAAAGAGGAGACGTCGCAGACCGCTTTGGCTGTCTAAAGGCCTCAGAACATCATGAGGTCATTGTCTACGAGGATAGAGGGGAAACCCTAAGTTTCCTCAAAGCCCCCAGACAACCAGCAGCCAGCGCGACGAGCTCCACAAAAAGCCCCACCACTCAAAGCGGATCGGAAAGGGCCCAGCAGAAGGCAGCAGCCGAAAAAGCCGCTAAGAAGCAGTGCAACACCATAAACCCGGAGGACCGGGCCCGGTCGAGGAGTCGCCTGAAAGCGTTTGGCACTTTTCTCAGTGCACTGCTCCCAAGCACCAGCCATGCATCACCATCTCACAAGCACGAGACAGCACTGGAGAGGTTCCTCAGAAAAACACCAAAGGAACCAACCCAGCAAAAGCCTAAGCCAACACGAGCCGACAAAGGGCAAGTCAGCCCGCCGACCCTCGCAGTAAAGTCGGGTACCACGGACCACGTAAAAAGCGCGTTCCTCGAGTACGTAGCAATCGTAAAAGCGACCAGAGATGTCAATCTTACGACATGCAGGAAGATCCTGCAGACCTTCCAAAGAGACACAGAGGGTCTGTTAAGGATACTGCTCGAGGTAGCAGGGGCAGCGGTTTACGACAACGTCACATCCCAAGTCATCAAAGGGGAAATGACGGGGTCGTATATGGCAGCCTACAGCGCGAGGAGTGGTTTTGTGGCCCTGGACAAGGAGGAGACGGAGCGCTCAGGCAAACTCAAGTTCAGTGTGCCAAATGACGATCTGATAGTGGTTACCGCCAAATGTACTAAGATCATGCCGGACGATAAGATCCTGGAAATGGCACAGTCCATTTCGGGGACCCCAGGTATCCCGGCATCGCAGGAAAGTTGGGCGGTACCCAATATCAGGTGGATTAACGGAGTTCCGGGTTGCGGTAAGACAACCTGGCTGGTAAAGCACTTCGACGAGGACAGGGACGTGATATCCACCACGACAACAGAAGCTGCCAAAGACCTTAGGGAAAAGCTTGCGCGCCGCTTAGGAGACCGAGCAAAGACCAAGGTGCGCACTATGGCCTCAATCCTAGCAAACGGTTTCAAGAGCCAAGACAAATGCTACCGTCTTACGGTAGACGAGGCTCTTATGAACCACTTTGGGGCAATAGTCATGGCAGTAAAGTTGTCTGGAGCAAGCGAGCTTGTCCTCGTCGGAGACGTTAACCAGCTCCCATTTTTGGACAGAGAGAACCTTTTTGAGCTTAGGTACACCCGTCCAGACCTGGTGGCTGGCATCACCCAGGAGTTTCTCTGCACACACCGCAATATTGGATTGCGGTGTGTGGACGTGGCGTTTACACTGAGTGAGATATACCCCGGTATATACTCCTCCAAGTCGTCACTGTCGCGGGTCCACTCCCTGAAGGTGAAAGGTTACACAGGGGCGCAAATACCGAGCACTGCCCAAAACACCCTGTTCCTGGTTCATATGCAGGAGGAGAAAGCCTCTCTTGCGAGCCAGGGATTTGGGTCCGGTGAAGGGTCGCGCCTGCTAACCATACACGAGGCTCAGGGGTCGATCTACGACAGCATCATCATCATCAACACCAAGTCCAGGAGGCTTCAGGTCCACGACAGCATCTCCCACGCGGTAGTGGCGGTGTCCAGACATACAGTCAGTTGCGTCTATTACACCGACGACGCCGATGACGCCGCAGGCCGCCTTGCTAAGAGGGCGATGGATGCGCCGACTAAAACGGTCGTCAACTACAATCTTAAGACGGCCATACAGCATCGAGACGTAGTCGTCATAGAGGCCTTGCTCACGCTGGTGAAGTCCCTGGTCAGCAGACATCACCAAAACACCACCTAACAAGTCCCATCCAAAAACTCCAACCAAAACACATACCCAAACCATCACCCTGTCTAAACCGTGTAAATCAGAAAATTATTTATATATTTGTAAAGCTGCATGGTGGAGCGAGTCAGTCATACACATCTTAACGTCCTAACGACGGGGTTCTATAGCCGGAACCGTCGGCCGGGACTGGTCTGCTCGCACTGCCATGCATCTTCCCCGAAAATGTACCAAAACAAAAAACAAAAACAAAACAAAATAACATAAGCAGTATATCAATAGAAATAAGTAACAAAATAAGTAACAAAATAGTTAATAACATTAATGTAAGTAGCAAATAGAAACTTAAATTGTAATGCCGGTGTGTGATATATATATATATATATATATATATATATAGTATTTAGTGAGGGATGAACTCACGTAGACTTAAGTTAGTTAAGTAAGCCTAAAAATAATGTCCGACGTAGGAGTCAGACAATTGTAACGTTAATGAAAAAATAACAAACAAACAAAAAAAACTCTATAGAAAAGATCGCGGAGTGCCACATGTCCGCGGTAGAATATAGAAATAAAAAAAATAAAAAAATAAACGACGGTTCTGCAATTCGTCGATCGTGACTATGAAACACCTTACCAGCTAGCCATAACATGCAGACTTACGTAAAGTTCAATACCGTACACAACAGTCTGCATCATTTCTATTGAACAAACTTTACCAATTATGTTAACTCCATTCTCAGCTTTTTACCCGACTACGACGAAGCAAAAAGGGGGGTTATATTTATGACCGGTATATGTTTATGTATGTATGTTCTTCTGTTCCCTCATAACTTCTAAGCTACTTATCATAATTTGACAAATGAGATGTCGTTGGAAGCGTCTTGTTTGTTCGCTGGTTAAAGGCGTTATACCTTTAACGTCATAATATTGAATATAGCTCCCTCTAGGGGGCACAAAGTTAAGAAGTAAAATATATTTCGCTCCATCCCATGTGTGGTATCATTGAACAGGGATTTTAAAATTAAGGTAGGGTTTGGTACATCATATTTTTGTCAAGCGTACCGTTTGCGAGATATATATCGTCAAACTCATGAAAACAAATTTTTACCCGACTACAGCGTCGCAAATTGTTTGTTAATCGGTATGTATGTTTGTATGCATTATGTTCATTTGTTCCCTCATAACTTCTAAACTTCTTACCATAATTTTACAAATGAGGTATCGTTGGAAGCGTCGTTTGTCCGGATATAGGCTATTGCTGACGTCACATTAAATTGAATATCAATATTGGCATCCTCTAGAGGGCATAGACTCATGAACTAATAACGTTCTGTCATCCGAACTACAGTAAGTACTTATATACAAAGTAACATTACAGAAATGTCACTTTGTATGTAAGTAATTACTGTAGAAATACAGTATCACAATTAGAAGTGTACAGTCAAAACCGACCAAACCGTTTTTAACAACAAATTGGTTAGAAAATAATCCTTGGTCGGTGGCCGAATAAATAATTGCTATCTGAGCCGGGAGAGAGAGCGTGCGAACGGGAGCGCGGGGGCGGGGTGTGTGGGGCGGGCTATGTAATAGAATGACCGACCCAAACGGGCAGACACGTGAGGGCAGACGTCGTTGACGGTTGTGTCTATTGATGTGTTAAGGCATTATCTAGATAGCTACATGTAAAACAAACAAATATAAAAATTAAAAAAATTGTGATGGGGCTCTGCTAAAACCCCAAAACATTAATAATAAAAAATAAACCCTGACTGCTGTAAAATCACTGACGGACAACTTATTATATTAAACACTTGTTAGAAGTGTAGTTTACGACTTAAACTCTGTCTGTGACAGACTCTTTTAATTGTGAACAAACTCGAATAGTTTTATTGTTGCTTTTAAAAGCTAAGGTGGATAAATAGCCAGACCAGAAAAAGTATTTATGAGGGAGGCAGGCGCTTTACTTTGTGTAAATTATTTCATCAACACTGCTCTCAAAAACGGTGAAGGAAAACATTGTGAGGAAACCGGCATGTCCTAGAACCAAAAATTCGAAGACATCCACCAATCCGCACTGGGCCCGCATGGTGGATTACGGCCCATCCCCTCTCACAGAGAGGAGGCCTGTGTCCCAGCAGTGGGAACATTGATAGGTGAGACAATTTAAATGAAAGTTTAAGAAGAATATGGTTGAAAGCATTGCAATGCAAATAAACTCGTGTTCTGTTAGTCAAGTCGAATCTTTAGTGCATAATTTGGATAATAATTGTAATCATCATCAGATGATAGAGCCAGAAGACGTGCTTCATCAGCCTATTACACGCCAGCGTTGCATTGATTATATTGAGATTTTGATGTTATGTTAAAATAGGGATGTTCACAAAAAATATATATTATTATGGATACGTATTTTTTCTTTTGCCACTTAAACAAAAAAATATGACGATACAGTGCGTTTAAATGTCGTGTGACGTCACGGTGTGCTGCAATTTTATTTATACTGACAAAGTGACGTCACAGGCCCCCACTCCTGAACTTTGATAAGCTTTATCTCACTCAATTTTTATTTATTTGACAAAGCAAAAAATACGGGTCCAACATTATTTGATAATCTCACTGACGGACTAAACAGAATTATCATTTTTTTAACCAGTAAACATCCCTATTGTTCAATATAATCCATTACTCAATCTCAATAGCTAACACAACAAAGACAGCAGATTCACTATCACACTCTTGATCAGGATTTGAAACAGTGCAGCTGTGACATGACCATCGTAAAAAAGTTATGGATCTCGCTAAAATGAACTGAAAGCAAAAAATAATATTCTCCATCGTCACATCACCTGAAAATACCATAAAAAAACTTTTCAGATGCACCCTGCATCAGTTTTCGGAAAGTAGGTTGCACATTGGACTCGTAAAAAATGCTATCAAATATGAAAAATAACGTCAAACGAACGAAATTGGGTCTGCAACACTGAAACCAAGTTATCATGTCGAATAGAGTCAGGTACACCAACTTTTTTATCTGTAAGTTTTTGTTTTATGAAAATGAAAACTGTCAGGTAAACTAGAATTTTTAAAGTCGCTAGTTGTATTGTATTATTATATCTAACTGAAACTGTGTGCATTTTGAAAACTAAAACACTATATAGGCATTTTTTCCTGTACCGTGGGTGCGTTTACAAACATTTAAGATTCAGACATCCGGAACATCCATCTACACGGAACGAATAGGTATTTGTATGTCGGTCAAATATTTGTCCCTTGCAGGAATTGAACCCGCGACACGCAGTGCAACAGGCGATCGCTCAACCACTACACCAACCATGTCGTCAAAAACTCGACCGTGTCCGTGTCGTCATAATAAACTTACACACGGTTTCTGGTAAGAAACAATTGCGTTACAAAATTATAGACAGGTCAAGTAATGGGAATGACTCTAGTGAAATTGCATGGCTCTGGATAGCAATCTATAATGCAATTGAGGGCATCTCCGTTGCGTCTCCCTCACGCGTTTTGCCTCCTCCTTCGAGGAGCAGCTTCGTAGAAGGAGGTGACAGCTTTCCTTGCACTCTCACTCCGTACCATGCCCTGAACCAGGGCCGGACGCGAGAGGTCGCCACTGCCGATCGCCTCCACGAGGACACGGCGTTACTCCGCCCAAGCGGGGCAGACCTCCACCGTATGTTCTACCGTGTTCGCCGGGCAATTCTTACAATGGTGGCATCTGGGCGTTTCCTCACGCCTTATCTTGAACAGGAACCCCCGGCCGAAACAGCCGTGACCGGTGAGGACTTGCCTCAGGCGGAAGATGGCTCACAATTGCGTGCCCAGCGCTCGGTTGCGACAGTCACCCTCGCTATGTTGCCATGAGATCCTGCTGGAGCTCTGTCCGCCGAGCCGTGATTTGTCGCGGCAACGGAGTTTCGCTCCGGCATTTCACCTCATCGCGCCATTCCCATATTTGTGCGAGGACTTTTGCCTCCAGATACCATGGCGGCAATCCAGCAAGGAAGCTCGCCGCCTCACAGGAGACCGTGCGGTATCCCCGGACCAGCCGGATGGCCATGACCCTTTGGGACGCGTTCAACCGACGGGCTGGTCGCCACGTTAGGGAACGCGCCCATACTGGTGCCCCGTAAATGGCCATGGACCGCACGACCCCCGCGTAGGCTTTCGGCAGGACGTGTTTGGACCCCCTAGATTAGGCAGGAGACGCTTGAGGGCAGCCCCGGCCCACTCCAGTCTGGAAGCCAAACGTCGGAAATGCTCCACATAATTCCACCGGTGAGTCCCAGGTACCTTATCGCCGACTCGACGCCGATGTGAACCCCTCTTAATGTATTTGGGAATCGTTGCGGTGGCGCGTTCCGAGGACCGTGAAAACACATGGCCTCGGACTTGTGCAGGGCCACCTCGAGTCCAAATTACCGGATCATGTCGGTGACCCTGGTTCTCTTGCGGATCTCTACATTTCTGATTCCATCACGCAAGGAAACGCCGAGCATAGCCCTCTCCATTGCCCTTTTAGTGACTGTAAGCTTTCTGAAAAGGCCCATTGTAAGCGACCACGTCTCAGAACCATATGTCACTGGCAACACACACTGGTCATAGACGCGTTCACGTGGTCACGGTTTTTATACTTACTTAAAATTACCCAAAGCATACCAAGTATGTATCTACGTAACTGTGTGGCAATAGCCCCATGGACATGAAAACCTCTTTTCTCTCAAATGGCTATCAACTTGAGCGGCAAACCGAAACAACTGACCCCACATTGTTAAACTTTCATTCAAAGACTCGCTGAGCTCGTTGAAATTAATCTTGCAAAAAATACATTTACCTATGTTATTTATTTTATTCCACAGTTCATTTCGTACACAGACAATTTATTTTTTCAATAAAAATCTTGAAGAATTGTTTTTATTGTATAATAATAATTCTAGCCTAAACCATATCGTCCCAAACATATTTACATTATGCGAATCGACGAAGCCTTTGCTTTAAAAATTCAGATACCTTTATTCAGCAAAAACACTTATCATACGCCGCGCCAAGATATTACGATAAAATAGTTTATTTATTCGTATAAAACTATACCGAAAAGTGTGTCATAAATTCTGATTGTACCACAGATAGTGAATAATAAATGACTGTCGTAAATCTTGTATGAAAACCCTATAAATCTAAACGGGTTGTTCTGTACAGGTTAACCGCAGACGAAACCGGGCTGAATCTGCCCGAAATGAACCCTAATTACGATTTCATTAGTTTATTTTTGTGGTCGGTTGCTCCCGGCAGCCGATTAACGAATATTCATGGACGCGTTTTATGTACACGTATGTATTTTTTTTATGGGTTCAGTAAAAATAAAATGTTTGTTTGTAATATTTGATACAATATTTTCTTGTTTTTTTTTATTTAGTGTAGATATTGTCTTACAGCTGTACAATATTACTCATAAACGTCGTTTTTTAGAAGCCTTTTTTAAAATGGAGGGCCAGTTTAATTTGACATGATTCTTACAGGCACTTCATAATTCATCGCTGCTTGCCGTCATCTGAAACATGAAAGGATGAATATCAAATAGTAGAACATTGAAATCAAAAGGTAATTAAATTACCTAAGGTATTTAATCTTAAAATAATTAGTGTAAGATTAAGTGAGAGAATGTATTTTCCTATTTCTGAATCGCAGAGTTATATCTCAGTAGAAATACTAGGTGGCCCATTGGCTAAAGATCTCGTCTCTCGTGCTTGAGGTCGTGGATTCAAATCCTGGCAAGTACCAATGTGATTTATCTGCCTATCTGTCTGTCTATCTGTCTGTCTATCTGTCTGTCTATCTGTCTGTCTATCTGTCTGTCTGTCTATCTGTCTGTCTATCTGTCTGTCTATCTGTCTGTCTATCTGTCTGTCTATCTGTCTGTCTATCTGTCTGTCTATCTGTCTGTCTATCTGTCTGTCTATCTGTCTGTCTATCTGTCTGTCTATCTGTCTGTCTATCTGTCTGTCTATCTGTCTGTCTATCTGTCTGTCTAACTGTCTGTCTATCTGTCTGTCTATCTGTCTGTCTATCTGTCTGTCTATCTGTCTGTCTATCTGTCTGTCTATATGTCTGTCTATCTGTCTGTCTATCTGTCTGTCTATCTGTCTGTCTATCTGTCTGTGTATCTGTCTGTCTATCTGTCTGTCTATCTGTCTGTCTATCTGTATGTCTATCTGTCTGTATATCTGTCTGTCTATCTGTTTGTCTGTCTATCTGACTGTCTATATGTCTGTCTATCTGTCTGTCTATCTGTCTGTCTATCTGTCTGTCTATCTGTCTGTCTATCTGTCACATATAGATGACAGACATATAGATGTCTGTCTATATATCTGTCTATCTGTCTGTCTATCTCGGCTGGACCGATTTGACGGGACTTGCACTGGTAGATAGCTGATGTTATAAGGAGTAACATAGGCTACTTTTTATCCCAGAAAATTCTCAATTTCTGTGGGCAAATAAAATAGAAATTTTACGATTTTGACGCGGACGAAGACACGGGCAAGGGCTACTCTTCAATAAAAACCCAACGTCACCTTCTACTTGACTTCATGCACTGAATCCAAAAATAAAATAAAATATAGGAATCTTTTGACCCAAAAAAACGCTGAACCAATAACTCTGAAAAATGCAGCCGATTACGTCATGCAATTCACGGGTCCATGCGTGTGAGAACTAAAAACATTTTAATTGGAAATACGCACTGCTGCCTTTATATGTATGCTAATTAAAAAGACCCGTTTGCACACTAATTAGTGCTAGTGATTAGTGAAAGCTGTTACAGTATTTTTTTTAAATCTATTATAGGCTCGCGTTTGACCGCTATCTCACCTGCTGGTAAGCGATGATGTGGTCGACGATGGAGCACACTTGACTAGAAGTAACCTATTCACTCTTGACTTAAAGACCCCTAGATTGTAGCTATCGGTAAACGCAGACTCCGGTAGATTATGTGGAGACTTACAAGTTAAAAGTCTACCGGATGGCCAGAAAAATATTCAACACCACCAGGAGTATAATTAGCCAAATCGTTAATTGTAGGTATGTAGATATTCATATTTTGATGTCAAAATTATGAATATATGAAGCTTTTGCCAGCGGTTTCGCCCATGTGAAAAGTATTTTCGTATTCCAAGGAAACATTAAACCGGTATGAATAAAAGGTAGCTTAGGTGCTATTCTATTCTATCTATATCTGTGCAAAATTTCATCCTGATACGTTCACCCGTTTTGGCGTGATTGATTAACAAACATCCCTTCATCCATCCATCCAAACTTTCTCATTTATTTTTCTAGCTTCTGTTAGAGACTTTGCACGCGTAAAATGTTTTTTTTAAATAAATCATTTAGGCTTACATTTTGATTTTGGCGCCAAACAAACGAACATACAAATTCATTACCTAAAGCTTACAATTATTATAAGTAGTAAGTCTGTTTGGCGCCACTTCAAATGCCAACCCTCAATGGCAAATGTCGCCTAAAAGTTTTTTTTCTTTTTGTTCGTTTCTTTTTGTTTTTGTTAAAAAGGTTATTTTGTACCTTTAGAGGTGGATATTATTTTTGAAAATTAAATGGTGGTTCCAGTTTGAGAAATTTTCAAAAAAAATTTTTTTTTGGAATCTGGCCTCTCTATAGAACCCAGGCAGGCGCTTTACTTTGTGTTAATTATTCACCATTGCTTTCAAAACGGTGCATGAAAATATCTTGAGGAAACCGGCATGCCTTAGAACCAAATATTCAAAGACATGTGACACACTATACCGAAGACATCCCGGACGTCAGCCTGTACGAGATTAGGTTGGCTCTGAAACAGCCTAAAAACAATAAGGCACCTGGAGATGATGGAACATCGGAATCACCGGACGCCTGAAAGCGGGTGGGAAACCGGTCCTAAAGTCCCTTCAGAAGCTGTTTGATTGCGACATTCTCAAGGAGGAGGGCAAAACGCCACAGGCATTGTGCAGGGGAATGGTGCTACTCTTCTTCAAGAAGGATGACAATGCCCGGCTGAGGAATTGTAGGCCCATCTGCTGAGTTCTTAGCCTACACGTTGTTTTCAAGGGTCATCACGAATTACCTCGCGCGCCTCCTCCCGTACAAGCCGGATACCAAAAAGGCTTTTGCAGCGACCATATACATACGCTGCGGCAGGTTATACAGAAGACCGAAGAGTATAACCTGCCTCTCTGCTTAGCGATTGTGGACTACGAGAAAACCTTCGTTTCGATCGAGACTTGGGCTGTACTGCAGTCTGTCCAAGGGTACCGAATCGACTACAGGTACATCGAGGTTTTGAAGTGTTTGTACAAAAAGGTCACACTCTACATCACTCATCTTCTACTCATTACTTTCAGCTCTTTTCTCCATATCTTAATAATAGAAAAATGTTTGTCGAACTTGATTCTACAAAACCAAACGGGTATGAAAACAATTATAGGTCATCTGTGATAAACATTACAGCTGAAGTGCCTCAAGGATCAGTTTTAGGCCCTTTATTGTATTCACGAACGATCTGATAAATTTCATACGTATACTTTTGCCGGACATGCAACTTTTAGTATTTGCGGGTGACACAAATGCTATAGTTGCAGTTAACGATATCAATGACCTTAGTAAAGGTGAATGCAGCTCTGGAGGCTTTTCATTCTTGGTTTAACGCAAATATGCTTATAATAAATACGTCTAAAACCAATATTTTATTATTTAAAACCACTGCGCGTAGCAAAGATAATATGAAACTTGAGCTAGATAAAGTTAAGTTTGAGCTTGACAGGGAAGTTAAATTTTTGGGAATTTATATCGCTGATTTGTTAAATTGGAAGAAAGAATTAGCAGCATTGAACCCATCCATATCATCAACTTGCTATGCCTTAAGAACTGTAAGGTATGAAGTGAGCATAAAACATTTAATAATGGTATACTATGCGCTGATTGAGTCCAAAGTAAGGTATAACATAGTGTTTTAGGGAAATAGCTACCATTACAATTGGCATAGGGCATTCATTCTCCAAAAAAGATCGATCCGAACCATTGTCCGCATCTCTCAACAAGACACCTGTCAACCATATTTTAAGGAAATTGGTATTCTCACATTACCTAGCCTTTATGTAGTAGTACCGTTAAATACTTTTAAAAAGTATATCTATGACTACGAAACAGACGAGGGCAGGCCGGTCAGGGAAAAACGCGTAGGAAAGGCTTTGCAAACAAAATCAACCCAGCTCTTGGAATCGTCAATCACAGTCCACAGTATCAGGCAGTTAAAATATTTAATAAATTACTACTGGAGTTAAAAAACATACTGTACACAGGCTCATTCAAGGCAAGGCTCAAGGCATATCTACTGGAAAGATGTCTCTACTTAATAGATGAATTGTAATGTGCTTAAAACTGGCATGTTATTTTTGACAAGGTGTTATAATTTGTGTTCGACTTTATTACATATTTTTGATTATTGTTTACGTTTTCAATTGCTATTAATTTATTGATATTGTTTGAATTATGTTATTATAATATATGTAATATTTGTTTAAATTATGTGTGCATGGTATTTTATATTATTTTAATTCAATTAATTATACTTGTTATTCTAATTTCTAATTTAAATTGAATTCTTGTACACTTATTTATTAATTGTACATCCAATACCTACTGTTTCATGCTGAATATTTCGAACGCAATGTAAATTGTTACTAAATAAATAAATTAAAAAAAAACTACATCACTCATGTTCGGTTTACCAACGACATAGTGGTCATGGCTGAGACCATGGCGGACCTCAGTACAATGTTCGATGACCTCATTAGAGCTTCGGAAAGATGAATGCGAAACTTAAGTGGCAATGGGCAGGGCACAATGCTCCCAGAACGGATGACCGATGGGGCTGAAAAGTTCAGGCATTCCCTCTCAAAGAGAGGAGGCCTGCACGCACAACGAACTAAATGGGGCTCAAAGTGCGGCAAAGGGGGTCCATCTATCCTATGCTAGAAATAGGATAGATGTGAAAATGCGTGGTCCACCCTGTCTTTAGTATAAGGAAATGCCTGGTTCCTTATTACTTGAAGTCACTTTAAATATAGTAATAGATTCATCATCTGCCTAGCCCTTTTGACTGAACCAATGTGACTTTTTCAAAATAATGCACATGTACTTTCTACGTTTATCTTGGACATCACAAGCAACGGTGAAGCAAAACATCGTGAAGAAACCTGAACTTATGCAGTTAATGTACCTAAGTCTGAAAAAGTCAAGTCAGAGGCCTGTGGGATTCCCAGGGGCGGCTTAATTAACTCTTTCATCAGAGGTGGCCATATCCTATTATATATTTAGTCTGTCTAATCTGTCTGTCTATCTGTCTGTCTATCTGTCTGTCTATCTGTCTGTCTATCTGTCTGTCTATCTGTCTCTCTATCTGTCTGTCTATCTGTCTGTCTATCTGTCTGTCTATCTGTCTGTCTATCTGTCTGTCTATCTGTCTGTCTATCTGTCTGTCTATCTGTCCGTCTATCTGTCTGTCTATCTGTCTGTCTATCTGTCTGTCTATCTGTTTGTCTATCTGTTTGTTTATCTGTCTGTCTATCTGTCTGTCTATCTGTCTGTCTATCTGTCTGTATATCTGTCTGTCTATCTGTCTGTCTATCTGCCTGTCTATCTGTCTGTCTATCTGTCTGTCTATCTGTATGTCTATCTGTCTGTCTATCTGTCTGTCTATCTGTCTGGCTATCTGTCTGTCTATCTGTCTGTCTGTCTATTTTGCGGGCGCACGGTTGGCGCAGTGGTTGAGCAATTGACTGCTGCGCTGCGTGTCGCGGGTTCGATTCCCGCACGGAACAAAAATTTGTATGACCTACAGATAGTTGTTCCAGCTCTGGGTGTTTGTGTATGTGAGTTTATATGTTTGTAAAAGCACCCACGATACAGGAAGAAATTCCTAGTGTGGGGCAACGTTTTTTATTAAAAAAAAAAAAAAAAAAAAAAAAAAAAATATCTGGCTATCTGTCTGTCTATCTGTCTATCTGTCTGCCCATCTGTCTGTCTATCTGTCTGTCTATCTGTCTGTCTATCTGTCTGTCTATCTGTCTGTCCATCTGTCTGTCTATCTGTCTGTCTATCTGTCTGTCTATCTGTCTGTCTATCTGTCTGTCTATCTGTCTGTCTATCTGTCTGTTTATCTGTCTGTCTATCTGTCTGTCTATCTGTCTGTCTATCTGTCTGTCTATCTGTCTGTCTATATGTCTGTCTATCTGTCTGTCTATCTGTCTGTCTATCTGTCTGTGTATCTGTCTGTCTATCTGTCTGTCTATCTGTCTATCTATCTGTATGTCTATCTGTCTGTCTATCTGTTTGTCTGTCTATCTGTTTGTCTGTCTATCTGACTGTCTATATGTCTGTCTATCTGTCTGTCTATCTGTCTGTCTATTTGTCTGTCTATCTGTCTGTCTATCTGTCTGTCTATCTGTCTGTCTATCTGTCTGTCTATCTGTCTGTCTATCTGTCTGTCTATCTGTCTGTCTATCTGTCTGTCTATCTGTCTGTCTATCTGTCTGTCTATATGTCAGTCTATATGTCTGTCTATCTGTCTGTCTATCTCGGCTGGACCGATTTGACGGGACTTGCACTGGTAGATAGCTGATGTTATAAGGAGTAACATAGGCTACTTTTTATCCCGGAAAATTCTCAATTTCTGTGGGCAAATACTACTACTATACTACGATACTACTATTACTACTACTATTATTATTATTAATGCATTTATTTATTTTATATACATATTTTTACATTTTTAAATATTATTCTATATAAAAAATAATAATAAAAACATTTAAAAATACAAAAATAGTAGCCCACCGGTATCGGGAACAGGGTCCAAGCTACCGGTGGTCAGGGCTCCTGAGAGAGGAACCTCCTGACTATACGCGCCGTGTCCAGGAGTACCGCTTTCTGCCAAGCCCTTGATCCAGCTGCCCAACGAGAGCCTCCTCAGATGTTCGTCGAGGCTCTTGGCTATTATACCATTGGCCGTCACGACTATCGGCACAATGACTGCTGTATTCACATCCCACATGTCGACAACCTCGCGAGCCAGATCAAGATACTTGCTTTTCTTATCTCTCTCAGCCTTCACGAGGTTCTCGTCATGGGGGACCGCTTATTATTATTATTTTTATTATTATTATTGGTACTATTTTACGATTTTGACGCGGACGAAGACACGGGCAAGGGCTAGTCTTCAATAAAAACCCAACGTCACCTTCTACTTGACTTCATGCACTGAATCCAAAAATAAAATAAAATATAGGAATCTTTTGACCCAAAAAAACGCTGACCCAATAACTCAGAAAAATGCAGCCAATTACGTCATGCAATTCACGGGTCCATGCGTGTGAGAACTAAAAACATTTTAATTGGAAATACGCACTGCTGCCTTTATATGTATGCTAATTAAAAAGACCCGTTTGCACACTAATTAATGCTAGTGATTAGTGAAAGCTGTTACAGTATTTTTTTAAAATCTATTATAGGCTCGCGTTTGACCGCTATCCCACCTGCTGGTAAGCGATGATGTGGTCGACGATGGAGCACACTTGCCTAGAAGTAACCTATTCACTCTTGACTTAAAGACCCCTAGATTGTAGCTATCGGGAAACGCAGACTCCGGCAGATTATGTGGAGACTTACAAGTTAAAAGTCTACCGGATGGCCAGAAACGTATTCAACACCACCAGGAGTATAATTAGCCAAATCGTTAATTGTAGGTATGTAGATATTCATATTTTGATGTCAAAATTATGAATATATGAAGCTTTTGCCAGCGGTTTCGCCCGTGTGAAAAGTATTTTCGTATTCCAAGGAAACATTAAACCGGTATGAATAAAAGGTAGCTTAGGAGCTATTCCAGACTATAATCTATATCTGTGCAAAATTTCATCCTGATACGTTCACCCGTTTTGGCGTGATTGATTAACAAACATCCCTTCATCCATCCATCCAAACTTTCTCATTTATTTTTCTAGCTTCTGTTAGAGACTTTGCACGCGTAAAATGTTTTTTTTTTAATAAATCATTTAGGCTTACATTTTGAGTTGGCGCCAAACAAACGAACATACAAATTCATTACCTAAAGCTTACAATTATTATAGCTAGTCTGTTTGGCGCCACTTCAAATGCCAACCCTCAATGGCAAATGTCGCCTAAAAGTTTTTTTTCTTTTTGTTCGTTTCTTTTTGTTTTTGTTAAAAAGGTTATTTTGTACCTTTAGAGGTGGATATTATTTTTGAAAATTAAATGGTGGTTCCAGTTTGAGAAATTTTCAAAAAAAATTTTTTTTTTGGAATCTGGCCTCTCTATAGAACCCAGGCAGGCGCTTTACTTTGTGTTAATTATTCAACATTGCATTCAAAACGGTGCATGAAAATATCTTGAGGAAACCGGCATGCCTTAGAACCAAATATTCAAAGACATGTGACACACTATACCGAAGACATCCCGGACGCCAGCCTGTACGAGATTAGGTTGGCTCTGAAACAGCCTAAAAACAATAAGGCACCTGGAGATGACGGAACAACGGAATCACCAGACGCCTGAAAGCGGGTGGGAAACCGGTCCTAAAGTCCCTTCAGAAGCTGTTTGATTGCGACATACTCAAGGAGGAGGGCAAAACGCCACAGGCATTGTGCAGGGGAATGGTGCTACTCTTCTTCAAGAAGGATGACAATGCCCGGCTGAGGAATTGTAGGCCCATCTGCTGACTTCTTAGCCTACACGTTATTTTCAAGGGTCATCACGAATCACCTCGCGCGCCTCCTCCCGTACAAGCCGGATACCAAAAAGGCTTTTGCACCGACCATATACATACGCTGCGGCAGGTTATACAGAAGACCGAAGAGTATAACCTGCCTCTCTGCTTAGCGATTGTGGACTACGAGAAAACCTTCGTTTCGATCGAGACTTGGGCTGTACTGCAGTCTGTCCAAGGGTACCGGATCGACTACAGGTACATCGAGGTTTTGAAGTGTTTGTACAAAAAGGTCACACTCTACATCACTCATTTTCTACTCATTACTTTCAGCTCTTTTCTCCATATCTTAATAATAGAAAAATGTTTGTCGAATTGATTCTACAAAACCAAACGGGTATAAAAACAATTATAGGTCATCTATGATAAACATTACAGCTGAAGTGCCTCAAGGATCAGTTTTAGGCCCTTTATTGTATTCACGAACGATCTGATAAATTTCATACGTAAACTTTTGCCGGACATGCAACTTTTAGTATTTGCGGGTGACACAAATGTTATAGTTGCAGTTAACGATATCAATGACCTTAGTTAAGGTGAATGCAGCTCTGGAGGCTTTTCATTCTTGGTTTAATGCAAATATGCTTATAATAAATACGTCTAAAACCAATATTTTATTATTTAAAACCACTGCGCGTAGCAAAGATAATATGAAACTTGAGCTAGATAAAGTTAAGATTGCTCATTGAAGCTAGTCAGGGAAGTTAAGTTTTTGGGAATTTATATCGCTGATTTGTTAAATTGGAAGAAAGAATTAGCAGCATTGAACCCATTCATATCATCGACTTGCTATGCCTTAAGAACTGTAAGGTATGAAGGCATAAAACATTTAATAATGGTATACTATGCGCTGATTGAGTCCAAACTAAGGTATAACATAGTGTTTTAGGGAAATAGCTACCATAGCATAGGCATAGGCATAGGGCATAGGGCATTCATTCTCCAAAAAAGATCGATCCGAACCATTGTCCGCATCTCTCAACAAGACACCTGTCGACCATATTTTAAGGAACTTGGTATTCTCACATTACCTAGCTTTATGTAGTAGTACTGTTAAACACTTTTAAAAAGTTTATCTAAGACTACGATACAGACGAGGGCAGGCCGGTCAGGGAAAAACGCGTAGGAAAGGCTTTGCAAACAAAATCAACCCAGCTCTTGGAATCGTCAATCACAGTCCACACTATCAGGCAGTTAAAATATTTAATAAATTACTACTGGAGTTAAAAAACATACTGTATACAGGCTCATTCAAGGCAAGGCTCAAGGCATATCTACTGGAAAGATGTCTCTACTTAATAGATGAATTGTAATGTGCTTAAAACTGGCATGTTATTTTTGATAAGGTGTTATAATTTGTGTTCGACTTTATTACATATTTTTGATTATTGTTTACGTTTTCAATTGCTATTAATTTATTGATATTGTTTGAATTATGTTATTATAATATATGTAATATTTGTTTAAATCATGTGTGCATGGTATTTTATATTATTTTAATTCAATAAATTATACTTGTTATTCTAATGTCTAATTTAAATTTAATTCTTGTACACTTATTTATTAATTGTACATCCAATACCTACTGTTTCATGCTGAATATTTCGAACGCAATGTAAATTGTTACTAAATAAATAATTTAAAAAAAGGAATCGTCAATCACAGTCCACACTATGTAGCGTTACGTATAGTTCAAATGAACTATACGTAAGCCACGTTAATAAAAGTAAAGGTAACTATAAATTAAAATTAATTAAAAGGATATTGAGTATAAAACTATGGGCCGGCTTCGCACGACGTGGGCAGAAATTTCTTAGCAGGCAGGAAGGCTGGGCAGCTGGACGGGCAGGCTAGGCAGCTGGACGGACACGAAGGCGTGGAATGCCCGAGGTAGGCAGATGAGCACGCAGATGGTCAAGGCTTGAACCAATTGTCAGGATAACAGGCAGGTAGCAGTAGCAGTAGCACTGGTGCAGGAACAGGCAGATAGGAGTGTGGAGGTCAGGCTGTGGCTTAATATGCTGATCAATCAAGCCCTTTTGATATGAAGCGGTGACCGTTGAAGTTAAAGAACCAGTAACACACTCAATAAATTATATTTTATTGTATTAAACAGAATTGGTAGATTCACAGGCCTTATATATAATAGTTGTAAAGAGAAATTTTAAATACAATTGTAAACTTCATAGTATCAAACAGAAAAAAATGGACTACTAGCGTTCAGTCCAGATTCAAGACTCGATTCCAGACTGCCAAAGCCCTCGGCCTTTCCGTCTTTTATATCCACCGCTTGACAGAATCAGAATCAGAATTTAAGTTAGTGACATCTTGTTGTCATAAAAAAAGTGCAACCTGCCAGTATTCAAAACAGCCAGTAATATTCAATCCAAAACCTTTTCGATGAATTCTGAGAGCGTGTAAATTAATTTTCAATTTATAAAATACAATATTTGAGCTAACCATATTGATAAAAAGAATTTAAATTATATAAATCAAAAGTAATCTTCATAGACTAAGCTAGTAAGAAGCTCTATGACAGAAAATTTAAAAGGAAAAGTATTGACAGCTTGACAACCTGACGTAGGTGTCATAACATTGAAAAATATGATTATTTTATAAGATAACGAATCGTTTTAGACCGATTCGCAGAATAATAATGTGAACGTATAAAGGATGCGAAGTATAAGTATATGATGTAAAATGTATTGTCATGGAATAATATGAAGTAAGTATTAAGAGACCTAAGTGTGAATTAGGTGAGAACACCAGCTCACTCAGTGAAATAACTAAAATATGTGGTTTAAAATAGCGAAATACCACATTTCCCCAACAACCCCGGAAAATTTTCAACTCCATTGAAAATTTTGAAGGTTAAAATAAGTCCTTGCTCCAACACACAACATCTTTCATACTTTCGTCAAACACTCTCATTCATTCACACGTAGGGGATATGGTTCACATTCAATGACGCATACTCCAACAAAGAAATATTTATATTGTAATTACGAAGGCTTTTTTTTTTAATTAGGTGTCGTAACCCGCACCTGTTTGAAAACCCAATTTAGAAGAGAGCATTAGGGCTTATTTAACGAGTTGCTTATCCGCTCAAGAGCATTAGGGCTTATTTAACGAGTTGCTTATCCGCTCGAAAAGTTTAAAGTTTAAGAAAAACCCCAAGTTTAAGAGACACTCGAGTTTAAGAGAGCCCAAGAGGAACTTGAGTTTAAGAGAGCTCAAGAGTAACTTGAGTTTAAGAGAGCTCAAGAGTAACTTGAGTTTAAGAGAGCTCAAGAGTAACTTGAGTTTAAGGTTTAGAGGGTTTTAAGAATACCTCTAAGAAAAGATAATGCATTAGGGGCTTATTTAATGAGTTGCTACCGCTCAAAAAAAAAAAATAATGCATTATAGCCAAATGAGGGTGAGGGTGAGGGTTAATGAGTGCTAAAGGCGACTCAAGAGAGTAGAGTTGAGGTCAAGAGTTACAGAAAACTCAAGTTTAAGAGGACTTTAAGAGAGGTGAGTGTAGGGTAGTGAAGTATTAGAGAGTTATGTGTTATGGAACGTTATGGTAACGACTATAGGATATTCTCCTACAGTACGTCGTAGAGTAAACCAAACCCCAGCTTGTGAGTGACCACGAATGGTTTTAAAAAACACTTCCAAGTGAAGAATGGGTGCCAATTACCAGAGGGTAAAAGGGATGTGTGTGGGGTGTAGTGTAAGTAGGTAGGGTGAGGGTTAATGAGTGCTAAAGGCGACTCAAGAGAGTAGAGTTGAGGTCAAGAGTTACAGAAAACTCAAGTTAAGAGGACTTTAAGAGGTGAGTGTAGGGTAGTGAAGTATTAGAGAGTTATGTGTTATGGAACGTTATGGTAACGACTATAGGATATTCTCCTACAGTACGTCGTAGAGTAAACCAAACCCCAGCTTGTGAGTGACCACGAATGGTTTTAAAAACACTTCCAAGTGAAGAATGGGTGCCAATTACCAGAGGGTAAAAGGGATGTGTGTGGGGTGTAGTGTAAGTAGGTATGAATATGTGTTGAGTAGAAGAAAGAAGAAGAAGAGAAAAAGTGAAAAAGGTAAATAAATAAATAAATGAATATGAGTAGACTAAGCCAAATAAGAGTCCAAAAGAAAGTACTAGTGGTAGTTTTTTTAGAATTTTGAAAAAGATAAAGCTGATTTTACGTTGGGCGCCAAACTGTAGCGTTACGTATAGTTCAAATGAACTATACGTAAGCCACGTTAATAAAAGTAAAGGTAACTATAAATTAAAATTAATTAAAAGGATATTGAGTATAAAACTATGGGCCGGCTTCGCACGACGTGGGCAGAAATTTCTTAGCAGGCAGGAAGGCTGGGCAGCTGGACGGGCAGGCTAGGCAGCTGGACGGACACGAAGGCGTGGAATGCCCGAGGTAGGCAGATGAGCACGCAGATGGTCAAGGCTTGAACCAATTGTCAGGATAACAGGCAGGTAGCAGTAGCAGTAGCACTGGTGCAGGAACAGGCAGATAGGAGTGTGGAGGTCAGGCTGTGGCTTAATATGCTGATCAATCAAGCCCTTTTGATATGAAGCGGTGACCGTTGAAGTTAAAGAACCAGTAACACACTCAATAAATTATATTTTATTGTATTAAACAGAATTGGTAGATTCACAGGCCTTATATATAATAGTTGTAAAGAGAAATTTTAAATACAATTGTAAACTTCATAGTATCAAACAGAAAAAAATGGACTACTAGCGTTCAGTCCAGATTCAAGACTCGATTCCAGACTGCCAAAGCCCTCGGCCTTTCCGTCTTTTATATCCACCGCTTGACAGAATCAGAATCAGAATTTAAGTTAGTGACATCTTGTTGTCATAAAAAAAGTGCAACCTGCCAGTATTCAAAACAGCCAGTAATATTCAATCCAAAACCTTTTCGATGAATTCTGAGAGCGTGTAAATTAATTTTCAATTTATAAAATACAATATTTGAGCTAACCATATTGATAAAAAGAATTTAAATTATATAAATCAAAAGTAATCTTCATAGACTAAGCTAGTAAGAAGCTCTATGACAGAAAATTTAAAAGGAAAAGTATTGACAGCTTGACAACCTGACGTAGGTGTCATAACATTGAAAAATATGATTATTTTATAAGATAACGAATCGTTTTAGACCGATTCGCAGAATAATAATGTGAACGTATAAAGGATGCGAAGTATAAGTATATGATGTAAAATGTATTGTCATGGAATAATATGAAGTAAGTATTAAGAGACCTAAGTGTGAATTAGGTGAGAACACCAGCTCACTCAGTGAAATAACTAAAATATGTGGTTTAAAATAGCGAAATACCACAACTATCAGGCAGTTAAAATATTTAATAAATTACTACTGGAGTTAAAAAACATACTGTATACAGGCTCATTCAAGGCAAGGCTCAAGGCATATCTACTGGAAAGATGTCTCTACTTAATAGATGAATTGTAATGTGCTTAAAACTGGCATGTTATTTTTGATAAGGTGTTATAATTTGTGTTCGACTTTATTACATATTTTTGATTATTGTTTACGTTTTCAATTGCTATTAATTTATTGATATTGTTTGAATTATGTTATTATAATATATGTAATATTTGTTTAAATCATGTGTGCATGGTATTTTATATTATTTTAATTCAATAAATTATACTTGTTATTCTAATGTCTAATTTAAATTGAATTCTTGTACACTTATTTATTAATTGTACATCCAATACCTACTGTTTCATGCTGAATATTTCGAACGCAATGTAAATTGTTACTAAATAAATAATTTAAAAAAAAAACTACATCACTCATGTTCGGTTTACCGACGACATAGTGGTCATGGCTGAGACCATGGCGGACCTCAGTACAATGTTCGATGACCTCATTAGAGCTTCGGAAAGATGAATGCGAAACTTAAGTGGCAATGGGCAGGGCACAATGCTCCCAGAACGGATGACCGATGGGGCCGAAAAGTTCAGGCATTCCATCTCAAAGAGAGGAGGCCTGCACGCACAACGAACCAAATGGGGCTCAAAGTGCGGCAAAGGGGGTCCATCTATCCTATGCTAGAAATAGGATAGATGTGAAAATGCGTGGTCCACCCTGTCTTTAGTATAAGGAAATGCCTGGTTCCTTATTACTTGAAGTCACTTTAAATATAGTAATAAATTCATCATCTGCCTAGCCTTTTTCCCAAATATTTTTGGGGTTGGCTTCCAGTCTAACCGGATTCAGCTGAGTACCAGTGTTTTACATGGAGCGACTGCCTATCTGACCTCCACAACAACTCAGTTACTGGGTAACACGATACCGCTTGGCAAGACTGGTGTCAGATCTCAGGCTTCTGACTACCCGTAACGACTGTCAAAGATCTTCAAATGACAGCCGGGACCAACGGCTTAACGTGCTTTCCGAGGCACGGAGGAAACTCGGTATGTATATAGTAATAAATTAATAGTATTAAAATATTCATGCCCGTAATTGAGTTTCTGGTGAAAGTATAAGTATATTATTAGGTGCCAAGTGTCTCTACCAATTTATAAGTAGACCCAATCTTATTACAAAAATAATTAAGATAACACAATAATGACAGCTGAAGCTTTTATTATAACTTTCTTTCTTTGAAAAAACTAATCAAAGCGTTTCAAATAACACTCCCACAGAAAAAACCTTTTATTATTTCAATCTTATTTTCATTACATCACTACTAATGAAAATCTTAATTAATTATTTCATTTCAAATATTTTGCAAATCCATCATTTGAAAGCGGCTTTTGTAAGAATAATAAACTTATTCAAATAAAGGTTCGTTCATATCTGTCGACATAAAAGGCGAAATCCTCTCGAAATAATTTCTATAGCCGAAGGAATTGGTCTCATAGAGAGCGTCAAGCGATAATTGCGTAATTCATTGAATAGTAATTATTATTTATGAAATTTATCTATAGCATGTTTATATAAGGATGTTTTTTCACGAAACATGTACAATGTAGCCAGGTGGTACGCCAGCAAAACCTCTACCAATGGGTTCACTTCATTTACCAAAACAGGTTTAGCGCAGCTGGATGGAAAAGATTTGTTTTTTGTTTCAAAACTGATCAATTTATTTCGTTGAAAAAATCTTTTTTTAAATAAAAGGTTTCGGTTTGTTTCAGGTCGAAGATGGTGAAATAATTATAAAATGAATGACTTTTCGATTTATTTTTTATTGATTTGCAATGTTATGGTTTTTGTATCGGTAGAATATTCAGTGAAAGAATATTTTTTAAGGGACTTACATACCTACGCCAAGTTTTTTACTATTTTCGATTGTCCCAAATTTATATGAAATAAAAAAACAGTCAAATGCGTGTCGGGCCACGAGCAGTAATTCAGCAATCAGCAATCATCATCCGATCAAACGCTTTTTGCCATAAAAGTCGAAATTACCTACAGTGTAGGTACGGTAAGTCCTTCACTATCGTTTGCTAATCGCTAGGTGCTTGTCAAGTGCATTTATTTCTAAAAAAAACTCTAAAACTTCTGTGTTGAAGAGCAAAGATTGCGCAAAAATCGTTATCGCAGCAGTGGATGTCCGTCGGCTGAAATGCCCGTGTTGTGAATGACGGCATAAAAGAGTCCGTTACGCAACCTCGCATCATTAAGCTACACACCGTTTCACAGCTTCGCTCGAATCCTACCGCGGCATCGCATCCTCGCTTAGCTTTTGGTGTAAACATTCACAAATTTTACAGCGCTTCTACGTATTCTCCTGCCTGTCTGCTATTTTGCACATTTTTGATGGAAATGCGCCCTAACGTTGCATTATTCCAGCTCATCTGTGATATTTTAAAACGTTTTCTAAAAAAGATGCATGTACACGTTTTCAATTAAATTTTGGAATCGCGTTACCGCATATACACAAAATTATCTACTTGTTGGTAGATAAACATAAAATATTTAAGGCGAGTACTTAAACATTTATTTAAGAAAAGTTACAAGAAAAAGTTGTGCCAAGGTTTTTCCCCACGGAACGCGGCGTGTTGATTATTCTGTTTACAACTCCGCTAACTGTCGGACCAAGTCTAATTCAAAATATATCATTCTAAAACCTCCCATTGAAAAACCTATAAGAAAATTGAAAGTGGCGTTGTAAACGTAAATCTATGGTAAACCAATTAGTCTAAGTGATAAGTATACTTTTCAATTTTACTGACAATATTCCGAAGCGACAGCGACACTTTATTAAAATTAGCTTTTACGCCGCCATGATGTTTTTTACTTTGTCACTAATTGGATTATATATTTATTTGTTAATTATATTTTTTTTATTAATTAATATCTTTGTTTCTGATTTCGATAATATTTGTCATTTGGACTTAATTTATTTTCCATTTGGTCGAGAAAATGATACGATAAGTGGCCGTCGATAAAAATTCGGGCGGAATTTCGGTTCCACAGAGGTGATAATTTTGCTTATTCACATATTCACAGAGCTTGCTATTGATGATTTTCCATGAAAAGTTGTCTTCCTCGTGGTCGCGATTTAGAATGGCTTGACGAAGGTTACACCCGCTTGGAGGTTACCAGTTATATTTTGTATCTGTTTACTTCACAAATGTCGAAGTAGAATTGATATTTTACGCCATTTGCAAAAATTAAAGCTTCTTCTAATAGAGCGATGAGTTTTGCGCCATCCTGTACAGTCTAGATATGGGTACCCTGATTAGCTTACACTAACAAAATCGTCATTAAGAAGTTAGAATTTAATTAGCCACTTCATTGTATATCAAATAGCTGTTTTTTCTGTCTGGTGTCAAAAGGACCAGGCTGCTAGTGCTGACTCTGGGACAGGCAACGTAAAATTTCCCGTGTCGGAAGCAATCTTGTCTTAAATCTATGCCTCCCACCCTTAATGACTGACCTTGAGATTTATTTATGGTCATTGCAAAGCAGACCTTAAGAGGAATTGTAATCGTTCAAACTCAAAGACATTGTCAGAGGGTATCAGTGGTACGTGAGTTATGAAAACTGTTTCCCCTCGAGCACATCCATAAATCATTCACATAAACTTTAACACCCCTTTTTACCCCTTTAGGGGATGAATTTCCATTTTGCCTATAAACAATATATTATTCATTAAAATTTTAACTTCCCTTTTTACAACTTTATCGGATGAAATTCAAAAATAGCTTGAAGACATATTTTATATTTAGAGGCTAAATACCATATTTAATTCTTTTCAAAATTAAAATGACATAGTTTCATACAAACTTTCATCCCCTATTTCACCCCTTTAGGGGATGAATTTCCAAAAATCCTTTCTTAAATGACGCCTATAGTATAAAATCAAGATCCTCTAAAAATTTCAAACGTCTATCATTAGTGGTTTTGGCTGGGCGTTGATATGTCAGTCGGGACATTGCCTTTTATATAAATAGATTTTCATCGACATAGCATACAGACTAGAAGAGTGCAATTTAAGGCGGGAGGAGGGTAGATCTATATCTCTAGATCTCTTTCACCATAAGATAACGCCATAGCTAAACCAAGCGTAGGCATACGCGTAGTATATCACTACTGCGGTTTGTAGTCTGGTAGTTTATTTAATTTCGCGGAGGGCATAATGAAATCTTTGAAATTTTCGAGTTAACTTTCTGTGTGTGATATTTCAACTAAACCTAATGTTCTTTTGAATTGTCATAGTTGCACGTTTGCAAGCGATATTAGGTATCTAAGAAGAAGAAATTACAATAAATTCCACGGACACTCTTTTCCATCCGTTTTAATTACAAGTATTTGGTTACATCATTTTTGTTGGAAATATACATATCTGTGAGAACATGGTGAGAATGATGTATAAAGACGTGCACGTAAAAGCATCTAGAGTAAAACAAATAATTCAAAAATACAAAAGTACCTACCAAATTAAAAGCAGGCCTAGGCAGCCAAATTATAACCAATCCCAACTGATGGCGCCAGTTCACGAACAAGACGCATGGATTGGCATCACTCAGCTTAACCATCATGAAGAGAACCGAATTATCCATCACATGTGCCACATACAAATTCGCTGCTTATTGTTGAAATATGCTCTATCTAGTGTGTGATATCTTTTACTGTCTCTTTCAAGTTACTAAGCGAACTTCGTGGGTTGCATGAAAGTATGTGAACTTTAAGTCACTACTTTGATGCAATTTGCAAGTTAATGCATCTATATTGTTTTCTCTAGAGTCTAAAGATTGTGGTTGTGAAATGTCAGACCAGTTTAGTACTGGTATGTTTGTTTCAGTTTTATTATTGAGTGCCTTCGAGCAACTTAATGTTACTGAGTAAAGTCGAGAGAAACTTACATGAAACTTCTTGGAATTATGAGAACGTTATTAAGGCGCTATGTACCCCCCAAATTATTGTTCTACGATTTTTCTTTTCTCGACGCAGTTGCGAATATAAAATGTTAGGACATATTCCCAGTCGCTCGCTGCACGAGCTTGCGAACGGGTCGAACATAGGTATCCCCACCTATTTCCGCGACAATGTCTGTAAATACGCTAAAATGTGTGAATTGCAATATTGTGATATGTGAACTGCTATCCTTTATTCAAAATAAAGTAGATGTTATGAACAATGAGAACCTAATAAGGATTTGTGACACAGCCTTCAGTGTGGATGAGGTGGATATTGCTAAGGAGTTGCTGTTTAGTTCAATAAAAACTAACAAGAAAAAGGTGACCAGACGCAAAGAAGGCAAAAAACTGAAAGACTTAGAGGATATTATAAGTGTCTTCAAAGTGACGGAGCCAGATCTTATACCGATCTTCGTTGCGCGGGACTTGCAAAAACTACCGCCAGTTACATTTGACCATGTAGATGTGACCAAATTATTAAAAGATCTGTTGATTATACGTGCAGAAATCAGTGACATAAAATGTAAATATGCAACAGTCGATCAACTGGATGAATTGAAGCTGGAATTGGGATCAAGCAGGCCCCCGTTATCATTATTAGCGCGCAATATCAATGCGAAAAAAAGAGGAGGGTATTTGCTTGACAGTGGGCTGGTAGGTTTATCACCGGCGCCAGTGTATGATGACGGGTATGAGATGACGAGGTGTGCGAGTGCAGAACGCTGTGAGTCACCAAAATATCGCTCTCTCGCTTGCACACACACCGAGGAGATCGTGTCGGGTGCGCCTGTACCGATTAACTCAACGCTGTTGGAAAATGAAATGTGCGAGGTGATTTCTGGGTCAGCTGTTTGTCATATAGAAACCAGTCAATTAAAAAGACCTACGATGGCGGAAATGGCAATAATGGGTGAGTGGAAAATGCCCAAGAAACCAACAGATAGTTGGACTTTAGTGCAAAATCGGCGGTTGAAGAATCGTTTTACAGGTAAAATGGGTAAAGCAGCTACGGACTTGACTGAGAAATTTAAAGCAGCGGAAGTTACAAAATACCTTTGTTTATTTCCAACGTAAACAAAGAGGTAGCAGTGGATGACATATGCAAATATATCAAAAATAAAACGGCGGAGGTAGTTTCGCTTGAAAAAATTATAATGAAGAAGGAAAAGCCATACAATGCCTTTAAAGTGCTTGATAACAAGAACAAGCTGGACATTTTTCTAGATGACCATACATGGCCTGATGGCGTGACATTTAGGAACTTTGTCTATTTCAAGAATAGAAGAGAAGACAAAAATAAAACAATTTTTGGGCGTGAGGCAATAACAAAACCAAAAAATGGATAGTATTTCAAAAATGAACTTAATAACATTCAACTGCAAAAATGTTAAAAGGTCGGTGAACTGTGTACGTTCACTGTGCAAATCAGCTGATATTGTTTTGTTACAAGAAACGTGGTTATATCCACATGATCTAGCCTTTCTTGATAGTGTTGATCAGGAATTCAGTTGCACGGGAAAGTCTTCAGTGGACACTTCAGCTGGCATGTGTAAAGGGAGACCCTACGGAGGGCTTGCCATACTATGGCGTAAAACTGCGTTTAACAACGTAAGTGTAGTTCAAAGTGTCAGTGACCGTATATGTGCAGTGAATGTGGTGGTAAACAACAGGTGCTTTTTGGTTATAAATATGTACATGCCGACGGACTGTCGCGAGAATCTGCCAGTTTTTACAGAATGTCTTAGTGAAATGTATTCTATTATACAAAATAATAATGCCGAATCGGTTTATGTGTTGGGGGATTTCAACGCGCACCCGGGTGAGTCATTTTATAAAGAACTTATTAGTTTTTGTAGTGAACAGGAATTATCATGTGCGGACTTAGATTATTTAGGCATTTTATCGCAAACGTACACGTACATCAGTGACTCGCACGGGTGTAAGCGTTGGTTAGACCACTGTCTTGTTACACAGGCGGCGGGAAAAACAATTGTAAACATTGAGGTTATATATGATACGTTTTGGTCAGATCACTTTCCCTTGAAAATAGAATGTGATGTAAATGTTATCAGATTGAAAACTTGTGTAATTAAATCACCGCTTAAGGTTACACTAGTCAACGGCACGAACTATTTGGCGGCGGAGTTAAAATATTTGCTATCTCATCCGACATCACGCAGGAAAGAGATAGACGCTGTGATGAGCAGTAAGAAGCTAGATCGTGTTCGTATACACACTCATAACGCTGTGTGACGCACACATGCGCAATTTCATTGCAGAGCGCCGACAGCGCGGCGGTGTGTGCAAAGATTACTATAATATACTTGTGTGTGGTTGCGGTGTCAAAGCTAACACCTATTTTTTATGTTTATGTTGTCAATGAATTGCATACGCGCCACCGCACCGGCGTGCCGGTAGAACTTTGGATTATTACTGTGTGTAACGTAATTAGAAGGCACTCAATTTACTTGTTGTTATGCACCTATACTTACCCGCGACTTTGCCAACTTGACAATAAGATGTTTTGCGAAAATGTGAATTTACATAGATATTGTTATTATCGACAAGTAATGTTAGATTTGACTTTTTAATTATTTTTGGCGGCGGCGACGGCAGAGCAGCGCGAGCCGCTTGCGCGCTTATTGAACCTTGTGCCCTTAGTTATAAGAATGAAAAGTGTTCGAGCGTCAAGTCGGTAGATTTTACGTTGGCAGAGCGGGCGCCAGGGCTTCGCTGACTGTAGGTATCGTACCAGCGCGTGCGAAAAGCTAGGCTCTATGCGCACGGGTGTAGGTCATGTCTTTATGTTTTTGTATTTTATTGCAGGTTTTGCAATTATTACAATGTGTGTTAAATAGGTATTTACTTACCTTAGCTAGTAAGCTATAACCTACAGGCGCCTCCCCGTAAGTAGGTATTTCATACCAGCCAGAGTCAGGATAACTGCTTTTTCGACAGCGCCACTTTGATGTGAGACTTGTTTTCTAGGTAATTAGGTTCATCAAATAAAAAATAATGTTATTTTGTAAATTGTTTATTGATTGTTTGTTTACAATAGCAGTTTGAAATATTCTCTTTGTTATCACAATACAATATAATAGCTTCGGGTGGCTGAGCCGAGCTTGTGAGTGTCAGCGCGCATAGTAGGTATACAAATAAAAAACCGGCCAAGTGCGAGTCGGACTCGCGCATGAAGGGTTCCGTACCATTATCGCAAAAAACATCACGTTTGTTGTATGGGAGCCCCACTTATATATTAATTTTATTCTGTTTTTAATATTTGTTGTTATAAAGAAATACATCATTTGTGAAAATTTCACCGGTTTAGCTATCACGGTTCATGAGATGCAGCCTGGTGACAGACAGACAGACGGACCGCGAAGTCTCAGTAATAGGGTCCCGTTTTTACCCTTCGGGTACGGAACCCTAAAAAGAATCATCAAAATCGGTTCACATTAAAAAAGTATTGAGGTAAGTAACAAAAAAAATACAGTCAAATTGAGAACCTCCTCCTTTTTGAAGTCGGTTAAAAAATAGCTTCCTTTTGTGTTTGTCCGCCGCTGAAGCCGAGCCGATATCGATATAACAGATAGGTACCTACATAATAATGAACTTTCGATATAAGTAGGCACGACTATCGAAAATCTTAAAATACCTAATCTAATTGGAATCTAATATCCTAATATATACAACAGAACTCTTCAATAAACAACGGCAAATCTCTCGGGATTGCTGCGATCGCAAAACTGTTTATTGGTTAGGCCTTTTGATAACATAACGTCAAGCCGGTACGCTCTAAAGGGGTACGCAGATTTGTACAGTTCACCCTGAAAGATACACTCTCATTGCACCGGTTATGTTAGTTTTATGTTCGGTATTCAGGTAATCTATTCAGGCATAAATTTGGGCATTTTAGGCCCAGATTTTCTCTAATCTGAGATTATAGGTATTATTGAACTTGATCTTTATGTACCACAACTAAAAAAAAAAAAATTACGAAGAAACAAAAACAAGAACACCGACTTCCGAAATTAGTTATTTTTCACTTTGTAGTGTTTTTATTTGGAAGTCGGTAGTATTTTTAAAAAAGATTTTCTAATTATAGATAAAGATAGGCAGTTTGTAATTTTAAAATTTTATAAATGCGCGTGAAATATTAGAATTACAAGTCTGTGTTTATTTAGGTATAAAAGTCAAGTCAAGCGCCCTCATGAATTGTACAAACTAAATTCGATAAAAGATTCAACTTACCCATTGTTACTTGAACTGCTGAAGATCACTTCACCTACGCAACAAGTTCAAATTCAAACGCCATGTTAATCAGTATGAAATCCCACGAACGCCAGGGTCAGTAAAATTTCGGACCAATTCAAAATAATCAACACAACACATAAAGGAATATCGGAATCCAAAATTCAAGCCAAGGGTCAATGTTATAAAATATTATACGAATACGTTATCGTCGATATCACAATATCAATAACATACACCGCACGCGCGTAATTACGGTGACGTATATATTATGCAGCAGACGATTGAGGCCCCTCTGGGGCAGCGGGGCGCGGGCGCCGGGCGGTAGCTAAACTAGTGAGCGTGTGTGTGTGTAGGTGTAAATGCGACGCACGCGCACCCCTCCGCCCCACTGACCGGGGAGGAAATTTGTAGCGAGATGGATGATGATTTAGAACGAAAACGAGCGCGCGAAATTTTATAAACAGACCTTTGGTAGTCTGGATATCATGAAAAAACCACTGAATGTATCTGTTCAAAATAAAATTATTTGCATTGTTGAACAACTAATCTATCCCTGTATGGAGGCCGTTTTTCAATTTTCTTTCTTCTTATGGTACTTATTTGCGCCCAAAGATGCGTTAAAATTGGTGTTGAAATATGGAACTTTCGAAGCTCATAACTTTCAAGCTAATTTTTTTTTGTACTTTTTGCTTCCATACAGGACTAGATAATGATGAGACAAATTGATATAATTTTTTATTTTGAACGTACATCGTCAAACAGTGGAGTAAAACCCAAACTACGTTTGTATGGAAGAATTTTGGACTAGTGCAACCTTAACGGGGTTCGATGGGGTGAAAGAAATCCTGATGAAATAAAAGAATACTCGTCTTTGTGTAACAAGAAGTTAAAAAGTTTAGATTTTCCTGAGGATTTTGAACTATGTGCCGATAGTTTTTGTAATAATCCCGACCATAGGTTATTGTTGGATTCGATATATAAAGACATGGTATCTATATTAATTGAAGCAGCTAGTGTAAACAGAGTCTCTAAAGGCATTGTTAGAAAGAAAGGTATAAAAGGATGGAACAAGCATGTCAAAGAACTTCACACTCAAGCAAGGTCTAAGTTTAAATTGTGGCTTTGGTATGGGGAACCCAGTAGTGGGCCTATCTATGAGGATATGATGTTAAGTCGTAAGATATTTAAATCAAAATTGAAATGGGTCATGAAGAACCAAGATAAAATAGAAATGGATGTATTGGCCTCGCTCCATTCCAAGAAATATTTCTCATCTTTCTGGAAAGGCACTAAAAAGCTCAACATCTCTCCTAGCTTACCAGTTAGCGTGGAGGGTGAGAGTGACCATACTGGAATAGCTAATATGTTTAAGGAACAGTTTATTGTGAGCTCACCGCTTGAGTCGGTGGGGAGGGTGAACGATGCTGAGTCCTATCAATCAGGCAAACCCCTTAGATTTACGTGTTCAGAAATAAAAACAGTAATTAAATGTATGAAGCGGGGAAAATCACCTGGTCACGATGGACTCAGCATCAAGCATCTTCAAAATGCGGGTGTGCACTTGCCGAGAATATTGTCTATGTTTTTTAATCTATGTGTGGGGCATTCTTACCTACCACAGGAGATGCTGGATACGTTAGTTGTACCTATTACAAAAAATCGGACAGGAGACATAGCAGACAAAGGGAATTATAGGCCAATCTCATTGGCAACTGTGATAGCCAAAGTGTTTGATAGTGTGCTTGACTCGCACCTCAGTAGATATACAAAAATACACGACACACAGTTTGGTTTTCGTGCGGGGCTGTCTACTGAGAGTGCAATACTTGCATTAAAGCACACTGTCAAATATTATACGGACAGAAAAACACCAGTGTATGCTTGTTTCCTGGACCTTTCCAAAGCATTCGACCTGGTTTCATATAAGGTGTTATGGGGGAAGCTTCGGGAGGAGGGAGTTCCTGCTGCATTGGTGTCAATTTTATCTATCTGGTATGACAAGCAGAGGAACTTTGTGAAATGGTCCAATGCATTGTCGGATCCGTACAAACTCGAATGTGGTGTTAGGCAGGGAGGTCTTACTTCCCCGAGATTGTTTAATATTTATGTTAACAACTTGCTTGTTGAGCTCAGCAGCACTCATGTCGGTTGTCATATTGACGGAGTTAGTTTAAATAACTTAAGTTACGCAGACGATATGGTGCTGCTGGGCCCCACAATCGGTGGGATTAGGAAATTACTCACCATTTGTGAAAGATACGCCGTGCAGCACGGGCTCAAGTATAATTCTGCAAAGAGTGAGCTGTTGGTGTTTAGAGGAAGAAATAAAAGTCCCTCCAATGTCCCACCCGTGGTACTCAGCGGCTCACCTTTGCGTAGAGTAGCACAATTTAAATATTTGGGCCATATTGTTACGGAGGATCTTAAAGATGACTTAGATATGGAGAGAGAGCGCAGGGCGATGGCTGTGAGGGGAAACATGTTGGCACGCAGGTTTGCTGGTTGTTCAGTACCGGTTAAAATAACACTTTTTAAGGCGTATTGTCAAATTTTCTACACCAGCGGTCTGTGGGCTAATCATACCCAAAAAGCAGACAGCGCACTGCGCATTCAATACAATAATGCCTTCAGGGCGCTGTTGAGGCTTCCGCCTTACTGTAGTGCGTCAGGGATGTTCGCTGACGCGCACACGGACGATTATTTCGCGATCATGCGCAAAAAAGTGGCATCAGTGTTGCGCAGAGTGAGGGGAAGCAGCAATAGCGTTCTGAAGGTCTTTTCAGACAGGGTAGACGGGCCTACAATGGATAGGTTTATCAAGCTACATGTCAGACATGGGACTTGATAAATCTTCCTCTAATTGGATGCTGTTTGTTTGTATATTCATGTGTGCTTAAGTGTTACTACTAACATAGTTGTTTAAGTTTTACTAACATGCTATGGGCCTTCGACGCCTGAAAATAAACGATTTTTTTTTTTATTTTTTTATTTATTCTTTATTGTTGTTCCGAATATACATATATCTGCTGGCAGATTCAGTTTTTTTATTTTATTTTTTTATTGAAGAATCATTGTAACGCGACCGAACTATTTGAATTCACTTTACTCTGTAATCAGGCATTCAAATATAAATAACTTTCCAAGTGAACAGTGTTACTTTACATTTGGTTATGAAGAACCTTCTGATTTTCTTTATTTTTTCGATGAAAATATTTTTCTCATTTTTATAAGGCTTAAGATCCGAAATTCAACCCAAAATGTTTAAAATTTGCTCGTCACGTTATCATGCGGCTTAAACAAAAGAATATGGCAGTTGTTCGTTCTAAGGATATTGTTAAAAAAGTTATTTGTAGCATTCGAGTTGGTTTCTAAAACTCAACACCCACAAAACTCAATTGAAATGTAAAACACACAAAACCCTATTATTGGCGCGCTTACAGAAATAAACATAAGTAAATAAAACAGAAGGAATTGCTAGCAACTATATTATTAATATAAACAATCGTGAAAGCGTGGCTCGTTTACACGGAGAGGGATCCTCATCTCGAATAGGCGATTATGAACAAAACATTCGACACGTGTAAACAGTACGTGCGATACTCGCTTGTCGTAAAGCAAGTATAGCATCGCTTTGTATAATGAAATAAATATTTGTTAGAAAGAAGTATTCGTATTGTTCCACGGCTAGGCAAAGACCTCTCCCATAGCCCTCGATATGTTTCCTTCTCCAGCCAATCTTCCGTAAATGCCTCTAAGGCGGAACGCAAGCCCCGGAATTAAATCAATCTTAGTTTGAGAAAATTCATTACTATGACAAAAGAATACGTGTCGACTTTAAAACATCCTTCAGTTTTTCGTCGGTTAATAATAAAAATGTTTTTGCTTTGATGTAAACACATACATACTTACGCAATTCATACGGACAATCTCGCCTCTCGTCGAGCGAGAAACTCTTCTCATGTAAAAGAGCCTTAACATCCAAAGATTTGGCGCAGAAATGTACTTCCTGAAACATTAACTAAGTTTATCCACGTCTAATTATCAAGTTTGTTTGAAATATCGTTTTCATCGCAACAAAAACTTTTGTTAATGAATGTTGGCGAAGAGAGAGAGATATAATAATTATACTCCAGAATGTTGAACTGTTTAAATTGTACCGTATACTTTGGTTTTCGTGCTGAGATTAATATAAATCATGTCTTTCAGTTGTGGAAATGTAAACGGCAATGCAGCAGGAGTTTAATTATTATTTGATTTTCGTTCTACTTTGTGTGGTCTGAGGACCGTATTCCAGATGCTCATACTCGACTCAAAGTCAAAATTGCCCACACTTACCAATCAACTGCCAACCAATCACAACACTCGAGTTTGGCATATTATCAGCTTGACAATTATGTGTACTCAATAGAGCAAGATCCCAGACGCTCCAAACGTTACTGAATCTTTCTACACAAAATACGTGGCCCACAGCCAATTAAATAGTATTCCACGCGTAATTAGTAAATCACCACAGTTTCATTAATAGGTGTAAATAATGTAAATAGAAGCCCATGTTAGCAAGTATGTGTAGGGTCAGCGTCTGGGATCTTACGAGTAGACTTGACCATTTTAATGTCAAAAAGAAATATTAAAAAGTAAAAAAAACCCCGACACAAAAACTTATTTTTTGTTTTTTAGAGGTTTTTGTTTCAGGGCTTTTTAAATTTTTAATTTATTTCATTCTTTTTATAATACACATTATATACATGGTAGTAGACACGCTTCAATCGACAATCTATCAAAACACGAAATTATGACATCATCTTGCGAAAAAACCCAGATTCAAAGAGTAACTTTTAAACGGCTGAACCGATTTTGTTTTTGTTTTCGAGAAACTTTGCTAAGAACACTCTCGACACAGTCACTTCTTAAACAATAAAAAAAACTAAATCAAAATCAGTACATCCGTTTAGAAGCTAATGATGCCACAGACAGACACACAGATACACAGTAACACACGTTAAACTTAAAACACACCTCTTTTTCCATCGGGGGTTAAAAATACAAACCAACCAATCACAACTGTCTATTTTGAGTTGAGCATGAGTCAATCCTGCCGGAATAGCGGCCTTTGTGTTATATTCTAGTTTTGAAAATGGAACAAGACCTTTGCTTTGTTATTGTGGCTTAGATGATCATAGCAGTCACAAGGCCTACTGCTGACCATGATCCCGGGTTCAATACAAGGATCGAGCAAGGTGTTATTAGGATACATAATAACATTCACACCACTCTGTTTCATCCAATACTAGCATAATACTATTCTATGTATTCTTTTCGCCTGGTTTAATTACACTTATTAAATAACATATTTCTTTTGACAGCCGACCATAGATTTCTTCCTACTCAATATTTACTACTTCAATATTCTTTATAGCTAAGAATAGTTACAGCACTGATAACAACATTTTTGTGCCACATGTTAAATTTAGTCTTGTTATATTTTTTTACTTTGTATAGATTCTTTTACCTAATGTTTTGCGAATGTGTGAACATTGTAAGCCTTCTAGATTTATAGATGCTTGTTAACATTTGTTAACTCTTTATCTCGTTTATACAAACTTTTTTTTTATTTCTTACGACTTATTGTCGGGCCTACGTTGTCCACCCATATGGCACTAATGCTGTAACATGGAAATATTGTAAAAACAAAGCAATTTTTTTAAAAGAGTAACCGTGGAGTTTCTTGCCGGTTCTTCTCCACATGAAACGACCAACCCGAACCGTGCACCTTTTGTCGACGTTTTATAAGACAAGTGCCCATGTAGGCCTATGTGAAATAAAAAACATTTGATTTTGATTTTGATTGCCGTATTTAATATATTACTCTTTGGTCCGTGCGTTCTGTCGTTTGTCTAAGTTTTCAACAAATGATCAGTGAGCATCACGGACGTCGGTCTACATAGGTTTCCCTACATTTAACATGTTTTATTTATATTTGTATTATAGTTACACAATATTATACACACTTTGACCCACCTTCTGCGTTCATTCTATTTTGTTTGTTATTTATATATTCTACTTTATTTTATTTATTAAGTATTTTCCGTTTCCGTAAGTGTGTCCGTCAACAGTGGACCTTATCAGAATGTTAGCGCAGCGTTATTTCCTTTTTGGATATCGCTGCACTTGCTGAGACAGGAACCTTTTCGGTCTCGTACGTGGTTTTTATTATTATTAAATTTTTTTTTGCTTATTTCTCGTGTCTCCTGTGCGGGTCAGAAATAAATATTTTTTCTTTCTATTTCCATCTGGATTTTCTCAATAGCAGCCCGTAGTGAGATGCGTTTCCTATTACATAGGGCTTTAACATAACTAGCAAAATGTGGGCGTGCTATTAAGTATGTAGATGAACCTCTGCCTAATTTTTCGAGGAATAAGGCGTAATGTTACGTAGGACGTTGTTTTATTGATGACTGATTCCTTATCATAATTGTATTATGTGCTTTAGGATAAATGAGTTGACGCTATGGTCACTCAGTCATGTGTATGTCGTAAAGGAGTCTAAAAGGATTGGCAGTACCGCCGATTTAAGTGCTAAAATTTTTGTGATCAGAAAATACTTTCACCATTTTCTAAGATTTATTATTATGCGTAAAGCCATAAATGAAGCAGCGAAGATTTGAAAGTAAATTTGTTGACTAGATTTTCTTTTTAAGGCTATCTAAAAATCATTATTATTTTTTGACGACATGGTTGGCGATAATTAAATTGTTTTTGAGATGGTGAAAATTTCATTAAAATACGCTCATCGGTTTTGGTGCGATTGTCTTTTTTTGTCCGTGTTGGACATAACTTTGCAAATAATTTACATTATATATTTATTTAAAAAAATTACGACTAGCCGATTAGACGTGATTTTCATTTTAAAATCAGTTACTGAGGGATATCTGATCTGCGCCTTAATTTAATGACTAACGTAGACGTGCATTGCTAGCAATACGATCGAGCATCGACCAAATCAGGTAATCTAAATGGATGAATCATAATAAACCCTCAATATAACGGCCAAATTGTTTTATAACCAACGATCTGTTTGCCCTTAATTACGAAGAATTTAAGCTGCCGTACAAATATTTAAGCAAGTGTGTCAAAGCTTTAATAATTTCATAACATTGTTAACAAAACTCTTTAATTAGCGCAAACTCCGGTCCTCCGTAAACATAAATGATTTAAAATTCCGAATTTTTAAAGTCCCTGCTACACAAATTTATTCCTTAGGGAGTGAGAAAATCTGGGTTTTATTAAAAAAGTTCCAACAACGGTCATCTTCACCTCGATTGGTCTTAATCGGGGTTCAACGGATTTCAGTCAATACGGTCCTTTATTCTTTATGTTAATTTATAGTATAAAAAAAACCTACAGAGCAATAAAAAGCCTCGGCGACCACTGCTAGTGATGGGATTGTCAAAACTTTTCATAAAAACCAAGCGTTTTCGAGAATGTCTCCAAACACTGTGAATTCATTTATTCGTTTATCATCGCACTGGAAAGCCTTGTAGCAATTACATCCATGGAGCACAAACTTATACTAACTATAAATCCATGTTTATTCACGATGACCATGATAAACCTAGAAAGAAAAACACACTTCCTTCACACTTCATAATTCCAGCTGAACATTTGCCACCTGGGCAAGAACTACAGTGGCCAATCTGGAAATAACCTAAACCGATTGCGAGCTCAGTTTGCCCGCTGTAGAAAAAGCCTGGCCAAGTAAAGTATCATAGGCCCATCTCAAACACAGTATCAGTGTGGGCCCTCTCGCAAAATATGCTTCACCTCCGTATCTGCCCTTAGTACTCAGTCACCTGCACCATTCGAAATCTGAATTTGGCGAATGAGATAGCCCATATACTGGTTGGACAAAATTTATCGATACGAGAAGAAAAAGAAGAAGAACGATCACTTATAGAAATTAACGACCCCTGACAATTTTTGACTATGCTTATGACAGCAGAAACTGGTACTGGGCAGAGCAAATGCATGGCCACGAATATAAGCAGTAGAGTCTCTAGTCGCATAATTTCGTGTTCTGTAAAAAAACCTAATCATATTGACTTTAATGGATAATGAAAACTGTTTAATATGACGTTTTTATTGTTGCAGATATTAATCGAGTTGGTTCCGATTACCATTGGCGTTGTCATAAGTCTGGGGCGTAATTTTAAACTGAGGGGCGATAACACGTTATTGAACCCATTAATTTGTTGAACTGGAATTGTCTGTGAAACTCATAAAATGTCTGCTATTTTCAGGCATCTTTGTGAGAGATCTTGATACGTATAATGGAGAATTCGTTGAACAAAAAAGTAAATATCTAATCAAATTGGATACTACAGGAAAGAGAAAGTAATAATATGAGTGTCCTTGCTTAATTTTTTTCCAGCGAAAAGATTTTAGTGAATTCCATTTCACTTAAAGTTTATATATAGAGTGGCTTTTACCAAATATTCTTATCCAAATAGAGTATTACTTTGAGGAGTTTTGTGAGAAGGGACATCCAGGTATGTCCCACCAGATGCAACTAAATGCTAGCATTTTACATGCAGGGACTGCTTATCTGACCTCCACAACTCAGTAACTGGGTAAACCTTGGCAAAAATAAAGTCAGATTATTTGGCTTCCGACGATCCGTAAACACCGTCAAAAGCCTACAAACGATAGCCGGTACCAACCTAACGTGCATGCTGAGGCATGTAGCTAGGAGTTTCGCTATATGGATGGAGTTTTACAGGCAAACAAACAAATATTTTCCAGCTATCCAGTCAGCTAATATCATCAGCCTATTAATGTTCCCACTGCTGGGACACAGGCCTCCTCTCTGTGAGAGGGTATGGGCCGTAATCCACCACGCGGGCCCAGTGCGGGTTGGTAGATGTCACATGTCTTCGAATTTTTGGTTCTAGGACATGCCGGTTTCCTCACGATGTTTTCCTTCACCGTTTTGAGAGCAGTGGTGATGAAATAATTTACACAAAGTAAAGCGCCTGCCTGGGCTCGAACCCACGACCTACAACTTGTAAGTCGCGGCCGATACCTCTGGGCCACCACTGCTCAGCTAATATATAAAATTGATATTGAATAGCCGTAGTTATCGGCACCATCTCAGTATTTAGTCGAAAATATTCACTCCCTAACGATTGAAAAACCTGAAATTGAAATCAACGGAATTTTTTTGATGCGATTTGCTGTGTGAAACGACGCGATGGATTTTAACGAACGCCATCATGGTACACAGGCACGTCAAGGAACCCTAACGATCTACGTAGGCTCTTGATTCGCCTCATCGGAATAATCTTAGTCCTTTTTTTGAAGCAATGTCTTCTCGACGATTTTTAGAAGAAATCTTGAGTTTATCGGCTGGAATAAACAGAGCTCAAAATTAGATTACGGCTTAGGTAGGTTGGTCTCTAGATATAGATTAGGTTTTGTGGAACATTTTTGTTCTAAATGAAGAATAATATTTTTTTTAAAGTGTTCTTTTGTTTTCAAAGTAAAAACGAAATAACTGCTCGATTTTTTAAATTCATTTTCCATCAATATTAAGTAGTGCTTTGTGCTTTTTTTGTAGTGTTGTGCTTTGGCCTGTGGAGTTCCCAGAGGCGGCTTAATTAACTCTGACACCAGAGGTGGCCACACCTCACACGAAAAGAGAGAGAGAGAGAGAGTGCTTTAAATGTTTAATCAAGATTATGTCAAGGAGTACACAAAATCTTATTTATATTTTCCAGAAAACGCGCAAATCACAAAACTAACAATCCGCCCCGCCATAAATAATATTGTACCCCATTTACGTAAGACAACTTAAACCGCACGTAAAATTAAACATTTTCTTTATGTCAAAATTGTTTCCAAAGACCCTTCATTTTAAAGAAAACTGTGGCAAAAAGAAGGAAAGACAATGAGCCATCGTAATAAAAAAAATTATAAAAAAAATACTAATACTAAAAATCCTTGATCCAAATGACGCCATTGTATGAAAATGGTCACACCTTCAAGAAAATTAACATTTTATACAAAATTGCGTGAACGACGTGTAATTTCACAAAATAACGTGTATAAAATTTGCAGTATGACGTCAGTTTATGTATATTTTGCGAATGTAAATTCCGACTTGTCTGGGTACGATTAACATAAATTTTAATGGTATAGCCTGGTACCAACGTGTTGCTCTGTAATGTCCGTACTAGCATGAATTTCGTAAGATCCTTTGAATGCATGTAAGTAATAACAATATTTTAGCATCCTATCAAAATGTAATAGGGAAATCAGGTGGTATGTGCTCCGAAAATACGCCTTGCTTCCCGAGGGTGTAGTAAAAGATGGCTAAAGGATTATCTACGTTCAGTCGTTCACAATAGGGTTATGAACTATTGTTATCTCTGAATACTACAACACAGCCATGTATTTTCACAAACGGAAGTATTTTCAGACGTTTCATGAATGTTGGTAAATTTGAACATCAAGACCAACATAATAATCGTGGCTTTAACCATAAATTAATTAGTACACACCTCAAAACCACATTGTCCAAGCCTAAGGTTGAGCTCAACAAAATAATGACATAAAATAATTGAAGACAGTTCAATTACAAGACTCCAATTAAATTGTTTCCAGTCCAAGTCATACTGCGGTCCTTTCAAGAAACCATCTTGATTTGAAGATCAAAACAAAATAATTTTAGTACTGGTGAAAATAGGTTCGTAACATAAAGGTATATTTTTGGCTGTTCCATTCACGATATAATTTGTTTTTCTGGTTTACAGATTCAATATTGTCATAACGTCAATGTCGCAAAATTACATTATGTTACTAATTACATAAGTGTCATAAAGCTATTTGATTTTTGTATTCCATAAAAGTTTTTTTTTAAAGTTTTCAGTTTGAGGTTAATAAGACAAATTGGCGACTAGTAGAATTTTTCAAATAAACTTCTCTGTAAAATAGAGTACTTAGTGCCGTCAAAAAGAGTTTTATGTGTGTTTGAAAACTGACGAGGGTATAAACGTCTTGGCTGTAAAAGAAACGGGTGTACTGTTATTCGAATATAAAGTAATTGCGATGTCTACAGCCAATCTTGAGACGGAAATGGATTCGATATAGTTATGGTTTTCTATTTCCGTACACAAACAGTCGTAAAAGGCCACGGAATAGGGTTCGCGTGGAACAGTGGCGATATCGAACTTCTTTCATGGAATGCATATCTTGAAAAATAACACTAGTTTACAAGGTTTATATAGTTTAGCTGATAATGATTTATTATTGTTGTATGTGGACAGAGTTATCCAGAAAAAATATTAAAAAAATCTGGCTCGTCTAGTTTTAGTAATATGTATCTATTTAAATTGGCAGTTCAAGGAAAAATTAAAACAAAAATGGCTTTATATAGTTTTGTGAATCGATTCGACCAACAATAATCACGCATCATATTGTATTCGTCGCAAATTCTTTGATTTCAATTTTCAAAATTCATTCATCTTGCTGAAAACCCTCTCTCTGTATTGAAAATTTGATCTTAGCAAAGACGATTCTTTGGTAAGTATGTAGAGTGAATACTATGAGAGCAAGCCAGACGATTTTTTTTTATTATTGCTTGTAACACCAGAGGTGGCCACATCCTTACACGAAAAGAAGAAAGAAAGAAAGAAAAAATATAAAAAGAGATATTACTAGCTTTCAAATCAACATTTTAATGAAATTAGAAGAAAACAAGCTATTTATTGTTTTATTCGAATAAACATCAAACTAAAACCACAATTGAACTTGGAAAAATGGGTGACTGTAGAAAAATTACTATAGCTACTAACATATTACCTATGGAACTTGGAACTTTATTTTTATCACTGAGTAGGTTAAAAGATCACGGAGATATTAATAGGATCCCGTTGTCGAAAAATAGATAAACATACCGATCAAACGTACGTTTGTGTCGCGGCCAGACACAGGATGGACTGAGTTCACTCAAGCTAGTCAGCTTGTGTTTGTTTTGCCGCACAGACAACAGTAAAACGTGTCTTCCTCAGTATATATATAGCATTATTGGACGTGATAGAATATTTCTGCTTTCACTTTAATGTTTAAGAAGTTAGTAGAGGTAGATTTAGTTAGTAAATTTTTTTTAAACATTTCTTTTACAGTTTATAAAAATGTACAAAGGACATGGCTAAACAACTGCCCTTAGCACGTCTAGAAATTTCTCACTAGCTCGTAACATTCAAATATTCATTAATGAATTATTTCAGTTTTATTATTCTTCTAGAACTTTCGTGAATTAATCAAATAATTAAAAGTTTTTTCATGTTTTTGTTTGACAAGAAGAACATAAGATTCCGGTCTACGAAAAATTGTAGTCAATAAACCTACTTTTAAAGACATTTGCGTAAATGGAAACGAACAGTATTCATTATTATTTATTTTTGTACCTTTCGCAAAACATCCAAAACCTTAGAGATTATCTGATTTCTAGAAATTATTGACGAAATCTGGAAAGCAACGGCGCTAAAATAGTGCTGACAGTAAAAAGTTCGATTCGATTAGAACCAAATAAAAAAAAAACATGTTGGGGGTGTCATGGGAACTCACTTCGAACGAAGTACATTTCGCCGGGTATTATGTATTAATACAGAGCCAACTAGTATGGTCATAAGTTTCAATTGCGTATTGATTCATCATGAGATGCATAAACTGTGGTGTAGCAACAAATGAAAGATCTTGAAATGACAGCCGGGACCAACGGCTTAACTAGCTTTCCAAGACACGAAGGAAACTCGCTATGTAAAGATGGTACACGATGGAACCACGGAATGACCTCGGCTAGCGTTGCTTAATCTTGAAGATCGACCTGTGCATCTGTTATTATTAAGCCACGAGCTCCTCTGAACGCCTTAATAAAGTTTCATAGCAAAATCTTATTCTTTTACAAGTTTGTATACCTATTAATGTAGGCGTTTCTAAGATTTTATTTTCAGGAGTGTGACGATATAAAAAGTGTCTGTAACTTTTTTCATACGAAATACTCATATTCAGCTATTCAGAATTACATATTACTAGTTAAAATGTTTATTCATTGCTAGGGCAGTCGTCCATACTTTATTTAGCCATGTCCTTGTAAAAATGGCATTTCAAAAAACGAATGTCGTTTTACAACGTGGTAGTAATTAACTTATAATTAGTTGACGATGACAAGATTTTAAATCCCTTTTTTATTGACTTAAATAGAATCATCTCTGTCTAACGAAGGTGGTGAAAAACCGTCTTAATTTTTTGACGAATATTATTCCATTACTATGGTAGGATCTTGAAATAAACGAAAATACCTACTGTTTACTGAGTAATACTTAATACCCATCTAAACCTAAAATAAACTACAATAATCCCAGCCCTTGTTTTTCCAAATTTATTTTATGAGCTAAATATGGAAATGTCCAGGCGGTGTGGTTAAGACAGATTCTCGATAGTTGGTCCGATACTCCCGTTAAACGGTCTTTGTTCGTAATGGGATGATAAGCTGATAATCCGATTACTGGTTAGAACTGGAGAAGACATATCTTCGTTAAAATCAATCTTCAGAATGTTTGAGGCTTAAATCTGGACTTTGCTTAGTCCTGAGGAAGTTTGAGTGCCTTATCAATGAGTAACTTATGGACCTGTCGCAGAGGCTTAAAAGTATTACAAAGTTTGCTGGAATGATTTAATTTACTTTAGATATTCGAGAGTACCTATAATTTAGAGACTAGAAAATAATGATAGTATTTTTATGAATAGAAGTTCTATGAATTATATGTATTTATTTATATATTTATTATTAATGGCCAAACAACAATTGTACTGATACATTTACATTTAAATTTTTTTTGTCTCAAAGGTTAGCACTGCATGCCCCATAAAGTAATAGTGTTACAAATCTAATTAAAATCTAAAGGGAAATTTATGTCAAATTAAAAACAAAATCAAAAGCATCAAAAGCAAACCTTAATCAAAATTATAATCAAAGTAAAAATTCAATTAAAGTAGAAAATTAACATTCAAACTAATAAAAAATCAAAGTTCATAATAGGCATTGTAGGCAAGACTTACTGAGTTGTTTTCCCTAAATCATAAAACCTTTTTCGAGATCATTTATTTATGTGTCATAGATAATCAGATAGATAAATGAATCATTTAAACACGCTTATTGAATAAGATATATATAACCTAATCTAACCTAACTTAGGTCACTGAATAAACTGTTTTCTTCACTACACATTCTTGAACACGTGTGCCAGTACAAGCAGAAAAACTCTACTAATAATTAAGACCTTTTTACCATTTTCGTAACATCCAAACTATCTTCACAGCATAACTTCAGTCACTGGATATTCTTTTCTCATCACAACATCTACTTCAACTCGTGTTAACAATTGGAACTTTTCATCAAACAACATTTTTGAACTAGACAAAGTTACAATATACCGTACTTTATACATCATGCAAGAACACATAACATTTTAAGCTATACCACCGATACCGCCTTCTTCTCGACTCGATGCGTTTCCCGGAATTGAAATTCGATCGGAATCGGTGCCGAGAATCGAGTGTTAATGCTTCCATTGTTTCTCTTTTGAGTGTATTTTATTGGAGAACGTTCCGATCCGAGTACGATAATACTATTGTACGAATTGTACTCGGATTCATTATAAATTGTATGCAGTTTTTGTTCTTTTGCTTCTCTTTTTGATAAATGTATCGGAGTGCATTTAAAAGAGCCTGAATGCTTTGTCCGGCAGATCTATAGTAGTAATTGAGCTTGCTGATTGGCGGATTCTTTAGATATGAGCTGTTTTATGTGTTTAAAATACGAGTATTGTAGGTAATGTGTTACTGAAATATAAAGTCAAAAAATTTAATGTCATATAACTTGGCCTAGCGCATACTCACAAATTTTGCGTCGACCAAATCAAAAGAATTCCACACAACTTAACCGTTTAGTCTGGATTATAGTTTTATTTTCTGCAATTGCCAATTGGTAATTGACTGATGGAATGGAAAGCCAATTATAATATTCTAAATTATCTTCTATATTATTATTTTGGGTAACCACCGAATTGTCAGATAAACTTAAATTAAACGAATTGCTATTGTCATAACCTAGGATTGTTCTGTTTCGGGGGATTGTAAATATTTCCTTAATAGGTATAGGTAGATTCAATGCTAATATGTACAGTTAGATTTAATGCACCGGTGGCTCGTAACACGAGGCGAGTCGCTGAGGAGTAGCGAATTCAGGTGGGCTTATGCTCATTTAAAGACAAGCTTCTTCTCAAGCTTAAGGGTTCACCCTAATTACCCGTCCAAACAAACACTCGGTCAATGATCGGAGAAAAAAAATTGCAGCTTACCTACTGACCCCCAGCCTATGTTACGTGAAAGTTATATAGCCCACCCTTATTAGCCAAGAAATGACTTTATTGCGCTTTTGATACGGAGGTTTTTTTTTTTCTAATAGTGCCAAGTTTGTTTTTTTTTAATTGTATAGTGCGATGCTCCTTCTTAATAGGAAATGCGGTCGCAGACATCCGACTAAATTTTCTAAGTACAATGTCATAGTTCGAGATTTGGCTCTCGCCTATTTCCTCATCCAATATTGAACGAATTTTAAGATATAAAAAAACAAAAAAATAAAGATATATACTGTGCCCCTATGTTTTCCTTTTTGATGAAATTTTCTTCAGTTTCATTATCATTAGAAGCACTAGAACCCTCAAAAGATGCTCAAAATTGTGCTGTCAACAGAGTGCACAAATTTGACAACTATAAAAGAAAAAAGGAAATATAGGGGCATAGTATATATATTTTTTTTTTAGTTTAAGGAATATCTTTTAAATTGTTCCAATATTAGAGGAGGAAATAGGTGAGAGCTAAACCTCGAATTATTCCTTTTTACTCAGGAAATTCAGTCAGATATCTGCGACTGTATTTCCTTTTAACATAAAGGTGAACATCTTTTACTAACGTGATAGACTAGCACGATTCTCAGATATGTTTCTCCTAAGCCACTTGAAAAAAGTGTGTTTTAATACTCTGCCACCAACGCCTTCAAGGTTTAACTTATTTCCTTCTTTTCTCTGTTTAGCTTCTGACCGCGGTTTCACCCGCATAAAAAGTGTTTAATTATCTCAAGGACCTAACTACCTGGATGAAAAGAGTTCTATGCCCTACTCCAGGTCACAGTTTTTCCGTATGTCAAAAAATTATCAAATCCTATGGAACGTCGTAGGTATTTTACAAAAAATGCGACAATCATGATGTAGTATTAGTAGTGAATCAAATAAGATAATATAGTCTCAGTAGAAGTAGATGAATAAGTTTTTACACGCTCCGTTCTTTGTACAAATTGTCAACCTTCACACTTTTATAGACATTTATTTTTGCATAGGTATATATTTGTATAGGCATATATATACATGCAGCTTTACATATATATATATCTATTTTGCTTTACAGTGTTTAGACAGGGTGATGGTTTGGGGCGTCTTTTTCGGGTGGAGATGAGACAATGCCTTCATCCTCTGGGGATGAATATGTCGTCTGGACTTGTCAGTCCAGAGTCAGATCTCCTATTCGAATGTTAATAATATGTATTCGAACTTTGGTCGCCTCAAACACTAACGGGACAATTTTGTCCGTAATAATAATCAAAGAATGCTAAAACAACTTAAAAACAGTGACACGTATTCTAAATTGCACCGTGTGTTAATTTAATACAATAATTTATCCTATTTCCACACATTTCTAACTTTGAAAATTTTCCGTCTTTATCGGCTAAAATTTACAAATGCTATGAAGTTGACAGCTAAGCTACCTGCCAAGCGAAGCTCTCAAGAGAGCACGTCTGCTGGAGAAAAAAGACTTTGTTTATTAACTTTTTATCCATATAAATCACCAACACCATGTGTTTTAGCATAGCACATAATATATATATATATTAAGTCTGGGAAGAAAAGTTAATAAACAATACCTTACTAGAATAAGGTCTCCAATATATAACCTCTACCGTCCTGTAATTGTGTTTGATAAGAAAACTACGTTGGAACGTTGGCGCCTTTGCCAAACAGTGACCAATGCTAACCAACGTTACCCGAGCTTGTTATTTTATTCATGCCAGCAAGATTATTATATATTTACCCGAAATCTCTGTATTTGCTCCTCTATTACCCTTTGCAAATAACCAGAGTCCCGTTTTGGGCACTTTATTCCAACAAATTGTTTATTAAGATTTGAATTTGTAATTAGATTAATCAAAATTGGTACAGGTCAACACTTTGAGACGGGTTTATTTCAGATAGGAGACAGGTGTGATGACAGTTTTCATTAGTTCGTAAAGAAAAAGCTTAGTTCACTGATTATACCTATTAGAGAGGACAAGTGAATTAGCAACATCTTCACTGCAACACACTGCCATCACTAAGTGATCTGCTAAGAGATCCTTTATTGTAATGCAAACTTTTCTGTCCCGTGGCTACCATTAAAATAAAAACCATAATCTTTATATTTTCTTTTTTTTTTAATTCGATTCATACGTTGTCGTTTGTTGCGTGGTCAGTGTTTATTTTAATTAAACAGTCGTAAATACATTCAAATCGACATTTAAGGCTCTTTCAATTTAGACGTTTCGTTTTCATTTTTCCATACAATTTATGCACACAAATAATCGTCCTACTGCCGTACGTGCACCGGCACCGTACTGCGTTCTTGGTGTATAAATTGTATAAAAATATTAACCGGACGTGCACATTACGACACCCGCACCGCAGCAGTCCGACACGAAACGTCGAAATTGAAAGAGCCCTTAATCTTAATCAATGTTAAGGCAGATTTTGGCAGAATGAAATTCAAATGCGAACGTTCTTTAAAATACGACAACTCATATACTTAAGAAAGTCACACACTAAAAACCGCACATCATTTTAATAAAGAGGAATACTTTAAATATCTAAACTGAAACCGGCCGACGTGAACAAGGATTAAGTTAGTAATTTGTTTGAAACTCTCACTTTCACCGCGTTCTAGTTAACAATGGTACGTTTAAATGTGGTTTAGAACTGCGAGTGAATAATTAACTTTATTCCACCCTGAGTGGCGTCGGTTGCATGTTGTCCGAGTCGAGATTTCAGGAATTCTAATCAGTTTATATATATATATTATTTATATATTTAGAAAAATGAACAAAGTTTAGTTTATTACGAAAAAGTAGTGAAACAAAAAAAAATGCGTGCAGAAGCACGTGATAGAAGAAACAAAACAGTTATAATAAATAGATTAGATAAGATTATTATTGGTTAGATTTAGTGTAAAAATAGAAGGAGTTATATATTTCTTCTCTAAGTAATAAAAAGTGCTTAAATATGACGCGTCCTCATCCAATTATAGAACCGCCGCCGCCGCCTAAGAAGTTTCACTTAAAATACGCCTAGACGGTTGCTTTATTAGTCTTAAGGATTATGCCTTGATCTTGAATTCTGACAATGAGTCTTCTAAGGGGTATCAAGTTATCCAATAACTGGGTTATGGAGGTCAGATAGGCAACCGCTCCTTAGAAATAATGGTATTTAGATGCAACCGGTTATCTCCAACGTATTCAGTTTGGAAAACTTACTCTTCTACTCCTTCGTTATTCTCTTCTGATTAATTTCGTTGCGGGATCCAAGACAGTAAATTTCATTCTCCGGAACTTCATCGAGTTTCATTGCCTCGGCGCTTTTCTGATGGTCGCCACTGTTGATTCAGTTTTTCAGGAGTTGCAGTGGTTTGGGACTAGTGCGGAGGGATAGTCCCAAAAAATATATAAATCGGGTGGTGATGCATGCCTTAATCAATATAAGCAATTAATTTTGGCAACTTTGTGCACTACTCAAGTCGAAATAAGAACTGTCATCAAAGCATTTCGAGCCTAAAGATTTATTTGAAAAGGGGCTATCCACAATTCCACACCCTGTGGACATCGGGTATTCCGAATAACCCATATCAACGTCTGACAGCTAGATTTGTCCAGATGATGAAAAGCTTAAAATATAAGGTACTATACTAATAACGTTTGTATTCAAACAAACAGGCCGAATATAATTTTATATTGTTTTTTGTCTATACTAATATTATAAAGACGAAAGATTGTTTTGTGTGTTTGTTTGTACCGAATAGGCTCCGAAACTACTGGACCGATTTAAAAAATTCTTTCACCAATAGAAAGCTACGTTATTCTTGAGTAACATAGGCTATTTTTTTATCCCGAAAACGGGTCCTGCGGGGTGGTCCACGGGAGTGAAGCCGCGGGGAACAGCTAGTATCTGTATAAATAAATTTTATCGTCTAAATATTTTTTTAAATGAATCATAACCTTTGAAATCCGGCAGGAACTTGAACAATGTTATCAAATGAAACGGATGGCCAATTCTTAGGCACTTTAATATTTTCATAGGACGCTGAACCTTGCCGAGGTAATGAAAAAATTACACTGAGATATCGATTTTTCGTCGTACACCTTTACTATAGGTACAATGGGCAAATTCAAAATGGAAGGTGAATTATTTATAATAGTGAATATGCATGATTTTTTTATTAAATGATAATTTACAACATTATTTAAATGTAAAAAAACAGCACCAACAAAACAACATTTGGTTAAAAAAATAAAGTTTTAAATTAGTAGGCTAATATCAGCTTTTTAAACGACCGCCATTTTGGCGCGCATGTCGTGACGACAAAATCTATAACAAAAAACAACTAGTGAATAGCTGCAGAAGTGTTTTGGGACGTAATCTATTAATATTTTGTGTTTTACTTCAATTAAATCACGCAACAGGACAATAAACCGACTTTTCAGTACTGTATAGTGTCCTTGTGTAAAAAGACAAATAAAAATGCTCCAAATAAGCCGTAAACTCCAATCACTTGTCTCTTCTGTCAATATGCACTTACTTCCACTAAATGCTACTCACAGGGCTCCTCACTGTACTCCTTCTCTTTTAGATCTTATTCTGATTTCAGACCCTCACAAAGTAGCCGCACATGGACATCTTTCCACTCCTTTTTCCTATCATGACCTCATTTATCTCTACTATAAGATTCGACCTCCTAAACGCAAGGCCAGATTTATTTCTCTTCGTAGTTTTAAAAACGTTGATTTGGAGCGTTTGAGGGCTGATGCGGGTGGTATTAACTGGTCTCCTGTGTTCGCCTGCGAGGATATGGACACTATGGTGTCAGTCTTCAGCAGGACCATGTTGGATTTATATGAGGCACACGCCCCTCTAAAAAAGGTAAGGATCAAGCATCTTCCTGCGCCATGGCTATCCCCAGCAATAAAAAATCAGATGGCTAAGCGAGATAAAGCCAAGCGTCTGTACAGAATGCGGCCGACTGAGGAAAACTGGGATCTTTATAAGAGGATGCGAAATCGCTGCAGTCGTTTGTGTAGGAATGCAAAAAGGCGCCACATTCACAACTCAATTCAATTAACAACTTCAACCCAACACAAGTATGGCAATTTTTAAAGACTCTTGGTATTGGCAAAGCCTCTAGCAAGAGTTCTTCAGATAAGATGGACCTTAATGCACTTAATGCACACTTTTCTAGGTCCCCAATTACCCTCGATGATCATGTTAAATCTTCCACTCTCAACGATCTCTTTAATCTTCCTTTGCCAACAAATACTTCTTTCTCTTTCCACCCAATTACTGAACTAGACATTAAGAAAAGTATCCAATCCATCTCCACTAAGGCGGTAGGTGACGATGGCCTTCAACTCCAAATGTTCGTACCTATTCTGAGTGAAATAGTTCCCGTCATAACTCATATTGTTAATTACTCTCTTTTTAATAACTCCTTTCCCTCAGCTTGGAAGAAGGCACACGTCCTACCGCTTCCCAAGGTTTCTAATTCCTCCTCACCATCCCAGTTCCGTCCAATATCCATCCTCCCAATCCTCTCCAAAGTCCTCGAGAGTATTGTTCAGAAGCAACTGTCCTGTTATTTGTCCTCTAATGGCCTGCTGAGTCCTTACCAATCTGGTTTTAGACCTGGCCATAGCACTGTTACCACTCTAGTCAAAATAACTGATGACATAAGGCTAGCTATGGATAATAAATGTCTCACCATATTGGTTTTATTGGATTTCAGCAGTGCCTTTAACTCGGTTGACTTTGACATTCTCCTAGGAATACTTTCCTCCCTTAATGTTTCTGCTCCGGTAATTGAGCGGTTCAATTCTTATCTTCGGGGCCGCTCGCAGTCTGTTCGATCCGATGAGGATTCCTCTGAATGGTATGACTTGGCTGCGGGCGTTCCACAGGGTGGTGTCCTCTCTCCTCTTCTCTTCTCAATTTTTATAAATGCTATCACTAGGGTCCTAACTTCTAGCTATCATCTATATGCAGACGACTTGCAGTTGTATCGCCATTTTAAAGTGGGTGAAATCGCTGAGGCTGTGTCTGCCATCAATGATGACCTTGAAAATATCAACAAGTGGGCTAAGTCCTTTGGACTTCTCGTGAACCCAACAAAATCTCAAGCGCTCGTTATTGGTGGCAAATACATGCTCAATTTGTTAGATCCCCAGTCCCTCCCGCCATTAATGTATAATTCAGTGCCCATATATTACTCCAAAAGCGCGAAAAACTTGGACGTCCATATAGACACTAACCTCTCTTGGGAGGTTCATATTGCGGATGTGAGTAAGAAGGTCTTCTATTCGTTTCAGTCTCTTAAACGTCTCCAAAAATTCTTACCATTTCACACTAAGGTAACTCTTGCGCAATCTCTTCTTCTACCGCTAATAGACTATGCGGATGTCTGTTTTCTGGATGCAACGGAGGTACTCCTAAACAAACTCGAGCGACTGCAGAACTTGTGCATCCGCTTTATTTTTGGACTCCGCAAGTACGACCATGTGTCGGAATTTCGGGCCAGATTGAAGTGGCTGCCGATTCGGCGTCGACGAGATACCCACATCCTATCCCTTCTCTATACTATCCTGCACAATCCTACTTCTCCTCAATATCTTCGCGAACGGTTTGAGTACCTCGTCCCGAGGGGTAAGCCGTGTCGCACAGCCACATCGCTTCTTCTTCGAACTCCGCGTCACACTTCCAGCCGCTATGATGGCTTCTTCTCTGTTACTGCAGTGCATCTCTGGAACTCTCTCCCACACTACCTACGCGATAGCCCTTCTCTCGATGTCTTCAGGAGGAAAATTAAGCAGCATTTTCTTTCAACGCAATAAATAATATTAGTAGATATATATATGTATATATATTTGTATTTATGAACGTAGTTCTTATAGGTATGTATTTTTATTATATATTTAATTAGTATCTTACTGTTAAATTGTACACTGGATTATTGCCCTCAATTATTATGATCTCTATCACTCAAAGGTTTGCTGGAAGAAAACTCCATTTTGGAGTTAAGTTCGCCTTTGTACATGAATATTGATATCACTTTGTGTAAATGTATTGTTTTGGTGTACAATAAAAAGAATTAAGAAATAAAGTATTTTTAGGGTTCCGTACCCAAAGGGTAAAAACGGGACCCTATTACTGAGACTTCGCGATCCGTCTGTCTGTCTGTCTGTCTGTCCGTCTGTCTCCAGGCTGTATCTCATGAACCGTGATAGCTAGACAGTTGAAATTTTCACAGATGATGTATTTCTGTTGCCGCCATAACAACAAATACTAAAAACAGTATAAAGTAAATATTAAAGGGGGGCTTCCATACAACAAACGTGATATTTTTGCCGTTTTTCGCTCGATATTAATAACAGCAACAGTTAGACGCTTGAAATATTCACAGAATGTTTAGTTGTATATTTACTTCAAAAAATAATAATTAATAAATTAAAATAAAATAAATTAAGGGGGGCTCCTATACAACAAACGTGATTTTTATGCAGTGTTTTGCGATAATGGTACGGAACCCTTCGTGTGCGAGTCCGACTCGCACTTGGCTGGTTTTTTATACTGTTATGAAGACCATTTTGACGTAAGTATTTATTTCACAATTTGTTTGTTTATCTTGTCATCTTTGCAAGTGTCATCATTATAACCTCTATTTCATTACAACCTAACTTGAAAAAAGCTTTAGGTAAAAAAGTGTGGTTCAATTATGACCACTGACTGACTCAGACAATGCTGCTGTTGCTTTAGATTTTTTTTTGTCCATGAAATAATCATAACCTTATAATTATCATTTTAAATAAGCTATTTTTCTTGACATATAGGTAAAAATTATCCTAAGGCGTGGAAGATCGAATAATTATAACATTTATTGTGTAATTACCGCTGTAATTAATTGCTGCTTTCACTTATTTTATTTCAGTAGATGTAAAATCCGAATTTGATGCAAAATGGTTATTATAAACACATACGTACATTTTTGGCAGTTTGTCCAATCGGGCCTTGTTGTAACCAATGTCAGAATTTTTTGTGTGAATCCTTTTACTACTATTTAACAAAAAAAAACTAATTTCACTTAAATATCTGCTCAAAATCACAAAAAAACTGAATTTAATCGCAAGCATTCAACAACTATTCACTAGCTGACGTTTATTATTATAGACTTTGACGGCACAATTCGTTCCAACAAATAGCATTGCGTTTCAACTAATTTGATTTTTTTCAACTAATTTTGTGCACTTTTCAATGACTATTTTCTTAATCAAAACGAAATTATATTAAAAAAACCGGCCAAGTGTGAGTCGGACTCGCGCATCGAGGGTTCCGTACAAACCTGTAGGTTCCGTTTTTTCCTTTCGAGGTACGGAACCCTAAAAATATGTGATGTAACTATAAATTTAAGGTTTTCGGAATTTTTCCTTTATATGTGCTATAAAAAATTGCTTCATGCCAAATTAAAAGATTCTAGGTCGACTGGAAGTACCCTTTAGATTTTGATTCCCTTGCGAGTAGTTGCGAGTTTGAAAATATGTGGCTTAAATTGCTGTTTCTTTTGATTGCGTTGACATAGAAGTTTGATTTTGTTACAGCATAAAGGTATTATAGACCTGAGTATTTAATATGAATTAATATTAAATTCAATTTAATAAATTTCTTTACGCGTTCATGAGGAAAAAAAAGGGAAGTAAGTTTAAAATTATTAAAAATATTTTTATTATTTAATGTAACAAAAAATTTACGGTTTTCGCAATTTTTCCTTTATCTGTGCTATTAGACGTTGCTTCGTACCAAATTTAATGATTCTGAGTTCACGGGAAGTACCCTGTTGGTTTTGATTCCCTTGCGAGTATCGAAAATTTAAGGAAAATTGCGGCATAAACGGCTGTATCTTTTGATTGCGTTGGCTTAGAAGTTTGTTTTTTTCACAGCTTTAAGGGACAACCTGAGTATTTGATATATTTATAATTTCAGCTTGATGCCTCCACGCGTTCCTGAGAAAAAGGGTCTTAACAGACAGACGGACGGACGGACAACAAAGTGATCCTATAAGGATGCCGTTTTTTCCTTTCGAGGTACGGAACCCTAATCTATACTAATATTATAAAGAGGAAATATTTTTTTGTTTGTTTGTTTGTTTGTTTGTACCGAATAGGCTCCGAAACTACTGGACCGATTTGAAAAATTCTTTCACCAATAGAAAGCTACATTATTCCTGAGTGACATAGGCTATTTTTTAATCCCGAAAACGGGTCCTGTGGGGTTGCCCACGGGAGCGAAGCCGCGGGGAACAGCTAGTTATTAATATGAACGTAAATCTAAAAGAAAAGAGCTCACATAACAAAAAAAATGCGTTATTTTATTATTTTTATAATGATCATTTGAATCAATCAATTGGATTATCCACTATTGGATAGCATTCTGTCTTTCGTGTCAGTGGTTCACCTGGTAGCTAAATCCAAAGCTCATGTTGTATTTTAAAAGTCAGAAAAGATGGTAGCCTAGACCGTTAAAGGTGTGCTGGGCAAAACACCTTCATTTCTGTAGGTAAGCTATTTTGCACGGACTGCTCTCTTCTTAATAGTGCTGCTTTACTCGATGTCATGGTTTACTATATTTAGGGCTATGGATACCGTATATAACATTATATGAATTTGCACAATGTGAAATTGCCTATTTATGAGTACCAGTCGCGAAAGTCACACAAATATTTCTTGCCCTTCATCATCAGCCTTTTAATGAATTTTATTTACCATTTATGCTATTTATCCCACAACACTTTTTTTTGCGTGGAGACATTCTCATGCATACTGCGCTACCACGGCGAGATAGGACGATGGGACTTTAACACACTAAAACTCCAAGGTGTCCTCCCATGCCGCTTATGGCAAGAACACGGGCACGCCTGGACCCGCCGCGGCTGTCCGTCAATAAATAAATAAAATTAATTAAGATATTGATGTCAAATCATAATTAAATATCATAATGTCAATTAAAAATACTAAAATAGCAATAAAATTACATAATTATAATTATCTACACATAATTATAATGCAATTCTCCTTTTTGTTAAATCCATTTGTTAAATCATTTTACCTGAATAAATACTAACCGAAAACCTCGGGGCATATCCACTAAAATACAGAAGCCATGTAGGTATAGGACCTACAATATTTCTGTAAACATTTGTAATAGCTATAATTATAAATATGCCCTTTACCCACATTATGTAAAAGGGTTGCTACAAAACGGGGAAACCAACGCATGATTTGAATAGATACCAAATAAGATTGTATTAACTGCAATTACGCTAATTGAAATAACGAATAGATTCAAATATTATTTCACTGCTTAGTTGATTTTTCTTTCGTTTCAAGGGCTATTCGAATTTAAAATAGCTCAGGCTTTTGTACTACACTCTACACGGCTAGGAAGGTTTTGAAGACTACTAAACCTAGAAAGCCTCTCAAAGGTAAAACAAGGTTTGATAATCTAGGATTCGCCGAATGTATTGTCAAAAGTAAATCATTTTCATAAATTTCTTTTTACAACTAGGTAGTCTTTACTGCGGCTTCACTCTTGAGATCTTTCTCTCAAAAACTTTGATAAAAAATAGCTTTTTAGCAGTGTAATAAATCTAGAAATTGGCATGCTTATTACGTATCTTGCAAGAACAAAACGATAGCGATTTTTGCGCAATAGTTGCTCTTCAATTCAGTAGTTTTAGATTTTGGCGGTTTTTTTGAAATCGGTGCATTTGACAAACAACGAACGATTGGCAAACAATTGTGTACTTGTGTAGGAGCTACCGTACTTACTGTAGTTAACTCTGACTTTCATATTTGATCGCGCGATGATTTCTGATTGCTGTTTCTTACGTAATAAGCCTGCGGGTATGTTCTTCAAGAGATAACCTTTTACAAAAACACATATAACTTTGCTTTTTATAATATCAATTCAGATAAAAAATGCGTATCCAGTTCATAACCCAACTTTGCAATGTTGCTAACCTTTCCTAAACCTTCAAGTCAATGCAACGAAGAGAAAAATGGCACTCATATTGTATCTACTTACTGGGCAACTCAGTTATTTAATTTGGCAATACAAAAAAAACCTTTGACTACAGGAACATGCAAAACGTAAACCAATATTCTTATTACTTGTTTCCTCAATAAAGTAACAATATCATACTCAACTGAGAGGATTGGGCACCTATAAATATCACGAGTTTATTTATATAAGCTTGTCGTTTTATTCGTTCCGCTGAAGAACCTACAATCAACTATAGCAAAAACATCTTAGCTGCCAGTACCAGAGTGTAATTACCTCTGCTCTGCTTCATATGAGATGAAACGGAGCAGAGGGCATTAACCTTCTTCCTCCCCCTTGCGTCGTATTCCTCAGTATTGAGGGTCGTGACTCCCCATCTGCATCACCTTCTCTCGGACGATCTTACTCCATCTGTTTCTGTCTCTGGCGGTGTGAAGTGAACGTGTGCGTTGTAAACTAAAGAGTCAACACCAGTGCGGACCTGCACAAACCAACGTATTGGGCTGCGTCCACGAGGCCTTTTCCCATCTACTTTGCCGCCGTATTCTGTATGTGGCCGAAGTATTCTAAATCTCTGCGCAGACACTTGAAGGAATTAACCTTACGGGTGTTTAAACGGCTTTTCTCCATTCATCATTCGTAGGACAATTCACATCCATTTTGTCTCAACGAAACCCTCTTCCCTGACCCTGAGAGAGTTCACATCATCATCATCATCATCATCATTTCAGCCGAAAGACGTCCACTGCTGGACATAGGCCTCCCCCAGGCGTCGCCACATTGACCGATCCCGTGCGTCTCGCATCCAGCGCCTTCCCGCAACCTTAACCAGGTCATCGGTCCACCTAGTGGGAGGCCTTCCAACATATCGTCTTCCGGTTCGCGGTCGCCATTCCAGAACTTTTCGGCCCCAACGGCCATCCGTTCTGCGAGCAATGTGCCCTGCCCACTGCCACTTAAGTTTGGCAATTCTTCGGGCTATGTCGGTAACTTTGGTTCTCCTGCGGATATCATCATTTCTGACGTGATCACGCAAGGAAATTCCGAGCATAGCCCTCTCCATTGCCCTTTGGGTGACTTTAAGCTTTCTGATAAGGCCCATTGTAAGCGACCACGTCTCGGTCCCATAGGTGATCACTGGCAACACACACTGGTCATAGACTTTTGTCTTGAGACATTGCGGTAAATTGGACGAGAAGATACCACGCAACTTCCCGAACGCTGCCCAGCCGAGTCGAATTCGACGGTTGACCTCTTTCTCGAAGTTGGATCTACCCAACTGGATCGTTTGTCCCAGGTAGACATAATCATCTACAACTTCAAGTAAACAGTCTCCGATCTTGATAGGAGTGGGTGTTACATGGGCATTCATCATGACCTTGGTTTTGTCCATGTTCATTTTAAGACCCACTCTTTCGGAAGCTTAATTGAGGTCATCGAGCATTGTACTGAGGCTCTCCATGGTCTCAGCCATGACCACTATGTCGTCGGCAAACCGAAGGTGAGTGATGTACTCGCCATTAACGTTGATGCCAAGCGACTTCCAATCCAGAACCTTGAAGACATCCTCCAGCGCAGCAGTGAACAGTTTCGGAGAAATGACGTCTCCCTGTCTCACGCCGCGCTGGAGAAGGATTGGTTTCGAGGTCTGATCCTGAAGACGGACTGACATGGTGGCGTTTTTGTACAAACACTTCAACACCTCAATGTACCGGTAGTCGATCTGGCACCGTTGGAGAGATTGCAGTACTGCCCAAGTCTCGATCGAATCGAAGGCTTTCTCGTAGTCCACAAACGCTAAACAGAGAGGCAGGTTATACTCTTCGGTCTTCTGTATGACCTGCCGCAGCGTATGTATGTGGTCTACGGTGCTAAAGCCTTTTCGGAATCCGGCTTGTTCGGGAGGCTGGAAATCGTCAAACCTGCGCGCGAGACGATTCGTGATGACTCTTGAAAACAACTTGTAGACATGACTAAGAAGTGAGATGGGCCTATAGTTCTTCAGTCGGGCATTGTCGCCCTTCTTGAAGAAGAGTACCACCACACCCCTGCACCATGCCTGTGGCGTTTTGCCCTCGAGTATGACGGCATCAAACAGCTTCTGAAGGGCCTTAAGGACCGGTTTTCCACCCGCCTTCAGGAGTTCAGCCGTGATTCCGTCATCACCCGGCGCCTTGTTGTTTTTAAGCTGTTTCAGAGCCATCCTAATCTCGTACAGGCTGACGTCCGGGATATCTTCGGTATAGTGTCGGGTCAATCTAGCTCTTGGGTCGTTTGCTAGACTCGCAACGGGTTTGCTGATTGATGTGTACAGCTGCCCATAGAATGTCTCGATCTCCCTCAGAAGCTCCGGTTTGGCGGATACGATCCTGCCATCGTCGGTCTTCAGTCTCGTGAGCTGGCTCTGCCCAATAGCCAGATCCCTTGCAAATACCTTGGAGCCTTTATTTCGCTCAATCGCGTCTTCGAGAGAGTTCACATAACAGATTTTTATGTTCACCATTTCGTTATGTCGTGGTTGCCCAGTGGCTAAGACCTCGCCTCACAAGCTTGAGCTCGTAGGTTCAAACCCGGGCAAGTACCAATGACTTTTTCAAATTCATTTATGTTCTTTTTATGTGAAGTTGAAAGAAAACTTCGTGACGAAATCTAGACCAATATAGTTAATATAAGTCTGAAATAGCCAAGTCATATGATTCTCAGAGGCGCTTTAATTAACTCTGACACCAGAGGTGGCCACATCCTCAAAAATCACCATATCAACGAAAGACGTCCACTGCTGCACTTAGACCTCCCCTCAAGCGACGCCACAACCGATCTAGGACGTCTCGCATCCAGGTACCTCACCAGGCCATCTGTCCACCTTGACTGAATGCCAGCGCTGCATTTTCCTCGATCTCCAATCAATTATCCCGATAAGTAAGAGAAATTATGTTTTGTTCCTTCCGTTTTCATTTTTAATGTTTCAATATCAAAGAAACATAATCAAGTAATTTATGCTTCACTTAAATAATAAACCAATCATTACCATCTTATAAAGTAAATAAGTTTAATAAATTTATTCTATATTTTACTGAGATTAAAAATGTTCTAACAATAAATCACGCAACTGTAAATAAGTAATTTGATGGTCGCCAAATGGACATGAAAGAAAATGAAAGAGCAATGACCTTTAACGTGGAGGTGACTGATTGAAATGGTTTGAGGTCGATAAAAATGAAGTTATAGCTAGATAAGTCAGTTATTTAAGACTTTTGGTTTGTTATAAGGTAATGAAAATAGGTGTGTAAATAAATGTTGTATAAAATATAGGTGTGTAATAGGTGATATAAAATGATGACTAATAAAAAAAGGTTCGGATAAATTAAAAACCTCCTCCTTTTTTGAAGTCGGTTAAAAAGAGAAATACGGAAGAAGCAGGTTTATGTTTTGCCGACTTTTAATACAAGTGCAAGAGGCGACATGTAAAAAAAGAAATGTTGCCTGTATTGTGTAACGTAAAGAGGTCACACGGTTCTAAAGTCTGCCATGTGCTCCATCTCATCCCACATGGCAGATGGGATTCTAGATCTGTTTAGCATCTCATTTTGCTATATCTCCGAGAAACCAGAATAAAACCAACATAACATTATCTAGAGAATATAAAATCAAACAGTTAGGTATATCTCAATAAAATACGATGCGAATAACTTTCTATCGGACGGTTTATCGCCTCTTTTCACGTGCTTAAATATTACAGCACTAATTTTAAAAGAAAACCTCTCGGCACTAAAGGAGAAACTTATAACGACTCAGTAATAAAGATGCCCACCCTTTACTGCCATAGTACCTTCAAACTTACACGACAGACTCTCTTAATGCCTCATCCATTGCATGCTATCGATGAAAGCTCAATTCAAAGTTCGAACAAAATCAGACATGGATGCGGTCGTTGAAAAATGTCAAGGAGTTTTCCGGCTTTATGGTACGTTAAAAGAGGACCCTTTCACAAGGTATCTTTATTAGGCCAAAGTATTGGTATTAAATCTCCAACTGTATTAATTTTATTGTTTCAATTGTTTCTGGCAAAATTACTGTCCTCATTCTATTATGTGTAAAATATGGAGGAAGAGAGTTATGGGAGGGTTATATTTGCCGCATATTAAAGATTATGATAAAGGTAACCCTTATCCCATAGGTAAAAGGGTAAATCAAACTATAAATATTCAGGGTATGCCCTAGTAAATACAGGTTCTGTTATTACTACGGCATAGCAAATAAGGAACATTACTGATTTTATTTTCTTTTTGAATGCCGCTAGTTGCAACGCGTTGCTCTTTGAATTTTATTTTTAAAGGTTGTTACAATTCTTAATTTCCTAGGAATTTTAATTTTACATCATCGTTTTATGTACAAAGTTGTAGAAACGTGGTGATACTAGTGAAAATATTGCTGGACAAAGACCTTCCAGGAACTCTTCTACCGCACCAGTTTGAACCAGCTCTCACGGAATGCTTACACATTGACCGCTGGGTAAAAGTCTCTACACAATGGCTGGCTGAAGACGAACGGTATTGTTAAAGGTGCTGTGACAATATGTGACTGTTGCCATGAAATCTATACCAGGAGCTAGCGCCATACGAGATTACTTAGCAAAGCTGTGTTGCCGGGTGTAGCAGAGTTGTGCCAGGATGCGTAACGGTCTCATTTCAGCCATGGTCACCCTGCTTGCATACATTCCTCGTACGTGTCTCTCGTACGCGTCTCTCGTACACATACCTCGCAGATAGAACGCGCTTTTTCGTGTATTTTTTCCTCACGCACCGCCTCGCTACCTCACTACATCTTTGGTAGAAAGGTTGGCACAGAAAGAGATCACAAAATGATCTGAATTAAGTTTATTTCTTTAAAATGTTTCGGCTCTGTCTAATAAACCAAATCTTACACACACAAAACCCAATCCGTTCCACATCCGAACATATCCGACAACAACAAAAACAGTATCCTAAAAATAAAGCAAATTGAGGGATGACAAAAGGAAACCGCCTTTTATCACTTCAAAGAAACTTGATAAACCTATCTTCCTCGACAAACAGAATTATGTACACACATTGTTTGTTCTACCGTGTAAGGAAAAACGGAACGGATCCAAACAGGCTTCAGCGGATCGGTAAACAATACCTGAATGTCGCTACATTGCTTAAGTAATGGAAGGATAAAGTTGTCCAAGTGTTACCCCTTAAGGAAAACTGCTGTGTAGTTTCAAGGGTATATTCACCATAGGAAACGTCCAATAAGAACCGTCTTACTTCTGGCATTTCAAAAGTGCGCACGTAGGTTTACTTATGTAAAATAAAATAGTTTTTATTCAGTATTTTTTTTCGGACATATTTTAATTGATCGTAAAACTCTTTAGTCTGCTAGTAATGAGCGATTTTTTATCTCTGACCTTCTTAAACTTTGTGATCTTGTTGTGTGTCTTGTCGTTTTGTGACAAATAAACACTTTTTCTTTCTTTTTTTATCTTTTGCGTAGACGAAGGGCATCGACAATTTCAAACGTCAAATAACTTTTAGCGGGGAAATAAAAATGGTAGTTTGTCAATCTGTTGTAATTTGTTTGTTTGTATGTTGTTTTGCAATTGATATTATTGAGCTTCACACGTGTTTAACTGTTGATAATCATGATCGACATTTTCCGTGTTCTAATTGAGTTGAAATTATGAACGCCGCTGTAATTTTGCTTTTGAAATATTATGTAGGTGTTTAACCCTAAAATCGTACCTATCCATTGAGGTAATAATGTACTACGCACATCACGCCACGGACACTAACCGTACCCATGGTACTAGAGCACCCCATGGAATATAAACCATATTTTTTGGTTTAACTTAAAGAATGTTCAACGATTGCTTAATAACACGTTGGACGTTGGTTATTATGAAATCTGAACAAGTCACAATGTATTATTGTTGCGGTGGTCGTAAAAATAGTACTTTGCGCTTGGTGCAATGAATTCATGATTTCTGATCACGAGTGCTTCGTTTTTTTTTTTTTTTTTTCTATATTAATAAAAACTACGGTTCTTAATAATAAATTACAATCGAGCCTTAATAGACTAATAAGCAATTTAACTCTAACTTATTATTATATTGTATAATGTTATGACTAAGAATAGTGTCAATTTGCACTTTTATACAGTTCGGTAGCACTTTCTTAGAGTCTGATACGTTAAAAACACTTAGTTCACGTGTTACATGTATAGCACAATATTGTTTGCTATTATTTTTTTCACTTATAACACACTTTTACTACACTAACTCAAATGGTTTAGTTCTCTTTAGCCTACGCACTATGTCCGTGTTATCTAGCAGCTGGATTGCTTCCACATTCACATGTCGATGAAGTCTGTGTTCGTGGGCTTCAGCAAAGTTTTGAATAACGGTGGTGACGAGTTTCATTTTAAGGTCGCGGTGAAGGTCGTCATTTCTGATGTACCATGGTGCATTAACAGCATCTCTGAGTACTTTATTTTGGAATTGTTGTATAATTTTAACATTGCTTTGTTTAGTACAGCCCCATAGTTGGATACCATACGTCCAAATTGGCATAAGAATATGCTTGTATACTATCATTTTGTTGTGTATTGATAGACAGGATTTCCTTCCGAGTAACCAATACATATTTTTGTACCGTATATCGAGTTCCTGTCTTTTCTTTTTGACGTGGGATTTCCAACGCAACTTGGCGTCAAGAGTTATACCAAGGTATTTGGCTGTATTCGCATAAGGCACTTGCATGCCGTTTATATAGACTGGGTGGTAATCGCAGTGTTTATTAGTGAAGTCAATGTGAATCGATTTTGACTCATTCAGTTTGATCTTCCACTTTTGTGTCCAGTCGTAAACTTTGTTCACAGCTAGTTGAACTTTTTTTTCTACTGCTTCTTTGTGGTTTGAACCAATAGCCATAATAGCAGTATCATCAGCAAAGGTCGCTATGGTGTTGTTTTCCAGCTCTGGGATATCACATGTGTATACCAAGTACAGGATTGGGCCTAACACACTTCCTTGTGGTACTCCGGCCTTAATAGTTTTTAGGTCAGAATATGCGTCCTCTTGCCTTATCCTGAACATTCTGTTGCTTATATATGACTCTAGAATATCTGAAAATTCGGGGAGCATGCGTCTGAGTTTGTATATCAGACCCTCATGCCAAACTTTGTCGAAAGCTTGTGCGACATCTAGAAATACGGTGGCGCAGACTTGCTTGTTTTCGAGCGTTTTTTCGATGATGTTTGTTATTCTATGTACCTGGTCGATGGTAGAATGTTTTTCCCTGAAGCCAAATTGATGGTTCGGAATAAGGTCTTTTTCTTCTATAATTGGTTTTAGCCGTTTTAATAGGAGCTTTTCAAACAATTTTGATAATACTGGCAGTAGGGAAATGGGTCTATAAGATGATGCTTCATGGGGTGGTTTCCCAGGCTTCGCAATCATAATGACTTCAGCAACTTTCCATGGCTCAGGTACATGTTTTAGCATAAATGCAGCATTAATAAGTCTGGTCAGCTTAACTATGGCTTTGCGCGGGAGGTGTTTTAGAATTTCTCCTGTTATGAGGTCATAACCCGGGGATTTCTTCGAGCTTATGTTGTTTTTAATTTCTCTCACAACTTCTTTAGGAGTTACAAGCCGAATTCTTTGGTTTTGTGATACATTTTCACTCTCAGATATTTCTATGGAACTTTCATTGGGTTGAAAAGTATCTTCTAAGTATTGGGCAAACCTTACCGCTTTTTGATCATTGCTTATGGCCCATTTTCCATCGCTGTTTCTCAAAGTCAAAGTCAAATATATTTATTTCAATTAGGCCAATAAGCGACACTTTTGAACGTCAAAAATTAAATGTTAATAAAAAATGTACAAGTAATAAACTCTCTAATAAATTGACTCTACCGTGCATTCGGAAAGTAGCTTGTTATGGAGAAGAACGCACAAGAAACTCCATACTTACTCTTTTAAAAAAATATATGTTTTACAATGTTTACTTATGTACATACATTAATAAATTCATATATGTGAGGACGATGCACCCAAAAATAGCACTACCCACTATACAACGTACAGGTATAAAGTAATAAAAGCACTAACAGGTAAATTCATTAGTTTTATAAATAGGAACATGGTTCTCACATACTTACAAATATTGCAAACATAGGTAAAATACCTAATTCAACAACAACGGAACCTTGTGTGAGTCAAATTCTGGAAAAAATATAAAAAATAACCTAAGAATACAAAAACTATGAATAGTAATACAAATAGCAAATTTGATTTTGTCCACACCAAAGATTGCCCTACGGAGCGGGACCAACATGTTGCCAAGCATTCTTATCTTGAATATAATCATCTAATTTGTAATATGCTTGTTTACAAAGTGTGCTTTTAACTAAAGTTTTAAATTTACTTTCATCTAGTTTTAATATATCACAAGGTATTTTGTTATAAAATTTAACACAGTACCCCATGAAAGATGAGTGTACTTTTGCTAGTCTATAAGATGGTTGATCTAACTTATCTTTATTTCTCGTATTACAATTGTGTCTATCACTGACCTTACTAAAGAGATGTATATTTTTCCTTACATACATGATATTTTCATAAATGAATTGGCAAGAAACTGTCATAATATTAATATTTTTAAATAGCTCCCTAAGAGATTCTCTGTGACTTAAATTATATATGGCTCTGATAGCTCTCTTTTGCAATATAAATATGGATTCAATGTCAGCCGCTCGGCCCTACAATAAAATACCGTATGACATAATGCTGTGAAAGTAACTAAAATAGACCAAACGCGCGGTCTCCACATCCGTCAACTGTCTTATCTTTCTAACAGCATAAGCGGCCGAGCTCAGCCGACCCGCAAGAGATGTTATGTGAGAACTCCATTGCAATTTGTCGTCTAAAGTGATTCCCAGGAAAACTGTTTGATTTACAAAGTCCAGCTTTTCGCCATTCAATATGATGTCGCATTCGCTACTTCTAACATTCGGCAATGTGAATCTGATACATTTGGTTTTTTTTTCATTTAGTACCAAATTGTTTGCCGTGAACCAATTTTGGACCTGATGAATCGAGTTATTCACATCATCAAGATTTTGTGACCGCCGATCTATTTTAAATACCAAAGATGTGTCATCAGCAAACAACACCATTTTCGGTTGATTTTGTAGTAATTGGGGTAAATCGTTAATATAAACTAAAAAGAGGAATGGACCCAATATCGAGCCTTGAGGAACACCCATTGTCATTTCAGACCCTAGTGAGTTTACGCCGTTTATCTGAACTTTAACTTGTCTGTCTTTTAAATATGATCTAAGTAACCCAAGGGCTGTATGTCTAATTCCATAGTGCTCGAGCTTAAACAATAGTGTATCATGGTTAACGCAATCGAACGCCTTCGAGAGGTCGCAAAAGATTCCAATGGCGTCTTGTGCTTCCTCCCAGGCGTTAAAGATGTTCTTTATTAGGGTGACACCGGCGTCAGTTGTGCAACGCCCTTTGGTAAAACCGTACTGTTGATTATAAAAGATAGAATGTTTGTTAAAATGACGCAACAATTGGTTGAGCATTAACTTTTCGAAGACCTTACTGAGAACCGGCAGTATTGACACTGGCCTATAATTATTGGCTTCTTTGCTATCCCCGGATTTAAACAATGGAACTACTTTACTGTGTTTCATGAGGTCCGGAAAAACTCCTTGATCGACACTAGCATTAAATATTAAAGCTAAATAGGGTGCAACAGTTTCAATGATTGGTTTACACACTTTTACAGATAGTCCCCAAAGATCTTCTGTTGATTTAATTTTAAGATCTTTAAAAGCTTTTAAAATAGCCTGGGGATTTGTATGTTGAAACTTGAACTCTGATGGGCACGCATTTACGTTCTTTCTTAGTAAGGCAGCAGAGAGTGTGGGTGAGGAGTTTAAGGCTGCTGTAGTTTTAAGAGGAATATTAACAAAAAAGTTATCAAATTCCTGAGCTACCTCTATATCTGAGGATATGGGGCCATGTGCAGTCGCTAAATTAAATTCAGTATTACGCTGTTTTTTCCTACCTGTTTCATTATTTATTATTTTCCAGGTAGTTTTTATTTTATCGTCTGCCGATTTTATTTTATTGCTTATATACAGCGCTTTAGCTATTTTGCATGCAATTTTAAAGGTTTTTGAATATTTCGCAACATACTTATCAAAACTTGTATTATTCATATGTTGCTTTAGGCCATAAAGTTCATATAGCTTTTCCCTGCTTTTACGACTGCCTGGAGTCGCCCAATCGCTAAATACGAACTTGGTGTAAATACTTTTCACTTTCTGTGGAAAAGTGTCATTAAATTGCATGTTGAGTACTTTAAAAACTCGGCATAGAACTCATTTGGGTCATCTATATTAAAAAAGTTTTGAACACATAATTTACTAGTCAAGGTTTTATTAAATTTTTCTAAATTTTTACTTGTAATTGGTCTAAATTTTATTTGCATTTTTTGCAAAGGTATGTAGGTGCTATACGTTATTGTTTGCCCACTGTGATCAGATGTTAATTTATTTACAATTTCTTTATTTAGGTAATCACAATTACAAAAAACGTTATCTATGCAAGTCGCAGAAGAAGCTGTCACTCTAGTTGGCTCCATAAAAACATTTGTTAGATTAAATGATTTAAAAAGACCCAATAACCTAATACTGTTAGAGTTATTTTCTAATAAGTTAATGTTAAAATCGCCACATATGATGATTGATTTACTGCTAGTACTAACTTTTTTTAACACATCTTCCATTATAGAGTCAAACACAGATAGATTCTGGTAACTTGGAGGTCTGTAGACACATACTACAACATGCTTATCAAGCTCAACACAGGACAATTCAATGGTGTGTTCAACCGACAGTCTAACAATGTCTTTTCTTTCTTTAGATTTAATAGAATTCTTAATAAGTATTAATGATCCGCCATGTATCATACGTTTTCTGCTGAAATGGCTAACTACACAATAATTTTCATAATTAATGGACCTTACTTGGTGATCTTTTAACCAATGTTCTGTTAGACAAATAATATCAAATTTAGTTTTTTCTAGAAATAGTTCAATTTCTAATAATTTGGAAGAGCAACCTTGAATGTTCTGATTTAATAATTTTAAAGAGTATTGATCTCTCCTCAGCTTTGTACCACTAAATGGATTGCCAGAAGATACCTTCATACTATTGACTAATAATAACTGATTATTTGCAGAGGTAACTTCTATTGTCTTATGGACTAGTTTAAATTTATGTTGCTAGTTGAACTAGGCAACACAGGGTCGTCAATTAATATAGAATTTGATAGATTTACTATCACTTCATTAATAGAATATGCTATCAACATAGCAATCTTATGTCTACATCTACGTGACAGAGAGAAAGCTCTCTGCGTTACTTGAAGTCCACTAATAAATCTATTAGTGTCAAAAAACAATAATTTGTCACTATGACAAGTCAACATTTGTAAAATGTTATTTAATTTAAAAATCCGCTTGTTCTCATCTTCTGAGAAGCTATCTGAATAAGGAAAAGCACAAACCATGAGCTTTCCTACATTTAACCCTAACAAGGTGTCAATACCAGCCATTATGTCCCTTTTGGTAATTCCAGTACTATTTCCTAATAGCAAAACCATTGTAGAACAATTATCTATTTTTGAATTTATAATTCTATTGATCATTTGTTTAAAACTTATATTATGGTAACAATGATTTGTAAAACTATGGCTAAGGTAATTTTGTAATATTTTTCCAAAGCCTGAACCTATTTCATCACTAAATAATATTGTTTTACATTCCTTTTCACTGTGTACACATGTCTTTTCAGGAAAAGCCAACATTGGTGGAGACAAGTCACCTTGAAGCTGGGGAGGTGGTGGGTAGTTGACACAGCTGCAAGAGGAATTAGTAAGAGACTCATACCTCTCTGCATTGTGCTTCACCAAGTCCAACAATTCCCCAGCCTCAATCAAGCGCTCACTCAATTGCTGTTGTGAAATTTCATATTTCTCAAAAATATTCTTCAGTAAACTCTCCTTGTATAATAAATCTTTTTGGAGGCACTGTGTATCTTTATCATACTTTTCCCTACAATTATCTAGCTCACCCATGCAGGTATTTAGTCTACTAGTTAGGTTAACACGTTCCTTTCTAAGAGTAATATTTAATTTTAGGAGATTTTGTTTTTTTATTGCTCTCCGTGAACGTTTCATATTTTTTTTGATTTTAATATATTTCTTTAATGTATTATGACTCATGACAATATGACATAATGGTCTAGTGTCATCACCAGTCAAATCTATTACAAAATCTGGCTCACACACTGATTCCGACTGAATGCTGCCAACCAACTCACTAAATAAACTATTAGTGTTATTAAACTGCTCACTGACTCTAATAGACTCTGCGCAAGATAGTGCCTTATGGGCATCACACAAAGCTTGTTCAAGTTCAGAAACACGGTTTAAAGTTAGTTCATACGTGTCATTGCACTTCTGGTATAATGTCGCTTGGTGCTTAAGTGCCCGGTGTTGTTCGGCTAAGTCTAGGTGCTGAATGTGTAGCTCAGCTAGCTCATTCTTGAGGAAGGTGTTTTTATGAACCACCTTTTCAACTTCCACCTCACTGTCTGCAATTTCTTGAAGCAGTTTCTTATTCAGTGATTTGGAATCTTGCAGCTCATTCAGTGAAGCTCTCAATTTTGCTTCCAGCTCCTTCATTGTAGCGCTGCGGGTCATCATTTTCCTTAATTATCTGAAATGTGTAGAATTTAAACTAAATAACAGTGCAGTAGTTTTCTAATATTAGATAGGAGGTAGTTGAGAAAAAATAAATAAAAAAAATACTAAAGAAAAAGTTTAAAAGTTAATAATGTTAAGAAAGTATAGCTGTTACAGATAGATAAGTTTAAGACTTAAATGGAGAATTTAAATAAGTAAAAACAAAATAGGAAGAACTATGGAAAACACTGCTTTGAATTTACTAAATTACAGGCTACAATTAAAACCTTTATTTATTAAATTTTTGACAATTTCTAGGTAAGATCTTAATAGAAACCTACAACGATTATTTTGTGCAGTATATTATGTAGTGTTTCTGATGGGAGGTATTTGCATAATCGGCCTTTTTAGTTTTCTTGTAGCTTTCCAAAGAGAGTAATCCGTTGATTGGTCGTTGGTTAGCTGCACAAGGTTGGAGTTCAGAGTTTCATCCTCAAATTGTATAATTTTCCTCTTTAATTGTTTGGTTAGGTTATTTAATAGTGTTTTATCCCGCGGGCACCTTGTTTGCTGCCAGCGCTTTCTTTGTTTTCTTTTCTCTGATAGTAAGTTAACAATATCCTTGGGATTGATATGCCCCTTATATTTCCGTTTTAATTGTGGAGTGTTGTTCCAAGCACATTGTTGAATGTTAACAACATATTTGTTTACTTCTGAGTCAAGCTGATCCTGATTTTGTAATGGAGTTTTTAGGTCGATTATTTTATCTAGATCAAGCGCAAAGCTGTCCCAGTCTGTACACTTGTTAACCAGAGTTAGATGGTATTCTCTTAATTGAATTTTTTGACTAAGTCTTAGTATTATCGGGGAGTGATCCGAATTCATCAGAAACTCTTCCTCCAAACTAACATAATTGGTGGATATGTTTTTACATATGAAAAAGTCTATGAGATCCGGTATTTTCTGATGGTCAGTTGGCCAGTATGTTGGTTTGCCAGTGCTCATAACTTCACAATGTGTGTCTCTAACTGCGTTTAAGAGCTGTCTTCCCTTTGTTGTAGTCAATCGTGACCCCCAATGCGTATGTTTGGCATTAAAATCACCGCCTAGGATGAATCTTTGACCCAAAACTTCAAAGAATTGCAAATATCGCTCTTTTCTTATCATATGCCTTGGAGGACAGTAAACAGCTGCTATGGAAACGTGACACAATTTAGTTTTGACTGATACTGCCACAGCTTGAATGTCTGGTTCCTCAAATTTACTGTGCTCGTAATGGTTAAGGTTTTCTTTAATTATAACCGCGCTACCTCCTCTGGCAGAGTTGTCAGGGTGAAGCGAATTATATATCTTGTATCCATTAAATTTAACAAAAGATTGTTTAGTGAAGTGCGTTTCAGAGATTAAACACACGTCTATATTTTCTGTGTCTAGGACTGCCTGTAACTCATTCTGATGTTTGAGGAGCCCATTGGAGTTCCACGCCATTATTTTTAGTGTATTAGTCATTTATGATTATTAAGAGCAGCTGTTTTGGTGCTGGATTCTAACTTCTCTAGTCGTTTGTCAAATGTAGTAATACATTTTAAAATCTGATTTATCTTATCTTCTAGATTTGAGGGTTGTGTGCCTTGTTTTGCAGCCTGAGCATAGGATATACTTTTGGTGGCTTGAACAGGTTTAACAGTTGACTGGACACCTTCTTTCCGTGTGTGTTGGTCAGGATTCCCTATTGTAGAAAACTGTTGGGCTGTTGGCACAACAAGTTTCTTTTTTATTTTTCATCATTTGCATCTCTTTGGCTACTTCACACCCTCTGTAGTTGGCTGGGTGGGGTAAGCCACAGTGGACGCATTTCGGTTTCTCTTGCGGAGATTTAATACATTCGGCTGTAAGGTGCTTGCCAGTGCATTTTACACACCTTGGCTCTTTTTTACAGTATTTATGAGTATGCCCATATGCCTGGCATCTCTTACACTGTGGAATGAGTTTCGGATTTTTGAGAGGGTGAATTTCAATTTTACACCCTAAAATGTGCTTTGTTGCATAGATTTTATTGACATCTTCGTCATTATGAAAAGAAAGAACGAACATATTGAGCGGTTCTTTACTCCTCCAGCTCAACTTGTGGTCAACTTTTTCTATTTTAAGACCTTGCGATATTAAATCATCTTTGATTCGATCTGGCTGGCAAGAAGAATGTAACTTTTTCACTACAACTCTTATTGGCCTAGCCTGTTTGTTTTCGTAAGTGTGCCAATGATAGTCTTTCTCTGTCAAAAACCTAGCAATCGCTCTATAAGAGTCATCAGTTTTAGCGTTGATCTTCACACAGTCTCCATTCATCATTTTGGCGGTAAATGATTCAGTTGGTTGGGTTTCAGTCAGTGAGTCGTAAAACATTTGGTAGCTTTTGACTCCGTCTATAATGATTGGCGGTGGTGCACGCACTTTTTTGACTAATGTCTGTTCTTTCTCCAATGATTTTTGTTTTTGGGCGTTCGTTCCGGGTTGTTGTGGGGGAGAAAGGGAAATGTTTAACTTCCTTTTTTTCCTACTTTTGGCCCTTATCCACTCAGTCTCTTTAGCGAGTTCTTCCTCGTCTGTGTAATACTTGACGTTTCCTTTTTCAGACTGAGCAAATCGTATGTTGCTCTTAGCTTCCAACTCCTCGGGGCTATTATTTCCTTGTTCCTTGCTTGAGCTGGGATTTTCATTTTGGCGGCTTTGTAGTTGATACTGAAGGCTTTGTATTTGGACCTGCAAATCATTAACAAGAAGTGCCAGCTTTTCTCTTTCTGATTTTTCTTGGATGTAACTGTCATACAACAGCTTTTCCAGATCAGTTTTAATTTTTATTTTAGTTGGCGACATTGTAGGGTAAATAGGCAGTACACCTTCACAATTAACTGATTGCACTGTTTACACTATAATAAATAAATAACTGGGTCATCGCGGCGACCTTGACCAGCCGATTTCGCAACGCAGCGACGACGGCGTTATTCTGATGCGCCAGCGAATTACGCTTACGTAGCTCACTCGCGCGAATTATAGGTATACGACCGTTCTCGATAGAAATCAAACGATAACAACGAGTGCTTCGTAAACAAGAAACAAAATCCATTTTGGCATTAAGAGAGACCAGCCCATCATATGGCCTCTTTTCACTTCGATAGCGCCAATACATCGATGTTGATGCTTTCTAATCTGGAGTTACGTAGAGTGCTTATGCTGCTATACCACCCACTTTGGTCAACATATGCACACGCTAGCTTAACTTAGCTATACGCAACGCGCACCACATAGAATACCCAAAAGAATTAAGTATTCTTGGGCCGATTTTACCAATGACACTAATCGCGAATAGTTTAACTAAACTATCATCAACATCAACATGGATGTACTATCCTCAAATGCATATTTCTCTACGCAACTGATGTTTGCTGTTAGAGAACCCAACTATGGGTTAGGCTCGCCTTTGTACATAAACTGTCCTATTGTATTTGTATGTTTTGTGTACAATAAAGAATAAGAATGAAGTCAGTTTATTCAAATACAGCGTTCTGATTGGTAGTTTCTCAGCGGTCTCGACCAATCAAAACGCTGTCTGAGTAATCGCGATTAGTTCCATTGGTGAATTTGTTCCTTAGTAGTAGTCTTAAATTGTCTTTTGTAGGTACCAATTTTTGCGTTATGGACATCGACTTCCAAAAATAAAGTTATTTTTTCACTTTGTAGTTTTTTATTTGGAAGTCGGTTATTTAGCAAAAAAGTTTTTTAATTTTTCACTTTTTAGTTGTACTTACCTAATAGGCAAGTTGTTTAGTAAAGTACCTATAACGCCAGAATAGATTACCCGAATATCATGAAACTTGAACATAACCGGTGAAATGAGAGATCTACGTACCCCTTAAGAGCGTACTGGCGTGAACAATGAACAGATATGCGATTGCAGCAATCCCGAGAGGATTGCCGTTATTAACTGAAGAGTTCTGTTGTATATCATCGAAGCCCTTAATCAGATCAACACCTAATTAAAATGGGACCAATTTGGGAACATACCCTTAACAAAACGTCTTTCAAGGGTGGGTAGACGAACACTGCCAACGACAACATCGGCTCCGTATTTTATTATTGTATATAAATGTTTTATTTGTATTTATCGTGCAAAAAACTAACGAAAAAGTAAAAGTGTTTTCCAATATCGCTGTGAAAGTGTTCGCAAAGGATTCTGAACGTGAACACCGGAATTTATCATCAAAACGATTACCAGTAATGGCTTGTCGAAACCAGTGTCAAATCAAGTGCTACTGTGACTTACGCGAACAACAATCAAAAGTGTGACAATACCATAACTTTCTGCAATAATATTAAACTTGGAAAAATCAAATCGTTCTAGTGACGGTTATTAACTTCTTAAAAAATAATAATTGAACTTTGTCAGTCCACCGACATTCGAATAAAAGTGCAAAATTATAAAATCTGTAATAACAAGTGACCAATTTGAACCACCACTGACAACAACCAGTTGGCCTCGTGGATAAGAACGTTGCTTTTATAACGCTGCTTCGGTGAACGCGAGTTCAAATCCCAGTTCGGCGCAGGACTTTTGGCAAGTTTCTTTAAAATATACTCGTATAATATATACTATGGATTCATTTCAAAACATAACATTTCGGACGAAACACCGCACCAAATCAATGACAGATATTTCAAAAACAGCTGACGACACTTTGGACCATAGTAGTAGTTCCATCAACCTAACGATAGATGGCAGCTCTAATAGTCTTCCAAACATATCTATCGGCGAAAGTGACTCACAGTTACAGGAGCTTAGAAGTGAGATAGACAAACTAAAGCTAGAACTAATTTCAGCTCATGATGAGATTAATATATTGTCGCTAGAAAACATGGAACTAAAAAAGACAGTTACAAAACTTAACACTAAGCATGAGTTGGTCAAAAAAGCGACTAAAAAGCTATCAAGCGAGACACCTAGTAAAAAGAAAACCATGATTTCTAAACACACACCAAAATCGCAAAAGAAACAGGCTGTATTTCATACAACATGCACAAAAACACTACAGAATCCAAATACAACTCCAAAAATTAATCCAAAATTAAATGAAATAAGGAAGACGACTATAGGAACCATAAATAAAACACAGACTGAGAAACACCATCTGCAACATAAAAAACAAAACAAAATGTGTATATTGAGTTCCAATAGACAAAACAAGGTCCTCTCCATAATAGAAGAAACTGTTGAGAAACAATACAACTTTTGCCACTATTTAACAACAGACGGAGCTACAGGTGATCTTCTGAAAGGGATTGAGTCAAAACTCAAGGATTATACAATGAATGATTTCTGTGTTGTTTTAATTGGTGAACAAGACTTTAAAATCAGTAAAAATTACTCTGAACTAATAGTAAACTTACGTAACATTCTTAGTAAAATAACTCATACGAACATTATTATTTGTTTACCTACATATAAATATAACATGAATTCGAACATGTATAATTGGCGAATCATGAATTTCAACAAGTCACTATGTCAAGACATCTGGACATACAAATATGCCTGGGTGTTAGATTCAAATGCAGTTATAGACTATGACTATAATACATTCTTCAGGCTGTCAGGTCAAGTAAACAATTTTGGATTCCGCTCCATCTTTGCTAGTCTTCTAGCCTTAATTAATGACATACAGTGCCTCCACACTAAGTCTGAAAATAAGAACCTCATAACGTTAACATCTCACGATCCAACACACATATTAGAAACCGAAAAGCAGTTTTTTCGTGACTAAGAACCTTTACATTATGCATCAATACATAGCGGGGCTTTTAAATAAGGCCGATTCCCTAATTGTTTGCTTAGAGGAACTAGCGGAAAAGGACATTGGTGTTGATGCGCTGTGTGTTACAGAACATTTCATGATGGAAGGTTACGAACGCCATTTAAATATCCCCAATTACAATGTAGCTTCATTTTTCTGTAGAAAAGAAAGTAAACGAGGTGGGGCTTGTATTTTAATAAATAATAGCCACCAATGGAGAGATGTGCCACAAATAGCTCAACTATCATTATCTGGTGTAGTTGAATGTTGCGGTGTGGAGCTCATTCAATATAATATTATCATTCTGTGTGTCTACAGAGTACCGAAACTGAACAATCTAAGAGTATTCTATGAAACAATAGAAAGAATATTGAGGTTCATTAGTAAGAAAAGGTATGAGCATATTATAATGGCGGGAGACTTTAATATAGACGTAATGAAAAAGAATAGCGTTGTGTTGGAGTTCGAGTGTCTGTTGCTAAATTTCGATCTTAAATTAGCGTTACACCAACCTACTAGACTTCAAAGCCATACATGCATAGACAATTTCGCACATAATTTTAAAGCTAACTGTAAAACTGACGTCATTGAATTTGCTCTATCAGATCACACAGCGCAAATTATGAATTGCCCGGTAAAAAAAACCTGTATTTTAAAATATTGGCGTGTAAAACGACGGGATTTGAGTCTGGAAAATATGGTTAAGTTTAAGGACTGTTTGAAACAATTGACTTTTTCAGAAATTTATGAAACAAATGATTTAAATATCGCATTTGACATTTTTATTGACATATTTAAACTTTTTTATGACCTCTGTTTCCCTTATAAGTTGACAACTATAAATGTTACACAAAAAACAAAATGGATTTCAAACGGTATTAAATTATGCAGCAAAAAGAAACGACAATTGCTCTGGCGTTTCAGATTAAAACCAAATATTACGAATAAGAAAAATTATATTAACTACACATAAAGATTTAAAAAGGTAATGAAATTGACTCGACGTGCTCAAAACAATTACTCAATTAAAACTTCCACAAATAAATCCAAAACGACATGGAACATAATAAATAAATCGAAACCATTTTTACCTAAAGAATCCATAAGCCGTTTAAATGTAAATGACAAATTAATAAATGACCCTCTTGAAATCGCCAATGCATTTAACAATTTCTTCATAGAAAAAATACAACCAATACAGGGCTCGGGAAATAACGTAACCGCAAATGTGATAAAACAGAAAGACTCAATTTTTGTTGCGCCCAGTATACCCACAGACATACTCAATATTGTGAAAGGTCTAAAATCTACAAATAGTACAGGTTACGACGGTATTTCTACTAGGGTGGTAAAGTATGTTTCTGATACAATATGTACACATCTAAGCCACCTTATAAATCTATCTATATATTCAGGTGTTTATCCGGATGCCCTAAAAGTATCCGTAGTAAAACCATTATTTAAGAAAAACAGTAGAGAGAACATGGCTAACTACAGACCAATTGCCTTAATCCCAATATTATCTAAAATTTTTGAAAAATATATTTATAAAGAATTTTATTCATATTTTGAAAACAAACATATATTTGGTAACGAGCAGAAGGGTTTAGGCAAAATAGGTCCACAAATATGGCAATTTACGAGTTTTTACATACCGTCATAAATAATATGGACAAGAGAATCCCGGTATGCGCTATTTATTGCGATATGACGCAAGCTTTTGACTACGTTGATCATAGCGTACTATTACAGAAACTGGAAGCCTATGGCATAAGGGGAAACATACTGCACCTTATTGAATCGTACCTGACTAATAGAAAATAATACACAGAAATAACTAGAATTAATATTAAGACGAAGAGAGAAGAAATTTACAGATCAAACGAACGCACACCTATGTACGGTGTACCCCAAGGTAGCGTAATGGGTAGTTTGCTTTTTATTATTTACATTAATGACCTGCTTAGTGCAATTGACCACCCCATGACACTCTTTGCCGACGACAGTACAATGACTATAGCATGCAATAATAATGACATATATGAAAATGACATAAATCAATCTTTGACATCAATTATATCTTGGTTAGATAGAAACAACCTTAAAATAAATTTAGATAAAACAACCATTATGCATTTTAGGCAACGAGTCCAGGCGGTAAATGACATTAAAGCTATGTACAATGACACCTTACTTAATAAAGTTGACAACACAAAATTTTTGGGAATTATGATAGACGCAAAGTTGGACTGGAAGGTACACATCGAATACTTAAGTAAAAGGTTGAGCTCTTCTGCGTATGCCTTATATAAACTTGCCCCAGAACTTAACACAGAGGCATTGGTAACTGCTTACCATGGGCTAGTTGCATCATTGCTACGCTATGGGATCATATTTTGGGGAAACTCGACTGACAAAGAAATAGCGTTTAAGGCTCAAAAAAGATGTATTCGAGCTATGTTCAATTTGAGTACCATAGACAGCTGTAAGCCTTATTTTATAAAATACAAATTATTAACCCTACCTTCACTTTACATTTTCGAATTAGTAACATTTGTAAAACTAAATCCGGAACTATTCCCACGACTAGCTGACACCCTCCCCCGTAATAGACGTGACAATAGCCAACTTTGCCTACACACATCAAAAACAGCCTTAATGTCAAAGAGTGTCTTTTGTATGGCGCCTAAAATGTACAATAAAATACCGCAATCATGTAAAGCTTTGCCAGCAAACCTATTTAAAAAAAAGATGCGAGATTTATTAACAGACAAATCTTATTACCATATACGTGACTTCTTGAATGATAATATAATAATGTGACATTATTTTCTTTTAATATTTGTTTTTTTTTCTTTCTTTTAAGTCATCTATTTAATTGAGATGACATTTAAACTAATTTACGTTTTGTTTAGTTTGTACCTGACAGCATTTTCATTAATATCTATGACATTTTATGATTTTACTGTACTTTGTTGACATTTGATTTTATAAATCTTAATTGTGCAAGACATTTTATGATTTTATTGTATTTTTCTTTGACATTAATTTATGATTTGATTGTACTTTTTTGACATTTTATTCTTTTGGGTTTTTTTTTTTTTTTATCAACCCTGATTTTTTTTTATTATGACATTTTATGATTTTATTGTATTTTTTTGACATTATTTTATTTTACTAACAATTCTCTATGACATTTTAAGATTTGATTATACCTCTCTGACATTTCTATTTTTTTTTAAATATAATTTGATTTTTTTTGATAGATATTATGACTTGACAAAGATGATCTATTGTTATCTTTTTTGTTTTTTTTCTGACATTAACTTTTTTATTGTGATTTGTTTAAAATTTATAATTAAAATGTTCTTTATATCAATTTAATTAATATAAACAATTTTGTAAGATTTATATTTGTACGCCTCGATAGGCAAAACATGTATGTGCTATATTATTGGGTCAACATCTTGCATGCATAAGGTATGTATGTATACACATGTTATGGCAAATAAATTATCTTTATCTTTATCTTATCTTTAAAAAAAAAAAAAACAAAATCGGTTCCCAAATGACGGAGAAATCGGTGAAAATACATAAAAAAAAAAACTTACATAAAGTCGAAAATAGAACCTCCTCCTTTTTGGTAAGTCGGTTTATAAAAAATAAATAAAAAGAATTAACAGTTAGGTACAGTCAGGTAAATTAGCAGTTTTTTGTGTTATTTAAACAATGTTATGCTAGTTTTCTGATGAATATGAGCTGCACCTTGTTACGTTCTTTTGGAATTATCCCCACCCACAATTTTACTCATCACCATTAGGTGATGAGTAAAATTTTACATAATCAAATTGCTTAGACAAGAACCGGTTAAGGCAAGTGTTATTGTAAATCAATATTTTACATATGTACTTCTTCTTCTTCGAGTCGACGATACAGCAAAATAAGATTGGCCATAATACCTGCTAAAAAGCTATTTCATCATTTTCGTAAAACCTTTATGAATATTTGCTGATGAGGATTCGTTTATCTACTTTAAAGGATATATTCTGCCTTAAATACATAGATTCATAAGTGGGATAGACTAGCTTCAATATAATCTCTTCTATAGAAAATAACATAGCTTTCACTGCCACTTAAGTCATTATAAACATAAAACTCATATTTCTTTAGAACGAGATCCCATCGCAAAATCTGCAGTCATTTGTTTTCCTTTAACTTATTTTTTTATGAAATAAAGAAGAATAGATTACCGCTTGGCTGGAAATATCTAACAAACATAACTATCAAACAAAAATTACAATTTATTTAATTAAGATAATTGCGGCTAGTGGCACGTGTGTGAGTACTATGTACCCAACTGTAAATCTACCATTTACTGTACCTATGTGTCGTTCGTTGACTTTTGTGTGCCCTGGCAGTTGAGTGTGTCATGCTCTCTCAAATGTCTCTCTGATGGTGGCACGTGTATTGGATCATTAATTGGTTCCCTTCATGATGGTTGAGCTGGGTGGTGCCAATTCATGCGATATGTTCGTGAACGGGCGCCCTCAGTTGGGTTTGGTCATAACTTAACTGCTTCGGATGTTAATGTTTTTCAAGTACGTATTATATAACTGCTCAGTACATGTGTGAGTACTTTTAATACTTTATACCTGTACGTAGTAATGTGTGTAGTGCTATTCTGGGTGCATAGTTCTCACATATCGCCGGCCCCGGGCAATAAAGTGGTAATCGCCGGTTACGCTCTTTTTAATGTTATTTGATTTTTGGCTTCTCTGAGTATCAATCTATCACTCCAATTTTTTCGGATTTTTTTATTAATATTCCTTTAAAATAAATGGCAATAACGACTTTATTGCATGGGAAATTCTCTTATGACTAAGTTATGTATTATTGCATTACTCTAAGAAACATAACACAAACAAACAGTAAACATCTTTACACTAAATTTGTAAACGATAATAAACAGTAATATATTTAACCACGTTTTTGAAAATAAGCTTATTATATCAATAAACTGTAAATACTTAATACAAAGTATTCACGAGAGATTTTATTCTGTACAAGCTATTGCGCCTTTCTTCCCGTAAATTTATTGTAGCCCCGGCGACGTATTGTTATGTTACGCTGAACGAAATACGCAGAAAGGTTGGGGTTGTAAAGATAAGATGTAGAAATTCTCTTCATGAAGCTGAAATTTGGCAGATGGGTAGTTTAATCATCTTCATCAACTTGCTGCCTCTGACCCATGTTACTTGGGATCGACGCAACACGTTTTCTTCTTCCATACAGTCCTGTCACCCGTCACGCCATCACTGACTTCCTTTTCTTTCATATCACTCCTCACACAATCCGTCTATCTTTTCTTTGGCCGTCTCCTCCCTCTCCATCCACATTTATATTCATAACTCTTTTAGTAACATGCATCATCCCTCCTCATCACATGCCATACGAGAATAAACGGTTTCCTGACGCCACTTTCAAACTACCTCTAATATACTCATTTCTCACTTTATCCATTCTCGTCACTCCTCACATCCATCTCAACATTCTCATCTCTGCTACATGCAATTTCTTTTCATCCATCTTTTTCATAGCCCAACATTCTGATCCATACAGTACGACAGGTCTAATCACGCACTTGTAAATTTTCTCCTTTAACTTAAGGGGCATCCGTGGGTCGCAAGTTGTTCCAGTGACCTGTCGCCATTTCATCTTTAACTATTTAATTCTATTCGTTGGTCAGTACCAACATTTAAAATTAAATAAGTTAATCGTTAAATTATGTTAATGCTTGCTGTACCTGGATATACTATACAGGCTGAGTTTTCCAAGTGGGCGTGGATGGTCAAATCAGACACTATGAAGAATAGCGAAAACACTCAAAGGGACACACGGGGCCGATTTTGATGAAATCAACCAGAATTGCTCATAAAAATTTAGTAGTTAATAAATAAAGTAGTTTATAAAAATTATATGAATTTATTCAAGTTAAAGTGGCATAATGTTTTTATTTTTTTAAGGATTTGTCTGTTTTATTTTTGTTTGCAAAGTTTAATACTTAATACAAATTAACAAAAAATAAAAAAATAAATAAATCATAAAATACTGTTTAAAATGATTAAACATAAAAATAAATTACAATATAAAGTCAGTCTGTTACGATGGTTACATAATACAAGGTGTCCAGAAAGGGTATCGGGTATTTGTTTTCGCGCCATATTCGAAACGGGGCGTCTAAAGGGTGCGGGGAGGGGTTCGTGGCGTCCGCCATTTTGTGGAGTTTTAGTCACGATGGAACAGTACTCGGGGACGCATCGCGCATTTTGCGTACGAGCGTATTATCGTAATGGTGATTCAATAGTGACTGCTTTTTTTTTTGCTAATTTTTTTTGCTTTGCTAATTTTTTGGTCCCAGAGTTGCAGGAGTTTGCAGGTTTCAACTCAAGAACGTGGTTCCAGCAAGATGGGGCCACTTGCCATACCTCAAATGACTCAATGGAAGTTGTTAACGAATTATTCCCTAATAAAGTCATTTCGCGAAGGGGTAACATCAACTGGCCTCCCAGAAGCCCCGACCTCAGCCCACTTGATTATTTTGCATGGGGATACCTTAAAAGTAAGGTTTATCAAAACAATCCGACGAATCTAACCCAGTTAAAGCAAAACATCAGGTCAGAAATGGCAGCAATATCAATAGCTATGTGTCAACGTGTTATCGCCAATCTTCGTTTCCGTTTAGAAGAGTGCCAGCAACATAACGGTCATCATTTGGATAACATCATCTTTTCCAAATAATTCTCCAATTCATATGCTAATAATGAACAATAAACTTTTTTATTGGATACAAATAATTTTTGTTTCATTGAACTTACAAATACCCGATACCCTTTCTGGACACCTTGTAGTAGTTTATGCAATGGTCATATAATAGGGGTTATTAAAACACGAGCGTAGGTTTATCAAATGAGGCGAAGCCGAATTTGATAATAATATTACGCGAGTGTTTTAATACCTAATTATATGCTATTGCATACACTACTTTATCTTCACTCATACAGTTGCAATAAAACAAAAGTAGAAACGGAAAAATATTTGGTATGGCGGGCAATTTAGATTCTCATTGCGCATGACTGCGCAGCGCGCGCCTCCTTAGACAATGACAGTACTTCAATGAGCCAATAAGCGCCAATAAATTAAAAAGTAAAAGTGTGCTATAAAAATTAAAAAGTTATTTTATGATGCAGTTATTTGAAAATCGAAGGCAAATGTTGAACTATAATGGTTTTTTTTTTTAAATTTTATCTATCCACGAACATAAAGTACGTGTTTATACAATATTTTTCGAATTCGTATTTGGAACATTACGTTGTGAGTGTAGATAAAAATATGTTTAATTGATAGGATTCTAAAATAGCGATTAGTGCATGATACAGCTAAGCTTTGGCTATAAAATTTCCCTGAAAAAGGTGGTAATCGACCATTACGCTCGAGATCTAAAGTGGAAATTACGTCGTATTACATACTTACATTCCTAAATCTCAGTGGTCGGTGTGTCTAAAAAGTCGTTAATGAGTTACAATTTAAACGGTATCGTCTATAATTTGTATTATACATTTTTTTAATTATTTCTTTAATTTTATATACCATTACAATTATTTTTGAATGGTTAAATTGGTAAAAAAATTAGCTTTCATTTGACACATTGAACTCCTGTTTTGGATTACTTTACGCTGAAATATAAATAAATTAGCTTCTTTTATTTCTCCTGTAAATTTGATTTTTGATATTACCGCTTTATTGCCCGGGGCCAGCGATATATGAATTTACTAATGTATATACTTTTATAAATATTGTATAACACTTATTTTTTTATGTGCGTTTTTCTTGTGCGTTCTTCTCCATAACAAATTCAAAGCTTTTATTTGCAGAATATGGGTAGGTTTACAGCTGTTAAAATTTAAAATATATATCGCCATAATCAGGCTCACGCCATGAAAATTTAAAAAGCATATTAATAAATTACAAATTAATTAATTAAACATAGTATCAAGTAAATAAGGCAATGAATTACAATGACAATGTCAAGCATACAATACTTTAAATAATTACAATTAAGAGAAATAGAAAGATCAATACATGTCAAACAGTGCAAAAATAACTATACAAATATACATAATTCGGTATGATATACGATTAGATTAACAACAACTTTTTTTATTAATTTTTTTGCTTTACAATTTATCATCAAGAAACTCTTTTACTGAGTAATGTGATTTATCTAACAGTATTTTCTTTAATTTATTTTTAAAAATATTATTGTTAGAAATTTCGAGTAAGTGATTGGGTAAATGATTATACACTCTAGGAATCATACAAAATATACTATTGTTCAAAACTACTTTTCCGAATGCAAGAAAGAAATTTTTTTTCTTGGTTGTAAATTTTACGTTTTTGTTGACGTTCAAAAGTGCCGCTTGTTGGCCTAGTTGAAATAAATATATTTGACTTAGACTTAGATTGTCTGCCTTCAGATCATAGTGGGCTACTGGTAACATTTGAGTCCAACATACCAATACAACAAGTGCAGATTCAATCCAGACCAATAACTTCCGGTAAATTAAATAAATTTAACAGCACTTTAATCAGTAAGTTAAGTTATCAGGACCTCATAGTGAACGACGGTTATATCTTATACACAAAAGTTTTCTCAGTGGTTCAAACAGAGTTCAATAATACTTTTAAGAAGAAAACCAAAACTATATGCCCTAAGTTTTTATTCAGTGACTGGGCGACGAAAGGACTCAGGAAAAGTAGGGAAAGACTTTACGAGCTGTATGGCCTTAATACGTATGTTGTATGTTGCTACTTACTCAAGAATATTTAAAAATACGTGTAAACTAGCTAAGGCTTTATACATTAGCAATACGGTTAAATTCGCAGAAAATAAAATTAAGACGGCTTGGAAAATTATAAAAATTGAAACGAAAAGGAACAAAAAAAAAATGCTGATTACACGCTTGAGACTATACATGGACTTATTAGAGATAACAAAAAAGTAGCTCAAGAATTTGTAAATTTCTTTACCAGTATCCCAATTAAAACTACTGAAACCTTAAATTCTTCGCCATCGCTCGCTTCTAGTTTATTAAACGCTAACGTTTCAGCCTGCTCGACTGTATTTAACTTTTCACATATAAACCCAATAACAGTAATAAAAGTTTTTAAGCAAATTAAGATCAAACTGACCGAAGATCTATGGGGAATGTCCATCAAAGTTTGTACCTGCATTATTCAGACTATAGCGCCGTATTTAGCTTTAATTTTTAATTTATGTATCTACACATAAATTAAAAATTAAAGCTAAATACGGCGCTATAGTCTTTCCGGACCTAATGAAACATAGTAAGGTTATACCACTTTTTAAATCCGGGGACAGTAAAGACACAAATAATTATAGACCTGTATCCGTGTTGCCGGTTTTCAGCAAGGTATTTGAAAAGATAATGCTAAATCAAATGCTCATTCATTTTAATACGAATAACATCCTACACGATAAACAGTATGGTTTCACCAAAGGACGTTGTACAACCGAGGCTGGTGTTACCTTATTAAAACACATCTTTGATGCGTGGGAGGAAGGGAAAGATGCCATAGGTATCTTCTGCGACCTGACGAAGGCGTTTGATTGCGTTAATCATGAAACATTGCTTTTGAAACTTGAGCATTACAGGATAGGCCAATTAGCATTAAGTTTAGTAAAATCCTATTTGAATGATAGACAGCAATTCGTTCAAATAAACGGTGTCAATTCGTCGGGGTTGAACGTGAAAATGGGGGTACCCCAGGGCTCAATTTTAGGTCCTTTCTTATTTTTAGTCTACATTAACGATTTTCCCCATCTATTGGAAAACAAATTAAACATGGTGTTATTTGCTGATGATACTTCTTTGATTTTTAAGATAAATAGACGTACGTGTAACGTTGTCGACGTAAATAATGCCTTGCAGCAAGTTCAAAATTGGTTCAATGCTAATAATTTAGTTTTAAATGCTAAAAAAACTATGTGTGTAAAATTTGCCTTGCCAAATGTCAAAAGTTATGATTGTGACATTATATTAAATAATGAGAAGCTAGAATTCGTCGATAAAGCGGTTTTCCTCGGGATCACGCTAGACCCGAGGTTACAATGGGGTACTCATTTGATATCCCTGCCTATGCTGTTAGAATAATACGTCAGTTTACTGATGTAGATACCGCAAGGCTTGTCTATTTTAGTTACTTTCATAGTATCATGTCTTACGGTATCTTACTATGGGGAAGGGCTGCAGACATTGAGTTAATTTTCATTCTGCAAAAACGAGCCATCAGAGCGATATACAATCTTCGCTGGCGAGATTCTCTAAGGGAACTGTTTAAAGACATTAACATCATGACGGTAGCTTGTCAATATATTTACGAAAACATCATGTACGTTAGAAAGAATATACATCTTTTTAGTAAAAACAGCGATAGACATAATTATGTTACTAGAAATAGGGACCAATTAATTCAACCAGGTTTCAGGCTGGCTAAAGTAGCGTCATCTTTTATGGGGTACTGTATAAAATGTTATAATAAAATACCCACACTCTAGAACTGAATGAGTTGAAATTCAAAAATTGTATAAAACGCACACTATGCAGGCAGGCCTATTATAGGTTGGGGGATTACATCGCTGATAAAAATGCTTAGCTCAACGCTAGTCCTGCTCCACAGCCACTAGGGTACAAAATCAAGTGATAAGCAGAAAAGTTCTGGAGTATTGTTGGACCTACTGAAGACTGTATGAATATACCTATTTGTGTTGTATAAACTCAATTTATTTTAGTATTATATAACTGCACAGCACATATGTGAGTACTATGTACCAACTGTAAATTTACCATTTACTGTACCTATATGTCGTTTGTTGACTAGTGTGCCCTGGCAGTTAATAGTGTGTCATGCTCTCTCTAATGTCTCTCTGATGGTGGCACGTGTGTTGATCATTCGGTTCCCTTAATGATGGTTGATCTGAGTGGTGCCGATCTATGTGTCATGTTCGTGAACGGGCGCCGTCAGTTGGGATTGGTCATAACTTAGCTGCCTCGGCCTGTTTAATTGCCTATGTATTGCTTTTTTTATTGTTGTTTTACTCTAGACGCTTTTACGTGCACGTCTTTTTACATCTTTCTCACATATATTTATTATTTTCTAACAAGAAATGATGTAACCAAATACTTGTAAAACACTTTTTATTTTAAAAGAGTAAGTGTGGAGTTTCTTGTCTATTCTTCTCCACAACAATCTACATTTCAGAATGGACGGTAGAATCAATTGTTACTTTAAAAATATTTTTTTTTGACGTTCAAAAGTGCCGCTTAATGGCTTAATTGAATAAATAAATTTTGATTTTGATTTTGAATAAGGATGTTTTTAACATTAAAGATGTGCAAGGTAGCTAAGCGGTGCGTGGGGAAAAAAGCCATCACTGCATTTTCTTAGTTAGTTTGACGCAGTTTTTATGTAAAAGAGCTAGTGAAGCTAGGTACTTCCACATTTAAAAAGCGAGAGATGTGTTTGAGGGACGAGTGCGGGTGACGCAAGTGAGGAATATGGGCGAGGGATATGTGCAAGGCAGCGGAAACTAGAGCTAAGAGGTACCAGCACTTGTAGGCAAATTGACATTCTAAAATCGATTACGCTAGTAGAAAACGAATCAATGTATGGGAATGACACATGAACGTTAACCATGTGGTCAGACCATACAAATAGAACGTTTGTAACTTGGCTAGAGGGCAGTCAACATAATAGAATACGCTACGCATCCCTGCACCTCCCAGCTCCACATCGTTTCACAACTTCGCTACGCTCCCTCACACAGCTTTGGTGAAAACAACTACACATTTCCATAGCAATGCTACACATCCACGCACCAACTAACTGCTTCACACATCTGTGAAGATAAAACACCCTAACAATTATATGTGACGGTATAACAGAGCAAAATAGAGCTACCAATTTCAATAGAATTTCAATTATTTAGACAAAGCATTATTTTGGTTTCAATCAATCACTGTTCATATTACCTACAGTTGATGGAATGTTAATAAATAACAATGTTAGAAATTTGTATACCTAATTTTAATTGGTTGAGTTATGTTCTTGGAATATACAAACAAAGGACGTCGAGGTCAGCAGAGGTTTATTTTAGTACCCAAAATTTTTTATAACAGCAATCATCATGCCTGTATTTCCCGAAAGGTAAAGCAGAGGAAAGGTATACCTAAAGTAGGTAAACCTACATTTCGTCAGTTATGATAAGTCCCATGTAACAATGGGCGAGCCTTTTGCCATCAACCGGTCACAAATCTAGACTCCGGGATTAGAGAAGTTACTACGTAACAGATATTTCACTCTCCGAGACCAAGTACACAATTTTGAGCTCAATATCCGTGACGGTTGGGTTGATGCGTGACTGCTCGTTTTGGCTTCTTGCTGCCGAACTAAGACCCACGCTCTCCCCTCGCAGGCGCGAGCGTTGAAAACCGACTGACGGAGCGTTGCCGAGAACGCGCGAATGTATAGACATTAATCGCTGTAAGTATAGTCGAGTGAAGGAGGCCAAACTCTACTGACAAATGGTAGATAGCAAAACCTTTAAACACTTAGTGCCTTTCCTGAAGGCGTGATGCAATTCGACTGATACGCACTTCAATTTTTCTTAGAAAAACGTGCGCGATATCGCCTATCGACGCAATTTAAATTGCAACGCGACATCAGGAAAGGTCCTTACTCGAGCCGGTAATCAGGCTCAGTAGTAATGCTTGCAAATACTAGACCAACGTGGAAAACATTGTTAGGGCACCGTCATGTCCTAGAACCAAAAAGTCGAAGACATGCGACATCCACCAACCCGCACTGTACCCGCGTGGTGAATTACGGCCCATTCCCTCTCACCGGATGACTTGACCAACGAAGAAGTCTGTCAGCCTTCCTTTTGTGATGCCTAATCATATAAGCTAAACAAGGTTAACGACTCTCTTCTCTTTTCTACTTATCTAACTCTATTTTGTGCTTCTTAGGAATGGAAGATGCCGAGAAGATGTGATCTTTCGTGTAAGATCAAAATTATTTTAAAGATTTATTATATAAGTGGTATTTCAAAAATACAAATACTCGTAGTATTCTATTGTCCAATTTTCTTTATAGCCAACAAGAATTCTATGACCTTTTCGAGGATATTTTTTTTGTTAGCGGTTCAGCTGAAAAGTCTCAGTACCGCAAAACCCAGCGGATTTTAAGACCACTTGCTGAATAATTGAAGCATCCTTTCACTATGTTTAGGGAAGCATTATCTAGAATTTGGGTCACGAACATAAATCTAGGACGAGGTATTATGTAGACATGTGAGATCAAAGGGAATCGAGTTTCTAAATAATTATTATACAACCATCTTTTACTTACAAATAAAAGTCTACAAACCAACCTTCATATTTTTTCCATCAAAAATTTCACTAAACATCCTTCATGGATACATTTTGAAAATTATTATTATATTAATTATATATGGTCCAAGAGCTCCTGCATCCTCCGAGTAACAGTCTCCTTGTAAGTACATATTTCGTATGCTGTGCCCCATAACTAAAAAAAAATCTAGCCTTCCAGGAAGACCGTTACTAGGAGTAATCAGGAGTTCTCAGTCTATGGTAGTGTCCTAAAACTTTATGGTAGCTTATTCTATCAATGAATTACTTAAAAAATACTTGTATATAATAACACAAGAGGCCTATTAAAAATACCGACAAGAGACTTGTTTTTTTTTTACGAATCTTTCGTACATTTTCTGCTCCGCAAAAATCTGACAATTATTTATGTTATTTTTTGTGTACAAATATGTCATATTGGCAGTAATCGATGCAAAATAGCGCTCAGAAACTACTGAAAAACGAAACACATTTACATTTTATTTCAGTTTCGCTGCCACCTCAAACAGTCAGCACAGTTTCTTTGTCCTGAAAACACAAACAGCACAATACAAAATATGGTTGCACAGTTTGCAAACTCTATTAATTAAACGCAGCCATTTCCTCTGTGGATCTCATAAATAACAAAATATAATGCAGCCTTCAGTAGATTGCGACTGTGTACAACATGAAACTAACATTCTGCCCGTAGAACGTAATTCTAAGCTGCCTAGCGCATGTACATAACCCAAATTAAAGTTAATTACACTGCCCTCAAACAAAAACCGTCTACTAAAGAGAATAGTAACGAGTGTTTTTTCAAGCTCGGAATATAGTTACAGTGAAATGCAGAAAAATATAGTCGTTTGGCAAACATTTTAAACTGTTTTTGAGCAGACTTTCGGTTCGATTTTTAAAAGTGCCTTGAATATATTTTTACCACCTCATCATGATTGTAGTGAAGTAAATGGAACATTGAGAAAAATTGCCTTTTTTCATTAAGTGGTAGGCTAGCTTTTTTGCACGTGCCTGTACTGTATACTTTTTTGCTGAAATTAACTAAATTACTCGTTGGTGTACTGGCACAAAGTAAAAACTACCCTCTTATCTACGCCACGCTGTGGTAAACAGTGTGCCCTGTATTTTATATTTCTATGAGTGTGCCTGACAATTCCTAATTCCATACACGCCAACTTATCGCTTTTTGTGTAAATAATTTATTATGACATATTTTATGTTTAAATTTAATGAACGGGATTAAACGTGTTTGTTTTTTTTTTTTTCGTTTCTTAATTAGTTTTAGTATCATTCTTGCGATTGTGGCTGCTTAGCATATTTTTATCGTTATATAAATTCCGTTCACGTTATTCGAAACAAAAAACTCCATTTAAACCGTATCCGCAATTCCGCATTTTACATTTTTCATGACGTAACCGCGAATAACAACTTTTTTTGTATAACCATGGCCCGTTAAAACATTAACAGTATTTCTGTCCACATTTCAACAGTAACGCAAATTTTTGTGTACATTCGTGAGTGAGCCGATTTAATATTTCGTGATATTCATAAACAGTCAGTTGAATTGGCCGAGATATTTTAAATTGCTTCATGACTAGTAAAGGGAAGTTCGTGCGCCGGAATTACGTTTATTTCCGGGTAAGAGCTTCGTCGATTTGCTTCCTAGACATTATTTGCGATGAAAAGATACCTGAGTTTGGTCTAATAGTGTTTCTCACTGTATATTTCAGAATAGTACGAAACATTTACAAAGCGTTAAACGCATAAGCTTTTTCGTTATGCGCGAAATGAATTTGCCTAAGTTTAATTAAATACATATTAGGCAAATTCATTGCAGGTAAAACAAAAAAACCAAGGCTAATTTAAAAGGGCTTATGTTTAACAAACCACCAAATCTAGTAATATACTGACAAAAATAGTAAATGATCACCAAAAATAGTAAATGATCACCAAAATTAAATTTAGAATCGCAACAGAGTCGACGGAGCCCCGCTGCGCGGGGCTCCTATTTATGTATGCAGGGTCTAAAGTAACCTAACACGAAGGAGATGACGGGAGCTGAGTTCGCTCGCTTTGCTCGCTCACTTCAGCTCCCGTCATCTCCTTCGAACCTAACCTGTCCGTGTCGGGGTGCCCTTAGCTCCCGAGCTCGCTTCGCTCGCTCTTGGACTGATTCATTGACCAAATCACTAGATTTGATATCTTACGGTTTTAGCACTTATGAAATTTGGTGATCAATTTACTAAATTTGGTGATCATTTACTATTTTTGTCAGTATATTACTAGATTTGGTGGTTAGGGGTTATCGTCACAAAGTTTTTTTTGGTGGTCATTATATTTATTCCCATTTAAAAGTTACACTGTGGTACTGGAGTGCGATTAATAACGGTGATGAAGCCATTAAGCTACTGAAATGACAGCTGTCAAACGCTCCATTTCGCGCCAAAAGCTGACTGCTATGGAACGTCACCATTCAGCCTTTTTAAATTGTTCACGTTCGGATATCCGTACAGAATATAGATTCGGCAAGTTTCTATTGTTAAGCCTCAACGGAACCACATAATTTGCATAAGCAAAGTTGAAATTTAAGGAACAATGTACCCTGCATTATTCGGCTGTAAAGTGCCAGTATAGTTCTCGCCAAACTTCTTGGCCAACCTGAAGTTGGCTACAATGGCTGCGCAGTAGAAAATCTCATACAAAAACAGCACCGTTTCCTGCCTCGCGCATCCCAACGTAAACCAACTCCAGGGCGGCCAAGAAGTTTGGCGAGAACTATACAAGTCATGATGGCGTTTAATGTTTTATTGCACGTAATTCGTGCTTTGTTTTATTTTAATAGCCTTATAACATTCAAACAATGTATAATTACGAAAGTCGTACCTTCAAATTATACGACAGCACGCGATTACTTGAATAAATATTTGATCGAGTTATTTGGTATTAATTTGAATTGTTTTATGTTGATTTTATCGAGTTGGGTCGTTACTAGGGGTATTAGCATTCATTATTAAATTGTGCCTACATTATAAGTTAGGTATTTTTGTAGGTCAAATTAATTTGTTTCAATATTGTAACCACGCTTTGTTTTTCAATATTCTAACATTTCCCAAGTTACGTTTGGGTGTATATTCTTATTTATTTTACTTTTAGTATGTTTTGTCCTACTGCAAGGCCAAAGGCTTCTCTTTCAACCTTTCAAATCTTCTTTTTGCGCTATTGTAGACCAATCCTACCTGTAGGCGTCAAGCTCCTTGTCCCAAGATCCACTGCTACCCACTCCACTCTTAGGAAATTACAATAACATGTATTCCCAGACAAAAGCAATAAAAATTATTTCTATTTTGTTAATTATTTCCTCATATCTTCCGGCAAACCGTTTGTTTGTTCAGTAAAATGAGTAGCATCGCATTCTTGTCGCGAAGCTCAACGTTATGCATTTGTTTGTGTCAACAGCACGGCGACGACGGGATTTATAACCAAACGTCGCGCGTCGTCGGTGAATTAAATTCTTGCAAAAAATAGTCCACCTTCTGTTTAAAATAAACAGAAGTTTCCTACAAATGGCTGGTCTATAAACAATTATACATATATATTTGAACTGATGCCTTACACCTTTTTCCTACAGAGGAGTACAGAATTATTCGCAATTATGTTAGTCAGAAATAAGCAGTCTTAAGTGAAGTATGTCACGTTTCGCAATCACCTTTTTTTAAATTGTGAACACATCTGAGTTTTCATCATGTAAACTTCAGTTATATTCTTGTGCCTACTCAATTTTTTTATTAGGTACCATATCCGATGAGCGAGTTTTTGTCCTCGATCTCGTCTGATGGAAAGCATTGGATGAGTTTGATGATGAAAAGAGTATTCTTCGATCTATCTATTGATTGAAAGTACCTAAGTAAGTTCTTAATTTTCATAAAAAGCTAAATAAAAAGTGAGATTTAATTCTTGGCATGAACATGTCGTCTTTTGAGGACAGAAGTTAGAAGAAAGTCAACACAACATTCATCGACACTTTTAAATTGCCAGACAGTCTGCCATTTATTCACAAACTTACTAACTTTTTACTAGTAGTACTTAACTAGCAGTGTAAAATCTGAAATCCACTGAACAAATATTAAAATGTAACCCATCATCGGCACAGTACTAAAGTTGCACTAAACTAACAAAAACTTGAACTGCAAACGTCTTGAAGCACTTATAACAAGTGCACTCATACATCGTTACTAAGTATTAAGTTTCTTCTTTTTCCCACATGTTTACTTCAATCAAACAATCTGAGGTCGTAGCACGTTAGTCTAGTAGGCTAAGATCCTAATGCTAAAATTTGCAGGTATATTTGTTTTTAACAGAACTTAATTTTCACTCAAAGATACGTGATAGGCAATATGGCGTGGTGGCTGGCAATATCTAGCTGCAATTACCTTAATTAAATAAATTGTAATTTTTGTTTGATAGCTATGTTTGTTAGATATTGCCAGCCAAGCCTGCTGTAATCTATTCTTCTATCAAGTATATTTCTTAAATAATAAGTTAAATCAAAAACAAATGATTGCAGATTTTTGCGATGGGATCTCGTACTAGAGCAATATGAGTTTTATGTATGTAATGACTTCAGTGGCAGTGAAAGCTATGTTATTTTCTATAGAAGAGAATATATTGTATAAGAGCATGCAAGATATTAAATTGTTTGAGTCTAATCATGTTTAGCCGTAAGTATCGGCGTGCAAATATTTCCATAAATAACATTGAAACAAATTAACAATAAGAACACAACTGAAGAATTACTTAATAGGCACTTACAAAGTTTAAAATTTAGAAACTTTATAGATTAGAAATTATTTTATGTAATAATGTCAAAATATTTTTTTTTTTTTTCAGGAAAAAGATAAAACTATTCAATCTAAAAATCTTTTGCAGCAAAAAATTCGGAGACACTATAATATACTTTTTGCGAAAGAAACATTTTTAATTGACGTTTGAATGCCTTACCGTTTAGCTCCTTCCAACGTTTAGGAAATATGTTAAATATAGTAGGCGCCATTCAGACGATACTTCTGCGCATGAGTGCCGTTTAGCTAAATAGCTTTAAAGAATGGTCGAATCCCGCCTGTTAAGCGGTACGTCTGCCGTTTACCTTTTTTAGCAATTGATGTGTGAGTCTATGTATTTTAAGACAGAATAATTATAATCTTTAAAGTAGATAAACAAATCCTTATTCATTCTTTTCTGATTAATTTCGTTGCGGGATCTAAGACAGTTAAATTCATTCGCTGAGAATTCGTCGAGCTTCATAGCCTTGGCTTTTCTGGTGGTCGCCACTGTCGATTCTGGCTTTCAGCAGTAGCAGTGGTTTGGGATTAGTGCGGTGGGATTGTCTAAAAAAAACGAATCTTTATCGGCAAATTTTCATATAGGTTTCACATAGGTACAGAAAGTATCGATATTTGCGATAACACATGATTATGTTAAATTTTACTGATTATCATTCATCATATCATCATATCAGCCGAAAGACGTCCACTGCTGGACATAGGCCTCCCCCAAGCGTCGCCACATTGACCGGTCCCGTGCGTCCCGCAACCTTCACCAGGTCATCGGTCCACCTGGTGGGAGGCCTTCCAACGCAACGTCTTCCGGTTCGCGGTCGCCACTCCAGAACCTTTCTGCCCCATCGGCCATCCGTTCTGCGTGCAATGTGCCCTGCCCACTGCCACTTAAGTTTGGCAATCCTTCGGGCTATGTCAGTAACCCTGGTTCTCTTACGGATCTCTACATTTTTTATTCGATCACGCAAGGAAACTCCGAGCATAGCCCTCTCCATTGCCCTTTGAGTGACTGTAAGCTTCCTGATGAGGCCCATTGTAAGCGACGACGTCTCAGAGCCATATGTCATCACTGGCAACACACACTGGTCATAGACTTTCGTCTTGAGACACTGTGGTAAGTTGGACGAGAAGACACCGCGCAACTTCCCGAACGCTGCCCAGCCGAGTCGGATTCGACGGTTGACCTCTTTCTCGAAGTTGGCCCTACCCAACTGGATCGTTTGTCCCAGGTAGACATAGTCGTCCACAACTTCGAGTGTAGAGTCTCCAACCTTGATAGGAGTGGGTGTAACATGGGCATTCAACATCACCTTGGTTTTGTCCATATTCATTTTCAGACCCACTCTTTCGGAAGCTCTACTGAGGTCATCGAGCATTGTACTGAGGCTCTCCATGGTCTCAGCCATGACCACTATGTCGTCGGCAAACCGAAGGTGAGTGATGTACTCACCATTAACGTTGATGCCTAGGCCCCTCCAGTCCAGAACCTTGAATACATCCTCCAACGCAGCAGTGAACAGTTTCGGAGAAATGACGTCTCCCTGTCTCACGCCACGCTGTAGAAGAATTGGTTTCGAGGTCTGATCCTGAAGACGGACTGACATGGTGGCGTTTTTGTACAAACACTTCAACACCTCAATGTACCGGTAGTCGATCTGGCACCGTTGGAGAGACTGCAGTACAGCCCAAGTCTCGATCGAATCGAAGGCTTTCTCGTAGTCCACAAACGCTAAACAGAGAGGCAGGTTGTACTCTTCGGTCTTCTGTATAACCTGCCGCAGCGTATGTATGTGGTCTACGGTGCTAAAGCCTTTTCGGAATCCGGCTTGTTCGGGAGGCTGGAAATCGTCAAACCTGCGCGCGAGACGATTCGTGATGACTCTTGAAAACAACTTGTAGACATGGCTGAGAAGTGAGATGGGCCTATAGTTCTTCAGCCGGGCATTGTCGCCCTTTTTGAAGAAGAGTACCACCACACCCCTGCACCATGCCTGTGGCGTTTTGCCCTCGAGTATGACGGAATCAAACAGCTTCTGAAGGGCCTTAAGGACCGGTTTCCCACCCGCCTTCAGGAGTTCAGCCGTGATTCCGTCGTCACCCGGCGCCTTGTTGTTTTTAAGCTGTTTCAGAGCCATCCTAATCTCGTACAGGCTAACGTCCGGGATATCTTCGGTATAGTGTCGGGTCAATCTAGCTCTTGGATCGTTTGCTAGATTCGCAACGGGTTTGCATGTTGACGTGTACAACTGCCCATAGAATCTCTCGATCTCCCTCAGAAGCTCCGGTTTGGCGGATACGATCCTGCCATCATCGGTCTTCAGTTTCATGAGCTGGCTCTGCCCAATAGACAGATCTCTTTCAAAAACCTTGGAGCCCTTATTCCGCTCAATCGCATCTTTAATACTTTCCGTATTAAAGCGGCGGAGGTCGCTTTTCAAGGACTTTGAGATCCGTCTATTTAGCCGCCGGTATTTCACCGCATCGTCTGAAGACTGCAGGATCATCTCACGCCTCTCCTTCATTAGCTTGAGAGTAGGATCGGAGAGCTTTTTGTTTCTATCTGTACGGCGGGTCTTGAAAAACTTAGACCCGACCGTATGGACAGCTTCCACGAACTCATCGCTGTATTCGTCCACGGATCTCCCTAGGCACTCGAAACGATTCTGGAGTTCGAGCTGAAAGATTTCGGGGTTCTGGATCTGGATCTGTGCTGGACGGAGCGTGGACTTCATCAATCGAGACCTTTCAAGCTTGATATTAATGTTCAATGTGCCTCTTACCATGCGGTGATCGCTCCCGGTTTTCACCGAATTGATCACAGAGACATCATTGAACATATGCTTCTTGGTTGACATGATGAAGTCGATCTCGTTTTTAGTTGCACCATCGGGGCTTTGCCATGTCCACTTCCTGTGCTCACGCTTTCTGAAGAAGGAATTCATCATATAGAGGCTTTCCTTCTCCATAAAACTGGCCAGTAGGTGACCCCGGTGGTTCCGACGTCCAACTCCAAATTTCCCCACTTGCAGCTCATCCTCGTCTCGTTTGCCCAGTTTTGCGTTGAAGTCCCCCATGACAACGGTGAAGTGAGTTTTGAAACCATGCATTACTGATTATCATTATCCAAATCAAAATGGTGTGGCTCATATTCATCAGAAAACTAACATGATGTTGATTAAAATAATACAAAAAACCAGCAAATTTTTTAGTACATTTTTGTATATTATGCAGCGATATTCCATTCACTTGTTATTTCTTGGTGATGAGACATTTAACTCGAGAACGGTTCCCTAGATTACTAGATTACAACTTTTTTATCGTCTTTATTTTTTAATTTAAGACTACTGATACTACTACTAAGGGCAGATTTCACCAATAAAACTAAACAAAACAAAAAACAAACGCTATATTTTCATAAACTGAGTTTAGTTTAACAAATCGCAATTTGCTTCATTGGTGAAATCGGCCCTAAGTATACTTAAATGCTTTGGGTATTCTATGTGGCGCGCGTTGCGTATCGCTAAGTTAAGCTAGCGTGTGCATATGTTGACCAAAGTGGGTGGTATAGCAGCATAAACACCCTACGAAGCTCCAGATTAGAAAGCATCAACATCGATGTATTGGCGCTATCGAAGTGAAAAGAGGCCATAGGTTGGGCTGGTCTCTCTTAATGCCAAAATGAAAGGTGTTGTTCTTGTTTCTAAGCATTCGTGATCAGATAACTGCAAATTCCCTCTCACAGAGAGGAGGCCTGTGTCCCAGCAGTGGGTACATTAATAGGCTGATGATGTGATGTGATGTGTGCAAAGTACTATTTTTACGACCCCGGAACAAAAATACATTGTGACTCGTTCATATCTTATAACAATGTGTCCATCGTGTTATTTAGCAAACATGTGTTATTGAACATTCTTTGTTTAAGTTAAACCAAAAAAAAATGGTTTTATTCACTGGGGTGCTCTAGCACTAATAGATACGGTTAGTGTCAGTGTTATAATGGGTACGGTTTTAGGGTGAAACACATACTATTTCAAAAGCCTAATTACACGGGCGTTCATTATTTCAACTCAATTGGAACACGGGTAGTGTCGATCATGGTTTTCAACAGTAACATACGTGTGAAGCTCAATAACATCGATTACAAAAAAAAACAAGCTTTCTTATAAGCAAGCATGCAAACTTAGTCTTGATTTTCTATATAAAAGCTGAGAAACAAAAATTTTTAAAAGTTATTTGAAATTTGGAAATTGTCGATGTCCTACGTCTACGCAAAACAAAGTGGTGCGGTAGAAGTTTTGCTGGAAGGCCTTTCTCAAGCAATATTTGCACTAGTATCACCACGTTCCTGGAACTTTGAACATCAAACGATGAAATATAAGTAAAATTCCAAATAAATTAAGAATTGCAACAACCTTTAAAAATAAAATTCAAAGAGCAACTCGTTGCAACTAGCGGAATTATTGCAAAAAGAATATAAAATCAGTAATGTTCCTTACTTGCTCTGCCGTAGTAAATACAGAACCTGTATTTACTACGGCAAACCCTGAATATTTATAGTTTGATTTACCCTTTTACCTATGGGATAAGGGTTACCTTTATCATAACCTTTAATATGCGGCAAATATAACCGTCCCATAACTCTTTTCCTCCATATTTTACACATAATAGAGTGAAGACAGTAATTTTGTCAAAAACAATTGAAACAATAAATTGAATACAGTTGGAGATTAAATACCAATACTTTGACCTAAAAAAGAAACATTATGAAAGGGTTCTCTTTTAACGTGCCATAAAGCCGAAAAACGCGTTGACATTTTCAACGACCGCATCCATGTCTGTTTTTGTTCTCATCGTAATTGAGCTTTCATCGATAGTAAGCAATGTATGAGCAATTAAGAGGTTCTGTCGGGTATGTGTGTAGGTACTATGGTAGTACAGGGTGGGGATCTTTATTACTGAGTCGTTATAAGTTTCTCCTTTAGTGCCGGGAGGTTTTGTTTTAAAATTAGTGCTGTAATATTTAAGCACGTGAAAAGAGGCGATATACCGTCCGGTGGAAAGTTATTCGTATCGTATTTTATTGAGATATACCTATTTTATATTCTCTAAGTCTAGATAATGATATGCTGGTTTTATTCTGGTTTCTCGGAGATATAGCAAAATGAGATTCTAAACAGATCTAGAATCCTATCTGCCATGTGAGATGAGATAGCAGACCAACCAGACCAGATTTGGTTTGATGATAGCAGATTTTAAAACCGTGTGATCTCTTAAGGTTACATACAGGAGAAATTCCTAGTGTGGTCAACATCTTTTTTTTAATGTACCTCATCGCCTCTTCCACTTGTATAGTCGGCAGAACTTAAACCTACTTCTTCCGTTTTTCTCTTTTTTAACCGACTTAAAAAAAGGAGGCGGTTCTCAATTCGTCGTCATTTCACAGTATTCAGCTATTAACACAACATAAGTCAACTTTTAACTGAACAAAAGTTTTAAATAACTGACTTATACTCATTTTTATCGACCTCAAACCATTTCAATTAATGACCTCCACGTAAAAGGTCATTGCTCTTTCATGTCCATTTAGCGGCTATCAAATTACTTATTTACAGTTGCGTGATTTATTGTTAGAACATTTTTAATCTCAGTAAAAGATAGAATGAATTTATTAATCGTACTTACTTTATTAGATGGTAAAGATTAGTTTATTAAAGTTAAGAATAGGTTATTTGATCATGTTTCTTTGATATTGCAATTTTAAAAATGAAACCGAATGAAACAAAACATAATTTCTCTTAGTTATCGGGAGAAGTGATTGAATATCCAAAAAAATTCAGCGCTGACGTTCAGTCAAGGTGGACCGATGACCTGGTGAGGTACCTGGATGCGAGACGTTCAGGACCGGTTAAAGCAGCGACGCTTGAAGGGGGGGGTCTATGTGCAGCAGTGGACCTCTTTCGGCTGAAATGGTGATTTGTGAGGATGTGGCCACCTCTGGTGTCAGATTTAATTAAGCCGTCTCTGGAAAACCCACAGGCCTCTTTTTTGTGTTGGCAATCATCCAATGAATTCTCCCGCTCTGGTGAAGCGGGAGGGCGTGTCAGACTTTTACTGACTAAAACCCACCCGTGTTCCTTCAGTTGCTTGTACCAGGGCCGAGGTAAGTCTCTCTCAAATTTATCCGCGATCCAGACAGGCATTGGCCCTAGCGGGCCCCGTCACGTCACTTTTGTTGACATCTCTTTGAGGTGCACGTGGAATACTACGCGCCGTAAACTCAGGCCTGGTCCTAATCGTACGGCGAGCTACCCATTACTTGCCGTCCGCGCCTACGGTGGCCTGGAATCGGCTTGCGACTCCCGATGCGCGGGGCATCTCCTGCGATGGCTAGGGGCGTGAGGGTTTATCCTCTGCGTCTCCCTCACGCGTTCCGCCTCCTAGCTCCTTCGCAAGCATTACTGATTCGCAGAAGGAGGAGACAGCTTCCCATGCGCTTTCGCCCCGTGAACAAAATGGCCTGAACCAGGGCCGTACGCGAGAAGTCGCCACCGCCGATCGCCTCCAGCAGATGGCCACGGTATGCTCCATCGTGTCTTCTGGATGACCCACACAAGGGTGACACCCGGGCGTATCCTCCTGCCTTATCCTGAACAGGACTTGGCTATTTCAGACTTACATTGACTATTTTAGTCCAGATTTCCTCACGATGTTTGCCTTCACCTTCACTTAGAAAGAACATAAATGAATTTGAAAAATTCACATTGGTACTTGCCCGGATTTGAACCCACGATACGACCTCAAGCATGAGAAGTGAGGTCTTAGCCTCTGGCCACCATGACATAACGAAATAGTGATAATGATCGAACAAAGACATACATATGCAAATTAAGCCAATCGGACAGAAGACGTTAAAAATCTGTTATCTAAACTCTCTCAGGGTCAGGGGAGAGGGTTTCATTGAGACGAAGTGGATGTAAATTTATCAATGTGAATTGTCCTATGAATGGAGAAGAGCCATTTAAACACCCGTAAGGTTAATTCCCTCTGCTCAGTTTCAAATGAGGGAAATTACCCTCTGGTACTGGCAGCTAAGATGTTTTTGCTATAGTTGATTGTGGGTTCTTCAGCGGAACGAATAAAACGACAAGCTTAAATATATAAATAAACTTGTGATATTTATTGGTGCCCAATCCTCTCAGTTGATTATGATATTGTTACTTTATTAAAGAAACAAGTAGTAAGAATATTAGTTTACGTTTTGCAAGATATGGTAGTCAAAGGTTTTTATTGTATTGCCAAATTGAATAACTGAGTTTCCAAGTAAGTAGACACAATATGAATGCGTTTTTACTAGCTTTTATTTAACTTGCAATGTATGTATGTAAGTAAGTGTGTTCGGGTCAAATCTTGCAACTGAATTTTAAAGCAGTTATCTTTCACCGTTAAGATGAAAGAAGGTTAGCTAATTGACGCTATTCTAAATCAAATATGGCGGACGATGCAAGATGGCGGACTAGTTATTTTTTATGCCATGGTATGGGTATCAAATCAAAGAAATTTCGGTTAAAGAATTTATTCTCATAAGAACAATACATAGGTTCACTTACAATGAGATACAAAGTAATTGTTTATATCTAAATAATTACATTTTGCATCCGATGCGTGTTGGTGAAGTTATACAATACAAATATATAGGAAGTATGTAATTGCTAACATTTAATATGCGGTATGACTACATTTCATAAACGTAATTTCTCGGTTTTAGTTTAAATCTGTTAATATTATCACAATCTTTTACGTCATTTGGTAGGTCGTTAAACGGCTGTGCTCCTTCGAACAATATGGTTTTTTTACCGTAGTTTGTCCGAGCTTGTCTTCGTTGTAATTGATACGAAAAAAGCTTGTTTTAAAAAAGATTATTTAATTTATATTTCACTACGTTGCATTGACTTGAAGGTTTAGGAAAGGTTAGCAATATTACAAAGAGGGGTTATGAACTGGATACGCATTCTTATCTGAACTAATATTGTTGAAATGCAAAGTTATTTGTGTGTTTGTAAAAGGTAATCTCTCGAAGAACAGACCCGATTTCGAGATTTATTACACTGATATAAAGCTATTTTTTATCAAAGCTTTTGCGAGAAAGTTCTCAAGAGTGAAGCTGCAGTAAAATACTAACAAGTTGTAAAAACAAATTCATGAAAACTAGATATTTACTTTTGACGATACATTCCTAAGAGAATAAGAATCCTAGACTATAATACCTTGTTTTACCTTTGATACGGTTTCTAGGTTTGGTATATACGTCTGAATAAACATTCCTAGTAGTGTAGAGCTTGTTGAAATTCAAATAGCCCTTGAAACGTAAGAAAATCAATTAAGCAGTGAAATAATATTAATAATATTTCAATGGTTCAATTATTTTATTCGTTATTTCAATAATTCAATTAACGTAATTGGTTAATACAATGTTATTTGGTAGTATCTATTCAAATCACGCGCTGTTTTCCCCGTTTTGTGGAAAATTGTTCGTTTTGTTCTATACCTACATTGCTCCTGTATTTTAGTGGATATGCCCCGAGGTTTCTGGTTAGTATTTATTCAGGTTGAAATAAATGATTTAGCAAATGTTTTTAACAAATGGAAGATGTCGTGATCTCGTTGATGTGGGCTAAATAATAACAGCTGCACGGGTCGATCTTCAAGGTTAAGCAACGCTTGACGAGGTCGGTCCGTGGATGGGTGAACATTTCAACATACCGAGTTTCCTCCGTTGGTCCTGGCTGTCATTTGAAGATCTTTGACAGTCGTTACGGGTAGTCAGAAGCCTGAGATCTGACACCAGTCTTGCCAAGGGGTATCGTGTTACCCAGTTACTGGGTTGTGGAGGTCTGATAGGCAGTCGCACCATGTATAACACTGGTACTCAGCTGAAACCGGTAAGACTGGAAGCCGACCCTAACAATAATTGGGAAAAAGGCTAGGGAGATGATGATTTAACAAATGGAAGTATTGTATTGTAATTATGTTTAACTATAATTATGTAACTTTTATTGATCTTTTAGTTTTTTTTTAATGACGTTATGAAATTTAATTATAATTTGATAATATGTTCGTAATTGGTTTTATTTATTTTTAGATTTTATTTATTTATTATATATTTTTTTAATATTATTATTTTACATTTTGTTTGTAAATTTTATTTTTAGTATTTTTATTTGAGCTGCGTTTGCTCTTGACTCTAGTCTAAGTCAGTGGTGACAGAGACAGAGTCGGCGATGGAGTGAGCTTACCCAGAAGAAGCCTGTAACTCTAACTTAGAAGAGTTATTTTTATTTGTAATGTGGGGTTTTATTTACCTGAATAAACGATTTTATTGTTATTCCGTTTATTAAATTTTCTACACATTTTTAAATGGAGGGGAACTAACCACAGAAGGATGAATCAACGCCATTCTGCTAGGCCATGTGCTCCCCTACTGCCGGTTTATTGGCGAAGATTTCCCGCAATCGCACGATAATGCTCGCTGCCACACCGCTGCAGTGACTAGACAGTACCTAGCAGAAGTCAATATTCCCACACTAGACTGGCTAGCCCTCAGTCCTGAATTGAATCCGATTGAAAATTACGTGGGACGAGCTGATAAGGCAGGTATGAGGAAGATATCCGCTCCGGTGTCGATAGAAGACTTGAAAACTGCTTTAGTCGAAGAGTGGCTGGCTATCCCACAAAATTTCATCAGTAAAGTCATTCGGTTAATGAAAACTTGTTTACAGGCAGTCATTAGGGCCAGGGGTGTAACACTCCCCCGGTGGGTTCCCGCACTGTCTAGTCGAGGGGCTCAGTAATAGTGGTTTGGTAAACCACAATTAAGCGAAGAAGAACCGGAGGAGGGGTTGTTCGGCAGCTCGGCAGGGTTCCGGTGATGGGGGGTACTCCCCAGAGGAGGGTCCGGTGACAGCCGCGGCGGTATGAGTGCTAACGCGTGCCCGTGTTACCGCCATAAGAGGAACAGGAAAAAAAAAAAGTACACCGTGGAGTTTTAGTGGGTTAAAGTCCTACATAACTGCGCTATCTCCCCGTGGAAGCGCATTATGCATGAGAATGTTTCCACTCAAAGATAAGTGTGGTAACACAAATTATTGAGGGGTAAATAACATAAATGGTAAATAAAATTCATTTGAACATCCACACTTATCGGCCTATTAACTAATTAGATTTCATAAATTTTGGTAGAAAATAAGATTAATTTGATATTTAATACCTTTCAAATGATATACCACACCTATGGAGTGTTGTTGTTAAAAATTTTGAAAAAATATATTTGAGAAACGCGCTGTGAAGTGATTCTAGTTTATTGCTCGCGAGGTAGTTTATAAGGCGTTTATAAATACTTGAAAAAATTTCGTTACGTCTTACAAACAAAATAGATGTCTTAATTGATTCCAATATTTTACTTCAATCAAAAGAAAAATACATTACAAAAATATAATAGAAATAAAACGTAGCCTTTAATTCCTTACTGACTCCAAAAAAAGGTAAACGTAACAAACCAAGCATTCGTTAATTTTGAGGTTGCACTCATAAACCCGTGACTTAACGTATCGGAAGGACAATCACACATACAAAAAAACATACCTATGAAACACGAGTGTACGTATGAACTTGCAGAAAAATATTCCCAATTTATTTCCCGTTCCGCTGCGAGATTTGATTCGATCCCATTGATAATTGATATTATTAAATTCTGTATCCAAATCCATCATAAAGGCTTCGATGGTGATGCTTTTAATAAATGTCGAGTAGTCTGAATAATAATTGCGAGTGCATAGAAAGGATCTAGTACTGTTATAGATAATGTAAATAATTTTTTTGTAGTTGCAGTTTGAGTGTAAAGAAAAAAGATATCTGGATTGTGTGAGGCACGATTTGAAAGAAATTAGAGTCAGTGACAGCCTGACGGTTGACAGGACAGAATAGAAGAAGTTAACCCAATGTTGTGGAACGACGTGGATGCAGAAGGTTCGCGATAGAAACGTGTATAGTGATTTGAGAAAAGCCTACACCATAGACGCGCCGCCGCTACGAAAAGCGATGACAAACGCTTGTGAGCTTTCAATTTCTATCATAAGTATTTGCATATTTTAAAGATGTGGAAGTGTATTTGTATTAAGTAGTGGAAATAAATAGCATTTTTATTTATTTAACATGCAACAAGGGCAAGAAATGTGTATGGCTTTCGGACTGGTACTCATATTTAGGAAATTTCACATTGGGCCAATTCACATAATGTTATGTACGGTACCTATAGCCTTAAATAAAGTAAACAATGAAATCGAGTAAAGCAGCATTATTAAGAAGAGGACAGTCCATGCAAAAAAGCTTAGCTACAGAAATGAAGGTGTTTTTAGGGTTCCGTAGTGAAATGGCAAAAAACGGAACCCTTATGGATTTGTCATGTCTGTCTGTCCGTCCGTATGTCACAGCCACTTTTTCCGAAACTATAAGAACTATGCTGTTGAAACTTGGTTAGTAGATGTATTCTGTGAACCGCATTAAAATTTTCACTCAAAAATAGAAAAAGTACAGTATATTTTGGGTGTTCCCCATACTTAGAACTGAAACTCATATTTTTTTTCATCAAACCCATACGTGTGGGGTATTTATAGATAGGTCTTCAAAAATGATATTGAGGTTTCTAATATTTTTTTTTTTCTAAACTGAATAGTTTGCGCGAGAGACACTTCCAAAGTGGTAAAATATGTACCCCCCCCCTCTTCTTAACTTGGTTTGAACGAGATCTGGTAAGTAGTTTTTTTTTAATACGTCATAAATCGTAAACCACAATCTACCAAGTATGGAACCCTTCGTGCGCGAGTCCGACTCGCACTTGGCCGGTTTTATTTTTTTTGCACACGTTTAACGGTCTACGCTATCATCTTTTCTGACTTTTAAAATACAACATGAGGACGAGAGATATAAAGAATTCACATCACATCATCAGCCTATTCATGTTTCCACTGCTGGGACACAGGCCTCGTCTCTGTGAGAGGGAATGGGCCGTCATCCACCACGCGGGCCCAGTGCGGGTTGGTGGATGTCACATGTCTTCAAATTTTTGGTTCTAGGACATGCCGGTTTCCTCACGATGTTTTCCTTCACCGTTTTGAGAGCAGTGGTGATTACATAATTTACACAAAGTAAAGCGCCTGCCTGGGCTCGAACCTACGACCTACAACTTGTAAGTCACGGCCGATACCACTGGGCCACCACTGCTATAAAGAATTTACGTACATAATATTAATAATTTTTAATATAATTTTGTTTTGATTAAGAAAATAATTATTGGAAAGTGCACAAAATGAGAGAGAAATTCAAATTAGTTGAAACACAATGCTAATGGTCGGCACGAATTGTGACGTCAAAGTCTATAATAACAAATGTCAGCTAGTGCATAGTCGTTGAATGCTTGCGATTAAATTCAGTTTTATTGTGATTTTGAGCAGATATTGGAGTGACATTACATTTTTTTTGTAGTATTAAAAGGATTCACACAAAAATGTGATATTGGTTACGTCAAGGCCCGATCGGACATACTGCCGAAAATGAATGTGTTTATGATGGCCATTTCGCATCAAATTCGGATTTACGTCTACTGAAATAAAAGGAGTGAAAGCAGCAAGGTGCACACAATAAATATTTAAGCTTATCGGATCTGCCACGCCTTTGGATAATTTTTACCTATAAGTCAAGATAATTAGCACACTTAGTTATCTATCATAAGTTCGAAAAACATTTGACCTAATTTCATTTCACCTAAAACTTTTCATCTATTATCGATTCATTTTTTTTACTTAATCGAAGTCACGTCTGCCACTGTCTCAGTTGACCTAATCTCAATTCGATTTTTTTCGTTACGCCGACGTTTTACTTGGTCGAAAAACTTTTTACCGGAGTTACACTTAGCCGAAATAACATGTACGAAATATTTATTTTTAAACGCATATCAAAATACTAAGTGAGAGAGAAACATTGGGTGAATACAAATGTTTTAAACAGCGACTTGAATAAAAAATTGTCGACGGGCTCCTATTTCTGTCTGCAGGGTCTAAAGTAACCTAACACGAAGGAGGTGACGGGAGCTGAGTTCGCTTGCTTTGCTCGCTCACTTCAGCTCCCGTCATCCCCTTCGAACCCAACCTATCCGTGTCGGGGTGCACCCTAAATTCCCGAGCTCGCTTCGCTCGCTCTTTGAAAAATTCTTTTAAATAATTAATTAATAAAAATGTCTAAAGCATGACAGCTATTAATAAATCATTTACATGAAAATTCGAAATAAATACGTAAACACAGACACACACATCCACCAACCCGCACTGGGCCCACGTGGTGAATTACGGCCCATTCCCTCTCACAGAGAGGAGGCGTGTGTCCCAGCAGTGGGAACATTAATAGGCTGATGATGATGATGAAACACAGACAAGACTGCGTGAAATCGATTTTGCAGCGATTCGTTTGTGTCACAAAATTTTGTAGCACAACATATTGACTTTTCATGACAATATTTTAATTTGAAAATGCTAACAAATAACCGGCTATATATTTGTGACTAAATAAAAATGGTTCCGTATGGTGACGGACGTAAAGAATTTCACCATCCCATATCTTCCCGTGGGTGTCGTAAGAGGCGACTAAGGGACACACCAGAGAATGGGCAGCAGCGTTCTCTGTGCACTTTATCAACAAACTGCGATCGCCAACCCGCCTGCCAAGCGTGGCGATTATGGCAAAACCCCCCAATCCTAATGATCAGCACACAGAAAAAACGGCCCCGAGTGCCCGGCAGCCCGTCTACCCTCGGCTACGGTAGCGGTCGAGACGATGGCGTGGCAAGGGGTGCTAAGAATCCCCGGAGTGGACCCGGCTACCCCAATAAACACCGACGACTGGACCTGGGAACATATAACACGCGAACACTCCGGACCGACGAGAAGATAGCCGAACTGGAGGAAGAATTGAGTAGGTTGCGATGGAGTATTATAGGGTTATCGGAAGTCCGAAGAGAGGGGGAGGACTCGATAATCCTCAAATCCGGTAACCTGCTCTATTTCCGAGAGGGTGACCGACAGTCCCAGGGTGGTGTCGGGTTTATCGTCCACAAGTCCCTTGTGAACAACGTGGTGAAGATCGAGAGTGTGTCGACCAGGGTGGCGTACCTTATACTCAGAATATCCGCAAGATATTCGCTGAAGGTCATACAGGTCTACGCCCCGACCTCGGCACACCCCGACGATGAGGTAGAGACCATGTATGAGGATATCTCTAGAGCCATGCATGGTTTCAAAACTCACTTCACCGTTGTCATGGGGGACTTCAACGCAAAACTGGGCAAACGAGACGTGGATGAGCTGCAAGTGGGGCAATTTGGAGTTGGACGCCGGAACCACCGGGGTCACCTACTGGCCAGTTTTATGGAGAAGGAGGGCCTCTACATGATGAACTCCTTCTTCAGAAAGCGTGAGCACAGGAAGTGGACCTGGCAAAGCCCCGATGGTTCAACTAAAAACGAGATCGACTTCATCATGTCAACCAAGAAGCAAGTGTTCAATGATGTCTCTGTGATCAATTCGGTTAAAACCGGGAGCGATCACCGCATGGTAAGAGGCACATTGAACATTAATGTTAAACTTGAAAGGTCTCGACTGGTGAAGTCCACGCTCCGCCCAGCACAGATCCAGGTCCAAAACCCCGAGAACTTTCAGCTCGAACTCCAGAATCGTTTCGAGTGCCTAGGAAGCTCCGTGGACGATTACAGCGATGGGTTCGTGGAAGCTGTCCATACGGTCGGGTCTAAGTTTTTCAAGACCCGCCGTACAGATAGGAACAAAAAGCTCTCTGATCCTACTCTCAAGCTAATGAAGAAGAGGCGTGAGATGATCCTGCAGTCTTCAGACGATGCGGTGAAATACCGGCAGCTAAATAGACGGATCTCAAAGTCCTTGAAAAGCGACCTCCGCCGCTTTAATACTGAGCGTATAAAAGACGCAATTGAACGGAATAAGGGCTCCAAGGTCTTTGCAAGAGATCTGTCTATAGGGCAAAGCCAGCTCACGAAACTGAAGACCGATGATGGCAGGATCGTTTCCGCCAAACCAGAGCTTCTGAGGGAGATCGAGAGATTCTATGGGCAGCTGTACACGTCAACCAGTAAACCCGTCGCGAATCTAGCGAAAGACCCCAGAGCTAGATTGACCCGACACTATACCGAAGACATTCCGGACGTCAGCCTGTATGAGATTAGGATGGCTCTGAAACAGCTTAAGAACAACAAGGCACCGGGTGATGACGGAATTACGGCCGAACTCCTGAAGGCGGGTGGAAAACCAATCCTTAAGGCCCTTCAGAAGCTGTTTGATTCCGTCATACACGAAGGGAAAACGCCACAGGCATGGTGCAGGGGTGTGGTGGTACTCTTCTTCAAGAAGGGTGACAATGCCTTACTGAAGAACTATAGGCCCATCACACTTCTTAGCCATGTCTACAAGCTGTTTTCAAGAGTCATCACGAATCGTCTCGCGCGCAGGTTTGACGATTTCCAGCCTCCCGAACAAGCCGGATTCCGTAAAGGCTTCAGCACCGTAGACCACATACATACGCTGCGGCAGGTTATACAGAAGACCGAAGAGTACAACCTGCCTCTCTGTTTAGCGTTTGTGGACTACGAGAAAGCCTTCGATTCGATCGAGACTTGGGCTGTACTGCAGTCTCTCCAACGGTGCCAAATTGACTACCGGTACATCGAAGTGTTGAAGTGTTTATACAAAAACGCCACCATGTCAGTTCGACTTCAGGATCAGACCTCGGAACCAGTCCTTCTGCAGCGAGGTGTGAGACAGGGAGACGTCATATCTCCGAAACTGTTTACCGCTGCACTGGAGGATGTCTTCAAGGTTCTGGACTGGAGAGGGCTAGGCATCAACGTCAATGGCGAGTACATCACTCACCTTCGGTTTGCTGACGATATAGTGGTTATGGCTGAGACCATGGAGGACCTCAGTAAAATGCTCAATGACCTCAGTAGTGCTTCCGAAAGAGTGGGTCTTAGAATGAACATGGACAAAACCAAGGTGATGTTGAATGCCCATGTTACACCCACTCCTATCAAGGTAGGAGACTCTACACTCGAAGTTGTGGGCGACTATGTCTACCTGGGACAAACGATCCAGTTGGGTAGGGCTAACTTCGAGAAAGAGGTCAACCGTCGAATCCGACTCGGCTGGGCAGCGTTCGGGAAGTTGCGCGGTATCTTCTCGTCCAACTTACCACAGTGTCTCAAGACGAAAGTCTATGACCAGTGTGTGTTGCCAGTGATGACATATGGATCTGAGACGTGGTCGCTTACAATGGGCCTCATCAGAAAACTTACAGTCACTCAAAGGGCAATGGAGAGGGCTATGCTCGGAATTTCCTTGCGTGATCGAATCAGAAATGTAGAGATCCGCAAGAGAACCAAGGTTACCGACATAGCCCGAAGAATTGCCAAACTCAAGTGGCAGTGGGCAGGGCACATTGCCCGCAGAACGGATGGCCGATGGGGCAGAAAGGTTCTGGAGTGGCGACCGCGAACCGGAAGACGTTGCGTTGGAAGGCCTCCCACCAGGTGGACCGATGACCTGGTGAAGGTTGCGGGAATCCGCTGGTTGCGAGACGCACGGGACCGGTCAATGTGGCGACGCTTGGGGGAGGCCTATGTCCAGCAGTGGACGTCTTTCGGCTGACATGATGATATGATGAAATAAAAATGTCGTTTCGGTTTGGTGAAAATATGGCAAATGAAAAAAGTTCAAAAGAGGCTTCGGCCAAAAGCAAAAAGATATTTTGTAAATCGGCGAAATGTAGTTCGGTAAAATAATATATATGCCACATGATACTTCCATGATCTGAAAATATGTCAAACAATGCATATATTTAGCAAAAAGACGTCGGTCAATAGTTATCGGTAAAATGAAATTAACATCTCACCTATAATCATGCGAGATAGTGGTCAAACGCGAACCTATAAAGTATATAAAAAAAAAATGATCAAAAAAAGGTCGGAAAAGTGATCGGTTCCCAGCACACTTAATCTTAAAATGAGAATAATAAAGTTATGGTTATTTCATGACAACAATAAATATTATCTAAAGCAGCAACAGCATTGTCTGAGTCAGTCAGTGGTCATAATTCAATCAAACCTTTATACATATACTCGTAGCTTTTTAAGGTTGTAATGTAATAGAGGTTAATGATGACACTTGCAAAGATTAGCAGATAAACAAACAAATTGTACTTAAAGTGAAATAAATACTTACTTCGAAATGCTTTTCACAACAGTATAAACAAGTTGATAATATCACGTTTCTTTTCATGATTTTACACCACTTTCACATGTTTTTTTTTTAGCGGTCTTGCTGACCAAAACCAGATGTATCCTCCGACTGCACAGCATGATTTTCTTCTTGTTTACGTCTTATTAGTTCGCTTTTTAAGCAGTCAGGTTTTTTGTTTTTTTATTTAACTTTTATTATTTATAACTTTTTAGATAACATATTTTATTCGAATTAGGTACATTTAAACAAATAAGTATTAAAACCCTTTAATTTGATACACCAGACGATGGGTATGGATGAAAAAAAAAATTCGGCCCCCACAATATGACGCTCAAAATCCGCCATTTTTCTATTTTGTAATGTTAATGTTGCCAATTGCCAGTGACACTCGCAAGGTTAAGACGAATCGATTGACGTACGAATCATCAAAATCGGCCAACGCGTTTAGCCTCTGGAACGCCACATAGGAACAAACATACATACATATACTGACAAACACATTACCCTTCTTCGGCTGTCGGGTAAAAAACTAAATTACACAATAATAGTTACGAAATGACTTGTGTATGGAGTTTTGATATCATTATGTAACTGGCAGAACCTGTTACCTCTCGAAAAAGCGCGGGTTGGTTGTGTGTATATAGACTGTGGTTTTAAGTCTGAACTTTTCTAATAAATTGTTGTTGAAACTTATTTGCATTTATTTAAGGATGCTCATCAGGTAGTGGAAAAATAATCGTTTGTGTCTCGCATAAAAAGGCTTTATTTTAACACTCGCATGTTGACTTTGCTTTTTTACATTTATATAGTGATGTAAATTATCATTTAAAAATATATAAAAAATACATGCATATTCCCTATTATCAATAATTGACCTTCTATTTTGAATTTTGCCATTGTATCTATAGTAAAGGTGTATGGCCAGCTTTACCACTTGTGGAACGACGAAAAATCGATATCTCAGTGTTATTTTTTCATTACCTCGGCAAGGTTCAGCGTCCTATGAAAATATTAAAGTGCCTAACAATTAGCCGTCCGTTTCATTTGATAACATTGTTCAAGTTCCTGCCGGATTTCAAAGGTTATGTTTAATTTTAAATATTGTTTAGACGATAAAATTTATTTATACAGATACAAAAAACAATATAAAATTGTATTTGGCCTGTTTGTTTGAATACAAACGTTGTTAGTACAGTACCTTTTATTTTAAGCTTTTCATCATCTCGACAAATTCAGCTGTCAGGCGTTGATATGGGTTATTCGGAATACCCGATGTCTACAGGGTGTGGAATTGTGGATTGCCCCTTTTCAAATAAATCTTTAGGCTCGAAATGCTTTGATGACAGTTCTTATTTCGACTTGAGTAGTGCACAAAGTGGCCGAAATTAATTGTTTCGATTGATCAAGGCATTTATCACCAGCCGAGCCGTTTTTTTTTGGAGCTGTCCCAACCCTCTGTTCCCGATCCACTGCAACTCCTGAAAGCCAGAATCGACAGTGGCGATTACCAGAAAAGCGCCGAGGCAATGAAGCCCGACGAAGTTCCGGAGAATGAATTTAACTGTCTTGGATCCCGCAACGAAATTAATCAGAAAATAATAACGTAGGAGTAGGGTGACAAACTTTTCCAAACTAAATATGTTGGAAACAACCGGTTGCATCTAAATTCCAGTATTTCTAAGGAGCGGTTGCCTATCTGATCTCCACAACCCAGTTATTGGATAACTTGATACCCCTTCGAAGACTTGTTGTCAGAATTCAAGATCACGGCATAATCCTTAAGACTAATAAAGCAACCGTGTAGACGTATTTTAAGTAAAACTTCTTAGGCCGCGGATCTATAATTGGACGGAACAAATAATGTATAATATAATCTATACTTATAATATTATAAAGAGGAAAGATTTTTTTGTTTGTTTGTTTGTTTGTACCGAATAGGCTCCGAAACTACTGGACCGATTTAAAAAATTCTTTCACCAATGGAAAGCTACGTTATTCCTGAGTAACATAGGCTGTTTTTAAATCCCGAAAACGGGTCATGTGGGGTGGCCCACGGGATCGAAGCCGCGGGGAACAGCTAGTATTATATAATATAATATTGATTTCTCCAAAAAATTGTACAAATTAAACATTATAATTAACCTCTAACCTAACCTATTAAAGCTATTAAATTATATGCACAAAAATAAAGATGAGCAACTGCGCCTGAGCAACTGCGCCTGAGCTAGACCGATCCTGTATTTCAGGACGCAGTTCACTTTACAGACATTATGAACAATACAACAGTGGTTACGTTAACATAATAATTATATCACTTTAAAGCAAAAATAACATTTTACAACAAACAGACACATTGTTAAGTGAGTGTTGTGTGTGGTGTGCTTGTGTTGAGTGTTTGAGTGAGTGTTGTGTGGTAAGGTTAGGTGTGTTTAAAAGTTCTATTTATCTTAATGTTTTAAGAAGTTATTCTGTAGTTTCGTAATCACAAGTAATAAGGAAGTTCAATCGTTTGATTTTGCATTCACGTTAACTTAGTGCATAGAAATTAAGGGTAGTATTTAATTTATTGTATAGATTGGACCAGTGAAACAAAAAAACCTATTTGTGAATGAATTTTTAAAATTGAAAGGACTGGGGAACCACAGCATTTAGACGACGCTTACGAAGAGTATTCCTGTCAAGACGGGTAAGGGAGTGTTGTTTTAGGATTGTAGTTATGATGTAGAGTTGTCGAACCGTCAGTAGATTCCACGATTGATACAAAATATGTGTTGGGTAATCTATGGGTCGGAAGGAACTAACTTTTAGAATTGCCCGATGTGCTATTTCAAGAGGAAGCAGAGTGGTTTTGGCAGCTCCACCCCAGCATGAAATGCAGTAAGTTAGAAGCGATTGACAGAGGGCCCTATAAACTTTATATATAACTCCTTCTGGCTCTTATACTAAAGCTCTCCTATTATAAATGTTTTAATACTTTTATCACGAGCTTCTGCACGTATTTTTCTTTAATTCACTACTTTTTCATACTTAACTAATTGATGCTCATTTTCCTCTTTATAAACAGAATAGAATGCCTGAAATCTCGATTCGGACAACATGCAACCGACGCCACTCAGGGTGGAATTAAGTTAATTATTCACTCGCAGTTCTACCACATTTAAACCTATGGTAGGTTAACTATAACGCGGTGTTATGTTAACTAGAACGCGGTGAAAGTGAGAGTTTCAAACAAATTATTAACTTAATCCTTGTTCACGTCGGCCGGTTTCAATTTAGATAAATAAAGAGGAAAAGGATTAAAATGGTGTGTTTTTTAGTGTGTGACTTTCATAACTATTTGAGTTGTCGTATTTTAAGGAACGTTCGCATTTAAATCTCATTCTGTCAAAATCTGCTTTAACATTGATTGCCGTCAAGAATAAGGGCTCTTTCAATTTAGACGTTTGGTGTCGAACTGCTGCGGTGCGGGTGTCGTACTGCGCACGTCCAGTTGATATTTTTCATACAATTTATACACCAAGAATGCAGTGCGGCGCCGCCGCATTCACACATCAACCGGCTGTGCGCAGTAAGACACAAAACGTCTAAATTAAAAGAGCCCTAAATAGCGATATGAATGTTTTACCCGACTGTTTAAGTAAAAGAGCCTCTGACCACGAAACAAACGTCAACGTATGAATCGAATTTTGTAGAAAAAATGTTATAAAAATTATGTTTTTTACTTAACGGCCGCCACGGAACAGAAAAGTTTGCAGTACAATAAAGGCTCTCTTAGCAGGTAAGTTAGTGATGGCAGTGTGTTGCAGTGAAGATGTTGCTAATTCAATTGTCCTCTCTTATAGGTATAATTAGTGAACTAAGCTTTTTTCTTTACAGCAATGAAATCTGGCATCAAACCTGTCTTCTATCCAATTATACCTACCTGAAATATACCTACCTCAAATTGTTGACCAGTACCAGTTTAGATTAATTTATATTACAAATTCAAATCTTAATAAACAATTTGTTGGACTAAAGTGCCCAAAACGGGGCTCTGGTTATTCGCAAAGGGTACTAGAGGAGCAAATACAGAGATTTCGGTATATACAGGTGATATAAAAATCTTGCTGGCATGAATAAAATAACAAGCTCGGGTAACGTTGGTTAACATTGGTCACTGTTTGGCAAATGCGCCAACGAACGTTCCAACGTTGTTTTCTTATCAAACACAATTACAGGACGGTAGTGGTTATTTATTGGAGAACTTATTCTAGTAAGGTGTTGTTTATTAAACTCTTCTGTTAATAGTTATAAAATAACCCTTTCCATAGGTTCCCATTCATACCTACTTAATAATATACATAATTAGGGCAGTGTATCAGGTCAGTGTGTCTGGCTGTTATGTTTTCATATCTAAACCGCTCAATGGAGTTTGATAATTTTTTGGCATACGGAAACACTGTGACCTGGAGGGCATAGGGACTAGGGCATAGAACTCTTTTCATCACGGTCCTTGAGTTGATAAAACACTTTTTATGTGGGTGAAACCGCGGGCAGAAGCTAAACGGGGAAAGACGAAAATAAATTAAACCTTGAAGAAGTTGGTGGCATTTCAATTGAGTATTAGAACACACTTTTTTTCAAATGGCTTAGGAGAAATCTCTGAGTATCGTATGTACTTGTCTATTAAGTTAGGAAAGATTTTCGTATATATGTTAAGAAGGAGTATCGCACTATTTTATTACACTATTAAACCCGACAGTGTACTCGCAGTATTTACACATCCCAAATATTCCTCTACAACTTAAAACTACGTTACGGCGAATTTCGCTGATCAGAATACTTCCAAAGATCCGTATCAAAAGCGCAATAAAGCCATTTCTTGGCCAATAAGGGTGGGCTATAAAACTTTCACGTAACATAGGCTGGGGGTCTGTTGGTAAGCTGCAATTTTTATTGTCCGAGCAGTGACCGAGTGTTTGTTTGGACGGGTAATGAGGGTGAACCCTTATCTTTAGTGGTGGAGACGTGTCAATTAAGGGTATTTATCTTGTTGTTATAATTAAAGATGGAGTTAATAAATATCATAAATTCAAACTTGGTGGCTGTGAAGTTAGTTATTCAATGCGCAGAAGCATACCTGAATTCGCTACTCCTCAGCGACTCGCCTAGTATTCCGAGCCGCCGCGCGCCGCCAGCGCCGTTAGCATTGAATCTTCTTATACCTATTAAGGAAATATTTACAAACCGCGGCAACAGTATGATCCTACATTATGACAATAGCAATATTCGTTTGATTAAAGTTAATGTGACGACTCGGTGTTTACTTAAAATAATAGTATAGTAGATAATTTAGAATATTATAATTGGCTATCCATTCCGTTAGTCAATTACCATCATCATCTTCCTGCTCTTATCCCATGTTACTTGGGGTCGATGCAACACGTTTGCTTCTTCCATACCGTCCTGTCCCCCGTCACGTTATTACAGACTCCCTTTTCTTTCATATCACTCGTCAGTCAATTACCAATTGCAGAAAATAAAATTAAAACCGTGACTAAACGGTTTAGTTGTGTGGAATTCCCGAGAAGTGCACAAATCGACTGAACAGTTTGTTCGATGCAAAAGTTGTGAGTATGCGCTAGGCCAAGGTATATGACATTAACTTTTTATGACTTTATATGTCAGTAACAGATTACCTACTCGATTTCAAACATATAAAATAGCTCATATTAAAATAAGCCGCCAATTAGAAAGCTCAATTATCACCACAGATCTGCCGGACAAAGCTTTTATGCTCTTCTAAATGCACTCTGATTTTGGACAGAGAGAACCTTTTCGAGCTTAGGTACACCCGTCCAGACCTGGTGGCTGGCACCACCCAGGAGTTTCTCTGCACATACCGCAATCCAATGGACGTGGCGTTTGCACTGAGTGAGATATACCCCGGTATATACTCCTCCAAGTCGTCGCTGTCGCGGGTCCACTCCCTGCAGTGCTCGGTATTTGCGCCCCTGTGTAACCTTTCACGGTTACACAGGGGCGCAAATACCGAGCACTGCCCAATACACCCTGTGCCTGGTTCATACGCAGGGGGAGAAAGCCTCTCTTGCGACCCAGGGATTTGGGTCCGGTGAAGGGTCGCACCTGCTAACCATACACGAGGCTCAGGGGTCGACCTACGACAGCGTCATCATCATCAACACCAAGTCCAGGAGGCTTCAGGTCCACGACAGCATCTCCCACGTGGTAGTGGCGGTGTCCAGACATACAGTCAGTTGCGTCTATTACATCGACGACGCCGATGACGCCGCAGGCCGCCTTGCTAAGAGGGCGATGGATGCGCCGACTAAAACGGTCATCAACTACAATCTTAAGACGGCCATGCAGCATCGAGACGTAGTCGTCATAGAGGCCTTGCTCACGCTGGTGAAGTCCCTGGTCAGCAGACATCACCAAAACACCACCTAACAAGTCCCATCCAAAAAGTCCAACCCAAACACATACCCAAACCATCACCCTGTCTAAACCCTGTAAAGCAAAAAATTATATATATATTTGTAAAGCTGCATGGTGGATTGGTGGAGCGAGTCAGTCATACACACCTTAACGTCCTAACGACGGGGTTCTATAGCCGGAACCGTCGGCCGGGACTGGTCTGCTCGCACTGCCATGCATCTTCCCCGAAAATGTACCAATAGATATAAGAAAACAAAATAGTAAATAACATAAGCAGTGTATCAATAGAAATAAGTAACAAAATAGTTAATAACATTAATATAAGAAGTAAATAGAAACTTAAATTGTAATGCCGGTGTGTGTTATATATATAAATGGTATTTAGTGAGGGATGAACTCACGTAGACTTAAGTTAGTTAAGTAAGCCCAAAAATAATGTAGGAGTCAGACAATTGTAACTTTAATGAAAAAATAACAAACAAACAAAAACACTATAAAAAAGATCGTGGAGTGCCACATGTCCGCGGTAGAATAATGAAATAAAAAAAAAAAAAAAAAAAAAAAATGCACTCTGATACATTTACTAAAAAGAGAAGCAAAAGAACATAAACTACATATAATTTATAATGAATCCGAGTACAATTCGTACAATGGTATTATCGTACACGGATCGGCACTTTCTCCAATCAAATACACTCAAAAAAAAAACAATGGAAGCATCCGATCGAATTTCAATTCCGGGAAAACGCATCGAGTCGAGAATTTGAAAAATGTATTAAAAAATGAGCGGTATCGGTGGTATAGCTGAAAATCTTCTTATGTGTTCTTGCATGATGAAAAGTACGGTATATTGTAACTTTGTCTCGTACAAAAATATTGATTGATTGATGATGTTAACACGAGTTGAAGAAGATGTCCTGAAGAGAAAATAACAACCAGTGACTGAAGTTATGCTGTGAAGGTAGTTTGACTGTTAAGAAAATGGTAAAAAGATCTCAATTATTAGTAGAGTTTTTCTTCTTGTACCGGCACACGGTTTCAAGAAGGTGTAGTGAAGAAGAAAGATTATTCAGTGACCGAAGTTAATATCTCAATAAGCGTTTATAAATGATTCATTTATCAATCTGCCAAACTAAGACATAATATACAAATGACCTCGAAAAAGGTTGGTTGATTTAGGGACTACTCAGTAAGCCGTGCCTACAATGCCTATTATGAATTTTGATTTTGAAAGTTCATTTTATTGATTTAATTTAATTTTAATTTTTTACTTTAATTGTAATTTTAATTTTATTAATATTTTATTTGTTTTTTTTTTAATTTTGATTGTGGTTTGCTTTTGATACATTTGATTTTAATTTTGTTTTTAAGTTAACATAAATTTCCCTCTACATTAAAATTTGTTGGCGTCAACACGCTCTGGAAGGCCACTAAAAACTTAGATAAGCCTCAACAATCTTATCCTCCAATCAGATCAAAGGCTCCTGGGCAAGAACTGACTTGGAAAAGGCCGACGCATCTATCCTCTGTATTCAAACCCAACGAGAGTGTTGCTGATGAGCATGAAATTGACGCAGTATTGGAACAAGACTTACAGATGTGTTTGCCTATTATACCCACAACACTTAAAGAAATAGCGAAGGAAATTAGACTGCTGAAGTCGAGAAAAGCCCCGGGATTTGACCTGATCACGACTTGCATACTTTAAAATATTCCCAGAAAATGCGTTTCTTTCCTAGCCAGTTTGTTCAACGTAATCTTTTTAACGTCTCATTTTCCTGACCTGTGGAAAATCTCCGAAGTTGTTATGATCCATAAATTAGGCAAAACTGAACACGTGGCCCGTCTTATCGGCCAATCAGCCTAACGTCTGTACTCTCCAAACTGTGGGACGGGATATTCCTCATCCGTCTAAAACCGTGCACGGATGCCAATGATGTTGTTTCGTGTCACCAGTTTGGCTTTCGGAAATCTCACTTAACAATAGAACAGGTTCACCGAGTTTACCAAACAGGAAGACAGGCTTTCGAACGTAAAAAGTACTGCTCAGCGGCATTCCTTGATGTTCAGCAAGCCTTTGACCGTGTTTGGCACAAAGGATTGCTAAAGTGAAGGAAAAACTTCCACACTCAATGTTCTAGCTCATCCAGTCATATTTATCCGACCGTTGCTTCCAAGTGAAACAGGGCGAAGCAAGATCAAGATTTATTGATCCACAGGGATCTGTACTTGGCCCAGTGTTGTACTACATCTTTACATCGGATCTACCCACATTGGATGGCATAACAATAGCAACATATGCCGACGACATAGCCTATCTATCAGTTGATGACAACTCAACATGGAAGCATCACATTAAAAATAAGAGGGATGAGATAAACCACCAGTTCCGCAACCTGTATTGGCTCATGGGAAGAAATTCTGTGCTCTCTGTAGACAACAAACTCCTCATTTACAACTCTGTTCTCAAGCCCATATGGACCTACGGGATCCAATTGTGAGGCGTTGCCAGCAAAACCAACATACTCTGCCTGCAAAGAGTGCAAAATGGTATCCTACGATCATTAGCGAATGCACCTTGGTTTGCTAGGAATGACGAAATCCACGACTATCTACAAATGCCATCAGTAAACTCTGAAATCGAGCGATACAAAATACAACACAAGGCACGCCTATCCTCGCATCCAAACCCACTAGTTACTGAACTGTTAAACCAGACAGCGGTGATAAAAAGGCTGAAGAGGAACCACCTTCCATAAGTGGGAGGCGCAGCACCGGCTGCTCCACCACAACGCGACTTGTCATGGAACGAATTCGCTTATGATCCGACGACCGATTGCAAATGGAATTAAAGGAAAAAAAAAATTTTAGGTTTGTTACACTATTATTTTATGGGGCATGCAGTGCTAACATTTAAGACAAAAAAAAATATAAATGTATCAGTATAATATACAATTGTTGGTTGGCCATTAATAATAAATAATATAATAATAATACATATAATAAGAAATAATAAGAATATAATACATAAATAATAATTCAAGGAACTTCTATTCATAAGAAACATACAAAAATACTATCATTATTTTCTTGTCTCTAAATTATAGGTACTCTCGAATATCTAAAGAAAATTAATTCATTCCTGCAAAGTTTGTAATACTTTAAAGCCTCTGCGACAGGTCCATAAGTTACTCATTGATAAGGCACTCAAACTTCGTCAGTACTAAGCAAAGTCCAGATTTAAGCCTCAAACATTCTGAAGATTGATTTTAACGAAGATATGTCTTCTCCAGTTCTAACCAGTAATCGGATTATCAGCTTATCATCCCATTACGAACAATGACCTTTTAACGGGAGTATCGGACCAACTATCGAGAATCTGTCTAAACCACATCGCCTGGACCTTTCCATATCTCAGCTCTAAAAAACATTGAGAAAAACAAGGGCTGGGATTATAAGTGGTTTATTTTGACAAAATTTGACAAACTTTTATAATTTTTTGTTTTAAATACGAGGCTTTTGGCTAATTTGTGAATTTGGTGAATGCCACTCTTTATTTTGTATTGTGCGTTTAGTTTGTGCAGAATAAACTATTTTTCTTTCTTTTTCTTCTTATTTTAGGTTTAAGTATTATTGACAACATTTTGATTTTTGAGATTTTTACCACTTTAGTTAGACAGAAATAAGTCATAATAAAAAAGAGATTTAAAATCTTGCCATCGTCAACTAATTAAGTGATAATTACTACCACGTTGTAAAACGACATTCGTTTTTTGAAATGACTACACTACTTTACAAATTTGTAATTTTTTATAATTTTGCAAGTAATGTTTTCAAAAATTATAAACTTCTTAAAAATTTAAGTGAAAGCAAAAATATGCTATCACATCCATTGATACTATATACATAATACTAAGGTAAATACCTTTTACTCAGGTCTGAGCGGTAATACAAACACAAGCTGACTAGCATGACTGAACTCAGTCCGTCCTGCGTCTGGCCAAGACATGAACGTATGTTTATCTGTTTCTGACAACGGGATCCTATTAATATTACTGTGATCTGTTAACGTATTCAGTGATAGAAATAAAGTTCAAAGTTCCATAGGTCATAATGTAGGTAGCTTAAGTAGTTTTTCTACAGTCACCCATTTTTTCAAGTGCCCTATATTGTGGTTTTAGTTTAATGTTTGTTCATTTATTCGAATAAAACAATAAATAGCTTGTTTTTTTATTTCATTAAAATTTTTATTAGAAGCTAGTCATCTCTCTTTTTCTTTTCGTGTGAGAATGTGGCCTCCTCTGATGTCAGAGAAAAATCAATAAAAATCTTTCCTCTTTATAATGTTAGTATAGATATATATCTATACTATATAATAATAATAATTTTATAAAGAGGAAAGATTTTTTTGTTTGTTTGTTTGTACCGAATAGGCTCCGAAACTACTGGACCGATTTAAAAAATTCTTTCACCATTAGAAAGCTACGTTATTCCTGAGTAACATAGGCTATTTTTTAGCCCAATGTCCAGCAGTGGACGTCTTTCGGCTGAAATGATGATGATGATGATAGGCTATTTTTTTATCCCGAAAACGGGTTCTGTGGGGTGGTCCACGGGAGCGAAGCCGCGGGCAACAGCTAGTAAACAATAAAAACACAATGCTCTGGCTTGCTCTCTTAATATTAACACTCCACAAACTTACGAAAGATCGTTTTTGCTAAGTCGAAATTTTCAATACGGAGAGGGTTTTCACCAAGATTTATTGAACTTTGAAGATCGAAATCAAAGAATTTGCCTTGAATACATGTTACGTGATTATCGTTGGCCCAGCCGCAACTGTCGCGACATCTGAATCTAGTCTCTGTCTATTCTTTATAGAAATCGATTCACCAAACTATAAAAAGCCATTTTTGTTTTAATTTTTTTCTGGAACTGCCAATTTAAATAAATACATATTACTAAAACCAGACGTGCCAGATTTTTATATTATACAACAAAAATAAATAATTATCAGCTAAAGTAACCATGTAAACTAGTTTTATTTTTAAAGTTATGCATTCTATGAAATAAGTTCGATATCGCCACTGTTCCACGCGAACCCTATTCCGTGGCCTTTTACAACTTTTTGTGTACGGAAATAGAAAACTATAACTATATCGAATCCACTTCCGTCTCAAGATTGGCTGTAGACATCGCAATTACTTTATATTCGAATAACAGTGAACCCGTTTCTTGCACAGTCGAGACGTTTATACCCTCGTCAGTTTTCAAAGACAGATCTCAAACTCTTTTGAAACGACGACACTAAGCACACAACTTCACAGAGAAGTTCATTTTAAAAAAAATACTACTAATCGCCTATTTAAATTTGTCTTATTAACCTCACACTAAAAACTTTTTGTCACTGGCCTTTTTGGAATGGAACACAAAATCAAATAGCTTTGTGACACATTTGTAATCAGTAACTAAATGTCATTTTGCGTCATTGACGTTATGACAATACTGAGTCTGTAAAGCAGAAAAGCAAATTATGTCGTGAATGGAGCATTCAAAAATATACCTTTATGTTACGAACCCATTTTCACCAATTTTAGAACGTACGGTACTAAAATTATTTGTTGTTTTGATCTTCAAATCAAGACGGGTTCTTGAAAGGACCGCAGTATGACTTGAACTGGAAACAATTTAATTGGAGTCTTGTAATTGAACTGTCTTCAATTCTTTTATGTCATTATTTTGTTGAGCTCAACCTTTGGCTTGGACAATTTGGTTTTGAGGAGTGTACTAATTAATTTATGGTTAAAGCCTCGATTATTTTGTTGGTGTAGATGTTCAGATTCACCTACATTAATGAAACGTCAGAAAATACTTCTTCTGTTTGTGAAAATACATGGCTTTAGACAAAATGGCAGGTCTAATACGACGCACACCGTATGGTGTTGTAGTATTCAGAGAGAATATTGTTCATATCCCTATTATGAACGACTGAACGTATATAATCCTTTAGCCATCTTTTATTACACCCCCGGGAAGTAAGGCGTATTTTCGGAGCACATAACACCTGATTTCCCTATTACATTTTGATAGGATGCTAAAATATTGTTATTACCTACATGCATTCAAAGGATCTTACGAGATTCATGCATAGTACGGACATTACAGAGCAATACGTTGGTACCAAGCTATACCATTAAAATTTATGTTAAACGTGCACAGCCAAGTCGGAATTTACATTCGAAAAATATACATAAACTGACGTCATACTGCAAATTTTATATACGTCATTTTGTAAAATTACACCTCGTTCACGCAATTTTGTATAAAATGTTAATTTTCTTGGAGGTGTGACCATTTTCATACAATGGCGTCATTTGGATCAAGGATTTTTAGTAATGCCGTTATTACGATGGCTCATTGTCTTTCTTTCTTTTTGCCACAGTTTTCTTTAAAATGAAGGGTCGTTGGAAATCATTTTGGCATAAAGAAAATGTTAAATTTTACGTGCGGTTTGAGTTGTCTTACGTAAATGGGGTTCAAGATTATGGCGGGGTGAATTGAGTTGGTTCGATATTTGCGCGGTTTCCTAAAAAATGTTAATAAGATTTCGTGCGATGCTTAATGTCAAAGTCGCGTCGATTTGTACTTCTTGTCATAATCTTGATTAAACTTTTAAAGCACTACTTAATATCGATGGCAAATGAATTTAAAAAATCGAACAGTTCTTTCATTTTCATTACTTTGAAAAAAAAAACATCAAGAAAACAATTCTTCTTCATTTAGAACAAAAATATTCCACAAGAACTTATCTACATCTAGATACCAACCTACCTAGGCCGCAATCTAATTTCAAGCTCTGTTTATTCCAGCTGATAAGCTCAAGATTTCTTTTAAAAATCCTCGAGAAGACATTGCTTAAAAAAAGGACCAAGATTATTCCGATGAGGCGAATCAAGAGCCTACGTAGACTATTAGGGTTCATTGACTTGCCTGTGTACCATGATGGCGTTCGTTAAAATCCATCGCGTCGTTTCACACAGCAAATTGCATCTAAAGAATTCCGTTGATTTCAATTTCAGGTCTTTCAATCGTTAGGGTGTGAATATTTTCAACTGAATACTGAGCTGGTGCCGATAACTATTCAATATCAATTTTATATATTAGCTGACTGGATAGCTGGAAAATATTTGTTTGTTTGTCTGTAAAACTCCATTCATATAGCGAAACTCGTATCTACATGCCTCGGAATGCACGTTTGTTTGGTACCGGCTGTCGTTTGTAGGCTTTTGACGGTGTTTACGGATCGTTAGAAGCCAAATAACTCTAATTTTGCCAAGGGTTACCCCGGATAAGCAGTCACTCCATGTAAAATGCTAACATTTAGTTGCATCTGGTGAGAAAATATACCTAGTTGTCCCTTCTCACAAAACTCCTCAAAGTAATACTCTATTCGGATAACGATATTAAGTAAAAGCCACGCTATAGGTAGTAATAAACTTTAAGTGAAATGGAATTCACTAAAATCTTTTTGCTGGAAAAAAATAAAGCAAGGACACTCATTTTATTACTTTCTCTTTCCTGATGTCTCCAATTTGATTATAATTTTTTTGTTCGGCCATTCAACTTATTTCATTTCAACAAATTCTACATTATACGTATCAAGATCTTTCACGAAAATAGCAGAAATTTTATGAGTTTCGCAGACAATTCCAGTTCAACAAATTAATGGGTTCAATAACGTGTTATCGCCCCTAATTTTAAAATTACGAGCCAGACTTATGACGACGCCAATGGTTATTGGAACCAACTCCATTAATATCTTCAACAATAAAAACGTCATATTGAACAGTTTTCAATAACCATTAAAGTCAATATGATTAGGTTTTTCCACAGTACAAGAAATTATGCGATTAGAGACACTACTGCTAACATTCCTGGCCACTTAATTGCTCTGATCTGTACCAGTTTCTGCAGCCATAATAGTAGTCAAAAATTGCCAGAGGTCGTTAATTTCTATTTTTTTTTATTTACAAACACCCAGAGCCGGAACAACTATCTGTAGGTCATACAAATATTTGTTCCGTGCGGGAATCGAATCCGCGACACAGGCAGCAGCCAATCGCTCAACCACTGCGCCAACCGTGCGCCCGGGTCAATCTATGAGTGATCGTTTTTCTTCTTTTTCTTCTCGAATCGATAAATTTTGTCTGACCAGAAGAGGGCTATTTGAACAGATCTCTCATTTGCAAAATTCATCCTAGGAATGGTGCAGGTGACTAAGCACTAAGAGCAAACAAGGAAGTGAAGTATATTCTACGAGACTACACACACCATTCCACACTGACTGTGTTTGAGATGGGCCTACGATACGCAACCTGAGCCCGCAATCGGTTTAAGAATTACCAGATTGGCCACTGAAGTTCTTGCCCAGGAGGCAAATGGGCAGCTGGAATTATGAAGTGTGAAGGGAGTGTGTTTTTTCTTTCTAAGTTTATCATGGACATCGACGAAAACGGTGACGGAAAAGATCGTGAATAAACCTAGACTTATAGTTAGTATACGTTTCTGCTCCATGGGTGTAATTGCTGCAAGGCGTTCCAGTGCGACGATACACGAATAAATAAATTTACAGTGATCGGTGACACTCACGGAAACGCTTGGTTTGTATGAAAAGTTTTGACAATCCCATCACTAGCAGTGGCCGCCGAGGCGTTTCATTGCTCTGTAGGTTTTTTCATAGTATAAATTAACATAAAGAATAAAGGACCGTATTGACTGAAATCCGTTGAACCCCGATTAAGACCATTCGAGGTGAAGGTGACCGTTGTTGGAACTTTTTTAATAAAACCCAGTTTTTCTCACTCCCTAAGGAATAAATTTGTATAGCAGGACTTCAAAAATTCGGGATTTTTAATCATTTATGTTTACGGAGGACCGGAGTTTGTGCTAATTAAATAGTTTTGTTAACAATTTTATGAAATTATTTAAGCTTTGACGCATTTGCTTAAATATTTGTTAAATTCTTCATCAGCTTAAATTCTTCGTAATTAAGGGCAAACAGGTCGTTGATAACAAACAATATATTCGTTCTATTGTGGGTTTATTGTGATTCATCCATATAAAGTACCTGATTTGGTCGATGCTCGATCGTATTGCTAGCAATGCACGTCTACATTAAAGGGGCCGCCGGAAAACAAAAAAGACTTGTACCAAAAAGTATAATTACCTAATTGGAAAACATGATTTTTTATTTCTAGAGGTATTTTAATAATTTTGGTTACAAATTTTGGTTTGGTTGGGTTTTGGCGCACGGTTGGCGCAGTGGTTGACCAATTGACTGCTGCGCTGCGTGTCGCGGGTTCGATTCCCGCACGGAACAAAAATTTGTATTACCTACAGATAATTGTTCCGGCTCTGGGTGTCTGTGTATGAGAGTTTATATGTTTGTAAACGCACCCACGATACAGGAAGAAATTCCTAGTGTGGGGCAATGTTTTTAAAAAAACAAAAAAACAAAGGTATAAGCTTAAAATATATCCGTTTGAATAATGGATTGAATCATGTAAATCGGTCCACGCATTTATGAGATATTAACTCATTACTGAACATTATTGGGTTATAATTTGATATATGAGTTTCATTATACTAGTAAGTACCTACCAATATAAATACGACTGAACATGGTTTTGACCAAAATGTTTGTAACTCATGCCAAGTCAAAGGGTCAAGGACGCCCGTATACGTTAGTTTTGATCATGTTAGCGACACTTGCTTTTACATTTTTTTCGTATCGTTTTGAAATATTAGAATACAGTGGTATACAGGTGTTAACGACTTTTATTTTTTTGTTATCTGGTGGAGAGTATAGTCATTACATTAAGAACTAGTTTCGTTTTAAGTAACTAGTCGTATACCACCTATATCTTGCAGATTTTTTTTTTATTATCAATAGGCTCGCGCTTGACCACTATCTCACCTGATGGTAAGCGATGATGCGGTCGACGGTGAAGCACGCTTGCCTAGAAAAAAGCCATTCACTCTTGACTTAAAGACCCCTAGATTGTAGCTCTCGGGAAACACAGACTCCGGCAGGGAATTCCACTCCTTAGCTGTACGCATAATAAAAGTGTCCCCAAAACGTTTTGTGCGTATGGGTGGGATGTCCACCATGTACCGATGACGCATCGCCGTGCGTCTGTTTGTCCGATGATGGAACGGGCTGGGCGGAATTAAATCATGCAATTCCATCGCACACTCCCCGAAATGTAACCGATAAAAAACCGACAAGCTGGCAACTCGGCGACGATGTTCAAGGCTCTGGAGCTTTGATTTGACCAGTGCCTCATTGCCGATGAGTCTCTTGGCCCGCTTTCCGATCGACTCTAGTGTATCAAGCTGGTATTTGGCTGATCCGTCCCAGATATGAGAGCAGTACTCCATGCACGATCGAACTTGCGCTTGATACAAGTTGAGCAGCTGTTCCGACGTGAAGTACTTTCTCACCTTCGCAAGGATTCTCAACTTTTTGGCAGCCAGCTGAGCCTTTGCCTCAATGTACGGCCCAAAATTGAGAGTCGATGTCAACGTAACGCCAGCAGTTGCAGTTGTTGTCTTCCGGCTGAAATCAATGAATCTGCCTAGCCTTTTTCCAACTATGCTTGGGTCGGCTTCCAGTCTGATCGGATGCAGCTAAGTACCAGTATTTTACTTGGACATTACTAGAGGATATTTTTTCATTTGATATTATTTGTAATGGATTTGCTCTTGACTCCAGTCTACGTCAGAGGTGACAGAGACAGAGTCAACAATGGAGTGAGCTTACCCAAAAGAAACCTGTTCACTCTAACTTTGAAGAAATTAGGTTTGAACGCGTTCGGAAACACAGACGCACGTAGTGAGTTCCATTCATTCGCTGTGCGCATTGTTGTACTATTGTATAAATTATGATAAAACAGCAATAAAGGCTAATTTTATTTTATTTATTTTTAAAAGAAAATCTAGTCAACTTTACCTTTAAATCTTCGCTGCTTCATTTATGGCTTTTCGCATAATAATAAATCTTAGAAAATGGTGTAAGTATTTTCTGATCACAAAATGTTATTAGCACTTAAATCAGCGGTACTGCCAATCCTTTTAGACTCCTTTACGACATACACATGACTGAGAGACCATGTAGTCAACTCATCTATCACAAAGCACATAATACATTTATGATATGGAATAAATCATTATTAAAACAACGTCCTACATAACATCACGCCTTATTCTCCGAAAGGTTAGGCAGAGGTTTATCTACATACTTAATAGCACGCCACATTTTGCTAAATATTTTAAGTCTCATTTAATAGGGAGCGCATGAACCGGACACAAGTCTAGACTCCGGGCTGCTATTGAGAAATTCCAGATGGAAATAGAAATTAAGAAAGAATGAAAACTTACTTATTTGTGACCCGCACAGGAAACACGAGAAATTAGCAATAAAATATGATTTTTAATTAACAATAATAATTAAAAAAAAACCCCGTGCGAGACCAAAAAGGCTCATATCTCAGCATGTGCAGCAATATCCAAAAAGAAAATAACGCTGCGCTAATATTCTGATCAGGCCCACTGTTGAAGCCACGGACACACCTACGGAAACGGAAAATATTTAAAAAATAAAATAAAGTCATCTGCCTAGCCTTTTCCCAACTATATTGGGGTCGGCTTCCAGTCTCACCGGATTCAGCTGAGTACCAGTGTTTTACATGGAGCGACTGCCTATCTGACCTCCACAACCCAGTAACTGGGTAACACGGTACCCCTTGGCAAGACTGGTGTCAAATCTCAAGCTTCTGACTACTCGTAACGACTGTCAAAGATCTTCAAATGACAGCCGGAACCAACGGCTTAACGTGCTTTCCGAGGCACGGAGGAAACTCGGTATGTTGAAATGGTCACCCATCCACGGACCGACCTCGTCAAGCGTTGCTTAACCTTGATGATCGACCAGTGCGGCTGTTATTATTTAGCCACGAGCTCCTCGAAAAAATAAAATAAAGTAGAATATATAAATAACAAACAAAATAGAATGAACGAAGAAGGTGGGTCAAAGTATGAATATTATGTGTAAGTATAATACAAATATAAATAAAACATATTAAATGTAGGTAGACCTACGTAAACCGACGTCCGCGATGCTCACTGATCATTTGTCGAAACCATAAACAAACGACAGAGCGCACGGACCAAAGAGTAATATATTAAATACGGAAGAAATCTATGGTCGGCTGTCAAAAGAAATATGTTAGGAAAGAAGTGTAAATAAACTAGGCGAAAATAATACATGGAATAGTATTTTGCTAGTAAATAATTGGATATAAATATTATAAAGAGGAATGATTTTTTTGTTTGTTTATACCGAATAGGCTCTGAAACTACTGGACTGATTAAAAAAATTCTTGCGTCAATAGAAAGTTACATTATTCCTGAGTGACAAAGGCTATTTTTAATCCCGAAAACGCCTGTGGAGTTCCTGTGGAGTGGTTCACGGGAGCGAAGCCGCGGGGAACAGCTAGTATTTGATAAAACAGAGTAGTGTGAATGTTATTATGTATCCAAATAACACTTTGACCGATCCTTGTATTGGACCCAGGATTATGGTCAGCAGTAGGCCTTGTGACTGCTATTATCATCTAAGCCACAATAACAACACAAAACTCTTGTTCCATTTTCAAAACCAGAATATAAATCTAAGGCCGGTATTCCGGCTTCTCTCACTCTCATGACTCATGCTCAACTCAAAATAGACAGTTGTGATTGGTTGGTTTGTATTTTTAACCCCCGATTGGAAAAAGAGGTGTGTTATAAGTTTGACGTGTGTTGATGCCACAGACAGACACACAGGTACACACCTGTGTGTCTGTCTGTGGCATCATAGCTCCTAAACGGATGAACCAATTTTGCTTTAGTTTTATTTTATGTTTCTCGAAAACAAAAACAAAATCGGTTCAGCCGTTTAAAAGTTACTCTTTGGATCTGTGTTTTTTCGCAAGTCGATGTCATAATTACGTGTTTTGATAGATTGTCGATTGAAGCGTGTCTACTACTATGTATATTATGTGTAGTTTAAAAAGCATGAAATAAAAATTAAATTAAAAATTTAAAAAACATCGACACAAAACCTCTAATAAGCAAAAATAAGACTCGTACTCGCGTCGAGGAACCGCTAAGTGAATTAAATAAACTGTTGTATACTTTAAGAGGCTTAAATAGAGAGACTTTTTAGAGGTTTTAGTGTCGAGGGTTTTTAATAAAAAATTGTTTTTTTTAACATTAACATGGTCAAGTCCAAGATCCCAGATGCTCCAAATAATAAAAAAAAATGCAATTGACAAGTGTTAGTATGAACTTTGACCCTACACATACTTGCTAACTTGGACTTCTATTTACATTATTTACACATATCGCCGGGTTAATTCAAAAACCAACTAACTCGGTGATTTTGGGATTTTGAGTTAAATATACCAACCGATTCGAAATTTTATTCTCTTTCTACTGGTAAAACATACTAAGCCGTGCGATGGTTAGTTTCAGAGATACTGAATGGTGAAACCAACTATCTAACCATACCGTTTATATGCAAAACAAATATTCCTTGTTAATCAGCAAAATTATGTTTTGTATCGAAGTCAAACAAGATACTTAAATTTAATCAGTTTTCAAAATAAAAAAACCTGCAAAATATACGGATTTTTTGGAAAGAAAATCGATCACATACAAATATATGGTTTTAGTACTTAGAAAAAACAGGAAACAGCGTTAATATTCAATGATAATAGCAGTTATTAAAGGATAATAGCAATTACTTGTTGATTATTCATTTATTCTTGACACAAAATCAAGAAGTCATTGTTAGTAAATAGGTTTAGTAGGTTTTACTTCTATAATTTTGAGAATTTTGATCATGATCTCAACAAAATATTGAGAAGTTAAACCGATTAACCGCGGGTAGTTGGTTTAAATTGTGCAATTTCTGAACGCGCTTGCGTCGATCCTTGAGAAGACGAACGGTCGAAGTAAATATAAAAGCCCGTAGACCAGCACGCGGTCCAGAACTTCTTAGACATCACCGAGTAGCTCGACTTCAGTTCGCACGTGAACACGCCAGATGGACCCACGAGCAATAGGCTCGAGTTCTGTTCACAAATGAGTGTCGAATCGCGTCGCACCAGTTGGTCGGGAGCAAGGGTGGAGAAGAAGAGGAGAGAAGTTTCTACTAATTATAAACTGGGAGTTTTCATGGAGGTTCTTTGATGGTTTGGAGACAAATAAGTTTCGATGCTCGTACGGAGCTGGTTATTGTTGATAACTGGTTAACTGCAACCCGATACATCGAGGAGGTCCTTCAAGAACATGTTTTGCCATATTCGTGGTTCATTGGTCACGACGAGTTCCTCCTAATGCACTATAATCTACGCCCATACGTTGCACATTGTGTTGATGAGTAGTAATGAGTACTCATCTTCAAAACGTCGGTATTTCAAAATTGCAGCGGCCAGCTCGTAGTTCGGACCTAAACCCAATAGACAATAGACATGCTCTGGGACTTGCTCAAAAGAAATACCAAGTCCACCTCCAACCCGCCAGAATCTCAACCAACTTCGAAATGGAGCACTGGCCGCATGGGAAGCCACACATATAAATAAAAAACACTTATTTAGTGCATTTACCCATAATTCAGTGTGATGATAGATGTGGATGGATGGAGAGGGAGGGGACGGCCAAAGAAAAGATGGATGGACTGTGTGAGGAATGATATGAAAAAAAAGGGCGTCAGTGATGGAGTGACGAGGGACAGGATGGTATAGAAGAAGAAAACGTGTTGCGCCGACCCCAAGTAACATGGGACAAGGGCAAGAAGATGATGATGACCCATAATAATAAATAATAATAATTACCCATAATTCAGTGTCAAAAAATAATTTTTATACGACTTATCGATAAACTCGCATGTGGCCAAGTTTCCGTGCCGCTGAATTTAAAATCTTGGGCAGGCATCATACATAGTGAAAAACAAAAATAAAAGCATAGGAGACAGAGTGAACTGGTTAAAAATAAGGAGAAAGAAATACGAAAAGAGACAAATTAAAATTTTGCCTAACTATGACACGTCTGAGGATTCGTTGGTTGTAGATCTTGAAGTTCAGGAAACAAACGTGGAAGCTACTTCTACTGCTGGTCTTGACATTCCCACTCGCCACTATAGAACCAGACAAAAAAGTCAGTAGCGAATTTACCAGCTGCAACTACAAATGCCATCGACTTGCTGAAATTATGCAAAAAAGGAGTAATCCCCGAAGAATATCATGCGTGGAATGAAAATTTAGCGAGTGATGAATGAAACTAAATTTAACTTTGAACTGTATGCTACTGTGTCTGATTGACTTCTGATGAAGAATATTCTTTTATAAGTTTTTCATGCCTTTGTGTTCGTTTTTCTTAAATATATATTTTTTTTCAACTCAGGTGTGTTTTTTATCAATCTATTTTCAATTTATTAAACCATCTTTAACACTTAGATAGTTTTCATGATGAAAACGCTTTGTTAAGGGACACGCTTACATAGGTTAGTTCAAAGTTTCTACAAATATCGGGTAGTAAAAGCGACTAAAATTTCATTTTTTTGCATTTTTGTCGAAACTAACAGGATTTATAAGAATAATGCATTATTGTTCGATGTATATATTTGAATTAATGACCAGTGACTTTCTGAGATTCTACAGTAGCGCTAATTTTGAAAATAATGCCTTTATTTTGTAGGGAGGTAAAAGCAATTAAATAAGGGGGTTTAGGGCACAAAATGCAATATTCTGTGCAACCCTGTTACTTTTCTATGAACTGCTATAAATCAACGCATACGTGATTGTATTATAAATCAGATGCTGTTTTTCATAATAGCATTATCTAAGATAGTACATGTTTTTTTTTATACAAACTTTATAAACGCCTTAGCACATAATCATAAAGTGGGCAGTTAGTTGGTTTTTGAATTAAACCGGCGAATATATGAAACTTTGATCAAATTTCAGTCTTGTGAGTAGGACCTTACTTAAGCAGCAGGAGACTATTGTATTTACTAATTACGCATTGAATACTATTTAATTGGCCGTTGGCCACATATTTTGTGTTGAAAGATTCATTAACGTCTGGGGCTTCTGGGATCTTACTCTATTGAGTACACATAATATGTCAAGCTGAAGAATCATATGCCAAACTCGAGAGTTGTAATTGGTTGGAAATTGATTGGTAGGTGTGGCCAATTTTGAGTTTGAGTCGAGTATGTGCATCTGGAATACGGGCCTTAGATCATACAAAACAGAAACAAAATTACATAATAATTAAACTTCTACTGCATTCCCGTTTACATTTCCACAGCTGAAAGACAGATGATTTATATTAATCTTAGCATAAAAACCAAAGTATAAAAAACAATTAAAACAGTTCAACATTCTGGAGTATAATTATTATATTTCTCTCTCTCTCTTCGCCAACATTGATTAACTAAAGTTGTTGTTGCGATGAAAATGATATTTCAGTCAAACTTAATAATTAGACGTGTATAAACTTAGTTAATGTTCCAGGAAGTACATTTGTGCGCCAAATCTTTGGATGTTAAACTCTTTTACATAAGAAGAGTTTCTCGCTCGACGAGACGCGAGATTGTCCGTGTGAATCGCGTAAGTATGTATGTGTTTACATCAAACCAAAAACATTTTTACTATCAACCGGCGAAAAAACGGCGCATGTTCTAAAGTCGACACGTATTTTTATTCTTGTCATGGTAATGGATTTTTTCAAACTATGATTAATTTAGTTCCGGGGCTTGCGTGCCGACTTAGAGGCATTTACGGAAGATTGGCTGGAGAAGGTAACATATCAAGGGCTATGGGAGAGGTCTTTGCCTAGCAGTGAAACAATACAGGTTAAGAAAACAAATATTTATTTCGTTTTAGATGCCATACTTGCTTTACGACAAGCGAGCATCGCACGTACTGTGGTGTCGAATGTTTTGTTCATTATCGCCTATTCGAGGCGAGAATCCCTCTCCGTGTAAACGAGCTATGCTTCTACGATTGTTTATATTAATAAGATTGTTGCTAGCAATTCCTTCTGTTGTATTTACTTACGTTTATTTCTGTAAGCACGCCAATTATAACATCCAAAACAGATGGTTTTGTGTGTTTTACATTTCCATTGCGTTTTATGGGTGTTGAGTTTTAGAAACCAACTCGGATACCACAAATTACTTGTTGAACAATGTCCTTAGAACGAACAACTGCCATATTCTTTTGTTTAAGGCGCTTGGTAACGTGACGAGCAAATTTTAAACATTTTGTCGGAATTTGGGATCTTATGCCTTATAAAAATTAGAAAAATATTTTTATCGAAAAAATAAAGAATATCAGAACGTTCTTCATAACGGAATGTAAAGTAACACTGTTAACTTGGAAAGTTATTTATATTTGAATGCCTGATTAAAGAGTAAAGTGATTCCAAAAAGTTCAGGTCACGTTACAATGATTTGATTTTTGGAAATCCCACCCATACGCACAAAACGTTTTGGGAACACTTTTATTATGCGTACAACTAAGGAGTAGAATTCCGTTTCGGTGTCTGTGTTTCCCCATAGCTACAATCCAGGGATCTTTAAGGCAAGAGTGAATAGGTTATTTCTAGGCAAGCGTGTTTCACCGTTGACCACATCTTCGCTTACTATCAGTTGAGATAAGGGTCAAGCGCGAGCCTATAAACAATATAAAAAAAACTATCGTATTATTAAAAAAAACAAAAATTTTGAATCTGCCAGCAGATATATGTATGTTCTGAACTACAATATATCCTTACATTTTATATTCGCAACTGCGTGGAGAAAAAAAGAATCGGTGAATAACAATTTGGGGTGGTATGGTACCTAGCGCCTTAATAACGATTTCATAATTCCAAGAAGTTTCATGCAAGTTTCTCTCGACTTTTCACAGTAACATTACGTTGCTCGAAGGCAGTAAATAACAAACTGAAACGTACAGGTACAAAACTGGTCTGACATTTCACAACCACTATCTTTAGACTCTAGAGAAAACAATATAGATGCATTAACTTGCAAATTGCATCAAACTAGTGACTTAAAGTTCACATACTTTCATGCAACCCACGAAGTTCGTTCAATTACCTCCAGGCTTGGAAGAGACAGTGAAAGATATCATACACTAGATATGGCAAGTTTTAACAATAAGCAGCGAATTTGTTGGAACACACTCAATTATACAGGGAGAGTACTTCAAGTAGGTTTGCATGGCCAAATCTGAAACTAAAGGCATAGCCAATAACACTTGGCTTTAATTTGTGTGTAGATCAAGGAGTCTTTCCGGATCTAATGAAACATAGTAAGGGTATACTACTTTTCAAATCCGGGGACAGTAAAAACACAAATAATTATAGACCAATATCCGTGTTGCCGGTTTTGAGGAAGGTATTTGAAAAGATAATGCTAAATCAAATGCTCATTCATTTTAATAAGAATAACATCCTACACGATAAACATTATGGTTTCACCAAAGGACGTTGTAGAACCGACGCTGGTGTCACCTTATACACTTTGATGCGTGGGAAGAGACACAAGATGCCATAGGAATCTTCTGCGACCGGTCGAAGACGTTTGATTGCGTTAATCATGAAAAAATACATATGAAACGACCATTACGGGCTAGACGAACCAGCGTTAAGTTAAGTAAAATCTCATTTGAATGATAGACATTAAAGTTCAAATAAACAGTGTCTCAATGTCAGTCTTCCCATGGCTCAATTTTAGATCCTTTCTTATTTTAAGTCTACATTAACGATTTACCCCATCTATTGAAAAACAAACTAAATATGGTGTAATTTGCTACTGACACTTCTTTGATTTTTTATTTTTTTTCTTCTTTCTTTTTTTGATTTTTGTCTTTAAGATAATTAGACGTACGAGTAACGCCTTAAACTAAGTGCGTAAAATTTGCCTTGCCGAATGTCAAAAGTACTGGTTGTGACATTATATTGCACAGCTAGCTATAGCTAGAATTCGTAGTTTTCCTGGGAATCACGCTAGACTCAAGGTTTCTATGTTTCCTCATTTAATATCACTTGCAGGGCGGCTAAGTTCGGCAGCTTATGCTGTTAGAAAAATTCGTCAATTTACTTGTGTAGATACCATACACTACATATTTAGTATTCTCTACGTCTCACCTTACCGTACCTTCATCCTTATCGACAGTGGACCCAGTAATGACACTGGTACCATGCGGCGCATGCTCGTGCACGGCAGCCTCATATGCACGTCTGTTTACATCGTTCTTACCATGTTCTCGCGTATTACATATACGCGAGAACATGGTAATTATTATTATTGGTATTATTTTTCCAACAAAAATGATGTAACCAAATACTTGTAATTAAAACTGATGGAAATGAGTGACTAGAGTTTCTTGCAAGTTCTTCTCCATAGAGACCTAATGTCGCTTGCGAATGTGTAACTACGACAATTCAAAAGAACCTTTAAGGTTTAGTTGTTTTTTTTTTTTGATTTGGTTTGATATGATTGAAAGGAGTCTCGGGACTGATTTTGATGAAAACTTAAACTGCCTCATTGGCTTTTTGAAAATCAAAATTAATTATTTTTGAAAAAAAAAGACACACGCTGTATTATTGCTCCATAGGTACGATAGTGTCGCTGATAAGGATCAAATTCTGGGAAATAAGAACATATGGCAAACTTAAGATAATGCCTTATTTTTAACAAAATACTCACCCTGTATAGTTCTGGAACATTTATGTTGTTCATCAAATAAGAGTTGACATTTAGTTTTGTAACTTATGCAAGATTGGTATGAATACAGCAGAATTTGTGAAGCGCTACCAACTGTTGTGAAACTACATGTTGATGTATTAAGTTTTAACTAGCTTTTGAATTAAGAGTAGCTTTTCCACGCGGCTCCGCTCCGATGTCCTATTTTACAGAAACTGTAGGATACAAAGTAACCTATGACCCTGAGCAATAGTGGAGCAATAGTTTAAACATAAAATAATATAAAAAGAAAATACCCAACTTGGAAAAAAACTGCAAAAAAATGTAGGTGATGGTTTACCAGAATGTAAATAAAAATATTTTATCTAAGGACTATTTGCAAGCCCTAAAATAGTCGCAGGCAGCGCTGAGTTAAAATGCGGGAAATTTAACATTTCTAATTAAACCATTATTGTAATCTGCTGTTTAATTATACTAAACACAAAAATAATGTCAAAGGCGCGTTATCCATTGTTATTGGTTGAATTAATTTTTCAAAAGCCAATTGCAACATTTTTTATACATTGTTGCAATTTCTAAATGCTCATGCATACTGCGCTACCACGGGGATATAGTGCAGTTATGTGGAAATCCAACCTACTAAAACACCACGGTGTACTGCTGTGCCGCTTATGGCGGGCACGCGTAAGCACTTGTTAGTATTGGAAGTACGTGTGACGTCATTAAATCATCAATTTTCACTTTTTAATCACAATGGTTTGCTATAAAATACAAACTGTCATATTTGTTAAGCATCTACCGACAATTGTCTAAGTACCTATCTAAATTATTATTGTGTTGTCACACAATTGTTAGAGTACCCACCTGAGTAAATATTGTTGTGTGTACAGGAAATAACTCTAAATTTACATCTAAGCCACAGTGATGATATCCTATAAATGTTACGTAATTTGTAATGATCATTGTGATATATCATGGATTTTATATTGGTATTTTAGTATTATAAGTCCTTTGAGACAATTAGTACAAGACTGTCAGTTAGTATTAATATTCTTTCGAATATTGATTAAGAATGACTAAATAGGCGATATTATATTCCTTAATTGTCTTGATACGTTTTAAAAAGTTTTCATTACTCAAGTATTGATTATTGACCTAATTGTGAGATTATTTATAGAAATGTAGAAAATGGTGGGGAAATTGGACAGTTCGACTCATTACTATAAATACTGTGTAATTCGTAAGTTGACTCACTTTGTTGTGAACTACAAGTATAGACCAGTTGTTATGTTGTGATAGTGATAGTGATATTGATATTGTTTTCCTGAATTGTTATATTCTGTGAAAGATGGACTACACAAGCTTCACGTAATTTATTTGATATTATAACTTGATTATTGCTAATGGTTGTGTTGAATGAAACTAACAAGGGCTAGTCATGTTCTTTGCCTTATCCTTGTTGTTTTGATTATGCAGCATTGTGAAATGTTACAAGATTCATCATATAATGGCCATAATAGAATTAGATCTTTATTGTGATAAACGATATTTATATGGTTGTAAAAGATTTCTATGAATACTTTTAAAACCATAGTTGCTTCCGTGGAGTTTCTTGCCCTTCTTCTCCACGAGACCTAGTTTAGCGAACGGGCGGTAAGCTCTCTGAGCCTCAATATGAATTAATTGACAAACCTAATTTAAATAAATACCTAGTCTTGTTTTTCTGTGGTTTTATTCATAAAACCTTTCCCTTATACACCACATACATAGGAACAACAGTAAATAAACAACAACCATCTTGTCATTCTAAGCTTGCTATCGATACTTTTATATGGAGTTCCTTTATGATTCTAACACTTTCATCCGCGAACCCACCTCGAATGTCCTTTACCGGATCTTCCTCTGGAGAGTACTCCCCATCACCGGCGCACCAGCATACATTGCACGCAGTGATCACCCCAGGGACCAAACCAGCACAGTCCGGGGTCCGGGTCAGGTCAGTGGCCCCGACGATTACCATTCATCGGCCGCAGGGGATAGAGAGAGCAGCCAATGCTTTAGCGACAATCCTCTTCTCCTGCGGCCCCACCACATCAGCCACCAGACGGAGACGACGCCGCCCAGGTAGGGAGAGCGGCGCACCGCAGTACCGGCACTTCTCTCCGGCCGCGGCCTCTAACCCTCAGCCACGAAGCCTCCTATACGACATCGTGGCCCGCCTCAGTTGCGATGTTACCCAAGCGGCACCACAACCTACTTGTTGGCCGCTACGTCGTCGGCTTATCGGCAAAGACCCTGACAAGCGGCCCCTCCTCGGGTTCCTTTTCGCTTCACCGTGGGCAATGCCACGGCTACTGAGCCCCTCGCCTCGACAATGTGGGTATTTGGGGGGGCAATTGCATCACTTGAGGTGTACTTAATTTGTAAACGATAACTTACGAGTATTTCCAGAAAATGGGCGCTATTGTTGAAATTGTAAAATGGCGCCACAATATTGTACAAAAGTATCCTTTGTCCAACAGTCACGTACTCCAAAAAACAATGTTTATTTGTACCAATTCGTCATCTGCGCGATATTGTTTACAAACTGTTATTATTTTTGTGTGAATTCCGTTCGGAATAAAGATCTGTTGTTTGTTTCAAAACTGATCAATTTATTCATTCTGAAAATGTTTTTGTTAAAAGGTTTCGGTTTGTTTTGGATCGGAGATGATAAGACTTGCAATCCTTTGTACTTTTTGTGCCAGGAGAATATTCATAAAAATTGCTTTCAAGAAATACAGTTTAAAAAAAAAATTACTTATAAAAAAAATATGTATTCAATTTAAAACTTATAAGAAACCATCCCAGAATCTCGAATATGTTTTAGTGTTTCCAGCATTAAATTTTTCCGTCTCATCACAAGGAACTTTGAGTGCTCGAGATGAGCATCCAATAATCCAATTAGTGACGAAGTAAAAAACATCATGGCAGCGTAAAAGCTAATTTTAATAAAGTGCCGTCGTCGCTTCGGAATATTGTCGGTAAAATTGAAAGTATACTTCTCACTTAGACTAATTGGTTTTCCATAGATTTACGTTTACAACGCCACTTTCAATTTACTTATAGGTGTTTCGATGGGCGGTTTTAAAATGATATATTTTGAATTAGACTTGGTCCGACAGTAAGCGGAGTTGTAAACAGAATAATCAACACGCCGTGTGTCGTGAGGAAAAACCTTGGCAAAACTTTTTCTTGTTATTTTCTTTAACAAAATGTTTGAGATAATAACATGTTTAAAAAAAATGTTTAGTACTCGTCTTAAATATTTTGTATTGATTTTATGTTTTTCTATCAACAAGTACATAATTTAACTTGCGTGTATTTGTTACGATTGGATGAAAAAACTGAAACCGCCTCATTTTATTTAATAAAATGTTTTAAAATATCAGCGATGATCTGGAATAATGCACCGTTAGGGCGATTTTCCATCAAAAATGTGCAAAATAGCAGACCGGCACGAGAATGCGTAGGCGCTGTTTTTTTCACCAAAGCTGAGCGAATATGCGAGGCCGCAGTAGGATGCGTAGCGAAGCTGTGTGTAGCTAAATGGTGCGAGGTTGCGTAGTGGACTGTTTTAAGCTGTGATTAACACCACGGGAATTTCAGCCGAAGGACGTCTACTGCTGAACACAGGCATCTCCCAAGTGTGGCCACATCAACCGATTCTGAGCATCTCTCATCCAGTGGATGCCTACAACCTTAACCCGCAGGCTTATTACGTATCTTGCAAGAGCAAAACGATAGCGATAATTGCTCTGCAATACAGAAGCTTTAGTGTTTTGGCTTTTATTCTTAGAAATAAATGCATGTCACAAACGGCTAGCGATTAGCAAACGATTGTGTAGGACTTAGCGTACCTAAACTGCAGGTAATTCAGACTTTTATGACATAGAGCGTTTGATTGCGCAATGATTGCTGATTGTTGAATCTTATGTAATAAGTCTGCAGGTCATGTTGTAGCTGTACGCGCACATACATCGCCCGCGTTCTTCACATACTTACTTCTCTGGGTTTTTTGTATCTTAAAATATTTTTACTCCGTTGATGTTCATCTCGAGCACTCATTGTTTCTTGTGATGAGATGGATAAAATTATGCAGGCAACACTGAGGGATTCAAAATTCAGGAAAGGTTTCTTTTAAGTATTTATAGTTTTTTTCATATACATTTGGATTAATCTTAAGTATAAAAAACACGGTGGATTTTTTCCACTGAAAGATTCCACATACACAAAAACCATTAAATTGCAAATCAATATAAATTACAAATCGAACCATTATTTATTTATAATTATTCACCATCTTCGACCCAAAATAAACCGAAACTTTTTAACAAGAACCTTTTACAACGAATTAAATTTATCAGTTTTGAAACAAACAACAAATATTTTCCATCCCAGCTGCGCTAAACCTGGTTTGGAAAATTAAGTGATCACATTGGTATAGGTTTTGCTCGCGTACCACCTGACTACCTTGAAAATATTTCGTGAAAAAGCATCGTTATAGATAAGTTTAATGAAAAAAAATAATTCCCGCAATGACGAATGTGCAATTATCGCTTCACGCTTTCTATGAGACCAACTCCTTAGGCTATAGAAATTAATTCGAGAGGATTTCGCCTTTTATGTCGACAGATATGAAAGAGCCTTTATTTGAATAAGTTTATTTTTCTTACAAAAGCCGCTTTCAAATGATGGATTTGCTAAGTATTTGAAATGAAATAATTAATTAAGGTTTTCATTAGTAGTGATGTAATGAAAATAAGATTGAAATAATAAAAGGTTTTTGTCTGTGGGAGTGTTATTTGAAACGTGTTAATTAGTTTTTCAAATAAAGAAAGTAATAATAAAAGTTTCAGCTGTCATTATTGTGTTATCTTAATTATTTTTGTTTTACAGGTCTAGCGCCCAACTGTGTCAGTTCCTGAAGTATGGGAGCGGTACGGGAGGGGTGTGTTTACGAAACGTCAAAGGACGCGTAATTTTAGTTGGGCGTCAGGCTTGCTGTCGTCAACACGTGTTAATTGGACAGGTCGCTTCAAGTGAAACGCACACGGTATTCGCAACCAAAGATGAGTCCTCCAATAAGGTCTCAAACTAAACAAGTTGTTTATAAAGTGTACGTAAAACAAAAAAATTAGTTCCCAATTCTGCTGAGTTTAAAGATGACATTAACATACATAAAACAGTTGCCATGGCTACAGGATTTTCGAATTCGGAAGAAGCGTAATACGAATTGTCAATGTGGGCAAAAGTATGGAATGTAATGTAAAGTTTTCTTCACCAAAAAGGCCTAAGCAGACGAGAAAAATGAAAATTGAAATTGACGATATCGTCTTTTCGTTTTTTTTTGTTTTTCTTGTCACACGCCGAAATATTAATCAATTTTAGGTAAACGCTCGTAAATATCATAAGCATATCGTAAGAGATATCTGCATTACAAAGTATCACGTGTATAGCGAGACAGTTAGGACACGTCTTGTCACGTCACTTGTCACCCTTCCCGTATCGCTCCCATACCTCAGGAACTGACACAGTTAGGCGCTAGACCTAGAATAAGGTTGTAAATGGGTAGTGAGTGCACTCGATACCTAATAATATACTAAGAAAATTTGGTGAAAGTAGAAAATGAATTAGGGGGATAAATATTTTATATAAAGTGACTTCAAATAATTAGGAACCAGGCATTTCCTCATGTACTAAAGACAGGATGCACCAAGCATTTTCACATCAATCCAACTTCTACGATAGGATAGATGGAACCGCTTTTTCGCACTTTGGCCCCCATTTGGTTGAAGGAATGGGCCGTAATCCACCACTTCAACACTTCGATGTACCGGTAGTCGATCTGGAACTCTTGGAAAGACTGCAGTACAGCCCAAGTCTCGATCGAAACGAAGGTTTTCTCGTAGTCCACAATCGCTAAGCAGAGGGGCAGGTTATACTCTTCGGTCTTCTGTATAACTTGCCGCAGCGTATGTATATGGTCTACGGTGCTAAAGCCTTTTCGGTATCCGGCTTGTTCGGGAGGCTGAAAATCGTCAAACCTGCGTGCGATCGTCTCGTGCGTCTTCGTGATGACTCTTAAAAACAACTTGTAGACATGGCTAAGAAGTGAGCAGATGTGCCTATAGTTCTTCATCCGGGCATTGTCGCCTTTCTTGAAGAAGAGTACCACCATACCCCTGCACCATGCCTGTGGCGTTTTGCCCTCGAGTATGTCGCAATCAAACAGCTTCTAAAGCGCCTTAATGCCCTGTTTCCCAACCGCCTTCAGGCGTTCGGTGATTCCGTAGAGCCGTCATCTCCCGGTGCCTTATTGTTTTTAGGTTGTTTCAGAGCCATCTTAATCCCGTACAGGCTGACGTCCGGGATGTTTTCGGTTAGTGTGTCACATGTCGTTGAATGTTTGGTTCTAAGGCATGCCGGTTTCCTCAAGATATTTTCATGCACCGTTTCGAATGCAATGGTGATACAATAATTTACAAGTAAAGCGCCTGCCTGGGATCTATAGAGTGGTCCGACTTAAAAAATCCTATTTTTATTGGAAAATACATCAAAGTTGGTCCCATTTAAATTTCAAAAATAATATCCACCCCTAAAGATAGAAAAAAACCTTTTTACCAAAAAAAATACCCGACGAAATAACGAACTAAAAAGCAAAAAATCAATAAATCTTTTTAGTCCAGTATTTTGAGGCGGTGGGCGTACAATAATTCTAAGCTTTAGGTTTTGAATATGCATGTTTGTTTTTTTAGCGACAACTCTTAATGTTAGACTAAAAGATTTATTTATTTTTTGCTTTTTAGTTCATATTTCGTCGGTTATTTTTTTTGTTAAAAACGTTTTATCCCGGTTTTTATCCCTGGGATATAATACATGGGATAAAACACTTTTTACGCGGGTGAAGCCTCTAACCGAAGCTAATATTATAAATGAGAAAGTTTGGATGGATAAATGTTTGTTATTCACGCCAAAACGGGTGAACGTATCAGGATGAAATTTTGCACAAATATAGATAATAGTCTGGAATATCACCTAAGCTACTTTTTATTCATACCGTTTTAATGTTACCTTGGAATAAGAAAGTACTTTTCTCACGGGTGAAACCACCATCATAATTTTGACATCAAAACATGAATATCTACATACCTACAATTAACGATTTGGCAAATTATACTCCTGGTGGTGTATATTTTTCTGGCCATCCGGTACACTTTTTACTTGATAGTCTCCACATAACCTGCAGTAAAAACTTACACTAATCACTAGCACTAATTAGTGTGCAAACGGGTATATTTAATTAGCATACAAATAAAGGCAACAGTGCGTATTTCCAATTAAAATGTTTTTAGTTCTCACTCGCATGGACTCGTGAATTGCATGACGTAATTGGCTGAATTTTTCAGAGTTATTAGGTCAACGCTTTTTATTTTACTATATATTATTTTATTATTGGAATTTATGCATGGTGTCAAGTAGAAGGTGACGTTGGGAAAAAAAAAAAAATTAGCTGTTGCCCCGTGCGTTCAAGCGTGTTTGCTATACCTATTATTGGAATCAAATAATTATAACAGTTAACAATGTTAGGACCCATTAATATTAATCCTAATTTTTATCCGTGGTGCTAGGCAACTGGGCTTATCCCAGTTGTAAACGACCTTTTGTGCATATTGGCCTTGTTTGTTCTGTCTCCTGCTTGATATGAAGGGCAGTGGAAATTTATATTTTTTCCTTCTCCTCCATTATTCTTTTCTGATTAAATTCGTTGCGGGATCCAAGACAGTTTAATTTATTCTCCAGGACTTCGTCGAGCTTCATTGCCTCGGCGTTTTTCTGGTGGTCCCCACTTTCGATTCTGGCTTTCAGGAGTTGCAGTGGTTTGGGAGAATTGCGGTGGGATTGTAGCTGTTGCCCGTGACTTCGTCCGCGTCAAACTCGTAAAATTTCTATTTAATTTGCCCACAGAAACAGAGATTTTTCCCAGGATAAAAAGTAGCCTATGTTACTCCTTATAACATCAGCTATCTACCAGTGGAAGTCCCGTCAAATCGGTCCAGCCGAGATAGACAGACAGATAGACAGACAGATAGACAGACAGATAGACAGACAGATAGACAGACAGATAGACAGACAGATAGACAGACAGATAGACAGACAGATAGACAGACAGATAGACAGACAGATAGACAGACAGATAGACAGACAGATAGACAGACAGATAGACAGACAGATAGACAGACAGATAGACAGACAGATAGACAGACAGATAGACAGACAGATAGACAGACAGATAGACAGACAGATAGACAGACAGATAGACAGACAGATAGACAGACAGATAGACAGACAGATAGACAGACAGATAGACAGACAGATAGACAGACAGATAGACAGACAGATAGACAGACAGATAGACAGACAGATAGACAGACAGATAGACAGACAGATAGACAGACAGATAGACAGACAGATAGACAGACAGATAGACAGACAGATAGACAGACAGATAGACAGACAGATAGACAGACAGATAGACAGACAGATAGACAGACAGATAGACAGACAGATAGACAGACAGATAGACAGACAGATAGACAGACAGATAGACAGACAGATAGACAGACAGATAGACAGACAGATAGACAGACAGATAGACAGACAGATAGACAGACAGATAGACAGACAGATAGACAGACAGATAGACAGACAGATAGACAGACAGATAGACAGACAGATAGACAGACAGATAGACAGACAGATAGACAGACAGATAGACAGACAGATAGACAGACAGATAGACAGATAGACAGACAGATAGACAGACAGATAGACAGACAGATAGACAGACAGATAGACAGACAAATAGACAGACAGATAGACAGACAGATAGACAGACAGATAGACAGACAGATAGACAGACAGATAGACAGACACATAGACAGACACATAGACAGACAGATAGACAGACAGATAGACAGACAGATAGACAGACAGATAGACAGACAGGTAGACAGACAGGTAGACAGACAGATAGATAGACAGATAGACAGACAGATAGACAGACAGATAGACAGGCAGATAGACAGACAGATAGACAGACAGATAGACAGAAAGATAGACAGACAGATAGACAGACAGATAGACAGGCAGATAGACAGACAGATAGACAGGCAGATAGACAGACAGATAGACAGACAGATAGACAGACAGATAGACAGACAGATAGACAGACAGATAGACAGACAGATAGACAGACAGATAGACAGACAGATAGAAATTATTAGTATTCATCATCATCATCATCCACAGGTCAAATTCGTCCACTCATCAGTGGGGAGGTTCAACAACCTCTCATTTCTTGTACCATTCTCCACATATATGTACCAGTCTCATCCAGGTTCTACCCTTTCTGCTTGGTATTACTTCTTCTCGTGTGAGGATATGGCCACCTCTGATTAAAGAGTTAATTAAGCCACTCCTAGGCACCCCACAGGCCTCTGACTTGGCTATTTCAGACTTAGGTACATTAACTACATAAGTCCAGGTTTCCTCACGTTGTTTTGCTTCACCGTTGCTTATGATGTCCAAGATAAACGTAGAAAGTACATGAGCATTATTTTGAAAAAGTCACATTGGTACTTGCCCGGATTGGAACCCACGAACTCGAGAGGACGAGAGGGGAGGTCTTTAGCCAATGGGCCACCTAGTATTTCTACTGAGATATAACTCTGCGATTCAGAAATAGGAAAATACATTCTGTCATTTAATCTTACACTAACTAGTTTAAGATTAAATACCTTAGGTAATTTAATTACCTTTTGATTTCAATGTTCTACTATTTCATATTCATCCTTTCATGTTTCATATGACGTCCAACAGCGATGAATTATGAAGTGCCTGTAAGAGCCATGTCAATTTAAACTGGCCCTCCATTTTAAAAAGGCTTCTAAAAAAGGACTTTTATGAGTAATATTTTACAGCAGTAAGACAATATCTACACTGAATAAATAAATAACAAGAAAACATTGTACTAAATATTACAGAGAAACACTTTGATTTCTACTGAACGCATAAACAAAACGAGAGCTTGTATATAAAACGCGTCCATGAATATTCGTTAATCGGCTGCCGGGAGCAACCGACCATTGCTACCACAAAAATAAACTAATGAAATCGTAATTAGGGTTCATTTCAGGCAGATTCAGCCCGGTTTCGTCTGTGGTTAACCTGTACAGAACAACCCGTTTAGATTTATAGGGTTTTCATACAAGATTTACGACTGTCATTTATTATTCACTATCTGTGGTACAATCAGAATTTATGACACACTTTTCGGTATGGTTTTGTACGAATAAATAAACTATTTTACTGTATTATCTTGGCGCAGCGTATGATAAGTGTTTTTGCTGAATAAAAGTATCTGAATTTTTAAAGCGAAGCCTTTGTCGATTCTCATAATGTAAATATGTTTGGGACGATGTGGTTTAGGCTAGAATTTTTATTAAACAAAAATACAATATTTCAATATTTTTATTGAAAAAATAAATTGTCAGTGTATGAAATGGACTGTGGAATAAAATAAATAACAGTAAATGTATTTTTTGCAAGATTAATTTCAACGAGGTCAGCGAGTCTTTGAATGAAAGATTAACAATGTGGGGTCAGTGGCTTGGGTTTCCCGCTCAAGTTGGTAGCCAATCGAGAGAAGAGAGGTAATCATGTCCATGGGGCTTTTGCTGCACAACTACGTAGGTACATACTTGGTATGTTTTGGGTAATTTTAAGTAAGTATATAAACTACTACTTATTAGGAGTACTTCGACGCCTAAGTAAAGAAAAAATAAAAGAAAAAAAAATGTTTTTACTCTGCACAAACTAAACGCACAATACAAAATAAAAAGTGGCATTCATTAAAGGAAAAAATTAGCCAAAAGCTTCGTATTTAAAACGAAAAATTATAAAAGTTTGTCAATTTTGTCTATTGCTCGATGAGAGCAATACACAGTTATCTGTGGGTGAGAGGCCAAAGACAATTTACTTGCGTAATATGTTTCGACATTACCAAATGAAAACAAACAAAATAATCACAAATTAAACGTACCTTATTAAATGTATCTTTCTTTTGTAAATAGTGTAAGTAGTTAGTTTAAGTATAATTTTGTATAGTTTTCTTTTGTTTAGTGTTTAAGTAAGTACATATTTAAACCTTTGTTTTAAAAATAAATATGTTTTACAAAAGGAGCTCGTGGCTAAATAATAACAGCCGCACGGGTCGATCTTCAAGGTTAAGCAACGCTTGACGAGGTCGGTTCGTGGATGGGTGACCATTTCAACATACCGAGTTTCCTCCGTGCCTCGGAAAGCACGTTAAGCTGTTGGTCCCGGCTGTCATTTGTAGATCTTTGACAGTCGTTACGAGTAGTCAGAAGCTTGAGATCTGACACCAGTCTAGCCAAGGGGTTCCGTGTTACCCAGTTACTTGGTTGTGGAGGTCAGATAGGCAGTCGCTCCATGTAAAACACTGGGACTCAGCTGAATCCGGTTAGACTGGAAGCCGACCCCAATATAGTTGGGAAAAGGCTAGGCAGATTTTTTATGTTTTACAAAATTAATATCAATTTATAAAACCTGTAATGTCGTAATTGAATCAACATTGTTATAATAATAAATTGAATTAATAAAAAAAAAAAACATTTTTATTTGTTATTGTATTAAAATATTAAATAATTATAAAAATCTTCTCGATTTGTTTATCAAACATATCTAAAGCCCTTTTTCTGGAACCCAAAATTAATGTGACAAAACATGTTCTAGTTTATAAAGCAGTCTTCACTTTAATAAAACAAAAAGTTTGAGATAAAAAAGTTGGTGTACCTGACTCTATTCGACATGATAACTTGGTTACAGTGTTGCAGACCCAATTTCGTTCATTTGACGTAATTTTTTATATTTGATAGCATTTTTTACGAGTCCAATGTGCAACCCACTTTCCAAAACTGATGCAGGGGGTATCTGAAAAGTTTTTTATGGTATTTTTAAATGATGTGACGATGGAGACTATTATTTTTGCTTTCAGTTCATTTTAGGGAGATCCATAACTTTTTCCGATAGCCATGTCACAGCTTCACTGTTTCAAATCCTGCTGAAGTGTGTGATGGTGAATATGCTGTCTTTTATGTTAGCTTTTGAGATTGAGTAATTGATTATATTCAATAATAGGGATGTTTTCTGGTTAGAAAAATGATAATTCTGTTTAGTCCGTCAGTGAGATTATCAAATAATATTGGACCCGTAATTTTTGCTTTATCAAATAAATAAAATTGAGATAGATAAAGCCCATCTAAGTTCAGGAGTTAGGGCCTGTGACGTCAGTTTGTCAGTACAAAGTGTAGCAGTCCGTGACGACACACGATATTTCAGCGCACTGTATTGTAGTATTTTTTTGTTTAAGAGGCATAAAAAAGTACGTGTCCAATATTTTTACCCAACTACGGCGAACCAAAATTGAGGGTTATGTTTTTGACCGGTATGTTGGGTGGGTATGTATGTATGTATGTGTGTGTTTGTAGTTGTGGGCGACTATGTCTACCTGAGACAAACGATCCAATTGGGTAGGGCCAACTTCGAGAAAGAGGTCAACCATCGAATCCGACTCGGCTAGGCAGCGTTCGGGAAATTGCGCGGTATCTTCTCATCCAACTTACCACAGTATCTCAAGACGAAAGTCTATGACCAGTGTGTGTTGCCAGTGATGACATATGGCTCTGAGACGTGGTCGCTTACAATGGGCCTCATCAGAAAGCTTACAGTCACTCAAAGGGCAATGGAGAGGGCTATGCTCGGAGTTTCCTTGCGTCATCGAATCAGAAATGTTGAGATCCGCAAGAGAACCAGGGTTACCGACAAAGCCCGAAGAATTGCCAAACTTAAGTGGTAGTGGGCAGGGCGCATTGCTCACAGAACGGATGGCCGATGGGGCAGAAAGGTTCTGGAGTGGTGACCGCGAACCGGAAGACGTTGCGCTGGTAGGCCTCCCACCAGGTGGACCAATGACCTGGTGAAGGTTGCGGGGATCCGCTGGTTGCGAGGCGCACGGGACCGGTCAATGTGGCGACGCTTGGGGGAGGCCTATGTCCAGCAGTGGACGTCTTTCGGCTGATATGATGATGATGAATTTAGGGTTTGTTGTTTTACATGTTGGTCGAGAGCAGTGGTGGCCCAGTGGTATCGGCCGCGACTTACAAGTTGTAGGTCGTGGGTTCCAACCCAGGCAGGCGCTTTACTTTGTGTAAATTATTTCATCACCACTGCTCTCAAAAACGGTGAAGGAAAACATCGTGAGGAAACCGGCATGTCTTAGAACCAAAAATTCGAACATCACATCAACCCATCCGCACTGGACCCGCGTGGTGGATTACGGCTCATCCCCTCTCACAGAGAGGAGGCCTTTGTCCCAGCAGTGGGAACATTAATAGGCAGGTGATGTGATGTGATGTGTGTTTTACATGTATAATGCGTAAGATTAAAATCCAAGCGCAAACTGCTCCGAAAATTCTTAAAAATGGCATAACCGTCAACGACGTCTGCGCACACGTGTCTGCCCGTTTGGGTCGGTGTTTCTATTACGTTGCCCGCCCCACTCACCCCGCACCTGCGCCCCCGTTCGCCCGCTCTCTCTCCCCGCTTCGATAGCATTTATTTATTTCGGTCACCAACCATGGATTATTTTCCCACCAATTTGTTTGTTTGTTTGTACCGAATAGGCTCCGAAACTACTGTGCCAATTTGAAAAATTCTTTCAACAATAGATAGCTACCTCATTCCTGAGTGACATAGGCAATTTTTTATCCTGAAAACGGTTCCTGTGGGGTGGTCCACGGGAGCGAAGCCGCGGGCAACAGCTAGTTTATAACATTAATAAAGAAAAAATCTTCGATTCTATTTTGTTTTTTTCTGAATGTAGTCATTTGTTTGGTTCGTGTCGGAACGTGTTCTCGAAAATGGAGAAACACGAAGTGCGAGCCGTTATTAAATACCTCTGTTTAAAAAAGTTAACGACGCAAGAGATTCATTGGGATTTGGAGGCAACATTAGGAGAGTCTGCTCCGCCGTATGCAATGTCATGTCGCAAGGTGGCCTTCTTAATTTCGAGTGGGGAGAACGAGCACGGAAGACGAACATCGTTGCGGCCGTCCATCGACGTCAGTCACCCAAGAAAATGTTGCGAAAGTCGAGAAAATTGTATTGAGCGATCGAAGAGTTACCATCCGATACTTAATTCAAGAAACGGGCATTTCTTATGGAAGTATTCAATCCATATTGAAACAATATTGCCGAGAATGTTAACCGACAGTCAGAAACAAAATCGACTTGACATTTCGAAGATATTGTTGGACAAGTATCAAGAAGATTCTGAAAACTTTTTGTCTCGTTTCGTAACAGTGGACGAAACATTGGTCCATCATTTTGATACCGAGACAAAACAGCAATCTTCGCTATGGAAACGGCCATCATCACCAACCCTGAAGAAGTTTCGTGTCATGGCATCGGTTGGCAAGGTTATGGCCTCAATATTTTGGGACTCAGAAGGGATATTGTTGATTGATTACCTGGAGCGTGGAACCACTATTACAGGCCAATATTATACAGCTTAAATTCCCAAGTTGAGGAATGCCACCAAACAGAAAAGGAGAGGGAAACTTCGAAGGGGCGTGCTGTTTCATCACGATAACGCACCCGCGCTCAGGTCGGCAGTTGCGATGGCTGCCATTCAGCAAGCTGGCTTCGAATTGGTTGACCACCACCCTTATTCAGCAGATCTGGCGGCTAGCGTCTTTTTCTGTTCCCAAAATTGAAAAAATACTTAAGGGGAAACAGGTACGAAGACGATAACGAGGTGATGGATGCCGTGGAGAGCTTTTTGCAGAACCAAGACAAAACTTTTTTTCTGAAAGGGATTGAAGCCTTGGAAAAGCGCTGGACTCGGTGTGTAGAGAGACTCGGAAACTATGTAGAAAAATAAATTATTAAGTTATCAATAGTCATTATATTCTATCTTATTCTCACTACTTCTTGATCCCTCCTCGTAAATGCATACATTCTATGCATATATACATACATACCGATAAGAAAAAAACTTTGCAACGCTGTAGTCTGGTAAAAAATTAGTTTTCATGACTTTGACGGGATATTTATCTCGCAAACGGTACGCATGACAAAAATAGGATGTAGTTACCAAACACTATCTTCATTTTAAAATCCCTGTCCAATGATACCACACATGGGGTGGCCGAAAAACAATTGTGCCCTAGAGTACGCCATATTCAATTAAATGTGACGTCACATAGCCTTTACTAAAGCGTATGTAGGCCCTCTACATACGCTAACTTTCTAAAGCATGACTTACTTTGACTTAAGATCTTATGGCCCCTAGCTGGGGCAGAGGGCTTCCACAGTAGTCCTCCATCGAGACCGGTCTTGAGCTTCGCGCTTCACCTCGCTCCACGTCATTCCGATACTCGTCGCTTCAGCCAATACGGTGCGTCGCCATGTTTGACGGGGACGGCCTCGCTTCCTTTTTCCTTGAGGATTCCAATCCAAGGCCTGTTTAGGAATGTGATCGGAATCCCTCCGGAGCGTGTGACCAATCCAACACCATTTACGCCGCTTGATCTGGCGGTCAATCGGGGTCTCGTGGCATCTCTCCAACAGCTCTACATTAGAGATGATCTCGGGCCAGTAAATTTCGAGGATGCGACGAAGACATCGGTTGACGAAGACCTGGATTTGGCGCGAGATGTCCTTTGTTACCTTCCACGTTTCGCACCCGTAGAGCAGCACGGATTTGACATTGGACCCGAAGATTTTTAGTTTAACCCTTCGGGTCAGTTTTCGTGATTGCCACATAGGTCTCAGCTGTGCGAAAGTAGCTCGCGCTTTGGCAATCCGTGAAGTGATATCCTCTTCAGTTCCTCCAGTCTCTGACACGACGCTCCCGAGGTACGTGAATTTGTGGACGCGTTCCACAACCTCTGTGCCGATTAATATCGGAGAAGGATTCATCACACCTGTACGCATCTCCTGGGTCTTACGGATGTTAATTTTGAGTCCAGTTTTTGCCGCCTCCTGGCGCAGGTCGTTCAGTTTCGACTGCATGTCGGCGTGTGTATGACTCAGCAGGCAAAGATCATCAGCATAGTCCAGGTCTTCCAAGACGTTGGTCAATCCCCACTCAATCCCACGACGCCTGCTATCGTAAATGCGCAACATGATTCCGTCGAGGACGATTATAAAAAGGAGGGGCGAAAGAAGACAGCCCTGGCGGACTCCAGCGTGCACTGCGATGTCCTCCGAAATTAGGCCTTCATGAGTCACCTTGCAGGAATATTTCCTATAAATGCTCTCCAATAGGCGGACTATTTTTGGCGGCACTCCAATGTCCAACAGGCGGGACCAGATGCTGGACCACTTCAACGTATCAAAGGCCTTTTCGAAGTCGACAAAGGTAAGATAAATTTCCCTTTGCCATTCTGTTGCCAGCTCGAGAATGATACGAAGAGTGTTGATCTGGTCTGTGCATGAGCGACTCGAACGGAAACCCGCCTGCTCCCCGCGCAGAAGAGGTTCAACGGCCTTCGACAGCCTATCAAGTAATATCTTACAGAAAACCTTAGAGGGAGTCGACAGCAACGTGATGCCTCTCCAGTTGTCGCAACTACTGAGATCACCTTTCTTGGGCACGGTAATTAAAAGTCCCTTGTTCCAGTCGTCCGGGAGTTCTTCAGCGGTCCATATCCTTTCGATTAAAGGCGTCAGCACATCGACAGCGGAGGCTAAGTCGGCTTGTAACATTTCCGCCGTTATCAGGTCGAGTCCAGGTGCTTTGCCTGCCTTCAAAGAGAGAATCGCTTCAGTCACTTCAGAGGCTGATGGAGGTTCCGTATCGATGTCGAGAGGTTGAGGTGGTGTAGGACCTACCTGCAGCGCGTCAGGCGTCAGAGATGCTGACAATCGGAAGACCTCCTCAAAGTGCTGGCGCCAACGCTGCAGCCGCCCTTCCGACGTCACAATAAGCTGTCCGTCTTTGGATTTAAGCGGCTTCTTCTTCTTGAGCTTACTGTTACCTGCCAAGGTCTTCGTGGCTTTATAAAGCTCTTTCAAGTTGCCGATGTTCGCAGCGTGTTGGTTGTTCTAAAGCATACTCCTTAGTAACGGCTAATTTAAAAGGTTGAAAAAAATTAAAAAAATATTGATTCATGCACATAATTTTGAACACATGGTTTTTCCGAGTAACTAATAGTTTTGCTTTAAAAATATAATTACAAACACGATATTTTTTCGCAACTTTTGGAAAGTCCTCCAAAACAACTTGGATGTTTAAAAATATTTTTACACGGAAAAATAGATGGCTGGAATTTCTTCATAACTAACATAGCATATGTAAATCAAATAATATTTTGCAAACAAAACTGTTCAAAAGGAGGTTCAATATTGATATTTTGGCATCGAGCAGGCGCACGGCCAGTACTGCGTTAACACTGGGGCGTATATAGCGCCTTAACCAGCGGACAAACAAGACGTTTCCAGCGACACCTCATTTGTAAATTATGATAATTAGTTTAGAAGTTATGAGGGAACAGATAAAAAACACACATACATACACACACACCGGTCAAAAAAAATAACTCTGCCTTTTGCTTCGCCGTAGTCGGGTAAAAAGCTGAGAATGGAGTTAACATAGTGTACAGTTTGTTCAATAGAAATGATGCAGACTGTTGTGTACGGTATTGAACTGTTATGTTATGTTTATGTTTGCCTAGCTGTTATGTCTAGCTGGTTAGTATGTCTTAATACTTTCATAGATGATAAACTTCAGTCTGCTTTGAATGTTTGTGTTTCATAGTCACGAAGATAGCACAGATCTTAAAAAGAAAATGTATAAATTCTCAAGAAGTGTTTTTAGGTGTGCATTGCGAAAACTTCACAACTTATCTATAGGCATTACATGTCGTTCCCACTGCTGGGCCACATGCGTCTCTTTTCTGTGAGAGGGATTGGGCCATAATCTACCACGCGGGCCCATACCGGGTAAACCCTGGTTTCTGGGCAGAATTTTATCGACGTGTCAAAAATTAAACGCACATCAAGTGATGCGATTGGCTGTTAAACGTTGATTGAACCCATCCAAGCAACTACGCGTTAGCTAATACGACTGATTGAGTGTTTTTTTTTGAAGCCACATTATTTTTGCGATCACGTGAAATTTTTATAGCGCTTGGCATTTACATACGTTTTTGACTTTATTCTAATCCATTATATTGCTATTCCGGTTTTTTCGTTGATAGATCGTCATTTATCTACAGACGCAGGTATGGCTATAAATGACCCTACTGTTCCTTCCTTCCCGAATTTCCCCGTCGCCCTATTATATTAGACCAGCGCTTGACTGTGTTTTCGTGGATCGCTGTTATGCCATCTCACATGGGTTGCCGCAACGGTGATCCACTGCTATTTGTTGTTATATTTGTTTTTATTAAGTGTCTATAGTTGTAGGTTTTATTAATAATTTTGGATCACTTCATACTTGAATAAAGATAATTATATTCTTTTATATTTTATATTTGATTCTGCCAGCGGCTTCGCCCGCGTGACAAGTGTTTTTTATCCCAGTGGAACATTATACCGGGATGAAAAGTAGCCTATGTGCTATTTCAAACTATAATCTATCTCTGTGCCAAATTTCATCCAGATCCTTTCAGCCGTTCAGGTGTGATTGATTAACAAACATACATCCACCTAATTTTTATAATATTAGTAAAATAAAAAGATAAAAGCATCCCTAGGTATTTCTGACAAAACAGACTAGACAAATGTGACTATAATATAACAGCCAGAATTTACGGCCGAAGAATAATTTTAAATAAAAGGGTTAGTAACTTGTCACTATCCGTAAGATATTGAAACCCTTACTTTATTTATTGCTTGAGGTAACGTCTCGTGGTGCTGACGTAACTACCGTTTAGTGATTTACTGATGCCGGTGGTATAGATTATAAGAATCTTTCTTCAAATAAAGATATCGGAAGAAACATTGTGCAAATTTAAGAGGAAGACTTATGAAGGATGGGCAGACGACTTGAAAGAAGTGCAGAAGAACAGCACTCGGACCGAAACAATTTAAGGGAATAAAGGAGGCCTAAGCCAATGTTAGTTAAGATAAGATTTAATTTAGATAAGTTAGAATGTATAGTTATCATAACTATCGTACACTAGATCTTCCTCATCATATTCATCACCACGCGGGCCAAGTATGGGTTGTTGGATGTCACATAACTTCGAATTTTTGGTTCTAGGATATGCCGGTCTCACGATGTTTTCCTTCACCGTTTTGAGAGCAGTGGTGATTAAATAATTTACACAAAGTAAAGCGCCTGCCTGGGTTCGCCTTCGAACCCACGACCTACAACTTATAAGTCGCGGCCGTTACCACTGGGCAATCACTGCCAAACAAGATATAATATTTAAATTATAAAAATAGGGCAGATAATAAAGACTATCCTTTATGACACACATTCAAGACACTTGAGATCATCGGAAAATTTCAGACTTTTGATGCCTGCTCATTTCACTAAGTTTTACGACAAATCGTTTACGGTCCAGGCTGTAGGATTGTGAAATGAGTTGCCGTTGTCAGTAAGACAAGCTCCAGTCACTTCTTTTAAAAACCTGTTTAGAAACCATTTCCTTTCTCTCTAACGTTTTTCTATTTCGATCTACTTTCTTCCATCATTATTCAACCCTTTTTAGGGTTCCGTACCCAAAGGGTAAAAACGGGACCCTATTACTGAGACTTCGCGGTCCGTCTGTCTGTCTGTCTGTCTGTCACCAGGCTGTATCTCATGAACCGTGATAGCTACACAGTTAAAATTTTCACAGATGATGTATTTCTGTTGCTGCTATAACAACAAATACTAAAAACAGAATAAAATAAATATTTAAGTAGGGCGCCCATACAACAAACGTGATTTTTTTGCCGTTTTTTGCGATAATGGTACGGAACCCTTCGTGCGCGAGTCCGACTCGCACTTGGCCGGTTTTTCTTTTTTTACATCTATGAATTTGTGTAACATGTAATATTATCTATGTATGTTTATTTATAAGTTTATGTAGTGTGTTTTTGTGTATTTAATACAGTAATATAATTTTGTATACATGTAAATATATATTTTAATGTAGCAGTACACCGCAGACTATCCCCTGTTTTATTCTAAGTTTTTTAGGTCCATCCAAAAGTTGTCTGGCAGATATCGCTGTCAGCGATAAGACCGCCATTGTACCCGTCGAAATAAATTTTCTTGTAAAAGAGATGTGTAACTACTTTTTGGTGTACAATAAAATAAATTCTATTATATTTTATTTCATTTCATTTATACGGTTCATATTCCTCTGAAGGCTGTCCTTCTGCATAGTAACATTGGCTCATTTCAATGGTTTGCCCCAACCCTAAAAGTACATACTAATTAATATATACTTATTTATCACTTACGAAAGCAATTTCAGCGGAACCTTTGTCCAAATGATGTTGTTGTCAGACGTTATATGGTAATCAAGGATACATTCCTATTTCAAGGAGATCTGTTATCTGGTCTTCGATCGAGGAGGATTGTATAATGTAACGGTTTGTTTACCGTTGAAACGGAATGGGACGGAACTTGAAACGCATTGGACTACTGATATCAAGAAGTTTCACTGAAATTGTAGTAACATCCTGTATATTAGAAGTACCATTGGTTTGTAAGAGAACAGATCAGATTATTGAAAAAATAATTTTTCACTGGTGGAAAGCTGTCAGTGCCATAATAGGATATGTGTTATGGCACCTACATCCTTCTGGCCGCGGATTCACCTGCGTGAAATGTGTAGTATTGTTAAGGAGTGAAAGGTCACAGACAAATAGCAAGAGTTACTTTTACTTTTGTATTATGAGTATGGATGGTTAACTGCCAGGTGAATGATGTCGCGGAGAAGCTAGTGTTTTACCCTCTAATCATAATATAAAATACTTAAGTACATATAATTTAATATGGGCATAATATAGTCAAATCATACCCCAATTTATTTACTCACCCCAAAATCAAATCACGGACACAAGATTCGGAAAATAAAATCAAAAATTCCGCATCGCATCCAGCACAGGTGATAAAATAAATATTTATAGTAAATAAAAATGTTCCGTATCTCGCAAGATCCCTATGGAGAAGAAGGAAATCAATTGATAAAGTTGGAGTTGGAATACACAGTAGTCCCCGACAGAGCGATACGTTTTCATTTGCTTGTCGCATCTAGAATCTGTGATTGTACCAAACCGGCACATAAATTCAAGGGAAAAACATAAAAGTGGGAGGATGGTAGGAAAGGTATTCAGTTAACGGTATTTTGTACGGAACTCTTGTAAGGATTCTTCTATAATGGAGGATCTTCGTTCTTGACCTATTGAGCGTTGTTGTTTTGTTATCCTTGAGTGACAACTGCCAAGAACTTTTTATTAATGTTTTGACGAAAGATATAAAACTGTCGGTAGCTTTTACAATGGTGTTATTTTAAGAAATCACAAAATTAATGTTACAAGGAGAAGATGAATAAAAACTGAGTGCCTTTTAATTGATCGAGAGGTGACAATGGCTTTCGAGCTAAGCTTTCTTTCAATTATGAGGCCAAATCTCAAGTATTATTGCTTCTTGAGTAGTATCTTGTTTGTGAAGGTCTTATTTCAAAAATAGAAGTTTTAAAGTCGAGCAGAGTATCGCAAGGTTTTGAGCAGCTCTTAAACATCTTAAAATAAATTTAGAGCCGCTCCTTACTGAAAATAGTAATTGAATGTAAGAATGGCAAGGACCAACCCTTACCTTAACACTTCAATAAATACAACTTTGATAATGTGTGATAGATTGACAATCTATTTCGCTTTCTTCAAAATTTAGGCCCAAATACATCCCCAAACATCTTCAGAAAATTTACTTTTTCAATTTTACCCTCCTTTGCAAACACATTGATTTTATACTAAATACAATTATGAGAACGGTTCACACGTACGATTTTTACTGCAAAAAGAGGATCGAACGTGAGATAAATGGCTAATATCAGGGATTTGTGGCTAAGCGTTGGCAGTTTAATTTCCTCTAGGGAAATCCGTATGAAAGTATATATAGATATATGCAGAATAGTATATGTAAAGCGGGTGAAACTATTAAATTGGTGCTGTTAAATTGTATTGAGTATTCGCCGTTTTATCTTTGCAGTGCTTGTCGATATTCATGTGGTGTTAATGAAATATGTATAGAGTCGTCAGTTTGTGGTTTATATTGTTAATCAATATTAAATTACAAATTGAAAAAAATCCACGACACAAAAAGCTTTACTTAGCAGTTCCCCGACGCGAGTGTTTTTTGCTTTTTTAAGGTTTTATGTCGGGGGTTTCTTAAATTTGTTATTTAACTTTTATTTCATGCTTTTAAACTACATTTAATATACCTAGTAGTAGACACGCCTCAATCGACAATTTATCGAAACACGTAGTAATAACACGATATCTTGCGAAAAATCTCAGATTCAAAGAGTAAAAAGAGAAAAAATTTTAAACAGCTGAACATGATCGGCATGATGGCAATCGATTTTATTCAAACATAGCTAAGTCAAAGTCACCTTTCAAACAAAAAAAAACTATATCAGAATCGGTTCATCCGTTTAGGAGCTATGTTGCCACAGACAGATACACAGATATAGAGATACACAGATAAACAGCAACACATGTCAAACATATAACACCCCTATTTTTCCGTCGGAGATTAAAAGTCAATCTTGGTATAATAGTTATTTTTTCAGAAATCAAGGTATTGATCCAAGTGAATTGAGTGCACACGGCTAGCTAGTTTATTCATAGGTTCGATTAAAATAACGTAAACGTTCTCAGTCAATTTGTATTAAAAAAAGGGGATTCCCGTTACTTTCACCAGACAGCGTTTATCCAGTTTCAATACAAATTGTCGTTTGACGCGATCGAGCACGACTAAAAACTCGCACTAAGCCCTCTGTAAACATCTCACCGTAAAAAAGTAAGTGGGTGGGGTGATGTTCATGTTACCTATACCTAAGTTTTCACAATAAAATTTAATGGAAGCACTACCCACTGGAATAGAAACAAGAGGGTGGGTTCAATCAGCGGTAATCTTTGTCAAAAAGTTCAAAATGTATGTTTTAGATCAGGGCGTTAACCATGAACTGTCACCTCCTTCTGCGAAGCAGTAACGCTCACGATGGAGGAGGCAAAACACGTGTGGGAGACGCGACAGAGACGCCCTCACGCCTCAAGCCACCGCAGGAAACATCCTGGGCGTCGGGAGTGGCAAGCCAATGCCCGGCTTGATTTAGCCTGAAGCCGATTCACCGTAAGACCGGGCTTGTGGACGGGAGTAATGGGTAGCTCACCGTCCGATAAGGACCAGGCCCGAGTCAACGGCGCGTTCCACGCGCGCCTCAAAGAGATGTCAGTAAAAACTGACAGGGTCCGCTAGGGCCGATGCCTGTTTGGGTCGCTGATAAATTTGAAAAAGAGTTACCGCGGCCCTGGCTCAAGCAACTGAAGGAACACGTATGGGTTTTAGTCAGTAAAAGTCTGATATGCCATCCCGCTTCACCCAGAGCGGGAGAAGTCATTGGATAAAGTCATTAACAAAAAAAAAAAAACATCTGTCCCTTTTTCACAGTCGAACCATGATAGTTTTGACACGTCATGGTACGAGGGCAGGGTCAGCATATGGCTGACCTCCGACCAAGTTTTTGTGGACCTTAAGAAAAAATTACAATAAAATTTACTTGTGTTACTTGAGTAAAAAATTAAATCATTTATCCGACGCTTTATCTTTACTGCCGTCGATTCGACAACGGACGAATCATATTATAAACAAAATATTCATTGATAATGTATCTATATTCACATATTTGTTTATTATTTCAGTTTGAACAAAGTAAAAATACAAGTGACGATGTTAAGGCGGAGGGGGATGAGGGGGTTGTAAGAAATTGTCTTTAAACATTGCGTACCACGACGGTTATATTATTTAAAAACGGACCCCAAATTAAAGTAATTATTCAAATATTACACTGAAATGCCATTTGGTGAATGCCGAAATGTTTTGGTCTCTTGAAATTGCTCTTAGAATCTGACTTTGCTCTATAACGCAACATAATTGATTTCTAATCCAAAATCATTTTTCAGAACTGAAAAAGATTCTTGGTGTCAAAAAACAGAGTAGATACGAATATTATTATGTAGTAGGCATTAGGTTCTGAAAGAATATCAAAAAGAATTATTCAAATGGCCGCAGAGTTCCCTCTCAATGACAGTCTCCCGCACGGAAAAACCGTATTTCCGTAAAATTTCGTCCGAACTGCTCGTAAAACGAAAGGAGAGGCTGGGAATGTTAGAAATTCTGATTTAGAAAAGGAAATTATAAAATGCATGCGATTTATGAAGGAAATATAAATATTTGTGGGATAATAAGATATTTATGATAATAATAAAAAAAATATGCCCTAATATTTTCGAAGTGCTAATATTTCAATAGCTTTGCTATATAAGTATTTGCCTTTTACTGAACAAAAGTCATTTTGTTATTTTGTCATCATTGTCCCAACACTGGGCGAAGGATTCACCAAATTTCTTCTAGCAATTTTTTCCTTGAAAAACTTCGTACCAGCCCCTGTTGCGTATCTAGGTCAGTTTCGCCATCTCTAACTAGGCTGGCTATTACGATGCCTTCCATCGTCGGGCATCCAATACGTGGTCTCTTTTGGCCAGTGGTTTCTATGAATATGGCTGAAGTGACCCACTCAATGTCATTCTAAGTGAAGTAAAACATTTGTCCCTTCGAAGTCAGTGTCCCAGTACTGGGGACTCTATCAACCAATAATGTTGAAGCACCTTCCATTAAAAGCTATTATTCTATTTCCAAACGCATTATCTTCGCACGTGTCTCTGTCTCTAAATATTACTTAAGTATGTTTTTCCTGTTCTTTTAACGGTATACGGAAACATCGTGAGAAAACAATCGTCAACATGCAGTGAGCAAGCGTGTCATTCAATTTAAGTGGCAATAGCCCAAAAGGAACACTGGTTGCATGATTGACTTAAACTTTTAGGGGTGACAGTGCTCCCGAAAATAATAATCTTTTACGATTTGAATACAACTCTGATATATAAAAAAACCGGCCAAGTGCGAGACGGACTCGCGCACGACGGGTTCAGTACCATTATCGCAAAAAACGGCCAAAAACATCACGTTTGTTTTACGGAAGCCCCTCTTAAATATTTATTTTATTCTGTTTTTAATATTCTTTGTTATAGTGGCAGCAGAAATACATCATTTGTGAAAATTTCAACTGTCTAGCTATCACGGTTCATGAGATACAGCCTGGTGATAGACAGATAGACAGACAGACAGACGGACCGCGGAGTCTTAGTAATAGGGTCCCGTTTTTACCCTTTGGGTACGGAACCCTAAAAAAACAGTTGAATTGAGAACCTCGTCCTTTTTGAAGTCAGTTATAAAAGAAATCTTCGTTAATAATCTTGAAAACAACATTTCTTCCTTCTCTTTATAAAAGGAAGAATTTACCCACACTCGGACAATTTCAGACTAATATTATCCTCGTCTGATAAACATCACACGCCAAGCTAAAATAGGGTACACAAATATGAATAGCAAATATGAAATGGTACAGTAAACTATTGACCAATGAACGGAGAGATTGGCCTAATAAGAGCCAATAAGACGGACCGCGGTAGATAACATCACTGGGCAAATAAACGTTTGAACGGGCCTGGGTAATAGAGACCACAAGTCCTCATTGGGGCATTGGACCCTAGTAATAATACATGCGAAGAAAAATATTATTCTTTTTGTCTTAAATTGTGTAGAAGCGTAATGGTACTATGTAAGTTCAGTATTTTGTTCTTATCAATGTCATGACGTACTTTTTTGTAAGCGATAGTGTTTTTGTTTTTTGTATTGTAGGTTTTGTAAAAAATGCCATGTTAGTTTGTGCGGAGAATTTTGTTATTGTTTACAACACTCATAAATTATTCGTGGTTGTAGGTTATATCCGAGCGTAAATAAAAAACATCGAAACACGAGACTGTAAGGCTGCCTGTCCACTCGAGCGAGATGCGGAGCGGCGTTGCGGACTGTATCTGTCTATATACGCGGAGCTAGATAGCGGAGCGGAGTAGCGGAGCGAAGATAAGTAGCGGGCTGTGTTTTTTCATACGCGGAGCTCGGTTGCACTCGTTTCTTCTCTCCGTTTCCCCGTTCCGCTTACCCACTTCACTTCCCCGCTCCACCTTACTGCCCTGTTTCTCATCTCCACGGCCCCGCTCCGCGTAAAAATATTTGATCTGAAACTAGAATTTTTATGCAACTCGATTATTCTTCTTTTCTCCACTCCACGCGAAGTAGACAGGAAGCCTTACACAGAGGTATGGTGTAAGTGGCTGGTTTTAAAGCTCTATACTCTTTTTTCTTAAATTGTATGAGACAATAGAGTCATTCGACGTCAGCGATGTCGATGATCGAAATGCCAAAATGTAAGGGATTGATCATGGTATATTTCGATAGTGTTTGACAGTCCCATAAATTGTTGATATTTTTAACGAGATTTCTTGTGAAGTTGGCATTGATCTATTCTGCACCAATGTAAAGCACAGTAAAGCAACTGTTAGCGTAGCCATTTTTTGTACAAGAGGCACCTGCCTGCGCAAAAAATAACCATAAAATGAGCCAATTTTTTGATGAGGTAGCTAAGACTATAGGTAGTCATATTTTTATTTTTATTTATTTGTGGAAGCTTGTTATTAGCAATTTAGTTATAGCAATTTAAGCATTCCTAAAATGTAAAATATAAAATAAAATATATAACTAAAACTTGTTAAAATGTAAGGAAACTAGAGGTGTTTTTGACAGTTTGCGAGTGACATGCGAATGCAAGCATTCCTTGAAATACCATTTTTAGGGTTCCGAAGTCAACAAGGAACCCTTATAGTTTCGCTCTGTCCGTCTGTCCGTCCGCAGCTTAGCTCGGTGAATCTAAGTATTAGAAAGCTAAAATTTGGCATGTATATTGGTGCGTAAATAACAAGGGAATGATGGAAATGGCTAAGTTGTGGACTGTATTTAAGATAGGTGCTGATTGACTTACTCGTATTTGCACATTGGACAATTGTACCTAGGCTTGGACGTACCTGCATATCCCGAAGGCGAATGCTCCTGCCTCCATGTACCTCTTCAGGAACCACAGGCGCACAGGTTTGATATCACACACAGTCCTTTTACGTAGAATCTTCAGAAAATACAACCGAAAAACGGGAGCGCGCGGAAAATGTGTTTGCTCGCGAGCGCCGACATAGAAGACTTTTTATTGGTTGATGATGTATGACAGTTCGGGGTTCGCAATCCAAACGGGCCAATGGCGAGCAAGGGTCACATTAACCCGCGTAACATACAAGCATCCAAACCAGAGTAATTTTGACATAAACAACTATGAGTATTTATTATAATTTAAAAATAAAAGCAAAAATGCAATGATTCTGATAAAACTGGCGTAACCATTTCCCCCAGCCTTGAAAGGAAATCTTTCAAAGAAAAAGAAAAAAAAACACATAAAATATATTTTTTACTGACATGAACCTTATTACCTTGTACGTTAAATAACTTATTACTATAATACACTACCTAACTAGAACCTGACTGCCTTAAGTTTTGCTAGTTTCTATTGAGTTGGTAGTGGACACAGTTTAACAACTGGTCTTTGATAAATACCGTACCTAGTCTTTACCGTCGCTACGCGGATAACATCATCCTTGCCCTTAAAGGTTTGTACTATGACGCCTAGTGGCCAATGCAAGGGTGTGACATTATCCTGTATTATAACTACAACCATTCCTTCTTTGACAGGAAGGGATGGTGAGTTCCATTTTTGACGAACTTGTAAGTCATGCAGATACTCCCTTCGCCATCGCATCCAGAACGACTGTACTAATTTATCTAAGAGCTCATATCGCGTTAAAAGATGTGGAATCGAGTCAACTACATCAGATGCTGGCAGAAATTTGAGAGGAGCCGTATGCAAAAAATGAGCTGGCGTCAAAGCCGTTGGATCTGAAGGATCCGAGGTAAGCACGGTCAGTGGTCGCGAATTTAGTAATGACTCAATCTGTGCCAAAACAGTTTGAAGTTCTTCAAAAGTTAAAATCTGGTGGCCGATGACCTTATACAAATGAGTTTTTATGCACTTAACGTTACTCTCCCAGCAACCACCAAAGTGGGGACCGTTTGGAGGGATTAATTTCCATTGAATACGATTTTCGGCTAACTCCTTCTTCCAAATTGGTCTGTATTCATTTTCCAGAAAAGTGTATAAATCGCGAAGATAAGAACGGGCACCAATAAAATTAGTTCCGTTATCTGTATAAAAACATTGAACAGATCCACGTCGAGCCAGAAAACGTTTCATTGCTGCCAGGAAACAAGCTGTACTTAGATCGCTTGCAAGCTCGATATGTACTGCTCGTGTGGTGAGACAAGTAAATAGGCAGATGTAAGCCTTGCGACTTCTTATACCTTTGCCGCGATAAGGGGTTACTTGGATTGGACCGGCGTAATCGCAGCCAGTATGAACAAAAGCTTTGTTTACAGCTTTCACTCGAGGCATTGGGAGATCTGCCATCATAGGAAACCCAGGTTTAGGCCTAAATCGAAAACATATATTGCATTTAGAGACAATGGATCTAATTGCTCGTCTAGCAGATAATATCCAGTATCTAGCACGGAGAACAGATGTCAATAATCCAGAACCTGTGTGCAAATATTTCCAGTGATAAAACCGTATAAGCATGTTTACCACATAATCCTTACCAGGAAGCAGAATAGGGTGTTTAAATTCAAAACTCTCATCTGAATTTATCAGGCGGCCACCCACACGTAAAATTCCATCTTTTAAAAATGGATTTAATTTTCTAAGAGGTGGAGAACAACAATTTCCTTTTTTTAAGTTTTGAATATCACCACCAAAATTAACTAACTGGATCTCTTTAATTATTTCGCGTTCCGTAAATTCCAAATCCGTTGCAATAATAGGCCCAGCGGGCAGTTTTTTCATGAACTTGAAAACGTAACTCGCGACGTTTAGGAACTTTTGCCACGACGAGTAATTACGCGCCAGTTCATAGAAAAAGGGTTCCCCACTAACAGGTTTCACTGTTGCCAGTGAAAGTGACTTAAGCTCTGGTATGTCAGGAGACTCATTTGGAACGAACGCCTTTATAGGCCATTCATGCCTGGGTAAACTGGCCCAGGGGGGTCCATGCAACCACAGAGGGTGATTCACAAGTTGTGTTGGAGTTAACCCGCGGGACAAACAGTCACTTGGGTTTTCGCTGCCTTTAACGTGGCAAAAGTGATCAGACGACAAATTATCCTGAATTTTTGAAACTCGATTGGCAACAAACGTGTGCCATCTATGAGGTGAAGAGTGGATCCAATTTAATGTTACAGTCGAATCCGAAAATGCAAATATAGAATTGATTGGATATCTGGTCGAATAAGTTTCAAAAACCTTTTTTATCAATTTAGAAAGCAATAAGGCTGCGCATAATTCCAGACGTGCCAAAGAGATAACCTTTAAAGGTGCAACCTTTGATTTTGCACACGATAACATGACAGTTGCCTGACTCTGTTCAGTGTCTACTCGGATATAAACGACAGCACCGTAGGCTTTCTCGCTCGCATCAGCGAAACCAAGAATGGTCACTAAACAACCCTCCACCACACCAATGTGTCGAGGAAATCTCATTTTGACAACTTCGGGCAGTTCCTTTTGGAACTGATTCCACAATCGTATAATCCGTTGGGGGGGAACATCGTCCCAGTCAATTTTGGCAATCCAAAGCTCTTTGATTAAAAGCTTGGCGTACAAAATGATCGGTGCCACTAGGCCAAGAACATCGAACAAACGCGCAAAAGAGGACAAAATGTTCCTCTTAGTGCAAGGACGATCATCTGACGTCACTTTGAAAGCGAACTCATCATCATAAGGATGCCAACATAGGCCTAATATTTTCAGAGTGTCATCTTTATCAAATTCGACATTCTGTGAAAGACGATAATCTTCAGGAATTTGTTCGAGTACCCTTTTACAACTGCTACTCCATTTGACTAGGTGGAAACCCCCAGATTTGAACAGCTCGATCAGCTCCTGGAAGGCTGCAATCGCTTGATCAGAGCTCATTAGTGAACTAGCTATATCATCCATGTAAAGATCTCTCTGGACAATTTCTTTCGCGATAGGAAAACGATGACCCTCGTCTTGTGCTAGTTGTGCGACAGTGCGTAGTGCTAAAAAGGGACTGCATTTCAATCCAAAGGCTACTCGATTGAATTCGAACGTCTTTACAGGATTTTGGCTATCTGCAAAATTGCTCACAGGTGAATCATCATGGGCTGAAATGAAACGGTATAAGATTCGCTGAAAACAACGATCTTGCTCACGAACGCCTATTCTAAGATACATCTGTCTTACGTCAGCTGAGATAGCAACAGGTAATAATCTCATATTCAACAAGATCGTGAAAAGGTCACGTTGGAGATTAGGACCATTCATTTTACATTTAAGGAAAATCCACTGCTAGACTTAGCACTTGCGTCCAAGACAGGTCGGACCCGTGTAGTTGCTTTGTCATCCCGTAAAACCGCGTGATGTGGCATATAAAAGTGTCGAGAATCCGTATCGATCGTGTTTACAGCAGATAAATAACCCTGATCTATATAATCCCTTATGACATTGTCATATGCCTCTCTCAGAGCGGGCTGAGCATTAAACCTACGCTCTAAGTATGAGAATCTGCGTTTGGCAATCTCAAAAGAATTACCAAGCAAGTCAGGATTGAATTTAAAAGGTAAACCTACTTCGTATTGTCCGGAAGTATTGCGTGTGACACTCTCCTTATAAATATCCTCACATTGTTTGTCATCCGCACTCAAAAATAGTTTAGGATCTATCTCGTCGAGTTCCCACATTTTCCGAACTAAAGAGTCTACTTCGGAAGTCGTGACAGCATGACATGCCACAGCAGTTGCAACGTGAATTTGGGAAGCCGCTGGAGCATCACCTAGAACGATATACCCCAAAACAGTCTCAAGGGCATCTGGAGATCCGGGTTCTCCGACTATTTTTCCGGGTCGCAATATCTCAGCAAAAAGACTTACGCCTATTAACAAATCTATTTCTCCTGGCGTACCCCAGGTACTATCTGCCATGGGAATGTTTCGCAAACGATCAAGGAATGTTGTATCTACAGGACACGTTGGTAAGTCACTTGTGATTTGATTCAGTACTAGTGCATGAATATTAAATTTAGAATTATTAAACCGAGATCTGAAATTAACTTTCACAGTGCCCTTCACTATCTGTGTTGAGCCACCTATACCTTTCACAGCGACAGGTGAATCAGATTCAATCTTTAATCCCAGCTTAGAACAGCATTTTTTTGTTACATAATGTTTTTGAGATCCGGGATCCAATAAGCATCTAATCACTACATCTCGACCATTGCGACCGGTGGCGTAAACGTTTGCGGTTGCAAGAATTTGCGTAGTTGCTTTCGACTCGCACTTTGTAGAAGACAATGTGCAAAACGATACTTCTGGATTCTCCTCTTCAAGCGAAGAATCATCAAAGACAGGATTTGAGGTGAGTTCCTCCTCGATTTCAAGTAAGTTCAAGACCTCACTTATTTCAGTCTCCTGGTTTACAGCTACAGTGGAGGTGCTCGACTGCGCTGGCGAAAATTCCTTACCAAAATGAAGCAACGTATGATGTTTCGCATTACACTTACGGCAAGAAGTGCTCGAGTTACAATAAAACGATGTATGCTGATTACTCAAACAGTTAACGCAGTAACGATTTTCTTTAACAAATTTAAATTTATCGAGAGCCGAAAGTTCCGTAAATGGTTTACATGCATAAAGATGCGTGTGCGCGGTGTTGTTACAAAGCTTACACCGCTTACCGGAGGCTTGAGTCTGCTGAGTGGAAACAAAAGCGCGCGGAGGTGCGGGAAAAACACGCGAGGTGGCGGCGCGGCCGCTCGAAGCGGGCTGCAGTGTCGTAGGGTTGCCACGAGGTTGTTGTGATGACGACAAAGTACTCGTGCGATACAAAATTTTTACTTGTTCTCGTAAGAATTTAACAAATTCATCATATTTAGGCATATCCGTTTGACTACGAATCGCAGTTTCAAAACTTTTCGATGTATCTGAATCTACAAGCCTAAGCCCCATATAAACAAAAATAAAATCACTCAAATCAGCAATGTTTAGTTGTTTGAGGGCCGCGATAGTAGCTGCGTATTTATCAACTAATTTTTCCAAATTATTTGCTGAAGGACCGTTTATATTTTTTAATGCAAACAATTGATTTAAATATGTCGTAGCTAAAGCTCTGTCGTCCTTATATTTATCCAGCAAAGCCTGCCAAATAACAGTGTAATTTTCTGCAGCCGGGGCTATACCAGCACATATGGTTTTAGCCTTTCCAGAAAGATGACTAATTAGGTAATGGATACGTTCCGAATCAGTCAAAGTCTTATTCTCATGTATTATACGTTTAAACGTTTCGAAAAAATACGGAAAGTTCTGAATTTCACCGTCGAATGTAGGTAATTCAATCCGGGGAATCTTTATAGTATTTTCCTGAATACCAGCATTTAGCGCGGCTTGTGGAGGGAAGCTTGGTTTATCCAACCTATTAAAAATTTCCTTTATAAAATAATATAAATCGTCAAAGGCCGCGATCGGCTGGTAATTAATATCGTAGTCGGGATCGACTTGCAAGTTTAATAAATTTATCTCATCAACCAAACTTACAAATTCCTTACGTAATTGATCAATAGCGCGAGCTTGAGATAAGAAATTATACCTCGACTTCTCATCTGTTTTCGATGATAACTGGAATGTTTTATTTATTTGTTCAAAATACAATTGACGCTTAGCTTCCAATAATTTAATTTGTAACAAATGTCTATCCACATCCTTTTCCGCCATTGTTGAAACTTAACAATGCACAAACTGAGTTAACAACCCCTGCGACAAACAAATTAAGCGTAATTTTTTACGCGCGATAAAATAAAAAGAAGCGATGCGATTAGTCAATAAGTAAATTAAATATATGAAAAGTGTACGAATGCGATGCGAGCGAAATAACCGCAAATATTACAAGTCGATGCGATAAGTTACCTACGATGCAACTTACGTACATACGTACGTATGTCCGTAAGTATATATATATACCTCGATAGATGCGATATTCTACGCCGACGGTTAATACCTTCCCGCGGCGCGGCGGTAATATAATATATATGTATATACCTTCCCTACCTATTAAATTAAATATTAAACCCAAATTATTTATACCTTTGCAGTATGTATAAAGCGAGGATTTATAGAATATAATAGCTGTCTACAATTCGATGCGCTTTTAATAAAGTTATTTACTTAAAACCCAAGTAAATAACAATCGATTTGTAAGCAACTGATTGCGAACAACTATCCGACCAGTAACTAGAACCCTAGCGTAGTTATAATAAGTATGACTAGTGCGGGTCTAACTTATTTGGTTAGTTTAATTGGCGAAATACACTAATCTAATTTTAGACTAGGGCGAATATTAAATGAAAATCTGTAAGTAAAACAGATAAGAATACTAACTGCGAACTTATGAACGTCTGCAGAAAGGCGAATGCGAAGCGAATGTAGGTAGGTAGGAAATAAACGTAATTTTCGTATGTACGGACGCGCGAGCGATTTACTTTATTAAACACGTTAGAAAACGTATAAATATTGTAATTAATAATAAAATAACGTTATAAACTGTGATAATGCGTAATAACTGAATACTACGGGATATTTGCAAAATATGAGTCGATGACCTATGGTACTAATAATCGACTTTCAACCCAACGTATGAAGGAACAAGGTTCAATATCAACTATGCGTAAAAGCCAACTCGAGTAGAATCACGATCGGATTTTATTCAATAATTCTAATCCGATTGTCATCCGGTGAGATGGACCAAATTAAATGGTGCGTAAATAACAAGGGAATGATGGAAATGGCTAAGTTGTGGACTGTATTTAAGATAGGTGCTGATTGACTTACTCGTAGTTGCACATTGGACAATTGTACCTAGGCTTGGACGTACCTGCATATCCCGAAGGCGAATGCTCCTGCCTCCATGTACCTCTTCAGGAACCACAGGCGCACAGGTTTGATATCACACACAGTCCTTTTACGTAGAATCTTCAGAAAATACAACCGAAAAACGGGAGCGCGCGGAAAATGTGTTTGCTCGCGAGCGCCGACATAGAAGACTTTTTATTGGTTGATGATGTATGACAGTTCGGGGTTCGCAATCCAAACGGGCCAATGGCGAGCAAGGGTCACATTAACCCGCGTAACATACAAGCATCCAAACCAGAGTAATTTTGACATAAACAACTATGAGTATTTATTATAATTTAAAAATAAAAGCAAAAATGCAATGATTCTGATAAAACTGGCGTAACCAATATACATATTAATAATTCCGACAAAGTGGTACAATAAAATCATGGAAAATATTTTTTTTTATTAATTGGATTGCGCTTGACCACTATCTCACCTGATGTTAAGCGATGATGTGGTCGACGATGAAGCACGCTTGCCTAGAACAAACCTATTTACTCTTGACTTAAAGACTCCCAGGTTCTAGCTATCGGAAAATACAGACTCCGGCAGGGAATTCCACTCTTTTGCTGTGCGCATAGTAAAAGTATTCCCAAAACGTTTGTTGCGTATGGGTGGGATGGGATGTCCACCATGTATCGATGACGCATCGCCGTACGTCTTGTAGTCCGATGATGGAACGGGCTAGGAGGAATCAGTTCATGCCATTCCAACGCACACTCTCCGAAATGTAACCGATAAAAAACCGACAGGCTGGCAACTCGGTGCCGATGTTCAAGGCCTAGACTAGACCAGTATCTCATTGCCGATTAGCCTCTAGGCCCATTTTTCGATCGACTCGAGTGCATCCAGCTGGTATTTGGCAGATCCTGCCCAGAGTTGAGAGCAGTACTCCATGCATGATCTAACTTGCAATAATTATATTTGCTATAATTGCTTCTCTGTTTCTTTATCATCTCAGACAACGGTTAATCTTCTTCAAAGGAACATTTCACTGGTTTATATTAGATATTTTATTAATGAACTTATTATCTGCGGAAATTCCAAAAATATCTTTAGTAGTCCCATATTTGGCCCAATCAATCTTATGTTTATCCAGCCATCGTTTTTGGAGTCTATTAAAACATAAAATAAAATACGTGCTGAAATAGTCCCAATTAAGGAAAAACCAAAAAAAAAAAAAAACCCGTATTGTGACCATAAAATGCTTTGTCTAATATTTCGTTTGTCACCAAAACACTCAACAATCCTTTTGTGAACTATAAATAAATAAAATCCTTTTCGCTATTTCAATCTCTTTGAGTAAAAATAATCCGATCTAAGAAATAAAAGCATAAGTTCTTTCTCAAACAACGCCAGACTACTGTGAAATATGATTAGAAAACTCATATAATACCCAGGTCTTAGTGCGAAGTTAAGCCGTGTGAACAACGAGAAATTCCCACTAACGCTCAACAAAGCCTACAAAATGTACTCATAAACTTTCTTACTTACACCAAGTCACACCCGACCACATGTACAATAAACTCTACTTTTTATTTAACAAAAATAAAAGTCCGCTTTACATTCGACCCCGATAAAAATAATTTAATGACTAAAATATTTTTTACTCTCGCATATTCCTGTACAAAAAATGAAACAAAATGTAAAATTTACACCTTACCTCGCTGGTTTAGTGTAATATACCCCTTATACGGGCTTCGTGGCTTTGCCGTCAGTGTAGCGTTATCGCGATTGTGGACGGACGTCTACGGCGTAGCTCGTAGCACCGTAGCTCGCGCTACGAATCTCACTCCAAAGTGACAGTTTGATTTAAAAGTATTTCAAGAAGTTATTTTGCTGTTTCTAAGTGTTCTTTATATCGTGTTGTGTTGATTTGTTCCCAGTTTTTTCAATGAAAGTAAGTATCTAATGAGTTTTTCTGAAGTTTTTATTGGTTGAAGTTTTGTTTGTTGTGATGTCGCCAAGACGTTTTTGCTATTTGTCTTAGTGACTGAACTTTGTTGGGAAAAGGTAATTATTTATCTTGTTTTTGTTTTATTTGAAGTTTATTAATTAGTGTTATGGATACTCGATTGTGTTGCATTTTGCTAGATTGTTTTAAAGGCTCTGAAGATATAGCAAAAAAAAATCTTGTCAGATTTACAAACAAAATGCTGCATTTACTTCTAAATTAACTTGTCTAAAAACCTAAGCAAGTAGCGTTTTCAAATAAAATGATTAAGTAAAAATACAGTTGTAGGTATCAAACGAAGTTACATATTATTTCTACCGCCTATAAATGATTTAATTTAGGTACTGAACCACACCATGCGATTTACTTTTTATTCTATTTTAATACTTATTATTCGTGAGTTTAAGAGTATCCCTACACTTACACAAATTAGGAATAGTTACGTTTCAGTTAATCTTTATATACAGAAATAAACTAAAATATTAAAGACACTTAAACACAAGAACTCTTTCACTTAGTTGTCATGTGTTAAAGTTACCAAAAGAATTTCAGCATTGCCACGTGCCATTAGCAATGTTAATTTTATGATTAAATAATGAGCCAGCCATCTGGCTACGTGGAGTGCCGACCAGTCTGCCGACTAATTCGACTGATGATAGTAAATTGAAGATGTATTCGACGATACGGTAATTTTCAATAATATTATCCCACTAATATTCTAAATGTGAAAGTTTGTGGGGATGTTTGTTAATCTTTCACTCAAAAACTACTGAACCGATTTTGATGAAACTTTACTTTCAAACAATCTGCCTAGCCTTTCCCTCGAGTCTAAATACATCTTAGTACTTGTATTTTACATGAAACTTTACATTGATATAGCTTAAACATCAGAATAACATATATGTACACTATAATTATTATAATAATATTATAAAGAGGAAAGCTGTTTTTTTTATTTGTTTGTATGTACCGAAAAGGCTCCGAAACTATTTGACCGATTTCAAAAAATCTTTTACCTATGGAAAGCTACATTATTCCGGCGTAATATGGCTAGAAATTAATTTAAAAAAACAATGAAGTCCTTATGAAAATTGAAATAATGTAACCTACATGATACAAATAAGCATGCGACAGAATATTATTATTATTAATTTATTCATGAATTATTATAACACCTTTACAGACAATTCCAATGCGATGTTATAAATTACATATAAAACATTACAATACAATTTATAAAATATAAACTATAACAATACTACATAATTTTTATTTATATATATCTAACTATCATAGTTAATTCACAACTAAACACTATTGTGTTCTAAAATTTAATTATATCGCCGGTAGAAACAAAAATTGGTTACATTCGTATTATTGTAGTATTAATTCTTATGCAAATAAATAGATTAACAAATTCGTAGATAGGTAGGGTTGGCGGATAGGTAGGTAGGTTAGGTAGGTAAGTAATTGCCGCTAGCGAAGCCGAGGGGGTCAGCTAAGAGGCTACAGTTTATAAAGATTCCACGTGGACGGAGACGCAGAAGGCAGCTAGTCTACTATATGCGTGTATCGTATTTCAATATAATAAGGTACACAATCCAAAACTCTTACAACGATACACGTGAAACAAAGTTTAGAGATTGTCTGACGGATTGACTAATTGACAGCGTGATAGACAACGCCTGTGAGTTTTCTCAACAACTTTTTCTGTTAGAGCGTTACACAAGTATACGAATATCAGCTGGAAGTGAATAGTTTTTGTTACTGTCACCAGGTTATTGTAAACAAATCACGTTTATCAGTATATAATAAATCGCGTGCAGTGGTGGCCCAGTGATATCGGCAGCGACTTACAAGTTGAAGGTCGTGGGTTCGAGCCCAAGCAGGCGCTTTACTTTGTGTTAATTATTTAAACGGTGAAGGAAAACATCGTGAGGAAACCGGCATGACCTAGAACCAAAAATTCGATGACATATTACATCCACCAACCCGCACTGGGCCCACGTGGTGGATTACGGCCCATTCCCTCTCACAGAGAGGTTGCCTGTGTCCCAGCAGTGGGAACATTAATAGGCTGATGATGATGATGAATAAATCGCGTAAGATTGTAAACTCTATCTTCTCAATAATAAACGTATAGATTATAAAATGTCGAATTGTGATAGAATTGATTGTATTTGAAATGATCTGTTCACAATATATTCAGAGTTTTTAATATCGCAAGATTTATTACAATCATACGGAGTTTGTAATATTCCGATGATATAATCTACACAAAGAAGCCAACCTTTTTATGAAGGTTTAAAATTGCACTTAGATCTTTGTGAATTCCATCCTTAAGTGGGTATACATTAAGTGTATAAGTGATTTTCTTCAAAACACAGTTAGCAAAGTAAAATACAGTTAGAAAATCTTGTCTGCATGTCTGGAGTTTAGTCAGATCAGCGTACTATGACTTCTTCTTCGTCGGTACACTCTTGGCAGTCGTTCGTGTGAGTCGGTCGTGGTCATCATGTTGCAGTGAGGCTTCGGGTTGCCATAATTTGTTTAACGATGCGACGCCATCCGTACTATGACTACTGTGTAGTTATTATTTAATATATTATGTTCAAAAGATGTATTTAACTAAAGTAATTGGCCTTGTACTGGAAATGTAAATAAATAGTTTTCATTTTCAAAGATCTTTATTTATAAACAAAATTTAACAAAAATGCACTAACCCTAAGACACATTAAAACAGAATAACACAGAACACTTTATGAGGCTACAAAAAATCACCTTTCAAAGTTTATAACAATGATTTTAACAGGAGCTGATTATATTATTAACTTTCAACTACATTATTATGGTAACTTATTAACAGTTTTACAAATTATTTAGAACACATAATTTTGCTGCTTGCATGTTGGTATGCCTCATCATCTTCCTGCCCTTATCCCATGTTACTTGGGGTCGGCGCAACACGTTTGCTTCTTCCATACCGTCCTGTCCCCCGTCACGTCATTACTGACTCCCTTTTCAAATTCAAATTCAATTTATTGCATCCATATTTTCTTTCATATCACTCCTTACACAGTCCATCCATCTTTTCTTTGGCCTTCCTCTCCCTCTCCATCCATCCACATTTATATTCATAACTCTTTTAGTAACATGCGTTTCATCCCTCCTCATCACATGACCATACCAGGACAAACGGTTTCCTTTCAACTTTTCTGCCACTGGCGCCACTTTCAAACTGCCTCTAATATTCTCATTTCTCATTTTATCCAATCTCGTCTCGCCGCACATCTATCTCAACATGCCTAAGTAACTAAAAGTATAATTTAGGATAAATATCAGCTGATCGCACGATAACTGTAGAAAACTAGCAGCCGCGTGACCAGTTAACGATCAGCGGAGTCAATAGTTAAATGTGATTAAATACTCATCATTTTCAATTCAATCAAGACATACTATATAATATGCCTCTTCATCCATTTCACGAGGTCCTAACGTAATCCCGCTCATGACTTCGTAACACGGAACTGCGGAGTAATGTCATTAATTTAATATAACCCGAGTACATTGCTGACTCATGTTCCTCAAGTGCTAATCCGAAGTAATTTTATACGAGTCTTGGGAACAAGAAAATGTCTATCGGGTGTGTGATTTTAGGGATTAGGGAACTGTTTGGTTAAAATTGATTGAAAAGTGAATAATTATGTTGATATCATTTTTGGTAATGTGAAAAAGAAGTCCATTTACCCTCGTATTTCATGGTATCTTAATAATCTTACTTCACTACATAAATATATATAACACTAGCTGTCCCCCGTGGCTCGCACCCGTCAACTGGCTACTTACTTACGCACCTAACCTACCTATCCTACATGATTACCGTTTACGCAGCGAACGCAACGGAAGCTCTCGAAAATGAATATTTTGTCCCGTTTTTGCAACATTTTTCATTTATGCTCAGCTCCTATTGGTCGTAGCGTGATGTTATATAGCCTATAACCTTCCTCGATGAATGGACTATCCAACAAAAAATATTTTTTCAATTCCAACCACTAGATCCTGAGATTAGCGCGTTCAAACAAACAAACTCTTCAGCTTTATAATATTAGTATAGATAGTATAGATATATATAAAATAAGGTCCCCCGCCGCGTTTGTATGCGATAAACTCAAAAACTACTGAACGGATTTCCATGCGATTTTCACCAATAGAAAGAGTGAGAAATGAGGAAGGTCTTTGTGTAAACTTTGTCACGGGCGAAGCCGGGGTGGTTCGCTAGTATATTATAAATGCGAAAGTATGAATGTCTGTATGGGTGTACATTGGTACTCAATCACGCCAGAATGGATAAACGGATCTGGATGAAATGATACTTCTGACATTCACGCGGGCGATGCCGCTGGCAGAAGCTAGTCAAACACAAATGGCGAAAGTTGGATGTAATACAAGAACACCTCTGCCTTACCGTTTGGAGAATACTAGCGTGATGTTATGTGTGTAAAAGTAGTAAATTTTAACGAAGCTTTGATGACATCTACGTTATACTCGTAAACCTTGAGCAGTCTACTGCTGGACATTGTTTCTCCAATATGAAGATATTTATGTCGATCTACAGATGCTTGCATTTTGATCTAACACTTATTTTTGTAAAATTGCTGAGTGACATTGAATGTTTTAGCTAGAAGATTTAAATATTTAAACAATACATTATTTCTCCCAAGAGTGCCTCAAGTTTTTCGGATTTATTGCTTCACTAAGTAATTGATTATGTATTTAAAAGGTTCCATGTTCAGTCAGTCTTCATCAGTTATCTGTCAGTTGAGATGGGTCAATGGACAGTGGTAAACTTTTACTGAACTTGAATAAATTACCGAAAATCAGAGATTGTTTTCTCATGTAAAATAGTAAATTTTGGATGGTTTGTCCTGAAGGACCATGCTTTTTTGTCATCTATCTCAGCATTATTAGCCTTTTAATGTGCCCACTACTGGGACACAAGTCTCCTCTCTGTGAGAGTTAATGGGCCCTAATCCACCACGCGGGCCCTGTGCGGGTTGGTGGATGTCATGTCTTCGAATTTTTTGGTTCTAGGACATGCCTGTTTCCTCATGATGTTTTCCTTCACCGTTTTGGGAGAAGTTGTGATAAAATAATTTACAAAAAGAAAAGCGCCTGCCTGGGTTCGAACCCATGACCTTTAACTTGTAAGTCGCGGTCGTTAACACTGAGCCACCACTGGTCCAGCACCTATCTGGTCTAATTTGCCTAGAAGTAAACTATTATTATTATTAATAGTACTAATTTAAAGGGGGTGTATACCTTGAGTAACGTTAGCAAAAATGCTAATAATATTTATTCTTTAAACTAGTTGATAGGACAAGGGAGGGTACCAATAACGGAATAGATAAGAGTATATCCACCATCAAAAAGGTACCTTCTTGCTCACAAAAATATAATTTAAAAAAAAAGGTCTGAGCAGAATTCTCTGAAATTATTCCACCAGAATATTCAGGGTTTTTCTTCGAAGGAATTGGAAATCGAACTGTTTTTAGAAAAATCAATGTTCGAAATTATTTGTTTTACGGAGCATTGGCTGAAAGATTATGCAATGCTAATCAATTATGAAAATTATACTGTGGGCGCAGTTGTTTTAACAGAAAGATTATGTTGCGTGGGGGTTCACTTATATTAATTAAAAAGGGTATTAAATCAAAACCTCGTAAAGATATAGTAGACCTATCAGTTGAACAAAGTGTTGAACTGTCCTGTGTTGAGCTGGATAAGCATGTCATAGTGTGCGTCTACAGACCCCCTAATTATAAGAACTACTCTATATTCGAGTCAGTGATGGAAGATGTTTTGGCAAAACTTGCAATGGGTAATAAACTAGTAATTGTCTGTGGTGACTTTAATATTAATATTTTAGAAGATAATTCAGATAGCAGTAGGTTATTAAATCTCTTTAAATCATTTAATTTGTCACATGTGTTTATGGAACCAACCCGAACTACACTGACTTCTGCTACATGTATTGATAATGTTTTTTGTTGCTGCAACTACTTGGACAAGGCCATTATAAATTATCTGCCTTCGGATCATAGTGGGCAACTGGTGACATTTGAGTACATTATGCGAATAAAACAAGTGCAGATTCAATCCAGACCAATAACAGCCGGTAAATTAAATAAATTTAACAGTACTTTAATCTGTAAGTTAAGCGATCAGGACCTCACAGTGAATAATGGTAATATTTTGTATGATAAAGTTTTCTCAGTGGTTCAAAAAGAGTTCAATAACACTTTTAAGAAGAAAACTAAAACTATATGCCCTAAGTTTTTATTCAGTGACTGGGCGACTACAGGACTTAGGAAAAGTAGGGAAAGACTTTACGAGCTATATGGCCTTAAGCCTTGTATTAACACTGAAACTTTTAATAAGTATGTTGCTACTTACTCAAGAATTTTTAAAAATACATGCAAGGCAGCTAAGGCCTTGTACATTAGCAATAAGGTTAAATTAGCAGAAAATAAAATCAAGACGGTTTGGAAAATTATAAATAATGAAACGAATAGGAATAAAAGAAATAATACTGATTACACGCTTGAGACCACACACGGACTTATTAGAGATAACAAAAAAGTTGCGCAAGAATTTGTAAATTTCTTTACCAACATCCCAATTAAAACGACTGAAACCTTAAATTCTTCGCCCTCGATTGCTTTTGGATTATTAAACGCGAACGTTTCAGCCTGCCCGAATGTATTTAACTTTTCACATATAAATCCCGTAACAGTAATACAAACTTTTAAGCAAATCAAGGTTAAACCGACTGAAGATCTGTGGGGAATGTCCATCAAAGCTTGTACCTCCATTATTCAGACTATAGCGCCATACTTGGCTTTGATTTTCAATTTGTGTGTGGATCAAGGAGTTTTTCCGGATCTAATGAAATATAGTAAAGTTATACCACTTTTTAAATCTGGGGACAGTAAAGACACAAATAATTATAGACCAGTATCCGTGTTGCCGGTTTTCAGCAAGGTATTTGAGAAGATAATGCTAAATCAAATGCTCATTCATTGTAATACGAATAACATCTTGCATGATAAACAGTATGGTTTCACCAGAGGACGTTGTACAACTGACGCTGGTGTCACCCTATTGAAACACATCTTTAATGCGTGGGAAGAGTCGCAGGATGCCATAGGTATCTTCTGCGACCTGTCGAAGGCGTTTGATTGCGTTAATCATGAAACATTACTTCTGAAACTTGAGCATTACGGGCTAGGTCAAGCAGCGTTAAGTTTGGTTAAATCTTATTTGAATGACAGACAGCAATTAGTTCAGATAAACGGTGTGAATTCGTCGGGGTTAAACGTAAAAATGGGGGTACCCCAGGGCTCAATTTTAGGTCCTTTCTTATTTTTAATATACATAAACGATTTACCCCGTTTATTGGAAAACAAACTAAACATGGTGTTATTTGCTGATGACACATCTTTAATTTTTAAAATAAATAGACGTACTTGTCGGGTTGACGACGTAAATAACGCGCTTCGGCAGGTTCAGGATTGGTTCACTGCCAATAATTTAGTTTTAAATGGTAATAAAACCAAGTGCGTAAAATTTTCCTTGCCGAATGTCAAAAGTACTGATTGTGACATTATATTAAACAAGGAGAAGCTAGAATTCGTCGATAAAACGGTTTTCCTGGGGATCTCGCTGGACTCGGGGTTGCAATGGGGTCCTCATTTGGTATCCCTTGCAGGGCGGCTGAGTTCGGCAGCGTATGCTGTTGCAAAGATTCGTAGGTTAGCCGATGTGGATACCGCGAGACTGGTCTATTTTAGTTATTTTCATAGTATAATGTCTTACGGTATCCTACTATGGGGAAGGGCTGCAGACATTGAGTCAATTTTTATTCTGCAAAAACGAGCCGTCAGAGCAATATATAATCTTCGCCGGCGCGATTCTCTAAGGGAACTGTTTAAGGACATTAACATTATGACGGTTCCTTGTCAATATATTTATGAAAACATCATGTACGTGAGAAAAAATTTACATCATTTTAGTAAAAACGGCGACAGACATAATTACGTTACTAGAAATAGGGACCAATTAGTTCAACCAGGTTTCAGACTGGCTAAAGTAGCCTCATCTTTCATGGGGTACTGTACAAAATGTTACAATAAAATTCCTCCCCACATTCTTGAACTGAATGAGACGAAGTTTAAAACCTGTATAAAACGCACACTATGTAGGCTGGCATATTATAAGTTGGGGGATTACATCACTGATAAAAATGCTTGGCTCAATGCTAGTCCTGCTCCACAATCCACAACCACTAGGGCGCAATAACAAGTGATATGCAGAACATTATTGTTTTGAGGTATTGTTGGACCTGCTGAAGACTGTATGAATTATTAATATTTGCATTGTATAGACTCAATTTCTTTAGTATTGTATAACTGCACAGCACGTGTGTGAGTACTATGTACCCAACTGTAAATCTACCATTTACTGTACCTATGCGTCGTTCGTTGACTTGTGTGTGCCCTGGCCGTTGAGTGTGTCATGCTCTCTCAAATGTCTCTCTGATGGTGGCGCGTGTGTTGGATCATCCGGTTCCCTTCATGATGGTTGAGCTGGGTGGTGCCAATTCATGCGTCATGTTCGTGAACGGACGCCGTCAGTTGGGATTGGTCATAACTTGACTGCTTCGGATGTCAATTTTTTTCTAGTATCTATTATATAACTGCGCAGTACATGTGTGAGTACTTCTAATACTTTGTCTGTAGGTGGTATAGTGGGTGGTGCTATTCTGGGTGCATTGTCCTCACATGTATGAATTTAATAATGTATGTTCCTAAATATTGTAAAAAAACAATTTTTTTTAAAAGAGTAAGTATGGAGTTTCTTGTGCATTCTTCTCCATAACAAGCTACTTTCCGAATGCACGGTAGAATCATTTTAATGTAACGTTCAAAAGTGCCGCTTGGTGGCCTAGTTGAAATAAAATATCTTTGTCTTTGTCTTTGTCTTTGTCATTCACTCTTGACTTAAAACCCCAAGGTTGTAGCTATCAAGGAACAAAGACTCCGGCAGGGAATTCCACTCCTTAGCTGTGCGCACAATGAAAGTATTAGCAAAACGCTTTGTGCGTATAGGTGATCCCACCGTGTACCAATGTCGGGTGGCCATACGTCTTATTCTTAGTTCGATGATGAAAAGGTCTAGGTGGAATCAAATTGTGCAGTTCCGTCGCACACTCCCCGAAATGTAATCGATAAAAGTCTTTTGCTCTAAATTTTACTCACTAACAGGCAAAGGCGGAAAGAGACAGAAGGCTTATAGCTGTCAAAACTAGTTAAACTATATTGTTGAAGTTGAGCGTGTAATCTTACTTGTTCAACCAGAGGTTCATCGCAATGAAAAGGGTAGACACTTTGTGTACTCAACTCCTTGTAAGATGTTTTTGATGTAAATTAGTTGGTTGAACTACCTATCATTTTGTAAGTTATCTCAATTTTATGACGAACTATTTAGTAACTAGTTCATTTTAAATTCTGGATCTCTGAGTCCAGTGTGAATTAGTGGTGTGACGGCTCTAGACAAGTGACATTCCATCAGTGAAAAACGTCACGAAAGCGATTGGGTAAATTAGTAAAAATAATAGGGTTGCGAAGCGTTATCGAAATATGACGTGATCAATTAATTACATTTAAAGAATCATCATCGCTGACATTGAAATCAATGACACTTTTCTAAAAGTGCTTTCCCACCTGGAGCATTCGCCTGTGATGTAACATTCAGATACGATTTTGAAGCTTACATTAGAGTATAGCCTCCCTGACTTGACGAGCATTCGCCTGTAATATAAATTGGTTTCGATTTTGAGCATTTAGTTGATTCCACAACGCTTACAAGTAGTGCGCATTGATGTGACAAGTTGTATCAAAATATTACACACTAGCGAACGCCTCGCGGTTTCACCCGCGTAGTTCCCGTTCCCGTGGGAATACAGAGATAAAAAGTAGCCTATGTCACCCGGGGATAGTGTAGATTCCCATCGGTGAATGAGTTATGAAATTGGTCCTATTGTTTATTATATTATTATTAGGAATAGATATAGATTGTATCATCATGTTGCGCACTGTAATGCTCACCAATGTAATGCTCGAATCTTTAATATTACAGGTTGCGAACTGTAAACGCTCGGTTCTCTTCCATCGCCAATGTAATGCTTGAATCTGTAACATTACCGGTTCCGCACTGTAATGTTTGGTTCTCCTCCCTCACCAATTTAATGCTTGAATCTGTAACATTACTGGTTGCGTATTGTAATGTTCGGTTCTCCTCCTTCACCAATTTAATGATCGACTCTGTAAAGTTACATTACAGGCGAATTCTCCAGATGAGGGAGCACCTTAAAGCTTCTTGTCATGTAGGTATGCAGGGCAGGCATGACAAAGATCACCAATCGCCGATAAGGTTTGAAAGGGAAATCGATAACGTTTGCCCAGCAGTGGAACACAAATTGATGGTTCTAAAAAAGATTATCCGTTCTCTATCACTTCTACAGTTCAAGCATGATGAAAAAACCGGTCAAGTGCGAGTCGGACTCGCGCACGAAGGGTTCCGTACCATTATCGCAAAAAACGGCAAAAAAATCACGTTTGTTGTATGGAGCCCCCACTTAAATATTTATTTTATTCTGTTTTTTAGTATTTGTTGTTATAGCGGCAACAGAAATACATCATCTGTTGAAAATTTCAACTGTCTAACTATCACGGTTCATGAGATACAGCCTGGTGACACAGACAGACAGACAGACAGACAGACAGACAGACAGACAGACAGACAGACAGACAGACAGACAGACAGACAGACAGACAGACAGACAGACAGACAGACAGACAGACAGACAGACAGACAGACAGACAGACAGACAGACAGACAGACAGACAGACAGACAGACAGACAGACAAGACAGACAGACAGACAGACAGACAGACAGACAGACAGACACACAGACAGACAGACAGACAGACAGACAGAAGACAGACAGACAGACAGACAGACAGACAGACAGACAGACAGACAGACAGACAGACAGACAGACAGACAGACAGACAGACAGACAGACAGACAGACAGACAGACAGACAGACAGACAGACAGACAGACAGACAGACAGACAGACAGACAGACAGACAGACAGACAGACAGACAGACAGACAGCAGACAGACAGACAGACAGACAGACAGACAGACAGACAGACAGACAGACAGACAGACAGACAGACAGACAGACAGACAGACAGACAGACAGACAGACAGACAGACAGACAGACAGACAGACAGACAGACAGACAGACAGACAGACAGACAGACAGACAGACAGACAGACAGACAGACAGACAGACAGACAGACAGACAGACAGACAGACAGACAGACAGACAGACAGACAGACAGACAGACAGACAGACAGACAGACAGACAGACAGACATGCAGGTATTTTTGCTGAGGTTCATTTGAAAAATCCATCCAATCTATATTTGAATGACAGTGCAGCATTTGTAAAGGGTATTCTTAAAGAATCTTGGACAGGCATGGGTATTAATACTTTTCTTAAAAGTTTTTATAAAGTGTTTCGCAATAGCTACCTAGAGAGAATGTAAAACCAACCTTAGGAATAAATCAAAATTAAATTGGATCACTAAAGAGATACGTACCTCCAGCAAAATGAAACGTTTTTTATGTGCACGCAATGGAAATTGCCTTGAACCGAGTATTTTAAAATATAAAAACATGTACGTTAGGCTATATACAAATATTGTTTCTAAAGCAAAAAAGCTTGCTATAATGACACAAATAAATACATCAGAAAATAAGGGTAGGGAAATCTGGAAAATTGTAAATAAATGCACTAATAGAGAGAAAGTGATTCAGAGGGAACTTAGGCTTAAGGTTGATGGACGAGTTGTAGTGAATCCAGAGGAAATAACTAACTTGCTAGTGAATCAATTTGACTATAAAAGTGCTACTGACGCAACTAAAGAGGACCATGCCACGGCATTTCTCCATCTATACACGGACAAGGTTGGCAGTGACATGCATATTTCTCCTACCACTCCAAACGAGATTTGTACCATAGTTAAGGGAATGGAAAACAAACATTCCTGTGGGCATGACGAAGTGCCGATTTGTCTGTTCAAGGAGCACATTAAAATATTAGCTGAGCCTCTATCTGACTTCTTCAATAATTGTATAAAAGAGGCTATCTTCCCAGAACAACTAAAAATGGCGAAAGTAATACCTGTGTATAAGAAGGGAAGTAAGTCTGATCCTAAAAACTATAGACCCATCTCTCTATTACCAGTGCTGTCAAAATTATTTGAAAAGTTGCTTAAGTTTCGACTTTTAGTACACCTCCGACTAAATAGAGTTTTAAATAAAAGACAATTTGGGTATCAAAAGGGTGTTGGCACTTTAGACGCCATATATACGTTATTGGATGATGTGATAGGCAAAATTAATAATAGAATGAGAGTGGCAGGGATTTTCTTAGATTTAAGCTCTGCATTTGACACAATTGACCATGAATTACTTCTGACTAAAATGAGTCATTACGGAATAAGAGGAAATGCTTTGCGACTATTCTCGTCCTACTTAAAAAATAGGTGGATGTACGTTGAAATTGACAAAACTCAGAATAATTATAAGAAAAGGTATAAATCTAGAATTGTACGCATATCAACGGGTGTCCCACAGGGATCTATTTTAGGACCTATTTTGTTTTTATTATTTATTAATGACTTGATTAATTATCTAAATATAATTTTACCTGACATTGAATTAGTAATTTTCGCAGATGACAAAAATGCCATAGTGGCAGCCAATGACATGATAGAGTTGACAGAAAGGGTAAATACTACGTTAGAAGCATTTCATGTGTGGTTCACGGCAAATAAATTATTAATTAATAGTAAAAAGACTCAAATAATGTTATTTAAAACTACAGCCCATATCAAAGATAGTTTAAATGTTGCCTTAAATGATGTCGGCATTGAACTCGTAAGCGAAGTTAAATTTTTGGGTATACATATTGACCAACTGTTAAACTGGAAACCAGAATTAAAAGCAATTGGTGCATCGGTATCGTCTGCATGTTACGATCTGAGAGCCCTGAGAAATGAAGTCAGCATAGAACAGCTAAAAATTGTATATTTTGCGCTAGTAGAGTCAAAAATTAGATATAGCATACTTTTTTGGGGAAATAGCTATGAATATAATAGTAGAAGAGCTTTCGTACTACAAAAACGTGCAATTCGTACCATGGTCCGCATCTCACAAAGGGAAAGCTGTCGACAACATTTCATCAGTTTAGGCATACTTACAGTACCAAGTCTTTATGTACTGGTACTTTTAAGTAATATGGCCAAAAACATACATGACTATGAGACAGTAGAAGAACGGCAGATAAGGGAAGGCACCCGTAGACTCGACTTGAAGAATAAAAATCTTACAAATCATAACCTAAGAATTGTTAAACACAGTCCACGATACCAGTCTGTAAAATTGTTCAACAAGTTGCCTATAGACATAAAAATTGCTGTCTATAATAGCGCTTTTAAAATAAAACTAAAACATTTCCTATTGAATAAGTGTCTATATGCTGTAGAAGAACTGTAATTTCATTTTATTGGATTGTTATAGTCAAGGGTTCTAATTTATTGAACAAACCACAAATTCATTATCTATAATGAATATTTTATCAATCTATGCTAATTTTTTGTTAATTAATTGTTTGACAGACAGACAGACAGACAGACAGACAGACAGACAGACAGACAGACAGACAGACGGTCCGCGAAGTCTCAGTAATAGGGTCTCGTTTTTACCCTTTGAGTACGGAACCCTAAAAAAGATAGGGACTGAGCAATATGATTGTAATATATTTGCATTTAGATATTACGAGTATCTACTATTTTGGGTTGAAAAATATCTTGACTAGTTCCGCATTAAGACAATTCAGTAAGTGCAAACAGTAAAATAATTAATTAATAAAAAGTTCAAGAAGTTATATTACAGTTCCAGTTTTGAACACGCAACTTAGTATGTACTTACTAAAACATGGGTCCATGAAACCTCTAAGATACTGCGACAAGATAAAATATTCCTCGTCGGGGTGGTAAAATATTCCTCGTTGAAATGTGCAAGTTCATAATCAAAATTTTTCTTTAGCACACTGCGTACCACAAAAATCTATCAATTTAACGTAAATATGCCTAAGTCATGGTGAAATTAGGCGCACCCTGTAACATTATAAATGAGTTTCCGATATTGCCCCTCTCACTTCTGAATTTAATAACCTACCCTAAATTTTTGAATTCGACATCTTTTTTTTATTATCAGCATTTTTCAATATTTCCCTTGCTGTGGTCGGAAGGTGACTTAATTTCGGAATCGGATTTACTTTTGAGCATTATTTATGGGGTCCGGATAAGATGTGGTTACATTTACCAAGATATTTATGTCAGAGGGTATTTTGTGAGTATCCACATTTTTTGTTTGTTTTCTAATTAAAATGTTTATGAATTTTGATTTTATTTGAAGGTCACAGTAAGGTTTGCTGGCACGTTTTGTTTTTTTTTAATTTATCTATTGGCTTGCGTTTGACCACCACCGTTTTATGTGTTAAAAATATATTTATTGAGTTCAATTTTAAAATAACTGAAGACGAACGACACATAACGAAACGGTGAAGGAAAACATCGTGAGGAAACCGGCATATCCTAGAATCAAAAATTCGAAGACATGTGACTTCTACCAACCCGCACTGGGCCTGCGTGGTGGATTAAGGCCCATTACCTCTCTCACAGAGAGGATGCCTGTGTCCTAGCAGTGGGAACATTATAAGGCTGATGAGGAATTAATTTGATTTAGAACTATGCAAAAACCTAGTCGGTCCATGCTTGGTCCCAATCGCTACAACTGACAATGAAAGCCTACTGGGTTCAAGTCTCGGATCAGGCAAAGGTAAGTGAGATTTTTCACCTTGAATCTTAGTAGTAGCCTGGGAATTGAATTTACAATAGGCTCGGCCTCGACATGTGACTTAAAACATAACTGGTGAAATGTGTATCTACTACAGCAGTGGTTCCCAACCTTTTAACCCAGGACCACTTTGATTTCTCTGTGGTTAGCAGGGACCAGGTCCAGCAGAAAATATATTTTCGTAAATTTAAAAATAAACCTAATATCTAAAATATACATTTAAAACATGTAGCATATAGGAATGTTTTTTTAATCAAAAGTAAATCATAGTTATTTATTTATTTTAGTACATGGAGGACTTACAGCTAATAAATACAGACAAAAAAGGAAACCAGAGTTAACAGAAAGCCAATTACAAATCCTCACGTATAAACTTATAATAATAATTTATGGTGTGAGCACAAATACAAAAAACTCACCGCTTTAATTTAAGTAAGAAGCATTATTAAAACACAACGTTTCTGATAAAACTAAAAACCGGCCAAGTGCGAGTCGGATTCGCGCACGAAGGGTTCCGTACCATTATCGCAAAAAACGGCAAAAATCACGTTTGTTGTATGGGAGCCTCAGATTAATATTTATTTTATTCTGTTTTTAGTATTTGTTGTTATAGCGGCAACAGAAATACATCATCTGTGAAAAAACTTTCTAACTATCACGGTTCATGAGAAACAGTCTGGTGATAGACAGACAGACAGACGGACCGCGAAGTCTCAGTAATAGGGTCCCGTTTTTACCCTTTGGGTACGGAACCCTAAAAATCACTTTGCATCAATGTTATTTTTCAGTTGAAATGCTTGAAATTTTAAAGCTTTCGCGGACCATATTTTACCTCTTACGGACCAAAGGTTGGGAACCAATGTACTACAGGTACCTTCATCTCATCCTATCCCTTCGATGAAAATAGGCGTAATGTTACTTATGTAGACGCTCTTTGCTCTATTTCGAGCTTCTGCCATCTTTCGGCCATTCGTTCCTTTTTCGGCTCATCAAATATCTGCCCGTTTTATAGGCTCTAATAGATTTCCGATAGACTGAACTGGTATCAATGTTGCGTGGCCTCGTGTCTCTTGTTATTGCCAACGTTTGTCCCAAATGTTTGAAACAAATGTGATCCATTAATTATCTATTGTAAGGACTCATCAAATGACATGATCACTCATAGTCAATGGAATATACTTTATTGTATTCCAAAATAGTTACACATCTCTTTGATCTTTTTTATCTCTTTATCAATATTAGAGAACGAAATAATTAATACGTTTAATTTTTACGTAATTGGTAAATAAGAATCGTGAAGCATTAATAAGTCGTTTCTTAACCGATTTCAAAAGGGGGTTCTTAGTTTGACCTGTGTGTTAAATTTGTATGTATGTATATTTTGCCGCGATTTTCTCGCGTTTGGCTGAAAAGATTTTAATGCGGTTTTCAGAAAAGTATTTGTTTAATTCTGGAGAAGATTTTGGTATACAACAAAATTAGTTAGGGAGTTTTCAAGATATGGAGCATACAACCGAACTCTTTAGCGCCAAACAGTACGAATGTGTAAATTGAGTTATTATGGGTATTTTGTCAATACTGTAGGTACTCTACTATCGAATTTGCTCAATTTGTAGTGATGGTGAACCAAAACTAAAAAGGGAGAAATAAAAACTTTTTTGCAAAAATATGAACCGACACGAGGTACGAAAGACACGGACTTCTGAAACGAATGTTATTTTGCACTTTTTAGTGTTTTGTTTTTGAAATCAGTTCATCATTTGCGAAAAAGTTTATATTTTTATAGATTTAGGTTTCTATTTGGGTTAAAAACACGACAAATATTTGTATAAAGTATGTTAACGTATTAAATGCATTGAGTAATTTGGACTAAACGTAAGTGATCACGGAAATAAATAATGAAGATAAAATTTATATTATAATTATGGATATAATATTATATGGATGATAATATCAAATAGAATTATCATCGGAATAATGACTATCCCAGCACCAATAAAATTAATTACGTAGGTAGGTATTGTATCAATTATTTATTATCATAACTAAAATGTATACTACTGAAAGGTAAATATTTCATTAATATTTTACCTCAATTGCTCAATTTGATAACTAATTAAATATTTTTTTTATCAATTTGTTGCTCGGGATTAAATTAAATTATTTCGTCATACGAGTAGGAAAAACATATTTACCTGTAAAAATCCTATTTAAGTGTCCGCCCAAGTACATTTATAGATAATGAGGTAAAGTGGTAAATATTTAGGCACACTGGAATATAATATATCGCCGGTTTAATTCGCAAACCAACTAACTGCCCACTTTATGATTTTGTGCTAGGGCGTTTATAAAGTCTGTATAAAAAAAAACATGTACTATCTTAGATAATGCTATTATGAAAAACAGCATCTGATTTATAATACAATCACGTATGCATTGATTTATAGCAGTTCATAGAAAAGTAACAGGGTTGCACAGAATATTGCATTTTGTGCCCTAAACCCCCTTATTTAATTGCTTTTACCTCCCTACAAAATAAAGGCATTATTTTCAAAATTAAGCGCTACTGTAGAATCTCAGAAAGTCACTGGTCATTAATTCAAATATATACATCGAACAATAATGTATTATTCTTATAAATCCTGTTAGTTTCGACAAAAATGCAAAAAAATGAAATTTTAGTCGCTTTTACTACCCGATATTTGTAGAAACTTTGAACTAACCTATGTAACCGTGTTCCTTAACAAAGCGTTTTCATCATGAAAACTATCTTAGTGTTAAAGATGGTTTAATAAATTGAAAATAGATTGATTAAAAACACACCTGAGTTGAAAAAAATATATATTTAAGAAAAACGAACACAAAGGCATGAAAAACTTATAAAAGAATATTCTTCATCAGAAGTCAACCAGACACAGTAGCATCCGGTTCAAGGTTAAATTTAGTTTCATTCATCACTCGCTAAATTTTCATTCCACGCATGATATTCTTCGGGGATTACTCCTTTTTTGCACAATTTCAGCAAATCGATGGCATTTGTAGTTGCAGCTGGTAAATTCGCTACTGACTTTTTTGTCTGGTTCTTTAGTGGCGAGCAGGAATGTCAAGACCAGCAGTAGAAGTAGCTTCGACGTTTGTTTCCTGAACTTCAAGATCTACAACCAACAAGTCCTCAGACGAGTCATAGTTAGGCAAAATTTTAATTTGTCTCTTTTCGTATTTCTTTCTCCTTATTTTTAACCAGTACACTCTGTCTCCTATGCTTTTATTTTTGTTTTTCACTATGTATGATGCCTGCCCAAGATTTTTAATTCAGCGGCACGGAAACTTGGCCACATGCGAGTTTATCGATAAGTCGTATAAAAATTAATTTTTGACACTGAATTATGGGTCATCATCATCTTTTTGCCCTTGTCCCATGTTACTTGGGGTCGGCGCAACACGTTTTCTTCTTCTATACCATCCTGTCCCTCGTCACTCCATCACTGACGCCCTTTTCTTTCATATCATTCCTCACACAGTCCATCCATCTTTTCTTTGGCCGTCCGCTCCCTCTCCATCCATCCACATCTATCATCACACTGAATTATGGGTAAATGCACTAAATAAGTGTTTTTTATTTATATGTGTGGCTTCCCATGCGGCCAGTGCTCCATTTCGAAGTTGGTTGAGATTCTGGCGGGTTGGAGGTGGACTTGGTATTTCTTTTGAGCAAGTCCCAGAGCATGTCTATTGTCTATTGGGTTTAGGTCCAAACTACGAGCTGGCCGCTACAATTTTGAAATACCGACGTTTTGAAGATGAGTACTCATTACTACTCATCAACACAAAGTGCAACGTTTGGGCGTCGATTATAGTGCATTAGGAGGAACTCGTCGTGCCCAATGAATCACGAATATGGCAAAACATGTTCTTGAAGGACCTCCTCGATGTACCGGGTTGCAGTTAACCAGTTATCAATAATAACCAGCTCCGTACGAGCATGGGAACTTATTCGTCCCCAAACCATCAAAGAACCTCCATGAAAACTCCCAGTTTGTAATTAGTAGAAACTTCTCTCCACACTTGCTCCCGACCAACTGGTGCGACGCGATTCGACACTCATTTGTGAACAGAACTCGAGCCTATTGCTCGTAGGTCCATCTGGCGTGTTCACGTGCGAACTGAAGTCGAGCTACTCGGTGATGTCTAAGAAGTTCTGGACCGCGTGCTGGTCTACGGGCTTTTATATTTACTTCGACCGTTCTTCTTCTCAAGGATCGACGCATGCGCGTTCAGAAATTGCACAATTTAAACCAACTACCCGCGGTTAATCGGTTTAACTTCTCAATATTTTGTTGAGATCATGATCAAAATTCACAAAATTATGGAAGACCTACTAAACCTATTTACTAACAATGACTTCTTGATTTTGTGTCAAGAATAAATGAATAATCAACAAGTTATTGCTATTATCCTTTAATAACTGCTATTATCATTGAATATTAAAGCTATTTCCTGCTTTTTCTAAGTACCTACTGAAACCATATATTTGCATGTGATCGATTTTCTTTTCAAAAAATCCGTATATTTTGTAGGTTTTTTTTATTTTGAAAACTGATTAAATTTAAGTATCTTGTTTGACTTCGATACAAAACATAATTTTGCTGATTAACAAGGAATATTTGTTTTGCATATAAACCGTATGGTTAGATAGTTGGTTTCACCATTCAGTATCTCTGAAACTAACCATCGCACGGCTTAGTATTTTTTACCAGTAGAAAGAGAATAAAATTTTGAATCGGTTGGTATATTTAACTCAAAATCCCAAAATCGCCGAGTTAGTTGGTTTTTGAATTAACCCGGCGATATATTTACGAGATTTTTCTTACGGCTTCCTTCCACACAATATGACACTCAATAATAGTGCATTATTCTATCAAAACAAGAATTTTCGAAATTGAATCAGTGATTAGATAGATTAGATAACTTCTAACATAAAAAAACCGGCCAAGTGCGAGTCGGACTCGCGCACGAAGGGTTCCGTACCATTATCGCAAAAACGGCAAAAAAAAACACGTTTGTTGTATCGCCCCACTTAAATATTTATTTTATTCTGTTGTTATAGCGGCAATAGAAATACATCATCTGTGAAAATTTCAACTGTCTAACTATCACGGTTCATGAGATACAGCCTGATGACAGACAGACAGACGGACCGCGAAGTCTCAGTAATATGATCCCGTTTTTACCCTTTGGGTACGGAACCCTAAAAACAATTTTTTTTATTTTCAAAATATTAAGTTTGGATGGGTATAATATGAGCTTGTGGAAAACAATACATCATCTGAGCAATAGGCCCAGAAAGTTAGACGGTCTTTGTCTCGAAGGACCAGATATATAACTATGTCTTCACTGACAAGGATTAATAATATGTCCCCTGTAACCCTCATATCTGACTTAACTTATAAGATAACGTATTGTTAAGCTTTTAGATTCTAACCCTCTTACAAATAAACGCGGAATAAAGTTATACCAAGTATAAACCTATGAAAATGTATGGTTATACCTTTGTTATACCTGGTATAACTTTATTCCGCGTTTATTTGTAAGAGGGTAAAGGAGCAAAATATTTTGACTACCAACCATATTTTAAAACTTGCCGAGGAGTTATAAATAAATTATCTTTGTTTTTCGTAGGAGGTTATCTCGGAAAGCACTGACCCGATTTCAGAAACTGATAAAAAGGTTTTACTGATATAAATCTACACTAGATATCACTGAGTGGCATATGCTCCTTTTTATCCCGGAAATTTGCACGTTTCCTGTGGAATGAGCAACGGGAGCGAAGTCGCGGGGAAAAGCTTTTAGTTAACATAGAAGCTTCTATAAAATCCTATTCCAAGAAAATACTCTGTTACCTACCTGTATTAATACAGAAAGAAATAATGTAAAAAAGTAAAAAAAATATATATATTAATTTGTTACCCGCGCAAGAGACACGAGAGAAAAAACAAAAACCCGACTGCTTAAGAAGAGTAACAAGAACGTGCTTAAAGACATAAACATCCTCCGACTGCACAGCATGATCTTCTTGTTAATGTCTTTAAGCACGTTCTTGTTACTCTTCTTAAGAAGTCGGGTTTCTTGATTTTTTTAATTAAGTTTTTTTATTTATAACTTTTTAGTTACCAAAATTTTTTTTTCCAATTCGGTAAATTTAAACATTATAAGTGTCTTATATTTTTGAAATCACCTCTTAAAACCCTTTATTTTGATACTCCACACGATAGGTTTGGAAGAAAAACAATTATATTGGTTCCCCACAATTCTATTTTCCAATTTTAATGTAGCCAGTGTCACTCGCAAGGTTAAGACGAATCGATTGACGTAAGAATCATCAAAATTGGCCAACGCGTTTGGTCTCTACAACGCCATATAGGAACAAAATATACATAGACTGATAAACACAATACCCTCCTTCGGCAGTCGGGTAAAAAGAACCCCGTGTGAGACCAAAAAGATCTCCTATCTCAGCACCTACCATTGACCAATACCTACTACCATCCTCTGTTATCTATATTAATAGTTACTACTTCTAAACAACATCCATTTACGTTTAAGATTAATTCAAGACATTTGATAACGTCTGACCTCCATCCAAAACTCACTACTTGGTCAAAGGCTCGATTAATGAGAAGGCCTCTACGATTAAGAAGGGTTTACACTTAAATCTCTGCGCCTTTATAAATAGTTGGAGTGGAACACGCCTTATTCGTACTTAGGTTAATTTTCTAAGTCTTAGTCGTAATTGTTTTAGGTTTGTACGGCTTTGTGCTAGATTTGAAAGGTCGGGGTTATTTCTATGCAAATCGTTTGAAATGGAAGAAATGGGGCGGTCAGTGCTCAGAAGTTTTATTTAGACTACAAAAATTAAAAAGACTCATCTGCCTAGCCTTTTTTCCCATTTATTGTTGGGGTCGGCTTCCAGTCTTACCGGATTCAGCTGAGTATCAGTGTTTTACATAGAGCGACTGCCTATCTGACCTCCACAACCCAGTAACTGGGTAACACGATACCCCTTGGCAAGACTGGTGTCAGATCTCAGACTTCTGACTACCCGTAACGACTGTCAAAGATCTTCAAATGACAGCCGGGACCATCGGCTTAACGTGCTTTCCGAGGCACGGAGGAAACTCGGTATGTTGAAATGGTCACTCATCCACGGACTGACCTCGTCAAGCGTTGCTTAACCTTGAAGATCGACCCGTGTGGCTGTTATTATATAGCCACTAGCTCCTCAAAAATTAAAAAGACTATTTATTCAATTCTTTATTAATCTCGGTCTGCCGAAATCCATAAAATGTTAGTTACTCAACATAAAGACTATGATAGTAAATCAGTCACATAATTTAATAATTTCAAAATAAAATACATTATCCATTAAAATAATCAATAAATATAATATAATTTAAAAAAAAAACCAAAAGCATACAACAAAAAATAACTTACTCAATTCCATAGCTAAAACTAGCTGCACTGGAGCCGCTGCTGTGCAAATTAGTTTTCAAGTAATTATGGTGAAGATTTTTGGCCAAAATCCGTGTTCATATATTACTTTGTTTTCTTTATATTCATTTGATGGCAACATAACTACCGGGTAGTTTGGCAGATATCGGTGTCAGCAAAGAGACCGCCATTGTACTCATACATTTAAGGATTTCGGTAAAGTACATGGTTACAGTTACAGATAATATAATACTAGCATCCAGATGCCTCATCCCATACAAAGAAACCGTGCCGACGTAACTAGCGTTTTTCATCTGATAATACCAATTATTTTTTGTAAAAAAAAAATTCGATCGCGTTCGGTTCCGTTCCACGGCGATAGATAGATCACCATCTATATCCGTGGAACGGAACAGAACCGAACGCGATCTATGTATATAAAATAATCAGTACAAGAAAAAAGTTTAGTACGTTGGCACGGTTTCTTTGTATGGGATGAGACACCACTGGTTACAGTATTTTGGTGAATAACGTATATTCTGCCTATATAGACATTATTATAGAGACATCTGTTGATAATATTAAAAAATATTTGGAATGACAGAAAAGCTAGTTTATTGATAATTTAAAATACTCATTCAAAAACACATTTTTTCCTTTTAGCACTGAAATAGCTGAAAAGTAGATGAACGCTCATTATTATTCAGTTGTTATTGACCTAAAAACCCAGCTCGTTTATCAATGAAATAATAATGTGTTTCAGCGGGGTTATTCCGAATTAAGCTTCATGCAAAGGTTTTGAAAGACCGTTTTTCAATGACGTGATATCACACTATTTAATAATACCTAGGTACTAAAAGTTTACTGTTCGTTATTCCAGATTCGGAATGCAGCAGTTTCAAGGTTATAAGAACATGAAGGTATGTTGAATAATGTAGCTAGTCACATAAAATATAAACATAAGCTCACTCCGTTTTCCCATGGGGTAAGCAGAAACTACAGAGCGCCACATGATATAATTTTTAAAGAACTGTGAGTAATCACAATGGTTTTACTAGAAAAAAAAAAAAATAATACCAAATATTGTAAGCCTTTTTTTAACATGGAAATAGTAACTTTAAATGATATTAATTTTCTTAATTATTACTACAATAATTAGTATCAATCTGATCATTTATTAAGCATCTATTGTTCTGATAGCTGTAATGTTTGTTCGTTCAAATGATTATTTTTACAACTGCAAAAGTTTATAATAAAACAAAATTAAATTTAGTGTCAAGTTTAAAGGTAATTTTCACGCGTTGTATGTAAAGTTTTACTTTCCTCATTAAAAAAGAAAATGTTGACATCAAATTAATTTTAACGATAAAATTACATAATTTATAATCTTATAAGTTTCCTGTTTAAGGAGCTGTCGTTCTTATAACAGGCATTAATCTTTCAATAATAATATAAGTGTTACGAAAGATATTTAATATTTTGATGAAAATTATAAAGTTTCAGTCAATTTCCATTAGCGCGATGGTTAAGACTGGAAAGATGGAGGGGAGGTCTTTGTCCTGTAGTGGGATACAACCGGGTCTTAGTAATAATAATTAATTATGATTCGCGCAGCTCTTTATAATCTAATAATCTTTATAACTTATAATTATGCGATCTATATAATCTAACTAATATTATCCTACTTCCTACTAATATTATAAATGTGAAAGTTTGGATAGATGGATGTTTGTTTGGGGTGTGTAATGTATGGTATAATAACAGAGTATAGTTTAGTATCACTTGTAATAACGTTCACATGATATAATTTTCATATGCTATAAAAACAAATAACCTAATGTCATGTGATCTAATGTTATATTTCATATAACCTTCATTTGCTCTATTAACATTTAGTATAACGTTCATTTCATATAGTTTTCAATTTGTGTAATGCTCTTTTTATATAACGTTTACTTGACCTAATTTTCATATTAACAAATTTTCTAAGGTAACGCACCATTCTTGAGAAAAACAAATTATTGTAACCTAACCTCAAAACACTGAGGAGCTCGTGGCTAAATAATAACAGCCGCACTGGGCGATCATCAAGGTTAAGCAACGCTTGACGAGGTTGGTCCGTGGATGGCTGACCATTTTCCACATACCGAGTTTCCTCCGTGCCTCGGAAAGCACGTTAAGCCGTTGGTCCCGGCTGTCATTTGAAGATCTTTGACAGTCGTTATGGGTAGTCAGAAGCTTGAGATCTGACACCAGTCTTGCCAAGGGGTACCGTGTTACCCAGTTACTGGGTTGTGGAGGTCAGATAGTCAGTCGCTCCATGTAAAACACTGGTACTCAGCTGAATCCAACAAGATTGTAAGCCGATCCCAATATAGTTGGGAAAAAGCTAGGCAGATATGATTTAACCTCAAAATACTAAATTTTCTTCTGCATCGTCTCCGGCGCTGCGGAAAGTGCAACCCCTTCACCCTTGCGTAACAAAGGATAGACACCCATGCTCACCTCCGTAGCTTCAGCTTGCTGGTCACCTCCGATGCCCAGCCTCAGGTGCTACGGCTCGCACGGCAGCCTATGCTTTGCTACATCGGGCGGGGATTGCTCTCCCTTCGTGCCTCCGGTTTTTATATACACTCTAGGGGTAGCAGCAAATTACTACGAGACATCGGGGTGCACCGATTCGGTTTTGGAACAGATTCAACCTAAGATAAGATATATTTATTTCTGAGTATATGGTAGATTAAGATCTTAATATTAAACAGTTTCCAATTCACTACCGTTGCCGGTGTACATATATATAAATTTACTTATAAAATCAATGTGTTCAAGCTCCAAAGCGGCCGCACCAATATAACTGTAGTAAGTAATTTATCATCGAATCGCTAAGAAGAGGCTATATTCCCCCATTGCGCGTCAATAAGCAGACACAATAGAAACAACATTAGATTACGTATACTTGGTGTGCGCGCGACGGCGACGTTTCTATTACACTAATATCCATTGTTACAAAGTTTTTGTCCACCTTTAGAACTTCTGAAGATACTGCTATTTATAGTAGTCATTTTAATTATCAAAACAAATATCGAGATCGCAATATTCAAGATATACAATAAATATTTTATCTGTAAGACAGAAAGAAAAATAATAAAATATCCGTCCACCCGCATAAAAGCAAAATAAATAACAAGCAAGTGTTAGTTGCATTGTCGCATCATATTTGTCCGATAAGCCTTTACGTTATATTTACCCCTATACCTTATGCGTTTGATATCTGCCTCAGATTTTGTCTTAAGACAGAGAAAAGTTTATATTAAAGCCTACAAGAGAAATGTCTATAAATCAAAGCCATCTTAAAGTTTTACGTTGTCACGAAAGCTATGACACTCCCCTCCAACTCCGTGAAACACGTCATCATATTTCAGAGAGAGTTGTTGAGAATCAAAAATAACTTCAATTTCGGAAGTCGGCGTCAAAAAACGAAGGATTGGAAATAGGAATGTAAAAGTGTTTTTTTTTTATGAAAGATACTTGATAGAAGAATACTAGTAGATTACAACTAGGTTGCCTGGCAATATCTAGCCGCAATATTTTTCTTTGACCTACACACGGAATTTCTCCTGACTCGCAGGTACGTAAACAACATCAACCAGCTCTCAGTTAGCCACAATTTATGGGTTTCCAACAGATGAACCAACAACCCATAGATGCTGGTAACTTAGTGCTAAATTTTTTTTTTATTTCCTATTTTCTACATCACTATCTTTCAAATGACGTTGGATTCACTTGAAAAATATATCTGGGGTTAATTATCAAAAATAAATTACAGTTTATTTAAGTTTTAAATCAATAAAAAAGTCCCCAGCAGAAATCTATTCTACTATCAAGTATCATTCATGAAAATATTTTTTTATAAAAAACAAATGTACCTGCAGATTTTAGCACTGGGATCTTAGGCTACATCCAATACCCCTGACAGAATCACTTTATCACTCATTCATTGTAAGAGATGACCCCTTCCACTCATAACCTGCATACAAAGCTTTACTTTGTACCCTGATTTCCCATAGGAAATAAGCAGCAGTAAACCTGACTTACAGCGAAGCAAGTAAAGTACTCGTAACTGTAGGACTTAAGTGTAGCTCTACTTCCTAATAATTTAATAAAGAAAGTCCGTATGGTTGGATGTTTGTAAATCAATCATGTCTCAACAGCTGAACAGATTTAGATGATTTGAAACAGAGTAAGACCATGATCTGAATTAGGACACAGGATATGTTCGTTTGGTATAATGAAAAATGTTCACACGGACGAAGCAGCAAGTAGATGCTAGTCACATTACACTAACATTATAAAGGCGAAAGTTTGTGAGTGTGTGTGTTTGTATGTATGTTACTTCTTCACGCTCAAACGGCTGGACGGATCTGGATGAAATTTGGCATAAAGATAGATTATAGTCAGGCATAGATCATAGAATACTTTTTATCCCGGGAATATGTTCCCTCGGGATAACTTTTGACTTTCACATGGGCGAAGCCGCTGGCAGAAGCTAGTAAAATTATATATGCGAAAGTTTGTATGGAAGGTTGTTTGTAAATCATTCAAGCCTCAACAGCCTAACGGAATTTGCATTATAACTTGTAACACGGTTTTATCATAACCTCCTAAACCAGGCTATGATCTACCCGTGGATATTTAGGACACTCTTCATCCTCCTGAATGTTGACTTGAGATAATAAATCACTTTTCACGTGGGCGAAGCTAGTATTATAAATGTGAATGTCTGGATGTTTAGATTCTATGTTTATTAATCTATCATACCCCAACATAAATGATAAATGATTTTATTCCTGTAAGTTAGTTTGTACAAACACTTTTACATGTCGACACTTTTTAACCGACTTACCAAAAAAGGAGGAGGTTCTATGTTCGACATTATGTATGTTTTTTTTTTTTTTTTTTTTTTTTTTATGTATGTTCACCGATATCTCCGTCAATTGTGGACCGATTTTAAAAATTCTTTTTTTGTTCGAAATAGTATATTCCGAAATTGGTCCCATTTTAATTTGGTGAAGATCTGATGAAGAACTTCGGAGATATACAACAGAACTCTTCAATAAATAAAGGCAAATCTCTCGGGATTGCTGCAATCGCATGTCTGTTTATTGTTTATACCATTTCGTAACATAACATCACGCCAGTACGCTCGAAAGGGGTATGCAGGTCTCTCATTTAACCGGTTATATTCAAGTTTCATGTTATTCGGGTAATCTATTCTGTCGTTATAGGTACTTACTTAACTACTTCCCTATTAGGTAGGTACAACTAAAAACCGGCCAAGTGCGAGTCGGACTCGCGCACGAAGGGTTCCGTACCATTACCGCAAGTAATCATGTGTGACGTACGTTTGTTGTATGCGAGCCCCACATAAAAAAATATTTTGTTCTGTTTTTAGTATTTGTCATAGCGGCAATTGAAATACACCATCTGTGAAAATTTCAACTGTCTAACTATCACGGTTCATGAGATACAGCCTGGTGACAGACAGACGGACCGCGGAGTTAAAGTAATAGGGTCCCGTTTTTACCCTTTGGGAACGGAACGGAACCCTAAAAAGTGAAAAATAAAAAACTTTTTTGAAAAAAATACTACCGACTTCCAAGTAAGAAAACTAGAAAGTGAAAAATAACTTTATTTTTGGAAGTCGGTGTCCATAACTTAAAAATTTGGTACCTACCACAGACACCGACTTCCAAAAATAAAGTTATTTTTCACTTTCTAGTTTTCTTACTTGGAAGTCGGTAGTATTTTTTTCAAAAAAGTTTTTTACATATGAACGGATTACGCATTTGGAATACATTTGGTAGAATAAACTGGTTTAGGACATACGATACTTGTTTTTTAAGGGTTTCGTACCTCAAAAGGTAAAAAAAGGCACTCTTGTAAGATCACTTTCTGGTCCGTCTGTCCGTTTGTCACCACCGATTTTCTCAGGAACGGGTCGCCCAAAAAGCCAGCGTCAGCAGGCAGGCAGGTCAGCAACCCAGCAAGTTGAAATTTATACCAGATACTGAGGTCCCTATTAGGTGTATAAAAAATCAAGGTCCTGAGTCAACACGATAAAAAGATATGGCAAATTTAGATTTTCGTGAAAACTTGTACGTACCAAAATTTACCTGAATTTTAAACTTTTTACGTTTCGGGTGTTTCCCTTTACTTATGCTGTAAGACCCAGCTTTTAACCAACATTGATAATTCTAGATCAACCAGAAGTACCCTATAGGCTTTGGGTCGAAAACCTATATGGTAGTTCCCGTTGACCTAGGTACCTAATTATGTTGGTGAATGTAGCTGTTTGTACGGAAGCCTCGGTGCGCGAGTCCGACTCGCACTTGACCGGTTTTTCCCGGTAGTAGGTACGTGAGATAATTTCCAACTTAGTATAGGGACTCCATTTTCCGCACTTAGACTCTTATTCGGTCTGCTGTGGGAAAAGTGATTTCCGAATTGTACAAATGTACACGGGCAAAGCCGCTGGCAGAAAATAGTATACATTAAAGTTGTTACGACAGCTGCCCTGATAAAATTACGGGTAGGTAAACTTTGGTTTTACCAACTTTGTGATCGAACCCTTTTGCATGAACTATTTAATAGTTAAGGGTAGGGATCTTACTTTAGAGAATAGCATTATTCATTTGGTCAAACATCTGGCAAAATGAGAAATTTCCCACAGAATCGTTTTGTAGTATAATTTTCCAGTTAATAATGTATCGTTCAACAAGTACAGAAAAACATTCCTACTTTTTATTTTTTAATCTACCTTCTATATATCTATATACAAAAGAGAAAGTATGTATGTATGATCCTTATGGACTCCGAAACGGCTCGACCGATTTTAATGAAATTAGCCCAGCGGATAACCCTGTAAAGTATGGTATTTTTTTTTTTGAACTTTGTACGCGGGCAAAGCCGTGGGCAGAAGCTTGTTATGAATTAAAAATAAAGTTTTACCAATAAATAAACATTCATCACCTGGAACGTGATCATGTTTTATTAATAGTCTACATGTTCTGTTAGGTATAAATATCTTCTTACTGATATCATTTTCGTGTTTTGCATATTTTTAGTGTTCCGTTTTAGTAGTCCATACCAGTCAGGGGTTGCCGTGAATGTATGTGTACGTGAATCTCCCAGGTCACTAAATCATGTTAGTGGTAGCAACAGTAGGGTTTCTCGACCTCCCCAGACGGAAAGCATTCATGAGGTATTTCTCACAGAATAAAACAGATTGGGTACCTAAATATCTTACTGTTATTTATTAAATAGGTATTGTATGTGTACTCTTGGTCATAGGGGCATTATCTAACCATTTTAAGATTTTGGGATATATTTATGTAGGACAGAGCAGCAAATTATTGTTAAAGTTTCGACTACAAAAATATACTCTTAAAAGCACAGCATAAACAGGCTCCAGGCCCACACTCTCTGGCCCACTTAAGGTAATCAAAACATCACCTACTTAGCCATGTGGTCAGTGTAAAGGTCCTCCATCCCACGTATTATTTCCTCTTAAAATGATAAAAACCAGAATACTATTATACAGGGTAAAATTAAATTACCAGCAGAACTTCGTTATCAACTTTGTTGTTGGGTATCAAAAGTATTAGTATTATGTTGGGTATCGAAATTATTGTGAGTTTAAATTCGCACCCACGAAGCAGGAAGAAATTCCTAGCCTGAGAAAAGTAAAAAAATATATATTTATAATCAGGATAAAAAGAACATACTCTTAACTTCAAGGTAATGGAGAGATAGTTTAGTTACTTATATTAATATTTTTTAAGCAAATACCTCACTCGCTTTTTTTTCCATTTCTCCCAGTTTTGGGCAATAGTAGACCAATCCTGTTGATAGGCGTAAATCTCGTAACACCATCTTCGCCTAGGTCTGTCGCGATGTTGACGGACATTTTCCGGGACCCATCCACATTGTGGTTGGTTTAGCCTATGATTAGTTCGGTAGACATGTATGACCTAGTCCCTTTTAACCTTTTAGCTTGGCTGCTTTTTAGGGTTCCGTACCCAAACGGTAAAAACGGGACCCTATTACTAAGACTCCGCGATCCGTCTGTCTGTCTGTCTGTCTTTGTCTGTCCGTCTGTCACCAGGCTGTATCTCATGAACCGTGATAGCTAGATAGTTGAAATTTTCACAGATGATGTATTTCTATTGCCGCTATAACAACAAATACTAAAAACAGTATAAAATAAATATTTAGGGAGGGCTCCCATACAACTAACGTGATTTTTTTGCCGTTTTTTGCTCGATATTAATGCCGAGGTGTGAGGATGAGTAACAGGTAGATGCTTAAAATATTGACAGAATATTTAGTTGTATATTCACTTCAAAAAATAATAATTATTAAATTAAAATAAAATAAATTAAGGGGGGCTCCCATACAACAAACGTGATTTTTTGGCCGTTTTTTTTTGCGATAATGGTACGGAACCCTTCGTGCGCGAGTCCGACTCGCACTTGGCAGGACTCAGTTCATAGATTGGTTCATTAATCTGACTCCCAGAATAATGGGTATATGCTTACTAAGCTTACTTTAAATTTTGAAATATTTCTGTTTTGTCGTCATTAGATATCGACACTCTATTATTACTATTTAGACTTCATGCACAAAAAGGTACAGAGGCGGACTTAATGCCTTAGGCATTCTCTACCAGTCAACCAAGGGTGGTGAAGAGATATCAAGGCAGGTGCATTGTTTAAACAATTTAAAAACAAAAATTTGTTATTAACATACTAACATAGGTAAAATACACGTACATATATTTCGTTGGCTGACATAATTTGATTCTGTATATAAGAAAGACTATATAAGAAAGCAGTCGCTCCATGTAAAACACTGGTACTCAGCTGAATCCGGTAAGACTGGAAGCCGACCCCAACAATAATTGGGAAAAAGGCTAGGCAGATGATGATATAAGAAAGACTGCTGCAGCATAAAGTGCTATCGATTAACTAGTTAGAATACTGTCTACTAACGTTGCTTCGTGGTTGTAATCAACTTTAAAGTTTGCTTTTAGCAACTTTGATGGGTTTTGTGCCTTAGTGTTAGAAAGTTAGATTTTATACGATGGTATCTGTCGGTGAATGATGTTATCTTATTTAGTGTTTAAGGTAAAAGTACAGCACATTATTTCGACTACTGCGACTTCTGGAAGCCAAGAACTACGGCGAGACAACGTCTTCCTGCCATTATTTTATGATACTTGTGGTCAGTGAAACACATTTTCTTCTTCCATTATCCGCTATCAACTGTCCCGCTACTATTCACTTCCTTTTTTTTTAACTGACTTTCTAAAAACGGAGGAGGTTCTATGTTCGGCTGTATTTTTAACTTTGTTTTTGTATAAATGGTTCTAATAAAAATGACACCATCGAACTGATCTGGTGATGAAGCCGGAAGGTAGGCACCGGAACTCCGTAATAGAATATTGTATCCCAGTCTAGTCTAGTCTAGTCTATAAATATATTTGACTTTGACTTTGACTTTGACAGTCGTGTTTAGGCTTGTTGGAATTCTAATGAGAAGCCCTCTGGCTATAAATGATTTTCATGGTAATATAAGGTACCAAAACTCAAATCAGAAAAATAGAAAAAGAATTCAACACAAAAATTAGACCGGCTTCCAGAGTCTATTTTTTTTTCTTATTAAAATGTTTTTATTGGTAAGCCTTACGTGATCAACCATAATGAGATAACTTTTAGAAGTAGAGTGAAAACTGGCCAAGTGCGAGTCGGACTCGCGCGTGAAGGGTTCCGTACCACTATCGCAAATAACGGCAAAAAACACGATTTTTGTATGGGAAAATATTAAATATTTATCACTTAAATATTTATTTTATTCTGTTTTTAGTTCATGAGATACAGCCTGGTGACAGACGGACAGACAGACACACTGACAGACGTATCGTGGAGTCTTAGTAATAGGGTCCTGTTTTTACCATTAGTACGGAACCCTAAAAACGAAATACTATTTTCTTATTTCCTTTAATTATAGATAGAGGTAGAAAAGACCATAAGGTCATCAGAACAAAAGAGTATTGTGCCCAATTTCCCATCTCTGTATACGTCAGCGGGAAGAAGGTATTTTTTTAATTGTGCAATCCCACTGGACTATTCCCAAACCACTGCAACTCCTGAAAGCCAGAACAAACAAGGCCAATTGACACAAAGGGTCGTTGTCTACTGGGATTTGCCCAGTTGCCCAGCACCACGGATAAAAAATATCTTATTAATGGGTCCTAACATTATGAAAGATTATGGGGAGAAGGAATATGTGTCCGTCACCGCATACCCCAGCGTAGAGTGTATCGTTCAAGAGACCAAAGCTTTATGTGTCCGGCATAGTTATATCGGCTATCTCCCAAATCCAACTTAAACTTTTTGGTCTGTTCAGTAGACCAAAAATTATGGCTTAGACTTTGAAGAAAGAATCTTCTAAAATCGAAAACGAGTTTGGTGGTTAAAAGTTATCTGTATACGACCTGCTACCTGCCAGACCGTCCATAATCAATCTTTCCGCCACCGAGTTTGAAGTCGCTACTTCAAAACTTTGGATTTACACCTGTCTTCCGAACTCGTCAATCAATTATTTGGAAAGTTACATTTATTCATTTTGAAAAGGAACATAAATTAAATTGAAGCAGTTGATGATATTATCTATTTGTAATTAACTGTCGCGCTCGAACTGCCACACTCAGAGACGTTAACGATTACTTAAAGCTCTCCTTAGTAAAGATTTTTAGTACAAAATCTATACTAAGGAGCGCCTTAAGTAACCGTTAAATGTCTCTGAGTACGGCAGGAAGACTTCACTTAATTTTAATCAATCATTAACTTTTGTTGACCAGTATATTGCAACGATTTCATTCAAAAATATAATAGATTCTGAAAGTTTAATTTTGTTGATACGTACTATGCTACAAGGATCTTTTGGTCAATACATTCTGACCTGATTCCGAATTTTGGTAATTGAAAATGATTAACGGAACGCTGTCCCGAGCTTAGCCACGCCTAAATAGATTTGGAGCTATATCTACCTGTCAGATGGTAAGTAAAGTTAATTTTATTGATTAACATCACACGTTACATTTTTATACCAAATGCGGTAGTAAGATATGATCGAACGAGGAACAAAAGAGAAACTGGTTAGACATTAAAAATTAATGTAAATAAGAAACAATAATCTGATTCCATTATTTAAATATTATTGTTCCACCTATTGCGGCTGGTAGTTAATTATATACATTATATACTTACTACTTTGAATCCTTAATTAACTACCAGTAAACCTAAAGTAACCACTTAGTTCTTGCAAACGACACCCGCAGGTGAAGTGGATATGGGCTATTTTTACCTGGAGCCCACAAGCTAAAATAAACTTTGCCGTATGTGAATAAAGCCGTTTTTAAAGTTAGAGGTTTTGTAATTTTGTCACATTATTATTGAAAAATTGTGCGTAATTTTTCTAACCTATCTACATATTAGCATTTATTTGAAGTGCCTGAAATATGAATATGAATTACTATTTTACGTAAAGCCCTGACGAGTTTATTTTTATCGCACAAGTTTTCATACTGTGAATTATTCAAATGTTCACATTTTTTATGTAAACGAATTATGTTATGAAACTTAATTCAAATGATGTTTTAAATAAAATTATTATTAACGTTACTTTTTTGTATTAAAATAAGTTTGACTCGGTTCTGTGAATGATTGTGTAATTTCGTTTAAAATTTCATTGTATCAATCAATCAATCTGCCTGGCCTTTGCCCAACTATATTGGGGTCGGCTTCCACTCTTACCGGATTCAGCTGAGTACCAGTGTTTTACATGGAGCGACTGCCTATCTGACCTCCACAACCCAGTAACTGACAAGACTGGTGTCAGATCTCAAGCTTTTGACTAACCGTAACGACTGTCAAAGATCTTCAAATGACAGCCGGGACCAACGGCTTAACGTGCTTTCCGAGGCACGGAGGAAACTCGGTATGTTGAAATGGTCACCCATTCACGGACCGACCTCATCAAGCGTTGTTTAACCTTGATGATCGACCCGTGTGGCTGTTATTATTCAGCCACGAGCTCCTCCTCCTTGAAATTTCATTGTATCATAACATTATTATTATAATAAAACCATCTGAGTCAAATGACAGGACGATTAGTCAACTTCTAGGATTATCTCATCAAAATAAATAGCTCACAGAATAACAATCAATTCAATTTAATTTTGTAACCAAAATAATATTTGAAGATTTATTTGTTAAAAAGTTTTTTATGATGTACCTAATTCTGGCAATTTTACAATTTAACCCTTTAGGATAACATCATGCCTGTATACCCCAAAAAGTTGGGCAGAGGTGCGTGTGGTAGTAGCCTTTAATATTATCATTTAAACAGAACTACAATTGAATTTCCATAATGCTTAAAAACAACCGCACGCAATCAATAAACAATCAGTCATTGTTTTTGCGAGCACTGTCACCTAAAAAGATGGCGGTTTTCCACGACTGCGGGTCGCGAAACAGAAATCCATTGTTCTGGGTATAGAGCAAGGAATTGCCACACCAGCATGTCTAGAGATGCTAATACTAAAATATCTTGTATTTGACGCTCGTTGGTGTCGTGGTCGCAAACGCGACTGCTGGGCGTCGTATAGTCGTCACAGCGGATCTTTGTGTGTCTGAAGTTGGCTCTAAGAACTATTGCACAAGAAACAGTTTGTCGTTGAGTATACTGCATAGAGTAAGCGAAATAGGACGATGCGACAAAGGTAAGCGAGTGAAAGAGGCAGTTATACAATGCTATCTTCTACTTCAACATTGACAGAAAAATAGCAACTGCGCAGGGTCTTGCAGACAACTTTAGAGACACAAAGATCCACTGTGAGTATTATAAAGCAGTTGGTGCTGCGCATGATCCCTCCCCTGTTGTGTCGGTTTGCCGTCTCATCGGAATATGAGAGTAAATTAACATAAACTGCACCTAAGCTTGCGCACACCTTTGTGGACTATAATATCACCTGTGTATTTGGCTAGTGTCCATCGAGATTGGTCGAAATTTGATTGACGAGAGGATTATTATTTGAGCCCACACAGTGTGCGCTAAGTACAAGTATCAACTAGCAAAATTATCACGGGTTGTCAATTTCTATGTCTTACCCGCGACACTAACTGACACGCTTGGTTTAATACTTATAAAGTTTTGATATTTTCCAGTCTAGTAGCCACCTAAGGAATCTCGGTATCTTTGGTAATCTGTGGTTCTAGCGAAACCACACAAATTTAAAATCCGCTCCAACAGTTCGATAAATGAGATTCATTTCCACCAACTGTTAACTCTGAGCCCTCATCAAAATTTTGTTGGGTGACTTATTCCTGTGGTATTCGATAACATCTCTATCCTTATACCTCTCAAAATGTAAAATCATTTTGAAGTTACGAATTCGAAGTTGTTTTTCGAAATCGGTTTCAATTTTGCTATTCTTTGCGACGGTAACTTTGGTCAGTCTGTCGGATAAGTTAGAAAATATTATTGCAGCGCCAAAAAGTTAGTTGTGGATGAGTTTGGGAATATTTTAATGAATTTTCTGATGTTATTGTGCTTTTAAAAATCGAGGGCATGCCTTGAAAATAGATCTAATATTTGAACGTACATTTTGTTAAATTTTATTTATTTTCCAACAACTGTTCCTTGATAACCATGCTAAAATATCTGCCAGTTTTTTTCACACTGCAGGCACAGTGTCTCTTCTCATACAACAAAAACAAATGACAATCAATATAAAATAGATTCCAAGATTTGACCAATTTATAAAACCGGCCAAGTGCGAGTCTGACTCGCGCACAGAGGGTCCGTATAAACAGCTACATTCACCAAAATAAATAGGTATCATTATTAAAGTTCATAAAAAATTAAAGCACCGAACATTGCTCTAACGAAGGGACAAAATTAACTATGCCATTAAAAAACTGTTGTTCCCATACATCAATAAACATTTTTTTCACTTTTCCAATTATATTTTATAAGTTAGTTGACTACTAAACTTGTAAAGCCTGCTTAGCTGTGATAGTTTTCATTTTAATTTCGTTATACATATATATATACAAACTAAACTGACACTTACTAACTAAATATATAAATATATAAAAAATATATATATTACGAAATTAAAATGAAAACTAAATATATATATATAACGAAAATAAAAATAAATATTAATTAAATTTATTATTTTTTATTTCCTTTATTTTTCTTCATTCTTATATATTACATTTTTAAATATTAAAAAAGAAAACTTAAAAACATTTAAAAATATAAAAATAGAGGCCAACCGGTATCGGGAACAGGGTCCAAGCTACCGGTGGTTAGGGCTCCAGAGACAGGAACCTCCTCACAATGCGAGCCGTATCGAGGAGTACTGCCTTCTGTATCAGACCCTTGATCCAACCGCCCAATGACAGCCTCGACAGATGGTCGTCGAGGCTCTTGGCCATCAGGCCGTTGGCCGTAACGACAATCGGCACAATGATCGCCGAGTCCACATTCCACATGTCGACAACCTCGTGTGCTAAGTCAAGATACTTGATTTGTTTCTCTTTCTCAGCTTTCACGAGGTTCTCGTCATGCGGGATGGTGACATCGATTATCATTGTGCGGCGCGCTAATCGGTCTATCACCACTATATCCGGCTTATTGGCAACAATAGTCCTATCAGTGATAATAGACCGATCCCAGTACAACGTGACATGGTCATTTTCGAGAACTGGGTCGGGCACATACTTGTAATACGGTACCTCAGAATCCACCAGATTGTATTTCAAAGCAAGCTGCTGGTGAATAATCCTGGCCACTTGGTTATGTCTGTGTAAGTACTCGCCGTTAGCCAGACGAGAACAACCAGAGATAATATGTCTGATGGATTCACCAGGACAGTGGCATGCCCGACACACGTCAACCGTCCCGTCCTTCATTATATATCTCCGGTAGTTATTCGTCAGGATGACTTCGTCCATAATTGCACAGACAAAACCTTCAGTTTCCCCGAAAAGGTCGCCGAAACGTAGCCAGGATACGGACGCTGAATAATCTACATCGGGCCCATGGAGAGCCCGATATAAGCGCCCGTGTAGCTCCTTGCCTTGCCATACCTCTTTGCGTTCATCAGTCGATAGTATTACAGGCTTGCGCCAGTTCTCTTTAGCCATGGATAACGGGGTGAGTCCTTTGTCCACTGCGACCACATCCCGGTGCATACCCACTTCAGCTTTTAAAAAGTATTCTCTGAGGCTGCACACCTCGCGGTTGTGAAGAGTCTTGGCGTTTAAAAAGCCTCGACCCCCACACTTCCGCGGGATGTACAGTCTCATAACCGATGATCGTGGGTGATGCATCCGGTTTGCGGTCAGCAGTGTCCGGACCCTCCTATCGAGGGCGTCGAGCTCGGTCTGAGTCCATTTGAGTATGCCAAAAGAGTACATCAAAACCGGCATGACCCAACTGTTGAAGGCGCGCACCTTATTTCCGCCCGACAAAAGGCTATTTAATACCTTTTTCAGGCGGCCAAAGAAACGCTCCTTCAGCAGTTGCTTCATGTCAGAACTGTTGATGCCCAACGCTTCCGACATACCCAAATACTTGTAAGTTTCGGTCGAGGAGAGGTGTCTAAGGTGTATGGAATCAGAGAGTTGAATTCCCTCGGATTCCATAATCTCCCCTTGTTTAACATGCATGACTGCACATTTGTCCACACCAAATTCCATCCTGATGGAGTTACTGAAGGTTTCAGTTACCTTCAGTAGCTCCGTCAGTTGGAATTTATTGGGGGTAAAGAGTTTCAGATCATCCATGTAAAGAAGGTGAGATATGACCTGAAGAAGGTGAGATATGACCTGAATTTTTTATTATTATTATTATTATATATACACTGCCGTGAATTTTTTCACATATCCAAAAGCAACTATTAAGCTGGCAGGGGGTGGGACACTTAACTCTAACAAAAATTTGCAATTTGCAGCTTAAAAAAAAAGCTTTTACGCAAACGGATCTCTGAATAGAAAAATGGTTTTAACAGACCCGTAATATTTTTTAATTACCTATCCAACGACCTATACACCACGGGATAGACGATAAATAAAAAATATTCCTAGTTTACATGTACAGGAGGTACATGTAAAAATGAAATGGGCAGTAAAAGTCTGACACGCCCTCCCGCTTCACCCAAAGCGGGCGAAGTCATTGGGTCTGCGGATGAACGGACGGACGGACGGACGGAAAGACAGACGGGCAACGCGAAACTATAAGGATTCCTTGTTGACTACGGAACCCTAAAAAGGAAAGTAAGTACAGGAGTGCAAACAAATTGTAAAGTTTCCAAGAGTAACAAAAAGAGATTCAAGTCTACCCTCTTTATACGTACTTCAATCATTTCCTCCACTATTCTCTTGGACTTTGAAGTTTCAAACTTACGACATCTTATTTGTACTACTTTCGCAGTTATTTGTTCAGTCTTACTAGGAACGGCCCCGATATGTTTTATTTGTATTGTCTCTTGTATTTTTGCAAGATTTTTTCTAGTAGTCTAGTTTTTCGAACAGTGATTGAAAAGGTTTGTCCTGGGACCTAAATAAATAACAGGACATAGCGAATGTTTTTGCGTGTCCTTCGCCGTAAAAGGTGCCTGGATGTCGCGATTTTATGTGTCATCTAAGGGCAAATTCCATCAATAAAACTGAACGCGATCAGTTCAATTTCATAGCAATTATGAGACTGACAGCTTTTGAACTCGGTTTAATGGCATGCGTTGATCACGTTCAGCAGTGTTTATCATGCGAATTTCACTTAAGTTTTCATGGTTTTTACAGAATTAACCGGCATTTACCTTCGTGAAAGGCACAACTCTATATATAGGTATTAGTCTATGAAAAGCACTCTTCAAATTGTAGTTTGGAGTGATTTTTATTTTATAAATTCTCCATAGTAAAACATGAGTGCCTCATTCAAACTTCAAAACGAACAAAGATTCCTGCAAACCGCCGCAATGCAGTAATGGAATATCATGTTTTCAAAGAAAATTTTCTTTCTGTTGAAAAAAATACAATTCAAATAAAATCTGTAATCAACGCGTGGTCGTTTCCAAAATTTGCTGTAGGTAAAAATATAATGTATGTTGCAGATAGGTTATTTTTAATGTTTTGTGATTTATTTGAGTAGGCACCTGCATACGTATTTCTAATTAAAAAACAATTATGAAAACAGTCTTATTTTCTCGTTTGAAGATTGCTAAGTTTCTGTTTATAAGACTTTAATTAAAGAAACAGAAATTGTTTCAATCATAGACATTAATTGGACAACATTCCTGTGTTTTATTAATGAAATTAATTATATTTAGAGGCTGTTAATATTAATTACTTACGTTTAATATTCTCCAACTAAATGAATTTGAACTTGATTCAAAATACTTCTGACATAGTTACTATCATAATAAACATAATTCCAGTTATAACACATAACTACGATTTTTCGCAGCATTTTTTTATTTTCCTGGACTAAATTATCTATAGATATAAATATATACATAACTTTAAAAAAACAATGAATGTTTTATGGATTACAAATACCTAAAAACAAACAGAAACCAGCCAAATGCATGTCGGACTTCACACATTTAGGATTCCGTACCAAACAGCAAAATCAAGTTGATTGGAATAGAAAAACCGACCAAGTGCGAGTCGGACTCGCGCACGAAGGGTTCCGTACTTGGTAAATTGCGGTTTACGATTTATGACGAATTAAAAAAAAAACTACTTACCAGAACCCGTTCAAACCAATTTTCGGTGGAAGTTTACATGGTAATGTACATCATATATTTTTTTTAGTTTTATCATTCTCTTATTTTAGAAGTTACAGGGGGGGAACACATTTTACCACTTTGGAAGTGTCTCTCATGCAAACTATTCAGTTTAGAAAAAAAAATATTAGAAAGCTCAATATCATTTTTGAAGATCTATCCATAGATACCCTTATGGGTTTGATGACTTTTTTTTTTTGATTTTCAGTTCTAAGTGTGGGAACCCCCAAAATTTATTGATTTTCTATTTTTGTGTGAAAATCTTAATGCGGTTCACAGAATACATCTACTTACCAAGTTTCAACAGCATAGTTCTTGTAGTTTCGGAAAAAAGTTGCTGTGACACACGGACAGACAGACAGACATGATGAATCCATAAGGGTTCCGTTTATTGCCATTTGGCTACGCAACTCTAAAAATGAGGGAATACCAAAGAGAAAATGAGATTTATTGATATATTGGTTTTTGTTAGTAAAATATACATATAAACATTACCACCAAAATTTAAGTTCTAAAGGTGAATGGGAAGTTAAAAAATACTTCAAGTTTTTTTTTGTAAGCCTATCTGTCTTCTCATTCCTTTGTTTTTATATAGTTTTTATCACAAAAAATACAGTAATTATCTACTAACCGAGCTCTTAACAACGATATCCCATTTGATGGGGTAGGTCCTTCAATCAATAATATACTAGATAAACAATCCCATACAAAACTCTTTAAAACTGACGCCAATTGTGTTTAGGTAATTCTAAGAATTCTCGTTGAAATAAATATACATTAATGCAAATTCGACCTTAAATGCAATGTTTAAAGTTGCATTCGCAAAACTATGTACCAAAAGCGATAAAAAATAAAATTAAAAATGTATAAGCTTGCTTCGCAGCATAACAAACCTACATCAAAACAAATTTAGTCTTACACGCATATTTTAAAATCTAAATTACAAAGTTCCAGAACAACAGTTGGCGCATTGTCGAGACAAACGTTGGTCAAACAATCATAATATTTGGTAATTGATTCATAATTACTATTTAATTCGGTTTTTACTTTATGAAAAACACTTAATGGAGGAACGATATTCCTTCCAAAATCAAGGTGTTGCGGTGGTTATTTGCACAATTTTTGAACGCACTTTACGACTTTTGTAACGTCTTAATGTTGGCTATGATTGGACCATACTAATTTGAAATAAGACACAGACAGCCGAATTTGTGGCCATATTTTTCGACCCGTTTTTCAAGCGCTGATCGGACACCTAGTGTATTATTGATCGAAGGATAGGTCAAAGGTTTTTTTAGGGTCTCCCTATAGCCAGATGGAAAATTAGGTAAGATTCTTATGAAGGTTTGGGTCAAAAAGATGCTAAATTTTAAGACTGTAGCCGCTACCGTTTAACTGTAAAACCTGTGTGACAGGCGACGGACAGACAGAAACGTGAGTGACAGCAATAGAGCTCCGTTTGGACCCTTCGGATACGGAACCCTAGAAATGTAAATAACTAAAAAAAAGCGCATTGTTTTTGCACAGCGCAGATGAGCAAAAATATTTCGACACTATATTTACAAGTATGTGTAACCTAATGTTAGTGCAAACTGGCAAAGTGTTTTACATTAATTGAATATAACTTAGACCCCTGTAACGAACGACCGTAAGGGCTGCCATAACCGACATAACATAATTATAATGTACCCTCGTCCAAAGCCTCTCAGGAAGCATTGAGGGTCTTAACACATTACTAGATTTATGAATTATGGTCAAACTTTAGTTAAACTTGATACTCAACGCACCCACTAAATATTTCAGGCCATTTTACATAAACTAACCACTAATGCCGACCAATGTACTTACTAACATCTTTAGTATCTCCGAGCATCCGAACTTGGGGTATTTATTCGGCCGAACTTTAGTTTTGCGAACTTTTAAAGTACTTCCACTGTTCAGTTGGTGTAACAAAGGTAGTTGAGTAGAGTTGAGTCTAACAAATGGGCATCGGGCGGAATTAAATGGCGGGGAAACGGGGGGTCTCGGATCTCTTGTTATGCTAATATTTGGCCTCGGGAGATGACAAATTGTGATGCATTCTATGAAAAACCCGGAGGATCCGACCGGGACGGATGTAGTCAGCAGTAAGCCCGAATAAAACTTCCTATCTGTATCTTACAGCGGCTACGGCTTCCCAAGGGATCACCCAAGGACACTATTCTCAATATTTTTTCTTTTACTGTATTTAATTCTTTTGTGTTGATGCAAAACACGTGTACACTGCCAGTCTGTAATTGTATTTTATGTTGGCATGTCTTTAAGCTTTCGATCCTGACAAATGTCAGTGCGCGTCGTCATCCTTTAGTAAGATTGAGGCGTGGAGCTGGTGTGGACTTTTAAACAGGTAGCGTAAGAATAGTTGAGTTAGGGCCATCTACTATATGACAGTTCTTTTATCGACGTAGTTTATTCAACAGTAGTATTTATAAAAAAATCTAAGCGTGTTAAAACCTAAAATAAAAATTTTAAGATATTTTCGGCCTTTTCGCTACTGAATCTTTTTCTATCGTGATAAAAAGCCAATTTGTTGTAGAAAATCTGCTTTTCTAGATCATGTTCTAAACCCCAATCTGTCATTGTCCCAAATATGTTCATTTTAAAATAAAACCCTGTATAATTATGAAAGTCCTTTTATTCAATATTCATTAAAAGCATTCCCGAGCCAGTCTAACTAATCACCTATTTGTCGTATCCCTCTTAGAAAACTAATGAATTTTAATCCAGGCAAGTTTTACGACCAAACGCTGATTTACAAAGGAGAAGAACGGAATAATCTTAAAAGGTATCACTGTCATTTGCCGTGACCCTGTTCATTTCTAAGGACAAAAGCGTCTTTGTAACAAAGGGGTCTTGTTAAAACTATAATATCCAAGGAACCCTGACGTGAATATAATTTAATAGTTGAGAAGATTGCTTATTTAAGAATAATAGCTTTTACGTCCCTTTGCATTGTGGCTATCATGTATATGGCAGTTTTGGCTGAACTAGAGGCCCGTTTAGTTGTGGACTCTAAACGGAATTATGAACACTTCAAACTGCGGGAGTGAGTTGAATTACTCTTTGGAGAGTATTACTGCGTGAGGGTAAGCATAGTTTGTAACATAGGCTTTGTTGATATTAGTTAAAAACTCCTTTATTGGTGCTTATACGCAATGGTTGCTAACGGTATATTACAATCTATTGCCTTTTTTGGCAAAACATTTATAGTTACAGGTATATCATAACCATAACTTTTAGTACCTATTTTGTAAACATTTACCTGAATGTTTAATCAAGATATGTAGGTTTGTGGACCTATATTTATATAGTAGGTATGACAGTTAGTGTGGTGATGTTATTGTTATAAAATAGAAATATTATATATTTCTAAACATATAACATGTTGCTTCACTACATTCAATACTTTGTAAAGTATATAACAGATTACTTACATATATAAAAATAAAAATGGGTATTTTATAGGCACTATTGAAAAGAAGAAACTGATTTTTTTTGTCGCGTTAACAACTTATATTTAAAAAAAATTAGCTTATCATAAGTAGTTTAGTATTCTAATTTCTTTTATATGTTTTAGTTATAAATATGACAAGTAATTATTTTTGTAAGTAATATTTAATATTTATATTGAATAAAGTCGTTATCATAATCATTATTGTTTTTCATTTTTGTGGTTGTTTGCATTTGAATAGTTAATTTAAATTAACAATTTTAATTTCATATAAATAATATTTTATATTCAAAAATCATAATTAAATATTGTAAACATAAAGCTACAAGAAGTGGAAGGTTAGTTTTGAACTCACAACCATGTTGACATAGATTCTCTGTTGCAACCATTAGACCAAATCGACTTAAAAAATATTGTTGGAATTAACAAGTCCCATCATTGTGACAAGACAGTATTCAAAAGATTACCTATTACCCTAACGTTACGCGATAAAGGTCAAACTATATTCGTAAACAAGTCGTATCCTAGTTTGTTATCGAATAACACTTATCTACTGCTAATTGCAGAACATTCAAATTTGCTTAACTTTAAGTGGTTTAGCTAACGGCAAGGTGGGTCAGGTAACAGCTATTACTGACTGTAACAACACAAATATTTGTATTTCCCTAGTTAATAAAACTTTCACATTGGCATTCAAATATACTGTTTCGTCTCGTCTTTGATTCGCAGACATTCGTGAAGAAACTCCGGCAGTATATCAACGTGTAATGGGAATTTTCGGCTGATCAAAGTGCCTCGAAAAACCCTTAAAATGTAGCCAATTTGTTTCTTTTGCTCGAATTCATTTACCTTCTTTTTTGCGTGCCTATATAATATGTATTAGATACGAGTGTTTTCATGTCTAGATTTTGTAGCTATCATTAAATGACAAGTAACGAGGTTCTACATTTTTTTAGTCCGAACAGACGCTCAAATATTGAACTAGTAAACATAATAAATGGCAGAATCTTTGAAAATTATTTATATGCCTACTCTACTTTGGCATAATTAATTCAAAGTAAAGTACATAAATGATTAGAGTTAATATTTACATTATATCTATTAAAAAGCATCTTTGAAAAAGATAAAATTAAAAATGTGATATAATTATCTCTTGTTTTAGCTCAAAAGTAAATGAAACTGTGTGCTTGAATTATATGGCCATCATTTAAAAAAAATAATAGGAAATTACCCTTAGGATACCAAAAATCAAAAATCAATGAAACTTTATGTAGGTATCTACGTACCTACATAAAGTTTCACTGATTTTTTTTCATGATTGTGCTATAGAAACGAAAATTCAATTGTCTCTTCTTTTATCTCATATAGAAAATAATTTTGAGTAGCAAAAATATCTAATTCCGTCCATGTATGGAGTAAATCGCGAAATATATTATTATGTTGTTTTCATATGTGGGCGATAATCTCCTAATCCTTGACGTTAGATGACGTTGAGTAGGCGAAGACGGGACGAAAAGACACTTTCTGAATCCCCATTCAGGTACCCATAAGAATAATAAGTGATGGCTGTCTACTTAGGATGCCTAAGGTAGGGACACGCAAGGTACCTGACTAGATGAATTTACCAAGTCACAGAAAATTTTGATTGATAAAAATTGGTGGCTTTTTTAGAATGTTCCCGTTACCTATACAGTGAGCGTTTTCATTTTATCGGAATATTTATATCGGTTCTCGTTGCCAAATAGATTCCAGCTTTTACTTTAGTGCAATAAACTTCACGATCTTGTGATCAGGTGTTCCTCTTTGGCCATTGCCTCTTCGTGTTTTACGATTTTCAAAAGCAGTTGCTACCTTTGAAAACAACTAAAAGTTTTCTCAAAACATTCTTTATTATTTTACGAAACGCCTTTCTTTTGTTTACTGCGTAAAGAATGTCCCAAACTTTTTCTACTTCCAAAAGTGTTCGGACCTTTTTTTGATAAATCACTTTCTATGATGCTATATTTCTCAATACCGTGTAGTGTTCATATTTGAGAGTGCCTGAATTCTCCTAAGTCTTGCTGAGACGTGTCAGTGCTAATAAAAAAGGAATATACGGGCGTAAAGCCGGGGGCCCGAATCATGTCGGTAGTAGGCAACGCAACTCGACACCAAAAGTAATCCTCTTATCCTAATATGGGATGGTGGAAGCCTTTTTATATAAGAAGATATATGACGTTCCATATACGGAATATTAGTGCACTGTATACGTCGGTGTTCTGTGATCCATCAAGTATAAACAGTGTTTTGCTCCAGCACAGTTTTAAGCCAGGTCTTATGTGGCTTTCCTTGGAAAAGGGTTATTATACGACGTCTCATTGTTACAAAATTTCCTTACTTTGGTGTAATGAAAATGACTAATAAAGCCTTCAAAGTTCATATATAGATGTATCAAACCCTGGTATCTTTAAAAAAAAAAGAAAGCAATTTGAAAATAAATTTGACCGGGTGGCCTGTATTTTTACTGTAGTTTTCCCGTCGATATTGGTCGTGTTCACAATATTCCGGGCCTGTTAGTTAGCAATATATGTTGGTATACATAGCTTGATAGATTGTACAGGCTCTGCAATAACGAATAGCTAACATTGGGTAAATCAGTAACCAATAGTTTACTTGTTTATCGCAGGCTACCGGCAAACAGCAGCGAGTGACATTATAGGCACTAATAACAACATACTGCGATCTTCAATCTGTATGTCATGATTATGATAGTTTTTTATGTTCGATTATTAGTAGATAGTTCTGCAGTTAAACAAAATCACACTGATTTTGTAGCCTTTTCTTAGACCGCTGCTGGGGAGGATTGTTGTTCCCTAATATGTTTTTGAACGAAAGAAAACATGTATTGCTAACTGTAACATGTTATAAACAAAACCCACATCCAAAATAAAATACTGCAAAGTAAAAATAACTTTCTTTTCGGCAATAAGTGTCATTGTTACTAACTTACCTAATTTTTTTTCCTTTTTGTCACTGACTTTAAAAAACAGTAATTTTTCGCTTTGTAGTGTTTTAATTTGGAAGTCGGTTTAATTTTTTTTTTAAAGATTTATATTTTTCTCTTTCTAGTTTATGAAAATCATTTTAAGCCAGAGGGCTTCTCATAACAATTCCAACAAGCCTAAACAGGACTGGGATACTTTGTTTTATTACGGAGCGCCGGTGCCTACCTTCCGGTTTTAACACCAGGTCATTTCGATGCTACCATTATTAGAATTTCATTAGAATCATTATTAAAATTTTCTTCATCACAGTCATTTAACTATTCAAGATGTCTTATAAGATAAATCCACTCTAGCAGCGGATCGCTCTTGGCTACTGGAACTTCTCAATGATAAGTTCTAATTAAGAAGTAACAATAGCCACCTGTGTGGTCTTCTTCATCAGTTCCTCTTCACCACGATTCCATCACGATTTTTTCTGAATACTTGCCATGTTGATGAAAATACCAAAATCACTACATGCCTATAAAATTTAAGGCATTCCCTCGATGTCCATGTGATCCCCTTATCAAGTCCTGACTTAGTGAAAATGGGAGTACCTCTGAAGTATGACATACCAAACAAAAAAAGAATCATCAAAAATAATTTATAATTTATTAACGTAACAAACGTACAAAAACAGTCAGTTCAGTCGAATTGAGAACCGCCTCCTTTTTGAGCAAACAACACAAATTAGTTCTGAAACAATATTCTGAATGGCAAAAAGAGCGGGTTCAGCAGATGTATTCCTCATCCGATAAAGTAGAAAGATTGCTTTATGCGACCTCTTATAGTGGTTCATAGTTAGCATTATAAGTCATTCAGCACTTAAAGTAAAATTTTATTTAATAATTATGTTTATTTGTTTGGCTATTTGTAAAAGGAAATCTCTTGAATCTCAAAGCCAATACCGAAAATATTTGACGGATAAAAAGCGCTTTTAAACCCCACGATTCATAAAAGACCCGAAGAATCATGGGAGTGAACCTGTGAGAATAAGCTAGTAATTATTATATGACAATAAATCATTGAAAGTTTTAATTCAGCTGTGTACCTAATTCATTCGGCATTTACCACCGAGTTCCAAGACTCCGACAGAAATAATTCCTCCACGCGCGATCTATTCACTTTACGGTTAGTCCCTGCACTTCGCAGGTGGCGCTATCTATCGTCGTCAGATATTACTTAAGTTTAAGATTTATTACTTGAGTGGATTTCGTTACGGTTTCTTCGGTGGGAAGCATGATAAATTGAACTGGATCAAATGCTTGAAGGATTATTGAATGATTATCGAAACGATATTTAGATATTGTTATTAGAGATTTCGAGGTTGAAAGCGTTCACCTTTGATATTTAAGAAAACAGATGGAGGAAGGGAATTCTTTTCCTTTAAAGGTTAAGATCACAGTGTTTAAATTATGTTTGAAGTGAATTTTACCTTATGTAAATAACCTAATAATAAATTATGATGATGCCCCGAAGGGCTAGATAGAGTACTGTGTAAGTACACCCACATTAAGAAAATTATGTGTAGACTTAATAATAAACAATAAGTTTAAAGCATTAGCTAGCTTATAGTAATGGTATTACGGAAAAAATACGGACCCCGGTCTGGTACTAAAATAAGCCCGTTTGAAAAACCTAAGAATACTTTGCCCAACACAGAAATGCCAAGCCCAAGACCTCATGGTTAGCAGAAGTGCTTTTTTTTGGGACAATACCAACGCACTATTCCCAAACCAATGCAACTCCTGAATGCCAGAATCAACAGTGGTGACCACCAGAAAAGCGCCGAGGCAATAAAGCTCGACGAAGTCCCTGAGAATGAATTTAACAGAAAAGATTAACGGAGGAGTAGGAAAATATTAAATTTTCCACTTCCCTCCATATCAAGCAGGAGACGGAACAAACAAAGCCAATAGGCACAAAGGGTCGTTTACAACTGGGATAAGCCCAGTTGCCTAGCACAAGGGATAAAAAAAATATCATTCATATTAATGGATCCTAACATTGTGAGCTGAGCTACTTATATTTGATTCCAATAATATATATGGCAAAAACGCCTGAACGCACGCAGCAGAAGTGCTTGTAATCACTAGACCAACGAGGTAGTGACTGTACACTTTGGTTATCACTAAGCCAGCCTTCATGAATGTATAAACTTTATCCCCTTCCAAATTAGATTTAATTAGGTTAACTTATGGTACTCGTTAAGCCTTGGATACCAAGTTCCACCACAAAACACTTTGATCAATAGCTTTCCGTATCGTATTGTTTCTGTTTAACTACCATCTTCCGATCTTTTCTTAGTATTTAACTAAGTAAGCTCAGTTTGCGTCCGACACAGCTCTTAGCGTGAGCATAATCTCAAATAGATTTTAAGACGAAAGGCTTTTTGAGGAGTCTAGTAATATTATAATGTGATAGTCTATATGTTTGTTGATCAATCTAGCTACAACGGTTGAACGAATTTGTATTAAATTTGAAGTACGGGTAGATAACCTGGATTGAGGCATAGGATACTTTATATACCGTAGGCATAATTATCCCGTGGGAGAAGACGCTGGCAGAAGTTAGTCATTCTTTAATTTAGAGAACTTATTAAACCTATTTATTCAAATGAAACCTAAATAATATTTAATTTACTAATAATATAAATAATATTAGTAAATTATAATAATAATATTTGATTTACTGTAAATATAATAATACAAGACCCTCTATCTACGAGTATCGCATATCAATCTGGTAAAGAAAAAAAATGGTCCTACCAATTTGTCAAGTAATGGCCAAATTGTCTACATTGATCTGATTCGGTCCACCGTTCATAATGGTCCTCTTGATCTTACAAATTGCCAATTATGTTTACACGGTTGTAATGAAACCCTTTGGCCCTGTCTTTTTGTAATTCAAAATGTCCAATTTTGTATAGGACTGCTGTGTATTTCGGTATGTGGTATTTATTTAGACATGTAATATATGGTATAGTAGAAGTTTATTTACATAGGTCTCTACTGCATTGATACTTTTGTATTCTGATTTAGTCGATTTCTTTTTCTTTGCACTTTTTTTGTTACCTTGATAAAACTTAACTGCCTTGATTGTTATTGAAATTAATAAATCTACTCCCAATTCTCTCATTAATTTTTTAAACTCATTTGCCATCATACCCCTACATCCCCGTTAGCTATGTATCTATCTATCTATGCAAGAGGGCCGAATTGAGTCAAACATTGTTTGTTTATTACCTTCTGCTCTGTTCTGTGTTACATAATAAATATGTTCGTAAAAGCCAAAGGTTCGAAAACATCATGGTTCCTATGGATTAGGCCACGGCAGTGAGGCCATGGGAAAAGGAAATATAATAAAATTTGATATTCAGTTTAGCCTTCGACAATATCAGCCAACTCAATACAAATTGTCAAAGCCAAACTTTCTTGAGCCCCAAACAGTTTCAAATTGAGAAACCCGAACGCGTAAAGACGAATCGAAGGTCTTATTCACATCATATTGGCCTCGAGAACCAACAATGCGTTAGTTAGACCCTTTGGCCTATGAGGGATACGCATATATCGAGCGCTGTCTCCTATGTTTCGTTGTAAAATGAAAAATTGGTTGGGTTTGTGGTTGAGATGTTTTTTTAAGCAAAATTGTAAGATAGTATTACTTACAAACACTTAAAATTTTAAGGAGAATTTTAATTTTTTTTGGTAATGGAATTGTTCTAATCCGTCGAATAATATCTATGAAAACGCATCGTCATGTACTTGTAGCATTGTCACATCGCGTCGATCTGTGGGAGCCCTAAAGGTTCTGTTCATCCAAATTAAAAAATGTTAAGTATCTTTATGTATGGCTTTTATTACATCTAGCGGTCCTTACACAAATATCACAGACAACGTAAATGCTTACACACAACACTAACAAATAATAAGATTTTCATTTATTTTTACTAACATACTAAAGTAATTTACACCAAATTGTTGTCTAAACACGATGTAAGCGTTAATTAACCCTTTTGTACTGTAAGGAATCAATAAAAGTTTTTTATTGAAGTGAAACTTCTTTATCGACGTATGGGAGAAATTTTGTACGTATCGTCACGTTTTTCGGTTACGCGCCATGTTGCTTTTTTTATCAAAGTTTAGTAAAAAGACTTATTCAAATTTAAGTGAATTTACAAGAAAAGTGAGAGTGATTATATATTTCGTTTTATAAATTCAACACGTATGAGCATGATTTTAATATTTATAAATTATTATTATTATTTTTTATTATTTTTTTTTTATTTGTATTTTTTATTTATATATTTTTTTTTAATTTTTTTTTATATTTATTTATATTTTTTTTATTATTTTTTTTTTTTTTTTCTTTCCTTTTATGTATATATATTTTTTTTTTTACAACAATATTAATAATGATACTATCATTATTGATGAAATACAACAATAGCAATGATATTATAATAAGAACAATGATAAAATAAATTACTCATTAATTGTATGCATGTCTATAATAATAAAATAGCTTTAATTTAATACGGAAAAAAATGATTTTTCTTAAGGCTTAAGCCTTATCTACCCCATTTTCGTGAAGTTGCAAATAGTAGAAAAATGATATGTCGTAAAGAAGTTTCACTTCTTACCTGTGTACTCTGGTACACACACACATTTTTTTTATTTCTATTTTCTTTATCTATTTTATTTTTTTTAATATTATAAGTATCGCTAAACTTCGTGTGTTTAAGGTTGTCTGTAAGGCCCTTTCCTAATGGCGCGATGCAATTTGATTTGTATCACACGAATAAGCGGTTTTTACTAATCGAAATTGCAAGTAGTTTCACATGGACGTAATGATGCAATTCGACTGATACGCACTCGTTTTTTTCATAGAAAGTACGTGCGCTACATCGCCTATCGATACAATATAAATTGCGTTACGCCATCAGAGAGCCTAAGCAATACAAAAAATACAGTACAAAAATAAATAACAAGTACCTACCTACAGTATGGAATATCATCAACATCGAATAAATGTTTTATCTATCATAAAAATTGTAACCGGCAGAAGAATTTGTGTCTAATAAATGTCAAAAACATTACACGAATTTCCTTTTGTGATATCAAAAAAGAAACCAAGAGTAACGAGATTTTATTTTTAGATTCTCTCGCTTTTAATATTTAATATAGCAAAGAAAAAGTGGTTCTACAAAACCTTTTTTTTTCACACCACCAGCTCGATACAATTACATATCATGCAATCTTAACGCATTAACTTTTAAGGGAGGTAAAGTTGTATGAAATGGAGTAAAATTATTTAAATTTGAAACGTAAATTTCGTGAGAAAACTCATGGCAAACTCTAAGGGCTGATTTCCGAATTGAGTATTTGGAGTTAAGGACGTCTTAAACGCCACTTTGGTGTCAATGTAGTGTCAAATCTTGACTTGTTTTGAGGCTTGAGTAGAAATTGACAAATACTGAACTTCAAATACTTACTTAAATCAGAAATCGAGGGTAAGTAAAACAATGCCCATATGGCATTGCAATGAGCCACTATATGCAGAAATCAAAAAGAAATAAGGCGCGATTTCAAAGCATGTGAAACAAAAGACGGTGATTGGTGCTGTGATTTTCAGTGATTTTTATTGCAATATTTGTGTTGACAAACAATGTCGAGCGATAGTGATTCTACTCCTGAGTTTATCAAAACAGACGCTTTCATCATTCATCATCATTTCAGCTGAAAGACGTCCACTGCTAGACATAAGTCTCCCCCAGGCGTCATCATATTTACCAATCCCATGGGTCTCGCAATCAGCGGATTCCCGCAACCTTAACCAGGTCATCGGTTTCCCTAGTGGAAGGCCTCCCAACGCATCGTCTTCCGGTTTTCGGTCGCCATTCCAGAACTTTTCGATCCAATCAGCCATCCGTTCTGCAAACAATGTGGCCTTCCCACTGCCACTTAAGTTTCGCAATTCTTCGCACTCTGTTGATAAGATCCACTCTCTCGGAACCTCTACTGAAGTTATCGAACATTGTATTCTCTATGGTGGTATATTCTATGACAAGTTTGTTTTCAGCAAATCAAAGGTGAGTGATGTACTCGCCATTATCGATGATCATCCTCCAGCGCAGCAGTGAAAAGTTTTGGTGAAATGAAGTCTGCCTGTCTCACACCAGGCTAGACGACACCTTTACAAAAAAATTAAATAAAATTTACATCAATTACATGTAAAATTTTTGAATAAATTAATAATACCTTAAATAGTAAATTATGTGTTTAAAACTAATATATTATTATGATGACCCAAATGAGGTCTACGCAAAATTTTTTAAAGTACTGAACACGCAATTTAATGACACTTTTCCACTGAAAGCGAAAAGTATTTACACCAAGTTCGTATTTAGCGATTGGGTGACTCCAGGCATTCGTAAAAGCAGGTAAAAGCTATATGTACTTTATGGCATACAACACACGAATAATACAAGCTTTTATAAATATGTTGAGAAATATTCAAAAATCTTTAAAATTGCATGCAAAATTGCTAAAGTGCTACATACTTTAAGCAATAAAATAAAATCAGCAGACGATAAAATAAAAACTGCCTGGAATATAATAAATAATTTAATAGGAAGAAAACACTAGTGTCGATCAAGGAGTTTTGCCGGAACTCATGAAAAACTGTAAAGTAGTCATCACATCACATCACATCATCAGCCTATTAATGTTCCCACTGCTGAGACACAGGCCTCCTCTCTGTGGGAGGGAATGGGCCGTAATCCACCACACGGGCCCAGTGCGGGTTGGTGGATGTCACATGTCTTCGAATTTTTGGTTCTAGGACATGCCGGTTTCCTCACGATAAATTTCCCGAATTTAAATAATGGTAAAGTAGTACCATTATTTAAATTCGGGGATAGCGAAGATGCCAATAATTAAAGGCCAGTGTCAATTCTGCCGGTGCGCACTAAAGTCTTCTTCATTTCAAATATTTAATCTTTCATGATGAACAGTAAGGTTTCAACAAAGGGCGTTGCACAACTGACGCTGGCGTCGCCCTAATAAATAACATTTTTAACTCCTGGGAGGAAGCCCAAGACGCCATTGGAATATATTGCGACCTCTCGAAGGCGTTCGATTGCGTTAACCGTGAGACAGTATTGTTGAAGCTCGAGCACTACGGGATTAGACATACGGCCCTTGAGTTACTTACTTAGATCATATGTGAAAGCCAGACAAGTTAAAGTTCAGATAAACGGCATAAACTCACTAGGGTCTGAAATGACAATAGGCGTTCCTCAAGGCTTGATATTGGGTCCATTCCTCTTTTTAGTTTATATTAACGATTTGCCTCACTTACAACAAAATCAACCGAAGATGCTATTATTTGCTGATGATACATCTTTGATATTTAAAATAGATTGACGGTCACAAAATCTTGAAATTGGTTCACGGCAAACCCAAATGATGAGATTCAGATTGCCGAACGTTAGAAGTAGCGAATGCAATATCATATATATATATATATATTTTATATTGTGAGGAGAAAAATTGAACTTTGAGTTTGCCTAGAAATCACACTAGACGACAAATTATATTTTTTTTTATTGTATTAATTTTGCTCACCAACAATTGAATACACTGATACAAATATATGAGATATATCCAATATACTTATAGACTAGTGTAACAATTTCTTACAGGTAAGCACATCATGCATTACTTATTTGTCGATTGACATTGGGCGACTGACATAAGGCGCCTACTTACAATTAGATGAGTTCTTATACTCATCCAATTACAAGCAGGCATACATGATTATGCTATCGACCAGACTAAAATCGTAATTATGATCACATTTTATCAAACTAAAATCAAAGTTAAAACAAAAATCAAAATACAATAATAGCACAATTAAAACAAAATTAAAATAACAATTAAATCAAAATTAAAAATCATAATAAAATTAAATGATATAAAAATTAATTAATGATATTTAAATGATATTTATAACAAAATTCTATTCTATTCTACATTAAAATAACTTTACAATTTTTTGTACATTATGTTTCGGAACCTACCAAATGAGTCGGAGTGCACATCAACAAGATCACTGCAGCTATTTAATAACTTACAAAGGCGGGGGATTGGAGAATTAGCACCAAGGACAGTTCTGCGAAAAGGGCATAAGGGGGTTATAGGGGTTCGTGGGTTTTTTGTGGCTATACGGATTTTGATCCTGCTCAACAATTGGGGGCAGTCAATTTTACATCTCAAAATTTTTAATAAAAACGAAGAAGCCAATAAATCTCTTCTCTTCTGTAGGGATATCATCTTGAAATGCTAGAGTCTCCCTTTATACGATCGTTTATTTTTAGCTATGCCGCAAGAGTATGCCAAATGCCGCAAAAATCGTTTTTGAACCCTTTCCAATCTTAGACTGTGGGTGGCATAGTGAGGTCTCCAAACAGTGCTGCAATATTCTAACGAACTGCGGACCAAGCAATTATAAAGCAGAACCTTAGTCTTTTTTTAATTAAATACCTCACATAATACTCTAGCGGGTTAGCTAAGCTCAGCCACTTATGCTAATAGAAAAATAAGACAGTTGACGGATGTAGGATCTACGCTTTTGGTCTATTTTACTTATTTTCAGATAATTATGCCATACGGTATTTTGTTCTGGAATCGGGCGGCTGACATTTAATCCATAATTTTATTGCAAAAAAGAGCTTTCAGGGTCATATATAAGTTAAGTCACCGAGAATCTCTACCCTATACTTTAAAAAAATATATATTATGACAGTTTATTGACAATTCATTTACGAAAATATTATGACTATGTATGGAAAAATATACATTTCTTTAGTAAAGTTAGTGATTAATACAATTGTAATACTAGAAATAAAGATAAAAGTTAGATCAACTATCTTATAGATTAGATAAAGGTCACACATCTGTCATGGGGTACTATGTTAAATTCTATAACAAAATAAAGGTATTTTGTTGTAAAAATTAACATAGCACAAGGGTGAAGGGTGATGTAAAACACTTTTTTTATAAGATTAAGTGTAGGGTTTCTTGTCCGGTCCTCTCCATAACAAGCGACGTTTCTGAATGGATGGTAGAATCAATTATTATTACTTTTAAATTTAAATTTTTGACGGTCAAAAGTGCCGCTTAATGGCCTAATTGAAATATGTCTATGTAGTCTTTACAGGAACACCGCTCTTGCACCGAGTGTTCAATGAAACAATAATCCCCATATCGGTCAGATTATATTAATTGTTTAGTAATGAATGCCCATCACAATGCGACACCGCAGTAATGCACCTAATAGGCATGTCATGGCTTGAACGGAATTACAGTGAATAGCACTGAGTTTAAATGTGCTCAGCGTGATGTATTGCCAGCTCCAAGCTTACATGTTGTACCGAACACATTATCTACCCCTAATTTAGGTTATCTAGGTAATAATGTTCTAACAACGTGCAACGTTACCTAGTACGTTTTGAAATACGAGTAGGCTGTTAAAGTTCCGTGTAAACCTGATACAATCGTCATCATTACAGCCAAAAGACGTGCACTGCTAGATATATATCCCCTAAGGGTCGTCAAAAATGTTGGTTCTGTGTTCCTCCAGGCCACATCTTTAGAGGCGTCCATATCTTCTTCAGGTTACCTAAAACACATAATGTAAGCAAGCCGTCAGGAACATAACAATATTCCCTGAGATCAACAACTTTATTTCTAGCAACATACTTAAAATACATTAAATGTTACTGATTAAATCACTTTGTTTTCGATGGTTTAAAACTCGGATAAAACAGAAATTTATTTATTTGAATATCGTTTTATTACTATTTCCTAGTAGTTTTTTAGCGCTGCATTACTTTTTCATAGTTAAATAGAAGAGTAAGCACCCAAAAAGGCCAACCATTCACCAATATTGGTATTTAAACAGGGGCAGGAGAAAAATACACAACCAGAATGCAGCGTTTCACTATTTACATGGTGTTAACCCGTAAACATAAACAAGATTTTCTGCGATAAGTGCTTTACTGTGTTTTGTATTTCTGTCCAAACCAATGCTACACAAAAACTTTTTCACAAAAAATAAACTGACTTCTAAAGCAAAACACTAAAATTACAAAAATAACTTAGGTTTCGGAAGTCAGTGTCATTGATACCTCATGTCTTCCGAAACGAAAGTTACTTCTTCACTTTTTTGTGTTTTGCTTTAGAATTCGGTTTATTTATTGTGAAAATATTTTTGTTTCTCTTTTTATTTTTAGTACCATATCACACGTTAACAAGTTATCACAAGTTAGTATGGGTATTTTGTCAATCCTTTACATTTAAAGGATTGTCAAAATACCCATACTAACTTAATTTACAAATTCGTGCTGTTTGTCGCTAACTAGTTCGGTTGTATGTTCCATAATCTTGAAAACTGCTTAACCGATTTTGATGGAACTAGCACTGTTCCCTAATTTGAAATATACTTATTAATCAAAAAAAATATCACGTTCCGATAAGTATTTTCGGAGAAATGCGTGGACAAACATACATACATACAAACATACATACGATTATTAAATTTGGTACACATGTTTAGAAGCCCATATAGAGTATAGTGCGCGACACGTAAGTTGACCCAAAATGTATTATCGTTCTATTGAAATTAAACAATTTAAACCGATATAAATCCCTTTTCTATGACCTAACCGTTTACAATATACAAATTGTCAACAGTTAGGTCATAAATAAAAGATTCATTTTGTTTTAAATCGTTTAATTTCATTAAACGATAATACATTTTGGTTCAACTTACGTGTCGCGCACTATAACATATGTGAATATAATTTGCAATTCCAAAAATATTACATACATAGGTATCGAATTTATTACCTTTTTTTTTAAGTCGGTAATAATGTCCTTTGTGAATATTGAGTTCCTGTATGATAATAATAATAAATAATAATAGCAGCCTGTGACTATCCCACTGTAGGGCAAAGGCCTCTTCTCATACAGAGAAGGCACGATCATTATTCAATATAATTTCCTGAATATTGAGTTCAAAACTAAATAGTTAATTGAACCAAAACGAGCATTAAAAAATACAGGAAGACTTTTAATTCATCGTCAATTTTATAGTATATGAAAGTACTTATGAATAGAGTAACCGTGGAGTTTCTTGCCGGTTCTTCTCCACAGGAAACGACCAACCCGAACCCTGCACCTTTTGTCGACGTTTTATAAGTGCCCATGTAGGCCTATGTGAAATAAAACATTTGATTTTTTGTTTTTTTTTTTAATATGAACAACGTTTATCATGAGACTAAACCCGAAATAGCTTCTGTTCTCTTTTGTATTCGTGAACATAAAAATTATTTTTTTAGAAGAAGAGCGCCATTAAATTTAAAGGAACCCTAAATACGTATTCAGATATATTACAACTGATCTTACAACTTGAAATGTATGCTACAATTCACTTGAACCGTATATCAATGGTCCGATACACGATACAGTAGGTACACGGCTAATGCATTAGTTCGCCCCAGAAGCCCTACTAATACATGTTCTAGGTGTTTATACGTACATTAGTGCGAGTAATCCCTAATGGGATTATTTCTAAAGAGAAATGAAGGTCGTTTGTTATAATTAGTGTATTTTTCGAACGATTTATCTTGATCATTTTGTCACTAATCTGGAGAGGCTAAGAACAAATTTTATGATTAACAAGCTGCTTTTGGTGGACCTGTCTGTGAGACATTTTTTAAATGCTATGCCCTTTTGCCCGTCTCCGGTAAGTTTTCGATAAAAATACTACAAAACCTTTCTTTATTGGAACAATTTATTTTTTCTGCTCAAAATCCAGAAACATTATTTCGGCAGTATGGGTTTGAGGCTTTCTTGGTATTTGGAGGCAAACAAGGAAGTGAACAATCTTGTAGTAAGTGATCACAACTGCCATTCGAATTTTGAATTTGAATTTTGAGAACGGAGGTCAGCAACGTTTTTTATGGCATAAAGATGAAGGTATGGTAAAAAATACGAATAAGTTCGAAAATAAATCATCTTCTAAAATGATAACCAATCAGAGATACAAACGATAGTGATGAAAAGCACGATGAATGATGTAAAAGGTTCTAACGGGACCCTATTACTAATAATAGGATTTCGTTAGCGCCTTTTTGGGCAAAGAACCCTGAAAAGGTACCCAAACACTTCATAAATTCTCATCATCTTTATTTACATCTTATTTATTCATTCATAAATATTTAACGCTTGCTTTGAGTAAAAATGCGAATAAGTAAGTAAAAATAAGTACCTCTATGTCCTTCTACAAGGTCCGGTTTGATAAACGAGGTGTTTTTGTGATAAGATATATAAATATGGAACACTTGAAAGAAATATAAGATAGGGAGAAGTATTTATACATTGGACTGCTGCCGTGTTGGTATTGTTGAAAATTGGTATAATCTGTGATCTTTATAAATATGAAAATGCCAATGATAGTGTTTGTAAATGTCAATATTTTTGCTGTTAAAGTCTCTGCCAGATAGGTAACAAAAAAATAAAAGTCTGTGTCGACTTGTAACAAAAAGTATAAATTTTACGTAACTTGAAAACATGTGTTTTTGTTTATGAAGAGATTTTGATAATTTTGATCTCAAATGAAAGGTATATGTGTAGAACTATTTTTTCTGTTTAAATCATATAAATCGGTCCAAGGGTTTATGAGATATTAATTCATTACAGAATGCCAAGTGAAACGGTCAAGGAAGTCCCTTACAGCGATACATTTGTTTTGATCGTATTAGCGACACTGTCTTTACATTTTTTTTCGTATTGTTTTGAAATATTGGAATACATTTGTAGACAGGTGTTAACGATTTTTATTTTTTTGCTATATGTCGGTGACTTGAGATACGTTGAGTACGCATAGGGACCTGTTGGAGCAAGACGTTGAATCAGATAATGGGGTGCAGGTCCGGAGAGCTTTCAACTGTGGTAGGTGAGGCAGGGTGGAAATTAATACTTTTATTCTTCTTCTTTTTCGTGTGAGGTGTGGCCACCTCTGGTGTCAGAGTTAATTAAGCCGCTTCTGGGAAACCCCACAGGCCTCTGACTTGGCTATTTCAGACTTACTTTAACTATATAAGTCCGGGTTTCCTTACGATGTTTTCCTTCACCGTTGCCTGTGATGTCCAAGATATGAAGAGAAAATACTAAATACTTTTATTGCTCCTCCGTTTTTACTTCCTGATTAATTTTGTGGCGAGATCTAAGACAGTTTAATTATTTATTTTGTGGTGGTTGCCAGTGTTGATTTAGGCTTTCAGGAATTTCAGTGGTTGGGAACAGTGTGGCGCGCTTGTGGTAACTACAATAAGGTCAATTTTATAATCGTATACCTATCACACACGCATACGGTAGGCCGCCTGCCTTGGGCCGTATTTAGTCGTTGCCATCATGATACCTTTATGTAAAACGGACAGTGCTATTCGTTCTGTAAAGCTTCGTCTCTCTGTCCCTCTGACACACTGGAAACATCATGACTAATACGTTTTAGTACGGACGGACCCTGATTGATATATCTGCTTAACCACATTAGTGAACACGTGTACGCCAAATAAATAGGCTAATCTATTGAAAAGCAACTGATTAAAAGCCTCGACATTGTACTAGTAAATATATAGGCGGTAAATTCCCAACCTATTTGCCAAAAGTGGTTTCAAGTACTAATCGAACTAATTGTAACTCAGCCATCAGTGACTCTGTACAGTACACACTGACGTACATTTTGCACTGATATTTGGTATAATGGAGTACTATACTAATCAGGGAGGAATAGGTAAATGTGTATCTCGTATTAATTCACATTCTTGCTCATAAATATGAAATTTAGCACCTACATCCGATCCGAGTCCGTACTTTGAGTACCGAGTGTTATCCAAACTGAAAATGTTCTGAATTATGACGGACAGAGTTTGTATGTAGTGCGTAAGCTGGCCTATAAGAAGTACTACGGCTACTACGGAACCAAAACTTCTTGTAGGGAAGTTTACACACTACATCCGAACTCTATCCATCATAATTCAGAACGTTTTGAACTTGTAACTCAAATCACAGACACGTGTGTCATCGGGTGTAGTGCTTTAAACCATATAGAAGCATATACAATATTATACTATGCAACTAGTGAATAAAAGACGGTTTTAAAGCGAGGGCCATAGATGAATCACGCACAAGTGAAGGATTCTAACAACTGAATCACGACCGTAGGGAGTGATTCATTGTGATTGAATTACGAGCATAGCGAGTGATTCAAGTTTTAGAATCCTGAACGACGCGATTGATACATGGCCCTCGATATAAATTCGTTTTATTCAAGAGTTGCATACTATATTTTATACCATGACTACGAGAAAAAGAAAGACTTAAGTGATAAGCACAAGGAATAATAATACATAGATAAATAAATGGGTTATTACTTTCAAAATTTACAAAATAAATTAAACCTTGAGCTAGGTAACAGCACCTGTGTTTCAGGGGCCAGTGATCACCTCTGTTCCGTTAAATAATTATAATTAATTAAACACCAATGCAATTAATATTAGAATTACAATCCAAATAAGTATTCACTAAACATCCTAGACTAAAATCATTATTAAAATTCTAAATCTAAACGAACTCAAAATTAAATCGATGAAGTAGATTGAAAGTAGAGTATTCTTTGCACAAGGAGTTTGTATCGAGTATTTTATGCGCAAGGAGGAGGTCGAATGTACAATGGTGTGTTCTAAATTCAAAAACCAAAACAGTGATTAAAAGCTGTTTAATCACTGTTTTCAGTGAATAAAATAAGCTTTTTAGAGGGGGAATGATATAAAGTTAATTTCTAATACTAGTATTAGCATATTGGACCCCATCTCCATAACGTAATGTGCATATTTTTATACAGATAAAAAGACGATCGCATTCAAAAATTCGAATACCGAATACGAGTGTCTTATGTTGTCTTTTCAAAATTCACTTCGACTCTGTCTCACTGTGCGTCGCCGATTACTTTTTGTTTTGTTTTCAAGTTTGAGCAACTATTGATTTTCTATACGAAAAATTAAATAGGGTAAAGTTGTCCTTTGCTCAGATTGGAAATTGAACACAAAGCAAATGAGATTGCTAAAACAAGGACAGTAGTGTTGCCAACACTTCATTAAAATTATAGTCACAAATAAAGTTAATAGTGTCAAGATTTTGTATGTTTGTTTGTAGAAAAGAATCTATTTATCCAAATATGACAATTATTTCACTAAATATAGACAGCTACGCTATATCTGAGGGCTCGGGTTTCAATTCGGAAAAAATTATGATATCTGCGGTATATTCGCTAATATATTCGTAATCCCTGTGGTCACAGGAGAAAATTCGCAGTAAAAACATTGAAGATTATTCCTGCACATTCACTACAGATACAACATTTTCAACGACGTGAAAATTATACTAACAATAGTTAATTAAGTCACATAATTAATCTCAAATATACACATAATGTGTTCAAGGATTAGGTTTCATCAGATTAAAGACATTGTAATCTAAACTCTCTGTTAGGAACAAATCCTTTCATTTGCTGTGAAGACTTCACCGTGTGTTATCGTATTAAGTAAATGTTATGTAAATACATGGCATTATATTAATTTGCATAGGTTTATTGCTTGCTTTGAAAGTTGTCTATCGTTTGAACAAATATAGACATACATTATGTCTATATTTAGCTATATTTTTACTGAGTCATGCAAGCTGTCTATGATGATTTAAAAATTACTTACTCTTTCTTCAAAGTCAGGTAAAGTATTCCTACAGTGCTCATGAGCCTAGCCTTTTCATAAGTTTTTTAGAGTCAGTTTCCAATCTGGATATAACCGTATGCAAAAGGCCATACTCCTTTAATATTTTTACTTTGCTTTACAGCAATGAAACTACTGACACGTGTCAGTAGTGTCAGTGTCAAAATTCCCAAGCATTGATGACAGTAAGGCTTAGCACGTATTGCAGTTTTAGCCACGCGGATTTTGTACGCGCGAACATTATATGCGTACTGAATCATAACTAACACGCACTGCCGAGAAAATACTATGCAATTTTTGTCTTTTTCTACCTGTTAATTGAGCTCAAAATATTTGCGCGGATTTAATCCGCGCTGCGGTGCGATGGATTCTGTGACAAAACATAGCTATTATATTGCGGATGTACCGCGCGGTTTTTTTACCGCAAGTTTGTGCAGCTTCATTTAATACGGCTAAAAACCGCATAGCGTGCTAAGCCTAACAGCTTTTGAACTGGGATTAGATGTCCTAATCGAACTTCTGAAAACAGTTTAATTTTACTCGTTTTACAAGCTTTAGCTATAATTAGTAATTCATTTTCTTTATTTGTTTTCTTATTGGTGAAACTCACCCAAAATGAACCATGAAACCAGCGTTAAGATTTTTTTCTTTTTTTGTATATTATAAAGCCAATTCACAACGTGGGCAAAGATTTTATCAACCGACGTACTACTTTTTTATCGACCAAATACACGCCTTCAAGATTCCGATAGAACTGAGTTGATTGATTGACGCTCCCAATTCAAGTTATGAACGAACTACGGACTACATGGTTCATAGAACTAGGTGCGGGAAAACGTCAATCATTTGAGTGAAGCGCGTTCTAGAGCTAACGGCCAGCCAATAAATTGGATCTGTTTCTCGGTATTATACTATGTAGGTATGGAAAGTAGGTGAGTAGTTATGACGTGGTTAACCTAGTGACGTCATAAGCAAACGTTTGAAGATCTTGTACGTATGTTCGATTTTAAGGATTGATATTGAGAAACCTATTGAGCTTTTATATTAGCCTAAACTTAATAAATCAATGAATTAGTTAAACATGGAAAACATGGTTTGTCCTTTAGATAGATCTAGCTTCTAACAGCGGCTTCGTCCGCGTGAAAGTCGAAAATAATCCCATGAGGTCATATTTACGGGATAATAATATATCCTATGTGCTATTCCTGACTATAATCTATCTCTGTGCCAAATTTCATCCAGATCCGTTCAGCCGTTCTGGCGTGAAGAAGTAACAAACATACAAACATACTCACAAAGTTTCGCCTTTACATTATTAGTGTGGTTTAGATTTGTCATTCAGGCAGTCGCTCTATATATAAAACTTTACTGGTATTCAACTGTATTCAGTTAGCCCCCAAACTGACCCGAAGATAGTTGGGAAAATATTACGCTGATTGATCATCATCATCAGCATTTTAATGTTCCCACTGCTGGGACACAGGCCTCCTCTCAGTGAGAGGAAATGTGCCGTAATGCACGCGGCCCCAGTACGGGTTGGTGGATGTCACATGTCTTGTTGTCTGTCGAATTTTTGGTTCTAGGACACGCCGGTTTCACCGTTTTGAGAGCAGTGGTGATGAAATAATATAGATACCCCTATCTATGGATAGGTCTTCAAAAATGATATTGAGGTTTCTAATAAAATTTTTTTCTATACTGAATAGTTTGCGCGAGAGACACTTCCAAAGTGGTAAAATGTGTGTCCCCCCCCCTGTAACTTCTAAAATAAGAGAATGATAAAACTAAAAAAAGTATATGTTGTACATTACCATGTAAACTTCCACCGAAAATTGGTTTGAACGAGATCTAATAAGTAGTTTTTTTTTAATACGTTATAAATCGTAAACCGCAATTTACCAAGTACGGAACCCTTCGTGCGCGAGTCCGACTCGCACTTGGCCGGTTTTTCTTATACCGGATGTCGCACTATTATCTATACTAATATTATAAAGAGGAAAGATTGTTTTGTTTGTTTGTACCGAATAGGCTCCGAAACTACTGGACCGATTTAAAAAAATCTTTGACCATTAGAAAGCTACATTATTCATGAGTGGCATAGGCTATTTTTAAATTTCGAAAACGGATCCCGCGAGGTGGTCCACGGGAACGAAGCCGCGGGGAACAGCTAGTTATTGTATAAGGTAAATGACAGTTGGTCGAGGATTGGGCATTAGAATTTGGGTTTCATTTAATGGGATCTAATTATTATTATGGTTAAAACGTGGGTCATTTCGCCGCGTATATATTCAAACCTTAAGCTCCTAATGTTCTTTTTTAAAAAAAATACATAAACGCTCCTCTACCTACGTTCTGCAAATAATTTAATTCCGTACGTACATCATAATTACGAAGGTCCGTGGCTTTCTTCTCTAAATATTAGATTACACAGCTTTTCGCTTACATTTCGTTTACGAATCAAGGTGAAGTGAGGTCCCCATTTTTACGCTTGCTCCCACGCCATTTACCGAATTACAACAAATAAGATGTTTTTACATTTCTCTTGATAATATTTTTTACATGTACAAAAAGTGTTTTATCTTAGCGTTATGGAAGCGGAAAGATGACTCGTATATATTTGTTTTATTATAATTTGGACTCATTTTCTCTTTTTTATATATGTAATAAATATTTGAAAACATTCTTTAGTGAAATGAAATATGTTTTAATATTCAATGTGTTTCGGGTCCAGCTAACACATAAAATGCACAGGAACGAATTGAGTCGAGAATTTCTTTATACTGAAATTGTTTCGTTTTGCATGAATCCCCTAAAAGCAATCGAAGGTCCAAGTACAAATAGGTACACGAAGTATTTTTCAAACAAAAATTTTGAAATTATTCATGAAACTAGTTCAAACAAATAAATATTATGATGTGTGTAACGAGTTTGTCCAATAAAAAAATCGACCGATTGTGCATCACCACCATATTTTTTTTTTATGTGCCCACTGCTGGGACACAGGCTTCTTCTCTGTGAGAGGAAATAGGCCATAATCCACCATGCGGGCCTAATACGGGTTAGTGGATGTCACATATCTTTAATTTTTTGGTCCTAGAATAATAGCCGGTTTTCTCACGATGTTTTCCTTCAACGTTTGAGAACAGTGGTGATGAAATTAATTTACACAAACTAAAGTGCCTGCCAGGGTCGTGGTCATTACTACTGGGCCACTACTGCTCTGTCCGACCGATTGTGCGTTACGTCGAATTACTATATAATACTCGTATATGTAAAAAAAAATACTTTGATTAATGTGGTCGATGTTCATATTTTTCCCGTATTTACTATCGAAATGTGCTTCAACAACACAAAACCCAACGTAGGAAGGATAAATTAAGTAGACAAGAAAGCACACAGTACATTTTATTATACTGCAAGAAGGTGCTATAATACAGTTCGAAGTATCCCTGGTATCCAAGATTTCTCAAAAGAATCGTTCCAATGCAGATGGAGGCTACCGATGGAAGCGATAAGCAACGCATTCCAAATGAAGCCGTTCGTAGGCCATCGGATGCGTTCGGGTCCATTTCGGCTTCTCAGGTTGAAACGTACGCAGAAAATGCGGGCGAAAGTGTGAATGCTTACTCAAGACTTTGAGAGGAATACGTTTTAGATTCTAAAGGGTCCTTTTGTTCTGAAGTACCCTTGGACGGTTGGGTGCGTGTGGCAACTTGTTTAGAGGATTGTCGTGTTTGCATTCGTATACATTCGATTACAGTGTCAAGCGTTTACTGATGTGTTGATCTGAGGATGTTTTTTCGTGAGTTATTTAACTTTTTGTGCCACAAATATACGTAAACTTATGGTAAACGATGAATGATGGAAAAAAATATAAATTAAATTTTAAAATGACGTTTAATCAGTTAATAACACTTCTTCACGTTGTTTTTGGTTTTCTAAAATGAAATGAGTTTGGTATTTCAGCCCTCGACCGGCAAGTGACCATTAATATCATCATCATCATTTCAGCCGAAAGACGTCCACTGCTGGACATAGGCCTCCCCCAGGCGTCGCCACATTGACCGATCCCGTGTGTCTCGCATCCAGCGCCTTCCCGCAACCTTAACCAGGTCATCGGTCCACCTAGTGGGAGGCCTTCCAACATATCGTCTTCCGGTTCGCGGTCGCCATTCCAGAACTTTTCGGCCCCAACGGCCATCCGTTCTCCGAGCAATGTGCCCTGCCCACTGCCACTTAAGTTTGGCAATTCTTCGGGCTATGTCGGTAACTTTGGTTCTCCTGCGGATATCATCATTTCTGACGTGATCACGCAAGGAAATGCCGAGCATAGCCCTCTCCATTGCCCTTTGGGTGACTTTAAGCTTTCTGATAAGGCCCATTGTGAGCGACCACGTCTCGGTCCCATAGGTGATCACTGGCAACACACACTGGTCATAGACTTTTGTCTTGAGACATTGCGGTAAATTAGACGAGAAGATACCACGCAACTTCCCGAACGCCGCCCAGCCGAGTCGGATTCGACGGTTGACCTCTTTCTCGACTTGACTTACACCCGTACCCAATAACATAAGGTCCATACCAGTAAAGTCAGATTCCTGTCTATAGTTGGCAACAAATCTACTGACAGATACGTTGTTAGTTGCGGCCTTCACACAACTATTTACAAATATCTAACTCTGGTGCATCTACCATAACGATGGCAAGTTTTCACTGAGATGGACCACTATCTATACTATTAATTATTATTATTATAATATAATACATATAATAAATTTATAAAGAGGAAAGATTTTTTTGTTTGTTTGTTTGTACCGAATTACTGGACCGATATAAAAAAATCTTTCACCAATATAAAACTACATTATTCTTGAGTGATATAGGCTATTCTTTAATTTCGAAAACGAGTCCTGTGGGGTGTTCCACGGGAGTACAGCCGCGGCGAACAGCTAGTAAAATATATTATTACTAGTTTATTTAAATAAAAATTAGACCCTGACAACAACATGCCAAATATCAATCATTTATGGTTAGCTCTAGGTCTCGTTAAGAAATGTTTAATTGAAATTTAAACTCTGAGGAGATCAAACGAGGTTGTAGTTTGAATATTGTTGGGTTTTAAATTGCAATTAGCAAGTTACTAAACCTGATAACCAAAATGAGCAGTGCAATCATTAGTAAGTTGTTGAGCTTACCTCTCGAATTTCAGTCATAATGTCTTAATATACAGAGTATTTCCAAAGTAATTGGTGAAACATCACAAACGTAGTTATCGCAATAACTTTAAAATAGATTTCATTAAATCATAATTCCAAATATGTGGATGCATAGTTTTTCAAAAAAATACTTTTGTCAAGTCTATATATGTCCCAGAGGTTTTATGTAATGATTGTAGCAGGTGACATTTTGCAGATTGTGTCTAACCCAGTGGAAAAAATATATACTTACTATGTGTGATAAGAACACTTTGACTGTGAAATGTTTCAGTTCTATTTAACACCAATAATTATTTTGGTTTAGTCCGTACAGGTTCACCACCTAATTCATCTTAACCCCTGTACTTATAAAAAAAAACATCTTGATCCTTTTCAAACCCTGTATATTTTATATTTCAGACGTCAACGGCGCTTATCCTGCTCCTCCACTTATCTCTTCACACAGTCGACGAAGGGCACGCTATAAATCCGAGTAAGTATAAAAGTACTCTTACTTTGTTAGCTTATTATCATTTTGTTTACTGCGACCGTAATTTGTAACTTTTGTGGCATAATAAAGGGGATTTTCGCTTCTTTGAATGTCATAAACCATAATCTCGGGGCCTTCAAATTACCCGTCCATTGGCGCGGAATTAAGTTTTTTCTTTGATATCGTTATTAGTATTGAATAAGACGAAAAGAAGATGAAAAGATCAAATGGCCGTTTTTTTAGGTCAAATACTAACAAATCTTTCAACTTAAGACAGTTTTTTTTAAAGTTGTCAGGCTAGAAAATTGCCTTCCAAAATATACTTTCTCGTTGCTCACTAAAATTTTATGCAGAAACCCAAAAATAGGTATTTAGGTAAAATTATTAGAGTTTTATAATAGTCTAAACAAAGCAAATTACATAATTAATTGACATACACTAATAGTTGCCAAATGTACAATTCAATCAAACTATAGTCACAACAACACCTCATACAACTAGTCAAATAACCCACCCCTAACTGTTCCCGGCGCTCATGACGCTTGCTGCATTGCCACGTTGGATGGCAATGGCTTGCCTCTGCATCAAAAACGAGCCGGAGCGGCAGTCGCCCGTTTTTTCACGTAGCTTGTGCCCTATCTCACTAATGAGCTTCTTGCCCAAACCGCCCATGGTCTCAACGACAATTGGGCAAAAAATGTATCAGCAACGGCAGCTTCCGATAGTTTAAACTACTCAATTAGGTTAACATCGAAAGAAAATCTTTTCTTATTTCTGATTTCAGTTTCTACCACACTTAATTTTGTTTCAGCTTGAGGCATAAAATATCGCTTTAAAAGATACCAAATACAATTTGATTAAAAGAACGTCGAGTTCATTATATTTTTCCGAGCAATATTGGCTTTTTAAATTAGTATTTTATTGGAAGTATCAGTTAGTTTCTTTTTTACCAACATTGGATAGCGCCTTATTGGTCTGGGTGACTAAGTAATATTCAGCAAAAAAGATGATATTTAGTTTTCGTATGAAAGTGCTATCGAGTGAAAACGGTTATTTGTCGTTTTACAAACTTTGGACTGGATAAGGCACCATGGTAACCAGGAAAGTTGTTTTGATTGATACGAGGCGAATATCAATTTGGGCTAATATCCAGAGCAATGCTCATGACCCATCACTATCAGTGCAATGTATGTTCAATTTGTTTCGTGCTATTGATAGAGCATCAAATGAGGTGATAGGTAGGTAAAGAAATTTCCGCTTTAGGCTCAATAAGGCTCTAGCTCTAGACGTTCAAGTTTAGAAATAGATTGCTATTTCCAAACTTGAACGTCTATACCCAGTTTGTCCCAGCTATATTCTTCCACACAATTCGGCATCTAATATAGTATTTATTTGGAGGTTTATACCCGTCCCGGCAGACCAAGAGCGGTAACGAACCGGATTTACTATTATCGATTTTCTATTGAAGCAGTTCTTGCTTCAGACTTTTCCCTTGGTAAAATCAATTTTATCGCAAATCAGGCTATACAAAAGTAAAAAAAAGTCGCAAATATGATAGAAATCAAATTTTTGAAGCTGTAAAATCATTAGAAAATGTCACAGATGTTATATCAGTGATTGAAGTTAAGATCAAAGAACATAATCTTAAAGAAACATCAAACATTCATTATTTCAAACTGCTCCTTCAATAAATTTTGTGATGTCAAACAAGATTTTACGATCCAATTTTGTCTGGATTATACTCTCATCAATGTGAACTCTTTTATTGCTGACATAAAAGTCTCGTAGGAATCTTTCAATACGATGTATCGCAAATATGACAGGAACTAGAGCATTCTGATTTATTGTTGGGTAAGAAATAAATTTTTATATTGATAACAGCAGAGTCACAATAATAATATATATGTATTATTCTGACACTACATATTTAACGCTCTAGTTTGTGTTGGTTTCAAAATCCTAATGGACAGGATAATTAAATTTTATGAAAGCCCACTTTGTCCCTATCCAAACGATATTTAGGTAAAATGCTAATCAAATAAACACGTACAAATTGCTGCATTCAAAATATACGCGATACAATTTACGGGATAATGCAATAAAAGATTTAGTAGCGATCAACAATGTACATTACTATAACTGTGCTAGTAATTGCGTGACGTTCGTTTTTTTATAATTATAGGAAATTATCGATGTTTACAATTTTATCTGGAACTAATAAAAGCCATGAAGAACAAGGTCATCATTAAGATCTTTGGAATATATTCAGGTCACACAATTTCTAAAGTTACACCATATGGATGAGTAGAAGCAACTCTCTAACTATATACAGCAAAAACTTTACTTGCTTCAAAATTGCTAAAGTTATACTTCTTGTGAACCAAAAACTGGTACCAGCATAGATCAAACTAAAATTTTAGAAGATTTAGAAAATTCATTTTTATTGATAGACTATCTCACTTGATACATGAGTGCTTGCCTAGATGTAATCTATGTCCTTCTCTAGTGCCTCGAGGTTGTAGCTGTCAGACTCTCTGGGCTAGAATCTTTTAAACAAATCGTACTTTTTATATATGTACAGTTACATATACCAGATAGGATACAAAAAAAAACGTTATAAATTCCACTACGTTAATTCCAGCTGTACTTCATAGCTGCGAGGGGTGTCACTGTAGTCATATCACTTGTATTTAAAGAAAAACACTCGTAAAAAAATTATATTAATAGCTCTTGCCCACGGCAACGGGTGTATGTAAGCGCGGCACACCGTCAACGTGTTCGTACTAAAATGATTACGTGCGCATGGCTTCATTGATTTTACTGGATTACACCCTCGTTTAATTATTGAAATATAATTGGTTTTAGCAGTGATTATTAATAATCAAAATGGATTAATTAACGGAATCTCTAATATCATGGTGCTTAAGCTTCGACAATAATCATTAGTGAACTCTGAGAATAGCTTGTCATCCAAAACACTTGCCCGTTTATCGTAAGCAATAAACAACCTCTCTGCTAAAAGTACTCCGAGAAAAAACATCGAAGAAAAATCTCAAGTACCGGATTATCCCGATATAATATTCAGAATTATCATTTGCTCCCAGACTATTATGCTAGGTAGGGCCGTCAGAAAACAGCGAGATGTTTTCCCCAAAAATTATACCGCAAATAAATTCGGTGTAACGCAAGTTTATCTTCAATTTTACTCAAAATAACGTCTTGAATATCTCATTTGACACCGTGGAAGATTACCGTGAACTCGTAAGTCGGCGCCAGAGAATTTTTACATAAAATATTCATCATTGCTAAAGCCCCGAATCGCGTGCTATATTCGTCACCTCTTTTTTTTACGGTGTATTTGTTGTTCCCTCTGTTTCATTAAGCATTGTCGTTATAGCTTTTATTATATCGTTGAAAGGTAATTATGCTGTACAAAGAGGGCTTTTGTGTTTTTTGTTATTTTATTTCGAGGTGGCGAATGTCACATGTTTAGGACAATGGGTTATATTTTTGGGTTATGTGCTTTTTTTCTTCTTCAAAATCACCTTTTTGTTGGTCCCCATTGTGTGTGTATTTTCCCTAAACAAACTGGGTTAATGCTTTTAATACGTTACTCACCGTAATTTAAACTCACCATCATAATAATTATTATGGCGATGATTTTATCATTATAAGAATCTGCAGATTAGTACTACGAGTATATTCTCAAGCAGAATGTGCGGTGAATTTGAAGCTTTATTATAATGAATATCTTCTATACCCTGACTTTGATGGGCAAAGTTATTGGAATGATCAAGAAAATAGATTACCTCGTAAAGCCGCCCAGACGGCAAATAAGTTCCTATTTGAGGGAAATAAGGTCATTGAACATACTCTTCTCTTCGATTCAACATAAATTTTAGTAAGGCTTCTATAAAATTGAAAGGTGAGAAAAACCTGTTGACGGTTAGAAAATAATATTATTTTTGTTACTAATATAGAAATAAAAACGATATTAATATTATGTAGAATTCCTTCCTTGATGAATCAATTTTATTTTATTTACACATATTGTTCGAGTGAATAGGCTTCCATTGTATTGAAGAAAAATAAGAATGTTACTTAAGCTTGGTTTTTATCGCCATAAAAACATTGAAATTCTTTATCTTATTCCCTGTATGTACATTTGTAACTTATTCCATTTCCCAGGTTGCACGTGTCTCCGCTACACGTCAACGTACGGCAAGGAGCGCGGCACGTTCAGCAGCCCCGACTACCCGCGCCCTTACCCACCGCGGATCGACTGCCTCCTCTACACCTTCGTCGCAGCGCCCCACGAGATTGTCGAGATCGTTTTCACTGACTTTGACATATTTAAAGGACATCTGGAGTGAGTTGACAACCTTATTTGTTTTGCTATATAATCATAGAAACGGACCTATAGTGAGCTGACACAATATAAAAGTTACAGTGATTAAGTCTCAAAGCCATTCAGTATAATGTCTGGATTTAACACAAGTACAGTAATATCTTTTCCGATTCTTTTAATTCGCTCTAAAAGAATCGGAAAGACATTACTGTGACTAAAGTATCAATATTTTTTTCATCGACATTTTAAGTACTATCAAACGTTGCAAATTTTATGTTTGAGTTCGTTGTGACAACAATGCAACTATACTATGTAACTCTCGCTAACTCGACAATCAAAGTTAACAAAAATTTGGTTTTAGTTTGCTACGTGATACTGAAAACAAAAATTGCCGTTATGGATACAAAGTATATAACTTTATGTATTTATGTGGCAGTTACGGTTTTGTTTCTATCCATCCAATAAAAAAGTGTATTCATAACAACGAATCAATTGTTGAAATTGCTTTAAAGAGCGTTACAGTCACACGTTTCCGTCGGTGGAGCTTCAACAATGTTTTGCACACAATATTTCGCTTCAATTTGCGAATAAATGAACGTTGAATTTTAATTTTTCCATTTCGTGGTAATCTAAAGCCTGTATTAGGACTGGCTACCGAAACCAATTTGTGGGTAGTCTAAGGAGAGACCAGTATAAATTGGAATCTAGATCTGTGGTATGTTCATGATGTGTGAGTTTTCTCTATTTGGTCAGTATCATAAAATTTGATGACTTCCAGTAACTATACAGACATTGTAATAACTACAAACTTTGGTCGCAGAAGACCCCTATGGCACCTTGTGCCTCTTCCCACGCATCAAAGATGTGTTTTAATAAGGTGACACAAGCGTCAGTCCTACAACGTCCCATGGTAAAACCATACTGTAATAGATAAAAAAAAATGAGCATTTGATTTAGCATTATCTTTTCAAAAAACCTTGCTGAAAACTGGCTGCACCGATACTGGTCTATAATTATTTGTGTCTTTAATGTCCCCGGATTTAAAAAGTGGTATAACCTTACTATGTTTCATTAGATCCAGAAAGACTCCTTGATCTACACACAAATTAAAAATTAAAGCTTAGTACGGCGCTACTCTGAATAAAGGAGGTACAAACTTTGATGGACATTCTCCATAGATTTTCGGTCAGTTTGATCTTAAATGATAAATGATTTATTTTCTGTAAGTTGGTTTGTACAAACACTTTCACATGTCGATCATATTTTTTAAAACTAGATGAGGTCGGCGTTTCCTGTCTGACTACTCTGAGAAGAAAGGCCGAAACAAACTCAGAGGTCACAGTCTCTTTTAAAGTCCAGACAAAAACTTGGTTAGATCATGTGAAGACCATGTAGACTGATGTCTGAAATGGTCTTTTGAGAAAAGAACCAGCCAGATTAAGTGGACCTGTCCAGTCAGTGCACGCATTTGTCAATAACCGTGCAACTAAAGCTCAACGAATTGACGAACAATACCAAAGAAAGGACATTCGGGTAGACCGCATAAATACTCAAACTGCCAGACCATGATTAAAAACTAATTAAAATTAAAAAAAAAAGAATAATCCACATAGTCTTCACATTCACAATAATTAAAATAAAATAATATAATACTTTAAAAAGTAAATATTCTTGTCATTGCAAGAAAAATTAAAAAAAATAAAAATATAATTAAAAACTAAATCCACGAAGCAAAATAAAAAAAATAAAAAAACGAAATTAATTGGAGCAGCTCAATCCCAAGCCTTTTTGTCCTCAACGTAATCTTTAATGTTATAAAACGCTTTCTGGCACAACTTACGTTTAATGAATGATTTGAATTTATTAACACTTAAACCTTGTACGTCGCTTGGAAGCTTATTATAAAAGCGTACACATTGACATCTAAACGAGCTACCTATTTTCTTGAGCCTTGTTGTAGGTACTACAAATTTATGTTTGTTCCTAGTATTTATGTTATGGATATCACTGTATTTTTTAAACAATTTTATATTTTTATGGGCATATAAAAGATTTTCATAAATATACTGAGAAGGCACAGTCATCACATTAATCTCCTTAAATTTCAATTTCTCTCTGAGAGAGTGTCTCGGGCTTAATTTATAAATTGATCGAACAGCTCTTTTCTGCAAAACAAAGATAGTCTGGATGTCGGCGGCATTTCCCCACAACAGAATACCATACGACATTACACTATGAAAATAGCTAAAGTATACTAAACGGGCTGTCTCTATGTCAGTTAAATTACGAATCTTTCTAACAGCATATGCTGCGGAGCTTAGCTTCTTTGACAATTTATCTATATGTGGGCCCCACTGAAGCTTAGCATCCAAAGTTAGGCCTAAGAATACTGTGCTATTTTCAGGATTCAATTCTTCGCCCTTTAACATCACATCAGTTTTCACCTGCCTAACGTAAGGTAGGGTAAACTTAATGCATTTGGTTTTTTTTCCATTTAAAAGTAAATTGTTAACATTGAACCAGTGAACTACTTTTGAGATCGCGCTATTTACATCGTCAGTAACCAGCTGCTGACGTTTAAGTTTAAACAAAAGTGAAGTATCATCCGCAAACAACACTATATCATGGTTATCCTTTATGAGGTAAGGCAAGTCATTAATATAAATAAGAAACAAGAAAGGGCCAAGAATTGAACCCTGCGGGACTCCCATTGTTACTATAGAGCCGGGAGATCTTTTTCCATTAACGTCAACGCTCTGAATCCTATTACTCAAGTATGAAGTAAGAAGAGCCAGAGCGCCGTTCCGGATCCCGTAGTGGCGGAGTTTCCTGATTAGCGTTTCATGAAGAACACAATCAAATGCCTTGGACAAATCACAAAATATTCCCAAGGCATCGCACTTATCTTCCCATGCATTATAAATATGTCCTAAAAGCTCAACACCGGCATCAGTAGTGGAACGAACCCTTGTAAAACCGAACTGTTTGCTATGTAATAATTTATGTTTATTAAAAAATCTTTGCAATTGCTCTAAAATTAATTTCTCAAATATTTTAGTCAACCTAGGTAGTACTGAAATAGGTCTATAATTTGTAGGGTCTGAAGTACTACCTGATTTAAACAAAGGTATTATTTTACTATTTTTCATTAGGTCAATTAACTCCCCACTGTCGATACAATTATTAAAGATAATAGCTAAACTAGGTGCGACAATGTCAATAATGGACTTAGCAACTTCTACAGAATGTCCCCACAGATCTGCAGTCTTTTTAACATTTAAAGTGTGAAAGGTTTTAATTATGTCTCTACAAGTAATATGTTCAAAAATAAATTCCGAATCACAAACATTAACATTTTCTTTTAGTATAGACTCAGCAACAGAAGGTGATGAGTTAAATTAAATAAATCAAATTCAGCAGTGTTTACATAAGTCCTTTCACTGTACAGCTCATAAAGCCGTGTTCTGCTTTTATGAATACCAATGGTAGCCCAATCACCGAATGAAGCATTACTATTAACCGAGATAGTTTTGGGAATAAAAGTGGAATTAAATTGTCTACAGTATATATTAAAAAAATCATCATATAGATGATTAGGTTTAGAATGAATTGCCAATATTGGTAATTCATTAATAAGTTTAACTTTAAAAGCTGCCAAGCGACTTGCAGTTTTGGGGTTAACAGTGATATCCTTTTTAGCCACTTTGTTATTTTGGTTTGGTATAGTAATCATCTGCCCGCAATGATCAGAATCTAGTAAATTTATGATTTGCTTAAAAGCTTTTACATCTTCCCTTCAAAACTTTGTATTTCTAGCAAATAAACATTTTGATTTGATTTGATTTGATTTTATTACTCTTATTGGGTTTACATGTGAAAAGTTAAATTCAGTCGGGCAGACTGAAAAGTTAGCGTTTCATAAACCAGAAGCAAGTGAAGGCAAGAATTAAAGGTTTCAGTAGTTTTAATTGGGATGCTGGTACAGAAATCCACAAATTCTTGAGCAACTTTTTGTTATCTCTAATATCTTATCTACTAGTAAGTCATCTACATTTTGTTTTTTTTATGTTTATCCGTTCGTAATGTGGTTTGTCACACATTTGGTCGCATTATTTCATAATTCTTATTGTAAATTATAATGTGTTACTGTTTTCTTTCCCCTCAAATAAATATATAAATAAATTAAAGTAATTCAATAACTCAACCGTTGAATATCACGAAACTAATAAACTCGACGCATGTTTTACATTCGCAGATCATCATGAGAATGGCCTTGCTCATTAACTAAATGAAAAGGGTGCAAACGTGGAATATTACTCGTACTGCCTTTAAACTTTAACTTGACAGTAACCAGCCTACGAGTCCTAAGAAATGAACGTAAGGACGCATTTACATTTTCGTCACATTTGTAGCAATAAAGTTGCCGATGTAAACGTTTGAAGACAGCAGTTTGGGAGCGCAATAATGCTCATTTAAGTGTAAGGAATCCCTGAATACGCGACTTTCAAATTATACGACCGAGTTTATTATTGTTCGTGTTTTTACGTCGCTCTTTGTTGAGATAAACAGTCAAAAGAGAAACTTTGTGTTTCGGAAATGTTGGGTAAATAGTTGTCGAGTTCAAGAAAAACAGTAAAATTTTGCTTGCTGTATATTACAGAATATTAAGCCTTTAGGTATTCCGAAGAGATAGACATAGTATACCCTTTCACCGGTTATGTTAAATAAATTGATACTAAAAATATTTACGAGAAGGCAGCCACATTCTTTAGGAGTTTCAAAATAACTCTTTATTGGTATCGAAGAAAGGTATATTTTGTATTACAATACAGTTCACTCCTAAAGCTAATACTAAAAGCTACGAGCATACAATTACGAAACATTAATAAACGAACAAGTAATCTCTTAACCCAAACACAAACCTCTGCACGGTAAATAAAAATGGCAACTAATTTCCATTTCCGTAAATGAATTCTGAATCCAACTCCTAATTCCGATAATGAACCAATATCTTAAAGCAAGGCAATCAATGTAATTGCGAACGGAGAGATGGAGGAAGAAAAAATCGTTCGGGTAAATACTCGCGATGGCGTTATTTTAATCTCATCTCACAATAGATACATCGAGAACAAAAATCTCATCCCAAAATTGCTCTATTCACTTCGTATCCTGAACCAATTACGACGAAATTAATGTTCCCTATATATACAGCGTTGGATGAGTTTTTACTAGCGATTCTCGCATATAACTCGCTTGAAGTACCTATATTTCTCACGTTTAACTCATAAAGGTTTATGAGTTTATTTTTTACTTTTGTACAAAGAATATATTTTTCTCTATCATGGCTTCGTGCCAATTTACTAATAGATAAAAATGTTTTTCAGTGTGGCTTTGTTTGAAAACAATATGCTTATTGCAGTTTTCTATTTTTTTGAAATATTGTGTATAGCTGAATGGGCCTTCCGCAAAAAAGATTCCTTATTACTTTATTCAAATTAGACTTAGAATAAGTATGTTCAAAATTAGATTATGAAATATTAGTTTGTATTTTTTTAATAAGGCGTCTGATACAATCAAATATGTTAGAAGTATATTAAAATTTGGACTACTTTCAATATTAGACACAGTATGTAGGTATATGTCTTAATACTTTACTAATCTTGTATTTACAAAACCTTGCCCAATCATTTACCTTTTGACTTTTTCTTGATATTATAAAGTTAATAAGATCTCGGGTTATATCTGTGGTACTTGCAAACTATCTTTTGTTTGGCCATCGTTTGTCCCTGTCTCTGGAGTACTATTGTTAGCCATAAATATAACGCTTTCACGTGGAAGTAAATGGAAAATGTTCAATGTGCAGGCGACAGGAAGATATTTCGGCTGAAGTATGACATTCTTAACAGATTCTACGCTTATTGTTACAAGTTATGTTTTTTTTTTAAATTAAAACCGTTGAGTGGTTTCAAAATAATTCTAGAGCACTGTTTACAAGACGAAGGCACTAGTTGACAAATGTTTCTGTTTACAGTTTAAATAATTTTGTATATTTGTCTGGAAGTCCCCACAGCTGGGCCTGTCCTCCATATGTTTCTAGGCACTCTATTCTTGTGCCACCTCGAACCAGCCTTCATGGTGTGTACATCAAGATGATCTTGACAATCACAAATATTAAATAATTTATTAATTTATTACTTACCGTTTTATAGTTATTCAGATGTAAAACTCTACCTAAATAAAAATGCTTGGTTATTAACTTTTCGGCTTTTATTTATTTATTTATGAAAACTTCATGTAACATACATGTATTTCCGTTGACCCAATGTCTGAGGCATTCTCTACCAGTAAACCAAGGGTGGTGAAGAAATAACATGGCAAGTGCATAAAAAATAGAAATAATTATATTACTGAAGTAAAATTGGTAAAAAAAATTATATATATAATCAGAATCAGAATTTTATTTGCTCTAAATGTAGGTACAGTATAAGATTAATAACATAAAAAATGAGATCAGATACATTTTGCCTTACGGCGTGCAAATCATTACATTAATAAAATACAAATAAAAAAATGTCAACAATACAAATAGAATTAATAATGAGATAAAAACAATAAATAGTCAGGGAATTATAATTATGAAACATTAACAATTTATTGCATGTCAAATAGCTAATAAATGCTCAATAACAATTTGTACTAGGTAATTATATTTAGTAATTTTCTATATAGTCACATCATTTAAAAAGTCCTTTACTGAGTAATAATATTTTCTTAAAAGTACTGCAGTTGCCTTAGATTTAAAAATGTGAACGGAATATTCCTTAAAACTATGAGGTATTTTATTATAAATAACAGGTCCCATTGTCATAATACTTTTTCTTAAAAATGCTGTTTTGTATAGTTAAGAGAGCAGTGGTAGTTTAGTGGTATTGGTCGCGACTTACAAGTTGTAGGTCTCGGAGGATTCGAACCCAGGCAGGCGCTTTACTTTGTGTAATTAGGTAGCGCGTTTCAGAGAAGAATAGACTAATATGAAAGAAAGAACGAATAAAATCAGAAGTATGAAAAGGACAAAGCAAGGTTGTTAGAAGAACGCTGATTCCTAGCGTGTGAAGTAGACTGATATTGAAAATGTTTTGGTAAACTTTTAACAATCACATTATTGGTATCGAAATAAGTCTTGTGCCTGACTTTGCCAAATATTAACATCGTGTATGAGTCGTCAAAACTGAACGAATGGATGAAAAAACGAAGTAGAAAAACTAAGCAAAATTGTTTCGAGTTCTCGCGAAGTCCGCCGTATTTTTTGCAGAAACTTTTTACTTTAATAAACTATCGGTGCTTCTGTCTCTCGTAGTTTTTTTTTCAAACAAAAAGTATTTTCACAACTTTGTCTGTCATCAGTTGAGAGATTTATCTTTCTTTTATTTTATTCGTTCGCAATAAAGTATGGAAGGATGATTTGTTTAGCTACAATTATTAGTTTTAACTTTGTCTCCATATTGATCTTTGGATGAAGAAAAACAATTTTATAGACCTGTTTCTTTTTATGCGCAAAGTGTAAAACACAATCATAGATTTTCAATCTTTAATTTAAAACTGAGTTTTATCTACGGACAAACCTAAAATCATTCAGGCGATAGATTTGCAGAATCTCAATATGCTATTACGATATTTCAAGCCTCAAAGCGGTAGCCTTTAGAGCTTTACACCTCGTGAGTGAAATATACGGGGCTGTACATTCATACATATTTCTGAAAAGATGGATTCTCCGTTAGATCGGTGCCGTTCCGGCCCTGCTTAAGCGAATAATACCGGGATTGCCAAATCCAACCCTCTTTCTTTTTGAATAATTTTGACGAATTCGCTTAGGACCGTAACATTAAGGATTTAAATTGCTTTTATCTGTAGAATGTTATCTTTCGGAACATTATTCCTGACCAATTTCTTTCTCAAGCTTTTCATTCGCTATAAAGGTTCTATGATATTAATTTCGTGAATTTTCCTATTGTATAAGAATGTCTTGTAGTCCTGAGATATGAGACTTGTATTAGTGATGTAGTCATAACTGGTGTTGGCAAGTTTTACTAAACTCTCTACGAGGCCCGAAGGAGTCGGCTAGTCATAATTCCTAATTGAATTACTATGAAATTAGGTTCTTGTGCTAGTCATGCTTTATTATATTGTTTAATACAAACACGAGGGTATATTTTTCGTCACCAAAGTATAATCTCTAAAACCAAAAAAGGTCCATAAAATGTTACCAAAATAAATTAAATTTTCTACCCATACTTGCATAATGCATCTACGTAGATAAGAATCTGCATATATATCAAGTGATTATAACAATACAGTCTTATTACTGTTGCTTGGTGACTAACAATGAGAATGATCGCTTGAAGTTATAGTGGTTCTTCGTAAATTCTCTATAAGCGACACAATCATTACTAATTTTATTATATGAATTTAACAGTAAAGCTGTTGATATATTTGTATAGCAAAAGTAACGTAGAAACGTGGAAATATTTATCACGACACGAAGAATAAAATACTGACACGAAATAGATGTATCGTCTGCCCCTAAAATTCATCAATAACGAATCCAAATCGATTGGGTGCTTCGGGATATCTCCCCAGGGAACATGGGTTCGAAGACATTTTTTATAAAAAATTGTTGGTCTTTAGTCGCGAATAGTGGGACCAACTCTTGCTCGTAACATCATTTGCGCTAGTATCGGATTTTTTATACATTTTTCTTTTGCCATGAAAATTAAAAATATGTGTGACACAGATTTTAACTAGATGCTTCACTCGTGAAATGGGTCAAGTTGAACAGCTGCATATGAGTTTTTTTTGTCGTTAAATACGGATTTGATTTTTGAAGTGTTTTCGTGAATAATGAAGAATATACTGATGCTAATCTAAACTTTGATTTTTTATTTCGTAGGCCAAAGTGACAGCTGGAAATGACCTTATTTTTTTAAACGTTGCAATCGCGGGTCATAGTGTTGTAGGCAAGGCTCAATCATAATTTATTCATCGAATTGTTGTGACATGACTACTCAATTTAATTATATTGTAAGTACCAATTAGTGTAAATAGATGTATTTGAATATAAAAGTAATGGATTTTAATAAAACAGTATTAATAAACATAGCATATAAACTATTATTGTAATAAATATGAAATCGACTATATATGCGACTGAGAATTTAGTCTGAATTAAATGAGTAAAAATTAAATAAGAGGCGCTAGTTTCTTAATAACTGTATTAATTATTGGCCGTAAAATACTTCCATTTCCGATCTACTTCGATTTTCGGTCAACTTTCGATCACTTCGGATACAACACATTTTTTATGTAACTATAAAGTGGCAACACACCAAATGTCAGTTTAATCTACGAAATTATAAATCAGAGTTTAGTAAGGATTTTTCAGTTTAGTGAAAATTATTTGTGCTTCTTATTACTCAAGCAATAATGTGACCTTTTTATAATAAAACTTGCCTTACATTTAATTTACCCGATTATCTCTTATGTAAATACATTTTCGCAGTTTTGGCAGCATCTTGCAGAAACAAATCCTCGTTACCTATTCTAGAGACATTACTTAAGACAAATACCTCGGCTCTAAATTATTCCGTCCATATATTACCACATCAAAGTGTGCGACTGTGCGTTCATAGATCACGTGACGTCGGTGACGCGACTGTCGTTACGTCGTACGACTAATCGCGTGGAACTAACAAACGATTCTGTGTAGAATAGGTACGTTTGACGCTTTTGTGCGCTTGCCTTTACGGGTGCTGTTTGATATATTGGTGTGAGAGAGTTGTTCAGGTGAATTTATTAGGTGGGGAAGTGTAGGTGGGTGATTACCTAGTTCGGATTAAGTTTAGTGAGGTAATTTTCGACGCAGAAATACATCCTTAAGTAGGGTGATTCTTTGCTTGTTTCAGATGATTCTTAGAATATGAAAAATACCTAGCGTTAATTGAATGTAGTAAAAAAATACGAGCAAAATTGTAATTGAAATCTTCGATATTGGTTTTCGATCGAGACGATTGATAGTAATTAATGAAGGTTTTAGAATTCATTAATTACTATCAATCGTCTGAAAGTGATTGATGACTAGTAATTGCAATCTATTAAATTAAATTACCAAGCTTACTGAAGTACCTACCTATCTCAGTGATAGAAATTAATCTTCAAACTCAATTTTGAAAGAAGTACCTACCGTTATAACATAACAATATAATATCGTCACCCACCACAAGTCATAATTCATACCTTTTCAATGTGAATGTCACCTGACGCATCGAAATCCCTTGTTCACCTTACAAAAAAGCACCAATGAACGACCTATAAACGCGTAAAACAAAAACCGCGTTTTAAAAGGCGAAGCCACAAACGCTAGTGCATGCCGTCAAAAGCCCGTTCCATAAAGCGAAAGTGCAAGCCCATTCTGCTGTCAGTTGACTCCTGTTTTACACCGTAGGTTTTTTCTTTGCTTTGTGGAACATTGTTCGATAGTGTTGGGAAAAAAAAGGTTGAACGGAGTGATTGAATTTTTTGAATTTTGAAGAATGTCACTGGCGCCTAGATTGTTCTTTTTTCGGGTCAATGTGTCAGCCTGGGCGTGTCAAAACGCTGGGGTTTATTGAAAATGTGCATCGAGCTGGGAATCATATATTTATTTTCAGATTTTATCTTTATGGTAGTGTCTCGTGCAAACTTATAGCTACTATAATAAACGTCCTTAGCGAATTACTTTTACTGAGGATTCGTTAATTGATTTGAAGTTTATTTGAAGATTATATCATCCGGAAAATATAGTTTTGAGCTTTAGATTTTATTTTCGAAATAAACCATAATTTTTGGTTTACAGCAGATGTTGTTAATGTTATCCACGAATTTGCAAACTTCGAAGAACAGCATCATCACTATCATCAGCTTTTTACGGTTCCCACTGCTAGGACATAGGCCTCCTCTCTGTGAGAGAAGGCATGGGCCATAATCCATATCGCGGGCCCAGTGCGGGTTGGTGTCACATATCTTTGAGTTTCTCACGATGTTTTCCTTCACCGTTGGAGCAGTGATGATGAACAGCATATATGAGTGTATTTACTAACTTATGAATGCAAACGCAGTACGTTTGCACTATGAAAGGGACTAAAACAAGACTACAAAATTTAAAGCTTTAAACCCACTTCTGGAAAATTCTGTTTTGTACGTCTCGCTGTAATAGTTACTTACTTAGGTGCTGTGTACAATAATTGCCTAACAGTTACCGTAAACTCAGCTTATAGCTACAGTAGTAGTAGAAAGAAACTAGGAATAATGGATGGCTAGATCCATAGCAATCGTGGCCCATTTTCTTTCCTTTCAAGACCGTCTATTGTATCCACAAGTTCAAGCCAAAAGTTATCACTAAACCCGTACAGAGGGAAGCCAATTTCTCACATAAATACAAATTCTAAAGTTCACGCGAACACATTTCAGTGCCAATTTGGACTTTAAAAGAAGCTTTACCTAATGCTATAACATCGGGGAAACGGCTTTTATCTGGTGAGAAAATAAAATAAAAGACAACACGTTACGGGCCAGGGAAGCAAGCGGAACTGTGGTCAAAGTCCGTATTCCGAACAATAATTTCGTTGTTTTAAAACGATACGCGGAGCGAGAGCGCGTTTTGTTTTTCGTAGCGTTTTATTGCGGGTTCTGTTGAATAATAAATGAATAATTAAAGTGTGAATGGAATAAGTTTTTTGTGGTTTTAACGCGATCTATTTGATAGCTAAATTGTTTTCTCCCTATCCAGGTGAACGCCCTTTTTTATGAGAGAAATTTTGTTGCATCTCAATGCAATTTGTGTTTGCATAATATCGTATTAAACATGAAATTTAACAAAGAAACAAAGATTCTCAGCAAGGAAACGCAAGTGTTTCCACTCGTGCATATTGCAAGCGTAATCTGGCGGAATGCCCGTGACTCACGTCGATATCACAGATGCAGCTGTGCTGGGCAAGTGATAAACTTTTATTTCGTTACGAAATGAGTTCTCACCGCATCTTTTTCCTTTAAATTCTTCCTTGAGCTACTGTATGCTTGTATTTTATGTATACTTGTCTGAGTAAGCAAAAAGAAGCTGGTGGTTAAATAATAATAGACGCACGGGTCGATCTTCAAAGTTAAGTCATCGCTGGTCGAAATTGGTTTGTAAATGGAAAATTAATAATAATTAATATATATATATTTTTTTTTTTTTTGTCTATTACTCACATATCAATACCCTACTCTATCTCGAATGTATCGTTCGTAGTATCGTTTTACACAGTTACTGGGTTTTGAAGTTTAGATTAGCATTTGCTCCATGAAAAATGCTTGTTTTTAGCTGCATCCGCAAGGTGACATATAAATGTAGTAGGGCAAAGATTGGGCAGATTGATTGTGTCTAACAAAGGAGACACCTTTAAAAAACTGCTTAAGCCTTTGTTTTACTCCAGAACATGTTCGCATAAAAAACTTTTTTTACAAATAAAATACAACCGACTTCCAAATAAAAACACTACACAGTGAAAAATAACTTCAATTTCGGCAGTCGGTGTCAAAAATGATGGCACGGAAAAAGGAAGTCGGTTGTATTATTTTTTGTAAAAAAGTTTTTTTATATTTCACTTTTTAGCTATAATGGATAAGTTCTATAGTAAGGTTCCTATAATGCCAGAATAGACTACCCGAATAACATGAAATTTACAAAACCGGTCGAATGAGAGTGTACCAGGGTGAACTGTACTCATCTACGTACCCCTTTAAAGCGTACAGGCATGATGTTGTATTATTATGAAATGGTATAATGTAAACAATAAACAGACATGCGATTGCAGCTATCCCGAGAGATTTGCCGTCATTTATTGAAGAGTTATGTTATATATTTCCGAAGATCTTCATCAGATCTTAACTAAATGGAATCAAATGAGAAGCATCAGCTTTTGAATAAAAAAGAATCTTCAAAATCAGTTCACCTAGTAAAAAGTTATCAGGTAACACATATAACAAAAAAATAACAGTCGAATTGAGAACCTCCTCCAATAAAATTGGTTAAAATAATATACTTTTCCTCATCGTAATTAAAGGCACGTCATATCTCAAAGATTATCCCATCAATATTCACCAAACCCGTGCATCATTATTCTATCAATTTATTAAATATATCACATTCTTTTCACAAAACATGGGGGCATACAGTTAACGTGAATAATTTGTAAGCGATACGCGTCATCCGTCATGCGAACATCATCAATCATCGTCAGTAACAGAATACACCTGCGGCTGTAATTTGACTAACATACCGTCATATTTCACGACATGATTGTGTAAGCGAAATGAATTAAAGTTAGCGCACGTACTACTCCTAATGTTGTTCGGAATAGTTTTGTTAAAGGCTTCTCTAATGGTAGTGTTATAAACTGATTTATTATGGACTAGCTTCTGACAGCGGCTTCGCCCGCGTGTAAAGTGTTCTATCATCCCAAGGGAACATTATACCGAGATAAAAAGTATAATGTGATATTCCAAACTATAATCTATCTCTGTGCCAAATTTCATCCAGATCCGTTCAGCTGTTCTGGCGTGATTGAGTAACAAACATACATCCAGCCATCCATTCAAACTTTCGCATTTATATGGATAGTTTTTGGAGTATTGCTTTATTCTCTAAATATGATGAGAAGTTTGGAATACCTGCCTAATCATGACTAACACTGGATTTCTGAATAAAGAATTTCAAGTTGAGTATCTGGCTATCTGGCTAAACTCTACTTTAGCCACAAAAGTATTTAAACTTTGGCGTTAAATGAAAGGAACTCTGTTTTTTTTTTTTTTTTTTTTAATAAAACTTGCCCCACACTAGGAATTTCTTCCTGTATCGTGGGTGCGTGTACAAACATACAAACTCACATACAGAACACCCAGAGCCGAAACAACCATCTGTAGGTCATACAAATTTTTGTTCCGTGCGGGAATCGAACCCGCGACACGCAGTCAATCGCTCAACCACTGCGCCAACCGTGCGCCCAAACTTAATTCAAAATTCACAATTAATAAACCGTTCCACAATGTTAATTCCATTTATTGCCTCATTTTCTGAATATGAAGAAGAATGATATAAAATTTGAAAAAAAAAATACGGTTTAATAATCTTCATTATTTTAGTTTTCTCATTATATACTTTAATCTCACGTCTGAAACAAAACAAATAACCATTCGCTGATCTTTTTAACTGCTAATAAGGAAGCTATTTAGGTTTACCATTAACTTTTATTTTTGTCGGTTTAACGTCTTTTGAATAGGTATTTACAGTCGCTTCGCTCGCTGAATGGATTATAATTCGATTTTTTGTTTTCCCATTGAGTTTCTTAATATCATTCAGTTCATTAATGAGTATTGTTATCTGATACAGATAAAATGGTAAGTGAAGTTCAGAAGCTTGGGTGATTCTAACAGTATTATATTTGGCTGTTATTCTATGTTAATCATTTCGAAAAACCTCCTAAAAAGCAATTTAGATGAATATTATCTCAATTTTGATGTTATTAATAGTATAAGTGACAGGGTTAATAGAGTTCCATAGCGTACCTTAATTGGCTGACTACCGGTCGAATATAGGAATGTTATTTTTTTTTATACTAAAAAGAACTACTAAAAATGTATGTATGTTTTGTTTTATTATCCATTTTGTTTGTTTTTTTTATTACTGCTATCAGATACCAAGCACCAACCTATTTTGTTTTCTATACCGTTGCAATGTCTAACAATTCTTTAAATTGCCGAATAAATGTACTTTGTACCGAAGCATGTCCATTGCTACAAATTATAGACCGGCAAGTATTCGAGATCCTACCATTTTTATTGTTTTTCAGATCTCTAAATATGTTGCTAGTAATGTTTTAAAAATATCTTCTATATCTGCATTTAATTTATTGTTATACTTGGATTAAATTGACCGTGCATTGCCACTGTAAGCGGTTTGTGTCTTAGCAAAACTGCTTCAATTAATTTTAAAAGGCGCATGGTTTTTTCGTTTTGTGTTTAAGCTTGCACTGTCCGTTTTAATACTGAAAATGACTAGTGTTTTTGAGAAATAAAAGTATTAGCGAAATTTTTCATGAATCTATTTAGTATGGCATTGGGGTTCCTGAAATGCCTCTGTAGCTAAAGATGAATACAAACAATTGTTACTGTGTAGTTGTCAAGTTGTTACAAGTCTGTTGTTCAGTACATTTATGTTCGCAAAATGTAAGGAACAGTTGATTTCTATTTCGCGTTTAATCTCAGTCTAATACTTGTTCATGTATATAAGTACTTTTACACCCTCTGAAAGATTGTTAAGGAAAATAAATTAAAAGTCACCCTATAGCAGATACACAAACGGGAAAATATAATTTTGTCTAAAATTAATAATATAAATTATAAGGATCAAAGTAAACAATACAAAGTATATAAAACAATAATAGCTAGAAAGGTTGTTGTTTTTAATTGAAAACCCTTGAATTTATTACCATCCTGGAATTTTATTAATAGATACAATTATAAATCTACACAAATATTTGATGTAAAATTAATAACACTCACTTTGATTAGTAGCAAGTGGAAATTAATTGTTTGTAGTGGTTCGACTTTAGAAATAAATCGAAACCTTTATTAATTTTGTCCGTCTGACATAGATGTTTTTCAAAGCTGTAACGTATGAATTTTAATATTTCTCTGTAATAGTAGGTCCTAATGTCGCTCATTTAGATTCAAGGGCAGAGCCAATGATATTTGTATAATTTAAACCACAGTTTTTTTTAAATTAAATGTTAAAGATCACAAAATGTGTGATTTTGTGATCCTAACTTATGTATCGAATTATTGCTGCCTGCGACCGTTGGAGCCACATGTGATTAATTGAAATAAGTTTTTATTTTTATTTTAGTGGAATATCTGCGCTCATAAATTTTTCTCAATAGTAGGTAGAAGATGAAGTCTCAATAATAGGTAGGTATATATAATTATAGATATTGGTCTCAATTACAAATAGCACACTACCACTAAATACCTCAACATAGTAGGATGCATTCAACTGAATAATTAACAAACAGAAATTTGGCATGTTTATTATTTAGGACTAAGTATTTACCTTAAGGTTTATATTCAACTCCAATCAGGTCCGTTTTTCCTTAAGTAGATTTTAAAACAACAATTATGTTAGCATACCTTTGGTTATTATCTTTTGTTATAATTATAATCAGGCAAAAAAATACAGAAATCGAAAATTTGGGGAAGGTAATACACCATCTGTACAACGACCGAGGATTTGATAGTTGTCTTTTTTTGTTTTTTAGAGGCTACTTTGTTTATATTCTGATTAATTCCTGGTAAAGAATAGTCCCTTAAGTGCAATATGGATTTGATACAGTATTGTCACTGTGAGTGACCGTTTTGACAATGTGTGATTACCGCAAAACTACAAAGTTTGTTGTGTTGCTTCATACTGTCGTAATTTAACTCGATCTTCTTGTAAACAACATGAACAGGCGTAAGAGTATTCGAAAAAATGTTTTTAGTGAAATATCTATTATGTAAAAATCAAAAGCCAAAATATCAAAATCAATAGATCGAGGTACACGTCAACTCTTTAATATCTTGTAAACATTGTTGTTTTTGGCTAAAGACGACATCGTGCAATTCCTTCACCTCTTGGAATTTTGATCATGTTATATAATAATTCCATCACTCTACTTTTAATAGGTTTTACCGTGATTCTAATCTATTTTGTGAAGAACAATTTATACCGTAAGCAATCTGACAGCTCAAGTACCACGAAAGTGACTGATGTAAAAGCATACCACATACAAAACTTTTAAGGTGTACCAATTAAGACCTCTGCAGACTTACAATAGCCAGACTATATCAGTTATTCAGATGTAACAGTCAACAATACAAAAAGGCGTAGTAAAAAATATATACTCACTCCCTTTCACCTTCGTCTGATTAAAACAAATTCAATAAAAAAAAATTGAGAACAATTTCTTTGAAAAATCTTCGTCACATCACATTTGTCTGTAGAAACCTGTACCGGCGCTGCGCCGCTTTCATACTTTGTGCCTGTTCCGTCCAGTATAAGAAGAATTTCACCGCAAACCAAACCGAAAAAAACTTGAAAACACAGGAACGAAGAGGGCTCCTCGTTAGTAAATATTGATAGAATAAACAAAAGTACTCTCAAACAGTCTTCCAAGGAAACTTTCGTATTATTAGATTCCTAGAGGGCTCTTATGTAACCGACTTGACAATGGACCCCGAGATCTGATAATTGCGTAGGTACACAACGGAGAACTTTTTATCTCCCTTTCAAAACTCTTAGGGAATTGCTTGGGAGGAAATGAGTAAGGAACTGTAGTCGGTCTGAAGAGGAGGTAAATAAAAGTAGTGTGAGTCGAGTGGACCACTTAATGTGGTACTTTTTCATTGGGTTAGTATCTACTTAAATGTTTAAGTTCGTAATGTTGGGCAGAGCATTAGAAGATATACACAAATAAATTCGCAACATATTGTGTGCAGATAAGATCGATAAAATGACACACACAATATTACGGGAAAACCGGCCAAGTGCGAGTAAAACTCGCGCACGAAGGGTTCCGTACCATTATAGCAAAAAACGAAAAAAAAAAAAACACTTTTGTTGTATGGAAGCCCCAATTAAATATTTATTTTATTTTGTTTTTAGTATTTGTTGTTATAGCGGCAACAGAAATACATCATCTGTGAAAAATTTAACTATCTAGCTATCACGGTTCATGAGATACAGCCTGGTGACAGACGGACAGATAGACAGATAGACGGATTGTGGAGTCTTAGTAATAGGGTCCCGTTTTTACCCTTTGGGTACGGAACCCTAAAACAATATTAAAGAGTTTTTGGAGGTGTGCGAAACAATGGGGAAAGTCCCGCAAACCTCCATTCTTCTTCTTAGCGTATCGATAGCAAATACAATATCTAAATATTATGTTTGTTTGGCCTAGAATTCTGCCACGGCAACACCATCCGGTGACGTAGTCTTAAGGTCCTCATATAACAGGTGACAGGGCAGGCCGCGCAAGATGAAAGGAGGGCCATGGTCTGCGGGGAGACGCCGCACAAACACTGAAGGTTGGAGCCATCAGAGAATCCCCACCTGAGAAGGTTGTTTTGGTGCGGCCGACCTGCGTGCTGAGTCTATTTAGAGTTTTCCAGTTCGGCCATGGCAACGCAAGTCCAGGAGGGAGACTCTCCGATTACTCGATGAAATAGTCAGGAGGCTTGAGCTTCTTCCGCCAAAGGCAGCATTTCTTCGAAATGGCGTTGCCATCAGATGGACTCACGCAGCCAAGGAATCTTTTTCGGCTTTTCAGCCTTTGAGGCACCGAGCCGTACCCGTGCATTGCGTGGCGTGGATTGTTTTCTAGTTTCGACCTGTATTCGGTTTGCTATAGTTCTGCGAATTTCCGGGGGTGCAATCCCGATCAGTGGGTACAACATTCGTACAAGTCGGTTTAAGACAACCTGTGGCAATACCGGCACGTTTCATATAGAGCTGTATCCACTAATTTGGAGTGCACAGAACGGCTCCATACTGGACTAGCATATTAACCAGTGGCGAAACAGAGCGCTATACCAGTTGTTCGCAGGATTTGAGGAGAGGCCTCCCAACCGGTGGTCGTTACGCGGCGTAGCAAATTGTTTCTACTGTGCATCTACCATTTGACACCCTCGCAATTCTTTTGGTAATTGAGAGACCTATCCAGAGTAATGTTGATATATTTTAGATGTAAGCTGTGGGTGACTGGCCTCCCTGCCATAACATGTTACGGGTTCGGCCCGCTTGTCTATTACGGAGATTAAAGGCTGTTTTTATAAGTTTTTCTATCTTTATATATTAGAGCCCATGATGTACAGGCTAGGTATTTATTTCAAAATTTAATCAAAATCTGTTTAGACGTTTTTGTGGGCAAGACAAACTTCCATACTTCTATCCTCACAAGCATTCGGTTTTATAACAGTACCAGGGTTAATTTCTCTAATATTAACAAATTAATGTATCAACGAGAAACAAAGATTTAACAACAACAATAAATAATAGTTATACCCTTCAAACTTGGTTACGACTCAGCTGCAATAATATTAATCTTGAATATACAGGCTCTGCAATTTACTACTAACTACTCTGGATAAGATTCTGATTCTGCATTTGATTTCATTATTTGGCCTATGTTATTATTTTTTATATTGCTCTATGTTATATTTTAAATCGTTATCGTCTATGGGTTTTACGTTATTATCGTTAACGCAGCGTGTCAACCCCTAATGTAGTTTCTTGTTTGATTCCGTCAACTACTTCTGTCACTTCCGAGTTTCGCAAATACTCAGAAACAAGCAAAAGAAATCAATAATATGGGCTATATTAGGAAACTTTCTTCAGAAGCCACAAATAACTAAGGAAACTATTCATCTTCGTTTAGTTCTGATGTGTAGTGATTACACAATATATTTTAACGTGGAAAATAGGAGTTATTTTAAAAGTGAAGATGATTATTTACTAATTCGTAGGTCTGCAAAAATAGAATTAGGTATTCAGATTGCTGATCATGAAACACAGTCCACAGTAGTGGGTGAAGTCGGGGTGTGGATAATGATGATGACAATGACTAATTAGAAGGCCATTTTCTCGTACTCTAAAACGTTCAAATTCAAATACCAATCTCATCTGGAAGACAATCTCGGTCATAAATGTATTTGTCATAATTTAGATAATTAAATAGAAGATACAGATTGAAACAGACATTACAATTTCAAATTATCTTAAAATACGGGCTTTGCGCCTCCAAATCAATCTCAATTATATAAAAGTAGAATGTACAATATAGGAAAATACAAAAAAAAACACACACGGACATCATACAGGATGAATAACAGCACCAACCACATCATTATCAGCATTTATTAATGATGTAAACTACGAAAACTATACAACAAATCTACTTAACGTTCTCGGTTTGTGCAGAAACATAATCACCAATACATTACCTCACCTTCCAATCAGCCTAGCAACAATGTATGACACACCAACGCTTGTACCTAGTAATCCAAACCCCAATTACTTATACCCACCCTGTAACAATATAACAACTATAGCAGTAAATACTCCATACATATATATCGGAGGCTTTGGAATACTGAACCAGGAACCGACTATCGATATGACATACGATCTCGTAAATTTGCAGGAAACTGCAACTGAACAAGACGGGTACCAGTGTTTACCTTCATAAAATCCGGTATCTAGGTTTATTGGCAGTGATTGCGAAGTTATGGGATGATGGGCGAACATGTGTGTAGGTAACAATAAATGCTTCATGTTGTGACGGGTTTCCTGTTTTGTGGGAGTTGATAGGACTACAAATCATCGTGCATGGATAGTCTGGTTTGGGCTGGGACAAGTATATATTGGCGCTACTCACTTCAATATGACATTTTCCACCCGACAGTGTTTATTTATTAACCTAAGATTGACATTATTTTAACTGAGGAATAAAAATGGCCGTTTGACATATTTTATATACAAAAGCTGTTATCAGACTATTGAAAAATCGGGCATTAGTCTTATTTTTAGGACATAATTTTTTAATTCCCCTGTCGTTTATCAAGATTATAAATTTCTTAAAAATTATGAAGATCTTGTAAAATCAGAAGCCATGAAATTCGTTTCTGTCAATCTCAAGATTAAGCACTCAAACGAATGTCCCTGACCTCGGAATAAAGATTGATAGAAAAGTTCGACCATCGGATATCGTGCGAAGAAGTAGGTTAGTTCTCGTGATATAGCGACGAGTTTGCTTCCATAAATTACTTTCAAAAGGGAACATGAACAATGAGTAGTGTATGTTTCATTGTTCAATGACATAATATAACGGGCGTAGTGCATAATGTGCTGAACAGAACAATTGTGCGTATGAATTCTCATACAATGCTTATACGACCGGTCCATTGCCAGAAAATGGCTATGTTGAACTCCACATAGTCATGTCAGGCTGTTGGCAATATAATTTGTGGGGCAGCAAACATAAATAATAAATATTTTACAAAGTGTTGCCTGAAAACAAGTAAGTGACGGTGTAGACTGTATTGATTTCCCACTGCTGGGTCACTCGCCTCCTCTCTGTGGTTGGGAACGGGTCCAGTGCGGGTTGATGGATGTCACATGCCGGTTTCCTCACGATGTTTTCTTTCACTGTATTTAGAAAAAGGTGTACTGATTGGGTCCCTCTTAAAATGAAGTAGTATATGAAAGGAATGACAAGTTATAAATACATATATCGTGAATGAAATCGAGGCCAGCAAATTAATAGACGGACTCGACTTGCCAAAATAATATTGCAAATTGACACATTTTTGCTGTTTCCATTTCCACATCAATGCCTCGGCCTGTCTCTTGGGATGAGAGTTTTCATTATCGAAACCGAATTGGTAATGAGATAAAATTTAAATATCGGTAATTAAATTGAGTATTTACGATAGTTACTTCCATGTCATAAAAATATATGAATATGTTGAAAATAAATTTATTTTGTGTTGAAAATTTCTGTAATATTGCTTGAAATTACTAGATCCTTGCCAAAACCAGGACGTTATTCGTATAAATACGTGATGACATGTATGCGTTATGTGTTAATTATGAGACACATTCCTTAAAAGTCTGACGAACATTTTTCCTGCAATTGGCATTGCTATTAATTAAAATTAGTTAATCCTGGTGAATGAGGTGATTTAAATAAAGTTTCTTTCTCCTCATTTTCCAGTCAACTTGCATCATCGTTTTCTGCCTTTAAATACTGATTGTTTTTAATAATCTCATTCATGTCAACCTCCTTAGCAACAATACTGCTTTTAATTTCCATGTAATAGTTAATAGGTAAATTTCCCCATAACTTGATATTTGGCTGGTAACTGTCAGTAACATAAAAGTGCAATGTATAAAATGGGTATAATTCCCATCAAAATAATACACGTCTGTGCTTTATCTTTTCAAACCAAAAGAGATGTGATTTTCTTCCGTTTCAGTGTACATTAAAATAATGTTTGCGCTTTAAATAAACCTCGATTTTTCTTTCTAACCTCCTTTTAATTTTCCCATTTTATATCTTGCGGGGTATTAGGATATAATCTGAAGGAAAATGATTACGTTTCCGCCCTCTCACCCTCGTTGAAAGTGGAATTTGGCCACGGCTGAACAAAGAAATCTTTACGCCATTAAGCTCGTCATATCACCTTCCAATTTCTTTTTCTTCCTCATCCAAGTGTTTTCTTGGATCTTGTTTGTCTTTCCAGTTACCGGTACTTATTTGCACACCAATCGGCTCAAAGACTGACAATCCCCTTTCCACAATAATAAATTGTATGTCTTTTAAATTTGTATGTATAATTCCGTTTTAGTGCACATTTTTTATCTTTACCCATCCAAATCGAAAATAGCCTCAGATAATTTTCATGCTTTGGGTTCAAAGAATTGTAAAAATAATAGGCTTTAGTATAAAATAACAATGTCATCATATAAATTAGAATGATGTCTATATAAGGTGTTCTGTAGATTTGCAAATGCACGAGGGATTACATGCGTGGCATCCTCTTGACATCCGCATGATACTAAAAACGCCATAAATTCCAAAACAAACCCTGCATCGATCATCATCCTCCTCTAACATACTGCAGTACTATTCTGCCACATATTTCTGACATACATGCATACATGATCGTCACTATAAACATTTTTACACCTGTGCATCCGTATGTCTCAGTCATGAAAACCGACAATCAGAGTTCAGATTACTTGCTACCGCAAGCGTTCTCAATGTAAATTTCAGTCATAAAGAATAATGATTTGCTCACAGTAACTTTGTCACTGTCAACTTTATATGAAAAGTAGCGCTGTATAAAAGTTTACCCCTTGATTTTCATGGAGAAAATGTTAGTACCCACTTTGCAGGTACTTACTGTAAGACAGAAGAGTAAGTAACATTGTAAGTTTTTATTATCACAAGATTTATGTTGAATGTACGTTTCGAAAATTAATTATGGTAAAAGATACGACGGTCAATTTCAGGATATTATTATCATAAAGGAAGATTTCAACCCCAAAACCAATGTCCAATCCTGGATATATAATACTAGAATTCCAGATCTGGGTAGTTTTGGTGTTGAAAACCTATAGTTTATAGGTCAGTAAAGTTTTTAATGAGCTTTTAAAATTATCCATTTAAGCTTGTGTGCCAATAAGTTTGTGGCTAATAAATAAATTTTATTTCTTTCTGTTTTTCTTTCTTTCCATTGATAACAACATAAATAATAAAATCGCAAATCCACGGTAAAAACGTGAAACTGAAGTCGCATAGCGTCTTTCAGTATATTAAAATGTACTCTGTGATAGCGTCACACCAACCGTTATAATTGAATACTGAACCGAAAGGGACAAAAAGAAACTCATTTATGCCTGCCATGTTATGAGATTAAACCTCGTGTTGTACACACACAACATGGTACTGTTTCGTTGTTTCACGTCCGAATGTGGGCCTCAAATTAACTTCAACTTGCTCGGTTTGTTTTTGATCGAGCCTATTTGGCTAAAGGAAAATGGGACCTGTAAATGGTAACGGGAAATGTTTTTTTTTCTTGCGAGAAAATTTATAAATAACCATTTTCTTGGAGTCAATTTTGTATTTATAGTTTCAAACATAAAATTCGATAGACATTGTTTTAGAGACTGTTATAGTTTGATGAAGAAGTAAGATCACGAAACTCGCTTAGTTATTGAAAAAATATGATATAAAATATATTTTTTCGAAGATAACGCATCCACCGTAATTCACCAATGTTCACTTGTTACACCATGACACGATGATTTATTCAACACCGAAAAAGTGTTGTAAACAGATACGGAATAAAACCGCAAATTGAATTTTCGATACGAATTTTTTCGTTAATTAAAAAAATGGCGGCACGGAAATGCCGGTCGGGTGTCGGCTTTGTTTTTTTATTATCTGAGCCTTATTTTTTCAATATCTATTTAGAAGAGATTATTTTCGGTTGTATCGTGAGCAGGATATTATGAACAAAAAATATTCTTCAGAATTGCTACAGTAAAAATAAAAATTAAAAAGATATTTTGTAACTGGTTACTGTCAGCCAGTATTACATCGCTGCTGAGCTCAGGCTTATTTCCATGACCGATCAATCTAGAACTAAAACTGTATTTATAGGGTACAAAAAATGTTTATGACTATTGATTTTCAAAATAAAGTTGATTAAATTTACTCTTTGTGCCAATGCCAAAAGTTATGATGATGATACCTTATGATGTATGTTTCGTTTTCAAAAAATATATTATAATTTATTTTCTCTATATACCTATTTTAATCGTTGAAATTGCCCAAACTATCCTAATTGTAATATGTCCTAATTTCCTAAAGATAAGAACACCGAAATTCCCTTTACCCTCAACAGCAAATAAACTGGAAGACAGCTCGGATAACTAATTTGGTTTCTCCCCAGAGAAACCCCATGTTTACCACTTACCCCAATCAACAACAAAACAACGGTACACATTTAATTACTTAACAATTAGAAAGTCTCTATAGAATAGGCACAAATAGTAAAACGTGGCATAAAATCATAAAATATGAAATACAAATTTTGGACAGGGATCGAAAACTAAATTCATTAAAACTATGGCTGAACAAATGTTTTCAACTCAAAACTCTGCGTTCAACGACATTTTGATACCGATAATAGTTTTGCTACCCTTTGGGCTATAGATAAAATGTTACAGGTAATTCTAATGTCTATAAAATGACGCATTTAGTTCACTTATGCTTGAAATAAAAAATAAAAATCTATACGCTTAGGTACCTTATGGATTTTTCTATTTATAAGCTTAATATTGATTGGAGGAGCTCGTGGCTAAATAATAACAGCAGCACGGGTCGATCTTCGTCGGTCGGTCCGTGAATGGGTGACCATTTCAACATACCGAGTTTCCTCCGTGCCTCGGAAAGCACGTTAAGCCGTTGGTCCCAGCTGTCATTTGAAGATCTTTGACAGTCGTTACGGGTAGTCAGAAGCCTGAGATCTGACACCAGTCTTACCAAGGGGTACCGTGTTACCCAGTTACTGGGTTGTGGAGGTCAGATATGCAGTCGCTCCATGTTAAACACTGGTACTCAGCTGAATCCGGTAAGACTGGAAGCCGACCCCAATATAGTTGGGAAAAAGGCTAGGCAGATGATTTATAAGCTTAATATTGACTTAATTGAATAAATCAAGTTAAGCATATATAAGATTACTGGTGGTAGGCTTCGGCCGAAGGCTTGTGACCACCCACCGGGCAAAGACGTACCGCCAAGCGGCTTAGCCGTGTTCCGGTACGATGCTCGGTGTAGCCACTAGAGGAGTTGGGTCGAGATAGTTGTTCCACTGCATGCTGACCAGCCTGACTCGCGCTGTTTTGGGCGTATCGGGAGACTAGTTGCGGAGGGTAGTGGGATCCGAGGCACGGTGCGCCGCTGGCCGACCGCAGGTAGTTGGGGGCCCAAGTAGTGTGCCAGCCACACACGAAAGGCTGCCCCGCCAACTGTCGAAAAATCCCGGAATGCACCATCGTGCTGGTTGGCGACCAGATGGGAGGGCCCGATGGACATCTCCGGGGGGGCTCGGGCGTCCCCGCAGTCTCCGAACTAGTGCCCCAAAGATGGCGTCCTTTCAGTGCGTGTCTGTAGGTTAGTAGCGTGGAACCTCATCTCACTTCCTTCTCCTCTCCTTTCACTCTTACAAATAATGGCACGAAATAAAAAGAAAACTGGAGTTAAACAGCGGCTGCACCCCCTCCCACACAAAGTGCACCTCACTAATATTAGAGGTCTGCACTCCAATCTCACCTCAGTCCACCATCATCTGGAGACTGAAAAGCCAGCACTGTTTTTCCTTACGGAGACGCAGATAGGAAGTCCGTCAGACGTGTCGTACTTATCCTACCCAGGGTTTACCCTGGAGCACAATTTCAAACCACGCGCGGGTGTATGCATGTATGCCCGAGACGACACTTGCTATCGGCGTCTCCGTAACCTTGAAGACTCCAGGTTCTCAGTGCTGTGGGCTCTGGTGGACACAGGGCTGGATAAGATTATCTACGCCTGTGTCTACCGGTCGCACAGCGGAGATCGGGAGACAACCAGGCTCACAGAGTACCTCAGTGAGGCGGCTGATGCGGCACAACAGCGGTACCCTTCCGCCCAATTAGTGCTACTGGGGGACTTTAATGCCCACCACCAGGAGTGGCTCTTCCCATACCAGTGCACTGATCATGCTGGACGAGAGACGCGCAAGCTTGCGCTAGCGCTAAATCTCACCCAGCTGGTCCAGGGGGCAACGAGGGTGCCAGATGTTGATTCGCACACAGCCAATTGCTTGGACCTTCTGCTGACAACAGATCCAGACCGATACTCAGTGTCGATATCTTCACCTTTGGGTAGTTCCGACCACTGTCTGGTGAAGTCTGTATCCGTCTACTCCCCGCCCGATCCCAGCCCAAGAGGCTACCGGCGGGTATGGCGGTACATGTCAGCAGATTGGGATGGGATGCGATCTTTTTTCGCATGCTATCCTTGGCAGCCCACTTGCTTCTCTTCGGACGATCCATCGTCATGCGCTGACGCCGTGACTGATGTGTTGCGTCGGGGGATGGAGTACTATATTCCATTTTCTGACGTAGCAATGTCTAACGTCGACAGACCATGGTTTGGAGCCGAGTGTAACCACGCCAACGCGGTCAAACACAAGGCCTACCAGGAATGGGTTGACGCTCGAACGCGCAAGGCAAATGACGTGAGTCAGAAGAAGAGAGCCTTCAACAGGGCTGCCAAGTCCTGCAAAAAGGTGATGCGAAGAGCACGGTTTGACCACATTAGCAGAATCGGGAACAAACTTGCTTCATACCCAGCGGGTAGCAAAGCGTTTTGGTCCCTGGCTAAGTCGGTCGAATCAAATTTCTGTCGCCCCTCACTACCACCACTGCTGAAACCTGACGGGTCACTAGCCCACTCCGCTGAGGAGAAGGCAAACTTGTTTGCCTCCCTCTTTGCGGAATCTTCGCATCTGAATTCTGATGGCGCGCAGCCTCCTCCTTCTTCTGATGGATGTGTGACGAGTATGTCGAACATTCGCATCCATCAAAAGGACGTCCGTAGGGTGCTGCGTAGCCTTGATGTGAACAAAGCGAGTGGCCCCGATGGTATACCAGCAATTGTACTTAAAACCTGTGCGCCTGAATTGTCTCCGATCTTGACACGCCTGTATCGCCTATCGATAGAGACTGGAAAAGTGCCGAAGGCTTGGAAGCAAGCCAACGTACAGCCCGTGCCCAAGAAGGGCAGTCGAGCTGACCCTGCCAACTACAGACCCATATCTGTAACGTCCATTCTCTGTAAGAGTATGGAACGTGTGCTCAACGGGAAGCTCCTGGCATACCTAGAAGCAAACGACATCCTCAGTGACCGCCAATACGGCTTCCGCCGAAATCGGTCCACTGGGGATCTTCTAGCGTATGCCATTCACATCTGGAGTGAGGCCATCGAGAGACACGGGGAAGCGCTAGCCGTCTCCCTCGACATCTCGAAGGCTTTCGACAGGGTCTGGCACGAAAGCCTTATTGGTAAGCTTCCTTCCTTCGGTCTGCTTAGTGGTCTGTGTGATTGGATTGCGGACTTCCTGAGGAATCGATCCATCCGAGTGGTTATCGACGGCTGCTCGTCCGGTCAGTTAGATATTAACGCCGGAGTCCCTCAGGGGTCAGTGCTCTCGGCAACATTATTCTTGCTGCACATTAATGATCTGCTAAAACCCGGCACCTTTGGGTACGCAGACGACAGCACTGTTGCTGAGAGATACGTGTCCGACGCGCGGGCTACTGGGCCTCAGATTCGGTCTCTCCGGGAGGCCATGGTTGAACGCTTGAACTTGTCCTTGGAGGCAGTCTCCGAATGGGGCGATGCCAATCTGGTCAGGTTCAATGCCGCAAAAACACAGGCGTGTCTCTTCTCCGCGAAAAAGAGCCAATTTCACCCGGCTCCTTCTTTCCGAGGTGTAACCATACCGTTAACGGACCATCTTGAGCTTCTTGGCGTAACGTTGACATCGACACTTAATTTTGGCCCATACATTGAGGAAAAGGCTCAACTGGCTGCCAAAAAGTTGGGGATCCTTGCGAAGGTGAGACGATACTTCACGCCGGAACAGCTGCTTAAGTTGTATCAAGCGCAAGTTCGATCTTGCATGGAGTACTGCTCTCACCTCTGGGATGGATCTGCCAAATACCAGCTTGATGCACTTGAGTCGATTGACAGACGGGCCAAAAGGCTTATTGGCAACGATGCACTGGTCGGCTCAAAGCTCCAGAGCCTCGAACATCGTCGACGAGTTGCCAGCCTGTCGGTTTTTTATCGGTTACACTTCGGGGAGTGTGCGACGGAACTGCACAATTTGATTCCGCCTAGCCCTTTCCATCATCGGACTACAAGACGTACGGCCATGCGCCATCGGTACATGGTGGACATCCCTCCCATACGCACAAAGCGTTTTGCTAATACTTTCATTGTGCGCACAGCTAAGGAGTGGAACTCCCTTCCGGGGTCTTTGTTCCCTGATAGCTACAACCTTGGGGTCTTTAAGTCAAGAGTGAATAGGTTTCTTCTAGGCAAGCGTGCTTCACCGTAGACCTCATCATCGCTTAACATCAGGCGAGATAGTGGTCAAACGCGAGCCTATAAAAGATAAAAAAAAAAAAAAAAAAAAAGATCAGTGGTGAAATCATTTATTTCAACTAGATTATTCAAAACACATTTTTATGTAAAAGAACTACAAAAATATAAATTCTTGTCGTCAATTTGCAAAAGTAGATTGTTTTTTTTATTGTCTGTAGGCTCGCGCTTGACCACTATCTCACCTGATGGTAAGCGATGATGTGGTCGACGATGAAGCACACTTGCCTAGAAAAAACCTATTCACTCTTTACTTAAATACTCTAGATTGTAGAAACACAGACTCCGGCAGGGAATTCCACTCCTAAGATATCCACCATATACCGATGATACATCGCCGTACGTCTGGTAGTCCGATGATGGACCAGGCTGGGCTGAATTAGATAATGAAATACCATCGCACACTCCCCGAAATGTATCCGATAAAAAACCGACAAGCTGGCAACTTGGCGACAATGTTTAAGGCTCTGGAGCTTTGACTTGACCAGTGCCTAATTGCCGATGAGACTCTTGGCCCGCTTTTCGATCGACTCTAGTGCATCAAGTTGGTATTTTTCATGGAAAAGAACAAGAACAAACCAATTTTTTTAAAAGAGTAACCGTGGAGTTTCTTGCCGGTTCTTCTCCACAGGAAACGACTAACCCGAACCGTGCACCTTTTGTCGACGTTTTATAAGTGCCCATGTAGGCCTAAGTGAAATAAAAAACATTTGATTTGATTTGATTTGATTTGATTATACTTTCTCTTTTTAAAAACAAAAGTAAATACTATGAATTGTATGCTTTACGTTAATTATTTAATTGTTACGTGTGAAAGATGCACCTAGAATAACAATACTCATGTACCACCACAGCTAAGTTTACAACTTGTTAATACAAACAGGAAGGTACTTTTACCGCCCAGCAAAGTACGTAAAACTCGTGCACTTACTATCAGCAAAACGGCCATAAGAAGTCGCAGCCACGAGCAAGCAGCAGCTAACTCCACACAATGTACAGTATTTTAATGGAGTTAAGCATGTTTTACCAAGTACTAAACGCTTTAGTGGCTAAAAGTGTCCGGTCATAGAGTATTAGTGTAAGTTTTATGGTAAAAGTTGTACATCCTCTCTCGAGTAATGACATTTTGGCCGCACTTAGTGACTGCAAAATCTAGCGGATATGGTAGGTAACGCAATTTGTGAGCTTTACCCGCGTGATCCCGACTAAAAATAGGACGCCCTACCTCAGTGTAGTGAGAGCCACTAAAGGATTATTAAGGCTTATGGCAACAGTGTCCACAGCTGTCTACTGCACAGCTTTAAAAGGGTTGGGGCGACTCGATTTTCTGACACTTTGAAATATAAACTTCGCACTTATCGGTGGGATTTTGGTAAATTGTGGTTTGATTGATTACTTTAAATTACGTACACAAGATAAACCGAACTGAAATTTTCAATATAAAATGTAATTCGATAAAACTTCAAAGCGAACAACATAATTTATTCAATTGGTGGAGTTTAGAAGCCGCAGTAGGTACTCATCATCATTTTCTCCTCCGTATCGATCATTTGGGGTTGCCAATTCAAGTCTTCTTCTTCTATATTACTTATTACTTAATCATTTTATAGTCCATTCGATTTAAGAAAATAGTGATTCGGACCAATCAGGTCGCAACAAATTAGGAAGCTAATTTCACAGCACTCTGTTTTATCGAATACTAGCAATCTTTTCAATTTGTTTATTAACAGAAATTTCTTACATAATTTATTCACCATTTATTTTTTTGTCATTTTGACAGCCGACGCCGACCAGTGGCCACAGATTGGCTCTGTCGTTTGTCTACAGTTTCGACAAATGACCATTGAGCCGTCGGGATTTTGGTCGTATATTTATTGTGTTTTATTTACATATTTGTCTTATACGTTATACATAATTATACATACTGTGACTCACCTTCTGTGTTTATGCTATTTTGTTTTTTTCTTATTTCTATTTTATTCAGTAAATATTGTACATTCCGTACCGTGAATGTGTCCGTGGCATCAACATTGGGCCCTATCAGAATATCAGCCTAGCGCAGCGTTATTTTCTTTTAAATATCGTTGCACATGCTGAGGTAGTAGCCTTTTTGGTCTCGCACGGGGTTATTTATTTTTTATTATTGTTTGTGTTTTGCTTATCTCGTGTCTCCTGTGCGGGTCACAAATAAATAATTTTTCTTTCTTTCTTTCTTTCACAGTGACAATTTGTTGCGACCCGACTCACTATTTTCTTTAATCAAATGGACTAAGTAGTCACCTTCTTTCACTCTTAGCATGCATACAGTCCACCTATCATTTCTTTGTTTTTCCAACTCTGTCAAAATCACTTCATTCATTCTCATAACTATCCTCACGCCATCTATCTCATTGCTCCAAATCACATGCAATATAGGTACATACTCAATGTAGTACAAAATTTTAGTTCAGTCGAACAAACTGGCGCAATAAGGCGAAACTAGTGGTTTATCTTTCAGTATAACCTCAACATAACTGCCAGAGGCATTCCTGCTAATGTGTATCATTTGTCCGTAGTTTTCCACTTGACCTGCATTCGCCCAAGGGTTTTAATTAATGAATCCCTTTATTACTGTTTCGTAATGTATGAATTCTCTTTGAACAATTAGTCTTTGAGTACTTGATTTCTAATGATTTTATGAAATTCTTAGTTTTCTTTACAGTGGCATGTTGAGAATTTGCATCGATAGTCTGTAAAAAAATATTTTGTATAAATAAAAGAAAGATATTATAATTTTTCTTTTCTGCGAAGATAAAGGATTCCTATACAATTATATTGTACCAACTGTTTTATTTTTGATTTGATCATTTCAAATATTATTCTTTGTAATATTTCCAGTGGAAATAAAGGGTTGATTTTTAAGTAAAGACAAAAAGCAGACTAAGGCCTATATTTCAAGTCATTTTGTAGGACCTCTACTCCACTCCGTTGCCATGACAACAGAAAAACCATCGATAAATGTCAATTAATAACTATTTTAACACTGTTTTGCTGTTTGTTGTGTTGTTTTATTTTTTCTTTCTTTCTTTATATTTTTATTCCGAGTAAGAGATAACTTGGAAAATATGAGTTATGTTACTCATATATAATATTCCTATTTCTATTTATCTACATTACAATTTAATTAAGTTTTATCTCTGTGTAACCATGTAAAAATATGTGCCTTACCTACTTGGGAAGAGACTGGACCCCACTACACAGGGAATCCTAGTGTGGGATCCAGGGAATTTGTCAATAACTAGCACTTAAGGGTTTCTATTTAATGTATTATTGGTTTAATATTGTACTGTGTAAAATTTAACGAATAAAGAATTTATTTATTAATTTATTTATTTATATTTCAAATGTGCATAGGTACGAAAGGAGTTCCATTTTTAAGTAATAAAAAAAATTCTTTCCGCAGATGTATCCGAGGCGACTACCTGAAGGTATACTCCGAAGGAGGGGTCCACGGTCCAGGGCCACCCGGTGTGAATGAATACTCCGCCTGGTCTAGAGTCCTATGTGGCAGCAGGGCTGATGCCCCACCAGCGCTATACTCCCATGGACCATTATTGGCCCTGGAACTGCATACAGGAGCCAAAGCAACTAATGCGACTGGTTTCGTTGGGAACTACAGGTTTATAGATAGAAGTGAGCATCTCACATATTTTTGTATTCTTAGAAAATATTATTTTGAATTTAAGACAGAAGTATAGTTAACTGCATGTCAGAGGTTTCCACCGTGAGCTTACCTGGTGTAACCACTGACGTGCAGTCGAAAATATATTTTTTAGATACACGAAATAAAATAAATTAGTAGTTGCAAAATTATTATATCCTTGTATTGAGAGTTGGATCTTGTTACGTTTGTGAATTATCTGTTTATTGTACTATCTATTTTTAGCACAACTAGAGAACAAATTCAGTTCTCACATTCCATAAAATTTATAGTCTTGCTCTTTTCACAAATGGCCATGACCAAATCAAGTTAAAAAACACTCGAGTCAATAACGAATCAAACAATAAAACCACTTTAAACTTTGTGCTTCGCCATAGAACAAAAATATACGTTAATAAACGTCTCATTTTGCTTCTAACTTCATTTATTCGTTCCATAAAGTTTTTACTCTGTGGTCATTAATTCTTATTATAGTCAATCTCTCTCGTCCTTGGTTGTCCGTCTCTGTCTAATCGAATCAGTGTCTGGTTTGGTTACCTTAAATATATCAATTAATTTCGTTAAGGCCACAATAGCTTGAGCGATGTTGGTTTTAGGGAAATTAATGAATGAACATTCAAAGGGCTTATGGCTATGGTTTCATGGAAAATATCTATGGCTTTATTTCCTACTGCAGCTTTTAAAATTGATAACATTTCACTCTTATTTTTTTTTGTTAAGTCCTTCATTTACTTTATTTGTATTCTCAAAGCATTTAAAGTTTATGTAAATGTCATAAATATGCGAATATGTAATCCATGGTAATGTTAATGTAATTTATTACAAATACTTAAGCTGCAAGCAAATCAATATTCAGTCTATCAGATAATGCTTACAAAAGACTTAACCCAGCACAAAACACCAAACAAACAAACATTTCACTCACGTAACAGATCGACTTCCATTCATCGATTTCTAAAGTTTTCCAATTTATAAAACTTGTATCTCGTTTCCTAGGAAATTTCGAGACAGACGGTGTACAAGTGGCTGAGACGTGGTGTGATTACGTCTTCCATTCGCAGGCGAACAGACCCGTTCATGGACGGTTGTATAGCCCGAGATATCCATCGAGTTATCCTAGCAATGTGAGGTGTACTTATCACTTTAGCGCTAGGTGAGTGTGAAGTTTATGCAGTTGAAAGATTTGTTTCTTGTGTTTTATGGAACTTTGTGTTTTTAACTTTTTGAGATACACATACCATTATAATACAGTATTCTGGGCTCACCATTTCCATCAGGATGATATATTCTTTATTAAAGAAACCCTGTACATGACCATACCACAACACACCATTTTTATATTATTAGGTCATTACATATGAAATAAACGACAGTTTAATGAAAGTTTATTTTTTATTCAATATTGAGTATTAAATTACAAAAAATATTTAATCGAATTATGTGGGCTAACATGAATCTCTAGACAAGTGACATTCTATCAACAAAAGCCTGGAGATAGCGATTGGAAAAATGTCAAAAATGTATAAACATGGCAAAATTTATCGGAATATCAAGTGATCAATCCCTGACATTTCGGCATTTCAAATTCAATAAATCAAATCCGACAGTATATATATTATATATTATAACCATACCAATGCCTTTAAACATTTTAATATAAAAAAAAACGTTTTAAGGTATGGTTTGTAATATTATTGTGATATGTGTGCCCCAACACAAGTATAATTTATAACTTACTGCGGCTAACTCCAACTATGTAATGCTGTATAATGTACGAGTTACAATAAAAACATTTTGATTTTATGTACTGTCAGTTTTTTTTAAGTCATAAAATTTTGATCTAACAATAAATTTTATAACCTACTACTTTAAGCTACAATGAAGCTTTGAAACTCTAAATCAATACTTAATATCTTATCTTCCTCAAATAAACTGATGAAATAAACTTCTCCATTTACAATGAACAGTTTACAAAACTTTCCTTCAAAGACGGAATTATTAAGTCACAAGTCAAGTGCTTCCAAAAATCTAATTCCTCTTCTAACAATTCTAAGTACTTTAATACTTGGCATTCTTACTGTTTTAGGCACAACGAGCGGATCAAGTTAGTTTTCGAAGAGTCGTTCCTTCAGAAAGGCGACGAGAGGTATTTAGGAGTTCACTTCTTTAGTAATGTCTTAGAATAAATAGATACAGAAGATCCACTCCATACAATAAGTGAAGAATATGCACACGCATTCATAGATGCGTACGTAAAGTGATTTCAAACAAATGTTAGTGGCAAGTGCGCTTATACTCGCTGTACGCAAAGCATGTCTATTTGTGCGTGGGTTTACGTTCTTCGTATGAAGTATACCTTCTGTACCTATCTATTCTGTGGTCAGTAATACGTCTTTTGCCTTTTGGTGTTATAACTTTTCCACATTTCAGTTGCCTCAATCGTGCTGACATAATAAAAGTGTTCGATGGACGGACTTCGACGGCGCCGGTTCTAGCAATGCTATGTAACGAAGTCGTAGGTACGAATTACTTTTGATCTCTGTTATAGGATCTTGATTTCTTAGTGTCTTTTTATCTTGTTTGAGGTATAAAAAAATATTCAGCGATTATATAAGTGAGCAGTATGTTTCATTTACCATTATTTTGCGATTACTAATCATATTGTTTTCATCATAAAAATAATTTGAACAGTAATATATTATTATTTAAAGATATTATATTTGTTACAATTTTTCTCCAGGTTATGAGATACTTTCAACGGGACCAGACTTATTGGTACAGTTCACGGCCAACTCCAATATCCCAGGCCAAGGATTCAAGGCAAGATACCAGTTCCAAATGGAGGACGACTCTAACGCAGGTTTAGTAAGCATGTCATAATAAATTGTATCATCAGATGATATAAATTTAATATGGTCTATTATCGGAAAATTGGTACGATGAGTTCTCAGTTAATAAAAACCATGGTTGCAAATCAGCCTTGATTAGATTTGATTGCAAATAATGATGACAGCTTTCAAATCTGTTGGAGATCCAATAAATAAATAAATTGGTCGTCTCTAGGATATTAAATTATTATATCTTACTCTCTTCCAGTTTATTAACTTGCATCTGTAACAATTTTATAATACAAAGCGTTCGACAGTCGATCAGTAATTTCAATGTTTCCAATTGAAAAATTGTAAAGTGAATACTTTATACAAAAAGTAAGATGTTCCCACTGCTGGGACACAGGCCTCCTCTCTGTGTGTGTCTTCCTTGTTTACTATAAATATAATAACCATTATTTTATTTCTTAGAGCAACAGCTGTCGATGAATACCTTTGCAACAGCCTTTGCAATTTCATTTTAAACTTCATAAAATTTAATATGGTGAACCACAATAATCTTCTCTTTCTCACCAGATGGGGATATTAATAAGAAATCAAGTACAACGGAGGCAATATCCGGCTTAGGACCGGCTGTGAGCGCTGCCAGTGAGTACTTAGAATAAGGTCCCCATTTAAAAACAGAGGGTTTGCGTTTTTGTAAACAAAATCACCTCATATATTATTAGGAGTGCCATCTTTGCGTGAAATGCTTTGTAGACATTTCTTTCTTCTTGAGGCTTGGAGCTTGGAGCAGATTTTAATAAAGATGAGCTTTTATAAGATATTTTTTGCCAAGCAGTAGTCAAGATGCTGTCAAAAACTAATCCGGGCTAGTAACAATGTGACCTTTTAAGTTTATCTTAGACATCACTAATATGTCATGGTCCTATTTTGGCATAGGATAGGGCAGATGAGACCCCTTTTGCTGCACTTATACTCCCGCTTGGTCCATTGTGCGTACAGACCTCCTCTCAGTGAGAGGGCCGTAATCCACCACGCAGACCCAGTGTGGATTGGTGATGTCTTAAAATTTTGGGATCTAAGACATGCCGGTTTGGTTTCCTCACGATTTTTATTCTTATTCTTTATTGTACACAAAAAAAAAAACATAAAGACACAGATACAATAGGACAGCTTATGTACAAAGGCGAGCTTAACCCATAATTGGGTTCTCTTACAGCAAACCACGATGTTCTCCTTTACTGTTTTGAGAGCAGTGGTGATGAAATAATTTACACATAGTAAAGCGCCTGCCTGGGTTCGAACCCACGACCTACAACTTGTAAGTCACGGCCGTTACCACCGGGCCACCATTCCTCTTCCCCATTTGGGCATCTTGACCATAAAAAAAAACATGAAAACCGAACTGGGCGTCCGACAGGTCTGGCCCTACCTCCCGCAACAGGCTATTTAGCCAGGTGGCGATGATCCCCTCGAATAATTTACCGACCTCATCGAGCAGAACGATGGGCCGGTATGCCGAGGGGGAGTCCACCGGGCGTCCCTCCTTCCGGAGGAGGCATAACTGCCCCTCCTTCCAGAGCTTCGGGAACCGCCCAGCCGTCAGGCACGCGCTGAAGAGGTCCCGAAACCTTTCCTCCATGAGGGACGCTGCGATGGCCACCACCCGTGCGGGAATGCTATCCGGTCCAGGGGCCGTTTTCTTCACGCAGAGGCACAGAATCCCCGCGCGAAGTTCCTCCGCCGATACCGGAGGGACATCCTCCTCTGGCTTCGCTGATAGAATGACACCTTGACTAGAGCCCTTGGCCATAAATAATATAGATATAAAAAAAGAAAAAAAAATGGTGACCCAAACAGGAGACCCAATATAAGCAAAAATAAAACTTTAATAAAAAATAAAAACGCCGCAAAGGCTCATATCTCACCATGTGCAGCGATATCTAAAAGAAAATAACGCTGCGCTGATATCAACGCACTTTGAGCAAGTGGGGTGATAATGCTTGAGCCTTCTTTGTACAAGAAGAGGCGTTTGCCCTGTAGTGGGACACAGACAGACTGTTATTATTTTTAATCTACTGCTACTTACTATTTACTCATGCATTGTAAAAGTGCATACATATAAGTGTTTTTGATACTGGCTTTTATCTGCTTTGTTTGTACGTCAGGATAAAGTCAATGAAGTCAGTAACGACGAAAGTATTAAAGAATCATGTTCCTGCCAAGCAACCGAAATAAGCTTCCAAAGTTCAATTGGCTTTAATTAATGACGTAACGACTTCTACAGTTCTACACGTGCCAATGATTTTCAAAAGGTGGAGGTTAAATCTTCTATTGAGTTTTATCTCATATATGTTTGGTACATAGAATCGTGCCAAATTGCTTGAGAATTTATTAATACGAAGTCGGAAGCTTAAGACTTACTTTATGTGGCATACAAGAGAGAATTTCTCGTGGTTTGAGAGAAACGGAATTTAACAGCCGTTAGAATAGATATTTTCGATTTAAAGTTTATTTTTCTCACCAATGCTTTTGCTTAAATAATCGCTGAATGAGACTAAATTTACAATGTCTTTAATGCACTTCAATTAAATTAAAATAGGTGAAGATTTTCTCGGATCACTTTAGTTTCAATTATTAGCAATTCTTCCTTTTATATTTTTAAATATATTTAGAATCCTTGTATAATTTTCATCACATTGTGACAGCATAAATAACTTATCTTTATAAATATATTCAAATGAACGAAGCATCTCACGCATAATGTTCCACAAATGTAACATAACTCTCTCGCATTTCATAATAATATATTATTATGAACTAATGTACAATATCCATTAGTGATGACACCTTCATTCCAGCGTCATCCTGTCATCAAGTATTCAGCAGCGATAAGAGCAAGACCGGTAAATTGACGTCACCTCTTTACCCAGCTCCTTACCCGCAGAAAACGCAATGTCATTACGACTTTTTAGCCCGAGGCAGAGAAAGAGTCAGACTGGTGTTTGAAGACTTCAGCTTGCAGCGAATAACAGAGAATATTATAGAGTAAGTTTTTGAAAATTTTCTTGATCCATTTGCATATTTTTACTTAGAACTCGAAGTTAGTTGTAGTTCTGATTTTTTGTTGGGATTTGCACACTGGGGTAAGCTGTAGTATCCTACAGCTTGTTTTCACAGTGGAGCCTGCTTTTAGGTTTCCGCAGCGAGCTGCCGAAAGCTGAGTCCTGGGGCACTAGAGAAATGCCATTCGAAGTCAGTGATGGCTTATAGTCGAAATTAAAATTTAAGGGATGAATAATTTCGATAGCATTTGACATTTCCATACATATTTTCAATTTTTCCAATCGGTATCGCCACGCTTTAGATGTTAGAATGTCGCTTGTCTAAGGCCTCTGTGCAGTCTTGACGATCGCAATCGATATATTCACCATATAATATCCATATATGAATCTGAAAGTATTTTATATCGACATAGAAGAAATGAAGTGGAAGATGTGTGATGAAGTGTTTGTCATTCAGATGAGCAATAATGAGCATGCAGCACGAAAAATAAAAATTTGATTAACTCTTTTTGAAACACGACAACAACACGAAATAACAATATTACTTTGAGAAAACAAAATGGACAAGTATGAAGAACGAAAACAAAGCACTCGAAGCGATATCGAATAAGCAAATTTACTTTGTTACAGTTGCGAGAGTATGGATTCTCTCGACGTATTTTTGTATGTAGACGGTCGTCTCGAAAAGATGGCATCATTTTGCGGCAACGATATACCGAAGCCAATAATGTCGAATGGACCCAAGTTATCTATCGAGTTCCGTGGATTATACTCATCGAGAAACAGCAGGGGGTTTAAGATATCATACTCTTTTGTTGAAGGTACATACTTCTTTTGTTTTATCTTAATTTCGTATGTGTGGTCATGCCTTTGGTTTATTGTGATTGATTGATATCAATTTGTATTTCTTTGGTCTTGTGTTTTTCCTGTCTTGTTCTTCGAGATGGCACTTATCTTTCATTTATTATAAGAACAAATTAGAAAAGGACATCGTCTATTACAAATCAAAGTTACTAATTTTGATGGCATCTACATTTACACTCTAACACTAATATGTGTAAAGTAATCTTCAGAACACATTTTCATCGTATTTGAAAATCTTTTGTCATTTCCACATCGGAATTCAGAGCACCACGTATTCCTACCTCATCATTCTTGATGCCGTCCGCGCGTAATTCCTCACATTTTATGAATGTTCGCATTTCAAACATGGTGACGTTGCGTTTATGTTTTTTTACAATAGGAGCTAGGAAAAATTTGGAATGTTATAATGATATACGATTTAGATGAACATTATAATCTCAAATATGGTGGAAAACAGACCGACTGGGAAACGAAAGAAAACGGCAACTGCTTTGCGCAACTTTCAAGTGAAGTAACAAATCATAAATTAATACCCGAAAGTATCGCCATTCCGGAAAGCCTCAATTACGCCAAAATCCACGGACACCAAAAAACAAAAGTAAAAAAGTTTTTGACTTTCAGATTACGGGATCGCAACGGGGAGTCAACTTTTAGAATTTCCATGTGCCTTCGTATTTAATAGCAGCGAGAGGGGGAGGGGAGTGGTGACGTCACCAAACCACCCTGGCCTCTATCCAAGGGACACAGAGTGCAATTACTTCTTCTACGGCAACGAAAACGAGAGAGTACATTTACATTTCACTTATTTCGACGTCGAAGGTGTGGTCCCGTAAGTAATTCATTTGAATACTATTAGGTTTAGAAAAGTCTTTCGCGAAGTAGCTTTCGTCACTAGCGGAGTGCGGTGGGTACTTGATAAGGGTCATTCATGCCGTTGGCTTCACGTTGGGTAGGGATTGGTTTCTAAATATGCCTAATCCGTCGTGATCGAGGTTGGAAGTGACATGGACTTTAGTGAAAAGTCGATTTTCATCAATTTACTTCCAAAAAAAAAACTATTCCTTCAGTTAAATACTATTAGACCTTTTTAACTTCTCTTAAATTTTGGTGACGTTAAAATTATACCACCTTATATTTTAATGAAATTTATTTTACAGGTGTGAAGCAGTATCAGCCAGTGATTACGTCCAGTTTTACAGTCAAATGATCGAGTCACAAAGCCACAGGCACTGTGGTCAACTAAAAGAGCTCCAAGTGACATCAGAGAAGAATTTTCTAAGAATAACCTTCAAATCTAACGACAGGCTCGATGCTACAGGATTCAAAGCTAACTACATATTTCTAAGAGACTCCGAGATGCATAGTATAACTATGCCTAATTCTATAGATAACGGTTTGTATTAAATTCTATTTATAGAATAAGTGTCAACCAAAAACCATAGATAAATAACCATATAAAAATAACACGAATATGACATACTGCGCCATCATAAAATAAATTGAGACAATTGTTAGGAGGATGATTATCATCGACTACAAAAAGAAGATATAATAGAGGTAAAATGTGCGTAAAGACACGTTTGCTCATTATCGTCAAGCAACAGAGCAGTAGCCAATCACCTTTTTAAGACCAATGACAATCGTTCCATTTCCTTGCACACCTTACGAATTCAATGCGCGTATTATTCTATTAACTCCTCGTACAGTTTCTCAGTGTTTACTTATGATTAAGTTAGTTTGCTAGTTCTAAGTCCAAACTCGAAGATACTTTGGTTTTCGTTTATATACGGAGCGTCATTCCAAGTTTGTAATTTTGTTGTATCGATTTACTTGTAAAGTTTAGTTACGTTCGAGTAGATGAGTATTTAATTTTATATTAAAGGTATATGCAAATTCAGTACCGGTCTTATGTACTTCAGCGTTTGCTAAATAAATAATTTTGGAAGGGAAATTTTATGTCCCTTGAAATACGAACTTGAAATTATTTAACAGCAGTAAAGTGTCCGGAGTAAGTAATAATGTAGGACACTTTTAACAACTTTTTAACTGTTGTTTGAGGGACTGTTTATACGTACCCTGAAATCACTTAGAGCGTTCCATTACAAAGTTGATGGTCACCAGAATTAGTTTCTCAAAGAATTATTTCTTTAAACGGTTTCGAAACATCTAACTAATATACAATATCTTCTCTTTTTTACCCTACCATAACCATTACCATTACTGTTGTTTCCAATACGTTTTTTACCATTACCATTCCTCCTTTATTCTATTAACACAGCACAATCTTTGTATATTTATATTACAAAATATAAGTCCTAGTATAGACCCAGGCATGTAACTTGGCAAGGTTTTAACGGAGTGGGGGTAAGTACGCATAGTGCGCGAACTGAACAACCACTATATAGGGCAAAAGGAACGTGGACGCGACGCGATTGGTCAGTCGATCCTTGTGTCAACTGACTAACAAATCGCGCGCTCGGAACAGTGCTAAACGTTCCCCGCGTCCCTTTTGGTAACCAAAGAGACCTTAAAAAACAACTTGTGTGCATCTAACGTATCTTGTCAACTTACGTGCCGGCAACTATATCTACCTACATCTAGGACCAAAATTGGTATCCCAATAAACCAACCGAATCTCATTGAAGTTACTACTAACTCCGTTAAAACCTATTTCTATGAAACCTCTAATCTGATGATGTTCGGCCACCGCTGCATGACGTAATCCGTCTCCCGCAAGCTATAGCTTTTCAGTTCCATTCAAATCATGTCTATTGTGTTCTCGCCGTAACAATGAAGATGTGAGTGTGAATTTACTTTACCGGCCAACAAGAGAATTTTAAACACCGAATTAAGCTCAGCTAGCTCAGTAGTTTATTTTTGGATTCGTATCATGATTTTATCAATAGCTTCAATCTAGATTTATTTCATACGTATTTTGTATTAATTTCTGACCTGGTTAAGCTATTTGGAATTTTTATTTCCTTCAACAATTAAATTATCCACGGTCGGTTGCCGTAACTTATTTTTTTGTTTAGAGAAAAGTACGGTTCTCTTTCCATTGATAAATTCTAATAGAGGTGTAGGTGAGGTTATTAATTAATACACCCAGAACTAAGCACCCATCACAATCCCTGACGCTTAGGCAAATCCTCTTAGTTACGGGTAAATGGTGTAGGATTAAAGGGATATAGAGTAACGATTGCATAATGAATTGGGGACAACCTTGCAACAAAACTGATGATTTAGAAGTTACGACGGTATTATGAGAACCACTGTTAACAAACATTTTGATACATATATAAACGTGAACTCATTAAATTGGTCAATAGATAATAATATAATATCATAAAGTGCATATAAATTAATTATTAATTTCTATTACAATACTGTTTTCAATTTAAACACCATTGTTCTAAATACATTTACTACAAATCATAAATGTTTAGCGAAGATATATTTCATGAACAATACCAAATTAATGCCATTATTGTTTCAGGTACCACGAGCTACGCATCAAAATTCCTAATATTTATATGTTTGTGCAAAACAATTTGGAACATCAGATAGTAATACTAAGAATAACTTTGTACCATCGGAGAGAAATTATGGAATAAAAATATCGGTGTTACTGTTAAGTGTTTTATTCTAACTAAAAAGTTTCCTTTTGTTGAATTCTTAATGTATTTAAAATTCGAGGGGTTCATAACGAAGCTAATGATGATGACAATAGTGATTATTCTTTGATTTGGTAGGTAGTGTTATTTCTAAAGAATTATAACTTTCCAGGGGGAGCAGGTGAAATAATTCACGATTATTAACAACTTGTACTATGAGACAAATCCGCAAAAAATAACAATTTTTCATAAAAGACCTATCGTGTTATTTTTACCTAATGAATAAAACAGCAGAGTTTTTATATTTTATGTTGGTTTCGCAGTAAATGTTGTTTATGATAATGAGTACTTTCACCCCCAGGTTATTAGTGTTTTACAAACAACCCTGAATAATTCCTGAGTCAGACCAAAATAAATTAGATAGATAATATATTCAGTATTGAAACAGTGACATAAAGCTCCAACAAAGAGAAATAGCCGATATAGGATGGAAAATCGCGGTTGAGTGCTATCCCAGTAGCTACAAACACCAAATATCACATACCAACAACCCACCATACTCATTATTGAAATGTGAAAGCCAAATATCTTAGGGCATCCCTTCAAAGGATTCCTCAGAGGAATAGGGGTGACGAACGTGCAACCCAAAGAGTGACATACAAATATAAAATAAGTTTATAAACCGGTCAAGTGCGTGTCGGACTTCGCACCTTTACGGATCCGTACGAAACCACAACAAGTTGGTTGTAATAGAAAAAATGAGGGAATTTCAAAGAAAAAATTAGATTTATCAATATGTTGGTATTTGTTAGTAAAATATACGTAATAATAAACATTATCACCAAATTTCAAGTTCATAGGTAAACGAGTATTTTTTTTTTGACTTATTTATGGTTGTTTTGAAAACTTAACAAAGAATTATATTTCTATTAATTTATACAAAAATACACTGTGAAAATTGGATGTATGTATACTCCAACAGTTTGGCTGTAAAATCTGTGTGACAGACAACGGACAGACAGACAGACACGTGTGAACAGCAATAGGGCTTCATTTGGACCCTTCGGGTACGGAACCCTGAAAACGAAAATCAACTTCCCAGTCACGTAGAAATCGAGAGATCGAAGTTTAACTTCACGATTTTAAGACCCTCTCAACAAAATCTAAATGAAAATTTCTCGGAGGGTTTTGGACCTAGAAAAACTGTCAGATAAGAAAGTGAAACGGATTTAGTTGTAGTGAGTTTGTAAAGTTTGAGAGGTATTTCTAGAAGTTCTGAAATATATTTGGGTAAGTACATTATAAATTCTAAATGTACATTTAAGATAAAACAACCTAAATTCAGAATCAAATCCGATACTAAAATAAGACACAGTTAGACTTTTCCCTGTTTAAAATTCAGATAAGATTAGAGAGAGAGAATGCTTTTAACATTTTTGTTTCCTTGAGACTAGGCAAGTTTTAGTTTGGACATAAATAATTTTATCATGATTATATTCTCGGCTGCTTTTAAAGTCATAAAGGCATCATAAGCCTTACAATGTTCGCACTACTGGGACACAGGCATCTTCTCTGTGAGAGAGGTAATGGGCCTTAATCCACCACGCGGGCCCAGTGCGGGTTGGTAGAAGTCACATGTCTTCGAGTTTTTGTTTCTAGGACATGCCGGTTTCCTCGCGATGTTTTCATCACCGTTTTAAGAGCAGTGGTGATGAAATAATTTACACAAAGTAAACCCTGGGTACGAACTTACGACCTACGACACGTAAGTCGGAGCCATTACCACTGGGCCACCGCTGCTCGTCATAAAGGCAGTAAGCCTAAATAATACGCCAAAATTTAACGAAACATTTGTTAGTTATAAACTTTTCATAAAATCTCTAGTATGAATAATATAAGCCCAATTCCGAGTAGTAGCAAGAACTTCAAATACGATTTCCATAAAAGCTAAACATTGACGGTCTGGCCTTTGTTCAAGAAATATAAACTTAATAGAAGTTATGAAGGCTTATTTAAGCGAGACCTAACACTACAATAATATTATTTGTGTTTGTAGTTAGTAATTTAAGACCCATTTGATCTTGATTTTACAGTTGGTAAGTCCCTAAACTGTTGAGGAGCTCGTGGCTAAATAATAACAGCCGCACGGGTCGATCTTCAAGGTTAAGCAACGCTTGACGCGGTCGGTCTGTGGATGGGTGACCATTTCAACATACCGAGTTTCCTCCGTGCCTCGGAAAGCACGTTAAGCCGTTGGTCCCAGCTGTCATTTGAAGATCTTTGACAGTCGTTACGGGTAGTCAGAAGCCTGAGATCTGACACCAGTCTTGCCAAGGGGTATCGTGTTACCCAGTTACTGGGTTGTGGAGGACAGATAGGCAGTCGCTCCATGTAAAACACTGGTACTCAGCTGAATCCGGTAAGACTGGAAGCCGACCCCAACAATAATTGGGAAAAAGGCTAGGCAGATGATGAAGTACCTAAGCTGTTGAAGTAAAGAACCTATGTCGGTGATTAATAAGTCAGTGATATCATGAAAGTTTAGAATTCGGAATGAAAGAAGAAAACGTGTTGTACCGACCAGTAACATGGGATTAACTGGATGATCTCATGATAATGATAACCCGTAAAAAAATGTTTACTATATTCAACATGTTCAATCTCGAGATGAACGACGAGCCATTGGAGAGGTTTTGGTACATTTGTGAGCTGCTAAAGTCTAATGATAAATGATAAATAAATTTATTTCCGTAAGTTGGTTTGTACAAATAATTTTAAATGTCGATCATATTTTTTTAAACTAGATGAGGTCGGCGTTTCCTGTCTGACTACTCTGAGAAGAAACGCCGAAACAAACTCAGAGGTCACAGTCTCTTTTAAAGTCCAGACAAAATCTTGGTTAGACATGTGAAGACCATGTAGACTGATGTCTGAAATGGTCTTTTGAGGAAAGAACCAGCCAGATTGAGTGGACCTGTCCAGTCAGTGCACGCATTTGTCAATAACCGTGCAGCTCAACTCAGAATTTAAGGAGCTCAACGAATTGACGAACAAAACCAAAGAAAGGACATTCGGGTAGGCCGCATAAATACTCAAACTGCCAGACCATGATTAAAAACTAACTAAGATAAATTAAAAAAAAAATAATGATCCTCATAGTCTTCACATTCACAATAATTAAAATAAAATAATATAATACTTTAAAAAGTAATTATTCTTGTCATTGCAAGAAAAATAAAAAAAATAAAAAATTTAAAAAACTAAATTCACGTAGCAAAAAAAATTACTGAAACAGTTCAATCCCAAGCCTTTTTGTCCTCAACGTAATATTTAATGTTATAAAACGCTTTCTGGCACAACTTACGTTTAATGATGATGAAACTCAGTGTACTGTTTATGCGGACCTACCCACGGTCAGCGGGAGGGTGACATTCAGCGCGGTTAGTTGTGTGTCAAGATGTTCCTGTTTGCTAATCTAATATGTTCAAGTTACCCTATGAACACTACATCGGTCACTTCACTTAGTAGTTGGGTGCAAAAGACACAAGTTCAATAAACGAAAATATTTTAAGGTAATTCACTCACGTTCATACATCTAGTCATACTCGCACGCCGGTTACTACTACTACTACTGGTACTGCGCATCTGAGGGGTGACCATAAGCTCTTAGAGTAAAGTTATTTTGAGATCGCGTAAGTGACAGATGTGTACAAGTCATATACATCTGTCCCTTTCACACAGTCAAAATAACCTTACTCTAAAAGCTTATGGTCACCCCCCTGGCCTTTCTAAAGAACATCACCAATAAGGTCTATGTATGTCTTTCTAGGGCGTCCCCTCCCGGCTTAAAAAATGAAAAAGAAGTATGTAAGGATCGTAGCAGGTGGCGTTCTGTAGTTGCTACCTACCCAGACAAAAACAGGCATGAGTTTATGTACCGCTTGCTTAGTATTAATTACTTCATATACATATACATATATGTATATGAAGTAATTAATACTAAGCAAGCGGTAATACTCTTTCACCATTATTCCAGAATATATGCCTTGCAGCTAAAATCCCTATTCCCAGAACTGACTTGTAATTGAGTAAACCTAAGTTAATATTCATCTAACTTTAAATAGGCTTTATAACAAAACGCTGGCGGGTAGAACCTTTGTCCAGAACATAGACTTCAAAGTTTGCATATAATTATGCCGGACATTTGAGCAACATTTTGAGGAACTACGGACTTAGGACTTATGCATAATGGAGGCGGTGGAGCGAGGAATCCATTATTTGTTAGCTTGAGCAGGGTAGATGAACTGTTACGAATTTCTGCTAAGATTTATTGAGTTTTCTTGAATATGCAGCTGCTACTGCTGAATTTATTGCAGATTGGTTAAGTTTAGAGTTTGATATTCACACTATTGATCGTAGTTGGCTCTCAGGCTAGCTGGAGCAATGATCTTGACTTTCAAGATACCTGGGAGCAGCTGTTTGAGAGCGGCGATGGCTTGAGTTGGCACCCACATTATTGAAACTGAAAAACGTAGGTGGGGCAACGATCATCGCAGGATGGTAGGTAGTAGTTGTTTGAGAATGTTGAAGGATTGGTATGTCATGCGAGGCGACTTGAGAAATTTTCGCCCAGCAGTAGACTGATGTAGGCTGGTGATTACGATGACAGTAAAGTTTGAACACAGGCATTGGCGTTTGCCAATCATAATACCCTGGGTTTGAATCTCAGGTCCTGATAACCTTTACTGTAATTGTTATCTCTTCTTCTGCCTAGCCTTTTTCCCAACTATATTGGGGTCGGCTTCAAGTCTAACCGGATTTAGCTGAGTACCAGTGTTTTACATGGAGCGACTGCCTATTAGACCTCCACAACCCAGTAACTGAGTAACACGATACCCCTTGGCAAGACTAGTGTCAGATCTCTGGCTTCTGACTAACCGTAACGACTGTCAAAGATCTTCAAATGACAGCCGGGATCAATGGCTTAACGTGCTTTCCGAGGCACGGAGGAAACTCGGTATGTTGAAATGGTCACCCATCCACGGACCGACCTCGTCAAGCATTGCTTATCCTTGAAGATCGACCCGTGCGGCTGTTATTATTTAGCCACGAGCTCCTCTACTGTAATTGTTATCTAAGTATCTTTTAATTTTTATTGATTACTGATTACTGTAATTGTTATCTAAGTAGCTTTTAACAAGCATACCTCAGTCTCTGACCTTGAAAAACTAACATTAAAATGAAAATACAACAATACATTTAAACTTTCGGGTCTTAAGCAACCGCTATTATACCATAATAGCTCCGTTGTATCCGAAAACAACCCACTCATATACTATATATAACTTTAACATCCTAAGTCTGGTAATTCATTACTAAATCTGCTGCGGTAAGCTGTTATGGTAATGAATCTATTGAACGACTCGAAACTTCGATTTGTAAGTTATAACGCTTCGGTCTTGATTAAGTTTCTACTGAATTATTTAAAAGTATGCCCAGAGAGGAGGCCTGTGTCACAGCAGCAAAAACATTATAGGCTGATTATGCATGCTTATTATTATTGCATTCTCAACTTAACATAGTGGAGATAGGGTTAATATGCTATCCGTATATTTTTAGACCGTCACGTTGCTTCGCTTAGACTCTATATGATTGTGCTACTTCCCAAAGGATTCATCTGAGATGTGCTCTTTCGCCAGTTATCTAGTGGGGCGACCCTAGTGTCATCAACTGAGTACAAAGATATCACTCCTTGCCAGTAACGCCCAACAACACTTTTTCCGACCCAGGCATCTGCTTCATGCTTAGTAATAGCGCTCAAAGCATATACACCAACGAGGTAGTCCGTGTATAAATAAAGTAGCGGACACCTCGCGGTTTCACCCGCGTAGTTCCTGTTTTCGTAAGTATACAGGGATAAAAAGTAGCCTATGTCACCCGGGGATATAGTAGCTTCTCAACGGTGAAAGAATTTTAGAAATGGGTCCAGTAGTTTTTAAGTTTATTCATTACATATAAATAGACAAATCTTTCCTCTTTATAATATTAGTATAGATAAAACTAATAATTCACAGATGCTTAACTAAGTAAATACAATTATTAGAAAGCTATAAATTAATATTCAGCGCGATGACGTATCCCTTTGGGCTGCGAATTTAATTAAAAAAATATCCTTTCCGTCCATTATTGAATTTTGAGCATGAAATTCGTTGATAGTCTGCGGTAAAAGTGATAAGTTGCTGAAAGTTGTCAAACTTAGATGGTTTTTTGAATCATTGATACTATATCCTACTACTATTAAAAACGGGAAAGTTTGTGAGGATGGATGGATGGAGGTTTGACGCAAAAACTACTGAACGGATTTTGATAAATTTTTACAGAAGTGTAGCTTATACATCGGACTATAATAGGCTATAATTTATAAAGATATTGGGAGAAGTACTAATACTATGAGTGCGGAGACGCGGGTGGCCGCTAGTTTTATTTATACATGCAAAAGTTTGTAGGATAGAATTAATTTTTGTTACTCTTTCACGGAAAGATTACTGAATGGATTTTGATTAAAATTTACAGTTATGTAGCTTATAGATCAGAATAAAACATATGTTACAATTTATAAAGAGCTCGACGCTAAATAATACCAGCCGCACGAGTTGATCTTTAGGGTTAAGCAACGCTTGCTGAGGTCGGTCTGTGGATGGGTGACTTTGATCTTTACATAGCGAGTTTCGTCCGTGCCTCGGAAAGCACGTTAAGCCATTGGTCCCGGGTGTTTTTTGAAGATTTTTGACGGTCATTACGGGTAGTCAGAAGCTTGATATCTGACACCAGTGTGGCCAAGGGGTATCGTGTTAACCAGTTATTGGTTTGTGGAGTTCAGATAGGCAGTCGCTCCATGTAAAATACTGGTACTCAGCTAAATTCGGTTAGACTAGAAGCCGACCATGCGAGCAGACCATGACCACCATCGACCATGCAGGTAGATGATGACAATTTATAGAGACATCTGGGAGAAGTAGTAATTCCATGCGGATGGTCGGAGCCCTGGGTGGCATTGTATTTAAATTAAGTACTGATAAAAAGTTCAACGAAAAATGCAAGCTATTAGTAGGAAGTTTTAAAGTCCAATATTGCACTAATTCAATGTACCATTGTATCTATAAAATTGGTCAATAGTACCAGCACTGACAAAAAATTATACTATCTGAAAAGATAAATCCTAACCACAAAAGCTCTGTATCTACAAACACTCCTCTTAATATAATAGTTCACAAAAAACTTGGCTCAACTTTACCTACGTTATTGCATTATTCATAAAAATAACGCTAATCGCTTGAGACTTGAACCATCAGATAACAATTTATGAAGGCGACGGACCGCGTCTATCGGACCGTACAAAAGGACTGAAGGATTCACTTTCCGAATTGTTTACACTGCCGTGATGTGGGTGAAACTGACGTCTAAGCGGTTTAGTTCCGAACAGTCGCCGGCTGTGACCGCAAATTGTGGTGAACAAGAAAACGCTTTTGTCTGACCGTAGACATAGAATAAGAAAATCGTAGAGAAGGGACAGTCATGTATAGTACCCTGCCGTAAGTGTGCCACTTCCAGCTTTAGAAAGACTTCGCTTCGCTTCATCGTTTATGAATGAGTGAAAGAGATGACGCTCTACAAAGCCGGACTTTTTCTTAAATTCCGGGCATCATTTTTTAAATCAACTATAATAATAATTTACAACCATCTATAATAATTTGACGACATAGTTAGCGTTGTGGTTGAGCGATCGGCTGCTAAGCTGCGTGTCACAAGTTCGATTCCCGCACGGAACAACTATTTCAAACACAGGGTTACCTAGTTCAGAAACAAAACACGTGTGAACATGACATATTTATTGTTTTGCCTTATGATTTTAAATACGGTTTAAAATTCTTTATTTCTCAAAGATTACAAATCACTTACGAGGAGAAATAAAATATAAAACAAAACTTAAGCAATTTCAAGTACAGATGCGCGTAGACGGTAGGTATTGTAAAAAAAATAAGTAATTACATTTCTGGGTTAGTGGGTAATTTGAGATAACTTTGTCATTCGTGTTAACTAACGACAGCTTTTGAGCAATTAAAAGGAACGGTTTACATGGAGTGAGTACGATAATAATATTGGACTCGGACAGATTTACTTTTTCGTGATGCCTTTGAAAATATGTTGTTTTAATAACTTTTTGAATAGGCATGTTGACTTAGCATCTTTTATATGTTTAGGTAAAGAGTTGTAAATCTGTGCTCCTAGATACAAAATACACTTTTTACCGTAATTAGTTCGCGGTTTATATAATTGTATATCATGTGCTCGCCTAGAACTACGGGTATATATTTGATTGTATGTTGTGAATTTTATTTGTGTGTATGTTTTTGTTTAAGATTTTTCGTATTAAAATACATGTGTTATTTTGGTAAATTTGTGCAATATTAAATAATTTTGTCTCATTATAAATTTTGATAGTTGGTGTTAAATAATTGTAGTGGAAGAGGACTTTTATTATTCTATTTTGCACTCTTTGTAATTTATCAAGATGTGTTTTGGCAGCTGATCCCCACACTTCTATCAAGTAATCAATGTGAGGCTTTACCAATGAATTATAGATGGTGTAACGCACTTTTATGGGAAGACATCTTACAATACCCCGAAGGGCACCAGTAAGACAGCTTATTTTTGACCGTAGGTTTTCAATATGTGGTGTCCATTGCAGTTGATTATCTAATGTAAGCCCTAGATATTTCTCCTTGTTCACCTTGTTCAAGACAGCACCATTTATAAGTAAAGGTTGATGATCGTGAAGCTTTTTGTTTTTCGCTGAAAATATGATGTAATTAGTTTTTGACGCGTTTACAGTTAGTAAGTTACTCAAAAACCATTTTTCTAGAATATTGAGATCATCCTGTGCTTCCCGCATCACGGATTCTGTTGAATGACCAAAGTAAAACAGGCATGTATCGTCCGCGTATAGTGAGATATGTCCTTTAAGTCCTATTTCATGCATGCTGTTAATGTAGATAAGAAATAGGAGTGGCCCCATAATAGATCCCTGTGGAACACCACATTTGATTATTTTAGGTTCACTAGTGCATTCTCCTATCCTAACCACCTGATATCGGTTTTCTAAGTAAGATACACACATTTTATATGCACTTCCAGTTATGCCAATCGCTGCCAATTTATCCAGTAGTAGTTTGTGACTGACGGTATCGAACGCCTTTTTTAAGTCAATGAATACACCGAGGACTATTTGTTTTTGATCTATGTTAGTCTTAATTTTAGTAATTAGGTCAGTTGCAGCTGAAAGTGTATTAGACTTTTGCCTAAATCCATATTGTCGATCAAATAAAAAGTTTTGAGAACTAAGATATTGTGACAGTCTGTTATGAAGTAACTTTTCAAATATTTTAGAGATCACAGGAAGCACAGATATGGGCCTGTAATTGCCCGGATCGCTTTTAGATCCAGATTTATGTATATATAGGAGTAACTTTTGCTATTTTGAGCATGTTTGGGAACCATCCTTTGCTAAAGCATTCGTTCATACACTTTGTTAAAGTAGGTAAGATTAGAAACTTACAAGATTTAATGACCTTTACACTAATACCATCAATACCAGCACTTGTATTTGATTTTAGACAGTCAATTATTTTTGCTACCTCGTCTTCGGTGGTGGGTCTTATTTGTGTGAGTTCATGGGTATGAGTGGTACTTAGACGAGTAGTGGTGTGACTATAGTGATAGGTAGAGGGAATTTGGCTTGCGAGAAGAATGCCTATATTAGAAAAGTAATTATTAAACGCCTCACATATATCAGTTACATCCGTAATAACTCCCGTAGGAGACTCTAATTTTGAAGGAGCACAGATTTCTTTAGTTTTATTATTTGAAAGATCATTAATTAATTGCCACATTTTCAAAGGCTTACCTTCACATTCTTTAAATACTTTATGATAATAAGTAGCTTTGGTTCCTTGAATCAGCTCAACAACACGTTGCTTCTCTCTTTTGTACTCTTCTTCTATTTTCTTATCACTCGGGTTAATTTTATGCTCTTTGCACAATTCATTTCTTTTATTTATTCTGGTAATTATACTCTTGTTGATCCAATCTGACTTAGGGGGCTTTAGGATTTTTGTTTTTGTTATTTTGTTCTCATTAATTGCTGATTGCATCGCTTCATGAAAATTATTGTAGTCCTGTCCAATACCCTTGAAATCTAGGTTTTCTAAAGTTTTATATAGTTTGGTATATTCTAAAGTTTGGTAATGCTTTTTCTTTACAGCTTGGGGTTTATATTGTTTCACTTCCAAAAATATCTGCTTATGATCAGATAAGGCGGATTCAATGACTGCAACGTGGAAACTGTTTTCTTTTAAACTAGTTATGACATGGTCTAGTATAGTTTTTGTTGTTGGTGTTTCCCGTGTACAATGCAACGAGTTTATTTTATTCAGTATCCTGCATCCATTTTCTTGAAGTGTTTCTTCGTAGGCGATAGTATTTCGATCTTTAGTGAGAAGATTATAATTAAAGTCCCCAAAAAGTATTATTCTCTTACGTTTATGCAGTTCTTCTGTAAGTGTATCGAGAATTTTTTTTGTATTTGTTCTCTCTGGCTTATAAATAGCTCCAATATCTAATGAAAACTTTTTCAGATGTATCCATATAAAATGGTTGTCGTTTTCGCATTTACTGCTGAGAAATTCATGTTTAAGATCTTTATGATCGAATATAGAAGCTCCACCTCCTCTACTGTGAGTTCTGAAGTTGTAATGGTGAACATAGTTTGGCAATACAAGTCTTTCCGCCTCGACTTCGGATTTGATCCAGGTCTCTACGAGTACAACCACATGGATAGTTTTTATAGATGCCAATATTCATCTAATTTGCCAGGCTTTACTAGACTTCGGATATTCGCATACAAAAATCTAAGTGATGTTCGGCTTTCACTCAAATCCGCGTATTTATCAGTAATTTCATATGATATTTTATCTTGTTTATTGTTTTGGTTAAGTTCAATTAATTTGCGAAGTTTTTTGGTTGTTGTTGCACTATTTTAGGGGTGTTGTTACTATATTTGATAACAAGATTCTGCTCACCATTTTGTGTACGGCGTTGCAGCTCGTCCACTAATTTCTTTATGTATTTTTGTTGATATGGGGTCTGGTCATGATAAATTTTAATAGGTATTTTAATAAATAAACTTATTATTATTTGAATGGCCTACCGATAGTTGTTCCGGATCTGGGTGTCTTGTGTATGCGAGTTTAAATGTTTGTAAACGCTCCCACGATACAGGGGGAAATTCCTAGTGTAGGCAACGTAACAAAAAAAGAACTATGTTGTGAGAGCACGAATGTCGTCAAATAATTCTGCTATGATTCGTGTTTATAAAATGTGTTATCAAATTGTTGATAAATGAGTGCAGAGTCCGATGTGCGCTGCCAGAGAAGATACAGTCCTGACTGGTCTGAGCGCTTATTAAGGCGGACTCCTATCTTCTGCTTGACATAAAGTTCTGAGTAATTTCTTCGGGACTCATCGAGCTGAATACTGTTCTGACAAAATTTAATTTTCAGTCAATCGACACGGAAAAAAAATTAGCCTCGACGCTATTCAGCCACTGTTGATTCTGTCTTCCAGCCGTTGCATTCATCATCATCATCATCATTTAAGCCGAAAGTCATTTACTGCTGAACATAGGCCACCTTCAGGTGTCGCAACATTGACCAATCCCATGCATCTCGCATCTAGCGGTTTGCCGCAACCTTAGCTAGTTCACCGGTCCAACTAGTGGGAGTCCTTCCAAGGCATTCTCTGCCGGTTCGCGGTCGCCACTCCATTCGCAGTTGTTATCATCATCATCTATCATGATCAGCCTTTTAATGTACCCACTGCTGGGACATAGACCTCTCTCTGCGAGAGAGGGAATGGGCCGTGCGGGTTGGTGAATGTCAAGTGTCTTCGAATTTTTGATTCTAGGATATGCCGGTTTCCTCACAATGTTTTCCTTCACCGTTTTTAGAGCAGTGGTGACGAAATTATGTACACAAAGTAAAGCACCTGCCTTGGTTCGAATTCACGACCTGCAACACGTAAGTCGGGGTCATTAACACTGGGCCACCACTGCTTTTCGCAGTTGTATTGGTTGAAAATATTGTGTTGGTTGGCTAAGCCCCGAATATGTAAGCACTAAATCGTTCAAATCGGCTGTCGCCTCTGTACATTCATAATCTATGCCGAGATGTTAATGTTCAAAACTCGGATATTCAAAGAGGACCTATACAAACTGCATGTCTAAGATTAATGAAGTTTTGAACACCAAGAGTCCAAACTAAGTATTTACCACAGTTTACACATGATATACCGTGGATGCCGGAATTGCCGGAGGGCAATCCCCTGTTGTCTGTTATGTATAATGAAGGCGTTCTTGTGGTACTTTTAAGTGCGTTTCACGGTAAATTATGAAATTTTGCCCTTGCTTAAGATGTTATGACTCCTTTTAGAAATTCCCCCTTCTCTTTCGCGTTGTTTAAATATAGAATTTTCGTAATAGCGTGGTCAACTTTGTGTTCATACAAGCCTGAATGTTGAGGTTAGGTCCTGAGTTGAATTTTCCAAGAAGAATTTCTCAGTAGCAGTCCATAGGATTTGAAAACTCAATTGGTGAAATATGGGTCAATGTAACACCACATCACATATCATCTTTAAGACTAACCCATGCAAGAATAAAGTGTAATGTATATTAATGACAAATGGCATAGTTAGGTCTTTGTTTATTATGAATAGGTAATCATATTCAATTAGTGTATGTTGGTCGGATTTGTGGCTCATTAAATCTGTATAGCCTAATTCCAACTACTTACATAATATATTGGGGTTGGTTTCCACTCTCACTTGATGCACCGGTATACCAGTATATAGTTTACATCGAGCGACTGCATATTTAACCTCCACAACCCAGTAACTGGGTAACACAATAGCCTTTAGCAAGACTGGTGTTAAATAAAGTTGGTAGGAAATGTAGGCAACAAAACACCTCTGCCGAACCCTTTTGAGAATTCAGTCGCGATGTTATATTTATTAACGACACGTGACAAAGGCAGGTCTTTGTTGATTAATAATACGATTGCTGTGGTCGGACTTGCTGCTACGGTCACAAATCCCAGTACCGGGCCCTAAACAGAATGTTATCAGTATTACCCAGTATTCACGAAAATCACGAACATACCTGACTGGCAGCTGATTAACAAACACACCATGTGATAAGTCTTGAGCTATTTGCATAACTTTTCATGTTTCAGGGTGAAAACATAATTATTATTGAATTGTTTAAAACCTGAATGGCTGTAGAGAATAATTATTTAGAAAATAATTATTTATTATTCTTTGTTTTCTTGGTAGGAAAAATGAAAAATGTTTGGGAATGTCAAGCGCTATTGAAATGTCACGTGATATATGTCATTTGCCTGCCTTTTGGCATTTCGACAATCGCCATTGCTGACTTTGAATGACACTAGTCACCTCTGAACTTTTCATACCATCCTCTTAAGTTCTCCCACGATATTGTCTTAGCCGATGTCAGCGATGTAAACAGGAATTAAATAAACTTAAAAAGTATTTACATTAGAATTCATACAGTTACATTACTACTTGCCCGGATTTCAACCTATGACAATCACGTGAGGCAAGGTCCTAATCACTGGATCTAAACTAGTAAAAGTTGGCAACTAATACACTAACGAGCAATGAAAAAGTTCCAGTGACATAGCACCAAATGACTCCTAAACGGGAAAGGCTAGCTTAATGACGCCGTCTGCAATATTGAAGTACATTTAACAGCGCATCAGAATATTACCACCTAAAAACGTAAATATTGTGTTCAAATTTTAAATTAAATTTGAAAAAAAATAATTAAGGTGTTTGTCGGCATTTTGTGGGTGGAACTTTTTCATTGCTCGGTAGTTTACCTACAGATTACTTATCTCAAATTATTTGAATGATAGTGCTATTTAATCGTATAGGCAACAGCGTGACGACATCGTGGTGACAAGGACCATGATATACAAATAAAACTTAAGTACAAAGTCGAAAATATAACAAATTGTAATTAAAAAGACTGTAAAACAATTCGAACTAGTGAAAACAACGTTTTACTTAAGAAAGTTGAGTGCTTCTTACTTTTCTAGAACACTTAGCTAGGGCTTTATTGCCTAGTATCACATTATAAACGCTCACCATATTTTGGCAGTTTTCAGGACAATTCCTGATTGTCATATAACGAAACCTTTGTCATTCAGCTGAAATTCGTTGTAAGTAAAAATCTTATTGGGAAGGAATGTAACTGTTTGTTTAAATATAAGGTTTGATTATTTTCCGAACTGAAAAAATACCTTATACACCCAGAGAGGATGCCTCTTTGGGTGTATAAGGTATTAATAATATTCATTGAAAGGATACCTCTGTATCGCACTGTTGTCGAGGTAAGTATTTATGTCAAGCAGTAAATTAGGATTAGGGCCAAGGAAATGAATTATAAGTATGTGTGGGTCAGAAACGGAAAGATATTTGTGAGAAAGTTAGATGGCACGGAATACATATTAATTAAGAACATGAGTAGCCTAAGTAAAATCGTATAACTTGCTTCAAATATTTTTGCATCATAGCATGACATAGTGCATATTTGTTGTAAAATTCAAGAATCTAAGCATATATTACCAAAATTGTAGAGGCTTGAGAACTAAAACCAATATTTACTACTGTAACCTTTGTTGTAAGGATTATGATGTTCTAATATTGACCGAAACTTGGCTAAATGGTGGTGTGCTCGGCAGTGAGCTCTTTGATAATAGGTATGTGGTCTACAGAAGAGATAGGGAAACAACTGGCTTTCATCCCAATAAAGACGGAGGAGGAGTTTTGATAGCCGTTTCAACTAAAATCAATTCCAAACGTATTGATAAATGGCAAAGTAAATGCGAAGATCTCTGGGTCACTATCGATATATCCACTACGCGACAACTAGCTCTCCGTGCAGTCTACCTCCCTCCACCAGTATATCTATCAACGTTTGAACATTTCATCGAACACTGCAATAACGTGTTTGAAACAACTAACATCCCAACCTGTATAGTAGGTGATTTTAACTTGGGCATAATAAACTGGACACCAGGGGCAATTAACAGTTCACTTCCCAACACATATCTAAGACTATTAGAGTTCATGGATGTTAGTAAGCTAACACAGCACAATCTCGTTAAAAATTGTTCTGCGCGTGTTTTGGACCTAGTTTTGTCTACATAGTCCTTCTTGCACTGTTAGTGAATCCACCGTCTCTTTGACTACTGTTGATCGACTCCACCCTCCGCTTGATCTTACTCTTTCATTATTAAAAGAAAATACTCTGCCATATAATCAACATAACACGAGGAAAAACTTCCACAGAGCTAATTATGACAAAATTAAATCCTATCTAAATGAACAAGACTGGGATCAACTATTTGCAAATCAAAATGATGTGGATAACATGGTAAAGGTATTCTATGACGTCATAAACACGGTCATAAATAAGTTTGTTCCAAATTGTAAGCCAATGTCTAGTCGTTATCCCCCATGGTTTGATAAGTCGATAATAAATGCTCTTAAAGAAAAAAATAAGCTACGATTGCGCTTCAAGATATACAAAAACCCGCGAGATGAAATGGAACTAAAACTAAATGCAGAACGTTGTCAAAATTTTGCTAAAAGTTTATACGGTCTTTATATGAACAACCTAGAATCAAAAATCAAAGATAATCCTAAACTATTCTGGACTCACGTTAAGACTAAGCGCGGAGGATCTAGTGTCTATCCACTGACAATGACTGACGGACAGACCACAACGTCTAATGGCAGATGACAGATAGTCGAATCTGTGACCTTTTTGGTAATTATTTCTCATCTGTCTACATCCCTGAAAATAACACAGGATTTAAGAGCGAGTCAAGCTATCTTGTAGTTCACTGGAAACTAATAGCCAGTGTCTAACAACCCCAGACTTGGACTTGGATTCTTTACTCAGTAAACTGCAGTCTCTGAACGTTGGGCAAGGTGCAGGACCAGACGGAATCCCACCACTATTTATTTCTACCTGTGCGTCGGTATTGGTCTCTCCATTACTAAAAATATATAGGATGTCTTTAGTCTTTAATTTATGTTTTTTCCTACTCCTCCGTTATTCTTTTCTGATTAATTTCGTTGCGGGATCCAAGACAGTTAAATTCATTCTCCGGGACTTCGTCGAGCTTCATTGCCTCGGCGCTTTTCTGGTGGTCGCCACTGTTGATTCTGGCTTTCAGGAGTTGCAGTGGTTTGGGAATAGTGCGGTGGGTTTGTCCCAAAAAAAAAAAAAAAAAAGGATGTCTTTAGCCACCGGTACCTTTCCATCCGAGTGGAAAAAAGCCAAAATCGTTCCAATACACAAGTCGGACAAAAAAGAGACTATCTCAAACTATCGGCCCATTGCGATTCTTTCCACTTTCGCCAAGGTATTCGAGTCAATTATCTGTCCCCATATCCAACATCATTTTAGCCTTTATCCTAACGATCATCAACATGGCTTTGTAGCGTCAAGGTCTACTGCCACAAACCTAATGTCTTTTACGGAGTCCCTGATAGAAACTATCGATTCGAATAAGTAGTTTGATGTGATATACACCGATTTCAGTAAGGCGTTTGATAAAATCTCCCACTCCATACTGATTAAAAAACTGGCGACATATGGTATCAAAAATCAAATTGTTGTGGACCCTTGCTGAAGTGGTTGGAATCAAATTCAAATTCAATTTATTGCATCCATAATGTACCTCGCTATCCGTGAATTTTATGTTGTGGTAAATGGTTTTCGCTCTACCAACAATTATCGCATGACTTCCGGTGCCCCACAGGGTTCCCACTTGGCCCCCATATTATTTATCATTTTTATAAATGATCTTCCCCACTGCTTTCACTTTGCAAAGTGTTTTTTGTACGCGGATGACTTAAAGTTTGCCAGAAAAATCGAATCATCCAATGATATTGAGTTTCTACAGGATGATCTGAACAGAGTTATTGATTGGTGCAAGAATAATAAAATGGAAATCAACCTAGATAAATGCTACCACCTGTCATTTTCTAGAAAGGTTCACCCCATCCATTCCAGCTACTTTATAGACAAACATAAAATCCATGAAGTAGAAACTATAAAGGATCTAGGAGTTCTGTTTGATAAAAAAGTTACTTTTGTCCCACACATCGAAAACACTATTAAAAAAGCTTCCAAAATGTTAGGATTTATACTACGCAATACCAAGGATTTCAAACAAGTCAGCACTAAAAAATTTCTGTATAATAGCCTGGTCCAAAGCATACTGGAGTATTGTAGTGTTGTGTGGAGACCGCATTACGCCACTCATAAACTTCTCTTAGAAAGGGTCCAGAAACGATTTCTATGGCACCTTGCTTTTTCCAAAGGGAAAAGCAAGCAGTTGCCTTCTTATGTGTCCCGTCTGCAAACTTTCAGAATGCTCTCGTTATCGACCCGAAGAGAAGTAATGGATGCCCTGTTTCTGTGGGCGCACTACGTCAATCAGTTGGCGCAGTGGTTGAGCAATTGACTGCTGCGCTGCGTGTCGCGGGTTCGATTCCCGCACGGAACAAAAATTTGTATGACCTACAGATAATTGTTCCGGCTCTGGGTGTTTGTGTATGTGAGTTTATATGTTTGTAAACGCACCCACGATACAGGAAGAAATTCCTAGTGCGGGGCAATGTTTAAAAAAAAAAAAAAAAAAAAAAAAAAAAAAAAAAAAAAAAAAAAAAAAAAAAAAAAATAGACTGCCCACAGTTGCTGAGTCGCCTCAAGTTTCGTGCCCCAACCCACTATCCTCGAAATCCCATCACTCCGCTTTACCCGCCCTTGCGTAGAACTGTCTTAGGTGCTAACTCACCACTATCGCGAATGTGCAAAATATTAAATAGCTGCAGTGACCTGATTGACGTACACCACGATAGCATAGGCAAATTTTGTAAATTAATTATTAAGTACTATTCGCACAAATATGAGATAATATGATTGGCAATTTGTTTATTAATTTATATACTAATTTAATGTTATTTTTTTATTATTATCTAATGTGAATCATATATTTAATTTATTCAGTTGCTATTTTATAATCAATCAATTTAATATTTTTAATGTATTTTATTAATCTTGGTTTGTTTGTTAAATGCCTCGATTTAAGCTTAGTCGTAAAAAAGAAGGATAATATCATTCATTATCCTTAATTAATTGTAATAATTTATATTTATAATCAATCAAATACGTGCATGTGGTGTTGGCTTGTAATTAATTGTTGCACTTATAAATGTATATCGTGTAATTATATGGAATGTAATGTGTAAACAATTGTAAGCTAACCTGAATTAAATAAATAAATAAATTGTTAAAAACTGATCATGATCATTAACATTTCGAAATTAAATAAAACCTATAATTGATGAGTAGATGACATCTTTGCTATGGGGGAGCTATGGGGGACACTTTTGCACAGCCGTAAAACAATACAGGTTGAATTAAAAAATCGATGACAGGACTGTTGTATCCCTGGTCAATTACGTCATAAAATAATTTCCGCCACTCAGAGAGCGTACAATTCGCGAAGCTGCGTAAACAAATCATAATTTTAAATGCAAAGCACTGTCTATAGCATAATTATGCACGATCTACATATTAATAGATATTTTGAAAGCTATTAACATTACTGTTGACGTGAGTGAGTTTGATACATTTGCATCGTTGATTCTAAAAGCCAAATTATAGATTTTTCAGGTGTTTTATATTAGAGTCTTGCAATCTTTTCAGTTGAAAGACCTCCCAAGCTGAACATAGGCTACAAACCGTCGCCACATAGGCCGGTCCTGTAATTGCTTGCAATTATGACAAAATAAACACCTTGTTTATATTACAATAGGGTTTACATTACAATGCATATTTTGGAACTTAATTAAACACTTTTTGTACTAGTGTCTAACGCAAGCGACTAATTCTTACACCAATAATGTAAGTAAAATGTAAGTAGATCAACTGTATTCAAGAATAATGCGTTGAAAGTATTTTACTCTCCTTAACGAGTTTATAAAAGGCGGAAGTTTATGTATGTAGTGTTGGAGTTTATCAAAAATAAATCAATACTATGCAACACTTCATTCCTTCTCTCTGTAACCATTAAAATATAGTTTATTAGTTGAGCCCTTGTCAACACTTGAAACTGAAATGGTCATGGTACGGGACTGTACAGTATTCTGTCTACCTTAGTAGGGACCTCATGTGTATACACACACCTTTCCGACATACAAAACAAAGGGTAATTAAACTTATTATTCAAACCCTTAAACAGTTATTTTCTTTGGTGTCCTTATAACCCCAACATGTAGGTACAACTTTACCGCTTCATACCCTGCAGACAATTCTCAAAAAAAAAACTTTTTAGCAAAAAATTAAACCGACTTCCAAAAAAACACTGCAAAACGAAAAATAACATTCTTTTCCGAAGTCGGTGTCTTTGGTACCTATTGTTTTCCGTGTTTCGACACCGACTTCGGAAAATAAAGTTATTTTTCGTTTTGCAGTGCTTTTTGGAAGTCGGTTTAATTTTTTGCTAAAAAGTTTTTTATTTATCTCTTTTTAGTTTTGATAGGTACTTCCAATTGCCATAAAATTCATATATAGCCAAAGTACATATCATGACGATTCTAATAAGCCCATACACGACTAGGATACATTGTTTTATTTTGGAGTACCAGTGCCTACCTGCCGGCTTCATCATCAGATCAGTTTCATCAGCACTATATATTTATAAGTATTTGCTTCATCATAATCGTTAAACTATTCGAGATATCTTATAACCCATGACATACTTAGCATTAATGAATTCTATTGACCATCTGTGGTCTTCTTCACCAGTTCCACTTCACCAAATGTTACTTTCTGAGTGCAGATGATTGCATTGTTGATAAAAATACCAAAATCGCTATACATATGCCTATAATATTTGAGTAGTTCCCTCGATTTCTCCAAGATCCCATCATCAGATCCTGACCTGATGACTATGGGACCAACTGGAAAGTATATCCTTTCAAACAAAAGAAGAATTTTCCAAATCGATCTAGGCGTCTTCCAGTAATCGGGGAACATACATAAAAAAAAAAAGATTCCGACGAATTGAGAACCTCCTCCTTTTTTTGAAGTCGGTTAAAAACAACTAAACACCATTTTGTATTTTTTTATAAACCTATAACTGTCCCAATGTTGGGCAAAACTCTTCCCTATAGCATTCTACTCTTTAAAATTTTAGCTACCTTACCAAAAAGTTGGTTTCCCTACACGTACGTGTCTAATGGACGAGGTTCAAGTGAAGTACACCTGCATTACTGGAGTCGTTAGTTGACGGGTACCGCGAGTGCATTCTACTTATACCTAGTATCTGTTTCAGTAACCTGCTTCAAGAGTTGTTCAGTTAGGTACATACATACGTAATATCTAAGAGAGTGAGGAACTTATGTTATTACGACGCTTTTATTTATTTTTACCTAAACAGCTGTCTATGTGTCTGCCGATGGGGCACAAAAGTTCTGGAATGGCGACCGCGAAACGGATGACGTTGCGTTGGAAGGCCTCCGGTCAGGTGGACCGACGACCTGGTGAAGGTTGATCAGGTTGAGTGGACGTCTTTCGGCTGAGTTGTCTGTGTATATGCAATGCATATGTAATCAAAGCAGCAGCACGTTTCGTCAAAAGATCGGTTGCCGGAAGAACGATCGGACTAATACCTACTACGTAAATAAGTATGCACGCCAATCTTGTCATGTGCATTGATCCCATAGAATTAAGATCGTTCTGTATATGTGCAATGTATGTGATATAGCAGTACTTTGAATAAAAAAATAAGTAGTTTAAAAAATATTCATTTGAAATTAAACTAAAAATGTTTAAGATCCCCAATACGAAAACCTACAAAAAGTAAAAAATAACATTCATTGGCCCTATAAGTTGCCATAAATAGTAATATTTTCGACGACGGTGGGGGGATCCCCGAAGTTGATTTTTCAGAGATGTGATATTGTCTATGCTACAGGAATGCCCTTAGCGTCAGTGCGCTGACGCATCGCTAAATATCTACCAAAGTTCAAATGTTATCTAAAATATGAAATAACCTTGAATGCGGTGGCATTACAATATTGGCGACTTCTTGATAAGGGTCTCTTATCAAAATTTTATTAGTTTGAGAAAAAAAACAACTTTGTGATTTACTTACTAGTATTTAAAGAGCATCATTTGAGGATAGACGAACACTATTACATATTATTTTGTGGTGTAAGCGTCTTCTTTTCTTAAAAAACAATATATTTCTGAACAAAATGTGTAGACTGCAGAGTGTGCTATTGGTAGCACTATTCGTCGGGCTGCCACATTCTAGGGGTGAGTATACGAAAAACTTGAACATATTTTATTATCACTAGTAACGTTGTTGATATACTGTCTTCAATAGGCCGGTTTGATAGGTTAATCGTTAGTTCGGCCGAACATTCTTCAGAACGGTCTTAAGATGATCGATAATTTGGTCGATCGTTCTTCGGTTGGCCAATTATTCGGGCGAGACGTTCTTCCGGCGAAATATCATTCGCCATAACGTATTTCGGTCAAGTGAATTACGAGCAATCGTGGCGCACTTGTTCAATTGAGCTTTATTCTATTGACACGCACGGTTGGCGCAGTGGTTGAGCGATTGACTGCTGCGCTGCGTGTCGCGGGTTCGATTCCCGCACGGAACAAATATTTGTATGACCTACAGATAGTTGTTTCGGCTCTGGGTGTTTGTGTATGTGAGTTTATATGTTTGTAAACGCTCCCACGATACAGGAAGAAATTCCTAGTGTGGGGCAATGTTTTGTTAAAAATGAAAATGAAAAAATGAAAATGATTTCTTAAGCAGAAATCCTTCTGACTCTTTAACTCCAAATATAAATAGCAGATTGCCTGTTTTAAATACAACCCTTTAGTAAGAATTAACTTGACAAATAGGAGATTTAGAAGGATAAGTATAAATTAATTTGTTCGTTAGCCGGTTAAATGAATTATGTCCTTTTCTTTTGCGTTTAGAAATAAAGTAAAAAGGGTTTTAAGCGAGAAAGAAAAAAAAACATTTTGAAGTTGCTTTAATTTGACAGCAATCTTGTGTTTATTTTGTGCTTTTCGAAGTCAATCCAGGCCGTCCCATTGGGAGCATAGTATCTTACATTTTATATTTGCCAGTAGATGGTATTCATAAAGGGCATCGGATTGCTGTGTAACTGTGTATATGTGTGTCTGTCTATCGCATCATAGCGCCTAAACGGATGAACCAATTTTAATATAGTTTTTTTTTTTTGAAAGTTGGCTTTGTCGAGAGTATTCTAGAGAGAGCAGTGGTGGCCCAGTGGTATCGGCCGCGACTTACAAGTTGTAGGTCGTGGGTTCGAACCCAGGCAGGCGCTTTACTTTGCGTAAATTATTTCATCACCACTGCTCTCAAAACGGTGAAGGAAAACATCGTGAGGAAACCGGCATGTCCTAGAACCAAAAATTCGAAGACATGTGATATCCACCAACCCGCACTGGGCCCGCGTGGTGGATTACGGCCCATTCCCTCTCACAGAGAGGAGGCCTGTGTCCCAGCAGTGGGAACATTAATAGGCTGATGATGTGATGATGTGTGATGACTATCTCTTGTCTTTTGCTTTTATATTTTGATATTGGTCACAGCTTCCTCACATCATTAATTTCTCAGTAGTAGTTCGGAGAGAGTATGTTAAGATGGTTTGGTCATGTTGAGAGAATGAATGAAAGGCGATTAACGAAATATATTTACATGGCAGACGTGAATGGAAACGCCGGGAGGGGACGCCCTAGAAAGACATACATAGACCTTATAGGTGATGTTCTTCAGAAAAGCCAGGTGCGCAGTACTCATAACCGGCGTGTGTGTATGACTAGATGTATGAATGTGAGTGAAACAAAAGAAGTATGTAAGGATCGTAGCAGGTGGCGTTCTGTAGTTTCTGTCTACCCCCATGGGAAAAAGGCATAAGTTTATGTATGTATGTATGTGTATGTAGTAGTTTGGAGTCTTCATTTGTGTCCGGTTGATGGCAATAATCTTGCCACTTTACAATATATATACACAACTTATCTTAATATATATATTTCTTGTGTGCGTGTGTATGTGACTGAACTCCTCCTAAACGACTGGACCGATTTTGATGAAATTTTTTGTGTGTGTTCGTGGAGATTCGAGAATGGTTTAGATTTACAAAAAAAAAAAAAAAATGGAAAATTAGGGTAGGGTAGGTAGGGTAGGGTAGGTAGGGTAGGGTAGGTAGGGTAGGGTAGGGTAGGTAGGGTAGGGTAGGTAGGGTAGGGTAGGTAGGGTAGGGTAGGTAGGGTAGGGTAGGTAGGGTAGGTAGGGTAGATGCATATTAGGTGTTTTTATGGCAAAACAAAGTTTGCCGGGTCAGCTAGTACTTATATAAATTCCTTCAAGGAATATCAAATCAAATAATTTATTTCAATAAAAAAAACGGAGATTGTAGTACACAGACATATACTATAAGTTCTGTTTTCCTAGCTAGGTTACAGAATAATCCGTTAAGGAATAACAGTCGCTGTCCCTTACAAAATGTTAAAATGAAACTAGTACAAGAAAATCTAATTCCACAGTAATTTAGTAATAATTTAATATTACCACAATGTTTATTTTTGAGTGCATGTGTGTGTTTATAAGTATTTACGCGCGAGTGTTTATGTGTGTGTGGGTGTGTAAATATCTGTGTGTGTATTTGGTTGTGAGGAACATAATATAAACGTGATTTTATGTTCCTCAAATAAACTGTCAGTCTTCATTGTGACGACAAAACTACCCCTTTACAATTAAATCAGCTGATTACATTAGCATAGATACAAGTTACCAACACTAATCTCAGCTTTGCATACTACTCGATATCAATCTATTAGAATATTAGTTGTGTACTCACTACTCGATCATTGTTCAAGAGCATTCAGCCCCGTCTTCATATCGTGTTCCAATCCGTTTCGCATACAGTTCTCTTGTTATATAGAATTAATGCGCCATTGACATTATTCCACAGTGTGAGGGTTTAATCTTATGTTATGACGTCATCTATGTAGGTATACGAACGTGTTACCTAACTAAGACAAGGCTAGAGTGCTTTGACACGTTTTACGGCGAATATATTACTTGGGAAAGTGATATTTTGTAGTAGTGAGATTATGGATTAGTGTTTGAATATTATGTGGTAACTTTTATCGTTTGATTTGTTTTATTCCATCACACATTAATTCTGTGTTTAAAATTCTATGTTTTGTACATTATATTATTATAAGTGACTAGCTGTTCCCCGCGGCTTCGCTCCCGTGGCCCACCCCACAGGACCCGTTTTCAGCCTATATCACTCAGAAATAATGTAGCTTTCTATTGGTGAAATATTTTTTTATATCGGTCCAGTAGTTTCGGAGCCTATTCTATAATATAACTAGCTGTTGCCCGCGGCTTCGCTCCCGTGGATCATCCCATAGGACCCGTTTTCTGGATAAAAAAATAGCCTTTGTCACTCAATAATAATGTAGCTTTCTATTGGTGAAAGAATTTTTCAAATCGGTCCAGTAGTTTCGGAGCCTATTCGGTACAAACAAACAAACAAAAAAATCTTTCCTCTTTATAATATTATTATATTATAAGTATAGATTATAAATTATATAAGTGTTTATTTATTGATTATTTGTAATTAATTTATATTTTATTATTCTCAATTATCTTATTATTATCAATTTTCAAATTCTTATTCAAATTTTTTATTTGACATTATATGAAGTAAAACTAAACTGCTAGTGCTGTGCACACCTGTAAGTGAAAAGTTCGCTATAGTCTGCAGTCAATTGTGATTAATTTATTGTCAATGTTATTGTAATCAATTCGTTGGAATGCCATAATAATAAATAAATTAATAAATAGTCAATCCTAATTTCCCTAGACACAACACTAGAAACTGACAACCTTTTGTCAAAATTCGGTTTAAGGCGATGACCCGTACTTACGATATCATTTCTTGATCTTCGAAACTCATAAATCGTAAGAACGTCAGAATCAAATAAACCTTTTTAGCGACACAGTCAAAGACATTGGCTGGAAAAGGTAAACAAGAAAAAAAAACTTCCTCGTCAGAATTTATTTGGTTCATTAAACAAAGGTAAGGCAGAACTCCGACATGAAATACAACAGCTGGATGGTAACCGATTCTAATTTTCCGGGCGAATTAATTTCAGAGCTCTTTCCTGAGAATGTCAATGGACAGACACATTTTTCTATCAAATTTAGTAGCACGGTTAGGTTCTATTAGGATTTTTTGTGCAATCTATAATTATTTCGATACATCTCCAAATGATGAGAGAGAGTGTGCTGTTATCAGAACAGATTAAAATTGGATTGTTAGATGTAAAATATCTTCAAATTTTTAGTTCTAGGGCATGCTGCTTATCAATGTTTACTTTCACCGTTTTGTGAGTGATGATGCATATTACACTAAGGCTCTCAGAGTTAGTTACTAACACAAGGTTAAAATAACAATATCTTATGTCAATATGGTCATTTAACGTCGTTTTAGCAACAAACTGTGAGTTAAGTTTTTCGAGCCAGTCGGCCTAAGTAATGCGCCTGCCCGTGTTCAAACCCACGACTTGGACTCAAAAGTCGAGGTCGTCTACTACTACTACTAACTACTAGACCACCACTGCACTCCACAAAAAAAGCATCAAACAAAATACCAGCTTAAATAAATATGGCTTTAAAATATTTATCAAAGTAGTCAAGGCAGACTTCAATTTTCGTATAACCCTTAGCTCTTTTTACAAAGCCTCAGTAAATTGGATTCTACAGAAAAGAAGGTTTAGTTTACTGCTATTGGCATTCCTATTCATTGGAAAACATAAAACGGTAAGAAACTTGAAAGGTACTGCGCTATTCATCTTAAACTGTTAATAGAGAAACCTCATTTAAACAGATCTCAAGGAGACCAAACAGTTTCGATGTGAGTTTGTAGTATCACTTTACAAAACAACAATTTAGTGAAAACTCACTTAAACTGTCTACAGAAGTGCCCCTTGATTAAGTACTAAAAAGCAAACTATAATGAGACTCTTAATATCCAGGTGAAGTTTAGTGGATCCAATTTCGAGTAAAGCGTTCTCGAGAAGACTTGAGATCTTTTTAATCGCTTGTGATTTGTATAACGAAGATTGTTGGTTGAGCTGCTTTAAAGTTAAGATCTTTTCAAATTCATCCTCTTTATCTTTTTGCGATTGGTCAGCATCTTTATGCACTATTTTATAAGTTTAACATCAGATAAACGAGCAACTTCTTTCTCTATTAAGTCTTCAAATAGAACAATTGAAAACCATGCCTACAATACGAACACAGAAAGGGAAGTCCGCATTCACAACTAACACGTAAACTTTCTAGACGACGCTTTATCTTAAATCAACGTTAGTGAGCCCGTAGCTTTAGTCCTGTTTTACATAGGTTCATATATTAATTTGGCAGTTCACATACTACCTCTTCTATATTAACTTTAGAAAACATACAGTCCCCTGTGCGATATGACTGAAAAAGTTCGGTATGCGGGCGCTCCATAAACGTGTTCCAAATACTTTTAGATGGAGAATTCTTGTTCCTTGAGATAGCATGATGCGTACATTGTACGGGCGTATTTTAATTTTGGCTTTAGTAATTATACGGTATGGAGCCTCGGGGATTTTGTTGTTGGATATGACATGCTAGCCTGTGTCGGCAATCCCTTGATGAGTTTTTAGGATCCTGTGATAATGTTCGTGAAAAAGTATAGCCAGGTTTAGGTATGCTTGTACGCTCTCACAATTTTTGTAGTTTTTTGTTCAATTTATTTATTTATTAAAAATCTGTTTACACTATAACATTCAAAAAATCTGGCGGCACTTGCTCTCGTTTCACAATACATTACAAATAATGTTTAAACAATAACTTAAAAACCTGATTATGTTAAGCAAAACAAATTAAATTCCATCGGGATCAGACAATCCCACAATCCACACCCATGCACAACTTGTATTGGCCAAGGCTACACATTGCAAGGCCTGTTACAAAACATGGCTATACTTCATAAAAGATAGTTTAATATCTGCGACAGCTGTCAGTATCAATACTACTATAGGTAGGCTAACAATACCGTAACAATAACGTATACGTCAGTTTGACATATGTCACAGAGATCAAGCTATCTTTTATGAAGTATAGGGCAGAGTGGCAGATAATGCTTTTCTTTTTATATTTTCGAAGTTGGTATTTGGATCTAGTACACGACACCAACTTTGTGGGTAGTTCATTCAGCAACATCATACTTTCTCGTGCATTTACCATAATGGTTAGTGACCGTGGGAGCAACAAGCAACTTTTGTTTAGAAAAACGGGTTAGGTACATAATTATGCTCACGTTCCACTTTGTAAAATGCATTATTAAATTGTTCTGCTAAAATGTTAACTTTATTTTATCATGACCTGGAAGGACTTTACAGCTTTTGAACAGTCTTTCGTATTTCTTATTGAGGCTTTCTTGGTTTTTTTATCTACGAGTAGTTCATGTAGATTCCATGTAAATGTGTAATGTATGACTAGTCCTAGGTACTTATAAGAAGTAACTGTTCCCAAACATGCGTAGTGACAGTGTTGCCTGTTGTTTTGAAGACATTCGTACGAATGACCGTTCACTTCTACCCCCAGATTGTTTTTATTTGTATGATAAGGCGAATGGATGAGCATACACTTAGTTTTGCTAATGTTGTCTTTTATTTAAAAGACTAAAATCTTGTGTGAGTATATCAGCGGGGATGGCGATGTAAATATAAATGCTTAAAAGGGTTTACTCACCCATTGTATTCTCATATCAAATACACAGTTACACAGAACACAGTGTATGGAAAATAGTTTATAGAACACAGTTTATAGGATACAGTTTATAAAGCACTTACCCTAATACTTATTAATGACGCCTCGATCAAAAATAGACTGCCCTTTGATGGCATGTGCCATACCCTTTATAACCTGGGAATGGGCGGGAAACGAGAAGTGCAAGCTTATCGTTTACCAACCTGACAAAATGCAGTCCATCTTTGTTGCAAGCGTAAAAATATCAACAAATTATTGCCAACATACAAAAATCACTTAGTGTGCTCAATAAAATATAAAGATCGCTAACACTATTATTAATTATAATACCATTATCATGTGCCCACTGAACTACATTGTCAAAATCATTTTGCATTGCTTGCTGTATGAGCTCTGTATTATTATGGCTGTAAACCAGACAAGTATCAAACTTCAATACATTAGACATGCTATTGACATGCATTATGTATCCTAGTGGCCCGTATACTGAACCGGTGAAAACACACAATGAGACACACACACACACACATAATGAGATTTTTAACACTAATATTAATAAAATAAGCTATTACTGGACTTACTTGCTCTTTAATTAGCATCTGACTCCGTCGATTTGTTGCTGTCTAATTTGTCTGTAATAGTTTTTACATCTTTTGATAGCACTTTATTAAGCCGAAACCTTACATTACAGTCATTAACATAGCTTCTTCGGTTCAAAAAAAATTGTTTGCACTTATGTTTAATTAAGTCGACTTCTTTTGTAACGGTTTCACAAAAAAAATTACATATAGTTTGCAAGGATTCATCTTTTTTCCAAATCTTTTTCTATTACAGAATCTACTCCTATTTTAGTCCAACCAAGCCATTTGTTTATATTATTCCAAATCTTTATCACGTCCCCTTTACAACTATTTATAATTTCACGCCTACTTTTGTTTTTGGCCATATTTATAAGTTTCTGTGTTCTATTTATGCACCTAGTGTACTGAAGCCGTTTATTATTATTTATTATTATTTTTCGGATCGCTTTTCCACTGTTTAAATAAAGTATCTTTATCTTCCAAAAGTATACGCAGCTTATAAGTAAACCACGGCTGTGTTTTGCGTTTGGGGCACACAGAGTTTTCAATTATAGAACTGTTATAAAAATCGCGGATATTTTAAGGTACATATAACTCGTTCAGTTCTTGTATCTGTAACAACCTATCTATGCTACTAAGGTTATCTCTAATAGCTTTGTTATCGTATTTTGTTCTACGTACACAAGTTATGTCTATTACTTTATCAATGACAGCTGAGATTCCCGTTACATAGTGTCGGCTACCCGACTAGTAAGTGCGTATTACGTCGCCACTGACATTTCGCATAAAGACGTGGTCGATGCATGGCTAACGTGACCAGACGTCTCGTTATAAACGGGACTGTCCCTTTTTATTCCCATCCCTGTATTGGATGTGGAGCCCATGTAATTCACAATGCAATAAAATCTGCTGCAGACAGGCTACCCTTAGATTTCGAAAGCATTATTGTAAAGATATATTCTTTTTACCCGACTGCCGAAGGAGGGTAATGTGTTTATCAGTCTATGTATGTATGTAAGTATATATTTTGGTTCCTATGTGGCGTTCCAGAGACCAAACGCGTTGGCCGATTTTGATGATTCATACGTCAATCGGTTTGTCTTATCCCTGCGAGTGTCACTGGCTACATTAAAATTGGAAAATAGAAAAATGGCGGATTTCGGGCGCCATATTGTGGGGGACTAAATTTTTTTTTTACTTCCAAACCCATCGTGTGGGGTATCAAAATAAAGGGTTTTAAGAGGTGATTTCAAAAATATATAATACTTATATGTTTAAATGTACTGAAATCTTAAAAATAAAAATAACTAAAATGTTATAAATAAAAAAAGTTAATTCAAAAAATCTAAAAACCCGACTGCTTAAAAAGCGAACTAAAAAGAAGTAAACAAGAAAAAAATCAGGCTGTGCAGTCGGAGGATACATCTGGTTTTGGTCAGCCAGCTCGCGAATACGTATCCTCCAACTGCACAGCATGATTTTCTTCTTGTTTACTTCTTTTTAGTTCGCTTTTTAAGCAGTCGGGTTTTTTGATTTTATGAATTAACTTTTTTTTTATTTATACGATTTGAGTTGAACCTCTAAACGAGTTTTGCTAACTGAAACGGAATATCAACAAATGTTCGGCTATAGCAAAACCAGATGGCTTGCTATTTTAAAAATTTATCAGCCATTTAAAAACTCCTTTTTGAGAAAATGTCTCCTGACCCAAAAAAACTTTTTTGAAGATCCCACATCCGAATGGCCAATGTCGCGTTTTGAGTCAAAGTTTAAATGTTCACGTTACGCATGACGCCACTCGCCTCTGACCGACAACTACCCTTCGCGTTATGTCTTGGATGTCACAATGAAGTCCTAATTCTGGTAACACATTCAAATATATATAATTGCTGAAGAATCCAGTTCATTCTCTAATAAGTTAATGTTACAATCGCCAACTAGTATCACATCAGTGTTCACATTTAACTCTCTAATAATGTTTTCCACTTCTTTAGAAAAAGCGCGTTTGTTTGTGTGCGGCAGCCTATAGATTACTAAGAGATACGCGTTATAAACATTCTTAGCCAGGTGACCATGTATCAGCTCAAATCTCGTGGTATCATAGGATTGTAGGGGATTTAACTGAAGACTATTTTTCACATGTACAAGTATACCTCTGTCTCGCTTTTTTTCCCTGGTTGGCGAAAACATATTGAAATCATCAATTGCGTACATGGATACTAGATCCTGTTTGATATTAACTTCTGTGAGACACAAGACAACGTTTTGTAGGAGCACCGTCAACTGATTAAAATGCTTTCTAATAGAACAAATGTCAATGTGTATAATCAGTACTAGTTTCACTTGTTATGACGTAGTTCGACCATTCTTTAATTTCCGTGAATCTGATATATTCAATATCCTGCAGTTGTGATTGCAAATCGCAGTTAACCGCTATGATGTTTTTGTGTTATGCATAAGCCATGCTGCAACTTTAGCTCATATATTTTATATATTTCCAGTAGTGGTTGTTCAACGTCCAGTCGTTATCAATGTGGTACTCGCGCAACTTAAATGTAGAAGTTACAAGATATCAAATATTTCGTAATTAAGTTTTTTTTATGCTCTCTAACTTTACAGGCCTGTACAAAGTGGGTTTATTTTTCAATTAAAACAAAAGAGGCGTTTCTCTAAAAACATTGTCTCCTTATGTTAACCCTTCTTAGCTTCGCAGCCATTAAAACCAACATATAACGGTTTAAGTACACCAAAAGCACATTAATCCTTAAAACGGGTAATTATAATGAAATTTTGTAGCCATATACAGTGAACAACGTGTGAGAATAATTTACTAGGGCATTACCACACCGTAAATAGTGTTTCATCCCATAATAAATGAAGCGTGCTTTATCAGATTATTTAGCGTTAAATTTGAGTATAATGGGAGTATTATTTCATTAAGTCGTCAAACAAAATGTGTGTCATAAGTTTCATATTTGTGGTTAAACAAAATGTGTGTTTATTTATGAGATAACTAGCTTTTACCCGCGGCTTCGCTCGCATAAAACGTAGAAAAGGAAACACAGAGTAGTAGTACAAAAATAGTGTATTGTGCGTAACATAAAATGCAGTAGGTACTAATTTGATTTTTGATTCTTATAAATATTGTTTAGGTCGTCAAAAGTGTGGAAATAGGTTGTGAGCACGGAGTTGTAATTTTTAATAACTTACTTTAACACAGTCATGTAAACAATATTTTAGTTTTACCATCTTTTGCTAAAACATATTGATTATGTGGACTTGATACTTGTGAACACGCTACATACAGTTACCCATGGGAAAATCAGTTTTTTTTCTAAATTCACTCCTGCAACTTTCAGTGTTTGCCCTTGAGTTTTATTTATGGTAATCGCGAATGTCGCTTTAAGGGGAAATTGCAACGTTTTAAATTGGAATGGCATATTGGTTGGGATTATCGGAATACGTGCAATCATTACATCTTCTCCCTTTGCTATTCCTGTCATAATTGTTGCCCTTACTATATTGCGTCCTAGGTGTGTTATTTGTAGTCGGGTGCCATTACATAATTTTGGTGCGTCCAGATTTCTCATTAACAGGACTGGGACACCAACTTTCAGCCTCAACGTATGGGACGGCACCCCTGATAATTCTAAAGAGTTAAGAAACTCTACAGGGTAGAGTTTCTCACCCTGTAGAGTTTCAGGGTTAGTCACTCTGCTGCCACTTGCTTCAAGCTTGCTTGGAAGGATGTATTATATTTTCTTATTCTGCTTAAAAAACGGCGCGATTCATCACTGTCATACAAAAGCAAAGACTTGAGTGGTTCTTCTGGCTCACCAAGCGTTGGAACTGAAACTTTTCCACCAGAGCAACATATACCCGGTGTCTCATCATTCCACTTGAGTGCTTCACAATATCTACATTTTTTATCCATGTTCCCTATGAGAACTAATCGATGGTTAGTGTAATCAATCAATGGGTCATAATCGGACGCAGCGTTGTGGAACGCCTCCCATGTATTTCTTGCAAACGTACGTCTCCTTTCAGACTGCCGTTGAGCTCGTAAAACACGCCGTATTTGGGATTGTTCAGGTGTCTCAGCAGCTATCGATGACGCGTGACTTTCGGCATCTAAAATCCGAAGGGCCTATGTTTGCTCAAAGGTCTCACCAGCCCTTTGAGTTTTTGTGACGCTCAGCATCTGTGAGTTGGCGAGCTTGAGTCTGGTTAAAAGTCGCAGCAGCCCTTTCAGTTGCGTGACGCTCAGCATCTGCGTGTTGACGAACCTGAATCTGGTCTAAAGTCTCACCAGCCCTTTGAGTTGCGTGACGCTCAGCATCTGTGAGTTAGTGAGCTTGAATTTGGTTGAAAGTCGCAGCAGCCCTTTCAGTTGCGTGACGCTCAGCATCTGCGAGTTAGCGAACCTGAGTCTGGTCTAAAGTCTTAGCAGCTCTTTGAGTTGCGTGACGCTCAGCATCTGCGTGTTGACGAACCTGAATCTGGTCTAAAGTCTCAGCAGCTATTTCAGTTGTGTGACGTTCAGCATCTGCGAGTTGGCGAGCCTGAATCTGATCGAAAGTCTCAGCAGCTCTTTGGGTTGCGTGACGCTCAGAATCTAAAATTAGACGGATTGAGTCTGCTCCTCTGTTTCTTAGCTTCTAGCTACTCTCGCTGTTCGAGCTATGCTAGAGCTACGACTCAGAGGAGATTTACGCTTGCGAGGCATATCCACAGCATAAAAATATCCCCATAATAAAAATAAGCAGTAGAATATTTTAAAGTTTTGCTTAAATGACCACTTTCACGGACACTGACACTGACTTTTTCAAATTGACACTCAAATCTTTCATAAACAATTATATCATGCCTACAGCCGAATAAGAAGGACGCCATAAAAAGTTTCATATTATTTTCATATTGTATAACTGCTCCACCCCATTTCTCCCGCACCTTGTTTTATACAAAAAAGTAGCCTATGTCCATCCCAGGATCTCATACTATCTGCATACTAAATTTCATCTAAATCGGTTCAGTGGTTTAAGCCATAATAAGATGTTTCATACAAATCTAACCCACCTATTTCTTCCCCTTTGTGTTTTATGAAAAAAAAAGTAGCCTAAGTCCTGCCCTGGGTTTCAAACTATCTTCACACCAAATTTCATCTTAATCATTTCAACGGCTTAAGCCATAATAAGAAGTTTCATTCAAAATTAAACCCCCTCCCATTTCTACCCCTTCGCATTTTTTGAAAAAAAAAGTAGCCTATGTCCGTTCCATGGGCTTAAACTATCTTCTTACCAAATTTCATCTTAATCGGTTGAGCGGTTTAAGCGTGAAAAGGTAACAGACAGACAGACAGACAGACAGACAGACAGACAGAGTTACTTTCGCATTTATAATATTAGTATGGATGCTGTTTCTAAAGCATTACTCACATTCGAAAAGACAAATTGTATCGCCACCATAGTTACCTTCATCATTATTTTCGTGCCCTTCCAATTTTTTGGATTAGTGCAACATGTTTTCAGCCATACATACCTAAGTACTTCTCTATTATCGTCATGCCTATCATTATATATATATTCTTTCTGTTCATTTTTGTTGAATGGCTATCAGAGCTTCTTAATAAAGTAACTAAACGATTATCAAAAGGTAAAAAAAATGTGAGGGGTTAACATGAGCTACCGATAAATCACGTGGTCATTCCCCAAAAATGTTATAGAAAGAGTCTTCCTGACCCCTCAAACTCACCCCGAGCTCGTAACACTCATAAGGATTGCCGCACTTTAAAAAATAAAAAAGGTATCACAAACCTTCCGGTGGTAGTCGCATTGAATCTATCACTACCAGCAGTAATGCATATTGACAATTTATTACACGAACGCATACAGTTGACCTGCAACCCGCTTTGATATTTAGTATTAAATTATGAACGCATCCTCGAGCAATGCGTCATATGATTCATCGGTGGTCAAGAGGCGTTTATGCATGTGATATATCAATACCTTGTCTTGAGCACCCCTTTTTTTTTTTTTTTTTTTTTTTTTTAGCTTGGAGAAATGCTCATGCATACTGCGCTACCACGGGGAGATAGCGCAGTTATGTGGGACTCTAACCCACTAAAACTCCACGGTGTCCTCCTGTGCTGCTTATGGCGGGAACACGGGTACGCGTTAGCACTCACCGCGAACCCGCCGCGGCTGTCCGTCACCGGACCCTCCTCTGGGGATTACCCCCCATCACCGGCGCACCAGAACACACTGTGCCGTGACCACCCCAGGGACCAAACCAGTACATGGGTGCCAGACGACCCCGTATATGGCACCCTTGGTCCCCTTGTGACGGGTCAAGGTCAATGGCCCCGCCACCTACCATGTTTCGGCCGCAGGGGATAGGGAGAGCGGCCAACGCTATACCGACACTCCTCCTCCCCTGCGGCCCCACCGCGTCCGCCATCAGACGGTGGCGACCCCGTCCAGGCCGCGGAAGGTAGGGAGAGCGGCGCACCGCAATACCGGCACTCCTCTCCCGCCGCGGCCTCCAACCTTCAGCCGTGATATCGTATGGGTTTGGGAGACCCCATACGACATCACGGCCCGCCTCAGTTGCAATGTTGCCCAGGCAGCACCGCAACCTACATGTTGGCCGCTACGTCGTCGGCTTATAGGCAAAAGCCCTGACGAGCGGCCCCTCCTCGGGTTCCTCTTCGCTTCACCGTGGGTGACCAAGCCACGGTTACTGAGCCCCCCCGCCTCGACAATGCGGGAACCCACCGGGGGGGAAAAATGTGGAACGCTTCACGATTTTGCGTGTCATCCTTGCGCAGGGGCCATGCTAATCTTCTCTGTATCGTTCCAATTTTAGTATATGTACTGCCGAAGCAAGTACGTCTTGAGCACCCCTGCGTTGTGGTTTCGTTGGTTTAACCTGAAATCAGTATTGGTATTGTAAGTCCATTTATTGTTTATCAATTGAGCCTTTGTATTGGAATGGAATCAAATAGTATTGGAGGACAATAAGTAGTAACTTCTAATACCAAGTGTTTTAGGTGAGTAGAAAAAAATGGAATCATTGATTTTTCTCGGTGAAAATTGTTAATTATTAAAAAAAAACTGATATTGCAGATTCTTTGCTTCCACGGTCAGCCAGCCTATTTTTCAGGATAAAAATTAGCCAACAATATTGAAGCTTCCTTTTATTGAAACTAATTTGTAACTGAATAAGTATTTCCTAACTTACATATTACCACCATTATTGCAAACAAGTTCCTTCTGAGTAAGCTCACTCAATCGTCGACTGTTTCTGTCACCTCTGACCAAGACTAGAGTCAAGAGCAAATCAAACTTAAATAAAAAGAAACTGACGATAATTATTTTACCTCTTTGTATTAGTTTAGAACTTACATGGGAGTGAATTCCAGAAATGTCAAGACACAACAAATACTTCTGCTTACCCCTTTTAAGGTTAAAGTATGACGTCACTAGCCACACTGAAACGTTTATTCATGGGTAAGTGAGCTGTGATGGACCTTTTGTTTACAAAGAGGCCAGATGGGCGTTAACGTAAAGCCTTTTCATCTCCCTATTGTCTAGAGGGACCATAAGTTGTCTTGTAGACTTTGCCAGCTTATTCAAGGGTTATTAAAGTTAAAATAAGGAACTTAGAAGCAATCTCATGGCAATATAATATTATGATGATCAACTTTATTTATATACTAGCTGCTGCCAGCGGCTTCACCTGCATAAAAGTTGAAAATTATCCCGAGGGAACAAATTTCCGGAATAAAAAGTATCCTATGTGCTATTCCCGACTATAAACTATCTCTGTGCCAATCAGTCTGAATTTCATTCAGATCCGTCCAGCCGTTTGAGTGTGAAGAAGTAACAAATATACAAACACACACACTCACAAACTTTCACCTTTATTATATTAAGTGTGATACGCTGGCTGGCAGAAGCTACTGCCAGCGGCATCGCCCGCGTGAAAGTCGAAAATTATCCCGAGGGAACATATTCCCGGGATGAAAATATCCTATGTGCTATTCCTGACTATAATCTATCTCTGTGCCAAATTTCATCTATATCCAATTAGCCGTCTTAGCGTGATTGAGTAACAAACATACATCCATCCAAACCCTAACATTTTTAATCTTTATCAATATATATTATGTATATAAAAGCGAAAGGTCACTCATTCACCTATCACGAAATATCGAAAACTTTGGTAGGGAGGTAATTTATAGTTAGTAGAAGTCCGCTAAGAACGGATTTTGCGACAGGACCGGATTTAGGGGGTCTGAGGGCTCTCGCAAGTTTGTATGAAAGTTCCTAATTTTTGAGCTACTAATCTAAAATTTCGCAGGAAGGTAATTTATAGTTAGTAGATATCCTATAAGAATGGCTTTTGCAACAGGGCCGGATTTAGGGGGTCTAAGGCTTCTTGCAAGTTTGTATGAGAGTTCGGATTTTTTTTTGTACTACCGTCCTGAAATTTAGCAAGTCTAGAGTTTATGAGTAGTAGACATAAGCTAAGAAATAATTTTGTGATACTCTATTTTTTTACTAATTGGTGACTTAAAAAATGTTGCTTAGTGTGATAGGCATTTTCTGTTGACTGAAATATAAAAATAGTTTGCGTTAAACATCATTAAACTTTATATCTTCATAACAACGTGGGCGAAGTCGCAGGCACCAGCTAGTTTATAATATAATTATCATATAAAACATAATTTGTTAGTTACATCATTTATAACTCAAGAATGGCTGGATTGATTTTTTTGGTCTTTGATTTGTTGAATTTATCTCCGCCCCGAATAACAGAATAACTATTAAAAAATTGGAAATATAAAAAAGAAACAAAATTATAAAGAAGATTCGCTTTCCCATACGTTTTAAATGAACATAGCTTGGTATACTGGTTCTGGTAATGCCAGTAGATGTCATTGTTGATTATTCTGAAATTCAAAACAACACTTTTAAATTACTTTCCTTCTTTTAGGGCAGTTGGATAAGAAATCATAGTAATTAATTTACCAATATGTCCTACAGGAAATGATATGAAGAAAGGTAGTTTTTTTTTATAAAAAATACAAAAAGGCGTTAAAGCGTCAAGGTCAGTGAGCGACAAAATATAAAAGGCCAACAGGAAGGGACGAACAACATTTTCACGATTGAAAATGTCGTTTCAACAGATTGATTGATAATCTTGCGAGCCACCAAGCGAGCGACAGCTAAGGGTTCACAAAAGGGTTTGTCGGTGAACGGAACTGCACCTGTAGGGCTGTCGAATGTAGTGTTAAAAGAGGCATAAAATGTTCTTAATTAGTATTTTACCGTTTTTATTTTCCTTCGAGCGTACTATCGGCCAAATTGGTATAAAAGCTATTCAATTATGAACGCGCAAGACTTTTAAAAAATATATTTATCTACGCTCACAACTTAACGTTTTAAATATGAATTAAAAAAATATTAAATGAAAACGTACAATTTTTTCGTAGATAGGTAAAATTAAATACACTATAACAGAGCTACATTTTCCTTTGATTTTAAAACAACTGCTTCATAAAATATTTTTTTAATTTTACACTTTGCACGTTTTTACTTTTTAATTTAGTGGCGCGTATTAAATTAACTAATTAATTATTTAATTAACATTGACTTAATGTAGAGAAATAGTGTCATTCAATTCTCAACGAGAATTTAAATTGCCCACTATAACATATATATTTTTCCGTTTTCACTTTTGTTTTATTTCAACTGTATGAGTGAAGATAAAATAGTGTATGCAACGGCATATAATTAGGTATTATAACACTCGTTTGATACTATTATCGAACATTAATATTGTCAAACCCACAGTCGTATTTTAATAACCTCTATTATTAAATAATAGTAGAATAGAATAGAATACTTTTTATTATGTACACCATATAATTTACAGAAAGTATAGGCAAAGAAAACATTACACTGAGTGACACAATGGGCGGCCTTATCGCTAAAAGCGATAATAGTTTAATTAAATATACATGTGCTCAGCATGAGTTTAAATCAAAGTTGAATTTCAATTCAACTTTGATTTAATAAAATTTTCATTTAATTATGATTTATTTTTATTGGGATTTATGGGTAGAGGTGGACACCAATGAAAGACCGTTTTATAAGGGTTTCAATAATACAGTTTAATTACCCTTTACTTGTTAAATAGGAAGGTGTGTTTTAGTAATACTTTATGATACATGTGTTCCCTAGCACGTCTGATGCGATTGTGTATGGTGACCAGATAGGATTTGGGTCTGGACTACCTGAGAAGGGTTCGAAGCCAAACCATATAATAAAAGGTTAGACAGAGACAGACATAGAGTATTGTAGATTTCTTTTTGTTAAACTCCAACACGCCCCCTCAAAAATAAATCCTTTTCTATTTAATTACGACATACTCGTAATTATACCTATCTCATACCATCTTTATACAATAATAAAAACACACACCTTCCTTTTTCTCTCTTGGGAAAACAATATCATCATGGTCCAACATTCATTGCGCAGAATAAGGGAAACCCAAGAAAACCTTATTAAACCAATTAATCATATCTATTGTAATCAATGAAATATTAAAGTTATTTGTCTTCTTATTATAACCAAGCTCTTTTAATTAAAACATCCTTAATTATAACCAAGCTTTTATAATTAACTTATCTGTAGCATTACAATCATGCTATTATAATTAACATAATATGTAATCATTCTTGTAATTATAACCAAGCCTTTTTCAGCTTCAGTTTTCGCCATGTAGTTATCTTAGTAGTTACCTATTTTGCTTTTATGTACTATGTTATTATCATAGTTTACTGCCCATGTATGGCATAAAAATCACATTGTGCAATGGTCAAATACTTTAAAGTTAAACAAGTAACTCGTAGTACTTTTTCTATCCATTATGTCAGCCCATTCACAATGAACAAAGCCACTTCCAATAATTTCGTTTCAAAACCATCTTGAACCATAAGAACCATAAATTTCTTTAAAATTTGTTAAGACCTTTTTAAGTCTGACCATAATAAATTATTGGTTTTTGCTTGCATACTGACTTAGAAAGTTTACAAAAAAAATACTTGGGTCAGGTCGGGTGCACAGCATGGCATCAAGCACACAACAAAATTTCTACAAAGGCATTAGTAAGTTCTCACGAATTGAATACTTCGTAATTTAATTTACTTTCAATTTGGTTACAAATATTGAATGATTTACTCAAGGACTGTTCACATATTCTAAACAAAAGTAACTTTGTTTACCAGAAAACCTTTTCACGCATTTCAGTCTTACATAATAACAGTATGTTTTACAACTATTCATAGAACATATTTAAATTACCGATCGTTACAAGATCGTTCACATGTAAAACTTCAATACAATCTAAAATATGACATAACATACATAACATCGCATTTGTGTTCCCCAAAGGGTTAGATAGAGGCTTAGTACACTATATTATAGTACAACCACATTTCGTCAGTTACATAAATACTCTTTAAAACATGACTTAACATAATATCACGCCTATGTTCCCCGAAGGGTTTGGCAGAGGCATAGTACACTATAGTACACCCACATTTCACCAGTTGATTTATGTTTGTATCCCACATTATAGGTGGACTTCCTTTAATCCTTTCACTCCTTCTTATCTGGCAAGAATTATCGATATTTTCTTTTTATCAGTACAAGTTTTATAAGAACTTTGTTTATTGGCTTTAGTATCTATGTTATTAGAGTATTTTATCGAGCGAATTATACTACTTTTAATCCATTCATCAGAATTTAAATTTTCTGATTCCACTGATTTAAAAACCATCCAATTTTTTTTTTTATCATTGGATTTAGTTCCATCAGTTTTGATACACACCAGATTTAGGTCTTTATCTGTTTTGATATCATGTAGTATTTAAATAACTCTATTTTAATGCCACTGATTTGAACCATCCAATTTTGTCTTTTTGGATTTACTTACACCAGTTTTGAATACACCAGATTAAGGATTGTCATAACTGTGAGAATTAATTGACACTGATTTTCAATACAATCAGTTTTGTTATGGAAATGTTCGGTTTCATTTCATTTCCTTCAAAATGTAACGCAGCCCTCGACTGCTTATAACTCACTTCATTATGACATTCCCAACTGTTTCATATTTTTCACTCTTTATGTTTCATACTTTATAGCCATTTGGTAGGTCCATACCTTACTTACCAGAATATTATTCTAGGACTTTTCATCAACTTTTGTTTAAGTGGTTTTATTATGTACATACACGGTAGAACCGAAAACCTTTAAATATTTAATAGCAGGTTTTTATTTTTATTATATTTCCACAATTCATATTGTGTTCGAGTTTCTTTCAATTATTTCGAACTAACAGCTTGCATACTGCTTTAATCCATATAATGAATTTAACGAATATAATTGAATGTGACTTCTTTTTCATTTGCAAATTATATTTTCAACCAGGATATGCTATGGAAATATTCATATACTTAGATTTCCTTGGTCAATTTCCCATTCAAAATGATTTAACATCTATATGATGCACTAGCAAATTAACTACTAACTCGCTAAAGATATTAATCTTAAACTTGTGTTTCTTGCAACTAATGCAAAAGTTTCTGACTAGAACCACTAGCCATTTATTCACAGGTTTTCGAAACTCATCATTTTTAACCGTAAATGGCACTTACAGTTTTATTGATAAAATATATTTAATATGCAAATGATTTTAGTGTTTCACTTCAGGTATGATTTATAATAAATAAATTAAATTCCTCATTAACATTTTACCATAGGTAGGTACATGTTCATTATCATGCATACATAGATTCAATTTCAGAATACTATTGAGGTATTTGAAATATCAAAGATTCAGCACACAACTGCATCCTAACACTTGCTTATTTTCTGTTTCATTATCATTATCTTATGGTAAAGTTAACACATTTCCATTTTGATATGACAACTGGATCAAACGCTCCACTATTTCTTTAACAGGTTTATTAGCATATGATATTAGGAATTAATTCGTATTTAAAGGCATATACAACCTGACTTAATCTTATCAGATTCACATCACTTCAATAGAGTGTGACAAGTCAAAATAACATAGTTATTGCTACTTTTTAGCTATGATCCATTCGGACTCAGGTTTCACTGGCCTATTCGACAAGATGTTAATCTCATCCAATACTACATCTCTGAATCTCACAAACCAATTGAATAACATAATTGTCTACACTTTAAATACAAATTAGTGTGACTCAAGTAGGGACTTTCACGTTGCGGACTCGAAGTAGCGTCATTCATCTGTTCTCCAGATGTTCCGAGTGGGCAAGACCCGCGCCCTTAGCGCCTCTCCGCTCGTCTTTTATTGTTTCGTCCGAGCAGGTAGAGACAAACCCTTACTTTACCCTAAGAATTATTTCTCTTTGACAACACATTGTTTTCTACTTTATTAACAAAGTAAAACCAAAACATTTAAATACTTTAGTTGTGGCTTCTTATTTCGCCATAACTTATATTATAAGTTGTGTTTTACAATATCAGTAGGTACTCCCCAGAACAATTTCATCCCTGAATGATTTTAAACATTTAGACCTTAATAGGTAGTAAAATTTATAACATGCCGATCTTGTAAAGTCGTTGGTCCCGGCTGTCATTTGAAGATCTTTGGCAGTCGTTACTGGTAGTCAGAAGCCTGAGATCTGACACCAGTCCGGCCAAGAGGTATCGCGTTATCCAGTTTCTGGGTTGTGGAGGTCAAGATAGACAGTCACTCCATGTAAAACACTGGTACTCAGCTAAATCCGGTTAAACCGGAAGCCAACCCCAATATAATTGAGAAAAGGCTAGGCAGATGATGATGATGAATTTATTACATGTACCATTCCGTTCTATAATTCAATGTTCTTATTGATCCATTCGGCAATATCATTCAATGCCGTAATGCAAACTACTGTTTAATAGTAGGTATCCTTTTCGAGTTCAGGACTCTTATTTAATTGGATACAATTTCCTCTCCATTATTAAAACAATAAGTTAGGTAACAATAATTCTCAGACCAAAATTAGCTTTACAAAACACAACTCGGTTTTTGTTTGCAATATACGAAGAAGTGTTTTGACTGTACACATCTGTGTGCACTATAATTATCTACCTTTTATTTTATACTAAACTTTTGTTTTGTTATGCCAAACAAAATTGTTTTCAATAAATACGCGCTTCACACAATTTTTCGTAAAGCACTTATTTTTGATTGCATCACTATTAGAAAATAGTTTAATTAATTTTATTTTCAAAGATTAATGAATTGCCTTTATGGCCTCATACTTCGTTTCACAATAAATCATAATTATTATATACGAATGTAATACAAACATTTGCTAATTAAGGCGTTTTTAAGATGCAAACAATTATCGCCAATTTCATTTTAGATTATCATCAAAGACTTACCATTTATCGGCTTACCAACCATTTCTAAACACAATGACACCGCCATCTTTATTAAAAATGACAGCCATTCCCACTTTCAATTTCTTTACCAATGGTATGGGATCTCGGAACATAGCACACCTGGAACGCCCATCTTACAGGTAACCGGCAGATCCTCTTCCTTCGTCGCTTGTCCATCACACGCCATTATTCCAGTCTGTTGTAGCACCGCCCGTCACGAAGGTAAATCCAGAAGTCTATTAGGGTTATGAACTAACCGTATTATGCACTGTTGTATTGTTTTATTGTTCCGTCTTGTTTCACTTAGATGCACAACACGTTTTTAATATTTAGTGTCCGTATATTATTATTTTCACTTTGGCTAAGCGCTCTGGGCCCATAACCTATTGGGATTTATGGGTAGAGGTGGACACCAATGAAAGACCGTTTTATAAGGGTTTCAATAATACAGTTTAATTACCCTTTACTTGTTAAATAGGAAGGTGTGTTTTAGTAATACTTTATGATACATGTGTTCCCTAGCACGTCTGATGCGATTGTGTATGGTGACCAGATAGGATTTGGGTCTGGACTACCTGAGAAGGGTTCGAAGCCAAACCATATAATAAAAGGTTAGACAGAGACAGACATAGAGTATTGTAGATTTCTTTTTGTTAAACTCCAACAATTTTAAACTTTACCGTGATCGGATTTAATTTAGTTTTAATTTTATTTTTTTACTCTTTTGTTACTTTCAATAATCTGTGTATTTTTTGCATTCGATTGTCCATCAGTTTTGTGAATTGCAAACTAAATTAATAAAAAACTGGTAAACGGCTTTTGAAAATTCCTCCAAATACGTATTCATATAAATGATTCATTCGGACAGATGAATTTACCAGGGATAAAATACCAACGAATAGTGCAGTATCGGTAGAAGGACATTTTGTAAGCACATAGCTGAAGCAACAATATAAAAATAACTCCGAAAACAATACAAATGGTAAAATTTGCGACAATTTCTTGTAATATTAATAATGGCGTGTCAGCAACAAGCTACACCATATTAATTATAATACTGTGGAAAAATCTCAGTATTATCATTAATTTACTGTCCTCTAAGCTCCTTGTGGCTCTTGCGTTTAAGTAGTGCCATCTGGCGATGAGTTCTAGTTTCCCCTTAACCCTCGGTATACCTGGTGGGTAAAAGTTACATGATATATCTGGTAGGTCTGTCAGATCCGAATTTGACATGAGTATTGCCCGTATTAGTTGTAATATGATCACTATGCAAACGTGCTTACCTATAGCTATTCTAGCGGTATATTTCAAAAGTTTTACACCATAAAACAATATTAGAAATCCAACAATTTTGCTTGTTATTTCTCGAATTAATCTGAGGTGACGTTTTTAGTAGATAAAAAGACCATTCAAACAGTACAAATCTCAATTAAACTTCAAGAAATAGGCACACCACAAACTGCAAGAAAGGCGCCGCAAAAAAAATATGTGTAAAATACAACGGTTAATGTAGCAGGGTGGGTCTGTCAGACCCTTCCAAGCACGCCGATGGTCAATGAAAAACGTATGTAAAACTATAGGCAGAAGAGTATAAAATTATGCTTCGTGTAGCATTCTGTGCTCCGTTCATTCTGTTTAATTCTTTGTGCGGAAATGTCAGGAACATTTTGAAATGAAACCAATCCGACTAATGTAGAAATGAAGTACTTGTTCTTATATCTATTTCTCTTTAGCGCTTTATTTGTAGTTACATATTTTGATTTTTAAACTAAGAATACCATTACGTCTGTAGATGCACCTATAGCACACCTAAATGTCTTAATTTATACTTTGATTAATTCTGTGTAAATAAAATGTACCTAGAAGTTTTCATACAAGTAAACTTTGGTTACCTACTGGGCCAGTAGGACTAAAACTTGTGTATATATTAATTTAATAAAAAAACTATCTTTAATATTAATTGAGACGAAAATTCTTTTTTTCTTTTCTTTCTTGCTTGTGGGAGAGATTCTAATCATGAACAACTAATGTTCATGATTAGAATCTCTCCTACTTACCAGCTAATTATTGTGCTTTTCCTGCAACATGAGATTATGTTTTAAACCACGTGACGTTTCAAAATGAGAATCATTTAGTTATTGACATTCATAATATTTTTTCGAAAGGGCAAAAGAAACACGTACATTAAAAAGTAAATCTGTAACGCAGCAACCCTTATTTCGACTTCCTTCCTGATTATGATAAATGCCGACAATATTGTAAAATGCCGTGCCATTTACCATGTTTCATTGCGTAAATGTTTACACGCACGCTATTACATTTTCTGTATTATCAAATAAATAATTGCCGAAAAGGTGCCAACAAGAATTACTGGAAGAGGCTCACTAAGCATGCGGTCGAATAAAAAGTATCTTGGTTTTTCTGAGAGCTCTAGAAAAGTGACATTCTATTATCTAAACTGTCGTGATAGTGTTTGGCAAAATGTCTAAGGGGGGTATTACACTATAGCATGTCTAGGATCATAGATCTATGAGTCATATTTGTATGATAATGTATTATAGACATATGAATCATATCGTCTTTGATAAAATATTTTTGATATTTGTTATTAGATTGGATCATAGTAAAAGGAGTAGGACGGAGCAATACAAGACAAATAGCTCTGTCCCTTTTTCACTGTTGAACTATGATAGATAAGGCCACTGGTCTTGGCAAATTTAATCTTGTGATAATGAATTATCAAATTGATTTTCATAATTTCCTGATACAAAATACGTCCATAAAATGATGTGATTTTGCCTTTTTATTTTTGCGACTGCCATATCCTAAATTATAAGGCAATTAATTATTGCGACGGTTTTATTGACGGAATAAAGTAAGTACAATTAAATTTTGGCGTTCGTTCACAATATTATTATATTATTATTATTTGTTATATTATTATTATTATTTTTTGTTTATTCTATAATTATTGTTGGGTACATTTCTGTACACACTGCCAAAGCAAAAGTAGTACACACAACTGACTTGTCCTCCATTGCAACTAAATATGACATAAAATAAGATCAATGAACTATTATAATGTAATACACAGATATGATTCTAGAGGTCATATATTTAGGATAAGAGATAGGATCCTGTGTATGATTATAGATACATGATAGTGTAATACCCCCCTAAAACATATGGCATTGGCAAGCGTTAGCGAAATATCATGTGATCAACCATGTTTGTGGTATTTTGACAATCACCATCGCTGGTACAATAACACTTTGTGTATGTATAAACTCTTGTTGTACTACCACTTACCGCATTACCGTAACCGTATTATACTTCCTATTAATACAATTAAAATTCACGATAATTCCTATAATAACTCCTAACATAATCCCGAAGAGGCAATACTCAGCCACATTGAAATAAATCGGAGATACAGGAGTAGCGGTCCTGACTTTCAGCATTGTGAACGTCTTTTCAAGTGTTGATAAGTATCGCAAATAGCAAGTGTTACCATCAGAGAGTCTCTTCTAACAACAATAAAATATTTTATAGATAAAATTGGATTTGACTTCAATCTTTCAGCAAATACGAGAGCAAACAATAAAAACAAATGCGTTGAAATAAAAAAAAAACCTTTTTTTTATGTATTTTGAAACTTTTCATATCTTAAATTATGTTATCGTTGCAAAAATCTCTTAATTTTTTTTTGTTAATTTTGTATATGCAATTGAAAATGGATAAAATGTTAAAAACAACCACGTAACTACGAACGGACCACGATAGGTCGCCATGTTGGTGTATTACGTGCTACTCTATACTTCTAAATTCTAAGTCATTTCGAAAAATCTTCGGCTCTGCCACTTCCACACTCAAGCAGCCGTCATGAGAACGTAAAGACGCTCCATTAAGATAGGTAAATAGATAATAATTCTAATAAATTCAACTCAACATGACTCAGTTTCTCTCAAGAAACTGAGTCATGTTGAGTTGAATTTTAACATAAGCCCAACATAAGCTTTTTCAACATAAGCAATTCCTTCAAAGGAACCACAGCCTAGTAGCCATACAATAGTATTTATTGTATCCAGTTAACCAACGTCACGTTTATTATGCGGCAATCAAGGAGGTTATGAGCTAAAATTACGAGTTTCAGGTTCAACTACCGTCTTGTCTATTCTGTTTTATGTGTCCTTACCTATCATAGTAGCTGTAGGTATGTTAATATGTATGTCTTGGCTTGCGACCTATTGAACATGGGACTTTTTCGGAAAAAACACTCTAATACGATTGTATAACAAGGAATCTACATTTTATAGCATTAATGTCAGTTATCCACAATATAAGGTGACGCCAAATACTTTTGACATTATTGCATGGTGCTTATTGCACTATGCAAAAATTAAAAAAAGATATTACAACACTTCGCTTAAACTTTTAGAACGTTTGGGTAAAAGACATTAATTAAAATAGGTAGCATTTTGTACGTTAAAAATAGCGCAATCTGTATGACATAATTATTCGCAGATAAAACACTGAATGCATATTGTACGATATTCCAGCATAGTAACAAGGTCTTCAAAAATAAATCAGGCATTCCAAATTCGCTACCAACAAAAATAAGTGCGAAGATTAGGAAAAAAGAGAAAATATTATAAAAATTAAAGCATTTTCACGGTACGCAACAAAATGATCCTTCTTCCTGTCACGAAGGTATTATCCTCTGGAAAAAATGCTTTAACATAATCCGACAAAATCTTCTCCAACGGTGTGAAGATACCTCAAATCCCCGATTCCTCTTTAAAAAAGGTCAATTGTAATGAATTCATTCAAAAAACAGAATTTCCTGACTTTTTGTGCAGATAAAGGCGATTATTTTGTTTAGTGACCATGGGTAAGCCAGCAGCCTAATTGCGTAAGTGAAGGCAACGCTTATTTCATCGGGAATCCACATCGCTTATTTCATCTCGCATGTGATTGGTCAATTGTTCATACTCTTTGCGCTTTGCCTTGCCGAATTCACTTACGCAATTAGTGCTGTTTGTCTATACAGAGGCACAGCATACCATGGCATGTTATCATAGCTCTATAATGGTAAAATCGTATTAGAGCCATGTAGATCAATGAGAGAACACACTGAGTAAATCCGTCCAGCATGTGCATGCATGTGTTAGTAATCGTGTAGCTCAACTCAAAACGTACCAAAGGAGCTTAACGACTTGAAGAACAAAGTCATGAAATTTTGGTAGGCGGCATTAAATACTCAAACTGCCAGACAATCATGAAATCAAATGATAAATAATACGACTGCATTAATCAGTGAAACGGTAGGATTAAATTCTCTATCTATACTAATATTATAAAGCTGAAGAGTTTGTTTGTTTGTTTGTTTGTTTGTTTGAACGCGCTAATCTCAGGAACTACTGGCTTGAATTGAAAAATTATTTTTGTGTTGAATAGACCATTTATCGAAGAAGGCTTTAGGCTATATAACATCACGCTGCAACTAACAGGAGCGAAGAAACAATGAAAAATGTGGAAAAAACGGGGAAAATTATTCATATTTGAGGGCTTCCGTTGCGTGCGCTGCGAAAACGGTTCAAGATACCAAAAAAATATGTTTGAAAGAATTATTTCTCTTGAAATGATCTAAAAAAATGTCCGCGACAGTATATGTCTATCTTTTAAGATTAACTCACTAGAACCGTTTTTATGGTAATCAAATTTGGTCGAAATTAATGCATTATTACCAATTATTTGTTAGAGTTGTATCAACATAATTTATGATATAAATGAACCTAACTGGTTCATTCTTTGATTCGGTATTTAGAAAATAAATTGGGTTTGACTGTTGCAAGATCAGTTTAAAAGAAATCTTGACTGACTGACGGATCAACGCACAGCCCAAACCGCTGAACGTAGAGACCTGAAACTTGAAAGGTGTATTCTTTGTATGATGTAGGCATCCGATAAGAAAGGATTTTCCGAAATTCTACCCTTAAGGGGGTTAAAAACGGGGGGCAAAGTTTGTATAAAAAATTAATTCCTTCGGCTAATATTTTTGAAACTTGGCACAAATAGTAATCTAAGTACATGATAAAGATTGACATTATTAGTTTTTTGAAACTACCCCCTCAAGTCGATTTAGGGGGTGTTGAAATTTGTATGACAGAATCTTATTTCATGGGTAACTAAACTTGAAACATTACACAAATACTAAAATAAATAAATAATAAAGGTTGTCATTATTAGTTTTTCGAAAATACCCCCAAAAGTCGATTTAGGGGGTGTTAAAGTTTTTTGATAAACTTATTATTAGGTTAATAAACTTGAAACTTGGCATAAATACCCAACTAAGTAAGCAACAAAAGGTTGCAATTATTCGTTTTTCAAAAATACCCCCAAAAGTCGATATTTTTTTTTTGAAGAGTCTTACTTCTTAGGTTAATAAACTTGAAACTTGACACAAATATCAACCTAAGTAAACAATAAAGGTTGTCATTATAAGTTTTTTGAACCTACCCCCAAAATCCGATTTAGGGGGTGTTAAAGTTTTTTTGATGAATTTTATTTATATCTATATAAAAGCGATTCGGTCACTCATTCACCTATCATGAAATATCGAAAACTGCTTGACATATAAAGATGAAATTTGGCAGGGAGGTAGTTTATAGTTAGTAGACGTCCGCTAAGAATGGATTTTACGTCAGGGCCGGATTTAGGGGTCTAAGGGCTATCGCAAGTTAGTATGAGAGTCCTTCATTTTTTGAGCTACTAACTTAAAATAAGGGCAGGGATGTAGTTTATAGATAGTAGACGTCCACTAAGAAAGGATTTTGCGACAGGGCCGGATTTAGGGGGTCTAAGAACTCTCGCAAGTTTGTATGAAAGCCCTTCATTTTTTGAGCTACTAATTTAAAATTTAGCAGGGAGATAGTTTATAGTTAGTAGATTGCCGCTATGAATGGATTTTGCGACAGGGCCGGATTTAGGGAGTCTAAGGGCTCTCGCAAGTTAGTATGAAAGTCCTTCATTTTTTGACCTACTAACTTAAAATTTGGCAGGGATGTAGTTTATAGATAGTAGACGTCCACTAAGAACGGATTTTGCGACAGGGCCGGATTTATGGGGTGTCTCGCAAGTTTATATGAAAGTCCTTCATTTTTAGAGTTACTTACTTTAGATTATATTTAGTAAACGTCTGCTAAGAACGGATTTTGCGACAGGGCCGGATCTAGGGGTGTAAGGTAGGGCATGCATTTCGAAATTTCATAGTTTCGAAATTTCGGACCATATTTGATGGTTATTAATTTCGAAATTGACACCCCTAATTTCGAAATTTCGAAACTGGATTTAATTTAAATAATATGTTATTTTTTATACAATTATGTAATTTTTATTGAAACCAAAAGAGGATCATCTGAAAATGAGCCTGAATAGGAATCTAAAGCCTGAAATTTAGCAAGTCTAGAGTTTATGAGTAGAATAAGCTAAGAAATAATTTTGTGATACTTTATATTGTTTTTCTAATTCGTGTTTTAAAAAATGATGCTTAGTGTGATAGGCATTTTCTGTTGACTGAAATATAAAAATAGTTTGCGTTAAACATCATTAAACTTTATATCTTCTTAACCACGCGGACGAAGTCGCGGGCAACAGCTAGTCTCTTCATAAATGGGGCGACCCAACAACAGAGAACTTAAACTAATGTCAATCATGATAGCTAGCGCCTGACAGTCGATGCTTTCAAATCCTGCCTGCATATTCCATTACTCACATACCTAAGGATATAGCAAACCTACTAAAAGGTACGTACATATTTTGACTGTGAAATGCAATAGGAAAATTATGTTTTGTTATATCAAGCTCCTGTTCATTTATTAAAATATAGTCAAGCTACAGTTTAAATTGGGCTATTTTGTTTGCACCAAGACGGGCAATGCCGATCTTAGAGATGAATTCGCAACGATAAAGTGGGATGCTTGTAGACAAATGGGCCAGGATCGTCACATACTTGGTGCCTGAAGACGGGCGTTTATCGAGTCTGGCCTAAAAACATTAGCGCGACGATCTGGTCTCGTTCCTGGCAGATTGACTGGCAAAAGCAAAAAATTAAAAGAACTGTAAAATATAGCACTCTTACCTAGAAGAAAGACATCATTTAAAAGATGCTATTGATATTTTTGGTAATAATGCTATACACATTGGGTGAGTTCAGCACTGATTCTATTTTATTATTTTGTAGTGAATAGTTAGTAACTAAAGGAACTAAAATGTACCAAGGGGATATTCAAATAGAAATAAAATCCATTGCGACTTCAACATTGAGACCCGTTCACATGTAAAGTTTAATTTCCTGGGACTTGCTTCAGCACTTGCCTTTGTCTTTGTGAGTCGTCGGATTCAGCTTCACTCATCGTTTTGTTCAAATAGATATACACTGGTTTCTGGGTTTAGTGAATGTTCACGCAAAACTACGGTAGTTACGTTTTCGTTATCTGTATAAGTAGGTTTTAATTCAACAACTTATAATACTTGGGTACTGGGATCAATGCAACCATACATGCAAAATTATGTAAAATCTGTAACAGTTATCAAATGAAACCAAAGAAAGTTGAGTAGTTCGTAACCCATTACTTATCTAACATTGAATGATACTCATCTTTGCCTTTTTAAAACCATTTTGTGTTCGACCTCCACTTTAACCAGAAGCAGCTCAATGTGGCACTTATATGGAGCAACTGAAGACTGGCTGTCAGATTTTTCGGCTTCTACTACCCGTAACGAGTGTCATTATCATCATCATTTCAGCCGAAACACGTCCAATCCCACAGCCTTGACCAGATCAACGCTCCACCTGGAGTGTGGCCTTAAAGCGCTGCGTCATCCGGTACGCGGTCGCCACACCAGAACCCTTTTTGATTTGCGAAATATGAACATGTCTCTGCGCATCGGTCGCTTCTAAAGTGGTTTCCTATACGCCAGCGCAGAGAGCAAAGGGCTCTAACTATATTGTACTCATTTCTTGACTCTCCCAATTCCCCTAGTTATCTGGCCCCTCACTTTCAATACATCTGCGACAACCACAATAAAAATCTACGATCTTCCAATAACCGTCTCCTTCAATGTCCTTCTCACCGCACTGACTTCATTCACCGTTCTTTCTTCGTCCAGTCTATTTCTCTGTGGAATACGCTCCCCCAGGAAATCAGGATGGCAACCAACCGACTAACCTTCAAAGTCAAAGTTCGCGAACACATTCGCAAGAAGTTGGCAGCAGTATCGTCACAGCGCTAATTTTTTTTCCAATTATCTATTTCTACTAATTGTTTAGGTATATTCTTATATTTAATTTATTATTTATTATGTAAATTATATTATATTTATGTATTGTATATACATTTAAATCCATTCATAATTGCGATTGCACCTACCACTATTTATCTCTGCATCACCCAAAGGTTGACTGGTAGAAAATGCCTAAGGCATTAAGTCCGCCTCTGTACATTTGTGTGCTTAAAGTATTAAATAAATAAATAAATAAATAAATAAACTCTTCAGCCCCAACGGCAATCCGTTCTGCGAGCAATGTGCCCTGCCCACTGCCACTTAAGCATGGCAATTCTTCAGACTTTGTCGGTAACCTTGGTTCTCTTGCAGATGTCTTCATTTCTGATCCGATCACGCAAGGGAACTCCGAGCTCTCTCCATTACTCTTTGAGTGACTTTAAGCCTTCTGATGAGGCCCATTATTGTGAACCACCACATCTCTGTCCCGTTAGTAATCACTGGCCTGCTGGTCATATTGTCAAAGAATTAAGAAAAAAAAATTAAACCGACTTCCAGAACAAAAAACTACAAAGCAAAAAATAACTTTCTTTTCCGAAGTCGGTGTCTTTTGTACCCATTTTTCGATTTCGGAAAAGGTTATTTTTTACTTTGTAGTTTTTTGTTCTGGAAGTCGGTTTAATTTTTTGTTAAAAAGTTTTATATTTTTCGTTTTTTAGTTTTGGTAGACATCTCCAATTACCATGATAATCATTTATAGCCAAAGTTACAACTCATGACGATTCCAATAAGCCCAAACACGACTAGTATACATTGTTTATGTCAGAGTTCCAGTGCCTACCATCCGGCTTCATCATCAGATCTGTTCGGTGGTGCCATTTTCATCAGTACCATTTATTTATAAGTATTTGCTTTATCATAGTCTGTTAACTAATCGAGATATCTTATACCCTCGACATACTTAGCATTTAGGAGTTCCAGTGGCCATCGGTGGTTTTCTTCGTCAGTTCCACTTCACCAAATGATAATGATAATAAATACCAAAATCGCTATATGTATGCCTATAATATTTGAGAAGTTTCATCGATTTCTCTAGGTTCCCATCATCAGATCCTGAGCTACTGACTATGGGACTAATTAGGAAGTATACCCTTCATAACAAAAAAAAAATTTTTGAAATAGGTCCAGGCATATTTGTGTAATCGGGGAACATACATAAAAAAAAGATTCCGGTGAATTGAGAACCTCCTCCTTTTTTTGAAGTCGGTTATAAAAGAAATTTAGAAGAATTATAGTCGAAATCAAAGGCTTATTAACATAATTTTCGAGCCATGGGCATTTTTTTTATCATTAAAGTCGCCAATATTTCGATCAATGAGCTGCACCACGTACTAATATAACAGTTATCGTTTACATGATCGCGTACGGAAATATCATGCTATCGCAATAATTTAGAAATAATCACGATCATACTCGTGCCAAGTTTCGTTTCTTGCATCCCGATAGCCTGTTCTAGAACTCTTGTTTTTGTACAAGGAGCTTTATGTTTTTCTGAGTTTGGATTGTAGGGCTAAATAGGGTACTTACTGTCTCAATGTGGGTAGCTATAAACATAGGGGAAGAGTAAGTGATGATGGAGAGACAGTATCACGGACGCGGCGACGATAACAAATAATAGACTAGAGTCAAGAGCAAACCCATCACAAATAAAAAAATAAAAAATAAAAAATTTGATTCCATAAATTTCACTAGATGGCGCGATGCATCGATTTGTTTTTGAACTTTATGTAAAATTAACATTTTCTAGAATTGATCATAAAAATTATATATCAAATATATGTTTTCTTGTTTAATCAACACTTCTAAACACACAATTATGTAATATTCGGCTCTTAATTTCAAAGATTAACACAAACACAGATCATTTCAAATTCATTCCAATAGATGGCGCGGTTTTAAATTTCTGAGGCATTCCGCTCAAATTATTAAATTTGTATTGTAGCACATTTTGGACAATGACACTGTTAACACGTGCAAACAATGCCATAAAACGTCACTGTATTTAAAGTAATAAATATTAACAAACTGAGTAAACCCTTTCAATTGCAAGTCACTACTAACACCATCTATCGTTTATCGATGTACCTACTTTTATTAAAATAATCGCTTTAGTTCATCGAAAAACGCTACTTACGTCGGCGTGGTTTCTTTGTATGGGATGAGGCATCTGTATGCTAGTATTATATTATCGGTGACGGTGTGAATAATGATTTGGCTAGAAATGATTAGTGTAGTATAGGATAGATGGAGCCACTTTTCCGTACTTAGGATCCCATTTGGTCCGTTTTGCGTGCAGGCCTACTCTCTGTGAGAGGGAATGGGCCGAAATCCACCACTCGGGCCCAGTACGGCTGGGTGGATGTCACATATCTTCGAATTTTTGGTTCTAAGACATGCCGGTTTCGTCACGATGTTTTCCTTCACCGTTTTGAGAGCTCTGGTGATCAAATAATTAACGCAAAGTAAAGCGCCTGCCTGGGTTCTTACAACTTGTAAGTAGCGGCCGTTTACCACTGGGCCACCAGTGCTCGCTGAGATGACGATTAATAAAGACGTATGGAAGAAGAAACTGGGATTAGAGCGAGAAGGGGAAGAGGACAATGACTGTCTTTGAGTAATGAGAAAGGGAAACAAATTGAACCTACCTTGGATGTTCAGTTAATTGAATAAATATAAAACTTCCTGTTGAAATTTTTTCTATATTGTTCTCATGTTTATGGTTTTTCCTGTCACAGTTTCTAAACTAACTTATTTAAATGTGTAGGTAGTTGGAGCGGTCGCGGGCCGAATAATAGAATTTTCACAAGCGTGTTCAATCAAGCGATTATCGCTTGAGAGGTAAAGTTTCGGTGCTTAACCCAATAAGTAGACACATCATCAAGTCCTTAAGCGATGACAAGGGCATTCTTACAAAGTGGCGGGTTCCCTGCAATGTTGAAACATGAAACCAAATAGAGGATATACACAAGCCGTGAAAATCATTCTTAGACGCTCAAGATTGATTACACCGAACTATCTTTAACAACATTCCTAAGCATCAATGTGTTCTCCGTTCAAAAGCCTCCTATCCTGTGAGACACCCGCCTTACAATATTTCACGTACATAGCTCGGCTCGTCTAAATTATTCATCGCACGGGGCAGCACCGGCCGTCCTGTCACACTCAACTTTAGTATTCCCCGGTGTATGATACTTACGGAATTATGTATTATGTTTCGTAGTAATATGTACGTGGACAGAGATTATTGTAAAGCTGTGTAGTAATGCAGATGTTTGTGGCAAGTTTTGTGGGACAAGAGTTATGTGGACCAATCCCTGGCCGTTTATGATAGAGGAGGAAGAGGGAAAAAGGGGTCGAAATCCTGAGATCGACTTTACAAAATACTAGTTTAATATTCATTGTTCGTCAAGTCATAGTCCTAAAACTTTATAACAACAATACTAAAACTTCAATAAATTAGTTTTCATAACCTCACAGGGCCCATGAAATTTAAAAAAAAAAATAAGCAAACATCTGCAGTCTATGTCTTCGCCAGTCATAATCAGCCTTGTAAAGAAACCAAAGCGCGAATCAGAAAATGTAATATCCAGCTATCTATTGAAGAAGGTGGGAAGATTAACGTACATTATCGGACGAGTTCTTTCTGGATTCTTGACTACTACTGGTAGAATAAACCATTTTTGCTCTAACTAAAATTTTCATAGTGCCTTGTAGCTTGTGGCTCTACGTTATTAGAGAGAAAATGTGGGAAGCTGTGGTTTCAACGCAAACAGAAAGTTTACCCATCCCGCAGTTTTTTATGTGTTGGTCGGGTTGATAAGCCAGGAGGAACCTACTTCATACCGAATAAAATATACCAGAGCCGCATAGGAGGAGTGTTTTTTCAGGCTCCTCACCCAAGAGACTATACCAGAAGGACCATATTTTTTATCTAAGCCACAGTGGACAGAATGCCAAGCCGGCAGCGAATTTATTAATATAGGACGCGCTATAATTGCGCTGAGCACAAATGTCTTAGCCATTGTTAGAATTGTCGCTCGGTTTGCATGGAAAGTTTTGACAATGTCGTCTCTAACAGAAGCGTCTCGGTGCTTTATGCATGTATAGACGCGGTAATCTGTTTGTCTGACTACCTAACCTGCCTGTCCCAAGGCTGATATTTTTTACTGTAATAGTGCCCTTTATGTTTTCAAAGAATAATGTGTTGATGTATCCTCTAGCTTTGAAGATTAAATTGAGTGACGGTAATGTAATAAGCAGGTACACAAATAAAGGTCTAGCACAAGGAGATCCTCTATCCCCGCTACTTTTTAACTTAATTACTTACAAAATATGTCATAGACTTCAAAATGTGTCAGTTTTGCAATACGCGGATGATTTTGTGATATATGTGTGTAATAAGGACATTAAAATATGTGAACGACATGTACAAAATGGTTTAAACTTAGTAGTGGAGTTATTAAACGAACTAGGGTTGGTGTTATCTGCAAATAAGACACAATATTGCCTTTTCAGTAGAGGTCGTAGGAAAAACCTACCCGTTCTGAGGGTAGAAAAGCCTTTAGTTTATGCCGAAAATATAAAGTATTTAGGCATATGGCTAGACAGAAGTCTAAACTGGGGAAAACATATTAACGAAGTGGTCAACAAATGCTCAAAATTTTTAAATATATTAAAGTTATTAGCAGGAAGGTCTTGGGGGGTGCACATGATACATTTGCGAAGATTATACATGTCCTTAATTAGAAGCCGTATTGATTACGCATCGGTTTTATATGATAGTAGTGCTAAAAGTCATATTTGCAAACTTGATAAAATTCAGAATCAAGCCTTGAGAGTAGTAGGCGGATTTATCAAAAGTACTCCAATCCACGTCATGGAGAGCGAGTTACACATTGCTCCATTATTTATTAGAAGACAATATCTAGCTTATAAGTATTTATTAAAAATCAGTGCTTGGGCAAATAATAGTACTACTAATTTAATTTCTGAAATTAGTGCTCTTACCCACATTAGTTATTGGGTTAATAAAAAAAGCCTGTACTTACAAAAACAATCGAGGATGTGAAACAGTCTGAAGGTGTTTCTGTAGATATTCTTTCAATGTTTGCTTTCGATATTTGGTTATCAGCTGTTGACTTTCATAAGTGCTTAGTTATAAGTTTGGAATGTATATCACTAGCTAAATCAAGTTATGAGCCTATTACTTTAGTTAATGAAGTCGTGAGGGAATTGAACATTAATTATAGTGGGTGGCAGAAACTGTATTCTGATGGGTCTAAGGGCGCTCATGGATTAGGGGCAGCGTTTTACGATCCAAGTTGTAATTATAGTGTAGGTTTTAAAATAATGTCAGATGTATCCATCATGACGTTGGAACTCATTGCAATTTCGCAAGCTTTGTCCTATGCAATAGAGAAAAAATTTGCTAATGTTGTAATATTTACGGATAGCAAAAGCGCATTGCACCACGTGGCTCGATGCGCCTCTGGCTTCAGAGGCACATCGATAGCTTACGACATTTTAAATTTATTTCCAAGTTTATTGTAAATGGCATAGAGGAGAGGTTGCAATGGGTTCCAGCGCACGTTGGTTTACGAGGTAATGAGGAAGCTGATTGTTCGTCTAAATTAGCTGCGAAGGAAGGAGTCGAGCTAAATTTTGTACCAGACTACGTGGAATACATGCCAAAATTTAAAATGAAATGTTTAAATAACTGGAAACAACATTTTAATCTTAAATCAGTAGAAAAAGGAATATGGTACAAAACAATTCAAAATGAGCTTCCTCAAGCGCCCTGGTTTGAAAATAGTAAGTTAAGTAGAAGTTATGTTAAATTAGCCGTAAGATTACGGTCTGGACACTATCCATCGGCAAAGTTTGCATTCCTCATGAAGAAAGTAAGTTCTCCTAACTGCAACTCATGTAATGTACTTGAGGATGTACACCATTTGTTGATGGATTGCGTCAAGAACCAGGACAAAAGGAGAATTTTAATCAATGAGTTTAATCTAAATATATCAGAGGTAGGTTTAATTTAGTCAATTTTGGCACAACCGAAGTCGGATGTGGCCATAAGATTCTGCGAATTGGTATATCATACTAATTAAGATCCTCCTTTTAATTTAAATTTAAAGCATTTTTTTTGTTGTAGTATGTATAAGGCATGATGGGGTTGGCGTATCCATTGGGATAAAAACCCCAAATTAAATCAATAAAGATATAAAAAAAAAAAAAAAAACCTCTAGCTTGGCTTATGAGAAAATAAAGGCCTGCTATAAAAATGGCACGGTATCTCTTAATAATTTTTAGTGATAATGGGTCGTTGGTGGCATGAAATAATTGTGGTCCTTTTGCTTAATTTTCATTCATACATCTAGTCATACAGGCACACCGGTTATGAGTACTGCGCAACTGGTATTTCTGAATAACAGCAGCAATATGCCGTGTATGTCCTTTTAGGGGATTCCTTCCTGGTGGTATTTTAATAATTAGAACTAATATTTTTGGAAATTTTATATACATTGTAAACAAAGTTATTAATTACAGGAATTTTAAATAATGTTAGTACCTAGCCTCATACAAGGTGGACAAATAATACAGGGAAGAAGTGCGTAAAACATTAATACATTAATGGGAACAAACCTAATTTTAGTGCTCTCAACTTACTTTTGAAAAAGAAAAATATAAAAAAACAGGTTTTCTTGGATACTTTCTCATGGGTCTCATTACATTTTTCAACCTGCATATTGTGGTGTTCATTCCACATGTTTAGTTTACTTACGTTTTATAATATATTTTACAAATTTCATCACCGTTACTTTTGAAATTGTATCATCTCATGTTTTCCTTTTTTATGTATTCTTTACATTGGTATAAACCTGAAAATCATAAGATTTGTTGATTCATCCAAAACTATTATATTATTTTTAACTCTTGACATTTTTATCTGACATGACATTGTCATTATTTTATTTTCTTAAACCATAGACATAAGATACCATTCTCTATAGCTTATTAAGCTCGTTGTACATTATATTTTTCATTATAAGGGCAGCGGCAGACTGCGCCTCTGTAAACCGTTTTTATTCGTTCACGATTTCTTAATTGATATTCAAATTTAAAAATCAGAAGACATGTCGGAACGAAGAAAAACGGGTGTCACTTTTTTCAGTCTTGAATCTGCTCTGAACTCTGAAAGTCGTTTGACTACTTAGTACTACGTGTTGTACTATTGAATCTGAAAATCTCTTTAAAACTATTATATATAAGGCCTGTGAATCTACCAATTCTGTGAAAAGCAATAAATATTATTTATTGAGTGTGGAACTTAAATCTGAGCATTTTTACTGGTTCTTTAACTTCTACGGTCACCGCTTCATACCAAAAGGGCTTCCTGCCCATCCAGCTGCATTGATCAGCATACTAAGCCACAGCCCGACCGCCACACTCGTAGCTGCCTGTTCCTGCACCAGTGCTACTGCTACTGCTATCTGCCTGTTAGCCTGACAATTAGTTCAGCTGCCTTGATCTCTAGAACTATCTGTGAGCCTACCTATCTGATTGCCTGTTCATCTGCCTACCTCGGGCAATCCAAGCCTTCCTGCCCGTCCAGCTGCCTAGCTGTGAGATAACTACCCACGACGTGAGAAGCCGGACTACCCACGACGTGAGAACCCGGACTACCCACGACGTGAGAAGCCGAACTACCCACGACGTGAGAAGTCGGACCTTCCTAGTTGCCCACGTCGTGCGAAGCGGGACCTTAATTTGTTAATTATATCCTTTTCTTAGTTTTAATTTATATTTACCTTTAATTTTATTAACGTGGCTTAGGTATAGTTCATTTGAACTATACGTAACGCTACAATATTTATACATTTATACATACGCTTCACAAAAACACCCATAATGCAAAGAAAAATCATATTTATGTCTATCGAAAATAAGGTCACTATTGCATATAATTTTGGGGCAATTATTTCCACTAGGCTTATTTCGCCAAAAAACCTTTTCACAAGGGTAGATATTGTTAGTTTCTAAAACATAATTTTAACTTTTGGCGATCGTTAAAACCCGACCTTAAGTTCAAAATAATGAATCGGAAAATGTATTTTGAAGTCTTTTTAAAGATTGTAGTAATCACCCATAAGGAAAACCTTCAGTTACATATTAATTTTTTATTGAGAACTATAAAATAAATAATTCACATTCATAATTTCAGTCTGTGTGTCTGAGTAACTGTGGACAACATATTAAAATAAAAACCGGCCATGTGCGTGTCGGGCCACGCGCAGTAATAGGGTTCCGAAGTTGCATAATAATGCGGACTAAAAGGAGGGTTTTGTTGTTGTAACATGAACATTAGAACGGTTTTAGCGGCTCACAAAGTCTAAAAACGGGCCCATAGAGGATTTTTTAATCTATATTCTCGCGATTGACCACTATCTCGCCTGATGGTAAGCGATGATGTGGTCTACGGTGAAGCACGCTTGCCTAGATGTAATCTATTCACTCTTGACTTAAACTAAATAAGGACTAACTGGTAACTGAAGAAGGAGTTATAAAATCCAACTTCGCAACTGAAGTTAGAAAAATATTATCTGTTTGAGTACCACCGCGGGTGCAAATTGCGAAAGGAGCCGATACGAGCGCGCGTTAGAGTCATGGGGAATGGTATAGTTCGTTACTGGAACCTTGCGTGCACGCTCCTTGTTTATTTATCTTACGGAATTTGTAAAAAATCGTAAGTATTCACCTCTAATCTCCTCTAATACCGCAGATTAGAGGTGAATCCTCTAATCTGCGGTATTCACTATTTCATTCTGGCAAGTTTTACGCTACTCAATTAGTGATAAAGTCTGGTCGAATATTGAGTTTATAGAAGGATATCGACAAAAGAAAATAAGTATTTTGCTTGGAAATCGAATCTAAATTGACTTTATTTTTACGTTTTAATTACAAAACTCCGAAAATACTTCTGCACTAACACAAAATAGACTCTATCGCGCGCATGCGCCGTATGGACTACGTTCTGGTACTGCCAACGACTCCGGCCACTTCAATGCGTTATTCGAGCTTAAACATTATTAATTTAGAAATCATTATTATTAAGGATGTTATGATTTCATTTTTGTATATTTTTACATGGTTCATAAGCATATATGTACTATCTGTTTTACACAGCTAACAACGTTATTTAAGTAATTTTTCATTGGCATTTGTACAAAAATTTTACTGTGCCAAATATATTTTATAAGTTGGTCGACCATTACTCGTAAACTTGTAAAGCCTGTCATGATTTCATTTTTGTATATTTTTACATGGTTCATAAGCATTATATTTAGTCTGTTTTACACAGCTATCAACTTTATTTTAGTAACTTTTCAATGGCATTTGTAAAAAAAAATTACTGTTCCAAGTACATTTTATAAGTTGGTCGACTATTACTCGTAAACTTGTAAAGCCTTGTTATCCGTGATAATTTTCCTTTTAATTTCGTTATATTTACTACTACCGTGAATTTTTTCACAAAGCCAAGAGCAACCATTTCTCTGGCAGGGGGGGGGGACACTTGGCTCTAACATAAATTTGCAACATAAAGCTTAATTTTACGCAAACGAATCTCTGAATCGAAAAACGGTTTTGACAAACCCATAATATTTTTGAATGGCCTATCCAACAATACCCCACACCATGGGATAGATGAGGAAAAAAAAATACATCCCCATTTTACGTCTATGGGAGGAGCCCGAAAAAAAAATATTTTTCATTATTTTATGTTACCACTTTGTCGGAATTATTAATATGTATATCCATGCCAAATTATAGCTTTCTAGTACTTAGATTCTCTGAGCTACGCTGCGGACGGACAGACGGACAGAGCGAAACTATAAGGGTTCCTTGTTGACTTCGGAACCCTAAAAATGGGTATTGTCATACCTTTTCTTGGTTTTCGTAAGTCTTGAACCATAAAAAAAGGGTCAGGTAAAATTAAGTTTCAATATTTTTTTTCCTGGTTATGTCACAGAATTATTGCAAACACCGCTAGTTTTTCTCTGTCTCGGTATATTGTGAACAATTTATTTTATTTGAAATAAAATAAACCGCATTAAATTCGATTGTAACAATACATCCATCCGCCTCTTAACCAATTTTTAGAGAAAGTAAAAAAAATCTTTTAGCAAAGTTTTTATTTTTATTTCTACTGTTAGGGACAGATATTTTTTTTTTCAAATTTGCATGGAACCAACTGTAATACCCAATCTAAAAAAAAGAACAATCAAAATTGGACGACTCTTTAAAAAAAAGTGAGCGTGGCCATCCATTGTTATTTATTTATTTATAAATTAATGACCTTTTAATTTATTTAGATCAGAAAATTAAAAAATGTACATCGTCGGTTTAAGTATAATAATACGCTAAGTCCACAACATGGAATTATTAATTATACGAAAATAAACGATTTTCTATTAAGTAAAGTACCTGGGCGACTGAGCTCTGCTCGGGGTGAAATAGAGAAGACGACGTTTTCTAAAAATGAAACCTAACTAGATCCATTTATCACCCCCGAAACTGCATACTAAATTTCATGAAAATCGTTGGAGCCGTTTCCGAGATTCAGATTATATATATACACATATACAAGAATTGCTCGTTTAAAGGTATTATATTATTAATAGATTAGATAAGTACGTAAAACACATTTTATTTTCAGATGTTCGAATGTTCTGCTTATACAAGTTTTTTCTAAGAGGTTCTTATTGACGGATTGATAATATTGATACTGCATTAAACATCACATTTCACCAATTTTATTTACAAATTTTAAAAATTGTAAAATACATAATTATTCAAAATTATGGCGATGCTACAAATGTTTTGAAATTTTAAATTGTTGAGAAAAAATAAATATTTCTTGTTTTTACCCGACTGCCGAAGGAGGGTAATGTGTTTATCAGTCTATGTATGTATGTAAGTATGTATGTATGTATGTATGTTTGTTCCTATGTGGCGTTCCAGAGACCAAACGCGTTGGCCGATTCTGATGATTCATACGTCAATCGATTCATCTTAACCCTGCAAGTGTCACTGGCTACATTAAAATTGAAAAATAGAAAAATGGCGGATTTTGGGAGCCATATTGTGGGGGACAAAAAATTTTTTTACTTCGAGGATACATCTGGTTTTGGTCAGCCAGCTCGCGAATATGTATCCTCCGACTGCACAGCATGATTTTCTTCTTGTTTACGTCTTTTTAGTTCGCCTTTTAAGCAGTCGGGTCTTTTGATTTTTTAAATTTACTTTTTTTTTATCTCTTGGAACGGTTCAACATAATAAAATTTCTAATTTACTGAAATGTCAAAGTATCAGAAACTAACATATTTTTTTTTTATTTCAGCCTCATTGACTGCTGTCACATGTGTAAGTAAAACCGATAACCCAATTCTATTCAATTAACTTATTTCGCTTAAAAACATTAATTGAATCCGATATAAGGGATAGAACTTAATTGTCCTAGTCACCCAATGCTATTTTGTTCATATTTTTCAAAGTCCTTTCTCACATTGATACTGCCGTGTAGGTATGGGAACAAAATACTTAAAAAACCGACCAAGTGCGAGTCGGACTCGCGCACGAAGGGTTCCGTACCATTACCGCAAAAAACGAAAAAAAACACGTTTTTTGTATGGGGCCCCACTTAAATATTTATTTTATTCTATTTTTAGTTATAGCGCTTATTCATTTGTTGTTATAGCGGCAACAGAAATACATCATCTGTGAAAATTTCAACTGTCTAGCTATCACGGTTCATGAGATACAGCCTGGTGACAGACGGACAGACAGACGGACGGCGGAGTCTTAGCAATAGGGTTCCGTTTTTGCCCTTTGGGTACGGAACCAGAAAAACAAAAAAGTTTGAAAAATGTTGCCCTTAATAACGTATTTGGTCCAAATCCAACGCGCTACTTTAGGGCAATATTAATAGCTTATGATCCCACTGCTAAAATCTGCAGGTACATTTTTTTTTTTTAAACTTAAATATTTATGAGTGATACTTGATGCGGCTCCTGGTAGCTCGATTTTAACAACTGCACGGATGGAAACGCGACAAGAAAAACCTAACTTAGTGGTAATCGTGTTAATTGACTTTTATTTTTTTCAGAATGGGACACTACTTTTTGGACCTATTGAGAAAGATGAACCTGTAGTTTCTGTAAGTATTTTTATATAATGTATTAATTTTATTATAGATAATTATTATTTAAATTATTGTACTTTTCCAGGTGTCTAATTAACAGTGTCGTATAAAATATCAATTTTTTTTTCTTATCAAATTTATAATAATTTAGTTATTAGGTTATATGCCTCACATTCTTGTGAAACTATTTGTGATTTTATGGGTTGCCTTGATCGCCATTAACGATTAATACCATATCTGTCTACATAGCTATATTGTTTCTGAATTTCGTACTAAGCTCAAATGGCTTCCTATTTGCCTTCGCCGGAATGCCCACATACTCTCTTTGCTTTATAATGTGCCTTGTATTATAATATAGCCTGTCTAATTATAGCCTGTCTTTAACCCTTTTACTCCTTTTTATCTTAAAGAACGTTTTCAGTTCCTCTGTGACACCCATTCTAGGTCCTTGAGATCATCGGAGAATTTAAAATTGACTGTTCGTATGCATTCCACTTCCTTCTTTGACAAATCTTTTACGATTCAAGCAGTTCGATTGTGGAATGTATTACCTATAGAAATAAGACGCGCACAAACACTGCCAACATTTAAGAAAATGGTAAAGGAGCATTACCTTTCACTATAATTTTTTAGTCTTTTCCTTTCCCTGTCATATATTCAATATTTATTAGTATATTAGATATGTAGTATAGTATGTATGTATTTTATGTTTTTATGTATAAGTAAGTTATATTATTTATGATCTATTGAACACTGACTGCCCTTAATTCTTCTCCAATCGTTCAGTCCATCCAAAAGTTGTCTGTAAGAGATTGCCCTGTGCGATAAGACCGCCCATTGTACACTTTGTTTGAAAATGTTTGTCCTTTATGTTTTTATTTTGTGGTGTACAATAAAGTTTATAATAAATAAATAAATAATAATAAATAAATAGCTTTCCAATTACCGCATTCCAAAGGACGATTTTTTTAGAAGTTAGAATGGGTATAGTAAGCTATCATTAAAAGATAGACATAATTATGCTTTTGCGGACTTTTCTGTAGAACTTTAAATGAAGAACATGACCACCATACATTGTTTTGTTATTTCCCGAGGAGATTAGGCAGCGTTTTAGATGAAAGCTCCCAGGCGGCTTCACTTTTGCCGACATTTTCAACAATTGTCGTTATATTTCAACCAATTTATACAAAACCTTAACAATGTATCACTCTATCTAGGTACTGGTGAAAACCGCATGAAAACTCTGTTCAGTAGTTTATGGTGAACAGACAGACAGTTGCCGCGGGGGCCTAATATCGTGATAGTTATGTGTTTTGTTAATTTAATTTAATATTGATCAAGTTCATTATCATAATTATGTACATAACATTAATTTATTATTATTTATATATAAGTTATCGGATTCTGATATATGAACGTAAAGGTTATCGGCTTCTGATATTATGATTAGGTATTTATTTCTATAGTTAATTTTTATCAAATGAATAAAAAAATGCGCAATGATGATGATGAAGAAATATTCTTGATGGAAAATGGACCTGACGCAACGCCCGCGCCGCCTGACGCGCCGCGTCGCCAGAAACGAGGCGTAAGTAAGCGCATCACTTCAAACGGCTGATGAGTGATTATTTTAATGTTGTGTTGGTTTGTATGAAAGAAAACAAAATTACATTTTCTTTATTAATACATCCATGCAAACTCGGGGCGGGGCAGCTAGTAATATAACCTTATAAATGCGGCTGAGAGTTGCTCGCTCTCGCTTGCACGCCTTTTTAGTTGAACGGATTTGCTTAACTAGGCATATGGATAGACCTGGATTAGGCTCTTGACTGCTGGAAACGCAGGTCTAAGCGAGACAAAGCTTTTTAATTCTTTCAGTTAATTACATAATTCAACCGGTGAATAAAACACTTTTACACGCGGGCATAGCCACGGTCAGAAGCTAGTAAATTGTAATACTCATTTTATTTACCATTTTCAGGGAAGTCAAGGCGTACCCGGAATTCAAGGACCAAAAGGACCACAAGGTTTGGATGTAAGTCTTGCACAATTATGAAATATGCATTATTATTCAATGAAATGCTTAATCCATCATTTCATATTGTCATTTTCAGGGACCTCGAGGCCCACCCGGAGATAAAGGAGACATTGGACCAGGAGGTCTCAATGTAAGTCTTGAACAACTACATATTAAAAGCATTTGTTAATCAATGAGCATCAGCAAATTGTAAGAAATATTATTTGTTCCAATAATTTTATAAAGAACTTTATATATCGAACAGTATAAACATATATCTACTGTTTTCGTTTATCGTTTATATTTAAAACAAATTGAGAATATTATACAAAGCGAGTAGAAAACTGTTACAAAATGTAAATACTCTGGCTGTGTGAGGCACAGGATCGGTCGATATGGTGTGTGTTTGGTATGTGTGTGTGAAAATGATAAACACAACTAGACAGATTTTTTTTAAATATATTATGAAGATGAAAACTGATGCGCAGATAAAGAGAAGAACGCGGACAGACACGAAAAATCAGAGTTTATTAAAACAAGTACCTATATCACCTGTAATACATTTTGTATAATTATGTGGATGCAAACGCTAGGCTAAAAAAGAGGTTAAGAAGAAATAGTTCTTGTAAACATCATTTTTAAGAACATAGTGATTAAAATTTAAATTTCTGTGCCGTTTTGTAACTTGTTTAGGGACCTGAGGGACCGATGGGGCCAGCTGGTCCAGTGGGACCTCCTGGGATTCCTGGAAGACCTGGAATTTGCCCTTGTTTTAGACCCGCAATTAGTAAGTATTCAATTTATGTAAGCCAGACAGGTTCAAACACTCCACCATGGCCTCACGGAAAGACCGGATCTGAGGCCCAGTAGCTCTTGCTTTGGACAATTATCTCTCAACAGCGCTGAGTTCTACATACCCAAAGGTTGGCCGGGTATTAGCAGATGGTTAATGTGCTGCAAAAATAATGTTGCTGAGAGTACCGACCCCTGATGGACCCCGGTATTCGTATAGTACAGTAAACCTTAAATATGTTGTTAGATGAATTTACAAGTACTTCATTTAATTATTATAATTTAATTTAAAAAAGTCCTCAGTGTCACTGAGGATGTACCTTTCATTTAATACCATTCTATCATTCTTCAAAATCAGTGAAGCCGTGCGAAAGAAATTACCCTACGCACTGCAGACGGGGAATATTTAAATAAAATATCTTTTTTTGATAAATATGATTACATTTTCCTTTAGAATTTGGTGAAATATTTTTGTCATGAAATCATTCGTCATTATTTGATAAGTTATATTTTTTACTAAAAACTAAATACAATATACAGTGTAAACTCTATAAAACGACACTGAAGGGCCTGTGCATATAATGGCGTTATAGAGAGTTGTCGTTAATTGGAGAGAAGAAAAATCAGAATAATAAAAAGATAAAGTTTATTTCAGACTAGTGTTAGTTACACTTATCTTCTCTCCAGTTTCTTTTGCGCGTATCAATAAAACTTTTTAGTCAATACACAGTGATTTTCTTTTACTAGCCATGTTTACCTACAGTTTGAAAGTTTGAGCAACTAAGAATATAATAACGTATAGATAATCCATGACTCCCACTTATTAGTCATGGTCAACAACAGTCTACACGTGCAAGCTATCCCAATTTGTAAACAAAAGAACGAATTTCTTAGAAAGTTCGGTATGCATTGATGCCGACAGTCGAGTTTATTACGGCCTAGGATAATAAAGTGACAAAATAACTTACACAGCTGCGCAGTTTTTACTAATTTTGGCAACTTAAAAAGTACTATTTATTACTTAATTGTTGTCGTTATTGAGAGTGGGTGTAATGCTATATAGAGTGTATCATTGTATGGGAGGCAGGCTAAACCAACCAAAGCCAACTGATTTCGACGTTTTAAGGAGTTTGTCGTTAAATCAAGTGACGTTACATGAGCTTTCACTGTATTTATCTGTAGGACCATGGGAGTCACGTCAAATACGTATTAGCTTCATATCTGAGCCCGACGGACTAATAGAGATGCTTAATCGCCTCTGACTGACCACCGCTGCCCCAACGGAACTTTTGAATGTCGACCACCTGGTGTCTCCCACGGCCCAAACAGAAAGACTGAAAAATTAAAGCGGCGTTCAACGTGTTAAATACTTAAGTTGAAATATTCTTATTCCAGCTGGTGCTCCTGATGAAAGTTGGGACAATATCTTCGGAACAAAGGAAACTCCAGGAGACAGAACTTGCAAATCTGCACCGGAAAAAATGGCAAGCGGTGAGAACAACAATTGTTTGAATATAACATTAATTATTATTCTTAATTTAATCCTACTATAAATATATTACACTAGCTGTTCCCCGCGGCTTCGCTTCCGTGGGCCACCCCACAGGACCCGTTTCCGGGATTAAAAAATAGCCTATGTTACTCAGGAATAACGTTGCTTTCTATTGGTGAAAACAATTTTTTAAATCGGTCCAGTAGTTTCGGAGCCTATTCGGTACAAACAAACAAAAAAATCTTTCCTCTTTATAATATTTGTATAGATTTATATAAAATCATAAATGTGAAAGTTTGGATGTATGTTTGTTACTTAAACACGCCAGAACGGGTGAACGGATCTGGATGCAATTTGGCACAGATACAGATTTTAGTCTGGAATAATTACTTTTTATGGCGGTATATATTCCCTTGGGACAGAAAACACTTTTTACGCTAGTGTGATTTAAATAGAAACATTAATTAAACACAACACAAATTAAAAGAGAAAAGTACTACAAAATAATGTAGTGAAATTGGGCTTAGCGTGCCCATAGTGATAGGGTTACCAACTCCACTAGTCCAAGTTTACTTATCGGACTAACGGTCTTCGCAAAGTGACATTATGTCAGCGATATTACTTGCATCTTAATAAGATAAATACTTAATAAAAACATTCACACACAAATACATTTTACAAAAAAAAGAAGAAACACTAAATACATAAAATTAGGCTCAGAATTGCAAATGACATTTCAACACGCACCAACTATTGCAAAAAATGTGATGTATGAAGGTGCTGCATTGTATAATAAACTACCAAACAACATTAAAAATACAAAAATCCATGTCAACATTTAAGAAACACTTAAAATTACATATCCTTAAAAAAGCGAGCGCACCTTAATACATTACGTACCACTTCTAGTTGCGCGCGCTCTACGTATGTTAACGTTCTGGCGGTGTTAATTTATTTTTTCGATTACCCTACACTTTTAGAATATTTTTGTATACCGTAATTTTTTTTTGCTATAACTGTACGTAAATCAATCTATACTATTATCTATATATACATACAAATAAATAAAATTGAAGTGTCAGTATGTAATATCAAAATAACAACGTTTTATTGAATGCACGTGAAAGTATATACGGTACTAACAACAAATAAGCAATTTTTAAGATTTTTGTCTGTCTGTTTGTTCCGGGTAATCTCCGAAACGGCTGGACCGATTTTGACTTTCACTGGTAGATAGCTGACGTACGGTACGTTTGATCACGAGAATATTCATAGTTCCGGCGGGAAACTAAAAAATAAAAATATATTTTTTACGAGTTTGACGCGGACGAATTCGCGGGCAACAGCTAGTCTATACTAATATTATAAAGAGGAAAGATTTTTTTGTTTGCTTGTTTGTATCGAATAGGCTCCGAAACTACTGGACCGATTTAAAAAATTCTTTCACCAATAGAAAGCTTCGTTATTCCTGAGTAACATAGACTTTTTTTTAATCCCGAAAACGGGTTCTGTGGGGTGGCCCACGGAAGCAAAGCCGCGGGTAACAGCTAGTAATGTATATTTAAATTAATTAATCATTTCTCATGTATGTGGATTAATTTCTTATGGGAAATAAAGACATCTCAAACCTTAAACCTCATACTGATCGTACTGTTTTTGATATTTAAGTCGCACATGTCATGGCAATCCCATACATTTTTGATTATATGGCAATCTTTAGGATCGATAGAATGCCGCTTTTTAAGTCCTTTTGTCAGACCCCTTGTTTATAAATCAGACAAAGTGACATTTAAAAAAAGCTTTGCTAATGAATGGGTTTTTTAGAATATCTCAGAAGAAGGTTATGAAGACAAATAAATAAGAAGAGCGACTTTTCTAACTAAGTCCCCTATACGGGATAACCTTTATAAAGATACGGCTGTTTATGCCACATATTTTATATTCGCATAGGAATCAAAACCTATACCTTCTACCGTTCACCTAGAATCATGAAATTTGATGAACATCAAACTTTTATCGCACACACAAGTAAAGGAAATAACCTTAAGAGCGTATATTTGTAGCTACATACAAAAATGATGACTTACTTATTTGCAGTTGGTAAATTGTCTGCTACCTATGTCGACATAAGGGAACAACAATTTTCCAACGGCAAAATTAATTTTGTCCCTCAATACAGGTAATCTTTGCATTAGGGGCATGTCCGGTGCTTTCATTGTTTCTGAAAATTAGTAATGTGACCTAATTATTTTGATAATATTATGTAACTCTAGAGAATGTTGTTGACATTCTGTTGCAGGCAATTATTATTTGGGACCGATAGAAACAATGGCGACACCAATAGAAGTATTCTGCAATATGACAAGCTTGGAGACGTGTATTCTCTTAAGTAATTCGACCCCAGAAAGTAATCATAAATCCAAAAAAGGAGGAGCGTTCTGGTTGAACGAAATGAACGTTCATATGAAAGCATTGTATGACAGTGTAAGTAACATTCATAAAATACATTTATTTTCAAATGTATTTTCGGTTTTCTGTCATCCGTTCCTATTGCTTCTCTTAGCAAACAAATTTTCGCCCTGTATGTATGCTCGCCTCAAACCCCATCTCGCCTTGATATCATAAATATGGCATTTCATTTAGAAAACATTTTTGGTTTCTCTCCTGGTCTCTTAGTTTTCGTGATTTGTACGGGACATTTTGATGTGGTGATGAAATAGTATAGAAAAAGAAAAGAAAACATCTATTTAACACAAATACAACAATCACAAAATAACAGAGAAGAATAGTAATTACAATCAATGTGATGATGGTGTTGATGATGTGGTTATGATCACATAGTCTTAAAATAGCCAATCAACTTGATCCTAGTACAGTTGACAATGACGGTGAACTTGTGTTTCAGAAATTTAATTTTGTAATAGCACTATCCGATCATCGTCATCATCATTATTTCAGCCGAAAGCCGTCCACTGCTGGACATAGGCCTCCCCCAAGCGTCACCATATTGACCGGTCCCGTGCGTCTCTCATCCAGCGGATCCCCACATCCTTCACTATCCGATCACTAAAATGTATTATTATTTATTTCAGATTTCACCAGAACAACTAACATGGTTGCGGGATCGATCAAATTCCGTTCGTCAAACTCTAAAGTATAACTGCTTGGACTCAGTTCCGTACTCTAAACACAACATGTCTGCATCAGTGAAGTTGTGGGCTTGGAATGATGTTGTGATTGGACCATATCCAACTAATGAATCACCCATCTTTTATACCGTACCAGAAGCCACTGACAATTGCGAGGTAAGATACTTTAGGTCTTACTTATTTCTGATAAGATTTACAGTATTGAAGCAGATATTTATTTACAGTATATATTATATTAATATACGGTGGCAGACTGAATGAAAACGCGCCATTATATTAGTATATAATGGCGTGTTAACATGAGGTCAGCCACCGCATATGGCGACCGCTTTCGGTTGAACCAGATCGGTTAACCGAATTGGGCTGTTTGCATTAAAATTAATATTTGTTTCGGGATATTTACCATGTATCGAGCTCTCAACGAAATACAAAATATACATGGTAAATATCCCGAAACAAATATTAATTCTAATGATTGTGACCATGTCAGCTTAAAAACTGGTTTACATTAACTCGGTCACCGAATATGGTGACCGTTTTCGTTTAAGTTGTCGGCTTACCGGATTCAGCGACCGTATTCAGCCAAACTGCATTCTGCAATCGCATTCAACTGATCAATGAGTGGCGCGTTTCAATAAGTCAGCTCTCGGTCACCAAAAACGGTCTGCAGCCGAATACGGATAACCGGAAACCCGTTTACACTAGTCGGTGACCGATTACAGGCCGAATCGGTCAAAATGACCTAATGTATGTGAGCAATAAAATGTTTCCCAGACTAAACTTTCGCTCCCTTACCATAATTAAATTTTGTATTTATTGTTATCTACCTATAAACGACAGAACGTCTCGCATATTATTTTAGCATAGGGACATTTCTCACGGTAATTCTGTAAACAGTTATTTAAGGCCTGCCACATGTTTGGACCTTCCAACGGTATATGAATTACGCGAACATTAAGGTCTGTTGTCGGCATTTTACAGTGTTATAAAAATAAGTTAAATTCAATGCTTATTGTCTTCGGAACTGTAAACGAACCCTCATTAATCTAATGGCTAGCGGGCCGCCTTGAACGATCCCAAAGACATTAACGTGGCGTGAGAAAAAGGTTATATCCCGTTGCATTGTCTAGTAGATTTCTCTTCTAAAAATACCACATGGATATTTAAAATAGGATTGACATAGGTGCCATGTGAGTTTTAGATTAAGACTACACTTGTAATATATATAAGAACTAGAGAAAAGGTAGCTAATTAGACAAGATTATGTATGTTTTCATAGCTCATAAGTAGAGTACTTAGAGTAGGTTAGGTTTAAGACTCTTGTATTGACCTTTTACACGTTTTATATTTTTTCCTAGGTAGAATTAAGTATGTAGATTAAAGAAATGTATAATTTGTGTAGATTTAAGTAAGATACGTTTAATAAAATCGGCATTTCTGCGATGCCGGGCCCGAATACCGTTGAGGGAGAAGGGCGCTATTGTTTGCGGCTAACGGTTTTTTTTATAAAAGCCGGACCGCTTGGGAGTTGAGACACAGTCGGTCTCCTGCTCTACAAGGGGTAACAAGTAAGGAATAAATTGAAGATACGAATCAAGATAGTATTTTCATTCCTCCAACAAGACCCCAACAAAACAACACCAATATACAGTCCACTACAGTCTGGTCCCTCGAGCCCGGATAAAGAACGAGAACCCGCGGCAACCAGTCCACTACAGTCTGGTCCCTCGAGCCCGGATAAAGAACGAGAACCCGCGGCAACCAGTCCACTACAGTCTGGTTCTACGAGCAACGGATACAAGAAAGAAGAACCTGCGGCAACCAGGCCCAATACAGTCTGGTCCATCAGATCTGCTGCAACCAGAACCTCCGCGCTGCAGACGAAGTACGAAGACCTGCAGCAAGAGCGAAGAAAGGTACCCGGCTGTCAACGAGCTGCAGACGAAGTAGGAAGATCTGCGGCAAGAACAAAGCTGTACGGAACAGGACCGGTTTCGAACCTAACTGGTCTTGAACCTGACCGGCTTAAACCCAATCGAACCCGACCGGTTCACCGAACCGAGCCAAACCGGTTTCACCCGAAGTACCAAACCGAAGAGGTACTAACCCGCCGTGCCAAACCGAACGTGCGGCTATACTCGAGATGGTGTTCACAAGGAGCCAGGGAGACGCAACCGAGATGGAAGAACAGCTACGCATCCAAGAACAGGAAGCGCGACGCGTCCAAGAACAGGAGGCGCGCCGCCAGGAAGCGGAGCTGATCGAACATGAGCGAAGAAGAAGACTCTCACCGGACCCACCAGCATCACTATTCTCGAGAACAGCACACAACAGCGCAGCGGGGCCTTCCAGTGCTCAGACGACAAACACCGCGATCCGACAGCGAATGACGTCACCAACCAGGACAATGAGGTCGCAACGGTCAACGACAAGCGTCACAACAAGGCTACGGATGGTGGAACTGGAGGCTGCAGAGAAGCTAGCAGCCATCCGGACCCAGCAACTGGCACTGGAAGAAGAGCTAGTCAAGAAGAGACTAGCAGTGGAGGTGTCAGCGATCAACGATGAAGAAAGCGTACAAGAGGAACAAGAGCCCTCTCGTCCTCGCGAAGAGCCTCATCGAATGGTGGATGAATGGCTGAGGACGAATCCCCTCAACTCACGGGGGGAGGTGGGACCAAGAGAATCCAAACAGCTACGCTTCACATCTAGAACGAGATCGCCGACCCCCACAAGAGCAAAGGACAGCATCGAGCACTTGGCAGCAACGCTAGAAAAGATGGTCCGACCTAGGCCTAGGCACACGGAGCTACCTACATTCTCCGGAGTGACCAACGAGTGGCTGCCATTCAAGGCGGCTGTACGAGATTCGACAGACATGTACCAGGTTACAGCAGCCGAGAACGTACAAAGGCTAAGAAGCTGCCTCAAAGGAGAAGCAAGAGACGCCGTGGCCGCCCTTCTACATACGGCCACTGATCCAGGCGTCATTATGAAGACCCTTGAGCAGTGCTTCGGACGACCGGAAGTCATCATCGACCGGGCACTGGACGACCTCAAGAAGCTTCCGAAACCTGGTACATCGGCCATAGAACTCAACAGTTTCGCTGTCAAGCTACAGAACATCATTTGCGTGCTGCAAACAATCGATCGAAGAGGTTACTTGTTCAACCCTTTTATGACCCGGGAAGTACTGGACAAGCTCAGCCCGCATCTCCGATCCCGCTGGTGTGACTACGCCTACGATCAAGAAGGGACAGCGGATCCGGAAATCGTCGTGATGTCACGGTTTCTAATGCGAGAGGCGGACCGAGCGTTACGATATACGTACGCTCCGTCTACAAGCGCCGCCGCACCGAGAAAGGAAACTAGGCCCCTCGTGATACTCAAGAAGAAGGCGAGCGTGTTCGCTACGACAGAGGAAAGGGAAGAAGAAAAGGACAAGTGCCCCAAGTGCGAGCAAACCCACGTGTTGACGCGGTGTCCGCAGTACAAGGCGCTCACGGTAGAGCAGCGATGGAGCTTCCTGAAATCTAATAAGATTTGCTTCAAATGCGCCCAGAAGCAACACAGGCGCATAAGTTGCAAGGCGCACCTGTGCGGCGTCGATCAATGTCGCCGCCCGCATCATGCGACGCTCCATCAAGCGGTACGCGAAGCGCAGACTGAAGACACGGGGAAGGCTGACCCACCGAAGGAGGAAGTGGTCCTGTCCGTGGCTACCCGACCCGCTACCGGGCCACGAGCAGTCTTGCTCAAGATGTGCCCTGTCATCGTGTCCGGACCACGGGGGGAGGTCAAGACCTACGCGCTCCTAGACGAAGGGGCCACGATCACCCTAGTGGACGAAGCACTGGCGGCAAGCGTCGGGGCAGAAGGGCCATCACGGCCGCTCCACCTGAGCGGGGTTAACATGTCGCAGCGAGATATGGGCAGCCAAGTAGTGAACATCGACGTGAAGGGACTGAAGAGTGAAGAGAGCTACAAGGTACGAGCGAGGACCATGAAGGATCTCCGGCTTCACCAACAGTCTGTTCCCGACACGCTGCTGGACTACGAGCACCTGAGGGACCTGACACCAGAAGAGGTGTGCTACGAACTGGCGCGCCCCGGGCTTCTAGTGGGTACAGACCACTGGGAGTGCATAGTGTCCCGCGAGCTCCGAATCGGCGGCCCTAACCAACCGGCCGCATCAAGAACGCAACTAGGATGGGTGGTGCACGGAACCGCACCACGCAGGACCATCATAAAAGAAGGGAACGTGTTGCATGTGTATGAACCCGACCGAACCACGGGTGCATGCAGCCAGGATCTCCACGACTTAGTCGAAGCCCACTTCAGGATCGACGTGCTCGGCATACAAGGAAAGCCGAGAGTCAAGGCGAGCGATCAACGAGCCATCGACATAGTCGGGAGGACAATCAGGAAGATTGACACCGGGTACGAGGTTGGGCTGCCATGGCGGCGAGACGAGGTCACTATGCCGCCCAGCTACAATCAAGCGTTCCGCCGGCTGAAGAAGATCGAGCAGAAGATGGACGCCGACCCACAGTTCGCGGCTGAGTACTCCAAGCAGGTTAACAACCTATTGGACAAGAAGTACGCGACGCCATGCGACGGGTCGGAGCGAGCGAGTGCCATCTGTTGGTATCTGCCACATTTCGCCGTGCAGAACCCGAACAAGCCGGGCAAACATAGGCTAGTGTTCGACGCAGCAGCGAAGAGCAACGGCGTCTGCCTAAACAACGAACTGTTGGAGGGACCCGACCTACTGCTGTCGCTACCAGGAATCCTGTTTAGGTTCCGAGAGAAGGCGGTAGCGATTACAGCAGACGTGCAGGAGATGTTCCTGAGGATCAGGATAAGGCCGGAGGACCAACCAGCGCAACAGTTCCTGTGGAGAGGTGACGACCGACAAGAGCCTCCGAGGAAATACAAGATGACCAGTATGATATTCGGCGCCGCGAGCTCCCCGTACATGGCCCATTACGTACGCAACTACAACGCAGATGTACATGGGCAGGAGTACCCGCGGGCGCTGGAGGCCATCAAAGGAAGTCATTACATGGACGATTTGGTGGCCAGCTATGAAGAAGCCGAAGAAGCACGGAAGGCAGTCGAGGAAATGAGGGCAGTGCACGCGCACGCAGGGTTCACGCTGAGAGGTTGGAGCTCCAGCGACAAGACGGTGCTATGTGACGTGCCCACCGAGCTACACGCCACCTCTCCTACCCAATTAGGGGGTGAGCAGCCTGAGAGCAAGATCCTGGGGCTGCATTGGGACGCGGAGCGCGATGAGCTGGGGTTCAACACATCTATGAACCGAGTCCCGGCTGAAGTACGATCGAGAACGCGCGCCCCAACTAAGCGTGAAGCCCTCAGCGCCGTGATGTCCATATACGACCCGCTTGGGTTGCTGAGCCACTACACAATACGATCGAAGATCATACTGCAGAGCTTGTGGCGCCTTCAGACGACGTGGGACGAACAAATCCCCGAGGAAGAGAACGAGCTCTTCTCCTCCTGGCTCGCTCGCCTGACCGAACTCACTCAGTTGCGACTACCGCGCTGTTACGTGACGCAAAGGTATGAACGCGTCGACTTACACGTACTGTGCGACGCCAGCGAGCAAGCCTACGCAGCCGTGGCCTATTGGCGAATAAGAAACGTCGATGGGAGCCTGAAAGTCGTGTTGGTGGCCGCCAAAGCTAAGGTGGCGCCTCGTCGGGCGCAAACTATACCGCGCCTGGAGCTACAAGCCGCAGTGATCGGGGCGAGACTCGCCGAGACGATAAGAAAGGAGCACCGAGTCGACATCGGCCAGACGACCTACTGGACCGATTCATCTACCGTGGTGCACTGGATCCATCACGACGTGCGACGCTACACGCCATTCGTCGCGCATCGGCTGGGAGAGATCGCTGAATTGACCCAGAAAGAAGAGTGGCGTTGGCTGCCTACTGAGTACAACGTAGCGGACGACGCCACTCGACTTGTCGACACGCCCATCTGTGCCACGGATAGATGGTTTCAAGGGCCGGACTTCTTGCTCCTGCCAGAAGAGCAGTGGCCCACGACGTCGACGGATGAACCAGAGGACGAGGAGGTCCTTCACACGAGTGAAGAAACGGAGCGAGACAGCTGGCTACCGAACCCGGCCCGCTTCTCGAAGTATGAGGACGTGCGACCCATGCAAGCTGGCGACGGTGGCTACGCGAGTACCTGCTCACACGGGTACCTCGCGGCGAGCCACGGAACACGTGGCCGATGGGAATCGTCGAGCGCACGCATCGCGGACCGGATGGCGGCGTTAGAGTCGTCGAGGTGCGCACCAGGACCGGCACCTTCCGACGCCCCGTGAGCAAGCTCGTCGTCGTGTCAACGAAGGAGGCTACGCGAGCTGCGCCGGGGGGAGAACTATAAACGACAGAACGTCTCGCATATTATTTTAGCATAGGGACATTTCTCACGGTAATTCTGTAAACAGTTATTTAAGGCCTGCCACATGTTTGGACCTTCCAACGGTATATGAATTACGCGAACATTAAGGTCTGTTGTCGGCATTTTACAGTGTTATAAAAATAAGTTAAATTCAATGCTTATTGTCTTCGGAACTGTAAACGAACCCTCATTAATCTAATGGCTAGCGGGCCGCCTTGAACGATCCCAAAGACATTAACGTGGCGTGAGAAAAAGGTTATATCCCGTTGCATTGTCTAGTAGATTTCTCTTCTAAAAATACCACATGGATATTTAAAATAGGATTGACATAGGTGCCATGTGAGTTTTAGATTAAGACTACACTTGTAATATATATAAGAACTAGAGAAAAGGTAGCTAATTAGACAAGATTATGTATGTTTTCATAGCTCATAAGTAGAGTACTTAGAGTAGGTTAGGTTTAAGACTCTTGTATTGACCTTTTACACGTTTTATATTTTTTCCTAGGTAGAATTAAGTATGTAGATTAAAGAAATGTATAATTTGTGTAGATTTAAGTAAGATACGTTTAATAAAATCGGCATTTCTGCGATGCCGGGCCCGAATACCGTTGAGGGAGAAGGGCGCTATTGTTTGCGGCTAACGGTTTTTTTTATAAAAGCCGGACCGCTTGGGAGTTGAGACACAGTCGGTCTCCTGCTCTACAAGGGGTAACAAGTAAGGAATAAATTGAAGATACGAATCAAGATAGTATTTTCATTCCTCCAACAAGACCCCAACAAAACAACACCAATATACAGTCCACTATACTACCTTTTCTAATATATTCGTACAATATAGAAATCAGTAGACTTTATCCATGATTTTTTATCAAATTCAAGGCAAATATTTAATCCGAAATCATTGCAATTTCAGCCAGGAAGTACCGAATGGAAAAGTACGATCATAGAACTACAAAGCTCCAACGTTTACCGGCTACCAATAGTTGATTTATGGATCGGAGATATTCGTCAAGTAGAACATCAAAAGATGAGCATTGAAAGTGTTGAATTGTGTTTTGGTTAACGTAATTTACGAGCCAGGAATTATATGATTATTTCACGATTAGTATGATTTTTTAAATCAACTTATATATTTTATATGTATATAATTTGCTTATTGTTCTTTATTGTGTTTATTATTTGTATATTAAAAGCTAATATTTCTTTTATCTTCGTGTTTTATTTTATTCTACCTGCATCAATACTTACTGTACTCATACATAACGAATTATAAATTTAAGAAGATGATATTATTCTATCAATCAATCTACCAAGCCTTTACTCAGCTATGTCAGCTGATTCCAGCTGAATACTAGTATTTTACACGGAGCGACTGCCTATCTGACTTCACAACCCAGTTACTGACTAACACGATACCTCTTGGCCAAACTTTGGCTTCTGAGTATCCATAACAACTGTCAAAGATCTTCACATGTCAGAACTAGAAGACGACGTTACTGATGTCACCAAATTCTAAATCGCGCATATGGTATGATTCACAAAAACCACACCAATAGTGCACCCCTAGTCCTTAGTACTAATGCCCCCTTAACATATCTTATATTATGTTATACAAGCTTTCAAAGAAATAAATATTTGGTTTTATATCAGTCATCTACACTTTAAATATGAGTATGTATTAGCTATTTATAATAGCTTATTAATTTAGTTATTCCTAGCCCTGAATACCATCTTGATTTACAGTACTCGTCAGGACAAAACCAATGACCCACAACACAATCGGTTATCGTCTTTTGCTGAGGAGTTCTTATGGTGTCTTTTTGACTCCTTCGTCAGGCCTTGAACTCCTCTTTAGGTCATAGCAGGTACTAGTCAAACAAAACGAACGTGCTACTTACTACACAGTGGGTTTATCTTCTTCAGTTACTGAGTTCCTACGGCCACCTTCTGAATCCATCAGTATACCTTGGATTCTATCTTGAACTATACCGCAAGAAGTACTCTAATTATAGACCGATAGCAATTTTGTCCAGCATTGACAAAGTTATAGAAAAATGCATAATAAATCAACTTGGTACCTACTTACGCACACATAACATAATAAATAAATCACAACATGGTTTCCAAAAAGCAAAGAGTACTAATACATTACTGTCTAATTTTGCCGACGAAATTAACAGCTATTTAAATGATAAGAAGTTTATAGTTGCAATATTTTTTGATTACAAAAAAGCTTTTGACACCTTAGAAACAAACACTTTAATAACATCTTTAGAAGAGTGTGGTGTGGAGAAGCCTCTGAAGGAATGGTTCAGAGACTACCTCACATCACGCTCTTACCGGGTCAAGATAGGCGACACGATGAGCGATGAAAAAATGGTCCGATGCGGGGTACCGCAGGGCTCAGGAAGTGGTCCCGTATGCTACTTAATGCATGTAAATAGTCTGTGCAATGTGCTACAGCATTGCTCGGCACATATGTTCGCGGATGACCTCTGCGCCTTGCGAGCCGGCACGGACCTCGCTGAAACATGTCGGCTGGTGCAGCAAGACGTGGACGCCGTAGTTAAATGGTCACATGATAACGGAATAGTATTAAATACGGATAAAACACAGTACATCATTATTCATTCACCATACTTACCACTAAAGAAAAATCCTCTACCACTATACACTCATACCTTTGATTGCATTCATGGTAGCCATGTCAATTGTAGCTGTAAACCTATCCAGAGAGTTAATTGTGTAACTTATTTAGGAGTTAAAGTCGACGAGCATTTCTCATGGAAAGAACATATAGATTTCTTGTGCAATAAACTTAAAACTATACTAAGTAAATTTTACCACCTAAGTTATCGAGTTCCTACTAGTACCCTAAAAATACTATACTCATGTATGGTGGAATCTATAATCGATTATGCTCTTGATTGCTATGGACTTACATTTAAATCTTACATAGAAAAATTAGAAAATATACAAGTTAGGTTCCTAAAACTAATAGTGGATAAAAAAACTAAAAATAAACATAAAAACGATTATTATAAACTATATAAAATTTGTAAAGTATTACCGGTCAGCATAAAACATAAGTACTTACTCGCAACTAATAACCATGGTAATCATGAGCATAATCCATTATTAATAAATGTATGTAACAAATATAACACCCGAATGATGTCGTCTGGTAAATATATAGTACCAAGAGTAAATAATGTTTATGGAGACCGAACATTAGAAAAGCGTTTCCCTTACATACTCAACAGCTTACCAGATGAAATCAGAGACGAAAAGAAGAAAAATAAATTTAAGATAAAACTAAAAAAATACCTACTTAGTACACTGCCTTAACTTTATATTGTTTTACATAACTACTGTACCGAAACTACTGTTTTACATACCTAAGCTATATACTCTTAATATCTATACTTATATTTAATCTACGATATTCATACTTGCGTACTTATTATATAATTAAGTAAATAAGTAAAGATCCAACAGACAAACTATGTCTATAGTTTTGTTGGACGTTATGTACTTTATATAACTTACAATGTACCGTTTTTATCAATCAATAAATAATAATAATAATATAGTGCTTGTGAAGAAAATCAAACAAGCCCATTTCAATGGGGTTACGTAGTTATTACCAGAGTTCCTCTGGCCATACTACAGCTTCATCAACAGGACCCTGGACTTCATCTAGGATCAAAGTACTTGAATAGACATTCCGAAAATGTATGAGTCATTTGATTATAGAATTATTTTGGCCACCTTCAGGTAATATTATCAGGCCAGCTCTAAGACATTATAATTCATTGTCATTCAATTTTTATATGCCTGGTGTTCAGAACATAACGTTTCACGGGACGCGATTCCGGGTTCTCGTTTGATTATATTGTAATCATTAAATAATCAACCCAGCATAATTGTAAAAGCGCCCGCCATTCGCGGGTGCTGTATTGCTTCACCCGTGCAGTCGTTTTTGTCTGTATTTCGCACGCAGCAAGGTGCTTTTGCCGTGAGCGTGTTTTTGAGTCTGCAGAAAATACCAACAGACCACGCCCCGTGTTCCTTAAAATTGTATATATTTTCGCCCTACCAAACCTTCGGCCAAGCACGGGATGGAGCGAGCACAGAAGATCAACCAATCAGCAATTGTACCACTTTCCACCTGTCAGACAGGAACCAGTATCCCAAAGAACAGCCCCTGGCAACCGCTGCCATGAACCGTGGTTTCCCGGGTATACGATAGGCCGAATAGGATCCAAGAGCCGCAACGTTGCTATGGGCCTCAGCGTAGCCTCTTGGCTGTGAAAAGAAGGCCTGTATTCAACACCTGGTCAATTGAACACCGAGAAGTGGGTAAAATTACATAGGATCTTTGCCGAAAAAGCAGTCTCAGAATAACAAATTCAAGCGACGTTATTCCAGTCTGCTATTAGTGCATAATATAGCTTCATAAAAAGAGCATCATGTAATGGTGTACCTCAAGAAAGGGTGCGTAAATGAGCGAAAACTGGCAACAATTTACTCCCGTCTAGAACATTAATTATTCATCTTGGCTAAAATTTATTAGTACAAAAGAATGCCTCATGAAAGTAGCGATGAGCGTACGATATTCATTTGTTTTCATTAGCGGACTCGCGGAGCTACCATGAAAATAATAATAAGAACTCACTCGATTACAGCAGTGCTATTCTGTTAACATCTCCCAGGGAAGACGTAGCTCAAGTGAGGTAAAAGTGAGCTGTCAATTCGTTCAAGTGGAATGAGAGTTCAATTCATGCTCACTTCACCTATGTTTTCACAAAGCCAATACTTTTCGATAAAGATGTACCTACTGAATAGCAGTTAATAAACAGATTAGTATAATAACTTAAGGATTCATATCAGGATTTCAGAAGTAAGAAATTCACGGTGTAACAGGCTGCAGGTTGCATGCAGGTTTCAAAATCTTTTCGTAGTAAAAACCAAAACAAAAAATTGTTTGCTTGCTAACTTACTTTTTTTTTCATTATTCTTAATAATTCTTTATTTTAAAGCAAACCAAATAAAAGTCAAAGAGATTAAAGGTAGTCTATTCTTTAAACCTCGCACCGTGAAAGCTTAGCTGTCATTCCACTTTGATTGGACAGATTGACTGCTCAATTCACCTAGGTTTTCTCGGTGAGATTTTTTCAGAAAAACACTACTAGTACAAACCTTTGAGATCATTCAGTATTCAATATCACCTTAAAAGACTCTGTGAAAACACAATTCGTGGTACCACTCTGAGCTGTTGTGCAGGAGAGATTAATAGCTTATTACTCCTTTGTTTACTGGTAGTCATTATTCAATTAAATATCATGGCCAAACGTAAACCATTGTGTTTACCCGCCGATATCATAACCATTTTACGTCTCCCGTTTATTATTAAATTGAAAGTTTAATTCAAAGGCAAAGAGGGTGAAACGTTATGTATTCCTATATTGATGAATATATTGTTTTTCACACCAACTGCTCGACAATGTCACTCACTGCCAGTTACATATCATGCAATCTCAACAACCTCACCTTGTACCTAAAGTTAAAACTACTTACAGGCAGAATTCGTACATGATAAGAGTTTGTCGAACGTTTAATACAGTGTGCCATGATGTTAATCTGCATTTGTTCGATACAAAGATTAAAAACCTAAAAACTTATTTGAGTAAGCCTTTCTTTGATAAGTAGAAAACAATTGTGTTCTTTTGTTTTGTATTTATTGGGCGTTGAGATATAATTTCTTTTTTAAACTCTCTCTGCTTTTTATGGAAACTTATGGGTGAAAACTTTTAATTGGCCTTTTCCTGTTTGTTTCTATGATTTCATGTATAAGCTGTAAGTTTTTCTAAAATTACCAAAAAAAAAGATAATTTGTCGTGGTATGTTTTTTTTTTCATTTTTTTTTTTTAGAACATTGCCCCACACTAGGAATTTCTGCCTGTATCGTGGGTGCGTTTACAAACATATAAACTCACATACACAAACACCCAGTGCCGGAGCAACTATCTGTAGGTCATACAAATATTTTTCCGTGCGGGAATCGAACCCGCGACACGCAACGCAGCAGTCAGTCACTCAACCACTGCGCCAACCGTGCGCCGTGCACCGTGTCTTGCAAATATCCTGGCCTTTCCTGGCGTCTGTCTATCTTTGACAGTCGTTACGGATAGTCAGAGGCCAGGCAATCAGTTACTGGGTTGTGGAGGCAGTCGCTCCATGTAAAATAATGGTACTCAGCTGCATCCGTTTAGTCTGGAAGCTAACCCCAACAAAGTTGGGAAATGGGTAGGCAGATTAATTGATTTCTTGAAAATATTAACTTGAGAATTACAGCCCCCTAGCCAAGTTACAAACGTTTCGCATCAAATCTCTTTCTACAATCGTGAACGCCTTCTATTTGTTTGGTCTGACCACGTGACTTGACGTTCAGATGCGTCATTCTATACATTAATTCGTTTTCTACTAGCGTTATCGATTGTAGATTGTCAACTTGGCTACAGGTACAGAGAAGAAGTTTTTCGCTGTTGAATCTCTGTTGGGATGAATCGTCATCATTCTTTTAGATAAAAGACATTAACTACTAAAAAAACTTGAGACAAACCCCCCACAGTATTCTCAAACCACTGTAACTCCGGCAAGCCAGAATCAACAGTGGCGACCATCAGAAAAGCGCTAAGGCGATGAAGCTCGACGAAGTCGCGGCGAGAGAATCGAATTGGATGAATAATTTAGTAAATTATTCATCCAATTCCGAAATTATTCAGAAAAGAATAACAGAGGAAATAAATAACGTAATTTCCTCTTCCCTCCACATCAAGCAAAACATTAACTACTAGTCATAGGTCTCACCCAAACATTGCCATATCGTCCGGTGCTGGGGGTCTACTCCCGTCTCCGTAACTGCGTCAATGAAGTTACGGGCCCATCCGAAAGTACTCCGGAAGTTCGGTGTGAACATTACTCCGTAATGATTCAATTTATCGCACTTGTAAATTGTGTTGTCATTCATTAGTAGTTCAGGCCCCGAACGAATCTTGCATCCGTATATGATACGGACTAGGAAACACCCGTAACGAAGGCCAAAACTACGGCCTTCGTGCTTAGGGAGTAGACCCCGGTTCCGGTGTGTCAATTTATTAAAGTAAAAAAAAACAGTTGCCGCCCAAAAAATTGTAATGTGAGGCATTTCGTCAGTAAAATGTCTCGTGGGTTAGCTGGATAAAGATAGTTAGTTACTTACTTGTCCTTTCAATCATCAAACTGAGTAATTCAGTCCTTTTGTTTTTTTTTTAATTCTGAGAAATGCTCATGCATACTGCGCCACCACAAGAAGATAGCGCAATTATGTTGGACTCCGACCCACTAAAACGCCGCGGTGTTCTTCTGTGCCGCTTATGGCAGGGACACGGGCATGCGTTAGCACTCACCGCAAACCCGCCGCGGCTGTCCGTCACCAGACCCCCATCACCGGCGCACCAGAACACATTGCACGCCGTGACTACCCCATGGTCCAAACCAGCACATGGCCGGTATACAAACCCGTGTTTGGCCCCTTGGTCCCCCTGTGACGGGTCAGGTCAGTGGTCTCGCCACCTACCACTTTTCGTCCACAGGGGATAGAAACCTCCCCTTTGACCCTACCGCGTCCGTCATCAGACGGTGGCGACCTCGTAAAGACCGCGGAAAATAGGGAGAGTGGCGCACCGCAATACTGGCACTCCTCTTCAGACGCGGCCTCCAACCCTCAGTCACGAAATCGTATGGGAGGCCCTGGGAAGCTCCATACGAAATCGCGGCCCGACTCAGTAGCGATGTCACCTTTGTTACCAAGAGGCACCGCAACCTACTTCGTCGGCTTTTCGGCAAAAGCCCTGACGAGCGGCCCCTCCTCGGGTTCCTCTTCGCTTCACCGTGGGTGACCAAGCCACGGATACTGTGCTCTCCCGCCTCTACAATGCGGGAACCCACCGGGGGGAGAGTCATTCTCTCCTGACCACACCTTACATTACCTCTTCTTGTGCCCAAAACAAAGGACTACTTTTCCTCAGGTATTGTGGTTGAAAGATGGCCGACAAAATGTTTTACAGTTTGGCAGATTTTTTTAATGTTATAGTGTAAACAGATTTTGAATAAATAAAAAAAAAAGAAACTCTAATGTTGAGCTTAAGATCCTGATTTCGATTCCTGGTTCGGGTAAAGTGATATTCGGATTATCTTATATAATTTTGAACGAGGTGTGAGTGTTGGTAGTAGATATCATCATCATCATCATATCAGCCGAAAGGCGTCCACTGCTGGACATAGGCCTCCCCCAAGCGTCGTCGTGGTAGTAAAAATATCTCTGCATAAACTTTCGGAGAATTGTTTAGGCGTGATGTTATATAAAATGTAATTTTGCTTGTTACATACGTCACATGTATGGCTTTTGTAATAGTAATAGGGTTGAAGAACCCTCTAACTCATGAGGGTTAGAAACTGGGGTTTAAATGAAAAAAGATTTCAGTCTGTACTTGGGAGTGTGGATCACTGATGCCAACACTTTGATCCCCAGTCTGAATTTATTCGTAGATGTAGTGATTACACCGTAAAATACAGGTTATAGTAGTAGTGTAGTGGTTGTTTAGTGGTTGTAAAAAATACTTAATCCTAGATACATATGTTATCGGCGTAAAATCTTAACATCGAGATTCAGAAATGGATCGAAATTGGACAGATCGCGGTGTGTTCCGATTTACTTGCTGTGCGGTTAGACAGGGTAGTTTACTAAAAAAAAAAGGTTTTTTGTCCGTCAGGTAAATTAATAAAAAATATTGGATACGTATTTTTTCTTTTGAAACGTAAAAATAAAGTGACGACGATCTAATGCGTTAAATATCGTGGAAAGTCACGCCAGTACACTTTATACTGCCTTAGTGACGTCACAAGCCCCCATTCCTGAACTTTGGTACGCTTTAACTTTGTAATTTTTTATTGAATACGTAAAGTAAAAAAATCGTGTTCTATATTATTTGATAATCTCTTGGACTAAATAATATTACCATTTTTCTACCCAGGCAACATCCCTATTGAGAGCACCTACGGATTCGACGAGTCCATCAAACGTGTATCGACGGAGCCTCGTGTAGCCTCGATACACAGGATCATTGGTACCACATAACAAAATCTAAGTTCACAGAGAACAAATAAAAATCTAACACTAAACTCTCAAACTATCGAAAAGAAAAACAAAAATTGCGACTACAAATACAAGATTATATTTAAAAAAAACATGACATAAAGTCAGAAAAACGGTCATCAGTATATGTAATAAGAGGCTGTAATAGTCAACTGCAGACCCAAAACGGTCCCTCGGGCATAAAGCATTACAAATTGTATAATTCATTGGTACACCAGCTCGTCCCTTCTTCAACTGAAGAAATATAGCAACAATTTGTCATTGGTCGCGCACGAACCTTTATTATTCACATTTTTACCGCACCAAATAAAGGAATTAAAATAAATATTCTCTTGGGATGATAAAACACTTTTTACACGGGCAAGCCGTGGGCAGAAGTAAGTCACTACATATTATAAAATTAAGTCCCCCGTCGCGTCTGTACCTACGCGATAAACTCAAAAATTACTGAACGGATTTTCATGCGGTTCACACCAATAGAAAGAGTGAGAAACGAGGAAGATTTTTCTGTATAAATTGTCCCTAGCGAAGCCACGGGCAGAAGCAAGAACTTAATATATTGTCATTTTCAAATGTAAATTCTTGATTCTGAGCAAGAAAACGCATTGTTACCCACAACAGAATTTAGTTGGGCCACAAACAGCCTCCATTAGAGGAGACATCACGACAACATGTTGCTACCTGTCCGGCGTGATATATCGCGGCCCGCGCCTAATTGCTTGTCTTTTTGTAGTACATTGTGTGTTCTGCCATCTTTATGATGTTAGACATAATTATGAACTTTTTGTGAAGAAAAAGGGAAAATGTGCTATTTTTTTTTTTTTTTTTTTTTTTTTTTTTTTTTTTCAGTTCAGTCTTTTATTCATTAACAATTTACATTGTGTTGAACATTACATATTAAAAAGAGAAGTAACACATGCAGAAACAACTACCTTAAGCAAATTAATACAATGTCAGCAAAATAATAATACAAAGACACAAAATACATACAATATCTGGTTCATAGCAGGTACAGTGTCAGATAAAAAGTCTAATTTATTATTATCAGGCAAAATCTCAATTACAACGTGAAATATAATGAAAGTATGATGTCAAATTCAATTAATATTATACTACAAAGATCAAGATTGGTGCTTAATTGACATCATAGAGCTGGCAGGGTTTGTTAACAATTCAACGTGAAAAGTTGATATAGATAGTTCAAGTCATGTCAGTCAGTCTGTCAGTCCACCATACAGGGATAGATTAGTAATTTAACAATGCAAATAATTTTATTTTGAACAGGTACATTTAGTCGTTTATTCATGATATCCAGACTCTCAAAGGCCTGTTTATAAAATTTCAAGCGCTCGTTTTTGTTCTAAATCATCATCCATTTCGCTACAAATTTGTAAAAGTGCTAATTCGTACGCGGTTAAGCAACGCTTGGCGAGGTCGGTCCGTGGATGGGTAACCATTTCAACATACGGAGTTTCCTCCGTGTCTCGAAAAGCACGCTAAGCCGTTGGTCTCGGCTGTCATTTGAAGATTTTTGACAGTCGTTACGGGTAGTCAGAAGCTTGAGATCTGACACCAGTCTTGCCAAGGGGTATCGAGTTACCCAGTTACTGGTTTATGGAGGTCAGATAGGCAGTCGCTTCATGTAAAACACTGGTACTCAGCTGAATCCGGTAAGACTGGAAGCCGACCCATGCAGCTAATTGGGAAAAAGCTAGGCAGATTGATTGGACAAAACAGTTCGTGCCGTCGACTACCGTCGTACGACGTACCCATCTTAACACCTTAGCTGCCAGACAATGAGACACAATAGAAAATGTATTGTTTGTCGGTCACCTGGCAGTTAAAGTGTTAACGTACAGGGTCGTTTATTATCACTTGATTGGGTGCAGCTTGTGGCAAAAGGTTTCGATCATTCACTTATGTAATGCTCAAATCTGAGATACTCTTGATGAGTGTTTACTGACCTTCACTGTTTCACAAAAAAAAAACATGGGCATTTGAAAGCTTTGCATATACTGCATCAACACCCCATATTTAGGGTTGCGCCCCTGTGGAATTGAATCGGACCACACTTGGTCGTTAGCGCAGCGGTTTAATGACTTAAATGGTCCGGTGACATTATGACCTTTACCGCTGATTTGGCCCAGTGCGACTCGAGTGCGGGTTCCGATTGGAAAAGTGGTGTATTCAAAATAACATAAAAAAACATATTTGTTAGTGAAACTTCTGTTTCAAGTTGTTGCGAACTTATTTCAAGGAAAACAGATGTCACACAAAACAATTAGCAGAGAAAAGAAGGAATACAGATAAAAGAGCACAGAGGTACTGCTTATTTCAATAGAAATTTCTTCCAGCAGACCTGAGACAGGAAAGTTGGATGATAGACGAAAACACAGTGTGTGAAATAAGGAAACTTTAAAATAGACAATAACAACTTAACTAATTATATATACATTACACATATATCTTAACTACATACATAAAAGATAAAATACATACAACATATAATATATCAAATTACAAGATGGTGGAAAGGTTCTTTGACCTGTTTCTTGAATAAAGATACATTTTTAGAGTCACGGATTTTAGGTGGAAGTGAGTTTCACAGTTGTACTGCATGAACAGAGAAGGAGTGGAAATAGAAATTTGTATTGTGGGACGGGGAAGTTTAGATGATGCCTTAGATGGGATCTACACTGGATATCGGCAGCGAGAGTAAAGGAAAAGCGATCGTGCAGATATCCAGGGTATGCAGGGTTAAAAAGGATGTTGAAGAGGAGACATAATACTCGAGTGTTTCTGCGAAGACGGATAGGGAGCTACTTGAGATCCTTGCGGAACTGAGAGACATGGTCGTATTTCCTCAGACCAAAAACAAAACGGATGCACAGATTTTGTGTACAGATGTGACTTTCAGAAGTGCAGTTGCCGTGCTGTGACCAGTCCGGAAGCCAGATTTAAAAGGACAGATAAGAGCATTAGACGAAAGGAATCTGGAAAATGGACCATGAATGATGTGCTCGAGAACTTTAAAGAGGAAAGGTAGTATGGAGATGAGTCTGAAATGAGATAAAGAAGAAGGATTGGTTATTTTGGGAAGTGGTATAATGTGTGCCTGTTTCCAGGCTGAAAGAAATATGCCATTGAATAAAGAGTAATTAACAATATGAGCAATTCCCATTCGGAAGGAGTTGCAGGCGAATAGGAATTATCATTTGCGAACACAGATTGTCATGGCCAACAGCAGAGGATGAAATAGCAAGAAGAGATTTTTTAACATCGTCTTCAGAGACTGAATTTAAATTAAATAGTGGACGATTTGGTAACGGCAATTCGGAAAGTTCAGTCAAAGTAAAAGTTCTGACAATAGGGTCGAGAGTGACAGGTGGAAGAGAAAAGTGCTTATTAAGGTTACACTAGTCGACCATTCGTCCATACAAACGTAGTCTGGCGATTACTCCACTGTTTGACGATGTACGTTCAAAATAAAAAATGATATCAAATTGTCTCATCATTATCTAGCCCTATATGGAAACAAAAAAGTAAAAAAATGTATATTTGAAAGTTATGAGCGTCGAAAGTTCCATATTTCGACACTAATTTTCACGCATTTTTGGGCGCAAATAAATACCATAAGAAGACGGAATATTGCAAAACAGTCACCATACAGGGATAGATTTAACAATGCAAATAATTTTATTTTGAACAGAAACGTTTTAGTCGTTTTTAGGGTTCCGTACCCAAAGGGTAAAAACGGGACCCTATTACTGAGACTTCGCTGTCCGTCTGTCTGTCTGTCTGTCTGTCTGTCTGTCTGTCTGTCTGTCTGTCTGTCTGTCTGTCTGTCTGTCTGTCTGTCTGTCTGTCTGTCTGTCTGTCTGTCTGTCTGTCTGTCTGTCTGTCTGTCTGTCTGTCTGTCTGTCTGTCTGTCTGTCTGTCTGTCTGTCTGTCTGTCTGTCTGTCTGTCTGTCTGTCTGTCTGTCTGTCTGTCTGTCTGTCTGTCTGTCTGTCTGTCTGTCTGTCTGTCTGTCTGTCTGTCTGTCTGTCTGTCTGTCTGTCTGTCTGTCTGTCTGTCTGTCTGTCTGTCTGTCTGTCTGTCTGTCTGTCTGTCTGTCTGTCTGTCTGTCTGTCTGTCTGTCTGTCTGTCTGTCTGTCTGTCTGTCTGTCTGTCTGTCTGTCTGTCTGTCTGTCTGTCTGTCTGTCTGTCTGTCTGTCTGTCTGTCTGTCTGTCTGTCTGTCTGTCTGTCTGTCTGTCTGTCTGTCTGTCTGTCTGTCTGTCTGTCTGTCTGTCTGTCTGTCTGTCTGTCTGTCTGTCTGTCTGTCTGTCTGTCTGTCTGTCTGTCTGTCTGTCTGTCTGTCTGTCTGTCTGTCTGTCTGTCTGTCTGTCTGTCTGTCTGTCTGTCTGTCTGTCTGTCTGTCTGTCTGTCTGTCTGTCTGTCTGTCTGTCTGTCTGTCTGTCTGTCTGTCTGTCTGTCTGTCTGTCTGTCTGTCTGTCTGTCTGTCTGTCTGTCTGTCTGTCTGTCTGTCTGTCTGTCTGTCTGTCTGTCTGTCTGTCTGTCTGTCTGTCTGTCTGTCTGTCTGTCTGTCTGTCTGTCTGTCTGTCTGTCTGTCTGTCTGTCTGTCTGTCTGTCTGTCTGTCTGTCTGTCTGTCTGTCTGTCTGTCTGTCTGTCTGTCTGTCTGTCTGTCTGTCTGTCTGTCTGTCTGTCTGTCTGTCTGTCTGTCTGTCTGTCTGTCTGTCTGTCTGTCTGTCTGTCTGTCTGTCTGTCTGTCTGTCTGTCTGTCTGTCTGTCTGTCTGTCTGTCTGTCTGTCTGTCTGTCTGTCTGTCTGTCTGTCTGTCTGTCTGTCTGTCTGTCTGTCTGTCTGTCTGTCTGTCTGTCTGTCTGTCTGTCTGTCTGTCTGTCTGTCTGTCTGTCTGTCTGTCTGTCTGTCTGTCTGTCTGTCTGTCTGTCTGTCTGTCTGTCTGTCTGTCTGTCTGTCTGTCTGTCTGTCTGTCTGTCTGTCTGTCTGTCTGTCTGTCTGTCTGTCTGTCTGTCTGTCTGTCTGTCTGTCTGTCTGTCTGTCTGTCTGTCTGTCTGTCTGTCTGTCTGTCTGTCTGTCTGTCTGTCTGTCTGTCTGTCTGTCTGTCTGTCTGTCTGTCTGTCTGTCTGTCTGTCTGTCTGTCTGTCTGTCTGTCTGTCTGTCTGTCTGTCTGTCTGTCTGTCTGTCTGTCTGTCTGTCTGTCTGTCTGTCTGTCTGTCTGTCTGTCTGTCTGTCTGTCTGTCTGTCTGTCTGTCTGTCTGTCTGTCTGTCTGTCTGTCTGTCTGTCTGTCTGTCTGTCTGTCTGTCTGTCTGTCTGTCTGTCTGTCTGTCTGTCTGTCTGTCTGTCTGTCTGTCTGTCTGTCTGTCTGTCTGTCTGTCTGTCTGTCTGTCTGTCTGTCTGTCTGTCTGTCTGTCTGTCTGTCTGTCTGTCTGTCTGTCTGTCTGTCTGTCTGTCTGTCTGTCTGTCTGTCTGTCTGTCTGTCTGTCTGTCTGTCTGTCTGTCTGTCTGTCTGTCTGTCTGTCTGTCTGTCTGTCTGTCTGTCTGTCTGTCTGTCTGTCTGTCTGTCTGTCTGTCTGTCTGTCTGTCTGTCTGTCTGTCTGTCTGTCTGTCTGTCTGTCTGTCTGTCTGTCTGTCTGTCTGTCTGTCTGTCTGTCTGTCTGTCTGTCTGTCTGTCTGTCTGTCTGTCTGTCTGTCTGTCTGTCTGTCTGTCTGTCTGTCTGTCTGTCTGTCTGTCTGTCTGTCTGTCTGTCTGTCTGTCTGTCTGTCTGTCTGTCTGTCTGTCTGTCTGTCTGTCTGTCTGTCTGTCTGTCTGTCTGTCTGTCTGTCTGTCTGTCTGTCTGTCTGTCTGTCTGTCTGTCTGTCTGTCTGTCTGTCTGTCTGTCTGTCTGTCTGTCTGTCTGTCTGTCTGTCTGTCTGTCTGTCTGTCTGTCTGTCTGTCTGTCTGTCTGTCTGTCTGTCTGTCTGTCTGTCTGTCTGTCTGTCTGTCTGTCTGTCTGTCTGTCTGTCTGTCTGTCTGTCTGTCTGTCTGTCTGTCTGTCTGTCTGTCTGTCTGTCACCAGGCTGTATCTCATGAACCGTGATAGTTAGACAGTTGAAATTTTCACAGATGATGTATACCTGTTGCCGCTATAACAACAAATACTAAAAACCGTATATAACTAATATTTAAGGGGGGCTCCCATACAACAAACGTGATATTTTTGCCGTTTATTGCTCGATATTAATAACGGCAACAGGTAGACGCTTGAAATATTCACAGAATATTTAGTTGTATATTTACTTCAAAAAATAATAATGATTTAATTAAAATTAAATAAATTAAGGGGGGCTCCCATACAACAAACGTGATTTTTTTGCAGTGTTTTGCGATAATGGTACGGAACCCTTCGTGTGCGAGTCCGACTCGCACTTGGCCGGTTTTTTCATGATATCCAGACTCTCAAAGATCTGTTTATAAAATTTCGCGCGTACGGTTTCGTCCTAAATCATCATCCATTTTGTTACAACCCTTCCTTTGGTCTTAACTGAACGTCATGGAAACATGACGTTCAATTATTTAAATAAAAATTAACTGATTGTTTAAATTTTATTCAACTTAAATCATTTTGGGATAATTTCTCTTATTGCCACTTTATGGATTTGTTTCGAAAACTTTTCACTAACATTTTGAGTTATTTGTTTTATTTTTTGCTTTTAGATCTTTTTTGAAGTTAAGAACTTCATTGTGCTCAAATGAACTCAAGCTGTGGGGTTCAGGGCATTTGAGTTTAGGAGAAATTGTCAAACCTACAGAATGTTGTGCTGATTCATTGTTTGCCTGTTCCAACCGTTTATTGCAGTTACTAATGATTCAGAGAAACCAATGCTTTTGTGAAGAGATCAGTACAAGGCAAAATATAATTCAGTTTCGCGTTCGCACCACGTTTAAAAGCCGTTCTAGCCAAAAATAACCTGGAGGAAGTTCGAGGTGCTAGAGTAAGTGAGCTTGCGGTACGAAGGAGGTTAATAGAAGCTGGTTTTGGCTTTACAGTACTCGCCGAAGGTCCAAAACTTGAGGTACACGGCCTTAGCAAAATAATAACTTTTGTTTGGCAATATCACGGTCCACGGACCATGGATCATGCTCCACGGACTACTGGAGTAAAATATTGTTTGGTGATGAGTTTGGAATTAATTTAAATAAGTTAACAAACTTAAATAAATGTGTAAACACGAAAAATAACAATATAACCAGTAATTTTTTTAACTTACAGTGGCATATAGTAAAAGACCAATATTGGACTCTGGTAGGATATGCTTGAGGGCTCGTACGGACTTGGTCGTGATTGATGGAAAGAATTTTATTCTATAATGTGATTTTTAATTTCGTGGACTAAACTGACATTTGGGGGGTTGTCACTTTATCGTCCCATAAAAATAGTGTCGTAACCTAACTATCCTGAGTGATCGAAAGTTAATCGAAAATCGAAGTAGATCGAAAATGAAACTACCTCACGGAAAAAAAAAATTGTTTTGAAACTAGCGGCCCTTATTTAGTTTCTACTCATTTATGTCAGACTTCATTTTATCGATCGCATTTATTTTATTGTTTATTTCATATTTAACACAATAAAAGTTCATGTACTATGTGTATGAATACTGTCATATTTAAATATATTACGTTCATATTCATAAAACATTTATTTACACCAATTAGTAAAATAAATTGAGGAGTCATGTCACATCGATTCGATGAATCACTTATGATTGAGCCTTACCTACAACACTATACTCCGTGCTTGCAACATTTAAAAAAAATAAGGTCATTGGCAGCTGTCAGTTTGGTCCACGAAATTAAAAATCACAGTATAGATTGTTATAGAAGAGTTATTTAAGATTAAAACGTGGTACCATTTGCCCCTTTATCTTTGGTCACTTCGTATTGATCCAGGTTAATGCTCGGCCGAATAACATTTTTAACTACAGCCCCTCTTAATAATGTCAATATCACAGTTTTGAAATCGTCAGCGAGGTCGCCAGACATGCTTTCGATGTAACACGGCTGGGACCTGCTTCAAAAAATATAAAATACTACTATTACTATTTATACTACTGTTGCCCGCGGCTTCGCTCCCGTGGACCACCCCACAGGACCCGTTTTCGGGATTAAAAATTAGCCTGTCACTCAGGAATAATTCAGCTTTCTATTGGTGAAATTTTTTTTTAAATCAGTCCTGTAGTTGCGGAGCAAAAAAATCTTTCCTATTTATAATATTAAGTATAGATTTTTAACAAAAATATTGAACCGACTTCCAAAATAAAACACTACAAAGCGAAAAATACCAATTTTTTTTCGTTTCGTTTAAAATATTTTTTTTGCTTTGTAGGGTTTTTTCTTTTGGCAGTCGGTTTAATTTTTTTACTTTCATTGATAGCCTTCAAAAATCAACAATATGCACATTTCCAATAAAATCATATTATTCACAAAAATTTTACTAAATGCAATGTCGTATTTATTTTAAATGGTGTGTGGTAGTTAGTTTTTAAAATGGTGGAAAAACAATTACATATAGTTCGTGTATGAGTATTTTACGTATTAGTTTATATTTTTTTGTTGCAATCTGTTGAAAATAATAATTAAATGACCCAAAAAAAATTACATTGTTGGGTGCACGCACTAAAAAGTTAAATGTACTATCAACGCGCCGGTAAAGAGTCTCTTGAAATTCGAAATCTGAGCCTTCCGATCCGCTGAAGATGCTTCAAATCAACCGCTTAACAAAGACCGTTCCTTTAGAAACTAAGTTGTATTATGTGTTGTGTTGTGTTTTGTAGTTGTGTACTTTTGCTGATGGGTGTCAACACCCCTGGTCCGTATAGCGTAGTTAGCTCAGAAATGATCGGTGATATCAGTGATTTCACCATCTTCAACTTGTAGGTAGGAGTAGTGTGCAATCTTGCAGTGTGGTAGGTATTAATGTAGGTAAAATAAAATGCTAATGTCGTTTTTTTATGTCTATATTTTTTTTTTTACAAAATATAGAACCAAAAAAGCAAATGACTGATAGGAATTTATTTAAAAAATAATCCTTTACATGAAATATTCTTATTATTAATGAACAAATAATTTTAACCAAAACACAATTCAACACTTTCAATGCTCATTTTTTGATGTTCTACTTGACGAATATCTCCGATCCATAAATCAACTATTGGTAGCCGGTAAACGTTGGAGCTTTGTAGTTCTATGATCGTACTTTTCCATTCGGTACTTCCTGGCTGAAATTGCAATGATTTCGGATTAAATATTTACCTTGAACGTGATAAAAGGGGATAGATGAAGTCCTGCAGTTCATAAAATTATATTGTATATTGGAAAGATAAATAGTTCAAATGTTTTTTCTTCATGGTAAAATTTAACAACGTGGAAAGCGTTTACTGTAGCCATTATAATGACACTAAATATCTCTTTCAAAACTGCGAATCTAAAATACTCAGAATAGCTTAATTTATCTTACCTCGCATTTGTCGGTATCTTGTGGTACGGTATAAAAGATAGGGGATTCATTCGTTGGATACGGTCCAATCACAACATCATTCCAAGCCCACAACTTCACTGATGCAGACATGTTGTGTTTAGAATACGGAACTGAGTCCAAGCAGTTATACTTTAGAGTTTGACGAACGGAATTTGATCGATCCCGCAACCATGTTAGTTGTTCTGGTGAAATCTGAAATATATAATAATACATTTTAGTTATGAGATAGTGAAGGATGTGGGGATCCGCTGGATGAGAGACGAACGGGACCGGTCAATATGGTGACGCTTGGGGGAGGCCTATGTCCAGCAGTGGACGGCTTTCGGCTGAAATAATGATGATGACGATGATCGGATAGTGCTATTACAAAATTAAATTTCTGAAACACAAGTTCACCGTCATTGTCAACTGTACTAGGACCAAGTTGATTGGCTATTTTAAAACTATGTGATCATAACCACATCATCAACACCATCATCACATTGATTGTAATTACTATTCTTCTCTGTTATTTTGTGATTGTTGTATTTGTGTTGAATAGACGTTTTCTTTTCTTTTTCTATACTATTTCATCACCACATCAAAATGTCCCGTACAAATCACGAAAACTAAGAGACCAGGAGAGAAACCAAAAATGTTTGTTAAATGAAATGCCATATTTATGATATCAAGGCGAGATGGGGTTTGAGGCGAGCATACATACAGGGTGAAAATTTGATTGCTAAGAGAAGCAATAGGAACGGATGACAGAAAACAGAAAATACATTTGAAAATAATGTATTTTATGAATGTTACTTACACTGTCATACAATGCTTTCATATGAACGTTCATTTCGTTCAACCAGAACGCTCCTCCTTTTTTGGATTTATGATTACTTTCTGGGGTCGAACTATTTAAGAGAATACACGTCTCCAAGCTTGTCATATTGCAGAATACTTCTATTGGTGTCGCCATTGTTTCTATCGGTCCCAAATAATAATTGCCTGCAAAGGAATGTCAACAACATTCTCTAGAGTTACATAATATTATAAAAATAATTAGGTCACATTACTAATTTTCAGAAACAATGAAAGCACCGGACATGCCCCTAATGCAAAGATTACCTGTATTGAGGGACAAAATTAATTTTGCCGTTGGAAAATTGTTGTTCCCTTATGTCGACATAGGTAGCAGACAGTTTACCAACTCCAAATAAGTAAGTCATAATTTTTGTATGTAGCTACAAATATTAGCTCTTAAGGTTATTTCCTTTACTTGTGTGTGCGATAAAAAATTGATGTTCATAAAATTTTATGATTCTAGGTGAACGGTAGAAGTTATAGGTTTTGATTCCTATGCGAGTATAAAATATGTGGCATAAACAGCCGTATCTTTAAAAAGGTCATCCCGTATAGGGGACTTAGTTAGAAAAGTTGCTCTTCTTATTTATTTGTCTTCATAACCTTCTTCTGAGATATTCTAAACTACACAAAAAACCCATTCATTAGCAAAGCTTTTTTTAAATGTCACTTTGTCTGATTTATAAACAAGGGGTCTGACAAAAGGACTTAAAAAGCGGCATTCTATCGATCCTAAAGATTGCCATATAATCAAAAATGTATGGGATTGCGATGACATGTGCGACTTAAATATCAAAAACAGTACGATCAGTATGAGGTTTAAGGTTTGAGATGTCTTTATTTTCCATAAGAAATTAATCCACATACATGAGAAATGATTAATTAATTTAAATATACATTACTAGCTGTTCCCCGCGACTTTGCTCCCGTGGGCCACCCCACAGAACCCGTTTTCGGGATTAAAAAATAGTCTATGTTACTCAGGAATAACGAAGCTTTCTATTGGTGAAAGAATTTTTTAAATCGGTCCAGTAGTTTCGGAGCCTATTCGATACAAACAAACAAACAAAAAAGTCTTTCCTCTTTATAATATTAGTATAGACTAGCTGTTGCCCGCGAATTCGTCCGCGTCAAACTCGTAAAAAATATATTTTTATTTTTTAGTTTCCCGCCGGAACTATGAATTTTCTCGTGATCAAACGTAGCCTATGTTACTCGTTATTACATCAGCTATCTACCAGTGAAAGTCCCGTCAAAATTGGTCCAGCCGTTTCGGCGATTACCCGGAACAAACAGACAGACAGACAAATCTTAAAAATTGCTTATTTGTTGTTAGTACCGTACATACTTTCACGTGCATTCAATAAAACGTTGTGTTATTTTGATATTCAAACAGACACTTCGATTTTATTTATTTGTATGTATAGATAATAGTATAGATTGATTTATGTACATTTACAGCAAAAAAAAATTACGATGTACAAAAATATTCTAAAAGTGTAGGGTAATCGAAAAAATAAATTAACACCGCCAGAACGTTAACATACGTAGAGCGCGCGCAACTAGAAGTGGTACGTAATGTATTAAGGTGCGCTCGCTTTTTTAAGGATATGTAATTTTAAGTGTTTCTTAAATGTTGACATGGATTTTTGCATTTTTAATGTTATTCGGTAGTTTATTATACAATGCAGCACCTTCATACATCACATATAGTATAATAGTTGTTGCGTGGTGATATGTCATTTAATTTGGCATTTCTGAGCCTAATTTTATGTATTTGATGTTTCTTTGTAAAATGTATTTGTGTGTGAATGTTTTTATTAAGTATTTTTCTTATTAAGATGCAAGTAATATCGCTGACATAATGTCACTTTGCGAAGACCGTTAGGCTGATTAGTAAACTTGGACTAGTGGAGTTTGTAGCCCTATCACTATAGGCACGCTAAGCCCAATTTCACTACATTATTTTGTAGTACTTTTCTCTTTTAGTTTGTGTTGTGTTTAATTAATGTTTCTATTTAAATCACACTAGCGTAAAAAGTGTTTTCTGTCCCAAGGGAACATTATACTGCCATAAAAAGTAATTATTCCAGACTAAAATCTGTATCTGTGCCAAATTGCATCCAGATCCGTTCACCCGTTCTGGCGTGTTTAAGTAACAAACATACATCCAAACTTTCACATTTATGATTTTATATAAATCTATACAAATATTATAAAGAGGAAAGATTTTTTTGTTTGTTTGTACCGAATAGGCTCCGAAACTACTGGACCGATTTAAAAAATTCTTTCACCAATAGAAAGCTACGTTATTCCTGAGTAACATAGGCTATTTTTTAATCCAGGAAACGGGTCCTGTGGGGTGGCCCACGGAAGCGAAGCCGCGGGGAACAGCTAGTGTAATATATTTATAGTAGGATTAAATTAAGAATAATAATTAATGTAATATTCAAACAATTGTTGTTCTCACCGCTTGCCATTTTTTCCGGTGCAGATTTGCAAGTTCTGTCTCCTGGAGTTTCCTTTGTCCCGAAGATATTGTCCCAACTTTCATCAGGAGCACCAGCTGGAATAAGAATATTTCAACTTAAGTATTTAACACGTTGAACGCCGCTTTAATTTTTCAGTCTTTCTGTTTGGGCCGTGGGGGACACCGGGTGGTCGACATACAATAGTTCCGTTGGGGCAGCGGTGGTCAGTCAGAGGCGATTAAGCATCTCTATTAGTCCGTCGGGCTCTGATATGAAGCTAATACGTATTTGACGTGACTCCCACGGTCCTGCAGATAAATATAGTTTAAACTCCATGTAACGTCACTCGATTTAACGACAAACTCCTTAAAACGTCGAAATCAGTTGGCTTTGGTTGGTTTAGCCTGCCTTCCATACAATGATACACTCTATATAGCATTACACCCACTCTCAATAACGACAACAATTAACTAATAAATAGTACCTTTTAAGTTGCCAATATTAGTAAAAACTGCGCAGCTGTGTAAGTTCTTTTGTCACTTTATTATCCTAGCCCGTAATAAACTCGACTGTCGGCATCAATGCATACAGAACTTTCTAAGAAATTCGTTCTTTTGTTTACAAATTGGGATAGCTTGCACGTGTAGACTGTTGTTGACCATGACTAATAAGTGGGTGTCATGGATTATCTATACGTTATCATATTCTTAGTTGCTCAAACTTTCAAACTCTACAGTTTGTAAACATGGCTAGTAAAAGAAAATCACTGTGTATTGACGAAAAAGTTTTATTGATACGCGCAAAAGAAACTGGAGAGAAGATAAGTGTAACTAACACTAGTCTGAAATAAAATTTATCTTTTTATTATTCTGATTTTTCTTCTCTCCAATTAACGACAACTCTCTATAACGCCATTATATGCACAGTCCCTTCAGTGTCGTTATATAGAGTTTACACTGTATATTGTATTTGGTTTTTAGTAAAAAATATAACTTATCAAATAATGACGAATGATTTCATGACAAAAATATTTCACCAAATTCTAAAGGAAAATGTAATCATATTTATCAAAAAAATATATTTTATTTAAATATTTCCCCGTCTGCAACAGTGCGTAGGGTAATTTCTTTCGCACGGCTTCACTGATTTTGAAGAATGATATAATGGTATTAAATGAAAGGTACATCCTCAGTGACACTGAGGACTTTTTTAAATTAAATTATAATAATTAAATGAAGTACTTGTAAATTCATCTAACAACATATTTAAGGTTTACTGTACTATACGAATACCGGGGTCCATCAGAGGTCGGTACTCTCAGCAACATTATTTTTGCAGCACATAAACCATCTGCTAATACCCGGCCAACCTTTGGGTATGTAGAACACAGCGCTGTTGAGAGATAATTGTCCAAAGCAAGAGCTACTGGGCCTCAGATCCGGTCTTTCCGTGATGCCATGGTGGAGTGTTTGAACCTGTCTCGCTTACATAAATTGAATACTTACTAGTTGCGGGTCTAATACAAGGGCAAATTCCAGGTCTTCCAGGAATCCCAGGAGGTCCCACTGGACCAGCTGGCCCCATCGGCCCCTCAGGTCCCTAAACAAGTTACAAAACGGCTCAGAAATTTAAATTTTAATCACTATGTTCTAAAAAATGATGTTTACAAGAACTATTTCTTGTTAACCTCTTTTTTAGCCTAGCGTTTGCATCCACATAATTATACAAAATGTATTACAGATGATATAGGTACTTGTTTTAATAAACTCTAGTTTTTCGTGTCTGTCCGCGTTCTTCTCTTTATCTGCGCATCAGTTTTCATCTTCATAATATATTAAAAAAAAATCTGTCTAGTTGTGTTTATCATTTTCACACACACATACCAAACACACACCATATCGACCGATCCTGTGCCTCACACAGCCAGAGGATTAACATTTTGTAACAGTTTTCTACTCGCTTTGTATAATATTCTCAATTTGTTTTAAATATAAACGATAAACGAAAACAGTAGATAGATGTTTATATTGTTTGATATATATAGTTTTTTATTAAATTATTGGAACAAATAATATTTCTTACAATTTTTCCATCGTCTCCACGATCTCCTTTTGCTCCTGCAATTCCAGTCGAGCCCTATAATAAAATGAAATAAATAATTTATTACGGATGATCATTGATTAACAAATGCTTTTAATATGTAGTTGTTCAAGACTTACATTGAGACCTCCTGGTCCAATGTCTCCTTTATCTCCGGGTGGGCCTCGAGGTCCCTGAAAATGACAATATGAAATGATGGATTAAGCATTTCATTGAATAATAATGCATATTTCATAATTGTGCAAGACTTACATCCAAACCTTTTGGTCCTTTTGGTCCTTGAATTCCGGGTACGCCTTGACTTCCCTGAAAATGGTAAATAAAATGAGTATTTCAATTTACTAGCTTCTGACTGACTGAAAGTGTTTTATTCACCAGTTGAGTTCTGTAATTAACTGAAATAATTAAAAAGCCTTGTCTCTCTTAGATCTGCGTTTCCAGCAGTCAAAAGCCTAATCCAGGTCTATCCATATGCCTAGTTAAGAAAATCCGTTCAACTAAAAAGGCGTGCAAGCGACACAAACTCTCAGCCGCATTTATAAGGTTACATTACTAGCTGCCCCGCCCCGAGTTTGCATGAATGTATTATAATAAAGAAAATGTTCTTTTATTTTCTTTCATGCAAACCAACACAACATTAAAATAATTACTCATCAGCCGTTTGAAGTGATGCGCTTACTTAGGCCTTGTTTCTGGCGACGCGGCGCGTCAAGCGGCGCGGGCGTTGCGTTCCGCTCTAAATTCAAATATATGATGTTGTATGAGAGTGTTCACGGAGAAGCGATTTTACATGGGATTGGTTGAGATGCAGGTGGAGCCCGCACTAATATTAACAAACATACGGCGATACCCGCTAAGCGGCGTTCGAGGCAGAAACTTCCGCCAATTTTGCTTGGAAATCGCACAACACAGACGTACCACAACACAGATAGATTATAGTCTGGAATAGCACATTCATAGGCTATTTTCATCCCGGGATAAGTAAACACTTTTCAGAAGGGTGAAGCTACTGGCAAAAGCTAGTTGAAAAATAATGCGAAGGTATTTAATATTTGTGCAAGACTTACATTCAAACCTGGTGATCCTATTTCCCCTGGAAGTCCAGGAAGGCCTTGAGTTCCCTGAAAATTCGTATTAGGAACTGCAACAATTAAGAAAAACTATCGGAAAATCAATTTAGGGAGTTTAGCCATTTGTGCAAGACTTACATTTTCTCCTGGTTTTCCCCTTTCTCCTTTAAGACCGGGTTTACCTTCAATACCCTTAAAGTAATAATAATTAATGTTAAACTTTTCAGTTTTTTGTTCAAATATTTTATTTTTATTATGTTTAAAAAACGAGTTCCTTTAGGAACCAAAGTAAACAAAAAAAAAACAGTTACTTGTATGCCTGGTTCTCCTTTTGTACCGGCTATTCCTGGAGCTCCAATAGGACCCTAAAATTATAAAAAATATTACTGTCACAAGATACTGTTTGTCTAATACACTTTAAACAATAACCTTGTTCCAAGTATAATAAGATTATTTATAAAAACCGTCCCGTTACTGTCCTACTGCAGGATAAGGGCCTCTTTTCATACAAAGAAGGCACGAATATTAATCACAACGCTTATACAATGTGGATTGGCGATTTATACAGACTTATAAAAGTAAGTAAGTACTACTTAAGGTCAGATTTCCTCGCGATGTTTTCTATGACCGATGTTAGCGATGTCCAAGACAAACTTAGAAAGAACATATGAATTGAAATAGTTTAAACTTGAACCCACGAGCTCAAATAGAAGTAATCTTAGCCATTTGACCGATACGACACAGTTTCTAGTAACTTTTAAAATTACAGGTATATGATACTCACAGCGGATCTTTGTGTCTCTGAAATCGGCCGCAAGACCCTACGCAGTAGCAGTTTTTGTGTCAATATTGAATATGAAGATAGCATTGTATAACTGCCTCTTTCACTCGCTTACGTTTGTCGCATGCAGTATACTCGATGACAAACTGTTTCTTCCGCAATGGTTCACAGAGCCAACTTCAGAGACACAAAGATTCGCTGTCCTGGAAGAAACGGTTCCTGTGTTTTCCGTGTATTAATTACATTTAACTCCAATTACTTCTTTAAGAATTTGTAGTTGAGTGTTTGTCAAACTCTATTTTACCCTGAACAACTGGCAAAATTTGGAATTATAAAAACTTTTTAACAAAAAATCAAACCGACTTCCAAAAAAAACACTGCAAAGCGAAAAATAACTTAATTTTCCGAAGTCGGTGTCTTTGGTACCTATTTTTTTCAGTGTTTAGATACAGGACAAAAACACGACCAGGATACATTATTTTATTTCGGAGTTCTAGTGCCTACCTGCCGGCTTCATCATCAGATCAGTTCAATGATACCATTTTCATCAGTACTATTTATTTATAAGTATTTGCTACATCATAGTCGTTAAACTATTCGAGATATCTTATAGCCCATGACATACTTAGCATTAAGGAGTTCTATTGGCCATCTGTGGTCTTCTTCACTAGTTCCACTTAACCAAATGATACTTTCTGAGTGCAAATGATTGCATTGTTGATAAAAATACCAAAATCACTTTATGTATGCCTATAATATTTGAGGAGTTCCCTCGATTTCTCCAAGATCCCATCATCAGATCCTGACCTGATGACTATGTAACCAACTGGGAAGTATACCCTTTCAAACCAAAGAAGAATTTTTCAAATCGGTCCAGGCGTCTTTGAGTAATCGGGGAACATACATAAAAAAAAGAAAAGATTCCGACGAATTCAGAACCTCCTCCTTTTTTTGAAGTCGGTTAATAAAAAGAGTTTATGACATTCTCAATTCCGAATACTCAATTCAGAAACTGGCCCTAATCGTGCATTTTTACCATGCATGGCACCATTAAGTACTATACAGCAGATGAACAATATGAACTAAAGCTTGAATAACACAATTATCTTCACAGTACCTAGACCGATAAATTTAGTATCCACAGTTAAAAATATCCATAAATTTAAAGATTTCTGTTTCGTATAAGCAGATACTTACAGGTAATCCTGTTTCACCTGTCTCCCCACGCTCTGGAATTATTTTATCACCCTATAAAGAAATGCATTGTTAGTTTTAAGATATTTCATGGATGCTTTCCAAGTTGCATGTTTGCATAGGTGGGATTTTAAGATGTGGCAGTAGAAGCAGTGAGAGAAACGATAGAGTATTTACTTATACTCATATGAAACTGCACCATTAGCGAGAGAAAGCTTGTTTTTTATCTGACTGTTATTTTTTTCTAAATGGTTAAATGAAGTAACTGCGATCTGTGCGATCACAGATTTTGATGAGTGCGCCAAGATTGCAAGAAGAATGTTTGCCCGAATTTTGTTTCACCGAAGATTTATTGGTCCAATGAGCAATTACACGAAAATCTAGTGTCACTTCACGCTTATACAGTTATTTATCGGTCAAATGATATTTTGAGCAAACATTCTTCAGACAAGTGAACCCCGGGATATGGTGACTCGCTAGATTTTTATGACGGATAAATTTGATAGAGATTTACCGCGGCCCTGGCACAAGCAACTGAAGGAGCAGGGATGGGTTTTAGTCAGTAAAAGTCTGACGACCCTTCGCGCTCCACCCAGAGCGGGAGAAGTCATTGAATGATTTACCATCCCCATAAAAAAGGCCCCAGATAGAGTTAAATTCTATCAGCTATAACGAATATCAAAAAGCAGTATTCAAATACGTGTATCACTAAGATTAAGATAATATTTAGTAAATAAATAAAATATATTAGTAGATACTTACTAATTTCAAACTGCAAGTAGCTGAAAACAAAAGAATAACCGTTGAAAATCTACATTAGGCAGTAACAAAATAACTTTATTACAACACGGAAAGGATTGAACTTGAATTTAGCATTATGTTTTCAATCTGCTTTTCCCAACAATATTGGTGTCAGCTTCAGCGTAACTCCACAATCCAGTAACTGGGTAACATGATACGCCTTGGTAAGACGAATTATATTCAAGATAAGAATGCTTGGCAACATGCTGGTCCTGCTCCATAGGGCAATCTTAATTGTAGATAAAATCAAACGGGTTAGTTAGTTTAAATAAGTTTTTCTTGTAAATGTGTATAATTTTATGGTGTACAATAAAGTATATTCTATTCTATTCTATTATATTCATATAGTAATGTTATTTTTTTCTTCTTCTCTTTTTGTTTAAGAAATTGACTCGCACACTGTTCCGTTGCTGTTGAATTAGGTAATTTACCTATGTTTGCAATATTTGTAAGTATGTGAGTATCATGTTCCTATTTATCAATTTATGTATGAATATAAATGTTGTAAAACACTTTTTTTAAGAGTTAGTTTGAAGTTTCTTGTCTGTTCTTCTCCATAACAAGCAACTTTTCCGAATGGATGGTAGAATCAATTTTTATTAATTTTAAATTTATATTTTATACGATCAAAAGTGCCGCTTAATGGCCTAGTTTAAATAAAGAAGACAGTCAATGGTCTACTAATGACAGCTGGGACCAACACTTTAACGTGCTTTCCAAAGCACAGAGAAATCTTGCAATGTAAAGAAAATGTATGCGAATGGCTGACCCATCCACAGACCGACCGACCTTGGCTACCAATCCTTAACCTTGAAGAACGACCCGAGAGGCTGTTATTATTTAGATTAATATAAAAAATACAACCGTATTCCAAATAAAAAACAACGAAGTGAAAGTTTTTGTATCTTCGTTTTTTGACACCGACTACCGATTTCTTTTTCACTTCGTAGTGTTTTTATTTGAAAGTCGTTGTATTCGTTGTAAAAACAGCTTTTATTTTTAACTTTTTAGTTGTACATAAGTAACTATCTATAATGCCCACAGTTTTGCCAGAATAGATTACCCAAATAACATGAAACTTGAACACAACTGGTGAAATTAGAATATACCAGGGTGAACTGTACATATCTGCGTAACTCTTTAGAGTGTACCGGCGTGATGTTATATTATGAAATGAACAATAAACAATAAACAGATTGCAGCAAGTGCGAAGCGGGTGATTTGCCGTAATTTATTGAAGAGTTCTGTTGTATATCTCCGAAGTTCTTCATAAGATTTTGATCAAATTAAAATGGGACCACATAAGAAGCAACAGCTTTCAAATAAAAAAAAAGAATCATCAATATCAGTTCACCTCGAAAAACGTTCTGAATTAACAATTTTTTTTTTTAAACAGTCGAATTGAGAACCTCCTCCTTTTTACCCAACTGCCGAAGGAGGGTAATGTGTTTATCAGTGTATGTGTGTATGTATGTATGTATGTATGTTTGTTCCTATGTGGCGTTCGAGAGACCTAACGCGTTGGCCGATTTTGATGATTCATACGTCAATCGATTCGTCTTAACCTTGCGAGTGTCTTACGCTACATTAAAATTGGAAAATAGGAAAATAGCGGCTTTTGGGCGCCATATTGTGGGGGGGCAATTTATTTTTTTCTTCCAAACCCATCTTCCCACCCAAAGGGTTTCAGGAGGTACTTATATATTTAAATGTACCTAATTCGAAAAAAATTTTAACTAAAAAGTTATAAATAAAAAAGTTAATTAAAAAAATCAAAATACCCGACTGCTTAAAAAGCGAACTAAAAAGACGTAAACAAGAAGAAAATCATGCTGTGCAGTCGGAGGATACATCTGGTTTTGGTCAGCCAGTTCGCGAATATGAATATAGAATTTTCAGTTGTGATTTCATTTAGGAGGATAATGGAGGATATCTGCCACTAACCATTTATAGGAAGGAGGAAAAGTAGCCATGTTGATGGGTAAATACTCATAGTAATTAATATTAATATGCATTATATTATACCTTCCTGTGTATTATAATACAACGTCCTGAATGTCCAACATCCTCATAGGGTTCCTGTTAGGTATGGTCACATGTAACCAAATGACTACCAAATATAAATTGTTGTTTAGATTTTGAGTTATAATTATAACAGATACGCAGCACGCAGATTAAGTCTATAATTGGGTAGCTAGTTATTAATTGGTAACATTTTAAGGAAATAAGTTGATTTATTTTGATGCTTGCAACAGATTTGAGTTTTATCATACATTTTATAGATTTTTATTCCCAAATCTTTTTTTTTTTTTTTTTTTTTTTATAATCTATTGGCTCGCGTTTGACCACTATCTCGCCTGATGTTAAGCGATGATGCGGTCTACGGTGAAGCACGCTTACCTAGAAGAAACCTATTCACTCTTGACTTAAAGACCCCAAGGTTGTAGCTATCAGGGAACAAAGACTCCGGAAGGGAGTTCCACTCCTTAGCTGTACGTACAATGAAAGTATTAGCAAAACGCTTTGTGCGTATGGGAGGGATGTCCACCATGTACCGATGGCGCATAGCCGTACGTCTTGTAGTCCGATGATGGAAAGGGCTAGGTGGAATCAAATTGTGCAGTTCCGTCGCACACTCCCCGAAATGTAACCGATAAAAAACCGACAGGCTGGCAACTCGGCGTCGATGTTCGAGGCTCTGGAGCTTTGAGGCGACCAGTGCATCGTTGCCAATAAGCCTTTTGGCCCGTCTGTCAATCGACTCAAGTGCATCAAGCTGGTATTTGGCTGATCCATCCCAAAGGTGAGAGCAGTACTCCATGCAAGACCGAACTTGCGCTTTATACAAGTTGAGCAGCCGTGCAGCCGTGAAGTACCGTCTCACCTTTGCAAGAATCCCCAACTTTTTTGCAGCTAACTGAGCTTTCGCCTCAATGAATGGACCGAAGTTGAGGGTCATCATCATCATCATCATCATTTCAGCCGAAAGACGTCCACTGCTGGACATAGGCCTCCCCCAGGCGTCGCCACATTGACCGATCCCGTGCGTCTCGCATCCAGCGCCTTCCCGCAACCTTAACCAGGTCATCGGTCCACCTAGTGGGAGGCCTTCCAACATATCGTCTTCCGGTTCGCGGTCGCCATTCCAGAACTTTTCGGCCCCAACGGCCATCCGTTCTGCGAGCAATGTGCCCTGCCCACTGCCACTTAAGTTTGGCAATTCTTCGGGCTATGTCGGTAACTTTGGTTCTCCTGCGGATATCAGCATTTCTGACGTGATCACGCAAGGAAATTCCGAGCATAGCCCTCTCCATTGCCCTTTGGGTGACTTTAAGCTTTCTGATAAGGCCCATTGTAAGCGACCACGTCTCGGTCCCATAGGTGATCACTGGCAACACACACTGGTCATAGACTTTTGTCTTGAGACATTGCGGTAAATTGGACGAGAAGATACCACGCAACTTCCCGAACGCTGCCCAGCCGAGTCGGATTCGACGGTTGACCTCTTTCTCGAAGTTGGATCTACCCAACTGGATCGTTTGTCCCAGGTAGACATAATCATCTACAACTTCAAGTAAACAGTCTCCGATCTTGATAGGAGTGGGTGTTACATGGGCATTCATCATGACCTTGGTTTTGTCCATGTTCATTTTAAGACCCACTCTTTCGGAAGCTCTATTGAGGTCATCGAGCATTGTACTGAGGCTCTCCATGGTCTCAGCCATGACCACTATGTCGTCGGCAAACCGAAGGTGAGTGATGTACTCGCCATTAACGTTGATGCCAAGCGACTTCCAATCCAGAACCTTGAAGACATCCTCCAGCGCAGCAGTGAACAGTTTCGGAGAAATGACGTCTCCCTGTCTCACGCCGCGCTGGAGAAGGATTGGTTTCGAGGTCTGATCCTGAAGACGGACTGACATGGTGGCGTTTTTGTACAAACACTTCAACACCTCAATGTACCGGTAGTCGATCTGGCACCGTTGGAGAGATTGCAGTACTGCCCAAGTCTCGATCGAATCGAAGGCTTTCTCGTAGTCCACAAACGCTAAACAGAGAGAAGTTGAGGGTCGATGTCAAAGTAACCCCGAGAAGTTCGAGACGGTCCGTCAACGGCACGGTTACACCACGGAAAGATGGAGCCGGGTGGAATCGGCTCTTTTTAGCGGAAAAAAGACACGCCTGGGTCTTAGCAGCATTGAAACTGACCAGATTGGCATCACCCCATTCGGAGACCGCCTCCGGAGATCTAAAGAGTTTGACAATGACAATAGGCTCTAGACAAGTGACAGTCTACGCCAACTTAGTGCATTAATTAAAAAAAGAATGATCATGATCCGATAAGTAGTTTCGGAGAAATGCGTGGACAAACATAAATACGTATCACGTCACGTCCTAGGCGACCAAAAATCAGCGCCGTGCTGTGGGTCCCCCATGGTACAGCAATATGCTGAGTGGAAGCCTTCTTGCCACAATCATGACATGCATCTGCCTACATCTTTTTCACCCTATTTCTTTTCTGATATAAACGAAATGTAGGTAGTATATGTTAATATTGTTTGATATATTTCTCGTCTTTACTAACTTAATTTAAGTACTACTGATACTATTTTAAGGGTTAGCCTTAAGTTTTTTCTTATATTGTATGTCGTTTTGTGACAAACACTTTTTCTTTTATTTCTTCTTTATTTCTATATAAACATACAAACAAACATACATACACTTATGAAATTTGGGACACATGACCCATATAGAGTAACATATTAGGTGAATACTTTGCAATTCCAATAATATTACATACATACGTATCGAATTGATTATCTCCTTTTTTGTGAAGTCGGTAATAAAAAGACGATCTTTGACGAGACTGAAAGTTTATATCGAGATATGAGTGTATACATTATTTATTTATTTATTTATTAAAACTTTATGCATAAGTACAAAGGCGGACTGAATGCCTTAGGCATTTCCAAAATTTTTTTTTTTTTTTTTTTTTTTCTTTTTTTTTTGGAGATAGGGGTCAATATGGTGTCTTCATTATTAGAAATTCGTATCGTCTCTACATCAACATGCTTCAACTCTTATACTATAGTTAAGTGCACTACACAGTACATAGACATTATATATTCTACTTACTATATGTTCTTGTACACTTGTCACTGCCATTGTCCGTCGTCTGAAAGAAAACTTAAAGTTAAATTCCAAATTTGGCGGTATAGAGTAGATTTATAACAATATCAATAACTTTACAACAATACAGTCATCCTTAATTATTTATTTATTACTTACAAGTGTCACCTCTGGAATTTTTGTTTGTGCTGAAACAAAACCAAAAAGCTTTAGGTAATAATTATGGTAAAGACCAATATTTTCACCATTATTTATAAAATCTTCACGTTCTTTAGCAAATCTATCTAAACAGAACCTTTTAATGTGTTGCTAAACACCGCTGCACGGTCGAGATTTTTATAAATAGTAAGGCCCTTAGGCCAGGAGCACACGGTGCGTTGCGGAGCCGCACCGCAAAGATTTCACCGTATGACCATTTCACCGTATGATATCACGGTGATAATACGGTAAAATCTTTGCGGTGCGGCGCCGCAATGCACCGTGTGCTCCTGGACTTAATCTTTCGTAGGATCAGTAGTGAAAGTCACTTAACATTGTGTTTTTATGTAATAGGAGGACACTGATTCCTGCAACACATTTTTAACTAAGCAGGAGTCAGAAAATTCCATGAAATTGAGTAGGTATGTATGATAATAAACAATTTTTACTTCATCTAAATTAATAAAAAAATACTTCGGTTTTCATATTTTCATTTTATGTATTGTATTAAGTTTTTGTACCTAGGTACTTCTATGTTATTGCAATATTATTATACTGTTTTGTTTTTAACTGAATGATATTTAAAAACTGCCATTTGTTCATGAACTTCTTAGGCACTTGTCTCACCGAGCCGGTGACGAAGCGATTAGCTATCGACTATTTTCTCGCTGAATAAACGAACAAAAGATATTAATTCCGTATCAATAAAAGAGACATATATATTAATAGTTGATCACTGGCTGTTCACACTGCCGGCGAGAAATCTCTCACCACAAGTTTGTCGCACAGCGATACCCGCCCGGCGATGGTCGCTTGGCGGTCAGAAATCACGCCGAGAGACCAACCAAACAACGCGTGCCGGACAGACCACCCGAGCGAGTAGTGCGAGTAATCACCCGTAGCACAAAAACACTCGCTTATAGTCGAGTGGTAAAACTATAGGAACTACACACTCGCTTCTCACTGCTCGCCATACATAGGTTCTAGCTCTACTCGCTGCTCGCTGATCGTCGGCATTTGGCCAAGTGCAATCTTTTATTAATTTGATAGTTTCCTTTCAATAGTAAATAAGCACGACTTAAAAATCGAAAAAAAGTACGCCTTGCAAGCACTAGACCTAACGGGTCCATTGGTTAAATTCTTTAATTAGCTATTCTTTAATGAATAATTAAATAATGCGATCCATTGCGCAGCTGTTAACTGTATTTCCGCCAAGCCATTTATTTCCTAAGCGTTATTTTAGTAATAAAAGAGAACTATGTCGGGGAACAGCCAGCGCTGACAGCAGTTTATTTTATTTACTTAGCGGTTCCCCGACGCGAGTACGAGGTTTATTTTTTGCTTTTTAGAGATTTTTGTGTTGGGGTTTTTTTATTTTTATAATTTAATTTTTATTTCATGCTTTTTAAACAACATATAATATACCTATTAGTAGACACACAAACAATAATAACACTATATCTTGTGAAACAGATACAAAGAGTAAAATTCAGATAACTTTTGGACAGCTGAACCGTAACATAGCTAAGAACACTCGACAAAGTCACCTTTCAAACAAAAAAAACTAAATCAAAATCGGTTCATCCGTTTAGGAGCTATGATGTCACAGACAGACACACCAATACACAGCAACACACGTCAAACTTATAAAACCCCTCTTTTACTGTCGGGGGTTAAAAAAACCGGCCAAGTGTGAGTCGGACTCGCACACGAAGGGTTCCGTACCATTATCGCAAAACACTGCAAAAAAATCACGTTTGTTGTATGGGAGCCCCCCTTAATTTATTTTATTTTAATTTAATAATTATTATTTTTTGAAGTGAATATACAACTATACATTCTGTGAATATTTCAAGCGTCTACCTGTTGCCGTTATTAATATCGAGCAAAAAACGGCAAAAATATCACGTTTGTTGTATCGGAGCCCCCCATAAATATTTATTTGTTATAGCGGCAACAGAAATACATCATCTGTGAAAATTTCAACTGTCTAGCTATCACGGTTCATGATATACAGCCTGGTGACAGACGGACAGACAGACGGATCGCGGAGTCTCAGTAATAGGGTCCCGTTTTTACCCTTTGGGTACGGAACCCTAAAAACAACTTCTCCTAAAGTCATCTTGAAATAGGTCACTCTTTAAGTCGGATACATTTTTATCGTTGAGCTAGCATCATCATCATCAAACTTTTAATGTTTCTACTTCTGGGACACTGGCCTTCTCTCTGTGAGAGGAATGGGCCGTAATCCACCACGCTTTTGCTAGCAGTTTTGGCTAAATGTTGACATTCAAAAGTGCCGTTTGATGACCTAATTAAAATAATCGGATTGACTATGACTTTGAATAAAATAAACTAGTACTTACCTGATGCATATTGACGACCAAAAGTGACACAAACAAAAAATATAAGGTACGACGATAATTTAACGTCCATTTTTGCGAACGCCACAGACTTACTGACATGAATAGGAAAACAATCATCCTTAGGTATCCATTGAATTCGGTTTTCCTTCATAATTCTATTTATAAGTATTAATTAACGTTGTTTCATGTAAATATGTTCATCTCTGTGGCAGAAATAAATACTTTTAATAAGGTAGAAAGAGTAGGTAGAAAGAACCTAACAGATACCTATTCTAAGATTTGTAATCTTCTTCTTTTCGTGTTGCGGTAGATTTGTAATCATACTGTTTGGGCCCATTATGAGGATAATTACAGCGTTGGTGACGTTGTTTAGGTCATCCAGTGACGGAACGGAACAGATGAGAAGGGGTAAACGGATATTTAGGGCACTCCAGCAAATGAGAAATAGTCTGACCAGAAGCACCGCATTCGGATTTGGTGTTTGTTGGATCAGTAAACCCCCAATTTCGTTGCGGGATCCAAGACAGTTAAATTCATTCTAAGCGGCTTCGTCGAGCTTCTTTGTCTTTTCTAGTGGTCGCCACTTTTGATTCTGGCTTTTAGGAGTTTAATTTATTTATTTAAAGCGCATCAACAACACAAACATGCACTTATTAAATTTCATGAGTTCTTATACTAGTATTCATGTCAATAACAAACGTGCACAACATTCACAAAAATAATCTCACATAATACAATAATGCAATAAAAATTCTAATTTAGACAGAGGATGATTGAATAATAAGCAAAATTACAATATAATAAAAATAGATGTCAAAATTGATGAGATTTGTAATAAAATAATAATAATTTATATCAATTAAAAATAAAACAATAGGAGTTGTAGTGGTTTGAGAATAGTGCGGTGGGAATATCCCAATTAAAAAAATCCCCAAGAATTTGTCACGTGAAATGTAACGATATCTACTGAAAATAAACCCTTTCAACAGACCTAAGATAGGAGGATTGCAATAAAATATTAAAATGATTATATTACTTGTATTTAAGTATTATTGTTTATATTATTTCTCGTAAACATGAAATAGTAGTCAAAAATTATACTAGTAAGGCTAAATTTATCCAAAACAAAATTCGACGCTTTCGACGCTCATTCTTTGATCAGCATTACGTATATCACCAATCCATAAATCTGCTATTGGTAGTTTGAAAACGAAGGGAGCTTGGAGTTCTATGATAGTAGTTTTCCATTCAGTGCCTCCTTCCTGCAACATTAATTGATTAATTTATATATTTTCCTCTCACAGTATGAATATAGTTATGGGTGACATTGTGTTCATCTGAGGGTATAGACAAAAAGGACGAATTTCAAAAGCCTAAAGTGATCGGGTATGACAACGTAACTTTTCAGTAGCACTTGTTGGTCTAAGACTCTATTAAAAAGGAATCCAAAGGGTTTAGATAAGTGACATGTACAATAAAATCGTCGCTGGAAAAATGACAATAATGTGTGGGAATTCCTTAAATACTTGACATTTTTCCAATCACTATCGCAACGTATTCATTGGTATAATGTCCCTTCTATGCACCGCAGTTAAACTTATGAGTGTGACCATCGAAACGTGATGTAAACGCATCAAAATTTCTGCCGCAAATGCCTTAAAAATTAAGAAAAACCACATATATAAATCATATAAATCAACACCACAAGCAAACGATTCTTACCTTACATTCATCGGTATCAGCTGGTACGGTATAAAATAAAGGCGATTTTTCAGTTGAATGTGGTCCAATCACTACATCGTACCAAGTTAACAATTTCACTGACGCAGTCACGTTGTCTTTATAGTAAGGAACTGAGTCCAGGCAGTGGTATTTAAGTGTTTGACGAACGTTTATATATTGTATTCGCAGCCAAATTAATTGAGCCAGAGTTATCTGAAACAAATGGAGAGAAAGAAGATTATTAAAAAGAAAGAAAGAGATATTAGCCGGGTGAATGCCGTAATTACCAAAAAAAATAAAAGCCACTGTATCTTGCTTGGATCCACGTTTCGGGCACTCAATGGGCGTTAGAAAGGACAGAGAAAAAGTTTATTTGCGCGAGGCATGACGCAAATGTACCATTAAAAAACCCAGTAGTTTCGGCGCAAATTGGTTGTGACCGACGGACAGACAGACCACGAAGTGATCCTATAAGGGTTCCGTTTTTCCTTTTGAGGTACGGAACCATAAAACAGACGAAAAGAAGATGCGATGCGATGCGTTTTTACCTGGCAGCCCCAGAGAGAGTGTAATGTTTTCCATTAGATGTTTGTATGACTATGCCTATTTCTCTGGCACGTCATATAGCCTAAATAGCTTGATGGTTTTCGCCGTAATGATCAGGTACATATCATTAGATTTAAATACAAACGATGGCGAACGCCAGTAGGCGTAGTCGTTTTTTTGTGGGGTGGTCATGTAGGTTATAAAAATTAAATGTCCAAAGAGAAGACTAATAAATTTCTGTATTAGGTATATCTCTGAAATTGCATTAAAATAACTGCTACCAACTGCATAAGATTGCTTGTATAGTTATTTTTTACCCGACTGCAAGGAAAGGGTTATGTTTTGTTGCTTTGCAGTTTAGTATTTCTCATATATTTTATTATATTGTGCAATTTATGAGATCACCTCTGCACTCAAAAGGCATAAGGAAAACATCACTCAGCAACCATTGTGACCTAGAACCAAGAATTCAATGACATAATGTGACATCCGCGATCCGAATTGTGTCTCTTTGGTGGGCTACGATACGGGACCACACCCTCACACAGAGAGGAAGCCTGTATCTTAGTTGTGGAAATATTAATAAACTTAACAAGAACATGCCATGAGAAGTCCAAGGTCGTGGTCAAGGTTGTTTCTGTAACTTATATTTACCACCTGTGTGTACATTATGGATGCAATAAATTGAATTTGGATTTGAAGTTACCTACTATGATGTCAGACATCATGTTTCTAGTGTCAGAGAGAGGCGGAGCTATACAGGAGGAATATCACTTTTCCTTTTTAACCGACTTAAAAAATAATAGGTGGTTCTCAATTAGTCAGAACCTTTTTTTATGTTCACCATTTACTCAAGGACGCTGATCGGACCGATTTGAAAAATTCTTCTTTTGTTTGAAAGGGGTTTATTTCTCAACTAAAGGATATTTTAAAAATATATCCTTTCAAACAAAAGAAGAATTGTCTGTCCTGATGACCATGGGGTCAGTATCATTTGGTAAAGTGGAACTGATGAAGAAGACCACAGATGGCCACTGAAACTTTTCAATGATAAGTATGTTTTGGGTATAAGTCATTTCGAATAGTTAAATGACCGTGATGAAGCAAATTTAAACGAAAATGGTACCATCGAACTTATCTGGTGATGAAACAGGAAGATAGGCACCAGAACTCCATAATAAAACAATGTATCCCAGTCATGTTTAGGCTTGTTGGAATTGTTATGAGAAGCCCAAGGCTATAAATGATTGTCATGGTAACATAAGGTACCAAAACTAAAAAGAGAAAATTAAAACATTTTTACAATAATATTAAACCGACTTCCAAAACAAAACTCTACAACCGTTACGAATATTGAGCTCAAAATTGTGTACTTGATCTCGGCGAGTGAAATAAGTGTTACGTAGTATCTTCTCTAATCATTTATTTATTTATTTTTTGGGTGGGTAATAATCCAATGACTTCTCACGCTTTGGGTGAAGCGGAAGGGTGTGTCAGACTTTTACTGACTAAAACCCACCCGTGTTCCTTCAGTTGCTTGAGCCAGGGCCGCGGTAACTCTTTTTCAAATTTATCCGCGACCCAGACAGGCATCAGCCCCAGCGGACCCCGTCAGTTTGCTGACATCTCTTTGAGGCGCGAGTGGAACAGCGTCTCCTGCGGTGGCTTGGGACGTGAGGGTGTCTCCGTTGCGTCTCCCTCAAGCGTTCTACTTCCTCCTTCGCGAACATTACTGGTTCGCAGAAGGAGGTGATAGCTTCCCATGCCCTCTCGCTCCGTACCATGGCTTGAACCAGGGCCAAACGCGAGAGGTCGCCACCGCCGATCGCCTCCACGAGGACACGGCGTTGCTCCGCCCAAATGGGGCGGACCTCCACCGTATGCTCTACCGTATCCTCCGGGCGATTATCTGTGCCCCCCTGGACAAGTGACATTTTATATCAACATAACAGTGACAGCGATTGGTAAAGCGCCAATTTATGGGATTGCTAAGGCCCACTTGCTCCAAAAACTTAACTCAGAGTTATTAACACGAGGTTAGATTGAAAATAATACTAATTCTGCGTGTTAGTGAGATAACCCAGTGTGGTGCAAGCCGGCCTAAGCGCTATTGATAAGTCATATGTTCTATTTCAATCCCTTACATTTAGGCATTTCAACAATCATCATTGCTGATAGAATGGCACTTTGTCTAGAGCCCCTGAACATAGATGATGATTATGACACAATTGGTCTTGGAGATGGGCGTTTTCGGATTTATCCGCAAACGGTTATGTAACCGATATAAAGTTTGCATATCGAAAACGGATTTCCGATATAGATATCAGTAGTATAGTTTCCAAGCGTTAACATGATATTAAGATGAGCAAACTAACAAAGAACGCGAACTAAAAGTAAACATGAGACGAGGTGAGAAGGTACTCCACGCCTGAACTGCTGCTCAACTTGTATAAAGCGCCAGTTCGGTCATGCATGGAGTACTGCTCTTACCTCTGGGATGGATCTGCTAAATACCAGCTTGATGAACTTGAGTCGATTGACAGACGGGCCAAAAGGCTTATTGGCAACGATATACTGGTCGCCTCAAACCTCCAAAGCCTCGAACATCGACGCCGAGTTGCCAGCCTGTCGGTTTTTTATCGGTTACATTTCGGGGACTGTGCGACGGAACTGCACTACCACTCAACTCAACTGTGATTCCACCTATGGAAAGGCCATCATCGGACTACAACGAAGCACGGCCATGCGCCATCGGTACATGGTGGACATCCCTCCCATACGCACAAAGCGTTTTGCTAATACTTTTAGTGGAACTCCCTTCCGGAGTCTTTGTTCCCTGATAGCTATCAACCTTGGGGTCTTTAAGTCAAGAGTGAATAGGTTTCTTCTAGGCAAGCGTGCTTCACCGTAGATTACATCATCGCTTAACATCAGGTGAGATAGTGGTCAAACTCGAGGAGACTAAGAAAAAAAAAACCGGCCAAGTGCGAGTCGGACTCGCACACGAAGGGTTCCGTACCATTATCGCAAAACACTGCAAAAAAATGACGTTTGTTGTATGGGAGCCCCCCTTAATTTATTTTATTTTAATTTAATAATTATTATTTATTGAAGAGAAAATACAACTAAATATTCTGTGAATATTTCAAGCGTCTACCTGTTGCCGTTATTAATATCGAGCAAAAAACTGCAAAAATATCACGTTTGTTGTATAGGAGCCCCCCTTAAATATTAATTTTATACTGTTTTTAGTATTTGTTGTTATAGCGGCAACAGGAATACATCATCTGTGAAAATTTTAACTGTCTACCTATCACGGTTCATGAGATACAGCCTGGTGACAGACAGACAGACAGACAGACAGACAGACAGACGGACAGCGAAGTCTCAGTAATAGGGTCCCGTTTTTACCCTTTGGGTACGGAACCCTAAAAAAGAACATATTGTACCACCTCATATTCAACATTATTACTTTGATCTGTAGTTCTATTTTGTAGAGTATGTATAGTTAAATTTTGTTGAGCAAAGGCTCAGCTGGCTGCCAAAAAATTGGGGATCCTTGCGAAGGTGAGAAAGTACTTCACGCCGAAACAGCTGCTTAACTTGTATCAAGCGCAAGTTCGATCGTGCATGGAGTACTGTTCTCATCTCTGGGACGGATCAGTCAAATACCAGCTTGATGCACTAGAGTCGATCGAAAAGCGGGCCGCCAAGAGACTCATCGGCAATGAGGCACTGGTCCAATCAAAGCTCCAGAGCCTTGAACATCGTCGCCGAGTTGCCTGTTGGTTGTTTGTTGGTTTTTTATCGGTTACATTTCGGGGAGTGTGCGATGGAATTGCATGATTTAATTCCGCCCAGCCTGTTCCATTATCGGACAACCAGAAGCACGGCGATGTGTCATCGGTACATGGTAGACATCCCGCCAATACGCACAAAACGTTTTGGGGACACTTTTATTAGGCGTACAGCTAAGGAGTGGAATTCCCTGCCGGAGTCTGTGTTTCCCGATAGCTACAATCTAGGGGTCTTTAAGTCAAGAGTAAAAGGGTTTTTTTTAGGCAAGCGTGTTTCACCGGCGACCATCGCGTACCATCAGGAGAGATAGTGGTCAAGCGCGAGCATATTGAAAAAAATAAAAAAATGTGTCTCACTAATATCGAGTAGCAGTAACCGCCAGCCAAAACTATACAAAAGAAACTTATTCTTGTTGTTTGTATGGTAAGATATGTTTTTATGCAAGCCATTAACCATGCGAACATGACTAAAGTTACCTCATATTCGCTTCATCTTTTTTATAGAAGCAGAAAAATATATAATTAGAACAAAACGCAGCGCATAAATATGGTTCATATCGTTTGCGGAGTTTGCGTTTTGTTCGTACGTGATCGTATTGCTACAGTGTTAAGTTTTGACTTATTTGTTCTCGCACGCTAGTATTGGTTTAGATTCGTTACAGTTTTTGTGATCTCGGTTATGTTGATATAGATATCGATATGGTATGATATCAAATACATATCCGATGTATGTTACGTTTTGATATATCGAACTCATGCCTAATTGTTCTATCTCACGACAGCGACGGCGTGCGACATGCACATTGTTGCTTTGTGCTTAGGCGAATGTGGATGTGCATCTAAACACACAACTTAGACCAGCCCGCCGTCGTGAGATAGAACAACATACTATAGGTACAATGAAGTATTTTCGTAATATAACTTACATCATATAAATCCTTTATATCAACACCTTTTGAGCTCAACCAGTATGATCCATGAACGCCACTATGATCAACCACTGGAGTTTTTTTATTTTTCCTAACACAGGTCTCTCGGGTAGTCATATTGCAGTACACTTCAAATGGATCGCCTCTTGGTCCTACGTAATAGTAACCTGCAACAAAAATCATGATGAAATATTTTTAATTGCAATCAATCTTCACTAATGCCGCGGTCCCACGGCCTGATTTTTCACAGGCGAGATGAAACCAGGACAGGCTGACACGCCGTAGGAACCCACGCGTCCGATGAAGCCTGTGGTTGCCTGTCGTCGCACGTCCGATCCATCGGGAGTCGGTAAGTTCAAAGGCACGGCCCGGCGCGGCGTGATGGCACCTGTCGCGATTCGCGACCTGCAACGGCGCGTGCGTGCGTCTATTCACGCAACTGATTAGCAAATACCTCGTAAAAGTGTGGACTAATTTAAATTGTTTAAACGGATAAAATGGTTCTACGTTTACCTATATCTTTAATTTGAGACGGTTGTTACAAAATACCTCAGGCATTAAGTCCGCCTATGTGTCTGTATGTTGCATGAAGTTTTAAATAAATAATAAAATATCTCCATAAACAAAAACTAATTTTTTCAAGTTACGAAATTATACTGGGATATTAGAATGGCGGCCAGCAGGCCGCACTTGGCCGACTCGAGCCGTGCGAAAACTTGGCACGGGCCGCGACATGCCGCGCCAGGAGTTTTCATCATCATCATCATTTCAGCCGAAAGACGTCCACTGCTGGATATAGGCCCCTCCCAATCGGCTCTTTGTCACTATCACTACATATTATAAAACAAAGTCCCCACCGCGTCTGTCTGTTTGCAATAAACTGAAAAAAACTACTGATCGGATTTCCATGCGGTTTTCATCAGTAAAAAGAGTGAAAAACGAGGAAGGTTTTTGTATATAATTTGTTATGGATTAAGACGCAGCGGCTCACTAGTAATATTATAAAGAGGTATTCTAAGGAGAAAATATATTTGTTTGTTAAAAATTATATCTAAAGTCCCCGTCACGAGAAGCTATAAAGTACCGCGACCTATAGCCATCTATAGCGCAGCCATCTGATGTTTTGTGGTACTGGAACGCTTCTTCAACCTTTTTATTTTTTTGGCCTCTTGCATTTCAATCAGAGATTGGCTATTACTTAACCGTACTATTCTGTGGAGACTAAACTAGAGCCTCCAGCCAGGTACAAAGCGTTTAATCTAAGCGACCACGCTGAGGGCTACCCTCTACGGCGTCGAACCTCGGCTCAGGGCGTCTCTAGGGGGACAACTATGGTTTGATCATGATTAAGTGATTCTACCATCCGTTCGGAAAGTATCTATGTGGCGAAGAACCGATCCCACAGAACATTAGGTAGCACTTTATATTGATAAAATACAACCCGACCAAGTGAAAATTTACGATTGATTCGTATTACACGTATGTTACTTTGAGTTGATTGAATTTGCGATTATCTGTTGTTGATTGAATTATCGCTTCGTAACTTAGTAGAATTCTTTATTTACAAAATTTATAGCTTCTCGTGTCGGGGACTTTAGAAGAACTTACTAACTTTCCTGATCAGGTTGTAAAAAAATAATTCACTGGTAGATAGTTACACTGTCACTGAGTGTGGCTACCATTTAACCCAAATCTACATTTTTGATCTGAGGCTTTTTTTTTAAAGACAATGACAAAAATATTTTATTTCAACTAGGCCACTAAGCGGCACTTTTGAACGTACATAAAAATGATTCTATTCTATAAATTAACGGTTTGTTGGGGTGAGCCAAGCCCGGGAAAAAGGTGGTTGTATGTAAATGACAAAGACGCACCGGTCGTGACGTGACGTATGGGATCGATGACCTACGACTTCATCAACTTCTTATTCTCTTTTTTTTTGTGACTGATCGGCCATGTGAAGGTGACATGACTGTTGTGTAAGTCACGGCCTAAAGGTACCTTCATAATCCAACTGACTAGACGTGGCCTAGTGTAAGCGAAGTTGTGAAAAAGTAAGCACATGATAAATTAACGCCACAATGACGTAGTTGATTACGTGAGTCGCAATATGAAAAATTAAAAACTCGGCTTATCGCATACGAAATAATCGTATCGTATAAAATAGTAGTAGTAGGTACCAACAATACACAAATAACTACTACTTATTTCGTTACTTACGTTACGGTACTTAGGCGATTCGCACACTGCACTGCATTACGCAGTGTAGTGCGGGAGTGCGTGTTCTTGTTGCTTGAAAGTATCTCTCTTTGCATTGAAAACACTCGTAGTGCAACACATAGAAAACGCATTCACGCGAAGTGTCGTGACTTCGTCGCCACGCACGACGCAGCGTATAGCGGGGCAGTGTGTGAATCTCCTTATTCCGTTACTCTATTAAAAATACATACTTGACACTGGTGATTTAAATATTCAAAAATCTCTCTCACCGCTCGGCACACCATCTGGTGCAGATTTACAAGCAACTTCTGCCGGGGATTCCTTCGTCCCGAATCCCTCTGGTATTGAAGCTACAAAAAATATTTAGGAAAATAAGTAAAATCAAGTGTAAGTGTATGTAAGTAAAGTCGGTCGAGTCGGCAATAGTTCGACAAGCCAAAGATAGATGGCAGCGTTTGCAAACCCCATTGTCCCTGTTCTTCGGCAGTGGGCGAAATTTTGCTGACTTGAAATACTAGGTGGCGCTGACGACCTAACGTTTAACATTACTGCCATAAATATAAAACAGTGTACAAACCTCCGTTCCTAAAAAGATCGAAGTGGTCTAACAATAATGTTTCACCACTATTTTTAGGGGGACTAAGCGGGCAAAGTCCAGGTTTTCCAGGTCTGCCCCTAGGTCCTGGCAATCCCTGCGACCCCGGCGGTCCTTCAAGACCCTAAAGTAGAAACACAAAATATATCATCAATTTATATTTATAATTTAAGGGTTACCTTAACTAAGTTCTAAGGACCGATTTAAACAAACATATTTCTTGTTTGCACAAAATAAAGGGTCTTTCAACAAGGACGGGTCGATGTTAAAATTGAATTAAACAAGATGTGTTAACAAAATTTATTTTTTATTTAAAAGGCCCATTTATGCCATTATGGATGGAATATGACATCGTTCAAATGTCCGCCGCGGCTTCGTATGATGGCACGAATCCGAGAGGTCCAATTTTTAATGACTCTGCTGCATAGATCGAGCGAGCGCTACAGATCAATGATAAACAATTTCTTTTGGCTTGAATTGAACAATATGGATGTTATATCATGAAATGAGGTAGAACAGGCAACAATCCAGGGAGATCTGGCGTCATTTATTGAAGAGTACTGTTGTACATCCTAAAAGTTCTTAATCGGGTCTTCACAAAAAAATTAAATCGTACCAATTTGATTGCATACTCTTTCAAACAAAAAAAGAATTTTCGAAATTAGTCCACAATTCACGGAAAAATTGGTAAACATACATAAAAAAAAATCAAACACACATTCGAACATAGAACTTCTTCCTTTTTTGGAAAATCGGTCAAAAATGATCGCCAACAGTACATTTAAAGCGAATTCGAAGGAGGGTAATGAGTTTATCAGTCTATGTTAATGTATGTATGTATGTTTGTTCATATGTGGCGTTCTAGAGACCAAACGCGTTGGCCGATTTTGATGATTCTTACGTCAATCGATTCATCTTAAACTTGCAAGTGTCATATTAAAATTGACTACATTCAAATTGGAAAATAGAAAAATAGCTGCTTTTGGGCGCCATATTGTGGGGCCCTATATTTTTTTCTTCCAACCCCATCGTGTGGGGTATCAAAATAAAGCATTTTATAAGGTGGTTTCAAAAATATATAATACTTATATGTTTAAATGACTTGAATTCGAAAAAAATATTTTCTAAAAAGTTATAAATAAAAAAAGTTAATTAAAAAAATAAAAAGTCCTTTTTTACCCGGCTGCAAGGCCAGGGTTATGTTTTTCGCGCGTATCTTGTATGTTTGTATATTTGTATGTTTGTATGTATGTAATATTCTTTATTACCTCATATCTTTCAAACAACTTGGCGGATTTTTATAATTAATACATCGTTAGATAGGTCTTGACCGCCCAAGTATTCTTAGCTAAGTGCCTTTGATTAAAAAGAAACATGGCGGATTTTGGGCGCCATATAGTGGGGTTTGCAATTTTTTTTTCTTCCATCTCCATCTATCAAAATTAAGAATTTTTAGAGGAGATTTCAAAAATATATAATACTTATATGTTTAAATGGACTTAATTCGAAAAATATGTTAACTAAAAAGTTATAAATAAAAAAAAAGTCAATTCTAAAAATCAAAAAACCCGACTGCTTAAAAAGCGAACTAAAAAGACGTCAACGAGAAGAAAAGCTTTGCTTTTTAAGCAGGCGGGTTTTTTGATTTTTAGAATTAACTTTATTTTTTAAATCATACTACTCTTAATTAAAATTTATTGAAAATTATTTTCTTTTTAGTTTGGTTTTCTACTAAAGCGTGTTTTTTAGTTTTAATTAAACTATTATATATTTTTTACTTTTTCGTTTAATCGCAAATCCTGAAGATCCTGGTAAGGATAATGGGACAAACTATTTAAATTGTCATAGGTCCTTGATAAGTTTGCAAAGTTTCAAATAAATCCGACGTTTTGAAGAGGTTGAAAATCACGTTCAAAGATTCCGTTACATAGATACATACATACTAAGCTAATAAAAGCGTATTAAAAAGTGCTTGAAATAATAAGTAAGCAAAGTACTCATTACTCAACACTACTTTTTTAAATAACTATTTAGGTACTTTTTTTTGAAGACAAATTGAATTTTTTTAGTTAGGTCACTTTCATTCTGATAGAGTGGTATGTAGGTCTCATTAGTGGTAGTATTAGATTACTTTGCATATAGTCTTAAAAACTAAAAAGACTACTCACTGGCCTTCCAGGTAGTCCCGGATAACCTGGCAGTCCTGGAAGTCCATCGAAACCCTGAAATGACAGTGTATTTTCGGTATTTTGCAGTATACGAAGATATTTTATGATGTCATAAAATATCTTCTTATACTGCAAATATTCATTACTGACATGTAAACAAATAATATAGTTACACACATAAATTTTAACACCCAATTAATTTTGTTTGCCCAATGCTATGTTATTTATTTATTTAATTAAATGCATGCACAAAAGTACAATGGCGGACTTAATGCCTTAGGCATTCTCTACCAGTCAACCAAGGGTGGTGAAGAGAAAACATGGCAGGTGCATTGTTTAAATGGTGGCAACAACAAGCTTTATGCTATTCTGTATTTAACAAATACTTCAAATTTGTGATTTAGAGAAAATAGCGTCTTGGGTACAAGTGCCAATCAATATTTTTTGACCATTTATTTTAAATACTCACCGGATTTCCAGGTTCACCTTTTTCACCACGCCCAGAATTTACATTCTGAAAAAAAGAACAAACTTTTTAACAAAAGCATTTTGACTTCCAATCATATTTCATTCACATAATTATACTTATTCGGGTTACGAGACGACTAAACAATTATAATAAAAAAACCGGCCAAGTGCGAGTCGGACTCGCGCACGAAGGCCCATAATCGCAAATAAAACCGGCCAAGTGCGAGTCGGACTCGCACACGAAGGGTTCCGTACCATTATCGCAAAACACTGCATAAAAATCACGTCTGTTGTATGGGAGCCCCCCTTAATTTATTTTATTTTAATTTATTAATTATTAATTTTTGAAGTAAATGTACAACTAAACATTCTGTGAATATTTCAAGCGTCTACCTGTTGCCGTTATTAATATCGAGCAAAAAACGACAAAAATATCACGTTTGTTGTATGGGAGCCCCCCTTTAATATTTATTTTATACTGTTTTTAGTATTTTTTGTTATAGCGGCAATAGAAATACATCATCTGTGAAAATTTCAACTGTCTAGCTATCACGGTTCATGAGATACAGCCTGGAGACAGACGGACAGACAGACAGACAGACGGACGGATCGCGAAGTCTTAGTAATACGGTCCCGTTTTTACCCTTTGGGTACGGAACCCTAAAAACGGCAAAAAAATCAGGTTTGTTGTATGGGAGCCCCCCTTAATTTATTTTATTTTAATAATAATTATTTTTTGAAGTGAATATACAACTAAACTTTCTGTGAATATTTCAAGCGTCTACCTGTTGCCGTTATTAATATCGAGCAAAAAACGGCAAAAATATCACGTTTGTTGTATGGGAGCCCCCTTGTTGCCGCTATAACAACAAATACTAAAAACAGAATAAAATAAATATTCAAGTGGGGCTCCCATACAACAAAAGTGATTTTTTACCGTTTTTGCGATATTGATACGGAAACCTTCGTGCGCGAGTCCGACTTGGTCGGTTTTTTTACAAAGTGGATACATAGGCGGCCTTAAATGCCATAAGGTCCCTAAAAAAACTGGTTTCGCCGAAAAAAGGCAACTAAAGGTTTTCAGTACCTACCTATTTAAACATTCGTCATATTTATGTTTGCTACAAATTATTATAATATACTAAATTGATAAAATGATGTATTTTACTTACGGAAGAAGTATTTGGAATTGATGCTGAAACAAAACAAGAAAATTAATTAATAATGGTAAAGATTTTTGTTTTATGTTATACAATGTGTATTTTTAGACTTATAGACTTACTGGGTAACCCCATTCAATCTTTTATTCTGAACTGGGAATCTTTCAAGAGCTGAAGTTACTCATAAAAATTAACAACAATTATTAATGTTTCAACACTGATATGCAAAAAAAATACGTTATTCACAAAAAAGTTGTTTTATACAGATGTGTAAATAGTAAAAGAAAGACTTGCAAGAAAATTAAAAAAAAAACTTTCTAGCTCCGTCAAAAGTCCGTGACGCTAAAATGTATCCTTATTTAAGAAACAGGATAAAGAAACCTTTCCACCATCTTGTAATTTTATATATTATTATATTATATGTTGTATCTATTTTTCTTTTATATATTTAATTAAGTTATATTTGTAACTTATATATAATTAGTTAAATTTTAATAGTCTATTTTAAGTTTCCTTATTTCTTTCTACACACTGTGTCTTCGTCTATCATCCAACTTTCCTGTCGCAGGTCTGCTAAAAGATTTTTTTATTAAAATAAGCAGTACCTTTGTGCTCTTCTATCTGTATTCCTTCTTTCTCTGTTAAGTGTTTTTGTGTGTACATAAATAAATAAATAAAAGTGTGTTACGCAAGCATAGCCGAGGCAAATCGCTATAGTATGCATCGCCCTGATTTCCCACAGCAACAACACTGCGCAATACCTAGAAGCTGACGCTGCACACGTGCCTCGTGTCGCCATGAAGACGACACCGGACGCGAGCGACTCGATTCCGTAATCCATGTGAATATTCTTTGGTCAATCGTCGACTGAATGATACCTATCTTTTAGTTTTAGTTTTAAAATATAATTGTAATTCTATATTAATTAAATTCTTATAAAATAAATCGGTTTTTTTTGCATCTTCCGCTGCCACCGGACTTAATTGGCGCAGTCGGTAGGATACATCGAGATATATTCGGTACGTGACGCGTCAAGATTTCCCCTAAAATCGGACCGAAGTCCCGCGTGACTTACCGATTCCCGAGTATCCCGAATCTACATCGTGCGGCGCCAGCGGAGGTGAATCCAGACATCGATTCGGCAAGAAAAACTATGTTGTAAGTACTTTGAATCTTTCAAGTCCTTGCTTCCCTATTTTTAATCTAACTTAGATCCTTCCCTATCGTTTACAGATTTTTATTTCTTGCAATTACGCATCTTATAATTTAAATATTGTGTGTTTGATTCAATTTAGTGTTTAATATAGCTTTCAAAATTTTTCACCCAAGAGAATCGCGTAACCCTAGTTTAGGTAGTAGTAGATCGAATAGGCTTAGTACTATAGACGAATCTAGGCAGTTAGGTGAACCAGCACTACTGGACGCAGATATGGCTCAGGGTAAAATAGAAGATATCTTAAAGTCGCTTAGGATTGTGCCCGATTTCGATGGTAACCCTCACGTGTTAACCCGTTTTGTAAACCTCTGTGACCAACTAGTACTAGCATATTTTAATACAGAACCGGGTAATGAGTTAACCAATTTGGCTCTTATAAATGGCATATTGAACAAGGTTACGGGTTCCGCAGCTCGATTGATAAATACTAACGGCATCCCCGAAAATTGGATTGGTATTCGGAATGCATTAATTAATAACTTCGCTGACCATCGCGACGAGACCGCTTTGTATAACGATTTGTCATTGCAAACCCAGGGGTCCTCAACCCCAAAAGAATTCTATGAACGCTGCCAGAATTTATTCAGTACAATCATGACATACGTCACATTGCATGAAACCGTGGCTACTACAGTTACAGCGAAACGCGACCTTTACAAGAAACTGACCCTACAATGTTACTTACGCGGTTTAAGAGATCCCTTAGGTTCTAGGATCCGTTGCATGCGTCCCGAAACGATGGAAAAGGCTCTCGAGTTCGTTCAGGAAGAGCTTAACACCCTTTATATGCAACAACGCACCGAAGGCGGGTCTAGTAAGAAAGATAATAATCAGCAGCCTTCTAAACCTAATTCCAATTTGCCACTAAATAATTTCATGCAGCAACCTTTTGTAATGGGCATGCCCGGTCCCGCAAAACCACAGATATTCAGCATGCCTGGTCTTCCACGTCCCCAGCAATTCTTTACTCAACCTTACCAAGGTTGGCGGCACAATGCACCCCAACCACAACAACCACGTGGCCCTACTCGGACTCAACAGATGTTCCGAGCACCACCTCCAAATTATAACGCTCAAGGCAATGCCTTTAGACTCCCGAATGTATCACCCATGCAGCCCACTAATTCTAATAACACGCCGCGGCCTATGAGTGGCGTCAGCCACTTTGTGCCTAGACCTTTACCTTCTACTGGACACGACTGGCGTACAGCTGGTAACCCGCCACCCAGCAACTATTTTAGAACGCGCGAGGTTAATAACTATGACTTTGTATTTGATCCCTATTATGACTTAGCCTGTGCAGCGTATAACCAAGACTACGATGCTTACCAAGAGTACTTAGATTTTTACACTAACTATGGGCTGTATGAAGCCCCAGTCATAGAAGAAATCAAATCAAACGCAGACGAAACCGGTACCGAAAACCGGGAATCGGATGGAAATTTTCCCGAGGCACCGAAATTAGAAAAGCCAAAATAGATGTAAATTTTAACATTCAGAGACAACTCGGGTACATACAAATCCATAACCCACCCTTAAAATTCCTTATAGATACTGGAGCCAACCAGTCGTTTATTTCACCTCAAGCTGTTGAGAAATACTTTTCCAATGTGCCTCTTAACTATAACCCGTTTGAAGTAACCAACGTGCGCACCGTTTATAAAAATAATTATTCAATAACCCTGCCTAGCTTTCCCGAATTTAAAGAAGAAGGCGACATGACCTTATTCATCCTAGATTTCCATAAGTATTTTGATGGCCTCATTGGCTTCGATTTATTGGACTCATGGGGTACTAACATTGACTTAAGAGACAAGAAACTAGTCACCAGAAATACTGAGATACCCATTACCATGTATGACTCTCGCAATGCTAATCTCTATGAAGAAATCATACCAGCTCAAACATCTAAGCTAGTAAGATTACCCATAAATTCCCACGATGGTGAGGTATTTGTTCCTGACCAGATAATTAGTAATTGCTTAATTTCTGATTGCTTGACTACAGTACAAAATAGCAGAGGTTGGGTAGAAGTTTCAAATAGTTCACCAAATGACGTAATCTTTTCCATGGACCGTCCCGTTACTGCCGAACTATTTAACGCACAGAGCGAACCTGTAGAACAACTATCTGACCGTACACAGGAAGTTTTATCGCGTCTCCGAACCGACCACCTAAATCCAGAAGAGTTGGCAAATCTCAGAGCCTTATGCGCACGGTACTCAGATGTATTCTACCTCGAAGGAGAACCTTTAACATTTACGAACAAAATTAAACATAAGATTAAGACGACTGATGAAATCCCTGTCCATGCTAAAAACTACAGATACCCATACATCCATAAACAAGAAGTTAAAGATCAAATTAGTAAAATGCTCGAGCAAAATATAATAAGACCTTCGGATTCTGCGTGGAGCTCTCCCATTTGGGTGGTCCCCAAAAAGGCAGACGCTTCGGGTAAGACCAAGTGGCGCCTTGTGATAGATTTTCGTAAAGTTAACGAAAAAACTATCAATGATAAGTATCCCATTCCGAACATTTCCGACATACTAGATAAGCTAGGCAAATGTCAATACTTCAGCACTCTTGACCTCGCCAGCGGATTTTATCAAGTCGAGTTAGACCCTTCTGATATACACAAAACTGCTTTTAATGTGGAAAATGGGCACTACGAATTTTTAAGGATGCCGATGGGTTTGAAAAACTCTCCGGCAACATTTCAGCGTGTAATGGATAATATCCTAAGAGACCTTCAAGACATTTGCTTAGTGTATTTGGATGACGTCATCCTGTTCAGTACATCCCTGCAAGAGCATGTTATTAATCTAGAAAAGGTTTTCAAAAGATTGAGGGAATCCAACTTCAAGATACAAATGGACAAGTCCGAGTTCTTGAAGCTGGAAACCCAGTTTTTAGGACATGTCGTTTGTAGAGACGGGGTTAAACCAAATCCGGATAAAATCAGTGTTATAAATAATTATCCGTTACCCCAAACCACTACGGAGATTAAACGTTTCCTCGGTCTCATTGGATATTATAGGAAATTCATACCGGATTTCGCACGTATCACAAAACCCATGACCCAATGTCTAAAGAAGGGATCCAAAATAATTTGTGACCAAAATTACATCAGCTGTTTCGAGCATTGTAAGACATTGCTAACAAATGACCCAATTTTGCAATACCCGGACTTCACCAAAGAATTTCTATTGACAACGGATGCCTCAAATGTCGCATTAGGGGCCGTGTTATCGCAAGGTCCGATAGGTTCCGATAAACCCATTGCATACGCTTCCAGAACTCTAAATTCTAGTGAACTTAATTATAGCACCATCGAGAAGGAGCTATTAGCTATCGTCTGGGCTTGCAAGTACTTCCGACCCTATTTATTTGGCAGAAAATTTAAAATTATTACCGATCATAAGCCTCTGCAATGGGTTATGAGTCTCAAAGAACCTAATTCCAGACTCACGAGATGGCGTCTAAAGCTATCAGAATATGACTTTTCGGTAGTTTATAAGCAAGGCAAACTAAATACTAATGCCGACGCCCTATCTCGCCTAGAAATCCATAGTGAAGAAGTAAGTTCAATAGTTGCAAACCCGTCTGAAAAGAACCAATCAGCTGACGATTCTAGAACAATTACAGCCTCGGAGGCCGCAAACGACTCTAACACTCTAACAGTCCATACAGACGGCGAAAATCCCATTTTAGAAGTCCCCATCACTGAACAACCACTCAACAAATTTACCAAACAGTTAGTACTAACTATAGTAGGCGACATCAAAGGAAGGCCAACCGTCACAAAGCCCTTCGAAACGCACACGCGTACCGCCGTTCAACTTTCAGAGTCCAATTTAGAGGAAGATGTCATCAACGCTATCAAAGAGTATGTTCACCCCAAAATTAAAACGGGCTTGTTAATAAATCCACCATTGGCAATGTACAAAGTTATTCCCATAATCCAAAAAACCTTTAAGAACTCAGCCATGAGCTTAGCGCTAGCAAAAACCGAATTAGAAAATGTTAGAGAGTACTTAAGACAGCAAGAAATAATCAACAAATATCACGACGGTAAAACGAACCATAGAGGCATAAATGAGTGCTACCTAGCCCTGTCTAACAGATACTTTTGGCCTAAAATGAGAGAGCACATTTCCAAATTTATTAATGAATGTACAGTATGCGGCCAGGCTAAATACGACCGCAACCCCATAAAGCAACAGTTTCGTCTTGTTCCTCCACCTAGTAAACCTCTCGAAACCGTCCATCTAGATCTGTTGACTATCCAAAGTGAAAAGTTTCTAACAATTGTAGACGCTTTCTCGAAGTATGCCCAAGCCTATTTCTTAAGAGATGGGACAGCAGTAAGTGTAGTGCAAGCGTTATTAAAATTCTGTACCCACCACGGAGTACCTTACACGGTAGTGACAGACAATGGACCAGAGTTCACCAACCAACTGTTCGCCGAGTTCACAAGGCTACATAAAATCCAACACCATAAAATAGCACCTCACACCCCTAACGAAAATGGAATTGTCGAGCGATTCCACTCAACAATCTTAGAACACCTACGTATTTTGAAAGTACAACAAAAGAATGAATCCGTTTTAAATTTAATAAATTATGCCCTTTTGGCTTATAATAGCTCCATACATAGCTTGACTAGATGCAGACCAATCGATCTTATTACTGGACATTTCGACCCACGAGACCCACTGGACATAGATCTGACTATCCATTTATTACAACAGTATACAGTTGAACATAAAAACAAAATGACTAATGCTTATAATCTAATTCACGAGTCTAGTATGGCCCAACGTAAAGATTTAATAGATGCACGTAATAAATCTAGAGAGACAGAAAACCAATACTCACCTGAACAACAAATATTCGTGAAAAATCCCTTAGCCTCCCGCCAAAAGATAGTACCTCGCTATACGCACGATACTGTTATGGCTGACCTACCAATACATATATACACCCGCAAAAAACGTGGCCCCATTGCTAAATCAAGATTGAAAAGAGTACCTAAAAGTTCACAATTGTTACAGGACCCTCCTTGTACTTCATCTGCTCCTGAATTCGGCCCTAACACAAGAGATAAAACTTGAAAATCTTGACGATGGCCCCGGTGTATTACCTTTTAAATTAGGCCCCTGTAGTATAGTAACTCACTATCATTCATTTCTACAACATGTTAATCTTCAGGAGTTGCAAGATAAAGTTAATACCGTTCATAACCAATTAAGAGAAATAAGCCCCGACCTTAATAACAGAAGCCTTTCTTTATTCAGGCCCCATATTGAATACTTAGAGGATCAGCTTCAGGCCGTCCTAGACCAATTACAGTCATTTGAAACTACTCGTTCTAAAAGAGGTCTCGTAGATGGACTCGGTTCTGTTGTCAAAAGCATAACCGGTAACCTTGATTATACAGATGCAGTTCATTTCAATAATGCTATAAAATCTCTTCAAGATAATGAAAACAAGTTATTAACAGAATTTAACAGTCACGTGAGCCTGACCAAAACTTGGGTAACTCAACACTCTAAATTACTAGATAACATGGTAGACAATCAGAACAAATTAACAGCCTTAGTTAGAAATGTTAGTGAGAGTTTGGATAAGGGGAATCATGAGTTAGTTCAGTATGCTCATCTAGGACAAACCATTCTAATAGTTAGTGATAACGTTGACCGGGTGTCACGAGAGATATCGAAATTACAGAACGTACTGGCATTTATAAGAACGTCAACGGCACACCATGACGTCATTAGTTTAGATACCATTAGGTCTATAATAAGCAAATTGACTAGGTTATATGGTAGTAATAAGGTATTAGACATAGGAGCTAGAGAATATTATGATGTTATAAAGTTAGGTTCTTATTTTATAGGTAATGAAATAGTTATAGTCTATAAATTCCCGATTATTCTACCCCAGACATATGACCTATACAAGATATCCATAGTTCCTAATAAAAACCATGAAATTCTCGTCCCCCACTCCCAATTCCTAGCAATCCATCCGAAAGATTTCAAGTACATAGAGGCTGAATGCCCGAAGTCCACCAAAGGGTATCTATGTGAAGAGATACACAACGTACTAAGCCGAACATCGCCCGATTGCATTGGAGCCTTCATCACCACGCAGCAGAGACTTCCTGAATGCAAACCAGTCACAACATCTCTTCAAAAACCAGCCTACGAGAAACTCGACGACCGTCATTATACCATCAGCTTCCCGACTCCGACGAAAGTACGCCTATCCTGCGAGCAAGATCTCCATAAGCAACTGCAAGGAAGTTACCTCGCCATACTTCCTCACAACTGTTTTATCCAGACAGCAGAGTTCATCATCTCAAACTCCAATGATCGACTGAAAGGTCAAGCTTTGAAAATAATGGATGTTCCTGGAGAAGATGTACTTAGCCCAATGGCACGCCCACTGTTCAATCTCAATTCTATTAACTTGGATGATCTCCACGCTACCAATAAGGAGATCTCGCTGCAGTCACCGATACAGTTCGATACACATTCAGATAGCAGCATCTATCACACCACTATACCAATGTACGTGTTACTATTCAGTGCATGTGCACTAACTGCATACTTCATTTATCGAAGATGTCATCCGAAACAGATTGACCTTAAGAAAGAATCATCTGATGACAAGGAAGATCGACCGCAGATAATCTACTCTATACCAGCAACACAAAGGGATAGAACAGATCATCTCCCAGCGCAATTTACGACCAAGGTCTTCAATAGTCGCTGTTCTTCGGGGGGAGGTGTTACGCAAGCATAGCCGAGGCAAATCGCTATAGTATGCATCGCCCTGATTTCCCACAGCAACAACACTGCGCAATACCTAGAAGCTGACGCTGCACACGTGCCTCGTGTCGCCATGAAGACGACACCGGACGCGAGCGACTCGATTCCGTAATCCATGTGAATATTCTTTGGTCAATCGTCGACTGAATGATACCTATCTTTTAGTTTTAGTTTTAAAATATAATTGTAATTCTATATTAATTAAATTCTTATAAAATAAATCGGTTTTTTTTGCATCTTCCGCTGCCACCGGACTTAATTAGTGTATGCTTTTCAGCTAAATTGTTTGTGAATAACAGTTTAAACATTCAGTTGCAGGATTTGACCCAAGTTCCTAATAAGGCATATTAAATAAAAGCTTGTAAAAACCGCGGACGGCAAATATTACAAAAAAAATTCTTAACAACGTAACCTACCTGAGGTATTTTGAAATTCCAGAGTGATAAAAACTAATAAAATGCAAGACAGCATTTTGGCGTCCATTTTTTCAATCGTCTAAAAGCAGACTGAAATACTGGAGGAAATTATTTATTTTATACAGTAAGGATAAGCATGATTTTCCTTATTATATAGGGTGGATTTAACTTAGAAATTAAAACGCTATAATTTACAGGGACTAGTATTGCAGTTGTTATAAATGTCAGGGGATGTCAAAACTGCTCAAAGGACCAACTCAAAAGTATTATTATCTATCTATCAATCTCTAATACCTTTAAACGAGTAATTCTCGTATATATGTATCTATATATATAATCTGAATCTCGGCAAGGCTCTAACGATTTTGAAATTTGGAATGCAGGGCCTTTCGGGGGGATAAATGGATCTAGCTAAGTTTCATTGTTAAAAAACGTCGTTTTTTCTATTTTTACCCGAGCAGAGCTCGGTCGCCCAGGTACTAAACACTAAAGTAACTCTGTCTTTTTACCCGACTGCCGAAGGAGGGTAGTGTGTTTATCAGTCTATGTATGTATGTATGTAAGTATGTATGTATGTATGTATGTTTGTTCCTATGTGGCGTTCTAGAGACAAAACGCGTTGGCCGATTTTGATGGTTCTAACGTCAATCGATTCGTCTTAACCCTGCGAGTGTCACTGGCTACATTAAAATTGGAAAATAGAAAAATGACAGATTTTAGGCGCCATATTGTGGGGGCCCAATTTTTTTTTTCTTCCGAACCTGTCGTGTGGGTTATCAAAATAAAGGGCTTTAAGAGTTGATTTCAAAAATATATAACACTTTTATGTTAAAATTTACATAATTCTAAAAAAAGATAACTAAAAAGTTATAAATTAAAAAAGGTAATTAAAAAATTCAAAAAACCCGACTGCTTAAAAAGCGAACTAAAAAGATGTAAACAAGAAGAAAATCATGCTGTGCAGTCGGAGGATAAACCTGGTTTTTGTCAGCCAGCTCGCGAACATGTATCCTCCGACTGCACAGCATGATTTTCTTCTTGTTTACATCTTTTTAGTTTGCTTTTTAAGCAGTCGGGTTTTTTGAAATTTTTAATTAACTTTTTTTATTGTATGTTTGTTATTGTAACCTTTTCACGCCTAAACCGATTAACTAATTTTAATGACATTTGGTAGAGATACGAGACCTTGGAAATGGACATACTTATGATAATTTAAATACTTTCATTGGTTTTCTCCTCACCCATAAAGGACCCATGCAATAATGGCCTTCCCTAACAATTACAACGTATTCCTTAAATGTACATATAAAGACTTACAATGGCGTGTAATTAACAATAACAATAATAAAGGAGGAGATTCATGTTAGGCGGCTGGATCTAGGGCTTGATTCAGAAAGCAGTTCTTCTGGACACGGCTAGTATTGTTCGGAGGTTCCTCTCTCTGGAGCCCTGACCGCCGGTAGCTTGGAATTTGTTCGCGATACCGATGGGCCTCTATTTTTTATATTTTATAATGTTTTTTTCTTTCTTGTATGTGTTTTATAAAAATGTAAAATTGTTAAATAAAGGACATAATAATAAAATGGGCAAGAAAAAAAAAATACAGAAATGTTTTTTATTTTTGACTTTTTAGTTGTATCTACCTAATAGGCAAGTTGTTTAGTAAGGTACCTATAACGCCAAAATAGATTACCCGAATATCATTAAACTTGAAGATAACCGCTGAAATGAGAGATCTGCATACCCCTTAAGAGAGTACTGGCGTGATGTTATGTTATAAAATGGTATAAATAATGAACAGACATGAGATTGCAGCAATCCCGAGAGATTTGCCGTTATTTATTGAAGAGTTCTTTTGTATATCTCCGAAGTTCTTCATCAGACCTTCACCAAATTAAAATGGGACCAATTTCGGAAAATACTCATTCAAAAAACAAAGTATTTTCAAAATCGGTCCATAATTGACGGAGATATCGGTGAACATTCATAAAAAGAAAAAAAACATACATATAAAGTCGAACATAGAACCTCCTCCTTTTTGGTAAGTCGGTTAAAAAGGTATAAAAGAACGTAAGTGTAGTGTCAGTAGCATATGTATGGCTTCTAATAGAAGAAAGTAATAAATATGGACAATGAAAACAACAATTTTTTTAATATAATATTGATCTGAAAAACTTGATTTTCAGAAATACTTTTTATTTTTTACTAGTCTAAGATAGACCATCAAACTGGAGATTCTTTAGGTTTTATTTACTGTATAGTTAGTATAAATGAATATAATGTTAAGGCAGATATAAAAACTGAATAAAGTTGAAAATGCACTATTGACAAATAGGGAACAAAATACATAACCATCCTGTACATTACACTAATTATTTACTGTAAAAATAAACCATTTCAGTTAAATAACAATTAAATAACATTGTTATCTAACGATTCTTAAACACGTACGCATACATATGTAAATACATTTTTTTAATAATATAGGTAGAACCTAATAGCCCTATCAAAAAGCAAGTTCTTGGTGGACCTACAACCAACGCTTAGTTCACTGGCTGGTTGAGCAGTTCTATAGAAACGGGATAGATGTCGCTACATGTTCCAAATCTGTTAGGAGTAGATTAAGCACCTGAAGCACAATTTTTTTTTTATTTGTTATAGGTTCGCGCTTGACCACCATCTCACCTGATGGTAAGCGATGATGTGGTCGACGATGGATCGCGCTTGCCAATTCTCCGAATTATAAACCAACTAGCTGTTACCCATAGCTTCGCCCGCGTTAATATAGATTATGTCAATTAATTCTGGTTGTCGACATACAGGGTGAGAAAAATTCAATGTAGCAGTTTTAGTTTTAATCAAAATCGGTCCCGTGGCTCCTTTGATTGGTTTGTGATATTCATCATAATGATGATTTGGCCATCCACGCCCACTTGGAAAACTCAGACTGCATAGGTACAGGCAGCATTAACGTAAAAACGATTAAGTTATTTAATTGAAGACGTTGGTCAATACAGGTATAGGTTAAATAGTTATAAAAGGAAACAAATAAACTAGTTGCTGTAAGATATATGTGTAATTTCTTTCTTTTGGTGTACACATCACACACACATCACATCATCAGCCTATTAATGTTCCCACTGCTGGGACACAGGCCTCCTCTCTGTGAGAGGGAATGGGCCGTAATCCACCACGCGGGCCCAGTGCGGGTTGGTGGATGTCACATGACTTCGAATTTTTAGTTCTAGGAAAGTTTCCTCACGAAAACTTGTACGGTTTTGGTGTACAATAAAGTATATTCTATTCTATTCTATTCTATTCTACAGAGTCAAAGGTTCTGCTTTGCTGCGAATTGAACATACCTCTCTATCATTAATTTTATCTACTGTTAATTGACATTCCTTAATTATGCCACAAATCATGGGTACAACATTTTAGGACGCTGCTATGTACTATGTTTTATGTCCTTCCATTTGGTGCTAATACATACATATTCTGGGCCCTGGACATACGCGAACATCAGCAGCTACATGTAGCTGGCCGTGGGTAAAGCATGCCTATGCCTACTACCCTTGAGCTTTGTTAATAGTAATAGCACTAAAACTAAGTTAAAACTAAGTTTGACTGGATACTGGAGTCTTTTGAATTGAAATGATAGGTCAGTGGGGATTATTGGGATCGGAACGTATAAACATGCTTTCCCCTTTTCATATATTGGCACCCATTATATTCAATCAATCAATCAATCATTTATTTTGTGAAACATAGGTATGATTACAGTTAGTATATTAAAATATGTGCACTATGTTTGTGCCAATATCTGGCGTACAAAATTAATATAAGCAAGCAACAATAAATAATAAATAAAATAATACAATTAAGGTAGCATGTCAATGGATTACGTCAAAAAATATATGAATTTAAAACATGTCGATTAGGTAAATAGGTCATTACAATTTTAGATAATTAAACACATCCATAGATAATCAATAAATAAAATCATAAGTGTTTAATTGGCAAGTCGGAATCATCATACCTCTGTTTATCAGTAGTAAACTCAGTGATGGAGTAGTAACATTTATCTACAAGAAACTTAAACAAAGACCTCTTAAATGATCCCAGACACTCCTTATTTCAAATAGCTGCTGGTATACTGTTATATATTTTTGGGGCCATACCTAGCACACTTTTGCCGAAAAATGCGGTTTTATGAGAGGTAACATGAATAGTATTCTGATAACGGCGAGAGCAGAGTTTTTCAAATAAATGCAGATTACAGCGAACAAACACTCCCATTTCATAAATGTACATAGACGGTAGAGTGAGCAAACTAAGTTCCTCAAACAATAGTTTACAACTATCAATCGATTGCAATTTGGTAAACGATCGCAAGCATTTCTTTTGAGCTTTAAAAGCAATGTCTCTGTCAGTGGAGTTGCCCCAGAAAATGATTCCGTACCTAATGCCAGAAGCTACATAAGCATTGTAAGCTGTTTTTACTGTAATGCGGTTAACCGTTTTTGATAGTTTGTACAGAGCATACGCAAATTGGCTAAGCTTTTTTGACAAAGCGTGGATATGTTGTTTCCAAGTCAGATTACTATCTATGTAAAGGCCCAGAAATTTTGTGATCTCACATTCAGAGATTGCTACGTTACCATATTTTATATTCAGTTTCGGTTTATTTGTTCTTTGATTAAATGTCATTATTTTAATTTTGTTAAGATTTATTGTAAGATTATTATTAACTAACCATCATCATCATCATCATCTGCCTAGCCTTTTTCCCAATAATTTTTTTTTTTTTTTTTTCATTATTATTAACTAACCAATTTATTATATTTTTAAGATCGTCATTTTCAAGAATATTAATGTCATTACTAGAGAATAAAATAGTGCTGTCATCAGCAAATAAGACCATCTGATGTTTACTGACCTTAGGCATATCATTTATATAAATGTTAAATAATGGAGGACCAAGGATGCTACCTTGGGGAACACCAAAAGTAGTTTTCCTAGGACGGGACATATATTTGCTTTCAACTTTCGAGCTTACACATAGCCTATCGAGCGCTGTGATTTGAGTGCGATCAGAGAGATATGATTGTAATAGGTTTAATGCAGTTCCTCTAATCCCATATCACTCTAATTTGTTTAGCAGTATACCATGATCTACATGGTCAAATGCTTTAGACATATCCATGAACAAGGCTGCTACTGGAGTTCTAGCGTCAACACTAGAAACAATTTTCTCGATCAAGTCATAGATCGCCATGTTAACGGATTTACCTTTCCTAAATCCAAATTGCTCTCTGACTATGAGATTATGCTTTTCAAAAAACGACGAAAGGCTATTGTATATCACCTTTTCTAAAATTTTTGAAAAAATTGGTATAAATGCTATCGGTCTATAACTAGCCATGATACTTTTATCATCTTTTTTATGAATAGGTTTAATAATAGTAATTTTCAATTTATCCGGGAAATTACCATGTTCAATGCAAAGATTGATGATATAACTCATAGCAGGTCCTATTAATGGCGCTACTTGTTTGACCACTTTTGTAATGATGCCATCATATCCATGGCTATTGGTATTATTTAAAGAGCAAATTATATCAACTATGTCTGCTGGTACTGTAGGAGGAATAAATATGGAGTTACAATTAGTATCAATATTTGCATAGGAAGGAGTAGAATTGTTCTGTTGAATTTCGTCTATAAAATAGTCATTAAAAGCTTGTGCAATTAGTCGAGGTTTATGTATATTATTGTCATTTATTGTTACGTATTCAGGTATATTTTCTCTAGGATAGTTAATCTTATTTTTATTGATAATGCTCCATGTCGCTTTAGATTTATTCCTGGCCGAATTTATGTGGAAGTCATTCTGTGATTTTTGGGTCAATGTTATTATTTTCTTTAAACGAGTAGTATATTGCTTTAATAAAAGTTTATTTTTAGAAGTAGGGGGCTCGCCTATATTGCCATAACATTTCTCTTTTTCGTTTACAACTGAGCCTTAACCCCTTGGAAATCCAGTTTGATTTTTTACGCTGAGTGATTCTTATTTTCCTTGAAGGGAAACAGAGGTCATAAAAAAGCATAAATTGGTCATAGAAACAGTTAAATGCTTGCTCAGGATTGTCGTGTTGATAGACTTCACTAAAACCAAGATTACGAAGAGAGTCAATGAATTTAGTCAAGTTTTCTTGGCAATAGTCGCGCCTCAGAGTATACCAATGCTTAATGGAACAAGCTTTTTTCACAGGGCATTTGATCACTTGGGCAGTATGATCAGATAGCGCAAGATCAAGTACTTCACACTCACTACCTCTAATGTTATGTAAGATATTGTCTATGCATTTGCCGCTAACTAATCGTGTAGGCTGGTGAATTCCAATTTTTAAGTTATAGTTTAAAATGAGCGTTTGAAAATTGTTAAATGGTTTTGATTGTGTCAACGAGTCTATATTAAAATCACCACAAATAACCACTTTTTTTACATCACCAAGGCTACATATTCGTAAAATACCATCCAGGTTTGCAAAAAATTGTTCTAAATAGTCATTCTTAATTTTAGGTGGTCTGGCAAATCACTATTAAATTATGGATTATTAATTCTATTGCACAGCATTCGAGGACGTTAGCTACATTGAATTTACTTAAATCGATGTTTTTGTAGTTATGCATACGATTTATAAGGATGCATGAACCACCATGCCTAGTATTCCGCATTGAAAACGTAGCTAATTCGTAGTTAGGGATAGATAGATGGAACTGATCTCCAATCATCATATTGTGTTCAGTAATACATATTAAGTCAATGTTTTGTCCCCTGTCCCATAATTCTTCCAAATGGAGAGTAAGTAGGTCCGACTTACCAATCAAGCCATTAACATTTTGGTGTAAGACATTTACGTATTTATACACGAAAACAATTGCTACTACCAGCTTTAGGCATTTTGTCCATACACATAGACAAGTTGCAGTTAGTAATTTTGTCATCAGGAATATCACAAGTTTGAGTGGATTTGTCACAGGCAGTAATAACAACGTCGCCAGGTATGTTACTAGTTTGAGTTGATTGTTCAGGTTTTTGCTTAGTGAGAATTCGATTTTGCTTAATATATGTCACAAATTTAGTTTTGAAATCAATATGTAATATTTCCCTCAGTAAGTATCTACAAATATTAACAGTAAGATGGCGCTGTCTTCGTGGTACAGATTGCTGTACAGATATTTAGCCCTTATTGTGTAAAGCGAAGCCTCATCCTATTACATAATCTAAATAAATATTCAGATCTCAATCATTTGTTATCAAAAACTTGCCTGCAAGGTTTCAACCAAATCGGACCACAAAAAAAGTTTCAAACAAAGTTCGGATTTCCCCATTTACCTTTTAAAAATTATATATTTTCAACAATCCTTTCTTAACCAACGTTTTTTATTTTTATTTTACCACCTGCCGAAATTCATCTCCATGAAGAAAATTTGTACAACTTATCTTTACAACCCCAACCCCCTTTTAGGGGTAGTTAAAAAAAAACAATACACTTTAATAAAATCTATCCCCATAATAAGAAGTGCCATACAAAACTAACCCCTCCCATTTCTTCCCCTTCGATTTTTATGCACAAAGAAGTAGCCTAACTCCTTTTCAGGGTCTTAAACTATCTCCAAACCAAGTTTCATTTAAATCGCTCTATGATAAGAAGACGTTTCATGATAAGAACTTACATACAAAATTAACACTAACCCCATTTCTCACCCTTCATGTTTTTGCAAACAAAATAGTATATGTCCTTTTCAAGGTCTCAAAATATCTTTATACCAAATTTTATCTAAATCGATTTATCGGTTTAAGCCCTATTAAGAAGTTTCATACAAAACTAACAACCCATCCCCCATTTCTCCCCTTTATGGTTTATTAAAAAAAAGTTTCAGCGGCTTAAGCCATAATAATAAGTTTTATGCAAAACTACTCCACCCTCCATTTCTCCCCTTTCGTGTTTTATGAAAAAAAGAAGCATATGTCCTTTTCCGGGTCTCAAACTATCTCCATACCAACTTTCATCTAAATCGGTTCAGCGGTTTAAGCATGTAAAAGTAACAGACAGATAGACAGACAGACAAAGTTACTTCCGCATTTATAATATTAGCATGGATAAACGGCAAAATTCATCCAAATCGTCGTGACCATTATGTTGCTCGTATATAATCATCTTTTTGCCTTCTTCTCTTATTTCTTGAGGTCGGTGCAGCACGTTTTTTTTCTCCTTCTTTATCTACAAGGTATAATTCACACACTTTTCTTTCTCATTCCTCACTCAATCCATCCACTTTTCTTTGATCTCCCTCTCCCTACATTTTTGCTCTACACTCCGAGAACTATAACTCCTAAGTATCCATTATGAAAATAAAAAGGTGTACATAATTAATTGACAGTACTAAAAACAGTTGGTGGTCATGGAAAATAATAAAATTTATAATTAATTTAATAAATACAATAAAATGTATAATATTATGTTATTCCTATTTTTGATAACATGTACATAGGTTATTGAACTTAAAATACATAAGAGACTCATTAATTTGATATTGCTTAATTAATATAATAATATTTATAACGTGCTCCTAGTTCTGATAACACGTTAGTTACTTTAAAAATGAATTTCTTATCAAAATTAGTTTTGTATTTTAGGTCATTAATTAATTTATCGGTGTTGTTATGCACTACGAATTAGCATAAGCAAGACTTGTTATTGTTAAAATTTTGAAAAACAGGAAATCTTTTATCATTGTAGCGCACCTGGATTTCCTGTTTTTGTCAAAAGTGTTCAACGGTTTCTCATTTATAGGCAAGTCTAAGTGCCTTTAAATCTATAGGTATTACATGTCACTGAATTATTGCAAAAATCAATCCATCTGCTTAGCCTTTTCCCAACTATGCATTTTCCTAGCATTTTACTTGGAGCGTCTGCCTATCTGACCTCCACAACCTAGTAACTGGGTAACACGATACCCCTTGGCTAGACTGGTGTTAGATCTCAGGCTTCTGACTACCCGTAACGGCTGTCAAAGATCTTCAAATAACAGCCGGAACCAACGACTTAACGTGCTTGCCGAGGCACGGCAGAAACTCGCATTGTATAGATGGTCACCCATCCATGGACTGACCACAGCAAGTGTTGCTTAACCTTGAAAATCGACCCATGGAGATGTTAATATTTAGCCCCAAGTGTTAATTATTGCAAGAATCGTTGGGTTATAATTTAATCGCGAGAGATTTTAAACTCTTTTTTCCCGGTAAGACATGGATACACGCTAAACTATCTCAATATATGTTGATACTAGTTGTGCCTGCGGCTTCGCTCCCGTCAACAACCTACCCTACCCTGCCCTACCTACCCTACCAATAACGATATCGATAAAATTTGCTATATAAGGATTTATCGGGGGCAAAAATCGATATAGCTAGGTGTCTTATCTGGGAAAAGCTCTCTTTAAATTTCAAAGTTTACAATTAGAAGTATCATTGTATGACTAGCTATTGTATTATTTCTAGTTATATCTCACGACTCATAAAGAGAATAGTATCTTGATAGGATTACTAACGCTCTAGTTTAACAGCAGTCCTGACGGAATTTCGACCATGGCGGTCAATCAAATCAGGAGAATAACCACTAGCGCATACCTTCATATAACAAAACATCACCCCTGTATTCTCAAAGGGACAGGCAGAGGTAAACTCAAAGTACATCCACATTTTGCAATTATGTTTAAAGTCCAATAAGCGAGCGTATTGCCATCAAACGGGCACTGTTCCAGACCTCGGGTTGTTACTGTGAAATTAAATATAGAAAAATCGAATACAAGAGTGCATAAATATGTATATTTTGTGTTGCAACTACGAAGCCAGGTGAGTCGCTGCAGGCACCATCTAGTTAGATGGGGGAACTCCAATGACCCACAGTACGATTGCAGAGGCACGTCCCTAACAAAGCCTTTGTGAGGCAAATTACAACACTGTTGGCATGGCTGAATTCTGGTCAAAATATATTTAATTTTGGAATCATCGATACGACGAAGAAGTTGTGTTGCAACAAAGATGCACTCTCTCTTCCCACACTATTGATGAGATAGTCCGAAGGGATGACTATCATACACGACCGGAGAGAGATCAGAGACAGGACCAACGGCTGAACGTGCTTTCTGAGGCACGGATCTAAGACAACTCCATCTCCCAAAATTTGGGATGACGCTAGGTATTATTAGGTTTTTCCAAAATAAATTTCACATTTTGGAAAAACGTAATAATACCTTGCCCAACCAAAACCCCACGCTTCAGCTGTCGCACTTGCAACCACGAGGCCTATAGAGCAGATAAGGTCTTTAAAATAAAAAATGTGGATACAACTTTTTCCTGTTTTTATACCAAGATTCTTTCATTATTCATCATCATCATTTTAGTCGAAAGACGACCTGCTGGACATACGCCTCCCCTAAGTGTCGCCACATTAACCGGTCTCGTGCGTCTCGCATCCAGTGGATCCCCGCAACTTTCACCAGGCCATCAGTCCACCTAATGGGAGGCCTTCCAACGCAACGTTTTCCGATTCGCGGTCGCCAATCCAGAACTTTTTAGCCTCATGAACCGGTCATTCTGCGAGCAATGTGTTGTGCCCACTGCCACTTATGGTTGGCAATTCTTCGTATCTGGTATCCTTGGTTCTCTTGCGGATTTCTTCATTTCTAATTTGATTACGTAAGGAAACGCCGCGCATAGCCCTCTCCATTGCCCTTTGGGTTTGGCCTTCTGATGAGTTCCATTGTGAGCGAACATATTTGGGTCACTGACACTGCGGTAATTTGGACAAAAAGATACCACGCAGCTTCCCAAGCGGTGCCAAGCCTAAAAGAAGTCGATGATTTAACTCTTTCTCGAAGTTAGAACTACCTAACTGGATCGTTTGTTCCAAGTAGAAGGTTCTTTCACGTATTTATTATTTGGAAACTTGCATAAAAAAGTCTATTGCCTTATTATTACAAGGATACCCTCAAGCGTTTCCATCTTGCTTGTTTATTGCTGATTAGTTAGGTATTAATTAATGCATATTTTGCACAAAAATATTCCATATCCGGTCCCACATAGTAAGTTAATTAATATTTGAACAAACATTGTTATCTAACATTCTTATTATGCTTAGGTAGATACTGGTCAATGAACTCTTGTTTATAGCAAGCAATTATTGGGCAAAGAGTCAAAAAGGTATAATGTTAAGTGTCAAGCGATTTTGAACCATGCACTGTGTACTTAACTATTACAGTCGTATTAGGTATTAGGCGCTCAGTTGGCGCAGTGGTTGAGCGAATGATGAATGATCTCGCACGGAACAAATATTTGTATGACCTACAGATACACTAACGAGCAATGAAGAAGTTCCAGTGACATAGCACCAAATTACTCCTAAACGGGCAAGGCTAGCTTAATGACGCCGTCTGCAATATTGAAGTACATTTAACAGCGCATCAGAATATTACCAACTACAACGTAAATATTGTGTTCAAATTTTAAATTAAATGTGAAAAAACTTAATTAAGGTGTTTGTCGGCATTTTGTGGGTGGAACTTTTTCATTGCTCGGCAGTTTAGTTGTTGCGGCTCTGGGTGTTTGTTAATGTTAGTTTGTTAACGCACCCGCGATGCAGAAAGAAATGCCTAGTGTGGGAGAGATTTAAAAAATCTCACCAATCGTGAGCTTAAATCATTCTGCATTCGGTTATGATATGAGGCCTGTAATTTTGAAAATCCATCGGTAAAATTTTTTTTGCAAATTAGTTTTTTTTAGTTGTACCTACATAATTTGCAAATTCTTTAGTAAGGTACCTATAACGCCAGAATAGATTACCCGAATATCATGAAACTTGAACATAACCAGTGAAATGAGAGACCTGCGTACCCCTTAAGAGCGTACTGGCGTGATGTTATGTTATGAAATGGTATAAATAATAAACAGACATGCGATTGCAGCAATCCCGAGAGGTTTGCCGTAATTTATTGAAGAGTTCTGTTGTATATCTTCGAAGTTCTTCATCAGACCTTCACCAAATTAAAATGGGACCAATTTCGGAAAATACTCATTCAAAAAACAAAGTATTTTCAAAATCGGTCCATAATTGACGGAGATATCGGTGAACATTCATAAAAAGAAAAAAAACATACATATAAAGTCGAACATAGAACCTCCTCCTTTTTGGTAAGTCGGTTAAAAAGTAACACAAAGGACATTACGAAACGAAATGTGAACTACGAGTAAAGACTAAGCACTTTATGGAAGGATTGTTGAAAATTAATCCGCTAAATAAAAGACGGGGCATAAATTGATGTTAATATTTTTTGTCGATAGGAAAACTTAACCGCTTTGAAAATCTTTGGACCACCCTTTTGTGCACGGAATTAACACACAATGTATTTTTACTGGGATTACGTACGTCAAAATTCCGAAAAGTAATTGTATTGACACCGAAATAACACGTGGTCAAATCAATCTTCTTAAATTTTTTAATTTTCGATTTGCCATATTCTCGAGAGCCCTAGAGGCTCTAGAATAAGGATTCAATGGAGTTTTGACGGGAACGTGGTGTCGTCTATGTTGCTTCTCTGTTTTATTTTCCTAAAATTGTGATAAATTGAATATTAAAAGTGTAAAAATGGTAGTTTTTTTATTATATTAGTGAACGTGCACGAGTGTGGGCAAGTAAAACACAGCGGTAGAACATGAGTTTGTACATGTGGTCGACAAAACTCCGTAGAAGTTTCCAATAAAGTTACCGCCATTTTATTGGAGCATAACTATGATATTGGACTAAACTCTAAAGAAACTAGAACTTCTATTCTAAACGTGACACTGGCTAAATGCACAAACCGTGCGAAACCATAATATAAAAAAATGGTTACAATGATGCAACCTCATTTGAATTTGCCACTGGTGTAAAGTGAGGTCTTAAAAATTTCAAATATCACCGATTTTCAAGCTAAGAATCGGTGAAATTTTTAAGCGCGAGTTTATTTTTTATTTTTTTATTGCTATGAATATTTGCCAAATATGGCAGATTAAGACAGGTATGTGTTTTACAACCACTGTTCTGAAATAGTTTTTAGTTTCGGAAAATTTTATCCTCCTTTTTTATACGAAAAAAAGAGGCTGCGCAAAATTGCGGCGTTCTGGAAGTTATATTTAAACGTACTTCTACGTCATTAGAAATTATTTTAATTCTATAATTCTTACGTGCGCATAATAACAACGTTTAACAGGTTATCTTATTAAGGACCTTACTCGCCAGTGGCACCAACTGGTGGGCACAAAAACGGAAGCCCTCATTGGCGATGTCGATTGTCGAAATGCAAAATGCTTTTCCATAATTATTATCGCAGATGAAATGATCCTTTTCTAAATACTCTGGACAAACAATTTTAGTGACATTATAAACAAGTTCTAGCTTAGGCCATCGGACCATTTGATTCAATTTTATTTCGTCTTATTATAGTTCTTTAAACGGTATGAAATGCCACCCATACGCGCCAAATGTTTTGGGAATACTTTTATTATGCGTACAGCAAAGAAGTGGTATTTTCTGCCGGATTCTGCATTTCCAGATAGCTTCGACCTGGGAGTCTTTAAGTCAAGAGTGAATAGGTTTCTTGAGGTGTATGTACCTATATGTGCGTGCCTGCACGGATAACTTGTGTCCTTTACTCAGTAATAAACTAGCATCCAATAACAATGTTCTAACCAACAGATCTACGCAAACGTGTATCATCGTCGATCACATCATCGCTTACCATCAGGTGAGATAGTGGTCAAGCGCGAGCCTTACAACTATAAAATAAAAAATGTACAAAATAGTTTTGGTTTTAAAGTATAGTTTTTATATCAAGAGCTTTTAATTCGATTATATTTTTATACTCTACTCATTTCTTACATTATAGCTACTTATTTATAATTATTATCATCTCTAATGCATATGTCATGGACCAAGTGATTAATCAGGACAGTACCTATGTATAATTCCTGGGCATTATGAATCTAATCAAGTCAAATCGGGCAATGTAATGAATATTGATTTAAACTTCTATATTTATCAAATTGTTTGGTCATTATGAATATTGCTACGTTACGGTTGGGCAGTTCGATAATTATGGTCAATGAATTAGTCCAACAGCGGACGAAGCGATTTTGGGAGCTTAGGGCACCCCGACATGGATAGGTTGTGAGCAACAAGATGGCGGGATCAAGTCCCCAATTTAAAATGTATCACATTAAAGTGTTTGTACTACATATGTACTATTTGTACCCTGAACAGGATATTTGTACCTCTAACGGTAAAGGAAGTATATCGATACGTCCCTGGTCCCGCCACTTTGACGTCAATGTGGCGGGACCTTATGGCAGCGCTACTCAGAGGTAGGTAATTCACAGCCGAAGACTTAGTACTACATATGTACAGCTATATACTCAATTTTCAATATAATTGTAAGTGCCAAATTAAAGTTATGTGATAAAAACATTGGTCCCGCCAATTTGATGATTCATGTTATCGCTGAATTCATATGAAAATCGTTAGAGCTCGTGGAAAATCAGATGTGGAAACTTAGTACGTCCTAAGTACATGAACTTGTGTAATTTTCATATTCATAACTTAAGTACATTAAAAGTTATCTATCATTCAGCTTTATCATTGAAATGGACACATCTATGTAGAAATGAAACAACCCAAACTGGTTTTCATAATTATTTTATACATATTGATCCAACTCAATTCAATTATAACTGTTGCCTTAGTGTTCTAATGATGCAAGTTACTAATAAAAAGAAAGTTTGATAAGACTTATTTTTGCGCATATTTTATTTTGATGTACGTTTGACTGTTCTTAACTTTCGTCTTTAAGGGTACACTAGTCGACGGCACGAACTATTTTGTGCGCGGGGTTAAAATGCATGCTATATCAACCGACAACACGTCCGGAACAGATAGATGTTGTTATGAGCAGTAAGAAGCTAGTTCGCGTACGAATACACACTTTTGCAAATTTGTAGCGAAATGGATGATGATTTAGAACGAAAACGAGCACGCGAAATTTTATATACAGACCTTTGGGAGTCTGGATATCATGAAAAAACCGGCCAAGTGCGAGTCGGATCATGAAAAAACCGGCCAAGTGCGAGTCGGACTCGCGAACGAAGGGATCCGTACCATTATCGTAAAAAAACGGCCAAAATATCACGTTTGTTGTATGGGAGCCCCCCTTAATTTATTTTATTTTCATTAAATAATTATTATTTTTCGAAGTGAATATATAACTAAATATTCTGTGAATATTTTAAGCGTCTACCTGTTGCCGTTATTAATATCGAGCAAAAACGGCAAAAAAAACACGTTTGTTGTATGGGAGCCCCCTTAAATATTTATTTTATACCGTTTTTAGTATTTGTTGTTATAGCGGCAACAGAAATACATCATCTGTGAAAATTTCAACTGTCTAGCTATCACGGTTCATGAGATACAGCCTGGTGACAGACGGACAGACAGAGGGACAGCAAAGTCTCAGTAATAGGGTCCCGTTTTTACCCTTTGGGTACGGAACCCTAAAAAGGTACGAAGTTAGATAAAATAAATACTATAACAACAAATACTAAAAACAGAATAAAATAAATATTTAAGTAGGGCTCCCATACAACAAACGTGATTTTTTTGCCGTTTTTTGCGATAGTAGTACGGAACCCTTCGTGCGCGAGTCCGACTCGCACTTGGCCGGATTTTTATATACATGCCTGTTAAGTTTTATTAATTATATTTATGAAATTTTAGTTTTTAATTGTAAGCGCAAGCCCTATTAATTTTGCAATGTTTTTGTATTATGATTCTGATATATATATTTTGATCAGTGGAAACTGATCAAAATATTATATCAGAATCATTAAGATAGTTTGTTTTATTTCTGCATACATCTGTACAATTCTATAAAAATAAAAATATCGATCTTTTACAATAAAATATAATACTTAAATTACACACGTTCATGTACTTAAGCATGAAATATGTAAATATAATTATATATATCATTAATTATCAAAACCAGTTTGGGTTGTTTCATTTCTGCATAGAAGTGTCCATTTCAATGACAACGCTGAATGATAGATAACTTTTAATGTACTTAAGTTATGAATATGAAAATTACACACGTTCATGTACTTAGGACGTACTAAGTTTCCACATCTGATTTTCCACGAGCTCTAACGATTTTCATATGAATTTAGTGATAACATGAATCATCAAATTGGCGGGACCAATGTTTTTATCACATAACTTTAATTTGGCACTTACAATTATATTGAAAATTGTGTATATAGCTGTACATATGTAGTACTAAGTCTTCGGGTGTGAATTACCTGCCTCTGAGTAGCGCTGCCAGAAGTCCCGCCACATTGACGTCAAAGTGGCGGGACCAGGGACGTATTGATATACTTCCTTTACCGTTAAAGGTACAAATGTCTTGTTCAGGGTACAAATAGTACATATGTAGTACAAACACTTTAATGTGATACATTTTAAATTGGGGACTTGATCCCGCCATCTTGATGCTCACGATAGGTTAGGTTAGACCCTGTAGACAGAAATAGGAGCCCCGCTTGGCGGCGACTTTGTTGCTCTTAAGAGGAAATGCGGGCATATAGCTCCAACTGAATTTCCTTAGTATAAAGTCATAATTCGAGGTTTGGCTCTTGCCTATTTCCTCCTCAAGTATTGGACAATTTTAAAAAATATTCCATAAATTGAATAATAAAGATATATGTTGTGTTGTTTATGTTGTTCTTTTTTCATTTATAGTTGTCAAATTTGTACATTCAGGATCTTTTGACAGCTATTATTATTGATTCATAATTTGTGAAACATTTTTTTTTCGTATGACTAATACTTTTGCTTTAAAAATATAATAATTTTCATCTTTTGCATACTCGTTCAAAACGTCTTGGATGTTTAAAAACATTTTTACACAGAAAAATTGTTAGTTATTAGATTAGTAGAATTTATTTTTCTCCTATATAAGACATGTAAAAAAAATTAAAACAAAAATGTCCAAAAGGAGGTCTAATATTGATATTCTGGCGCACCGTGAGGGCGCACGGCCAGTGCGGAATATATACGTAGGAAATATAGCCTTAAATGTATGGGATTAGCAAGCGCTATCGAAAAGGCACATGATCTATCCCTTACATTTTGGCATTTTGACATTCAACATCGCTTCTTTGTCTGGATCCTCTAGTGGCTAACATAATTTTTGTGCAAGCAGAAGTTTGTAGGTAGGCTTTCTATGGACCAGTAGCCTAAACGATTTGAAGGATTTTTGAGCGACTTTAAAAAGGAGGAGGTTCTAAATTTGTCTGTCTTTTTCATGTGTTTTAACCCAGAACTTAAGGTAAACCGATTTTGATGTTTCTTTTTTTATTTGAAAGCTGTTGCTTCTCATGTTGCATTACTATTTGATCAAGATCTTATGAAGAACTTTGGTGGAATACAACAGAACACTTCAATACATGACGGCAAATATCTCGAGATTGCTACAATCGCATTTTTGTTTATTTTTTACACCATTGCAAAACATAACATCACGCCGGTACGCTCTAAAGGAGTACGCAGAAATAGATGTGTACTATTTCTCCCCGGTAGATTAATTTCTCCGTTTGTGTTCAAGTTATTTGGGTAATGTATTCTAGTATAACTGTGGGCATTATACTCGTAGATATGTACTACAACTAAACAGTGAATAATTAAATCATTTTTACAAATTAAATAAAAAATACCCGACTGCTTAAGAAGCGAACTAAAAAGACGTAAACAAAAAGAAAATCATGCTGTGCATTCGGAGTATACATATTCGCGAGCTAGCTGACCAATACCAGATGTATCCGCCGACTGCACAGCATGATTTTCTCCTTGTTTTCGGTATTTTTAGTTCGCTTCTTGGAGTCGCAGTTGGGTTTTTAGATTTTTTTAATTAATTTTTTATTTATAACTTTTTAGTTAACATTTTTTTTGGAATTACGTACATTTAAACATATAAGTGATATATATTTATGAAATCATCTGCTAAAACCCTTTATTTTGATACCCCACACGATAGATGACAAAGATTTTTTTTTCTATTTTCCGATTTTAATGTAGCCAGTGAAACTTGCAAGGTTAAGACAAATTGAGTGACGTAAGAATCGTCAAAATCGTCCAACGGGTTCAGTCTCTAGAACGACACATAGAAACAAACATACATACATACGTAGACTGATAACCACATTACCCTCCTTCGGCAGTCAGGTAAAATCCATCCGACTTCCGAATAAAAACACTACAAAGTTAAAAATAACTTCAATTCCGGAAGTCGGTGTCAAAAAACAAAGAAACAAAGACAAGAACACCGACTGCCGAAATTGAAGTTATTATTTTTCACTTTGTAGTGTTTTTATTTGGAAGACGGTTGTATTTTTTTGTAAAAATGTTTTAGTAAGTGAGGTATTATTCGATTCATCTTGACATTTTGAGTGACACTGGCAATAATTAAGTAATTTTAACAGTTGAAACATTTCTGTGTCTCCTGTGAGAATTGATACACCTCAAGTTATATCGATTTCTGCTTTTTTGAATGCACTTTTATCAGATAAAAAATATTTACGTCTTATCAACATTTGGAGACGATTTCTAATAAAAACATAACTTGATATAAGTAGTTTTCAGTTACTTAAATTAACAAGCTATGTTTTATAACTATATCAACTTTTCAACAATATTCGAATTGATTGTGTATTTGCAATCGTTAGAAACCTTGACAGTTTTTTCATTATTTTTTTCATGGCTATTTTGAAATGTTGCGATATCGTGTAAAAAGCAGTGCTTATACTCCATAGACATCAATTTAAAGTTGGATAAAATCTCGCTAACAATATTTTTTTATGCATTTAAATATTAAATTCGCTCTTCTGAATAGTTGACTTTAAAAGTTGTACCTGTCAGTTTTCACAGGTAGCATATATTTATTTACAAAAAGGGGATCGAACCCTTTCACAATAAATAGCGTTTTTGACGCTTTTTAGGGAGGTGAATAAAAAACAGAATGTTTGAACTTTAAAACTATAATATGTAAATAATAAAAATAATAAAATGGTTTTACATGAAAGGTAAGCAAACATTAATATAAAGTATTATGATGGATAAATTCATTTGAAACAAACTTCAACATTTTCGATGCTCATCTTTTGATCTGGATTACGAATATCTGCTATCCACAAATCAATTATTGGTCCCCTGTATACGCTGTTAGTCTTGTATTCTATGATAGTACTTTTCCATTCAGTATTCCCCACCTGAAACGGGATAAAAATATAATAAGCATTGATTCCCACTCATCATCATCACTGCTGAACAAAGGTCGCCCCCAAGCATCATCACATTGACCGGTTCCGTGCGTCTTCAATAGGTCATCGGTCCACATAGTGGGAGGCCTTCCAATGCGACGTCTTTCGGTTCGAGGACTCGAGAACTTTTCAGCCCCATCGGCCGTCCGTTCTGCGAGCAATGTGCCCTGCATACTGCCACTTAAGTTTGGCAATTCTTCGGGCTATGTCGGTGACCTTGGCACTAATTGACCAAAACCAGAGCAAATTTAATTACCACTAATCGACCACGACTAGAAAGAAGCTCTAGGCAAGTTGTAGTCTATCAACCAAAGAGTGACGATAGCAATTGGATAAAGTCAAAACTGTTACGTCACGTGACATTCCGATACATTTTTGAAATTTTCTCAATCGCTATCGCCACGCTTTCGATGATAGAAAATCACTTGTCTTAGGCCTCAGACAGAACTCAAAGACAAACAAAAAAACCGGCCAAGTGCGTGTCGGACTTCACACATTTAGGTTTCCGTACCAAACTATCTGATGTGTATTGTTTGTTTGTGTATATTGTTATTTGACAGTAAAACATACGTAATAATAAACATTATCACCAAATTTGAAGTTCATAGGTCAATGGGCAATTAAAAAATTCTTCAAAACAATATTTTGTAAGAAAGCCGACTTTGATGGCTACTCATTCCTTTGTTTTCCATATTATTAAAACAAAATATACAGTAGTAATCTTCTCAACAAGTTTTAAACAACGATAGCCAACTTAAAGGGGAAGGCCGATTTCTTTTTTTCGCGCACCCCTTTTGCTGTATGGGAGTCACCTTTAAAAACATTTAAATAGTTATTTATGCTTCAAGTGCGGAAGGTAGGTGATTTCCGATGAGTGGCATTTTATTCACGAGCGAGCGAAGCGAAGTGAGTGGATAAATCGACACGAGTCGGAAATCATCTTACGTACGTGTATCATACAACATTTTTCTCTGCATTGTGCGAGGAAATTATTTTTTTTTCTGAACCAAGCAACAATGAATAAAATGGCGGGCTTATTCAAGCGCGCTCGGCATAACCACAGATTAACTAAAAGCTCCTCGGGCATATCTACTGCGCATGTGCAAATAGCTGTCACGTCGTAACGCAAAAAGGCACGAGTAAAATATAATTACGTTCTGCCAAACATATTTAATGAATATTTAAAATTAATAATTTATTGATCAATATATAAATCTAGATTAATTAAAAACATCTTTAATGAAGTATTAGTTTTATTTTACCTTTTATCTGTACTTAACTTATTTGTAAAACTTTTCTCAAATAATAAAAGCTCTATGCGTTGGGCTGACGTTGGCGTTAACAATTAAAAAACCGGCCAAGTGCGAGTCGGACTCGCACACGAAGGGTTCCGTACCATTATCGCAAAACACTGCATAAAAATCACGTTTGTTGTATGGGAGCCCCCCTTAATTTATTTTATTTTAATTTATTAATTATTATTTTTTGAAGTAAATATACAACTGAACATTCTGTGAATATTTCAAGCGTCTACCTGTTGCCGTTATTAATATCGAGCAAAAAACGGCAAAAATATCACGTTTGTTGTATAGGAGCCTCCCTTTAATATTTACTTTATACTGTTTTTAGTATTTGTTGTTATAGCGGCAACAGAAATACATCATCTGTGAAAATTTCAACTGTCTAGCTATCACGGTTCATGAGATACAGCCTGGAGACAGACGGACAGACAGACAGACAGACAGACAGACAGACAGACAGACGGATCGTGAAGTCTTAGTAATAGGGTCCCGTTTTTACCCTTTGGGTACGGAACCCTAAAAAGTACAGAAAAGTAAAAAGAAGTAGTGAATAAAAGGGACACTTTCCACACAGTTTGGCTGCTTGTAAAACACGTTTTTCGAGGACATGTATAATAAAATATTTTTTGACAATTAGTATGGCTTTGATTAATGATTTATTTCTGTAAGTTGGTTTGCATACCCATGACTGGTATATCGCCACAATTGTACATGAGAGAAAATTGTTATATTAAGCTAGACTCTGAATGTTATTTTACGGATTAGAAACATTTTTGGATTCGGTATAGATTTAAAAGTTTTTTGGAATATTATACTGATTTTTCAGATTTAAACATGTTGGGCAACTTATTATATATTTTTATTGACATATTATTATAATATGGGCTATCACTTAACATTTTAATTCTTGAGGATGGAGCTCATAACCTCTTTTTAAGACGAGTGTTAACGTTGTTCGTATCATCTACTTTAGACAACTTTCGATATATAACTTATATCACGAGCCTGAGAGACCTTCATGAGCTTGAGAGTAGGATCGGAGTTTAATGTTCCTATTTGCGCGATGAGTCTTGAAAAACTTAGACCCGACCGTATACCGGGACGAACCCATCATTGTAATCGTCCACTGAGCTCCCTAGGCAATCGAAACGATTCTGAAGTACGAGCTGAAAGCTTTCAGGGTTTTGGATCTGGATCTGTGCTAGACGGAGCGTAAACTTCATCAGTCGAGATTTTTCCAGCATCATAATTAAGTTCAATGAGCCTCTTACCATACAGTGATCACTTCCGGTTTTTACCGCGTTGATCACAGAGTTAAAATCAATGTCAACATTAAATTAATAAAAAATCTTTTTATTATCCGGCCCATTATGTGATAGGCATTATTCAAGTCAATGTAATTATCTTAATATTTTTTAGCATATTGCCTACTCATATTGGGCATTTTTCAAATTGTCTGGGCATTATGAATAATTCATTACTTGTGGACGAAGTATAATTATAATATTTAAAAAAAAACGTATCTTACCCTACATTCATCTGTGTCCGAAGGTATAGAATAAGAATGGGGAGATTTGCTTGATGTGTGCGGTCCAATGACCATTTCATACCATGTCAACAATTTCAATGATGAAGACGTGTCGTTTTTAAAATAAGGAACTGAATCCAAACAGTTGTATTTCAGTGTTTGGCGAATGGATACTGATCCGCCACGCAGCCACAAAATTTGTGGAGTTGTCAACTGAAACAAAAATAAACAAACAGATAAACAATAGTGAAATGAATATCTTACTTAACGAGAATTCGCCTTTCGTGCTTAATGACGTAGGTTCACCAACATTAATTTTTCAAATTCATACATTTCAGTTTATCTCGGACATTGCTGACAACGGTGAAGGAAAACATTACGAGGAAACCTGCAGCCTAATTGCGTAAGTGAATTCGGTAAGGCGAAGCATTTGATTCCATCAATGGACAATCACGTGCGAGATGAAAGACACGTTGTGGATTTCCGTCTATGTGATTGGTTAATTGAAGGTGAAACAGCCTTCGCCTTCCCAAATTCACTTACGCAATTAGGCTGCTGGACTTATAGTTAATATTAGTTTGAAATCACAAATCCGTCTTAAGCAAGCGTGGTGATCGATATTCGTACCTTATCGGTTTTAGAAGCCCTTCACTGTGACAATTACAGACTGATATTATTATTAACTCACATTATATAATATTTTTTTCATGTTAATTCCCGTTTCGGTATACCAGTATCCTCCTTTTTTGGAAAGATGATTACTCTCAGGTGGTATTCCAGCTCCCCGTAGACATGTCTCAAGGGTTGTCATATCGCAGTACAGTTTTAGTGGCAGATTTTTAGGTCCCAAATAATAGTAACCTGCAAAACAAAAATAGGAGTTTCACCCTTACCTAAATTAATATCAATATCAATAAACTTCGTTTATCGTCTGTGATGGTATAATTTTTTTTTGTTCTACGATATTAGTTTCGATGTTCAAACAAAACGAAATGAATCTCTGTAACGTTAACAAGCATTTTTTTTTTAATTATTTCTAGTTTTATTTTGTAAATCTGCCTGTCATCAATAAATTGTAGTAGTCTATGCATAAGTATTTTTATCAATAGTTATCGTATTCAATCTGAAGAGATTTTAGGGATTTTCTTAAAATCTATATTAGTTGACAAATTTGTTGTCAAGTTTAGTGAACTTATTTATATTGATATGGCTAAATTTTAAATATCCTTCTCACCGCTTTTGGTACCAGCCGGTGCATCTTTGCAAAGAACCAATCCTGGTGAATTCTTCGTTCCAAATTCAACGTTTAGGTCCGTTGCTGCTGGAGCTGTAAGGCAATATCCAGATTCTCCAGGAATTCCAGGAGGTCCTTCTTGACCGGGATATCCAAATGGACCTCTACGTCCCTACGGAAAAAACATCACAAAATAATTAAGTAAGTAATTTGGCATCGTTAAATATAAGTTTAAGATCGCACTGTAAAAATCTGCAGGTGTATTTATTTTTGATTGAACTTAATTTTTATGAGTGATACTTAATATTTAGTAGAATGGATACCTACAGATGTTTGCAGTGGGATATCATACTAATACATGTCTGTTAAAATATCGTTTAAATGTTGAAGTATTGTTTTTACTTTAATTGACTAGAGTATATCCAAATGACAGTTTTGTTCATATGGGTTATTTACTTTCTTGTTAAATAAATTGGGTTGTACTACCTAATATACTTACTGGTATTCCCGGCCGTCCCGGTCTACCAACCGGTCCTTGAGGTCCATCTAAACCCTGAAATAATCAGTTTTTAGTATTATAAACAATCGAACATTTAATCAATGACTTTCTTATATGAAATAAATAAATTATAAAAAAAATATTATTAAAGTTATTGCGAGTACGTGGTTTTCTTACTAAAGTATGAATTAATATTAAAGTTAGAATTCGGATAATTGTAGCTAATATTATGAATGCGAATATGAGTTTGTTTGTAATGTTTTCATGCCTTTACTAAAGTCACCGCCACATAACAGGATCAAAACAAACGTATCGCGGTAAGGGGCGTCCTTGACCCTTCCACTTGGCAATTAGTAATAAGATAATATCTCATAAGCGCATGGAACAATATACATGATTTAAACGGCAAAAATTGTTATACTCCTGTATCTTTCATTACAAACAAAATTATCTAAATATTTCCATAAACAAAAATACATGTTTTCATGTTATGTAATTATACTTTTTGGTACAAGTCGGATCAATGAATTTTTATTTTTTTGTTATCTGGCGGAGACTTTAGTCGAATGGTCATGGATCATATTTTACATACAAGTGGCCAGGGGTATGGGAGACTGGGGTGGTTTGGTTTTACGGGAGACGTGGTACATGATAATTATAAAGCCCCTAAACATCTTCAATTCATTTAAAAAATAAAACCGTACTCTATTAGTGCTACTGCCGCGGCTTTATTAATTTAGTAGACTTGGGACTAACATTTTAAAACAATTAGAGATGCTAAGTAGCTTTATTATTTTTATGAACTAAGTCTTCCGTAGGATCAAATCTCCACAGTCTCCCACCAGAAAAGGACATGGAATCCATGCCATTCATCAATCAAAAGTACTGATTTAAGTTTAGACTTTGAAAACGAACTGTTGCGGTTCAATGTTTAAAAATGTATATATTTTACTTACAGGAGGTCCACGTTCACCTTTTTGACCACGCTCCGTATGTTGATTATAAACGTCAATCTAAAACAAAACCGTACGTAAGTAATATCAAAAAGTGTCACGTGTTTTTTATGTTCTTCGGCTAAGTAAAGAAAGAGTAAGAAGTTATGTCCTTTTTGTGATCTAGATTAAATTATATGATGTACTACTCGGTCAAAATGACTGTGTAGCTTGCTGCCACTCCTGCTTACCCGCGGGGTGCCCAGCGTTCGCTTCGTGCGCCAATAGCCTTGACAAAAAATAAAATCTAGAATGCAGATGCAATCTAGATTTTATTTGTTGTCAAGGCTATAATAATAATATTGTAAATCACTGTGAACCTAGATAGGTGCACAGTGATTTTGACTGAGTAGTAGGTATTTCAGGGTCAGGCGCTGTATGCCCAGATACAGGACTCGTCCTAGTTCGGCTACAGATGCTCCTATGTTCCATAATTTTAAGTACTGGCCTGTAATACTTTATGTTATTTGTTGTATTACTTTTGGTGAAATAAATAAATTATTATTTTACTTACAATTTTATCCTTTGAAACGTTTGCTGAAACAAAACCAAAATTGTTATATATTAAGAAATACAACTAGTCACTTTAATTTTACATTATACTATTGCTATTGTTTGATGTTGTGATGTTTGTGTTGTCAAAATCAAAATATTTTATTTTTATTTTACATAGGCCTACATGGGCACTTATAAAACGTCGACAAAAGGCGCACGGTTCGGGTTGGTCGTTTCCTATGGAGAAGAACCGGCAAGAAACTCCACGGTTACTCTTTTAAAAATATGGTTTGTTTTACAAACCCCAAGTTACAACATTACTTAGATATGGGTGGACAACGTAGGCCCGACAATAAGTCGTTAGAAACTAAAAATAAAAAGTAAAACGAGATAAAAAGTTATCAAACTTTATCAAGCATCTAGAAATCTAGAAGGCCTACAATGTTCACACATTCACAAAAGAATTGGTAAAAAAATCTATACAAAGGTAAACAAATTAAAATGAATGTATAACAAGACTAAATTTAACATATTATTTTGTGCTAATATTATAAAAATATATAATATAAAAACGGTCAATTAAAGTGCTGACAAATAGTGTTGTGTTAAAACAGTTCACAGCTAGTGATAATGGATGAGGTCTTTTCCTTTATGTTAGTCTGAGTACAGTAAATCGATTATCAAAAAAATAATATATCAAGTACAAAAAAACAAAAATAATAATTACAGCGTTAGGTACTCAAAATAAACATTACCGAAAACCAAAATAAACATTTTGTGATACAAAAATAACGTAATATATCACGGCTCTATAGCATCAACAACAAAATTTTTACAACATACCTGACGTATTTTGAAGTTCCAGAAAAAAAACAAATAATACAAACAAAAATAATTTGACGTCCATTTTTTCAGTCGTCTACAGCTAGACTGAATTGCCTAATAAAAACATTTTATTTTATAGCGTTGGATAAAGGTGCACGGTTTCCTGTCCGAAATTAGGTAAGTTAATTAATACTTGAAAAACATAGTTATCTTAATTCTTATAATTAAAATTAATTTGGGTAAATATACTGCAGTTATGTACCACGTACCTTCTACGTGCTGACATACTTCATAGATCTTTATTCTCGTCAATTTGGGTATACTCGTATAATAATAACACTTAATAAAAAATTTCAACTTACAAATATAAAAATTTTGATTAATATTTAAAAATACAAAAAGAAATAGCTTGGAATCTTTTAAGGGACATTGGCCAGGGAAGGAGAAACACCGGTGAAATTGGAAGGTTTTGGGGGAGACCTATGCCTTATGCAGTGGGACAAGTGGCTAACCAAAAAAATTTCAACAAATAGAGTTCGACGGTGGAGAAGATGGGTGGGTATACTTTACATGATTCCCGCGACTCAGCAACCCGCGCAACAGCGCTGCACAGGTGAAAGCATTGGGCCCATTTTCTAAGTCATCATGTCCTCGATCTCAAGTCGATCTCGAGTCATCAAATTGACAGCCATTGCTTGTTTGTTTTTTTAAATAAATCTGAGGGCTTTTTTATCCGACTGCGCGACGCAAAGGAGGGTAATGTGTTTTTCAGTCTATGTATGTATGTTTATTTATATGTGGCATTCGATTTTGATGATTCTGACTTCAATCGATTCGTCGTAACCTTGCGAGTGCCACTGGGTACAATAAAATTGAAAGAAGAAAAATGGCGCTTTTTGGGCGCTATAATGGTGAGGGGCCCAATTTATTTCTTGTTCCAAATTCTTCGTGTGGGATATCAAAATGAAGGATTTTAAGAGGTAATTTCAAAAATATATAACACATGTATAAATGTAATTCGAAAAAAATGATTACAATAAAAGTTATAAAAAAACCTGACTGCTTAAGAAGCGAATTAAAAACACGTAAACAAGAAGAATATCTTGCTGTGCAATCAGAGGATAAGCAGCCAGGTTAACGCTAGGTAACCTAGCTTTTCCCCGATAAAAAAAACCGGCCAAGTGCGAGTCGGACTCACGCACCAAGGGTTCCGTAAAAACCTCAGCTTAAAGGTATTATATACCTGAGTATTTGATATGAATTTCAATTCAATACCTCTACGCGTTCATGAGGAAAGGGGTAGTAAGTTTAAAATTATTAAAAATATTTTTATTATATAATATAAAAAATTACGGTTTTCGCAATTTTTCCTTTATCTGTGCTGCCGCTTTGCAGAGTTCGACCGTGGAGAAGATGGGTGGGTATACTCTTCATGATTCCCGCGACTCAGCAACCCGCGCAACAGCGCTGCACAGGTGAAAGCATTGGGCCCATTTTCTAAGTCATCATGTCCTCGATCTCAAGTCGATCTCGAGTCATCAAATTGACAGCCATTGCTTGTTTTTTTTTTAAATAAATCTGAGGGCTTTTTTATCCGACTGCGCGACGCAAAGGAGGGTAATGTGTTTTTCAGTCTATGTATGTATGTTTATTTATATGTGGCATTCGATTTTGATGATTCTGACTTCAATCGATTCGTCGTAACCTTGCGAGTGCCACTGGGTACAATAAAATTGAAAGAAGAAAAATGGCGCTTTTTGGGCGCCATAATGGTGAGGGGCCCAATTTATTTCTTGTTCCAAATTACTCGTGTGGGATATCAAAATAAAGGGTTTTAAGAGGTAATTTCAAAAATATATAACACATGTATAAATGTAATTCGAAAAAAATGATTACAATAAAAGTTATAAAAAAACCTGACTGCTTAAGAAGCGAATTAAAAACACGTAAACAAGAAGAAAATCTTGCTGTGCAATCAGAGGATACATATTTGGGAGCTGGCTGACCAAAACCAGATGTATAAGACTGCACAGCACGATTTTCTTTTTGTTTAAGTCTTTTTAATTCGCTTCTTAAGCAGCCAGGTTAACGCTAGGTAACCTAGCTTTTCCCCGATATAAAAAACCGGCCAAGTGCGAGTCGGACTCACGCACCAAGGGTTCCGTAAAATCCTCAGCTTAAAGTTATTATATACCTGAGTATTTGATATGAATTTCAATTCAATACCTCTACGCGTTCATGAGGAAAGGGGTAGTAAGTTTAAAATTATTAAAAATATTTTTATTATATAATATAAAAAATTAAGGTTTTCGCAATTTTTCCTTTATGACGTTGCTTCGTACCAAATTTCAAGATTCTAAGTTCACGGGAAGTACCCAAATTTTCGACACTCGCAAGGGAAGCAATACCTACATATTGATTCCCTTGCGAGTGTCGAAAATTTGCGGTATAAACGGCTTTATCTTTTCATTGCGCTGGCTTAGAAGTTTGATTTTTCACAGCTTTAAGGGACAGTAGACTTGAGTATTTGATATAAATTTCAGTTTGATACCTCTAGGCGTTCTTGAGAAAAAGGGTCTTGACAGACAGACAGACGGGCAGACGGACGGACGGACAACAAAGTGATCCTGTAAGGGTTCCATTTTTTCCTTTCGAGGTACGGAACCCTAAAAATACTAAAAGAAAAAGAAAAATATATTTTTCTTACTTCTACTTGTTGGTTTAGAAAAATCAAATGCGTGTTTAACTTACTAGCTGTTGAAGGAGCGTCGTAATATACAACGATGACTTGTCATTAAACCAGAACGATTTTTACAAGCTTTTATTTATCTTGCCTTGTTGTTTGGGTCAAATCTTGCAACTGAATTTTGAAACAGTTGTCCCTATCCAATTTAACTGAAATTTTGCTTACGCTTTGGGCTTGTATCACAATGCACGCTAAGCTAAAAGTTTGTTTATTTTTTTTTTTATTCGACGAATTTTTATAAAGATCCTTACAGTTTGAACGCAACCCAGGTGACTGTTTGTCCCACCATACAACATATATTTTTTTTGGTTTTGAATTCATCCAATGACTTCTTCCACTCTGGGTGAAGCGGGCGGGCGTGGCATACTTTTACTGACTCAAACCCACCCATGTTCCTTCAATTGCTTGAGCCAGGGCCGCTGTAACTCTTTTTCAAATGTGTCCGCGACCCAGACAGGCATCGGCCCTAGCGGACCCCGTCAATTTGCTGACATCTCTATGAGGCGCGCGTGGAACACTACACGCCTTTGACTCGTTCCTGGTCCTTATTGGACCCAAAACCTTATTGGCGCAAGCCCGCGCCTACGGTGGCCGGGAATCTGCTTGCGACTCCCGTCGCCCAGGGCCTCTCCTGCGGTGGCTTGGGGCGTGAGGGTGCCTCCGATGCCTTTCCCTCACGCGTTCTGCCTCCTCCTTCGCGAGCATTACTGCTTCGCAGAAGGAGGTGACAGCTTCCCATTCCCTCTCGCTCCGTACCATGGCCTGAACCAGGGCCGGACGCGAGAGGTCGCCACCGCTGATCGCCTCCATGAGGACACGGCGTTGCTGCGCCCAAGCGGGACAGACCTCCACTGTATGTTCTACCGTGTCCTCCGGGCGATCCTCACAATGGTGACACCTGGGCGTTTCCTCCCGCCTTATCCTGAACAAGAACCTCCCGAAATAGCCGTGTCCGGTGAGGACCTGCATCAGGTGGAAGGTGAGGACGTCGTAACGCCTCACAAGCCACTCCTCAAAGAGGGGCCTTATCGTCACAATTGTGGCGTGCCCAGTGCTGGGCTGGGTTGTGACAGTCACCCTCTCCATGTCGCCATGAGATCCTGCCGGAGCTCTATCCGCCAAGCCGCGATTTGTCGCGGCAACGGAGTTTCGCCCAGGCGTTTCGCCTCCTCGCGCCATTTCCATATTTGCGCGAAGACTTTTGCCTCCAGATCCCATGGCGGCAATACAGCAAGGAGGCTCGTCGCCCCACCGGAGACCGTGCGGTATCCATGAACCTTTGGGACGAGTTCAATCGGCGTACTGGTCACCGCCTTAGGGAACGCGCCCATACCGGTGCCCCATAAAGGGCCATGGACCGCACGATCCCCGCGTAGAGTCTCCGGCAGGAGGCGTTTGGACCCCCTAGATTGGGCAGGAGCCGCTTGAGGGCAGCCCCAGCCCCGTTCACTCTAACTTTGAAGAAATTCGGGTTGTAAGCGTTCGGAAACACAGACGCAGGCAGTGAGTTCCATTTTTTTTGCTGTGCGCATTATGAAGGATGTTTGGAAGCGCTTGGTGCGAATTGGTGGAATGGCAACGAGGTGAGGATGATAACTTGCAGTGCGTCTAGATTACCGATGGTAGAAGGGGACTGGTGGGATGAGGTCGTGGAGTTCATGAGCACACTCGCCGAGGTACAGTCTATAGAAGACTGACAGGTAGGCAACCTTACGGCGATGAGCCAAGCTTTGAAGCTTGACATCTACCAGTTTGACGTCGCCACACATCATCACACATCCACATTCGACATCACATGACAACATTGACACCACAACAACAAGTCGACAAGTCGAGTGTTGTTTTGTCGACATTGTAACCTATAAATGACATCAAGCATGACTGTACCCATATTTGCAAATAAAGTTTCTTTCTTTCTTTCTTTCTTTCTTTCCAATTAGTCTCTTAGCTCTGCGTTCCACCGAGTCAAGCGCGGCAAGTTGATATTTAGCTGAGCCATCCCAGAGGTGGCTGCAATACTCCATGCAGGATCGGACTTGCGCCTTGTAAAGAGTTAAAAGCTGTCCAGGCGTAAAGTATCGCTGCACTTTGTTTAGGATGCCCAGTTTTTTGCCGCAATTTGGGATTTGTACTCAATGGAGGCGCCGAAGTTGAGACTGGATGTCAACTCCATGCCAAGGAGCTCGATCGGATCAGTCACAGGAACAGACGCACCCCGAAAAGTAGGCGTTTGGATGAAATGAGTTCTGTTTGCGGTAAAAAGACATGCCTCTGTTTTGGTGGCGTTAAAACAGACCAGATTGTCATCACCCCACTAGGTGGCTTAAGGTCAAATCTGTCCGCTCCACCATAGCCTCTCTCAAGGAACGAACTTCATCCCCGCTGGTTTTTGCGCTGGACAAGTATCTCTCTGAAACAGTACTATCATCTGCGTACCCAACAATACCAAGCAGAAGTAGATCATTGATGTGCAGCAGGAAAAGAGTTGCAGAGAGAACAGACCCCTGACCATTAATAGCCATAAGGTCAGAGGAGCAACCGTCAATGACTACTCGGATCGACCGTTCGCTAAGGAAGTCTGATATCCAGCTACAAAAACCAGCTGGGATGCCATAAGCAGGAAGCTTGCTGAGTAGACTAGCGTGCCAGACCCTGTCAAAGGCCTTCGAGACCGTGTTTCTCGATGGCTTCGCCCCAGCAGTGCGTGACAAACACAAGAAGATCGCCAGTTAACCGTCCCCGGCGAAATCCTTATTGACGGTCACTGAGGAGATCATTGTCTTCAAGGTAGGTCAGCAACTTACTGTTCAGTACCCTTTCCATAACCTTGCACAGAATGGAGGTAATGGCTATCGGATAGTAGTGGGCAGGGTCTGACTCTGCACGGTCGCCCTTTTAGGTTCTTAAGAATCACCCGCTATCACATACTATTCAAATAAAACGAACTTTTGTGTAATCAAAATGAGATCGTTTATTTGGAATTGAACACAACGCTTTCAATCTATAAATAATCAATTAATGTTTTTTTAACTATCGTATCTCTTCTTCACTCTTTTAATTCATTTCACTTCTCTCTTTAATTATAAACAAATAATAATTTATTTACTCTTTATACCGATTAAATAAATAAAATTAGTTTAATCTTTATAAACGATGCCTTCGTTTTTTAAAGTGATATATCTACATTTAACTAATTTCTTTATAATACAACTAAATGTATCTCGTTTATATCAAAACGAGGCATCAATAGTAAATGTATCAAATTTTAAAACTATGAGGTTTTTATGTCAATATTTTGGTGTGTTTATGTGTTTTATTATATAAGTTAATAGTATCTCTGTTAGTCATTTCATCATCATCAGCCTCTTAAAGTTTATTTTATTTATTTATTTATTCATTTACACATACATTTATTTTTACAGGTAAAACCCAAGGTAATAAAAGTAGTCATACAATGCGACTGTTACATATAGTGATGACACGTTACATAGAAGACAATACACTCACTGTCACCCTCTGGAATTCCGCCAAAGAGCAGGAAAAAATGTCCAATCGCTGAGAGATGATATTAATAATCGTAATTGCCCGACACACGGGAGCAAACTTTAATATGTTTGTACGGGCTACCGGAGTTTCAAAGAGACTCTTCCTCGGCCCCAACCGTAGCCTACTGTTTGGAACGAGTAATCCCAACGATTCTAAGATTTGTGGATTGTTTAACATCCCACGAAAAACCATAAAGACATATTTGACCAGAGCAAGATTGCGCCTTACTTCCAACTTATAGTACCCAACCATCCCTATTACAAAGAGAGTTGGGTTACAATTCGGAATGTTATTACATTGGCGGAACCCACAGAAGGTGACAAAGTATTCAAAATAACATTGTACATCTTGGTTCGTTGAGTACATATTGAAATCAGCGACTAAAACAACTTTATCATAGTTAACACATATCTGCTCCAACAAATGGAACATATACATATACTCTCTTTCAATACTTTTTGGCGGAATGTACACAACACAACACAAAAAGAGAAAAACATTTTGTTTAAATACCGTCGCACATACGATTTCGAACGGGTGGTGGTTCAAGCTAGCGTTATCAGGTAACGGTACACTACGTAAGTCAAGAGCGCCGCGCGGGGTGGCGGCCAGCATGACCCCTCCGTGTTTACGGCCATCCGCGCGGTCACATCTAAGTATTGTGTACCCACTCGGAGCCAGTTCACCATCATGTATCGAGACATTAATTCCAGTCTCGGTTATAGCTACCAAGTCAGCCATAGATTCCACAATATTACTGTAAAAAGCCTTTAATTTCGTGCGTAGTCCTCTTACATTTTGAGCGGCTGCGTATCCAATTTTGGTTTTTGCGGTTGAATTAACTCGCGCTTGACGAATGGGTCGCTGCGTAGTCGCTGGAATCTCCAGCTTTTCTTGACCACCGTCGGTGTTCACTTGTTTAGGAGGGACAGTTTTCGGTGTACCCTCAACAGCTAACCTTAACAAGCTTAATGATTGCTCTTGCTTAACTATTATCCCTGTTTGCTCAACTATTTTGTCCTGGAGAGCACTGATTTTTGTTGCGAGATCAGCCACTACTTTTTGTAGCTCGCGCACTACACCTTCAAGGGCCTTTTGAGCCATTATTATATTATTAAAATACGTTAATACTGGGAGCTGTACTACACTGCACGAAGTACCCACAGACAAGTTCCCACAGTTGGGACACAGGCCTCCTCTCTGTGAGAGAGAGGAGTTGGTCATTTATCATAATCAAATTATTAAAAATTACATTATTGAAAAATAAATTATTTTACGATGTATCGTTTTGTATATACGCTGCTCAATTTACTTCGGTGAGTTCCTTGTCAAAAACGTCTATAGTTAAGGCGATTAGCGTCAAAAAGAATTATAATATATATATTAATATCTTTCTAATAATCTGTGTTCATCTCCGCTTGGCAGTTTGGTCTGCTTTGCCCCCCCCTCCCTTTTAATCTAATACCAAAATTTTAACCAGACCATGATTACATAATTTATAAAAATGCTAAGGCATTTCTATTTCTGCTTGTCTTTCCAATTGAGATCCATCTTTATTTTGACCTTGTCACAATTAATTTGGTCATTTTATTTTATATTGTTGTTTTGCAATACATTGTACTACATATATTCCCTAAGGCATTAATTCCGCCTTTGTACTTGTGCATAAAGTTTTATAAATAAATAAATATTCTAAGATCCGCACTAATCAAATTTGATATATTAGAAAATATATCTCGAATGTGTTGTCTAAAAAATCCTCCTGGCCAGACTATAATTAATTAAGAATTGAAAAATGACTTTTCGGATCCTCTACTAATACTTTTCAATCTGCATACCACCATGCAGTAATTAATTTCAGTGGTATTTAACCTGCGGCCTTACTAGGACAATGATGTGCGATAGATGTCATTACATGTCCTAAGTTTACGAATAGAACCATGAACATCACTAATGCTAGCTATAACAAATACATCTCTTCATTATGAATAGGTAAAAGTCATGCCCATTTTTTTGAAGCTAATCTTTTTGCAAAAATAAATTATTACTTTTACTTGCAGCAACAAAAGGAGGCTTGAAATAAAAATGTAGTTGTATGCATATAAAATTTTAATTATCTTTACGTGAAATATGAAAAAAAAAAGTCGTTATATTAGAAGTATGTTGGTTAAATTCATACAAAACACAATTCAACACTTTCAACGCTCATCTTCTGATCTCCATCACGAATATCTGCGATCCTCAAATTATGTATTGGTAGTCTCATTACGTTGTTACTTTGTAGTTCTATGATAGAACTTTTCCATTCATTACCTCCTTCCTGAAACATGTGATAAAAGAGCTTGGGTTAGATTATACTCTGCAAAACTTGCTGTATGATGGGAACATATATAATTATGAAAATTAATAACGCTGATGAAACCTAGGATAATAAAAATAACGTAAATGTAAAAAGAAGTCACAAAGCCCGATAAAATAATTAGCTACTATGAGAGCGGATTCGGTCCACAATAGCGCTGGACCGAAACCGCTGAAAGTAATTGAGGAAGGGTCTTGCCCAGCAGTGGGATGACACAGGTGGACAAAGAGTAAAAGTGAAAGAGTATTAATGAGGATAGGTGATTTAAAGCCTGCTTTAATACATGATAATATCAATATTGTTAGTAATAACTAATAGAACATAATTTGGATAACCCTGTATTCTTTAAAAGCGTAAGGCTGTAGTGATCCACAAGATGATCCCAAGACCGAATATTTATCGAATATCCAAAAACATTTGGACTACTGGTGACAAATGACATAGATAGATCTGGACCAAGAGCCTTTATCAAAGTATCTTACCTTACAACCATCAGTAGCAGCTGGTACAGAATAAGTGAAAGGAGAATCGATAGTTGCGTATGGTTGTACTAATACATCAAGCAAGGTCAGCAATGTCGTTGATGCTGACGGATTGTCTTTAGGGATCGGAGCAGAGTTCAGACAGTTGTATTTAAGAGTTTGCCGAACGAACACTGATTGTAGTCTCAGCCACATGATTGGGTGTAATAACTGAAACAAATAAAATGATTAAAATTGATGCCTTTTTTCCATAGGGGATGGGGGTCTTATTGGTGATGTTTTTCAGAAAGGCTAAGTGCGCAATACTCATTACTGGCCTGCGTGTATGACTAGATTTATGAGCATAAATGAAGCAATACTCCTTTGGCTGTAAGGATTTTAGCAGGTGGCGTTCAGTAGTTTCTGTCTATTCCCATGGTTATCCAACTTTAGAGTAAAACAAAATTGCACAAAAACATTCAAACCAAACTTCTAGACAACTTGAATAAAGTAATCTTCAAGAGCTTAAGACTTAGAAAATAACTCACACCATCATACAATTCTTGCATATCAATTCCTACTTCACTGAGCCAGAATCCTTCCGTTTTTGAGCTATAGTTCAGCTCAGGAGTTTTCTTATCTCTTCTAATACATGTTTCTCGGCTTGTCATATTGCAGTATACTTCAATTGGGCTGTTTTTAGGTCCAACATAGTAGGTGCCTGAAAAAGGTACAGTTTAATTACCATCTAACATTAGGTCCCATCATGATCCCTTCAAAGATATACATATTACACACTTACTTGCACTGTTACCTAAATGCTGTGTAGTGTGTCTAATAGGCGTTTACGTGATAATGATGTCATTTACAGAAAGTGCATAAGTAGACAGAGGTAGTAGACACATTTAAAATTGCGTCGTGCTTGGAGTGGATCTTCATTTAGTACACTTCCGTTTGGACTCCGCATCCACTTTTGTCGCTTGCGGAGATACGATGTCATGCAAAACTTTCACACTTGCGGAGGTGAAAGTGAATTTCTGTTACAACCTTAGTTTCTAGTACCTTGTCCTGGGAAACTTACCACTTTGAACTCCAGCTGGTGCAAGTTTGCATGGAACTTCCGCAGGCGATTCTTTCTTTCCGAATTCTTTTTCTGATTGAGATGCTGTAAGAAAAAACAATAAAATAACATAATATTTCCCGCGACATTGCTTTCGTATTTTATGCCACTTAAACTGCAGTAAAAACGTTTCACATTCAGGGCGGTTGCGCACTACACGTCGATGTCCGTGATTTGAGTTCCGAGTTCAAAATGTTCTAAATTATGACAGATGATGACGAACTATCTTTCCGCCCGCAGCTTCGCCTGCGTAGACTACACGATTTTAGTTGTTTCGTTTTTTGAAGTTCTGGCGGGATATTGCAAATTATTATCTAAACATAGCTTTCCGCCCCAGTCTTTGTTCGCGTATACTACAAAATTTGCTCAACTTTATTATTTTATTTAATTATAAAAATTACATGTAAATTGATATAAAATGAGCATAAACTGAACTGCCTTCGTGTTCTAAAAGCTAGAGCCATGGACTTTCATTCTGGATGTCTCGTGGGATCGATTTCCACGGGCAGGTACAAAAAGTGAAATACGACTTTGCTTTCAATTTCTGAATCCTACCCACACGACAAAGATATATTCAGAGGGTATCAGTGGTATTCGAGGTATGAAAACCCCCCAGCACATACAGTAGGTAATCATTCATCCAAACTTTAACACCTCTTTTTACCCGTTTAAAGGGTTAAATTAAAAAAATGCTAAGTACATTTTTCTTTAATTGAATTGAAGAGCAGAAATACTTAGTTTCAAGTAATTTTGATGATAAACAATTTATTTTTCTTACAAATTTTAACACAAGGGGTGTTAAAATTTGTAAGAAAAATAAATTGTTTATATAACTTTATATAATAATTGTTTATTATTAAGTAATTTTGATGATAAGCAATTTTTTTTTCTTACAAATTTTAACACCCCTTTTAAGGGATGAAATTCAAAAAATCCTTAAAACAGTGTTTTTATTTTATATTTAGAGGCTAAATGCCATATCTCATTAATTTCAAATGAAAAATAACAGAGTTTCATACACACTTTCATCCTCTATTTAACTCCCTTAGGGGTTGTAAGGTCGAAGGTATTTGTGGAGCGAAATGATAGTCACGACTGCTCAAATAATACTCTCCTTTATTTTAGGATACACATGATTATATAAGGTTGGTTACATACACATTGGTACACTGCATACACACTACACCTCCCATGGCGAGGTAAAATAAAATAAAATTACAATTTTGTTTTATTTTTATAATACATTTACAATTACACAAGAACAAGATAATTACTGTTTAGGATAATACAATTTTGTTCTGTTTTTGTGAATGGTGTCTACATTACCATTCTTTATTATTTTAACATTTGGTGACTCATCTGATATAACTCTATATGGTCCCGAATAAACACTATCTAATTTATTACACATATTATTTTTAACTAAAACTAAATCATCAGGATGGTAAGTAACTGGATTTATATTTCTGTCATATCGTTCTTTTTGTTTTAATTTACTTTTGAGTAAGTTGTCTCGTGCATCTTTCTGTGACTTTTGTAATCTAAATTTTAATTCTAATGGATAATAATCAATGTTATATAGTGGATCAACAATCCTATTGGTCAAATTGCTTGGTAACGAGCACTTTTTTCCGAAAACTAACTCGTAAGGGGTATATTTTGTTGCTGAATGTACTGTAGTATTGTAGCAAAATGACCAAAATGGGAGCCATGTACTCCATGTCTCTGGATGGTTGTCGGTTTGAATACGGAGAAATGAATTCAAATGCTTGTGCGTGTTTTCCAAAGCACCTATACTTTGGTGATGATATGCTGTTGAGTTTAGTTGTTTAATATTTAATAGATTACATACCTCCTTGAATGTTGATGACAGGAACTCGGTACCCCGATCCGTCGCTATCTCCTTCGGTACTCCATACCTTAATATAAAATTATGAACTAACGCTTTCGCTACTTCTTCCGTTCTGCGTGTAACTAAGGGATATGCCTCAATGTATTTGGTGAGTTCACACTGCAACGTGAGGATATAACTATAATTATAATTATCCCTTTCCAGAGGACCTACTAAGTCAATATATATTTTTTCAAAGGCACTATGTGCTGTTGTTGTTATTTCCATAGGTTGTTTGGTATTCTGCGGTGAATACTTTTGTTTCTGACATTTGTCGCACCTCTTTATAAACCCTTTTATATCATCTTCTAATCCCGTCCAATAGTAGTATTTTTTTATATTGTTGAACATTCGTCTCGTACCCGCGTGGCCACTGGTAGGTAAGAGATGAAAATCGTTCAAAATTACTCGTTTATCTTCTTTATTCTCTATTCGTTGTACATCTTTTACTATATGTAATTGTGGTCCGGACCACTTTTCCATTATATCTATTTCATTTAATAACTTTTTTATAAAAATGTGATTTTTATTACTTTTTATTAAATAGATTTCCGTAATATTTAAGCTTCTACAAAAATCTTGTAACTCTCTCACAAATTCGGCTCGCGATATTTGCGATGGAGAAGATACATGTTTAATATAGATAGTTTTTTCCTTAGGAATGTACATAAATGTATTACTTTCTTTACATGTTTCACCACTTTTTCTAATTGTTTCTAACTTGCATGCATCAATAAAACGTAATTCCACTGACTCGTTTAAAGTATTAGTATTAGGAGTGCTTACAACGTTTGGTTGATCAGACCGAACTGTAGTTGTGCCACTCGTTCCTATCTTAGAATTATTGTCAATCAGGTTTCTTTTCTGAGCTCTTGTCATAACTGAAACACACGACTCGTGCATTTGTTTTAAGTCATTACATGTTATGGAAATTCGTGACAATGCGTCTGCTGCCGCATTTTCCGTACCCCTGACATGTTCTATCGTAAAATCATATTCTTCTAGTAATAACCTAAATTTAAATAACCTACTTGACGGGTCTTTCATGTTAAATAATGAAATTAAAGGTCTGTGGTCTGTGTATATTTTAAAATGTTTTCCGTACAAATATGGACGAAAATGTTTGATCGCCCACACTATAGCTAACAATTCCTTATCGATTGTTGGATAATTTATTTCCGCTTTGTTTAGTGTTCTACTTGCAAATGATACTGGTCTTCCATTATTGTTAGACAAAATTGCTCCGATTGCATAATTAGAAGCGTCTGTCTGGAGATTAAACTCATTTTGTTCTGTGAAATCCGGATATTGTAAAATTGGTGGAGATATGATTTTTTCTTTTAAACTATCAAATGCCGACTGACACTTTTCATCCCATATAAAAGAAGCATTTTTACAACATAATTTGTTAAGTGGATAAGCTAACTCAGCAAAGTTTGGAATGAATTTTCTATAAAAATTAACAAACGCAACAAACCTCCTCGTCTCGTCTACATTTGTTGGACACGGATATTTTTTTACTACATTTATTTTATCCGGGTCAGGTAATACACCGTTACCTGATACCACATGGCCTAAATATAGTAATTCCTTCTTTAAAAAATTACATTTCTGCGGGTTTAATTTTAAATTTACTTTCCGCAGTCGTTCGAAAACGTCTTGTAGATTCTTGTTATGACTATCTAAGTTTCTACCAAAGACCACTAAATCGTCTAAATATATAAGGCATTTTTCATACGTTAAGCCAGACATAGCCATGGTCATCATTCTGGAAAATGATCCTGGACTCGTTTTTAAACCCATTGGCATACGAGTCATTTGGTATTGTCCTGAACAGAATGCTGTGTACTTTCTGCTTTCCTGTTCTAGTGCAATATTATAGTAACCTTGATACATATCTAAATGTGAAAAATATACCGAACCCGATAGCGAATCAAGTATTTCGGAAATATTTGGAAGTGGAAACCTGTCGTCTTCAATACAATTATTTAATTTTCGGTAATCAATAACTAGTCGCCACTTTTTCTGACCTGTACCATCAGTCTTTTTAGGAACTAGTAATACTGGACTAGACCATTCGCTACGACATGGTTCTATGATCCTTTCTCTTAACATTTTATCAATTTGTTGCTTAATTTCTCCCTTCTGTGAATGTGGTAAACGATATGGCTTTGTAAATTCAGAAGTTACATTTGGTTTTAAACTAATGGTATGTTTATAAATACTTGTTGTAGTTAATCTATCCCCTGGCAAATAAAATATATCCGAGTACTTCGCGCATAATTTTTCTATGGATATTTGCTCTTCCTTATTAAGATGTTTGAGGTTTAGTACCGAAAATAATTGTTTTACTCTACTTGCATCACGTTCTGATTTGTCAAATTGGCAAACATTGTAGTTACTTAATTTTTCTATACATGGATTAATGTCCGTTAAGGTACACAACTTATCCGTTGTATTTAATATCTTAACCGGTATTAGCCCATTAACTGGTGTTGCTATGCAACTGGCCAATAATATTCCGTCACTAATTTCCTTAGAATGTACTACACACTCTTCTGTGAATTTGGTCTTAAAATAATGTATGGATTCACATCTTGGGTAAACTTCCATTGTGTTATTATAACTCAGTAAAGGTAAAACTATTTTAATTGAACTTTGTGTCAACAATGTTAAGTTATTATTACTGAAGTCTAATATGGACTTATGTTTATTAATAAAATCTTGTCCGATGATGCCATTAGCCCTACATGGTAGAGTATCGAAAACATAAAACTTATTACAAATAAGGTGATGATCACCCGATGACAACGTTAAACAAACATATCCCATTGCATGGACTTTGCCACCAATTCCATTTATGACTATGTCCTCTTTTTGGACTGGAATGTTTTGTTCTAGAACATATTTATATTTTATAGCCGAAATTGTAGCACCGGTATCGACTAACCATGAATAAGTTTTGCTATTAGAACTTAAGTTAATATAATAGTTAGTATCAGTTGCGAGAATAACTCTGTTATTCACGAAAAAACTCATTTGCATACTCTTCATTTTCCTGTCCCGTTAGAACATTAACCGCGTGTTTATTTGTATCTTTAGGGGTTTGGCTTATCCCTTGGTTACAGCGATTCCTATAATAACTCCTACCTCTACCACGCCATGGTGATCCTCGGCCTCGCTGTGGTGCACCGCGGCTCTGCTGATGCGCCTGCTGGCCCCCCCGAGGGTAGCCTCGACGAGCACTGGAATCATTGTTACGACCCCTGTTATAATATGTCCTGTTGTAATTATTATTTTGATAACCACTACGATAATTCTGTTGTCTTCCTCTAGGAGAATACATACCTAGGATCTCGCCAGAACTCGAACTCGGTCCCGCTATGGATGTTTCCTCATCCTTCGCACCTTGTATTGCGTCCTTCAACGACTCGTAGTTCCTAGCTGCAATGATAGTTGAAAGACGGCGGTTTCGCAACCCATCGGCAAACCTTTTGATAACTTGCTTTTCATTCAAGGGTTTAATTATTTTGTATGTCTCTAAGTTACCGTCGGCTTGCGATACCGTCAGATCCACGAAAAGTTCCGAAAGTTTGGTTCCGTAGTCCTGAATTGACAGTTCTGTTTGCTTTAATTGATTAATATTATTTTGTATCGCAAACGGTGATTTTTTAGGCAGTAACACTCTACGCATTTCCTTTACCAAATCATCAACATTAGAATAATCTAACTGTAACTGCAATTTAGCGTTCTGAGACAACCTACTCTTCACAACAAACTGTACTAGTTTCTTCTTACACTCATCACTAGCCAATAACGAGCTATAGTATTCTACATTATCAATAAATTGTTTAAGCGAACATTCATTGTCAGTTGGTATCATAGGTAATAAACTAAGAGCTACTTTCAAATCAAATGACTCCATTTTTGTATCCTCGCTACTACTCGTACTTGACGTAGAGGATAAATCTAAAATTTGTTTATACAATGACTCAAAATCAATACAAAATGTATTTATTAATATCTGTTCGTTTTGTCCTACTTTACCTTTCTTTACATCGTCTGATATCTTCTCTATTATATCAGTATATTTGTCATAAATTTCCTTTGAATCACACAACTTTTTCTCTAATACATTTCCTTGCCTTCGTTTAGGGCCAATTTTAATTAAATATGTTTTTATACATTTCAAATTTTTATATAATTGTTCTAAGACATCTGCCATTTCCTACCATCATTAGTTGTTTAATTAATCGCTTCGTTTATTATAGTTACTAGTACAATGTAACATATCATTTACTACGTTTATTATTATTACGATTATGTACTTATCTAATAAAGTTCTGAGTCCATTTTACGATGCCTGTTGTTTTTCCTCGAACTTTCACACACTCAGCACTTTTTTTTCACTTTCACTTCCACTTAAACCCATGATGTGTGAACCGATGTGTGATGGTATCCGCTATCTTTGTTTTCACACCATGTCGCCCTTCGACCGTCCTTTCTCCAGTGATGGTCCGGATTGCCTCGCTCCTGACCTTCTAGATATTGTACTCCTGTACATCTCCTGATTTATCCAGCGTACATGACAACGCCGATACATTTGCAGCAGAAAATACAGCACGCCGAGTCCCAGAACCAGCACCACTATAGTCATCAGTATGGTGATGGTGGAAATATGAAATTTCACCTCTTCCAGCTGCGTGTTATTATTTCCTCCGGCTGCGTTTTGCACTACCACGGTTTCGTCTTTAGTTTGCGTAGTTCCCATTTTTAATGAACTCGTATTTTTCGTAAGCTACGAACCAAATACCACTTGTCACAAACGCGAACGTTATTAACGCTAGTGAATAATTATTATAATTCATCTTAGCTTGGCTCTACTTAGTCCAATTGTTTACACTGTACAACCCTTATATGGCACGGCGGTGTCGGTAAGGCGATCGCGCGGCGATGCCCGCTGGCAGGGTCGCCATGTAAGGTCGAAGGTATTTGTGGAGCGAAATGATAGTCACGACTGCTCAAATAATACTCTCCTTTATTTTAGGATACACATGATTATATAAGGTTGGTTACATACACATTGGTACACTGCATACACACTACAGGGTTGAATTTCGATAAATTCTTCCTTATTCCTTGTCTACATTATAAAGGAAACCTTTGTGCAAAATTTCAGCTTTCTAGGTCCAAGGATTTGGGCTGGGCGTTGATGAGTCAGTCAGTCAGAACTTTTCTTTTTACTAATATGGATAAAGATAAAGTTCGTATGTAGTTCGTAAGCTTCGCTACAAAAAGTACTACGGCTTCTTCGGATCCGAAATTTCACAGACACGGATCGGATGTAGTGCGTAACCGCCTTCAGTGATATCGTAGCTGTCTATCAAATAAAATATTTTTGTAATCGGATCAGTACTTTCAGGCATTTTTACCTTAAACAAAACAACTGGGTAGTCAAATTTCAGTTGAAGCACTAATTTCTAGAAATATTTGTTGATTCTTAAAGATATAACTATCTATATTATCTACTGACTTGATTTAGGAGGCCAGCTGCATGCACAGTTTCCAGGAACACCAGGAGGTCCCATTGGACCCGGCATCCCCGGCCAACCTGCGTGTCCCTACAGAAAATACACGAAATAGCTCAGTAAAGAGAAAATCTAAGCAATAGGTAGGAAGGTACAAACAGCAGTATAAGTTAATGCATTTTTAAGAAATAACGCCCTTATAATAAAGGGCGTTATTTCTCACTGTAGCGCAAAGGCCGAAAAAAATTGTCTGGGTAGATATACCCAGGTAATTTTTTTTTGAGGGTTCCGTACCCAAAGAGGAAAAACGGGACCCTATTACTAAGACTCCGCGGTCCGTCTGTTCGTATGTGTCTGCCTGCCCATCTGTCACCAGGCTGTATCTCATGAACCGTGATAGCTAGACAGTTGAAATTTTCACAGATGATGTATTTCTGTTGCCGCTATAACAACAAATACTAAAAACAAAATAAAATAAATATTTAAGTGGGGTTCCCATACAACAAACGTAATTTTTTTTTCGTTTTTGTGATAATGTTACGGAACCCTTCGTGCGCGGGTCCGACTCTCACTTGGCCGGTTTTTACTAATTATAATCTGAATAACCAAAAAACTGAAGAACTTATTCGAATGGTTAACTAATAAAAATCGTGCTTAATAAGTATTAACGCACAGATTATATTTTCTGGATATCTGCATAATTATGATAACTTAACTTTGATAGTCGCGAAAAAATGCGATAGAAAAGCTAAAATGGTATTACTTACTGGCATTCCCGTCAATCCTGGTGGGCCAACCAGTCCACGAAGTCCATCGTGTCCCTAAAAAAACAGAATTCATTAGATTATTGTAACCCTATATACCTAGGTAATAAATATTGTTAGAAAGCATTTGAACAACAGTCACAGGTTTAAAAACTAAGGTCATCATCAGCCTTTTAATGTTCCCACTGCTGGGACACAGGCCTCCTCTCTATGAGAGGGAATGGGCCGTAATCCACCACGCGGGCCCAGTGCGGTTTGGTGGATGTCACATGTCTTCGAATTTCTGGTCCTAAGACATGCCGATTTCCTCACGATGTTATCCTTCACCGTTTTGAGAGCAGTGGTGATGAAATAATTTACACACGGGGTGATAAACCCGTAAGTTGCAGCCGTTACCACTGGGCTACCACTGCTCTTAAAAAAATAAGGTACTCACAGGAATTCCAGGTTCACCCTTTTCACCACGCTGAATAAAAATATAAAACCGTTAGGTAAAATATAGTTTATTTAATTTTGTATATTTTTAAATTATTTTAATGTGTTTCACTTACCAATGTATTTCCTGAAAGTGTTCCTGAAATAGAAGAAAATCATTAGTGGTTGAAATAAAATGTTATTTTTTCATTGTATGATTAATTAATATAGTATCTTCATCGGAGGCAACACACCAGCAATAAAGGAATACCATGGAGACTCCATGGAGGAAACCTTTCTCGTGATTTTCCTTATTCAAACTTATATATAAGGCTGAATAAAAAAAAGACATCTATTTATATGACGGCTTTTAATAATAAATCATTGATAGAACAACAAAACTGTTCGACAAAACCATATAACTTTTAAAAAATGTATGAAATATTAGTACTCCGCTGTATCCGGTGGAACTAAAAGACGAACCCAACGTTGGAAAAAGGGCAAGATTGATACAGTTGAAATAAAGGCAATATATTTTGACATACCTGACGTATTTTGAAGTTCTAGAGAAACAAAAACTAATAAAATGCATGCCAATACTTTGACGTCCATTTTTTCAATTGTCTGAAGGCAGACTAAAATACTGTTAAAGATTATTTATATTTATAGTAGGTATACGGTTTTCCTTGTAACATACAGGGGATTATTTTCGGCGTGCTATGGCATGGAATAATGTTTTCTGACAATTTAACTGCTACAGGAACCAAATTATCATTGAAATCAGCTTTTAGATGCTATTCGTCACTAACCATTCAATTTTCAATTAATTTTGCTAAAGCGCTTTCATTAATCTCTCTAATCTATGGGTCTTTTTTATGAAAATCTATAAATTGTTTATGAAACTATAAGCCGGTTCTTAATTCAAATCCCAATAAAAAAAATAGAATGTGCTAAGCAATCGAACAGTGTTGAAATCTTCACAAATAAGGGTTTATTTATTTAATTGTGGCCCAAAGTTTTCGGTCATTCTAATTTATATATGAATAAACATTATTCATCTGAAATACCAAACGTAATGGCATGGCTGGCAGGATTCTTGAGTAATACTCTTATATCTGTAGTAGAAAAAGACATAATGCAACCTTGCTCATCCTCCATTAAGAATGGTGTGATTATTTATAGCCCAAATGTTGCTATGATCTCTAAGAATTGTTTATACAAAATTTGAACTGGCTCTGTTCGGTAGTTTTGGCGAAACTTAAAAACATTGCGCAGACAAACAGACAAAAATTCAAAAAATAATATTTTCAACACAATTGCTCGTAAAGTGAGCCTCATTACATCCCTTTTAGGCCGAACCCGAGCTATAACACACACGTGCGTTATAACATTACATAATAGTGCGTAATAGAATTATCCCTACAAAGTTAAATTAGTACCTTTCTGCAAGTTATATGCGAGTAAACAGAGTATTTTCAATTTAAGGGTAATACAGTTTTTTTTAGTAACAACAAAGAGGTTTTATGCCGCAGAAAATCCATATACATTTTTGGAATAAATTATTGTGTAAATCCTTAATAAGGTCAAGCAAACATTTATTATTATCAAATTATTCATAATTATTACTAAAAATATTAAAAATATTTGCATTTTATCACTTAAAATTATAATTTTGAAGTAGGCTGTATGTTCACTCACATTTCATAAGGCGTGTGAAAAAAAAAAGCTTGCGCGCCATTTCCCATAATTTTTATATGTTGTTTTTATCGTATTTGTGGCTGTGGTAAATTATATAAGAAATGTTAAATTTTCGTGCAGAAGACGAACATTATAGATAGAGTTAACCCCGCCAGAAATACTAAATGAGCTGCCTACGATAGTTTCCTACAATGGAAGAGCAAGGTGAAAATGTGTTTTTGGCGTATTTCTCTGAACTCGCCAATACATAAAAGCCCAGCTCCCTGTGGTGCATCTATTCCTGGTGGTGCTTAAACATGGTCTTGATTTCGAAACGTACTGAAACCTGATGAAATTTATGAGGAGACGGCCTGGACGGATATATTGGTCGGAAATCTAATGTTTTGTCACCAGCGGACGTTGAAAAGTTTTTGGAAGAGGCTCCGGATAGCAACTAAGGTACGTTGAATAACATTAATCTAAAAGTATCTAAATAATTGCGTAACCTGAGCATAGCATAGTTTTTTAAGAACTAATCAATTGATTTCGTTGCAGGTTGCCTTAATATTCGGTGTTATTGGTGCGTGTCGACAACAAGAGCTTCATAATATTACAACAAAGGATGTAGAAACCCGAAATGTCTTTGACGCCGACATTTACGACAGAAGAAAACGCAAGTATCTACTAAAGAAGTGGCAAGCACCAATGTAACACAAACTGTGACATTTCCATCCAAATCAATCCAATATCCCTTTGAAAATTGTACGTTCAAATTAAACGATATAAGCAATACATGTTTGTTCTTTTCTCGCAAATGTGTTGAAAAACGTCGTATGAAACTCGTGAGCTCTGCTAAGTACACTTTCGGCAAGCAACTTAGCTCACTTGTATCATAATGTAAATACTATTTTACTTCAGTATCCTTCATATTTACTACTTACACATTAACTTTTACTTTTTCATAAATATTCAATTGTTAGTTTTGACGTCTCCACGATTTTGTTGTATGTATAACAGAAGATATTTGCTATTGGGAAAATAAAAAAAATAAAATAAAAAAAATATAAAAAATGTATTAGATTTCCAAGCGCTATCGAAGTGACCAATCCCTTATTTTTGGCATTTCGACATCGCCATCGCTGTTAGGATTACATTTTGTCTAGAACTTAGAAAAACTATAGAGGTTATAGACAAACTGCCATCCACCATCCTATTAGCGATGGTCAAAATGCCAAAAAGTAATTCGAGCTGTAGATCTCAGATTCGGCAAAGGCAAAATATACGCGCTTTGACCACACTTTTCTGTCTATTCAACTCTCCCACCCCTCCTTCTTATCTCATCCCTCACTTTCAATATCTGTGTACTTCACACGCTAGGATCTGCGTTCGTCTAACAATCTTCTCTTGCTTTGCCCTTCTCATTCATCTGATTTTAATCATTATTCCTTTCATATTCAGTCCATTCTTCTGTGAAATGCGCTTTCTCTCGATATCAGGACGGCCACCAGCTAAAAAATGACTATCCTGTACAAACTACCTTAATGTCATGTCTCACAGTTTATTCATGATACACTATTTTTATTTTAAGTTTAGTATTGGAGTAAATGGTCTTGTTGGTTTGCTGGCGACTTGTATGGTGAATCTAAACGGTATGGTTGGTCAATATTTCATAATAATTTTATATTTATATTTGCTCAGTATTTCACTGTGTTTTGATAATATTCACCTTGTAAACAACCGTAGTTTATTTAATGTATCGTATAAAACTATTTTTTTTATTAATCACAATGCAACACAATTGCAGTTACACACTCAAAACATTCACACCAAACATTATCACAAATCCCTTGTTATAAATACACTAAACACACTAAATTGCAAATTCTACACTACAGTACTTACATACATGATAATCTGCAGCACAAACATAAACTGGTCATTAATATTTAAAATCATAAATTCGAAAACCTAAATAAATTTATTGATTCTGTAGAATCATTTAATATCTCACGGTCATATGTTAGTTTGCCGGACCAATGTTCGAAGCATGTAGACACTGCCCAACCAATTTTGAACATACTGCATGTTAACATCCGAAGCCTAAATCGCAACTTTGATGGCCTCAATGTCTTAATACATGCCATGGATGTTAAGTGTGATATAGTAATCCTTTCCGAGTGCTGGTTAAGTAAAGTGGCAGATATTCCTGTATTAACTGGCTTTACCTCAGCTAGATCCTCATTTAACAACCAAAATGATGGGGTGGTAGTTTATGTGAATTCTGGTGTGACTCATAAGTTAGTTGAACCGGTTTTCCAGGACGCTAACTGTCTTATTTTGAGGCTAGGTCTAGATACAGCTATTGCTGCAATATACCGTTCACCCTCAGTCAGAAATATAGACAATTTTCTTAACTCTTTAAATAATATTTTAGAATCCCTGGCGTCAATAACAACTGTTGTAGTGATTGGAGATTTAAATATAAATATTAGACCAGATAATAATGACCCAAACTCTGAAGAATATTTAAATACAATGGCTTTCCATGGGCTTGCCTGCCCACGTTCTCCCTACTCGCATTGAAAACTGCCTGGACCATGTCTTTTTAAAAACAGACAGACCCTCCACAACTTTGGTTCTGGACTCATACTTTACTGATCATGCACCTATCCTGTTTTGCACTGAACGAAACCCTCTTAAAGCTACGAAACCTAAAAGTATGAAAAGGCATTTAAACTTACAAGATATTATTAGCTGCTTAGAAAAATCCGATTTCTCAGGTGTTTTAACTAGTACAGATCCCAATCAAAGTGCGGAAAAACTCATCTCCATTATATCAGACGCAATAAATCAACACAGTACACTAAAAAAAGTCCCTAACAGGAAACAGACTATTAAACCATGGATGACCACTGGCCTCCTGAGGTGCGTGCGAAATCGGGACCAACTCCATAAAAAAGCAATACAAAATCCCAAAGACCTTACTGCTAATCTAATATATTCTAGATACCGTAATTACTGTAACAATTTACTGAAGACTATTAAACGCAATTTTGACCAAAAAGAACTCCTGAAGGCCAACGGCAACCCCAAAGCAACTTGGGACGTCATAAAAACTATCAGTTACAAGAACACTTCACCCATAAGTAGGTCAGGAGAACTCCTTAATATGTGCAGCGATCCAAACTCCTCTGTCAATGCTATAAATAAGTACTTTGCAAACGTTGGAGTGGATCTTGCTAGGCAGGTTGTACAGGGTCAGCGTGTAATTCGCGCAAACTTTGAATTTGACAGCTTAATAAATCCTCAAGGTAACTCATTCGTATTACTAGAAACTAATTTCTCAGAAATAGAAAATGTAATTATGGAATTAAAAAATAATTGTGCAGTAGGTCACGATGGAATACCAGCCTCAGTTATTAAGTCGGCCAAACATGTATTTCTTCCATCAATAACGCATGTCTGTAATTTATGCATCTTAAAAGGGATTTTCCCCGACACTTTTAAGAAGGCATTAGTCACACCGGTATTTAAGGGTGGAGATGGTGACCGTGTCGAAAACTATAGGCCTATATCTGTACTCATCACACTGTTCAAAATTATGGAAAAGGTCCTGAACAAGAGATTGCTTAGCTATCTTGAATGCAACAACATAATTGCGCCAAACCAATACGGTTTTAGGAGAGGCGTATCAACAGAGGATGCTGTTCTTGAACTGACAAGCCAAATTGTTAAGAATCTTGATTCTAGGACTAAAACTATAGGTATATTTCTTGATTTAGCCAAGGCTTTCGACACGGTCTCTACTCCGATCCTTCTACGTGGTTTAGAAAGCTTGGGAATAAGAGACATCGCTCTAAACCTTTTTCGAGACTATCTAACAAACCGTAACCAACGAGTTAAGGTAGACAACTACATCAGTCGCGATGAGAATCTAACCTTTGGCGTACCACAGAGCAGTGTGCTGGGTCCCACCCTTTTTCTTCTATTTGTAAACAGATTGTGCCAGCTGTCAATCCCAAACTGCAAGATACTCGTGTTTGCAGACGACACTGCGCTTATCCTAAGTGGAGAAACATGGGAATCTGCTCACCACGCAGCCGAAAATGCTCTTGGTATAGTGATGGATTGGCTTTCACTGAATTTACTCACGTTAAACGTCTCTAAAACTCACTATGTCCCTTTCTCAGCGAACTCTGCTACACAGCCTAGTATGCCAGACGTTAAAACCCATAGTTGTCACCCTATACTGACCCCTTGCAGGTGTCCTACTATAAAAAGAAGCTCTTGTGTTAAATATTTGGGGGTGTACATCGATAACATATTGAGTTGGCATAAGCATATCAGTGTGACAGTTGCGCGTGTTCGTAAGCTGATGTTTCCCATGAAAAAACTAAGAGGAGTAGTTGCCGACCGACTATTAAAATCTATTTATTTTGCCTTGGCTCAGTCACTACTTACTTATTGCATATCTGTCTGGGGTGGTACCCTTAAAACGTATTTACTTCGACTTGAGAGGGCACAAAGAGCTGTCTTGAAAGTCATGCTTCACAAACCTTATCGGTATCCGACTACCCAGCTCTACAAAGACGTATCTGTACTCACTGTCCGACAGCTCTGTGCACTCAACATCACTTTACGAGTACACTCATCGTTGACCTATGACCCAAGGTTACTGGAGCAAAATAAACGACGTAAAGATCCTGTATGCCCACCTGTCACCACCAAAACTGCTCTGGCGAGGCGAAGCTACCCGTGGCTTAGCAGTCACCTTTATAACATTATAAACGAAACCTGCAACGTATATCCCTTACCTAGATTTAAATGTAAAACTGTAGTTAGTAGTTTTCTCCAAAGGTTAACGTACGATGAGACTGAACAACTCTTTGCAAAAAAATCTTACTAACGCATCTAAAAACAGATTTAAAGTGCATCTTTATTACATATTATTTTATACTGTCTAATATTCCAAACACACACACACACACTCACACATAAACCACACACACACACCCACACTTACACCCATTCGGTGCTTACATAAATTTTAATAAGTGTTAAGTACTTATATTAAACTAAGTTTATGCTTACCAAAACTCCTACAAGGTGTATCAAATTGTAAATGAACTGTAAGAGGAGGGTGTCTGTGTCTGTAACACAGTTTATACTAGCACAGACACAGACGTTCATTCTGTCTCAAATAATGCATAGTTTTGTATGCATGCATGCATGCATGTATGCATATTGGAGTTTTTTTTTTTTTGTTTTTGTTTGATTGAACAAAACAAAAAACAAAACAACACACAAACAACATAACACAACATTGAAACAAAACAAACACACAAACAAACATTGTATTTGGGTTTTTTGTTAATAAACTTTTATTATTTATTTTAAAAATATGCGTTTAAGCGGAAGTTGCGTCATTATTTTCTACACAATTAGCAAAGTCGTCTTAATCACCTTTCTATTAATTTATATATGTATCTATAAAGGTATTTAATATATTAGCTACAATATATATATATATATATATTGTTGTTCAATTTTACTTCAACAATTATTTCAATTTTTATGCTCCTACCATGTTATCTCTCCACCACCCTTGGTTGACTGGTTGAGAATGCCTCAGGCGTTAAATCCGCCTGTGTACTTGTATATTGCATGAAGATTTAAATAAATAAATAATTGTTTTGTCCTGTGACATTTTACATTATTTACATTTTTCCAATCGTTTTACTACTTGTCTAAAGCCCCGCACCGTAGCGTGGCGCAATAGTTTGTGTTTTCTTTTTTTTTATTTTCTCTCTGTATGTGTGCTTTTTTTATTTATTTATTATATGCATTATTGTACACCTTTAAATACAATTATAAAAAGAAACCTAAAATTAACTTTTTTGTATAATAAATAAAGTTCTAAATAGGAAAAATCCAACAAAAAAATTCAATACTATGATGTCCATAATCCATGGCATTTTTTTTTTCGCGTCGGTGTAAGACTCACCCTGTATATTGTATTGCTGAGTATCGCGCGCATCATCAAGCCGCGTTGCATCTCGGTGTAAGCTGAACCTTAACCATTCTGTATAATATTACAAGGAAAACTATGATCTAAAATAAAATAAGCAATTTCGTCACATATTTCAGTCTGCCAGTAGACGATTAAAAAAATGGACGTCAAAGTATTTTCATGCATTTTATTGGTTTATGTTTCACTGGGACTTCATTATACGTCAGGTATGTTAAAAATTTATTAATAGATACCTTGCAATAACCGTGTGAATACCATATCGTAGCTAGCTAACCTGATTCAAAAATTTAAATGTTTTGTAGTTTTTCAGATGGTAAATTAAGGTTATATATGCCACGAGGTTGTTAGTTTTAAATCGTTATAGTATACGTATCGCTTTTTATCTATAAGGCTACCAGTGTCGCCATTTATTTTTAATCTCTATTGATCGTTCTCTATGGTAAATTAACGGAATTTGAAAACTGGCATAAATAAAAAGAGCATGTTTTAATTCGAACCTCTAATAAATCTAAGTTAATACATTTGACAGACACGCTCAAAATAATAACGGACCATGTGTATGTGTCCCTGAAATTTTTATATTAAAAACATCTTAAGAGGTATTATGGGCAGAGAGCGCAGACTTAATTTCCTTAGTAAAAAGTCATAATGCGAGGTTTGGCTCTCGTCTATTTCCTCCTCCAATATTGGACCAATTTAAAAGATATTCCATAAACTGGAAAAGTAAGATATATACTAAGTCTCCATGTTTTTCTTTTTCATTTATATTTGTCAAATTTGTACAATAAGCCTCTGTCGACAGCGCAATTTTGAGCATTTTCTGAGGGTTCTAGTGCTTCTAAAGATAATATATCATCGAAAAGGATAACATAGGGGCATATTATATATCTTTAATTTTCAGTTTATGGAAAATCATTTAAAATGTTTCAATATTGGAAAAGGAAATAGGCGAGAGCCGAACCTCGAAAATTTATGACTTTTTACTAAGGAAATTCATTCAGCACCCTCTTCCCATAATACCTCTTAATATCACGTTTTCTTATAAATAATCAGAGTTGTTATTAAAATAAAATATGTTTCTGTTCTTCTTTCTATCAGCAAATAATGCTGGACGACAGTTAAATCCAGATTTAAAACATAATTTCTCCTTTATGACAAAAACATTTGCACTTCAATATTTATGAGATCCCATTGCATAAATCTGCAGGTACTTTGTTTTTGATAAAACTAGTTTTTTATTAATGATTCTTGATAGTAGAATAGATTATCTACTGCAGGGTTGCCTGACCGCATCTAGCCGCAACTAGTATTTGTATTTTACCTTTGTAAAACTTTCTTACACAAGGAATTTCTCCGATATCGTGGGTGCGTGCAATATCACCTATCTTTCATTTAGCCGCCATTGATTGTGGCTAACTGAGAGCTGGCAACCTTATTTTTTTCATTTTCGAGATCACTTTCTTTCAAATGACGTTGAGTTCACTTGAATAAACGCCGGTTACGTGCGATTTGAACTCGTGCGCCAAGAGTCCGGACCTACCCATTGTACCGCCATAATAAAATCGATAAAAGTATGATCATGTTTCTCACCTTCGCAAGGAAGTCAAGTGGCTCCCAATCCTACTTCGCAGGAACACTCGGATTTTATGTCTCCTCTTCAACATCTTGCATAACCCGTCCTATCCTTCCTGTCTGCGTGAGCAATTCTCTTACGCACGCCCTAAAGATGCACTGTGCAGATCACATTTTAGATCTCTTCTTAAATCCCAACCACATAAAACCAGCTATTATTCCTATTCCTTCTCTGTCCATGCTGTAAGATTGTGGAACTCTCTTCCGCCTAGCATCAGAGATTTGAACACTATCTCACTATTCAAAACACGTTTAAAAGAGCATTATCTTTCCTCTCAAGTCTGATCTTTAGTATCATATTTATATATATTAAGAATCTATATATTATTATTTTAAAATATGTATTTATGTAAGTATATATCCACCATTACATCTTTGTATAGGTGCCTATGTTTTTATATCTTAGTTTAAGTCGTTATATTTTCTTCTCTTCCTGTTCTAACACATTATTGTTTACATTTTTTTTTTCATTTTTCCTTTTCGCGGGTCTGGTGGTAAAAATTTCTTAAGAAATATGCAGTTCCTTTGTACTCTATTGTCTTGATGTGTTGTCTTTATATATTTACTGTGTGTACATTAATTATAAAATAAATAAAAGATATGGGCAGATTTAGATTTTTTGGAATTTTCCGTTTACGTGTGCCGTAAGACGTTGCTTTTAACCAAAATTTACAATTCTAGGTCAACCGGATATACCCTATAGGTTTTGGGTCGAAATCCTATATGGTAGTTCCCGTTGACATAGAATCACGAAATTTGGAAAAAAGTAAGGTCTTACAGCATAAATAAAGGAAAAATTCCAAATATAAAAAGTTGAAAATCAAGGGAAATTTTGATACTTACAAGTTTTCACGAAAATCTAAATTTGCCCATATCTTTTTATCGTGTTGACTCTGGACCTTACACATAATAGGGACTTTTATATACCTCAGTATCTGGTATAAATTTCAACTTGCTAGGTCCATCCATTCCTGAGAAAAACTGTGGTGACACACGGACAGACAAACGGACAGACAAACAAGAGAGTGATGTAATAAGGTTTCCTTTTTTTACCTTTTGAGGTACGGAACCATAAAATATATATTGGGCGTTAAAGTTATTGCAGGTATATCCAGGCAACCCTGCAGCAATCTATTCTACTATGAAGTATCAGAAATACTTGCGGATTATTGCAGTGGGATCTTAGGCTATTAAATTATATGCTATAGATTAAACGGTTGAATGCCCTTCATTACCGAAACAATATTAAAGACGAAGAAAAAGCCATAGTGTCTGGCGTGCATACACGTTTCGGGCACTCAAGAGGTTACATCTGTCGTGACATTCTTCTATAAAGAAATTCTATACACTTTAGTTTTAGTAGAGAGCGATTGCAGTTTTGGACTTTGACAAAGGTGCCAAGCCAAAGATAGTCATAGTTTTGACCAATTACTTAGTTATATGCTAAACTTCTTGATCAATTTTCTCGCCTAAAAGCTTTTTAGCACAGCACCCGTAAAGTTGGCATGTAGAAGCATTTATTAATGATTAAACGAACTTACCTGTAAGTGAAGTTCTATCATAATTATGAGAGGTGTTTCGCTCGAAGAGATTGGATAAACAGTATGAGTTTTTTAAGTAGCCGTGGATGGCCAAATCCGAAACTATGAGGAATATCGAAAAACACTCAAAGGAGTCACGTGGCCGATTTTTGATGAAAACTAAAACCGCATCATTAGATTTTTAATAAATCAATATTCCTAGCCAAGAATCAAAACCGATGATTTTGAAAACAAAATAACGCATGGTGTATTATTATACCATTCGATAGTGTCGCTAATGTGGATCAAATTCTGGTAAGTCATGACATACGGCAAACTTTAGGAAAGGGCTCATGTTTAACAAAATACTTATTTTCCTATATTAAGTATCTCCCTATTACACCTTATGTGACAAAATGATGGTCATTATTTTCAGCAAATAGCTGGATTCGATAGCTCAATCATTGTGCTTCATTTAGCATTACAATAATTTTGATTACGTTTAGAATATTCGCTAAAGATGTCTTCATGTCATCAATTGCATGATACGAGTCTTCGTAAGTAAATAAAAAAAATAAAAAATTAGGGTTTTGCCGTATGATATTACTTCCCAGAACTTGATCCTTATTAGTGACGCTATCGAATGGTGTATTATTACAACATGCGTTATTTTTTTCTAAATCAGCGGGTTCGATTCCTGGCTAGAAATATTGGCTTTTTTCAATCTAATGATGCAGTTTTAGTTTTCATCAAAATCGGCCTCGTGACTCCTTTGAGTGTTTTCGCTATTCCTCATAGTTTTGGATTTGGCCATCCACGCCCACTTAATAACTCAAGCTGTATTTACACTTGAAGTCACACATACAATTTCACCACTAATGCACTAACTTGCACTAAATACAAGAAGAGAGAGAAAGTAGGTGTGGGTACACTGACACTTCTCACAGATTTACTGCTTTCAATATCTCATTTAGTTCAGAGATAAGATATATCATAACATGAAACTTAAAATGCCAATGCATTCCACTATCTTCCTGGACAAATCTTTTACTGTCCAGGCCGCTCGTCTATGGAATGCATTGCCTGTAACAATAAAATGCGCGCAATCACTACCGATATTTAAAAGACTGGTAAAGGAGCACTACCTGTCACTGTGATCTTCTACTTGTTGGAGCTGTATTGTTTTCTTGACTGTATATTTATATGTATGAATGTATTTATGTATCTGTTTTAGTAGTTTGTATTTAGTGCTTACTATGTTTGTTACTTATTGTTTTATTCAAACTTGCACCAAGTGCAACCCCATGTCGTGTCCAGGCTATCTCTCTCCATTCTGGGTTGCCTGGAAGAGATCGCAGAACGCGATAAGGCCGCCTGTTGTATGTTTGTTTTAATTTTAAGGTTTCCATATGTATTATTGCTTTTTATCTTGGTGTACAATAAAGTATATATAAATAAATAAATATATATTTCACAATTTAGGGAGCTAAAATAGGGAGGGTAGGATACTAATCTCTTCAAACAAAACACCCCACATAATTATGATAGAAATTCACTTACAGGTAAGTTCGTTTAATCATTAAATATGCTTCTGTATTTCGTTCTCGATATTAGATATATTTTAGTTTAGTAGTTAGGAAATGCAATAAAAAATTGTGAAATTACGTTTAAAATTTGACTTAATACAAAAATATCTTATCTTTTGAGTGTAAGATGATAATTTTTAGGGTTCCGTACCCAAAGGGTAAAAACGGGACCCTATTACTGAGACTCCGCGGTCCGTCTGTCTGTCTGTCACCAGGCTGTATCTCATGAACAATGAAATCTTGACAATTGAAATTTTCACAGATGATGTATTTCTGTTGCCGCTATAACAATAAATACTAAAAACAGAATAAAATAAAAAATTATGTGGGGCTCCCATACAAAAAAATGATTTTTTGGCCGTTATTTGCGATAATGATACGGAACCCTGCGTGCGCGAGTCCGACTCGCACTTGGCCAGTTTTTTTAGATTTTCTATGCTATGGCCGTAAAAGTAACATTAAATGTACGCCTCTATACGACCCATGTCTTCAAAGTTATGGTTGTTTGTCTATGTGGTTATCGTAATAAGTAAGTCAGGAACTAAAATTGCTCTATGTTTAAGGGTGTGATTTCCCTTATGTGGGGTGTATTAATCGATAAAATTAACTGTGTTTTACGGTCTTAAAGTTGTATTATTACAATGCTGGATACATTGTATAATTAGGCACCTAACTAATAATAACATACCTACAGTTTCGACTCAACAACAAAATCGGTTTGGTTGATTAAATAAATTGTATGCAGTACGAAAACAGGAAACCCTAATGCCACTATTTTATCACCTGAATAACAAAAACTGATAAAATAATTAAATTAACAAAAATTATAAATATTTGATACTTATTTTTTAAATTGGATGATATCAAAAGCCAAATTTTCAATATGTTTACTTTAAAATTAGGGGTTTGATATCGTCTAATTATATTTATCTGAAAGAGGCAAATATTTTACAAAAACATTAGGTAATTATTAATTAGTATTGAGAACAAGTTATTTAATGATTATATTTATGTTAAGGCTAATGAACTCAACAATTGATAATATTATTTTGTTGTTATTAATATTGGCATCTTTTTTGTGTTCAAATAATATGATAGTTTCTGTTTACTAAAATATAGGTAGGTAGAGTACAGTTTATCTAGGAATACATTCTTTTTCGTCTTTCAAAATGCTTTAACTTATAAATATTATCAATGAATAATAACATAACTCTTTTTGTTTTGTTTCAGCATCGCTTTCAGGAACAGCATTAGTAAGTTAAATAAATCATTAAATTTTAATCTTGGCACCTTTCTGTACTCATAAATTGTTTTGATTAATCTAGGTCGATTACTAGACAAATAAAATATCAAATATTAAATGATATTATAGTGAACTTTAGGCCCTAGACAGGCACATGCTATCAACTAAAACGTAGCGATAGCGATTGTCAAAAAGTCAAAATTGTATTGGATTGACAAGCGATAGCGCCTTCGTTGACATCGAATGCCGCTTGTCTGGAGCAGAGCTTGTCTTTCTGTGCTTTTATTCATAAAACCCTTTCCTTACACACCACTCACATTGGAACTCTGATACACAGTAAATAACCAACAACCATCTTGACATTCAAAGCTTGCTATCTTGGTAGCTTGATATCAATCTATATCTATACTTTACTTAAAAATATAATATAATATTATAGAGAGGAAAGATTTTTTTGTTTGTTTGTTTGTACCGAATAGGCTTCAAAACTACTGGACTGATTTAAAAAATTCTACGATAGCTACGTTATTCCTGAGTAACATAGGCTATTTTTTTATACCGAAAACGGGTCCCACGGGAGCGAAGCCGCGGGGAACAGCTAGTACTTTATATATAGAGTTCCATTCATGATTCTAACGGCAGAAGCACAGAATAACCAGTATTTATCTTCCTGTAGTAGTGAACCAGAACCAGAGGTTTTAGACATGTGACATAAAACCAAAAAAAAACAAAAATAAATGATTGCCAAGTGCTATCGATACATCACATGATCAATTCTTTACATTTTGGTATTTCGACCGTCGCCATCAGTTATAGAATGACAGTTATTGTCAAGATTTACAATAAAAACCAGCCAAGTGCGTATCGGATTTCGCACATTTAAAGTTCCGTACCAAACAAAACAAAATCAAGTTGGTTGTAATAGGAGAAATTAGAGTATTTAAAAAATAATCAGATTTTTCAATATATTGGTATTTGGTGGAAAAATATACATAATAAATCGCGTTGGTAAAATATACGCAAATTCCAAGTTTAAAGGTCAAAGGAAAGTAAAAAAAAATCGGATATAAAAATTGTAAAAGAAAACTGACTTTGCTGGCTTCTCATTCCTTTGTTCTCCGACATTTATTTGAAGTAAAAAATACAGTATTTATCTACTCAACGAGCTCTAAACAACTTAATCCTACTCGATGAGGCACGTTATTATAAACATTTAAAAAACAAATCATTAAAAAAATTAAAATACCGACTGCTTAAAAAGCGAACTAAAAAGACGGAAACAAGAAGAAAATCGGTCGGAGGATACGTATTCGCGAGCTGGCTGACCAAGACCAGATGTATGATCTTTTTAGTTCGCATTTTAAGCAGTCGGGTTTTTTGATTTTTTGAATAATTTATTTTTATTTATTTAGTTTTTATTAACTTTAAAACTTTCGCGTTTCATAATGAAAAACAATGTATCGCGGGCATTTAACGACTATTTTATTTACCTAATAATCTAAATCATCGCGTTAAATGCCCGTGATATATTGTTTTCTATAACTTTTTAGTTTTTTTTTTATAATTAGGTATGTACATTTAAACATATAAGTGATATATATCTTTGAAATCGCCTCTTAAACCCTTCATTCTGATACCCCCACGATGAGTTTGGAAGAAAAACAAAATTTGACCCCCGCAATATGGCGCCCAAAAGCCGTCATTTCTCTATTTTGATGCAGTCAGTGACACTTGCAGGGTTAAGACAAATCGATTGACGTATGAATCTTCAAAATCGGCCAACGCGTTTGGTCTCTAGAACGCCACATAGGAACAAACATACATACATACATAGACTGATAACCACATTACTCTTCGGCAGTCGGGTAAAAAAAATTATTTTAGTAACAATTGCTTGCTGTACTAACAGTTTGCACCAAAGCGTACAGCAAGCCAAAAACATAAACACTTATAAACTAAAGAAGTTTACACAAACATTTAACATAGATTTATCCTTGTACATAAATATGTCGACGCCAGGTTCTTGAGCAAGTAGGGCGTTCAGCAGATTGAGTGCCTGGGTTGTAGGGGCATATCGTGCAGTCAGGGTACGCGTGGGAGGTGCTGCGAACAGGCATCGTGGGGCACAGGCGCGCGACATTCGTACTGGGTCTGGAGCAAACAGTGAACAGCGAGCTAGCGTGGACGAGTCGTCTATCCTATTGTTCAGCACAAAGAAGTATTGCATCAACAGAGTACACTTACGTCGCAGCTCCAGCGTGTTGATGCCCACCATTCCCGCGATAAACAGAGACGGATACAAATAGGGATAGTACCCATACAATTTTTTATATAAATATCGAGCAAATTTGCGTTGAACCCGTTCTATCATTAGCTTATACTTTTGCTCGTGCGGATCCCACACCAGTGAATTATATTCTAGTTTGCTGCGCACAAAAGACAAATACAATACCATAATAGCATACCTATCTTTAAACCAATTTGCCTGCCTCATGACAAAACCAAGTAATTGGAAGGCCATGGCACAGATGTTATTGATGTTCCGATTAAAGGTCATATTTACGTCCAATGTCAGTCCCAAGTCCTTGATTTCGTTGACGCGCTCCAGAGGGACACCCGGTATGTGGTAGTCATGTTGAATGGGTGCATGTAATCGAGTAAATGTATTGCACTTGGAGACATTAAATTCCAAGTGATTGACTTCTCTCCATTTTACCACCATATCGATATCCCTCTGCAACGCCTCAAAGTCTTGATACTAAAGAATAGCTTCAGGTCATCAGCAATTCTTTGCCATCCTGACGACCTTCGGCAGATCATTAGCCATAATAATAAATTGTGTCGGCCCGAGAGTACAACCTTGGCTCACACCAGAACAAGTTACATATGTGCCAGATTTATGCCCACAGAGTTGGACATACTGTAGATGGTCAGCAAAATAGCTGGAAAAGAGTTGAAGCAGCTTGGGGGTAAATCCTATCGCAGATAATTCTCTTAGTAAGGCGTCAGTTTGGACCCGATCAAATGCCTTTTTAAAGTCGAAAAAGGCCACGTCAACCTGCCTATTTTTATCCATCTCTGTGACTGCATAGTCCACAATGTTAATGTGGTTAGTAAGGGTTGATTTGCCGCTTCTAAAACCATGCTGGCATTCGGATAATTTAACGTTCAGTATCGACTCGACAGTACCGCAATAGGCCTGTAGTTGTCGACTTTTGACCTGTCGCCTCCCTTGGATACAGGAGTAACCCGAAATTTTTCCAAATTGCTAGATACGTCGCGGTTTTTAAGGCTAAATTGTAAACATATAGAAGCGGTTCACTAAAAACATCTGAGCAGTCCTTAAGAATAAACGGCGGAATTCCATCATGCCCTGCAGATGAATGGGCTTTTAGACGGCGAATAACTGCTGAAATGTCGGCTGAGTCAACTACATCAATGGCAATCCATTCAAGATGCTTATACTGTAAAAATTTGAAGACTCTCTCTCACTGTAGTTCCATCCGTTCGGCTGTACAATTTTTGTGACAGGTGACGGACAGACAGACACATGAGTGACAGCAATAGTGCTCCATTTGGATCCTTTGGGTACAGAACCCTAAAAACTGGCAGATGATGCATCTGAATCAAGTTAAATATTATAGACGTACCATTTTTTTAGGATGGCCAACTAACTTCGGAGCATGGAGAAAAAGGTGACTTTGGATATCCTGTGAGTTGAGAATATAGTTTTAACATTTTAAGTGTAATGTTAAATTATTCTCAGTTGTTTTTTTTGTTATTTAATATTTTTCCTTTTTTTTCTAAATATGTTTAAGTAACACTAAATGAATTTAAAACAACTGGCTTACTCTCTCAACTCCGAACGATTGATAGACATAGATTCGTTGAGCGATAAAAGTTTCTAGGGTTTTTTTGGGTGCATACATGATTAAATATATTTCAGGGTCGTGTTGCACGTCCAGGAGAGAAAGGTGAAAAGGGGGCCCGGGGATTCGTAGTAAGTTATTTATTTCAGTTTTAATTTTGTTTGGTTAAGTTTATTTTATTTTTCAAGTTGTTAGTATATCAGAGGGATCCATTAATTAAACAAAAAATCACAATGGAAATTTTTGCTTATTTTTTTTTACTTTAGCATTACAGACGATTTTATCAAAGACTAAGAGTTTTAATTTAAGAAGCACCCGCAAAACATTTTTGAGGGTCTGTTTAATTTTTTTAAGGGATGTATTAGATCTGAAATGTTACTTTTTTTTTACTAAATATGTTTACGCTAAATTAATTTAAAACAACGGGCTTACTCTCTCATCTCAGAACGATTGATAGACATAGATTCGTCGAGCGTTAAAAGCTTTCTAGTGGTGCAAATAAATTTGAAGTAATTTCTTTTTAATTTAACGTTTTGACACTGGCATGAATGATTTGACATATTTCAGGGTCTTGTTGGACGTCCAGGAGAGAAAGGTGAAAAGGGGGACCAGGGATGGGCAGTAAGTTATTTATTTCAGTTTTTATAAGTTTGGTTAAGTTTATTTTATTTTTCAAGTTGATAGTATATCAGAAGGATCCATTAATTAAACAAAAAATCACAATGGGCATTTTAGCTTATTTTTTTTATTTTAACCTTACAAACATTTTTATCAAACAGTAAACATTTTGATTTAAATCGCAGTCGCAAAAAAGATTAAAGGGTCTGTTTAATTTTCCTAAGGGATGGATTCGATCTGCAATGTAACAAGTGAGCGTTAAATATTCCTTTCTCATTTAACTATGTCTCGGCTGAGAAGTTTTGACATAGCACCTAATATTTTTTTAATGATTTATAATGCTTTTTAATTAGGGAGCAAGAGGGCCGATGGGGCCGCCGGGTCCAATAGGATATCAGGGAATCCCTGGACGACCTGGAGTTTGTCCTAATTTGCCTAAAGATGGTGAGTACTAAGTTTTACATAATATAACGTACCAGAGTCTGGCAAACGAAAGTAGAGATTGAAAAAACGCGGCAAATTCAAAAAATATCAGCATCTACCCCAAAACTAGTATGGAATACCTGGAATAACCTAATTTGATACTTTAGAATTATTTATTTTACTTCGTATGAATAAAATAGGTACCGACTTTAGTTAGGTAATACTTTAGATATTATGTTACTATTAGGCAAGCGTGCTCCATCGTAGACCACATCATCGCTTACCATCAGGTGAGATAGTGGTCAAGCGCGAGCCTATAATAGAAAAATAAAAAAAATAAAAACTGAATAAAAAGAATCAACAGTATTCTATAATAATTTTGGTTTATTCAGTACCATAATCAAAATCTGAATCTAAGACTTCCATGTGAAAAGATTAATAAGAGCCACAGGAATCACTGTTCCCTACATTAAAAATGAAACTTTCTAAATTGTTTTCTGTAATTCTGTACCTTTCTTTTTTTTTTCAACATGTATGACTAGACTAGTAATTTTCTTCCACTACTCTGCTTGCTATTTCATTCAAGTACTAGTTCTGTGTTCTTATCCTATATTTCTGCTCTAAATCCGCAAGCTTTTCAATAGTTTTCACTATCTCATCAACCCCAGCTACATCCTCCAGAATTTCGGTAAAAGTAAAAAAAAAAGTGTAAAAATTACAATGCAACTACATTTTATTATGTATGATAAATAACCATAATGCATTATTACGAAGGTGTATCACTTATTATAAAATGAATGTGAATCAAAATAGAGAAAAAAACCGGCCAACTGCGAGTCGGACTCACACACGAAGGGTTCCGTACCATTATCGCAAAACACTGCAAAAAAATCACGTTTGTTGTATGGGAGCCCCCCTTAATTTATTTTATTTTAATTTAATAATTATTATTTTTTGAAAAGAATATACAACTAAATATTTTGGAATTTTTCAAGCGTCTATCTTTTGCCGTTATTAATATCGAGCAAACGACGGCAAAAATATCACGTTTGTTGTATGGGAGCCCCCCTTAAATATTAATTTTATACTGTTTTTAGTATTTGTTGTTATAGCGGCAACAGGAATACATCATTTGTGAAAATTTCAACTGTCTAACTATCACGGTTCATGACATACAGCCTGGAGACAGACAGACAGACAGACAGACAGACAGACAGACGGACAGCGAAGTCTCAGTAATAGGGTCCCGTTTTTACCCTTTGGGTACGGAACCCTAAAAAAAAACAAAAAAGTAAATAGTGAGTACGAATTAAAACAAAGTATCAACTTATGAACGTCACACTAACTTCTCTATGAAATCTAACACCATGTGTAAACAATCTTGTTTTTGTTTGAACGCTTGTTGTCTTTCTCCTGTTTTTTTTCTTGATATTTAGACTTCATGCGAAATAACATCTCCCTTAATCCACATTTAATTGTTTTATTAATTTTTACTTAATAAATGCTATTATCAAGACCACAACAAATCACCAAAAACACGCCATCTTGTTTTGGAAAATTGAGGTGATATTAGTATAGCATTGCCATGTAAAAAGTTTGCAAATAATTCGAGTGTCTACTTTCGTTTGCCACACTCGAACATACAAACACGACGGATTAGGGTAAGGTGAACTTAAAGATTCACTTATGTTTTTTTAAAGTCCCATGTAATATTTATCCCATATAATAATGAGAGTCAATTGCCAACAACCGGACACATGTTGTTACATGAAATCGGCTGCATCTATGAAATTCCAGAAAAAAAAAATTCCAATAACATTTGGCTCAAACCGGGAATTGAACCTAGAACCTTACGCTGAACAGTAGCACTTGCAACCACCGTACCGAGGCAGTATTTATTTTTAGTTAATGTTAAAAATTAACGTAACAATATGCTTTTTACAATTTAACTTTTCTACTTTTTTAGCAGTACAGTGACACATTACTAACTGAAATTTTCTCAAATGACTTGCTATACTTCCATATTGTAAAGGAAAGTTCAATTTATTTTACATAATTATTTATATCAACATACTAGCTTACGGCCCGCAATTTCACCTGCGTGGACTACACGATTTTGGCTATTTCGTTTTTTGCAGTTCTGGCAGGATATTGCAAATTATTATCCAAACATAGCTTTCCACCCGCGTCTTTGTTCGCGTAGACTACAAAAATTGCTCAATTTTATTATTTTATCGAATTTAAAAAAAATACATGTAAATCGATATAAAATGAGCATAAACTGAACAGCCGTCGAGTTTTAATAGCTAGAGCGTTAGACTTTCATTCTGGAGGTCTCGTGGAATCGATTTCCATGGGAAGGTACAAATAGTGGAATACCACTTTGCTTTTAATTTCTGAATCTAACTACCGACTCGATAAAAATTAAAACAGGGTGGCGCAAAAGTTATCACCCGATGTTCTTTGGCAGGGTTTTTTTAATGAATGAGATACTTTGGTTCTGCTTTTGGATAATGTTTATTTGGTGTCTTAATTTATTTTCCCATTTCATAGAGAAAACGATACGACTGCGCCGTCGTCGCCAGAATTGATAAACATTCGGGTCTGATTTATGGCATTTTCCATCACTTTTGCTAGAACTTCCGGCGGATATTATTCGGCTTTAAGTGTCTGAGGCTTGTTGACATAGAATCGTGACTTAAAAAAACAGGGAACAGTTAAATCAGGCGATCTTACCGGACAGAGCAAGTCCGGATAATACAGCCCTCAGAATTTCGGTTGTGCCTCGTGCAGTAAGCGCCGTTGCTCTATCCTGTTGGAACCATATGTTCTCCAGTTCCATTTTTTTTTTTTATTTATTGGCTTGCGTTCGACAACTATCTCACCTGATTGTAAGATATTAGTAATAATAATATATTAAATATATTTATTTAGAAAGACGTTGAGCATGGCTCTGGAATCTCGTCGACCACAGTAATCACCACAGCTTAAACAACACACCTTTTATTTTTGCCTGGGGATATGCTCATGCAAACTACGCTACCACGGGGAGCTAGCGCACATTTATGTGGGACTCGAACCCACTAAAACTCCACGGTGTCCTCCTGTGCTGCTTACTTATGGCGGGGAAACGGGCACGCGTTAGCACTCATCCATGAAAAACAACACACCATGCAGTAACTTTGAGCGGTTGTAATGATTCTTCCTGGATTATACGCGGATTTTCTGAGCCACAGAGATGATAATTTTGCTTATTCACAGATGCTCATAACGATTTTCGATGAAAAGTTGTCTTCGTTCGGTGGTCGTGATTTATAATGGCTTGACGTAGCGTAGGTTACACTCGCTTGGAGGTTACCAGCTATATTTTGTATTTGTTTAAATCACAAATGTCGAAGCAGAATTGCTAAGAAAAATTATAGATCTTCAGAGACTTCCGATACAGTGATGAGTTTTGCGCCATTCTTTACCTACAGCCTAGATATGGGTGCTCCAATTAGTTTACGCTAACAAAGTCGTCATCAGGAAGTTAGAATTTAATTATGCACTTCTTTGTTTACCACATTGGTGGTTTTTTGTCTGGTGCCAATATGACCAGGCTGCTAGTACTGACTCTGGAACAGGCAACGTAGAATTGCCCGTGTGAGACACAATAAAATCTTTCAAATACAATCTTTCCTTAAATCTATGCCTGCCACCCTTAGTGATTGACCCTGAGATTTATTTATGGTCATTTCTAAGCAAACCTTAAGGGGGAATTGTAATCTTTAAACTCAAAGACTTAGTCAGAGGTTATCAGTGGTATTCGAGGTATGAAAACTGATTCCACCGAGCACATCCAGCAGGTAATCATTCATACAAACTTTAACACCCCTTATTACTTCTTTAAGGGATGAAATTAAAAAAATCCTAAAATATGTTTTTCTTTAATTGTATTGAAGAGCAGAAATACTAAGTTTCAAGTAATTGGAAATGGAACCTCTGTGCAAAATTTCAGCTTTCTAGGTCCAAGGATTTGTTCTGGGCGTTGATGAGTCAGTCAGTCAGGACTTTTCTTTTTATTTATATAGATTGTAATTTTTCTTACAGAAGCTACACCAACCACTGAATTCGGGACGAAAGATTCGCCAGGATTGGTTCATTGTAAACATGCGCCAGCTGGTACCCAAAGCGGTGAGAAGGATATTTGAAATATAACAAAATCTATCAAAATCAAGCTTTATAAGAAAAAAACTGTTATTTTAAATGACTTGTTGGGATTTTTAGATCATGAATGACAGCTGTCGCTTATTGTTTCTCCTACTATCCCTATAAAGTATAGTCTATGTGTTATTTCTAATGTATGAGCTATATTACTGTAAACTTTCATGATAATCCGTTCAGTGTTTTCTGCTTGAAAGGGTATTAAACATCAATACTCACAAACTTTATTTTTTTAATATCAGTAGCTTCAATCAACAATACCAACTAGATGTAGGGTCGGCGCAAGAAATTCGTTTCGGTAAATAATAGCTCACTTAAGATATGAGCTCTTATTTTGTTCAGCTTGTCATAATAAGTATTGTAAATGTAGGGTAGTTAGAAGTATTTTTTTTTTTTTTTTTTTTTTTTTTTTTTTATTTGATATAGGTTCGCGCTTGACCACCATCTCACCTGATGGTAAGCGATGATGTGGTCGACTATGGATCGCGCTTGCCTAGAAGTAACCTATTCACTCTTGACTTAAAGACCCCTTGATTGTAGCTATCGGGAAACACAGACTCCGGCAGGGAGTTCCACTCCTTAGCTGTACGCATAATAAAAGTATTCTCAAAACGTTTAGTGCGTATGGGTGGGATGTCCACCATGTACCGATGGCGCATCGCCGTACGTCTGGTAGTCCGATGATGAAACGGGCTGGGCGGAATTAGATCATGCAATTCCATCGCACACTCCCCGAAATGTAATCGATAAAAAACCGATAAGCTGGCAACTCGGCGACGATGTTCAAGGCTCTGGAGCTTTGACTTAACCAGTGCCTCATCACCGATGAGCCTCTTGGCCCGCTTTTCGATCGACTCCAGTGCATCAAGCTGGTATTTGGCAGATCCGTCCCAGAGATGAGAACAGTACTCCATGCATGATCGAACTTGCGCTTTATACAAGCTGAGCAGCTGTTCTGCCGTGAAGTACCTTCTCAGTATTCACACGGACAGAATATAGCATTGATTTTGTACTTGACTCGTTATCTAGTTGGTTCTTGTTGATCGAAGATTAGTAGGAAATAGAGCAGTAGGATAGGATTATTACGTAAAAACTGGACTTAAATGATTGCGATGCCGACGACAAATTTATACAAAAAAACATTCGTTCACACCGATTTACACTTTTTACAGGCACCTATTATTTGGGACCTAAAGACCTGCCACTTCAATTGTACTGCAACATGACTACCCTTGAGACATGTTTAAGGGGAGGTAAAACTACAGTGATTAATCATATTTCCGGAAAAGATGGTTTCTGGTTAACCGAAACAGGAGTTCATTTGAAAAAAATGTATAATGTGAGTAAGAGTGATAACTGATCGAGCACTTTAAACTGGTTATATTCGACACCAAGGTAAGGAATATGCACTTCAAGTGGAGTTAGCTAGGACATCCAACTTGACGCGAATATCCGTTTGCTTTCACCTTTCGGTATAGCCAAGAGCGCCTCAAAGAAGCCGGGGTCGTCCAAAAGCGGTTGTTTGACGACATCATCAAATTCGCAGGCAACAGCCGAATGAAGGACGCACGGAACCTTGAAGAAAGGTCGAAGAAATAAAAGGCTTAAACAACAGTGGATGCCACTGGGATTAAAACCTGGTGATGGCGTTCTATGGTGCCACAAACGAGTGCTACATACACTCGTGTATCTATGTTACCATCAACTCAATACTCTTAAGTCAACACAATCATCTTTCAAGCTATTCCAGACTAAACTGCCAAACAAACTTACTCAACCCGCCTCGCCTCCGAACGATCTACCTCCAATCTTGTCAACTGTTATTAAATGTGACGTCATTTGAAATTCGAATATTTCTAGGATAATCATTTAACAACTTTTAAATACTATTTCATGTTAAACATAAATAATTTAATTCTTATCAAATAAATTATGTATTTATCAAATAAAACCTAACACTTTTTTATGTTTCTCTGCTTGCTCCAAATTTCAGTAACATGCATGACTTCTAGAAATTGTACTCATGGTTAGGCAGAAACTAGATAACGTCACCTGTTTTTCTTAGTTTACAAGTTTTCTAAATATCGTTATTAATATTAATCTGTCTCCTGTTATTTTTCAGATTAAAACGCTACAAGTGATGTGGCTGCGAAGTGGATCAGTATCCGTACGCCAAACATTGAAATATAATTGTTTGAATTCAGTTCCATATTTCAAAGACAACTTCGCTTCATCAATGAAGTTGTTGACTTGGTACGATATTGTGATTGGACCGCAACAGTCAACAATCGAGTCTCCCAATTTTTATTCCGTACCTTCAGCTACTGATGGATGTAAGGTAAAATGAGTTTGTTTATGGTTTGGTTAAATGTAAAAATTATAATTAGTGGATATGCAATAGCTAATAATTTTCCAGTAAGTCCCATGATCAAAGTTGTTGATCCTAATGATTTAAATAACTGAAAACCCCTTAAGGGGTATTTAAGGGGTTTTCAGTTATTTAAATTAACTTAAAGGTGAATTGAAAGTGACATTTTTTTTTTATAATTATTGATTATGAAATCGATTTAACAAAATAGACTGCCTGTTTAAATTTACTTTTATTATTTCGGGATAGAATGTTTTTGAATTTACAACCGTGTAAAAAATGTTAAGACGATAATGGATGTAGTTTACGATAACTTATTCTTTCATTATTAATAGTACAAGATCCCAGACGCCCCAGACGTTACTGAGTTCTTTCTACACAAAAACTATAGGATTTATTAGTGATCTTCATTTATAAGGCAAATGGATTAATCAGAAAATTTTTCAGGTTGGGAGTACAGAATGGAAAAGTACTATCATAGACTACCAAAGTGCCAGTGTATACAGGATCCCAATAAGTGATCTGTGGATTGGAGATATTCGCAATGCTGATCAAAAGATGAGCATCGAGAATGTTGAAATTTGTTTTAAATGAATTTACTCATCGTAATTCAATCTTTGTATACCTTTCAAGTAAAATATAGTTATTATTACAGTTTTAAACATAATTATTATAACAGTTTTAAACATAATTATTATTATAGATTTAAACATAATTATGATTATAGTTTTAAACATAATTATTATTATATTTTTAAATGCATAAAACAATATTTTTATTCTCACCCACCTAAAACCGTAAAAAGTCTTACTTAATATCTATCCCTCTGATAAAAGAGGAGTGGAGTGGCATCCAGTATTATTTCCAGACTTACCAGAAGCTCTGCAAAAAAAAACATTCGCGTGTGTTCCTACCGAACGTGCCATGGCGATTGTCAGAATGTAAAGGATTGATTAAGTGAAATTTGGATAGTGCAATGGTGGCCCAACGGTAACGGTCCTGACTAACATGTCGTAAGCTCGTGGGTTCGAACCCAGGCAGGCGCTTAACTTAGTTTAATATATTTCGTCACTATAGCTCTAAACACATTCAAGGAAAACATCGTGATGAAACCGGCATGTACTAAAACCAAACATTTTAAGACTTGACATACACAAACCCGCACTGTGCCCGCGGTGTGTGGTGAATTATGGCCCATTCCCTCTCTCACAGAGAGGAGGCCTGTATCCAGCAGAGGGAACATTAAAAGGCTGATATGATGATCTACAACTAAAAGTTTGTATAGATTTGGAAAAAAATTAGCATGGTTTTAATTAATAAAAATGTTATATTGTGTTACATCTTCTGTGAAACGATAAGGATTGAGGTTTGGTTTTGATTACTCTTGAATCCTCTAAGCACATTGCTAGTGAATTCAGAGTTAGGTTATCGTTTGGTGGTTAGGTTTAGCTAACGGTGAGTACTTGGACCTATAACCAAGCTGCTAGAATTATTCACGAGCAAATTGTTTTGAAATACAAACTAGTGAATTCTGAGTAATTATTAACAAGTACATCTGCCCGACCAAGTTCTCAAAAACACCATATCTGGTTGATACTGGGATTGATCTGTTTTCATTATCACTGACAGGACTATTGTTTCTCATAAGCTGGATGCTGAGGCTTCATGATATATATCTGTGTGTGGATCCCCTTGCAATTTAACATCAACAGCTACTATTCCAAGAAAATATTGTCGACCCAACTGATTTGCCAAATCTACATATTGTATACATATTTTTTATAAGTAGGTACTGCAAATCCTTTTTAAATAGGTGTAAGAAATACGTAGGTTATATTTGGAAAAGGAGAGTTGAAATAAAAATATACCAATATTACACAAGTTTTTTATTGAATTGCTTCTTATTTAATTTTAGAGTTCCTAGCACAGACTACTTAGAGATACGTTACTAGGTACCAAGGTTAAATAATAGAGAAATAACCTATTATTAAGGTTAAATTCATCCAAAACACACTTCAATACTTTCGATACTCATCCTCTGATCTGCATTACGAATATCATTGATCCACAGATCAACTATTGGTAGTCTGAATACATCAGAGCTTTGGAGTTCTATGATAGTACTTTTCCATTCAGTGCTTCCTTCCTGAAACGTCAATAATTCTTTTGTCATAAACTAGCGGTTGCCCATGGCTTCGTCCGCGTCAAACTCTTAAAAGTAAATAAAAACATGTTTTAATTTTTTGCGCGGTACCATAAGTGCTCTTTCAATTTAGACGTTTCGTGTCGGACTGCTGCGGCAATTTATTTATATATATATTTTCTTCTTTTCGTTTTGTGTCGGCACCGCAGCGGTGCGGGTGTCGTACAAAACGAAATGAAAAAAAATATCTATACATATATAAAAAAAAGTTATTCCGAATTTTTTGAATTAACTTTTTTTATATATTACATTTTAGTATTTTTTTTTCGAATTAGGTACATTTGAACATACAAGTGTCAAATATTTTTGAAATCACCTCATAAAACACTTTATTTTGATACCCCACATTAAGGAAAAAAAAAGAAATTGGTCCCCCCACAATATGGCGCCCAAAATCCATTTTCCTATTTTCCAATTTGAATGTAGCGAGTGACACTCGCAAGGTTAAGACGATTGACGTAAGAACCATCAAAATCGGCCAACGCGTTTGGTCTCTAGAACGCCACATAGGAACAAACATACATACATACATAGACTGATAAACACATAACCCTCCTTCGGCAGTCGTGTAATAACAAGAGCCCTTATACTTTTTCAAAAATAAAGCGAATCATACCTTACATTCGTCGGTATTAGCTGGTATGGAATAAGAGAAAGGAGATTTGGTAGTTGGGTATGGTCCAATCACAACATCATACCATGTCAACAATTTTACTGATGACGATAGATTCTGTTTAGAGTAAGGAACCGAGTCCAGGCAATGGTATTTAAGCGTTTGACGAACGTGTGTTGATTGTATTCTCAGCCAAATAATTTGCCATGGTGTTATCTGTAACAAATTAAGAAGTATTTACGATGCGTTTGTAGTACAATTTACTATTCATGTCATAACAGAAGACATAACGATCAAGGAAAACATCGTAAGGAAACCCATGTTATCCGATAACCACGAACTCAACGATATTCGACAAACACTAATCCACCTTGGCCCTGCTTGTTCAGTTAAGGTATCGTGGCCCACCAAGACCCCTAAGAGACCTCTAAGAGAGAGGAGATATGTGTCTCAGAAGTGTGAAAATTATGCGCTTAATCTGCCTTTTAATTCTCAGGATACGTGCACTTCTCTCGATAGTGTATAAAAACGGAGCGAAGTCTACGGCTATATGTTTTTATTTATTTTTTTCTTCAGGTAGCTCAGCCCGTGGCTTATAATTATAGTATCTTCACGCCGCATTTGTGGTACAAATTGTGATAAGACCATTTACCTAACATGGCCATGTAATGTACTATATTCAGATAAATATTTTTTTATGATTATGCCTAGCTGTCTGTATTACAGTCTCGTTATATTTCAAACCAATAAGTCCGCATTTCCTACTTGAAATGTCTACAAAGTAATCAGTATACTTACATTATACAAAATTTCTTTCATATCAACTCCCTTTGCGCTCAACCAGTAAACGCCATTTTCGGCATTATGGTCAACCTCTGGGGTTTTCGTATTTTTCCTAATACAGGTCTCTCGGGTTGTCATATTGCAGTACACTTCATATGCTTCGTTTTTTGTTGGTCCTATATAATAGTAACCTGTAACAAAGATCATTGAAAAACATCATACTAGCTATTCCAAGCACGATAGACGAAATTTATCTCAAAATCCCCTGACTTAATCCAGGCCTTGGTCTACCTCCCCGCGGTGGATTCCCGCATTATCGAGGCGGGAGAGCTCATTAGCCATGGCTTGGTCACCTACGGTGAAGCAAAGGGGAACCCGAAGGCATCGTGGCTGCCGCGGCGGGAGAGGAGTGCCGGTATTGCGGTGCCGTTGAGGCATGTGGAGTAGAGGTATGGTGGTCCAACAATAACTGCCGCATCGTATGAGTTATAGATCGTGGGCTCAAACCCAGGCAGGCACTCTTTGTTTTATTTATTTCATGACCACTGTTCTTAAAACGGTGAAGAAAGGTATCGTTCAGAGGTGCACCTATAGCACACCCACATTTATCCAGTTAAGTATGTCAAAATCTTTATTAGGCATCAAGATCGCTTATACGCACAGTGGCTGAGCGATAGCATGTAGCGCTACATGTCGCGGGTTCGATTCCCGCACGAAACTAATATTTGCATGGCCGGATATGCCGGCCATGGATAGTGGCTCCGGGTCTAACTGAATAGAATAGAGTAGAATAACTTTTTAAGAAAAATATCCTTCTCACCACTCTGCACATCCTCTGGTGCCAATTTACAAGCAACCTCTGCTGGCGATTCCTTCGTTCCAAATTCTTTCTTTGGTTCATTCGTCACTAAAGCTGAAACAAATACATTTTCCCAATTAATAAAAACATTAATAAACAAGCTTTTTAGCTAGCCGTGTGTTGTCATCCAAACCAAATGTGTTATGATGTGATACTAAGTTACTAAAATGCAAGGTAAATAAAAGCTTGTTAAATATGTAGGAGTTTATTTAAAATTGAAAGTTCCGTTTTTTTTATTCTTTGCGAAGAACACTCACTGTCTTTAGGAATACTAGTCGTAGGGCAAATTCCAGGTATTCCTGGTCTTCCAGGAGGTCCCATCACACCTGGATCCCCCAGCGGTCCCATAGGTCCCTAAATAAGGTAGATACACAAAATTATAGTACGTAGATACAGGATACATCATTAAGAATTATGTTCAAAGAAACATTCCGATTCACAAGCAAAAGCATATTGTAAAATTCTGCTGTCAGTCTACTTGAGGAGCTCGAGGCTAAATAATAATAGCCATACAGGTCGAAGTAAGTGGCAGTGGGCAGGGCACAATGCAAACTGTTTGTATATTTTTATTGTGATATAGGTATGGTCAGTGGTATCGGCCGCGACTTACAAGTTGTAGGTCGTGGGTTTGAACCCAGGCAGGCGCTTTACTTTGTGTAAATTATTTCATCACCACTGCTCTCTAAAACGGTGAAGGAAAACATCGTGAGGAAACCGGCATGTTCTAGAACCAAAAATTCGAAGATATGTGACATCCACCAACCCGCACCTCACAGAGAGTATGCCTGTGTCCCAGCAGTGGAAACATTAATAGGCTGATGATTAAATTAAATTATATTTATTTCTCCATAAAAATTGTATAGTTTGAACGGTTACCTATCATAAGTTCGAAAAACATTTGACCGAATTTCATTTCACCTAAAACTTTTCAACTATTATCGTTTCGTTTTTTTTTACTTGATCGAAGTCATGTCTGCCACTGTCTCAGTTGACCTATTATCAATTCGATATTTTTCGTTACTCCGATGTTTCACTTGGTCGAAAAACTTTTTACCGAAGTTACACTTAGCCGAAATAACATTTGTTCGAAATATTTATTTTTAAACGCATATCAAAATACTAAGTGTGAGAGAACTCACTGTTGTGAGTGAATACAAATGTTTAAAACAGCGACTTTAAAAAAAAATGTCGACGGAGCCCCGCTCCGCGGGGCGCCTATTTATGTCTGCAGGGTCTAAAGTAACCTAACACGAAGGAAATAACGGGAGCTGAGTTCGTTCGCTTTGCTCGCTCACTTCAGCTCCCGTCATCCCCTTCGAACCTAACCTACCCGTGTCGGGATGCCCTAAATAAATAAGTATACACAGACAAGACTGCGTGAAGTCGATTTTGCAGCGATTCGTTTCTGTCACTAAATTTTGTAGCCCAACATATTGACTTTTTATGACAGTATTACAATTTTAAATTGTGACTTAATAATATTCCCTAAAATGTTGTTTCGGTTTGGTGAAAATATGGCAAATTAAAAAAGTTCAAAAGAGGCTTCGGCCAAAAGCAGTTCGGTAAAATAATACATATGCCACATGATACTTCGATGATCTGAAAATATGTCAAATAATGCATATAGCAAAAGAGACGTCGCGTCGGTCAATAGTTTTCGGTAAAATTAAATTCGACCAAAAAATATTCGGACAAGTGATCGGTTCCCAGTTTGAACATTATAATTAAATTATTAAAGCCATTACAAATGATGTGTGATGTGTGTAGGTAAGGTAGGGTAGAGTAGATAGGGTAGGGTAGGTAGGGTATGGTAGGTAGGTAGAGTAGAGCGGTAGATAGATAGGTTGGGTTGGTAGATAATAATAATAATAGTTTATTTCATAATGGGATTGCAAAGCTTACAAATATTGCATTTATATATTTTTAAAGTTCAATAATACAATAAAGACGGGTGAAGTACTGTACTCCTAGATAGGCTAAAATTTAGCCTGTGTTAAGGAGAGACAGTGCCGTTCCCCTGTTTGGCGGATTATTATAGAAATAGTGTATGTGCGCTCAGTATAAAATTTGGAATTTGAAGCAGCATCTGGACACAAGTGTGGTTATTATACAATAGTTATACATAACACATCTAGAGTGTCTGGGTGTGTATGCATGTGTGTGTGTGTTAGTGTGTGTAGGGGCATTTATGTGTTAAGTGGGTGTACGTGTGTATATGTATGTGTTTACGAGATGAATTTGTGAGGAATAATTCAGTGTCATCATAATTGAGGTCCAAAAGGAGTGTCCGTATTGTTTTTGTACAATTGTAGAATGAGAGCTTAAAGATTGGGCATTTTTCATTAATTTTATTATAGAGAGATGGAGCAGGATATAAAGAGAATCGTTTTACAAAAGAGCTACGTGGAAGTGGAACTGTGCAGATTATGTCTTTTAGACGTTTAGAGATATGTAGACATGGTGTTCTGGAATGTTGGAGTAAAACTATATGTGAAATGTACTGTTGAAATGATAGGTAAGAAGAAGAAAAGAAGAGAGAAGAGAAGAGGTAGAATGGTAGATAAGATAAGAAGATAGATAAAGGTAGATAAGATAGTAAGATAAGTAGGTAGGTAGGGTAGGTAGGGTACCTGGTAGGTAGGTAGGTAGGTCAGAAGGTAGGTAGGATAGGGTAAGGTAGGTAGGTGACCGGTTGACGGGATTGAAGCCACGGGAGACAGCTAGTTCTAAATAAAGATAAATATAAATAAATAATATTATTAATGAATAAATACGGTTTAAAAAAAAGAAACATTAAATTTAAACAAGTACTCACTGGGTTTCCAGTTTTTCCCTTGTTACCCTTCATTCCTGGAAATCCCCTATAACCCTGGAAATTTTAATTTATTTTCATTTTCTTGTCGAACAAATGAATTATTTCAACACTTTCACGTACCTTATATGTAATTAATTATCTATATTATTCACTTTATCGGTCTAATATTAGTTATAGTTCTATCTCGCGGGTTAAGTAACTTTTATGACCTCGAAATAAGAGTCATTTTGTTACGATTCATTCGCCATCGTGAGATGGTTGTTCTATACTTTTTAACGACACGGGGACACATCAAAAATGCAATGTTGGTGGTAGAAAGAACTCAACGTGCGGTACTTAAGGTAGTGTGTTTTAAAAACTACAGGTATCCTACTAATCTTTATATCTTTGGCTTTCCTCCTTCGTTCCGGTTCAGTAATACGGTTGTATTCAAATACGCTGCGGATTTTAATTTAGAATATTATGTTATGTGCTTGTTTTTAGGGTTCCGTACCGGAAGATCCAAACAGAATCCTAATGATGTCACTCACGTGTCTGTCTGTCTGCCCGTATGTCCTTTGTCTGTTACATGGGTTTTACCAGCAAAAGGTTGGAGCTACAATCTTCAAATTTTCACAGTATAAGCATTTTGTTGACTTGGGTCAAAAAATGTCTAATATTTTTTGACAACTTGTATGGCTATTTATCATATTATTATTACAACAGCGCCATCTGTGGACGAGTAGTAAAACGACGTTAGTCATTGATCTCTTGTTTGCACAGACACTTGACAGCGTAGTACAAGGCAATGTCAAAAGAGGGCGCCAGCATGTCTGTGTTAGAACAATTAATTAAAGATTTGAGAGTTGACATTAAAAAGGACTCCGAAGAAGTATTAAACCAATTGGAGACTAGAATTACACATAGCATAAACAAACATTTGGACCAGAAATTTAAACTAGTTCAAGAAGAAATTGATCATATCAAGGAAAATGGAGTTGAACAAAACCGAAGAATTCTGGAAATAGAAAAGCACATAAGATTCAGGAATATCATTTTCTTTGCTATTAAGGAAGAAGAAAGATCGTACGAAGAATTGGAAAGCATCATTTTAAACATTGTTACAAAAGATCTCAAAATTGATTGTACTCTTAAAGAAATAGAAATGGTTAGAAGAATGGGCAAAAAGACGGAAAACAAAATAAGACCCATTACTGTAACCTTCACTACGTATGGTAAAAAACTATCTATTCTGAAAAATCAAAAATACCTGAAGGAAAAACCAATTTACATTAAAGAGGACTATCCTAAACAAATACTAGAAAAGAGACGTGAACTACAGAAACAAGTACAAATAGAAAGAAATGAGGGAAGGATAGCATTTCTACGTTACGATCGCCTCATAATCAAAGAATCCGGTTCAAGTACGAAACCAAATACCAGTAAGGAGGAGTTAATTGGAACTCAGAATAAAACAACTCAAAAACGAGAGTTAGAAATTACACCACCAAACCACAACTCAAATTCCTACGTATGCAAAGCTCGTTCACCTAAGGGTCAAGCTACTAAACGAACCAAAGTGTACAAGAATAAACCAAAAGGACAAAGCTCAATGACTTCCTTCTTACAGGGTTCTAGCAATCAAGATACGCCGAGATATGCCACAGCTCTGTCTTCAGATGAATCAGAATAGCAGCAAGCAAAGCCCCCCAAATGTACTTCATACAAATCAAACAAAATACCAACAAAATCAATAAATTTTAAAAAGTCATCCTACAAAAAACCTCCCCCAGAACGGCCGGTCACCGTGGGGGTTGTAGACCAAAACCCTCCAAATCAAACTGAGGACACATCAAGCTACCAACCGACAGAAAACAAAAAGTACTACATAGCCACTTTCAACGTTAGATCATTAGCGAGTGAAACAAAAATTATTGAGTTGGAATATGCTATCTCCCTTATAAAATGGGACATAATAGGAATCTCTGAAGTGAGAAGAGAAGGATTATCAATAGAAGACAGAGGCAGTTATCTTTTATACTACTATGGACAAACAAAAGGGGCAAGGGGTGTGGGCTTTCTGGTAAGAAAACAGAAAAACATCGAAGTGCAAGACTTTATCCCTACATCGGAAAGAGTCGTGACTCTACAAGTGAAGATTCACGATAAGATCTACTCACTATTGCAAGCCTACGCACCCACAGAAACCGCTAGTGAATCGGAAATACAACAGTTCTACTATGATTTAGAGACAGCTATGGTGAGTTGCACAAAATATACTATCTTTATGGGCGACATGAATGCCAAAATAGGGAAACAGGAATCTGGCGAGCATCTGACCATGGGTAGGTATGGATATGGTAAAAGGAATAAAAGAGGACAGATATTTTTAAACTTTTGCCACCAACACCATCTCAAGGTAACTAACACATTGTTCAAAAAGCCAGAAGAATTAAGATGGACATGGCTCTCGCCAGATGGAAAAACTAGAAATGAAATTGATTTTATAGCAACACATCAAACTAAAAACATAGAGAACGTCGAAGTGCTGAGAAAATTTTCACATTCTAGTGACCACAGGATGGTAAGGATTACGTTGACCTTAAAAAACATAAAGAAATCACGATCACAATACCGAAAAAATGCACAATGTTCAGTAGACTACACCAAATTTGAAAAAGAATTCTCTTATCACATTGAACATAAAGAAGAAACAGTACAAATACTTTATGACCAGTTGGAAATGACCCTAAAAAAATGCTCTACCAACCCAGATACCTCCAAAAGGAAAAATAAATTAGAATCCATTATTACACAACAAGTTATAGAAAAACAGAACCTAAGACAACAGCTGAAAAACAAAAGTAATAAAACAAAACACGAGAAGTTGAGACTAAGTAAACTATATAGAGAAGTTAACAATCTAATAAAAACTAATCTAAAGAATTACAGAAGCGGCATACTCTACTCCTCCCTGAAAAAGTCAGGAGGCATCAAGAAAGCATATAAAGCAATAAACACCACCAAAAACCTATTGTCACACCTATGCAATACTGATGGCTCAACGGTAACAAATAGGAATGAAGTTATGGAAGTGGCTACGCAGTTCTACAAAGAACTCTACAACGAGCCTCGTCAAGACACACAGGCAAATACCATAAACTGGGCTGGCAACGACGACTCAGTGCCACCTTTCTTAGAAAACGAAGTGGAATTATCCATCAGAAAGTTAAAGACAGAGAAAAGCCCCGGCCCAGACGGCATGACTAACGACATAATCATCGCAGGAATAGATAAATTAATCGCCCCCCTCACTAGATTGTTTAACTTAATTTTAAAACATAAAAAAATTCCCGTACAATGGACGTGTTCAGAAATAGTACTACTATACAAAAAAGGAGATCCAAAATTGATTTCAAACTACAGACCTATTAGCTTGATGCCTTGTTTGTACAAAGTTTTCACGTCGACTCTGCTTCGAAGAATAACGAAAGTGTTAGATGAGAATCAACCAGTTGAGCAGGCCGGGTTCCGTGGGAAGTACTCAACAGTTGACCACATCCACACTCTGAAGCAGATAATAGAGAAATACATAGAGTACGACAAACGTCTATACATTGCCTTTATAGATTATTCAAAGGCATTCGACTCTATATCACACTATTCTATTTGGCAGACACTAACGGAACAAGGTGTCAACACTGAATATATAGAGCTCATTAAGGAAATATACAAAAACAGCACGGCTCGAGTGAAAATCGAAGTTGCAGGCCCATTATTTAAGATAGCACGAGGTGTTAAACAGGGTGACCCACTCTCCCCAAAGCTTTTCATCGCAGTATTGGAAAATATCTTCAGGAAACTAGACTGGCAAAATATGGGTATCAGGATAGACGGAAAATATTTAACGCATCTTAGATTCGCGGACGATATCGTCATATTTTCTGAAGATCCAGCGGAGTTGCAAGTGATGATGGAAACCCTCAGTATATATAGCAAAAATATTGGACTCGAGATAAACAAAGATAAAACAAAAGTAATGACAAATAAAGAACATGTTCCTATTTCCTGCAACTCAATACCAATTCAATACGTGGAAGACTACACCTATCTCGGCCATGTCATATCATTTAAGGATTGTAGCGAAAAGGAAATAAATACCAGAATAAAAAACACATGGAATAAATACTGGGCCATGAAAGAAATTTTTAAAAATTCTTTTCCACCAAGGCTGAAAGCTAAAGCTATGAGTACCTGCTTAATACCTTGCCTCACTTACGCGTGTCAAACTTGGTCCTTAACAAAGAGACAACAAATGAAAATTAGGACTTGTCAGAGAGGACTTGAACGAAGTTTCATGAATATAAAACTAAGAGACCGAGTGAAAACCTCGCTGATAAGGAAAGCAACAAGATCTAAAGACGTGATAAAGCTGATACTCAAACTCAAATGGGGATGGGCAGGACACATCCAGAGGCTGGAACCACAACGATGGGCCCAGATCATAACAAACTGGACCCCCAGATCTGTTAAAAGGAGAAGAGGCAGGCCTTTTAAAAGGTGGAGAGACGAAATTGTCAAAACTGCTGGCAACCTTTGGGCCAGGACAGCTAGACTTCGCGATAAATGGAAGCATTTGGAGGAGGCTTTTACCGCCTCAGGCGGTCCTTACACTGAAATAGAGACAGACAACGGCAATACTAACACACAATACTAACAAATACTAAGTTAAGTTTTATTTACATTTTACTAACATACTTACATAATTTAAAGCGATGTTGTATAAACATGATGCAACTTCAACCTAGTAAGGAATTAATAAAAGCTTTTTTTTTTTTTTTTTTTTTTTATTTTTTTTTTTTTTTTTTTTTTTTTATTTTTTTTTTTTTTTTTTTTTTTATTTTTTTTATTTTTTTTTTTTATTTATTTTATTTTATGGCTATTTATGGCAATAAGCATGTTTTGACCCAAGTCAACAAAATGCTTATTGCCATAAATAGCCATGCAAATTGTCAAATATTTTTTTTTATATATTTAAGGAAGGGGGGAATAAAAATAAATTTTTGATCTACCCCATCGAGAGGAATATCGTTGTTTAGAACTCGTTGATTAGATAAAAACTGTATTTATTGTTTTTAAAAATATTGAAAAACAAAGAAATGAGATGCACATTAAAAGTAATTCATTCGCGTTCTAATACAATGCTAATGATATTTAATAACGACGACCTGCTAGAGCAAGGTGAAGGAATCTTTCGTCGAAATACTAAAACAATCAATTGGCAGTTACAGTTTATTGGCATTAATTGAGGGTGTTTTTTTCGGTGTCGCGATTGGGTCGAATATTATTATGGAAGTTTGCTTAAAAAGTGTTTAGAATATTTAACTATTACTTAATAGTTGCACTACTGATGTGAAATATTTATTTTTTGATATAATTATGTGTAATTTTGAGATATAAACAATACTATGTATATTTATTATGTAGATACTCACAACGTGTCCCATATCTCCTTTCTGAAGACTTTCAGTATTTTCATTCTAAAAAAAACAAAAATGTTGTACTAATATATAAGATCATATCGTAATTAATTAATTTAAAATATGTACTGAATATATGCAAAGGGTTTAAACATCTTAAAAGTATTATTTTTCATACAGATAAAATTTTTCCTTCCCGGGTGCATTAAAATTAATGTATGTTGTATTTTACTTACGAAAGAAAATCCGGGACGCGATGCTGAAACAATCGTAATAATGTTATGAGATTATTATGTTTTAAGATACATTCTAACAAATAAACGTGAAGTAATATTAATTTTATAGTCTAGTTTCAGCTCTGGTTCGATAATTATATGGAATTATACAAATCGACAATAAATCAAAAAGACAGAATCGCGATGTCTAATTATTCTAAATATTAGCCAATTGTTAAAACTGTTAACTGATAACTGATTTTTGATTGATTGTTAAAACTGTTAACTGATTGATTTGAATTGTTAACTGATTTATGGCACATTGTCTAGAATTTCAGGTTTGCGAATTGTACATACGACAGTCTTGCGTTGAAATACAGCTGTCGTAGAACATTATTTAACATTTTTGAAGATTTACCTGACGTATTTTGAAGTGACAGAGTAAAGAGCAGAAAAATAAATGACAATACTTTGACGTCCATTTTTCAATCGTCTGGGAGTAGACTAAATTAAATAAGAAAATTATTTGTTTAACAGTGTCGGTGAGCACGGTTTTCCTTGTTACATACAGGATGGATATAAAAAATAATTAGGCGGACATTTGCAGCGAGTATGGTTTTACTAATGCAGCTATCAAATATATTCCGCTGTTTCGATATTTATCAATCAAGGATCAAGGGCCTGAAACAAAAGGCAGTACTCCTTGATGCGGCTCTCATTGTGAGGAGTTTCCTGTCTCTGGAGCCCTAACCACCGGCTTGGACCATATTCCCGATACCGGATGGCCTCTATTTTTACCCGACTGCCGAAGGAAGGTAATGTGTTTATCAGTCTATGTATGTATGTATGTATGTATGTATGTATGTATGTATGTATGTAAGTATGTATGTATGTATGTATGTATGTATGTATGTACGTTTGTTCCTATGTGGCGTTCTAGAGACCAAACACGTTGGCCGATTTTGATGATTCATACGTCAATCGATTCGTCTTAACCCCGCGAGTGTCACAGGCTACATTAAAATTGGAAAATGAAAAATTTTGGCGAAAATTTAGGGGATTTTAGGCGCCATATTGTGGGGAACAAATTTTTTTTTTTCTTCCGAACCCATCGTGTGGGGTATCAAAATAAAGGGTTTTAAGAGGTGATTTTAAAAATATACAACACTTATACGTTTAAATGTACCTAAATCTTAAAAAAAGATAACTAAAAAGTTATAAATAAAAAAAGTTAATTAAAAAAATCTAAAAACCCGACTGCTTGAAAAGCGACCTAAAAAGTCTTAAACAAGGAGAAAAACATGCTGTGCAGTCGGAGGATACATCTGGTTTTGGTCAGCCAGCTCGCGAATATGTATCCTCCGACTGCACAGCATGTTTTTCTCCTAAAAATAAAAAATTGAAAAACCAATAAAAAATGTGTCCTCAGCAGACCGAGGAGCGGTATGGCGGAATCCCTTGGATGGCTTTCTCGAAAATTAGCAGGATGAGGCGCAGCATTAAGGGAAATTTAAGGAATGGTTCTTACCTTTCTTCTGAGCCGTAATATGAGTAACTCGACTTGTGAGTGGGCTCGCTTCGCTCGCTCGGCTCGTATTGCATCACACTAGGTTATTTTACTCTCTCCGAGTTAATAGCTAACCCAAACCCATTAGGTATGTATAACAATTTGTTAATTTAACCTCGTGTTAGCAATAACTCTGAGTTAAGTTCTTGGTGCAAGTTGTCCTAAGTGAGATGGCTCGGATTGCTTGGTCAACTTGAGTGGCCTAGCTTGGCTCGTGAGAAGTTTGTATTGACTTTTAAGAATTTAATTCAGCTTTTTTGGCTCTTCTAGTGCTGTACTGAATAAATGTTTTAACTCTTTAATTTAATTTTACCTATATCTTGATGACACGTAGCCATCAGGCAGTTGGCCGTAACGATAATCGGCACAATGATCGCCAAGTCCACATTCCACATGTCGACAACCTCGTGTGCTTTGTCTTTATTGTTATTATTTTTTTTAATCAATAAATTATTACTGATTAATACATGCATCAAAAACAAAACAAGATGGAGATGAAAGTGCACAAAGTATTACCGTCCTGTAAAATTTTAGCTATTAATTACCCGGTTGCCCAGTTGCGGTCTTGTATGTTTGTATGTATGTAATATTCTTTATTACCTCATATATTTCAAACTAATTGGCGGATTTTTATAATTAAGACATCGTTAGTTAGGTCTTGACTGCCCAAGTGTTCTTAGCTAAGTGCCTTTAAAAAAAAGGAACATGGCGGATTTTGAGCGCCATATTGTGGGGGTTGCATTTTTTTTTTTCTTCCATACCCATCGAGTGGGGTATCTAAATGAAAGGTTTTTAGAGGAGATTTCAAAAATATATAATACTTATATGTTTAAATATACCCAATTCGAAAAAAATATGTTAACTAAAAGGTTATAAATAAAAAAAGTTATTCAAAAAATCCAGAAACCCGCCTGCTTAAAAAGTGAATTAAAAAGACGTAAACAAGAAGAAAATCATGTTGTGCAGTCTGAGGATACATCTCGTATTAGTCAGCCAGCTCGTGAATATGTGGCACCCCTCACTGTGGCCAAGACACCTTTAGCCATCTCTGATCAGTCTCGTGAGTCTGCGAGGCTGGCAGTGAGTGTACCCTTCCCGAACCTGAAATTCCTGCCCACTATCTGCCTGTGACTTTAGGTTCCATGGTGCAGATATCTTGAACTTGTAAGGGCTGTAGGACTTACAGGTCTTAGTGTCATAGGGACTGTACGAGCATCGCCACATGATATGTATTGTTTTAGTTTTAACCTGAACAAGCATTTGGTAATTCACCGATAACTTGTGTACATTCTTCGACTATCACGCCCACCACTAGTAACCTACTTTATGTATTATATATTTTCATGTACAGTCACACCCTTAACATTACTGCCGCCTTACGTGACGTATGTTAGGGACATAATTAGTGTTTAAATTGGCATAGTTACACATTTCCGATCTGATATTCGTAAGCCAATTAATATTTGAATAACAAATTGTTATCATAATACGTATTGTGAAGTTTAATGGCTGTCAAAAAAGTTACAGAAATGTAAGAGCATGGTCTTTGCTTGTTATCTTTTCACGTCCGGGTCCTATAGGCTGAACGGATTTGGCATATGGGAAGACGTTGACCTTGATTACGACAAAGGATAATGCTTTTTAACCGACTTCATAAAAAGGAGCAGTTTCTCAATTCGAAGGAATCTTTATGTTTTATTTTTTTTTATTTATGTTCCACGAAAACTCAAAGATGCCTGGACCGATTTGAAAAATTCTTCTTTTGTTTGAAAGGGTATACTTGCCAGGTCAGGATCTGATACTGTAATCCTGGCGAAATCGAGAGAAATTCTCAAATATTATAGGCATGCATAAAGCGATTTTGGTATTTTCTTCAACAGTGCAATCATTTGCACTCAGAAAGTATCATTTGGTAAAGTGGAACTGATGAAGAAGACTACAGATAGTCACTGGAACTTCTTAATGCTATGTATAGCACGGATACTAATAACATATCTCAAATAGTTAACCGACTATCATGAAGCAAAAACTTATAAAAATAAATGGTACTTACTGATGAAACTGGCAACATCGAACTGATCTCATGATAAAGCCGAAAGGCAGGCAGTGGACCTCCGAAATAAAACCTATTTTAGTTGTGTTTAGGGTTATTGGAATCGTCATGAGATGTACTTTGGCTTAAAGACTATCTTACCATCCACTACTACTACTACTAATTATCCACTATCTTACCATCAAGTGAGATAGTGGTCAAGCGCGAGCCTATAAATAATAAAAAAAAACAAAAAATAATTTTAATACATAACAACAGTACATAGCTAGGGATAATAGACTTTCACCCTGAAACGGTGAGTACACACACATGTCCCTCAAATAAGTGATCAGAATACTTGTTATTCTCTATTTAGCACTTCTAGGTAACCTATACTTCTACCTAGGCCCTAGATTTTACTAGAACTAAAAAGAAATAAATCAAAACATATTAAAAAAAAAAACAAACTGACTTCCAAAACAAAACAAAAGGCGAAAAATAACTTTCTTTACCGAAATCGGTGCCAAAAACCCGAAAAACAATAGGTGCCAAAGACACTGACTTCGGAAAATAAAGTAATTTTTCGCTTTGTACTGTTTTGTTTAGGAAGTCGGTTTCATTTTTTTGTAAAAAAGTTTTTTTAACGTCAAAAGTATGTTCACTTAGGATAATTTTCGAATCTATAATTATTGTATTTTTTGTCTCATATTTTTTTAATAATCAGATTTTTAGTTTACATTAACAAAGTCATGCCAGTTACTCACTTTCAGTGCACGTGAGCGAAGCCACAGGTGAGAATCTACTCTTCGGATTCCTTCATTCAACATAATCCATTATTTATCTTTTCTTGACACAACACACCTTGGATGATGGATCACAGTAGATGCGGATTGCATTATATTCATCTCTTTAATATCCAAACATTCCAGTCTATACCAGACATCGGCAAATCAATTGATTAACATAAACCAACTATCATATTCCGGAGGAATTTCAAGGAATAGATGCCTAACTGCATTAAGACAGCCTATGTATCACCATTGTACATGAAGTTTAAATAAATAAATAAATAGATACCTATGTAAGGATCGTAGCAAGTGGCGTTCTGTAGTGTCTACCTACCCCTACGGGAAAAAGGCTTAAGTTTTTGTATGTATTTTGGTATCTACCTGTGTTTTATTTTACGTCTGTTCGTTAATATTAATAACGGAACTATGATTGATTAATTTAATACCTTTAAACTAAATATAATCTGAATCACAAAAACGGCTTTTTTGAAATTAGTATGCAGGGGGTTTCGGGGGCGACAAATAGTCCAGTAGCCAGAAGAATATGCCCTTTGATAATTCAAAAGTTTGTTATTTTCGCTGGGTGGATACCTTATGTGAATTCAACGCTATGTACAAAAATGCTAACAGTTTAGAGTTATGCAATAGGCATAAAGTAGGTATTTCCTATTATTTCGTGTTATAACAATAATATAAAATTTAAATTTTAATAATTTACTGTTTCTTTATTAATACTATCTAAACTTTATATTAGTGAAAATGCTAACAGATACATACTGTGGAACAATGGAAAACTGAAAATGGTTCGTAACTCTTTCAATAAAAGATTTAAGTTTTCAAATCATTTCCTATATGCGTAGAGGGATTAGTTATACCTTACAACAAAAGTTCTAACAACTAAGTATAATGCTGCACAGGTTATTGTATTTTTACATTGTGATTTGGGAAATATTGAATTTAAGTTTATAAATTTGCGCCTACATATTCGAAATAATAAACTCTGCCACCATACAAAAGTTTAAACACTTATGTGCTATGCTAGTTTAATAAATCAAATACAATTTGTGTATTGCGGGGCGCGGTGTAGGTATGTACGATCAGTATAAATTCTTCGAACCATACAGACCACAGAGGCCCACATCATAAACGGACTCTTCTGATGATTTTTAGAAAAACATTACCGCGCAAATTCTTATTTCAAACTGGCGTCTAGTATCCGACAGATCGTTCACTGTTATTTTGCCTATAAATGCAACCTTATTGCTACGATAATAAAGATCACTAAAATAGGTAATCTGGCATGTGTTATACAAGCCTTCCCCGTGCTAGTCGAATAAATATTAAAATTATGTCTGGTACTGTACGACTGCCCCATATAAGAACGCAGTAGGTGACATATTTTTATAATGGTTTTATACCCTGATAATCTTATTTATATTATTTTAATGAGTTTTAATATGCTGCGATGGACTGTGTAATTTTAACCAGGAAATTTATAATTTAAATTGAGATTTGGTGCTTTAATTAATACATTTTATCATTATTTACAATAGGAAAGTCCCTTCAAATTGTAAAAACACCAAAATTAGCAAATGGTACTTAATAGGTATTGAATTATCTTGTTTAGAGATATGTAAAATATTTAATAGATTTAGGACACCATTAATATCATTTGTGTTATTACGTACAGTTCACCCGTAAGCCTTGTTTAGTACTCGCTTATTTTTTTTTTTCGTTTAGTTACCTAACACAAGATGACATTCCATAGGCTAATTCAAATAATATTTTTGCGCTTTCCTGGAATATAATATTTTATGGCATTTACTAGGTTTTGATGTACAGCAATCGTGTGGTAAGGTCACGTGGTGCAGATTTTTCGTTATAATAGAGTTTAAAAACTAATAGATAGGGCGCAATAGACACGATAATGTAAAATTTATCTACCTTTAAAATAAAAAAAAATGTTCTAAATCTTGGTAAGCGTATCACAAAACTGACACCTAAACTTGCCGGACTCACTAGGGTTGCTACTATATTGATTCTGAAAAAAAAAAGAGTAGGTAATATTTTACAAACTTAAATACATCGATTTGTATAAGCATACATCATATCATGCTTACAGTGTCATCTACTAAGGCTTAATGGGTAACACTGCCTTTATTGTATTAGGTCTTAGGACCAGCGATGTAGTCAGTTTAGTTGTGACAATTGCACCGGTTATAAGATGTTTGATATTTCTACAGTCACATCTGTTTGGAAAAGGCATTTGCTTGGACTTTTCCCTAATATGTTGGGGTTGACTTCCACTGTTTTCAGTCGAACCAGACGCATCTGAATACCAGTGTTTTAAATGAAGTGACTGCATAACCTGCCAACCCAGATTATACGGTAATCCTACTAGATAATACGGTACCCTTTTTGTTAGGGTGGCCGCAGACTTTCGGGTTTCTGACGACCCGTAACGACTGTCAAAGATTCACGATACAGAGAATTTTATTATTCTGTCATCTCGATATACTGTCAGCACGGCAGGTACGACTATTCCGTGTTCTGTGAATATTTCTTTCTTATTCTTTTTATTGGAACAAAGAAGTTAGAAATCGTATTCGACCTCAACATTAAAAATAACAAATTGCCATAAACTTAGGTTTTATGAACGAGGTTTAAATAATAGTAATGAAATGGTTTCGCGCCTCATTCAATACATTCAGAGTGGAGTGTCACCGCGCCCCGCAGTATTTGATTTATTATACTAGCATAGCACATAAGTGTTTAAACTTTTGTATGGTGGCAGAATTTATTATTTCGAATATGTAGGCGCAAATTTATAAACTTAAATTCAATATTTCGCAAATCACATTGTAAAAATACAATAACCTGTGCAGCATTGTACTTAGTTGTTAGAACTTTTGTTGTAAGGTATAACTAATCCCTCTACGCATATAGGAAATGATTTGAAAACTTAAATCTTTTATTGAAAGAGTTACGAACCATTTTCAGTTTTCCATTGTTCCACAGTACGTATCTGTTGGCATTTTCACTAATATAAAGTTTAGATAGTACTAATAAAGAAACATTAATTTATTTAAATTTAAATTTTATATTATTGTTATAACACGAAATAATAGGAAATACCTACTTTATGCCTATTGCATCACTCTAAACTGTTAGCAGTTTTGTACATAGCGTTGAATTCACATATGGTATCCACCCAGCGAAAATAACAAACTTTTGAATTATCAAAGGTTATGTGGAAAATAATTGTATCCCTACTGGACTAAAATGGATCTAGTTTGTTTTTATTATTAGAAAACATCGTTTTCTCTATTTTCACCCAAGCAGAGCTCGGTCGCCCATTTACCTATAATAATGAAGGGAAAAGTGTTGTGGTGGCCCAGTGTTAATGACCTCGCCTCTCGTGATTGAAGTCGTGGGATTGAATCCGGGTGGGTACCAATGTGACTTTTTCAAATTCATAGGTACTTTCTGAGTTTATCTTGTACATCACTGACAATGGTGAAGGAAAACATCGTGAGGAGATCGTATAGTTAATGTGAGTCTGAAATCGCCAACCAGCATTTAGCAATGGAGCACGCTTGCCTAAAAGTAATCTATTCACTCTTGACTAGAGACCCCCGATTTCATTTATTGATTTCATTGTTATTGATTGTGTATTACGCAATTACGACGCAGCTTTTACCATTACTTTTAGGTAGAATAACTGCGCATAATATGGAGTCGTTGACCTGAAAATAATTGATTGTTAAAATAGTAAGTGCTTATATTTCAAAAACAGGAAACCCAATTCATTATTTTAGCACCTAAATAACAAAGACTTCTGATAAGCTATAATGAACTGAAACTTAAAAATAATGTATAATATTTGATAAGTAGTAAAACATTAAAATAACAAATATAATTATTATTTATTTTGCAGAACGAGGAAAACATTTTAAATTTAGTATGGTAATTGATTATTTAGTTACCTAGGTGTTAGATGAAGAAAAAAATATGCAGAGTCGAATGCTCGCGCCATATGTCGATAACGTGTGTATGATATTTTATATCACACCGATTATCGATTTTTTCTAAGTCAAATTGTAAGTATGTTCACATAGACGCAATGCGATGCAATTCAACCGAGACACACTTCAATTGTTATTAGAATTTACGTTCGCGATATCGCTTATAACGTCGTCAGGGAACGGCCTTACATTTTAGCTGAGAGTTCCTTCTTGGCTATAAAAATAACAGCCCCGCGGGTCGATCTTCAAGGTTTGCAAAGCTCACAGAGATCAGTGTAAGGAAGGATGGTTGACCATCTTACCATACCGATATTCCTGCGTGCCTCGGAAAGTACGTTAAACTATTGGTACAGGGTATCATTTATATACTTTTATCAGGCATTACGGATAGTTAAAAGCCAGGGAATATTCACCAGCCTTGGTGCCTATCGTATTACCTAAGCTCTGATTTATAATTTCGTAGACTAAACTGACATTTGGGGGGTTGCCAATTTAACGTTAAATAAAAATAGTGTCGTATCCAGAGTGATCGAAAGTTGATCGAAAATAGAAATATCACGGTACAAAAAAACATTTGTTAAGAAACTAGCGGACCTTATTTAATTCCTACTCGTTTATATCAGACTTCATTCTATCGATCACATCACATTTTTGTGCACTTATTTTTGTTTTCTATTAGCTTTATTTATTCGAAAGCATTTGTACAACATTAGATATACCTTTTCTGTGATAATATGTTAGATTAGCCTCGAAAATAAAGACACTTGCTGCGAAAAAAATCATCATCTTCTTCATCATCAGCCTATTAATGTTCCCACTGCTGGGACACAGGTCTCCTCTTTGTGAGAGGGAATGGCCGTAATCCACCACGCGGGCCCAGTGCGGGTTGGTGGATGTCACATGTCTTCAAATTATTGGTACTAGGACATGCTGGTTTCCTCACGATGTTTTACTTCACCGTTTTGAGAGCAGTGGTGATAAAATAATTTACACAAAGTAAAGAGCCTACCTATGCTCGAACCCACGACCTACAACTTGCAAGCGCGGCCGATACCACTGGGCCACCACTGCTCCTTCTATCGACCAAATTTATTTTTTTGTTGATTTCTTATTTATTGCAATAAATGTTTATGTACTATATGTATGAATACTGTTTAAATATATTACGTTTACATTCATAAAACATTTATTTACACCAATTAGTCAAATTAAGTTGAGGAGTCATGTCACATTGATTCTATGAATCACTCTATGAGCCTTTCCTACAACACTATGCTCTAAGCTTGCAACATTTTAAAAATAAAAACCGGCCAAGTGCGAGTCGGACTCGCGCACAAAGGTTTCCGTACCATTATCGCAAAAAACGGCAAAAAAAACACGTTTGTTGTATCGGAGCCCTACTTCAATATTTATTTTATTCTGTTTTTATGCTTGCTGTCCCTCTAAGGGATCGAATGCGAAATGAAATTTTAACGTTGGATCGGGTTCGGGGTAAATAAAGCGCAAGATCCCAGTATACAACTTCACTATCCTTCACCGAAACACGTCACACTAAAATACCTTGGTGTCAGTTGGTTGGTCAAATTATACTTTTAAATTGAAGGTAAACGGAAGAAGGTACAAAAAAACGAAAACAGAATGCCACTCGGCAGTAGCATTCCTCGGTAATGTCATTCGGTAGGGGCGCAGGCCAGCCAGCCAACTCCACGCTGTGAAGCCAGGCGGACAGCTCTAGCTGGACAGTCAGCCCTAGCCGAACACGTCCGGGGAAGGAAATCCGCAAAATTCAAGATGGTGCACAGCTTAATTAGAAAAACCGGCCAAGTGCGAGTCGGACTCGCACACGAAGGGTTCCGTACCATTATCGCAAAACACTGCAAAAAAATCACGTTTTTTGTATGGGAGCCCCCCTTAAATATTAATTTTATACTGTTTTTAGTATTTGTTGTTATAGCGGCAACAGAAATACATCATCTGTGAAAATTTCAACTGTGTAGCTATCACGGTTCATGAGATACAGCCTGGTGACAGACAGACAGACAGACAGACAGACAGACAGACAGACATTTTTTTTTTTGTCGTTTTGTCTTTTTTGACTTTTGTGTGTGTGTGTGTGCATGTTACTTGGGGTCAGCCTAACACGTTTTCTTCTTCCATAAAGTCCTGTGTCATTAATAAAGTCACGCTATCACTGAATCCCTTTTCTTTCATATCACTCCTTACACATTTTCTTCCTCTCACTCTCCATTCATCCTCATTTATATTATTAACTCTTTGAGTAACATGCAGTTCAACCCTCCTCATCACATGACCGTACCAGGACAAACGGTTTCCTTTCAACTTTTCTGTCACTGTCGCCACTTTCAAACTTCCTCTAATATATTCATTTCTCACTTTATCCATTCTCGTTACTCCGCACAATCTCAACACTCTCATCTCTGCTACATTCAATCACTTTTCATCCATCTTTATAATAGCCCAACATTCTGAACCTCAGAGGACAATATTTTAAAATGTTTTAATGTTTTCGCCTTTATTTTAGCATCACGTTCAGTAATTTAATTGATAAGTAATAACATCGTTCAATTTTAATCTAAACAAGCAAAAGTCCTACCGGCAGGTCCTAGAACTTAAAATTAAAAGTCATGTTATCCAACAACCCACACTGGGTCTGCGTGGTGTTCAAGGCCCATTCCCTCTCTCACAGAGAGGATGCCTGTATCCCAGCAGTGGGAACATTAAAGGCTGATGATGATATTGATGAAACGAAATTATACCAAAAGGAAATTCATGAATCTTAAATACTTAGCTTAATGCTTATAGAATTTTTACTCGCTACTACTAAACAAGAAGTTCTTTCTTATTTCGATTTCCTTCTCGAGCAAAGAAAGTGGTATGGGCATTCCATATGTCATTCTCAATAACAGCCGGTAATATATCTGAATTTTTCTGGTTGGCAATTAGCCCCACACAGTGAAATCGATGACGTTTTTGGTCTTTGATAATGGTCAATAATTATCGGTATCAGTAAGTTTTTAGTCCACATCTTAACCCAGGAAAATAAGTGTAATTAGAGGCCAATCTGCGAAAAAGATCCTAGTTAAGTCATTTGAACAGAATTATGTTTATTAGGGTAGTAGCAAGTAAGATGGGATTCTTATAGCCTGATAAGAATCTCATCACAGCTAAAACAAATTGGTTGTCAAAGGGCCCCTTAATCGGTTTTGTATTGTATCCTACATTTCTTGATGTTCGAAATTGTTTTATTTTTCCTCTAATACTGTTACTGAAAAACAGTGATATGGGGTATATTTCAGTACCGTTAACTTTCTGTTTTTACGTGTTTTATACCTAAAATCACACTAATATTATAAAGACGAAAGTTTGTGGGTGTGTTTGTAAGATTGTTATTTCTTCACGCTCAAACGGCTGTACGGATCTGAATGAAATTTGGCACAGAGATAAATTATAATCAAGAATAACACATAGGATACTTTCTATCCCGGGAATATGTTCCATCGGGATAACTTTCGACATTCACGCGGGCGAAGCCGCTTTCAGCAGCTAGTTGATAATTCTGTCAAAACCTGTAAACATGCCAAAAAACATAAATTTGAATGTAAAACGGTTCCTTTGAACATAAAAACATAATTTAACTGGCCTGAATTATGATACGCACAGAATTAGTACAAAAAATAACACAAAAAAAAAGATTTTTGCTCATATCTCGAAAACTTAGGCACATAAGTGAATCTTACGCAGGACTTTTTTGTGCACAATTCAACAAGAAATAAACTTGCTCTGAGCACAAATTGCAGTAAAATCAAAACTTGCATGGGCGCAAAAACTGATTTTTAGGCCCTTTGACAGCCCATTTTCTTTTTTGCTGTGATAGGATTTTTATGGACTTTTCAGGCAACATTACTATGACCATAATGAACATAATTCCGGTGAGATATTTTTCGAATCTACTTTACTTTGTGTAAATTATTTCATCACCACTGCTCTCAAAACGGTGAAGGAAAACATCGTGAGGAAACCGGCATAACCTAGAACCAAAACTTTGAAGGCACAATGTGGCATCCACCAACCCGCACTGGGCCCGCGTGGTGGATTACGGCCATTCCCTCTCACAAAGAGGATACCTGTGTCCCAGCAGTGGGAACATTAATTGGCTGATGATGAAGATGATGATGATTTTTTTCGCAGCAAGTGTCTTTATTTTCGAGGCTTATCTAACATATTATCACAGAAAAGGTATATCTAATGTTGTAAAAATGCTTTCGAAAAAATAAAGCTAATAGACAACAAAAATAAGTGCGTTTGTCTTATTTCACTGAGTAGGCATTTTTGATAAATTTATTTCATTGTATTAATTAGATTGACCGAAAACGGGATAATACAGGATGGTTAACTTTGTGCCACAATTAATTAGTAACTTGAGGCATGCGCCAATGTAATAGGAGAGGAAATTATATCATCATCAACTGCCTACAGCAATCCATTGCTAGACATAGGCCTGTCTATTCGCAAGACATTCTTATCGCCAACTCTCACCCAGCTACTACCAGCAACCATGCAAATATCGTTGCTCCACCTAGTCTGAGAGAGCCACCTTACAATTAATTAGTAAATTGAAGTATGCGCTAACGCAAAACGAATGGAAAGCTGAATTATATTATCATCAACAGCCTACAGCAGTCCACTGCTAGACACAGGCCTCTCCAATCGCAAGCCATTCTCATCGCCAACTCTCATCGCCAACTCTCATCTAGCTACTACCAGCAACCGTGCAAATATCATTGCTCTACCTAGTCTGAGGGAGCCACCTTACTTTTACCGATTCGCCATTCAAGAACACGTCTACCCAAACAGTCATTGGTTTAATAAGGCAGTCCCATTGCCATTTCAGCCGGCTTATTTTGTGAGCTATGTCGACAACTTGAGTTCATTGCCGGATCATTTTGTAACACCTTTTTTTATTCGACCTGGGATTAATTCATTTTACTAAAATAACTTGAAGTCACTTAATATTTAACCTCAGAATGACAGAAGCCTATACATTGTTTTAGCTGAGATTAAATTCCTAAGTCATTAAACGAAAAACATTTGATTTAACTCAGTGTCATGTTCTAAATTTTTGTTTAGAGAACGCCGAGAATAATAGATATTCAGTAATAAACTTTTGTACGATGTGCCTGGGTATATTTTAGAAATTAAAGTAATTTTTCACTTTGTAGTGTTTTTATTTGGCAGTCGGTTGTAATTTTTGTAAAAAAAAAATAATTACTGGTTTGTTGTTTTTCTGTACGTTACCATGGCCATCATATCCGGTACGGTGGGCCTCAAAGGGTGTTGTTTTTTTATGGTAGAGTAGCCCACCTAATTCCTATTCTCATCCTGAGTTTCTCAGCTCAAAATTATCGCAGAATTAATGTGACAAATTGTCAAGCACGCGGCTGTGGTGTGGCTGTTGAACATTCATTCAACCAATCACAGCAGATAACGCGTGCTTGACAATTTGTCACATTAATTATGCGATAATTTTGAGCTGAGAAACTCAGGGTTAGTTTTATGTGTTTGTGTTGATACAAAGACAGGCTAAAGAAACAGTTCCGCAATGCATGCCGGCTTGTTTGTGCAGTATTATGTTATGTTTAAGGAAACCTTAAAGATTGTTTTAGTTATAAAGAGTATATATCTATAGAGGTTTATGCATTAGCTTTATTATTAAGGTTTATAACTATGGATTTGTTTAAAATGTGTTGATGATTTTTACATGTGTTGGTATACCGTTTTTAGGGTTCCGTACCCAAAGGGTAAAAACGGGACCCTATTACTGAGACTTCGCTGTCCGTCTGTCTGTCTGTCTGTCTGTCTGTCACCAGGCTGTATCTCATGAACCGTGATAGTTAGACAGTTGAAATTTTCACAGATGATGTATTCCTGTTGCCGCTATAACAACAAATACTAAAAACAGTATAAAATTAATATTTAAGGGGGGCTCCCATACAAAAAACGTGATTTTTTTGCAGTGTTTTGCGATAATGGTACGGAACCCTTCGTGTGCGAGTCCGACTCGCACTTGGCCGGTTTTTCTAATTAAGCTGTGCACCATCTTGAATTTTGCGGATTTCCTTCCCCGGACGTGTTCGGCTAGGGCTGACTGTCCAGCTTAGGTTGACTGTTAGGCTAGAGCTGTCCGCCTGGCTTCACAGCGTGGAGTTGGCTGGCTGGCCTGCGCCCCTACCGAATGACATTACCGAGGAATGCTACTGCCGAGTGGCATTCTGTTTTCGTTTTTTTGTACCTTCTTCCGTTTACCTTCAATTTAAAAGTATAATTTGACCAACCAACTGACACCAAGGTATTTTAGTGTGACGTGTTTCGGTGAAGGATAGTGAAGTTGTATACTGGGATCTTGCGCTTTATTTACCCCGAACCCGATCCAACGTTAAAATTTCATTTCGCATTCGATCCCTTAGAGGGACAACAAGCATTGCGCTTTCCATAACTCGCTAAGCGGCATTAATCTAATATAATAACCATAGCACAAGTTTACCTCCCGGCCCTAAAAGTCATTACAGGCAGGACGCACTGATTGAAGACTAGTCTTTAGAATCTGTGGAATACACGGCAATAAGACTTGACCAAACATCGGCCACCAGCCCTACTGAATTCTTCTATTAGCCTTGCTCTCCTTCGAACAATTTTTTGTTCTTACCACTTCAGTTTTCCTGAGATACATCATCATCATCATGTTCATCATTTCAGCCGAAAGACGTCCACTGCTGGACATAGGCCTCCCCCAGGCGTTGCCACATTAAACGATCCCGTGCGTCTCGCAACCAGGTAATCGGTCCACCTAGTGGAAGGCCTTCCAACGTATCGTCTTCCGGTTCGCGGTCGCCATTCCAGAACTTTTCAGCTCCATCGGCCATCCATTCTGCGAGCAATGTGCCTTGCCCACTGCCACTTAAGTTTGGCAATGTTTCGGGCTATGTCGGTAACTTTGGTTCTCCTGCGGATATCATCATTTCTGACGTGATCACGCAAGGGAATGTCGAGGATAGCCCTCTCCATTGCCCTTTGGGTGACTTTAAGCTTTCTGATAAGGCCCATTGTGAGCGACCACGTCTCTGTCCCATAGGTGATCACTGGCAACACACACTGGTCATAGACTTTTGTCTTGAGACATTGCGGTAAATTGGACGAGAAGATACCACGCAAGTTCCCAAACGCCGCCCAGCCGAGTCGGATTCGACGGTTGACCTCTTTCTCGAAGTTAGACCTACCCAACTGGACTGTTTGTCCCAGATAGACATAATCGTCTACAACTTCGAGTATAAAGTCTCCGATCTTGATAGGTGTGGGTCACCATGACCTTGGTTTTGTCCATGTTCATTTTAAGACCCACTCTTTCGGAAGCTCTAATGAGGTCATCGAGCATTTTACTGAGGCTATCCATGGTTTAAGCCATGACCACTGAGATACATGCCAAAAATATAATATTTATTCGCCGACAGTTACTACCCCCTGTATATAATTAGTAGTAGTAGGAGGAAAAACTCTGAAATAAATATTATCTAACTCGGTTATTTCAGTCTGCCTTTAGACGGTTGAAAAAATGGACGTCAAAGTATTGTCATGCATTCTGTTCATTTTTCTTTTCCTGGAACTTCAAAGCACGTCAGGTATGTCCAAAATACGTTAAATTCTATATAAATTTTAAATAAGGTATTTAGACCAAGTGGAAAACTATACTGTAAAACAACTTTATTTGCACTTTACTTATTTATATAATGCTTCATGCACTCAAAAGTGCAGAGGCGATCTTAATGCCTTAGACATTTTCTACCGGTCCCGGTCGACCCAAAGATAAAGTTTGGTTTAAAGAACCTAAGGGTTATGGAGAGATAAACCCAACTTTACCTTTGGGTTATATATATTAATAGATTTTTATTATATTTTATTTATTTCACTTCTTTTTCTTCATGATCTTTCTTACTTTTTGCGTATTTTTTTATTTATCAATTGGTAATTTTTCAACCGTAAAAATGGACTTCTAAGTAGAACTAAAACTTATATGGTATTTGTTTGAAAGTATATTTCTAATTATTCTTTTGTTTTTGTTTCAGCATTACTTTCAGGCATAGCAACAGTAAGCAAATACCGGGTATAGGTATAGCATGGCCAACTCGGATCTATTCAACTTTATAGCAAGACACGAAAAATACGATTATTATATTTTTCCAAATATTTTATTGAAGCTTGGCATTTTTTTTGATACATTATAAAATTTGGCAATTTTTTTTTGTATTTTGTCTCAATTTAAAATCGTGGTGAAAAAAGTTGCACTAGTTGAATTGGCCATACATACAGAGTGTCCTATAAATCAACTTCAAGCCAAAAACGGGTCAAAGGTCAAATCATGACAGTTATCAGAAAAATACAAAAAAAAAACTTGGTCACAAAAAAGATCTTAAAGAAGCCTAGGCTGCATAACGAACATTTAACAGAATCGTCATGAAATCTGGTTTTATCAAATAAATTGTTTTCCCTCAATTAAGAAGTAATCTAGATCCTCAATTAAGAAGTAAATAGCAAGTGTTTTACCATTTTGGAATCCAAACTAATCGCCATCTTTTAATGTCACACACGTAGTACATTTATTTTACATTACAGTCGGTTAAAATTCGGTTATGTACTTATTTTGATTTTAATGTTGGGCAAAAGTCTAATATTTGAAACAGGGACCAGTTATGTTTTAATTTTAAACTTTAATTAGAGAAGGGTTATTACTAGGAAAATTAGAAAATTGAAGGAAAGTTAATATTGTAGTTTATATTGTTGTCACAGAACTTGAAAGATTATCACAGGGTGCCTAATTTTTTGTACAGGTGCATAATTTTTTGATATTTATAATTTTAAAATTACCAACATTTTTTTTTTATTTTCTTATGATAATTGTCACTTTTACGGCTTGACGTTGATTTACGGGACATCCTGTATAATAATTAGGTAAATAGCAAAGTATATATACTTCTACTTTTGGCACAATAATATTATTTTGTTATTTTTTTCCTGCAGCGTGGTGAAAAAGGTGATCAAGGATTTCCGGTGTGTACTTTTTGAAATTGAAATCTATTACAATCATTTTTGTAAGTTACAAAAGTAAAACCCAATAAAAAATAGTTAAAATATTATACACAATCTATCTGCCTAGCATTTTCCTAACTATTTCGAGGTCAGCTTCCAGTTTAACTGGATACAGCTGAGTACCAGTATTTACATGGAGCGACTGCTTATCAAACCTCCACAACTCAGTAACTGAGTTAGGCGATACCCCTTAGCAAGACTGGTGTTATGGTTTTTGATGATAAATGAAGATCATCGGTAGTTTCGCGTTACATAAACGCTGATGGATTGATTGTAAACGAGCGTGTGTGAAAGCTCTTCAAAAGACAAGTAAAAAAAAATTAAAAACCTTTACTACTCAAACATTTTCATTTCATGTAACATAATTAATCTAGTAGTAGGCACTTTTTGATCGACACACGTAATTATCATATCTTGTGAAAACACCCCGATTCAAACAGTAAAACGCCCATAACTTTGATCTGCTAAACCAATTTTCACCAGACATAGCTAAGAACATATTAACTTTAAAACTTTCGCGTTTCATAATTGAAAAACAATATATCATGGGAATTTAACGCGATGATTTCGATTATTATTTTTTTGTTTTAGTTTTTTTTATAGGTAAATAAATAATCGAAATCATTGCGTTAAATACCCGTGTTATATTGTTTTTCAATAGCTAAGAACACTCTCGATAAAGTCACCTTTCAAACAAAAAAAAATGGTTTTTCCATTTAGGAGCTACAGACAGATACACAAACACAACTAAACACGTCAAACTTATGAAACCCCTTTTTCCGTTGGGGATAAAAAAGGAACACCGGAAAAGGCTAATATAATTATGTAAAAAATACTATTCTATAGTAATTTTTTTTTTAGGGTCTACCTGGACTTCCTGGGCCGAAAGGTGAAGAAGGACACGACGGATATTCAGTGAGTTATTATAGTGCTTGTTCATTGGTTGGAATTTCAGATTTTCCATCGCATTCTGTTGAGAGTATACAAGTCGAATTATCAGTTTTTTTATACGACATAGTGAAATAATAATCTGTGTGTTAAAAAACTCACTGTGAAAACTAAGGTGAATTGGGCATGAAATGAGATGTCATTCCAATTGATCACTTCACCCAAGCTATCATGGTGAGATTGTGACAGAATACCACTACAGGGTGGCTTTAAATGTTTAAGTGCAGGAATATACCTCAACCGTCCTAGCTACATAAAAAGCTTTTAAAGGAATGTTCTTTGCATTTCTGCATTTACAAATTTCGAAAAAGTCTTAAAAAGAGGCTTAAACACACTGAATGCGCAAGGTGAAGGACCGGATATTGTGGCGCAGCTTGCAAGAACCTTATGCCCGTCATTGAACTGCGATACCTTCTTTTTAACCGATTTTCCAAAAAGGAGGAGGTTTTATGTTCGGCTCTGATTTCTCCGACAATTGTGAACTGTTTTTGAAGATGTTCTGTGGCCGAATTGGTCCCATTTAAATTTGGTGAAGATCTGATGAAGAACTTCGGAGATATACTACAGAACTCTTCAATACATGACGGCAAACTTTCGGGATTGCTGCAATCTCATGTCTGTTTATTGTTACCACGCGTACCATACCATTGTTACCATATTGTGTTGCTAGGCGTAATAGGTACTTTATTGCCCATTATGTACGTACACGCACGTACTTATGTAAATTAAAAAAAAAAAAGTTGGCATTTTAGCTTTTCTATCGGGTCTTTTCGTGTCTTCCAAAGTTGAATTATCAGTAAACCAGAAATATTAATCTGTAAATGTATATTAAGCTCGTTTGTGGAATGTATTACCTATTAAGGCAAGGCATGCGCAAACATTACCTTCATTTAAAAAAATGGCAAAGGACCATTTCTTTATTGTAATTATGTATTTTATATAATATCTAAGTAATATTATTTAAGATATTTTTGTACACTGACATCCTTATGTCTATCTCCTCTCGTTCAGTCCATCCAAAGGTTGTCTGTGAGGGATTGCCCTGTGCGATAAGACCGCCCATTGTACACTTATCTTTTTAACATTTATAATGTTTTGTCCTGTAATTATTTAAGTGGTACAATAAAGTAAATAATAAATAAATAAATTATTATAAATAGATAAGCACGATTTAAACTAGGTAACCAGTTGTGTAACAAGTTTTTACATACAAAAAATCAATAGTAAAAAAATTAAACTGACTTTCAAAAACAGACTACAAAGCGAAAAATTGCTTTCTTTGCAGAAGTCGGTGTCGAAAAACGAAAAACAATAAGTACCAAAGACACCGACTTCGGAAAACAAAGTTATTTTTCGCTTTGTAGTGTTTTTTTGATGGTCTGTTTAATATTTTACTAGGTATTGATTTTTCTGGATGTAAAAAAAAGGTTCGCGAAATCGGTATATTTTTTTGTTCAAAGTTTTTATATTTCTCTTTTTAGTGTTGATACCTTTTTAATTACCATGAAAATCATTTATAGCCAAAGTACATCACATGACAATTCTAATAAGCCCAAACACGACTAGGATACATTGTTTTATTTCGGAGTTCCAGTGCCTACCTGCCATCATCAGATCACTTCTTCATTTTCATCAGTACCATTTATTTATAAGTATTTGCTTCATCATTGTCTGTTAACTATTCGAAATATCTTATACCCTTGTCATACTTATTATTAAGGAGTTCTAGTAGCCATTTGTGGTCTTCTTCATCCACTTCACAAAATAATACATTCTAAATTCAAATGAAAGCATTGTTGATGAAAATACCAAAATCACTATGTGTATGCCTATTAAATTCAATTTATTTATTTCAAGTAACACAGACTCATAACATAATACCAATAATAGCAGCACACGCAGTCACATTAATTAAACTCAAATAAAATACAAAACAATTAAAATTTTATACATTAAAAATAAATTAAATTAGATAAAAAATTATCATTAAAATTATACAATAAAATAAAACACAATAATAACATTTGAGGAGTTCCCTCGATGTCCATGGGATCCCATCATCAGATTCTGACTTGGTGACAATGGGACTACCTCGGGAGAAATCAAACAAAAACAGGAATTTTCAAAATCGGTTCATAATTGGCGGAGTAATTGCGTAACAAACATAATTATAAAAAAAAACATACTCTCGAATTGAGAACTTTCTCTTTTTTTGAAGTCGGTTGAAAAGGAAATTATCTGAATATAACTACTTAGATACAATTTTTCAGCCTTTGCCCTACATTGGAAAATAACGGCCTTATACTGTTTGTACTTTCCCACTTAGTGCTTCAATTTTCTCTTTACTAAACAATTTCATGTACTTTCTGTAGGGACCCCGAGGTCGGCCAGGGATGCCGGGTCTAACAGGACCGCCTGGAATTCCTGGAGATTGTGCTTGCAAATCAAGTAAGTTTATATTTTTGTTATACATGTTTACTGTAAAAGCCCGAGCTAACGTAAAACCTTAGTTTTACCTGAACATTTAAGAATTACCAAGTCTTACTGGTAAAAGTCCAAAATGATCTATGATAATTGCTTATTTTTTGGCTTTTTCCAACAATCACAAGTTAAATCTTAGGATTTCCTTCAGAGACCTGTAAAGGTTGAAAAAATTTAATATCTGTCATTTTCGAACATGAATATAAAAAATACAAACAAGATTCCAACATTCCCTCCAACACCTCCAACATCCTGGTAAAAACATTCGATAATGTTAGTATTTTACCGTTAAAAAATGAATAAGTAATACTAGTAAATCGATCCTTATTAACATCATTTCGCATCATAGTATGTCATAGATATGACAATTTTTATTTATTAACATATATACAATTGAATATTCTAAGAAAAACAAACCTATATACAAATACAAAAGGCAGACGGCAAAAAAAAAGCTCATTGTGCATCAAAAAATTCGTCCACATCGATGTCAATGGGAAACGTGCCCAGAACGCTGGCGGCATTGCCACGTTGTATGGCAATGCTAATTCTCTGGCCGAAGAAAAGGCCAGCCCTCTGGTCACGTGAAGAGTCGACGAGCTTTGTGCTAATTTCTCGAAAAACTCGATGCGCACTCGGACCCCATGGACCTAATGTTTCAACCCCAAACGGCTCAAACATATAACTTCCAATAAGGTTGTTATATTTGCGCCGTTTGAGGTTTTCTGCACCGGCAGCAGCCGCCCCAGCACAGCCCGCCGTGCTAAGAAGATGGGATGGCGCAAGGGTGTCGACACATGTTGCATCCCAATTTTGAAAATTTTGACAATTTTTGAATATTTAAAAGTCACTGAGTTAAATCCTAATATTTACCGCGTGATTTGCTGAAAAGCCTGAAATAAGCGATTATCATAGATAATTTCGGAATTTTACCTGTACGACATGGTAAATCTTAGGACTGGTAAATCCTAGGTTTTACCGTAGCTCGGGCTTTTACGGTAACATACATACCTATAACACTTAGGTTTTGAAAAGTATAACGCGATACCCATTTATGGTTTAAATTTATTTTAAATTAACCCTTTAATTACTCTGATCCTTATTAGTATTATTTTTCTTACAGATTCTCATGCAAATGAACCAGAAAAAGAATTCGGAACAAAGGAATCACCTGCGAAAGTTGCATGTAAATTTGCACCAGCCGGTGTTAAAAGCGGTAAGTACCTATATTGCAGTATTTTTACCTGTAATGTGTTTATCAGTCTATGTATGTTTGTATATTTATACCTATGCGGCGTTCTAGAGACCAACAGCGTTAGTCGATTTTGAGGATTCTTTCTACAATCAATTCGTCCTAACCTTGCGAGTGTCACTAAAAACATGACAGAATTCGAAGTTCACCACAACAACCACCATACGCAATATTATCAAAATGATAAAAATAATCGTTGAATAGGTATTAAAAAATAATCTTTAAGTTCCTTTCACCATTTTTCATTTTATATAACGGTTTTGGATATAATAATATAACATTTAATATACGATTTATTATTTATTAAGTTGGTTAACGATCATTCAAACTACAAGATGGATTTATATATATCATTTAGATATCGTAAGGAAAATACAAGGAGTTCTTAGTTAAGAGACGTAAGAAAACAAACATGGCAAAGTTTGGGCCTATATTGCGAGGATCCCAGTATTTTTTCTTTCAAACCCATCGAGTTGGGTGTCAAAATAAAGGATTTTAAGAGGTTATTAAAATATATACCACTTAAATGCTTAATGCTTGTGGCAGTGGGCAGGGCACATTGCTCGCAGAACGGATGGCCGATGGGGCAGAAAGGTTCTGGAGTGGCGACCGCGAACCGGAAGACGTTGCGTTGGAAGGCCTCCAACTAGGTGGACCGATGACCTGGTGAAGGTTGCGGGGATCCACTGGTTGCGAGATGCACGGGAGCGGTCAATGTGGTGACGCTTGGGGGAGGCCTATGTCCAGCAGTTGACGTCTTTCGGCTGATATGATGATGATGAAATGCTAAAATTTAATTCGAAAAAAATTATACCTAAAAAGTTGTAAATAAAAATCTTCAAATACTTCTTCAAACTGCTTTAAAAGCAAACAAAAAAGATGGAAACAAGAATAACACATATTAAGGTTTTTGGTCAGGTAGCTTGCAAATATTTATCCTCCAACTGCTTATAGCATGATTTTCTTCTTGTTTACAACTGTTTAGTTCGCTTTTTAAGCAATCTGGTTTTTGGTTTTTTAAATTTACTTTTTATTCTTCTTTTGAAGTAGCATAAATGAGCGTGTAATGTTTACAAATGTTCATTAGAAACGGATAGTAATGCCCGTCAGCCTTAAACATGAGTAACGTTGCTGCCATGATATGAAAGTGTAGCAGCAACCTTAAGCGGCTGCCTAAACGCTGTTTTGGGTTTTTATGTTAAGTTTTGACTAAGCTGACTTAGGCCCAGTTTTTTTATCCGTAGTTAACTCAACTAATGGTTAAATCTACTAACTAATGGTTTAAAATTTTTATAAAATGCGCTTATCCATCAATTGATAGGCTTATCAAACGATGAAATAAGTTGAAATAAGTGAAGATAAAAAAACAAATTTTAACGATTTTTTTTTCCTACTAATAGTTGGCCGAGTTTTTTGATAATAAAACTGGGCTTTAAATCACTTATGTGATAAACGACAATACTCGTACGACGGGCTTACGTTTTCGTCCTTGTTGTTTCGTAATACTTAAATACCAAATTATACTTTTTTCAGGCACATATTACATGGGACCAAAAAATCAAGCAATTGAAGTTTTCTGCAACATGACAAGCAGAGAGACATGCATTAGGGGGAATAAAACAACTCCTGTACTGAATTATAATGCTGAAAAAGGACGATTCTGGTTGAGCGATGCAGGCGTTGATATGAAAGCAGTACTCTATGATGACGTAAGTTATACGTTTATTTAGAAAACAATTTATTCTATACAGGGTGATTGGAAGTTGGGTGCAAAGCTTTAAGGCGAAGATAGTACAGACAATTTAGAACCATTTAAGCCATGGTTGTCTTAGACGAAGTCTTACTATTTTTTTTTTACGAAATTTTTATGATTATTTTCGATAGTTCCCAAAATTTTAAATAAACTGCTTATTTATGGTCTAATTGAATGATAAATGAATCCGTTTTTATTTTATTTCATAAAAGTAAGGTGTAAGCTATCTAGCAAAACATGTTTTACGCTTCTGTGTCGTTAGAATTTTTTTTTTTACATACAAATACAAAATTTTAAATTTCTCCTTCAAATTTGTTTATAGGTCCTTATTTCAATAATTTGTAAGATATCCTCGTAAGTGACACCTCAAAAGAAAGAGCGATTGTCAATCATATTTTCCAAACGGTTTGAACAAAAAAAACACGCCCCGTCTTTTTTTTTAAATAAGTTTTACAAAATGTATTTATGACTTTGTTTTTTTTTTATGAACTTTAAATGCCTGTAAAAAAAATGTCTAACGACACAGAGGCCTAAACACACACACACACAACACACACACACACACATATTTTGTTAGATTGATTACACATTGACTTGACTTAATGTACTACGTCCCCTGGCTGGGGCAAAGGGCGTCCACAGTAGTCCTCCATCGCGATCGATCTTGAGCTTCACGCTTCACCTCGCTCCACGTCATACCGATGCTCGTTGCTTCCGCCAACACGGTGCGACGCCAGGTCTGACGGGGACGGCCACGCTTTCTTTTGCGTTGGGGATTCCAGTCCAGCGCTTGCTTCGGTATATGATCAGAATCCCTTCGCAGCGTGAGGCCAATCCAACTCCACTTGCGACGCTTGATCTGGCGGTCGATCGGGCTCTCGTGGCATTGCTCCAACAGCTCTAAGTTGGTGATGGTCTCGGGCCAGTAAATGCCGAGCATGCGACGAAGACAGCGGTTGACGACGACTTGGATCTGGCGTGAGATGTCTTTTGTGACCTTCCACGTTTTGCGCCCGTAAAGCAGCACGGATTTGACATTTGACCCGAATATTTTGAGTTTAATCCTTCGGGTCAGCTTCCGCGATTGCGCGAAGGTAGCTCGTGCTTTGGCTATCCTTGAAGCGATGTCCTCTTCACTACCTCCAGTTTCTGACACGACGCTCCCGAGGTAAGTGAACTTGTGGACGCGTTCCACTGCCTCCGTGCCAATCAGCAACGGTGAAGTATTCCTCACACCAGATCTCATCTCTTGAGTCTTCCGGGTGTTTATTTTTAGTCCCGTTTCTGTCGCTTCCTGACTTAAATCTTTCAATTTAGCTTGCATGTCAGCGTGGGTATGACTCAGCAGGCATAGGTCATCGGCGTAATCCAAGTCCTCTAAGACGTTGGATAATCCCCACTCTATCCCGCGGCGCTTGTTGTCGAAAATGCGAAGCAAAATCCCGTCAAGAACGACTAAAAAGAGGAGCGGTGAAAGGAGACAGCCTTGTCGGACACCTGCGTGCACTGCTATATCATCCGAGATGAGGCCGTCGTGAGTCACTCTACAGGAATAATTCTTGTATATACTCTCCAAGAGACGGACAATTTCCGGTGGCACTCCAATGTCCAGTAGGCGGGACCAGATGCTGGACCACTTCAGCGTATCAAATGCCTTTTCGAAATCGACAAATGTGAGATAGATCTCCCTCTGCCATTCTGATGCCTGTTCTAAAATGATACGGAGAGTGTTGATCTGATCCGTGCACGAACGGTTCGCGCGGAAACCAGCCTGCTCTTTGCGTAAGAGAGGATCTACGGCCTTCGATAACCTGTCCAGGATAATCTTGCAGAAAACCTTCGAGGGAATTGAGAGCAACGTAATACCTCTCCAGTTATGGCATTGACTAAGATCTCCCTTCTTGGGTACAGTTATCAAAATACCCTTGTTCCATTCGTCCGGAAGCTCTTCAGTTGCCCATATCCTCTCAATGAGAGGCGTCATAATATTGACGGCGGAGGATAAGTCAGCTTGTAGCATTTCCGCAGTTATCAGGTCGAGTCCTGGTGCTTTCCCAGTCTTCAAAGAGAGGACTGCTCTTGCAACTTCCGAAGCTGACGGTGGTTCCGTGTCGGTTTCGAGAGGCCGGGATGGTATAGAACTGACTTGCAGCGCGTCAGGTGTTGATGTAGCTGACAAACGGAAGACCTCCTCAAAGTGATTACGCCAGCGTAAGAGCTGCCCTTCCGACGTCACTATGAGCTGACCGTCCTTAGACTTGAGCGGCTTCTTCTTATATTTGCTGTTACCTGCCAAGGTTTTGGTAGCATTATACAATTCCTTCAGGTTACCGGTGTTTGCAGCTTGTTGAGCACGATCAACAATATCATCAGCCCACTGCCTCCTATCTTTGCGGGTGCTGCGATAGATTTCTCTCCGTTTCTGACGGTACTGCATGTTAAGGTCGGCTCGCATGGCGTCATTACGGGTCTCAAGCAATCTCAGATGAAGGTTTCTTCTGTCTTCGATCAGGCTCCAAGTGTGCTGTGACATCCAGTCTTCGCGAGAATGAGGCTGTTTGTGTCCTAGAACGACGGAGCTGGTTTCTGTATAGGCCACTTTGATGCGTTTCCACTCCTCGTCCAATGAGTCCGAACCGGTATCAAGTCCCGAAAAACGATTACGTAGCTCGAGTTGGAACGTTTTACGGATGCCCGGGTCACGCAGTTTGCTCACATCGAACCTTCTTCCGATCTTGCCGGGTCCTCCAGCCGCACGGGCCACTGCAACCTTAAGCCGGATTTCAGCAACTACCAGATGGTGGTCGCTATCAATATCGGCGTCCCTGCGGTTTCGGACATCGAGCAATGAGGAACGCCATTTGGCGCTAATGGCAAGGTGGTCAATCTGGTTCTTGGTGACTCCATCGGGTGAGTTCCACGTGTACTTGTGGTGGTCGCCATGTATAAATAATGTTCCTCCAATGGTCAGGTCGTGGTTCTGGCAAAACTCGACAAATCGATCTCCGTTCTCATTACAAACTCCAAGCCCCTGCGTACCCATGTGCCGTTCGCGATTTGTGTTAACGCTCCCAACCTTTGCATTCAGGTTCCTCATGACTAGGACGATATCTTGCTTCTTGGTTGAGGGCGTTGTAGAAATCGTCTTTGGTATCCTCTGGTGATGCATTAGTTGGGGCGTAGCATTGTACGATGGAGATCTTCCGGGCTCCCGAGTAAAAACGGGCGTACGTGATACGGTCTGAGATCGGCTTCCAGTCCAGGGGACTATTCCTAGCTGTATTAGAAAGGAGGAGACCTACGCCATACTCGCGCACATCTTCCTCACTTTCTTTACCAGAATACAGCAAAGTCAAGCCCCCGGACGTTCTCAGCTCACCGAAGCCGTTTCTTCTCACTTCGCTCAGACCGAGTATTTGCAGGTTGTAATTTAGCATTACTGCTTCTGCTTGGGCTAGTCTACAGTCATCGCTAAGCGTTCTCACATTCCAAAAATCAATTCGTGTCCGTGTTTTAAAGCCAAAAGTCGTCGGTAGGGTATCGGTCCGGTTTCTTACTGTTTCTTTAATCTGTTATTGTCGGGCAAGCGAGTGATTAGCCCACTGTACCTTAATCCGCTAGCGGGGCTGCCGCTTTAGAGCCTACGGATTTGTTCTGATTTTTTTTCGGGTATCCTCCCTAGTGAGTCGATTCTGTTTTAAGGCGCAGAATATTCGCCCTTCGCCCTGCATCCGTTAGCTCAGCTGCAACTCGGGGTGGTGGACGCGCGGCGGCGCGGTTGCAGCAGGTCCCAGGGAGAACGACGGGGACGTGGATGACTCGGACTGGCTAGGGCTCTGCTTGTTACGGTACTCCACCACGAGTACAGCAGAAGGTATTTTTGGCACTTTATAGGTAATGCTGTTCTCACCAACAGCGATTCCCACCAAAACTTACCCTAGCTTCTCTTCCCACAATATTTTAAACAAACAATTACACATTACTTTTATTAAATAAAATAAAAATGAATTCATTTATCATTCAGTTTGACCATAAATAAGCAGTTAAGTTAAAATTTTGGAATTCTTCAAAAATAATCATAAAAATTTGGTAAAAAAAATGTTAAGACTTCGTCTATGACAACCATGACTTGAATGGTTCTAAATTGTCTGTACTATCTTCGCCTTTAAGTTTTGCACCCAACTTCCAATCACCCTATATATAGTTTTTGTTAAATTTAACATCTACCACGTAGTGACTCTTTCAACAAGGTCTTAAAGTCCATAGTCCACTTGAAAATCACTAAACTGACTCAGAAGCCAAAGAGCTAGATGTGATTCAAAAATGCAATGTCATAAATGGTTATCAAGTTACATGTGGATAACATGGGGAACCACCGACCGTTGATGTAGACGTGTTCTTGAATCGAGATCGCGAATCGATAGTGTAGTAGTAGTGTAGTAATAGTTAGCAGCTGGATGAGAGATGCCGAGAATTGAGATAAATGGCGTGCGATTGGAGATTTTATTGAACCTGATGATGATGACGGTCATGACAACACTAGTGACACAGTAGGAGTACCGAAGCTTGTTCACATATCCAATACAATTGAATGTGTGAACAAAAATGTGATACCAATTTAACTTTATTATCTATTTGTTTCAGATATTAGACCAAATAATGTGGCTTAGACTACAATCAGTTTCCATGCGTCAAACGCTTAAATATCACTGCCTGAACTCAGTTCCATTCCTAAAACACAGTCTGTTTCCATCAGTGCAATTAATGAATTTTCATGATCTACTGGTTAAACCATACCCTACAATGGATTCTCCTTTCTTTTATACTGTACCAGCTGCTTCTGACAAATGTGAGGTAAGATACTGTAACCATGATTTCTTTATTTCGTAATATTTTATTAGACCTTTATTAGTTTTGAATTCTGAAAATCAAAGTTTCTTTAAAAAGCGTTTCATTAATGGTTATGATGCGGATTGATTAATATTTCACTAACGCTTGTCAATTCTACACATCTTGGATCTCTTTTTGACTATATGTTTAATGCAAATAAGTACTTATTTGCTCTAGTAGAACAAATATGAAAGAATTTCAAAAATGCCTTAACCGTATAGTTCGGACGGGGTACATTTTGGGGCTTGACAAGCATACCTCCGCTGGCTCAGCCGCGGTTCATTTTGGACCCCAGATTTACGTCATACGACATCCTAATTAATAACTTAATTATTGATTACGATACCTAACGAATCTTATGTGGGGGCTTTAATTAAAATAGTTGGATAAAAAGCTTACATGTTAGCGCAAATATTTTTTTTAGATTAAGTGCGCAAGTTTATTAATTTACATTTGTTAAAAACAAGTGTAATAATACGATAATCGCCATTTTGATGACAGTGGTGGTCGAAGCTAAAAAACATAAAAATGCAGATTTTGGACACCCAAACTCCACGACAGGGGTAGTGGTTTGCTAATTGTTTAATTATTGGTCGAATTCATCCATATTTCAAAATAAATAATTAGTGGTAATGAAGTTATTTGTTATTCAAAGTCGAAGTTAGGCGCCAATCGTGTTTGTTTACATTTTTATTTTACACAAATATCACCCTTCCACATGTAAAATTGATTACAAATATGACAATTATGTCTCTAAATATAATAAACAACAAGAAGAAGCCCTGATTTTAACGTAATCAACAAACACCAGTCCAATAATACGTAAAATTCATTACCACTAGTTTATTTTTGTTAAATTTCCAATTCGTCAAGTAGATTGTTTTTTTTTAAAGTAATAGTTGTGTGGCAAAACGATTTTAGCAATCGATTTTATTTATGCTATCCACTCGATTAATGAGCGATTATCCCAAATCGATTCTTAAAAATAGAAAAATCCTGTTTTAGGCATAACATACAATTAGTACTTAAATTATTACTATTAATTATTTCTTAAAGTAATCTTAATAGATTTTTGGACATTATTTGACTACAACCAACTAAACAATTTCATCGAACCGTGGATAATTTCGCGCCGAATTATCTATCCGATTCAAAATTCAAATTCGGAATGCGTTCGCTATTCAAAACTATTTTGTATAAAAATAATAATGATTGAGTCTTTATGTTTGATAGTCTCAGAAGTATACAGAGTGCCTAGTATATTTTTATGTAAGTTTGTAACGCAAGTGTAGATAAATTTAGTTTCGGGGAACCAACGATTTTGTGATTATTCGTTATATTGCAATGAGTGTCGTACTGGCCCAGTGGCTAAAGGCCTTGCCTTGCCTGAGGTCATGGGTTCAAATCTGGACAAATACCAATGATTTCCATTTTCAAATTCATTAATGTACTTTCTAAGTATATTTTAGAAATCGTTGACAACGGTGAATGAAAACATCATGAAGAAACCTGGTCTTATAGTCTCAAATCGCCAACCCGCATTGAGCAAGCGTAGTGATGAATGTTCGTGCCTTCTCTGTATGAGAAGAGGCCTTTGCCTTGCAGTGGGACAATTATAGGCTGGTATTATTATTATAATTATATATTGAATAATGAGTTGAGAGTATGGTATGGTTAGGTTTTGAATTCGGTCGAGTTTGTTGTAATGTTATGAAAATTGGTTATTCTATACATACTTTTAAAATTTTATTTTTATTCATTTTAAGAACATAAGTTTGGTTTGTATTTACATCTGCATTCCCCGAAAACTATTAATATCAATAACCTTGTGCGTATCTTCTTGCGCGGTTCCTTTCCCAGCGAGTTATGGCATGGTTGTCAACCAACTAAGCTGAAAATCATCTAGAAGCATGAAATTTGGCAGAAAGGTTCCTCAAGTGACGTAATTGTGCAGTAAGAAAGGATTTTTGGAAATTGCATCCCTAAGGGGGTAAAAAGGGGTTTGAAAGTTTGTATGAAAAATCGTAATTCCTTCGGCCATAATTCTTATTCTAAGTAAACAATATAGGTTGCCATTATTAGTTTTTCGAAACTCCCAAATGACGATTTAGGGGATGTTGAAGTTTGTATGGAAGAATCTGATTTCTTGGGTCAATCAACATGAAACTTGGCACAAATACCAACCTAAATAAACAATAAAGGATTTCATTATTAGTTTTTCGAAACTACCCCCAAAAGATGATTTAGGGGGTGTTAAATTATTTTTGAAATATCGTATATTTAAAAAATAATTTAACACCCCATAAATCACATATTAAATATTTCTTTGGTTAATAAATTTGAAAATTTACATAAATACCCATTCTAAGTGAACCATAAAGGTTTTCATTATTAGTTTTACTTATCTAGTCCCAAAATTTAAAGAAGTTAAAGTGCTTTGAAGAATTTTATTTCCCGGGTTAATAAATTTGAAATTTGGCACAAATACCAACCTAAGGAAACAATAAAGGTGGTCATTATACATTTTTCGAAACTAACTCAAGCTAAGAATCTTACTGGACAAGGTTTCGTTTTTGACGTGGTTTTCTAGGGAAGCACTAAGGCACGATTTTGCGGCAATTCAACCTTTAAGGAAGTGAAAAGGGTAAAAATTAGTTTGTATGTAAAATCAAATTCTTTGGGGATAAAGTTGATGATCAAAATTTACATAAAACATTTTGAAAACTCCCTCCCAGATTGGGTTTAGGGGTGTTAAAGTTTTTTTTGAGGCAACTCACTGCGCAATCTGACTAACATAAAATGATAAATAAAAAAATTTAAATCAAAAAATCTAAAAACCCGACTGCTTTGCAGTCGGAGCATACATCTGGTTTTCGTCAGCTAGCCCGCGAATATGTATCCTCCGACTGCACAGCAAGATTTTCTCCTTGTTTAAGTCTTTATATTTCGCTTTTAAAGCAGTCGGGTTTTTAGATTTTTTGAATTAACTTTTTTTATTTATAACTTTTTAGTTATCTGTTTTTAAGATTTAGGTACATTTAAACATATATGTTTTATATTTTCGAAATCACCTCTTAAAGCCCTTTATTTTGATACCCCATACGATGGGTTTGGAAGAAAAAAAAATTTCCTCCGCAATATGGCCCCCAAAATCTGCCATTTTTCTATTTTCCAATTTTAATGTAGCCAGTGACACTCGCGGGGTTAAGACGAATCGCTTGACGTATGAATCATCAAAATCGGCCAACACGTTTGGTCTCTAGAACGCCACATAGGAACAAACATACATACATACATACTTACATACATAGACTGATAAACACATTACCCTTCTTCGGCAGTCGGGTAAAAAGAGAAGAAAGGAGTGAATAGCATATTTAGGCTAGGCTTAGGTTTTGTTCAAAACTAGACCCTCAACGGCGCAAAAAGGGTTGATAAGTTTTTAGGGGAGGATTTTACTTTGTGGCGATAACCTAAAATGTATTATTGTTTAAGTCAAATAACGAATCGTCCCAATCCAATAAACCCACCAACCCCAAACCCAAATCCACGATACCCAGTTTTTAATAGTTTTAATAATATCTTATTTTTGGTTGCCTTTACTAACTGCATACAAGAAAATCATTTATAGGATAAACGAAATCACGCGAACATTGTCGCGGGCGGAGTGCTAGTCATACATAAACATACTCATATTTATACTGGTCATTCTGTATAAAACCGTCTGAAATGATCAATGTAAAACTCTCTTTTATATTAAAATGTGCCCAATAAAATATTTTGAATACCGACTGCATTCCAAATTTGAATTTTGAATTCTTTTACGTTCGGCGAATTCGGCGCGAATTTAGCCACGAATCCTATTTTTTTTTTCAATTTGCTCTTCTGATAACATTATGAAAGCATTTATGTATAGTTATTACTATATATTATTACAATAAGTTGTTATTTTATTTTGTGCCTATAAACTAATTTTAATTTTAAAACAATACATTTTTGAAAATCACTTTTTTATTTAAATGAATAATTTTAAATAATCGAAATACACTAAATCGATTAGGCTGAATGCAGTTTTAATCGATTATGAGACGCGTGAATGGACAGCAAAAAAAAAAACAACACCAAAGAAATGTCATGTTGCAAGGTTGCATCAAAATTTTAAGCAATTTTTTTCAAGATTTTGGCTTGTTTTTTATGAATTTTTGTATGACAAATTAGGAACATAAGTACGCAAATAAAATAAGTATATCTTTGTGTTGTCCTTTTGCATCTTTTCAGCAAGGGAAAAGGTTGTTTATGTCCATATTTTGAGCAAATCTAAATTGTCTACCATTTGGAAAGGTGTAGTAATTCGTATTTTGTACACATTTTGCAGTAGACTGACGCGGTTTAACCGACCGCAACATGTAAATAAAGATATTATTTACAAATTTACTGTGTAAAATAGCTGCGTACACTTATTTTTCTGAATAAATTCGAATGTTGAAAGTTCAAGTAAATTCCTGAATTTCATGACGTAATTTGCAACAACCTGTCGACTCAGCTGGTGTGTCATGTGTCAAAATCTTGTCGAGCAGAGTGGTTAATCAACGACGATGTTATAGTTTCAAAGTTGACAGTTAGAAAGAGAAGTTCGACATAGATTCTGGTGTCAAAGTCTAAAAGATACAGTTGCCATCGAAAACGGCGTTGTTTGTTTAAAATATTGTTGTATCTCGTTGGTTTTTCGATCAACTTTGGTTGAATTGATAACAACCTTATAAATGATCCTTGATAGTAGTCCGATTCGAGCGCAGTAGCCGCAAACAGATTTTTATTATTTTTAACTTTGTCTTACACTAGGAATTTCGCCTGTATCTTTGGCGTATGCAACATCATCTAGCTCTCAGCAAACCGTTATTTATGGGGTGCCAGGTTTAGCAGTTAAACTAGCTACCCACAGATTGCGCCTACCTGAGGGCTGGCAACCTTATTTTTTCCTCCTTTCTCCTTTCAAATTACGTTGAATTCACTAGAAAAACTTATTTATTTTGGGATCAAACATTAATTTCAATTTATTTAATTAAGGTAATTGCAGCTACATATTTTCAGGCAACGCTGCAGCAATCGATTCTACTACCGAGTATCATTAAAGAAAATTAAGTTTAATGAAAAGCAAAAATACTTGCAGATTTTTGCAATGGGATCTTGAATGACTCTTTTTCAAAATACCCAGGATGCCACCTAGGTATTTTGAAAAAGAGTCATTCAAGACTTGGCTTTCATCTTAACTAAACTGTCTAAATATGTTTCAGGAGGGAAGCACCGAATGGTCAAGTACTATCTTAGAACTTAAAACGTCTAACGTGTTCAGGCTGCCAATATATAATTTGTGGGTTGGAGATGTTCGTAATGGAGATCAGAAGATGAGCGTTGAAAGTGTTGAACTGTGTTTTGGATAAATTAAACTATCATAATATTATGTTCTTTTTTCATATGTCATGGAAAGAGCATCAAATATTTCAAACTATAAATAGTATAGAAAAATTACAAACAATTTTTTTAATTTCAACCCTCTTTCTAGATGAACAGCCTCGTTGGTCTAGTCACAGATCATATAATACTACAGTACAGATACCCAATCCCATAAAAGAAATGTAACCTCCCTAAGTATGGCTATCGGTCGGGCTAACTGGCGGCCAATATCAGCGACTCAGCCAGTAGCCAGAAACTGTAGTTTTGTAGTGCCATCTAGGAGTGTGCTTAGAAACTAAATTGAACTGATTCTAGTAGGCATCGACTATAGCCATAGATGGCGTTGTTTTAAACATAATATGATTATCTGCAGATCTGAGACAGTTTGACATCGGAATACTGACTCACTGAGTATACAATGTCTCTGGCAATACGAGTACTAGTAGCTAGTAGGTATTTTAATGTCTGAGTCGCAAGTTAGTATGTTATCGAAGCGTGAATTCAAGGACAAGAGTTGCCCTTGAACACTGTTTGTGCATAAAAACTTTTGTGGGAATACTTATAAAAAATCGACACGGCATGGTTGTCAATAACCCGATGGACTGGGAATCAAAATCCAAGATGGTGCTGAACTGCTGACGCAATTCTTGGACCTATCATCATGGGCCATGGGTGTCATTTTCGGGCTTTTTGGGGTAACTAGTAATGAATACGGGGTCAAAATCAAAATATAAGATGACGCCGACGAAATTCTCGGACTTATCATCATGGGTGTCATTTTCATGGTTTTTGGGGTAGCTGTTATTGAACAAAGAGGTACCTACTAGGAGGAGTAAGAGGAAAGGAACTTACATTAATAAAATAAAAGAACAGAATGTCTTAATACTTTTTTTTATATTTACTTAGGTACTTCAACCACAGCCTATGATGGTTGATGATAACATAACACCTCCCAAAAGTATCACGTAATTTAGGGGAAATTTATGATTGATTATTTGTCCATGTCTTTATTAACCATTATAATTATACACATTAGTTACAATAAATTCATTCGTATGCAGTAATTTAAAGTCTCCCCACACGGGTGCGATATTATCGCAAGTACTCTAGTAAGTCGTCGTATGTGCAAGAATCCTCGTTGTCCAGATTTCCAAGTTACAGTTCTAGTCGCAGGGAGGTCTTTTCCAAAAAAATCCATAATTCGAAGCCAAGTCAGTAAGAAGAAAACTAATTAGAAACGAATTCGTATCAACGGGTAGAGAAGAAAACATAACAAACAGTCCACAACAACAAATGCATTGCTTGACATAAAACGTTTCGTTATTTCGTCCAATCCTCTTGATAAATAAATTTGTAGTACCAGTTTCACAGAATCACAGTATGAAAAAAAATATATAAATAGCGTAATCGTACTGGATTAAAAAATATATTTTATTTTTCTTAAAAAGGATGAACTAAACGTAAAGTAGTAAGCGAACTAGAAAAAAAAATATACAGTGAATCGGTAAGTCGACTATGACGATGATATCTGAAAGCTGATAAAAAATGCATATTCTGTGACAAACATGAGGACGAATGGCAATCAGCAGAGTAGTCCTATAATCTAGGAGTATAACTCTCAAAAGACATATAAATGAGTTATTAAGGTTTTAGCGGTGACAGCGTGTTGTATAAAAGCGTTCGACAACACAATTTTGCTCTATAAGCTTATAGGGCAAAAAAGACATTATAAATAATAAAAAAGGATGTAAACGTTTACTACGCCATTTTTTACAACCATTATATAGTCAGGTGTTATAGCAAGCGCTGATATGACTAATACAGAATAATACTGCTCTATAAAATTGTTAACAAATGTCTTTATTCATCTGATTTGAGGAATACAGGTTACAAACGAACTGCTATAATCGTTTCGTTTTAGCAGTGATGACTGAGTCACCCGCGTCCGTAGGAGAGTTACCCTTATTACTGTTACCCTACACGTGGTCCCCGGGTGGTGCTAATCAGGTGACACTACTGGTGGTAGGCTTCGGCCGAAGGCTTGTGACCACCCACCGGGCAAAGACGTACCGCCAAACGGCCTAGCCGTGTTCCGGTACGATGCTCGGTGTAGCCACCAGAGGAGTTGGGTCGAGATAGTTGTTCCACTGCAGGCTGACCAGCCTAGCGCGCGCTGTTATGGACGTATCGGGAGACTAGTCGCGGAGGGTAGCGGGATCCGAGGCACGGTGCGCCGCTGGCCGACCGCAGGTAGTTGGGGGCCCAAGTAGTGTGCCAGCCACACACGAAAGGCTGCCCCGCCAACTGTCGAAAAATCCCGGCATGCCCCATCGTGCTGGTTGGCGACCAGATGGGGAGGGCCCGATGGACATTCCGGGGGGGCTCGGGCGTCCCCGCAGTCTCCGGACTAGTGCCCCAATGATGGCGTCCTTTCAGTGCGTGTCTGTATGTTAGCAGCGTGGAACCTCGTCTCACTTCCTTCTCCTCTCATCCATTCACTCTTCAACACATGATCATGACAAGGAAAAAGAATACTGGATCTAAACAGCGGCTGCACTCCCTCCCCCTCAAAGTGCACCTCACCAACATTAGAGGTCTGCACTCAAATCTCTCTGCAGTCCACTACCACCTGGAGGCTGAGAAACCAGCGCTGTTTTTTCTTACGGAGACGCAGATAGCGAGTCCTTCAGACGTCTCGTACTTATCTTACCCAGGGTTTACCTTGGAGCACAATTATAAAACACGCGCGGGTGTGTGTATGTACGCCCGTGACGACACTTGCTATCGGCGTCTCCGTAACCTTGAGGACTCCAGATTCTCTACGCTTTGGGGTCTGGTGGACACAGGTCTGGATAAAATTATCTACGCCTGTGTCTACCGATCGCACAGCGGAGATCAGGAGACAACCAGGCTCACAGAGTACCTCAGTGAGGCGGCTGATGCGGCACAGCAGCGGTACCCTTCCGCCCAATTAGTGTTACTGGGGGATTTCAATGCCCACCACCAGGAGTGGCTCTTCCCATACCAGTGCACTGACCATGCTGGACGGGAGATGCGTAAACTTGCGCTTGCGCTTAACCTTACCCAGCTGGTCCATGGGGCAACGAGGGTGCCTGATGTTGATTCGCACACAGCCAATTGCTTGGACCTTCTGCTGACAACAGATCCAGACCGATACTCTGTGTCGATAGCTTCACCTTTGGGTAGTTCCGACCATTGTCTGGTGAAGTCTGTGTCCGTCTACTCCCCGCCCGATCCCAGCCCAAGAGGCACCCGGCGGGTTTGGCGGTACAGGTCAGCAGATTGGGATGGCATGCGATCTTTCTTCGCTTGTTATCCTTGGCAGCCTACTTGCTTTTCTTCGGCTGATCCTTCGTCGTGCGCGGACGCCGTGACGGGTGTGTTGCGTCAGGGAATGGAGTACTACATTCCGTTCTCTGACGTAACAATGTCCAGCGTTGACCGGCCATGGTTTGGCGCCAAATGTCGTCGCGCCGACGCGCTTAAACACGAAGCGTACCTGGCATGGGTCGACGCTCGATCGCGCAAAGCGAGTGACGTGGGTCTGAAGAAGAAAGCCTTCAACAGGGCTGCCAAGTCCTGCAAGAAGGTGTTGCGAAGGGCTCGGTTTGACCACATTGGCCGAATAGGGGCTAAACTTGCTTCTTACCCAGCAGGTAGTAAAGCGTTTTGGTCCCTGGCTAAGTCAGTCGAGTCGAACTTCTGCCGTCCCTCACTACCACCACTGCTGAAACCCGATGGTTCGCTGGCCCACACCGCTGAGGAGAAGGCAAATTTATTTGCCTCTCTTTTTGCGGAATCTTCGCGTCTGAATCCTGGTGATTCGCGGCCCCCTCCTTCTCCTGATGGATGCGAGACGAGTATGTCGGACATTCGCATCCATCAAAAGGAAGTCCGTAGGGTGCTGCGCAACCTCGACGTGAACAAGGCTAGTGGCCCTGACGGCATACCAGCTATAGTTCTTAGAACCTGTGCGCCTGAACTGTCTCCGATCTTGACACGGCTATTCCGCCTTTCATATGAGACTGGAAAAGTGCCGAATGCTTGGAAGCAAGCCAACGTACAGCCCGTGCCCAAGAAGGGCAGTCGAGCTGACCCGGCCAACTACAGACCCATCTCTGTAACGTCCATACTCTGTAAGAGTATGGAGCGTGTACTTAACACTAAGCTCCTGGCATACCTAGAAACTAACGATATCCTTAGCGACCGCCAATACGGCTTCCGCCGAAATCGGTCTACTGGGGATCTTCTAGCGTATGCCATTCACATATGGAGTGAGGCCATCGAGAGGCACGGGGAAGCGCTTGCCGTCTCCCTCGACATCTCGAAGGCTTTCGATAGGGTCTGGCACGAAAGCCTTATCGGTAAGCTTCCTTCATTCGGTCTGCCCGGTGGTCTATGTGATTGGATTGCAGACTTCCTGAGGGATCGGTCCATTCGAGTGGTTATCGATGGCTGCTCGTCGAACCAAATGGATATTAATGCCGGGGTCCCTCAGGGGTCGGTACTCTCAGCAACATTATTCTTGTTGCACATTAACGATCTGCTAAAACCCGGCACCTTTGGGTATGCAGACGACAGCACTGTTGCTGAGAGATACCTGTCCAACGCACGGGCTACCGGGCCGCAGATCCGCTCTCTCCGTGAGTCCATGGTGGAGCGTTTGAACCTGTCCTTGCAGGCAGTCTCCGAATGGGGCGATGCCAATCTGGTCAGGTTTAATGCTGCTAAAACCCAGGCGTGTCTTTTTTCCGCTAAAAAGAGCCAATTTCACCCGGCTCCAACATTCCGTGATGTAACCGTGCCAATAACGGACCATATTGAGCTTCTTGGCGTTACGTTGACATCGACTCTCAACTTTGGGCCATATATTGAGGCAAAGGCTCAGCTGGCTGCCAAAAAGTTGGGGATTCTTGCGAAGGTGAGAAGGTACTTCACGCCGGAACAGCTGCTCAACTTGTATCAAGCGCAAGTTCGATCGTGCATGGAGTACTGTTCTCATCTCTGGGATGGGTCTGCCAAACACCAGCTTAATGCTCTAGAGTCGATTGAAAAGCGGGCTAAGAAACTCATTGGCAATGAGGCACTGGTCAAGTCGAAGCTCCAGAGCCTGGAACATCGTCGCCGAGTTGCCAGCTTGTCGGTTTTTTATCGGTTACATTTCGGAGAGTGTGCGATGGAATTGCATGATTCAATTCCGCCCAGCCCGTTCCATCATCGGACTACCAGACGTACGGCGTTGCGTCATCGGTACATGGTGGACATCCCACCCATACGCACAAAACGTTTTGGGGACACTTTCATTATGCGTACAGCTAAGGAGTGGAATTCCCTGCCGGAGTCTGTATTTCCCGATAGCTACAATCTAGGGGTCTTTAAGTCAAGAGTGAATGGGTTTCTTCTAGGCAAGCGTGCTTCATCGTCGACCTCATCATCGCTTACCATCAGGTGAGATAGTGGTCAAGCGCAAGCCTATAGACAATAAAAAAAAAAAAAAAAAAAAAAAAAAATGAACACTCAACTATAAGGTGACCTTATCGTATTGTGGATATTAAGATCGTTGTTATAGTATTAAGTACAAATGCACAGCTGCAGAGAAACCTCACCCCCTAGAAATGTATAAAAAGCGACATCTGTGGACAGGAGGATATACTACGACATTTACGTGCGCGCCATCTCTGTGATATCAATGAAGTTAGTTTTCTGTAGTTATTGACATCGCTTTTTTATTTATTTTTTTATTTGTGATGGTTTTGCTCTTGACTCTAGTCTAGGTCAGAGGTGACCGAGACAGATTCGACGATGGAGTGAGCGTGAATTGTATACGTTATTGATACAAAATTGTCATGCGCTAACCAACATCAGCATATTTAGGCAGCACTGTGTGGCTACAGAGGGGTGTTGCGGGTTGAGGGGAAGCAGGTATAATAAAAATAAAAATTTACAGGTATATGTCGCAAATAGGAGGGCCATCTTCAATATACCCTCGGTCTTGTGGGCTTAATGTGGGTAATGCATGCGTAAAGCAGGTAACTTATATCGTTTTGCTTTCTTTCAACAAAAACACACTTTTTCAAGTTCATACACGCCACTTTAGGCTACACCTCAACTCTTTTCCTCACAACTCTTTACAACTCCAATACGCGCGTCCGCGCTTTGTTTTTCTATCTCTACAAAACATGGCCAATAAACTCATCCGGCAAGGTCATTGGGCAAGGTTCAGTTTTCAACATTCAATAGAAATCAAGTGTTTTAACATAAGAAGAATAAAGTGTTGTCATCAAACGAATAAAATCGAACTGAGATTTGAATCAGTATCAAAATGTTGCCAATGCATCAAAACTAAATTCATAAGCTTACAAGCGATATTTCTTTGTTCCTGATTATTTATCATCATACCTTCCTTCGATATATAAAATAGCCTATTTCACTCAGGAATAATGTAGCTTTCTATTGGTGAAATAATTTTTCAAATCGGTCTAGTAGTTTCGGAGACTTTTCGGTACAAACAAACAAACAAACAAATCTTTCCTCTTTATATATTATATATATAAGTATAGATTATTATTATATTAGTATAGATGATTGATTAAAAAAAAAACAGGAGCTATCAAAATAAAGGAGATTCTCTTATTTACCTAGTATTATTTATTATTTTTATGGTATTAATTAATATATTATTAATAAATTACCGAATTTAGATTACCAAATATTTATTTACTGTTAAAACTGATCATTTAGTTTTGAAGATTTCAACAGAGAACCAATATGCTACACACGTTTGAAACAAACAGAACTACAATTTACATCTCTTGAGATTTTTCAAAACTGTTTACAAAACACAATTAACTATAAAAACTTAACTGTTACTTGTGGGGTCAAACCTATACTTATAACGGAGAGCGTAACCTTTATTTTCTATAACTTCTTATCTTGATCTCATTCCATTTACCATTTATGATTAAAACAAATTGCAATGGTTGCAAATCTTATCCTGGCTTGACGATGAGCTTCGGTCAGATTTTTTTTGGGCGGTTTATAGTTATAGATACCATTCGCATGTAACCCCGAGTTTCTTAGCTCTAAATTATCGCAGAATTAATGTGACAAATTGTCAAGCACGCGTTATCTGCTGTGATTGGTTGAATGAATTTTCAACAGCCAATCACGCAGATAACGCGTGCTTGACAATTTGTCACCTAAATTCTGCGATAATTTAGAGCTGAAAACCTCGGGGTAAATGTCTTCAGACAGTGGTAAGCAAAATGCCATGTCTTATAGCATCAGATCGGGTGGTTATAAAAGGATCCGTGGTTGGGCTATTCATTAGAGCACGATGACGGCAGGATTGATTTGTGTAATCAATCGGACGTGGTCCTTGGCTGTTTCCTTTATAAATATTAAAAACTTATATTTTGTTAAGTCTTTACTCTCTGTACCGTCACGATGGATAAAAGAATAATGTTGAATAAATAATGTTGGTAATGGAAACCAACTCTCGTATGGTATCCAAAAGTACTTTATAAGATCCCCATCATCATCATCATCATATCAGCCGAAAGACGTCCACTGCTGGACATAGGCCTCCCCCAAGCGTCGCCACATTGACCGGTCCCGTGCGTCTCGCAACCAGCGGATCCCCGCAACCTTCACCAGGTCATTGGTCCACCTAGTGGGAGGCCTTCCAACGCAACGTCTTCCGGTTCGCGGTCGCCACTCCAGAACCTTTCTGCCCCATCGGCCATACGTTCTGCGAGCAATGTTATGTTATAAGATCATAAGAGGTGATTATTAAACAGTACATCAATATTTTGTGACGAGTGCACTGTTACATAGCGTGTATAGGACCGATATGTCATGTGTATGTGTATTGGTTCCCTTTATCACTGAACAGAGAAATAAATGCGCCACTTTCGAATAAAACACACCTTCTTTAGGGTTTTATAGAACCAAAAACAGTATTTCACAAAACGTTCTATGGCTTCTTATACACCTAATTTTTGTCCCTTGGGTATTCAGTGGTAAATTTGTAATTTATGGGCACAAGCAGTTTGGGCAGGTCATAAAGGCAGATTAATTATTTTGGTTATGTTTTAATTAGATCATTTAATATGGTCCATCATAATTAAATGGTCCCCAGGGTGCTAATGTCCCTCAGTTGATCAAATCAAAGACCAAATTGTCGAATATTGAAAATATAAGAATATATTAAGTTTTTGATTACTATGGCAATTTAATTTATTCCATAATCAGATAAATTAATAGGGAACCCTTTAAAGATTTATTAAACTTTTGAGTCTACAAGACTTTTAACATTATGCTAAAAACAGGGATTCGGAGGCCACATTTCCCTCTTCTCTTCTATCTATTTGTTAAATACACTGTAAGGAAGACTGACTTTTAAAATTATACAAAATAAATATTAATTTAAGTTTTTATTTCATTGATTAGTGTTTCCACATGATTAATAAAAATACACAAACACAGAATTAAAATTTTCGCAAGGAAAATCCAGAATTTATTTTCAAAACTTGTGTACCTTCAAACCAAAATTATACATAAATACAATTCCACTTAACCAAAACACAAATCCTCGCTAGCAATTGAGAAGGATTCATTTTCATCATTGATATTAACGATTCGCACATCAGTGATAGGCAAGCGATTTATTTTAAAACTTTTCAACTCTATGTAAGAAGTCTGCTGGCCAGATCTCTCCTCCTGAAAAAAATATTTTCAAATTAGGTACTGATTCAAATAGCATAATGCGCTACCCTGATCACGTAGAAGTCATTTCTAAGGTCCATTTGCGTGAAAAACTTAACTCAGATTTAGTTGCTAACATAAGATTAAATTAATAAACGTCATACAAAAATTACATAATAAAACGGAGTTACTAACTCGGCGTGAGTAATATAAACCAGGCGGCGAATTCACGGACGAGTGCTAACGCCTGCCTGTGTTCCCGCCATAAGCGGCAGAGGAGGACACCGTGGAGTTTTAGTGGGTTGAAGTCCCACATAACTGCGCTATCTCCTCCTGATAGCGCAGTATACATGAGCACATGTCCACGAAAAAAAAATATTGGGGTAGTGCAAGCAAGTCTAAATACCTAGCATAAAACAAACAAACATCAAACAAGCGCGAGCCTAAAGAATATAAAAAATAATTAAAAAAACTCGTTGTCCGTGTCTATCGAAGTAATTTCTATTTCACCGCTAACTTCTTCTAAACCATGCAAACCCATTGCATAGACACGGTTTTCGTTAATAAATAGAGCAGTAAACGAGGAAGGTTTTATTTATAATTTGTCCCGTGTGAAGCCAGGAGGGCGGAGAAAAAAACCAGCCAAGTACTAATGGGGCTCGCACGCAGTATTACGAAGAAATCATAACTTTTTATTAAAACCATTGACTTCTTATTTTAGTTTGCGGGTAATCTAATAAAAAATAACTTTTTTTTTTCTCCTGAATCGGAGAAAAAGGTTTATTCCTCAAAGTGCAACTATTTTTATGCGCAACCGACTAAGCGCAACTGAATTTTATTCCTCGAAGCGCAACCATTAGTTGCGCTCACAAATTCAAATTAGAATTATTATATTTTTATTCCTCAAAGCGCACCTAATTATCAAGGTGCAATAATGATGCTTATTTACTAACGGAAAATATCAATAATGAATAAGACAGGTCACTTTAAAAATATATACCTTACGGCCTGGCCACAGGGGCTGCAGTTGCGAACGGTGGCGGTGCCACGGGCGGCGCAATTGGTAGCGCGGCAATTTGCTCGTCTGTTGAAGTGAGTGCTGAAGTTAGGTCTTAATTCAATTACACACTAATAGTTTTAGGTATTTTTTTCTATATGGTCCTATTGCAACTAATTTAATTTAATTAATGTCTTTTAGTTTCACATTACACTATTAGTTTTAATTGTTTTCGAATCAGAGTGTTATTTTAATGTACCCTATATGCGATTATTAAACAATGTCTACTGTTAAAGTATAAAGCCATTTGTGATTTTTTAAGTATATTTAGTTTAGTAAGGTCCTGTTATATTTACTGCACTCTAATAGTATTATGATTTTGTAATGGTGATTATGAATCAGACTGTGATTATACGTGGTGATTAAACAATACTCAGTGAGAAAACGAAATCATTTTTTTTTTTAATTTATTATTTACTTTGGATAAAATTTATATTATGGGACGTTGATTTTTGGCGCGGAGAAGGTGGGAGAGGGAGGGTGAGAGGTTTGGCTATCTCTATCCCCACCACTCGGAACTCCATGGTTATGGAGATATCCATGGTTAAAGTTTTCAGAATAGAAAAAAAATATCCGTAAATGTCCATCGTTTTGAGGGTTGGGGAGGGAGGGATGAATGGGAAAGGGGATTAGGTCACTATACCATCCCCAACCCACGGAACCCCATGGTTATGGAGATATTAGATATATTTTTTACTTAAATATAATTAGTGAGGTAAAATGTGAATTAGTCCAAGAGCGAGCGAAGCGAGCTCGGGAGCTTAGGGCACCCCACGGTCCCCCCCGCCCGGTGGGTTCCCGCATTGTCAAGGCGGGAGGGCTCAGTAACCGTGGCTTGGTCACCCACGGTGAAGCGAAGAGGAACCCGAGGAGGGGCCGCTCGTCAGGGCTTTTGCCGATAAGCCGACAACGTAGCGGCCAACAAATGTAGGTTGCGGTGTTGCCTAAGCAACATCGCAACTGAGGCGGGCCGTGATGTCGTATGAGGTCTCTCATACCCATACGATATCACGGCTTAAGGTTGGAGACCGCGGCGGGAGAGGAGTGCTGGTATTGCGGTGCGCCGCTCGCTCTCCCTACCTTCCACGGCCTAGACGGGGCCGCCACCGTCTGGTGGCGGACGCGGTGGGGCCGCAGGGGAGGAGGAGTGTCGGTACAGCGTTGGCCGCTCTCCCTATCCCCTGTGCTCGAAAAATGGTAGGTGGCGGGGCCATTGACCTTGACCCGTCACAAGGAGACCAAGGGTGCCTACACGGGGTTGTCTGGCACCCATGTGCTGGCTTGGTCCCTGGGGTGGTCACGGCACACAGTGTGTTCTGGTGCGCCGGTGTGATGGGGGTACTCCCCCGAGGAGAGTCCGGTGACGGACAGCCGCGGCGGGTTCGCGGTGAGTGCTAACGCATGCCCGTGTTCCCGCTGTAAGCGGCACTGGAGGACACCGTGGAGTTTTAGTGGTATGAATTAATACACTCTTTTTTTATTCATGCTCTGTAGTATCTTATTGCCGACTGATAATTGTTTTATCAGATTGATTATAGTCGTCTATTTACTGTTCATTTCTGTTATCCTGGTACTTTTCAAAACAACTGTCATAATTAAATGGTACCTTTATGTATTTTTAACATTATTGACCAAAAGTTGCTTCAAGTTGCTTCAGTTGTTGTTGATTAGTTCCAGTTAATTTCTCTTTGCCTGGTAGTCTGTTTTAATAAATTAACAATTAAGATAGTTTATTTAATTTAATTAAAAATTTAAAGGGCGATGATAGCTCAGTGGTAGTGACGTCGGATACCGAGACGAAGGTCGCGGGTTCGAATCCTACAATGAGCTTGAGCTTTCGGTGAAGGAAAACATCGTGAGGAAACCATAGCACGGTGGTAGGGTACTTTGTAGTACCCGCCTGGTTGGCAACCACCCTCAAGTTGAAAATCTGTCGCCAAGCACCTTCCGGTGTGTTCCGACAGCAGCACTTGAGAGCCAGTTCCCTTCTAGGCTTTGTGTGCTTACCACCATCGGCCACATCATCACTGACCACGGTGAGATTGTGGTCAAACACAGGCCTATACATAGTAAAAAAAAAAAAAAAAAAAAAATTAAAACAGTCTATCGATATCTTTATGAATCCATGATACTCCTCTCTATTTTTCATCATGGTTACGCTTTGAGGCATAAACATATAATATCTTTAATTTGAATTTGTGAACGCAGCTAATGGTTTCGCTTTGAGTTGCGCTTAGTTGGTTGTGCTTAAAAATAGTTGACATTTGAGGAATAGCCCGAGAAAAAGCGTTCTAAAAATGTTTCTGCCAGCGGCTTCGCCCGCTTGAAAAACGGAAGTTGTGCCACGGCAACACTTTATTTTTTTGGGAACATAAAGTTAGCTGTGCGCACTATTTCAGACTATAATCTATCTATGTACCAAATTTCATCCAGATCCGTTCAGCCATACTGGCGTGACAAGTAACAAATAACCATCCATCCATCCATCAAAACTTAAAATATAGTAATAGCTTTAGCCCTTCGACTTCCTCTGCGTAGCATAATAATATTATGCTAGGTTTAGCCCGTGACTTCATCTTTGTAGCAACATTTACGGCTCCCTTTCCATCCTTAATGATAATTTCCGGGATGAAAGCTATCCTATGTTCTTCCTAGGGTCTCAAACTACCTTCATACTATCTTAATCCATTCTGGACGATGTTGAATTTGCAAAATGTTGAATTCGCAAAATGTTGAATCCCAAAATGGTGAATTCGTAAAAAGTTGAAATTTCTGGACCCAAACAGCTAAAGCATGAAAAGGTTAGTTACTTTCCCATTAGTAACGATAAGTAGGATATTAGTGAAGATGTACTTTGTGCAAGTAATTATATCTTACCGTACATCCATCGGTAGCAGATGGCACAGAATAAAACAACGGAGATTTGCTAGTTGGTTTGGATGCAATCAAAACGTCATTCCAAGCCAACAGCTGCACAACTGAAGACAAGTTGAAACTTTGACGATTTTCATTCTGGCAACTGTATTTTAGCGTTTGACGTACGTATTTTGAACGTTCCTGAAGCCAAGTTATTTGCTGTGCGGTTAACTGTAACAAAATGTATGAATGAATATTAGTGTAAAGATAATGTGATTGAAACTTGTATGGTAAAGTATAGGAACAAGGACGTAATGCCCGTTCTCACTAATAATATACATTCATGTTATGCTTATGTATGAGTATGTAACCGGTGGCGCGGAGTATAAAGCAAGACTTTGAGAAGACATCACATTCCTATATAAAGAACAATATCAGTATGTAAATTCAAAACTTCTTTCTTTCGCCTCCTGCGCTGTGACCGACATGATATATAATCATGTAAATTCCCGAACGTGACATCACACCGCAGATGGCAGTGGCAGTTAATCAGTTCTGCAAGCGCTAGAGGTATTGTTAAAATAAATTTATTCGTAATTCGATAAAACAACGCTTTTACACGTCAATATTAAGGATATCCCAGAAAAACTCAGCATTTTTCTGAAATAAAAGTAACCTAGCGGCTATGAGCCTGATCGCAGGCGTGTTATTTTATAATTTATTTCACCAGAACTGCTCTCAAAATGGTGAAGGCATACAAGTTTAATGCCTAATAACCGAACATTCGAAGGCACCTAACATCTGCCAATCCGCACTGGACCTGAGCGAAAGATTGCAGTACACTACTCGCTACTGAAATGAGGCCCGTGTACCAACAGTTGTTCGCGACCAAATACATAAATAAAAATTCGATCAAAATAACTTACTCCGTATAAATCCCTCATTACATCAATTCCATGGCCACTTAACCAAAACTCTTCTGTTCCGAACTTAATGAACTTAAAATTACTATCTGGTTTTTTTATACATGTCTCTTGCGTCGTCATATTGCAGTATGCTTCAAATCTAATCGATTTTGGTCCCATATAATAAGTTCCTGTGAAATCAATTATATCGTTAAGTCAAAAACTTTATCAGGTGCCGCTTTCTGGAACATGCATTTCATAAAACTTTACTTCGAATTTCAAATTGGGTTTCATTTGAGTAGTTTTGAATTTCTACATAATAATATTTAATAATATTACAGAAAATGTTCCTTACCGCTACTAACTCCAGGTGGCGCATATTTACAAGTAACTGTTGATGGCGAGTCTTTTGTCCCGAAATCTAGAGGATCGTCTTCGTTTGCCTGTGTTCCAACTATTTCAACAAAGAAAGTATCATAGAAATCAATGATTAAAACAATATCTTTAACATTAAAGTGATCTATAATGCTCGGAATACACGAGGTAAGTTGTTAGAGATAGAAACCAGCATCCTAATTTCGTAACTTTTTGACAGCTCAAAAAAGCGTGCACGTTCGATATATCGCTCATGCTTCGTATGTTTAAAAAACCGTCTTCTTGACCGTGGCAGCGTAAAACACGCAATGAAGACTTTTGAATTGTCAAGTTTGCGATTGAGTCCATCAATGTATGTGTTCCACAATTAGGCTGCAGTAACATCCTGGCTTGGAATAGTACCTATGCTAGAACTGTTCAGACAATAAATGTTATTTGATTGTATTCGAACAAAAATAGAACCTCGTTGGTTTTAGCTTAGGTCTACAATTAATATAGACCTGTAACACGACGTCAGAATGACTAGCTTGCATGTTTTCCACAGACTCTTGCTATCCAAATCTGAAATACAAGCGTCGTGCAACCCCAGCATTTGGGCAACACAACCCGGCCATTTGGTGACGTTCTAGCGATACCAATCTGCCTAGCTTTTTCTAATTATGGTGGGGTTGGCTTCAAGTCTAACCAGCCGGATTCAGCTGAGTACCTACCAGTAATTTACATAACAAGCAAGATGGAAAAGTCAGAAATTCTTGGGACTGATGTAAAGGACTTTTTTTTTTTTTTTTTTTACTTTGTATAGGCCTGTGTTTGACCACAATCTCACCGTGGTCAGTGATGATGTGGCCGATGGTGGTAAGCACACAAAGCCTAGAAGGGAACTGGCTCTCAAGTGCTGCTGTCGGAACACACCGGAAGGTGCTTGGCGACAGATTTTCAACTTGAGGGTGGTTGCCAGCCAGGCGGGTACTACAAAGTACCCTACCACCGTGCTATGGTTTCCTCACGATGTTTTCCTTCACCGAAAGCTCAAGCTCATTGTAGGATTCGAACCCACGACCGTCGTCTCGGTATCCGACGTCACTACCACTGAGCTATCATCGCCTTGTTCACCTAACTTGTTGATTACGATTCTCAAGATAAATTATTGTTAATGATATAGTTATTTTCATTTTACTAATTTATTTATTATTTTAGTACGTGGAAGACTTACAGCTAATAAATACAGATAAAAAGGAAACCATAGTCAACAGAAAGCCAATTACAAATCCTCACGTATAGAATTATAATAATAATTTATGGTGTGAGCACAAAAACAAAAATCTCACAGCTTTAATTAAAGTAAGAAGCAATATATATACTTGACTTGCAATTATATGACTGATGAGAAAGAAAATAATAAATTAATAAAAACAGAAACAATCAATAATATAACCTACCACTACTTGAAAAATTCGATTTGATTTGATTTGATGACGTATAGGAATCAATAAGTAATTAATGTTGTATGTTAGATAATGATTGTACAAAGATCGTGTTACTATCTACCCTTTCTTAAGTGATGATTTTGCTTTAGTCACCACTGCTCTTGCTAGTAGTCACTTGTCAATTGTCAGCCAATTGGCAAGTCAGTCACAATTTGGTTATGTTCTAGTTATCCTAAATTTGTAAATAATATTAACGTTGGCATTAAGTAAACCTCAGTTGCTAGTACAACCGTGTCTCAACCAAGTGTCTCCCACACACTTGACTTCAACGCCACCGTAAGTTTATGTCGTTCGCTTAAAAAAAATCGTTGTTGAAATTCGAAACCTTTTAGAAGACACGTGGCTTATTGTATGGGTTAAAAAGTTGTGGGGTCTCCACAGGTCTTGTACCCTTGTAATTTGCTAAATGCAAAATGCTTACTTTTTGGTTTGGCATCGGTTTCCGCACAATCACAAATTCCCATTAATCCAGGTGGTCCTGCAGGACCAGGTAGACCTCGTAATCCTGGTAGTCCCTAAAGAAAGTAAGTATGAGTCTCAATAATAATCATCACTTATCCTACTTATGAAATGATGATGATGATCCTACTTATGGTGCAGTGTCACACACAAAATTAAAGGAAGTAAACTTTGTGATGTCTCACGCACAGAATAAAAAAAAACTAATTATTGATATAATTTGATTATTGTTGTGTGCTTTTTGTGCCAAATAAACTATGTTTTTTTTTTTGGTTTCTTGCCATTTTTTATCGATACAAAGAATTGTCAGGAAAGTAAATGCAAAAGGGACACAAAATTTTGTCAGCAAATTCATTAGAGATTTAATTCTACCACAAAACAAAACTATATTCGTAGGTAAGAATCACTTAATTTTACCATCACAAACTCGGCAAAAAAATCATTCGATTCCTTTTGGAAAACGTTTGTTTTTCCGCAGTCGAATAAAACTCGACTGACAACATGTACATACTTTTGAGTTACTTTACTCGACATTTTTTTGTTTATTGCAATTTTCATAAGGAACTCTAATTTTATTGAAAATATATTATAGACTATGACAATCAAGAATATTGTAGCTTTCTACTGGTGAAAGAATGTTCATAATCGGTTCAGTAGATCCAGAGATTACACCCTACAACTTTACAAACCCACAAACTCACAAACTTTACCTCTTTATAATATTAGTATAGATGTTATTTTATTTTTATTTCTTTAATAATATAACTGTAACTCACAAAATTTTGCCTTTATAATATTAGTATGATTGTTTTTCATAAAGAAAATACACAAACTGCTCTTTAATTAATAGTAAATAGATTGAACCAAAAATTTTAACTAATTGTAGTGTTTTTTTTTTTAGGTATCAAAAACGACAAACATTCTGAGAAATCCCGAAGCTTAAAATTGATCATTATAAATTTTATGAACATAGGTTACACTATAAACTGCTTACCGGTAATCCTGGTTGACCAACCGACGTCCGTCCCTATAGCAAAATATAATGATTAGTAATTTATCTGATTTTTTTAATGATTGTTGCTGTTTCGTTTCGTTTAGGAAACAATAGCATATTATTATTGTTTTTGCAAAGCATATGTGTTTCCCGATAGCTACAATCGAGGGGTCTTTAAATCAAGAGTGAATAGGTTACTTCTAGGCAAGCGTGCTCCATCGTGGACCACATCATCGCTTACCATCAGGTGAGATAGTGGTCAAGCGCAAGCCTATAAAAGATTAAAAAAAAAAAAAAAATGTTCATCTCTATTTCGTATTTTTTAATAAACAGCGATGATAAAAAAAAGCTGTGGAATAAACAAGCAAGACTCGTACACACAGGTGAGACGCTATAAAATTGTGTCCTCCGTTACTAATTTTGATCAACTATTGATAACTTTGTATGGAATTGACTATAACTTCCTTGACGAAAGTTGTTTCCATGAGCAAAAGCGCAATATACCCAATCACACATAGAAAAATTTCTTTAAAAATGCTTGTCGCATTGTAGCATACTGCATGTCAGTAAGAATCTGTACACTTTATTAGATTTTTTAATTTGATTAAATGTATGGAATTACACATATATTTTACAACAACTACTACCACCTCAGATATAAAACTAACTAGATGACGCGATAATATGTACTTCGCGTGCCAAAAATCGGAGTAAAGTTACAATCAATTATCGTAATCTGAGCTTTTCATTTAGCGTTATCGGCACCGGAAATCCACCGAAATCTAGAAAATGCCTTTTTATGCCATATTGAGCGGTAAAGAATGTATAGAAAAACTTGGCCGAAGCATTGGAAATGTTTTCTTTCATTGGTAAGTAATTTTTTTTTTAAATTGTTTGTGAAAAAGTGGCACGCTTGGTTTTCATATAGATGGGGGATGCGTTATCTAGTTAGATTTATATCTGTGACTACTACTCTTTACGCAATATCAGTGCAAATATGTAAAGTTTCGTCTTCCCATCGTTTGTCATGAAAACACTCAGTCGCACTAACGTACATCAAGCTGAAGTGCTGTCGCACCACTGATGGTCGACATATCATACTGTCGTCTTAACATTTGTCGCGTATTTGTTTGTCGCAACTTTGATGCGGAGTCGTTACGAGTATATTAAATATGGTTTGTTAATATTGCAACTAAAATTATGAAATTCATGGCGATGTCTTGGTATTATCGTCTTAGTTTTTCCAACACGTCATACCATATTAGTGAATGAATGTTTCATATCAGTTAATGCCCTAGTATCAAAGCATATCTTAAGCAATATAAGTATTTTTGAAGACATACCGGTAGTCCATTCATGCCAGGATATCCCTGAAGAATAAAAAAACATGAAAAGTGATTAAAAGGGATGCTTAACTCGTACTGAACTGTTTCAGAGCATTTTGCTTAATAATTTTATTTTTATTTTCAAATATAAAGTAAAACTCACGTCAATGCCCCGGTCTCCCTTCGTACCTCTTAGACCTGGCAATCCTAGTGGACCCTGAAATTTTTAAACTCATTATGAAAAATTAAATGAGTAACTAAGCTAGGGCTAAGGCTGAGGACTCAATAGTGCGTTGCGTTGCGTCGTCGCATCAGATCAACGCATTGTATGCCACACCTGCGTTGCGATGACGTGCGACGTCGCAACACAAGAGGACGACGCACACTGGTCATAGACTTTTGACTTGAGGCACTGCGATAAATTGGACGAGAAGATGACGTGCAATTTCCCCGGTCTCCGCTCAGCCGAATCGGATTCGATGGTTGACCTCTTTCTTGAAGTAAGGCCTACCCAACTGGACCATTTGTCCCAGGTAGACATAATCGTCTACAACTTCGAGTACATAACATAGAGTCTCCGATCTTGATAGGAGTGGGTGTTACATGGGTATTTATCATGACCTTGGTTTTGTCCAAATTCATTTTAAGACCCACTCTTTCGGAAGCTCCACTAAGGTCAGCGAGCATTGTACTGAGGCTCTCCATGGTCTCAGACATGATCCTATATCGTCGGTTGTGATGTCCCCGCCATTAACATTGATGTCTAACCCCCTGCAGTCCAGAACCTTGAATACATCCTCCAGCGCAGTAGTGAACTGAATTATGCTATTAAAAGTTATGCGAAAACGTTATGCTAAACAATATTTTGTTTGGCATAACGTTTTCGCATAACTTTACGCTACGCTTGCCGCTTTACGTTTTCGCCTTAAAATTGTATGCCAAGAGAGGAATTCTCATATTTTACATAGGGAAACAACCTATCTGATCTCCACCACTCAGTAGCTTGGTATCGCGATACTCCTGGCATGACTGGTGTCAGACTTGCTGGCTTCTGACTGCCTTTAAGGACTCTCAAAAGATCTACAAATGTCAGTCAACGCTTAACGTACTTTTTCTGGGGCACGGAGGAGTCTGGGTATATGATTGACCCATCCACGATCTGAACTGGAAGTTCAACCCGTGCAGCTGTTCCTATATAACCATTATTTCCTCGTAGATAGATCCTATGATAGCAAAATTATTTTTTAGTTCTAATTCTACTTTTGAATATACATAAATCTATCAGAACATGAATAAATAAATATTAACGTAGCGAAAAACTAGCCCATGGTAAAATAGAACTTGTGTTATAGTCACCAACCTCCACTAGGATAACCAATAATTTTAACATTATTATAATCAGCCTTTTTTAATGTTCCTACTGTTGTGACACAGGCCTCCTCTCTTTGAGAGGAAATGGGTATTACTCCACCACGCGGGCCTAGTGCGAGTTGGTGGATGTCATATGTCTTCCAATTTTTGGTTCTAGGATATGTGTTTCCTTACGATATCTTCATCTTCCTTGAGAGCAGTGGTTATGACATATTTTACCCAAAGTAAAATGCCTGCCTAGGTTCGATCTCACGACCTACGACACGTAAGTCGCAGCCGTTACCACTGGGCTACCACAGCTCTTAATTTTAACAAAACAATATCTATATTTTTCATATGTAATGTACCAGAACATACTATATTATACTCACTGGAAATCCTTGCTCTCCCTTAGGACCTTGAAATCCACTAGCCTAAAAAAAAAAAAAAATGTAAAATAAATCATTACTATCTACGTAATACACAAGTCTAAATATCTGCGACAATCACACAGCCAGTCACATACCAGTCATAGGACAGACCCATAAATGGGGGGATAAGGCGGATATATGGCGTAAGCTTGACTTCCCAAATCAATCAATCTGGCTAGCCTTTGTTAGCATACAATGTAATACCTGCCTTATTTGATACATCGCTTACTGGTGTTTTATCAGTGGTTAGCAACACTAGTAGAAATAAGATTATATTGTCTGTGTATATTCTTTTGTGAACCGTTTTTTATGTAAACTATACATAGTGCAAATAAAAGTTATAATTAGAAGTCCTACATTATTGCTTACAAATTATTACAACAGTCTTTTCCAAAATATATTTTTGCTTACTGGATTCAGCTGTACCAGTACCCTACATGAAGCGACTACCTATCTGCCCTCCACAACCCAGTAACTCGTTAGTACGATACACCTTGAAAAATTTCCAAATGGAAGCCAGAATCAACGGCTTAACGTGCTTTAGGAGGTACTGAGAAGTTTCAGTATGATAGGTATGGCCACCTATCCACGGACCAAACTTGGCAAACCTATATTTACCTAGCTAGATAATAAACCCGCGTACGGATTTTATTATTTAGTCACGAGTTCGTCCAACCAAAACTTGACTTAACTTAACCAACTATAAGCAAATAAAATATTCTTCGTATTTTTAATCTTTCTATAGTTAGGGGTTTTGAAGGTATGCTTTGTGATATTAGAAACATTCAGAGGCTCTCTAGACTGTAATATAAGGTATTCATAAAACTATGATATCATAAATGTACAGTAGGCCGACCGCGTAGTTCAGTCAATAAAATATCATTGTGCCAACTATAGTAGTCATAGCGGATCTTTGTTTCTCGGAAGTTGGCTGTAAGACCCTGCGCAGTTGCTATTTTTGTGTCAATGTTGAAGTAGAAGATAGCATTGTATAACTGCTTCTTTCACTCGCTTACGTTTATCGCATCGTCCTATCTCGCTTACTCTATGCAGTATACTCGATAACAAACTGTTTCTTGCGCAATGGATTGCAGAGCCAACTTCAGAGGCAAAAAGATCCGCTATGACTACCGTACATCGTTGTTTTATTCTACATAAATAAACGGTCAGCGATGGGGATGGGTCGAAATGCCGAAATTTAAGGGATTGATAATGTGACTTTTTAATAACGCTTGGCATGTCGATGCATTTATGATATATTTCCAATCGCTATCACGACGTTTTCATTGTTCGAATGGCACCTGTCTCGAGCCTCAGGGCTTCAATTATTAATATTATCAATCAAAATCATAATAGTTTACTTATTTCAAATAAACCTTAGCGGTACTTTTGAATTTTCAAAGAAAAATAAATAGATGAACCTATTTTCACATGCTTGTATATCTAGAACATTTTTATTTTCTACCGAGCTGATTATTTTTTTTTTGGGAAACGATATAATGTTTTACCAAATATACATAAACAATACTCACATGATAGCGGTTATCAGTGTTTTCATTGTTCTTCACAGCAGTAGCAGTTTGTAGATTGTCCTTAAATAAGTAATAAGTTGATAAGCCTAAACATTGCTAGTTTTGAACATACTCGTTTGCTTAGATTATTACCTACATACATGAACTGGAGGTAGGCAGAAACTACAGAACACCACCTGCTACGATCCTTACATTCAAATAAATTCAGGGACCTTTTGCTTCATTTAAGAATATACATCTAGTCATCACACTGGTAATGAGTACTTTGCACTGTCCTTTCTGAATAACATCACCAAATAAGGTCTATGTATGTCTTTCTAGCTAGGGCATCCACTCCCGGCGTTTCCACTCACTTCTACCTTGTAAATAACTTTTGTTAGACGCCTTTCATTCATCTTCGAAACATGGCCAGACCATCTAAGCATACTCTTTTCATTTATTGTCAACATCTTCATCAAAATCTAACATCTTCTTTTAAACCACAATATTACATAATTCCTCAATCTAAAATTTGAAGTTACAACACACATACATCGCAAGGAACGCCTTTCTTCTGCTTGAATCCTACTTTTAAATCTTTTTTGCCATACCCAACCTTCACTTCCATAAAAAAAATGTAGGAACCAGCACACTGTTGTGAATAGCGAGTCGAGCCTCTTTAGAAATTTAATGGCTGGACACAACCACACGTATAGAACCATTCACTTCATTTCGTGCATTCTTTCGCCTTTCCTCATCCGCTTCAATATTTCCATCCCTTGTGAACATACTTCCCAAATGTACCAACTCGTTCACTTGGTCCACACTCCTATCATATATTTTCACTTTCCACTCCAATACATCGTGTTCTTTTTCAAACATCATTACCTTAGTCTTGTTCACATTTGTACTCATCCTATTATTAGTGGCAAATTAGCATTATATTAAACTAGCGGACGTCTCGCGATTTCACCCGCGTTAGTTCTTGATCCCATGGGAATACAGGGGTAAAAAGTAGCCTATGTCACCTGGGGATAGTGTAGCTTCCCAACGGTAAAAGTTTTTTTGAAATCGGTCCAGTAGTTTTTAAGTTTATACGTTACATACAAAAATACAATACTTTCCTCTTTATAATATTATTAGTATAGATGTAAATTGTCACCACTGCCTATGATAATTTGCTACTCTAGAGGCATCAGGGATTCGTTTAGTCTTTATTTAAATGCAAAACTGAATCATCTCATACATCGGCAGTCCGGTCATTCTCTTCAAATTGGAATACCGATTTTTTTTCATAAAAACTTCTCTAGCCGTGTTGAGCGTTTTTTGGTAGTACCTAAATTAACCGCGTTGAGTGATATTTGGTACGGGCACAGGTATGGGCCAAACTTATGGGTTCGTGCCAACGACTTGCTTATGTAACGGTGTCATCGACATGCTAGTTTAACAGCTTCATAAACATTGTGAATGTGACGTATGACGGAATAGCTATGCTTTTGTGTGACAGACATTGTATATTATACGAAAACACTGTTATTGCAGAGTTTTAAGTTTTCACTTCTGTCGATAGACTCCGTGATTCTCTTTTTTCTAATCTCATGACTTACCATGTTCAAGGTGCAGGTAGCTGAAACAAAAGTATTGTAAGCAGTTATCATTTTGATGAAAACAAACCAAATAAAAACTCTATACTACACTTGGTTACGTTAATCTTTGCTCGTTGTTTTGGCTTTCTTATACTCGTAATATAAGTTCCTCTATTCTAGACCTTTTTTAACGAACCTGAAGTAATATTCAGTTAAAAACTAAAATTGGTAAATAAAACGAAAAGTTTAAATAAATGCAGATAGATTTTGTAGCAGCTTCTTTTAATCCTAGTTAAATACAAAGGGCCTTATTATAATAACATTTTAACCATTTATGCTTAGTTTAAGCACCAATTAGCAGATTCTTAATTCAAATTGACCTCGGGGAATGTACGTCGGGGAATATTATGGTTGATGTTAGGTTTATGTTTCATTCTATGGAGAATGAGGGCTATCGCGTTTCAATTTTCCACTAGGGGCGCTGGTCATGGGGAATGAGGTCTTCCAACTGGTCAAATTTCATGTTTTCTTTTTTTCATGTTTTTTTGGCTTTTAGTGCGATTTCATTTACTACTTTTTTATTGTTCTGAATATTTTCCAAATTTTACAAATTTTTCCAAATATTCATGATTAAGAAAGGTTCGGATTTTACCTACTAGAGAGAATAATTTTAATAGAGTTTTATGTTTCGGAAATTATTATCCTGTTTATGAAAAAAAAAGGTTCTGCGCGAGACTGCAGCTTAGTCGTTTTTATATTTAATTGCACTTCTGCGGCATGAGAAATGATTTTAATTCAAACTTTGCTTCCTTGTGCGTAATAAGAACGTTTAACAGCTATATTTAAGGACCTTATTCGATAGTGGTAAAAACAAGTGATCACAAAAACGGAAGCCCTCAATTAGTATAAGGTTTTTTTATAAATAAGTCTGTTTATCTGAAAATGTAATAAATGAATAAGAAATAACAAAATGGTTAATTAATACGTTCATGTTTCACGTAATTGTTCCTTGAATTTATTTTCCTTAAAAAACATGTATTTTCCTCTTGATAATGTAGAATAATTTTGTAAATATTTTAAAGTCAAATTTATGTTTCCCCTATCGTCTTAGATAACGTTAATTGATATTTATATAACGGTATTATTCAATCAGTCGATCAAATAATGGTTTTTGAATTTCCTGTTGTTCTATAGGTATACCTATTAATTAGTATCCTCTATTTATTATTTTAGCTGTAACGGTTATATGGTCGACGAAAAAATTACCTAACACATTGTACCAAAGGCCCAGTTTTTTATCCGTAGTTAACTCAACCAATAGTTAACCAATGGTTTAAAATTTCGGTAAAACGCGTTCATTCGTCAATTTTTGGCATCAGAAATGATCAAATAAGTAGAAGAGTAGAGTAGTACAGTGCTGATTTGATCATTTCTTAGACTAACAATTGATGAATTGATCCCTTTTGCCGAAATTAAAAAACATTGGTTAGCACACTTAACCATTGGTTGAGTTGACAACGGATAAAAAAACTGGCCCTAAATCTTATACATGCAAAAAATCATACCTGTGGGTTTTTCTCCTCGATTTTCTCCATCTGTTATTGTCTGAAAATAAAGTAAACGTATTTTTAACATGGATAGATTTTGTATAACATAAAATCACGCATGTATTAATCAATCCAGGTGGAACCCTTTTTCGCACTAAGACTCCTATTTAGTTCGTTGTGCGTGCAGGCCTCTCTGTGAGAGAGAATGGGCCGTAATTCAGCACACAGGCTCAGTGCGTGTTGGTGGATGTCACATGTATTCGATTTTTTATTTCCAAGACAATGTTTTCATTCACCGTTTTGAGAGCAGTGTTGTTGAAATAGTTTACACAAAATAAAGCGTCTACGTAGCGTAGCGTTTTTTGTTTTTGCTTATTTCTAGTGTCTCCTGTGTTACCTTTAGTACAAGCCAAGTCCCATATAATTATAAATTATTAACAAGCAAACCACCCAAATTTAAAATAAGTGTTTTTAATTTAAGTGGTTTGATTATTGTTTAATTTAGTTCAAATACAGATTCAGTCTTGAAACTGCTTCTGAAAAATTTCAAACGGAAAAACCCAATAAAACTGAATCGGTAAATGATTTTCTGTAATGAAAGTTTTTGAAAAAAAAAAAAGGAAAACCAAGGATCAGTTTCTTTCGGAATGACATATTAGTATATGTATATGGGTATATATATATATATATATATATATATTGTACTTATGCATGTATATTTGTGATTTGTTTTATATTATTCTAAAATTGTACACTGGACTACTAAGAGTTAAAAAAAAACAAAATCATATCTTTTTTTAATAATTGTATATCTAGATTTAGGTAAAGGTTTCCACAGAAAAGTGCAAAGTGACAATGCTAGCTATGTTAATAGCAATTTTTTGATGTATATAAGCTGTTTAGTCCGAGGATTTTTGAGACGGGGCATTAAGGGCTGTTGTTGTTGTAACAGTAAATAAACTCACAGTCACAGTTCTTTATTTTTTTAATTAAGCCATTAAGCGGCACTTTTAAGCACACGCGAAAAAAATAAATTTATATGTAACTATAATTGATTCTACCGTCCATTCAGAAAAGTAGCTTGTTGTGGAGAAGAATGGACAAGAAACTCCACACTTACTCTTTTAGAAACGTATCCTTTTTAGTAAGTTTTATTTGTTCTTAAAATAAGTCATTTGTACCAATGAGTTGACAGAAAATCGACAAATTTAATGAGAAAAAGAAAAAATCCGCAAGCGTCAAATCTTGTCCCATAGCCCTGTGGAAATCGTCATTAAAATCGCAAAGCTTTTGGATTTAAAGTATGTTGTATAGGTCAGTTAGAGTACCGTTAATCCAAATTTGCAACTTCGAAAAACGTGTGTTCGCGGCGCACCACGTGAAAATCTATGTCATAACATTCGACAGCCAAAATGCCATACTTTATTAATAAAGTTCATTAAATTTGTAACAATTTAAACTCAACAGAAGCTCCATAAACCATATAGGGACCAAGCTATGTTCTCTTGAAGATTTCCTAGATATCCATGCATTCAGCAACAACCAAAAAAAAAAAAAGTGGCAGAGGGTAGAGAAGGATCCCACCGAGTAGGGTTGGGAAATGAACAATTGCGGACTTATTCCACTGGCAACTAACAACGAGCTAGCCCCACCACGCCTTCTCAAAATCATAGCCCACAAATGTAGGAAGGGATGCAGGAAGGCGTGTACTTGCCTAAAAGTTGGGCTAAAATTCTTAGTATTCTTTTGAAAATTTGTCAAATTTTCAACAATTCATGCCCAACCGCAGCTCTATTAACATTATAGAGACAAAGCTTTTTTTCAAATACCCTTCGAAGATGGACCATTTTTTCCAAAAAAAATCAATTTTTTTTTTGCTCCCGTCCTGGTCGCAAAATCGCGAAATCACGATCGCGATCGCGTGGATAGGTAAAATCGCTCATTCTAAGAGAAGTCATTAGAAATAAAGTTGTAATAAATTAAATTTCCGGTCACTGAACAAAGTCTGTAAAAATAATGGTCCACTCCTTAAACTTGAAAAATCAAAAACATGATATATATGGATTATTGAAGACTTGAGACAAAGCCCTCTGAACACCTATTTGAGTACCAAAGAAAAAGGCATGAAATCATGTAAAAAGGCATTATAGTCCAGCTCTCAGGCAAGTACAGCACGCCCCCCTGCATCCCTTCTCACATTTGCAGGTTATGATTTTGAGAAGGTCATAGCGTGGTCCCTATAGGGTTTTTAGAGCTGCAGTTAGGCTTATTGTTGCATATTGCAAATTTAATAAACTTCAAAAAAGTTCGCAATTTTGTTTGTTGTAAAACGCATGGTTTATGACTTTAGGAGAAAAAGTGAAAAGAAAATACAAAATTTCTCAGTTTTTCGTGTGTTGCGCAGCAACCACAAAGTTGCATATTTGGATTCACACTATAACTGGTCCATATAACATACGAAAAAATCAGAACACCATCATGCTTAGCGATCTAAGCCTGCTTTAGTGTGATTTTTATACATTAAATGAAATTGCAAAAACAGTTCGAACTAAGAAAAATATTGATCGCTATAGCCACCTGGATGAACAATTGCATTTTGAATTTATTTAATTGAATAAATGAGGTGGCCACTGGCCATGGATCCAATAAACGCTTGAATTTTTGTTTAATTAACCCCAAACAGTGGTTGTTGCATTGTGTCTTCGCGCCTGTCTGTAGGAGCCTTAAGAGAAAGTAGCCAATGCTCCACTTTAGTCATAAACTACTATTTATAATTAAAAAATAACCAAGAATAGAAAACCGCAAAAATAAGTAGGAAGCTTCGATACTAAAAACAGTTTTTTGTAAACAAGCTTTTAAAGCTATAAAAAAAAAACCATTGTCACGAGACAAAAACGTGTGTAAAATTTTAGCACAATCCAACACCGGGAAGTGGATCAAATTTAACTTGCAAGATTTGATTAGAATCACTGGAACAGGTGAAAGTAAAGAAGCTTGTAAAAATACAAAATAACAAATATGATACGTATAAGGAATTTTACTCACCAATGTAAGCTCAGGGTTTGCTGCTGAAACCAAAACAAATCGTTAAATATATAATTTAAGAGCATTTCTCTCAATAAAATTATTTTTGTCAGATTTCAAATAAAAAAAAATACATTTTAAGATAAAATAGAAATAATACAATTAAAAATAAACTAAAAGATTTAAAACAGGCAAGTCTAGCCAGCTCATAAAATGTTCTTTTTGTATTAAAGGCTGGATTTATAAATAAGAATAAATGTGCGTATAACTTTAGAACTCACCAAATGTTTTTTTTAGTTCAAGAGAAACGAAAACTATTAAAATGTATGAAAATACTTTGACGTCCATTTTTACAAGCATCTAATAACTGACTAAGGCTTGTAAGAAACTTGATTAGGTATTGGCATATAATGTAAGCACGGGTTTCCTCGTAATATACAGGATGGTTAAAATAAATGTTAATAATCGATTATTTTAGAAACGAAACCGTTAAGGTAGCCGATAAGAGAGTTTTGTTGTCACTAGGCCCAGCCCAGAAACAATTTTGGCATATCGTTATATTAAATGACTTAGGCACCAATTTTTTTTTACGTAATTCCATTTTCACATTTTTTAAATGAAGAAAGTATAAAATGTATTTTAATACCAGTAATAATGTATTTTAGTAACCCGTCCTTGGCAGTCGGGTAATGTTGATAATATATTTTAGCTAATTTATGAGCAAAGGGAACTTAATAATTTTTCTTTTGAAGTTGGCCTAGCATGATGAAACTGCTAGATTATTATATGGGTCGAGGACACCTAAAAACACAAATGATGAACCAATATATAGTTACCCTTAAGTGATGTGACGCCTAGGTATTTTGAGGCAAAGATAATATCAATATATTATATGGAAATAATGGATATATATGGATATGAGAACTTTAAATATCAATTAAATAAAACTACGCGTTTTAGGTAAACATGAAATGTTTTTTATAAAGTGTTATCTACTCAATCATGACAATATTGACTTTGAAGAAGAATCAAAATAGCGACGGGTGAATAGGCCAATCACCTTACCCTTTGTTAAGTCATTTTCTTTTAGGGCCAGTTTTAAGGATTTCAAAGAACTGCTACCACACGTAATAATACACGCAAGTAATAACAAAACTGAAATAATAAAAAATATACATCCTGTATGTTAGATATGAGGAAAGCCATGTATTTATGAAATAAATATGTTCAGTCTTACTAAATCCAGACGAAGAAATGGACATCAAAATATGTTTGTGTATTTTATTAGTTTTCGTTACACTCGAACTTCAAAAAACGACAGGTAAGTTAAATGTTAATAACAATTTAATTCCAAAATAACGCTTTAACTTTATTAACAAATTATTGTTACCTAACACACGGTACTAAATATATTTTTCAGATTGCCGCAATATTTATACAATGTGTGTATGTGTATTAAAACTTTAAGACCATAAAATACACTTAATATTATCTATAACACACCCCACATAAAGGGTTTAATCTCCACACGTGATTATTACATTTCTTAAAATTTTGCAACAAATGTAAGGCTAAAATGCGCAGGAGTTCTTTTATAAAAGGCAATTATAAAATAAAAAATAATTGGCTTAGAGCTGCGATTTTTTGTCAGTTTGTAGACCAACTCAACACTAATAAAAAAACTCATAAAAAGTATGTGTGCATAAAAATTTGACAGAATTTTAGGAAATGCAATAAAAAAACTTGTAATATTACGTTTACAAATTGACTTTTATGGCTCAATACAAAAATATCTTTTGAGTGTATTTTGAATATTTTTTAAGATTTACTGGTCTATGGGAGTAAAAATAACATTAAATGTACGCCTCTGCTAGACCTAGTTCCATAGTTATCGTTGTTAGAGACGTGGATATCGTAATAAGTAACTCAGGATATCGATAAAATTAATTTTACTTTACAGCCTTATAGTTTTATTACTACAAGTTTGGACACATTTTATATTCAGTATTTATATAATTATGTTATCCATTTCTAATTTTAAAGTGCTTAAAAACTACCAGAAATAAAGTAAATATTTTTTTGTTACAGCTACAAATGCAGGCATAACGCTGGTGAGCAAATATTCTTTATTCTTATAATTATCTATCTTATACTTGTTATATTTTTTATATAATTTGTCGTAATATCTAAATACCTCGCGTAATTTAATTTTTAAAATAATACAGAAACAAGTAAATTCATCAAAGAACAATGATCTATATAGATAGAATATAATTCTTAAAATAATAACAATATACTTCATTGTACAGAGTACACCAAGATCGTAACAGAACCTTTAAAATCTTTAGATTATATTTACCAAGTAGGTAGGACATTCGTACATTTCCGTCTTATACTTTTATCCTTTTGTATTTTGTAGTATTTTTTATTTTTTTTAACTGACGAAAAAAAAGAAGGATGTTAACAATTCGACATGTATATTGTTTTTTTATGTGTGACCACGCATAACTTTTTATAGAATGGTCCGATTTAAAAAAAAAACATTTTTCTTAGAAAGTGTATACCTCAAAGGTAGTCCGATTAAATTTGTAAATTAAAATCTACCCTTAAAGGTAGAAAAAAAGGATTCATTAATAACTTTAACAAATGAATTTTTAATCGTGATGCGATTTTGTTGAAATTAAGTAAACTAAAAAGCGGAACAAAATGTGTCGAGAAAAAAATAAACTTAAAATTTAGCTTTTTGAGTTGGCACCAATCAAACATCAGTTCGTCGGTAGAATTTTTAATAAAAAGTTTTTGTCTTGATAGATATACCCATGGATACCTACTTCTTTTTCAGAGCATAACAAATGGCGAAAATAGAGGAGAAAAAGCGACAGGTAAGAATTAACAAATTATTAGCAGTGGAGTGCAGTGGTTTGGGAATAGTGCGATGGGATTGTCCCAATTTAAATAGCCATTTTTCGCAAACAAAAATTTGTTTTATCTTATCTTAATATATATAAATCTCGTGTCACAATGTTTGTCCTCAATGGACTCCTAAACTACTTAACCGATTATAATAAAATTCGCACACCATGTGCAGTTCGATCCAACTTGAGAGATAGGGTAGGTTAGGGTAGGTAGGGTAGGGTAGGGTAGGTAGGGTAGGTAGGGTAGGGTAGGGTAGGTAGGGTAGGGTAGGTAGGGTAGGTAGGGTAGGGTAGGTAGGGTAGGTAGGGTAGGGTAGGGTAGGGTAGGGTAGGTAGGGTAGGTAGGGTAGGGTAGGGTAGGGTAGGTAGGGTAGGTAGGGTAGGTAGGGTAGGTAGGGTAGGTAGGGTAGGTAGGGTAGGTAGGGTAGGTAGGGTAGGGTAGGGTAGGGTAGGGTAGGGTAGGGTAGGGTAGGGTAGGGTAGGGTAGGGTAGGTAGTTAGGGTAGGTAGGGTAGGTAGGGTAGATGAATGTTTGGTGTTTTTATGGCAAAACAAAGTTTGCCGGGTCAGCTAGTATATATATATATATTTTACAATTCGACCAAGAAACTATCAGTATATTCTAATCACGTTCTTGATCGTTAGTGTCATCGTTGTTTTGGAATATTGAGTTTATTCAGACATCCAGTTTCTTGGATAAATTATTATTATTATGATTTATTTCCCTTATTGTGTTGAAAAATATACGAATATTAAACCCGTGGACGAGTATCATTGCAACTCCAACAAAATGTACAATTTTCAAAGTCAGTGTTGTTTTTCTTAACATAATGTTGCTATATTATCTTGTTTAAAACTATTCTGTTTTTAGCTTTTATCAACCGTTGCGGCAAGTTTGAAGAGAAAATATTAATTGTGTAGTTATTACGCAAACAGGAAATCGTATTCATTATTTAATAGAAAAATAACACCGATAAAAATTAATTAACGTTATCAAAGACGATATGGCCAAAACGAGAGACTGTAAAATACATTAAAAAATAAAATACATACCTATTCATGTTATATTGTTCTATTAAAAAACTAACTATTATCTGTACATTGCTGTATATTTCCTTTCTTTAAATATTTTTCAGCTCTCACATTTTTTTGTTTCAGCTACCTGCACTTTGAAAATGGTAAGTGGTCGAAGCCCAATAATTACGCTATTTTCTTTTGTTTAAATTGGTCGGGCACTGAACCTTGCTTTGTGAGAGTGACTTATGATACTGATACATGACTTCTCACGAATGGGACCTAATCAAAAGGCCGAAAGTCTCAAAAATGCCAATGTCTTGGACATTGCTAAATAGAGAAATGGTCCGAATGAGCACCAAACATATAGCATGTGTTGGTTGGTTGTCATTCGATTCTCTTCATGATGGTTGAACAGTGGTGCTTACCCATGCGCCATGTTCATGAACAGGCGCCGTCAGTTGGGACTGGCCGTAACTTAGCCGCCTCGGCTATTTTTTTAATTGTTGTTTTTTTTTTATTTCTTTATTTTTTTACTCTACACGCTTTTAACATGCACGTCCTTTTACATCGTTGTCATAGTATGTAATTTTCCAAAAATAATGATGTAGGTCCCCAATACACTTTAATAAATATTTACTAATAGAAAAGAGTGTCCGTGGAGTTTCTTGCTCGTTCTCCTCCATAGAGATCTACTTACTTTTACGTTTACCAATGTGCAACTAGCTTCATATTTTTGACCGACCGACTGCTTGACAATTCAAAATTACCTTCCTTTTCTCAAACATGCATGGAAATATTGTCATTATTTTCTAAAAAAGAACACGCGATGTATCGAATTTATGGGCAAAGAAAATCGAATCCATTGCGGCAGCGTTTTTTGAAGTTGGAACATTATAACGCTCCAGCAATGTATGAAACGGCGTGCTGGAGTTATTAAAAGAACATTACTGCAGCGGCCAGCAAAAGAGACATTGATGGACGAACGTGTAAATGAGGGCCGAGGCGAAGCCGAGGCACACATACGTAAGTCCATCAATGCCTAGTTGCGGCCAAGGCTTGTATAGTACTTTTCTCAAATAATGCGCGGAAATTAAAACTAACCAGTACCTAGAATTCATTTTGTCAAATACAATTAACTTTTCAAAATCAATCGACAAACAACGAGTAACAAGAATTTTGCCCGCGTTAAATTGTTTTTTTTTTTCAATAAACAGCTTTTTATTTGCCAGTTCGAAATTTAAATAAAACCTTTGATAATTTACCTCTTTGGTTGCCATGTTTCGGAGTAAGAAATCCTTCCATTTCTAAATTACAACACAGATATGAGTTTACTACGTAATTTATTGGGCTGCTAAACACGACAGATATGGATTTTCATACAACTTTTGCAGGCCGCTGCGCGCTTGTATTTGGCCAGTACAGCAATTTCGATTTATCTCGAAGAAGGTTGTCAAAATAATGCTCAAATTTCCAAGCATGTTTGAGAAAATATTCTTTGATTGGATCTCTTTTATCATTCTTAGCATACCAAAGTAAGTCTCTTTGCTTAGTACAAATTGCGTTCACGTAGCTGTATAGTCATAAATGCGTTTGCCTTTCGGTACAGATGATAAATAGAAAATTAGCGGCAAAGCTGAAAATTCGTCTTGATTTGTTATTTACATATTTAATAAATATAAATTTAATAATTAAAATGAGTTCTAACGGTTCAGAGAGTGAAATAGAGATTGAGTGTACTCCATCAGATTTAAGATCAGAAGCCAAATTAGCAATGGAAAACCGGCTTCCAGCGAAGTCAAAAGAAAATACAAGAAAGTATATGACAATTTTATGATTTGGAAAAACGATAATTATTGGCGTATTTTAATGAGATTGCTTAATCTAAAAAGCCATCAACATTTTGGGCAATTTATCCATGCTGAAATTTTACTACTTTTTATTTCTCTGCATTATTTTGAGAAAAGCACTATATATGCCTCGGCGGAAATGGCAATTGCCTGTTTCGTATTAGTGAAGTCCTCGCCCACGGCCTTTGCAATAATGTGCTATTAAATGCTTTTATTGAAATAAATGATTTGGGGTTTTAACTTGGCAAGCCTCACAAGGGAATTCGATCTCCTGGATCGATCGATTTTCATCGTAGGAATGCGAGAAGCACCGATCCGATCGATGTGGCTAAGCTTGCGGGAGTCCTGTTTCCAGCAATGGATGCCTATACGATGATGATGTTGATGATGACGAGAATGGGAGAAAATCTAAAAATACCTTGTGAGTAAACTTTAATAACTTTTCCGTTTTCAGGATGATCTGATAACTACTACGACTCGAAGAGAAAACGATCCCAACAGCATTCCTGTAAGTATTTAAGATGTAATAAAATTACTATTCGTGGCGGTAAAGAGTATACTTCGATAGACATATTTAATATCGTTCCCAAAAAATTAAAGTCAGCTACGAAGAAAAATAAGGTGGCCGTCGCGAACCACCTGGCAGGATTAACATAATGAAAAATAAACAGTTCCTTGAATAAAATCAATATATTATTCTTATTATTTTAATTATAATAATAATAACAAAATATATACTCTAAAATATAAAAATAGTATACCTACCCGCGCGCACGCACCCAAGTAAGGCGTGATCTTGGCGATTTTTCTGCACCTCTTCCCCTTAGTGAGATTAGGCTCGACCCCGTCCCGCCAATCTAATATTTTTTTTTTTTAAATGCGTATTTTTAGTTTGAATACATTAAATTTGTGTGAACTCCGTCATATTTATATTAAACAACCATAATTTTCTTAATTTATCTTTTTGATAACTTTATCTAGAATGACAGTGAGAAAATCAAATAATAAAATACTTAAATAGGAAGTCCAATTTTCATTCTGATTCAGTCCACGGGCACACATGTGGTCTCAAAAGTGACTACTGGAACCAACATGTCCATGTGATTTTTAATAGAATCATCTGCTGCTTCATTCTAGCTCTGACTTAACCCTTCTAAACCGTTGTCCTTTGTATTCAGAAGCTCAGTATCTCGACGTTTGATAACCCATGAGGGTTGTATATTGCTCGCCGGTGCAGCTGAAGCACTGTGGACTCTGGACCGCGGACAGTTTTAGTGCAGAATTTCTCGAAATTTTGTATTTTCTCGCAATATAGTTGGTAACCGGGCTGATAACTCGTCTTGAACATCTTTGCTTTACTTAAAAATATCGACACTTATGCCCAGAATATTTTTCTGTATATTTATTTAAGAAACTAAATGCGACTGAGCCGCGTGCCGATTATTTTATGACGTTTTCTATTAAATATGCGAATTTTAACTGTCTTCACTTCTATGTTATCCATTAATTAGATTGCCACAGTTCACTAACTTATAGCTTAACACTGTACAACTTTTTATTTTCAGGGTTTGTTTGGCCCCATAGGGCCAAAAGGTATACAGGGAGATCCAGGACGTACAGTGAGTTAATTTTTTTATAAATATTCAACAAAAATATATAAATAAGAAAATCAATTTGCGAGAATGGGCTAAGGAGACGTCATACCACTAATTTCAAATCGTATCTCAATATTATTATAGTTAAACATTACGAGCAACTAACAAGAATAGTCTTCTTCTTTCCTGGCGATAAACTTAAATTTTGACTCAACTATTCCCAAATTTTGTATGACCAGTATGTAACGATTCCATTTGGCCAGATTTTTCTACAGCGACCAACCTGTACCCGCAATCGGTTTAGGGATTTCCAGATTGGCCACTGCAGTTCGTGTCCAGGGGGCAGATGCTCTGCCGGAGTGATGGAGCATGGAGGGGCAGGATGTGCGTTTTTCCATAGTTTACATCTCTTGTCAGTTGCGCTGGCTCTCAAGGAGGTCGTATGTCTCAGAAAGCTTTTGCGGCTTTAAAGGCGTGCAGGTTGGAATTTATGTTCATATAAGGGGTGGCGTCTGACCCGTTCTTGTTTTCCCTTTTCGATGCGGCTAGCAACTTAATATTGTCATTGACCTGGATCGCTTGGGAGGAGATGCGAGCAATATTGATTGGTCTTCTGTTTATGAAAGTAATGATTTGAGAATTTAGGTTTAACAAGATAGTTTTGCAACTATTTGATGAACATGCGCCGCTCAAAAAGGTCAGAGTGAAGCATTTTCCAGCTCACTGGTTGTGTGACAGCATCAGGGGTGCAGTGTCGAAAAGGGATAAGGCCAAAAGGCGGTACAAAAAGGATCCAACTGATGGGAACTGGTCTATATACAAGAAGCTGCGCAATCGTTGCGGTCGTATGTGTAGGGATGCTAAAAGGCGTCATATCCATAATTCAGCTCAAAACTTCAACACAGCACAAGTATGGCAATTTCTCAAATCCCTTGGTATCGGCAAAACTGCTGATGACAGCACGCCTGATATTAACCTTAACACAATTAATTTACATTTTTCAAAATCACCTGTTATTCTTGACGACAACGTTAAAGCTTCCAATCTGAACAATTTCTCTAAACTTTCTCTGCCATTGTGTACTTCATTCTCTTTTCAAAGAGTTATAGAAGGAGATATAAAGCGGGCCGTCAAGTCTATATCCACGAAGGCGGTGGGTGATGATGGTCTGCAACTCCAGATGCTCCTTCCTATCTTGAATGAACTCGCTCCTGTCATCCTTCACACCATCAATTACTCCCTCTTTTCAGGCTGCTTTCCTTCCGCATGGAAGAAAGCTCATGTTTTGCCTCTACCCAATCCAATCCCAATCCAATCCTATCTAAAGTCCTAGAAAGTGTTGTTAATAAGCAGCTGTCTCATTACCTTTCCTCTAATAGCCTGCTAAGTCCTTATCAATCTGGATTCCGTCCTGGCCACAGCACTGTATCGGCTTTATTTTAAATAACTGACGACATCCGACTGGCCATGGAAAATAAGTTCCTTACAGTTTTGATTTTGCTGGACTTTAGCAGTGCTTTTAATTCTGTTGATTTTGACATCCTCTTAGGTATCCTATCCTCTCTAAATATTTCTCCTTCTGTGATCGCGTGGTTTAATTCTTATCTTCGGGGCCGCTCGCAGTCGGTTGGCTCAGAGGATGTTTCCTCTGACTGGTGCGATCTCGCGGCGGGTGTCCCACAGGGTGGCGTCCTTTCTCCTCTTCTTTTCTCGGTTTTTATAAACGCTATCACTAAGGTCTTATCTTCACACTTTCATCTCTATGCAGACGACCTGCAGCTTTATCGCCACTTTAAAATCGAAGAGCTCACTGAAACTATCGATGCCATCAATAATGATCTTGGAAATATTTGTCAATAAAGTGCTAGGGCTAAAAGTTTTGGACTCCTAGTGAATCCAGCAAAATCACAAGCTCTTATTATTGGTGGCAGATATTTCATCAATCTGTTGGGTAGCCAGTTTCTCCCACTTGTTTTGTACGATGCCGTCGCCATAGCATATTCCAAAAAAGTTAAAAACTTAGGGGTTTTCCTTGACTGCCACTTGTCTTGGAATGTTCACATTGTAGAAGTAAGCAGGAGGGTATTTTGCTCGTTTCGGTCTCTGAAGCGTCTTCAGAAGTTCCTGCCTTTTCCGACTAAAGTTACTCTTGCTTAGTCTCTCCTTCTTCCTCTTCTTGACTATGCTGATGTCTGGTTTCTTGATGCGACTGAGGAACTTCTTGATAAGCTCGAACATCTACAGAATTTGTGCATCCGTTTCATATTTGGCCTCCGAAAATACGACCATGTGTCGGAATTTCGGAGGCGGTTGAAATGGCTGCCTATTCGAAAGCGCCGAGATGCTCGCACTCTTATATTACTCTTTTCTGTACTTTATAATTCTAAGTCTCCTTTGTATCTTCGAGAACGCTTTGAGTATCTTGTTCCGAAAGGAAAACCTTGTCGTTTGTCATCATCTCTTCTCCTTCGGTTTCCTCCCCACTCTTCAAGTCGGTACAGTGGATCGTTTACTGTTTGCACTGTGCGCCTCTGGAATACTCTTCCACACTCTATTCGGGATAGCCCTTCGTTGGCGGTTTTCAAGAGAAGAATTAGGGAATATTTCCTGTGAACATGACTCATTTATTTATGTATTTACAATTGTAATTTTTTAGTTTCGTATTATATAGTATACTGTATGTTTTATGTTTATGCATTGTGCGTTACACACGTATTTGTTTAGTTTATTAAGTGAGTAAGTATTTAAAATTGTTAAGAGTTTTTAATAAGCTTTTGTAGTGCACATGGATGTACTATCCTCAAATGCATATTTCTCTACGCAACTGAGGTTTGCTGTTAGAGAACCCAACTATGGGTTAAGCTCGCCTTTGTACATAAACTGTCCTAATGTATTTGTATGTTTTATGTTTTGTGTACAATAAAGAATAAGAATTGTAACACTTTTTATGAAACAATTTTTTTTTATTACTTCGCGGCGAACATCTGGTGGAGATATACCCGCCAGTGGATACAACATCACAAGCGGGATAGGTCTGAAACAGCCAGTTAGATGTGGCAGGTATTATTTAGCGCCGTGTCGACTTGTCTAGCGTGGGCGGATCGATGCAACACTGGATATGCGAACTCCCCGATAGAAAAAGAAAGACATAGGCCAGAAGTACGGAGAACCGGCAGAGATGCTCCCCAGCCCGTGAATGTTAGGCGGCGTAAGACGATTTCTAATCCCGACTTTTAGCTTAGTTTTTAAACAGTGAAATTTATATGTCATAGACCTATCCAAGGAGATGCCCAAGTAGCGGGGTTGAGAGCAGTTGATTAAAGTTGATTGACTAATTTGATAAACAAGAATGGTGATTTATGAAGACTAAAAGTTTTGACCTTATAATGGTTCGTTTCGATCAAAGTTTTCCATTTGTCTTAGCCGATCTTTTTGTAACCTACTTGCTCTTTTTCGAGTTGCATGTATTTTTAACCGACTTCAAAAAAGGAGGTTTCTCAATTCGACCGTATATATTTTTATTTTTTTATTTTATGTGTGTTCGCGGATAACTTCGTTGTGTATGAACCGATTTCGATTATTCTTTTTTTTGGAGAGGAGAGATCCCAAGAGTAGTACCATGATAAGGAAACCAGGATCTGATGATGGGATTCTAGAGAAATCGAGGGAACTCCTCAAATATTATAGGCACACATATAGCGATTTTGGTATTTTCATCAATAATGCAATCATTTGCACTCAGAAACTATCGTATGGTGAAGTGAAACTGATGAAGAAGACCACAATGGCCGCAGGAACTCCGATATAAAACAATATATCCTAGTCGTGTTTGGGCTTATTGGAATCGTCATGAGATTTACTTTGCCTATAAATGATTGTCATGTTAAGTTTATTATTTTCCTCTTTTTAGTTTAAATATAAAGCTTTTTTACAAAAAATCAAACTGACTTCCAAAACAAAAAACTACAAATCGAAAAATATCTTTCTTTTCCGAAGTCGGTGTAAAATAACGGAAAAAAATGGGTACAAAGACACCGACTTCGGAAAAGAAAGTTACTTTTTGCTTTGTGGTGTTTTGTTTTGGAAGTCGGTTTGATTTTTTTACAAACAAGTATAACTTTTTTTTAAATAGGCTCTTAAAGTACTAATTTTGAGTTTATCAATTATTTCAGTATAAATTATATGAATATAGTTTTCAATTTAGTTTTTTCTCATTTTTTTAGTATTCTTTCGGCTCACCATGGAATAAAAATAAAATGCTTTAAGCTTAACAAACTCAAGCATTCGTAAGGGTCCGCTTTTTTACAAAGGAATTTACAAAACTATTTAAAACCATGATTTATTGAGGCCTAGATGAAATGTTTTATTTTACAGTTGTTTTGAAAATTTCAGGGTATTGATGGATATATCGGTCCAAAAGGCTATAATGGAGACATTGGAAGACCAGTGAGTTTAATAATTATTTTCGGTCATAAACTCATATTTTAGGATAAGTCATTATTTTTTTAATCACAGAAGATTGCACCTTTCAGTTTTCATACATCTGTGAGCTTAGTGCGAGTTTTACTAGTGCTCGATCGCGCTGACGTAAACGTCAATTTCTATTAAAACTGGATAAGCGCCATCTGTTGACAGTAAGGATAAACCACATTTTTGTATACAAATTGACATAAGACAATGTTTACTTTAACGCGATCGAGTACTTTAAAAAACTCAGATTAAGACCGCTAGTCCACTTCGCGTGGAGCGGAGAAAGAGGTGTGAAAATAACCAATCGATTTACATAAAAACTCTGCTCCACTTTAGTGGACAGGGATTTGAAAACTAGTTTTAAAATTCGTATATATATATTTACGCGGAGCAGGGCCGCGGAGATGAGAAACAGAGCAGTGAGGCGGAGTGGGAGAGCGGAGCGGAGAGATGACACGGGGAAGCGGGTCGGGGAAACGGAGAGGAGATACGAGTGTAACAAAGCTCCGCGTATGAAAAAACACAGTCCGGTACTCCGCTCTGCTACTCCGCTCCGCATCTCTTTCGCTCTCCAGTCCGCTACCTATCTCTATGGACAGATACATTCTGTACTCCGTAGCTCCACTCCACATCTTCGCTCCGCTGCCTCGCTGCGCTCAAGTGGACAGGCAGCCTAAGGCCTCTGAACGGGGTTATAAACAAAGTCACATTCTATCAGCGATAATGATTAAAGGTACAAGTTGGTAGCCAAATGCAGACAGCAGCAGCAGGCGACGCGCGACTTGTCGCTTGGTTATGTAGCAGCGTCCCGTCGTGGCGGCATGTCACTGCAGTCATGATTTCAAACCTGATTGCAGACGGCAGCGCCGTATTCCTATTGGTTCTGAGTGTTCAGTGTGAAAAGTTGTCTGATTACACTCACTCACTACTGGTCACTACTGATCTGCGGTGTAACGACACGTCGTCTGCGATCGAGCGACGTGTAGTCGGGTGACGTGTCGTCGCGAAATACTTGCCGCAGCTAGCGGCAAGTATTTCATAGAAATACATAGAAACCAGTAGTGTTACTGTGACACGTCGTCTGCTGCTGCTGCGAGAAGTCGGCTACCAACTTCTACCTTAAGTTTATTTGTAATGGGTAAACTCCAAAAATCTTATCAACTCTTAAACTCGGAAACCTATCAACTGTTAATAAAAATAAAACAGTATTGCTCCCGCATTTTATAACTGAGGACCTGACTAAAAATTTATATTTTTTTGGCAGAGAGGATTTGTGATCCTGTGGCAATGCTGAGGAATGAATGAGGAGGAATTATATAGTGACAGAATGTCTCTGCCAAATAAACATAAATTTTAACAACCAGTTATAAGTTAGATATTTAATGCTTTTCAAATACTTATTTTGTCTTTATTCTTTCACTATTTACGTTCTGAATGCTTTAAATGTGTTTTTTTTTTGTTCAGGGACTTCCCGGTGTAACGGGCAATCCAGTAAGTCTTATTATTTATTGTGTGCCACTTAAGATACAGTGTCACAGGCAATTCACTAAAATTTCATGATACTGTCTCAGCGATTTCATATTTATTAAGTTAATATTTGTTATCCTCGCTTTCTTAAGGCAGATATGTGGACGACATGGTGTTTAGGGTTATAGGACGATACGCACTTATTTAGCTAGCCCGAAATATGCGAATCGACCCTTTTTAATAATATTATTTTTTCTGTGGCGATTCGCACGAAGTTAATTTATTGGAGTGCGAATCGACCACTCCAAAATTATATAGTAGGCAACTGGCACATATTTTATTTTAGAGAACAAAAAATAAAAGGTACAGCGGAGCGAGCATGGGCGTACCCAAGACATTTGTTACAAGACATGATAAATTATGTCATGTCTTACAATTTGTCTTAAATGCTAGCCGGGTTAAACATGTGACTTATTTTAAAGGCGCGACATGCCTTTCTTGTTGCTTCCCGGCGAGCACGGCCTACTGTGACATGGCTTGAGTCACACATTTCATCGCAGTTTGGACGATAAAGCCATTTTGTCATAATTATTAGTACCGGCGGCGTGAGAAAATTTCCTGACGTTTATTTGGGACTCATCGGGTCTTAGTTGCTAATACGGGCGCACCCATTTTGTCACAAATTTCACATTTTGACAGATGATTAAGAAAAATGTATCACATTCGTTCGGAGGTGGTGATAAAATTTCATAGTTGAAAAAAAAAATATTGTCCTTCTAATTACTGCACCAAATGGCAATAAATTTATTTTGTGTGTGTGGTGATCAATGCTTATTAATTAATTGAAATGTTATAGGATTAATTCTATTTTATTACTTTTTTATAATTGTTATTTTTTTATTGTTATTCCTATTTTTAATTATTATTTTTATTTTGATTATTACTTTTTTATAATTATTTTCTTATATTCCATATTCTTCTTACTTTCTACATTTTAAATTATTTCTTAAATAATTTTTTATATTTATAATTTATTATTAATATTAATAAAAAATATTATAAATATATTAATATATAATAATTTCTTAAATTCTTAAATAAAACCCCCAAAAAACAACTAAAATAAAAAAATAGGGGCTCACCGGTATCGGGAACTTGGTCCAAGCTATTATATTTTTTAAGTTATTATTAAAATTTTCAAAATAATTATATCTTTCTAAAAAACACTTAATATGTTATCAAACAAACAAAGAAAAATATAGTGTGCATAAGTCTATGGTCGTGGGTCAAATATTAATTTGTTCCCAACAAAATTAAAAAGTATTTTATCTGTATGAACGGCACACTTATATAAGTATTATTTTATTTGATCGTCTATTCAGATTATGTCGCATTATGAAGTCAGCTACAAGAAAGGCATGTCGCGTCTTGAAACTATGTCACATGGTTGTCCCGTGCTAGTATTTAAGACAAATTGTAAGACATGACATATTTTATCATAACTTGTCATGACCCAAAATATTTTCTGTTAAGAATTTTAAGTTCAAGTCGAAAACCAAGCAAAGTAAAAAAAAACAATTTTTTTTTTCATAAATTCATGTTGGGATGCTGCTAGCATGGGGGCATTAAAGGGGGGGGCTAAATTTTGGTTATTTTTTGCCTAGGACATACCGTTTTCAAGGTATAGAGCGTTTTAAAATAAAATAAAATTCGGAGGCCCGTAATTCGGAAATAGTGCGTCGTAGGACTATGCTTCTCTGAACCTAAATGGTTTTTATGGCCAAGGTTAAACCGAAACTGTCATAAAATTGGCAAATTACCGAAAAATAAAACAAATAAATGTCAAGAAGTTATGCCACAAGTCAAGAAAATATCTCACGCCGCCGTGCTAGCATTTAAGACAAAATGGCTTTATCGCCCAAACTGTGATAAAAAGTGTGACTTAGGCCATGTCACAGTAGGCCGTGCTCGCCGGGCAGGTGTGCTCTCCCGTCTCACTAATAACACGTGGAATTAATCAAAGTAAATAATAGATATTTTACTTGAATCTAGGCAAGCGATGTATTAAATAAGTAATTATCACTTAAAACGAGTAGATATGCGAGTTACATAAGATAGACAGGGGACAAAACAATAAGAGGGAGACAGCAATATTCACTACAAAAAAGAAACAAAGAGAAAGCTCCATACGCTATTAGCTTATTCCGGTACCGGTAAGGACTAACTTAAGTACCTGGAGATTATAATCGTGAGGAAGCTAGGCTGGAACCATGAGCAGTTCCGGGTGAATTTTCGATTCTGACGTCCTAGTACCCCGTTAGTCTCTAACGCTTATGATTCTAGCCCTGCAAATACTTTTTCATGATTCTGGCCTCCTAGTAGCTTGGGTATAAATGCTTATAATGTCAACATCTTCCTAAAAAAGCAAAAGAGGAAGTTATATTTTTATCATGTTACTCTCTACTGAATTTAATCGAAACTTTGATTTTGACGTCTTATTAAAATAAACGTCCCAACATTTAGTACCTACTGATCCGTAGGTGCCATTTCAATTTGGGGAATAAAATTGCGAAAAATATCGATAGGTGCCATACCTTAGTATACAGCATACCTCAGGTGCCATTCGATCGTCTTCAAATGATATAGTAGTTATTTTTAATAAATATTATTTTGAATAATTTGAATCTCATTTCATATCAATAACAATATTTAACCTTTAATACTTTTGTACTTGAGTGTTAACAGTCTTAACAGTATTGCATAATACACAATGTGTGTGCTGATTGCTTATTACATAGTGTTGTTACGCACACCAATAAATTAACTTTGTGCGAATCGCCACAGAAAAATAATATTATTAAAAAAGGTCGATTCGCACATTTCGGGCGAGTTAAATTCGTGCGAATCGTCAATAACCCGGCGTTTAACGTCAAACACCAAGACGGACTATTGTTTTAAATGATTTGCTTTGACCCCTTAGAACTTCGTCGCTAATGAAGGAATTTTAAGAATTATTTCATTTTTGTTTTTTAAATATTGTATTTAACTAAATTATTAGCATTATTTTGGTATTTCGTTACTCATAAGTATGGATTACGAATTTCTTTCAATATCTTACTGACTTTCACAAAAAGTGTTTGTCCGATTGGGGGTGCAGATCACTAATGTTTTTTTATGTCATAGGGCCTGAGCATAGATGGTCGACCTGGACCACCGGTAAGAAATTTTAAGATACCTTATTTTATATTAAACTTGTATTAACAAGAAACCACCACCACTGGATCATCACTCCAGCTCCAGCGTTTTTCGTACTGGTGCACTGGTATGGGAAGAGCCACACAACCAGCTACACTAGTTGGGCGGAGGGGTACCGTCGCTGAGCCACATGTGCCGCCTCACTCAGGTATTGTGTGAGCTTGGTTGTCTCCAGATCACCGCTATGCGATCAGTAGATACAGGCATAGATGATCTTATCCAGACCTGTGTCCACCAGAGCCCATAACACTGAGTTATTTGAGTATTCAAGGTCACGGAAACGCCGATAGCAGATGTCGTCCCGGGCGTACATGCATACACCAGCGCGTGGCTTGTACATGCGCTCCAGGGTAAACCCTGGGTAAGATAGAAAAACGTAATTTTTATCACTTGTCAGTGATAAAAATTGCGTTTTTCGGACGTCATTCTCTTGTGGTTAGTAGAGAAACACGTAAGACAAAGTTATGAATGCGGCTATTTTCAAACATTTTCTATAGAACTGATGAATAATATAACTTTGTATTGTGAACACGTGAAAATTTTGTGCAAAATTAAGTAAGAAACAATTTTCTTGTAACATAAAAATTATGGTCTTAATTTATGTATGTTAAAACAAGTTTATCACTGCAGTTAGTGAGACTACTCAGGCTAAAATAAACAATAATAATATAGCAAATTATGATTATTTACTTTCCCATTTTTGTTAAATATACCAAAAAGTTGACTGTTTTGGGACCTTTGGCAGTAAATTTTTTTTTTTGGAACATGAATTTTTTAAAGACTCTTTACACAGCATTGTTACAAAACATAATGCCGCATAAAGTACTTAACTAGGATTATTTTCGCAGCAATTTTACTGGGCTATACAGTCTGTACCGAGGTGTATATATAATAAGATGGCTTAATGTAAATTAAGCAAAAAGAGCATGTAAGGATCGATGCGGGTGGAGGTCGATCATTATTTTCTGCCTTTTTTATTTTTGTTTATTTTTATTAATGTATGTGTTTTTTGTTTTTAGTCTGTGTAAAGATTTTTTCAGTTTGTACTTATTTTCTTCAGGGACGACCGGGGCCAAATGGGTTTCCAGGAGCTCCAGGACCAATGGGAGGATGTGGTTGTGGTGGGTATCAAACAAAAAGGTTTATTCAACTTATTTTTGTTGTCAAACTAGTGAAATGCATTCAGTTTTCTCTGAATACTACAAATAACACAGGGTTAATATATGTATATATATTATTATTTTATTCAATTTATAAAATATCACTTTAATTGGTGCGATATTGGATGAGGAAATAGGTGGGAGCCAAACCTCGAATTTTTTTACTTATGAAGTTCAGTTGAAGCTCTACACCCAATTTTTTCCAGTGACACAATACGCAAACTCATTCACCGTGCCATAAACTAAATCTGTGCACTTCTTATAATATACAGCCAATTTTCTGTTGATTCGACGGTTACCGCCGTCGATATAGATTTGCTATACAGGGCTTACGTACTCATGTAGATTATCATCTTAATTTTTTTTTTTTTTTTTTTTTTTCATTTATTCATAAAACAATTTACATTGTGTTGAATATATACCTACACATGCAATTTACATAAAAATACAATGAACTATGAATTATTAATTAACATTTCAAGATAACATTCAAAATATAATGCCAAATAGTTTTTAATATAAAGTCTAACAGCTTTGTATACAATGTCAAACAGTTTCAAATAATATGTCAACCAGTTTCAAATATAATATCAAAAAGATTTAAATAATTTATCAAACAGCTTCCATTCAAAATATAATGCCAAAATAGTTTAATTTCGAAGTAAAGAACATGTGAGCCTAGATTTACGCTAAGATCGTACAACGTTCTCCACTTTCAATATAACAACGCGTTTAGGGTGCAGCTGATCGGGCTACCCCGCTTCTATAGTGCGTCGGTAATGTTTGCATATGCGCAGGTAAATTGCTATTATAAAAGTATGCGTAAAAAGTGCGATTCCCTGGTTGGCTAAATTGTGAGTTGCCTGTCTAGGCTGACTGGCTGAGTTTGTTCGAGGGTCGCTGTTGTATTATCTCTCATTAGTTATCGCCACAGTTATCCACTATTATTTTATGTATAGTTAGTTTTGTTCTGATAGACTAGAAGACTGTATGAATATATTTGTATTGTATAAACTATTTTTTTTAGTATTGTATAACTGCTCAGCACATGTCATGTGTGAGGTCCAGAGGCGGCTGTACTTTAAGTTCACTCGTGCGCTGAACTGCCAGATTTTAATAAGTTTAGAAAAAAACAATAATTGTTTAATTAGATCTGATTAATGATCTATTCAATATTAACGAAATTATGACGAACTAATTTAGGCTCTATCCAAAAGTAATAAGATGTATTTTGCTTTCAAAAAATATTCCCCGTGCGGCAGACTACAGCGCACGGCGAATGCTCATACAACTTGTACTACATACGAGCGAAAACGCCTGGCGCGTGAGACAGCGATAGTTCAATATAAAATGTACGGCAAAATATGGCTGCTCCCGTGCGCCGCCCGCGTTTACCGAAGATTACCGAGAGTGGACGATGTTTGACGAAATTCACCGGGCGCCCGGCCGGCTCGCTCGGGTAGGAGCGGGTGGGAACCCACATTACGTGCGGGTGGGAAGTGAGGCGGGCGCGGGGTTTGTTTACTTTTTGGAAACATCGTGCAGCTTGCAATTTTTCTGTTATACGTTACTTCTTTATTTTAATTTGTTTTGTTTTTTAATAAACATACTAAGTTGTGGGACAGTGTGTATAAATACATAAATAGCTGTGAAAATGAGCATTAACTTTAACGTCGATTATATTAAAACTAATAATAAAACTTTTCAACAAAAATTAGACATAAAATCGGCAGGACCGCCTAGGCCAATTCTTAATTTGAAACAAGAGTGTAAATCGAAAAATAAATGATTTACGCGAAGTTTTAAGAGTGAAATGTACGATAGAAAGAAATGGTTGTGTGGATGTGAGAGTTTCAATACATTTTTTTGTTTTTCGTGCACTATTTTTGGCGGCGAATCGATTTGGACGGAAGCAGGAATCAACGATTTGACGCATTTAAGTGAAAAAATAAAGAAACATGATGCATCGCAATTACTCGTTTTATTGTAATTATGAATTCGAATACTTAGTGAGCTGGTGCTACTTCTATGATCCACCAGCCGCCACTGGTGAGGACTATGTACCAACTGTAAATCTACCAATTACTGTACCTATATGTCGTTCGTTGTCGTGTGTGCCTGGCAGTTGTGTGTGTCTTGCTCTCTCTAATGTCTCTCTGATGGTGGCACATGTGTTGGAGCATTAGGTTCCCATCGTGATGGTTGAGCTGAGTGGTGCCGATCTATGTGTCATGTTCGTGAACGGGCGCCATCAGTTGGGATTGATCATAGCTTAGCTGCCTCGGCCTGTTATTGTATATGTTTTTAATTGTTTGTTACTCTAGATGCTTTTACAAGCACGTATTTTTACATCGTTCTCACAGATATGTATTTTTTTTAACAAGAATGATGTTACCAAATACTAGTAATTAACTGATGGAAAAGGGTGTTCGTGGAGTTACTTGCAAATTCTTTTCCATGTGGACCTACTGACGCTTGCGAATTTGCAACTAGATTTATCTTTCTATTTTGTTTGACATTTCCAAAGTACCTCTAAGGTTTATTTGAAATAAACTATTTGATTGATTGATAGTGTCAGTGCTTACTAACATAGTTGTAAGTTGAATAAAAATGTCTGAATCTTATATTAGAATAAAAAATATAAGGACTAGACTGTTCTATTAATAGTTGTAATTTTACAGGTCCTGATGGAGATCCTGAGAAGTTTGGAAAAAAAGATTCGCCAGCAAAAGTCACTTGTAAATCCGCACCACCCGGTGTTAGTAGCGGTGAGCATAATATCCTGTCTGTCTGTTCGTGGTATCTGAAGTGTGAATATTGTGTATATTCGAAAAATTTATGAGTAATCTGAAGGTTTTTCGAGTATATTCTTATTAGCAACAAAAATAGTGTTGTATTATTTTATTAAAGTTTATTTTCTAATAACTTAAGTTTGGTTATTAATAACTAAACTAAAACATGTTCCATTATAATCGAACAAAAATTAATCAAAATTTAAGGAGTCATAATTTATTAGAAAAATAAAACTTTGTTAAATATTATAAAACTTGTTTTGCTGCAAGTCCCAATTTTTTTTTTCTAAGTGGGTACGTTCAGTTATTGCTTGTGCCTGTCGTTTGTTGATCTTCGACAGTTTACTCAAGCCAGAAGTCTTGATACCATTTTTGCCAACAGGTACTACAGTACTGTCTTTCCTTCCATTCTTAAAATCCTTCCAAAGATTGTCTTGAAAAGATCGCTTTTAGCGATAAGGCCGCCCATTGTTGTTTCTTTGTCTTTACTTTCTGTAACTTATATGGTGTACATAATAAAAAGTATTCTATACTATTCTAAAGAGTATTCTATCGTGTTAATCTTGTAAATGAGGCTGTGGACGTGTGGAGATCAGATTGACAGCTGAAACAAATAAAATACTGGTACTGGTGGTGGTGGAATGAATTTCGCATATGGTCATTGATAAAAACATTGAATTGGGTTGTTGAATTTAAAAAAAAATACGATTTTTAAAATTTATTTTGTAACTTTACATATCATAAATTATATTGTCGTTGCAAAAATCTCTTAAATATTTTTTTTCAATTTATTATAAGCAATTGAAAATCGATAAAATTTTTAAAAGAACCACCTGTCTACGAACGGGCCATGATTGGTCGCCATGTTGGTGACGTCATAACGTTCAAGGAATTTCACCTTAGTACAGTGTCACGTAAATTTACTAAAAATATCCGAAAATTAGTGCAAAAATATTATTTATAACAGCAAATTTTATTTAGACATGTGTGATAAAGGATTCATAAAGGCAAATTTCGAAAAGATATCCATCTGATGGACGATTTGGAAAAATTGAGCTTAAGTAAAGTAGTCGTAATGAATATTACGTAATAATGGACCGCGACCGGTGTTTGTCATTGTTGTTCATTGTACACATTACATTTAGAAACATAATTGTCATAATGTAATTGTTGTTACATATGGGTAGGTGATATTCGTGTAAAATAAAAAGCTAACAAACACGATTGGCGCGCAACTTCGACTTTAGATATCAAAAAACTTCATAGGTACCACTAAATATTATACAACCCGAAATCTGTGGAGCCTTTATTTTTATTTATTTTTTGCATAACATCCTTAAAATTTTCGGTATTTTTTATTATTTGCATATCCCTTTATAATATTAAACACAAATATCTATATAATATAATTACAAACACTAAAAAACTTTGTAGAACAAAAACGTGAAAATATTAATTCGGTACATTTTCAAATATCTCTTAAATGCGTCGACCGATTTTCACCATTCAAACAGAAATATTAGTTTTACGCCTATATCCGTCATTTAAAATTAAAATAATGAATATATCTCCATAAACAAAAAATCATGTTTTCAAGTTACGTAATTATACAAAAATGTCAACTTTGCTCGAAAGTTCCCTTAAAAATTTACTTTTCTCAATCTTTAATGATCAAATTAAGATATTAATCAGAATCTAATACTAAATTAGAACAAGATAACAACATAATTAACATATTCTAATTGGAATCTAGTTAGACATAGAACATTTCTCAAAACTTTAGTACAGTTTGCTAGGTTGGGTATTGCGCGAATCACATAATAATGGGGAGTTATTTGTAATATTCGTACATAATGATGCGAAGCAAGCACGATAACTTTTAAGGTTCGATATTTATGATCAATGTATTCGATATTCATCAATATATTGACGATAATAACAAGATGGAATTGGTTATAAGTCAAAACACTGTATAAGCTATGTGCCACAATGAGTAGAAATGAACGTTGTGACGTCACACGGGCTCGGCTTTGTTCGGAAAACTGTCGGGGTGTTTTCGGTACTGGATTCAAAAAAATATTTTCGATTGGATTTTACTTTGTAATTAAAATGAAAAAAAAAAAACTAAAAATAGTTTTGTATGAAAACTTATATGTGATCTTTCCATTTATTACAAAAAAAAAGTTGGTTCAACAAACCAATTGTTGTTTTACAGGTTATTATTACATGGGGCCACCAGGTCAAGCTTTTCAAGTATACTGCAAAATGGAGACAAAAGAGACTTGTATTCGGACTGAAAGTGGAGTTCAAGGATACCTTTCTTTTGGAAACGGAAATTCGTGGTTAACTACCCACGCATATGTAGCAAATGACTTGTATAATGACGTAAGTCTTTAAAATGCTTTAAACATACGTCACAATAATAATAACTTAGCCGTTTCAGACTTATCTTAAGAATGATTCAATGAGCAAGGATAATGAATTTGTTTCAGTTATCTAAAGAACAAATAACATGGCTGCAACTACGATCGGCAACTGCACGGCAACGGCTAGGTTACGTCTGCAACGACTTCCGAAATATAGACCAAAATTTTGACTTGACTACAGCGCTGCGGTTTTTGTCTTGGAATGATATGGAGGTTGGACCAAACGCAACTAGCGATTATCCATTTTCTTATTCTGTACCATCTGATTCTGATGGATGTTTGGTGAGTTATGTTATTTACAATTAGGTACGATAAAGACTGACTGACTGCAAAGAATAATTTTTTAATTGTTTCGTACATTTTTAATGAACTATTTACATAACCATATTCCGTTTGTAATGTCAAGCCTCTTCTTATTAATTTTATAGTAAAAATATTTCGTGGTAATAAATATTATAATTGAAGTCATAATGTTATGACAAATATAATATACTGAGATACCACTGCAAAAATCTGCTGGTACTTTATTAGTAGATAGTAGAATAGATTAATGCAGGGTTGCCTGGTTGCATTTTGCCGTAAAAAGATTTTCGTATTTTTTTTTGTTTTTATCACTAGGAACTTTTCCTGTATCGTAGGATATGCCACATCAACTAACTCTCAGTTAGCCGCCCGTTATGGGTTAACAGGTTTTGCAAGTAAACTGGCAACCCACAGCTTGGGGCAAACTGAATGCTGGCAACCTTATTTTTTCCTATTTTCTTCACCTTTTCTTTCAGATGACGTTGCACTTACTTGAAAATCGAGTATATTTTGGGTTAATTATCAAACATAAATTTTAATTTATTTAACCAAGGTTATTGAGGCTAGATATTTCCAGGCAACCCTGCAGCAATCTATTCCAGTATCAAATATCATATATGAAAATTAAGTATAATCAAAAACCCTGTATTCATGCAGATTTCTGCAGTCGGATATAAGGGTATAAGCTTCGGTCACAGAAAACATATTGACTTAATAATGTTATTATTGTTACAGAATAGAGGATATATCGGGGGTGAGTCCAGTTCAATCATAGTGCTAGAGACTTCCAAGGTATTCAGGCTACCAATCACTGATATGTGGATGATTGATATTGGTTACCCAGAAGAAAGATTTATCTTGAGCAACGTTGAATTATGTTATGGATGAACAAAATAATAATATCTATACATTTTTATTTAATGGATGGTCTTATGATCAGGGTATTGTCCCCAAACTTCTACGAGAATTAAATGGATTCTATTAATTTTGGAAAAATAAACAATGTCTATTTATTCTGATCCTCAAGGTATCTACTTTCCGACCGTTCCTATTTCCCACTAACCTCCTCTATAAATCTTGTGAAGTACTAACAGTTCGACAATTATTCATAATGAGCATCGTATTAAAACAACACGCAGCCCTTCCCTATCGCAATGAATATACTAAAAAAGACGGAAAGATGTAGTTTGCCTTCAAAAAATACAAAACATGCATTCACAGACAAATTTTATGTGTTCCTCGGACCACTACTCTACAATAGACTAAACGTAACAACAAACATTTATTCCCTAAATTATTGTAACTGTAAGAAAATTCTCAAAGAAACTCTACAAAGTATGTCCTACGAAGACAGAGAAGTTATTACTTGTACTAAAATAGATATTGTTCGTATTTTTTATTATATTTTATTTTATGTTTTTTTTTTTAAATGATTAAAAATGTGTTTTATTATATGATGTAACAAAAAAATTACGGTTTTCGCAAATTTTCCTTTATCTGAGCTATAAGACGTTGCTTCGTACCAAATTTCAAGATTCTGAGTTCACGGGAAGTACCCTGTAGGTTTTGATTCCCTTGCGAGTGTCTAAAAATTTGCGGAAATTTGGGGTATAAACGGCTGTATCTTTTGATTGCATTGGAACTTCTAAGCAAGCTGAAATTTGAAGCGATTTAGATTTGAAGCGCGATTGGTGGTTTGGTTTGATTTGATTTTGGCGATTTTGATTTTTTGGCGCTTTACGCGTTCCTGAGAAAAAAGGTCTTGACAGACAGACGGACAACAAAGTGATCCTATAAAGGTTCCGTTTTTTCCTTTCGAGGTACGGAACCCTAAAAATGGAGGCCCACCGGCATCAGGAACAGAGTCTAAGCTACAGGTGGTCTGGTCTCCAGAGAGAGGAACCTCCTAACAATACGAGCCGTGTCCAGAAGTACTGCTTTCGGTTCAGGCCCTTGACCCAGCTGCTTAACGAGAGTCTCCTAAAGTGTTGGTCGAGGCTCACGGCTATTAAACCATAGGCTGACATGATTATCGGTATCATGATCGCTGAGTCTACATCCCACATATCGACAACCTCGCGAGCTAAGTCAAAATACTTCATTTGCTTATCTTTCTCGGCTTTCACGAGGTTCCCGTCATGCGAAACCGTAAAATCAACAATCACTGCATGTCTCTCGACACTGAATAATGAATACTACAACTCTCGATTCGGTCCACCACCACAACAGCAGGCTATTGTGTATCCCCCCTCGGTGGGTTCCCGCATTGTCGAGGCGGGGGGCTCAGTAACCGTGACTTGGCCACCCACGGTGATGCGAAGAGGAACCCGAGGATGGGCCGCTCGTCAGAGCTTTTGCCGATTAGGCCGACGACGTAGCGGCCAACTAGTAGGTTGCGGTGCCGCTTCGTCAGGTGACCGCGGTGGGTGAGGAGTGCCGGTATTGCGGTGCGCCGCTCTCCCTACCTTTCACAGCCTGGACGTGGTCGCCACTGTCTGATAGCGGATGCGGTGGGGCCGCAGGGGAGGAACAGTGTCGGTATAGCGTTGGCTGCTCTCCCTATTCCATGCGGCCGAAAAATAGTAAATGGTGGGGCCATTGACACGGGGTCTTTTGGCGCCCATGTGCAGGTTTGGTCCCTGGGGTGGTCACGGCGTACAGTGTGTTCTTGTGCGCCGGTGATGGGGGTAAACCTCAGTGGAGCGTCTGGAGACGGACAGCTGCGGCGGGGCCGCGGTAAGTGCTAACGCGTGCGCGTGTTGTATATACCGTGGAGTTTTAGTGGGTTAGAGTCCCACATAACTGCGCTATCTCCCCGTCGTAGCGTCATGCATGAGCATTTCTCCACCCCAATAAAAAAAACAAAAAAGGCTATTGTTTAGTATGTAAATACACAATAGTACTGTCAGTGATGATGGACCAATCCCAATACAATGTGATATTGCCATTTTCGAGAACTGAGTCGGGCACATATCGTACGGCATCTCCAATGCTAAAAGAGTGTATTTCAGAGTAAGTTGCAGGTGGATAATTCTGGCTACAAAGTTGTGCCTATGCAAGTACTCTTTGTTTGCTAGAAAAGAACAACCAGAGATAATGTAGCGGATTGATATAACCGGACGGTCTCCGACATTATTATCTCAACCGTGCCATCCTTCACAATGAATCGTCAGTTAAATTAGATTATTACTACGAGTATTCGTATATATACCTTGCGGTAATTGGTACGTTGTCCGATCGATCATTCTACTCAACTTGTGTTTTTGAAAAATTTATTAATAATCTATTCAAAATTTAAAGCTCTTGTAACGGCATCTATCCTGCGACATAAGAGCTAGACAATTAATGTTGGTTCCAAACACTGCCATTTCATTAAAAACAAAAAATTGGAAGTACAGTCATCTGAATAGCACCTCCACATTAGCTGGCTAAGCAATGTGAGCTTCCGTTTCCGTACGAATCACAGGCACGAAGCTGCGAGAAAAAACTGGTCAATAATAATAATTATACTTAAACTTATGAATGCGAAGAGGTATGGCCAGGCAAGGAGCTTCACGGGCGCTTCTAACTGGCTCTCCATGGGCCCGATGTAGATTTTTCAGCGTCCCTGGCTTGGCTTGGCTGGTCCCTGCGTATCCTGGCTTCGTTTAGGTGAAACTGAACTGACTTATCGGGGAAACTGAAGATTTTGTGTGTGCAATTATGGACGAAGTTATCCTGACGAATAACTACCGGAGACATATAATGAAGGACGGGACGGTTGACGTGTGTCGGGCATGCCACCGCCCAGGTGAATCCATCGGACATATTATCTCTGGCTGTTCTCGTCTGGCTAACGGCGAGACATAGACATAACCAAGTGGCCAGGATTATTCACCAGCATCTTGCTTTGACATACAATCTAGTGGATTCTGAGGTACCGTATTACAAGTATGTGCCCAACCCAGTTCTCGAAAATGACCATGTCACGTTGTACTTGGATCGGATTAGCGCGCCGCACAATAATAATCGATGTCACCATCCCACATGACGAGAATCTCGTGAAAGCTGAGAAAGAAAAACAAATCAAGTATCTCGACTTAGCAAACGAGGTTGTCGACAATGTGGACTCGGCGATCATTGTGCCGATTGTCGTTACGGCCAACGGCCTGATGGCCAATAGCCTCGATGACCATCTGTCGAGGCTGTCATTACGCGGTTGGATCAAGGGCCTGATACAGAAGGCAGTACTCTTTGATACGGCTCGCATTGTGAGGAGGTCCTTGTCTCTGGAGCCCTAACCACCGGTAGCATGGACCCTGTTCCCGATACCGGTTGGCCTCTGTTTTTTATATTTTAAAATGTTTTTAAGTTTTATTTTTCTTAAATATTTAAAAATGTACTAAATAAGAATGAAGAAAAATAAAGAAAATTATACATAATAAGCCATTAGGAGCACCCCACCATTTCTGTATTTAATCCCATTGAAGATTTAGAACAGCGCTCTCTGTTATTGTGAAGAGTACCTAGCTGTCTCCTCAACTTGTCTCGTTGAAATGTTTTATCAAAATGCTGTTACCGTTGTGAGCTGTTTTCCTTGTAAGTACATTTTTAAGACGACAGATGGCGCTGGCATGAAATAGGATTTATGTGAACATTATTAGTAAAAACTAATTTCTGAAAAAAACATCATTCTATCAGTGTTGGCGATGTTCAAAATGTCAAAATGTAACAGACTGACATTTAGATAGCGTTGGGCATTCCCAATTCCCATGAATTTTTTACATTTTACCGGTAGTTATCGCGACGTTTTCGAGAAATTAAGGAGGGAGTATTGCACCCTGGCAGACTTTTAATTTCGATATTTACACCTATTAATCTTTCGTTTCTTTAAAACGTGGAGCCAAGCGAGACACAATGGTTTTTCTATTGTTTCGGTAATTATGGGCACACGACCGGTTATTGAAACTGTAATCAAAATTACGCTTATTATGTATAATTTCAGCCTTGTGAATAGGTGGCCCCACTCGAGGTGGTGATCAACATATTTTTTTCCGACGGGGTATATAACCCAGGACCGCTTACTTAGCAGTAGCACCTTCGCCTACTAAACCAAAGAGGCAGTAGGTGGAGTTACCTATGATACACAATCTTATCTTATCTTATCTTATGGAGGGGCCGAGAAATATCTCGGACATTTCGACCCATTGGGATCTATTGTGGTCCCCTAGATAACTTACTCCTCCCCAATCTCGTTGAAAACTGTTTTCATGAGTTTTACAACGAGACTAGGAGATATGAGCCTATAGTCTTCTGGTTTTGGATATCCAACCCCTAGTAGACTCATTCGCTTACCAGCCAGTGCATCGCATGTGCACAGAAGGTGCTCCATGCGTTCCGTATGTTCCCCACACAACATGCACATTGGTGTCGCGGTTAGACCCATCTTCATGAGCATGTCGTTGGTTCCAAAGTGCCCAGTAAAGGCCCCTAGCAGGTAGCGGATTTGCCCCCTGCTCATGTTCCAAATGCATTCCCGGTCTTTGAACGTAGAGCCTAGGAATTTCTTGGAGTGTTGCAGACCGGTATTAGACAGCCAATAAGTTCGTTGTCTGTGATCTGCAAACTTCCTAAATGCGGCTTTTACGAGACACGTCGAAATGCCTACACATGGTTCTGGACCCACAAAGTCATTTGCTGAGCCCTCTCTTGCCAGTTCATCAGCCACTTCGTTACCATGGATTCCTTTGTGTCCAGGGACCCACATCAGTCTCACCCTGTTGTGCTTCCCAAGCCTGTTTAGGGCCTGGATAGCATCCAGAATAAGCCCGGAGTCCACTTTGTAGGATGCCATGGCTTTAATTGCAGCCTGACTGTCACTAAGAATATATATGGATTTACCTCTGGTTCCTCTATCTATATTCTCTTGAGCACAGGTTATTATGGCAAATGTTTCCGCTTGGAATACAGTTGCCATCTTCCCTAAGCTTTTGCTACATTTGTAACCTTTTGCGTATATGCTCCTGTACCTGATTCCATTTTGGATCCATCAGTGTACCACACCAGACTGTTTTGTTCTGGTGGATCGAGTCCCTTCTTCCAGTCCTTTATTGTAGGGATTTGAACCTTAAAAGACCTTTCAAACACAAATATAGGTTGCATTTTATCGGATAACATGCTTGTTACCCGATCCAGGCCTTCATTCTCATCAAACTTTGTATGGTTAGTCTTTGGCTTGGAGGCATCCCATAGTCCAGCAATTGCAAGACGATGTAATGCCTTCCTTGCCTCGAATTCGACCATCATATGCAGAGGAGGGATATTGAGGTATCTCTCAATCGCTGCCGTAGGTGTTGTCCTGAAAGCACCCGTGATGCCGAGACACACTGTTCTTTGTAACCTGGTGAGTGGCGCTTTGCACGAAACAAGCTTTGTTCTAGGCCACCACACTATGCTTCCGTATGTGATAATAGGTATTATCATTGTCCGGTACAGCCATCGTATCACTTTGGGCTTTAGCCCCCAAGTTTTACCGTAGGTGGAACGACACATGCCGAACACTCGTAAGGCCTTTGTCGTTATATTTTCCACATGAGTTTTCCACCTGAGTTCTTTATCAAGCTTTACACCCAGATATTTAACTTCGGTGGACCAGGGCAGCTTTATTCCATTGAGGGAGAGCTCTCCTAGGTTTTCTAGTTGTCTCTTCCTCGTGAATGGAATAATGACTGCTTTGCTTGGGTTGATAGAGAGGTGGTTCTTTGCACACCATTCCTCTGTCATCCTCAATGCCTGTTGTAATAATCCAGACACTATGTTCGGGAATTTACCATTGACCATTATTGCTATGTCATCTGCATAGCCTACTGTGTCGAATGGTCCGGTATTGAGTTTGGTGAGTAGCGAGTCTACTACCAAGCACCACAATAATGGTGACAGCACCCCGCCTTGCGGGCAACCTCTTGTTGTTTTTGCACTAAGTCTGTCTCCCATCAGTTCCGATCTGACTATTCTGCTTCTCAGCATATGGTCGATCCAGTTGCACGTGGCATCGTTGATGCCATGTTCCTTTGCAGCAATGCGTATGGACTCAAATGTTGTTTTGTCAAAGGCTCCCTCTATGTCGAGGAAAGCCCCGACACAGATCTCTTGTCTCTCTAGCGCAGCCTCAGCTCGACTTGCAACATAGTGCAATGCCGTTTCAGTAGATTTGCCAGGGCTGTAGGCGCACTGTAGTTTATGTAGAGGGAATACTTTCAGTGGTCCCTCTCTTAGATACCTGTCTACCAGTTTCTCCAGAGTTTTTAAGAGAAAGGATGATAGACTGATGGGCCTGTAAGCCTTAGCTTCTTCATAAGTCGGTCTACCCACCTTCGGTATAAAGGTGACTTTGACCTCCCTCCATGCCTTGGGTACGTACCCAAAGGCTATGCAGGCTCTGTAGAGCTTACTTAGATGGGGTATCAAAACAGATGCCCCTTCCTGCAATAGTATTGGGTAGATGCCATCCGGACCAGGGGATTTGAGAGGCTGGAAGCCCGCTATGGCCAGCTTTAGTTTATTTTCATCTACCACTTCCTTTGCCGTGAGCCAGTTACTTTTGATGATACACAAAGTACAGACGTAATTTTTAGGGTTCCGTACCCGAAGGGTCCAAACGGTACCCTATTCTATTGCTGTCACTCATGTGTCTGTCCATCGTCTGTCAAACAGGTTTTACAGCCAAACGGTTGAAGCAACTGTCTTATCATTTTCACAGTATAAGCATCTTGTTGATCCAAAGCCATACTCATTTTAATAATTGTGTGCTCCCATATAGCAAAAGGGCGCGTAAAATAAGTATATTTGATATATTTTACTAATAAATACCAATATATTGATAAATCTGATTTTTCTTTCAAATTCCCTAATTTTTCCTATTACAACCAACTTGATTTTGCGGTTTGGTACGGAACACTAAATGTGGACTAAAACCGGCCAAGTCCGACACGCACTTGGCCAGTTTTTTAATAAAGTATTGCTTATAAAAAAACAACAATCAGGACCTATCTCGTATGAACTGAAAACATAAATTTTCTGCGTTCGGATTATACTAAACATTTCACAAATGCAACTTTCTAACCGGCCGCGGAAAACTAAACTGTCAAGACCACGCAAAGGTTTAACGTGAGTGCGGCAAGCAATTTTCATTCGAGAATATTGTCCATATGATTTGGGTGATTTACGAAAGCAATTTTCTGTTTGACCTAATTGTAATGTTAAGTTTTAATGCCATTCTCGAATTTTGTTTTGAGAATCGTAATGCCGCCTCCACACGCTCGCTGTTTGCCGCAAACAGGGCGAACAGCAAACACATGCCGAACCTGACCACAAACAGCCAACACAAACACGGCATCCACACGCTTGGTGAACATGCTAGTCTATTCCGGATTATCAAACATGGCATATGACGAGCTTGTTGTGGCAGCGATTACTTTCGGGTTAAACTCTTCATTTTTCCTTACAATTTAGCTTAGGATACACAAAACGTCACGATTCGTAAATTTGACCACCACTATTAACTCCGTCCGCTACCCGGAAGCTCGCGCGTACTACTGAACTGACAAGCGTGTGGATACATCACAAACACGTTCGTCGAACACCCTTTGATTTGTGCAAAAAAACCGACACCGTTGCCGAACACGGGCGAACACAAACAAAAACAGCCAAACACAATCAAACACCCATCCACACGTTCGTGTTCGTTGTTTGCTGTTCGCCATTGTTTGGCGAGCGTGTGGAGGCGGCATAACAGTTTAACATATCTAAAACAGATTGTGATTTTTAGGATTCCGTACCCAAAGCGTAAAAACGGGACTCTATTACTAAGACTCCACTGTCCGTCTGTCTGTCTGTCAGCAGGCTGTATTTCATGAACCGTGATAGCTAGACAGTTGAAAGTTTCACTGATGATGTTTTTTCTGTTGCCGCTATAATAAAGAATACTAAAAACAGAATAAAATAAATATTTAAGTGCGGCTCCCATACAACAAACATGATTTTAGCCGTTTTTTGCGATAATGGTACGGAAACAATCGTGCGCGAGTCCGGCTTGCACTTGGACGGTTTTTTAAATGTCGTATCAGCCTATTAGCTTTTTTTTTTGGTTAATTCTCCATTGAATTATACCAAAAAAAAAACAGAACATACACGCAGGTCCTTTTCCTATAGGCGTGGGCAGAAACTAGAGAACACCATCGGCTACGATCCTTACATACTCATTTTGCTTCATTTGCGTTGGTACATCTTGTCATACAGGCGCCTGGCTTTTTTGAAGAATGTCACCAATAAGATCAGTGAGAGCAGTGGTGGCCCAGTGGTATCGGCCGCGACTTACAAGTTGTAGGTCGTGGGTTCGAGCCCAGGCAGGCGCTTTACTTTGTGTAAATTATTTCATCACTACTGCTCTCAAAACGGTGAAGGAAAACATAGTGAGGAAACCGGCATGTCCTAGAACCAAAAATTCAAAGACATGTGACATTCACCAACCGTCACTGGGCCTGCGTGGTGGATTACGCAATCCCCAATCCCTCTCACAGAGAGGAGGCCTGTGTCCCAGCAGTGGGAACATTAATAGGCTGATGATGTGATGTCCTTCTAGAGAGTGCACTTCCGACGTTTTCACTCTCATCTGACTTGTAAATATCTTTTGTTAGTCGCCTTTCATTCATCCTCTAAACATGACCAAACCATATCAGGATACTCTCTTTAATTTGTGTCACTACTTCTTTCTCATAAATATTTTATTTTCTACATAATAGCTATACTAGAGAAATATTTATCAAATACCAATTGCAACAGTAGGTACTATTTTATGGTCAACATCAAATAGATTTGACCAGGAAAACATTGCACTTAAATCACTAATCACTGTCATAATGAACTCAAATAAAATAGGCATTGTGGTTTTGATAAAATTGTATTAATTGAACAAGACCGCAGGTTCATTTATGTATATATTCAAAAATATTTTATTATATCAAAGTTCTATTAAATTTAAAAACCGTGATTTTTTCAAAGTAGATTTATACTAGTATGACTAGTTAAGCATAGATATAGGTTAGATAGTAGAAAGCATTTTCCGAAAACAAAAAAAAAGTGAAATTCAGCATCAAAAGTAAGAAGAAGAAGCCTTCTAATATGGACCTTACAATATTCCAAGTCAATTTATTTGCAGGACCTTCAATCGTCTGTCTCTAAAAAAAAGGAAATTATCCTCGCTTAGTGTCAATAAATAACTAAATTTAACTGTTAATTTGGTAATGTTAGAGAACATGCAGGTGAGAGTCCTGGTGGAGGGAGCGGGGTGGAGGGATGTTAGCGGTGTGTTTGGACATTTCCAACGCCTTCAACACCCTGCCCTGGAGTTGTATTCGGGAGGCACTGCGGTATCATCAAGTGCCTCCTTACCTCCGCCGCATCGACGGGGCTTACTTAGCGGAGGGGCGTGTCACCTACGTGGGACGTGATGGCGTTGGAAACCAGCATCGCATGTCATGCGGTATTCCAAAGGGCTTAGTCGTGATGCGGGCAAACTCCAACCGGGCGCAAACCTGACATGTTACGCGGATGATACGCTGTTCACCACCCGGGGGCTTTCAGCGTTACAGGAAGGCAGCGTTGCTGGCTACGGCTGCTAAACAGGTGTGAGCCGCATACGGCGCCTAGGCCCTCATCAAGTCGAAGGCCATGGTCTTTCATGACCCCCGGCGGCTGCCGCCGTCCGAGGCCCACATCGTGGTCGGTGGGTTCGAACCGCTATCGAGTCTACCATAAAGTACCCGGAATCGGTGTTCGATAGCCAGTGTGACTTCGGCCTCCACTTCCGGCGGCTGGCACCCGTTATATTGCCGCCGTTATATTGGGCGTGGCTGGGGCGCTGTCAACGCTGCTTGTCAAAGTAAGGGGCCCGAGCGCCACCTGTAGGCGGCTCTACGTGGGGATTGTGCGATCGATGGCCCTGTATAGGGCCCCGATCTGGATGGCTGACCTGACAACCGGTAGTTCGCGCTAGGAGCTTTGGCCTGGCTATGGCCTGGCTAGCTATGGCTATGGCTGGAGCTATGTTCCGCAGGCATTCCAGTGCTCGGGAGAAGGCACGAGGATCCCTGTCGTTTCGGTTGAAGCAGGTGCTTTCAGGATATGGTTGCTTCGGGAAGTACCGAGTCGCGATGACAGGGAGCCAGATGCCCGGTGTCACCACTGCGTCTACTGCCGGGAAACGGCGTGGCATACGCTGCCAGAGTATGCTGCTTGGACGGAGCCGCGTCGTGTCTTCATCTTAGAAATCGACCGTAGTAGAGTCTATGGTCGGCAGCGAGGAATCCTGGGACGTGGTGGTATCCATCTGCGAAACAGTCGTCTCGCAGAAGGAGGCTGTGGAAAGGAAGATGGAGATTTTATACTATCTTTATATCCTATCTTATATATAGATACTAGCACTCCGCCCGCGACTTCGTTCGCGTGATTTTGTTTATCCTATAAATGATTTTCTTATGTGCAGTTAGTGAAGGCGACCAAAAATAAGCTATTATTAAAGCAGATATATAGGGTTTATTGGATTGGGACGATTCGTTATTTGACTTTAAGAATAATAAATTTTAGGTTACCGCCACAAAGTAAAATTCTCCCCTAATAACTTATCTACCCCAGTTGAAGGTCGAGTTTTAAACAACCTAAATACGCTATTCACTCTTTTCTTCTCTTTTTATATTTCGTTTATGTTAGTCAGATTGCGCAGTGAGATTTCTCATAAAACTATAACACCCCTAACCCTATCTGGGGGGGAATTTTAAAAATGTTTTATGTAAATTTTGATTATTAACTTCATCCCCAAGGAATTCGATTTTTCATACAAACTAATTTTGACCCTTTTCACCTCCTTAAAGGTTGAATTGCCGTAAAATCGCGCCTTAGTGCTCTGCCCTAGAACCCCACGTCAAAAACAAAACCCTGACCAGTAAGATTCTTAGCTTGAGTTAGTTTCGAAAAACTTATAATGACAACCTTTATTGTTTCCTTAGGTTGGTATTTGTGCCAAGGTTCAAATTTATTAACCCAAGAAATTGTATTTTGGGAATAGATAAGTAAAACTAATAATGACAACCTTTATTGTTCACTGATGGGTATTTATGTCAATTTTAAAATTTATCAACCCAAGAAGTGAGATTTTTCAAAAACACTAACACCCCCTAAATCACCATTTGGGGGTAGTTTCGAAAAACTAATAATGAAAACCTTTATTGTTTATTTAGGTTGGCATTTATGTAAAGTTTCATGTTTATTGACCCAAGAAATCAGATTCTTCCATACAAACTACAACACCCCCTAAATCATAATTTGGAGGAGTTTTAATAAACTAATAATGACAACCTTTATTGTTTACTTAGGATGGCATTTATGTCAACTTCCAAATGTATTAACCCAAGCAATAAGATTCTTGAAAAACACTTTAATATCCCCTTAATCGTCTTTTGGGGGTAAATAAAAAGCTAATAATGACAACCTTTATTGTTTATTGAGGTTGGTGTTTATGTCAAGTTTCATGAATATTAACCCAAGCTAAAAGATTCTTAAAAAAAAATAAGATCCCTAAATCATCTTTTCCGAAAAACTAACAATGAAAGAATATGGTATTTATGTCAAGTTTCAAATTTACCAACTGAAGTAATAAGATTCTTAAAAAATGCTTTAACACCCCTAAATTGTCTTTCGGGGGTAGTTTAAAAAAATAATAATAACCGCTTTTATTATTCATTTAGTTTAGTATTTATGGCAAGTTTCAAGTTTTTTGACCCAAAAAATCTGATATTTCCGTACAAACTTCAACATCCCCTAAATCGACTTTGGGGTTGTTTCAAAAGACTAATAATGAAAGAAAATGGTATTTGTGTCAAGTTTCAAATTTATCAACTGAAGTAATAAGATTCTTAAAAAAAGCTTTAACACCCCTAAATTGTCTTTCGGGGGTAGTTTCAAAAAATAATAATAACCGCTTTTATTATTCATTTAGTTTAGTATTTATGACAAGTTTCAAGTTTTTTGACCCAAAAAATCTGATATTTCCGTACAAACTTCAACATCCCCTAAATCGACTTTGGGGGTTGTTTCAAAAGACTAATAATGAAAGAAAATGGTATTTGTGTCAAGTTTCAAATTTATCAACTGAAGTAATAAGATTCTTAAAAAAAGCTTTAACACCCCTAAATTGTCTTTCGGGGGTAGTTTCAAAAAATAATAATAACTGCTTTTATTATTCATTTAGTTTAGTATTTGTGGCAAGTTTCAAGTTTTTTGACCCAAAAAATCTGATATTTCCGTACAAACTTCAACATCCCCTAAATCGACTTTGGGGGTTGTTTCAAAAGACTAATAATGATAACCTTTATTGAGGTTGGTATTCATGTCAAGTTTCATGTTTATTAACCCAAAGTATAAGATTCTTCAAAAAATTATTACATTCCCTAAATCATCTTTTGGGGGTAGTTTTGAAAAACTTATAATAAAACCTTTATTGTTTATTAGGATTGGTATTTATGTCAAGTTTCAAGTTTATTAACTGAAGTAATAAGATTCTTCAAAAAAAAATTAACACCCATAATATCGTCTTTTGGGGGCAGTTACAAAAAATAATAATAACAACTGTTGATGCGTGTGTGGTGGCTTGGGTCAGGGTTGATGATGAGAATGGAGACACGATGCGTGGCTTGAAAAAATACAATTTATTTTTTTATTATTACAAGGTAGATCCCGACAATGCGTGGTTTCGAGAGGTTTTATGTATGGAAGAATGATGAAAGAAATAATGAGAGCTGAAGAACTGATGTGCGGTGCTAATATAGTGGCGGTGTCCGCCTTCCCGCGGCCCCCGCACCCTGCGTCGGTTGCGCTGCTGTTGTCGCGTCTAGTACAGGTCACGGCCGCTAGATGGCGTTGTGGGCAGTCGAGATGGTCGTCAACATGCTCCCGGCCTTGGAAGCCTCTGGTTCCAATGGAGTTTGCTCTTCATCCGGGGGTAGAAGTTGACATATTTTTGGGTATGTCCGTCGGATGTTACCCGCCTCTGTTCTGATGGTGGCTACGCGTGAGGTGCCATCTTTGCCGGCGAACGTGTCCAGTACCCGTCCGAGCCGCCATCTCAGAGGGGGCAAGTTGTCGTCCTTGACCACGACGAGGGCGCCAGGGACTAGCGTGTCTTGGCCGAGCTGCCACTTTGTCCTCTTCTGGAGCTCGGAGATGTATTCCGCTGACCAGCGACGCCAAAAGTGCTGCCTCAGCTGTTCTATGCGGTCGTAGCGCGGCAGGTGTTGGATAGCCTTCGCGGTGAGGTCCTGGCTAGCGGGTGCAGTGAGCGGCCGGCCAATCAGAAAGTGAGCTGGAGTCAAAGGAAGTAGGTCGTTTGGGTCGGTGGACATTTGGGACATTGGTCGGGAGTTGAGGACAGCCTCAATTTGTGTCAACACCGTACTCAACTCTTCGTACGTCAAATGTGCGTTGCCCATAATACGGCATAAATGAGATTTGCAAGACTTGACTCCTGCCTCCCACAATCCACCGAAATGAGGTGAATAAGGTGGGATAAATTTAAATTCTATGGAATTATCAGACGTGAAGTTAATTATGTCAGATTTTGAAATGTTTAAAAAATTTGTAAATTCCTTTTGTGCTCCTACAAATGTCTTACCATTGTCGGAATAAATCTGTAATGGTTTGCCGCGACGAGAGATGAACCGTTTCAGTGCCAGTAGGTATGCCTCACTAGTTAGACTTGTGACTAATTCTAAATGTATTGCGCGCGTAGCGAAGCAGACGAAGAGACAGATGTAACATTTTATTAGTTTAGCCCCCCTTCCAGCACGATTCAACATGAACAATGGCCCAGCATAATCCACACCACTGCGAATAAATGGATACCCTGGCTCCAATCGTTCAGTAGGCAGGTTACCCATTTGAATTTTTAATGGTTTAGGTCTTGTGCGCTTGCACCTCATACAGGCGTGCACCACTTGTTTGGCCAAGTTACGCCCTCCAAGGGGCCACCAGGTGTTTCGAATGGTGGCCAATAATAACTGAGCCCCTGCATGTAATAATACCTTGTGCTGATGCTCAAATATGAGGCGAGTGAATTTATGTTTACCACACAACAACAAAGGATGTTTTTTATCATACGAGAACGTGTCAGAGTATTCTATTCTGCCACCCACTCTGATCAACCTATGATCGTCAAAGAATATGTTCAGACTAGAAATACTGCGAGGACATTGTAACTGGCCATTATTGTTTAGTTGAGCGACAATGTCTGGAAAAGATTGTTCTTGTGCGATGCGAGTTAAAATTCTAACCGAAATATCTAATTCCTCTACGGAAAGACAGCCGGTGAGACGCTGTGTTTTTATTTCCATGCGACTATTATTTATGAAACGCATAATGTACGCCACTACTCGTCGCAGACGATTAAAACTTGAATATCGTTCGAATATGGAATCATCTGAATTTACTTGAACGAGTAATGAAGTCTTAAGTGATTTTAATTCAGGTAGTTCGTAGTGACCAACACTACAAGAGCTAATGTTATGTTCCCATTGCGTGCTAGGAACGTGTAAGAAAGGCGGGCCTCGCCACCACATCTCACATGATTTGAGTGTATCTAAATGCACGCCGCGCGATAAGAGGTCAGCAGGATTTTTTTTACCCGCGACATGAAGCCACGGTTTTTCACCCGTGAGTTCATTTATTTGTACTACACGATTCTGCACAAATGTTTTCGATAGATTGGGTGACATCTTGAGCCATCCCAAAACTATCGTGGAGTCTGACCAAAAGTAAACGTTATTAAATGTTAATCTTAGCGCGTGGGTAATTTTTGTAAACAACTTAGCAGCTACTACCGCGCCGCATAATTCTAAGCGCGGTATGCTAACCGGTTTGACCGGCGCGACTTTACTTTTCGCACACAATAGATGGACTGTTATCTGTGCGTCTGTTACGTCTGTATAGCTACGTATGTATGCGCACGCGCCGTAAGCGTCTTGCGAAGCGTCGCAAAAAATGTGTAATTCGGTGATGCGTGTATTATCTCCGAGTACGTAGCGTGGAATACGTATGTCTTGTAAATAGTGTAATTTATCAATGAAGTCTCGCCAATCTGCAAGTATAGGGTTAGGCACTACGTCATCCCAGCCTATTTTAGACAGCCACATCTTTTGTAATAGAATTTTGGCTATAATTATAGTTGGCGTAAGTAAACCTAAAGGGTCATAGATCTGTGCGACAACCGATAGAATATGACGTTTAGTAGCGTGTGTGACGTCATGTTCACATTTAGTGGTAAAATGCAATTCATCGGATGCGTAAAACCATCCCATACCCAATGTCTTGGTATGGTAGTTTTCATCCAATGATAATTCCTTAGATTCTAACGGTAACTCTGACTTTGAAACTGATGAATTAAATATCCATTTTCGAAGTGGAAAACAACCCGAATCTAGTACTTTAGAAACGCCTTTACATATTTCTAATAACCGTTGTTGATCCTGATGTCCAGTTATTAAATCGTCGACATAAAAGTCGTCATTAATTACTTGCGCGATGACGTCATCTGCACATTCTAACGCGAGTTGTTTTAAACACCTAATACTGAGATACGGCGCCGACGCCGTCCCGTAAGTCACGGTGTTAAGTTGGTATACACCGAGCGGGTCGGAAATGTTTTCCCGCCACAGTATTAGTTGTAAATTCCTCTGGTCAGGCTGAATTAATATCTGCCGATACATTTTTTCCACGTCGGCAGTCGCGACATATTTAAATTGCCGAAACCGAAGTAATATTGAAAACAAATCATTTTGTAACGTAGGCCCAATGTGTTGTATGTCGTTCAATGATTTGCCTGATGTGGACTTAGCGCTGGCATCGAAAACTACTCTAAGTTTCGTAGTGGAACTATGTTCCCTGTAAACACCGTGATGCGGCAGAAAGTAACATGGCGAAGAATATTCTGAGATGCGACTCATGTGACCCAGACCTAAGTATTCACTCATAAATTCGTTATACATTTTTCTATAGCTAGGCGCGCTCCTAATAAGTTTGCGTTCGAGTGCAAGAAACCTGTTTTTTGCCATAGTAAATGTGTCGTTTAGAGTATCAGCTGATTGACTTAGCGGTATGCGCACGGAAAAACGACCCTTAACGTCGCGTACTGTCGACTCCCTGAATAAATTTTCGCATGCACTTTCATCTTTAGTTAAATTATTATGCAATGAGGGTATTTCTTCCAGTTCCCAAAATCGTCTGAGTTCTGAATCTAATGTTTGCGTGAAATTACAATGAGTTAAGGTACCGCGTGATACTTTTTTGTGGACGGTTCCCGATATGATCCAACCTAGTTGCGTGTTTTGTAAATAGGGACCGTTCGGCAACCGTATCAGACCTTCACTAAGCAGATCCCAGAACCTATCTGCCCCTAACAATAAATTAATTTCGTCAGGCTTAAAGAAGTCCGGATCGGCAAGTTGAACATTGTGTGGTATATCTATGTTATAATTACCTCCTAGGGAGGGTAGTTGTGCGGTAATGCGCGGCAAAACTAAACAATTAAAACTTGTGTTGTACGAATTAGTCTTTGACCGCAATTGAATATGACAAGATTGCGTGGAGTTGGAGATAGTGTTACCTACCCCCATCACCTGAACAGTGGACTGTATCAATGGAATATTAAGCTGCTTACATAACGACTGAGATATGAAACAGTGTTGGCTCCCGTTATCTAGGAGAGCCCGCGTTGTGTGATATTTATTCTGTGCGTCCGCTATTTCCACTAATGCGGTTGATAATAATACAGGATTTTGAAACCAATGTGTATTAAAATTATTATCATCCTTGTACAATGTGTGAGATTTGTGGGTAGAAGTTAGCGGCGCATGTATGTGTGTAGTACTCGAGTCACGTTCAGACTGTGCCACTATTTGCGTGATTTGAGCAACAGCTGATGATGTACGAGCGTCTACGACAGCATCGTTGTGAATTAATGTGTTGTGTTTTTTGTTGCAAAGCCTGCACGGCCCATACCAACATTCACTCAATGCGTGGCCTGTTCGTAAACAATTTCGACATAACTTTTTCTCTTCAATTAGGTTTAACTTATCTTGAAGAGATAAACTAAGGAAACCGTCACAGAAAAATAACGGGTGATTGGAACCGCACTGATCGCATTTAAAACGCTGTGAACTATTACTGGATGTTTTCCTTTTGTTATCTTTGTGTGTTATAACGTGGCTGTGTGATTTTGCAACTAACGGTTTCCTTGTGTTGGAAGTGTCTGCCGTTTGTTTTTTGTTAGGCTTACCCACCGCTTCTAAGAAATCAGCACGATCTTGAAGGAACGTCATCATATCAGACAGCTTTAATTTTCTGTCTTTCGAAATCGTGCCTTTGTAACGTTCCCATTCGTATTCCGATGAGGAATCTAGCTTTGGGACAATTATGAGGGTAATTAGAGTGTCCCAGTGTTCGGTGGGTTCCCCTAATGTTTTTAATGCCCGTATATTTCTAAGGATTAAATCGATTAGATTTCGAATAGACACAGCTGAATCCCTAATTAGCGGTTGCGCGAACAGAATAGCATTCACGTGATTTTGTTGTAACAAACGGTCATTATTATACCTATTTTGTAATAAACTCCACGCCACTAAATAATTATTTGCAGTAAATTCCAGCGCCCTGACCACTTGTAGTGCATCGCCTGTGAGTACCGACCGCAAGTAATGAAACTTCTGAATATTTCCTAAACTTTCGCAATTGTGTATCATGGAGAAGTACGTATCTCTAAACTCGAGCCATTGGTCATATGTACCGTCGAATTCGGGCAACGTAATTGTGGGTAGTTTCATACCGCTGGGAACGCGATTTTGACTCGGCTCGTTTTGTGTCGGAGTACCACTATTATCATTTGATTTTAAGATGCATTTACACTTGCCTATAATAGAATAATACCGGTTCTCGAATTCTTCCCTATCCAGTAGCTCTTCGTCTAGCTGCGTTTCGGGCAAGAATAATTCCAACTCATCTTGGATTTTTGTGTATTGTTCGAATAATAGTTTGTAGGCACTGAAACGTTCCTCTAACTCGGCTTTTTGTACGTCCGCTATCTCGAGGTCTGAACAAATAAATGATTGCACGTATTTTGAAAACAAAGTGACTTTACGTTTAATAGACCCGCGTTTTTTGACTAAATCACTGACAATATCATCACCCTTTTTTGACATAATGACGGTTTGCAAGAGGAAGAAGTCAAGTGGGTATGTAGGATAATACGGTTTTACGACGTAGTATAAGACACTAGAATTTATAGTTAGGAATTAGCACAAATTGAAGCTTAGGGATTTAGGAAGGAATAAAAAAGGATCGATTGACCTGACCGTTGCTGCGTTGCTCCTCCAGGACCCCAGAAGGTGCCGCTGTGTGACGCTGCCGCCGCTGCTTCTTCTCAGTTGTTCGGCTCGAAGGACCAAATGTTGATGCGTGTGTGGTGGCTTGGGTCAGGGTTGATGATGAGAATGGAGACACGATGCGAGGCTTGAAAAAATACAATTTATTTTTTTATTATTACAAGGTAGATCCCGACAATGCGTGGTTTCGAGAGGTTTTATGTATGGAAGAATGATGAAAGAAATAATGAGAGCTGAAGAACTGATGTGCGGTGCTAATATAGTGGCGGTGTCCGCCTTCCCGCGGCCCCCGCACCCTGCGTCGGTTGCGCTGCTGTTGTCGCGTCTAGTACAGGTCACGGCCGCTAGATGGCGTTGTGGGCAGTCGAGATGGTCGTCAACACAACCTTTATTATTCATTTAGGTTAATATTTGTGGCAAGTTTCAAGTTTATTGACACAAGAAATCAGATTTCTCAATACAAAGACAAAGATATTTTATTTCAACTAGGCCACCAAGCGGCACTTACAGACTTGAACACCCGCTAAATCATCATTTGGGGGTAGTTTCAAAAAACTAATAATGTCAATCTTTATCATTTACATAGAATATTTTTTGTGCTAAGTTTCAAGAATTTTGGTCGCAGGAATTAGATTTTTCATACAAACTTTCAACCCCCTTTTTACCCCCTTAGGGATGGAATTTACAAAAATCCTTTCTTAGTGCACACCTACGTCACTTGTGGAACCTTTCTGCCAAATTTCATGCTTCTAGGCTTAGCAGTTTTGGCTGTGCGTTGATTGATCAGTCAGTGAGTCAGTCAGTCAGTCACCTTTCGCTTTTATAGATAGAAGATAGATATAGGATATTTTATATATCTCGATTTTATCCGCCAACGGCTCGCAGTAGACACTCCGACCGTCGGCGCTGAGCATACAATGCCATCTTCCAGCCGCCCAAAATGGGTCCGGGGGCGACGGACTCGGGAACGTTTGTAACCCTCCAAACATCAATACCCGAGATAGTTCACTCTTCCTTCTGACCCGAGGTCGAACCGGGAGTTGCGGAAGGATCTTAAAATCCCACGACCCCCAGCGTTGGTGTGAAATGGAACACCGAGGTGGTTTTTAGTCAGTAGAAGACAGACCCCTCTGTCCCCCAGGATGGAGGATATCCGACGAGGATTTTAAAACCAGGTAAAAAAAATGGACAACATTACTTGGAATATAAAAATTTGGTATGTTCTTTTGAAGGAAACTTCCTCTATTCAGTCGCCATGATAAATTTTGCGTACAGCTAAGGAGTGGAATTCCCTGCCGGAGTCTGTGTTTCCCGATAGCTACAATCTAGGGGTCTTTAAGTCAAGAGTGAATGGTTTTTTTTCTAGGCAAGCGTGCTTCACCGTAACCACATCATCGCTTACCATCAGGTGAGATAGTGGTCAAGCGCAAGCCTATAGACAATAAAAAAAAAAAAAAAAAAAAGGAAAAACCCATAATTGTTATTAGTAATTTATAACTGTCAATTTGATTGAATCAAGTTCGAGAAAATGACTTAGAATATGGTTATGGAGCTTTTTCTTCTTACGACCCGATATTTATTCTCCGTGATTATCAGGACGTAACATAACAAAACCGGCCAAGTGCGTGTCGGACCACGCGCAGTAATAGGGTTGCATAATAATGCGGACTAAAAAGAGGGTTTTGTTGTTGTTACATGAACATTAGAACGGTTTCAGCGGCTCACAAAGTCGAAAAACGGGACCACATAGGATGATGTTTTTTTTAATCTATATTCTCGCGTTTGACCACTATCTCGCCTGATGGTAAGCGATGATATGGTCTACGGTGAAGCACGCTTACCTAGATGTAATCTATTCACTCTTGACTTAAACTAAATAAGGACTAACTGGTAACTGAAGAAGGAGTTATAAAATCCAACTTCGCAACTGAAGTTAGAAAAATATTATCTATTTGAGTACCACCGTGGGAGCGAATTGCGAAAGGAGCCGATACGAGCGCGCGTTAGAGCTACGGGGAATGGTCTAATTCGTTCCTGGATCCTTGCGTGCACGCTCCTTGTTTATTACTCTTTCGGAATTAGAAAAAAATCGTATCTATTCAACTCTAATCTCCTCTAACTATTTCATTCAGGAATGTTTTACGCTACTCAATTAGTGATGAAGTCGGGTTGAATATTGCCTTTATAGAAGGATATCGACAAAAGAAAATAAGTAATTTGCTTGGAAATCGAATCTAATTTGACTTTACTTTTACGTTTTGATTGCAAAACGTCGAAAATACTTCTGCACTAACACAAAATAGACTCCCCGCGCGCATGCGCCGTATGGACTACGGACTGGTACTGCCAACGACTCCGGCCACTCCAATGCGTTATTCGAGCATAAATATTATTAATTTAGAAATCATTATTATTAAGGATGTTATGATTTTATTTTTGTATATTTTTACATGGTTCATAAGCATATTTACTATCTGTTTTACACAGCTAAAAATTTTTCAATGGCATTTGTACAAAAATTTTACTGTGCCAAGTACATTTTATAAGTTGGTCGACTATTACTCGTAAACTTGTAAAGCCAGTTATGATTAAATTTTTGTATATTTTTACATGGTTCGTAAGCATTATATTTACTCTGTTTTACGTTTAACACAGCTATCAACTTTATTTTAAGTAATTTTTCAAAATGGCATTTGTACAAAATTTTTACTGTTCCAAGTACATTTTATAAGTTTGTCGACTATTACTCGTAAACTTGTAAAGCCTTTTTATCCGTGATAATTTTCCTTTTAATTTCGTTACATTTACTACAGCCGTGAATTTTTTTAACATAGCCAAGAGCAACCATTTCGCTGGCAGGGGGGGGGGGGGGGACACTTGACTCTAACATAAATTTGCAACTTAAAGCTTAATTTTACGCAAACGTATCTCTGAATCGAAAAATGGTATTTACAAACCCATAATATTTTTGAATGGCCTATACCCCACACCATAGGATTGATGAGAAAAAAAAAGTATCCCCACTTTACGTCTATGGGAGGTACCCGAAAAAAAAATATTTTTCATGATTTTATGTTACCACTTTGTCGGTATTATTAATATGTATATACATGCCAAATTAAAGCACAGAGCGAAACTATAAGGGTTCCTTGTTGACTTCGGAACCCTAAAAAGGTAATAAATATATGAGACGATTTAAGATCCTCTATATGAGCAGAGAGCGCAGACTGAATTTCCTTAGTAAAAACTCTCGTCTATATCCTCCTCCAATATTGGGCTGATATAAAAGATATTCCATAAACTGGAAAAATAAGATATATACTATGCCTATAGATTTTTAATATGTACAACTGACTATTTCTAATCTTATGACTAATAACAAAACAAACTTACATACAAAAGGGAGAGGGAAAAGGACTCATAGCGCATCAAAAAATTCTTCCACATCGATGTCAATGGGAAACGTGCCCAGAACGCTGGCAGCATTGCCACGTTGAATAGCAATGCTGATTCTCTGGCTGAAGAAAAGGCCAGCCCTCTGGTCACGCGAACAGTCGACTAACCGTTTACTTATGTCTCGAAAAACTCGATGAGCACTCGGACCCCATGGACCTAATGTCTCAACCCCAAACGGCTCAAACATATAACTGCCAATAAGGTTGTTATATTTGCGCCGTTTGAGGTTTTCTGCACCAGCAGCAGCTGCCCCAGCACAGCCCGCCGTGCTAAGAAGATGGGATGGCGCAAGGGTATCGACACATGTTGCATCCCACACCAAAGGCCTACCCAACTTCCATGGCATTATGGTCATCCCATCCGGTCTCTTCCCATCGTCGCGTGCCAAGCCATTGGGTTCTAAAACAGCTGGCACCCCGGCGGTGACAAGAGCTCGACGTATGATGTCATTAATGCTGGCGTGCCGTGCTATCCGACCAGCGCTCCTACTGCAGGATAGGCCATGGTGTCCGAGGCGGTCGACTGCTTCACCACATTGACAGCGATGTGGAGCTCCGCTGGGAGTACCTAGTCGCAGACATGTAGCGATCCGGAAGGTAGTGTCACTCAACATTGTGCCTATGTTGGGTGACGGTAAAGCCTGTAGCCAGAGGCCCGACTCCCACTCACCCACAGCCAGTAGGCGAGCACGCTCAGCAGTATTGGTGGACGTATTTATGAGTTTATTCCGTACCAAACTGCAGAGTGGCTCATCCCACTGTCTTTGGGAAGATGGGTTTTCGGGCAACGCCGTATTCGGGCAAGCCACTTTCCAGGCGCACACTGCGTCGGTCGAGCACGGCACTTCACAGTTAACCAGCGACAGGGATAAAATTTTAGTGGTTAACGTTTTAGTGCTGTGGACCGAAGACAGGAACGCCGGTAGGCTTATACTAGAAATTTTGCGGATGCCGAGCCCGCCAAAGCGAATGGGTAGCGTGGCTTGCGTCCAGGCTCGGTCATCCAAGGCCACATTTAAGATAGATGTCAGAGTGCGTTGAATAATTTCGTCAATTTTTTCCAGGAGAAGTGGCTGCTTCCATAAAGGGGAAGAGCGGAGAAAATACATAAAATTTGGTCCAAAACAGCAATACCTAATGAGAGTAAAAGCCGAATGAAGGTTAATTTGGGAGAGTCTATCCGAAATATCATTAAAATGGTTAATTTTGCCATCGATGAATGAAGAAAAACTGTCTTCCAAAATTGGGGAACCTAGGAGGTGCAGTGAACTTTTATCTAAAATTTTGATCTCTGGGGCTATTGCATAAAATTTCTGTAGGGTCGGTTGTCTGTCGGTACTGTCACAAAGAAAAATTTCACATTTGGAGTGGTTAAGTTCTAGGCCGATGGATTGGAACTGCTCTTTCAGAAATTGAAAATCTGCTAAAACGGTGTCTACGTCACCTCCTAGTGTTCCATCATCCAAATACCATACGTTAAATTTCGAATTTAGTTTTTGAATGATCGGATGAATAGCCAGACTGAAAATGACTGGCCCGAGAGGGTCACCTTGTTGGCAACCAACTGAAGATTCCAAAACATTGTCTTTGTATAATAATTTTGATGGGTACCTATAGCATTGCCACAAAAAGCCGAAAATTTCTGGAAGCTCTTTTTTTGCTTCAGCCAACAAAGTGTCCCTGTTGACGGAATTAAAAGCGTTTTTAACGTCAACCTTGAGGATGACCTCACCCTTACCGGAATTCAAAAAAGTGGAAAGGGCATGTACGGCAGCCTCACAACCCCCTCTGGAGCCAAATCCAAGTTGTAGGGGCTGCAATTTAGAAGTAAGAGTTTTACTATATAGTTTACAGCAAATTTTGGCTGCCATACGCCTGTAGGTGCACCCGACGGCAATTGGACGAATACCGCCGTCCCTCTTGCGCAGGGCACATAAGTTGGCCCCGTACAAGACATCGACGACGGCATCGTTCACACCGCCGGAGAGCATTAGGTTGACTAGAGCCGCAAGCTCCTTCAAAAGAGACTCACCAGCGTCCCCGGCGCCTGAACTTAAAAGATCTTTTAAGTGTTGAGGAGACAGGCCGTCGAGGCCGCCAGCGGAACCGCTTCGGAAGGAGCTCACGGCTGCGATCAACTGGGGGGCTGAAATCTGTAGAAAGGATGAATTGAGATCGGGGGTGTCAGGTGGGTCGGGAAAGGTAAGATCGTCCCCAGGCGCTGGATGTTTACTCTCCAAGGCTGAAATAGTTTCTGGAGAGTAAGGCGCCACCACATCACTGCTGAACAACAGCCTGGCCGCTCCCCTAATGTCACCTTCACTTAATTTGGATTCCACATGCGAACACACACCTTTTTGGGAAGGGTGATTGAATGCTGGTAATTTTGAATTTAAAATAAGGTTCGAATCGTTACAATTGTCTTTAATTTGGGTTGTTAGTGTTTTTTTTATAGCCAAATTTTTCTGGACATGTAGAATCCTATAAGGGAAGGTGAGCAATTCCTCCCAGGCACTTTGTGAGTTCTCCTGGGTTGCAAGACGGACGCATCGCGCCAGACTTAGCGCGACAGACCGTCTTGCGCCCCGGGGAATTCTCTTTAAAATCGGTGTAGAATTTTTTAATTTTGTAAGGGTTTTCCAGAGTGTTTCATTTTGTATTTGTGGTGTAGCTGGGGGGCACGAGGGTACACTATGGGGTTTGTGTACTTTACCATAGTGGATCCGTAGCCCCCGTTTGCCCTTAAAAAAACGTGCCTGAGAGCAATGGGGACATCTCACTTGCTGAATATCAAGCGATGTAGCAGGTTGACTGCTACAGTTTCCGGTATCGCTACAGCCGGCGCTTAACATAAAATTGAAATTTCACTTACCAATACTATTAAAACACTATTTACACAATATCACTAATAAAATAATAACAAAGATAAATAACACAAATAAATAAACAATGTCAAAATTGAGTGACGGCTCTTGGCACTGACGGCAGCGGCGCGGCGCAGTCGCGGTACGAGTTTAGGGCACCCGCCGTGAAGGGAGGGTGCAGGGGGCGCATCCTTCGCTACCGTTGCCTAGGTTGCGTCGTCCTTATTGCCAGGGTCCAATCTCCCTAACGACACGTAAGTAGGTAGATATGCCCATTTGTTCGCAAAGATTATTCACAGGAAAGTTCTTGTTGTTTTTGTTTCTCCTTGTGCAAAGCTGTTCAACCGTTGTTCAAGTCTATTCAGCCAGTTTTCTCGAAATAACAGCCGCACTTTGTGCCCCAAGTAACTCGGCAAGATTGTCAAGTCGTGGCTGACATTTTAACTCATTGGGGTACAAAAATACAAAAACATATTTGATATTTGTAATTCAACTACTTCTTAAAAATGTTATTTGTTATTGATATTTCAAACATCTGACGCTGAGGTATTTTGTAGTTAGTATTTCAAATACATATATATTTCTTCAAAATATATTTGAAAATAAATACATGCAGCGATCTTATTAATGGGTGCGTTCTCGTTCAATTCAAATTAAAAAAAAAAAAAAAAAAAAAAAAAAATGAATGGGATGTTTTCACAAATCAAAATCAAATGTTTTTTATTTCACATAAGCCTACATGGGCACTTATAAAACGTCGACAAAAGGTGCACGGTTCGGGATGGTCGTTTCCTATGAAGAAGAACCTGCAAGGAACTCCACGGTTACTCTTTTAAAAAAATTGTTTTGATTTAACAATATTTCCATGTTACATCATTAGTGCTTAGATAATGTAGGCCCGACAATAAGTCGTAAGAAACTAAAATAAAAAGATTGTATAAACGAGATAAAAAGTAAACGAAATCAAAAAAAGCATCTAGAAATCTAGAAGGCCTACAATGTTCACACATTCACAAAACAATCGGTAAAAGAATCTATACAAAGGTAAAAAAAAATTATAACAAGCCTAAATTTAAAATGTGGCATAAATGTTGTCATTAGTGCTGTTTACTTTCTTAGGGCTATAAAGATTATTGAAATCATTGTAAAAAGTCTAATTAAAAGAAGGAAAAAAAAGAAAAATGAGATTGAGAATAGTTAGAGACATCCACATATTTGTGCCGTTTATGAGTGACCAGGGAATGCGGCTTCGCAGAAGGAGCTAAAGCCAAAATTTTTATCTTTAACGTAGTCCTTGATTTTATAATATGCATTTTTAATAAGGACACGTTTAATGCAGTTTTTGAACTTGCCATCGGTCAATTCAATAACGGACTTTGGCAACTTGTTATAAAAGCTTATACTGTTTATAAGAAAAGACTTGCTAGTTATCGTTAATCTGAATTAGGGTATTACAATTTCGTGCTTATTGCGTGTATTTAAATTAAGGAAGTCGCTTCTAGTTTTGTAAAGCCCTCGGTTTTTGCGGACATATAAAATACATTCGAAAATATAAAGGGAAGGTAGTCAGTATATCGATCTCTTTAAATTTATCTCTGAGAACCCGCGAGGACTCATTTTATAGATCGCGCGGATTGCCCTCTTTTGTAAAATGAAAATTGAGTCAACGTCTGCTGCTGTTCCCCACAACAGAATGCCATAAGGCATAATACTGTGGAAATAAGCATAGTATACTAACCTAGCTGTGGCTACATCGGTTAACTGCCTTATTTTTCTTACTGCATATGCAGCTGAATTTAACCTACCCAAAAGAGTTCTAATGTACGCGCCCCACTGCAATTATGATCGATAGTAATTCCTAAGAATACAGTTTTCGTTAAAACTTCAAGATTTTTGCCGTCAAGATTTTAATTTAGGTCACGTTGTGGTACATTTGGTAAAGAGAAATTTCCACAATTTCTTTTCTTCGCATTCAGTAAAAGATTGTTAGCTGCGAACTATTTTGAGAGAATAATTAGACTTTCGTTGACATGTAAGACATCCGTATCTTTTCTAACTATTTTAAAAATTAGCAAAGTATCATCAGCAAATAGAATCATATCCGATAATTTGGTCATCATAAAGGGGAGATCATTAATGTAAACAAGAAAAAGGAAAGGGCCGAGAATTGAACCTTGGGGCACGCCCATCTTAACTAGAGACCCGGAGGACGTCGCCCCATTAACATTTACTTTTTGCTGTCTGTTTGATAAATAGGAAAGCAAAAGATCAGCAGATTTGCCTCAAATTCCGTAGTGGTGTAATTTAGAGATCAGTGTGTTGTGGTCGACGTAGTCGAACGCTTTTGAGAGATCACAGAAAATGCCAGTTGCATCTTGGGACTTTTCCCAAGATTCCAAGATGTGGCTGATGAGTTTTACCCTCGCGTCCGTTGTCGACCTACCTTTCGTGAAACCAAACTGTTTGACTATGCAGGATCCCATTTGAATTGAAGTGAGACAACATCATCTGTTCCAGCATGATTTTTTCATAGATTTTACTCAATGCTGGAAGCACGGATATAACTCTATAATTAGAGGGATCACACTCTTACAGCCTGATTTGAAAATTGGTACTACTTTACTGTGTTTCATTAAGTTAGTAAAAGTGCCGCTGTCCAAACATTGATTGAATATGCCTGTTATGACAGGAGCAATTGAGTTAATAATATCTCCAAGAACCCTAACGGATATCCCCCACAAGTCTTCAGTATTTTTTATATTGAGAATTTTTAACGCGTTTTTAATTGTATCATTACATATTGATTTAAATTTAAAGGTTGGTATGTCTTTAGTACAGCTTTCTTTAGGAAGAGCTTCAGCTAATTTAGATGAGGGGGAAAGAGATTTCGTAACCTCTAACGGAATGTTGGTAAATAAATTTTCTAATGTTTTAGCGACTTCTTGCTTATCAGAAATGTTCGATTAGATAGATAGATAAACTCTTTATTCAGTGCACACAAAAGACACACCACAACACACAAAATCACAATATTTTTTAATTTACATGTAGGTATTTGGAAACAATTTAAGGTGCCGACATACAAAAAATAAGAAACAGGAAAAATACATTATACAATTAAAAGTGACACAAGTAACATACCTACTTTAATTATTAGTTATAATGATTAAAACACAGTGCGGTGTGCGTCTCAAGGTTGCACCAAATGGGAGTCCAGCTCAGCACGTGTCAGGCAAATATACCTGACGCTGATATTCTGCTGGATCCCTGCAGTGACGTACGGTCGCTGAGCAGTCGATAGTTGTTTTTCTAATGTGTCTGCTAATATCACTCAGGGGGTAAACATGTTTACAATAAATAAATATGCGTAAATAATATGTGTATTAAAATTAGTAGGTATCCAACAAACGATCCACAAGTTATTAAATTACCAAGTGCCCATATCCTTTGCTTACCCATAGGTTTTGACCTCGAGATACACCAAATAGACAGATTGGCTCGGGAAGGACAAGACAGCCAGCTATATAATGGACGTGTTCGAAACAGTCATCCCCAGTTTTTTCCTGCGAGGCGATAAAAATCTGCTGCAGTCGAACTCTGAACGTTTCAAGACATTTAAGATTTCTTATCGGCGGGGGAATATTGTTCCAGCATTTGGATGCGGCGTATCTAAAACTTCCCCTGAAAGCCGCTGTCTTGTGTGAGTGTGTGGAGAGTTGCTGTGAGCACTGTCTACTTGCACATTCTCTTCTACTAGCGATCCAGCTCAGTTTATTGTACAGATAGGTCGGCTGCTTGTGATTTATAACTCCGAAAAGTAGGCATGCCAAGTGCAACTTACGACGCGACTTCATCTTGAGGATTGAGTGGTGATTTAAAAAAGGTGTTACGTGACTTCTAGGTGGGATTGAGAAGCAGAATCGAGCGCAGGCGTTTTGTACTCTCTGAATCAGTCGATCAGTTCTTGCCAGCAGTCGAGGGCCAATGACTACGTCCGCATAGTTCAGATTAGACAGCACGAGAGACTCAGCCAGCTGGATCCGCATCTCCTCTGAAAGATAAGGCCTTATTTTATAGAGGACCTTAAGCCGGTAAAAACAAGTGCGCACTGACTCTGACACGTGTGCTTCATATCTCAACCCAGTGTCAATGTTCAGACCCAGATTACGGGCCTCACTGACTCGACTGACCGACTCACCCAGCAGGGCAACGTTGAGTGTTGCTGGCATTGCACTGATTTGGTTCTTGGTTCCAAACAGCATGTATTTGGTTTTAGTAGGGTTAAGTACCAAACCGTTATTTTCAGCCCAACATGCTATCCTGTCAAGATCATCGTTTAGATCCTTTATCGCATTGTCACAGTCACCTGGCTTAAAGGAAATATAGACTTGTACGTCATCAGCATAAATATGGTACCTACATCGCTTCAGGGCATTTATGATATCCGCACAATACAAAATGAAAATGATGGGGCCCAGTATTGAGCCCTGTGGTACTCCTCTGTAAACAGAAGTGAGTGACGAAACAAGAGATGAGCCATTGTCCAGTCGTATTTCCACACGCTGACGTCGGTTGGTGAGATAACTTTGGAACCAGTGTATCGTGTTTTGGTCAAAGCCATAGTACTTAAGCTTTGATAGAAACAGATCTATATTTATACAGTCAAAAGCTCGCGAAAAATCAAGTAGGACAAGTAGTGTACATAGGCCCTTATCCTGTGCTGATAGAATGTTATCTGATCTGATTAGTTATTTTCAAAGACAACTCATTCTGATTGCGTTGTTGTGTCTTACCAGTTTCTCTATTAATTACTTGCCACACAGTTTTTATTATATTATTAGATACACCAGTTTTGTTAATTATTATTTGAGATTTTGCTTGAGCGCAGACTCTTTTGAATATTTTGGAATAGTTTCTAACATAAGTGTGAAAAACTTGATCGGAAGTCAAAGATTTTTCATAATATAAATTGTACAATATATCGTGTCATAATTACGTGTTCAATCGAAGCATGTCTGCTGCTAGATAAATTATGTAATATGAAATAAAGTTTCGGGGGTTTATTAAACTTTTAAATTTTACTTCTTTATAAGTAATACCAACCGCGGTGGCATTGCATGGTGATTATTGCTCGTGCTTTATTTGTATCTTAAGAGGCTTTTGCCCTGCAATGGCATAACATTTAATTATTATGTGTTATCCGAAATAAGCCTACTAAAGCGCCAGACTGATAATTGAGTTCTTAAATATTTGTACACAAACACTTCCTAAAAGTTTTAGACTCCGTTCTTTTAAAAGTTAAGTTCCCTTAATTTTTAAACCAACAATCATGAAGTTTGTTATTCTAAATTCTATTACAAAGTTAAATCTTGGAGTCGAAGAGTTATTATGCTAAAGATTTTTGTTTGCTTTTCACTTATCTAATAACAAAAATTTTGCTTTATGATTTATTTATTTACTTGCAGCTTTAATAGAATCTTGATCATGTTAGTTTAAAACTCAATTTTGCGTTTTGCCGATAAATTACTTGCAGCACTTAGCAGCAGCTTATTGAATTATAAAAGTGTGCAACTAACTGCACTGCAATAAAAAAGATAGGCAGTAATTACCTAAATACCAACAAAAACGACATAAATATTAACTCTCTAAAAATTACTACCAACTACGTTTGCATAAACTAAAACGAACGTATACAAATTCAAATTCACGGAATATTATTACCAAATGGACCAACAACTACTAGGGAGGTCCTAAAATTACTGGAGCGCGTCAGAAAGCACACATCTGCTTCACGAAGTGCAAGTGCAATTTGCAGTATTACGGAAATTTCTACCCTGGGAAACAAGTTACTTAGCCAAGTCCATTCCGAGCAATTGATCCTAACTTAGCCTTAGTTTTCCTGGTCATTCGTTTTTAAGACCTGCGTTACGGGATGTTACTGTCTTTAAATGGTATTTAGGTACAGGTTGAAATCGTCTTTCCCTCCGCACTTAGCTGATAAAATGAAAAGTACCTAATCTGGTTAGTGCTCTTTTGTAGCTTGCCTAAGTAGATTACAGAAACTATGGTTATTCTTATTGTGATTGCGGTATATTGAGTTATGCTATAACGTAAAAGGTGCTTTAATTCTTATTTAAGTTTTTATTGTTTTAAACCTATTGTCCTGCCTGCCTTAAAATAGTAACTTTTCAAACTGTCTTCGAAAACAATTTGTGATTTCACAGAACATGGAATTAAGAGAGAGTGTGAGTTTTGTGAACCTGTGTATATGTAGCGGGTAATCTCCGGCAAAAAATATTTCACCTTTTGAAAGGTACATTATTCCAAATGGATATAAGTAATATTTTATGTACACATAACCCGGGAAAACAGAATACTAATATTATAATTGCGAGTCTGTCTTTTTGTGAAGTTTTCCTACCCTAAGCCGGTTAACTGATCATAATCATTATCATCATTTCAGCCAAAAGACGTCCACTGCTAAACAAAGGCACGGTATTGATATGGCGACGCCACACTGATCGGTCCCGTGCGTCTCGCATCCAACGGATCCCCGTAACTTTAACCAAGTCATCGGTCCACCTAGGGAGGCTTTCTAACGGAGTCTTCCGGTTCGCAGTCGCCACTCTATCCCCCCTAGTCAAGTTACAAACGTTTCGTAACTAATGTTTTTCTACAATCGTTAACGCCTTCTATGTGTATGGTCTGACCATAGTGTCCGTGGAGTTTCATGCAAATTCTTCTCCATTGAGACCTACAGACGCTTGCGAATTTGCAACTAGAGACATCTTTTTATTCATTTTTGTTTGACAATTCAAAAGTACCTATAAGGTTTACTTGAAATAAACTACTTGATTTTGATTTTGACCACGTGACTTAACGTTCAGATGTGTCATGCCCATATATTGATTCGTTTTCTACAAGCGTTATCGATTGTAAATTGTCAACTTGGCTACAGGCTCAGAACTTTTTGGCCCCATCGGCCATCCGACTCTAGCCTAGCTCAGAGATGACGGAGACAAAGTCGACGAGTTTTACGAGCAATGTCCACTTCCACTAAAGTTTGGCAATTCTTCGGGCTATGTCGGCCTATAGTGAGCGACCACGTTTCGGTATATAATCCCTGGTAACACTCACAGTAGGATGTTATTGGGCATTCTACCCCACCTTCCATTCCAACGGCTCACTCCTTTCGACTCGTCACTCTCGGTGGAGTAGAACGCCCATTAATATAAATGAAATCCTACATAGTGCAGTAAAATACTGGTTCAGCGCCTATTTAGTTCTAAAATTCAATATGTCTAATAATATTTTTCAGTGTGTGGTTCGGGCGCAACTCCACTGTTTCAATTTAGCGCTCAAACCACAAACTTTGTAGATCCTCTTTTTATTATTGGGCATACTAACCACTTTCCGTTCCATTCGCAACCAAACGAGATTCAAAAAGTGGAGTAGCGCCCGAACTGGACCGTTTGTCCTAGGTTCTCATTATGATCAGTTAACCGACTTTGGGGGTTTGTTCCCATAAGTCCCTGATAGTAAAAGAAAGAAAAGATACTTAAGAAAATTAAGATAATTGAGATAATTATAGCTTAGGACCTGGACTAATAGTATATTCGTGCTCGCGCAATGACTACTGAATAAGCACAAGTTTCAGTGGTCAAAACTGTAGTCAGAATTGGCACGAGCTGTCAATTTGTATCAGTAAACCGTGATACTCTATGACACGCTCACATTATATGTAAAGTTTTGAGGATGCCACCTTAAGCAGTGACTGTAGAGGCATCGTATTGGTCTGTGCGTATTTTTCCAAAGCAAAAACAACTTTGGTCTCAAACATTGAATTCATTATAAGTATTTAGATCATACAAAATGTTACATATAATTAACATCGTGTAACATCAATAAAAAAGTTTCAAAGAGCCTTGAGCCTAAAATTATGGTGATTATTCTAGTATCAATTATTAGTTTTTGACAACCTTGAGCACTACGACAAAAGTTTCCCAAGACTTATTGCTCCAAGTTCGATGACAGTACAATTATAATAGGATTTTCACTGTAGTCTAGACATGAACTTAGGTGATTGTCTGAAATTGGCATTGTTGTGGTGGTGGCTTTGAACGAAATCGATTTTGGAGAAGTATCTTTTGGTTTCTTTGGATGTCAATCACTTCGGTTTTCTGTGACACTATTTAGTTCCAGAACATTTTTTTTAACCTTCACTGACACTAGGAATTTGTCCTGTATCGTAGGTGCGTTTACAAATGTTTAAATTCACATACACATATAACGAGACCCTGAACAACTATCTTCAGTATATACGAATATTTGTTCCGTATAGTAAACGAACTCGCGACACGCAGCACTGTAGCCAATTCAAACCATGCCGTCGTCGCCGCGTCGTCTTTAATATAAACCTCTACCAATATACCTTAGCCTCTGATTATACTATCCCAACTGCTTGAAATCACTTAAGGCGATTTCATATCATATCAGTGGTTCAGTGTTTCTTTTCACTATCCTAATTTTCACATAGGAAAGCTTTATCTAAATTAGGATAAATAAATTATAACGCACAACTCAATTCCTAATTTAAAAAGTGACAAAAAAAAAAAATTTAATTTCGGAATCAAAGTGCAAAGCCTCTTTATTATATTTGACTGAAATTGTAAGTGAACAAAACAATGTACAAAGGTAAGCTGATGTTATAAATATGAATGTGGATGGAACTGTAGGAAATCCTTTGTACCCTACATGATGTTGGGAATAGGACGCATGAATACCAAATTAAGTCAACTGACATTACTAAAACGTGGGCGAACGTTGTGGGCGAATGTCAGTTTGGGAGCTGTCAAAAATTTAAAAAAATATACGACTTGAGTGGTGGCTTCTTCTTACAGATTTTTGATACCGATCATCAAAATTCACTTCATTATTTATGATACTCCTTTTAAAATTACAAATTTCCATAGCATTCTACATTGCAAAATTAGGGCCTTTGAGTTTGAAATCTTTGTTGTAAGTTACAATTGTCCTTGCCTTTTCCTTCTCAAATTCTATCCTATTTTGAAATTTTGTCAACTCTCATATCTGACCACGCACCAATAACCAAACCATAATTTTCGTAACAATCTTTCATCGTTAGTTAGGTATTACAACTATTTTACCGCTCCGTAAAACTTAACCCTAATAGAGCTTCGGCCAATAGCCTGTCGTTACTCACAGTTCATTTGAGGGGAACGTTAAAACAAGTCTAGGAAACACTTTATCTGGGACGCCAGAGAGCATTAAGTGTACCACTTTTATGACTTTAAACTTCAAGTCTCACTAGATATCGTATATTTCTCAGACGACCTGAAAAATATAAATTCGAGCTTTTAGATCATTTGTACGGAGATGAGGACATTAATTTGTCTTACGTCAAATATTTCATGTTGGTTTCAGAAATTGTAAGGGTGTTGAGTTCTACATTCGATTGTGAGTCTTACGTTATAAAAGTTCCCCGAATATATAACTTTGAAAACGTTTTAGTAAACTGTTCTTCTGAAAAAACATTACTTTAGGTCTCAATAGCATGTATATGGTCTCTAAAGTATTAAAATCTAGGAAATTTGTAACTGATCATGCTCATACCTTAGTCAAAATCTATAATCATTATCATTACATATACAAAAAATAGAGTCCCCTGACGCGTCTGTACGCGATAAATGTCGGTACATGTAAAATAATAAAATAAAATCAGTTCAACTCGATCTACCGTGTTTGATTGACGCATACCTTGACATGGCGCAGTCGGTATCGCTATAAGAAATAGTTTGTTTTATACGTACAGCGTAGAATTAGTAAATAATAAAACATGGAAACAATACTAACTCCGCCGTCTCCGTTCTGTTTTGATCAAAATACGACGAACGTAACAAGTGGTGCGATAAGTGAAAGTTGGCATAAGTGGAGTAAAGGATTTAAAATATACTTTGAGGCGTGTGAGCTATCGAAGAAAAGTCCAGTGATACAAGTAAACATATTACTACATGTAATTGGTGAACAATGCAGAGAGTTATATGAACAATTCAACACAAAATGTTCAACAGTCGATGAAATATTAAGTAAATTCAAAGATTACTTCGAAAAGAAAAAGAATTTGACGGTGGAGCGAAATAATTTCTTTACACGGAACCAAGGCGAAAATGAATCGATTGAGCAATATGTGTTCGAGCTTAAGAAATTAGCTATTAGCTGTGAATTTGAAACTCTGCGTGAGTCATTGATAAAAGATCGTTTGGTTTGTGGAATTTTGAATGCAGGGATAAGAGAAAGATTACTAAGGGAAGCAGATTTAACGCTGGAAAAAGCGATAAACATTTGTCAGTCAGTAATTATTTCCAAACAAAATTCTGAAAAAATGTGCACGGAAAACCGAGCGAGTACGAAATCGGTGGACAATGTTCAAGAGGATAACGTTTGGAGGATCGAGTCCCGAGGCAATCGGGGCGCGCGCGGTGCTCTGTACACGTCATCGTCAGTCAGGGGTCGTGCGAGCCGCCACCGTGGCAGCCGAACGAGCTTTGCGAAACGCAGCGGTAACGGTAATGCTGATGACGCGAGGCATACATCAACGGCATGGACACCGGGTGGCGTGAGCAGCAACAAAGGCAATAGGAATGTACAAAATGATCCAATAAACTGTACACGATGCGGTATGAAACACTTCGAGAATTCCTGTCCAGCATATGGAAAGAGATGCGCGCGCTGTACGCGTTTGAATCACTTCGCTCGTATGTGTAACGTATATCAGATCGTAGAATCGGATGAACAGGTAATTTATACTGTAAATAATAATTATAATTATGATGAATGGACAGTTAAAATAAAAATTTACAATAATGAAATAAGTTTTAAAATTGACACGGGGGCCGACGTCAATGTATTACCCGAGCATTATTTATCTAGGTTGAACATTAAACCTGAGGACTTGCTGTCAACAACTAGTAAACTGCATGGCTATTCGGGCACGGAGATAGATGTAATCGGTAAGTGTTTTATTAAGATAGGGTACAAAAATAATGATTACATTTTAGAGTTTAAAGTTGCAAATGTGAATTCAGAACCAATTTTAGGAAAATACGCCTGTGATGAATTAAAATTAGTGAAACGAATATATTCGATAGATAGTGACAAAGATTTTCATAATAATATATTAATTGAATATGGAGATGTGTTTGAAGGTTTGGGTTGCTTGCCAGGAACATACAAAATTGAATTAAATGATCGGGTAAAACCAGTAGTACATGCTCCAAGAAAAATACCAATACCTATTAAAGACCAGGTAAAGAAAAAATTAGATGAAATGGTGCAAAAAGGTGTAATAGCCAAAGTAGAAGGGCCTACAGATTGGGTAAATAGTATAACAATAGTAAAGAAACCAAATGGTGACTTACGAATTTGCCTCGACCCCAAAGAGCTTAATTTAGCAATAAAGCGTGAGCATTTTCGATTACCCACTCTAGAAGAAATTTTATCCAATCTTTCAGGGGCTAAATATTTTAGTACCCTCGATGCTTCTAACGGATTTTGGCAGACTAAACTTCATCCCGATTGTACAGATTACTGTACATTCAATACTCCGTTTGGCCGTTACAAGTTTTTGAGGATGCCTTATGGCATATGCTCAGCTAGTGAAGTTTTCCACAAAAGAGTTCATGAAAACTTTGATGATATAGAGGGGGTAGGTTTGTTTGTTGATGATTTGTTGGTTAGTGGTAGGACACGTCAAGAACATGATGAAAGATTAAAACGTGTATTGGATCGATGTCGTAAAATTAATTTAAAATTAAACAAGACCAAATGTAAGTTTGGGCTAACCGAAATAAAATATTTAGGCCATAAAATCACACGGAATGGCTTATTCCCGGATGAAAGTCACGTGTCGGCTATAATTAACATGTCGAAACCACAGTCAGTTAAAGATTTAGAAAGATTTTTAGGTTTGGTTACATATGTAGGTAACTTCATACCAAACTTATCTGACAAGACTAAGCCGCTCAGAGAGTTATTGCAGAAAGATATAGAATGGCATTGGATGGAAACACACGAGAAAGCTTTTACTGTATTAAAACAGTGTCTTGTCAAAAAACCAGTTTTACAGTTTTATAGTATGCATACACCCATAACAATATCAGTAGATGCCAGTAAAAGTGGACTAGGGGCCGTGTTGTTACAAAACGGCCACCCTATCTGTTACGCTTCAAAGTCATTAACTAAAACGGAGCAACGTTACGCACAAATAGAAAAGGAGCTATATGCGTGTGTATTTGCATGCGAAAGGTTCTATGGATACATTTACGGACGGTCAGACGTCACCATAGAAACCGATCATAAGCCACTGATAACGATCATTAAGAAAGCAATTATAGATTGTCCACCAAGGTTACAACGCATGTTACTACGACTTCAACCATACACTTTTCAATTAATATATAAGCCCGGTAAACAATTGTACATCGCAGACACACTTTCACGTGCTTATGAGTCATCCAATTGTAGTGATAACACATTACAAAATGAAATCATTGAAGCGATACGATCTATATCAGTAGCAAATGAGTTAACAGATTCGCATTTTACAGTACTCCAAAAAGAGACAGAAGTAGACGAAGTCTTACAAAAAGTGAAAAAATACATAATGAAAGGGTGGCCCGTAGACAAGAGTAAGGTGGATGTAGGTGTTGAACCGTATTGGAAATATAGACACGAGTTGACAGAGGCGTATGGGTTGTTATGGAGAGGAAACAGAATAATTATACCAAAAAAATTACAAAAAGAAATGTTAAATAAGTTACATTTTGCTCATTTAGGCTTAGATAAATGTGTACTCCGAGCTAAAGAGTTACTGTTTTGGCCTGAATTGAATAATCAACTAAAAAACTTAATAGACAAATGTCAGACTTGTTTAACTTATAGAAGAAATAACAGCAAAGAAGAGTTGATACCGCATGAATTACCTAGGGAATCATGGTCAAAGATAGGAATGGATTTATTTTATTTTGCTGGAATTAACTACCTTTTGATTATAGATTATTACAGCAAATTTATAGAAGTTGTGGAATTAAATAGCACACTTTCCGGGTCAATAATAAAACACTTAAAATGCACTTTTAGCCGATTTGGAATCCCTCAAACAGTAGTGTCAGACTGTGGACCTCAGTTCATATCGGAAGAGTTTCGTAAGTTTGCCCGTGAATGGAAATTTAAACATGTTACGTCATCACCTCGATATCCACAATCAAACGGCCAAGCAGAACGTGCCGTACAAACCATTAAAACGATGATGAAGAAAAGTCATCACTGCAAATCAGATTTTAGATTGGCACTATTAGAATATTTAAACACACCAATTAGTGACAAGTTATCCTCTCCTGCTGAAATACTACAATGTAGAAAATTACGCAGTATTTTCCCATTAGTCCGAAAAATAAAACCGCCTTATGATTCCATTCAGCACGAATTACAAAGAAAACAACAGACGTATAAGCAATATTACGATAGGAATGCAAAGAAATTATCTACTCTTTATACAGGGCAAGCAGTAAAAATAAAAGATGAGAAAAATAAGAAATGGATAGCAGGTATAATATTAAAAAAGTTAAGGGACCGCAGCTACCAAATAAAGTTACACACGGGAAGCATAATAGTGAGAAATAGACGTCACATAATCATAGATTCACAGCCAATGCAACCTAACACTAGCTATGACGTACAAGATCATTATGAGGACATTGTTGTTAGTCAGTCAGGTGAATCGTTGAACTCGGCCCCCGATACCAATAATTCTGTCCCTAATGTTAGTGACACTCATAGCAGCGATAATAATTATATCACTCGTTTTGGCAGGACAGTGAGGCCTCCGGATAAGTGGGGATACTGAAAAATATGAAAAAAAAAAAAAACCGTGTACTTATATATAATATAGGTATCTACCTAGTACTTAAGCAAATAGATGCTCACGATTAAAAACTATAAAAAGATTTGAAGTGAATATAAAAAAAAAAAAAAAAAAAAAAATTACTTATGTTTTTTGTTATTATTTACTTACATAATTATGTTTTGCATGTTAATATATTTCCATCGAATTTAATTAAAATAACTGTTAATTAATCAAATAATGATTGTTCTTTGTCCTTTTTTTTGTTAAAAAGTTGATATGATCTATTTTTATATAAGTTGGTGTCTGTTATTGTTTTAAATATAATTATTGTCTGTATAATTTTATTAATGTATTGGAATGGAGTGGTATTTTCAAAATATTTTGTTCTTTGTTTTCAAAGATAATCGTAATGCCAGTTCAATTATTTTATTACTTAATTAATATTCAGGTAGATAAGTACCATACTGATCTAATGGAATGTCATTTCAAAAGATAAGAAGTAATTCTAACTATAATTTGTAACATTATGTAATAATTATGATTTATATTGTTTGCATGCATTCATATGTTTTTCTAGACCTAAATTACTTAAAATAGGAGATATATTTCTATTTATTTTTTCACTTTAGGAGGAGGATGTCGGTACATGTAAAATAATAAAATAAAATCAGTTCAACTCGATCTACCGTGTTTGATTGACGCATACCTTGACAAAAACAAAAATAAAAAAAAATAGAAAAAGAAAAAATAATAGAAAGAAAGAAAAAAAATAAAAAGAAAGTGAATAGAAAGTGTGAGAAACGAGGCAAGTTTTTGTCTATACTTTGTCACGGACAAATCCGGGACGAGCTGCTAGTAGAATATTCATTAAATGATGGCCATTAAATATAAATCAGGAGGTCATATTTTTTTTGCGTTCTAATTATCTTTGAAGATATTTTGGAGTCATAAATAACAATAAAGCAATCCTAACGGCACTTAAGGGCATACAAACCCTCAGAGGACATAAATCACAAAAAACAGTAACAAGCAGAACATGCATTTTGATAAACCTAAAGGCTTCGTGGCTTCAAGGCAAACATTGTTAATTAATGTACGAGTGACTTAATCCATTCGAACCAGATGATACCATTTTCTCCAAAGGGCCCAGGCGAGAAAATACGAACACAAAGATCTAAGACGGTTGCCACTTAAGGAAATTGCCCGTAATAAGACAATCGGCAAAAAAAGAAATCTGCTATTACCGAGACGACGAGAATAATGGCCGTCGATGCAGACCTGTTCTTTTTTTTTAGAAAAATGAAATAGAAGCTCGGTAGGAGTTTGCTGTAAATAGGTTGGGTGTTGAAAATTTTATTGTTCAACTTAGGTACCGTGTTTAAATTTATAGTGGTTTCCATAACTATCTAAATTGATTTATCTCAATTTCTAAATTTGAACCATGAATATGTTGGTTAGGTAGTCTTTGACCCTTCGACTATGTTCAATTTTCAGGCCTAGCATATTAGTTTTTATTTTGAAGGATTTTGAAGAACGTAGGAGAATATGTAGGTTGCTAAATCAATGTACATGGCATATCAAATAATGAGAACAAATTAATGACTAATTCATTAGCAAAAGTGGATAGATTAAGTCAGTTATGATGTGAGTTACAAAGATTACTAAATATGTTTCTGCGGCTTGGAAAGCTTTGACGGATCGTGGTACTCAATATTGCGAAAAGCCTGGTTCTTGAGATAAAACGAGTGCCATTTGTCTCTAACCTTACAGGACGTTTGGACAAATCGTACTTGTGCGTAGACTTAAAATTTTGGAACTAAAATAATTATTTTATCTTTTTTGAGTCTTGTGCTATGTTATGTTTTGCTGATTAATTGAATAAACCTAAAAAATATTTAATTTTATTTTATTTTCATTCACACATTCAGAACAATCATATATAAATATTTATTTAAACAAATACTACTAATATCTTATTTATTTTTGTGGTGTACAATAAAAAAATGTAAATAATAAATAAAGTGTATAATAAATAAATAATAAATAAACTTTTTTAAATTCTATTTAATCTAGTAGTGAGTAGTTTTTGGTTTAAATGTAAATATTTGTAGTCTTAGTTAATTAAGTATTATATACCCTGTATATACTTTTATCTATGTAAATACAATATAAAATCTGTAAAAAAATTACCATTTATACCTGGTATTATTGTGGAATAGATTTAATCTAAAAAATAATTATTGACCTAGCGGACGCAAAACGCGAGCGAAGCGAAGCGTCTCCGTTAAAGCTCGAGTAAAATTCTTTCGTATGCCCGGATGTCATTGGAAATGTAATTTATAGGTTCGCGTTTGACCACTATCTCGCCTGATGTTAAGCGATTATGTGGTCTACGGTGAAGCATGCTTGCCTAGAAGAAACCTATTCACTCTTGACTTAAAAACCCCAAGGTTGTAGCTATCAGGGAACAAAGACTCCGGAAGGGAGTTCCACTCCTTAGCTGTGCGCACAATATTTCACGGTATTTGGCAGATCCATCCCAGAGGTGAGAGCAGTACTCCATGCATTACCGAACTTGCGCTTTATACAAGTTGAGCAGCTGTACAGGCGTGAAAAACCGTCTCACCTTATCAAGAATCCCCAACTTTTTTGCAGCTATCTGAGCTTTCATCTCAATGAATAGACCGATGTTAAGGGTCGATGTCAACGTAATACCGAGAATTTCGAGACGGTCCGTTAACGGCACGGTTACGCCACGGAAAGATGGAGCCGGGTGGAATTGACTATTTTTAGCGGAAAAAAGACACGCCCGGGTCTTAGCAGCATTGAAACTGACCAGGTTGGCATCACCCCATTCGGAGATCGCCTTCAAGGACAGTTCAGAGTCAGTTTACCAACAGCAAATAAGTTTTTTTTTTATTTATTTAAAAATTTACGGTTTTCGGAGTTGTGCTATAAAACATTAAACAAAACACAAAAACAAAAACATTAAACATTTCTTCTTGCCAAATTTCATGTTTTAAGGTCAACGGAAAGTACCCTGTAGATTTTTATTCCTTTACAAGTGTAAAATATGCGTCATTAACGGCTGTATCTCTTGATTGCGTTGATATAGAAGTTTTTTTTTTCCTTTTTTTATCGAGCTCTCATCATAATACAAAATATACATGGTAAATATCCCGAAACAAATATTAATTCTAATGATTGTGACCATGTCAGCTTAAAACTTATATTGATTTTTACAGTTGTAAGGGGTTGCAAACATGAGTATACGATAGTAATTTCAACTCGATACCTCCACGCTCGAGATAAATGGTCTTGACAGACATACGGACAGACAGTCAGACGGACAACAAAGTGATCCTGTAAGGGTTCCGTTTTTTTTCTTTGGAAGTATGAACCCTAAAAAAGAACGAATACAATAACAATGAATAGGTATATACATTAAAAAAGTTTTGATTTTGTCTACACTAAAGATTGTCCTATGGAGCAGAACCAGCATGTTTTCAAGCATTCTTTGCTTAAGTATAATCATCTTATTTGTAATATGCTTGTTTACACAGCGTGTTTTTAACAAAAGTTTAAAATTTTCTTTCATTTAGTGTTAATGTATCACAAGGTTTTATGTTAGAGAATATTGTTATGTGAACTTTTCTAAAAGCAATGGCGAGAGTCGAAATCCCAAATATTTCATGGGTTGGTCACGTGACTTTTAGATAGTGTTTTTTTTTTATTGGGACAATCCCACCGCACTATTCCCAAACCACTGCAACTCCTGAAAGCCAGAATCAACAGTGGCGATCACCAGAAAAGTGCCGAGGTAATGAAGCTCAACGAAGTCCTGGCGAATGAATTTAACTGTCTTGGATCCCACAACGAAATTAATCCGAGAAGAATAACGAAGAAGTAGGAAAAAATACAAATTTCCACTTCCTTCTATATCAAGCAGGAGACAGAACGAACAAAGCTGATAGGCACAAAGGGTCGTTTACAACTCGAATAAGGCCAATTGCCTAGAATAAAATATCATTAATATTAATGGGTCTTAACATTTGATTCCAATAATAGGTATGGCAAAAACCCTTGAACGCACGGCAGTTTGTTATAGTTTCTACAAGGTCAGGTACAGCCTGTACATAATCCAACATGATATTACATTCATTCTGCCGAAGAATACACTCCCATAAGTAATGACGTGCAGATTGTACATATGCATTTTGTGCATTTCACAATCCCATAATATTTTTCCAATCGCTATCGAGACACTTCGGTCAGCCAAGTCACTGTCATGCCATACCCACGACTAAGACCCGTAATCCTGGCTCGATCCTAAAATAATTGAACCTGCTAAACCACTAATGCGATGACCGCTTCTGATAAAGGCTACCCTGCTCCGATATACAAATATTTTACTGCTAAAAAAGTAGATAAAATAAAAAAAAACGAGGAGTAATCATTTAAAAAAGGTCCAACAATGTACCTAAGGTACTTTAAATGTTAACTAGCAAAGTTAAAGGTATAAAATAGGCAGGGTTTATAACTGTGTAGTATTTTATGCAAACATTATTCATTCGGTCTTCTCCTGCCTTGACCACGAAGCTTGTAAAAGGGGCTGAAAAGGTCGGAGATAGACAAATAAAATAAACAATAACCACGATATAATCTGTGAATTTTAATTCATGTTTTTACTCGTAATTTCTGCATAAATTGAGGATTATAGGTTGTGTGTATTGATACAATTTTGATAACGTAAGTTGTTGGGAATTGAACAAACCATAAAAAAATACTTTTATCTACACTCACAACGTAATGTTCCACAAATGAATTCAAAAAACATTGTATAAACACGTACTTTATATTCGTGGATAGGTAAAATTAAAAAGAAAACCATTACAGTTCAACATTTTTCTTCGATTTTCAAGCAACTGCATCGTAAAATAACTTTTTAATTTTTATAGCACACTTTTACTTTTTAATTTTCTGGCGCTTATGGGCTCATTGACTTAATGTAGAAAAGATATGTCATTGTCTGTGGATTCACGCGCTGCGCAATAAGAATCTAAATTGCCCGCCATACCACATATTTTTCCCTATCCACTTTTGTTTTATTTCAAATGTATAAGTGTAGATAAAGTAGAGTATCAATAAAAAAAAAACGGTTTACGAAATAGTCAGATTGTCACATGTGATCTGTCGCCTGTCGGACCTTCTAATCAGGTTCCAAGTTTTTTCAAACACAACTTCAAACGGAAACCGGAACGGTTCTTCTTCTCAAAACGGTGAAGGAAAACATCGTGAGGAAACCGGCATGTCCTAGAACCAAAAATTCGAAGACATGTGACATCCACCAACCCGCACTGGGCCCGCGTGGTGGATTACGGCCCATTCCCTCTCACAGAGAGGAGGCCTGTGTCCCAGCAGTGGGAACATTAATGGGATGATGATGTGATGTGAAAAACAACTTACGCCTGTTCCCCATGGGGGTAGGCAAAATGATTTCATCATTCTTTAAAGCAATAGAGCTTTAATAGTATAATCAAAGACAATAGAAACTGGATTATCTCTACCACAAAGACGCTTGACATCATAAAAGGGGTTAAACTCCCCATTTTCCTCGAAACGACGTCACATTCGAATACTGATGTCACATGATGTCGAGGAAAGTTGGACAATGGAAATAAAATTTAACAATAAGACCCTTGTGGGGGTTAATAAAGAGATTAAGACACCTGTTGTTAGGCCAGTTATTTTGGGACGTGATACAACTGAACTTGATGGTGGGCAATTAAAGTATTAAATGTTTGGAATACGGGAATGTGGACTGTTATGATGTACAATTATTGAGAGTATGGTTTTTTAGGTTTCTATTGGCATTTCTGTTGTTAATAATAATGGTCGAATTTTCTATCCATTATTCTGTATGAAAAAGTATAAACAACACATAATGAAGCCAGTTATTTTGAAGTCCCTGGGAATACGAAAAAATATCAATATATTTTTATTTCAACTAAACCATTTTAAAGTACTTATGAATTGTCAAAAAAAAAACTAAAATGAAGCTAGTTACACATTCGCAAGCTTCTGTAGGTTTCTAGAAGAACGTGCAAAAAACTCCACGGACACTCATTTCCAACAATAAATTGTAATTACAAGTATTTGGTTACATTTATTCTTGTTGGAAAATTATACATTACTAGCTTCTGCCAGCGGCTTCGCCCGCGTGAATGTCGAAAATTATACCGAGGGAACATATTCCCGGGATAAGATAAAATGTATCCTATGTGCTATTCCAGACTATAGTCTATCCCTGTGCCAAATTTCATCCAGATCCGTCTAGTAGTTTGAGCGTGAAGAAGTAACAAACATACACACTCATTTATAATATTAGTGTGATAGTGTGATGTGACTATAGCATTAACCACTCTGCTCGACAAGATTTTGACACATGACACACCAGCTGAGTCGACAGGTTGTTGCAAATTACGTCATGAAATTCAGGAATTTACTTGAACTTTCAACATTCGAATTTATTCAGAAAAATAAGTTTACGCAGCTATCTTACACAGTAAATTTGAAAAAAATATCTTTATTTACATGTTGCGCTCGGTTAAACCGCGTCAGTCTACTGCAAAATGTGTACAAAATACGAATTACTACACCTTTCCAAACGGTAGACAATTTAGATTTGCTCAAAATATGTACATAAACAACCTTTTCCCTTGCTGAAAAGATGCAAAAGGACAACACAAAGATATACTCATTTTATTTGCGTCCTTATGTTCCTAATTTGTCATACAAAAATTCATAAAAAACAAGCCCAAATCTGGAAAAAAAATGCTTAAAATTTTGATGCAACCTTGCAACATGACATTTCTTTGGTGTTGTTTTTTTTTTTGCTGTCCATTCACGCGTCTCATAATCGATTAAAACTGCATTCAGCCTAATCGATTAAGTGTATTTCGATTATTTAAAATTATTCATTTAAATAAAAAAGTGATTTTCAAAAATGTATTGTTTTAAAATTAAAATTAGTTTATAGGCACAAAATAAAATAACAACTTACAGTAATAACTATACATAAATGCTTTCATAATGTTATCAGAAGAGTAAATTGAAAAAAAATAGGATTCGTGGCTAATTTCGCGCCGAATCCGCCGAACGTAAAAGAATTCAAAATTCAAATTTGGAATGCAGTCGGTATTCAAAATATTTTATCGGGCACATTTTAATATAAAAGAGAGTTTTACATTGATCATTTCAGACGGTTTTATACAGAATGACCAGTATAAATATGAGTATGTTTATGTATGACTAGCACTCCGCCCGCGACTATGTTCGGTGATTTCGTTTATCCTATAAATGATTTTCTTATATGCAATTAGTAAAGGCAACCAAAAATAAGATATTATTAAAACTATTAAAAACTGGGTATCGTGGATTTGGGTTTGGGGTTGGTGGGTTTATTGGATTGGGCCGATTCGTTATTTGACTTAAACAATAATACATTTTAGGTTATCGCCACAAAGTAAAATCCTCCCCTAAAAACTTATCAACCCTTTTTGCCCCGTTGAGGGTCTAGTTTTGAACAACCTAAATATGCTATTCACTCCTTTCTTCTCTTTTTACCCGACTGCCGAAGGAGGGTAATGTGTTTATAAGTCTATGTATGTATGTATGTTTGTTCCTATGTGGCGTTCTAGAGACCAAACGTGTTGGCCGATTTTGATGATTCATACGTCAATCGATTCGTCTTAACCCCGCGAGTGTCACTGGCTACATTAAAAACTGGCTCCATCCGAGTGGTTATCGATGGCTGCTCGTCCGGTCAGTTAGATATCAACGCCGGAGTCCCTCAGGGGTCAGTGCTCTCGGCAACATTATTCTTGCTGCACATTAATGATCTGCTAAAACCCGGAACCTTTGGGTACGCAGACGACAGCACTGTTGCTGAGAGATACGTGTCTAGCGCACGGGCTACTGGGCCTCAGATTCGGTCTCTCCGGGAGGCCATGGTTGAACGCTTGAACCTGTCCTTGAAGGCGGTCTCCGAATGGGGTGATGCCAATCTGGTCAGTTTCAATGCTGCTAAGACCCAGGCGTGTCTTTTTTCCGCTAAAAAGAGCCGATTCCACCCGGCTCCATCTTTCCGTGGTGTAACCGTGCCGTTGACGGACCATCTCGAACTTCTCGGGGTTACTTTGACATCGACCCTCAACTTCGGTCCATTCATTGAGGCGAAAGCTCAGTTAGCTGCAAAAAAGTTGGGGATTCTTGCAAAGGTGAGACGGTACTTCACGGCTGCACAGCTGCTCAACTTGTATAAAGCGCAAGTTCGGTCTTGCATGGAGTACTGCTCTCACCTTTGGGATGGATCAGCCAAATACCAGCTTGATGCACTTGAGTCGATTGACAGACGGGCCAAAAGGCTTATTGGCAACGATGCACTGGTCGCCTCAAAGCTCCAGAGCCTCGAACATCGACGCCGAGTTGCCAGCCTGTCGGTTTTTTATCGGTTACATTTCGGGGAGTGTGCGACGGAACTGCACAATTTGATTCCGCCTAGCCCTTTCCATCATCGGACTACAAGACGTACGGCTATGCGCCATCGGTACATGGTGGACATCCCTCCCATACGCACAAAGCGTTTTGCTAATACTTTCATTGTACGTACAGCAAAGGAGTGGAACTCCCTTCCGGAGTCTTTGTTCCCTGATAGCTACAACCTTGGGGTCTTTAAGTCAAGAGTGAATAGGTTTCTTCTAGGTAAGCGTGCTTCACCGTAGACCGCATCATCGCTTAACATCAGGCGAGATAGTGGTCAAACGCGAGCCTATAGATTATAAAAAAAAAAAAAAAAAAAAATTGGAAAATAGAAAAATGGCAGATTTTGGGCGCCATATTGCGGAGGACAATTTTTTTTTCTTCCGAAACCATCGTGTGGGGTATCAAAATAAAGGGCTTTAAGAGGTGATTTCGAAAATATAAAACACATATGTTTAAATGTATCTAAATCTTAAAAACAGATAACTAAAAAGTTATAAATAAAAAAAGTTAATTAAACTTAAACAACGAGAAAATCATGCTGTGCAGTCGGAGCATACATCTGGTTTTCGTCAGCTAGCTCGCGAATATGTATCCTCCGACTGCACAGCAAGATTTTCTCCTTGTTTAAGTCTTTTTAGTCGCTTTTAAAGCAGTCGGGTTTTTAGATTTTTTGAATTAATTTTTTTTATTTATCATTTTATGTTAGTCAGATTGCGCAGTGAGTTGCCTCAAAAAAAACTTTAACACCCCTAAACCCAATCTGGGAGGGAGTTTTCAAAATGTTTTATGTAAATTTTGATTATCAACTTTATCCCCAAAGAATTTGATTTTACATACAAACTTATTTTTTACCCTTTTCACTTCCTTAAAGGTTGAATTGTCGCAAAATCGTGCCTTAGTGCTTCCCTAGAAATCCACGTCAAAAACGAAACCCTGTCCAGTAAGATTCTTAGCTTGAGTTAGTTTCGAAAAATGTATAATGACCACCTTTATTGTTTCCTTAGGTTGGTATTTGTGCCAAATTTCAAATTTATTAACCCGGAAAATAAAATTCTTCAAAGCACTTTAACTCCCCAAAAATCGTATTTTGGGACTAGATAAGTAAAACTAATAATGAAAACCTTTATGGTTCACTTAGGATGGGTATTTATGTAAATTTTCAAATTTATTAACCAAAGAAATATTTAATATGTGATTTATGGGGTGTTAAATTATTTTTTAAATATACGATATTTCAAAAATAATTTAACACCCCCTAAATCATCTTTTGGGGGTAGTTTCGAAAAACTAATAATGAAATCCTTTATTGTTTATTTAGGTTGGTATTTGTGCCAAGTTTCATGTTGATTGACCCAAGAAATCAGATTCTTCCATACAAACTTCAACATCCCCTAAATCGTCATTTGGGAGTTTCGAAAAACTAATAATGGCAACCTATATTGTTTACTTAGAATAAGAATAATATCGGCCATAATTCTTGAAACTTAGCACAAGCTAAGTTTCAAGTATTATGGCCGAAGGAATTAGATTTTTCATACAAACTTTCAAACCCCTTTTTACCCCCTTAGGGATGCAATTTCCAAAAATCCTTTCTTACTGCACAATTACGTCACTTGAGGAACCTTTCTGCCAAATTTCATGCTTCTAGATGATTTTCAGCTTAGTTGGTTGACAACCATGCCATAACTCGCTTGGAAAGGAACCGCGCAAGAAGATACGCACAAGCTTATTGATATTAATAGTTTTCGGGGAATGCAGATGTAAATACAAACCAAACTTATGTTCTTAAAATGAATAAAAATAAAATTTTAAAAGTATGTATAGAATAACCAATTTTCATAACATTACAACAAACTCGACCGAATTCAAAACCTAACCATACCATACTCTCAACTCATTATTCAATATATAATTATAATAATAATACCAGCCTATAATTGTCCCACTGCAAGGCAAAGGCCTTCTCATACAGAGAAGGCACGAACATTCATCACTACGCTTGCTCAATGCGGGTTGGCGATTTGAGACTATAAGACCAGATTTCTTCATGATGTTTTCATTCACCGTTATCAACGATTTCTAAAATATACTTAGAAAGTACATTAATGAATTTGAAAATGGAAATCATTGGTATTTGTCCAGATTTGAACCCATGACCTCAGGCAAGGCGAGGCCTTTAGCCACTGGGCCAGTACGACACTCATTGCAATATAACGAATAATCACAAAATCGTTGGTTCCCCGAAACTAAATTTATCTACACTTGCGTTACAAACTTACATAAAAATATACTAGGCACTCTGTATACTTCTGAGACTATCAAACATAAAGACTCAATCATTATTATTTTTATACAAAATAGTTTTGAATAGCGAACGCATTCCGAATTTGAATTTTGAATCGGATAGATAATTCAGCGCGAAATTATCCACGGTTCGATGAAATTGTTTAGTTGGTTGTAGTCAAATAATGTCCAAAAATCTATTAAGATTACTTTTAGAAATAATTAATAGTAATAATTTAAGTACTAATTGTATTTTATGCCTAAAACAGGATTATTCTATTTTTTAAGAATCGATTTGGGATAATCGCTCATTAATCGAGTGGATAGCATAAATAAAATCGATTTCTAAAATCGTTTTGCCACACAACTATTACATTAAAAAAAAACAATCTACTTGACGAATTGGAAATTTAACAAAAATAAAGTAGTGGTAATGAATTTTACGTATTATTGGACTGGTGTTTGTTAATTACGTTAAAATCAGGGCTTCTTCTTGTTGTTTATTATATTTAGAGACATAATTGTCATATTTGTAATCAATTTTACATGTGGAAGGGTGATATTTGTGTAAAATAAAAATGTAAACAAACACGATTGGCGCCTAACTTCGACTTTGAATAACAAATAACTTCATTACTACTAATTATTTATTTTGAAATATGGATGAATTCGACCAATAATTAAACAATTAGCAAACCTTTACCCCTGTCGTGGAGTTTGCGTGTCCAAAATCTGCATTTTTATGTTTTTTAGCTTCGACCACCACTGTCATCAAAATGGCGATTATCGTATTATTACACTTGTTTTTAACAAATGTAAATTAATAAACTTGCGCACTTAATCTAAAAAAAATATTTGCGCTAACATGTAAGCTTTTTATCCAACTATTTTAATTAAAGCCCCCACATAAGATTCGTTAGGTATCTTAATCAATAATTAAGTTATTAATTAGGATGTCGTATGACGTAAATCTGGGGTCCAAAATGAGCCGCGGCTGAGCCAGCGGAAGTATGCTTGTCAAGCCTCAAAATGTACCCCGTCCGAACTATACGGTTAAGGAGACCCAGACTTGAACTACCGTCATATTTATCAAATAACTACCAGTGGCATCGCCCACGTGAATGTCGAAAATTATCCCGAGGGAACATATTCCCGGGATAGAAAGTATCCTATGTGCTATTCCCCTGTGCCCTGTGTCTATCCCTGTGACAAATTGCATCCAGATCCGTCCAGCAGTTTGAGCGTGAAGAAGTAACAAACATACACACTCACAGACTTTCGCCTTTATAATATTAGTGTGATTTTGTGAGAACGATGTAAAAAGACGTGCACGTAAAATCGTCTAGAGAAAAACAAACAACCTCAAAATACAATACGCCTCTCGTGCTCGAGGTCGTGGAATCGAATCCGGAATGTGTCTTTTTCAATTCATATGTACTTTCTAAATTTGTCTTGGACATCGCTAACAACGGTGAAAGAAAACATCGTGAGGAAACTTGGACTTATAGTGAGTTTATAATAAGATTGTGCTCCATTGGTGCAATTGCTGCAAAGTGTTCCAGTGCGAGGATAAACGAATAAATAAACAGGCCAAGACAGCCAAGTTGTGACCAATACCAATTGAACATGACGCATGGATTGGCACCACTCAGCTCAACCATCATGAAGGGAACCGAATGATTCAACACATGTGCCACCATCTGAGAAATGTAGAAAGCATGACACACTCTTAACTGCCAGGGCACCTTCAAGTTAACGAGGGAAAGTAATTCAGGTAGAAAAATCGACAAACACTTTTTCCGATCCGGGAATCAATAGTAATAGCAGCGCTTGTTAGAATTTGACCAATGGGGTAGCAAAGGTAAATATTATATAAAAAAAACCGGCCAAGTGCGAGTCGGACTCGCGCACGAAGGGTTCCGTACCATTATCGCAAAAAACTGCAAAAATATCACGTTTGTTGTATGGGAGCCCCACTTAAATATTTATTTTATTCTGTTTTTAGTATTTGTTGTTTTAGCAGCAACAGAAATACATCATCTGTGAAAATTTCAACGGCCTAGCTATCACGGTTCGTGAGATACAGCCTGGTAACAGACGGACAGACAGACAGACGGACAGACAGGCAGACAGACAGACAGACGGATCGCGGAGTCTTAGTAATAGGGTCCCGTTTTTACCCTTTCAGTACGGAACCCTAAAAAACCAGCCAAGTGCGAGTCGGACTCGCGCACGAAGGGTTCCGAACCCAGGGTGGCGTCAACTATATTTGTATGGGGACACCCTTTAATTTTCGACTATTTTTTGGCATTTTTCCTTCATTTGTGCTAATTTTCGTGATTCATGGTCAACGGGATGTAGGTTTTCGACCCAAAACCTATATCGTACTCCTAGAATTGTCAATTTCAGTTAAAAGCAAGGTCTTACAGCACAAGTAAAGAAAAAAATCCGAAATATAAAAAAAGTTGGAAATTAAGGTAAATTTCGGTACTTACAAATTTTTGCGAAAATCTAAATTTGCCCATATCTATTAATCGCGTTGACTCAGGACCTTGATTATTATACACCTAATAGAGACTACAGACTTCAGTATCTGGTATAAATTTCAACTTGCTAGGTCCACCAGTTCCTGAGAAAATCGGTCGTGACACACGGACAGACAGGCGGACAAGAGAGTGATCTGATAAGGGTTCCTTTTGAGGTACGGAACCCTTAAAATTAAGAGCTCAAGCGAGATATTTTGCTTACTAAAATTAATAGACAAAACTCCAAGAAACTTAATATCGAAGGAATCAAAACTTGTTTGTCGATATTGCAAAATGCGGTAAAAGTCGGTGGAGCCCAACGTACCTCAGATGCATCGTTAAAAGTTCTAAGTTTTCTCTTAGCCCGCAAGTTTTCACAAGCTAGGAACGAGCTGGTTAACATAAATAATAAAAAGTATAGGTAAACCTAAATAGTTTTACATGTACGAAATACACTATTTACTACTAGCAGCCACACCCATGGAATGAGTAGGTACTTAACCCAATCCGTACTTATAATATTATTAATGCGGAATTAACTCTGGCTGTCTGTCTGTCTTTCTGTTACCTTTCACGCTTAAACCTCTGAACCGATTGAGATGAAATTTGGTATGGAGATACTTTGAAACCCTGGAAAAGGCATAGCCTACATTTTTTATTTAACACGAAGGGAGAAATGGGTGTGGGGGTTTGTTTTGTATGAAACTTCTTATTATGGCTTAAAACACTGAACCGATTTAGATGAAATTAGGTATAGAGATAGTTTGAGTCCCAGGCAAGGATAAAGGGTACTTCTTGTTGCATAAAACACAAAAGGAGGGAAATGGGGGGAATAGTTTTGTATGCAATTTCTTATGATGGCTTTCGCTTCAAAATTTGAAAGTAATGTTAAAAATCCATGCTTCACCCATGGCCAGCTATACGTAGCATGCGCGCGTATATCCTAGGAAGGACACACAACCTAGTATACAGCAGCGTCCTAAAATGTTGTACCCACGATATGGCATAATTAATGAATGTAGATAAAATTAAAGATAGAGTAATATCTTCACTTCGCAGGCAAGCAGTACCTATGACTCTGAAGTTTATTTATTTCCTTTTGAAACATATTTTTTTTTATCTGATTTTTTTCTATTTTTGTTTTTATTTTTTTCCTTTTTTTTCCTTTTGTAACCTCTACCTGTAGTATCCAACGTCTAGAATTAAAAATGTTAATCGTTTAATAACGTTGAAGTTTCCTGTACCTATACAGGCTGAGTTTTACAAGTTGACGTGTCAAATCAGACACTATGTAGAACAACGAAAAACACTCACAGGAGACACGGGACCGATTTTGATGAAAACTGCAACAATGGATTTTTCCAACCTGTGCCTATATTGACAACCAGAATGGATGGACAAAATCTATATTATTTATATAATTATTATTATTTATTTAATTCAGATATGAAATCCATAGTTTTGTTAGTACGTACAAACACTTATATACTATGTTAGTCACTTAAAATTAGATACACATACAATTCATACCTACAAATCATGTCAAAATTTAAGTTAACTAAAATCTAAAAACTATAATTAATTTATGCATTTTGGTACAATGTTACTCATTTAAAATTAATGTCAATAAAATAAAATGTCTTGTAAAATCAAAAAAATCAAAAACAAAATCAAATTGAAATACATTAAGATTATTTTTTTTATTTAGATTTATTTAAAATTAATTAAAATACTATAAAATTCATTAAAATTTATAAAATAAAAGTCTGTGTTCAGTGGAGGTCAAATTGCAACTTTACAAAATTTATTACTTCTCGACATGTAATTGAACACAATGCCACAATATTGGGCAGTCTGTTCGGCCCGCTACAACGCTGAGAATGAGAATATTAACGCGAGCAAAGCCGTGGGCAACAGCGATACATAATAATATGCTATGAACCTATTATGTATAAGCTATATTACTGTGATGTTTCATCAAAATCTGTTTAGCGGTTTTTGCGTAAAAGAGTAAAAAATATCCGTCCTGATCCTATCCGTAGGTAAGAATGAAGTAGGATTTTAACAGTTCAGTACAGAAGAGCTTTGATAGTGAGAAATTCGATTTGAAATCAAGTATTTAGGATAAACTGAAGTTAAAGCGAATATAAATGATTCAGAGTGGCTAATAAAATAAAATAAATATTTATTATAACAATGTCGATGTAAAATAACTAGAGTAATGTTTTATCATTTTACTAAGAGATTTAATACCGAACTAAACAAAACCATGTCTATCAAATGGTTCGATAAAATCTAGGTACAATACGGATTACGCACCATCCACTCTTCTTTAAAACTTTCGGGCAAACGCAAATTTAATCCTACTTTTTAAATATGTTATTTTAAAAGTCTAAGTACGGTAAATCCTAGGTTTTTTTTTTTTTTTTTTTTATTTTTTTTTTATTTTTTTTTTATTGGTAAAACCTAGGTTTTAAGAAGTCATACTGGTAAAAACCCAAAATGATATAAGATATTATACTTCATAAAAGATAGCTTGATCCCTGCGATACATGTCAAACTGACGTATAGGACAGCTGTGGCAGAGATCAAGCTATCTTTTATGAAGTATAATAGCTAATTTCAAGCTTTTTTCTGCAATCGCATGGTAAATGTTAGGATTTTCCTCAGAGACTAGTAAACGTTGAAAATTTTTAATGTCTATGACACGCTATAATCGAATAGTCGAATACACCTAAAAAAAATCGTCTTTCTAACATAATACCAACATTGGTGAGGCTAATCAGTCAGTCCTTAAATTTTTCTCATTATTTTGTATCATAGTCTTCACCTCTGGTCTCAGTGATAACTAAGCCGCCTCTGGGAAATCCACAGACCTCTGACTAGTCATAGTGTGTGTGTAGTATGATAGTGTGTCATAGACATTACAATTGTACAAACATTTACAAGTCTTTGACGTTAATTCCTAAGGTTTACCGTGTGTTTCCTGGTAAATTAGCAATAATCATAGATCATTTCGGGGTTTTACTAGTATGAATTGGTAAATCCTAGGATTTACCGTAGTACAGGCTTTTACAATAACATACACAATGTTAATAATACTAGCCTACTACCGTCCCACTGCACGGCAAAGGCCTCTTCTGTTACTGATAAGGCACGAGGATTAATCACTACGTTTGCTCAAAGCGGGTTGGCGATTTTAGAATCTAGGTTTATTTTATATAAGGTTTTTTTTCTATTGGTGCAAATCCGTTAGCAATCTATTCGTTTTGTAAACCACGAAGAGGTCTGCAAGAGAATTCTTAAGTAAAAGTTGTGTTAAAGTTTATTTTACTCACGTACCGAAAGAGAATGGGCAACATATGAGCACACGTTGGCAATGCGGTCACGGATACACCTGGAGGCGCCGCTAGAAAATATCCTTTGTGTTGGAAACATACGGGGTTGAAGTGTGTTCGGGCAAGCTTTTAGGGTGTAATTGAAAAACCATTATTATGTATACCTGTCTACGGTTTATTCATCTCTCGCCAGTCAGTACGCCTTTAAATAAGGCACTCTTTTTTATATCACTCTATATCTCTCAGTATAAAAATCAAATTACTTTATTTGAAATACTGACCGGTACTTTGGGATTGTATCTACAAAATTATAAAAGTAAAAAACATTAACTTTAAATATTTCCAAAGTATTAGCGATTTTTGCGGACCGCTATATTTTGGGACACCTATCCCACATAGGAGATAGCTGCCTAATCCATGTAAATAAAGTTTAGGTTAGACGCTACCCCCCCAGAAACAGCCTCTACCTATCCCGCAAAATCTTCAACAACATACCATAACTCCTACTATCTCCACCCCCTCCCTCCCTCTCTCCTCCTCCTACCTCTTCAACTTAGTGATAGTTGGAGAATCTTCCGATAGATTAATAAAATAGCATGCGATTCATCCACGAAACTAGAGTAATTACAATCGGAGAAACTATATCCTGCTTTTAGCCTATTGTCGCTTAAAGTGGATGTCAAGATCTCCAAATTTACCTATTCCACAATAATTCCTATTCAGAATAATTTTTTTGTCTGGGTGGCTATAATCATCATAATCATAATCATTTGTTGGCACAGATAAAAAAATGGTTACATCAAGTTTATACAATAACACAATACATGTTCCAATTTCCAACCAGGTTGAAGTAAAACACCCTGACCCCCGTACTAGTAATAAACTGTACTAGAGTGGGCCAGTTTTATTCTTCCCTGAGTACAATTATTTGTAGTAACAATATTAATTCATATATAATAAATAAAAGTGTACATTCATTGACATTTGTTATTTTCACATTCATTATTTGATAGTATTAAATGGGTTAGATAATTAATTTATTGATTTTGATTAATTACAGATCCAATTAAGATAATAACAATTTGTTTTTGATTAATTTTAATTTGATTTGACATGCATTATTTTTATTTGACATCTAATTAATAAAATACATTACTAGCTGTTCCCCGCGGCTTCGCTTCCGTGGACCACGCCAAAGGACCCGCTTTCGGGATTAAAAAATAGCCTATGTCACTTAGGGTCCAGGTGATTCGGATCTTATTCGGTACAAACAAACAAAAAATATTTCCACTTTTTGATAATATATATATATATATATATATAATATAATAAATAATTTATTATATTATTTTCATCGAACCCATACGTGTGGGGTATTTATATTCTTCAAAAATGACATTGAGGTTTCTAATATCATTATTTTCTAAATTGAATAGTTTGCGCGAGAGACACTTCCAAAGTGGTAAAATGTGTGTGTGCCCCGCTCTGTAACTTCTAAAATATAGAATAATAAAACTAAAAAGAAATATGATGTACATTACCATGTAAACTTCCACCGAAAATTGGTTTGAACGAGATCTAGTAAGCAGTTATTTTTTAATACGTCAAAAATCATAAACCGCAATTGATCAAGTACGGAACCCTTCGTGTGCGAGTCCGCCAATAATAGACTGACAAAGTGAATAATATACAGTAATAAGTAATTGCAATAAAACTACATTTCTGAGGTTTTTCAAAAAAAAAAGTAGTTTTCGGATACGGGCACTTAGTTTTTCGGCTTGTTCTTTCCAGTTGAGATACCCCTAGATACTTAATAGATGTGCTATTGATAATACTGTAAAAATTTCATGTTATTGCATTGTCACATTTATGCACTTTTATATTTACTACTGCCGTGATTTTTTTCACATAGCCAAGAGCAAACATTTCAAGGGGGGGACACTTGACTCGAACATAACGAAACGATAAGGGTCCCTTGTTGACTTCGGAACCCTAAAAACGGGTTCGACCCAATTATTGATCCGTATGTTGGAACATCTCACCTTATTTTCACACTTGACAAAGCAACGCCTGATTCCACACACGTAATACAGTCTCGTTTATATTGACGTTTTATATCCTAGCCCTCTGTATCTCTCTTTGTTGTACTTATTTTTATGGGGAAAAATTTATAACCCTACTTTTCTATGGGTTTTTATTCACCGTAAACTTTGTCACATTTGTTTTACACCATATTTTCTCAAATTTTTATACGCACCATTTTGTCGGCTTTAACGGCAAGTTAAGCAAGGTTCGACTCACTTTTATAAAGATAAATGAAGTGAGAAAATGTGTGTCGGTATTCAGGCCTCTATGGACTAGGAGCTTCTGGCAGATATTGTTTGAGATTGCCTTTAAAAGGATGAATTATGAGGGTGGTAGGAATCCCAAAAGCGTTATGAATGAGTGCGGACCGAGATTAATTTAGGTCCAGTATTAGTTTAAACGGTAAATTGTCTTTGTTTTTCCTTAGGTTTGAAATTTTTCGATTCAAATTTATCAGAAATTACACATTGTAAACATTCATAATTCATTTGAAATCATTGAAGTGCTTCAATTGACTAACTACAACTCAATAATATTTTAATAATAAAAAATCTATTTTAACAAGCTTTTTTGCTTACTTTCTGTGCACTGTCATCAAAATCAAACGTATATACAACGTTTTTGATTAATCGCTTGCGGATAACTGTTTTAAAACTAAGTTGAAAGATTTGACTACTAACTAATAAGGCAAGTTGAATAAAAGCTTGTAAAAGATACCACGTAATCTCAGCAACTATCTAAATCTTAATTCATATCTCAAACTACTTGTCTTCTAAAAGGCGATAAAACTCAAGTAGTACAGTTAAATTGTAGCTTAGTCCTAGACCACACTAGCGGACTATATTTCTGAAGATAACTCATGAACAATCGGGCTTTCTGCCAAATCACCTATGCTACTGCGTGCTTACATCATGGTGCAATTTATAAGCGCTAGCGATGAACATACCAATAAATATTAAAAAGTAAAAACGTACCCTAAACAAACGAAGACAATAATCCGGCCATGTGCGTGACGGGCCACGCGCAGTAATAGGGTTCCGAAGTTGCTTAATAATGCGGACTAAGAAGAGGGTTTTGTTGTTGTTACATGAACATTTAAACGGTTTCAGCGGCACACAACGTCTAAAAACGGGCCCACATAGAATGATGATTTTTTTAAATCTATATGCTCGCGTTTGACCACTATCTCGCCTGATGGTAAGCGATAATGTGGTCTACGGTGAAGCACGCTTGCCTAGAAGTAACCTATTCACTCTTGACTTAAACTAAAGAAGGAGTCAACTCGTAACTGAAGAAGGAGTTATAAAATCCACATTCGCAACTGAAGTTAGAAAAGAAAAAAGATATCTATTTGAGTACCACCGCGGGTGTGAATTGCGAAAGGATCCGATACGAGCGCGCGTTAGAGACACGGGGAATGGTATGCTTCGTTCCTGGATTCTTGCGCGGACGCTCCTTGTTTATTTCTCTTTTACGCTACTCAATTAGTGATGTAGAAGAAGAAGAAGATGATGATGATGTAGTCGGGTCGAACATTGACTTTATAGATGGATATCGACAAAAGAAAATAAGTAATATGCTTGGCAATCGAATTTAATTTGACTTTAGATTACAAAACGTCGAAAATACTTCTGCATTAACACAAAATAGACTCCACCGCGCGCATGCGCCGTATGGACTACGGACCGGTACCGCCAACGACTCCGGCCGGTCCCTTCAATGCGTTATTCGAGCTTAAACATTATTAATTTAGAAATCATAATTATTATGGATGTTATGATTTTATTTTTGTATATTTTTACATGGTTCATAAGCATATATTTACCATCTGCTTTACACAACTAACAACGTTATTTAAGTAATTTTTCAATGGCATTTGTACAAAAATTTTACAGTGCTAAGTACATTTTATAAGTTGGTTGACTATTACTCATAAACTTGTAAAGCCTACTTAGTTGTGATATTTTCCTTTTAATTTCGTTATATTTATCACTATCGTGATTTTTTTCACATAGCAACCATTTCGCTGGCAGGGGGGGGGGGGAAACTTGACTCTAACATAAATTTGCAATTTAAAGCTTAATTTTACGCAAACGTATCTCTGAATCGAAAATAGGTTTTAACAAACCCATCATATTTTTGTATGGCCTATTCAACGATACCTCACACCATGGGAAAGACGAGAAAAAATAAATATCCCCACTTTACGACTAAAGGAGGAAACCAAAAAAAAAATTTTACCACTTTGTCGGAATGATTAATATGTATATCCATGCCAAAATATAGATTTCTAGTACTTAGATTCTCTGAGCTAAGCTGCGGACGGACAGACGGACAGAGCGAAACTATAAGGGTTCCTTGTTGACTTCGGACTTGACCCTAAAAACAGTTTTCTTTGCAAATGCATGATCGATAAAAGCAGTATCTAATAACGTTATCTTAAGGTTATAATAATTATCCAAATATAGGTATAATATAATAATAATAACAGCGATCATTGTACCGATAGTCGTGTCGGCCATTGGCTTAATAGCCACGAGCCTCGACCAACACCTTAGGAGGCTCTCGTTAGGCGGCTGGGTCAAGGGCCTGATCCAGAAAGCAGTACTGCTGGACACGGCTCGCATTGTTAGGAGGTTCCTCTCTCTGGAGCCCTGACCGCCGGTAGCTTTGACCCTGTTCCCGATACCGGTGGGCCTCTATTTTTTATATTTTTAAATGTTTTTGTTTTTTAATTTATTTTATAAAAATATTTAAAAATGTAGATAATAAGAAAGATAATTAAATAAAGGAAATAATAATAATACTAAAACCTTTTTATTTCCTTATCCTTATTGTTACATTTCAAATGTTGTTAGTGGGTATTTGTTAGTATTTGACTTACTTATTTACTAATTGTTATTATTGTTAGTTTCTTTAACATTTTAACTTATACTTGTACATCATATATTTAAGCCGAATGTATTTCTTTACAGTGGTTATTTTCTTGCAATACCTAAATTATTTTCTAGGATAGGAACCCCTATTTGGGTATAGGCCTCCTCCAGTTTATTCCAGTTTTCTCTATATTTAGCATGTTTCATCCTCTCTTTTCCTGCTGTAGCTGTGATGTCATCCAGCCATCGTTTCATCGTTCGGCCTTTTCGTCTTTTTCCGCTAGGTCCCTTCCATCTCGTCGCTTCTACTGTCCATCGCTTGTCACTGTTTCGTGCTACATGGCCAGCCCATCGCCATTTTAACCTTAGACTGTAGTATAGGACGTCAATCAGTTTTGTCTTCTTTCTTATTAATTCACTTCTTACTTTGTGTATTCTTCTTATTTTTAGTAGGCTTCTTTCCATCGCTTTCTGGCATCTGACTAGTTTTGTTTTTATTTTAGTGGTGTAAGTTCTCGTCTGGCAACCATACGTGAGAGTCAGTAGAATGCATGTATCCATCACTTTTTCTTTAGGTGGAGCGGGTAGTCACCTTTCATAATCTCTTTGAGCGACCAGTATTTTTTTCAGCTCATATTTATTCGGCGTTCTACCTCTTCTTCTTCGGTTCTATCTTCAAAAGATAACTGTTTTCCTAAATAAATGTATTTATTCACGTATTCAAGTGTCTTTCCTTCGAGTTTTATTGTGTGGGTGTAGCTGTTTGTCATAAGTTTTGTTTTCTCTTTATTCATTAGAAGACCTACTTTTTCACTTTGTACACTTAATAGATTTATATTTTTTTCTAATTGTTTACTGTTTTTAGCGAAGAGGACTACATCATCTGTATATAAATATAGGTATATCAGGGGTATTTTACAGAATCCTCTTCTCTCAAGTAAAAAACAAATAAACGGCTCTCTTTTGAGCACTTAAATAAAAGTACCTTTTAAATGGATTAATTGAAATAAGGATTTTGATTTGATTTGAGCAATAGATATTTTCCGTTTCTTTTTTAAAGCCGGGTTTAAAAAATTGTATAGTGTAATTGTGCCTGTGACCCAGCAGTGGGAAGATTATAAGGCTGATGATGATGATGATTTTGAGTTGGCGTCGAACTTTCTTTTTAGAAAAGATTTTTTCGCCACTTTTCAGTTCACTTAATTTGAACAGAATCTGTTCACAATTGAAAATTCAGTGGGAAAATTATCAATAAATCTATTTCTTTACCTTTAAGGGCTGATTTTATTTTTCAAATTTAAATGATACCAACTTTGACGTACACTCTACACATTTTTATAAATATGTCATTCTGTAAAAGTCATAAATAAAAAAATATACAAAATTTGTATGTTTAAAATTTACAAAATGTGTATTTTTTGGTATTTAAAAAAATGGATTAATTGGTTTTTCAATAACGAAATAAAACTGTCAACATAGTAACCGTAATACGTTTAAGCTAGGTGGGCCACGAATAATATATTCCAAAAAGTATATAATTTATATCAACCAAATTAGACCATAGAAATAACAGTACAGCCAGGAGAAACATGAAGATGGACTACGAGCAATATTGCGCCGTTCTCTTTTCAATTAGACCGCATTTTTATATTCATATTATTAAGTTATTGTATCCTGTTCTCTATCAATGTATGGGCGTACCATAACAGAGATGCAATCAGAATTTCTTTAATTATGTAGCAAAAGAACGGAAGTAAGACATTAAATCACCGTTTTCTGATTCAATTACAAGAGTATAATTAGCATCTAGTTATGTAAAAAGTTTTGTATAGCCAAAATTATTTAACCATATAATTAAACAGAACTAAAATTAATAAGTATTACAAGAGTAAAGTAAAAAATACGTATGCAATATAGTATTTCTATAGTAATTTGCAACAGTTTCAAAAACTAAAATTAATGTCGGTAAAATTAATAACTTCGAATGCCGGTGTCCACAGTTTCCGAACAACTTTTATTCGGCAAAAGTTTTTACAAGGTTGTGCACAAATTAGCATTGAAAGTGCCCAGCTTATATTGTTGAAACTTATCTTATATTTTTAAATTAATGTATTTAGTGTTATTAGCAATTTTTGCACAGATATTCTCAGGAGAATTCCTGTGAGAATGTCCGTTAGTAAATAGTAAAAAGCTCTAAAGTGCAATAGTATAAGCTTTGTGAGACAACAGTTTTACAAGCATCTTCTACAAATAAAGTTATCGCAAAATTAATGTAACTCCATTTCAAGCGCTGCTGTGATTGGTTGAATAAACTACACATAATCGCGCCACTTCTCTTGTATTTAATTTGAGACGTGTCGATAATTTCAAGGTGAAACTTTATATTATAACGGGCGTACGAAAATACTTGGAAGCATCAGAGTAGAAAATAAAATGTATTGCACTGGCCAATCAGAATTGCTTTCCTCCGAATGCACAACAAAGAATTATGCCAAAACTTTAAAACCTTACCAACGTTTAGAAAAGGAATATTTCTTAAGAAATGTTATCAATATGTGTTACTAATGCTTGAATTAAACTTTCAAACAATGCCGATGTTAGAGTTATGTGGATACGTGCAACCTTTATAAATTGTAGTTTAGAATTACAGGCGGAATTACAGAGCCTGGATTCGCCTAGGCAGTCACACACAAACAAGCGGGCAGGTTGGTTTTGTAGCCAAAAATTACAGAGCGCGACTTGCTACGGCCCTCACTTACTTCTTTTGTTTCGTTTACTTTCATTCATCTGGTCGGGACGGCATTGTCAAAACTTTCTATACATAACAAAGGTGTCAGTGAGTGACACTGATTCGTCATACAAATTAACGACCGTGACTATTCTGACTATGGCTAAAGCAGCCTAAATTTGTGGTAAGTGCACATTGAGTAGGCAAAAAAATTATTAGCCTTGTCATTTTGTATCGGCAGACGCAGCGTTGGAAGGCCGAAGAGAATGTAGGTATGTAAGTGTGTTCTGGTCAAATCTTGCAACTGAATTTTAAAACAGTTATCGTCCACCGATTAAGATGAAATTTTCATTACACGTTTAGTTTGAATGACAATGCTAATCATAAGTGTTAGTGACGTCATTCTAAATCTAATATGGCGGACGGCCCAAGATGGCGGACTAGTTATTTTTTGTGCACTGCCATGATATGGCTATCAAATGAAAGGATTTGCTGAGAAGAATAAGAAAAAAGAAAGTTAAAAAAAAAAAAGTTTTATTTTATGATTGTATTACATATGAAACGCGAGAATATTTAGCTGAATGTTTGGAGTTTACCTTCTGTATTTAGTTATTTTGTTATACCAGTATTAGTATTAGAATAATTCTGGGTCTATTTGGCGAAACAAAGTTAGCTATTAAGCCAGTAATCTGTTTGTTTTGGTTCCAAGAATCGATTTAAAGTTTCGGTTTTTGAATCTAGAAAGTTCTGAGGTCACCAATTTTATGAATATTTTAATATCTAATAACTACGAATGAAAGGCAAGTATTTACTTCATTAATGTTTCTTTCAAGTCTGTAAAAGGTATCGATGGCAAAATAATATTATAAAAAGTTGTACTGAAATTATTAATTAATCATATTACTTTTATTGCGAAGCTTTTGGTGTTTATTAATCAATCAAGCCTGAATGGCTGAATTGGTTTTGTCATGACATACTTTTGCCTGCCTGGATTTAGTTACTTACTTTTAATCCCACAATAATGTTTGCGTGGGATAATTTTCGACTTACACGCAGACTACTCGCAAAAGTTAGTTGCTAATAAAAATAAAATGACATTGTAAAAACGGTTAACTAAAACAAAGAAAGTTAGTAAGTTAGTAAGTTTCTGCTGACAACAGATCCAGACCGCTACTCGGTTTCGGTATCTTCACCTTTAGGTAGTTCCGACCATTGTCTGGTGAAGTCTGTATCCGTCCACTCCCCACCCGATCCCAGCCCAAGAGGCGTTCGGAGGGTTTGGCGGTACAAGTCAGCGGATTGGGATGGGATGCGTTCTTTTTTCGCATCTTATCCTTGGCAGCCTACTTGCTTCTCTTCGGCTGATCCTTCGTCATGCGCAGACGCCGTGTCGGATGTGTTGCGTCGGGGAATGGAGTACTACATTCCGTTCTCTGACGTAGCAATGTCTAGCGTCGACCGGCCATGGTTTGGCGCCGAGTGCAAGCGCGCCAACGCGCTTAAACATGAGGCCTACCTGGCATGGGTCGACGCTCGGACGCGCAAAGCAAGCGACGTGGGTCAGTGGAAGAGAGCCTACAACAGGGCTGCCAAGTCCTGCAAGAAGGTGATTCGAAGATCTCGGTTCGACCACATAAGCCGTATTGGGACCAAACTTGCTTCTTACCCAGCGGGTAGTAAAGCATTTTGGTCCCTGGCTAAGTCGGTGGAATCGAACTTCTGCCGTCCCTCACTTCCACCCCTGCTGAAACCCGACGGGTCACTGGCCCACTCCGCTGAGGAGAAAGCAAATTTGTTTGCCTCTCTTTTTGCGGAATCTTCACGTCTAAATTCTGGTGACGCGCGGCCCCCTCCTTCTCTTGTCGGATGCGAGACTAGTATGTCGGACATTCGCATCCACCAAAAGGACGTTCGTAGGGTGCTGCGCAACCTTGACGTGAACAAAGCTAGTGGCCCCGACGGGATTCCGGCAATTGTACTCAGAACCTGTGCGCCTGAACTGTCTCCGATCCTGACACGCCTGTTTCGCCTTTCGTATGAGACGGGAAAAGTGCCGAATGCTTGGAAGCAAGCTAACGTTCAGCCTGTGCCCAAGAAGGGCAGTCGGGCTGACCCAGCCAACTACAGACCCATATCAATAACGTCCATTCTCTGCAAGACTATGGAACGAGTGCTCAACTCCAAGCTCCTGGCATACCTAGAAGCTAACGACATCCTCAGTGACCGCCAATATGGCTTCCGCCAAAACCGGTCAACTGGGGATCTTCTAGCGTATGCCATTCACATCTGGAGTGAGGCCATCGAGAGGCACGGGGAAGCGCTTGCCGTTTCCCTCGACATCTCGAAGGCTTTTGATAGGGTCTGGCATGAAAGCCTCATTGGTAAGCTTCCTTCATTCGGTCTGCCCAGTGGTCTGTGCGATTGGATTGCAGACTTCCTGAGGGACCGGTCCATTCGAGTGGTTATTGATGGCCGCTCGTCTGACCAACTGGGTATTAATGCCGGGGTCCCTCAGGGGTCGGTACTCTCAGCAACATTATTCTTGCTGCACATAAATGATCTGCTAAAACCCGGCACCTTTGGGTACGCGGACGACAGCACTGTTGCTGAGAGGTACGTATCCGACGCGCGCGCTACTGGACCTCAGATCCAGTCTCTCCGGGAGGCCATGGTTGGGCGCTTGAATCTGTCCTTGAAGGCAGTCTCCGAATGGGGCGATGCCAATCTGGTCCGGTTCAATGCTGCTAAGACCCAGGCGTGTCTTTTTTCCGCTAAAAGGAGCCAATTCCACCCGGCTCCTTCTTTCCGTGGTGTGACCGTGCCGATCACTGACCATCTTGAGGTTCTTGGCATTACGTTGACATCGACACTCAATTTTGGTCCATTTATTGAGGCAAAAGCTCAGCTGGCTGCCAAAAAATTGGGGATCCTCGCGAAGGTGAGAAGGTACTTCACGCCGGAACAGTTGCTCAACTTGTATCAAGCGCAAGTTCGATCATGCATGGAGTACTGCTCTCATCTCTGGGACGGATCTGCCAAGTACCAGCTGGATGCACTTGAGTCGATTGAAAGACGGTTCAAGAGGCTTATCGGCAATGAAGTACTGGTCGAATCTAGGCTCCAGAACCTCGAACATCGGCGCCGAGTTGCCAGCCTCTCGGTTTTTTATCGGTTACATTTCGGGGAGTGTGCGTTGGAATTGCATGAACTAATTCCTTCTAGCCCGTTCCATCATCGGACTACAAGACGTACGGCGATGCGTCATCGGTACATGGTGGACATCCCACCCATACGCACCAAACGTTTTGGGAATACTTTTATTATGCGTACAGCAAAGGAGTGGAATTCCCTGCCGGAGTCTGTGTTTCCTGATAGCTACAACCTGGGAGTCTTCAAGTCAAGAGTGAATAGGTTTCTTCTAGGCAAGCGTGCTTCATCGTCGACCACATCATTGCTTACCATCAGGTGAGATAGTGGTCAAGCGCAAGCCTATCAAAAATAAAAAAAATAAAAAATAAAAAAAGTTAAATTATTGGAAACAACTCACAATTTAAACCAATGACATGAAAAACAAAGAGGGCTAAAATCACGTTAAAAACATTTCAACCCTGTAAATAACCCTTTCAAGTTTTCTCTGAACCCAAGTAACTCAACCCAGTTTGACTTTTCCATCAGGGGTTTGTAACACGCCTTTGAACTATGGACGCTTATTAATATTTAATGGTCGGGAGTAATATAATGTCCGGAAAGTTCGTGCCCCTTTAACAAAGACAATGGAATTAGTTTGGGGACTTTGGGGGCGTGATGCAGCAGAAATAATTATGGGCGGTGCAATGGTTGAGGACGTACGTGATTTTGATTTTCGCCGCATCATTATCATTTCAGTCAAAAGACATTCACTGCCAGAAATAGGCGTCCTCCGAGAGTCGTCACATTGACCAGTCCTGTGCTTTTCGCATTTCGGTGGATGCCTGCGTGGTTCACCAGAGACGATTGCCAGTACGCGTTTATTACTCCAGAAACATTCGTATTCCTATATGGTTAAGAGAGCATACTTATTTTTATGTTTAGTTACAGATAAGAGAGAAGAGTAAAGATCTTGTTTGACGCTACTCTGTACAGAAAAAATGACACATTTTCGCCAACTCTGCGGCTTAAAATATTCTACTAAAATGTTTTGTACCCAAGTAACCAAACTCGAAGACATGTGACATCCACCAATCCACACTGGGCCCGCTTGGTTGATTACGGCCCATTCCCTCTCACAGTGTGGAGGCCTTTATTTTTGTTTGTTTTTTGTTTGTTAAATCATCCAATGACTTCTTCCACTCTGGGTGAAGTGGGAGATCGTGTCAGACTTTTATTGACTTAAACCCACCCGTGTTCCTTCAGTTGCTTACGCCAGGGCCGCGGTAACTCTCTTTCAAATTTATCCGCGACCCAGACAGGCATCGGCCCTAGCGGACCCCGTCAGTTTTTACTGTCATCTCTCATAAGCGCCGTCGATTCGGGCTTGGTCCTTATCGGACGGGAGCTACCCATTACTCGCCGTTCGCAAGCCCACGCCTACGATGGCCGGGAATCGGTGGTTAGGGGCGTGAGGGCGTCTCCGTTGCGTCTCCCTCACGCGTTACGCCTCCTCCTTTGCGAGCATTACTGCTTCGTAGAAGGAGGTGACAGCTTCCCATTCCCTCTCGCTCGGTATCATGGCCTGAAACACGGCCGGACGCGAGAGGTCGCCACTGTTGATCACCTCCACGAGTACACGGTGGTGCTCCGCCCAAGCAAGGCAGACCTCCACCGTATGCTCGGGCGATCCACACAATGGTGCAAGCCTGCAAGCACAACTGACCAAATGTGGTGCAGCAAAGGAGGTATATTTATCCTATCCTACCCTATCGCACAGGAACAGAGAATTTTTTGGGGATAACTAGTGTCCTATGATCCTCAGTGATAGTGGAGCACACTATCAGTCAAGATTTTTTGTGATCTGATGTACTGACCCAAATTCAGAGATTTACCTTTTACAAAGAAATGAATATGCCACTTTGAATAAAAGTTTTCATCAGATGCACTAATGCTTTATTTTATTTTTTACTTTTAATATAAGTTTATCTTATTTATATAAACTGATTTCAATAACAAAAACATTTAAACAAACAAAAGGGAGCGGTGCTAATAGAGACCTATCGCTTAATCCCAAAGCTAATAACTTAAAACCAATGGAGCGATGCGGATTGAATTAACTTTTCAAAGATTTAACTAGTTACAATTAAGAAAACGGATTTAAGACGACGACTAACGCCAACGACCTCGAGTGAACAAAACGTGCACTCTTTTCACACCCACTCATTTTAAAATCAGCTACCCAAGGGAATCGGCGCCTTAACGTGGCATTTACTTACTGACAAATTTTGTTTTTGATTCTTTTTGGATTTTTTTTGATTGCGTATTTATAAAACCAGCGCAGCGTTATTTTCTTTTTGGATATCGCTGTACGTGCTGAGTTTAGGAGTCTTTAAGTTCTCGCACGGGGTTTTTGTTATTTTATTATTGTTTTTTTTTTGTTTTTGCCTGTCTTCTGTGCGGGTCACAAATAAATATATTTTTTTTTTATTTTTTTTTATTTACAGAAGTAAGTATCCAATGTTTTAAAATCTAAATAATGACAGTCATACATTTTTTGTATATTATTAATAAGGCAACTTATAATATTTTATAAAGAATCGCTTCGACTGTCAAGAAAACTTTGAAAATAACAAATAAAGTGTTTAGTGTAATTGTTTGTTTGTAAATGGTAAAATGCCTCCGTCTAGGTGGACCGACGACGTGGTCAAGGCTGCCAGAATCCGGTACATGCAAAACGCACAGTACTGATAAGCGGGCGAGCATAGGCGTACCCAAGACATTTGTGACAAGACGTGATAAATTATGTCATGTCTTACAATTTGTCTTAAATGCTAGCCGGGTCAAATATGTGACTAATTTTAAAGGCGCGACATGCCTTTCTTGTTGCTTCCCGGCGAGCACGGCCTACTGTGATATGGCTTGAGTCACACATTTCATCGCAGTTTGGACGATAAAGCCATTTTGTCTTAAATACTAGTACCGGCGGCGTGAGAAAATTTCCTGACGTTTATTTGGGACTCATCGGGTCTTAGTTGCTAATACGGGCGCACCCATTTTGTCACAAATTTCACATTTTGACAGATGATTAAGAAAAATGTATCACTTTCGTTCGGAGGTGGTGATAAAATTTTATAGTTGAAAAATAAAATATTTTCCTTCTAATTACTGCACCAAATGGCAATAAATTTATTTTGTGTGTGTGGTGATCAATGCTTATTAATTAATTGAAATGTTACAGGATTATTAATTAATTCTATATTATAACTTTTTTTATAATTATAATTTTTTTTTATTGTTAGTCTTACATTTAATTATTATTTTGATTATTACTTTTTTAGAATTAATATTTGTTTCGGGATATTTACCATGTATATTTTGATTTTGATTGAGAGCTCGAATGGATACGCGGAATGGATACGGGATAAAGATCTTGCCACATGATCGGGGATCGTCAAATAAACAATTGAAGTACAAGGTCGAGAGACAACCAGCATTTTTGCCATACGTGAAGGGAGTGACAGACAAAGTCGCAAACATTCTTAGTAAGTACTGCATAAAAACTATTTTCACTCCTTTCAAGAAAGTATCCCAAATGTTGCGTTCGCCTAAAGATGACTTTCCCTTGGAAAAGCCTGGGGTTTATAAGATTATCTGCAGTTGTGGGCAATCATATATTGGACAGACGAAGCGAACTGTTGCTTGCCGAATCAAAGAACACATTAGGGCAGTGAAAAATAACGATCCCCAAAAATCGGCCATAGCAGAACATCTTCTCGAATCAGGGCCAAACCACTGGATCGATTTACATGACCCACAGGTTATCTCGACTGAACGCCATTACATACCTAGAATGGTACGGGAAGCAATTGAAATAACCAAGTGCAGAAACTTCAATAGGGACGACGGTTTTCAATTGTCGAGAGCCTGGAATCCAGTGGTTCAACTATGTAAAGGTCGTAAAACTACTGAACGAGTGTCAAAAGTTGATACAGTGAGCATCGTCTGTCGTGAACAGTGTCGAGTAACTAGTGAGAAAAGTTCTGGTAGTAGCGGCATCGTGCGTGAAAAACGAGTGAGGAAGAGGGTAGACAGATATGTCAGCTCGTAAATATTACCCACCCGCAAAGACTTTAGTTCTCGTGATCATGGCGCTTGTAACGGTGCCGAAATATCGAGCTCTCAATCAAAATCAAAATATACATGGTAAATATCCCGAAACAAATATTAATTCTAATGATTGTGACCATGTCAGCTTAAAAACTTATATTACTTTTTTATAATTATTTTCTTTTATTCCATATTCTTCTTACTTTTTACATTTTAAATTATTTCTTAAATAAAACCCCCAAAAAACATTTAAAATAACAAAAATAGGGACTCACCCACAGAACAGAAAAACGCCTCACCGGTATCGGGAACTGGGTCCAAGCTATTATATTTTTAAGTAATTATTAAAATTTTCAAAATAATTATATCTTTCTAACAAACACTTACTATGTTATCAAACAAACAATGAAAAATAAAGTGTGCGTAAGTCTATGGTCGTTGGTCAAATATTAATTTGTTCCCAACAAAATTAAAAAAATGTTTATCTGTATGAACGGCACACTTTTATACGTATTATTTTATTTGGTCGTCTATTCAGATTATGTCGCACTATGAAGTCAGCAACAAGAAAGGCATGTCGCGTCTTTAAACTATGTCACATGGTTGTCCCGTGCTAGCATTTAAGACAAATTGTAAGACATGAAATATTTTATCATAACTTGTCATGACCCAAAATATTTTCTGTTAAGAATTTGTAGTTCAAGTCGAAAACCAAGCAAAGTAAAAAAAAAAAAAACTTTTTCATAAATTCATGTTGGGATGCTGCTAGCATGGGAGTACTATAGGGGGGGCTTAAATTTGGCTATTTTTTGCCTAGGACATACCGTTTTCGAGATAAAGAGCGTTTTATGTAAAATAAAACAAGATTTGGAGGCCCATAATTCGGAAATAGTGCGTCGTAGGACTAAGCTTCTCTGAACCTAAATGGTTTTTATGGCCAAGGTTAAACCGAAACTGTAATAAAATTGGCAAATTTCCGAAAAACAAAAAAATAAACGTCAAGAAGTTATGCCACAAGTCAAGAAAATATCTCACGCCGCCGTGCTATCATTTAAGACATAATGGCTTTATCGCCGAAACTGTGATAAAAAGTGTGTTTTAGGCCATGTCACAGTAGGCCGTGCTCGCCGGGCAGTGTGGCGACGCTTGGGGGAGTGATCAGTGGACGTCTTTCGGCTAAAATTATGTATTTTTTCTTTGACATGAGTTTTCTCTTGACTCCAGTCTAGGTCAGAGGTGACTGAGACAGAGTGGACGATGGAGTCAGCTTACCCAGAAGAAGCCTGTTCACTCTAACTTTGACGAGATTCGGGTTAACTGGGGAATGATGATGATGAAATGGTAAAATAATCTCTGGAAGTTCTGATTTAAATACTAAAATTCTTCCACTTATAGAAACATTATCATTATCACTGTCTATTGAAGCCGCAGGCAAAAGCAAGCAGTAAAAAAACTGTTGATATGAAAAATCGTACATACTAGCTAAAAAAATTTAATTGCAAAATGTCTTATTAGACGCTCTGGGTCATAAAATTACCACTGCCTTACGTAAACGTAGTATACACATTAAAAACTGTAATTCGTCATCATTATCTTCTACATCCGGGAGCCTCAGAATATTATTATTGCTCCCCCACAGACCATCATAATTAACGTTTTAAGAGGTCATCATGTTTTCATGCGTTACTATGGCAACCTGGAAGGTAAATTACTGGATGTGGTAAATTGTGAGTACCTACAATAATACGGCTTTTAAAATAAATGGCAAGATGTGGGTTGGTATAATAAGGAGCACAGCCGTTTTTTTTTTACCCGACTGCCGAAGGAGTGTAATGTGTTTATCAGTCTATGTATGTATGTATGTATGTAAGTATGTATGTATGTATGTATGTATGTATGTATGTATGTATGTATGTATGTTTGTTCCTATGTGGCGTTCCAGAGACCTAACGCGTTGGCCGATTTTGATGATTCATACATTAAAATTGGAAAATAGATAAATGGCGGCTTTTGGGCGCCATATTGTGGTGGGCCAATTTTATTTTTTCTTCCAAACCCATCGTGTGGGTTATCAAAATAAAGGGTTTTAAGAGGTGATTTCAAAAATATATAACACTTATATATTTAAATGTACCTAATTCGAAAAAAATGCTAACTAAAAAGTTATAAATAAAAAAGCTTATTAAAAAAATCAAAATACCCGACTGCTTAAAAAGCGAACTAAAAAGGCGTAAACAAGAAGAAAATCATGCTGTGTAGTCGGAGGATACATCTGGTTTTGGTCAGCCAGCTTGCGAATATGTATCCTCCGACTGTAGGTGGTAGATGGGAGCACTGCTCTAGATCTTTAAAAAAACCGGTTTAAAGTTATATTATGTAAAAATACGTTGTAATGTAACAAAATAATGATAAGGTGTTCGATCCATTCCTCGGCATCTTTGCAAGTTGCATTTGTCTATCCTGAAAAGATACCTATAGACTAGGGTTTGGTTCCTGGGACACCCTTTGATTTTGTTGAGCCTTCCCAAATGGCAGGCTGATGGAAACATTATAGGATAAAATAGGTTATCGAAATTTTCCGAAGTTAGCGCAACTGGGTCGTATAATTCATCGGGATTGAAGACTATTTTCGGACTCAATCGGACCACAATAATTAACTGTTTACCAAAATAACGATATAACCACAAGGGGATTTCATACTATTATTGAAATGTTGTGATGCTGTAGTTGTAGGTTCGAAAATATGATAGTGCTTGTATATTATATTTTTGATAATGATTCTTATTACTTTATGTGACACGAAAAATAACGTTGTAATTTTTTGGTAAAACGAAAAACAAGAAACTCTTGCTCACTTAAGTATTTACTAAATAAGTAATAATAATAAAAAATTGCCTGTTACTTACCCACTGCAGGGAAAAGACCTCTTCTCATGCAGAGAACCAAGCTATCTCAAGGTGGCTTGGAGATTTCAAACTTATATTCATTATAGTTTTAGTCCATGTTTCCTCACGATGTTTTCCTTCACTTATGTCATCGATGTCTAAGTTAAAAAAGTGTCACTAATTTAGAACAGTCAATCTAAAGTGTATTTTAATTTACTTGTCATAAAACAAATATTTATGTTATGCTGTAATTTAGAGAAAATTAAAACATTAAAAGTACGGATTCGTACAAAGATAAAATTTTCATACAATTTTAAATGCACTTCGTAATTTCAAACTTCGTAATTTTCATACATTGAAAACATGAATACAAAAAATAACAACACACACAAACATCACACATACTCATACACACATTTTATTTTAATTTCAAATGGGTCAATTTTTATGTAATGCTTATGAATGTAATATTATAGACTACTGTGTCTGAAAATAAATGAATTATTATTATTGTTCTTTTATCACAGCAGCCATGTAAGGAGAAACACACTGTAGGTGTATATTTTCTCTGCTTTTATTTCTTTATGAGGTCAAAGAAAACGAGCCAATGGCTACTCTAACTAATTTGGTGTTTCTCATCAATGTAAATGGATATTATCGCCTACAAGTATATAAGACTCGACGATGACTACCCACGCAAAACGATCGTAAATACATGGTTTCTCTACCCACATCATTATAGAAATAGTTTCTGAAGATTTAAGTGAAATAAATATTTATGCCAAGTATACTTTTTTTTGTTGTGTTATAAAACCGAGATGGGACCGAGTCAAGGTCGATCCGGAAAAAGATATTTTTAGTGGGAATCATGGAATTTTAATCGGTAGTAGAACGATATAACTCTCCGTTCTCCCCAGTCGGAAGATATCCATGAAGACTTCCCTAGACCAATAAGAACAGACGTGGCCTGAAATCGCCAAAAGCAGAGGTTTGGTAAGAAATAGGGGAGCTCTTTGCCTAGGTATAAGGCACAAACTAGCCTATCATAAAATAGTTACATTAGAGCCGACTTTTACCTCGATCTCGTCTGGTGAAATGTCACATGAAAGGTCTACTTAGGAAAGACCATAACCAGTTGGAAAGACGTGTGAACGGTTTACCACATATATCACGCCCATATAACCGAGAAAACATAGATACAAGGATATTGCGGACCTATAGTATATTTGCGACAGTAAGACCCTTTAATAACCCTTTTTTATGATTTATTTAAAATACAACTACATTGGTCCAAAGGTTAGTAACAGCTTAACATCTAATGGTTAGTAAACATAAAATTATTTAATGCTATACACGTGACCCGATCGGATCCAACCTGTGGTGAAAAGTTTCAAATTAAGGTTTTACACGTGGTATGATAGTCCTACTATAACTTATTATAAAATATGTGAAAGTTGGTGAGGGCATTTGTTACTCATTCATACAAAAACTACTGTAAGGATTTTGATGAAACAAAAGTAATATACTCGTAGCTTATACATCAGAATAACACAGGTTTTAATTTATAAAGATAGTAAGTAACTACTAATGTGACACGGGCGGATCCACGGCTTTAGCTAATAGGTATTATTCTTGACGGAGTAATGAAGAACCATAACCATTGGATTTCAGTGATGTTTATGTTATGATTATGATATAAGACGAGTCAAGTTAAGAATAGGGCCAAATGATACAATCTTATTCTTCTTCTTAGACCCAGGATAGGATAAATAGACCCCCTTTTCCTGATTTAGACACCCATTTGGTCCGTTGTGCGTGCAGGCGTCATCTCTGTGAGAGGAAATGGGTGGGAATGGGATGAAATCCATCACGCGGGCCCAGTGCGGGTAGGTGGCAGTCACATGTCTTCGAATTTTTGTAACAAGTATTGAGAGCAGTGATAATTAAATAAATATTTACACAAAGTAAAGCGCCTGCCTGGGTTCGAACCCACGACCTTGTAAGTAGCGGCCTTTATTAATGGGCCACCACAGCTCTTAAGACACGTTTAATTTCGGTTACACTGATAAAAAAGTAAAACCTTCCTATAAAATCGTAGGTATAATCATGTGTGCTTAATTTTGGTGACATTGCCTTGGCTTGGAAGCCACTACGAGGGAGTTTTGTCACGAAACGAGCATAACGCCTCCTCAGTTAGTTTATACCACTTTCATTTGGCTCCAGTCATCAACTTTAGTGTTTTATGGATCCTCCTTTTAGTACTCGTTAGACCTTTGTTGTGAGTGATGTTTAGTAATAAAAATTGTGCTTGATCAAATGACTCAAATCCCTGAATATTTGAGTATGGGAGTAAATCTGGACTCTCTCTAATATTATTAATGTCAACCTCTATTTAGTTAACATCTACCTTTTCATTGTTAAACCATTTTATAAACATCTGGAAGTTATTTTTCAACTGAGTGACTGTTAAATGTTTACTAGTTTTTGATATAAAATCCCAGTATCGATCAGTTTTTTGATAATTTGCAATATCACATTTAAATTCTAAAGCAGTTAGGTGTAGATAATGAGAAATGTCTGTATCAACTCCTTTAATAATACACCAGCAGGAAATCAATGATTTCAATAGTCACTAGATCAACTCGGGCTGGAGCCAGTAGGTATAATATCTATGCTAAAGCATTATAATAATATCTAATACTTTTTATATTCATCAGGCTCAGACCACAAAAATAATGAACCACTGAAAACAAAAAAATACACCATAAAATGAAATGGAAAATTTATCACGATTAAAAAAATTTAGCTTAAAAGCCCTGTACCTAACCCAAAAGTCTAACTCAAACATAATTACATAACTTAATCTGCGAGACACCATAACGAATTCGTTCTCTAATTTCAGGAACGCTGGTATCTTAATTGCTACAAATATTAGTTAATAGTTTGAGTTAAATTTAGACAATTATACTGAATCGCACTAGAATACATTAGCAAGAGAGTATTCTTAATTTATAATGTAAATTGGTCTTCATAAATTCAGCGGGATAGCCAAATAAGGAAATCGTTCGTCATTTGAATTTCAGGCAATGATGTAAAACTGGCCAGTGTATGTTTTGAAAATGAAAAATAAACTGTTTAAAAATAAAACTCTCCTCCGTTATCGCTGTTCATTCATGAAATGTTATTTGTTTATTTGAATCTACAACAAAGGACTTATAAAACCAAAAACTCGTGATACAAAAGGGTATTTGTTTTTATGGTGTGATAATGTTTTAATCATTGACAGCCAAAACGAATGACAATTATCATCTTCTACATTCTTATCACAATTTTCCATAGGTAGATTTCATTTCACATTTTGCGCGCCTAAATATATCAAGATTATCTTATTTATGTATCTAAAATAATCGTAGTACGTATCTTTCTATCTCCTAAAGAAAAATAGGTAAATAGTTTTATTTACTTAAAAAAAGCAGCAACAATATCGAAGAGTATTTTTTCCAGCACAATATGTAACATAAGTAATCCGGGTAACACGAAATATGTTGGCCATTTACCCGACAACTAATGTCGTAAAATGAAAGAAACCATTTCCGTGAGCTATTCAATGGACCTCTTTAATGGTTTATGCCTTAGAGTATGCATTAAACAAGTTGTCGAAGGCCTCTTTATGTGTAAGGACTTTAAGCAAATGTAAGGGATTCCAGTAGTAGTAGCTGTTAAACGATGTAGTTACAGGTGTATTCTGCTGTTTCGAAAATTGTGTTTTGAATATTTAGAATTGGTTTTAGACAAACAGTACCTACTTATGCCTTTCTGTACTTAATAATATCTTACTTTAAAACTTTTTTTTAATAGGACAGGAACCACTCAACATTTCATGCTGATATGGTGTGGTATTCAATTCGTACCGTTTTGCCGATATGTTTGTGCCCCTTCTTCTTTTCGTGCAGTGATACATTTTTAATCATACTATTTGGGTAGTAGTTGATCAGGTGTTTTTTTTTAACCCCTTTTTCATTATCAGTTCCCTTACACTTAAAACGTTCCATACCTTGTCTTATTCATACTACTGATACGCTTTAATGGTCTATACACAAGTAACTAGCAGTTAATGTACGATAACGTACTGTTCATAGGTTCAGTTATGTGTTCCTTGGCTTGTTGGTTGGCAGTTTAGTCTACACATGATGTGATGTGATATTTATGACGAATAAACACGTTTGAAGGGACATTGCTATTGCGACGGTATTGTAGATTATTTAGTTAGTCACAGCGATGTATGTGTGGTGTAACTTTCAATGATAGTTTGAGGAATGGTTGTGCTAAGACAAGGGCGATTCCGCTATAGACGATTCCCGACATTAATTATTTAATCACGTTATTAGTTGTTTTTTTTGCGAATAGTGCGAAGAAGAAAGTCGAAATTTAATAAAAAACAATTTTTTTTTTCGATTTTACTCCATATTACAATTCTTTGGAGCGTTTGAAAATATTACCATCCAAAGAGTTGGTACAAACTGAAAATCATACCTATGAACACTGACGCGAAATACCTGTTACTGACAATTTAAGGTAATGTTTTAACCGTTAAACTTGAAGTGACAATATTCATTTATCTTTCTGTTTCAAAAAATGTAAGCATATGTTGTTATTTATTAAAAGCATTATTGAGTGCTTGAATAAATTGTTAACTTGTTGCACCCGCGATACAAAAGGTAAGAAAGTTTACTTTTTTCACAGAAATTAAGAGCTAACATTCTGAAACTTTGTAAAAGTAAGAAGAAATCAAAACTCAACTTAAATTAATAGCTTTTAAGAGTATAATGATTGTTAGGTTAAAATAAACGTTAACTTAAATTGGTTGCACCCGCGATCTTTATTTCAGATCGCGGGTGCAACTTTTTGTCACTTATCCTTTTTATGTGATTAATAACATATTTTGTTGTTTTTATTTGCTTTGACTAATAATATATGCTAAATACTATTGATGATACATTTAATATGTGTCTTTATATTATATTCTTTATGTTTTACGAGCTTCATGCCAAACACCTCCGTCGGGAAAGGGCTCGTGATTCAAAACGGAGAGAAATAATGAAAGAGAAAATGGAGACAGATGCAGATGTGAAATCCGAAAAATCGGCAAAAAAATTACTCAATACCGTTATGTGGGGGTATTTCAGAGCGATATGGATGAAAATGGAGAAACCAGAGTACAATTTATGACGACGATTGATGGCAAACATTTCACAGAAATCGTAAATGACATAGCATATGTGCAATTTAAAGATATTTTCGTGAAATTGGAAGCGCCAGAGAAAAATCTGATGGAAATAATACGTTCATAGAATTTTGGCGAATATTGACGTATTTGAAAAGAAATAATTAATATAAGCGACAAAGAAAGTGTACTAATTAGTAATAAATATTGTTTAATCTCTCATTTTGTTTCTATATAAGTTAAATTGACGTTTATGTTCACTTCAATTAGACTGGTTGCACCCGCGATAATTTGATGTTGCACCCGCGATTCGGTCAAAAGTGAATAATTAATTGTTTATTTTTGTTTTCTTTAGAATTTTTATTTTATGTTCATGGTTACTTAAACATCTTACGAAATATAAAGGCATAATATATTAAATGTATCACAATTAACAGATTTATAAGTTTTTTGTCTATGATCTGGAATGGTTGGACCAAATCTGTTGCACCCGCAATGGCAATTTGAACCTTCCTTCTGGCTTTTAAAAAAATATTTTAAAATCCTTGTAAATGAATATTAAAAGAACATATTAAAATGTAATCTTTCAAAGTTTAATTCAATTTAAAATGTTTTTTATTTAATTACATGAGACTAAAACATGCGTCTAAGTGTTGCACCCGCGATAATGGAATGACCCACAACGTTTTACTTTAAAAAAAGATTTTGTGACAAAAACAAAAATACAATGTGTCCGGACATAAAGTAAATAAATTTTGAAAATACACTTAAAATACACTTAAATGTATCGATGAAAACACCCCACATAAGGGTTTTAATTTTAATACCCACACAGTATTATTGCAATTCCCCCGCAACCCCGCCCCCCCCCCCCGGCAACTAAAGTGTATAGATTTAAGTTAATAAACACATTTTTTTTTTTTTTTTAATTCCTAAAATCTGCAAAAAATTTAAGGCAAAAACGCGCAGCGGTTCTTTTTAGGCAATAACAAAATTAAAACTTATTGGCTTAGATCTGTGATTATTTTGTCAGTTTGTAGACCAACTCAAAGACTAACAAATAAATCAATACAAGACATGTGTTAATCACAAAAAAATTGCAGGGTTTAAAGAAATCCAATAAAAAAATTGCAGGGTTTTAAGAAATGCAATAAAAAATTGTTAAGTTATGTTTAATAATTGTATTTTATGGCTCAATACAAAAATATCTATTATATTTTTTTTTTAAATTCTGAATGCTATGGCCGAAAAGTAACATTAAATGTACGCCTCTGTCAAAAGTTGTTGTTGTTAGACTATGAGGACAAAGAAAAACAAATGGTACTAAAATTGCTCTATTTTTGAGGGTGTGGTCCTCATATGGGGTGTCTTTACCCCACGACGGAAAAAGTGGAGTGTTATAAGTTTGACGTATGTACCTGTGTGTTTGTGTATTTGTGAAAACGGATGAAACGATTTTGATTTCGTTTTTTTGTTTGTCGTGACTTTATTGAAAGTGTTCTTAGCTATGTTTGATGAAAATCGGTTCACCGCAGGAGAAGCCCTGGGCGTCTGGAGTCGCAAGCCAATTCCTGGCCACAATAGGCGCGGGCTTGCGGACGGCGAGTAACGGGTAGCTCGCTTTCCGACAAGGACTATAGGCCCGAGTCGACAGCGCGTAGTGTTCCACGTGCGTCTCAAAAATAAATTTGAAAAAGAGTTACCGCGGCCCTGGCTCAAGCAACTGAAGGAACACGGGTCGGTTTTAGACAGTAAATTCTGACACGCCCTCCGCTTCACCTAGAGCTGGTAAAGTCATTGGATGTATTCCCAAATAAACAAAAAAAAAAAAAACTCATTTTACGTCCTTAAAGTTTTATTACTACAAGTGCCGACAGATTATATAAGGATCATCGTCACAGGTGCAGTTTAGTCATGCCACCATAGGATGAGTTTAAGTATGTACAACTGTCTCGTTGGTGTAGTTTCAAGCGCTGCTGAGCGTGAGGTCATGGTTTAGGTTCTCGGGTCAGGCAGCGTGTTATTAGGTTTTGGCTACAGAAATCTCTCCTACCTGGAGTCTGGATGTATTGCTGACAATACGACCACTCCCATTACAAGTGGCTTAAAAATAACAGTAAGTGGGTATAATATACACACATAGGTACACTTACATCTAACCTTTCGGGACTACTAGTACCGTAGGCGTAAAATCGTGCATGTTATTTAGTTGGTACATCTACTATAAAGTTTGTCAGTGATGATCGAATTGAGCTCTAATTTGTTTAAGTAATCTTAGCAGTAGTAAACTTTTAAAATGTAATTCTGTGAAATATTTTAAATTATTTCAATTCAGAGAGGCTTATTTGGCATGACAATAGATTATTTACGCGAACGTAAACACTGTAGTCCGTAGTAATCGGTATTTCTGGTTTCGTTACTTCGTTTTTTGACACCGACTGCCGAAATTGAAGTTATTTTTCACTTTGCTGTATTATTATTTGGAAGTTGGTTGTTTTTTTTTTTGTAAATTAGTTTTAATTTTTAAGTTTTTAGTTGCGGGTGTACCAAGTGGGTAAAATCTATAGTAATGAATAATAAACAGACATACGATTGCAGCAATCCCCAAAAGATTTGCCACAATTTATTGAAGAGTTCTGTTGTATTATTCCAAAGTTATTCATAAGATCTTTAAAATCTTCTTCTAATTCGTTGTCCTCATTTCTGAAGGTCGTGCCCGTCTTGGAACGCTTTGACGGAGTCACTGACGAGCTGCTTCCACGCTTCGGCTCTTCTCAGGGTAGTGGTCACCGTGAGTCCTGTAATCGTTCTTATCTGGTCTGAGCAGCGAGGGCTGGTGCTGGTGTACGTCCGCGCGGTCCATCTTTCCCACCAAAACCAGTGTTTCAAGGTCGCTTGGAGACAGCCAGACGCTGTCTCCAAACGATATGACCAAAATAATTCAAGACTCGCTGGTAGCGTATCGTAGCGAGTCTGATTTGATGTTCAGCTGAACGAAAGAGAATGCTCGGAAAAGTACGCTTCCAAAAACAAAAAGAATTTTCAAAATTGGTCCACAATTCACAGAGAAATCTGTGAACATACATACATCGAACATAAAACCTCCTCCTTTTTTTGAAAGGCGGTTGAAAATGCCGTCTTTCGTGTACGGTGAACGGCCGACGATTATACGCATAGCTAACGGTCGTATCCCTACTATTTAAATCAATGCTATCACGATACTTCCTGATCCCAATCGAAATGTTTTCGTCAAAGTAACTTATATTATGAACTAACAATATTTGGGAATCCTGCCTCGTTCACGAAAGGGTTTGTCAGCAAACCCAGTAGAGTAAATAAAACATACGATATTATTTGTAGGAGATGGGACATGAATATAAATAAAAATAGAGGCAGACATCGAAAGGGGAATCCTAGTGAAGGAAATAGAAAGGATAGTGTAATGGATTTCTTTGAATTTGATTGTGAAGTAAACAATTTGACAGGGATTCAAGTTGATAGATATTTATGGTAGGTAGGGTTTTTATGAGAGCAGAACCAAGACAATGATTGATTTGTTCACTGGATAACGGTAACAGACTCGCCTCTTACTACAAGTACGTCTCTGTTAACCGCTCGGGGTGTATGATTTTACAGGCTTTTATTTAACTTGCCTTGTTGTTTAAATCAAATGTTGCAACAGAATTAAAACAGTTGTTCCCATCCAATTGAGCTGAAATTTTGCTTTCACGTTTAGTTTGGATTAAAGTCATGGTTTAATTCGATGTGCTGGGCTGTCCGTTTTTGCGGTTTTGTCAGAGCTCTAATAGCTATGGAGCTTTTTCACCAGAGTCGCGCTATGTAAGGCTGCTCGAAAATGTTTTCACGAAAATTATTCTAGGTGGGGCGTGATGATTATAACTAAAGATGCGAGTTTAGCGTGAAACCGCGACGCTAGACCGAGTCGTGCGACTGAGGCACCCTGAATCGGTCGAGGGTCACGGTCTCGGGTGAAGTGTTCGCAGGCGAGCCCTAGACATGTGTCACACACAAACTCTCCTCGATTTTAGCCGATATAATTAAACTGAATTGAATTAAACCTGACCCAATTAAACGTGCTCAGTCGTTGCCTGTGTTTAAAAGACTCATCAAGGAGCATTACTTGTCGCTGTAATCGTACTCTTAGTATTTAAACAGACTTTGTCTATGATTGTCATACGTCATTTATGTTCACGTCTTATATACTAAATATGTATGTATTTATGTATCTATTATATGGCATCTTAATATATATATTTCTTGTGTGCGTGTGTATGTGACTGAACTCCTCCTAAACGACTGGACCGATTTTGATGAAATTTTTTGTGTGGGTTCGTGGAGATTCGAGAATGGTTTAGATTTACAATTGAAAAAAAAAAAAAAAAATGGAAAATGTTTTTTCAATTAATTTCTTTTTTATAAGGAGTTGTTGATTTTCCGGCGGACGGCGCTATCATCGCATTCAATATTATTCTATTTCAATTTTAGTTTGTCCCGACAGATGGTGCTACGATTAATTTGAAAAAAAAATTGTTATTCAATTCATGTGCTGATTAAAATATTAAATGTAATTATTTTTTAAAGAGTTTTGAAGTGTGTATAAATAATTTTGTGAATTCAGATGTTTTTTTAATTAATTTTTATCTATATATATAAAAGAAAGTCGTGTTAGTTACACTATTTATAACTCAAGAACGGCTGAACCGATTTGGCTGAAAATTGGTAGGGAGGTAGCTAAGAACCAGGAGAAGGACATAGGATACTTTTTATCCCGTTTAGGGTAGGGTAGGGTAAGTAGGGTAGGGTAGGTAGGGTAGGGTAGGGTAGGTAGGGTAGGGTAGGTAGGGTAGGGTAGGTAGGGTAGGGTAGGTAGGGTAGGGTAGGTAGGGTAGAGTAGGTAGGGTAGGGTAGGTAGGGTAGGGTAGGTAGGGTAGGGTAGGTAGGGTAGGGTAGGTAGGGTAGGGTAGGTAGGGTAGGGTAGGTATGTAGGTAGGGTAGTGTTGTTAGTGTAGGTAGGGTAGGGTAGGTAGGGTAGGGTAGGTAGGCTAGGGTAGGTAGGGTAGGGTAGGTAGGGTAGGGTAGGTAGGGTAGGGTAGGTAGGGTAGGGTAGGTAGGGTAGGGTAGGTAGGGTAGGTAGGGTAGGGTAGGTAGGGTAGGGTAGGTAGGGTAGGGTAGGTAGGGTAGGGTAGGTAGGGTAGGGTAAGTAGGGTAGGTAGGGTAGGGTAGGGTAGGTAGGGTAGGGTAGGTAGGGTAGGGTAGGGTAGGTAGGGTAGGGTAGGGTAGGTAGGGCAGATGCATATTAGGTGTTTTTATGGCAAAACAAAGTTTGCCGGGTCAGCTAGGTATGTATATATATATCTATTTGTGTAGTGTTATTTTATCATTATATTCATTGTTAATATTGTTACACCCCTGACAACCCCATGTCATGTCCAGGCAATCACTGTCCATTCCAGGTTGCCTGGAAGAGATCGCGGAATGCGATAAGGCCGCCCGTTGTATATTTTTAGTTTTAAGTTTCTTTTGTTACTGTATTTTTTGGTGTACAATAAAGAATACATAAATAATAAATAAATAAATAAAGTAAAATATATTATTCCACATTTAAATTGTGTTATAGCGGTTTGAGAAACCTCTTCATCCTTGTGTCTATTATAAAGAAGTGGACTGTATTTGAAGGGTGCTGGCAATAGTGCGTTGAAAATAAGCGGGAAAATATTCAAGGATCAATTCGGGCGATCTAGTATGGGAATGAGGGAAGTAGTATGTATGCCTTAACTTGTGGTGATCGATGCGAGCCCACGTGTGGCGGCGAGCTGGTGTTCTTCAACTCTAAAATGGCGACGGCGGCTTTCTGATCATTCAGGTTCCACACACTTCACACAAATGTTTTTATATCCGCGAAGTGGGTTAATAGACACGGTTCACAAGGGTCTCTGCAATCTAACTAATTAGATGCATCAGTATCCAGCCATGTGGCTGGCAACCTGTCATCAAGGCGTACATGAAGGGAAAAGGAATGAGGAAGGAACGAGATAATTAGGATATCGATCGCCCGCGAAATCTCAAATGCGTTTGTCTATATATTTGGTCATTGATTTATGACATTTACAAGAGATAGCGCTAACATTTTCCCGGCTTTAAAGGGTCACCTTTAATGAAATTAAACTTAGCCCTATGAGGTGTACTACCGTATACCTATTCAGCGATAAAGACTAAGATGCGGATTTTTAGATTTAAATTAAGAGTAATATTGCGAGTTGCATAATACTTTAAGTTACATACCTATATTTAAATTTTAGAGAAAAAAATATGTTGCGTCGCAAACTAACTAAAACCTAGAGACCTAACTATCAAGCCAGAACTTATTGAGCCAGTCATTGTACGTATGTGTCCATTGACACAGACGTACAATAGGGCGCACATAGCTACTGTAGTGTATCTGTCTCACTCGCACGTTCGCTTTGCCATCCCCACTTTCCCCCACACAGACATACACAATCTCGTGCGCACCACGTTAGTAATGCGAGAGCCGCTGGCTAGAGCAGACGTGTTGAAGTGTGGTCATTTAGTGCGTGTACGAGCCTGTGAATTGCCCTATAGAACCGGTCACTACAAATGGCGACGAGGATAAAGTATGAAAAAATATTGGTGTAAATAAAAAGAAGAAGGATTGGGGTAAGTAGATAATGCATGACATGACACACGGTTATTTTTTATCGTTTAGGCGCCCACATTCCGTTATGAAAATAAGACAATAAAGCAGGTCCTACGTGATAAAATGAAAAATTACATGGTAAATACCTATTTATTGTGTAAACACCATATGACTGCTTAAATATAACTATGTAGCGGAAAATAAATACTGCCGAAGTATTGAGTAAATAACCGTCCCAAATTTTAATAATAAAGAAAATTTTGCATTACGAAGGTAAAGAAATTCGTATTATTCTAATCAAAGAGCCAAGGGCCATGACTAAGAAGTGTCTGATTACAAAAAACTTTGCCATTAAACATACACCAAACAGCTGTTCTAAAACGATTGCAAAATTATATTGGTGGGTAGGTAAATAACAAAATTTACTTTACTAATTCAAATCATAACATCTGATCAAAATAATAAAATCGATACATTGTTATTTTGAAACCGAACTACTGCGCCTGCAACGCGGATATCGTTGAAATCTTTCCACAGACAGTCGAGAGTCTACCCTATTTAATGGAATCATTTTCTGGTTACTGGTTCAAAATTCATATAGGGGTTTCCAATGATCGGGAAATACGTTTGATTGAATACTTAAGTTTTATGGCAACATATTGTAATTTCATTTCATTCGGACACATAAAGCTATTCGAAATTGTGGTACATCGATGCATGGATTTTCAGCAATTCGGAAGTTTGATTTGACTTCGGGGTAGCCACCGGGCATATGACATTCGAAACCGAGACAAAAATATATATATATATATATGTAGAAATCTAAATGTATCCTAAAAGACCTTAAAACGTAGGTATATACGCACTGAGTGTTTATGTGAATATATACATTGTAGTTACATATAGGCCTAAATGCCTACGTATCTATTCATTGATTATCGAGCCTGACCCCTCAAATTTAGAGGTTAAAATTGAATCGTCTACCGATGGAAACGTTAATGATAATAAACAGTAATTTTTTTATAATAATAAACAGTAACTTTTAATATCACCAAAGGTGGTTTTGGCAAAAATTTTGTGTACATCATAATACAATATTTAATTAAATATCCATATTTGTAGCCGCAACTACTCAAACGAAGGTCTCAAGATTAAATTGAATTACATCAAGCCAAGGTCCACGCAGATTCAAAAAAGCTCGTAAAGGGCACGTAAAAATTTGAAAACATCCTAAGGACAAGCAGTCATGTTTTGGTCACATAAGCCAAGCATATGAGCCCAAATTCCTGCTGTAATCAGCAGTGACTCATGCAACGACAGTTTTATATAAAATACGGGTTTTAGTTACGTGGTTTTAGGGCTAATTAAACCTAAAAAGAAAATATTTATTTATAAAAAGATAAAGTTAGTTAACTTGCAATATTAGTTAACATATTCGTGTTAATTTTGAAATAATCTTTTTAAGACCTTGTTTTTTGAAATGTGAGGGTAGAGGAAGAATTTTCTGCCCCAACGACACGATCGTTGCAACACGGTCAAAACGTCGGGTTAAATAGGTAAATAAATAATCTAAATCATCGCGTTAAATTCTCGTGATATATTGTTTTCCATTATGAAAAAGAAAGAAAGTTTTAAAGTTAATACCTTGTTGTTTTTTCATTGCCTACGTATCATATACAGTACGCTTTGGAACTTTTTAGTATATTAGTAAACTTATAACATTGTGGGCACGAAAAAATATTTATGAACTAGCTTCTTCCAGCGGTTTAGCCCGCGCGTAGTTCGAAAATGATCCCTAGTGAACGTTACACCAAAATAAGTGGCCTGTGTGCTGTTCCGGACTGTGATCTGTCTCTGTGCCGGGTTTCGTCCGGATCTGTTCAGCGGTTCTGGCGTGATTGGATGCCGGGCGTGCATCCGTCCGTCCGTGCTTTCGCATTTATAATGTTAGTAAGATTTACGATCGGTTTTCGAGCTAAATCAACTGACAGTTGCCTACAAATCTTTAAAAGGGTTTGAGCTGCTGTCCCTATCAGGTATGTACATTCTTGAGAGTGTAGTGGTCGTGAAAACAGATTTACACCATTGCATTTGAAACATTCTTCATTATTTTTGTACACAGGACATAAAAAATAAACTAAATATTTGTACAAAACCGGGTAACTCTGGATTCGATTTTCTACTATCAAACTTTTGAGTGATGGAAAGAGTTTGTAAAAGAGGGTAGAGGTAGTCAGGTGTAAAAAGTCAAACAAACACAAAATGAATAAAACACATCAAAAATATACTACGTACATAACAAATACCCAATATGTACGGTTAAGCTGTTTGATACTTACTTACGGTTAAACTTCAAAACATTAGTTTTCTTACTACAAACCACGCATCTCATGGTGGATTTAAGACTTTTCAAAAATATAAAAAACTGTGTCAATACAGACATCTGGTCGCGCAACTACCATTACCATTTTGTTCATTGCAATAGGTAGATTATTAATTGAAAAAAGGGATATAGCAGAAATTGGAATTAACTGTCGACCCGCATTGTTTACTTATAGAAGAAAGCGCAGAATAATATTTGATAAAAAAACAACTATTTAGTTTACATGAGTTTATTCTGAATTCAAAGAAAAATGCTAAATAACAAGTATAGTACGTCGAGTAAATATTCAATCTGCAAATATAATTGGAATGACAGCGAGATGAGTAAACTGATTGTCACTGACTTTCACTCTATAATATATTAGTCTATGACTGTCTTATTAAATCGATGGCAAGTTGTTGCTGAGAAAATATTTATTTAAGCAAGACTTGACCTAATTGGGTTAGAATGCCCGTAGAAGAATTAGTATATGGTGGGCCAGGTTTCAATCTTGTTGATTGTACATATAAATTATATTGTGCCATTGCAAAATTAATTATCTTTAGTTGAACATTTAAATTGAAGTGTCGTGACCTGATACTCGCGCCACTATACAATAATACAACACAGGATTTACACTTAATTTTCTAGGTTTTTAAAGCAGGACGCCTGAATCTATTAGAGAAGACACGATGAGAAATAGCGATCTCTGTACTTTCCTTTACACCTATGTATGTATGTTTTACAAATATATGGTTTGAGTATGAGTGCTTCATTAACTTCAAAAGGACGAAAAAGATAGTTTATGGTCAAACGTAAACAATCAGTACTCGTCATTAAAATATCTAAAGTTTGCCTAATCATTAAGCGTATTTCACGCGAAACAAAATAACGTATGGCATATGGTTGGCTACATCATAAGCGGGTGATGCCCGGTTAAGAGGCTAGATCCAAGGTGGTTGATGCCATAAGATATGGCGATGCCATAGATCCTAGGCGAGTTATGGCAATTTAGGTTAGATTCAAGGCGGGTCAGATGTTGTGTAATAGTGCCTATTTCTTGTGGAATTAGTGAATGAAGGCTAAAGTAATAACAAAATAGATACCGCTTATGTAAATACTGAATAGCCATATGGGTGCAAATCTATTAAAACTACCAAGGGCACTGCTGTTGTAAAAAGATACCTCCGGGACTAGACAACTATCGAAATGTCAGTTTAACAAGGTGCCACATCGATAGCTTTGAAGTTAGCTAGCTGTGCAGATATGCAATGTTAACGTTAACACTGAACTGATTTTGTAAAACTACAAAGGTACCTACCTAAACAGTTTCGTAGGTCGACTGGTGTGGAGGATTGTCAGATTTTCAAAATCACGAAATAGTGCTCAGTTATAAATAAACATACTAATGTTGAGGAAACCGTATGTCCTGGAGCCGGGGATTCAGGAACGTGTGACGTCCGCCGGGCAACGTTTAGCTCGTGTGGTGCATTGAGGCCTTGTCCCTGTCGCAGAGGGGAAGTTTGCTTTCTAGCGAATGGAACATTATAGGCTGATTATGCTTATAGGAATAGGTGGAGTGAAAAGACGCAGCCATTTACTTGGTTGGTTGTTCTGCCATTTACTTGGTTGGTTGTTCTGCCATTTACTTGATTGGTTGTTCTGCCATTCAATTGGTGGATTTTGCTGCCATTCAATTGGCGGGTTTTGCTGCCATTAAATTGGTGGGTATTGCTACCATTAAATTGGTGGGTTTTGCTACCATTAAATTGGTGGGTTTTGCTACCATTAAATTGGTGGGTATTGCTACCATTAAATTGGTGGGTTTTGCTACCATTAAATTGGTGGGTTTTGCTACCATTAAATTGGTGGGTTTTGCTACCATTAAATTTGTGGGTTTTGCTACCATTAAATTGGTGGGTTTTGCTACCATTAAATTGGTGGGTATTGCTACCATTAAATTGGTGGGTTTTGCTGCCATTAAATTGGTGGGTTTTGCTACCATTAAATTGGTGGGTTTTGCTACCATTAAATTGGTGAATTTTGCTACCATTAAATTGGTGGATTTTGCTGCCATTTAATTGGTAGGTTTTGCTGCCATTAAATTGGCGTGTTTTGCTGCCATGTAATTAGTGGGTTTTGCTACCATTAAATTGGTGGGTTTTGCTGCCATTAAATTGGTGGGTTTTGCTACCATTAAAGTGGTGGGTGGCTACTGCCATTAAATTGGTGGGTGGTTACTGTCATTAAATTGAAGAAAAATAGGAGAGTGAAGGGATATTGAGAACGTGAAAAAAAAGACAAGGATCTGTCACGTGAAGAACACACTATATATGATCAAATAAGAATAAGAATAACAAAAGTACATTATTACGAAATGAATTGATATTAAATAGATTCTTAATAAAATCATTAATGAGGAAGGGATGTAGTGTATCTGTCTCACTCGCACGTTCGCTTTGCCATCCCCACTTTCCCCCACACAGACATACACAATCTCGTGCGCACCACGTTAGTAATGCGAGAGCCGCTGGCTAGAGCAGACGTGTTGAAGTGTGGTCATTTAGTGCGTGTACGAGCCTGTGAATTGCCCTATAGAACCGGTCACTACAGCTACCCTTCGTGGTTTTCACAGTAACAACACGGATTGTACCGTCTTTAGAGGTATGCAATTTCTCAATAATGTCTAACGGCCATGAAAGAGGCGGAGCGTTATCAGTAATGATAACTACAATAGAACCTTCTTGTATAGGAGGTGCAGGACTATTCCATTTGGATCTAGCCTGAAGTTGATGTAAGTATTCTGAACGCCAGCGCTGCCAGAACGAGTGCACAAGTTTGTCAAGAAAAGTATGTCTCTGAAGCAAGCTGAGCGTGTCTGCTTCAGGAGCGGGAAGGGACAACAATGGCGCCATGTGTAAGAAATGCGCATGGGTCAGCGCTGATGGTTCAGTAGGGTCACTACTCATAGCAGTAAGTGGCCGCGAATTGACTAGATCCTCAAAGATTGAGATAGTTGAGAACCCGGGTAGAACATAATAGTTTTTATCCCGGAAATTATCTATAAGGGGGTGGAAAGGGGGCTGGAAGTTTGTATGGTGAATTAATACTTTCTCAAGTAAGACGGCCCACACACCTGTAATATTATTTCGAGATATAAAAACCGGACAAGTGCGTGTCGAACTTCGCAAATTTAGAGTTCCGTAACAAAGAAAAAATCAGGTTTATCAATATATTGGTATTTGTTAGTAAAGTATACATAATAAATAACATTATCATTATGTTGTCCCCTTTGGCGCTACGTCACTAAAGTGCTAGCGACTGTTTATGGGGGGGGGATTTATTTTAGTGTGCGATTCATCCCCTGTTATTTTATTTACCCGACTGACGAAGGAGGGTAATGTGTTTATATAGCCGTGTAGATCAACAGTGGTCAGGTAGGGGCCAATAGTCCTTCTATAGTTTTAGGTAATCGATCCACAAAATTTCCCAAACCCATAGCCCAATGAGTTTTGTCTCCATATTCTGCAATAGTCCTGCACGAGCCGTGAATTGTGCATGGGTGCTCTTGCGTAGTGCCTAGTGCATACATGGATAATCGCCGGTTGGTGTCACATTTCATCCTACATATCCAACAAGCCCTATGTCTCAAGTTGGTCAACGAGGGGCCGAAACCCGAGAATCGCAAAACACAAAAAATCACTAAATTTCAAGTTCGTTGGTCAAAGGCAAGTAAAAATATCGGAAGATTAGCATTAAAAGATTTTTTTTTGTAAACGGATCAAAGTTTCTAGATATTTATTACCTTTAATAAACGTTACAAACAAACAAAACAAAATTAAACTCTCATATCACCTGTGAAGATTAGACATAACTTGATACATATTAATAAAAAAAACTAAAACAACTGGTGCTAAAAAAGTAGCTTAAGTCGACCACATCATCGCTTACCATCAGGTGAGATAGTAGTGAAGCGCGAGCCTTAAGAAAATAAAAAAATCCTGCTTCTTTTAAACTCTAATGAATGATAATTGATAACATATTATGGAACTGAAACGTGGTCGCTTACAATGGGCTTCTTCAGAATGGTTAAAGTCACCCAAAGGATACTGGGCTATGCTCGGCGTTTCCTTGCGTGATAAAATCAGAAATAAAGTTATCCACAGAAGGACCAAGGATACCGACATAGACCGAATAATATCCAAACTTAAGTGGCAGTGGGCAGGACACATCGCTCGCAGAACGGATTGTCATTGAGGCCAAAAAGTTGTGGAGTGGTGTGTGCGAGACGCACGGGACCGATCGATATGACGACACTTATGAGAGGCCTATGTTCGATAATAGAGTCATCGTCTAAATAAGGTCGCAATATCAAAATTTGGTTATGATAACTTTGCAACGTATTGGCTGTTTATTTGTTGATCTTTATAATTTACCGAGAAATACGTTCTTACTTCAAAAGTTTTAATTACCTCCATGGCCTTGAAATAATTTGTAATCGAAACTTAGGTAAAGTCGGTAATTCTTTTTAATAATCTGTAGGTTCGCGCTTGACCACCATCTCACCTGATGGTCATGGTCATTGCCCTTTACGTAATTTATCTCCTAAACTCCTACTCATACTCTAATGCTATTTTGAATCAACATGTATCGTAATCTACAATATTTTTACTAATGGAAAACTATAAATATGATATTAGGTCATTACATATGAAATTGGCGTTTTGTAAGGGAGGAACATAAAGTAATTTTTTTTAAATATAATTTATTTATTTAATCAAAGTATGTACCATTGCTATCTATGCACTTTTGCCATCTCATAGGTAGTTCATTGATCCCTTTACTAAAAAAACCATTCGGACGGGAATCAATAAAATCTTTGACTTTGGACTGCCCCAACGGAGTTGAATTTTTTCCTTGCAAGAAGTTATCCAAATTTCGAAAAAAATGGTAATCTGTTGGAGCAAGGTCCGGGCAGTACGGTGGATTTCTTAGATATTCCAATTGAAGCTCCTCTAATTTTTTAATTTGTTAGCCGTCTGTTGTGCAGTGTGTGTGGTCTAGCGTAATTGTCCTGAAGCAGCAGTGGCCTAGAGCGATTGACCAGCCTCGGCTGTTTAGCAGCTAGCTTTTCCATCATGGTTTGCAGTTGCTGACAATAGATATCCGCGCCTTAATCGTCTGGCCAGATTTAAGAAAGCTGTAGTGAACGACACCGGCACTAGTCCACCAAACGCTCACAAATATTTTTTTTTGAGTCAATTTTCGCTTTGGGCAGGATTTGACTGGTTCGCCAGGGTTCAGCCATTGCAGTGAGCGTTTCCGATTATTGTACAGGATCCACTTTTTATCCTATAAATAATAAAATTTCATTTAAAATCCCTTCATTACTGTGCCGGTTGAGTAATGTAACGCACCAGTCGACGCGCGTTTGTCGGTTTGCTACACTCAATTCATGAGGTGATGACTATGACCCACCTTTCAAGCTTTATCACCTTGCTTCAAGTGGATTAAAACAGTTTTATCACTAACACCACAACCTGCAGCTAAATCGGACGTGGTTTGCGATGGATCCGCTTCCACAATAGCCTTCAATTCTTTATTATCAACTTTGGTCTCCGGCCGTCCACGGGGCTTGTTCTGCAGGTCGAAATTTCCAGAACGAAAACGTTGGAACCAAAAACGCACTGTGTTCTCTTTTGCGACACTGCGTCGCCATACACATCCTTAATCCTTCGGGCCGTTTCTGCAGTACTGGTGCCACGATGGAACTCTTACTCGTAAATAACGCGATATTTCAAGTTTTCCATTTTGTAAACTGACTGGCGCAAAGAAAAAACCAAAAGAGGAAAAAACAAACGATATACTGGTTTTCCAAACACAAAAGCATGAGTAAATAGATAAAATAATATATGTATAAATTTAAAATTGGAATTCCAAACCAAAGAGGAGATATTTGAGATCAAAGTGCCAGTACGATACGAAACGCCAATTTCATAGGTAAGGACCTAATATCATATTTATAGTTTTCCATTAGTAAAAATATTGTAGATTACGATACATGTTGATTCAAAATAGCATTATCAATTATTTCCGTTTTTGAAATATTAAGTCAACTCCTAGAGACCAGCCATGTGAACGATTGGAGTACTCCAATGCAGTCATTAGTAACCAAAGACTTAAAGTTTGATAGCTTTTCAGAGATTTCAAGCGATACACCATAATTTTCCAGACGTTCAGGTAGTAAGTTTTTTTGAAAAATATCAATGTTTTAATTATAAACTAATTGAGCAAACAATCAATATTTACTTACTTAACCGCATCTTCAAAAACCCAATTACTCATTAGACACAACAATAATAATTAAATAATATATTACAAAATACAATCATAGATAAGCACATTGATTCCCGGATTTCCCCCGAACTTAATTATCTTGCTTGATATGGCATTCTGTAAAAACTAACATAACATAACTAACATTAGAAACGGGATATTTACCATGTTTACTGTTTGTTGTGAGTTTCCGATATTTCAGTGCTGCTGCAAGCACCATGATCACGGATAAACTACGGACCGGTGTTTATAAAGTCGATTGTAGTTGTGGCAAGTCATACATCGGTCAGACGAAACGTACTGTTGCTTGTCGAATTTCAGAGCATATCAGGGCGGTAAAGAACAATGACACCCAAAAATCGGCCATAGCTCAACATCTTTTGGAATCCGGATTGAACCACTGGATTGAGTTACATAACCCTCAGGTCATTTCGACAGAACGCCACTATATCCCTAGACTGGTGAGGGAAGCTATCGAGATTACCAAATATAAGAATTTCAACCGGGAGGATGGGTTTCAACTGTCGAGAGCTTGGAATCCAGTGGTTCAGCTGTGTAAAACCCGAAAAAGTGCCGAAAAAAGTTCGTGAGTGGATACGGTGAGTTTCGTGTGTCGGGAACAGAATCGAGTTGTGAGTGACAGTGGTAGCGGTACTGAGTGCAAAAACGAACAAGAAAGAGGGTAGACAGATATGTCTCCTCATAAACACCCACCCGCAATGACTTTTCAGTTTATCCGTGATCATGGTGCTTGCAACAGCACCGAAATATCGGAAACTCACAACAAACAGTAAACATGGTAAATATCCCGTTTCTAATGTTAATGTTAGTGTTAGTGACCATGACAGTTTAAAAACTTATATTCTGTAAAAACCCTGTTAAGAATTGTGTTTAGAGGTATGCGGAACAGGGTGGATAGTCCCGCAAACCTGCGTTAAAAAGTGAGGATACTCCGGCCAGACGAGTGTTGTGCAACTGCCCGACAATTGCTGTCGGACTGTTATGTATTATATTCAAATCGCGCCGAAAACTTTATTTGCGCGATGCGGGATTTGTGTGACGTCATGTCATTGGTTCATAGGTGGGTATGTTGATGCCACTACATGTGTATTATTATTTTATAATAAATGTTTGCTATCGATGTTTGACTACCTAAAGCCAGTAAGACATATTTTTTAAAGCTGACGAAGCGCGGTTAGGCTCTTGTTGGAAATAGCTACCGCATTTATCTTTTTAAGAGCTCGACAATGAGATGAAATGACACTATTACTGTTTCGATCGTACGTTTTTTGTGTTTATTAAGTTTGTACCTTATGTCTATGGCAAGAGAGCTGTCATCATTAATCTGTCGAGCGTGACGGTTAAAACAATACTTTTTTTTTCGAGCATTCATCATAGTAGCTGTAGTACTGACAGGTTCATAGACGATTGTTTGCCATCATGACCTGTGAGGTCACACTGCAATGAGTATCCTATTAGTATATATTATAAAATGCAAAGGTTTGTGTAAATGGATGGATGAATGGATATTTGTTACACTTTCACAAAAAACATGGATTTTGATAAAACTTTACCTTATTAATAGCTTACACATCAGAATAACTCATAGGCTATAATTTAATATGGCAACATGTTTTTTCCATCTTATAGTTTCCAACAATTAGGGCTGTTACGCACTACATCCGATCCGTGTCTGTGAAATTTCCGTTCCGAAGTAGCCGAAGTACTTGTAACCTTAAATAATAGGCTTGGAACTTGTTGACTTAGATTTAATTGTGCGTTTAAAACATACAATCGACTCGTAGTATTACAGTTAATAACCGGCCAAGTGCGAGTCGGTCTCGCGCACGAATGGTTCCGTACCATTATCGCAATAAACGCCTAAAAATCACGTTTGTTGTATCATACATCATATCATATGTGAAAATTTCAACTGTCTAGCTATCACGGTTCATGAGATACAGCCTGGAGACAGACAGACAGACAGACGGACTGCCGCGGAGTCTTAGTAATAGGGTCCCATTTTTACCCTTTAGGTACGGAACCCTAAAAATTATAGTGAAATACATCAAATAAGACGCACAGAAAGATAAACGTAGTATTGCTTGCTATGGTGGCGTTCGAAGTAATGGCCGCCGCGTCGCGTCGCTCTGTCGCAGGCGGCGAGTATGGTGAGATGTAGCGGCCACGCCATTGGTTGAAGAACATTATCACGTCATGGTGAAGGACCGTGATTGGCAGCGGCAGTAGAATACCTTTTATGGTAATGTTGGCCACGGTTGACATGTTTGGATACACATACGGCGTCAACAATATATACATAGTATTGTTTGGGTAGGGGTTTTAACACCCCTTATCCGGTCCACAGTATTGCACAAGATGCCGCCATTTCAAAGATGTAAAAAAAATAAACAATAACTATTGTTTATAAAATAGTTAATGATTTTATAATTATAAATACAAAATTATACATCCATATAGGTTTACAAACCTTATCAAAACATAAATCTTAAACTATGGTTAGTACAGTTCACACATGTGACTCATATCATATGGAGGTAATTTATCTTAAACAACTTTAACTTAAAGTATTTAGAATGTAATTATCAACACAATAGATGGTACCTATGGCCTATTATGGATACCATAATATCAGAACCACATAAAAGCTATAAGGTTGTTGCCCAATCATGAAACTATTCTTATAATTATATACTAGAATAGAACACACCTTAAGTCTAGAGCTTAAACAAAACATAAATACATCCTATACTATTTATCCATAGGTTTCACTCGCCTTGTAATGACCTAGCATATTGCTTACCATTAGCAAGTTTAAGTTGCCGTATCTATAAGAAGGTGGCCTGGAGTCAAGTAACAGTAAACATTGACAACCCCCAAAAGAGCCAAATTAGGGCGTGAATTAAGCACAGCCTCTATTTGACACAATACTTTGTTGCTAAATTTTGCTCTGAATCCCTTCCACGATTAACTCTGGAACGCTTTCCGCCTTGCAAAGGTTCCTAAAACTGTCGCTTCGTACCTGCCTTGAACAAAAGAACATAGATGTGCATTGGCACATACGAGTACTGTGTTTAACAGGTTGGTACAGTCCAGTCGGTTATACCTTTACTGTGTGTTTTTTCGAATTTGTTTGTTGTTAAATGACTTTTGAAGCACTGAGGCCTTAGTGCGAGTTTTTTAACATCCTAGTGATGACGTAAACGATCTCTTATGTCAAAATGTATACAAAAAAAGAGGTTTCTCCTTACCGTCACCAGACGTCGCTTATCCAGTTTCAATACAAATTGACGTTTACGTTAACGCGATTGAGCGTGAGTAAAAACTCGCACTAAGCACACTGAGCAAGCTAAACGAAACAACATGAAACTGGTAACACGAAACGAGCTGGCAGGGTTTTCGAGCAAGAATATTCTAGGCGAAAATTTGATAGCTGTGTAGGTATGTATGGCCTGCTGCGAGAATACCGAGATCTGAAAAGTTTCAGGTAACCCCTTTGGCCAGATTTCCAAAAATGACACTTTATCTTGCCGTCACTTTAATTTTCATTTGATCGGGTGGGGATTGACGCAAAATGATATAAATAGGTAAATCTGAGGCAGAATCTGTATTTGTATAAATATGTATGTTTTGTGTACAATAAAGAATATAAATGAATAATAAATAATAATATAATATAATAATAATATGAATGAATGAATAATAAATAAAAAGTTTGGATGGATGGATGTATATTTGTTACTCAATCACGTCAGAACGGCTGAACGGATCTGGATGAAATTTGGCTAAGAAATAGATTATAGCACATACTTTTTATTCCCGTATAATGCGGTCACTGGCAGAAGCTAGTATGAAATAAATTGTGGCCTTTCCCTAAAGCTGATGATGATGTCTTTTAAAAACTCTCCTAACCTTGGTTTATAAACCAAATAAATCTGTTTTATTTCATTGTCACATTTTGCATAAGATAAAAATTATGGCAATACCTAATTCATAAATCAAATCAAATCAAATCAAATCAAAATGTTTATTTGCTAGAAATACAAAGTTTTGAAGGGAAGATGTTAAAGCCTAAAAGTGAAGTCGTATTCTGCCTGCAAGCAAGCGTGCAAATTATTTATAAAAAAAAATTTTAATCATTAAATTAAATTAAAAATTAAAACCATAACAACATTCATGCAGTTCATTAAAATAAATTACAATTATATAAGTACAGTTACCAAAAAAATCAAAATAATATTTAAGAAATAATATTAAAAAACAAATGTCAAAAGTAAAAAAAAAATCCATGGAATAAATTAAAATGTCAAAAATGTAAAAATAAAAAAAAACAAAAATATAAAAAAACAAAAATATCATAAAAAAATGTCAAAATCCAAAAAAAAAAACCATAAAATAAATTAAAATGTCAAAACTAAAATTTTTATATTTGTATAAAATACTGACATTATTATTTATTCATTAAACCATTATTTCGATGTTCTATAAATTCACCAACACTATAAAAACAACACTTTAGTAGCCACTCTGTCAATTTTGTTTTAAATAAATTACCCTGTAACAATTTAACTTCATTTGGTAAGTTATTATATATTAATATACACATGTTAAACACATTTTTCTTATAAATGTCTTTATAACAAGGTGGATGATACAGTAGGTTACGAAACTTTGCCCTCTTCTGTCTTGTTATAACCTCTGTATATTGCTTAAAGTAATGCATGTGCTTCTTTGTAAAAATACAGATATCTCTTATATAAATACAGGGCAGTGGAAGAATTCTACATTTTTGAAAGAGAGGTTTGCAACTATCCAAGAACCATGCCTTGTTCATAACTCTGACGCAACGTTTCTGGAGCTTGAAAACTCTGTCTGTGTCGGTCGAGTTGCCCCACATGATTACTCCATAGCTTAGGACAGATGACACGTAACCATGGTAAGCAGAAAGAGCAGCTTCGACAGAAACGTTTTGTCTTAACTTTTTCAAGGCAAACACAAACTTATCAAGTTTTTGACAAATATGTTCAATATGGCCTTTCCAATTTAGATTTTTATCTACGATAAGACCTAAAAAATTTAACTCCTCTACTTGTTGTACTTTTTCGCCTTCATACATAATATCTAAGGCTAATTGTTTTGTATTGTAGGAGTTGATTTCTATTAATTTTGTCTTGTTAACATTTACATTTAAGCCATTATTTTTCATCCAACTTATAATATCTGATAGGGCCTTTTCAGTAACAGATTTGTAGTCCATTTTATCCCGACATTTTATAATAACTGAGGTATCATCTGCGAAAAGAATACATTTTTGCAAAGTGGCCTCCGGAAGATCATTTATATAAAGCAAGAATAGTAAAGGACCGAGAATGCTACCCTGAGGCACACCACACATATTTATTACAGCACCAGATTTAAATTTTTCTTTGGAGTATATCTTGTCACTTTTCTTTATAACTTTAGTTATCTCTGTACATTGCTTCCTGTTTCTTAAATAGCAAGATATCCATTCATAAGCTTTCCCTCTTATGCCGTAGAATTCTAGTTTGTGTAGTAGCTTAGAATGATTTACAAAGTCAAAGGCCTTACTCATGTCTAAAAATAGAGATAACGCTGGATTGCCATTGTTTATGCTTTCTGTTGCCAGTTTAATGAAGTTAAAGATTGCAAGAGCAGTTGAACTACCTTTACGAAAGCCAAACTGCTCCTTGCATAATATGTTATGTGTACCGAGAAAACTATTTAACCTACAAAACATTGCCCTCTCAAAAATTTTCGATAAAATAGGTACTATCGTGATAGGCCGATAGTTATTAGGGTCCGTCTTATTTCCCTTCTTAAAAAGTGGTTTCACGATAGACATTTTAAGCTGGTCAGGAAAAACACCTTCCAAAAAAGATAAGTTTATTATATGCGCTAGTGGATGACATATCCAACTAGCACAAGCTTTCAAAACTTGCGTGGCGATGCCGTCATATCCACTAGTTTTACTATTATTTAGGGACATTATAATTTTATAGACTTCCATTGCATCTACAGGATTCAAGAATATAGTGTTTAGATTTTTGTTTTTTTTATTAAAGTAAGATTTATTATGATTGTTAGAATTATTGGAATTATTAGAATTATTGGAATTATTAGAATTTAATGATTGATTGGATGTCAAATTAATAAAGTATTCATTAAATATATTACAGATGTCAGAGGGATTATTATATGTCACATTATTAAAATTTATTTCGTCGATATCATTTTTATACAAATTGTTATTAGTTATTGTTGAGGAGATTGCATTCCAAGTTGCTTTACATTTATTTTTATGGTGTTGTATACGTCTTGTGTTCATAAGTTTTTGTGCTCTCTGTGCACATCGTTTAAACATATGTTTATAAAGTTTGTAGTTTTTCTCAAAATATTTTTTATTAGTTTTACTAGTTTTATATTTCAGATAAAGCTGACGTTTTGTTTTGCTAGACTTTTTAATGCCTTTCGTTATCCAGTTTTGTCTAACTGGTTTATTGTTAACTTTAACCTTAATCACCGGAAAGCACAAATCGTAAAACAATGTAAATATTTCATAAAATAAGTTAAAGGCTTCCGTTAGAGTATCTGATTTAAATATTTCCGAAAACGAAAGAGAGGATACGCAATCGCAAAATTTTTTGAGGTTATCTGAACAGTAGTCACGTTTTAACTCAAACCAATGAGTTATTTTTTTGCGTTTATTCATTTTTATAGTGACAGTTTGAGCTGTTTCGTGATCTGACAAGCCGAGGTGATGAATTTCTGACTGAACACCCTTAATGTTAGTGGCGATTTGATCAATGCAAGATTTTGCCCGAGTTGGTGACCTTATATGTGCTTCAAAATTGTAATTTTCTAGTATGCTTAAAAGTTCTTTTGTTGAAGAGTTATTCTTTAAAATATCAATATTCCAATCACCACAAATTATAATTTTCTTTTTCTTGTAATTGTCAGTCAAGTAATTCAACAAATTGTCTAATTTATGAAGAAATAAACCTACTTGCGTCTTTCTCTGATCGGGTATTCTGTATATATTGACAACTATCAGGCTCAGACCAGTAATCTCTGTACCACAACATTCAAAATTAAATTTTGTCGCTAGATTTGAAGGAATACTTAGAGTTTTGGTGTCGAATTCCTTATTTGTTAGAATACAAGAGCCCCCCCTACATTTATCTCGATTAAATGATGCAGCTAATTTAAAATTATTAAGTTTAATGTTAGACTCCGTACCTTGCTTAACAAAAGTCTCACTCAAACATAATATATCTACCTCCATGTGTTTGTCTACTAATTCGGATAAAGTTATCTCTAACATGTCAAGTTTGTTACAGACGCCGGCTATATTTTGGTGTAAGATTCGCAAATTACTATGTCGGCAATCTTGTTTTACTTTGTCATAATTAATGGCAGTTTTATGCGTGGGGTACTTAGTAACGAAAAAATGTATTGCTATTTTTACTAGTACTAGCACCATGAAGTGAATTTCGTTCACTTAGACTCAGTCTTTTAGAACTAATTTCATGTTGCATAAAATCAATTTCTATGTTAAGTTTATACGCAATTAAATCTAATTCTGAGAGCCTCTTTTGATAATTTACATCTAACTTATTAACTTCAATAAACTTACAATTCTTAAAGTTTTTGGTAAACAATTTTAGTTCATTATTAAGTTTTTTAACATTAAGATACCTATTTTCTGAGACGTTCAACATCAATATTGTACAATTGCTTAAACTACACAAAGCACCACACAGATTTGTTAACAACATGTAGGGATTTTTATCATGTTTACCAACAGAGATTATAACAATATCATTGTCCGATAGGGTGCGTGATATATTATCTAAATTTCGTAGGATCTCGCATGATGAAGCATATGGTTAAACTTTACCCTCGATTTTACAACTGTCAATCCATTTACCAGTCTTAGCGTGAATTAAACGTGCTGATAGACCTCTCACTTTTTCGTCTCCAATTATGTAGATATTTCTTATTGCATTGTGACTTATTTGGGTAGTATAATTAGAGTTGCAATTATGTTCGTCTTTAGGGGAGACCACTGATAAATTATTTCCGTTGCTAATTTCCTGATTTAAACATTGGCTTTGCAGACTCTGCCCGTCGTCCTTTGTTTGTGGGCATTGTACGTTTGGAGTTATTAGTTTCTCGGAAAAGTCTAATTTAGTTTGCATGGGACCAATACTCCTTTTCTTCTGTGATGCTCTTTTTGGCGTCGACTTACAAATATCTTTAAGCTGGTTTATTTGTGTGCCATACATCGACATTTGTACACTGCTACGATCCTTACATACTCCTTTTGCTTCATTAACGTGAGTAGTGCACCAATATCGCCACTAACGAACTAATGTCATGACGTCACACAAATCCTACATCGTGCAAACAAAGTTTTCGGCGCGATTTGAACACATACACCAGTCCGACAACAACCGTCGGACAGTTGCCCGGACCAGACACAACACCCGTCTGGTCGGGGGATCCACCCTTTTCTTTTTTTTGAGGTTTGTGGGACTTTATACCCTGTTCCACCCGCCAAACTGGTGACCCTAGAAAATGAAAGGCAGAGCAGGTTTCGTTCAGAGTTACTTCGTCGTGACGTCATCATCATTTTCTCAAGCTTTCAAACAGTGAGTCACACAGGTAGCCAGTACCCACGGCATCTACGGGGGTATCCTGACCACCAGCATACCCTCGGCTTCTGCCACCACCCTCAACCACATCAGTGACCCTGGCATAGCACAATGCATTTTCAGCCGGACAACAAACCGAGCCTTGAAGATGCTCTCCTGGTCGACGCCAGCAGTCAAACCACTACGCCACTAAGCATCGCTCCGACCCACTGGAGTTAACAACATCGCTCCGACCCACTGGAGCCAGCAGCACTGTCTGGACTCACTGGGACATCATCACCGCTCCGACCCACTGGAGCCAGCAACACTATCCCAACTCACTGGGATATCATCACCAAGACTCACTGTGCACAACCGCATACAGTTCCGACTCACCGCGAACTCTGGACTTCCGGTTCCACTGGCCATGCACGCATCACGAGATGTACGAACGACTCAACCTCCTATCGACCTCCTTTCTCGGGAGGGAAGTGATGTGGTGGCATCAACGCCGCCACTTACTAACTAATGACAATGATAAGTTTTCGCCACGATTTGAACACATGCAACAGGCACAACACCCGTCTAGTTGGAGGATCCTCCTTTTTTATGGATGTTTGTGGGTTTTTACAACCAGTTCTACATACCCCCAAACGTGCATACATCCTACTGATTTTATAAACGTGAAAGTTTGTGAGGTTGGATAGATGTTACTCTTTCACGCAAAAACTAAAGAACAGATTTTGGTAAAGCTTTACAGAAATATAGCTTATATATCAGAATAACAAAAAGGCTATAATTTATTAAGATATTGGTTGAAGTACTAATACAATGCGGGCAGAGTCGTGGGTGGCAGCTAGTCTATTTTTATTATTCTGTTTAAATGTTTGTAAAAGGCAATCTCATGAAGTCCCGACTCGATTACGAAAATTCTTTCACTAATTTAGAAAGTTCGCTCAGTCTTTGATATCCCGGAAAAATGCAAGGTTCCTATGTAAAAGTGATGATATAAAACTTTCTTGATTATTGCTATCTAAGTTTGGTTTCGGTCTATTTCGTCATTAAATACTTTGTTAATCACTAAGTATCGGAAGTTAATCACTAAGTTTTTCGCTGCGCGGTAACCCAACCCTCAAGGCCTCAACGCTCGCCGCGCCGCTTACGTACTTTATGCCTCAACCCCGCGATCACACGAATTTGTTACTCCGCAAAGTGTTCTGAGCCGCCTTCAAGTTTTATTCAAACTGTACCCCATTAAGCAATTTGGGGTACGTATTGCAATATCTAAAATTAAAAGATCTATCGTAAAATAACCGACGCCTACGTTCAAAATCCCTAAAATCTAAATATTAGGTATTTTTCACTTATTATTCAACATACCGAAAGCTTAAAATGTCAAATAGATATGTTACTGAAGCTCATAAACTAAAACTTGAAATTCCTTTGTACAAAGTTCTTTAAATTGGTTTACCTCACCGTTAATTGACCAAAATGAAAAATACCGATCTAAGTACCTATAAAAATTCAAATTTCAAATAAAAACACAATCATTCATTGAGATTTTTAATAATTAGAAAATGGTGAAAAATTTCTGCGAGCAAATTGGAAGTAGCAGTTGATCACAGTTCTAAACTATTTTTTTTTTTTTTTTTTGCGTGGAGAAATGCTCATGCATACTACGCTACCACGGGGAGATAGCGCAGTTATGTGGGACTCTAACCCACTAAAACTCCACGGTGTCCTACTTTGCCGCTTATGGCGGGAACACGGGAACGCGGAAGCATACATCCGCGAACCCGCCATGGCTGTCCGTCACCGGACCCTCCTTTGGGGAGTAACCCCCGTCACCGGCGTACGCGAACACGTTGTACGCCGTGACCACCCCAGGAACCAAACCGGCACATGGGCGCCAGACGACCCCGTGTGTGGCACCCTTGGTTCCCCTGTGACGGGTCAGGACAGTGGCCCCGCCACCTACCATTTTTCGGCCGCAGGAGATAGGGAGAGCGGCCAACGCTATACCGACACTCCTCCTCCCCTGCGGCCCCACCGCGTCCGCCATCAGACGGTGGCGACCCCGTGCAGGCCGCGGAGGGTAGGGCGAGCGGCGCACCGTAATACCGGCACTCCTCTCCCGCCGCGGCCTCCAACCCTCAGCCGCGATGCCTACCATACCACATCGCGGCCCACCTCAGTTGCGATGCCGCCCATACGGCACCGCAACCTACTTATTGGCCGCTACGTCGTCGGCTTGTCGGCAAAAGCCCTGACGAGCGGCCCCTCCTCGGGTTCTTCTTCGCTTCACCGTGGTTGTCCAAGCCACGGCTACTGAGCCCCCCCGCCTCAACAATGCGGGAACCCATCGGGGGGGGGTTCTAACCTAACCTAACCTATTTCACCCGGTCAAAATAACGAATTTGTAAATTTCTTTACCAACATCCCAATTAAAACGACTGAAACTGCCCGAATGTATTGAACTTTTCACATATAAACCCCATAACAGTAATAAAAGCTTTTAAGCAAATCAAGATCAAACCGACTGAAGATCTGTGGGGAATGTCAATCAAAGCTTGTACCTCCATTATTCAGACTATAACGCCGTACTTGGCTTTGATTTTAAATTTGTGTGTGGATCAAGGACTCTTTCCGGATCTTATGAAATATAGTAAGGTTATACTTTTTAAATCCGGGGACAGTAAAGGCACAAATAATTATAGACCAGTATCCGTGTTGCCGGATTTCAGCAAGGTATTTGAGAAGATAATGCTAAATCAAATGTTCATTCATTTTAATACGAATAACAATCATCTTGCATGATAAACAGTATGGTTTCACCAGAGAACGTTGTACAACTGACGCTGGTGTCACCCTTTTAAAATACATCTTTAATGCGTGGGAAGAGTCGCAAGATGCCATAGGTATCTTCTGCGACATGTCGAAGGCGTTTGATTGCGTTAATCATGAAACATTACTTCTGAAACTTGAGCATTACGGGCTAGGTCAATCAGCGTTAAGTTGGGTTAAATCTTATTTGAATAATAGACAGCAATTACTTCAAATAAACGGTGTGAATTCGTCGGGGTTAAACGTAAAAATGGGGTACCCAAGGGCTCAATTTTAGGTCCTTTCATATTTTAATATACATAAACGATTTACCCCGTTTATTGGAAAATAAACTAAACATGGTGTTATTTGCTAATGACACATTTTTAATTTTTTTAAATAAATAGACGTACTTGTCGGGTTGACGACGTAAATAACGCGCTACGGCAGGTTCAGGATTGGTTCACTGACAATAATTTATTTTTAAATGGTAAAAAAACCAAGTGCATAAAATTTTACTTGCCGAATGTCAAAAGTACTGATTGTGACATTATATTGAACAAGGAGAAGCTAGAATTCGTCGTTTTTTTTAAGTAGTCTAAAGTCTTACGGTATCTTGCTATGGGGAAGGGCTGCAGACATGGAGTCAATTTTATTCTGCAGAAACGAGCCAACAGAGCGATATAATAATATAATCTTCGCCGGTGCGATTCTCTAAGGGAACTGTTTAACGACATTAACATCATGACGGTTCCTTGTCAATATATTTATGAAAACATCATGAAAGAATTTACATCTTTTTGGTAAAAACGGCGACAAACATAATTAAGTTACTAGAATTAGGGACCAATTAGTTCAACCAGCTTTCAGACTGGCTAAAGTAGCCTCATCTTTCATAGGGTACTGTACAAAATGTTACAATAAAATTCTTCCCCACATTCTTGAACTGAATGAGATGAAATTTAAAACCCGTATAAAACGCACACTATGCAGGCTGGCATATTATAAGTTGGGGAATTACATCACTGATAAAAATGCTAGGCTCAATGCTAGCAGGACTAGCATTGAGCTCCACAACCACTAGGGCGCAAAAACAAGTGATATGAAGAACGTTATTGTTTTGAAGTATTGTTGGACCTGCTGAAGACTGTATGAATATATTTGTATTGCATAAACTTAATTTCCTTAGTTTTATATAACTGCACAGCACTTGTGTGAGTACTATGTACCCAACTGTAAATCTACCATTTACTGTACCTATGTGTCGTTCGTTGACTTGTGTGTGCCCTGGCAGTTGAGTGTGTCATGCTCTCTCAACCGTCTCTCTGATGGTGGCGCGTGTGTTGGATCATCCGGTTCCCTTCATGATGGTTGAGCTAGGTGGTGCCAATTTATGCGTCATGTTTGTGTTTTTCTAGTATCTATTATATAACTGCACAGTATTGTAAAAGTAAAGTTGTAGAAATTTGAGCTTATTTGTATAGTAACTAAAAATATAGATAGTAGATACACAGTAAATGTTTTATTCTATTGCACACATAAAACAAAGTGTTCCTTTACTAAACAGCAATGTCAGAAATCCCAAATTGTATTGTGTATTGTTTTATCTTATAAGAAAATAACAAAAGCACAACAATTTTTTGAGCAAAACAGACGTTTCACACAACAAATTCTTAAGCTAATAACAGTAATAACATATTAGGCTTTTTTTAGGGTTCCGAAGTCAACAAGGAACCCTTATAGTTTCGCTCTGTCCGTCTGTCCGTCCGCAGCTTAGCTCAGAGAATCTAATTACTAGAAAGCTATAATTTGGCATGTATATACTATTAATAATTCCGACAAAGTGGTAACATAAAATCATAAAAAAAATTTTTTTTTAGCCTACCTCCCATAGACGTAAAGTGGGATGTATTTTTTTTTCTCATCTATCCCATAGTGTGGGGTATTTTTGGATAGGCCATTAAAAAATATTATGGTTTTGTTAAAACCATTTTTCGATTCAGAGATTCGTTTGCGTAAAATTAAGCTTTAAGTTGCAAATTTATGTTAAAGTCAAGTGCCCCCCCCCGTGCCAGCGAAATGTTTGCTCTTGGCTATGTGAAAAAATTCACGGCAGTAGTAAATATAACGAAATTAAAAGGAAAATTATCACGGATAACAAGGCTTTACAAACTTACGAGTAATAGTCGACCAACTTATAAAATGTACTTGGAACAGTAAATTTTTTTTACAAATGCCATTGAAAAATTACTTAAATGAAGTTGATAGCTGTGTAAAACAGAGTAAACAGAATGCTTACGAACCATGTAAAAATATACAAAAATGAAATCATAACAGGCTTTACAAGTTTACGAGTAATAGTCGACCAACTTATAAAATGTACTTGGCACAGTAATTTTTTTGTACAAATGCCATTGAAAAATTACTTAAATAACGTTGTTAGCTGTGTAAAACAGATAGTAAATTTATGCTTATGAACCATGTAAAAATATACAAAAATAAAATCATAACATCCTTAATAATAATAATTTCTAAATTAATAATGTTTAAGCTCGAATAACGCATTAGAGTGGCCGTTGGTGGTCGTTGGCAGTACCAGTCCGTAGTCCATACGGCGCATGCACGCGGTGGAGTCTATTTTGTGTTAGGGTAGAAGTATTTTCGACGTTTTGTAATTAAAACGTAAAATTATAGTCAAATTAGATTCGATTTCCAAGCAAATTACTAATTTTCTTTTGTCGATATACTTCTATAAAGTCAATATTCGACCCGACTTCATCACTAATTGAGTAGCGTAAAAGTTTGCATAATGAAATAGTAAATACCGCAGATTATAGGATTCACCTCTAATCTGCGCTATTAGAGGTGAATACATACGATTTTTTTGCTAATTCCGAAAGAGAAATAAACAAGGAGCGTGCACGCAAGGATCCAGGAACGAACATTACCATTCCCCATGGCTCTAACGCGCGCTCGTATCGGCTCCTTTCGCAATTCGCACCCGCGGTGGTACTCAAATAGATAATATTTTCTAACTTCAGTTGCGAAATTGGATATTATAACTCCTTCTTCAGTTACCAGTTAGTCCTTATTTTGTTTAAGTCAAGAAAAAAAAATTGAGGGCTATTTTGCTTAATCGTCATTAGGTATCAATACTGATTGATGTATTATCTCTATTTGAAAACGAAAACTTAAATGTTAGTTTGATCTCATGTAGGAAGCTACAATATCTCCTTAGGTAAATGCAGGAAGCAGAAATAGCCAAGACAGTAAAACAGACCAACCCACTAACTGTAGCAACATTCTATTACAATATCAGTTACGAAAATTAATTATTAATTTCCGTTAAATTCAAAGCCCCACTCAAGCAGCCACTTAACATAGGATATTTAAAATTAAGAATTAATATCTCTGCTTATTCAACAAGAGAATATTGGTATAGACATGAGCAATAATATGGTCTCTGTGGTTACTACTCACATGGAACTATTTCACCTTTTTCCAATGTTTTAACCGTGCACTTACAGTAGCAGGTACACCGACAACAGATGGACACACAGAGCCTGTTGCTAGATGGGCGGACGAAATACCGGTGGCGACGGGCCGAAGATGGCTTGAGAATCAAAACGTAGAGAAAAGTGGAATTCCTTGGAGGAGGCTTTTACGCGAAAGGGGTCCATACACACTTAAAAATGGATAGCAATATTAGTTTTTATTATATTATTTAATCAGGTCTTATAATAAAATAACAATGTTTAATTATTGCTAAATTAATTGTATGATTTATGATATAGGTACTCATTGTAATTGTTTGCATTGAATTAAACAAAGGATCTTTTTATTTTTTTGTTTGTCTATAGTACTTTAACATAATATGATGAGGTTTTATCTATACCTCAAGATACTACTGATAAGAAATGCTTCTGTTTTTATAGTGTTGCGCATAGTCAGATTTAATTGAAAAAAGGTTGTCAACAATTGTCCGGCGCCCCACAAGTCATATAGGCGACAGTGAATTTCATAAGAATGTAAAAACAGTCATTTATTTATTTATTTAATACTTTAAGCACACAAATGTACAGAGGCGGACTTAATGCCTTAGGCATTTTCTACCAGTCAACCTTTGGGTGATGCAGAGAAAAATAGTGGTAGGTGCAATCGCAATTATGAATGGATTTAAATGTATATACAATACATAAATATAATATAATTTATATAATAAATAATAAATTAAATATAAGAATATACCTAAACAATTAGTAGAAATAGATAATTGGAAAAAAAAAAATTAGCGCTGTGACGATACTGCTGCCAACTTCTTGCGAATGTGTTCGCGAACTTTGACTTTGAAGGTTAGTCGGTTGGTTGCCATCCTGATTTCCTGGGGGAGCGTATTCCACAGAGAAATAGACTGGACGAAGAAAGAACGGTGAATGAAGTCAGTGCGGTGAGAAGGCCATTGAAGGAGACGGTTATTGGAAGATCGTAGATTTTTATTGTGGTTGTCGCAGATGTATTGAAAGTGAGGGGCCAGATAACTAGGGGAATTGGGAGAGTCAAGAAATGAGTACAATATAGTTAGAGCCCTTTGCTCTCTGCGCTGGCGTATAGGAAACCACTTTAGAAGCGACCGATGCGCAGAGACATGATCATATTTTCGCAAATTGAAAACAAATCGAATGCAGTAATTTAGAAGACGGTCAAGTTTGTTGAGGAGATCTGCATTCAGGTCATAGTAGCACACGTCACCATAATCGATGATAGGAAAAATAAGGGTCTGCACAAGCATTGCTTTTGTGTTAGATGGTAAGAAGTTTTTCAGACGATACAAAGCCCGGAGCGTTCCAGTAACCTTCTGACTGACACTAGCGACTTGAGTGTGCCAACTCAGGGTTCTATCAATACGTAAGCCTAGATTCTTTACGTCAGTGCTGAATGGGACGATCGTACTGTCGAACAAAACAGGTGGCAGAGATGCCCCATCTACTTTAGTGATGTTTCGTCATTCAATTTGAATAAATCTTATAATAATCTCAATAACGAGTATTATTTAGTAGGAGCTCCCAGGAGCTCTTATAGTTCCTAGTAGTTATACTAAAGTCTGAAATTGCCAACTTAACTTGAGCAATCGTGATGATACTTTTTCTGCAAGAGGAGAGCCTTTGCCCCGCAGTGGAACATTTACAGCCTTGTATTCATCATCATCATCAGCCGAAAGAAGGCCACTGCTGGACATAGGCCTCCCCCAAGCGTCGCCACATTGACCGGTCCCGTGCGTCTTGCAACCAGCGGATTCCCGCAACCTTCACCAGGTCATCGGTCCACCTGGTAGGAGGCCTTCCAACGCAACGGCCTTGTATTATTACAATGTAATTATGTTACAACGTATGGTATATTGTCAATACCTGCTTACTATTTTTGTTCTGTAAAATGTGTGCAAAGCTTAACTATGGCAATTGCTAAGTTGAAGAGAGAGAAGTATTTTCTATGTATTCTGACATTCAAGGTACCTTTAGCTACTGTCGCGACAGTAAAAGATGGCAATAAACGTTAAAATAAAATTCGTTTGTGTACCTAAGTGAGAAAGGTCCTGCAAGAAAAAAAATCTAGATTAAAGTAAAAAAATATCATAACTCTCTTCTCTTGTAGTTTATTTTTTCTACAAAATATGAGATTGGAGAGCTATTTGATCATAGCTAAGCTCATACATGACGAGAATGAGATTAAAAGATTTCCGTTAACGTAATTGATTTCGGTACTGTTGAAGCGAAGATCCTTTACGTCCTATAACGTATCTAATTAATTAATATTTTATTAACAATAATAGACTAGAAAAAAATCCGAACTTAACTATATACGATCAAGTAGGTTCTTTTTACCCTGTTTTTGTTTCTTGGTTTTCAATAAGTAGGATATAAGGCCCTACAATGGTGTGGCCTGAATATTTATTGATCTTGATGAATAAATCGAATTCCCATCAATCACTTATGGGACCTTACCTTTCAAAACTAGATATATAACTCATTAAACTTTACTACATAAAACAAGAGTCAGTTTTTGAATCACATTTTGTGACAACATTGTGAATGGTTGGTTGAATAAATTTGATGCAAAGCCATTCACAACATTTGATGTACGTTTAATTTTGACTAGAAGATAATTTGTTTCCCCAAGATGCGAGATGCATGTAAACGGTCGATGTGGCGAAAACTGGGGAAGGCTATGTTCAGTAGTGGACGTCTTTCGGCTGAAATGATAATGATAATAATTAATCATTAATTTCAGCATCGAAAGCACTAACAGCAACGGGAGCACAAACTAGTATTATTATAAATTCAGTACACGTTATCCAGGAGAGCAACGGTCCACCTTCAAAATGCCCATTAATAAACTTTTCGGATTCATTTATGCCTTATGCGATTGGAATAAATTATATATTCGAATACATAAATAACCCGTTTTAAGCTACAATTTTGCCGTTTTTGTATAGAAATTGCTTTATTATAACTTCCCTTCGCATCGGGTTGACTGGTTAAGTAGATTTCAGGCTTGTCTCTTAATGCCCTGGCTTAGAACTCCAATTAATGTTGGGGGCAATGTGGTCTTAACTCAACAAGTTTTGGACATTGCGTGCGATCTCAATTTAATTTAACACGATTGGTTCCAGAAATAAATTAGGAAATTGGACGCAGAAGTAATTTGAATTGAGGGATTGTTGGTGTTTTACGTTTATTGTATTGTTAGTAAGACAATACAGTAATGGAAAATAAAGGCCCATATTTCAAGTCAGTTTGAAATACCTCCACTCAGTTGTCATGCCAACGGAAACAGTCTCAATTAATGTCAATAAACAACAAGCTAATTTCGAGTCGACTTAGAGAGCATGGCTTGAAAAGGTGATTGGGGATACGTCCTAGAAATGATTCTAAGTAATGTAACTTCTTGTTGAATTTAATTTATGCAAAATAATCTGATAACGAAAACCCTTGAGTTTTCTGCAAACACCTTTTTGCAAAGTTTGAAATTAAACTAAGTCATAAGTTGATTAAAACTAAGACTTCGCTGTAATTAAAGTCTTTTTATTTTTCTTACGAGATTTTGCAAGTTTGATTGCTTCATGACCTTTAGCTTTATTTTATAAAAAAATATATAGGTAGGAACTCTTTACTTAGCAGTTCGATTAATTTAGGGGCTTTATGAAACCACTAGATATTTCAGCTGGTCTTCGCACTACATAACCTGAATACCGCCTCCAATTTTGTAATAAATGTGGCCATCTACTGGGCTCAAACAGTATGATTATAATAAGTATATCTACGTTGACGTCGTGGCAGGGCTTGCGCGCTTCAATGATCCCTAGGTCTGTGCCGGTAGATTCTACTTTGCGGCAACATACCTGAGGTGAGGGGCTAGACTAAGAGAGTTACAATCCTCAAGGGCGCTTTGTGGCGAGCTGGTGGGCAGTGGCGACCCCACGGACTTGATCTACAAGGAAGAGGTCTTGTCCTTTATTGACTGGTTGGAGTGAACACTGACGGGGATCAGAGCTCCCCCCTCTCTCTTGCCTTAATTGGCTGGCTTGAGTGGAGATTCGCAAGAGCAAACGTGCACGGAGGAAGGAAGTTAACCCAGTAAGATGCTGGTAGGGATCTTGTCCGTACCGCCAGGATTGTCCTGACAGCCGTGGCCGTGATATACCTCTCCACTCCTCAACCACCTCCGTCTATGTTGCCCCCTTGGCGCTACGTCACTAAAGTGCAAGCGACTATTTATGGGGAAGCCCAACAATTGAGTGTGCAAGTCATCCCCTGCTATTTTATAGCCGTGTAGATCAACAGTGGAATAGAAAAACAGCGAATGCTCGATGTTCTATTACAAGAAAATTCTCAAGTCTATACTCATTTTTATACAAAACATAATAAACTGCTCAACTACCATAGTGAAGGAGAGTATCATTAAGCATGAAACACAATAGATAGCAGTCATGCAAAATGGTAAGTTATGGCGGTAGATAACATAACGCATTTCGGTAACATTATGCCCTGCATTGGGTTTAACATCACTGTAATGAGTTTGTCGAATCCGAAGAGACATTGTATACTGTGGCAATATATTATGGTTTGCAGTTACTATCTCACTGAATACAAAATTTATCTTAGAAGGAAGTCTACTAAAGTAATGATGTTAATGTGGTCTATAAAGATTTTTGATATTTTCTCATTGTTTTACAATCTCTGTTTTCCAGAGAAAATAATAACTATAAATACCAACAAACAGGTTAAATGGATTTCTAATGGCATAATAGTTCATTATGGTACAAGTGTGTAATGTTGGTAAATGTGAAAATTTGTAATATGTTTGTAAAGCAATTTCTGGATGAATTTGGACCATAGATAAAACCTTTAGGATACACCAACTTACATTTTTATACGTTTACTGTTCGTTCCCTTGCACCGTAGATGACCTGTGCAGCGTTTCTGATGCTGCAATTATCGTGGCCATCTACTGGCCCAAAACAATTTTAATAAATGTCCGTCAAAACGAAAAAAAGAAGAAGTTGATCACAGTGATATAATTTTGTGAGATTTACGTGTGTAAAATATTTGGCGGAATATGTTTTTGGGAAAGAGTCATAGAGATGACAACTCTCAACGTTAGGAAGAATGATTCAATGAGAAAAAAGTGATATTTATGAAGGACTTACTGACCAACGGTCATAAATATAACCTTTATTGTTCTACATAATTTAAACAATGCATTTGAAGTCTCAAGCAGTCCATTTTTATTTCAATTTTGTACCATTATAAATACAGTATACCATTAAAAAGACTGTATTTTAATTGTTTTGATCTGATTTGACATCGTCTATATTTAGAGTTAATTTGACGTAACCTAAATCCAAATATTAATTTAATCTGTAGTTCAATGTGATTTTGATTTTAATTTAGTTGAATATGTATTAATTTTTATGTAGAGCATGTATACTGAATAATGTGCAAGCCATGGTTACCTATCATTGAGTGTGCATAACAGTAGTACAGTAGTGTAGTAATATGTTTATCAATTTCTATATTTTCTGTAAGTTTTTGTTAAGTTACTCGTTGGTGATCCTTAAATAAATAAATAAGCAAGACAATTTCGGTTTGCTAATTGTCGAAAAAATACCTTTAAACCCAAATTTATTTTTGTTTTAAAAGAAATGTTCTTTGTTGTCAATAACAACGGAGACATTACACAACTACCCAAAAAAAAACGAATATTACTTTTGTTAAAAGCTAAACGAAAAATATTATTCTAAGTTAAATTAAATCGACGGTTTGAGGAAGGAAAGTTTTTCGTTTCACGTGGCCACTTCAGGTGTGTTATTTGTTCTTATAATAATATGAATCAACTAAAAGCCTTATTTAATTTTGCTTTGCCGCATTTTAGGATTGTTTAAAGAGACGTATTTTCAGTTTATAATTTAATTATTCGGAATTTATGGAGCGCTCGGGTCGGTGCGGAGGTGGCCATCCAGTTTCCTTGAATAGGTAAGATGTAAATGGAATGTTATGAAGATAAACACTAACGCTTTAAGGGCGGTTACGCTCAAAGTCAGGTCAAAGATTTATATGCTGATAAATATGGTTACAAAACTTCTTACAATGGTAGTATAATAGTAGCTTAACATATATAATCATAGCATAGACATGCAAATTTTTTGTAAGTATACTATAAGGTTATTTAAATTTAAATTGAAGGAATTCTTTTACAGTATAGAAGGAATTCTCTATTAACCACCTGCGCAAAGCCCTTCTGAAGCGGACCATTGGAAGTTCTTTAATTTCGTTAGGTATCTTGTTGTAAATTTGAATACACATAGGACTTCGCCTATATAGCTCCGTTTTCATTCTAGGAATAATTAATCTATTAGGATATCTAGTCCTGGATTTACATTTATCTCCCAGTTTTTCAAACATCTCAGGGTGACATTTTGTAAATTTACATATTTCCTCAATATAAATACCAGTCAATGTAAGTATTCTAAGTTTTCTAAACAGTGGTTTACAGGACGTAAGTGGGTCTACATTACAAATCGCACGTATACACACCTCTTCTGCGCGATGAAAGCTCTTTTGATATGCACCGAGTTTCCCCATACCAATATACCATAACGCAGTATTGACCCAACATATGCATGATAAGCCTTTAATGTGGCTTGTCTACTTATTAGGTTAGATATACGCCATAGAACATAAGCAGACTTACTGAGTTTACCACATATCTTATCAATATGATTAATCCAGGAACACCTCTCGTCTAGATCTATCCCAAGAAACGTCATAGTATCTGATTGCTGTATTTGTTTATCTTTATAAGTAATGTTTAAATCGATTTTATTCCAGTTTTTGTTACGAAATTGTACAAATTTGGTTTTATCTAGGTTAGGTTTAAGGTTATTCTTTTCCATCCAAGTTATTACTTTGCTTACGGTGCTATTTATTTCCTCATTATAGTTTTCTTTATTTTTAGGGATATTTATAGGTATTTATAGGGATTACGGCCACATCGTCTGCAAAGAGTATGCAGGGATGACCACTTCTGTCAGGTCATTGATATAAATAAGAAAAAGTGGGGCGCCTAAAATACTGCTCTGTGGAACGCCTGTGCAATTGTAGCCTAATTTGGATTTAAAGGTCAGTTCACCGTTTTGATTTGGTTTATCCACAGTAATTTCTACAAATTGCGATCTGTTTGCTAGGTAACTTTTAAACCATGTATTTGCTTTACCGCGTATTCCATATTTATCACATTTTTTTAGTAGTAGCTCGTGCTATACAAAGTCAAAGGCTTTTGACATGTCAAAAAATAAAACAGTTGTCGGGATTTTTTGGTCAATATTTTCAGTAACAAGGTTAATTAAATTAAATGCCGCTGTGGTTGTCGATTTCTTTTTTGGAATCCATGCTGTTCATGTTTCAAAATTTGGAACTTATCGATAAAATTTATTAATCGCGTATGTATGACTTTTTCGTAAACTTTCGCTAAAATAGGCAAGATAGCTATCGGTCTGTAATTATCAACAAGTTTTTTATTACCTTTTTTATGTATTGGTTTAATAGCTGTCATTTTTAATTTTTCTGGAAAAACTCCCGTGAATAATGATAGGTCTATTAGATGTAATAGTACCGGAGTAATGATAGGGCCTATCTATTTTAAAATTTTTGTAGAGATTTGATCATAACCTGTTGAATTTGTATCCTTGAGTGTTTTAATTACTTTTTGTATTTCGTCATCATTAGTGGGCATTAAAAACATACTGGAATCATCCATCATCGCTCAACATCCGATCCGTGTCCATGAAATTTCGGTTCCGAAGTAGCCGTAGTACTTACGAAGTTTACGCACTGCATCCGAAGTCAATCCGTAATAATCTGTCATATTTCAGAACATTTTGTTTATCAATTCTTAATTTTCGTCATGGGTGTCATTTTCAAGGTTTTTGAGGTCTCTAATTGCGAATATGGTATCAAAATGACATTCCAAGATGGCGCCGACCGAAATTTTTGAACTTTCGTCATGGACAGTGACACATTTTCATGAAAAAATTTGGCCATATTTAATCAATGACGAATGGATTCATAGATATTTTTTCTATATTTTACCGAATTCTAAAAAAGGAGGTTATCGATTCGACACGTATGTATGTAATATTGTTAGAATTACACAATATTCAGATATATTACTCTTTAAGGGCTTCATAACACTTGCCGTGAAGTGTGCCAAATTTCATAAGTTTTTGCATGTATATTTGTACGTTTGCACGTTTGCACGTTTTTTACGTTTGTATGTTTGCACGTTTGTACGCCTGTACGTTTATACGCTTGTAAGTTTCTATGCTTGTACGTTTGAATGTATACATTTGTATGTATGTTTGTATGAATGTATGTATTTTTGTCCACGCATTTCTCCGAAACTAGTAATCTGATTTGATCATTATTTTATCTGTCAACGTAGTGAAAATGATAAGTTTTTTCAAGATCGGTTCAGCAGTTGTCAAGATATGGAACATTTAACCGAACTCCTTAACGACAAACAGCACGAATGTGTAAGTTGAGCTATTATGGGTATTATGTCAATCTTTCGGTACCTTGCTATAGAACTTGCTCACTTCTTAGTAATCGTGTACTAAAACAAAAAAGAGTAAGATAAGCCACACAAATATTTTTGCCACGCGGGAAACGAACCTGCGACACGCAGCGCAGCAGTCAATCGCTCAACCACTGCGCCAACTATTTGACCGACCGATACTTAAATGATACGTCTGTCATTGGCATTGATTGTCATACCTCGCGTCAAAGACTGAACGCCGCAACATACATACATAATCACCGCAACTACTCTTCTCTATTACTTTGTGATTGTTGTTGTTGTGTTGTGTCTATGTCGAATAAATGGTTTTTATTCTATTGTTATTCTAATCATAATCTCACGCTTTTTTCCCATGAGTGTAGGCAGAAACTACAGTACGCCACCTGCTACGATCCTCACATACTCCTTTTGCTTCATTAACACACTGAGGTTTAAATATTTTAGGTAGGTTAGATTACTTGGGATAGGAATAAAGATACGTATCGTTTGCCATACGCCAATTGTTGTGTTGTGCCTGTGTCGAATATTACTATACTGTTGTCGAATATTTCTATTCTATTTTATTCTATCCTAAATGTCAGTTTAGTCTACGAAATTAAAAATCTCAGTATAGGCCTTAACCTAGGTATGTATGTATATTGTTGTATGCATCGTGATAGAAATATATAGATATTATATGCAGCGTGAGATACGAGTAATAGATACTTTACTCAGTATGAGAAAGTTAAATTCGTTCATGTTGGAGGTAATATTTTGATGTGAGAAGCACACAAGGAGACGAGTCGTCAGTTCATGTATTAGTCAGGTATCATGTAGTTCTACTCAAAGAGCCCCCACACGTCACGCAACTTTGATGCGCTTTATCTTTTTCAGTTTTTATTTATTTGATAAAGCTTTAAAATACGGGTCCAATATTATTTGACAATCTCACTGACAGACTAAATACAATTAATTATCATTTTTCTACCCAGGCAACATACTAATTAAATCAATAAAATGTACTCTCAGGAGAAAACTATCCTTTGTCCTTCTCCAAGGTCTAATTTACCGTTATATAATACTAACTTCTGCTCGTGACGTCGCGTGAAAAGTGATTCACTATCTCAAGGGAACATGAAAAGTATCCTTTGTCCTAATTATTCAGGTTCTGGTCTATTCATATGCCAAGTTTCATCGAAATCTTCTCTCTCGCGCGGAGTTATTATTTATTTTTTGTTTTTGTTTTGTTTGTGTTTTGCTTATCTCGCGTCTCTTGTGTCCGTGGGTTACAAATAAATATTTTTTCTTAATTTTCACAACATGTTTGAGCAAGTCGTTTTTAGTTTTGCCGATAGATGGTGATGTTTAGTTTTGCTAGAATCCTACATCGCGGTGTTAAGATTGTCCGACGATTAGGTAGGGTCGTAAGTTAAATTAGTCTCAGTAAGTTTCGAATACAGTCATGAAAAAGTAAGGATTGTTTTATTTACCAAGTTACAAGTTTGTGTGCTGCAGTATCTGTGAAATCCTAGTGTGTGGTGTCAAGTGGTAGTGAACTGGTTGTTCACAACATAAAACGTAACACAAAATATTTATGCGTGATAATACAAAATATTTATTTATATTTATGTTTATTCATAAATGAAATATCTTTTATAACTGCCTAGTGATATGGTCCTGCGTACGATTCCCGGTTTGGGAAAATAAATATTAGGTTTTACCCGACTGCAAGGATGTTTTTCGCGCATAATTATGTTGTGTGTATGTAAGTAATATTCTTTATTACCTCATATCTTCAAAGCCGCGAAGGATTTATAATATAATTAAGACATCGTTAGGTACTTCTTGATTGCACAAACCTGGCGGCTTTTGGGCGCCATAATGTGGGGCACTCAATTATTTTTCCTCGAAACCCATCGAGTGGGGTACCAAAATCACCTCAGAGTCCGAAGTGTGCCCGGTAGATGGCAATCGGCTTGACAATGGACTTAAACGTAACTGATGAAATGTGGGTGTATAATGTGGCAACTCTGCCTAAACTTTCGTGGAATACAGACTGATGTTATATTTTGTAAATATATTTTATAAATCTTTATCTTTAAGGGCTAATACATTTAAGATGAACACCTTTATGTCTGCTGCAAACGTAAAAATATGATTGATCGTATTTAACTTCAGAAATATACATCATCCTGTCAGAATTGATATGACTTGGCTTTGAGAATTTAATTTAGAAATCGATCATCTATTATTCGTTAAGTGAATTAGGGTTATAGACAACAGGTCAAAACGACGTTGAAAGACGAATTAAAAATATGTATTTTTAATGCATTGAAAATATTGAAATAACAATGAAATCGTGCTATGTGATTCAAATTTGCTATAGTTTAGCCACTAATCTCTGATTTTTAATTTCGAAGACTAAACTAACATTTGGGGGTTGCCATAAAAATAGTGTCGTATTAGTGAATGATCGAAATTTGATCGAAAATCGACTTATATCGAAAATGGAACTATCACGGCAAAAAATTAATTATTTTAAGAAATTAGCGGCCTTTATTATTTTCTACTCATATGTGTCAGACTTCATTCTATCGATTGCATTTATTTTATTGTTGATTTCTTATTTATTACAAAAATAAATTTGAACTATGTGTATTAATACTAATTAGTAAAATTAAATTGAGGAGTTACGTCACATCGATTCGATGAATCACTTAGGATTGAGCCTTACCTACATATGCTCCGCAATTGCAACATTTAAAAAAATAAGGTCATTGGCAGCTGTCAGTTTAGTCTACGAAATAAAAAATCACAATTATATATAATATTATATACAAAGTTAAATTTTATCAGAAACAACATTTGTTATAAGTGTCCAAAATGGATAAGTTTGTCAAGCGCTACCAAAATTTCATGCGGTCAATCACTTAACATATTCACTTTTTCACAACCAGAATTCCACTTTGTCTAAAAACTCTTTCCTAGTCGTGATGAGTGAATGACATGTGTACCTTTGAGGGAGAAGACCTTGGGACGTTTCAAACATATGTATACTTATACAGTACAACTATTTTCTTAATTTCCCTCGGCAAACTTCGTGTTTCGTCAGTCGCCGGATTTCTATCAGTGGCCTTTTGAACTTGGTGCAGACCGAACGCTCTCAATCAACTTGGAAGTATATAGAGTGGTTAATACTTTATAAACTTAATGTGCCATGGGGAGCCATGGAGAGAAGCATTCTTAACTTGAAACTCAGAGACAAAAAACACACGGTGAAATAAGAGAAAAGACAAAAGTTATTGATTAACGCATCAATAACTTTTGTCTTTTCTCTTATCTACCCACTGCAAGAAACTTAAATGGAAGTGGGCTGGTCACATTGTACGTCAGGATAAAGAGAGATGGACTAGAAAAATTACAACATGGGCTGGCCCCTCCGGAAAAAGGAAAAGAGGTCGCCCCCTAGAAAGATGGGCAGACGAACTTATAAAATTCGCAAACATCGACTGGATGAGAACAGCCCAAGATAGGAAAAAGTGGAGTGAGATGGAGGAGGCCTATATTCGTCGAGAGGTCCTTAGTTAAAATTATGTAATTTAAAAAAAAACTCTTTATTATTAATTACTAAGGAATTAAAGAGGCTTAAATATAAAGAACTTAATGTAATTTATTTAAAAAATGGGAGGAAAGCTGCTGTAGTTAAAAAGGAAAATAGTTTTACAGCTCTATATAGTTCACACGGATATCAAAACAAAACAACAACAAAGTACTTAGTTCTGAATTAAAATTATTATACACGATAAATCTAATAATTGATGGGCATGGAAACTAGCATTCGTACATGCAATGATTGCCGAGGAACATTAAGAAGTTACAATAGTTGTATTGTACTCCAGTTTTATCAAAAATAATTTTAATTATGACAGATGTTACACACTACATCCCATCAGTTTCCGTGAAATTTCTGTTCCGAAGTAGCCGTAGTATTTCTTATAGGGAAGCTTACGCTCTACATCGGAAGTCTATCCGTCATAATCTGTCATAATTCTGAATATTTTGAACTCGGAACTCAAATCACGGACACGGATCACGAACATGAACGTGTAGTGCGTAACTACTACACGGGTGCTAATTCCCTAAAGATCATTTGAATTAAGAAATACGGCCCCAAACATTTTAGAGGTTTTTTATGAATTTGTAAACACAAATTCAAACTAAACCAAACCAATTAAACTCAAAATCATCCTTGAGAGTAGTTTTTTCACTGAACAATTTAGGTAACTATTCACATTTTCCGTACTTTAGAGCACTTTTCCATGTGACCGTACAATGCAATGGAAGTAGTAATGGTCTGTAATACGCTGTTAATTAGTATAACAGCTCCGAACACCATGTTAAAGGGGCAATTATGGGGTGCTTAAAATTCGTAATGGTGCAAAAACGAGGGCAAAATTGCTGGAGTAAACGTGTGTATACTTCAGCATACATGACCATCATGGTTGTATAATATTTGTGGTTAATTTACAATATACACTTTGTGTAGTACTTTGTTTATGCTTATTTATTTAATATTATTTTTTTTAAATTAGTACCACTTTTTATTTTTGTACCTATAATAATATATGAATTTCAGTTCATTGTTTTTTCGACCAGACAAATAAACATAAAATGTAGAGTAGACTACTGTACACTTTTTTAGGGTTCCGTACCCAAAGGGTAAAAACGGGACCCTATTACTAAGACTCCGCGATCCGTCTGTCTGTCTGTCTGTCTATCCGTTTGTCACCAGGCTGTATCTCATGAACCGTGATAGCTAGACTGTTGAAATTTTCACAGATGATGTATTTCTGTTGCCGCTATAACAACAAATACAGTATAAAATAAATATTTAAGGTGGACTCCCATACAACAAATGTGATTGTTTTTCCGTTTTTTGCTCGATATTAATAACGGCAACAGGTAGACGCTTAAAATATTCACAGAATATTTAGTTGTATATTCACTTCAAAAAATAATAATTATTAAATTAAAATAAAATAAATTAAGGCGGCCTCCCGTACAACAAACGTGATTTTTTGGCCGTTTTCTTGCGATAATAGTACGGAACCCTTCGTGCGGAGTCCGACTCGCACTTGGCCGGTTTTTTTAATTTAGCATGAGCTAGAGCACGAGCATGTGTTTTTTTGTACGCAGGGCTGTCACCTACTTCTAGGTACACTTTTCAACACTATTACTTAAGGCATTAGAGACGACAAGCGTCTTAAGACAACGCCACACGCCATCGTTTCACGCACGCGAGACCCAAAAATCAGTAGTTTTTATTACTTTCCTTATTATTCTGTGGCTTTACAAAAAAAAAACCTTAAATTAAATATGTAGATACTTAAATTATCTTTGAGATGGTGTTAAATTTATTAAAATACGGCCATCAGTTTTGGTGCGATTGTCGTTTTTATGTCCGTGAAGGACATAACTTTACGAATTGTGTTAGACATAACTTTTAAGACTAAACTTAAGGCATTCGTTCTGACTTCACAAATAAAATTTAATGACATTAATATTGACCAATCATTTATCTAATTCTTATCTTATCTTATTTTAATTTAATTTCATCCAATATTTATTATTTAATATGAATCATTTCCACGTTCATTTAAAATTTAGTTTAATCCATCAACTATTGTGTCTATTTCTAGGTAATGAGTCGGGAAGAGATTGACTGGATGTGATAGGCCGGTTGCGTCTTTGCTATACTGTCATTTGGGGTTTTTTTGAGACAATTTTAACCATCAACTAGTAGCTTTATATACTTTATATTATATTACATTAAATATTTATTCTATTAATTTATATTATCTATTTTATGACATTATTATTTTAAGTATCTATTTTATTTACCCACGTCCGTGTGTCACTAGCGGGGTGCGAACTGAAAATCAGCGCTGGGTGTCTGCCACCCAGCAAATGCTGAGTTGGTAGCCCTTTCGGTGTGGGCACACCAGGCGCTATAATTCTGAAACCCTGTTTGTACTTGTTCTTCTCTGTTACTTTGTGGTTATTGTTATTGTGTTGTGTCTATGTCGAATAAATGTTTTTTTTTAATATATAAATGATAATTAATTACATTCTATTCTATAAAATTTATAACACTATGTTATACGAATAAAACTCAATAATTCCTTATATCAAATTATTAATAAAACTGGTTTAATATAACATATATTTTTTTCATAAATTTACAACTAGCCGTTTAGAAGTGATTCTCATTTTAAAATCAGCTACTCAGGGGTATCTGCGCCTTAAGCTAAAAGGCGGAACTGAATACACTTATTATGTGACAATTTTGCATTCACCGGTTTGCCAAGATATTCATTGATATATAAGTCCCCTACAAATTACACAGCAAAATATGCCAATAACCTTCGATAGCCAATAACAACAAAACTATTCATATAGCCAAAAGCTGTATTCGTAACAAGAATCACATACCGTGAATAGTTTCAAGCAAATTAGTGAGACAACATTGAACTTGTATACTAATTACCAAATAGAGACCACGGTTTGCTTATTCCGATTTCCGTTCAACCGAGATTTCGTGGAGTCGTTATATATGCTCGGATCAAGAGTAATTACTGCCGTAATCATTGCAGTATTAGTATACGGCATTATTCTTAATGACCGGGCAATTTTAATAATACCCAATATTACTCAAATTGGCAATATGATAAAACTATTGAAATAATTAAATTGACCAGGCTTTCTGAATAGGTTCCATCACTTAATGGGCAGGATAATAAAAATATGTGTTTTATAAAATTATTTTAATGTTGACATTGATTTTAATATAGAATAGGTAAGTACGATTACTATTTAAGCAACAAAGTCGACGGATCCCCGCGCGGGGCTCTTATTTCTGTCTGCAGGATCTAAAGTAACATAACATGAAGGAGCTCCTTCGAACCTAACCTATCCGTGTCGAGGTGCCCTCTCCCAAGCTCGCTTCGCTCGCTCTTGGACTTATTCATTGAGAATAATTATCGAATTGCCCAACTGTTACGTAGCGATATTCATAATGACCAGATAATATAGAAGTTTAAATCAGTATCTATTCATTACATTGCCCGGTTTGACTTGATTAAATTCATAATGCCCGGGCATTATACATAGTGCACATATTTAATCACTTGGTCCATGACATAAACATATTAAAACTAGCTTCTGCTAGCAGCTTCGCCCGCGTGAATGTCGAAAAATTATCCTAAGGGTACATAATGCCGGGATTAATCTCTGTGCCAAATTTCATCCAGATCCGTTCAGTAGTTTTTGCGTGAAAGAGAAACAAACATACAAACACACTCACAAATTTTCGCCTTTGTAATTTTAGTGTGATATATTGTTCTGTGTATTTGAAGGAAACTGGCATGTCCTTGAACAAAATATTCGAAGATATTTGTGACACCCACCAACCCGCACGCGTGCCCGAGTGATGGATTGCGTGTTGCCCATTTACTAGCACGAGGAGATAAGATATATGAGGTCACTCTATATTAATTAATGGTGCTCAGCCACATCCAGCTAGACTGGGAGCCAACTTAACTTATGCAAATGTTAGGTAGATTGATTATTAAAAACAAAGCTCGAAAAACCAATTCAATAGCGTCGGTAAAACAATTATTTCGGGTAACAAGTTTCGCTAAGCCTACGAAAAGAAACCTCCAAAGACTTAGGAACAAAGACGCAACCATTATTTCTATTCCGTTTCGACTTACAAACAAAACAAGCTTTCAACTTCACACATTTGATTCCGACCAAAGATGTAAGTGCAAAAAATACAATATTCTCAAATACGCAATTCCTATTCAGTACACAGTAGTCGTATACCCGATATTACTTTTCCAGCTATTATTCTAAGTTGAGCCGCTAAAATTTTAGTTCTAAAGCTGTGCACAGACTAAATTCAACAGGGAAAGACAACTGCACTTTTAACCCCCGATGGAAAAAGAGGGGTATTATAAGTTTGATGTGTGTATCTGTGTGTTTATGTATTTGTGTTTCTGTCTGTGGCATTATAGCTCCTAAATGGATTAACCGATTTTTTAATTTTTGGTAATTTTTACTTGTGTTCTTTGTAACACTCTTTTGCGAAACTTCAGTGGCAGTGAGCAGTGGACATTGCTCGCAGAACGGATGGTCGATGGGGCTGAAAAGTTCTTGAGTGGCGAACACGTACCATTGGAAGGCCTCCTACTAGGTGACCGATGACATGGTGGGGATGGCCGGAGCCCGCTAGATGCGAGACGCACGGGACCGTTCAATGTGACGACACTTGAGAGAGGTATAATGTTCAGCAGTGGACGTCTTTCGGCTGAAATGATGATGATGAACACTCTTTTACCTTAATAAAATTTCTGGCCTATAATTGCCCTGTCAGTCCCAACTGTCTATTAGGAGTGTCATTCTGAACTTCGACAGTTAATTATTTCGACACAGTCTCAATTTCGAAAAACAATACTTCGACTACTCATTGTTTCGACAGAACATATATTCGACTAGCATTAGTTCGACAGATTATACTTCGACAACACACATCTTCGAAAAACACTACTTCGACAGAACCCTTCTTCGATATGCACTTGTTCGGCGGATCTCTACTTCGACGAACCATATCTTCGACATAATACTGTTTTGAAATGTGACAATATCGGCGATTTCCTTGGAAACAAAGTCCTCGGACTCACGCGGTGCGCGAATCCGACTCGCACTTGACCGGCCTTTTTGACTCCCACAGGCTCGAATAACCCAGTCTGAAATCGGATAGCCTGATTTTCGGGCGCATGCAAAAACTAATAGGCAAGAAGGTATTGTAGTCAGAAATATGTTTTTCGGCAATAAATGTATTGGCGCCTCGTTATTCTAATGTGTCCAGGGCCTCCAATAGGTTAAAGACGGCCCTGCCTCATCAGTTTTGTTTTCTTTCTTTTAGATTGGTCACTGGCTGCCTACAACTTTTTGATAGCTTCATATAAAGCTAAATTCAATTATTATTGTCACATTACAGAGCAGTATTATGTCGAAGATATGTTCTGTCGAAATAGAGATCTGCCGAACAAGTGCATATTGAAGAAGGGTTCTGTCGAAGTAGTGGTTTTTCGAAGATGTGTGTTGTCGAAGTATAAACAGTCGAACTAATGCTAGTCGAATATATGTTCTGTCGAAGCAAAGAGTAGTCGAAGTATTGTTTTTCGAAATTGAGACTGTGTCGAAATAATTAACTGTCGAAGTTCAGAATGACACTCGTCTATTAGAAACGGACAAACTACAATATTTTAAGGAATATGATGGCGCTAATACTTCGGCACTACCGGACACATGCCAAAACGGTTCTGTCTGCGGTAGTCTACGAGTTAACTGTTTTGTTCCCAATATGTCCACTATAGATGTACACTGCCTTAAACAAAAAATAAATCAAAAACACTGAAATACTAAGGTTTATTTTTTTATTTTTAAAGATGGAGTGAACGGCGATGTCGGCGGTGTGTAGAAACTGCTCCAAAACAATGTTGTGTCTTGTTGATAGAACACAAGTTTGTGCACGACCTTACATATTATAACCCCAGACATATTGAAATAAACAGTCTTGTTCTAGTGCCAAACAAAAATTTCTAAATCTAAGACTACTCCATTCCATTTAATGTTCTGAACGGAGTAAAAACTTTTTACAATTTGCAATTATAATTTTCAGTTAGAGAAAATTTTCCAATGTTTAGACCTTATAATATTATTATCTCATTTAGAAAACAAGTTTCCTCGCTTTAAACGTCAGTTAAAGTATAGCTGAGTTATAAGATTATGGAGACTCTTTCAAAAACGCAAAGGGGACTTGATGAACATATTTTTCGGTTTTATACAATCTAACAAACCAGCAAATGCTAGACTACCTACTATTAAACCATTAACATTAATTTATTATTAATTATTATATTCTTTATTGAACAAAAACAAGTGTACAATGGGCGACCTTATCGCACAGGACAATCTCTTATCTAACCTAACCTTTTACATTTAAACAACGGGCAGTAGAAGGCATGTTCGATGGGGCCGAAAAGTTCTGGAGTGACGACCGCAAACCGGAAGACGTTGCGTAGGACGGTTGCCGACTAGGTGGACCGATGACCTGGTGAAAGTTTCAGGAATCCACTGAATGGCACCTGGCGGAATCATCATCGCTTATGATGATTCCGCCAGGTGAGATAGTGGTCAAGCACGAGCCTTACAATAATAATAATAAATAAAAGAATGCGAGATGCACGGGACCGGTCAATGTGGCAACACTAGGGGGATGCCTATTTTCAGCTGTGGAAGACTTTCGGCTGCAATGATGATGATTTCAATAAACAATTCCACCTCTTCATAACAGTGTAGACTGTGTGGGTATGTCCTATCTTGTACGATACATCGTCATATATGTTTGTATCTACCTACCTATTACTACCCGTAATTGATCTGTGTTCCACAAAGAGCGAGGCGCACATGACAATGCGATCCATATTCCTAGTTATGTCCGTAATATGGCATTTCACGCTGCAGTATGGGTATCGTGCAATACGAAGGTTATGTATGGAATGATTACTGAATTTCTGAAAAGTATGACAATGAAATTTCGTTTTCTACAAAAAAAAACAAATCGAACAGTAGTGAAACAAATATGTGAATTCCCAGCAACAAATATCAGGTTATTTACTCGTTTTACGTGTAACTTCACAAAAAGGCGACGATACACATGCCTCTATCTGTACTGTACAGAAGTGTGCAAGTAGCTCACATGCCTTGGAATGCAAGATATTTGCACACATTTATGCAAGTAAAAGACATGTGTATTGTTGCCAAAAGGTCTACGCAAATAATGATATTTCCTACTATCCTACAGGACGACCGAGTAGTGGCCCGTCTGAACATAGGTTTTGCGAACTTCCGCGTTTGTACACACGTGTCGCACGCCGCTTCATACCGCCATTTGGCGCTAACTTCAGACGGGCCACGACTCATCGGTCGTACTGTACTAATGTTATAAAGATGTTTTCCATCACGCTTCATCAGTAGATTATGGCAAGAACTTATTATCATTTTTATATGTAAAATGTCCCCGTGAGACTGTTTTCGACTTATACTCGGGAAAAGCCGCTGGCACAAGCTAGTTCAAAACCCATACTATTATATATCTGTGTTTGTTACCTTTACACGTCATTACGTATTTAAATGATTTTGGCACACGATGATTTTAGCACACGTCCTGGATTAGGACTTTTTATGCCGGGAGTTTGTTCCCTTGGGATATTCTTTGGCTTGACTGAGTAATATAAGTTTTTTGACTGAGTAAGTTTAATAATATGGCCACTATGACGTTACCATAGACATAGTATGAATTAATTTCTTCAAAAATAGTTATTATTTAAAACTACGATATTTTCCATTGGCCCAATTATAACAACAACATTCCCCTATTTAACTTTACACTTCTTTACAATCGCGTGCTTTGACTCAACTAAAGACGAGTTCTTGAGCACGCGCGGTCACTCCGCAATGGCCGACTCGCCGCTCTTAGTTGGGACCCTTGTATTGGCTGTTGTTAAACTTTCTGCTGTGTTTGCGAATCATAGTTAAGCTTTTGTGGAACGTAGGTATGAAAAGAGGTCAGTTTTGTTAAAGGTGTCAGCAAATTTGTCAGCAGGCTGTAGATTTTAGAGGTCTGTGTTTGTGATTTAAAACGTTAACCTACGCGATTTTTCGTCCGTTGCAGGTCCATAAGAAAAGTAGTCGAGGGACGTGTCATGGGCCTATAACTCAAAGGTCCGATTGGACGGTGGTTTTTGACTTAAATCTTTATTTGCAATACTTTCTGGCTGAATCATACTAATAATATACCATATTTCACCGACTTTGGTAACATTTTAGTGAGATACCACTAAAATTGAATGACATAAAAATTTGACAAAATGCATCTGTGAGTTTTGAGACTCCGACGCCATGTTTTTTCGTTGTGTAAACAAAATAGTTTTTATCACATTTTATTATTGTTGAGTGATGTTTATTTGGAATTGCTTGTATAAACATTGCCTACACATATTGTTTTATCGTAATTGTAGGGTCTTTACACCTTTTAATGATGGTAGTTTGATTAATACGCAAGAGTACGTAATAATAGAATTTTAATTGAATGATAATGAGTGCACGCGATTTGAGTGATAATTGTGTACTAAAGTATAGACCGCGCGTAGCGAGTAAAGTGCTGACACAATGATGTCAAATTTGTGCGTGCTTTGCACTGTACATGCTCCGGGGCCCGAGAAGATGTGAATGAGATGAAGGATAATGATTTACAAGATGATAATTAACAATTTTGCTTACAAACTTAAATAAACTAAGCTTAAGGTATTTCATTGAATTGAGTCCGAGCGGATGGCGAAGACCCTCTGCTCGTTGTGGCGATGGTAGGGCGACCCGCAGAGGTGGCAACGGGAGCTACATAGCTCACGCTAGCCTCTGCCTGCTCCGTTGTGGCCTCTGCTCGCTCAGCTGTCGGAGGTGCGGGCGCTGGATGCGGCTGGCGCGCTCGTACGCGTTGCCATGTGTACAAGATGATGCAAACCACGACGACTCCACCCAAGATGTAGATGGCGACGTAATGATGAATGTCATGGAATGTCACTTGATCTGCCAGTTCCTGATTGGATTTCATTTCTTTGAGTGCTTTTTCAATCGCCTTTGTGTCTTCCCGTTGTTCGGTGATATCGTCTGTCTCATTCAGTGGAGCGATGAGAGGTATAGACAGATTAATTATGTGGTTTATTGGTGGAATTTCTATGTTCATGACATCGATCTTCGTTTTAATTGTGTTTGATAATGCTCTGTGTGCATAAATCGTAAACATTCTGTCTTTGATGCCGCAGCTGTCTCTCAGTGTAATGACACCTGTTTTGCTGAGTTGCTCGATCGTAAAATCGTCATCGCATATGACTCGCACACTGCATTGTCCGCAACAAAAGTAAAGATATGAATTAATTAAGTTCAAGTCAATCCAGGTATCGCGACATTCTCTTGTTTCAGTTTGACATTGATTAGATGCTTGATGTTTCAGACATAAGTTGTTGTCTGACGTCATTTGATAGACTGGCCTTTTCAGTGGGCAAATGTACTCGTCGGTGTCGTAAGGAATACATCTTTGTAAGTCGCTTGTAGACACTGGTATGTAAGAGTCTTTATGTGTATTGATAGCCAGGTATTTTGCTACAGGCACTATATTGACCATGCTTGCGTTGACTTGTTGTGGAATCTGTATGAGGTTGTAAAGCTCATAATCTTCCCTGCTCACAAGAGGAATTCTTACTTCGAAAATCAGGAACTTTCTGGTAGCTCTTGCTTTCACTTTCAATAGGTGATAGATCTTCGCCAAGTCAGTCTGAATATTATTAATCGGTAAGGCTAAGTCCTTTGAGATTTGTCCGGTTATAACATTCAGTTCGTTTTTCAACTGTGCCGGCGTCAGCAAGTGAAAGTTGAACTTTTCATAGAAAATGTTAGCCACTGTGTCAACTAGTGTCTCCTGGATTTCTTTAAGATTGGTCATGATGTTATTGGCTATGAACGTTGATAATGTGAATTCCGCTTTGTTGTCAGTGTGTTGGATTTCTTCTTTCAGTTTGCTTATGGCCGCGTTGCAATTGGTAATGTGTTGGTTGATTATTTTGTGCTGCTTGTCCAGGGTATTTTCAATCCTTTTGATGACATTTAGTTCAGCCTCCACTACTGAAGTTTGGTTTTTCCACAGATTACTGAGATGTTTTTGATTGCTTCTGATTAAGGCAATATCCTTCTGATATTGTTCGGCGAAAGTTTCATCCAAAACTCCAAACAAACTATCTGCGATGTAGCCGATGCCGTTGATAAGCCCGCGACGTCGGCGAACTTGACCTTGCTGACCAAGTAAAACATTGTTGTAGTGTTCAAGTTCGTTGTACCCGTGAAGCAGTTGTAATCGGACTACGTTGCATTGTGGTATTTGATCCCTTGAACATATGTTGTCCAGATGAGTGATAAACTTGTCCAGAAGGTTAATTCCTTGCCAATACGGAGCCATGTCGCAATAAACGACGAGTTTCCATTCTTCACGTTCCAATTTCATATTTGCGAGTTTATCAAAAAATATGTTTTTATTTTCTGCAACTTTGGAAATTTTGTGTTCGCACGTTCCTGAGCAAATAAACATCAGAAGTACGAGTGTTGTAATTATGAAGTTGCACAATTTTGATGAGGTTGGCTTGGAATATTTATTGTTTGTTGCTTGACCTTCTTTGTTTTCCTTTTCTGTATCGTGGCTTTGATTATTGTCGTTGATCGGCAATACGGATAATTTCGTAATTGGTCTCTTGAGTGAACCATTTTTCGTCCGTAGAGTCACTACTCTGACGTATCCGTCTTTCCCTGGATGAAGTTCAATAACTCTGCCCATGGGCCATTTTCCCGGGGGAAGATTAATGTCGTGAATGATGACGATGTCATTGATCTTCAAATTCTGATGAGGTTTGTGCCACTTACTGCGAGCTGATAGTTGGCACAGGTACTCAGCTCGCCATCTCTTCCACAGATCATCAAATATTTTTTGTGTGAGCTGCCATCTTGTTCGCAAGTCTCTCTCTGTCTCGATGATAGTTAGTGTCGGACCACTTGCCAAAAAGTGAGACGGTGTGAGACAGTCTAAATCCTCGGGATCTTCGCTGAGTGCGCACAATGGTCGGCTATTCAAACATGCTTCTATTTGAGCGAGTAACGTCGAATATTCTTCAAACGTCAACTTCTGATCTCCTATGACCCGCTTGAGATGGTACTTCAAACTCTTGACGGCGGCTTCCCAGAGGCCTCCGGCACTAGGCCAGGAAGGGGCATTAAAATGCCAGTTAATCTCCATACTGGTAATAGCCTCGAAAAAACTGTCATCCAAAGTGTTTTTGATATTCACGAACTCTTCGTTGAGTATTCTACTCGCTCCAACAAAGTTCGTGCCATTGTCACTATAGACATGGCCTGGGGTGCCTCTCCGAGCTGCCATCCTCCGCAAAGCTGCTAAGAACGATGATGAGGTCAGGTCCGATACTAGCTCGATGTGTACAGCCTTGGTGGCCATACAAACGAACACGGCGATGTACCCTTTTGTGGTTTTGATACCTCGGCCCTTGCTTGCTTTGACGTCGACAAACCCAGTAAAATCAACCCCTGTATGATAAAATGGTCGTGTTGGATTGCTGCGTGCAAAAGGAAGGTTGCCCATGAGTTGTTCGTGTTTGATTGGGTCGTGTTTTCGGCACTTGACGCAGTTTCGTAAGCGCTTCTTGACAGCTCGGTTTCCTCCCAGAATCCAATATTGTTGACGCAGCCATGCTTGAGTAACTCTCGCTCCCCCATGGAGTGTCATCTGATGTCCTTGTTCGATCAATAAGTCACTGAGGTGTGTGTTGTTGGGAACGATGAGAGGATGCTTCATGTTCTGACTCATTTTCGCGTTGTTCAATCTGCCACCGACTCTCAGTAGGCCGTCTTGATCCAAAAACGGGTTCAGCTTTAGCAATTTGCTCTTCGCGTCTATTTGCTTCTGATCTCGGAGACTAAATACCTCTTCCTTAAATACCGTCAGCTGTACTTGTTTGATAAACAGATGTTTAGCGATTTTTATTTCGCTGACAGTCAGATACTTCGGTTTGTGTTGATTGCGAGATATGGCGCGCAAAGTCCAAGCAAGAACACGCGCTGCTCGGTCGAAGTTGCTGAATCTGCTCAATAATTTTAAAATAATATCTTCATTTTGTTGAACTACATTACTTTTTATTGACTTCCTGATTTCTTCATATGTAATGTAAGTTGGTATGTCTTGATTGTGGTTTACTTTGAATGTTGATAGCCAGGTTGGTCCGTGCCACCAAAGAGGATGATGATGTAGTTGATTCGCTGATAATCCTCGGCTCGCGCAATCAGCTGGATTTTCGGCCGATTTCACATATCGCCAGCTTTTTGTTGGTATTATCTCCGTTATTTGTGCTACTCTGTTAGCCACGAATGGTTTCCAGCGATTCGGTTCACCATTGAGCCAACCTAGTACTGCTGTCGAATCGGACCAACCGTATATTCGTAGGTTATGGGTTGATAAACAGTTCTGGACAACTTTCATCAGTTTTGACAACAAGTGCGCAGCGCAAAGCTCCAATCTAGGCAGAGATACTGATTTGTTGACAGGCACGAGCTTTGATTTCCCTGCTACTATGACCACAGGGGGTTGACACTCCGCCTTTTCCTGATTGATAATTCTGCCATAAATTACGCATGCATATGCCTTTTCTGATGAGTCACAAAACCCATGCAACTCTATGTTTGCATTTTTTGTAGTTTGAAGCCATCTTGGCACATTAATATGTTCGATTTGTGGTAACTCCTTTTTTATTTTAAGCCATTCTTCATTGATGTTTGTAGGTACTGCGTCATCCCATTGAAGATTCAACGACCAAACTTTTTGGAACAAAAGTTTCAGTTTGGTGGATACTGGAGACAGCCAGCCGAGCGGATCAAATATCTTTGAAATGTCAGATAATAATGATCTTTTGGTGGATGGTGTCAATGATGATGTGTCTATCTTAATCTGGGACTTGAATTGATCGTCCCGGGGGTGCCAGCGCAGTCCCAAAGTTTTGGTTGATTCTTGATGCCTGAATTCGAATGCTTGTTCCTTGTCTGATATTGATTCTTGTATGTTAATGTTATTTGATGACCATTTTCGCAAATTAAATCCACCAGACTTCAGTAAATTAATTAGGTCATCCTTGAGTTGTTTGGCTTCCTCTATACTGTGGTGTCCTGCCAGAAGATCATCCATGTAGAAGCATTGTTCAAGTACCGCTGATGCTGTAGGGTATCTTGAACGTTCGTCTTCTGCTAACCGTTTCAACGTCATCATGGCCAGGCATGGAGCTGCTTTGGTGCCATAGGTGACTGTAGTCAACTCATATTCTCTAAGCAATTGGGTAGGTGAGTCACGCCAGACGATTTTCTGATACTGAAGGTCCTTTTCATTACATAAGATCTGTCGGAACATTTTCTCGATGTCGGCTGTGATTGCATATTCATACTGTCTCCAACTCAGAATCAATGTAAACAAATCCTGTTGTAAATTAGGACCGCTGTACATTAAATCATTGAGACTGTAGCCCGTCGAAGTTTTCGCTGATGCGTTAAATACAACTCGCAGCGATGTTGTTGCCGAGTCCGGGCGTAAAACGCATAGGTGAGGTAAAATGCAATCCGGCAGAATTTTCTGTGCGCACTTGCGCATGTGACCCAATTTGATATATTCGTTGATGAATGTTTTGTAATCTTCGGAAATATTTTTATTACTTGAAAACTTTCTTTCCAGTTGATAAAATTGTGCTACGGCTCTTTGTTTTGATTCTCCCAATTTTTCTTTGATATCTGGCTTCAGTGGCAGTCTAACCACGTATCTACCATCATCTCGTCTTACTGTTTCCGATTGATATTGTTGAAGGCATTGATGATCCTCAGAGGACATATTAGTATCGGGTTCGGTGACATCTTCAATGCTCCAAAACCTTTGTATGTCTTGTATATTGTTCATGATAACGTTGCATTGATAGGACTTGACATTGCCGCTCAAAATCCAGCCAAGTTGAGTCTGTTGTGCTATTGGCAGAGATGAGTTTTCCTTGATTATGCCAGACATGATGATTTCCGAGTAAACTTCTGCTCCCAACAATAAATCGATAGGACGACAAACGTTGAAATCTGGATCTGCTAGTTGAATGTTTTGAAGATATTCCCAAGATGGTTTTGCAAAACTGTGGTTTGGCAAGTTGTTAATTAATTTCTTCATAATAACAACTTCTGTTTGGAATATATAATTCGAGTGTACTGATGACGCTACAAGACTGATAACTCCCTTACAGTTGGTTTGATTGGCACTGACTCCAACTATGACGCCTTTGCATGCTCGGCGCGGCAGCTTCAGTATTTGAGCTGCGTTCTCAGTGATGAGGGAGGCTTGAGAGCCTTGATCTATGAGAGCCCTCATTGTGTGATATTCCCCATTAGCTCCTTGTACACGGACAAGTGCTGTGGCTAGCAGAATTTCAACAACAGATTCCTTGGAAACATGTGTCACATTGCTTTGTGTGTAGTCTTCACATAACGTAGACGGTGACATATCCATGTTGCTGGACACTGCGTTTGTCTGTAGGGCATCGTGTAGTACGGTGTTATGAGTTCCATTACACACCCTGCATCTTGATTCAGAACGGCATGATTTATTTTTGTGATCAACCAGGCAATTTTTACACAAGTTGAACCTTTGCAATGTGTTTCTCTTTTCTGCTGACCCCGATTCTAAAAATGGCTTGCAGTAGAAAAGTCCGTGGCTGTCGTCTTTGTATAGTGGGCAATATTGTGTTTTCGTTGCACAACTTTTTATAGCTGAACTACGCAAAAACGATTTGTTAGAATCGTTTTTGTTGTTTAAATTATTCGATTTTGATTGATTATTTTTGCTGAATTGATGTCCTGAATCCTTACTTCTACTCGGAGATGACGACGAGGTTGATTTGGATGAATAATGTTTTCGCCGTGTTGACTCGAGAGCAGTATATTTGTTCTCTAAAAATTTCAGAAAGTCTGCTAGAACAGGCAAGGCTCTTGGATTTTCTAATGATTGAGTGTGTTCACTAAGCGTCTGAGTATCCAGCTTCAGTGTTAGTAAATGCACAACCATTGGTCCCATGGCGGCTACATCTATACCAAGATTTTTCAAGGCGTTCATGCATTCATTGATAGTGTCGAACATGTTCTTGATCTGTGTGTCGACTTGGTTTTGCATTGTAGGTAATGACAGGAGTATGTTCATGTGTGAGGTGAAAATTAGCCTGTCATTGTTATACCTGTGATTCAATATGTCCCAGCAGATTTGGTAATTTTCGGAACTGATGTTGAGATGTTGAATGATCCTTTCTGCTTCGCCTTTCAGCTTACCTTTTAATAACTGCATCTTCTGGGCGCTTGGGATGCTTTTGTTGTTATGGACAGCCTCTTGGAATAAGTCCTTGAATGATATCCATTTGTGATAGTTCCCTGAGAAGGTAGGAATATCTATTTTCGGTGTAAAATTTTCCCGATATGAAACGGAATACATTTTGCTATTGACCAACTTTTTGATGTCAACGTACCGTTTTTCGTAGTTGCTATATTCCTGTTCATACTCCTCATCTTCTGAGTACATCTCACTATCAATTTCCCAGTGCAGGGAATCTATGGTTGACCATTTTGCTTGAATGGTTCTGAGCACATCTTCGAATTCCCATTTTTCGGTGAGGCTCTCTATATCCACGCTCCTGATTGCTCGTGATAAAGCCTTGAAGTTACTCTTCTGCTTGCGGAGCATTTCTTCTAATTTACTGGCATTACCTCGAGAGACAATCTTCTTGAACAATAATGTGGATGGGGTGCCAGTTGGCTTGATATTTGGTTGATCTGGATCAACTGACAACATGTCCGTTTGCTGTTGCTCATCCGCAGCTTCTTGATTGCGAGTATCTGATATACGCATTGATGAAGCGCTAGGCAACTTATCCCCTTGACCCGTACTAGTAGACGGTTTGTAATTTTGAATGATTTCCTGAGCTTCATTGTAGAAAATTCTTGCTTTTTCGTACATGTTTTCCGAAAAGTAGGTATAACCACGATCTTCAAACTCACACAATTGAGCATGATTTTCTTGAAACTCCCTCCAGTATGAATCCAGGATTTGCAAACGTTTTTTGATGTTAGCCGGAGTTTTGCGGTCCGCAGAATCCTTCTTGAAATTCCGCAGTTGCTGCTCCATGGCTTGAATGATTCGATCTTGATTGGCCAAAATGTTTTCCATGCTGGCGCTCATGATTGTTGTTGTATGATAGATTTTCAGTCGTTGAGTTGCAGCAGACGGATGTTACTCTATCCACCGGTCGTAGTCACAGGAGCTGTACTTCCGTGCTCACAGTTTAATCACACTGTTATGAACGCGAAATAGTCCCGCATAAACGGATGCTCGAAGGACCAAAAAGATGTAGGGTCTTTACACCTTTTAATGATGGTAGTTTGATTAATACGCAAGAATAGAATTTTAATTGAATGATAATGAGTGCACGCGATTTGAGTGATAATTGTGTACTAAAGTATAGACCGCGCGTAGCGAGTAAAGTGCTGACACAATGATGTCAAATTTGTGCGTGCTTTGCACTGTACAGTAATGAAGAGTTTTTTTGGTGAATATGTGTGTGAATTCGATATATTGTGATAAAGTTTTATGGTACGAGTGAAAGTTATGCAATTGAAAATTATATAAGTGATAAGTTGTGGGCAGGGCACATTGCTCGCAGAACGGATGGCCGATGGGGCAGAAAGGTTCTGGAGTGGCGACCGCGAACCGGAAGACGTTGCGTTGGAAGGTCTCCCACCAGGTGGACCGATGACCTGGTGAAGGTTGCGGGAATCCGCTGGTTGCGAGACGCACGGCACCGGTCAATGTGGCGACGCTTGGGGGAGGCCTATGTCCAACAGTGGACGTCTTTCGGCTGATATGATGATGATGATGATGATGATGATGATGATGATAAGTTGCTACCGTGGTTCGTCACTGCGAGATGAGGTCAGTTTTATTTGCTTATTGAATTGTATAAATAGTTAGGTAAACTCATAACGAAGCTCAGAAAGTATAATAATATACCGTGCCATAGCAATAAATTGCCGATTTCTCAATTTTACTGCGGGCCCATCAAAAAATAAAAATGAAATCGCAGTGGGATCACGTGCCACGGCCGCGCGCCGACGCTTGCGGACCGGCCCGCACAAGAGGTTAATGCAAGTTTAATTCGACATAATGTGATTGTAAATGTTTACGAGAGGTTAAATAACGTCCCCTCTATGCCTGCGTATGACTAGATCTATGAACATAAAAGAAGCAATAGACACCTCCGTAATCACGAAAGCTCAAATAAAATAGAACGTACTTACACAAAATAGATTTATCATCTGTTATAGTAAAGACAGATGTAAGAACACGCCAAGTGACTCGGCATTATCCAAATGTCCGGACTCCATACTATACGGACTCCGGACTCCATTTCCCGTAATCACCTTTGTATAATGTGATCGATAGTATTTTTATGAAGTTATAAAGGGACAGTACGTGCTATTTGGGTGTACATTTTTAATAGATTTTTGATTTCATGTTGAGATCTTGACTGAATTGCTGCCCTGTTCTGGCAAAATTGGCAGTTTTTTGGTAACTTCAATTGAAGATATTGCATATGAGTTATTAATCGGTTAATAAGGTTAATTTTAAGAGTAATCGCAGAAGATGGAAGAAGTGCAGGCATATATGTTTGTATTAACATTTAATAAAAAATTGTTCCCTTTGCACCATTTATACCTTCGGAGGGACAGGGTTTTACTATGACTCACCAATTTTCAGCTTTGGCCCTACACCTCAATTCTTGATACACCTTTGTTTTACACCGTACTGTACTTAGATGATACGCCCCCTCCAGAGATAATGTATTCAGACATCCGATAGGATGCTACTATTGCTTGCCCGGGATGTTCCAAACAAATAGGTTGCCCATAATAATTATGCACAACCAACACAAAGCAAACGAGGCACAGATGGTATCATAGATTGGGAATATTTAAGATATCTTAATGTACTCTTATTTTAATCGAGATAATTGCAGATAGTAGCATCACTGAGCATTAAAATAAGCAAGCTCCCACACATTTTTTCACAAAAGTATCCGAAAAAATACAACGTAATAATGAATAAATCCCGTAACCAATGAAGAAATGTAGCGAGAAACGTAGCGGAATGAGTAACTGGGGTACACAACATTTTTATGTGACGGAACAATCGTGACGGACTTCATGTAGGCACGACTTTGGCTCGGTTCGTTCACTCACGTCAATTTTGGGTTTCGGCAAAAAATATTTGCAGTCTCTGTGTTATGATGTTGGTTATGTTTTGTGTCTAGAGAAAATAGGTTGACATTTGTTTGGGGGATTTTCGAACGTTGTGGAGTTTTATTAGAATGAGAGTAAATGTGTCAATGTGTCGGAACGGATCTTGCATTTTTACCTACTAGCCTTGTATGGCATTTTGACATGAATATTTTTATACACCTAAGGCTTATGACGGGTTTCTGTATTTACTATTTAGAGTTAAAAACGTGTCGGTCCCTAATATAATGCCAAATTTTAACAGGTTTACAGGCTAAAGAGAGTTTGATAAATACACAATTGCAAATACTTAATTCAATAATCGAGGGTTAATCTAATTCTTCGTAGCTATTCCATTATAAATGTATATATTAAGCATCGCTAATTTAATTCACAACCCTCATTCAATATTAATTCAGGATCAAATTTAAAACGCTTTTTATTTTGTTTTTTTTTACTAGTGTGTATTGTATTGTATTCTTTGAATTATGAAGTAATGTGAATTCCAATGAAAAAAAGAATCTCCCGCACCTGTAACGTTGATAAACTACAATCGATACCGCTAGTATAAAACGAATCAATGCATGGGAATGAAACATCTGAACGTTAAGTCACGTGATCAGACCATACAAATAGACGGCGCGGCGTTAACGATTGTAAGAACATAAACGAGTTTGTAAATTGGCTAGGGGGGTCGGTGTATTGTTCCAATTAGTCAAAGTATCTCTTCAATAATTAATTAATTTACTTACGTGGAAATACTGCATTAAATAAGTATTAATAAACTTAAGACAAAACATAAACATTATTTATTTCAACTAGGCCATAACTAAATAAAATATACAAATTGATTTATTTACTGACAGCACAGACAGCGCCTTAACCTTTGAGTCTAGGAGTTTAATGGAAAAAAGTTTGGGTGGAAATTCGACACAATTGCGATTAAAAATTCATAAAATCAGGCACATGTTTTATGTTATAAACAAATAAATAAAGATATTCAGGGCTTTGAGTTAAGATAATAAAGGTCTGACTACGCAAAATCCGATTTCATTTGTTCGGTACTCTTCCAGTCAACCATTCATCATTTAAATATCATTCATGGCACGATCCACACTCGTTCGCAACGGTATCCGATTCTGTCTATTCGAAAATGGGAGAAAACAATCGAATGCATTCGAGATACGTAATCGAATTATTGGAATACGTACGCCGCTGCCTGGCAGTTTACATTTTACTTGTCCCCTGTCAATGGATATTTATTTAATGGCAGCGATGCGATGTTTGGCTGTTTTCGGACGTGTTTAAATACACATTAAATAACGTTAAGCTGGGCACAGACCAGAATCAAAACTGTCTTTAATCGGTTTTGTGAGAGAAATGATTGCGGATGGTCTTAAATTTTAATTAAACTTAACTTTGAATTCTGTCCCCAACACAATTCCCAGCAAAAGTGGTGATCACCAGCAAAGTGCCGAGGTAACAAAGATCAACGAGTCCCAGAGACAAGCTTTAGCTGTCTTGGATCCCCCAACGAAATTAATCAGAACAGGTAATTGCCAACCTTTTTCATATCTAGCAGGAGACAAATTAGACCTAGGTCAACAGGCACAGAAGAGACGTTTACATTTAGTAGGTACCTTTAGTTATCAAGCCTTACTAGGCTCATAAACCAAAATGGCACAATAAGCAAAAAATTTTCTCACGGATACAAACATCGTATTTATTTATTTATTTATTATATACTTTATTGTACACCACTTAAATAGTAACAGGACAATATTTTTAAAGATAAGTGTACAATGGGTGGTCTTATCGCACAGGGCAATCTCTTACAGACAACCTTTGGATGGACTGAACGAGAGGAGATAGACATAGGATATCGTATGTCTTTCGTGGGCATAATACTCGTATCTAAAACACCAAGGAACATAATTGATAACACGGTTGGTGCAGTGGTTGAGCAATCGGCTGCTGTGCTGCGTGTCACGGGTTCGATTCCCGCACGGAACAAATATTGGTATGACCTACAGGTAGTTGTTCCGGATTTGGGTGTTTGTATGTGAGTCTAAATGTTTGAAAACGCACCCACGATACGGAAGAAATGTCTAGTGTGGGACAACGTAACTTAAAGAAAAATAACGAACCAATTAAAATAATAATCACCACAAACTTTATCGATAAACCTACAAAGCACGACTACTATTAAATTACACAGAATCACGAAACTTGTCGTTTCAGAAAATAACATCAACATCAAGCCTATGTAATTTAATACACCTCGAAACTCCAATAAATTCTTCAAGGTTCTATCAATCAATAAACCATTATGGATTCAGAGTCGGAACATCAATCAAATCACTTCTAATGGCGGCTCGCAACGGGTGTCATGGCTTCTCATGACGTATGGAAATGCGAGATGTAGGTGGAAGGACTAATCTATCGATGAACGAAGTTGGTAGGTAGTGGTATTTTGAAGAGTGGAATATCGTGAATATATTGTAAGACAGTATAGTGAGAGTTATGCATTCATAAGTTTTGATTCACGAAATGGGGTTGGATATCAACTTAAATCCTACTAATATACGAAGGTTGATCAATCACGCCTAAACGGCTGAACGGATTTGCATGAAATTTGGCTCACGAGTACATAATTATATCATGGAATAAGACAAAGGATACTTTTTATTTCGGTAGTATGTGGATTCATGACCCAGGCAGATAATGCATTTGAAAACTTAAAAACATTAATGCTTTCATGTTATACCGATCACGCACTTAAGACGTTTTAAATAATAATAAAACTGTGTCAATGCGTCAACAGGGTCATGCCACTTTGTACATTGTGCAATAATTGAAAAAGTATTTTACAATGCATGTCCTCGAAAAGAGCGTTTTCCAAGCAGCCAAACTGTGCTGAAAGGGTCATTTTTTTTAACTAGTGCTTTTTACTTTTCTGTATATTTTTAATTATTAACTCCAACGTAAGCCCGACGCATAGAGTTTTTATTATTTGAGAAAAGTTTTACAAATTAGTTAAGTACAGATTATCATTCATATAAAGGTAAAATAAAACTAATACTTCATTAAAGGCGTTTTAATTAAATATGTTTGGCAGAACGTATATTTTGCTCGTGCCTTTTTGCGCCCTGACAGACGGCGTGACAGCAATTTGAACATGCGCAGTAGATATGCCCGAGGCACTATTAGTTAATCTGGGGTATGCTGAGCGCGCTAGAATAAGCCCGCCATTTTATTGATTTCTTGCTTGGTTCAGATATTTTTTATATTTTCTCGCACAGTGCATATAGTAAAATGTTGTATGATACACATACGTAAGATGATTTCCGACTGTGTCGATGGGCCGTAATCCACCATGCGGGCCCAGTGCGGGTTGGTGGATGTAGGAAATATAAATATATTTAAGCAAAATTCAACCTAAGTGTATTAGAATGTTTTTAGTAAAATACGCTTAGCATGGGTCATAAAATTAATCTTGTCGACCTTGTTGACCGTGCATAAAAAAAAAAAAAACGTTTGTACGTTTACGTACTATGTTCGTAATTCTTTATATAAAAAATTACTTCACAATTTATTGTCATTTGTATGTCGAATAAAAATAACAGCAATAACTCTGCAAGGTTTTTTTTCAATATTCTGCTTAATAGTATATCTCTGACTGTACATTAAAATCAGCTTTCTAGATTACTCGATTCATCACAAAGTTCAGTAATATTCATCACGGCCAGTATAAAGTTCGTCGCAACGCATTAAATAATAAGATTGTAACTAGGTCAAAAAGGTTGCCATGTTAAAGTAAGTTACATAAAATTAATTAATTTCATATTCAACTTTTCGTTAATTTTATTCATAAAAGTTTAGAGCAGAATTTGAAAAGAAATATAATAAGCTAATCATTACTGAAAACTTGAGTAGATTTTTTTAAATCTTTTAGGACAAATTTTTCAATAGTCAGATACATTTATACAGTGTAGAATGAAAAGTTAGTTGTCTGACAAATTTTTTATACAAAAGTTGCCGCCATTTTCATTCCTCAAGTGAAAGTTATCTCTCTATTCAAAAATCTGATCAAAGGATATTTTTATTTTAAATCCTATAAAAAAGAGCCACCGCTCACCGCTCTTTTTTTTGTCCAACCATTGCGGTCCCACTGCTGGGCAAAGGCCTCCCCAAGTACTACCAACATTCTTTTCGTTTCTTTCTTTCTTTTTCTCAATGGTTACAATGGAGTTCTTACAATATAGCTATACGTGTATGGTAAACTTTAATGTAACCTTTTCTGCACATTTTTTTAAACATTTTTAAATAAATACATTTATTTATATTGCTCTTTATGGTTCTATAATAAATAAGTTGTGAAGTTGTCTGAATTAACCAAATTTATTTTAGTATTTTTTACAGCAAAGAGTTTAAGACAGCTTTAGCGAAAAAACGGTTCGTGCTGGTTCTGTGCATTCTCAGAAATCTTTAAGTTTAAAACATTTACAAGATTAAAGAGCCTTTTAATATAGCCAGCTTTTACCCGCGCCTTCGCTCGAGTGAAAAGTATGTTATTATCCCAAGAGATCTAATAATCTCGGTATAATCACCGAGTTTATAGGGATAAAATTGTCCTATTTGTTAATCCAGGTTATAATCTGAGTGTAAAATTGCATCTAAATCCGTTCAGCCGCTTTTGCGTGATTGAAACACAAACATACACACTTTTACATTTATACTATAAGCAGTATACATACAAAACCTATTATCTGTGATTCGATTAATCCAATCATCTATGAACAAAACTATAAAACCCTACAAAAATAAAAACAAGTTACTTACAAATTCAATTCAAAATATAACTCATAAGAATTGAATTGAATTGGATGTTGAATTAAAAAAAGTTGACGATTTTTGTTATGTATTTCGAAACTTTACATATCTTAAATTATATTGTCGTTCCAAAAACTCTTAAATATTTTTTTTCAATTTTATATAAGCAATAGAAAATCGATGAATTTTTGTAAAGTCGCCATGATGGTAACGTCATAACGTTCAAGGAAATCACGATAATGCAGTGTCAACTACTATTCACTGAAAACAGTGAATAAAAAGCACTTTTAATCACTGTTTTGGTGTTTGAATTTAGAACACATCAATATATATTCGGCCTCCATCTCAATGCTATATAACCTCCTTGCGCATAAAATACTCGATACAAACTTCTTGTGCAAAGATTATTCGAATTTCAAATTCCTTCGTCGAATTAATATTGAGTTTGTTTATATTTAGGATTTTAATAATGATTTTGATTTTGGTCTAGGATGTTTAGTGAATACTTATTTGGATTGTAATTCTTATATTAATTGCATTGGAGTTTAATTAATTATAATTATGTAATGTAACGGAGGTGGTCACTGGCCCCTGAAACACAGGTGCTGTTACCTAGCTCAGCTTCAATTTACAAAAAAAAATATTAACCTCTGGTGCACTCAGTCGGCTAATAAACTCTCCTTCACAACACTTCTTACATTGCCAGTATCGCATTACATTACCTACAATGGATCTTTACTCAAAATTGACAAGCTGTGTGGAGGAACTTATTTCAACATTTACCTCAAGAATGGCGCAGTATCCCCAAGGGAAAAGAAAGTGTGGCCGTCCCCGTCAAACCTGGCGTCACACCGTCTTGGCAGAAGTGACGAGCATCGGAATGACATGGAGCGATGGAGGACATCTGTGGACGCCCTCTGCCCTATCTAGATGGGTTATAGGACATTAAGTCAAGTAAGTCAACGAAAAAAGGGTAGAATATCATCAATCACTATAGATGACTGTACGATCATACCTTCCTAACTTTTCACTAACGCCTAAAGTGTGTTTTAAAACTTACATGTACGCCGAAACTTATAATTCAATTACAACTTTACATGGACAAAAATATATAAAGCGTTTAAAATACTTAATTTTCAATAACTACAAACATATACACTCAAATCTAAAGCTACTAAATAACTCAGCTTAAAAATAAACTTACCTAAGCAGTTATTACGACATCAACTATCATAAGAAATTAACTACTCTATTTTCCTCCTTTGTATTCATCTCATCTCAATTTTATACGAAAACTTTAACTAGTTATTGGCATCTTAATAATCAAAGTTTCCTGTCTCGTTAGCTAAGTGTCATTGGAGCCTGGCTTATTTGGATTTTAGAAGTTAAAGTCGCCCGGCTATGAAAACCATATAATTACGCCTATTACATTTTCTAGTACAGACACTCAGTACTTCTGCCTTTTTACTTAGTTGTTTAGCTGTAATAGTCCTCAAACGTTTTTGCCTAAGTCCCATAATTTGTTTAGGATTAAAGAAAAATTTGAAAGAATTTCTTGGAGCTATTATATCGTAAAAGCTGTTAGTGGATGAATTTAGAATTTGAATTTACATTAACAGAAAATAAAAATATTTATTTACGTACTTCACAGACATTTTAAGATAAATTAGTTACTAGAATCAACAATTTCTTTTCCTTATCTCAATTTATTTGGGGTCGGCGTCATGAGTTCGACTTCCATACTTCTTATTTATCATCATACTAGCTTCTGCCAGCGGCTTCGCCCGCATAAATGTAGAAAATTAATCCGAGGGTGTTCCCGGGACAAAATTCCTTTGTGATATTCCTGACAATAATCTATCTCTGAGCCAAATTTCATCCAGATACGTCCAGCCGTGCTGGCGTGATTGAGTAACAATCATACAAACTACCAAACCATCGTATAATATTAGTCAGATTTCGTATAATATTAGTAAGATTTCGTATAATATTAGTAAGATTCGTCTCTGTATGGAGCCTCTTTCTAGACGTATAATTTTTCACATAGTCCATCCATAGTTTCTTTGGTCTTCCTTGTACTCTTATAGCAATCCACATTTTTAAAATGTCTTTTAAGATAAATTAGTTACTAGAATCAACAATTTCTTTTCCTTATCTCAATTTATTTGGGGTCGGCGTCATGAGTTCGACTTCCATACTTCTTATTTATCATCATACTAGCTTCTGCCAGCGGCTTCGCCCGCATAAATGTAGAAAATTAATCCGAGGGTGTTCCCGGGACAAAATTCCTTTGTGATATTCCTGACAATAATCTTTCTCTGAGCCAAATTTCATCCAGATACGTCCAGCCGTGCTGGCGTGATTGAGTAACAATCACACAAACTACCAAACCATCGTATAATATTAGTCAGATTTCGTATAATATTAGTAAGATTTCGTATAATATTAATAAGATTCGTCTCTGTATGGAGCCTCTTTCTAGACGTATAATTTTTCACATAGTCCATCCATAGTTTCTTTGGTCTTCCTTGTACTCTTATAGCAATCCACATTTTTTATACTCAAAACTTTTCTCAGGACTTTTTTCTTATTCGTTCGCATCTTAACTTTTCAGTTACATGTGCAACTTCATACCTCCTCTTTATATTCATTTCTCATTTGGAAAAAAATAAAGATAGTTAAAGAACAATGGCGAACTCCCAAACAAGTAAAACAAGTTGTAAAACATGAGAATACTCTGCGTTTGAATTCGCTAAAGTTTTAGGGACACTAAATGTTTTCGGTGGACATGCGGACAGTTCGTGCCATGTAGAATACGCGCTTGCATTTGATGTGTTCCACTGCGTGTTCTGTACTTAGTTCCTCATCATATAGTCATGAAGGTAACCACAATCGTAGATGAATTACGACGATGTATGTGCAAAAGTTTTGAAATATAGGTTCAATTTAAATGAATTAGGGAAACTAATGACGATAAAAAATAGAAATAAAATATCCAAACTTTTAATTTCAACTACAAGACTGCAGGGTCAATGGCCCCTGGTAGAGTAGTTCCAATAATAACTTAATATTCACTAGTGACCCACCCCGGCTTTGCAAGGGTAGTAGAGCATATTATATTGCCTTATTTGTCTTTCGTAGGGTCGCATCAGTTTGTATTTAACAACAAAATTTTTGCAAATTAAGAACCAATTACGTTTACCACAGCCGGGGGATTGGAAAGAAACCCAAAATGATTCTAAACTTTTAATTATTAAAGTTAATTACAATTAATTATCCTAAAACTGACCATTCCAAGTCGAGGTTGGAACATGGAATGGTTACAACTACTAACTACAACTAGCTAACCTACAGATGTCCATTTCAAGCCGATATTAGGACATGGAATGGTTACAATAATTAAATAGACTAACTACAACTAACTAGCCTACGAGAATCCATCCTACTCGATGTAGGAATATGGAATGAATCTTCTCGCAAGAAATGATCTTAAATATTAGCTTGGCATTGATGGATTCCGTGACGTCATGGCAGCATCGGTGTCGAGTAGAATGCATCGTCAACAACTTCCTACATCGATGCAATGTTATTTCTGAGTCAGCGAGTCTGCTAATTCCCAAGCTATGCATTTCTTGCCCAAGGTAACTGCCGATTCGACAAGGTCTGTGTATGTATATTATCTGCAATGTCAGCAGATTCCTATGCATACGTAACAAACCTGTCTACTACAAAGCAAAACAAAAATGTGACCTTGAAATTTTACTACGGCAAAAAAGAACAATGCAATTGCAACCTTCCAACAACACATGAAAAGAAAACAAATATATATGATCAAGCGAGTCCCGTCATCGGTGTGAGACCCGCGCTTGAATTTGTTTTCGCGCGCGTTCGTTTTTAATTTGCAATAACTCTTATGACATTCATTTAAATTATAGGATGAGACTCCATGAGCCAGCCCTCATTCAAGACGCTGTGGGGGAAGAATTTCTGAAAAAACTGGGCGGGAGGCCTATAATCGTCCGATTTCAGCAGTTTCGCCAACGCATTTATTTGACCCTGTAATTGTCATCTCAAAAAACACAGAAAAACCTTTTCACTATATTCTCGCAAAGCAATCACCTATTTCCAGCTCCTTACCAACAAAAGGTTAAAAAAAGTATTTCGTTATTTTATTCAAACGCCATTTTGGCTGCAACATCTAAATATAATAAATCCGTTTGTTCGCGACAATGGGGACTTCCTGAGCACTCCATTCAAGTTGACAGGTGAATTCGTAACTGATTCCCTTCTATTGTGTGAAGATTTCTTCACATAAACGTATCCATACTGACTTATAAAACGTTTTAGAAATTATTTCACGGAAGTGTATGAGTAGTTGGATCTTTCTTCGTTTTTGTTAAGTGAAACTAGTTATTTTTTAACTATCCATTGATAGAGATTTATTTATTGATAAAATAACCGGTTGAATGCCGCCGGTAAACAATTAAAATGCCATTGTGTTTCGCGTAGATCCACGTTTCGGGCACTAAAGGGATTAATATATTAAGTACCTAAACGGTAGAAACGACGCAGTTGAACTATTATAATTGCCTGACTTGCACCCTAAATACAGTCACTTCTATGTCCAAATTTTTCTTAAAATATTCCGCAGTAGACATGTAAATAACGACCATGTGACAACATGTAAATACTGTAATTTGAACATCTCACCAGTACAAAACTGTTGGTACTTAGATGAAATTCATAAAATTGTTACGCCCGTTAAAATAATCGTGAAACTGCTTTGTCATAAATCAGAATATCGAAATCAAGCAACATTTTATTCGACCTGAATAATTTCAGCAGTATTCCCGGCAACATACCGTAGGTACATATACGTATTGGTTGTTTTGACTCCGTATCAATATGTCCTATTCGCAAAAAGACAATATTTATGAGCAGATCGCCCTATTCTCAAAATTACCTAGTAGCAAAACGTCCTATGAACAAAAGAATGGGAATAGTACAGTCGTGTACCCGTTTTACACCTACGATGAAAAGCGAAGAGCATGAATGATTCGTAATAAATGATATCGATAGACGTTTAAAAATTCAACTGTCTTAATTGTTCATTTATTAAAATTACTTGTAAAGCAAAAATTAAGTGGAACTAAGTGCTTAAGCGAATTGCTACTTTAGCTCAATAATGTTAAAAATACAGGTTTTGAAATTGAATCATTTGTTGTTTTGAAAAGTACCAGGGTGTCGGAAATAAACAGGATATAGGCAACTAAACGACCTCACTAAGTTATGCACCACTGATTATTTTCATCATATCGACAGAAGTCTTAACACCATCATCAGATGGTTGACTTGCCATAATGCAAAAATACTTCAATTTTTTTTCTAAAATTATTATATAATTACCCATGGATAAAGATCGATAGTAATTTTTCAGTATAACTGTACTTTGACAGTAGGTCATTCTGCTAATAGGACATTTTGATACGGAGTCGTTGTTTTTTGTATGTGACCACAGGAGTCAGATTTTATTAACCTCTGTGGTAAAACCAAACTAATTTATATTTATTACATGATTGTAAAACAAATGACTGTATATTCTTGGGGCTATTGAAAAAGTGACTGTCTATCAATGATAATTATAGTCAACAGTCCTAGATGTTTGAGATTGATCAAGTGACATTTCGCTAGCGCTGATAAGTGTGTTTTTTACTGACTTCTTTAGTTCTCTTCCATATACCGTAAATTTGCAGAAAACAACGAACAATTTACTACATACCTACACACCACCACGGTGAAATGGAATATCACGACAAAACAACACCAAACCAGCACCACCAGCAGCGCACCTTTCTCAAATCTTATCTGAACAAATACTCGACTTGTGAAAAGAGCACTTCCACACATTCTGTTGTTATTTTAGTTCCAATTTCACACAGAGTACAAATATGAACAGGCCGCGAGGGAACGGTGAGGACGCAATCAATCCGTTGATAAATGTATTTTTTTTGTTCAGAAAACTGGAACGGAACTGTGAGTTTGTGAGTGATGATTATGTGATATACCTATCATATTTTGCGTTTCGAAGTTCTATGGGTAGGTAAGTAGAGGATAACCTAGAGCTGGGGATTTTTAGCCTATACCGGTTGTTACCTTTATTTTGATATGTTTGAGTAACAATGTAAAACCTTTAATTTATTTATTTAGATCAAGGAAAACTTGGTAGGCTTCCCACAATATCAAATTAAATCAATTATTTTCTCAAACATGAGTACCAAACATACACAGCAATTTGTCAGCATGAAGAGATTTTAGGATACAAAATAATAGGTCCTTACCTTGGACCTAATTTTGTAGGTGGATTGATGACTTGGCTTTAAAAAAAAAAAACTTTCTTTTTGGAAGTCGGTGTCCATAACGAAAAAAAATGGTACCTACCAAAGACACTGTCTTCCAAAAATAAAGTTATTTTTCACTTTGTAGTGCTTTAATTTGGAAGTCGGTAGTATTTTTTCTAAAAACGTTTTTTTATTTATTATTATAAAAATGTCAAAAATATGTAATAGATTTTTAACGGGAATATCCTGTAGAGATTTCTATTTATGAGAACTGCGATTATTGATAAAGTTAGTAACAGTTCATAATATATGTAATAAAATAAGTAATCAAAATTATTTATGAAAATACTTATTGACAGCTGATTGACAGGGACAAACTTAGCTCATTTAAGCGTTAAAACTTATTTTGCGTAAAAGACTAAAGTAATTTAAAAAATATATAATTCAGTCAGTGTTAAATGAAAGCATTAGCCTGAAAAGTGTCACCAAGGCCACAGATAATATAATACTAGCATACAGATACCTCATCCCATACAAAGAAACCGTGCCGACGTAACTAGCGTTTTTCGACTGCTTATTCTGGCAATTTTTTGTACATCGAACGCATTCGGTTCTGTTTCACGGTGATAGATAGATGGTGTTAGCAGCGACTTGCAAGTAAAAGGGTTTACTAGGTTCGTGAATGTTTTATTGTTTAAATACAGTGAAGGTTTGTTTTCTAGTATTTATTTGCACGTTTTTCCAGTTTTTTTTTGCACCAAAATGTGTTAAAATGCATACTTTAACAATCGAGTGGAATGCCTCAGAAATTTAAAAATGCGCCATCTATTGGCATCAATTTTATATGATCCGTCTAATAATCTTTGAAATGTGAATTAAGAGCCCAATATTCCATAATTTTGTACTTAGGAGAGTTGATTAAACAAGAACATACAATTTTTGTGTTCAATTCCAGAAAATGTTAATTTTACGCACATTCAATAACAGATAGGTGGATACCGAGGTGCATATCGCGCCATCTAGTGAGATTTATTTGAACCAAATTTTCTTTCTTAGCAATGAGACCCCGTGCCAAGGCTAATTAAAATATGAAAATGGATTCTACCACATATCAAGTCTACTAAAAGCAAGGGATGTACTTAAAAACTGCACATTAATGAAACGCGATGGTCATTGCTTACATTAAAATAAGAGTGGCTACATTCATTTTATCTAGTGGTAAATTACGTTTTTGTCAAAACGAAAAATTAGCATTCTTTCTCTGAAGCGTATATGTATTTTGTATTCCTATGTTGTTGCCTGATTTAACTATACTTAATTATAACCGACAACGTATAGTATAAAATTTTAATGAAGTTGGCTAACGGTTACTAACCTATGTATGCACAGTACACTAAGCTAAGTTAATATTATTTATGACAACTATTGTAACAATGTATAAAAAATATTATTATTATTACCTACCTACATTACTTTTTTTATTGTTTAAAGGCTCTTGAACACTATCTCAACTGATGGTGAGCGATTATGTGGACGACAGCGGCCCATGCTTACCTAGAAGTAACTTATTCACTCATGACTTGGAAAAACAATAAGCACCAATGAAACCAACTTCTGAAAATAAAGTTTTTTTACTTCTTGTAGTGTTTAGCTTTGGAAGTCGGTTATTTTTTTTTTTGTTAAAAAGTGTTTTTTTAGAATCTTTTTTATTTTTCACTTTTTAGTTGTGGTACATATTAGGCAAGTTTTGGTAGGTAACGTACCTGTAATGCTAGAATAGATTACTCGAATATCATAAAACTTGACTCTCACTCCACACTCTGCACTAGTCGCCATAGCTTACCAACTATAGCATGTGATTCTGAGAAACCACACCTCACAATGGTTCAGTCTCTAAAGTTCGTGGCACAAAGAGCAACGACGTGCCGTGTACCAAATAAAATTACGGATCGAGTTCCAAATATCGAAATGCGGCGGGCTGAAAGACGCCGACGGAAATAGAATTAGGGAATTGGTACGGAGTTGTGCGTATCCTAGGCTGTCAGGAGACAGGTGAAACCGAATTTTGATTTAGTGTTGAAAGGTGTAGATTAAATGTGTGGGACGTTCAGGTGTGGAGTGGAGATGGATTGTAAACGAGAATAACTTAGATTTTTTAGGGTTCCGTAGTCAACAAGGAACCCTTATAGTTTCGCCATGTCCAACTGTCCGTCTGTCCGTCCACAGATTAGCTCAGAGACTGTTAGTACTAGAAAGCTATAATTTGCCATGGATATACATATTAATCACGCCTATAAAGTGGTAAAACAAAATCAAGAAAAACAATTTTTGGTGTACCTTCTGTACTCGATGTATTTTTTTCTCGTCTTAAGCTTTAAATGGCTATTTTCTGTTTGAGTCAAGTCTCCCCTTCCTGCCAGCTAAATAGTTGCTTTTGGATATGCGATAAAATTCACTGTGGTACTCGTAGTACTTATAAATAAAATGAAATTAAAAGGAAAACTATCACAGCTAAGTAGGCTTTACAAATTTATGAGTAATAATCGACAAACTTATAAAATATACTTGGAAAAGTAAAAACTCTGTATATTGATGTACAGGGGACAACAGTATTCGATCGGCAAGGTTAATGTTTTCCCTTCGTTAGAGCAATGTTCGATGCTTTCATAATGTTAGGTACCTATTTATTTTGGTGAATGTAGCTGTGTATACGGCACTCTCTGTGCCCGATACACACTCGCACTTGGCCGGTTTTTTTTTGATGCTTTTTTTGTAGTTTTCATTTTAGTTTTTATTTTAACTTAGTCACACCTATATAAGTCCAAAAATATACTAAGTACTTAGTGTTGCATGTTTGAAGTGTATCGGTACATAATGGAAGTTTTAAAATGGTCTTTACATAAATGAAGTATGACAATAATTTTTCCTCGTACACCTTTTCCTGTCCACAATAGAGCTTTTTTATAGGCCTGTTTTTCACCTTGATATTCCAAATAACAAAACACGAAGCCTAACATTTTTTAATTACATAAGCTTCCTTGATAATTATCAATGTAACGCTATTGTCAAGTGTATCGTCGAGATAATTATCTAGGTTTCTTCTAGGTTAGCACGCTACATCGTGGAATACATCATCACTTACCATCAGGTGAGATAGTGGTCAAGCGCGAGCCCATCAATAATAATAAAAAAAAAAACTCTATGATACACTTGAAAATAGCGTTACTTAAAATTTGCCCAAAGTATTACTTGCAAATCTTCCAATTCTTTCATCATCAATTCGTGTTAAAGATATTGAAATTTAATTTGGGTAAGGTAAGGTTTATAAAGTAATTTATTCCAAGGTCTTCAGATTTAATTTACGTGTGGTGAATTTTCTAGAGAGACGAGCTCGTGCCTTAGTATAACTAACCGCAAGTTTCGATCTTAATGGTTAAGCAACACTCGCTGAAGTCAGTCCGTGGATGGGTGATGACCGTGTATTACAAACCGAGATACCTCCCGAGAGGCCTCGGAAAGCACTTGCCATTGGTCCAGGCTGTCATATTTGCGGGTATTACTTTTATGTTTTTGTCAGTTATTCAAGATACTCGAGTTTTTGGTTTTAGTTACTTCATAATTTTGGGTAGTTCATTTTTATCTTACTGTTTATATATGTTATGTCCTTTGTATCTATTTTTACATACACGACAGATTTGGTTTCCGTACGGCATGTCCGAGGCGACTGACCACTGAAAATTAGCGCCGTGCTGTGGGTCCCCCACGGCACGGCATTATGCGGAGTAGAAGCCTTTTTGCCACAACCACGACATGCCTTTATGTATACTCACTTTTTAAACAAAATTTAAGAACTACTAACACTATCGTTAAGGGATTAGTTTGTAAAATCTACTACATCACTGTTCTTGTAATGTAACGTTTGTATGTCGTTTTGTTGCAATTAAATACTTTTTCTTTCTTTCTTTCTATATATAGGTATTTAAAAGTCGGGTACGGAGTACGTGTACTCTGAAGCCAGAAAATCTGATGCTGGTTTTACCAAGGAGTATCAGATAGGCAGGCGCTCCATGTAAAATACAGGTAGCCAATTCCAACGTAGTTGGAAAATAGCTAGCTGAACTACAATGATCTAGAGAATATTGTATGTATTAGCACGGGTACCGGACGCTAATAAAGAAAATTTGGTTCAATAAAATTTCACTAGATGGCGCGACATGAATCGATTTGTTATTGAATTGTGTGTAAAATTTACATTTTCTAGTTTTGATCATAAAAAAAAATATGTTCTTGTTTAATCAAATCTCCTAAGCACAAAATTAGGCTCTTAATTCACATTTCAAATATTATTTGATCAAATCATTTAAAATTGATTCCAATAGATGGCGCGGTTTTCGGGATGCTGGTCGTATATTTAATGGGTTAATTTTATATATTTCTTTTATTCTTTACACACATGGTGTCTGTGTTTATTCTATTTTGTTTAGATATTGTTGTAATGTTCCGTTTCCATGAATGTGTCTGTAGTACTCTACCCTATCAGAATATCAGCGCAGCGGTATTTTCTTTTAAATATCGCTGTACATGCTGAGATAGGAGCCTTTTTGGTCTCGCAGGGGGTTATTATTAATTTTTATTTATTATTTTTGTTTTTTTTTGTGATTTGGCTTATTTCGTGTCTCCTGTGCAGGTCACAAATAAATATATTTCTTCCATTCTTAAAAAAATCCTAAAAAAGCCTTGTAATTTTTAAGGCTCCCACCGACAGACGTAACGCGTTATCTATACTAAAATCTGGAAAGAAATTAATCACAATATGTGCCAAATCGTTAACGAAAACAGCGCGACTAAAATAGTCAACTTTTTATAGCAAATATACTAGTAAACTTCTACTTCTTCTTCTAGTAATAGTTCGTATCTTTTCTGACTTTTGCATATCCTTCAGCCGTATATTCAGAACACTCCTTTCCATATTCCTCTAGGTATTCTGTAATCTGTTCCTTGCATATTTGTTGTATATCCAAGTTTGTGATCCGTATAACATGCAGGGTAGCAGACACCCATTTATTTTCTTTTTCAGTTTCAAGGGCAGTTTTGATTTCATTATTTCATTTAAGCACCAAAACTTACTCCATGTCACGTTTATTCTCCTATCAATTTCATCGTTTCTGGAGTCGCTGAATGAAATGCATTTCCCTAAGTATATAGAAGTGGGCAGGTCACGTGGCAAGATTGACAGATGGAAGGTGGACAGAACTAGTCACTAATTGGCTAGGCCCAAGAGGCAAGAGAGCCAGAGGACGCCCTAGAGAACATTGGATAGATGAAATAAAAAGAGATACTGCAGAAGACTGAGGCTGACCTGTGTTAACAAACTTACGCTTTGAGCTTTCAGCGACAAGCCTTGTAGCGCTTGGCTTTGTCAATGCAGTCCTACCTTGTCTGGCTCCTTCAGAGACGGCAAGGTGGCGTGGTCTTGAGGATGATCGCTACGGTCGTGTAGATCCTCAAGGCAAGTGCGGTGATTTTCCTTCACGTGTTGCCGCCCTGTTTTTGGTCTAATTCCCTATGAAATAGACGTAACAGAAATCACCAGGCGACTTATCACAGGGGTGGCGAGGTCATGCTCCTGGCAGTCCAACATTGAACAAGAACAATGATAGATAGTAATGACCTCCCGCGTGTTTGTGCCGTGCGCGGGGACCCGTACGGGGGTATGAAGGAATCCTGGTGGTTGAGTGGAGCAGTTTGCACACAACACTCCACTTTGGTCTGGATTTCCTATCACACGGGAGGTTGTGGGTTAACTACCCACAATCAATTGGCTGGGATATCCCAGATCTGGGATATTTGGCGGGATGTCATGCGAGGATCGGTTTAGTGGGGGGGGGAGGGGCAGCCGGCGTGGCGTGGGGTTTCGGGATGTGTTGCGGCATAGTCTCGTGTCGTATACAGTACCGGAATCCTCCGTCGCGTGTGGGCTCGTCATTTTCTTACTAGGCTGGTCCTATACTGTAGGAGTAGCTCTGACGTTACTCGTTGAACGAGGAACGTCCCCGAACGTCCCCGGGCTCCGTGGCGGGTGGAGAGCTCTAATGGTGAACTATTTTTAATCCAACACATGGATTAAGAGACCGAACTACACACAAAAAACAAACAGGCTGTGTCATCGGATGCGCCTAAAACAACTTATACTGATAGGACTACATCCTCGGATGCGCCTACTACAGTTAAAACTAGGGTTGCGTCCCAGAATGCGCCTAAGCGGCAACCGCCCAAGGCTGCGTCCTGTGATGCCCCTAAACAAAACTTTCAAAAACATTCGGCTGCGTCTATATATAGAGACTTAGCAACTTCTACAGAATGTCCCCACAGATCTGCAGTCTTTTTAACATTTGAAGTGTGAAAGGTTTTAATTATGTATCTACAAGTAATATGTTCAAAAGGAAATTCAGAATCGCAAATATTAACTTTTTCTTTTAGTATAGACTCAGCAACAGAAGGTGACGAGTTTAGGGATTTAGTAGCTGAAATGGGAATATCTGAAAATAAATTTTCATAGGCCACTGCGACTTGTGAGTCTGATTTTATGATGTTGTCATCAATAGACAGGCTGTAGTCAATATTTCGGTTACCAGATCTTCCCGTTACACTATTAATAAAATTCCAAGTCGTTTTAATAACATTACTACTGCTTTTAATCTTCGAACTCAAATAACGCGACTTGGTCAAACAATAAACTTTTTTTAATAATTTTGAATAATTTCTAACATATAAATTAAATTCAGCAGTGTTGACATAGGTCCTTTCACTGTACAGCTCATAAAGCCGTGTTCTATTTTATGAATACCAATGGTAGCCTAATCACCGAATGAAACATTATTAACCGATAGTCTTGGGAATAAAAGTGGAATTAAATTGTTTACAGTATATATTAAAAAAAATGATCATATAGATGATTAGGATTAGCATGAATTGACAAAATTGGTAATTTATTAATAAGTTTAACTTTAAAAGCTGCCAAGCGACTTGCAGTTTTGGGGTTAAGACTGATATCCTTTTTAGCCACTTTATTATTTTGGTTTGGTATAGTAATCCTCTGCCCGCAATGATCAGAATCTTGTAAATTTATAATTTCTTTGTGGACTGGTATAAGATTAGTATAAATATTATCTAAGCATGTGGCACTAGTAGGGGTTATTCTTGTGGGCTTCAAAAAAAGGTTTACAAGATTGTAGGACTGAAACAGACTTATTATTTTACTACAAGAACCTGAGTTTTCTAATAAATTAACATTAAAAACTCCACAAGTGATAATGGATTTATTTGCGTTACAAATCTTTTGTAACACTTCATCCATTACCTTTTCAAAGCAGTCATACAATCCTGAAGGGGATCTGTATACACTTAATACAATAAACTGCTCCAATTGTATACAAGCTATTTCAACTGTCCGCTCAACAGATAGGCTCACAATATCCTTACGGTCTTTTAATTTAATTTAAGCAATGAGTCACCATGTGTAGCATTAACAGCACCGCAGTTCTCGTAGCAAAATGCAGGTCGTTGAAAAAAAATTTCGGGACCTGTTATAAATTTACGGAACCATGGAAACTGCGCGGGCTCACAAGGGATCACGCACTCTGCCCGTACGGGAAAGCTGAGTCCAGCTTCTAATACGGCGGGTTTCTATAGACAAAAAAAATAACAATCAAAATGATGAAACAAAAAGATATCAGAGAAAGTAAAACTCCAAAGAATCATTTTTAATAAGAAACCACGATACACACTGACAAGCAGCCGATGAGCCAAGCTTTGAAGCTTGGCATCCGCCAGTTAGCCTCATAGCCCTGCGTTCCACCGAGTCAAGTGCGGTAAGTTGGTTTTTAACCGAGCTGTCCCAAAGGTGGCTGCAATACTCCTTGCCGGATTGGACTTGCGCTTTATAAAGAGTTAAAAGCTGTCCAACCGCAAAGTACCACTTCATTCTATTTAGGATGCCCAATTTTTTTGCCCTAATTTGGGCTTTATACTCAATGAAAGTTGAGACTGGATGTCAACTCCATGCCTAGGAGCTCGAGCCAATCAGTTTCATAATATAACCCTTAGTTGTACATCAGCCTTTTTAACGAGAGGCTTATAGAAAATAGTGTTATGTCTAGAGCCTGTCTGACCATTTTTGCTCGCCATTTCTAATAATATCGACGCTTTTAACAGCTGCTATAAAAATACCAAAAATTAGGCTGTAGATTTCTATGCCATGTTTTTTTTTTGTAAGTTTACGTTATTGCATCAAACATTTTGACTATGATTGTGTTCTCGTCAATCGTAATTTGCAAATTAGATGAACGTACCCGCCGTTTGACAAATAAAAAAAGCGTGATGGCAATTACGTCTTGTAGCGTTTCGCTACACTAGGTAGAATACCTGGCAAGGTGCGGTGATGATAGATGGAGTAAGGTGGTAACCGAGTGACGCCCAGGGACTGTAATAAGAAGTTTAGATGATCGTTCAGTAGTCTGACGAAAATGTTGCAATCGCGGGTGGTACTTGAATGAGGCTCAAACAGGAACGTGTGGATAAAAAAAGAGACACCTATGCTTAGCAGTGGGTGAAGTCGGCCTGTGGATGTTGATGTAAGACGATGCCTAGTAACAAAAATAATCAAGATACGACAAAAGAGCGATAAGCATTGGCCCACGAATTGTAATTGCTATAATTATATTAAAATAATAATGTTATTATCCTTCAGTCGTATGATTCTTAATTTAAGTACAAAAACATTTGAGTAAATAAAATTAAATTTATGGAACCATTAAAATAAAACAGTCACACCTCGTTTCATTTTTAGTGCCTATATAAGTCGTCAAACTACAATAAAATAAGGTCATTTTTATTTATTTATTGAGACATACTTGTCTAGACTTAGTCTAGTTTATAGGCTTTTTATTTTAATCGTTTAACTTATATAAAACAGAAAACCTATCTTAAACATTTATATGGCCTACCAAAAAAAAAGATTGACTTAAAAACTTTATTGCATTATGCTTTCTTTATCTTTAAAATGCGTTTAAGGAGCCTAAAATATTATTGAAAAAGTATTGAATCAAATATTCCACGACTCCGAAAAGATTTAGTTAAAAGAAAACTTGAAAGCTTTCAATCCGTTGAAATATTAAAATCAAATTTCTTGAAAGATAAGTAGGTAAAGACATCTGTTTATAAATATATTTTTACAGATTTGACAAATACCTACGATTTAGGAATAACAAAAAGCTTAAGAAGTAAGTACAAAGTTACAAAGTAACCAGACATATGAAAATGTTTATAAAGAAGTTTTGTAGAATAAAAACGTTTTTACTTGTTTGTTAATTTGTATTGCATACTAGACATTTAGTGACAATTTATTTTTAGATTATAAATACGATGTTTTATATAAACCTTATCATAATGTTGACTCTTCTGGCTTGAAAGGTTATCGTCATTAATTAATTATTGCTACCAGTGTCAATATGCAGTTCATTCAATGCTTAAAACCTAGAAGATTAAGATTCATTTGAAAATCAAACTAGCCTTGGTTTGGTTTACAAATCAAACTTACTCTATGATTCTGAATTTGAAAACCTAATAAGAAGAAATACTAAGTCAATTAATCAGCCGTTAACAATAAACACGAACATTAAACCCTTATAACTAAATTTAAGGACTAACATAAAATTCTAGTTAGTACTTAATTTCATGGAACACACGTGTGTGACGGCTGTAAAGTCTAATTTTAAACTCTTCAATAAAACAAATAAAACCTTTATTATTTTCTTTTGTTTTTTTTTCACGAACGGATTGGCACCTAGTTTTAAAGCTAAAAAACCAGTACTCAAAAGAAGAAGAGAAACATACAATACAGGCGAAAAAAAAAAATATTTCTAAAGAGTTTTCTGAGAAAAATTAAAATCCAGACTCAATTATTTTATCCCTCAATTATTTTGACTCAATAATTATTAATGGCCCCGACTTACGTGTTGTAGGTTGTGGTTTCGAACCCAGGTAGGGCTTTACTTTGTGTAAATTATTTCATCATCACTGCTCTAAAAACGATGAAGGAAAACGTGAGGAAACCGTAATGTCGTAGAACCAAAATTCGAAGACATGTGACATTCACCAACCAGCAATGGTCCCGCGTGGCAAACTCAAGCGCATTCTCTCTGTGACAGAAAGGATGCCTGTGTCCCAGCATTGAGCACATTACAAAAGCCTCATGATGATAATGATGATGATTTTACCGGGCTACGTCACGGCTGAATGGAGTCAGATCACTCAGAATGGTTCCTAATCTGGAGGTGCTTAAAGAAGCTTGTGCCTAGTATTGGACGTCTATCAACTAAAATGATGATGACGATGACTCAGTAAAGATTTCTTTTTGCAAAACAATAGAAAATTACATGTCCTTTCTAATTTTAGTTAAATTATGAATTGCCCTATAAACTGAATACAATAGGGTAGTTTACTGAAGATAATTAAGATAATTCTATTTTGTCCGTCAGGTAGATTAATAAAAAATATTGGACACGCATTTTTTATTTTGACACGTAAATATAAAGTGACGATGATATAATGCACTGAAATATAGTGAAACGTCACGCCACTAGTACACTTTATACTGCCTTAGTGACGTCTCAGGCCCCCACTCCTGAACTTTGATGCGCTTTAACTTTGTATTTTTTTATTGATTTGGTAAAGCAAAAAATACTTGTTCAATATTATTTGATAACCTCACTGCCGGAGTAAATAGAATTATCTTTTTTCTACCCAGGAATCATCTCTATTGTATGAAACTTGGTAGATTAGATTTTCAAGAACAAAAAATATTCGTAATTTTCTTATTTTGTTTCGAATAAACAAAACATGAAATTGGTACCATACTTGCTATTATGATAGTTGTCCAGAAAAGAAAAAGAAAAGTTCCTAAGTAAAGTATTTAATCATTTCTAAGCGGAAAGACCAAAGAAATAATAATGTTTCTAATCTCCTTACCACACGTATTTAAAATAAAATGGTTTGGAGAAAAGTGAAGCTTACCGTCAATTTGAATAAAAAATAAACTTCCCTGTTGCGGATAATCAAGAGAAAACCCTTGACACGTTTTGGAACAAGACCAAAGATCGTCATCTGTAATAATTAAAATCATGGGTCCCTGTAGGTTTATTAGTAACAGAAATAGGTAGGCGTTAAAAATATCAAATGTATACTCCCATTCTTCCATTGTTTGAATAGTCACCGAAAGTAGTTCTTCAGAGGAACGTACAATTTTGTGACACTATCATTTATCATTCCAGATGACATCCTGTTGTGAATAAAATACTTAGAGACTGACATTATAAAGCACTTCAATTTGGAGCAGAATGGCTCCGGCAACACTGATGTCGAGACTGTTAATTCGTGGGTAGATAGTTTTTAGGCACAGATACCCCTCTGTAGCTGATTTTAAAATAAGAATCACGTCTAAATAACTAGTAATATTTAAAAAAAAATGTTACACTAGATCATTTTCTTAACAATTTGATCTGTGATCATTATGAATTTTATTCGTATAGAATAGAATATAATAATATTTATTCAAATATCAAATAGTAGTAGTAGTTATGACTAACACGGACAAAATAACGACAATCGAACCAAAACCGCCGGGCGTATTTTTATCTACATTTCGATCTAAAGCTTTTTTCAAGTTATAGAATTATAAGGAGAGTACAACATCTACTAAATTGTGCATCGCGCGGGTGTGAAAAACGTGCGCGTTTTGATGCCGTAGTCTAAAGATCCATGTAATACGAACGCAATGTTCGCGAGAGTTTGACTAGAAGCATAAGCTCATGAGCGTATTTCACGGCAGTAATGTGTTTACTCACGGCGTCAGTGACACCCGAACCGCTGTTATCGGAAATGAGCCTTTCAATTAAAATACTGGTGGAGCTATCTTTATATTACGTATCTTTATTTTAAAAACACCATAATTTAGCCACGATAACAGCGTTACCATTAGCTTTGTAATGGTCTTTCAGGGTGCAGGTTTTCGCGGAAGCCATCGGCGGTAGCGAACTCTCGCGTCCTGCCCTGGTCCAGGCCATGATACGGAGCAAGAGGGCATGGGAAGCTCCACCTTCTGCAAAGCAGTAATGCTCGCAAAGGAGGAGGCGGAATGCGTGAGGAAGAGGCAATGAAGACGCCCTGATACCCCTAGCCACTAAAGGAGACGCCTTGGGCGTCAGGAGTTGCAAACCGATTCCCGGCCACCGTAGGCCCGGCGAGTAATGGGTAGCTCGCCGTCCGACAAAGGACCTGACGGGGTTCTGTAAGGCCGATGCCTGTCTGGGTCATGTACAAATATGAAAGAGAGTTACAATAACTGAAGAAACACGGGTGGGTTTTAGTCAGTAAAAGTTTGACACCTGTTTTCACCCGGATTGGGTGAAAACAGGAGGAGTTCTCGATTTTCATGAGATCCTATTATTAGATTCCGATTTGGTGACGGCCACCTTGAGAGTATACCCTTTCAAACAAAAAAAGATTTTTGCAAATACTATATTATTATGACGGAGTTATGACCGAACTTATATAAAAGAAATATATATTTATATAGAAGCGTCCGAATTGAGAACTCCTTTTTAGGCAGTCGGTTACTTAAATAAACTACCATGCCTACATGCTAAGATAATTTCTTCTTATTAAGAAGATGTATGAACGACCGCTAAGAAAATGTATTTGGAAGGTAGAAGTGCCGGAAGAAGATGACCTAGAAAGACGTACCTAAACCTCTGAAGATATCTTCAGAGAGGTCTGAAGCACTCAAAATCAGTGCGTAGCAAAAAGAGAGATTCAGTTTCTGTCCATCCCCATAAGAAAAAGGCGTTATTTTATATATCATCATATCAGCCAAAAGACGTCCACTGCTGGACATAGGCCTCCCACAAGCGTCGCCACATTGATCGGTCCCGTGCGTCTCGCATCCAGTGGATCCCCGCTACGTCATCGGTCCACCTGGTGGGAGGCCTTCCAACGCAACGTCTTTCGGTTCGCGGTCACCTCTCCAGAACCTTTCTGCCCCATCGGCCATCCGTTCTGCGAGCAATATGCCCTGCCCACTGCCACTTATGTTTGGTAGTTCTTTGGACTATATCAGTAACCCTGGTTCTCTTGCGGATCTCTACATTTCTGATTCGATCACGCAAGGAAACTCCGAGCATAGCCCTCTCCATTATCCTTTTGGTGACTAAGTTTTCTGATGAGCGACAACATCTCAAACCCATATGTCATCACTGGCAACACTCACTGGTCATAGATTTTCTTCTTGAGTCACTGTGGTAATTTGGACGAGAAGATACCGCGCAACTGCCCGAACGCTGGCCATCCGAGTTGGATTCGATGGTTGTCCTCTTTATCTTTTCCTTACCTTAATCAAAATCTTCCAAAACGTGATGTTTATTCAAGTTTGATAACTGTGTGAAATTAATAAATCACTGTTACTTTTACAAGTTTAATATAAGTTAATCTTTTGACTGGAGTAACATCATAAGTCTCGCAACAGCCACGTACTATTTTGATGACCTTTTAGTATCTTCTATTGAATTAATAAGTAACGTAGAGAAAATGAAAGAAACAGTGGTGTTAAGTGAATCCACTGACTTTCAGAGAACAATCGTGTTTTTATTTTTTTAGATTTTCTTCTTAAACATGATTCATTATCTTCATTAATATTTACTACTTGCAACGGTTGGTTAATGTATTCAAGAACTGATCTGTCTTCTGTCCAAATATAAAAAAATAAAAAATAAGTAGTATTGTGTTTTTTTACCAATTTTAGTGTTTCTTGAGGCACTTATCTATGGGTAGATCCCCGAGTGAAAGTTGAAAAGTCTCAAGAACCAATGTGTGTTCTTTGCTTCCTAAGCGCCAATAAACCATGGAATAATATTTTCTGCACAAGTGGGTGTGTAGCTGCAAAAATACACAGGTGTGTCAAAAATTGTTTTTATATATATTATTTCCTGACGAAATAACGACGAATAATTTATGAAACAAGGCATGTAAGTTATTGTATGTATATTAACGAAGTGAATATCTAAAATCTCGGTCGTAATCCCAAGTGGTCCCAAAACGTTAAAGATTAAATTACAGCGAAGTGTTAAATTATATTTTACGACTGTGGACACACAGTCGTAAATATAATTTATGTTCCTTGGACTTGGACTATTCTTAAACTTGTTTAAGAATAGTGTTAATTTGGTTTACTTTGTGTAGTTTGATTTAGATTTTATTTTATTTGATGTGGTTTTTTTTTTAATTGAATTTTTTATCTAACTAGGCCGTTATATCCAATTATTAGACCACCTTTGCCATACATATCTGTCCTTTGACACTGCAGGCCAATTTTCAGGCGACCGGAGTAGTAATAAGAGTCAAGTCGATCTATCTGTGACTTTGTCTGCCCTTTTGGTCTCACGCGGGGTTCTATTTTTTTATTATTGTTGATTTTATGGGTTTTGCTTATTTCTCGTGTCTCCTGTGCGGGTCCCAAATTAATATGTTTTCTGTCTTCTTTCTTTCGTTGTCGCATAAGATTTAATTGGACTCAATTTTTTAGCCCAAACTTTAAATTATCTTACTAATATTACAATGCGAAAGTTTGGATGGATGTGTGTATGTTTGCGCCAGAACGACAGAACGGCAGCCTAATTGTGTAAGTGAATTCGGCAAGGCAAAGGGTTTGACTGCCATCAATCGACGAATCACATAGACGGAAATCCACATCGCGTATTTCATCTCTTTTTTTTTTAAATAATCTATGGGCTCGCGTTTGACCACTATCTCGTCTGATGTTAAGCGATGATGCGGTCTACGGTGAAACACGCTTACCTAGAAGAAACCTATTCACTCTTGACTCAAAGATCGCAAGGTTGTAGCTATCAGGGAACAAAGACTCCGGAAGGAAGTTCCACACTCCTTAGCTGTGTGCACTCTCGCATGTGATCTCTCGATTGATCCCTTCAAAACGCTTTGCCTAGCCGATTTCTCTTACGCAATTACGCTGTGGATCTGGATGAAATTTGACACGGAGATAGACTGTAGTGTGAGTGTGTGTGTCTGTGTGTCTGGGGATTTTTTATCCCGGGAATATTTTCCCTCGGGATAATTTAAGACTTTCACGCGGGCGAAGCCGCTGGCAGAAGCTAGTAAGATTATAATTATATAGAATACCTTTTAATATTTTATATTTAGTAAATTTCAGTATGCACAGTTTTTTCCGACTTTCACTCAACATCAAAATACTATATCGTGCATTATTTAGGTGGCTTTTTGACATAAGAAAGAAACCAAATCATGTAGGTATAGTAAAGTACCAGAGTTATATGTAATTATACGTAAAACAAAGACCTACTATTAAACAGACAGCGTCTTGTCAAGCGTGTTTTATTTGTCAGACATGAAACAGACGGTAGTCTATTACGAATAAAACTAGGAGTTAGAATAAGGACTAATTTAATTCTGTACAAACAAATCTTACAAAACACTTCTCTTGTATTTCTTAAAGGGGTTGCCGAAGTTAGATACTCGTAGCTAGATAAGAGTAAACTATATTATTCATCATACATCATCATCGACCTATTAATTTTCCCACTGTTGGGACACAGGCCTCCTCTCTGTAAGAGGGAATGGGCCGTAATCCACTACGAGGGCCCAAAGCGGGTTGGTAGATGCTACATGTCTTCGAGTTTTTGGTTCTAGGACATGCCGGTTTCTTCACGATGTTTTCCTTCACCGTTTTAAAAGCGGTGATGAAATAATGTTCACAAAGTAAAGTGCCTGCCAGAGTTCGAACCCATGATCTACAACTAGTAAGTCACAGCCGTTACCGCTGGGCCACCACTGCTCTCACATTTCGTCAGTTATGTTTATACGTAAGGGGGCTTTTAAACCGAGGTTGTGTGGCGGCGCTGTGAAAATGTGTGATTGTTTATTGTTTCCACCAAAGTTTGCGCGGTGCGAGGATGCGTAGCGATGCTATGAAACATACTCTCTCCACATTTGTCGCTCGCATACCTCCCACATATCTTTCGCAATATTGCATGTTATCCTAGCTATTCTAGGTAGCCCATTTCTACCAAAACTGTGCTAAACTAGGCTAGGAAATAAAAGTGACGCCGTTAGTGGCTATTTTCATAGAGAAAAGCATCCAAAAATTAGGCGAGCTTATTGACTTTAACCAGATACAAATCTAAACTCCAAATCCCGACCTGGAGATCAAACCCGGGCCACCCTGCTCAAACTTCAATCTCTAGACTAAAGAGACAGTCAGTAAATTGAACCAAAACCATTCCAAAATTGAAACAGCGAGACTCTCGCTGCGAGAGATTACATTTCGAATTTACAAAACACGGATAAAAGTCAAAAGCATTTCGTAAATAAGTTCTCGTTCCCGTAATGAGCAACTCTAATCAACGTAATGTAATCTATGACAAATCCATTTGCTAATTACGTTACAGTCACATCAGGGAGCGCGACCTAATTATTCAATCCTTTTAATAAGACAGTACCAGGCTTTCATGACATTCTAGGATAGCTATAAAGATTTAGAATTCATGAGCGTGACAATGCCGGTCAAAGAACTTTGAACTTATATCGTCTGGAAAAACTATTGTGTAGAATTGGTGTCAAATATTCAAGACATAATAATGTAGTATTAGTGGAGTCGCCGTCTATATGTGCATTGATATTGATCATAAGCTAGATTGAACGATTGATAAATGATAATTATTTTAAATTCATTAACTGTTTAGGGTGAAAGTACTCATGAACATAATTAACAACTTTTATTCTGAAATATGAAAATAAATGAGTTGTCCTTACATTTTGTCGATTGATATAAATATAAATACTTAATGAAAAAAAAATATGTTGGAGAGTTTATCTCAATTACATTGACCCTCCCAATATTAGCCAAGGATTTTTAAATTGGCCTGTATGAAGATTTTATTATCAGCCTTTTAATGTTCCCACTGCTGGGACACAGGCCTCCTGTCTCTGCGAGAGAGGGATAGACCTAATCTGCCACACAGGGCCAGTGCGGGTTGGTGGATGTCACAAGTCTTCGGATGATTGGTTCTAGGATATGCCGGTTTCCTCACGATGTTTTGCTTCACTATTGTACAGTATTGGTGATGAAATAATTTACACAAATTTAAGCGCCTGCCTGGGTTCGAACCCACGACCTAAAACATAAATCTGAGCCATTACCAATGGGCCACCACTGCTCTTCTATGATAATATAAAGTTTGATATAAGTCGTTAACTGAGTAGGTATATATTAATATTAATTAACAACGCCAAGAGTAATTATTATTATGCCATAATTATGTGTGAGTATGGTGATACTTTCAAACAATAATTTATCCAAAGCTTCAAATTTCTTCTGTTTGTAAGAAGACCGAAAATCTTTTACATAAACGAGAATTTGCTTAAAAGTCTTGATCAGTCAATGTTTGCTAAATCTGAATAAAATTGTAGCTTTTGGTTCAAGGTCCTATATTATTAAAGATTTACATAATCAAAATACAAAAAGAACGAATGTAGCAGAATTCGTTTTTATTTGTTTTGAGCCTAGAAAAAATATTTTTGTCATAATTTTCTTATGACAACACTGTGGGTATAGTCGACAAAACTAACATTACAATATTGGTAACAATGACAATTCAAAATGCGGTGGTTTGGTTTTCGCTTCGTCTAAGATAAGGTTATTCAACCGTTTTTCGGTTTAATTGGGAACTTGGGCAGATTGATACTTGAGCGATGATTATTATGTCTTGCGTGGATAAAATAATGAATAAATATTAAGTGGAATAGCGCTTTTACTTGTTCTTTTGAGCCATTATTCGGTTATACATCTAAAACACCGTCACTATTTTCGCCATTCGATTTTTTTGGGATGTCTTGAACAATTAATATAATATAAAAAATAAAAATAATAAATTTATCAAATGTTGTCTCCGTTTCCGATGTTTACACTCAATTTATGTATCCACACATCTATGTATATATAAAGAGAAAGTGTGTATGTATGTTCCTGATAGACTCCGAAACGGCTGGACCGAATTCAATAATTCTTTCACCGTTGGGAAGCTACACTATCCCCGGGTGACATAGGCTACTTTTATCCCTGTATTCCTAAGGGAACGGGAACTACGCGGGTGAAACCGCGAGGCATCCGCTAGTTTTACTCATAAAATACATCAGGTATACGTGAAAATGTCATTATTTCACCAATTTAACACACAACTCAAGGCCGTTTCAGAAAAAAAAAACTCGTTTACATAGGAAAAGTGAATCAAAGAACTATTGTTCCGTGCAATGTTTATTTCCCTATGTTGTAGCAGACAAGTCACGTTCCGAAAATACAAACATTGCCTGTTTTTGATCCCTCTTCCTGAATATTTACGGACTGACCTGAATATAAACCGGTCATTACTCTGTTATGTGCAAGGAGTTTTAATTGGCGAACTACGGGACCTTTTTAATGGTACGATGGCTTTGTATTTGTAATAATCTAATTTTATTTTGAATGGTTCCTGATATTTTGTTCAGATAGAACAGTTATTAGATAATTTTTGATTTACTTTTCATTTTGGCTTTGTAGACATTATAACAAGAAAATTTGTTAAGTGTTGGTAATCATGCCAAAAGATCTCGTCCTTCGTCATCGACCGGATTCCCGCAACTTTAACGAAGTCATCGGCCCGCCTAGTGGGAGACCTTCCAACACAGCGTCTTCCGGCTCGTGGATGCCACTACAAAACTTTTCGCCCATCGTCCAATCGTCAATTAAATGCTCAGAAGTAAAAAACAAACATCTTTCAATATTGTCTGATTAATAACACAAAATCACCCTCCAACTCACAGATAACAAATTGATCTCCAGCAGGATGATAAACTTCTTTATGAATATTTTCCCCTCTCACGAGTCACGACTAACATAATATTGTGAATGCATTTCCTTACTAACACATCAGTTTCTTTTGTTATATGACGGCCCCCTCAATTTATATCTGTTGACCATTCAAAATAAATCTGCCGTATTTTTGCTGACTACGATTCGGTGCCATGTTGACTGGGTTTTAACAGCGTTTTGACATCTTAGAGGAAGGAAGCCAACTGTGTTGACAGCTAGATATTTTCTGTGCTATTTGAAATAAATTATGCAACGTGAAGAATTTGTAACCAAGGTTTATAGTTAAGAGTTTCGTTTGCAGTACCTAGTGATTTAAAAGTATAGTAGTAGAAAAATGTGGTAAAGAAAAATAATTGTGGTTCTCATTTGTGTTTCTTGTTTTTTTAGTGCATCTTAATAATTCGATTACTTAGTTTTTTTCAGCTTTCAATTAAGATTTCGTTTGAAGTACCTAATAACCGAACTGTTTTGCAGACAAGTTTCTCCAAAGCGCGTCTTTTCGACTGCCGAAGGTCAGGTCAAATCAGTCTATGTATGTAATGTATGCATGTATGTTTGTTCCTATGTGGCGTTTCAGAGACCAAACGCGTTGGCCGATTTTGATGATTCTTACGTCAATCATTTCGGTTTAACTCTGCGAGTTTTACAGGCTACATTAAAATTGGAAAATAGAAAAATGGCGGATTTTGGGCGCCATATAGTGGGGGCCAAATTTTTTTTTTCGAAGCCCGTTGGGGGTATCAAAATAAAGGGTAAAGGTAAGGGTTTTAAGTGGTGTTTTCAAAAAATATAACACTATGTAAATTATTCTAAAAAAAAGTAACTAAAAAGTAAAAAAAAAAAAAAAAAAATTAAAAAAATCAAAACAACCCGACTGGTTAAAAAGCGAACTAAAAAGACGTAAACAAGAAGAAAATCATGCTGTGCAGTCGGAGGATACATCTGGTTTTGGTTAGACAGCTCGCGAATATGCGCTTAAACTACAGTTATAATGTTGGTGGACCCTAAGTTATCCATGTCCGTGTTAACCCCATACAGATCTAGATTTATTTAAATACATAAGTACATAATATTGACGTAGTATCTCGAAGATTCAATAAATTAACATTCCCGCAACTACAAACTGAAGCTATATATATAAACAACCAACCTGAAACAGCTATGTTAAACACCAAAGCAATTTGGTAAAATACCGGTATAAATGTTAAAAATAATCTATAAAAATAATGTGTAAAATAGATATTGCCCTTAAAGAAAATGTTGGCCCCCATGGCGAAGTCGTTACATTACACGCAACATTTAATCTTGCGAACAAAGAAGAAAAATATATTTCGCCACTTATCTCCATGACCCTCATTCAACTTTTTTTTGGAAGTATCTGAAAACGGTAGGTCCTATGATTTTTTTTTTTACTTTTACTTAATTTATGGTAAACGGGCTTTTGAATGATTTCATTTTGGTTTTATAAATAAATAAGAATATAAATTGTACTGAAATAGAGCTGCCATTCGATAATCATAGTTCAATGAAATCATATTTAAATGAAGGTAAAACAATTTAAGATCACAAGAAAAATGCATAAAATTGAGGAGGAAAATAGTACTGTACCTATTTGCAAAGACCAGTAACTACGAAAAAGGCTGCATTTTAATTGATTTCATGTTTAAATTATTTTATATATATCTAAGACCTTCACTTAAAGCTGATATAATTATGTTATTATATACATTCTATACTGTATAATCTGCTTAAAGCTTAGTAACCAAGAAGTATGTAGTGTTGTGTCTAAAAACGACAACCAGCGGCCTACCCAAAACAGACTGCATTCTTTTTATCCACACGGACGTCCGGCAGTCTTATTACGTATCTTGCAAGAACAAAACGATAGCAATTATTGCCCTTTAATCACGAATCCGCATGATGTATCAGCGATAGCCACGTGATACCATTTTTTCGACAGTGCTGCTTCTATGGAACAATAAGTTAACTAAAATGTTTATTTGAACGCAGGGTGATCGCGATTATGGCGAGCAAATTTGGCTTCCAAATTTTGATTACTTATTCTCTTTTGATTTTGGTCAATTGCTAACTACTCCCAAATTGTGAAGTACAGAAGTTTTAAGGTCTTTGGCGGATTTTTTTCGAAATAACTGCTTATGACAAACAGCGTGCGATTAGCAAATAATTGGTTACGTTATCCCGATGTTTATGACACATGTCGATCGATCGCGTGATGACTGCACAATCGCTGCGCAATTATTGCTGATTACTGTTTCATACCACAGTTTCTAGCATTTTAACCACAGTGTCTCAAGACGAAAGCCTATGACCAGTGTGTGTTGCCAGTGATGACATATGTCTCCGAGACGTGGTAGCTTACAATGGGCCTCATCAGAAAGCTTACATTCGAAGTTTTCTTGCGTAATCGAATCAGAAATGTAGAGTTCCGTAAGAGAACCAGGGTGAGCAGGGCACATTGCTCGCAGAACGGGTGGCCGATGGAGCAAAAAGCTTCTGGAGTGGCGACCGCGAACTGGAAGACGCGAGACGTTGCGTTGGAAGGCCTCCCACCAGGTGGAACGATGACCTGGTGAAGGTTGCAGGGATCCGCTGGATGCGAGACGCACGGGGCCGATCAATGTGGCAACGCTTGGGGGACGCCTATGTTCAGCAGTGGAAGTCTTTTAGCTGATATGATGATAATGACTGTTTCATACGTAATAAGCCTACGGTTATAATACGTGGCTCACGCCAGATCTTTCGTTCAGCGATGAAAATTCAATTTTATATAGAAAATCAAGCTGACATCTGACGTATGACGCCGACTTTGATCCGTAAGGTTAAGGCTATATATGTATGTAACCATAATAATATAATCATACTAGAGCTTTATAGTCCAAGATCCCGGGGCCACCAGACGTCACGTAATTTCTGACAAAGGAAATGTGGACGATTGAGTAGTGTTAGTATGTACTAGTGTATTATTTGTATATATATGTATGTAACTATTATATTACATTACTTGCCTCACGTAAATTCTCCAAGCTGATTATGACGTATATTTTGGGCAATATCTTTAAAAATAAGTCGCCAATACTCCCAGCACTTTCCGTCGGCCGTATTGCTTTGCAGACGCTTTAAAGCTCCCAAAATAATTACTTAACTTCACGTAAATGCTGATGCTCTATTTTTATATATGTCCACCATACAACTATTTTAATACCTGACAGACCGATCCAACGGGCGAATCATCCCCTAAACTCAATTTTAATGCCTGTGTAGATAGGAGCGCGAGGGCATTTTCCACGCGCATTCAGAGACTGAGTGAGACATGTATTAGGATATATTGACTTCTCTCTCTCTTACTGTTTACTTATATCAATTAATTATAAATATTAAAAAAAATCATCAAAAAAAATAAAAATCCGGTAAATAATTAAAAATTGACTTATAAAAAAATGCTCATTTGACTACAATCATTCTAAAATTTTATTATATATAATAATAAAATTCTAATATATAAATATACAATAATAGTTTCTACTAAAGAGAAACGGACTATTTCATCATTCTCTATCTGTTAAGAACAAAGAGATGCACGTACTCGCAAATGCTTTCTTTGCTTAAATGTCAAGCAAATCAATTATCATTATTTACCATTTCCTTATCTTAAACTAAAAGAAGATGCATTTACTCATAGTCATAGTTACGCTTCTGAACACGTGATTCTGTGTAGTATGTCCATACTGCAATAAAAATAAGGATGAAAAACCGTCCTTGTTACCGTTATTTTTCGGAATATATTAAGGGATGTCCTGTGCCCGCAAATTAAGGTTATTTTACACGACTTAAAACATTTTCCTTATTAAGTGTAATAAAAATCATAACTGCCGTCATTTTGAAGACACGTTTCAAATTAATTACGAATGATAGACCCACATTCTTGGGATTTTTGCAAACACGTGGCTGGTAAGATTTATAATTTTTGGAAGATATCGTCTATATGATTTTACTGGATTATTTTAACATAGGTAACATGCAAAATAAACACATAATTAAATATTTCGTACTTAAAAAGCAAGGCTGACATATTCTTAAGTGGTGGTCTTTAATGGCGAGATTGAAGTTGATGATGACGCAAGTCGATCCTTTTCTAATCCTCGATGTGCAATGATATATTTTATTATTGATCCGATATACATACTTATTGGCACAATGCTTAAGTCTACATCCATCATGATTATGTAGACTCTTGGGTGTCTCTCAAAAGACGAATAGGGTTAATTCTGCAAACATAAACAGATTTACCTACTCAAAATTCACAAAAACATGGACACTGTAATAAAAAGACAACGCCGTAAGTTGAGATAATGCTTCCTGTATCCCAGAATACTCCGTTAGTCCAATGTTAAGCGAATATTTTAGCGAAAAGCGTTAGACAATTCATTTTCTAAAAACATGGGATGTTACGTCACTCTTGGAGATAAGTTTGGGTACTGCCGGGAGCTGCAGGCAGATGCAACGTTTTAGAAATAGATTGTGGATACTTGTAAAGTGATCTGAAGACCCATTTTCGTAATTAAGAAACCTCCAAATTCAAGTCAACAATCTCATCACAGCGACAATCAATTTAAAGAACTTCTTAATAAGAAGGTAAAGTCAGATGTATTTTTGACCGATTGAGACTGAAAAATACAGGAGTTGCCCCTTAGGTGCATAGCGTATACCATTGCCGCGCGTATACAATAGCAGCAAGTACATGATATGTTTACACATGACTACATTTTTATCGTTACCGAAATCAGATTACTATTCTAATAAATTGATACTGCAAAATTTTCTCAGAAAGAGCTGCCAGCACCTTATAGTCCAGAATTTCTATACCTATAGATATCTCGAGAATTTCCAGGAACACGTCCGCAATTTACTTCAGGACATAACTTCTGTAGGTGTAGGTGACTGTACCAAATGGTTAAAAAGACGAGTCTCCGATGTCTTTGAGGTGAGTGAAACTGCAAGTTCCCTTTATTTTCATATTTTATACATTGAAGAGGAAGCGCGTTATAATGTTTTTACATGTTTAGGTAAAAGGGGTGTATGTGTGGTCCTTACGCTTGTTTCTTTTAGAAGATGAGAAAGGTGGACAATGAGCCATTTTCGAAAATGCCTTTAAAATTGAAAGCTTAATTTATTTACTTTCATATATTCTTTTGTGATTAGAATCTAGCTACGCATGTTTATCGTCTTATCAAATTCCCAAAACAACGAGTTTATGGGAGGCAGACTTTAAGGAAAATAAGACTGGACATACGGGATCCGCTGCTGCTTACCCATTTGGGGAATACAGGAGTACGTATGTTGTTAGATAAAATAGACCTTTTTCTTTTTGAAGAACAGGTGTGTTAGCAACGGACACATTATACCAGGCATAATAGGAATATAGTCTGGAACCAATACCGCCATTTTCTTACGCCGATTAGGTACAGGTATTTCCATAGAGCGCGGAAAGGCTGCGCGGCGTCGAACAGCGACTAAAGATGACATCTAAACTAATGTCATACATTTAAGCCTCCCTCTAGATGGAGTAACGACCACAGGACCGATCAGTGCGGCGACGATTTGGGGAGGCCTATGTCCAGCAATGGACGTCTTATGGCTGAAATGATGATGATGAATGTCAGAAAAAAGGTAAATCTTTGTATGTTTGCAAAAGATTATCTCTGGAAGTGCTGAGCCTATGGTGTACGAAAATTCTTACACTGATAGACAGTTACGCTGCCACTGTGTGTGACAGATGTAACTTTTTATCGCGGCAGAGACACGATTCCCTGCAGGAAAGACCATGGAAACGAAGCCACGGGCAAAAGCTCGTTGCTGTGTGCTGAGCATAAATTTCAACTGTCATAGTTATAGTCAGAACTATCACGGGCCTTAAAAAAAATAAGGCTATATTTTAAGCCTAATTTTATAAGTAAACAGTAACATCAAAGTGTCATTGAACACGATTGGTTTGTATGGATAGTTTTGGCAACAAGCGGGAAATAGCCACAGAGCGACGAGATGCCTCCTGAGCCAGCTGAGGCACCTATGGACTCTGTGCACTGTGGATGTTTCGCTACAATTGCTGTCAAAGGAATTGGCTCACAGCCTCCACCAGAAAAAAAGGCATAAAGTAGATTTTACTTTATCCGACCTGTATTAATAGTATCATAAATTTTATATTTACAACATATATTTCCTACGTTATCTTATCGTAAATGAAAGTTGTATCTCTGTTCCCTTGTCGACCGTTACTCTTATGCTAGTCCTGAAATACTGAAATGTTTCGAGTATTATTCATAATGTTATTGATTAACATTATTCTCTCCTATATAATATTTGAATATATTGTAAACTCCGTTGGGACGCGATAAAACTGTAGTTTAAATTAGGGTAATTATTTTTAGGGTTCCGTACCCAAAGGGTAAAAACGGGACCCTATTACTAAGACTCCGCGGTCCGTCTGTCTATCTGTCTGTCACCAGGCTGTATCTTATTAACCGTAATAGCTAGACAGTTGAAATTTTCATAGATGATGTATTTCTGTTGCCGCTATAACAACAAATACTAAAACAAATAAAATAAATTTTTAAGTGGGGCTCCTACACAACAAATGTAATTTTTTTGCCGTTTTTGAAGATAATGGTACGGAACCCTTCGTACGCGAGTCCGACTCGCACTTGCCCGGTTTTTTATTAGCTTTTTGATCGTGTTTGTGTTACCTTTTTAGGGACCGAATTTTAGATTTCAGTAACGTAATTCTCTTACTAAGTTAATGTTAGTGCTTTTGATTGTAATCGTTAGAAATATGTAAACATTTAAGCAAACGCTTTTGATTTTATTGAAAAAATAATTATATTGTTTAGTGTTTATCTACTCTAATTTCACGATGACCAAATTGAGTATCTTGGTAAATTACAAACCCACTAAAATTACATTACAAACTGATGCGCAAATATTGGTTGCATTCGACATGAGAGGAAATGGATGTGGATAATGCACCTTCCTATTCTAGCTAACAGACAAACCAATTAAATTAGTTAATAGTAGTATAGGAACACATTGACTGTTTCCAAACATTGGTCATCTAGTCAAGGACTTATCAAATTGGTTACGCCATGGTTATCCTCGAGTTGGCGAACTAATCGTGGCCTCCAAATTCAATCACATTACCTGGTCACATAATCATCGGTACCTATCTACCTTCCGCAATTTCATCCTCTTCCCCAATTACAGCCTTCCCAGAAAACAATTGGAGAAAGGTATTTAAGATACACATTCCAGTCCCATTCCTTGGTACCGAAGAACACGGAGCAAATGAATTACTGTTCAATCATAATTCCGTTCGCAAAGGAAATATTTACCGCATTTTCTTAGCTATGTAGTAAAACTGACCTTATTCTGAAGAAAAAATTATACGTTGAGATATTTGGGCTTTGGTTGGTGGACATCAAATGTGATTTAGTTGTAAACATTGGTCGATAAGGCCAAATGTTAGGGTCGTAGGCTATTTGCGTGTGAATCAACAGAATTGGATGCTGGGACACGTATAGTGGTTTCTTGGAAGTGTCGGTTATCTATTGAATATATTCTGCGTTATATGTATATTATTCTGATCTACATTCGATGAAACAGAACAGATATAAAATTTACGTTACGACAAGGAATCCCCATGGAACATATTCAGTAGGCACTTCTATATTTTATTCGATTGTGAGTATTGATGAGTTTTACTGGTATTTTCTTAATGACATTTATAAGATAACCTTATAAAAATCAATATAATCAATCTTAACCTTTGTGTCTATATAAGAATTCAAAGATTCTATTTCCAGATGATAATCAGTTGGTTTATGAGGAAAAATACATAATTTATTGGGTATAATGAACTCTTCTTAAAATTATAATACTCGTTCGAGGGATTTTGTAACAATAGTCAGTATTGTATCGAAGCTAGCAATAGTTTAATTTGTAGATATTTATCGGATTCAATCATTCAGTGGCAATTGTTGTCTGCTGGGTTTCGGATGTTTGTTAATCAATCTGATAGAATACAATATATTTGCTAGTAGACGGTAGGTACTATTGAGTAGATAGAACATAGGTACCTACTTATTGTTTATTTAAAAGGAAACTTTCTCCACTCCAATCGATTCAATTGCCAGGAGAATCAAAAAACTCCTCGATTAAAGTCAATATATAACATATATTACTTTGTCTCTAATATTCATTGTGTCAATGTCATGCATACCTGTTATTTGCATGGTTACTGAAATGCCGATATTGGATGTTATTTTATTTGAATTGTAAGTGACAGTGCTGTTGGTGTGCTTATTATATAAATAAATAAATAAATAAATAAATAAATATTTATATGGGTATCAATAATTGAATAAAGTGGAAGAAATTACTAAGAATAAAGTTGTTGTCAGTTTTCAAACGACTACAAAGGAGTCAATTAAAAAGAAGGAAGTTCTCAATTCGATGTATGTTATTTTTATATGTTTATTCGCCTGAACATTTGAGCTGCATATTTTCCACCACCTGTACAGCAGCAAACACTTGACTTGTTCCTTGATAAGGTTACCTCTGTTATCGAGACAACCGGAAACCAAACCTTGATGGCTGGCGACTTCAACCTTGGATTTATTAAATGGAACCTGGACGTGGCCAGATCTGAAAGTACATCGACGACACCAAGTAACTATAATAATCCACTGGGTTACTCGTTTATTGACTGCTTGTCCCTTAATAATTTTGAACAACTGAACCCCGTACGAAATCATCTTGACAAAACCCTCGATCTAATATTCTGTATTTTTCCTGGTGGTTTGTCCACGAATGTAAAACTCCTCTGTCGGTTGTAGACTCTCATCATCCACCATTAGACATTGTTATAAAAAATATCAAATTTACTTCATTTAAATGTAATCGCTCTGTAAAGTACCATTATCATAAGCAAACTATGTATAGTTAAATAAGCGAATAAAACAAATAATTTGGAATGCGTGTTTGGTTGAGTCTGCAGATGTCAATGCATTGGTGGAAGTATTATATAAACATCTTTATAGTATAATTGATGAGATCATACCAAAACAAACGCGTAAATTGTTAAGTACGTATCCTCCTTGGTTCCCGAGGGCTCTTATAAAACTGTTGAACGAGAAGGAAAAGCTTAGAAAACGGTTTAAAAAATATAAAAATCCCCGCGATAACTATGAATACAGATTGTTAGGTGAAAGAGCAAATATTATGATAAAAACTAGCTACAATGACTACGTGGGGAAAATCAAAACGGGCTTATCACGAAACCCCAAACTATTTTGGACATTCGTTAAAGCAAAAAGATCCCAGACCAATGACATACCGTCTGAGATGAAGCTTGATAGCTTAATGGCCACTACTGGGGATGGGGTCTGCAAGCTCTTTGCAGACCATTTTTCCTCAACTACTTTCGTCTCATCGGACAATGTAATACATGATTCACTGCAAGAAGGCCACATGTATCCCCAGAGAAGTTTGGGTCTGGTTGTATTCTCTGAGAGGGATGTTTTCAGGGTTCTTAAAAAACTAAACGTGTGCAAGGGTCCGGAACCTGATGGTTTACCACCATTATTAGTTAAAAACTGTGCGAGTACTTTAGCCCTACCGATTAAAATAATATTAAACCACTCAATTAAAACAGCAGAATTCCCTTCTAAATGGAAGGATGCCAACGTAGTACCCATTTTCAAAAAAGGTGAAGCTAACAACATTAAAAATTATCGCCCAATATCCATTTTATCAATGTTTTCAAAGGTCTTTGAATCCATGATGTGTCCCATTTTAACATCGTACTTCAAAGCATGGATTTTGCACGAAAAGATCCACCACAACTAACCTAGCCTTTTATGTCAATGTCCTCAGCAGACTTGTTGACGCTCGCACACAAGTTAATGCCATTTATACAGATTTTAGTAGTGACTTCGACAAGGTAGACCATCGGATCCTATTTCAGAAACTTTCAGACATCGGTATATTCGGCCAGCTTCTCCAGTGGTTCAAATCCTATCTGACTGAAAGAAAACAGAGGGTTGTAGTGAAAGGGCATGAGTCTCCTTTTTATTATTCTACTTCGGGAGTTCCACAAGGCTCCCATATGGGTCTGATATTGTTTTTGGTATTAGTCAATGACAACGTGAATTGCATCAAACACAGTGAATGTTCGGATTTACAAGGTATCTGCGGTATAAGTCAAACAGCTGTCCTCACACGGCTACTTATCCTGAGAGGTTAAATCACTTCAAACTAACTACCCTAGAAAACCGCAGAAAAAACATGGACATGGATAAATATATTTTTTCAAAATTGTCAATGGCTTGGTCGATGTCCCTGGGCTTCTTTCTATACGACATAAATATATCTGTCCCCCGCTGTAGTCAACCCAGGCCTGAACGTAAGGTTGATTTATTTGTACCACCTGCAGCTCGAACAAACCTAAGGCGATCAGCACCATTGAGCCGTTTCATGAGAACCTATAATGAGAGCCACTCTCGCACCAACGGCATTGACATCTTCTCCAACAACTTGACTCAATATCGAAGACAACTTGCCCGACAACTTGAGGAAATTAATTGATTAGCTGTTTTATTCCATCATTGCCTAATTCCATAATTATTGTATCTTTTTATTTTTGATAAAGATTATGTTTATTATTAAAGTTTACGATTATTGTTATTATGATTATTATTATTGAATAATTATGTGTTTTGTTTTGTATATTATTTATTATTAATTGATTAATTTTTGTTTTTTGATTGATTAGTTGACATTTTTTATTTTGTATCTTTTAATTGTTTTTTTCTAATTGATGTAAGTGCTGTGCACACCTATAAGTGGAAAGTTTGCTGTAGTTACTGAAATTGATATTATTATTTTTGTCATTGTTTCTGTGAACAATCCGTTGGAATAAATAAATAAATAAATGTTTATTACGCGATTACTCCGCCAATTGCAAACCGATATTTTAATTATTTTTGCGTTTGAAAGGGTATACACCCGGGGTGGTCCCATTGTGTCACCAAGTCAGAATCTGATGATGTAATCCCATGGAAATCGAGAGAACTCCTTAAATATTTTGTGCATACATATAGCAGCAGCAGTTATCTGGAATCTGAGAGTACTTACGCTTTACTTTTTGAAAAAATCCAAAAAGCCTTTCTTCGTTTTCATTATAAAAAAAACTCTTCGGATATTACCCCTTCCTATACCCTACCAAAATTATAATATAAAGTTTTTGTAACTAGACCAAACCATAATTATTCTTATGTATCTTTTTTGGAGGTCAGTAGATTTTTAAATGATTTTTATTTATAATTGAGAATAGATTCTACACAATATGCCCATCATATTCAAACGTTATTTTGCTATTGCTAGTAATTTCATGCAAGTGGAAAAATGAATGCGAGGAGAGTAATGTTTTTTTTGGGAAATGTCCTTTAGATCTAATTAAGATTATAACGTAAATAATTTTTGTTTTGCAATCTTAATGATGATTAGCCAAGTACGCAGCAGATATCAAAGCGCAAAATACTGCGCGCAAACACAGGTGCTCTCTCTGTACCACCCCACGTTCGGTACGATATTACCTCCCTGTACTTAATAAGATTTTCGTAGATTTAATCCATAGTAGGTAATCATACCTCACTTCCTTTATATTATCTATATTGAAGCTCTCATGATTTCCCTAAGGACCGTCTTATATTAGATAAGACATCAAAACTGAACGTATAAAACTAAACTGATACGAGTAAGTTATAGTTAGCTGTAGTCACTAAAATACTGAGTTTTTGTTGTATATCATGGCATCAAGACTGATATTAGAAAAGAGCAAAGAAAATACCCGTTCATTTCGTCTAACTGATTCAGATAAATGGGAATATTATCACCAGAGAAGCGTTGTACTGGCATCCAAGGAATAAAAAAGAAGTGTAGGTCGTCCGGATGTGAGATCGGCAAAAGATGGAAGATGTGGTTGCTTTCGTAGGCCATTCATTACGTAAAAGTATGGTATGATGAATTAAATGATAGTCTTTGAGATAGCGATGACTCATTAAGGGTGTCGTTATTCTTATATCAACAATAATGATGAAATAGCAGAGGAATTTTAGAAACAGTTGACAAAATCTGCGGCTCTTTAGCAAAATATTTTTCCTCACTCACAATATTATCCCCTTGTCAAACTAAGACCCTTACTTATACGAGAACAAAAGAAAAACACGATACAAGATATCTAGAAGAATCTAGATTTTCTTCGAGTAAAAGCCGTAAAAGTGGACCGAAGGAAGCGAATTATTACTTCGCTTTAAGCGCTAAAGCTTTAGCGACAGACATGAAATAGTTATCACTTATCAGGGCAGTATATTTTTCTGAGCTGTGAAAATATTGTCATCCTCACAAGAGTTTTACAATGATTATCAAAGATTTATTTTATTTTTATAAAAGTTTTAGTTACTGATGAAGTTTCTTAATAGCTGGAAGGACTGCTCTACTACGAGTACTACAAAATTGCAGTTTGGGGACAGATATATATCAGAACTACGTAGTCTGCGTGCGCTCGTGCAGTTCTAAAGCAAATGATTTAGGGCAGATTTCTCAGTAGTAAAGAACAAAAGAAAATACTGAACAAAAAGTATGGTGGTTTGACATATTTTCTCTATCAAAGCTGTCAAACTGTAAATTTTAGTCGCCAATTTATAGTTATCTGATGACTTAAAAGTAGGCCCTAAATAAATGCCTGAAAATTGACAACTGATTGTGCAGTAGTTGGGGTGCCATACAGTTGATTGGCTAGCTTCGGCATATTCCTTGGTCAAGCTAATTTCAGGCACTAGACGTTTTTTTGGCAGAGATGTTTCAACAAACAACAATGATAAAAATTTTCAACTTTTATTCTCCAGAATTGGAATTTAACCTTTGGACAAGAACGTTATTTTAAGTTAGTCATTATTTTAGTGTTCCAAGGTTTAAGTTTAACGGGAACTGTGCAGACTGATAAGTAGGTACTAGAATAAACATTCTGATTTAATGATGGAATAATACCGGCAAATGGGATTGGCGTAAAGTTTTAATAGACCATTTAAATCGTGGCGGTTTTACGGGTTCAGACTAATAGCTTTAACAGTGGCGTTGGCTATTAACCTGGCAAAATAATGCAATGTAGCTGACGATATAATAAAAAAGCCAATTATTAATTGAACCACGAGCTGCGGTTGCCCAGTATCGATAAAGAGACTGTCTGGAATCTTTGTGTAATTTATTTAATCATCACTGCTCTCAAAATTGTGATTCTTCATTCTTGTTCTTCTTTATGATGATACCCCGGCATAATTTAGAACCAAAATTTCGAAGACATTTGATTTCCACCAACACGCAATGAGCTCACGCGGTACATTGGAGAATGATTCCACGCCTTTTCACTGAGAGGAGGGTTGTGTTCCAGCACTGGAGATATAATAGGCTGATAATTCTTATAGGGGAGATAGGGCTAAACGTGCCGGTTTACATAAAATACAAAATTGAGCTATGAAAATAGTGTACTATATTGTGTGGCTTACGCACATATTTAAAGAACGATTATTGGCGTTTCTGAATAGCGATATTGTTTTGTGCATCGTTAAACAGTTTTCATACCAAAACATTTATGAGATCGATTGGAACGGCAAAAATAATGGCTGGTTATTCCATCGTTTCATATACAAACTTCAAAAATTAAATCTCAGTTCACACACGATAATAATGCAAAATATGTGATTATTTTTTGTGTACCACCAGCAGTAAATAAAAAAATCAAAGGCAATCATATATTATTCCGTGGGGTTAGTAGTTCAGTCGATATTCAGTTTTATTCCATAACTACTATTCCACCATAATGGTAGCAACTAAAATGGCTCCTGCAACGGCATAGTTTTATAACGTTTCGCCATGAAGACCATTATGAATCACTCCTTTTGTTACTTGTGTTCCTATTCTCATCGGAACAACCCACCCCTGGCACATTTAGCCCCGCTCTTCCCTACAATTGTTTTAAAAAGAAATAAAATATGTTAAAAGTTTTGTAACTTGTTATAGTTAGTTAGTTAGGTAATCGAATGTAATATAATTATCAGGTTCATAATAAATTATATTGAATTATTTTTCCTCATTTCTATAATTTAAATAATTGATCCATATTTATGTCTACTTATTACGGATTAAAATATATCAATTATTAACAAGTATCTTTTTCCACATGGCTACTTTGCTTGCCAAACATATCTTCATTGAAATTTAACATACTTATTTTCTGAATTTACGTTTTAATTAATCCATCTGTCATCTATAAAGGCATATTGCTATAATTTTTTAATTGAAATTTTATTAAAATTTAATTCTGCATTCCTGGAATGTGACTGATCAGCAAATAAGGCTCGCGATTAAGGTTTAAAATAAGATATTATTGTGAACTAGTTGCCTTCCGCGGCTTCACATGCGTTATAGTGATTTACCATCACAAGAGAACTTAATATCGAAATTGACGAACTTAATAGACTAGTAGACCTAGCAGACATGTGGGAGATGCCTATGTTCAGCAGTAGAAGTCTTTCGGCAAAAATAATGACGATGATGATGAATATAGATTAAATTCTATTCGTGTGCCAAGTTTCATCAAACCGTTCAGCAGCGAAAACATAACCAACGGGCATACCTTCGCCATTATAATATTAGTATATATTAGTTTGGATAGGTACTAATTCGGAGTTTCCTTGCGTGATCGCATCAGAAATGAGGTTAACAGTAGAACCAAAGTTACCGAAATAGCCCGAAAAATTGCGAAATTTAAGTGGCAATGGGCAGGGCGCATTGGCCGAAAAGCCGCCAACTTGGTGGACCGATGACCTGGTTAAGGTTGCGGGAATCCGCTGGATGCGAGGCGCATGGAATCAGTCAATGTGGCGACGCCTGGGGGAGGCCTATGTCCAGCAGTGGAAGTTTTTTAGCTGAAATGATGATGATGATGAGGTACTCATTAATTATAATAATTTCTCAGTACTAAGTATCAACGATCAAACTTAATCTATCAGTCAAAATACATGCTGAAATTAAGACTGAATTTCAAGGTTAATTCAACACGGGTAAAGACCCAAAGGGCCAATTTGTCTCGATCCGTCAGGCCATTGGCGTTAAACAAAGCAGATAGCACCGGTGATTGCCTGACGGTAGTACAGTTAGTGCTTTACAGGGAACGGTGGCTTTTCAAAGTAAATTGCTGATATGGAATCGGTAAGTGGTTTTAGTGTTAGTCTTTTAGAGAAAGGAAAGTGTTTTGTGATGTGAGATGATTGACGTAAATAATGCGACTCAAATTAAATAAACAGGGTCTAATAATACCAGCCGGTTATTGTCCCACTGCAGAACAAATGCCTCTTCTCCTACAGAGAAGGCACGAGTATTACCTAATCACTAGCTTGCTATTTCTTTGGAGAATGCTCATCGATGTATGGAATCCCGTACCATGCTGCATCAAAATCAAACTTTGTTTTTTATACACTACACTGACCATGTTAACTCCTACAAAACTTCTTTTTTAAAACAAAACCCGGGTTTCGGCGTTATTTTATAAAATCGAAAATAACCTAAAACTAGGTCTATTTTTTTCGACGCTACCAACGACGTATTTTATTATAGACGCGTTATATTTTATTATAGACGCGTTATACACGGCCGTTTTATTTATATATTAAACAAAGGAAACGATTACTGGTTAGTCAATTCATCAAAAATTGGTTCTATTGCATTCTACATCTCAAAGATTATGACCGGCTTTGAATGGCCAATTAACCATATATAAAATAATGATAATCTTTTAATTAAAGAATCTATTCTATTTTTTTTTTTAATTTATGTAGAATCGGAAACGTATATTATTTTGCACAGAGATCATGACACTTTCAAAAATCAAGGGTATCATGTGAAACGGAACGTCGTTTATTTATAGGGAGTAAAACAATATCCATACTTTTAAACTCAAAAGTAAATTCCCTATTCAAAAATCAAATCCCCGACGCATAATGCCGTAAAAAAATATGAAACTAATTACTATAAAATTTTGGTCTTGATGCGTGAGACTTTTTGGTACCACTTTTGGTCATTCTCCTTTATAATATGAGCTATAAGTCCAGATCTCCTCACGATTTTTTCTTTAACCGATGTCAGCGATGTAGATAAACTTAGAAAGTACAACGAATTGAAAAAATCACATTGGTACTAATCCGGATTTGAACAACCTTATGAGACCCTAACCTAAACAAAATATCTGCAATTGTCAAGGTTGGTAATGAAATAGGTACTCTCATTTATTTACTAGACTTTATTTTGTATTAATGCGACAGATAAAAAGAAAAATAATTTCTAAAATATTCTACCAAGGGCGCAATTATATTAATAGGAGTCTAGGCTAATAATCCAATCTTTATTTATATTGAATTTAAAAATTCTTCAACAAATATTTTCGCCATTCTAAACCAGATTTACATGCAAACAATCTAAAGAAATGTATATATTTTATGAATTTGTTTCACTCAACAAACACTTTTTGTAAGTAAATTTTCTCCAGTCGAATATCTGATTTGGATTCAAAGTCACGTGACAACTCTTGGCGTCCCATTACCCGAATTTCGGTAACAGGGATATTCCGAGGCCTAAGGGGCGTATTATAGGAACTCGATTGAAATTTTGTGGTCGCCTTGAAATATTATTCCCGGTACTCATGTAATTGAAATGTCAAGTTGAGACGTAAAGGTTGCTAAAACAATCGTAAAGTCTATAGTGATATTTTAGCATTATTTGGTTTTTGTTTTTTATAACTGCAAATCCGCTATATTTATGATAAGTTACCGTAGGATCAATGAATATCGAGGTTCTCAAATTAGTTAGTATTGATTTATACTTTTAACTCGAAAAACATATTCTTAACTAGCCGTTGCCCGCGACTTTGTTAGCGTGTACTTTAGTTTATAAACACAGTCTTCACCTTCGTAGGCGTAATTAACTAACTTGGCTTAATAGTCTCCTATGTCCCCTAGACGGGCAGAGGGCAACCACAGGAATCTTCCATCGCGATCGGTCTTGAGCTTCACAGTTCACGTCGCTCCACGTCATTCTGATGCTCACCGCTTCTGCCCACACGGTGCGACGCCAGGTTTGACAGAACGGCCACGCTTTCTTTTCCTTCGGGATTCCAGTTCAAAGCTTGCTTGGGAATGTGATCTGGACCCCTTCGGAGCGTGTGGCTAATCCATCTCCACTTGTGACGCTTGATCTGGCGGTCGATCGGCATCGTTATTCTCGTGGCATTTCTCCAACAGCTCTACATTGGAGATGGTCTCTAGCCAGCAAATTCCGAGAATGCGACGATGACAACGGTAGACGAAGACTAGGATTTGGCGTGAGATCTGCCACATTTTGCACCAACAGAGCAGCACGAATTTGAAATTGAACCCAAATGTTTTAAGTTTAATCCTTCAGGTCAGTTTTCATGCTAAAGAGTTCTTTTTTTAAGAAACTGTATGAAATTATTCATGATTACATTAGGTTGGCCACCGAATACGGCGACTGCTTTCGGTTGAACCGGATCGGTTAACCGATGTGGGTTATTTACATTAAGTTGGTAACCGAATACGGCGACCATGTTCGTCTAAGTTGTCGGTATACCGGTTTCGGTGACCGCATTCAGCCATTCATTAATTCACAATGAATAAATCAACTCTAATGAATAAATCAAAATTTTAATAAATCAACCGTGTCCGGTCACCGAAAACGGTCTGCGGCCAAATACGGGTAACTGAAAACCTGTTTAAACTCGTCGGTGACCAAATACGGGCTGCAATCAAATCGGTCAAAACGACCTAACGTAAATGAGCCATAAGCGCCTAGGAGAGTACTAGGAGGTTTTTGGTTACAAGGCCTCTCAGAATCGATGGCCTAGCAGGCAGCGGGCATTTTCTGGATGCCAGAAGCACAGAAATGGTCGATGTAGCGACGCTTAGGGAGGGTCTAGTTTTCACACGTCTTTCGGCTAAAATGATGACAAATGTTTCGGATAACGATTAGTTCAGGTCCTCTAGCTCAGAATAACGCACGCGTTTTCTCTTTGTTGACGTTGGCGAGTCAACAAAGGGGAATAATTAAATATTTTTTTGGAACGGACTACATTTAAAAAAATACTGTTTTTTCCAAACATCAGGTTATTACCGACGTAAAATTTCTACGACAGAATCATGTGTACTGAAATCATTGTACTCTTATTCGTCGGTATCAAAGATTATATAAAATTTTATTAAACTCTCAGTATTTTCGTAACCGAATCAATTGATAGATAAACATTACAAAAAATACCTCTTTATAATAATACCTAGTACCTAACTAGTACCTAGTTTCCCACCTCATATTAGTGGCTATTGATTGAGTTCTCCTTGATCGAGCACACGATTAATGTTCACACATTCGTGGCTCAGGGATTTGACCTAAATCACTTTTATCATCTATGTATCCGTGGAATGTAGTTGTCGGAGGAATGGATATCGTATCGAAAACTTTTGCTACGGATTCAGTAGCCGACTCTACCTACATGGTCTAGACGTAAAGTTCGATTAACAGTTTAATTTAATTAAGATTTCTTAGCTTTCGGATGAAATATTATAACATATATATGTCGGCATTTCTAAGATATCGTTCTGAAGAGCGCTATGGTTTCAAATGACTTTGACAGATGGCAACTTGACGTTAACACTTGACATTAGTTTATGGCGCGAACAACAGAGGATGACAGAAGGAATCGAGAGAGATATGGCGGGTTGGATTGAGTTGTGAATTCGTGATAAAAACCTGAGGAGAAAAACAGTGAGAGTTACCGATTGTTCGTGTAGATCAAACTACGTGTCATAGTGGAATGTCGTTTAAGTTATTCGCCAATACATAATGTGATCAGTTACATTGTGAGCCTACATACAAGCAAAGAAGTTGGTTTGCTTAACATCTAGCCCGAAAGAACCCATGCAATAATGGCTTTTCCTGACAATTACACAGTCGTCCCTACATCAGATCGTGGGATATAAGGGCTTGATATTTAGGAGACTAGTGAAATAACAATCGAACAACTTGTGATCAGTGAAATTACCTACTGAAAGAAAGTCGGTACCTAGCGGGAAACTTCAAATACATGAAGACTTGTGTGACGGGTATTCGGTCAGAACATAATCTTATTTGCAGCACAAGGAGTGACTGAAAAACATTCCTCAACCATAAAGTTTGATCATGATGGTTTGAAAGCTTATTGAAAGGCTTTTGAGCTCAGCTGTTCAGTTTAATTGAAAGAATACTGGAAAGATTCCAATTAATTGGTAGAAAAACCAGGAACTAAAATCAAGACTTGATTTTGCAAATCATGGTCCGGAGAGAATCATGACTATTTTGGAAACATGGTTAACAAGTTTGAAAAGTACCTCAAGTGATGGGATTCTTAACGCTACCTGCCTGGTAGTAAGTTGTGTTAAAGGTAATGGTAATTGAAGAATCTGCTGCGCATGAGAAAGTTCAGATTTAAGAAACATCTGGTTACGGAAAGTATCTACAGTAGCTGGTAAGGTCACTTTATTTTTTTGATGTTCATGGAGAAAGAAACTTTTACCACCCTTTTGTGGTTCCACTGCAGTTGGTAAAACAAAAATTACATTGTAAAGCTGTTGAATTTCTTGTACACTACAATATACAATGTTTTTGTCTGTTAAAAGAAAATAAGTGGAGAAAAAGAAAAAGCAATTGATTGCACATTACAGATTCAAGGTTGTTTCAAATTGTAGATTATTATGGTTTTCACAAAAGTCTAACTTTTGTGCCTTAGAAACATAGTATGATAATCTTTGCTGTTACTCATTGACGGTATATTCATTTTTACAATTTACGTGATGATTGATTTTTTTAATTGCTGTGTGATTGTTACCTAATTGTTTGACTGCCTTGTCCACAATTATTACTTGGGGTCTAGGGTTGAATCTCTGGACAATATGTAGTGGTATCCTATTACTTGAAGCTTGAACTTGGTTGGTGAGTTAAGGGTGCGCTATACACCTTTGCTTGCAGACATTGATTGGTGAGTGCAGACATGTTATTTTGTGTTATAAAATTGTCTCTATGTAAAGATATTCGAATATGTCATAATATAGTGGTGCTTTAGTGACAGTACTTATCACAGAAATATTGTAATTTCTTAATATTGGTAGTGTGTCTTCATGGGGTTATTTATGCCGTTCATTAATTTTTACTACCATTGTGATGGCGCTGTGGCTGGGCCACTGGATGCTGCTCTGCGTGTTGCGGGTTCCATTCTCATGTGGAGTAGATGTTTGCGTGGCCTGCAGGTGGTTGTTCTGGATCTGACTGTTTGTGAGTTTGGAGTGTTTGTGAACGCACCCATAATACCTGTTGATTTGATGTCTAATGGAAGGTGGGAGCCTGGTGCCTCCGGTGCTTTGGTGACCTGTTGTTTGGAGTATGTGACATAGTATGATGTGTTAAGCATCTGGAAGGTATGGCACCCTTGGTGCTTCGAGACCGACCTGACGTTTGTTGCGAGCCAGGTTCGTTAGGTAGGTTGGTGGGTGGTCGAAGGGGCCCAGCACGCCCGGTCCACGCCACGCGTTTTACAGGTGGATGGTCGAAGGGGCCCAGCACGCCCGGTCCATGCCACGCTGTTAGTAGGTGGGTGGTCGAAGGGGCCCAGCACGCCCGGTCCACGCCACGCGTTTTACAGGTGGATGGTCGAAGGGGCCCAGCACGCCCGGTCCATGCCACGCTGTTAGTAGGTGGGTGGTCGAAGGGGCCCAGCACGCCCGGTCCACGCCACGCGTTTTACAGGTGGATGGTCGAAGGGGCCCAGCACGCCCGGTCCATGCCACGCTGTTAGTAGGTGGGTGGTCGAAGGGGCCCAGCACGCCCGGTCCACGCCACGCTTTGTCCAGCTGGATGGTCGAAGGGGCCCAGTACGCCCGGTCCATGCCACGCTGTGTAGGTGAGTGGTCGAAGGGGCCTAGCACGCCCGGTCCACGCCACGCGTTGTCCAGGTGGATGGTCGAAGGGGCCCAGTACGCCCGGTCCATGCCGCGCTGTGTAGGTGGGTGGTTTAAGGGGCCTAGCACGCCCGGTCCACGCCACGCGTTGTCCAGGTGGATGGTCGAAGGGGCCCAGTACGCCCGGTCCATGCCGCGCTGTGAGTAGGTGGGTGGTCGAAGGGGCCCAGTACGCCCGGTCCACGCCACGCGTTGCGCAGGTGGATGGTCGAAGGGGCCCAGCACGCCCGGTCCATGCCACGCTGTGAATAGTTGGTTGGTCGAAAGGGCCCAGTGCGCCCGGTATACTTTGCGTGGTATGATGAGTCGTTGGATGATTGAAAAGGGCCTTGTGCGCCCGTTCCACACATGATATGATGAGTTGTTGGTTGATCTAAAGGATCTTGTGCGCCTGGTCTTCACCGTATGATATCGCAGAGTATGCATGTCAGGAATGGACGAGCGGATCCAAATGGAATGTTACTTTCTTTGGTGTGTGATATTTGACGAGCCATTATAAGAATTGTTAAATGCTCGAGGCCTCGCAAAATGTCAGGAGGCCGTGTCGGCATTTCTAAGATATCGTTCTGAAGAGCGCTATGGTTTCAAATGACTTTGACAGATGGCAACTTGACGTTAACACTTGACATTAGTTTATGGCGCGAACAACAGAGGATGACAGAAGGAATCGAGAGAGATATGGCGGGTTGGATTGAGTTGTGAATTCGTGATAAAAACCTGAGGAGAAAAACAGTGAGAGTTACCGATTGTTCGTGTAGATCAAACTACGTGTCATAGTGGAATGTCGTTTAAGTTATTCGCCAATACATAACGTGATCAGTTACATTGTGAGCCTACATACAAGCAAAGAAGTTGGTTTGCTTAACATCTAGCCCGAAAGAACCCATGCAATAATGGCTTTTCCTGACAATTACACAGTCGTCCCTACATATATATATATTAACATAACAACACATACAAACACATAATACAACACACACACACACATATATATATTATTTGTATTTAAGTTTTTCTTTTCTGTTTTTGGCATACGTTATACCTGGCGTAAGTAAGGCCTTTTCTCTTTCTATTTATTATATTAGTAGGATTCATTTAATCTATCAATTTTATCGATATTTTCCCCAAATCCAGTATTTATTGACTTACTGAGCGGTTTTCAGTGAAAAATGATGGTAAGCAGATTCTGACTTGTGTAAACAAGTTTCGGTTCAAAATCGATCTGCGCTTAATAGATTTAGTAAAGCGCTTTCTAATAGGAGTTTGTACTGGGGATTTTATTTTTCATTACTCGTGATTGTCTATTTTTGTAATAACTAAGTGCCGAAAACATATTCGTGATATAAGCCTACAAAGTTTTTTTTTAATATGATATAATTTGACCATGACGTTATTGTAATTTTAATTAATGTGTGTGTCTCAATAATTATTTCATAAATTTAATTTGATAATATTGCATTTTTTTATTGTATTGGATGAATGATAATGTTTTAATAATTTAACTTCACTGTTTACTATTTCCTATTACTATACTAATTTTAATTTCGCTTTTAGGGTAATTTTTGCGACTTACTCTGTAGGTAAATGATGTGCATGCATATAAGTGAATTGCTTCATCATCATCATCATTTCAGCGTAAAGACATCCACTGCTGGACATAGGGCTGCCCCAGGCGTCACCATATTGACAAATTGGAAATAAATAAATCGATTTTTATCTTTTACTAGCTTCTGCCCGCGGCTTCGCACGCGTAAAAAGTGTTTTATCATCCCAAGGGAATACAAAATTATCTCATGCTCTCAAATTATCTTCATACCAAATTTCATCTAAATCGGTTCAGTAGATGCAGAGATTACCCCATACAACCTCACAAACTTTACTTCATTATAATATTATTATAGATTATTACAAATGCGAAAGTTTGGATGGATGGATGTTTCAGAAAGGCTGAACGGATCTGGATAAAATTGACACAGAGATAGATTATAGTTTGGAATAGCACAAAGATTATTTTTCTCAGTAGTATGTTCACGTGGGATATTTCTTTATATTTGATGGATATATAGATAGATAGATATGGATATATAATTCTAGTTTGGAAGTATGCGGAACAGTGTGTAAAGTCCCACAAACTTCCATAGAAAAGGGAGGATCCGCCTACCAGACGGGTTTTGTGTCTGGTCCGGGCAACTGCCCAACGGTTATTGTCCGACTGTTGTGTGTGTTCAAATCACGCTGAAAACATTACTTGCGCGATGCAGGATTGCTGACGCTCCATCACTCCCCTCCGGACCGGAGGTCGATAGCTGGTTGAGTCGTCCGTACATGTCGTGATGCGTGCCAGGCCAGTGGAAGGTTGGTTCCCGTGAGTCGGAACCGGAAATCGCAGTCAGTGAGTCAGGGTGATGATATCTCAGTGAGTCACGAACTGGCTGGCTGTGTGACTCGCTGCTTGAAAGCTTGAGGAAGTGATGATGACGTCAAGATTAAGTAGCTCTGCACGAAGTCTGCGCAGATGTTCATGTTCGAGGGACTTCTTCCGAACGAACCTCTTCCGCGTCTGACTTTTCCTGCTTCTCTTCCTATTGCTCTTCCGTCAGTATTACTGTCTTTTTCGTGTCGTTATTTGCGCTCTTCTCAAAGGCGCGCTTAGAGACGCTCATCGTTTCTTCGATGAGACATATGTCACTATAGTGATATCAAATTCTCCAAAAATATCTGGTGACATTGGACGTTCAACATTCTGAGGTTCAGCAAGTTGTGTGTGCCGTTTTGCACACAAAGAAGAGTATTCTGGCGCCTACGTCAAATAACACCCTTCCTTAGTGGATCCCTACATCATAAGAGGAATACGTCTGCAAAATTTAAAGTTTTTAGGCCTAAGGGTTTGGCCTGTGCGTATATTTTATACTTTCATCCCCTATTTTACCCTCTTAGGGGTTGAATTTTGGAAAACGCTGAAATAAATAACTCATTATTTTTGCTGTACTCATTTCATACGAAATTTCATGCAAATATATCCATATTCCACGTTTCATATAAACGTCATCACCTCCTTAAATTTTCAAAAATCCTTCCTTAGTGGATGCCTACGTCATAAGAGGAATATATGTGCGAAATTTGAAGTTTCTATCCCTAAGGATTTGGCCTGTGCGTTTAAATACGTAACTCATTATTGTTGCCGTACTCAATTCATACGAAATTTCATGCAAATATGTCCAAGGAATAAAAAGTTTCATACAAACTTTTATCCCCTATTTCACCCCCTTGGTATTTGAATTTTGAAAATTCCTTTCTTAGTGGACGCCTACGTCATAACAGAAATACGTGTGCGAAATTTTAAGTTTCTATGCCTAAGGATTTGGCCTGTGCGTTGATACATTAGTCAATCACTTTTGCCTTTTATATATATATGTATAATATAGAAGATATATTGTTCTTTTTATTGTAGCCTACCTCTATCTATAATTTTACAACCTTTTACTTTGTTAACTGCATATCATTGTTTAGTTTCTCCAGTCCTACATAGTATGGGATAATTTTTTGTGGAAATTCGACTGACATTGACCTAATTTTTAAAGCACAGAAGTGGTGCATAAGGACTATTTTGGACTTAAAATAGTTGAGACATGTAAACCGTATTTCCAGGAATACAAAATTCTAACTCGGCCAAGCCTATATTTTTATGAGATTTCAATGTTTGTTAAGGTCAATCATAACTTATTTATATTGGCCTCAGAAGTCAATAATAGTCAACAACGTGACGCATTTCGGCTCTGTGTGCACCAAACCCGTACCACATTAATGCGCAAAAGTTTATTTCGGATGGCTCCTGAAATTTTCAGTAAACTACCTAAAGCATTATCGATGCTTAAAAAGTTGTTATCTCTATTATAGTGAGTTACTTAAGAAATATAATCTGCTTTCTTTGAGTTCAAGGCGTACTTTTCTAGAAACTACATTTTTGTATGTTTTTTTTTTTTATTTATGATGGGTTTGCTCTTGACTCTAGTCTAGGTCGGTGACAGAGACAGAGTCAACGATGGAGTGAGCTTACCCAGAAGAAGCCTGTTCACTCTAACTTTGAAGAGATTCGGGTTGTATGCGTTCGGAAACACAGACGCAGGTAGTGAGTTCCACTCTTTTGCTGTGCGCATTATGAAGGATGTTTGGAAGCGCTTGGTGCGAATTGGTGGAATGGCAACGAGGTGAGGATGATAACTTGCAGTGCGTCTAGATGTCCGATGGTAGAAGGGTGTCGGTGCTGATTAATGCAATAACTCGTATGATTGTTTAGAAATTGGTAACAAGTTGTGTTATATAGTTCCCAGATCATGCCAGGGACGCCAGGTGCGCTTGACCTGTATTCGCCACTATATCCAGTGGTACTAATGCCGGCTTGCGTGCGCCTCTTCGTCGCCTTATGAGAAATTTTAATAAGAATTCCTGCAGTTTGGATCTGTTTGCTTTACCGCATGGAAAGTTTAGACTCATGTTACTTAACATATTGAAAAACTAATGTGACAATGTTGTTCCACTTATGCGGCACTATTGATGGCTTTATGTTTTATTTTGTTGATAATTTACTATTAGTATTCCTCTTTTTAGGGTTCCGAAGTCAACAAGGAACCCTTATAGTTTCAGCAAAACGTCAGTCACAACTAAGATTTCCAAATACTATACAAAAATCGATTACCTGGCACTAAAATCAAGTATTGGCGAGACAGATTGGTCCAACGTTACGGACGAATCAGACGTAAATGTTGCCACAGGTCGTTTCATTAACTTGATGACACATAAAATTAAAGAGTATAGTTCTCAAGACAAAGTACGTAGTTCGGAAGTGCTACGTAAGCCCTGGATGACACCTGGTTTACTTAGATGCGTCCGAAAGAGGGATCGTCTGCACTACAACGCCAGGAAAAATCGGGACGATATTACGGCTCAAAGAGAGTATACGCATTATAGAAATTATTGCAACGACGTTATTAAGAAAGCTAATCAGGAATATAACCGCAAATTGCTGGCTGAAAACAAGGACAATACCAAGAAACTTTGGCAAAGCATTAAGGAAATATGCTATATGAAAAAAATAGCAATACAAACGCAGACATCACCAAAATCCTAGATGATCCAGTGGAATCGGTAAATACTGCCAATGCATTTTTTAGTACAGTTGGTAAAAAGTTAGCTGACACCATTCTGTCGGAGCTTAGAGTTACTGAGAAACAACTGGCGGATGATACAAGACTCGAGGGCAATTCTGGGAACTCCTTCTTCTTTACTCCAACAGACCCAGATGAAATTAGTAAAATAATTGACAACCTAAAAGTGTGCTCTGCCCCAGGAAATGACATGATCAGCAACACGATCTTAAAACAATGTAAAATCTCTCTTGCCCCTGTACTTTCTTACTTATATAATCTTAGCATGTCAACCGGTGTCTTTTCGGACTGTCTCAAAGTAGCCAATGTCTGTCCCGTCTTCAAATCTGGCGACCCTCTCCTGGTCACTAACTACAGACCTATCTCCCTGTTATCTTCTGTATCCAAAATACTGGAAAAACTGGCCAATAACCGGTTACAAAAATATCTAGCAAAAGAGAAACTGCTATCCGATAACCAGTATGGCTTTCGACAAAAAATGTCTACAGAGGATGCAGTGGTAACACTGGTTGACCACGTCACTGAAAGGGTAGATTCTGGTCATAAATGCGTTGGTGTATTCATAGATATGGCTAAGGCATTCGACACAGTTTCGCGGCCGATACTCTTGCGGAAGCTGTCATTAATGGGTATACGGGGTTTAGCACAGAACTGGTTCCACTCCTACTTATCAAACCGTCAGCAGAGAATAAAAGTTAAAGATGAAGCAATAAGCGAGTATTCTGATATCCATTTTGGCGTTCCTCAGGGTAGTGTTCTCGGGCCAACTCTATTCTTAGCCTACATCAATGATCTCTGCAGTCTTCAAATAGAAAATGCGAGGTTCCTAACTTTTGCGGATGACACGGCTATTGTATTCCATGGTAGTAGTTGGGCTGAGGTCGTTGATGCTGCTCAGAAGGGATTAGCTATAGTGATCAAATGGCTGCAGCAAAACCTTCTTACTATAAATGCCAGTAAGACAAAATACATGGCATTTAAAATGTCTAATCGTGTTGAGCCCGAAAGTCCACTCCGAATTAAACTCCATTCCTGCAAACACCTTGGCAGTGACTCTTGTCAATGTGTCGAGATCGGACAAGTTGACCATATCAAGTACCTTGGCGTCTTGATCGACAACCAATTATCTTAGGTTAAACAAATAGATGCTGTTACTGCTAGGGTCCGTAAACTTATGTTTATATTCAAAAAACTCAGGAACATAGCAGACCACAACACTCTCAGGTGTGTGTACTTCGCTCTGTGCCAATCCATCTTAAACTATTGTATATCGGCATGGGGTGCAGCAGCGAAGAGTCACTTGATCAAACTGGAACGAGCTCAAAGGAGCATCTTAAAGGTTGCTTATGGAAGGCCCTATCGGTATCCAACTGACAGGCTGTATCAAGAAAGTAAAGTTCTTAGGGTAAGACAACTTTTTATTGTGTCTGTCTTACTACGCTTTCACCGACAAGCACTCATTACCCAACACAAATCCACCAGGTCATGTAGACAGATTACATGGAAAACGCCCACTACTCGTACTAAATTCGCTAATAGATCACCCAGATACACGGGTCCATTCATTTATCAAAACATTAACAAGATTTTGAACATAGTAGGATGCTCAAAGCATACTTGTGAAGTAAAAATAATTAAATGGCTATCAACTCGAGACTATGCGCAGACAGAAGCTCTCCTGATTCCCTTACAATAAATCCATCGTAATGACTCACCTAAGCATATCAAATCCCTCATACATATAAACTACACTAGACACACACTACACACACACACACAAACAGACACACACTACACATACAAAGACACACACTTACATACCTACACTCTTCACAAACCTGTTAATAAATACCTACTATAATTTTATATGTTACCATTAGTTAAGTAAGTTAAGTTTAATTATTGTTTAGTGTTGTAGCCAGATATTTGCTAACTACCTCCAAGTGCACTTAAAATAATGTGTCATTAATGACGAAAAAACTAGATCCCACGACACAGGGTATCCTAGTGTGGGGTCTAGGGTTTCTTTAATGCACTAAATATTTGTATTTTATTATGTACCTGTGCTATAATTTTTTACTATTTTATTTTGTTGTTGTGCTTATTGTATCTACAGAAAGGTGTCCTAATAAATTTATCTTATCTAATTTATCTTATCTAGTTTCGCTCTGTCCATCTGTCCGTCCGCAGCTTAGCTCAGAGAATCTAAGTACTAGAAAGCTATAATTTGGCTTGTATATACATATTAATAATTCCAACAAAGTGGTAACATAAAATCATGAAAACTTTTTTTTTTCGGGTACCTCCCATAGACGTAAAGTGGGGATGTATTTTTTTTTCTCATCTATCCCATGGTGTGGGGTATCGTTGGATAGGCCATTCAAAAATATTATGGGTTTGTTAAAACCATTTTTCGATTCAGAGATTCGTTTGCGTAAAATTAAGCTTTAAGTTGCAAATTTATGTTAGAGTCAAGTGTCCCCCCTCCCCTGCCGGCAAAATGGTTGCTCTTGGCTATGTGAAAAAATTCACGGCAGTAGTAAATATAACGAAATTAAAAGGAAAATTATCACGAATAACAAGGCTTTACAAGTTTACGAGTAATAGTCGACCAACTTATAAAATGTACTTGGAACAGTAAAAATGTTGTACAAATGCCACTGAAAAATTACTTAAATAAATAATGTTGATAGCTGTGTAAAACAGAATAAATATAATGCTTACGAACCATGTAAAAATATACAAAAATGAAATCATAACAGGCTTTACATGTTTACGAGTAATAGTCGACCAACTTATTAAATGTACTTGGCACAGTAAAATTGTTGTACAAATGCCATTAAAAAATTACTTAAATAACGTTGTTAGCTGTGTAAAACAGATAGTAAATATATGCTTATGAACCATGTAAAAATATACAAAAATAAAATCATAACATCCTTAATAATAATGATTTCTAAATTAATAATGTTTAAGCTCGAATAACGCATTGTAGTGGCCGGAGTCGTTGGCAGTACCAGAACGTAGTCCATACGGCGCATGCGCGCGGTGGAGTCTATTTTGTGTTAGTGCAGAAGTATTTTCGATGTTTTGTAATTAAAACGTAAAAGTAAAGTCAAATTAGATTCGATTTCCAAGCAAATTACTTATTTTCTTTTGTCGATATCCTTCTATAAAGTCAATATTCGACCCGACTTCATCACTAATTGAGTACCGTAAAACTTTCCAGAATGAAATAGTGAATACCGCAGATTAGAGGTGAATGGTTTTTAGGTGACCTCTAATCTGCGGTATTAGAGGAGATTAGAGGTGAATACATTTGATTTTTTTCTAATTCCGAAAGAGAAATAAACAAGGAGCGTGCACGCAAGGATCCAGGTGCGAAATATACCATTCCCCGTAGCTCTAACGCGCGCTCGTATCGGCTCCTTTCGCAATTCGCACCCGCGGTGGTACTCAAATAGATAATATTTTTCTAAATTCAGTTGCGAAGTTGGATTTTATAACTCCTTCTTCAGTTACCAGTTAGTCCTTATTTAGTTTAAGTCAAGAGTGAATAGATTACATCTAGACAAGCGTGCTTCACCGTAGACCACATCATCGCTTACCATCAGGCGAGATAGTGGTCAAACGCGAGAATATAGATTAATAAATCCTAGGTGGGCCCGTTTTTAGACTTTGAGAGCCGCTGAAACCGTTCTAATCTTCATGTAACAATAACAAAACCCTCTTTTTAGTCCGCATTATTTTGCAACTTCGGAACCCTATTACTGCGTGTGGCCCGAAACGCACTTGGCCGGTTTTTTTTTATTTATTGTTTATAACGCTAATCTTAAAATTTACCAAATTGTCTCATTGTTATCTGTGGAGAAAGTGGTTGATTTCACATTTGTATCATTTCTGTATCCTATATTTTTGTAATTCTTAATGTGTGATTGTTTTTTTTCCCGAATAAATAAAATTAAAATTAAAAAAAAAAAACAAATTAAAATAAGAGCAAGGAATACCTTATGTAAACAAAATCTAATCTAAAACTTATTATAATTTGAATGACTACCTAAAGGATAAATTTTCCAAATTCAAGACTTCACATTGACATCGAGTAATAGGACAATTATGAATTTATCTTCAAATAATTTATATGTTCATGTATTGTAATAATACTAGGCATGACATTGAAATAATTTGATTATTATTATTATTGAATCAATCAATCTGCCTAGCCTTTTCCCAACTATATTGGGGTCGGCTTCCAGTCTTTCCGGATTCAGCTGGGTACCAGTATTTTACATGGAGCGACTGCCTATCTGACCTCCACAACCCAGTAACTGGGTAACACGCCCACGCCAAGACTGGTGTCAAATCTCAAGCTTCCGACTACCCGTAACGACTGTCAAAGATTTTTAAATGACAGCCGGGACCAACGGATTAACGTGCTTTCCGAGGCACGGAGGAAACTCGGTATGTTGAAATGGTCACCCATCCACGGACCGACCTCGTCAAGCGTTGCTTAACCTTGATGATCGGCCAGTGCGGCTGTTATTATTCAGCCACGAGCTCCTCTTTATTATTATTGAATGAATTAAATAAATGATTATTAAATAATCTATATTAATATAATTATAGGGTTATTGGACAATTCGCACAAGTTCAGCTCGCCCGAAAAGTGCGAAATGACCTCTTTTAAAAATATTAATATTTCTGTGGCGATGCGCCCGAAGTTAATTTATCGGTGAGCGATTTGGCTACTCCAAAATTATGTAGTAGGCAATTCGCCTAAATTTTATTTAAGAGAACCAAAAATAAAAAGTACAGTCGTGCTTACCCATCTAGAAAATAATATGAAGAATTAATAGAAGTTAATAGATATTTTACTAGAAACTAGGAAGGCATTCATTGAATAAGTAATTACCGCCTAAAACGTGGATATATGCCAGTTAGATAAGATAGACAGGCGACAAAACAATAAGAAGGAGACAGCAATATTCGCTACAAAAATAAATAAAGAGAAAGCTCTATACGCTTTCAGGTCATTTAGGTACCGGTAAAGACTAACTTAAGTACCAGGAGATTAGAATCATGAGGAAGCTAGGCTGGTATCATGAGCGGTAAAAAAAGTACCGGGTGTTTTCGATTCTTAAGTCCTAGTACTCCGCTTATGATTCTAGCCCTGCAAATACTTCTTCATGATTCTGGCCTCCTGGTAGTTTGGGTATAAATGCTTATAATGTCAACATCTACCTATAAAAGAAACTGAGGCAGTTATATGTTTATCATGTCATTAAATTCTCTACTGAATTTAATCAAATCTTTGATTTTGATGTCCTAAAAAAATTAACGTCCCAAGACTAGTATGTACCTACTGATCCGTTGGTGTCATTTAATCTTAGGGAGTAAAATTGTGAAAAATATTGATAGGTGCTGTATTTGGTATATCTCAGGTGCCATTAAATCAGTTTCCGTTTAAGTGGGTGCCCAAAGTGGAATACGTGCTCAAATCATGTAGTAGTTATTTTAATAAAGACATTTTTGATTAATTTGTGTCTCATCTCATATCAATAACAATATTTAATCCTTAATACATCTGTACTTGAGTGTACTTTATCTTAACGGTATTGCACAAAACACAATGTGTGTGCGAATTTCCTTCTACATAATTTTGGAGTGGTCGATTCGCACACTGATAATTAATGAACTTCGTGCGAATCGCTACAGAAAAATAATATTTTTAAAAGGCCTACCCCTTTTAAAAATATTATTTTTCTGTAGCGATTATAGCGCACTTTTCGGACGAGTTAAATTCGTGCAAATCATCCTATAACCCTAATTTTAAGGCGGTATTACATTAATAGTATATCTTAAAATATTTTTATCTAATTTTATGTTTCAATGTCAATCTTGATTATAATAAACCATGATTGTACTCGTTTTGCATGCCTTACGGTTGAATCACTTGTAACATGTATATTTAATAACACCATTGTAACAATGTTTTCTGCAAAAGTAAATAATTTGATTTTCATCACACCTATTCGAAAAACGACAATTGTCTATAGAGGATAGCGGACGCCAAATCCAATTTTGCGCTCGTAGGAGTTTGAGCTTTCTCTTTTCTGATTGGTCCGCTTCGTGCTTCTGATAGATTTGCGTAGTTGGGTTGGAGGCGCTCGCGTGAAGGTCTAATGTAAAAAAAACACTAACTAACATTTAATTCTCTATGGTGATAAACTAATTTTTTGATTGGTTAGTAAGGAGTTAGTATTATACTTACTCTTTGTTGATAAGTATGTGAAGTTAACCAAATAGGTCGAACGCATATGTTTGAATAAGTTACTGGTTCTAAGTTATGGCGGAAATATGCTTTAAAAAAACTGTAGTTCTTTCTTTAAATTTATTTTTTCTCGGCAATTTTTCACACTAGGCTTCGCCATAGAGGAATAGTTATTTATGCTACAAGCGCGGAAGGTAGGTGATTTCCGATGAGTAGCTTTTTTATTCACGAGCGAGCGAAGCGAGTGTGTGGATAAATCGACACGAGTCGGAAATCATCTTACGTACGTGTATCATACAACATTTTACTATGCATTGTGCGAGGTAATAAAAAAATATATCTGAACCAAACAAAAATGAATAAAATGGCGGGCTTATTTAAGCGCGTTCAGCATAACCACAGATTAACTAAAAGTTCCTCGGGCATATCTACTGCGCATGTGCAAATAGCTGTCACGTCGTAACGTAAAAAGGCACGAGTAAAATATACGTTCTGCCAAACATATTTAATGAATATTTAAAATAATAATTTATTGATTAATATCTAAATCTAAATTAATTAAAAACGCCTTTAATGAAGTATTAGTTTTGTTTTACCTTTACCTATATGAATGATAATCTGTACTTAACTAATTTGTAAAACTTTTCTCAAATAATAAAAGCTCTATGCGTCGGGCTGACGTTGGCGTTAAAAATTAAAAAAGTTCAGAAAAGTAAAAAGCACTAGTGAAAAAAAGTGACACTTTCCGCACAGTTTGGCTGCTTGGAAAACGCTCTTTTCGAGGACATGCATTGTAAAGTATTTTAAATATCGGCTTCGCAAAATTGTTGCAAATAATAATAAAAAAGATGAGTTCGAGTAGTGATAGTGATATATTAACTCCTGAAAACATACTAAATGATGCAGCTAATGTGGTGCAACAATTATTACAACAAAAATCGCGTGTAAAATATTTAAATGAATACAATAAATTCCTCGAATGGAAAAACGGAAAAGGTGCTAAGTCTTTTTCTGAAGCTGTGTTTTATTTATTTATTTATTTATTATTATACTTTATTGTACACCACTTAAATAATAACAGGACAATATTTTTAAAGATAAGTGTACAATGGGCGGTCTTATCGCACAGGGCAATCTCTTACAGACAACCTTTGGATGGACTGAACGAGAGGAGATAGACATAGGGCTGTCAGTGTACAAAAACTATCTTGATAATATTACTTAGATATTACATAAAATACATACATACCAATAAAATAATATACTAATAAATATAAAATATAGAACAGAGAAAGGAGAAGAATAGTTACAGAGAAAGGAAATGCTCCTTCACCATTTTTTTAAAGGTAGGTAATGTTTGCGCACTTCTTACCTCAATAGGTAATGCATTCCACAAACGAGCTGCTTGAACCGTGAAAGATTTGTCGAAGAAGGATGTGGAATGCATAGGAATGCTTAATTTTAGGTTTTCCGATGATCTCAAGGACCGAGAATGTGTGTCACAGAGGAACTGAAAGCGTTCTTTAAGATAAGAAGGACTAGCAGGATTAAAGAGCACATTATATAGCAATGAAAGTATGTGGGCATTCCGGCGAAGGCGAATAGGAAGCCATTTGAGCTTGGTTCGAAATTCAGAAACATGGTCATACTTGCGCAAGCCAAATATGAACCTGATACAGAGATTTTGAAGTCGCTCAAGCTTGTCCAACTGGTCTTGGGTGAGATCAAGATACTGGCATCGGCATAGTCCAGGATAGGGAGAAGAAGAGATTGTGCTATCGCAATTTTAGTGGTGATGGGAAGAAAGTTACGAAGGCGTCTCAGGGAGCCCGCAGACGCAAACAGTTTGCGACTGACCTCCTGCAGTTGTTTGGTCCAGGAAAGTTTGCTGTCCATGTAAATCCCCAGGTTCTTCACAGTGTGAGCTATAGGAACAACGGTGTTGCTGAAAGAAACCTGGGGAAGCGTCGCCCAATCAATCCTAGATACCGTTCGGGAACTTCCCACAACAGCCACTTGAGTTTTCGTCGGATTGATCTTCAGCCCAAACTCAGCGCTCCAGTCACCAATTCGAGCCAAGTCCGTATTAATAAACTCAATAGCGTCTGATAACTCACCGAGAGGGGCTTGAGTATAGATTTGGAGATCATCTGCATAAAGGTGGTAGAAAGAAGATAGCCGTTGAGTGATAGCATTAATAAAGAGTGCGAAAAGTAGAGGAGATAATACGCCACCCTGCGGCACACCGGCAGAGGTGTGACACCAAGAAGAGAAAGATTCCTCAATGCAAATACGCTGCCGGCGGCCAAACAGATAACTATGAAACCAGTCAATTACCGAAGGAGATATGCCAAAAGAGCACAGGACGCCCAGCAAAATGTCAAAATCAACCGTATTGAAAGCATTGCTGAAGTCAAGTAGAGCAAGTACAGTTAACTTTCCCATTTCCATGCCAGACCTTATGTCATCCATAATATGCACAAGTGCTGAGGTAGTGCTGTGTCCCGGACGAAAACCAGATTGGAAGGGATTTAGCAGCTTGTGTTTGGAAAGGAACAAGCTGAGTTGATGGTGGACAAGTTTTTCAAGGACTTTGGATAGGAAAGGAAGAATAGAAATGGGACGATAGTCAGAGAAAGATGCAGGATGAGATTTTTTAGGTAGAGGAATAACATGGGCATCTTTCCAGGCTTGAGGAAAGACACCACTGGAAACAGAGAAGTTGAGGATGTGAAGGATAACAGGAAGAATCTCATCAAGGATGGGGACAATCATTTTACGGCTAACACAGTCACTACCAACAGTGTTGGACGAAATCGATAGAATACTCTTTTTAACATCACAAGCGGTGAATTGACTTATGACAAAAGGGGCAAAATCAGGTACCGGAATGTTTGAAAGATTACTTAGCGTAGTAGCTTTAGTGGCCCTATCCAATACAGGCGAAGTAGAAAAATGACTATTAAGTAAATTGAAATCCAAGTCTTTAGGAATCATATTGTGAGACTTTTTTCCGATACCTAATGATTTGAGAAATTGCCAGACCTTAGCTGGATCACCGTTCTGAACTGAACTATGGATATATTGGCGATTTGCGATTCTACACACCTTACTGCAGTGATTTCTAATCGTGACGTATTTTTCCCTGTTGATGTCGTTGGGCCGAATTTTAAACTTAAACTTCGCAGCTGCCTTTTTAGTTAGTAAAAGTTTAATTTCGTCGGTCAGCCAAGGCGCTGGAAGATGCTTGACTCTCACGGCTTGAATACCTATTTACACATGCACCTGCATGTGTGTCGTAGAGATGAACCAGGGCAGAAGTCAAGACTTCAACTTGTACGTCGATGGATGAGGAAGTTACTAGTGGCGTCCAGTCAATATTACTGGCATCCTCTCGAAGTCGATCAATGTCCATACCATCAAAATTGCGAAGCAGAAGAGTCCTGAACTTATGCTTGTTTTTAGCATACTTTCACGAATTGACTAAAATAAGAAAAGCTCCTGCACTTTGGAGTATCTACTCTATGCTGAAAGCGACACTTAATGCAAATAATGTCATCAAAATTGAAAGCTACACAAAGTTGGTGTCATATCTGAAAAGACTTTCTGAAGGATACAAAGCAAAGAAGTCCCATGTATTTTCTCGCCAAAATGTAGAAACCTTTTTAAACCAAACACTCGACAACGATTTTCTAGCTATCAAAGTAAGTCTGTACGTTATTATTTCCTAAAGAATGTATGAGTTATAACTATGAATAACTTTATAGAAGTTTTAATTGTACATTTTTGTACCAAATTGAGGCTTTCTTTGTTACAGGTAGCTTTAATTTTTGGTATCCACGGAGCTTGTCGTGGTATCGAACTCACGAACCTTACAGTTGACGACGTTGAAAAGCATTCTGAACAATTATTGTTAGTGAAGTTGAAAGACACCAAAACTAAGATTGACAGATCTTTTATTGTATGCGACGAGTACAAAAGTATTGTAGAAAAATACATGTTTCTCCGTCCTGCTGACACACACACCAGGCGGTTCTTTATCCGCTATCAAGGAGATAAATTCTGGAAACAAGTTATTGGAAAGAATAAAATTTCTGAAATGCCACGAATAATCGCCAAATTTTTAAAATTACCTGAACCTAAAATTTTCACTGGACACTGCTTTCGAAAGACATCCGCCACTCTCCTGGCTGATTCAGGAGCAGATTTAACAATGCGTAAGCGTCAGGGGTGGATATCCTTTTCTATTGCGTTGCTGAAGGATATATTGAAAACTCAATTGAGAACAAAACAATCACGAACAGTCGTATTGTAGAAAACATTACATTAAAATCGACTAAATTGCCTATTGTTTCGCCATCGTACCCATCCACATCACGATGCGAACCAACAATCGATGAAAATACAAATATTCCTGTTACCAAAACCAACTGTTTACTACAGCTACCATATGTCGTATCACCAACGCAATAGAAGTCAAAATTGGTTGAACGGGCTGTAAAATGGGCTAATAAAAATTTGAGTTTAGGTAGTGATGAAAAATAGTGTGTATCACTCGGGGACAAAATATTTTGTTCTCGGGCGGCGTATATTGAATTCCTCGCTAAGCTCAGGATTCTACGTTAGAATCCTTCGCTTAGCTCTGAATTGAAAATAACGCCCTGGAAGAACAAAATATTACTTTGTCTCCTTGTAACACAAATAACTATTGATTTGACTAGTTTGGCACCAATGTTTTCTCCTTAATGTTTTGTAATCAATGACCCCGCTCTTAACCTCAATCCTCGACTGTCTGACTGATAGGAAGCGTGGGATGTAGTCTTAGATGGTGAAATCGTGCCTAGAAGACGTCTGTATTGACGTTTGATTAGTTAGTGTAAGTTTTACTTAAAATTACATAAAAAGTTATTACTTAACTGTTTATTTATAAAAAAAGACTAAACCGGTAAAAAAGAGGATTAAGCTACAAGCCCAAGGATTCCTTTCTATTAAAATATTCTCCCAATAAGAATAGATTACAATAGAATAATTCTTTATTTGCACAGAAAAGGTGCAGAAAAAATGCAGATGTTTTATAATTAGAGATCTATTTAAATTATTCTACCTTAAATTCACACATTCTACCTTAAATTAGTCATGCAAACATTTAGTACAAGAGCTAAATAGTTTAAAATACTGTCAATATAAAAATTCTTATAATTATGGTCAGTAAAATAAATAACGAATTAAAGATTTCAGAAATAATAAGATACTTATAAAGATTTATCATTCAGAAATTCACTATTGGAGTAATAACATGTATCAATTAATAAGACTGTCAATTTCTTTTAAAAAAGTGGAAATGAATCGTTTTAAAAAAAAATGAAAAATACGGGACCCTATTACTAAGACTCCACTGTCCGTATATCTGTCTATCTGTCTGTCACAAGGCTGTATCTCATCAACCGTGATAGTTAGACGGTTGACATTTTCACAGATGATGTATTGCCGCTAGAACAACAAATACTAAAAACAGAATAAAATAAATATTTAAGTGGGGCTTTCATACAACAAACGTGATTTTTTTGCCATTTTTTACGATAATGGTACGGAAACTTTCATGTTAGAGTCCGACTCGTACTTGGCCTGTTTTTTTATTCCATATCCATCAGGTATTTTGTTAAAGATAATTGGGTACGTGTACAGGTATATACACTTTTACTTAATAATGCAGTGTTATGACCAGTAACACGTAACAGTAACACGTGTTCTATTGTCAGATAATTTATGAAAAAGATGCGTATTTGATTTTACAAAAACAGCTTTTTCAAAAATATAAAGTGATGGGAACCTCAGGCAGGACAAAGCAAGACATGTCTGGCGTATTAATAAAAACCTCAATTGCTTGTAACCGTTGTATGTTCAGAGTAAAATTGCGGCCTGAACCAAACACTGGCAGCAATATCAGCAACAAATTACATTGTCTTCATGAATATTTCATCGTGTAAGGCCTGGGCGATATTTATCTGAAAATTAAACTTACTACGTCCTTTTGTCATTCATTTTCTTAGTTAGACCCTAAATTAGTATGAAAAGTATTTTTGAGATGAACTTGATTTTAAAATAAAGGGTCTTTTTTACTAAGAGATAAAAGTATTTTAAGTTTTACCAGGATTAGTATTCTGAAGTCTCTCTTCGTTAGTGTTAAATAAACTTTGAATGTTAAATTAAATAGGTACTTAATCCAAACCATGGTGATGAATTTGAAATCATATTGTTATTTCAAATGTGGTGAATTAAAATGCAAATGGACGTAACTATCGAATAACTAGCTGATGTAATGCTAAATAGCCGAAAAACTCTGCTTTGAAGATGCCAAAATATGATATTTCAAGTCGAGAATACCTACTCTCTCACTCATCCACTTACACTTAATTACTCTGGAACAATGATAAAGCGTCAGAGGTAGATACGGCCGCAGTTCAATGAGGGATCAGAATAGGTAGAGTAGAGTTTAGGTAAACATCTACATAAACTGTTAACAACGTAAGTAACATAGTGAATAATACCTTTTCAAAAACCCGTAAGTAATAATCGTCACGTATTTTTATTGGATGGGATTTAACAATGACTTACTTTTATTCGACTTTGATTACCTATTATAACCGAGCGAATTAAGTTTTAAGTCCGATATGTCAGAGCAGGTATATTAAGTGCATACTCGCTCTGAAATCCACTTTCGAACCAACAATATACTCATGAAGATAGATCTAGCCGCGACACCCATGTGTAGTGTGTGGGAAACATACGGAACGCATGGAGCACCTTCTGTGCACATGCGGTGCACTGGCTGGTAAGCGAATTAGTCTCCTAGGGGTTGGATATCTAAGACCAGAAGACTATAGGCTTATATCTCCTATTTTCGTTGTAAAACTCATGAAGAGAGTTTTCAACGAGATTGGGTAGGAGTAGGTTATCTAGGGGACCACAAAAGATCTCAATGGGTCGAAGTGTCCGAGTTATTTATCGGCCCCTCCACAAGATAAGAAAAGATCAAGTAGCATTCCTGCAGATTTCAAATGATCCAAAGTCAACAATATGAACCCTGATGTTTGTAGATGAGAATCTCTTAAAGTGCCTTTCAATCACGAAAATTGTTTATTTTTATAGCAAGTGTTGTGTACTACTATTAATCCCAGGGAAATTCAGGGTATTTGCCATGGGAGGCAAGCTGCGGGAAAAAGCTTTGTTTTTTATCATCATTTTAGCCGAAAGACGTCCATTTTTGAACAAAGGCCTCCGCCAAGTGTCGCCATATTGACCGATCCCGTGCGACTCGCATCCAGCGGATGCCCGCAACCTTGACTAGGTCATTTTTCCACCTAGTGGAAGGACTTTCAACGCAGCGTCTTTCATCTTCCGTCCATCGACCATCCGTTCTGTGTTGTTTTCTATATTTAAAGGTTAGGCAAGGTTAAGTTCAAAAATGACATACCACACACACACACACTACTGGAAGTAATACTTTTGTGTATCAAAATATCATTCACATTAGTTATAACTATCCTTACTATATTGATTGTAAATATGAAAAGCGAATAGTTGACGGTGTTATAGTATGAGCCAACACTTAAACGGCAAGATTGCAGCGACCTAGAAACAGTGCATGGAAACAACCTTACACGTGTAGCCTAAAGCGCTGACGCCGCACAGTGACGTTGGTCATACGATGCCCCTGTTTACCGGATGCAGGTGTTTTTCCAGAAATATGTAATTATGTGAACTAGCACTCATTCTGTATCTAGCATCGATCGGAATAGGAATTCTATTTTTGTTATAATTAATATTGTAATTTTACTTTAATTAAATATAGTAAAAATCATTTTGGTTTTTTTTTGGGTCCTCCGACAGCGACGTACATATTTGGCGCAGTCGGTAGGATACTCGAGGCGTCTCGAGTTAAGCTAGATAGGGCTATTCTTATATCGAATACCGTCCCGCTAATTCGCTACCGCCGTCGTGAGCGATCGCGATCACCGAGTATCCTGAACAAGAACCTGACGTCCTGCGCGGAGGAGAAATCCAGACATCGATCCCAGAGGTACCAAAATGCAGCTTATGTAAGTACACTGACAATCGTTTCTGTGAGTTGCTTTCAATTCCCTTTCCCTTATCTATAGTAGTTAATTTTTAGTAGCAATCATTTTTCACCCTAAGCAATCTACACCAGAAGGGCCATCGCGCTAGAGCGCGATGGCCCTTCTGGTGTGTAATCTAGAGATTAGCACGTAGGATAGATATAGACCTAAATAGAGATATCAGTGTAGATTTAGATACTACAGTTGATACGTTAGAGAATTCATTAAGGTTAGAGAGTTTCGAACCTGTCATAATGTCCGACCCCGATTTGATTTTTAAGACCTTACGTTTAGTACCGGATTTCGACGGTAATCCACATATCTTACCAAGATTTATACGTCTTTGCGATCAAATTGCTTCTGAGTATCTAGGAGCTAACCCCGAAAATGCGTTGGCTAAGCTATGTCTAATAAACGGCATTTTAAATAAAATAACTGGACCAGCTGCGAGAATTATAAATTCAAACGGCATATCTGAAGATTGGGATAGTATTAAAACGTGTCTTATAAATAATTTTTCTGATCAGCGAGATGAGACCGCTCTTTACAATGACCTTATGCTAGCAACTCAGGGAAACAATTCACCTCAAGAATTTTATGATCAATGCCTTAATTTATTCAGCACCATTATGACGTATGTTACTCTACACGAGAATATTCAAACAACCATAGAGGCTAAACGTACCCTGTATCGGAAGCTAACCATGCAGGCATTTGTTCGTGGTTTAAAAAAACCGCTGGGTTCACGTGTACGATGCATGCGTCCTGATAGTGTCGAAAAGGCGCTTGAATTTGTGCAAGAAGAATTGAACGTTTTTTATTTGCAAAACCGCCATGATCCGGTAACTGATAAAAAATCTAGTATGCAATTAAATAAGCCATTGCCGATGGTTTCATCGACACATGTTAATCCTTTACATAAAACGTTCAATTTTAATGCACGAGCGGAGCCTATTACAAATTTTCAGCCGCTTCAGACATGGAGACCGAATTATCGGGGTAATCAGTTTATCCCGTTTGGGAATGTTTCCGGAATGCCTTCGCATTCACAGCAAATGTATCGCGCGCCGATGTCGTATACGCAGCAAATGTTCCGCGCGGCTCCGCCAAATTATAACCGTTTCAACAATAATTTCCAAATGCAACCGCGAGTTGCCCCTCAAAGTTCTGGCCCTAAGCCGATGAGTGGCGTTAGCCATTACGTTACAAGAGAAAAGCCAACGTTTGGCCAATCAGGAAATCGTGACTGGCGTATGAACGGAAACCCGCCGCCATCTAATTACTTTAAAACTAAAGAGATGAATATGAACGTATGCGTAGATGACGGTGGCCAACTTTATTATTATCCGGAATATTCTATTGAACCCGGTTATGATTGTTACCCGGAAAATCCTGAATATTTTAACATAGAACCAGCATATTGCGCAAATACTGATTGGAGTTATGAAAATATCGCTGTAGATTATCCAGTCGCTTCAACTAATGAATCTGAAACATCCACATCTAAACCTGCTAGCGAGGAGGATTTTCAGAAGCGGACGAAATCAGACAAGTTAAAATAGAACTAAATTTACAGACACAAAGACAGCTTCCATTCATTCAAATTTCACAACCGCCTTTAAGATTATTAATCGATACGGGCGCAAATCAGTCTTTCATTAGTCCGGAAGCCGTACAAACATTTTTCAGTAACTTTCCTTTAAATTTTGATCCCTTCGAGGTCACAAATGTACATGCTACAACAAGGAATAATTATTCTATAAATATTCCCACATTTACTGAATTTCAGAAACACGATGATATTAAATTATTTATTTACAAATTTCATGACTTCTTTGACGGGCTTATAGGGTTGGATCTACTGGAAAAATGGGAAGCTAAAATCGATCTTAAAGATACATTAATAATAATAATAATAATAATAATAAAATCGTTTATTTCTCACCACAAACAAAGTACAAAACAAAAGATATTTTAAATTGTAGATTACAAACTTGGTTGTGGATCGCTGGTGCCTGTGGTAGGTAAATAAAACCTGTGTTACAGGTCACCAGGCCTCCACCTCAAATCGCTTTTTATAAGCCATTACAATTGCACATAAAAGTAGCATAGACGAGTATACAATGACAAGATTAGAGATCAGTAAACGGTTGGTGAGTAAGCTAAGTTTACAATATTTAAATGAGTGTGTAAGTGTGGTGTGTATGCGTCTGTGGTGTGTATGTGGGTGTGGGGTGTATGTGGGTGACTGTGCTTGCGTGTGCAATAACATAGCGTAAGATTTCTATATTAACGATTTAATAATTCAAGAGAAGGGAGAGATTACTGGAGGACCTCCAAGAGGCCTTCTGTTTCTGAGTAGGATTGTGAAAGAAGCCAATTTTGTAGCGTGGTTTTGTATAATCGACGATTCAAGTTATGTATGGATAACAATTTATGGAGTTTGTTATATAAGTATGGCCCAAGGAAGACAAAGAATCTGCGGCTAAAGGATGTTTTTATTGCGGTAGATGTCGCTACAAGGCGGTTACGAGTAGTGGAATCCGGGTCGAAGGGTGTTAGAGAATGTTGTTTCAGCGCAGTAACTAGAATAAATAGTTGCCTAACAGTGGGAACTTGACAGTACTCGTATAATTCTTTTGTAGGAAAGAGACGGGACTTAAAACAGCACACCTTAAGCACGGCCCTTTGCGCACGCTCAACCTTTATCAGGTTGGACTTGGCTGCACCACCCCACGTGACTGAGCAGTAGCTCAAGATGGACTGGCACAATGCTAGATACACCATTTTCATAACATCTGCGTCAGCTGATTGACGCAATTGTTTAAAAATGTAGATGAGTTTTCTCACCCTCCCTGATAACTGTTCAATATGCTCTTTAAATGTTAGGTTACTGTCTATCAGTATCCCTAGATATTTAACTGCTGTGACATGTTTAAGCACAATAGCACCTGACACATTATCACATGCACAGTCATTAGCAAGATATAAGGGATTCGCCAATATCTGCAAAGAGGGGTCTAAAGAATTCGATGGATTCCGAATAGAAAAATTCATAAGTTTAGTTTTAGTTGTATTCAAGGTAAGTAAATTGTTATTTAGCCATTCTCTAACTGCATCAAACCCAATCTGAGCAAGGCGATAGGTATCCGGCCAGGAGTTGGATGAAAAAATAAGTGCTGTATCGTCAGCATATGAAAATATGTTACCACCTTGGAGAGTAAGGTTGCAGAGGTCATTTATAAAGACCAGAAACAAGGTAGGGCCAAGGATACTTCCTTGAGGCACTCCGCAATCTATTGGTAAATCAGAGCTCATACAAGACCCAATTTTAACACTTTGGGTTCTTTTTGTTAAATAACTCCGAAACAGGGACAGCTGCACCCCTCTTACTCCCAGAGACTCTAGCTTGTGAATGAGCATGGAAATGGAAACCGTGTCGAAGGCTTTCGCGAGGTCTAGAAACAGCGCAACGCACTTTTGCTTTTTATCAAGTTTCTTGACTACCAGATCAGCTAGATTATGTACAGCATCATCTGTTGACAATTTTCTTCTAAAGCCAAATTGATTAGGTGATAGCAAGTTGTGTGACTCCAGATAAGTAACAAGCCTAGAGTTAATAATTTTTTCAAGTATCTTTGACATCGCGGGCAGAACAGAGATAGGCCGGTAGTCCTCGACACGTCCTCGATCGCCAGACTTAAAAATTGGGTGCAGTAGTGCCTTTTTGAACAGGTCAGGGAAGATACCTGTGTTTAAAGTTAAGTTACAGAGATATGTGAGGGGAGGGACAATAATTTGTTTGTGCCTCTTAAGAAATTCAGAAGAAATGCCGTCCCAACCAACCGCTGAACTGTTTTTGAGAGAAGTTATTAGATGTTCCACCTCTGACTCATCGGTATTTAATAGCACAAAGGATTTAGATTGAGAGCAGGAGCATGACGAAGGAGAAGGAGGTCGAGGGTTCTTGATAATTTTTTCAGCCAAATCACTACCTACTCTCACGAAGTACGAATTAACATTATTTATGGCAGATTGCTTATCACTGGAGGATTCCAGAAGTTCATATGCGGACGATTGAGACCTAGTTAAGTTTGTGACATTCTGGATAACGTTCCATACTTGTTTTGAGTTCCTACCAGCTTTTTTAAATTCTAATTTTTCATAATCAGTTTTAGCCTTTCGCAACAGGTTAGTACAATAGTTCCTGTACCTTCTATAGGAGACATTGAGAATTTCATCTGTCGGGTTGATCTTAAGTTTTCTATATAGATTGTCTCTATGACGCATACACTTCAACAGTCCTGAAGTTATCCAGGGTTTGATAGGTCTGCGTCGTCGAGACAGAGTTAATGTTGTGGTATTTTTAGCTAATGCAGACATGATTGGTTCGATCAAGTATTTAGTAGCCAAGTTAGGGTCCTTAGCGGTGTAAACAGGCTCAAAATTTATGTTCTCCATATCACTTGCAAGCTCATCATCATTGACCCTGACAAAAGAAGGCTGTTTCGTTTTGTCAGGTTTCCTCTTACAGAGGGCGAGCATAACTGCATAGTGATCGGTGATGGTGGACTCTATTATGAGAATTTTTGACGAAACCGAAGTTTTCAGGTTAGCGTGATCCAGGCAAGTGGAGCCATGGGTGGGGTATGTGTGACCCGTAAAGAGTCCGTGGTGTGCTAGAAGATCTAGATAGTCTAAAGAATGTTTAGATTGACAACCGTGAGCAATATCAATATTAATATCTCCCATGAGGACAATGTTCCTGTAGGATTTGAGTTCGTTAAGGATATTGTCCAGCGATTCTATAAATGTTGAAGGATCAGAAAAGGCATATGGTCTGTAAATAGCAACAATTGCTACGTAGGTACCTATAGTAACAACTAGACAATTAGCTTCAGAAATAACTGGCTCTCTTACTTTTATATTAGATAAACTCGTTTTAGCATATACGATCACACCATCATTTTGGTTGTAATTATTTAAAGTTTTATAAGAGTTGTAGCCATCAATAGTGGGAATTATGGGATTACACGAAAGCCAGCACTCGGATAATATAATTACATCACTAGGTATGTTAATTCGTTCCAGTAAAGTTAAAAACCCAGAGAAATTGGCATGAGTACTGCGAATGTTTTGTAGTAATACGGTAAGGTTAGTATTTGGTACGGGTAATAAAGAGGTGCAGGCGTCAGGGTCACAGGTTTGCGCGTCACAGAAGGAGGTGCCATCCAAGTTGGTAAGGAAATCATTTATTGCTGCGAATTATATATCTTGTATTTCTCGGGGCACAAACCATGGTAATAACGCGGGAGTGACTTGATCCACACCCGAAAAAATATTTCAAGTGTTAATGTTTTAACAAAAAAATTATTAATTGTATACATATTTGGTAATAATATACGGGCTATTTCAAAGTTATTTTTATAGTACGCTAACAACAGTTTTGTAATGTAGTCTGTGTAGTTGTAAGTAAAGTTTGATTTTAATAATACGAGTATCTGATAGTATAATGCAAAATGTATAGTGATATGGAATTGAATATGGAAGGTGTACGTGTGTTTACATGAGATATTATGATCATCTGAGGGTAGGCTTAAGAAATTAAATAGTTGTACGGATAAGATAAAGCATGAGACACACTCAGCTAAGTGTGAATTTGTGACACAGTTTACAAAATTAACATTGGGGAAGTACAGTAGTGAAATAGTATTTAGTCACATTTTATTGAGATCCAATAAGTCCGCCTCATTTTTAATCTCCACGCGCTTACCTCCATCATCTTTACGCATGTAAATTCTGCCTCTATTAGCCCAGCAATATTTATACTTCAGATTCTTGGCTGAGTCACGGGCCATGGCAAACAGTTTTCGGTCCTTGCTTGTTAGGCTCTCAGTTATATAAATAGGTATAGAAGGTCCCGGTACACCAATAGTAGACGTAGAGAGCTTATTGTCTACATGGTTTCTATTATACAACTTCACATTGTTTAAGATCTTGTTTTTAGTCAGCACTGAAGTAAACTCCGTTATAACTGTGGATCCACCTGTTTTGTTTGCGATTCTATAAATGTCCTTTATGTCTGCAGGTATAATATGAGTTTCGAAAGCATCACAAGTTTTTTTAACGAGTCCACACAGATCCTGTTGTGTCTCCTTCTCAATCTGAGCCGGTAAGTTACGGAACTCGATGACTGAGAACTTAAGCCTTTTTTGTAGATCATCAATTTTATTTTCCAAAGTTGTTATATTATAGTTCCGATTTTCTTTTCGTTCGTGTTCCATGCCAATAATCTTTTCCTTCATTTCTTCATATTTGCTAGACATAAATTTCATAGATTTATCCATCTCTTCATTAGTAGACTGAATCTTGACGTTCTGTTGTTTAAGTTCCGCCATGTCCAAGCACAATTTATTTAGGATAATATCGAGATCCTTTTTCCAGTTGGTGAGCATACCCATTAGTTCATCCTTGATGGTTGACTCGATTGGTGATTCTGTGTTTTCGTTTCGTGGCCTCTTTTGTCTTCTGCCAACGTAATTCAAGGGATTTTCCGGATCAAGTTTGGAGATATCATTTTCAGATTGCACTTTGTTAGGTGGTGGAGTACTTGGTGTTGACATTTTAAAGATTGTTTATGTAGGTCCACAGTTTGCGTAGTCAAACAAACTCACCAGCGATATGAGCTCCGTTCAGTGTGGGTTTAAATGTTAATGAGGGTCTCGATAAACTGGACGACAAACAAAGAGCGGCCGGCCGGCGTATGTGCAAAAAATAATAGCTACAGTGAGAATTATATTTGTAACCCTCCTTCTGTCCCTTTCACACACGGCGATAACACTTGCACCGGTATATGAACTCCTGGTACTTGAGCGAGTTAATATTGTAATTTTATTTATGATTTTTGCAATATTTTGGACAGAAAGCAGTGCGCACGTCCATTCACTAGCGCGATCCGAGGGAAGGCAAAATAAATTGTTAATAACGCGTAATTCTACTAACTCAATTAGTATGTACAATTCGCGTAATGTAAACCTATATGAGGATGTCATACCAGCCAACTCGTCAAAAATACTGCGAGTACCGATTAATTTACATGACGGCGATGCGTTAATTTCCGAACAGACTATAGCGAATTGCATTATTAGAGATTGTATAACTACGGTAACAAATAACCGCGGATTTTTGGAAGTCTTTAATCCCACTTCACATGATTTGATATTTTCAATGGATCGTGCCGTACAAGCGGAGACTTATAATATTCAGTGCGAACGTACCGAACAACAATCTTATGATATTCAGCACGCGCACGTCGAACAAATGTCAGCAAGAGCACAAGATGTTATATCGCGTTTGCGGACAGACCATCTTAATGATGAAGAACGTATTAACTTAGAAACTTTATGCGGAAATTACGCCGATATATTTTACATAGACGGAGAGGCTTTAACATTTACTAACAAAATAAAACATCGTATTCGAACCACCGATGAAGTCCCGATTCACACAAAAAGCTATCGATATCCGTATATACATAGAGATGAGGTCAGAGATCAGATAAGGAAAATGTTAGATCAGGGCATTATTAGACCATCAGAGTCTGCATGGAGCTCGCCTATCTGGATCGTCCCAAAGAAGGCAGACGCTTCCGGGAAAGCCAAGTGGCGGTTAGTAGTCGACTTCAAGAAGTTGAATGAGAAATTCCATGATGACAAGTATCCCATTCCGAACATCAATGACGTTTTGGATAAACTGGGGAACTGTCAATACTTTACAACTCTTGATCTTGCAAGTGGATTTTACCAGGTAGAGATGGATGCCATCGACATTCCCAAGACCGCGTTTAATGTGGAAAATGGCCATTATGAGTTTTTAAGAATGCCCATGGGGTTAAAAAACGCACTATCGACATTTCAACGTGTTATGGATAATGTCCTCAAGGATCTCCAGAACACGGCCTGCCTAGTATATTTAGATGATATCGTGGTCTTTAGCACATCCCTACAGGAACACATAATTAACCTTGAAAAAGTATTCAAAAAATTACGGGAGTCAAATTTTAAAATACAATTAGACAAGTCAGAGTTTCTTAAGCTAGAAACATCTTATTTAGGACACGTTATTACAAGAGAAGGCATCAAGCCAAATCCAGATAAAATTATCGCAATACAAAACTACCCTATTCCAACTACTCCCAAGGAAATTAAACAATTCCTCGGTCTAGTTGGGTACTATAGAAAATTCATCCCGGACTTCGCCCGCGTAACAAAACCATTAACACAATGCTTAAAGAAAGGTAGAAAAGTAATACTTAACTCCGAATACACCGCCAGCTTCGAGAAATTAGTGTTGGGTAACTCAGCACGTGTGCTAGCACACTTGTAGTGCCTCACTTCGATAGAAAGAGTCACTCGCTCTTTTTATTTTGATGTGCTAGCACAGTAGAACACACCACAGATTAGCTACACAGTGCGACCACAGAACAACAAAGCACGTTAACACTCGAGAGTTTTGAGAATGAGTTCCGAGTCAATGTTATTCTTCGGTGTAAACACCTCACCACTCCCTCGCGCCTCGTCCTCTTGAGTGGTGCGAGCTGTGTGACGAGCTTTACCGACCGTCGCCGATGAGTCACCGAGTGAGTCCCAAGTGTCAAGTGTGCCTGACGACATCGCGAGTCGCGACACAGCTCGCTCGCACACACCAGAGTCAGCTCAGATCTCCCTCACTCAGAGGCCACCGCCCGCCGCCTCGCCTCATTCGTGGTAGCACAGTGTGGTACCACACTTAGTTAAAAGAGTGCCTCGCACGATCCTCATTTTAAAAGAGTGTGCTACCCAACACTACGAGAAATGTAAAGCCCTAATAACCAATGATCCGATTCTACAATACCCTGACTTCCATAAGGAATTCATTTTAACTACTGACGCTTCTAACGTCGCGTTAGGTGCTATCCTATCACAGGGAACGGTGGGCGCTGATAAACCTGTTTGCTACGCGTCCCGCACACTCAATGAAAGTGAAACAAACTATAGTACGATTGAAAAAGAACTTCTCGCTATAGTTTGGGCCACAAAATACTTTAGACCGTATTTGTTCGGGAGAAAATTTAAGATCATTACAGATCATAAACCACTTCAGTGGGTAATGAGTCTAAAGGAGCCCAGCTCTAGACTTACTAGGTGGAAGCTTAAACTATCCGAGTAAGACTTCACTGTAATCTACAAAAAGGGTTCGAGTAACACAAACGCGGACGCCCTTTCCCGTATTCAAATACATAATGAGGAAACCTGCTCTTTAGGAGTAAATACTTCTGAACGCCCGGCTTCAATAGGTAACTCGTCCACGGTATCAGCCCACACCAGTCAGGAAAATCCCATTCTCGAGGTTCCAATTGTTGACCAACCGTTAAACAAGTTTCATAGACAGATTTGCATAACCGTAGTTGGCGATATAAAAAAACGCCCTACAGCATCCAAGCCCTTTGATACACATACCAGAACAGCCGTCCAAGTATCTCAATCTAATTTAGAATCAGATATTATAAACATTATCAAAGAATATGTAAACCCAAAAGTTCAGACTGCGTTACTTATAAACCCACCCTTGGCAATGTACGAAATCATACCTATTATTCAAGATAAATTTAAAAGCTCGGCAATGAACCTTGTTTTAGCCAAGAGGGAGGTCGAAAACGTTAAGGAATATTTAAGGCAGCAGGAGATCATTAAGCATTACCACGATGGGAAAACAAACCACCGTGGAATAAACGAATGCTACTTAGCCCTCTCCGAGTATGATCGTCATCCTATAAAATAATGTTTTAATATAGTACCCCCGGCTACCAAACCATTTGAGACCGTTCATATTGATCTGTTAACAATCCACAATGAAATATACCTAACAATTGTGGACGTATTCTCCAAATACGCACAGGCTTATTATATACGAGATGGTACAGCAGTTAGTGTCTTACAGGCATTACTGAAGTTCTGCACGCATCATGGCCTACCTTTAACTATCGTATCGGATAACGGTACGGAATTCACCAACCAACTATTTAACGAATTCGTTAACCTGCATAAAATAATCCACCATAAAACTCTGCCACATGCCCCAAATGACAATGGGATTGTGGAGCGTTTTCATTCATCTCTATTAGAACATTTACGTATCTTAAAACTAACTCATAAAAATGATGACGTAATCAACCTCGTCTCTTATGCGATCTTGGCATACAATAGCGCAATACACAGTTTTACCAAATGTCGACCATTTGATATTATAACTGGACACTTCGACCCGCGAGATCCTTTTGATGTAGATCTATCCAAACACCTCTTACAACAATATACACAGAATCATAAGGAAAAGATCAAGTTAGTCAACAGCGACGTACATATTTACGGCAATAATAAAGTGACGGTTATGACCGTCACTTTATTATTGTACCGAAGGAAATAACACATTTATATCCATCCTACATCGCATGTATTTGCCATTTTTTTTTCTGTAACTTAGCAATCTGTGTTGACACAATAAGCCAATCTCCTGCCATTAATTTGATTTCATGTCATCATCGGCAGAAGGAATTTTTGGCAATCTCTTCATATTATATATATATGTCGGAGTTAGTTATCAATTAAAATTGAGGGTATTCAACAGAATTTATAATGTTTTGTTTTCTTATTACTAATTTAAGTGATTTTACTATCAATTGAGCACTCAGTGTACGCACAGATTGATTTTTGGCAACTTATTTCGATAATTGTAATCGATGGTCAAGTTCAAAACAATTGTTGACATGTTAATTGGATTATTATTTATGTAATCACCATTGTTTACTTATGACAATTATTCTTGTGATATTTGACTATTTTAGAATGTGAGTATTATTTGATTTAGCACATTTTAGTGTTTTGTATCAAGTAAACACGTGACGTACTTCCGTATGTCATCGGACAGAGTTGTTGTGGAGGGATAGTAAGGTATAATAGAGCTTGCATCGGTATGCAAGTCAGGCTATCTTCGGATTAGACTCGATAAAGAGCTCCCCTGCTCCCAACAAAACTGTCGGTTTATTTGGTACAGCACTGCTGTATATTCACGTAGCTGTATTGGCTTGCTGATGGCGAACGATACACTTTGTACTTGGGTGGCTTAGGCTGCTGTACGAACTGTAACCTTAAGGGTTTGTTCGTTTAACTGTATTGTTACTATACCCTTTTAACCTAATTTATCTTGTTACCATTTGTATTGTTTTATTAGTGAAACTAGTACTGTAATTAACAACCTTGTTATTGGTTGTACAGTTCTTGTTTATCCAAAAAAATGGGAATGCCCGAATCCTGACCGTATATACCCTTCGGCCCTCATGATCCTATATATATATATATTTTTTTTTTCTACTGAAAACTTGCAGTTAGCGCAGGGATACCGTGCTGCTTCAATCGGCTGTACGAGATACTCCCTGTACCCTGTAGCTTTGAGGCCAGTTGGTTGACGTGTGTGGATATTCTACTTAGGTAGCATTTACTATGTGTAGCAATCTCTTGTCTGACGGTGCTGATATTTAGATCCTCGTGTATGTACAGCATGTCTAACATGGCTCTCAATGTCTTGCTCTGAAATCTTTCAAGAATCTCGATGTTGCTATTACTAGCAGTACCCCACAGTTGAATCCCGTAGGTCCATATTGGCTTCAATATGGTCTTATATACTGCTAATTTGCTTGCGTGCGAGAGGCTTGACTTACGACCTTGTCTAGCTGTTTGCGCTTGGTCCAGATGTGCTTTCTCCAGGTCAGCCTTCGATCTAGATGCATTCAGAGATATTTGGCGTCCTCAGCTTGGGGAATATCCTCATTATGGAGTTTTATGGGGACTCTCAGAAAACAAACCTCCCCGGTTTGTTTTCTGAGAGTGAAGGTCACGTGGGTAGATTTTCTCAGATTTGCTTTAATGCGCCATTTATCAAGCCACTGTTCTACCTTATCAACATGATCCTGAAGTTTGGCTGATGCTACTGCTGGGTCCTGATGGACAGATAGTAGGGCAGTATCGGCCGCGTATGTGGCAGTTATAATATCACTCTGCGTTGGCAGGTCAGCAGTAAATAGCAGGTACAGTACAGGCCCCAATATGTTTCCTTGTGGCACCCCTGAAAGAATTTCTTTTAAGAATTTCTTTCAAGGGAGCGGTCTCATAAATTAAATTTCACTTCAAAGCATCTATTGTGAAGGTAAGATCTCAATATTAAGTGGAAGGAATGAGGAAGCAGGTGCTTAATTTTGAACAAAAGTCCGTAAATACAATGACAGCGGTGCAGTATTGTTTGCATTCTAGCGTGTGTATAGCTTATAGTGTCCGTTATACGATGGATCTGTTCAATGGTTCCGCGTTTCTCTCGGCAGCCGAATTGGTGCAAAGGAATGACTTCCGACAAGTACTTGCGCATCCTGTTCAGCAGTATTTTCTCCAGTAGTTTGCCCAACACTAGGAGAAGGCTTATTGGCCTGTAAGAACTAACTTCATTGAGTGGTTTGCCTGGCTTGGGTATCATAATAATCTGTATTTGCCATAAGGAAAAATTTGTGCTAAGCCCATAAGTGCAAATTTTATTAGATATAAATAATGTTTTTTCGTACAGAAATCGAGTTGTTATAAAAAAAAAACTTTGAAAATAAAGAAAACTTTGAAAAAGTGATTTTTGTACGATACGTGATTATTATGAGCAGACTAAATTTGAATCTATGATAAAATATGAGATTTTGTGTGTAATTCAGCTTGATTGTGGTGTAGCACACAATGAACGGAAATATAACATAATTATCGAGCTATGGATAAGGAATATTCATAGAACTCTTCCTTCCTTTTACCTATGGATAAGTTATAATATAAAGTTTGAGCAACATCTATAGGTTTATTCTATCCTAAATCCAGATAAAATCACCAAGATCGTCCTTTCATGGAACAAGTTTTTTGAAACAGTTATAATTTTCTCGTCTTTACAAGGTAACATTTTAGTAGCTTGATCTTTAAAATACACATAAAAGAGTTACATTGTCGTGTCAATTCAATGGTCTCGTTAAGTTCAGCAGCATTAACTTTTATTAACAGTTTGTCACTTAATAATTTGTCTTATCTCCTATGAAAGCTTACTTTGTATTTTAATGCACAGGATTAAGAGGCAAAATTTTACCTACACTATCAAGAATCCATAACAATTAAAGTTAAATTAAATCGAACTCTGCCTCGTCCCGCTAGTGTTGTAATCATTAAAGGTACAATCCGGTAGGATTAATTTGGATAATCTCACTGACTAGCTGAAAGCTGTGTTACAACTAAGTTTGGTTCCGTTTTTACTGTTCGACCTATATAGAAAAAATCCTATCATTTGTTTTGGCGATGGCGCGATATAAAAAGTATATATTCCAATCAAGCCCAAGAAATTTCGGGAGCCCATTGGGAAATGAATAGGAATGGTCCCTTTTCTCATTTTGGGGCGTAAGTAGTAGGTATACTAAAAACTTAATATCAATCAAATTGATGTTAAATTTTAGGTCCAGTTTCTAGGACACATATTATTGCAAAATGAATGTGACAAATTGTGAAATAAGAGTTTATTAATATTGGTTGAATGAATTATTATCAACAGCCAATCTCATCGCTAGACTGGCGTCTGATATGTGATGAGTCAATTTATTTCCAGTAACCAAGGCTTTGTATTATAGACCCCCAAAATATTAGTCCCCATGTTAAGATAGTAACCGATAGCCCACAAAACTATGTAAATAGAATTTGCTTTCTATAATTGTGGAAGTCTGATGACGTTTCTCAATTTACATGCCACGATAACTTTGTATGAATGTCTAAGAAAAATCAAAGTCATAATCGTAATTAATTAAGTGCTACCCATACACTATAGCAGTGGACGTCTTTCGGCTGAAATTATGATGATGATGATACACTATAACAACTTTTATTATTGTTAAGTATCAAGTTTAGTTTATATAACGTGTTATTATAGCTTTAAAATCCGACTTCTTAGATTGTCCCGACTTTAGTTCTGCAGATTTTAGTTATTAGAACCGAAGTTTCTTACAGAAAAATCTACCAACTGTTCCAAGAAAACAAGACCATTTCAGTACTAAAGATTGCCCTCTAGCGTAACTAACTCACGTAGACGCATCAGTAAGACAAGTTACTATTATGATAGGCTACATTGTGTCAGTCGCATTGTTCATAAGCCGTATGCATGGAGTGCACGTACGGGTGGCATTTACTTGTCGGTTGTATGGCGTATTATTGTGGAACTTGCAGCTGCATTCGCTTGTGAATGAGCTTTGAGGTGAGATTGCGAAATCATACGATTATATGGAAGAGTAACAGAAGAAATGTACTGATCTATATATTTGTAGGTATCAAATTCATCTGGACGTTTTTGAAATTAACCTGAGGCCCTAGCGATTGTCAAAAAGGCAAAATTGTTTGGGATTGACAAGCGATATCGAATAATCACGTGATCAATCCAATACTTTTGACATTTCGACTATCGTCTTCGCTGACATCGAATGCCACTTGTATAGAGCCCCTGTACCTGATTGAAATTGACCCTGGGTGGTATAAACTGATTAGTAAAAGGTGAAAACTACGAAAATTTACTGCATGAGAATAACAAAGGAATGTTCGATGTGGGTAACGGTGTTTTTCGACTGAAATTATTAGTTTTAAAATTTGAGGAACAATAATAACAATTTTAGTATTATAATAGCGATATAATAGCGACCGCAGTGAACAGGGTTATATTTCGTATTTTACTTTAAAAACATTTGTATTGAAAAATATAAAAAATGAACATGTGTATTGTAGATCACGGGCGTGGGTTATTTATTATTAAAGATCTCTAAGTTTATAGTTACATATTGTAGATAATGGTTAGATTCTATTTTGTCTTGCATTTTATACTTCAGTAAATAAGTACCAAAAAACTCCCAAAGATTAAATTCGCACAAAGCTATTCTATTTGTGAGATGCATTGAGCATTGAGCAAGCGTTGCGATTAATGCTTGTGCCTTCTCTTTATGAGAAGATGCCTTTGCCCTGCAGTGGGACAGTAACGGGCTGGTATTGTATTGAAGATCTCGATGTATTACTTAAGAGGGATTCGAGCATAGTTCTGTGATAAATGATGGTTTAATTCAGTTTTGTCATGCATCTTAAAATTTGAGATCACAAGTAGCAGGCAGCCAAGTTGAAGTGGGACTGGGCGGGACACGTCTGCCACATGTCAAACGGTTCATGGGCTAAATCAACCACAATGTGGGTCCCGGAAAATGTTAGGTGACACCGCGGCAGACCCAGACGAAGATGGCGGGATGAATTTGATGCCTATCGACAGGATTAGTCTACAATTGCCCTAAACCGGGAGTATTGGAAGGAAGAAGGGGAGGCCTTTGACCTGCAGTGGGACAGAACAGGCTGAAAATAAAATAAATAAAAATAAACGAGTAGCTTCTACAGACCAAATGCTGGAAGCTATTACATTTTTGAGTTATTATAAGAAAAAGGATTTATATTTAACATTCAAATATTAATACCCTCGAGTTATTCTTATACAGTTTTGGTCTACATTTGCCATCCATCTCATTACTTAGTACGACGTCGTTCATAATTCATAGTCTGTTTTCTCGTCCCAAAATTAATGTCTGGCGAACCCCAGAATCATCTCATGAGATTTTCTTTCATTAAAGTATACCTTTTGAATTTTTGATGGTTGTGTGGTTAATTTCAAAAATTATGATGAAGAAGTGACGAACCATTGGTTATAAGCAAAGCATTACATATAAAACTTATGCCATTTTCCCATGCGAGAAGGCAGAAACTACAAATGCCTCCTTCTACATAATTTACGAATTCCTTTTGTTTTTTTTACGTTTATACATCTGGCAACTCGCGCTGGTTTTGAGTACTACGCAGTCGACTTTTCTTTAGAACATTTACATTAAAATCTATTGATGTCCTTCTAGAGCGTTTTCATTCACATTTGACTTTTGATAGTCACCTTTCGTCACATGAACAACCCATCGAAGCATATGCTTTATAATTTTGCTGCTACAACAATTTCATGTAACTTGATGGAATTAAGGCACCATACATATTAAGCGCTTAATACCAGCAGGTTTAAGCGCTGCAAATATACTGAGTACGAGTAGTCAATTGGAGTTATGTTGATGTTCTCCCGGAACACACGGCTCCAACTCAAGCTGGTATATATGGTTTAATGAAATGTTTTGTTACGCTAATACGATGGCTTTTCAGAACATGTGGAACAGTAAATACGCCTTTACTTTAATGAGGTTGGAACTAGCAAACAAAATACATACTAACCGGTTTCTGATTTTTTTATTGGCACATCAACCTCTACCAATCATAGTAGATAACGCACGTATAAATTTCGGTATTTTTTATTGCAGAAACACTACTCGACTTACCAGTTGACCCGAAATAATCTAGTGTCAACTATAAGTAAATATTTTTGTAAGCATACACGCGCGACATTCGTGTTACTAGATACCAAATGTTTTAATGAATAAGACCACAATATGAGTCGTGATTCGGTACATTATGAATTACTAAATTTGTACCATTTTCCTTAATAATAGTCTTGTCTCTACCTATCAACAGACCAACTAATCTTCTCTTATTTTAAACTCGATAAAACTCCACCATCTTAAACTTAACATTGTTTACCACCATTAAGAACTAACATTTTATCGGCCCAATGTTTTTAAGACCGGCAATAAATCTCTTTGCAGGAACAAATGCTTGATTTTAGACTAACTAGAGTTTAGACAAACGACCACTATACCCGATAAGAATGGTCGAATTCAGAATGTCTGTTAATTGAGGCCGCTTCCAACTCAACACTTTTTATTTTATAATCAGAGAGCCGGAAAAAAGAACCAGACAATTCATTTCCTAATCGTTGAGAAAAACAAATGAGCAGCTTGCATCCCAACAAAACAAATAATCGAATAAAATGAGGCATATATTTATCAAAATTAAAAAGAAAATTATGGCTGTAGTTATCATATCGAATTAGATAAAAGCTTGCTTTTCAAGGCAAACTTAATGTTGGAAACAAGCCAGATAGGCCGACGACCTCATGAAAGTTGCTAGAGTATAAAGACCCTCACGACTAGATATGTATAGAGATATGTGCCAGGCCTTGTTACTGTAATGTTTACTACTTTTACATGTTTGTATTTAAATGAACTTAATATTCAAATCAAATTGTGTGATAATTGTAGTGATTGCTGCAGTTTGATTAGTAATATTCGGCTAAGACTTGCTACTCCTGTGTCTTATCCTTGTTACTTGGCTTCAAGATAACACGTTTTCTTCTTCCATTCCATCCTGTGAGCCGTAAACATGACGAACGCTACGACTTTCGTTTATATTATATTTTTTAGTATATTATATTTCTTCACACAATCTTTTTTCTTAAGCCCTTTTCCATTAATCCATTCAAATAAAGTCGCATTAAAGAATAATAATATTCTGAATCTCGAGAAGATCAAACAAGCCTGTTTTTAAACGATTTCAAATAGGAGGAGGTTTCTCAATTCGACTGTATTTTTATGTGTGTTACTTCAAAACTTTTACTAAGAGAACTGATTTTATGATTCTTTATTTTATTTGGAAGCACCACTTCACTGCAGACCCATTAAAATTTGATCAAGATCTTACGAGTATTTATTGAGTTATCCTTCGTTTTTCGCTTAGTAGTGTTTTGTTTTGAAAGTCGTTTTCTTTTTTGTTTAAATGTTCTTTTTAAATTATTTAAAGTTTCGCGCTTGACATCTCACCTGATGTTAAGCAATGATGTGGTCAACGATAAAGCACGCTTGTAAGCTATTAGTAACTCTTCACTGTTGACTTAAATACCCCTAGGTTGTAGCTATCGGGGCCCAAAGGCTACTTCAAATAATTGAGAATTTATAGCGTTTGTAAACGGTGATTTCCCAAAATTTAAGAATGCAATATAAGATACAGTAGGTATAGGGCAATGTAGGTGGAATACTTTCATCAAGGGCCGACACCTCCACCAATTCTTTCCATCCGTTCGTGAGCGGATGACCAGGACGTGGCTGGAGTTGGATCACTGTGTTGCCTAATTTCTCACAGGACGTGGTAACTTTAAAAGTAAATTATTTTATTTCAAGCTTGTTGCCTCGCCTGTATGTCAATGTTCTACATCTGACTGCGAATATGTACAATCTGCACATCACATCTTATGGGAGTGTATTTTTTGGCAGAATGAACGCAATATTATGTTGGATAATGTACAAACTGCATCTGGAGTTATTTAATATTCGGACCTTGTGGAAACTAGAACAAATTTTCGGCCGTTCAAGCGATTTTGCCATACATATATATGGGAATCAAATATAAAAGCTCACAATGATTCTGATCAATTTTGATCCGTGGTACTAGGCAACTGGGCTTATCCCAGTTGTAAACGACCTTTTGTGCCTATTGACCTTGTTTGTTCTGTTTCCTGCTTGATTCTACTCCTCCTTTATTCTTTTCTGATTAATTTCGTTGCAGGATCCAATACAATTAAATTCATTCTCCGGGACTGCGTTGAGCTTCATTGCCTCAGCGCTTTTCTGATGGTCGCCACTGTTGATTCTGGCTTTCAGGAGTTGCAGTGGTTTGAATATAGTGCGGTATGATTGTTCAAAATAAATGGAGTTATAGGTGTAATTCAGATAGCAGTGCGTCGCGAACATGCGGCCGGGTAAAACCAACAATATAATTTGAAGGACAATATAAATGTTTTTAAAATTGAACTTAGTTTATCTTCATGTTTTGGTAAACATAATGTGTGTTATTGTGTTACGTTTTCCCCCTTGACCTCTCGTAGGATATATTACTGCAGTGCTCCATTATTGAATTCAGTCGAACATCGTTATTCGCGACGCGACCGCTTCGTACCAATCTATCAAAATGAAGTTTCCGCTACTAGTTGTGTTAACGTTCATATTAGTGTTACAATTACATCATAGTGAGAGCAAGGTACAGATCTCGTTTTAAATTTTCCCCCATACACACAACTTCACCATCGAGTCAGGGGAAGAAGGCTCATCAATCTCCGAAATAATAATCAACGGCTTGAATAAAATCCAAACTTCGGTAATGAACAAAGCTGATTTAGAAGGAAATTACATTCCTGATGACATAGTACCAGATGAAGAGATGGAGTACAACCAACAGAATGAAGATCCCATTATCCGTATGAGCAGTATGACCTCGCCGCAGCTAATTGCTTTCCACGGCTACCCAGTGGAGTCCCACAGGATTGTGACAGACGACGGATACATATTGACAATCCATAGGATACCCTACTCAAAAAAATCTAATAATAAAGAAAGTCCTAGGAAGACAGTACTGTTGCATCACGGCCTCTTCGGGAGCTCTATGAGTTGGTTGTTTGCTGGGCCAACGAAAAGTCTTGGTTATATCTTATCCGATGCCGGATACGACGTGTGGTTGGCTAACGTGCGAGGAAATGCTTACTCCAGAGCTCATGTTTCAAGAAATGTTGACTCGCGTGAATTTTGGAACTTTTCATTCCATGAAGTTAGCCAACACGATCTCCCGGAGGTTATCGACTACATAATGGCAGTTAAAGGATCGGACGTGAGAATTAATTACATCGGCCATTCTATGGGAACCACGGTACTGTTCGCATTGCTGTCCACGAAGACTGAATACAACGAAGTGTTGAGAGCAGGATTCGCTTTAGCTCCAGTAGCCTACATGACCCACATTAAGAGCCCGATAAAAAAGCTAGCTAAGTACAGCAGTGAAATAGAATATGTGTTGCAACTACTTGGCGGGGGTAATGAGTTGCGTCTTCCAAAATCAACCCTCAGGTGGTTAACAGAACATTCTCGTGAACTGATGAGTCTTGATGAGGAAGGGGAATTTAACATGATGTCGGTTTTCTTTGGGCACGATGTGCAACAATTCAATAAGACATTGTTACCAATAATCTTGGGCCACGGTTTCTCGGGTGCTTCCACCAAGACATTAGTTCACTATGCTCAAGAGATACAGCAAGGTGGCAAGTTTCAGATGTTTGATTACGAGCGTATTGGTAACCTTAAGAATTATGGGACCTTTACACCTCCTGAATATCCATTACACAAAATCACTCTGCCGATCGCGTTGTTCAGTGGTGAGAACGATTGGTTATCCAGTGTTATTGATGTGAGAAGCTTGCAAAACAAACTTGTGAATCCTATAGAACACTATATAGTACCATTGAAGGAATTTAATCACGGAGACTTTTTGTGGGCAATTGACGCGCCCACCCTAGTTTATGAAAGGATACTAAAATTGTTAGGAGATGGTATTAGTAAGACAGACAGACAGACAGGTGCTCCTGTTAATATTTTAGATAATTATCGCTCAGGTAACTTGTTAGACGATAAAGTTAGTAGGTCAGATGATTTTTTAAATGTTTTTAAACATTATATCTCAGATAACTACGATGATATTTTCGGAAATACTGAGAATAGTGATAGTAAGCAAGATGTTTTTTTTAATGATTTTGAAAATTATCTCCCAGATAACTTCGATGATATTTTCGGAAATACTGAGAATAGTGATAGTAAGCAAGATGTTTTTTTTAATGATTTTGAAAATTATCTCCCAGATAACTTCGATGATATTTTCGGAAATACTGAGAATTGGTAGGTACAAGTCAAATTATAATAATAAATAATTATTGTAAAAGACGTAAAGTATTTTTTTGTAACAATTCTTAATTTAGTTAATATTTTATTGTACCTTAACTCATATGTCAATATGTGTTACAGATAATGTAATGTAAGTTTATTAACTTCTTTAACTATTTATTGTATTTTGTGTTTATTTAAGTGTTTATTAACAATTCTTTAATTTTGCTAAGTTATTTTAGGCTTACTTAACTCTATGTTAACTCATCTTTATGTCAAGAAAATTTCTTTTACTTAATATATAGAGTATGTAATAATGTGTTAAATAATAACATTGCTTTCATTTCGTCTATAATAATTTGATTAAGTCCCAAAATAACTATCTTATTTAATAATATTTTCTAGCCGAAGTTAAGAAAAACGTATTAGTAGATACATTATTACCAAATTACGTACCAGCGCCTGCTATGTTTTATACTGCCACATTTGAATCATTAAATGATTTTGACTTTTACTTTTGACCTTTCTTTGCGTACTCCTCACTTTTGACCTGAGGTAGAATATCACTAGAGTCTCCAAGGATCTAGACAAGTGACATTCTATGATTGAAAGCGTTGCTATAGCGAATGAAAACAAATGTACGGGAATCCTAAGCGCTATCGACACGTCACGTGATTTATGCCTTATCTGTTGGTATTTTGACCATCACGATTACTAATAAAATAACATTTATCAAGAGCCACCGGTCAAATTTTCATTTCTTAAGTAAAATGCAGCGTGAGATACTTTCAGCTCTGTCTTGTCGCCAAAAGGATCATCGATCATCACCACACCATCGCTTACCATAAGGTGAGATAGTGTTCAAGCGCAAGCCTATCTACAATAAATAATAAACTGGCCAAGTGCGAGTCGGACTCGCACACGAAGGGTTCCGTACCATTATCGCAAAACACTGCATAAAAATCACGTTTGTTGTATGGGAGCCCTAAGGGGGGCTCCCATACAATTTATTTTATTTTAATTTATTAATTATAATTTTTTGAAGTAAATATACAACTAAACATTATGTGAATATTTCAAGCGTCTACCTGTTGCCGTTATTAATATCGAGCAAAAAATGGCAAAAATATCACGGTTGTTGTATGGGAGCCCCCCTTTAATATTTATTTTATACTGTTTTTAGTATTTGTAGTTATAGCGGCAACAGAAATACATCATCTGTGAAAATTTCAACTGTCTAGCTATCACGGTTCATGAGATACAGCCTGGAGACAGACGGACAGACAGACAGACGGATCGCGAAGTCTTAGTAAAAGGGTCCCATTTTTACCCTTTTGGTACGGAACCCTAAAAATGCAGCCAAGTGCGTATCGAGCTTCGCACGTTTAGGGTTCCGTACCAAAGGAAAAATCAGATTTATAAATATATTGGTATTTTTAGTAAAGTATACGTAATAATAAAAATTATCACCAAATGTCAAGTTCATAGGTCAAAGAAAAGTTCATTGGAACAAAATTGTCAGACAGATGTACAGACGCACAGACAGACGGACAGGTGAGTGACAGCATTAGGGCTCCGTTTGGACTTTTCTGGTACGAGACCCTTAAAAAGGAAAGTTTCAGTACTTGAAGATTAGTTTCCCAGCACTGCTGATGTTGATGGCAGAGTCTACTCACTCGTTTAAATAGCGGCATACTGTTATGCGCGAGTAGGCTACATGGTTTGCCACACGTCATAGGTAACCACAGAACACCAAGACGCAATCGCACTAATACAGACGTCATTTTCATAACTTTCAACGTCACCGCACTCATAGAAAATGACATTATACGTGACATCACCGCAGTATGCCTCGAAGGGTTAAACAGAGGCACACACTCATTTCTTCAGTTATGTTTGAGTCCGATGTATCAGGAAGCGAGCCTATTTCCATCAGCTGGACTCAAGTCCAGACACCGGGTTGCATAAAATCGAAGATCAGATTATTAAACCACAAGCTATTACGCGCAACAGAAGAGGCAACGTTGGAAGGCCTCCTAGGTGGAGCGACTTGGTCAAGGCTGCGGGAGACCGACCAGTGTGGCGACGCTTATGTCCTATGGACATAGGACACAAGCGTCAACATCTGGACAGTTATGGACGTCTTTCTGCTGAAATGTTGATGATGATGAAGCTATTCAGCACTTCTACAGAAATTAATGGTTTCTACCATGGGGCAATGAGTGCTAGCTACCGAAACGATGACGGCACCGAAGGCACAATATTACTACAACTAATACATAATACTACAAATGTTACTACTACAACTGATTGACGTATAGGCTTTTCAGCCTATACGTCAATCAGTTGATTGTGGAGCTCAGCGGTACAGGTATCGGATGCTCCATTGATGGGCAGATGATAAACAGCATAAGTTACGCCGATGACATGGTGCTGCTGAGTCCTTCAATTGACGGACTCAGACAGTTGCTTGAGGTGTGTGAAGGATACGCCGAGCCACATGGCCTCCTGTATAATGTGGGGAAGAGTGAGGTTATGGTGTTCCGGGTGGGTACCAAGGAGCCTAGGTAGTTCCTCCGGTGTACCACTAAAGAGGGTAACTAAATTTTAATACTTAGGTCACATTTTAAATAAGGAACTGCACGATGACGATGACATCGGGAGGGAACAGAGGGCGTTGTCAGTCCGATGCAATATGCTGGCCCGCAGGTTTGCGCGATGTACGAAGGAAGTGAAAATTACACTTTCCAAGGCGTATTGCCAGACCTTCTACACATGCAGCCTGTAGGTTAGACATACGCAGAGGGCTTACAACGTTCTCTGGGTCCAGTATAATCTGTGGTTTCTATGATCTGTGATAATAACGGTTTTAAGATACTGTTGGGACTCCCACGTTTCTGTAGTACATCGGGGATGTTTGCAGAAGCAAAATCTGATAGTTTTCAAGCGATAATGCGGAAGAGGTCAACATCCACACACAGCACAGGATGCGGGGGAGGTTACCGACACAAAAAAGGTTACCGACTTCAAAAGCAAAACACTCATCATCTGCCCTGCCCATCTACTCCTCTGTCCTCAAGGATTTTTATCCTGAACCCCAGTTACTTAAAAGCCAAAAAGATTGCTTCGATCAATATTTAATATAGAACACATGTATTGAATTAATATACAGAATTAATAATAAGTACTCATCGATATAATAGAATAGAATATACTTACTTGCTTATTATTAATATTAATAATAATACACTTTACATTATTATTAATTACACAGCAAGGTTGACACCAATGTGTACAAAATGTGCGTAATAAATTTGATGTTGTAATTTATTTAATTTTAATTTAATTTATTTTATGGTTATTTTTAAGTTTTATCTGAAGAACGTAGTTATTTCAATTCAATCATTTTATTTCGGACCATGATCCATAATTTGTTATTAAACACTATGACTATGTTAGTAAATTTACATAATTTAATAATGGCAACGTAATAAGAACAATAAACAAAAATAAATAACAAAAAAAATTAAGAAATAATTCAAAACACTTCATATACCTATTTCCCATTGCACTGGAGCTGCCGCTGTGCAAGCGGGTCCAGTACCCCAGGAAATGGCAATCCGGTTTATCCGCAATAACCTTTAGAACACCATTTACGCTCCCCCGCATCCTGTGCTGTGTGTGGATGTTGACCTCTTCCGCATTATCGCTTGAAAACTATCAGATTTTGCTTCTACAAACATCCCCGATGCACTACAGAAACGTGGGAGCCCCAACAGTATCTTAAAAGCGTTATTATCACAGATCATAGAAACAACAGATTATACTGGACCCGGAGAACGTTGTAAGCCCTCTGCGTATGTCTAACCCACAGGCTGCACGTGTAGAAGGTCTGGTAATACGCCTTGGAAAGTGTAATTTTCACTTCCTTCGTACATCGCGCAAACCTGCGGGCCAGCATATTGCATCAGACTGACAACGCCCTCTGTTCCCTTTCGATGTCATCGTCACCGTGCATCCTCATTTAAAATGTGACCTAAGTATTTAAATTTAGTCAACCTCTTTAGTGGTACACCATAAAGGCACACCGGAGGAACTACCCTAGGCTTCTTGGTACCCACCCGGAACACCATAACCTCACTCTTCCTCACATTATACTGGAGGCCATGTGACTCGGCGTATCCTTCACACACCTCAAGCAACCGTCTGAGTCCGTCAATTGAAGGGCTTAGCAGCACCATGTCATCGGCGTAACTTATGCTGTTTATCATCTGCCCATCAATGGAGCATCCGATACCTGTACCGCTGAGCTCCACAATAAACTGTTGTATTATTAATATTTGTAGTATTATGTATTAGTTGTAGTAATATTGTGCTTTCGGTGCCGTCATCATTTCGGTAGCTAGCTACCAAAATTGCTATGTGTATGTTTATAAAAAATTTGGAGTTCCCTCGATTTCCATGGGATCCCCTCATCAGATCCTGACTTGGTGTCAATAGGACCACCTCAAAATTATTCCCTTTCAAACAAATAAGGTATTTCAAAATCGGTCCATGTGGACAGAGTAATCGGTAAACATATATAAAAAAAATACAAACAGTTGAACATAGAACCTCCTCCTTTTTGGAAAATCGGTTAAAAATACGGAAATTACCCCTTTAGTATTTTACGTTTGTAATCAATATCATCTTAATCTTAATAATATTGTTTTTAATAATGAGTAAGCTAATGTTTTCAAAGTTATTTATTTTATCAATACATAGGTACCTACAAATATTTTGCAAGTGGGGTATTCCTACAGAGTATTAAATTGTCTAAACAAAAAACATCGACTCGTAGAAATTATACTTTGATTTCTATACATAACTTCACGCTTGTATTCCCCGAAAGGTCAGGCAGAAATGCACCTTACCGATGGTAATGATGCCTATATCTACTTACGAGTATTTATTGGCGTTGTAGAACCGCTAAGTAAACAAAATATTTGATCATCATTGTCAGCCCTTTTTATTGTTCCCACTGTTGGGGCACAGGCGGAGGCCTGAGATGAGAGGAGTCTCAGAGAGGGTATGGGCAGATAACCACCACGCGGGCCCGTTGCGGATTGGTCATCGTCATGTCACGGCTTTGAATTTTTGGTCACAATATGTCTTTGAATTTCTAATAAAAAATATTTGATTCTTTGTAAATTGCCGATAAATTATAATATTATGTAAAAATATATATAGGTGTATTATATGGTAAAATAGTGGATACAACTCGGTTGGTCTCATCATCATCAACAACCTATAGTAGCCCACTGCTGGACATAGGCCTCGACAATCTTACGCCATTTGCTTTGATTTTCGACAATCTCAACCAACCTGCCAAGATCATCGCTCCCCCTAGCCTGAGTGCGTTTCCACTTTACATTTACCAGTTCGCGGTCTCCACTCAAGAACACGTTTACCGTAACGGTCATCGGTTCTATGGCTAATATGGCCGGCCCATTACCACTTCAGCATGCTTATTCTCTGAGCTATGTCGAAAAAGTTGGTTCTCTGCTGGATCATCTAGTTACGGATTCGAACCCTCAGGTCAGGTCACTCGATGGGTCTACGACGAGTAAACCCAAAATTCAAAGACCACTTCCACAAAAGCTGTTAAACATATATTTTTTGGCTTTAATGCAAATTTTTGATGCTTGGGTTGTCATCATTTATTTATGAAATGGTATGGTTTATTGCACTGTATTCCCACTGGTTTAATTCAATAATTAACTACAAATTTAACATTACCTCAAAAAAAATACAAGTAAGCTACACGATAGAAGATCTCCCTTAAATTAATTCTAACTTTGCGACTGCCTGGTAATTCTTCAGTACCAGGTACAAGAGTGGCATTGTTCGGGGCACATCTTTCGCGGATGCTACGGCAAAAAGGTTTTGCCGGAATCTGGTCGTAGCAAGTCCTCAACTAGAAAAGATAGCATCACCTTGTTTTGGGCTCATTGGATGTGTATTGACAAGAGATATTACATTTAGTACCTTTCAACTTAAGAATCTTGTTTAAAAAAAGTTTTTACTTAAAGTTTATTCTTTATTTCTTGATTTTTACCACGAATTCGCTCTTATTGGCTTATTCTACAGAAACCGTGCAATTCTCTGTATAAACAGTATCCTAGATGGCGTCCGCCTGTGTGCAGCTTTCTACCAGTGGAACAATTTTCGTAATCGGTTCAGTACTCGCAAAGATTATTACTTCCTAATTGCCAACAATTTTACAATTTATGAAGTTTAATAAGATTTTAATCGTTATGTACTTCTGTAAGCTTTTTTTAACCCCGGTGTTATACAAAGGGATGCTATGAGTTTGGGAGCTCTGCCATTCTATGAGTGTTTAATTTTTCAGCGGCTTGTAGCTCCCAAACGAATGGACTTTCATCGAATGTGTCATTGCCAATGTTTTGTGAAAATAATTCTACGGAACCCATAGCATTTTCTTCCATCGTAGCCGCAAAATCAAGTAGAATATCTATTCTTCAATATGCTATAAGAATTCTTACTTGATTGTTATCATATAAGAATACATATTCGCAAGCTGGCTGACCAAAACCAGATGTATCCTCCGATAGAACAGCATGATTTTCGTCATGTTTACGTCTTTTTAGTTCGCTTTTTAAGCAGTCATGATTTTAGATTTTTTTAATTATTATTTTTTGTTTTTAACTTTTTAGTAAAACTTTTTTTTTCCAATTAGGTACATTTAACCAAGTTCACAGTCAGAATCGTCTTTTGCCATACATTTCATATCCATATTAATTGAAAAACTCATCTATCACATTACAGATAATTCATAGTTAGAGTAATTTTGTATTTTTTACCATATTAAAAGTTAGATTGAACACATTTTTTTTTGTGTTTTAATTCGCTGTATGAAGCGTAAACATTCTAACAAGCATATTATACGCAGTCATTGTGCCTATAGTTGTGACGGCCAATGGCATAATAGCCAAGAGCCTCGACGAACACCTGAGGAGGCTCTCTTTGACCAGTTGAATCAAGAGCTTCATCCAAAAAGCGACAATTTTGGACATGGCGCGTATAATTAGGTAGTTCCTCTCTCAGGAGCCGGAACCATCGGCAGCTTGGACATTGATCCCGATACCGGTGAGCGCACCGGTATTGGGGTCAATGTCCAAGCTGCAATGTTTTTATCATCATATCAGCCGAAAGACGTCCACTGCTGGACATAGGCCTCCCCCAAGCGTCGCCACATTGACCGGTCCCGTGCGTCTCGCAACCAGCGGGTCCCCGCAACCTTCACCAGGTCATCAGTCCACCTGGTGGGAGGCCTTCCAACGCAACGTCTTCCGGTTCCCGGTCGCCACTCCAGAACTTTTCTGCCCCATCGGCCATCCGTTCTGCGAGAAATGTGCCCTGCCCACTGCCACTTGAGTTTGGCAATTCTTCAGGCTATGTCGGTAACCCTGGTTCTCTTGCGGATCTCTACATTTCTGATTCGATCACGCAAGGAAACTCCGAGCATAGCCCTCTCCATTGCCCTTTGAGTGACTGTAAGCTTTCTGATCAGGCCCATTATAAGCGACCACGTGTCAGAGCCATATGTCAACACTGGCAACACATACTGGTCATAGACTTTTTTCATTTCGTCTTGAGGCACTGTGGTAAGTTGGACGAGAAGACACCGCGCAACTTCCCAAACGCCGCCCAGCCGAGTCGGATTCGACCGTTAACCTCTTTCTCTCAATCTCGCCCTCTATCTCAATGTTTTTATATTTATAAATATTTTTTCTTTATTTTTTATAGACTAATATTTCAAAATGTAACAAATATGTCTAGAAAATGAACATAACAAAGAACAGATTTATCCGGTCTACCGATCAAATACAGATCATTGTACCGCATTTACACAATCGTGTTCGCCATTCGCCTCGTCACTCGGCGAACATTCGACGAAACATTCTTATAAGAGTGCCGTCGCGAACTACTGTTCACACATTGGCGGAGTGAATTATTTTGTCATTCGCACCCGAACATGGAGGACGTGAAAATTATTGCGGCATGCACGCTACATCTTTTGAGTTTATAAAATTATATAGCTGCGTAAAAAAGAACCGTCGACGCAGACGATGGATAAAAAAAATAATGAAAACAAGCCATTAATGAATTCTTTTTTAATTTAATTTGCTGACTGGCAATCCCTTAAACTAGTTGATATAAGGTTCCATGCATCGTTCGTCTATTTTTTATGATTGAATTGTTTTGGGTTCCAAATGAGCTCTTCTTTCTGATAAAGTTCTTGTAATTTTATAATTAGCTCTTCCTTCACTCCTCTCCATTTTGTTTTGACGTCCTGTTGGGTCGGGCGCTAGCCGTCAACTGAATGCAGGCGAATGTGTAAACAGTAAGTTCATGTTCGCCATTCGTTCCCTTTGATTCGCGTCCGAAAAACCGCTCCCAACGCGAGCGCTCGAATCGCGAGGCGATGCACGAGACGAATAAGACGCGTACTGTTTACATATGCGTGTTCGTTATTCGCCTCACCTAAAAGGTCGTAGTTATCGGCAAATACAGACTAAATTAATTGGTAATGTAAAGCGTTTGTAAACGTTAATTCCCCATAATTAAAATGGTTGATACAGTAGGTATAGGTACAATTCAGATAGCAGTGCGTCGCAAACACGCGGGTAAAACCAACAATATAATTAGGCAGATATAAATGTTTTTAACTTAATTTATCTTCATGTTTTAGTAATTATAATGTGCATTATATATATACTAGCTGACCCGGCAAACTTTGTTTTGCCATAAAAACACCGAACATTCATCTACCCTACCTAACCTACCCTAACTACCTACCCTACCCTACCCTACCTACCCTACCCTACCCTACCCTACCCTACCCTACCTACCCTACCCTACCTACCCTACCTACCCTACCTACCCTACCTACCCTACCTACCCTACCTACCCTACCTACCCTACCTACCCTACCCTAACTACCTACCCTACCCTACCTACCCTACCTACCCTACCTACCCTACCCTACCTACCCTACCTACCCTACCTACCCTACCCTACCTACCCTACCTACCCTACCTACCCCACCCTACCCTACCCTACCCTACCTACCCTACCTACCCTACCCTACCTACCCTACCCTACCCTACCTACCCTAACTACCCTACCTACCCTACCTAACCTACCTAACCTACCTACCCTACCTACCCTACCTACCCTACCCTACCCCACCCTACCCTATCTCTCAAGTTGGATCGAACTGCACATGGTGTGCGAATTTTATTATAATCGGTTAAGTGCTTTAGGAGTCCATTGAGGACAAACATTGTGACACGAGATTTATAAATATTAAGATGTTACGTTTTCCCCCTTGACCTCTCGCGTTGGATATATTACTGCAGTGCTCCATTATTGAATTCAGTCGAACATCGTTTTTCGCAACGCGCCTGCTTCGTACCTATCTATCAAAATGAAGCTGCCGCTACTAGTTGTGTTAACGTTCAAATTCGTGTTACAATTACATCATAGTGAAAGCAAGATACAGATCTCGTTTTCAATTTTTCCCCATACACATAACTTCACCATCTATTCAGGGGAAAAAGGCTCAGTAACTTCCGAACTATTAGACAACGGCTTGAATAAAATCCAGACTTCGGTAATGAACAAAGCTGATTCAGAGGAAAATAACATTACTGATGACACACTATCAGAAGACGAAACGGAGTACAACCGATGGGATGAAGACCCCATTATCCGCATGAGCAGTATGACCTCGCCGCAGCTGATTGCTTTCCACGGCTACCCAGTGGAGTCCCACAGGATTGTGACAGACGACGGATACATATTGACAATCCATAGGATACCCTTCTCAAAAAAATCCAATAATAAAGAAAGTCCTAGGAAGACAGTATTATTGCATCACGGCCTCTTCGGGAGCTCTGTGCATTGGTTGATTGCGGGACCGACGAAAAGTCTGGGTTATATCTTATCCGATGCCGGTTACGACGTGTGGTTGGCCAATGTGCGAGGAAATGCTTACTCTCGAGCTCATGTTTCAAGAAATGTTGACTCTCGTGAATTTTGGAACTTTTCATTCCATGAAGTTAGCCAACACGATCTCCCAGCGGTTATCGACTATATAATGGCAGTTAAAGGATCGGACGTGAAAATTAATTATATTGGCCATTCTATGGGAACCACGGTACTGTTCGCATTACTGTCCACGAAGACTCAATACAACGAGGTGTTGAGAGCAGGATTCGCGTTAGCTCCAGTAGCCTACATGACCCATATTAAGAGCCCGATAAAAAAGCTGGCTAAGTACAGCAATAAAATAGAATTTGTATTGAAACTTCTTGGCGGTGGTAAAGAGTTGCGTCTTCCAAAATCAACCCTTAGGTGGTTGTCAAAAAATTCTCGTGGGCTGATAAGTCTTGATAAGGAAGGCAAATTTGAAAACATGATGTCGGTTTTCTTTGGGCATGATGTCCAACAATTCAATAAGACATTGTTACCATTAATCCTGGGCCAAGATTGTTCGAGTGCTTCCGCCAAGACATTAGTTCACTATGCTCAAGAGATCAAGCAGGGTGGTAGGTTCCAAATGTTCAGCTATGGGCTCTTTCGTAACCTTAAGCATTATGGGACCTTTACACCTCCTGAATAACCTCTACATAAAATCACTCTGCCTATCGCTTTGTTCAGTGGTGAGAACGATTGGTTATCCAGTGTTATTGATGTGAAACGCTTGCAAAAACAACTTGTGAATCCTATAGAACACTACATAGTGCCCTTGAAGGAATTTAATCACGGAGACTTTTTGTGGGCAAGTGACGCACCCACCCTAGTTTATGAAAGGGTACTAAAGTTGTTAGGAGATGGTGTTAGTAAGGTAGATGCTTCTTTTTATACACTTTAGATAATTATCTCTCAAATAAGTGGTTAGAAGATGATGTCAGTAGTTTTAGATAATCATCTCACAGACAAGTTGTTTATAGATGGTTTTAGCATTTTACCGTAGTTTTAGTAAGCTAGATGCATCTGTTAATATTTTTGATATTTGAGATAACTTGGGTGATGGGGGTTATTTTAAACAAAATTGCAGGGAAAACATTTTTGATACTTTTGAAAATATTGGAAATTGATAGGTACAGGTGAAATATTTATTATATTAGATGTAACGTATTTTTCGTAACACTTCACACTTTAGTTAATATTTTTTGTACCTAAACTCACATGTCAATTTGCGTTACAGATTGTTACTATTGATTTAATTTATTTATTATTCAAAAACATAATTATGTACCTACAAGACACACATTTATAAAAGCAAGTGTACAATCTTGTGGTGTGGTGTGTCTTATCGCACAGGGCAATCTCTTACAGACAACCTATGTCTTATAATTTTGTTTTTATTTTCGTATTGCTTAACAATTTCTGACTACCTATTACGACTGCCAAAGATCTTCAAAACTCAAGAATTTTACCTATATTTTAGATACAGTATATATAATGTTATTTAATTTTACTTCAATCATTATTTAATTTTTTTTATACACCTGACATGTTACCTCTACACCACCTTTGGTTAACTGGTAGATAATGCCTCAGGCATTAAGTGCACCTGTATGTTGCATGAAGTTTTAAATAAATACATAAAGAATGGTCACCCATCCATTGACCGACCTCAGCAAGCGTTGCTACACCTCGAAGATCGACCCATGCGGCTGTTTTTATTAACCACGAGTTCCTACGAATATAGTTAGGCTCATTATTACGGTTTTATTATAATAACAACATCAAACTGATTACATACTTTTGTATTTTAAAACCAAGTGAGTCACTATGTCATTGAACGTAAGTCGTACAATGACATAGTGACACAGAGCTGATGCCATCTTGTCATAAGGTGTCTATACTGTGATTTTTAATTTCGTGGACTAAACTGACAGCTGTTATTGACCTTATTTTTTTTAAATGTGTAGGTAAGGCTCAATACGTGATTCATCGAATCGATGTGACATGACTCCTGAATTTATTTTTAGTAATTGGTGTAAATAAATGTTTTATGAACATAAACGTAATATATTTAAATATAACAGTATTCATACACATAGTACATGAACTTTTATTGTGATAAATATGAAATCAACAATAAAATAAATGCAATCGATAAAATTAAGTCTGACATAAATGAGTAGAAACTAAATATGGGCCGCTAGTTTCTAAACAAATTATTTTTTTATGTCGTGAAATAGTTTCATTTTCGATCTACTTCGATTTACGATTAAATTTCGATCTTTCAGGATAGTTAGGGTACGACACTATTTTAATGTAACGATAAAGTGACAACCCCCCAATTGTCAGTTTAGTCCATGAAATAAAAAATCACATTATAGTTTTGTGTTACGCAATGAGATCGAATCTTAGGGACGTTCCTAATGGTGCGACTCAATTTAAATTAGTTAAGTACATAGGCGATATCGTACACGTATTTTCGGACGAAATGCATTGCATTGCGTCCATAATTTCGCTTAGTAAAAATCATTTAACTGATGATTGAGATGTGATTTAAATCGAATCGCGTAGAGCCCAAAATCAAAATTCCGTTTTTTTATTAAAGACAGCGCCATCTATCAAATCATTAAAGGATAAAAAAATTGCGGTGTTGCTATGGTTAAATATATTATTATGATGCTGAGAGTTTCCTTTAATAAAAAAAAAAACCAATAACCCAAAATAATAAAATTCTAATCACATGTTATTATTTAAATAAATATAGAAAAATAACAGAATAAAAAAAAAACAAGCATCATGAGCTGTTTTAACAGCACATTATTACAGAAGTTACATTTTGGTTTAAAAAACATGCAATAATTTGTGTTTCTAAGGGCACACTTTAATTGTAAATGGCCGGTTATGTGAGAGTATAAGAACGTGCGCATTTATATTATTTTTGCAATAAAGTTCATCAAGCATGTATTAACATCCGCGTACAGTTGACCCTCCGGTCAGTTGAGTTTTGTATCGTCCTCGGTGTGACGCCGTATTGTAAACATCATTCAGAACTTGCAAAGTTATTGTGGTAATTGGTGGAGTCCAAATAATAAAGAAAGAAAAAGGAGAGCATGAAATTATATATTAAATATGTAATTTTTTTATGTGATAAATAAACAATTATGCAGTTGTTTTTGTCCTTTTTAAATTCTTTTCAAATTCATCCCATAAACGTCACTTGACATTCTTATAGTTATACTATTTATTGGTACCAACCTACACATATTTATGCTCATTAGTTCCCTTAATGAAAAACTAGATGGCGCTGGATTTGAACACTTAAAAAAGGTGGAGTTGTTGGGCTGTCTATAGCCCAGTACAATATCTGTGTATTCTTTGTTTCTGCACTCACATTGAGTATCAGACGGGTCTATAAAATGCTCTTTGGCCAAATTATGTTCGCAGCGGCGTTTGTGTTTACATTAATGGTTAAATAAATAAATAAATAAATATTGCTTTCTGCCAAAATATTGCATGAATAAAGCGAATATGTACCTACTATTATGTTGTTTGGGTTTTGAATCAAATTAAATATTGTATGTATTTAGTAAATATGTAATGATAGTAAAGTGCAAAGAGCGGACAAATGTTTTGAATGTGATTATTTTCTTGCGTTTATAACTAATTATCAAAAAGTAGTTTTTTTACCGTGCTGGCGTACCTAGGGTTGCCAACTAAATTTAAGAAAAAACACGTATAGTTGCATTTAGAAGGGGTAGTTTAGGTAAATGAAGAGCCTAAGCAATGCTTTCTGAATGCGAATGCTTGCCAAGTTGATGAAAATACCAAAATCGCTATGTTTATGTTTGTAAATTTTTTGAAGTTGCCTCGATTTCCATGGGATCCTCTCATCAGACTCTGACTTGGTGGCAATGGGACCATCGAGGGTAACCTTTGAAACAGAAAAAGAATTTTAAAATTTGGTCCATATTGGGCAATCAACATCACCTTGGCTCACGTGGGTCTAAAAATAAACATGGACAAAACGTCCATGTTCATTTTTAGACCCACTCTTTCGGAAGCTCTTCTGAGGTCATCATACTGAGGTCCTCCATGGTCTCAGCCATGACCACTATATCGTCGGCAAACCGAAGGTGAGTGATGTACTCGCTACTGACGTTGATGCCTAGCCCTCGCCAGTCCAGAACCTTGAAGACATCTTCCAGTGCAGCAGAGAACAGTTTCGGAGATATGACGTCTCCCTATTTCAAGCCAAGCTGCAGAAGGATAGGTTCTGAAGTTTAATCCTGAAGTCGGACAGACAATTTGGCGTTTTTGTACAAACACTTCAGCACCTCGATGTAGCGGTAGTCGATTTGGCACTGTCGTCGTCCACAAACGCTAAACAAAGAGGCAGGTTATACTCTTCGGTCTTCTGTATAACCTGCTGTAGCATATTTATTTGGTCTACAGTGCTAAAACCTTTTTGGAAACCAGCTTATTTGGGAGGCTGGAAATCGTCAAACCTGCGCGTGGAAATCGTGATGACTCTTGAAAACTACTTGTAGACATGGCTAAGAAGTGAGATGGGCCTATAATTCTTCAATCGGGCATTGTCACCCTTCTTGAAGAAGATATATTGGAAAATCGGTTAAAATACGGGAATTTCCCCTTTAGATTTAACGTTGTAATTATTTTACGATTGTAATAAAAATCATCATAATCTTAATTAAGTATATAATGTTTAAATGAGCAATTTGATGTTTTTAAAGTGATAGTCTTTATCAATTAGCACCTACAAATATTTTGCCAGTGGGGTTTTCCTACAGAGTATTAAATTGCCTATACAAAAACATCAACTCGTAAAAACTATACATAAATGCCTATACATAACATAAACATAACATCACGCTTTTATCCCCCGAAAGACCACGCAGGGCTGCATTTTACCGATGGTGATGAAGCCTATAGCTACATACATTAGCATTGTGGAATCGCTAAAATCGGTCCTAAGATTGCCTACGCAAACACGATGATGCTATATTTTATGTACCTAAAGTACTCTTGTACTAGCTCTTGCTATAGAATGCAATGCCACAGAAAACTCCCATACAAAATGACAGACTTACAGAAATAGATACAGATTAAAATCTCATTGAACTTCTTACTAATTTAAAAATTAAATGCTTTTATGTTTTTTTGTCCTGTGTATATATTTTTGTGGTGTACAATAAATAATATAATAAATAAATAAATAAATTTGTTGGCAAGTAGGAAGTAATAATCTAGTAGTTAACCACAGAGCGGTATTAAAAGTTAGTTGCTTTTTCCAAACCTATGCTCAACTTCTGAACTTTACCAACACCGCCAAGTACTTATAGTTATTCATTATCATGACCGTATTAAAAAAACACGCTGAACTACCCCTAGATCCCGATCTCCTAACTCAAAAATATTTGTCCAATCATCCGTTACAACACAAGATTTTCGCAAAGGTTTTTCAGCTTTTTTGGTACTTTTCTGTACAACTCTATAAATAATAAACTATCTATATAACGCACAAAAAAGAGGTAAAAGGAAAATAAGGAATTGGCTGTTAAACCTTGACTACATATCCACGGAAAATGTATTAATACCAGTGTCATAACACGCACATTAACACTCACATTACACTTATGATAATCTAAAAAAAATGATTGTCATTCATGCACACATCCTTCTCATTTCTCCATTCTCATTTTTGTTTTACTCATTTTTAGGGTTCCGTACCTCAAAAGGGAAAAAGGAACCCTTATAACAGTGTTTTTCAATCTGTGGGTCGCGACCCCTGGGGGGGTCGCGAAGCCTTATTCGGGTGATCGACGGCAAAAGAGAAATGACAAGGTTCTACACTACAATAAAAATACAATATCAGTGAGAAGGATGTGCTTGTTTATTTTTCAAAAAAATCTCAAAGCGTGGTGCTATTTTAGAAACGTTTATGATTAAATCATTTTCTAGTAGTAGTCTGTTTCTCTTTTTAGTTTTAATGTCCACCATTGCGGAGAATGTTAATTCGCACAAGTATGAGGTGTCAATATTTTGCGAAAGATATTCCATTTTCAGCACGCCGTCAGAAGCTAAATCTACAAGTTTTTCCTTCAGATTTATAGCGAGATCTGCCAATTCTATTGACTTATCCAAGAAAGGGACCAAAATCCACGTACGCCCATTGTCAGCTTCAGAGTGCAAGTCTGGAAAGTATGTTAATAATTTCTCTTGCAAATTATGTAAGCTCTGTATCATAGAAGGAATTTGAGCTTTTACTATAAGTGATTGGGTTGTTGCATTATCATCAACAGTCTTCTGAACACACGGAAAAGACTCAAATATATTGTTTTGCAGAGAAGATGACCACATACGAAGTTTTACATGAAATGCTTTCACTTTATCTTTAGCTGTTAAGATATTTTCTTCTCTCCCTTGAAGGCTTTTGTTTAAGTTGTTAAGATGGCTAAAAAGATCTGCCAGAAATGCTAACTTCAAGTGCCAAACAGGGTCAGATAAATGATTAGCATATTCAGATTTAGAATCTTGTAAGAACATTAACAGTTCAGCTTTTAGTTCTAGAACGAATATGATTGGAACTTAAAATTGCCTAAAACTGAGTTACGATGTTATTCCTTGCAGGTATCGATATTATAGAGCAGTGGTGGCCCAGTGGTATCGGCCGCGACTTACAAGTTGTAGGTCGTGGGTTCGAACCCAGGCAGGCGCTTTACTTTGTGTAAATTATTTCATCACTACTGCTCTCAAAAACGGTGAAGGAAAACATCGTGAGGAAACCGGCATGTCCTAGAACCAAAAATTCGAAGACATGTGACATCCACCAACCTGCACTGGGCCCGCGTGGTGGATTAAGGCCCATCCCCTCTCACACAGAGGAGGCCTGTGTCCCAGCAGTGGGAACATTAATAGGCTGATGATGTGATGTGTGATGTGTGTCGATATTATACATTTTTTTTGTAAATATATACATATGATACATAGAAAACACCCAGGCCAGACACAAATATTTATTTCTTAAGCATAAATACTTGCATCCGGCGGGAATCGAACCCGCAGCCTTCTGCATCGCAGCCGGGCCTTCGCCCACTGCGCCACAGAGGCCGTCATATATATACATACATATAAATCACGCTTCTTTCCCATAGGGGTAGACTACTTCTTTCCACTTGTAGATAGGTATCAAAATAGAGAAAATCGTAAACATACTCATTTAAGTTAATAAAGTTTTGTCAGTATATGTCTTAAGGGGGTCGTGAGAATTTTTCATCCTGTAAAGGGGTCGCGTATACAAAAATATTGAAAAACACTGCCTTATAAGATCACTCACTTGTCCGTCTGTCCGTTTGTCCAACGATTTTCACAGGAACGGGTGGACCTAGCAAGGTCGTTCCCCTGCTAGGTCCCCTGTAGGTAGATGAATTTATGCCAGATACTGCGTATTACGCGAATTACGTACTGTTTTTGAAAACGACGTAATAACGCAAACTATTACAACGGCGGCAATCATAACTTTGGGTCAAGCATGCGTAATCCGGCTCGAAGGACCATTTAATGTACTGGTCGTAAGTCCGTACACTGATTCGCCGTTAGTTGTTTGGAGAGAAACAAGACACAGTTAAGACATAAGATAAGATAAGATATTTATTTTTGTAAAACATGAGTATATAATAGATTTGCATGGTCTTAAAATAACATTTGGTAATAGGATCTACATGTTTTGCCTTTCAGGGCGTACAAAATATTGTATTTGATTATATTAACCGTTTGAATTTATATAATTAACAAAAAACTATTATTTAGCCTGCTGTCATGCAGTCGGTTATAAACAATCTACAGAAAAACCTTCAAACTAAAAAATGGTACAGTTTTGAGATTGAGGAAATGTCATAATGATAGGCACTAAGTACGATCATTTAAAAATTCTGTTAAGCTATAATAACATTTGGCTATTAGGTACTTTTTTAGATGTATTTTAAATAGAGTTGTGGGCATTTGTCTAATAAGTTTAGGGATTTTATTGTAAATATCTGGTGCTAAAGAGAAAATACTTTTACGCATGAGTGCCGTGGTTGTTTTTACTGCCCATAATTTATTGTTACCCCGTCGATTGCTAGTTAGATCCACTAGTTAAATATATTTCAGTTAAGTGAATTACAGCAAAACTTAGATGGAAGGCGACTAATTCTCTCTCTTGGTTTGGATAGCAACACCGCTATAAGATCACTATCAACGTTGGTTGCTTTGCTATGATGTTTTATACGGTCAAATTATGACGCACATCGTTGGCCTAAAGTAGGTTGCAAGTATGCAGAAAATTTTTATGTTGATGAGACCGTACAGAGGTCCAATTAGGTGTATAAAAATCAAGGTCCTGAGTCAACACGATAAAAAGTTATGGGCAAATTTAGATTTTCTCGAATACTTGTAAGTACCAAATTATACCTCAATTTTCAACCTTTTTTTTTTTCGGAATTTTCCCTTTACTTGTGCTGTAAGACCTTGCTTTGCCAAAATTGATAATTCTAGTTCAACCGGAAGTACCTTATAGGTTTTGGGTCGATAACCTATATGGTAGTTCCCGTTGACCTAGTTACCTGATTATGTTGGTGAATGTAGCTATTTGTACGGAACCCTCGATGCGCGATGCGACTCGCACTGGACCGGTCTTTTTATAGTTACATAGGTACTTATTGTTTGTACATACTTTACAGTGAATTAGATACTTATTTTGTATTTATATATTTAATTTCTCTTTGATTTTGATTTTAATTCTCTTTCAATTTAATTTTCTCTGAATTTTAATTTTATTGTATTTTTCTTTAAACTTAAATTTCGATTTAGCAAAGAGTGTATTGCAAACAAACTATTTCATGGTTAATTATTCCTTTATGTAAAATGGGTGATCTGTAACACTGGTCCTTACCTATCTCAGACACCCTTCTCCATACAAGATTATGAATTAAGATAGTCACGTTTGATGTCGAGATAAATAAAGTTTTTATTTTTATTATATTATCTCTGGCTATACTGATTCTATTATGAAAATTCTTTCACAGATAGAAACCTGCACAATAGCTGGGCCCTAGATTACTTTTAACTTGGAGAATTGGTTTATTGAATCAGGTCTTTTTTTGTAATAAATGGAAAGATATGTTTTTATGTATAAGTAAGTTATATTAATTATGATCTATTGTACACTGACTGCCCTTAATTCTTCTCCTATTGTTCAGTCCATCCAAAGGTTGTCTGTAAGAGATTGCCCTGTGCGATAAGACCGCCTATTGTACACTTGTTTTTGTGAATGTATATCCTGTACATATTTTGTGGTGTACAATAAAGTATATAATAAATAATAATAATAAATAAATAAAGATCATAATTATTTATAATTTACAAAACTATTATTAGTTTGTTTTTTTTTCACTATAATTACAAACGCATACACATGACACACACATATTACATTTTGGCCCGCTGGTTTGCTCGTTGTACACCAGAAGTGAAATCAACTCTTTTCAAAGCCTTTTCGGTGTATACGTGCACTCTGTGGGTTCGATATACGCACAGACACCTTCAGTATGTTTTTGGGGCTATCGTGTTATTGCAGCTCGTTAAGAATGTTTGCCGAAACACTTGTGGGTGGTTTCAATACCATCCTACGAGAAAGGATGGCGTCCATGATGCTTAGAGTGTGTGGGAGCCCCAACAGCATACTGAAGGTCATCCGTGGTAAGCTGTGTTGCGCCATCATGGCGCACTGGGTACATGTACACGTGCATGTGCCCGCTGCATCAGGTAAGCACAAAAGATATATGAACTGATTGTTTTGTTACTAACATAGTTTGTAAGTATTGTGTGCTAACAATATAAATAAAATGTCGTGTCTAAGTGTGTTACTAACATAGTTTTTGAGTAATTTATAATACTAACAAAACTGTGAAAATCAGTGGACGCTTTTAAGAGTTATTTACTAATAAATTAGTGTACGGAAAATGTACCGAATTAATATTTTCACGTTTTTGTTCTACAAAGTTTTTAAGTGTTTGTAACTCAAGGGAGGACTCAAATAGGAAGGGATATGTAAATAATGTGTAATACCGAAAATTATAGGGATTTTAAGCAAAAAATAAAAAAAAATAAAGGCGCCACTGATTTCGGGTTGTATCATTTTTAGTGGTATCTAATGAAGTTTTTTGATATCTAAAGTCGAAGTTTCGCGCCAATCGTATTTGTTTACTTTTTATTTTACACCAGTATCACCTACCCATACGTAAAAACGATAACATTATGATAATTATGTTTCTAAATGTACCTTTTAAACAAAAATAACAAACACCGGTCCACTGACACGTTACATTCATTACGACTAATTTATTTATGCTCAAAACTTCGAAATCGTCCATCAGGTGGACACTCGTATTATCGAAATTAGCTTTTATGAATCCTTTATTACACATGACTAAAAAAAATTTTGCTGTTATAAATAATATTTTTATAACAGCAAATTCACATGTAGTTGACACTGAATTATCGTGAAATTCCTTGAACGTTATTACGTCACCAACATGGCGACCAATCGTGGCCCGTTCGTAGTCACGAGGTTCTTTTTAAAATTTTATGATTTTCAATTGCTTATAATAAATTGAAACAAAATATTTAAGGGTTTTTTGCAACGATAATATAATTTATGATATGTAAAGTTTCAAAATACATAAAAAATTCTAATTCAAATTTTTGGTCCAGTGTTAAAAATTTAGTCACAAAGAAAAATAAAATTGATCTTATCAAAGTTTAAAACGATAAGACGGACAATCGCATTCTATTCTCAAACCGAGACAAATATATAAAATTACCTAATAGTTACAATTTTAACCCCTTATATCCCATTGCCCTTCCCATAATAGAATTTGCGCCTCAGAACGATAACATTGCGACTTGCGAGCCTGCTACATACTCGTGAACATATTTCATGAAATTATTAATAAACTGAGTCTGTTTGGAGAAACCGCAGTGTAACCTCGACTCCGCACCTGCGACCTCTATGAACCAAGCTATATATGGTGTATTTTAAATATGGCTTTCCTATATTTTCTGCTTGAGGTTACATACCGACGGTAGCAAAGAACACACCGTTATCTACAAAATCACTAGTTTTCAGGAGAGCGTTTTAAACGCAAAAATATTATAACTTGTTCAAGAAGAATAAAAGCTTATAAAAATTTGCAATAGATAATTAATACGGTATTTCGAAGAAAAAAAGTGAAGGTCAGGTAACTGATAATTATATTTATATTTCGAAATTCGGCAGATGTCTATATCTACTTCGCACAATATACATAACTAAATCAGTTTCTTATTCGTTTTCTTGCCAAACTTTACTATAATTTATTTCTTATACTATAGGTACATGTTTTTTATAATATACTAGCTGTTCCCCGCGGCTTCGCTCCCGTTTCGGAATTAATAAATAGCCTTTGTTACTCAAGAATATCGTAGCTTTCTATTGGTGAAAGAATTTTTTAAATCGGTTCAGTAGTTTCGGAGCCTATTCGGTACAAACAAACAAACAAATCTTTCCTCTTTATAATATTATATTATTAGTAATTAGTATTAGTATAGAAGTATAGATTATTATGAAATTTAGACTAAAAAGAATGAGTAGGGAATAATTAAGTGCATTCTTACTAGATTAATAAAAAAAGTTAATAAAAAAAATCAAAAAACCCGACTGCTTAAAAAGCAAACTAAAAAGACTTAAACAAGAAGAAAATCATGCTGTGCAGTCGGAGGATACATATTCGTTTTCATGCTGTGCAGTCGGAGGATACATATTCGCGAGCTGGCGGACCAACACCAGATGTATCCTCCGACTGCACAGCATGATTTTCTTCTTGTTTAAGTCTTTTTAGTTTGCTTTTTAAGCAGTTGGGTTTTTTGTTTTTTTTTAATTAACTTTTTTTATTTACAACTTTTTAGTTTATTTTTTTAGAATTAGGTACATTTAAACATATAAGTGTTATATATTTTTGAAATCACCTCTTAAAATCCTTTATTTTGATACCCCACACGATGGGTTTGGAAGAAAAAAAAATATTTCCCCACAAAATGGCGCCCAAAAGCCGCCATTTTTGTTTTTTCCAATTTTAATGAAACCAGTGACACTCGCAGGATTAAGACGAATCGATTGACATAAGAACCATCAAAATCGGCCAACGCGTTTGGTCTCTGGAACGCCACATAGGAACAAACATACATACATATATACATACATACATACATACATACATACATACATACATACATACATACATACATACATACATATATACATACATACATACATACATAGACTGATAAACACATTACCCTCCTTCGGCAGTCAGGTAAAAAAGTCGACCGCCCATGCTGAAACGGACAACAACGCCCTCACGGACAACTACTATAGATGTGCGTTTGTACTTCGTTACTTCGTCAAAATAGGGTGTATTTGTCTTTATTTTATGTACGCGACAATATACTAATAAATAATGAGATTTTTTATGAAAAAGAAAGTAACTAGACAATATAAATAATTTTGAATCCAATTGTAATGTAAAAAAGTGAAATTCGCAAAAATGCAGGATGTCTTTTTGTTTTTTGCTGCCGTCGATACATAACAACAGGGTTTATTCCCTAAAGGCTTATGCGTGTACCTATAGTTCAGCCAAATTTCACCAATTATGTTTAGTTCCCATGTAAGTAGGGGGGCTTTTGGATTGGCACAAGTAAAGAAATGGGTCATGGACTGGTAATGGACTTCACCCGGCTGCGGTTGATGAATATGTTGAACAGGGTTTGAGTATAGACTCAAACCCTGTTCATCCTCTCGCCAGGAGCTAGCCCGGAGTCTATGCTTAAACCGGTTCATGGAAATAGTTCCATGAACCGGTTTAAGCATAGACTCCGGGCTAGCTCCTGGCGAGAGGATGTTAAGGTTAAATTCGTGATGGCATCCTACTACTATTATTTATAAACGCGAAATTTTTGAGGATGGAGGGATGAATGTTTGTTACTCTTTCACAGAAAAACTACCCAACGGATTTTGACGAAATATTACAGTAATATCACTTATACCTCAGAATAATACATAGGCTATAATTTATTAAGATATTAGGTGAAGTAGTAGTGAAATATAAAGTTTTACTTCGAGACTGCGGGTTTGTACCTGGAAAAAGTCATGTGGGTTTTTTCTGGGTTAAATTTAGACAAAATAATATTACGTATACGAAAATATCGTAAAATCCCAACCAAACTTCGTGACCTCGTAACCTATTTTGATAAAATTGTACTGTCGAAAATAAAACAATAACATTACCTACTGTATTTATTGTAAATAGACAATTTGATAAAAGTATCGCCAATCTAAGTGAATTTATTTCCCTGCTTTTTACCTAATCATATTTTTTCAATACTAAATAACTGGCTCTAAAACATGCCAGGTATGACGGTTTGGATTCGTTACTGACAGATTGTCCAGATACGTCAAATGATAAAGCATTGTCATTTTGACTTTGTATCTTATAGAGCAGGGTTTTCTAAACTATTTTGGGCAAGAGACACCAATTTTCCAAAATGAGTAAATTTGGCTATGGGGGTCTGAGGTATTAGTTCAGACACTCCTAGCCAAATTCCTTTAAAAAGCCGCTTATTGTCTTGCCAAGTTTTTCATCTTGACGAACTTGTGCACGCTTATGGATTTATTGAGTTTTTCAAAAGTACACTTGCTACTAAAATATTAGTCATTCTTACAATAAGTTGGTACACGTAACACCGACGCAATGGACCGACTAGATCTAGTCTGCAGTGGGAGGCCCATTGCAAGAGTCCACACGAATAACAGCCGATAGAGACGGATGGCGTCGCATCGTTAAGCAAACAATGGCAACCCAAAGTCTCACTGCAATATGATGACCACAAACGCTCTGACTTGGTCTCTCTTTCAGGGATTCCCAAAGTGGTTTCACATTGGAAATCCCTGAAAGAGAGACCTTTGAGAAGATAAATACAATAAACAATAACCTGTATATTACTTTACATTGGCGTTGCAAGAACACGGAAAACAAAGCTTTGGCGTGATGTTACCTCGTGTATGTTGTTTGTCTGCGGAAACGTTGGTAGTAACGTAAAGCTAGATAGATCGAGGTGATAGGCACTCTGGGAATAACATGCTATGTTGTCTTTTATACGGTTTGTTCTAGAAGCCAAGGAACTAATTAACACAAATATATTCTAAAAATGCTTCATTTGAAACATGTTAGGAATTGTAATGCAAGCACACAAAATAACTGAGGATTTGATGAGGAAAAAATTGATAATATATTATCTACGTGATGAATTGAGAATCACTTCTCCTCCTGTTTTTTGATGTCTCTGTTAAAATGTAAATTACGAATAACATCACCCACAAACCAACACACAATTTATACTTCTTTTTAAAATGAGTTACGATGTCATATTCAAAATAAAATGTAAGTATACTTGTATCATGCTTCCTATCGTTCTGCAGACACAAAAAATATACGAAAACCAAATCCTTTATTTTGTCAATCGCTCAGCCATTGCATCAGTCGAGCCAAAACTGTAATTCAAAGAATGGCACTGTTGAAAGTTCAATGTACCTACCTATTCTTGTATGAGGAAAGCAAGTCTTACATACATATGAACCTATTTGAGGGCACCACGCACAGAAATTAAACTACAGAATATTCTACGGTCTCACACGATATGAATAATTGATAGGTACTCCAGAAAGATTTATGCATCTAGTCTTTGGTCAACCAGTAAAGAATCTTGCTAGAATAGCATAACTACGTAAATATGATCTGAGGAAAAAGAAAATATTTTTCTCGTGATGTTTTAAATATCAATTATCATCAGCTACTGCCTGACATAGGCCTCCCTAAGCATCGCCACAATGCTCGATCCTGTGCATCTTGCATCCTGCAGACTACTGTTGCCTTCACCAGGTCCAGAAAATCATTCCTTCTGACACTGCGTCCACTGGTACACGGTTGCCACTCCAGAACCTATTTCGTACATGTACATCCGCGATGGATGTGCCGTGTACTAATGAATTACTAGGCAGTCGCAAAGTTCAAAGTAATTGGCTCATTCCCTCTCGCAGAGAGGAGGCCTGTGTCCCAGCAGTGGGAACATTAAAATGGCTGATGATGATGATAAAACTTTCACTACCTCATTGGTCTAGTATCTAGTGGTCATATGAGCTAGGTTCACGCAACAAGCTGTAAGAGCCCAAGGTCATGGGTAATTCTTTTTTCCAGTAGCAGACCACCGCGGAATAGGGCTTAAATAAAACTGTTGTAATGTATGTATACGTTACTGTTAAATCCTGAAACTACGGTAAAACCTGAGATTTACCAAGTCTCATTGGTAAAAGTCCGAAATGATTAGGAAACAACAATGACAACTGGTGTTCTTTTTTCATCAATTATACAGGAAGAAAATATAAAACCTTAACCGTAGGCCTACATAAAAATTGTATAACAACACTTTATCGTATTACGATTCCGCCTTGCCCACAAATCCTGTAGATCCATTACATACTAACGTCCGAAAGAGGACTTCAAACATTTCATCCGACAAGCTAAGTCAAGTGGGGTATTGCATCTCTTTGTGGACTTAGCCCGTTTCAAGTATCAAGCGAATCTCGAAAGTGTATTAGTTTTGTTAGAATTTTTAGTGCAACCCATGCCGTCGCATGCATGTCATCGAGATGAATCGTTTGTTTTCTTCGAAACTTATTACGTTTTCTGGGCAAAATCGGAAATGCATTCTAGAGAGGTTTTTAGTTGTAACTATTGTTTGTAGAAACGCTTGAGAACTTGCATTTGTTGAAGATTCAGTTACTGTAGAGTATATTGGATTCGAGTCGATACGAGTTATTTGATTTTTGTTTATTTTAGTGTTATTTTTTGCATAAATAACATCTAAAAGTACGTCAAATGTAAGCTAATTTTGAAAAAAAAAAAATCTAATGAATTGAGTATAGTTTCGACCATTAACTACTAAGTTCCCACTAGTTCGCTTTAGTTTCCCGTCATTATTAGCCTTTTAATGTTCTCACTTGTAGGAGACAGACCTTCTCTCTGCGAGAGAGAAAATAGGCCTTATCCACCACGTGGGACCAGTTGGTCTTCGAATTTTTGGTGCTAGGACATGGTTTTTTCACGATGTTTTTCTTTATCAAATTTAGAGCAGTCGACAAGTAAGTCGGGGCCGTTACCTCTGGACCACTACTGCTCCTACTACTACTAACCCCTTTTTAGGGTTCCGATGTCAACAAGGAACCCTTATAGTTTCGCTCTGTCCGTCTGTCCGTCCGCAGCTTAGCTCAGAGAATCTAAGTACTAGAAAGCTATAATTTGGCATGTACATACATATTAATAATTCCGACAAAGTGGTAACATAAAATCATGAAAAATATTTTTTTTTCGGGTACCTCCCATAGAGGTAAAGAGGGGATGTATTTTTTTTTTCTCATCGATCACATGGGGTGGAGTATCGTTGGATAGGCCATTCAAAAATATTATGGGTTTGTTAAAACCATTTTTCGATTCAGAGATTCGTTTGCGTAAAATTAAGCTTTATGTTGCAAATTTATGTTAGAGTCAAGTGTCCCCCCCGCCTGCCAGTGAAATGGTTGCTCTTGGCTATGTGAAAAAAATAACAGCAGTAGTAAATATAACGAAATTAAAAGGAAAATTATCACGGATAACAAGGCTTTACAAGTTTACGAGTAATAGTCGACCAACTTATAAAATGCACTTGGCACAGTAAAATTTTTGTACAAATGCCATTGAAAAAGTACTTAAATAACGTTGTTAGCAGTGTAAAACAGAGAGTAAATATATGCTTATGAACCATGTAAAAATATACAAAAATAAAATCATAACATCCTTAATAATAATGACTTCTAAATTAATAATGTTTAAGCTTGAATAACGCATTGGAGTGGCCGGAGTCGTTGGCAGTACCAGAACGTAGTCCATACGGCGCTTGCGCGCGGTGGATTCTATTTTGTGTTAGTGCAGAAGTATTTTTGTCGTTTTGTAATTAAAACGTAAAAGTAAAGTCAAATTAGATTCGATTTCCAAGCAAATTACTTATTTTCTTTTGTCAATATCCTTCTATAAAGTCAATATTCGACCCGACTTTATCACTAATTGAGTAGCGTAAAACTTTCCAGAATGAAATAGTGAATACCGCAGATTAGAGGATTCACATCTAATCTGCGGTATTAGAGGAGATTAGGGGTGAATACATACGATTTTTTTCTAATTCCGAAAGAGAAATAAACAAGGAGCGTGCACGCAAGGATCCAGGAACGAACTATACCATTCCCCGTGGATCTAACGCGCGCTCCTATTGGCTCCTTTCGGAATTCGCACCCGAGGTGGTACTCAAATGGATAATATTTTTCTAACTTCAGTTGCGAAGTTGGATTTTATAACTCCTTCTTCAGTTACCAGTTAGTCCTTATTTAGTTTAAGTCAAGAGTGAATAGATCACATCTAGGCAAGCGTGCTTCACCGTAGACCACATCATCGCTTAGCATCAGGCGAGATATTGGTCAAACGCGAGAATATAGATTAAAAAATCCTATGTTGGCCCGTTTTTAGACTTTGTGAGCCGCTGAAACCGTTCTAATGTTCATGTAACAACAAAACCCTCTTTTTAGTCCGCATTATTATGCAACTTCGGAACCCTATTACTGCGCGTGGCCCGACACGCACTTGGCCGGTTTTTATTTTTGTTAAACCTACTTTGTCCCACTGCTGCGCAAAGGCTTAGGCTAGGATTTCTTTGTATTGCCTATTGTGGAAGGAAACCAGCTGGCCTAGGTAAATATATACGTCGACATATTGCCTCCATTGACACATTGACAGATCTCCTGCCCATCCACCTCGTCTCTATATTTGACGGCATTGCTCATGACCTTGGCACGGTAGAATCAATTTTTTATAACATGTAAATTTTTTTTAACGTTCAAAAGTGCCGCATAATGGCCTAGTTGAAATAAATACATTTGATTTGATTTGGTCTTAGACCGATTCATTGTCATTCCAACCTCGAGGCCTGCAGTGCTCAGTTCTTGACGCATTTCTTGAAGTTTGTCTGCCGTAGGAGCAAAATGGACTATGTCATCTGCGAAGCGGAGGTTTGTTTGCATTTTATTGCCCCTAATTGTTTGAAAATCGCACGTGAACAGTTTTGGAGAAAGCGGGTCTCCCTGCTTCACCCCCTTGCTAATCTTGAATGTGGCACCTAATGATTCCAGTTTAATATTAGCCGTACTGTTATTGAATATGGTTTTCAGAAGTTATTTATAGGTTTACTCTATCCTTGCTCTCGCAGGGCTGAAAATATTGCGCTGTTTGATGCTGTCAAAAGCTTTTGCGTAGTAGTCTACGAATGCCAGATACAGAGGGATTTGAAATTCTAAGTGCTTTTCTATTAGCTGATTAAGAGTTTGCAGATGGTCTGTGGTGGAGAAGCACGGGCGAAGTCCTGCCTGTTCTGGTGGTTGGTGCGAGTCGTGCTGACAATCGAGTGCTGGACAATTGTATGTGCCATTATTTTCTGGCTCAGGTGGTAAAATTCAGTGCCGATATCAATTATTTTATTGCCTGTTGTGGTGTTTGGTTCCATTTTTATCTAGAAGGCTGTTAATCCAAGGCTTATGCCGAAGGGTTCCCTGCTTAGCTATTATTACCGAACGATGTTTCTGAAGTGTAACTTTGACTAGTTGTGTATTAATATTCCTAATATCCCTATTGATAGCTCATTTAACTTGTATCTATCCGCCTATGTTGCGCTGTTCCTATTTCGTGGGTAATTCTTTCTTCAATTAAGTTGAGTGTAGGTGTTTTCTTTCTCCTTGTTTCCAAGCTATTGATGCTTTTTCGTATACCACAACTAAACCCTATTTTATCAGTAAAAAATGTAAGAGAGTAATTGTCAAACTCTTCTTCAGCCTGAAAAACAATCAAAAACCCGATCCACCCGGTTCCGTACCATTATCGCAAAAAATGGCAAAAAAACACGTTTGTTGTATGGGGGGCTTCTTTATATATTTTATTCTGGTTTTAGTATTTTTGTTATAATAGAAATACATCATCAACCGTGATAGCAAGACAGTTGAAAATTAATCAACTGTCTTGCTATCACGGTTCATGAGTTACAGCCTGGTGACAGACAGACAGACATACGGACCGTGAAGTCTTAGTAATACGGACCCGTTTTTACCCTTTGGGTACAGAACCCTAATAAAAACAAAAAAACCCGACTGCTAAGCAGGAGAAGACAAACAAAAATTATCGAAAATAAAATCTACAAAAACTTAATTTGTCACCGCTGGCAGCACCTCATAATTTTTAATGTATAAATTATACCAATAATTTTTTTGCAGACGGGTTTAGTTTTTATATTAATTTGTTTAATTAACTCCAAATACTCAATACAGAAACCGGGACTAAATATTACCCAATTTACCTATTTATTTAAGAACCTAATATTTTATGTCTATCAAAACAATTTCTCACATTGTATAATCAATGTAATTACTGCATAAACAGGGACGACGCACACTCAAATTTTGAAATAACTACAATGGATCGATTTGATTGGTTAATCGCAACCACCCGCCATCTTGTCCCTTCCACTTCAGTTTCCCTCCTTCCTTACAAAAATAAGACAATCAAATCAACGCGCGTTCCAAAAAAATCACCAAAAACCTGATCAGAGTGGTTGTTGTGAATTGTAGTGATTCCCAGTTTCCAGATCCTGTTCCTCATCAACATCGGTAAGTGGTTGTGTTTTTTCTAATCAAATTTGGTCCATTCGTCGCTGGATAGTGTAAATCACGACACGCCGGCCGGCGGCCATTAACTTTTTCTTGCAACTTCATTGGAATTTCCTTTTCATTAATTTTTTTTTTTTATATTTGGCTAAAATGGCTAAAAGTAATCAGATGCTGGTAATTAAATTTGAGTTTTATATTGAAAAGATTGTTAACATATACGATTCACTTTCAACAAGTAACTTAAACGATCCATTATTTGTTGAAAAGTTCAAGATTAAATGTGCCGATTTAAATGAAGTCAAACAATGTGTTGAGGACTGTTATCTAAGTTTGTTAAGTCAATTTGCTTCTAATACAGAACAATTAGAGTTATTTAAACAAAAGTATGATAATTTCGAAGATCAATTTTTGGAAATAAAATGTAGGTATCTGAATTGTGTTCCGAATACGGGTAGCCTTACAACTGGTTTCCAATCAGATAACAATATTAAATTGCCGAGAATTAACTTACCACATTTCTCGGGTAATTATTGTGATTTTCCTAATTTTATAAACCTATTTGACAGTTTAGTACATAATCAACAATCGCTGAGTCCAGTCCAGAAAAAACATTATTTACTTAGTTGTCTTTCGCACGAGCCGCTTAACTTAGTTAAACATTTGACTAATATTCCGCAGAATTATGAGGAGGCCCGTTCAATATTGATAAATAGGTATGATGACAAGAGAATGATAGCCGACTCACATCTAGGGCTTCCATTACGTAATTACGTAATTACGCAATTACGTAATTACGGACCAATTTTAAAGTATTCCCAAATCCGTAACTGAAGATGTCAATTCCGGACTTACGTAATTATTGTCATCATCAAACAATCAAAATAGTCAACCAATAATGTTGCATTTTAACACATTTTATAATGTGGCAACACTATACATAATAACTACATCAAAACTATACAAACAGGGATGCCCCGCGGTTTTTTTTATCCTTTGATATATCTTGCAAAAAGTAGTTCTAAGACAAACATTATAGAATTCAATTGAAATTATTGACAGCCGATGCTGCACTTCAATGTAAGATACAGAAACTTGATCTTCAATCAAACGATCTCAGTTGAAAACTAGCCACATCTCTTAGAAAGAGAATAAAGGAAAGACGAACAAATTAATTCGGTGTTTTGCAATATTTATGTCGCAGCCATCTGAATAAATTAGCCAGCTAATTGGACCCCTAAACCGTTCATTACACGCCGGCATCAAATTGGATGCATAGATTGAACTAGAATCATTCAACGTTTAACGACTTGGCTTATTGAAATGCAGCCCTTGACTGACCAAGACTCAGCCAAGTGATTCAAATTTAGTTTCGTTTTTTTTCACTGCGGCTCTACAATATATATGGCGTTAACAGCGCAAACCGTCAATGTACATTTTTGTTCTTGTGTGCAATTTTAATTTGAATTAAAGTGTGATATTGTCAAAATAGTATGAAAATATGGAGGAGGTGCCATTATACTACGTCCTCTGCAAGTTTTCGCAAAATATTTGAGTCTAAACTATCTAATCACCCTAACCAAACATTACAAACTCATCAATATCCAATTTAACTAAATAACTACACGACATTCAGCCATCTAGTTAAACGTTGCGCTCAATGACTTGGCTAGTTGTCCTTCAGCCATTAAATTGGATGTCAGCATTTAATGAACGACCTAGGCGTCCAATTAGCTGGCTAATTTAACCAGATGACTGCAATATTTACATAACAATGAGGATTTTTATAAACTGCAGCCACAGAATATTTCACGATACCATCGTCAGATTATATACTAAAATACATAGTGTAACTGTTGGAACGGTTGAAATGTACCACACAAAAATGTCCAAATCCACAACATCAACAAAATAGTACATCGGACGCAGTTACCACCAGTGACGATGACGACGAGGAGTTGACAATCGCACAGCAGTTAGACAAATAAATAAACAAAGTGACAGTAAATAAACCAATTTCATGAGTAAACACATATTTCGATTCCATTATTAGAGTTGAAATGTGCATTTACGAGTACGACAGCGCAGGCGGTGGTAACGAAGTTTTTCTAACGGCATCTTATAGTTATTTGCTTTCAATAACGCCTGCAAGTGTTGAAGCCGAGCGAGCCTTTTCATCAGCCTAATATTTTTGTAATAAACTAAGAAGTTCTCTGGATGACAAAACCTTAAATGCCCTGTCATTTCAAGAGATCAAATTTTCAAGAATAAGATCTTATTCGTAACGAAAAGAAATGGTTTGACTTAATTATACTCGTACAAGTCTTGAATATATAATTTAACAATTTTTTAAACATAATTTATATTTTTATGTTATTAAGTCCTTAATAGGTACAATATTAACAACAAAATATAATCGGTTTAAAAAATTGAGGAAAAAATACGTAATTACGTTATTACGGAATTGGAGATAGAAATTGCGTAACTAGTTCCGTAACTGACATTTCCGTAATTTTGGAAGCCCTACTCACATCTGAGCGCAATGTTATCCTTACCTACTGTATCTGTCAGGAATGTTTCTCAGCTACGTAATTTTATTAGTAATATTCAGGAAAATACACGGGGCTTAACAAGTCTTGGCTTTCCTGTGAGCGAGTGGTCTTTGCTTTTATTACACATTTTTGTACGAAAACTGGATAATGACTTACGATCGAAATTCGAACTTGCATACCAAAATGTGAAAATACCTACTTTCGATAATTTAAACACATACTTAGATAATATATGTAAGACTTTGGAAACGTCAGGTCTTAATGTAGCTCAAAGCGGGAGCAAATCTACTCCCCACAACAAGGGTCCTAATAGCTTCCCTAAGGCCTCATTAACATCAGCCAATCACAATAATCATTCAGATCAATCAAACAAACCGAATCAAAATAATAGCAGCTGTCCATTATGCAATAGTTATCACTATTTATTTAAATGCACGAAGTTTATGAACATGGACACACAATCTCGGTTTAATTTTGTTACGTCAAAAAACTTATGTTTTAATTGTTTACGTCCTCATCGGGTATCTGATTGTTTTTCTAAGTCTCGGTGTCAAAATTGCAATAGAAAACATAACTCGTTGCTTCACCTTTCAAGTGAACAGACCCCCGTGAATAGTGCTCAGTTAAATAATAGTAATGATCCGAATGATAATACTCCATCTTCGGCATTAAGTGTCAATCAAGATTCTCAAGTCAAGTCTGAGGGAATCCAACGCGATGACAAAACACAGAATATTAATTCGTCTCTTTCACACTCATATGTTTCACACGGTGTCGGCGCGAACCCCGATAGCGGTCAGCGACACTCACTACTCGCAACAGCCATCATAGATGTCACTTCTATTAAGGACGGTTGCACTCAACGAGTCCGCGCGTTGCTCGATCCCGGTAGCATGACTAACTTTATTTCAATGAATTGTTTACAGAGATTGAACGCTAAGTATGATAAATCGAACATATCTATAACAGGGATAGGCGGTGCGATTAGTTTCAGCGTAAAGGGGCACTTAAAATTGTATTTAAAGGCGATAAATAAGAAAAATGAGTCATCATTGTGTATAGATACTTTTGTTTTACCGCGTATTACGTGCGACTTACCTACAACCACAATAGATGATAAGTTTTTAGACCGTTTTAAAATGTTGAACCTTGCTGATCCGTTATGTAATATTAAGAAACCTATTGATGTACTCCTGGGTGCAGGCGTGTGCGCTCGAATATTTCAGGGTAATAAATTAGTTCTGGGTGACAACTTACCTATAGCTTTTGAAACATTATTCGGGTGGGTTTTAATGGGCGATTTTAACTCTGACAATGTAAATAAGCCAACAAGTTTGCAAGCATTTTCATGCATTAGCAACATTGACGAGACATTAAAACGTTTTTGGGATATTGAGGAAGTGTCTCAGAATAAAATACCACATCCCGACGACATCTATTGTGAGAACCATTTTAAGCAGACGTATTCACGTACTCAAGATGGTAGATTTATAGTGCGTTTACCTTTCAAACAGGGTGAACATACATTAGGGGAAACTAGGATTTCAGCATTGAATAGATTACATTCACTCGAAAAGAAACTTAGTCGCGATCCTGTTTTAGAGAAAAAATACAAAGATTTTATGCGAGAATATCACCTTCTAGTCCACATGCAGCCAGTTGAATCCTCAACTGTCCAACGTTCTCCAAAATACTACATTCCTCATCACGGAGTGTATAAAAAAGACTCTGATAAGATTCGTTGTGTATTCGACGCGTCTTCGAAGAGTAGTTCGGGGAATTCTTTGAATGACATTTTATTAGCTGGACCCAAGCTTCAACAAGATATAGTAGATATTATTCTTCACTTTCGATTGCACGAAATAGTTTTTTCCGCAGACATCCGCCAAATGTATCGGCAAATATTAGTCCATCCTTACGATCGTAATTTTCAATTAATATTATGGCGGGATGAAATTGGTAATGTACAAGAATTCCAACTTAATACAGTGACATATGGGGTCACTTCGGCTCCATTTTTAGCAATGCGGTGTGTTCATGAGCTTGCTAGTTTAGGGCGAGAAACTCACCCTCGTGCTTCGAAGGTATTACATAATGATATTTTTGTCGACGATATAGTCACCGGAGCAAGCAACATTTCTGAAGCACAAGGAATTAAAGCCGAGCTCATAGATTTATTAGCACTAGGAGGTTTAGAACTTCGGAAGTGGACAAGTAATCAACCGCAGTTGCTTGCGGATTTGCCATCAGAATTTTGTGAAATTCAGTTTGTAGAAGACAAAGATACGTCACTTAAAATATTAGGTTTCAAGTATAATCCAATTTCAGATCATTTTAGTTATCAAGTTTCGATTAATTCTACCAAATGCACAAAGCGAGAAATTTTATCAAAAATAAGCGGCATTTACGATCCAAACGGCTGGTTGGCCCCTGTCATAATTAAGGTAAAAATATTAATGCAACAATTGTGGAAATTGGGTGTACAGTGGGATGAGACACCACCCAGTTCCGTTATTGCTGAATGGCAAGCCTTTTGTAACAATTTAGATTATCTTACCAATTTGTCCATTCCGCGAAAGGTTTTGTCTAACGACGTAGTACATTTTGATTTGCATGGTTTTAGCTATGCGTCGGACGCAGCATACGCGGCTTGCGTTTACATACGATGCATCCATACTGATGGTAGGGTGACCATATATCTTCTTATTTCTAAGACGCGTGTCGCACCCATCAAGCAAAAACTGACGATTCCCAAGCTCGAGTTGTCTGGCGCTTTGTTGTTAGCTCGACTAATAAAACGCGTTATTGACAGTTTAAGATCAAATACCAACCTGTTGAGACACACGTATGCATGGAGTGACTCGTCAATCGTATTGTGCTGGTTGCGAACGGAACCATATCAGCTAAAGGTATTCGAGTCTCATCGGGTTAGTGAAATACAAAATACAGTGTCACCTGAGTTCTGGCGATACGTGCCATCAGAACTAAACCCAGCTGACTTAGCCTCACGTGGCATTTCTCCTCAGGAACTTGTTCACCACGATATGTGGTGGGGTCCAACTTGGTTATTAGGAGACAAGTCCACTTGGCCTGAGCCATGTGAACAACTAAATTATGGCTCAGTACCCGGTTTAAGAAAACACAAGAAGGTTACTGTTTCAGTAGTTGAAAATAAATCATTTAGTGAAGATTTGATTAATAGATTTAGTTCGTTTACTAAACTTACCCGTGTAGTGGCATGGTGCCTACGCTTTATAAGCAACTGTAGAAAATTATTAATATTTAATGGTCACCTATCACATATAGAATTAGATAGCAGTTTGTTAGTTTTAGTCAAAATAGTTCAGTATAACCATTTCAAAGATGACATTAAACTTATTAAGAGTAATAAGTTATGTAGTACTGGATTAAAACGGTTACATCCATTCATTGACGGTAATGACTTGTTGCGGGTAGGGGGTAGACTGATACATTCGTCGCTTACATATACTGCTAAATATCCATTGGTGTTGCCTCATGATTGCCATTTTACTACTCTTTTGGTGGATTATTATCATTTAAAACACTTACATGCCGGACCTAGTATTTTGATGTTGTTGGAGAGAGAAAAATTCTGGATTTTGTCCGCTAGACGTGTGATACGTAAAAAAGTATTTAAATGTTTGCAATGCTTTCGTCAAAAATGTCAGCCTCCTGAAACGCTTATGGGTAACTTACCTTCTAGTCGCGTTACTACATCGTATAGACCGTTTTTATCTATTGCAATAGATTTTACGGGACATTTTAATTTGAAGAGTAGTTCGATTAGGAACGCCAAGATTATTAAAGCTTATGTGTGTGTATTTGTATGCTTTACAACCAAATCAGTTCATATTGAGCTTGTCAGTAACTTATCAGCGGAAGCATTTTTAGCGGCATTCAAGCGATTGTAGTGTAGGTAGACGTGGTTTACCTAAAGAAATTCGAACAGATTCAGGAACAAATTTCAAAGGCGCTAGTAATATTTTGAATCACTTTGCAAAAGAAATTAAAGAGAACCCTAATTTGAACCAATATTTATCTGAACACTTTATTGAGTGGAGCTTTTCGCCTCCTCTTAGTCCTCATTTCAATGGACTAGTTGTAGCCGCTGTAAAATCATGCAAAATACACCTGAAACGAGTTATAGGCGATCGGAACCTAACCTTTGAAGAGCTAACGACTATATTGGTTCAAGTTGAATCCATCCTTAACTCAAGGCCACTGTGCCCTATGTCCAACGATCCTAGTGATTTATCAGTATTGACTCCGGGTCACTTCATAATAGGAACTCCACTGGTAGCTGTGCCCGAGTTGCCCATTAACGAACGTTTAAGTTTCATTTCACGTTGGCACTTATTACAGTCAATCGTTACGGACGTGTGGAAGAGATGGAGTCATGAATATCTCCATACACTACAGCAGAGGAATAAATGGAACTCTATTAAATATGACATAAAGGTCAATGATCTTGTACTTCTTAAGGAAGATAATTTACCGCCCTTGCAGTGGTGTATGGGTCGAATTGTAAGGGTTATGCCTGGACAGGATTCAGTTGTTAGAGTGGTGGAAGTTAAAACGGCTAAGGGCTTATTTATAAGATCTTTATCTAAGATCTGCCCATTACCAGTTAACGATAACATAGATTAGTTTAAGCACATTCTAACAATAATAGTTTTAGTTATATTTTAGTCGTTAATTAAATAGATTTCGTATAGGTATTTACGTATTTACTTTAGCTTCATTAGTTAATGTCTATTGAGCTAATCTCTTTTGTTTATTATACAGTCCACTAAACTATCTTATATTGTAAATTACCAGCATCTGACTATTATGTATAAAAAAGGGATATCCCCTTTTTGGCCGGGGGTATGTATAATCAATGTAATTACTGCATAAACAGGGACGACGCACACTCAAATTTTGAAATAACTACAATGGATCGATTTGATTGGTTAATCGCAACCACCCGCCATCTTGTCCCTTCCACTTCAGTTTCCCTCCTTCCTTACAAAAATAAGACAATCAAATCAACGCGCGCTCCAAAAAAATCACCAAAAACCTGATCAGAGTGGTTGTTGTGAATTGTTGTGATTCCCAGTTTCCAGATCCTGTTCCTCATCAACATCGGTAAGTGGTTGTGTTTTTTCTAATCACACATACTTTTTCCACAAACCATTGTCCTGTAACAAAATCTTGCTCGAGACAGTCCTATCATTTTCGCCGGAGCTTTAATAACGTAAACTCGATACGACAATAATTACATCTTTGTTTGGAGAGCTCGGAAGCGTTGACACGCCCATTAGGAGACTGCCAACTTGTTATAGAACAATGATCATAGAAGCTACATAATGGTGCTGTGCTATATATTCAAGTAATTTTCAAAATGCTGTTTTACAAAACTCAATAGTAGATGTGAATGTTTTAATGGATTCACCAAATCTTGTTTGATATTATTGATGTTCAATAACTCGATGAAGTAATACTGACTTATTTAACTTAACTATGCGTTGAGTTAGTATACTCTGTACTGTATAGATAGTTCTAGTAAAAAATATGCCTACAGATAGCACAGTACATTCTAGCTCCAATTCACACTTTAAGTGCTTTTCATGCGAAGTCATAGAGAACAAACAAAGAGAACAAACGTCAGCATTTTTCAAAAACATATATAATGTTAACTTCATGCAACATACAGGCACTTAGGCGGACTTAATACCTGAGGCATTCTCTACCAGTCAACCAAGTCTATTGGATTTTATTTTCAAATGGGCGTGACGAAGCTCTCCAGTTTCTACACTCCATGTTACAAAAGTTAGTCAATCGTGTCCATTAATTCGGACTTCTCTATCCAATTCGGATTGGTGAACATGTCACAGTGTGTTTAGAGTCTCTCATGTTTCGGTTGATAGATTCGCTTATTAGAGGTAGACATAAACAAAACCGGCCAAGTGCGTGTCGGGCCACGCGCTGTTATAGGGTTCCGAAGTTGCAAAAGCTCACGAAGTCTATAAACGGGCCCACATAGGATTTTTAATCTATATTCTCGCGTTTGACCACCATCTCGCCTGATGGTAAGCGATGATGTGGTCTACGGTGAATCACGCTTGCCTAGATGTAATCTATTCACTCTTGACTTAAACTAAATAAGGACTAACTGATAACTGAAGCAGGAGTTATAAAATCCAACTTCGCAACTTAATAGAGTTAGAAAAATATTATCGATTTGACTACCACCGCGGGTGCGAATTGTGAAAGGAGCCGATACGAGCGCGCGTTGGAGCCACGGGGAATGGTATAGTTCGTTCCTGGATCCTTGCGTGCACGCTCCTTGTTTATTTCTCTTTCGGAATTAGAAAAATATCGTATGTATTCACCTCTAATCTCCTCTAATACCGCAGATTAGAAGTGAATCCTCTAATCTGCGGTATTCACTATTTCATTCTGGAAAGTTTTATGCTACTCAAATAATGATGAAGTCGGGTCGAATATTGACTTTATATATGGATATTGACAAAAGAAAACAAGTAATTTGCTTGGAAATCGAATCTAATTTGACTTAATTTTACGTTTTAATTACAAAACGTCGAAAATACTTCTGCACTAACACAAAATAGACTCCACCGCGCGCATGCGCCGTATGGACTACGTTCTGGTACTGCCAACGACTCCGGCCACTCCAATAAGTTATTCGAGCTTAAACATTATTAATTTAGAAATCAATATTATTAAGGATGTTATTATTTTATTTTTGTATATTTTTACATGGTTCATAAGCATATATATTTACTATCTGTTTTATACAGCTAACAAAGTTATTTAAGTAATTTTGTAATGGCATTTGTACAAAAATTTTACTGTGCCAAGTACATTTTATAAGTTGGTCGACTATTACTCGTAAACTAGTAAAGCCTGTTATGATTTTATTTTTGTATATTTTTACATGGTTTGTAAGCATATATTTACTCTGTTATACACAACTAACAACGTTATTTAAGTAATTTTTCAATGGCATTTGTACAAAATTTTTACTGTTCCAAGTACATTTTATAAGTTGGTCGACTATTACTCGTAAACTTGTAAAGCCTTGTTATACGTGGTAATTTTCCTTTTAATTTAGTTATATTTACTACTACCGTGAATTTTTTCACATATCCAAGAGCAACCATTTCGCTGGCAGGGGGGGGGGGGACTCTAACATACATTTGCAACTTAAAGCTTAATTTTACGCAAACGGATCTCTGAATCGAAAAGTGGTTTTAACAAACCTATAATATTTTTGAATGGCCTATCCAACGATACCCCACACCATGGAATAGCCGGGAAAAAAAAAATACATCCCCACTTTACGTCTATGGGAGGTACCCGAAATAAAAAATATTTTTCATGATTTCATGTTACCACTTTGTCGACAAAGACAAAGATATTTTATTTCAACTAGGCCACCAAGTGGCACTTTTGAACGTACATAAAAATAATTCTACCGTGCATTCGGAAAGTAGCTTGTTATGGAGAAGAATGCACAAGAAACTCCATACTTACTCTTTTAACAAATTATTGTTTTTTTACAATATTTAGGAACATAGGTACATATAATAGTTATTAGTTCACATATGTGAGGACAATGCACCCAGAATAGTACCACACACCACCATACCACCTTATTCGTATATATTTCTAGTACTAAGATTCTCTGAGCTAAGCTGCGGACGGACAGACGGACAGAGCGAAACTATAAGGGTTCCTTGTTGACTTCGGAACCCTTAAAAGGCAGGTGAGTAGTTCTTTGACGGCTGGTGGGTGGATCCTTTGTCTTATAATAGAGCGATAACATTTGATATCAACAACACCTACAATACAAAATTCGCACACTACAAAAACACGGGTAATTTTTAAGGGTTAGTCCCACATTACCCCGATCCCAGTTAACCCCGTCCCGTTAGACCCCGAATACGATAAATATAATTACATTTATTTTTCTCTCGTTTTCAATTTATACGGTCGACATAAAAAGTACTAAAATGTTTTTTTAAAATACATATAAGACCAATAAGTAGTTTATTTGAAATTTTGTACAATTTCGAATCATAGTTTTAATAAAGGTGACGTGTGAAAGTGTTTATTATATGTAAGGCATGTCTATGTAGACAAAATAAAAATTCGAGTGTTTGGACCTGCAGTAATAAAAACAAATATAAGATGTGGTGGTGCAGTGAAATTGGACACTGAAGGTGACTTTGTAAATACTCAATTTAAACATGTACCACAATGTGTACCAGATTTTTTCAAAAATTAAGTGCTTGTAACAGTTGGCCAATTAAGTGAAGAAGTGGCCATGAATTATGATCCAATTTTTATAACGATTTAAAAATATTGTTTGTTTTGTATGTATTGAAAAGACTGATTTAAATGTAAAGATTTTGTTTTTTTTTTAACTTTTATTATTAATGTTGATTATTTTTATAGTTGAATTTTGCATCTTTATCTGTACAAAACAATTTTGTATCTTTACAAAACAAATAGTAAAAGTGAAACCAATTTTGCATGTTAAAATATTATTTTAGAGCTAACTTTTTACTATGCTACATTATAAAAAATATTTCCTGAAAGTGATACTGTTCGTGCGTATTTTTTAAATAATGTTAATGTTCCATGTGGAACATATGTTTGTGTGTGTGGTATTATGATTTTCTGTATTGAAAAAGGAACTATTGTGATAATAGTTAAAAGCTGTGATTGCTCTAGGAGACTACACACACATCATCACTTACCATCAGATGAGATAGTGGTCAAGCGCAAGCCTATTACGAATTAAAAAAAATAATAATAACTAAATTGTATTTTCTCATTATAATATTTACCTTAACCAAGCAAGACTTTATATTTTTTTCCTGATCCTCAAAACTAGTATTATAATTTGAGTAAATAATACAATTTTATTTAACATTTTAACTGCTGACGTTACTTTTAAGCTAAATGTACTTTTGATTGAGTTTCTATAGAAAAATAAATCGGGGTCTAGCGGGACGGGGTAAAATGGGATCGGGGTAATGTGGGAGTAACCCATTTTTAAGTGTCAAAGTTTCGAAAATGGCTGTAGCTGAAACGCTTACTCATTTGCGATGGCCAGTGTTCTATATTTTTTTTTTACAAAATATGGGTAAACTCACCTATCTTAATCAAAAGAAAAATAAATTGTATCATTTGAATAAAATGAAAAACTAACTGCCAGAAGCAACTCAGGCAATAATGAAATGAAACTGCGTTGTAAGTGCAGTAAAAGTTATGAAAACTATTTCTACGCACTGCCTTACTTAGATACTACATAACCTGGCATGAGCTTTGCCCTAGCAGTTTTCCGTTATTAGTCTAACTTCCAGAAGTTTCTTCTGTTTGCTTTATATCGCGCTCAATTTCCTATGAAAACATTCAGACTTCCATGTTGAAACGTTGGAAATTTAATCTAACCAACAATGAGCACCATTTCGTGCGGAAAGCAGTTAAAATTCATGATGTTTTGGTGGTACCATAAGTTGTGGTTTCGACAGGATTACGGTCCTTGGCTTTTATAAATATTTGCAAGCGTTTGGACTGGATTATTCCTTGTAGTTATTTTCTTTTGGCATTGTGCTTTTTTCGGGACAAAAGGCTTTCCTTTGAGGATGTATTTTTTTACTTTTAATAAAGTAGGTCGTTAAAAGAAAAGAAAGAAAGAAAAAGTATTCAATTGCCACAAAACGACATACAAACATTAGTAGATTAGAAGAACAAAAACAATAAGTATGAATTGATCAAGTCTCTGATTTAGCGTTAGTAACTATTTAATTATCTGTGGATTTAGTATAAAAACTAGTGCTTACTATTGATTAATGATTCACATAATCTAAGAACTAATTTGAATGTGCTTTATAATATTTAAAAAAATCTGTTTTAATACACTTACACGACTATTACTCACAACATATCAGTAAATACTAAGTTAGTACCTATTCGAGACTAAAAAATAAATCGATCGTAAAACTAAAATCGCGCTTGACCTACTTGGGCAAAACTTCCTTTTTTTCCATCAGTCAAATGCTTCTCAAGATCCTAAAGTTTGTTAAAAGTTTTCAAGACACGTGTCTCCAATTTGCTGGCACAAATGACTTGGTGATCGAGGCTTGTTCGGTCTATAGCATTGTTTTCTTAAGAAATTAGGTTTTGGAGGATCAAAACTTGAAATAGGCACTGAGACTGTAATGGTTTTCCATTTTTGTCTAAAATGTTCAAGAACTAAGGTACATTTCTCAACACAGTTGAATCCTATTTGTTTTTATGCAACCCAAGCTAAAATTTTAAGGACTTAATATATAGATAATTTTCGACAAGAACCTGTAAAACCGGCCAAGTGCGAGTCGGACTCGCGCACGAAGGGTTCCGTACCATTAACGCAAAAAACGGCAAGAGCCCTACTTAAATATTTATTTTATTCTGTTTTTAGTATTTGTTGTTATAGCGGCAACAGAAATACATCATCTGTGAAAATTTCAACGGTGTAGCTATCACGGTTCATGAGATACAGCCTGGTGACAGACAGACAGACAGACGGACCGCGAAGTCTCAGTAATAGGGTCCCGTTTTTACCCTTTGGGTACGGAACCCTAAAAAGCATGTATAGGCTATATGTTTGCTATTGACATCGGTTTTATAGTCCCCACGATCGTAAATCCAAAGTCTTGTTCACTATTTACTCATTTCACAAGACTTTAAACCGCCTTTTGTAAGCTATACAATATTGAATATGATGAAGGAATATTTACATGAAAAATATCCATTGCTAACCAAATAGTCGGTAAATATGTTTTTGGAATTTGGTGCTAATTTCTTCTTAACTTCAAGTCAAGTCTATTACATCCTTTATAAGATTTCCTTCTGTAGTAACAGAAGGAAATCTGATGAAGATGAACTTTAAATTATACCGGAGTTCTTTACAGGAAGATCATTTATTTAGATTTGTGAAGTTTTAGCTCGGAAATTGTACTAATTTTGTAGCAACAATATTTTGGGTCACAAATATTGCTATGATTTATATTCTAACGTTTAGCCGAAACCGCACTACCAAAATGACTTGGCACTCCCAAGATGTGGTTTTTTTTGGGTTTATATGTAATACCCTGGTTTACTTTGCCAAAAGATATGTCAAGGCCCAGCGATTTTAGTTGATTATATCCATACATTAGCAAGTCACGAAAGATCGACTTTACCACAGACTAAGCTTTAAAACTACCCTAAGAAATATCCGTGATTCAGGTACCTTCTATTTTATTTTTATTTTTTTTTATTTTTTTTATTATAGATAGGCTCGCGCTTGACCACTATCTCACCTGATGGTAAGCGATGATGTGGTCGACGGTGTAACACGCTTGCCTAGAAGTAACCTATTCACTCTTGACTTAAAGACTCCGAGGTTGTAGCTATCTGGAAACACAGACTCCGGCAGGGAATTCCACTCCTTAGCTGTACGCATAATGAAAGTATTTCCAAAACGTTTAGTGCGTATGGGTGTAACTTTTATACCACATGTATGTGTCAGTTCGGTTAACTTTCTTCTTGTTCTTTTTTGCTTCGCGGTAAGTACATTTAAATTTTACTTTTTAGGCTCAGTTGGTGGCCAAGTGGAGTCCTTCATGTCATCTAGGATGCAAGTAAACGGGTACTCGGGGCACTCCATGAGTCTAAAAAGGAGTACCGCACTCGTACTGGGTGAATGTTGGATCAATATAATTCTCCACTTCGCCAAATTATATTTGCCTACTTGGCAGACTTAAGCTTTTCATATAAACACCAAAACCAACCTGGAGGGGCAGGCGTGTAAATAGCCGTGCACCTATGTGCGGGATGAGAACTTATTACGACTTCACACGTGGATGCGTAGAAGTCCAATTTCGTCTATATTTAGCCTATAGGAAAGACATTGGGGACCATTCGACGTGAAAGCCAACGAGAAAATTGCAAATCGCTTACCGATGCTCCTTCAGGGTCGGTCGCTCCAGATGCTAGAAGATTCCCGTTGTTCTTATCTTCTTGGTGGCCACCAGTGTTCCAAATATCCAGTCAAACATACACTGCTGATATCTAGGCTGTTGGGGTTACAATGTGCTCCAGAATTGGAGATGATTTTCAAATTAGGAAGAAAACCAAAATTCGACGCTCTAATTAGCGTGCGCGCGACGCGGTGAGTTTTTTAGACTGAACTAGTGGTGGGAATATGGCGTCGCAAGCACATATTCGATTTTGCTAGGGTGGTGCCCTCTGTGAGTTTTCGGTTTACGATAGCAAAATCTCGCAAGGCAGATGTCAAAGGTCTCCCAAGCCATCACATAGACTATTACTAATAAATATTATGCTATAGGCTAATAGGGGGCGAATATCTGCCACACCATACTCCCCGCCTTGAAAGGTCCAAGACTTTCAAAAAAAAAAATGTATACCCTATCAGTAGTAACCTAACGGGGTGAAGATGCGATAAGCGGTAAAATAAAAAATATGGCGGTCTGAATACATTACAGAAGCTGACAATAGTAGTCTGAAACGATTTTTCAATGCATTTAATAGCACTCAGAAGTAAGCGGTTTAATTATGATAAGATTATTAATTAAGTAAGCGGTTTAATATTGATAATCTAAGTTAATTTATGATAGAATTATAAGCTAGATTTGTCTTAACTTTAATCAAGAACTAATATATTTGTGTTAACTATTCTATTGGGTTGGCAAAGGGTAAAGCTTCGTGACAGGACGTTTATATGTACCTGACGCGACTTTGACTGAAGCTACTCGAACTATGCCATCCGAACCAGGAAACACCTGTGTTATAATGCCTAGTGGCCAATTTAAAGGCGGTACACTATCTTGACCCAAGAGAACGACAGTACCGATCTCTACAGGGTGATCAGGTGTGCACCACTTCTGACGAACCTGCAACGTGTGCAAGTACTCAATTCGCCATTTTTTCCAGTATGATAATACAAGCTGGTCTAACAGCCTTTTGCGATTTTTTAAATTAGTGCTTTCTTCTGTTAGTTCAGAAGAAGGCAGATATGTAAGCGGACTGGACATTAAAAAATGTGCCGGCGTGAGCACGTCTGGATGCGGATCCGTCGATAAAACACTAAGCGGTCGAGAGTTTAGCAGACCTTCTATTTGTACCAAAACGGTCAAAAGTTCCTCATAAGTGAGAAGTTGTTTCCCTATGACTCGGTACAAATGAGTCTTGACGCTTTTAATATTAGACTCCCAAAGACCTCCAAAGTGCGGAGCGCGGGGTGGGATCATGTTCCATTCAATGCGGGTTTTAAGAAGCTCTTGTTTGATATCGGATTGCACGGTCGAGTTTAGTAAAAATGAATAAATGTCGTTGAGCTGTGCCTTAGCACCGACAAAATTGGTACCATTGTCTGAATACAGAACAGACACTGGACCGCGGCGGGCTATAAACCTTTTAAAGGCAGAAAGAAAAGCCTCTGATGTGAGATCCGATACAAGCTCAATATGTATAGCCTTAGTAACTAAACATATGAACAGGCATATATATACCTTGTGCGAATGCTGACCTCTGCGACGAATAGGTATGTAAGAAATGGGGCCAGCCAAATCTACCCCAGTATGTACAAAGGCCTTGGCATCGCGAACACGGTATCCAGGCAGATCAGCCATTTTTGGAGTTGGATGCGTAGGACTTAAACGAAAGCAAGTATTGCATTTGCGGCAGCGAGAACGAATAACAGTCCTGCCATCCAATATCCAGAACCGCTGTCTTATGATGGACATCAATAGTCCAGGACCGGTATGGCAATAAGTATTATGATAGTGATCAATAATTAAATCAACTATGCGATCGCGTTTAGGTAAAAGCGCGGGATGCTTCGCTTCGTATGGTAGGTCAGACTTGGAAATTCTGCCTCCAACACGTAGAATACCGTGGTCGTCCACAAAAACTGATAAACTGCGAAGCTTCTTCGATGGAAGTTCACCAGTTTTTAATAAATTTAAGTCATTATTAAAATGAATATTTTGAAGAATTCGTATAACGAAATTTTCAGCGGATTGAATATTTTTAACAGAACTCTGGCTACGTAGTCTGTTTGTAAACTTAAGTATGTACATGAATATGCGCAATAGCTTATTCCATGAACAAACGCGGTTGACAATAGTGTCCAAAATATGCGGTTCATCATTTAAAGTTTTAGTAACTAAAGCCGTTGCTTTCAGCTCCGGCAATGCTGCACATTCAATCGGAGTGAATTTTAAAGGCCATTCTTCTACAGGCTGACGAAGCCAAGCGGGCCCCTGCCACCACAATGAATGAGCTATTAAAACTGAAGGCAACATGCCACGCGAAAGACAGTCACTCGGATTCTCTTTTCCTGACACATGATTGAAACACGCGGCAGGTAAGTTTTCATGAATTTTAGCAATACGATTGCTAACAAATATAGACCATCTGTGAGGAGACGAGTGAATCCATGAGAGGGCAATAGAGGAATCCGAGAAAGCATAAACACCTGCAATAGGTACACGAGCGGAAAGTTTATCTCTGACCACGCGGACAAGCTTGGACAAAAGCAAAGCGGCGACGAGTTCTAATCGCGCTAGAGTTGTTATTTTTGCGGGCGAAACCTTGGACTTTGCACATAAAAGCCGAACGGTGATGACACCTTCAGCATCAGTGATGTGTAAATAAATACAGCATCCATAACCATTGAAGCTGGCGTCGCAGAAGGCTACGATATTCACTACAGCTTCTCTAAAAACGCCAATATGACGCGGAATATTTAGAGAAGAGAGTGCGGGAAAATCGCGTACAAAGGTAGTAAAACGACTGGTGATAGATTCAGGAGGAACTTCGTCCCAGTCTATTTTAGCTAGCCAAAGTTCCTTGATAAGGATTTTAGCGTACAACACGACAGGAGCCACAAGGCCAAGTACGTCAAACAAGCGGGCAACTAGCGACAGAATCGTTCGTTTCGTGCACCTGCTGCCTAATGCAATAGTCGTCAAGGAAAAATTATCGTTAGCGGGTTCCCAGGATAAGCCAAGGATTTTAAAATTATTATTATCTGTACCAGAAAAATTCACTGGCGAGCGGTGAGACTCTGGAAGAATCTCTAATAATGCGGGTGAACTACTGGCCCATTTGACGAGATCAAAAGAACCTAATTTAAATAGATCTATTAATTCGCGAGCTAATCTCATTGCGACTTGTTCGTCAGGGACAGAGTAGACATAATCGTCCATATAAAATTGAGTTTCTACCAATTTAGAAGCCTCAGGAAAGCGGTCACTATGCTCACGCGCTAGATGGCGCAGTGTGCGCATGGCTAAGAAAGGACTAGGCTTTAGTCCGAAAGGAACGCGGTTAAAATTAAAAGTGCGTATAGGTTCATTTTTGTTGAAACGATATAAAATTCTTAAATATTTGCGGTGGTGCTCATTTACACCGATTCGTAAAAACATCTGTTTTATATCTGCGGTAATAGCTACAGGAAACGTACGGAAATCAAGCAATAACAAAAACAAGTCGGCCTGTAAGTTAGGTCCGACGTGCAAAATGTCGTTAAGTGACAATCCTGAGTGAGTTTTGGCACTAGCGTCCAAAACAATTCGAAGGCTATCTTTGTCCGGTCTGATAACGGCGTGGTGCGGTATATAGTAACCTTCTTCTGACAATTCAGAGTCTGGTACCTCTGATAAATAACCTTCTGATATATAATCAGTGATGGTTTTGTTATAGCTCTCGCGTAGGGTTGGCGCGTGCTCAAATTTACGTTCAAGTGAAAGCAGTCTACGATGAGCCACTCCGCGAGAATTGCCTAACTCAGAGGGGTTTCGAGAAAAAGGCAAATCGACAAAATATCTACCATCTTTAAATAAAACTGAAGAATTAAAATTATTTTCACAATCTAACTCGTCCGGACTTATAAAACGTTGAGATGGAATTTCCTCTAGCTCGAAAAACCTCTGCAAACTTGACTCAATGTCAATGTTGGCAAGAGCGGTGAATGAAGAAGTAGTAGGTATTGTGTCACAATGACATGAAACATCTCCCATAAGTACGTACCCAAAGGTAGTCAAAATAGCGGGCGGTGCGCGAGAATATGAATCGACCCTATTTCCCAAATATATGTACGGAAATAGTTGAACACCAAGAACAACGTCAATCTCTCCCGGTATATTCCAGGTTAAATCGGCAAGCGGTAAATTATTTAGGTATGACATATTGTCATTTAATTCAATAAGATTCGCGGGAAGTCTATCCGTAATGCAATCGACTACTAATGCGTGAATATAATACTTATTATTAGGATTAATACGTGATTCTATCGTAAAATAAATAAAACCATGTACGGGACGCGAGGTCATACCAACACCTTGTAAAGATGAATTACGTAATTTTGTTATGGGTATGTTTAAACGTTTACAACAATCCATCGTAATTAAATTATTTTGTGACCCGTTATCTATCAAACATCTCACCACTAGCTTGTCCTTTCCGTTACAATGCGCGTAGATTTGTGCGGTAGACAATAAAATCGTTGAACTTGAGGCGGTCGAACGAGCGCCCGCGCTAAGCGAGACAGAGCGCTCGGGTTCCGTCGCCGCAGCGATCGCCGTCGGCCCAACGCGGACGGCGGCGGTGGCCGAGGCTTGAGTCGGCGACTGCTCAGTCGTATTATCATTTTTATAGTCGGAAAAGTGCAGTAAAGAGTGGTGTTGTTTTTTACAAGTTTTACAAACATTACGTGATTTGCATTTAGTTAATGAGTGGGACAAACTTAAACAATTTACACAGCCACGTTTCGATTTAATAAATTCGAAACGAACTTGCGGTGAATCCATATTATTAAATTGTTGACAATGAAACAGCTGATGTTTATTTTTCTTACAAAGCGGGCAGTTTGTTTCCGGTTCATTACTAGATAAGAATGTCTTTGAAGTACCTTGCGTGTTTTGTTTACGTGAATTTAATATACTACACTTTGCGCGCGGCTCGGCCTGTGAATTATTATTATGCGACCTTTCGAGTACTTTGACATAATCTTGAATAAAAGAGATAAATTCCTTATAAGAAGGTAATTCTTTCCCACTAACGCTATTCTCAAATTGCTGTAGTGTTTGGGAATCAAGTTTCCTCAAACCGCAATGCAGTAATACAAAATCTAATAGGTCGGGAATTTCTAACTGTTTCAATGCAGCGACAGACGCGGAATAATTTTCTATGTATGTATTTAAACCAACGGCTGTACCGGCGCAACTTTTAATGTCCAGAATGTTATTCAGATAATGAATACCTAAACTACGTTTGTCTTGGTACTTTTTGACAAGACTGTCCCAAATTATATTATAGGTATTCCCTGTAGGAACAATACCTGCAGTTATTTTTAAGGCATCATGCGTCAAATTACTGATTAAATACTGCACACGTTGCGGGTCCGTCAGGTCGGTATTCGAATGAACATTACTACGAAATATTTCGTAAAATATTGGCCAGTTCTCAGTTTTTCCATCGAAGGAGGGTAGCTGTATAGGTGGCAATTTTACGATTCCTTTTTTCTGTTCTGGCGTGAATGTTTTGTTGTTTCCAAGTATGAGGTTACGTTTGTATTTTATGCATGAATATAAATCCTCAATGGAATTCAAGGACGAATAGTCCGGCGGAGTACTATCAATTTCAAACCGTAACTCATTAACTTGTTCAATTATTGTTTCAAACTTATTATACAATTCAGTAATGGATTCAGATTGCGCCAAAAATAACTCATTTGAGCGTAAATCATAATTTGAAATATTTTTGGATGAAGTATATAAGCGGTTAATTCTTTCGAAAATAGCTTCTTTTTTGGCTGTAAGCTGAGTTAGTTTCATTTCAAGCTTATTAGCAGCCATTGTGAAGATTTGAAGAATACGATGTAAGATAATTATTATAAGAAAACAAGATGGCGGTTTTCTTACGAATGCGTAAGTTTTTTCAAACGCCAAAATATTAAAGCGGGATGAGTATTTTATTAAATTATGTAGCTGAAACCTATCCTAGGCTCGTAAGGACCAACAAATGGAGGGGCAGGCGTGTAAATAGCCGTGCACCTATGTGCGGGATGAGAACTTATTACGACTTCACACGTGGATGCGTAGAAGTCCAATTTCGTCTATATTTAGCCTATAGGAAAGACATTGGGGACCATTCGACGTGAAAGCCAACGAGAAAATTGCAAATCGCTTACCGATGCTCCTTCAGGGTCGGTCGCTCCAGATGCTAGAAGATTCCCGTTGTTCTTATCTTCTTGGTGGCCACCAGTGTTCCAAATATCCAGTCAAACATACACTGCTGATATCTAGGCTGTTGGGGTTACAATGTGCTCCAGAATTGGAGATGATTTTCAAATTAGGAAGAAAACCAAAATTCGACGCTCTAATTAGCGTGCGCGCGACGCGGTGAGTTTTTTAGACTGAACTAGTGGTGGGAATATGGCGTCGCAAGCACATATTCGATTTTGCTAGGGTGGTGCCCTCTGTGAGTTTTCGGTTTACGATAGCAAAATCTCGCAAGGCAGATGTCAAAGGTCTCCCAAGCCATCACATAGACTATAACTAATAAATATTATGCTATAGGCTAATAGGGGGCGAATATCTGCCACACCACAACCCATACTGCGAGCTAGGGGCAAAGCTATGAACTCGCGATCACTTCCGAGGTGTTGGTTGCCAAAATCTTACAATGTTTTTAATAATACGTCTGGGAGTAAAAAGAAATACCGAGACGATATAATAAATAAGTAATATGTACTGTGTATATTTTATCAAAATTTTATTAGACCGTCTGTAACCGAGATTACCTTGTGCTACATCAAAGGTCAACCTCCAAACTTCAATACTCTTTAAAATGAATACCCAGGGACCGTAAACGTTTCTTTAATTTCTTTTGTTGGGATAATCTTGGCTTTTCTCGCCATTGGACAAACAATTTTATGAATGAATATGCTCATATTATATTCTTTTAATTAGAGATAATTTTACCAAAATTATAATAAAATTAAACACAAATGTGAAGATTAATGACAGAATGTCATTTATATGTCCTTTATTTATATTTATTTATAATTTCCTTTATTACGTGGCTAAATAATAACAGCCGCACGGGTCGATCATCAAGGTTAAGCAACGCTTGACGAGGTCGGTCTGTATGGGTGACCATTTCAACATACCGAGTTTCTTCCGTGCCTCGGAAAGCACTTTAAGCCGTTGGTCCCGGCTATCATTTGAAGATTTTTGACAGTCGTTACGAGTAGTCAGAAGCTTGAGATCTGACACCAGTCTTGCCAAGTGGTACCGTGTTACCCAGTTACTGGGTTGTGGATGGCAGATAGGCAGTCTCTCCATGTAAAACACTGGTGGGATTGGAAGCCGAACCCAATATAGTTGGGAAGAAGGCTAGGCAGATTGATTTTATTTATATTTAAGAATTTTACTACATAATTTTCAGTTGATAAAACTAAATTATGTTTGAAATTAAATAGTTGGGTCTAGGATCGACAGTTCAATGTAAATATCAAAGGATTGATTAAACGAAGACCCTTTAGCCGGAATGCGAGAGCCGGATAATAAAGACGGGGAATTATGCTTGACTTTGGGCCTCGGTGGAGACGTGGGAAGTTGTCGACCCGTAAAATTCAGCCACCTGCTGTTATGTATTACTGTTTTAACATTACTTACAACTGCCGCTCAAAGTAAGCGCGTGTCACATTATAGAGAGTTTTAAGACACGTAAGAATGAAAAGGCATCGGAAAAGCCGTTAAAGATGTTTTATAATTCTAAATAGTACCTAGATACTGCAAATCGCGACTTAAATGTACAAAGTTATTTTTTTTTTTTTTTTTTTTATACCTTGCCCCACACTAGGAATTTCTTCCTGTATTGTGGGTGCGTTTACAAACATATAAACTCACATTCACAAACACCCAGAGCCGAAACAACTATCTGTAGGTCATACAAATATTTGTTCCGTGCGGGAATCGAACCCGCGACACGCAGCGCAGCAGTCAATCGCTCAACCACTGTGCCAACCGTGCGCCCAAGGAAATACCTACTATTTGTTTCGAATGATCCATTTTCTGATTTCAACACAAATATTAGTATAAAACGAAAGACTTAAACATGTATATGAGCAGACTAAAAAGAAACGTGTAATTATATTGCATACTAGCTGTTTCCCGCGACTTGGCTCCCGTGGACCTTCCCACAGGACCCGTTTCGGTTCAGTTTAGTAGTTTCGGAGCCTATTCGGTACAAACAAACAAAAAAATATTTCCTCTTCTTCTTTTTTTTTTTTTTTTTATTTCAACTAGCTTTCCTCCCGCAGCTTCGCCTGCGTGGCCTACACAATTTTGGATGTTTCTTTTTTTGCAGTTCTGGCGGGATATTGCAAATTATTATCTAAACATAGCTTTCCGCCCCCGTCTTTGTTTGCGTATACTACAAAATTTGCTCAACTTTGTTATTTTGTCGAGTTATAAAAATTACCTGTAAATTGATATAGAAGGAGCATGAACTCAACTGCCGTCGTGTTCTAATAGCTAGAGCCATGGACTTCCATTCTGGATGTCTCATGGTATCGATTTCCTCGGGCAGGTATAAATAGTGAAATACCACTTTGCTTTCAATTTCTGAATCCTACCAACACGACAAAGACATAGTCAGTAGTGATATTCGAGGTATGAAAACTGATTCTCCCCCAGCACATCCAGTAGGTAATCATTCATACAAACTTTAACACCTCTTTTTACCCGTTTAAAGGATGAAATTCGAAAAATGCTTAAGTAAGTTTTTCTTTAATTGTATTGAAGAGCAGTAATACTAAGTTTCAAGTAATATTGATTATAAACAATTAATTTTTCTTACAAATTTTAACACTCCTTTTTAGCCCTTTAAGGGTTGAAATTCAAAAAATCCTTAAAACATTATTTTTTATTTTATATTTAGAGGCTAAATGCCATATCCCATTCATTTCAAAAGAAAAATGACAGACTTTCATACAAACTTTCATCCTCTATTTAACTCCCATAGGGGTTGAATTTCGAAAAATCCTTCCTTATTCATTGTCAACATTATAATAGGAACCTCTGTGCAAAATTTCAACTTTCTAGGTCCAAGGATTTGGGCTGGGCGTTGATGAGTCTGTCAGTCAGTCAGGACTTTTCTTTTTATTATTATATATATATATAAATTTTGATATATAGATAGACTAGCTGTTCCCCGCGGCTTCGCTCCCGTGGGCCACCCCACAGGACCCGTTATTGGGATTAAAAAATAGCATAAAAATGTTACTCAGGAATAACGTAGCTTTCTATTGGTGAAAGAATTTTTTTAATCGGTCCAGTAGTTTCGGAGCCTATTCGGTACAAACAAACAAATCTTTCACCTTAATAATATTAATTATATTATAGTATAGAAAAATATAATATAATATATATATATATAGTATAGTATATTATAGTATAGTAAAGATGAACAGGCAACTTAGAAATTTCTTTCTATGGCTCGGGTTATTCACCAACTCGACACGAGTCGTGAAGAACCCGTTACCAGCGCCATATTTCTTTGCCCTGTAAATTCTTTTCGATTCCACATTACACTTGCAAGTATATTTTCTTCCCGATAGAAAATAATATTTTAGAAAGAAAAAATATTTATTTGTGACCCGCACAGGAGACACGAGATAAGCAAAAACACAAAAGTAAAGAGAAATAAGAAAAAAAAACGGGCAAGACCAAAAAGGCCTTAGCCTTTTGTCTTTCATGTATATCTCGCCTTAAGACGCAAACCGTGAGTGACGGCTAACCACTCAAATTGAATTGATGGTACACGCGGCAGATGGAATTTTGTTTCAACACGTCTAGCAAAGTTTTTAAATTTAGATAATAAAGTTTCAAGTCTAGTTTCGTGTTGCCTCTTGGGACGTTGTCGAAGCATGACTATGAGAAACTAATATTATTGAAATAACATGCAAGACGCAAGTAACTTCTTTTAATAAAAAAACCTCTTTCAATGGGTTTAGTCTTTGATTCGAGATTATTAAAAGTATATCTTTAATTCGGCTTTGATACAGACTTCAGTCTGTGGCTAAACTTGTATTAAAGTAGTTTAATACTGTTCAGCCATTTCCTTCTTCTCCAATCCTCCATAATCTTCTTACTCCATAGCTGTAACAAACAAATACAAATAAATATTCATTCAAGTCAATAAGTCTTTGAGAAAAACAGACAATGGTAAAGTATTTAATAAGTTTTATCTGATGTTGCGATAAAGTTAGAGCCTTTTCTGGTTTTAAGAACTATATTTAGAGACTTGACTTAAGGTCCTATATATTTAGAGAGTTGGTAAAATGATTATTTGAAGAGTAAAACTGCTTCAATATTGCGTTACTAAATTATTTATGATGTCAAAAAGTTAAATGTCTGGCTATAAAATAAAAATTTTGTATAGATATAATCTAAACAAGAATTATAAAGACGTAACATTATTGTAAGTTTTTTTACGCATGTTTATAAAATCACCCTTCCCATTCGATAAGTCATTTACTTTAATACGTTTTAGTTAATAAGTGTTATTTGTGGAAGAAAAAGATATATGAATATATATATGTGTTTATTTTTTTTTGTCTTGTATAATAAACTGAGACAAAAACAACAGTTAGTTTTATCTTAACCAGCTTAGAAAAACAGGCTTATAAGAAATGTATGGTAAAAATCCTCAACATCAACATGTACCTGTACCCCAAAACTTTATTTGGTTTCACCCAAGTGATACGCAAACCAAGCTAATCTGTTCCTAGCATGTCAATGTTTAATTACTTCCGTAGCCCACATTAACAAGTATTAATCATGCAAGCCTCCCATTTGGAAAGTCTTCTCATTAGATGAATGAGTATTTGCTTTCTTCCGATATGGTATTGTAGAAATGCAAAACTTATACAGGTAAACCACATAATAATATTACGCCCGGCCCAAGGCTCCCCTGGAGGATACCTCTGGGGTTGCCACGGGAACTTGAATTCTAACCACACCCTAGGTCCTCAAATGCAAACAACGGAGTGTCAGTGGTATCACGGGTTATATTTCAAAGTTCCCATGAATCTACCAATGATGAGACTGATGGACAAAAGTGACAAAATAATTTCAATAATCTAATTTTAATATTTATTTTACGCAATTTCTTTGGAGAAATTTCGTAAAATAAATGCGTGGCCTAATCTATCTATATATATAAAATGCTTTGTCCTGAATGACTGACTGACGGATCAACGCACAGCCTAAACCGCTGAACGTAAAGACCTGAAACTTGAAAGGTGTATTCTTTGTATGATGTAGGCATCCGATAAGAAAGTATTTTCCGAAATTCTACCCCTAACGGGGTTAAAAAGGGGGGCAAAGTTTGGATGAAAAATCTAATTACTTTGGCTAATATTTTTGAAACTTGGCACAAATAGTAATCTAAGTACATGATAAAGATTGACATTATTAGTTTTTTGAAACTACCCCCTCAAGTTGATTTTAGCAGAATCTTATTTCATGGGTAACTAAACTTGAATCATTACACAAATACTAAAATAAATAAATAATTAAGGTTGTTATTATTAGTTTTTCGAAACTACCCCCAAAAAACGATTGAGGGGGTGCCAAAGTTTTTTTGAAAAATCTTATTGTTAGGTTAATAAAATTGAAACTTGCCATAAATACCCAACTAAGTAAGCAACAAAAGGTTGCAATTATTAGTTTTTCAAAAATACCCCAAAAGCCGTTTTTTTTTTTATGGAACTTTCTTCTTGGGTTAATAAACTTGACACAAATATCAACCTAAGTAAACAATAAAGGTTGTCATTATAAGTTTTTCGAACCTACCCCCAAAATTCGATTTAGGAGGTGTTAAAGTATTTTTGAAGAATCTTATTTATAAAAGCGAAAGGTCACTCATTCACCTATCACGAAATATCGAAAACTGCTTGACGTATAAAGATGAAATTTGGCAGGGAGGTAGTTTATAGTTACTAGACGTCCGCTAAGAACGGCTTTTACGACAGGGCCGGATATAGGGGGTCTAAGGGCTATCGCAAGTTAGTATGAAAGTCCTTAATTTTTTGAGCTACTAACTTAAAATATGGGCAGGGATGTAGTTTATAGATAGTAGACGTCCACTAAGAACGGATTTTGCGACAGGGCTGGATTAAGGGGGTCTAAGGGCTATTGCAAGTTAGTACGAAAGTCCTTCATTTTTTGAGCTACTAACTTAAAATATGGGCAGGGATGTATTTTATAGATAGTAGACGTCCACTAAGAACGGATTTTACGACAAAACCGGAATTAGGGGGCCTAAGGGCTCTCGCGAGTTTATATGTAAGTCCTTAATTTTTTGAGCCACAAACTTAAGGCAAGGAGGTAGTTTATAGTTAGTAGACGACGCTCAGAACGGATTTTGCAACAGGGCCGAATTTATGGGGTCTCTCGCAAGTTTATATGAAAGTCCTTCATTTTTTGAGTTACTAACTTAAAATTTGGCAGGGAGGTAAATTATAGTTAATAGACGTCTGCAAAAAAAGGATTTTCGACAGGGCTGGACTTCGGGGGTCTAAGGGCTCGCGCAAGTTTATATGAAAGTGCTTCATTATTTGAACCATAATCTTGAAATTTGGCATGGAGGTAGTTCATAGTTAGTAAACGTCCGCTAAGAATGGATTTTGTGGCAGGGCCGGCTTTTGGGGTCTAAGGGCTCTCGCAAGTTTGCATGAAAGTCCTTCATTTTTTGTGCTACAAACTTGAAATTTGTCATGAAAGTATTTTATAGTTAGTAGATGTCAGCTAAGAACGGATTTTGCGACATGGCCGGATTAAGGAGGTCTAAGCACTCTCGCAGGTTTGTATGAAAGTCCGGATGTCTTTTTGTACTACTGTCCAGAAATTTTGCAAGTCTAGAGTTTATGAGTAGGAGACATAAGCTAAGAAAAATGTTTTGATACTCTATATTTTTTTTCTAATACGTGCTTTAAAAAAATGATGCTTAGTGTGATAGGCATTTTCTGTTGACTGAAATATAAAAATAGTTTGCGTTAAACCTCATTAAACTTTATATCTTCTTAACCACGCGGACGAAGTCGCGGGCAACAGCTAGTCTAATACCAAAGCAAAAGACAAAAATGTGAAAAATAGCATTCGTTTCGGAAGTCGGTGTTAATAATACTTAGGTTAAATATCGGACAAAAATCCACAGTTTTAAGCACGCATTTTTTTTTTACTATGTGCCAATGTCACCTCATGGACCGCGATTGATAAATTCTACTATTGAACATAATTATGACTACAAAATAAGCGTTCATACTCGCTTTGAGGGCTGACGGGTCGGAATACAGACTTTGTCAGAGAGTTCCATACGTCTTTATTTTTAAAATTACTGACTGGCTGGTCCACCATCTAATAATTTCGCAGTCAATGAGGCATGAGAGGGCTTCACCCCTTGAGTGCCTTAATCATCGAAACAATTAAAACGCCATTGTGTCTCATATGGATTCACGTTATAGACTCCCAAGGGGTTAAGATACTATTCACACATGCATAGTTTGAGTTTACCATCGTGGTAAATACCATACCATCGGGCCGCTGCAAACACAATTTGGCGAAGTGGGGTTTTATGGACCCGTCTGATACCCAGTGTGAGTGCGGTGCCCCAAGGTGTGTCCCAAGTGCCCATACACCTGCACTTTGGAAGACCTTATGCTCGCCACTGACGCCCCAATCGGCGTGGCCACCTACTGGGCCCAAAATTTATAAAGAGTTTCCCATCGATTCGAAAAGAAGAAGAAGACACATGCATAAAGACCTAGACACGATATAGGGCAACAAAAGTTGTGTGCCATCCCAAAGCACACTTATTTTGATAAAGAACTCTGATATGTCACGTACAAACTTGGCAATTATATAAAATGGGAGGTCATTTATTCAAAGTATTTTAGCCCGGGTAAGTTATTTGTTGTGGATTTACGGTCTCATAAGATAAAAACTTTTAAGAACCCAACATTCCCTACAAAACATCGTGCTTAAAACTGCCAAAAAATAAAGTCAGAAAGGACGTATAAAGCGAGTTCCGTTCCTACATATTCAGCTTTTAATCGTCCCTCCGTAACTGTTGACTGTTCTTGCTAGTTACTATCAAACAAGCCAGCGTCCGTAGCGCTAGAACGGTAGTTAAAGTGGCTAGTGGTGTCATTGTATGGCGAAGAACAGAAGGATCACTTCCACCACCACCACCACGCACTCAAACATGGCTCGCCTGGTAATATTTTTTTTAAATATTTTCGGCCTTTATTTATGCCGGAACGGATGGTCAATTTGGCCAAATGGTTCTAGAGTGGCGATTGCATACAAGAACATACAGCGTTCGAAGACTTGCTGCCAAGGTGGAATGACCTGGTGAACCAAAATAAATTGAATATTCTCCTTCTGGTCCGTTAACTTAAACAAATTTCCTACACTGCTGTAATTGTTTCCTGAAATTGGGACGTACTATGAAAATCCTGTAGTGACTAGAGTAGGGCGAAGGCTTTCGTCTTCTCATTCCACTTCTATCTATTTAAAACGACTAAGGACTAGCTCTTATTGCAGGAATCCAGCTTATCCTCCCATCTCTGTCTGAACCTGACGTGATGTCATTTGCCTTTGAAAGGGTACCATTGGATCTACGTTAAACTTCTGATGCATTTTTGTGCTAAAACCGAGAAGCATTGTTTTATAGAGGCTTTACGGTTGCTTTTTATTACCACTGTCTACTATTCGGTGGGTTAAACATAAAATCTTTGTATTGTCCTAGTTATAACTTATCGTAGTCAGTCTAAAACGCAATAACTGTACGTATAGTTTAGAAGCTTTGTGTCACATAAGTTAGTGGTCCAGTTTGTAGTTTGTGGGATACAGATTGTTAAAGTAGATACGTTGTTATTCTTCATTACGGGTTTTGTGGGTTTTGGTTTGGGATGTTTTGTCCTACTGTTACTTGTTATTCTGTGTTATTTAGAAAACATATTTTTGTTGTTGTTTTTAAATCTTTTACCGTGTTTAAAGTAGGAAACATATCATAGTATGTTTTAAGAAGTTTGTTAGCAGTGCTCGCTTGTAAAGGTGCGACAATACGCGACCATATTTCATAGAAATTAATTTAAAATTGGACTTAAACACATTGTCATGTTGCACCTATCTGCGGTAGCGCAAAAAGTAGGAATGATTTTCCGCTGTTTAGCTAAAATTTTAACAAAACCAATGTTAAAAATAAGTAGATAAAGTAGCAAAACCACCATTTAATTAATAAAACTTACAAAAGACAAAGGCTTTTTTGTTAGTAGGAGGTACCAAAATAGAAAATGATAGGACCATAAAGAGTTTAGAAATCCACTGTGTATGACAATGAACGTGCATTCATAAAGGTTCGGTCGTACAGAAGCCGTGTAGAAGAAAAATGTAAGCAATGTAAGCGTAAAGTTTTGATAGGCTGTCGGCAAGATGATTATACCCATTGTGGCAGAATTTATGATAAGTTTTGCTCCTATAGCTTTCTCCATGTAACCAAAGCTATGCAAAAATACTTGTTGATCAGCCTATCAGCCAATGGGGGCTGCCGCGTATTTATTCACCGCTAGAGGCGCTGGTATGGCGTAAGGCCACCGATATATCAAATTTCAAAGTTTTTTTGGCTTTTAGCGAGAGTTTATTTATTTTTTGGATTCCGCACCTCATAAAAAAAACGGAACCTTATATCACAATGTTGTTCGTCTGTCTGTCTGTCAACACCCTTTATCTTGGTAACGCGCAATGGGGGGTTGCAACTTCTTGCAGCTGTGAAAAAAACAAACTTCTAGATCAACGCAATCAAGAGATACAGCCGTTAATGACGTATATTTTACACTCGCAAAGGAATCAAAATCTACAGGATACTTCCCGTTGACCTAGAATCATGAAATTTGGCAAGAAGCAATGTCTTATAGCACAAATAAAGGAACCATCCGAAAACAGTAGCCTCCATTACCGAAGTTTCGTGGCTCTGTGCCACTTCGTTCGATTTTTCGAAGAGGTTTTCTGATATGATGTGACTGATACCAAAATATAGAAATATCATAATAAATCATTCTTACATAATAATACCAGGCTGTTACTGTCCCAACTGCAGGACAAAGGCCTCTTCTCATACAGAGTAGGCACGACCATTAATCACCACGATTGCTGTAGGTTGGCGATTTCAATTATAAGTCCTGGTTTTCTCACAATGTTTTCCTTCACCGGTGTCTACGATGTCCAAGATAAACTTAAAAGTACATATGAATTGAAAAATTCACATTTGTACTTGCTTAGATTTGAACCTACGACCTCAAACACGACAAGTGAGGTCTTAGCCAGTGGACCACCACCACATTATTTAATCTTAATATTAAAAAACAAACAAATAAAGTATTAATATTTGCAAATAAATACTCTTACCGCGTCCAGTCTGATAAGACCTTACGATGTACATAACAGCAGATATATTTAGGGAAAATAGAATTGAGATATCGGAAATAACGACAGGATGAAAAGGCAAACTGACCTGACCCCTATGCTTTAGCCTTTTGTCAAGGGAAAATACCGAATTCAGTGTATGGAGAAGAGGGTTAATACCACGTTTCTTGAGATTTATTTTCGCATGATTTTTTGGTGTTTCTTGCTTTTGTTTTTTTAGAAGGACCTACTAATGTCGGACCTTCTTAACGCTTTTAAGTTTTATGATGTGCACGTGACCTTATAGTGATACTCGTATTTGAAAGTTTAATTCAAGAACAAAGAAGAAATGAACCTAGTTATAAGTATCTTATAATATAAGTGAGGACTTAATAATTCCATGCACTGGCATGACGATTGACGGTTTGATTCTATTATTTTATTTTTAGTTGGATTTAATCATAACTTAGTAAATAAACAGATGTCAACCATCGAATCCCAATCGACTGGGCAACGTTCGGGAAGTTGCGCGGTATCTTCTCGTCCAACTTACCACAGTGTCTCAAGACGTATAAACAGTGTGTGTTGCCAGCAATGAATTAAGGGACAGAGACGTGGTCGCTCATAATGGGCCTCATCAGAAGGCTTAAATTCACCCAAAGGGCAATGGAGAGAGCAATGCTCAAAGTTTCCTTGCGTGATCGAATCAGAAATGAAGAAATCCGCAAGAGAACCAAGGTTGCCGGCCCGGTTATAGCCCGAAGAATTGGTAAACTTAAGGGGCAGTAGGTGAGGTACATCGCACGTGTTAGAATCATGATGGAACTCCATGTAAAAGTATCGATATATGTCAAGATGGTTATTTACCGTGAATCAGAGTTCCTATGTATTTGGTGTATAAGGGAAAGGTTTTATGAAGAAAAGCACAAAAAGACAAGACTAGGTATTTATTTCAATTAGGCTTGTCAATTAATTAATATTGAGGCTCAGATAGCTTACCGCCCGTTCGCTAGACCTAGTTCTCGTGGAGAAGAAGGGCAAGAAACTCCACGGAAGCAACTATGGTTGTAAAAGTATTCATAGACATCTTTTACCACCATATAAATATCGTTTATCACAATAAAGATCTAATTCTATTATGGCCATTATTAATCTTGTAACATTTCACAATGTTACATAATCAAAACAACAAGGATAAGGCAAAGAACATGACTAGCCCTTAAATTAATTCAACATAATTATGAATAAAGGCCACAATATAAAAAATAGAGTTTCAACACAACCATTAGCAATAATCAAGTTATAATATCAAATAACTTACGTGAAGCTTGTGTAGTCCATCTTTCACAGAATATAACAATTCAGGAAAACAATATCAATATCACAATATAACAACTGGTCTGTACTGGCTTTTAGTTCACAACGAAGTGTGTCAACTTACGAATTACACACTATTTATAATAACGAGTCGACCTGTCAAATGTCCCCACCATTTTCTACATTTCTATAAATTATCTCACAATTAAGTCAATAATCAATTCTTGAGTAATGAAACCTTTTTAAAACGTATCAAGACAATTAAGGAATTTAATATCACCTATTTAGTAATTCTTAATCAATATTCGAAAGAATATTGATACTAACTGATAGTCTTGTACTAATTGTCTCAAAAGACTTATAATACTAAAATAGCAATATGAAATCCAGGATACATCACAATGATCATTATAAATTACGTAATATTTTATAGGAATATCATCACTATGGCTTATATGTAAGTTTAGAGTTATTTCCTGTACACACAACAATATTTACTCAGGTGGGTACTCTAACAATTGTAGGTATTTGACAACTCAATAATAATTCAGGTAGGTACTTCGACATTTGTCGGTAGATGCTTAATAAATATGACAGTTTGTATTTTGTAGCAAACCCATTGTGCTTAAACGTGTAAATTCATAATTTAATGACTTCACACGTACTTCCAATACTAGCACACGCATTGGCTGTTGGGGCCGAAAAGTTTTGGTTTGGCAACCGCGTACCGGAAGATGCAGCGTTGGAAGGAGCGTCCAGCAACGACCTGGTCAAGACCGTGGGAGTCCGGTGGATACGAAACACATAAGATCGATCAGCGTCGCAACGCTTGGGGGAATCCTATCCAGTAGTGGACGTCTTTCGGCTGAAATTATGAGTAAACATTAAGTAATTTTACGTGGCTGTGTAAGGCTGCAAGTGTCTGGCGCCAGAGCAATATCCTTTTAACCGAGCATGGACGATGCTCATATTATAGTTTAGGTCATGTCAAATATAAAATATTGAAACTATAGCCAAGATCTCAACGCTGCGCTCTTGCAAAAACTGTTCATTTATAATAAGCAATAAAAAACGAAAGCCTTACTGCAATAAAAATATAAAACATCATATAGTAGGCCTTTTATTAAAAAGATACAGAAACTTTGAATATTAAACTGTTATAATTTTTATGGAACAGCTGTGGTAACTTCGTCATAAGGGTCGAAATTAAATTTCAAACAAAGAAAATATAAACCGAATTGCGAAAGTCTTGAAATTATAATAATAATATTCAAACAGGCCCACGTTCTTGTTAATTTCTCGGTGGTTTGAAAATTACGAATCTTCAAAAGCTTTTGAACAATACTGCTAATTTTCGCTGGCCTAATAAATACCTTGAATGAACTTACAATATTTTCTTTTGAATATTTTTATATAACATTATACATGATTATCACGCCTGTATTACTTAAAGGAATACTGAGTTTATCTTCGTTTCGAATGATATAATTATCATCATCAAATATCAAAAACATTCAACTCAGCTTCCAATCCAGTCCAGCCTGCGATAGACTTAGTTACCTCTGTTGAGGCGTAGCTAAGGAGAGGTCTGAGTCTTTCAACAAAAACCTTCATTATACTTTCTTTCTTTCCTAGATCATTCTCGAGTTACTAATTCTCTGGATGGATCCGCTTGCTGCTTTGATTTACATTAGTTGTCCAACTTGCTTTGACTTCAAGATAATGATACTTAGTAGTGTAAACAAGAAAGAATTTCAGTAATTCCATTTAAGACTAAAAGTTGCGTTTTCTCGGATAAAATAGAGTTTTTCATTTAAAAATATCTAAGTATCAAAATATCAATAACAATAGCAAGGTATATTTACATACAAATCTAAACTAAACTATTTTTTTTTGTGAAGTAAAATGGTTAATTGATTTGTAAGACATCTCCGGCGATCATAAGATTCAATTACAAAATAAAAAATCACTGATAAGAAACTTTTAAATGTTTAAGTGCACAGGCAATTTGTTATTCCGGCAAAAAATTATGGTTCCTGTACTATTTTCTGTATTTTATTTTCCAAAAACTATCTTTGATTTAGATTGAATATCAAGAATTAGAAAAAAAAAATATTTTCTTTTCAAGTAAATAACACAAAAATAAACAAAGCATTAATAGACTTACTCAGTGTTCACAACAATAATAACAAATGCACACCGTACAATGTACAATTTACAACAGGGATATAAACCAAGTGAAGGTTTGCAGAAATTTTACAGTCGTGTGCCACAACCTTAAGGTGAGTTCACACGAAAACTCGAAGCGATACAATATTATAGAACTTTATTAGCTATACAAAAAGTTACAAGTTTCTGTGAGAATTACAGAAACCTTGTGCCAGCGCGCTGAATCTCAAAGCGCAGCGCGAACGCAGCAATACTTCGCCGGTAAATGCAAAGAGTGTGCGAATGAGGGTTGTACTACTACTTTAGTGAGATGTCCTCCACTTGGAAAACTTAACTTTTGATATGTACTAGGATCTGCCGCCTCAGTGGTACCACTTTCGAGTACATAATTTCAGAAAAACCCTATTTCGAATATCTTCTTCACGATGCGCGCTACGTCTCACGTAACGCGCTGTGTAACGTAAAACAAAACAACCTGGTCCTACTATGACGTCATAAAACCGTCAAGGTTCCAATGTGAGAGAGAGACAGTTTATCCAAGACGAATAGCACTATTCTTTTTCCGTTACGGAATTATAATGCCATTAACACGTATAGTACGGGCCCTCGCCTCTTCAAACTTCGTCCCGTCGCATCGCATCTCGGTGTGAGCTGATCCTGAAACGAAAGTTCTTACAAACTCTAAAACTGGATTGTCGAGTTCTACACAAAAACTTCAGCTATTAGGTAAACAAGTGAACGTGTTCATGTATTGTTGAAAATGTTTTTGTTGTCTCCTTGTGTTCCTTGGGGTGCTTTATAAGATTTGTCTTAGTTTATGAGCGGTGAGAGAAGGGATGTGACAAGTTACATACCTACGAAGAATAAAGCCATTGTGCCTAATGTGTGAAACTCTGTTTGCTAGGGGCTGTAGCTTGAGACATAAAAACAATATATCACTGAAAATGGATGTCCTAAGTACAAAATGTTTAGGAATGATGTCATCACATTTATTTATTGAAATTTCTGGAACAATGGTGATACATAGGTAGACTGAATGCAGCAACGCATTCTCTACCAGTCAACCATTGGGTTAAAAAGGACATAACAGTGGCAGGTTTACAAAAAGAATAAAATGAACAATAATTAAAATTGTATATTCATAAACTACTAAAATGCATAAAAAATTACTAGAACAATAGACTAATAAATATTATAATAAATACTAATATATATAGAAGAGTTTAAAATGTAATAACTATGACATATGTGCTATGTGCTGGATTCCACGCTTAAATGAAAATTTGCTCTCAGCTTTTATGATAACAATCATTTGATCACATGATGTCAATCATTTTGGACTCTTTGAGCTATTGTTATCAAAATCGGTCCAACGATCTCTTTATCCACAACACAAAATAACCTGTCAAGCAAGCACGAGTGTGAATAGCACAATGACTTTTCATAGGAAGTTTAAGCAGAATTTCCACTTAGATTATATTATCATTCAGTTTTCTACACCCCTGGAAATTCTAACACAAAGCCTTGTGTTAGAATTGTTTATACAATTTTTACTTTTCAACTAGCTAGTTGAAATGTCTAAATGTTATTAACAATTTCTTGGCCGTTAACCTGAAATTACTTATCGTAAATACAAGCTCCCTTGAATCCTTCGAAATGTGCCGTCAGCCAATATTCCAGTTAATGTATTAGGTCATACAATTATTTGATCCGTGCGGGAATCAAACCCACGACAGGCAGCGCAGCAGCCGATCGCTAAACCACTATGCCAGCCTTGTCGTCTGAATTTGACTCGACAATACATTTTAAATAAGTATTTTTTATCAAATTGAGCTTTTATCTTTTCGTCTCTACAATCTGTTTCATTTCACAGTTCTAATGGCTCGATTTAGAAGCTGCTTTGTTTTCCTGCTTTAAAGTTGCTACCAAATTACAGCACACGGGGACTTACTGCAATAACGTGTCAGATTTAAGAGAGCGATAGTTTAAGCGTTTTAATTGCCTACTTGTTTTATTTGCATAACAGGTATAGTCCGGTCAAATTAGACAAATAAAATTAAAATCATTAATTTGCATAGAGCTGAAAATTGGTACGAATGTTCGGAACTACATTATAAATTAAATGTAAAAAGTCCCCATCGATCCCCACACATGCAAAAAAAAATCAAGGTCAAAGTTTGCAAATATGAGTTTTTTGCGTTTTTTAGCCGAATAGTAAGTTTTTTAATAAAATAGGTCAGACAAAAAATTTTGATTATGCAATTATCTATAAAAAATGTTTCTACAATTCTTCCCCTAAACGTCCCCGTTTCTGAGATAGAACGGTTTAAAAAGATGATAAAGTTGTATTCTTAATAATAAGGAGACGTTTCCACGCCACCTGGGAGGTAGTATACCTACTTGGCGCGTTTTTTTTGACGTGAATTCCCCGATAGGCCTAGTTTACAATCCATTGTGATCCTGTTTAATTCAATACTATTAAAAACTATGTAAAACTGGTAATATTAAATGATGAAAGCCATGTGAATTCTAAAAAAATAGGTAAAATTATGCGTCTCATTCATAATAATTTGATAATTCTGCTTCCCCTGCTGTAAAAACAAGCTTGCTGTAAATAATGCTGCAAGAACAAGAAGAAGAGGAAGCAGAATTATTATTCGTGGAATATCGTGCGTGGAAACGTCTGCATATTATAAAGAATACAACTTTTTCATCTTTTTAAACCATTATATATCACGTTTGTGAGATATAATTAATGGTTTAAAAAGATGAAAAAGTGTGACGTTTAGGAGAAAAATTGACATTTTTTATAGATAATTGCATAATCTAAAATTTTTGTCTGACCTATTTTATCATAAAACTTACCGGTCGGTAAAAAAAGGCAAAATACCCATATTTGCGAACTTTGACCTTGAATAAAAATTTTTGCAAGTGTGGATCGATGGGGACTTTTTACATTTCATTTATAATGGTGTTCCGAACATTCGTACCAATTTTCAGCTCCATGCGAATTACTGTAAACCTACCTCTATTTTTGGGTCTAATTTGACCGGACTAGTAATGCTATGTGAATAATAAACAGTTTGTAACCGCCATTTTCTTGGTAGTTTAATTTAGGAGGACACACGGCGTGATGTGCTTTTGTTTTGTTTTTTGGTCTGTATTCTGCTCAATCTGCTTAATTTACATATTTGATTTTAGAATGGATGTGATAGTTGTCAACTTGACGTAAGGTTGATTGCTGAAATGGCGACTTACCAAAAAGGTAAACAAATGAATGTCGAATCGAAATTATAATAATTGTGATAGCCAAATTTTGTACAAAATATTGCATTGGATTGATTAGAGACTTTTTGTTGTGTTTGACTTTGGTTGATTCGGATTAATATCTTTTATTCGTTTGCATCGCCCAACTTAGAAAGTCGTTATAACGGGAATTGTTCTGTTAAAGACTGTGTATAATCTTATAGTGGAGAACTACGTACAATAGTTTTAGGAATCTGATAGAATTTATAAAAAAAAACACATACATATAGATGTGGGTGTGACAATTATCCAGGAATTGCAGCACGTCTTCGCCAATAAAAAACTTGATAAATGTATTTTAGGTGAACTATTTCAGTTTAAACGGTTCCGAGAATTTTATTGATTGGTTTTGCATAAAAACGCGTCTGACAGATTCGTTTGAAATGTGTTTGCATAATGTTTTTTTATTTATCTTATGTCGCCCCGTTGGGCAAAGGCCTCCCCCATATTATTACTCTTTTGAATATAGAAGTAAAAAAATAAATTCACGGAACTCGGAACTCGAAGCATAGTTTACGTATTATTGATATTGATAATGAACTGAATGAAAGTTTTTGTAGATATAATTAACTAACTAATTAAATAACTAACTGTCTAGAAGTAACCTATTTACTCTTCTTCTATTCTCTCTTGCGTAAAGACCCGTAAAGGTTTTAAAACTTCTAAACGATATGGTGATAAATAAATAGCAAGTCAGGCCAAAAATACCAATTTCAGCAATATTCTTTGACGTCCTTAGAACAATTTCTTAGATAGATATGTAGAGATATATGAAAGCTTTATAAAGAAACCAATAAGTCTTGTATGCGAGTCTTGGGGTGCTCCAAAGAGAAAATAACGTCAAAGTAAGAGGCATAAAGGTGACTTTTATGTGTACCCCAACATAATTAGTTCTTTAACCTTTATTGGCAGGGAATCAAGCCAAAGAGACGAGGGCTTGTCACTGGAAATAATTGATTTTATTTTAAAACCTTTTGTTTTAAGTGTGGAAAATTTTGTTGTTTAATGAGTTCTAGGTATTTTCAAAGTACTTCTTTAATTCCATTTTCAGATTTCAACTTGAAAGCTTACATAAAACGTAAAATTAACTTAAATAGGTTTACTTGCTCAAAATACACAATTGTTCAACTGAAATGTAATCCGTTATATCTCTACGTAGCAATTCCATCTGTAAGTTCAAGTAGTTTACTAAGAGCATGTAAGCTATGTTATATTAAAATATAAACCAATATTGTAGAACGCCAATCATTTATATCGTTCCCAATATTTTTTTCCTCAAATTGGTTTGATTAGCAGTCTCATATTTGAAAATAGAAGTAGTACAATTCAGACAATGATTTCCGATCGTCCTTCGCAAACCAAAAATAAATATCAAAACACGTGAATAATATGAATACGAAAATAGCTTCACAAAGTCACATTATTGACTCGACTACACAAATAAATGGAAATCCTTTATTAAATAATATTACTTTTTCTGTTTATTTTGGCTATGGTCCTGCTAACATCATATTTCGGGGAAAAAAATCATCAAATCTATAGGTGGTTTGAATATTATAGGTACATACCTAGGTAAAACATGCATGCTGTGTCTATCGCATCATATTATACACTATGCTTGTATCATATTGCTTGTATTAAACAGTGTAACGATTGAAGACAGACCAATGAATAACTAATAAATAATTAAAATAAAAAACCACGAGCACAGAGTAAATCAAAAGACCCAAAAAAAATCATCAACTGTCTTGTTCCATTACAGTTTTTTTATTCACTACATGCATGACATTTTTTGTCAATGGAATCCAGAACTTAACTAAACAAACAAACGAATATATGACCGCAAAATATGATTCAAGAGGTAAGTGACTAGTTAGCAAAGGCTGATCTATCCATCTATACCTTCAATATACAAAAGCATAAACTAACAAAAAGTTTAATTAAAAACTTTAACCCGACTGCGGTTTTTAGGGTTCCGTACCCAAATGGCTAAAAACGGAACCCATTATAGATTCGTCATGTCTGTCTATCTGTCTGTCTGTCCGTCCGTATGTTACAGCCACTTTTTTCCGAAACTATAAGAACTATGCTGTTGAAACCTGGTAAGTAGATGTATTCTGTGAACCGCATTAAGATTTTCACACAAAAATAGAAAAAAAATAACAATAAATTTTGGGGGTTCCCCATATTTTTTTCGAAGGAGAGTGTGAAGATCATAACGCGCACAGTTAGGGTCTACCGAAGTCGCAGGGCACCGCAGCCGAAAAAAAACCGCAATTGCCTGTTGCCACAGCAGGTAGAATCCAATCCCAAACAATTATTTGATTTTCTATACAGATATTGATTTGTGTTAGTACTTAACTTGGCTTTTAGAAGAGTTGCATATATTACAAAAGTGTATCTTCCCTTCCTTCTTATATTTTAAATTAATATTGAAAGCATTTTCTTATTACATGAGTAAATTATATTGCTCCACGATTGTCTGTAATAAATATTAATTAGATTTTGTCTATTCATGCATATTATCTGTGCACTTTTTTTCTTATCATAATACGAGGCAACCTATAAACATATCATTGCTTGTTGTTGTTATCATTGGTTCCGTACCCAAAGGGTAAAAACGGGACCCTATTACTAAGACTTCGCGATCCGTCTGTCTGTCTGTCTGTCTGTCTGTCCGTCTGTCTCCAGGCTGTATCTCATGAACCGTGATAGCTAGACAGTTAAAATTTTCACAGATGATGTATTTCTGTTGCCGCTATAACAACAAATACTAAAAACAGTATAAAATAAATATTAAAGGGGGGCTCCCATACAACAAACGTGATATTTTTGCCGTTTTTTGCTCGATATTAATAACGGCAACAGGTAGACGCTTGAAATATTCACAGAATGTTTAGTTGTATATTTACTTCAAAAAATAATAATTAATAAATTAAAATAAAATAAATTAAGGGGGGCTCCCATACAACAAACGTGAATTTTATGCAGTGTTTTGCGATAATGGTACGGAACCCTTCGTGTGCGAGTCCGACTCGCACTTGGCCGGTTTTTTTTAAGACCTTGCCTCACTCTAGGAATTTCTCCTGTACCGTGTGTTTGTTTACAAACATATAAATTCATATTAGGGCGCCCACTCAAAACCGCGATGCGATGCGATACGACACGATATATAGATAAATAATACGTATGAGCTCGCAGATATTTGCGATGCGCTGCGAATTTGCAGTTATTTATGGGAACACTTATTAATCATAATATTTTCTGAAGGCCCTTCAAGCGAGACGATGAGACGCAAGACAATGCAAGACCCGAACTCGAACACGCTACAAGAGAAAGTCCATCAACCGGGTTGCGGTTTGTATTATTTTTATTACTTATCATATCTATAGTTTATTACAATTACGTCTTTATAAGCTTGTTTGTTAATGGCTATACATTAACAAATAAGCTATGTTCATATTCCATTCGTGTTTTTGATTATGAAAATGCTTCTGAAATATTATTTTCATTGCCTGATATTTTTACAAGTGTTTAGTTAAATAAAACGTTTAAAAAATCAAATTGATGGTTTTAGGGTTCCGAAGTCAACAAAGGAACCCTTATAATTTCACTATGTCCGTCTGTCCGTCCGCAGCTTAGCTCAGAGGCTCTTAATACTATATTAATAATTCCGACAAAGTGGTAAAATAAAATCATGAAAAAATATGTTTTTATCGGCCACCTCCTATAGACTTAAAGTATTTATGTATTTTTTTCTCGAATGTACCATGGTGTGAGGTATCGTTAAATAGGCCATTCAAAAATATGAAGGGTCTGTAAAAACCATTTTTGTTAGAGTCAAGTGTCCCCCCCCCCCTGCCAGCGAAATGGTTGCTTTAGGTTATGTGAAAAAATTCACGTCAATAGTATATATAACTAAATTAAAAGTTGAAACTATCACGGCTAAGTAGACTTTACAAGTTAAGAGTAATAGTCAACCAACTTATACAATATACTTCATCATCATCATCATATCAGCCGAAAGACGTCCACTGCTGGACATAGGCCTCCCCCAAGCGTCGCCACATTGACCGGTCCCGTGCGTCTCGCAACCAGCGGATCCCTGCAACATTCACCAGGTCATCGGTCCACCTAGTGGGAGGCCTTCCAACGCAACGTCTTCCGGTTCGCGGTCGCCACTCCAGAACCTTTCTGCCCCATCGGCCATCCGTTCTGTGAGCAATGTGCCCTGCCCACTGCCACTTGAGTTTGGCGATTCTTCGGGCTATGTCGGTAACCCTGTTTAAAATATACTTGGATCAGTAAAAATTCAGTTTTTAGACGTTGTGAGCCGCTGAAACCGTTTTATTGTTCATTTGACAACAAAAACCCTCTTCTTAGTCCGCTTACTATGCAACTACGGAACACTATTACTGCGCGTGGCCCGACACGCACTTGGCCGGTTTTTTAGCCTATTTTACCCGGCCCATAAGAACAAATCGATTGACACCATATTCAACAAAATCGCATGAATATTGTAGGCGCTACGGAGGAGCTTATGTTAATACAAACATACATACACTGCTAAAATCATAACTCTTCCTTTTTGCTTCGCTGTAGTCGGGTAAAAAGAAATAAAATACGTAGCTATTTCAAGATATACAATCGACGTTATAAACATCATTGCACAGCCTATACAGCCTACCTACCTATAGTACACAGCTAACATTTGCCCATTTAATACACCTCTTCGATTTTTTTCCTGTACTCAGAGTAATTTTCCCGTGCAAAAGGAACTCAGAGAATGAAACAGGAATATTATAAAGCCATAAAGGACAATCTGACATTAAAAGCGGTAATGGCGGGTTAGATTACAGATGTATAGAATGAGTTATAAAGATAAGTGAGTCATTTAAAAGCATTGTATGGAGAATAGTAGATGGTGTTTAGTTTTGATTAATCTGACAACTGTGGTGTAGAATATGAGGGCTTTTTGACTAAGCTTTTAATACATAATCGCGCTATTCACGTATTACAAAACGTTCGTAAGAAAAACAAAAGTAACAGCAGGGACTGAATAGTGAACTAAATCTTTAGACAACCCACTATACCTCTACAATCCAGTAAGCGGATAACACGATGTCCCTTGGACAACTACATAAATTGATTCTAAAATAAGCTAAGAATTTTAGTCCTTTAAGGTATTAAATTGAACTGGGTGTAAAGAGCGCTTTAGGTTAAAATTTACACACTAACTTTTTAGTTTGCATTCAACTTAATTTCTTAAGAATCTGAATTCCTACCTTGCTTCGAGCTTTATAAACATCAAGGTTTATTAGTGCACACAATTTCTTGCATATTCCATCGACACTTTCCATTTCTCTTCCCCTTTTTCAATACAAAATTTTGAAGACTCAATCCGTCCCTTTTATTGTAAGACACCGTTTTCCATAAATGAAATAGGGAGCCCACTAAAGTGGTCTAAATGGCCAAAATTTGTCAAGAAGTTAAAATGTAAGTTATGGTATCCATTGTTATAAGACCCGAGGGGCGTAAGGCGCACTTATCAAAGAAGGCTAACGAAGATTTATACTGTGACGTCTCGTATTTTTATCCCTATGATACTCGTATTTTTTATGGAGACAAAAATGTTGAATATTCCCACGCAATGTGTGTTTGGATGAGTAATATGTTTGTTTTGCTTGCAGTTTCGGGACAGATTTCTATATGATTGTTTGGGGAGAGTTAAAATATGTGTGTTGCTGAGCTTGTAAGTGCTTTGTTCTGCTATCTTGTTTGAGTGGTTAAACTGAGGAATCACACTAATATGGGTGATAAATTCTACTACTGTTACAAACTCGAAAGTTTATGTGGATGCATATCCATCCACCCAGATGGAGGTTTGTTACTCTTTCACGCGAAAACTACTGCAGGAATTTTTATGAAACTTTACAGTGATATAGCTAATTCATCACTAAAATAACACAAAGGCTATATTTAAAGAGCGTGGGTGGAACCGCGGGCGGCACCTATTCTTCTTATAAATATGAAACCATTAGATATTCACACAACTTCAGAATCGTTCTATATTACTTTTTTGTTCTTGTTGCATAATTAATAAAATGTATCAATTTCAACTTTTGTTGTCCAAAAATTGTCTTTCGTTCGTCTTTCAAAAATGAAAAATAACTGATAAACGAAAAGGATATATGACGATTTACCTAAATTTATAGTAACACAATCAAGTTTTAAGGACACCTGCAGACCTTCTTCATTAACAGACTGATACACAAAAATCCACTTAAATTCCCAACAAAATTAGGTACCGAATCACTAAAACTTAACCAAAGGAACATTTTAAAGGAAATTAGTGGTGCCTTATAAATTTTCTACTTGACATAATTAAGTTTGTGCTTTCTGTAGTGTCAGCATGAACTTTTAATGAGAAGCCTTGCGTTCGCAACTTGTGACATTATTCGTAGCTGGCTAAGTCATCGGGATAATAGACAACGCTTTGAAAGTGTAGAACTTGTGTTGTATTTTTTGTTATACAACAACTTTTGTACTTGTATTATGTTGCTTTTGTTGAAAACTAGAAGTGAGGAATTATTTGTGGTATTTATTAAAGAAAACTTCATTTTTTATTGCAAGGGTAGTAAAACTAAAATATTTATATGTTATCCACATCAATCACAGTCCAATTTCGCCCACAGCTGGACAATGTATCTCTCTTCTTGTGCCAATTTTCACAATATTTTGTTAAAATGATATTACTTAAGTCAATGAATAAGATAAAGAAAATAAATAATAATTTTAGTTTGAACATCTTTTTGAATACAGTGGGTCTTCATCTTTTTTACCGAAAGTTTATTAAGAAAACTCAAATACATACAGAAGAGATCACACAAAACTCGATCAAAACCGCAAAGTAATAATTAGTTGTATATTTAAGTTAGCTAAATCACCGATACTGTGAAACTTCGACGGTTCACTTACAGAAACACAATTTAAACAGCTAATTAATTACGATTTAATGTTAATTTCTGTGGAAAAAGCAAAGATAAACGCTGGGACGAGATTAAGTGGTTAATAAATGACGAAGTTTATAAAACTGTGTATTGCACATATTATGAAAATTTTTTCGTTAACTTGTGGTTTACGTAGTTTATTATTGATTAAAATGTGTACTATATTTTAACATAGCAAGTCTATCCACACCAAAGTCGCTGGCCTGAGGAGGCGCTCATTTTGAACACTCATAATAACTATGCGTACGGGCTTACTCGCTAGCCCTGGGTTAGTATGGTGTGGTGTTCATTCCACATGTTTTAGTTTACTTACGTTTTATAATATATTTTACAAATTTCATCACCGTTACTTTTGAAATTGTATCATCTCATGTTTTCCATTTTTATGTATTATTTACATTGGTATAAACCTGAAAATCATAAGATTTGTTTTAAAATCCAAAACTATTATATTATTTTTAACTCTTGACATTTTTACCTGACATGACATTGTCATTATTTTATTTTCTTAAACCATAGACATAAGATACCATTCTCTATAGCTTATTAAGCTCGTTGTACATTATATTTTTCATTATAAGGGCAGCGGCAGACTGCGCCTCTGTAAACCGTTTTTATTCGTTCATGATTTCTTAATTCATATTCGAATTTAAAATTTAGAAGACATATCGGAACGAAGAAAAACGGGTGTCACTTTTTTAGTCTGGAATCTGCACTGAACTCTGAAAGTCGTTTGACTACTTAGTACTACGTGTTGTACTATTGAATCTGAAAATCTCTTTAAAACTATTATATATAAGGCCTGTGAATCTACCAATTCTGTGAAAAACAATAAATATAATTTATTGAGTGTTGAATTTAAATGTGTGCATTTTACTGGTTCATAAACTACGTCGGTCACCGCTTCATAGTAAAGGGCTTGATTGATCGGCATATAGGCCACAGCCCGACCTCCACACTTCTATCCGTCCAGCTGCCTAGCCTGCCTGCCTGCCTGCTAAGAAATTTCTGCCCACGTCGTGTCAAGCCGGATCTTCCTAGCTGCCCACGTCGTGCGAAGCCGGACCTTAATTTGTTATTTATATCCTTTTATTAGTTTTAATTTAAATTTACCTTTAATTTTATTAACGTGGCTTACGTATAGTTTATTTGAACTATACGTAACGCTACAGTTTGGCGCCCAACTTTTCTAGAACTCACCCCATCACCCACAATCTACCTTTTTTTACTACACTTTTTTTTTAACGTGGGCTCGACTTCTCAAAATTCAAAAACAATACTTACACAAGTACGTTAACTAACTTTTGGTATCTATTTCAGGCCATCAATCACGTCATTCATCATTTCTTTTGCTAGCACCTTTTTTTTTTTTATATCTTCACTATTTATACCAAACCTATTCGGCATTTTTTTTATTATTCCCCTATTTATATTCTTCCCTCTTGTAAATATGTCCCTCTCCCTTCCTCTTTGACTTGAGTTCCCTCCCCTCCTCCCCCTCCTAGACTTGAGTCCCTCTTTAACTTGAGTTCCCTCCCCCTCCTCCCCCTCCTAGACTTGAGTCCCTCTTTAACTTGAGTTCCCTCCCCCTCCTCCCCCTCCTAGACTTGAGTCCCTCTTTAACTTGAGTTCCCTCCCCCTCCTCCCTCTCCTAGACTTAAAAGCCCTCCTAGATTTTATTATTTTATTACTAACACATCTTTTATCTTATTCTTAAACTTCTTCTCACTTTTATCTTAATAAAGATGAGGTGTTTTAGAGCGGTGTGCACAACTCCGAAAGCCTTATGTGCAAAGAGCGGTCCCGTAACTCTTTAAAAATAAGCCAAATGCGTGGGCTCTCTTAAATATTTTAATTTTCTTTTCTTCGGGTTTTCAAACAGGTGCGGGTAACGACACCTATAAAAAATAAATAAGCCTTCGTTATCTAATTAAATATTTCCTTGTGGAGTATGCGTCATTGAATGTGAACCATATCCCCTACGTGTGATTGAATGAGAGTGTTTGACGAAAGCATGAAAGATGTTGTGTGAAAGAACAAGGTTAATATTTCAATCTTCAAAATTTTCCTTAAGTTTGAAAATTTTTCTGGGGTTTCGGGGAAATGTGGTGTTCATTCCACATGTTTTAGTTTACTTACGTTTTATAATATATTTTACAAATTTCATCACCGTTACTTTTGAAATTGTATCATCTCATGTTTTCCATTTTTATGTATTATTTACATTGGTATAAACCTGAAAATCATAAGATTTGTTTTAAAATCCAAAACTATTATATTATTTTTAACTCTTGACATTTTTACCTGACATGACATTGTCATTATTTTATTTTCTTAAACCATAGACATAAGATACCATTCTCTATAGCTTATTAAGCTCGTTGTACATTATATTTTTCATTATAAGGGCAGCGGCAGACTGCGCCTCTGTAAACCGTTTTTATTCGTTCATGATTTCTTAATTCATATTCGAATTTAAAATTTAGAAGACATATCGGAACGAAGAAAAACGGGTGTCACTTTTTTAGTCTGGAATCTGCACTGAACTCTGAAAGTCGTTTGACTACTTAGTACTACGTGTTGTACTATTGAATCTGAAAATCTCTTTAAAACTATTATATATAAGGCCTGTGAATCTACCAATTCTGTGAAAAACAATAAATATAATTTATTGAGTGTTGAATTTAAATGTGTGCATTTTACTGGTTCATAAACTACGTCGGTCACCGCTTCATAGTAAAGGGCTTGATTGATCGGCATATAGGCCACAGCCCGACCTCCACACTTCTATCCGTCCAGCTGCCTAGCCTGCCTGCCTGCCTGCTAAGAAATTTCTGCCCACGTCGTGTCAAGCCGGATCTTCCTAGCTGCCCACGTCGTGCGAAGCCGGACCTTCATTTGTTATTTATATCCTTTTATTAGTTTTAATTTAAATTTACCTTTAATTTTATTAACGTGGCTTACGTATAGTTCATTTGAACTATACGTTACGCTACAATGGATAGGCCTACATGAACTAATTAAGAAATAGAACGCCACTAAGTATTTTTGATATTGCATTTTTTTTACTGGCAGACTCTCAAAATTATTTCCCAAATATAAAAAATAACTTATCATTGACTTTTCGTATAAAACCTCGTACCGGAAGAATTATCATTGGATGGCCTCCCTCTAGGTGGAGCGATGTCCTGGTCTAAGCTGCGGGCATCCGATGGATGCGAAACGCATACGACCGATCAGTGTGGCGGCGGCGGTGCCTGGGAGAGGCCTATGAAATGATGATGATAAAACGAAATTGAGAAAATATAACTGGCCAAGTGCGAGTCGGACTCGCGCTCTGAGGGTTTCTTAAAAACAGCTACATTCACCAAAATAATTAAATAACATTACTGAAGTTCATAAACTTTGAGGGCACCGAACATTACTCTAATGATAAGATAAACAGAATTGAGGGACAAAATAAACTCTGCCGTTGGAAAACTGTAGTCCCCATATATCGACATAAGTCGCAGTCAGTTTACGAACTGCAAATAAGTTAATAATCCTTTTTTTATGTAGGTACAAATTTACGGTTTACGGATTTTTCCTTAACGTCTGCAATAAGGCATTGCTTCTTGCCAAATTCCATGATTCTAGGTCAACGGGAACGACCCTGTAGATTGATTCCATTGCGTGTGTAAAATATGCATATATTTTGATTGCGTTGATCTAGAAGTTTGATTTTTTCACAGCTGCAAGGGATTGCAAACTTGTGTATATGATATTAATTTCAACTAGACACCTCCACGCGTTCCCGAGATAAAGGGTGTTGACAAACAGACGGACAGACAGACAGACGGACCAGACGAAACGTTAAGAGTAATCGTGTACTTTCTGTATCTTTCATATTACGACGCTACAGATATTGCTTGGCGAACTAAAATAGGTAGATAATTCGTCTCCACGTTGAATCGCAGTATGGCATTTTAAAATTCAAGAAATCCAGCTGGTAATGCGGTCTGCATTAACACTTTCTACTCACGGTTTAACAGTTTGGCAAACAGATGAATGGAAATTATAATTTTTTAGAGCTTTTGCCCGCAGCTTCAACCGCGTGAAAATTTTTTTTTTTACCTCAGGGGAACATTATACCAAGGGGAAAAGCTTATGAGCTATATCAGACTATAATCTATCTCTGAACCAAAATTTCATCCAGATCGGCTTAGCCGTTCTGGCGTGATTGATTAACAAAAATCCATCCATACAACTTTGGCATTTAATAATATTAGTAGGAAATAGGATTTTTGGGTTATAATTATTTGACCATTCTAAAGTTATTTAGGAACCTAAGCGTAAATATAAAGCTGTTGTATGATCTACTTTAGTTTCGTAAAAAAAAAATACAAAATCTGATCGGTTTAAACTGAAAAAGTTTTATAAAAATTGTAGCAAACTTAAGTAGTGAGAAAATAAATTTTATAAAAATAATACAATACCAATTTTGTTGCTGGTAAATTATAAGTTCGCAAGTTCCAATTATTTTTCAGGATCTATAGAACTAAGTCGTGCAACATATTACGTTTGGCAAGGCCTACCATACGAGTATATGTATTTCAATAATAAGTAATAAAGTCGAACATCGAACCTCCTCCTTTTAAGTAAGTCGATTAAAAACGTCATACAACTACTTAAATTAAAAACATGATAATATAATTAAACCGCTCACTAAACCAATTCTTCAAAACTTCACTACGAATAAATTCATATCAGACTGCCCAATTAATAAAAGCCCTAACAAAGTTCACAAAACTGGTGAACTGTAAGTACTGAAGTCATTTAAATAGTTCCCCATCGTCGGAAATAAGTCTCGGCATTTCACGTTGTTAAGTAAATCTTTAATGTCAACATAAAATGTAGGTAGCTAAGTCGTGGTTTAGTGAAAGAAAAGAAAGAAAAGAAAACACATTTATTTGACACAAGCCAGAGCACACAAAATAGACGTAGTCCACGAACAGCACCCGTCCGAATAGCACCGACGCGAATAGCACCGAGCCTAGTCCACGAACAGCACCTATCAATATTTTTGGCAGGTGCTATTCGTGGATACAAATCTATTTTATTATTTGTGTCCACGAACAGCACCTACGGCTCGGCAGCCTAGTGCTGGGATGCATTTGTTTAACAGGACATTATTAAATGAAACATATCGATAAAAATCACTAGAACGTTTATTAAGAAAAAAGCCTTATGATAATAATTATTAATCTTACAAAATAATAAATCTGTAACACTTTCTTAATTTTTAATGTATCACAATCAGTCTCCACATATCACATTTATTGAAAAATCAGCAAATACAAATATTTCGGTCTAGGCGACATTTAAATATAAGAAAAAACAATAAAAAGTCTTATGATAATAATTACTAATCTTACAAAATTATAAATCTGTAACACTTTCTTAATTTTTAATGTATCACAATCAGTCTCCACATATCACATTTATTGAAAAATCAGCAAATACAAATATTTCGGTCTAGGCGACATTTAAATATAAGAAAAAACAATAAAAAGTCTTATGATAATAATTACTAATCTTACAAAATTATAAATCTGTAACACTTTCTTAATTTTTAATGTATCACAATCAGTCTCCACATATCACATTTATTGAAAAATCAGCAAAATCAGCCTTAGATCCTTATTGATGTACTAATAACAGCGCTCCGTGAACATTTTGTATATTGTCCTTCACTATCCGTCGATTGCGCAGGTGTTACATTATTCTAATTTAAATTTAAAAATAGTAAGCCTTAAAATCGCAGCTTTTCCATGCAGTGGCCAAGAGAAATAAATCCACTTTTATATTCTTTTATAATATTGTCTATTAGTTGGTTTCTTTTTGCGGCATTTTTTTGTGAATTAGAAGTAGCAAATTTTTTTCGTATGTCAGTGAAATTCTTACAATTTTCCTGTAAGACTCTTAAAACATTAAGTAAGTTCTTATTATTTTTATTAATTGATTTGTTAATGACCGAATAATGAGTCTCAGTATAATTGTTCGTTTTGTGAGTCTGGCCATAACAACACCATTTGTTTGACCAAAATTTGTGGTCAATCCATTGTGTGATCATGTAGTCGTTATATTTTGTTATATTACTATCTTGAGGACTCTCACTCATAATGTAAAGCCAAGCGTCATCTAAATCATTCGGTGGCAAATGAGGGAGCACTGTACATAGAGCAACGTGCTTTCTATATATACTATTGTCGTTAAGACCTAGCTCCTTCTGTTTTTTTTTTAACGCCTTCTTAAAGTGAAAGTAACATCCCTTTACTGCTACGTTGGGAAATACAGACAGTATTCCTCTCACTGCGGCTTCTTCAAAGTCACTCGTGAAAAAATCTACAGTCATTGCTGGTATCGAAGATTTTAATAATTGAAATAATGTTTTATATGTAGACATTTTTTTATTTAGAAGCATAGCATATGCTAACGGCTTAACGACACCATCGATATCACCATGGATACTATAAATCTGCAGAAAAGGTTTCGGCGCAGATTTAAAAGTTCCATCACAATACAGATGACGTGTTTTGGCAAGTTCTTCTTTGCTTCTTGACGTGGCGAATAGTAGAATTCGATTTTTCCCATCGTAGTAATCAGCTAACAAGAAGTCCAAATATTGTTTGGGTACCTTAAAATAAATAGATTAGCTTAGTTTAGGATTAAATGGTGCTGTATATAGATGTCCAAACATTATTACTATTATACTCCTATAATCCATAAGCAATATCATAAAATTACATTTTTAATAAATATAATTATAAAAAACAAATAATATTTAAAAAAAATATTTAATAATATGGGGAAAGTACCTAGAAAAGGTGTTCATAAATAGACAAATTAGGTAGATATATCATTGTGTGTAACAAAATCACGGATCTAGAAAAAAATTAAAACACTAACTTTCAACGTACAGTTTTAGCAAAATAAAAAAATAGTTGTTTTAATTTTTTTACTTCATAGTCTATGTGAACTACTACCTACTGATTAAATTTATATATTTCAAATTGCAATTTTTTATATTGTGAATAAAAAAATAAAAGAATAATAATATAATATAATAATATTAATAGGATGGCGGCTAGAAGATTACTTACTTGTACCTCGCCCGCGGTTTTTGCATTTAGTCGGCTAACTCCACAAGCCCTATTTCTTATGTTATAAAGACTAGACTTAATGTTTATATAATTTGGGCAATCGGCTACTAAGTTGAGACCTTCATCGAGTAGTTTATTTATTTTGCTCTTGTATAACGTAGGAATAGGACCATCGGTGGCTGCAGCTTCTTGTCGAAGTTCATCCATACTTTTCTTTATTTCTGTCTGGGCACTGCTCATGGGTTCACAGGTGTGTTCTGTAATTTTTATTACATCTTCATTGCCATCAAGCGTCAGGAACCCTCTACACGATATTTTTATGCACCGCCATAACACATTAGCATTATTTTTATATGTTTTGAATTTTCTGTACTGTCTATCACTATGTATTAGTAATGGCGCTCCTTTTCTACTGGAAATGTAGCTAATGTTACTATTTTTATCACTTCTACCGGCAACAGGCTCCATTATTGTGTTTTATAGATACTCACTAATAAATCTACTACACCTTTTGTTAGCACGGAACATACAGATACAAACTATTATAAACTATTCTTGTGACGTCCTTTGTGCCCTGCCGAGCTATCCGAACTAATAATATTATTTGCAATTTTACGTAAACAAGCTCCGGAAGCGTTCGGTTAAATTCGTCATACTTTCGTGTGCTCCGGCGCATTGTCGCGTCGCTAGAACAGTGACAAGAAATCACGGCTACACGATAAACAGTCTTAACGCACTATCAGCCAAAGGTCCAATGTATGGCGTCCGATGGGTGGAATCGGTCGAAAATTGCTTGCTCGCAATGCGCAAGGGTACGACAAGCTGCACCCTATAAGAATTGTAGAGTAGCGATACTGTGTCACGTGTCTTTGCACGTTACACAGTATCGCTACTCTCATCACCTTTGATGTGAATAGACTGATTGTGATACATTAAAAATTAAGAAAGTGTTACAGATTTATAATTTTGTAAGATTAGTAATTATTATCATAAGACTTTTTATTGTTTTTTCTTATATTTAAATGTCGCCTAGACCGAAATATTTGTATTTGCTGATTTTTCAATAAATGTGATATGTGGAGACTGATTGTGATATATTATAAAATAAGAAAGTGATATTATTTAGTAAGATTAAACTAAGTCTAATTTTGCAATAAAGGTGAGGTGATCTGAAAAGACTGATTGTGATACATTAAAAATTAAGAAAGTGTTACAGATTTATTATTTTGTAAGATTAATAATTATTATCAAAAGGCATTTTTCTTAATAAACGTTCTAGTGATTTTTATCGATATGTTTCATTTAATAATGTCCTGTTAAACAAATGCATCCCAGCACTAGGCTGCCGAGCCGTAGGTGCTGTTCGTGGACACAAATAATAAAATAGATTTGTATCCACGAATAGCACCTGCCAAAAATATTGATAGGTGCTGTTCGTGGACTAGGCTCGGTGCTATTCGCGTCGGTGCTATTCGGACGGGTGCTGTTCGTGGACTACGTCACAAAATATACATAAAAAAAAAAGAAAACTTGGATTAAGCGACAATAATATAAAACAAAATAAAAGTGTTTATATCAATCACAATATTCTGAGTGAGACATTAAGCTACTGTAAAAGCCTTCTTAGAGGGTACCATAGGTCCTAGAAAAGTGTCATTTGACGGCATTGATGGCGATGGACGAAATGCCAATATGTAAGAGATTGATCACGTGACATTTCGATAGCCCATACGTCATCATCATTTTAATGTTCACACTGCTGGAGCACGGGCCTCCTCTCTGTGAGAGAGGTAATGGCCCTTAATCCACCACGCGAGCCCAGTGCGGCTTTGTAAATCAGGTGGATGTCACATGTTTTCGAATTTGTTGGTTCCCCTTCTCATACATTTTTGTCGATTTTCTAAGGGCTCGACTGCAACTGTCCATTATTTTAATAAGAATATATTTGAACCAAGCTTTTGCTCGCAGTTTTGCCTCCGTAGCCTATTTCACTGGAACCGTGCGTTTTCTGGGAAAATAACCTTTACACTGACCGCTGCGAGAATCATCATCTTCTTGCCCTTGTCTCATGTTACTTATAGTCAGAGCAATAGCGTTTTCCTCTTCAATAACGTCCTGTCCCCCGTCACGCTATCACTGACTCCTTTTCTTTCATGTCACTCCTCACACAGTCCATCCATCTTTTCTTTTGTCGTCCTCTCCCTCTCAATTCATCTACGTTTATATTCATAACTCTTTCAGTAATATGCGTTTCATCCCTACTCATCACATGACCATACCAGGACAGAAGTTTTCCGTTCAACTTTTCTATCATCCTTCTCTGGGGAGTACCCCCCATCACCGGCGCACCAGAACACATTGCACGCCGTGGCCATCCCTTTTGTTAATTGATTTCATTGTGCCTGATATATTTAAAACATTTTATATGTATAGCGAAAGGAACTTCATTCCAATCGGGACTGTCCCACGAGACTACTCTCATTTATTTAAAAAGTTAACTAAAAAAAATTTAAATCCCTACTGCTTGAAAAGCGAACCAAAAAGACAAAGACTTAAACAAGGAGAAAATCATGCTGTGCAGTCGAAGGATACATATTCGCGAGCTGGCTGACCAAAACCAGATGTATCCTCCGACTGCACAGCATGATTTTCTGCTTGTTTACGTCTTTTTGGTTCGCTTTTCAAGCAGTCGGGTTTATTGATTTTTTTAATTAAATTTTTTTATTTATAACTTTTCAGTTAATTATTTTTTCGGGTCTGGTACGTTTAAACGTGTTATAAATTTTTGAAATCACCTTTTAAAACACTTTATTTTGACATTATAAGAACCAGCAAAATCGGCCAACGCGTTTATTCTCTAGAACGCCACATAGAAACAAACATACATACAGACATAGACTGATCAACACATTACCTTCCTTCGGCAGTCGGGTAAAAATAAAAGTCGGCACTCTATCACAAGTTGGACTATTATGTCAACAATTTATATTTTTAAGACTATTGTATTATTTTTCTTTAGAAATAACAAAACCAGTCCAATTCACCATTTCAGCGGTACTTTATACCTAATCGTCGGTAACGAAACTCGAGCTCGTTAGTAAACTTTTCTGCCTTACAAAGTACTCGGAGTCTAGAGATGGCGCATGGATACGGCCACTGTATAAATATGCAAGTTACTTTACAAACAGTCATTTGTATACTTTGTTTCATCCCGAGCATAGGTGGACCGATGACCTAGTGAAGTTTGAGGAAAACTACTGCATGTGACACGCAGGGAACCGGTCAATATGACGAGATATCGGAGAGGCTATGTTCAGCAGTGCGTCTTTCGGCTGAAATGATCATTATGACAATTTGTTTAGTTTGTGTAGTATTTAAAAAAAATTAAGTGCTGTTCGTTGGTAAGCACATAACTTGAACACAGCAGGATCGATTCGGCTATGCTTATTCCAAATTAGGTTTTCAGGAAAACGAACATTAGAAAACTTGCCCGGAAAATTGGAAATTCTGAAAGACTTTTTTTGGTGATATTTTTTGTATGACCTTTGGGACAGGATAACGTCTGTTGGTTCACCAGTTGATTACAAAAATGGTAGAGCTGACTGCTTGATAGTCCTATTGCGCACGTATTACGCCATTTTAATAAAATCCTAATGTTTCACCTTAGTTCAACACTTATGATTTATGATATTAAAAAAGTTAAAGAACATTGTGCCGCTATACAGCGTTGTTGCCTCATAAAAATAAATTCGGGATTAATTAAAATAAGCTTTTGTTTAATAGTAAGTAAACGTTTTACTTACATTTTAGTTAGTGTCATTTTCAATTATATAAATCAGAAAAGAATACGAGTGTTTCTATATTTATAGAAAGACGATCAATAAATACTTATTTAATGGGCTTATTTAGGCTGCCTGTCCACTTGAGCGAAGCGAGGCAGCGGAGCGGAATTGCGGACTGTATCTGTCCATAGACGTGGAGCTAGGTAGCGGAGCGGAGGGAAAAAGAAATGCGGAGCAGAATAGCGGAGTGGCTTAGCGGAGCGGAGTAGTGGAGCGGAGTAGCGGAGCGGAGTAGCGGAGCGGAGTAGCGGAGCGGAGTAGCGGAGTGGAGTAGCGGAGCGGAGTAGCGGAGCGGAGTAGCGGAGCGGAGTAGCGGAGCGGAGTAGCGGAGCGGAGTAGCGGTGCGGAATCGCGCAGAGGAGTGGTGGAGCTGAGTAGCGGAGCGGAGTATCTCCGCCTCACTGCTCTGTTTCTCATGTCCGCCGCCCCGCTCCGCGTAAATATATATGAATTTTGAAACCAGTTTTCAAATCCCTGTCCACTAAAATGGAGCGGCGTTTTTATACAATTCGATTGTTTGGCTCCGCACCTCTTTTCTCCGCTCAACGGAAGTGGACAGGCAGCCTTAAATGTGGTTATTTCTGATTTTATCATGATCCTAAATACCCACTTATAAAAAGAATCAACTAGATATAGCCTGTGTTTTTATTTGTCTTGCAATGTAAGTTATCTGGACCTAATAAGATTTTTTTTTTTAATATTAGACTACCTTCTGCCTGCGGCTTTACTTGCGTATAAAAGATTTTTATCATCCCAAGCAAACACACTAACTGAAAAAATCTCTTATGTCCTTCCCAGGGTCTCAAACTATCTCCATATCTTTGCTCCTAACCGGTTCAGCCGTTTAGTCGTTAAAAGGCAACAAATAAGCATTTATTATTTTTTTCCTATAGTCTCGCGTTTGACCACTATCTCGCCTGATGGTGAATGATGATGTGATCTTTGGTGAAGCACGCTTGCTTGGAAGTAACCTATTCACTCTTGACATAAAGACACCGAGATTGTAGCTACAAGGAAACAAAGACTCTGGCAAGTGTTTCCACTCCTTAGCTATGCGCACATTGAAAGTATTAGCAGTACGCTTTGTGCGTATGGGTGGGATCCCATCATGTACCAATGGCGCGTTGCCGTACATCTTGTAGTCCGCAGTCAGTCTTGTAACATTAGTATGAATGGATATCCGAGGCGAACATAGCAGCAAATCACAAACCCGAAAATCTGTAGCTCCACGAAATGTCTAAAATCATCGACCAGAAATATAAATCTTCATCAAAATCTAAGTCAAGAATGAATAGGTTACATCTAGGCGTGCTTTACCGTCCCCCCCGGTGGGTTCCCGCTTTGTCGATGCGGGGGGGCTTAGTAACCGTGGCTTGGTCACCCACGGTGAAGCGAAGAGGAACCCGAGGAGGGGCCGCTCGTCAGGGCTTTTGCCGATTAAGCCGACGACGTAGCGGCCAACTAGTAGGTTGCGGTGCCGCTTGGTAACAGGCGACATCGCAACTGAGGCGGGCCGCGATGTCTTATGGAGATTCCCAGGTCCCATACGATGTCGCGGCTGAGGGTTGGAGGCCGCGGTGGGAGAGGAGTGCCGGTATTGCGGTGCGCCGCTCTCCCTACCTTCCGCGGCCCGGACGGGGTCGCCACCGTCTGATGGCGGACGCGGTGGGGCCGCAGGGGAGGAGGAGTGTCGGTATTGCGTTAGCCGCTCTCCCTATCCCCTGCGGCCGAACAATGGTAGGTGGCGGGGCCATTGACCTTGACCCGTCACAGGGGGACCAAGGGTGCCATACACGGGGTCGTCTGGCGCCCATGTGCTGATTGGTCCCTAGGGTGGTCACGGCGTGCAGTGTGTTCTGGTGCGCCGGTGATGGGGGGACTCCCCCGAGGAGGGTCCGGTGACGGACAGCCGCGGCGGGTTCGCGGTGAGTGCTAACGCGTACCCGTGCTCCCGCCATAAGCGGCACAGGAGGACACCGTGGAGTTTTAGTGGGTTAGAGTCCCACATAACTGCACTATCTCCCCGTGGTAGTGCAGTATGCATGAGCATTTCTCCACGCAAAAAAAAAAAAAAAAAAAAAAAAAAAAAAAAAAAAAAGGCGTGCTTTACCGTCGACCACATCGTCTTTTAAAATCCGGTGAGATAGTGGTCAAACGCGAGGCTATCACTAATAAAAAGCCGGCGAAGTGTATGTCGGACTTCGCACAGTTAGGGTTCCGTACCAAATGTAGAATATATAGAATATTATGTGTTTGTTAGCGTAATAATAAATGAACCTGAAATTGACGATTGACGATTGAAGTTCATAGGTCAATGGGAAGTTAAATAAATACTTCGGAACAAATTTTTGTGGCAGATGACGGTCAGAAAGACGGATTGACAGACAAACACGTGAGTGACAGCAATAGGGATCTGTTTGGACCCTTCGGAGCCCTAAAAAGTAAGTCAAAAGCCATAATGTATTTATAGGTAAGTACATTGTTTTTGGGTTGAAAAAGATAAATAATAGTCACCTCTTATAAAACATACTGATAATAGATTGTATCTAGTTAGAATGTAACCAAACCTCAACATTAAAGCCACTAATAAGCCACGTCACTTTTCAAAACCCTTTTCACAGTTTATTAATTGCGAAAATATTTCAGTTGTCAAAAAATCTTAGTAACAATAAATGAGTCGGTTCGCTAGTATAATGGGGTTAAAAGTTATGAAAAGAAGACGCACTTTATTTCTTTTAAAAATCCAATATTTTTAAAGCACCTTGCCATTTATAATTTCTTTGTAAGAATGGATGATGATGAAAAGGATTCTCCATTGTCTTTTATACGGTATTTTTATTTAATAAATTATTCAATGAGCAAAATTTAAACTAACGTACAATTTCGTAATGGAAACGCCGGGAGTGGACGCCCTAGAAAGACATACATAGACCTTATTGGTGATGTTCTTCAGAAAGCCCAGCAGCCTAATTGCGTATGTGAATTCTGCAAAGCAAACAAGTCGATTCCTTCAAAGAATTAGAACAATTTCTTTCAACTTTTTCGGTATTGTGAAACTAATTTGGAAAGAGTACAAACATCCTCCTTTGAGTTGAAGTTCATCTACTGCGTTATGTTTCATCAAACTCGAATGATTTATTTCTAAATCATTAGGACATCATTTAATTACACAATACCAATAGTGAAGTTTTATCTCGATTCTTCCGCTTTCGTTCATTATTTTTTTTTTTTTTTTTTATTGTAGATAGGCTCGCGCTTGACCAATATCTCACCTGATGGTAAGCGATGATGTGGTAGACGGTGTAACACGCTTGCCTAGAAGTAACCTATTCACTCTTGACTTAAAGACTCTTTATAATAATAATAATAATTTTTAATACTCTTTATAATCAATTCTACGTAAAAATATTGGTAATGGAAAGGAGCATAACCTTTCTTTTTCAGAGTGTAATATGTAATACGTAAAGTCGTTTTTGGTAAGGTTCTGAATTGTTTGCTTTGCAGAATTCACGTACGCAATTAGGCTGCAGGTGCGCAGTACTCATAACCGGCGTGCGTGTATGATTAGATGTATGAAAGTGAGTGAAGTAAAAGAAGTATGTTAGGATCGTAGCAGGTGGCGTTTTGTAGTTTCTGCCTACCCCAATGGGGAAAAAGCCTGAGTATATGTTTGTATGGACAAATAAAACTATGATGGCATCGGCTTGCAGTTTGACCGGATGCAGCTAGAGACAATATTATAAATGAAACGACTGCCTATCTATCCTCCACAGCCCAGTCAGTGGGTAACACGATACTCCCTGGGATGAAGACATTCAGATGATTGGGTTTGGTTGTATTACACGGTCAAAATATCTGAGCAACCGAAATGTAAATAAAAACAAAAAAACATTTATTGCAGACTAATATCATGTCAATATTTATTAGTAACAAAGGTCTTAAAACTATGTTAGTCAACTCATGGTAATAGTGTCAAAAAATACGTTAATCAACTCATGGTAATAGCTACTGCTAGCTACACTACGCTAGCTATACCATGAGTTGACTAACATAGTTTTAAGACCTTTAATTGTCTCGTCACTTGAATCTGGATGGCATTCCCCAGCACGTCAGAGTTTTCTCAAATAACATCCTTAGTATTCCTTTGTCACTTCCCCGAATCCAACACATCAGAGAATCTGTTTAATGAATAAAATGACGTTCGACTCTCGCTACCAGTTGAACTCGGAGTGCCACGCGGGTAGGCGAGTGGGGCTAAACGACATTTCGGACATTTTCGGGTGCTCTGTTATTTTAACCGAGTAGTAACTTTTTTAAACCTAACGAAGTCATATTTAAAAATAGGGTTGTGATTTTAGTAAGCAAAAAGTCAAAATTTAATCGAATAAAAAATAAAAGGCCAATATCAACTTTGGCAAATATTGTGCAGACGTTCCGATACGTATTTGATTTGGTTTTATGTGTGTGTACGTGTAGAACAAATAGTGCTTTTTTAATTTATTCATGTCAGTGATATAACAGTTAAATAACTTGTAACCATACATGATCAAGATGAAATAAAATAAAAGTAAGTTATAAAGTATCGAGATGAAAAAAAAAACTTAGGTATAAATTACTTTTAGTCTTCTACACATCTCGTCAAATATTACTAATAATACTTCTGTAGATAGATATATATTTCTTTTTATCACAATTTTCTAATTCACCTCTAGAAAGTTAAGCAATAGAACAGAGTTACTTAGTCCTAATATAATCTTTAAACTTTGTATTAATTGACGTAAATAATACTTTAGGTTTTAAATAGTCATCACTTTTAAAGTATCTTGTAGGTAACAGAGACAGACCAAGGTTAAAATAAGCCGAAAAAGTAAAAATTTAACTTGTTAGAAGTATTTTCGGGTCCGTGGCTTATGCCCCCAGTGGTCGACGCACCTGTGGCCGATGCCCCCGATTCGATCATTTTTATATTTATACTTTTTTGTGCTTTTTCACTTAGTACAGTAAATGAGAAAAGTGTTTCACCATAATAAAGTATTTTTCCTTGTAAAACAAAACTTATCTATCTAATAGCAGAGAGAATAGATCGCCACTTAACCTTATCCTTACACACCTTTTTCCCCATTAAAAGCATATTTATCATGTATAAAAGTATTTACACTTGATTATTTTTATGCTTAGAAAATTTTAAAACATTTCACATGTATAAAATTTGTTACTCTACGAGTACTTTTGTTTTTTAAGCCCGATTATTTTTTTGTATTTCTATTGAAACTAACTGTTTTAATTAGTTAAAATTATTCTCATTTGTTTAAGGTTTCATAGTTGATTATGTTTAATTATTATTGTTACAAAGATAAAAAGAACATTTCACTATGTTAAAAGTTAGTTGCTCTGCAGTTATTTTTAAGACTGACTAGTCATTATCTTATTTTATCACATTTGAGACTAATTATTATAATTAAGTTAAATGATTCTCTTGGTAAGATGATGAAAACTGTGACTTATATACGATTTTTTTTACTAGATTTCTTATTGAGATAAATAAATAATGTAAAATAACTAAGACTTACATTTTTCAAAAGATACAACCAATATAAATGGATTTCTTTGTTATAAATATTTACGTATTACGATTTAATATTATACATATACTTACAATCAATATACATTTATTATTTTTGGACAACATTTTTGTGATTGAAAGTACATTTGTTCAAAAACTGCTTTTGAAGAAATTAATCGAATCGGGGGCTTCGGCCACAGGTGCGTCGACCACTGGGGGCATAAGCCACGGACCCGTATTTTCTTTAGTCACTACTTTTCGTTTTATATTTTAGTTAATTACTTATACAAATTAAAGTCATTTTGACTTCAATGGAAGGTCGCCGGAGGCCTTGTTGAACTCTAGTTTTTAATCAGATAACAGGGTGACAGTTCGTTTTATATTCTAATAAATAATTAGTAGTAAAAGGTTTGAGGTTAATAAACAACTTTTGGTCAAAACTGTCAACAACTGTTTCCGTCATATTTTCCCTGTTGCTTATATTTTTCAGTGAACAATTTCAAGGTAGTCAGCTATCATGACGCTAAGTGAATATCACATATTATTTGGCTGAATTTTAATACCGTTTGCAAAGCATAAGCCGTTCTTGGACAAATTGAGATAAGGTTTAGGAGGTTTAGCTTTTATTGCGGGCAAATGACTGATAATTGCTTCATAAATATAGTTTTCAGGCAATAATGCGGAAGAGGTCAGCATCCCTGATGCACAGGATGCGGGGGAGCGTAAACGGTGTCCTAAAGGTTATTGCGGATAAACCGGACTGCCCTTTCCTGGGGTACTGGACCCGCATGCACAGTGGCGGCTCCAGTGCAACGGGAAATAGGTATATGAACTGATTTGGCTTATTTCATAATGTATTTGTTATTTATTTATTTATATTAGTTTGACATTGCCTTCCATATTATGTAAATTTACTAACATAGTCATAAGTGTTTACTAACAAATTATGGATCATGGTCCGAAATAAATGATTGAATTGAATTGAAAAATTGAATAAATTACTTTACTCTGTGCCAGGAAGTTGAATGCAAGAAAAAGATAGTTATTTTATGATATTTACCAAAGTGAATTAGCTACTAACATTGGAAGTTTGAAAATAAGTCAATTGTTAAGACAAGTTTGGAAGTAGGTTAATAGATAAAGTTAATAAACTGCCGAGCAATGAAAAAGTTCCACCCACAAAATGCCGACAAACACCTTAATATATCCTAAGACATAGAACCTAGCTTTATAAATTAAAAAATATAATGAAATCTATTTTATTATGAAAACTTAAACTCTTATAAATACTGGTCTTTTTGAAACCATGGATAAAAAAAGTAGAAAATCAAAATTTCGAAATACATTTGTTTCGTTTTTTGTTTTGCTTTTGATTTCATCCGTGTTTTCGCCGTTGTGAAATAATTCTTAAATTTCACAATTTACGTCTTACGGCTCTCGTATCCATAAATCATGCCTCTATCACCCGAGGATTGTACGAGAATCATCACTATGGTGGAATTGGGGACCAGCCAAGGAAATAAGGCCAGAATAATGGGCGTGATACACTACGTCATACTACTGTCCGACGAGTGATCCAAAGGTTTAGGGAGACTGGATTAAACCTGAGAAGACCAGGTACTGGCAAGCCAAGGTGCACAACAGTCCTAGAAGATCGTTTCATTGCGGCAGCCATGTTAAGGAATCGACATCAGACGGGAGTTGCGTTTCAACAACAACTTCTGCAAGTTCATAGGGAGCCAATAAGTGAGTGGACAGTCAGGAGACGTCTTGCCGAAAGTGGATTGAAGCCTTACAGGCCAGCAAATGGCCCAAAACTGGAACGGCATCATAAAGTTGCCCGATTGCGATACGCCCGCAAGCATATATTATATAATGGGGTGAGGACGAATGGGGAAGAGTGATGTTCTCTGATGAGTCAAGATTTATGCTGTACCATCATGATGGGAGGAAAAGAGTATACCAACGACCAGGACGTTTGAACGTTTTGTACAAGCATGATTTGTAGAAAAAGTGTCACACGGCGGAGGTACCGTTCGTTCACGTGTGGGCTGGTAGCTCTGCAGAGGGTTGAACCGAGAACGGGAACCTAACTGCTGTGAGACACATCAATGAGATTCTCAATGAACATTCTGGTCCGTTTTTGGCCAATATGGGCGACAATGCAGTGTTTATGCACGATAATGCACGGGCCCACACTGCTCAAGTTGTAAATGAGTATCTTCAGGACGTAGGAATCCACAAAATGGAGTGGCCAGCAAGGAGCTTCGATTTGAATCCTATTGAGCATGCTTGGGACGAGCTTGACAGACGTGTGAGAAAACGAGTTCCATCTCCAATTACTCTTCGTGATTTGAATTACGCGCTCATCGAAGAATGGGAGAACATTCCTCAGCATATGCTGAGGAATCTGGTATTCAGCATGGCCAATCGCGTAGAAGCTGTATTGAGAGTACATGTAGGAAACACCAAGTTTAGTACTGAGTTATCAAAACCTACGTTTACACCTAATAAAACACCACTTAGAGATTTGGTTTTATTTGCCAAATGGCCCCAATTTTTTAAAACATTTAATTTAAAATTTGAACACAATAATTACGTTTTTAGTTGGTAATATACTGATGCGCTGTTAAATGTACTTCAATATTGCAGACGGCGTCATTAAGCTAGCCTTTCCCGTTTAGGAGTAATTTGGTGCTATGTCACTGGAAATTTTTCATTGCTCGCGATTGTAGTTATTATTTGTTTTTATTACGCTATGTATGCGCCATGACTTCGCTTGTATGGATTAAAATATTTCAATATTTTATATGGCTTGGATATAGATGGAGGGGAAGGCCAAAGAAAATATGGATGGACTGTGTGAGGAGTGATATACAAGAAAAGGGGGTCAGTGATAGCGTGACGGTGGACAGGATGGTATGGTAGAAGACAACGTGTTGAGCTGAACCCGAGTAACCTGAAACGGCAGGTAGATCATGATATGGTTTACAGTAACTTCTTCATGTTTTGTGAATATAATTAAATTAGACAGTATTTGTCATTGACAAATAGGGAACTTACAAGCAGTAAAATCAAATAAAACTGAATTATGAAAATATGCCGATTATTAGTTTAAAGTCCAGAACTGTCATTTTTCTAGCTCTAAAACTTTAAATTAGAATTTAACTTTCATTGCGAAACTTTGTGTAATAAATAATTTTATTTAGTTATTAGACAAGTTTGAAAGTTTACAATCACTTTGCATTAAATATTAGTAAATTTATCTCTTTTCAAGCATACTTAATTTTATAGTAAGCCTAGTATAAGTCTATTTTAAAATACTGAATGTTTTAGTCGTCAAATTTATGAAAACAGCTTTCTATTTTCGTTTTTATGAAGGGACCTGGTTTAATTGGAGATATATATAAAAAAACTCGTTAGGTACTTGGTGAATACCCCAAAACCGCTGCTCTCAAAACGGCGAAGAAAAACATAGTGAAGAAACCGGGATGTCCTAAACTAAAAAAAATCTAAGTCATGTGACATCCACCAACCCGCACTGAGCCAAGTGGTGGATTCTGGCCCATTTCCTCTCATAATGAGGAGGCCTGCACGCACAATGGCACAAATAGGAGTCTAAGAGCGGAAAACGGGCCCATCTGTCCTATCCTATCCTACCCAACACCGTGAATTATAAGTTAAAGTGTTTTAATATTATAAAGAGGTAGAATTGTTTGTTTATGTATTTGTAAAGGCCTTTGGATGAAGGTACTATTTATTTATCAGTTTATCCTCGCACTGGAACGCCTAGCAGCAACTGCACCAAAGGAGCACATAATTGCATGCATACAGCGTGCGGAAAAGTTGCAATGTCAATGAAGTTTGACCACGAGGAAACACAATTCCTCGTAGTCAAACCAGTTGGACTACGAGGAAGAAGTGATAATAAACTAACTATAAGTCTAGGTTTCCTCAATATGTTTCCCTTCACAGTTGTCAGCAATAATACTGATCAAATTATTTAAATTCACTGACGGCATGCTAGCTCACACTGAGTTTTATAGCCTTAGCCAAAGATAGGACACGGGAGCGATGTCACGGAAAACAGCTAGTTCGTTAACAACACACAAACATCCTTTCCTTAGTTATTTTGCAAATGGGTCTTTGCACATTGTAATAAATAATGGCCTCTTTAGTTTAAGCATCGTTAACGAACCCTGACCCATTTTAACGAAGAAACTTTCGTGTAATTTAAATATGAATTATTTGAAAAGTTATTTAATAGTTCTATTAATAATTTTGAGTAAATAATAATAATTATCTTGAATACCTATTACACATTTTTTTAATTACATAACACATAAAATTGGATTATAAATTATTTTAGAAGTTTGTAGTTTGTAGACAATCATTAAAATCCATTTTTTCTTCTAATTTATTTGCCTCGTTAAAAATACATGCATGTCCTAGAAGCAAAAATTCGAAGATATGTGACATCCACCAACCCGCACTGGGCCCGCGTGGTGGATTATGGCCCATTCCCTCTCACAGAGAGGAGGCCTGTGTCCCAGCAGTGGGAACATTAATAAGCTGATGATGTGATGTGTGTGTGTTAAAAATACTAATAAAAGTTTGGTAAATAGGTTGTAAATAGGTAAAAATTAAATTACAAATTTGAAAAACCACCGACTCAAAAACCTCTAAAAAGCAAAAAATTAATCTAGTACTCGCGTTCGTTCGGGGAACTGTCAACGTTTAAAGCAGTTTATTTTATTTACTTAGCGGTTCCCCGACGCGAGTACGAGGTTAATTTAAACATAGCTAAGAATACTCTCGACAAAGTCACCTTTCAAACAAAAAATCTTCATCTAAAATCGGTTCATCCATTTAGGAGCTATGATGACACAGACAGACACACCGATAAACACCCCTCTTTTTCCGTCAGGGGTTAAATAACTACCACCGCCACCGCCTCCGCCACCGCTCTTTTATTTTGTATAATCGAGTTGACAACAAAGGATATATAAATAAATATAAATAATTAATAGGTACCATAAACATATAAGAATGCCTTTCTTTTAAACCTCTGCCAAACAAACTAGGTTTACTCTTGTTGTAGAGGAATTGAAGATATATATCCACACCCCACCTTCGACTAGAAGCAGGTAATAAAATCTAACAAAACAAACACTCGTACAAATATAAATCAGTCCTCAGTGATCTCAGAGACGAGAATAAAACGAATGAAAGAGTCAAGGTGACATTTGATAAATTGCAAGAAATAAATATATCCTCGTGCAGTTTGCCTCAAAAGCCAACATTTAATCGTGGATATGCAATTTCCTACACCATACATTTTCCAAGCAATGCTGCATTTTTCTGAGGCGTAAATTTTTTCCAACTTTAAAAATTAACACCACTGCGGCCAGTTTAAATACTATGTCGCGAATCTTACTTGCTCTGTATACACTTACCGAACTTAATTCCGTAAACTAAAAAAATAATTACAGCTCTATCTCTAGCACGATGAGATTTAAAATAGCTTGTGTAATTTTTTGAGTCGCATTTGGAGTGGCTTTCTTTTGCAAATCTTCTTTTCTAAAACTATTTACAGCTTGAACTATGTTTTACCGGTTTGCTTAACAACAGGAGCGCGATGTAAGAAAAATATATTTTTTTAAACCTGCAGTGTTATGTCAGTTAACCGAGTTCCACAAGAAGTGTTGGTGTTTACGGAAATATTCCATGTTCTTTCGTAATAAACGTCCATGTTGTGAATTTAAATCGTGTTTTAAGCATCGCATTTACATTCTTTAGCAGAAAGGGGTTTCTGTAGTAACTTAGTGACCTTGTTTTTATAGGCTTTGTGATTCTGTCTCTTGCCTTTGATACGGGATGCGTATGCGTCCTAAGTAAATAATTATTACGATTATTTCCATTCTCTTTTTGTAGGCCCTGGGTTGATAAAGGCAGTCATACGTTCTGTAGCCACACTTTCTGTAGAATTATCACTTTGTGATATTTTTTTTTTCAACAAGTACGAATAAGACAAAGCTTGGGATTAATAATTCCAGAAAAAAATGATGAAAACTTAAAAAGTGATGAAGCAGCCATAATAAACAGCTATCTTAACAAGGCTTAGCCGTTTTTTTATAATGAAGAACTAGGTTATAAAAAGAATATTTAAAATAAAGTGGAACGATTAAAAAAATGCTGACTTCAAAGATATTTTCGAGTATTTTCATAATGATTCCTTGAACGAAACCTCTCATTTTGTATTCAAAGTACTTAACATTTTTAAAAGGTCCCGGTTTTTCTTCGTTATTTACTACAAACGATAATAATTATGCTAAAAGAATACTGAGATAAATTTGACTTGCTTGACCGCTGATTGCTTGGTTTTACTATGGCAACGTAACTACGGACATTTAATTATTCATCTGTTTATTTGAAACAAACAATTTGGTTGTCGATATCCCGATTAAATCCCGGTAAAGTCCTCGGCACACTCCGACGACGAGGTGGAGACCATGGATGAGGATATTTCTAGAGCTATGCGTGGTTCTAATACTCACTTCACCGTTGTCATGAAGGCCTTCAACGCGAAACTGGACAAACGAGACGATTATGAGTTGCAAGTGGGGCAATTTGGAGTTGAACGACGGAACCACTGGGTTCACCTACGGGCCAGTTTTATGAAGAAGGAGGGAATGTTTATGATGTCAACCAAGGAGCAAATATTCAATGATGTCACTGTGATAAATTCGGTGAAAACCGGGAGCGGCCACCGCATGGTAAGAGGCGCATTGAACATTAATATTTAGCTTGAAAGGTCTCGACTGAGGAAGTCCACGCTCCGTCCAGCACAGATCCAGGTCCATAACCCCGAGAGATTTCAGCTCGAACTCCAGAATCGTTTCGAGTGCCTGGGGAGCTCCTTGGATGAATACAGCGATGGGTTCGTGGAAGATGTCCATACGGTCGCGTCTAAGTTTATCAAGACCCGTCGTACAGATAGAAACAAAAAGCTCTCTGATCCTACTCTCAAGTTTTTGAAGGAGAGGCATGAGATGATCCTGCAGTCTTCATATGAGGCGTGCTGCGGAATACTGGCAGCTCAATAGACAGATCACTAAATCCTTGAAAACCTGCGCCGCTTTAATACCGAGCGCATTAAAAACGCGATTGAGCGAAATAAATGCTCCAAGGTGTTTTCAAGGGATCTAGCTATTAGTCAGCTGGTTCACGAAACTGAAGACCGACAATGGCAGAATCGTATCCGCCAAACCAGAGCTTTTGAGGGAGATCGAGACATTCTATAGGCAGTCGTACACATCAATCAGCGAGCCCGTTGCGAATCTAGCAAACGACCCAAGAGCTAGATTGACTCGACAATATACCGAAGATATCCCGGACGTCAGCCTGTACGAGATTAGGATGGCTCTGAAACAGCTTAAAAACAACAAGGTGCCGGGTGATGATGGAATCACGACCGAACTACTGAAGGTGGGTAGGAAACCGGTACTCTAGGCCCTTCAGAAGCTGTTGGATTCCGTCATACTCGAGAGCAAAACGCCACAGGCATTGTAGCGTTACGTATAGTTCAGATGAACTATACGTAAGCCACGTTAATAAAAGTAAAGGTAACTATAAATTAAAATTAATTAAAAGGATATTGAGTATAAAACTATGGGCCGGCTTCGCACGACGTGGGCAGCTAGGAAGATCCGGCTTCGTACGACGTGGGCAGCTATCATACAGCTAGGCAGCTGGACGGGCAAGAAGGCTTGGAATGCCCGAGGTAGGCTGTAGAGTAGGCTGCAGGACGACGTGGGTAGCTATCTCACAGCTAGGCAGCTGGACGGGCAGGAAGGCTTGGAATGCCCGAGGTAGGCAGATGAGCAGGCAATCAGATAGGTAGGCTCACAGATAGTTTTAGAGGTCAAGGCAGCTGAACTAATTGTCAGGCTAACAGGCAGGAAGCAGTAGCACTGGTGCAGGAACAGGCAGCTAGGAGTGTGGCGGTCGGGTTGTGGCTTAATATGCTGATCAATCATGCTCTTTTGGTATGAAGCGGTGACCGTAGAAGTTAAAGAACCAGTAAAAATGCTCACATTTAAGTTCCACACTCAATAAATAATATTTATTGCATTTCACAGATTTGGTAGATTCACAGGCCTTATATATAATAGTTTTAAAGAGAATTTTTAGATACAATCGTATACTTCATAGTATTAAACAGAAAAACGGACTTCCAGCGTTCAGTCCAGATTCAAGACTAAAAAAAGTGACACCCGTTTTTCTTCGTTCCGACATGTCTTCTCAATTTTAAATTCGAATATCAATTAAAAATCATGAACGAATAAAAACGGTTTACAGAGGGGCAGTCTGCCGCTGCCCTTATAATGAAAATTATAATGTACAACGAGCTTAACAAAAGCTATAGAGTATGGTATCTCATGTCTATGGTTTAAGAAAATAAAATAGACAGATGTCACGTCAAATAAAAATGTCAAGAGTTAAAAATAATATAATAGTTTTGGATGTTAAAACAAATCTTATGATTTTCAGGTTTATACCAATGTAAATAATACATAAAAATGGAAAACATGAGATGATACAATTTCAAAAGTAACGGTGATGAAATTTGTAAAATATATTATAAAACGTAAGTAAACTAAGACATGTGGAATGAACACCACAGCATGGTGCTCGGGAAGTTGTGTGGTATCTTCTCGTCCAACTTACCGCAGTGTCCCAAGAAAAATTAAAGTTTATGACTAGTGTGTGCTGCCAGTGGCCCATGGGACCGAGACGTGGTCGCTCACAATGGGCCTTATCAGAAAGCTTAAAGTCACCCAAAGGGCAATGCAGAGGTAATTTAAGTGGCATTGGGCAGGACAAATTGCAAGCAGAACGGGTGGCCGATGGGGCCGAAAGACGATACGTTGGAAGGCCTCCCACTAGGTGGACCGATGACCTGGTTAAGGTTGCGGGAAGGCGCTGGAAGCGAGACACACGGGATCCATCAATCTGGCGACGCCTAGGGGAGGCCTATGTCCAGCAGTGGACGTCTTTCGGCTGAAATGATGATGATGATAAGTTTGACTACAAAACATGAAGATTTGAATTTTTAATTTTTTTATTATTACCGTTCCAGAATAGTGTTTACAACTTATCTGCCGAATTACTAGAACTTTTACCGGGTAGCCTGATTGGTAAACTAGATGTATGAAATATTCACCGAAATACTTTTTATTCGACATCACTGTATACTCTTCGAAGAAATACATGTGTCTTCGTTGAAGTTCATGCCAATGTTTAGCGCAGTGAGCAATTGGCTCCTAGAGAATTGAAGCCGCAAATGTTTGTAGACTTTTGTCGGGATTGAGTGCTTGTATACCCAGATGTGCGATCTGTGACGATACCAGTAAAGTATTAAGTGAAGAAACGTTTCTTTGGTTAAAGGGTAAACTTTCTTTACATACTGATTATAGAGGCATGATACGAAGTTAGTAAACGCGATGGTTCTTTCGTTTTAGGGTGCGCCTTTTCGGTCTCGACTAATAAACTGACGCCATAATTACCGAAACAATTAAAAAGCCATTATGTCTCGCGTGAAACCACGTTTTGGGCACTCAAGAGGTTAATTTAAATATAGAACTATTATCGATTAAATACGGTGCGACAACATTGAAGGGCTCCTTAGGCGTCGAGAGCGTTTACATAAGGCTCTATACAGACGGACTACATTTCAACTGCACTAAAACTGCAGTTTATGTGCAGTTGACAAATGTAACACATCTGAACAACTGCATCAAAACTATTAAGACTGCGCAGTCCACTCAAATTCAGTCCATCTATCTAGAGTACAAGGCAGCCAAACTGCTCCTTCATAATTGTACCTTATTTATTTACTTAATACTTTAAGCACACAAATGTACAGAGGCGGACTTAATGCCTTAGGCATTTTCTACCAGTCAACCTTTGGGTGATGCAGAGATAAATAGTGCTAGGTGCAATCGCGATAATGAATGGATTTAAATGTGTATAAAATACATAAATATGACCTAGAAATAATTAATAAATACAATATAATTTACATAATAAAAAGTAAATTAAATTAGCGCTGTGACGATACTGCTGCCAACTTCTTGCGAATGTGTTCGCGAACTTTGACTTTGAAGGTTAGTCGGTTGGTTGCCATCCTGATTTCCTGGGGGAGCGCATTCCACAGAGAAATAGACTGGACGAAGAAAGAACGGTGAATGAAGTCAGTGCGGTGAGTAGGACATTGAAGGAGACGGTTATTGGAAGATCGATCTTATCTTTTAAACAATACCGAAACTAATTTTCACATTATATTAAAATTTAACACACTTACTCAATCAATCTAAGCCTTAAAGGTCTACAAATTAAAACTTGGAACTTTTTGTGAGAAACACCTGGGCTTGGATGTGGGCTTAATAAATGGATAAAATGTGGCAAGCAACTTGAATCCGAAAATGTGTGTCTAACTTTTCAAGAGTACTTCGATACTTTTGAACTTATAAGGTACTGGAATTTCAATGCGGTTTTTTCTACAGATTAATATTTTTTCTGGTACAGAGCGATCCTTTGATATAGATCAATACTTAAGGAATTAGCGAACTAGGTATATCGTCGTTAGTTCTGAAAATTAAAACTCCCATAAAATAAAAATACAACACCAGAATCGGTATCTAGTCTTTAGAGATTTATTTTTATGTGTGACCACGCATAACTGAGAGTGGTAGACTGGTCCGATTACAAACATTCTTTTATTGGAAAGAGTATACCTCAAAGTTGAGCCCATTTCAATTTAAACAAATAATTTCCTCCCCTAAAGGTAGAAAAAAGGATTTATTGATAATTTTCCCACTGAATTTTTAATTGAGTAACATTTCCGTTGAAATTATAAGTAACCTTAAAAGAAAAAAAATACTTTTAACAAAAAAAAATAACCGACGAAATAACGAACATATGAGCAAAAAATTAAAAAAAAACATTTCTTTAGCATTTTGAAGCGACGCCAAACAAAACGAAGAGCAACCGAACTCCAATTATTCTATGCTTTAGGTAATTCATTTGCATGTTTGTTGTTTAGCGCCAAGTCAAAATGCTCGAGCAAAAAAAAAACAGTTGAAAATATTACTCTATGATAAGTTACAAAGTTTAATAGAAAATATTGATCTAGTCTTTTAAACACAAATGTTGACGGGTAAAGAATGCATTGTTGAATTAAGTTCGTCTATGTGCCTACATTAACCGTAAATAAATAACTGATTGCTTTTATTGTAAATACAATAAAACTTCATTACATAAACAGACATTATCTAAATACCACTTGAATGTGAGTTTTCCACGTTCAAATTACAGTTCAAATCTATTTAAGCACCTAATTTTCCATCAAATGCCTGTCAAACCAGTCAATTCCAACTGACGTTTGTTATTTATAACAGAAACTACTTACAGAGAACTAAATTACACAGAAACTACTTACAGAGAACTAAATTACACTGGGTTGCTACATCACGGGTTTGACGCCAATATACGGTACAACAAACTTGTATAGCCTCAAATATTTGATCAGGAGGATAGAATCGAAGTAAACTGTCGAGCAAATAAACTGATACAGATATGTCTGTGTGAAACATATGTTTGTTAACAAAGTATAATGAATTTATAATATGATCACTTTTTAGTAACTTTTTTGAATCTCTATGTCCATTTTATGTTTAATGTTCCTCGTTATTTGTATACTTATTTCTGATACAATTCTGTATTTTATGTCCCACTGTTGAGCAAAGGTTTCCTTCTTCTTTTTCTAAATGCGTCTGTTCTTTACTTTTTCAGTCTTTTTGGTAGGAGTTAAGTTCATTCTTCTATATTCGTCTTGGTCTGTCGCCTAGCAAACTAATGAATGCTTTGATTTTGATTGAATGTGTGCTTATTTTTACCCCATAGCTCATATGACATGATCTCATGACGATTGAGCTAATAAGTTTTGTAGTGGTGACCGCGTACCGGAAGAGGCAGCATTGGAAGGCCCTCTAGATGGACCGATGACCTGGTTAAGGTTGCGGAAATCTGATAGACGCAAGACGCATAGAACTGATCGATGTGGTGACACTTTGGGGAGGGATATATACCTATGTCCAGCAGTTGACACATATTGGCTAATATGATTCAGAATGTTTTTAAATGATTTTGCAAGCCTTTTGTTAGGACAAGAAGCCTCAGAATTTGTAATGGATAGTAAGCCCGGTGACAGCAACGTCGAAAGTACATAATACATTTGGAAGCATATCCCAACAAAATACAGAAAATAGGACGCAGATGACGTTAAACATAAAATACACTTAAAACATTAGCAAAGCTTCTTTCTTGAAACTTTACTATTAAGTTAAAACATTAAACACATAACACATACAACACACATTAAACTATAAATACTCTTTAAGAAAATGTCGCGCTAAGTGCTTGGAAAAAAATTACTCGTATTTTCTCTACGATAAAAAGGCTTCATAAAAGTAAGTGTTTATAAAATAACCAAAGTGATCTTAGATAGGATTGAAATGTGTGAGAATTTATCGGGCATAAATATTTTACGAGAAATTGCATATACGAACTATCAACATTAACCGATTATCCCTATTCAGTTTTGTTATAAGTTCGTATGTTTCTGGGGTAGAAAAATGATAATTATATTTAGTCCGTCAGTGAGATGATCAAATAACACGTATTTTTTGATTTACCAAATCAATAAAAATTGAAAATAAAATTGAATTAAAGATAAAGCGCATCAAAGTCCAGGAGTGGAAGCTTGTGACGTCACTTGTCAGTAGTAAGTGTACTAGTGGCGTGACGTCATACGAAATTTTAACGCATCGTATTTTCGTCACTTTATGTTTACTTGTCAAAAGAAAAATACGTGTCCAATATTTTTTATTAACCTATTTGATGGACAAAAAGCAAATTTTCAGTAACTACACTATTAAGCCCATTGGTCAGAAATATATCGATACGCCTAACATAACATCACGTATTCCACGAAAGGTTAATCATTGAGTATCTATCTATAGTACCTACACCCAAATTTTGCCAGTTATGTTTACATAAGACATGTTTATCGGGCGAGCATATTGCCATGCCAATTGGCCTAAAACCAAACCCCGGGCTGCTACTGAGAAATCCCAAATGTTAAATCTCATAACAATTTAACCCGGGCAAAGAACCAGTACCTCCATGGATGTTGTGTTGGTTCTACTCTCTATCTCGGCCAACGAAGTTACGTGCGAAAAGTATTCCGAAACTTCGGAGTGAAAAAAATAAGTGTTATGTTAAATTTTTCGGTCGGGTAAAAACACATCGGGAAAAGGTAAAACTATCAAATGGTGTTGTCATTCATTCATAATTCGGGCCTCAAACGAATCATCCGTCCGTAGGTGATATGGAGTATGAAACGCCTGTAATGAAGGCTGAAACTAATGACTTCGTGCTTAGGGACTGGTACGGGTAACTGTCCGACGGATGTTGTTGGTCTGTTATATGTTTAATTCGGGTCATTAGTTCGTATATGGCGCTTGCTACTACACCTAGAGCTCAGCAGTATCGCTACAATACCTAAGCGATATTAATTAACACATACCTATAATCAAGTTAAAAAATAGAAACAAAAGAAAGGGGATCGTTATCAGGCTATATAATCAAAGATATCAGTGTGGAGTGGAGCCAGCTAGATGTGGAGTGAATCGTGCAGTTTGATTTCAGTGTTAAACGATTTTGGTTAGATCGGGTTGCGACACCTCGGCCTTCTGCCATCAAACGTTTACTTAGTACCTACTCAAAGGCCATTATTATCGAAGCGTAGTTTCCTGATAACGTACCGGACCATTTCATCCTTTGTTACAATTTACACACAGTTTGGTAATACGGTCATTGATAATTAGGTACTGCCATTAGCACAAGTATCTATGTAGGTAAAGCAAGCAATTTATAGTGAAAAGCTGGTAATAATATTCACTATTGAAAATATCTATCAGGCTGCAGAAATAAAAATATCACTGAAAAAAATCAGAAAACTATTTCTTTTTAATTTTTCACCTATACCTACAATAGTAGGTACCCTTGTACCCCGTTTAACAATTGGCAATTTGTACCTTAATTTTTTTTCAAAAGTACAGACACCAGCAAAGGCAATAACATACTATACAGGGTGTCCCAGAAATCGACGTCAAGCCGTAAATGGGTGATAGACCAAGTTATAACAGTTCTCAGAAAAATACGAAAAGAAATCTATCTCATGTTTTAAAAAAATTATGGTCACTTTAAAAATTTACTAAAAAAATCAATCCCTGTAATGGTTCTTTAACTCCAATTGCTACAAATCCCATAATTTATCTAATTTTTTTATTATTATGTAATCTTGAATAATGCTTGTGTAGATTTTTGCCTAAAATTTAAAGCCAACTCCTCTTCTTTCTCTAAAAGTTAGCTTGACGTCGATTTCTGGGACACCCTGTATAGAACATATAATATTTTAGTATCGCTTGTGATCATACAATAAAGCACTCTAGGACGCTAACGCGACGAGGTGAAAGGAAACTAGATACAACACACCCCCGACGTAAAATGATTGATTGATAGAAGGGTAAAAGGATTACCTGTGATAAAAGATTTTCTAGGAAGCCTCATGAGTCTTGTGAGGCTAGAAAATGAGGACAAAATATGATACCTATTTCGGAAACTCATTTTTTGCCGATTTTCCTTTTGTTGGAAAATTGTTAAATAGGTACTTAATACAAGATAATACAAATTGGCATCACGATTTGATACAAGGCGCGCAATTAACTGTTAAAACATAACCCTGTTTGAAGAACTATCAACGTCTAAAATTACAGCCGACAATAACGCTTGCCTCAGTTTTGTATTCCCCATAAAGGGCAAATAGCGGACATAATGGTGAAGCAAGCTTGCTTGATCTATTCACTATTGACTTAAAGACCCCCAGGTTATAGCTATCAGGCAACAGACTCCGGTAGGGATATTCACACCTTAGTGTACCCGCAATGAAATTATTCCCAATACGTTTAGTGCGTATGGGTGGGATGTCGGTGGTCATCGGTACATGGTGATGTACCGCATTCGCTTAGCCGCGCATCGCCATTAGTCTTGTAGTTCGATGATGGAACGAATTAGGTGGGATTAAATTGTGCAATTCCATCGCACACTTCCCGATAAAAATTGTTACTGGGGCAAGCATTGTAATGAGCATCATCATATCAGCTGAATAACGTCTACTGCTGGACGGTCATAGCCCTCATCAAAGCTTCTAAAGGGGTCTATCCTATTGCCCTTACCATAACATTACCTTAGACTCAAGGCTGGTTATTGCCCTTCAAGCTACTTAATTAACGGAGCAGTGGTTTGTTTAATTAAGGGGTAAATTATAAGAAGTTAGATACTTATTTTAATCTTCATGATAAATTATGATCTTCCAATGTTTACCGAGCTCATTAACCTACTAATTATATACTAGCGTCTTTGCCCAAGTGGTATTACTTACACCACTCCACTCCACTTCATCCTCATGTGTATCAAACTGCATTTCTTTTTATAAATTATTGCCTGTGTGTTATTCTAATGTATAAGCTATATTACTGTAAAGTTTCATTAAAATCCGTTCCGTAGTTTTTCCGTGAAAGTTACTTTATTGTACACCATAAAAGTTACACATCTCTTTTATAAGAAAAATTTAATCATACAAGTGCAAAGGCGGTCTTGTCGCTGACAGCGATATCTACCAGACAACTGTTCATCTTTTCTTTTTAATAAGTACGATTACTTCGAAACAAGAGTCTTAACCAATTACGTGCAGGCCTGTACGGAGAAGTTCAATCCACTGCCGTCGCCGGTCTTTGGGCCGTAACAATGGATAGAATAGTTCCCATTGTATAAGTTTGACCACGAAGTTGGTGAACCAATTGTGTTTACTCGAAATGCTAACAAATTGACTTGTAAGTTTACGCCACACTCTGTTGTGGCTGATTTTCTTGTAGCACACAAGTAATTAGGAAGCAGATTTTGGGAACAGTTGCTTTGTAAGAAAATTAGTTATGTACTAATAATGATTCTTTATATATGAATTTATGGTTTTTGGAACGGGTCACTTTAAACTGTGATAACTGCGGTTTGACTTAGAATTTTATGTTCAAATAAAATATATTTTATAGATATGTTATTCCATATATTAATATTTGTGATTCATTTGTTTCCTATAATAATATAAATGATTAAACTTGTTTGTTTATTTGAAATATGTTATTTCTCTCTGAAAGTACCGATTCTATTTCAAAAATATGTTTTTCTGATAAAAAGCTATACTATTGGTGAGTAAGCATCTAAACTAAAATCACAAATTCTTCCTATGAGATAGATCAGGGAAGTAATATTGCGGAAAAAAGCTATTACTATAGTATAAGTACATAGGAGTAGGAAAACTTCAACTTATATAACTAAAACTTTGCTTTGGTTTATTCATATATTTGCAGTTTAGTACTAAACTAGAGCAAGGTTGTAACTTTTATTCATATTCATATTCTTTGTTGCACACAAAACAAATATATACAAATACAGAAGGTCAACTTATATACAAAGGCGAGCTTAACCCATAATTGGGTTTTCTTACAGCAAACCTCAGTGTTATAGCGAGATTTACACAATTAGGACAGTTAACAAAAGCGCACAACAAAAAACAACTTAATGCAAATTAAATTTTCAATTCTTACTTGCTAAATACACTACACAAATACGTGTACAGCACCCAATGCATAAACATAATACATACTATATAATATATAATAAAACTAGCTTTTACCCGCGGCTTCGCTCACGTAAAACGTAGAAAAGGAAACACATAGTAATAGTACAAAAATAGTGTATTTTGCGTAACATAAAATGCAGTAGGTAATAATTTGGTTTTTGATTCTTATAAATATGTTAAGGTCGATAAAAGTGTAGAAATGGGTTGTGAGCACAGAGTTGTAATTTTTAATAACTTACACTAACACAGTCGTGTAAAAAATATTTTTAGTTTTACCATCTTTTCCTAAAACATATTGATTATGTGGACTTGATACTCATGAACACGCTACATACAATTGCCCATGGGCAGAACAGTTTTTTTCTAAATGCACTCCTGCAACTTTCAGTGTTTGGCCTTGAGCTTTATTTATGGTAATCGCGAATGTCGCTTTAAGGGGAAATTTTAACCTTTTAAATTGGAATTGCATATCGGTTGGGATTATCGGAATACTTGAAATCATTACATCTTCTCCCTTTGCTATTCCTGTCATAATTGTTGCCCTTACTATATTGCGTCCCAGGTGTGTTATTTGTAGTCGGGTGCCATTAAATAATTTTGGTGCGTACAGATTTCTCATTAACAGGACTGGGACACCAACTTTCAGCCTCAACGTATGGGACGGTACCCCTGATAATTCTAAAGAGTTAAGAAAATCTGGTCGGTCAATGTGGCGACGCCTGGGGGAGGCCTATGTCCAGCAGTGGACGTCTTTTGGCTGAAATGATGATGATGATGAAGAAAATCTACTGGGTAGAGTTTCTCACCCTGAAGAGTCACTCTGCTGCCACTTGCTTCAAGCTTGCTTGGAAGCATGTATCATATTTTCTTATTCTGCTTAAATAAAACGGCACGATTCATCACTGTCATACAAAAGCAAAGACTTGAGTGGTTCTTCTGGAACCAAGCGTTGGAACTGAAACTTTTCCACCAGAGCAACACATACCCGGTGTCTCATCATTCCACTTGAGTGCTTCACAATATCTACATATTTTATCCATGTTCCCTATGAGAACTAATCGATGGTTATTGTAATTAATCAATGGGTCATAATCAGACGCAGCGTTGTGGAACGACTCCCATGTATTTCTTGCAAACGTACGTCTCCTTTTAGACTGCCGTTGAGCTCGTAAAATACATCGTATTTGGGATTGTTCAGGCGTCTCAGCAGCTATCGATGACGCGTGAAGTTCGGCATCTAAAATCCGACGGGCCTGTGTTTGCTCAAAGGTCTCACCAGCCGTTTGAGTTGCGTGACGCTCAGCGTCTGCGAGTTGGCGAGCCTGAGTCTGGTTGAAAGTGGCAGCAGCCCTTTCAGTTGCGTGACGCTCAGCATCTGCGAGTTAGCGAGCCTGAGTCTGGTCGAAAGTCTCAGCAGCTCTTTCAGTTGCGTGACGCTCAGCATCTGCGTGTTGGTCAACCTGAATCTGGTCTAAGGTCTCAGCAGCTCTTTTAGTTGCATGACGCTCAGCATCTGCGAGTTGGCGAGCCTGAATCTGATCGAAAGTTTCAGCAACTCTTTGGGTTGTGTAACGCTCAGCATCTAAAATTAGACGGATTGAGTCTGCTCCTCTGTTTCTTGGCTTCTAGCTACTCTTGCTGTTTGAGCTCTGCTAGAGCTACGGCTCAGATGAGATTTACGCTTGCGAGGCATATCCACAGCATAAACATATCTCCCTAATAAAAATAAGCAGTAGAATATTTTAAAGTTTTGCTTAAATTACCACTTTCACGGACACTGACATTAAGTTGACTTTTTCAAATTGACATTCAAATCTTCATAAACAATTATATCATGCCTACAGTCGAATAAGAAGGACGCCATAAAAAGAAGTTTCATATTATTTTCATATTTTATAACTACTCCACCCCATTTCTCCCGCACCTTGTTTAATACAAAAAAGTAGCCTATGTCCATCCCAGGCTCTCATACTATCTGCATACCAAATTTCATCTAAATCGGTTCAGTGGTTTAAGCCATAATAAGAAGTTTCTTACAAATCTAACACACTCCCCTATTTTTACCCCTTTTTGTTTTATGCAGAAAAGAAGTAGCCTAAGTCCTGTCCAGGGTCTCAAACTATCTTCACACCAAATTTCATCTTAATCGGTTCAGCGGCTTAAGCCATAATAAGAAGTTTCATTAAAAATTAACCCCCCTCCCATTTCTCCCCCTTCACATTTTTTGCAAAAAAAGTAGCCTATGTCCGTTCCAAGGTCTCAAACTATCTTCTTACCAAATTTCATCTAAATCGGTTGAGCGGTTTAAGCGTGAAAAGGTAACAGACAGACAGACAGACAGACAGAGTTACTTTCGGATTTATAATATTAGTATGGATACATACATATTTATGAGTCATGGTGACAGGAAATGTTCATGGTGACAGGAAATGTTCATTGTCATAATACATATAATTACTTCCCAGAACCTTCATATAAAGGCAAGCATGGAAGAATTTTACCAGGGAATCACACAGTATATTTCACAATAAAAATTATTTTAACACCTGCTGCTACCACTACAATCGGACAGTAACACAAGGGACTGAAAACAGGAAGCATTTCAGTGAAAAATAGTCCAGCTTATCTAAAAATACTGGACCGCCATGCAAATGAATCACCTTGCTGAGATTGTAGCACTTTGTCACCAAGGAAAAAGAAACACTTCGCTTTTCACAGCTTTATTGTATCAACTGTCACCTAAGCGTGTTACTAAGATAAAAGAGCTGAGTCAGGAGAAGTAAGTAAAGTAAAAAACACGCGTGATTGATGTCGTTGACGAAACTAAAAGGTAGAAGGTTTTCTTGTTTTAGTTTCGCAACGGTATTGGCGATCTTGTGAGCCAGGTCCTAGACTAAATAACATACGTTCTAGATTTCAGACTTTGTTAAATGGACGTAAGATTTGTATGGTTTTTGCAAGAAATACTTAGGTTAATTAATGTTGTTAAAGATAACGGTTTCTATTTTATTCTCGCAAATAATGTGTTAAATGAAAAAAAGGCCTACAAGGATTAAGATGATAATTTTTGTCACTTTATATGCTGTTTTTCTACCGTAGATGATCTATTGCAGGGGTCACCAAATGGCGGACCACGGTCTCGATCAAAACCGCTAACCTATTTTGTGTGGACCTTAAGTAAATAGTGCAATATCGGCCAGTACAAGATGTTCCTAAAGGATCTTAGATCGGAACTTGAAAACAGATTCGCAAATTTTATGAAATTTGAGAATTACGCCGAAATCCTCAGCGTCGAAGCTTCAAACACGGGAGTTTCATGAAAGTTGTCTTGAAACCTTACAGACTGCGACGGTCATATTATTTTAAGAAGCAGACCACAAATGATAGTAATTGGTGACCCCTGATCTATGGTGTTTGAGATCAATAAGTTATCCCTACGTATTTTCAAAGATTATCCGTATTTCAAACGGAAAACCTTTTGCACGTACAGTCGTATATTTGAGACATAATAGCATCACTTAAGCATGCAATCACCCACCTATATAATCCACACTCAACACATACTCATACACACACGCATACATTCACCCAAAAGCAACTTAAACTCTATTCATATATTAAATAATAACCTCTTATTATCTACATTAAAATCATGTTTTATCTCTGAGTAATTAGTTATACTTTATAGTGAACATGTTTTCCTTACCTACCTAGGAAGAGACTGGACCGCGCAACACAGGGAATCCTAGTGTGTGGTCCAGGGAATTTGTTAACACCTAGCACTTAAGGCCCTCTGTGTATGTATTATTGGTTAACTATAGTTCTGTGTAAAAAATGAACGGAATAAAGATTTTTATTATTTTATTTTATTTTTAGTTTTGAAAGAAATTATACTTAATGGACGTAAACAATAGATTCCTCAGCCAAATTAAATCTCAAAGTAATAAGCTATGAACAAATATTTTTAAATCTTAACCCAGAAAACGATTTCCTAAGCATCGAAGCAGAGGCCAAGTCACGGGGTTAATTCCTTAGATAGGGAGTAGAAATTAAATGGAGTATCATTAAATTATGTTAACTTCTGTCTTTAAATGTATAATACACTGGTAATAAGTGGTTAAATTAAACAATGTTAACTATTCCGTAGTGCACAGGAAAGGTGTTTTCTTCATAGATAAACCGTAATTGCGTTAGCTTTTTTTATTATAGTTAGACTTGACTACTATCTCACCTGATGGTAAGCGATGATATGGTCGTTGCTGCTGTATAATCGTATTTCTTTTTTATAATTTGTATGTCAAATGGCAAAACATAGCGCACTACCTAATTTTTAAGATCTTGCATGTAATCATTACCTATGTTTTACAAATGAATGATTTTAATTTTAATTTTATTCACGAGTGGCAATATTATAATCTAATCCTGTTTCAGAAGTACACTTTTTCCTTGATTGTTTTTGATTATTGTTATTTTAACTTTCCACGCATCATCATTAGACAACGATTATTTTATATGTCAATAATTAAATTTCATTACGTGATCACAACACGTTCCTTTGAAATTAAAAGATTCTTTAAACTTTACGTATTCCTTGTGCCGGGGGTATGGGGCAGTCAGATCAGTTTTCCCATTGCTGATTGGCTACTGTATTAACATTGCATGAGAATTTATTCTCATTTGTTCATAATTAGCAAAGATAGAAGAAGTGACGTCATTCGATGGGATTAAAAGAATGTGAGGTTTAAAGCGTAAGGGGATATAAAGCACTCCATTTGATATCTACTCCGGGGCATGATCTAACGCCAAGGTCTTGTCCTAAAAAACTTGTTGACAATATATAGCCCCCGGAGATATCTTAGCTTTCTAGTTATTTTATTTACTAGAAATGCTTGACCATATGAAATATTTTCAGCAAAGTGACGATGTTTTTCCAGCAATTGTTGCCTTATATCAGCAGTGGATATTCATTATCATCATCATATCAGCCGAAAGATGTCCACTGTTGGACATAGGCCTCACCCAAGCGTCGCCACATTGACCGGCCCCGTGCGTCCCGCAACCAGCGGATCCCTGCAACCTTCACCAGGTCATCGGTCCACCTGGTGGAAGGCCTTCCAACGCTACGTCTTCCGGTACGTGTTCACCACTCCAGAACCTTTCTACGCTACGGTCCTTACTGTATACTTCTTTTGCTTCACTCACCTTCATACATCTAGTCATACACGCACGCCGGGTATGGCGGACCTGGCCTTTCTGAAGAACATCACCAATAAGGTCTATGAATGTCTTTCTTGTAATTATTTCATCACCACAGCTCTAAAAACGGTGAAGGAATACATCGTGAGGAAACCGGCATGTCCTAGAACCAAAAATTTGAAGACATGTGACATCCACCAACCCACACTGGGCCCGCGTGGTGGATTATGGCACATTTCCTCTCTTACTGAGAGGAGGCATGTATCTCAGTAGTTGGAACGTTAAAAAGGCCGATGATGATGTCTTTCTAGGTCAACCAGAAGTACCCAGGTTTTGGGTCATAAACCTATATGGTAGTTCCCGTTGACCTACAATCACGAAATTTGGTAAAAACTAAGTTCTTACAGCACAAATAAAGGAAATATTCCAAAAAAATTAAAAGGTTAAAAATTAAAGGGTGTCCCCATACATATTTAGTTGACGCCACCCTGGGTACGGAAGCCCTCGTGCGCGAGTTCGACTCGCACTTGGCCGGTTTTTTCAAACGTATTTCACTTAAGAAATTTTGAGGTTTTTTTTAAATGAAATCTAGTGAAACGCTTCTCATGTCTCACGCATTTTTTTATCAAGATCTGAGGCAGAACTTCTGATCTAGGTTTATACCTAGATCAGAAGTTCTTCATCAGATCTCAGATTTCTGTTGTACTTATGTTCAACAGAAATCTTCAATAAATGACGGAAAATCTCTCGGGATTGCCGCAATCGCCTGTCTGTTTACTGTTTACACTATTTCATAACATAACATCAAGCCGTTAGGCTCTAAAGAGGTACAGTTGCATACTGTTCACCCGGGTACACTATAATATCACCAGTTGTGTTCAAGTTTCATGTTATTTGGAATCTTTACAAGCATAACTGTGGGCATTGTATGTAGATAATTACTACAACTAAAAAGTGAAAATGTTAAATACTTTTACTTTGCAAAAGACAACAACCACCTTCCAAATAAAAACATTACAAAGTGAAAAATAACTTCAATTTCGGTAGTTGATTTCGAAAAACGAAGAAAAAATATCAAGAACACCACTTTCTCATTTGGAAGTCGGTAGTTTTTGTACTATAAAACTTAGAGAAAAATAACCAAAAAAGATCTTAGAATTTAAGGCTTAGTCTAGAGCACCTAATTTCTATCATTAATTAAATCTCTGGCGTAACCAAAACAGCAAACGGGTGTTAAATCCTAAAGGAATTCTTCTAACAGAGCAAGGATTAAGACGAGAAGCTGCGAGCGTAAGATTCTGATCAGACGTTGATTGATGAACAGCGTGTTTTTGTTGATAAACTCTCCCTTTAAAATATCGAAGTCAATGCCTTCGATTATAGGGAAAATTCCAGTGTTTATTATTTTAGTGAATGTGGCAATATTCCGTAACTACCGTTCTTACGAGTATGAATTATTCAGGCAGTATCAGCGTGATAAAAGGTGCTGAATTGGTGAACGAGTACCGTGAGGCGTAACGTTAGAATTCCACTCACAAAGACGATCATTGACTTGGTGAAGGCCATGGAAATCGCTGGATGAGAGAAGTACAGGACCGGACAATGTGGGAGGCCTATGTCCTACGATGGACCTCTTCGAGCTGAAACGATGATGATCAACATCATCGTTTTAATATTTACGTAGACTTGTGCGCTTTGTGTTTTTACCCGACTGCCGAAGGAGGGTAATGTGTTTATCAGTCTATGTATGTATGTATGTATGTATGTATGTATGTATGTATGTATGTATGTATGTATGTATGTATGTATGTATGTATGTTTGTTCCTATGTGGCGTTCCAGAGACCAAACGCGTTAACCGATTTTGATGATTCATACGTCAATCGATTCGTCTTAACCTTGCGAGTGTCATAGGCTACATTAAAATTGGAAAATAGAAAAATGGCGGCTTTTGGGCGCCATATTGTGGGGGGGCAATTTTATTTTTTCTTACAAACCCATCGTGTGGGGTATCAAAATAAAGGGTTTCAAGAGGTGATTTCAAAAATATATAACACTTATATATTTAAATGTACCTAATTCGAAAAAAAATTTAACTAAAAAGTTATAAATAAAAAAGTTAATTAAAAAAATCAAAATACCCGACTGCTTAAAAAGCGAACTAAAAAGACGTAAACAAGAAGAAAATCATGCTGTGCAGTCGGAGGATACATCTGGTTTTGGTCAGCCAGCTCGCGAATATGTATCCTCCGACTGCACAGCATGATTTTCTTTTTGTTTACGTCTTTTTAGTTCGCTTTTTAAGCAGTCGGGTATTTTGATTTTTTTAATTAACTTTTTTTTTAGGTTTACATGTAAAAGTACAACAACGCGGGCCACAACGATTTAAAAACACATTCATCATCATTATCAGCTCTTTAATGTTCCCACTGCTGAGACACAGACCTCTTCTCTGTGAGAGGAAATGGGCCGTAATCCACCACGCGGGCTCAGTGCAGTTTGGTGGATGTCCTTCGAATTTTTGGTTCTAGGACATGCCGGTTTCATCACGATGTTTTCAACTGGGCCAACGCTGCTCGTTAAAAAAGCGTTAGTTTTATAAATAAGCTATCACCTGGTTATAGTCTCCTAACCTACATTGAATTACAAATAGGTAGGTAAGCATATTGACAATGAATACACTACTAAAATATCTCAGTATTTAAAAATGTCCTACCAGTTCCTAGAAGTTAACCTCAACAAATAAACTCAAGCCGAGATCTAAATACGTATGTTAAATAAACGGTCCCCAAAATATTAAAGGAGATATCAACTAACTCAATAACACAGTTTCTTGTTCATTGTTTACCAAATGTTCCTTGGAGCATTGTGTTCGTTACCCAAACCAAGTTTCCGTAGATCTGAATGCTAAAGCTAGCACAATCCTGAATTTGTAGTCACTAGGAGGATACGTCTGTTTACAAAATGACTGATTATAATAATATATCGTTTATAATTATATCGTAAATTTAAAAATATAACAATATAATAATGTAAGAGAGTACAGATTCTTATTACTTGTGAGATAGTCATTTAAACGCCTTGGTCTTTTAATAAAATAATTTCAAAATATTGAACAAAAATAAAATCCATTAAAATATCTTCGTCTATAAAGTTGATTGTTGTAAGAAATCAAATCGGTAACACATTATAAAATCACAAAATTTTGAGCCATTACATGTAAAATTAAAGGCTTGACGGCATTTAATGTGGATTGTATGTGTGTTTTTATGGTTTCCTAGCTTTTCTTTATTTTTCCGGCATTAGAAGGAACCTAAGGTACCTTCACCGGGTTGGTGCGTTTTTGTTTCTGTACTAAATTTGTACAGATATACTGTACGTCGTGTATGCGCTTGGTAACGACCGAACGCATACGCGTCACGTCTGTACAGATTCGGTACAGAAACGGAAACGCACCCGGTTTGGAAGCGGCCTAACGCACTAAGTATCAAGCATCTGTAAAATTCTACACCAATTAGTAAAATTAAATTGAGGAGTCATGTCACATCGATTCGATGAATCACTTATGATTGGGCCTTATCTTACAACTTAAACTTAAGATCATTGGCAGCTGTCAATTTAGCCCACGAAATTAAAAATCACAGTATAGCTAAGATTAAGATAGGTAACCAAACTACAAGAAGGAACCACAATCAATCCTTACTATTAATTTTGACCATGAAACTGAAAACATCAAATTCATGTAAAAAAAGTAAACTTATCGAACTGCAATCATTCCAAAGGTGTGAAAGCAAGTAGCACGTAGAACGCCTTCCTCAATCAACTCACCGCAACTTCTGGAATTATTCATTACAATTCCGTCCACAGAGCACAGAATCAAAAACTAGATAAGCCATTAAAGAAAGAAAAATAAAATCTTTGATACATCACAGCACAAACAAAACTAAATCCAAAAGTGACTGTCTTTAAATTGAACATAGTGTGCGGCTATTCTTGATCGATATGTCGCAGGGGTATGATGAAAACAGGGAATTGATCAAATCTCTAAGCGATTTGATCAAATCACGGAGGATGTTAAAATAATAACACGTTTTTATCATTTCCCTAAACAAATCTGGTGATTTGACAAATCCCAATAAAGAAATCTAGTGATTTGAACAAATCTCAAAATTGGTTCAGTGAAATGACAAAAATAACTTTTCTGTAGTAATTTAAAGGTTTATTTTGTACTAGCAACCCACCCCGGCTTCGCACACAAAATGTAATATAGATCTCAAAAATCACAACTAGAACATAATTATTTGAAAAAGAGAAACAAAAATGTATTAAAAAATAGAAAAACGTAACGTATGATATGCCTATTAACATTCAAATAATAAATGATGGTCAATGGATAAGTCCAAGAGCGAGCGTAGCGAGCTCGGGAGCTTAGGGCACCCCGACACGGACAGGTTAGGTTCGAAGGGGATGACGGGAGCTGAAGTGAGCGAGCAAAGCGAGCGAACTCAGCTCCCGTCATCTCCTTCGTGTTAGGTTACTTTAGACCCTGCATACAGAAATAGGAGCCCCGCGCAGCGGGGCTCCGTCGGCTCTGCCACACAAATACTAATTCAACTTGCACCTATTCAATACAGGCGCGGTAACTGACAAGCAAGCGCGAGCGCGACGTAAACAAGAACTGGACATGTTTTATTATCTTTTCACTGAATCAATTTAGGGGTTTGTTCAAATCACTAGATTTGCTTAGGGAAATGATAAAAACGTGTTGTAATTTTAACATCCTCCGTGATTTGATGAAATCGCTTAGAGATTTGATCAATTCCCTGTTTTCATCATATCCCTGCGACAGATATACATCATCATTTTAGTGTCGCCATATGCATCGAACAGTTCTGCATCTCGCATCCACTTAGGCCTTCCAACGCTGCGTCTTCCGATACAAAATAACCAGGCTAATAATATTTGTGCCTACTCAATGTGCACTTACCAAAAATTTTGGCTGCTTTAGCCATAGTCAGAATTGTCACGGTCGTCAATTTATATGAGGAATCATTGTCACTCACTGACATCTTTGTTATGTATTGAAAGTTTTTACAATGCCGTCCCGACCAGATGAATGAAAGTAAACAAAACAAGAGAAGTAAGTGAGAGCAGTATCAAGTCGCGCTCTGTAGTTTTTGGCTACAAAACCTACCTGCCCGCTTGATTGTGTGTGACTGCCTAGGCGACTCCAAGCTCTGTAATTCCGCCTGTAGTTCTAAATGCAATTTATAAACGTTGCACGTATCTACATAACTCTAACATCGGCATTGTTTGAAAGTTTAATTCAAGCGTAAGTAACACATATTGATAACATTTCTTCAGAAATATTCCTTTACTGAAAGTTGGTAAGGTTTTAAAGTTTTGGCATATCTTTGTCGCGCATTCGGAGGAAAAAAAATTCTGATTGACCAGTACAATTCATTTTATTTTCTACTCTGATGCTTCCAAGTATTTTCGTACGCCCGTTATAATATCTTGAAATTATCGACACGTCTCAAATTAAATACAAAAGTAGTGGCGCGATTGTGTGTAGTTTATTCAACCAATCACAGCAGCGCTTGAAATGGAGTCACATTAATTTTGCGATAATTTTCTTTGTAGAAGATGCTTGTAAAACTGATGTCCCACAAAGCTTATTATACATTAGAACTTTTGAACTACATTAGAACTATTGCACATTAGAACTTTTAGGGTTCCGTATCTCAAAAGGAAAAAACGGAACCTTTATAGGATCAGTTTGTTGTCCATCCGTCCGTCTGTCTGTTAAGACCCTTTTTCTCAGGAACGCGTAGAGGTATCAAGCTGAAATTCAAATACTCATAAAAAAATACAGACGTTTATGCCGCAAATTTCCGCAAATTTTCGACACTCGCAAGAGAATCAAAACCTACAGGGTACTTTCCGTGAATTCAGAATACTGAAATTTGGTACGAAGCAACGTCTTATAGCACAAATAAAGGAAAATTTGCCAAAACCGTAAATTTTTAATTACATCATATAATAAAAATATTTTTAATAAATTTAAACTTACTACCCATTTCTTCATGGGCGCGTAAAGGTATTAAATTGAAATTCATACCAAATACTCAGGTCTATAATACCTTTAAGCTGTAACGAAATCAAGTTTCTATGTCAACGCAATCAAAATAAACAACGATTTAAACCGTATATTTTTAAACTCGCAACTACTCGCAAGGAAATCAAAACCTAAAGGGTACATCTAGTCGACCTAGAATCTTGAAATTTGGAAAGAAGCAATGTTTTATAGCACATATAAAGGAATAATTTCGAAAACCTTAAAGTTTTAGTTACATCACATATTTTTAGGGTTCCGTACCTCAAAAGCAAAAAACGGAACCTAAAGGTTACCTACAGGTTTGTACGGAACCATCGGTGCGCGATTCCGACTCGCACTTGGCCGGTTTTATTACTATTTACTAACGGATATTCTCAGAGGAATTCCCCTGAGAATATCTGTGTAAAAATGTCCATTAACACTAAATACATTAATGTAAAAATATAAGATAAGTTTCAACAATATAAGCTGGGAGCTTTCACTGCTAATTTGTGCACAACATTGTAAAAACTTTTATCGAATAAAAGTTGTTTGGAAACTGTGGACACCGGCATTCGAAGTTATTAATTTTACCGACATTAATTTTAGTTTTTGAAACTGTCGCAAATTCTACTATATAAATACGATATTGCATATGTAATACGTATTTTTTACTTCATTCTTGCAATACTTATTATTTTTTATTATTTTCATTATTTCAGCCGAAAGACGTCTACTGCTGGACATAGGCCTCCCCCAGCCCGGCGAGCACGGCCTACTGTGACATGGCCTAAGTCACACTTTTTATCACAGTTTGGGCGATAAAGCCATTTTGTCTTAAATGCTAGCACGGCGCCGTGAAATATTTTCTTGACTTGTGGCATAACTTCTTGACGTTTTTTTTTCTTTTTCGGCAATTTTCCAATTTTATTGCAGTTTCGGTTAAACCTTAACCATAAAAATGATTTAGGTTCTGAGAAGCATAGCCCTACGACGCACTGTTTCCGAATTATGGGCCTCCGAATGTTATTTTATTTTGCATAAAACGCCCAAAATGGTATCTCAAAAACGGTATGTCCTAGGCAAAATACCAGCAGCATCCCAACATGAATTAATGAAAATGTTTTTTTTTTTTTACTTTGCGTGGTTTTCGACTTGAACTACAAATTCTTAACAGACAATATTTTCGGTCATGACAAGTTACGATAAAATATGTCATGTCTTACAATTTGTCTTAAATGCTAGCACGGGACAACCATGTGCCATAGTTTAATGGCGCGACAGGCCTTTCTTGTTCCTGACTTCATAGTGCGACATAATCTGAATAGACGACCAAATAAAATTATACGTATAAAAGTGTGCCGTTCATACAGATAAACAACTTTTTAATATTGTTGGGAACAAATTAATATTTGACCCACGACCATAGACTTACTAATGCACACTTTATTTTTCTTTGTTTGTTTGGTAACATAGTAAGTGTTTGTTAGAAAGATATAATTATTGTGAAAATTTTATTATATAATTACTTAAAAAATATAATAGCTTGGACCCTGTTCCCGATACCGGTGGGCCCCTATTTTTTATATTTTAAATGTTTTTTGGGAGTTTTATTTAAGAAATATTTAAAAATGTACAAAGTAAGAAGAATATGGAATAAAAGAAAATAATTATAAAAAAGAAGTAATAATCAAAATAAAAATAATAATTAAAAATAAGAATAAAAATTAAAAAAATTACAATTATAAAAAAAGTAATAATATAGAATGAATTAATAATCCTGTAACTTTTCAATTAATTAATAAGCATTGCACACACACTAAATACATTTATTGCCATTTGGTGCAGTAATTTAAAAGGATTTTTTTTTTTTTTCATGTATATAATTTTATTACCACCTCCGAAAGAAAGTGATAAATTTTTCTGAATCATCTGTCAAAATGTGAAATTTGTGACAAAATGGGTGCACCCGTTTCAGCAATTAAGACCCAATGAGTCCCAAATAAACGTCAGGAAATTTACTCACGCCGCCGGTGCTAGTATTTAAGAAAAATTACTTTATCGCCCAAACTGCGATGAAATGTGTGACTCAAGCCATGCCACAATAGGCCATGCTCGCCGGGCAGCATCAAGAAAGGCATGTCGCGCCTTTAAACTATGTCACATGTTTGACCCGTGCTAGCATTTAAGACAAATTGTAAGACTTGACATAATTTATCATGTCTTGTCACAAATGTCTTGGGTACGCCCATGCTCGCTCCGCAGGTGTCGCCCGCCACATTGACCGATCCCGTGCATCTCGCATCCACAGCGCCTAGCGCCCTCCATTTATTATTTTAGTTTTGTTTAATTATATAGTTAATTAATTTTGTCAATACAAAACTTATTACGTAACTAGATGCTTATTATACTCTTGTAATTAAATATATAAATATAAATCAGAAAACGGTGATTTGATGTTTAACTTCAGTTCTCAAACAATGTTAAATAATAATGTTTTGTTTTTGTAATTATTTAGGTGGTGTACAATAAAGTATTTAATTAATAAATAAATAATTAAACAAACTACAGGTAGCTATTATAAACCATAAGTTATTAAAGAAATTCCAATAGCATCTCTGTTATTTACATTAATAGAGAACTGGTTACAATAACATAATAATATGACTTATAAATATGCGGTCTAATTGAAAAGAGAAAGGCGCAATATTAATTCCTGCTCGTGGTCCATCTACATGGTTCTCCTGGCTGTATTGTTATTTCTATGGTCCCATTTAGTTGTTATAAATTATATATATTTGGAATATATTATTCAATTTCTAAACGACAAAAAAAATACATTTATTTTTTATATATTTTTATGTATGACTTTTTATAGAATGACAGATTTAAAAAAAAAATAGAATGTACATCATAGTTGTTCTCAATTAAATTTGAAAAATAAAATCAGCCCCTAAAGGTAAAGAAATAGATTTATTGATAATTTTCCCACTGAATTTTCAATTGTGAACAGATTCTGTTCAAATTAAGTGAACTGAAAAGCGGAAATAAATCTTTTCTACAAAGAAAGTTTGACGCCAACTCAAAATCATCATCAGCCTTATAATCTTCCCACTGCTGGGACACAGGCACAATTACACAATATTTTTTTTTTAAACCTGGCTTTAAAAAAGAAACGGAAAATATCTATTGCTCAAATCAAATCAAAATCCTTATTTCAATTAATCCATTTAAAAGGTACTTTTATTTAAGTGCTCAAAGGAGAGCCGTTTATTGGTTTTTTCCTTGAGAGAAGAAGATTCTGTAAAATACCCCCGATATACCTATATTTGGATAATTTTTATTACATCAAGATTACGTTATTAGATACTGCTTTTATCGATCATGCATTTGCAAAGAAAACTGTTTTTAGAGATCCGAAGTCAACAAGGAACCCTTTTAGTTTTGCTCTGTCCATCCGCAGCATAGCTCAGAGAATCTAAGTACTAGAAATCTATAATTTGGCATCGATATACTTATTAATAATTCCGACAAAGTGGTAAAATAAAACCAAGGAAAAAATATTTTTTTGTGTTTCCTCCTATAGACGTAAAGTGGTGTTTTTTTTTAATCGTCTATCCCATGGTGCGGGGTATCGTTGAATAGGCCATTCAAAAATATTGGGTTTGTTAAAACCATTTTTCGATTCAGAGATCCGTTTGCGTAATATTAAGCTTTAAATTGTAAATTTATGTTAAAGTCAAGTATTTCCCCTCCCATGCCAGCGAAATGGTTGCTCTTGGCTTTGTGAAAAAATTCACGGCAGTAATAAATATCACAGCTAAGTAGGCTTTGCAAGTTTACAAGTAATAGTCGACCAACTTATAAAATGTACTTGAAACAGTAAAAATTTTGTACAAATACCATTGAAAAATTTACTTAAATAACGTTGTTAACTGTGTATAACAGAGTAACTATATGCTTATGAACCATGTAAAAATATACAAAAATAAAATAGTAACAGGCGTTACAAGTTTATGAGTAATAGTCGACCAACTTATAAAATGTACTTGGCACTCTAAAATTTTGGTACAAATGCCATTGAAAAATTAATTAAATAAAGTTGTTAGCTGTGTAAAACAGATAGTAAATATATGCTTATGAACCATGTAAAAATATACAAAAATAAAATCATAAGATCCATACTAATAATGATTTCTAAATTAATAATGTTTAAGCTCGAATAACGCATTGGAGTGACCGGCCGGAGTCGTTGGCGTTACCGGTCCATAGTCCATACGGCGCATGCGCGCGGTGTAGTCTATTTTGTGTTAGTGCAGAAGTATTTTTGACGCGTGGCCCGACACGCACATGGGCGGATTTTTTTCTTCGTTTGTTTAGGGTACATTTTTACATTTTAATATATATTGTTATGTTCATCGCTAACACTTATAAATTGCACCAGGATATAAGCACGCAGTCCCATAGGTGATTTGGCAGAAAGCCCGATTGTTCACGAGTTATCGTCAGAAATATAGTCCGCTAGTGTGGTCTAGGACTAAGCTACTATTTAACTGTACTACTTGAGTTTTATCGCTTTTTAAAAAACAAGTAGTTTGAGATATGAATTAAGATTTAGATAGTTGCTGAAACTACTTGTTATCTATACAAGCTTTTATTTAACATGCTTTATTAGTTAGTTGACTACTTCTTCAACTCAATCAATTCAATCTTGCAACTTAATTTTAAAACAGTTATCCGCAAGCGATTAAACTAATATTTTGTATATACATTTGATTTTGATGACAGTGCACTGGAGGTAAGCTTGTTAAAATAGTTTTTTTGTTATTTAAATATTATTGTGTTGTAGTTGGTCAATTTCAATTGAAGCACTTAAATAAATTCAAATAAATTATGAATGTGTACAATGTGTAATTTCTGATAAATATTGAATTGAAAATTTTCATACCTAAGGAAAAATTAAGATAATTAGGAACTTGTCGGCATTTCACTTCAACATAAAAAATAAAGGATTTACTTTACCCTTTAAACTAATATGGGACCTATACTAATCTCGGTCCGCACTCAATCATTACGCTCTTGGGATTCCTACCACCCTCATAATTCATACTTTTAAAGGCAATCTCAAACAATATCTGCCAGAAGCTCCTAGTCCATAGAGGCCTGAATACCGCCATACATTTTCTCACTTCATTTATCTTTATAAAAGTGAGTCGAACCTTTCTTAACTTGCTGTTAAGACGGACAAAATGGTGCGTAAAAAGTGTGAGAAAATATGGTGTAAAACAAATGTGACAAAGTTTACGGTGAATAAAAATCCATAGGAAATAAGGGTTATAAATTTTACCCCATAAAAATAAGTACAACAAAGAGAGATACAGAGGGCTGGGATATAAAACGTCAATATAAACGAGACTGTATTACGTGTATGGAATCAGGCGTTGCTTTGTCAAGTGTGAAAATAAGGTGAGATGTTCAAACATACGCCTCATTAATTTGGATGCACCTGTTTTCAAATCTTATTATAAATTTAACCAAGTTTTAACTGTTTGGAATTCTTATCCACTGAAATTGGATTTCAAAATCTTTGAAATAAAGCGTAAATTTTTCAAGAGAGGACTCACACAGCATATACACAGCAATTAAAAAAAGAAATGTAGTGAAAATTAACTGTACCAAAAAAATACTGGAAAAAGCAATAAAAAATTGACGGTTGAACCGTGTGGTCGACGTTTGGTATCTTAGCTACAGAATAATTTTTACACTACATATTATATCTCTGAGTTTAAAAAAACTAGAAAATAAATCCGAAATAAATAAGAAAATTCCTTTGGATAAATGATTTTGTTGGACTGTTGTTATTTAGAATATCTTCCGAGTTTCGGATTTACACAAAAGTATATAAAATAAACCAATTTCAGAATCATTAATTTCATTGTTGATGGTTTTTATAGTAGAGGTAAAGTTCTGGGTATATTTCTGGATCTAAAACGTTTGACACGATCTCTGTCCCTATTCTGCTCGCTAAGTCTGGCTTATTGTTATAAGTGCATGGGAATTCGAGGTATACCTTTGGATTTGTTCAGGAGCTACTTAAGTAACCGCAAACAGAGTTTTAAGATTAATGATGACTTTAGCCAAGAGGTCGACATGGAGTATGAAGTCCCCCAAGGAAGCGTGCTTGGTCCAACACTATTTCTAATTTACATGTAATGATTTATGTAATCTTAACATGGACGGGGTAAAATTTACAGTTTTGGAGATTAAACGTTTTTATTATTTAGAGCCAATACAGTCGGCAATAAATAGCATGAGATTGTTACAGTATTATCAATAGCACAACTATTAAGTATCTAGGAGTTGTTGTTTATCGGTTTCTCAACTGAAAAGAACAAGCCCAAAAACTAAGTGCCCGTATCCGAAAACTAATCTATAGATAATTAATTTAACATAACATTATTATAACATAATAATAATAATAAATTTAACATTATTATAACAATTGAAATTACTTACTTTTTTTTTTAATAAATTATTCTTATTCTTATTTCACTATCAAATAATTAATGTTAAATGAATTTTAAAATAAATATTTATTAAATGTCAACGAATTTGGACTATTATTATACAAAAAAATAATATTGTTACGACAAATAATTTTACACAGGGAAGAATAAAACTGGCCCACCAGTAGTACAGTTTATAACTAAAACGGGGGTCAAGGAGTTTCACACCAACCTGGTTGGAAATTGGAACATGTATTGTGTTATTGTATAAACATGATGTAACCGTTTTTTATCTGTGCCAATAAATGTTTTATGATTCTGATGATTATTGTCAACCAGATAAAAAGAGAATTCTGAACAGGAATTATTTATTTATTTTATTTATTTTATTATTAATGTACACACAGAAAATACATACAGAAAACACATCATGACATTGGAGTACAAAGGTACTGCTTATTTCTTAAGAAATTTCTACCAGCAGACCCGCGAAAAGGAGAAATGAAGAAGAAATGTAGACAAATAGTGTGTGAGAACAGGAAGAGAAGAAAAGTGAACGAATAACCTAAGATATAAATACATACACATATAGTGTAAGTGATACATACTTAAATAAATACATAACTCTAAAATATATAGATACTAAATATATATACATACTAAATATATAAATATCAGTTTTGAGAGGAAAGATAATGCTCTTTTACTCGTTTTTTAAAAAGCGAGATAGTGTCTAGATCTCTGATGCTAGGCGGAAGTGAGTTCCACAATCTCACAGCATGGACAGAGAAGGAATAGGAATAATAGCTGGTTTTATGAGGATGGGATTTAAGGAGGGATCTAAGATGTGACCTACATAATGCATCTCTAGGGCGAGCGTAAGAAAATCGCTCACGCAGGTAGGAAGGATAAGACGGGTTGTGTAAGATGTTGAAGAGGAGACATAAAATCCGAGTGTTCCTGCGAAGACGGATTGGGAGCCACTTGAGTTCCTTGCGAAGGTGAGAAACATGATCATACTTACGTAGACCATAAACAAAGCGAATGCATAAGTTTTGCAGGCGCTCAAGCTTGTTCAATAGCTCCTCTGTGGCATCCAGGTAGCAGGCGTCGGCATAATCTATAATCGGCTGAATAAGTGTTTGTGCCAAAGAAATTTTCGTCTTTAAGGGCAATAGACTCTGGAGGCACTTTAGCGAATGGAATGAAAAATGCACCTTACGACTGACTTCGTTGACCTGAGCATGCCACGAAAGATTGGAGTCAATGATTACCCCCAGATCCTTTGCGGTTTCGGTAAATTCTATGCGAACACCGTCGAGATATAGAGGCATCAAAGAAGCAAGGTTAGCCGCATTGCGAACGAATTTGCTGCCCATGACCATGGCCTGTGATTTACTTGGGTTAATTTGTAGACCAAATGATTTAGCCCATGAGCTGATACAAGCCAGGTCCTGGTTCATAGCCGCAACAGCAGAACCAGCGTCGTCTAAAGTAAAATGTCGATAGAGCTGCAAGTCATCTGCATAAAGATGGAAACTAGATGAGATTACTCTGGTAACAAAGTTAATGAAGATTGAAAAAAGAAGAGGAGAGAGAACGCTACCCTGAGGAACCCCCTCAGTGAGGCTACACCAATCAGAGAAGGACTCATCAAGGCGAACACACTGAGAACGTCCCCGAAGATAAGAATTGAACCATGCTAAAGCGGAAGAAGAAAAATTTATGGATTCCAGAATACCGAGTAAAATGTCGAAATCCACTGAGTTGAAGGCACTGCTAAAGTCAAGCAATACAAGTACAGTAAGGGACTTATTCTCCATAGCCCAGCGGACATCGTCAGTTACTTTTAAAAGTGCAGAAACAGTGCTGTGACGACCGAACGAAAACCGGATTGAAAGGGAGATATTAACGAGTTTGATGTCAAGAAATATGATACTTGTCTATGAACTAAGTGTTCGAAGACTTTAGAGAGAAATGGAAGGATAGAAATAGGTCTAAAGTGAGTTAATAAAGAAGGATTGTTGGTTTTAGGTAAGGGTATGATGTGAGCCTGCTTCCAGACCGTCGGAAAAGAGCAAGAGGTAAACGAGTGATTAAAGATATGAGTTAGAACAGGAAGCAATGATTGAAGGATAAGAGTAATCATTCTGGAACATAACTTATCATTACCGACTGCTGAAGAAGTTATTGCCAAAACAGACTTCTTAACGTCATCCTCGGTAACATCGCTAAGGTTAAAGGTCGGGCATTGTGGCAACGGCAAACTGGAAAGACTCTCTAAAGTTGCTGCCTTGACACACTTATCAAGAGAAAAAGGAAGACGAGAGAAATGATTGTTGAGATCATTGAGGTTCACATCCTTGCACTGGTTGGTAGGCGATTTGCCTATTCCTACAGACTTAAGGAATCTCCATATATCGGCAGAACTACGGTTATTGAGTTGTTCATGGAAGTAGCGCCTCTTAGCATCCTGACACAGATGACTGCAGCGATTACGTAAATATTTGTATCGAGATTCAGGTCTGAAGGTCTGCGCTTATACCTGCTTTTGGCCTTGTCCCTACGGGCCATATGCTCCTTAATTTGTGGTGTAATCCATGGTGCAGGATTATGCCGTACTTTGACTCGTCGGATAGGGGCATGCTGGTCAAACAAGTTCAGAATGGTTACATTAAGGCATTCCACCTTGTCGTTGATGTCATCGGTACTGACCAGAGCAGACCAATCGAGATCGCCGGCATCACGCCGCAGTGCCTCCAGGTCTATGCCCTTGTAGTTACGAAGATATAAGAGCTGGGGCTTACGCTTGGGAACACGGATACGATAAGATAGGTAAACAAGATCGTGGTAAGAGAAAGTAGCAGTAAGCTGGCCATGGGAAGAAACATTATTAGGAGAGGAAACAATCATAAGATCAAGTAAAGAAGGCGTACAATTGGGAAAATAGTGAGTAGCAGAGAGAGGCAAAACTTGAAGATTGAACGAAGACAAGAGTGAAAGGAGTTTAAGAGAGCGGGAGTCATTTTTAATCAAGCAGGTATTAAAGTCACCCATTAAAATAATGTGCTCATACATGGGACATAGATCGCTGAGAGTGGATTCAAGAGAATTGAAGTAGTCAATGTGAAGATTAGGGCTGTAGAGTACTGCAAGCAGAACTTTTGTGTGATGAACACATACTTCAATAAACAAGTATTCAGCCGATTCAGAGTACAGCGAAGGAGATGAACTAACCACCCTGTAGGGTAAGTCAGACCGCAGGTACACCGCCACACCTCCTCCACCTTTGCCAGTCCTATCATTGCGGATCAAAACGAAGCCGGGGAGTGAATAACAAGTTGATGGGAGAGAAGGCTTCAGAAATGATTCCGATATCAATATTGCATCCAGGTTAGCACTGCTAAAGGATGCCAGAAGTTCAGAATAGTGACCAGGAACACTCTGGGCGTTTATGTGCACAATATGAAGATTTAAGGATGGGTCACTATCCGCACTAGCAAAACTATCAGAAGAAGAGCATGAGATGAAGCTGTCATTAAAATCAGCTACATCATTCATAATATATATAAATATACCTAAATAGTAATACAAATAAATATAATTAATATAACTAAAATCTATGTAAATACTTAAAACGCTAATAAAGATTTCCTATCAATAAGAAAACTACCCCAACCCGCTGGTATATTGGCAGAAATTTTACAAAAACTATTATAATAACTAGAAATAGAATAAGGAAATTCAACAAGTATAAATAACAATCTATTCACACATCGACATCGAATAAAATGTAAAAAGAATAAAAACAAAACGCAATGCAATCCACTGTCAGACGTCATGTCAACTGACAGATGCCAACTGTCAGTGCCACAACGCCTAGTCATTCATTCTGTCAAACTAAAAACATTGTAAAAAATATTATCAAAACACCGGATAGGTTAAATAAATTAAAATTTTAAAGGTGATATACGTAAAATAACTTATTGAACTACCGGCCTGAGAATGGAAATGGTGAATCGCTAGTGCAAAACGACCAAATTTAGGAGTAAATATGGACTGAAAACACAAACAACAATTTATGTGTTACTTGCGCAGACGAGTCTTCCTAATGTTCTTAGCAGGCGCAGCCGATGTTGCAACCACAGGAGATCCAAGTTTCCCAGATTGCGAAGAACCCCCGGTGTCGACTGAGCAGGATGGGAATTTGGCCATCAAATCGCGAAGTTCGCCCGCCGTATCAATCTTTCTTCGGGACTTGTCTGGGCAAATAAGCACAATTTTGCCCTCCATGGACCAGCAATTTAGCATGCCGAAATGTTTCCGAGCCGCTACAAACAAGTGGTGCCTAGCTTGTGTTAAAAACTCAGAGACAGTTATCCCTGTGCCCTTGAGAGCTTTCTTGCTATCCCACACTAGCTGACGGTTCTCCATTTTAAAAAATCGCACCAGTATGGGACGGGCCTTCTGCTGTGAGTATCCAAGTCTATGACAGACATGGATAATATTCTTGTCCCTACTTAACTCTGTCAATTTAATTTGGTCAGATAAAATGTTATGGACCACGTCAATCAACTTCTCACTGTCCCTCTCTGGAACACCATGGAACAACAGGACCTTCCTTCTCATAGTAGTTTCATGCCTGTCAAAACCAACAGCAAGCAGCTCCACCTGAGACTTTAATTTGGTGAGTGCTTGGTAAACAAATTGCTTGAACTCCGAGAACTCACTTGCTATTGAAGAAATGTCAGGTGAAGCCGATGGAGTACTAGTGATGGCCTTCTGCAATTTTGCTTCGTAATCCTGCATACGAGTACCGAATAACTTCTCAAGATCCTCCAGACTGGCAGTGAGTTTATTGTCCATGTTGTGGTAGTGACAGTAGTAGTGACTGTAACCAGATATGTCTCAGTGCTGCAGACTTGATAACAATATATAGCGGGTGTAGGACGGTTTAGTGTAACATTAACTGTTTTATTTCATTAAATATTAGAAATATGTATTTTAAATATTAATTTAACTTAGAGCTCACAAAAAAATATGTATATGCTTTGTCTACCCACATAAGAAGACTATTATATAGAGATTATTGTGAAATAGGTAAATTTGGAGATCTTGACATCCACTTTAACCGACAATAGGGTAAAAGCAGGATATAGTTTCCCTGATTGTAATTACTCTAGTTTCGTGGATGAATTTCAGGCTATTTTATTATCTATCGGAAGATTCTTCAACTATCACTTACTTGAAGAAGTAGGAGGAGGAGATAGGGAGGGTGGAGGTTTAGATAGTAGGAGTTATGGTATGTTGTTGAATATTTTGCGGGATAGGTAGAGACTATTTCTTGGTGGGCGGTGGCTAACTTAAACGTTATTTACATGGATAAGGCAGCTATCCCCTATAAGGGATAGGTGTCTCAAAATATAGCGGTCCGCAAAAATCGCTAATACTTTGGAAACATTAAAGATAATGATTTTTACTTTCATAATATTGTAGATACAATCCTAAAGTACCGGTCCGTATTTCAAATAAAGTAATTTGATTTTTGTACTGAGAGATATAGAGTGATATAAAAAAGAGTGGCAACTATTCGGCTTTTAGCCTTATTTAAAGGCGTACTGACTGGCGAGAGATGAATAAACCGTCTATTTTAAGATTGTTTGATGTTCAAAGTATATTAGTAGACATATATACATACCTAAAATGTTTTTTTCAATTACACCCTAAAAGCTTGCCCGAACACACTTCAACCCCGTATGTTTCCAACACAAAGGATATTTTCTAGCGGCGCCTCCAGGTGTATCCGTGACCCTGTCAGGGTCGCGGATAAATTTGAAAGAGAGTTACCGCGGCCCTGGCACAAGCAACTGAAGGAACACGGGTGGGTTTTAGTCAGTAAAAGTCTGACACGCCCTCCCGCTTCACCCAGAGCGGGAGAAGTCATTGGATGATTTCCCATCCAAAAAAAAAAAAAAAAAGTTGTATCCGTGACCGCATTGCCAACGTGTGCTCATATGTTGCCCATTCTCTTTCGGTACGTGAGTAAAATAAACTTTAACACAACTTTTACTTAAGAATTTTCTTGTAGACCTCTTCGTGGTTTACAAAACGAATAGATTGCTAATGGATTTGCGCCAATAGTTTTTTTTTATTGTATTAAAGGAACTTGGATTCTGAAATCGCCAACCCGCTTTGAGCAAGCGTAGTGATTAATGCTCGTGCCTTATCAGTATCAGAAGAGGCCTTTGCCCTGCAGTGGGACGGTAGTAGGCTGGTATTATTTACAAGTGTCATTCTGAATTTTGACAGTTAATTATTTCGACACGGTCCCAATTTCGAAAAACAATAGTTCAACTACTCATTGCTTCGACAGAATATATTATTATATTCGACTAGCATGGCTAATTTACCAAGAATCACACGGTAAATCTTGGGATTTACGTCAAAAACTTGTGAATGTTTGAACAATTGTAATGTCTATCACACACTATCATACTACACACACACACTATGACTAGTCAGAGGTCTGTTGGGTTCCCAGAGGCGGCTTAATTATCACTGAGACCAGAGGTGAAGACTATGATACAAAATGATGTTAAGACTATGATGATTGAATATTATATTAGTAAGACGATTTTTTTAGGTGAATTCGACTATTCGTAGCACTATAGTGTATCATAGACATTACAATTTTTCATCATTTACTAGTCTCTGAAGTAAATCATAACATGTACCATACGATTGCAGGAAAAAGCTCGAAATCAACGATTATCATTTATCATTCTTTACCTCGGTTAATTACCTAGGTTTAACCGATAAATCCTTGATTTGATTTACCGTACTTAGGCTTTTAAAATAGCATAGCAACAACATACCATACTAGCTGTTTCTCGCGGCTTCGCTCCCGTGGACCACACGTTTTCGGGATTCAAAAATAGCCTATGTCAGTCAGGAATAATGTAGCATTCTATTGGTGACAGATTTTTTTAAATCGGTCCAGTAGTTTCGGAGCCTATTCGGTACAAACAAGCAAACAAAAAAACCTTTCTTCTTTATAATATTATATTAAAGTATAGAAGTATAGATAAAAGTAGGATTTGATTAGCATTTGCTCAAAACTTTTAAAAGAAGAGTGGAGGTGCGTAATCTGTATTGTACCTAGATTTAATCAAACCGTTTGATAGATAAGGTTTTGTTTAGTCAGGTATTAAATGTGTTAGTAAAATGATAAAACATTACTTCACACAGCTGAAACTTTTACATCGGCATTGTTAAAATAAAGATTTATTTTATTGGCCACTCTGAATCGTTGATATTCGCTTTAACTTCAGTTTATTCTAAATGATTTCAAATCGAATTCCTCACTTTCAAAGCCCTTCTATATGACGATCCTGTTTAAATCCTACTTCCTTCTTTTCTAATATTATAAATATGAAAGTATGTGAGGACGGATGTTTTTTACTCTTTCACGTAAAAACTGCTCAACGAATTTTGATGAAACATCACAGTAATATAGCTTATACATCATTATAATAGGTATATAGCACATTATAATTTATATTAATACTAGCTGTTGCCCGCGGCTTCGCTCGCGTTTATATAGATTTTGTCCATCCATTCTGGTTGTCGATATGGGTACAGGTTGCGAAAAATCCAATTTTGCAGTTTTAGTTTTCATCAAAATTGGTCCCGTGTCTCCTGTGAGTGTTTTTCGCTGTTCTTCGTAGTGTCTGATTTGACCATCCACGCCAACTTGTAAAACTCAGCCTGTGAGGTATTTAACGTAATTAAACGATTACCTTATTTAATTCTAGAAGTTGTTCAGTACGGGTATAGGTTAAATAGTTACAAAAGGAAACAAATAAACTTTGCCCGCTAATTGAAGATACTCTATCTTAAATTTTATCTAGATTCCTTAATTATGCTGTTAATCGTGGGTACAATATTTTAGGACGCTGCTGTATACTATGTTGTGTGTCCTTCCTATGATAAACGCGAGCATGTTACATATAGCTGGCCATGGGTGAATGGATTTTCCAAATGCAACCCTGCTACCCTCGAGCTTTGTTAATATTAATAGCAACACTAAGTTTTATTGGGAACTGGAGTCATTTGAATTGAAATGGTCAGTGGAGTTTATTGTGATTTGACGTACGAACACGCAGTTCCCTTTTCTCATACCTGTTAATATAGTGGCATCAATTATATTTTGTCCTTATTGTGTAATAAGAAGCCTCATCCCATGTCATAATTGGGGTGCATCAATATATTGCATAAGCATAACTGGTTATTCTAATTTCCCCATATAAACTATAGTACCCCATTTCACCCCCTTTTAGGAGTACTTTGAAAAAATAAATATGTAGACCTAAATTATTTGATATCAAAAACTTTCCTGCAAAGCTTCAACCATATCGAAAACCGCAATAAAAAGTTTCATTCAAGTTTCAGCTTCCCCCTTTTTCCCCCTTAAAATTTGAATTTACAAAAATCTAATATCCACTCTTTAATTATTTGTATTAACTTTACTTCCAAAATTTTTAAGTGAATCGGATGCCATAATAAGAAATTGCATAAAAAATAACCCCATTTCTCCCTTTTTTTTTTGTTTTTGTTTTATTGAGTTGGTTTGTACAAACACTTTTACATGTCGATCATATTTTTTTAAACTAGATGAGGTCGGCGTTTCCTGTCTGACTACTCTGAGAAGAAAGACCGAAACAAACTCAGAGGTCACAGTCTCTTTTAAAGTCCAGACAAAATCTTGGTTAGATCATGTGAAGACCATGTAGACTGATGTCTGAAATGGTCTTTTGAGGAAAGAACCAGCCAGATTGAGTGGACCTGTCCAGTCAGTGCACGCATTTGTCAATAACCGTGCAGCTCAACTCACAATTTCAGGAGCTCAACGAATTGACGAACAATACCAAAGAAAAGACATTCGGGTAGACCGCATAAATACTCAAACTGCCAGACCATGATTAAAAACTAACGAAGAAAAATAAAAAAATAAAAAAAATGATCCACATAGTCTTCACATTCACAATAATTAAAATAAAATAAATAATACTTTAAAAATTAAATATTTTTGTAATAGCAAGAAAATAAAAAAAATTAAAGATCTAAATTCACGGTGCAAAATAAAAATAAAAAACTAAATTAATTGGAGCAGCTCAATCCCAAGCCTTTTTGTCCTCGACGTAATCTTTAATTTTATAAAACGCTTTCTGGCACAGTTGTAAATAGTGTATTTCGTACATGTATCTCTTTAGGGTTTACCTATACTTTTTATTATTTATGTTAACTGGCTCGTTCCTGACTTGTGAAAACTTGCAGGCTAAGAGAAAACTTAGAAATTTTAACGATGCATCTGACGTACGTCGGGCTCCACTAACTTTTACCGTATTTTGCAATATCGAGTAACAGGTTTGTGTTTGATACCTTCGATATTAAGTGCTTGGAGTTTTGGCTATTAATGTTAGTAAGCAAGATACCTCGTTTGAGCTCTTAATTTTTTATCTACCTTTGCCATAGATGCCTACGATTACCGATGCTTAATACGTTTGTGGATTTTTCTACCTGAATTACTTTCTCTCGTTGACTTGAATGTACTCTGTCCCCTGTACCCAGTACCCTGGCAGAAGTGTGTCATGCTTTCTCAAACGTATCTCTGATGGTGGCACATGCATTGAATCATTCGGTTCCCTTCATTATGGTTGAGCTGAGTGGTGCAATCCACGCGTCATGTTCATGAACGGGTGCCATCAGTTGGGATTGGTCACAACTTGGCTGCCTTGGCCTGTTTTTAATTAATTATTGTATTTTGGGGTTGTTTGTTTTTCTCTAGACGCTTTTACGTGCATGTCTTTTTACATCGTTCTCACATAATGTGTTATTTTCAACAAGAATGATGTACCCAAATACTTGTACTTACAATTTATATATGTATTCTTGCACGTTCTTCTCCATATAAACCTGACACTTGCGAATGTGCAACTATACTTCATAAAAGATAGCTTGATCTCTGCGACATATGTCAAACTGACATATACGTTATTGTTACGTCATTGTTAGCCTGTCAAGCGCTATTGTTACTGTATTGATACTGACAGCTGTCTTAAAAATCAGTCAATCAATCAATCTTTTATGAAGTATAGCTTAATTTTAGTTTTTTTTTGTTGTCCATTCAAAAGTACTTTTAAATGGATTAGTTGATATAAAATGCTTTTGTTTTTTTTTTCGTATTACTAAGGACTTCAAAATAACTAGCGAAATTATGTTGTGTGATGATCATTATTTTTACGCTTTGTCATACAGAATTATAGACGGACAATTCTACCATCATTCTTAACAATAGAAATGCCCATAAAAATTACAAAACCATACTCTTAATAATTATACCCAGCAAATTTTTTAAGATATCAATAAAGGCCACAGTCCCGTACTCCATAATTTTTAAACTTTAATTGCCCACCGCCACAGTTCAGTCATATCACGTGCCAAAATAACTGCCCTAACAACAGGTTTCTTGATCTCTTTATAAACTCCCACAAGGGTCTAAAATTTTATTTCTATTGTCCAACTTTCCTCGACGTCATGTGACAACAGAATTTGAAGTGACGTCGTTTCGAGGTAAATGGGGAGTTTAATGATGATGCCAAAAGTCTTTTTGGTAGTGATAAACCAGTTTCTATTGTCTTTGATTTTTCTATTAAAGCTCTATTGCTATTGATAATGATAAAATCATTTTGCCTACCCCCATGAGGAAGAGGCGTAAGTTGTGTTTGTATGCATGTAATCATCGTTTTTATAAGAATAATATTGATAGCTTAAAAACTTGGAACCTGATTGGAATGTCCGACAGGCGACAGATCACAAGTAACAATCTGACTATTTCGTCTCTATCCGACCTATGAACTTCAGGTGATAATGTTTATTATTACCTAAATTTTACTAACAAATACCAATAATTATATTGATAAATAACATTTTTCTTTGAAGTGCCCTCATTGTTCCTAGTACAACCAACTTGGTTTTGCGGTTTGATACGAAAACCTAAATGTGTGAAATACGGAACGCACTTGGCTGGTTTTTTTTTCTAACTTTCTAACTACCTAGGTACTCGAGCCATCAGAGCAATATATAATCTTCGCCGGCGCGATTCTCTAAGGGAACTGTTTAAGGACATTAACATCATGACGGTTCCTTGTCAATATATTTATGAAAACATCATGTACGTGAGAAAGAATTTACATCTTTTCAGTAAAAACGGCGACAGACATAATTACGTTACTAGAAATAGGGACCAATTAGTACAACCAGGTTTCAGACTGGCTAAAGTAGCCTCATCTTTCATGGGGTACTGTACAAAATGTTACAATAAAATTCCTCCCTACATTCTTGAACTGAATGAGACGAAGTTTAAAACCTGTATAAAACGCACACTATGTAGGCTGGCATATTATAAGTTGGGGGATTACATCACTGATAAAAATGCTTGGCTCAATGCTAGTCCTGCTCCACAATCCATATCCACTAGGGCGCAATAACAAGTGATATGCAGAACATTATTGTGCGCGTGTGTTGGATCATCCGGTTCCCTTCATGATGGTTGAGCTGGCTGGTGCCAATTCATGCGTCATGTTCGTGAACGGACGCCGTCAGTTGGGATTGGTCATAACTTGACTGCTTCGGATGTTAATGTTTTTCTAGTATCTATTATATAACTGCACAGTACATATGTGAGTACGTCTAATGCTTTATGTCTGTAGGTGGTATGGTGGTGTGTAATGCTATTCTGGGTGCATTGTCCTCACATATATGAACTAATAACTATATATGTACCTATGTTCCTAAATATTGTAAAAAAACAATAATTTTTTAAAAGAGTAAGTATGGAGTTTCTTGTGCATTCTTCTCCATAACAAGCTAATTTCCAAATGCACGGTAGAATCATTTTTATGTACGTTCAAAAGTGCCGCTTGGTGGCCTAGTTGAAATAAAATATCTTTGTCTTTGTCTGAAAAGGAACAGCGAAACAAACTCTGTGGTAAAACTATTTTTTTATGGTTTGTTCAATTCCCAACAAGTTACGTTAGCAAAATTATATCAATACACTCAACCTATAATCCTCAATTTATGCAGAAATTACGAGTTAAAACATTAAATAAAATTCACAGATTATATCGTGGTTATTGTTTATTTTATTTGTCTATCTCCGACCTTTTCAGCCCCTTTTACAAGCTTTGTGGTCAAGGCAGGGGTAAACCGAATGAATAATGTTTGCATAAAATACTACACAATAATAAACCCTGCCTATATTATACCTTTAACTTTGCTAGTTAACATTTAAAGTACCTTAGGTACATTTTTTGGACCTTTTATAAATGATTACACCTCGTTTTTTTATTTTATCTACGTTTTTAGCAGTCAAATATTTGTATATCAGAGCAGGGTAGCCTTTATCAGAAGCGGTCATCGCATTAGTGGTTTATCAGGTTCAATTATTTCAGGATCGTGCCAGAATTATGGGTGATAGTGGTGAGCATGGCACGACTGTGACTTTGCTGACCAGAGTCTTTAAAATAGTGACATTATATCAACGAAAGTGGCTCGATAGCGATTGGAAAAATTTACGGAATTGTCAAACGCACAAAATGCATGTGTACAATCTGCACGTCATAAATAATGGGAGTGTATTCTTTGGCAGAATTAATGCCATATTATGTTGGATTATGTACCGGCTGCATCTAGAGTTGTTTACTATACGGACCTTGTAAAAACTATAATAAACTGCCGTGCGTTCAAGCGTTTTTGCCATATCTATTATTGGAATCAAATGTTAGGACCCATTAATATTAATGATATTTTTTTTCCGTGGTGCTAGGCAACTGGGCTTATTCCAGTTGTAAACGACCCTCTGTGCCTATAAGCCTAGTTTTTTCTGTCTTCTGCTTGAAATGGAGGGAATGAAAATTTTAATTTTTTCCTGCTCCTTCGTTATTCTTCTCTGATTAATTTCTTTGCGGGATACAAGACATTTAAATTCATTCTCCAGGACTTCGTCGAGCTTCATTGCCTCGGCGCTTTCTGGTGATCGTCACTGTTGATTCTGGCTTTCAGGAGTTGCAGTTGTGTGGGAATAGTGCGGTGGGATTATACCAATAAAAAAAATCGCCATCGAAAAGTCACGTTACCAAACCATTACATTTTTTGGGCTTTCGACTCTCGCAATTGCATTTAGAAAAGTGTTAAATTCTATAACAAAATACCTTGTGTTATATTAAAAATAAATGAAAGAAAATTAAAAACTATTTGGTGAATATATCTGTACGGAACCCTCAGTGCGCGAGTCTGACTCGCACTTGGCCAGTTTTCTTTTTTTTATAAATTCTTATTTTTATAAAATAAATTGACTTACACACTGTTCCGTTGTTGTTGAATTAGGTATTTTACCTATGTTTGCAATATTTGTGAGTATAGAATAGAATAGAATAGAATTTATTTCCAAAACGTAAGTGTTACATTGTACACCACCACTTAAGACTAGGTATTAATCAAAATAATAAGTTTACAAAACAAATAAAAATTGCTAAACAAAAAAATTTTTTTTTAGCAAAACATTTCTTACTAATATACCATGTAAGGAAAAGATAAACCAATTGGCGGTATACAGATAAAAATTATTTACCTTCCGCGCTAGTCAAAGACTGTGTTACGGCAAGGTAAGGATTCTCGCTCTAGAAAAACCGACTGTAAATTCATTGACATAAGAACAGTTTTCTATTGTTTATAGTCATACAAAAGTATACAAAAGATGCGATAACAACTAATGAGCTAGGCGTAAACAAGTAGTACATGCAAAAATATCAGACAACATGACTTATAACAAACCATAAATGTTATTATCAGCCTATAACTGAAATATAATGTTACTTAACAGTAGGAAGGCTACCTTCATATCAAACTCATATTAAAATGATATCATAACAATAGTAGTACATGGAATTTTCAAACACATATCAATCCCAAAACGAAATCCACACAGTTGTATGAATGTACCATGTACAGCACCCATACAGACACACATGTATGTATATACAACATATATATAAATATATATAAATTAGGATTAATGTAATAAAATAGATGCGCATGTATATTTTGTTTATTTATGAAATAAGAATACATATAATTTACTTGCATATTTGTATAAATTTTTCTGTCCGTTCATAATCTAAACTACTCAGAAACTCATCCAGTGCCCTCCCGCAATTATAGCTTGTCATGTCTTTTAAGGTCATTACCTTACTTATGCGATTGTACAGTAACGGGGCCAGGAAGTAAGAAAAACATTGAGCAAAAGAAGTCTTGCATGAAGGAACCTTATAAACTTCATGAGATCTTCTAATGGATTGAATCTCAGGTCTTTGGCAGAAGTGTTGTCTCAGAACAATACTTTTAATGTAAAGTTGACGAATATTGAGGACCCCAAACTCTTCATATAATTTCGACGTAGAGTATCTAAAGGGTTTGTAATTAATAACTTTTAGAATACACCTCTGGGCACGCTCAATTTTTATAAGAGTACTTTTTCGTGCACCACCCCAGGCGGCGATACCGTAAGTAGCGATTGATTGACATAAAGCTAGGTAAACCATTCTGTTAGTCTTTCTGTCCCTCAGATTTCTAATTTTTTTGAAAATAGGTATTAGTTTGCGAATTCTAGATTTAAGATTACTGATATGTGGTTTCCAATTCAAATTTTTATCAATTTCAATACCAAGGTATTTAGTACTACTAGTTGCAGATAAAATATGACAATCGCAATCTCCAATAAGAAGAGAACACTCAGAAGAGTGCGCTCTCAATAGGAAATCAGAAGGGGGCTGTAGATTGTTTTTGATGCTAAAAGTTATATGTTTGGTTTTATTTAAATTTAAAGTGAGTAAATTGCAGTCAAGCCAATTTATAATTTTTCGAAGTCCATTCTCAGCTGATGTTTTAACTTGTGTCCATGTTGAATGTTGAAATAAAATCACCGTATCGTCAGCAAATGTAATTACTTTTGATCCAGGTATTTCAGTATCGCATAAATTGTTAACGTAAATTAGGAACAAGGTAGGCCCAAGCACAGATCCTTGAGGTACTCCAAAATCTATTTTTAATTTTGAGCTAGTAATGTCTCCGATTTTTAATGTTTGTGTCCTGTTACTAAGATAATCTTTAAAAAGTTCCAGTGGCATCCCCCTGATGCCTATACACTCTAATTTACGAATCAGTAAAGAAATTGAGACAGTATCAAAAGCCTTGGCTAAATCCAAAAATACTCCTATGCATTTCTTTTTGCAATCAAGATTCTCAGTTATATTGGTAACCAAATTCTCCACAGCATCCACAGTTGATTTGCTTTTTCTAAAACCATATTGATTTTTGGACAAAATATTATTTTTCTCTAAATAATTTACTAGTCTGTGGTTCATTACTTTTTCTAAAATTTTGGCCAAAGTAGGTAGTAGTGAAATCGGGCGATAGTTAGTGATCTGTCTTTTTCCCCTGACTTGAATACAGGCACAACAATGGAGTCCTTCAGTGCGTTTGGGAACCTGCCAGAAGACAAACACAAATTTAGTAAATACGTTAGTGGTGTTATTAGTATATTAATATTTTTTTTTATAAATAGTGATGATATGCCATCCCAACCAGTTGTATTAGTATTTTTTAATGACATAACTATTTTGTATACCTCTAGTTCATCTGTTTCCAAAAGCATGAATGAGTTCAATGGAGTGTGATTGTACTTAAAATCTTTGACTATATCATCTTCAGTTACTTTTAATTTCTGTAAAATGCTGTTTGAGAGTTTAGCACCTACATTAACAAAAAAATTATTAGCATAATTAATTGATTCCTGCGGTGTCGACTTAATATTTAACAACTCATATGGTATTTTAGATTTATCCAACACATCCAAATTACATACACGTTTTATAACGTTCCAAGTCTTTTTTATGTCATTTTTACTATCATATAAGTTACGTTTATCGTGTTCATTTTTTAGTTTATGTAGAATATTGTTGCAATGATTACGATAACGTTTATAGGTAGTTTTTAGGTCTATGTCATTTGGTGATTTTAGGTGTCTTTTATGTAATGTGTCTCTAAATCTCATACAACGTAATAATCCGGGTGTTATCCATTTTTGTCGAGTTTGTTGTCTGTTTGGAATTGCAGTTATTTGCGTGCTTTTCTCAATTACTTCAGATATAATTTTTATAAACATTTCAGTTGCTTTATTAGGGTCGCATAAAGATGTTATACCTGAAAAATCTATTTCATTAATTAGGGTGTTAGTCATATCATAATTAAGTGTTTTTAAGGTTTTTTTATGTTTGTTGAAAATTGTACTTTTTTGCGATAAATATATATTTAAAAATAAGCTGCTATGATCAGTCACAGACGACTCACAAATCACAGTCAACATTTTAGAATTAGACTTAACAACTCACACTCATGTACTCTCAGTTACACCTACAGGCTACACTCTCTCACTCACATAAACTTACACACATACACCCACACATACACACATTTTATTAAAGTTAATGTGAATTTATGTAGTATTTTTTTTTATAATACTTTTTGCTTTTCTATACTCTATACTAATATTATAAAGAGGAAAGATTTTTTTGTTTGTTTGTTTGTTTGTACCGAATAGGCTCCGAAAATACTGGACCGATTTGAAAAATTCTTTCACCAATAGAAAGCTACATTATTCCTGAGTGCCATAGGCTATTTTTTTATCCCGAAAACGGGTCCTGTGGGGTGGTCCACGGGAGCGAAGCCGCGGGGAACAGCTAGTCTCTTATATAATCACAATTCGACTATAGCCTTCCAGACATCGAATACCACTTATCTAGAGCCACAGCAGGTGACGGCTGCCACGTAACTATCGGCAACTGCCAGAGTGATACTCAGCAACGAATGTCACCCTTATCTGATCTTTTCGGTGGTTCCATTAACTCTAATCCAAAAAAAAATACAATCAGGAAAAAATATGCGCTGGAAACTATAAATCTTTTTGATTTTATTTTGTTCAAAATTTGGAGCCAAAGGCATTATTTTAACTGGTTTGTGTGTTATGAACTTCAATAAAAATAAAACTAATGGCTCTGTGAGCTGTAGACCTCGCAAGCCTGTCTTTTTATTTAATAAGCACAAGTCTCAAATTGGATAAAATAATTATTTTTGTGCCAAAATTTTAAGTCTACGCACAAGTACGATTTGTCCAAACATCCTGTAAGGTTAGAGACAAATGGCACTCGTTTTATCTCAAGAACCAGGCTTTTCGCGATATTGAGTACCACGATCCATCAAAGCTTTCCAAGCCTCAGAAAAACATATAGTCTTCTTTGTAACTCACATCATAACTGAGTTTATCTATCTACTTTTGGTAATCAATCAGTCATCAATTAGTCTCATCATTTGGTATTCCATGTACATTGATGTAGCAACCTACATATTCGCCTACGTTCTTCAAAATCCTTCAAAACAAAAACTAATATCCTAGGCCTAAAAATTTAACACATTCAAAGGTTAACGTTACAATACAATTTTCAACACCCAACCTATTTACAACAAACTCCTACTGAGCTTCTATTTCTTTTTTCTAAAAAAAAAGGAACAGGTCTGCATCGACGGCCATCATTCTCGTTGTCTCGGTAATAGCAGATTTCTTTTTTTGCCGATTGTCTTATTACGGGCAATTTCCTTAAGTGGCAACCGTCTTAGATCTTTCTGTTCGTATTTTCTCGCCTGGGCCCTTCGGAGAAAATGGTATCGTCTGGTTCGAATGGATTAAGACCCTCGTACATTAATTAACAATGTTTGCCTTTCATGGCTTTACGTTTATCAAAATGCATGTTCCGATTGTTACTGTTTTTTGTGATTTAAGTCCTCTGAGGGTTTTGTATGCCATTAAGTGCCGTTAGGATTGTTCTATTGTTATTTATGACTCCAAAATATCTTCAAAGATATTCTACTAGCGACTCGTCCCGGCTTCACCCGTGACAAAGTATAGACAAAATCTTTCCTCGTTTCTCACTCTTTCTATAATTGGTGAAAATCGCATGAAAATCCGTTCAGCAGTTATTGAGTTTATCGTGTACAAAAGCGTCAGGGGACTCTATTTTATCTTAATATATATATTTCTTGTGTGCGTGTGTATGTGACTGAACTCCTCCTAAACGACTGGACCGATTTTGATGAAATTTTTTGTGTGTGTTCGTGGAGATTCGAGAATGGTTTAGATTTACAAAAAAAAAAAAGAAATGGAAAATTAGGGTAGGGTAGGTAGGGTAGGGTAGGTAGGGTAGGGTAGGTAGGGTAGGGTAGGTAGGGTAGGGTAGGTAGGGTAGGGTAGGTAGGGTAGGGTAGGTAGGGTAGGTAGGGTAGGGTAGGTAGGGTAGGGTAGGTAGGGTAGGGTAGGTAGGGTAGGGTAGGGTAGGTAGGGTAGGGTAGGTAGGGTAGGGTAGGTAGGGTAGGGTAGGTAGGGTAGGGTAGGTAGGGTAGGGTAGGTAGGGTAGGGTAGGTAGGGTAGGGTAGGTAGGGTAGGGTAGGTAGGGTAGGGTAGGTAGGGTAGGGTAGGTAGGGTAGGGTAGGTAGGGTAGGGTAGGTAGGGTAGGGTAGGTAGGGTAGGGTAGGTAGGGTAGGGTAGGTAGGGTAGGGTAGGTAGGGTAGGGTAGGTAGGGTAGGGTAGGTAGGGTAGGGTAGGTAGGGTAGGGTAGGGTAGGGTAGGTAGGGTAGGGTAGGGTAGGGTAGGTAGGGTAGGGTAGGTAGGGTAGGGTAGGTAGGGTAGGGTAGGTAGGGTAGGGTAGGTAGGGTAGGGTAGGTAGGGTAGGGTAGGTAGGGTAGGGTAGGTAGGGTAGGGTAGGTAGGGTAGGGTAGGTAGGGTAGGGTAGGTAGGGTAGGGTAGGTAGGGTAGGGTAGGTAGGGTAGGGTAGGTAGGGTAGGGTAGGGTAGGTAGGGTAGATGCATATTAGGTGTTTTTATGGCAAAACAAAGTTTGCCGGGTCAGCTAGTTTATATATATAATGATAATGATTAGGGATTTTGATTAGGGATTTGAGGGATTTTAATCATGTTGCTACTTATTCAAAAATTTTTAGAAATACGTGTAAAGTAGCTAAGGCTTTATACATTGGTAATAAAGTTAAAACCGCAGAAAATAAAATCAAGACTGTTTGGAAAATTATAAACAATGAAACGAACAGAAACAAAAGAAATAATACTGATTACACGCTTGAAACTACACATGGACTTATTAGAGATAACAAAAAAGTTGCTCAAGAATTTGTGGATTTCTTTACCAGCATCCCAATTAAAACTACTGAAACCATAAATTCTTCGCCCTCACTTGCTTCTGGTTTATTAAACGCAAACGTTTCAGCCTGCCCGACAGAATTTAACTTTTCACATGTAAACCCAATAACAGTAATAAAAGCTTTTAAGCAAATCAAGATCAAATTGACCGAAGATCTATGGGGAATGTCCATCAAAGTTTGTACCTCCATTATTCAGACTATAGCGCCGTACTTAGCTTTAATTTTTAATTTGTGTGTAGATCAAGGAGTCTTTCCGGATCTAATGAAACATAGTAAGGTTATACCACTTTTTAAATCCGGGAACAGTAAAGACACAAATAATTATAGACCAGTATCGGTGCTGCCGGTTTTCAGCAAGATATTTGAAAAGATAATGCTAAATCAGATGCTCATTCATTTTAATACGAATAACATCCTACACGATAAACAGTATGGTTTTACCAAAGGACGTTGTACGACTGACGCTTGTGTCACCTTATTAAAACATATCTTTGAAGCGTGGGAAGAGGCACAAGATGCCATAGGGGTTTTCTGCGACCTGTCGAAAGCATTTGATTGCGTTGATCATGAAACATTAATTTTGAAACTTGAGCATTACGGGCTAGGCCAATCAGCGTTGAGTTTAGTTAAATCTTATTTAAATGATAGACAGCAATTAGTTCAAATAAACGGTGTCAATTCGTCCGGGTTAACCGTGAAAATGGGGGTACCCCAGGGTTCAATTTTGGGTCCTTTCTTGTTTCTAGTCTACATTAACGATTTACCTCATCTATTGAAAAACAATCTAAACATGGTGTTATTTGCTGATGACACTTCGTTGATTTTTAAGATAAATAGACGTACGAGTAACGTTGACGATGTGAATACCGTCTTGCGACAGGTTCAAAATTGGTTCACAGCTAATAATCTAGTTTTAAATGCTAAAAAGACTAAGTGCATAAAATTTGTCTTGCCGAATGTCAAAAGTAATGATTGTGACATTTTATTAAACAAGGAGAAGCTAGAATTCGTCGATAAAACGGTTTTTCTGGGGATCACGCTAGACTCGAGGTTGCAATGGGGGCCTCATTTAATATCACTTGCGGGGCGGCTAAGCTCGGCAGCTTATGCTGTTAGAAAAATACGTCAGTTTACTGATGTCGATACCGCAAGATTAGTCTATTTTAGTTATTTTCATAGTATAATGTCTTACGGTATCTTACTATGGGGAAGGGCTGCAGACATTGAGTCAATTTTTATTCTGCAAAAACGAGCCATCAGAGCGATATACAATCTTCGCCGGCGCGATTCTCTAAGGGAACTGTTTAAGAACATTAACATCATGACGGTACCTTGTCAATATATTTATGAAAACATCATGTATGTTAGAAAGAATTTACATCTTTTTAGTAAAAACGGTGACAGACATAATTATGTTACTAGAAATAGGGATCAACTAATTCAACCAGGTTTCAGGCTGGCTAAAGTAGCATCATCTTTTATGGGGTACTGTATAAAATGTTACAATAAAATTCCTCCCCACATTCTACAACTAAATGAGACGAAATTTAAGACTTGTATAAAACGCACACTATGTAGGCAAGCATATTATAAGTTGGGGGATTACATCGCTGATAAAAATGCTTGGCTCAATGCTGGTCCTGCTCCGCAGCCACTAGGGCGCAAGAACAATTAGTGATGGGCAGAAAAGTATCGAAGTATTGTTGGACATGCTGAAGACTGTATGCAAATTTTTGTATTGTATAAACTCAATTTCTTTTAGTATTATATAATTGCACAGCACATGTGTGAGTACTATGTTCCGACTGTAGATAAATCTACCATTCACTGTACCTTTAGGTCGTTCGTTGACTTCTGTGTGCCCTGGCAGTTGAGTGTGTCATGCTCTCTCTAATTTCTCTCTGATGGTGGCACATGTGTTGGATCATTCGGTTCCCTTCATGATGGTTGAGCTGAGTGGTGCCGATCCATGCGTCATGTTCGTGAACGGGCGCCATCAGTTGGGATTGGTCATAACTTAGCTGTCTCGGCCTGTTAAAGTGCTTTTTTTTAATTATTTGTTACTCTAGACGCTTTTACGTACACGTCTTTTTACATCGTTCTCACATATATGTATTTTTTCAACAAGAATGATGTAACCAAAAACTTGTAATTAAAACTGATGGAAAAGAGTGTCCGGGGAGTTTCTTGCAAATTCTTCTCCATTGAGACCTACAGACGCTTGCGAATTTGCAACTAGAGTCATCTTTTTATTAATTTTTTGTTTGACAATTCAAAAGTACTTCTAAAGTTTAATTGAAATAAATACCTTGATTTTGATTTTGATTTTGATCATCGTACAAGCAAATAATGGAATCTGTGACAAAGAGTATATATAAACCAGATACCAATATAACTGTATTTGTAGGTAATAGTATAAAAGTAAAAAAAGATGACATCACTGAGTGTGTAAAAGAGATGTTAAAGTTAAATTGCAATAAAATTATTTTGTGTGCCTTCCCTTACTTGGATAAATTGTCAAATAGACAAAATAATCACATTCACATGCTTAATAAGCATCTGCACTTTCTTGTGAGTCACTATAGTGATAAACTAGTTTTTTTTGACATCAACATTTTTGTTGGTAAATTAAAGTCGACAGGTGATACTTTGTATCTGCCTCTTAGGGTAAGACATCAAATAGCTCGGCTATTATCATATACAATAAACTCAGACATAAGTAGTATGTCGAAGTATCCAGTTATTATTAATATTAGTAATAGTACTAATTCAAAGGGGGTCAATACCTTGAGTAACGTTAGCAAAAATGCTATTAATATTTATTCTTTAAACTAGTTGATAGGACAAGGGAGGGTACCAATAACGGAATAGATACGAGTATATCCACCATCATAAAGGTACCTTCTTGCTCACAAAAATTTAATTTCAAAAAAATGTCTGAGCAGAATTCTCTGAAATTATTCCACCAGAATATTCAGGGTTTTTCTTCGAAGGAATTGGAAATCGAACTGTTTTTAGAAAAATCAATGTTCGAAATTATTTGTTTCACGGAGCATTGGCTGAAAGATTATGCAATGCTAATAAATTATGAAAATTATACTGTGGGCAGTTGTTTTAATAGAAAGATTATGTTGCGTGGGGGTTCACTTATATTAATTAAAAAGGGTATTAAATCAAAACCTCGTAAAGATATAGTAGACCTATCGGTTGAACAAAGTGTTGAACTGTCCTGTGTTGAGCTGGATAAGCATGTCATAGTGTGCGTCTACAGACCCCCTAATTATAAGAACTACTCTATATTCGAGTCAGTGATGGAAGATGTTTTGGCAAAACTTGCAATGGGTAATAAACTAGTCATTGTCTGTGGTGACTTTAATATTAATATTTTAGAAGATAATTCAGATAGCAGTAGGTTACTAAATCTCTTTAAATCATTTAATTTGTCACATGTGTTTATGGAACCAACCCGAACTACACTGACTTCTGCTACATGTATTGATAATGTTTTTTGTTGCTGCAACTACTTGGACAAGGCCATTATAAATTATCTGCCTTCGGATCATAGTGGGCTACTGGTGACATTTGAGTACATTATGCGAATAAAACAAGTGCAGATTCAATCCAGACCAATAACAGCCGGTAAATTAAATAAATTTAACAGCACTTTAATCTGTAAGTTAAGCGATCAGGACCTCACAGTGAATGATGGTAATATTTTGTATGATGAATTTTTCTCAGTGGTTCAAAAAGAGTTCAATAACACTTTTAAGAAGAAAACTAAAACTATATGCCCTAAGTTTTTATTCAGTGACTGGGCGACTACAGGACTTAGAAAAAGTAGGGAAAGACTTTACGAGCTATATGGCCTTAAGCCTTGTATTAACACTGAAACTTTTAATAAGTATGTTGCTACTTACTCGAGAATTTTTAAAAATACATGCAAGGCAGCTAAGGCCTTGTACATTAGCAATAAGGTTAAATTAGCAGAAAATAAAATCAAGACGGTTTGGAAAATTATAAATAATGAAACGAATAGGAATAAAAGAAATAATACTCATTACACGCTTGGGACCACACACGGACTTATTAAAGATAACAAAAAAGTTGCGCAAGAATTTGTAAATTTCTTTACCAACATCCCAATTAAAACAACTGAAACCTTAAATTCATCGCCCTCGATTGCTTTTGGATTATTAAACGCGAACGTTTCAGCCTGCACGAATGTATTTAACTTTTCACATATAAATCCCATAACTGTAATAAAAGCTTTTAAGCAAATCAAGATCAAACCGACTGAAGATCTGTGGGGAATGTCCATCAAAGCTTGTACTTCCATTATTCAGACTATAGCGCCATACTTGGCTTTGATTTTCAATTTGTGTGTGGATCAAGGAGTCTTTCCGGATCTAATGAAATATAGTAAAGTTATACCACTTTTTAAATCTGGGGATAGTAAAGACACAAATAATTATAGACCAGTATCCGTGTTGCCGGTTTTCAGCAAGGTATTTGAGAAGATAATGCTAAATCAAATGCTCATTCATTTTAATACGAATAACATCTTGCATGATAAACAGTATGGTTTCACCAGAGGACGTTAGTTACAAACCTCCTGGTTTTGAATACTTTAGAGACCAAATTCATACTATTGATATCTAAATGTTTTTTTCAGACGCGCAGTTTACTAAAACGTTTTCAAAGTAAAAAATCGGGTAACTTTTATTACGTAAGACTCACAATCGAATGTAGAACTCCACACCCTAACAATTTGTGAAACCAACATAAAATATTTGACGTAAGACAAATTAATGTCCTCATCCGTACAAACGATCTAAAAGCTCGAATTTATATTTTTCAGGTCGTCTGAGAAATATACGATATCTAATGAGACTTGAAGTTTAAAGTCGTAAAAGTGGTACACTTAATGCTCCCTGCCGTCCCAGATAAAGTGTTTCCTAGACTTGTTTTAACGTTTCCCTCAAATGAACTGTGAGTAACGACAGGCTATTGGCCGAAGCTCTATTAGGGTTACGTTTTACGGAGTGGTAAAATAGTAATTGTCCTAACTTACGATGAAAAATTGTAATGAAAATTACGTTTTGGATATTGCTTCGTGGTCACATATGAGAGTTGCCGAAATTTAAAAATAGGATAGAATTTGAGAAGGAAAATTCAAGAACAGTGCAACATACACCAAAGACTTCAAACTCAAAGGGCCTAATTTGCAATACAAAATGCTATGGACTTTTGTAATTTTAAAAGGAGTATCATAAATAATGAGGCGAATTTTGATTACCGTTATCAAAAATCTATTAGAAGAAGCCACCATTAACTTTAATCGTATAATTTACAACATTTTTGACAGCTCCCAAACTGACATTCACCCATAACGTTCGTCCACGTTTTAGTAATGTCAGTTGACATAATTTGGTATTATGCGTCCTATTCCCAACATCATGTAGGGCACAAAGGATTTCCTACAGTTCCATCCACATTAATATTTATAACATCAGCTTACCTTTGTACATTGTTTTGTTCACTTACAGTTTTAGTCAAACATAATAAAGAGGCTTTTCACTTTGATTCCGAAATTAAATTGTTTTTTTTTGTGTCTTCTAAAGATCAAAACAGGCATTATTACACTTTTTTTAATTAGGAATTGAGTTGTGCGTTATAATCTCTTTATCCTAGTTCAGGTAAAGCTTTGCTTTTTGAAAATTAGGATAGTGAAAAGAAACACTGAACCACTGATATAAAATGAAATCGCCTTATGGAGATAATCATAGGTTACGGTATATTTGTAGAGGGTTATATTAAAGACGACGCGGCGACGGCATGGTTTGGATTGGCTACAGTGCTGCTTGTCGCGAGTTCGTTTACTGCACGGAACAAATATTTGTATAGCCTGCAGATATTTATTTCGGGTCTCGTTATATGTGTATGTATGTGGATTTAAACATTTGTAAACGCACCTACGATTGACTACAATCCGTGCTGCAGACTACCAATTCTGCACTACAGATCCACATCTTTTACATTTTTAATTTTTTTACATCTTTTAGTCTATTTACGTTTTATAATATTATACAAACCACACCTGTTTATCTTTTGAAATTGTGTCAACTCATGTGACTCACTTTTATGTATACTTTGATACTGTTAGCACCTGAAAAGCATACTTTTAGTTATCTCTGATTGTTTTAACATCCACAACTTATTTTGACCGCTAATTTGTAAAATCTTAGAATATTTTATACTCTGAAATTTTCATCTGATCTGACATCTGTCTGTTCAATTTATTTTTTTAAGCCATAGACATAACATACCATGGACACTTTTCTTCTACAAACCTCGTTGTACAATATAATCTTCAAAATAAGGGCAGCGGCAGACTGTCCCCTCTGTAAACTTTTTTTATTCGTTCTGGTCATGATTTCTTATAATTGAGATTTTAATTTGAATTTGAGAAGATATGACACAGACAGAGGAAAAACGGGTGTCAGTTTTTTAGTTTGGTTTTGGTTGCAAAATTTGAAGGACACATATTTTAGCCTTGAATTACAAAGTATATTCTTATCCACAAAGAACTAATAAAATTGTAATGAATTCAGTTTGTGAATGAGTGTTATAAATCCCTGAAGACTATAAATAAATAGTGATAATACTCTCAAGTAAACTTTTTCTGTTATAATATCAAGATGTTAGATGTCGTGGTGTATGAACTGCGGCAGACAGGTCCTCAGCGGTGCGGCGGTATCCGCGCTGTGGCTGCGCGCGCCCTCCAGCAGTATGCGCAGTGTGCGCACGCTGAACACGTTCGCTCACATCCTGCGGCAGCGCCCCACCAGCCGTCTCATCGCACCATATCACACCGCCCTGGTCTGCGGTTGCCCCTTCGCCAACTTCGAAGAGGCGAGCGCCAAAGGCCGTAGCTGATCACTCAGTCATTGGTTTTGCGCGGGTGACACGTTGTACGAAGCCGGACCTTATTTTTATCTCTTTTTAAACTAAATAGTCTCACAGAAAAAAGAAGTCATCGACTTTCAAAGAAACTAATAGATACTTCTCCAAAATCGATTTCGTTCAAAGCCACCACCACAACAATGTCAATTTCAGACAATCACCCAGTTCATGTCTAGACTACAGTGAAAATCCTATTATAATTGTACTGTCATCGAACTTGGAGCAATAAGTCTTGGGAAACTTTTGTCGTAGTGACAACCTTGATGTCAAAACTAATAATTGATGCATGAATAATCACCTCACCATAATTATGGGCTCTATGAAATGAGTGTCATTCTGAACTTCGACAGTTAATTATTTCGACACGGTCTCAATTTCGAAAAACAATAGTTTGACTACTCATTGCAATATTGGCATTGATTTTACACGATCTTAATTTTTACTGAACGTCTTGTGAAAAAATTTTATGATCTAAAGACGTATAATGGTTTCAATGTTTCAGAACCAAAGTTTTAAACCACGAATATACTACTAGTCCAGGTCCTAGGCTATAATTATCTCAATTATCATAATATTCTTAAGTATATTTTCTTTCTTTTACTATTGGTGACTTATGGGGACAAGCCCCCTAAGTCGGTTAACTGATCATAATGCAAACCTAGGACAAACGGTCCAGTTCGGGCGTGTTCGAGCTTTTTGAATCTCGTTTGGTTGCGAATGGAACGGAAAGTAGTTAGTATGCCCAATAATATAAATAGGATCTACTAAGTTTGTGGTTTGGGCGCTAAATTGAAACAGAAACATATTATTAGACATATTGAGTTTTAGAACTAAAATAGTGGAATAGGCGCTGAACTAGTATTTTACTGCACTATGTAGGCTTTCATTTATGTTAATGGGCGTTCTACTCCACCGAGAGTGACGAAGCGAACGGAGTGAGCCGATGGAATGGAAGGTGGGGTAGAATGCCCGATAACAGGAAACAATACAGACCAATATTTTAAAGTTAATAAAGCCCAATAACATCCTACTGTGGTACCAGGGATTATATACGGGGCCGAAACGTGGTCGCTCATCACCTAAAAGATAAAACATAGAGTGTACTTTCAGCAGTCTAATGGGCAACGTGTTCCAGACAGATTATAATGAACATTTATTATTTGTTACCAAGCAGCCATGTACGGTGGTCCCAATTGATAAAATGTTTATATGTGTGCAGTCTATGGCTCCAATCTCATCTGGAAATGGCTGTGGAGTATTACGAAACTTTGCTTTAACTGCACACCATTCTTCTTGGGTCATGGGAAATTTGACGTATCTTTTTAAAAGGTTTTCATTAATAGCCAAAGTTACAGCATGTATTTCTCGGCTTACTGACTATTGACTCATGCTGCAAGCCAACAGGTAGTTGGTAGCACCCACTTGCGTAAAATCCGAGTGCCGTCAGTATCTATTAAGAATAAAATTATAAGTACCTCTTGGATATTAGAAAAAATAAATAGAAAAATTATTTAGGCACGGTAGGTAACCAACACAAAAACACTTGAGACTCCACAGAAAGTTTGTAAGGCCGTCGTCTTTGAATAGATGGGCAAAGTTCACCAACGAACTCATGAAACATGTCCTTGTTTACTCAGTGAAGGTAGAGAAATTGACCATCCTCTAAATCTATCATCATTTAGAGGATGGTCAATTTCTCTTTCTCAATGTATATCCCAGAGGATGGGTTCAAAATCGACTGGACTACTCTTCCCCAGGTTTATTTCGATAACTCAGTTATTCCGTTTAGCGAGAAAGTTAAAAACTTGGGGATATTCATTGATAGGAATTTCACCTGGACTGCCCAACTGCAGGAAGTTAGCCGCAAGCTATTTTCATCTGCTGCGTCTTTGAGGAGACTTCATAATTTTCTTCCAACTGCCACAAGGATTGCGCTTGCACAATCTCTTCTTTTACCCATACTACCCAAGAACAACTCGATAAACTTGAGCAGCTTCAAAATGTTTGTATAAGGTTCATATTCGGGTTGCGCAAATATGACCATGTTTCCGAATTTCGTGTGGAGCTCAAATGGTTGCCAATTTGCCTTCGCCGAAATGCTCATATTCTTTCCCTTTTATATAATGTGTTTTTTACTCTTTCCACCCCATTTTACCTTAAGAAATGTGTCCAGTTTCTCCGTGATTCCCACACAAAATTTCTTAGGTCATCAGACAACTTACGACTACAAATTCCAATACATTGCACGACTGTTTGCATAAATCCTTTAGTGTCCAGGCTACTCGTCTGTGGAAAGTATTGCCAGATCCAATCAAACGTACTCAATCATTGCCTGTGTTCAAAAGAATCGTAAAGGAACATTACCTGCCGCTGTCTTCGTCTTAGCGTGTTGATCATTTATTTTTATTGCCTTTATATTTAATATGTATGTATTTATGTATATATTACATAGCATATGTATTTATCTGTGTATCTATTATAATATAGTATTTTAACAATGTTATTGTCACACCAATGACAACCCCACTTCTTGTCCAGACAATTACTGTCCATACCAGGTTGCCTGGAAGAGATCACGGAATGCGATAAAGCTGCACATTGTATTTGTATTAATTTTAAGTTTCTTTTTATAGTTGTATTTTAAGGTGTACAATAATGCATATAATAAATAAATAAATAACTGATCTAGGTAGATTTTCAATTGTGAAACGTAAAATACTCAAAAGCTTCCTAAATTATTTGACAATACTCAACTGATTATTACTGCTCAGAAACCAGCCCATGCCTTTTAGTAACTCACCAAATAAAAGCCTTTAAAACATTTACTGTGCCTCTCCGTTTCACAACATCATTCATCATTCTTTCTGATATTATACATGCGAAAATGTATCTGTTATGTTTTGAAGTCTAAATCAGTGATCAGATTTTGATGAAACATTGCATTCATTATGACTTGGATTAGGACATGTTGATACTTTTTATCACATCACATCATCATCAGCCTATTAATGTTCCCACTGCTGGGACACAGGCCTCCTCTCTGTGAGAGGGGATGGGCCGTAATCCACCACGCGGGCCCAATGCGGATTGGTGGATGTCACATGTCTTCGAATTTTTGGTTCTAGGACATGCCGGTTTCCTCACGATGTTTTCCTTCACCGTTTTTGAGAGCAGTGGTGATGAAATAATTTACACAAAGTAAAGCGCCTGCCTGGGTTCGAACCCACGACCTACAACTTGTAAGTCGCGGCTGATACCACTGGGCCACCACTGCTCCAATACTTTTTATGCCTGTAGTAAATTCTCTGGGGATTGTAAAACCATCGGCAAAATCGGAAATAAATAAACTATAAGTGTTCCTCAAGGAAGCTTAGTTCCCCGTCATAGGCACTAATAATTAGTAAATAGATACGAGGGTTTAAGTAAAGTAGGTAAGGGCATGAAATGTTTAGTGTATAAGCCTTTTGTAAATAGGTACCAGTACTATTCAAAATGAGGAACCTATCAGTAAATGAGGATATCAATCATTTTACCAGCATTTTTACATTTATATTTTATAACGATAAAAAGCCGAAACTGTGATTTATTTATCTATTTATTACCTTGAAATTGTATTTTTTGGAACCCAGTGCTATCAAAAATCAAAATGTTCAGCTGAAAACAATAGTTAATCCGGATTTACATAAGTAATGTACATCCAGATTAACTATTGCTGTTTGGCAGATTTTGTTAAGTAACATAAAATATTCAGCCTAGTTTTATTTTTTCTTTATATTATTATTAGGCTCGCGCTTGACCACTATCTCACCTGATGGTAAGCGATGATGTGGTCGACGATGTAGCACGCGTACCTAGAAGAAACCTATTTACTCTTGACTTAAAGACTCCAAGGTTGTAGCTATCAGGAAATACAGACTCTGGCAGGGAATTCCACTCCTTAGACGTACGCATAATGAAAGTATTCCCAAAACGTTTGGTGCGTATGGGTGGGATGTCCACCATGAACCTATTACCATTGTTAGAACAGGAGCCTTTTCTCTGTGGGAGGGAGTTGGCCATAATCCACCACGTGGACCATTGAGGGACATTACCGATGCTAATCTAGAGAGAACCAGCCTTTTTTTGGGTGATTTTTTATGGAATTTTGACACTTACAGCTTTTGAATTCGGTAGATATGCTGATCACGTTCAGTTCCTCTGGTGAAATTATACCTTAATCTTACAAATAATATTAACAATGTGAAAGTTTGGACGGTTGTGTTTGTGGATGTAAGTTTCTTACTAAATCAAGCCAGAACGGCGGAATAGATCTGGATGAAATTTGGCACAAGGATAAATTATGGTCTGGAAAAGCACACAGGCTATTAATTATTTATTTTTATTTATTTATTGGCCTATCTACAATTGTTACACTGTTTAATCTAATAATACAAGCAGTATTATACAAGCATAGTAAACAATATGATGCGATAGACACAGCATGCCCATTATCCCAGTATAATAGTATATAGTATATACCATTGCGATGATAAAACACTTTTCACGCGGGCGATGCCACTGGCAGAAGCTAGTCTTTTCTTAAATCAGATCAAGGTCAAAGCACTTGATTCCATTTGTTAATCAAACAAACCGCAAAAGTCGGCCAAAATATTTGTTTACTTAATGATAAAGTTTGCTCGAAGAAAGAAACTAACTGCGTTTGCAACTTGAAGCCATCAATTTCACGGATAGTATAAAAGTTTGGTCCGTTGATGGATTATTTGCATTAGTTCGGCATTCTGTAGCTAATATTATAGACGACGATGAAAAAGAAGTGGAAATATTTGCTTCGTTTTTAGGGTTTTACCTCAAAAGGTAAAAAAGGACCCTAATAAGATCACTTTCTTGTCCGTCTGTCTGTCTGTCCGTCTGTCCGTGTGTCACCACCGATTTTCCCAGGAACGGGTGGGCCTAGCAAGTTGAAATTTATACCAGATACTGAGGTCTAAAGTCTATTTTAGGTATATCAAGTAAATCAAGGTCCTGAGTCAACACGATAAAAAAATATGGGAAAATTTGGATATTCGCGAAAACTTGTAAATACCAAAATTTACCTTAATTTTCAACTTTTTTTATTTTTCGGAAATTTTCCTTTTCTTGTGCTGTAAAACCTTGCTTTTAACCAAAATTGACAATTCTAGGTCAACCGGAAGTACCCAATAGGTTTTGGCCCAGTTGACCTAGTTACCTAATTATGTTGGTGAATGTAGCTGTTTGTACGGAACCCTCGGTGAGCAAGTCCGACTAGCACTTGACTGGTTTTTTTTAATATTACAAAACTGAATCGATATTCAGTCATCGATTGCCGAGATTGGTCTGTTGATGGGTGACCATCTTAATTTACCATTGCATTCCTCCGTGCCTCGGAAAGCACCTTAAGCTGTTGGTCCAGGCTGACATTTGAAGATCATTGGCAATAAGTACAGATACCCAGTTAGCAGCCAGGAAATATATTACCAGTCATACCAAGGGGTAACTTGTTACTGGGTTGTGGCGGTCAGATATGCAGTCGCTCCATGTAAAAAACTGGTACTTAGTTGCATCGGGTGAGACTGGAAGCTGACATTTCAAAATTAAAACATATCTTATGTGATATGTCAAATGAAACATATTAATTTATTAAGTTAAATAAACGCCTCACTTATAATTAGTAATTAGCCTGTCAACTAAAATTTACGAAACAAAAATACTTCGAAACAAATTTACGAATGCTACAAAAGATATTTCTGAACTACAACACGTGATACAGCATCCCTATTCTTTTGTAAGTTATATTAAACTCGAAACATTTGTTAAGAATACAATTAATCAAAGTATAACAATTATGCAACATCTGGCGAAGTCGGTAACTCCACAGTTTCGTTTATTACTTCAACTTTACGATATCATAGGTTTTAATTGTATGGATTTTTTAAAAAAGAAACGCAAGTTGAAGAACACGGAAAGGAGCATGAATGTAGCTGGCTTGACTGAGAATCCAAAGAAAAGATGGATGTAATGTGTGAAAGATGGGACAGTAAGTATGGAAGATGAAAAAATGTTATGTCGATCCCAAAATTTGATTTCATTTGAGATCCTAAATTTGGATAAGTACATATGACAAGGTATATAAATTTGTCGTATTATAAAGCTTGGTCTTAAATGAGTCATAAGTTACGTTATGGTTTATTCGTCTTTGTTCCATAATTTTTGTTCTTGCAAAGGGAAAATCTACAGATTCTTCCATACTGTTCCTATGCGTTTATAAAGTCTATAAAATGTTACATCGCAATTCGTATTTCACATCCTAAAGTTTAATACAATTTAGTGGCTCATATACATGGAATACGTACCTCACCTAAAAAAAACAGAGATCGGAAAAGCCACAAATCGGACGTGTCTTCGTAACTGGGCCTTATGATCAGGTCACACCGAGGTGCACACAGGTCACACGATACAACGATGATTGGGGAGGCCAGTTGTTCCACGCTGCGCTGCAAACCGTACCGCAACACCGCTGAGAGAAGTTTTCAAAATCGAAAGAGACGCAGCAATGGCAAAGCATCGATGCGTCACACTGCTTCGCTTTGCATTGCAAGATATACAGCACTACGGCTTGGTCGTGTATTTTTTGTTTTATTTCTTTCACTAAAAGGTGTATATTTTTGTGTAGTACCTTATAACTAAAAAAAGTTCCATATTTTATCGCAATTTAAAAAAAAAACGCGCAGTGTCACTTCGTGTTGCGTCTCGGTGTGAGCTTACCCTTTGCCCTACCGTTCCGTCTGTTTTACTTCATTAGATAATCTTATTTGCAGGTGTCATTTTGTTTTCCTAAAATTTAATTAAGGTATGCTTAATTACGATAAAGGTTATTTCGGGTTTTAATGTTATGCTCGTATTAAAACCATAAAGTCTGTAATTAATTTCAGCAGAAATATAAAAGGTTGTCATGGATTATTTTAATAAAAAATGAGTTTTTACGCGCCCCGAAATTTTAAATGGGTAACTAATACTGAAAAGGCTGTCCGTAAAATACAGGTAATGTTCAGAATTTTTCCGTGTGACTAGGTACTTAATAGGTATGTATGTATTCAGTACTGCTCATAATAAAAAATATTTAGGCAGCTTTTTTCGTTTACTTTCAACTGGAATGCGAATACAAGGGTTTAGATATTTATAAAAAAACTAGGCTACTGATTCTCCAGATATTCTTGCAAACAAGCGTGGACTATTGTCGAACACATCATCGCCTTACCGGTGATACAGTAGTCAAACGCGAGCATATCCAATTTTCTTCCAAAAGTGTTCTCTACCCAGAAATGTAAGTTTGCTTATACCTAGCTATTTTTTTGACAAGTCCGCCAATTTATATCCAACAACTGCAACTACTGAGACCGAATCACCAGTAAAGCCACAATGAAGCTTGACGAGTCTTGGAAAAATCATTCAAGAGTTTTGGTTCCTGCAATACGATAACATAACCAGACAAACAGATATACAGACAAATAAACAGTAATAGATTGGCATACGGTTTCCGATGCTTACCAATTTTCATGTTAAATACTTTGACTGGTTAACTGAAAATACGACAGTCCTTCAAATAACTTGATTTGAGTATTGACAAAAAATCAAAAGTCGAGTAACATGACACAGCATATTAATTCATTAAATATTACCCAGAGATATTTTCATATGGAGAAATAAAATAAAGCGTCTATGATACTGTGTGGGGATTAAAACGAATACTGAGGCCTTCAAATGTTTTTGTAGGAATGTCTGTATTTTTAGACCGTGTTATTCAGTTAAACCCGCACATTTTATTTTCTTTTACATCGAGTGGATATTCGTGTGCGTTCTCCAGCGTTCTCTCTTCGAAGAGGCGATTGTCAAAGAAAAAGAGAAAATCATAGATATGCAATACGTGAAACAATCTTAAACTTTCACTCTTTTTCGGTTATTCTCTCAAACCAGAAGAATTCTTTACATCATCTTAATACTTTCTTACGTTAGTGTCATAGTGATCTTTGGGAGTGATTGTTGTTGTAGAATGGTTGTAGATATATTGATAGCATTAATTGATTGTGTTCCTTACACACACATAATTTCCATGATATAATACAGATAGTTCAAAATAATGGCGCCTGTGTTCGAAAATTACATTCAAACATGGAATGCACTAAATCTCAAATAACGATCTCGAGCTTCGAAAATTCCAACCAGAACTGATATCAATTTCGCATAAACAAACCTAATGCTTCAAGACATATTTATTGCTCTTAACCACTCCGTACGACCTCTCTTTCTAACTCATGATAGATGCACTAGAGTGAAAGAGAAGACCAGACTGACCTTTAAGAACAGCAGTGAAAGTGACAACACATTAATTAAAGTTTATCAGAGTGTTAGAACTTTTAATTGGTACTGTCAGTTACTCTGGTTATTCTATAAACGAGTTAGTTTGTAAATTGATGGAGATAATTAAGAAATGGGGAGCCCACGGTTTGCTACCGTGGGCTACCCTAAAAAAATCGCGCATGTTTCGGTTTCAATAGGGCAAAAAGTAGCCTATGACTCAGTATTTATTGAGCAAAGCTAAAAAAAATGTCGGTATGTAATAATCAGTACGATGAGTTCAAAATTTTATACTGTATAATTTAATACAGGTTTACAAAAATAAAGACAGAATAACATTTATTTGGCACTAGTTCGACAGGTTTACAAAAAAAATACAGGTGAACTACTGCAATTACTATAATATCAGAAAATCCATAGTTGTATTTTGAATAAATCTACCTAGTAACAATAGAAAAAACGCTTCTTCCCTTATTTTTTTCAGAACATCAACAAGCACGGAACCTTAAGAAAGTAAGCATCACAACTAAATTTGTAGACAATAACTTTCACAACACGAAAGCTAATTTACCAAGTCTTAGTTGTCAAGTAATACCAACTCTTTCTTGCCTAGAAAACACTGTTCAGTGTATCAAGTTGAAATAGTCAATGAAAGTTTGTTCCTGAACAAACTAGAAAGAAGACTAAACTGTTTGTTTGAACATTATAGAAGAAAGTCAGATAAAACGGGCATTACAGCGTTAAAACATATGAAACAAAAAATATGTGGCATTCAAAGCACAGACAGTTGTAAGCCACATTTCCAAAAGCTCCAGCTACTTACACTTCCCTGTCTATACATATAAGAAGTAGCAAACTATGTTAAGGCAAATATACACCTATACAATCATCCAAAGAGTTTACGACACAAACATAATATGCACAATACCACATAAAAAAGCAATTTTTAATAAAAACATTCTTGTTATGGCACCCAAAATTTACAATAAGCTACCTAAGCACATAATTGAAATTAAAAATATGGATCAATTTAAAAAAAACACTACACCAATTTTTAGCTGCAAAGTGTTACTATCATATTAATGACTATTTAAATGAAAAATGCTAGGCCTACTACATCCGATTTATTATGTTAGAGAAAAATTTATTAATTTTAATTTGATTTGTATTAGTTTTAAATCTGACTGAAATGTATTATTGAATAGGTATTTGAATTGGTATTTCAATTGTTTCGAACTTAATTTATATTTGTGTAATCTAAATTTGTTGTTTTTGTAGTTGTTTATTTTTTGTTTTTTATCTGATAATTTAATATTATTATAACTATTTCATGCGGCTGACATATTTAATTTAATGTTATCTTGTACCTACTTACTTTTCATTATTAGCATACCCATGTGACGGTTAAACATGGAGAACTTTACTTATATAAACAGAAAACATCAATGCCCACCCAATGAAACCCATTAATGTATACCCATGTTTGCAAATAAATAAATGATTTTTATGATTTATGATTTAATAAAAGACCGGTCAAGTGCGAGTCGGACTTCGTACCATTATCGCAAAAAAACGGCAAAATAACACGTTTGTTGTATGGCACTTAAATCATTATTTTATTCTGTTTTTAGTATTTGTATTGTTGTTATAGCGGCAATAGAAATACATCATCTGTGTACATTTCAACTGTCTAGCTATCACGGTTCATAAGATACAGCCTAACGACAGACGGACAGACATACAGACAGATAGACCGCGGAGTCTTAGTAATAGGGTCCCGTTTTTACCCTTTTGGGTACGGAACCCTAAAAATCATAAATGCATCCTGCATTCTATTCTATTCGACGAAATCTTTGAGTCCATCAAAAGCTCATCTGATATTATAAAGAAGTAAAGTTGTTAGTTGGAGGTGATCTCTGTAAGTACAAATATATATACATATATATAAAAGCTGAGTGTCATATGTCACTTTTATACCGAAAAATGCACGGTTATTGTGATCTTATATATCAACGGAGCGAAGCCGCGGAAATAGGTGGTAGTATTTTATAATGAAACTCACGAAATAAAGTTTTAATAACCCACATATCAAACCTCACGTACATGGTTATCATATCTGTTTTATTAATTTTCATTGCATTTACGTCTAAGTCAATCAACATTGTTGCATCGAAATCAACTTAACACTTTTCTACGCAAGACTACTTTGAGTCCAATTATCGTCTTCCATAATTCATTTTAAAATGTCTTCTCGGCTATTTATGTGCTTCGATTGTTAATTAGTAATAAGCTCCATTGTATCGTTATTACAGGATCTTTATTGGTGTTGAAACCGACTAGAAATCCGTTCAATACAAGCACAATGTTTTGTGCATTTTTCTACACCACTGATGTTGCTATTAACATGGCTATTCTTGGGCTCATTTAATTTAAATACAATTAGGAACAAGCAGATAAATGAAGTGAAAACTGTCTAAGAGAACAAAAGGTTTTCTTCTTTTCTTCCCAGTATTTATATTTTGTTTATTCTTTAAAGCACAAAAAAAAAATGCTTGATTAACGAAGTGAAGAGAAACCTAGTTACCTTTTAAAGAATTGCATTATGTAGTAAACAATAAACGACAGTAATACTCTTAAAAGCCGATGAAGAAAACAAAGAATAAATTAATCGCACTACAAAACAATTAATTATTGCAGAAAAGCAACCGTATAAAATTAAATTGTTTTCTTGCACTTAAAACTGTTTTTCATTTTCTGATTGTAATTTCTTGGACGTATTCCACATTGGGCACCCGCTGTAACGGCACCTGAGTGAAAGGCACCAGAGGTATTCCACATAATGCTCCTATCGATATTTTTCGCAGGTGCCATTAGTGTAAAATATATTATTTATATTTTTATTCCACATTTTGGCACCTACGTATACGGATCAGTAGGTAATTGTAAGGTGTTGGGACGTTTATTTTTTTAAGGACGTCGGAATCAAAAATTCGTTTAAAACCAGTAGAGAGTTAACATGATAAAAATATAACTTCCTCTTTTGCTTTTTTAGTTAGATGTTGAACATTATAAACATTTATACTCAAACTAACTACCAGTAGGCCAGAATCATGAAGAAGTCTTAGTATTTGCGTGGCTGGAACCATAACCGGTACACAGATTATAATCATGAGGGAGTATTACCGCGGCTGGAATCTTATGATGTAAAAAGAGTACCGGGACCTCCTGTTAGTCCGTTAGTCTCTACCGCCACTAACTCAGGTGCCGTTGAAACGGAATGTGGAATACGTCCTTTATTGTTCTACTGTTTTTATCGTAACTAGCCTTAACAATAGAATGGTGTTCTTTTCCATTTTTTTATTGTAATGCGGTGTAATTATAATGTTCAGTGGAACAACCTCAGGCACTTCCCAAAAGTATTTATGTTATCATTAATGTGACCTCGGAGTTAGAAACTTTGGAAACGTTTTATAACGCCCTGTATAAGTTTAATTTACTTTCAGGTCACGTAACAGCTAGACTGTTTAAGTTTTTTTAAGAAATCGTGTTTTTTTTAATTAGTTTTGAATTTTTACCCAACGAACGTGATGTTAATTTTACAAACCAACCTAAATTGCTTTTGAGAGAAAGTTAATGTCTTCCGTTGTCATCATCATGTTAGATAAGTTAGTTAATTTCTAACCGGTTGTGTGCCGTGCTCGCGGGGATCCACGTTTTAGGGACTCATTGGGCTAAACATCCATCAGAAAATCATCATCATTTCAGACGAAAGACGTCCACTCTTCAACATAAGACTCACCCAAAGTATCGCCATATCGACCGGAAATATTATACGACAAATTAAAAACGCACAGAATCAGTTAATGTAGCGACGTCTGGGGGAAGCCTATGTTCAAGAGTGGACGTTTTTCAGCTAAATAAAAACGTGCCTAGTTTTTAATTTCAGCTGAAAAACGTCCACTCTAGAAGCAAATATCTTCTTGGTTTCGATGTGGTGCAAGAATTGATTGTTTATTGACTGATGGTAAGGACTATTACCAATTTAATGGCTTTTACTTATAAATGTTTCCATTGACTGACACATTTACTTTTCCATTGACACATTGAAAGGAGAAAACAAATTACAGTAACACTTTGAATGCCCGAAAATGATTTCAGCTATTTTGCCAAAACTTTCATTTTTGTTTGCTTCGCATTTCAGTAAAAAAAAAGAATAATGAGGGATTTTAAAAACAAGAGTTGGGAAGGTATCAAGTTCATTCAAGTGTGATGTTATTAATTAAACACAAGCCTATAACTACGGTTCGTCGTTCTATTTGCGCATTTTAGTAAGATTGAGATGGCAGAACTATCAAAACATTATCACGTCTTAATTTTCCTGAGACGGAAGCAGTAGTGTAAGCTTATTTATTTTTATAATAATTTCATATGTTGCATTACAATAAACTAGCTGTCCTCCGCGGCTTTGCTCCCGTCATTTAGGTACCTACCTACCTACCCTACTCTACCCTACATACCTATCCACCTACCCTACTCTACTCTACCCTACCCTACATACCTACCTACCTACCCTACCTTACCATACCCTACCCTACATACCTACCTACCTACCCTACCTTACCATACCCTACCCTACATACACTATCCTACTTTTTTTGCCAAACTGTATCCTATGTCCTTCTCCTGGATGTCATCTACCTCCTTGACAGTTACTTTCGAATTTATAATATTAGTTTAGATACATGTTTCATTATCGTCATTTCAGTTGAAAGACTGGTCCTATGCTCCTCACATCCACCGCTCCTGCGGCCCTTTGCCACCTCGTGGGAGCAAGGCCTTCCAACGCATTTTTTCTACAGTATATGTGTTTACCTAAATAGAGCGAGGAGCGTTGAGTCCGAAATAATCTGGTAATGCCTATCAAGTTGTGGTTTAATTCCCTCAGTTTTCAGCGTAGGTATAAAAGAATAACCAAAATTCAGTATCGAGTCATCTACTTAATTAAAATACTTATCAAAACACACGATCTAACAAAAATACAGTCAACAAAACTAAATCGTTGAGTAATTTCGTCGAAATTACGAAAAAGTTACAAAAATACGAGCGGTGTCTGATATGGTATCGAAAGTGATACCCAACTCGCATAATGGTGCGTTATTAAAAAAGTTGGTGTTGCCAGTGTGAAAACATGGCAGTAACTCTTGTTCCAATTTTTCCTACCCTCGTTCGAATCCTTTTTTCGCGTTTTTTTTATTGAAATAAGAAAACATTGGCCAAATGTAGCAGAACATTTGGGTTAATGAGAAAGCTGATTGGAAAGGCTGGGTATTTTTTTAGTTAGAGAAATTAATCGAGGCTACATTAATATAGTTAATGTTAACAGAATCGCCTCAAGTTTCAGCCATGTGTCTGAAATAAATGCAATACTGATAAACTTCACGACTAATAGTCATGTTTTAATTACCTTAATGAAGTTATTTGTAGAACTTTAGAACTTAACAAGAACCGTGTATTCTCATTCAAACTACAAGACTTTAACTAGGTTGGTGAAATATTATCACAGATAAAGATAACCAACAGTTTAAAATATATGTGATTGATCACCTGAAATTATACTAGCCAGCGCTTATTTGTGTTCCTTATATTTTGGACATTTCAACAATTAATGATTGTTAAAAAGTTCAGTCGCTACTAAAATGTAATTTTGTCAATGTCCTTTTATTCTATCCTATACACACACACATCCCCGCAAACAGACAGCTCAATTTTTATAATACAGTACCTACGTCGATTTGTCTATAGACCGTTTAATCCGCGCTGTTGCCCAGCCAGTGCAGCTGCGTTTAAAGCGAGTTTTCAACTGAATAACAATCCTGACTGTCGGGATTCAGAAAACGTACGTCAGGATGCATTGCATAACTTTCATGGGTTTGTACCAACGTTAGCAATGAGAATTAAATTAATGCACACATAGTAAGCATGATTTATGATGCTAAATAAATAATAGGTACAGTAATAGTAATAAATTTATTATAGTTTGAAAACCACCAGGTCAACCGACGACCTGATGTGGGCCGGAGTGGCGACCTGGTAAGGGAATACGCTGGATGCGATTATATATATGGCAACGCATGAGGGAAGCCTATTTCCAAAAGTGGACCCGTTTCGCCTACTGATGATAATGTTGAATTACAATTACCTTTGTAGGTAATTTCATTATCAACGTTCTTTTTCAATTTAAATGAAGGTTAACAAATTTTCAAAGTTCTGAGAAAATAAAATCGTAACCTATTTGAAATTACACCTGAACATCGATTCTCAGAATTTGCTACGGCGTAACAGAGATTTAGTTTTATACACACTGTCGCGTTTTATTCAGAAATGAGGCAGCCATACACAATAACAAGACACAACAAAGTTATTTTTAAAGCAAAAAAAGAAATACTTCGCCAGATTTTTCTCATTGGAAAGCATCCTGACGCCATTGAAAGTCGCCTGGGGCAATGTTTATTTAAAACTGGGAAAGTACGATTCATCTTCGGCTACTTATTTAATTTTCCAGGCAATGTTTAAGTATCTATATCAATTTGCGACTTGAATGAATCTTTTAAAGCTTCTAAGTAAATTAACATCGCAGTCCTTATCCCAGGTAGGCATCTATCTAGTCGTTGACGATAGCGAGATACATATTTTTTTTCTTTTCCCGCAATTTTTTTTTACTGGATGGAGTTTTCAACTAGTAAGTACAGTATTTCTGTTAGCAGGGTCTAAAGTAACCCAAAATGAAAGAGATGACGGGAGCTGAGTTCGCTCGCTTTGCTCGCTCATTTTAGCTCTCGTCATCTCCTTCAACCCTAAACTATCCATGTCGGGGTGCCCTAAGCTCCCGAACTCGCTTCGCTCGGTCTTGGTCTTATTCATTGACCATAATTATCGAATTGCCCAACCGTTACGTAGAAATATTCATAATGACCAGACAATGTGATAAATAATATAGAATTTTAAATCAGTATTCATTATATTGCCCGATTTGACTTGACTAGATTCTTATGCCCTGGCATTATACATAGTGCCCTGATTACTTCACTTGGTCCATGACATCTGTAATGAAATTAAAAGGAAAACTAATAATAGTCGACCAACTTATAAAATGTACTTGGAAATTGAACTTATAATTGTACTTTATTTTCCTTAGAGCAATGTTAGGTACTTTCATTTATTTATATATACTTTATTGTACACCATGATAAAACAATACAAAAAAAACATAAAAATTAAGACAAAAATACAACAGGCGGCCTTATCGCGCTCCGCGATCTCTTCCAGGCAACCTTGAATGGGTAGAGATAGCCTGGACACGACATGGGGTTGCACTTGGTGCAAATTTGAAATCATAAGAGCTACTACAATTAGGTAATAAAAACAAACTACTAAAATAGATACATAAATACATACATACAAAATAATCTAAATATACAAACAAGAAAACAATACAGCTTAAACAAGCACAAGATTACAGAGACAGGTAATGTTCCTTTATAAGTTTTTTAAAGACAGGCAACGACTGAGCACGTTTAATTGAGTCAGGCAATGCATTCCACAAACGAGCAGCCTGGACAGTAAATGATTTATCTAAGAACGTAGTGGAATGCATAGGTATTTTAAGTCGCAAGTTTTCTGATGACCTAAGAGATTTCGTGTGGGAATCGCAGATAAACTGAAAACGATCCTTGAGGTAAAGAGGGGTGGAAGGAGTAAAAAGCACATTGTACAAAAGAGAAAGAATATGAGCATTCCGGCGAAGGCGAATTGGCAACCACTTGAGCTTTACACGGAATTCGGAAACATGGTCATATTTGCGCAAACCAAATATGAACCTTACACAAACATTTTGAAGTCGCTCAAGTTTATCGAGTTGTTCTTGAGTAAGGTCAAGATAGCAGGCATCAGCATAATCAAGGATGGGAAGAAGAAGAGATTGTGCAAGCGCAATCTTGGTGGCAGTCGGAAGAAAATTCCGCAGCCTCCTCAAAGTTGCAGCAGATGCAAACAACTTGCGGCTAACTTCCTGCAGTTGGGCAGTCCATGAAAAGTTTTTGTCGATGAAAATCCCCAAGTTTTTAACTTTCTCACTGAATGGAATAACTGAACTGTCAAAAAGAACTTGGGGAAGAGTCGTCCAGTCGATCTTTGAAACCATTCTAGAACTGCCCACTACAATAACCTGCGTCTTAATAGGGTTGACCATAAGCCCATACCTCCTGCTCCAATCACAAATGCGAGCCAGATCAAGGTTTATGGTTACGATAGCCTCGGACAGCTTTCCGAGAGGTGCCCGCGAGTATAACTGTAGATCGTCTGCATAAAGATGGTAGGAAGAAATAAGTTCATTGGAGATTGAGTTTATAAAAACTGCGAAAAGTAAAGGGGATAAAACGCCACCCTGTGGTACCCCGGCAGTGGTACTGCACCAGGAAGATTTCATTGTATATGAACTTCAGTATGTTTACCTAATTATGTTGGTAAATGTGGCTGTTTGTATGGAACCCTCGGTGCGCGAGTCCGACTCGCACTTGGCCAGTGTTTTTTCGTGTTCTTAATTTCAACAATGGACATGACGCCATCCTGAATCGACATCTATTGTGTTCTTTAAAAATGTTCACAAATCAGAAAGTTTTAACGATACAAACATGTATTATTTTTGCTCGGGTTACTACAAAGACATATTAAGGACGACATTAGGGCAGAGCCAGCTCACGAAACTGAAGACCGATGATGGCAGGATCGTTTCCGCCAAACCAGAGCTTCTGAGGGAGATCGAGAGATTCTATGGGCAGCTGTACACGTCAACCAGTAAACCCGTCGCGAATCTAGCGAATGACCCTAGAGCTAGATTGACCCGACACTATACCGAAGACATTCCGGACGTCAGCCTGTATGAGATTAGGATGGCTCTGAAACAGCTTAAGAACAACAAGGAACCGGGTGACGACGGAATTACGGCCGAACTCCTGAAGGCGGGTAGAAAACCAATCCTTAAGGCCCTTCAGAAGCTGTTTGATTCCGTCATACTCGAAGGGAAAACGCCACAGACATGGTGCAGGGGTGTGGTGGTACTCTTCTTCAAGAAGGGTGACAATGCCTTACTGAAGAACTATAGGCCCATCACACTTCTTAGCCATGTCTACAAGCTGTTTTCAAGAGTCATCACGAATCGTCTCGCGCGCAGGTTTGACGATTTCCAGCCTCCCGAACAAGCCGGATTCCGTAAAGGCTTCAGCACCGTAGACCACATACATACGCTGCGGCAGGTTATACAGAAGACCGAAGAGTACAACCTGCCTCTCTGTTTAGCGTTTGTGGACTACGAGAAAGCCTTCGATTCGATCGAGACTTGGGCTGTACTACAGTCTCTCCAACGGTGCCAAATTGACTACCGGTACATCGAAGTGTTGAAGTGTTTATACAAAAACGCCATCATGTCAGTTCGACTTCAGGATCAGACCTCGGAACCAGTCCTTTTGCAGCGAGGTGTGAGACAGGGAGACGTCATATCTCCGAAGCTGTTTACCGCTGCACTGGAGGATGTCTTCAAGGTTCTGGACTGGAGAGGTCTAGGCATCAACGTCAATGGCGAGTACATCACTCACCTTCGGTTTGCTGACGATATAGTGGTTATGGCTGAGACCATGGAGGACCTCAGTACAATGCTCGATGACCTCAGTAGAGCTTCCGGAAGAGTGGGTCTTAGAATGAACATGGACAAAACCAAGGTGATGTTGAATGCCCATGTTACACCCACTCCTATCAAGGTAGGAGACTCTACACTCGAAGTTGTGGGCGACTATGTCTACCTGGGACAAACGATCCAGTTGGGTAGGGCCAACTTCGAGAAAGAGGTCAACCGTCGAATCCGACTCGGCTGGGCAGCGTTCGGGAAGTTGCGCGGTATCTTCTCGTCCAACTTACCACAGTGTCTCAAGACGAAAGTCTATGACCAGTGTGTGTTGCCAGTGATGACATATGGCTCTGAGACGTGGTCGCTTACAATGGGCCTCATCAGAAAACTTGCAGTCACTCAAAGGGCAATGGAGAGGGCTATGCTCGGAATTTCCTTGCGTGATCGAATCAGAAATGTAGAGATCCGCAAGAGAACCAAGGCTACCGACATAGCCCGAAGAATTCCCAAACTTAAGTGGCAGTGGGCAGGGCACATTGCTCGCAGAACGGATGGCCGATGGGGCAGAAAGGTTCTGGAGTGGCGACCGCGAACCGGAAGACGTTGCGTTGGAAGGCCTCCTACCAGGTGGACCGATGACCTGGTGAAGGTTGCGGGAATCCGCTGGTTGCGAGACGCACGGGACCGGTCAATGTGGCGACGCTTGGGGGAGGCCTATGTCCAGCAGTGGACGTCTTTCGACTGATATGATGATGATGATGATATTAAGGAAGGCAATGACTGTTATTGCCATGCTAGAATAAAAAGGAACAACTATATTTGAGTAGCCTTGACGCTTTCGGCGTGAAAAGTGCCCATTTAGGGGGAGCCTTTACTTCGTTTTCTCCGGGCGAGGATTGCAATGAAATGTAACGGTGGGCATGCCACAGGTGGATGGGACGAGGTTCAGTAATAATAATAAGTAGAGGCTTAACTTTAGTGAGCTGGACACAATGCCGTCATTTATGTACAATGACCAAACGATTTTGAAAAAATGCTAATTTACATTATTGTAATCATATCAATAAGTACGCCTTTACGGATAAATTTTATCATTAAATTTATGTAGGTCAAATACATTTTGTTTTTATTATAAAGTAGCTTTATCATTTTCATCATTAACAGCACAAACTTACGCACTGTTGGGCATTTTAGGCTTCTTTTCCCAACTCCCACCTCTTTTGTCGCCACAAGTACGACCATCATTCAGACTCTCAGTGGTGGCAATAATGTCGTTAATTTAGTCTGACCACCCATAAAATAAGAACAAGTAAACGAACAGCGACAGTGGTGTTCATTAACTTTCCTAAAGTGCAGGTGTACGTGCATTTGGGACACTCTAGCATTTGCATATCATTGCCTGCAAAGAGGCACCGCACTCAACGCTTTACAGTCATCATCATCGTCATCATCAGCCTTTTAATGTCCCCGCTGCTGGGACACAGGCCTCCTCTCTGTGAGAGGGAATGGATCGTAATCCAGCACGCGGGCCCAGTGCGGGTTGGTGGATGTCACATGTCTTAAAATTTTTGGTTCTAGGACATGCTGGTTTCCTCACGATATTTTCCTTTAACGTTTTGAGAGCAGTGGTGATGATATAATTTACACAAAGTATAGCCTGTCTGGGTTCGAATTCACGACCTACAACTTATAAGGCGCGGCCACTACCACCACTGTTCTCCTTGAAAGGCGCGGCCGCTACCACTGGGCCACCACTGCTCTCCGTTACAGTATCAATGGCCAACGGCCGCTACAATTAACGTGGCCAACTATTAGGCCCAAAATATTTCAAGAGTTTTTATCGTCTCGAAAAGAAGAAAAAGACGAAGCTAGCACAAAATATTATTCACTGGTATAAACAAAAAGATCCGCGTTCTTTACTGAATTTATTGAAATAACTGTCTCTCTACAATATCCGGGATCGTAACACTTGTCAGGCTTAACTCGAGGTAAAAATAAACATAGCGGTATTTTAACACAAAAAATTGGGGTTAGATACCCCTTTTTGTTATGAAAAATATATAAAAAATGTTACATTTCACTTTTTGTGGATGGGGTTACGGAGGCAAAATGAGTTTTTTTTTTTCCTTTTTATTCCAAGGGGTATTTTCAACTTTATCCAAAGATACTATTTAATTGTCAAGTAAAAGATGAAGCCAGTTGTACATTCGCAAGCGTTTACGACGCTTGCGAATGAAAATGAAAGGTCTCTATGGAGAAGAACGTGCCAGAAACTTCACGGACACTCTTTTCAACAGTTTCATTCCAAAAAGTTACAAACTGAGAAAGATTTTTTCATCTTAAGGAAGGACACAAGATTAACGTTTGAATGATGTCCAAATGGTTAAAGCAAGTAATATGATGAATTTTCCTACTAGGCAGAGGTCTAAGCCAAGATGATGGGTTTTTCTGATTCCAAATGACAACAAACAACAACCACACATTCGTCTGCGATCGATCACAACATTTTCCTCTTTCTTGCTTTTTGTTTGATGACAGGCACGTTCCCAAATGTAGGTAGATTTATAATGTTTTTGCTATTCTTATTTCGTTCTTTAGTCATTACTTTTCTTATTATCTACATTTTTAATAAAAATGTAGGTAAAAATAAATATTTGTCCAAGCTACTGGCGGCGGTCAGGGCTCCAGAGAGAGGAACCTCCGAACAATACGAGCCGTGTCCAGAAGTACTGCTTTCTGAATCAAGCTCTTGATTCAGGCACCTAAGGTGTTGGTCGAGGCTCGTGGCTATTAAGCCATTGGCTTACACAACTATCGGTACAATGATCGCTGTGTCCACTATAATAATATATAATCTATTATTCTTTGATTTGCTTTGCCGATCTGACAGTAGAAAAAACCAGCCAAGTGCAAGTCGTATTCGCGCACGAAGGATTTCGTACCATTATTGCAAAAAAAAACAGAAAAAAAAAAGTTTCTTGTATGGGAGCCCCACTTAAAAAAATATTTTATTTAGTTTTTTAGTTTTTGTTGTTATAGCGGCAACAGAAATACATCATCTGTGAAAATTTTAACTGCCCAGCTATCACGGTTCATGAGATACAGCCTGGTGACAGACAGACAGACAAACAGACGGACCGCGGAGTCTTAGTAATAGGGTCCCGTTTTTACCCTTTGAGTACGGAAACCTAAAAACAAAAGAGCAACGGTCACATTATACTTCAAAGCAGTACCACAAAGGGTTGGTAGTACCACAAAATATAAAGTATATAAGGTACTACACCTTCACATCGTCTCAATGTACGATGTTATAATATCAAGTCCATGCAATTATATCACATGAAAGTCACCACAATGTTTGGCAAACACAATACAAGCCCATATCTACCAAACCACTGGTTTGACGTTCCTATTCTGTTTCGTAATTACGTAATTACTACACCCATTGTCGTACGCTAGTTAATTAAAGTAGCTATAATAATGTAAATTTAAAATTTGTGTGTCGCGAAATTCCATTGCGGGTGTGGGCACTCTGAAAATACATTGTGAATTAAAGGTGAAACGTGCGATGCAATCGCATAGAATTTACAGGCAATTATGGTAAAAATAATGTCCATATGTTTTTTTTGTGTTACGAGATATGGCAGATAGGTCCACCTGTTTTTTACCAACTCTTGTGGAAGTTTGCATAGGAAGCAACGTACCTACATCTTTAAAAACGATAATTTAAATGAATAAAAGGAATGTGCGTTTTTAAGTTATGAGAGAATAGGTTACTTCAAGGCAAGCGTGCTCTATCATCAACAAGATAATAGCTTACCATCAGGTGATATAGTGGTCAAGCGCAAGCCTATCATATTAAATATATAAATATATCAGTTGAAATCCACAAACTAATTGTGTATTTACATTTTGGTGTTCTTAAATATCATGAATTAATCACAAGTCCTTTTGTACAATAGGGATCTTTCCTGGGTAGAAAAATGATAATTCTATTTAGTCCGTCAATGAGATTATCAAATAATATTGGGCCCGTATTTTTACTTTATCAAATAAATATATATTGACAGGGAAAAAGCGCATCAAAGTTCAGGAGGGGGGCTCGTAAATTGTAGCACTCCGTGACGTCACATGATATTTCAACGCACTGTATCGCCGTAATGTTTAGTTTACGTGGCAAAAGAAAAAATGCGTGTCCAATATTTTTTTATTAAACTATCTGACGGACAAAAAATAATTTTCAGTCAACTACCCTATTGGAATAATGCTTTTCGTTTTTCATGGAAAAAAGATATTGTCTTGTTAACAGTAAATATACGAATAAAATATACGAGTATATAAATGTACACAATGCAATTCAATAATTAAATTTGGTCGATGTTGATCGAAGGGTCGTTGTGTGGATGTGCCAGAGGCATTAGACAGTGTCATTCGACATCAGCGATGGCGGCGGTCGATAAATCTCTATCAAATAAACTAACTGTAATAAAAACATTTAAGCGAATAAATTAATAAGCAATAATAATTCATAATTTAACATTAACATAAAAAGGCGTGGTGTTTTAAAGTGATGGTGTGTACCATAAATACATTAAACCAAATAAAAGCAGATAAAGTAGATAAGCACGTGTTGTGAAATTACAATTGTTAAGGATCAGATAGGACTGACATAAGCTTTGAATAAAAGCGTATGTCAGTCCTATCGTATAAAAAACATCCTATAAAAAAAACAACATACAATTATAACCTAATACTGAGTACTTCAAGACATAAAGAAACCCGGTAAAACTAAACGGGAAAGTTCTTTCAATTGTCATTTTTATTTTTATTTAAATATTAAAGGATAAAATCACAAAAGACCGGATAAAAGAAAGAGGAAAGGGAGGAGGTTTGCTCCGTAGTGGAACAGTACAAGCTCTTAATAAATATAGTAAAGTGTCAGCCAATGGCTTAATATCCACGGACCTTGACCAAGACCCTCCTAAGGCAGCTTGACCAAGGGCATGATTCTGAAAGCTGGACACCGCTCGTAATTTTTGGAAGTTCCTCTCCCTGGAGCAATCTGGAGATTTGACCGTAGCTTAAACACTGTTCCCGATACCGGTGGACTATTATTATTATAAATATTTTTTTCAAGAGTTATTTAAACATATAACAGGTATGTATGTAGCGAAAATAAACGACACAATGTAAAAAAGTTGTGTCTGTTACCACTATCAAGTAAATTTAATCTGCATGTCTTCATAACCTACTCGTATGATTATCCTGCTTCCTTTAACTTAGTTAAGCTTGTTTGTTCTATGCTCACTAATTAAACTTACGCTACTTTAAAATTAATTGTGTTCACTTAACTTAAGAATATCAGAAGTTAAAGATAACGCTCTAGAATACTTCGGTAGCAATTAGAATTCGGATTTGTGCCTGTGATATATCTATCTATTTTGAAAGTCAGATAAGTCTATTTTGAAAGGGTCGATCACAGAAGATGCTTGTTCAATCGTGCTTTAAAGTCAGGCAAGATGTGGTAGTGTTTTTCCTAATAAATAACCAGTTTGCTAGACGCTGGCAAAAAGTTCTACGCTTTGGCAGTGAAAACAGTGAATGTGAAATAAGTGACGAAATATCTGGTGTAGTTACATAGTAATATATACTATTACCCAACCCTTCATGGTTTACTAGCTTGTTTACCTGTGAACAATAAATGATTTTTATTTCATCTAAGCGGTCGAAGGTAACCATTCGGTTTGTATAGTTTGCTATGCGCACGCTACGCAGCTACGGCGTAGCCATGCGTAGCATCTGCGTAGCATCATTTCACGTATTTGAAGGGTTTGTTTTTTTACTCTAATTAAAAGTGATTTTAAGTCAGTTACATTGTATACAGTGTTTATTTTGATCTTCTAGTACTTCGTGATGATGTTGATTTGATATCGTCTCGGCAATACCTTCATTGTGCCTACAGCTAAAGCGTGGAATTCCCTGCCTGAGTTTGTGTTTCCTGATAGCTTCATAACCTTTAATTCAAGAGTGAATAGGTTACACCGAGGCAAGAGAGCTCCATCTTAGACCACATCATCGCTTACAATCAGCCCCCCTAGCCAAGTTTCAAACGTTTCGTATCGAATCTCTTTCTACAATCTTTAACGCCTTCTATTTGTATGTGTTGACCACGTGACTTAACGTTCAAATGTGTTATTCCCATACATAGATTCGTTTTCTACTAACGTTATTGATTGTAGATTGTCTACTTGGCTTCAGGTGCAGGTGGGAAAGTGACCATACGTGAACCTAACAATAATACGAGTATAAAAACGAAAAAAATATCCCTGAAATAGGAAAATAATACCAATGTTGGCTTAAAAGCCTTAATATTATTATATCCCATTGAGTTTATAATAGGAGAGCAGTGGTGGCCCAGTGGTATCGACCGAGACTTAAAAGTTGTAGGTCGTGGGTTCAAGCCCAGGCAGTCGCTTTACAAACCGCGGTAAAACTGTAACATTCAATTTATTCGCGTGGGTCACTGGGTAAGTAAGATTTATAAGGAAACCTTTTCAAACATTACGTCTTCACACCGTTAGCAGTTTACAAATCCTTTTATATCCGTTTACTTTTTACCCAACTGCCAAGGAAGGGTTATGTTTTATGCGCGTATCTTGTATGTTTGTTTTTTTTTGTTACCTCGTATCTTCCAAACGGCTGGATGGATTTCGACAGTTAAGGTATCATTATATCCATTTAAAAACCTAAGGGTCAAGTTTCCTAAGGGTTTAAAAAGGTTTAAAGAAAAATATGGCGTATTTTGGGTGTCCCAATTTTTTTTTTCTATCCCAACGAGCACCATGATCACGGATAAACCGTACCGTACCTTTTATCCGTGATCATGGTGCATGCAACAGCACTGAAATATCGGAAACTCGCAACAAATAGTAAACATGGTAAATATCCCGTTTCTAATGTTAATGTTATATGTCAATTATATGCAATTCGTAAAAAAATATAATTAAAAAGATGTAAATAAAAAAGTAAATAAAATTAAAAAACCCGACTGCCTAAGAAACGAATTAAAAAGATGTAAACAAGAAGAAAATCATGCTGTGCAGTCGGAGGATATATAAATGGTTTTGGTAAGCTAGCTCGTGAATATGTATCCTCGTTAATATGATCTGTGCTCGTACTAAACACCTTAATTTTCTTCTTGTTTACATATTTTTAGTTCGCTTTTTAGGCATTCGGGTTTTATGATTTTATTATATTTTCTTTTTCATTTATTTCTTACTAGCTTTTTCCCTGACTTCGTCTGCGTAGATATTTAGAATACCCATTTTTTCACAGAGCTATCATTAATCCATACTATTTTTTTAATAATCATATTGTGCAAAACTATTGTAGGTGTGTGGGCCTTACTTGAGAAATTATGGGTTCCCCTTAAAAAAACTTCCAAGCCCCTTTCGACCCTTGAAGGATGAATTCCTGGTTAAAAACTATCCAAAGCCCTTCACAGAGTCTCAAATTATCTCAATACCAAATTTCGTCTAAATAATGGACGGACAGCACTTCGCATTTATAATACTATGGATTAATACTGAGTCACAAAGAAAATTCGTAAAGAATAGCCTTAATATTAAAAAAAATATCAAAATCAATTCATCTTAAATTATTGAACCCTTCCTCGTTGTAAGATGACGAGTTATATTCTGTTTCAGGAATAAAGTTAGCTCTTCGTCGAAGTTCAGCGAAACTGGGCTGAAAGTTTAGCCCAGATTAGCAAACAGACAGACCGACTTAATCCTTCATTAGATTAGTACTGATGAATTTATTTTGGACTTACCAAAACAAACAAACCTAAAGCGCAATTTAAAAAAAATGTAGGTGTCAACCATTTTAACTTTATAAGTTAGATACCTATATTTTTATAACTATCTTAGTTTAACACGTTCAGTACTTCTTTTTCTTGTCGGTCGGAAGTCGGAGTTCGTGTATTCGTTTCTTCGTTTTTTGACACCGCCTTCCGAAATTGATGTTATTTTTCACTTTGTAGTGTTTTTTTGGAAGTCGGTTGTTTATTTTTGTAAAAAAGTTTTTTTATTTTTCAGTTTTTAATGGAACGTAATGCACAAGTCCTATAGTAAGGTACCTATAATGCCCACAGGGATGCCAGAATAGATTACCCGAATAACATGTTATTTGAACATAACCGGTGGTATGAGAGTGTACCAGGGTGAACTGCTTACATCTACGTACCCGTTTAGAGCATATTGGCGTGATAGTTTGTTATGAATTGGTGAATACAACAAACAGACACGCGAAAGCAGCAAACTCGAGAGATTTGCCGTCATTGTAAATCTCCTAAGTTCTTCATCAGATCTTTACCAAATTTAAATGGGACCATCTCGGAATAAACCTCTTTCAAACAAAAAATGAATTTTTCAAATCCGTTCATACATGACGGAGTTATGCCCGAACATACATCAAAAATAAAATATAAACATCCGAATTGAGAACCTCCTCTTTTTTGGGAAGTCGGTTAAAATCAATTCAAAACGAAATCATATTCCTACGGCATGAGATAAAACAAATCGAATTCTGCATGCAATGTTTTACCTGGGAACCCAGGGAATATTAGTAGCAAACCAAAACGGATAAGCACAGAAGGTCTAGTACTAAAATGATTTCTCTTTGGTTTGTCTTTTGGTTTCTCTTTTATACAAAAGTAATGTTGGCGCATCACATATGCGCGGGCGTCCGAGAGGCAGGCGCGGGGTGTCGGGGGACCGAACCCACGACGCGACGGCCGGCTGCGCGCCCGCCGCTCCACTCAGCTCACAGACACCAGCCATTACGGGCATTTCTTTGTACCTATTTCTATCTGAGTTGATAGCGTAATAACAGTAATATACCTATTTTAATACAGTCCACTCTTTTATTATAAAGTCCCGATTGAGCCTATTCATTGGTCCTTCGATTGCTCAAAAAAAAACACCGGTTTTGCTGTAATAAAACGTTCGCGAGCACCACGCGGTACGACCACGAAGAAAAGAACAAAGAAGTCGTTCCCGAGGCAGCCTGCATAGTCAACGTGGGAGCTGGCGTCATTCTTTGGGAGTATAATACTGTATTTGAGTGAGTCCGTTCCAATTAGTTATTTTTCTGCTTTCATCTTCTTGCCGAAAAACGTTGTTCATCTTCCTATCTTTCAGTGTTCATACAGTGTCTCAACATTAGTGCTTTCATAGTGTTTCCTACGCACTGCTTGTAAAATTACGCATATTTTGTATCGAAAACGCTCGGTAATTAGCTACTTCGCACCGCGATAACACGTGTTGAGTTGTTGACCTTGAAATTTTTTCTCGATCCCTTTCACTAACGCACAGCTGTTTGTGGTTGTCTTATCTATTGAGTACATTAGCATCAGTGCGTCCAGCTGTTATTTAACTTTACAATGGCAGATAACTTAAAAACATTGATAAAAAAACGTAGTTCAATTAAATCAAAGCTTACTATTTACAGTAACTATTTAAATTTAGTAAAAAGTAGTTCCGCAATATCAGAGTTGCAACGTTTAGATTTAGAGGAGCGTTTTAATAGATTTGAAACCTTACATACCGAATTTGACGCCTTACAGACACACATCGAAGTGATATCCGACGACAACGAGGCAGCATTGACTGAACGTGAGGACTTTGACCGCCAGTTTTTCAACTTGGTGGCACTCACGCGCAGCCTGCTCGGTGTCTCGACCAACGGTGCTGCGTCGGAGGCGGGCTTCAAAGATGCTGACTCAGGTGCACATGTTTCATTTAGGAATTCTTTTGTTCGTTTGCCTAAAATAGATTTGCCACATTTCGATGGGAACTACCAATGCTGGCTTGAGTTTAGGGACACTTTTGGGTCATTGATTCACGACAATTCTAGCATAAGTGATATCAACAAGTTTCACTATTTGCGAGCTTCACTCCAGGGGAATGCAGCTTTAATTATAAAAAACATTGACTTTAAAGCTGACCATTATAATTTAGCGTGGGACCTGTTGTGCGAACGTTACAATAACAACCGACTTTTAGTGAAAAATCATTTACAAGCTTTATTTGACGTTGAACCTCTTACAAAAGAATCAAGTGTTTACATTAGAAACCTTGTTGATGTTATTAACAAAAATATTAGGGCACTAACTTCATTAAAAAGGCCCACTCAATATTGGGATGATATTATTATTTATTTTATGATTAAAAAATTAGATTTAACAACAAGTCGTGACTGGGAAGAGCATAGAAACAATACTTTTAAAGATGATCCTACTTTAACACAATTTTGTTCTTTTTTAAGCAGAAAGGCGGACTGGTTAGAATCAGTGGAGACAAATCTTAGTTTTTCCGAAACGAATGCTATAATTGCCTTAAATAATAGTCATTCAAATAAAACCGATTCTAAGCATACAACAAATAAAAAAATAGAAAATATAAATAAAAACAGTAAATGTCCACTTTGCTCCCAAGCACATACGTTATTTAAATGTGAATCTTTTAGAAACTTGTCAATAGAAAATCGTATACAAAAGGCAACTCAATTTAATGTTTGCATTAATTGCTTACGCTTTGGACATAATTCTACAAAATGTAGATTTTCACATTGCAAATATTGCAAAACAAAGCACAATACGCTTTTGCATTTGGAAAGTAACGAGCCCAAACTTGCTTCCAATCCAATGCCTTCTATCACGCCTTTTGCACTGTCTTCTGCTTCTCCTTCTTCAAATGTTGTGCTTTCAGCCAATTCCATGCAGCTTGCTACTTCTGCGCATGTTTTACTGTCCACAGCTATGGTGAACGTGACTGGCGTGACGGGTAAGAAGTACACTGCGCGCCTACTGCTGGACAATGGCAGTTCGGCGAACTTTGTTACGCAGAGCTTATCAGAGAAGCTGGGTTTGTTACGACGCGGTACGAGCACCAAGGTAACGGGTATTAATAACCACATATCCACCAGTACACAGTCTTGTCACCTCTCAATAGAGTCTTTATGCTGTGCCTTTAATGTAGATATCGAGTGTCACATTTTGCCTGAAATCACAAAATTTCTACCGTCTTCATTCATACACATCAATCACGTCCCTATTCCTTCAGGTATTAAACTAGCAGACCCGAACTTTAATGTTCCGTCGGTCGTAGACATCCTGGTAGGGGCTGAAGTTTTCTGGAATGTCTTAGGCAGCAAAACAATTGACTTAGGGAAAAACCTACCTAAATTATGCGAGACCAAGTTAGGATGGTTAGTTTCAGGTAGTATTTCGCGCCACTCATGTTTTTCCGTCAATCATTTTTGCCATCATTCCAATGTCACTCCCGACCTAACTCAATTTTGGGAGCTTGACCATATTGCTTCAAAACATTCACTCTCGCTTGAGGAGAGAATGTGTGAGCAGTCTTTTGCTCAAACCACCGTCCGTAATGATGGTGGGGGATTCGTAGTATCAATGCCTTTAAGAGGGGATCCTAGTACATTAGGTCATTCATTTACCAATGCTAGAAATCGTTTTCTTTCCCTTGAACGGCGATTTAAACGCGATCCATCATTTTATAAAAAATACAATGAGTTCATGAGAGAATATGAGCGCCTTGGTCATATGACGTTAGACTCAGACTGTACTCCTTCACCAGAAAACTCCATGAAAAATTATTACATTCCACATCATGGAGTTATTCGCAGTTCTAGCACCACTACACAGCTACGCGTAGTATTCGACGCATCAGCTCCTACCAGTTCGGGGGCGTCGCTTAACGACATCCAGATGGTCGGTCCCGTAGTACAAGACGATCTGTTTTCCATTTTAACACGTTTTCGTCAGCATAAGTACGTGGTCTCAGGTGACGTGGAAAAAATGTACAGAGCCATAGAGTTAAATCCAGTCCAACGACCTCTTCAAAAAATAGTTTACAGATTTGAACCTTCAGAACCACTAAGAACCTACACTTTAAATACGGTTACCTATGGTACCGCTTCTGCGCCCTATTTAGCCACTAAGTGTCTTGTAAGTCTGGCTGATGACATTGAGGACAGTCGTGCCAAATGCGCTATACGACGAGATTTTTACGTCGACGACTTTCTTAGTGGAGGGGATACGATAGCTGAAACGGTAGATATTTCAAAAAAGGTACATTCTGTTCTATCATCTGCAAAATTCAATTTAAGAAAATGGCGATCAAACAATCCAAAAATTCTAAAAGAAATTACACATAGCAACGAGTTACATAACACTTTAAATTTTTCTGAGCATAGTCCAAACTCTCAATCTAAGACTTTAGGTCTTAACTGGATTTGTGACTCTGATTCACTCACTTATGCTATAAATATCACCTCCACTACTAAAGTCACAAAACGTCATGTCCTTTCCGTTATCAGTCAAATCTTTGACCCATTAGGCCTCGTAGGTCCATGCGTCGTCGAAGCAAAGCTGATTATGCAGCGTCTATGGCAAGACAAGTATGACTGGGATGACGAAGTATCGCACGAAGTCAAAAATCTTTGGTATACATTTGAAGGCACAATAACAGCATTAAATAAATTAAATATTCCTCGTTGGGTTTTGCGTGAAGACTCTATTACGCATGAAGTACACGTCTTTACCGACGCGTCCGAGAGGGCGTACGGCGCTTGTGTGTACATTCGGTCTTGTAATGGCAGTGGGTCCATAGGCGTACAACTTCTAGTCTCTAGAAATCGTGTAGCGCCGATCAAACCAACGACGATACCGAGGCTTGAACTTTGTGGAGCTTTGTTGGGTGCAAGGCTGTGTACTAAGGTTCAGGAATCGCTTACCATGCCCATTCATAAATGTAGATTCTGGTGCGACTCAACCATAGTCCTGGGTTGGCTCTCTACTCCTTCTAATCAATTAAAACCTTTTGTCAGAAACAGAGTCAATGAAATACAGGAAAGTACTTGTGGTCATACCTGGAGCTACGTACCGTCGAAGGACAACCCGGCGGATCTTGTTTCCCGTGGTCTCAGTGCCGACGTTATCATGCACACACCTCTGTGGTGGTCTGGACCCTCATTTTTACAGCATAGTGAAAATGAGTGGCCTAGCATGCCAAACAACGGGAAAGATAGTCTGCCGGAAGTAGTGACTCATTACATTGGTAGTAATAGTGACAATCATATTTCGTTACGTAGTGATCATTTAGACGTAACTATTCATTCATCAATCATTTCTAATTTATTAGTAAAGTATTCTAGTTTATTAAAAATACAAAATATAATTACATATATACAACGCTTTGTTTACAACATAAAAAATAAAAATAAATTGCATGGTAATTTTTCAACAACAGAACTAGAAAACTCATTAAATATAATTATACATTATTCACAGCTTGAAATGTTTCCAGAAGAGTATAATTTGTTAAAGTCTGGACAAAAATTACCGCGCAAAAGTAGATTGCTTCCTCTGACACCGTTCATTGACAATCATAACCTCATTCGCGTGGGTGGAAGGCTCGATAACTCCCCCTACGATTTTAGCGTGAAACATCCTATTGTTTTATGCAGTAAGCATATACTTACAAAACTTATATTTCAAATGCAACATTTAAAACTTGTACATGCAGGTCCACAGTTGTTATTGTCACATATACGGCAAACATATTGGCCTCTAGGCGGCAGAAACTTGTCTAGATTTGTCGTGAATAAATGTCTTAAATGTTTTCGACATAAGGCTCAGAACGTTCAGCCTATAATGGGTCAACTACCTAGCTCAAGAACAAATCTTGAGTTTCCTTTCTTAAATAGTTATGTTGACTACGCCGGGCCAGTATTGGTGGCCAATCGTAAAGGCCGAGGATGCAAACTTACAAAGTCCTATATGTGCATCTTTGTTTGCTCGGCAGTAAAAGCCGTACATTTGGAGCTCGTCACCGACCTCACCACTGAGGCCTACATGGCCGCTCAAAATCGGTTCGTGGCGCGTCGTGGCAAGCCTCGAAGCATCACGTCCGATAACGGGACTAACTTTGTAGGCGCATCAAATGAGATGTACAGGTTCTTGCAATCATCAAATGTTGCATCTGAAATGGCGCAGCAGGGTATTGAATTTATTTTCACGCCCGCATACAGCCCTCATTTCAATTCATTGGCTGAAGCTGCTGTAAAATCATGTAAGCATCATTTAAAACGATTACTGCATCTTACTCATTTCACCTTCGAAGAGATGGCTACCTGTCTCACTCATATAGAGGCGGTTCTTAACTCACGCCCTCTTACTCCTCTTTCTTCAGACCCTAACGATTTTTCGGCACTTACTCCCTTTCACTTCCTAATTGGACGGCCATTCTTATCAGTACCACATCCTCAGGTGACTGAAGCCAACATCACGCGACTGGATCGCTGGAAGAGAATTCAGCACATCAGACAGCATTTCTGGCGACGGTTTCATAACGAGTACACTTCTCTGCTGCAGGCCAAATCCAAGTGGTTTCATTCCAGAGGTGAAGTGAAGCCGGGGTCCTTAGTCCTGATAAAGGACAAAACAACGCCGCCTCTGCTCTGGTCCCTGGGCCGGGTCACGAAGACCTATCCTGGCGTAGACGGAGTCACGAGAGTGGCCGAACTGAAGACGAAGCGGGGCACCATTCGTCGTGCTTTCAACTGCATCTGCCCCCTTCCAATCGACAATTGAAGACTTCCCTTCAACCCGGGGAATATGTTGGCGCATCACATATGCGCGGGCGTCCGAGAGGCAGGCGCGGGGTGTCGGGGGACCGAACCCACGACGCGACGGCCGGCTGCGCGCCCGCCGCTCCACTCAGCTCACAGACACCAGCCATTACGGGCATTTCTTTGTACCTATTTCTATCTGAGTTGATAGCGTAATAACAGTAATATACCTATTTTAATACAGTCCACTCTTTTATTATAAAGTCCCGATTGAGCCTATTCAAGTAAACTATACAACATTATTCTAAATATTATTACACCAACCAACAATACATCACTCGGCCAATCTGACAAACATTTCTGCAAATTGTACTGAACGTAGGTATTTTCTTTTGACTAAACTCAGATCAACAGAGGGTCATAAAAAGTACCAATTATTAATTTTGAAATTTATCACTAAAATGTCAAGCTTCATTGTAATGACCAAACTTTTTTTTTATAATTACTTTTCAATAAAATGCTAATATTTACCAGAAATAAAACCAAAATAATCTCAACAGGTACCAACAATGATAAAATAATTTTTCTAATGTACCATGCTGATGGCACGGCCTGGTATTGTTATAACTCTTCTCTGTCTTTCTCCTGTCATGTCATTTTTCAAACAAACTACTCGGTAAGTTCGGTAAATTTCGACATGGTTTTTATTATTCTTGTTTTATTCTATAATGTTTTTTTTTATATATTCATTACTCAATTATAAGAAGTTACTTATTATGTAGCTGTGTGGTCACATACAAACACATTCTCAGACATTCATTCACTAGTGTTCTTGTCAGTTAATCTTTATGTCCTAACAAAATAAATTAGCCAGCTGTGCTAATTTCTTAGCACTGTCAAATGTCCCCACCATTTTCTACATTTCTATAAATAATCTCACAATTAGGTCAATAATCAATTCTTGAGTAATGAAACCTTTTTAAAACGTATTAAGACAATTAAGGAATTTAATATCGCCTATTTAGTAATTTTAAATCAATATTCGAAAGAATATTGATACTAACTGTTAGTCTTGTATTAATTGTCTCAATAGACTTATAATACTAAAATAGCAATATAAAATCCAGGATACATCACAATGATGTATCCTCTCTACCATATTGTAATTTTGTATATTATATGTATGTATATATATTTTATTTTTTTATCTTCTAATACTTATATTTAGTTAATGTATGTGTAATTTATATATAATTAGTTAAGTTATTATAGTCTATTTTAGGTTTCCTTACTTCTTTCTACACACTGTGTCTTCGTCTATCATCCAACTTTCCTGTCGCAGGTCTGCTGGAAGAAATTTCTATTGAAATAAGCAGTACCTTTGTGCTCTTCTATCTGTATTCTTTCTTTTCTCTGTAAAGTGTTTTGTGTGTACATAAATAAATAAATAAATAAATAAATGATCTTTATAAATTACGTAATATTTTATAGGAATATCATCACTATGGCTTATATGTAAGTTTAGAGTTATTTCCTGTACACAGAACAATATTTACTCAGGTGGGTACTCTAACAATTGTAGGTATTTGTCAACACAATAATAATTTAGGTAGGTACTTCGACATTTGTCGGTAGATGCTTAATAAATATGACAGTTTGTAGTTTGTAGCAAACCCATTGTGCTTAAAAGTGTAAATTCATGATTTAATGACGTCAAACGTACTTCCAATACTAACACAGGCATGAAACATGCATCAAGCATTGTTTCTGTCACGGCTCCGGCTTTGCGGGGTTTGGGCGGCCCCACGCGAGCTTATCGTCGCAGATGGTTTTACCGCTCACCACCGCAGCTTCGGCTTGCCAGCCTCAGCCGCGGCGGCGGGCCTTCAAACCACGTGCTCCTCAGCTCGCTTAAATTACACTTTAGGGTAGGGCAGACATGACTGCGTGAAGTCAGTTTTGCAGCGATTCGTTTCCGTCACTAAATTTTGTAGCACAACATGTTGACTTTAGTTTATTCGAAGTATTGAAAACCGGAATGTCGTTTTTCGGACCGAGAACCCTTCGAGCATTTGATTCTTCGAACGTATGAAAATCGGAAAACTAACAAATCGCATTTACGACTTTCGGTAAAATAAATTTCGTGATTTTTAATAATAGACATTATAATCCGGACTTTTGAAAATCGGAATATTGAAATTCGGAAAAAAATATTTTGGAGTATTTAGGTGTTCCCATTTTTATTATTGTTTAATTTTATGCTTTGTCTCGTGCCTCCTGTGCGGGTCACAAATAAATATATTTTCTTTATTTCTTTTCTTTCTTTCTAGAACCGGTCGATGCATGTGGCGACACTGAAATCATGATGGATACGGATGATGAATAGCCGCACAATATGTTAATTTTAAAGACTTTCACTTTTGAATTTAGTTTTGTTTGTAGGTGCTATTATGAATCAAAGAACTGTTTTTTCTTTCTTTCTTTAATGGCTTCTCTTGTTTGTGATTCCGTGCTCCGTGGGCGGAATTGTAATAAATAATTCCAGAAGTTGCGGTAAGTTGAGGAAGGCGTTCTACATGCTACTTGCTTTCACAACTTTGGAATGATTGCAGTTCGACTAGTTTATTTTTATTTCATGAACTTTGGTGTTTTTAGTTTCGTGGTCAAAATTAATAGTAAGGATTGATTGTGGTTGCTTCTTGTAGTTCGATACCGTATCAGGTAACCACCTATCATAATCTTAGCTAGGTAGTATACGCAGATGCTTGATAATTAGTGCCTTAGGCCGATTACAAACCGGTAGGTATATTACGTATCTTTTGCAAGAGCAAAACGATAGCGATCAAACGCTGTATGTTATAAAAGTCGGTATTGCTTGCAGTGTAGGTATGGTAGGTCCTACACAATCGTTTGCTAATCGCTCGCTTTTTGTGAAATGCACTTATTTAAAAAAAAACCGCCATCAATTCTAAAACTTTTGTATTGAAGAGCAATTATTGCGCAAAAATCGCTATCGTTTTGCTCTCGCAAAAGATACGTAATAAGCCTGCGGGTTTCTGTGCCGAATCTGTACAGACGTGATGTGTATGCGTTCGGTCGTTACCAAGCGCATACGCGACGTACAGCATATCTGTACAAACTCAGTAAAGAAACGAAAACGCACCAACCCGGTGCAGGCACTTTAGGTTCCTTTTAATGCCGGAAAGGCTGGAAAAAAAAAGGTTCCTTTGGGATTGGCCATGAAGAAAAGCTAGGATGACATAAAAAACACATACAATCCACATTTTATATGCCGTCAAGCCTTTAATTTTATATGTGACAGCTCATAAAAGGTCAAAATTTTGTGATGTTATAATGTGTTACCGATTTGATTTCTTACAACAATCGACTTTATAGACGAAGATATTTGAGTCGATTTTATTTTTGCTCAATATTTTGAAATTATTTTATATAAAGACATTAAAACGCCTGGTTAAATGACTATGTTATAAGTAATAAGAATCTATACTCTCTTACATTATAAAGATATTTTATTTTAATTTTGCCCGATTTTTTAATTAACGATGTAATTATTATTACTATTAGCGATATATTGTTATAATCAGTCATTTTGAAAACAGACGTATCGTTCTAGTGAATACAAATTCAGGATTGTGCTAGCTTTAGCATTCAGATCTACAGAAACTTGGTTTGTGTAACGAACACAATGCTCCAAGGGACATTTGGTAAACAATGATCAAGGAACTGTGTTATTTTGTTAGTAGATATCTCACTTAAGGTTTTGGGGACCGTTTATTTAACATACGTATTTAGATGTTGCCTTGAGTTTATTTGTTGAGTTTAACTTCTAGAAACTGGTAGGACACTTTTAAATACTGAGATATTTTAGTAGTGTATTTATCGTCAATATGCTTACCTACCTATTTGTAATTCACTGTCAGTTAGGAGACTATAACCAGGTGGTAGCTTATTTATAAATAGCGCTTTTTTAACGAGCAGTGGTGGCCCAGTGGAAAACATCGTGACGAAACCGGTATGTCCTAGAACAAAAATTTCGAAGACATGTGACATCAACCAAACCACACTGGGCACGTGTGGTGGATTACGGCCCATTCCCTCTCATTGAGAGGAGGCATCTGTCCCAGCAGTTTTAAATGGCTGATGATGATAACGATGAACGCTTTTTTAAATCGTTGCGGCCCGCTTTGTTGTACGAGTACATGAAAACCTAAAAAACACAAAGCGCACAAGTCTACGTAAATACTAAAGCGATTAAGTTGATCATCACCATCATCGTTTCAGCTCGAAGAGGTCCATCGTAGGACATAGGCCTCCCACATTGTCCGGTCCTGTACTTCTCTCATCCAGCGATTTCCATGGCCTTCACCAAGTCAATGATCGCCTTTGTGAGTGGAATTCTAACGTTACGCCTCGCGGTACTCGTTCACCACTTCAGAACCTTTTATCACGCTGATACTGCCTTAAAAATTCTAACTTTTAAGAACGGTACTTACGGAATATTGCCACCTTCACTAAAATAATAAACACCGCAATTTTCCCTATAATCAAAAGCATTGAATTCGACATTTTAAAGGGAGAGTTTATCAACAAAAACACGCTGTTCATCAATCAATGTCTGATCAAAATCTTACGCTCGCAGCTTCTCGTCTTAATCCTTGCTCTGTTCTAAGAATTCCTGTAGCATTTAACACCCGTTTGCTGTTTTGGTTACGCCAGAGATTTAATTAATGATAGAAATTAGATACTCTAGACTAAGCCTTAAAGTCCAAAATCTTTTTCGATTATGTTTGTCAAAGGTTATGGTACAATAACAACCGACTTCCAAATAAAAACACTACAAATTGAAAGTGGTGCTCTTGATTTTTTTTATTCGGTTTTTGAAACCGTCTACCGAAATTGAAGTTATTTTTCACTTTGTAGTGTTTTTATTTGGTGGTTGTTGTTTTTTGTAAAAAAGTATTTAATATATAATGACTTTTTGTTGAAGTACATATCTACATACAATGCTCACAGTTATGCCTGAATAGATTACCAGAATAACATGAAACATGATCACAATTGGTTATATTATAGTGTACCAGGGTGAACTGTACGCATCTGCGTACCTCTTTAGAATGTAACGGCATGATGTTATTTTATGAAATAGTACAAACAATAAACAGACAGGCGATTGCAGAAATCCCGAGAGATTTTCCGTCATTTATTGAAGATTTCTGTTGTACATAAAAGTACAACAGAAATCTGAGATATCAGATATTGATCTAATTCAAATACGTGAGACATGAGAAGTGTTTTACCAGTTTTCAAATACTAAAAAAAAACATCAAAATCGGTTCACTACGTACAGATTTCTGAGCTGAAAAACGTTTAAAAAACCGACCAAGTGCGATTCGGACTTGCGCACGAAGCGTTCCGTACCCAGGGTGGCGTCAACTGAATATGTATGGGGACACCCTTTAATTTTCAACATTTTTAATTTTTTGGAATCTTTCCTTTATTTGTGCTATAAGACCTTACTTTTAGCCAAATTTCGAGATTCTAGGTCAATGGGAACAACCATATAGGTTTTCGACCCAAAACCTACAGGGTACTTCCGGTTGACCTAGAAAGAAATCTTCGGCCTTTTTAACGTTCCTACTACTGGGACACATGCCTCCTCTCAGTGGGAGAGGGAATGGGCCATAATCCACCACGCGAGCCCAGTGTGGGTTGGTGGATGTCACATGTCTTCGAATTTTTGGTTCTAGGACATGCCGGTTTCTCACGGTGTTTTCCTTCACCGTTTTTAGAGCAGTGGTGATGAAATAATAACAAAAAAGACATACATAGACCTAATTGGTGATGTTCTTCAGAAAGGCTAGGTGCAGTACTCATAACCGGCGTGCGTTTATGACTAGATGTATGAACGTGAGTGAAGCAAAATAAGTATACAGTAAGAACCGTAGCAGGTGGCATTCTGTAGTTTCTGCCCCATGGAAAAGAGGCGTGAGTTTATGTATGTATGTACGTATGTAGAATAGAATAGATTAACGCAGAATACTCGCTTGGAGTGGAGTTGTGAACATCAATCACCTTGATATAAAGTATATTCAGAAGTCTATTTTTCTCAGTTACCATTCTAGGGATTTAATACTGCTAGGAAAATATCGTCAGTTTGCTGAAAATATTTCACATGGGTAAATTTCTTCAATTTCTTCTTTGTCTAATTCATTCACCAGCCTCATCATACATAAAGTGAAAAAATAGTAAAGTTTAGGCGTGCTTCTGGGCACGCTCGTTCGTTCAATGACCCCCATCCATCGCTTTCTTACAGCCGTGATTGAAGTCAAGACCCTGCTCATTGTGAATGTTCTTGTATTGCATGGGGGAAAATACAATACAATATGATTGCAACATAGCTTAGTTGAATTTTTTGCGACAAAATTGGCACACACTGTAAAAATAACTAAAATCATAAACAAAAGACATCTCTCGTATTTTCTTTTCCAACTCAATATGCAGCTTAAAGTTTATAAAATAACTAGATAGCTAAGGTATCTCGGGGGCTATGTAATGACAACAAGTTTGTTAGGACAAGATCTTGGCGTTGGATCAGGCCACGGAGTAGACAGCAAATGGAGTGCTTATCGTATATCCAATCAGCAATGGGTAAACCGATCTGACTGCCCCATGCCCCGGCACAAGGAGAACCTCAAGTTTAAAGAATCTTTAAGTTTCAAAAGAACATGTTCCAGTTCACGTCATCATTTCAGCCGAAAGACGTCCACTGCTGGACATAGGCCTCCCCCAGGCGTTGCCACATTGACCGATCCCGTGCGTCTCACATCCAGCGCCTTCCCGCAACCTTAACCAGGTCACCGGTCCACCTAGTGGGAGGCCTTCCAACATATCGTCTTCCGGTTCGCGGTCGCCATTCCAGAACTTTTCGGCCCCAACGGCCATCCGTTCTGCGAGCAATGTGCCCTGCCCACTGCCACTTAAGTTTGGCAATTCTTCGGGCAATGTCGGTAACTTTGGTTCTCCTGCGGATATCATCATTTCTGACGTGATCACGCAAGGAAATGCCGAGCATAGCCCTCTCCATTGCCCTTTCGGTGACTTTAAGCTTTCTGATAAGGCCCATTGTGAGCGACCACGTCTCGGTCCCATAGGTGATCACTGGCAACACACACTGGTCATAGACTTTTGTCTTGAGACATTGCGGTACAGAGAAGATACCACGCAACTTCCCGAACGCCGCCCAGCCGAGTCGGATTCGACGGTTGACCTCTTTCTCGAAGTTGGATCTACCCAACTGGATCGTTTGTCCCAGACAGTTCACGTAAATGAAATTAAATTTTAATATATCAATAAATCGTTGTCTAATGATGATGCGTGGCAAGTTAAAATTAGAAAAAAAAAAATTACAAAAAAATACTACTGCCTTCCAAATAAGAAAACTGCAAAGTGAAAAATAACTTTACTTTTGGAAGTCGGTGTCCATAACGCAAAAAAATGGTACCTACCAAAGACACCGACTTCCAAAAGTAAAGTTATTTTTCATTTTGTAGTTTTCTTATTTGGTAGTCGGTATTATTTTTTTGTAAAAAGGTTTTTTTTATTTTTCACTTTTTAGTTTACCTACCTAACAGGCAAGTAGTTAAGTAAGGTAGCTATAATGCCAGAATAAATTACCCGAATATCATAAAACTTGAACATAACCGGTGAAATGAGAATGTACTAAGATAAACTGTACACATCTGCGTACCCCTTTAGAGCGTACTGGCATGATGTTATGTTATGAAATGGTATAAACAATAAACAGACATGCGATTGCAGCCCGAGAGATTTGCCGTTATTTATTGAAGAGTTCTGTTGTATATCACCGAAGTTCTTCATCAGATCTTCACCAAATTAAAATGGAACCAATTCCGGAACATATTCTTTCAATCAAAAAATATTTTTTTTAAATCGGTCCACAATAACAAGGAGATATCTGTGAAAATACACAAAAAAAAAGAACATTTATAAAGTCAAACATAGAACCTCCTCCTTTTTGTTAAGTCGGTTAATAATCAATCACAAACAAAGAAAAAGTGTACATCTGAAACAGGATTAGATTAAAGAATTGCCACTCGTGGATAAAGCTAAAGCAATTTAAGGTTTATCTATAAACAAAACACCTATCCTGTGCACTTCAGAAGAGTTAACATTGTGTAATTTAACTACTTATTAGATATAGAGTTAACATAATTTAATGATACTCCATTTAATCCCTACTCTCTATCTAAGGTATGAACCCCGTGACTTGTCCTCTGCTTCGATGCTTAGGAAATCGTTTTCTGGGTTAAGATTTAAAAATATTTGTTCATAGCTTATTACTTTGAGTTCTGAGTTGGCTGAGGAATCTATTGTTTACGTTCATTAAGTATCATTTCTTTCAAAACTAATCTTTGGAAACACGTAGTGAAATCTTATTGATCTCAAATACCATAGATTCAATTACTATCATTTGTGGTCTGCTTCTTAAAATAATCGAAATCGTCGCGGTCTGTAAGGTTTCAAGACAAATTTCATGAAACTCCCGTGTTTGAAGCTTCGACGCTGAGGATTTCGACGACATTCTCAATTGTCATAAAATTTGCGAATCTACTTTCAAGTTCCGATCTAAGATCCTTTAAGAACATCTTGTATTGGCCGATATTGCACTATTTACTTAAGGTCCACACAAAATAGGTTAGCGGTTTTGATCAGGACCGTGGTCCGCCATTTGGTGACCTCTGCAATAGATCATCTACGGTAGAAAAACAGCATATAAAGTGACAAAAATGATCAATGAATGATGATGATGAATGATTTTTTTCACTTAACACATTATTTGCGAGACTAAAATAGAAACCGTTATCTTTAACAACAATAACCTAACTATTTCTTGCAAAAATAGTACCATATAAATCTTACGTCAATTTAACAAAGTCTGAAATCAAGAACGTATGTTATTTAGTCTAGGACCTGGCTCACAAGATCGCCAATACCGTTGCGAAACTAAAACAAGAAAACCTTCTACCTTTTAATTTCGTCAACGACATCCATCACGCGTGCTTTTTACTTTACTTACTTCTCTTGACTCAGCTCTTTTATCTTAGTGACACTCTTAGGTGACACTTGATACAATAAAGCTGTGAAAAACGAAGTGTTTCTTTTTCCTTGGTGACAAAGTGCTACAATCTGAACAAGGTGATTCATTTGCATGGCGGTCCAGTATTTTTAGATAAGCTGGACTATTTTTCATTGCAATGCTTCCAGGAATCATTATTAGTTTACTGACCATAACTAATTTTCTTACAAAGCAACTGTTCCCAAAATCTGCTTCCTAATTACTTGTGTGCTACAAGAAAATCAGCCACAACAGAGCGTGGCGTAAACTTACAAATCAATTTGTTAGCATTTCGTGTAAACACAAGTGGTACACAAACTTCGTGGTCAAACTTATACAATGGGAACTATTCTATCCATTGTTGCGGCCCAGAGACCCGCGACACGGCTACGGCAGTGAATTGAACTTTTCCGGACAGACGTGCACGTAATTGGTTAAGACTGTTGTTTCGAGGTAATCCTACTTACTAAAGAGAAAATTGGCCAAGTGCAAGTCGGATTCGCGCACGAAGGGTTCCGTACCATTATCGCAAATAACGGCCAAAAAATCACGTTTGTTGTTGTTGTTATAGCGGCAATAGAAATACATCATCTGTGAAAATTTCAATTGCCTAGCTATAATGGTTCATGCGATACAGCCTGGTGACAGACAGACGGACCGCGGAGACTCAGTAATAGGGTCCGGTTTTTACCCTTTGGGTACGGAACCCTAAAAAGATGAACGGTTGTCTGATAGATATCGCCGTTAGCGATAAGACCGCCTTTGCACCCGTATGATTAAGTTTTTCTTATAACAATATAGATGTACAATAAAGTATATTCTATCCTACGAATATTATGTGTGAAAGTTTTTGAGCATGGGACGGATGAATGGATGTTTGTTACACTTTCACGCAAAAACTACGGAACGGATTTTGATGAAAATTTACAGTAATACAGCTCATTAGAATGGCACTTCTATACTATAATATTAAAAAATTGTGAGGTTGTAAGGGGTAATCTACATAACCAATTTAGATGAAATTTGGCATGGAGATAGTTTGAGACTCTGGAAAGGATAAAGGATAGTTTATATTCCCTTGGGATGATAAAACACTTTTTACGTGGGTGAAGCCGCGGGTAGAAGCTAGTAGGCTATCATTTATAAAAATATTGTGCTGTTTGGTATACATCAGGGTGAAGTGGTAAAAGTAATACCACTCGGTCGAAGACGCTAGTAAAAGCTTGCTAGTTGACTTATAATTAAGAGGTTAATGAGGTCGGTAAAAATTGTAAGATCATAATCGTTCTTATTCTAATCTTCATGGTCAATCATGTAGATTGGAATAAGTACCGATCTTCTAATTTACCCCTTAATTAAACAAACCACTGCTCCATTAATTTAGTAGCTCGAAGGGCAACAACCAGCCTCGAGTCTAAGGTATGGTTAGAGCAATAGGATAGACCCTTATGGAAGTGAAATGATGATGCTCATAACAATGCTTGACCCTGTAACAACTGTTATCGGTTACAAATACGGAGTGTGCGATGGAATTCCACAATTTCATCCCACCTAATTCGTTCCATCATCGAACTACAAGACCAATGGCGATGCGCGGCTACGCGAATGCGGTACATGACCATGTACCGATGACCACCGACATCCATACGCACTAAACGTATTGGGAATAATTTCATTGCAGGTACATTAAGGATTGGATTTTCCTACCAGAGTCTGTGTTTTCTGATAGATATAACCTGGAGGTCTTTAAGTCAATAGTGAATAGATTAAGCAAGTTTGCTTATACATAATTGAGGCAGCCAAACAAGGTTGTCTTAACAGTAATTGCGCGCCTTGTAGCAAATCGTGATGACAATTTATATTATTTTCTATTAAGCACCTTTTTAACAATTTTCCAGCAAAAAAGGAGGTTCCGAAATAGGTAACATATTTTGTACTCATTTTCTAGCCGCTTCTCACAAGACTCTTGAGGCTTCCTAGAAAATCTTTTATCACAGGTAATCCTTTTGCTTTTCTGTCAATCAATCATTTTACGTCGGGGGTGTGTTGTATCTAGTTTCCTTTCACCTCGTCGCGTTAGCGTCCTAGAGTGCTTTATTGTATGATCACAAGCGAAAGTAAAATATTATCTGTTATACATAGTACGTTATTGCCTTTGTTGGTGTCTGTACTTTGGAAAAATATTTAAAGACAAAAATTGCCTATTGTTAAACGGGGTACAAAGGTATCTAGTATTGTAGGCCCTAAATTATAAAATATTTAGTAGTTTTCTGACGTTTTTCAGTGATTTTTTTATTGATTTTCCATAATGGGTTTTTGGCTTCAAGAAAGAGGTCAACCGTCGAATCCGACTCGGCTGGGCGGCGTTCGGGAAGTTGCGTGGTATCTTCTCTTTACCGCAATGTCTCAAGACAAAAGTCTATGACCAGTGTGTGTTGCCAGTGATCACCTATGGGACCGAGACGTGGTCGCTCACAATGGGCCTTATCAGAAAGCTTAAAGTCACCGAAAGGGCAATGGAGAGGGCTATGCTCGGCATTTTCTTGCGTGATCACGTCAGAAATGATGATATCCGCAGGAGAACCAAAGTTACCGACATTGCCCGAAGAATTGCCAAACTTAAGTGGCAGTGGGCAGGGCACATTGCTCGCAGAACGGATGGCCGTTGGGGCCGAAAAGTTCTGGAATGGCGACCGCGAACCGGAAGACGATATGTTGGAAGGCCTCCCACTAGGTGGACCGGTGACCTGGTTAAAGTTGCGGGAAGGCGCTGGATGCGAGACGCACGGGATCGGTCAATGTGGCGACGCCTGGGGGAGGCCTATGTCCAGCAGTGGACGTCTTTCGGCTGAAATGATGAATGGGTTTAACATTGGTGGTTAGGAACGCTGTCAAAATACTTATTTGGGATTGACCACGTGACATTTCAATAATGCATGTTAATTCCATTTTTGAATATTTTGACACAGTATATCACTTTTTCTGTAGCCTGTGAACTTTTAAAGAGGCGCTATAGATATTTTCAATAGTGAATATTATAACCAACTATTCATTATAAATTGCTTGGTTTACCTGCATAGATACTTGTGCTAGTGGCAGTACCTAATTATCAATGACCGTATTGCCAAACTATGTGTAAATTGTAACAAAGGATGAAATGGTCCGGTACGTTATCAGGAAACTACGCTTCGATAGTAATGGCCTTTGGGTAGGTACAAATTAAACGTTAGATGGCAGAAGGCAGAGGTGTCGCAGCCCGTACTAACTAAAATCGTTTAACACTGAAACCAAACAGCACGATTCACTCCACATCTAGCTGGCTCCACTCCACACTGAAATCTTTGATTATATAGCCTGATAACGATTCCCTTTCTTATGTTTCTCTTTTTTAACTTGATTATAGGTACGTGTTAATTAATATCGCTTAGGTATTGTAGCGATACTGCTGAACCCTAGGTGTAGTAGCAGCCGCCATATACGAACTAATGACCCGAATTAAACATATAACAGACCGACAACAACCGTCGGGCAGTTACCCGTACCAGGGGGCTTTCTCCCTAAGTATGAAGTCATTAGTTTGGGCCTTCATTAAAGGCGTTTCCTACTCCATATCACCTACGGATGCATGATTTTTTTGCGAATCCGAATTAAGAATGAATGACAACACAATTTGACAGTTGTACCTATTCCCGATGTCTTTTTACCCGACTGAAAAATTAAACATAACACTTATATTTTTCACTTCGAAGTTTCGGAATACTTTCGGACGGGGCACATAACTTCGTTGGCGGAGATAGGGAGTAGAGCCCCAGACACTACACCCATAGTGGTACTGTTTCTATTCCCGGGTTAAATTGTTATGAGGTTTAACATTTGGGATTTCTCAGTAGCAGCCCGGGGTTTGATTTTTGCCCAATTCTCATGGCAATATGCTCGCCCGATAAACATGACTTATGTAAACATAACTGGTAAAATTTGGGTGAAGGTACTATAGATAGATACTCAATGAATAACCTTTCGTAAAATACGTGATGTTATGTTAGGCGTAACGATATATTTCTGACCAATGGGCATAATAGGGTAGTTGACTGAAAATTTGCTTTTTGTTCATCAAATAGGTTAATAAAAAATATTGGACACGTATTTTTCTTTTAACAAGTAAACATAAAGTGACGACAAGACGATGCGTTGAAATATCGTATGACGTCACGCCACTAGTAAACTTACTACTGACAAGTGACGTCACAAGCCTCCACTCCTGGACTTTGATGCGCTTTATCTTATCTAAGATCAGTTTGATTATTTTATAAACACTTAATTTTAAGGAGCATTTTTATCGAAGAGAAAATACGAGTAATTTTTTTCCAAGCACTTAGCGCGACATTTTCTAAAAGAGTATTAATAGTTTAATGTTGTACTTAATAGTAAAGTTTCAAGAAAAAAACTTTGCTAATGTTTTATGTTCAACATCATCTGCCTCCCTATTTTCTCTACTTTGTTGGGATAAGCTTCCAAATGTATTATGTACTTTCGAAGTTAGTGTCACCGGTTCTACTATCCATTACAAATTCTGAGGCTCCTTGTCCTATCAAATGAATTTCATAGTCATTTAAAAACATTCTGAATCATATCAGCTAATAGGCGTCAACCGCTGGATGTAGATACATAGTCCTCCCCCAAGTGTAACCACATCGATCAGTCCTATGCGTCTCACATATATCAGATTCCCGCAACCTTAACCAGGTCATCGGTCCATCTAGAAGGCCTTCCAACACTGCGTCTTCCGGTACGCGGTCACCACTACTAAACTTAGTGACTAATCAATCCAAATCAAAGCACTCATTGGATTTGCTAGGCGAGAGACCAAGATGAAAAAAACTGAAAAAGCAAAGAATAGACGCGTTTAGAAAAGGAAGAAGGAAAACTTTGCTCAACAGTGGGACATAACAGCCAAAATTAGATTAAAAATAAGTATACAAATAACGAGGAACATTAAACATTTAATTCGATTTATAAAAAGATAAAAAAAATGTACGAAAAAGGAATCATATTTCCTTTGACCACAGAATTCATTATCCCTTATTAACAAACACATGTTTCACACAGACATATCTGTATCAGTTTATTTGCTCGACAGTTTACTTCGATTCTATTCTTCTGATCAAATATTTGAGGCTATACAAGTTTGTTGTACCGTATATTGGCGTCAAACCCGTGATGTGGCAACCCAGTGTAATAGTAGTGTAGTGTAGTTCTCTGTAAGTAGTTTCTGTTTTAACATACGTCAGTTGAAAATGACTGGTTTGACAGGTATTTGATGGAAAATTAGGAGCCTATATAGGTTTTAGACTGTAATTGGAACGTGGAAAGAGCTCACATTGAAGTGGTATTTATAGAATGGCCGTTTATTTAATGAAATTCTATTGTTATTATACTAAAAGTAATAAGTTATTTATTTACGGTTAATGTTAGCATATAGAGGGACTTAATATAACAAGGCACTCTTTACCCACATTTGTGTTCAAAACACTAGATCAATATTTTCTATTTAACTTTATTACTTATCATAGAGTAAAATTTGATTCTCTCTTGGTGTCTTCTAAAATGCTGTAAAATCTCGGCATCCATAGTCAAATTATTAATCAATTACTTATAAAAATAAATAATATAGTAAAACTAATTACTATGACTGTAAATTACCAGACTTTATGTATCTATATCTAAATCATATTTTCAATATTTGGTATACTTACAGTTAAGTCTATTTGTATCTTCAAACAGTTTGCCATAAATTACTTTATGTTAGAAAGTCAAAAATTTGAAGTCCCTACCTATATATTTACGTACGTAAAATCCCGGAATAACGAGCAAAAAGTTTAAAATTGTAACCTGACTACTACGGACCTCATTCATCAAAATAGTAAATACAAAAATACGTTCATACATAGACTGCTTCCTTCTGGCTTCGCCGTAGTCGGGTAAAAAAAAAACTCCATTAAAAGGAACAAAGTGGAAAAAGTAAAAAAACTTTTTCAATCATAAAAACGTTAGCTCTCAAATACGATAAAATATTTATGAATCTACAGATGTTCATTTCATTTGCTCGAACTTCTTCTGAAAATATACTTTTATCTTTTTTTAATCTTCCTATGAGAAGGCAAGTCGAGTATGGTAAAGTAATAAAGAAAGATTTTTTTTTAGGAATGGAATACATTTATTCGAATCAGACTCAACACACAATGGCAACAATCACGCAGGTAAAAGTATAAAAAACAAAAGATGATAAATAAGATTGAGCTGACCATAATATATACCGAAAAAGGAACCAAACAAGCATTTTCTGGGTGTTATATATACAGCGGTCACAACAGTTAGTCTTAAAAATCCTTTTTAACAAAAATTTCAACGACAAAATAACGAACTGAAAAGCAAAAATAAAAATATCTTTTAGTCTAGCTTTTTGAGTTGGCGACAAACAAACATGCAAATTAATTACCTATAGCGTAGAATGATTGTAGCTAGGTTGCTCTTCGTTGTTAGTTTGTTTGGCAACACCTCAAAATGCTAGACTAAACTATATTTTAATTTTTTGCTTTTCAGTTCGTTATTTCGTCAAATATTTTTTTTGTTAAAAAGAATTAATTTTTCGCTTTTTAGGTTATTTAATTTCAACAGAATCGTTTCTCAATTGTAAATTCAGTGGTAAAATTATCAATATATCCTTTTTTTCTACCTTTATAGAAAATATTTTCTTGGTGGAAATTATTTTTCAAATTTGAATGGGTTCAACTTTGATGTATACTCTTTCCAATAAAAGAATGTTTGTAATCGAACCACTCTATAAAAAGTTAAGCGTGGTCACAAATAAAAAATGAAAATAAATCCCTAAACACCACAGACCGATTCTGGTGTTGCTTTTTTATTTTTTTGGCATATTTCTTAATTTTAGAACTAACGACGATATACCTAGATCGCATTTTTTTTTAAATACGGACCTATCTCAACGGATCACACAGTCCCAGAAAAAAAATCTGTTGAAAAAACCGCGTTGTTATTTCAGTACTTTTTGTGAGAAACTTTTTGTAAGTTCTACTTTCTATACTTTGTGGTGTTCATTCCACATGGCTTAGTCTACTTACGTTTTCTAACATACTTTTCAAATCTTCATCATAACTTTTTAAATTGTATCAACTCATGTTTCCCATTTTTATGTATTCTTTGTTATTGATGTATACATCTGAAAATCATACGATTTGTTTTAACATCCAAAACTATTATATTATTTTATACTCTGACAGTCCTTTTTATTTTCTTAAACCATAGACATAAGATACCATACTCTATAGCTTCTTTGTACATTATACTTTGTACGTTGTACATTATAATTTTCATAATAAGGGCAGCGGCAGACTGCCCTTCTGTAAACCGTTTTATTTCGTTCATGATTTCTTAATTGGTATTTGAATTTAAAATTTAGAAGACATGTCGGAACGAAGAAAAACGGGCGTCACTTTTTTAGTTTGGAATCTGGACGGAACGCTGAAAGTCCGTTTTCTGTTGAATACTACCAGGTGTACTATTGAATCTAAAAACTCTTGAAAACTATAATATATACAGCCTGTGAATGTAATAAAATCTTTGAAGTGCAATAAATAAATATATTGAGTGTGGAACCTAAATTTCATTGACCTTGTCGGACCCCGCTTCATGTTTAAAGGGCTCTTTTGATCGGCGTATGAAGCCACAGCCCGGCCTCCGCACTCCTTGGTGCCTGTTCCTGCACCTGAGCTACTGCCTGTTAGCCTGACAATTGGTTCAAGCCTTGACCATCTAGCTGTGTGCCTGCCCATCCGTCTTGCTGGCTACCCTACTGCCTACCTAAGCGATTCATCTGCGAGCTCATCTGCCTACCTCGGGCATTCCACGCCTTCCTGTCCGTCCAGCTGCCTAGCCTGCCTGCCTGCTATGAGATACCTGCCCACGTCGTGCGAAGCCGGACCTTCCTAGCTGCCCAGGTCGTGCGAAACCGGATCTTAATTTCTTTACCTATAGGTATCATTTTTCTTATTTTTTTTTAACTTTAATATTAACGTGGCTTACGTATAGTTCATCTGGACTATACGTAACGCTACAACTTTTAAGTCCCTTAAGGCGTAGATTGATTGAGTAAGTGTGTTGAGATTTCATATAATGTGCATTTACTTTCGGTATTGTTTAAAAGATAAGGTACATTATGAAGGAACATGCAGTTTGGCTGCCTTGGGCTCTAGATAGATGGACTGAATTTGAGTGGACTGCGCAGTCTTAGCAGTTTTGATGCAGTTGTTCAGATGTGTTACATATGTCAACTGCACATAAACTGCAAATTTGCAGTTAATGTGCAGTTGAAATTTAGTCCGTCTGTAATCGTGCCTTATGTAAACGCACTCGACGTCTAAAATAATTCCGTATCGCTTTAATTAAGGTGTGTTCATATTGAAGGGACCTAATTCTAGACTTAGTGACATTAAACGTTAGCGATTGCTGATAGAAGCCTCAGAAGCTATGCATGTTGCTGAAAATAGGAGCAAGTGGAGAAACATCATCAAAGAGAAAATTTGAAACCATGATGTGGCCCCGGCATTGGAGAATCGATGCAAGATTAACTGATACAATATCGATTTGTCTGGAGCCCTTCAATGTTGTCGCACTGTATTTAACCGATAATAGTTCTATATTTAAATTAATCTCTTGAGTGCCCAAAACGTGGTTCCACGCGAGACACAATAGCTTTTTAATTGTTTCGGAAATTATGACATTAAAATTTAACCGGTTAATCCTCATTGATGATCCGTGTCAGTTAGTATCAATAGTCGGGACCGAAAAGCCGCTTCATTAAGCAAGCACCCTAAAAACAAAAGAACCATTGCGTTTACTAACTTCGTATCATGCCTCCATAATCAGTATGTAACGAAAGTTTACCCTTTTACCAAAGAAACGTTTCTTCACTTAACACTTTACTGGTATCGTCACACATCGCACATCTGGGTATACTCGTGCAAGCACTCAATCCCGACAAAAGTCTACAAACATTTGCGGCTTCAATTCTCTAGGAGCCAATTGCTCACTGCGCCAAACATTGGCATGAACTTCAACGAAGACACTTGTAATTCTTCGAAGAGTATACAGTGATGTGGAATAAAAAGTATTTCGGTGAATATTTCATACGCCTAGTTTACCAATCAGGCTACCCGGTAAAAGTTCTAGTAATTCGGCAGATAATTTTATACAAAGATCTCAACACTATTCTGGAACGGTAATAATAAAAAAATAAAAAAATCAAATCTTCATGTTTTGTAGTCAAACTTATCATCATCCCCTAGGCGTCGCCAGATTGACGGATCCTATGCTCGCTTCCAGCGCCTTTCCGCAACCTTCAGTCATCGGTCCACTTAGTGGGAGGCCTTCCAACGTATCGTCTTCTGGTTCAAGGTCGCCATTCCAGAACTTTTCGGCCCCATCGGCCACCCGTTCTACTAGCAATTATTTGTCTTGCTATGTCGGCAACTTTGGTTCTCCTGCGGATATCCTCATTTCTGACGTGATCACGCAAGGAAACTCCGAGCATAGCGCCCTCTGCATTGCCCTTTGGTGACTTTAAGCTTTCTGATAAGGCCCATTGTGAGCGACCACGTCTCGGTCCCATGGGCCACTGGCAACACACACTAGTCATAAACTTTAATTGGGACACTGCGGTAAGTTGGACGAGAAGATACCACACAACTTCCCGAGCACCATGCCTGTGGCGTTTTGCCCTCGAGTATGACGGAATCCAACAGCTTCTGAAGGGCCTAGAGTACCGGTTTCCTTCCCACCTTCAGTAGTTCGGCCGTGATTCCATCATCACCTTGTTGTTTTTAAGCTGTTTCAGAGCCATCCTAATCTCGTACAGGCTGGCGTCCGGGATATCTTCGGCATAGTGCCGGGTCAATCTAGCTCTTGGGTCGTTTGCTAGATTCGCAAAGGGCTCGCTGCTTGATGTGTACGACTGCCTATAGAATGTCTCGATCTCCCTCAGATGCTCCGGTTTGGCGGATACGATTCTGCCATTATCGGCCTTCAGTTTCGTGGGCCAGCTGCCCAATAGCTAGATCCCTTGAAAACACCTTGGAGCTTTTATTTCGCTAAATCGCGTTTTTAATGCTCTCGGTATTAAAGCGGCGGAGGTCTCTTTTTCAAGATTTAGAGATTTGTCTATTGAGCTGCCGGTATTTGCACGCCTCATATGAAGACTGCAGGATCATCTCATGCCTCTCCTTCATAAACTTGACAGTAGGATCAGAGAGCTTTTTGTTTCTATCTGTACGACGGGTCTTGAAAAACTTAGACCCGACCGTATGGACAGCTTCCACGAACCCATCGCTGTATTCATCCACGGAGCTCCCTAGGCACTCGAAACGATTCTGGAGTTTGAGCTGAAAACTCTCGAGGTTATGGACCTGGATCTGTGCTGGTAGAAGCGTGGACTTTATCAGTTGAGACCTTTCAAGCTTAATATTAATGTTCAATGTGCCTCTTACCATGAGGTGATCGCTCCTGGTTTTCACCGAATTTATCACAGTGACATCATTGAATATTTACTTCTTGGTTGACATCATAAAGATTCCCTCCTTCTTCATAAAACTGGCCCGTAGGTGACCCCGGTGGTTCCATCGTCCAACTCCAAATTGCCCCACTTGCAACTCATCATCGTCTCGTTTGTCCAGTTTCGCGTTGAAGGCCCCATGACAACGGTCAAGTGAGTATTAGAACCACGCATAGCTCTAAAAATATCCTCATACATGGTCTCCACCTTGTCGTCGGGGTGTGCCGTGGACTTTACCGGGATTTTATCGGGATATCGTCAACCCAATACATTATTGGATTTGATTTCCTAATAACCCAAATCTGTTCAATTTATATTTTTTCCTGTTACTAAATTGTTTGTTTCAAATAAACAGATGAATAATTTATTTTTCTGTAGTTACGTTGCCATAGTAAAACCAAGCAAGCAGCGGTCGAGCAAGTCAAATTTATCTCAGTATTCTTTTAGCATAATTATTATCGTTTGTAGAAATTAACGAAGAAAAACCGAGACCTTTTAAAAACGTAAAGTACTTTGAATACAAAATGAGAGGTTTCGTTAAAGGAATCATAATGAAAATACTCGAAAATATCTTTGAAGACAGTATGTTTTTAATCGTTCCACTTTATTTTAAATATTTTTTTATAACCTAGTTCTTCATTACAAAATAAAAAAACTTCGCGCACGAAGGGTTCCGTACCATAATCGCAAAAAAACGGCAAAAAATCATGTTTGTTGTATGGGTGCCCCACTTAAATATTTATTTTATTCTGTTTTTAGTATTTGTTGTTATAGCGGCAGCAGAAATACATCATCTGTGAAAATTTGAACTGTCTAGCTATCACGGTTCATGAGATACAGCCTGGTGACAGATAGACAGACAGACAGACAGACGGACCGTGGAGTCTTAGTAATAGGGTCCCGTTTTTACCCTTTGGGTATGGAACCCTAAAAACGGTTAAGCCTTGTTAATATAGCTGTTTATTAAGGCTGCTTGATAACTTTTTAATTTTTCATTATTTTTTTCTGGAATGATTAATCCCAATCTTTGTCTTACTCGTACTTGTTGAAACTAAAAAATATCACTAAGTGATAATTCTACAGAAAGTGTGGCTACAGAACTTATGACTGCTTTAAACAACCCAGGGCCTACAAAAAAATAAAAGAAATGATTGTAATATAATTATTTTCTTAGCACGCACTTCACATCCCGTATCAAAGGCTAAGACAGTATCACAAAGCCTATAAAAACAAGGTCACTAAGATATTACAGAAACCCCTTTTTGCTAAAGAATTTAAATGCGATGCTTAAAATATGATTTAAATTCACTACATGGGCGTTTATTACGAAAGAACATGGAATATTTCCGTAAACACCAACCCTTAACTGAGATAATACTGCAGGTCTCAAAAATATATTATTTTCTTACATCGCACTCCTGTTGTTATGTAAACCGGTAAAACACAGTTCAAGCTGTAAATGGCATCAGGAAAGAGGATTTGCAAAAAAAAGCGACTCTAAGAATTACACAAGCTATTTTAAACCTCATCGTGTTAGAGATAGAGCTGTATTTTTTTTAGAGGTACATGGCAAGTAAGTTGCGCGACATGTTATACTGGCCACAGTGGTGTAAATTTTAGAAGTTAGAAAAAAAATTGTCGCCTCAGAAAAATGCAGCATTGCTAGGAAAATGTATGGTGTAGGAAATTGCATGTCCACGATTAAATGTTGGCTTTTGAGGAAAACTGCACGAGGAAATATTTATTTCTTGCAATTTATCAAATGTCAGCTTGACTCTTTCATTCGTTTTATTCTTGTCTCTGAGATCACTGAGGACTGATTTATATTTGTACGAGTGTTTGTTTTGTTAGATTTTATTACCTGCTTCTAGTCGAAGATGGGGTGTGGATATATATTCTATTCCTCTACAATAATAGTTAACCTAGTTTGTTTGGCAGAGGTTTAAAATAAAGGCATTCTTATATGGTTATAGTATCTATTATTTGGTTATATATATTTTGGTTATATATCCTTTGTGATATATAACCATATATCACAAAGGATATATTGTTGTCAACCCGATAATACAAAATTAAAGAGCGGTGGCGGAGGCGGTGGCGGTGGTGGTTTTTTAACCCCCGATGGAAAAAAGGTGTGTGTGTCTATCTGTGTGTCTGTCTGTGGCATCATAGCTCCTAAATGGATGAACCGATTTTAGATGAAGATTTTTTTGTTTGAAAGGTGACTTTGTCGAGAGTGTTCTAAGCTATGTTTAAAGAAACCTCGTACTCGCGTCGGGGAACCGCTAACTAAAAAAATAAACTGCTGTATGCGTTGGCGGATCCCCGACGCGAGTACTAGGTTTATTTTTTGCTTTTAAGACGTTTTTGTGTCGGGGTTTTTTAAAATTTGTAATTTAATTTTTTGCAAATTTATATTTAGCAAAAAACCATAATGAACCCAAACTATTATTAGTATTTTAAACGGGGCAAATAAATTAGAAAGAATAATGAAAATCTACAAAACTCCAAGTTCTAAACTATTTTATAATAGGATTTTTCAATACAGTTGTTAAACATGGCGTAATTTCAGAGGCCATAATTATGATTCGACAATTAAATCTTTTGCATAGGCATCTTTCTATTACGCGGTCGTGACTTTTTTTTACGAGCTCGATCATTATTTTTGCGGTTGAGTTTTAAATGTATAAGTCAATTTAAAAAAGTTAGGTAGTAGCAAGGAGTTTTCATGCATAGAATAAAATAGGATAGATTTTAATCGAGGAAAAATGAAAACGTCTTAGCATTTAATTCTCAAAAGTCTTTTAGGTTTAAAGAATCTTTATTTCTCAAAAAGAACATTATACAGTTCACTTAAATGAGATTTAAATGTTTACAAAAATAATCGTCGTCTAATGACGAGGCATGCAAAAGTAAAATTACAAATTATAATAATCAATCACAAACAAAGAAAACTAGTACAGCTAAACAAATTACCCACATTATCACCAAGGTACCCACATAATTTATTTTGTTGGTACAATGAAGACCGATTGAAAATAACACCAGTGTGTGAATGTGTACCTACGTAGTTGTTGCTGTGCGTGGTTATACTCTCAACTATATTTTTGTTCAAAACTGATCATTATGTTAATGTTTACTCATTGTTGTCAATCAGACTTTACATTTATATTGTCTAAGGTTAACATTACTATAAAAACTATAAATTATTATTATTATTATTAATATTAACATTGTTACTAAAAGTTGTGTGTATTGACAACAATGAGTAGACTGGAAATAAAATTTGCGGCTTATCACTGTGTGGCACTGTGTGGATAATCCTTCTACCTACATATTTATATTATTGTTGCTTGTGATAGCTAGTATAGTCTCGGAGACCGCTAATTCTAAAGTTTTTAGTAATTATATACTTAAATAGATAGTTTGATTGAGAGAAGTTTTTGTGTAAGTACATAATGTGTGATATAATTAGATTTAAGTATATATATATGTGTTTAGGTAGGTAGTTGTTTTGTTAGTTTAATGTTGGTTTGTGTAGTGTTATCTAAGAACTTTTTTAGTAATACACATATATATACAGTAGCTATACAGTTGACAAATATTGAAAAGTTTAGTTTTCACATTTATAAGTTTTTGGTAGGTTCTTCGAGTTTTCCTGGGATGCGGCTGCTTCTTGAACTTTCTTTAAATAATTTAAGTATCAGTATTTCAGCGGGGTCAGCCCCACCTAGTTTTTTGAAAAGTAGTTACTTTGAGTAATAGTAAGCATTCCTTTGATATACTTTATTATTAAGTTTTTTTCACCCTTTTGTACACGCTCTTTAAGCTCGGTTTGGAGATTTTGCATATAAGATCTTTGGAATGGTGTTTGGTCCGAATATATTTTTATAGTCTTAGGCAGTTTCAAGCGATTCTTCAGTAAATATTTTGGTGTATCAGGAGAATTAAATACAATTTTTATTGGGCGGGGTTTATCCGCATTATATTTGCCCAATCTTGTAGTTGTTAAGGGCTTGGGGCAATCTTGGAATGCTTGCGCTAGGATTTTGTGAACCTCTTCAGTTTCGAAATTCTTGCCTGAGGAAAGATTGACGTCATCCTGCTCACTCAAACCAACTAAAAGTATGTTCTTGTCTCTTTGAAGTCTATCTTGCATTTCAACAAAAAATTCGTGTTGTGTTCCAAAATTCAAATCTGATTTTCGGTTCTCACTTTTAAGTAGAAAAAGCTCATCCTCAATTGAAATAATTTTATTTTGTGTGATTTTGTTCGGTTGTAATGTTCTCCACGGATTTATGCAGTTTCTTATATTCTTCTGTTAGGTTATCAGTCGTTAATTTCAGATCTTGAATATCTTGCCTAATTTCGTTCCGCATTTGTGCTATACTTTCAATTTGGTGGTTCATAGCTTCTTTTATAAAGGTCATTATTTCGCTACGAAATTTGGTTAAACCTTTTTTACAATCACATTCCAGAGCGTATGGTTTCTTCTTCTTTGAGTCTTTCATAACTCGACCTTCGTCGTCCTCAAAGTTAGACAAATTAGAGGTGGATCCTCCGCATACACTCCCGCTAAACATTAGTGACTTTGCTGGAGTTCGCGTTAAATTCATCTAACCTAGCTCCCGGGCTAGGCGCACAAAACCGGTTACGGCTTCTTATCTTTCTCGCCCGCAGGTAAACAACTGCTCGTGTGATTCTCGTAGCTTTAAAATACACTTTATTTGTAGCAGCACAGGACTTGATTTAGTTAACCTTTAGATTATATATTTAAAATTTAAACAATATTTTAGCAAACTAACGCACGCGTCCGTACGCTCCGACACTCGACGACGGAAAAAAACTTTTAAATGGTTGTTTAATATATTTAATTACCAGTTTTAATTCAATTATTTTTGCATAAAAAAATGTTAAAAGTTGAATAGGCTGTATAGGCTCTTTTCGTTGTAAAAAAAATGTTGCATAAACGCCATTTTCAGAAAATTTTAGTTTTTGTTTGTTAAATTGATTTTCTTTTTGTTAATATGTTGGGGATTGAGATTAAATAATGACTCAACTTCAACTTCTTGATAGTAATTATATTGTAAAAAAAAATAATCGGCAATTTACAAAATGGTTGGACATGCGCGATTGCGACATTAAAGATCGACGTGTGTGCGCAAACGCTGAATTTGGGCGAATGTCAGGGCCCTAGCGATGGGCTTTGAATGAACGAACTAGTTAATTCGACCGTCGACGTACAATGAACGATTCGACGGTTCACCGATAATCAACGAACTAGTTGAATTCGTAGACGGCTAAACTGAGACTCGACTATGTTCATGTAGACTTGTAACGCGACGACCGACGCAAGAACTTAGTTGGCTAGTACAAGTTCATACGTCCGAAAAAATAACAGTAACGGATGAACATCGAGCAAATTAATTTGAACTCTAGATATAAAGAGTTGATATTTCTATGGGCCGAATGCCATTTTCGAGTAAAAATGCATTGTGTTAAGAAGAAAAGGACGCCAATAGTTTCACGTGTGCAAAAGAGCAAAGCGAAAGCGATTGACCGATCGAACGATGCGAGGTAAACCGGTTTGTACTTGTTTACGTTCAATCGGCAAGTTGAAAGTTGTTATAAAGCCGTCCATCCGTAGACGCTGCGCGTCGCGTCGTCTCAAAGTTTATAGTGAACGTCAACTTAATAAAGTTTACGTTATGAACTAGTCCATAAATTCAACTAGTTGATCGACTCGTCGATCACCGGAAATGGACGGTCTAGTTTCGTTAACGAAAATTACGTCGACGACCCATCTCTACAGGGGCCGCAGCACGCGCCGCCGCTGCTGGCGCTCGCCTCCTCCCCACGCGTGGCGTGTTCTTGAATAGCGCATTTAGGCGCGTTCAAATATGAATTCAAGTACAAGTGATGAAATTGAATTAACTCCACCCAATATTTTATCTGTGGCGAAAACTGACAAGATGAAATTTTTCCCCTAAAATCTCGAGAAAGATATATGGCGACTTACTATATTTTATGGAAAAAACAGGTGTAATTCTTTGATTTGTTTTTACTATTTCCCACAACTGTATTGAAAAACGTCGTGTGATACACGGGTGTGTAGGTTACTTACTACTACTTTCCACCCTTGTATCACAATGTACTATTATGAGTCATATAAAAAAAAAAAAATAATAGAATGCAAGATAATTATTATTAATTAATCAAAATTATTAATAGAACTATTAAATAACTTTTCAAATAATTCATATTTAAATTAGAAGAAAGTTTCTTCGTTAAAATGGGTCAGGGTTCGTTAACGATGTCTAAAGTAAAGAGGCCATTTTTTATTACAATGTGTGAAGACCCATTTGTAAAATATTTATAACTAAGGAAAGGATGTTTGTGTGTTGTTAACGAACTAGCTGTTTTCCGTGACTTCGCTCCCGTGTCCTATCTATGGCTAAGGCTATGAAACTGAGTGTGGGCTTGCTTTCCGCCAGTGAATTTTGATAATTTGATCAGTATCATTGCTGACAACTGTGAATTAAAACATCGTGAGGAAACCTTTTTTAATTTTTTTTTTAATCTTTGCCCCACACTAGGAATTTCTGCCTGTATCGTGGGTGCGTTTACAAACATATAAACTCACATACACAACACCCAGAGCCGGAATAACTATCTGTAGGTCTATAGTAGGATTACTATAAAATTAAGTACGCTTGAAAAGACACTAATCTACTAATATTTATTGCAAAGTGATTGTGAACATTCAAACTTGCCTAACACCTAAATAAAATTATTTATTACACAAAGTTTCACAGTGAAAGTTTCAGTGGACTTAAAAATGAAAATTAGTATTAGTAATTAATAGTAATTTTTTTAAATGAAAATTAGTATTAGTAATTAATAGTAATTTTTTTAAATGAAAATTAGTTTATTTGATTTTACTGGTTGTAAGTTCCCTATTTGTCAATGAAAAATACTGTCTAATTTATTTATATTCACAAAACATGAAAAAGTTACTGTAAACCATATTATCATCTACTTGCCGTTCCATATTACTCGGGTTCAGCTCAACACGTTGTCTTCTACCATACCATCCTGTCCACCGTTACGCTATCACTGACCCCCTTTTCTTGTATATCTCTCCTCACACAGTCCATCCATATTTTCCTTGGCCTTTCCCTCCCTCTCTATCCAAGCCATATAAAATATTAAAAACATGAAACCAGCGAAGTCATGGCGCATACATAGCGTAATAAAAACAAATAATAACTATTAACTTTATCTATTAACCTACTTCCAAACTTGTCTTAACAATTGACTTATTTACAAACTTCCAATGTAAGTAGTTCATTCACTTTGATAAATATTAGAAAATAACTATCTTCTTCTTGCATTCAACTTCCTGGCAAACTGTAAAGTAATTTTATGAAGTAATTATCTGTCATTTGCCTGCAATAAAAGTATGTATCCTAAATCTTATCTCAATTTGTCCAAGAACGGTTTATGCTTTGTAAACGGTATTAAAAATTCAGCCAATAGTTAATATTACATAGCGTTATGATAGCTGACTACCTTGAAATTGTTCACTGAAAAATATAAGCAACAGGGAAAATCTGCCTGAAAAAGTTGTGACAGTTTTGACCAAAAGTTGTTTATGAACCTCAAACCTTTTTCTACTAATTTCTTATTAGAATATAAAACGAACTGTCACCCCTGATATCTGATTAAAAAATAGAGTTGAACAGGGCCTCCGGCGACCTTTCATTGAAGTCAAATTCACTTTAATTTGGATATGAAATTAATTAAAATGTAAAACGAAAAGTAGTGACTAAAATATTGGTTACACGTTATATTTTTATCTTGGCCTGTCTCTGTTACCTACAAGTTACTTTAAAAGTGATGACGATCCTTAAATATTATTAACGTAAATGAACACTAAGTTTAAAGATTATTTTAGGACTAAGTAAGTCTGATCTATTGCTTGACTTTGTAGGGGTCGATTAGAAATTTGTAAAAAATATAAAAATTGGTACATTATAACTAACTTTTATTTTATTTCATCATGATAATGTATGATTACTAGTTATTTAACAGTTATATAAATCACATGAATAAATTAAAAAAAAATCACTATTTGTACAACTTTTGCACACACAAAAGCATAAAACCAAATCAAATACGTATGGGAACGTCCGTGCAATATTTGTCAAAGTAGATATTGGCCTTTATTTTTTTATTCGATTAAATTTTGACGTTTTGGTTACTAAAATCACAACCCTATTTTTATGACGTCGATAGGTTTAAAAAAGTTACTATTCGGTTAAAATAACAGAGTACCCGAAAATGCTCAAAATTCTAAAGGGTCCGTGGCTTACGCCTCCAGTGGTCGAGGCACCTGTGGCCGACGCCCCCGATTCGACTAATTTAATATAAATATTTTTTGTGCTTTTTCACTTAGTACAGTAAATGAGAAAAGTGTTTCACCATAATAAAGTATTTTTCCTTGCTAAACAAAATGTATCTATCTAATAGCAGAGAGAATAGATCGCCACTTAACCTTATCCTTACACACCTTTTTCTCCGTTAAAAGTATACATATTACGTACAAACATCCAAAAAATCAAAAAGACTTCATATAAAATGTTAGTGAATGTTAAATTAATTGAATGTTAATTTTTTTGTTGACATGTCGGGTGCCCAGATATTTTGACCGTGTAGTACAACAAAAACCAATGATCTGAATGCCTTCATCCCAGGGAGTATCGTGTGACCCACTAACTGGGATGTGGAGGATAGACAGGCAGTCGTTTAATTTATAATATTGATATTTTTTGCATCCGGTGAAACTGCAAGCCGATGCCAACAAACATATACATTTGTCCATACAAACATATATACATAAACTCATGCCTTTTCCCCATGGGGGTAGGCAGAAACTACAGAACGCCACCTGCTACTATCCATTCATACATATTTTGCTTCACTCACGTTCATACATCTAGTCATACACGCACGCTGGTTATGAGTACTGCGCACCTGGGCCTTCTGAAGAACATCACCAATAAGGTATATCTATATATGTCTTTCTAGGGCGTCCCCTCCCAGCGTTTCCATTTCGAAATTATACGTTAGTTTAAATTGCACTCATTTAATAATTAATTAAATAAAAATACCGTAAAAAATACAATGGAGGATCCTTTTCATCATCATCCATTCTTATAAAGAAATTATAAATGACAAGGTGATTTAAAAATATTGGACTTTTTTAGAAAAAATAAAGCGCGTCTTCTTTTCATAACTTTTAACCCCATTATACTGTTGATACGACTCATTTATTGTAACTAAGATTTTTTGACAAGTGAAAAATTTTCGCTATTAATAAACTGTGAAAAGGGTTTTGAAAAGTGTCTAGGCTTTAATGTTGAGGTTTGGTTACCGTCTAACTAGATACTATCTAGTTTGGGGGTAGGTGGAACAGGGTGTAAAGTCCCACAAACCTCCTTAGAAAAAGGAGGATCCTCCGACCAGACGGGTGTTGTGACTGGTCCGGGCAACTGCCCAACGGTAATTGTCGGACTGTTGTATGTTTGTTTGTGTGACGTCATGTCATTAGTTTGTAAGTGGCGGCGTCGGTGCCGCTACATCACTCCCCTCCGGAGACCGGAGGTCGATAGCAGGTTGAGTCGTCCGTACATCTTGTGATGTGTGCCTGGCCAGTGGAAGGTTGGTTCCCGTGAGTCGGAACCGGAAGTCGCAGAGTTCACGGTGAGTCGAAACTGTATGCGGTTGTGCCCCAGTGAGTCGGGGTGATGATGTCCCAGTGAGTCGGGACAGTGCTGCTGGCTCCAGTGGGTCGGAGTGGTGATGAAAGAAGCTGAGGGTGATCACCAGGAATGCGCGTCCGCTGCAAGCTGGTGGTCATGATACCCCCGTAGATGCCGTGGGTATTGGCTGGCTGTGTGACTCGCTGCTCGAAAGCTTGAGGAAGTGATGATGACGTCACGATGAAGTAGCTCTGCACGAAGGCTGCGCTGATGTTCATGTTCAAAGGGTCACCAGTTTGGGGGTAGGTGGAACAGGGTGTAAAGTCCCACAAACCTCCTTAGAAAAGGGAGGATCCTCCGACCAGACTGGTGTTGTGTCTGGTCCGGGCAACTGCCCTACGGTAATTGTCGGACTGTTGTATGTTTGTTTGTGTGTCGTCATGTCATTAGTTTGTAAATGGCGGCGTCGGTGCCGCTACACTAGTATCAGTATGTTAGCCCCCAAAATACAGGCTCAGGCCTAGTTTGGGAGTTAGCATCATCATGTTACGTGTTACCTTTGTGTCAAATAATTTTTTTTATTGTTTTACTATTATTTGACTTTGCAACCCAAAAAATGTACTTAAATATCAATACATTATGGCTTTTGACTTACTTTTTAGGGTTCCATATCCGAAAGGTCCAAACTGAGCCCTATTTCTGTCATTCACGTGTCCGTCTGTCCGTTTTTCTGTCCGTCGTCTGCCACAATTTTTTTTTCCTGATAATGTTTTTAACTTCCTATTGAACTTGAAATTTAGTGATAATATTTAATAACTACGTATATTTTTTTAACAAATACCAATACATTAAGTACTGAACCCTAAATGTGCGAAATCCGACACGCACTCGGCCGGATTTTATTGGTGATATATTACATTTATTGGCCTCACGTTTTACCACTATCTCACCTGATTTTATAAGATGTGGTGTACGGTAAAGCACTTTATATTTCTGGTCGATGGTTTTAGATACTTCGTAGAGCTACAGGTTTTCGGGTTCATGATATGCTGCTATGTTTGCCTTGAATATCCATCCATACTAATGTTACAAGACTGACTGTGGACTCCACGATGTATGGCAATGCACCATCGGTACATCGTTGTTATCCCACCCATCCGCACAAACCATTTTGCTAATACTTTCATTGTGCGCACAGGTAAGGAGTGGAATGCCCTGCCGGAGTCTATGTTTCCTGATAGCTACAACCTTGGGGTCTTTAAGTCAAGAGTGAATAGGCTACTTCTAGGCAAGCGTGCTTCACCGTAGACCAGATCATCGCTTACCATCAGGCAAGATAGTGGTCTAACGCGTGCGTATTGGGAAAAAATATAAATGTTTCTTTTCTACTATTTAACGCGCTATAATTTTTAGACCCTGGGAAAGACATAGGCCTTTTTTTCAAGGTAGTGTGTTTCCTTGGGATGATAAAAAACGTTTTTACGCAAATTAAGCCGGGGGGGCAGAAGCTAGTTTCATATAAAACATTTTTTTTATTAGGTCCAGATTATATACATTGCAAGACAAATAAAAAACCCCGGCTTTATCTAGTTAACTCTTTTTAGAAGTGAATATATAGGATAATGATAAAATCAGAAATAACCACATTGGAGAAAAAAGGTGCGGAGCAAACCATTCGAATTGCATAAAAACGTCACTCCGCTTTCGTGGACTACTCTGCTCCGCTACTCCGCTCCACTACTCCGTTCCGCTGTTCTAGCTCCGCGTCTATAGAATAGTATAGAATAGAACATACTTCGTTTTTTTCGTTTTTTTCTTTAGGCAGATACAGTCCGCAACTCTGCTCCGTATCTCCGCTCCACTGCCTTGCTCCGCTCAAGTGGACAGGCAGCCTAAATAAGCCCATTATGTACGTATTCATTAATCGTCTTTCTATAAATATAGAAACACTCATCCTCCTTTCTGATATATATAATTGAAATGACAATAATAAAAATATAAGTAAAACGATTACTTACTATTAAACAAAAGCTTATTTTAATTAAGCCCGTATTTATTTTTATGAGGCAACAATGCGGTACAGCGAAACAATGTTTTTTAACTTTTTTAATAGCATAAATCATGAGTGTTGAATTAAGGTGTAACATTAAGCTTTTATTAAAATGGCGTAATACATGTGCACGAATTTTATTTCTTGAAAAAACCTGTTTGTAAAATAACAAAACATTTTTGAAGAAGAATTATCAAGCAGTCAGCTTTACCATTTTAGTAATTAACAGCTAAACCAACATACGTTATCCTGTCCCTTATGTCATCGTAAATTTTCACCAAAAAACGTCTTTCAGAGTTTCCAATTTTCCGGGTGACTTTTCCAAATTTTGTTTTCCTGAAAACCTAATTCGGAATAAGAATAGGCGAATCGATCCTGCTGTGCTCAAGTCACGTGCTTACCAACAAACAAAACTAAATTTTGGGGAAAATAGGTTAAAGTATAAAATTATAATTTGATGTACCCACACATAGCAAAGAAAATATCATCATCATAATAATCATTTCAGCCGCAAGACATAAACTGCTGAACATCCTCAAGTGACGCCACATTGGCCGGACCGTGCTTCTCGTATCCATTGGATTCCCGCAACCTTCACTAGGTCATCGGTCCATCTATGCTCTGATGAAACAAAGTAACTTGCATATTTATTTCAGTTGCCCAGTACTAAGGCAGAAAAGTTTACCAACGAGCTCGAGTTTCGTTACCGATGATAGTAGGTATAAGGTACCGCTGAAATGGTGTATTGGACAGGTATTGTTATTTCAAAAGCAAAATAATACAATAGTCTTAAAAAGATAAATTGTTGACATAATAGTCCAACTTGTGACAGAGTTCCGACTTTTATTTTTAAATAAATGAGAGAAATGAAGTTCATTTCGCTATACATATAAAATGTTTTAAATATATCAGGGACAATGAAATCAATTAACAACTTTTTTGAGTTATTTACTCAAAAAATGTATCCTACCTACCTTTATTGTTGTTTTTATCAAGTAAAAAAAAAAAAATTTTCTTAGTTGTCCGTCACACATCATATCATCAGCCTATTAATGTTCCCACTGCTGGGACACAGGCCTCCTCTCTGCGAGAGGGAATGGGACGTAATCCACCACGCGGGCCCAGTGCGGGTTGGTGAATGTCACATGTCTTCGAATTTTTGGTTCTAGGACATGCCGGTTTCCTCACGATGTTTTCATTCACCGTTTTGAGAGCAGTGGTGATGAAATAATTTACACAAAGTAAAGCGCCTGCCTGGGCTCGAACCCACGACCTACAACTTGTAAGTCGCGGCCGACACCACTGGGCCGCCACTGCTGCATACAATTTGTTAATTTTGGTGTACCATAATGTATTTCTTTTTATATTTATTCAAAAATTAGTTATCTCATGTTTGCATTTCCTAGTAGCAAGTACAGCGATAGAAAGATTTTAGTTTTTGGACTCTTTGCTGGCTATCAAATATTACTAGAGAGATAAGGGGTGGTCACGGCGTGCAATGTATTCTGGTGCACCGGTGATGGGGGTACTCCCCAGAGGGTGATAGAAAAGTTGAAAGGAAACCGTTTGTCCTGGTATGGTCATGTGATGAGTAGGGATGAAACGCATATTACTGAAAGAGTTATGAATATAAATGTAGATGAAATGAGAGGGAGGGGACGACAAAAGAAAAGATGGATGGACTGTGTGAGGAGTGACATGAAAGAAAAGGAGTCCGTAATCGCGTGACGGGAGTCAGGACGTTATGGAAGACGAAAACGCGTTTGCTCTGACCCCAAGTACCATGGGACAAGAGCAAGAAGTTAATGACTCTTGCAGCGGTCAGTTTAAAGGCTTTTACCAGAAAACAAAGGAAGACGTACTTCCAGTGGAATAAGCTACGGAAGCAAAGCCATGATAAAATGCTTGTTTAAAATATATTGTTCCTAAAATAATGCACAGTTTCAGTCAGAGGCTTTAGACCAGTGACATTCTATCATCGAAAGCGTGATGATAACGATTGGAAAAACGTCAAAAGTTTATGGGAAGGGGAACCAACAACTTAGAAGTCATGTGACATTAACCTGATCTACCACCCACACTGGGCCCGCGTGGTGGATTAAGGCCCATTCCCTCTTCCACAGAGAGGAAGACCTGTGTTACAGCAGTGTGAAAATTAAAAGGCATGATGATGCATGGGAATGTCAAACGCTATCGAAAAGTCACGTGTTTATTCATCATCATTTCAGCCAAAAGACGTCCAATACTGGATATAAGGCCTCCCCCAGGCGTCACCACATTGACCGATCCCGTGCGTCTCGCATCCAGCGCATTCCTGCAACCTTAACCAGGTCATCGGTCCACCTAGTCGAAAGCCTTCCAACGCATCGTCTTCCGGTTTGCGGTCGCCATTCCACAACTTTTCGGCCCCATCGGCCATCCTTTCTGCGAGCAATGTGCCCTGCCCACTGCCACATAAGTTTCGTAATTCTTCGGGCTACGTTGGTAATTTTGGTTCTCCTGTGGATATCCTCATTTCTGATGTGATAGTGTACTTTCGATATGTTTAATATTACGACGCTAAATCTTGCTTGGCTAACTAAAATAGGTAGGTAATTCATCTCCGCGTTGAATCCCACTATGGCATTTTAAAAATTCACGAAATGATGCAGATCGGATTAACACTTTCTACTCACGGGTTTACAGTTTGGAAAACAGATGAATGTTTATTATAATTAAGGCTCATTGCTCGCAGAACGGATGGCCGATGGGATGAAAAGTTCTGGAGTGAAGACTGCGTAACGGAAGGTTGGAAGGCCTCCCACTACGTTCATTGGCTGTCTTTTGGGGTCGATAGTACTCCTGAATCAATTCGTCCCAGCAAACCCAGAAATCGAATGAAAAAAACTAGGCAGTCATGGGGATTGCCGACAGTTATCGTTGACTCTGTCACATTAGCATGTCACTGACCCGAACCCATAAATTATGCCCTTAAAAAAATCGCTCATTCGCTAAAGAAGTTTTCACTTAAAAATTGTTTTTTCTACACTATATTGTGATAACTAATTATCAAAAAATCTACTGGTCACTGGTCAGTACATGTTGTACTGACCAGTGACCAGTAGATTTTTTTGACCTCATAGTAATATTTTAAATGACACCCTTTAAATATTGCTACCTAGTTAAAATTTTGTCCATAAATACGTCATGATCACAAAGATAAAACTTGCCCGCGTGGTTAAAAAATTAAAAGCGGTTTGCGCGGCATGTACGTTTTGATACGAGCTACGCCGTAGCTCGGCGGAGCTTACTACGATGGGCTACGAACGTGTGGTATTCAAGTCTACACCATTTTATCATTTTTAGGGTTCCGTACCTCAAAGGTAAAACCGGAACCCTTACACTTTGTTGTCCGTCTGTCTGTCCGTCTGTTTGTTAACAGCCTTTATATTGCGAACGCGTGGAGGTATTTAGTTTAAATTAGTATCGTATACACAAGTTTGCAACCCCTTGCAGCTGTGAAAAAATCCAACTTCTAGATCAACGCAATCAAGACATATAGCCGTTAATGACGCATATTTTACATTCTTAATAGAATCAAAATCTACAGGGTACTTCCCGTTGACCTAGAATCATGAAATTTGGCAAGAAGCAATACCTTATAGCATAAGTAAAGGAAAAACTCCGTTAACCGTAACTTTATACCCACATCAAAAAAAAAGATTATTAACTTATTTGCAGTTCGAGTTCGTTGCGACTTATGTCGATGTATGGGCACTACAGTTTTCCAACGGCAAAGTTAATTTTGTCTCTCAATTCTGTTAATCTTATCATTAAAGAAATGTTCGGTACCCTCATATTTTCTGAACTTTAGTAATGTTATTTAATTATTTGATGAATTTAGCAGTTTATAAGGCACCGTCATTGCGTGAGTCCGACTCGCACTTGGCCAGTTTTTTTTCACAATTTCGTTTTATCATCATCATTTCATAGGCCTCCCCCAGGCGGCGCTGCCGCCACACTGATCGGTCCTATGCGTTTCGCAACCACCGGATTCCCGAAGCCTATACCAGAACATCGCTCCATCTAGAGGGAGGCCTACCAACGCTACATCTTCTAGTTAGCGATTTAATGCGAAAAGTCAATGGTAAGTTATTTTGATATTAGGGAATTAATTTTAAGAGATTGCCAGTAAACAAAATGCAATATCAAAAATACTTTTTGGAGTTTTATTTCATAATTAGTGCCTGAAGGCCTATCCACACAAACACAGGGTCAGTGGCTTAGCCCATACGCATAGTCAGCATGAGTGTTCAAAATGAGAGGCTCCCCAGGCCAGCGCTTTTGGTGTGGATAGACTTGCTATGTTAAAATATGATACACATTTTAATAAAAAAAAACATTAATAAAAAAGTACGAAAACCACAGGTTAACGCAAAATTTTCATTATTATTGCACGGTTTTATAAACTTCATGATTTATTAAACACTTAATCTCGCCCGAGCGTTTATCTTTGCTTTTTCCACAGATATTAACATTAAATCGTAATTAATTAGCTGTTTAAATTGTGTTTCTGTAAGTAAACCGTCGAAGTTTCACAGTATCGGTGATTTAGCTAACTTAAATATACAATTAATTATTACTTTGCGGTTTTGATCGAGTTTTGTGTGATCTCTTCTGTATGTTTTTGAGATTTCTTAATTAAATTTCTGTAAAAAAAGATGAAGACCACTGTATTCAGAAAGATGTTCAATTTAAAATTATTATTTATTTTCTTTATCTTATTCATTGACTTAAGTAATATCATTTTAACAAAATTTAGTGAAGATTGGCACAAGAAGAGAGAGACATTGTCCAGCTGTAGGCGAAATTGGACTGTGATTGATGATGATAACATATAAATATTTTAGTTTTATTACTCTTGCAATAAAAAATGTAGTTTTCTTTAATAAATACCACAAATAATTCCTCACTTCTAGTTTTCAACAAAGCCAACCTAATACAAGCGCACAAGTAGTTGTATAACAAAAAATACAACACAAGTTCTACACTTTCAAAACGTTGTCCATTATCCCGATGACTTAGCCAGCTAAGAATAATGTCACAAGTTGCGAACGGAAGGCTTCTCATTAAAAGTTCATGCCGACACTACAGAAAGCACAAACTTAATTATGTCAAGTAGAAAATTTATAAGGCACCACTAATTTCCTTTAAATTGTTCCTTTGGTTAAGTTTTAGTGATTCGGTACCTAATTTTGTTGGGAATTTAAGTGGATTTTTGTGTCTCAATCTGTGAATGAAAAAGGTCTGCAGGTGTCCTTAACTTTATTGTGTTACTATATATTCAGGTAAATCGTCATACATCCTTTTCGTTTATCAGTTATTTTTCATTTTTGAAAGACGAACGAAAGACAATTTTTGGACAACAAAAGTTGAAATTGATACGAATATCGAGCCATTTTGTAATGTATGTAGTTATGCAACAAGAACAAAAAAGTAATATAGAACGATTCTGAAGTTATGTGAGTACCTAATGGTTTCATATTTATAAGAAGAATAGCTGCCGCCCGCGGCTCCACCCGCGGTCTTTAAATATAGCCTTTGTGTTATCAAGCTATATCACTGTAAAGTTTCATCAAAATTCTTTTAGTAGTTTTTGCGTGAAAGAGTAACAAACCTCCATCTGGATGGATGGATATGCATCCACATAAACTTTTGAGTTTGTAACAGTAGTATAATTTATCACCCATATTAGTTTGTAGTGTGATTCCTCAGTTAAATCACTCAAACAAGATAGCAGAACAAAACACTTACAAGCTCAGCATTACACATATTTTAACTCACCCCAAGCAATCATATAGAAATCTGTCCCGAAACTGCAAGCAAAACAAACATATTACTCATCCAAACACACATTGCGGGGGAATAACATATATTTTCAACATTTTTGTCTCCATAAAAAATACGAGTATCATAGGGATAAAAATACGAGACGTCACAGTATAAATCTTCGTTAGCCTTCTTTGATAAGTGCGCCTTACGCCCCTCGGGTCTTATAACAATGGATACCATAACTTATATCTTAACTTCTTGACTAATTTTGGCCATTTAGACCACTTTAGTGAGCTCCCTATTTCATTTATGGAAAACAGTAACTTACAATAAAAGGGACGGAATGAATCTTCAAAATATTGTATTGAAAAAGTGGTTAGAGAAACGGAAAGTGTCGATGGAATATGCAAGAAAATGTGTGCACTAATATATCTTGATATTTATAAAGCTCGAAGCAAGACGCAACGGTAGGAATTCAGATTCTTATGTAATTAAGTTGAATGAAAACTAAAAAGTCAATGTGTAATTTTTAACCTAAAGCGCTCTTTACCCCAGCTCAATTGAATACCTTAAATGACTAAATTCCTTAGCTTATTTCAGAATCAATTCATGTAGTTGTCCAAGGGACATTGTAATATCTGGTTACTGGATTGTAGAGGTACAGTTGGCTGTCTAAAGATTTAGTTCACCATTCTGTACTCGCTGTTACTTCTGTTTTACATACGAACGTTTTGTAATACCTAGTTAGCCTTCATATGCTACAAAACAGTTGTCAGATTAATCAAAACCAAACACCGTCTATTATAACTCCACGCAATGTTTTTAAATGACTCACTTACATCTTTATAACTCATTCTATAGATCCGTTATCTTACTCACCATTACCGCTTTTAATATATTTCTGTTTCGTTTCTGAGTTCCTTTTGCACGGAGAAATTATTCTGACTATAGGGAAAAAGCGAAGAGGTGTATTAAATGGGCAAATGTTAGCTGTGTGCTATAGGTAAGTAGGTAGGTATAGGCTGTGCAATGATGTTTATACCGTCGATTATCTTGAAATAGCTACGTATTTTATTTATTTTTACCCGACTACAGCGAAGCAAAAAGGAAGAGTTATGATTTTAGCAGTGTATGTATGTTTGGATTAATATAATATGCTCCTCCGTAGCGCCTATAATATTCATCCAATTAATATTTTTTATTCCGAGTATGGTGTTAATCGATTCGTTATTATGGCCCGGGTAAAATAGGCTAAAAAAACCGCAGTCGTGTTACAGCTTTTAATTAAACTTTTTGTTAGTTTATGGTTTTGTATATTGAAGGTATAGATGGAGGACTTAATTCACTTAAAGACTTAGTCACTTACCTCTTGAATCATATTTTGCTGTCATATATTCGTGTGTTTGTGTATAGTTAAGTTCTGGATTCCATTGAAAAAAATGACATGCATGTTGGGAATAAAAAAACTGTATCGGAACAAGACAGTTTATGAATTTTTTGGGTCTTTTGATTTACTTTGTGCTCGTGGTTTTTATTTTATATATTTATTAGGTATTTATTGGTCTGTCTACAATTATAACACTGTTTAATACAAGCAATATGATGCAAGCATAGTGTATAATATGATGCGTTAGACACAGCATGCATGTTTTACCTAGGTATGTACCTATGTTTAAAGATTAAATTTGTTTTTTCTTGACCTTTTTCGTTTATCCCGTAGTTGAATAGTAATTTTAAGTCTTAATAGTAAATGAAAATTTATTCAGTTAGCCTTCTATCTACTTTGCGTCTAGTTTTTGCTCAGAATATTAATAACAAAGAAAAATTCTACTTCATAATCTACTTCCATTTACTTTTTCGGAAATAAAACAACGTTAATTAACATCGTCGAAAGTAGTGTATAATTGGGGGTTCTGGATCACTTGCTCTCGCTTTGCTCGAGCGCGTGATCCAGAACCCCCCAATCATACACTACTATAACATTTACACCTGTAGAGTAGAATTGATACAGTGATGGTGACACAATTTATGTGAAACAAATTTCATTCCCTGGCAGTATCTGGTAGCAATCAATATCTTCTAATGCAGGTAAAACTAACGCACGGGCTGTATCACTCTCCTGATGAAATAAATCTGCTGTTGCTGTCGATATACTACTCCCACTAGTCTTTGACGAACTCGCAATCGATTTTTCATTATCAACCTGTTTGTTGCTAACATTAACGAATGTGCGAAGAAGCTCACCAGACTCGCTTTTGAGTATAAGATACTTAGTATTTTTCAATTTAGATTTCTCTGGATCTTCCAACTTCTGGTAAAATAAATCTTCTGTTTGTGTTATAACATTATCCTGGTGTTTTAATTCACCTACGTCCGATATTTTTTTTCTAGGGTGCATATCTTGAATATGTATTATCTCACCCCTAGCAATCTTGAAAATCATTTTACGAATGCCATCTAAATTAGATTTCGCTGAGTGAAACATTATAAATAACATCAATAAATGTAATTATTTATTTAAGAAATAAATTTAATATTGAACCTTTGCACTGTAATGTTCAAAGTTAAATTGCTGTGATGCACGACACCTCTGTAATATATACCCATAATTTGACTAATTTTTAAGTGCAATGTGACATCCTATACATATACACTTTAATAGGGTAAGTATTCCAAACAATTTTTTGTAATATAGTTTGTGCCCTTCACAGCGTTTAAATAAAAACATTTAGGAAAATGTATGGCATGTTGCGTCCAAGGATCATCATAAATCTCCCAATCTTCAATAACACCTCCGCATGAGAAACATGCTGCAATATCATTTATACTATTTCCATAATAAAAGAATCCTGCGTCAGCCATTTCCATCACTAATCTTTTCTTTTTATTAAGTGTCCCCCAGTAATAATTAAAAGAAAATTCACGCATTTTAAATGTGTTATACATGTCATATCGAGGTTTTTTATTCATTTTGAGACATGTTTTATTGACTTTCTAATTCAATTAGATACAAACGTATAATGGTATGGTCCAGCTTTTGACAGCAACATATATAGACTGGACAGAAGTAGGAGGAAGGGAAAGAAAACTAAGATGCATTTCACCTAAATACAGAAATAAAAACAATAAAATATTTATTTTAGAATTTTATTGTCAACGCACCACTTATTTAAACACAATACATTTTTTAAAGCACATACAGAGTCATGATAAATACAGTTATATAAATCTTGAGAATATTTATATTGATCGTATAAGCTTATCAAACTTGAACATCCTTTATCTTCTAAATTGAATATATTACAATTACTATTTCCTAAAATATGCTTTAACCACAACACTTTTTCTAAACCCTTAACGTACATACATTTATCTCTTAAAATATCTATAACCAAATTCTGATAATTAGAATAGGGAACAAATCCTTCACACCAGCGTATCTTTCTGTTACGTTCAATCCAACTTACTTGTTTTTTTTCTTGCTTCGTTAATTTTGAAAATGGAAATGGTGGCTTAATTAAAAATATTTGTAATGTTTTATTATACAATATAGCGATTTCTTTTATTATAAATTCATTTGTTTCTGTTTTAAAGCCTTGAATATCCACAATAGCAATCATGATAACCTGCGCACGATGTTGCTGAGAGGTTTGTATTCTACAAGTCGATCGTTTATAATCAAACAATATGCAGTCGTCTTATCTGGTATTGCTGTAGAACATTCAATTTCCAACCTCACGTCCACTGGACCAGTTTTCAGGCCATCGTTTTGTCTTGAACAGTCTAATATAAAGAGAGGGGCTTTTTCTTTGAATTCCTTTAGGTCAAGCAACGGGTCTACTGGATAGTTGTAATACGACTGACGAAATTTCACAAACATTTCGTATAATATACTATATTTGTTCTCAGAAAACTTTAAACCTAAAGGTTCATAAGGATAATATTGTGAATTCAAAAAGAGCGTAACGTTTGTTACTTCACAATGATCGAATACTGAACTATCTTTAGTTTTATTATTTTTTCGATTAGTTTGTAAACAAAAAATTACATATCTGGGTTTTTCTAATTGTGAAGCAGTTTTAATAGACCAAGAATGCTTTGTTGTTTTAGGTAGTAATGGATACTCATATAAATCCCAATTTCTATACGCCATCTGAATAGGTTTATCTTTTTCTAAATGTTTTAAAAGTGACAGTCGTTCTCGGTCTGATACTTTTATGTGTGGCACCCTCCACTGAACTCTTTGCACATCTATTTGAAAATTAACAATATCATCAGTAAGGATAATGCTATTTAAATTAGTGTTACTTCTGTTCAGTATAAGTTCATGTTTACAATTTATCACTATTTTATTGTAATCCTCTGCAAACCCTAAAACTTTATTTAGTGGTATCACAGCACTAAAATGCCCATCACTTTGAAATCCCTCTAAACACCAACCCCATAGGGCAGCAACTTTATTTTCTGCTTCATTTAATGAGATGTATGATTTTATTGTTGACGTTATTCCAGAATTTTTTATGCGGTCTATTTCAATACCATTCATTTCGTATCTAATGTCTTGAAACAAAAACATAATAGGGTTGTTAGTGAACGTAACACTTTTCTTGATTGGATTCCCATCTTTACCGAAGAACTTCGCTTGTCCTTCGATGTAAATTGAACTGGCTGATGGTAGCACGTATATGTCTTGCTGGTGGATGGGAATTCTGATTTCATCGTTTTCTCTAAAGCTGCTATTGTAGGGATTGTATGAATGGACTTCATAACTTTCGATCGAAGTGTCAAAGTGCGGTAATTCAGCAATCTGTAGTATATTCATATTTTAAATCCTAGAGCTTTAAGAAAATCTTTATTTAGTTTAGTCAATTTCTTAACTTTTTTCTTGCGTCTTTGCCCCTTAGCAATCGCAGAAGAACTAAGACGTTTTTCATTCGCTTGAGTGTTTTTATAATATACTATCATTTTGTTTTTCTTAAATGAAGACGTAACTCAACTTGTTTCTCTCCAAAGTTAACACAGTGGCCAAATTGATCTACAATCTTAACCGATATTGATGAAATTATATTTTTGTTTACTGGAAAGTAAATAACATTTTGCGGTATTTCCACACACTGATGACCTGGAGTAGTATCAGACACGAATTCGTGAATAAAATGAGTTGGTAATCCGTTGCAATACGAACTGTGAACAAGATCACATTCGATTTTGATTACAGACAGACCTCTGTTAATAATGGGGATATTTGGTGTTGATTGTAATACTGAAAAGTATATCAAACCGCACTCATATTGATCTGACAAATGCAGCGGTGGTTGAAAGTATGAAACCAATTCCGATTTATGTCCAGAGATGGTAACCGTAGTAGACATGCTTCTATACTGACTTCTTTCGGCAGATCCTGTTTATTTTATTCTTCCACTACACCAAAAATTCTTCAAAAAGTTTAAACAAAGATGTCCACAATTATAAGGGTGATCACGCTGAATATTATCATAATTATAATGAACTTTGGATCCCAAGTATTTTATAAATTCCTTTGGAGGCTTAAGATTTCCATAACTATCAAAATATTCAAAATAATCATTGTATTTTGCATAGGCTACCCAATGAGAACCAAGATTTTTAGAGCTATCTAAATTTATAACACCGCATTCTTTTTTAAAAGGGTATTTAGGGAGCTTATCTCTCATAAAGACGCCTCTGAAATAGGGAATATTATTTCCATACTTCAAAATGTCTAAATTACTCAAGGCTCGATTGGGTAGCCGATATCTTAGTTTTTTTCTTTCGATACAAAAATTCCGAGTCCACCTTTATATGGTTTAAGGTGTAGTCCTTTTCCGATGCAGAGAGCTTCCATTTTTTCATTGTGTCTCCTCGATTCTATGAATAATTTTTTTGCCATCTTGAATTCATTTATGGTTTTAGCAATACCAGCTGCACCGCCTGCTAAAGCTCCCACCGCAGATAAGCCCGCAAAAATCGGAATCAAAGGCAATACTCCACCAGTTTTTGGTATAGGAATAATACGAGGAAGTTTAACGGATGAATCATCAGCTAATTTTCTGGAAGCAGCCATAGCTAATTCTATTGCCACTTTCTTGCATTTCGGTTTTAATTTTTTGATATGTCTTTTCGTTTTTCTAATAACATTTTTAAATTTGTTTTTAAATGCTTTTTCAGGTTTAATTTTGGGAGAACACTTTTTGCTATCTTTTTTTAGGCCAAAACCAGTTTTGATTTTTGTTGCCATAGCGCTGCTTACTAAGCGTGCTGACAGTTTCGCGTCTGAGGCAAGTGCTCGCTCTTTAGCCATATTTAACAAAACTAAATCTGCCTTGTGGCGATCCTTTAGGTTTGAAGACTTGTGATAGGCAATGTCGTGTTGTTTGCAATATTCGTCTAATTTATTAACACCTTTATCTCCACGCGTAAGCCTTTTAATTAATTTAGTGCCAGGCCCACAATAATTGTATCCCGGTAAATGTAACTCAAATGGTAAATGATTTATAATCCAATTGAGAAGACTACTCTCTTCAATACCCATCATAAGACTGAAACATTTGGACTGAACACTTAATAAATATTCGATTTATCAATCCAACTGTTTTCAGAAGAAGGAAAGCCTAACCATTTTACCAAAACCCTGTTTCCTTTCCTTCTAAGAACTTTTTCAACCAAATATACATTAGGATTTTTTGTCTTTTGAAGCTCTTGTACATAAAATGCCCCTAGAATGGGCTGGCCCCTGATTGCATCTTCAATTAAATAGGTGATAGGAGTTGTTTTTTGAATTTTTCGAATTTTAAATATTTCTGTCGACCAGTTGGGAGTATATCCTTTTTCAAATGTCCCCTTATACTTACTAATGCGTACATAATCACCCTCTTTAAACTTGCTTTTTATGCTATCGGTTTTTACCAGCCTGAAATATCTTTGTAATATGCGTTGTTTATTATTATTGTCCACGTTTGCGGGAATTTCATCAATTGTGCGATGATAGGTGTGATTGTATTCATAAATAACTTTATTAAGAGTATTATCGATCCAGTTATAGCTTCCTTTTAGACTAAATTCTTTATAAAGTTTAGACTTCAATGTTCTGATGAATCGCTCAACAATTGAAGCTTTTTTTGTTGAGAAGGTTGAATAATGATTAATATGATAAGATCTCACAAGTTTTTTAAATTTATCATTATAAAACTCTGCCCCATTATCAGTTTGCAGATTTTTAGGCATACGCCCTTTTTCCAATAAAATCTTGAAAGAATTGCATACAACATCTTTGGTCTTACTTTTCAAAGGAAAGATCCATGCATATTTTGAAAATGTATCAATAACAGCAAGAATAAATCGAAAATTTTTATTGTCTTTAGAAATTGATTGCATATCAATTAAGTCCGCTTGCCATAAATCATCTATATCTTTCATAATAACATGTCTTCGCGGAAAGTTTACCCTTGCATTTTTATGAATTTCGTTTACTACGTCGGCTTTACTCATATCTTTAATTCAGTATATCAACATTTGTCTTGAACCCACCATTGATACTGAATAAAAACCATAGTATCTCCACTATTTATTATTGAATTATGTCAGCTTCTTTTAATTCTTCAACTATCGATAAAATTTCATTATCATGATTGGTATTGCCAGCATCTCTCGAAGCTACTAATAATTTTAATCTCTCAACCAATTCATTGGGATCATCCCAATATATCAAGTCGGTGTTGTTTTTGTACTTCTTTAACTTTGGCAAGTTTCCTCCAAATTTAGTGTGAACAAGTTTATCATCGTTTGACAATTCGGAAAATAGGTGTTTGATTATTTTACAATATTTTATACCTTTGTCACCTCTTATTTGACCTTTAGGATTAAAATCTCTTTTATGTGCATTTGTATAATGTAACATATCCTTATAGACAAGTTTATCTTCACTCGATATTAACTTTAAATCAGGTTTTCTTCGGAGTAAAAGTTCTTTCAGACCAGCAGTTAAATTGTAAGCTTTTTCACCGATTTTAATTAAAATGGTGCTTTCGTTATTCAAACTATCAATTTTAGAAAATGATACTATTGAATTACCCATCAATAAAGTATTGTTTTCACTTCTAATTCCAAACGGTATACTAATACCATCATAAATACCAAAGATGTCATCACCTTCTAATGAAATTTCTAAATTATCAATCGATTCCTTTTTAGCATTTTGTTCGACTAATTGGGTAGATTTTATTTTTGGATCGTAATAGTCATTGAACTTTATAGATGAACTAGCATTATTTTCATCGGATTCGATTCCTTCAGAATTTTTTAGAGTTGTATTTTCATTTTTATTATTTTTTTTTGCAGATCTATTAGAATTAACTAAAGTCTGAAGAGGATCTGTCACCGGTTTTAGCATTTTATCAAGTGACAAGTTCATTGCATGTTCCTGATTTTTCATATGTTTTATTTTATTTTTTATGGAGTCAACAGACTTCATTAATTCCATTTTAATATTTTTCTCCATATTATGTAACCACAACTGTATTCAACTAAGAAAGGAATAACACTAGCAATGTTTTTGTATACAATTCATTTATATGTACATGTATTTGCTTTCATTCAAATTTAAAAAAAAAATCAAAATTCTGTCTGTACCTTCCATTATTTAATGATGAGTCTTTGTTAATAAGAAGAAAGTTGTAAGGGTTACTCCAAACACTTTTACAAATATCTTTGAACTGATTCCACGGTACATCAGAGTTGACATGTTCTTCATAGATGTGCTTTAAGTTCACATCATCTTGTTTAAATATTATAAGAAAGTTAGCATTATCGCGTAACAACTGTTTCGGGATTTTTGAGTAGGTTTGCGATAAATAAAAGCAATCAATTAGCTTATGTCTACCCATACAGAAATAATTGCGGATATTTGTTTGATTTTCACATACAACATCATCAAATATAAATACAGAATTTGGTAAAGCTTCATTCGGAGATATGACATCTTTATCGTCATTGAACTCATGAAATTTTATCTGAGGCACTCTTCTTAATACTTCCCGTAAAAAACAATATTTTGGTTGAAAATTAGTCTTCGAGTAAAGGTAAAGGTTTTGAAATTTGAGCCCATTTTCATGCAGTAACAAACTGATCACAACGTTTGTTTTACCACAATTTGAGGGACCGCAAATTATACAACGAATCGTATTTGGCAACAAAGCGCTATGTCTAATCTCTTTAGAAGACTCACCAAGATTTATATTTTTAACGTTAAGTGATATGGGTTGTTTGATCAACTTCATCTTGTCAATTAATTTAATTATTAACTAACATAAACTTATATACTTTATTTGGGGCTATCTTTAGCCTTGTCCCAACAGGAATGGTTCTAGTCTCATCTTACAAGATAGGTATGTATATTTAAGAGCTACGTAATGATCCATATTACTCATCGCAAATCAAATAATTTTTGCACGTGTTATAAAAATAAGCGATCACTTCACAGCTGGTGTTCTATGCATAAGGAGGTCGTTTTGTTAACGATTTTATATTTTCAAGGTAAGGTTTTTTTTTAATTTAATTAATTAATTATTTAAACAAATAATAATAATTATGTAATGCATCTCTTTTTTTACAGAATTATGTCATACTCACCATCGTACAGCCCCGTTGTAGATATGGCCGCCCCACAAAATTTAGCGGTATGTAACTAATAAGATTATCTTAAATCAAACATTAAATCCATAGTTCATGCTGTTTAGTTATAATATTCTTGGTATTCTTTCAGAATGCGATAGAAGACTCAGACCCTGTCACCAATCCGTTTTACTATGCTCAAGATGGGGAGAGCTGGTATGCGGAAGTAGCAGCTAAAACATGTGAGGAGAGTCGAAAGAAAAAAATTGAGGAACGAAGATTGAAGAAGAAAAAAAGTAAATCTTTTAAAAACTCTTCTTTTATCATGCGTAAGGAGCAAGGACGTGTTCACCAGTTAATAAAAATTATGGTCTTTGATTTGGAAGGCCGTGATATGGAAGAAATAGACACTGAAACTGATAATGCGAGTGTGAATGTGCAGTATTTAGTGACAAGTGATTATGACGATATTGTTGACAAAACTGATCATTTAGTAAGTAAAATAGTGCAAAAGTTAAGCAAATCTAATGTATAATGTTTTATTATTGTAAAAAGTTAATTTAGTTATTATTTGAATGTATTCTTGGTAAAGCAAAATAAATGTTTAAATTTAGTTAAAAATTAAGTTCGCCTACAGATAGACCTTAAATGCAGTTCATATGTTATTGTTTAATTAAATGTGTAATAATAAATTAAAATTGATTCTACATAATGTGTTTTAATCGCCTAATAAATTAGAACAGATGATACTTCTTATTAATAAACACTGCATATAGTTATGACAAACTTATATAAATAAAAACTATGACATCATCTATGCATAGTGTTTATAAATAAATGGAGATAAAATCTTTCGGAAAGGGAAAACAAAAAAACAAATGAATATAGATTATACATTTATTGATTATACGATTATAGTTACATTCATTTTATGAATATAGATTATACATTTATTGATTATATGATTATAGTTACATTCATTTTTTTACATTTTTTATTCGATTATTTATGTTGATGCAAGGCTAACTTAAACATTAAAAATATTAACTTAAAGCTCATTTTTAACAGTTAAATGTGGCTAGATAGCTTTGCATCGACATGTACATATTACATATACACATTTAAAATTGTAAGTAGCTTTTATATCTTACAATATAGGTTTAGCTCAGTAGAACAAATAGAGTACTAAAGTATTGAACTATAATGTCCCCAAGGTAAAGTGTTGAAACAATCCTCAATTCTCTGCCTTTTATCGTCATCACTATTAAGTATGAGCTTATTTATTTTTTGTGTAAAAATTTGATGATTTTTAGATCTTATAACATACATATCATCTCGTAGGTTATCATTAAACATTAATGCCCTTTTATATTTTTCAATATCCAATTTTTTCGTTATTGGCTTTGTTACTCCCTTTGCTTTCTTTATAGTTTTATTTTCAGTGCGTACACAATACAACTTAGCTCGTAAACCTACAAATTCTGAAATAATCTCTCCACCCAATTCGTCTTTGAAATAGCCGGGCATTTGCATATTGGCTTTAGGTAACCCATATATATTGTTATCCTCAAAATTGCTTGTGTCAAAATAACGAATATTGTTTTTCATATCCTCATAAAAATCATCAGTTTTTACAAAATAAAGCAAACTGTCAGTATCAGTATAACATAATATTACATTGTTTCCATATTTTTTTTTAATTACAGAATAATGAAAATTGTATATATGTGTTTTAGAAATTTCAAGAATAGAAAATCCGATATAAATAGGACGATCTAATATAACTTTTGTCTTATTTAATTGAATAGCTACTAAACTTTCGGATAAAATTGACAAATCTTTAAAATGTGGTGCGCTAATATACCTTTCAGCACCAAACAATTTGTTGGTTGTATTTAACTTATCTTTCCATAATTTTACGAGCCTAACATCAACTTGTTTCCGTTTGTTTTCAATTGTTTTCCCAAAAATAGAATTGTTTTGTTTCTTAAAAAAATCTTTTTCAAAATCAGATTTAGCTTTTTGTCTGAGAGAAGTATTTAATACTATATAAGGTTTTAAAAAGTTATCTTGATAGAATGATAATATTTTATATATTTTCAGCAATATTAAACCATTTTCTAAGCACTCTTGTAAATGTGCATAATGGATAACAAAGTGATGTTTGCTGTATAAATTTGCAATTAACTTTTTACACTTGCTTTGCATAGGAGAATATTTTTCGGCAGCAAATGGTAGATCCGAATGAGCATTATGAATGTTAGGGGGGTAATATAAATCTACCTCTAAAATGTATCCTTCATAACCGTTTTTGTTAACATCATTTATATTGAACTTATTTATTTCATTATCACTAAGAAATCGGAAGTTACGCATTGGAAGTTTCTGCATCATTGCAAAGCCGTATAAATTCACACAGTCAAGATAAATAAGGTATGTGCTTGCCTTGTCCTTATTATACGATGATTGATATTTGTTATTAGCTTTGGCATATCTTAATGAACATTGGGCAAGGCCTCCCCGAATTCCATTTTCTAGCATTTGGTACATTTCTACATCCGATATTAAATCAAGCTCTACTTTAGTGTACAATAGCATAGCATCCCAACTTAACGATGGTGATGAAACATAATAGCAAGGATCTAAATTATAATAAAGTAAACTCATTTCTCGAAACTTTTCGAAAATATCGCATAATAACAGTACATCACATTTTAAATAAAGGTCTGTATACTCTCCCAAATTTTTTATTTTAAAAGTTTGCCATACGTTTAAAGCATGTTGATAATCTTCAATTGAAATATTTTCTCCCGTTAGTTTACTGAAAAATTTTGACTGTTCAGGCAGCTGCGTTTCATTATATTTTTCCCATTTGTCTACATAGTCATAACAATATACGCCTTTTCTACACGCTAAATTAAATAAACGATCATGATTGAAAAACAAGCGCATGTTTAGAAAATCATCCGAGTGCAACGTTTTTACCAATTTATCTAAACTAGTACTTAAAAAGTTAAACGAATCAATAAATTTCAACTGAACTATATTTTTATTATCGATAGGTATGAATTTTGTAAACGATATGTACTTTTCTTTTGATTTAGGAATTAAAGTAATTTTGCCAATTATATCAGACAGCTCTTTTATAAATAAATGGCAATCATATCCAGATAGATTATGAAAAATTATAGGTATGTATTGACATTGTTTCAAATTTAAATTACAAGCATTGTGTGCAGGACCTCTATATTTACCTGTGAAATGATCATGATCTTTAACTTTTTTATCATTTTGTACAAACTTGGTTTTACATATGTGGCATAATTGAGCTGTTTTAAATGAGTTTAACTCATCAGAAGTAAGAGGCAGCATTGGCTGTTTATTTTGTAAAATTGTATACAACCTTTCTACGTCATTTGTAATGGTTTTAACAAATGTTTGTGCACAGTTTGGACCTCTATAACTAACAAAATCATTTAATTCAGGTTTAGATTTACAACAAATATAATAAGCATACGATGATGCTTGATGTGACTGTACAGATTCAGTAAAAAGAGATATATTTTTGTCTGAGTATTTGCAAAGCAAACTTTCAAAATCTCCGTATATTACAATTGGAATTCTCTGGGTTCTCTCAATGTTTGAAAATTGTAATTTGCTATGTTCAGTGGGCAAAACTGTTTTTATTCTACCACAATTGTGATTTAATAATTTATCTTCATTGTCATAATACAAAAAACACTCATCACATAAAAATACTTTAGATTTATGTTTGGTTAATTGTCGGTGCACAAGGCGACTAAAGTTTTTTATTAAACAAAAATGTGCTTTACCATCTTTAGTTATATACAATAGATTGACATGTGTAAGCTTTCGTTCACGCGTTAAATATAGAGGACCCGTTACATGATTATTAGCTTCAAGACCATAAACATTCACACTTATAGAAGGATTATTTTTCTCAAAGATTTTAATATCAGTGAAACTTGGTGGAAAAGACATATCATTTATGTTTAAAAGCAACGTATAGTGTGGGTACGATTTCATTCTATTAGCATTCACTCTTTTCGGAAACATATGAGCAATAATACACCACAAAAAACAATTATTGTCATTGTTGCGTATATTCAAACATGACTTTGTGTTTTTTATAACCGCAGGCAATTCTAAATATGTTCCAGCTCTTAAAGGATTGTACTTATTTATGTTTATTTCCAAATGGTTTATACAATTAATAGCCCAACCAGATTCAGCAAGTTCAAACTCTAAACATTTAGATATTAATTTTTCAGAGCATTTCAAATACATATTATAAATATTTGTGTTCGGAACTGCTATCATATATTTAGTGTTGAAAGATTTCATAGAGCTTTCATTATTTTTTGGCAAATTGTATGACACAAATAATTCAAAATTAACTTTAATTGCTTTATGTTTTTGAATCATAAGATTGATAACTTCACATACAGATTTTGAAATTTGATTTAAAAACGTTTCTGGAATTATTGTATCTTCACTAGATTTAAGTGGATTCACTTTGTAACTTATGATTCTATTTTTAAACGCAGTAGCAATAATTTGAATATTTTCGAATTCAGAGCAGAGTAATCGATTAGATTTATGAATATTTGTTCTACTGTGTGCTGTTAATTTTGATACATAAATATTACAGTCTTTACAAAAAAACATGTTCATTTAACTTATCTTAAATTTTACAAAAAAAGCTTTTTTTTACTAAATGTACTTGTATTTTTATTACAGTTATTCGATTCTTTATATTTTTTATAACAGTAATTCAATTTTTATTTAACAGATGGTAAATTCTCATTTTAAAATTTCTTAGTTTTTAATATCTTATTTCGGGTTTTTAAATTTCTTGGTTTTTAATATCTTATTTCGGGTTTTTAAATTTCTTATTTTTCAATTTCGATTTACATCGAAACTCTGAAAAAAAGGTACATGTATTAAAATTATTATTCTAAATCAAATAAATGTTCACATATTTCTTTATAAAGACTGTATCTAATATAAAATCAGTTTGTAAAAATATGTAAAAGAGATTAAATAGATTTATATAAAAAAAGGTTAAACAATTTATATTAAAGTTATTCGCAAATTACAAAAAACTTGCACATAAAGAGAGCATAGAAACTGAATAAAATTAATTTTAATTTAATTTAAGGTTTACTGTATAGAACAGGCTGAATTTCTTTAAACTCTTCCTTTCCAGTATTCACAAGGTGTGTTAAAGCCTTCCACACAACATTATCTTTATCGGTCGATAATTTTAACGTTACAAGAGATTGTTTCCAACGCTCGTTTGGGGCAAGCTTTTCCACTTCGTTTGTATTATAAACCCTTATTTCAAAATAATACTTTCCAACCCTGCCCGGGTCTGATTGAAAGGTATAACCATTAGCCACTCGCTGACTGATGCAGCTCTTCAGTGTGGCAGCACGGACCAGCGGTCGAGATGATTCCTCCTGAAATACATAAGATAACTAGTTTTAATAAATAATAATAAAACGCAAGGGGACCACGTCGATTAATCTACCTTTATAATAATTATAAATAATCTTTTAGAAAAGTCTATTTAAACGCGTGGACCTGCGAGTAGTTGAAGTAGTAGAGTAGCAAATAAGTATACTTTAATGGAGAAAATCGCACACTGCAAAAACATTGATAGTTTATGAATGTTTCTAAATGAAATGGAAATTTAACGTTTGAAAAAAATCTTACCTCAGAGTCTGAAACGATGGAAATCCGTTTTCTTTTTGGAGCTAGCGTTGTAGCAACTGCAAGCCCGTCGCTATCAGACTCTGATTCTGAAGCGAAAGGGCTTTTAGAAAGCAAAGCCTTCTTCTTCCGAGACACTTTTTTATCTCTCTTCACAGCTTTTTTTTTTGAGCTGCCCCCGGTTTTTTCTTTTGTTGCTCGAGAAGTTGAAGGCGCGGAGTCCTCTTCTTCAACCCAAAAAGGATTATTCATCGACTGTGCCCTGAAATCATTGTTAAAATGCAATGAATAATTTTTGTTACCAACATTTCGAGCAACATGAAACAACAGCATCTGTATTCTTCAAAGGGTTAGATAAAGAGGTGGGGTTAGGCCTCCCCTACTTTTACAGGAACTTTTTGAAATCTCATGGAATAGGGAATAATATATTTACAGTATCAGACAAAAAAAACCTTAAGAATCGAACCCAGGTCTTATGTTTATTGCATGATAGAGCAACGAAGCAAGAATTGTTAAAAGTTTGTAAAAATATTAATATTATTATGAAACTACAAATACAGTACCTAAAAGTACAGTAGTTTTAAAATATTAAACTAATATATTGTCTTAACTTAATTGATTAAGTTCAGTCCTAATACTTGTAATTAAACCGTCGTATAAATCGAAGAAAAATGATTAAGGGTCGATTTTTCAATAGTCAGTTACGTTTTACCTGAGGTATAAAAATGGTGGCTTGACAGCTTTTGTATAGATAATAATGTCAAAATGTCTTATTTATTCTTCAGTTAAAAATTACCTGGCTATTGCAAAATCGCTTATAAGAAAATATAATACTCACATACTTTGTATCAGCAACACTTGAGAACAACCACAAACAAATTTAAACTCACTGTTCGGTGAAACGCACTTCAGCACAACAATGACAAAAATAAAAGGAATAATATCTCAGATGCTTATTTTATAGACCTGAATCCTAAAGCCTTAGTCATATGTTAGTTTCCAACAAAAATTGCTTCGAATATTTAATAAAAACAATATTTGTTATTAGAATTTCATCTCTATCACCTGAGCACTTAAAGTAGATTTTTATTTTATTCATTTCTCATATTGAAATCACAATGTGAATGCTTCCGAATACTCTAGTTAAAGAAAGTGTTTTCGCAGCACTTTATCCTTATTAGAGTTTTTGGAGACAACTGGAGACGAAAATCGTAAAAGGAATGAGGTGTCAATTAACTCTGGCTGATTACATACAAACATTATAAGAAACCAATAAAATTAGAGCTCTGATAGTTATTTGTCTTGTATGCAAAAATGTCGCCTTATTCTTTAAGCTCTCAAGTTGTAAAGACTGTGCTAGATATAGCTATCCTGCTCATTTTAATGGTAATGGAAAGAAGTGGCAATGGATTTCAACATTATTATTTGTTATAGAATTCGTATTATGATATTACAGAATTAGGCTGGGTGAATATTGAATGTTGGGAAATAAAACAAACAGAATTTTATTTTTTAATATTTTAATTAAAATAGTAGATAATTACCTAATCTTCCAAGAAATAATTCCTTACCTAATGTAATATCTATATTAAGTTGTGTAATCATAGGACAAAGTGGTCCAATATTTTATCACATCTTTGATAACACATTGGCTAAGAGCTCGATTCGCTACATCACAATGCAAATAGTAGGTTTAATAGATGTTGCAATTAGTCCACCAAAGTATTGCGGGTTCGATTCCCGCACGGAACAAATAAGTATTTGTTCCGGTCTGGATTTTGTTTTCATGTTTTATATTTTGTCATTATTTAATTGAATATAAATAATAATATTATTATATAGAATTTATCGGGCGCAAATCTAAACACCTCGCATTAAGAATTATTTTATAGAACATAAATAACACTTGGACTTGGAAATCGAACTGGATGCCTCATGCTCGGCAATCGCAAAATTGAAATCACTAGACCAATGAACGAACTACATATTATGCAAGTAAATTGTTGAACTACTAATTGATGCACTCTGCATTGTTCTACCTATGAATGTCATAGGTACTTTCGTCAAGTAATAAAATGTAGAGACATAAGTTGATCAACGAGTCGAACTTGATATTATTGTTTATAAACTTGAAGTACACATCGCACCGTTGATTAGGACGTTTTGCATGACAACCACTCCGACTGGTAAAAACAAACCTGTATCAAGCTGTCCACGATCCACTTTGAATGAAACACAATACTCAATCTATATTAAGAACTATATCGCAGATCGCATTAGTAGCGTATGATTGGGGAGTTCTGGATCACGCGCTCGAGCAAAGCGAGAGCAAGTGATCCAGAACCCCCAATTATACACTACTGTCGAAATTTAAAGTCAAATAAATAGTCCCAATTTTAAACTACGCTAAATAACCTCTACGTCCATTTTCAACTATTTTGTTGCGGATTCAGCAAATTAACAAATCTATCCACAAACCGCTCTAAAGTTGAGACATCACTGTCTCTACGAGAATAAATTGCTCGAGTTGTAGCCCGCCCGAAACGGACCAAACCCTCCTGAGGGCAATTCGGGGCAAGAAATACTATAACAAAGAAGTATTCACACAATACAAAAGCTTTCACGTGTCACTTTTCAACTAGAAAAACCTACGAAAAATATTAAATGGTCATACTTATTTCAAAAGAGGTACATAATTCATTTCAGGAAAATTATTCTGTCATGAATAGAATTCCGGCGAGTTTTTGAAATGTCAGAACTGTGAAATGAAATGATTAATTAAAAGGAAAACTTGAAACTTCTAGTTTAATAAGAATTTCGTGATATTTACATAAGACATTAAAAACCTTCCTTTTGTTGTTCGATTATTTTAAAACATTTCTTATGAATAAATACATTAAATGATGCAATATTCTTAAATTTTATTATCCACAAATTTCTTGCAGCACTATTTTTGAGACTTCAAAGAGCGGTATGGCAACCTTAATCGGCCCCGGTGCTTAGAGATTTTGCAAAAAAATTACACTTTCGTTTACGAAAGTGAGCAACATCCTTAACCCTATCCATAAGTTACAATACACTTAAGTTTTCACACCCAAACTGCATGACTGGCTCCCATGTTATCTTACAACTTTTTGGATTTCTTTCAGCTCTCCATATTATTTGTCCGAGATTAAAATCCCATAGGAATTCCGTATTTTCACTATATAATCCTAACATTCTTTCTATTTAATTTAGGCGGAGATATTGGCTGTCTTCCAAAGTAGACAATATTCAAACCACCTATAGATTTGATGAATTTTTTTCCTGAAATATGATGTAAGCAGGACCTTAGCCAAAATAAACAGAAAAAGTAATATTATTTAATAAAGGATTTCCATTTATTTGTGTAGTCGAGTCAATAATGTGACTTTGTGAAGCTATTTTCGTATTCATGTTATTCACGTGTTTTGGTATTTATTTTTGGTTTGCGAAGGACGATCGGCAATTGTTGTCTGAATTGTACTACTTCTATTTTCAAATATGAGACTGCTAATCAAACCAATTTGAGGAAAAAAATAAAAACGAACAATGTAAATGATTGGCGTTCTACAATATTGGTTAATATTTTTATATAAAATAGCTCACATGTTCTTAGTAAACTACTTGAACTTACAGATGGAATTGCTACGTATTAACGGATTACATTTCAGTTTAACAATTGCCCACTTTTCTGCCGGAGCCTACAAGCATAATTTTGATTAAATTTCGCAATTCTTATAGTATACCTACTATACCCCCCATTTAGCTAATTAATAGGAAGGTACCCCTACCATACGAATAGAACTAAAAATATATATAATTTCATCATCTATTATAACTACTTCAATGATTCACATATATCTTACAATTTAGAAGATTTAACTACATTGCCGTTTTTAGGTCTAGGTATAGTTCTCGCCAAACTTCTTGGCCACCCTGAACTTGGCCACAATGGCTGAGCAGTAGTAAATCTCATACAAAAACAGCACCGATCCGTGCCTTGCGCATTGGAAAGCCAACTTCAGGTCGGCCCAGATGTTTGGCGAGAAATATACACATATTATTTTATGTTGTTTAATATTAGCCTAAAATTTTTATTTTGAGCAAGTAAACCTATTTTAGTTAATTTTACGTTTTGTATAAGCTTTAAAGTTGAAATCTGAAAATAGAATTAAAATAATACCTTGAAAATACCTAGAAATCATTAAACAAACAAAATTTTAAGTTTTAAAAGAAAACCTAATTATTTCCAGTGACAAGCCCTCGTCTCCTTGGCTCGATTCCCTGCCAATAAAGGTTAAAGAACTAATTATGTTGGGGAACACATAAAAGTCACTTTCATGCTTCTTACTTTGACGTTATTTTCTCTTTGGAGCACCCCAGGACTCGCATACAAGACTTATTGGTTTCTTTATAAAGCTTTCATATATCTCTACATATCTATCTAAGAAATAGTTCTAAGGACGTCAAAGAATATTGCTGGAATTGGTATTTTTTTGCCTAACTTGCTATTTATTTATCACCATATCGTTTAGAAGTTTTAAAAACTTTACGGGTCTTTACGCAAGAGAGAATAGAAGAAGAGTAAATAAGTTACTTCTAGACAAGCTCTTCCCGTCGACCACATCATCACTTATCATCAGGTAAAAAAATAAAAACTGTTTAATATCTCACGTAGGTTAATAACATAAAAATACTTGAGAAATAAACAATATTTTAATTATATCTATAAAATCTTTCAGCTAGCCCATTATCAATATCCTATCCTGAATTCATTTTTTTCTTCTATATTCATTACAGTAATAATATTGGGGAGGCCTTTGCCCAGCGGGACGACATAAAATAAATAAACAAAAATACAAAAAAAAACTTTTTGCGAACTCATTTCAAGCGAATCTGTTAGTCGCGTCTTTATGCAAAACCAATCAATAAAATTCTCGGAACCGCTTAAACTGAAATATTTCACCTAAAATACATATATCAAGTTTATATTGGCGAGAACGTGCTGCAATTCCTGGATAATTATCACACCCACATCTATATGTCACATCATCATCATCATTTCAGCCGAAAGAACTGCTGAACATAAGGCCTCCCCCGAGCGTCACCATATTGACCGGTCCCGAGCGTCTCGCATCCAGCGGATTCCCGCAACCTTAACCAGGACATCGGTCCACCAGGTTGTAGGCCTTATATTAGGTCACATACAAAATACGAATTGGAAAACATTTAAAATGAAGTAATTTCTGGTCCTTTTACCCTTATTCTAAGTAACATCCGTTTAGATTCAATTTTGGGATTGTTTGCCCGGTATTTGATCCCATTTTTCCTGATGGATTTGACATAGATTTTATTAAAGGGAAAATGCTGATAATGAAAAACGTGAACTTGTCAGTAAAACCTATTTTTCCTCTTATTTTTTGTAGTTCATAATTTTCTTATAAAATTCTGAAGTCGTAAATAAGGATCCCTTCATACTGGGCAGCATGACCGTAGTTCTTTTTGACGATACTGACTGTCGGCCTATTTCGTAAACATCTCACTCTGAAAACTTATGTGGAGTTAGCTTGAAGTAAACTGTCACTCCATGGTCGCTCCACTTTGATGATTAGATGGACTCACTTCTTGTTTACTTCATTTAAGTTTTCACAGTGATATTTTTAATAGAATATTACTATTATAAGCGAAGACACTAAAATAGGAGCGACGAGTTGGCGCACGCCTCTTTCTCGTCCACAGAACAATAATACTTTCTTGTCCCAGCCTTCGAAGCGTGCACATCGCGGCATCGGTAGCGTGAGTGCTGTAATTGTGTGATTTGAAGTTTTTATATTGTGGGTAGATTTTGTTCCTCTGATTATCGAATTATTGTTTTAAGAAAAATTGTTTCGTTAAAATTAAAGATCAAAGTTTGTTAACTGTTTTTTTTTTATAAATTCTTTCAGATTCCTTAAAGTATTGTACCTACTTCTCCACTATAAGATTATACACAGTCTTTATCAGAACAACTCCCGTCATAATAACGACTCCCTAAGCTGGGCGATGCAAGTGAATAAAAGATATTAAGCCGAATAATTACAAGATTCTAATCAATCCAATGCACTATTTTGTAGAAAATTTGGCTATCACAATTATTATAATTTCTATTCGAAATTCGTTTAACTTTTTGGTAAGTCGCCATTTCCGCATTCAACCTAAGATCAAGTTGATAACTGTCACATTCATTCTAAAATCAAATATGTAAATTGAGCAGACTGAGCAGAATACAGACCAATAAACAAAAGAAAAGCACATCGCGTCGTGTGTTTTCCTAAATTTGACTATCAAGAAAATGGCGGTTACAAGCTGTTTATTATTCACATAACAGGTAAACAAGTAGGCAATTAAAACGCTTAAACTATCGCTATTCGTACACTAATACCCTCTTAAATCTGACACGTTATTGCAGTTAGTCCCCGTGTGCTGTAATTTGGTAGCAACTTTAAAGTAGGAAAACATAGCAGCTTCTAAATCGAGACATTAGAACTATGAAATGAAACAGATTGTAGAGGCAAGCTCAATTTGTTAAAATATACTTATTTAAAATGTATTGTCGATTAAAATTCACGACACGGCTGGCGTAGTGGTTTAGCGATCGGCTGCTGTGCTGCGTGTCGTGGGTTTGATTCCCGCACGGAACAAATATTTGTATGACCTACAGATATTTGTGCCAGATCTGGGTGTTTAAGTGAGTTTAAATGTTTGTAAACGCACCCACGGTGACGGTACAGGAAGAAATTCCTAGAGGCGGGCAACGTTTTTTTTTAAATTGTAATAAAGATATATCGTTCTGTAGGGTTGACTTGAGGGCAATATCTTGGAGAATAAAAGATAAAAGGAACTTTATATTTGTTCAGAAAACTTTGAAACTCGTTTGATTGAAATTGTGAACCATTATCCATTATTATAATTTGAGGAATTCCATATACAAGAAACACGGCATTTTCTAGATCATCATCATCATTTCAGCCGAAAGACGTCCACTGCTGGACATAGGCCTCCCCCAGGCGTTGCCAAGATAATATTTTTAATTATTTTATTTATTTTTCATTTTCTAGATGGAAGATAATATTAGAAGTTGTATCGCGTTTGATAGGAAAAATAAGACAATATTTAGAGAAAGAACAAGTTACCACGAAGATATATTGATTACGTTGTCTTGTCATTGGAATAGGACCTGAGCAAATTTTTGGTTTACCCATAGGACCATATGGAGAATGATTCGAGTGCTTATAAGAAAGGCAAGTTTCACAGGTAGAACAGAATTTTGCCACATCTTTAAACATTCCAGACCAATAGTATCTTAAAGAAAGTTTCTTGTAAGTTTTGAAAATGCCAATATGAGGATTATTTTCTGTAACTCCATGACAAGATTTAATAAGGTTTAGTCTTTCGGAAGGAGGTGGAACCTCTTTCCATGCAAAATCTTCGTTAAGGTAATCAGATGAGTTAGTGAAGCGATATAATTTAGCATTAAGAATCTTATAGTTCGGATAGTCATCAGGGTTTCTTTGACAATTTGTAAAAAGTTTATTAAAGTGTTCCAATTGGGACACAATATCTCTCGATATAGGTTCTACAGTGCCAATAATAGCTGTATCAGGAGTTTTGTGGCGTGAAAGAAGATCTGGAACGACATTATCTTTACCTTTTTTGTGTTTCAGATCAAAATTAAAACAAGATAGACGAAGGGTTCACCAGCTACTCTTCCAGAAGGATTAGACAAATTTTGGAACCACTTTAATGCCGCATAATCGGTATAAACTGTAAACTTTTTGCCATTGTCAAGATAACAACGCCAATGTTCAAGTGCAGTAATAACAGCTAGTGTTTCCCGTTCAGTAGTTGAATAGTTTTGCTCGTGCTTATTAAGAGTTTTGCTCATGTATGCGATCACTACTTCTTTATTGTCTTGTTCCTGAGTAAACATAGCACCAATTCCAAAATTAAACGCGTCACAATGTACAGAAAATGGAAGGTCAAAGTCAGGGCAAGCTAAAATTGGGGTTGAAATTAAGCATTCTTTTAGTTTAGAAAAGGCTAAATCTGCTTCATCGTTCCAGACGAAGTTCTTAGGAGAGTTTTTCCCAGACGAAGTTAGTCTTTTTTTTTTTTCCTTTGTGGGTAGACACAGGGTAAACACGCTTTTGAGACAGCTCCCAGCTTTTAATTAATTTTAATTTATTATCAATAGTTTTTTTATGATTTAATTATATTTTATTAATATAGACCACCCTACTCTCACTATATATAATTTTCAAAACAATCTTCAATCTCTTTATCTACTTCTTTTCAAACACTGACACCATGGACTCAAAACTGGCCACAAGTCTGGAAGATCTGGAGCAGCTGTTTCATTCACGGATGGCAGAGTATGAAACCAAGCTGAAGACTGCATCCACAGAAACTCGGCCTACACCGGAGTTATCGGCACTGTCACGTGAGTTTGCTGATTTTAAATCATTCGTTTGGCAGGCTCTCTCCAAATTCAAAAGTCAAATTGAGATGCTGTCTATAGGAATTGACAGGCATGAGACCCTGATGCGGAGGAAGGTTCTACTGTTTCATGGAGTCACTGAGCATCCTGGTGAAAAGCTGCATGAAGTGGTTCACCGGGTATTATCCGCTCAAATGAGCTAACCTGAGATTGGGCAAGATAAAATTCATGTCTGCCATAGATTGGGTTCTGCACGGAGCAAAGCGCGGCCTATACTAGTCAGGATGTACAACACTGAGCACCGTCACATAGTCTGGGAGAGCAAGAAGTCCCTAAAAGGCACAGGTATCACTATCACAGAATTCCTGACGCACACTAGACATCGCACCTTCATGGAAGCGCGCAAGCATTTTGGGATGCAGAGTTGCTGGTCGGTGAAGGGGCGGATAGTGATCATCACACCAGACACCAAGCGCCACAAGATTGAGACTCCGGGTGAACTTGAAGCTCTTGTGTCGAAGTTCCCCAAGGCATCTAGCGGCCCTCGTAATGCTGCACAGACTGTGGAACATTCTTCTCCAAAGAATGTGAGCACCACCGAGACTACTGCTACGCCCTCAAGGGACCAAAAAAGGCGCGCCGGCGTAATTAATGTTGTTTTTGTTTTGTCCGTTCGCTAAGCTACCTACTCCTTAATTATGAATATTCGGTCACTTTAACTTGTTTCTGCCGGTACTTTAAATTTTTCTAATTTTCTGTATCACCTTCATTTTGCTATTCCTGAATATAATGCCGGTATACTCGTAATATCATTTTAGATAAATTATATGTTTTTGTTTACGACAAGTCATTCAACCGTCTGTCGGTGTCAATTTGACAGTAAAGCTGCTGTCAGATTGACAGTGACAGACGTGAATCGTTGCGTTCGTGTATGCCTGAATGTGTTTCGTTTTACGCTGTTTTTATTTTTATTTGATAGCTTGTATTTGGTTGATGACTTACTTGTCTTATCCAACTCACTGGTGAGTTAAGGTGGTTGTTTTTAAAGCAATCAGCCTATACGTTTAGTTTTTAATTAGTTTTATAATTGTACTATTTTCTTCATATTATATTTATTTTATTGTAATTATCTATGGATGATCCCGTCAACCTAGATGACAGTTTTTTCTCTTGTTCTTCTTTGACTTGTAGTTTTGATAGTGCGGTAAGTGACTCTCCGCTTCGGACTTTGCATGACAACATCTCTACTATATTTTCTAACCATCCTAAAAATTTCCACATAGCCCACATTAATGCTCAAAGTGTTCCTGGTCACCACTCCGATCTTCTGGCATCCTTTAGCAGTGCTCATCTTGATGCACTCCTAATATCTGAAACTTTTCTTAAGCCTTCTCTCCTTTCTACGCACTATCCACTTCCCGGCTTTGTTCTGGTCCGAAATGACAGGACTGGCAAGGGTGGTGGCGGTGTTGCGATTTACCTACGTGCTGACATACCGCACCAAATTGTTAGTGCGTCTCCATCTCAATACTCTGGGTCGGCTGAGTTCTTATTCCTTGAGATCACCTTACACCATGCTAAAATATTACTTGCAGTATTCTACTCCCCTAATCTCCACATCAACTATTTTGACACTTTAGAATCGTCACTGAATAATTTTTGCCCATCGTATGAGCATGTTGTTATAATGGGTGATTTCAACACATGCTTAATTAAAAATGATTCTCGCTCACTAAAACTCCGTTCCCTCTTATCTTCTTTTAATCTGGAAATTCTACCTCTTTCTGCGACCCATAACTTTCCAAACTGCACTCCTTCTCTTCTTCTTCTTGACCTAATGGTTGTTTCTTCGCCTCACAATGTTGCTGAATTTGGGCAGCTCACTGCAACCTTTTCTTACCATGACCTTATCTATCTTTCTTATCGTATCCGGCCTCCTAAACACAAACCCCATCTCTGTTATTTACGCAATTATAATGGTATGGATTTGGTAGCGTTGAAGTGTGACGCCGATGATATCGACTGGTCTCTCGTCTTCGATAGTGACTGCGTCGATGAAAAAGTCAATTGCTTCAATGCCAAACTGTTGACACTTTATGACAAGCATGCACCGCGTCGGCGAATTAAAATTAAACATAGTCCTGCTCCGTGGATCACTCCTCAAATTAAAAACGCTATTGCTCGTAAGGATAAGGCGAAGGGCAGGTACAGGCGTAGACCCACGGATCAGAATCTTGCTAGTTTCAAAAATCAACGTAATCACTGCAATCGTCTGTGTCGAGATGCTAAGAGACGCTATTTCCACGAATCTCTAGTCAATCGCAAGTCCTCTGACGTCTGGAGATTTCTCAAGTCTGTCGGTATCGGCAAAGCTCCCACTAGTGCCTGTAAAGATGTCGACTTGTCGGCTCTTAATAGGCACTTTTCGCTTCCACCTGTCTCTCTGGATCCTAGTGTGAAGACATCCACTTTGACTGAACTCTCTGAATTGCCGTTGCCGATTTGCCCACCATTTAATTTAATTTCTGTGTCTGATGACGATGTCAAAAAATCTCTTCTTGCTATTTCCTCTTCTGCTGTTGGCCATGATAGTCTGTGTTCGAGAATGATAATACCTATTCTCCCACAACTCCTTCCTATTCTCACTCATATTGTCAATTATTCTTTATTCTCTGGCACATTTCCTTCAGCCTGGAAACAGGCACACATAATACCACTTCCCAAAATAACCAATCCTTCTTCTCTATCTCACTTCAGGCCCATTTCCATACTACCATTCCTCTCTAAAGTTCTCGAGCACATCGTCCATGGTCAAATTTCTAGATTCCTTTCGTCTCATGATCTTATCTGTCCTTTCCAATCTGGCTTCCGTAGAGGTCATAGTACTGTGACTGCACTTCTGAAGGTCACTGACGACATCCGTTGGGCTATGGATAATAAATCTTTAACCGTATTAGTCCTACTTGACTTCAGTTGTGCATTCAATTCGGTGGATTTTGATATTCTACTTGGGGTATTACAATCTATTAACTTCTCGTCCTCTGCGTTAGCCTGGTTTGACTCATATCTTCGGGGTCGCTCTCAGTGTGTTCGCCTTGATGAGATATTCTCTGATTGGTGTGATCTCACTGCTGGTGTACCTCAGGGTGGCGTTCTCTCTCCTCTCCTTTTCTCTATTTTCATAAACACTGCTACCAAGGTTATCACTTCCAACTTCCATCTTTATGCAGACGATTTGCAGCTCTATCGACATTTCTTGCTTGCGGACGTAGATGTAGCAATCGCTGACATGAATCGTGACCTGGAGAGAATTAGTGAATGGGCTAAGTCTTATGGCTTACAGATTAATCCTTCCAAATCCTAGGCCATGATTATAGGTAGTCGATGTTATCGCGCTGCGCTTGACATTTCTACTTTGACGCCATTGTCCCTTAACGGCTCGACAATTGCTTACACAGAAACGACTAAGAATCTCGGTGTCTTAATTGACAGCAACCTTTCTTGGCGAGCGCAAGTATACGAAGTTAGTCGTAAGGTGCATTTTTCTTTTCACTCTTTAAAAACTCTTCAAAGTTTCCTACCCTTCAAAACTAAAATTTATTTAGCTCAAACTTTAATTCAGCCGATCATAGATTACGCCGATGCCTGCTACCTGGATGCCACTGAGGAGCTATTAAATAAGCTTGAGCGCTTGCAAAATCTGTGCATTCGTTTTGTCTTTGGTCTGAGAAAATACGATCATGTCTGTCAGTTCCGCAAAGATCTCAAGTGGCTCCCTATCCGTCTTCGCAGGAACACTCGAATATTATGTCTCCTGTACAACATCCTTTTTAACCCTGCATACCCAGGCTACCTGCGCGAGCGTTTTTCGTTTACTCGCCCTGCTGATGCTCTGTGCAGATCCCGCCTTAAACTACATCTCAATTTCCCATCCCATAAAACCCATTTCTATTCCCACTCCTTCTCTGTTCATGCAGTACGATTGTGGAACTCACTTCCACCTAAAATCCGGGACTCCCAAAATGTATCTATATTCAAGAAACAAGTCAAAGAACATTACCTCTCCACCACCTTGTAATTTTATATATTAAGTATATGTATGTATTTTTATTTTCCTATATTTATTAAGTTATGGTATATGTGTAATTTATATATGATTAGTTAAGTTATTTTTGTCTATTTTAAGCTTCCTTGTTCTTTCTACACACTGTGTCTTCTCTCTCGCTGTGTCTGCTGGAAGAAATTTCTAAATGGAATAAGCAGTACCTTTGTGCTCTTCAATCTGTATTATTTATTTTCTCTGTAAAGTGTTTTTGTGTGTACATAAATAAATAAATAAATAAAGAGTTTACAAAGGGATGAAGCGATAGAACTGAAGTTAGGTATGAAGCGACGAAACCAACTACATGTGCCTAAGAATTTCCTCACTTCTTTTTTAGAGGTAGGAGCGGGGTAAGCTAAAATAGCTTTAATTTTATTAGGGTCAGCACGTAGACCTTGGTTGCCAACTACGTAACCGAGATATTTTATTTTTTACGAAAAAATTGTGAGACCTGCGTAAGAAAGTTTTTGAAGAACTTTAAGTAGAAGTGAGATATGCTCTTCAAATGTTTCACTTATTATTATTATGTCATCTAAGTAGCAAAAGACTTTATTATCAAAATCTGGTGTAAATAAGCTATCCATGAGTCTTTGTTGAGTCGCAGGAGCATTGGTTAAGCCAAATGGCATAACTTTAAAGCGATACATTCCTTTTCCAGGGACATAAAAGCAGTTTTATCTTTATCGTCCTTATTTAATGCAATTTCCCAAAAAGCTTTAGCAATGTCTATGCTAGTCAGATATTTAGCGTTTTTAAGATTATCTAGAATTTCAGAAACAAAAGGAAGACTATAAGCGTCTTTCCGAGTGATTGAATTCAATTTTCTACTATCAACACAGAAACGCTATTCTCCGTTCTTTTTCGGAGTGATAAGCACTGGAGATAACCAAGGGCTCTCACATTTTTCAATTACATCAAGATTAATCATTTCATCAACCTCATTAATTAATGCCTTTTGTTTTTCAGGCGTAAGTCTGTAACAACGTTGTTTAATTGACATTGCGTTACCGGTATCAATACGATGAGAAACTAAACTGGTACGACCCAATATGCCTCGTCTTCAAAAGAAATTGTTTTAAAACGACCAATCGAGTCTGTTGCAATGTTTTTCTCATTAAACGAAAGGTGTTCAAATGTGAGTACTCTATTGTCCACTGAACCGTAATAGTTTTATTAATTGGATTTAGTTCAGATGAAAGCAATTTAGGAGTTAAATTAAACTCTTTCCAGAAATCCCAACCAAAACTCAGTGAGGGATAAATATCAGGTAAAACATAAGCTTTAATAATATGTATTTGATTATTAAATTCGATTGGTAAATGAAAATAACCAGACGACATGGTTTTCTGTTTGTTAGCAACCATAACTTGAGTAGGCGACTTGAATAACTTAAATCCTAGTTTTTGAATATCTTTATGAGAATTATTTCCTAGGATAGTTATACAACTTCCGCTGTCTAATAGACCAGAAAATGGCAAGTTATTAATAGACACTTTAATAAAAGATCTGTTATAATCTTTTTCTGTGTCATACAATACAGAGGTTGTTTTATAGCAATACATAAAATTTTTAATACATTTTAGCCATAATTTCCAATCATCAGGATCAAAATTATTATTTTGAGATTTAGAAACGTTATTCAAGTCGCCATCTAGTTTTTTTGTTGTATTTTTTGTGTTACTTTTAGGACAATCAGTTATTTTAACTCCTTTACGACCACATTTAAAACATATCAGATATTTAGGTTTAGTGCAGGTTTTTAAGGAATGACCCGATATACGACAGCGATAACAAAAGTCTACTTTAGAGTCATCATTAATTTTAGTAGCAGAAAGAGGTTGTTTATCATCTCGTTTGTATGTTTTATATTTGGAAGGCATAATAGAAGTAGAAGGCCGATAAGCAAATTCGGTAGCATATGAAGCTGTTTCATATTTAGGTTCAGAAAAATTACAATCTTTTTCAGAAATTTTTTCGTATGTTTGACAAGCTGAAATTAAACAGCCAATTGTTTTGACATCTTTAAGCGCTATAAAGACTGAATAACACGGTCTCACATTATTAAGTAAAATTTCAAGTTGTTCATTTTAATCTAGTTTCTTAGTAAGGCGAGAGAACATTCCAAACATAATGCTCACATACACAATAATAGACTCTGATGCACCCTGAGTTCGGTTTCTAATAGCTTCGAGCATTTTATAGCATAATTATTGGCATTTTATAGTCATAATTATGTAAACCAAAGTCTTTGATCAATAAAAGGTGGATTTGACTCCAAGTCAAGTTAGGATTTCGATTAAATTGAAATCGAAACCAATGAAGTGCATCATCAGTGAAGATTTCAAATGCGTGTTTGCAAAGCATTTCTTCGGATACATTCTTAGACAAGCTAAATTCTTCTAATCTTTGGAGGAATGACCTAGGGCATGATTTGCACTTAAAAGAAAATGGTTTAAGTTCTCTGGGAAAATTATGTGGAGGATGATAACATTGCCAAAAATAGGTTCAGAAGGTACAGGAGTTGCAGAACTTTGAAGAACTGTATGAGGCATTAGAGACAAGTCGCGCCGGAAAGTTGAGACGGCGGCTGAACTTAAGCAACTCATTGTGCGGTTCCCGCTGGCTTCAGCTACTAATAATATCTCATCTGATAAGACATCACGTAGGAAAGCAAAATAATTACATCCACTACTTATAGGTCATCTTTTTGTGTCTAATTATATTTACGTGTCGGTCACTGAACATTTTGCTACAATTCTCTGTCTTGTTAATTTGTTTTATCTTTTGTTTGTGATTTTGATTGATGAATTGACACTTTGACAGCACTCATCATTTTTTTTTTTTTTTTTTTTTTTGAATATTATGGCTTGGTTACTAAGACCTTTAAGCCAAGTCTTTTTTATGGGTAACATTTTAACACAATAAACATAAAGTATTAACTGCACTTATATGTTAAATTTTTTGAATAGTACTTTTAACATATTTGTAAAGCGGTATAAAACAGTTTAATTCTTTTAATAAATTTTTAAGCGGCGGCGGGCGGGAAGAACTATCACTTTCACTTAAGTTTAGCACATCACTAAGATCACTGGCTAACATTAGTCTGTCAATCAAAAATTTCTGACAACTGAAGAATAGATGTTCCATGTCTCCGTCTTTTTCTTCACAATATACACAAGTACTGGATTGAATTATGCCAAGTCTTGCAAGGTGTGATGGCACAGTGTTGTGGCCAAAACGCAGTCTATTAATAGTGGTTATGAAGTCACGGCTGGCATCTTTAAGTCGATCGTACCAAGGTCTAACAGGCAAGCTCTCTTGAATGCTTCCATACCACCTTCCTTTTGTCTCCTGGTCTTTCTTCCACATCTCTATCCACAGATTCTTAATATTTTCATTTATAGAATACAGATAATCAGTCATAGGCACATATACTGTATTTGTAAGGTCAAGAGCATTAACACCCTCAAACGCAGCTCTATCAGCTATTTCATTGCCAGCAATGCCTTTATGAGATGGCACCCACATAAAAGAAATTTCAATGCCCCTGAGCGAATGTCGATGAATTTGTTCTTTTATAATATATAAAATAAAATTAGAATTAAAATTAATTTTGAGGTTAGATAAACCTTTAATCAAACTTAAAGAGTCAGTGACAATCAAAAAGTATTTACAATTATCTACATTTTCAATTCGCCTCAGAGCTTGAAAAACTGCATAAGCCTCTGCAGTGAATATCGAACACACATCGTGTAGAACAAAACTCTGAGTAAACTTGATCTGAGAATCATACACAGCACATCGCACATAACCATCTCCTTTACTGCCATCAGTATAAAATGTATAATATTCATTATTATCCGAAAGAAAGTTTAGCATGTCAAAATTATTGTCAACTGTATAATGTATTACTTTAATGGGATGTATAATGCTTTGATATGAAAAAGTATAACAGGGCCAAGGGCACTGCTTTTTAATCTTAAAACAACTATTCTCAATTTCCAGGAAAATATTGAGCAGCATTGGGGAATGACCAATTAGGAGAGAATTACCAGTAGCCAAAGGTCCAGAATTACTGATTCTATGAGGTATAATTTTGTTAATAATTTGTGTGTTATTTGAGTACAACAATTTCAAACAATATCTCTCCGCAAGAAGGAGACGTCTCAAAATCAAAGGCATAATTTTAGTTTCAACTTCCATGGCCCTAATGGGAGTTGAGCACATAGCACCAGATATTATTCTCAGAGCTCTATTCTGCAAAATGTCTAATTTATGGGCATGAGCACTGTTTAGATAAGCTATGGCACTATAGTCAAAATGGCTCCTTACTATTGCTTTATACAAAATAGATAATGTTTTGGGGTCTGCTCCCCAGGAAACTCCAGCAAGGCATCTTATTATATTCAATGCTTTTAAAGCATTTTGTGAAATATGTCTAATATGCTCTTCAAAAGTAATTTTTTGATCAATGATAACTCCCAAAAATTTCTTTGAACAAACTCTACTAATTGCTTCTCCACCATATGCAATATCGCAGGTTGGATCATCTTTGCCAAAAATCATAAAACTACTTTTAGATGCATTAATTTTAAGATGTAATTTACCATTATAATAGTTAGATAATTGATTTAAAGCACTATTAACTTTATCAATGGCTATTTGCAAATTTCGGTTACTACTATATAAAACTATGTCATCAGCGAATTGCAAGATATTTACATTACTTGTATCTACATATTTACATATTTCACTTGTATACAAATTGTACAATAAAGGTGACAATGTAGCACCTTGCATGGTGCCTTTTGATGCTATTTTTGGCCCATGTAGTATATTATTATGCTTAACATAAACAGTTCTGTTACTTAAAAACTCATAAATCCATTTACATAAATGACCAGGGATATTTATATCAGATAAAATTTTAACCAGGATTCCAGGATCAACATTGTCAAAAGCACCTTGTACATCTAAAAATACACATACAGTGTTTGAAAGTAAATTATTTGCTCTTTTCAGGTCCGAGATCAAAGATACAAAGCTGTCAACGCAACTACGCCCACGACGAAAGCCATACTGCACATGAGGGATTATACCATTCGCTTCCACATACCAATCCAATCGAGCCTTAACCATGTTTTCAAATATTTTGCCGAGACATGATGATAGAGATATTGGTCTATAAGAATTTGCATTATCTGGAGATTTATCAGGTTTAAGTATAGGAATAACACACTGTGTTTTCCAAGAGTCTGGTATCAACTTTTTATTCCAAAGAGAATTGAGAATATTTAAAAAATCTTTTTGAACAGACTCATGCAAATTTTTTATCACAGCATATGGAAAATCATCTAAGCCTGGGCTTGTATTACGTCTAGACTGTAGACTTAAAATGAATTCTGTCCATGAAAAAGATTCCAATAAAAATTTTGAATTTTGGTTATTGTTATTTTTTTCAAAATAAGTGTTAAAATTATAAGTTTCTAATAGGTTCCTGTTATCTGAGAGTTTGTCTAAAAATGAAGGAATAAACTCATCTTTGTATGATTTATTTACAGTTTTAATTCCTTTAAACCTTTTAATAAGATTCCAAATTTTACTGATAGGAGTAGTCCTATTAAAAGTATGACATACATTATTCCAGCCTATCTTCTTCTGCTCTGAAATTGTCCTTTTCTTTAAGGCATCTAGCCTTTTATAATTAATGTAGTTATCAATATTAGGGTCACTTCTGTACAGTTTTAGGGCGTTATATGATGCAACTACGGCCTGCTCACAAATTTCATTCCACCAAGGTGTTGGAGGTCTACTTTTAAAATTATTATGTTTAGTAAACTTCGGAATTACCATCAACTTCAGGGCAGCAAGACGGTTACAGAATTCTAAATATGAGGACATAGGGTCTGCCTCATCTATCAACATGTCTGCAAATATTATTTCTGATAATTCATGATATTTATTCCAATCAGCTTTACCATACAAAAACTTGTCGACAGGAGGATTAACTTGATATTTGTCAACAGCCAAAGATATTTCAGTTATTGTAGGATAATGATAACTTCCCATAGCATCATCATGCACAGACCACTCGCAAAATGGTGCAATACAAGGACTAGTGAAGCTGACATCAATAGCAGATGAATTACGTGTGGGATTATTAATTGTAGTAAAACTGCCATCATTTAAAATGCACAATTCAGAATCATCTATAACATCATACAAATCTCGACCTCGACTCTTAGTCGACAAACAGCCAAATGCAATATGATGAGCGTTAAAATCTCCACTCATAAAAATTGGCTTAGGAAGATCTCTTATTATATTACGAAGCCTGTTCATTCTGATGTGCCCGCTAGGAGGGCAATATACACAAAGTATTGAAAGATTACCTTTTTCAGTGGATAATGATAAAGCAACTGTTTGAATATCTTCATAAAATCTGGTATTTAAAATATTATACTGAAAATATGCCTTAATCAATATGGCTACTCCATTATGTTCATTCTTTGAGTTTCTATTATAAATATTATATCCAGGTATTTTAAAGTTACTATTGCCTTTAAACCAAGTCTCATTTAGCAAACATACATCAATATTTTGTTTTTGCAAGAACTTAATTAGTAAGGGCTTTTTACTATTAGCACTTTGAATGTTAAACTGCGCAATACGTAATCGAGATGTTCTAGGAGGACTTAAATCCATTATTTGGTTAGATTTTTAAGTAGCATATCTTTAATTGTGAGTGTAGTGATGGGTGTAGAGTCACCCTTATTGCCCAATTCCACCAATGTCTGTACCAGGGCCATTAGTACATCATTGTTGGACATTATTTGAGACTTGATGTCTACTGGAGGTAATACGACATCATTGCTGGCAGCCTGGGAAACAGGCTTGCTATGTACAGATTTATTTACATTACTATTTACAATTTTATATACAGGTTTAATATTTACAGGTTTATTTACATTTTGAAGTGGATGTTTTGGCATCGGCAGTGGAGGGAATTCAATATTTTGAGTTGTCTTAGTCAAGGCAACACTTGCATAAGTAATTTTAGATTTCTTTTCAGTAATTTTTTTAATCTTTATTGGACATATTTTTGATATTGCTAGATGAGGACCGCTACAATTGATGCAGCAGATCTCATTTGGCTTATCACAATCTTTATACAAATGCTCCCCTGAGCAGATCGAACATCGTTGCTTGCCATTACAAATTTTAGCTGAATGGTTAAATTTAAAGCATTTGAAGCATTGCTGCAATGGTGGGATATACTCAAAGACTCTATACGCAAACAAGTCATATTGCACATTAAAGGGTAATACATTTGATAAAAAAGTAATGCTAACTGTTTGTAGTGGTACACGCTCTTGACCCACTTTTTTAGTGAATCTTCTGATAGCAATGATTTCATAAATGGAAGATAGCTTTGTGTAGAGTTCCTTATTCGAAATATTACCTGGTACAAATCTGATTATGCCTGTTTTTTCTATTTGTGCTGCAGGAATATATGCTTTTATTTCATATTTCTCCATAAAAGATGAATTATTTATAAAATTGTTTGCCGTATTATATTGCTTGAATGTAACTGCAATTTTATTAGCATTTACACGCTGAATTGCCACCACACCCTTTACTTCGTTATTGAAAATATGATTTAAGTATATGGGACTTTTATTTCCCAATCTGTCCTTTGCATTTTTACTTTCCACAAACACTTTAAATTCGGTATTGGAGGAGTTCTCCGGGTAGAGTCTTTTATAGTTTGGTTTTAAATAAGGTAAATACATGGAGTCAATACGCTCACCGCCGCCGCTACTAGAGTCCAAGCCGCTGGAGGTGCCTCCGTCCTCAGGCCGAGGACGTTTGTTTGAGACGGGCGGGTTATCCCCGCCCCCCTCGTTACCATCCATTTTTTAGGTAAACTTATACTACCAGTGTAGTTTTAGTATACTTTTGGTAACTTTAATTAAAGAAAACTAGGGAAAAACTTTTATAAAAAATTTGAGACCCGCTCTTTTTCAAGTTCCCGCCAAGAAAATCCAGCACTCATCATAGACTATATACATCACAGATAATTTTCGTTCGGAAACTTTTCCAAGTGATTGTATTTTGTTTTGCTAATTTGGGTTATAGTCTTTTGGATTTTGTTTAAATTGCAAGTGTGTCGAGGTTTAAATGCTCGTAGATCTAGGTGCACTTAACTGTTATTTTAGTATAATAATTTTAAAATATCATATATATTTATACTAATGTCATGTTGATAATAGTTTTCTTTTCTGTTTTTCGTCTTGCTCGACTGATGAGAGTTATGCTAGTGCGTTCAGTGATGATTCTATTAACCTGCGCGATCGACTGTTTTCTACCTTCTCTTGCTTCAGCAAATTTTTAAATGTAGTCCATATAAATGCTTAAATTGTTCCTGCTCATCACGCAGACTTATTATCCTCATTCGACTCTGATCTTATTCATGCGGTACTCGTGTCAGAGACTTTTCTCAAACCAGCACTTACTTCAACGCAGTATTCTCTGCCCGGCTACAAGCTTGTGCGTAATGACAGAGCAGGCAAGGAATGCTGAGGAGACGCCATCTATCTCCGTGGAGATATTACATACAATGTCGTTGATTAGTCACCGAGTAATTATTCAAAATTTGCTGAATTTTTATTGAAGTTACCTTTAACCAAACAAAATTACTTGTAGGTGTTTATTATAGCCCCTCGTGTCATATAGATTTTTTCCCTTCATTCGAAACAAAACTTGAATATTTTTCTTCGTTATATGACCACACAATAATACTCGGAGACTTCAACACCTGTTTAATCAAGGGTGATGTGCGCAGCCGTAAGCTCCGGTCCCTGGTCTCATCTGTCAACATGCATATCCTTCAGCTTGACGCCTCTCAATGTTCTTGAAACTGCGAAGGAAGAGAAATTTAGATTAACGTTTTGGAGGGCGAATTTTGTATGAAAGAAAAATAAGATCATGGTATGAAAAGGAGGCAGAAAATTGCACGTGAGTGGCTACTTTGCTTGGATCGGAAACCAGAATAAGGTCTAGAAGTGAGGGGTTACAGTGGGGAGCATGATGAGTGGCGTCAAGCTGAAGGATATGCACGTTGACAGATGTATGCATGAAGACATGTGACATCTACCAACCCGCACTGGGCCCGAGTGGTGGATTAAGGCCCATTCCCTATCACAAGTCCCACAGAGAGGCGACCTTTGTCCCAGCAGTGGGAACATTATTACTATATGACTATATTTCATGGGATATAATAAGTCTTAAGTCTAAATTATTTATGTGATAAGACTAGGACTAGTGTTTAAAGTACCTAGCTACCTATGACAGAAGCCTTATGAAACATAACGTAAATCTGTAGCCTCAGAGGGAAGGACCAAGTTTACGTGAGAGATCTTTTGTACCTATAGTAGGAATTCTTAAGTATTAATTTTGAAAAAGGGATCGTTTTATGAAATCAAGTTAAGTTAGAATGAAATGCAAATAAGTTTAAGGCAGAAACTACTGTGTACTTAGATGTGATTGGGTATTTGTGTAATAATGTAGAGTAGGTAAAGTTCTCCCAAACAATGTGTATGGCTTTGTTTATAAGTAAACTGATTGTAACTTAGTTTACACATTGTTCGTGTGTGTGTGTGTGGTGTTTTTATGAATAAGGATTATTAGATTATTATTTAGTATCAATCTTAAGATTTTTTGAAGATTCTTATATAGAAGCGAAGTCAAAATGAATCAAAAACATATTTCATATTACAAAACTTTTATTCATTAATAAACAATAACACATATTTATTTACATATATACAATATTTACAGTTTATAAAATACTATAACTACATTCAAATACACTTAAACCAAAAACTACTTACTAACTTAGCCTAAAAATATCATAGTTACAACTTAACCTAAATTATAATTTAACACAAGTTTTACTACATAAAAAAAATATAACAAGGTGTATCGTTACCTAGTCACTTGATTATGGAGGTCAGATAGACACATACTCCATGTAAGTACAACACTTAACCCTAGCACACATTATGCTGCATCGTTAGACTCGAAGCCAACCTCAACGTCATTGGGAAAGCCCTGGGCAGATTCATTACACCTTAGGCTGCAGTCTTGATCGTGATGGCCGTATTATGTACTCTCCGTACCTTGCATATATTGCGTATCGGACATACGCATAATGTTCCAAGTCAAAGCTGAAAATAGCAGCCGACATCATAGCTTCAAGAACCTTGTCGTTAGTTTCTTTCTCCTCGATGTAATCTACCAAACTTTGCACACGTTCCGGGTCGAGCGAATGCGAAAGATTAAAACGCACTTTGCCTTTTTTTTGCTCTTTGTCTAAATTCTTGATAACCGTCTTGTGCTTAATAATCTCTTTATTCAGCTGCTTCTCGTATTGTTTCCAATTCTTGTCAGCTATCGGGTCACTGCACAGATGGTATTCCCTCTCCCAATGGTCTCGTTTGTTCCTTAGTTTCCTAATGTTATCAGGGATGTATCGTAATTGAACATCCTCGAGCTCAGTGTGTGATATTCTTGCTTCCAGATGATTTATCTCTTGTCTCACGTGCTCTTCATCAGTTTCCTTTGTGAAATGATTTTCTGTAATGTCTTCCAGCAACGACCATTCCGTTTTCCTCTCTGGATGATGCAGGGTGACAAGGTTCTGTAGAATTTGCCGGTAGCGCTTGTACTTTACTTCCAGCTGCAAGTCAGATATATCGGCTACTGAAGTCTCCATGATCGTTAATAACGTTTACTGACGTAATACGATAAACAAAGTTGAGATGTGAACACTGTAGAGGCTAATATGCTACTGCAGAAAATACTCGTTACAAACATGTCATGATTTTACAAGCTGGGCGTGGCGTATTACGAAAAGGGGATGGCGCTATACGTAATCTATAGCTCCATCTCTTTTTTACAATGAAACAATGATATTGACAATGTCCTAATGGTCGCAGGTAAAAATATACTGGTAGGTACAGGTAATAATGCTTAGTGAAAGATAAGAACCCATTGTAATGTTATTAGGTAGAGGTCTGTTTCATTGTTAAATACGTAGAAAGAATAATAAGTGTTTGTTTAAAGAATAATAGTAAGTAGTTCATTGTTGTAAATAGTCAATGTAAAATATTTCGTTGATAACTACTCCGTGGATAAGAAATTTTTAAACTTTATTTTGGGGTTTGAGTCAAAGTGCTGTGTATATTATGTGATATAAATAAAGTTATTAATAATTACTACAGCTGCATTGTCAATGTAAGCATTTTAAGTCATATGTGTTCTAATACCTTTATCGCCAAGCAACAGTTGAGCCTTATACCCTAGGAAATCTTAAACTAACCCTGCATGACGATGAACATTAAGTAAGTACTGTATTTCAGTGACAGCAGTGGTGGCCTAGTGGTAGCGGCCGCGACTTACAAGTTGTAGGACGTGAGTTCGAACCCAGGCAGGCGCTTTACTTTGTGTAAACTATTTCATCACCACTGCTCTCATTATGGTGAAGGAGAACATCGTGAGGAAACCGTCACGTACTAGAACCAAACATTTTAAGACATGTGACATCTACCAACCCGCACTGGGCCCGCGTGGTGGATTAAGGCCCATTCCCTATCACAAGTCCCACAGAGAGGTGACATTTGTCCCAGCAGTGGGAACATTATTACTATATGTCTGTATTTCATGGGATATAATATGTCTTAAGTCTAAATTATTTATGTGATAAGATTAGGACTAGTGTTTAAAGTACCTAGCTACCTATGACAGAAGCCTTATGAAACACAACGTAAATCTGTAGCCTCAGAGGGAAGGACCAAGTTTACGTGAGAGATCTTTTGTACCTATAGTAGGAATTCTTAAATATTAATTTTGAAAAAGCGATCGTTTTATGAAATCAAGTTAAGTTAGAATGAAATGCAAATAAGTTTAAGGCAGAAACTACTGTGTACTTAGATGTGATTGGGTATTTCTGTAATATTGCAGAGTAGGTAAAGTTCTCCCAAACATATGTATATAGCTTTGTTTATAAGTAAACTGATTGTAACTTAGTTTACACATTGTTCGTGTGTGTGTGTGTGTGTGTGGTGTTTTTATGAATAAGGATTATTAGATTATTATTTAGTATCAATCTTAAGATTTTTTGAAGATTCTTATATAGAAGCGAAGTCAAAATGAATCAAAAACATATTTCATATTACAAAACTTTTATTCATTAATAAACAATAACACATATTTATTTACATATATACAATATTTACAGTTTATAAAATACTATAACTACATTCAAATACACTTAAACCAAAAACTACTTACTAACTTAGCCTAAAAATATCATAGTTACAACTTAACCTAAATTATAATCTAACACAAGTTTTACTACATAAAAAAAATATAACAAGGTGTATCGTTACCTAGTCACTTGATTATGGAGGTCAGATAGACACATACTCCATGTAAGTACAACACTTAACCCTAACACACATTATGCTGCATCGTTAGACTCGAAGCCAACCTCAACGTCATTGGGAAAGCCCTGGGCAGATTCATTACACCTTAGGCTGCAGTCTTGATCGTGATGGCCGTATTATGTACTCTCCGTACCTTGCATATATTGCGTATCGGACATACGCATAATGTTCCAAGTCAAAGCTGAAAATAGCAGCCGACATCATAGCTTCAAGAACCTTGTCGTTAGTTTCTTTCTCCTCGATGTAATCCACCAAACTTTGCACACGTTCCGGGTCGAGCGAATGCGAAAGATTAAAACGCACTTTGCCTTTTTTTTGCTCTTTGTCTAAATTCTTGATAACCGTCTTGTGCTTAATAATCTCTTTATTCAGCTGCTTCTCGTATTGTTTCCAATTCTTGTCAGCTATCGGGTCACTGCACAGATGGTATTCCCTCTCCCAATGGTCTCGTTTGTTCCTTAGTTTCCTAATGTTATCAGGGATGTATCGTAATTGAACATCCTCGAGCTCAGTGTGTGATATTCTTGCTTCCAGATGATTTATCTCTTGTCTCTCGTGCTCTTCATCAGTTTCCTTTGTGAAATGATTTTCTGTAATGTCTTCCAGCAACGACCATTCCGTTTTCCTCTCTGGATGATGCAGGGTGACAAGGTTCTGTAGAATTTGCCGGTAGCGCTTGTACTTTACTTCCAGCTGCAAGTCAGATATATCGGCTACTGAAGTCTCCATGATCGTTACTAACGTTTACTGACGTAATACGATAAACAAAGTTGAGATGTGAACACTGTAGAGGCTAATATGCGACTGCAGAAAATACTCGTTACAAACATGTCATGATTTTACAAGCTGGGCGTGGCGTATTACGAAAAGGGGATGGCGCTATACGTAATCTATAGCTCCATCTCTTTTTTACAATGAAACAATGATATTGACAATGTCCTAATGGTCGCAGGTAAAAAAATACTGGTAGGTACAGGTAATAATGCTTAGTGAAAGATAAGAACCCATTGTAATGTTATTAGGTAGAGGTCTGTTTCATTGTTAAATACGTAGAAAGAATAATAAGTGTTTGTTTAAAGAATAATAGTAAGTAGTTCATTGTTGTAAATAGTCAATGTAAAATATTTCGTTGATAACTACTCCGTGGATAAGAAATTTTTAAACTTTATTTTGGGGTTTGAGTCAAAGTGCTGTGTATATTATGTGATATAAATAAAGTTATTAATAATTACTACAGCTGCATTGTCAATGTAAGCATTTTAAGTCATATGTGTTCTAATACCTTTATCGCCAAGCAACAGTTGAGCCTTATACCCTAGGAAATCTTAAACTAACCCTGCATGACGATGAACATTAAGTAAGTACTGTATTTCAGTGACAGCAGTGGTGGCCTAGTGGTAGCGGCCGCGACTTACAAGTTGTAGGACGTGAGTTCGAACCCAGGCAGGCGCTTTACTTTGTGTAAACTATTTCATCACCACTGCTCTCATTATGGTGAAGGAGAACATCGTGAGGAAACCGTCACGTACTAGAACCAAACATTTTAAGACATGTGACATCTACCAACCCGCACTGGGCCCGCGTGGTGGATTAAGGCCCATTCCCTATCACAAGTCCCACAGAGAGGCGACATTTGTCCCAGCAGTGGGAACATTATTACTATATGTCTGTATTTCATGGGATATAATATGTCTTAAGTCTAAATTATTTATGTGATAAGATTAGGACTAGTGTTTAAAGTACCTAGCTACCTATGACAGAAGCCTTATGAAACACAACGTAAATCTGTAGCCTCAGAGGGAAGGACCAAGTTTACGTGAGAGATCTTTTGTACCTATAGTAGGAATTCTTAAATATTAATTTTGAAAAAGGGATCGTTTTATGAAATCAAGTTAAGTTAGAATGAAATGCAAATAAGTTTAAGGCAGAAACTACTGTGTACTTAGATGTGATTGGGTATTTCTGTAATATTGCAGAGTAGGTAAAGTTCTCCCAAACATATGTGTATAGCTTTGTTTATAAGTAAACTGATTGTAACTTAGTTTACACATTGTTCGTGTGTGTGTGTGTGGTGTTTTTATGAATAAGGATTATTAGATTATTATTTAGTATCAATCTTAAGATTTTTTGAAGATTCTTATATAGAAGCGAAGTCAAAATGAATCAAAAACATATTTCATATTACAAAACTTTTATTCATTAATAAACAATAACACATATTTATTTACATATATACAATATTTACAGTTTATAAAATACTATAACTACATTCAAATACACTTAAACCAAAAACTACTTACTAACTTAGCCTAAAAATATCATAGTTACAACTTAACCTAAATTATAATCTAACACAAGTTTTACTACATAAAAAAAATATAACAAGGTGTATCGTTACCTAGTCACTTGATTATGGAGGTCAGATAGACACATACTCCATGTAAGTACAACACTTAACCCTAACACACATTATGCTGCATCGTTAGACTCGAAGCCAACCTCAACGTCATTGGGAAAGCCCTGGGCAGATTCATTACACCTTAGGCTGCAGTCTTGATCGTGATGGCCGTATTATGTACTCTCCGTACCTTGCATATATTGCGTATCGGACATACGCATAATGTTCCAAGTCAAAGCTGAAAATAGCAGCCGACATCATAGCTTCAAGAACCTTGTCGTTAGTTTCTTTCTCCTCGATGTAATCCACCAAACTTTGCACACGTTCCGGGTCGAGCGAATGCGAAAGATTAAAACGCACTTTGCCTTTTTTTTGCTCTTTGTCTAAATTCTTGATAACCGTCTTGTGCTTAATAATCTCTTTATTCAGCTGCTTCTCGTATTGTTTCCAATTCTTGTCAGCTATCGGGTCACTGCACAGATGGTATTCCCTCTCCCAATGGTCTCGTTTGTTCCTTAGTTTCCTAATGTTATCAGGGATGTATCGTAATTGAACATCCTCGAGCTCAGTGTGTGATATTCTTGCTTCCAGATGATTTATCTCTTGTCTCTCGTGCTCTTCATCAGTTTCCTTTGTGAAATGATTTTCTGTAATGTCTTCCAGCAACGACCATTCCGTTTTCCTCTCTGGATGATGCAGGGTGACAAGGTTCTGTAGAATTTGCCGGTAGCGCTTGTACTTTACTTCCAGCTGCAAGTCAGATATATCGGCTACTGAAGTCTCCATGATCGTTAATAACGTTTACTGACGTAATACGATAAACAAAGTTGAGATGTGAACACTGCAGAGGCTAATATGCGACTGCAGAAAATACTCGTTACAAACATGTCATGATTTTACAAGCTGGGCGTGGCGTATTACGAAAAGGGGATGGCGCTATACGTAATCTATAGCTCCATCTCTTTTTTACAATGAAACAATGATATTGACAATGTCCTAATGGTCGCAGGTAAAAAAATACTGGTAGGGACAGGTAATAATGCTTAGTGAAAGATAAGAACCCATTGTAATGTTATTAGGTAGAGGTCTGTTTCATTGTTAAATACGTAGAAAGAATAATAAGTGTTTGTTTAAAGAATAATAGTAAGTAGTTCATTGTTGTAAATAGTCAATGTAAAATATTTCGTTGATAACTACTCCGTGGATAAGAAATTTTTAAACTTTATTTTGGGGTTTGAGTCAAAGTGCTGTGTATATTATGTGATATAAATAAAGTTATTAATAATTACTACAGCTGCATTGTCAATGTAAGCATTTTAAGTCATATGTGTTCTAATACCTTTATCGCCAAGCAACAGTTGAGCCTTATACCCTAGGAAATCTTAAACTAACCCTGCATGACGATGAACATTAAGTAAGTACTGTATTTCAGTGACAGCAGTGGTGGCCTAGTGGTAGCGGCCGCGACTTACAAGTTGTAGGACGTGAGTTCGAACCCAGGCAGGCGCTTTACTTTGTGTAAACTATTTCATCACCACTGCTCTCATTATGGTGAAGGAGAACATCGTGAGGAAACCGTCACGTACTAGAACCAAACATTTTAAGACATGTGACATCTACCAACCCGCACTGGGCCCGCGTGGTGGATTAAGGCCCATTCCCTATCACAAGTCCCACAGAGAGGCGACCTTTGTCCCAGCAGTGGGAACATTATTACTATATGTCTGTATTTCATGGGATATAATATGTCTTAAGTCTAAATTATTTATGTGATAAGATTAGGACTAGTGTTTAAAGTACCTAGCTACCTATGACAGAAGCCTTATGAAACACAACGTAAATCTGTAGCCTCAGAGGGAAGGACCAAGTTCACGTGAGAGATCTTTTGTACCTATAGTAGGAATTCTTAAATATTAATTTTGAAAAAGGGATCGTTTTATGAAATCAAGTTAAGTTAGAATGAAATGCAAATAAGTTTAAGGCAGAAACTACTGTGTACTTAGATGTGATTGGGTATTTCTGTAATATTGCAGAGTGGGTAAAGTTCTCCCAAACATATGTGTATAGCTTTGTTTATAAGTAAACTGATTGTAACTTTGTTTACACATTGTTCGTGTGTGTGTGTGTGTGTGGTGTTTTTATGAATAAGGATTATTAGATTATTATTTAGTATCAATCTTAAGATTTTTTGAAGATTCTTATATAGAAGCGAAGTCAAAATGAATCAAAAACATATTTCATATTACAAAACTTTTATTCATTAATAAACAATAACACATATTTATTTACATATATACAATATTTACAGTTTATAAAATACTATAACTACATTCAAATACACTTAAACCAAAAACTACTTACTAACTTAGCCTAAAAATATCATAGTTACAACTTAACCTAAATTATAATCTAACACAAGTTTTACTACATAAAAAAAATATAACAAGGTGTATCGTTACCTAGTCACTTGATTATGGAGGTCAGATAGACACATACTCCATGTAAGTACAACACTTAACCCTAACACACATTATGCTGCATCGTTAGACTCGAAGCCAACCTCAACGTCATTGGGAAAGCCCTGGGCAGATTCATTACACCTTAGGCTGCAGTCTTGATCGTGATGGCCGTATTATGTACTCTCCGTACCTTGCATATATTGCGTATCGGACATACGCATAATGTTCCAAGTCAAAGCTGAAAATAGCAGCCGACATCATAGCTTCAAGAACCTTGTCGTTAGTTTCTTTCTCCTCGATGTAATCCACCAAACTTTGCACACGTTCCGGGTCGAGCGAATGCGAAAGATTAAAACGCACTTTGCCTTTTTTTTGCTCTTTGTCTAAATTCTTGATAACCGTCTTGTGCTTAATAATCTCTTTATTCAGCTGCTTCTCGTATTGTTTCCAATTCTTGTCAGCTATCGGGTCACTGCACAGATGGTATTCCCTCTCCCAATGGTCTCGTTTGTTCCTTAGTTTCCTAATGTTATCAGGGATGTATCGTAATTGAACATCCTCGAGCTCAGTGTGTGATATTCTTGCTTCCAGATGATTTATCTCTTGTCTCACGTGCTCTTCATCAGTTTCCTTTGTGAAATGATTTTCTGTAATGTCTTCCAGCAACGACCATTCCGTTTTCCTCTCTGGATGATGCAGGGTGACAAGGTTCTGTAGAATTTGCCGGTAGCGCTTGTACTTTACTTCCAGCTGCAAGTCAGATATATCGGCTACTGAAGTCTCCATGATCGTTAATAACGTTTACTGACGTAATACGATAAACAAAGTTGAGATGTGAACACTGTAGAGGCTAATATGCGACTGCAGAAAATACTCGTTACAAACATGTCATGATTTTACAAGCTGGGCGTGGCGTATTACGAAAAGGGGATGGCGCTATACGTAATCTATAGCTCCATCTCTTTTTTACAATGAAACAATGATATTGACAATGTCCTAATGGTCGCAGGTAAAAATATACTGGTAGGTACAGGTAATAATGCTTAGTGAAAGATAAGAACCCATTGTAATGTTATTAGGTAGAGGTCTGTTTCATTGTTAAATACGTAGAAAGAATAATAAGTGTTTGTTTAAAGAATAATAGTAAGTAGTTCATTGTTGTAAATAGTCAATGTAAAATATTTCGTTGATAACTACTCCGTGGATAAGAAATTTTTAAACTTTATTTTGGGGTTTGAGTCAAAGTGCTGTGTATATTATGTGATATAAATAAAGTTATTAATAATTACTACAGCTGCATTGTCAATGTAAGCATTTTAAGTCATATGTGTTCTAATACCTTTATCGCCAAGCAACAGTTGAGCCTTATACCCTAGGAAATCTTAAACTAACCCTGCATGACGATGAACATTAAGTAAGTACTGTATTTCAGTGACAGCAGTGGTGGCCTAGTGGTAGCGGCCGCGACTTACAAGTTGTAGGACGTGAGTTCGAACCCAGGCAGGCGCTTTACTTTGTGTAAACTATTTCATCACCACTGCTCTCATTATGGTGAAGGAGAACATCGTGAGGAAACCGTCACGTACTAGAACCAAACATTTTAAGACATGTGACATCTACCAACCCGCACTGGGCCCGCGTGGTGGATTAAGGCCCATTCCCTATCACAAGTCCCACAGAGAGGCGACCTTTGTCCCAGCAGTGGGAACATTATTACTATATGTCTGTATTTCATGGGATATAATATGTCTTAAGTCTAAATTATTTATGTGATAAGATTAGGACTAGTGTTTAAAGTACCTAGCTACCTATGACAGAAGCCTTATGAAACACAACGTAAATCTGTAGCCTCAGAGGGAAGGACCAAGTTTACGTGAGAGATCTTTTGTACCTATAGTAGGAATTCTTAAATATTAATTTTGAAAAAGGGATCGTTTTATGAAATCAAGTTAAGTTAGAATGAAATGCAAATAAGTTTAAGGCAGAAACTACTGTGTACTTAGATGTGATTGGGTATTTCTGTAATATTGCAGAGTAGGTAAAGTTCTCCCAAACATATGTATATAGCTTTGTTTATAAGTAAACTGATTGTAACTTAGTTTACACATTGTTCGTGTGTGTGTGTGTGTGTGTGGTGTTTTTATGAATAAGGATTATTAGATTATTATTTAGTATCAATCTTAAGATTTTTTGAAGATTCTTATATAGAAGCGAAGTCAAAATGAATCAAAAACATATTTCATATTACAAAACTTTTATTCATTAATAAACAATAACACATATTTATTTACATATATACAATATTTACAGTTTATAAAATACTATAACTACATTCAAATACACTTAAACCAAAAACTACTTACTAACTTAGCCTAAAAATATCATAGTTACAACTTAACCTAAATTATAATCTAACACAAGTTTTACTACATAAAAAAAATATAACAAGGTGTATCGTTACCTAGTCACTTAATTATGGAGGTCAGATAGACACATACTCCATGTAAGTACAACACTTAACCCTAACACACATTATGCTGCATCGTTAGACTCGAAGCCAACCTCAACGTCATTGGGAAAGCCCTGGGCAGATTCATTACACCTTAGGCTGCAGTCTTGATCGTGATGGCCGTATTATGTACTCTCCGTACCTTGCATATATTGCGTATCGGACATACGCATAATGTTCCAAGTCAAAGCTGAAAATAGCAGCCGACATCATAGCTTCAAGAACCTTGTCGTTAGTTTCTTTCTCCTCGATGTAATCCACCAAACTTTGCACACGTTCCGGGTCGAGCGAATGCGAAAGATTAAAACGCACTTTGCCTTTTTTTTGCTCTTTGTCTAAATTCTTGATAACCGTCTTGTGCTTAATAATCTCTTTATTCAGCTGCTTCTCGTATTGTTTCCAATTCTTGTCAGCTATCGGGTCACTGCACAGATGGTATTCCCTCTCCCAATGGTCTCGTTTGTTCCTTAGTTTCCTAATGTTATCAGGGATGTATCGTAATTGAACATCCTCGAGCTCAGTGTGTGATATTCTTGCTTCCAGATGATTTATCTCTTGTCTCTCGTGCTCTTCATCAGTTTCCTTTGTGAAATGATTTTCTGTAATGTCTTCCAGCAACGACCATTCCGTTTTCCTCTCTGGATGATGCAGGGTGACAAGGTTCTGTAGAATTTGCCGGTAGCGCTTGTACTTTACTTCCAGCTGCAAGTCAGATATATCGGCTACTGAAGTCTCCATGATCGTTACTAACGTTTACTGACGTAATACGATAAACAAAGTTGAGATGTGAACACTGTAGAGGCTAATATGCGACTGCAGAAAATACTCGTTACAAACATGTCATGATTTTACAAGCTGGGCGTGGCGTATTACGAAAAGGGGATGGCGCTATACGTAATCTATAGCTCCATCTCTTTTTTACAATGAAACAATGATATTGACAATGTCCTAATGGTCGCAGGTAAAAAAATACTGGTAGGTACAGGTAATAATGCTTAGTGAAAGATAAGAACCCATTGTAATGTTATTAGGTAGAGGTCTGTTTCATTGTTAAATACGTAGAAAGAATAATAAGTGTTTGTTTAAAGAATAATAGTAAGTAGTTCATTGTTGTAAATAGTCAATGTAAAATATTTCGTTGATAACTACTCCGTGGATAAGAAATTTTTAAACTTTATTTTGGGGTTTGAGTCAAAGTGCTGTGTATATTATGTGATATAAATAAAGTTATTAATAATTACTACAGCTGCATTGTCAATGTAAGCATTTTAAGTCATATGTGTTCTAATACCTTTATCGCCAAGCAACAGTTGAGCCTTATACCCTAGGAAATCTTAAACTAACCCTGCATGACGATGAACATTAAGTAAGTACTGTATTTCAGTGACAGCAGTGGTGGCCTAGTGGTAGCGGCCGCGACTTACAAGTTGTAGGACGTGAGTTCGAACCCAGGCAGGCGCTTTACTTTGTGTAAACTATTTCATCACCACTGCTCTCATTATGGTGAAGGAGAACATCGTGAGGAAACCGTCACGTACTAGAACCAAACATTTTAAGACATGTGACATCTACCAACCCGCACTGGGCCCGCGTGGTGGATTAAGGCCCATTCCCTATCACAAGTCCCACAGAGAGGCGACATTTGTCCCAGCAGTGGGAACATTATTACTATATGTCTGTATTTCATGGGATATAATATGTCTTAAGTCTAAATTATTTATGTGATAAGATTAGGACTAGTGTTTAAAGTACCTAGCTACCTATGACAGAAGCCTTATGAAACACAACGTAAATCTGTAGCCTCAGAGGGAAGGACCAAGTTTACGTGAGAGATCTTTTGTACCTATAGTAGGAATTCTTAAATATTAATTTTGAAAAAGGGATCGTTTTATGAAATCAAGTTAAGTTAGAATGAAATGCAAATAAGTTTAAGGCAGAAACTACTGTGTACTTAGATGTGATTGGGTATTTCTGTAATATTGCAGAGTAGGTAAAGTTCTCCCAAACATATGTATATAGCTTTGTTTATAAGTAAACTGATTGTAACTTAGTTTACACATTGTTCGTGTGTGTGTGTGTGTGTGTGGTGTTTTTATGAATAAGGATAATTAGATTATTATTTAGTATCAATCTTAAGATTTTTTGAAGATTCTTATATAGAAGCGAAGTCAAAATGAATCAAAAACATATTTCATATTACAAAACTTTTATTCATTAATAAACAATAACACATATTTATTTACATATATACAATATTTACAGTTTATAAAATACTATAACTACATTCAAATACACTTAAACCAAAAACTACTTACTAACTTAGCCTAAAAATATCATAGTTACAACTTAACCTAAATTATAATCTAACACAAGTTTTACTACATAAAAAAAATATAACAAGGTGTATCGTTACCTAGTCACTTGATTATGGAGGTCAGATAGACACATACTCCATGTAAGTACAACACTTAACCCTAACACACATTATGCTGCATCGTTAGACTCGAAGCCAACCTCAACGTCATTGGGAAAGCCCTGGGCAGATTCATTACACCTTAGGCTGCAGTCTTGATCGTGATGGCCGTATTATGTACTCTCCGTACCTTGCATATATTGCGTATCGGACATACGCATAATGTTCCAAGTCAAAGCTGAAAATAGCAGCCGACATCATAGCTTCAAGAACCTTGTCGTTAGTTTCTTTCTCCTCGATGTAATCCACCAAACTTTGCACACGTTCCGGGTCGAGCGAATGCGAAAGATTAAAACGCACTTTGCCTTTTTTTTGCTCTTTGTCTAAATTCTTGATAACCGTCTTGTGCTTAATAATCTCTTTATTCAGCTGCTTCTCGTATTGTTTCCAATTCTTGTCAGCTATCGGGTCACTGCACAGATGGTATTCCCTCTCCCAATGGTCTCGTTTGTTCCTTAGTTTCCTAATGTTATCAGGGATGTATCGTAATTGAACATCCTCGAGCTCAGTGTGTGATATTCTTGCTTCCAGATGATTTATCTCTTGTCTCTCGTGCTCTTCATCAGTTTCCTTTGTGAAATGATTTTCTGTAATGTCTTCCAGCAACGACCATTCCGTTTTCCTCTCTGGATGATGCAGGGTGACAAGGTTCTGTAGAATTTGCCGGTAGCGCTTGTACTTTACTTCCAGCTGCAAGTCAGATATATCGGCTACTGAAGTCTCCATGATCGTTACTAACGTTTACTGACGTAATACGATAAACAAAGTTGAGATGTGAACACTGTAGAGGCTAATATGCGACTGCAGAAAATACTCGTTACAAACATGTCATGATTTTACAAGCTGGGCGTGGCGTATTACGAAAAGGGGATGGCGCTATACGTAATCTATAGCTCCATCTCTTTTTTACAATGAAACAATGATATTGACAATGTCCTAATGGTCGCAGGTAAAAATATACTGGTAGGTACAGGTAATAATGCTTAGTGAAAGATAAGAACCCATTGTAATGTTATTAGGTAGAGGTCTGTTTCATTGTTAAATACGTAGAAAGAATAATAAGTGTTTGTTTAAAGAATAATAGTAAGTAGTTCATTGTTGTAAATAGTCAATGTAAAATATTTCGTTGATAACTACTCCGTGGATAAGAAATTTTTAAACTTTATTTTGGGGTTTGAGTCAAAGTGCTGTGTATATTATGTGATATAAATAAAGTTATTAATAATTACTACAGCTGCATTGTCAATGTAAGCATTTTAAGTCATATGTGTTCTAATACCTTTATCGCCAAGCAACAGTTGAGCCTTATACCCTAGGAAATCTTAAACTAACCCTGCATGACGATGAACATTAAGTAAGTACTGTATTTCAGTGACAGCAGTGGTGGCCTAGTGGTAGCGGCCGCGACTTACAAGTTGTAGGACGTGAGTTCGAACCCAGGCAGGCGCTTTACTTTGTGTAAACTATTTCATCACCACTGCTCTCATTATGGTGAAGGAGAACATCGTGAGGAAACCGTCACGTACTAGAACCAAACATTTTAAGACATGTGACATCTACCAACCCGCACTGGGCCCGCGTGGTGGATTAAGGCCCATTCCCTATCACAAGTCCCACAGAGAGGCGACCTTTGTCCCAGCAGTGGGAACATTATTACTATATGTCTGTATTTCATGGGATATAATATGTCTTAAGTCTAAATTATTTATGTGATAAGATTAGGACTAGTGTTTAAAGTACCTAGCTACCTATGACAGAAGCCTTATGAAACACAACGTAAATCTGTAGCCTCAGAGGGAAGGACCAAGTTTACGTGAGAGATCTTTTGTACCTATAGTAGGAATTCTTAAATATTAATTTTGAAAAAGGGATCGTTTTATGAAATCAAGTTAAGTTAGAATGAAATGCAAATAAGTTTAAGGCAGAAACTACTGTGTACTTAGATGTGATTGGGTATTTCTGTAATATTGCAGAGTAGGTAAAGTTCTCCCAAACATATGTGTATAGCTTTGTTTATAAGTAAACTGATTGTAACTTAGTTTACACATTGTTCGTGTGTGTGTGTGTGGTGTTTTTATGAATAAGGATTATTAGATTATTATTTAGTATCAATCTTAAGATTTTTTGAAGATTCTTATATAGAAGCGAAGTCAAAATGAATCAAAAACATATTTCATATTACAAAACTTTTATTCATTAATAAACAATAACACATATTTATTTACATATATACAATATTTACAGTTTATAAAATACTATAACTACATTCAAATACACTTAAACCAAAAACTACTTACTAACTTAGCCTAAAAATATCATAGTTACAACTTAACCTAAATTATAATCTAACACAAGTTTTACTACATAAAAAAAATATAACAAGGTGTATCGTTACCTAGTCACTTGATTATGGAGGTCAGATAGACACATACTCCATGTAAGTACAACACTTAACCCTAACACACATTATGCTGCATCGTTAGACTCGAAGCCAACCTCAACGTCATTGGGAAAGCCCTGGGCAGATTCATTACACCTTAGGCTGCAGTCTTGATCGTGATGGCCGTATTATGTACTCTCCGTACCTTGCATATATTGCGTATCGGACATACGCATAATGTTCCAAGTCAAAGCTGAAAATAGCAGCCGACATCATAGCTTCAAGAACCTTGTCGTTAGTTTCTTTCTCCTCGATGTAATCCACCAAACTTTGCACACGTTCCGGGTCGAGCGAATGCGAAAGATTAAAACGCACTTTGCCTTTTTTTTGCTCTTTGTCTAAATTCTTGATAACCGTCTTGTGCTTAATAATCTCTTTATTCAGCTGCTTCTCGTATTGTTTCCAATTCTTGTCAGCTATCGGGTCACTGCACAGATGGTATTCCCTCTCCCAATGGTCTCGTTTGTTCCTTAGTTTCCTAATGTTATCAGGGATGTATCGTAATTGAACATCCTCGAGCTCAGTGTGTGATATTCTTGCTTCCAGATGATTTATCTCTTGTCTCTCGTGCTCTTCATCAGTTTCCTTTGTGAAATGATTTTCTGTAATGTCTTCCAGCAACGACCATTCCGTTTTCCTCTCTGGATGATGCAGGGTGACAAGGTTCTGTAGAATTTGCCGGTAGCGCTTGTACTTTACTTCCAGCTGCAAGTCAGATATATCGGCTACTGAAGTCTCCATGATCGTTAATAACGTTTACTGACGTAATACGATAAACAAAGTTGAGATGTGAACACTGCAGAGGCTAATATGCGACTGCAGAAAATACTCGTTACAAACATGTCATGATTTTACAAGCTGGGCGTGGCGTATTACGAAAAGGGGATGGCGCTATACGTAATCTATAGCTCCATCTCTTTTTTACAATGAAACAATGATATTGACAATGTCCTAATGGTCGCAGGTAAAAAAATACTGGTAGGTACAGGTAATAATGCTTAGTGAAAGATAAGAACCCATTGTAATGTTATTAGGTAGAGGTCTGTTTCATTGTTAAATACGTAGAAAGAATAATAAGTGTTTGTTTAAAGAATAATAGTAAGTAGTTCATTGTTGTAAATAGTCAATGTAAAATATTTCGTTGATAACTACTCCGTGGATAAGAAATTTTTAAACTTTATTTTGGGGTTTGAGTCAAAGTGCTGTGTATATTATGTGATATAAATAAAGTTATTAATAATTACTACAGCTGCATTGTCAATGTAAGCATTTTAAGTCATATGTGTTCTAATACCTTTATCGCCAAGCAACAGTTGAGCCTTATACCCTAGGAAATCTTAAACTAACCCTGCATGACGATGAACATTAAGTAAGTACTGTATTTCAGTGACAGCAGTGGTGGCCTAGTGGTAGCGGCCGCGACTTACAAGTTGTAGGACGTGAGTTCGAACCCAGGCAGGCGCTTTACTTTGTGTAAACTATTTCATCACCACTGCTCTCATTATGGTGAAGGAGAACATCGTGAGGAAACCGTCACGTACTAGAACCAAACATTTTAAGACATGTGACATCTACCAACCCGCACTGGGCCCGCGTGGTGGATTAAGGCCCATTCCCTATCACAAGTCCCACAGAGAGGCGACATTTGTCCCAGCAGTGGGAACATTATTACTATATGTCTGTATTTCATGGGATATAATATGTCTTAAGTCTAAATTATTTATGTGATAAGATTAGGACTAGTGTTTAAAGTAACTAGCTACCTATGACAGAAGCCTTATGAAACACAACGTAAATCTGTAGCCTCAGAGGGAAGGACCAAGTTTACGTGAGAGATCTTTTGTACCTATAGTAGGAATTCTTAAATATTAATTTTGAAAAAGGGATCGTTTTATGAAATCAAGTTAAGTTAGAATGAAATGCAAATAAGTTTAAGGCAGAAACTACTGTGTACTTAGATGTGATTGGGTATTTCTGTAATATTGCAGAGTAGGTAAAGTTCGCCCAAACATATGTATATAGCTTTGTTTATAAGTAAACTGATTGTAACTTAGTTTACACATTGTTCGTGTGTGTGTGTGTGTGTGTGGTGTTTTTATGAATAAGGATTATTAGATTATTATTTAGTATCAATCTTAAGATTTTTTGAAGATTCTTATATAGAAGCGAAGTCAAAATGAATCAAAAACATATTTCATATTACAAAACTTTTATTCATTAATAAACAATAACACATATTTATTTACATATATACAATATTTACAGTTTATAAAATACTATAACTACATTCAAATACACTTAAACCAAAAACTACTTACTAACTTAGCCTAAAAATATCATAGTTACAACTTAACCTAAATTATAATCTAACACAAGTTTTACTACATAAAAAAAATATAACAAGGTGTATCGTTACCTAGTCACTTGATTATGGAGGTCAGATAGACACATACTCCATGTAAGTACAACACTTAACCCTAACACACATTATGCTGCATCGTTAGACTCGAAGCCAACCTCAACGTCATTGGGAAAGCCCTGGGCAGATTCATTACACCTTAGGCTGCAGTCTTGATCGTGATGGCCGTATTATGTACTCTCCGTACCTTGCATATATTGCGTATCGGACATACGCATAATGTTCCAAGTCAAAGCTGAAAATAGCAGCCGACATCATAGCTTCAAGAACCTTGTCGTTAGTTTCTTTCTCCTCGATGTAATCCACCAAACTTTGCACACGTTCCGGGTCGAGCGAATGCGAAAGATTAAAACGCACTTTGCCTTTTTTTTGCTCTTTGTCTAAATTCTTGATAACCGTCTTGTGCTTAATAATCTCTTTATTCAGCTGCTTCTCGTATTGTTTCCAATTCTTGTCAGCTATCGGGTCACTGCACAGATGGTATTCCCTCTCCCAATGGTCTCGTTTGTTCCTTAGTTTCCTAATGTTATCAGGGATGTATCGTAATTGAACATCCTCGAGCTCAGTGTGTGATATTCTTGCTTCCAGATGATTTATCTCTTGTCTCTCGTGCTCTTCATCAGTTTCCTTTGTGAAATGATTTTCTGTAATGTCTTCCAGCAACGACCATTCCGTTTTCCTCTCTGGATGATGCAGGGTGACAAGGTTCTGTAGAATTTGCCGGTAGCGCTTGTACTTTACTTCCAGCTGCAAGTCAGATATATCGGCTACTGAAGTCTCCATGATCGTTAATAACGTTTACTGACGTAATACGATAAACAAAGTTGAGATGTGAACACTGCAGAGGCTAATATGCGACTGCAGAAAATACTCGTTACAAACATGTCATGATTTTACAAGCTGGGCGTGGCGTATTACGAAAAGGGGATGGCGCTATACGTAATCTATAGCTCCATCTCTTTTTTACAATGAAACAATGATATTGACAATGTCCTAATGGTCGCAGGTAAAAAAATACTGGTAGGTACAGGTAATAATGCTTAGTGAAAGATAAGAACCCATTGTAATGTTATTAGGTAGAGGTCTGTTTCATTGTTAAATACGTAGAAAGAATAATAAGTGTTTGTTTAAAGAATAATAGTAAGTAGTTCATTGTTGTAAATAGTCAATGTAAAATATTTCGTTGATAACTACTCCGTGGATAAGAAATTTTTAAACTTTATTTTGGGGTTTGAGTCAAAGTGCTGTGTATATTATGTGATATAAATAAAGTTATTAATAATTACTACAGCTGCATTGTCAATGTAAGCATTTTAAGTCATATGTGTTCTAATACCTTTATCGCCAAGCAACAGTTGAGCCTTATACCCTAGGAAATCTTAAACTAACCCTGCATGACGATGAACATTAAGTAAGTACTGTATTTCAGTGACAGCAGTGGTGGCCTAGTGGTAGCGGCCGCGACTTACAAGTTGTAGGACGTGAGTTCGAACCCAGGCAGGCGCTTTACTTTGTGTAAACTATTTCATCACCACTGCTCTCATTATGGTGAAGGAGAACATCGTGAGGAAACCGTCACGTACTAGAACCAAACATTTTAAGACATGTGACATCTACCAACCCGCACTGGGCCCGCGTGGTGGATTAAGGCCCATTCCCTATCACAAGTCCCACAGAGAGGCGACATTTGTCCCAGCAGTGGGAACATTATTACTATATGTCTGTATTTCATGGGATATAATATGTCTTAAGTCTAAATTATTTATGTGATAAGATTAGGACTAGTGTTTAAAGTACCTAGCTACCTATGACAGAAGCCTTATGAAACACAACGTAAATCTGTAGCCTCAGAGGGAAGGACCAAGTTTACGTGAGAGATCTTTTGTACCTATAGTAGGAATTCTTAAATATTAATTTTGAAAAAGGGATCGTTTTATGAAATCAAGTTAAGTTAGAATGAAATGCAAATAAGTTTAAGGCAGAAACTACTGTGTACTTAGATGTGATTGGGTATTTCTGTAATATTGCAGAGTAGGTAAAGTTCTCCCAAACATATGTATATAGCTTTGTTTATAAGTAAACTGATTGTAACTTAGTTTACACATTGTTCGTGTGTGTGTGTGTGTGTGTGGTGTTTTTATGAATAAGGATTATTAGATTATTATTTAGTATCAATCTTAAGATTTTTTGAAGATTCTTATATAGAAGCGAAGTCAAAATGAATCAAAAACATATTTCATATTACAAAACTTTTATTCATTAATAAACAATAACACATATTTATTTACATATATACAATATTTACAGTTTATAAAATACTATAACTACATTCAAATACACTTAAACCAAAAACTACTTACTAACTTAGCCTAAAAATATCATAGTTACAACTTAACCTAAATTATAATCTAACACAAGTTTTACTACATACAAAAAATATAACAAGGTGTATCGTTACCTAGTCACTTGATTATGGAGGTCAGATAGACACATACTCCATGTAAGTACAACACTTAACCCTAACACACATTATGCTGCATCGTTAGACTCGAAGCCAACCTCAACGTCATTGGGAAAGCCCTGGGCAGATTCATTACACCTTAGGCTGCAGTCTTGATCGTGATGGCCGTATTATGTACTCTCCGTACCTTGCATATATTGCGTATCGGACATACGCATAATGTTCCAAATCAAAGCTGAAAATAGCAGCCGACATCATAGCTTCAAGAACCTTGTCGTTAGTTTCTTTCTCCTCGATGTAATCCACCAAACTTTGCACACGTTCCGGGTCGAGCGAATGCGAAAGATTAAAACGCACTTTGCCTTTTTTTTGCTCTTTGTCTAAATTCTTGATAACCGTCTTGTGCTTAATAATCTCTTTATTCAGCTGCTTCTCGTATTGTTTCCAATTCTTGTCAGCTATCGGGTCACTGCACAGATGGTATTCCCTCTCCCAATGGTCTCGTTTGTTCCTTAGTTTCCTAATGTTATCAGGGATGTATCGTAATTGAACATCCTCGAGCTCAGTGTGTGATATTCTTGCTTCCAGATGATTTATCTCTTGTCTCTCGTGCTCTTCATCAGTTTCCTTTGTGAAATGATTTTCTGTAATGTCTTCCAGCAACGACCATTCCGTTTTCCTCTCTGGATGATGCAGGGTGACAAGGTTCTGTAGAATTTGCCGGTAGCGCTTGTACTTTACTTCCAGCTGCAAGTCAGATATATCGGCTACTGAAGTCTCCATGATCGTTACTAACGTTTACTGACGTAATACGATAAACAAAGTTGAGATGTGAACACTGTAGAGGCTAATATGCGACTGCAGAAAATACTCGTTACAAACATGTCATGATTTTACAAGCTGGGCGTGGCGTATTACGAAAAGGGGATGGCGCTATACGTAATCTATAGCTCCATCTCTTTTTTACAATGAAACAATGATATTGACAATGTCCTAATGGTCGCAGGTAAAAATATACTGGTAGGTACAGGTAATAATGCTTAGTGAAAGATAAGAACCCATTGTAATGTTATTAGGTAGAGGTCTGTTTCATTGTTAAATACGTAGAAAGAATAATAAGTGTTTGTTTAAAGAATAATAGTAAGTAGTTCATTGTTGTAAATAGTCAATGTAAAATATTTCGTTGATAACTACTCCGTGGATAAGAAATTTTTAAACTTTATTTTGGGGTTTGAGTCAAAGTGCTGTGTATATTATGTGATATAAATAAAGTTATTAATAATTACTACAGCTGCATTGTCAATGTAAGCATTTTAAGTCATATGTGTTCTAATACCTTTATCGCCAAGCAACAGTTGAGCCTTATACCCTAGGAAATCTTAAACTAACCCTGCATGACGATGAACATTAAGTAAGTACTGTATTTCAGTGACAGCAGTGGTGGCCTAGTGGTAGCGGCCGCGACTTACAAGTTGTAGGACGTGAGTTCGAACCCAGGCAGGCGCTTTACTTTGTGTAAACTATTTCATCACCACTGCTCTCATTATGGTGAAGGAGGACATCGTGAGGAAACTGTCACGTACTAGAACCAAACATTTTAAGACATGTGACATCTACCAACCCGCACTGGGCCCGCGTGGTGGATTAAGGCCCATTCCCTATCACAAGTCCCACAGAGAGGCGACATTTGTCCCAGCAGTGGGAACATTATTACTATATGTCTGTATTTCATGGGATATAATATGTCTTAAGTCTAAATTATTTATGTGATAAGATTAGGACTAGTGTTTAAAGTAACTAGCTACCTATGACAGAAGCCTTATGAAACACAACGTAAATCTGTAGCCTCAGAGGGAAGGACCAAGTTTACGTGAGAGATCTTTTGTACCTATAGTAGGAATTCTTAAATATTAATTTTGAAAAAGGGATCGTTTTATGAAATCAAGTTAAGTTAGAATGAAATGCAAATAAGTTTAAGGCAGAAACTACTGTGTACTTAGATGTGATTGGGTATTTCTGTAATATTGCAGAGTAGGTAAAGTTCTCCCAAACATATGTATATAGCTTTGTTTATAAGTAAACTGATTGTAACTTAGTTTACACATTGTTCGTGTGTGTGTGTGTGTGTGTGGTGTTTTTATGAATAAGGATTATTAGATTATTATTTAGTATCAATCTTAAGATTTTTTGAAGATTCTTATATAGAAGCGAAGTCAAAATGAATCAAAAACATATTTCATATTACAAAACTTTTATTCATTAATAAACAATAACACATATTTATTTACATATATACAATATTTACAGTTTATAAAATACTATAACTACATTCAAATACACTTAAACCAAAAACTACTTACTAACTTAGCCTAAAAATATCATAGTTACAACTTAACCTAAATTATAATCTAACACAAGTTTTACTACATAAAAAAAATATAACAAGGTGTATCGTTACCTAGTCACTTGATTATGGAGGTCAGATAGACACATACTCCATGTAAGTACAACACTTAACCCTAACACACATTATGCTGCATCGTTAGACTCGAAGCCAACCTCAACGTCATTGGGAAAGCCCTGGGCAGATTCATTACACCTTAGGCTGCAGTCTTGATCGTGATGGCCGTATTATGTACTCTCCGTACCTTGCATATATTGCGTATCGGACATACGCATAATGTTCCAAGTCAAAGCTGAAAATAGCAGCCGACATCATAGCTTCAAGAACCTTGTCGTTAGTTTCTTTCTCCTCGATGTAATCCACCAAACTTTGCACACGTTCCGGGTCGAGCGAATGCGAAAGATTAAAACGCACTTTGCCTTTTTTTTGCTCTTTGTCTAAATTCTTGATAACCGTCTTGTGCTTAATAATCTCTTTATTCAGCTGCTTCTCGTATTGTTTCCAATTCTTGTCAGCTATCGGGTCACTGCACAGATGGTATTCCCTCTCCCAATGGTCTCGTTTGTTCCTTAGTTTCCTAATGTTATCAGGGATGTATCGTAATTGAACATCCTCGAGCTCAGTGTGTGATATTCTTGCTTCCAGATGATTTATCTCTTGTCTCTCGTGCTCTTCATCAGTTTCCTTTGTGAAATGATTTTCTGTAATGTCTTCCAGCAACGACCATTCCGTTTTCCTCTCTGGATGATGCAGGGTGACAAGGTTCTGTAGAATTTGCCGGTAGCGCTTGTACTTTACTTCCAGCTGCAAGTCAGATATATCGGCTACTGAAGTCTCCATGATCGTTAATAACGTTTACTGACGTAATACGATAAACAAAGTTGAGATGTGAACACTGCAGAGGCTAATATGCGACTGCAGAAAATACTCGTTACAAACATGTCATGATTTTACAAGCTGGGCGTGGCGTATTACGAAAAGGGGATGGCGCTATACGTAATCTATAGCTCCATCTCTTTTTTACAATGAAACAATGATATTGACAATGTCCTAATGGTCGCAGGTAAAAAAATACTGGTAGGTACAGGTAATAATGCTTAGTGAAAGATAAGAACCCATTGTAATGTTATTAGGTAGAGGTCTGTTTCATTGTTAAATACGTAGAAAGAATAATAAGTGTTTGTTTAAAGAATAATAGTAAGTAGTTCATTGTTGTAAATAGTCAATGTAAAATATTTCGTTGATAACTACTCCGTGGATAAGAAATTTTTAAACTTTATTTTGGGGTTTGAGTCAAAGTGCTGTGTATATTATGTGATATAAATAAAGTTATTAATAATTACTACAGCTGCATTGTCAATGTAAGCATTTTAAGTCATATGTGTTCTAATACCTTTATCGCCAAGCAACAGTTGAGCCTTATACCCTAGGAAATCTTAAACTAACCCTGCATGACGATGAACATTAAGTAAGTACTGTATTTCAGTGACAGCAGTGGTGGCCTAGTGGTAGCGGCCGCGACTTACAAGTTGTAGGACGTGAGTTCGAACCCAGGCAGGCGCTTTACTTTGTGTAAACTATTTCATCACCACTGCTCTCATTATGGTGAAGGAGAACATCGTGAGGAAACCGTCACGTACTAGAACCAAACATTTTAAGACATGTGACATCTACCAACCCGCACTGGGCCCGCGTGGTGGATTAAGGCCCATTCCCTATCACAAGTCCCACAGAGAGGCGACATTTGTCCCAGCAGTGGGAACATTATTACTATATGTCTGTATTTCATGGGATATAATATGTCTTAAGTCTAAATTATTTATGTGATAAGATTAGGACTAGTGTTTAAAGTAACTAGCTACCTATGACAGAAGCCTTATGAAACACAACGTAAATCTGTAGCCTCAGAGGGAAGGACCAAGTTTACGTGAGAGATCTTTTGTACCTATAGTAGGAATTCTTAAATATTAATTTTGAAAAAGGGATCGTTTTATGAAATCAAGTTAAGTTAGAATGAAATGCAAATAAGTTTAAGGCAGAAACTACTGTGTACTTAGATGTGATTGGGTATTTCTGTAATATTGCAGAGTAGGTAAAGTTCTCCCAAACATATGTATATAGCTTTGTTTATAAGTAAACTGATTGTAACTTAGTTTACACATTGTTCGTGTGTGTGTGTGTGTGGTGTTTTTATGAATAAGGATTATTAGATTATTATTTAGTATCAATCTTAAGATTTTTTGAAGATTCTTATATAGAAGCGAAGTCAAAATGAATCAAAAACATATTTCATATTACAAAACTTTTATTCATTAATAAACAATAACACATATTTATTTACATATATACAATATTTACAGTTTATAAAATACTATAACTACATTCAAATACACTTAAACCAAAAACTACTTACTAACTTAGCCTAAAAATATCATAGTTACAACTTAACCTAAATTATAATCTAACACAAGTTTTACTACATAAAAAAAATATAACAAGGTGTATCGTTACCTAGTCACTTGATTATGGAGGTCAGATAGACACATACTCCATGTAAGTACAACACTTAACCCTAACACACATTATGCTGCATCGTTAGACTCGAAGCCAACCTCAACGTCATTGGGAAAGCCCTGGGCAGATTCATTACACCTTAGGCTGCAGTCTTGATCGTGATGGCCGTATTATGTACTCTCCGTACCTTGCATATATTGCGTATCGGACATACGCATAATGTTCCAAGTCAAAGCTGAAAATAGCAGCCGACATCATAGCTTCAAGAACCTTGTCGTTAGTTTCTTTCTCCTCGATGTAATCCACCAAACTTTGCACACGTTCCGGGTCGAGCGAATGCGAAAGATTAAAACGCACTTTGCCTTTTTTTTGCTCTTTGTCTAAATTCTTGATAACCGTCTTGTGCTTAATAATCTCTTTATTCAGCTGCTTCTCGTATTGTTTCCAATTCTTGTCAGCTATCGGGTCACTGCACAGATGGTATTCCCTCTCCCAATGGTCTCGTTTGTTCCTTAGTTTCCTAATGTTATCAGGGATGTATCGTAATTGAACATCCTCGAGCTCAGTGTGTGATATTCTTGCATCCAGATGATTTATCTCTTGTCTCTCGTGCTCTTCATCAGTTTCCTTTGTGAAATGATTTTCTGTAATGTCTTCCAGCAAAGACCATTCCGTTTTCCTCTCTGGATGATGCAGGGTGACAAGGTTCTGTAGAATTTGCCGGTAGCGCTTGTACTTTACTTCCAGCTGCAAGTCAGATATATCGGCTACTGAAGTCTCCATGATCGTTAATAACGTTTACTGACGTAATACGATAAACAAAGTTGAGATGTGAACACTGCAGAGGCTAATATGCGACTGCAGAAAATACTCGTTACAAACATGTCATGATTTTACAAGCTGGGCGTGGCGTATTACGAAAAGGGGATGGCGCTATACGTAATCTATAGCTCCATCTCTTTTTTACAATGAAACAATGATATTGACAATGTCCTAATGGTCGCAGGTAAAAAAATACTGGTAGGGACAGGTAATAATGCTTAGTGAAAGATAAGAACCCATTGTAATGTTATTAGGTAGAGGTCTGTTTCATTGTTAAATACGTAGAAAGAATAATAAGTGTTTGTTTAAAGAATAATAGTAAGTAGTTCATTGTTGTAAATAGTCAATGTAAAATATTTCGTTGATAACTACTCCGTGGATAAGAAATTTTTAAACTTTATTTTGGGGTTTGAGTCAAAGTGCTGTGTATATTATGTGATATAAATAAAGTTATTAATAATTACTACAGCTGCATTGTCAATGTAAGCATTTTAAGTCATATGTGTTCTAATACCTTTATCGCCAAGCAACAGTTGAGCCTTATACCCTAGGAAATCTTAAACTAACCCTGCATGACGATGAACATTAAGTAAGTACTGTATTTCAGTGACAGCAGTGGTGGCCTAGTGGTAGCGGCCGCGACTTACAAGTTGTAGGACGTGAGTTCGAACCCAGGCAGGCGCTTTACTTTGTGTAAACTATTTCATCACCACTGCTCTCATTATGGTGAAGGAGAACATCGTGAGGAAACCGTCACGTACTAGAACCAAACATTTTAAGACATGTGACATCTACCAACCCGCACTGGGCCCGCGTGGTGGATTAAGGCCCATTCCCTATCACAAGTCCCACAGAGAGGCGACATTTGTCCCAGCAGTGGGAACATTATTACTATATGTCTGTATTTCATGGGATATAATATGTCTTAAGTCTAAATTATTTATGTGATAAGATTAGGACTAGTGTTTAAAGTACCTAGCTACCTATGACAGAAGCCTTATGAAACACAACGTAAATCTGTAGCCTCAGAGGGAAGGACCAAGTTTACGTGAGAGATCTTTTGTACCTATAGTAGGAATTCTTAAATATTAATTTTGAAAAAGGGATCGTTTTATGAAATCAAGTTAAGTTAGAATGAAATGCAAATAAGTTTAAGGCAGAAACTACTGTGTACTTAGATGTGATTGGGTATTTCTGTAATATTGCAGAGTAGGTAAAGTTCTCCCAAACATATGTATATAGCTTTGTTTATAAGTAAACTGATTGTAACTTAGTTTACACATTGTTCGTGTGTGTGTGTGTGTGTGTGTGGTGTTTTTATGAATAAGGATTATTAGATTATTATTTAGTATCAATCTTAAGATTTTTTGAAGATTCTTATATAGAAGCGAAGTCAAAATGAATCAAAAACATATTTCATATTACAAAACTTTTATTCATTAATAAACAATAACACATATTTATTTACATATATACAATATTTACAGTTTATAAAATACTATAACTACATTCAAATACACTTAAACCAAAAACTACTTACTAACTTAGCCTAAAAATATCATAGTTACAACTTAACCTAAATTATAATCTAACACAAGTTTTACTACATAAAAAAAATATAACAAGGTGTATCGTTACCTAGTCACTTGATTATGGAGGTCAGATAGACACATACTCCATGTAAGTACAACACTTAACCCTAACACACATTATGCTGCATCGTTAGACTCGAAGCCAACCTCAACGTCATTGGGAAAGCCCTGGGCAGATTCATTACACCTTAGGCTGCAGTCTTGATCGTGATGGCCGTATTATGTACTCTCCGTACCTTGCATATATTGCGTATCGGACATACGCATAATGTTCCAAGTCAAAGCTGAAAATAGCAGCCGACATCATAGCTTCAAGAACCTTGTCGTTAGTTTCTTTCTCCTCGATGTAATCCACCAAACTTTGCACACGTTCCGGGTCGAGCGAATGCGAAAGATTAAAACGCACTTTGCCTTTTTTTTGCTCTTTGTCTAAATTCTTGATAACCGTCTTGTGCTTAATAATCTCTTTATTCAGCTGCTTATCGTATTGTTTCCAATTCTTGTCAGCTATCGGGTCACTGCACAGATGGTATTCCCTCTCCCAATGGTCTCGTTTGTTCCTTAGTTTCCTAATGTTATCAGGGATGTATCGTAATTGAACATCCTCGAGCTCAGTGTGTGATATTCTTGCTTCCAGATGATTTATCTCTTGTCTCTCGTGCTCTTCATCAGTTTCCTTTGTGAAATGATTTTCTGTAATGTCTTCCAGCAACGACCATTCCGTTTTCCTCTCTGGATGATGCAGGGTGACAAGGTTCTGTAGAATTTGCCGGTAGCGCTTGTACTTTACTTCCAGCTGCAAGTCAGATATATCGGCTACTGAAGTCTCCATGATCGTTAATAACGTTTACTGACGTAATACGATAAACAAAGTTGAGATGTGAACACTGCAGAGGCTAATATGCGACTGCAGAAAATACTCGTTACAAACATGTCATGATTTTACAAGCTGGGCGTGGCGTATTACGAAAAGGGGATGGCGCTATACGTAATCTATAGCTCCATCTCTTTTTTACAATGAAACAATGATATTGACAATGTCCTAATGGTCGCAGGTAAAAAAATACTGGTAGGTACAGGTAATAATGCTTAGTGAAAGATAAGAACCCATTGTAATGTTATTAGGTAGAGGTCTGTTTCATTGTTAAATACGTAGAAAGAATAATAAGTGTTTGTTTAAAGAATAATAGTAAGTAGTTCATTGTTGTAAATAGTCAATGTAAAATATTTCGTTGATAACTACTCCGTGGATAAGAAATTTTTAAACTTTATTTTGGGGTTTGAGTCAAAGTGCTGTGTATATTATGTGATATAAATAAAGTTATTAATAATTACTACAGCTGCATTGTCAATGTAAGCATTTTAAGTCATATGTGTTCTAATACCTTTATCGCCAAGCAACAGTTGAGCCTTATACCCTAGGAAATCTTAAACTAACCCTGCATGACGATGAACATTAAGTAAGTACTGTATTTCAGTGACAGCAGTGGTGGCCTAGTGGTAGCGGCCGCGACTTACAAGTTGTAGGACGTGAGTTCGAACCCAGGCAGGCGCTTTACTTTGTGTAAACTATTTCATCACCACTGCTCTCATTATGGTGAAGGAGAACATCGTGAGGAAACCGTCACGTACTAGAACCAAACATTTTAAGACATGTGACATCTACCAACCCGCACTGGGCCCGCGTGGTGGATTAAGGCCCATTCCCTATCACAAGTCCCACAGAGAGGCGACATTTGTCCCAGCAGTGGGAACATTATTACTATATGTCTGTATTTCATGGGATATAATATGTCTTAAGTCTAAATTATTTATGTGATAAGATTAGGACTAGTGTTTAAAGTAACTAGCTACCTATGACAGAAGCCTTATGAAACACAACGTAAATCTGTAGCCTCAGAGGGAAGGACCAAGTTTACGTGAGAGATCTTTTGTACCTATAGTAGGAATTCTTAAATATTAATTTTGAAAAAGGGATCGTTTTATGAAATCAAGTTAAGTTAGAATGAAATGCAAATAAGTTTAAGGCAGAAACTACTGTGTACTTAGATGTGATTGGGTATTTCTGTAATATTGCAGAGTAGGTAAAGTTCGCCCAAACATATGTATATAGCTTTGTTTATAAGTAAACTGATTGTAACTTAGTTTACACATTGTTCGTGTGTGTGTGTGTGTGTGTGGTGTTTTTATGAATAAGGATTATTAGATTATTATTTAGTATCAATCTTAAGATTTTTTGAAGATTCTTATATAGAAGCGAAGTCAAAATGAATCAAAAACATATTTCATATTACAAAACTTTTATTCATTAATAAACAATAACACATATTTATTTACATATATACAATATTTACAGTTTATAAAATACTATAACTACATTCAAATACACTTAAACCAAAAACTACTTACTAACTTAGCCTAAAAATATCATAGTTACAACTTAACCTAAATTATAATCTAACACAAGTTTTACTACATAAAAAAAATATAACAAGGTGTATCGTTACCTAGTCACTTGATTATGGAGGTCAGATAGACACATACTCCATGTAAGTACAACACTTAACCCTAACACACATTATGCTGCATCGTTAGACTCGAAGCCAACCTCAACGTCATTGGGAAAGCCCTGGGCAGATTCATTACACCTTAGGCTGCAGTCTTGATCGTGATGGCCGTATTATGTACTCTCCGTACCTTGCATATATTGCGTATCGGACATACGCATAATGTTCCAAGTCAAAGCTGAAAATAGCAGCCGACATCATAGCTTCAAGAACCTTGTCGTTAGTTTCTTTCTCCTCGATGTAATCCACCAAACTTTGCACACGTTCCGGGTCGAGCGAATGCGAAAGATTAAAACGCACTTTGCCTTTTTTTTGCTCTTTGTCTAAATTCTTGATAACCGTCTTGTGCTTAATAATCTCTTTATTCAGCTGCTTCTCGTATTGTTTCCAATTCTTGTCAGCTATCGGGTCACTGCACAGATGGTATTCCCTCTCCCAATGGTCTCGTTTGTTCCTTAGTTTCCTAATGTTATCAGGGATGTATCGTAATTGAACATCCTCGAGCTCAGTGTGTGATATTCTTGCTTCCAGATGATTTATCTCTTGTCTCTCGTGCTCTTCATCAGTTTCCTTTGTGAAATGATTTTCTGTAATGTCTTCCAGCAACGACCATTCCGTTTTCCTCTCTGGATGATGCAGGGTGACAAGGTTCTGTAGAATTTGCCGGTAGCGCTTGTACTTTACTTCCAGCTGCAAGTCAGATATATCGGCTACTGAAGTCTCCATGATCGTTAATAACGTTTACTGACGTAATACGATAAACAAAGTTAAGATGTGAACACTGCAGAGGCTAATATGCGACTGCAGAAAATACTCGTTACAAACATGTCATGATTTTACAAGCTGGGCGTGGCGTATTACGAAAAGGGGATGGCGCTATACGTAATCTATAGCTCCATCTCTTTTTTACAATGAAACAATGATATTGACAATGTCCTAATGGTCGCAGGTAAAAAAATACTGGTAGGTACAGGTAATAATGCTTAGTGAAAGATAAGAACCCATTGTAATGTTATTAGGTAGAGGTCTGTTTCATTGTTAAATACGTAGAAAGAATAATAAGTGTTTGTTTAAAGAATAATAGTAAGTAGTTCATTGTTGTAAATAGTCAATGTAAAATATTTCGTTGATAACTACTCCGTGGATAAGAAATTTTTAAACTTTATTTTGGGGTTTGAGTCAAAGTGCTGTGTATATTATGTGATATAAATAAAGTTATTAATAATTACTACAGCTGCATTGTCAATGTAAGCATTTTAAGTCATATGTGTTCTAATACCTTTATCGCCAAGCAACAGTTGAGCCTTATACCCTAGGAAATCTTAAACTAACCCTGCATGACGATGAACATTAAGTAAGTACTGTATTTCAGTGACAGCAGTGGTGGCCTAGTGGTAGCGGCCGCGACTTACAAGTTGTAGGACGTGAGTTCGAACCCAGGCAGGCGCTTTACTTTGTGTAAACTATTTCATCACCACTGCTCTCATTATGGTGAAGGAGAACATCGTGAGGAAACCGTCACGTACTAGAACCAAACATTTTAAGACATGTGACATCTACCAACCCGCACTGGGCCCGCGTGGTGGATTAAGGCCCATTCCCTATCACAAGTCCCACAGAGAGGCGACATTTGTCCCAGCAGTGGGAACATTATTACTATATGTCTGTATTTCATGGGATATAATATGTCTTAAGTCTAAATTATTTATGTGATAAGATTAGGACTAGTGTTTAAAGTACCTAGCTACCTATGACAGAAGCCTTATGAAACACAACGTAAATCTGTAGCCTCAGAGGGAAGGACCAAGTTTACGTGAGAGATCTTTTGTACCTATAGTAGGAATTCTTAAATATTAATTTTGAAAAAGGGATCGTTTTATGAAATCAAGTTAAGTTAGAATGAAATGCAAATAAGTTTAAGGCAGAAACTACTGTGTACTTAGATGTGATTGGGTATTTCTGTAATATTGCAGAGTAGGTAAAGTTCTCCCAAACATATGTATATAGCTTTGTTTATAAGTAAACTGATTGTAACTTAGTTTACACATTGTTCGTGTGTGTGTGTGTGTGTGTGGTGTTTTTATGAATAAGGATTATTAGATTATTATTTAGTATCAATCTTAAGATTTTTTGAAGATTCTTATATAGAAGCGAAGTCAAAATGAATCAAAAACATATTTCATATTACAAAACTTTTATTCATTAATAAACAATAACACATATTTATTTACATATATACAATATTTACAGTTTATAAAATACTATAACTACATTCAAATACACTTAAACCAAAAACTACTTACTAACTTAGCCTAAAAATATCATAGTTACAACTTAACCTAAATTATAATCTAACACAAGTTTTACTACATACAAAAAATATAACAAGGTGTATCGTTACCTAGTCACTTGATTATGGAGGTCAGATAGACACATACTCCATGTAAGTACAACACTTAACCCTAACACACATTATGCTGCATCGTTAGACTCGAAGCCAACCTCAACGTCATTGGGAAAGCCCTGGGCAGATTCATTACACCTTAGGCTGCAGTCTTGATCGTGATGGCCGTATTATGTACTCTCCGTACCTTGCATATATTGCGTATCGGACATACGCATAATGTTCCAAGTCAAAGCTGAAAATAGCAGCCGACATCATAGCTTCAAGAACCTTGTCGTTAGTTTCTTTCTCCTCGATGTAATCCACCAAACTTTGCACACGTTCCGGGTCGAGCGAATGCGAAAGATTAAAACGCACTTTGCCTTTTTTTTGCTCTTTGTCTAAATTCTTGATAACCGTCTTGTGCTTAATAATCTCTTTATTCAGCTGCTTCTCGTATTGTTTCCAATTCTTGTCAGCTATCGGGTCACTGCACAGATGGTATTCCCTCTCCCAATGGTCTCGTTTGTTCCTTAGTTTCCTAATGTTATCAGGGATGTATCGTAATTGAACATCCTCGAGCTCAGTGTGTGATATTCTTGCTTCCAGATGATTTATCTCTTGTCTCTCGTGCTCTTCATCAGTTTCCTTTGTGAAATGATTTTCTGTAATGTCTTCCAGCAACGACCATTCCGTTTTCCTCTCTGGATGATGCAGGGTGACAAGGTTCTGTAGAATTTGCCGGTAGCGCTTGTACTTTACTTCCAGCTGCAAGTCAGATATATCGGCTACTGAAGTCTCCATGATCGTTACTAACGTTTACTGACGTAATACGATAAACAAAGTTGAGATGTGAACACTGTAGAGGCTAATATGCGACTGCAGAAAATACTCGTTACAAACATGTCATGATTTTACAAGCTGGGCGTGGCGTATTACGAAAAGGGGATGGCGCTATACGTAATCTATAGCTCCATCTCTTTTTTACAATGAAACAATGATATTGACAATGTCCTAATGGTCGCAGGTAAAAATATACTGGTAGGTACAGGTAATAATGCTTAGTGAAAGATAAGAACCCATTGTAATGTTATTAGGTAGAGGTCTGTTTCATTGTTAAATACGTAGAAAGAATAATAAGTGTTTGTTTAAAGAATAATAGTAAGTAGTTCATTGTTGTAAATAGTCAATGTAAAATATTTCGTTGATAACTACTCCGTGGATAAGAAATTTTTAAACTTTATTTTGGGGTTTGAGTCAAAGTGCTGTGTATATTATGTGATATAAATAAAGTTATTAATAATTACTACAGCTGCATTGTCAATGTAAGCATTTTAAGTCATATGTGTTCTAATACCTTTATCGCCAAGCAACAGTTGAGCCTTATACCCTAGGAAATCTTAAACTAACCCTGCATGACGATGAACATTAAGTAAGTACTGTATTTCAGTGACAGCAGTGGTGGCCTAGTGGTAGCGGCCGCGACTTACAAGTTGTAGGACGTGAGTTCGAACCCAGGCAGGCGCTTTACTTTGTGTAAACTATTTCATCACCACTGCTCTCATTATGGTGAAGGAGAACATCGTGAGGAAACTGTCACGTACTAGAACCAAACATTTTAAGACATGTGACATCTACCAACCCGCACTGGGCCCGCGTGGTGGATTAAGGCCCATTCCCTATCACAAGTCCCACAGAGAGGCGACATTTGTCCCAGCAGTGGGAACATTATTACTATATGTCTGTATTTCATGGGATATAATATGTCTTAAGTCTAAATTATTTATGTGATAAGATTAGGACTAGTGTTTAAAGTAACTAGCTACCTATGACAGAAGCCTTATGAAACACAACGTAAATCTGTAGCCTCAGAGGGAAGGACCAAGTTTACGTGAGAGATCTTTTGTACCTATAGTAGGAATTCTTAAATATTAATTTTGAAAAAGGGATCGTTTTATGAAATCAAGTTAAGTTAGAATGAAATGCAAATAAGTTTAAGGCAGAAACTACTGTGTACTTAGATGTGATTGGGTATTTCTGTAATATTGCAGAGTAGGTAAAGTTCTCCCAAACATATGTATATAGCTTTGTTTATAAGTAAACTGATTGTAACTTAGTTTACACATTGTTCGTGTGTGTGTGTGTGTGTGTGGTGTTTTTATGAATAAGGATTATTAGATTATTATTTAGTATCAATCTTAAGATTTTTTGAAGATTCTTATATAGAAGCGAAGTCAAAATGAATCAAAAACATATTTCATATTACAAAACTTTTATTCATTAATAAACAATAACACATATTTATTTACATATATACAATATTTACAGTTTATAAAATACTATAACTACATTCAAATACACTTAAACCAAAAACTACTTACTAACTTAGCCTAAAAATATCATAGTTACAACTTAACCTAAATTATAATCTAACACAAGTTTTACTACATAAAAAAAATATAACAAGGTGTATCGTTACCTAGTCACTTGATTATGGAGGTCAGATAGACACATACTCCATGTAAGTACAACACTTAACCCTAACACACATTATGCTGCATCGTTAGACTCGAAGCCAACCTCAACGTCATTGGGAAAGCCCTGGGCAGATTCATTACACCTTAGGCTGCAGTCTTGATCGTGATGGCCGTATTATGTACTCTCCGTACCTTGCATATATTGCGTATCGGACATACGCATAATGTTCCAAGTCAAAGCTGAAAATAGCAGCCGACATCATAGCTTCAAGAACCTTGTCGTTAGTTTCTTTCTCCTCGATGTAATCCACCAAACTTTGCACACGTTCCGGGTCGAGCGAATGCGAAAGATTAAAACGCACTTTGCCTTTTTTTTGCTCTTTGTCTAAATTCTTGATAACCGTCTTGTGCTTAATAATCTCTTTATTCAGCTGCTTCTCGTATTGTTTCCAATTCTTGTCAGCTATCGGGTCACTGCACAGATGGTATTCCCTCTCCCAATGGTCTCGTTTGTTCCTTAGTTTCCTAATGTTATCAGGGATGTATCGTAATTGAACATCCTCGAGCTCAGTGTGTGATATTCTTGCTTCCAGATGATTTATCTCTTGTCTCTCGTGCTCTTCATCAGTTTCCTTTGTGAAATGATTTTCTGTAATGTCTTCCAGCAACGACCATTCCGTTTTCCTCTCTGGATGATGCAGGGTGACAAGGTTCTGTAGAATTTGCCGGTAGCGCTTGTACTTTACTTCCAGCTGCAAGTCAGATATATCGGCTACTGAAGTCTCCATGATCGTTAATAACGTTTACTGACGTAATACGATAAACAAAGTTGAGATGTGAACACTGCAGAGGCTAATATGCGACTGCAGAAAATACTCGTTACAAACATGTCATGATTTTACAAGCTGGGCGTGGCGTATTACGAAAAGGGGATGGCGCTATACGTAATCTATAGCTCCATCTCTTTTTTACAATGAAACAATGATATTGACAATGTCCTAATGGTCGCAGGTAAAAAAATACTGGTAGGTACAGGTAATAATGCTTAGTGAAAGATAAGAACCCATTGTAATGTTATTAGGTAGAGGTCTGTTTCATTGTTAAATACGTAGAAAGAATAATAAGTGTTTGTTTAAAGAATAATAGTAAGTAGTTCATTGTTGTAAATAGTCAATGTAAAATATTTCGTTGATAACTACTCCGTGGATAAGAAATTTTTAAACTTTATTTTGGGGTTTGAGTCAAAGTGCTGTGTATATTATGTGATATAAATAAAGTTATTAATAATTACTACAGCTGCATTGTCAATGTAAGCATTTTAAGTCATATGTGTTCTAATACCTTTATCGCCAAGCAACAGTTGAGCCTTATACCCTAGGAAATCTTAAACTAACCCTGCATGACGATGAACATTAAGTAAGTACTGTATTTCAGTGACAGCAGTGGTGGCCTAGTGGTAGCGGCCGCGACTTACAAGTTGTAGGACGTGAGTTCGAACCCAGGCAGGCGCTTTACTTTGTGTAAACTATTTCATCACCACTGCTCTCATTATGGTGAAGGAGAACATCGTGAGGAAACCGTCACGTACTAGAACCAAACATTTTAAGACATGTGACATCTACCAACCCGCACTGGGCCCGCGTGGTGGATTAAGGCCCATTCCCTATCACAAGTCCCACAGAGAGGCGACATTTGTCCCAGCAGTGGGAACATTATTACTATATGTCTGTATTTCATGGGATATAATATGTCTTAAGTCTAAATTATTTATGTGATAAGATTAGGACTAGTGTTTAAAGTAACTAGCTACCTATGACAGAAGCCTTATGAAACACAACGTAAATCTGTAGCCTCAGAGGGAAGGACCAAGTTTACGTGAGAGATCTTTTGTACCTATAGTAGGAATTCTTAAATATTAATTTTGAAAAAGGGATCGTTTTATGAAATCAAGTTAAGTTAGAATGAAATGCAAATAAGTTTAAGGCAGAAACTACTGTGTACTTAGATGTGATTGGGTATTTCTGTAATATTGCAGAGTAGGTAAAGTTCTCCCAAACATATGTATATAGCTTTGTTTATAAGTAAACTGATTGTAACTTAGTTTACACATTGTTCGTGTGTGTGTGTGTGTGTGTGGTGTTTTTATGAATAAGGATTATTAGATTATTATTTAGTATCAATCTTAAGATTTTTTGAAGATTCTTATATAGAAGCGAAGTCAAAATGAATCAAAAACATATTTCATATTACAAAACTTTTATTCATTAATAAACAATAACACATATTTATTTACATATATACAATATTTACAGTTTATAAAATACTATAACTACATTCAAATACACTTAAACCAAAAACTACTTACTAACTTAGCCTAAAAATATCATAGTTACAACTTAACCTAAATTATAATCTAACACAAGTTTTACTACATAAAAAAAATATAACAAGGTGTATCGTTACCTAGTCACTTGATTATGGAGGTCAGATAGACACATACTCCATGTAAGTACAACACTTAACCCTAACACACATTATGCTGCATCGTTAGACTCGAAGCCAACCTCAACGTCATTGGGAAAGCCCTGGGCAGATTCATTACACCTTAGGCTGCAGTCTTGATCGTGATGGCCGTATTATGTACTCTCCGTACCTTGCATATATTGCGTATCGGACATACGCATAATGTTCCAAGTCAAAGCTGAAAATAGCAGCCGACATCATAGCTTCAAGAACCTTGTCGTTAGTTTCTTTCTCCTCGATGTAATCCACCAAACTTTGCACACGTTCCGGGTCGAGCGAATGCGAAAGATTAAAACGCACTTTGCCTTTTTTTTGCTCTTTGTCTAAATTCTTGATAACCGTCTTGTGCTTAATAATCTCTTTATTCAGCTGCTTCTCGTATTGTTTCCAATTCTTGTCAGCTATCGGGTCACTGCACAGATGGTATTCCCTCTCCCAATGGTCTCGTTTGTTCCTTAGTTTCCTAATGTTATCAGGGATGTATCGTAATTGAACATCCTCGAGCTCAGTGTGTGATATTCTTGCTTCCAGATGATTTATCTCTTGTCTCTCGTGCTCTTCATCAGTTTCCTTTGTGAAATGATTTTCTGTAATGTCTTCCAGCAACGACCATTCCGTTTTCCTCTCTGGATGATGCAGGGTGACAAGGTTCTGTAGAATTTGCCGGTAGCGCTTGTACTTTACTTCCAGCTGCAAGTCAGATATATCGGCTACTGAAGTCTCCATGATCGTTAATAACGTTTACTGACGTAATACGATAAACAAAGTTGAGATGTGAACACTGCAGAGGCTAATATGCGACTGCAGAAAATACTCGTTACAAACATGTCATGATTTTACAAGCTGGGCGTGGCGTATTACGAAAAGGGGATGGCGCTATACGTAATCTATAGCTCCATCTCTTTTTTACAATGAAACAATGATATTGACAATGTCCTAATGGTCGCAGGTAAAAAAATACTGGTAGGTACAGGTAATAATGCTTAGTGAAAGATAAGAACCCATTGTAATGTTATTAGGTAGAGGTCTGTTTCATTGTTAAATACGTAGAAAGAATAATAAGTGTTTGTTTAAAGAATAATAGTAAGTAGTTCATTGTTGTAAATAGTCAATGTAAAATATTTCGTTGATAACTACTCCGTGGATAAGAAATTTTTAAACTTTATTTTGGGGTTTGAGTCAAAGTGCTGTGTATATTATGTGATATAAATAAAGTTATTAATAATTACTACAGCTGCATTGTCAATGTAAGCATTTTAAGTCATATGTGTTCTAATACCTTTATCGCCAAGCAACAGTTGAGCCTTATACCCTAGGAAATCTTAAACTAACCCTGCATGACGATGAACATTAAGTAAGTACTGTATTTCAGTGACAGCAGTGGTGGCCTAGTGGTAGCGGCCGCGACTTACAAGTTGTAGGACGTGAGTTCGAACCCAGGCAGGCGCTTTACTTTGTGTAAACTATTTCATCACCACTGCTCTCATTATGGTGAAGGAGAACATCGTGAGGAAACCGTCACGTACTAGAACCAAACATTTTAAGACATGTGACATCTACCAACCCGCACTGGGCCCGCGTGGTGGATTAAGGCCCATTCCCTATCACAAGTCCCACAGAGAGGCGACATTTGTCCCAGCAGTGGGAACATTATTACTATATGTCTGTATTTCATGGGATATAATATGTCTTAAGTCTAAATTATTTATGTGATAAGATTAGGACTAGTGTTTAAAGTACCTAGCTACCTATGACAGAAGCCTTATGAAACACAACGTAAATCTGTAGCCTCAGAGGGAAGGACCAAGTTTACGTGAGAGATCTTTTGTACCTATAGTAGGAATTCTTAAATATTAATTTTGAAAAAGGGATCGTTTTATGAAATCAAGTTAAGTTAGAATGAAATGCAAATAAGTTTAAGGCAGAAACTACTGTGTACTTAGATGTGATTGGGTATTTCTGTAATATTGCAGAGTAGGTAAAGTTCTCCCAAACATATGTATATAGCTTTGTTTATAAGTAAACTGATTGTAACTTAGTTTACACTTTGTTCGTGTGTGTGTGTGTGTGTGTGTGTGGTGTTTTTATGAATAAGGATTATTAGATTATTATTTAGTATCAATCTTAAGATTTTTTGAAGATTCTTATATAGAAGCGAAGTCAAAATGAATCAAAAACATATTTCATATTACAAAACTTTTATTCATTAATAAACAATAACACATATTTATTTACATATATACAATATTTACAGTTTATAAAATACTATAACTACATTCAAATACACTTAAACCAAAAACTACTTACTAACTTAGCCTAAAAATATCATAGTTACAACTTAACCTAAATTATAATCTAACACAAGTTTTACTACATAAAAAAAATATAACAAGGTGTATCGTTACCTAGTCACTTGATTATGGAGGTCAGATAGACACATACTCCATGTAAGTACAACACTTAACCCTAACACACATTATGCTGCATCGTTAGACTCGAAGCCAACCTCAACGTCATTGGGAAAGCCCTGGGCAGATTCATTACACCTTAGGCTGCAGTCTTGATCGTGATGGCCGTATTATGTACTCTCCGTACCTTGCATATATTGCGTATCGGACATACGCATAATGTTCCAAGTCAAAGCTGAAAATAGCAGCCGACATCATAGCTTCAAGAACCTTGTCGTTAGTTTCTTTCTCCTCGATGTAATCCACCAAACTTTGCACACGTTCCGGGTCGAGCGAATGCGAAAGATTAAAACGCACTTTGCCTTTTTTTTGCTCTTTGTCTAAATTCTTGATAACCGTCTTGTGCTTAATAATTTCTTTATTCAGCTGCTTCTCGTATTGTTTCCAATTCTTGTCAGCTATCGGGTCACTGCACAGATGGTATTCCCTCTCCCAATGATCTCGTTTGTTCCTTAGTTTCCTAATGTTATCAGGGATGTATCGTAATTGAACATCCTCGAGCTCAGTGTGTGATATTCTTGCTTCCAGATGATTTATCTCTTGTCTCTCGTGCTCTTCATCAGTTTCCTTTGTGAAATGATTTTCTGTAATGTCTTCCAGCAACGACCATTCCGTTTTCCTCTCTGGATGATGCAGGGTGACAAGGTTCTGTAGAATTTGCCGGTAGCGCTTGTACTTTACTTCCAGCTGCAAGTCAGATATATCGGCTACTGAAGTCTCCATGATCGTTAATAACGTTTACTGACGTAATACGATAAACAAAGTTGAGATGTGAACACTGCAGAGGCTAATATGCGACTGCAGAAAATACTCGTTACAAACATGTCATGATTTTACAAGCTGGGCGTGGCGTATTACGAAAAGGGGATGGCGCTATACGTAATCTATAGCTCCATCTCTTTTTTACAATGAAACAATGATATTGACAATGTCCTAATGGTCGCAGGTAAAAATATACTGGTAGGTACAGGTAATAATGCTTAGTGAAAGATAAGAACCCATTGTAATGTTATTAGGTAGAGGTCTGTTTCATTGTTAAATACGTAGAAAGAATAATAAGTGTTTGTTTAAAGAATAATAGTAAGTAGTTCATTGTTGTAAATAGTCAATGTAAAATATTTCGTTGATAACTACTCCGTGGATAAGAAATTTTTAAACTTTATTTTGGGGTTTGAGTCAAAGTGCTGTGTATATTATGTGATATAAATAAAGTTATTAATAATTACTACAGCTGCATTGTCAATGTAAGCATTTTAAGTCATATATGTTCTAATACCTTTATCGCCAAGCAACAGTTGAGCCTTATACCCTAGGAAATCTTAAACTAACCCTGCATGACGATGAACATTAAGTAAGTACTGTATTTCAGTGACAGCAGTGGTGGCCTAGTGGTAGCGGCCGCGACTTACAAGTTGTAGGACGTGAGTTCGAACCCAGGCAGGCGCTTTACTTTGTGTAAACTATTTCATCACCACTGCTCTCATTATGGTGAAGGAGAACATCGTGAGGAAACCGTCACGTACTAGAACCAAACATTTTAAGACATGTGACATCTACCAACCCGCACTGGGCCCGCGTGGTGGATTAAGGGCCATTCCCTATCACAAGTCCCACAGAGAGGCGACATTTGTCCCAGCAGTGGGAACATTATTACTATATGTCTGTATTTCATGGGATATAATATGTCTTAAGTCTAAATTATTTATGTGATAAGATTAGGACTAGTGTTTAAAGTACCTAGCTACCTATGACAGAAGCCTTATGAAACACAACGTAAATCTGTAGCCTCAGAGGGAAGGACCAAGTTCACGTGAGAGATCTTTTGTACCTATAGTAGGAATTCTTAAATATTAATTTTGAAAAAGGGATCGTTTTATGAAATCAAGTTAAGTTAGAATGAAATGCAAATAAGTTTAAGGCAGAAACTACTGTGTAGTTTACACATTGTTCGTGTGTGTGTGTGTGTGTGTGGTGTTTTTATGAATAAGGATTATTAGATTATTATTTAGTATCAATCTTAAGATTTTTTGAAGATTCTTATATAGAAGCGAAGTCAAAATGAATCAAAAACATATTTCATATTACAAAACTTTTATTCATTAATAAACAATAACACATATTTATTTACATATATACAATATTTACAGTTTATAAAATACTATAACTACATTCAAATACACTTAAACCAAAAACTACTTACTAACTTAGCCTAAAAATATCATAGTTACAACTTAACCTAAATTATAATCTAACACAAGTTTTACTACATAAAAAAAATATAACAAGGTGTATCGTTACCTAGTCACTTGATTATGGAGGTCAGATAGACACATACTCCATGTAAGTACAACACTTAACCCTAACACACATTATGCTGCATCGTTAGACTCGAAGCCAACCTCAACGTCATTGGGAAAGCCCTGGGCAGATTCATTACACCTTAGGCTGCAGTCTTGATCGTGATGGCCGTATTATGTACTCTCCGTACCTTGCATATATTGCGTATCGGACATACGCATAATGTTCCAAGTCAAAGCTGAAAATAGCAGCCGACATCATAGCTTCAAGAACCTTGTCGTTAGTTTCTTTCTCCTCGATGTAATCCACCAAACTTTGCACACGTTCCGGGTCGAGCGAATGCGAAAGATTAAAACGCACTTTGCCTTTTTTTTGCTCTTTGTCTAAATTCTTGATAACCGTCTTGTGCTTAATAATCTCTTTATTCAGCTGCTTCTCGTATTGTTTCCAATTCTTGTCAGCTATCGGGTCACTGCACAGATGGTATTCCCTCTCCCAATGGTCTCGTTTGTTCCTTAGTTTCCTAATGTTATCAGGGATGTATCGTAATTGAACATCCTCGAGCTCAGTGTGTGATATTCTTGCTTCCAGATGATTTATCTCTTGTCTCTCGTGCTCTTCATCAGTTTCCTTTGTGAAATGATTTTCTGTAATGTCTTCCAGCAACGACCATTCCGTTTTCCTCTCTGGATGATGCAGGGTGACAAGGTTCTGTAGAATTTGCCGGTAGCGCTTGTACTTTACTTCCAGCTGCAAGTCAGATATATCGGCTACTGAAGTCTCCATGATCGTTAATAACGTTTACTGACGTAATACGATAAACAAAGTTGAGATGTGAACACTGCAGAGGCTAATATGCGACTGCAGAAAATACTCGTTACAAACATGTCATGATTTTACAAGCTGGGCGTGGCGTATTACGAAAAGGGGATGGCGCTATACGTAATCTATAGCTCCATCTCTTTTTTACAATGAAACAATGATATTGACAATGTCCTAATGGTCGCAGGTAAAAAAATACTGGTAGGTACAGGTAATAATGCTTAGTGAAAGATAAGAACCCATTGTAATGTTATTAGGTAGAGGTCTGTTTCATTGTTAAATACGTAGAAAGAATAATAAGTGTTTGTTTAAAGAATAATAGTAAGTAGTTCATTGATGTAAATAGTCAATGTAAAATATTTCGTTGATAACTACTCCGTGGATAAGAAATTTTTAAACTTTATTTTGGGGTTTGAGTCAAAGTGCTGTGTATATTATGTGATATAAATAAAGTTATTAATAATTACTACAGCTGCATTGTCAATGTAAGCATTTTAAGTCATATGTGTTCTAATACCTTTATCGCCAAGCAACAGTTGAGCCTTATACCCTAGGAAATCTTAAACTAACCCTGCATGACGATGAACATTAAGTAAGTACTGTATTTCAGTGACAGCAGTGGTGGCCTAGTGGTAGCGGCCGCGACTTACAAGTTGTAGGACGTGAGTTCGAACCCAGGCAGGCGCTTTACTTTGTGTAAACTATTTCATCACCACTGCTCTCATTATGGTGAAGGAGAACATCGTGAGGAAACCGTCACGTACTAGAACCAAACATTTTAAGACATGTGACATCTACCAACCCGCACTGGGCCCGCGTGGTGGATTAAGGCCCATTCCCTATCACAAGTCCCACAGAGAGGCGACCTTTGTCCCAGCAGTGGGAACATTATTACTATATGTCTGTATTTCATGGGATATAATATGTCTTAAGTCTAAATTATTTATGTGATAAGATTAGGACTAGTGTTTAAAGTACCTAGCTACCTATGACAGAAGCCTTATGAAACACAACGTAAATCTGTAGCCTCAGAGGGAAGGACCAAGTTCACGTGAGAGATCTTTTGTACCTATAGTAGGAATTCTTAAATATTAATTTTGAAAAAGGGATCGTTTTATGAAATCAAGTTAAGTTAGAATGAAATGCAAATAAGTTTAAGGCAGAAACTACTGTGTACTTAGATGTGATTGGGTATTTCTGTAATATTGCAGAGTGGGTAAAGTTCTCCCAAACATATGTGTATAGCTTTGTTTATAAGTAAACTGATTGTAACTTTGTTTACACATTGTTCGTGTGTGTGTGTGGTGTTTTTATGAATAAGGATTATTAGATTATTATTTAGTATCAATCTTAAGATTTTTTGAAGATTCTTATATAGAAGCGAAGTCAAAATGAATCAAAAACATATTTCATATTACAAAACTTTTATTCATTAATAAACAATAACACATATTTATTTACATATATACAATATTTACAGTTTATAAAATACTATAACTACATTCAAATACACTTAAACCAAAAACTACTTACTAACTTAGCCTAAAAATATCATAGTTACAACTTAACCTAAATTATAATCTAACACAAGTTTTACTACATAAAAAAAATATAACAAGGTGTATCGTTACCTAGTCACTTGATTATGGAGGTCAGATAGACACATACTCCATGTAAGTACAACACTTAACCCTAACACACATTATGCTGCATCGTTAGACTCGAAGCCAACCTCAACGTCATTGGGAAAGCCCTGGGCAGATTCATTACACCTTAGGCTGCAGTCTTGATCGTGATGGCCGTATTATGTACTCTCCGTACCTTGCATATATTGCGTATCGGACATACGCATAATGTTCCAAGTCAAAGCTGAAAATAGCAGCCAACATCATAGCTTCAAGAACCTTGTCGTTAGTTTCTTTCTCCTCGATGTAATCCACCAAACTTTGCACACGTTCCGGGTCGAGCGAATGCGAAAGATTAAAACGCACTTTGCCTTTTTTTTGCTCTTTGTCTAAATTCTTGATAACCGTCTTGTGCTTAATAATCTCTTTATTCAGCTGCTTCTCGTATTGTTTCCAATTCTTGTCAGCTATCGGGTCACTGCACAGATGGTATTCCCTCTCCCAATGGTCTCGTTTGTTCCTTAGTTTCCTAATGTTATCAGGGATGTATCGTAATTGAACATCCTCGAGCTCAGTGTGTGATATTCTTGCTTCCAGATAATTTATCTCTTGTCTCTCGTGCTCTTCATCAGTTTCCTTTGTGAAATGATTTTCTGTAATGTCTTCCAGCAACGACCATTCCGTTTTCCTCTCTGGATGATGCAGGGTGACAAGGTTCTGTAGAATTTGCCGGTAGCGCTTGTACTTTACTTCCAGCTGCAAGTCAGATATATCGGCTACTGAAGTCTCCATGATCGTTAATAACGTTTACTGACGTAATACGATAAACAAAGTTGAGATGTGAACACTGTAGAGGCTAATATGCGACTGCAGAAAATACTCGTTACAAACATGTCATGATTTTACAAGCTGGGCGTGGCGTATTACGAAAAGGGGATGGCGCTATACGTAATCTATAGCTCCATCTCTTTTTTACAATGAAACAATGATATTGACAATGTCCTAATGGTCGCAGGTAAAAAAATACTGGTAGGTACAGGTAATAATGCTTAGTGAAAGATAAGAACCCATTGTAATGTTATTAGGTAGAGGTCTGTTTCATTGTTAAATACGTAGAAAGAATAATAAGTGTTTGTTTAAAGAATAATAGTAAGTAGTTCATTGTTGTAAATAGTCAATGTAAAATATTTCGTTGATAACTACTCCGTGGATAAGAAATTTTTAAACTTTATTTTGGGGTTTGAGTCAAAGTGCTGTGTATATTATGTGATATAAATAAAGTTATTAATCATTACTACAGCTGCATTGTCAATGTAAGCATTTTAAGTCATATGTGTTCTAATACCTTTATCGCCAAGCAACAGTTGAGCCTTATACCCTAGGAAATCTTAAACTAACCCTGCATGACGATGAACATTAAGTAAGTACTGTATTTCAGTGACAGCAGTGGTGGCCTAGTGGTAGCGGCCGCGACTTACAAGTTGTAGGACGTGAGTTCGAACCCAGGCAGGCGCTTTACTTTGTGTAAACTATTTCATCACCACTGCTCTCATTATGGTGAAGGAGAACATCGTGAGGAAACCGTCACGTACTAGAACCAAACATTTTAAGACATGTGACATCTACCAACCCGCACTGGGCCCGCGTGGTGGATTAAGGCCCATTCCCTATCACAAGTCCCACAGAGAGGCGACATTTGTCCCAGCAGTGGGAACATTATTACTATATGTCTGTATTTCATGGGATATAATATGTCTTAAGTCTAAATTATTTATGTGATAAGATTAGGACTAGTGTTTAAAGTACCTAGCTACCTATGACAGAAGCCTTATGAAACACAACGTAAATCTGTAGCCTCAGAGGGAAGGACCAAGTTTACGTGAGAGATCTTTTGTACCTATAGTAGGAATTCTTAAATATTAATTTTGAAAAAGGGATCGTTTTATGAAATCAAGTTAAGTTAGAATGAAATGCAAATAAGTTTAAGGCAGAAACTACTGTGTACTTAGATGTGATTGGGTATTTCTGTAATATTGCAGAGTAGGTAAAGTTCTCCCAAACATATGTATATAGCTTTGTTTATAAGTAAACTGATTGTAACTTAGATTACACATTGTTCGTGTGTGTGTGTGTGTGTGTGGTGTTTTTATGAATAAGGATTATTAGATTATTATTTAGTATCAATCTTAAGATTTTTTGAAGATTCTTATATAGAAGCGAAGTCAAAATGAATCAAAAACATATTTCATATTACAAAACTTTTATTCATTAATAAACAATAACACATATTTATTTACATATATACAATATTTACAGTTTATAAAATACTATAACTACATTCAAATACACTTAAACCAAAAACTACTTACTAACTTAGCCTAAAAATATCATAGTTACAACTTAACCTAAATTATAATCTAACACAAGTTTTACTACATAAAAAAAATATAACAAGGTGTATCGTTACCTAGTCACTTGATTATGGAGGTCAGATAGACACATACTCCATGTAAGTACAACACTTAACCCTAACACACATTATGCTGCATCGTTAGACTCGAAGCCAACCTCAACGTCATTGGGAAAGCCCTGGGCAGATTCATTACACCTTAGGCTGCAGTCTTGATCGTGATGGCCGTATTATGTACTCTCCGTACCTTGCATATATTGCGTATCGGACATACGCATAATGTTCCAAGTCAAAGCTGAAAATAGCAGCCGACATCATAGCTTCAAGAACCTTGTCGTTAGTTTCTTTCTCCTCGATGTAATCCACCAAACTTTGCACACGTTCCGGGTCGAGCGAATGCGAAAGATTAAAACGCACTTTGCCTTTTTTTTGCTCTTTGTCTAAATTCTTGATAACCGTCTTGTGCTTAATAATCTCTTTATTCAGCTGCTTCTCGTATTGTTTCCAATTCTTGTCAGCTATCGGGTCACTGCACAGATGGTATTCCCTCTCCCAATGGTCTCGTTTGTTCCTTAGTTTCCTAATGTTATCAGGGATGTATCGTAATTGAACATCCTCGAGCTCAGTGTGTGATATTCTTGCTTCCAGATGATTTATCTCTTGTCTCTCGTGCTCTTCATCAGTTTCCTTTGTGAAATGATTTTCTGTAATGTCTTCCAGCAACGACCATTCCGTTTTCCTCTCTGGATGATGCAGGGTGACAAGGTTCTGTAGAATTTGCCGGTAGCGCTTGTACTTTACTTCCAGCTGCAAGTCAGATATATCGGCTACTGAAGTCTCCATGATCGTTAATAACGTTTACTGACGTAATACGATAAACAAAGTTGAGATGTGAACACTGTAGAGGCTAATATGCGACTGCAGAAAATACTCGTTACAAACATGTCATGATTTTACAAGCTGGGCGTGGCGTATTACGAAAAGGGGATGGCGCTATACTTAATCTATAGCTCCATCTCTTTTTTACAATGAAACAATGATATTGACAATGTCCTAATGGTCGCAGGTAAAAATATACTGGTAGGTACAGGTAATAATGCTTAGTGAAAGATAAGAACCCATTGTAATGTTATTAGGTAGAGGTCTGTTTCATTGTTAAATACGTAGAAAGAATAATAAGTGTTTGTTTAAAGAATAATAGTAAGTAGTTCATTGTTGTAAATAGTCAATGTAAAATATTTCGTTGATAACTACTCCGTGGATAAGAAATTTTTAAACTTTATTTTGGGGTTTGAGTCAAAGTGCTGTGTATATTATGTGATATAAATAAAGTTATTAATAATTACTACAGCTGCATTGTCAATGTAAGCATTTTAAGTCATATGTGTTCTAATACCTTTATCGCCAAGCAACAGTTGAGCCTTATACCCTAGGAAATCTTAAACTAACCCTGCATGACGATGAACATTAAGTAAGTACTGTATTTCAGTGACAGCAGAGGTGGCCTAGTGGTAGCGGCCGCGACTTACAAGTTGTAGGACGTGAGTTCGAACCCAGGCAGGCACTTTACTTTGTGTAAACTATTTCATCACCACTGCTCTCATTATGGTGAAGGAGAACATCGTGAGGAAACCGTCACGTACTAGAACCAAACATTTTAAGACATGTGACATCTACCAACCCGCACTGGGCCCGCGTGGTGGATTAAGGCCCATTCCCTATCACAAGTCCCACAGAGAGGCGACCTTTGTCCCAGCAGTGGGAACATTATTACTATATGTCTGTATTTCATGGGATATAATATGTCTTAAGTCTAAATTATTTATGTGATAAGATTAGGACTAGTGTTTAAAGTACCTAGCTACCTATGACAGAAGCCTTATGAAACACAACGTAAATCTGTAGCCTCAGAGGGAAGGACCAAGTTCACGTGAGAGATCTTTTGTACCTATAGTAGGAATTCTTAAATATTAATTTTGAAAAAGGGATCGTTTTATGAAATCAAGTTAAGTTAGAATGAAATGCAAATAAGTTTAAGGCAGAAACTACTGTGTACTTAGATGTGATTGGGTATTTCTGTAATATTGCAGAGTGGGTAAAGTTCTCCCAAACATATGTGTATAGCTTTGTTTATAAGTAAACTGATTGTAACTTTGTTTACACATTGTTCGTGTGTGTGTGTGTGTGTGGTGTTTTTATGAATAAGGATTATTAGATTATTATTTAGTATCAATCTTAAGATTTTTTGAAGATTCTTATATAGAAGCGAAGTCAAAATGAATCAAAAACATATTTCATATTACAAAACTTTTATTCATTAATAAACAATAACACATATTTATTTACATATATACAATATTTACAGTTTATAAAATACTATAACTACATTCAAATACACTTAAACCAAAAACTACTTACTAACTTAGCCTAAAAATATCATAGTTACAACTTAACCTAAATTATAATCTAACACAAGTTTTACTACATAAAAAAAATATAACAAGGTGTATCGTTACCTAGTCACTTGATTATGGAGGTCAGATAGACACATACTCCATGTAAGTACAACACTTAACCCTAACACACATTATGCTGCATCGTTAGACTCGAAGCCAACCTCAACGTCATTGGGAAAGCCCTGGGCAGATTCATTACACCTTAGGCTGCAGTCTTGATCGTGATGGCCGTATTATGTACTCTCCGTACCTTGCATATATTGCGTATCGGACATACGCATAATGTTCCAAGTCAAAGCTGAAAATAGCAGCCGACATCATAGCTTCAAGAACCTTGTCGTTAGTTTCTTTCTCCTCGATGTAATCCACCAAACTTTGCACACGTTCCGGGTCGAGCGAATGCGAAAGATTAAAACGCACTTTGCCTTTTTTTTGCTCTTTGTCTAAATTCTTGATAACCGTCTTGTGCTTAATAATCTCTTTATTCAGCTGCTTCTCGTATTGTTTCCAATTCTTGTCAGCTATCGGGTCACTGCACAGATGGTATTCCCTCTCCCAATGGTCTCGTTTGTTCCTTAGTTTCCTAATGTTATCAGGGATGTATCGTAATTGAACATCCTCGAGCTCAGTGTGTGATATTCTTGCTTCCAGATAATTTATCTCTTGTCTCTCGTGCTCTTCATCAGTTTCCTTTGTGAAATGATTTTCTGTAATGTCTTCCAGCAACGACCATTCCGTTTTCCTCTCTGGATGATGCAGGGTGACAAGGTTCTGTAGAATTTGCCGGTAGCGCTTGTACTTTACTTCCAGCTGCAAGTCAGATATATCGGCTACTGAAGTCTCCATGATCGTTAATAACGTTTACTGACGTAATACGATAAACAAAGTTGAGATGTGAACACTGTAGAGGCTAATATGCGACTGCAGAAAATACTCGTTACAAACATGTCATGATTTTACAAGCTGGGCGTGGCGTATTACGAAAAGGGGATGGCGCTATACGTAATCTATAGCTCCATCTCTTTTTTACAATGAAACAATGATATTGACAATGTCCTAATGGTCGCAGGTAAAAAAATACTGGTAGGTACAGGTAATAATGCTTAGTGAAAGATAAGAACCCATTGTAATGTTATTAGGTAGAGGTCTGTTTCATTGTTAAATACGTAGAAAGAATAATAAGTGTTTGTTTAAAGAATAATAGTAAGTAGTTCATTGTTGTAAATAGTCAATGTAAAATATTTCGTTGATAACTACTCCGTGGATAAGAAATTTTTAAACTTTATTTTGGGGTTTGAGTCAAAGTGCTGTGTATATTATGTGATATAAATAAAGTTATTAATCATTACTACAGCTGCATTGTCAATGTAAGCATTTTAAGTCATATGTGTTCTAATACCTTTATCGCCAAGCAACAGTTGAGCCTTATACCCTAGGAAATCTTAAACTAACCCTGCATGACGATGAACATTAAGTAAGTACTGTATTTCAGTGACAGCAGTGGTGGCCTAGTGGTAGCGGCCGCGACTTACAAGTTGTAGGACGTGAGTTCGAACCCAGGCAGGCGCTTTACTTTGTGTAAACTATTTCATCACCACTGCTCTCATTATGGTGAAGGAGAACATCGTGAGGAAACCGTCACGTACTAGAACCAAACATTTTAAGACATGTGACATCTACCAACCCGCACTGGGCCCGCGTGGTGGATTAAGGCCCATTCCCTATCACAAGTCCCACAGAGAGGCGACCTTTGTCCCAGCAGTGGGAACATTATTACTATATGTCTGTATTTCATGGGATATAATATGTCTTAAGTCTAAATTATTTATGTGATAAGATTAGGACTAGTGTTTAAAGTACCTAGCTACCTATGACAGAAGCCTTATGAAACACAACGTAAATCTGTAGCCTCAGAGGGAAGGACCAAGTTCACGTGAGAGATCTTTTGTACCTATAGTAGGAATTCTTAAATATTAATTTTGAAAAAGGGATCGTTTTATGAAATCAAGTTAAGTTAGAATGAAATGCAAATAAGTTTAAGGCAGAAACTACTGTGTACTTAGATGTGATTGGGTATTTCTGTAATATTGCAGAGTGGGTAAAGTTCTCCCAAACATATGTGTATAGCTTTGTTTATAAGTAAACTGATTGTAACTTTGTTTACACATTGTTCGTGTGTGTGTGTGTGTGTGGTGTTTTTATGAATAAGGATTATTAGATTATTATTTAGTATCAATCTTAAGATTTTTTGAAGATTCTTATATAGAAGCGAAGTCAAAATGAATCAAAAACATATTTCATATTACAAAACTTTTATTCATTAATAAACAATAACACATATTTATTTACATATATACAATATTTACAGTTTATAAAATACTATAACTACATTCAAATACACTTAAACCAAAAACTACTTACTAACTTAGCCTAAAAATATCATAGTTACAACTTAACCTAAATTATAATCTAACACAAGTTTTACTACATAAAAAAAATATAACAAGGTGTATCGTTACCTAGTCACTTGATTATGGAGGTCAGATAGACACATACTCCATGTAAGTACAACACTTAACCCTAACACACATTATGCTGCATCGTTAGACTCGAAGCCAACCTCAACGTCATTGGGAAAGCCCTGGGCAGATTCATTACACCTTAGGCTGCAGTCTTGATCGTGATGGCCGTATTATGTACTCTCCGTACCTTGCATATATTGCGTATCGGACATACGCATAATGTTCCAAGTCAAAGCTGAAAATAGCAGCCGACATCATAGCTTCAAGAACCTTGTCGTTAGTTTCTTTCTCCTCGATGTAATCCACCAAACTTTGCACACGTTCCGGGTCGAGCGAATGCGAAAGATTAAAACGCACTTTGCCTTTTTTTTGCTCTTTGTCTAAATTCTTGATAACCGTCTTGTGCTTAATAATCTCTTTATTCAGCTGCTTCTCGTATTGTTTCCAATTCTTGTCAGCTATCGGGTCACTGCACAGATGGTATTCCCTCTCCCAATGGTCTCGTTTGTTCCTTAGTTTCCTAATGTTATCAGGGATGTATCGTAATTGAACATCCTCGAGCTCAGTGTGTGATATTCTTGCTTCCAGATAATTTATCTCTTGTCTCTCGTGCTCTTCATCAGTTTCCTTTGTGAAATGATTTTCTGTAATGTCTTCCAGCAACGACCATTCCGTTTTCCTCTCTGGATGATGCAGGGTGACAAGGTTCTGTAGAATTTGCCGGTAGCGCTTGTACTTTACTTCCAGCTGCAAGTCAGATATATCGGCTACTGAAGTCTCCATGATCGTTAATAACGTTTACTGACGTAATACGATAAACAAAGTTGAGATGTGAACACTGTAGAGGCTAATATGCGACTGCAGAAAATACTCGTTACAAACATGTCATGATTTTACAAGCTGGGCGTGGCGTATTACGAAAAGGGGATGGCGCTATACGTAATCTATAGCTCCATCTCTTTTTTACAATGAAACAATGATATTGACAATGTCCTAATGGTCGCAGGTAAAAAAATACTGGTAGGTACAGGTAATAATGCTTAGTGAAAGATAAGAACCCATTGTAATGTTATTAGGTAGAGGTCTGTTTCATTGTTAAATACGTAGAAAGAATAATAAGTGTTTGTTTAAAGAATAATAGTAAGTAGTTCATTGTTGTAAATAGTCAATGTAAAATATTTCGTTGATAACTACTCCGTGGATAAGAAATTTTTAAACTTTATTTTGGGGTTTGAGTCAAAGTGCTGTGTATATTATGTGATATAAATAAAGTTATTAATAATTACTACAGCTGCATTGTCAATGTAAGCATTTTAAGTCATATGTGTTCTAATACCTTTATCGCCAAGCAACAGTTGAGCCTTATACCCTAGGAAATCTTAAACTAACCCTGCATGACGATGAACATTAAGTAAGTACTGTATTTCAGTGACAGCAGTGGTGGCCTAGTGGTAGCGGCCGCGACTTACAAGTTGTAGGACGTGAGTTCGAACCCAGGCAGGCGCTTTACTTTGTGTAAACTATTTCATCACCACTGCTCTCATTATGGTGAAGGAGAACATCGTGAGGAAACCGTCACGTACTAGAACCAAACATTTTAAGACATGTGACATCTACCAACCCGCACTGGGCCCGCGTGGTGGATTAAGGCCCATTCCCTATCACAAGTCCCACAGAGAGGCGACATTTGTCCCAGCAGTGGGAACATTATTACTATATGTCTGTATTTCATGGGATATAATATGTCTTAAGTCTAAATTATTTATGTGATAAGATTAGGACTAGTGTTTAAAGTACCTAGCTACCTATGACAGAAGCCTTATGAAACACAACGTAAATCTGTAGCCTCAGAGGGAAGGACCAAGTTTACGTGAGAGATCTTTTGTACCTATAGTAGGAATTCTTAAATATTAATTTTGAAAAAGGGATCGTTTTATGAAATCAAGTTAAGTTAGAATGAAATGCAAATAAGTTTAAGGCAGAAACTACTGTGTACTTAGATGTGATTGGGTATTTCTGTAATATTGCAGAGTAGGTAAAGTTCTCCCAAACATATGTATATAGCTTTGTTTATAAGTAAACTGATTGTAACTTAGTTTACACATTGTTCGTGTGTGTGTGTGTGTGTGTGGTGTTTTTATGAATAAGGATTATTAGATTATTATTTAGTATCAATCTTAAGATTTTTTGAAGATTCTTATATAGAAGCGAAGTCAAAATGAATCAAAAACATATTTCATATTACAAAACTTTTATTCATTAATAAACAATAACACATATTTATTTACATATATACAATATTTACAGTTTATAAAATACTATAACTACATTCAAATACACTTAAACCAAAAACTACTTACTAACTTAGCCTAAAAATATCATAGTTACAACTTAACCTAAATTATAATCTAACACAAGTTTTACTACATAAAAAAAATATAACAAGGTGTATCGTTACCTAGTCACTTGATTATGGAGGTCAGATAGACACATACTCCATGTAAGTACAACACTTAACCCTAACACACATTATGCTGCATCGTTAGACTCGAAGCCAACCTCAACGTCATTGGGAAAGCCCTGGGCAGATTCATTACACCTTAGGCTGCAGTCTTGATCGTGATGGCCGTATTATGTACTCTCCGTACCTTGCATATATTGCGTATCGGACATACGCATAATGTTCCAAGTCAAAGCTGAAAATAGCAGCCGACATCATAGCTTCAAGAACCTTGTCGTTAGTTTCTTTCTCCTCGATGTAATCCACCAAACTTTGCACACGTTCCGGGTCGAGCGAATGCGAAAGATTAAAACGCACTTTGCCTTTTTTTTGCTCTTTGTCTAAATTCTTGATAACCGTCTTGTGCTTAATAATCTCTTTATTCAGCTGCTTCTCGTATTGTTTCCAATTCTTGTCAGCTATCGGGTCACTGCACAGATGGTATTCCCTCTCCCAATGGTCTCGTTTGTTCCTTAGTTTCCTAATGTTATCAGGGATGTATCGTAATTGAACATCCTCGAGCTCAGTGTGTGATATTCTTGCTTCCAGATGATTTATCTCTTGTCTCTCGTGCTCTTCATCAGTTTCCTTTGTGAAATGATTTTCTGTAATGTCTTCCAGCAACGACCATTCCGTTTTCCTCTCTGGATGATGCAGGGTGACAAGGTTCTGTAGAATTTGCCGGTAGCGCTTGTACTTTACTTCCAGCTGCAAGTCAGATATATCGGCTACTGAAGTCTCCATGATCGTTAATAACGTTTACTGACGTAATACGATAAACAAAGTTGAGATGTGAACACTGTAGAGGCTAATATGCGACTGCAGAAAATACTCGTTACAAACATGTCATGATTTTACAAGCTGGGCGTGGCGTATTACGAAAAGGGGATGGCGCTATACGTAATCTATAGCTCCATCTCTTTTTTACAATGAAACAATGATATTGACAATGTCCTAATGGTCGCAGGTAAAAATATACTGGTAGGTACAGGTAATAATGCTTAGTGAAAGATAAGAACCCATTGTAATGTTATTAGGTAGAGGTCTGTTTCATTGTTAAATACGTAGAAAGAATAATAAGTGTTTGTTTAAAGAATAATAGTAAGTAGTTCATTGTTGTAAATAGTCAATGTAAAATATTTCGTTGATAACTACTCCGTGGATAAGAAATTTTTAAACTTTATTTTGGGGTTTGAGTCAAAGTGCTGTGTATATTATGTGATATAAATAAAGTTATTAATAATTACTACAGCTGCATTGTCAATGTAAGCATTTTAAGTCATATGTGTTCTAATACCTTTATCGCCAAGCAACAGTTGAGCCTTATACCCTAGGAAATCTTAAACTAACCCTGCATGACGATGAACATTAAGTAAGTACTGTATTTCAGTGACAGCAGAGGTGGCCTAGTGGTAGCGGCCGCGACTTACAAGTTGTAGGACGTGAGTTCGAACCCAGGCAGGCACTTTACTTTGTGTAAACTATTTCATCACCACTGCTCTCATTATGGTGAAGGAGAACATCGTGAGGAAACCGTCACGTACTAGAACCAAACATTTTAAGACATGTGACATCTACCAACCCGCACTGGGCCCGCGTGGTGGATTAAGGCCCATTCCCTATCACAAGTCCCACAGAGAGGCGACATTTGTCCCAGCAGTGGGAACATTATTACTATATGTCTGTATTTCATGGGATATAATATGTCTTAAGTCTAAATTATTTATGTGATAAGATTAGGACTAGTGTTTAAAGTACCTAGCTAACTATGACAGAAGCCTTATGAAACACAACGTAAATCTGTAGCCTCAGAGGGAAGGACCAAGTTTACGTGAGAGATCTTTTGTACCTATAGTAGGAATTCTTAAATATTAATTTTGAAAAAGGGATCGTTTTATGAAATCAAGTTAAGTTAGAATGAAATGCAAATAAGTTTAAGGCAGAAACTACTGTGTACTTAGATGTGATTGGGTATTTCTGTAATATTGCAGAGTAGGTAAAGTTCTCCCAAACATATGTATATAGCTTTGTTTATAAGTAAACTGATTGTAACTTAGTTTACACATTGTTCGTGTGTGTGTGTGTGTGGTGTTTTTATGAATAAGGATTATTAGATTATTATTTAGTATCAATCTTAAGATTTTTTGAAGATTCTTATATAGAAGCGAAGTCAAAATGAATCAAAAACATATTTCATATTACAAAACTTTTATTCATTAATAAACAATAACACATATTTATTTACATATATACAATATTTACAGTTTATAAAATACTATAACTACATTCAAATACACTTAAACCAAAAACTACTTACTAACTTAGCCTAAAAATATCATAGTTACAACTTAACCTAAATTATAATCTAACACAAGTTTTACTACATAAAAAAAATATAACAAGGTGTATCGTTACCTAGTCACTTGATTATGGAGGTCAGATAGACACATACTCCATGTAAGTACAACACTTAACCCTAACACACATTATGCTGCATCGTTAGACTCGAAGCCAACCTCAACGTCATTGGGAAAGCCCTGGGCAGATTCATTACACCTTAGGCTGCAGTCTTGATCGTGATGGCCGTATTATGTACTCTCCGTACCTTGCATATATTGCGTATCGGACATACGCATAATGTTCCAAGTCAAAGCTGAAAATAGCAGCCGACATCATAGCTTCAAGAACCTTGTCGTTAGTTTCTTTCTCCTCGATGTAATCCACCAAACTTTGCACACGTTCCGGGTCGAGCGAATGCGAAAGATTAAAACGCACTTTGCCTTTTTTTTGCTCTTTGTCTAAATTCTTGATAACCGTCTTGTGCTTAATAATCTCTTTATTCAGCTGCTTCTCGTATTGTTTCCAATTCTTGTCAGCTATCGGGTCACTGCACAGATGGTATTCCCTCTCCCAATGGTCTCGTTTGTTCCTTAGTTTCCTAATGTTATCAGGGATGTATCGTAATTGAACATCCTCGAGCTCAGTGTGTGATATTCTTGCTTCCAGATGATTTATCTCTTGTCTCTCGTGCTCTTCATCAGTTTCCTTTGTGAAATGATTTTCTGTAATGTCTTCCAGCAACGACCATTCCGTTTTCCTCTCTGGATGATGCAGGGTGACAAGGTTCTGTAGAATTTGCCGGTAGCGCTTGTACTTTACTTCCAGCTGCAAGTCAGATATATCGGCTACTGAAGTCTCCATGATCGTTAATAACGTTTACTGACGTAATACGATAAACAAAGTTGAGATGTGAACACTGCAGAGGCTAATATGCGACTGCAGAAAATACTCGTTACAAACATGTCATGATTTTACAAGCTGGGCGTGGCGTATTACGAAAAGGGGATGGCGCTATACGTAATCTATAGCTCCATCTCTTTTTTACAATGAAACAATGATATTGACAATGTCCTAATGGTCGCAGGTAAAAAAATACTGGTAGGTACAGGTAATAATGCTTAGTGAAAGATAAGAACCCATTGTAATGTTATTAGGTAGAGGTCTGTTTCATTGTTAAATACGTAGAAAGAATAATAAGTGTTTGTTTAAAGAATAATAGTAAGTAGTTCATTGTTGTAAATAGTCAATGTAAAATATTTCGTTGATAACTACTCCGTGGATAAGAAATTTTTAAACTTTATTTTGGGGTTTGAGTCAAAGTGCTGTGTATATTATGTGATATAAATAAAGTTATTAATAATTACTACAGCTGCATTGTCAATGTAAGCATTTTAAGTCATATGTGTTCTAATACCTTTATCGCCAAGCAACAGTTGAGCCTTATACCCTAGGAAATCTTAAACTAACCCTGCATGACGATGAACATTAAGTAAGTACTGTATTTCAGTGACAGCAGTGGTGGCCTAGTGGTAGCGGCCGCGACTTACAAGTTGTAGGACGTGAGTTCGAACCCAGGCAGGCGCTTTACTTTGTGTAAACTATTTCATCACCACTGCTCTCATTATGGTGAAGGAGAACATCGTGAGGAAACCGTCACGTACTAGAACCAAACATTTTAAGACATGTGACATCTACCAACCCGCACTGGGCCCGCGTGGTGGATTAAGGCCCATTCCCTATCACAAGTCCCACAGAGAGGCGACATTTGTCCCAGCAGTGGGAACATTATTACTATATGTCTGTATTTCATGGGATATAATATGTCTTAAGTCTAAATTATTTATGTGATAAGATTAGGACTAGTGTTTAAAGTACCTAGCTACCTATGACAGAAGCCTTATGAAACACAACGTAAATCTGTAGCCTCAGAGGGAAGGACCAAGTTTACGTGAGAGATCTTTTGTACCTATAGTAGGAATTCTTAAATATTAATTTTGAAAAAGGGATCGTTTTATGAAATCAAGTTAAGTTAGAATGAAATGCAAATAAGTTTAAGGCAGAAACTACTGTGTAGTTTACACATTGTTCGTGTGTGTGTGTGTGTGTGTGTGTGGTGTTTTTATGAATAAGGATTATTAGATTATTATTTAGTATCAATCTTAAGATTTTTTGAAGATTCTTATATAGAAGCGAAGTCAAAATGAATCAAAAACATATTTCATATTACAAAACTTTTATTCATTAATAAACAATAACACATATTTATTTACATATATACAATATTTACAGTTTATAAAATACTATAACTACATTCAAATACACTTAAACCAAAAACTACTTACTAACTTAGCCTAAAAATATCATAGTTACAACTTAACCTAAATTATAATCTAACACAAGTTTTACTACATAAAAAAAATATAACAAGGTGTATCGTTACCTAGTCACTTGATTATGGAGGTCAGATAGACACATACTCCATGTAAGTACAACACTTAACCCTAACACACATTATGCTGCATCGTTAGACTCGAAGCCAACCTCAACGTCATTGGGAAAGCCCTGGGCAGATTCATTACACCTTAGGCTGCAGTCTTGATCGTGATGGCCGTATTATGTACTCTCCGTACCTTGCATATATTGCGTATCGGACATACGCATAATGTTCCAAGTCAAAGCTGAAAATAGCAGCCGACATCATAGCTTCAAGAACCTTGTCGTTAGTTTCTTTCTCCTCGATGTAATCCACCAAACTTTGCACACGTTCCGGGTCGAGCGAATGCGAAAGATTAAAACGCACTTTGCCTTTTTTTTGCTCTTTGTCTAAATTCTTGATAACCGTCTTGTGCTTAATAATCTCTTTATTCAGCTGCTTCTCGTATTGTTTCCAATTCTTGTCAGCTATCGGGTCACTGCACAGATGGTATTCCCTCTCCCAATGGTCTCGTTTGTTCCTTAGTTTCCTAATGTTATCAGGGATGTATCGTAATTGAACATCCTCGAGCTCAGTGTGTGATATTCTTGCTTCCAGATGATTTATCTCTTGTCTCTCGTGCTCTTCATCAGTTTCCTTTGTGAAATGATTTTCTGTAATGTCTTCCAGCAACGACCATTCCGTTTTCCTCTCTGGATGATGCAGGGTGACAAGGTTCTGTAGAATTTGCCGGTAGCGCTTGTACTTTACTTCCAGCTGCAAGTCAGATATATCGGCTACTGAAGTCTCCATGATCGTTAATAACGTTTACTGACGTAATACGATAAGCAAAGTTGAGATGTGAACACTGCAGAGGCTAATATGCGACTGCAGAAAATACTCGTTACAAACATGTCATGATTTTACAAGCTGGGCGTGGCGTATTACGAAAAGGGGATGGCGCTATACGTAATCTATAGCTCCATCTCTTTTTTACAATGAAACAATGATATTGACAATGTCCTAATGGTCGCAGGTAAAAAAATACTGGTAGGTACAGGTAATAATGCTTAGTGAAAGATAAGAACCCATTGTAATGTTATTAGGTAGAGGTCTGTTTCATTGTTAAATACGTAGAAAGAATAATAAGTGTTTGTTTAAAGAATAATAGTAAGTAGTTCATTGTTGTAAATAGTCAATGTAAAATATTTCGTTGATAACTACTCCGTGGATAAGAAATTTTTAAACTTTATTTTGGGGTTTGAGTCAAAGTGCTGTGTATATTATGTGATATAAATAAAGTTATTAATAATTACTACAGCTGCATTGTCAATGTAAGCATTTTAAGTCATATGTGTTCTAATACCTTTATCGCCAAGCAACAGTTGAGCCTTATACCCTAGGAAATCTTAAACTAACCCTGCATGACGATGAACATTAAGTAAGTACTGTATTTCAGTGACAGCAGTGGTGGCCTAGTGGTAGCGGCCGCGACTTACAAGTTGTAGGACGTGAGTTCGAACCCAGGCAGGCGCTTTACTTTGTGTAAACTATTTCATCACCACTGCTCTCATTATGGTGAAGGAGAACATCGTGAGGAAACCGTCACGTACTAGAACCAAACATTTTAAGACATGTGACATCTACCAACCCGCACTGGGCCCGCGTGGTGGATTAAGGCCCATTCCCTATCACAAGTCCCACAGAGAGGCGACATTTGTCCCAGCAGTGGGAACATTATTACTATATGTCTGTATTTCATGGGATATAATATGTCTTAAGTCTAAATTATTTATGTGATAAGATTAGGACTAGTGTTTAAAGTACCTAGCTACCTATGACAGAAGCCTTATGAAACACAACGTAAATCTGTAGCCTCAGAGGGAAGGACCAAGTTTACGTGAGAGATCTTTTGTACCTATAGTAGGAATTCTTAAATATTAATTTTGAAAAAGGGATCGTTTTATGAAATCAAGTTAAGTTAGAATGAAATGCAAATAAGTTTAAGGCAGAAACTACTGTGTAGTTTACACATTGTTCGTGTGTGTGTGTGTGTGTGTGTGTGGTGTTTTTATGAATAAGGATTATTAGATTATTATTTAGTATCAATCTTAAGATTTTTTGAAGATTCTTATATAGAAGCGAAGTCAAAATGAATCAAAAACATATTTCATATTACAAAACTTTTATTCATTAATAAACAATAACACATATTTATTTACATATATACAATATTTACAGTTTATAAAATACTATAACTACATTCAAATACACTTAAACCAAAAACTACTTACTAACTTAGCCTAAAAATATCATAGTTACAACTTAACCTAAATTATAATCTAACACAAGTTTTACTACATAAAAAAAATATAACAAGGTGTATCGTTACCTAGTCACTTGATTATGGAGGTCAGATAGACACATACTCCATGTAAGTACAACACTTAACCCTAACACACATTATGCTGCATCGTTAGACTCGAAGCCAACCTCAACGTCATTGGGAAAGCCCTGGGCAGATTCATTACACCTTAGGCTGCAGTCTTGATCGTGATGGCCGTATTATGTACTCTCCGTACCTTGCATATATTGCGTATCGGACATACGCATAATGTTCCAAGTCAAAGCTGAAAATAGCAGCCGACATCATAGCTTCAAGAACCTTGTCGTTAGTTTCTTTCTCCTCGATGTAATCCACCAAACTTTGCACACGTTCCGGGTCGAGCGAATGCGAAAGATTAAAACGCACTTTGCCTTTTTTTTGCTCTTTGTCTAAATTCTTGATAACCGTCTTGTGCTTAATAATCTCTTTATTCAGCTGCTTCTCGTATTGTTTCCAATTCTTGTCAGCTATCGGGTCACTGCACAGATGGTATTCCCTCTCCCAATGGTCTCGTTTGTTCCTTAGTTTCCTAATGTTATCAGGGATGTATCGTAATTGAACATCCTCGAGCTCAGTGTGTGATATTCTTGCTTCCAGATGATTTATCTCTTGTCTCTCGTGCTCTTCATCAGTTTCCTTTGTGAAATGATTTTCTGTAATGTCTTCCAGCAACGACCATTCCGTTTTCCTCTCTGGATGATGCAGGGTGACAAGGTTCTGTAGAATTTGCCGGTAGCGCTTGTACTTTACTTCCAGCTGCAAGTCAGATATATCGGCTACTGAAGTCTCCATGATCGTTAATAACGTTTACTGACGTAATACGATAAACAAAGTTGAGATGTGAACACTGCAGAGGCTAATATGCGACTGCAGAAAATACTCGTTACAAACATGTCATGATTTTACAAGCTGGGCGTGGCGTATTACGAAAAGGGGATGGCGCTATACGTAATCTATAGCTCCATCTCTTTTTTACAATGAAACAATGATATTGACAATGTCCTAATGGTCGCAGGTAAAAAAATACTGGTAGGTACAGGTAATAATGCTTAGTGAAAGATAAGAACCCATTGTAATGTTATTAGGTAGAGGTCTGTTTCATTGTTAAATACGTAGAAAGAATAATAAGTGTTTGTTTAAAGAATAATAGTAAGTAGTTCATTGTTGTAAATAGTCAATGTAAAATATTTCGTTGATAACTACTCCGTGGATAAGAAATTTTTAAACTTTATTTTGGGGTTTGAGTCAAAGTGCTGTGTATATTATGTGATATAAATAAAGTTATTAATAATTACTACAGCTGCATTGTCAATGTAAGCATTTTAAGTCATATGTGTTCTAATACCTTTATCGCCAAGCAACAGTTGAGCCTTATACCCTAGGAAATCTTAAACTAACCCTGCATGACGATGAACATTAAGTAAGTACTGTATTTCAGTGACAGCAGTGGTGGCCTAGTGGTAGCGGCCGCGACTTACAAGTTGTAGGACGTGAGTTCGAACCCAGGCAGGCGCTTTACTTTGTGTAAACTATTTCATCACCACTGCTCTCATTATGGTGAAGGAGAACATCGTGAGGAAACCGTCACGTACTAGAACCAAACATTTTAAGACATGTGACATCTACCAACCCGCACTGGGCCCGCGTGGTGGATTAAGGCCCATTCCCTATCACAAGTCCCACAGAGAGGCGACATTTGTCCCAGCAGTGGGAACATTATTACTATATGTCTGTATTTCATGGGATATAATATGTCTTAAGTCTAAATTATTTATGTGATAAGATTAGGACTAGTGTTTAAAGTACCTAGCTACCTATGACAGAAGCCTTATGAAACACAACGTAAATCTGTAGCCTCAGAGGGAAGGACCAAGTTTACGTGAGAGATCTTTTGTACCTATAGTAGGAATTCTTAAATATTAATTTTGAAAAAGGGATCGTTTTATGAAATCAAGTTAAGTTAGAATGAAATGCAAATAAGTTTAAGGCAGAAACTACTGTGTACTTAGATGTGATTGGGTATTTCTGTAATATTGCAGAGTAGGTAAAGTTCTCCCAAACATATGTATATAGCTTTGTTTATAAGTAAACTGATTGTAACTTAGTTTACACATTGTTCGTGTGTGTGTGTGTGTGTGTGTGGTGTTTTTATGAATAAGGATTATTAGATTATTATTTAGTATCAATCTTAAGATTTTTTGAAGATTCTTATATAGAAGCGAAGTCAAAATGAATCAAAAACATATTTCATATTACAAAACTTTTATTCATTAATAAACAATAACACATATTTATTTACATATATACAATATTTACAGTTTATAAAATACTATAACTACATTCAAATACACTTAAACCAAAAACTACTTACTAACTTAGCCTAAAAATATCATAGTTACAACTTAACCTAAATTATAATCTAACACAAGTTTTACTACATAAAAAAAATATAACAAGGTGTATCGTTACCTAGTCACTTGATTATGGAGGTCAGATAGACACATACTCCATGTAAGTACAACACTTAACCCTAACACACATTATGCTGCATCGTTAGACTCGAAGCCAACCTCAACGTCATTGGGAAAGCCCTGGGCAGATTCATTACACCTTAGGCTGCAGTCTTGATCGTGATGGCCGTATTATGTACTCTCCGTACCTTGCATATATTGCGTATCGGACATACGCATAATGTTCCAAGTCAAAGCTGAAAATAGCAGCCGACATCATAGCTTCAAGAACCTTGTCGTTAGTTTCTTTCTCCTCGATGTAATCCACCAAACTTTGCACACGTTCCGGGTCGAGCGAATGCGAAAGATTAAAACGCACTTTGCCTTTTTTTTGCTCTTTGTCTAAATTCTTGATAACCGTCTTGTGCTTAATAATCTCTTTATTCAGCTGCTTCTCGTATTGTTTCCAATTCTTGTCAGCTATCGGGTCACTGCACAGATGGTATTCCCTCTCCCAATGGTCTCGTTTGTTCCTTAGTTTCCTAATGTTATCAGGGATGTATCGTAATTGAACATCCTCGAGCTCAGTGTGTGATATTCTTGCTTCCAGATGATTTATCTCTTGTCTCTCGTGCTCTTCATCAGTTTCCTTTGTGAAATGATTTTCTGTAATGTCTTCCAGCAACGACCATTCCGTTTTCCTCTCTGGATGATGCAGGGTGACAAGGTTCTGTAGAATTTGCCGGTAGCGCTTGTACTTTACTTCCAGCTGCAAGTCAGATATATCGGCTACTGAAGTCTCCATGATCGTTAATAACGTTTACTGACGTAATACGATAAACAAAGTTGAGATGTGAACACTGCAGAGGCTAATATGCGACTGCAGAAAATACTCGTTACAAACATGTCATGATTTTACAAGCTGGGCGTGGCGTATTACGAAAAGGGGATGGCGCTATACGTAATCTATAGCTCCATCTCTTTTTTACAATGAAACAATGATATTGACAATGTCCTAATGGTCGCAGGTAAAAAAATACTGGTAGGTACAGGTAATAATGCTTAGTGAAAGATAAGAACCCATTGTAATGTTATTAGGTAGAGGTCTGTTTCATTGTTAAATACGTAGAAAGAATAATAAGTGTTTGTTTAAAGAATAATAGTAAGTAGTTCATTGTTGTAAATAGTCAATGTAAAATATTTCGTTGATAACTACTCCGTGGATAAGAAATTTTTAAACTTTATTTTGGGGTTTGAGTCAAAGTGCTGTGTATATTATGTGATATAAATAAAGTTATTAATAATTACTACAGCTGCATTGTCAATGTAAGCATTTTAAGTCATATGTGTTCTAATACCTTTATCGCCAAGCAACAGTTGAGCCTTATACCCTAGGAAATCTTAAACTAACCCTGCATGACGATGAACATTAAGTAAGTACTGTATTTCAGTGACAGCAGTGGTGGCCTAGTGGTAGCGGCCGCGACTTACAAGTTGTAGGACGTGAGTTCGAACCCAGGCAGGCGCTTTACTTTGTGTAAACTATTTCATCACCACTGCTCTCATTATGGTGAAGGAGAACATCGTGAGGAAACCGTCACGTACTAGAACCAAACATTTTAAGACATGTGACATCTACCAACCCGCACTGGGCCCGCGTGGTGGATTAAGGCCCATTCCCTATCACAAGTCCCACAGAGAGGCGACATTTGTCCCAGCAGTGGGAACATTATTACTATATGTCTGTATTTCATGGGATATAATATGTCTTAAGTCTAAATTATTTATGTGATAAGATTAGGACTAGTGTTTAAAGTACCTAGCTACCTATGACAGAAGCCTTATGAAACACAACGTAAATCTGTAGCCTCAGAGGGAAGGACCAAGTTTACGTGAGAGATCTTTTGTACCTATAGTAGGAATTCTTAAATATTAATTTTGAAAAAGGGATCGTTTTATGAAATCAAGTTAAGTTAGAATGAAATGCAAATAAGTTTAAGGCAGAAACTACTGTGTACTTAGATGTGATTGGGTATTTCTGTAATATTGCAGAGTAGGTAAAGTTCTCCCAAACATATGTATATAGCTTTGTTTATAAGTAAACTGATTGTAACTTAGTTTACACATTGTTCGTGTGTGTGTGTGTGTGTGTGGTGTTTTTATGAATAAGGATTATTAGATTATTATTTAGTATCAATCTTAAGATTTTTTGAAGATTCTTATATAGAAGCGAAGTCAAAATGAATCAAAAACATATTTCATATTACAAAACTTTTATTCATTAATAAACAATAACACATATTTATTTACATATATACAATATTTACAGTTTATAAAATACTATAACTACATTCAAATACACTTAAACCAAAAACTACTTACTAACTTAGCCTAAAAATATCATAGTTACAACTTAACCTAAATTATAATCTAACACAAGTTTTACTACATAAAAAAAATATAACAAGGTGTATCGTTACCTAGTCACTTGATTATGGAGGTCAGATAGACACATACTCCATGTAAGTACAACACTTAACCCTAACACACATTATGCTGCATCGTTAGACTCGAAGCCAACCTCAACGTCATTGGGAAAGCCCTGGGCAGATTCATTACACCTTAGGCTGCAGTCTTGATCGTGATGGCCGTATTATGTACTCTCCGTACCTTGCATATATTGCGTATCGGACATACGCATAATGTTCCAAGTCAAAGCTGAAAATAGCAGCCGACATCATAGCTTCAAGAACCTTGTCGTTAGTTTCTTTCTCCTCGATGTAATCCACCAAACTTTGCACACGTTCCGGGTCGAGCGAATGCGAAAGATTAAAACGCACTTTGCCTTTTTTTTGCTCTTTGTCTAAATTCTTGATAACCGTCTTGTGCTTAATAATCTCTTTATTCAGCTGCTTCTCGTATTGTTTCCAATTCTTGTCAGCTATCGGGTCACTGCACAGATGGTATTCCCTCTCCCAATGGTCTCGTTTGTTCCTTAGTTTCCTAATGTTATCAGGGATGTATCGTAATTGAACATCCTCGAGCTCAGTGTGTGATATTCTTGCTTCCAGATGATTTATCTCTTGTCTCTCGTGCTCTTCATCAGTTTCCTTTGTGAAATGATTTTCTGTAATGTCTTCCAGCAACGACCATTCCGTTTTCCTCTCTGGATGATGCAGAGTGACAAGGTTCTGTAGAATTTGCCGGTAGCGCTTGTACTTTACTTCCAGCTGCAAGTCAGATATATCGGCTACTGAAGTCTCCATGATCGTTAATAACGTTTACTGACGTAATACGATAAACAAAGTTGAGATGTGAACACTGCAGAGGCTAATATGCGACTGCAGAAAATACTCGTTACAAACATGTCATGATTTTACAAGCTGGGCGTGGCGTATTACGAAAAGGGGATGGCGCTATACGTAATCTATAGCTCCATCTCTTTTTTACAATGAAACAATGATATTGACAATGTCCTAATGGTCGCAGGTAAAAAAATACTGGTAGGTACAGGTAATAATGCTTAGTGAAAGATAAGAACCCATTGTAATGTTATTAGGTAGAGGTCTGTTTCATTGTTAAATACGTAGAAAGAATAATAAGTGTTTGTTTAAAGAATAATAGTAAGTAGTTCATTGTTGTAAATAGTCAATGTAAAATATTTCGTTGATAACTACTCCGTGGATAAGAAATTTTTAAACTTTATTTTGGGGTTTGAGTCAAAGTGCTGTGTATATTATGTGATATAAATAAAGTTATTAATAATTACTACAGCTGCATTGTCAATGTAAGCATTTTAAGTCATATGTGTTCTAATACCTTTATCGCCAAGCAACAGTTGAGCCTTATACCCTAGGAAATCTTAAACTAACCCTGCATGACGATGAACATTAAGTAAGTACTGTATTTCAGTGACAGCAGTGGTGGCCTAGTGGTAGCGGCCGCGACTTACAAGTTGTAGGACGTGAGTTCGAACCCAGGCAGGCGCTTTACTTTGTGTAAACTATTTCATCACCACTGCTCTCATTATGGTGAAGGGGAACATCGTGAGGAAACCGTCACGTACTAGAGCCAAACATTTTAAGACATGTGACATCTACCAACCCGCACTGGGCCCGCGTGGTGGATTAAGGCCCATTCCCTATCACAAGTCCCACAGAGAGGCGACCTTTGTCCCAGCAGTGGGAACATTATTACTATATGTCTGTATTTCATGGGATATAATATGTCTTAAGTCTAAATTATTTATGTGATAAGATTAGGACTAGTGTTTAAAGTACCTAGCTACCTATGACAGAAGCCTTATGAAACACAACGTAAATCTGTAGCCTCAGAGGGAAGGACCAAGTTTACGTGAGAGATCTTTTGTACCTATAGTAGGAATTCTTAAATATTAATTTTGAAAAAGGGATCGTTTTATGAAATCAAGTTAAGTTAGAATGAAATGCAAATAAGTTTAAGACAGAAACTACTGTGTACTTAGATGTGATTGGGTATTTCTGTAATATTGCAGAGTAGGTAAAGTTCTCCCAAACATATGTGTATAGCTTTGTTTATAAGTAAACTGATTGTAACTTAGTTTACACATTGTTCGTGTGTGTGTGTGGTGTTTTTATGAATAAGAATTATTAGATTATTATTTAGTATCAATCTTAAGATTTTTTGAAGATTCTTATATAGAAGCGAAGTCAAAATGAATCAAAAACATATTTCATATTACAAAACTTTTATTCATTAATAAACAATAACACATATTTATTTACATATATACAATATTTACAGTTTAAATCAAATCAAATCAAAATATTTATTTGCCAGAAAATACATAGTTTAACAAGGAAAGATCTTAAAGCCTAATAGTTATTGTATTCTGCCTGCAAGCAGGCGTGCAAATTACTTTCAATAATGAAGTCATCAAGTATTTAGACATCAACCCATAACACAATCGTAAAAATTAGATAAAAAAAACATAAGGAAAAAATAAAATTTAATAGACCAAACCAAAACAACATTGATGCATTACTATACTTTCAATTGTCAAATTATACAATTTAAATAAATCAAAATGTCAACAATTAAAATTAAAAATGCCAATAAATAAAATTAAATGTCAAACAAACATATTTAAATGTCAATAACTAAAATTCCAATAATTTCAATTGTCAGATTATAAACTCGACAATAAATATACAAAATTATCTAATTAGTTTTTTTTTTAAGAATTAATAAAAAAAGATGACAATAAAATAAATTAATATGTCAATAATAAAAATTAAAAATGTCAATCAAATAAATTAAAATGTCAACAACTGAAAATAAAAATGTCAATCAAATTAAAATTTTTGTTTACAATGACGATTTAACAATTAATCAATATATATTTATGTATAATATCACAATTATCATTTCAATATTACTCATTTAATAAATAAATTATTCATTATTTATATTCTTAACAATAATTATGTCTATGCTCTATAAATTCCTTAAGGCTATAGAAACAACTATTTTGTAGCCAATCTGTCAATTTGATTTTAAAAACATTACCCTGCAATAATTTTAATTCATTTGGTATGTTATTATAAATCAATATACACATATTATACACATTTTTCTTGTATATATCTTTATGACTCGATGGATGATATAATAGATTGCGAAACTTAGCCCTTTTTTGTCTTGGCACAACTTCGCTATGTTGCATAAAATAATGCATGTGTTTTTTTGTAAAGATGCAGATGTCTCGTATGTACATACAGGGCAGTGGTAGAATTTTACTTTTTTTAAAGAGAGGTTTACAGCTATCTAAAAACCATGCCTTGTTTATGACCCGGATACAACGTTTCTGGAGCTTAAAAACTCTGTCCGTATCGGTCGAGTTACCCCATATGATAAGTCCGTAGCTTAGAATGGATGAGACATAGCCATGGTAAGCTGAAAGAGCAGCTTCTTCAGAAACATTTTGTCGTAGGTTTTTTAAAGCAAACACAAATCTATCAAGTTTCAGACATAAATGTTCCACATGGCTTTTCCAATTGAGATTTTTGCCTATAACAATACCTAAAAATTTTATTTCATCCACTTGTTGTACTTTTTCATCTTTATACCTAATATCTAAAGTTGATTGTTTAGTATTATACGAGTTAAATTCTATTAATTTGGTCTTACTAACATTTACATTTAAGTCATTATTTGCCATCCAGCTAATTATATCCGACTTTTCAGTAACAGATTTGTGATTGATTTTATCTTGACACTTTAATATAACTGTTGTATCATCTGCAAAAAGAATACATTTCTGCTTTGTGGCCTCAGGAAGATCATTTATGTAGAGTAAGAAAAGCAAAGGACCGAGAATACTACCTTGAGGCACACCAGACTTATTTATTATTGCTACTGATTTAAATTTCTCTTTAGAATATATTCTGTCACCTTTCTTTACAACTTTGGATATCTCTGTATATTGCTTCCTATTACTTAAATAGCTAGATATCCATTCATATGCCTTGCCCCTTATGCCATAGAAATCTAATTTGTTTAATAGCTTAGCATGATTAACAAAATCAAAGGCCTTACTCATATCTAAGAATAATGAAACTGCTGGATTGCCATTGTTAATAGTCTCTGTTACAAGTTTAATCAAGTTGAAGATGGCAAGAGCAGTTGAACAACCTTTACGGAAACCAAACTGCTCTTTGCACAATATGTCATGTCTACTGAGAAAATTATTCAACCTAATATGCATAGCCTTCTCAAAAATTTTTGATATGATGGGTACTATCGTAATAGGCCGGTAGTTATTTGGGTCTGATTTATTTCCCTTTTTAAATAGTGGTTTTACGATAGACATTTTGACCTGTTCAGGAAAAACACCTTCCAAAAAAGATAGGTTTATAACATGTGCTAGTGGATGACATATAGAGCTAGCACAAGCCTTCAAAACCTGTGTGGCGACTCCGTCATATCCGCTAGTTTTGCTATTATTTAGGGACATTATAATTTTATACACTTCTTCTGCATCTATAGGATTTAGAAAAATAGTGTTAAGATTTTTGTTTTCTTGTTTAAGCTTAATATCATTAGAATTAAATGGTTAATTAGATGTCAAATTAATAAAATAGTCATTAAATATATTGCAAATGTCAGATGGATTATTATATGTCACATTATTAGAATTAATTTCATCAATGTCATTTTTAAACAAACTATTATTATTTATCGTTGAGGAGATTGCATTCCAAGTGGCTTTACACTTATTTTTATGCTTTTGTATACGTCTTGTATTCATTAATTTCTGAGCTTTCTGTGCACATCGTTTAAACATATGATTATAAAGTTTGTAAATTGCTTCATTATGTTTTTTATTCGTTTTACATGTTCTAAATTTTAAATAAAGCTGTCTTTTCGTTTTGCTGGACTTTTTAAAGCCTTTTGTTATCCAGTTTCGTGTAACTGGTTTATTATTAACTTTAACCCTAATAACCGGAAATCACAGATCGTAATATAAAGTGAATGTTTCATAAAATAAATTGAAGGCTTCTGTTAGAGTATCCGAGTCAAATGTTTCCGAAAATGAGAGAGAAGACATACATTCGCAAAATTTCTTAAGGTTTTCCGCGCAGTAGTCACGTTTTAATTCAGACCAACAAGATATTGTTTTGTCTTTATTCGTCTTTATAGTAACAGTTTGTGCTGTTTCGTGATCTGACAAGCTTAGGTGAAGAATTTCTGACTGAACGCTCCGTATATTACTGGCAATTTGGTCAATGCACGAGTAAGCTCGAGTTGGTGATTTTACGTGTGCTTCAAAATTGTAGTTACTAAGTATACTTAAAAGTTCCTTTGTTACGGAATTATCCTTTAAAATATCTATATTCCAATCACCACAAATAATAATTCTTTTTTTCTTGTATTGGTCCGTCAAGTAATTTAGCAAATGGTCGAGTTTATGAAGAAATACACCGGTTTGCGCCTTTCTTTGATCGGGTATTCTGTAGATATTTACAACTATCAGCCTCAAACCAATTACCTCAACGCCACAGCATTCAAAATAGAATTCCGCAGCTATACCTGAAGGCATATTTAATGGTTTTGTGTCAAATACCTTATTAGTCAGAATACACGTACCCCCCCTACATTTATCTCGACTAAATACTGCAGCCAATCTAAAATTATCGAGTATGATGTTAGCTTCCGTACCTTTCTTAACAAAAGTTTCACTAAAACATAGAATATCCACCTCCTTGTTTTTTTCTACTAATTCAGATAAAGTTACTTCTATCATGTCTAGTTTGTTGCAGATGCCGGCTATATTTTGGTGTAGGATTCGTAGATTACTATGTCGGCAATCTTGTTTTGTTTTACCATAATTAGTGACGGGAACGGAAATTTTACTAACGGGGGACTTAGGAACGAAAAAATGTGTTATTGTTTTTACTATTGCCATGAATTGAATTTCGTGCAGCTATAGCTAGTTTTGTAGTCTTTTCATATTGCATATAATCAATCTCTATATTAAGTTTGTAAGTAATTAATTCTAATTCTCAGAGCCTTTTATAATAATTTATATCTAACTGATTTACTTCAATAAACTTACAATTCTTAAAACTTTTTGTGAACTGTTTTAGTTCGTAATTAAGTTTTTTAACATTAAGATATCTATTTTCTGTAACATTCAATATCAATATTGTACAATTGCTTAAACTACACAAAGTACTACACAGATTAGTTAACAACAAATATGGATTTTTGTCATGTTTACCAACTGAGAGTATAACAATGTCATTGTCAGATAGGGTGCGGGATAGATTCTCTGGATTCCGAAGGATCTCGCTTGAAGAAGCATATGGCTGAACTTTACCCTCGATGTCGTAATTGTCATTCCATTTACCAGTCTTGGTGTGTATAAGTTGTGCTGATAGACCTCTTACTTTTTCATCTCCAATTATGTAAATATTACTTTTTGTCTTGCGCTTTAATTGGGTTTCATACTGTAAGTTTCCATGTCGTTGTTCATTTGGAGAGTCCACCGATATCTTGTTATTAAAGTCATTGTTGATTTTCTGATTTGTACCTTGTAGAATCTGCACGTCGTCTCTTGTTTGTGAGCATTGAGCGTTTGGACTAATTATTTGCTCTGAAAAATCTAATTTAATTTGGATGGGATCTTTGCTTCTTTTTTTCTGTGATGCTCTTTTGGGCGTCGATTTACAGATATCTTTTAGCTGGTTAATTTGAGTACCATACATAGACATCTGTTTTTTAAGATAACAGTTTTCTGATAGTAAATTAGTAATTTCATTTTCGGCAATTTCCAAATTTTTCGCCAGTACAGTAACTTTCTTTTCCGATTCTTCAATTAGATCAAAGTTGTTTGATCTTAGATTTGGGCAGCTTCTAAATAGTTCTGGGTTTCTTTTTATAGTATGAGATAAAACATCAACATCTTCATCCACTGGCAAAGATTCGAAAGAATTATCCGTAAATATATTTGCCTCATATTTTGCCGGGGTAGCCATCATCATTTTGTATGGGAATCATCGGTTGCTGTGGCGAAGAAGGTTTATTTGAGGAATGTGGTTTTTTTCTGAGAGTGATATTTGAAGTAGCCACATCAGTGTCCGATTTGTTTTTGATGCATATTTTGCATTTCCATTTTTTTCTCTCTTCGATGTCCTTTAGGCGATAAGTTGCTTCTGGATAACCCACACAATCAAATTCGTATCTTTTTTTGCAAATTGAACATAGTGTAGTGTTTTTTATGTTGACATATTTCTTACAGATATTACACGTGACTTGCGCTGATGTCTTGCGGTCACTGCTTACTACCTTGTTCAAATTGGATGACATTTTACAAATTTTATAATTCTCAAAAAGAACTTTATGTTCGGCTCGGGCTCGAACTTACGACACTTGTAACAACTTTCAACCTGGTGTTGGTACCGCTCGACCAAATCGGCTATGGGTTACGTGGTGAAATTGGTTATCTCAAAGTTCATTTCCTTGATCAACACGATACGTCGCCGTTACAATCGATTTTGTTTTTTTTTTTACTGCAACCCTCACACATAAAGTTAAAAATATATTTTTTAATTCACTATTATCAATTTATTTTCACTTATTATTACAGTTTATTTACACTGGGTTCTGGTTTTCGTGTGGAACAATTATTGATTGTAGACAAATTATTTACACTATTTAAGTTTTTTATGCACAGTAGAACAGTAGAAATTTTGTATGCACTGTTATATTATATTTATTGTTATATTTTCACTTATCTCATATGTAACTCTGAGATAACACTCGTACTGGTTTATTGGGCTATTTTATGAACACTTTTTGGTTGTTTATGGATTAAAAAGTGCGTTTAATATTTTTAAGCAATTATTACATACGGAACTAATGTTGACGAGGTGACTTACGTCTCCTATAAAATACTATAACTACATTCAAATACACTTAAACCAAAAACTACTTACTAACTTAGCCTAAAAATATCATAGTTACAACTTAACCTAAATTATAATCTAACACAAGTTTTACTACATAAAAAAAATATAGCAAGGTGTATCGTTACCTAGTCACTTGATTATGGAGGTCAGATAGACACATACTCCATGTAAGTACAACACTTAACCCTAACACACATTATGCTGCATCGTTAGACTCGAAGCCAACCTCAACGTCATTGGGAAAGCCCTGGGCAGATTCATTACACCTTAGGCTGCAGTCTTGATCGTGATGGCCGTATTATGTACTCTCCGTACCTTGCATATATTGCGTATCGGACATACGCATAATGTTCCAAGTCAAAGCTGAAAATAGCAGCCGACATCATAGCTTCAAGAACCTTGTCGTTAGTTTCTTTCTCCTCGATGTAATCCACCAAACTTTGCACAAGTTCCGGGTCGAGCGAATGCGAAAGATTAAAACGCACTTTGCCTTTTTTTTGCTCTTTGTCTAAATTCTTGATAACCGTCTTGTGCTTAATAATCTCTTTATTCAGCTGCTTCTCGTATTGTTTCCAATTCTTGTCAGCTATCGGGTCACTGCACAGATGGTATTCCCTCTCCCAATGGTCTCGTTTGTTCCTAAGTTTCCTAATGTTATCAGGGATGTATCGTAATTGAACATCCTCGAGCTCAGTGTGTGATATTCTTGCTTCCAGATGATTTATCTCTTGTCTCTCGTGCTCTTCATCAGTTTCCTTTGTGAAATGATTTTCTGTAATGTCTTCCAGCAACGACCATTCCGTTTTCCTCTCTGGATGATGCAGGGTGACAAGGTTCTGTAGAATTTGCCGGTAGCGCTTGTACTTTACTTCCAGCTGCAAGTCAGATATATCGGCTACTGAAGTCTCCATGATCGTTAATAACGTTTACTGACGTAATACGATAAACAAAGTTGAGATGTTAACACTGTAGAGGCTAATATGCGACTGCAGAAAATACTCGTTACAAACATGTCATGATTTTACAAGCTGGGCGTGGCGTATTACGAAAAGGGGATGGCGCTATACGTAATCTATAGCTCCATCTCTTTTTTACAATGAAACAATGATATTGACAATGTCCTAATGGTCGCAGGTAAAAAAATACTGATAGGTACAGGTAATAATGCTTAGTGAAAGATAAGAACCCATTTTAATGTTATTAGGTAGAGGTCTGTTTCATTGTTAAATACGTAGAAAGAATAATAAGTGTTTGTTTAAAGAATAATAGTAAGTAGTTCATTGTTGTAAATAGTCAATGTAAAATATTTCGTTGATAACTACTCCGTGGATAAGAAATTTTTAAACTTTATTTTGGGGTTTGAGTCAAAGTGCTGTGTATATTATGTGATATAAATAAAGTTATTAATAATTACTACAGCTGCATTGTCAATGTAAGCATTTTAAGTCATATGTGTTCTAATACCTTTATCGCCAAGCAACAGTTGAGCCTTATACCCTAGGAAATCTTAAACTAACCCTGCATGACGATGAACATTAAGTAAGTACTGTATTTCAGTGACAGCAGTGGTGGCCTAGTGGTAGCGGCCGCGACTTACAAGTTGTAGGACGTGAGTTCGAACCCAGGCAGGCGCTTTACTTTGTGTAAACTATTTCATCACCACTGGTGAAGGAGAACATCGCGAGGAAACCGTCACGTACTAGAACCAAACATTTTAAGACATCACTCATCACTTGTATCCTATTCTTAAACTTCTTAATTTCTTTGACATGACTTGTATCTTATTCTTAACTTTATTTTTAAAGAATGAGGTGTTCTTTTTGAGCGGTGTGCACAACTCCGAAAGCCTTATGTGCAAAGAGCGGTCCCGTTACTCTTTTAAAATAAGCCAAATGCTTGGGCTCTAATAAATATTTTAATATTCTTCGGGTTTTCAAACAGGTGCGGGTAACGACACCTATTAAAAATAAATAAGCCTTCGTAAAATCTCAATAGATATTTCCTTGTGGAGTATGCGTCATTGAATGTGAACCATATCCCCTACGTGTGATTGAATGAGAGTGTTTGAGGAAAGCATGAAAGATGTTATGTGAAAGATCAAGGTTAATATTTCAACCATAAAAATTTTCCTCAAGTTGAAAATTTTTCTGGGGTCATCGGGGAAATGTGATTTTCATTCCACATGGCTTAGTCTACTTACGTTTTATACTTACTTAACAAATATCATCTTTATAATTTTTGAAATTGTATCAACTCATGTTGCTCGTTTTAATTTTTATTCTTTGATATTTTTAACACCTGAAACCATACGATTTGTTTTAACTTCCAGAAACTTATTTTTACTGCTAATTTGTGAAATCCTAGAATATTTTTAACTCTGTCATTTTTATCTGACATTTATGTCTATTTTATTTTCTTAAACCATAGACATAAGATACCATACTCTATAGCTTTTTTGAGCTCGTTGTACATTATAATTTTCATAATAAGGGCAGCGGCATACTGCGCCTCTGTAAACCGTTTTTATTCGTTCAAGATTTCTTAATTGATATTTGAATTTAAAATTTAGAAGACATGTCGGAACGAAGAAAAACGGGCGTCACTTTTTTAGTCTTTGATCTGGACGGAACGCTGATAATCCGTTTCCTACTGAATACTACCAGGTGTACTATTGTATCTATAATATATACAGCCTGTGAATGTAATAAAATCTTAGAAATGTAATAAATATAATTTATTGAGTGTGGAACTTAAATGTGTGCATTTTACTGGTTCATAAACTTCGTTGGTCACCGCTTCATAGTAAAGGGCTTGATTGATCGGCATATTAAGCTACAGCCCAACCTCCACACTCCTATCTGCCAGTGCCAGCCTACTCTACTGCCTAACTGACTGCCTGGCTATTAGTTCAGCAGCCTTGACCATCCATCTGTGTGCCTGCCTATCCGTCATGCTGCCTACTCTACAGCCTAGCCCGATTGCCTGGTTCACCGTTGTGGTGACTGCTCACCTGCCTACCTTGGGCATTCCACGACTTCCTGCCCGATCTGTTGTGAGATAGCTGCCTACGTCGTGCGAAGCCGGACCTTAATTTGTTATATATATCCTTTTTTTTTAGTTTTAATTTATAATCACTTTAATTTTATAAACGTGGCTTACGTATAGCTTATCTAAGCAATACGTAACGTTACAATAAGTAAAATAAGAAAGTGTAAGAATAAGTAAGGTAAGATTAATTATAATGTCCCAGGCAAAGCCGAAGCGGGCCACTAGTCATAGATAAAACATTTTTCGCTTCTAGTGTTCAGAATAGATACTTCCACCATGGAACCAGGAAATACTGTGATGTAGTATGTAAGTACCTATTATTTATATGTGTGTAACCAGTATATAACCCATGTAACATCATAATTAAAGGCAGTCTTGTACTATATCTTCACATGTTTCATTCACTCTGTCACCCGACCTTACATGGCGACCCTGCCACTAAACAGGGCTTGAATCATGTGCGCGTTTAGTGTGGACTTTGCTCTGCGCGGCAACTGTTTAAGTGAGAGATATATTAAAAGTGACTTTCAATCATGTGTAACTCAAAAGTAACTAATGAAGAGGTATTTCTCAATCAAAATAGCGCCGCTAAAAACACCGCGACGGTGGAGGAATTCAAAATGCATTTGACGGCCATAAGTATCGTGTTAACAATCATTTTCACGATTTTATTCCTTGGTATGCTGTACCTCATGTATAAAATTTACAAGAGATGTCATGAGTCTTGGACGAGAGAGCAGATAACGAGACATATCTTAAGGCGTTCTTTGGACCGATCCAGAAGGAGCCGCGGCGGTGCTTGTGGCATGTCTGCAAGCGAGGAATGTCGGATCCATGCATCCAACAAGGGTCCCTGACAACACAGAGGCGTGTATCAAATTAATTCGGCTAGTCTTCTTGTGATTCTGTGTCTTAATAAATGTGTGAAAGTGCGGCAATTCTAATTCGGACAGTGTGCGCGTGCCTTAGCAGTGGAGTCGCGATTTAGGATTATGAACTATATAATTATGGACAGCTATGTACGAGGAGTTATTACAGTTATAAAATGACCTTGGTAAGATAAGAATATATTTAATAAAAATAGGGCCATCATTTGAAAAAATATTTTTAGACATAGTAGGGCCACTTGACAGAGATTACAATAATTACACATATATATTAACACTTCAGTGCGAACTGTCAAAATATGTATGTGCCTTTCCACTAGTGAGTAGAACGTCAGCAGAAGTTGCTCGTGTATTCGTCAACAACTTCATTCTCGTACACGGGGTGCCTCGGGAAATCGCTACTGACAGAGGTACGGAGTTTATGTCAGAAACATTCAAAGAGGTATGTAAAATTCTTAATATTTCTAAACTGAACTGCATAAAAAGAACTGCATGAAAAGCATATCATCATCAGAGCATTGGTGCTCTAGAGAATTCCCACAAATCCCTAGGGGCTTTTTTAAGAATACACATCAATGAAAGACCGGATTCTTGGAGTTCATGGTTACCTTTTTGGGCCTTTACATACAATACCACAGTACATTCATCGACAAGATATACTCCTTTCGAACTTGTTTACGGAAAGAAATGTAACTTACCAAGTAATCTTTTAAGAACAGTAGAACCACTCTACAATTATGACAGTTATCCCCTTGAGCTTAAATATAGATTGCAGGTTTCACAAACAGAAGCACGGGAAAATTTAATTAATTCGAAATTAGAAAGGAGAAACAGATATGATCAATATGTAAGACCTATAAAATATAAGACCAATGATAAAGTTTTGATAAAAAATGAAACTGGTAATAAGCTCACAAATCTTTATACTGGTCCTTACACTGTCATTAGAGATATGTCGCCAAATGTAGAGGTAAACATTAATGGTAAAAAAGATGTTATTCATAAAAATAGAACGAAGTTGTATTGCTCATAATTCTGTATAGTAACAATACCTAGGTTACTGACCAAAATTGCGATTGTGGCTGTAAATTGATATACACACATGTTGCACTGGGTAGATTATACCAGCTAATAAGTACACGTATTGTTTGTAAACACTAACGGAACATCTGTTGTAATCTTAGTTATAAGTATCATATCTATAGCATGTTATTAAAATAATGAATATTATAAATACCGACAACAAAGGAATAATCATTATTGATTACCAGCAATTATAACCAAATATTTTAAAAAAGTAGATAATAATCAGATAATTGTACGAAATGCAAAATAAAAAAAAAATTATCCATGGAAAGGAATACTTTTTTTTTTATTGCCTTGGGAGGTGTGATGTAGTATGTAAGTACCTATTATATCTATGTGTGTAACCAGTATATAACCCATGTAACATCATAATTAAAGGCAGTCTTGTACTATATCTTCACATGTTTCATTCACTCTGACACCCGACCTTACAATACTGTCTAAAACTAGATTATTGCAAACATCAAAGTTCTGATCGGGTTTAGGTGAACATAAAGTTTCTCGGATATTCCATTAGAAATGCATTCAGGTGAATGGGTGGAATGCGATTTCTCTGTAATACTTAATACAATAACTGAAATATTCATATCAAATATATCAGTTCACAATGTTAGGACCTTTATGCCTATTTGCCTTGTTTGTTGTATCCTGCTTGATATGGAGGGAAGTGGAAATTAGTAATTTATTTTCCTACTCCTCAATTATTATTTTCTGATTAATTTCGTTGCGGGATCCAACACAAGTTAAATTCATTCTCCGGGACTTCGTCGAGCTTCATTGCCTCGGCGCTTTTTAGGTGGTCACCACTGTTGGTTCTGGGTTTCAGGAGATGCAGTGGTTTGGGAATAGTACGGTGGGATTGTAACTAGAATATTGGCAGAAGGCACATTTAGAAGGATTCAAGGGAGCTAGCATTGTATGATAAGAAATTTCAGGTTAGCAGGCAAGAAATTTTTAATAACATTTTGACATTTCAACTAGCTGAAAATTCAAAATTTTATTAAAAATTCTAACACAAAGCTTTGTGATCAAAGAAACACGCGTGATCAAAGTCAAATCTGTCTGCATAGCAGTAGAACGGCACTTATGCGCAAAAGTGTTTTTTGCATGGCTCCAATTGTTTATAATAAGCTACCCAAAAGTTGAAGGGATCTGTTGGAGGGATGTGCAACTGAAGAAGCAATTAAAGTCGTTTCTAAGTACCAGGGCTTACTATAGTATTAGCGAATTTCTGGCAGAATCTTTCATTTTGACATAGATTGTTATTACTATTTTGACATTAATTGTTTTTGATTATTTTTTTACAAGGATTTGACATACATTATTTTTATTTTTTTCTAAAATTGTTTGCTATTTTACATAGACTAGACATACATTATTGTTAATGTATGTTTTAATTATTTGATATATTTTTACTTTTGACATTTGAAATTATATTTACATAGATTTGCCATTTGCTTAATATTTTTGATATTGTTATTATTTATTTTTCTTTTACTGTTGACATTTGGAATTATTGTTAAATAGATTTGACGTTCGCTTGATATTTTTGACATGATTACTATAAAATTTTATGTTATTTTTTTGTCGACATTTGGCATTATTTTATTTTTAAATTCATTGGAGTAATTAATTATTATCATTTAATTATTTTTGTTTTAATAGTATTTGCAAACCATAGTATGGCAAACATGGCTGAACCTTGTTTTTTTTATCATCCTGCATGCAAGTGTAATGGTTTGTTGTATGTATGCACATGTTTGGGAAAATAATATACCTTATATTATCTTATCTTATGAAAAGTAATTGTGCTATTCACACTCGTGCTTGCTTGACAGGTTATTTTGCGGTGTGCTTAAAAATATCGTTGGACCAAAGAGTCTAAAATGATTGTCATCGATAAAGCTGAAATTAAATTTCCATTTAAGCGTAGAATCCGGCACTATTTTTTATCCTCTCATACATAGCTCGGCCTTCGTCATAGTTATTATATTTAAAAAAGTCCTATTTAGAATTTAGTATTTATTATAATATTTATTAGTCAATTGTTTTAGTAATTATTTATGTATTTTATGAGTAAGTTAGTTTATATCCGATTTGTTTATTTTTGTTTTTTTTTTTTTAACAAAACGTTGCCCCACACTAGGAATTTCTCTTGTATCGTAGGTGCGTTTACAAACATATAAACTCATATACACAAACGTCCAGGGCCGGAACAACTAACTGTAGGTCATACAAATATTTGTTCCGTACGGGAATCAAACCCCAAATATTTGTAATAAATAATTGTTTATATTTTTAATTTTACCAAATAATTGTTCATATTTTTTGTTTTGTACTACCACTGTTGTGTCCATTTAAACCCAAAGGTTGACTGGTAGAGAATGCCTTGCTGCATTAAACCGCCTGTGTATCACCCGGTACATTAAGTTTAAATAAATAAATGTGATGATATCATTGCAAAACATTTTGAATTTTGGACCATTTTCAGTGATATATTGTTTTTTTGTCTCGAGCTACAGGGCCTAGCAAACAGAGTTTCCCACATTAAGCACAATGGCTTTATTCTTAGTAGGTATGTTACTTGTCACATCCCGTCCCTCATCGCTCATAAACTAAGACAAATCTTATAAAGCACCCCAAGGAACACAAGGAGACAACAAAAACATTTTCAACAATACATAAACACGTTCACTGGTTTACCTAATAGCTGAAGTTTTTGTGTGGAACTCGACAATCCAGTTTTAGCGTTTGTAAGAACTTTCGTTTCAGGATCAACTCACACCGAGAAGCGATGCGACGGGACGAAATTTGAAGAGGCCAGACCCCGTACTATACGTGTTAATGGCATTATAATTCATTTCAAATTTATATAAGCGGAAAAAGGATAGTGCTGTTCGTCTTGTATAAAACTTTCTCTCCCTCACACTGGAACCTTGATGGTTTTATGCGTCATAGTAGGACTACAGTTGTTTTTTTGTTTTACGTTACACAGCGCGTTACGTGAAACGTATCGGGATTCCGCGCGAGGCGCATCGTGAAGCTATATTCGAAAGAGGGTTTTTTTCTGAAATTATGTACACAAAGTGGTACCACTGAGGCGTCAGATCCTAGTACATGTCATAAGTTAAGTTTTCCAAGTGGAGGACATCTCACCAAAATAGTAGTACAACCCTAATTCGCGAAATCTTTGCATTTACCAGCAAAGTATTGCTGTGTTCGTGCTGCGCTCTGAGATTCAGCGCGCCGGCATTCAGCACAAGATGAATTCAGTCATTCTCACAGAAACTTGTAACTTTTTGTATAGCTAATAAAGTTCTATATTGTATCGCTCGCTTAGAGTTTCCATGTGAGCTCACCTTAAGGTTGAGGCACACGACTGTAAGATTTCTGCAAACCTTCACTTGGTTTATATCCCTGTTGTAAATTGTACATTGTACCGTGTGCATTTGTTTTTATTGTTGTGAACACTGAGTATGTCTCGTAATGCTTTGTTTATTTTTGTGTTTGTTATAACTTGAAAAGAAAATATTTCTTTTTCATATTCATGATATTCGACCTAAATAAAAGATTATTTTTGTAAAATAAAATACTTTGCTTCCTTAGTACAGAAACCACAAATTTTCCCGCAATAACAAATTGCCTATTACACTTAAACATTTTAAAGCTTATTATCAGTGATTTTTTATTTTATAATTAGATCTACTGATCGCCGGAGATGTCTTACAAATCAATAAACCATTTTACTTCATAAGAAAAATAGTTAAGTTTAGATTTGTATGTATCTATACCTTGCTATTGTTATTGATATATCGATACTTAGATATTTTTAAATGAAAAACTCTATTTTCTCCGAGAAAACGCAACTTTCCGTCTTTTAAATGGAATTACTGAAATTGTAAACAGGGTATTGGATATTTTAAAGAGAGCTTTCTTGTTTACACTACTAAGTATCTTGAAGTCAAAGCAAGTTGAACAACTAATTTAAATCAAATCAGCAAGCGTTTCCATCTAGAGAAATATCAACTCGGGAATGATTTAGGCAAAGTATAATAAAGGTTTTTGTTCATAGACTCGTTCAGACCTCTCCTTAGCTACGCCTCAACAGAGGTAACTAAGTCTATCGCAGTCTGGACTGGACTGGAAGCTGAGTTGAATGTTTTTTGATTGATTGATGATGATAATTATAGCATTCGAAACGAGGGTTAACTTAGTATTCCTTTAAATAATACAGGCGTGATAATTATGTATAATTTTTCATAAAAATATCCATAAGAAAATATTGTAAGTTCATTCAAGGTATTTATTAGGCCAGCGAAAATTAGCAGTATTGTTCAAAGCTTTTAAAGATTCGTAATTTTCAAACCACCGAGAAATTAACAAGAACGTGGCCCACGTTTGAATATTATTATTATAATTTCAAGACTTTCGCAATTCGGTTTATATTTTCTTTTTTGTTTGATATTTAATTTCGACCCGTATGGCAAAGTTGTTTAATAAAAATTATAGTAGTTTAATATTCAAAGTTTCTGCACCTTTTTAGTAGAGGGCCTACTATATAATTATTTTATATTTTTTTGCAGCAAGGCTCTTTTATCTTTTTGCTTATTATAAATGAGTGCATGGAATTATTAATTCCTAACTTATACTATAAGATAGTTATAACAAGGATCATTTCTTCTTTGTTCTTGAATTAAAGTTTCAAATACGAGTATCACTCTAAGTTCACGTGTACGTCATTAAACGTAAAAGCGTATAGAAGGTTCGATTAGTAGGGCCTTCTAAAAAAACAATAAACACCAAAAAATCATGCGAAAATAAATCTCAACAAACACGGTATTAACCCTCTTCTCCATACACTGAATTCAGTATTTCTCCTTGACAAAAGGCTAAAGCATAGGGGTCAGGTCAGTTCGCCTTTTCATCCTGCCGTTATTTCCGATATCTCAATTCTATTTTCCCTAAACATATCTGCTGTTATGTACATCGTAAGGTCTTGTCAGACTAGACGCGGTTAGCGAATTTATTTCAAATATTAATACTTTATTTATTTGGATTTTAGAAAAAAAAAGAGTAAAGATTGTGGTGGTGGTCCAGTGGACCACCACCACAATCTTTACTCTTTTTTTCTCGAGGTCTTAGCCAGTGGGCTAAGACCTCGCTCGTCGCGTTTGAGGTCGTAGGTTCAAATCTAGGCAAGTGCAAATGTGAATTTTTAAATTCATATGTACTTTTAAGTTTATCTTGTACATCGTTGACACCGGTGAAGGAAAACATTGTGAGAAAACCAGGAATTAAAATTGAAATCGCCAACCTGCAGCAATCGTGGTGATTAATGCGCGTGCCTTTTCTGTATGAGAAGAGGCCTTTGTCCTGCAGGTGGGGCAGTAACAGCCTGGTATTATTATGTAAGAAAAACTAATTGTGGTATCAGTCACATCATATCAGAAAACCTCTTTGAAAAATCGAACGAAGTGGCACAGAGCCACGATACTTCGGTAATGGAGGCTACTGTTTTCGGATGGTTCCTTTATTTGCGCTATAAGACATTGCTTCTTGCCAAATTTCATGATTCTAGGTCAACGGGAAGTATCCTGTAGATTTTGATTCCCTTGCGAGTGTAAAATATGCGTTATTAACGGCTGTATCTCTTGATTGCGTTGATCTAGAAGTTTGTTTTTATCACATCTGCAAGAAGTTGCAAACCCCCATAGCGCGTTCCCAAGATAAAGGGTGTTGACAGACAGACAGACAGACGAACAACATTGTGATCCTATTATAAGGGTTCCGTTTTTCTTTTTGAGGTGCGGTATCCTAAAAATAAATAAACTCTCGCTAAAAGCCAGAAAAACTATAAAATTTGGCATATTGGAGGCCTCACGCCACACTAGCGCCTCTAGCGGTGAATTAATAAGCGGTAGTCCCCATTGGCATAACAACAAGTATTTTTGCATAACTTTGGATACATGGAGAAAGCTATAGGAGCAAAACTAGCATAAATTCTGCCATTATGTGCATAATCATCTTGCTGACAGCCTATCAGAACTTTACTAGCTAGCCGTTATAAACAAAAACGCTTAATTTCTTCTACACGGCTTCTGTACGACCAAACCTTTATGAATGCACGTTCATTGTCATAAACAGTGGGTTTCTTAACTCTTTATGGTCCTATCCTTTTCTGTTTTGGTACCTCCTACTAACAAAAAAGTCTTCTCTTTGTCTTTTATAAGTTCTATTAATTTAATGGTGGTTTTGCTACTTTATCTACTTATTTTTAACATTGGTTTTGTTAAAATTTTATGTAAAAAGTGGCAAATCATGCCTACTTTTTGCGCTTCCGCAGATAGGTGCAACGTGACAATGAGTTTGAGTACAATTTTAAATCAATTTCTATGAAATATGGTCGCGTATTGTCGCACCTGCACAAACAAGCACTGCTAACAAACTTCATAAAACATACTATGATATGTTTCCTACTTTAAACACGGCAAAAGAAATAAAAAAACAACATAAAATATGTTTTCTTAATAACACAGAATAACAAGTAACAGTAGGACAAAACAAACCAAAACCCACAAAACCCGTAATGAAGAATAACAACGTATCTACTTTAACAATCTGTATCCCACGAACTATAAACTGGACCTCTAACTTATGTGACACAAAACTTCTAAACTATACGTACAGTTATTGCGTTTTAGAGTGACTACGATAAGTTATAACTGGGACAATACAAAGATTTTATGTTTAACCCACTGAATAGTAGACAGTGGTAATAAAAAGCACAGCGACGATTAAGATAAGACAAGCAGGACGATTAAAGGCTGAATATGTAGGAACGGAACTCGCTTCAACTACACGTCCTTTCTGACATTATTTTTCGGCAGTTTTAAGTACTATATTTTGTAGGAAATGTCGGGTTATTAAAAAGTTTCTATCTTATGATGCCGTAAATCCACAACAAATAACTTTTTCGGGCTAGAATACTTTGAATAACTGACCTCCCATTTTATATAATTGCCAAGTTTGTACGTGACATATCAGGGTTTTACATCAAAATAAGTGTGCTTTGGGATGGCTCACAACTTTTGTTGCCCTTTATCGCGTCTAGGTCTTTATGCATGAGTGATTAGTATCTTAACCCCTTGAGAGTCTAAAACGTGAATCCACGTGAGACACAATGGCGTTTTTATTGTTTCGATAATTAAGGCACTCAAGGGGTAAAGCCCTCTCATGCCACATTGACTGCGAAATTATAAGATGGTGGGACAGCCAGAGAGTGTGAGTGACTTAAAAAAAAGAGACGTGTGGAACACTCTGACGAAATCTGTATTCCCTACCACCTACGACCCGTCAGCCCTCAAAGCGAGTGTGAACGCATCTTTTGTAGTCATAATTATGTTCAATAGTAGAACTCAATCGCAATCCATCAGGTGAGATTGGCACATCACAAAAGAAAATGTGTGCTTAAAATCCACAAGTGATGAATTGAATAAAACAAAATCTCAGCAAGATACAATAAATTGGAGTTTTATTTTAAATATTATCGAAAGTAACTAAAATTTTAATGCACGAGAGGTTGATTCTACGACATATAAATTTCACACAGAAATCTCGCACACAATCGGCCTTTTTGTAACCTAATTATTATTAACACTGACTTCCGAAGTGAAAGTAATTTTTGCACATTTTTGTGTTTTGCTTTGGTGTAATGTGTGTGCATTAGATAATTGAAATTATTTTGTCACTTTTGTCCATATGTCCCATCATTATACGATTGATAGATTCATGGGAACTATGAAATGTAACCTGTGATAGCACTGATACACCGATGTATGGATTTGAGGACCTGGGGTTCCACGGGTTCGAATTCAAGTTCCCGTGGCAACTCCAGGGGTGCCTTGGGCCCCGAATGTTATTATAAGGTTTACCTATATAAGTTTTGCACTTCTACAATAACATGTTGGAAGAAAGAAAATACTCATTCATCTAATGAGAATGCTTTCCAAATGGGAGGCTTGCATGATTAATATTTATTAATATGGGCTACGGAAGTAATTAAACATTGACATGCAAGGAACAGATTAGCTTGGTTTGGGTATCACTTGTGTCCAACCAAATAAAGTTTTGGGTTAGGAATAGGTACGCACCTATTGATGCTGAGGATTTTACCATAAATTTCTTAGAAACCTGTTTTTTTAAAGCTGGTTAAGATTAAACTAACTTAAAAACTATTGTTTTTGTTTCAGTTTATATTTAGAGACAAAAAAAAAACGCAAATGACACCTATTAACTAAAAACTTAAAAACATATTAAACATACGTGACTTATTGAATGGAAAGGGTGATTTTATAAACTAGCGTAAAAAACAAACAATAATGTTACCTCCTTATAATTCTTGTTTAAATTATCTCTATACAAAATGTTTATTTTATAACTCGGCTTTTAACTTTTTGACATCACAAATACTTTAGTAACACAATATTGAAGCAGTTTTACGTGTAGTCTCTAAAGATAGTTCTTCAAACAAAAAAAGGCTCTAACTTTATTGCAACATCATATAAAACTTATTAAATACTTTCACATTATTTTGTTTTTTCTCTAAGACTTATTGACTTGAATGAATATTTATTTGTATATGTTTGTTACAGCCCTGGATTAAGAAGATTATGGAGAGTTGGAGAAAAAGGAAATGGCTGAACAGTACCAAACTACTTTAATACAAGTTTAGCCACAGACTGAAGTCTGTATCAAAGCCGAATTAAAGATATACTTTTAATAATCTTGAATCGAAGACTTAACCCATTGAACGAGGTATTTTTTTATTAAAGAAGTTACTTGCGAGTAGGGTAGAATTGGGGGTTCTGGATCACTTGCTCTCGCTTTGCTCGAGCGCATGATCCAGAAGCCCCAATTCTCCACACATGATTAATACAATGCGTATAGTAATCTGATTGCATCGACGCAGATGCGCGATGATGTTATGATTATTTAAACTTGCTCTCGCTTTGCTCGAGCGCATGATCCAGAACACCCAATTCTCCACACATAAACAAATATCATCGCACATCTGAATCTGATTGCATCGACTCATATGTGCGATGATGATTAAATTAATTATTATTTAATTGTTAGCAGTTATAGTTCAAAGCGTGTCTGCTTACAACGACTGATCATAATAAATGTCGCATCGAGACAATTGTCGAACGTGTCTTATTCGTTTGATGTCTGTTATATAAAATTAGCTCACTTTATACAAAATTATGTGATATTATCTGCTTAAAATTATTGGTCATATTATACTTTTTGTTATTCACCACAGTACGAATAAAAATAAGATTATAATTACTCTCTTAATTTCTTGTTAATTATTACGCGTAAAAGAGTGTCAAGAATTCTCATACCATTTACAACCAATTTATAAAACTGCGAGAAGTCCCGATTCTAAACATATTCCTCGCTTTCTCCACACAAATTTACCAAGTGATAGGTATCAATCTTATTGTTCTGAGAGAGTACATAGCACTTCCTTTTTAGAAAATCATCTCAGGTATACGCGACAGAGCGGCGCCGTCGACAAATAGGGAAAGTAAGGATGCGATCATATTGAGTAAGTAACAATCAATGAATTTTAGACCCTATTTGCTGATGACATAGAACTAATCTTTTAGCACACATGTCGAAAACGCTTTCTCACTTTGCTAGCGATTTGTAACTGTAATCACTGCTTTAAATCGTGTAATCTATAAATATGACTGCATTCAATAATTTCATTTTAATTAGCACTCATCCCGAGTACTCGTGGTTTTTGCTTTTTTCAATATTATTGTGATCAATAGAACTTCAAGTATGTGCGTATAACTCAAATAATATTAATATCGAATAATAAATTCGATATATTATAATATGTAATAGTTAATTGAATTTATGAGTGACTTTATTTATGGTGTTCTTAATTTTAGGTCGACAAATCCCTTCGATTCTGACTGTGAAATACCAGCATCTCAGCCAGCACCATCGGTAGAGAAAAAGAAGTCAAGGAAAAAGGTTTCCGGCAAAACAAATAAACCTGCAATAAAGAAGATTTCCAGTGCTCCAGTGGTAAAATCTAGCTTTTTTGGGTCCGACACGGAGTCGGATGTTGATTTGCCGGCGCCATCGACATCGGCCAAAAAAAGGAAGCTGTCGGATTCAGAGGTATGCTAAAGTTTATTTATTTTTTAAGGAACCCCCCACTGCAGGGCAAACCACTCTTCTCATACAGAGAAGGCCCGAGCATTGATCACCGCGCTTGCTCAAGACGGGTTTGCGATTTCAAACTTATAGGTATTAACTATAAAGTCCCGGTTTTCCTCACGATGTTTTTCCTTCACCGTTGTCAGGGCCATCCAAGATAAACTTAGAAAATACAAATGAATTTGATAAATTCGCATAGGAACTTGCCCGTTTTTGAAACCACGACCTCAAGCATGAGAATCAAGGTGTTTGCCACTAGGTCACTAATGATAATCATTTTTAATTTCAGAACGAACAAGAACTTGGTGGTGAACCCATCCGCGCGGCTGCACTGCGGAGCTTCTTGTCAAGACGTAGCGGTTCTGGTTATACACTCCAGCGGGATCCCACCCGGCAGGGCAACTACTACGTGGAACTGCGTGTTTACAACGCTCGGGAAGCGGAGGCGCTCGGCACCGACCGCTGGAAACGAGCACTAGTTACCTTCAAATCGGCTGTTGATGACAGCAGTCCGGTATGGAAAGCAGTCACAAAACTTGTGAATTCTGCTAAAGAAGATTATCGGCAGATACAACCGATACTCTATCAGTCTAACTTATTTTAAAAAATAGGTAGGTAAGCGTCTCTTACCACAATTTTTAAAGACAGAAAAAGTTGTAACGATCACTTTATCAGTCTAATATTAAACAGTAATAAACAGTCTAAACTTACAATTTAAGTAAGTACATATCCATGAAGTCTATAATTGATATTTCTTTTTAATGTTTTTTTGCCGTAGATTAAGTAGATTAGTATAAGTACTTACTTGTATATCATTATTTGTATGTTTTCTTTCAGTAAACCAAAAAACTAAAAACCAAAAGCCAAAAAACTAAAAACCAAAAGCCAATAAACTCGAAATAATGAATCTCAAAGCTTAAAATACTAGACCACTAATTATGACCTTGAATCTGATGCTTTAAGTACTTACTTGTATATAATTATATGTATGTTTTCTTTCAGTAAACCAAAAAACTAAAAACCAAAAGCCAAAAAACTAAAAACCAAAAGCCAATATACTAGAAATAATTAATCTCAAAGCTTAAAATACTAGACCAGTAATTATGGCCTTGAATCTGATGCTTTAAATATTTAAAAAATCCAGATCAGTAATTGTGACCTTGAAACTTAATTTTGAAGAAGTTATAAATTCTAGACTAGTAATTTTGACCTTGAAGAACAAAACTTGAAACAACTTTAATTTTGGTGAATATAGTTAAGGTTAAATTAATGGACTATTGTTTTACTGTTTTTTATTCAATATAATCAAACATGAAGTTTTGCCAAGATTGTAAGGTTTATACCCAAAAATATTCATCACATAAGAAAAGTAATATACATAAATCAAACTGTTTGTTGAGTACTGATTTTGATAATGTACAAATAATAGCTACTGCTTTCAAAAACAGAATTGCTAGTTACAGATTTAATCCAATAAGTTTAGATAACATATCACCAGAGATATTTTTATCAGATATTTCTAGCATGATTTACAAGATTATTGATACATTGAGATTAAAACATCGAGCGATTAAAATACAATTTGAGCTTTTTGTATTATACAAGTTACCTAAAAACGACGAATTGTCTTTGAAATCTTTCAATACAAAGTATTATGTGATAATTCAGAATACTAATATAAAATTAGTTTTTGAAGAATGTGTACAAAAAATACTGTGTAAGTGCACAGAATTTGAATTATCAGAATCTGGTTGGGCTATAGAGTTGATTAATCATTTGGAAATGAATATTGTAAAGTATAATCCCTTAAAAGCTGGCAGTTACATATCTTTACCGATAAAAATTATTAAAACAAAGTCATGTCTTAATATTTGCAATAAAGATAGACATTGCTTTCTCTGGTGTATTGTAGCTCATATGTATCCAGCACACTATAACAGTAGGTAATAGAGTTTCATCATATCCACATTACTCTAAATTATTAAATATAAATGGTATATCTTTCCCACCATCATTTGATGACATAAAACAATTCGAAAAAATAAATCCTCATATAAGTGTAAATGTTTATGGTTTAGAAAAAAAAAACACTATTACTGGACCATTATACAAAACTTTACAGCGGAAACTTGCTCACGTAAATTTATTATTGATTCAAAGAGGAGACAAAAATCATTTCTGTTTGATAAAGAATTTTGCGCGACTAGTTCATCATCAATTAACAAAACACAAATCTAAAATTCACTTATGTGACGAATGTTTTATATACTTTGATTCAGAGGCAAAATTAGATAATCATAATTGTGCACGAATGCAAACAGTGCTCCCAGAAGAGAATAGCAAGCTTCGGTTTTCTAATTATATAAGGACTCAAAGAATTCCTATTGTTATTTATGGAGACTTTGAAAGCTTACTTCGAGAATATTCAGATAAAAATAAAAGTCAGTTTGTTGAAAACATACAAATTCATGAAGCAACATGTTTTGCCTATTATATATGCTGCGAGACTAATCCAGAACTTAATAATTTAGTATCTTATCGAGGTCCAAATTGTTCAAAAAAATTTGTGGAATCTATTGCTAAGGATTTAGAAAGTTTATATGATATTTTATCTTTGCCTAGAGACATGTCCCCGCTGAATGATGAAGAGCTTCTTTCATTTAAGACTGCTGCAGTTTGTCATATTTGTAAAGAAAAAATTTCTAGTAATGATGTTATCGTTCATGACCATGATCATTTCACCGGTAAATATCGTGGTCCAGGTCATAATTCATGCAACTTAAATAATAAGTCTGTAAAGTTTATTCCCATAATATTTCATAATCTTTCAGGATATGACTGCCATTTATTTATAAAAGAACTTTCAAGTGTTTGCGGTCGAATCAATTTAATTCCAAGAACCAAGGAAAAATATATTTCTTTTACTAAATTTTTCCCATTTAATCCTCAGAAAGTAGTCCAATTAAAATTTATAGATTCTTTTAATTTCTTAAGTTCGAGTTTAGACAACTTAGTAAAGATGCTGGACTCCAATGATTTAAAGCATTTACGATCATTTTTAACTAATGAAAATTTATTTCGACTATGCCTCAGGAAAGGTGTGTATTGCTATGATTATATAGACTCCTGGGAACGATATGCGGAAACTCGGTTACCAGATCGCTCAATTTTTTTTAATAAACTCACATCCGAAACAGTGTCTACTGACGATTACAATCACGCTTTAAATGTGTGGTCTAAATTTGGTATTAAGAATTTAGGTGAATATACTGATTTATATTTGAAATGTGATGTCTTACTATTGTGTGACATATTTGAGAAATTCCGATCTATGAGTTTACGTCATTATGCGCTTGACCCTTGCCATTATGTTTCATCACCATCATTAAGCTGGGACGCCATGCTCTTGTTAACTAAAGTAGAATTAGATTTAATATCTGATATAGAAATATATCAAATGCTAGAAAAAGGTATCAGAGGAGGTCTTGCTCAATGCTCACTGCGGTATGCAAAGGCTAATAATAAATATTTGTCAGACTATAACGAAAAAGAATCAAGCACTTTTTTAGTTTACTTAGATTGTGTCAATTTGTATGGGCATGCTATGAAACAAAGACTTCCCACTGGCAATTTTAGATTTTTAACAAAATCTGAAATAGCTTTATTTGAAATTGCATCCGTTTCTGCTGATAGTGACGAAGGGTACATACTTGAAGTTGATATTCATTATCCTCCTGATTTACATGACACGCATTCTGATTTACCATTTGCGCCAGAAAAATTATCCGTTCCTATTCCATCTGGTAGCAAAAACACAAAACTAATTGCTAATCTGTATGATAAATATAGATATGTCATCCACTATGCTCACTTACAAGAATGTTTAAAGAATGGCCTTATATTATTAAATATCCACAAAATTCTAGCATTTACTCAAAAAAATATCTTAGAACCATACATAAATCTTAATACAGTACTCAGACAAAAAGCTAACTCAGATTTCGAAAGAGATTTTTTCAAGAAGCAAAATAATTCAATATTTGGTAAAACAATTGAAAACAAAAGGAAACAAGTAGATGTTAAATTAGTTAATGTGTGGAAAGATAGCTTTAATAAGACCAATAAAATAAAGGGGGCAGAAAAATATGTAAGTGCCCCTAATTTTAAAAATATGGCTATTATTTCAGAGAACCTTGTTGCTGTTCAATTAGAGCCTGCTAAAGTTGTTTTAGATAGACCAATATACATTGGTTTTACAATACTGGAATTAGCAAAGTGTCATTTATATAAATTTCACTATTCTGTTATGAAGAAAATATATAAAGATGGAATAAAACTTTGTTATACTGATACTGATAGTCTCTTGTATTTAATACATACAGAAGATTTTTATAAAGACATGATACAAAATATAAAATATTTTGATACTAGCAACTTTGAAGAAAATAATATTTATGGTATTCCGAAAGTGAATAAACAAATACCTGGCTATTTTAAGGATGAGATGGGTGGAGATGTCATTACTGAGTTTATTGGTTTGAGGGCTAAACTATATTGTATAAATAGTTTAAACAACACAATTAAAAAAGCTAAAGGAGTTAAAAAATCTGTTTCTAATAAACTCACAATTGAGAAATATAAAAAAACTTTGAATAATGACATAAATCTCAGAGATACTATGTATGTCATTCGATCTAAAAATCATAAGTTGTATACACAGAAAATTAATAAATTAGTACTTAATGGAAATGATGACAAACGTCAAATAAGAAAAAATAAAAATGATACTGTACCTTGGGGTCATCATCGTACTATGTTCTAAGATGTTTATTTTGGACTATGTACCTGCTTAATTTTATTATCTACTATTTACTTTATTTTATTTTATAATGTTACAATAATATATCATTGTATGAACAATAAAATCTCATGTATTATAATATTTCTTGTTTTATTTCTCATTTTATGTAATAAATATACTCATTTGTCTAAAGTACCTTTAACATGAGTCTGAGTTCAATTCTCAGTTCAAATAAATGTTTTAAACTTTACTCTGAAATCCTTAGTAAAGTTATTATTTTATCAGAGGAAATGACAATAGGCTAGACTTTTATTATAATGTGATAATGTTTTACTGTAGTGAGCCATCTAGTTACTAAGTGATGAACTTGATAGTTAGTCAAGTCCAACTTAATTTCACTTTTAAATTATAGATGGCATGCATTATGAGGCTCGTTCTCATCGATTAATGTATTTTTCAATTTGCATCCAAAACTGCAAAATATGGGCGCAATGCGAATGACATTTACAAAGGATGAGTGAATATGAATGTACGAATGAACTCTAGGAATGAATGAGTATTGTGTGATGTGTTTTATTATGTTATTTTACTACCCATGCAGTCTAACACAAAATGAAACTAGTTAAGTTGGAAATCATAATATTTATTAAACTTTCAGATTTATATATTTACATGAGACAAAAAGAAAGACTTAAATATTACAAAAACAAAATACATAATTTAACATAGTCAAATAATCAAAACATGCACTTAGGTAAATGTTCACAATCACAAAACAAACTCTTTATATTACACACATTTAAAACTGCTTATTACTTAATTTTTTCACTACTTTGCCGACTAGATGTTCAGTTTCATCTAAAATGTCATCATAATCATCTTTTACAAGGTATTGGATGTTTACGTCAGCGCTGTCACTCACATCATAGTCAATTTCACAATTTTGTTTATTGTCTTTAACACATCTGGTAAGATCATATATAAGTATTTTAATCAAATGATGAGGTATTCCTGTCTCCTTCCGAATAACGTAAGATGAAGACTGTGTAGGATACTTTTTCATGACCTTCTTGTTAATATTTGATTTTTTTCTTTTATGTTCTTTAGTTTCCACAGATTTCTGTTCTTCTTTTTTTTCATTTAGATACTCTTGATGTGCTAGTTCTGCTTCTGTGTTATAAAAAGTTTCCCTGTCTTGCGCAAAAAGAAACGGATTTCCAAGAGAGTAGGTGTCGTCTGGACAAAGATTATTCGTTTCCTGTAATAACATAAAATAATTATAACATAAAATAATTATAACATAAGTAAATTACAAATGGCTCAAATAACGATAAATTAAATACGCACCGCAAGAAAATCACTCTCCACAGGACTATACGATGGGGAGACAGACATAATTCTGTAAAAAACGAAAAAAAAAGGTTAGACATAAATTCTAATAATTAATTATTGAGATATCATAATTATATGAAATATAAAATTATAGAAATACTTGCCTTGAAGATTTAATTCTGAATAGGTCCTACTTATTGGAAGAATAGTAATAAACTGAATTATGAGCTTTGTTGCTTCACTATATTGAAACTGGTACAGGAATTAAGTTACACTTACCATATTTTTATTATCTTTTACGATGCAAATAATCAAGTCTAAACTTGTTGTAGGATTGGGATAAAGTTACTTACCATATAAGTCGTGTATATAAATATGAAGGTCTATAAAGAATTGAAGTAATTAGCAAGATGAAGTTGATTAAACAACCCATATCTCTGAACGTTAATAATAATATAAATTTTAGTGACTCTGCTCACCAAATCAAACACAGTATTTTACTGCCTAATACGATTCGTTGTATAATATGCGGCCCTTCGAACTGTGGTAAAACAAACGTGATGATCAGTTTGCTTCTGCATGAAAATGGACTAAAATTTCAGAATCTTTATCTTTACTCAAAAACAAGTTTTCAGCCAAAATATCGTTTTTTAAGCGAAGTATTAAGAAGAGTACCTCAAATAAAGTTCTACGAGTTTAATGATGACAAAGATGTAATATCTCCGAGTGAAGCTTTAACTAACTCGGTATTTATTTTTGATGATGTAGCATGTGAAAATCAAATTAATATCCGCAATTATTTTTCTATGGGTAGACATAAGCAAATCGATTGCTTCTACCTATCACAAACCTATTCCAAAATTCCGAAACAATTGTTACGTGATAATGTAAATTTTCTTATAATATTTAAACAAGACGATGTAAATTTAAAGCATATTTATGAAGAGCATGTAAGTTCTGATTTAGAATGGAAAGAGTTTAAAAATATTTGTCAAACTGTTTGGAGTAAACCTTATAATTTTCTACTTATTAACAAAGAATCGTCATTAAATAATGGAAGGTACAGGCAGAACTTCGATACTTTTTTTAAATTTGATTGATTGTTCCTATATACTTCATGTCTGTAATCCTCGAAGGGTTATGCAGAGGCATACCCTAATAGTACACCCACATATAGCCAGTTATGTTTAAGCCCCATGTTATTGTTTATACATATAAGTAATTAACATGCGAAAACAAATTCAGTATGATTTGTTCACTAGCTGAACGCAGTTGATAATTAAATATGGAGAAAAATATTAAGATAGAATTAATAAAGTCCGTAGACTCCATAAAGAATAAAATAAAACATATGAAGAACCAGGAACACACAATGAACTTGTCACTCGATAAAATGCTTAAACCTGTCACAGATCCTCTTAAAACGCTAGCTGATTCCAACACAAATATGGAAAAAATATTTTTGTTACAAAATACAACCCCCACATGTTCTGGAGATATTAAATTGGATGAAATTAATAGTAGGTCGACTACAAAATTTGAGGATTGTTACGAACCAAATCAAAATTCCACACACTTGGTTAAAAAGTCTCCTAAAATGGAAGATGATTTAGAGATTTCATTAGAGGATTATGATATTTATGATGGTGTAAATATACCGTTTGGAATAAGAAGTGAAAACAAAACTTTATTTATGGGTAATTCGATAGTATCATTTTCTAAAATTGATAGTTTGAACAACGATAGCGTCATTTTGATTAAAATCGGTGATAAATCTTACAATTTAACTCCTGGCCTGAAAGAACTTTTACTTCGAAAAAAACCTGATTTACAATTAGTATCCCCTAAAGATAAACTTGTCTACAAGGATATATTGCATTACACAAATGCTCACAAAAGAGACTTTAATCCTAAAGGCCAAATAAAAGGTGATAAAGGAATAAAATATCGTGAAATAATCAGACCATTTTTTACTGACACGTTAAATGATAACATTCACGCCAAACTTGGAAAAAAAGTACAAAAACAATACCGACTTGGTATATTGGGATGATCCCAATGAATTGGTTGAGAGATTAAAATTATTAGTCGCTTCAAGAGATGCTGGCAATACAAATCATGATAATGAAATTTTATCGATAATTGAAGAATTAAAAGAAGCTGATATAATTAGAGAATAAATAGTGGAGATAGTATGCTTTTCATTCAGTATTATTGGTGGGTTCAAGACAAATGTTGATATACTGAATTAAAAATATGAGTAAAGCCGACGTAGTCAACGAAATACATAAAAATGCAAGACTAAACTTTCCACGAAGACATGTTATTATGAAAGATATAGATGACCTTTGGCAAGCAGACTTAATTGATATGCAATCAATTTCCAAAGAAAATAAAAATTTCAAGTTTATTCTTGCTGTTATTGACACATTTTCGAAATACGCCTGGGCCTTTCCTTTGAAAAGTAAGACAAAGGATAGTGTATGCAATTCTTTCAAGATTTTGTTGGTTAGTGGACGTGTTCCCAAAAATCTGCAAACGGATAATGGAACAGAATTTTATAATAACATATTTCAAAACCTTATGAAATCTTATAACATAAACCATTATTCAACCTTCTCAACAAAAAAGGCGTCAATAGTCGAGCGATTTATTAGAACATTGAAATCGAAACTGTACAAGAAATTTAGTTTAAAAGGTAACTATAATTGGATAGACAGTACTCTTAATAATGTTATTTATGAATACAATCACGCCTATCATCGTACAATTGATGAAATCCCAGCAAACGTGGATAACACTAATAAAAAACACATATTACAAAGATATTTCAGTCTAGTAAAAACTATTAGCCTAAAAAGCAAGTTTAAAGAGGGTGATTATGTACGCATTAGTAAGTATAAGGGGACATTTGAAAAAGGATATACTTCCAACTGGTCGACAGAAATATTTAAAGTTCGAAAAAAACAAAATACAACTCCTATCACCTACTTAATTGAAGATGCAATCAGAGGCCAACCCATTTTAGGAGCATTTTATGTACAAGAGCTTCAAAAGACAAAAAATCCTCACATGTATCTGGTTGAAAAAGTTCTTAGAAGGAAAGGAAACAGGGTTTTGGTTAAATGGTTAGGTTTGCCTTCTTCTGAAAACAGTTGGATTGATAAATCGAATATTTATTAAGTGTTCAGTCCAAATGTGTCAGTCTTATGATGTGTATTGAAGAGAGTAGTCTTCTCAATTGGATTATAAATCATTTACCATTTGAATTACATTTACCGGGATACAATTATTGTGGGCCTGGCACTAAATTAATTAAAAGGCTTACACGTGGAGATAAAGGTGTTAACAAGTTAGATGAATATTGCAAACAACACGACATTGCTTATCACGAGTCTTCAAAGTTAAAGGATCGCCACAAGGCAGATTTAGTTTTGTTAAATATGGCTAAAGAGCGCGCACTTGCCTCAGATGCGAGTGTAGGGGAAAAACTGGCAGCACGCTTAGTAAGCAGTGCTATGACGGCAAAAATTTAAACTGGATTTGGTCTAAAAAAAGACGACAAAAAGAGTTCTCCTAAAATTAAATGTGGAAAAGGATTAAAAAATAAATTTAAAAATGTTATTAGAAAAACGGGGAAACATATAAAAAATTAAAACCGAAATGCAAGAAAGTGGCAATAGAATTAGCTATGGCCGCTGCCAGAGAATTAGCTGGTGATTCATCCATTAAACTTCCTCGTGTTATTCCTATACCAAAAACTGGTGGAGTATTGCTGTTGATTCCGATTTTTGCGGGATTATCTGCGGCGGGAGCTTTAGCAGGTGGTGCAGCTGGTATTGCTAAAACCATAAATGAATTCAAGATGGCGAAAAAGTTATGGGCTGAATCGAAGAGACACAATGAAAAGATGGAAGCTCTCTGCATCGGAAAAGGAATACACCTTAAACCGCATAAAGATGGACTCGGTATTTTTGTATCAAAAGAAAAAAACTAAGATATTGGCTACCCAAACGAGCCTTGAGTAATTTGGACATTTTGAAGTATGGAAATAATATTCCCTATTTCAGAGGTGTCTTTATGAGAGATAAGCTCCCTAAACATCCTTTTAAAAAAGAATGTGGAGTAATAAATTTAGATAGCTCTAAAAATCCTGGTTCTCATTGGGTAGCCTATGCAAAATACAACGATTATATTGAGTATTTTGATAGTTACGGAAATCTCAAGCCTCCTAAGGAATTTATAAAATACTTGGGATCCAAAGTTCACTATAATTATGATAATATTCAGCGTGATCACCCTTTTAATTGTGGACATCTTTGTTTAAACTTTTTGAAGAATTTTTGGTGCAGTGAAGGAATAAAATAAGCAGGATCTGCCGAAAGTTGTCAGTATAGAAGTATGTCTACTACGATTACCATCTCTGGGAAAAAATCGGAACTAGTTTCATACTTTCAACCACCATTGCATTTGTCAGATCAATATGAGTGCGGTTTGATATACTTTTTTTCAGTATTAAAATCAAGACCAAATATTCCCATTATTAACAAAGGTCTGTCTGTAATCAGAATCGAATGTGATCTTGTTCAGGGTTCGTACTGCAACGGATTACCAACTCATTTTATTCATGAATTTGTGTCTGATACTACTCCAGGTCAACCGTGCATGGAAATACCGCAAAATGTTATTTACTTTCCAGTAAATAAAAATATAATTTCATCGGTATCTGTTAAGATTGTAGATCAATTTGGACACTGTATTAATTTTGGAGAGGAACAAGTTCAGTTACGTCTTCACTTAAGGAAAACAAAATGATAGTACATTATAAAAACACTCAAGCGAATGAAAAACGTCTTAGTTCTTCTGCGATTGTTAAGGTGCAAAGACGCAAGGAAAAAGTTAAGAAATTGACTAAAGCAAATAAGGATTTTCTAAAAGCCCTAGGATTTAAAGTATGAATATACTACAGGTTACTGAATTACCACACTTCGACACTTCGATCGAAAGTTATGAAGTCCATTCATACAATCCCTACAATAACAGCTTTAGAGAAAACGATGAAATCAGAATTCCCATCCACCAGCAAGACATATACGTGCTACCATCAGCCAGTTCAATTTACATCGAAAGAAAAGCGAAGCTCTTCGGTAAAGATGGGAATCCAATCAAGAAAAATGTTACGTTCACTAATAACTCTGTTATGTTTTTGTTTCAAGACATCAGATACGAAATGAATGGTATTGAAATAGACCGCATAAAAAATTCTGGAATAACATCAACAATAAAATCATACATTTCATTAAATGAAGCAGAAAATAAAGTTGCTGCCCTATGGGGTTGGAGTTTAGAGGGATTTGAAAGTGATGGGCATTTTAGTGCGGTGATACCATTAAATAAGGTATTAGGATTTGCAGAGGATTATAATAAAATAGTGATAAATTGTAAACATGAACTTATATTGAACAGAAGTAACACTAATTTAAATAGCGTTATCCTTACTGATGATATTGTTAATTTTCAAATAGATGTACAAAGAGTTCAGTGGAGGGTGCCGCATATAAAAGTATCAGACCGAGAACGACTGTCACTTTTAAAACATTTAGAAAGAGATAAACCTATTCAGTTGACGTTTAGAAATTGGGATTTGTATGAGTATCCGTTACTACCTAAAACAACAAAGCATTCTTGGTCAGTTAAAACTGCTTCACAATTGGAAAAACCTAGATATGTAATTTTTTGTTTACAAACTAATCGAAAAAATAATAAAACTAAAGACGGTTCAGTATTCGATCATTGTGAAGTAACAAACGTTACGCTCTTTTTGAATTCTCAATATTATCCATATGAACCTTTAGGTTTAAAGTTTTCTGAGAACAAATATAGTATATTATACGAAATGTTTGTGAAATTTCGTCAGTCGTATTACAACTGTCCAATAGACCCGTTGCTTGATCTAAAGGAGTTCAAAGAAAAAGCTCCTCTCTTTATCTTAGACTGCTCAAGACAAAACGATAGCCTGAAAACAGGTCCAGTGGACGTGAGGTTGGAAATTGAATGTTCTACGGCAATACCAGATAAGACGACTGCATATTGTTTGATTATAAACGATCGACTTGTGGAATACAAACCTCTCAGCAACATTGTGCGCAGGTTATCATGATTGCTATTGTGGATATTCAAGGCTTTAAAACAGAGACAAATGAATTTATAATAAAAGAAATCGCTATATTGTATGATAAAAAATTACAAGTGTTTTTAATAAAGCCACCATTTCCGTTTTCAAAATTAACGAAACTAGAAAAAAAACAAGTTTCTTGGATTGAACGTAACAGAAAGATACACTGGTGTGAAGGATTTTTACCCTATTCTAATTATCAGAATTTGGTTATAGATATTTTAAGAGATAAATGTATCTACGTTAAAGGTTCAGAAAAAGTGTTGTGGTTAAAGTATATTTTAGAAAATAGTAATTGTAATATATTTAATTTAGAAGATAAAGGTTGTTCTAGTTTGATAAGTTTATACGATCTATATAAACATTCTCAAGATTTATATAACTGTATTTATCATGACTCTGTATGTGCTTTAAAAAATGTATTATGTTTAAATAAGTGGTGCTTTGATAATAAAATTCTAAAATAAATATTGTTTTTGTTTTATTTCTATAGTTAGGTAAAACACATCTTAGTTTTCTACCCCCCCCTCCACATACCGCTGTCCGGTCTTTATAAGTTGTTGACAAAAGGTAGATGATATCATTATACGTTTATAATTGAATTAGAAAGTGAATAGAACATGTCTCAAAATGAATACAAACCTCGATATGACATGTATAACAAGTTTAAAATGCGTGAATTTTCATTTAATTATTACTGGGGGGTGTTTAATAAAAAGAAAAGATTAGTGATGGAAATGGCTGACGCAGGATTCTTTTACTATGGAAATAGTATAAATGATATTGCAGCATGTTTCTCATGCGGTGGTGTTATCGAAGATTGGGAGATTTATGACGATCCTTGGATGCAACATGCTATACATTATCCTGATTGTGTTTATTTGAACGCTGTGAAAGGGAGAGAATATATAATGAAATATGCATATCTCCACACAGCATTAAACTCTTAGCATTGTAATGTGATGGTTCCATCTTAATCAACGCTTGTTATATCAAGAAAAATAATAAATTAATATTATTCACAATATGTTTCATTCATCGAAAATTGATTTGGAAGGCATTTCTAAAGTTATTTTCAAGAATACTAGTGGTGAGATTCTATTTACTCAAGACATTAGTGACCAAAAAATAATGAACACCAGTTCATCAAAACTTCAGGACAATACAAGCAAGACAGAGCAAAACTTAGTAAAATCCACCATTGAAAATACGACATATCTAACACTCAAGAGAGGTCGCAATGAGCTCCTTACATTTGGTCGAGTTGGCAACATACATCCTGGTCCTGAAAAACTGGCTGCAAGGTCACCAAATGCTGTGCCTGACACTAAATTAATAACAAGAAGTATAGTGCGTGATATAGTGTTTCCTGATTCAGAAGACATTCTATGCTACCAGATACTGCCAGAAGATGAAATACCTTCTTTAATTAATAATATAAATAACTGTCCTATAACTACTAAAAATGTTTAAGCTTAAAATGATATTGTGTTTATGTGTGGAGAATTGGGGGTTCTGGATCATGCGCTCGAGCAAAGCGAGAGCAAGTGATCCAGAACCCCCAATTCTACCCTACTCTTGCGTCTTGCATTTTATTTCAATAATATTAGTTTCTCATAGTCATGCTTCGACAACGTCCCAAGAGGTAACACGAAACTAGACTTGAAACTTTATTATCTAAATTTAAAAACTTTGCTAGACGTGTTGAAACAAAATTCCATCTGCCGCGTGTACCATCAATTCAATTAGAGTGGTTAGCCGTCACTCACGGTTTGCGTCTTAAGGCGGGCTATACATGAAAGACAAAAGGCTAAGGCCTTTTTGGTCTTGCACGGTGTTTTTTTTATTTCTCTTTATTTTTGTGTTTTGCTTATCTCGTTTCTCCTGTGCGGTTCACAAATAAATATTTTTTATTTCTAAAATATTATTTTTCTATCGGGAAGAAAATATACTTGCATGTGTAATGTGGAATCAAAAAGAATTTACAGTGCAAAGAAATATGGCGCTGGTAACGGGTTATTCACGACTCGTGTCGAGTTGGTGAATAACCCTTGGTAACGAGCCTTAGAAAGAAATTTCTAAGTTGCATGTTCATCTATACTATAATATAATATACTATACTATATATATTATATTTTTATATATTTCTATACTATAATATAATATATAAATATTTTAATATATAATAGGCTCCGAAACTACTGAACTGAACCGAAAACGGGCCCTGTGGGGTGGTCCGCGAAGCTGCGGGAAATAGCTAGTATGCAATATAATTGCACGTATGTTTTTTTTAGTCTGCTCATATGTCTTTCGTTTTATACTAAAATTTGTGTTGAAATCAGAAAATGGATCATTCGAATCATTAGCCATTAGTTTTGTGTTAGTTGTCGTTACAAATAGTAGGTACTTTGAACTTGGTACATTGAAGTCGCGATTTGCAGTATAGTACTATTTAGAATTATAAAACAAATGTAACGGCTTTTCCGATGCCTTTTCATTCTTATGTGTCTTAAAACTCTCTATAATCTGATACGCGATACTTTAAGCGGCAGGTGTAAGTAATGTTAAAACAGTATTAAATAAGAGCAGGTGGCTGAATTTCACGGGTCGACAACTTTCCACGTCTCCACCGAGGCCCAAAGTCAAGCATACTCCCCCGTCTTTATTATCCGGCTCTCGCATTCCGGCTAACGGGTCTTCGTTTAATCAATTTTTTGATATTTACATTGAACTGCCGATCCCAGACCCAACTATTTAATTTCAAACATAATTTAGTTTTATCAACTGTAAATTATGTAGTAAAAATCTTAAATATAAATAAAATCAATCTGCCTAGCCTTTTTCCCAACTATATAGGGGTCGGCTTCCAATTCCACCAGTGTTTTACATGGAGCGATTGCCTATCTGACTTCCACAACCCAGTAACTGGGTAACACGGTACCCCATGGCAAGACTGGTGTCAGATCTCAAGCTTCTGACTACTCGTAACGACTGTCAAAGATCTTCAAATGACAGCCGGGACCAACGGCTTAATGAGCTTTTTGAGGCACGGAGGAAACTCGGTATGTTGGAATGGTCACCCATACAGACCGACCTCGTCAAGCGTTGATTAACATTGATGATCGATCCGTGCGGCTGTTATTATTTAGCCACGTAATAAAGGAAATTATAAATATAAATAAATTACATATAAATGACATTCTGTCATTAATCTTTACATTTATGTTTAATTTTATTATAATTTTGGTAAAATTATCTCTAATTAAAAAAATATAATATGAGCATATTCATTCATAAAATTGTTTGTCCAATGTTGAGAAAAGGCAAGATTATCCCAACAAAAGAAATTAAACAAACGTTTACGGTCCCTGGGTATTTATTTTCAAGAGTATTAAAGTTTGGACGTCGAACTTTGATGTAGCACAAGGTAATCTCGGTTACACACCGTCTAAGAAAAGTTTGATAATATATACACAGTACATATTACCTATTTATTATATCGTCTCGGTATTTCTTTTTACTCCCAGAAGAATTATTAAAAACATTGTAAGATTTTGGCAACCAACACCTCGAAGTGATCGCGAGTTCATAGCTTTACCCCTAGCTCGCGGTATGGGTTGGTTTTGCTGTTTATATGAAAAGCTTAAGTCTGCCAAGTAGGCAAATATAATTTGGCGAAGTGGAGAATTATATTGATCCAACATACACCCAGTACGAGTGCGGTACTCCTTTTTAGACTCATGGAGTGCCCCGAGTACCCGAGTATCCTAGATGACTTGAAGGACTCCACTGACCGACGCTACAATAGGCTTGGCCACCTACTGAGCCTAAAATATAAATTTAAATGTACCTACCGCGAAGCAAAAAATAACAAGAAGAAAGTTAACCGAACTGACACATACATGTGGTATAAAAGTTCAAAAAATAATAAAAAATAAATAAAAATAAAATAGAAGGTATCTGAATCACATTTCATCATTTCATCATGAACATCATTTTACAATAAACGAACTCGACCACAGAACAATGACTTGTGCGTAGAAAGGTCCAACACAGCATTGATGCAAAAAAGTGTTTTTTTGCATGGCGCCAATCATATACAACCACTTACCCATTTCAATTAAACAGGTAAACATAAACTTATTTAAGAAAAGGCTTAAATCTTTACTATTGCATAATAGTAGTTTATGCAATGGTCATATAATAGGGGTTATTAAAACACGAGCGTAGTTTTATCAAATGAGGCGAAGCCGAATTTGATAATAATATTACGCGAGTGTTTTAATAACTAATTATATGCTATTGCATACACTACTTTATCTTCACTCATACAGTTGAAATAAAACAAAAGTGGAAAGGGAAAAAATATGTGGTATGGTATTGGCGGGCAATTTAGATTCTCATTGCGCAGCGCATCCACAGACAACTGACAATGACATGAGCCCATACGCGCTAGAAAATTAAAAAGTAAAAGTGTGCTATAAAAATTAAAAAGTTATTTTATGATGCAGTTATTTGAAAATCGAATGAAAATGTTGAACTATAATGGTTTTTTTTTTTTTAATTTTACCTATCCACGAATATAAAGTACGTGTTTATACAATATTTTTCGAATTCGTATTTGGAACATTACGTTGTGAGTGTAGATAAAGCATATTACAGCATTTCAGAATTTTTGGCAGACAAATGTGATGAATGTGTTGTTGCCCATAGTTGTAATCGTTGACATGTTAAGTTATTATTAATAGGCTAATTTCTTTCTTTTTGACATTGCACGTGACATTTTTTGTATTATTTTAATTTTTTCGTAATTGACATTTTTTTTTATTTTTTGTTTATTTTTTGTTGACATTATTTTGTATTTTTCCTTTTGACATTTTTTTACTTGTTTTTTTTGTGTTTTGTTTTTATTATATTTTTTAAGAATCTATTGCAATTAACTAATGTAATTATTATATCAATTTTAATATCCATGAATATTTGTACGCCTTCTGGCATAACATAGCGCGCTTGTATTTTTTTATAACAAACATTTTTTTGTACCTATGTTAACAAATGAATAAATGAATTATGAATCACAGATATTTCTTAGAATAGCTTTAAAGCTTAGTCTGTGGAAAAGTCGACATTTCGTGACTTACTTATGTACGGATATAATCAACAAAAATCGCTGGGCCTTGACATATATTTTGGCAAAGCAAACCAGGGTATTACATATAAACAACTTGGGAGTTCCAAGCCATTTTGGTAGTGCGGTTTCGGCTAAACCTTAGAATATAAATCATAGCAATATTTGTGACTCAAAATATTGGCGCTACAAAATTAGTACAATTTCCGAGCTAAAACTTCACAAATCTAAATAAATGATGTTCCTGTAAAGAACTCGGGTATAATATAAAGTTAGTAACATAAGGAAATCTAATAAAGGATGTAACAGACTTGACTTGAAGTTAAGAAGAAATTAGCACCAAATTCCAATAAACATAATATTTACCGACTAGTTGGTTAGCAATTGAAATTTTTCATGCAAATATGCCTTCATCTTATCCAATATTGGATAGCTTACAAAAGGCGGTTTGTAGTCTTGTAAAATGAGGAAAAAGGGAACAAGATTTTGGATTTACGAGTTTTTTGTGACAATTTTAACCATCATATTGTAGCACTTTATATTATAATACATTATATATTTTTTTATTACTTTATATTATCTATTTTACATATATATCTTTATTATTTAATTTATAAGTTAAAGCACATACTCACATTATGAAATTATTTTAAGTATCTATTTTATTTACCCACGTCCGTGTGTCACTAGCGGGGTGCCAACTGAAAATCAGCGCTGGGTGTCTGACGCCCAGCAAATGCTGAGTTGGTAACCCTTTCGGTATGGGCACGCCCGGCGCAATAATTTTTTAAACTTGTTTGTACTTTTTTTTACTATTCTTCTCTGTTACTTTGTGATTGTTGTTGTGTTGTGTCTATGTCGAATAAATAATTTCTATTCTATTTATTCTATTCTAAAACTGATAGTAATTCTTCGTGACTTTCAATAGGAAACATATAGTCTCTACTTGCTCTTTTACAGGTTCTTTTTCTAAGATTATATATGTCCTTAAAATTATTGCCTGGGTTTCACAAATACAAATAGGATTCAAATTTGTTGAGACATGTACCTTAGTTTTGACATGACATTTTAGCATGACATCATACGTCGGGCTCTTGTCACCGCCGGGGTGCCAGCTGTTTTAGAACCCAATGGCTTGGCACGCGACGATGGGAAGAGACCAGACGGGATGACCATAATGCCTTGGAAGGTGGGTAGGCCTTTGGTGTGGGATGCAACATGTGTCGACACCCTTGCGCCATCCCATCTTCTTAGCACGGCGGGCTGTGCTGGGGCGGCTGCTGCCGCTGCAGAAAACCTCAAACGGCGCAAATATAACAACCTTATTGGAAGTTATATGTTTGAGCCGTTTGGGGTTGAAACATTAGGTCCATGGGGTCCGAGTGCGCATCGAGTTTTTCGAGAAATTAGCACAAAGCTCGTCGACTCTTCACGTGACCAGAGGTCTGGCCTTTTCTTCGGCCAGAGAATTAGCATTGCCATACAACGTGGCAATGCCGCCAGCGTTCTGGGCACGTTTCCCATTGACATCGATGTGGACAAATTTTTTGATGCACTATGAGCTTTTTTGCCGTCTCCCTTTTGTATTTGTATATAGGTTTGTTTTTCTTAGAATATTCAATTGTATATATGTTAATAAATAAAAATATTATTTGTGTAAAAAAAAAATCCTTAGTTTTTGAACTTTTTAGACAAAAATGGAAAACCATTACAGTCTCAGTGTCTATTTCAAGTTTGGATCCTACAAAACCTAATTTCTTAAGAAAACCGAGCTATAGACCGAACAAGCCTCGGTCACCAAGTCATTTGTGCGAGCAAATTGGAGACACGTGTTTTGAAAATTTTAACGAACTAGGATCTTGAGAAGCAATTCGCTGGTGGAAAAAAAGAAGTTTTGCCCATCTAGGTCAAGCGCGATTTTAGTTTTACGATCGGTTAACTTTTAAGTCTCGAATAGGTACTAAATTAGTAATTACTGTTGTGTTGTGAGTTTCGCGAAAGTGTATTAAAACAGATTTTTTTAAATATTATAAAGGACATAAAACAGATTTCTTAAAATAAGTGAATCATTAATCAATAGTAAGCACTATTTTTATACTATATCCATCGATTACTAAATACATAGTTACTAACGCTAAATCAGAGACTTCATCAATTTACACTTATTGTTTTTGTTCTTCTAATCTACTAATGTTTGTATGTCGTTTTGTGACAATTGAATACTTTTTCTTTCTTCCTTTTTTAATTTTCTTTTAACGACCTACTTTAATTAAAAGTAAAAAAAACATCCTCAAAGGAATGTCTTTTGTCCCCAACAAAGCACAATGCCAAAAGAAAATAACTACAAGGAATAATCCAGTACAAACGCTTGCAAATATTTATAAAAGCCAAGGACCGTAATCCTGTCGAAACCACAACTTATAGTACCACCAAAACATCATGAATTTTAACTGCTTGCCACACGAAATAGTGTTCATTGTTGGTTAGATTAAATTTCCAACGTTACAACATGGAAGTCTGAATAATTTCATAGGAAATTGAGCGCGATATAAAGTAAACAGAAGAAACTTCTGGAAGTTGGACTAATAACGGAAAACTGCTAGGGCAAACCTCATGCCAGGTTATGTACTATCTAAGTAAGGCAGTGTGTAGGAATAGTTTTCATAACTTTTACTGCACTCACGCCGCAAACAGTTTCATTTCATTATTGCCTGAGTTGCTTCTGGCAGTTAGTTTTTCATTTCATTCAAATGATAACATTTATTTTCCTGAAATTACTTTCAATAATAGTGTTTTAATTAAGATAGATGAGTTTACGCATTTAAAAAAAAAAATAGATACTGGCCATCGCAATTGAGTGGGCATTTCAGCTACGGCCATTTCTAAACTTTGACACTTAAAAATTGCCCGTGTTTGTTTAGTGTGCGAATTTTGTATTGTAAGTGTTGTTGATATCAAAGGTTATCGCTCTATTATTAGAAAAAGGATCCACCCACCAGCCGTCAAAGAAATCCTCACCTGCCTTTGTTATGTCTACCTCTAATAAGCGAATCTATCAACCGAAACATGAGAGACTCTAAACACACTGTGATGTGTTCACCAATCCGAATTGGATAGAGAAGTCCGAATGTTTTCACAGAATTAATGGACACGATTGACTAACTTTTGTAACATGGAGTGTAGAAACTAGGGAGCTTCATCACGACCATTTGAAAATAAAATCCAATAGACTCTTGGTTGACTGGTAGAGAATGCCTCAGGTATTAAGTCCGCCTAAGGCCTGTATGTTGCATGAAATTTTAATAATTAATAAATAACATTATAATTAAAATTGCTAAATGCCAAAAAAAGGAATGTTTTTGAAAAATGTTGACGTTTGTTCTCTATGACTTCGCATGAAAAGCAATTAAGGTGTGAATTGGAGCTAGAATGTACTGTACTATCTGTAGGCATATTTTTTACTAGAACTATCTATACAGTACAGAGTAGGTATACTAACTCAACACATGCTAAAGTTAAATAAGTCAGTATTACTTCATCGAGTTATTGAACATCAATATTATCAAACAAGATTTGGTGAATCCATTAAAACATTCACATCTACTATTGAGTTTTGTAAAACAGCATATTGAAAATGACCTGAACCTAGGTATAGCACAGCACCACTATGTAGCTTCTATGATCATTGTTCTATAACTAGTTGGCAGTCTCCTAATGGGCGTGTCAACGCTTCCGAGCTCTCCAGACAAAGATGTAATTATTGTCGTATCGAGTTTACGTTATTAAAGCGCCGGAGAAAATGATAGGTCTGTCTCGAGCAAGATTTTGTTACAGGACAATGGTTTCTGGAAAAAGTAGGTGAGAAATTGTTTTGATAGACAAAAAATATTAGGTTCTTTAAATAAATAGCTAAATTGGGTAATATTTAGTCCCGGGTTCTGTATTGAATATTTTGAATATTTTTTTTTAGGCTAAAGAAGTGTTTGTCAACAATTTAATTACAATTTTTTACTGACAAATAGGAGGTTAGGAGCAGTGGTGGCCCAGTGACCAGTGGCAGCCCAGAGGTAACGGCCCCGACTTACGTGTCGTAGGTCGCGGGTTTGAACCCAGGCAGGCGTTTTACTCTTTGTAAATTCCTTCATCAGCACTGCTCTAAAAATGATGAAGAAAAACATCGTGGGCAAACCGGTATATCCTAGAACCAAAAAATCGATGTCATCCACCAACTGAGACCACGGCACTGGGAGATAATGGTTGAAATACATTTACTTTATTTGCTTTTCCATTTTTTTAACGTCAAAGTTAGCCTACTTTACTCTTAGATATTATTTATGCACAAAATGACTCTAAAATAAACAAAAATCGAATGACTCGTATCGACTCGAATCCAATAAACTCCACAGTAACTGAATCTTCAACAAATGCAAGCATTTCTACAACCAATAGTTACAACTAGAAACCTCTCTAGAATGCATTTCCGATTTTGCCCATAGAACGCAATAAGTTTCGAAGAAAACAAACGATTCATCTCGACGACGTATTTGCATGGGTTGCCCTAAAAATTCTAACAAAACTAATACACTTTCGAGATTCGCTTGGTACTTGAAACAGGCTAAGTCCACAAAGAGATGCAATACCCCACTTGACTTAGCTTGTCGGATGAAATGTTTGAAGTCCTCTTTCGGACGTTGGTATGTATTTGTAGGATTTGTGGGCAAGGCAGAATTGTAATGCGGAAATGTGTTGTAATAGAATTTTTAAGAAGTCCTACTTCCAGGTATTATTTTTTCGTCCTATATGATCGGTGGAAGAACACCAGAGGCCCTAGACAAGTGACATTCTATCATCGAAAGCGTGATGATAGCGATTGTTAAAAAGACAAAATTGTATGGGATTAACAAGCGATATCGAAAAATCACGTGATCAATCCCTTACATTTTGATATTTCGACTATCGCCTTCGCTGACTTCAAATACCACTTGTATAGAGCCTCTGATATCATTTTATTCGCCGAAGGGTAAGACACCCCCGTCTTATCCTTCAAGAATACATGTTAAAATTATCTTACTATGACATAATTAACATGATACCATGATTTTAACATTTAACACTTTATGTTTTAAATGTAATACGAGTACCTACTTTGGTGAAGCTAAACAATCACTCTTTAATTAATTATTGTTCTCATCATTCTATCTCATGTATAAAAAAAAATTAACATTTCCAAGTTTCTGAGGTAAATCCTAAGATTTACTGTGATTGCTGGTAAAAGCCCGAAATTAACGATTATCATATATAATTTTGGATTTTTAGCAATTTGATTTTTAGACTTGGTAAATCTTAGGTTTTACCGTAGTTTTAGGATTTTATAGTAACATATGTACAAATTTCAACAGTTTTATTTAACCCCTATTCGACGATGGGCTGCTACTGGGCAATTTTAGTTGGAAAAGAATTACCCATGAACTCGTGATCTTGCAGTTTATTACTTATACCTAGCTCCTGTGACCACTATATACTAGACCAATGAGGCAGTGAAAGTTTAAGAACGTGATAATTGCAATTGATGAAGGAAGTAAAAAGTTGCCTTATGAGATCAATGAAGTAAAACTGTTTGTATATGTTTTAAACCTTGTCTTATACCTATGTTAAGTAGGTCTTATAACATACCCCTGTACACCACTAAAATATTGTTCACTACAGGATTACATACATTACACACACGAAAGAAACGGTTATGTAAGAAACGGTATGATTCATTCAGGTGCACACATTTACCATCAACTTCAGAAATGATAATTTCTGAAGTTATCCTACAATTACTTCGAACTTTGCAACTGCCAAGTAATTCATTAGTACTCGTACAAGGTACTAGAATGGTGTTGGGCGGGGAACATCTTTCGTGGATGGTCAATAGAGCAAAATAGTTTCTGGTGTGGCGACCGATCGTGTACCGGTTGACGCAGAGCGTTAGAAGGAACGATGCTCTGGACCTGGTGATGGCCACGGGAGTCTGCAGGATGCAAGACGCAGAATATAAATAACTGTGACGAGGCTTGGGGAGGCTAATGACAGTGCATCAGGCAGTGGAAATCTTTCGGCTGTTACGACTATGATGATGATAACCGGTACTTAGAACTTTAGAAAATATCTCGTGAAATATATATTATTTTTCCCCAGGTCATATTTACGTAATTATGCTATTCTAACAAGATTCGATGCTGGTTGACCGAAGACTAGACGCATAAATCTTTCTGGAGTACCTATCAATTATTCATATCGTGTGAGACCGTAAAATATTCTGTAGTATAAGTTCGGTGTGTGGTGCCCTCACGTAGGTTCATATGTATGTAACTTGCTTTCCTCATACAAGAATAGGTAGGTACATTGAACTTTCAACAGTGCCATTTTTTTTATTAAATTTTTGGCTCGACCGATGCAGTGGCTGAGCGATTGACAAAATAAAGGATTTGGTTCTCGTGTATTTTTTGTGTCTGCAGAACGATAGGAAGCATGAAACAAGTATACTTACATTTTATTTTGAATATGACGTCATAACTCATTTTACAAGTATAAATTGTGTGTTGGTTTGTGGGTGATGTTATTCGTAACTTACATTTTAACAGAGACATCAAAAAACAGGAGGAAAAAAGATGCTCAATTCGTCACGTAGATAATATATTGTCTATTTTTTCCTCATCAATTCCTCAGTTATTTTTGTGTGCTTGCATTCCAATTCCTAACTTCAAAAATTGTTTCAAATGAAGCTTTTTAGAATATATTTGTGTTAATTAGTTCCGTAGCTTCTAGAACAAACCGTATAAAAGACAACATAGTATGTTATTCCCAGAGCGCCTATCACCTTGATCTATCAAGCTTTACGTTACTACCAACGTATCCGCAGACAAACAACATACACAAGATAACCTCACGCCAAAGCTTTGTTTTCCGTGTTCTTGCAATGCCAATGTAAAATAATATACAGGTTGTTGTTTATTTTATTTATTTTCTCAAAGATCTCTCTATAACAGGTAATATCATAATTCCCAAAGTGGTCGATAATCCCTTGTGTTCGAAATCGGTTTCCCAAATTCAAAAACTAATTTTGAGGGTTGACGAGCACTAAAATCAACCACTATTAATTTCTAGAAACTCTCAAGAGTTGGTATACGTTGTGTTACGTGTACCAACTTGTTATAAGAATGACTAATATTTTATTAGATCGTGTACTTTTAAAAAACTCAACAAGTAGATGAGCGTGCACAAGTTCGTACAAGATGAAAAACTCGGCAAGTCAATAAACGGCTTTTTAAAATAATTTGGCTATGGAGGTCTGAACTGATACCTCCTGCGTGGTATTAGTACTTCACCTAATATCTTAATAAATTATAGCCTATGTGTTATCCTAGGAGCTAGCCCGGAGTCTATGCTTAAACCATTTCATGGAAATAGACTCGATCCCTGTTCAACACATTCATCAACTGCAGCCGGGCGAAGTCATCGGCCACTTCTTTTCTTGTGCCAATCCATACGCAGGAAGCGTGAACTTACATGGCAATTAGCAAAACTTTTGAATTGTGGTTGAACTATAGTTACACGCACAACTCTTCGGGGAATACAGTCTGTTGTTATGTATCAAGGGTAGCTAAGAACAAAAAGACATCCTGCTTTTTTGCGAATTTCTCTTTTTACCCGACTGCCGAAGAATGATAGGTAATGTCTTTATCAGTCTATGTATGTATGTTTGTTCCTTTGTGGCGTTCTAGAGACCAAACGCTTTGGTCGGTTTTGATGTTTCTTACGTCAATCGATCTTATTAACCTTGCAAGTGTCACTGGCTACATTAAAATTGAAAAATGGCGGCATTTGGGCGCCATATTGTTCGGTCCCAATTTTATTTTTTCTTCCATACCCATCGTCTGGCGTATCAAAATAAAGGGTTTTAAGAGTTGATTTAAAAAATATACAACACTTATATGTTTTAATACAACAAACAAACTACCGCAGCAGTACGATTCTGCATGAAGGAGCACTGCCCAAGTAACACATCAAAGCAATATAACGGCCGACTTACAGCATTTCTGATTCGTTTTAGCATTTTGAGTTAGTTCTATAGTAGTACAAATGATTTATACGGCTACTTTAATGATTATTTGGGCGCAAATTATACGGCTTTAGATCCTAAATAAGTACACAAGGGTTATTTAATTGCATTACAGGCGCATTATATTAGCATTATTGTGGTCAATGAAGTAGTCCATAGCATTAAAGAAGCTTGATTACGGTAAATGCAGTTGTCAATCGCATTACAGAAGCATTGTACTAGCAATATTATTTATAATGAAGATGTTAATTGCATTACAAAAGCATTAGAATGTAGTAAAATAATTATTGGAGCTATTTAAGTGTTCACAGTTAGAACTTAATTAAACCCTACATCATTGCAAAAACATCTCTAATACCACGGTACAAATATTATAATACAATTATCGTTGTAATTTAACTATTTTATCTCGCAATATAATATGGACGAAGAGGGTCAAAACTGAGGGAGTGACACCATATTTGTTTGCAATAAAACAAAATTTATAATACTGTTTAAGTTTTCGACTCTTTTGGTATTTCATGCCTTCAAATATTACTGCGCAATGTAGTTTACTGTAAATGTCTATATAAGTTATACTGAAAATTTTCACGCGCTTTTGGTATTTTGTGGTTTTGATAAAAAATCTTGTATAAATATATGTGTGAAATAACCAAAACAATTGTGTATTCCTAGTAAAGAACGAATTGTGTATAATTAACGTAATAGTATTGGTTGCACAGTATTAAATTAAGTTATATTATTACTATATAGGCCTATTGCTTTTATAAATAGGTCCAAATTATAATACTTTTTGGTTATAAAATATATACAAACGGTGTCGGTCTGTAGCAGCCCGGTGAGCCTATAAAAAGGCTAATTAATGCCGCCAGCAGTATAAATATTACACGTGAACAATTATTAAGCCAGAGGCCAGAGAGAAGATTTTTGATGAACCACTGTTGTGCCATTGTCTATAAAGTAGTTCTATATGGGTTCACCAGTATATCAATAGACTTGATGTAGACTGAAATAGTGCTATTACTTGAACGCAAATTTGGGGATCTTTGAGCAAAACAATAAAACCCGTTTCAGAATTTTTGTACAAGTTGTATCCGTTTGCCAAGAGTCTGTTGATAAATTAGATTTCTGAACAGATAATATGCCTGCGCGTGGCTTATTAAAATTATTATGGTGCCGTCAACAAAAAATAAGCATGTTTACAGCGAATATTGTGCTTTTCCTCAATATGGCCGACAAGTTGTTTTACGAAAATAGTAAAATTAACCTATATACAGCTTTACGCATTGCAATAACTCACGTGTATTTGATTAAAGAGCTGTTAGCTAGACAACAGAACTCAGTTGATCTTTAAAAATGCTAGCATTATATTGATTCACGTTTATGCTGTTCAGCATGTCTAGGCTTTTACTAACCACTTAAAAGTGCTATTACACAACAAGGGGCACCAAAAATAGCTCAAAGCTGTATAACAGATTTACGGTGTAATATAAAGGTACAAGTTTATGCTAATAAGCAGCATTAGGCATTATCTTACTAAAAATAAAAATCTCAAAATCTTATAAAAATGCTATTGTAGACCCTAAGGCACTAAAAACAGCTAAAAACTGTATATCGGATTTATGTAGCATTATAATGGTTTATATATATGCTATTAAACAGCAATAAGCTTTTATTTCTGCTGTTCGACAACTCTACATCATAACCACAATCCTAAAACAACACTCCCTTACCCAACTTGACAGGAATACTCTTCGTAAGCGTCGTCGAAATGCTGTGGTTCCCCAGTCCTTTCAATTTAAACATTCATTCACAAATAGGTTTTTCTGCTTCACCGGTCCATATCTATAAAATAATACCCTTAATTTCTATGCACTAAATAAACGTGAATGCAAAATCAAACTACTGAACTTTCTAATTACTTGTGATTACGAAACTACAGAAGAACTTCTTAAAACATTAAGATAAATAGAACTTTTAAACACACCTAACACTACCACACAACACTCACTCAAACAATCAACACAAGCACACCACACAGAACACTCACTTAACACTGTGTCTGTTTGTTGTAAAATTTTATTTTTGCTTTAAAGTGTTATAATTATTATGTTAACGTAACCACTGTTGTATTGTTCATAATGTCTGTAAAGTGAACTGCGTCCTGAAATACAGGCTCGGCCTAGCTCAGGCGCAGTTGCTCATCTTTATTTTTGTTTTTGTATTTAATAGCTTTAATATTTTAATTATAATGATCAATTTGTACAATTTTTTGGAGAAATAAATATATTATTATTATTATTATTATTTACTACCTAAAAATGCTATTGTAAATCCAAATGCACTAAAAACAGCTGAAAGCTGTACAGCTGCGTTGTGGTTTGCTGCACTAAAACTAAAGGCTTTACAAAAGCATTTTGGTATGCCATTATCCAAACGTTATACAGTGTAAAGCATCATAATGGTTTAAAAATGCCAATATAAAGCGTCAAGATACTCGGTGAACTTATATAAGAGTTTATACGGACCTTAAGTTCTACATAAGTTAACTATTCGTTTGTTAAAATGCTTCCTGTGTTACTTGGGTGATTTACTACAAATTGCCTCGGAGTGTAAAAGATCAAAAATCCTTGTACACTTTCAAAACATCTCTAAAGAGACACATTTTAGCGCATTTAAAATTTCAAACCTATTTTCTAGTGTGTAAACATCACGTCGCCCAATGTATTCTAATTAGAAATAAGTTTTATCTCATATAAGTGAATATAATAATTCTTTTTAAGAAATAAAGTTCTTAAACCATAAATGTACGGTCTACATGTGCAGTCGGAGGATACATCTGGTTTTGGTCAGCCAGATCGCGAATATGTATCCTCCGACTGCACAGCATGATTTTCTTTTTGTTTACCTCATTTTAGTGCGCTTCTTAAGTAGTCGGGTTTTTTGATTAACATAATTGAATTCAAAAGTCTTAATATTGTCAAGTGATTTTCTTTTTCTTAAAAAATCGCATTTTTTATTAATATATTGTCGCGTAGGTATGTAAAATATAGACATCCTATTTCGACTAAGTAACGAAGTCACATCTACAGTAGTTGTCCGTGTGTGCGTTGTTGTCCGTTTCAGCATGGGCGGTCGACATTTTTGAACTAGTAATAATGCACTTGATTGTTACTACCTCATTCTTTTTAGTCTACATTTCATAATAATACATTATAAAAAACATGTAAAAATAAATTATAGTAAAGTTTGGCAAGAAAACGAATAAGAAACTGATTTAGTTATTTATATTGTGCGAAGTAGATATAGACTATATATATATATAACTTGAGACTAAAAATGCCAATGCATTCCATTACTTTCATGGATAAATCTTTTACTGTCCGGGCTGCTCGTCTGTGGAATGCATTATTTAGCATGTATGTATGTATTTTTGTTTCTAGTAAGTATTATTGTATCTATATTATGCTTATTGTTAGTATTGTCGCACCACTGACAACCCCATGTCATGTCCAGGTAATTTCTGTCCATTCCAGGTTGCCTGGAAGAGATCGCGGAATGCGATAAGGCCGCCCATTGTATGTTTTTAGTATTAAGTTTATTTTTTCTTGTTTATTATGGTGTACAATAAAGTGTATATAAATATAGACTTCTGGCGTATTTCGGAATATGAATATATATATCAGTTACCTCATCTTCGCTTTTTTTCTTCGAAATACCGTATTAATTATCTTTTGCAAATTTGAAAAAGCTAGAATTGTTCTTGTAGAAGTTATAATATTTTGCGTTAAATCGCTCTACTGAAAACTAGTGATTTTGTAGATAGCCGTTTGTTCTTTGCTGCCGTCGTCGGTATGTCAACCTCAAGCAGAAAATATAGGAAAACAGTCTACATTTAAAATACACCATGTATAGCTTGGTTCAAAGAGGTCGCAGGTGCGGAGTCGGGGTCACACTGCGGTTTCCCCAAACAGACTCAGTTTATTAATAATTTCATGAAATATGTTCACGAGTATGTCGCAGGTTCGCAAGTCGCAATGTTTTCATTCTGAGGCGCAAATTCTATTATGAGAAGGGCAATGGGATGTAAGGCGTTAAAATCATAACTATTAGGTAATTCTATATATTTGTCTCGGTTTGAGAATAGAATGCTATTGTCTGCCTTATCCTTTTAAACTTTGATAAGATCAATTTTATTTTTCTCTGTAAAAAAATGACGATATTTTTAATGAATTTTGAAACTTTACATATCATATTATCGTTGCAAAATACACTTAAATATTTTTTTTTCAATTTATTATAAGCAATTGAAAATCATAAATTTTTTATAAAGAAGCACGTGACTACAAACGGGCCATGATTGGTCGCCATGTTGGTGACGTCATAACGTTCAAGGAATTTCACGATAATTAGTCGACACGACGACAGTGTCAACTACACGTGAATTCACTAAAAATATCCGAAAATTAGTGCAAAAATATTACTTATAACAGCAAATTATGTTTAGACATGTGTGATAAAGGCTAATTTCGATAATATACCCACCTGATGGACGATTTGGAAGTTTTGAGCAAATAAAGTAGTCGTAATGAATATAACGTGTCAGTGGACCGGTGTTTGTTATTGTTGTTTACCAGGTACATTTAGAAACATAATTGTCATAATGTTATCGTTTTTATTTATGGGTAGGTGATATTGGTGTAAAATAAAAAGTAAAAAAACACGGTTGGCGCGAAACTTGACTTTGGGTATCAAAAAACTTCATTAGATACCACTAAATATGCTACAACCCGAAATCAGTGAAGCCTTTATTTTTTGTATAAAATTCTTAAATTTTTCAGTATTTCACATTATTTAAACCCTTAATAATGTTAAACACTAATATCTATATTATAATTATATTTACAAACACTAAAAAACTTTGTAGAACAAAAACGTGAAATTTAAATTAGGTAGGTACATTTTCCTTACACTAATTATTCCGTAAATATTTTATAAGCAGAAATACTAGTTTTACGCCTATATCTGTCATTTAAGATTAAAATAATGAATATATCTCCATAAACAAAAATCATGCTTTCAAGTTACGTGCAACAACACAATACAACACATACAACACTGTCAACTTTGATCAAAAGTTCCCTTAAAAATTTACTTTTCTTAGTCTTTAATGATCAAAAAAAGAAATTTATATGAATCTAATACTAAATTAGAACAAGATAACAACTTATTGAACACATTCTAATTGGAATCTAGTTAGACATAGAACATTTCTCAAAACTTTAGTACAGATTGCTAGGAGTTTTTTTTTGTAGTATTCGTACAAACGACGTACGAAGCAAGCACGATAACTTGTAAGGTTCGATATATTCATCAATATATTGACGATAATAACAATTATTTAAAAATAATATATATTCAAAAATATTTTCAATTTGATGTTAAAAACAGACTCTTTTTTATGTTTATGTCCTGTGCTCTGGCATGTGACAGAAATTTTTTTTTCTTTCTTTTTCTTAAGGTCCATAGTTTTGTTAGTATTACAAATTACTTACAAACTATATTAGTAACACACTTAGACACGACATTTTATTTATATTGTTAGTACACAATACTTACAAACTATGTTAGTAACAAACTTGCTTATGTTTTTAGTACATCCTACTTATAAGTATTGTTAGTAAAAAAACAACCAGTTCATTTATCTGTTGCAGTTACCTGACGCACCGGTGCACCATGATGGCGCAACATGGCTTATTACGGACGGCCTTCAGTATGCTGTTGGGGCTCCCACGCACTCCACGTCATGGATGCCATCCTTTTTCGTAGAATGGTATGGAAACCATTCACACGTGTATCGGCAAACATCCCTGACGCGCTGCAAAACGCGGGAGCCCAAACAACATTCTGAAGGTGTTATTGTACTGAACTCTGAGGGCATTGTATGCCCTTTACATTTATATCAAACCTTCAGAGTGCACGTGTACACCGATTGGCAAAAGGCCTTGAAAAGAGTTGATTTCACTTTTGGTGTACAACGCGCAAACCTGCGGGCCAACCTGTAGTGTGTGCGTTTGTAATTATAGCGAAAAAAACAAACTAAGAATAGTTTTGTACGAAAACTTATATATGATCTTTCCATTTATTACAAAAAAAAACTTGGTCCAACAAACCGATTCTTCGAGTTATAAAAAGCTTTTTACAAAAAAATACTACCGACTTACATATAAAAAAACTACAAATAACTTTATTTTTGGAAGCCGGTGACTTTTGTAGGTAGGTACCAATTTTTCGCGTTATAGCGTGAACAAACACAAAAAAAAAACATAATGTCGAACATAGAACCTCCTCCTTTTTGGTATGTCGGTTAAAAAGTAATCTTGGGGCAGCTATTGTGAAGCTTTCTATCTTTGAAAGAATTTTCATAATAGAATCAGTATTGCCAGAGATAGTATAATAAAAAAAAACTTTATTTATCTCGACATCAAAATATAGTGATTATCATAATACGTAACCTTGTATGGAGAAGGGTGTCTGAGATAGGTAAGGACCTGTGTTACAGATCACCCATTTTAATAATTAACCATGAAATATTTTGTGTGTAGTACGAAATTTAAATTTAAGTTTAAAGAAGAACACGATAAAATAAAATTAAATTAAAATTCAATGAAAATTAAATTTAAAGAGAATTAAAATCAAAATCAAAGAGACATGAAATGTAAAATACAGCGACAAATATACAAGGGAAGTATCTTATTCCATGAAAAGTATGTACAAACAATAAGTACCTATGTAAATATAAAAAATTAGTAATGCAAAAATGAGAATGACGTGTGCATGAATGATTGTATAAGTGTAATGTGAGGGTGAAAATGTGCGAGTGTAAGAGTGTGAGTGCTAATGTGCGTGTTAAGACACTGGTTTTAATACATTTTCCGTGGAAATGCAGCCAAGGTTTAATAGCCAATTCCTTAATTTCCTTTTACAAACCTCCTTTGTGTGCGTGTATATAGAAAGTTTATTATTAATAGAGTTGTACAGAAAAGTACCAAGAAAGCAGAAAATCCTTTGATGATTGGACAAATATTGGTAGATCTTCTTTTTTTTGTTGGGAGATCGGGTTCTAGGGGTAGTTCAGCGTGTTTTTTTTAATACCGTCATGATAATGAATAATTGCTGGACTGTAAGTACTTGGCGGTGTTGGTAAAGTTCAGAAGTTGGGACAAGGTTTGGGAAAAAGCAACTAACTTTTAATACCGCCCTTTGGTTTACTACTAGATTATTACTTCCTACTTGCCAACAAATCAAACTCTTAAATTAGTAAGAAGTTCACATCACACATCACATCATCAGCCTATTAATGTTCCCACTGCTGGGACACAGGCCTTCTCTCTGTGAGAGGGAATGGGCCGTAATCCACCACGCGGGCCCAGTGCGGTTTGGTGGATGTCACATGTCTTCGAATTTTTGGTTCTAGGACTTGCCGGTTTCCTCACGATGTTTTCCTTTACCATTTTGAGAGCAGTGGTTATGAAATAATTTACACAAAGTAAATCGCCTGCCTGGGCTCGAACCCATGCCCTACAACTTGTAAGTCGCGGCCGATACCACTGGGCCAACACTGTAAGAAGTTCAATGAGATTTGAATCTGTATCTATTTCTGTAAGGTTTATAAGTTTGAGGGTTTGTCAATTTGTACGGGAGTTTGTGCCTTAGGTACATTAAATATAGCATCATCGTGTTTGCGTAGGCAGTCTTAGGACCGAGTTATTCTATTTATTAAATTGATATTTTATGCCTTATTCTTTTTTTGGATTTTATTATTAATATGCTCGCGTTTGACCTCAATATTTACAAACTATCAAATATTTTAGCTGGTCCACAACGCTAATGTATGTAGCTATAGGCTTCATCACCATCGGTAACGTACAGCTCTGCATGGTCTTTCGGGGTATACGTGCGTGATGTTATGTTTATGTTGTGTATAAGCATTTATGTATAGTTTCTACGAGTTGGTGTTTTTTTGTAGGAAAACCCCACTGGCAAATATTTGTAGGAGCCAATTGATAAGGTCTATCACTTTAAAAACATTAAATTGCTCATTAAAACACAATATTCTTAATTAAAGTTATGATGATTTTTATTACAAACGTAAAATAATTACAACGTTAAATCTAAAGGGGAAATTCTCGTATTTTAACCGACTTGCCAATATCTCTTCTTCAAGAAAGGCATCAATGCCCGATTGAACAACTATAGGCCCATCTCACTTCTTAGCCATGTCTACAAGTTGTTTTCAAGAGTCATCACGAATCGTCTCGCGTGCTAGTTTGACGATTTCCAGTCTACTGAACAAGCCAGTTTCCGAAAAGGCTTTAGCACCGTAGACCAGATACATACGCTACGGCAGGATATACAGAAAACCGACGAGATAACCTGCCTCTTTTTTTAGCGTTTGCAGACTACGAGACAGCATTCAATTTGATCGAGACTTGGGATGTACTGCAGTCTCTACAACGGTGCCAAATCGACTACCAGTACATCGAGGTGCTGAAGTGTTTGTACAAAAACGTCATGTCAGTCCGACTTCAGGATCAAACTTCAGAACCTATCCTTTTGCAGCGACGCGTGAGACAGGGAGACGTCATATCTCCGAAACTGTTCTCTGCTGCACTGGAGGTTGTTTTTATGGTACTGGACTGGAGAGGGCTAGGCATCAACTTCAATAGCGAGTACATCACTCACCTTCAGTTTGCGGACAATATAGTGGTCATGGCTGAGATCATGGAGGACCTCAGTATAACGCTCGATGACCTCAGTAGAGCTTCCGAAAGAGTGGGTCTAAAAATAAACATGGACAAAACCAAGGGGATTTCGATTGCCCATGTCGCACCCACACCTATGAAAGTGGGAGACTCTACTCGACTCGAAGTTGTGGACGATTATGTCTGCCTGGAACAAACGGTCCAGTTAGGTAGGTTCAACTTCGAAAAAGAGGTCAACCGTAGAATCCGACCCGGCTGGGCAGCGTTTGGGAAGTTGCGCGGTATCTTCTCGTCCAACTTACCACAGTGTCTCAAGACGAAAGTCTATGACCAGTGTGTGTCGCCGGTGATTACTTACTGGACAGAGACGTGGTCGCTCACAATGGGCCTCATCAGAAAGCTGAGTCACCCAAAGGGCAATGGAGAGGGCTATGCTCGCTGTTTCTTTACGTGATCGAATCAGAAATGAAGACATCCGCAAGAGAACCAAGGTTATCGGCAGGGCACATTGCTCACAGAACGGATGGCCGTTTGAACTGAAAAGTTCTAGAGTGGCGACCGAGTACCGGAAGACGCAGCGTTGGAAGGCCACCCTCTAACGTGGAGCGACGATCTGGTCAAGGCAGCGGGCGTCCGGTGGATGCGAAACGCACAGGACCGATCAGTGTGGCGACGCTTAGGGGAGTCCTATGTCCAGCAGTGGACGTCTTTTGGCTGAATGATGAACCGTCTTTCCAAAAAGGAGGAGGTACTATGTACGACAGATTTTTTTAAAAGTATGTTCAGCGAATACTCCGTCAGTATGGACCAAACTTGTTTTTTTTTGTTTCAATGGTTACCATCGGTGGTCCCATTGTCACCAAGTCAGGGCCTGATGAGAGGATACCATGGAAATCGAGGAAACTCCTCAAATTTTATAAACATAAACATAGCGATTTTGGTATTTTCATCAACATGGCAAGCATTTGTATTTAGAAAGCATTGTTTCGACCCTTCATTTACCCTAAACTACCCTTTCTAAATGCTACTATACGTTATTTTTTCTTAAATTAAGTTGGCAACCCTAGGTACGCCACCGCGGGAAAAAACTACTGTTTAATACTTAGTTATAAACACAAGAAAATAATCACTTAAAAAACATTCCTGCTCTTTGCACTTTATTATCATTACATATTTACTAAATGCATACAATATGATTCCAAAACCCAAACAACGTCATACGAGTGGTAGGTACTTATTCGCTTTAGGGAATTCCGATGATTTTATCTACATTTATGCTATATTTTGGTACAAGATAGGTATTTATTTATTTAACCATTAATGTAAACACAAACGTCGCTGAAACATAATTTGGCAATGGAGCATTTTATAGACCCGTCTGATACTCGAAGATAAGAACTGATAAGAAGTTGGCAGTAGTATCGTCACAGCGATAATGTTTTCCAATTATCTGCTACTACTAACTGTTTAAGTATATTCGTGTATTTAGTATATATATATATATTTTTTATATATATTTTACGTATTTTATAGTATGTATGTATATCTTTGTATTTGATTAAACCCACCTTGTCTTGATTTGCTTACAATATTGCACCTACCTCTATTTGTCTCTGCATCACCCAAAGGTTGACTGGTAGAAAATGCCTTAGGCATTAAGTCCGCCTCTGTACGATTGTGTGCATGAAGTATTAAATAAATAAATAAATAAATAAATACTCAATGTGAGCGCGGTGCTACTATGCAGACACAAAGAATACACAAATATTGTACTGGGCTATAGACAGGTAACTCCACCTTTTTCAAGTGTTCAAATGCAGCGCCATCTAGTTTTTCGTTAAGGAAACTAATGAGTATAAATATGTATAGGTTGGTACCGCTGCATAGTATAACTATAGGTATGTCAAGAGGCGTTTATGGGATGAATTTGAAAAGAATTAAAAAAGGAAAAAAACAACTGCATAATTGTTTATTAATTACATAATAACATTACATATTTAATATATAATTTCATGTTCTCCTTTTTCTTCCTTTATTATTTGGACTCCTACCATAGTAACTTTGCAAGTTCTGAATGATGTTTACAATACAATGCATTGCAATGCAATGCATTTCGTCCGAAAATACGTGTACGATATCGCCTATGTGCTTAACCAATTTAAATTGTGTCGCACTATTAGGAACGTCCCTAAGATTCGATCTCATTGCGTAACAAAAAACTAGACACCTTATGACAAGGTGGCATCAGCTCTGTGTCACTATGTCATTGTACGACTTAATTTCAATGACATAGTAACTCACTTGGTTTTAAAACACAAATGTATGTAATCAGTTTGATGTTGTTATTACAGTAAAACCGTAATAATGAGCCTAACTATATTCGTAGGAACTCGTGGTTAATAATAACAGCCGCACGGGTCGATCTTCGAGGTTTAGCAACGCTTGCTGAGGTCGGTCAATGTATGGGTGACCATTCTTTATTTTTTTATTTAAAACTTCATGCAACATACAGGCGGACTTAATGCCTGAGGCATTATCTACCAGTCAACCAAGGGTGGTGGAGAGGTAACATGGCAGGTGCATAAAAAAAATTAAATAATTATTGAATTAAAATTAAATAACATCATATTTACTGTAGCTAAAATTCTTGACATTTGAAGATCTTTGGCAGTCGTAATAGGTAGTCAGAAACCAGAAAATGTATCACCAGTCTTGCCAAGGGCTATCGTGTATGAGTTACAATACCCAGCCCATATAGTCTGGCATTATTACCAGCATATAATGATGTTTTTACTATTACTATTCTGCACAAGTTTCAGCTGTCATAAATATAAGCCCGACTCAAACTGGCAAAGTGTTATTTGGTTTCACATCTGGCATTTCTCAGTACCAACTATTTACTGTTTTTTGCTTTTAAGAATGCTCATGCATACTGCGCTACCACGAGGAGATAGCGCAGTTATGTAGGACTCCAACCTACTAAAACTTTACGGTGTCCTCCTGTGCCGCTTATGTCGAGAACACGGGCACGCGTTAGCACTCACCGTGAACCCGCCACGGCTGTCCGTCACCGGACCATCCTCTGGGCCCCCCCACCACCAGCGCACAAGAACACATTGCAAGCAGTTACCAGCCCAGGGATCAAACCAGCACATGAGCGCCAGATGACCCCATGTATGGCACTTCGTTACCCTGTGTCGGATCAGGTCAGTGGCCCTGCCACCTACCACTTCACCCGCAGGGGATAGAGAGAGCGGCCAACGTTACACCGACACTCCTCATCCCCTGCGGCCTCGCCGCGTCCGCACTCAAACGGTAGCAACCCCGTCCAGGCTGCGGTAGGTAGGAAGAGCGGCGCACTGCAATATCGGCACTCCTCTCCCGCCGCGGCCTCCAACCCCCAGCCGCGATGCCGCCCATAAGACATCGCGGCATCTCAGTAGCAATCTGGAGTCTAGATTTGTACCCGATAGAATAATAATAATAAACAAGAGTAACAACTTGCCTGATCCTTGCCAAACAACTTGCCTGATCTATCAAGTGTGACATGTAAAATATTATCTAAATTTTTTCCAATATAAACTAATCAAATAATACAATAGAACAATGTCCAAACACACCAATAAAATGAAAAACCAAGAAAATAAAAGGAAATTATAATAATGACGATGTAAACCAATCAAAACTACAACATGCATAATTACTTGACAAACAAAGCCGAATAAAAAATGTTCACGAGAAGCCAGGCCCGAGCACTAACCATACGCCCAACATCTTCGGATTCGTCGCTCAGCTCCGCCTCGCAGCCGCTGGGACCACCTACAACCGTGGGTCAAGCGATCCCGGACGCTGCAGTTGTGTCGAGCTCGAGCGACGTATACTTCTCTCCGCTGACGACACCACCACCTGCGCATCGACGGGGAGGACGCCGGCCGCCGGACAGCCTGGGAACTCGACGCCCATCGGCCTCTGACAGGGTCCCCGCTCCTGGTGGAAGTGTGCACCGCATGCGATGGACCCAATCGATTGGGGCTCCAGAGGGGGGAAGTAACCTGACTGCGTACCGTGGTCGGATGCTCTCTCTGTTTCAGGTGCTTGAGCCATTTGTCAACGTTTTGGCACAACGTCTATCGGATCAGGTGCGGGTCATCCAACGTAACCGTATGTTGGATGATGCCGTACTTGATAGACTGCACAATGAATCACGGAATAGCCGTGTTGGTGAGGATGACGACGACGGGGCTATATCTGTGAGTACCCAATGCAATGCACGTTTAAGGAGCGCTTTGGAGTGTGCATTTAGCGAGCATCGCTCCACACCGCCTGAGCTTAGACCTCGGCTACCTCGTCTGCCCATGCATAAGAAAAATAGGGCACTGGTGTGTGCTCTAGATTCGCAGCTATCAGATTGTTTTGATAGCAGCAAAGACCTTGCCTATACCCATTCAATACAATACTGTGTGGCTGCTGCGGCATGTCGTGTAGCTAACGTCAACTTCCCAAAAAGTGACAGAGCTACACGACCAGCTGTACCTTTTTTAGTACCTTGTTCCCGCCTGAAAAAAGTACTAAATAGGGTTTTATCAGGCGGGAACAAGGTGCACGTCTTCAACGGCTGGGTCATGCCGGTCTTGATATATTCTTTCGGCATACTCAAATGGACTCAGACAGAACTTGACGCCCTGGATAGGAGAGTCCGCACATTGCTTACCGCAAATCGTATGCATCACCCACGATTATCGGTTATGAGACTACAGCGTCATAACCGATAATCGTGGTAATCCCGCAGAAGTGCGGATGTCGTGGCTTTTTAAATGCTAAGACCCTGCACCACCGCGAGGTATGCAGTCTTAGAGAACTTGTGTTATGAGTGTCACAGCTCTCTAAGTTCACTAAGACAATACAATGCATACAGTTCGGAGTAAAGTACATGTCAAACAGGAAACAAAGACTAAGGAAAAGAAGACAATAGGCTCGCTTCTTATCATAAGAAACTTAAACATTACTGGCGAAATGTTGGTATACCTCTGCCTAAACCTCCGGGGATTACAGGGGTGATGTCATGTGTAATGTTGTATCCTATGAGTAAACGGTGACGCTGAATGTTTTGAAACTGACGTCTGTAGTAGTAGTGCCAATGTGTCACGAAGTTCTGCCACTTACGTACGAAACATGGTTGTAGCCGACACGCTTGTAAAAACAGTAGGCTATTATTTTAATGAGTGAGATCGTCTGCTATCACCATCAGTAGTGCTCGGAAACTAATATTCAAGTACTGAAACTTTCCTTTTGGTTATAAGACAGAGCTGAAAGTATCACACTCTGTATTTTATGCTTAATGGAATGAAAATTTTATTTATTTTATAAATCGCAATTTTTGTTTTTAAGTTAATTTTTTGTATTTGACCGGAGACTCTAGATAAAGTTTCATTCTATCAGTAATGGTGATGGTCAAAATGCTAAAATGTAAGGCATAGATCAGGAGACATTTTGATAGCAGATATAATACCCATACATGTTCAACTTTCCAATCTCCATGGCAACCGATTCGATGATAGAATTTTACTTGTCTAGACCCTAGGAAAACTCTAGTGATATTCTTCTTCAGGTCAAAAGGTAGGTTTAAGACGAAAAGTCAAAATCAAAATCATTTTATTGCTTTAAATGTGGTAGTATAAAACATAGCAGACACAAGTACATAATTTGGCAAAGTATCTAATACATTTTGCCATAATTATGGCTAGAAAATATTATTAAACAAAATATAATCGATTTAATCAATTTACTAAAGGTAGAAATGAAAGCAATAAAAGTATTCTAAACAATAAAAATAACATACTCTTTACACTAAGTAAAAGTAATTTTACTTGTCATAAAGAGTTACCTAGCCTCAAATAACTTAACAGATTTAAACAATAAAAAAAATTGCCCTGTGCGATGAGACCACACCACACCACAAGATTGTACACTTGCTTTTATAAATGTTTGTCCTATACATATATTTTAGAAAAATAAATAAATAAAATAAATGGTTACAAACTCATCTGTAACGCAAATTTACATGTGAGTTTAGATACAAAAAAATTATAACTAAAGTATTAATTGTTACAAAAATACGTTACATCTAATACAATAAATATTTCATCTTTACCTACCAATTTTCAATATTTTCAAATATATCAAAAATTTTTTTTTTGGTGTAACCCCTATCACCCAAGTTATCTAAAATATCAAAAATATTAACAAATGCATCTAGCTTACTAAAACCATCTTTAAACAACTTATCTGTGAGATGATTATCTAAAACTACTGAAATGATCTTCTAACCACATATTTGACAGATGATTATCTAAAATATTACAAAAGGATTTATTTGGCGAACTAGCATCATGTTCTAACTACTTATTTGAGAGATAATTATCTAAAGTGTATTAACAGAAGCATCTACCTTACTAACACCATCTCCTAACAACTTTAGTAACCTTTCATAAACTAGGGTGGGCGCGTCAATTGCCCACAAAAAGTCTCCATGATTAAATTCCTTCAAGGGCACTATGTAGTGTTCTATAGGATTCACAAGTTGATTCTGCAAGCGTTTCACATCAATAACACTGGATAACCAATCGTTCTCACCACTGAACAAAGCAATAGGCAGAGTGATTTTATGTAGAGGATATTCAGGAGGTGTAAAAGTCCCATAATTATTAAGGTTACGAAAGAGCCCGTAGCTGAACATTTGGAACCTGCCACCCTGCTTGATCTCTTGAGCATAGTGAACTAATGTCTTGGTGGAAGCACTCGAACAACCTTGGCCCAGGATTAATGGTAACAATGTCTTATTGAATTGTTGAACATCATGCCCAAAGAAAACCGACATCACGTTTTCAAATTTTCCTTCCTTGTCAAGACTCATCAGCCCACGAGAATTTTTTGACAACCACCTAAGGGTTGATTTTGGAAGACGCAACTCTTTACCACCGCCAAGAAGTTTCAATACAAATTCTATTTTATTGCTGTACTTAGCTAGCTTTTTTATCGGGCTCTTAATATGGGTCATGTAGACTACTGGAGCTAACGCGAATCCTGCTCTCAACACCTCGTTGTATTGAGTCTTCGTGGACAGCAATGCGAACAGTATTCCCATAGCAGGTTCCCATAGAATGGCCAATATAATTAATTTTCACGTCCGATCCTTTAACTGCCATTATGTAGTCGATAACCGCGGGGAGATCGTGTTGGCTAACTTCATGGAATGAAAAGTTCCAAAATTCACGCGAGTCAACATTTCTTGAAACATGAGCTCGAGAGTAAGCATTTCCTCGCACATTGGCCAACCACACGTCGTAACCGGCATCGGATAAGATATAACCCAGACTTTTCGTTGGTCCTGCAAACAACCAATGCATAGAGCTCCCGAAGAGGCCGTGATGCAGCAGTACTGTCTTCCTAGGACTTTCTTTATTATTAGATTTTTTTGAGTAGGGTATCCTATGGATTGTCAATATGTATCCGTCGTCTGTCACAATCCTGTGGGACTCCACTGGGTAGCCGTGGTAAGCAATCAGCTGCGGCGAGGTCATACTGCTCATGCGGATAATGGGATCTTCATCCCGTTGGTTGTACTCCGTCTCGTCTTCTGGTAAAGTGTCATCAGTAATGTCATTTACCTGTGAATCAGCTTTGTTCATTACCGAAGTCTGGATTTTATTCAAGCCGTTGTCTAATAGTTTGGAGGTTGCTGAGCGTTCTTCCCCTGAATAAATGGTGAAGTTGTGTGTATGAGGGAAAAATGAAATCGCGATCTGTATCTTGCTCTCACTATGATGTAATTGTAACACGAATATGAACGTTAACACAACTAGTAGCGGAAGCTTCATTTTGATAGATAGGTACGAAGCGGGCGCGTCGCGAATAACGATGTTTGACTGAATTCAATAATGGAGCACTGCAGTAATATATCCAACGCGAGAGGTCAAGGGAGAAAACGTAACATAATAATGCACATTATAATTACTTAAACATGAAGATAAATTAAGATAAATTTTAAAAACATTTATATCTTCCTTTAAATTATATTGTTGGTTTTACCCGCGTCTATGCGACGCACTGCTATCTGAATTGTACCTATACCTATTGTATCATGCAATTTTAATTTCGGGGAGTTACCGTTTACAAACGTTTTAAATTCCCAATTAATTTAGTCTGTATTTGCCGATAACTACAACCTTTACAAGGGTCTTTAAGGTTACACTAGTCGACGGCACGAACTATTTTGTTGCGGGATTAAAATGCATGCTATATCAACCGACAACACGTGGGAAATAGATAGATGCTGTGACGAGCAGTAAAAAGCTAGTTTGCGTACAATTAGCACTTTTGCAAATTGTTAGCGAAATGGATGATGATTTAGAACGAAAACGAGCGCGCAAAATTTTATAAACAGACCTTTGGGAGTCTGGATATCATGAAAAACACACTAAATGTATCTGTTAAAAATAAAATTATTTATATTGTTGAACTACTAATCTATCCCTGTATGGTGGATGTTTTGCAATTTTCCTTCTTCTTATGATATTTATTTTTGCCTAAAGATGCGTTAAAATTAGTGTTGAAATATGGAACTTTCGACGCTCATAACTTTTTACTTTTTTGTTTCCATATAAGGCTAGATAATGATGAAACAAATTGATATTATTTTTTATTTTGAACGTACATCGTCAAACAGTGGAGTAATCGCCAGACTACGTTTGTATAGAAGAATGATCGACTAGTGTCAAGAGTCAATGGGTTACTTCTAGGCAATCGAGCTTCAACGTTGACCACATCATCGCTTACCATCATGTTGGATAGAGATCGCGAGCCTATTAATAATAAAAAAAAACATGCGTGTTCAATCTTCTGGAGATTCAGATTATTATTTTAAAAAAATAAGTCGAAGGCAAACGCATAATTATAACTTAGAGCGAAATAGAGAGTATTGAGAGTGCGAATGAAAAAAAATATGTATTGTGTTAAGAATTATATGTGTACGAGGAGTCGTTGCGTTACGGTTGACAGGATGAATTGGAAGAAGAAATCATGTTGTGCCTTCCCAAGTAACAAGGAAAAGACAAGGGTAGCAAGTCTTAGCTGAATACTTTGAAATAGGTTAATTATTATACAAACTACAGTGATAACTGCTAATATCACGATTCGACATGAACACAGAGTTACAAAATAAAAGCAAATAACGATATCTACGTATAAACGTGGGGAAATACTTAAATTTATAACATTTATTTTCTACGACCTAGCAATAATAACATTAGCAATATACGATCCTGTAATGTATTAACTTTTGTAATGATACAATCGTCACTAACACCGCAACATGGAACTGAGTTAATAGTCGAATAGTCGCGCAGCTAGGGTTAGATTTTATATTATAATGATCTGTATTTGGTCGGTGGACCGGATAAATCTGTTCTGTTTATAAGTTCATTTTCTAAACATATTTGTTACATTTTGAAATATTAGTAGTCTATAAAAAATAAAGAAACAATATTTATAAATATTAAAACATTGCAGCTTGGACATTGACCCCGATACCGGTGCGCTCACCGGTATCGGGATCAATGTCCAAGCTGTGGATGGTTCCGGCTCCTGAGAGAGGAACTTCCTAACTATACGCGCTGTGTCCAGAATTGTCGCTTTCTGGATGAAGCTCTTGATCCAACTGCCCAAAGAGAGCCTCCTCAGGTGTTCGTCGAGGCTCTTGGCTATTATGCCATTGGCCGTCACAACTATAGGCACAATGACTGCGTATAATATGCTTGTTTGCATGTTTACGCTTCATACAGCGAAATAAAACACAAAAATAAATTGTGTTCAATCAACCTTTTACTATGGTAAAAAATACAAAATTACTCTAACTATGAATTATCTGTATAGATGAGTATTTCAATTAATATGGATATGAAATGTATGCCAAAAGATAAGATGTTTCCTGGGTAGAAAAATTATAATTCTATTTAGTTCGTCAATGAGATTATAAAATATGTAATATTGAACATGTATTTTTTGTTTTACCAAATCAATAAAAATTTGACAAAGTTAAGTTAAAGTTAAAAATTCAGGATTGGTGGCGTATACTAACTAAACTTATAAAGTGTACAAACGGCGTGACGTCACACGATATTTCAACGCATTATATCGTCGTCACTTTATGTAATTTACGTGTCAAAAGAAAAATACGTTCGGCGGTTTTCGATTCATTTTAAAAAATGGAATGGAAAAGAACCTCGCAATTTTGAATCATAGGTAAATTTTTGTTGCAAAACCTAAGGTTTTTTTTTAAATACCGAACATCACTTCCAAAACTAGCAAAATTGCTAAACCAGGGTGAGTTTTACAAGTGGTCGTGGATGGCCAAATCCGAAACTATGAGGAATAGCGAAAACCACTCAAAGGACTCACGAAGCCGATTTTGATAAAACCTAAAACTAAATCATTGGATTTTTCAAAAATCAATATTCCTAGCCACGAATCGAATGCGTTGATTTAGAAAAATAATACACATGCTGTATTTCCATTCGATAGTCTCGCTATAAGAATCAAATTGACGAGTGAAGAATGACGGTAAACTTAAGGAAAGGGCTCATTTTTAACAAAGTACTTTTTCCTACGTTAAGTGGGAGGTACTTTTACGTACGTACGTTATTAAATCATTAATGATGAAGTGTTGACAATTTTTTTTTCAAAATTTATCCGGCTTTCACAACTCAAGCATTGTGTAGTACTCATTATTCAGCATTACAATAATTTTGATTTCGTTTAAAATATTCTCAAATGATTTTTTCATGACTTCAATTGCATGGATACGGTCTTTGTAAATTGCTTACAAAAATTGTTTTCTTTAAAAATGAGGCCTTTCCTCAAGTTTGCCGTATAATAAAGGGTCTTTCAACAAGGACGGGTCGAGATTAAAATTGAATAAAACAAGATGTGTGTGAGATATTAACGAAATTTATTTTTTATTTAAAAGGCCCATTTATGCCATTACGGATGGAATATGACATCGTTCAAATGTCCGCCGCGGCTTTGTATGGTGGCACGAATCCGAGAGGTCCAATTTTTAATGACTCTGCTTGTGGGAAAAATAACTTTCTTTTTAGCAGTCGGTGTCACAAATGGAAAATAAAATATAAAATAAAAGACATCGATATTTATTTATTTTTTGCGCTTTTAAGTGATATGCTTTGGAAGACGGTTAATTTTTTGTAAAAACAAATATTTTCTGTCTTTACTCTTCATTTACCCTAAAATACCCTTTCTATAATCAGATATACTATATTTTTCTTAAAAGTATTTGGCAACCCTAAGCCCTATAACCGCGGCGAAAAACTGGTTCAAGAACTTTTTGTTTTTAGTAAAATCATAATTTTTAAACATTTGTCTGGCCTTTGCACTTTGTTATCATTTTAAGTACATGTTTACTAAAAACATACAATATTTAATTCCACAAAACTAAATAACATAACTGAAGGCACCTATAATACTCGCTTTTGGGAGTTCTCATGTTTTTATCTAAATATAAGCAATATTTTGGCACTAGGTTAATGTAAACACAAACGCCACAGTCACAGCAAACAAAATTTGGCAAAATGAATGTTTTATAGACCCGTGAGTGTGAGTGTGAGTGCAGTGCCTATGTGCAGAATATGACAGACATGCGAGTTCCCTAAATGCCCATAATAATATACAAGCACTTTAGAGGACCTGATGAACGCCATTGATGCTGAATTTAACTATATTCAGAGAGTTTTCATGCACTCGAAAAAAACAATATGACGATTAATGTAGACATAAGAGAAAAAAAATTCACAAAAAATTAACCGACTTCAAAAGCAAAACACTAAACAGTGCAAAAAAACTTTCATTTCGGAAGTCGGTGTCTTTGGTACCTCTTCCTTTTATAATTTTACAACACCGAATTCTGAAACCAAAGTTATTTTGCACAGTGTTTTGCTTTTGAAATTAGTTTATTTTTAAGTGAAATTTTTTTTATTTCTCTCTTTTTACCCGACTGCCAAAGGAGGGTAATGTGTTTATCAGTCTATGTATGTATATATGTATGTAAGTATGTATGTATGTATGTTTGTTCCTATGTGGCGTTCTAGAGACCAAACGCGTTAACCGATTTTGATTATTCATACGTCAATCGATTTGTCTTAACCCTGCGAGTGTCAATGGCTACATTAAAATTGGAAAATAGAAAAATAGCGGATTTTGAGCGCCATATTGTGGGGGATAATTTTTTTTTCTTCCAATCCCATCGTGTGGGGTATCAAAGTAAAGGGTTTAAGAGGTGATTTCAAAAATATATAACACTTATATGTTTAAATGTACATAAATCTTAAAAAAAAACTAAATCTTATAAATAAAAAAAGTTAATTCAAAAAATCAATTCGCTTTTTAAGCAGTCGGGTTTTTGATTTTTTGAATTATATTTTTTTTTAGTTTAAGTAAACCATCACTAAAATGAGCAATCTCTGTAGAACGGTACCTAAAGAATTGACAAAATACACATAAGCAATAACTCAATTCACACATTCGTGCTGTTTATCGCTAAAGAGTTCGGCAGGCTTATTACGTATCTTTTGCAAGAGCAAAACGATAGCAATCAAACGCTTTATGTCATAAAAGTCGAAATTACCTGCAGTGTAGGTATGATAGGCCCTACACAATCGTTTGCTAATCGTTTGTTGTTGGTCAAATACACTTAAACTCTAAAACTTCTATATTGAAGAGCAATTATTGTGCAAAAATCGCTATCGTTTTGCTCTTGCAAAAGATACGTAATAAGCCTACAGTTGTATGATCCATTTCTTGAAAACTGCTGGACTGGTTATGATGAAATTTGCACTATTCCTTAAGTTCAGAGATACTCAATCTAACACAAAAAGATCACGGTCTAATAAGCAGTATCGGAGAAATGTGTGGACAAATATACATACATACAAACATACACCATACATACATGCACTTGTGAAATTTGGTACACGTGTTTAGAAGCCGATATACAATAACACATGTTAATATTGTGCAATTCCAACAATATTACATACACACGTGTCGAATTGATAACCTTCTTTTTTTAATTCGGTAATAAAAAGTGCATAAAACAAGCTCAAGCCAGTGATGATAATATTTATGCTGAGACTTTAAGGCCCGATTCCCTTGACTAGCTGATTTTAAAATGAGAATCACGTCTAAATGGCTAGTCGTAATTTTTTGGAATAAATATATGTTATATTAGACCATTTTCCTAATAATTTGATCTGAGCAAATTTTGAGTTTTATCGTATAACACAGTGTAATTAATTTGTAAAGTTATGTCTAAAGCGGACAAAAATATGACAATCGCACCAAAACCGCTGGGCGTATTTTAATGAAATCAACACCATCTCAAAGACAATTTAATTATCAAAATTTTGATCTGAGACTTTTTTTTAAAGTCATTGAATAATAAGGAAAGTACAAAAAACTACTAAATTTTGAGTCGCGCGGGTGTGAAACTAGTTCGCGTTTTGTTTCCTCAAGGTCGTTGGTGTTAGTCGTAGTCTTAAAAATACGGATAACCGACTCAGTGCAGTCACGGTAAAGATATCTAACAGTATTCTATCTTCATACAAACGGTCGGAACGCGAGGCATGCCTACGTGACTCGAGCTCAGAGGCCTTAGTGCGAGTTTTTTAACGTCCTCACTAGTGACATAGTAAACGATCTCTTATGTCAAAATGTATACAAAAAAAGAGGTTTCTCCTTACCGTCACTAGACGGCGCTTATCCAGTTTCAATACAAATTGACGTTTACGTTAACGCGATTGAGCGTGAGTAAAAACTCGCACTAAGGGCACAGTACACACTCAGTAAGCGAACGCACCGCAGTGACGAACGAACGGTGTGATGGTTTTATAAGCAGTATAATCTTTACCGTGCAGTAAGCGTGCGATTTGTGAATATTTGTTTAAAATAAGTACAAGTACTTAATTATTATGGCAAAGAGCAGTAAAGTAGCAGCAAATATTGTGCTGTTTTTGGTTGCTTGAATTCTTCAATAACGCACACAGAGATAAAAAAAAATCAGATTACCTGGAAACTCCGAAAGGGAAGACTATAAAATATTTTTATCTACACTCACAACGTAATGTTCCAAATACGAATTCAAAAAATATTGTATAAACACGTACTTTATATTCGTGGATAGGTAAAATTTAAAAAAAAAACCATTACAGTTCAACATTTTCCTTCGATTTTCAAACAACTGCATCATAAAATAACTTTTTAATTTTTATAGCACACTTTTACTTTTTAATTTTCTGGCGCGTATGGGCTGTAGTAAAGAAGTTTCATTGTCTGTGGATGCGCGCGCTGCGCAATGAGAATCTAAATTGTCCGCCATACCAAATATTTTTCCCTTTCCACTTTTGTTTTATTTCAACTGTATGAGTGAAGATAAAGTAGTGTATGCAACGGCATATAATTAGGTATTAAAACACTCGCGTAATATTATTATCAAATTCGGCTTCGCCTCATTTGATAAACCTACGCTCGTGTTTTAATAACCCTTATTATATGGCCATTGCATAATAGTAGTTTATGCAATGGCCATATAATAGGGGTTATTAAAACACGAGCGTAGGTTTATCAAATGAGGCGAAGCCGAATTTGATAATAATATTACGCGAGTGTTTTAATACCTAATTATATGCCGTTGCATACACTACTTTATCTTCACTCATACAGTTGAAATAAAACAAAAGTGGAAAGGGAAAAATATTTGATATGGCGGGCAATTTAGATTCTCATTGCGCAGCGCGCGCATCCACAGACAATGAAACTTCTATACTACAGCCCATACGCGCCAGAAAATTAAAAAGTAAAAGTGTGCTATAAAAATTAAAAAGTTATTTTATGATGCAGTTGTTTGAAAATCGAAGGAAAATGTTGAACTGTAATGGTTTTTTTTTTAATTTTACCTATCCACGAATATAAAGTACGTGTTTATACAATATTTTTTGAATTCGTATTTGGAACATTACGTTGTGAGTGTAGATAAACTACTATTATATACCTACTAGTATGTAATTTGTTATTTTTTTTTTAATATTTTATTCTTTCGTTTTTTCCACCGAGTAAAATACCTGGATTAATAAATAATTAAGTGGATATGGTGAAAAAAGTATGTTAGATCGCGTTAAACAACTAGTAGGTAATTTCCTAGGTTCGGTTATATACTTACTTATGTACTTAGCTACTTACAGTATTATTTTACACGTATACACACATATTTATTACACGTACTCATTATTATTAACTACAAAAAAGACTGCGAGAGAATATATCTCACTATCATAGTTAGTCTCAATAGCAGCTTAAAGGTCTATCCACACATATCAGGGCCGTGCCCGAGACCCGTCAGGGGCTCAAAAAAATATCGGTGTTTACATTTTATATGCACTCGTTCACACACGTCCGTGCACGGGACGTGTGTCCGTGCACGGGACGTGTGTGAACAATGTCATATAAAATGTTCCCACCGATATTTTTTTGTGCCCCTGACGGGGCACGGTCTGTCCACGTCCCGTGCACGTCCCGGGCACGGCCCTGATATGTGTGGATAGATTTTTAGTGTTCTAAAATTTAACTGAACGCTGGTAGAAACAAAAGTTGGTTACATTCGTTTTTCAAAACTATTTTTAATTAAACTTTTTGTCCTAATGCGGATTTTTTATACAATTAAATTTTATAATAAAGCTTTTCGTACTCTCAGTCGAGGCGCAAATATTTTTCAGTCGCAAATTTATAAGGATGTTTTTTTATTAAATCAACTAATCAAAAAACACAACATGTATTTTTATTGAACACTTCCTATTATTTTTAAATTATAATTTAATATTGACAATCACAAAGCTAGAAAGAAACTCAAGTAGGTAGATTAAATTAAAATACTGTAGGCGAGCAGACCTATCGGGTGTTTACGTACCGTGTGGCGTGGCGCAGCTGTAGGTAAGTAATTCAAGGTCAGGGCCGAGTCACAATACTGGTGCAGTGTAAGTTTTTGTTTTGTTATTAATCGAGTCGCGATTGGCTGCTATCTCACCTGATGTTATTGGATGACAATGGTCGATGACTTGATAGTAAAGAATCTGGTACGAAGAGGAAATTGGGTTCCCACCATCTCCTCTGGGATTTTTATTCTGAACTCAAGTTACTTAAAAGCTAAATAGACTGATTCGAACAATGTTTACTATAGCACGCTTGTATTTAATTAATATACTGAAGTAATAATCGGTACTCATCGCATAGCTATAATAGAATAGAATACTTAATAATATTAATAAGACACCTTACATTATTATTAATTAGATACCAAAGTGTCACAATGTGTACAAAATGTGTGTAATCTGTTTGATGTTGTATTTTTTTTAATTTAATTTATTTTATATGTCCTTTATTGATTTCTTTTTACTACATTTTTAAATAAATTACAAAAAAACATTTAAATATAAAAAAATAGAGGCCAACCGGTATCGGGAACAGGGTCCAAGCTACCGGTGGTTAGGGCTCTAGAGACAGGAACCTCCTCACAATGCGAGCCGTATCGAGGAGTACTGCCTTCTGTACCAGACCCTTGATCCAACCGCCCAATGACAGCCTCGACAGATGGTCGTCGAGGCTCTTGGCCATCAGTTGGCCGTAACGACAATCGGCACAATGATCGCCGAGTCCACATTCCACGTGTCGACAACCTCGTGTGCTAAGTCGAAATACTTGATTTGTTTCTCTTTCTCAGCTTTCCCGATGTTCTCTTCATGTGGGATTGTGACATCGATTATCATTGTGCGGCGCACTAATCGGTCTATCACCACTATATCCGGCTTATTGGCAACAATAGTCCTATCAGTGAGACAGTGATGATAGACCGATCCCAGTACAACATGACATGTTCATTTTCGAGAACTGGGTCGGGCACATACTTGTAATACGGTACCTCCGATTCCACTAGATTCTACTTCAAAGCAAGTTGCTGGTGAATAATCCTGGCCACTTGGTTATGCCTGTGTAGCAAAAGATTACGCATCTCTCGTCCAGCGTGGTAAGTGCACTGGTATGGGAAGAGCCACTCCTGATGATGGGCATTACAGTCCCCCAGTAACACTAATTGGGCGGAAGGGTACCGTTGCTGGACCACATCCGCCGCCTCATTCAGGTACTGTGTGATCCTGGTTGCCTCCAGATCACCGCTATGCGATCGGTAGACACAGGAATAGATAATCTTATCCAGGCCTGTGTCCACCACCATAGCACTGAGTAGTTAGAGTCTTCAAGGCCACGGAGACGCCGGCTGTGTTATTGTTTGAGTAAGCAGCGTGTAGACTGTTGCTGCTTACTAAGGCGTCAAGTGCGGGATGTGGATGGGGCTACACAGTCGGTAGTGAGGAGGTCACGTGGGAGGCGTTTTTATCCGGCGGGCGAGCGTGCCATGGCGCTATCTTAGCGATATGGGGCCAGGTAGACGCGTTAGCCCGCGCAAACATTGATGTTGCTAATCGCTCCACAAATTCGTCCAGGCTCTCAATCCCGATGTCTCGTTGAATTACATCGTTCCTCACGTAGCGAGGAGCGTCCATCATGCAGCGCAGCGTGATGTTCTGCTGCGCTCTGAGCTTCTTTTTGTTTGACTCGCTCGTGAGGGCGAACCAAGCTGGGGTAGCATAGGTGAGTATAGATCTTATATAGGTTTTGTACACGCCCAGCTTGGTGTGGGCGGGGTGGCGGGATGAGAGCACTGGATACAGCAGGTTGCGGGCTACCCTGCATTGTGTGACTACCTTAGTGACGTGCAGCCCCATCGTGAGCCGACAGTCGATGGTCACGCCCAGGTACTTGGCCTGGGGGATCCACTCGATGTCGGCTCCTTGTAGTTTCAGTGGTGGTGGCAGGACTCCGGCTCCTGTAACAATCGCCTGCGTCTTACGCACGTTAACCGACAGCCGCCATTTGGCTAGCCACTCGGGGATGGTGTCGAGGGCACGCTGCATCTTGCGCGCTGCATGCCTGGCGTTCATTGAGGTAGCGATGTAGGCCGAGGCATACAGCGCGAGCGTCGTGTCTGGCGTTGTGGGAATGTCGTCGGTGTAACATGTGTAACCCGCAGGCGACAGGCAGCTGCCCTGCGGCACGACCACCAATATTGGGCGGGGAGGCGGACAGGGCTCCTTCTACCACCACCCTGAAAGTCCTGTGGGTGAGGAAAGATCGAATCACACTGACAATACGACGGGGCACGTTGGACTTGGACAACTTGTACACGAGTCCATCATGCCCTACGTGGTCAAAAGCCTTCTCCATGTCGAGGAATACTGCCACCGCGTATTCCTTCCTGTTCATCGTAGACGACAGCAGGTGGAGTACCCTCGACAGCTGAAGCGTCGTGCTGTGTTCCGCGCGAAACCCGAATTGTTCCTCGCGAGGCGGTTGACTCACGATGAACCCGACCGCTCTTTATATAGCACGGAAGATGTTTCTAGAACGTTCCATACTGTTCTAGATACTTCGAGAATCTTCCCGTACAATCGACATTCGAACTCATTGTTCCCGAAACGACTAGTCCAGAATGTTCGGCTCGAACATTCTGGAGCATTCCATTCGACGTGAGCCTTTGAGAATATTAGTTCCGCTATTCGATACTAAATGGCGCCACTAGTTACTACCTAGTTCTTCCTCTATTCACTAGATGGCGTTGCCCTATCTTGTAACATTATGGTTATTTTTAAGTTTTATCTGAAGAACGTAGTTATTTGCCTGTTTACCGTGAATAACGCTCTTAATTATATAAAAATTAATTTTAAAGTTTAATTGTTTCTGATATTATTTAATTTTCGTGGCGTAATACAATATTGTGTCTTCGGTGCCGTCATCGTTTCGGTAGCTAGCACTCATTGCCTTATGGTAGAAACTGTTAATTTCTGTAGAAGTGCTGAATAGCTTCTGCCACTCACCTGTCCGTCTGTCTGTGCGTCTGTACATCTGTCTGACAATTTTGTTCCGATGAACTTTTCTTTGACCTATGAACTTGACATTTGGTGATAATTTTTATTTTTACGTATACTTTACTAAAAATACCAATATATTTATAAATCTGATTTTTCCTTTGGTACGGAACCCTAAACGTGCGAAGCCCGATACGCACTTGGCTGCCTTTTTATTTATTGTAGATAGGCTTGCGCTTGAACACTATCTCACCTGATGGTAAGCGATGGTGTGGTGATGATCGATGATCCTTTTGGCGACAAGACAGAGCTGAAAGTATCTCACGCTGCATTTTACTTAAGCAATGAAAATTTTATGAGTTGTAAAATAATCGAAGATTTACTATTTGACCGGTGGCTCTAGATAAATGTTATTCTATTAGTAATCGTGATGGCCAAATACCAACAGATAAGGCATAAATCACGTGACGTGTCGATAGCGCTTAGGATGCCCGTACATTTGTTTTCATGCGCTATAGCAACTCTTTCGATGATAGAATGTCACTTGTCTAGATCCTTGGAGACTCTAGTTATATTCTACCTCAGGGCAAAAGTTAGGACTATGCAACGAAAAGTCAAAAGTCAAAGTCAAAATCATTTAATTGCTTTAAATGTGGCAGCATACAACATAGCAGGCGCTGGTACATAATTTGGTAATGTATCTACTAACACGTTTTTCTTAACTTCGGCTAGAAAATATTATTAAACAAGATAGTAATAATAGTCCATAATCAATTTACTATAGATAGAATTAAAAGCAATCTTAATATTTTACACAATGTTACTCTTTATAATAAATAAAGATTTTTTTTTAAATAAAGGGTTAAAACAAAGTTACGTTAGCCTTAAATAACTTAGCAAATATAAACATTTGTTAAAAAACACCAAATAAAATAAATAGTTACAAAAGTTAACAAACTTATCCGTAACGCATATTGACATGTTAGTTGAGGTACAATAGAATATTAATTAAATTAAGAATTGTTACAAAAAGATACTTTACATCTTTTATAATAATTATTTTACTTGTACCTACCAATTCTCAGTATTTCCAAAAATATCATCGAAATTATCTGAGAAATAATTTTCAAAATTATTAAATGTATCATCTGGCTTACTATCACTATAGTCTAATAAATTATCTGAGATATAATGTTCAAAAAAATTTAAAAATTCATCTGACCTACTAACTTTATCGTCTAAGTTACCTGAATGATTATTATCTAAAATATTAATAGAATCATCAGGCTTACTAACCTTATCGTCTAACAAGTTATCTGAGAGATGATTATCCAAAATATTAACAGAAGCATCTGTCTTACTAATACCATCTCCTAACAACTTTAGTATCCTTTCATAAACTAGGGTGGGCGCGTCAATTGCCCACAAAAAGTCTCCGTGATTAAATTCCTTCAATGGTACTATAAAGTGTTCTATAGGATTCACAAGTTTGGTTTGCAAGCTTCTCACATCAATAACACTGGATAACCAATCGTTCTCACCACTGAACAAAGCGATCGGCAGAGTGATTTTGTGTAGTGGATATTCGGTAGGTGTGAAGGTCCCATAATGCTTAAGGTTACCAGCACGCTCGTAATCAAACATCTGAAACTTACCACCTTGCTGTATCTCTTGAGCATAGTGAACTAATGTCTTGGTAGAAGCACCCGAAAAACCTTGGCCCAGGATTAATGGTAACAATGTCTTATTGAATTGTTGCACATCGTGCCCAAAGAAAATTGACATCAAGTTTTCAAATTCCCCTTCCTCATCAAGACTCATCAGTTCACGAGAATGTTCTGTTAACCACCTGAGGGTTGATTTTGGAAGACGCAACTCATTACCCCCGCCAAGTAGTTGCAACAAATATTCTATTTCACTGTTGTACTTAGCTAGCTTTTTTATCGGGCTCTTAATATTGGTCATATAGACTACCGGAGCTAAAGCGAATCCTGCTCTCAACACCTCGTTGTATTGAGTCTTCGTGGACAGCAATGCGAACAGTACCGTGGTTCCCATAGAATGGCCGATGTAATTAATTCTCACGTCCGATCCTTTAACTGCCATTACATAGTCGATAACCGCCGGGAGATCGTGTTGGCTAACTTCATGGAATGAAAAGTTCCAAAATTCACGCGAGTCAACATTTCTTGAAACATGAGCTCTGGAGTAAGCATTTCCTCGCACGTTAGCCAACCACACGTCGTAACCAGCATCGGATAAGATATAACCCAGACTTTTCGTTGGTCCTGCAAACAACCAATGCATAGAGCTCCCGAAGAGGCCGTGATGCAGCAGTACTGTCTTCCTAGGACTTTCTTTATTACTCGATTTTTTTGAGTAGGGTATCCTATGAATTGTCAATATGTATCCGTCGTCTGTCACAATCCTGTGGGACTCCACTGGGTAGCCGTAGAAAGCAATCAGTTGCGGCGAGGTCATACTGCTCATACGGATAATGGGATCTTCATTTTGTTGGTTGTACTCCATCTCTTCATCTGGTACTATGTCATCAGGAATGTCATTTTCTTGTAAATCAGCTTTGTTCATTACCGCAGTTTGGATTTTATTCAAGCCGTTGACTAATATTTCGGAGATTGATGAGCCTTCTTCCCCTGACTCGATGGTGAAGTTGTGTGTATGGGGGAAAATTGAAAACGAGATCTGTATCTTGCTCTCACTATGATGTAATTGTAACACGAATATGAACGTTAACACAACTAGTAGCGGAAACTTCATTTTGATAGATTGGTACGAAGTGGTCGCGTCGCGAATAACGATGTTCGACTGAATTCAATAATGGAGCACTGCAGTAATATATCCAACGCGAGAGGTCAAGGGGGAAAATGTAACACAATAACACACATTATGTTTACCAAAACATGAAGATAAACTAAGTTCAATTTTAAAAACATTTATATCCTTCAAATTATATTGTTGGTTTTACCCGGCCGCGTGTTTGCGACGCACTGCTATCTGAATTACACCTATAAATCCATTTATTTTGTACAATCCCACCGCACACACACATTCTCAAACCACTGCAACTCCTGGAAGCCAGAATCAACAGTGGCGAACACCAGAAAAGCGCTGAGGCAATGAAGCTCAACTAAGTCCCGGAGAATGAATTTAATTGTATTGGATCCTGCAACGAAATTAATCAGTAAAGAATAAAGGAGGAGTAGAATCAAGCAGGAGGCAGAACAAACAAGGTCAATAGGCACAAAAGGTCGTTTACAACAGGGATAAGCCCAGTTGTCTAGCACCACGGATCAAAATTAACATTAATATTAATGGACCCTAACATTGTGAGCTTTTATATTTGATTTCAATAATAGGTATGGCAAAATCGCTTGAACGACCGAAAATTTGTTCTAGTTTCCACAAGGTCCGAATAATAAATTACTCCAGATGCAGCTTGTACTTTATCCAAATAATATTGCGTCCATTCTGCCAAAAAATACACTCCCATAAGATGTGATGTGCAGATTGTACATATTCGCAGTCAGATGTAGAACATTGACATACAGGCGAGGCAACAAGCTTGAAATAAAATAATTTACTTTTAAAGTTACCACGTCCTGTGAGAAATTGGGCAACACAGTGGTCCGACTCCAGCCACGTTCAAGTCATCCGCTCACGAACGGATGGAAAGAATTGGTGGAGGTGTCGGCCCTTGATGAAAGTATTCCACCTACATTGCCCTATACCTACTGTATCTTATATTGCATCCTTAAATTTTGGGAAATCACCGTTTACAAACGCTATAAATTCTCAATTATTTTAAGTAGACTTTGGGCCCCGATAGCTACAACCTAAGGGTATTTAGGTCAACAGTGAATAGGTTACTTCTAAGCAAGCGTGCTTTACCGTTGACCACATCATCGCTTAACATCAGGTGAGATGTGGTCAAGCGCGAAACTTTAAATGATTAAAAAAGAACATTTTAACAAAAAATATAAACCGACTTTCAAAACAAAACACTACAAAGCGAAAAATAACTTTCTCTGCATTATTAAGGATAACTCAATAAATTATCGTCAGATCTTGATCAAATTTTAATGGGTCTGCATGAGAAGCACCAGCTGCCAAATAAAATAAAGAATCATAAAATCAGTTCTCTTAGTAAAAAGTTTTGAGGTACGAGTAACACACATAAAAAATACAGTCGAATTGAGAAATCTCCTCCTATTTGTAATCGTTTAAAAACAGGCTTGTTCGATCTTCTCGAGATTCAGAATATTATTATTCTTTAATGCGATTTTACGTGAATGGATTAATGGAAAAGAGCTTAAGAAAAAAAATTGTGTGAAGAAATATAATATGTATGAAAAGGAAGTCATAGCGTTGCGTTGGTCATGTTTACGGTTCACAGGATGGAATGGAAGAAGATACGTGTTATCTTGAAGCCAAGTAACAATGATAAGACACAGGAGTAGCAAGTCTTAGCCGAATATTACTAAACAAGCTGCAGCAATCACTACAATTATCACACAATTTGATTTGAATATAAAGTTCATTTAAATACAAACATGTAAAAGTAGTAAACAGTACAGTAAAAAGGCCTGGCACATATCTACATACATATCTAGTCGTGAGGGTCTTTATACTCTAGCAACTTTCATGAGGTCGTCAGCCTATCTGGCTAGTTTCCAACATTAAGTTTGCCTTGAAAAGCAAGCTTTTATCTAATTCGATATGACAACTTCAGCCAAAAGATTCTTTTTACTTTTGATAAATATTTGCCTCATTTTACGCGATTATTTGTTTCGTTGGGATGCGAGCTGCCCATTTGTTTCTCTCAATGATTTGGAAATAAATTGTCTGGTTCTTTGTTGCTGCTCTCTGATAATAATTAAAAAGTGTTGAGTTGGACGGAGCTTTAATTAACATACATTCTGAACTAGACCAGCCTTATCGGGTATAGTGGTCGTTTGTCTAAACTATGTATTCTCAAAATTAAAATCAAGGTATTTATTTCAAGTAAACTTTAGAAGTACTTTTGAATTGTCAAACAAAAAATTAATAAAAAGATGACTCTAGTTGCAAATTCGCAAGCGTCTGTAGGTCTCAATGAAGAAGAATTTGCAAGAAACTCCCCGGACACTCTTTTCCATCAGTTTTAATTACAAGTTTTTGGTTACATCATTCTTGTTGAAAAAATACATATATGTGAGAATGATGTAAAAAGACGTGTACGTAAAAGCGTCCAGAGTAACAAATAATTTAAAAAAAAAGCACTTTAATAGGCCGAGACAGCTAAGTTATGACCAATCCCAACTGATGGCGCCCGTTCACGAACATGACGCATGGATCGGCACCACTCAGCTCAACCATCATGAAGGGAACCGAATGATCCAACACATGTGCCACCATCAGAGAGAAATTAGAGAGAGCATGACACACTCAACTGCCAGGGCACACAGAAGTCAACGAACGACACATAGGTACAGTGAATGGTAGATATATCTACAGTCGGAACATAGTACTCACACATGTGCTGTGCAATTATATAATACTAAAAGAAATTGAGTTTATACAATACAAAAATTTTCATACAGTCTTCAGCAGGTCCAACAATACTTCGATACTTTTCTGCCCATCACTAATTGTTCTTGCGCCCTAGTGGCTGCGGAGCAGGACCAGCATTGAGCCAAGCATTTTTATCAGCGATGTAATCCCCCAACTTATAATATGCTTGCCTACATGGTGTGCGTTTTATACAAGTCTTAAATTTCGTCTCATTTAATTGTAGAATGTGGGGAGGAATTTTATTGTAACATTTTGTACAGTACCCCATAAAAGGTGATGCTACTTTAGCCAGCCTGAAACCTGGTTGAATTAGTTGGTCCCTATTTCTAGTAACATAATTACGTCTGTCGCCGTTTTTACTAAAAAGATGTAAATTCTTTCTAACATACATGATGTTTTCATAAATATATTGACAAGGTACCGTCATGATGTTAATGTTCTTAAACAGTTCCCTTAGAGAATCGCGCCGGCGAAGATTGTATATCGCTCTGATGGCTCGTTTTTGCAGAATAAAAATTGACTCAATGTCTGCAGCCCTTCCCCATAGTAAGATACCGTAAGACATTATACTATGAAAATAACTAAAATAGACTAATCTCGCGGTATCGACATCAGTAAACTGACGTATTTTTCTAACAGCATAAGCTGCCGAGCTTAGCCGCCCCGCAAGTGATATTAAATGAGGCCCCCATTGCAACCTCGAGTCTAGCGTGATCCCCAGAAAAACCGTTTTATCGACGAATTCTAGCTTCTCCTTGTTTAATATAATGTCACAATCATTACTTTTGACATTCGGCAAGACAAATTTTATGCACTTAGTCTTTTTAGCATTTAAAACTAGATTATTAGCTGTGAACCAATTTTGAACCTGTCGCAAGACGGTATTTACGTCGTCAACGTTACTCGTACGTCTATTTATCTTAAAAATCAACGAAGTGTCATCAGCAAATAACACTATGTTTAGATTGTTTTTCAATAGATGAGGTAAATTGTTAATGTAGACTAGAAACAAGAAAGGACCCAAAATTTAACCTTGGGGTACCCCCATTTTCACGGTTAACCCGGACGAATTGACACCGTTTATTTGAACTAATTGCTGTCTATCATTTAAATAAGATTTAACTAAACTCAACGCTGATTGGCCTAGCCCAAACATGTGTTCAACCAAGCATGCATGTGTTCCTGCAAAGAGATTTATTGCCAGTCTTAAAAACATTGGGCAGATTAAATGTTAGTTCTTAATGGTGGTAAACATTGTTAAGTTTAAGGTGGTGGAGTTTTATCGAGTTTAAAATAAGAGAAGATAACTGGTCTGTTGATAGTATTACAAGAATATTATTATTAAGGAAAATGGTGCCAAATATAGTAATTCATAATGTACCGAATCACGACTCATATTGTGGTCTTATTTATTAAAACATTAGGTATCTAGTAACTTGAATGTCACGCGTGTATGCTAACAAAAATACATATAGTTGACACTAGATTATTTTGGGTCAACTGGTAAGTTGAGTAGTGTTTCTGCAATTAAATTACCGAAATGTATAAACGTTATCAACTGTGATCGGTTGTGGTTGATGTGCCACTAATAATTTCAGACACCGGATAGTTGGTAATTTAGTTTGCTAGTTTCAACCTCACTAAAGTAAAGGCGTTTTAACTTTCCTCATGTTCTGAAAAGCCATCGAATAGCGTAGCAAAATCATTTCATTCAGCCATATATACCAGCTTGTGTTGGAGCCGTTTGTTCCAGGAGAACATCAACATAACTCCAATTGACTAAACAGTATATTTGCAGCGCTTAAACCAGCTGGAATTAAGCGCTTAATATGTATGGTGCCTCAATTCCATCAAGTTACATGAAATCGTATTAGCAGCAAACTTATAAAGCATATGCTTCGATGGGTTGGTTGTTCATGTGACGAAAGGCGACTAACAAATAGATTTTATTGTTAATGTTCTACATAAATTCGACTGCGTAGTACTCAAAACCAGCATGAGTTGTCAGATGTATAAACGTAAACAAAACAAAAGAAAAATTCGTAAATATAGTAGCAGGAGGCATTTGTAATTTCTGCCTTCTCGCATGGAAAAATGACATGAGTTGTATGTGTAATGCTTTGCTTATAACCAAGGCCGGTGCACGGTGGTAGGGTACTTTGTAGTACCCGCCTGGCTGGCAACCACCCTCAAGTTGAAAATCTGTCGCCAAGCACCTTCCGGCGTATTCCGACAGCAGCACTTGAGAGCCAGTTCCCTTCTAGGCTTTGTGTGCTTACCACCATCGGCCACATCATCACTGACCACGGTGAGATTGTGGTCAAACACAGGCCTATAAATAGTAAAAAAAAAAAAAAAAAAGGCCACGTCACTTTTTGCTAACACCATAATTTTTTACATTAACCACACAACCATCAAAAATTCAAAGGTTATATTCTAATGAATGAAAATCTCATGAGGGGTTTCTTCAGGCATTAATTTTGGGACGAGAAAACAGACTATGAATTACGAACGACGTCGGACTAAGTAATGAGATGGATGGCAAATGTAGAAGAATAACTCGAGGGAATTAATGTTTAAACGTTAAATATAAATGCTTTTTTTTTTAACTCAAAAATGTAATAGTTTCGAGCATTTGGTCTGTAGAAGCTACTTGTGATCTCAAATTTTAAGATGCATGACAAAACTGAATTTAACAATAATTTATCACAGAGAATGAAGCTCGAATCCCTCTTTAGTAATACTTCGAGATCTTAAATACAATACAATACCAGCCCGTTACGGTCCCACTGCATGGCAAAGGCCTCTTCTCATAAAGAGAAGGTACGAGCATTAATCGCCACGCTTGCTCAATGCTCAATGCATGTCACAAATGGAATAGCTTTGTGCGAATTTAATCTTTGGGAGATTTTTGGTACTTATGAATTACTGAAGTATTAAATGCATGACAAAATAGAATCAAACCATCATCTATCATATGGAATGCATTTAGACCTCTTTAATAATAAATAACCCACGACCGTGATCTACAAAACACATGTCCATTTATTATCCTTTTCAATTAAAATGTTTTTAATGAAAATACGAAATATAACCCTGTTCACTGCGGTTGCTATTATATCACTATTATTATACTAAAATCGTTATTATTGTTCCACAAATTTCGAAACTGATAATTTCAGTCGAAAGTCACACCGTTACCGTGGGGTGGAAGTGGTTCCACACTTCATACCGCCACATCGAACATTCCTTTGTTATTCTCATGCAATGACTTTTCGTAGTTTTCACCTTTTACTAATCAGTTTATACCACCCAGGGTCAATTTCAATCAGGTACAGGGGCTCTATACAAGTGGCATTCGATGTCAGCGAAGACGATAGTCAAAATGTCAAAAAGTATTGGACTGATCACGTGATTACACGATATCGCTTGTCAAACCCATACGATTTTGCCTTTTTGACAATCGTTATCGCCACGCTTTCGATAATAGAAAGTCACTTGTCTAGGACCTCAGGTCAATTTCAATAACGTCCAGATGAATTTCATACCAACAAATATATAGGTCAGTACATTTCTTCTGTTACTCTTCCATAAAATCGTATTATTTCGCAATCTCACCTCAAAGCTGTGCTCAAACAATGATCTTTGTGTGCGGAAACCAAACAAGATAATGCGGCTGCAAGTTCCACAACAATACGCCATACAACCGACAAGTAAATGCTACCCGTACGTGCACCCCATGCATACGGCTTATGAACAATGCGACTGACACAATGTAGCCTATCATAATAGTAACTTGTCCTAATACTGATGCGTCTACGTGTAACGTGAGTTAGTTACGCTAGAGGGCAATCTTTAGTACTGAAATGGTCTTGTATTCTAAGAACAGTTGGTAGATTTTTCTGTAAGAAACTTCGGTCCTAATAAGTAAAATCTGCAGAACTAAAGTCGGGACAATCTAAGAAGTCGGATTTTAAAGCTATAATAACACGTTATATAAACTAAACTTGATGCTTACCAATAATGCACGTTGTTATAGTGTATCATCATCATTTCAGCCGAAAGACGTTTCGTAGATATAAGATACAAAGTTATCGTGGCATGTAAATTGAGAAACGGTATCGGACTTCCACAATTGGTTTGTTGAACCAACTTTTTTTTTGTAATAAATGGAAAGATCATATATAAGTTTTCATACAAAACTATTTTTAGTTTTTTTTTTTTCATTGTAATTACAAAGTAAAATCCAATCGAAAATATTTTTTTGAATGCAGTACCGAAAACACCCCGACAGTTTGCCGAACAAAGCCGAGCCCGTGTGACGTCACAACGTTCATTTCTACTCATTGTGGCACATAGCTTAAACAGTGTTTTGACTTATAACCAATTCCATCTTGTTATTATCGTCAATATATTGATGAATATCGAATACATTGATCATAAATATCGAACCTTAAAAGTTATCGTGCTTGCTTCACATCATTATGTACGAATATTACAAATAACTCCCCATTATTATGTGATTCGCGCAATACCCAACCTAGCAAACTGTACTAAAGTTTTGAGAAATGTTCTATGTCTAACTAGATTCCAATTAGAATATGTTAATTATGTTGTTATCTTGTTCAAATTTAGTATTAGATTCTGATTAAACTCTTAATTTGATCATTAAAGATTGAGAAAAGTAAATTTTTAAGGTAACTTTCGAGCAAAGTTGACATTTTAGTATAATTACGTAACTTGAAAACATGATTTTTTGTTTATGGAGATATATTCATTATTTTAATTTTAAATGACGCATATAGGCGTAAAACTAATATTTCTGTTTGAATTGTGAAAATCGGTCGACGCATTTAAGAGATATTTGAAAATGTACCGAATTTATATTTTCACGTTTTTGTTCTACAAAGTTTTTTAGTGTTTGTAATTATATTATATAGATATTTGTGTTTAATATTATAAAGGGATATGCAAATAATAAAAAATACCGAAAATTTTAAGGATGTTATGCAAAAAATAAATAAAAATAAAGGCTCCACAGATTTCGGGTTGTATAATATTTAGTGGTACCTATGAAGTTTTTTGATATCTAAAGTCGAAGTTGCGCGCCAATCGTGTTTGTTAGCTTTTTATTTTACACGAATATCACCTACCCATATGTAACAACAATTACATTATGACAATTATGTTTCTAAATGTAATGTGTACAATGAACAACAATGACAAACACCGGTCGCGGTCCACTATCGCGTAATATTCATTACGACTACTTTACTTAAGCTCAATTTTTCCAAATCGTCCATCAGATGGATATCTTTTCGAAATTTGCCTTTATGAATCCTTTATCACACATGTCTAAATAAAATTTGCTGTCATTAATAATATTTTTGCACTAATTTTCGGATATTTTTAGTAAATTTACGTGACACTGTACTATGGTGAAATTCCTTGAACGTTATGACGTCACCAACATGGCGACCAATCATGGCCCGTTCGTAGACAGGTGGTTCTTTTTAAAATTTTATCGATTTTCAATTGCTTATAATAAATTGAAAAAAAATATTTAAGAGATTTTTGCAACGACAATATAATTTATGATATGTAAAGTTTCAAAATAAATTTTAAAAATCGTATTTTTTTTTAAATTCAACAACCCAATTATAGAAGGCAAATTTTATTTACATAGTTTTGTGGGCTATCGGTTACTATCTTAATATGGGGACTAATATTTTGGGGGTCTATAATGCATAGCCTTGGTTACTGGAAATAAATTGACTCATATCAGACGCCAGTCTAGCGATGAGATTGGCTGTTAATAATAATTCATTCAACCAATATTAGTAAACTCGTATTTCACAATTTGTCACATTCATTTTGCAATAATATGTGTCCCAGAAACTGGTCCTAATTAAGTCCGAAAACATCAATCTACTATCCCTATTACTTCTACACTAAATTTAACATCAATCAAATTGATGAATATATTGGATAATCCAACAAATTCATCAACTTGATTGATATTAAGTTTTTAGTATACCTACTACTTACGCCCCAAAATGAGAAAAGGGACCATTCCTCTTCATTTCCCAATGGCCTCCCGGAATTCCTTGGCCTTGATTGCAAAATATACTTTTTATATCGCGCCATCGCCAAAACAAATGATAGGAACTTTTCTGTAAATGTCGAACAGTAAAAACGGAACCAAACTTAGTTGTAACACAGCTTTCAGCTGGTCAGTGAGATTATCCGAATTAATCCATACAGAGAGAGATAAAAATGTGTACCTTTAATGATTACGACACTGTAACGGGACGAGGCCGTGTTCGATATAATTTGACTTTAATTGTTATGAATTCTTGATAGTGTAGGTAAAATTTTGCCTCTTAATCCTGTGCATTAAAATACAAAGTATGCTTTCATAGGAGATAAGACAAATTATTAAGTGACAAAATGTTAATAAAAGTTAATGCTGCTGAAACTTACGAGACCACTGAATTGACACGACAATGTAACTCTTTTATGTGTATTTTAAAGATCAAGCTACTAAAATGTTACCTTGTAAAGATGAGAAAATTATAACAGTTTCAAAAAACTGGTTCCATGAAATGACGATCTTGGTAATCTTATCTGGATTTAGGATAGAAATAAACATAAAGATGGTGCTCAAACTTTATATTATAACTTATCCATAGGTAAAAGGAAGGAAGAGTTCTATGAATATTCCTTATCCATAGCTTGATATTTAAAAATGTGTCTCCTCCACAAAGTAAATAATGCAATTAATGTTGTTGCGATTATCAAAATATAAAATATAGCCGTTCATTGTGTGCTACACCACAATCAAGCTGAATTACACAAAAAATCTCATCTATTGTCATAGATTCAAATTTAGTCTGATCATAATAATCACGTATCGTATAAAAAACACTTTTTCAAAGTTTTTCTTTATAACTCGATTTTTGTACGAAAAAACATTATTTATGTCTAATAATAGTGAAAATATAGGCAAGTCGGCTTAGCACAAATTTTTCCTTATGGCAAATACATGCGATGTAGGATGGATATGAATGTGTTATTTCCTTCGGTACAATAATAAAGTGACGGTCATAACCGTTGACTGTTCGCTTTTCATATAACTAATATAATAAAGATGGTTATAACTAATGTTAATGATATACAAAGGTTCTCGTATATCAAGGTATACCAGTAGTGGGTGTGTGGTATTTAATTTCTGAAATTAACCTTGAAATATAGAAAATAACGCAGAACGAATGGTCGGTGGACGGAAGATGGAAGACGCTGCGTTGGAAGTCCTCCCACTAGGTGGGACCAATGACCTAGTTAAGGTTCCGGGGATCTGCTGGATGCGAGACGCACGGGATCGGTCTTTATATTCAGCAATGGACGTCTTTCAGCTAAAATGATGATGATGATAGAAAACAAAGGGTTTTCCCGCGGCTTGCCTCCCAAGGTAAATACCCTGAATTTTCCTGGGACACAACACTCGACAATAAGCTTTCACTAAATCAATTTTCGTGATTGAAAGGCACTTTAAGAGATTCTCATCTACAAACATCAGTGTTCATATTGTTGACTTTGGATCATTTGAATTCTGCAGGAATCAGGGTTTTTTATTCAACTTAATTTTCATGAATGCTACTTGATCTTATCTTATCTTGTGGATGGGCCGATAAATAACTCGGACACTTAAATCCATTGAGATCTTTTGTGGTCCCCTAGATAACCTACTCCTACCCAACCTCGTTGAAAACTCTCTTCATGAGTTTTACAACGAAACTAGGAGATATAAGCCTATAGTCTTCTGGTCTTAGATATCCAACCCCTAGGACACTAATTCGCTTACCAGCCAGTACATCGCATGTGCACAGAAGGTGCTCCATGCGTTCCGTATGTTCCCCACACACTACACATGGGTGTCGCAGTTAGACCTATCTTTATGAGTATATCGTTGGTTCCAAAGTGGATTTCAGAGCGAGTATGTACTTAATATACCTGCTCTGACATATCGGACTTAAAATTTAATTCGCTCGGTTATAATAGGTATTCAAAGTCGAATAAAAGTACGTCATTGTTAAATCCCATCGAATAAAAATACGTGACGATTACATACGGGTTTTTGAACAGGTATTATTCACTCTGTTTCTTACGTTGTTAATAGTTTATGTAGGTATTTACCTAAACTCTACTCCACCTATTCTGATCCCTCATTGAACTGCGGCCGTATCGACCTCTGACGTTTTATTATTGTTCCACAGTGATTAAGTGTGGTTGAAATATCATATTTTTGACAACATTATTGCATAGTTTTTCGACTATTTAGCATTACATTAGCTAGTTCTTTGGTAGTTACGTCTACGTGCTTTTTTATTCACCACATTTGAAACAACAATATGGTTTCAAATTAATTACCATGATTTGGATTTAGTAACTATTTAATTTAACATTCAAAGTTTATTAACCACAAACGAAGAGAGACTTCAGAATACTAATCATGTTAAAACTTTAAATACTTTTAGCTTTTAGACAAACAAAAATCTTTATTTTAAAATCAAGTTCATCTCGAAAATACTTCTCTCGTACTAATTTAGGGTCCAACTAAGAAAATTAATGACAAGAGGCCGTACTAAGTTTAATTTTCAGATAAATATCGCCCAGGCCTTACACGATGAAATATTCATGAAGACAATGTAATTTGTTGCCGATATTGCTGCCTGTGCTTGGTTCAGGCCGTAATTTTAATCGGAAAATATAACGGTGACAAGCAAATGAGGTTTTTTTTAAATAAGACAGACATGTCTTGCTTTGTCCTGAGTGAGGTCCCCATCACTTTACATTTTCGAAAAAGCTGTTTTTGTAAAATCAAATATGCATCTTCTTAATCTCTTGTCTTACAATAGAGTAAGGCCAGTTAGAAGGCAACAAACAGATACACACATACTACGTGTTACTGGTCACAACACTGCATTATTAAGGAAAAGTGTGTATTCATGTGCCCAATTATCTTTAACAAAATACCCGATGGAATAAAAAACGAGTCCATTCTACTGTTTTTAAAGAAATTGTAATAACCTTCTCCGCCGACTCACATCCACCACCTGGTGCGCCTATTCTCACGTTCTCGACACATCTGGCTTGGCTCTCTGCTTCTTGGCTGGCGAATTTGCCTGCCCAGTTTGGCACCGATCTGCTCATGCCCGAGAAGTAGATGCAGCCTTAAATGAGACTTGCAGAATAATAACTGGTTGCTTAAAACCAACTCCACTTAACGCACTATACCCGCTAGCCGGAATAGCACCTCCGGAAGTTCGAAGAGAAGTTGTCTGTTCTTCCGGGAAGCACAAACAGGCGACCGACAACCGACACCTAATGTACAACATGGAGCAACCAAGGAGATGGCGATTGAAGAGTCGAGACAACAGCCCTGGCGAAGCCCGCAAGAAACTGTGGCTCCTCAAATACCCACCTCCAACTGACTATGTTGAGGTTGCAGAAAAGCTCCCATCGGGCCATAAACAGCCATGGCCCATCTGGAAATCCCTAAACCAGTTACGAAGCCAAGTGGGCCGCTGTAGGCATAACTTAGTCAGATAGGAGTACTCCAATCAACCACAATGTGACTGCGGTACCACCCCACAGACGATGCCCCACCTTCTGCCCTGCTCCATATATAAAAACACCTGCACCATGCAAGACCTTTGCGAGGCCAGCGCTAGGGCTGTCGTCGTGGCTGAATACTGCTCGACGAAAATTTAATGAAGGAATCATTGACACGAAGAAGAAGAAGAAGAAAGAAATTGTCAGTCTTATTTATTGATGAATGTTATTACTCCATTTGTGAATTTCTGAGTGCTTTAATACTTTATTTTATTTATTTGACCACATTATAAGACTTTTAATATTGTACTTAATGGTTGCATGCCTAATTTTGAGGAAGAATGTATATGGATCTCTAATTATAAAACATCTGCATTTCTTTGTACCTACCTTTTCTGTGCATAATTAAACAATTATTCTATTCCATTCCTATCAAGAGATTATTTCAATAGAAACAAATCCTTGGACTTTTACCTTTATCTTATTTTTATTACCAGCGAAGTTTTTTTGTATAATAAATATCCACGTAATTACTTTGTAATTATTAGTAAAACTTTTACTAATCAGACGTCATTGCAGTTAACATACGTCTTCTGGGCACAATTTTACCGTCTTAGACTACATCCGTCGCTTCCTATCAGGAAATCGAGGATTGAGGTTAAGAGAGGCGGTCATTGATTACAAACAATTAAGAGACAACATTGGTGCCTCCCTCCACAAATACTACAAAGGACTAGCTAGTATTTGTGGAGGGAGGCTACAATAAAAAGAACAAAAGAAGATAAGAATTGATTTATTTATTAACAAAGCACACCTACGACTTATTTACAAATCAACGATCCTGTGTAAGCAAGTCACACAAACAGCAGGGCACAATGCCCGCAGAACGGATGACCGATGAGGCCGAAAAGTTCTGGAATGGCGACCGCGAAACAGAAGAAGACGCGTTGGAAGGCCTCGTACTAGGTGGACCAATGAACTGGTTAATTAAAATTTAACAATTATATACCCTGAAAACTAAATTATTAAATAAAAATCAGTAAAAAGTGAAGTTAAATTATTAAAGCATTATCTTATTCAATACGATTAAAAATGCAATATTATCAAATTACATTATTTAAATAATTATTAAGACACATACATTAATTAAAATTACAATAATTACATTATCAAATTATATCATACAATTAAAAAAAATAAAAGTTGCCGAAAACATATTTGCCTCTGTTTTCGGCACTTAGATTATAAAAATAAACAATCACAAATAATGTAAAATAAAATCCCCAGCAGAAACTTCTATTAGAAAGTACTTTACAAATCTATTAAGCGCAGATCGATTTTGAACCAAAACCTGTTTACACAAGTAAGAATCTGCTATCCATCGTTTTTAACCATAAACCGCTCAGTAACTCAATAAATACTGGACTAGAGCAAAATACCAATAAAATTGAAACTGGTGAAAATACCTGCGTGTTGGCTACATTTAACAATCTGCTAGCCCTATTCAAGGTAGCTGTTGTAATAGATAAAGCTAAAAGGGCGTCAAACATAAAGATTCCTTTTAAAAATCTTGGTGTATAATAAAATAAAATTAAATTAAATTGTCATTTATTTCAGGAAGTTTTTCCCATATAAAACACTACAAAATCACATTGAATATACATAAGAATTCATATACCTACATTAATTAACACATTAATAACATTGCATGCAAAATTTTAAATTGATTGAAAATTACAAAATTCATTTAATATCATTTAATAATTAATAATTAATTTAATAAAATAATTACAATTATAAAACAATTGTCACTTAATAAATGGTGAGGAACTGGCATGTAGGTGCATCCACCTCTTCAACAACACCGAGTCCCACCGCTCGGACAATACGCTCAGGATACTGTTAGAGCTGCGTCGGAAGCGACTTAGTAGCGAGGCGCTTCGCTTCCTAATAATAGCATAAAAGTCATCGGTTTGCGCCTGCGCGAACATCGTAAAAGCGCTGCAAAACCGCGGCAGCCCCAACAGTACTCTAAACGCATTGTTGTACTGTACACGCATGGCACTGTATAGTCGCTGCACATAGTTGGCCCATAGGCTGCACGTATAAAAAGACTGATAATAAGCTTTAAATAAGGTCATCTTTACTTGTTTAGTACAGCGTGCAAACCTACGTGCCAACATGTTATAGTGCACCGACAGCGCCCTACGTTCCCGCTCGATATCCTCATTGTCAGGCAAGTTATCTGTGACACAGTGGCCCAGGTACTTAAAATGGTTAACCCTCTTCAGACTAACACCGGAAAGAGTGATCGGAGGTATAAAATAGAAACATTTGGTACCAGATTTGAAAATCATGTACTCACTCTTCTTAGGGTTGTACCTGAGCCCATAAGCCCTAGCATAATGAAGTAAATAAACCCAAACATAAGTGAATAAATGAATCCTACTAATATTATAAATAGAAAGAGAAAAAACTTTACTTACGCCAGGTATGACATATACCAAAACAGAAAAGAAAAACTTAGATACAAATGGGGTAAGCAATATATATATAATCTACCCTTAATTCTATTTTTTTATATTTCATATGAAAGCTAAGAGAGATCTTATTCGTAATTTTTATCGAAATTAAACTGATAATCGAACTTTACGTCTAGACCATGTAGGTAGAGTCGGCTACAGAATCTATAGCAAAAGTTTTCGATACGATATCCATTCCTCCGATCGCTACTTTCTACGTATAAATAGATGATAGAAGTAATTTAGGTCCAATACCTGTGCCACGAATGTGTGAACATTAATCGCGTGTGCGATCAAGGAGAACTCAATCAATAGCCACTAACATGAGGTGGGAAACTAGCTACTAGGTAGTAATATTATAAAGAGGTATTTTTTTGTAATGTCTGTGTATCAATTGATCCGATTACGAAAATACTGTCTCTGTTTAATAAAATATTATATAGGGTGTCTGTCTTTGACACCGACGCGAAAAAGAGTACAATGATTTCAGTACACATGATTCTGGCGTTGGAATTTTACGTCGGTATAATCCCGTTTTTTTTAAAAAAAAACGGTATTTTTTCAAATATTCAAAATCGTAATTCCTATCTAAACCAATTCGATTTTTTAATTATTCTCCTTTGTCGACTCACCAACGTCAACAAAAAGAGAAAGCGCGTGCGCTCTTCTGAGCTAGAGGACCTTAAGTAATCTTTATCCGAAGCATTTATCATCATTACAGCCGAAAGACTTGTACTACTAGACCCTCCCTAAGTGTCGACCATTTGTGTGCTTCGGGCTTCCAAAAAATGCTTGCTGCCTTGACTAGGCTATCGATCCACCTTTTTAGAGGCCTTGTAACCAAAAACCTCTGCTCGGCTCATTTACATTATAACCGATCCCGAACCGTAATCGGTCACCGCCTAGTGCTGTGGTGTTCATTCCACATGTTTTAGTTTACTTACGTTTTATAATATATTTTACAAATTTCATCACCGTTACTTTTGAGGAAATGTGGTGTTCATTCCACATGTTTTAGTTTACTTACGTTTTATAATATATTTTACAAATTTCATCACCGTTACTTTTGAAATTGTATCATCTCACGTTTTCCATTTTTTATGTATGCTTTACATTGGTTTAAACCTGAAAATTATAAGATTTGTTGATTCATCCAAAACTATAATATTCTTTTTAACTCTTGACATTTTTATTTGACGTGACATTGTCATTATTTTATTTTCTTAAACCATAGACATAAGATGCCATACTCTATAGCTTTTGTTAAGCTCGTTGTACATTATGATTTTCATTATAAGGGCAGCGGCAGACTGCGCCTCTGTAAACCGTTTTTATTCGTTCATGATTTCTTAATTCATATTTGAATTTAAAATTGAGAAGACATATCGGAACGAAGAAAAACGGGTGTCACTTTTTTAGTCTTGAATCTGGACTGAACGCTGGAAGTCCGTTTTTCTGTTATTAATACTATGAAGTATAGGATTGTATCTAAAAAAACTCTTGAAAACTATAATAAATACGGCCTGTGAATGTATTTAAATCTTTGAAGTGCAATAAATATAATATATATTGAGTGTGAAACCTAAATTTCATTGACCTAGTCGGACACCGCTTCATTTTTAAAGGGCTCTTTTGATCGGCATACGAAGCCACAGCCCGGCCACCACAATCTTTCCTGCCCGTCCAGCTGCCTAGCTGTGAGATAGCTACCCACGTCGTCCTGCAGCCTACTCTACAGCCTACCTCGGGCATTCTAAGCCTTCCTGCCCGTCCAGCTGCCTAGCTGTGAGATAGCTACCCACGTCGTCCTGCAGCCTACTCTACAGCCTACCTCGGGTTTTCCAAGCCTTCCTGCCCGTCCAGCTGCCTAGCTGTGTGATAGCTGCCCACGTCGTACGAAACCGGACCTTCCTAGCTGCCCACGTCGTACGAAGCCGGACCTTAATCTGTTATTTATATCCTTTTCTTAGTTTTAATTTATATTTACCTTTAATTTTATTAACGTGGCTTACGTATAGTTCATTTGAACTATACGTAACGCTACAGTGCAAACAGGTTTTCGGTTACCCATATTCGGCCAAGGACCGTTTTCGGTGACCGAACACGGTTGACTTGTTAAAATGAGCCATTCATGGTTAATCAATGAATGGCTGAATGCGGTTGCCAAATCTGGTAAACCGTCAACTTAAAGGAACACGGTTGCCGTATTCGGTGACCGACTTAATGTAAACGCGCCATTAGGGTAATCCAAAACATGAACAATTTCATACAATTTCTTAAAAAAAACCCTTTGGCATGGAAACTGACCCGAAGGATTAAACTCAAAAAATTTGAGTCCGATGACAAATTCGTGCTGCTCTATTGGTGCAAAACGTGGCAGTTCTCACACGAAATCCAAGTCGTCATCAACCGTTCTCTTCGTCGTATTTTCGGAATTTGCTGGCTAGATACCATCTCCAACGTAGAGTTGTTTGAGAATGCCACGAGAACCCGATAAAATGCCAGATCAAGCGTCACAAGTGGAAATGGATTGGCCACACGCTCCGAAAGGGTCCAGATCACATTCCAAAGCAAGCTATCAAAGCTTGCTTTGGAATGTGATCTGGACATCATCCTGAAGGAAAAAGATAGTGTGGCCGTCCCGTCAAACTTGGTATCGCACCGTGTTGATGGAAGCGGCGAGCATCAGAATGTGCAGAGTGAAGCTCAAGACCGATTGCGATGGAAGATTTCTGTGGACGCCCTTTGCCCCATCTAGGTGGCATAGGGGACTATTCAATCACGTAACTTGATTACCCCTACGAAGGTACGAAGTTGAAAACGGTGTTTATAAAATTAAGTACACGCGAACAAAGTCGCGGGCAACAGCTAGTTAAGAATATGTTTTTGAAAATAAAAGTATAAGCCAAAACTAACTAATTTGAGAGCCTCGATATTTCATTGAACTTACGGTGACCATATATATCATAAAAATAGCAGATTTGCACTTAACGCTTTGTATACAAAATAAAAACTGAATAATGGCAAAATATCACTATAGACTTCGATTGTTTTAGCAACCTTTACGTTTTACCGGGAATAATAATTCAAGGCGACCACAAAATTTCAATCGAGTACCTATAATACGCGCCTTAGGCCTCGGAATAACCCTGTTACCGACATTCGAGTAATGGGACGCCAAGAGTTGTCACGTGACTTTGAATCCAAATTAGATATTCGACTGGAGAAAATTTACTTACAAAAAGTGTTTGTTGAGTGGAACGAATTGAATTTTGAAATTGAATTGAAAATATTTGTTGAAGAATTTTTAAATTCAAGATAAATAAAAAGTGGATTAATAGCCTAGACTCCTATTAATATAATTGCGCCCTTGGTAGAATATTTTAGAAATAATTTTTCTTTATAACTGTCGCATTAATACAAAATAAAGTGTAGTAAATAAATAAGAGTGCCCATTTCATTACCAACATAGAGAATTGCAGATATTTTATTAAGGTTAGGGTCTGCTCATAAGGTCGTTGAAATCCGGACAAGTATCAATGTGATTTTTTCAATTCGTTGTACTTTCTATGTTTATGTATATCTTTCTATGTTTTCTTTTCTATTTTCTATGTTTTTCGCGGACATCGGTTAAAGAAGATCGGTGATAAGAACTGGACTTATAGCTAATATAAATTTGAAATAGCCAACCCGTCTTGAGCATGCGTAGTGATTAGGTAATACTCATGCCTTCTTTAAATGAGAAGAGGGATTTGCCTTGCAGTGGGACAATAACCAGCTGGTATTATTAGACCCTGACTACTTAATTTGAGTCGCATTATTTACGTCTGCTTTAAATCTAAATCATTTTCCCATCTCTAAAATACTTGCACCAAAAAAAACCACTTACCGATTCCGTAACAGCAATTTACTATGAAAAGCCACCGTTCCCTGTAAAGCACTAACTGTACTACCGTTATGCAATCACCGGTGCCATCTGCTTTGTTTAACGCCAATGGCCTGACTGATCGAGACAAATTGGCCCTATGGGTTTTTACCCGTGATGTATTAACCTTGGAATTCAATCGTAATTTCAGCATGTATTTTGGCTGATAGATTAAGTTTGATCGTTGGTACTTAGTACTGAGAAATTATTATAATTAATCAGTACCATCATCATCATCATTTAAGCTAAAAGACGTCCACTGCTGGACATAGGCCTCCCCCAGGCGTCGCTACATTGACCGATCCCGTGCGTCAAGCATCCGGTGGATTCCAGCAACCTTAACCAGGTCATCGGTCCACCAAGTGGGTAGCCTTCCAACGCATCGTCTTCCAGGTTACGGTTATCATACCAGAACTTTTCGGCCAATGTGCCCTGCCATCGCCAATTAAGTTTCGCAATTCTTCAGGCTATGTCGTAACTTGGGTGCTGCTGTGGATATCCTCATTTCTGATGCGTTCATGCAAGGAAACTCCGAAATAGTACCTATCCAAACTAATATGTACTAATATTATAAAAGCAAAGGTATGTCCGTCTGTTATGTTTTCTCTGCTGAACGGTATGATGAAACTTGGCACACGGATAGAATTTAATCTATATTCGTCATCATTTTTGCCGAAAGACTTCGGACCATCTAGCTACTATTTAATCTCGATATTAAGTTCTCTTGCGATAGTGAAACACTATAACGCATGTGAAGCCGCGGCAGACAACTAGTTTACAATAATATCTTATTTTAAACCTTCATCGCGAGCTTTATTCACTGATCAGTCATATTCCAGGAATGCCGAGTTAACTATTAATAAAAATACAATGTAAAAAAAACCGAAATGGCTTTATAAATGACAAGCGTAAATGCATAAAATATGTATGTTAAGTTTTAATGAAGATATATTTGGCAAGTAAAATAGCCACGTGGAAAAATATACTCGTCAATAATTGTTATATTTTAAAACGTAATAAGTAACTAGACACAAATATGCATAAATTATTTTAAGTAGAAATGAGGGAAATTAATTAAACATAATTTATTATGAACCTGTTATAAACGATAAAAACCGGCCAAGTGCGATTCGGACTCGCACACGAAGGGTTCCGTACCAATATCGCAAAACACTGCAAAAAAATCACGTTTTTTGTATGGGACCCCCTTAATTTATTTTATTTTAATTTAGTAATTATTATTTTTTGAAGAGAATATACAAATAAATATTCTGTGAATATTTCAAGCGTCTACATGTTGCCGTTATTAATATCGAGCAAAAAACGGCACAAATATCACGTTTGTTGTATGGGAGACCCCCTTAAATATTAATTTTGTACTGTTTTTTGTATTTCTTGTTATAGCGGCAACAGGAATACATCATCTGTGAAAATTTCAACTGTCTAACTATCACGGTTCATGAGATACAGCCTGGTGACATACAGACAGACAGACAGACAGACAGCGAAGTCTCAGTAATAGGGTGCCGTTTTTACCCTTTGGGTACGGAACCCTAAAAAGTAAAGGAAGTTAAAAAAAAAAGTATTTTTTCAATCAATTGTAGAGGAAAGCTGGGCTAAAAGTGCTGGGGGTGAGTTGTTTCGATGCGAATAGGAACGCAAGTAACAAACGGAGCGATTCATGTGATGTTCACGATGCTGTTGCAGGAGCCGTTTTAGTTGCTTCCATTATGGTAGAATAGTAGTTATGGAATTAAAATCATAATCGACGAAACTACTCCACGGTATAATATATTTTTGCCTTTGTTTTATTGTTATCTGCTGGTAGTTTACAAAAAATAATCACATAAATGTTAACGAACTACAAAACACTCTTTTAGCGTGTATGAACTGAGATTTATTATTTAAAGGATTAGTTTGTATTTGAAACAACGGAACAATCAGCCCCGTATCGGGGTTAGTTGTTCCATCCCGATCGATCTCATAAAAAATATTTGGTAAGAAAACTGTTTAACGGTGCTCAAAACAATATCACTATTCAGGATCATTCTTTAAATATGTGCGGAAGCCACACAATAAAATACACTATTTTTATAAAATTTAAAGGTATTTTATGAAAATCGGTACGTTTAGCCCTATCTCCCCTATAAGCATTATCAGCCTATTATGTCCCCAGTGCTGGGAAACAGCCTTCCTCTCTGTGAAACGGTATGGGCCATATACTACCGCGCAGGCCCAGTGCGTGTTGGTGGATGTCAAACGTCTTCGAAATTTTGGTTCTCAGTTATGCTGGGTTTTCCTTTACAATTTCGAGAGCACTGATGAATAAATAAATTACACAAAGATTCCAGATAGTCACTTTATCGAGAGTAGGCAAACGGAGCTCGTGGTTCAATTAATAGTTGGCTTATTTATTATATCGTCAACTACATTGCATTATTTTGCCAGGTTCATAGCCAACGCCACTGTTAAACCTATTAGTCTGAACCCGTAAAACCGCCATTGCCGGTAAAGAGACATTTGCCGGTATTATTCCATCATTAAATCAAAATGTTTATTCTAGTACCTACTTATCAGTCTGCACAGTTCCCGTTAAACCTAAACCTTGGAACATACTAAAGTAAATTACTAACTTAACTAACGTTCTTGTCCAAAGGTTAAATTCCACTTCTGGGGAACAAAATTTGTAAATTTTTAGCATTGTTGTTTGTTGAAACATCTTTGCCAAAAAAACGTCTAGTGCCGGAATTCAGCTTGACTAAGGAATCTGCCGAAGCTCCAATCAAACTGCCTTATTATTGCACCCCAACTACTGCACAATCAGTTGTCAATTTTGAAGCATATATTTAGGGCCTATATTTTAGTCGTCAGATAACTTTAAATTGACAACAAAAATTTACAGTTTGACAGCTTTGATAGAGAAAATATGTCAAACCACCATACTTATTGTTCAGTATTTTCTTTTATTAAATACTATTGAGAAATCTGCCCTAAATTATCTGCCTTAGAACTGCACGAGCGCACGCAGACTACGTAGTTCTGATATATATTTGTCCCCAAACTGCAATCTTGCAGTAGTTGAGCAGTCCTTTAATGCAGTCCAGCTATTAAGAAACTTCATCAGGAACTAAAACTTATATAAAAATAAAATAAAACTTTGATAATCATCGTAAAGCTGCTATGAGTATGGCAGTCTTTTCACAGCTCAGAAAAATATACTGCCCTGATAAGCGACTATTTCATGTCTGTCGCTTCAGCTTTAGCGCTTAAAGCGAAGTAATAATTCGCTTCCTTCGGTCCACTTTTACGGCTTTTACTCGAAGAAAATCTAGATTCTTATAGATATCTTGTACCTTGTTTTTCTTTCGTTCTCGGATAAGTAAGAGTTTTAGTGTGACAAGGGGATAATGTTGTGAGTGAGGAATAATATTTGACTAAAGTTCCGACAAATTTTGTCAGCTGTTTGCGTCTGTCTGCTATTTGAACATTGTTGTTGATGTATGAAAAAACACCCTTAATGAGTCATCGCTATGGAAAAGACTATTATTTTATTCGTCATACCACAATTTTACGTAATGACTGGCCCACTGCAGGGCAAACACATCGTTTACCCATCTCACATTCGGATGACCAATTCTTCTTCTTTCATTCCATGGATGCCAATCCAACACTGCTCTGCCCCCCTAGCCAAGTTACAAACGTCTTCAATTTGTATGGTCTGACCACGTGACTTATCGTTAAGAAGAGTTATTCCCATACATTGATTCGTTTTCTACTAGCTTTATCGATTGTAGATTGTCAACTTGGTTACAGGTGCTGGTAATAATTTTCCTATTAAGGCGGACTTACCCCTCACTAGCTGATTTTAAAATGAGAACCACGTGTAAACGGCTAGTTATATTTTTTTGGTAAACATATTTGCTATATTAGAACATTTTCTTAGTAATTTATGAACCTCTTTAAGATTTTTTCGTATAACATAGTATAATTAATCTGTAAAGTTATGTCTAACACGGACGAAAAATGACAATCGCACCAAAACCGCTGGGCGTATTTTATTGAAATTTTCACCATCTCAAAGGCAAATAGTTATCTACATATTGATCTAAGGCTTTTTTTTGTAAAGTCATAGAATAATAAGGGAAGTACAAAAAGCTATTGAATTTTGGGCAGCGCGAGAGTGAAACGAGTGCGCGTTTTGTTCCTACAAGATCGTTGGCGACTGTCGTCGTCTTAATCTGATTCAGTTAGACGATATGCACGGGCATTGTCTTTGCTCTTTTCTAATATCAGCCTTGATTCCATGATATATGTTATATACGAAAAAACACTCAGTATTTTAGTGACTACAGCTAACTATAACTTATCGGTTTAGTTTTATACGCTCAGTTTTGACGTCTTATGTAACATAAGCCGGTCCTAAGGGAAATCATGAGGGCTTCAATATAGATAGAAGTGAGGTATGATTACCTACTATGGATTAAATCTACGAAAACCTTATTACCTACAGGGAGGTAATACCGAAGCGAACAGAGCGCGGGGTCTTGGGAGGTACAGAGCAAGCACCTGTGTTTGCGCACACACTTTGCGCTATGATTTATCTCATGCGTACTTGGCTAATCTTCTTAGATATTGCAAAACTGCACTGAGCAACATGCAAATGCAATAAAACGACGCGTGGCGCGCGATATTTCACCTGCCTCGGTGCTGCAGCGCGAGCGCCATGTTCTGCACGGGCCGCGCAACCCGGCTGGATAGCGCTGCTGAGGAGCCGCTCGGCCGACGTACGCTCCGCTATACATCGCTCCGCTGACTCCATGGTGGCAGCGGTGCGATACTGGGATCACAGCCCCCTACATCAAAGTTGGCAGACCGATACGCCGATTACCTATTATTCGCGGCGTCAAAGTTTGTCATGTAGTTATGCAAAAATGTACTTATTTCAACTCCCTATATACTTATTATTTTTATTGTACTTATGTGTATGTTTGGTATAATTTTATTTGGATGTAAATCTGGTAATAAAGAATTTCATTTTCATTTCAAAACAAAAATTCTCGATATAACTTAAACATTTTTTACAGAAACAATTACTCTTCTCGGATTCATTTTTCCACTTGGGTTCCACTGGGTTGCCTGGAAGAGATCGCTGAACACGATAAGGCGGCCTGTTGTATGTTTGTTGTTACTTTAAGGTTTCCGTATGTAATCTTTTTATCTTGGTACAGTAAAGTATATATAAATAAATAAATAAGAGCTAAACATTTTTTAACAAATTCTATCTGTCAGTACCAGAAAAATAGCCTTCTATTTTCTTGACAAAAGAAATATGTTTTTTTTTTTATAATAATTGTAACCGGCCTGCTTTGACAACTAAAAAAAAGGCTAATGCAAAGCGTCTTGTAGCGATCACGCTACACTATGTTCTATCTACCCGATAGTACCTACCGTCTACTAACAAATATATTGTAATCTATCAGATTGATTAACAAACATCCGAAACCCAACAGACAACAATTGGCACTGACTGATTGAATCCGATAAATATCAACAAATGAACCTATTTCTAGCTTCGATACAATACTGAATATTTTAACAAAATCCTTCGAACGAGTATTATAACAGTAAGAAGAGTACATATTACCTAATAAATTATGTATTTTTTCTGATAAACCAACTGATTATCATCTAGAAATATAATCTTTGAATTCTTATATTATAAAGGTTAAGATTGTTATAGATTCTTATAAATGTCCTCAAGAAAATAGCAGTATAAACTACTCAATACTTACAATCGATAAAATATAGGAGTAACTGTTTAATATATTCCATGGGGATTCCTTTTCGTAATGTAGATTTTATAACTGTTTTGTTTCATCGAATATATATCAGAATAATATACATATAACGCAGAATATATTCAATAGATAGCCTACACTTCCAAGAAACCACTATACGTGTCCCAGCATCCAATTCTGTTGATGCACATGCAAATAGCCTACGACCCTAACATTTGGCCATATCGACCAATGTTTACAACCAAATCACATTTGATGTCCACCAACCTTGGCACAAATGTCTCAGCGTATAATATTTTCTTGAGAAAAAGGTCGGTTTTACTACATAGCTAAGAAAATGCGTTAAATATTTTCTTTGCAAACGGAATTATGATTAAACAGTAATTCATTTGCTCCGTGTTCTTTGGTACAAAGGAATGGGATTGGAATGTGTATCTTAAATACCTTTCTCCAATTGTTTTCTGGGAAGGCTGTAATTGGGGAAGAGGATTAAATTGCGGAAGGTAGATAGGTACTGATGATTATGTGACCAGGTAATGTGAATGAATTTGGAGACCACGATTAGTTCGCCAACTCGAGGAAAACCATGGCGTAACCAATTTGATAAGTCCCTGAATAGATGACCACGGTTTGCAAACAGCCAATGTGTTCCTATTACTACTATTACCTAGTTTAATTGGTTTGTCTGTTAGCTAGAATAGTAAGGTATATATGCCACAGGCATTTCCTCTCATGTCGAATACTACCAATATTTGAGTATCAGTTTGTAATGTAATTTTAGTTGGTTCGTAATTTACCAAGATACTCAATTTGATCATGTTGAAATTAGAGTAGATTAAACACTGAACAATTTAATTTATTTTTTCAATAAAATCAAAAGCGTTTGCTAAAATGTTTACATATTTCTAATGATTATAATCAAAAGCGCTAACATTAACAAAGTAAGAGAATTCCGTTAATCTAAAATTTGGTCGCTAAAAAGGTAACACAAACACGATAAAAAAACTCATAAAAACTAATTACCCCAATTCAAAATACAGTTTTATCGCGTCCCAACGGAGTTTACAATATAGTCAAATATAGGAAGAAAAGAAAAAAAAAGAAAGAAAGAAAAATTGTTTATTCTGCACAAACTAAACGCTCAATACAAAATAAAGAGTGGCATTCACCAAAAGAAGAAAAATAATAAGAAAAGAAAAATAATGAAGAGAAGAATAATGGATATAGAAGAGAATAATGTTAATCAATAATAATATGAATAATACTCGAAATATTTCAGTATTTCAGGACTAGCATAACAGTAACGGTCGACAAGGGAACAGAGATACAACTTTCATTTACGATAAGATAACGTAGAAAATATACGTTGTAAATATAAAATTTATGATACTATTAATACAGGTCGAATGAAGTAAAATCTACTTTATACCTTTTTTTTCTGGTGGAGGCTGTGAGCCAATTCCTTTGACAGCAATTGTAGCGAAACATCCGCAGAGCACAGAGTTCACAGATGCCTCAGCTGGCTGATGGAGGCATCTCGTCACTCTGTGGGTATTTCTCGCTTGTTGTCAAAACTATCCATACCAAGCGTGTTCAATGACACTTTGATGTTACCGTTTACTTATTAAATTAGCCTAAATTGGACTTAAAACATAGCCACATTTTTTTAAGGCGAGTTTTTGTTCTGACTATGACTATGATAGCCGAAATTGGTGCTCAGCACACAGCAACGAGCTTTTGCCCGTTACTTCGATTTCATGGCCTGTCCTGCAACGAACCATGTCTCTGCCGGGATAAAAAGTGAATACAAGACATCTATCATACTCAGCAGCAGCGTAACTGTCTATCAGTGAAATAATTTCCGTACACCATAGGTTCAGCACTTCCAAAGATCATCTATTACAAATATATAAACATACAAAGATTTACCTTTTTTATGATATTCATTGCTACATTGCAAAGACGTCCATTGCTGGACATAGGCCTCCCCTAAGTGTCGCCACACTGATCGGTCTTGTACGTCTCGCGTCCACCGAATTCCCGCAGCCTTAACCAGGTCGTCGCTCCATCTAGAGGGTGGCCTAAATGTATAACATTAGTTTATATGTCATCTCTAGACGCTGTTGGACGCCGCGCAGCCTTGCCTTACTCTATGGAAATACCTGTACCTAATCGGTGTAAGAAAATGGCGTTATTGGTTCCAGACTATATTCCTATTATGCCTGGTATAATGTGTCCGTTGCTAACACACTTGTTCTTCAAAAAGAAAAAAGTGTTTAGGGAATCTGATAAGACGATCTAAATGCGTAGATACATTCTAATCACAAAAGAAGATACGAAAGTAAATAAATTAAGCTTTGTTACTGCGTTCCGCTCAGCATCTTTTTTTTATAAACTTTTTCAATTTTAAAGGCATTTTTGAAAAAGGCACATTGTCTTTTACCTGAACACGTAAAAACATTATAACGCACTTCCTCTATGTATAAAATATGAACGTAAATGGAACTTGCAGTTTCACTCACCTCAAAGACGTCGATGACTCGTCTTTTTAACCATTTGGTACAGTCACCTACACCTACTGAAGTTATGTCCTGAATTAAATTGCGGACGTGTTCCTAGAAATTCTCGAGATATCTTTAGGCATAGAAATTCTGGAATGTATGGTGCTGGCAGCGTTTTCTGAGAAAAATCATTTGTTAGAATATTAATCTGATCTCGGTAACGATAAAAATGTAGTCATGTGTAAAGATATCATGTACTTGCTGCTATAGTATACGCGCGTCAATAACGTACGCTAAGCACCTAAAGGGAAACGCCCGTATTTTTACAAGCTTTTACTTAACTTGCAATTTATGTATGTATGTCAGTGTGTTCGCGTCAAATCTTGCAACTGAATTTTAAAGCAGTTATCCTCCACCGTTTAAGATAAAATTTTGCAAACACGTTTAGCTTGGATGACAATGTATGGTTAGCTATGTGACGTCAATTTAAATACAATATGGTGGACGGCCCGAGATGACGGACTTGTTATTCTTTGTGTACTGCCATGATATGGGCATGGACTTATTATAACTACATTTATCGAATTGGGCATCAAATGAAAGAAAGAATTCGAGAAAAGCTTGTTTTAAACAAATGAATAACTTTTTAGTCTCAATATGTCAAAAATACATCTGGTTTAACCTTTTTTTTTGACAATTTATTTAAATTGATTGTCGTTGTGATGAGATTGTTGACTTGAATTTGGAGATTTTAATACGGGAATTGGTCTTCAGATCACTTTGAAAACACTCGATTGGAAAAATCATGTATAATTATATCGAAGGAAAACGTATTGACTGGCAGCTGTCTGTAGACAGTGAGGCATCTCTATCCTACCGGAAAATAAGTATCCATAATGTATCTATTTCTAAAATGCTACATCTGCCTGTAGCTCACTGCAGTACCTAAACTTATCCCTAAGAGTGACGTAACATGTCATGTTTTAAAAAACGCGTTGTCTAACGCTTTTCGCGAAAATATTCGCTTCACATTGCACGAACGGAATATTCTGGGATACAGGAAGCGTTGTCTCAACTTACGACCATGTATTTTTATTACAGTGTCCATGTTTTTGCGAATTTTGAGTAGGTAAATCTGTTTATGTTTGCATAATGGATCCTTTTTGTCTTTTGAGAGACAACTAAGAGTCAATATAAACATAATGGATGTAGACTTAAAGCGGTGTACCAATAAGTACCTGAACCGGACTATTAATAAAATATATCATTGCACATTGAGGATTAGAAAAGGATAGACTTTGCTTCATCATCAACCTACCTACAATTTGCAGCCCATTGAGGGATATTTCAGATTCATCACGCCTTTTATGATCACCCTGAAAAGTTCGTCACTTCACTCAAGAACCTGTCAGCCTTGCTTTTTAAGTACGAAATATTTAATTATGTGTTTCTTTTGCATGTTACCTAAGTTAAAATTAGCCATTAAAATGGTTTTGAAGCTGTCTTCCAAATACTATAAATCTAAGCAGCCACGTGTTTGCAAAAATCCCAAGAATGCGGGTCTATAAATAAAATCATAAAACATTTTGAAATTTTCAGCCAGGTAATTAATAAGAAACGTGTCTTCAAAATGAAGGAAGTTATGATGTTTTATTAAATTTAATAAGGAAAATGTTTTAAGTCGTATAAAATTACCTTATTTTCATAATTTTGCGGGAACAAGACATCCCTTAATTTTGTTTTTCTTCCATAAGAATTTTCTTCCATGTTTTTCTTCCATAAGAATTTTCTTCCATTTGAATTTTCTTCAACCATTTTCTTCCATAACCAAATTGTAAAAGTCCATGTAAGCGAACTCCTAAATGTATTTTTCTAGTTTTAGAAGAGCGGGGCCTTCTAGCACAGGTATTTCTCATAGTTAAAAGGAGACCCCTATGTAAGAAATTTTGTAAGAAGTTGTAAAGTTACTGAAATCAAATTTATTATTTATTTAATATATTCCGAAAAATAATGGTAACAAAGACGGGTTTTCATCCATATTTTTATTGCAACAGGGACATACTAGACAGAATCGCGTGTTCAGAAGCGTAACTATGACTATGAGTAAATGCTTCTTCCTTGAGTCCTAGATAAAGAAATGGTTAGTTTGCTTGACATTTAACCAAACAAAGCATTTGCGAGTACGTGCATCTCTTTGTTCTTAAAAGCTTAAGAATGATAAAATAGTCAGTTTTTCTTTAGTAGAAACTTTCAGCTATTCAGGAAAATGGAAAAAAGGCTGACTACTACCCGTACATAAGACTTTAAGTATCGTCATCTGTATAAATATTGATGTCAATAAGAAATCAAAAGAAAAAGAAATGCTGACTTATTAAAATAGAAAAGCAATTGCATAAATAATAATGTGGAATTTATGAATAATTTTGTATTTGCATAAAACATGGTTTAGTTTTCATAAGAATGGCACTAACAAATGTGTATTATCATTACCATTACATTATGCTGCAGTCAAAAACAGGCAATCTTGCTTGTAAATAGAGAAGTTTTAAAAGAAGGAGAAAGGTATTACCCGTACCTTTTATTATTATGGTTATATACTTATGTAATTACACATCACAAGCCTTACCTTTACGGATCAAAGTCGACGTCATACGTCAGCTGTCAGCTTGATTTTCTATTCTACTCAAAGTTGAATTTTCACCGCTGTACGAAAGATATGGCGTGAGCCACGTATCATAACCGTAGTCTTATTACGTATGAAACAGTCATCATCATCATATCAGCAAAAGACTTCCACTGCTGGACATAGACGTCCCCCAAGCGTTGCCATATTGATCGGCCCCGTGCGTCTCGCATCCAGTGGATCTTCACAACCTTCACCTGGTGGGAGGCCTTCCAACGCAACGTCTTCCGGTTTGCGGTCGCCACTCCAAAACCTTTCTGCCCCATCGGACATCCGCTCTACGAGCAATGTACCCTGCCCACTGCTACTTAAGTTTGGAAATTCTTCGGGCAATGTTGGTAACCCTGGTTCTCTTGCGGATCTCTATGTTTCTGATTTGATCACGCGAAAAAACGCCGAGTGTGGGTGACTGCAAGCTTTCTGATGAGGCCCATTGTAAGCGACCACGTCTCAGACCTATATGTCATCACTGGCAACACACACAGGTAATAGACTTTTCGTCTTGAGACACTGTGGTAAGAAATGCTGTGGTATGAAATAAATAAAATGAAATAAAATCAGCAATAATTGCGCAGCGATCACGCAGTCACCGCGCGATTAATGGGCATGTGTCATAAACCTCGGAATTACATAACCAATTATTTGCTAATCGCACGCTGTTTGTCATAAGCAGTTATTTCAAGAAAAATCCGCCAAAGACTCTAAATCTTCTGAACTTAGTAATTTGGGAGTGGTTGAAAATTGACCAAAATCAAAAGAGAAAAAGTTATCAAAATTTGACGGCCAAATTTGCTCGCCATAATCGCGATCATCCTGCGTTCTAAAAAACATTTTAGTTAACTAATTGTTCCATAGAGGCACTGTCGAAAAATTGCTATGACGTGGTTATCGCTGATACATAATTCGGATTCGCGATTGAAGAGCAATTATTGCGCAATTATTGCTATCGTTTTTGCTCTTGCATGATACGTAATAAGCCTGCCGGACGTCCGCGTTAAAGAACGCAGTTTGTTTTGGGTAGGCCGCTGGTTTTTATTTTTAGATAAAACTATACTCTGTTTGAAATAACATTAGATTTTTTTACAACACCATTTTACAGTCCGTTCAACCGATTTTGAGTTCTTTCCCGTAAATATAAGAATTGCATAAAAAAACATAAACCTGTTACCAAAGCTGTTTAATGTTTAATAATGCTGCCGTTTGTCATAAATATCACGAGCGCAATAGAAGTCAAAATCGGTTGAACGGACTGTAAAATGGGAATATTTAAATGTCTAATGTTATCTCAATTGGAGTATACATACTTCTTGGTTAATAAGCTTTAAGCAGATTATAAATTATTTATTTGATATGATAACATAATATCAGCTTTAAGTGGAGGACTTAGATAGATGTAAAATAGCTTAACCTTTAAAAGAAAATGCATGATGATTATCGAGTGGCAGCTCCATAATTATTATGTACTAATTATGTTCTTATCTATTTATAAAACTAAAATGAAATCATTCGAGAGCCCATTTACCATAAATTACGTAAAAGTCAAAATAATATTCATAGAGGTCCGTTTTCAGATACTCCCAAAAAAAAGTTGAATGGGGATCATGGGGATAAGTGCTGAAATATATTTTTTCTTCTCTGTTCGCAAGATTAAATGTTGCGTGTAATGTAACGACTTCGCCATGGGGGCCAACATTTTCTTTAAGGGCAACATTTATTTTACACATTATTTATAGATTATTTGTAACATTTATACCGAAGCTATTTTACCAAATTGCTTTGGTGTTTACCAAAGTTGCTTCAGGTAGGTTGTTTATATCTTAATATTTAGTTTGTAGTCGAGGGAATGTTAATTTATTGAATCTTCGGGTTACTACGTCAATATTACGTACTTATGTATTCAATTAAATCTAGATCTGAGTGGGATTAACACGGACATGGGTAACTTACGGTCTAGCAACATTATAAGAGTAGGTTAGACGATGGCACTTATATTATTATCATCAAATTTTAAAGTCACAGTACTCCCTAAATTGACTTCTAAATTGAAAGTGCCTTTTGGGAATGGACAGTAATTAAATTATTATCATGTTTAAACTTTTAATTTTTGACATTCATAATTGTCGTTTAGAGGCGTAATTGAAATAAATGATTTGACTTTAAAAATAAAACTAATCGATATACTTAATCTGAAAACATAAATTACTCACACACCACACATTACCACATTTTACTTGTCCTAATTTAAAAACAAACGTGTTTTGGAGAATCTTGTCTGAAAATCAGTTCGGCTACGAGGTAGGTAGGTAGGTACTACTACTAACTTTTTTATCCGTATTCAGTGGGTTTGGTGTCTTTTTCATTTTTAGACACCGACTTTATTTTTTGGTAAAAGATTTTTATTTTTAACTTCTCAGTGGTACATAACAGCCAAGTTCTACAGTGATGCCAGAATTGATTAACCGAATAATATAAAACTTGAACCTAACCGGTGGAATGAGAGTGTAGCAGGGTGAACTGTATACATCTGCGTACCCGTTTAGAGCATACTGGCGTGATGGTATGTTATGAAATGGTGTAAACAATAAACAGACATGCGATTGCAGCAATCCCAAAAGATTTGCCGTTCAAAATCAAAATCAAAATCAAAATCAAGGTATTTATTTCAATTAAACTTTAGAAGTACTTTTGAATTGTCAAACAAAAAATTAATAAAAAGATGACTCTAGTTGCAAATTCGCAAGCGTCTGTAGGTCTCAATGGAGAAGAATTTGCAAGAAACTCCCCGGACACTCTTTTCCATCAGTTTTAATTACAAGTTTTTGGTTACATCATTCTTGTTGAAAAAATACATATATGTGAGAACGATGTAAAAAGACGTGTACGTAAAAGCGTCTAGAGTAACAAATAATTAAAAAAAAGCACTTTAACAGGCCGAGACAGCTAAGTTATGACCAATCCCAACTGATGGCGCCCGTTCACGAACATGACGCATGGATCGGCACCACTCAGCTCAACCATCATGAAGGGAACCGAATGATCCAACACATGTGCCACCATCAGAGAGAAATTAGAGAGAGCATGACACACTCAACTGCCAGGGCACACAGAAGTCAACGAACGACATATAGGTACAGTGAATGGTAGATTTATCTACAGTCAGAACATAGTACTCACACATGTGCTGTGCAATTATATAATACTAAAAGAAATTGAGTTTATACAATACAAAAATTTGCATACAGTCTTCAGCATGTCCAACAATACTTCGATACTTTTCTGCCCATCACTAATTGTTCTTGCGCCCTAGTGGCGAATTATTATTTATTGAAGAGTTCTATTGTATATCTCCGAAGTTCTTCATAAGATCTTTACCAAATTTAAATGGGACCGCTTCAAAACAAACTTTTTACGAATAAAAAAAAATGCATATCCGTTTATATATGACAGAGTTAAGCCCGAACATAAATAAATAAAACAAAAAATATAGAAACATCCGAATTGAGAACCTCCTCCTTTTTGGGAAGTCGGTTAAACGAAATCTTAATTGTAAGCTAGAAAAAACTAAGTAATCGAATTATTAAGATGGACAAGAAACACAAATGAGAACCACTATTTCTTTACCAAATTTTTTACTACTGTATAGTAATTTTTTATTACTAGAAACTGCAAACGAAAATCTTGACTATAAAACATGGTGAAAAATTCTTCACGTTGTATAATTTATTTCAAAAAGCACAGAAAATATCTAGCTGTCAACACAGTTGGCTTCCTTCCTCCTAGATGTCAAAACGGTGTTAAGACCCAGTCAACATGGCACCGAATCGTAGTCAGCAAAAATACGCCAGAATTCTTTTGAATGGTCAACAGATATAAATTGAGAGGGCCGTCACATAACAAAAGAAACTGATGTGTTTGTAAGGAAATGCATTCACAATACGTTAGCCGTTACTCGTAAGAGAGGAAAATATTCATAAAGAAGTTTATCACGCTGCTGTTGATCAATTTTTTATCTGTGAGTCGGAGGGTGATGATTATGTTTATGTGTTATAAATCAGACAAAATTGTAAGATGTTTTTTTTTTACTTCTGAGCATTTACGTGATGGTTGGTCGATGGCTGAAAAGTTTTGGAGCGGCAACAACGAGCTAGAAGACGCTGCGTTGGAAGGCCTTCCACTAGTTGGGCCTATGACTTGGTTTAGGTTGCGGGAATCTGGTGGATGCGAGGCGCACAGGATCGGTCGATGACGATGGACGAGATCTTTCGGCAAAAATGATGATGATCACCAACACTGTTAACAAATTTTGTTGTTATAAGGTCTACATAGATAAAATGAAAAGTAAACCTGTAACCTGTCTAATAACTGTTCTATAATAAGGAATATAAAAATATCAGGAACCATTCAAAATAAAATTAGATTATTACAAATACAAAGGCCATCATACCATTAAAAACCGGCCAAGTGCGAGTCGGACTCGCGCACGAAGGGTTCCGTACCATTATTGCAAAAAAACGGCCAAAAGATCCCGTTTGTTGTATGGGAGCCCACCCTTAATTTATTTTATATTAATTTAATAATTATTATTTTTTGAAGTGAATATACAACTAAATATTCTGTGAATATTTTAAGCGTCTACCTGTTGCCTTTATTAATATCGAGCAAAAACGGCAATAAAATCACGTTTGTTGTATGGGAGCCCCCTTAAATATTTATTTTATACTGTTTTTAGTATTTGTTGTTATAGCGGCAACAGAAATACATCATCTGTGAAATTTTCAACTGTCTAACTATCACGGTTTCCGAGATACAGCCTGGTGACAGACGGACAGACAGATAGACAGACAGACGGATCGCGGAGTCTTAGTAATAGGTTCCCGTTTTTACTCTTTGGGTACGGAACCCTAAAAAGGTCCCGTAGTTCGCCAATTAAAACTCCTTGCACATAACAGAGTAATGACCGGTTTATATTCAGGTCAGTCCGTAAATATTCAGGGAGAGGGATCAAAAACAGGCAATGTTTGTATTTTCGGAACGTGACTTGTCTGCTACAACATAGGGAAGTAAACATTGCACTGAACAATAGTTCTTTGATTCACTTTTCCTATAAATCGAGTTTTTTGTTTATTCCTAAAACGGCCTTGAGTTGTGTGTTAAATCGGTGAAATAATGACATTTTCACTTATATCTGATGTATTTTATAAGTAAAAAACGCGGACGCCTTGAGGTTTCACCCGCGTAGTTCCCGTTCCCGTGGGAACACAGGGACAAAAAGTAGCCTTTGTCACCCGGGGATAGTATAGCTTCTCAACGGTGAATTTTGAAATCGGTTCAGCCGTTTCGGAGTCTATAAGGAACATACATACGTACTTTCTCTTTGTATATATATAGATGTGTGGAAACGTAAATTGAGTGTCAACATGGAAAACGGAAACAACTTTTGATAAATTATTGTTCAAGACATCCCAAAAAATGTTCGTTGGTAGCTCGCCAGCCGTCGCTCCGTGCGGACGTCTCGCTGCTCGTCGCCCCACCGCGCTCTCCGGCGCCCCCACTCTCCGTCTCGTCGCGCCCCTCTGCGTGACGTCACTGCGGTCGTCGCGTCTTCGCACGCCGCTCCAAAGGTGTCGCTACTAGTAACTTTGGTTACTAGTAGTGGCAGCTCAAATCCACATCTTGTGTGGTCCCTGGCGGGAAACCTAGCGGTGCTAACAAGCCAGTGAGGGTGTGCCCCAAGCACCCGCCAAGTCCCATAAGGACACGGCAGTCATTGGAGTCGGGAGCGGGATCAGTTGGCCTTGGTAGATAGCCTAGTCAACCCCCGCTTCGTCCCACAGCTTACACCTGGCACGGTCGGGTGTTTTCTATCCCGACGTACCAGACTTTTGGTACACAGTGGTGGGTGGCCCACCTTCGGTGGGTTTACCGGTACCTTAGGGCCCTGCCACCCAATAAGATTGGTGGCAGGTAAACAAGCTTAGGGCTCACTAGATACTCACCTCCCAGTCTAACCCGACTGGGAGTGTAGGATTGCACACATCCCCGGGCCTGTCCACCCGGGGAATATCTCACTCCCTTTTCCTTCACTTGTACTGGCTCTATCAATAGCGACAGGATGCATCCTGTCGAAGCATTGATAGAGCTCGTCGAGGACGCGTTGTCGGACGATCCCAGTCCGGTCAGCGTGAATAAGCAAAGGCTTAATTTTATCCTCCATAAGCTTGCTACATGCACCCCCCCTCCTCCCATACCCGCCCCGGAGCCCATGTCCATCGGCATCCCGGCGCCCGCCCACGTTTCGGCGCTTGCGCCCACTAAACCCCCAAATCTCAAATTTCCGATTAATTTCTCGGAAAATCCTGCCTCCCCGAACGTTGACAGTCCACTCGTCGACGAACCCATGTCCGGTGATGATCACGGTAAGGATGATTCCGATGATTATGTCACTACTGATGACGCCTCCGCCGATTCCTCCTCAGAAAGCTGTCAAGCTACCTCTGAGGGGAAGAGGAAGAGGAAGAAGGGCAAGTCCCACCCCAAAGCCACCAAGCCCAAAAAGGTCGCTTCGACCAACCCTCCAACTCTGCCGTCCACCTCCTCCTCCGACGTGCAGCCCACCCCTGTCACCGCTTCCCAGCGGTCTAGGCGCTCAGATCGCTCCCCAGCCCCCAGGAGTCGCTCCCGTAGTCCCCTAACTCAGGCCGACGCTTCCCCAATGTCGAGCCGCGACCCCAGTCCTGCTGCTATTCCCAAGAAGCAGAAATGCCCTCCACGACAAGGCCAAGTGGACAGAAGTTTCAAAAATTTGCGATACACGCAAAATCAATTTCCTTAGTGCCACCGCTTGCCAGGTGGGCATTAAAATCCTACTCCCAACCCCTACTGATTTCAGGAACCTTACCAGGCTCCTAAAAACCTTGAGGATAGAGTTCCATACATATTCTCTCCCATCGGAAGCGCCCACCCGTGTGGTTATCCGGCGCATTCCGAAGGAAATCCCCGTTGACGAAATATATGCGGATCTCGCCGCACAAAAAGTCCCTGTCAATGCCGTCCACCGCATGCGTAAAGCTAGAGGTGGACAGGAATACGACATGGTAATGGTCGAGTGCGACCCTGCCGAGTCCTATAACCCCATTTTTAAGATCAAAACTCTATGCTCCCTTTCAGGGTTCTCCATAGAGAAACCTTACCGTCCCTTTGTCGTTGGTCAGTGTCACAACTGCCAACAATATGGCCATAGCCAAAAACATTGTTTTGTCCGCCCCAGGTGCGTTAAGTGCCGAGGGGATCACGGCACAAAAGAGTGCACCCGTCCCAAAAACCCTGCCGAATGCACGGAGCCTCCCAGCTGCGTGCTATGTGACCAAGTCGGTCACACGGCAAACTACAAGGGTTGTCCTAAAGCCCCCAAAGTTGCGCCTAGATTGGCCAAAATCTATGCTGAGCGTCAAGCACGCCAAGCTCCCTCGACGAAACCCCCTCCCCGGCTAGCCCCTCAGAGGGCTTCGCCATGGGGCAAGCTCAACCACCAAAATATGGCTCCCCAGACCGTCCAACAGCTTCCAGGCTTGATGGATCATCCCATTCCGGCCCCTCAGGCACCCATAGCCCCCATGCCCGCTCAAAGCCGACAGGAGGCTCCCACCACTGCCGCTGCTAAGAGCCCGTCTCAATCCACGCCCAAACCCAGACGCTGCGTATCTGATACCATCATCAGTGCGTACAAAATCTGGATGACGGACGAGGCCAGATCGTTGGCTGCCGAGATCAATAGGATCGAGGCAGCCGGGGATATGACCCAAGCCCAATCCAATGACCTCTTCAAACGGTACCCTAATATAACCGAGGAACTAGACAGCCTCGTTTATAGAAACGGTCAATGGGTGCGCATTTAAGTCGCACCTACACCGTTTCTAACCAAGTTTCGCCAATTGAGGCTCACCTCTGACCCCTCACGATCTCCACTCTGCTCCTTAAGAGCCTAGGGAGTAGAATATACAAACGTAGAAATACAAACCGATTCGTCAGTCCTCGCCGCCGAGGCTCGTCGCGTATCCCTTCAATTAAAATCTTGCCAGCCCGCGTAGCTGAGCATTAGTTAAATTATTAGATATGAAATGGAGTTTCTTGTCCGTTCTTCTCCACGTAGGCTTATTCCGAACGGATGGTAGAATCACTTGTCAAGATCCAGCTTTTGCTTGTCCCCCCAGCGACGGCCCTGAGCCGAGGTCCGACCCCAACTGGGGTAGCCCTCAGCGTTGTCGCTTAGGTTTAGTATTTTTTTGCCTAGCTGGAGGCTATATAGCTTAGTCTCCGTAGTAAAGTCCGGTTAAGCAGCTACCAGTCATTCTGACTGAGCTGTGAGACGCCCCGCAGAAAAAAAAAAAAAAAAAAAAAAAAAAAACCCATAAAATATGAATGGCCAAAATATTTCGTGACCAAATAATGGCTTAGGAAGAACAAGTAAAATCGTTATTCCGCTTAATACTTATACTATTTGATCCACGCAAGACACAATAAGCATCGTTAAAGTGTCAATCTGCCCAAGTTCCCAATTAAACTGAAAATCGGAGTTGACAAACCAAAAACGGTTGAATAACCTTATCTTAGACGAAGCGACAGCCAAACCTCTGCATTTCGAATTGCGGTTGTTACCAATATTATAACGTTAGTTTTGTCTACTATACCCAGTGTTGACATATGAAAATTGTAACCCAAATATTTTTTCTAGGCTCAAAACAAAAAAAAACGATTTCAGTTACATTCGTTCTTTTTGTATTTCGATTATGTAAATCTTTAATAATATAGGACCTTGAACCAAAAGCTACAATTTTATTCGGATTTAGCAAATATTGTCCGAACAAGACTTTTAAGCAAATCCTCGTTTATGTAAAGATTTTCGGTCTGCTTATAAACAGAGCAAGTTCGAAGATTTGAATAAATTATTGTGTTTGAAAGTATCACCATACTCACACATAATTATGGCATAATCATAATTACTCTTGGCGTTGTAAATTAATATTAATATATACTTACTCATTTACCGACTAATATCAAACTTTATATCATCGTAGAAGAGCAGTGGTGGCCCAGTGCTAATGGCTCCGATTTATGTGTTGTAGGTGGTGGGTTCGAACCCAGGCAGGCGCTTTACTTTATGTAAATTATTTCATCACCACTGCTCTAAAACGGTAAAGCAAAGCATCGTGAGTATACCGGCAGGAAACAAATACAATTTGAAGACATGTGACCTCCACCAAATCGCACCGGCCCCGCGTGGCGGATTAAGGCCCTTTCCCTCTCTCACAGAGAGAGAAGACCCGTGTCCCAGCAGTGGGAACATTCATTCATTTCATACAGGCCAATTCAAAAATCCTTGGCTAATATTGGGATGGTTAATGTAATTGAGATCAACTCTCAAACATGTATTTTTTCAGTAAGTATGTATATTTATATCAATCGACAAAATGTAAGGATAACTGATTTATTTTCATATTTCAGACTAAAAGTTGTAATTTATGTTAATGAGTACTTTCACCCTCCACCCCTCTTAACAGTTAATGAATTATCATTTATCAATCGTTCAATCTAGCTTCTGATCAATATCAATGCACGTATAGACGGCGACTCCACTAAAACTTCATTATTATGTCTTGAATATTTCACACCAATTCTACACAGTAGTTGTACCAGACGATATAAGTTCAAGTTCGTTGACCGGCATTGTCACGCTCATGAATTCTGAATGTTTATAGCTCTCCTAGAATGTCATGAAAGCTTGGTACTGTCTTATTAAAAGGATTGAATATTTAGGTCACGCTCCCTGATATGACTGTAACGTAATTAGCAAATGGATTTGTCATAGATTACATTACGTTGATTAGAGTTGCTCATTACGGGGAACGAGGATTTATTTACGAAATGCTTTTGACTTTTATCCGTGTGTTGTAAATTGGAAATGTAATCTCTCGCAGCGAGAGTCTCGATGTTTCAATTTCGGAATGGTTTTGGTTCAATTTACCGACTGTCTATTTAGTCTAGTGGATGACGTTTGAGCCGGGTGACTCGGGTTTGATCTCCAGGTCGAGATTTGGGGTCTAGATTTGTATCTGGTTAATGTCAATAAGTTCGCCTAATTTTTGGATGCTTTTCTCTAGGAAAATAGCCACTAACGGCGTCACTTTTATTTCCTAGCCTAGCTTAGCACAGTTTTGGTAGAAAAGGGCTACCTAGAATAGCTAGGATAACATGCAAAATTGCGAAAGATATGTGGGAGGTATGCGAGTGACAAATGTGGAGAGAGTATGTTTCATAGCACCGCTACGCATCCTCGCACCACGCAAACTTTGGTGGAAACAATAAACAATCACACATTTTCACAGCGCCGCTACACAACCTCGGTTTAAAAGCCCCCTTAGGTAAAAACATAACTGATGAAATGTGAGAGAAGTGGTGCCCCAGACGGCCGTGACTTAGAAGTTGTAGGTCATGTGTTCCAACCCAGGCAGGTGCTTTAATTTGTGTAAATTATTTCATCACCACTGCTCTCAAAATAGTGAAGGAAAACATCGTGTGGAAAGAAACCGGCATGTCCTAGAACCAAAAACTCGAAGACATGAATAATCTACCAACCCGCTTTGGGCCCGCGTGGTGGATGACGGCCCATTCCCTCTCACAGATAAGAGCCCTGTGTCCCAACAGTGGGAAAATTAATAGATCAATGATGATGTATGGTGAATAATACAGTTTACGCTAATCTAGCTACGAGTATCTAACTTCGGCAACCCCTTTAGGAAATACAAGAGTTTTGTAAGATTTGTTTCTACAGAAGTAAATTAGTCTTAATTCTAACTCCTAGTTTTATTCGTAATAGACTACCGTTTGTTCCATGTCTGGCCTGATAAATAGCCAGCTGAAGAACAAATAAAACACGCTTGACAAGACACTGTCTGTTTAATAGACACTGTTCATACTGAAGTTTCTGCTAAATTAAAATTTTTACAGGTATTCTACATAATTATAATCTTACTAGCTTCTGCCAGCGGCTTCGCCCGCATGAAAGTCTTAAATTATCCCGAAGGAACATATTCCCGGGATAACAGTTATACATACCCACACGCACAGACAAACACTATAATCTATCTCTATGCCAAATTTCATCAAGATCCGCAGTCTAATTACGTAAGTGAAATCGGCAAGGCAAAGGGTTTTAACGCGATCAATCGACCAATCATATGCGAAATGAAAGACGCGATGTGCATTTCCGTCTATGTAATTGGTCGATTGATGGCAGTCAAACCCTTTGCCTTGCCGAATTCACTTAAGCAATTAGGCTGCCTTCCTGCCGTTCTGGCGCAAACATACACACATCCATCCAAACTTTCGCATTTATAATATTAGTAAGATTAATCGAAGTTTGGGCTAACAATACTTATTGAGTCAAATTAAATCGTATGCGACAACGAAAGAAAGAAGACAGAAAACATATTTATTTGTGACCCGCACACAAGAAATAAACAAAAATCATAAAATTCTACAATAATAAAAATAAAACCCCGTGCGAGACCAAATAGACAGACAAAGTCACAGAGATCAACTTGACTCTTATTACTACTCCAGGCACCTGAAAACTGGCCCGCAGTGTCAAAGGGCAGATATTTAAGGCAAATGTAGTCTAATAATGGGATATAACGGCCTAATTAGATAAAAATTTCAATTAAAAAAACCACATTATATAAAATATAATCTAAATCAAACTACTCAAAGTAAACCAAATTAACACTATTCTTAAACAAGTTTGCAAAGCGTTCCAAGGAACATAAATTATATTTTACGACTGTGGACACACGCTTCGCTGTAATTTAATCTTTAATGTTTTGGGACCACTTGGGATTACGACCGAGATTTGAGATATTCACTTCGTTATTATACATTCAATTACTTACATGCCTTGTTTCATAAATTATTCGTCATATTTATTAAGCCCAGGAAATGGTATTAAAAGATTTCATTTGGGAATATCACTACCACCATACTTCCTATGTATTTTTGCCACCACGCACCTACTTGTGGATAAAATATTAATCCACGGTCTATTGCCGCTTAAGAAGCAAAGAACACACAGTTGTTCTTGAGACTTTTCAACTTTCACTCGCGGTAGGTAACATAGATAAGTGCTTCAAAAGATACAAAATTAAAAATGCTGCTTAAAATCACTACATTTTTTTTATATTTGGACAAAAGACAGAGTAGGTCTTGAATACATTAACCAACCGTTGAAAGTAGTAAATATTTATGAAGATAATGAATAATTTTTAAGAAGAAAATCTAATAAAAATAAAAACACGTTTGTTCTCTGAAAGTCTGTGGGTTCACTCAACACCGCTGTTTCATTCATTTTCTCTACGTTAATTATTAATTCAATAGAAGACCCTAAAAGATCATCAAAGTGCGTGAATGTACGAGACTTATGATGTTACTCCAGTCACGTTATTAATCTTGCAAAAGATACAGAGATTTAATAAACTCACACAGTTAATAATTTACTTGAATATACAAACATTGTAATGATTTCAAATAAAATTTGGTTAATTGCGACAAATATCACCTTTTAAAAGATTTTGATTGACATAGTTAATTCCAATGGTGACTGAGTAATACCAACAGCACGGGTGAATCTTCAAAGTAAATCAAAGCTACCCAAAGTCGGTCCGTGGATGGGTTATCATCCACTACATAATCAATACTCTTCCATGCCTCGGAAAGCATTTCTTCATTCTCAGAAAGCATTCTATACGAATAATACTCAAAATGATCACAGATCAAATTATTAAGAAAATGATCTAGTGTAACATATTATATTTTTTTCAATAAATTACGACTAGCTGTTTAGACGTGATTTTAAAATCAGCTACTGAGGAAAATTTTAGTTATAGTTTACATATAAGCACTATTCGTACCATTATTTTAGAAATAATACTACTGCACCTAATGTACATTTTTGTAAAATACTTACTTTTTAATAAATTATTCTTATTCTTATCTGCGACCTTAGACCATCTATCCGCGAATTATAAGTCGCGGCATCAGTGTTACTGGAGCCGCACTGCTCCGAAATGAAGTGCTTCTATTGACAGTCTCTAAGTATTTTAATCACAACAGGATGCCATCTGGAATGATAAATGATAGTGTCACAAAATTGTACGTTCCTCTAAAGAACTACTTTCGGCGACTATTCAAACAATGGAAGAATGGGATTTATTATTTAATATTTTCAACGCCTACCTATTTCTGTTACTAATGAGCCTACAGGGACCCAATATTTTAATTATATCTTTTTATTATTATATCTTTGGTCTTGGTCCAAAACGTGTCAAGGATTTTCTCTTGCTTTTCCGCAACAGAGAAGATTATTTTTTATTAAAAATAACGGTAAGCTTCACTTTCGTCGAAATCGGTTTACATTAAATACGTGTGGTAAGGAGATTAGAAACATTATTATTTCTTTGGTATTTCCACTTACAAAATATTAAAAATTTTACTTAGGTACTTTTCTTTTTCTTTTCTGGACAACTATCATAATAACAAGTATGGCACCAATTTCATGTTTTGTTTTTACGAAACAAAATAATAAAATTACGAATTATTTTTTAATTGAAAATCGTATCTACCAAGTTTCATACAATAGGGATTTTTCCTGAGTATTAAAATGTTAATTCTATTTAGTCCGTCAGTGAGGTTATCAAATAATATTGGAAACGTATTTTTAGCTTTACCAAATCAATAAAAAATACAAAGTTAAAGCGCATCAAAGTTCAGGAGTGGGGGTTTGTGACGTCACTAAGGCAGTATAAAGTGTACTAGCGGCGTGACGTTTCACGATATTTCAGTGAATTATATCATCGTCACTTTATGCTTACGTGTCAAAATAAAAAATGCGTGTCCAATATTTTTGATTAACTACCTGACGGACAACTATCAAATTTTCAGTAACAGTCAGTTTATTGGGCAATTCATTATTTAACTTCAATTAGAAAGGACATGTAATTTACTATTGTTATGAAAAAAGAAATCTTTACGGAGTCATCGTCATCATCATTATCATTTTAGTTGGTAAACGTCCAATAAAAAGCACAAGCCTCCCGTGAGCACCACCTGATTAGGTACCATTCTGAGTGCTCTGACTCCATTCAGCCGTGACGTAGCCCGGAAAAATCATCATCATTATGATCAAGAGATTTTTGTAATGTGCCCACTGCTATGACACAGGTATCCTTTCTGTGACAGAGAGAATGCGCCTGAGTTCGCCACGTGGGACCAGTGCTAGTTGGTGGATGTCACATGTCTTCAAATTTTGGTAGTAGGACATGCCGGTTTCCTCACGTGTTCCTTCATTCCGTTTTTAGAGCAGTGACTATGAAATAATTTACAAAAAGTAAAGCCCTACCTGGGTTCGAACCCACAACCTACAACACGTAAGTCGGGGCCGTTACCACTTGGCCACCTGGGCCATTGGGAAAAATAGTAGAGCCTGCATTTTAATTTTTCTCAGAAAACTTTAACTTATGTATTTTTTTACCTGATAAATTGTATGTTTCTCTTGTTCTATTGTACTGGTTTTTTTCTGTTTTAAAACTAGGTGCCACTCCGCTCGTGAAAAAAAAACAAAAGAAATAAAGGTTTTATTTGTTTTATCAAAGAGTTTAAAATTAGACTTTACAGCCGTCACAAATGTGTGTTCCATGAAATTAAATACTTACTAGAATTTTATGTTAGTCCTTAAATGAGTATAACGTTCGTGTTTATTGTTAACGGCCGACTCATTGGCTTAGTATTTCTTCTTATTAGGTTTTTAAATTCAGGGTAGTAATAGAGTAAGCTTGATTTGTAAACCAAACTAAGGCTAGTTTGATTTTCAATCAAGCTCTGAATGAACTGAATATTGGTACTAATAGCAATAATTAATTAATGACGATAACCATCCAAGCCAGAAGAGTCAAAAATTATGACTAGGTCCAAATAAAAACGTTGTTATTTAATAAAAAAAAAAATTGTCACTACCTGTCAAATACAAATTAACTTACCTGTAAAAACGTTTTTATTCTATAAAACTTCTTTATAAACATTTTCATATGTCTGGTTACTTTGTAACTTTGTACTTACTTCTTAAGCTTTTTGATATTGCATTTTTTTTTTTTTTGGAGAAATGTTCATGCATACTGCACTACCACGGGGAGATAGTGCAGTTATGTGGGACTCTAACCCACTAAAACTCCACGGTGTCCCTCCTGTGCCGCTTATGGCGGGAACACGGGCACGCGTTAGCACTCACTGCGAACCCGCCGCGGCTGTCCGTCACCGGACCCTCCTCGGGAGAGTACCCCCCGTCACCGGCGCACCAGAACACACTGTACGCCGTGACCACCCCAGGGACCAATCAGCACATGGGCGCCAGACGACCCCGTGTATGGCACCCTTGGTCCCCCTGTGACGGGTCATGGTCAATGGCCCCGCCACCTACCATTTTTCGGCCGCAGGGGATAGGGAGAGCGGCTAACGTAATACCGACACTCCTCCTCCCCTGCGGCCCCACCGCGTCCGCCATCAGACGGTGGCGACCCCGTCCGGGCCGCGGAAGGTAGGGAGAGCAGCGCACCGCAATACCGGCACTCCTCTCTCGCCGTGGCCTCCAACCATCAGCCGCGACATCGTATGGGACCTGGGAATCTCCATAAGACATCGCGGCCCGCCTCAGTTGCGATGTCGCCTGTTACCAAGCGGCACCGCAACCTACTAGTTGGCCGCTACGTCGTCGGCTTAATCGGCAAAAGCCCTGACGAGCGGGGTTTTTGATATTCCTAAATCGTAGGTATTTGTGAAATCTTATGCGTTCATATTCTATTAAAAGCTTTAAAAATATATTTATAAACTTGCAATACAAGCTGAAAGCTTTCAAGTTTTCTTTTTACTAAATCGTTTCGGAGTCGTGGAATATTTGATTCAATTCTTTTACAATAATATTATTTTAGGTTCGTTAAACGCATTTAAAAGGTAAAGAAAGCATAATGCAATAAAGTTTTTATGTCAATCTTTTTTAGGGTTCCGTACCCAAAGGGTAAAAACGGGACCCTATTACTAAGACTTCACGATCCGTCTGTCTGTCTGTCTGTCCGTCTGTCTCCAGGCTGTATCTCATGAACCGTGATAGCTAGACAGTTGAAATTTTCACAGATGATGTATTTCTGTTGCCGCTATAACAACAAATACTAAAAACAGTATAAAGTAAATATTAAAGGGGGGCTCCCATACAACAAACGTGATATTTTTGCCGTTTTTTGCTCGATATTAATAACGGCAACAGTTGTATATTTACTTCAAAAAATAATAATTAATAAAATAAAATAAATTAAGGGGGGCTCCCATACAACAAACGTGATTTTTATGCAGTGTTTTGCGATAATGGTACGGAATCCTTCGTGTGCGAGTCCGACTCGCACTTGGCCGGTTTTTTTTGGTGGGCCATATATAAATGTTTAAGATACTGCGATTAATGTATTCTATTTTATCTTTTATTTTTTTTATTTTTTTGTTCCGGTTATGGAAAATCCTCATTGGATGTCCCCCGCTCTGGGGAGGGCGGGGGGTTCTGTCAGACTCATACTGACTAAAAACCACCCCGGTGTTCCATCTCCACCTACGCTGGGGGTCGCGGGAACAATGATACTTCCGCAACCCCCGGCTAGTGCCGGCCCGCATCTACGGGCCTCGATCTCTTGTTAGGGGGGAGTGAGGTGTTAGACTCCCCCCGCAACGTCTAAGAGGGGCGCCCGTGGAACACTTTGCGCCGCCACCTCGGGTCCTGGTGTATCTGATCTCCAAAACACAGTAACTGGGTAACACGATACCCCTTGGCAAGACTGGTGTCAGATCGAGAGATTCCTTCTTGACTACGGAACCCTAAAAAGTCTAAGCTTTCTCGTTAGTCAAACTTTACAATCCATCTCCACTCTACACCTGAACGTCCCACAAATTTAATCTACGCCCTTCACCACTTAATCAAAATTCAGTTTCACCTGTCTCCTGTCAGCCTAGGATACGCTCAACTCCGTTCCAATCTCCTAATTCTATTTCCGTCGACGACTTTCAGCCCGCCGCATTTCGATATTTGGAACTCGATCCGTAATTTCATTTGGTACACGGCACTTCGTTGCTCTTTGTGTCACAAACTTTGGAGACTGAACCATTATGAGGTGAGGTTTCTTAGAATCATATGCTATAGTTGGTAAACCGTGGCGACTAGTGCAGGGTGTGGAGGGAGAATCAAGTTTTATGATATACAAGTAACCTATTCTAGCATTACAGGTACCTTACTATAGAACTTGCCTATTATGTACCTTAACTAAAAAGTGAAAAATGAAAACAGTTTTTACAAAAAAAAACTTTTTAACAAAAAAAAAAAACCGTCTTCCAAAGCTAAACACCACAAAGCGTAAAATAATTCTCTTTTCAGAAGTCGGTGTCATTGGTGCCTATTGTTTTTCGTTTTTAACCGACTTCAAAAAAAGGAGGAGGTTCTCAATTCGTCGGCATCTTTTTTTTTTTTTTTATGTATGTTCCCCGATTACTGTAAGACGCCTGGACCGATTTAGAAAATTCTTCTTTTGTTTGAAAGGGTTTACTTCCCAGTTGGTCCCATAGTCATCAGGTCAGGATCTGATGGGATCTTGGAGAAATCGAGGGAACTCCTCAAATATTATAGGCATACATATAGCGATTTTGGTATTTTTATCAACAATGCAATCATCTGCACTCAGAAAGTAACATTTGGTGACGTGGAACTGGTGAAGAAGACCACAGATGGTCAATAGCAATAGCAATAGCAATTCCTTAATGCTAAGTATGTCATGGGTTATAAGATATCTCGAATATTTTAACGACTATGATGAAGCAAATACTTATAAATACATAGTGCTGATGAAACTGATCTGATGATGAAGCCGGCAGGTAGGCACTGGTACTCCGAAATAAAACAATATATCCTAGTCGTGTATGGGCTTATTGGAATCGTCATGAGATGTACTTTGGTCATATATGAATTTTATTGTAATTGGAAGTACCTATCAAAACTAAAAAGAGATAAATAAAAAACTTTTTAACAAAAAATCAAACCGACTTATTACGACTTATAAATAAATATTTTTTTCTAAGTCAAGAGTGAATAAGTTACATCTAAGTAAGCATGCTCCACTGTCGTCCACTTATCGCTCACCATCAGTTGAGATAGTGGTCAAGAGCTTTTAAACAATAAAAAAAGTAATGTAGGTAGGTAACAATAAAAATATTTTTTATACATTGTAACAATAGTTGCTATAAATAATATTAACTTAGCTTAGTGTACTGTGCATACATAGGTTAGTAACCGTAAGACAACTTCATTAAGTCTATACTATACGTTGTCCGTTATAATTAAGTATAGTTAAATCAGGCAACAACATAGGAATGAAAAATACATATACGAGTACGCTTCAGAGAAAAATAAATTTTCTGCTTGCGATATTGTTGTTTTGCGTTTTGAGAAAAAACGTAATATATACCACTAAATAAAATGAATGTGAGCAATAAGCATCGTGTTTCATTAAAGTGCAGTTTTTAAGTACAACCCTTGCTTTTAGTAGACTTGATATGTGGTAGAATCCATTTTCATATTTTAATTAGCTTTGGTGACACTTTTCAGGCTAATCTCTTAGGCTTTCATTTAACACTGACTGAATTATATATATTTTTTTAAAGTTTTAGTGATTTATGCAAAATAAGTTTTAACACTTAAATGTGTTAAGTTTGTCCCTGTCAATCAGCTGTCAATAAGTATTTTCAAAAATAATTTGGATGACTTGGGCCAGTTTCTGATTTAAGTATTCAACGTAGTAGTTTATGTGCTTACATTTATGTTATGAACTGTCATGACTAACTTTATCAATAATCTCAATTCTCAGAAATGGATATCTACAGGATATTCCCGTAAAAAATCGTTTTCATATTTCTGACATTTTTTATAATAATATATAAACTTAAAACAACTTTCAAATTTAAAACAATTTTTTTTATTTCACTTGGGCCTACATGGGCACTTATAAAACGTCGACAAAAGGTGCACGGTTCGGGTTGGTCGTTTCCTATGGAGAAGAACCGGCAAGAAACTCCACGGTTACTCTTTATATAAGTATTTCATTACCATCATCATTACAGGCGAAAGACGCCCGCCACTGGACTCAGGCCTCTCCTAAGCACCGCCACACTAAACATCCCTGTATTTCTTGCATAACCAAATCATCAATCCACCTACAAAACTAGGTCCAAGGCAAACCTATTATTTTGTATCCTAACATCTCTTCATACTGACATATTAATGTGTATGTATGGTACTCGTTTTTGAGCAAATAAAAAATTATTTGATTAGATTTGCGTGCTTCACCTTCGACCACATCATCGCTTACCATCAGGTGAGATAGTGGTCAAGCGCGAGCCTATCTATAATAATGAAAAAAAAACCTTGTGGGAAGGCTTCCAAGTTTTCTTGATCTAAATGTGTAAAATAAAGGTTTGTCAGTGATATTCAAACATATCAATTCATAGGTCACAACCTTTACTTTCGTTTTACGTTTCTTCTCAGAGTAGTCAGACAGGAAACGCCGACCTCATCTAGTTTAAAAAAATATGATCGAAATCGAAAAATGTAAAAGTGTTTGTACAAACCAACTTACAGAAATAAATTCATTTATCATTTAGTTATAGCCAAAAAATTCCCAGCTCTAGTTTACACTCTTCTGAAGTCTACAGCCTTTCCTACCCATATAACTTCGAAACGCAAAATATTATACGTATAACACATAATCATCACTCACTAACTCACATTTCCGTTCCAGTTTTCGGAAAAAAAAAACATTTATCAAGGGATTGATTGCGTCCACCGTTCCCCCGCGGCCTGTTCATATTTGTACTCTGTGTGAAATTGGAACAAAAATAACAACAGAATGTGTGGAAGTGCTCTTTTCACAAGTCGAGTATTTGTTCAAATAAGATTTGAGAAAGGTGAGCTCGGGTTTTTTAAGTTTTTTTGTGATATTTCAGGTGGTGTGTAAGTATGTAGTAAATTGTTCGTTGCTTTCTGGTAAATTCACTGTATATGGAAAAGAAATAAAGAAGTCTGTAAAAATGTATAACCCGCATATCAGCGCTAGCGAAATGTCACATGATTAGTCTCAAACATCTAAGGCATTTGACAATCATTATCATTGATAGAAAGTAACTTTTTTAATATCCCCAAGAATATGCAGTTGTTTGTTTTACAATCATGTAATAAAAATAAATTGTTTTGGTTTTACCATAAAGTGGTTAATACAATCTGTCTCATATGGTTACATACAAGAAACAATGACTCCGTATCAAAATATCCTAATAGCAGAACGACATACTGTCAAAGTAAGTAGTATATAGTATAAGTCAGTGTAAGTATTATTGCATTATGGCAAGTCAACCGTCTGATGATGGTGTTAAGACTTCTTCTATGGATATAGTAAATATTATGGAATATTTTATATTCCCCTTTTTGTTTAATCGTTGGTGCATAACATAGTGAGATCGTTTAGGTGCCTATTTTCTGTTCGTTTCCGTCACCCTGGTACTTTTCAAAACAACAAATGATTCAATTTCAAAACTTGTATTCAAGCTAAGTAGCAATTCACTTAAGCACCTAATTTCAATACATTTCTGCTTTCCTGGTATTTTTTATAAATAAACAATTAAGACAGTTGAATTTTAAAACGTCTATCGATTCATGCTCTTCGCTTTTCATCGTAGGTGCGCTTCGAGGAATACTTTTGGTGCGCTTCAAAGTGAATACGCTTCGAGGAATACGGGTACCCGACTGCACCATTGCCATTCTTTTGTTTATAGGACGTAATTTTGAGAATAGGTTGATCTGATCATTAATATAATGTCGTTTTACGAATAGGACATTTTGATACGGAGTCAAAACAACCAATATGAATGTACCTACGGTATGTTGCCGGGTAAACTGCTGTAATTATACAGGTCGAATAAAATGTTGTTTGATTTCAGTATTCTGATTTATGACAAAGCAGTTTCACGATTATTTTCGGGCTTAACAATTTTATGAATTTCATCTAAGTACCAACAGTTTGGCACTGGTTACATATCCAAATTACAGTAGGTAGGTCGGTATTTACATGTCTACTGCGGAACAATTTAGGAAAAGTTTGGACATAGTAGTGACTGTATTTTACTGTGTATGTCTAGGCAATAATGATAGATCAACTGCGTTGTTTCTATCATTTAGCTACTTAATATATTAATTAAACCCTTTAGTGCCCGAAACGTGGATTTATGCGAAACACCCCTTTGCCTTTGCCTTTTGATTGTTTGTGCATTCAACCGGTTATTTTATCGATAAATAAATCTCGATCAATCGACAAAAAAAAACTATTTTCACTTAACAATATCGAAGAAAGACCCAACTATTCATACACTTACGTGAAATGATTTCCAAAACGTTTTATAAGTCAGTATGGATACATATATGTGAAGAAATCTTCACACAATAGAAAGGAATCAGTTATGAATTCAACTGTCAACTTGAATGGAGTGCTCAGGAAGGGCCCTTTGTCGCGAACAAACGGATTTATTATATTTAGATGTTGCAGCCGAAATGGCATTTGAATAAAATAACGAAATACTTTTTTTTACCTTTTGTTGGTAAGGATCTGGAAATAGGTTTGCGAGAATATAGTGAAAAGGTTTTCTGTGTTGGTGTGAAATTGTGTTTTTTGAGATGACAATTACAGGGTCAAATAAATACGTTGGCGAAACTGCCGAGACGTGATGGTTATGATGATTGTGTATATGATGGATATCTAAAGCGTACGTAACCGTTGGTGTCCCACTGCTGGGCAAATGCCTCCCCCCAGTTTTTTCAGAAATTCTTACCACGCGCCGTCTTGAACCAGCCCTCTTGGAGTATCATCCTTTACACCATATAATTTAAATATAATATAATTTAAATTAATGTCATAAGAGTTATCGCTAATGAAAAACTAACGCGTGCGAAAATAAATTCAAGCGCTTTTTATGTGTTGCTGGAAGGTTGCAATTGCATTGTTTTTGTTTAAAGTAGTAAAATTTCTAGGCCGCATTTTTGTTTTTCTTGGTAGATAGGTACTTATTTTGCAACAATTTGGTACATATTTAACAAGCTGATGTGACCCTACGAAAGAAAAAATATGTAGGCATTATGCTCTACTATCCTTGCAAAGCCGGGGTGGGTCACTAGTAAATCTTAAGTTATTATTGGAACTGCTCTACCAGGGGCCATTGACATACATATTTACGGAGTTTCCATAATTAATTTAAATTGACCTTATATTTTAATCCTCTTGCACATACAGTCCGGGTCGTAATTCATCTACGAATGTGGTTAGCTATATGACTATATGATGAGGAACTAAGTACGGAACACGCAGTGTGACATATCAAATGCAAGCGCGGATTTCGACCGCAGCCATTTGTGTCCCTAAAACTTTAGCGAATTCAAACGCAGAGTATTCTCCTGTTTTACAACATAATTTACTTGTTTGGGAGTTCGCCATTGTTCTTTAACGATCTTTGTTTTATCCAAATGAGAAATGAATATAACGTGGAGGTATGAAGTCGCACAAGTAACTGAAAAGTTGAGATGCGGACGAATAAGAAAAATGTCTTGAAAAAAGTTTCGAGAATGAATGTGTATAGTTATAAAAGTATAGGAAGACCAAATAAACTTTGGATAGACTGTGTGAAAAGTAAAAGTTATACGGCTAGAATGAGGCTCCGTTCGCGATAATGACGAATCTTACTAATAAAATACAAAATCTTACTAATATTATACGAAAGTTTGGATGTGTGAATGAAATTTGACAAAGCGACAGTAATCTGTCACACAAAAAACAAAGGTCATAAGGGGTTTTTGTAGTCACAAAAAACCCTTCAGAACTTTTATCCCGGGAGCACCCTCGGGATAATTTTCGACATTTACGCGGGCTAAGCCGCTGGCAGAAGCTAGTATGATGATAAATAAATTGAGTTAATGTTAATTCTAGTAACTAATTTATCTTAAAATATATGTGAAATACGTAAATAAATATATTTCTTTTCTAAAGAATTTTAAATTTATTCGCTAAAAGCCTATTACGATATGATAGCTCCAAGAAATCCACTCAAATTTTTCTTTAATCTTAAACAAATTATGCCACTTAGGCAAAAACGTTTGAGGACTATATCCAGCTAAACAACTAATTTAAAAGGCAGAAGTCGTGAGTGTCTGTAGGTTCTAGAAAATGTAATAAGCGTAATTACATCGTTTTAATTTTTCATAGCCAGGCTACTTCGACTTCTAAAGGCTAAATAAGCCAGGCTTAAAAGACACTTAGCTAACGAGACAGCAAACTTTGATTATTAAGATGCCAATAACTAGTTAAAGTTTTCGTATAAAATTGAGATGAGATGAATACAAAGGAGGAAAATAGAGTCGTTAATTTCTTATGATAGTTGATGTTGTAATAACTGCTTAGGTAAGTTTGTTTTTAGGCTTAGTTCGTTAGTATCTTTAGATTTGTGTGTATGTTTGTAATTATTGATAATTAAGTATTTAAACGCTGAATATATTTTTGTCTATGTAAAGTTAAGTAATTGAATTATAAGTTTCGGAGTACATGTAAGTTTTAAAAAACACTTTAGGTGTTAGTGAAAAGTTTGGTAGGTTTGATCTTACAGTAAAACATGTTAATTGATGATATCCTACCCTTTTTAGGGTTCCGTACCCAAAGGGTAAAAACGGGACCCTATTACTGAGACTTCGCTGTCCGTCTGTCTGTCTGTCTGTCTGTCTGTCTGTCACCAGGCTGTATCTCATGAACCGTGATAGTTAGACAGTTGAAATTTTCACAGATGATGTATACTTGTTGCCGCTATAACAACAAATACTAAAAACAGTATAAAATTAATATTTAAGGGGGGCTCCCATACAACAAACGTGATATTTTTGCCGTTTTTTGCTCGATATTAATAACGGCAACAGGTAGACGCTTGAAATATTCACAGAATATTTAGTTGTATATTCTCTTCAAAAAATAATAATTATTAAATTAAAATAAAATAAATTAAGGGGGGTTCCCATACAAAAAACGTGATTTTTTTGCAGTGTTTTGCGATAATGGTACGGAACCCTTCGTGTGCGAGTCCGACTCGCACTTGGCCGGTTTTTTTTATGTTATACGTATGTTCCCTTTTCTGATTTTACTTAAAAAACTAATTTCGTTATTTTTTTTGATATGGTATTATCGAGAGTTTGCTATTATGGCCTGCATAACACATTCTCAGAAGCTTTATATAAAAATCAAAACATCACGACAATAGATATTTATACACGTATCAGAGAGGCATGCATCACACTAATATTATAAAGGCGAAAGTTTTTGAGTGCGTGTGTGTATGTTTGTATGCTTGTTACTTCTTCACGCTCAAACGGCTGGACGGATCTGGATGAAATTTGGCACAGAGATAAATTATAGTCAGGAATACCACAAAGGATACTTTTTATCCCGGGAATATATTCCCTCAGGATAATTTTCAACTTTCATGCGTGCGAAACCGCTGTAAGAAGCTAGTCCATAATAAATGCAACCATAATATTTCGCCAGATAGATACAAGTATATTTAAGTCCCATGTAAGTAATAGTGGGTGAATCAATTTTCATCAACCAGGCTCAAATTCAGATTCTGGTTTGCCACTGAGAAGTTCCAGATGGAGAAACCAAATAACACTTTTCCATACCCGGGATCGGACACCGGAACCAAATATAATATCACACTATTATTATTGTAACGGCTTGTGCTGCGCTGGGTAGGCTGCGCAAACCGCTAACTGATAGGTAGGTAGTTAGGTAGATGATAAGTGAAACAGCTGGACAAGTTAATACATATATTAAAATAAGTAAGATCCACAGCTAGGTCGCGGGTAAATAAAGACACTGTTCTGTTCCGAGCACTTTCACACACAGTATATATAGGTAGGAAGGATACCGTCCTTGGGTAGCACGTGCCAGAAGTGGGGGCCTGTTCAGCACAGGCTAAGCAGTAGGCCGGACGGGCCTCGTATCTCCAACCGGTGGTACTTGGAGACTGCCTGTCAGCACCGGTTCGCGTGGAGATAGGCCGCAGGTAGGCAGGTCAAGACCTGGGCGGGGTGCATAAGTAGCGTGCAGCATTGGGGAAGGGGTCTTGCCCTCAGCCTGTACGGTGAACCCTGGAAGCGCCATAGGGTGCGCTTGTTAGATGCGGTGCAATTAGCAGCAAGCTGCATGCGATGTACCAGCTTCGTCCCCTTTTTAAGCCAAGGAAAGCTGTGGGAAGCATTGTAGGTGAAAGTTCAGCACATCACAGCGGTTTACAGTCAAAGAGTTTGCAAACATAGCATGAACATTGACAGATGCAAAATTAGGTTAGGTTAGGTTTGAACACATACCCCCCCCGGTGGGTTCCCGCATTGTCAAGGCAGGGGGGCTAAGTAACCGTGACTTGGTCACCCACGGTGAAGCGAAAAGGAACCCGAGGAGGGGCCGCTCGTCAGGGCTTTTGCCGATAAGCCGACGACGTAGCGGCCAACATGTAGATTGCGGTGCTGCCTGGGTAACATCGCAACTGAGGCGGGCCGTGATGTCGTATGGAGTTTCCCAAATCCATACGATATCACGGCTGAGGGTTGGAGGCCGCGGCGGGAGAGGAGTGCCGGTATTGCGGTGCGCCGCTCTCCCTACCTTCCGCGGCCTGGACGGGGTCGCCACTGTCTGATGGCGGACGCGGTGGGGCCGCAGGGGAGGAGGTGTGTCGGTATAGCATTGGCCGCTCTCCCTATAACCTGCGGCCGAAACATGGTAGGTGGCTGGGCCATTGACCTTGACCCGTCACAAGGGGACCAAGGGTGCCATACACGGGGTCGTCTGGCACCCATGTACTGGTTTGGTCCCTGGGGTGGTCACGGCGCACAGTGTGTTCTACACCGGTGATGGGGGGTAATCCCCAGAGGAGGGTCCGGTGAGTGCTAACGCGTACCCGTGTTCCCGCCATAAGCGGCACAGGAGGACACCATGGAGTTTTAGTGGGTTAGAGTTCCGCATAACTGCACTAACTCCCCGTGGTAGCGCAGTATGCATGAGCATATCTCCACGCGAAAAAAAAAAGGTTTGTACACATAAGCATAACACAAAGTAAACGTGATCATAGCAGATGGCTCACTGATCACTTACAATAACACAGTGGGGCACTACACCACCTCGATGCAGTAGAAATACATACAAGCGGGATCTAAATGACAGAGCGTTAGCGTCCCCGGAAAAACAGTGTTGTACCGCGTTTTTAGTGATGTGGTTAGGAACTTACTAGTTGTGATATTTTAGCATCACTCGACTATTTACAGTTGAGATCCTCACAACGCTACATTATAAAGGTGAAAATTTGTGAGTGTGTGTATTTGTATGTTAGTTTTGTATGCTGTACGGATATGGATGAAATGGCAAAGACATAGATTGTTTTTTTTTTTTTTTTTTGATGTAGTCTCGCGCTTGACCACCATCTCATCTGATGGTAAGCGATGATGTGGTAGTCTGGAATAGCACATATGATACTATTAATCCCAGGAATATGTTCCCTTGGGATAATTTTCGACATTCCCGCGGGCAAAGCCGCTGGCAGAAGCTAGATTACTTAATAAAAAATACAAACAATTTGATATTGAGAGTTTGTCAAACTCTACTTTAGCTTGCCAAAACTTGGCTCCAAATACCCAATTCATAAACCAGACCTAAATCTATTAGATCAGAGTTCACTAACTAAATGCCTAACAGAAACTTTCAAATAATCAAAATTAACACAATAACAATTTTTAAATACTTTTACACGTTTTAACATTTTAAAATCTCGCAGCCCAAGAAAAAAACCACTTTCTACGGAACAAAAAGTCTTCGTTAGATCTAAATCTAGAAACCATTTAGCACAGTTATGCTGAAAGTGGTGCATGCAGCTTGAATTACCGAGTTTAAAAATAGGGTTGAAGACTAAAAATATTGTTTTATTCTGTCAGGATTAAAAATATATATATTGAACACGGTTTTTTTTCTTTTGTCACGAGAACAAAAAATAACGATGGTACAATGCGTTGAAATTTTGCGTGACGTCACGTTTTAGTATACTTTTTAGTCAAAAGTGACGTCACAAGCCCCACTCCTGCTCCTCCCCACCTCATCTACTTGATGCGCTTTAACTTTGTAATTTACGATTGATTTTAGATAGATATTTTCTTTAACTGACGGACTAAATATATATATTTTTTTTACCTAGGTATCATCCCTATTTTGCAGGCCCTCCCTACGGTAACCTGAGGTCTGGTACAATTTACTAAATAATGACCCTTGCTGACTGCTGAACTGAACTGTAAATGCAGTGTTGTTTAGTGATAATTGAAAACGGTAGAAGAATTGTTAAGAGTTACACTTTGAATTGAATTTGTAAGTAGCTTGTTTTTAATTTTGTAGGGTTTTATAATTTTGTTCGGAGATGATCGGATTACCTAATAGGTTTTGCTGCTGACAGAGAAAATTTCTATGGTTTTTAACAGACTTTTTTTATATCATCATTTCAGCCATAAGATGTTCACTGATGGACATAGGTCTCCCCAAAGTGTCGCCTTATAGACGGTTTTGTATGTATAGTGCTAATAACCACTCTATTGTATTGGGTTCAACCTGTAAGATAGTGTGTAAGTTAAATAAATAAATATTATAAAGGTAAAATTGTATGTTTGCATTTCAATCACGTAAAAGCGCGTTTAACCGCTTTTTAAATCAGGTACTCGTAAGCCAAATTTCGTCCAAATCCGTTCAACCGTTGAGGCGTGATTGATTGATCAAACTTCGTAAATTACGAGTAGTAGTTGTACTTAAGTTGATATCCAAACTCATTTCGTGACATAACTTATGAATGAATAACTCTCACTTTACTGTCTTACAATCTAATCACGATATCCCACTCTTCAAAATACCAATACCTACCTACTGCGTTCATCGATAGATTAGTCCTTCCACCTACATCTCGCATTTCCATACGTCATGAGAAGCCATGACACCCGTTGCGAGCCGCCATTAGAAGTGATTTGATTGATGTTCCGACTCTGAATCCGTAATGGTTTATTGATTGATAGAACCTTGAAGAATTTATTGAAGTTTCGAGGTGTATTAAATTACATAGGCTTGATGTTGATGTTATTTTCTGAAACGAAAAGTTTCGTGATTCTGTGTAATTTAATATTAATCGTGCTTTGTACATTTATAGATTAAGTTTGTGGTGGTTATTGTTTTAATTGGTTCATTATTTTTATTTTTATCTTTAAATTACGTTGACCCACACACGAATTTCACCCGTATCGTGGGTGCGTTTACAAACATTTATACTCACATACAAACACCCAGATCCGGAACAACTATCTGTAGGCCATACAAATATTTGTTCCGTGCGAGAATCGAACCCGCCAATTGCTCAACCACTGCGCCTACCGTGTCGTCAATTATGTTCCGTGGTGTTTTAGATAGTATGCCTACCAGAGATATACGATGTTTGTATCCGTAAGCAAATGTTTTGCTCATTGTGCCATTTTGGTTTATGAGCCTAGTAAGGCTTTATAGCTAATGGTACCTACTAACTGTAAACGTCTCTTCTGTGCCTGTTGACCTAGGTCGAATTTGTCTCCTGCTAGATATAAAAGGAGTGGAAATTACCTGTTCTGATTCATTTCTTTGCGGGATCCAAGACACTAAAGCTTGTCTCTGGGACTCGACGAGCTTCTTTACCTCGGCACTTTGCTGGTGATCACCACTTTTGCTTGCAGGAGTTGCAAATGCTGTGAATTGTGTGGCGGACAGAATTCAAAGTTAAGGTTAATTCAAATTTGGGACTATCCGCAATAATTTCTCTCATACAGCCGATTAATGGCAGTTTTGACTAATGTGTATAACACGTCCGAAAACAGTCAAACATCGCATCGCTGCCATTAAATAAATATCCAATGACAGGGGACGAATAAAATGTAAACTGCCGGGCAGCGGGGCACGTATTCCAATAATTCGATTACGTATCTCGAATGCATTCGATTGTTTTCTCTCATATTCGAATAGATACCGTTGCGAGCGAGTGTGGATTATGGTATGAATGATATTTAAATGATGAATGGTTGATTGCAAGAGTACCGGACTAGGCGTAACTAGGCGTTAAATATATTAACCGCCCTGACTTTATTTATTTATTTGTATTTATCATAAAACGTGTGCCTGATTTTATGGATTTTTCATTAGCAATAATGACGAATTGCCACCCTAATTTTCATATTTAGGGATAGTACTATATAATTATCAGAAAACTTTCTCATTGTATACTTTTTCCATCAAACTCCTAGACCCAAAGGTTAAGGCGCTGTCTGTGCTGTCAGTAAATAAATGGATTCATATTTTTAATTAAGTTAAGTTTATTAATACTTATTTAAATCAGTAAGTATATCCATGTAAGGAAATTAATTAATTATTGCAGAGAGACTTTTATTAATTGAAACATTACACCGGGAAATTCTTTTTTAGGGTTCCGTACCCAAAGGGTAAAAACGGGACCCTATTACTGAGACGCCGCGGTCCGTCTGTCTGTCTGTCACCAGGCTGTATCTCATGAACCGCGATAGCTAGACAGTTGAAATTTTCTCAGATGATGTATATCTGTTGCCGCTATAACAACAAATACAAAAACAGAATAAAATAAATATTTTAGTGGGGCTCACATGCAACAAACGTAATTTTTGTGCCGTTTTTGCGATAATGGTACGGAACCCTTAGTGCGCGAGTCCGACTCTCACTTGTTTCATTGGCATTCACATTACTCCATAATTCAAAGAATTTCACACCAGTAAAAATTGTATTATTAAAATAAAAAGTGTTTTAAATTTGATCCTGAATTAATATTGATGTTAATTAAATTACTGAAGCTAAATATATAAATTTATAATGTACAACGAGAACTAGATTAACTCTCGATTTCTGAATTAAGTATTTGCAATTGTGTATTTATCAAAGTCTACTGAAGCCTGTAAACCTGTTAAATTTGGCAATAAATTAGGGACCGACACGTTTTTAACTCTAAATAGTCATTACAGAAACCCGTCATAAGCCTTAGGTGTATAAAATATTCATGTCAAAATGCCATACGAGGCTAGTAGGTAAAAATGCAAGATCCGTTCCGACACATTGACGCATTTACTCCCGTTCTAATAAAACTCCACAACAATCTAAAATCCCTCAAAACAAACGTCAACCTATTTTCTCTAGACACAAAACATAACCAACATCATAACACAAAGACTGCAAACATTTTTTTGCCATATCTCAAAACTGACGTGAGTGAACGAACTGAGCCAAAGTCGTGCCTACATGAAGTCCGCCACGATTGTTCCATCACATAAAAATGTTGTGTACCCCAGTTACTCGTTCTGCTGCGATTCTCGCTATATTTCTTCTTTGGTTACGGGATTTATTCATTTGTACGTTGTACTTTTTTCGGATACTTTTGTGAAAATATTTTTGGAGGCTTGCTTATTTTAATGCTCAGTGATGATAATACTATCTGCTATTATCTCGATTAAAATACAAGTACATTAAGATATTTTAACTACTCCCAATCTACGATATCATTTGTCAGTCATGGTCATCAAAGCCATCTGCGCCTCGTCTGCATTGTGATGTCTATTTGTATGGCAAGCAATGGTAGCATCCTATCGGATGTCTGAATACATTATCTCTGGAGGGGGCGTATCATCTAAATACAGTACGGTGTAAAACAAAGGTGTATCAAGAATTAAGATGTAGGGCCAAAGCTGTAAATTGATGAGAGTCATAGTAAAACCGTGTCCCTACAAAGGTAGGACAAAGGGTGCAAAGTGAAAATCTTTTTATTATATGTTATTAATACAAAAATACAAACTTGAAAGCAGTGGTGACCCAGTGGTATCGGCCGCGACTTACAAGTTGTAGTTCGTGGGTTCGACCCCAGGCAGGCTTTGTGTAAATTATTTCATCACCACTGCTCTCAAAACGGTGAAGGAAAACATCGTGAGGAAACCGGCATGACCTAGAACCAAAAACTCGAAGACATGTGACATCCACCAACCCGCACTGGGCCCACGTGGTGGATTACGGCCTATTCCCTCTCACAGAGAGGAGGCCTGTGTCCCAGCAGTGGGAACATTAATAGGCTGTTGATGTGAATACAAACATATACGACTCCACCCCTTCCATCTTCTGCAATTACTCTTTAAATTAACCTTATTAACCGATTAATAACTCATATACAATATCTTCAATTAAAATTGCCAATAAACTGCATTTTTTTCCAGAATAGGGCAAAAATTCAGTCACGACCTGATGAAATCAAAAAACTATTAAAAATGTACACCGAAACAGAACGTACTGTCCCTACATAACTTCATAAAAATACTAGGAACTATAGAATAATGCAGCCATATTCGATCACATTATACAAAGGTAATAACGGGCAATGGAGTCCGGAGTCCGTATAGTATGGCCTCCGGACATTCGGATAATGCCGAGTCACTGGGCGTGTTCTTATATCTGTCTTCACTGTAACAGATGATCAATCTATTTTGTGTAAAGACGTAATATTTTATTTGAGCTTTCGTGATTACGGAGGTGTCTTTTGCTTCATTTATGTTCATATATCTAGTTATACGCAGGCATAGAAGGTATTTTACAAAACGCGCTATTTGACCTCTCGTATACATTTTAAATCACATGATGTGGAATTAAACTAGCTTCAACGCTTTAAAACACAATCACAGACCTCTAAAATTCAAAGCCTGCTAACACATTCGCTGACTTAAAAACCTTTAACAAAACTGACCTCTTTTCAAACCGGGGTCATGTCTACGTTCCACAAAGCTTAACTATGATTCGTAAACACAGCAAAAAGTTTAACAACCGCCAATACAAGGGACCCAACTAAAAGCGGCGAGTCGGCCATTGGGGAGTGACCGCGCGTGCTCAAGCACTCGTCTTTACTTGAGTCAAAGCACGCGATTGTAACGAAGTGTAAAGTTAAAAGGGGAATGTTGTTGTTTTAATTGGGCCAGTGGAAAATATCGTAGTTTCAAATAAGGACTATTTTTGAAGAAGTTGACTCATACTTTGCCTATGGTTACGTCATAGTGGCCATATTATTAAACTTACTCAAAGTCAAAGAATATCCCAAAGGATCAAAATCCCGGGATAAAAAGTCCCTAGTCCTTATCCAGGACATGTAATATTCTAACCATGTGCCAAAATCATTTCAATACGTTAAGACGTTTAAAGGTAACAGACGCAGAAATATAGTATGGAGTCTGAACTTTGCCAGCGGCCTTGATCGGGTATAAGTCAAAAACAGTCTCATTGGGACATTTTACATATAAAAGGTATTATATTCTTACCATAATCTGCTGATGAAGCGTGATGGAAAACATCTTTATAATATTAGTACAGTACGACCGATGAGTCGTGGCTCGTTTGAAGTTAGCGCCAAGTGGTTGTGCAGAACATACTTTACGAACCAAATGGCGGTAAGAAGCGGCGTGCAACACGAGTGTACAAGCGCGAAAGTTCGCAAAACCTATGTTTAGACGGGTCACGACTCGGTCGTACTGTAGGATAGTAGGAAATATCATTATTTGCGTAGACCTTTTGGCAACAAAACACATGTCTTTTACTTGTATAAAAGTGTGCAAGTATCTTGCATTGCAAGGCATGCGAGCTACTTGCACAGTTTTGTACAGTACAGTACAGTAAAGGCGGGTCCGTGGCTTAGGCCCCCAGTGGTTGAGGCACCTGTGGCCGACCCCCCGATTCGATAAAAAATTTTTTTTGTAAATGAGTAAAGTGTTTCACCAAAGTATTGTTCCTTGCTAAACCAAAATTATCTATCTAATAGCAGAAAGAATAGATCGCCACTTAACCTTATCCTTAAACACATTCTTCCCAAAAAGCATATTTATTTTGTGTAAAAGATTTTACACTTGATTATTTTTATGCTTAGAAAATTTTAAAACATTTCACACGTAAAAAAATTGTTATTCTACGAGTATGTTTGTTTTTTTAGCCTGATTATTTGGTTTTGCTATTGCTATTGAAACTGACTGTTATAATTATTTCAAAATTATTCTCATTTGTTTAAGGTTCCATAGTTGATTATGTTTAATTATTATTGTTATAAAGATAAAAAAAACATTAAGTTAGTTGCTCAGCAGTAATTTTTAAGACTTAAACTATTTAAAATCACTACCTGTCTTATTTTATTACATTTGAGACTGATTATTATAATTAAATTAAATGATTCTCTTGATTATAGGTAATGAAAACTACGATTTATAAAAAAAAAATATTAGTATTCTTATTGAGATAAATAAATAAATAATGAAAAATAACTACAACTTTCATTTTTCAAAAGATACAACCAATATAAAACATTTCTTTGTTATAAATATAATTATGATTTAATATTATACATGTCGCATCAAGGCTGGCCAATAGATGTAAACCATCGGGAAATCAGGATGTATTCCTTTAGGTTAAGACATCGTGTGTGGGCAGGTCGGTGGGTACAATCGTGAAAATGAAATCACACAAATTATTCGATACACTGAGTATATTCAAATAGACACAAGTTACATTCTTGCTTACTAATATTACGGATCGACACTGATTCTAAGACGTGTTAGCTCTAAGGCTGTCAGCACTCAACCGCCAGTACATTTTTAGCTCAACTGCTACATTCTATTATCCCCACCACACAAGTGGTTAGAGAAAGCGCGCCAAAGCGTAGTTGTTCTTGCTTTGCCGCCAGATGGCGTGCTTGCGATTTGTTTTGACGTCCGTACTATTGACTAAACCCGACACGGCCATCCTGCGAGACAGGCGTCCTCGTCTGTTCCTCATTGTCAGGTTCTAACAGTGTATCGAATCATGTGGAAATCCTCAATGGATGTCCTCAGCCCTTGGGGAAAGCTGAGGGGTCTGTCAGACTCCTACTGACTAAAACCACATGGTGTTCTCTAGGCCGTAGTTTATCTTGAGAGGCGAGCGTGGAACACACACGTCGCCTTCTCGGGGCCTCTCTCAGGTGACAGATCCCCAAATCTATCACCCGCAGGCTTCATCATCTTGTCTTCGCTCCATGTCACCTCATGTCGTGTTGCGCCACACGTCCTCTTAGTCTACTCCGACCCGCCAGTCTCCCATCATACAAGGGATGTTTTTCTGAAACACAAAATTTCCGAACAGTATTCACTCGCCCAATCCTGACGCATACTCTAGGTGAGTGACGAAACATTTTGAATCAATCAAACATGATCATTTAAATGTCTCATTTCACCTTTGCAAGGAAAGAGTAATTCTATTTCCAATTTAAAGAAAATAGTAACTCAATCATCGATTTGGTACCTAAAAGCACCCAATCATAGTGATTACAAAGTCCAAGTACCACTGATAGTCATTAATCTCAAATTAAATCCAGCAAAAGAAACCACCAGGTATCTTATTCACGATATTTAGCTATCTCATAGCTCTCTTAGCAATCACAATTGCTCTACTCTAACATCTCCACGATGTCGAGTCAACTCAACTCTCTGAACTCAGAAACTGTTCACACAGAGATTTAGTCTGTCCTATGTTACGTCAATTCATTATCTACTAACCCAATTGGTACTTGAGCTTCGTGTGTCTTACTAACACGATCTACGCAAAGTAATCAAAATTAGAAAACTATCATTATTTAAATTTTCGTAATGAAGGCTTGACGATTCGAACGTCATCAACATTAACATGGTGACCTCACCAAACGCATGACTGCGAGTTTACTTTCTTGTAACCTCATGTCTCAATAGGAACTTTCTGTAAGGTTCCTAACACAAACATGAATTTTCACACCAGACATAGTGTCACACAGACTTACAGGTGCCATACAGGCCTACCGTTGCCATAAAGACCTCCAGTTGCCATACAGGCCTACCGTTGCCATACAGGCCTACCGTTGCCATACAGGCCTACCGTTGCCATACAGGCCTACCGTTGCCATAAAGGCCTACCGTTGCCACACAACGCTCGGCTACTCCTGACTAAACTAAATTATTGGGTTCGTGAAAATAGGGAAATTTTAGAACTCTACTCTTTAACTAAATCATTACCCTGGGCCATGTACCGCTAGTCGTTCCAAACAAACTTTAAAACTTAACCGCAGCAAAAACTGCCAAGCTTACAGAAACCTTCGAGTAAAACCTCCAACGCCACGGCTCTCTAGCCGACCAGCAATTGTATTGCTCTCACAACGGTCTCTAGACTCCGACCTCCTGGATTCTGGTATCCACTGGTATGGTCAAACATAATACGTTCGATAGACTGAATTACTCGACACCTTAAGCTTGCTCATCATCAAAATCCTTTTGACATCAACATCGACTGGTACATAACCCGCTGGTATCTTCCCTGACCTAACATGTGCATACTTGTAGGTTCTAAGCGTACCTATTTATAGCTTTCGGTGTATAATGATCACCATCCTGTCATAATCACCTATCGCGGATTTAATACAGGGCCTATTTAGTTTTCGTACTAGTGATTCCCACACAACACTATTCATTAGAAAAAAGTGTCCTACGATCAACAAGTTCAACAACTAAAAGTAATAGTAACAATGCTGTTACAGTTTGTTATAATTCAAAGGCAATGCATACTCAACTCATGAAACCTCTTCAAAAACCCATCGCCACATGTTACGCATGAGGTGCGGTCCAGAATTTGTCTCATAAGCAGACATGTTAATCAGATTTGGTTTCAATACCACTGTCATCAACTATGATGTCCAATTCTCAAGGAACTTGGTGATCGGGGACCCTTCTCACAAGATTCGCGCCTTTTATTTAAAGATTTTGGAACATACTGACTGTTAATATGTGGGAAACAATTAAGCCTGATAATGTCCAAGGAAGCCGTGTGAAGGAGCTTCACGAATTAACTCTGATCAAAATCTTTAAAATCAAATACCAACAGCAACTATTTACTATCGCTCACCAACTCAGTTTTTATGTAAGGAAAACGATTGCTAGATCTACTGCTATCATAATATTACTTTGAAAGTAAGCAAGTGAATTCAGATCTGAAGACGGTGGTTGTAAATTCGTTACGCAACAAGATCCTTTCTGAGTACAGGTAAATGACCAGTACCGTTACTAACTCGATACAATTTCGATGCCACTAAGACATTACTAACTCGCTTTGCCACTGAAAACGACTAGTTGTTCAGTCATTTTGGATATCTCAATTCCATCATATGGGATATCTCATCCTAAGGTTCGTACTAAACCTAATATTGAAACTAGGAAAGTACTAACTAGCTAATAGGAAACTCATTAGCTACTTGCTTTTTACTAAGTGTGTCTTAATTACCTAGTGATAGTGCCAGATATCACCACGACCAACTCAGTGGTCAAACATGAACACTTAAATCTCGAACTAGCATCTCTTCACTAGAGAACCTTCGACCTCACTATCGAAATAACATGGAAGCGACTCACCGAGTATTCCATTCCAAATTTGCGCGCGCTCCCGACCTCACAGCTGTGGTCATAGCGTTCGACTACCACCTGTGAACTGCTAGGCTGCCATCGGTCTTAACCTCTCAGATGTTGACACGTCAACCTTCGCGCTCAGCATCTGAATCGCTAGCCTGCAGCAGAGGCTTCAGGCTGCGACACAATATGGTATCTGAAACATGAAAAACATTACGAGAGTATATGTTCACACGGTTATCTTAACCATACACAGCTTTAGATGGAAATTAACCAGTGCACCGGTGTAGTAACCTTAACCAATCAATCTGCCCAGTCCCCCTCCAACAACACCGGGGTCGGCCTCCAGTCCCACCGGACTCAGCTGAGCACTAGTGCCCTACATAGAATGACTGCCTATCCGACCTCCACAACCCAGCAACTGGGCAACACGGTACCCCCCGGCAAGACTGGTGTCAGATCTCAGGCTTCCGACCACTCGTAACGACTGTCAAAGATCTTCAAATGACAGCCGGGACCAACGACTTTACGTGCTCTCCGAGGCACAGAGGAAACCCGGTATGTCGAAATGGTCACCCATCCACGGACCGACCCCGTCAAGCGTTGCTTAACCTTGATGATCGACCAGTGCGGCTGTTATTATTTAGCCACGAGCTTCTAGTAGTAGTAGTCAGCTAAACCGGCATGGCCAAATAGGTTATTATGGACACCGAATGTGAGGGCAGAGTTCCTGTCCAAAACATGAACCTACTGTAATATGTGGTTGCCCAAAGTGCCTAGGTGTAGTTTAGCCCTCCGATTCGAAAAGAAGAATATCAGGCCTCTTCTCAAACTCAGTTAACTCTCACTACATAGAACTATCACACTACAAAACTAATCAAAATATTTCATTTGGAATTATAATATTTTCCTGACTGAAGTGTAAGGTAGGCACCATATCGTTCCAAGGCCGTCGGCGTCCCAATAATAGTCTGCCAAGGCTAGTCAAGGGTCACTGCCAGTGTTAGCAGAATAATAACTCTTCAATAACACCAAAACTTGACCAGCGATAACTAACATGAGATTATGGACCCGACACGGGCACTGGGCGCCATACCGTACACAAAACCAAAATTTTGAATAATGAACACTCTTGGCCATAGTCATAACAAAATGAAAACGACTCACCAGATTGACATAAAGATCAGTGTGTATGGATCTTTCCACACGTCCACACACTCTGCCTTGACCTGTCCAGCTCCTTGGTAGTTGCTAGCTTCCTTGCTGCCCCGCTCCGTTATTGATTATTCAAGACTGAGGGTAGTCGCAACTGACACCGCGAATTTTTTGCAAGAATGTAACCGCCACTTTCACTATCTTTGTTTTTACGTGTGATCTCATTAGCACGACCGAATCCCACTTCTGATGTCGCATCAAGGCTGGCCAATAGATGTAAACCATCGGGAAATCAGGATGTATTCCTTTAGGTTAAGACATCGTGTGTGGGCAGGTCGGTGGGTACAATCGTGAAAATGAAATCACACAAATTATTCGATACACTGAGTATATTCAAATAGACACAAGTTACATTCTTGCTTACTAATATTAGGGATCGACACTGATTCTAAGACGTGTTAGCTCTAAGGCTGTCAGCACTCAACCGCCAGTACATTTTTAGCTCAACTGCTACATTCTATTATCCCCACCACACAAGTGGTTAGAGAAAGCGCGCCAAAGCGTAGTTGTTCTTGCTTTGCCGCCAGATGGCGTGCTTGCGATTTGTTTTGACGTCCGTACTATTGACTAAACCCGACATACATATACTTACAATCACTATACAATTATTATTTTTATACAACATGTTTGTGCCTGACAGTACATTTGATCAAAGACTGCTTTGAAATAAATTAATCGAATCGGGGGCGTCGGCCACAGGTGCCTCGAACACTGGGGGCCTAAGCCACGGACCCGTAAAGGCATGTGTATCGTCGCCTTTTTGTGAAATTACAAGAAGTAAAACGAGCAAATAACCTAATATTCTATGCTGGGAATTCACATGATTTTTTCACTACTGTACGATTCAGTGGTTATTTTTATAAGAATAGCCTGCTTTTAAATGTAATTGTCATACTTTTCATTTAATTATTCCATCCTTCACCTACGTATTGTACGAAACTAATAGTGCAGCGTGAAATGACATATTACAGACATAACTAGGAATATGGATCGCATTGTCTTGTGCGCCTCGCTCTTCATGGAACTCAGATCAATTAGGAGCAATAGATAGTTAGATACCAACATATATGACGATATGTCGTACAAGATAGGATATAGCCACAGAGTCTACACAATGTTATGAAGTAGTAGAATAGTTTGTTGAAATCTTCATCATTTCAGCCGGCAGATGTCCACTACTGAATAGAATTCTACTTCCCTCTAGTTTGACCAGTCCCGTGCGTCTCGGACCCTTTTTTATGCTCGCCCTTGACTATATCACCTGGTGATAAGCGATGATGTTCCATTCAGCAGATTCCTGAAACCTTCACCAGGTCATCGGTCCACCTATTCGGAGGCCATCCTACGCAACGTCTTCCGGTTTGCAGTTGCCACTCCAAAACTTTTCGGCCCCATCGAACATCCCTGCTACTGCCCATTGTTTAAATGTTAAAAGATTATAAAATTCTGTTACTAATAAAAAATACACTTCACTATCGTTAAGTGTCATATTTTACTCATTTTTAATCATATTATGGCCACGGAAGCAAAGTCACGGGCAAATGCTAGTTAGTGACTAAACAAAAGCTAGGAAATGATTATTACAGACTTTGCGATATATTTTCTAAGAAAGACTGATATATCAAATAAATTTTATTGGACTCAAACTAGCCGCAAAATTAAATTGGTTGCTATAGGAAAAATGAGGAAATTCAAAGGAAAATCTGATTTATCAATATATTGGTATTTGTTAGTAAAATATACGTAATATTAAACATTATCACCAAATTTCAAGTTCATAGGGTTCAAATAAATTTTGTAAAAACAGCTGACTTTGGTGGATTATAATTCCTTTGTTTTCCAATATTTAAAAAAAATATATACAGTATTTATCTACTCAACTAGCTCTAACAACGATAGCCCACTCGATGGGGTAGGTCAAAAGTATTTTTTCGCCCCCCCCCCCCCCCCCTCTTTTTTCTGATGTAAATAATATTTTTTGACAATTTGCGTGGCTTTATGTCAACAAGATGCTTATACTGTGAACATTTTAAGACTGTAGCTCCAACCGTTTGGTCGTAAAACCCGTGTGACAGACGGACAGACAGACGGACAAGTGAGTGACAGCAATAGGACTCCGTTTGGACCTTTTATGTACGGAACCCTAAAAATCAGAAGCTAAAGCTAAATTGTTTGGTTGATTGTTTGTAAGAGATTGTCCTGTGCGATAAGGTCGCCCATTTTACTCTTGTTTTTACCCGACTGCCGAAGGAGGGTAATGTGTTCATCAAGTCTATGTATGTATGTAAGTATGTATGTATGTATGTATGTATGTATGTTTGTTCCTATGTGGCGTTCCAGAGACCTAACGGTTTGGCCGATTTTGATGATTCATACGTCAATCGATTCGTTTTAACCTTGCGAGTGACATAGGCTACATTGAAATTGGAAAATAGAAAAATGGCGGCTTTTGGGCGCCATATTGTGGGGGGCCAATTTTATTTTTTCTTTCAAAGCCATCGTGTGGGGTATCAAAATAAAGAGTTTCAAGAGGTGATTTCAAAAATATATAACACTTATATATTTAAATGTACCTAATTCGAAAAAAAAATTAACTAAAAAGTTATAAATAAAAAAGTTAATTAAAAAAATCAAAATACCCGACTGCTTAAAAAGCGAACTAAAAAGACATCTGGTTTTGGTCAGCCTGCTCGCGAATATGTATCCTCCGACTGCACTGCATGATTTTCTTCTTGTTTACGTCTTTTTAGTTCGCTTTTTAAGCAGTCGGGTATTTTGATTTTTTGTAAATGTTTGTCCTGTATGTTTTTATGTGATGTACAATAAAGAATATAATAATGAATTAATGTTAATGATTTAATAGTAGGTAGTCTAGTATTTGCTGATTTGCTAAACTGTATAAAACCGAAAGAAAATCTTAACACTGTACTCAATAAAAATATGTTCATCAAGTCCCCTTAACGATTTTTAAAGAGTCCCCATAATCTTTTAACTCAGCTACATTTTAACTGACTTTTAAAGCGAGTAAACTTGTTTTCTAAATGAGATAATATTATAAGGGCTAAACATTGGAAAATTTTCAGCAACAGAAAATTATAATTGCAAATTGTAAAAAGTTTTTACTTAGTTCGGAACATCAAATGGAATGGAGTAGTAGTCTTTGATCTAGACATTTTTGTTCGGCACTAGAACAAGACTGTTTATTTCAATATGTCTGGGGTTATAATATGTTAGGTCGTGCACAAACTTAGGTTTGTGTTCTGTCAACAACACACAACATTGTTTTGGAGCAGTTTAAGGCAGTGGACATCTATAGTGGACATACTAGGAACAAAACAACTTACTCATAGACTACCGTAGACAGAACTGTTTTGGCATGTGTCCGGTTCTGCCAAGTATTAGCGCCATCATATTTCCTTAAAATATTGTAGTTTGTCTCTAATAGACAGTCATAGGCTCTAGGACACAAACTCTGTTGAGGTAAAAGTGTGTTAAAAATACAAAATGCATGATATTAACAAGCGCCAGCAGTAGTAGTTAACCTCATGTATTTGTAATCTTTGACAATCGATTTTTTTAACAGAATGTGATTTTGTCTTGCCCTCTTGAATTAAGTCTGTGCACAGATTTAGAACAAAAATTTTAGCGGCTCATCTTAGAATAATAGCTGGAAAAGTAATATTGGGTATACGACAACTGTGTACCGAATAGGAATTGCGTATTTGCGAATATTGTATTTTTGCACTTATATCTTTGGTTGGAATGAAATGTGTGAAGTTGAAAGCTTGTTTTGTTTGTAAATGGAAACGGAATAGAAATAATGGTTGTACCTTTGTTCTTGGTTGTATCTTTGGTCTTTGGAGTTTTAATTTATCGGTGGGCAAATCGACCACTCTTAATTATTTAGTAGGCAATTCGCCCAAATTTTGTTATAGAGTACAAAAAAATAAAAAAGGTACAGTCGTGCTCACCTCGTGTCTCGAAAATAATATGAAGAATTAATCGAAATTAATAGATATTTTACTAGAAACTAGGAAAGCAATTAATTAAATAAGTAAATACCACTTAAAACGTGGAGATATGCCAGTTAGATAAGACAAACTACCAGGAGCAGGGCTAGAATCTTTAGCGGTAGGGACTAACGGAGTAGTAGGACTTCAGAATCGAAAATCGCCCGGTACTCTTTATACCGGCCTCGGTAATACTTAAGTTAGTCTTTACCGGTAACGATTCCAGCCCCCCAAATATTAAGACTTCTTCATGATTCTGGCTTCTTGGTAGTTTGGTTATAAATGCTTATAACGTTCAATATCTAACTAAGAAAGCAAAATAAAAAGTTATATTTTATCATGTTTTGCCATAAAGACACCAAACATTCATCTACCCTACTTACCCTACTCTACCTACCCTACCCTACCTACCCTACCTACCCTACACTACCCTACCTACATACCTATCCTACCTATGTGGGTAAGGTACCATTGTCTATTTCTTAATTTTTTTTTCATAAGAACCTTCTCCTAACAATAACAAACACAACAAAAAAAGAATAAGCGAAATCGGTCCAGCCGTTCACGCGTGATGCCGTGACCAAGGGAAATAGGGATTAATTTTTATATATATAGATAGATTAAACTCTCTACCGATTTTATGTTTCTGACGTTACTTTGCCTCTAAAAAAGGATTCGTCCGAAACACCACTCAAAAATATTATTAATAATGAAATTCCTGATTCGGCCGGATCGGGCGAAACTCATCGGCCGAAACGCCTACTAAGCCGGATGTAGTGCGTAAGCTTCCCTACAAGAAGTACTACGGCTACTTCAGAACCGAAATTTCACGGACACGGATCGGATGTTGAGCGTAACCGCCCTTAAAGTGTTAGTGTTTATCTTCATAACATTCCATTTACATCTTACCTATTCAAGAAAACTGGTTGGCCACCTCCGCACCGACCTGAGCGCTCCATAAATTCCGAACAATTAAATTATAAACTGAAAATACGTCTCTTTAAATAATCCTAAAATGCGGCAAAGCAAAATTAAATAAGGCTTCTAATTGATTCGTATTATTATAAGAACAAATAACACACCAGAAGTGGCCACGTGAAACGAAAAACTTTCCTCCCTCAAACCGTCAATTCAATTTAACTTGGAATAATATTTTTCGTTTAGCTTTTAACAAAAGTAATATTCGTTCCGTTTTCACAATGTTCCCTTAATTCTCCCATCTTTGTTTGATCTGAGTCGTAATGGAGATTGTAAAAGGAAGAAAAAGCCGAGGGATAATACGCGATTTTAGGCAATACGCTCTTTGATATTCAAAGCTGCGTAATGTTTTGTAGCTTTCAATATTTATGAATTGTGGGTAGTAATCTTTATGTTAGGTATGTCTACAATGTGATTTTTATGTAAATCCGTAATATTTTAGCAGTATGTCGTTAACTTTGCTTTTGTTAAAAGTAAAACATTGTCTTTATAATCAACAGGTTTATGTTTGTAAATTATATCATGGTACGCGCAGTTGGTCTATATGAAACACTAATAGATTACCATTTATGCAAATTACAAATAGTATTTATGCAAAATACAAATTTTAAACACCTGGCCCACTTGGAAATCTTTAACTGACTACGAAACCAGATGGCTGGCACAACTTTGTCCAAATGGGGTTACTCCAATGTGCCACAATGTTATTGCGGAATAGCCTACGTTCCAAACAATGCCTCATCTCTTGTAGTGCCCGCTGTGCAACAAGACCTTTACGAGGCAAATGCTAACGCTATCAAAGTGGTTGAAGTCTGTTCAAAATATAAGCAGAAAAACACATTTTATAATTTAGTTTTCCATGTATTCACTTCAACATTGACTGCAAACTCTATTTCACCAGAAGCGTTAGTTGAATAGGTAACCAGCATAAATGCTTTAAATGACCGAATAAATGATGAAAGACCTGGAACACTATTCTGAAACAACTTTACATGAAGTTCATTTCCGTACGTTTTCCGTAACGAAAATCTCTTTCCAGTACGGATACAAGTGAGCTAGTGATAGTGCGTTTACAGTATTTTCGGTTTACAATATTAGAAGGATTTCCTATTGAAATGTTTGCAGTTTTTTGGTGGGTAGGTGCAAAAAAGTAAACACATGTTCCCAAGTCAATCATTTTAATTTTAATAGAATTTTCAATATTTTAATTAAAATTCGTACCTAATATTTTATTTTAATATATCCTTAAGAACATACCGTGTGGGCAGTAACATACACATGCCCTAAACAGTGGTTATTGCATTTACTTGCTGGCTTGAGCTGTCACTTGAACTTTGACCTCACTGACTATTGCACTTGAACACTAAGCCACTATCATGAGCTCAATAGCTGACATTGCGGAGACACAGCGCTTGGCAATAACATCCCTCAACCAGCGGATGGCTGATTTTGAAGAACATCTGAAAATTTCTTCAGCTGGAACAGACTTGAGCGGGCTTCACAAAGATTTCACTGTCTTCAAAGAGCATGTGTGGAGTGTCCTCAGTGCATTGCAGCTGCAGATTGCTGAGGTGAGCAGGAGTGTCGACGTCATTGAGATGCGTCACAGGAAAAAGTTCTTGCTGCTTGGGGGTGTGCCTGAGAAGACTGGTGAGAGGCTCCCAGAGATTGTGGCATCCCTTCTGCAGGATAAGCTGGGCATTACTGATCTGGCACCGTCTTCATTAACAGTATGCCACAGGCTGGGTGCAGCTTCAGAAGGTCACTCTAGACCTATACTGCTTCAGTTCATGGAGTCTGCTATTAGGGGCCAAATCTGGAAAACCAAGACCAAGCTGAAGGGTACCTCTTATGTATTGTCTGAGTACCTCACCCGTCGTCGGCAGTATGCTTTTACAACAGCTCGCAAGTTGTTCGGTGTGACTAACGTGTGGACTATGGATGGAAACATTAACGTCAAGCTCCCTAATGGCAAACGTCGGCGGGTTTTCACTGTTGATGAAGTCATCGCGCTGGGTGCGGAGCATGGCAGGTCGCTGGATCAAGTGGTTCTTCCGGATCTTAACCCTGGCTCGAATAATACAAGCCCGGCACCGGCGCAGGCACACACTCGGTCAAGGAGGTTGGCGAAGAAGAAGTAACTTGTTTTGTTTACACTCATAATTTTGTCATGTCCTTTTTGCCTGATAGTTGACATCCATAAAGCTAGTTATTTTTGTTCGCCGATTTTGGGCGGTGGGAGCACGTCACAGTGACTTTTTCTTAATTAAATTCGTATCGTGTACCGACTTTGTTCTTGACAGTCATTATTTTTGTTATGAAAATGAAATGTCGCTGTCACTTGGCTGTCACTGTCTACGGCGTATTGCATTCAGTTACGTTCGGAAACGCGCATTAGTATTAGATTTGTTTTGTGAACAGTCTGCCGGCAGGTTTTTGCAATTAATTCGTGAATTTTTATTTCACATTTAACATTTATTATATTTATTATATTACCTATTATTTTTTTTAAGTTAATATTATATTTATTTAATTACCTGCGTAATAATTATGTCTGACGACGACTCATTTTATTCTTGTTCGTCCACGTCTTTTTCAACTTTTGACGACTCCCTGTCCGTGAATGGTTTTCTGAGTAGTGAGTGCCAGCGATTTGACAAATGCTTTAACGTATGTCATGTCAACGCTCAGAGCATTCCTCAGCACCATTCTGATATATTGGATTTATTTTCTGATGTCACTTTGCATGCTGTTTTAGTGTCCGAGAGTTGGCTAAAACCTGAACTTCCCTCGACTTTTTACTGTTTACCTGGCTATTTTTTAATTCGCAACGATCGTACTGGGAAAAGAACCGGGGGTGTTGCCATTTACCTGCGTAGTGATATCCCTTACAAAATTTTATCTTCTTCATCCCCAATTTATAATGGCAACCCTGAGTACTTATTTATTGAAATTGTAGTTAAAGGGGTTAAGGCCGTTCTAGGAGTTGTTTACTGCCCTCCTGCTATAGATTACTTCTCCATTCTTGAATCTCTTTTTGAATCTGTTTCCTCAGAATACAAACATCTCATAGTCATAGGTGATTTTAACACCGACCTTTTGAAGGATAACCCTCGATCACGTAGACTGAGAGCGATCCTGGAGTCGTCGAGTCTGTCACTCCTTAAACTTAATCCAACTCATCATAACTTTGACTCAAGCGATTCCTGGATTGATCTCATGATTGCATCTTCTGTGGATCTCGTTGCCAACTACGGTCAAGTGGCTGCGCCTGGTTTATCCAGACACGATCTCATTTACATGTCCTATAAAATTAAACCCCCTAAGCAGCGGCCTGCTATTGTTCATATCCGGAATTTCGTAAAAATGGATAAAGAAAAGCTCAATAGTGATGCACAATCCATTGATTGGGTTGATATTGCTCAGTCATCTTCAGTGGATCAGAAGGTTGAAATATTTAACAGGTATGTACTCCAGCTCATTGATACGCATGCGCCACTGAGGGCTGTTCGTGTCAAGCGCCCCCCAGCTTCATGGATAACCCCTGGAGTTCGGATGGCAATGAGACGACGAGACCGGGCTTTTAGAAAGTACAGGCGGGACCGCAGTGAGGAGAACTGGATCCTGTATAAGTTGGCAAGAAACCGCTGCAACCAGATGGTAAGAGCATCTAAACGCCGATACATTTGTGAAAATGTCCTCAACTCGTCACCGGCTGATATCTGAAATGTGAACAGTGGCCAACTTATGCCACTGATGTACGAGAACTCCGTCATTTCTCTTTCACCTCATGTAAAAGATTTAGGTCTGTACATTGACGACAGTTTTAGTTGGAATAAACACGTGGCCCAGGTGAGCCAGAAAGTCGCGTTCTCACTGCGGTCTCTCTATAGATTCAAGCATTTCCTCCCATCCAGCACCAAAATCACTTTGGTCCAGTCACTTGTGCTTCCCATTATCGACTATGCTGATGTTTGTTATCCTGATCTATCCCAAGAACTTCTAAATAAATTGGATCGACTTCTCAACAATTGTATTCGCTTTGTATTTGGCCTTCGTAAATACGATCACATTTCTTCCTGCCGTTCTCAGCTTAAATGGCTGCCAATCCGCCTAAGGAGGTCCCTCAGATCTCTCTGCTTGCTCTTCACTATTATGAACGATCCTTGTGCTCCCGATTATCTAAAAACTTATTTCAAAGTGTTGGGCAGTTCTCACAGTCGTAACCTTCGAGCTTTCAAAAATCTACTTCTCCAGATTCCTTCACACCGCACCGGTTTTATGTCCAATTCATACGCTGTCTCAACTATAAAGCTCTGGAACGCGCTACCCTTTGGCATTAGAAAGGCTGAAAGCAAATTTACTTTCAAAAGAAGAGTTCGTGACCACTATTTAAGTCAGAATAAATAGCTCTCATCTAGAGACAGGAGTCTAGTCATAGTGATTATTAATAGGTTTCTCGTTTTTTTATATATATATATTTTTTTTTTTTTTTTTTTCATTTGTTATGTGTTGAAGTATTTATTAGTCTATTTTATTTGTATATGTGTATCATTAATATTTATGTATATGTAAGTTTCATTAATATATAAGTAAGTTTATACATTTTCGTATACAAGTTGTTATTTTTCGATATTATTTTGTACCCGTTCACAATGTTGTCTTTTTTAACCCAAAGGTTGACTGGTAGAGAATGCCTTGTGGCATTAAGTCCGCCTATGTACCACTATTGTACATGAAGTTTAAATAAATAAATAAATAAATGTGTACAAGGAATGTTCTATTTACGGTTCAATTATGTGGAACTCCAGAATTGCAATTCGAGTAGGTAGCTAGAAATATAGGTAATGATTAGTAATAATTCTAATCAAAAGATAACATTCGGAATGTTACACCATGCCTTTATGCCCAAAGTTTTGTGTAGAGGTGTACCAACCCCGTTCTCCACTGCTCTAAAAACGGTGAAGGAAAACATAGTGAGGAAACCGGCATGTCCTGCACCTGTAGCCAAGTTAACAATCTACAATCGATAACGCTAGTAGAAAACGAAACAATGTATGGGAATGAAACATCTGAATTTTAAGTCACGTGGTCAGACCATACAAATAGAAGGCGAAGGCGTTAACAAGTGTAGAAAGAGATTCGATATAACGTTTGTAACTTGGCTAGGAGGGCTGGACCATAAATTCGAAGATATGTGACATCCACCAACCCGCACTGGGCTCGCGTGGTATGATGTAATGTCCATTCCCTCTCTCACAGAGAGGAAGCTTGTGTCCCAGCAGTGGGAATATTAAAAGTATGATGATGTACCAACAGTGCTAATTATGCCTAAAAGTCAAATATTAATCACTAACAAACGGATACAAATTCAGACTTTGGGCTTCTACTAAGAAATACCTGGTAAAAAAAACAAAATAACATTTTACCCGACGCGGACATAGAACCCAGGACCCCACGTGCAGAAGAAACGCTAGCGACTGTTAGAGCAAAAAAGCAATCAAAAGGTTAAAGAAGAATATTATGAATCACCATAAAATACCGATATCTAAGACCCCTTAATTCCTTCGTATCAGCAATAAAGACAATCTACGAGGTTTTCGGGTAGCCCGCATACCAGGAAAATCCTTACCACTCGACTCCATTGCCATATAAAAACATGTTATACAGAATTGCTTACAAAGAGGAATACTATTTTGCTTACAAAAACACTCGTGCCCTTTGCCACGGTCTTACATAAAGCGGTATTATAGTTGCTTATCGCAAGTAAAGTCGAAATTTCACCAGAAAGAACTAGTTTTTCTTTGGGTTGTATTCCCAGTTTCATCATGAATATGGATAGGTGAACGGTGATTTGGAATAGTTCACAAGACGTCTCCGTTAGTATTGACAACAAAGAACTTTTTTTTTTAAAACAAAAATAAATATGGGTTAAAAGGTATTTTTTCGACATCTAGCAAACCGAAATTGTCTTGCTTGTTTATTCATTTAATGATCACCAACGAGTAACATAACAAAAACTTACAGAAAATATAGAAATTGATAAACATATTACTACACTATTGTACTACTGTTATGCACACTAAATGATAGGTAACTATGGCTTACACTTATTGAGTATACATGCTAAATTAATACATATTCAACTAAATTAAAATCAAATTATCATTGAACAAGAGATTACATTAATATTTAGATTAAGGTTATGTCAAATTAGCTCTAAATATAGACGTTGTCAAATCAGATCAAAACAATAAAAATACAGTATTTTTAATGGTATAATGTATTTATATTTTTCTTTCAAAATTGTAAGAAAAATGGACTGCTTGAGACTTAAAATGCATTGTTTGAATTATGTAGAACAATAAAGGTTATATTTATGACCGTTGGTCAGTAAGTCCTTCATAAATATCACTTTTTCCCCCTTGAATCATTCTGCCTAACGTTGAGGGTTGTCATCTCTATGACTCTTTCCCAAAAACATATTCCGCCAAATATTTTACACACTTTACAACTCGCGTAAATCTCACAAAATTATACCACTGTGAGTTGTTTTTCTTTTTTTCGTTTTGAAGGACATTTATTAAAATTGTTTGGGGCCAGTAGATGGCCACGATAATTTCAGCATCAGAAACGCGGCACAGGTCATCTACGGTGCAAGTGAACGAACAGTAAACGTATAAAAATATATCCTATCCTATAGTCCAAATCCATCCAGCCGTTGAGACGCAATTGCTTTACAAACATATTACAGATTTTCACATTCACTATATCAGTAAGATAGTAACTGTAAACCATAATATATTGCCACAGTACTCAATGTCTCTTCGGGTTCGACAAACTCATTATAGTGATGTTAAACCCAATGTAGGGCATAATGTTACCGAAATGCGTTATATTATCTACCGCCGTAACTTACCATTTTGCATGACTGCTATCTATTGTGCTTCAAGCTTTATGATACTCTCCTTCTCTATGGTAGTTGAGCAGTTTGTTATGTTTTGTATAAACATGAGTATAGACTAGAGCATTTTCTTGTAATAGAACATCGAGCATTCGCTGTTTTCCTATTCCACTGTTGATCTACACGGCTATAAAATGGCAGGGTATGACTTGCAAACTCAATTAATGGGCCTCCCCATAAATAGTCGCTAGCACTTTAGTGACGTAGCGCCAAGGGGGCAGCATATACGGAGGTGGTTGAGGAGTGGAGAGGTATACCACGGCTATCAGGACAATCTTGGCGGTACGGACAAGATCCCTACCAGTATCTTACTGGGTTAACTTCCTTCCTTCGAGCACGTTTGCTCTTGCGAATCTCCTCAAGCCAGCCAATTAAGGCAAGAGAGAGGTGGGAGCTCTGATCCCCGTCAGTGTTCACTCCAACCGGTCAATAAAGGCAAGCCGGAGATGAGGGATAAGACCACTTCCTTGGAAATTAGGTTCGTGGGGTCGCCACTGCCCACTAACTCACCACAAAGCTGCCCTGCGGATTGTATCTCTCTTAGTCTAGCCCCTTACCTTAGGTATGTTGCGGCAAAGTAGAATCTACCGGCACAGACCTAGGGATCATTGAAGCGCGCAAGTCCTGCCACGACGTCAACGTAGATATACTTATTATAATCATACTGTTTGAGCCCAGTAGATGGCCACATTTATTACAGCATTGGAGGCAGTATTCAGGTTGTATAGGGCGAAGACTATCTGAAATATCTAGTGGTTTCATAAAGCCCCTAAATTAATTGAACTGCTAAGTAAAGAGATCCTACCTATATATTTTTTTTATAAAATAAAGCTAAAAGCTAAAGGTCATGAAGCAATCAAACGGGTTATTGGACGATTTGCCCGAATTTAACTCGCCCGAATCGGGCGAATTGACCACTATTAAAAATATTCATTTTTCTGTGTCGATTCGCCCGAAGTTAATTTTAGAGCACAAAAAATAAAAAAGTACAGTCTTGCTCACCCGTCTCTTAAATAATATGAATAATTAATCGAAGTATTAACTTCGATATCTATTAAGATATTTTACTAAAAACTAGGCAAGCAATTCAGTAAATAAGTAATTACCACTTAAAATGTGGAGATATGGCAGTTAGATAAGACATTTATACCCAAACTACCAGGAGGCCAGAATCATGAAGAAGGCGAGTTAAATTCGGGCAAATCGTCCAATAACCCAAACAAACTTGCAAAAACTCGCAAGAAAAATAAAAAAGACTTTAATTACAGCGAAGTCTTACTTTTAATCAACTTATGACTTAGTTTAATTTTAAACTTTGCAAAAAGGTGTTTGCAGAAAACTCAAGGGTTTTCGTTGATCAGATTTTTTGCATAAATAAAATTCAACAAGAAGTTACATTACTAAGAATCATTTCTAGGACGTTTCCCCAATCACCTTTTCAAGCCATGCTCTCTAAGTCGACTCGAAATTAGCTTGTTGTTTATTGACATTAATTGAGAGTGTTTCCGTTGGCATGACAACTGAGTGGAGGTCTTTCAAACTGACTCGAACTATGGGCTTACTTTTTCATTACTGTATTGTCTATACAATAAAATAAACTACAGCGTTAAACACCAACAATCCCTCACTTCAAATTACTTCTGCGTCCAATTTCCTTATTTATTTCTGGAACCAATCGTGTTAAATTAAATTGAGATCGCACGCAATGACCAAAACTTGTTGAGTTAAGACCACATTGCCCCCAACATTAATTGGAGTTCTAAGCCAGGGCATTAAGAGACAAGCCTGAAATCTACTTAACCAGTCAACCCGATGCGAAGGAAAGTTATAATAAAGCAATTTCTTTACAAAAACGACAAAATTGTAGCTTAAAACTAGTTATTTATGTATTTGAATATATAATTCATTCCAATCGCATAAGGCATAAATGAATCCGAAAAGTTTATTAATGGGCATTTTGAAGGTGGACCATTGCTCTCCTGGATAACGTGTACTGAATTTATAATAATACTAGTTTGTGCTCCCGTTGTTGTTAGTGCTTTCGATGCGGGTATAGGTGGTATAGGGGTATAGGCTTTGCATCAAATTTATTCAACCAACCATTCACAATTTTGTCATAATATGTGATTCAAAAACTGACTCTTGTTGTATGTAGTAAAGTTTAATAGGATATATGTCTGGTTTTGAATGGTGAGGTCTCCTAAGTGCTTTATGGGAAATCGATTTATTCATCGAGACCAATAAATATTTAGGCCGCCTCGTTGTTGGGCCTTATTTCCTACGTATTGGAAACCAAGAAACAAAAACAAGGCAAAAAAACCTACTTGATTGTATAGAGTTAAGTTCGGATTTTCTAGTCTATTATCGTTTATAAAATATTAATTAATTAGATAAGTTAACGGACGTAAAGGATCTTCGCTCAAATGGTACCGAAATCAAAGACGTTAACAGAATTTTTTAAATCTTATTTTCGTCATGTATAAGCTTAGCTATGATCATAGCTCTCCAATCTCATATTTACTAGAAAAAATCAACAACAAGAGAAGAAAGTTATTATATTTTTTACTTTAATCTAGATTTTTTTCTTGCAGCTTCTTTCTCACTCAGGTACTCAAACGAAGATAAAACCAGCTAAATGAATAACATTAGCCTTTTATTGCCATTTTTTACTGTCGCGACAGCGACAGTAGTCAAAGAAGGTACCTTTGACTAATGTCAGAATACATAGAAAATACTTATCTCTCTTCAACTTAGTAATTTCCATAATTAAGCCATGCACACATTTTGCAGAACAAAAACTGTAAGCAGGTATTGAAAATATAACATACATTGTAACAAAGACATTGTAATAATCCATTATCATCATCATCATTTCAGCCGAAAGACGTCCAATGCTGGACATAGGCCTACCCCAAGCGTCGCCACGCTGATCGGTCCTGTGCGTTTCGCATCCACCATTGTAATAATACTAGCCTGTAAATGTTCCAATGCGGGGCAAAAGCTCACCTCTTGCAGAAAAAGTATCATCACGATTGCTCAAGGTAAGTTGGCGATTTCAGACTTTGGTATAACTACTAGGAACTATAAGAGCTTCTAGGAGCTCCGACTAAATATTACTCGTTATTGAGATTATTATTAGGTTTTATTTAAATTGAATGATAATTTTTACATTCTTCTGAAATTCACTGGCGCCTATATGACTTGTGGGGCGCTGGACAATTGTTGATAACCTTTTTCAATTAATTCTGAATATGCGCAACAATATAAAAACAGAAGCATTTCGTATCAGTAGTATCTTGAGGTATAGATACAACCTCATCATATTATGTTACAGTACTATTGATGAACAAAACAATAAAAAAAATCCTTTGTTTAATTCAATGCAATAACAGTGAGTACCTATATCATAAATCATACAATTAATTTAGCAATAATTGAACATTGTTATTTTATTATAAGACGTGATTAAGTAATATAATAAAAACTAATATTGCTATCCATTTTTAAGTTTGTATGGACCCCTTTCGCGTAAAAGCCTCCTCCAAGGAGTTCCACTTTTCTCTACGTTTTGAGTCTCAAGCCATCTTCGGCCCGCCGCCACCAGTATTTCGTCTGCCCATCTAGCATAAGGCCAGCCTCTCATCCTAGTGCCTCGCGGTCCCGGCCATTTTATTATTCTGTGTGTCCATCTGTTGTCGGTGTACCTGCTACTGTAAGTGCACGGTTAAAACATTGGAAAAGATGAAATAGTTCCATGTCAGTAGTAACCACAGAGACCATATTATTGCTAATGTCTATACCAATATTCTCTTGTTGAATAAGCAGAGATATTTATTCGTGCGTAAATATCCTATGTTAAGTGGCTGCTTGAGTGGGGCTTTGAATTTAACGGAAATTAACCATTAATTTTCGTAACTGATATTGTAATAGGACGTTGCTACAGTTAGTGGGTTGGTCTGTTTTACTGTCTTGGCTATTTCTGCTTCCTGCATTTACCTAAGGAGATATTGTAGCTTCCTACATGAGATCAAACTAACATTTAAGTTTTCGTTTTCAAATAGAGACAATACATTAATCAGTATTGATACCTAACGACGATTAAGCAAAATAGAAATTAAAAAGGCCCTCATTTTTTCTTTTCTTTTCTCAATATATTAAAACTCATGTTTGATTGTCTTTTTTGTTTTGCACATTTCTTGCAATTTTAATGATAATGCGATGAAAATGTGAAAGTTTTATAATTAGAATAGTTGGCCTTCTTTTTAGCAATTGATCAGCAGATTATAAATTTAGATTCCCTATGGCGAATTTAAATTAAGAACCGCTGATAATTCGCTAAGCAGCTCTCAGATTTTTTATATTTAATATGACAAGTATGCTTCAGGTTGAATGAAAGTTTCTTACGAGCACGAAAGGGCACACAGCTTTTCCCCTTCTTTTTATATTGAAACACTGCCAGAGCCCGGATAAAAGTTTAGACTAAGATGTTCCACTAACAGTTCTCACTTGTCAAAGCAGCTGGGCCATCTTCTAGAGTGAAACCATACATACAGAAAACCATAGAGCATGCTATTACTAATAATAATAGTCTTCGTATAAATTGCGTCGGGCGTAATTTAGCTGGACATTGACATATTTTGAATATTGTGGTGGGTTATCGGTTTTCTCACGCTCGGTTTATAAGGCTGACGCAGGAAGTTTGCCGATGACTACCCTCCCGCCTAACCGCGCGGTGTTCCGCTTTTCCCACCGGAGCAACTGGACAGATTCGCATCTGGACAGATTCTCAGCTGGACAGATTAGCTGGACAGAGTATACCCGCGAAAAAAATTACTTTATAAACTATGAAACATAGGTATTAAATTTAAAAAAATGTTTATTTAAGGAAAGTCTATATATAGCAAAAAGGCACGATAGTAGAATAAGACCTGTCTTTCAATTTGTGACTACTGATTACGGGGAAAAAACTAATATTGAGATAATATTACGACCGTAGGCGTTCTAAACATGTCATGAATGAATTTTTTTCGTTAACGCATCCCTATAATATATTTTGAATCTGCTTATCAATCAAAATTTGCTTTGGCTGACGTTTTGTTGCTTCACAGCTCACAGTGATAGTAACATTAAATTAATTTGGTTTCGCTGATTTTCGATTCGTTTTTTAATAACTGTAGAAACAAAGAAAAGGGATGTCTTTTTTGGTATTTTGGCATTAATTCGCCAGTGCCAACCGTCTATAGCGTTAATAGTCCTAAATTTTTCTCTGTAACAAGATAACTGTTCAGTCAAGACAAATATGTGGATGTCTCTAACTATTCTCAATCTCATTTTTCTTTTTAGGGTTCCGTACCCAAAGGGTAAAAACGGGACCCTATTACTAAGACTTCACGATCCGTCTGTCCGTCTGTCTCCAGGATGTATATCATGAACCGTGATAGCTAGACAGTTGAAATTTTCACAGATGATGTATTTCTGTTGCCGCTATAACAACAAATACTAAAAACAGTATAAAGTAAATATTAAAGGGGGGCTCCCATACAACAAACGTGATATTTTTGCCGTTTTTTGCTCGATATTAATAACGGCAACAGGTAGACGCTTGAAATATTCACAGAATGCTCAGTTGTATATTTACTTCAAAAAATAATAATTAATAAATTAAAATAAAATAAATTAAGGGGGGCTCCCATACAACAAATGTGATTTTTATGCAGTGTTTTGCGATAATGGTACGGAACCCTTCGTGTGCGAGTCCGACTCGCACTTGGCCGGTTTTTTTTTTCTCTTCTTTTAATTGTACTTTTTACAATAACATTTGATAACTTTATATCTCGTTTTACTTTTTATTTTTAGATTCTAACGTTTTATTGTCGGGCCTACGTTGTGCTCCCATATTTAAGTAATGATGTAACATGGAAATATTGTAAAAACAAACCATATTTTTAAAAGAGTAACCATGGAGTTTCTTGCCGGTTCTTCTCCATAGGAAACGACCAACCCGAACCGTGCGCCTTTTGTCGACGTTTTATAAGTGCTCATGTAGGCCTATGTAAAATAAAAATAAAATGATTTTTGATGTTGATTTTGTCATAATATTCGTCATCCAATAATTGGTGCAATAATTGAAAAAGGCTTTACATTCTTCATCTTCTGTAGCCATTTCATTTATTGGCGAAAACACTTAGGTAATAATAATATAAATACCTAATTATGTTTGGTAAAAGTGCTACTTGCGTACACAATTGTGTAAATTTTCGACCATTAACAGTAGATGAAAATTTCAATTCTTTAGATGTTTTCCACACCGCATGCAGAAAATGATAATAACGGCCTTTGACAATAAGATCTGATGGATACATTTTAATGTTTGTGCAATAGCTGATTCATAATTAACGGACAATTGCTCTTTCAAAATTCTAAATGTTCTTGGATACTTTTCATGAGACTTATTTGGTAAAAGAATAAATAGTACTGGTACAAAGATATCACAATCGCTACCCTTGGTTATGTCAACATGTAGCGAGAAGCTGGTAAACAATTTCGGTGCAATTTTGTATGCTAATTTGATGGGCCTAGTTGTTTAAATTGAAGCTTGAACAGATGCAGCTCTTGCCCTCTGGAGCAAGTCGACCACTTTTTCATAACGTCCATATTCCCAACACATCCACTTTAATTATGTCATGGACTGAACACGTTTTATCCAGCTGCAAACTTGTCCAGTTGCGAATCTGTCCAGTTGCTCCGGAGGGCCGCATTTGCCTCGTATGTTCGCCGAACGTCAGAGTGACGTCAAAACGCCATCAGCAAACTTTCTGCGCCCGGCTTATAGTATATGGAAAATGTTAAAGCAGTGGCCGTCGGTCTACTAACACTTTGCAAAAAAAAAAAGGCATTTACAATGATTCGAATAACTAGGTACCTATCTTAAAGGCATAAGAGCTTAAGCAAATTCAGCCTATAATATTCCCACTGCTGGTACACAAGCCTGCTCTCTGTGAGAGGGAATGGGCCATAATTTACCACGCGGGCCCAGTGCGGATTGATAGATGTGATATGCTTGTATTTTTAATTCTAGTCACATGTCAGTTTCCTCACGATGTTTTCCTTCACCATTTTGCAAGCAGTGATCATGTAATAAATAACACAAAGTAATGCGCCTGCCTGGTATTGAATCCACTGGTGGCCGTAACCACTGAGCCACCATTGCTCTTGCTAATTTATAAAACAAATTCACGATAATCCGGATCCCGGTCATGAGGAGAACTTCATTGGTTCCCTTGGGTGTTGTATACACGAGTAAGTGATTAAACAAGAAGAACTCTTTGTTAACATCTGCTTACTCATAACGTACGATGATCTCTTGATCAGCAATTCGTCTCACGGTTGTAATTACGGGTATATTCTCTGGAGAATTGTGGCTGAAGTATTGTGGTTTATTGGTAAGCCTTTTGTTTTGAATGGGGGTTCCCGCATTTAAGGGATATGCCTAATGGTATATTATGTTCTTAAAAACAACTAAAACGCTCTAGAAAATATGTAATTACGTTGTTGCGAAATAAAATTATTCTCTGCTTGGTTTTCAGATTTCAAACTAGTCAGGAGATCGAATTTGCGTTACTTGAAAAATAATTAATGTATAGAGATTACTTTTAATTATAGTCATTAATGAAACTTCATAGACTTGATAGGTATCCACATTTGTAAAGTTAAACCATATTTGTAATAAGTTTTTCGGGCCATCAGCAAATAGTTAATCTACTCTTCACGTGATAATCAGCTTTGCCATTCAACGTGACAATGCTGCCAGCGTTTCGGGGCACTCCGGGGTAGATTCCGGGTCATTTTCTGTAACAGCAATGAGTTCCAATGAGTTTTTCCCTCAGTAAAACTCAGGCGTGTCTTTTTCCACTAAAAAGAGCCAATTTCACCCGGCCCCCACTTTCCGAGATGTGACCGTGCCAATAACTGACCATCTTGAGCTTCTTGGCGTTACGTTGACATCGACTCTCAATTTTGGCCCATACATTGAGACAAAGACTCAGCTGGCTGGCTGGCCGCTGGCTCTTGACTTATGAGACAAATATAAATTAAATGCTTAAACGTTATTAATTTCTAGTAATGTCAAGAGATTGCGATAAACTACAGCTGATATAGTTTGTAGAATTTCAATTGTTGAACCTCAATGCATAATGAACAAAGTCTGGAAGTCAAATGGCCTGTTTCACCGATTTGCCCTCAGTCCAGTCAACTTATCTTCACATGAACAGAGTACTGGCCTTTTCTTCGGCCAAAAATCAGCATTGCTATTCAATGTGGTGATGCTGCCAGCGTTCCGGGCACATTTCAATCAAACTGGATATTTTTTTGGGTTTTCCGCGAAGAAACTACAATATGAAAGTTACATGAAGAGTCAACTTTATAACAACCTTCTGTTTTGTCGAATCACACGCTCCGAAGGGGTCCCGATCATGTGATCATGTGGGTATGTTCGCAAGCAAGGTTTGGACTGGAATGTTGGCAGAAGTGGCGAGCATCGGAATGACATGGAGCGAGGTAAATCGTGAAGCACAATACTGACCGCAATGGAGAACATCTTTGGACACCCTCTTCCCCATCTAGGGGATATAGGACATTAAGTCAAAGTAAGTCTGTTTTGTCGGGGTTTGCAAAGCACCTGACTGCACATCTAAAAGTGCAAATACTCGAAAGATTCGTTTCCGATTAGAGGAAAGGAAGAAGAGAAGGATGGAAGAAGAGGAGAAAGAAGATGATGAGGTGTGCTGCGAATCGACCCAGTTTGAAGATCTGAAGTCTACGATCGAGTCATAGAAGTCCGATCAGGATAATATTCTGAAGAAGCTAGTCGCTGATGTGGCTGAATTGAAGCTGCAGAACCAGAGCATCAAGGACTCAAATGCTGGGATTGTAAAGGCGATGAAATTCATGAACCAAGAGTACGAGGACATGAAAAAGAAAGTAGAGGAGTTTGAACGGGAGAAAAAGAACTTGCACGAATGTATTCTCGGACTGGAGAATAGAATCAAGGATGCCCAGTATATGTCGCGTACCGCCAGCGTAGAAATAAGGAATATCCCAGCCAATGATAAGGAAACTCCATCTGACTTGTTGTCTGTAGTTACTAAAATCAGCACGGCCGTGAATGTTAAAATTGAATTGAACGACTTACGAGACGTGTATCGCATACCCGGCAAGAAGGGCACGAATAGGGGCATTGTCGCCGAGCTCGCTACAGTCAACATGAAGTCAAGTTTGCTTTCTGCGGTAAATAACTACAATAAGAACAAAGGCTTGGAAAGTAAACTAAACACGGAGATTATAGGTGTACCGGGGAAACGACAGCCTGTTTACGTTGCTGAATTCTTGCCTCCATCCACGAGCCAGACTTTTTATGCGGCACAAAACTTCGCCAAGAACCATAAGTATAATTTCTGCTGGGTGGCAAATGGCAATGTTCTTATTCGGAAAGAAGTGGGTGCCAAACATATACACATTAAATCTGAAATGTGCCTACTAAAGTTACAACCTCTGCTTTGACTGTGTAATTTTAATTATTGTTTTTATTATTTCCAATGTTTAACTGGGAGAGTAAAGGTTGGCATGCCCAAGGTTTTATTTTCAAATTTTCGAAATTCCATATGTTTAGTTTTTATTTTTGGGGTATTATGTAAAGCGTATCACACAAATTCCGCACTCAAACTCACATACACACACATTTATTCATGCATATTCTGGTCTAAACTGAAAATTACCGACTTCCACCCGTATCTACACATATCTCTATTGCAGTTTATGGTTTATCATTCCATCTCTATTCTTTTGGTGTCCTACTTTTTGCACTTTTGTTATCTACAACGTATTTTAAACAACGTTTCTGTTTTTCTCGTACTTACAACAAATGGCTAATCTGGATTTTATTAATAGTGAGTTAGACTCGCTAAATGTGTCGAAATCGTTTAAGTGTCAACCTGAGAGCTGCTTGCAGTTCATAGAAGACCCAACTAAAGGATTAAAATTTTTACACTTAAATATACGAAGCATCTCAAAGAATTTCGATGAGGTTGCGGTGCTTATGCAGTTAATGGGTTTCCACTGTGACGTGCTCGTACTCTCAGAGTGTTGGTTGAGCAAACTTTCACATTTACCGACCTTGGATGGTTATACATCTTATTTAACTAAAAACATATATAATCAAAATGATGGCTGCGCAATTTATGATAAATCTTCCCTCAGGGCTAAAGTAAGGGAACCACATTTTGTAGACGCAAACTGTCTTGTTTGTTACGTGGATGACATTACAATAGTGGCTATTTATCGGTCCCCTTCCTTTAAGAATATAAATAATTTCATTGATAGTCTCGATAAAGTACTCAAAATATCTTCTCCTACCGTGGTCCTGATCGGTGATATCAATATTGATATTAAAGCTGATAATAATGACAGTCATTCAGATGAGTATCTATCTTGTGCTGCTTCAAACGGACTTCTGCCTGCCCATTTGTTTCCAACACGGCTCACATACTGTTTGGATCATATTTTACTAAAAACAAACAAATCCGCCATATCATTTGTTATCGAATCGTCCATTACAGATCACGAACCGCTCCTATTATTTCTTCAAAGCGGGAATGCCAACAAGATTGTAACGCGCACTAGTTTAAAAATTGACTATGACTCCGCCATTCAGAATATCAAAAGCCATGACTGGTCCCCCGTGCTGTCTCTCAGGGATCCTGATGAAGCCGCAAATACATTAGTTGACAATCTTTCGTCCATTGTACTAAAGCACACGTACCAATTTACTGTCCCTAGGAGTAAACGTACTCTCAAGCCCTGGATTACGCCGGGTCTACTGCGCTGTATGCGTCACCGTAACCGCATGCATGCCAAACTCGGCAAGTCCGGAGACAATCAATTATTAAAGATCTCGTACACCCGATATCGAAATTTTTGTAATTCACTCTTGAGAAAACTAAAATGCTCGTATGAAAAATAACAGTTTAACAAAGCAAAAAATAATATTAAGGCTACCTGGGATGTCATTAAGAAGGTCTCAGACCTGCAGAGTAGTCGTCTACCCTCTTATGACCTTTTGCAATTGTCAGATTCCCCAAAATCCTCGTTAAATCGCGTCAATAATATTTTTGTGAATGTCGGCAGCCACCCCCCACGAAGCCTAAATTTGTGGCTAATTCTAGTTTGTGTGGTTCAATGGTTCTTCTTGAAGTGACTGAAGAAGATGTTGATTCCATTATTTTGGGTTTGAGGTCTGATTGTGCAACTGGCGTGGACTGTATACCGTCTAAAATAATAAAAGCCTCGCGGTGTGTTTTGGTTCCGATTATCACACATGTCTGTAATATGTCGATTGGTGCTGGTGTCTTCCGAAAGGCTTTTAAAAAAGCAGTGGTTCACCCTATTTATAAGTCTGGGCGCAGAGATGATGTGAATAACTACCGTCCAATTTCGATTTTAACAGCTATGTCAAAGATCTTGGAACGCGTACTCAACAAAAATCTGACCAGTTTTCTCAGTGCAAACAATATCCTAGCTGATAACCAATACGGATTCAAAACTGGAGTAAGTACCGAAGACGCAGTTATGGCTTTATCTGATCACGTAGCTAGGTAGCTTGACAGAAAATACAAGTGCTTGGGAATTTTCCTTGACCTGTCAAAGGCATTTGATACAGTCTCTGCCCCAGCCTTATTAAAAAAAATGGAAAACATTGGTATCCGAGGTCACCCCTTGAAAATCTTTGAGGACTACCTCAGTGATCGGACCCAAAGGATTAAAATCGGCTCACATGAAAGTGATGACCTCTCCATCACGTACGGTGTTCCTCAGGGTAGCATCCTGGGGCCTACCCTATTTCTCATTTATATAAATGAACTATCTTATCTTATCTTATGGAGGGGCCGAGACATAACTCGGACACTTCGACCCATTGGGATCTATTGTGGTCCCCTAGATACCTTACTCCTCCCCAATCTCGTTGAAAACTGTTTTCATGAGCTTTACAACGAGACTAGGAGATATGAGCCTATAGTCTTCTGGTTTTGGGTATCCAACCCCTAGGAGACCCATTCGCTTGCCAGCCAGTGCATCGCATGTGCACAGAAGGTGCTCCATGCGTTCCGTATGTTCCCCACACAACCTGCACACGGGGGTCGTAGTTAAACCCATCTTCATGAGCATGTCGTTGGTTCCAAAGTGCCCAGTAAAGGCCCCAAGCAGGTAGCGGATTTGCCCCCTGCTCATATTCCAAATGCATTCCCGGGCTTTGAACGTAGAGCCTAGAAATTTCTTGGAGTGTTGCAGACCGGTATTAGACAGCCAATAAGTTCGTTGTCTGTGATCTGCAAACTCCCTAAATGCGGCTTTTACGAGACACTTCGAAATGCCTACACATGGTTCTGGACCCACAAAATTATTTGCTGAGCCCTCTCTTGCCAGTTCATCAGCCACTTCGTTACCATGGATTCCTTTGTGCCCAGGGACCCACATCAGTCTCACCCTGTTGTGCTTCCCAAGCCTGTTTAGGGCTTGGATAGCATCCAGAATGAGCCCGGAGTCCACTTTGTAGGATGCCATGGCTTTGATTGCAGCCTGACTGTCACTAAGAATATATATGGATTTACCTCGGGTTCCTCTATCTATATTCTCTTGAGCACAGGTTATTATGGCAAATGTTTCCGCTTGGAATACGGTTGCCATCTTCCCTAAGCTTTTGCTACATTTGTAACCTTTTGCGTATATGCCCGCTCCTGTACCTGATTCCATTTTGGATCCATCAGTGTACCACACCAGACTGTCTTGTTCTGGTGGATCGAGTCCCTTCTTACAGTCCTCTATTGTAGGGATTTGGACCTTAAAAGACCTTTCAAACACAAATTTAGTTTGCATTTTATCGGATAACATGCTTGTTATCCGATCCAGGCTTTCATTCTCATCGAACTTTGTATGGTTAGTCTTTGGCTTAGAGGCATCCCATAGTCCAGCAACAGCAAGACGATGTAATGTCTTCCTTGCCTCGAGTTCAACCATCATATGCAGAGGAGGGATATTGAGGTATCTCTCAATCGCTGCCGTAGGTGTTGTCCTGAAAGCACCCGTGATGCCGAGACACACTGTTCTTTGTAACCTGGTGAGTGGCGCTTTGCTTGAAGCAAGCTTTGTTCTTGGCCACCACACTATGCTGCCGTATGTGATAATAGGTATTATCATTGTCCGGTACAGCCATCGTATCACTTTGGGCTTTAACCCCCAAGTTTTACCGTAGGTGGAACGACACATGCCGAACGCTCGTAAGGCCTTTGTCGTTATATTTTCCACATGAGTTTTCCACCTGAGTTCTTTATCAAGCGTTACGCCCAGATATTTAACTTCGGTGGACCAGGGCAGCTTTATTCCATTGAGGGAGAGCTCTCCTAGGTGTTCTAGTTGTCTCTTCCTCGTGAATGGAACAATGACTGCTTTGCTTGGGTTGATAGAGAGGTGGTTCTTTGTACACCATTCCTCTGTCATCCTCAATGCCTGTTGTAATAATCCAGACACTATGTTCGGGAATTTACCATTGACTATTATTACTATGTCATCTGCATAGCCTACTGTGTAGAATGGTCCGGTATTGAGTTTGGTAAGTAGCGAGTCTACTACCAAGCACCACAATAATGGTGACAGCACCCCGCCTTGCGGGCAACCTCTTGTTGTTTTTGCACTAAGTCTGTCTCCCATCAGTTCCGATCTGACTATTCTGCTTCTCAGCATATAGTCAATCCAGTTGCACGTGGTATCGTTGATGCCATGTTCCTTTGCAGCAATGCGTATGGACTCAAATGTTGTTTTGTCGAAGGCTCCCTCTATGTCGAGGAAAGCCCCGACACAAATCTCTTGTCCCTCTAGCGCAGCCTCGGCTCGACTCGCAACATAGTGCAATGCCGTTTCCGTAGATTTGCCCGGGCTGTAGGCGCACTGTAGTTTATGTAGAGGGAATACTTTCAGTGGTCCCTCTCTTAGATACCTGTCTATCAGTTTCTCCAGAGCTTTTAAGAGAAAGGATGATAGACTGATGGGCCTGTAAGCTTTAGCTTCTTCATAAGTCGGTCTACCCACTTTCGGTATAAAAGTGACTTTGACCTCCCTCCATGCCTTGGGTACGTACCCAAAGGCTATGCAAGCTCGGTAGAGCTTACTCAAATGGGGTACCAAAACAGATGCCCCTTCTTGCAATAGTATTGGGTAGATGCCATCCGGACCAGGGGATTTGAGAGGCTGGAAGCCCGCTATGGCCAGCTTCAGTTTATTTTCATCTACCACTTTCTTTGCCGTGAGCCAGTTACTTTTGGACGTGTGCCTTGTGAGCTCGTCCCTTGTGACTGGTTCCTCTTCATCGCTATTGCGCAGTATACATTCCGGGAAGTGGGTCCTAAACATCACGCCCAGAGTGTCCTGTCCAGTTTCCGTGAGACACCCATTCTCATCCTTTACAGATGATAGTGGGTTTGTCTTAGTCATGGACATTGCTTTGCACAACCTCATTCCACTTGGCAGAGTTTCGATGGAGGTGCAATGCTGTCGCCAGTTAGTTCTTTTGGCCTTGCGTACCGCCGTGTTATACCTCGTTAACATGCTATGATAGCCAGAAAAATCCTTCCTGGCTTTTGCATCATTAAAGGCCTGTCGTGTTTCCTGACGTATTTTGACTAGTTCAGGAGTCCACCATGGTACCTTTTTGCAAAAGGCCTTTTTCTCTGGGCAGTTATCTTCCCATGCACTGATGGTGCCCGCCTTGATTCTGTCCGCTTCGAATTCTATATCCAGTATGGAATTAAGCTTACCTTTAGGGCTCCCTAGATTTACTTTGAGGTCCCTCCTGTATGAGTCCCAATTTGTATGCCTTGGGTTTCTCCTTCGTCTAGTTTCGGCTTCTCCCGCCGTCCTAAACCTAAAGCATATATAATTATGGTCAGACAGAGAGATTTCGTCCGATACATGCCAATTTTCAATATGAACGCTGGCCCTGTTTGTAGCCAGTGTCAGGTCAATAACTTCAGTTCTCGCAGAGGTCCTGAAAGTAGGTTTATTGCCTGCATTAAGGATTTGTAAAGAAGAGCTTACCACAAAGTCCAACAAATCCTCCCCTCGTTTGTTGACATCTGAGCTGCCCCAAACGACGTGGTGCGCATTTGCATCGCAGCCAAGTATCATGTCGAGATTTTCTTGTTTGCCGTAGTCAACCAGTCTTCTGATTTGAGGTGTTACTGGTTCCTTTTGTTCATATGGGAGGTAGGCAGAGGCAAGGATAATTCTCTTTTTCTCTGTTCCCGCCCCCACTTGGATCAAAGCTGTTGTGAGATCCCTGTAACAGAAAGTACGTAAGGGCATTGCCTCTATACCGCCCCTGATATAGATGCAAGTCCTCGCGTCATTAGTTGGACAGTCATAGAGCACCATGCTTCCTGTCCTACCTAAGCCTTTTATAGTCCCCTTATACAGATAAGGTTCCTGAATCAAGGCAATGTCGTATGTATTTAGCTTCAGTTGCCGAGCCAGAAGGGCAGTAGCGGCTCTGCAATGATGCAAATTTATTTGTACACACCTTAGTCCTTCCATCTTGAATATCTTGATGGGTTTGTGTTGTTGTTGGGGTGTCTCAGTTTTGAGGCTCCCCCTCCATCGCACCCTCCTCGAGAGCAGTAGGCGACTCAATCCCCAGGGTATCGAGGCCCTCAAGGATGTCATCCTCGAGGTCCGCCTCTGACGCCCCGGTCTGGATCTGTGCCCCCTGCGCTACGTCGTCAGCAGAGGCCTCGTCGTTGTCCTCCTCACATTGCGGCGGACCATCATCGGAGGGCTCCACTCCTGCTTCCGCAGTGGGTGCCTCTCCCTTGTCCTCTTCCAGGAGCTTGAACGAATAACGTTCAATTCCTCCTGGAAGAGAGTAGCCCGCGGCCTTGATGACCCCAGCGGACACCCCGTCCATAAGGACGATACGACGGATGCCGGTCTGTTCAGTGAGAGTATTCACGACCTTCCAGTCGTCCGTCCTCAAGGCAGGGTTAAGCCGCTGGAGCAGCCGAATGGCCCGGGCAGAGTCTTTCAACGCCAAGTTCCTACTCTTCCATGCCATTTTGACTGGCTTTGGAAGGTCCCTGGCGTTGACGACCTTGAGTTTCAGGGAGCCAAGTTCCACATTGTGGATGGCTCCCCGAAACCAGTCAGCTGCTTCGGAGTTGTCGCAGGATACATGAACTGCACCCGCGACAACTCCGGCAGCAACCGTGAGAATAGGCAGAGGATCTGGCGCCACTTCCAGTTTCTCAATTATGAGCTCCTGGATCGGCACCAAGTCCTCCGCCTTCAAGTACTCCTCCGGGTACTTGACTGTGATGACAGCGAGTTTCACAGCCGCCACCGCATCCCTAAAGGATCCGGTTGAGGATGATTGCCCTTGGGTCTTCATCCTCTTGGCCGCCATGTCCCCGCTGTCACCGCTGAGAGCAGCACGCGGTCTTTTTGATGGGCCCTCCGTAGGAGTCCCCTCTAAAGCCGCCTGCTGTCTCAGCTTTTGGCGCTTTTTCCTCTGCGCCCCAGATCATCCAACCGGAAGCCAGCTTGGTTCATTCCGGCCACCTGGAGACGACGAGGTGCTGTCTTTGCAGGTCGCGTCCGGGGCCCCAAGGTCCGAGGTCATTCGACCTCTAACGCAAGGGTCCCGTGTCGCGCCAGCTTTGGCAGCAACTTTATGCCCGGTGGGCTGGTTTGCAGTTCCGCCCTTCGGTGGTCCCACAGCAGTGCCGACCCTCGACAGTGCCGCAGCAGTACCGTCATTTGACAGACCCGCCACAGCCCCACCTCGAGACGATCCCACTGCAGTCTCGCCTCTGGGCGTTCCTGCTAAGGAGAGTGCAGTCCCGGCTTGCGCCGGTCCCGCCTTCTGGTGTGCAGTCCCAGCTTTCGCCGGTCCCGCCTTTTGGAGCGCAGTCCCAGCTTTCGCCGGTCCTTTCGCCTTGTGGTTTTTTTTATTTAAACTATCCATTTAAAACCCGATAAGTATTTTCATCCCTCGACTCTCCCCACCCGCCATGGAGTGCTCAAGTGGCGATGCTACGGTAGCACCAGGGATTAGTCGAGGAATATAGCCCCCCCCCATTAGTTGCTCACGAGACTGCACGGCACCAACTCACACCTGTATTAGAGTGATGTAATCGAAATAAAAGAGAAGTGTTCGATTCAACGATTCGTGTAATAATGCCCATAAAAGGTGTGTGCAGTTACAAATATAAGGTTGGGCGAGCTGCACACTACACCTCCCCTTTTTTTAAAAAAAAATGTTGTTATTACTAAGTACATAATCCTTTTTTTTTTTCTTAAACTATGCTTACATCACTACTTTTTGTTTACTTTTTAACATAACATTATACAAAAAAACATCTTATCTTAATTAACCAAAGTATTTTAAGTTACAAACAGTTTTGTATTATTTTTATGAATTACATATTCCTTATCATCTTTTATAATTTTCACATTTGGTGATACATCTTCAATGACTCTGTATGGTCCTAAGTAAATTTTATCTAACTTATTTCCTACTTGATTTTTGATTAAAACTAAATCTCCACTCTTATATATTAACCGATTTACATTTTTATCAAAATGATTTTTTCTTAATTCCTTACTGAATAATAAGTTATTTCTAGCTTCTGCTTGTGCTCTTTGTAGTCTGTATTTTAGCTCCAAAGGGTAAGAATCTGGATTATATAACGGATCAACATATACATTTTGTGCTATATTAGATGGTAAATTACAATTTTTGCCAAATACTAACTCAAATGGAGTGTATTTTGTCTCAGAGTGCATTGTAGTATTAAAAGAAAAGCACCAGAATGGAAGCCAACTGCTCCAATCTGTTTTGTTATTGTCACACTGAATTCTAAGATAAGCTCCTAGAACTTTATGAGTATTTTCCAAACCTCCCAGAGTTTCATGATGATAAGCTGTTGAATGCAGTTTATTAATATGCAACAAATTGCAAATCTCAGTGAAAACTGATGACATAAACTCTGTTCCCTGGTCTGTTATTATCTCTCTAGGGATACCATACCTCAGAATAAAATTGTTTACAAATAACTTAGCTACAGAAATAGTATATTTCTTTTCTAAAGGATAAGCTTCGACGTATTTTGTTAAATCACACTGTAATGTCAAAATATACTTATAGTTTAAATTATCTACATCTAAAGGACCTATTAAATCTAAACTAACTCTTTCAAAAGCAGTGGATGCCGTGGATGTGATAACCATCGGTTCCTTCGTATGCCTATTGGTATGCTTTTGAATCTGACAACTTCTACACTTCTTTACGAATTCTGATACGTCATTGCTCATTCCTGGCCAATAATAGTACTTCCTAATATTATTTAACATTCTGTTTACCCCCGCGTGGCCACTCGTGGGTAACAGGTGGAAGTCATTCAAGATCACAATTTTCGTGTCTTTGTCAGTAACTCTAGTCACATCTTTAATAACAAGTAACTTAGGAGTATCTTTTAAATGACTCATTTCCTTTATAAAATTGTTTACAAAACTTTCGTTGCGCTTGTTCTTAATTATTATGAGCTCGTTTAATTTCATTTGCTTGCAAAAACGTTGTAAATCTCTCGCTAACACACTTACGGTCGATAACGATCGAGAAATTACAAAAATTGCTGACTTTTCAGGCACGAATTTGCAGTTACCATTGTCACTAGTGAAATGTTTTGATTTTTCTATCTGATTTAATGTATTTTTATTGCTAAGTAAAATCAATTCAACGCTGTCAATTGGTCGTTTGAGAATTTCCACTACCTTAGGTTGATCAGGCCTTGGAGTAGAGGATACCTCAGTAGTCATGTCGTTGTTGTCACAGTCAGTACGTAACCTTCGAGTCTGTGCCCTTGTCATGACCGATATTACATGCTTGTTCATATCCTTTAAGCTGTTGGATGTAATAGGTATCCGGCTCAATGCATCTGCAGCTGCGTTTTGCCGTCCTGGGACATAGCTGATTTCAAAATCATATTCCTCGAGATATAATCTAAACTTTGTCAACCGGCTTGAAGGATCGGTCATATTAAATAAATAAATCAATGGCTTATGGTCTGTTTTTATGTAAAACTTTTTCCCATATAAATAAGGTCTAAAATGTCGAACCGCCCAAACAATAGCAAGTAATTCTAACTCAATCACAGGGTATCGTGTCTCAGCTGGTTTCAAGTTACGGCTGGCGTACGCGACTACCTTGCTATTACTATTAGACAGCACGGCGCCTAAACCTAGTTTTGATGCGTCAGTTTGTAACGTAAAAGTATTATTATCGCTGAAGTCTGGATAGTCAAGTATAGTTGGACTAACAAGGATCTGTTTTAGCTTGTAAAATGCTCGCTCGCATTCATCACTCCATACGAACGCTACATCTTTCTTACATAACGCATTCAATGGATAGGCTATGTCGGCAAACTTTGGAATAAAACGCCTATAATAGTTAGCAAATGCAACAAATCTCTTGACTTCGTCTACATTCTGCGGGACAGGGTACTTTTGCAGGCATTCTACCTTTGATGGATCGGGAAATATACCTTCTGAAGTGATCTTATGCCCTAAATAAACGATTTCTTTACGTAAAAATTCACACTTCATCGGATTTAGTTTCAAATTCACTCTTCTCAGGCATTCAAAAATTTTTATAAGATTCTTGTTGTGCGTTTCAAGACAATTTCCTACGACAATACAATCATCTTGATATAAGAAGCATGATTTATAATTTAACCCTGACATTGCTATTGTCATGAGACGAGCAAAAGCACTAGGCGATGTCTTAAGTCCCATTGGACATCGTTTCATTTGATACTGCTTGTCTGTTGTAAATGCAGTAAACTTCCTAGACTTTTCTTCTAAAGACAGCTGATAGTAACCTTGACTGAGATCTAATTTTGAAAAATAGATGTTGTTAGATAACGAATCTAGAATCTCAGTGATGTTAGGTAAGGGAAATTTATCATCCTGTATCCTATTATTGAGTTGGCGATAGTCCACTACAAGTCTCCATTTCCTTTCTCCTGACCTATCTGTCTTTTTAGGTACTAATAGAACTGGGCTTGACCATTCTGAAATAGTCTCTTCAATGATATCATTTTTAACCATTTCATCTATTTGTCTTTGTACCTCGCCTTTCAATGCTTTAGGCAATCGATAGGGCTTCACGTACGCTGGAGACGCATTTTCCTTTAGTTTAATTGAATGTTCTATTAAATTTGTAGTAGTGAGCGTATCTCCTGGCAAATGGAAAACATCGGCATATTTGGCACATACGTTTTCAATGCCTCTTTGTTCCTCTTTATTTAAATAAGTATGTAGTTGTAACGTAGTTAGCAAAGTTCGAACTCTATCCACAGATATACTATCGTCGTCAAACTTGCAAACATAAAAATTATCTAGGCAGCTAATAATTAGATCTGAAATATTTATCTTAACCGAACTATCAGTTGTATTTAAAATCCTAACAGGAATAAGTCCATTATGTGGCTTCGATACTACACCCGCTGTGAACACACCATTATAAATTTCCTTTGACAAAATGACGCAATCACTATTGTGTGACGTCGGGATGTGTTTAATTACTTCGCAACGAGGTGGAATTGTAAACAAATTCCTATTTACATGAACACTAACAGACTGGTCTCGGGTTTCTAAACTCAGAGTACCATTTTTATAATTTAATACCGCGTTATAGCGCTCAAAAAAATCCTGCCCGAGTATACCTTCTGCGGCGCAAGATAAGTGTTCAAAAATATGAAACTTTTGTTGAAAAGTCACATTATTAATTAAAATATCTAAATAAATGTATCCCATAGATTCTAAATTACCACTAATTCCTTTAATAACTATCTTATCCTGTTTTACTAAATTCAATAAATTCCTATGTCGCGACAACCATTCATACTTAAGCACACATAAGCCTGCTCCACTATCAATCAGTAAATTAAGATCAACATTACTATTTTGTAATTGACAATTAATAATACAAAAATTACTAAAACTAAGAATTGAATGAGTGTACGGTTTAGGTACGAAAAAATTCTAAGTTTTCATGACTATTTGCCTGATCATTGCGCAAGTTGTCTTGGACATTGGACTGTTGCGCGTTATGCTGAACACGCTGACAACGCACCGGACGTCCGCGTAAATGCTGACGCTGACCACCTGTGTGTTTACCTCGATTTACACTGTATGAAGTTCTTATACCTGTGCTATTTTCATAATTTTTATTATAATTATGATGATAAGTTTTATTGTTGTTATAAAACTGTCTATTTCCTCGGCCTCGAGAACCTCTAAAGCTTCCACGTTTATAGTTTTGGTTAGCCCTAAATTGCATAACCTGGTCTTGTGGCTGGACAGACATGGATTGCTCATCTACCGCAGCCGTAATAGCTTCAGACAACGACGCAAACTGTCGTGAGGCAATGATGGTGCTGAGCCGCTTATCGGCCAAACCGTCGCTAAACCGTTTGATTGCAGTCTTCTCATTGAGCGGACGCAAAACCTCATAGGCATCACGCTTATCGTTAGCCTGAGCAATCGTAAGATTCACAAACAATTCCTCAATCTCTGTACCGAATTTTTCTATGCTCCTACGGCCTTGAGTCGCCTTAAGCAATTGTGTTTGTAATGCTACAAATGATTTTTTAGGTAACAAATAAATGCGAATATCTTCTATCAAACTTTCAATATCTGCGTAAGTAGTTTTAAGACGCAATTTTGCACTAGGCGAGAGACGTGTTTTTAATACAAACTGTATCAATTGACTTTTACTGGCATCATTGATAAGCGAGCTATAAAGTAAGATACCATCAATAAGCTGATTTGTCACCTGCTCCTGGCCATTCATCATCGGCAACAGGGAAATTGCAGTTTTAATATCGAATGTTTCAGCCATTTTTGTAACACTATTTGAATGTTCTATAAAATCCTTAGAACTAGTTTGACTACTACTATCTACTAAAGTCAGTAAACCCTTTATTTTCTGATAATTTGATTGAATCTCATGGATTAATGTTTGGAAAACCTCACAAGTTTCTTTGTCTAGCTTGCGTTCTTTAATTTCTTGGTTCAACTGAGTCAAAATACAATCCAGTTTACTGTATTCCTTTTCTGTTTCTACTAGTTTCTTATAAGCTAAATCTTGTCTACGCCTATCTGGACCTAGTTTCACTAAATATTCCCTTAAATATTTTAATTTAGCGTGCAAATCTTGCAATTGTTGGGACATTCCTATTCCCCAAATCGAAATATAAAATAATACAACATGATCTAATTACAATATTATGGAATATTGTAGAATATTAAAAAAAATTGCAGTGCAAAACTTACATTGCAGTAGGTACGTATTGTACTGACAACGTATAAGTAGGTCACGACGTGTCACGTGGCGTGGATGAACGGACTCCTCAGCACTGGACTCGAACTGACTCCGTAGGTCACGACGTCTTACATGGTGTGGATGAACGGATTCCTCAGCACTGGACTCGAACTGACTCCCAGCTGCTCCGCATCGGACCCGAACGATTTATCTCCCGGCGCCCTGCATATCCTCTCATCATAAGGCTTGAGCATTCTCCCGGCACCCGGCAGCAACGTTCCTTTTCTGTCTTCTTATTTAATATTTTCACCGCTTCACACTTATTCTTGGATTCTGTTTTTTTTTCCTTTTTTTTTTTTTAATCTTCTTTTGTTTCTTTCTTCTAAATTTTCCGTCTTCATAAACTTCTATCAGTATATTTTTCAGGATTTCTTCAACTATTGACGTCTTCGCATTTTACGTAAGTTGCAAAATTTTAATTGCTGGCTAAGGGTCGCCATGTATTAGAGTGATGTAATCGAAATAAAAGAGAAGTGTTCGATTCAACGATTCGTGTAATAATGCCCATAAAAGGTGTGTGCAGTTACAAATATAAGGTTGGGCGAGCTGCACACTACACACCGCTACCACTAGCGATGCGAGCGAGCGCCGCCGTCTGCAAGCCCCCAATGGGAGTGAACTCGCCTGGGGGCCGTCTGACCGGACCCCGCAGCCGATTGACCGTAGCTGGCTAGGCTACGGCCTCCCGTGTGAGATGAAATCCGGGCCAAAGTGGAGTGTTGCCTCCGAGACGTTAAACTACCTACGCTCATCGGCTCAGCCACCAGGATCCCATCATCCTTCCGTACGGGTCCCCGCGCACGGCACAAACACGCGGGAGGTCATTGCTATCCATCAATTGTCAATCATCTTGCTCAATGGTGGACACCCAGGGGCATGACCTCGCCACCCCTGTGTTGCGTCGCCCGGTGTTTTCAGTTACGTCTATTTCAGAGGGAATTAGACCAATAACAGGGCGGCAACCACGAGAAGGAAAATCACCGCACTTGCCTTGAGGATCTACACGACCGTTGCGCTCTCCCTCAAGACCACGCCACCTTGCCGGCTCTGAAGGAGCCAGGCAAAGTAGGACTGCATCAACAAAGCCAAGCCCACAGGGCTTGTCGCTGACAGCTCAAAGCGTAAGTTTGCTAACACAGACCAGCCCCTAAATGAACTATGCCAACTGCCTCTAAAAAACTGTCGGATTTTTACGTATGCCGATGATAACGCCCTCGTAATAGATGGTTCGGACTGGCCCAACACATATAAGAATGACGAAGCTGCGCTTTCCAACGTTATGAACTGGTTAGCAGACAATCTGCTAACTTTAAACGTCGAAAAACGGTGTACATACCCTTCGCCTTTAGGTCAAATCTGGGTCCGCCAAATTCTCTTACCATACAAGCGCACACTTGTATGTGCCCAACGCAGTGCAACTGCCTATTGCTCACTAAGTCTTCTAGTGTAAGGTACCTGGGAGTTATCATGGATCGGCATCTAAATTGGCACTCGCAAATAGAGAAAGTCGCGTCTCGCCTACGTAAGCTGATTTATGTTTTTAAGAAGCTTAGAAATTCTGCTGACCATGATATCCTCAAATTAGTATATCTTGCTTTGTGTCAGTCCGTTCTCTTATACTGCTTGCCTGTATGGGGAGGTGCTTCTAAAACCGTCTTCATTCACCTAGAGGGCGCAGCGAGCCGTCCTGAAGGTAATGCTCTTTCGTCCGCGACGGTATCCCACTGCGCAGCTCTATGCTGACTGCAAGGTACTCACAGCCAGGCAACTTTATGTGCTCCTTTCAACTCTACGCAAGCACTCGGCTCGTCCTAATGCGGAGCCGGCGGGCAGACACAGACATAACGTTTTTCCCTTTACAAGCCATAAAACTGCCTTTGCCGAATGACAGTTCTATGTGAAAAGCGTAAAATTATATAACTCCCTAAATAAAAAGTTAAAGTTCTTTTCGTACACTAAATCCCATACGTACCGTACGAGAATCTAAATTGCCCGCCATACCATACCACATATTTTTTCCTTTTGCACTTTTGTTTTATTTCAACTGTATGAGTGAAGATAAAGTAGTGTATGCAATAGCATATAATTAGGTATTAAAACACTCGCGTAATATTATTATCAAATTCGGCTTCGCCTCATTTGATAAACCTACGCTCGTGTTTTAATAACCGCTATTATATGACCATTGCATAAACTATTATTGTAAGACAGGCTTTTTGGTGAAATAAAACTATTACCTGTGGTACTTATGGTATTGCAGATAATCATAGATGGCGGTGACAACTTCCATCTGTTGGGCCGCCTGCTTATTTGCCACTCTATGTAGCATTATATTTTATACATATATTGTTGTGATTATATGTAAATTCCAAAGACTGGCACGTGAATCTTCTAAAAATGTTTTAAAAGATAAAAAAAACAAACTCAACCAATCACGAATCTCATTCTTATTTCAGCTCCAAATTCGTAAATTAAATGGGGTGTAAAAGTTTAGAATTTGAAGTCCATTTACAAAAATATTACTCCACTAACATTAAGAACTTCATTTAAGTTAAAACGCACTCAGTGGTTTCGTTTATTTACTGGCTGGGCAAAAACAAAATAGTATCAAGAAAAGTTGAGCTTAAAGCTTTTTTGCTGTCGCCTGTGAACACTCAGTTTGTGAGGATTGCAAATACAATGCAGAAGGTTGACTTTATAAATTCGAAAGAATCAAAAGCTAAAGCTCAATGAATTGGTATGTAAATCGAATTGAAGCCAAACATTAGGTCCAGAAATTTATACATGTTATTTTTTATTTATTATTATTATTTCTACCATCGGCTTCACCGGCGTGAAAAGTGTTTTATCATCCCACGGGAATATTATTCCGAGAATAAAAGTAGCCTATTTGCTATGCCAAATTATAATCTATATCTGTGCCAAATTTCATACAGATCCGTTCAGCCGTTCTGACGTGATTGAGTAACGAACATACATCTATCCAAACTTTCACATTTATAATATTAACAAGATTATTGAAATTATGGCTCCTGAGAGTCCTGAGGGTAAGGATTGGAAAAAAATTGGATTAATTGCTAAGCTCTTTCGAAATGTCACATGATCAACCGATGAGAGCTCGTTCACACAGAGGTCCGTTTTACAGATCCACTTTAAGGTCGCAGCCAACTTATACTACACCGCTCCCACCCGGCAAAATAATGTTCATTGAAATGTGAGCTTCAGGGCGTTCTCTGTGAACATATTTTACATTGCCAACACAAATTAACAGACAGCTTGCTGTAAGCGAGCTTACCACCATCGTGCTACTCAACAGCTGACGTCTCGCTTACCACATGCTAACCACGAGCTTCAAACGGGTAGCCCGCGCACGCTGACTGCTTGCTTGAAGCAGGTTGCTGAAAAAGAAAACGCGAAAGCGGTCGGCGCGTGGACAGTTAGTTGACTGCTAGCTGTAAGCGCGTTGACAGCTGGTTGCCTGCTAGCTATCGGCGCGTGAACAACGAGCAATCAGGCGGTGTTATGCGAGACGGTATTGGAGCGGGGTCGTGTAAGTGAGCAACAACCTTTAACCTATACGTTTGAATTCGACGCTGACGTATGTAGTTGTATGAGTGAGTTCACACACATGACTATTCCAGATCCAGTAAAAATACCTATCCGAGAAAATAAACAGCAGTCCGTTTTACAGGTCCGCTTTACCTTACCCGTTTTTATTCGGCAATGGCGTAGGTAGTTGTATGAGCGAGTTCACACACATAACAGTATTAAAATACTGAATCGTTTTGTTTGAAGGTTGCTGGTGCAAAATGTGGTGTATACATTACCCCCAGTAGCGACGGATTCGTTAAAATCGTACTGTAAATGCAGTGTGAATCATCATCTCCAATAGCGACGGATCGGTTAAGATCAATCCTAAAAATACAGATGTTATAAGTGAACCTACGCTTATATTTTGGCATTCCAATCATCGCCATTGCTAATAAAATCTTGTCCAGAGTATCTGTCTGCCTTAAATCTTCGGGTGGCTGTGGTATGACCAGTTGTAAGACTTGCATTTCTGCACCTTTTTATTCTACGTTTAAAATGTTAGTGACATGCAACGGCTATATCAACAGTCGCGGTGCGGATATGAAGTTTTGTCCAGCAAGAGATATTTTTAGAACACTTGGCTTCAAATGTTTTAGAATGTAGTGCTTGGCTATCTCGTTGATTAGTAAAGTTTTTAGTAGCTTTGAACGCTAACATTTTGAGAGTATGAATTTATTTTGCGGACAAGAATTTTCTTTGATGCTGTGTCCATAATTTCTCGTGTATATAAACTTCAATGAAAGGAATTATTAATAATATTCGTTGAACTGCTTCGTCTGTCGTCCTTTGAGTTAAATGATAGTGTGGAGCCAGTTCCGAAAACGTTTAGTTATTTAACCACTCTGCTCGACAAGATTTTGACACATGACACACCAGCTGAGTCGACAGGTTGTTGCAAATTACGTCATGAAATTCAGGAATTTACTTGAACTTTCAACATTCGAATTTATTCAGAAAAATAAGTTTACGCAGCTATCTTACACAGTAAATTTGAAAAAAATATCTTTATTTACATGTTGCGCTCGGTTAAACCGCGTCAGTCTACTGCAAAATGTGTACAAAATACGAATTACTACACCTTTCCAAATGGTAGACAATTTAGATTTGCTCAAAATATGTACATAAACAACCTTTTCCCTTGCTGAAAAGATGCAAAAGGACAACACAAAGATATACTTATTTTATTTGCGTCCTTATGTTCCTAATTTGTCATACAAAAATTCATAAAAAAACAAGCCAAAATCTGGAAAAAAATTGCTTAAAATTTTGATGCAACCTTGCAACATGACATTTCTTTGGTGTTGTTTTTTTTTTTGCTGTCCATTCACGCGTCTCATAATCGATTAAAACTGCATTCAGCCTAATCGATTAAGTGTATTTCGATTATTTAAAATTATTCATTTAAATAAAAAAGTGATTTTCAAAAATGTATTGTTTTAAAATTAAAATTAGTTTATAGGCACAAAATAAAATAACAACTTATAGTAATAATAATAATATAGTAAATTGAAAAAAAAATAGGATTCGTGGCTAAATTCGCGCCGAATTCGCCGAACGTAAAAGAATTCAAAATTCAAATTTGGAATGCAGTCGGTATTCAAAATATTTTATCGGGCACATTTTAATATAAGAGAGTTTTACATTGATCATTTCAGACGGTTTTATACAGAATGACCAGTATAAATATGAGTATGTTTATGTATGACTAGCACTCCGCCCGCGACTATGTTCGCGTGATTTCGTTTATCCTATAAACGATTTTCTTATATGCAGTTAGTAAAGGCAACCAAAAATAAGATATTATTAAAACTATTAAAAACTGGGTATCGTGGATTTGGGTTTGGGGTTGGTGGGTTTATTGGATTGGGACGATTCGTTATTTGACTTAAACAATAATACATTTTAGGTTATCGCTACAAAGTAAAATCCTCCCCTAAAAACTTATCAACCCTTTTTGCGCCGTTGAGGGTCTAGTTTTGAACAACCTAAATATGCTATTCACTCCTTTCTTCTCTTTTTACTCGACTGCCGAAGGAGGGTAATGTGTTTATCAGTCTATGTATGTATGTATGTATGTAAGTATGTATGTATGTTTGTTCCTATGTGGCGTTCTAGAGACCAAACGTGTTGGCCGATTTTGATGATTCATACGTCAATCGATTCGTCTTAACCCCGCGAGTGTCACTGGCTGCATTAAAATTGGAAAATAGAAAAATGGCAGATTTTGGGCGCCATATTGCGGAGGATAATTTTTTTTCTTCCAAACCCATCGTGTGGGGTATCAAAATAAAGGGCTTTAAGAGGTGATTTCGAAAATATAAAACATATATGTTTAAATGTACCTAAATCTTAAAAACAGATAACTAAAAAGTTATAAATAAAAAAAGTTAATTCAAAAAATCTAAAAACCCGACTGCTTTAAAAGCGAAATAAAAAGACTTAAACAAGGAGAAAATCTTGCTGTGCAGTCGGAGGATACATATTCGCGGGCTAGCTGACGAAAACCAGATGTATGCTCCGACTGCAAAGCAGTCGGGTTTTTAGATTTTTTGAATTAATTTTTTTTATTTATCATTTTATGTTAGTCAGATTGCGCAGTGAGTTGCCTCAAAAAAAACTTTAACACCCCTAAACCCAATCTGGGAGGGAGTTTTCAAAATGTTTTATGTAAATTTTGATCATCAACTTTATCCCCAAAGAATTTGATTTTACATACAAACTAATTTTTACCCTTTTCACTTCCTTAAAGGTTGAATTGCCGCAAAATCGTGCCTTAGTGCTTCCCAAGAAAACCACGTCAAAAACGAAACCCTGTCCAGTAAGATTCTTAGCTTGAGTTAGTTTCGAAAAATGTATAATGACCACCTTTATTGTTTCCTTAGGTTGGTATTTGTGCCAAATTTCAAATTTATTAACCCGGGAAATAAAATTCTTCAAAGCACTTTAACTTCCCAAAAATCGTATTTTGGGATTAGATAAGTAAAACTAATAATGAAAACCTTTATGGTTCACTTAGGATGGGTATTTATGTAAATTTTCAAATTTATTAACCAAAGAAATATTTAATATGTGATTTATGGGGTGTTAAATTATTTTTTAAATATACGATATTTCAAAAATAAATTAACACCCCCTAAATCATCTTTTGGGGGTAGTTTTGAAAAACTAATAATGAAATCCTTTATTGTTTATTTAGGTTGGTATTTGTGCCAAGCTTCATGTTGATTGACCCAAGAAATCAGATTCTTCCATACAAACTTCAACATCCCCTAAATCGTCATTTGGGAGTTTCGAAAAACTATACCGGCCATAATTCTGAAACTTAGCAAAAGCTGAGTTTCAAGAATTGTGGCCGAAGGAATTAGATTTTTCATACAAACTTTCAAACCCCTTTTTACCCCCTTAGAGATGCAATTTCCAAAAATCCTTTCTTACTGCACAATTACGTCACTTGAGGAACCTTTCTGCCAAATTTTATGCTTCTAGATGATTTTCAGCTTAGTTGGTTGACAACCATGCCATAACTCGCTTGGAAAGGAACCGCGCAAGAAGATACGCACAAGGTTATTGATATTAATAGTTTTCGGGGAATGCAGATGTAAATACAAACCAAACTTATGTTCTTAAAATGAATAAAAATAAAATTTTAAAAGTATGTATAGTATAACCAATTTTCATAACATTACAAAAAACTCGACCGAATTCTAAACCTAACCATAACATACTCTCAACTCATTATTCAATATATAATTATAATAATAATACCAGCCTATAATTGTCCCACTGCAAGGCCTCTTCTCATACAGAGAAGGCACGAACATTCATCACTACGCTTGCTCAATGCGGGTTGGCGATTTGAGACTATAAGACCAGGTTTCTTCATGATGTTTTCATTCACCGTTGTCAACGATTACTAAAATATACTTAGAAAGTACATTAATGAATTTGAAAATGGAAATCATTGGTATTTGTCCAGATTTGAACCCATGACCTCAGGCAAGGCGAGGCCTTTAGCCACTGGGCCAGTACGACACTCATTGCAATATAACGAATAATCACAAAATCGTTGGTTCCCCGAAACTAAATTTATCTATACTTGCGTTACAAACTTACATAAAAATATACTAGGCACTCTGTATACTTCTGAGACTATCAAACATAAAGACTCAATCATTATTATTTTTATACAAAATAGTTTTGAATAGCGAACGCATTCCGAATTTGAATTTTGAATCGGATAGATAATTCGGCGCGAATCCACGGTTCGATGAAATTGTTTAGTTGGTTGTAGTCAAATAATGTCCAAAAATCTATTAAGATTACTTTAAGAAATAATTAATAGTAATAATTTAAGTACTAATTGTATTTTATGCCTAAAACAGGATTTTTCTATTTTTAAGAATCGATTTGGGATAATCGCTCATTAATCGAGTGGATAGCATAAATAAAATCGATTGCAAAAATCGTTTTACCACACAACTATTACATTAAAAAAAAACAATCTACTTGACGAATTAGAAATTTAACAAAAATAAAGTAGTGGTAATGAATTTTACGTATTATTGGACTGGTGTTTGTTAATTACGTTAAAATCAGGGCTTCTTCTTGTTGTTTATTATATTTAGAGACATAATTGTTATATTTGTAAACAATTTTACATGTGGAAGGGTGACATTTGTGTAAAATAAAAATGTAAACAAACACGATTGGCGCCTAACTTCGACTTTGAATAACAAATAACTTCATTACCCCTAATTATTTATTTTGAAATATGGATGAATTCGACCAATAATTAAACAATTAGCAATCCTTTACCCCTGTCGTGGAGTTAGGGTGTCCAAAATCTGCATTTTTATGTTTTTTAGCTTCGACCACCACTGTCATCAAAATGGCGATTATCGTATTATTACACTTGTTTTTAACAAATGTAAATTAATAAACTTGCGCACTTAATCTAAAAAAAAAATTTGCGCTAACATGTAAGCTTTTTATCCAACTATTTTAATTAAAGCCCCCACATAAGATTCGTTAGGTATCTTAATCAATAATTAAGTTATTAATTAGGATGTCGTATGACGTAAATCTGGGGTCCAAAATGAACCGCGGCTGAGCCAGCGGAGGTATGCTTGTCAAGCCCCAAAATGTACCCCGTCCGAACTATACGGTTAAATGCCTCTTTATCATGTCGACTGAAAGATAGAAGGGAGATACTTATCTCCGCACGCTTGCGACACGTTTGACTTCAAACTGCGGGTACGTATTGCAATATCTAAAATGAAAAGAACTAACGTAACATAACCTGCGTTCAAAATTCCTAAAATCTAAACACCTATGTTTTTTAAATGCCTAAGTAACTAACACCTACCTAGGAATTACCTTAATTTAAAATACTGATTGGACTAAATATCTAATGTTTAAAATATCAACAATTTTACACTTAAGTTTGATACACCAACATTTGAAATACCAAATGGTCTAAATACCTAATATTGTGCATCACTTGCGAGATATTTGTATGAAGTAGTAGATAAGGTTCCGCGAGAGTAAAATAGGGTAGATTGATTGAGTTCCTTATATTTACGTAAAAAATTCTACTCGTTAGTATATTGAACAAATTTTGATATATGTATGTGGTATGAGTGGAAAAAATTTAGATATATATGAAATTGTCAGACTTTGCCAACGCATTGCTATTAATCATTAGCAGAGACTACTATTATATACTAGAAAGTCTGTCCTCCACTGCAAACATTTAACGCATTGTTTAGCGAATATTATGATGCCGGAAAATGGATTAGAAGTTTTCAAGCACTCACCGCCGCGCCGGCCGCTGCCGCGGCACCGCTCTCTACGCTCGCTCGGCTTGCGCTCGGTTGTTCACAGTTCTTACCTAACCTAAACTATTTCGCCACGTTTGGGGGTATGTGGAACTGATTATAAAGTTCCATTAAAATCCATAGAAAAGGGATCCTCCAACTAGACGGGTGTTGCGCCTGGTTCGGGCAACTGCCCTACGGTTATCGTCGGACTGTTGTATGTGATCATATCGTGCCGAAAACTTTGCTTGCTCGATGTAGGATTTGTGTGACGTGTCATGTCATTAGTCCGTAAGTGGTGGCGTTGTCATCATTTTTATCATTTTCACTAGTTTGGGGGTATGTGGAACAGGGTCTAAAGTCCCACAAACCTCAAAAAAAGAAAAGGGAGGAACCCCCGACCAGACGGGTGTCTGGTCCGGGCAACTGTCCGACGGTTATTGTCGGACTGTTGTATGTGTACAAATCGCTCCGAAAACTTTGCTTGCACGATGTAGGATTTGTGTGACGTCATGACATTAGTTCGTTAGTGGCGGCGTTGGTGCGCTACTCACGTTAATGAAGCATAAGGAGTATGTAAGGATCGTAGCAGGTGGCATTCTGTAGATTCTGCCTACGCCCATCAAAAAAAGCGTGAGTTGATGTATGTATGAGAAACAAACAACTCTCCTGTTTCTAATATTGATTCCGACTTTGGTAAGTAGGTACTTGTGAGCACCATTATTTGCCAGTCGACCTTTGAGTTACACAGAAACAAAACACGATCATTTACATCATTACGTTCGTATTGAACGTCAACCAAGCGTAGGGTCGCAAACAGTGGTTACCCAGGACCTAATTGGGGTCTCTTTGATTGAGCACTAACCGAAACAATGAGTCTGGTATAGTCACAGTAAAACTAGTTTCGTCAACCTAAGGTCTATTGTTGTTTACTCCATGCATGATAGAATCTGTTTTACTTGTATGAATTATGTATTGCCATAATGTTTTTTATCTTATACAAAATGTGACAATAAAATAAAACAGATTTATTTGGTTTATAAACCAAGGTTTGGAGAGTTTTTTAAAGTCATCATCATCAGCTTTAGGGAAAGGCCACAATAATTTATTTCATACTAGCTTCTGCCAGCGGCTTCGACCGCATTATACGGGGATAAAAAGTTTGCGCTATTCCAGACTATAATCTATTTCTTTGCCAAATTTAATCTAGATCCGTTCAGTCGTTCTGTCGTGATTGAGTAACAAACATACATCCATCCATCCATCCAAACTTTTGTATTTATAATATTAGTAAGATTCATATTCTTTATTGTACACTTCATACATACTTATTCAAGGCTTATGTTTAACTTACCACCAGATATAGTAACATATAACAGACAAAAATAGTAAATGATCACCAAAATTAAACCCGCAAATAAATCATTGTTAACCCAAAAGTAGTAAATGATCACCAAAAGTAGTAAATGATCACCAAAATTAAACCAATGACCAAAAAGATTATAAAATTTCTGGGAGCAACTTGGAAGTAGCGCTCGCCGGCCGCTGCCGCGGCACCGCTCGCTTTGCTCGCTCGGCTCGCGCGCGGTTGGTCACAGTTCTAACCTAACCTAACCTATTTTACAACATTAAATAGCGCAATAATTTGCTATTAAAATTTGGTGATCAATTTACTAAATTTGGTGATCATTTACTATTTTTGTCAGTATATTACTAGATTTGGTGGTTAGGGGTTATCGTCACAAAGTTTTTTTTGGTGGTCATTATATTTATTCCCCTTATTCAAATACAGATTCTTCGTCAGATTTGGCAATTTCTATCATTTTTCAACAAGTCACACCTGATCAAATGAAAATGCAACTGAAGGCAATATAGGGAGTCATTTTTGGCAATCTGAAAGTGGACCCCTGGCCAAAAGGGTTACCTGAAACTTTTCAGATATAGTCTTGGTATTCTCGCAGCGAGCCATACCTACACAGCTATCAAATTTTCGGTTAGAATATGCTTGCTCAAATAAATATGAATATAAATATTCCTGCCAGCTCGGGAGCTCCACTAGTTTCGTGTAGTTTAGTTTGCTCAGTCCTTCAAAAGTCATTTAAAGACAAACAAACCAGAAAAAGCACACAACAAAGAACTAACCGACTGGACTGTATCCACCTGTGAAACACAGTACTCGTATGTGCATTGATCTATGTTCCTTTGTTCAACTGTTATCAACTTAGGTAAGCTTAAAAGGGTTTAGGCCTTTTCCAGCGTGAACGCGAGGTTCCGCTTCGCCGGTCTACCCAGGGGTGTGCCCTGCAGACTCTACAGGGATGTGTGTCCTGTTAGGGATCAGGCGTTGCACAGAGGGGATTCTGGGGTGGTTTTTTAAAAGATCAAGTGGCCGCTTCCATGTAACTGATGGTGGTCACTTGGGTAGTTTTAGTGAGGTAAAAATCTTTTCCCCAAAAGCCCAGGAGCCTTTTGAATTTTTTCCCCCGAATACAAAAATAGGGCTACTAAGAGCGCAGTGGCCATATTGCATCGCGAGTTGTTGTAGTTGTGAAGTCAGACTGAAGGTAAGGTAGTCTGAGGTTTCTTTTCAGGGTAAAACAGTTGACGATCGCTCGCCAGCAAAGCCGCTGTGCCACGTGCCGCCCACCATAGTCACTACAGTCACTTCACTTCACTCATAAATAAAGTGTCCCGTAAAACTGCTGCTGTTTTTATATCAGAACTCACAATTGAAATAACCGGCGCTTCTAAAAGCTAATTTACGAGCACAAAGGCTGATGTTGATACGACACCTGACTGCGATAGTAACTCGATAACTCGTCGCGTAGTAAGTGCACTAGAGCCTTTATTTAAAATTTCTCTTTCTTGTTATAATGCTCTAAGTTGTTCTAGGACATGCCGGTTTCCTCACGATGTTTTCCTTCACCGTTTTGAGAGCACTGGTGATGAAATAATTTACACAAAGTAAAGCGCCTACCTGCGCCGAAAAAAATAAAAATAATGCGATAAATTCTTCGCCCAAAGACTATGCCAAATTGTAGTAAGATTAATAAGACATTGTGCCATAAATAAATAAGAATAATAAACGTAATGATTATACTGTATTTTTGGTATTTTCCTTAGATACCCCATCATGGCCCCCGATGTATGTAACCGGTTATATATTTGTGATCAAATAATATTCCGTAAAATGTTGTATCGGTGTGGTGAAAATATGGCAAATAAATAATTTGGCAAAAGAAAAAAGTTCAAAAGAGGCTTCGGCCAAAAGAAAAGAAATATTTCGTAAATCGGCTAAATGTAGTTCGGTAACATACTGTGCACGCCATCATGTGCACCCGCCTTTAATAAATACAAAAACCGTACTGCGGGCGACCACGCGCGCATCACACCACTATCTGCGGGGTAGCGGGGCGCGGGGCGCCATCGACGCCAGCGACGGAGCCGCGCCACACGCCGACACTTCGCTACGATCATCGAGCAAGTCACCACGCACGACGCCTAAATGTACGCGTCTCAAAACCTATAAATGTAAACCCTTGTAAATGCAAGAAATATAATAACTATTGATTCCAAGAAGAGGAGTTCATTTCAATTCCCCTTCATGATCACTACATTGGCTCCCTAGTTCAAACAGACACCTGGTACTCAAAAATGGAGCAGATGCCATTCCGTATGTCAAGGTTTTTAGTTGCAGAATTTTAATAGGCTCCGATGGTTGGTCTCTCCACAATATCAGCTGTAGATGTCGCTGCGATTCATTTAATTCGATTTGTCGATACATTTTTTCCACGTCCGCTGTTAATACACATTTATGTAATCTAAACTGAATAAGTATCGAAAACAAATTATTTTGCATTACGGGACCAACTGCCTGAATGTCATTGAGAGATTTTCCTGATCTTGTTTTGGCAGAAGCGTCAAAAACCACCCGAAGTTTTGTAGTTTCATGTTGTTCGCGTATAACACAATGGTGTGGTAAGAAACATCCGAACTCTGGCCTATTAATTTCAACCAAGTGTTCTAATTTAGCATATTCATTTATAAAATTGGAATATTGTTCTTTTAATTTAAGATTTTTATTTAGTTTACTTTCTAAATTAAGAAAACGCTTGAAAGCTAAAGGAAATGAATTGCCCAGTGCCTGCTCAGGAACCTCTTTCAATGGCATCATAACTGAAAATCTACCATCAGATAAGCGACAAGTATTTTTATTAAAATGAGATTCGCAAAACTGTTCATCTGCAGAATAAATATTAGCTTCTGAAGGTACATCTTCAACCTTCACCTTTAATAATACATTTGGTGGCCGCAAAGTTAGATGCCTTACGCGATTTATTGCGACAATGGGAAAAACTTCGTAGGGGCCAACAATGAGTTGGGGAGAGTTATAAAGGCCAGCCGTCAATCAGTCTCAGATTTCGCGTCAAATGAGGCAATCAAATTCATGTTTTGTCCAGCCTACTCACCACACTTCGGTGGAATATGGGAGGCTGGCGTTAAATCCGCTAAATATCATTTAAAACGCGTTGCTGGTAGTGCCTCCCTTACATTTGAAGAATTAGCGACGCTATTTGCGCAAATAGAAGCGATCCTTAACTCCCGCCCCATTTCTCCTCTCTCTTCTGATCCAACTGACCTAAATCCATTGACCCCTGGGCACTTCCTTATAGGCCGCCCGTTGATGTCTGTGCCATCGTTACCGGCTAACTGCATTAGACCCAACAGATACCAGCGCATCGAGCAGATCCGACAGCAATTTTGGGCACGATGGCGCCGGGAGTTCATGTTCAATTCCCATTTCAATTCCCAATCCGAAGACTGCAGGTAAACCCTTGTAAATGCAAGAAATATAATAACTATTGATTCCAAGAAGAGGAGTTCATTTCAATTCCCCTTCATGTGGCGACCGTGAACAATAGAAGCTGAAGCTGCTACGAAATAAACCCATATTGCTGTCGTCGATCGGAAGAATTCAATGTGATGAAGATGGCGGCGGCGTCTCAACAGCTATAAAAAAGGAAGTAAGCCCGTTCCTTGTCTATCCCTATCCCTATTTCCCAGCTTTTGGTTGCGTGTAAATGCCGAGCTAATTTTAAGCTGTGGGGAGAGGTGCCTAGCTGCGTGTTTTAAAGCCTGGCTATCGCTAAACGCACGCCATAATTTTATGCACTAAGTGTGAGCACGTGGCACTAAAATACCTACTCAAAATTTTAATTAACTTTTGATCGTTTTTTGTCTCCTAGGTAAAAGGAAATCTTAATTACTAGTTATAAACAGTTATTTGCCGAACATTCCAGCCGATCCTGCATCGGTAAGCTGTCGACGTAGCGTGCTGTCTGCGTGCTCGTCAACGGGGCCGGCAGCGGCGCCCTACGGGTGCTGTCCGTGCGGTTGGCGGGCTCGGTGGCAGCTGCGAGGTTTGAGCTGATTTGACTGCTGGATGTTTCGGTTAGAGTGAACATTTTATTTAACTTTACCTTTCTTATTGTTGGAGTTAGTGGAACATAGTGATAAATTCCGGGTTTCGTAAAACAAAATGTCGGACAGTGAACAAGCTAACGATAGTTCAAATTCCATTTTAACTAAATTGATTCGTAAGCGAGCGGGCATACGCAGTCGCGTAACGTATTTTAAAAACTATATTGCAAAATTTCAAATAGATAAATTGGATAGCTTAACTAGTTTAAATGTAAGAGAATTATCGGTTAAGTTAGCACAATTAAAAGAATTGGTTTCAAAATTTGATGAGGTTCAAACTGACATAGAAGAATTTTCTGTAAATGCAGAGAAAGAATATTCAGAAAGAGATATCACTGAAAGTGAATTTAGTGCCCAAATTGCGTTAGCGCAAGAAATAATAGAATTGTTTTCAACTAAAAATAAAAATTCGACCAATAATGAGTCAATAAAATCCAGTTGTGGAGTAAATGCTTCCATAAAATTGCCTACTATTAATCTACCAACTTTTGATGGAAGCTTTGTAAAATGGTTGGAGTTTCGAGACACGTTCCAATCTCTTATAGATGACAATGACGCTATACCAATAATAAATAAATACCATTATTTGAGAAATTCGTTGGTAGGTAGCGCTAAGATTGCTATTAGTTCAACAAATTTTGCGGCTAAGGATTACAAAAACGCATGGCAAGCTTTATGTAAGAGATATGATAATCCGAATATTCTTATGAACTATCACTTTAACGCATTAATAAATATCGTTCCTATTCAAAAGGAATCCTTCACTGCGTTAAGAGATTTAAGTGATATCATTTATAAAAATTTAAGTGCGCTAAATACCTTAGAGATTTGTACAGATGGTTGGGATCCTTTAATAATACATTTGGTGGCCGCAAAGTTAGACCCTAGGACTAGGAATAAGTGGGAAGATCATAAAGGTAGTTTGTTATCCCGTCCTACACTTGAAGAATTTCAGGATTTTTTAATGCAAAGAGCTAACGTTCTGCAAACAGCTTATCAAAGTCATGTTAATAATGATGGTAAAAATTCTTTTAAAGAAAATAGATTTGTGAAGTCATTTGCTGCTGTTACAGATAATACTCATAATAGGGCATGTGTTGTGTGTGATAAAAACCATTATATACATCAGTGTTTTAAATTCAAAGGAATGAAATTAAATGATAGGCATTCCTTAGTAAACAAACAAAAGCTGTGTATCAACTGTCTCCGCAGTGGTCACACTCATGCAGAATGCTCTTTAAAAGGTTTGTGCAAGAAGTGTTCAGAGAAACATAATAGTTTACTACATAAAACGGTTATAAATGTTGCTACTGAAAACACTGAGCCTTCAGCTACTAGCGTCCCTGTAAGTTTATCTGCAGTCTCGACAGGACAAGTTTTATTGTGCACTGCACAAGTTGAAGTGGTTAATACTGACACAAATTGTACTTACCTAGCTCGTGCATTGCTGGATACGGGCAGCCAGTCTTCATTTATGACTGGCAACTTGAAAGAAAAGTTAGGACTACAGGCTGAAAAGCTAAATGCCTTACACGTTGTATGCTTTACGACCCACCGGTGAGCCTAGCGTACTAAACCATTCGGGCCAAGCCGAAATTAGAAAATCGGTCATTTTCATCAACTTGAGATTTTAATTCCAAAGTTTATAAAATGGGTTAATTGGCGTGGAAAATAAAAATTAGCGACTTTTACCGTCTAGTTTCTAAGATATTATAAAAGGCTCACGGGTGGGCCCCGTGGCCTCTTATTAAGGGTTTCGTATTTTTCCGTTAGCGGGGGCCGCGGGGTCACGCCGCGGCCCACCCCGCGCGCGCGCGGCGCGGGCGTTGCGATTTGCTCCGGCCGATCAATTTCGCGCGCTGCGTCGACGAGTGAGTATCTGTTACGCGTTTCCCGCTAAAATGGATGATTTTGAAGAATTTGAGTTAACGCAAGAGGAGATAACGCAGTTAGACAATATCGAAATAAATCTTCTGAACCATAGTTTCCAAATAGATTCAGATGAAGACGTAGTTCAACCAACGAAAAGAAGATGCCGCCGAATTGTATTATCAGAGAGTGAAGATAGCGACAATGAAATCTTAAGGGTTATTGCCGACACTATTGGTAAGTAAAATTTTAATTTAAACTAGCTAGCCCACGGCATTGCCTGCTTTATATTAGTTTGACATGTACAATTGCGTCTCTTCTGCTCTCATGGGAATTTAGTCCTGAAATTATTTCAAGAGTTCATAGGTGCCACATAGGTTATAATAGGTTTAACAGGTTTAGGGAACTGTGCCTAAACCCCCTTAGTAATAAAAAATCACATGCGCGTTGATCACTTGCTTTATTAGAAAGGGGTAAGTTTGTTCGTCCTCCGTCTGCTACAGGCCTCTATAGTTTAGTGCAGAGATTATTTAATGAATATAATGTAGTTGTATTTTTATTGTTCAGGTAATACATCGCCATCGGGCACCTGGTCAAAGCCTAAAGGTAATCAACGTAAAGTTATACCTTTTACTGAACATCCTGGCCTCCCCACTAACCTATGCTCAAGCATGCGTGGCAAATCTCCAGCTGATTTTTTCCAACTAATGGTTCCTGATAGTCTTTTTCAAGTTATTGCTGATCGAACTAACCAATTTGCACTTAACAAAATAGCTACTTCAGAAGAAAATTCACGCTTTGCAAGGCTTCGCAAATGGGTTCCAACAGATCTTGGGGAAATAAAAAAGTTTTTCGGCTTAATCCTGTTTATGGGCATCACAAAGCTTCCTAGATTGGCGGAATATTGGTCAACGAATGATATCGTAGGCCATCCATTTCCACGCAAAATAATGCCACGGAATCGTTTTGAGTTGATATTGCGAATGCTTCATTTTCACAAAACGATGAGACAAACAAAGAAGACCGCCTCCATCGTGTTCGTTACCTTTTGCAAGTATTGAATGAACAATTCCAGATGCATTATACACCCGGCGAAGACCTATGTATAGACGAAAGTGTGGTCCCGTTTCGTGGCAGGATAATATTTCGACAGTACAATAAACAGAAACGCCACAAATATGGTATTAAAGAATTTAAGTTGTGCTGTGTGCCCGGATATACTTATAAAATAAGTATTTACGCAGGAAAAAACTATGAAACCACAAATACCACTCCATTTAATGTTGTCATGGATTTACTTAGCAGTCTTTTAAATAAAGGCCACACTCTTTATACCGATAACTGGTATACAAGCATAGAATTAGCCAGGGCTTTGCTAGACAACGAAACTCATTTGGTGGGAACAATCCGAAAGAATAGAAGGCACCTGCCCAAGAAAGTCGTGAGTACTAAACTCAAGAAAGGAGAATTTATTGCCAGAGAAAGTCGAGATGGTATTACTGCCATAAAATGGAAAGACAAAAGAGATGTGTTGATTTTGTCAACCAAACACTCAGACCGATTTGGAAAGATAAAAAAGCGTCAGGGCAATGTGGTCATGAAGCCGCAGATCATAATTGACTACAACAAAGCCAAAGGAGCAGTTGACTTATCAGATCAGATGGCAGCATACTCGTCCCCGTTGCGAAAATCTGTAAAGTGGTACAAGAAGCTGGCTGTTGATTTATTACTGAATACTGCGATGGTAAATGCTTTGACTCTGTACAAGTCAGTAACCAAAAAAAACATACAGATGGTAGATTTCCGGAGATATATAATGATGAATCTTTGCGAAGTCCAACAAAATGATGTACCTGTACAGAGACCGAAGAGAATTAAACACTCCTTGGAAAGAAAAGAGGGTTTGGCTAGAAAAGTCAGAAGAACATGTCGCCAATGTTATGCAGATAACGTACCAATCATGGGTAGCAAACAGGCTAAAACAAAGTCGAAAAAAGTATCCACTTATTGCCAAAGTTGTCCAACTAAACCTTTCCTTTGTTTACCTTGTTTTAACAAGATTCACCAATAATTTTAATTTCTTTTTTATGATACATAAGATGACTGATTATTTAATGTGATAATAAAAAGAAGTGCCATAGTTTTGATTGTTGAAATTCATAAATTATATAAAAAATATTATAAAAGTTTGTATTGAGTACATAATGTCACCGATGTTTTTACTTGGTAATGAAGAAAATGTTATGTTCTTTTGTATTTTAATAAATATTGTATTATTATTTTATAGTTTTATTTCCGCTATTAAATCTAAATAATAATTTCTATCGTATCGTTAAGAATAACCCTAGCATCATTGCAATAACCTTGACAAAACTGCAAGTTTTTATTGGATTTGAAAACCACGCCGTCCGGTTCGGCTACAGGGCCACGCGGCTCACTTCCATACGCGTTTTGTTTGATAGCTGCAATCTGTGGCTTGTAGGAAGCGATTCGTTAGACCTCTCATGCGGCTCACGGGTGACCCCCATGGCTCGAATGGTTCAGTAAGATAAGGCTCACCGGTGAGCCCCGTGGCCTGAATGGAAATACTCGATTTTTCATATGGCGTTCAACGTGTTAATGTAACAGGCATAAACAATGTAGCATGTGAAATTACAGAACGGTGCAAAATTAAATTAAAATCAAGAATAGGTATATTTAGTGCACATGTCAGCTGTTTTATTCTTCCAAAGATTACTGGAAATTTACCTAACATTCAAATTAATATAGAAAGGTTAGGTTTACCAGAAAATATTCAATTGGCTGATCCCTTGTTTTACCATCCATCTGAAATAGATATTTTGCTGGGTGCAGATCATTTCTTTAATATTATATTACCGAATAAAATAAGTTTAGGCACCAACAGACCTGTCTTACAAGATAGCATGCTAGGTTGGATTGTGGCTGGCCCCACAGGGCAGAGCCACAATAATAATAAACTAAATTGTACTTTTGTTCAAAAAGGTTTAAATGTTCAGCAAGATTTAAATGAATCTTTAATTAAATTCTGGGAGGTTGAAGATGTACCTTCAGAAGCTAATATTTATTCTGCAGATGAACAGTTTTGCGAATCTCATTTTAATAAAAATACTTGTCGCTTATCTGATGGTAGATTTTCAGTTATGATGCCATTGAAAGAGGTTCCTGAGCAGGCACTGGGCAATTCATTTCCTTTAGCTTTCAAGCGTTTTCTTAATTTAGAAAGTAAACTAAATAAAAATCTTAAATTAAAAGAACAATATTCCAATTTTATAAATGAATATGCTAAATTAGAACACTTGGTTGAAATTAATAGGCCAGAGTTCGGATGTTTCTTACCACACCATTGTGTTATACGCGAACAACATGAAACTACAAAACTTCGGGTGGTTTTTGACGCTTCTACCAAAACCTCTCAAGGAAAATCTCTCAATGACATTCAGGCAGTTGGTCCCGTAATGCAAAATGATTTGTTTTCGATACTTATTCAGTTTAGATTACATAAATGTGTATTAACAGCGGACGTGGAAAAAATGTATCGACAAATCGAATTAAATGAATCGCAGCGACATCTACAGCTGATATTGTGGAGAGACCAACCATCGGAGCCTATTAAAATTCTGCAACTAAAAACCTTGACATACGGAATGGCATCTGCTCCATTTTTGAGTACCAGGTGTCTGTTTGAACTTGGGAGCCAATGTAGTGATAAGGTTATTGCTGAGATAATTAAGAATAATTTTTATATGGATGATCTCATAACGGGTGCCTCTTCTGAGGACGAATTAAAGCACATATATTTAGGTGTATCACGAGCTTTGAATGCGGCTTGTTTTCCATTAAGAAAGTTTAGAACAAATTGTCCTAAAATACTCAATGATAATTCAGAGTCTAATAACTGCCTTACTTTTCATGATGAAGCCACTGTTTTAGGGTTAAAATGGTCACCTTTGTCAGACAAATTACAGTTTCCTAGTGGCATTGAAATCCCTAATAAGGCTACAAAAAGAATAATTATCTCAACTACATGTAAGCTATTTGATCCACTGGGATTGGTTAGTTGTTGTATAATCAAAGCTAAAATATTATTACAAAATTTATGGGCTCTCAAATTGGATTGGGATGACCCGGTACCAGAACAGTATGTTAAAAAGTGGTTTAGTTTTATAAAAAAAATACATTTGTTGTCTGATATTGTCTTACCACGCTATGTTTTGGGTGACAGTTTATATATTCAATCTGTGGAGATGCACTGCTTTGTTGATGCATCACAACAAGCTTATGGAGCATGTGTCTATATGTGCTCTAATAATAATAAAGATAATACGGTTACTGTTAGGCTACTATGTGCTAAAACAAGAGTAGCACCAATTAAAATACTAACTATTCCACGATTAGAGTTGTGTGCTGCCTTAACAGGAGCCGAGTTGTGTGCTAAAGTATTAAAATCAGTTCCATGCAATGTTAGAAAAATATACATGTGGACTGACTCCACAGTGGTACTTGGATGGTTAAAAACACAAAATAAAGCCTTACAAGCATTTGTTCGTAACCGTGTAAATAAAATAAATCAACTTACAAAAGAATGTGAATGGAAACATGTTCCAACAAAATTTAACCCTGCTGACTTAGCGTCCAGGGGTATTGATCCACAGCATGTGCAGGCATCATCGTTGTGGTGGGAGGGACCTTCATTCCTAAAGGAAGGTAAATCTAAATGGCCTACCCAACCACAGCTTAGCCTTAATAATTTACCCGAAACAAAAGTACTAATTTCAGTTGATGAAACATTAGATGATAATAATCCATTTATACTATTTGATAGGTATTCTAGTTATTTAAAAATAAAAAGATGTTTTGCGTACGTTCTGCGTTTTGTAAATAATTGTAAAAAGAATACTGTTAAAGTGATAGGACCTTTGCAAACTGAGGAACTTGATCACTCTTTAACATTATTATTAAAGTTCAGTCAGCTAGAGTCATTTGCAAAGGAGATTAAAATAATAAAGGATGGTAAAGCTTTAAATCATAAAAGCAAATTGTTGCCTTTAAATCCATTTTGTGATAATAATGGTTTAATTAGAGTAGGAGGTAGGTTAGATAAGTCTGATTGTAAATATGATAAAAAACATCCAATTCTATTAGATGCTAAGCAATATTTAACTAGGTTAATACTACACTGTGAACATTTTAGATTATTTCACGCAGGTCCCCAGTTACTTTTGTCCTCTGTTCGCGAGAATTTTTGGCCATTGGGTGGCAGAAACTTAGCTCGCACTATTGTTAAAACTTGTGTGGTTTGTACTCGATTTCGAGGTCAGCCGATACAGCCTTTAATGGGGGACTTGCCTAGCGTAAGAGTTCCAGTTCGTATTGGTAATATGTTGAAGCGATTATTAGAAGGTCGTAAGTATGCATATCCTGTTAAATGTGAGTGTGATATGTTATTAGCATTCAAAGGTCCTATTATATTTGTGTCTAATGAGCTTGATGACAGTATGGATGATGCTTTAAAGAACCGTTTGTTGTTTGTTAGTGCTTCGGAACCGTTTTGGGAGGCGATACGGACGTGTGTTCCGAAGTTGGAAGAGGAGACGCCCTTTTGTTCGCAAGAGACGATTTGTTTATCGTCGGAAGATGAGGCGTCCTCGTCGGCGATTTCGTCGTAATGTTGCACCTCGTGGGCCACCTGTTAGAAGTGTTATGTCTGTGCCGGGGCGAGTTATGAAGTATGTTTATTGTGGATCTGCTATTCAGCAACAGGCGTGGAAGTTTGGTGTTCAGAATTTTGATATTAAGTATGGCGAGATGCCATTGTTTACTTTATTTGCTATGGGCAATAAAAATGTTGGTTTGTACATGCAGAATCAGTATGGTATGATGATTGTTAATAAGATTGAGTATATTATTAGTAATTTAGAATTAAATAGATATTATGATATGGGTAAAGTTGAAGTTGTTAATAAACATATGAATGATTTACGTGTGGATCCTTTGTTTGCTCAAGACACTTTTGATATTTGTACATATATTGTAAGTAATCATGGTTCATTTGGTACTCCTGAATTGTCTGGTTCTTATGAGAATGTTAAGAGAACATCTTTGAAGAAAGATGCAACTATTCGTTGGGTGTATTATCCTAGATGTAAAAAGCGTGTTGAAACTAGTTTATTGAATTCTAAGAATCGTATTGGTGAGTTAGTTGTAGCTATGGGTACCCCTGATATTGTTAATGGGGCTCATGCTGGTAAAGCGTATATTGGTTTTGATGCTCTGAATTTACCTGCTAGTAGCGATGCGAATTATTATTATGAGTATTCTTTGCGTTATAATATTAGTTATAAGGTTCATTTTACTTTTACTACATTAAATCCTGATAATTTTAAAATTTAATGGTTTTTTTATTTATATTGCCCCTGCATAGGTTCGCCCACCGCAACGCATGGGTGGCGCGAATTATTATTTATTGGGCGACTTTTATCAAAAAGGAGCGGCCCCCCCGTAAGGGGGGGGCTAGCGGCGACTTTCTTATAGAAAAGGGTATACAATTTAGATAGCGAGCGTAGCGAGCGCGCGTGACAGAGTGTTTTCTATTTTTAGATCATGACGTCAGCCGCATCTCGCGCCGGTCTAGAACACCCTACCGGCGCGTCCGCTGGGAACGCAGCAGGGGGTCCTTCAGTTTTTCTAAGTCCTAGACTTCGCGGGACCATTTAGGATATCCTCTAAAAAAGGTCGAGGAAACCGCGTCACTAAAGCCTACCTCTGCGTTTTTGTATGCCTAGCCACTAAAGCTCTACATCTTGAAGTTGTCAGTGACTTAACCACTGAAGCTTTTGTATCTTGTTTACGTAGGTTTGTTTCACGTCGCGGCAAGCCTTACGCGATTTATTGCGACAATGGGAAAAACTTCGTAGGGGCCAACAATGAGTTGGGGAGAGTTATAAAGGCCAGCCGTCAATCAGTCTCAGATTTCGCGTCAAATGAGGCAATCAAATTCATGTTTTGTCCAGCCTACTCACCACACTTCGGTGGAATATGGGAGGCTGGCGTTAAATCCGCTAAATATCATTTAAAACGCGTTGCTGGTAGTGCGTCCCTTACATTTGAAGAATTAGCGACGCTATTTGCGCAAATAGAAGCGATCCTTAACTCCCGCCCCATTTCTCCTCTCTCTTCTGATCCAACTGACCTAAATCCATTGACCCCTGGGCACTTCCTTATAGGCCGCCCGTTGATGTCTGTGCCATCGTTACCGGCTAACTGCATTAGACCCAACAGATACCAGCGCATCGAGCAGATCCGACAGCAATTTTGGGCACGATGGTGCCGGGAGTTCATGGCAGAGCTGCAGAACAGAACCAAATGGAGGAGAGATCAGCCATCACTTCAAGTCGGCGACTTGGTCGTGCTACGAGAGGACAACCTGATGCCTCTCGACTGGCGCATGGGGCGCGTGATGAAGATATACCCGGGCAAAGATGGGATCGTTCGAGTTGCGGACGTTCATACCAACAAAGGCCTTATAAAAAGGGCCGTCCACAAATGTGTCTATTGCCCACGACACCATAGCTGTTGAAAGAGCTTCAACGCCGCGGAGTATGTGCACGCCATCATGTGCACCCGCCTTTAATAAATACAAAAACCGTACTGCGGGCGACCACGCGCGCATCACACCACTATCTGCGGGGTAGCGGGGCGCGGGGCGCCATCGACGCCAGCGACGGAGCCGCGCCACACGCCGATACTTCGCTACGATCATCGAGCAAGTCACCACGCACGACGCCTAAATGTACGCGTCTCAAAATCTATAAATGTAAACCCTTGTAAATGCAAGAAATATAATAACTATTGATTCCAAGAAGAGGAGTTCATTTCAATTCCCCTTCACATACATATGCCACATGATACTTCGATGATCTGAAAATATGTCAAATAATGCATAAAACAAAAAAGACGTCCGTCAATAGTTTTCAATAAATGAAATTCGATTAAAAAAATATCGAAAAAGTGATCGGTTCCCTAGTAACAGAAAAAGACTAACTCTTTTCTTGATCCAAATAGGTATCTTTAACTCGTTGGGGGCCTGAAAGGTCTATATATCTATCTACGCGAGACACAATGGCTTTCCTATTGTTTCGGTAATCACGGACATAACCGGTAATGCCTCTTGAAATTGATTTTCCGGTTATATATTAGATACATAGGTATTTATTGGTCAAAGCACTTTTATTTTATACAAAGTCAAATTTATAACTGGCAAAACTTCGATGTCTTGATATGGTATTGAAATTAAATGGTTTTTCATAAATAAATATTGGGAAGTAATCTTTAGAATACCTATTATAAGGGCGGTTAAGCACTACACGTCCGTGTCCGTAATTTGAATTCCGAGTTCAAAATGTTCTGAATTATGACAGATTATGATGGATAGAGTTCGGATGTAGCGCGTAAGCTTCCCTACAAGAAGTACTTCGGCTACTTCGGTACCGAAATTACACGGTCACAGGTGACCGTACGCAAAATACGCGCTTAGACGTGGAGTTACGGACACCAGCCCGTCTTAACTTAACTTAACTACACGGTCACAGATTGGATGTAGTGCGTAACCGCCCTTATTGTAGGTAATTATGAGATGGAAAAAACATGTTGCCGTAGTAAGTTATAGACTATAAGTTATTCTGATGTATAAGTTATTATTAAGGTAAAGCTTTATCAAAATCCATTTTAAGTTTTTATGTGAAAGAGTAACAAATATCCATTCATCCATCCATTTGCACAAACCTTTACATATTATAATATATATAATAGTACGATACTCATTGCAGTGTGACCTCACTGCTCATGATGGCAAACAATCGCCTATGAACCTGTCAGTAGCCACTATGATGAATCCTCAAGAAATAAGAATTGATGTAACCGTCAAGCTCGACTGATTAATGATGACAGCTCTCTTGCCATAGACATAAGGTACAAACTTAATAAAACAAAAAACGTACGATGGAAACAGTAATGGAGTCATTTCATCTAAGTGTCGACCCCTTAAAAAGATAAATGCGGTAGCTATTTCCACCAATGTCTGTAGATTTTTTCTTATTTTAAGGGTCTAACCGCGCGTTGTCTGCTTTAAAAAATAATATGTCTTACAGGCTTTAGGTAGACAAACATCGATAACAAACATTTATTTGAAAATAATAATACACATGTAGTGGCATCAACGCACCCACCTACGAACTAATGACATGACGTCACACAAATCCTGCATCGCGCAAGTAAAGTTTTTGCGCGATTTGAACATAATACATAACAGTCCGACAGCAACTGTCGAGCAGTTGCACAACACCCGTCTGACCGGAGGATCCTCACTTTTTAACGCAGGTTTGCGAGAATATCCACCCTGTTCCGCATACCTCTAAACACAATTATTAACAGGGATTTTACAGAATGCCATATCAAGCAAGATAATTAAGTTCGGGCGAATTCCGGGGATTCAATGTGCTTTTCTATGATTGTATTTTGTAATCTATATATATATCGCAGGGATATGATGAAAACAGGGAATTGATCAAATCTCTCTAAGAGCGAGCGTAGCGAGCTCGGGAGCTTAGGGCACCCCGACACGGACAGGTTAGGTTCGAAGGGGATGACGGGAGCTGAAGTGAGCGAGCAAAGCGAGCGAACTCAGCTCCCGTCATCTCCTTCGTGTTAGGTTACTTTAGACCCTGCATACAGAAATAGGAGCCCCGCGCAGCGGGGCTCCGTCGGCTCTGCCACACAAATACTAATTCAACGTACAAAATAAACCTTTAAATTACTACAGAAAAGTTATTTTTGTCATTTCACTGAACCAATTTTGCTTAGAGATTTGATCAATTCCCTGTTTTCATCATATCCCTGCGACATATATAAAAGAAGAAACTGACTGACTGATCGATCAACGCACAGCCAAAACCACTAGGCCTAGAAGCATGAAATTTGGCAGAAAGGTTCCTCGAGTGACGTAAGTGAGCACTAAGAAAGGATTTTTGGAAATTCCCCCCCTAAGGGGGTAAAAAGGGGGTTGAAAGTTTGTATGTAATTTCTATAGTTTGTAAATTGGACACGTGAAATTTTAGATTTACACTCTTGATTGATAAAAAGAATGAATGTGTTTATTGGTTTTTGGAAATTCGACCCCTAAGGGGGTAAAAAGGGGGTTGAAAGTTTGTATGAAATATTTACAGTTTGTAAGTTGAAGACGTGAAATTTTAGATTTATGCTCATGGTTAAAAAATGAATTAATGTATTTATTGGTTTTTGGAAATTCCACCCCTAAGGGGGTAAAAAGGGGGTTGAAAGTTTGTATGTAATTTCTACAGTTTGTAAGTTGGACACGTAAAATTTTAGATTTATGCTCTTGGTTGATAAAAATAATTCATGTATTTATTAGTTTTTGGAAATTTAAAGGGGATAAAATAGGGGTTGAAACTGTATATGAAATTTCTTCGGTTGGGAAGGTAAAACATCTGAAATTGTAGGTTTACACTCTTGATTAATAAAAAAAACAATGAGTATAATCATTTCCGGAAATGCCACCCCTAAGGGGGTAAAAAGGGGTTGAAAGTTTATATGAAATATTTACAGTTTGTAAGTTGGAAACGTAAAAGTTTAGATTTACGCTCTTGGTTGATAAAAATAATTAATATATTTATTGGTATTTTGAAATTCTGCCCCTAAGGGGGTAAAAAGGGGGTTGAATGTTTGTATGTAATTTCTACAGTTTGTAAGTTGGACACATAAAACTTTAGATTTACGCTCTTGGTTGATGAGAAGAATTAATGTATTTATTGGTTTTTGAAAATTCCACCCCTAAAGTGGTACATAGGGGTTGAAACTTTAAGAAATTTCTTCGGTTTGGAAGGTAAAACAGCTGAAATCGTAGGTTTACGCTCTTGATTAATAAAAAAAACAATGCGTTTGTTGATTTCCGGAAATTCTACCCCTAAGGGGGTTAAAGGTGGCAATTTGTTGAGCTTATATATTTGAAACTTCGCATACATACTAACAGCAAATAGTAAAGGTTGTCATTACAAGTTTTTCAAAACTACTCCTAAAATACGATTTAGGAGGTGTTAAAGATTTTTGAAGACTTTTACTGGATAAGGCTTCTTTTTATGATGTAGGGTAGCAAACGAGAGATATTTGTTTGAATGAAAAGTCTAATTCCTTGGGAAAAATAATAAAGGTAACATTAGTTATGAAAATTATCGGACACGTCATTAAAGTTTCGTAAATCCTAACTTAAACAATAGCTTATTTTTAGTCGCCTTCACTAACCGCACATAATAAAGTCATCTATACCTACTTAGTTGAATAAAATACGATATCATGCGAACGAAGTCGCGGGCGGAGTACTAGTTTATAGGTATATTATTTAATTATCATTGTTGTGTCTAATGAGTAATTGGGTTTATGAAAATTCGGATGAGTAAGTAAATATTGATTGTTTTCTCAATTAGTTTATAATTATAACATTGATATTTTTCAAATAACTTACTACCTGTACGTCTTGAAAATGATGGTGTATCGCTTGGAATATCTCAAGAGCTATGAAACGTTAAGTCTTTGGTGACAACTGACTGCTTTGGAATACTCCAATCGTTTACATTGTTGGTCTCTAGGAGTTGACTTAATATTTAAAAAACGTTAATAATTGATAATGCCATTTTGAATCCACATGTATCGTAATCTATACCAATGTAAAACTGTAGGGTAGTTTATTGTTGGAGTCTTATGGAGATATATTACGTAAAAGGCAACATTTTGAATCCACATGTATCGTAATCTATACCAATGTAAAACTGTAGGGTAGTTTATTGTTGGAGTCTTATGGAGATATATTACGTAAAAGGCAATGACTGACTTTACCTAAGTTTCGATTGCAAATCATTTCAAGTTCACGGAGTTAATTGAAACTTTTGTAGTTAGAACGAATTTTTAGGTAAATTAGAAAGAGCAATAAATAAACCACCAACACGTTGCAAAGTTATTAAAACGAAATGTTGTTATTGGGACCTTATTTAGACGGTGACTCTATTATGAAAAAACTTATAACAAAAAAATCAAACCGACTTCCAAAACAAAACACTAAAAAGCGAAAATAATTTTGTTTTCCGAAGTCGGTGTCTTTATTAGGTAGGTACTGTTCTCCGTTTTCGATACCGAAATCGGAAAAGAAAGTTTTTTTTGGAAGTCGGTTTGATTTTTTTGTTAAATAGTTTATATTTATCTCTTTTTAGTTTTGGTAGGTAGGTGCCTCCAGTTACCATGAAAATCATTTGTAGAAAAAATCAACATCTCATGACTATTCCAACAAGCCCAAACAATACTAATATACATTGTTTTATAACGAATTGCCAGTGCCTACCTTTCCGGCTTCATCATCAGATATTCACTTTGATGGTACCATTTTTATCAGTACCATTTATTTATAAGTATTTCTTTCATCATAGTTGATTAAATATTCGAGGTATCTAATACCCGTGATATACTTAGCATTAAGAAGTCCCAGTAACCGTCTGTGGTCTTCTTCATCAGTTCTACTTCACCAAATGATACTTTCTGAGTGCAAATGATTGCATTGTTGAGGATTTATAATTGATGGATTATAATATTTGAGGAGTACCCTCGATTTCTCCAGTATTCCTTCATTAGAGACCGTGGAACCACTCGGTACGTGTATTCTTTTAAATAAATGAAAAAAAAAAACAGATCGGTCAAGGTGTCTTTGAGTAATCGGGGAACAAACATAAAAAATAATAAGATTCCTATGAATTCAGAACCTCCTTATTTTTTTAAATCTGTTAAAAATACATTGGTCAATGTTTTCTCAATTATTATCATCATCATTTCAGCCGAAAGTCGTCCACTGCTGAACATAGGCTAAACTCTCTGAAGTGACGTCACATCGTCCGGTCCCGTGTGTCTCGCACACACCACTCCACAACTTTTCGGACTCAACGACCACCCGTTCTGATTTGGCTACGTAAAGCGCTCCAAGCATAGCACCGTTGCCTTTTTGGTCAATGTAAGACTTCTGATTGAGAGCAAAAACGTTTGAGTTTTATATGTCATCGATCATCATTAGCGATATATTTTTTTTTTCTTCTGGAGCAACTGAAGCTGGCCTCCGTCCGTTCTTCTAAACTGATATTATAAAGAGATTAATTTTATTTTTTTGTTTGTTATGTTAAAGGATTTCCTTTAAAAGACATTTTTGAAAAAAAATCTTTTACTTATAGATAGCTACACAATTGTTGTGTAATTTTATCTCGGACAAAATAAGTCTTCTAAGGGATAATACAAGGTAACGAAACCACAGGGAATATCTGTAAAAAAATTATAATCTACCGATTGCAATTGTAGTAAAAATTATGAAAAAAAGAGATTATAATATGCGAATTTAGCAACGACAAAATACAGTCGTTGGAATATATCGGCCATCGTTTTCCAAGAACTAAAAGAAAATTACTCCAAAATCCTGTATCAAAGTTTTCTAGTAGACACCGTTCCAGAAATATCAATATTTCTATTACACCGAGTGAGAGCCTTCCTTTATAGAAAGTAAGCGGCCCATATAATACAAGGAGGTGCGGGTCTACTTTCTTGGTCTCAAGTGTAACACTACTGAATTGGGGTTGACGGGATCAAAGTATTATCGTTGTGCTAGTGACACAACTTTATTTGAATGTGTGGCATTACAGTGTAGTTTGTGATCAAGGTTTAGTTTTTGATATAAGAACAGGTTTAGCAGGTTCTGTAAGTATATTTTAGTACTCATCTGGCTAAGGAATTTGTCATCGTTTTTTGTGTTTCGGTTCTCCGGATTCGAAGCATAAATAAGGGCATTGTGTTAGATGGGTATTCGGTACAGTTGTTCTATCTCACGCGGGTTGGTCTATGTCGTGTGTGTAGATGCACATGCACATTGTTTCTGTGTGCCGATACTGAGCGTCGACCTTACACACACAGAAACAATGTGCATGTGCACACACACGACTAAGACCAACCCACCGCCGAGAGATCGCATAGCTATACTGAATGTTGCTATTTACGAAACAATGAGTGAGAACAATATCAACACAACCACTAGATCAATTTGAGTCAATATTAATAAAATAGTTATTTGCAGAGACATACTTTACTCATTGGGGTTTTTTCTGCTGACTAGTTTTTTTTTTTGCTCTTATAAGTATTGATAATTAAGTAGCAAATTATTTCAATTGTAAGTATCTAGTACCTACAATAAGTATAAGTAGCTCAAATCATCTATACGTGCGGCGCCATGTGTGCATGCATTGTGCGTGCGCTTGTAATTATAAATTATGCATTTGTGTGGCAGTGACGTGGTAGACCTCGTCTGAGCAATCAACCACCCACACATGCTTACCCACACATAGCGCCGCGCGCAAAGATGAGTTGAACTATCTGTACCCTTCGATTAGGCTACCTACTCAGTATCGTTGTAGAAATAATAAAACAGAAGTACATTATTATTTCTTCTCATTATTTTAACCTATAGGTTTAATTAAAGGCTTAATTGATCAGACGCCGACCCCAATGAAACCGCGTTGGACTTGTGGTAAGTCATGGTTTAATTCGATGTGCTGGGCTGTCCGTTTTTGCGGTTTAGTCAGAGCTCTATAGTTATGGTGCTTTTTTCACCAGAGACGCGCTATTCGAGGTGGGGTGTGATGATTATAATTAAAGGTGCAAGTTTAGCGCGCGACCGCGACGCGAGACCGAGACGTGCGACCGAAGCACCCTGAATCGGTCGAGCGTCGCGGTCTCGGGTGAAGTGTTCGCGGCCGAGATCAAGTGATCAAGTTAAATCTTCGCGATTGATGCGTTTTGAGTTGCTCCAAGAGATGACAAAGTTTCTCGCATTGTTGGTCTTTGGAATATTTGCATATTTTGCAGCAGCGCGTTAAGTAGACTGACAAAACTGACCCTCCCAAAGTCGGCAATCTTGTACTTGTTAAAGAATCTAATTTGTTGCTTTTGTATTGGCGTCGTGGACGCAATATAGATTTATTTTACGGGTCTGACGGAGTTCCCAGAGTTGCGGAGGTCATGGTCGGAAATTCGGTTTTGAAGCGAGCAGTGGCAAGTTTAGCATGCTTGCCCATTTATTAGCGGACAGAACTCCTTATGTCCGAAGCGGGGGGATGTTCGGCACCAATAAAGGTTTCGTTCATTTTATTTTTATTTTGTTGCAAGACTGTGTAGTGGTGTGTAGTGTAGTGGTACTGGGAGTCGTCCGTGCATTTTTTTGGGTATATATTTCGCGCGCAGCGAAGTGTTATTGTCGGGAACGTGTCTGGTTGTCTGCCGGATATTCAGTCCAGAATACGTCGGTTGTCTCTTATTTCCTTAATATTATGTGTATCTTCCCACTATGACCCCCGACCGGACACGGGATTGACCAGGAGACGACCGCGGAAACAAATGTGAGTAGTAGTTGTAAGTTGTGTATTCTTGTGTCAGTTTCCACCAATAAGGGAACCGGTATCCCAGAAAACAGACCCGTAGCCATCGCGGTTATAGACCTTGTAGGATCCAAGAGTCGTAGCATTGCTCATGGGCCCGTGTTTGCCTCTTGGCTTGTGATCCGCAGGCCTGTATTTAACACTTTGTATTCTACCTCGTCTGTTTGTTCTGCTTTAGGCATAGATAATAGTGACGAAATGAAAAGGAGCTTTTTAAAGAATTTAACATTGAAAAGAGATTACTTGCAATGTGCTTTACAATTTTACTATGCTTTCAGGCGTTAAGTATATTATACATAATTATGTATACATTAAGTATCTATATTTTTTAAATTATGTATTTATATAAGTATATATCCACCATTACACTATTTGTGGTAGGTGCGCATGTTTTTATATCTTAGTTTTCTTTTCTTCTCTTCCTTTTCTCAAACACTGTTGTCTACATTTCTTTTTCATGGATGGTAGAAATTTCTTAAGAAATAAGCAGTGCCTTTTTACTCTATTGTCTCGATGTAATTTCTTCATGTATTATTCTGTGTGTACATTAATTATTAAATAAATAAGTTTTCCAGGCGTTAATTATTACAAAGTCACTAAGTACATTCTGTATTTTATGAGCTTCTCAAAGCTTTCTCATAATGCAGCGGAGAATTTAAGTTAAGAAAGTAGTAAGTACTAACTTTCTTTGCTGACAACAACTAATTTTGTAGTAAATTGTTTAAGCGCTACGCTACGCTGATATTTTATACGGCATCTATTTTATATTTTCGGAAATATGATTTTGCTTGATTTTGGGTGCTATGTCCATTCGTTCTGGTCTGTCAACTATACAATTTGTACACAGCGGAATGCCGACCAGAAATATGATGTCGCTGTCCTCAGGCTTTGTATCAATAACAAGTCAAATATTTTTTTTTAACAAGATTATTAGTTTAACGTGCATTGTCATCCAACAAACGTGAAAGTAAAATTCCAGCTCAATTGGATGGGGACAACTGTTTTAAAATTCAGTTGTAAGATTTGACCCAAACAATAAGGCTAACTTGCCTTGTTGTTTGAGTAATAAAAGCTTGTAAAAGCGTACGCCCCGAACGGTTAACAGAGACGGTTGACATGTACTTGTAGTAAAACGTTATAAGAGGCGAGTCTATTACCGTCATCCAGGTAACAAATCAATCATAATCTTGGTTCTGCTCTCTTAAAAACCCTACCTACCATAAATATCACTTGAATCCCTGTAAAATTGTTTACTTCCCAATCAAATTCATAGAAATCCATAACACAATCCTTTCTATTTCCTTCACTAGGATTCCCCTTTCGATTTCTGCCTCCATTTTTATTTATATTCATGTCCCATCTCCTACAAATAATATCGTATGTTTTATTTACTCTACTGGGTTCCGCTGACGAACCCTTTCGTGAACGAGGCAGGATTTCCAAATATTGTTAGTTCATAATATAAGTTACTTTGACGAAAACATTTCGTTTGGGATCAGGAAGTATCGTGATAGCATTGATTTAAATAGAAGAGATACGACCGTTGGCTTATACGCGTTCACCGTATACGTAACACGGCATTTTGAACCGAATTAAACAGCAAATAAATTTAAAACATCAAAAACCCGACTGCTTACGAAGCGAATTAAAAATATGTAAACAAGAAGGAAATCATGCTATGCAGTCAGAGGATACATACATATTCGCGAGGTGGCTGACGAAAACCTTATGTCAATGTTATGAATAAGCGAACCTTATTATGATCTCCTATAATATGATGATGATTGTTTGTATGTGAAAATCGGTTGTATTTTTCTGTAATAGAGTTTTTATTATCTTGCGCACATGACCGTTACTGAATACCTATAGCGCGTGGTTTTTAAGTTCGCTTCGCTATAGTAAGAACGTAAACAACCTATTGTCATGCTAAATAAGCCTCTCTGAATTGAAATAATTTAACATATTTCAAAGAATGCCATTATAAAAGTTTACTACTGCTAAGATTACTGAAACAAATTAGAGCTCAATTCCATTATCACTGACAAATTATATAGTAGGTGTACCAACTAAATAACATGACACGATATCACGCCTACGGTTCTCGTAGTCCCGAAAGGTTAGATATAAGTGTACCTATCTAATCTAATACCTTTAAACGAGCAATTCTTGTATATATTATATATATAATCTGAATCTCGGAAATGGCTCCAAAGATTTTCATGAAATTTAGTACGCAAGGGGTTTCGGGGGCGACAAATCGATCTAGCTAGGTTTCATTTTTAGAAAACGTCGTTTTCTCTATTTTCACGCAAGCAGAGTTCGGTCGCCCAGGTACTGTATTTTACATACACATTATGCCAGTAATTGTTAAGCCACATGTAACGGGAGTGGCCGTATTGTTATAAAGTAGGCATACATCTAGACTCCAGGTAGGAGAGATTTCAGTAAAAAAAATCTAATAACACGTTGCTTGACCAGAGAACCAAAACCATGACCTCACGCTCAGCAGCGCTTGGAACTACTACACCAACGAGACAGTTATACGTCCATAAACTAATCCCTATGGTGGCAAGACTAAACGGCACCTGTGACGAAGATCCCTTTACAATCTTTCGGGACTTGTAGTAATAAAACTTTACGGCCGTAAAATACAATTAATTTTATTGCTAAAAGTAAAATTTTAAAACCTCCGACAAATTTTTATTTCATGGTACATAATTTGTCTGGTAGTAGACACGCGTCGATCAACAAGCTATTGTAGTAATTATCACACGATGTCTTGCGAAAACAGCCAGATTCAAACAGTAAAACACCCATAACTTTTGAACAGCTAAACCGATTATCATCAAACATAGCTAGAAACAATTTCAATAAAACACCTTTAAAAAAAAATGAAAATCGAAATCGTTTCATCCGTTCTCACAAATACACAAACACACAGGTACTCACGTCATACTTATAACACTTCCCTCTTTCCGTCGCGGGTTAACACCCCACATAAGATCCACCCCTTAATGAAAACGCGATTTAAATCGCGAATTACGTACGATTTTTTTTCTTTGTCTTCATAGTCTAACAACAACAACTTTGCACCTGCATTTGCAAACGTACGCATCTGTGAGACCTAGGTAGGTCCCACAGATGCGTACATTTAATGTTACTTTTACGGCCATAGCATTCAGAATCTAAAAAAAATATTCTACTTATACTACAAAGATAAGATATTTTTGTATTGAGCCATAAAATACTATTTTTAAACTTAATTTCACAACTTTTTATTGCATTTCTTAAAACCCTGCATATTTTTAGTGATTAACACAAATGTCTTGTACGGATATATTTATTAGTCTTTGAGTTGGACACACTGACAAAATAATCACAAGTCTAAACCAATTAGTTAATTTTATTATTGCATAAAACGAACCGCTGCGCGTTTTTGTCTTAAAATGTTTGCAGATTTTAGATAATACAATAAAAATATGTGGGTATTAAAACCCTTATGTGGGGTGTTTTCATCGATAAATTTAAGTGTACTTTACGTCCTCAAAGTTTTATTACTACGTGTCCGGACATTGTATATAAACAAATTATGCTATATTTTTGTGACAAAATCTTCTTCTAAAGTACAACGTTGTCTTATCACAACCATTCCTCAAACTATCATTCAAAGTTATACCACACATACATCGCTGCGACTAACTAAATAATACTGCCACAACTAAATAGTAAATAGTCCCTTCAACCATGTTTATTCGTCATAAATATCACATCGCATCATGTGTAGACTAAACTGCCAACCAACAAGCCAAGGAACACATAACTGAACCTATGAACAGTACGTTATCGTACATTAACTGCTAGTTACTTGTGTATAGACCATTAAAGAGGATCAGCGGTATGAATAAGACAAGGTGTTTCGACGTTCTAAGGCAGCAAGCACTACCTATTCCCTGGATAAGTCACCGGATTATTCCACGGACAGTAAGTTTATAATAAATCGTGTAAGATTGTGAAGTCTTTCTTCTCGATAAGACACGGATACAATATATTGTAAACTATCGAATTTTGATAGGATATACTGTATTTGAAATACATTAATACATTATATCGAGAATTTATAATTTATTACAAACTTACGGTGTCTGCAATAATCCAATAATAAAGACATAATCGAGATTCATGTACGAGGTGCATCAAGAGTATTTGGTCAATGGACCCGCGCAATCACTCATTTCTAGTCTAATTTTTGTTTCACAACTGCACACACACCGCTCTATCTTGCGCGAATTAATATTAAACAATAATCATCATCATCACCGGCCTATTGATGTGCCCACTACTGGTACACAGGCCTCCTCTCTGTTAGAGGGTGCCCAGTGCGGGTTGGTGGATGTCACATGTCTTCGAATTTTTGGTTCTAGGACATGCCGGTTGCCTCACGATGTTTTCCTTCACCGTTTTGAGAGCAGTGGTGATGAAATAATTTGCACAAAGAAAAGCGCCTGCCTGGGTTCGAAACCACGACCCAGAATATGTAAGTCGCGGCCAATACCACTGTGCCACCACTGCTCTCAACAATAATGCTGGTCTGAAAATAAGGTATTAAGGAAAATAGGTAAAGTTGAATGGCTAAGATACAGATATTATTTATGTAAAAAAAAAGTTGTCGTGGATTGAAATGCAAATTGAAGGCGCAAAAACTGTTTTAACTTGGTTATTCTACACATTGCTGCATTTTTCTAGACATAAAAGTAATACACTTTGTTATTAATAGATAGACCTACCTATTAATACATTGATTGGTAGCTGCTACTGCTGAAAGATCTTCCACGCGTAAAGAGGCATTCGGCAGCTTGTCTTATCCATACTCTACGGTTTAAACCATTAAAGAGGTCCATTGAATAGCTCACGGAAATGGTTTCTTTCATTTTACGACATTAGTTGTCGGGTAAATGGCCAACATATTTCGTGTTACCCGGATTACTTATGTTACAAATAGTGTGGAGGAAAAAATACTGCGATATTGTTGCTGCTTTTTTAATAAATAAAACTATCTATCTAGTTTTTCTATGAGATAGAAAGATACGTACTAAGATTATTTTAGATACATAAACTAGATAATCTTGAGGCTATATTTAGGCGCGCAAAATTGTGATAAGAATGTAGAAGATAACAAATTGTCATTCGTTTTGGCTGTCAATGATTAAAACAATATCACATCATAAAAACAAATACCCTTTTGTATCACTGAGTTTTTTGTTTTATTTGTGTAAGTCCTTTGTTGGAGATCCAAATAAACAAATAACATTTATACCACTCCCCCTCTAAAAAGCTTATTTTATTCACTGAAAACAGTGAATAAAAATTGAATTTGGAACACACCAATGTATTGGACCTCCGTCTCAATGCTATATATATAACCTCCTTGCGCAAAAAATATTCGATACAAACGTCTTGTGCAGAGAATACTCTAATTTCAAACTCCATCTTCGATTTTAATTTTGAGTTTGTTTATATTTAGGATTTTAATAATAATTTTGATTTTAGTCTAGAATATTTATTGAATACTTATTTGGATTGTTGAGTGTTCCAGACAACAAATCGCCAACAAAACAACATATTACATATTGCTACCTTTAATGCGCTTACCCTCAAAAGCACAGAAAGCTTGTCAGAATTGATTATGGCATTGGAAAGAATAAATTGGTCAATAATTGGATTAAGCGAAGTTCGACGCCTAGGCGAGAACATAGAAGATCATGGAGACTTTATTTTCTACTACAAAGGAGATAAACCTGGACAATTCGGAACAGGATTCTTGGTCAAAAAAGAATTGAGCACACACATAGATGAATTTATTGGCATATCTGAACGTATTGTCATACTCAACCTGAAACTACCCGGAAGGGAAATGTGGTCGATTATACAAATTTACTCTCCAACTGAGCAATCCAGTAATGTAGAAATTGACACTTTCTATGCTATGTTAACAAGCGCAATCAAAGAACATACCTACAATAACCTAATAGTGATGGGTGATTTTAATGCAAGAACGGGATGTAGAGAAAACGGAGAAGTGATGGTATTGGGTCCATACTGTTCAGGAAAAAGAACAAGAAATGGCGAAAAACTTATACAAATGGCATACGAGAACAACTTAAAAATACTTAATAGTATGTACAAAAGGCGTGACAATAACAGATGGACATGGATATCCCCAGACGGGCGTTACAAAAATGAAATAGACTACATCCTCACTAACAGAAGCAAGCTTTTTCAGGATTGCGGAGTTGTTAACAATCTCAACTTCAACAGCAACCACAGAATGGTTAGAGCCAAATTACTACACACCGATTCTACAAAGAAAAATAGACCATTTAAGGTAAAACCAACTAAAACTATAATACCTGAAGCCACTAACAGATTAGAAAAGGAACTAATAAACTTTCTAGAAAATTCAAAAGAACTAAATATCCAACACAAATATAACAAGTTTGAAGAGCTAATGAAAACAAAGAAAACAACGGGAACAGCAAAGGAAAAGAAAACAGTAAAATGGCTAACAGACGAAACGAAAGAAAAGTTAAAAACCAGAGATGAACTAATATCTACGACTGGAAAGACAAGGATAACTAGAACTAAAATAAGGGAAATAAGCAAAAATATAAAATTAAACATGAGAAAGGACCGGCAAAGATACAGACTTGAAATACTGGAAAGATGTATTCAGAAAACTGGAGGCACCAAAAGAGCAATCAAACAACTAAAAGAAAAAACAGACTGGATACCTAATCTCTATGACAAAAACATGAAACATAAAACAAGACGCCCAGAAATTATGTCAATAGCCACTAACTTTTTCCGGGACTTATACTCAAAGAAAAACTATAATAAATCGAACATAGTAGCAGGGGGAGAAGAAGTACCAGACATAATAAATGCAGAGGTGAAAAAAGCTATTACATCTCAAAAGAAAGACAAAGCTCCCGGGTCAGACGGTATCAATAACGAATTCCTCATAGCAAACATAGAACACCTTGTACCAACCCTTACGGACATTTTCAACGAAGTTTTGCACAGTGAGACTATACCTGAGCAATGGTCAACATCAACCATAACTCTACTTCACAAAAAAGGAGACAAAAACAACATAAACAACTACAGACCTATTAGTCTAATGTCGAATATCTACAAGGTATTCGCTAAGATACTTCTCAATAGAATAACCCGAACATTAGATGACAACCAACCGAGAGAGCAGGCCGGATTCAGGAGTGGATACTCGACATTGGACCACATCCACGTAGTAAAACAATTATTTGAAAAGGGCAGAGAATTCAACTTAACATTCTACTGCTGCTTTGTGGATTACAGCAAAGCCTTTGACTCATTAGAACACGAAGCGATTTGGCAAGCACTCAAAAACCAAGGTGTAGAATGTAAATACATCAGAATTCTTAAACGCATTTATGTAAACAGCAAAGCCAAAATCAAGCTAGAAAAGCAAGGCAAGGAAATAAGAATAGAAAGAGGTGTACGTCAGGGCGACCCAGTATCACCTAAACTGTTCACTGCTGTTCTGGAAGAGGTGTTCCGGCAATTAGATTGGGAGACATGTGGACTGAATATTAATGGCGAATACCTGTCGCATTTGCGATTTGCAGATGATTTGATCATCATCTCTCAATCAAGCGCAGGGTTACAGGCTATGCTGAATGATATGGATAGAGAAAGTCGTAAAGTGGGATTAATCATGAATACAGAAAAAACTAAAGCCATGACAAACGGGAACCAAGAACCGATCCACGTGAACAACAACACTATTGATTATGTAGATGAATACATCTATCTCGGTCAAACAATCTCGCCAATGGACCTTACTTCTAAGGAAATCAACAGGCGTATAGGTAATGCATGGAAACAATACTGGAGTTTAAAAGAAGTTATGAAAAACCCTGAAATGAGCATGACTGTCAAACGTAAACTTTTCGATACTTGCGTACTGCCTGTCCTTACATATGGCTGCCAAACATGGGCGCTGAATAAAACTCATATCCATAAACTTGAAACATGCCAAAACGCAATGGAAAGAAGCATGATGGGGAAGAGACTTTCTGATAGAGTAAGAACCACCATCATAAAGAATTATACAAGAACAAAAGATGTCACAGTAACTATCAGAAAGTTGAAATGGAGATGGACAGGACACACAATCAGAGGAAAAGAGAAATGGTCTAAATCAATAATGAACTGGTTCACACGGCATATTAAGCGAAAACGAGGAAGGCCACCAAGAAGATGGGTGGATGAAATAAAAATCGTAGCTGGAGGTGGATGGACAACAGTTGCTAAAGATAGAGGAAAATGGAAACAGTTGGAGGAGGCCTTTGCCCATAAAGGCACACAGACAGGTGTCAAATAGTACAATGTATTTAATAAATTAAATTGTAAATTTTTTGTATAAGATGTCTGAATAAAGGCTATTATTATTATTATGTCCTTTATTGCTTTTTTTTTCTTATTTATTACATTTTTAAATATTTTTATTTAATAAATTACAAAAAAATAAAACATTTAAAAATATAAAAAATAGAGGCCAACCGGTATCGGGAGCAGGGTCCAAGCTACCGGTGGTTAGGGTTCCAGAGACAGGAACCTCCTCACAATGCGAGCCGTATCGAGGAGTACTGCCTTCTGTATCAGACCCTTGATCCAACCGCCCAATGAAAGCCTCGACAGATGGTCGTCGAGGCTCTTGGCCATCAGGCCGTTGGCCGTAACGACAATCGGCACAATGACCGCCGAGTCCACATTCCACATGTCGACAACCTCGTGTGCTAAGTCAAGATACTTAATTTGTTTCTCTTTCTCAGCTTTCACGAGGTTCTCGTCATGCGGGATTGTGACATCGATTATCATTGTGCGGCGCGCTAATCGGTCTATCACCACTATATCCGGCTTATTAGCAACAATAGTCCTATCAGTGATGATAGACCGATCCCAGTACAACGTGACATGGTCATTTTCGAGAACTGGGTCGGGCACATACTTGTAATACGGTACCTCCGATTCCACTAGATTGTACTTCAAAGCAAGTTGCTGGTGAATAATCCTGGCCACTTGGTTATGCCTGTGTAAGTATTCGCCGTTAGCCAGACGAGAACAACCAGAGATAATATGTCGGATGGATTCTCCTGGGCGGTGGCATGCCCGACACACGTCAACCGTCCCATCCTTCATTATATGTCTCCGGTAGTTATTCGTCAGGATAACTTCGTCCATAATTGCACAGACAAAACCTTCAGTTTCCCCGAAAAGGTCACCGAAACGTAGCCAGGATACGGACGCTGGGAAGTCTACATCGGGCCCATGGAGAGCCCGATAGAAGCGTCCGTGTAGCTCCTTGCCTTGCCATACCTCTTTGCGTTCATCAGTCGATAGTATTACAGGCTTGCGCCAGTTCTCTTTGGCCATGGACAACGGGGTGAGTCCCTTGTCCACTGCGACCACATCCCGGTGCATACCCACTTCAGCTTTTAAAAAGTATTCTCTGAGGCTGCACATCTCGCGGTTGTGAAGAGTCTTGGCGTTTAAAAAGCCTCGACCCCCACACTTCCGCGGGATGTACAGTCTCATCACCGATGATCGTGGGTGATGCATCCGGTTTGCGGTCAGCAGTGTCCGGACCCTCCTGTCGAGGGCGTCGAGCTCGGTCTGAGTCCATTTGAGTATGCCGAAAGAGTACATCAAAACCGGCATGACCCAACTGTTGAAGGCGCGCACCTTATTTCCACCTGACAAAAGACTATCTAATACCTTTTTCAGGCGGCCAAAGAAACGCTCCTTCAGCAGTTGCTTCATGTCAGTACTGTTGATGCCCAACGCTTCCGACATACCCAAATACTTGTAAGTTTCAGTTGAGGAGAGGTGTCTAAGGTGTATGGAATCAGAGAGTTGAATTCCCTCGGATTCCATAATCTCCCCTTGCTTTACATGCATGACTGCACATTTGTCCACACCAAATTCCATTCTGATGGAGTTACTAAAGGTTTCAGTTACCTTCAGTAACTCCGTCAGTTGGAATTTGTTGGGGGTAAAGAGTTTCAGATCATCCATGAAAGGAGGTGAGATATGACCTGACCACCTCTTCTCAACCGATAGCCTAGTCCTGAATCCTCCAGCAGTGTACTTAGAGGATTCAGGGCTAAGCAGAACCAAAGTGGACTCAAACTGTCGCCCTGAAATATCCCCCGCTTAATCCATACAGGCTCATCATCCCCCTGAATCGGTCGACATCCTGGATATCGAAGGACTGTCTTCCATTGACCCATACATGACTCAAGGAAGGTGCATAGAGTTGCATCTATTTTGTACAACTCCAGCACCCTCATGAGCCATGTATGTGGCACAGAGTCGTAGGCCTTCTTGTAGTCTATCCAGCATGTCGACAGATCCTTGCGGGATCGACGAACCTGCTAGCTTATAGCCATGTCAATGAGGAGTAGCTCCTTAGTGCCGCGGGACCCATTCCTACATCCATTCTGAGAGGTAGACATTATTAAGTTACCCTCAATGTGTTTATCAATTTTTGCTCTCAGGATGGATGTAAGAAGTTTATAAACCGTCGATAAGCATGTTATTGGTCTATAATTCTTGGGTTCCGCGGGACTACCTGTCTTATGGAGCAGGTGGGTAATGCCTGTTGTCAAAAACTGCGGCAGCGACCCAGACTCTAAACATGACTGGAATTGAGATGCCAGAAACGCATGTGAGCTGCTATACCATTTTAGCCAGAAGTTATGCAGTCCGTCCGGTCCTGGAGACTTCCAGTTCGGTAGCGGACGAACTGCTTTGGCTACATCAGTTGGACTGATGATTACTTTTTCCATTTCTGGTATAGCTTCACACACGCGCTCGACATCACGCATCCAGCCACCCTCAGTGTGACAGACGGGCACCGACCAGATGCTTCGCCAGAATGTGCTCGTGGCGTCATCATCTGGGCGGCACACGTCAGTCACATTTTGTTCAGGTCGCTCCCAAGTTCTGTATACCCACCTCTCATCACTCTGGAACATGCGATTCTGCGAGTACCGGTCAACCCGCCGCTTATACCGCCGAATACGGCTGGCCCATGCACAAACTTTCTGCTTCAGGAAGTCGATGCGCTCCGTGACACGGGACATGTATTCTCGAGGACTGATTCCAGTCCCCGAAAATGCCCGCCTCACGAAGCGCATCACACGTGGTCGTGTATTGCCCTCCCTGAAACAGCATAGTTTGCCGATGAGTACCCTAGCCCCATCGATACGCCGTTCGATCCTGCATTGCCAGGCTGGCACGGCAGGCTTTGGCCGAATAGTCACGTTTGGGAACTTAACATTGGCCAAACGACATGCCGCAACAGCCCCGCAATACAGGATTGAGTGCGTATCAACGAGGTTCTCGCTGCTTTCAAAGATGTTCTTAAGCAGCGAGTCCAAAGCACACACCAGCGCCCTATTCTTCTTGTGCATAGGCAAGCGTGGTAATCGGGGTCTAAGTTCAGTCGGTGTTGACCTATACTCGCGAAGCGCATCCTCCAGTGCGCTCCTCAATCTTTCGTTGCACTGGCTACTTACTGTAACAACCCTATCATCTGCCTCTTCGTTATCATGATTGGACCGCGGCGGGATCACAATAGTGACTGGCGGTGCTGCGGTCTGTGTCAAGGTTGAGACGATTTGGTTGCTCAGCACTTCTGAGCGCAGCCTATCAAGTGCGGCGTCGTCCAACCTGTGATTACGCTGGATGACCCGCACCTGATCCGACAATCGTTGGGCCGAGACGTCTACGGTTGGTTCTAGGTCCTGAAACAGAGACAGCATCCTAACACGGTACGCAGTGAGGTTAGTTCCCCCCTCTGTAGACCCGTAATATGCGCGCATGACGTTCTCATTCATAGTTTGAGTCCATCTCATGCGCTGCACACAACCACCGGCAGCGGGGACCCGGCTCGGGGCCGGTTGGCCCCTAGATCCCAAGCTCCTCGGTGGCCGGCCTCTCCCCTGCCGACGTACAGGTGTTGGCGACGTCGGCGGGGAAAAATACTCGTCGCTAGAGCTCGACGCAACTGCAGCCGCCGATGATACTGGTGATCCGAGGTCCGGCGGCGGCGAGGCGGAGCTGAGCGACGAGTCCGGGGGTGGATGGCGTGCGCGATAGGCAGCTGCTCTCGTCAACATTATTTAATAATTTTCTTTACACTTTTCCATTGTAAATATTGCTTGGTTGACGTCTGTCAGTGACGACGTCAACTGGTTTCTTGAGATTTTCAGAAATATTATTAGATTTGTTGTGGATTTATAAAACTGTATATTATATATGGGTTTATTTAAACTGGTTTCTATTGCTGTATATGTTATTTTCTGAGTTTGATGGTTTTATGAATTTGTAAATAATTAAAATGTGCAGGAAAAAATTTGACATGTTGACATTTTAAGGGTTGCCATGGTTTTTTTATTATTATTATTATTATTTTATTTATTTATTTTATTTACATATCTTTACATTTTTAAATATTATTCTATAAAAAAATTAAATAAAAAAAAAAAAATTAAAAATACAAAAATAGTAGCCCACCGGTATCGGGAACAGGGTCCAAGCTACCGGTGGTCAGGGCTCCTGAGAGAGGAACCTCCTAACGATACGCGCCGTGTCCAGGAGTACCGCTTTCTGGATCAAGCCCTTGATCCAGCTGCCCAACGAGAGCCTCCTCAGATGTTCGTCGAGGCTCTTGGCTATTATGCCATTGGCCGTAACGACTATCGGCACAATGACTGCTGTATTCACATCCCACATGTCGACAACCTCGCGAGCCAGATCAAGATATTTGCTTTTCTTATCTCTCTCAGCCTTCACGAGGTTCTCGTCATGGGGAACCGCTATATCAACAATCATTGCGCGACGCTCTAGTCGGTCTATCACCACTATGTCAGGCTTATTGGCAACAATAGTCCTGTCAGTGATGATAGACCGATCCCAATACAACGTGACATTGCCATTTTCGAGAACTGGGTCGGGCTCATACTTATAGTATGGCACTTCCGATTCAACAAGATTGTATTTCAGAGCAAGTTGCTGATGGATAATCCTGGCTACAAGGTTGTGTCTATGCAAATAGTCTCCGTTAGCTAGACTAGAACAACCGGAAATAATGTGACGGATGGATTCCCCCGGCCGGTGACATGCCCGACAGATGTCAACCGTGCCGTCTTTCACAATATATTTCCGGTAGTTGTTCGTCATCATAACTTCGTCCATAATCGCAAAGACAAAACCTTCGGTTTCCCCGAAAAGGTCACCAAATCGCAGCCAGGCCACGGACGCTAAAAGATCTACATCAGGCCCATGTAGGACCCGGTAGAAGCGTCCGTGAAGCTCCTTGCTCTGCCATACCTCCCTGCGGTCATTAGTATCTAATACTATAGGTTTGCGCCAGTTCTCGTTAGCCAAGGAGAGTGGGGTAAGGCCCTTATCCACCGCTACCACATCTCGATGCATACCCACGTCAGCTGCCTGGAAATATTCCCTAAGACTGCATACCTCGCGGTTGTGCAGGGTCTTAGCATTTAAAAAGCCACGACCCCCGCACTTCCGAGGGATATACAGTCTCATAACCGATGACCGTGGGTGATGCATACGATTTGCGGTAAGCAATGTGCGGACTCTCCTATCCAGGGCGTCAAGTTCTGTCTGAGTCCATTTGAGTATGCCGAAAGAATACATCAAGACCGGCATGACCCAGCCGTTGAAGGCGCGCACCTTGTTCCCGCCTGATAAAAGACTATTTAGTACTTTTTTCAGGCGGCCAAAGAAGCGTTCCTTCAACGACTGTTTCACGTCAGTTACATTGATGCCTAATGCTTCCGACATACCCAAATACTTGTAAGTTTCGGTTGAGGAAAGGGATCGAAGGTGTATGGAATCCGAGAGTTGTATTCCCACGGATTCCATAATCTCCCCACGCTTTACATGCATGACAGCACATTTGTCCACACCAAATTCCATCCTGATGGCGTCACTAAAGGTTTCTGTAACCTTCAGTAGCTTCATCAGTTGCAAGTTGTTGGGGGCAAAGAGCTTGAGATCATCCATGTAAAGGAGGTGAGATATGACCTGACCTCCTCTTCTCAACCGATAGCCCAGGCCCGAACCCTCCAGCAGTGTACTAAGAGGGTTCAGGGCTAAACAAAACCACAGTGGACTCAGACTATCGCCCTGAAATATTCCACGCTCGATCCTTATAGGTTCGCTGTCCTCTTGAATCTGTCGACATCCTGGATAGCGAAGGACCGTCCTCCACTGCCCCATACACGACATCAGGAAGGTGCGCAGAGTTGCATCAATTTTATACAACTCCAGCACCCTCATGAGCCATGTATGTGGCACTGAGTCATAGGCCTTCTTGTAGTCTATCCAACATGTCACCAGATCCCTTCGGGAACGGCGAACCTGCTGGCTAATAGCAATGTCTATAAGGAGCAGCTCCTTAGTACCGCGGGACCCGTTCCTACATCCATTCTGAGAAGCAGACATGATTGAATTCGTATCAATATGTTGATTAATTTTAGCTCTCAGAATGGATGTAAAAACTTTATAGACCGTCGGTAAACATGTTATCGGTCTATAATTTTTAGGTTCCGCAGTACTACCTGATTTGTGGAGCAGGTGGGTTATTCCTGTAGTTAGGAACTGGGGCAGCGATATTATTATTATTATTATTTGGATTGTAATTCTAATATTAATTGCAATGGTGTTTAATATATAAGTAACGTAACGGAGGTGGTCACTGGCCTCTGAAATACAGGTGATGTTACTTAGCTCAAGGGTCTGGGTTTCATATTTTTTGTAAATTTTGAAGGTAATAAACCATTTATTCATTACTCGTAATATTCCTTGTGCTTTTCGCTTAAATCTTTCTTTTTTTCGTACTCATAGTATTTATAAAATATAGTATGCAACTCTTGAATAAAACGGATTTATATCGAGGGCCATGAATTACTCGCGTCGCTTATGATACTAACACTTGAATCACGATCTCTACGGTCGTGATTCAATCGTTAGAATCCTTCACTTGCTCGTGATTCAACTATGGCCCTCGCTTTAAATCCGTCCTTTATTTACTAATTGCATAATAAACTATTCATGAATGAACAGCGATAACGGAGAGTTCCATTTTTAAACGGTTTATTTTTCATTTTCGAAACATACACTGGCCAGTTTTACATCACTGCCTGAAATTCAAATGACGAACGATTTCCTTATTTGGCTATCCCGCTGAATTTATTAAGACCAATTTACATTATAAATTAAGAATTCTCTCTTGCTAATGTATTCTAGTGCGATTCAGTATAATTGTCTAAATGTTACTCTAACTATTAACTAATACTTGCGGCAATTAAAATACCAGCGTTCCTGTAATTAGAGAACGAATTCATAATGGGTGTCTCGCAGATTAAGTTATGTAATTATGGTTGAGTTAGACTTCTGGGTTAGGTACAGGGCTTTTAAGCTAAATTTTTTTAATCATGGCATAATTGCCATTTCATGGTGAATTTTCCCTTTTTAGTGGATCATATTTTTCTGGTCTGAGCCTGATGAATATAAAAAAGTATAAGATGTTATTTAATGCTATAGCATAGCTATTATACCTACTCGCTCCAACTCGACTTTATCTAGTGACTTTTGAAACATGCATTTGCTGCAGGTGTATTAACAATGGTAGATTGTTTACCTAGGGAGAAAACAAATATTTTAAAGGCGAGAGTGTTTTTATTGAATCCAGAGCGAACCGAAGGATTCTAGAGTAGAATCCCAAGCGTATCGAGGGGTTCTAAAGTAGAATCCTGAGTGCAGCAAGGGATTCAAAGTACGTCACTCGAGCTTAAAACAGTATTGCTCCCGAGGTGGACACTCTACTTTTTTATCATCCTCTATATAAGTTTCATAAACTACTATTTTGATACAGCCAATTCTCATTAACTAACTGATCGATATTGGGATTGTATATCAAAAACCAGTAAACATTTAACAGTCACTCAGTTGAAAAAATCCTTCCAGATATCTATAAAATGGTTTAGTAATGAAAATGTAATGTTAAACAAAAAGAGGTCGACCTTAATAATCCAAGAGAGACTCCAGATTTACTTCCACACTCAAATCCCTGATATTAAGCACAACGTTATTAAACCTCATTCACAACAAAGGTCTAACCAGTACTAAAAGGAGGATTCATAAAACACTAAAGTTGATGTCTGGAGCCAAATGAAAGTGGTATAAACTAACTGAGGAGGCGTTATGCTCGTTTCGTGACAAGACTCCCTCGTAGTGGTTTCCGAGCCAAGGCAATGTTACCAAAATGTTAGCACACAAATAAATATAAAAGTGAATATGGCCAATAAAATGCAGTTCTTATTGTTAGCTGGTATTTTTGCCTAGAGTTTGAAAGAAAATTTTGTGGAAGCAAATAATTTGGTGACTTTAAATCTTGCCATGTGATTGTACCTACGGTTTTGGGGGTAAGTTTAACGTTTTTTATCAGTGGAAGCGAAGGAAATGAAAAACCAACCGAAATTAAACGGGTCTTAAGAACAGTGATGGCCCAGTAATAACGGCCGCTACTTACAAGGTCGTGGGTTCGAACCCAGGCAGGCGCTTTACTTCGTCTAAATATTATTTCATCACTACTGCTCTCAAAACGATGAAGGAAAACATCGTGAGGAAACCGGCATGTCTTAAAACCAAAAATTCAAAGACATGTGACTTCAACCAACCCGCACTGGGCCCACGTGGTGAGTTATGGCCCATTCCCTCTCTGTAAGAGTGCCCTCACAGAGAGGAGGCCTGCACGCACAACGGACCAAATAGAAGTCTAAGTCAGGAAAAGGGGATCTATGTATTCTATCCTGGGTCTAGGTAGTAGAATAAGATATGTATCTTTTGGTCCTATTTTTAACTTGATTTATCTTATGTCTTAATCTTACATCATCATCACATCATCAGCCTATTAATGTTCCCACTGCTGGGACTCAGGCCTATTCTCTGCGAGAAGGAATGGGCCGTAATCCACCACGCGGGCCCAGTGCGGGTTGGTGGATGTCACATGTCTTCGATTTTTTTGTTTCTAGGACATGCCGGTTTCCTCACGATGTTTTCCTTCACCGTTTTGAGAGCAATGGTGATGAAATAATTTACACAAAGTAAAGCGCCTACCTGGGCTCGAACCCACGGCCTACAAATTGTGAGTCGCGGCCGATACCACTGGGCCACCACTGCTACACTGTCTTAATCTTAACATAAACATAATTGAAATCCAATGGTTATGGGTCTCCATTACTCGAAGCCCGTGGATCCGCTCATGTCGAATTAGTAGTTACTTACTATCTTTATAAATTATAACCTGTGTTATTCTGATGTATAAGCTACGAGTATATTACAGTTGTTTCTTCAAAATCCTTTCAATAGTTTTTGTGTGAATGAGTAACATCCTCACCAACTTCCACATATTTTATAATAAGTTATAGTAGGACTATCATACCACGTGTAAAACCTTATTTTAACATCAACAAAGCCATGTTCATTATTTATTAAATTTAACCTCTCACCACAGTTAGGATCCGATAGGCCACGTGTATAGCATTAAAGGGTCTTATTGTCGCAAATAAACTATAGGTTCCCATTATTTATTTAGTTATTTATTATATACTTTATTGTACACCATAAGTTACATTTATAAAGGAAACTAAAAACCCATACAATGGGCGGCCTTATCCCATTCCGCGATCTCTTACAGGCGGTTGCAGGTATGGACAGTATTTGCTGGACACGAAGTGGGACTGTTATTGATGTGACCAAGGTAAAAAAAATAATTCTAGAAGATATGCAGATACACACAATCATATGCAATTTAATGTATACAAAAATACTAAAATATAAAGACAATAAAATGATGACAATCAATTCACAATCACAGCGACATTATCCATGTGTCTATGTTTTCTTTAACCCGTAAAACTTCAAAAGAATGAAAACATTTATTGCCAACTGTAACAGAACATGAAGAAAACACAAATTACCTTTGACATAAAACGTCTAGAGTGGTCTTCTGTTCCGTTGCAGTATATGTCAGCGGTGAGGATTTTGTGTCCATCTCCGCATATCACATACCGCAGCTTTGTGTTCCGATCAAGAGACCAAAGCTAAAGCAAGATTGAACAAATATCGACTGGGTGTGGGCGTGATATTATGTAGTAAACCTTTTACTTGTCTTTCCACCAGGCGACAACAGGTTATGGTCGTTCCATAGTGGACCTTTCATGTGACATTTCACCAGACGAGATCGAGGTAAAAGTAGGCTCTAATATAACTATTTTATAATAGGCTAGTTTGTGCCTTATATCTAGGCTAAGAGCTCCCCTATTTCTTTCCAAACCTCTGCATTTGGCAATTTCAGGCCACGCCTGTTCTTGGTCTAGGGAAGTCTTCATGGATATCTTTCGACTGGGGAGAACGGAGGGTTATATCGTTTTTCTTCCGTTTAAAATTCCACCATTCCTACTCAAAATTACACATCTTTCCTCGGACTCGGTCCCATCTCGGTTTTATATCATAACAAAAAAAAAGAATCCTTGGCATAAATATTTATTTCACTTAAATCTTCAGAAACTATTTCTATAATGATGTGGGTAGAGAAACCATTTATTAACGATAGTTTTGCGTGGGTAGTCATCGTCGAGTCTTATATACTTGTAGGCGATAATATCCATTTACATTGATGAGAAACAACAAATTAGAGTAGCCTTTGGCACGTTTTCTTTGACCTCGCAAAGAAATAAAAGCAGTGAAAATATACATCTATCTATACTATATAATATTATAAAGAGGAGATTTTTTTGTTTGTTTGTTTGTACCGATTAAGCGCCGAAACTACTGGACCGATTTAAAAAACTCTTTCACCAATAGAAAGCTACATTATTCCTGAGTGACATAGGCTCTTTCTTAATCCCGAAAACGGGTCCTGTGGGGTGGTCCACGGGAGCGAAGCCGCATGGAACAGCTAGTAGTGTATATTTCCTTAAATGACTGCTGTGATAGAAGATCAATAATAATAATTCATTAATTTCAGACACAGTGGTCTACAATATTACATTCATAAGTATAGCATAAAAATTAATCCATTCAAAATTAAAATGTTGTGAGTGTGTGTACATGTGATTTTTGTGTGTGTGTGGTGGGTGTGTGTGTTGTAGTTGTTTTTTGTATTCAGATTTTCAATGTACCAAAATTAAGAGGTTTGAATCAATTGTGCATTTAAAATTGTATGAAAAATTTGATCTTTGTACGAATCTGTACTTTTAATACTTTAATTTTCTCTCAATTTCAGCACACCATAAATATTTGTATTATGTCAAGTAAATTAAAATACACTTTAGATTGACTGTTCTAAATTAGTGACATTTTTTTAACTTTGACATCGACGACATAAGTGAAGGAAAACATCGTGAGGAAACATGAACTGAAACTATAATAAAAATAAGTTTTAAATTCCCAAGCCACCTTGATTAAGCTTGGTTATCTGTATGAAAAGAGGTATTTTCCCTGCAGTGGGTAAGTATCATATGTGAGCAAGAGTTTCTTGTTTTTCGTTTACCAAAAAATGCCAAAGTTATTTTCGTGTCACCTAAAGTAATAAGAATCAGTATCAAAAATAAGTACAAGCACCATCATATTTTCGTACCTACACCCACAGCATCACAACATGTCAATAACAGTATTAAATCCCCTTGTGATTAGAACGTTATTTTGGTAAACAGCTAATTATTGTGGTCCGTGAGTCCGAAAATAGTCTTCAATCCCGATGAAATATACGACCCGATTGCGTCAACTTCGGAAAATTTCGAAAACCTATTTTATCCTATAATGTTTTCATCAACCTACCTATCATCCGTTTGGGAAGGCTCAACAAAATCAAAGGGTTTCCCAGGAACCAAAACTTAGTCTATAGGTTCCTTTTCAGGATAGACAAATGCAACTTGGAAAGATGCCGAGGAATGGATAGAACACGTTATCATTCATAATATAACTTTAAACCGGTTTTTTAAAGGGCTAGGGAAGTACTTCCCTCAGTGGCTTCCCCGTCATTGTCGAGGCGGGGGGCTCAGTAGCCGTGGCTTGGTCACACACGGTGAAGGGAAGAGGAACCCGAGGAGGGGCCTCAAGACTTTTGCCGATTAAGCCAACGACTCAGGGGCCAACAAGTAGATAGTAGTGCCGCTTGGTAACAGAGGCGACATCGTAACAGGTGGGCCGCGATGTATTATGGGGCATCCCAGGGCCTCCCATACGATATCGCGATTGAGGGTTAGAGGCCGCGGCGTAATAGGAGTGCTAGTATTGCAAACCGCCACTCTCCCTGCCTTCCACGGCCTTTAGGGGGTCGCCACCGTCTGCTATTAGACTCGATGGGATCGCAGGGGAAGTCCTTATCTCCTGAGGCCGAAAAAAGGTGGCAAGGCCATTGACCTGACCCGTCACAGAGACCAAGGGTGTTGGTTTGGTCCCTGGGATAGTCACGGCGTGCAATGTGTTCTGGTGCGCCCGTGATAAGGGGTTATTCCCAGAGGAGGGTCCGGTGACGGACAGTTGCGGCGGGTTCACGGCCGAGTGCTAACGCGTGCCCGTGTTCCCGCCACAAGTGTCACTGGAGGACACCGTGGAGTTTTGGTGGGTTGGAGTCCCACATAACTGCGCTATCTCCCCATGGTAGCGCAGTATGCATGATCATATTACTTCAAGTTAAAAGTAAAAAGAAACACCTGTGCTCCAAATTATATCAACCCACATCTTGCCATTTATTTTAAATGCCGTATTATTGTAGGTACTCACAATTTACCATACCCACTAAGTACTAATTTACCTTCCAGGTTGCCATGGTAACGCATGAAAACATGATTACCTCTTAAAACGTTAATTATGGTGGTATGTGGGGGAGCGATAATAATATTCTGAGGCTCCCGGATGTTGAAGATAATGATGACGTATTACACTTTTTAATGTTTATACTACGTTTACGTAAGGCAGTGGTAGCTTTATGACCCAGAGCGTCTAATAAGACATTTTGCAATTTATTTTTTATTAGCTAGTAGGTATGTACAATGTCATATATGAACAGTTTTATTTACTGTAAACTTTTTCCTGCGGCTTCGATGGATAATGATAATGATGATGTTTCTATAAGTGGAAGAATTTTAGTATTCAAATAAGCAAAAAGAGTATTTTACCATTGCATCATTATCATCATTTCAGCTGAAAGACGTCCACTGCTGGACATAGGCCTAACCCAAGCGTCGCCACACTGATCAGTCCTGTGCGTTTCGCATCCACCAGACTCCCGAAGCCTTGACCAGGTCGTCATTCCACCTACGCGTTTTACCATTTACAAACAAACAATTTTAGCTGCTTATAATACTAAAAACAATTTTTTTAATTTTAAGAAAGAAAAGAAAGAAAAATTGTTTATTCTGCACAAACTAAACGCACAATACAAAATAAAGAGTGGCATTCACTAAAGGTACAAATTAGCCAAAAGCCTCGTATTTAAAACAAAAAATTATAAAAGTTTGTTGTTTTGTTTTCAAAGTTTTCTTGACAGACGAAGTGATTCTTTATAAAATATTTATCCTGAAGTAACAACCGCGCACTGGAAAGCCGTTGTTTGGTCTCTGGTGAAGAACGCAGGCATCCGCCGAAATGCGAAAAGCACAGGACCGGCCAATGTGATGACTCTCGGAGGAGGCCTATTTCTGGCAGTGAGCGTCTTTCGACCGTAATTATAATGATGCAGGGAAATTCGAAATCCGGCTCGTCCTCAACCACTGCACCTTCCAAAATTATTTCTGCTGCATCACGCCCCCAAAGTCTCCAAACTAACTCGATTGTCTTTGTTAAAGGGGCACGAACTTTCCGGACATTATATTACTCCCAACCATTAAATATCAATAAGCGTTCACAGTTCAAAGGCGTGTTACAAACCCCTGATGGAAAAGTCAAACTGGGTTGAGTTACTTGGGTTCAAAACAAACTTGAGAGGGTTATTTACAGGGTTGAAATGTTTTTAACGTGATTTTAGTCCTCTTTGTTTTTCATGTCATTGATTTAAATTGTGAGTAGATGGTGTCCAATAATTTAATTTTCTTTTCTAGGGTTCCGTACCCAAAGAGTAAAAACGGGCTCTTATTACTAAGACTCCGCGATCCATCTGTCTGTCTGTCCGTCTGTCACCAGGCTGTATCTCAGGAATCGTGATAGCTAGGCAGTTGAAATTTTCACATATGATGTATTTCTGTTGCGGCTATAACAAAAAATACTAAAAACAGAATAAAATAAATATTTAAGTGGGGCTCCCATACAACAAACGTGATTTTTTTGTCGTTTTTTGCGATAATGGTACGGAACCCTTCGTGCGCGAGTCCGACTCGCACTTGGCCGGTTTTTTATTTAACCGTTTTTACAATGTCATTTTATTTTTATTAGCAACTAACTTTTGCGAGTAGTCATCATGTTAGTCGAAAATTATCCCACGGAAACATACTTGCGGGATTAAAAATAACGGGATTCAGGCAGGCAAAAGTATGTCATGACAAAACCAGTTCAGCCGTTGAGGCTTGATTGAATAATAAACACAAAAACTTCGCAATAAATGTAATGTGATTAATTAGTAATTTCAGTACAACTTTTTTAAATTTTATTTTACCATCGATAAACTTTACAATAATATTGAAGTAAATGCCTTTCATACGTAGTTATTAGATATTAAAATATTCATCAAATTGGTAGCCTCAGAATTTTCTAGATTCAAAAACCGAAATTTTAAATCGATTCTTGGAACCAAAACAAACAGATTACTGGCCTAATAGCTAACTTTGTTTCGCCAAATAGTCCCAGAATAATTATTCTAATACTGATACAACAAAATAACTAAACACAGAAGGTAAAATCCATACATTCAGCTAAACAGGCTCGCGTATCGCAATTTTCGTATTCTTCTCAGAAAACCCTTACGTTTGTTAGCCAAATCATGGCAGTGCACAAAAAATAACTAGTCCGCCATCTTGGGGCATTCGCCATATTAGATATAGAATGACGTCACTTAGTTAACCATGCATTGTCATCCAAATGTGTATGCAAAATTTCATCTGAATCGGGGAAGGATAACTGTTTTAAAATTCAGTTGCAAGATTTGACCAGAACACACTTACATACCTACATACATACGTTGCAAGTTAAATAAAAGCTTGTTATAATGACAGCGTTTCTCTGTGAGCCGTACATTATAATTAAGAATTAAACCTTTTATTTCCATAAGATACATAAAGTTTCTTAACATTAGGTACACAAATTTCCCTTTTTTTTTAGTTAAGGCTCCTGGCGTGTATAGGCCTCCTCCAACAATTGCCGGGTTTTTCTTGCCTTCGCTATTGGTATCCAGTCTTCTCCAGCATTATTTTTTATTTCATTTAACTATCCAGCGTTTTCTAGGGGTGTACCCGAGATTTGGGCAGGCATTAGAATAGAATACTCTTTATTATGTACACCATAAAAGTTACAGAAAGTATAGACGAAGAAAACATTAGTAGATCTTTGTCACAATATTTGTCTTTGTTACGATAGTTAAAAGCCAGAACTGGAATCTGTCTTGCCATATTACTTGGCTCATTGTTACTCAGTTAAGAACCATTAATATTAATGATATTTTTTTAGCCGTGGTGCTAGGCAACTGGGCTTATTCTTTGTACGTATTGGCCTTGTTTGTTCTTTCTCCTTTTTGATATGGAGGTAAGTGGATTTTTTTTTTGTTCCTAATTCTCCGTTATTCTTTTCTGATTAATTTCGTTGCAGGATCCAAGACAGTTAAATTTATTCTCCGGGGCTTCGTCGATCTTCATTGCCTCTGCGCTTTTCTGGTGGTCACCACTGTTGATTCTGGCATTCAGGAGTTGCAGTGTTTTGGGAATAGTGCGGTGGGTTTTTTACTCGATTACTGGGTTGTGGAAGAAGACTCAGTCTCTCTATGTTAAATACCGGCAAACAATGAATTCTTACATTAAAAGCTAACCCCCAACATAGCGCGCATCGCTTACCACCAGATGAGGTGACGTTCAAGCGTGAACTTCTTAAAAAAAAGTTTGGGAAAGGCTAGGCAGACCATGTTAGTCTAGACCTTCTGTGCTTATCCATTTTGGTCTGCTACTGATATTTCCTGGGTTCCCAGCTAAAACTTATCGGATTATGAAAATTCTCCTGTGATTGTTGTCCGGCGAAGCGAGATGCGATTTCACACTGACCGACTTCCAACTGCCAAAGATTCCAGAACTTTCCCGTTTGAATGACCCACGTTTTGCTCGGGATACCGTTACAATGTCACAGCGGGTGGTCAAACTTATGGGGTTGGGGACCACGCATCACACCGTTAAGAGGATAAAGTACGGGGTGATACCATGCAGAATTCGATTTGTATTATCTCATGCCGTAGGAGTATGATTTCGTTTTGAAAATATTTATTTTACAATTTATATTTATGTCGTAGGGTGATTTGATGATGCAAATTTACGTGCAAACCCTAGGGATATTGCAAAAACACGGATAATTAGACATTGCTGAAAAAAAATCTCAATCTTACTGCAAAAAGATAGGGTTTTTGCAAAAACACGACTCTTTCTAGTAACATTGTTAACAGAGTTTTGCTAACTGACCAACTCTTATTCTTATTATTGGTTCCTAGTTTTACCCAGTGAGCTTTGAAGTATTATATCATAGAGTTATGTAGGATACAGAGGTACAACACAGAGAACGCTGTCTCATCATGTCAATTGAATACAAAGGTGCTTATTTCTTAAGTTACCAGTAGACTAAAATGAAAGAAATGAAGACAATGGTGGGTAAGAACAGAAATATATTTAAGGAAGAAAAATTAATTAAAAAAATGAAAACACCCGACTGCTTAAAAAGCAAACTAAAAAGACGTAAACAAGAAGAAAATCATGCTGTGCAGTCGGAGGATAAATATTCGTGAGCAGGCGGACCAAAACCAGATGTATCCTCCGACTGCACGGCATGATTTTCTTCTTGTTTACGTCTTTTTACCCGACTGCTTGAAAAGCAAACTAAAAAGACGTAAACAAGAAGAAAATCATGCCGTGCAGTCGGAGGATACATCCTTGAGGATTGTTTTCATTTTTTTAATTAACTTTTTTTATTTACAACTTTTTAGTTATTTTTTTTTTTAGAATTAGGTACATTTAAACATATAAGTGTTATATATTTTTGAAATCGCCTCTTAAAATCCTTTATTTTCATACCCCACACGATGGGTTTGGAAGAAAAAAATATCTTTTTTCCCCACAAAATGGCGCCCATAATCCACCATTTCTGTATGTGTTTTCCAATTTTAATGTAGCCAGTGACACTCAGAATCATCAAAATCGGCCAACGCGTTTGGTCTCTAGAACGCCACATAGGAACAAACATACATACATAAATATATACATAGACTGATAAACACATTACCCTCCTTCGGCAGTCGGGTAAAAAGAAGAAGTGAACGTGTTAAACTAGGATAGTTATAAACATATAGGTACCTAACACTTATAATGTAAAGATGGTTGACACCCATATTTTTTGAAATTTGAGGTTTAGGTTTGTTTGTTTTGATTAGTCCAATATTAATTCATCAGTACTAATCTAATGAAGCATTAAGTCAGTCTGTCTGTTTGCTAATATCGGCTAAACTTTCAGCCCAATTTCGGTGAACTTCGACGAAGAGCTAACTTTATTCGTGAAACCGAATATAACTTGTCATCTTACAACGAGGAAATTTTATTTGTCATTTAATATAATCCATAGTATTATAAATGCGAAATACTGTCTGTCCATTATTTAGATGAAGAGATAATTTGAGACTCCGAGAAATTTGACAGTAGAAGAATAGGATAGTTTTTAATCCGGAATTTATCCTTCAAGGGTGGAAAGAGGAGTGGAATTTTGTATGGGTAACCAATAATTTCTTAAGTAAGGCGGCCCACACACCTGCAATATTATTGGTTTACATGATTTTATATTTTATTAAAATAGCATGGATTAATGAAATGTCGGTGAAAACTAAGGTATTCGAAGTACCTACGCAGACAAAGTCAGGGAAAAGCTAGTAAGGAATAAAAGAAAAAGAAAAGATAATAAAATCAAAAAACCCGAATGCCTAAGAAGCGATGCACAGCACAGCATGATTTTCTTCTAGTTTACATCTTTATAGTACGTTTCGTACGCAGTCAGGTTTTTTGATTTTATAAAGGTTTTTTTTTTTTTTCATCATCAGCCTATTAATGTTCCCACTGCTGGGACACAGGCCATAATCCACCACGCGGGCCCAGTGCGGATTGGTGGTTTTTTATATACAACTTTTTAATTATAATTCCTTTTTTCGAGTTTGATATACATTTTTCACCACTAGAAACCTTTCATTTTGATACCCTACGAAGGGTTCAGAAGAAAAAAAAATTGGAACCACCCACAATATGGCGCCCAAAACACGGCCTTTTTTTTAAAACCCTTATTTAGGACGCTTGGCTTTCTAAGACGAGTCGAAATCCTTTCAGCCGTTTGGAAGATACGAGATAATAAACAATCAAAACATACAAGATACACGCAAAAAACGTAACCCTTCTTTGACAGTTGGGTAAAAAGTAAACGGATATAATAGGGATTGCAAACTACTAACGGTGTAAAGACGTAATGTTTGAAAAGGTTTCCTTATAAATCTTACTTACCCAGTGACCCAGACGAATAAATTTAATGTTACAGTTTAACCGCGGTTTGTATGCCACATTACTGTTCCGACTTATTTACTGAAAAAATGCTCACTTATAAACTCAATGGGATATAATAATATTTAGGCTTATAAGCCAACATTGATATTATTTTCTTATTTCAGGGATATTTTTTTTTATAAAAGTTCTTTTTTAGGGTTCCGTACCCAAAGGGTAAAAACGGGACCCTATTACTGAGACTTCGCGGTCCGTCTGTCTGTCTGTCTGTCTGTCACCAGGCTGTATCTCATGAACCGTGATAGTTAGACAGTTGAAATTTTCACAGATGATGTATTTCTGTTGCCGCTATAACAACAAATACTAAAAACAGAATAAAATAAATATTTAAGTGGGGCTCCCATACAACATACGTGATTATTTTGCCGTTTTCTTGCGATAATGGTACGGAACCCTTCGTGCGCGAGTCCGACTCGCACTTGGCCGGTTTTTTTATACCCGTATTATTGTTAGGTTCACATATTATGGCCACCATCTCACCTGATTATAAGCGATGATGTGGTCTAAAATGGGAAGTTGCCTCGGTGTAATCTATTCACTCTTGACTTAAAGGTTAGGAAGCTATCAGGAAACAGATTCAGGCAGTGAATTCCACGCCTTAGCTGTAGGAAATACTTTCACTGTCTGAGGTCGTGTTTTCTGGTTGTCAAATCAACCTATCATCATGAAGCACTAGAAGATCAAAATAAACACTATACAATGAAACTGACCTCAAATCACTTTTTATTAGAGTAAAAAAAGACAAATCTTTCATATACGCGAAATGGTGCTACGCAGATGCTACGCATGACTACACCGTAGCTGTGTAGCGTGCGCGTAGCAATCTATGCAAACCGTGCGAATGGTTACCGTCAAATGCTTCGATGAAATAAAAATCATGCATTGTTTCACAGGTAAACATGCTTGTAAACCATGAAGGGTTGGGTAATAGTATATATTACTATGTAACTACACCAGATATTTCGTCACTTATTTCACATTCACTGTTTTCACTGCCAAAGTGTAGAACTTTTTGCCATCGTCTAGCAAACTGGTTATTTATTAGGGAAAATACTACCACGCCTTGCCTGACTTTAAAGCAAGATTGAACAAGTATCTTCTGTGATCGATCCCTTCAAAATAGACTTTATCTTTCACAGGTACAAATCCGAATTCTAGTTACTACCGAAGTATTCTAGCGCGGTATCTTTAACAGAAAGTTGCATCACATACATATAACTTCTGATACTCTTAAGTTAAGTGAACACAAGTAATTTCAAAACAGCGTAAGTTTAATTAGTGAGCATAGAACAAACAAGCTTAACTAAGTTAAGGGAAGCAGGATAATCATACGAGTAGGTTATGAAGACATGCAGATTAAATTTACTTGATAGTGGTAACAGACACACATTTCTTTTTAAATTATATTATTATGTCGTTTTTTTATTGCAACATACATCATCATCATCATCATATCAGCCGAAAGACGTCCACTGCTGGAAAAAGGCCTCCCCCAAGCGTCGCCACATTGACCGTTCCCGTGCGTCTCGCATCCACGGATCCCCGCAACCTTCATCAGGTCATCGGTCCACCTGGTGGGAAGCCTTCCAACGCAACGTCTTCCGGTACGCAGTCACCTTTCCAGAACCTTTTTGCCCCATCGGCCATCCGTTCTGCGAGTAATGTGCCCTGCCCACTGCCACATAAGTATGGCAATTCTTCGGGCTATGTCGGTAACCCTGGTTGTACATACATAACTGTTATATTTTCAAATATATCTTAAGAGTAAATCATAAAAAAATATTCATAAAAATAATAGCCCGCCGGTATCGGGGACAGTGTTTAAGGTACGGTCAGGGCTCCAGATGGCTCCAGGGAGAGGAACTTACTAAAATTGCGAGCAGTGTTCAGCTTTCTGAATCATGCCCTTGGACACTTTGCTATATTTTTTTTATTAAGAGCCTGTACTTTTACCCTTTCCTCTTTCTTTTATCCGGTCTTTTGTGATTTTATCCTTTAAGATTTAAATGAAAACAAAAATGACAATCTAAAGACCTTTCTTGTTAACTTTAACCGGGTTTCTTTATGTTCCGCTTCAAGCGCACAGTATTAGGTTAAACTTGTATGTTTAAAACAGTTTAATAAAAGTTTAATAACATCACACAACTCAATATTGAGTATTAAATTGCAATAAATATTTAATTCGAATATCCCACATATTCGAATTAAATATTTATTGTAATTTAACATGAATCTCTAGACAAGTGACATTCTATCAACAAAAGCGAGGCGGTAGCGATTGGAAAAATGTCAAAAATGTATGAGCATGACAAACGTTCTCGAAATATCACGTGATCAATCCCTGACATTTTGGCATTTCAAATTCAATAAATCAAATTCCACAGTATAAATATATTAGGTCATTACATATGAAATTGGCGTTTTGTAAGGGAGGAACATAAAGTCGTTTTTTTTAAATATCATATATTTATTTAATCAAAGTATGTACCATTGCTATCCATGCATTTTTGCCATCTCATAGGTAGTTCATTAATCCCTTTACTAAAAAAACCATTCGGACGGGAATCAATAAAATCTTTGTAGACGCTTTGGGCAATCCCCATCGGAGTTAATTTTTTTCCCTTGCAAGAAGTTATCCAAATTTCGAAAAAAACTGTTGGAGCAAGGTCCGGGGAGTACGGTGGATGTCTAAGACATACCAATTGAAGCTCCTCTAATTTGGTAGCAGTCTGTTGTGCAGTGTCTGGTCTAGCGTTGTCCTGAAGCAGCAGTGGCCTAGAGCGATTGACCAGCCTCAGCTGTTTAGCAGCTAGCTTTTCCATCATGTTTCGCAGTTACTGACAATAGACATCCGCCGTAATCTTCTGGCCAGATTTAAGAAAGCTGAAGTGAACAACACCGGCACTAGTCCACCAAACGCTCACAAGTAATTTTTTTTAGTCAATTTTCGCTTGGGGCAGGATTTGGCTGGTTCACCAGGGTTCAGCCATTGCGCTGAGCGTTTCCGATTATTTTACAGGATCCATTTTTCATCACAGGTAATGATTCGTTTTAAAATCCCTTCATTATTGTGCCGGTTGAGTAATGTAACGCAGCAGTCGACGCGCGTTTGTCGGTTTTCTGCACTCAATTCATGAGGTACCCACCTTTCAAGTTTTTTCACCTTCCCAATTTGCTTTAAGTGGATTAAATCAGTTTTATCACTAACAGTGCAGACTGCAGCTAACCCGGACGTGGTTTGCGATGGATCCGTTTCCACAATAGCCTTCAATTCTTCATTATCAACTTTGGTCTCCGGCCGTCCACTGGGCTTGTTCTGCAGGTCGAAATTTCCAGAAAGAAAACGTTGGAACCAATAACGCACTATGTTTTCTTTTGCGACACCGTCGCCATACACATCATTAATCCTTCGAGCCGTTTCTGCAGCACTGGTGCCACGATGAAAACAAAAACGACGAACTCGTACTCGTAAATAACGCGATATTTCAAGTTTTCCATTTTGTAAACTTACTGGCGCAAAGAAAAACCGAAAGAGGAAAAAACTAATGACTTACGGTTTTCCAAACACAAAAGCATGAGTAAATAGCTGTATAAATTTAAAATTGGAATTCCAAACCAAAGAGAAGGAGATATATTATTTGAGATCAAAGTGGCCAGTATGACAAAACGCCAATTTCATAGGTAAGGACCTAATATATAATCCAATTGTACAGTACCTGGGCGACCGAGCTCTGCTCGGGTAAAAATAGAGAAAACGATGTTTTCTAAAAATGAAACCTGGCTAGATCGATTTATCGCCCCTGAAACCCCCTGCATACTAAATTTCATGAAAATCGTTTGAGCCGTTTCCGAGATTCAGATTATATATATATATATATATATATATGTACAAGAATTGCTCGTTTAAAGGTATTAGATTAGATAGATACAGGTGGTAAATATAAGTTAAAGAAACAATTATGGACACAGCAATATTCTAGGTACAGTCAGTGTCTACGAGAAAGGAATAGCGCTTAATATTTTCCTTAATAATTAAAATTTCAGTTATCCATTTCCTATCTATCTGATTTTATATGGTTCAATGTGTGTGTGTGACTTTCTATATTTATGTTAAATTTTGAATTATTATTGCTTCTTAATTTATTGGCTTAAATGTTTGTATTACAGTTAGTTTATTTGATAGAGATTTTTTGACCGTCACCATCGCACATCCATACTATGATACATGATATAATTATTTAACACAATATTTTTTTCCATGAAATACGAAAAGGGAAATAATAAGTCTAGCCACAAAATTATTTATTGGACACGTGATTAAACTTCTAATTTTATAACTAAGCAACGGGAAAATGACATAGCCTCTAATAAACTAATTCGTCTTTTTTGCAACGCCAACTAAATATTCTACAGAAAGCGTCAAGTAAAGATCATCAATTATTGTGACTTGTCCTTCTTATTTATACATTGCCACGTAATTTACTAACTCGGCCACGGATTTTATATCTTGTCACCATTTTACGTTTTACAGCTTCAACGCAATATCCTCAAAAAAATATAATTCAAGCTTCTATCGAAGAAAGAAAGAAAGCATAATTTATTATAACTTAGCATGTAAAACAATACATCATATTCTTTTATCGTGAAAATAGCCACTGCATGATTTGGCGCGAGTACGCGAGACGACAGCGACCGGCCATTTGCACCAATCAGAGAGCGCCATTCGATTCATGTGACGACGAGTTGAGTTGATCACATCTCGATTCGACGAGTTGATTATATTTAAAATAATAAATGACGGTCAATGAATAAGTCCAAGAGCGAGCGTAGCGAGCTCGGGAGCTTAGGGCACCCCGACACGGACAGGTTAGGTTCGAAGGAGATGACGGGAGCTGAAGTGAGCGAGCAAAGCGAGCGAACTCAGCTCCCGTCATCTCCTTCGTGTTAGGTTACTTTAAACCCTGCATACAGAAATAGGAGCCCCGCGCAGCGGGGCTCCGTCGACTCTGTCGCATAAATACTAATCCAACTTGCACCTATTCTATATTAAAACCAAAAAATATAGTCTTTTATTTTGTCTCTCCTCAATAGCTTCTGGTAATATTAGTGGCCAATATACTATTTGATGAAATGTTTTTGCAATTTTTTTACGATCAATTAATATGGGATGAGTTACATTTTAAACGTACTGAGTTAAAAAATTAGAAGCTAAATAAATATATTTTTTGATGTCATTTAATAGTATTTTAGAAATTTACTGTTAGAATGCATGTTAAAAATTTTACACGTAAGTTACATTTTAAACGTACTGAGTTAAAAAATTAGAAGCTAAATAAATATATTTTTTGATGTCATTTAATAGTATTTTAGAAATTTACTGTTAGAATGCATGTTAAAAATTTTGATGCTAAAAAATAACCATCATGCTGAGTTGTATTTAGAGTGGTTTACATAGAAGATAACTAGTGGCTAACATAGTATTATTTAGATGCTCGTTAATTGTGGCTGACTTAGTAATTTAGAAGGCAACATACATTTTTGGGGGCGAATAATGATATTAAAAAGAAGCCTGTTTAATTAGCACCCATACGAAAATCATTATCCCAATTGTTCAAAAGGACGTGTGATGAATTCATGATATTTAAGAAATCCAAAATGGAAATACACATTTTTATGTGGATTTCAATAAATTATATATATATATATATATTTATTATTGATAGGCTCGCTTGAGCTCCATCTCACCTGATGGTAAGCGATGATGTTCTCGACGATGGAGCACGCTAGTCTAGAAGCACGCGGTCCCAGTGTTAAAAAAGAAAATTTGTTTCAAATAAATGTCACAATATGGCGCGATATGCATTGATTCGTTATTGAATTGTGTGTAAAATTTGCACTTTGCATTTGCAAAAATATGTTCTTTTTTGATCAACTCTCTTAAGCACAAAATTATGGAATATTCTCTTAATGTACATTTCAAGATTTTATGAACGGATTTATAATGATTCCAATAGATGGCGCAGTTTTAAATTTCTGAGGCATGCCACTAGATTTTTTTAATTTGTATGGTAACACATTTTGATACAATGAAACTGTAAAAACTTTTAAAAAATACTAGAAAACGAATTGTCACTGTATTTAAAGAAAAAACTGAGAAAACCCTTTTACTTTCAAATCGCTGCTAACTTCATTTATAACCGTAGACAGGAACCGAACGCGATCGAAGTACTTATAAAAATAATCATCGTAATCGGACGAAAAACGCTAGTTATGTCGGCACGCTTTCTTTGTATTGGATGAGGCATCTGTATGCTAATATTATATTATCTATGCTAGAAGTAACCTATTCTCTCTAAACTTAAAGACGCACTTTCCTTTTATTCACTGAAATTATCGATTTTAAAGATGTAGGTCCGTTGCCTCTGGTATGGCAGACGTCCATAAGTAGTGTTTAAAATCAGATGGACCTGTCGTAACACAAAAAAAAACATAATGTACATAATTTTTACCTTAATTGCCTATAAATTCTAAGAGATTGCATCGCCTTTAATTCACAATACATTTTCAGAGTGCCCACACCCGCAATGGAATTTTGCGACACACAAAATTTAAATTTACATTATTGTAGCTACTTTAATTACCTAGCGTACGACAATGGGTGTAGAAATTACGTAATTACGAAACAGAATAGGAACGTCAAACCAGTGGTTTGGTAGATATGGGCTTGTATTGTGTTTGCCAAATATTGTGGTGTCTTTCATGTGATATAATTGCAGGGACTTAATATTATAACATCCTATTTATGTGACGATATGTAGGTACTACCACAATGTATATAAGCGGCGGCGCGATATCTATATATATAAAAATGAATCCCGATTTCCCTTGGTCACGGCATCACGCGTGAACGGCTGGACCGATTTCGCTAATTCTTTTTTTGCTGTGTTCGTTATTGTTAGAAGAAGGTTCTTATGTAGGGTAGGGTGGGGTAGGGTAGGGTAGGTAGGGTAGTGTATGTAGGGTAGGTAGAGTAGGGTAGGTAGAGTAGGGTAGGTAGAGTAGGGTAGGTAGGGTAGGGTAGGTAGGGTAGGGTAGGTAGGGTAGGGTAGGTAGGGTAGGGTAGGTAGGGTAGGTAGGTAGGATAGGGTAGGTAGGGTAGGGTAGGTAGGGTAGGTAGGGTAGGTAGGGTAGGTAGGGTAGGTAGGGTAGGGTACATAGGGTAGGGTAGGTAGGGTAGGGCAGGGTAGGTAGGTTAGGGTAGGTAGAGTAGTGTTTGGTGTTTTTATGGTAAAACAAAGTTTGCCGGGTCAGTTAGTACTTTATAATTACTGGTACAACCAAGCCTTTATGGTACAGCTTTGATGTGGAATGTGATCGTTGCTCTTTTGTTTTTCCTACTGTCAGATCGGCAAAGCTTATCATTAAACATCTACAGTAAAAACATTTTCTTAATATCCCTCAGCAAACTTCGTGTTTCGTCAATCGTCGGCTTTCTATCAGTTGCCCTTTGCACTTAGTGCAGACCGGACGGTCTAAATCTACGTTGAAGTTGTTACTAGTCTTTAAACATAATGTAACTTTATTTTATTTATTTTAAAAATGAGAGGAAAGCTGTTAAAGCTATTATTTTTACAGCTCTATATATTTCACACGAAAATCAAAACAAATCAACAATAAACTACTTAGTTCTGCATTCAAATTATTATACAAGATAAATCTAATAATTGATGAACATGGAAATTAGCATTCGTTTGTATTCGGAAATGCGATGATTGTTAATTTTAATAATTAAGAAATTTAATCGTTAAATAAGTCTTGACTGCCCAAGTGTTCTTAGATAGGTGAAGTTAAAAAAAACAAACATGGCGGATTTTGGGCGCCATATTGTGCGGACCCCAATTTTATTTTTCTTCCAAACCCATCGAGTGGCGTATCAAAATGAAGGGTTTCAAGAGCTGATTGCAAAAATATATACCACTTATATGTTTAAAAATAATACGAAAAAAAAAATATAACTAAAAAGTTGTAAATAATAAAAGTTAATTTAAAAAAGAAAAATCCGACTGCTTAATAAGCGAACTAAAAAGCTGTAAACAAGAAAAATCATGCTGTGCAGTCCATATTCGCGAACTGACTACCTGATCCTCCGACTGCACAGCATGATTTTTTCTTATTTACAGCTTTTTAGTTCGCTTCTTAAGCAGTCGGGTTTTTGTTTTTTAAATTAACTTTTTTTTTTGTTAATAGGTCTATTGAAACTCGGTATTTTGAGAATAGTAATTATAAACGTTAGGAATATTGAAATTTAGTAATTATAAAAATAGGAGTAATGATAAGTCGAAGTTGTTATATTCGGAATTATGAACCATTCGCAATTATGAAAATTTTCGCATTTTCGTATTTATGTAGTGTACCCTGAAAATACCCCTTGGAATAAAAAAGAAACAAATAATTTTTCATATTTTCACCATAACCAAATCTACAAAAAAGTATCAAAACATTTTTAATACTTTGTTCATAACAAAAAGAGACCACCCCAAATTTTTCGGGTTTAAATACCGCTATGTTTATTTTTACCTCGAGTTAAGCCTGTACAAGTTTTACGATCCTGTATATTGTAGAGAGACAGTTATTTCAATAAATTCAGTAAAGAACGCGGTTCTATTTAGGGTTCCGAAGTCAACAAGGAACCCTTACAGTTCTTTCTGTCCGTCCGTAGCTTAGCTCAGAGAATCTAAGTACTAGAAAGCTATAATTTGGCATGAATATACATATTAATAATTCCGACAATTGGTAACATAAAATCACGTTTTTTTTTCGGGTACCTCCCATAGACTTAAACTGGGGATGTATTTTTTTTTGTCATATATCCCATGGTGTGGGGTATCGTTGGATAGGCCATTCAAAAATATTATGGGTTAATTACAACCATTTTTCGATTTAGAGATCCGTTTGCGTAAAATTAAGCTTTAAATTGTAAAATTATGTTAGAGTCAAGTGTCCCTCCCCCCCTGCCAGCGAAATGATTGCCCTTGGCTATGTGATGTACTTGGAACAGTAAAATTTTTGTACAAATGCCATTGAAAAATTACTTAAATAACATTGTTAGCTATGTAAAACAGATAGTAAATATATGCTTATGAACCATGTAAAAATATACAAAAATAAAATCATAACATCCTCAATAATAATTATTTCTAAATTAATAATGTTTATGCTCGAATAACGCATTGGAGTGGCCGGAGTCATTGGCAGTACCGGTTCAAAGTCCATACGGCGCATGCGAGCAGTGGAGTCTATTTTGTGTTAGTAAATACTTCTATTTTCGACGTTTTGTAATTAAAAGTAAAGTCTAATTTGATTCGATTTCCAAGCAAATTACTTATTTTCTTTTGTCAATATCCATCTATTAAGTCAATATTAGACCCGACTACATCACTAATTGAGTAGCGTAAAACTTTCCAGAATGAAATAGTGAATACCGCAGGTTAGAGGATACACCTCTAATCTGCGGTATTAGAGGAGATTAGAGGTGAATACATACTATTTTTTTCTAATTCCGAAAGAGAAATAAACAAGGAGCGCGCACGCAAGGATCCAGGAACGAACCATACCATTCCCCGTGGCTCTAACGCGCGCTCGTATCGGCTCCTTTCGCAATTCGCACCCGCGGTGGTACTCAAATAGATAATATTTTTCTAACTTCAGTTGCGAAGTTGGATTTTATAACTCCTTCTTCAGTTACAAGTTAGTCCTTATTTAGTTTAAGTCAAGAGTGAATAGGTTACATCTAGGCAAGCGTGCTTCACCGTAGACTACATCATCGCTTACCATCAGGCGAAATAGTGGTCAAACGCGAGAATATAGATTAAAAAAAAACATCATCCTATGTGGGTCCGTTTTTAGACGTTGTGAGCTCTTTTTAGTCCGCACTATTATGCAACTTCGAAACCCTATTACTGCGCGTGGCCCGACATGCCCTTGGCCGGTTTTATTTTATTTGTTTATACCAGTGAACAATATTTTGTGCTAGCTTCTTCATTTCGAGTCGATAAAAACTTTTTAAATATTTTGGGCCTAATAGGTGGCCTCTTTAATTATAGCGGCCGTTGGCCATTGATATTTTAATGCGGTGAGTGCGGTGCCTCTGTGCAGGCAATGACACACAAATGCTAGAGTGCCCCAAATACACCGGCACTTTAGGGGAGCTAATGAAAGCCACTGGCGCTGTTCGTTAACATGTTCATATTTTATGGGTGGTGAGTTTAAATTGACGACATTATTGCCACTACTGAGAATCTGAATGATAATTGTAGAACTTGTGGCAACAAAAGCGTTGGGATTGATATGAGAAAAATAAGTAAAAATGCCTAGCAGTGCGTAAGGTTGGGCTGTTGTCGTTGATAATGAAGCTACATTATAATAAAAATAAAATATATTTGACCTACATAAACTTAATGATAAAATTTATCCGTAAACGCGTACTGATGATGTTATGACTACAAAAACGGCAAATCAGCATTTTTTCAAAATCGTTTGGAGACCTCTGTTTGTTCATTCTACACAAATGATGGAATTGTGTTCAGCTCACTGAAGTTAAGCCTCTACTTTTTATTATTACTACACCTCGTCCCATCCACCTGTGGCATGCGCACCGTTCCATTTCATTGCAATCCTCGCCCGGAGAAAACGTAAAGTAAAGGCTCCCATTTAGGCACTTTTCACGCCGAAATCCGTCAAGGCTACTCAAATATAGTTGTTCCTTTTTATTTTAGCATGGCAATAGCAGTCATTGCCTTCCTTAATATGTCTTTGTAGTAAGCCGAGCAATAATAATGAACGTTTGTATCGTTAAAACTTTCTGATTAGTGAACATTTTTAAAGAACACAATATATGTCGATTCAGGGCGCCGTCATGTCCATTGTTGAAATTAAGCACACAAAAAAAAAACCGGACAAGTGCGAGTCGGACTCGCGCACCGTGGGTTCCATATAAACAGCCACATTTACCAACATAATTAGGTAAACATACTGAATTTAAAGAAAAGAAAAAGAATGAAAGAAAAAGTGTTTATTTGTCACAAAACGACATACAATATAGGAACATACTTAAGCTAAACCCTTAAAATAGTATTAGTAGTACTTAAATTAAGTTAGTAAAAACGAGAAATAAACAAACAATAATAACATATACTACCCACATGAAACAAGTTCATATACAATGAAAGAACCTAACATTGCTCTAAGGAAAATAAAGTACAATTATAGTGAATTAACAAATCTAATTCTTTGATTTGTTTTTACTATTTCCCACAACTGCATTGAAAAATATCGTGTGATACACGGGCGTGTAGGTTACTGCAAACTCGTTTCATAAAAACCCTCGCCTTCGGCTCGGGCTTCTTAATGACAGCTCGTTTGCAATAACCTACTTTCCACCCCTGTATCATAATGTACTATTATAATGGTGTAATTTCATCATTAGAGAAGTAGACTAGATATATGTTTACCTGGGATAAGACTGCGACGTTAATTTACTTAGAAGCTTTTGTATTACTCGTCGTACTGTACTAACTAGTACTTAAAGATCAAAGTTAAATTGAAAACTCCATCCAGTAAAAAAGATTTGCGGAAAAAGAAAAAAAAGTGTATTTCGCTATCGTCAAAGACTAGATAGATGCCTACCTGGGATAAGGACTGCGAAGTTAATTTACTTAGAAGCTTTAAAAGATTCATTCAAAACGTGAACTGATACCGATACTTACAAATTGCCTGTAAAATTAAATAAGTAGCCGAAGATGAATCGTACTTGCCTAGTTTTAAATAAACATTGCCTCAGGTGGCTTTCAATGGCGTCAGGATGCTTTCCGATGAAAAAATCTGGCCAAGTGTTTTATTTTCGCTTTAAAAATAGCTTTTTTGTGTCTTGTTATTGTGTATGGCTGCCTCATTTCTGAATAAAATACGACAGTGTAAATAAAAAGAAATCTCTGTTACGCCGTACAAAATTCTGAGAATCGATGTTCTGGTGTAATTTCAATTAGGTCGCGATTTTCTTTTCTTTGATCTTTGATTATCTTCTTTTAAATTGAATGTTGATCATGAAATGACCTACAAAGGTAAATAATGTAGTTCAACATTATCATTAATAGGCGAACTTAGTTAGTTTTTAATCATGGTCTGGCAGTTTGAGTATTTATGCGGCCTACCCGAATGTCCTTTCTTTGATATTGTTCGTCAATTCGTTGAGCTCCTCAAATTCTGAGTTGAGCTGCATGGTTATTGGCAAATGCATGCACTGACTGGACAGGTCAACTCAATCTGGCTGGTTCTTTCCTCAAAAGACCATTTAAGACATCAGTCTATATGGTCTTCACATGATCTAACCAAGATTTTGTGTGGACTTTAAAAGAGACTGTGACCTCTGAGTTTGTTTCGGCCTTTCTTCTCAGAGTAGTCAGACAGGAAACGCCGACCTCATCTAGTTTTAAAAAATATGATCGACATGTAAAAGTGTTTGTACAAACCAACTTATAGAAATAAATCATTTATCATTTATCGTTGTGCTTCAAAATTTAGTGACAGAAACGAATCACTGCAAAACCGACTTCACGCAGTCTTGTCTGCCCTACCCTAGAGTGTAATTTAAGCCCGCGTAGGCGCGGAGGGGTGGGCAAGAGCGAGCGAAGCGAGCTCGGGAGCTTAGGGCACCCCTATACGGACAGGTGAGGTTCGAAGGAGATGAGGGGAGCTGAAGTGAGCGAGCAAAGCGAGCGAACCTCCGTGTTAGATTACTTTAGACCCTGCATACAGAAATGTTAGGTTACTTTAGTGTAGTAGTCCTTCGTGTTAGGTTACTTTAGACCCTGCATACAGAAATAGAAGCCCCGCGCAGCGGGCGTCCGTTGCATAAATACTAATCGTACTTGCGCCTTTTCTATATTAAAAACCAATGTCAACATTAAAATGATAAATGTTAGGTTACTTTAGACCCTGCATACGGAAATAGAAATTAATCGGTATTTCAATAATCGGAATTCGTATTTTTGATGTTTCGAATTATCATTAATTCGGACTTTTTACCCGGCTGCAAGGAAAGGGTTATGTGTTTCGCGCGTATCTTGTATTTATTTATTTAGGGACAACAAACAGCAGTGTAATAATAACTAAACATAGGTTAGAACTTAATAATAAAGGTAGCCAATACACTACTCACAACGTTATCCACATATTGATAAACAGTCTAGTAAACTAATCTACTAGTTGCTAAAGAGAACGATATAAAAATAAACAGAGTAAAAGTGAACATTACTTAATTGTTAGGGTTCCGATCACTTAAAATAGTAACAATTTCTTTTCTAAATATAGCCTTGCTGAGAAACATAATATCAGCTGAGCCAAACTGCCCATTGTAGGTGTCTACTAATCGATACAGCGGTGAGCGTATGCCTGAGTTGGTTCTACAAAAAGGAATTGCAAACTAGAAAAAGGAGTTGTATGTATGTTTGTATGTAAGTATGTTTGTATGTATGTAATATTCTTAATTAACCCGTATCTTCCAAACCACTTGACGGATTTTAATAATTAAGAAATTTAATCGTTAAATAAGACTTGACCGCCCAAGTGTTCTTAGATAGGTGAAGTTAAAAAAAACAAACATGGCGGATTTTGGACGCCATATTGTGCGGGTCCCAATTTTTTTTTCCTTCCAAACCCATCGAGTGGGGTATCAAAATGAAGGGTTTCAAGAGCTGATTGCAAAAATACATACCACTTATATGTTTAAAAATAATACGAAAAAAAAAATATAACTAAAAAGTTGTAAATAATAAAAGTTAATTTAAAAAAGAAAAATCCGACTGCTTAATAAACGAGCTAAAAAGCTGTAAACAAGAAAAAATCATGCTGTGCAGTCCATATTCGCGAACTGACCACCTGATCCTCTGACTGCACAGCATGATTTTTTCTTGTTTACAGCTTTTTAATTCGCTTCTTAAGCAGTCGGATTTTTTTTTTTCGTTAATAGGTCTATTGAAACTCGGTATTTTGAGAATAGTAATTATAAACGTTAGGAATATTGAAATTTAGGAATTATAAAAATAGGAGTAATGATAAGTCGAAGTTGTTATATTCGGAATTATGAACCATTCGCAATTATGAAAATCGGTATTTTGAAATTCGTATTTGTGACTGACGGAATAAATTTTTTCGTATTTATGTAGTGTACCCTGAAAATACCCCTTGGAATAAAAAAGAAAGAAATAATTTCTCATATTTTCACCATAACCAAATCTACAAAGAGTGAAATGTAACATTTTTAATACTTTGTTCATAACAAAAAGAGACCACCCAAATTTTTCGGGTTTAAATACCGCCATGTTTATGTTTACCTCGAGTTAAGCCTGTACAAGTTTTACGATCCTGTATATTGTAGAGAGACAGTTATTTCAATAAATTCAGTAAAGAACGCGGATCTTTTTAGGGTTCCGAAGTCAACAAGGAACCCTTACAGTTCTTTCTTTCCGTCTGTCCGTCCACAGCTTAGCTCAGAGAATCTAAGTACTAGAAAGCTATAATTTGGCATGGATATACATATTAATAATTCCGACAAATTGGTAACATAAAATAACGTTTTTTTTTTCTGGTACCTCCCATAGACGTAAACTGGGGATGTATTTTTTTTGTCATATATCCCATGGTGTGGGGTATCGTTGGATAGGCCATTCAAAAATATTATGGGTTTGTTAAAACCATTTTTCGATTCAGAGATTCGTTTGCGTAAAATTAAGCTTTAAATTGTAAAATTATGTTAGAGTCAAGTGTCCCTCCCCCCCTGCCAGCGAAATGATTGCCCTTGGCTATGTGATGTACTTGGAACAGTAAAAATTTTGTACAAATGCCATTGATAAATTACTTAAATATCATTGTTAGCTGTGTAAAACAGAGTAAATATATGCTTAAAAACCATGTAAAAATATACAAAAATAAAATCATAACAGGCTTTACAAGTTTACGAGTAATAGTCGACCAACTTATAAAATGTACTTGGCACAGTAAAATTTTTGCACAAATGCCATTGAAAAATTACTTAAATAACGTTGTTAGCTATGTAAAACAGATAGTTAATATATGCTTATGAACCATGTAAAATATACAAAAATAAAATCATAACATCCTCAATAATAATGATTTCTAAATTAATAATGTTTATGCTCGAATAACGCATTGGAGTGGCCGGAGTCGTTGGCAGTACCGGTTCACAGTCCATACGGCGCATGCGAGCGGTGGAGTCTATTTGTGTTAGTACAGAATGTAAGTGTAATTAAAAGTAAAGTCTAATTTGATTCGATTTCCAAGCAAATTACTTATTTTCTTTTGTCAATATCCATCTATAAAGTCAATTTTAGACCCGACTACATCACTAATTGAGTAGCGTAAAACTTTCCAGAATGAAATAGTGAATACCGCAGGTTAGAGGATACACCTCTAATCTGCGGTATTAGAGGAGATTAGAGATGAATTCACACTATTTTTTTCTAATTCCGAAAGAGAAATAAACAAGGAGCGCGCACGCAAGGATCCAGGAACGAACCATACCATTCCCCGTGGCTCTAACGCGTGCTCGTATCGGCTCCTTTCGCAATTCACACCCGCGGTGGTACTCAAATAGATAATATTTTTCTAACTTCAGTTGCGAAGTTGGATTTTATAACTCCTTCTTCAGTTACAAGTTAGTCCTTATTTAGTTTAAGTCAAGAGTGAATAGGTTACATCTAGGCAAGCGTGCTTCACCGTAGACTACATCATCGCTTACCATCAGACGAAATAGTGGTCAAACGCGAGAATATAGATTTAAAAAAAACATCACCCTATGTGGGCCCGTATTAAGACGTTGGGAGCCGTTGACACCGTTTTAAAGTTCATGTAACAACAACAAAACCCTCTTTTTAGTCCGCATTATTATGCAACTTCGGAACCCTATTACTGCGCGTGGCCCGACATGCACTTGGCCGGTTTTATTTTATTTGTTTATACCAGTGAACAATATTTTGTGCTAGCTTCTTCATTTCGAGTCGACAAAAACTTTTTAAATATTTTGGGCCTAATAGGTGGCCTCTTTAATTATAGCGGCCGTTGGCCATTGATATTTTAATGCGGTGAGTGCGGTGCCTCTGTGCAGGCAATGACACACAAATGCTAGAGTGCCCCAAATACACCGGCACTTTAGAGGAGCTAATGAAAGCCACTGGCGCTGTTCGTTAACATGTTCATATTTTATGGGTGGTGAGTTTAATTTGACTACATTATTGCCACTACTGAGAATCTGAATGATAATTGTAGAACTTGTGGCAACAAAAGCGTTGGGATTGATACGAGAAAAATAAGTAAAAATGCCTAGCAGTGCGTAAGGTTGGGCTGTTGTCGTGGATAATGAAGCTACATTATAATAATAATAATATATATTATTTGACCTACATAAACTTAATGATAAAATGTATCCGTAAACGCGTACTGATGTTGTTATGACTGAGAAAACGGCAAATCAGCATTTTTTCAAAATCGTTTGGAGGCCTCTGTTTGTTCATTCTACACAAATGACGGAATTGTGTTCAGCTCACTGAAGTTAAGCCTCTACTTTTTATTATTACTACACCTCGTCCCATCCACCTGTGGCATGCGCACCGTACCATTTCATTGCAATCCTCGCCCGGAGAAAACGTAAAGTAAAGGCTCCCATTTAGGCACTTTTCACGCCGAAATCCGTCAAGGCTACTCAAATATAGTTGTTCCTTTTTATTTTAGCATGGCAATAGCAGTCATTGCCTTCTTTAATATATCTTTGTAGTAAGCCGAGCAATAATAATGAACGTTTGTATCGTTAAAACTTTCTGATTAGTGAACATTTTTAAAGAACACAATATATGTCGATTCAGGGTGGCGTCATGTCCATTGTTGAAATTAAGAACACGAAAAAAAACCGGACAAGTGCGAGTCGGACTCGCGCACCGAGGGCTCTATACAAACAGCCACATTTACCAACATAATTAGGTAAACATACTGAAGTTCATATACAATGAAAGTACCTAACATTGCTCTAAGGAAAATAAAGTACAATTATAGTGAATTAACAAATCTAATTCTTTGATTTGTTTTTACTATTTACCACAACTGCATTGAAAAATATCGTGTGATACACGGGCGTGTAGGTTATTGCAAACTCGTTTCATAAAAACCCTCGCCTTCGGTTCGGGCTTCTTAATGACAGCTCGTTTGCAATAACCTACTTTCCACCCTTGTATCACAATGTACTATTATAGTGGTGTAATTTCATCATTAGAGAAGTAGATTAGATATATGTTTACCTGGGATAAGACTGCGACGTTAATTTACTTAGAAGCTTTTGTATTACACGTCGTACTGTACTAACTAGTACTTAAAGATCAAAGTTAAATTGAAAACTCCATCAAGTAAAAAAGATTTGCGGAAAAAGAAAAAAAAGTATATTTCGCTATCGTCAAAGACTAGATAGATGCCTACCTGGGATAAGGACTGCGAAGTTAATTTACTTAGAAGCTTTAAAAGATTCATTCAAAACGCGAACTGATACAGATACATACAGATTGTCTGTAAAATTAAATAAGTAACCGAAGATGAATTGTACTTGCCTAGTTTTAAATAAACATTGCCTCAGGCGACTTTCAATGGCGTCAGGATGCTTTCCGATGAGAAAAATCTGGCGAAGTGTTTTTTTTTCGCTTTAAAAATAGCTTTTTTGTGTCTTGTTATTGTGCATGGCTGCCTCATTTCTGAATAAAACACGACAGTGTAAATAAAAAGATATCTCTGTTACGCCGTTTAAAATTCTGAGAATCGATATTCTGGTGTAACTTCAATTAGGTCGCGATTTTATTTTCTTGGAACTTTGAAATTTGAATATCTTGTTTTAAATTGAAAGTTGATCATGAAATGACCTACAAAGGTAATTGTAGTTCAACATTATCATCAATAGGCGAAAGGGATCTACTGGTGGTAATAGGCCTACCCCACATCGTCGCCACATCGATTATTCTTGTAAAGTAGTATTAAGTTTTTTGGAAATAAATAATTATTATTATTGCATTTATTTATTTTATATACATATTTTAACATTTTTAAATATTATTCTATATAAAAAAATATAAAAAAACATTTAAAAATACAAAAATAGTAGCCCACCGGTATCGGGAACAGGGTCCAAGCTACCGGTGGTCAGGGCTCCTGAGAGAGGAACCTCCTGACTATACGCGCCGTGTCCAGGAGTACCGCCTTCTGGATCAAGCCCTTGATCCAGCTGCCCAACGAGAGCCTCCTCAGATGTTCGTCGAGGCTCTTGGCTATTATACCATTGGCCGTCACGACTATCGGCACAATGACTGCTGTATTCACATCCCACATGTCGACAACCTCGCGAGCCAGATCAAGATACTTGCTTTTCTTATCTCTCTCAGCCTTCACGAGGTTCTCGTCATGGGGGACCGCTATATCAACAATCATTGCGCGACGCTCTGGTCGGTCTATCACCACTATGTCAGATTTATTGGCAACAATAGTCCTGTCAGTGATGACAGACCGATCCCAATACAACGTGACATTGCCATTTTCGAGAACTGGGTCGGGCACATACTTATAGTAAGGCACTTCCGATTCCACAAGATTGTATTTAAGAGCAAGTTGCTGATGGATAATCCTGGCTACAAGGTTGTGTCTATGCAAATAGTCTCCGTTAGCCAGACTAGAACAACCGGAGATAATGTGACGGATAGATTCACCCGGCCGGTGACATGCCCGACAGATGTCAACTGTGCCATCCTTCACAATGTATTTCCGGTAGTTGTTCGTCATCATAACTTCGTCCATAATCGCAAAGACAAAACCTTCGGTTTCCCCGAAAAGGTCACCAAATCGCAGCCAGGCCACGGACGCTAAAAGATCTACATCGGGCCCATGTAGGACCCGGTAGAAGCGTCCGTGAAGCTCCTTGCTCTGCCATACCTCCCTGCGGTCATTAGTATCTAATACTATAGGTTTGCGCCAGTTCTCGTTAGCCAAGGAGAGCGGGGTAAGGCCCTTGTCCACCGCTACCACATCTCGATGCATACCCACGTCAGCGGCCTGGAAGTATTCCCTAAGACTGCATACCTCGCGGTTGTGCAGGGTCTTAGCATTTAAAAAGCCTCGACCCCCACACTTCCGCGGGATATACAGTCTCATGACCGATGACCGTGGGTGATGCATACGATTTGCGGTAAGCAGCATGCGGACTCTCCTATCCAGGGCGTCAAGTTCTGTCTGAGTCCATTTGAGTATGCCGAAAGAATACATCAAGACCGGCATGACCCAGCCGTTGAAGGCGCGCACCTTGTTTCCGCCTGATAAAAGACTATTTAGTACTTTATTCAGGCGGCCAAAGAAGCGTTCCCTCAACGACTTTTTCACGTCACTAGCATTGATGCCTAATGCTTCCGACATACCCAAATACTTGTAAGTTTCGGTTGAGGAAAGGGATCGAAGGTGTATGGAATCCGAGAGTTGTATTCCCACGGATTCCATAATCTCCCCTCGCTTTACATGCATGACTGCACATTTGTCCACACCAAATTCCATCCTGATGGCGTCACTGAAGGTTTCTGTCACCTTCAGTAGCTTCATCAGTTGAAAGTTGTTGGGGGCAAAGAGCTTCAGATCATCCATGTAAAGGAGGTGTGATATGACCTGACCACCTCTTCTCAACCGATAGCCCAGGCCCGAACACTCCAGCAGTGTACTGAGAGGGTTCAGGGCTAAACAAAACCACAGAGGACTCAGACTGTCGCCCTGAAATATTCCGCGCTCAATCCTTATAGGTTCGCCGTTTTCCTGAATCTGTCGACATCCTGGATAGTGAAGGACCGTCCTCCACTGCCCCATACATGACGTCAGGAAGGCGCGCAGTGTTGCATCAATTTTATACAACTCCAGCACCCTCATGAGCCATGTATGTGGCACTGAGTCATAGGCCTTCTTGTAATCTATCCAACATGTCGCCAGATCCTTGCGGGAACGGCGAACCTGTTGGCTAATAGCAATGTCTATGAGGAGCAGCTCCTTAGTACCGCGGGACCCGTTCTTACATCCATTCTGAGAAGCAGACAAGATGGAGTTATTGTCAATATGTTGATTAATTTTCGCTCTCAGAATGGATGTAAGAACTTTATAGACCGTCGGTAAACATGTTATCGGTCTATAATTTTTAGGTTCCGCAGTACTACCCGATTTATGGAGCAGGTGGGTTATTCCTGTCGTTAGGAACTGGGGCAGTGACCCTGACTCTAAGGCAGACTGGAATTGAGATGCCAAACGAGCATGCGAACTTTGGAACCACTTAATCCAAAAGTTTTGCAGTCCGTCTGGCCCTGGAGATTTCCAATTGGGCAACGGACGGACTGCACGAGCCAGATCTTGGGGGCTGATGGTAATTGCCCCCATTTGTGGTATCGGATCGCACGCTTGCTCGACCTCCCGAGTCCAGTCACCCTCGGTGTGACTGACAGGCACCGACCAGATATCGCGCCAGAACGAACACATGGCGTCATTATCCGGTAGGTGCATGTCAGTCACACCTTGGTCGGGTCGCTCCCAAGCCCTATAAACCCACCTTTCGTTGCTCTGGAATGTGCGATTCTGAGTGTATCGCTCCACACGCCGCTTGTACCGACGAATACGGCTTGCCCATGCACAGATCTTCTGCTTCAGAAAGTCGATACGCTCTGTGACGCGGGACAGATAATCTCGAGAACTGATATCAGTCCCCAAGAACGCCCGTCTCACAAAGCGCATCACTCTAGGGCGAGTGTTGCCCTCCCTGAAGCAGATAAGCTTGCCGATGAGTGCTCTAGCCTCACCGATACGATGCTCAATCCTGTACTGCCAAGCTGGTATAGCTGGTCGTGTAGCTCTGTCAGTTTTGGGAAACTTGACGTTAGCTACACGACATGCCGCTGCAGCCGCACAGTACAAGATCGAGTGGGTATCGGCAAGGTCTTTGCTGCTATCAAAAACATTTGATAGCTGCGAATCTAGAGCACACACCAGCGCTCTATTTTTCTTATGCATGGGCAGACGAGGTAGTCGAGGTCTAAGCTCAGGCTGTGTGGAACGATACTCTCGGAATGCACACTCTAAAGCGCTCCTCAATCGTGCATTGCATTGGGTACTCACGGATATAGCCCCGTCGTCGTCATCCTCTCCAACATGGTCGGGTCGCGGTGAAACACTGGGTTGCAGTTGCACCGCGGCCGGAGGCAAGGCAGGCGAGACACGGCTACTCCGTGATTCCTCACGCAGTCTATCAAGTACGGCGTCATCCAGCATACGGTTACGCTGGATGACCCGCACCTGATCCGATAGACGTTGGGCCGACACGTTGACAGCTGGCTCAAGCACCTGAAACAGAGAGAGCATCCGACCACGGTACGCAGTCAGTTTACTTCCCCCCTCTGTAGCCCACTTCCCCCCTCTGTAGCCCACTTCCCCCCTCTGTAGCCCACTTCCCCCCTCTGTAGCCCACTTCCCCCCTCTGTAGCCCATTATTATTATCTTCTTTATTTATTTATCTTTCTTATTATCTACATTTTTAAATATTTTTATAAAATAAATTAAAAAACAAAAACATTTAAAAATATAAAAAATAGAGGCCCACCGGTATCGGGAACAGGGTCCAAGCTACCGGCGGTCAGGGCTCCAGAGAGAGGAACCTCCTAACAATGCGAGCCGTGTCCAGCAGTACTGCTTTCTGGATCAGGCCCTTGACCCAGCCGCCTAACGAGAGCCTCCTAAGGTGTTGGTCGAGGCTCGTGGCTATTAAGCCATTGGCCGACACGACTATCGGTACAATGATCGCTGTGTCCACATCCCACATGTCGACAACCTCGCGAGCCAAGTCAAGATACTTGATTTGCTTATCTTTCTCGGCTTTCACGAGGTTCCCGTCATGCGGGACGGTAATGTCAACAATCATTGTACGCCTCTCGATTCGGTCCACCACCACAATATCAGGCTTATTGGCTACAATAGTCCTGTCAGTGATGATGGACCGATCCCAGTACAATGTGATATTGCCATTTTCGAGAACTGGGTCGGGCACATACCTGTAGTACGGTACCTCCGATGCCACAAGAGTGTATTTCAGAGCGAGTTGCTGATGGATAATCCTGGCTACAAGGTTGTGCCTATGCAAGTACTCTTCGTTAGCTAGCCGAGAACAACCAGAGATAATGTGGCGGATCGATTCATTATTATTATTATTATTATCGCATCGAGCATACTCCCTCACCTCGCCACTCCGGCCCTCATCAGGTCGTCGGTCGACCTGGTGGTTGTGGTTTTCAAACTATAATTAATTTATTACTATTACTATACCTATTATTTATTTAGCATCATTCGTCATGCTTACTTTGTGTGCATTAATTTACAAACCCATGAAAGCTATGTGATGCACCCTGACGTACGTTTTCTGAATCCCGACAGTCAGGATTATTATTCAGTTGAAAACTCGCTTTAAACGCAGCCGCACTGGCTGGCTAACAGTGCATATTAAATGATCTATAGACAAATCGACATAGGTACTGTGTGATAAAAATTGAGCTGTCTGTTTGTAGATATGTGTGTATAAGATAGAATAAGAGGACTTTGACAAACTCAATTTTAACAGCGACTGAACTTTTCAACAATTATTAATTGCTGAAATGTCCAAAATAAAAGGGGTGTTAAGTCCCAAACAAAAGAGCAGTGGTGGCTCAGTGGTAACGACCGTAACTTACGAGTTGTAAGTTGTGGGTTCGAACCCAGACAGGCCCTTTACTTTGTGTAAATTATTTCATCACCACTGCTCTCAAAAAGGTGAAGGAAAACATCGTGAGGAAACCGGCATGTCCTAGAACCAATAATTCGAAGACAAGTGACATCCACCAAACCGCACTAGGCCCACGTGGTGGATTACGATCCATTCCCTCTCACAGAGAGGAGGCCTGTGTCCCAGCACTGGGAACATAAAAAATGCTGATGATGATGATGAAACAAGCGCTGGCTAGTATAATTTAACTGTTGGTTATTTTTATCGCTGATAGTATGTCACCACCCCATTCAAATTCTTGTAGTTTGAATTAGAAGACATTGTTCTTATTCATTTAAAAAAATATAGAAATAACTTCATTAAGGTAATTATCATATTTGAGAAGTTTGTCACTATCGCTTTCATTTAAGACATAATGTTGAAAATTGAGGCAATTCTGTTAACAATCTTAACTATATTTATGTGGCATCCATTAATTTCTCCAACTAAATAAATACCCAGCCTTTCCAATCAGCTTTCTCATTAACCCAAATGTTCTGCTACATTTGGTCAATGTTTTCTTGTTTCAATAAAAAAACGCGAAAAAAGGATTCGAACGAGGGTAGAAAAAAATTGGAACAAGAGTTACTACCATGTTTTCGCACTGGCAACACCAACTTTTTTAATAACGCGCCATTATGCGAGTTGGGTATCACTTTCGATACCATATCAGACCACTCTCGTACTTTTGTAACTTTTTCGTTTTTTCGACGAAATTACTCAACGATTTAGTTTTGGTTGACTGTATTTTTGTTAGATCGTGTGTTTTGATAAGGATTTTAATTATATAGATGTCTCGATGCTGAATTTTGTTATTCTTTTATACCTACGCTTAAAACTGAGGGAATTAAACCACAACTTGGCATTTCCAGATTATTTCACTCAACATTTCTCGCTCTATTTAGGTATACACATAAACTGTACAACAATTGCAGCGTTGGTAGGCCTCCCACGAGTTGGTAAAGGGCCGTAGGAGCGGTGGATACGAGGAGCACAGGACCAGTCTTTCGATTGAAATGATGATGAATTGATGATAATAAAACATGTATCTATAAACTCGAAAGTAAGTCGGTCTGTCTGTCTGTCTGGTACCTTTTCACGCCTAACCCAGCGAACGGATTTCAATTAAATTTGGCAAGGAGATAGGTGACATCCATAAGAAGGACATAGGATACTGTTTGTTGCTGTTGGGAGGGTAGGTAGGGTATGTTGGGTATGTAAGGTAGGGTATGGTAAGTAGGTATATAGGGTAGGATAGAGTAGGGTAGGTAGGTAGGTAGGGTAGGTGGGTAGGTATGTAGGGTAGGGTAGAGTAAGGTAGGTATGAACCTAAATAACGGGTGCAAAGCCGCGGCGGACAGCTAGTTTATTATAATGCATCATGTGAAATTATTATAAAACTGGTGAAATCTTGAATAAGCTTACACTACTGCTTCTGCCTCTGGCAAATTAACGCGTGATATTAATGTTTTAATAGTTCCGCAATCCCATTCTCTATAATTTATTTTTTCTGCATATTACTAAAATTCACAAATAGAACGGCGAACCGTAGTACAGGCCCGTGTTTGATTAATAACACCACACTTGAATGAACTCGACACCTTCCCAACTCTTGTTTTTAAAATCCCTCAGTATTCTTTTTTTTTACTGAAATGCGAAGCAAACAAAAATGAAAGTTTTGGCAAAATAGCGGAAATCATTTTCGGGCATTCAAAGTGTTGCTGTATTTTTTTTCCTCCTTTCAATGTTTCGATGGAAAAGTAAATGTGTCATTCAATGAAAACATTTACAAAAATGAAAGCCATTAAATTGGCAATAGTCCTTACTATTAGTCAATAAATGATCAATTCTTGCACCACATCGAAACCAAGAACATATTTGCTTCTAGAGTGGACGTTTTTCAGCTGAAATTAAAAACTAGGCACGTTTAAAACGTCCACTTTTGAACATAGGCTTCCCCCAGACGTCGCTACATTAACTGGTCCTGTGTGTTTTTAATTTGTCTTATAATATTCCCGGTCGATATGGCAATACTTTGGTGGAGTCCTATGTTGAGAAGTGGACGTCTTTCGTCTGAAATGATGATGATTCTCTGATGGATGTTTAGCCCAATGAGTCCCTAAAACGTGGATCCACGCGAGCACGGCACACAACCAGTTAGAAATTAACGAACTTATCTAAGATGATGATGACAACGGAAGACATTAACTTTCTCTCAAAAGCAATTTAGGTTGGTTTGTAAAATTAACATCACGTTCGTTGAGTAAAAATTCAAAACGAATTTAAAAAAACATGATTTCTTAAAAATACTTAAACAGTCTAGCTTATAGGCTGTTACGTGACCTGAAAGTAAATTAAACTTATACAGGGCTTTATAAAACGTTTCCAAAGTTTCTAACTCCGATTTCACATTAATGATAACATAAATACTTTTGGGAAGTGCCTGAGGTTGTTCCACTGAACATTATAAATACATCACATTGAGATAATAAAGTGGAAAAGAACACCATTCTATTGTTAAGACTAGTTACGATAAGAACAGTAGAACAAGAAAGGACGTATTACACATTGGGCACCCGTTTTAACGGCACCTGAGTTAATAGTGGTAGAGACTAACGGACTACCAGGAGGTCAGGATCTAATATCTCCCGGTACTCTCTTTACATCTCATGATTCCATCCTCTGTAATACTTCCTCATGATTATAATATCTTTACCGGTAATGGTTCCAGCCCCGCAAATACTAATACTTCTTCATGAATCTGCCCTGCTGGTAGTTTGAGTATAAAGCTTATAATGTTCAACATCTAACCAAAACGCCAAAGAGGAAGTTATATTTTTATCATGTTAACTCTACTGATTTTTACTACTGATCCGAAAACGTAGGTGCCAAAATGTGGTATAAAATTATGAATAATATATTTTTCACTAATGGCACCTACGAAAAATGTCGATAGTTGCCTTGTGTGGAATAACTCAGGTGCCATTGGTTACCTATCATAAGTTCGAAAAACATTTGACCGAATTTTTTTTACTTCATCGAAGTCACGTCTGCCACTGTCTCAGTTGTATTATAAAAATCGAATTGATAATATATTATATATATATTATCAATTCGATTTTTTTCGTTACTCCGACGTTTCACTTAGTCGAGAATTTTTTTTACCGAAGTTACACTTAGCCGAAATAACATTTGTTCGAAATATTTATTTTTAAACACATATCAAAATACTAAGTGAGAGAGAAACAGTGGGCGAATACATATTATGTTTAAAACAGCGACTTGAAAAAATTATTGTCGACTGAACCCCGCTCCGCGGGGCTCCTATTTCTGTCTGCAGTGTCTAAAGTAACCTAACACGATCGGGGTGCCCTAAATTCCCGAGCTCGCTTCGCTCGCTCTTGGACAAATTCTTTTAAATAATTAATTAATTAAAATGTCTAATGCATGACAGCTGTTAATAAATCATTTGAATGAAAATTCGAAATAAATACGTAAGCACAGACAAGACTGCGTGAAGTCAATTTTGCAGTGATTCGTTTCTGTCACTAAATTTTGTAGCACAACTATTGACTTTTTATGACACTATTTCAATTTTAAATTGAAAATGCTACCAAGTTACTGGCTATATATTTGTGACTAAATAATATTCCCTAAAATGTTGTTTCGATTTGATGAAAATATGGCAAATGAAAAAGTTCAAAAGAGGCTTCGGCCAAAAGCAAAAAGTTATTTTGTAAATCGGTGAAATGTAGTTCGGTAAAGTAATACCAATGGCAATTGATACTACGATGATCTGAAATTAATTATTTTAACAGAATGTTGGTTATGCAAAGTCGATAAAATTTCAAAATTTTTTATAATTTTTTTTTTTAGAAGTCTTATACCTCATTTTATACTAAGCGTACAAAAAATCAAAATGATGGCATTATAAACTATAGTAATACAGAATTAAAATGCAAGGTGTCTGAACCAGACTTCGTGGGTGCTAATTGCCTTATTTGTTGTATAGATAAAAAATTGGCGCTAGTTGCTATTTATCGCTCACCATCTCACCGGGGTCTAGATAAGCTAGATGAATTCTTGAATAGCTTGAACACTATCTACACCAAATTAACAAATTACCATACACCATATATATAGCACTAATAGGAGACATCAACATAGATATCAAAACTGATACTACAGAAGAGAGAAGTAATGATTATCTTATATTGAATGCTATGCATGGCCTAATACCAACCCACCTAACTCCCACTAGAATCAATAACTGCTAAGACCATATCCTTTTAAAATCTAAGTTACCTTCTACTTCTATAGTATTAGAAACCGATATTACATTCACCCATTATTTTATCTCTGCAAAATATAAGCCCAAACCATAAAGGTAATAACTTTTTCTCACATATAGATCAACGAGCGATTCAAACTGATATATGAAATACAAACTTTGACGATATATTAAAATCAAGTAACGCCAATGAAGCAACAAATAAATTTATATCAATAGTTACGTCCATCATAAATAAACATACACATAGAAGAAGCGTTTCTAGGAGAAAAATAAATGTAAAACCTTGGATTACTCCAGGGTTCTTGCGTTGAATTGCCAATCGGAACAAACTACATAAAAAGTCATACAACGCGCCGGATAATTTAATTCTTAAATTAAGTTATACCCGATACCGTAACTTCTGCAATTCGCTCCTTCGGAAGCTAAAAACAGAATATGAGAAAGGGCAAAAGCAGGCAATAATCCAAAAGCTTTATGGAATGTGATTAAAGATATTGCTAATATCAAAACGAACCGTTCCCAACCCTTAGAACTTCATAATATTTGTAACGACCCTAATCTATCTGTTAACCATGTTTGCTCATATTTCACAGATATTGGCAAGAACCTTGCAGATAAAATTATACTGTCGAACCAAAATCCAAACTCAAGTCCTCTAATCAACAAGTCAGTCCCTCCTGATAATTCTTTTGTCCTCTTAGAGACAGATGCTACTGAGGTGGAATCAATAATACAACAGCTACGTAGTAACTGTGCTACGGGCTGGGACAAAATATCATCTAGTATACTAAAACAATGTCGAAATTCTATTATTCCCTCTATAACCCACATTTTAATCTGGCTATAAATACCGGAGTATTTCCCCATGCTTTTAAGAAAGCTTTAAGTCCACCCAGTTTACAAGGGAGGAGACAGAGACTGTGTAAATAAGTATAGGCCAATTTCAGTGCTATCAGCGCTATCAAAAGTGTTAGAGAAAATAAATATATATAAATATTTAAACAAAAATAATTTTATTGCGAGTAACCAATATGGTTTTCGAAACGGAGTTTCTACTGAAGATGCTGTGTTAGATCTAACCCAATTCATTGTAAAACAACTTGACAATAAAAAAAAATGTCTTGGCATTTTCTTGGATATGGCAAAAGCACACACTGTCTCAGTTTCCAACCTTTTAACCAAACTGGAGAACATGGGTATCAAGGGTACACCTCTACAATTAATCAAAGACTATCTAAGCAACAGAACTCAACAAGTTAAAATTGATTCCAACCTAAGTGAGGAGAAATTAGTTACTTACGGAGTGCCCGAGGGGAGCGTTTTAGGCCCAACGTTATTTAAAATATATATTAATGACCTTTGCACAATGTCCATGCCGAACGCAAAAATATATACTTTCGCTGATGATACAGCTATTGTGATAAGCGCTCCTACCTGGGACGAGGTCAAGATAAAAAACTAATAAAACTATTTTATTTATTTATTTATTTATTTATAATCAATTGTTTTGAAGCGCGATAAATTTATTCTTTGTTTTCTCCGTCGGCTTTTAAGAGTATTACTGTCGTTTATTGTTTACTGCATAATGCAATACTTTAAAAGGTAACTAGGCTTCTCTTCACTTCGTTATTCAAGCATTTTTTTTGTGCATTAAAGAATAAACAAAATATAATTACTGGCAAGAAAAGAAGAAAATCTTTTGTTCGCTTAGACAGTTTTCACTTCATTTATCTACTTGTACCTAAGTGTGTTTTAATAAAATGAGCCCAAGAATAGCCATGTGAATGCCATCAGTGGTGTAGTAAACTACAAAACTTGTGCTTGTATTCAACGACCTTCTATTAGGTTTAAACACCAATAAAGATCCTGTTTATTACGATACAATGGAGCTTATCACTAATTTACAATCGAAGCACATAAATTGCCGAGAATACATTTTAAAATGAATTATGGTAGACGATAATTGCACTCAAAGTAGTCTTGCGGAGAAAGGTGTTAAGATGATGATCGATGCAAGAATGTTTCAAGGGACTGACTTAGACGTAAAAATAATAAAACGGTTATGACAACCATGTACGTGAGGTTTGATCAGTGGGATATGTAACGGATAAATAAAATGCGGGCAGAGCTTTGTTCAATCAATCAATCATCTCCAACTAACAACTTTACCTCTTTATAATATCAGATGAGCTTTTGATGTATTCAAAAATTTTCTTCAAATAAGATCTGCATTCTAGCAGGATGCATTTATGTTTTTTAGGGTTCCGTACCCAAAGGGTAAAAACGGGACCTTATTACTAAGACTCCGCGGTCCGTCTGTCCATCTGCCTGTCTGTCCGTCTGTCACCAGACTGTACCTCGTGAACCGTGATAGCTAGACAGTTGTATTTTCAGAGATGATGTATTTCTATTGCCGCTATAACAACAAATACTAAAAATAGAATAAAATAATTATTTAAGTTGGGCTCCAATACAACAAACGTGATCTTTTTGCGATAATGGTACGGAACCCTTAGTGCGCAAGTCCGACTCGCACTTGCCGGTTTTATTTTTGTTTCATATTTTTAACGCGATAATGCCCGAAGCTCGTTTTATCTGACTTTCTGCTACAATGTTCATACAAACAGTTTAGTCTACTTTCTATTTTGTTCGGGAACAAACTTTCATTGACCATTTCAACTTGATACACTGCACACTGTTTTCTAGCCAAGAAGGAGTAGATATTACTTGAGAACTAAGTCTTAGTAAATTAGCTTTCGTACAGCGAAAGTTATTGTCTACGAATTTAGTTGTGATACTTACTTTCTTATAGTTCTGTGTTTGTTGATATTCTGAAAGAAATATAAGAATCAGGGATGAGGTCTTTTTTCTATTGTTAGTAATTTCAGTTTTTGCAAATTAAATCCAAGAGTTTTATTCTTTACTCGTTTGGATATCCATTGTCTTAATCCGTGGCACGTTCATAGTCTTATATGTACCTGGCTTTATCTTAACCAATGTTATAAATTGGTAAAATTAAACGTTTTTGTTTTTATAACAATTGTATTCATTGGTACTTTTTATAAAATAGTAACGAACATTTTAAAGGCTAGATTTCAGCCTGAAAATTGCACTGTTCCTTTGGAAAAGAATTACGGGGCCGCCACGTAAAAGTTTGTTTTATACGAGAGTAATTTATTTTGCTCTAAGAAGCTGTACCCTTTAATATTTAAGAAAGTCTTGTATCACATTACCTATTTCTTAATTAACTCCATCAATTTACAAACTACCTCGTTTATAGAATAACCAGAGTAACTAACAGTACCAATTAAAAGTTCTAACACTCTGATAAACTTTAATTAATGTGTTGTCACTTTCACTACTGTTCATAAAGGTCAGTTTGGTCTTCCCTTTCACTCTTGTGTATCTATCATAAGTTAGAAACAGAGGTCGTACGGAGTGGTTAAGAGCAATAAATTTGTCTTGAAGCATTAGGTTTGTTTAAGCGAAACTGATAGTTCTGGTTGGAATTTTCGGAGCTCGAGATCGTTATTTGAAACTAAATGCATTCCATGATTGAATTTAATTTTCGAACACAGGTGCCATTATTTTAATCTATCTGTATTCTATCATGGGGATACAACAACAATCACTCCCAAAGATTTCACTATGACACGAACGTAAGAAAGTATTAAGATGATGAAAAGAATTCTTCTGGTTTGAGAGAATAACCGAAAAAGAGTGAAAGTTTAAGATGGTTTGACGTATTGCATATCTTTGATTTTCTCTTTTTCTTTGATAATCGCCTATTCGAAGAGAGAACGCTGGTGAACGCACACGAATATGTATACACAATATATCCACTCAAACTAAAAGAAAATAAAATGTGTGGGTTTTACTGAACAACACGGTCTAAAAATACAGACATTCCTACAAAAACATTTGAAGCCCTCAGTGTTCTTTTTAATCCCCACACAGTATCATGAACGCTTTATTTTATTTCTCCATACGAGAATATCTCTGGGTAATATTTAATGAATTAATATGCTGTATCATGTTCATTTAATTCTCCTCTTCCCGCGGGTGTCATCAATGCATTGAGAAATAGAATGTTTAGGTAACCTCGATTTGTATACGATCGACTTTTGAATCTTTGTCAATACTCAAATCAAGTTATTTGATGGGCTGTCGTCTTTTCGGTCAACCAGTTACAGCATTTCACATGGAAATTGGTAAGTCTTTCGGAAACCGTATGCCAATCTATTACTGTTTATCTGTCTGTGTATCTGTTTGTCTGATTATATTATCGTATTGCAGGAACCAAAACTCTTGAATCATTTCTCCAAGACTCGTCAAGCGTAATTGTCTTGGAGCTGTTTTGCTGGTGATTCGGGGTCAGACGTTGCAGTGGTTGGACATAGAGCGGCGGGCTTGTCGAAAAGAATAGCTAGATATAAGCAGAACTTAGATTTCTGGGTAGAACACTTTTGAAAGAAAATTGGATATGCTCGCGTTTGAGTACTATATCACCGGTAAGGTGATGATAAGTTCGACGTGGTGCACGTTTGTTTGCAAGCATATCTGGAGAATCAGTAGCCTAGTTTTTTTATAAATATCTAAACCTACATGTATTAGCTTTCTAGTCGAGAGTAAACGAAAAAGGCTACCTACATATTTTTATTATGAGCTGTACCGAATACATACCTATTAAGTACCTAGTCACACGGAAAAATTCTAAACATTACCTGTATTTTACGCAACCTTTTCAGTATTAGGTACCCACTTTATAATTTCAGGGAGCGTAAAAACTCCTTTTTTATTAAAATAATCCATAACAACCTTTTATATTTCTGCTGAAATTAATTACAGACTTTATGGTTTTAATACGAGCACAAAATTGAAACCCGAAATAACCTTTATCCTAATTAAGCATACCTTCATTAAATTTTAGGAAAACAAAATGACACCTACAAATAAGATTATCTAATGAAGTAAAACAGGCGGAACGTTAGGGCCTTTGCCCTGGTAAGCTCACACCGAGACTCAACACGAAGTGACATTAAGCGCATTTTTTAAGATTGCAATACAATAGAACTTTCTTTAGGTATTGTAAGCCCGGTAACCGTTTTAAAGATCAACCGTGCCTATACTATATTTAAAGGGTATATTTTACTAGGGAAAGATCCAATTAAACAAATATTTAATTACACATTACAAGGTTTATTGTATTATACAATCATACAAGTACATATACCTAAAATATGGCGAGCCACTTAACATCTAGATCTTTCCAAATCATTATCAACTATTATTATTGACTCTTACATACCCCGTCTCCGTATCAAGGTGTGAGAGTCGCTTGTGAGGGTTCGTGAGATGAACGCTTAATAATTTCTATCTCAATCGAATAATAACAGACCTACTATGGTTGTGCTCATAAAAAAAATATAACTCTTGGGCAAAGCACCCAGAGACACAACCCAGACTTTAAATGTATAACAACTGGTCTTGTTACACTGAAATGACCTTATCAAAATGTTCAGTAGAACTACGGTCACATGGCATCACTCTCTCAAGGTTATGGGTACACTTAACGTGGTTAGTGCTCAGTTTAAATTGATCTCTCAGTTGCAATGTCAGTTGGCAACTCCCTTGAAATATCAGTTGGCGGAACAAAGGAACAAAAATACATACAAAATAAAAATCACAACCCAATCTAGAAACAACGCCATCTCTGTGAAACTTATAGCACTAGAGTTGCTTCCAGATATTATTTTGCAAACGTCACAGTATAAGGTACTACACAAAAAGATACACCTTTCAGTGAAAAAATAAAACAAAAGAATACACCACCACGGCGTAGCGCTGTATATCTCGCAGCGCAAAGCGAAGCAGCGTGACGCAATGATGCTTCGCCATTGCTGCGTCTCGCGATTTTGAAAACTTATCTCGGTGTTGCGATACGATTCGCAGCGTAGCGTGCAACAACTGGCCTCCCCAATCATCATCGCATCGTATTGCACCTCGGTGTGAGATGATCATAAGGCCCATTTACGATGACTCGTCCGATTAGTAGCGGGAACGCACTTGGATAAAATTTGTTAAACGATTTTTATATTTCTGTTTTTGCGGCGAGGGACGTTCTTCATGTATATGAGCCACAAAATTTTATTAAACTGTAGGATGTGAAATATGAATTGCGATATAACATTTTATAGACACTGAAAACGCAAAGGCACAGTATGGAAGAATCTGTAGATTTCCCCTTTGCAAGCACATTAATTATCTCCATGGAACCAAGACGAATAAACCATAACGTAACTTATGACCCATTTAAGACTAAGCTTAATAATACGACAAAATTATATACTTTGTTATACTCTTGCACTTATCCAAATTTAGGATCTTAAATCAAATCAAATTTTGGGATCGATTTAACATGTTTTCTTCTTCCATAATTCTCTTTTAGTTTTGTTCTCAAGAATCATCTCATTTCTAGTCAAATCATCTTTCACAGAGTCCATCCATCTTTTCTTAGGTTTTTGAATCCAGCTAGCCACATTCATACTTGTTTCCGTGTTCTTCAACTTGTATTTATTCTTTAAAAAATCCATTCAATTAAAACCTATGTTATCGTAAAGTTAAAGTAATAAAGTGAAACTGTGGAGTTACCGACTTCGCCAGATGTTACATAGTTATTATAATTTGATTAATTGTATCCTTAACAAATGTTTCGAGTTTAATATAACTTACAAATGAATAAGGATGCTGTATCACGTGGTGGAGTTCAGAAATATCTTTTGTAGCATTCGTAAAATTGTTTTGAAGTATTTTGAAGTATTATGAGTGAGATGTACGGTATATTCATAATTATTATAGTAACGCTTTATTTTTATTTATTTTCTTCTCTATTTGTTTAAAAAAATGACTCCGTTGTTGTTGAATTAGGTAATTTACCTATGTTTGCAATATTTGTAAGTATGTGAGAACCATGTCCCTATTTATCAAGTGAAGGGATTTACCTGTTGGTGCTTGTAATACTTTATACCTATATTTAGTATAGTAGTGCTGAGTGCATCGTTCTCACGTATAAGAATTTATTAATGTATGTACTATTTATGTTAATATTGTAAAAAGCCTTTATTTTTTAAAAGAGTAAGTATGGAGTTTCTTGTGCATTCTTCTCCATATCAACCTACTTTTCCGAATGCACGGTAGAATCAATTTTTTATAACATGTAAATTTTTTAACGTTCAAAAGTGCCGCATAATGGCCTAGTTGAAATAAATACATTTGATTTGATTTGATGTTTATTTATTTAATAACTTCATTTGTTTCATGTGACATGTTACATTAGGAATGTTTTGTATTGGAAATATCAGCATCCAGTCAAACCCGATGCAGCTGAGTACCAGTTTTTTACATGGAGCGACTGCCTATCTGACCTCCACAACACAGTAACTGGGTAACAAGTTACCAATTGTTAAGACTGGTATCAGATATCCTGGCTTCTGATCGGGTATCAGTACAGATTGCCAACAAAATATGGTCTACAAATGACAGTCCGGACCGCACGGAGGAATGCAATGGTATATTAAGATGGTCACCCACCCAGGGACCGATCTCGGCAATCGTTGCCTGAAGATTGATTCAGTTTTCTAATATTAAAAAGCAAATATTTCCGCTTCTTTTTCATCGTCGTCTATAATAGCTACAGAATGCCGAACTAATGCAAATAATCCATCAACGTACGTAACATCATCATTTGAAGTCTGTGACCTCGTACAGTGTGGACGTGTTGAGGCTCTCTTAAAGTGTTAATTTGTTATTGGCTATTTGGTGCTAAATCCATTTCTCGTTTACTCTTTAAGTGTTTTAAGGACTGATCCCGCCCACTGGGCTGTCCTAGAAAGAAACAAATAGATTTTGTGCGCTCCAACATCAGCTGAGTTCCACCGGATTCGAACCATCATCGCTTGGATTGGTGGCCGGCCGCCCTACCACCCGCGCCAACAAGGTTAGTCATAGCGCGTCGAAATTAAGTACCGCGTTACGCGCCCCACTACTGCTTTGCTACGTCACTGCGCTGCTATTGCTACGACGTAACGCCTACACTAAACCTTATAGCAACGTCCCCGCTACTGATTGCTTATTGCTACCATCCAACATTAGGAAAATGGCTTGTTCGAAGAAAACGCCACCCAAACTACGATCGGAGCAATCTACTTCTGAGCCGGACCTAGCAAAAATTCAACCGGAAAAGGAGCTGAACGTTACAACTCGTAAAAGAAAGCAGCCTGAGTGTGAACATGCTACACAAATCGCAACTATGCACTCTGATCTGAAAAAAACTCTAAGTGATTGGAAGACTAGCTTGGATTCCAACTTATTAGTTATTAATGATAACATAAAAAGTATACGGAGTGACTTAGACACTTACATGAAAGAAACAAAAAAAGAAATAGACTATCTTCGCTCGGATAACATCAAGGTTAAGGCCACTGTAGCTAAACTGTCTGAGGAGGTCACCGAAACTAAAATATCTGCCCAATTTTTATCAAACCAATACGATGACTGCCAAAATCGATTCAAAAACCTAGAAGAACGGCTCTCAGATAAAAGCTCATTAATGGCTCTCGAAGCTAAAATAGACTACCTTGAGCAACAAGCCAGACAGTGTAACCTGGAGATATCTAATATCCCGGAACGGCGTGAGGAAAACTTATTTACTATAATAGAAGATATCGGAAAAAAAATTGATGTATCTATACCACGTGATGAGATAACCACCATTCATCGTGTCCCTCATGCCGCGTCTAATGACAGGCCAAAGAATATTATCGCCAAGTTCAAAACCCGTTCTCTGAGAGATAATGTACTCAGCGCTTACCGTCTCAAAAAAGGTGTCACTTCGACTGATTTGGGTATTTCTGGTGTATCTCGCGTTATTTATGTTAATGAGCACTTGACTCTTAATAAAAAACAATTGTTGCGAGAAGCTCGCGAAGCCGCTAAGAATTTAGATTATAAATTTGTTTGGGTTAAACACTCTACTATTCTTGTTAGACGGGGCGAAAACTCCCCTATTATAGCCATAAAGACCAAAAATGACTTATGTAAAATAACGACTAACAGGATTAATTAAATGTTTAGTCGTCAGTCAGATCTATTTATTAATATTATACACAATTAAAAATGTCTTCTAATACAAATGACTTTAGTATTTACTACCAAAATAGTAGAGGTATACGCACAAAACTAAATACTGTCTATATGAGTATTCTGTCTAATTGTTATGATATTATTATTTTAACAGAAACTTGGTTAATCCCCTCAATAAATGATACCGAATTTATTGATAATCGATATGTTGTTTTTCGTTGTGATCGTAATAGAAGCGCAACTAATAAATCTGATGGGGGGGGTGTGTTGGTGGCTGTGTTGCGAAAATACAACGCTGTTAATATCTCGCTTCAGTCGCAAAATATCTTAGAGAAACATTTTGAACAAGTTGTTATTGCAATACCGAGTAACAACGCCACGACACAAACTCTCATCAGTGCAGTATATATGCCTAATAATTTGCCACTTTCAGTATATAATTTGCATTTTGATTTAATGGATAATTTAATCAACACAGTAAATATTGAAAATTTGTTATTGCTTGGCGATTATAATATACCGACAGCCAACTGGCAACTTTACCCTAGTCTTAATTCTTTTACTTGTATGGGCAATTCTTCAGTCTGTCACCGTTTAAGAAACTTTATGACTGTTCACAATGTTCAGCAATACAATCATCTAATTAACTTAAATGGACGAACTCTGGATCTTTTACTCTCGAATACTATTTGCCACGTATACAAACCCAAGCTGGACCTGCTTCAGGCTGATAACCATCATCCTCCCTTTTATACTCTTCTGTCATTAAACCTAAAGCTTATTCCCATGCAACCTCTTTGCTCGCCCAAGTATAATTTCCGTAGAGCTGACTATATCCTTGTTAATAGAGATATTGAGGAAATTGACTGGGACATGGAATTAGACAGCGAGTCAGCCGAAAAAAATGTAGAAGTTTTCTATGACCATCTGTACGGGATTATCAAAAATCGAGTACCTCTTTCCAAACCAAAAAGTTCTAATTATCCTGTATGGTTTTCCAAAGCTCTCATACATATTTTAAACTCTAAAAAGAAAGCCTGGAATAAATGGAAAAGGTATCAAAACTTATCCGATTATGAAATTTTCTCCTTGTACAGAGCCCGCTTTCAATCAGAGTGCAATAAATGCTTTCGTACTTATATTGAAAGTGTTGAGGAAGTTATTCCCAAAAATGTCAAACACTTCTGGGCATACATTGCTAACCGCAAAGGCAAATCTGGGATTCCTTCCCGTATGCACTATAAAGATGACACGGCTAATGACCCCATTGAAACATGTAATTTATTTTCAAACTTTTTTCAGTCAGTTTATGAACCATCTAGCCTAAAACCCGATTGGTGTCCAGTTCCAGATCAATCCAGTGACAGTGATTCATCTCTTTGTAGCTTGCACTTTAGCCTTTCATTAATTTGTAAACAATTAAAAATTCTAGATATAAACAAAGGGCCAGGACCTGATGGGATACCTCCTTGTTTTTTGAAATGGTCAGCAAACACATTATGCAAACCATTATTTAAGATATTTAACCAATGTATTAGCAATGGTATATTTCCTACAGTCTGGAAAAAGGCCAATATAGTTCCGGTATATAAGGGTGGTTCTAGGCAAAATATAGAGAATTATAGACCTATCTCCCTTCTTTGTACATTGGCTAAGGTATTTGAAAAGATTGTTCATCACGAGTTGTATCCGTTTGTTCAACGTTATATAGTACCGCAGCAGCATGGCTTTGTTAGACAAAAATCTACTGTGACCAACTTGATGATTTTTACTAACCACCTATTTAATAATATGGACAACAGGGTCCAAACTGATGCCATTTACACTGATTTTAAAAAAGCCTTCGACCGAGTTGATCATAAATTACTTTTAGATAAAATTTCGTTTAATGGCATCAGGGGCAATCTGCTGCGCTGGTTTCAGTCTTATGTCAGTAATCGTAGTCAAACTGTAGTTAGTAACGGGTACCATTCTTACGCATTTTTGGCAACATCTGGAGTTCCGCAGGGATCAATTTTGGGTCCTTTGTTGTTCATTATTTACATCAATGATATTGGTAGTTGCTTTAAAAATAGTAATTTTTTATTATATGCGGATGACCTCAAAATTTTTAAGAAAATAATATCGATCAATGATTGTTACCTTCTTCAAGACGACTTAAATAGATTGTCTAATTACTGTACCAAAAATAACCTAAAATTAAGCATTTCTAAATGTAAATACATACATTTTACTAAAAACAAAAAGATATTTGATTACAATTATTGTCTCTGTGATGAACTCTTACTTAAAGATACTCAAATTTGTGACCTGGGTATACTATTGGATAGCAAACTTCACCTAAATCTACACATTGATAAGATAATAGCTAAAGCTTACCAAATGTACAATTTAGTCATTAGGTCATCATCCGACTTCAAGCGCCCAGTCACATACCTTTATCTTTTCAATTCTTTGATACGACCACAAATAGAGTATGCGTGTATGATATGGGACCCTTACTACGCGAAATATGACCAAGCATTGGAAAGAATCCAGCGCAAGTTTCTGAAAACATTGCAGTATAAATGTCATTTGGGACGGCTGCCATATGAGGAATCACTGCATAAGTTTAAATTACTTACACTACACTCAAGGCGTCTGTTACTACAGGCCATGATGCTCCGTGGACTTATACACAACAAATTCGATTGCGCTGAACTTGTGAATAGTATATTTTATGTTGTACCTAGAACTGTAATACGCCGAGAGGCGCGCGCTTACCCGCTCTTTGCTACGACCACCAATCGTACAAATGCGGGAGAACGGGCGCCTCTCCATAGATTAGTCAAAACATACAACAAACATTTTGTAACAATAGACATATTTGTTTTATCTCAAACTGTATTTAGGAAAGAATTAGTTAAAATATTGAAAACCTAATAAATTTGGTATGTACTTTATATTAGCCCAATTTAACTTGTATCATGCTGTACGCAATTATAATAATACTAGTAATATGTGGAAACGTTGTGGATTGTACGTTTACTTATTTTGTTGTATACTTAGATGTAAGACTTAATGTACAATTGTTTGTTTTCCCAAATAAAATAAAATAAAAATAAAATAAAATAAAAGTAACTTTTATACTATCCGCAAAATTGATGGCTTCAAGTTGCAAACGCAGTTAGTTTCTTTCTTCGAGCAAACTTTATCATTAAGTAAACAAATATTTTGACCAACTTTTGCGGTATATAGTTTGTTTGATAAACAAATCGAATCAAATGCTATGACCTTGATCTGATTTAAGAAAAGACTAGCTTCTGCCAGCGGTTTCACCCACGTAAAACCACGTGTTTTATCATCGCAAGGGAACATTAAACCTTTTTTCTTATTTCTATCTCTGTGCCAAATTTCATCCAGATCCGTTCCGCCGTTCTGGCGTGATTGAGTAACAAACTTACATCCACACACACATCCATCCAAACTTTCACATTTACCATATTAGTAAGATTAAGGTAAAATTTCACCAAAGGAACTGAACGTGATCAGCATATCTACCGAATTCGAAAGCTGTAAGTGGTAAAATGCCATAAATAAAAAAGTTTTTTTTTTTTTTTTAATTAACTTTTTTTATTTACAACTTTTTAGTTATTTTTTTAGAATTCAACAATTAACAGAAACATTTAAACATATAAGTGTAATATAAATTGCCTCTTAAAATCCTTTATTTTGATACCCCACACGCTGGGTTTGGAAGAAAAAAAAACTTTTTTTTCGCCACAAAATGGCGCCCAAAATCCGCCATTTTTGTATTTGCCAATTTTAATGTAGCCAGTGACACTCGCAGGATAAAGACAAATCGATTGACGTAAGAATCATCAAAATCGGCCAACGCGTTTGGTCTCTAGAACGCCACATAGGAACAAACATACATACATACATAGACTGATAAACACATTACCCTCCTTCGGCAGTGGGGTAAAAAGGTAAGTTATCATAATCTATATTAGCATCGGTAATTTTCCCGCAATGGTCCACGTGGTGACCCCCTCCCTCTCACAGAGAAAAGGCTTGTGTTGTAGCAATGGTAATTTACTAGGCTGAATATGTTATGTTACATATCAAAATCAGCCAAACAGCAATAGTTAATCCGGATGTACGTTATTTATGTATATACGACTTAACTATTGTTTTCAGCAGAACGTTTTGCTTTTTTGGTAGCACTGAGTTTCAAAAAATAATATTTACAGTTCAAAGTTGAATGGTACTTGTACCTATTTACAAAAGACTTCACTAAACATTTCATCCCCTTACCTACTTTTTTCCGTATGGTGCCGGACGTAAAGAATTTCACCATCCCATGTCTTCCCGTGGGTGTCGTAAGAGGCGACTAAGGGACACACCAGAGAATGGGCAGCAGCGTTCTCTGTGCTTCTATAACAACCATACTGCGATCGCCAACCCGCCTGCCAAGCGTGGCGATTATGGCAAAAACCCCCCCATGAATAGCACAAATAAAAAATGGCCCCTAGTGCCCGGCAGCCTGCCTACCCTCGACTACGGTAGCGGTCGAGGTTACGGCATGGCAAGGGGTGCCAAGAATCTCCGGACGGGATCCGGCTACCCCAACAAACACCGACCTGGTTAAGGTTGCGGGAAGGCGCTGGATGCGAGACGCACGGGATCGGTCAATGTGGTGACGCCTGGGGGAGGTCTATGTCCAGCTGTGGACGTCTTTCGGCTGAAATGATGATAATGATAATGACCTACTTTACGTAAACCCTCCTATCTATTTACTAAACATTAGTGCCTATGACGGGGAACCAGGCTACCTTGAGGCGATTCTGCCGACGGTTTCGCCAGCTTAAAAGGTGTTTTATTATCCCCAGAGAATTTACTATAGGCATTAAAAGTATCAAAATGTCGTAATCCAAGTCATAATGTATGCCAAGTTTCATCAAAATCTGATCAGTGATTTAGACTTTAAAACATAACAGATACATTTTTGCATGTATAATATCAGAAAGAATGATGGAAGAATGTTGTCAAACGGAGAGGCACAGTAAATGTTTTAAAGGCCTTTAGTGAAGGATTATAAGGTGAGTTACTAAAAGGCATACTCTTTGCAGTTTTAACACGGCTATTAGTTTTCTCATAAAAGTAGATACGATTTTTTTAATGCTGTACAATAAACCAAAAGAAATAAAAATATAAAACTATGCGGAATGGTGGAATGGAATAGAATAGTATGTGTTGGTTACGAGTGGATATCTTACTTTTATTGGATGTTTTACGCTTAGTATTCAACTAGTATTTTGTAAACAAACTTTGCGTCCATATAAAGTGCTGCTCTCAAAACAGTGAAAAGAAACATCGTGAGGAAACCGGCATGTCCTAGAACCAAAAATTTTAAGACATGTGACATCCACCAACCCGCACTGGGCCCGCGTGCTGGATTACGGCCCATTCCCTCTCACAGATAGGAGGCCTGTGTCCCAGCAGTGGGAACATTAATAGACTGATGATGTGATGATGTGTATTGAAATAAAAAATAAACAATCATTAAATCTACACTAAACTAAACTAGGATCACAATAGTAGATTTTACAACGAGTGCAAAAAACGAACCATATTTATCCGAGACTATTAGCAGCCCGAGCCGAAGGCGAGGGCTGATAGTAATGTCGAGGATAAAATGGTTTTGTGGACGAGTTATAAACTCTGCTTTTCATTTCGATTGCGAGGAAATAAAACAGTAGAATAACATAACATTTCTTTAATTAATAATCTTACGACATTGATATAAGGCTTGGGCTGCAGACCTATAATACAGCCTGCTATTAAATTAATTTTGTAATATATATATTTTTTAAATTAATTAAATAACATACCGTATTTTAATTTTAATATCTTTTATGTCTTAAAAAACACATAAAAGGCAAACAAATTAAAGTAAATATTACAAAATAACAAATTCTATCTGTGAACTTTTTATTGTGTTTGGCTGTATGGCCCATTTTCTATGCCTTAATATAGATACATTTATAAGTAGGTACGTTAATGCACTTGTGCACAAAAATCGATTTTGTGCAGCCTATATCCTGCACAAATAAGCAATTTCAGAGCATGAGAAGTGAAAAAGGTATTTTACTTAGTTTCAAATTACCAAAAAGAAAAACATCCTTTTCTAAAACTTAGTGGATTAGATACCTACTCCCAATTTTAATTTGGATAACGGTGCCTTTTTTCACTTCTGGGACTTTAATTTAAAACTAAGTAGCGGCAAATCTGAATTCAAAAGAAAGTTCAGATTGGATTAAAGCATGCGTCATTAGTATCTACTAGTGTAGAAAGGTCCACAAATGTTTTTGCTGACACACAATCTGGGATATAGCGCCGAAAAGTTATTATACCTTGTTACACTATCCCTTTTTTGTCAACGTGGCGAATCGTTGATTACGACACGATATAGGATTGTTTAAGGGCTGCTGGTATGGATCTTGACCGTACTGCTGAGCTTGTCCTGATAGCCGTGGTATACCTCTCCACTCCTCAAGCACCTCCGGATATTTTGCCCCCTTGGCGCTTCGTCACTAAAGTGCGAGCCACCCTTTATGGGGGCCCTTTAATTGAGTGTAGCAGTCACCCCCTGCCATTTCATAGCCGTGTAGTTCTACAGTGGTCAGGCAGGGGCTAGTAGTCCTCCAATAGTTTTAGGCAATCAATCAAATTTGTTGCAAAAAAAAGTATATTCTATTCTATACCACCGACTTGGGCACCGAACCCCTGAACCTCATGCTTAGGTTGCGGTTGCGACCACTAAACCAATAAGACAGTCATTTTTGTTCATTTGGTTGATTAATTAACATGTTGACTGCGTGTTCATTTCCTTAGGTAATTGCGTTTCCATTTTTCGGAATAAAATAAATAATGATGTACACAAATAGTAAAAGTTCCCCGATTTTTTCCTATGAAAATAGCGGTGAGAATTACTAACACATCATGCTACTTTAATATTCTGTAATATTTTTTCGGATTCCCGGTTGGTATTTTTTAACGTTCATATTAAGTACCGAACACTGCAAAAAAGTAGTAAATACACCTCACTTTTGAAGTTGTCTACTGATTAATTTATTACCGACTTCTGCCCGCGGCTTCACCCCCGAGAAAACTGTTTTATTAACCCGTAAGAACTTACTACTTGGATAAAAACTATCATAAGCACCAATCCAGGTCATAGTCTATTCATGTGCAAGATTCATCGAAATCTGTACAGCTGTTTAGACGTAATCACAGACAGACAGATACTAGTGTAGTTAAGTAGTCGCATTTATAATGATAACATGGATTCGAAAGTACCGAAGGAGTTTTAATACATGGGACTTGAACCTCTCTGGCGAAATGTGAGTGTTGCATAGTTGCACCCCTGTCTAACTCTTCGAAAATACTGTCGTAATGTTATGTTATGAGTTTTAATATCTCCATTAATCTCGAGTTATTTCGGTAAAGCCCTAGCTCGTCACACAAATGTCAGTTCTTTATAACCCTTTCCTTTCATAACAAAACATAATAAAATAAAAATACGGGCGCTCTTAACGATCACGCATAAGGATATGAGATAAATCTCTATACACAAACATGTCCTAGAATAACAAACAGTTAAATTATTCCTTGATGGCAACATCCAATGATTTTTTTGTAGCACCGAAATAAATTAGAGGAGTCCTTAGCTCTATTTTCAGGGTTACCGGAATTATTTTATTGCTTTGGAGCTGTTGTTTATCGATTTTGTTGTAAAAAGTAATAGTGGGAGTTAATTTCGATATTAAAGACGTTTTAATCTCAGATAGGTCTTAGTTCTTATTGATTGGTTGTCACGTTATAAACACTATGAGTAGCGCTGTGTTACGAGTATTTGTTAACAGACTTCAAAAAGGAGGAGATTATCAACACGACTTTTTTATTTTATTTGTGTTATCTCAGAACTTTTTACTAGGTGAACTGATTTTGATGATTCTTTTTTAATTAGAAGCTGGTGCTTGCCATATAGTCCCATTTAAGATTTGATGAAGAACTTCGGAGATATTCATCAGACCTCTTCAATAAATGACAGCAAATCACTCGGGATAGCTGCAATCGCATGTCTGTTTATTGTTTACACCATTTCATAACATAACATCACACTGGTACGCTCTAAAAAATAAAGGGGTACGCAGGTGTGATCAGTTCACCCTGGTATACTATCATTCTACTGGTTTTATTTAAGTTAAAAATAAAAAATTATTTTACAAAACTCCAACCGACTTCCTGTTCCTGTTTTCCTTTCTTCGTTTTTTGACACCGACTTCTGAAATTGAATTTATTTTTCACTTTGTAGTGTTTTTATTTGAAAGTCCGTTGTATTTTATGTAAAAACGTTTTTATTTGTTTATAATACAGAGCTTAATGCTGAGATATGAGCCTTTTTCAGCTACTTTTGCTTTTCATACTTGTTTGTTTCGTTTTTTTGCTTGAATCTGCCGATCTTTCTAAAATAAAACAACGGAGTTTTATTTTTAATGTCTATTTTCTTTATCTTTGTTCTAACAGCACCTGAACCGGGCCATATTCTAAACATTTCAACGCTCTCTATAAATTTCACAAAAAGAAAACTAACATAGAAAAAAAAAGAAACCATTAAATAAGGTCCATTAGGAAAACATACAGCACTCTGGGTAAAGTTTTCGGACATAAACCCAAACCTTTTTAGAGCCACATTGCGATCGGATTGTTTGATTTTAGATTATGGTAATACTAACACACTGTGCAGTGATTTGTGGTCGGACACAGTTGCAGTTTATACTGGCTGTTTTTAGATCTACTGACCGTATTTGTACATCGAACGTGGAGCGGAATTTGAATGAAGTGAACTGTGATGTCACCGCCCCACAAGAGTTATTAATTTTTTTGTGGTGTGCCTGTATTTTCATTGAAAAATATATTGGGCAAACATTTATGGGATTTGGTCTGGTTTTTTGAAGCGAGAACTGCATAGTAAAACAGTAAGAAAAAAAAAGGGTTTAGCTGCGGCAGATAGAGAGGTTTGGTTCTTAAAATTGACGCGCTTGAGCGCTAAAAGGGACATTTATGGTAATTAAAACAATTGTTTTTCTATTGTCTCTGCTAATTAGCGCCAAAGGGGATAAAATATCAGATATTTTTTCGCATTTAATCTGGATCGATTCCTGGCTCAGATAAGCGACTTTTCAAAAATGTTTGAATACAGTCTATTTACTATTGAAAGAAATATTATTTTTCTGTTTTAGCAAACAAAATGGTTTAGGCTACACAGCGTACAAAATGTATACAAACATTTTTTTTTCAAATAGCTGTAACTTTTTACGGACAAAGTTTTTAATAGATGTCGTAGTTAAACTCATTCCATATTTAATAAAGGTCTCGTTGGTTGGTGGCCATTGTTGTCTCTTGTTTTTTCGAGGCATTTTTTTGCAGTAAATATGTGCTTGTACACCTTCCCTTTCTGGCAGTGCTCGGCGTTTCCTTGCGTGATCATGTCAGAAATGAGGATATCTGCAGGAGAACCAAAGTTACCGTCATAACCCGAAGAATTGCCAAACTTAAGTGGCAGTGGGCAGGGCACATTGCTCGCAGAACGGATGGCCGATGGGGCTGAAAAGTTCTGAAATGGCGACCGCGAACCGGAAGACGATATGTTGGAAGGCCTCCCATTAGGTGGAACGATGACCTGGTTAAGGTTGCGGGAAGGCGCTGGAAGCGAAACGCACGAGATCGGTCAATGTGGTGATGCCTGGGGGAGGCCTATGTCCAGCAGTGGACGTCTTTCGGCTGAAATGATGATGATGATGATGACACCTTTCATTTTTATACTTTCACGTGCTTGCATAGACTTTACAAATCACGAAGATATGGATCGATTTACATAGAGACTTCGATAGCTTAGACCATTTTTTGTAGGCAATTTATAAAGTTCTATCTTCTTTTCGATTAGTTCTATGTTAGATTTACAACACAGGCGTAAAAGGCCAATTTTATCGCTAGGTTAGCCTTTTTTCTAGATCAAAACAAAGGAATAAATATGCAAACGGAATTATTGCCACATAAAGAAAAGTGCTCGTAGGTGGCTTAGTGCTACCTACGTAGATATTATATTTATTTTTCCAATCTCTAATTTTTATTCAGGATAAAGGTCAAATAAAAATAAAGTCAGCTTTCTGGTTTCCACCTACGCCTTTGGTTTAATACGGTTCATCTCTGATCTAAGTTATCTATTTTTGAAATCGGAACCAAATATCAGCAAGAATAGAACGTTAAAACAAAATTCATATTTTGAATTCAACTGTCATATACGTGCACATTCATTTAAATTAAAAAAAATAAGTTAAAGGTAATAGTTAGTACTTTGTACAATAATTAATATTTTTATTTTGCAAGAGGATGAAAGTATATTCATAAAAAAACCTGTTTGAACATTAAATAGCATTTCCACATTTCAGAATGGTCGCACAGTGAAAGTTGTTCATATTCATGAGTTACTTTTAGCCCTGAAATTTTATCAAGGTTAAATAAAAGTCAAACCGTATAGCTGATCTGACAAAGTCATTAGCCCAGTTTTTTATCCTTAATTAACTCAACTAATGGTTAAATATGCTAATCAATGGTTTCATATTTCAAAAGAACGAGTTTATTCATCAATAAAATTTGGAGTCTAACAAATGGTCAAATAATTAACTCTCCAACTTATTTAACCATTGGCGAGGCTAACTATGAATCAAAAAACTGAGCGTCAGGCCCAGGTTTGTTAACCAATGATTTCAAATTTCAATATTTGACAAAACGTGTTTATTTTTCAGTTGTTTGTCTAACAAGTGGTTAAAAAATAAACTCTCCTATTTATTTGACCATTTGTGAGGCTGACAATTAATGATAAAATATAGCATATTAAACCATTGGTTAAGTTAAGTACTGATAAAAAAACTGGGCCATCGTGTAACTACAATGGCCACAATTGTACAAAGTATCAACTTGCAGTTATGTACGCCTTTATGAGCGAGATCGTCGATTCATATCGAATTACCCCAACTTAGCCCTTTTGTTATATCTGTCGTTAAGACTGCGCTACGTTATTCTGGATATATTCTGCAGTTCCCAATGATCATGTTAATATTGACTATGCTACATTTCGTATTTTTTCTAATTTTATGTTGGCCGTGTAAGGTATCTTTTAATCCAAATGATGATCTACTCTAGTTATTATTCAAACTTCACGCAATAAAAAATAATAATAATCATTCGTATAATTTTATGGTGTACAATTTTTTTTATTTTTTTATGTAAAGTATATTCTATTCTATTCTAAAAAGATACGTAGGACACACAGACATACATATTTTAAAATCAAACTTCAATGTTCACAGTTACATAAAGTTACGACTTCACAGTTAGTTACACCTTTATCGGCGGGATTGTCGATTCATATCGAATCACCCCAACTTAGCCCTTTGTTATATCTGTCGACGACTACGTTAACACTGGATATCATCTGCAGTTGTGATAATATTAACTTCACGTCTTAAGATACGAGCCATGGAAGTTACATCTTGTAAGTAGCTTTAGAAGGTTGCTTTACCCGGGATTATTCCACGGGAACATACTACCGGGATAAAAGCATCTTATTGTTTTTTTTTTATGGGTTTGCTCTTGACTAGATCAGAGGTGACCGAGACAGAGTCGACGATGGAGTGAGCTTACCCAGAAAAAGCCTGTTCACTCTAACTTTGAAGAGATTCGAGCATCTTATATACAAGTCCAGATCACAAAATAGATAGTATACAGAAGGGCCACTCCCGCCGTTTCGAAAATTGACAGCTAAACTTGACATATTCACTAGGGTTGCTACTATATTGATTCCGAATAAAAAAAAGAGTAGGTTGTATAAGTTACAAACATAAATACATCGATTCCTCTAAACATAAGTTTCCTTTTTTTTATTTTCATATCATACTTATATGGGTTATAGGGTAGACAGAGCATCAAATATCCATTAAAAATCACGACGCCACATATGACGAAGATTGGAGGGTAACAAGACGTAAAAGTTGTGTAATGATGATCTCACTAAAAACATTAAATTGTGAAAAGCACCAAGCTTGACTAAAATAAAAATGTGACAAAAAAGGTAATAAAATCAAAAAACCCAACTGCTGTGCAATCGGAGGAAACATATTTGTGAGCTGGATGACTTAAACCATATTATTATCACAAATTTCATAGCCTTTCCAATTTCGTCTATGGACTTAAATTAACTTATTATATTCCTAGATATTGAATTTCTAACTTGTCATCTTGAAAAATGTAATGACGTTCAAACCTTAAAAATTAATGAATTAAAAAGAAAAAAAGTATATTCGGTCTGTAACAATTAATAAAGGTAAATGCAACCTCGTTACAGTACTTTATGTATGAATGACGTGACAATGCCCGCACAAAGCATTCATGACAGCCGCGACTGAGCTCGGTCCAATATTGTCCATTATTCCCAATATAAAAAAAAAAAAAAAATACAGTAAAATCACAATGTCAATGTGTGTGTGCAAAATGACGCTTTGTTCAGAGTGGCCTCTCTGTCTGCGGAGCGCCGCCGCTTATCTACTTTGTGCCCTAAGGTTGACTGTTAGAAAATGCATAAAGCATTAAGTCCGCCTCTGTACATATGTGCGCTTAAAGTATTAAATATATAAATATAAATAAATAGGTTACTGTTCTAAATTCCATTGAAATCTGTTGAGCAGTTATAAGCCTCATTGATTAATAAACATCTATGCAGGGTTAGGATAAACTTAATAGGTAATGGTGAACTTTTTAGTTTTAGTAGTCCTGTTTAGCTGATATATAAGTAGCTCTTCTAAACGAGTTCTTTTGAAATAGTAGACTTTTTTTTTCGAGTGAGCGCAACGGTTTATAAGGTATTATTTAGACAATTTATTAAAATAAAATAAGTACTTAAAAATAAAATATAAAAATTGGATTCGATTGATAAACACCTCAAATTTCAAATTATTTTTATATTCAACATATTCATACGCGTAGAAGACGCTTTCGCACATGATAAAATTGCCTATTTTCCGCGTGGACAACATTTTTAAGTACAAATACAATAAACTTTGAAAAACATCATTAGTGGCTTACTAGTATACTATATGCCCAGTCCATACCATTTTATGCAGATTATTAGTCGCCAACAGTAAGCTGAAAAAGCAATTGAAAAACCTGGTGTTTCGGGATTTCGTAAAAACGTGTGTTAGGAATTTATATTTTCTAATTTAATTTGAGCAGTTATCAAAAATATGTAATGTACATTTACTAGATAACTATGTGACGCAAAAAATTGCATTTAAATATTTATCATATATCTTGTAGTTATTGAGAAATTTGCGCTGAAAAAGTAGATGTTTTCTGTTTTTAGCTCGTGAAACTTGTGGGGGCTCATAAGTAAACTGCGCATATTTTAACCATAATGCAGCATCAGTACTAAGCGAAGTTAAGCTCTCCTTTAAAGTAGTAACTACCAACGTCAGTTTCATGAGTGGACTAACCAAAATATGTGAGTAAATGAATAAACATTTATGTTCAAAACATTTATTATTCTCTGCTTTCAATGTTGACACAAGTTTACTAATCCCAACTTTACCTCAGTAAAGCTTCAGTAACATATAAATTACGAGCAACATTAAATTAAAATATATATTTGGTTATGACAGGTATAGAGATAGAATATTCAAATATTTTTATAACTAAAATATAGAATTTATAAACACTGAACAAGAAACAAATTCATCAAGTTTTGGTCGGAAATTTTTCGCAGATGACAATAGGTAAATAGAGACTTTTATAAAATTACAGTTATTTTTTTACAAATTTGATAATCCCTAACATATTTTATGCATCTTACTTATTAGAAATTGAGACGCTTAAGGCACAGCAAAATTACACCTAACTAGAATATACAACTATTATAGACACTCTTGGTAACAATCTTTATTCTATTTCGCAAATTGTGATATGTACAAAAATATTTCCATCTTTATAATCTAGCATTATTATTATAAAATTGAAATTAAAACATTCTGAGTATACATTGTATACATATTAAATGCAATGGTGTGTGATGAAAGTAATAAATAATACAGAAATTATAAATAAACACAGCTAAACACAAATAAACTTCCCGAACAAAAAGCAGATTACACAAAACGATACACTAAACAGAAATACGTCTTTTGAACTCCACTCAATTATTGGCACAATTTCACTTTATTTAGTCTCAGTGTCAATAAGTATCGGTTCCACTTCTAGAACCGATATTCCTCAAATCAGGCATGTGTGTTGTCTCTTCGCTGCCTCTCGAGCTGTTTCCGATGACTTTGGCGTTTTCTCGCTATTATTGCTATTAATATCACAACGACTGCCAAAGCTACGGCTATGCCTATCCACCAGTAAGTATTATACGACGCCTCTTTCGTATTTACTTTTTCTTGGTCCCCAGGTGCTACAGGATTCTTTATCTCTAAAACGCCTACAGTAGACGTTTCTAGCTTAAAATTAGATTCTCCATCTGTATCGATTACGTTATCTACAATATCTTCATGTGTTACTTCCTTCGGAGGATCTTTTTTCTCTTCTGAAGATGGGATGATCTCATTTTCTTCTGGTACCGGATCAACAGTTTCGATATAATCGTCGGAACTGCCGCTGTCTGTTGATGGCTCTAACTGATTGTCTAGGTATTCATCTAAAAACTTGTAGTAGTCTGTTATTCCTGTATATTCTAGGCCGTATTCTCGCTTCGCTAGGAGATCACTGACCATTTCAGGCCAGATGGTTCCGTAGCCTTGTATCATGGCGTCTCTGTAATTACAATAAATTAAAGATATAGAAATTGCAATAGAATGTATAGAGACATATTTTATTTGGGTGTTAGAAATACATACATCAATCGATCATTATTTTCCGCTATATGATGTATTAAATCTGATTCATCCGACACAAGTTCTTCAGCAAAAGACTGATAGATTTGGTACTTCAGTATTAGGCCCATGAATTTTCTGGAACAAAAGAAAATATTAGGATTATCCTCAACTTTAAAGCAACTTTATTCAGTCATAAGGTAACGTATAACGTTTATCTTATTAACTTTTACTGGTCACTCACCCAATATAAGGTTTGTTGAACATCATGTATGGGTCTCCTAAGAAATCGCTGTCACCGGATTCTATGTTAGAGAAATTCTTACGGAAGTCGCTCCAACTACTTGGTATTTTCGCGTACGGTATAGCTCCCATTAAAACTTTTATTCTCCATTCGTCGGCTGCCAAATAGAAGTTTAGTCTGCAAGGAAAATATTTTGTTAGAGCATAAAGTACGTAGCATAAGATAAAGTTGCATGCTAAGGTGATAAAAACTTACTTCGGTAAGTCCCTCAGAGCCATAATCAATTGTAAGACCAGACGATGATTGTTCGGATTATAGTTGAAAGTTTCTAACGGGAACAGCCCAGCTTTGCTCAGCGCATGTGGGTTCACGGAAAGCAGCGACACGAAACCAGGAATAGCTTCATACACAGCTGAAACAAACAACGCGATGACTTGCGAACTTCTCAAAGAAATCACTTCACAACTGGAGCAGTCTTACCGGAGTACCGGGAAGCCTCTCGTAGAATATAAGTGTTGTTGCTGTGTAGATTAATGGTCTGCTTGTAGACTATCTTCATGACTGCTTCGTGAGCTTCTATGAAGTTGGCTATGCTGACATCTTTACAAGTTACTGCTCTAACTTTGTTGGGTTTGCACCAGTCGACTAAGGTTGGCGGACAAGTACTATTGAACACCGATTCGGTCCAAATATCTGGGTCTGCGTCTCCTAAGTTTAGCGCTTTGATGAGTTTCGCTGCTTGTTTGAAAGCTTCTACTCCGCCATAGTTCTGTGAAATAGATGTATCGGTTATAAACCATTCATATCTTATTCTTGTTCTACTTTGTGTTCTAAATGTAGGCAATGAAATCGAAAGGTAATTTATTACTGTTATTACTAAAAACCCAACCCCGTCTTAGCATTAAAACAGGAAAAAATACGGCCATATGTTACCTTAAAGTGATCAAAATTCTAAGAATAACATTAAACTTACCTTTAGCTGAAGATTTGCGTGTACTTTTTGATATATTCCCGCATGTTTTGGCAGTAGACTTTCTATTAGATTAGACCAATCATCGCCCGTTAACGATCCTGGAAAAAAATATAAATTCAAATCTGGGTCTGTGAAGTCTATCAAACATAGTTTTGTAGCTTACGGTCACTTACGTTTTTGGAAAGACCTTTATAAAAAAGAGGTAGATTTTTAGAGAATGTTATACACCCCAAAAGTACAATCATATTTGATTAAAAATCTCAAGGGAATTTATGTCTAACTTAAGAGGCTTACGTTTTCCTAGATATTTCTAGAATAAAACTTCAGAGAATGTAGCACTTGACAAAGGGTTTTATGGTTCTCAGGGGTACCCCTGCCAAACAATTTAAAGTTTTCAGAATGTTGTCCACACGGTTGGTGGGTGGTGGATGGTGTAGTGTGATCTGATATTTATGACTTACAAAAAAATTGCCATTCGAAATTATTTAAAATGAATAATTTTCATTTTAAATTAATTCGTCAAAAGCAGATAATTTGATTTGCTTAATATTAATTTTATGATGAAAATTAGGTCTCCGCTTTCCGTTTTTTTTTAATTATTTGCACTATGGCCATGGTTGGTTAAAAGGTTAGAATAATTCTTGTTCCTGGTTGAACAAAACAAGTGAAATTGCTAGGCTTAAGTTACTGCCCGAGCATAGAACCTATTTATTCTGTTTTCCAGCTGCAACAACTTTGCTGGTTTTAATTTAAACTTCGACACAACTTTTGCTGTGGTGCTTTCAGCATGTGTGTTTTATTTAAAGAGGCTTTGTTAAAATTTTATTACGTGGAAATATAGCCTTGCGAAAGTAGTTTTAGTATTTTTATTAAAATATCGCGATTGTATTTTTTTCTCTTCAATTTTATACAAGAAAAATATTCTGTTAAATACGAACAATTACTGAATAATATTATTCTACCGACGTTAAAACACAGAAGCCTTGAAAAACACGACAAATTTTTAATTACCTCACAAATATTTTATGCTATAATGGAAACTTAAACTTACTCAGTAAATGTACCGGTAGGGGCTTGCCGACGGCATCAGAACCCTTGAGCCTAAGTGCAATGTATTTGTGAAGCTTCAAGTAAAGAGGTTTCACATTTTCCCACAATTCCCGGGCTTTGAGTATGGCACCTTCGTACTCGCCAAGCGCATCCCAATATTCTTCTACGGAGTTGTAGTCTGTGAAAGAAAAATGTTATAGATAGTTCAAATCTTTTGAGGTTGCATAGGTGAGATGGATAATAGGATATTTATCCATACTAATATTATAAACGCGAGAGTAACACTGTCTGTATCTCTGTCTGTCTCTCTGTCTGTCTGTTACCTTTTCACGCTTAAACCGCTAAACCGATTTAGATGAAATTTGGTGTGGAGATAGTTTGAGACACTGGGAAGGAAAAAGGATAGATTTTATGGAAAAACTACAACATTATTACGGGATATAAAAAATTGGATGTTCGAAGTACTGATGCTAAGCAGACGAAATCGCGGGTAACAGCTAGTACATACATATCTAGTATCCTTTACTTTATGTTTTTACGTCATAAATCATTAGTTAAATCAAGAGAGAAAGAGATTTGTCAAAATAAATATCGATAGTTTTTCAATGAATTCATTTGAGCACATTTTAAAATTATCATTGCGTATATTCATTCTAATGAATAAGTAGTCCTGCATTACCTAAATCAATTAAGTCTGCATACACACGAACATAAACTCATGCCTCCCCTATTAAATCTCTCATGATAAAATTTAAATAATGAATAATAGGTTCATACTTTTTAAGACCCCGAAGACTAAGTTATAACCAAGACTTTGTTAAAATAAGTCATTATCACATATTTATGGGAATAAATATAATGACCACCAAAAAAAACTTTGTGACGATAACCCCTAACCACCAAATCTAGTAATATACTGACAAAAATAGTAAATGATCACCAAATTTAGTAAATTGATCACCAAATTTTAATAGCAAATTATTGCGCTATTTAATGTTGTAAAATAGGTTAGGTTAGGTTAGAACTGTGACCAACCGCGCGCGAGCCGAGCGAGCAAAGCGAGCGGTGCCGCGGCAGCGGCCGGCGAGCGCTACTTCCAAGTTGCTCCCAGAAATTTTATAATCTTTTTGGTCATTGGTTTAATTTTGGTGATCATTTACTACTTTTGGTGATCATTTACTACTTTTGGTGATCATTTACTACTTTTGGGTTAACAATGATTTATTTGGAGTCATTTTGCCTAAACAGGATAGCGAGATGTTAAAACTTTGGTTATAATTTTACAATAAGATGCGGGTTTAATTTTGGTGATCATTTACTATTTTTGTCTGTTATATGTTACTATATCTGGTGGTAAGTTAAACATAAGCCCAAGGTAAGTTAAGAATTAAGCTTCCCAACAAATTGCCAATTTCTCGTAGCTTCATGGCCGACGAAAGTTTCGAATTTTGCCTCGTTATGTACTTATTGACAAATCCTAAATGGGCTTCAATGGAAAATTTCCGAGGGCGGCGCAATCTTAAACCTTAGTTTAATATTAATTATCAAATTTAGATTTATATAAGAAAATCGCTAACGTTATTATAATTAAGAAACGTAAGTATTTTGTTTAAAACATCAAACTAAATTGATCCAGTTATAATGCCTTGTTTTAAGAGATAATTTTATTAAAGATACTTCAATGGATCCTCTCAAAATTATGTTCCATTTATATTTTGATGAAATATTTATTTACAATGTCAAAGTTTGCACCGTAGTGCAGTTTTGCTGGAATATTTTGTTAAACATCTTATACATAATATTATTTAAATTCAACGGTATTTTCACATTTAAATTAAATGTTTGTAAACTGCCTCTAGTGGGCGCAAGCACTACTGCTGAACTTGAAGTCCTTTTATTTGCTTGGTGTAATGCTGAATTATTCTCCACTACGACGGGGATATAGTGCAGTTATGTGGGACTCAAACCCACTAAAACTCTGCGGTGTCCTCCTGTGCCGCTTGTGGCGGGATCACGGACACGCGTTAGCACTCACCGCGACCCCCCGCGACTGTCCGTCAACGGACCCTCCTCGGGGGAGTATCCCCCATAACCGGCGCACCAGAACATACTACATGTACGCCGTGACTACCCGGACCAAACCAGCACATGGGCGCCAGACGAACCCGTGTACGGCACCCTTAGTCCCCTTGTGACAGGTCAAGGTCAATGGCCCCGCAACCTACCATTTTTTGGCCGCAGTGGATAGGAAGAGTGGTTAACGCTATACCGACACTTCTCCTCCCCTGCCGCCCCACCGCGTCCGCCATCAGACGGTGGCAACCCCGTCCAGGCCACGGAAGGTAGGGAGTACTGTTATCGGATCTTTTCCATGTGGAACTTCCCAGGAGCAGTCTGAAATCTGGATGTGTGGCCGGTTGATGCCAACAGTTTTGTCCCCTATTTCTGCATTATAGGTACATTTCTGCCTAACCCTTCGGGGACAAGAGCCGTGATGTTATGTATGTATGTATGTATTTTGTTATCCCAGTAAAATATTTCACCAATATCACAGTCACCAGTAATATCCTACTAACCAAATAGATATTACATTATAATAGCTATGTTAAATTATTAAAACAATAACAGCTGCATTACATTATAGTTCTATTTAGTCATTAATATATATATTAGTTATAAATTATATTAATTACTTGAACATTATGTTTGTCTGATATGTAATATTTCAATTATGAGTAATTACTGCCATCTATTAATAAATCACTGGTTGTTTATTTATTGCTTGTATTATTTTCCTATATATTATATTTAATATGATTATATATATAATTAAACATAAATTATATTAATTTATGTATCTTGCGGTACCTATAGTTTAATATTTTCTACGTTCTATTATTGTACTATTATATTACGATAAGAAAACATTATTATGTTTACTTTGGTATTAAAACCAAGATACCAACAGGCGCATTTTCTTAATGATATACCGATTACATTCCAATAGCATTATAAATAAAATTGTCAAAACGTCAAAAATGAGAGAATGCGATTGGACGGATTTTTAAAGTTATCCATATTGAGAATTGGCCTTCTTGGGGTTCTGGGGATTCTTCTTCAACCCAGACGTAAGGTAGGTAAGGTTATTTTGAGTGTGTGTAAGAGACAGATGTATATGACTTGTATACATCTGAACAAGTCATATGCGCTAAGAGCTTATGGTCACCCCCCTGATAGCTATGCTACAAAAATGCGTAATAATATCAGATAATACACTTACTATTAGGTAGTAAATATTGCGCTGAAAATTGTGAAAGAATTCTTTACAAAACTCAAAACAATACAGTGTAAAAAGTACTTGTTACTTCATGCATTTATTCCATTGTTACAACGCTTCGTCTCTTATAATACACCTCCTAACTTTAAGTGAAACTGAAAACCTCTCATCATAGTTGAAAAGGAAAAACTTGTCTGTCTGTGTCCTTTGTCCTTTTAAACAAACAAAATAAACTAGTATTTCTACAATGCTTGAAAGAACTTTGTTTGTACGTAATGAATTTAGGAGTACCATTTAGACTTGTGTAAACTACGCTTTAGTTTAGCGTTTTTTTTTACTTTTGTATTAAAGTTTTTCTGTTTTTTCTTAAAATATTTATTTCAAATCTATTTACTTCGTTTTTTTACATTAAATTGATAATTGTGCCAGAGACAGGCTCTTGACATGTTTATCAACAATAAGAAACTCAAAAAAATATAAAAGTGAAAGAACTTCTCTACACTCGGCTCTTAATTATCAGCGACCACAAGGGATGTGTGTGTGTTCATTGGTTCATATTGATAGGAAGTTCGTTTCTCTGGCACCCTGATGGTTTGTCTGATGCCACTGATATCTTGGACCTTATTCACGAAACTAATGGATTGTATTTGTTTTTTATTAAATGTATCGAAACCAACAACCGCACCAAAAGTGCTGGTTCGAGGTGGCTCAGGAAATAATACTAGGAGGGATTTGGGGAGGATTGAGCCCGGAAGTGATTTTTTTATTTATTATTTCTATAAAAATAATGTTATTTTTTACTCACTGTTTTGTTTCGATGCGTTCCGTAGTAAGGGAAGTATGTGCTCCAAATAGTCATTGAGATCTGGCAAGTTGTTCTCCCAAGACTTTTTCATTCGATGCAAGGTTTCTTCATCTTGCTGCCGCGCCAAGTTGTAGTGTAACTCTGTGGGTAGATATTATGTATTTTAATAAAAAATATAATAATACATACATATATATGTCGGAGTTGGTTATTAATTAAAATTGCGGGTAGTCATCAATTTGTAATAATTTGTTTTCTTATTACTAATTTAAGTGATTTTCCTGTCCATTATTGCCTAATAAATCAAATCATAATTTATTGAGTACTCTGTGTACGCACCAATTGATTTTGGCAACTTATTTCGATAATTGTAATCGATGGTAAAGTTCAAAACAATTGTTGACATGTTAATTTGATTATTCTTTGTCTTATCACTATTATTAGCTTACGACAATTATTCTTTTATTACTTGATGATTTTAGAATCGAAGTTTAATTTGATTTAGCACATTTTAGTGTTTTGTATCAAGTAAACACGTGACGTACTTCCGTATGTCATCGGACAGAGTTGTTGTGGAGGGATAGCAAGGTATAAGAGAGCTTGCAACGGTATGCACGTCAGTCTATCTTCGGATTAGACTCGATAAAGAGCTCCCCTGCTCCCGACAAAACTGTCGGTTTATTTGGTACAGCACTGCTGTATATTCACATAGCTGTATTGGCTTGCTGATAGCGAACGATACACTTTGTACTTGGGTGGCTTAGGCTGCTGTACGAACTGTAACCTTAAGGGTTTGTTCGTTTAAACTGTATTGTTACTATACCCTTTTAACCTACTTTATCTTTGTGGTATCTGTATGATAATTATAAGTTGCGGGTAAGCCGCCATTAAACAGTTGGTTCGTAAACTTGACATTTCATTGAGTGCGCTCCCGAAAATATCCCTTTAAACACTACTGGCGACGAGTAAAATTAAGTTAAATTACCACTAATAGTTAGTGTACAGTGTTATTGTGAAGTGACAATAAAATGCCGATCGGAAAAATCGAACAATTCGATTTATCGAGTAAAAAATGGTTGGCATACATTCGACGCGTGGAACAGTTTATGGCGCTCAACGAAATCAAACAAGAATTACGAGTGGCTACGTTAGTCACGTTAGTGGGCGAAGCCACTTATGATCTGATGTGTGATCTTTGTGCGCCAGACAATCCGGAGACCAAAACTTTTCGGGAGTTAGTGAAAATAGTTGGCGACCATCTCGAACCAAAGCGCTCAGAGATAGCTGAGCGGCATGTATTTAGAATGAGACGTCAAAATGGCGGCGAAAGTCTGAGCGATTATTTGCAAGTTCTCAAACATCTGGCCAGCACGTGCAATTTTAAAAGTTGTCTCGAAGAAAACCTAAGAGACCAATTCGTGTCTGGTCTTGTTAGCGATGACATGAGATCGCGGCTTTTCGCCGAGCCGACACTGACGTACAAGAGGGCGGTGGAGTTGGCCTTCGCACTCGAAGCGGCTGACCGGCACGCTCAAGCGAGCGGCACGTGCAGCGGAGCAGCGTCTACGAGTTCCGGGGCGCCCGAGCCGATGCATCGGCTCGCGATGGGACGAGGTACGGCGCGCGCTGCGACCGGCGCCGGCGGCAGCGGCAGCAGCATCGAAGGAACGCGCAACTCGGCCGCGACCGCGCACGAGGCACAGCGCGCGCCGCAACAGCCTTGTTGGCGGTGTGGAAAGATACATCGAGCAGTCGTGTGTCGTTTTAAAAATTATTCATGTGACGTGTGCGGGCAAAAAGGCCATCTTAAAGTTATGTGCAAACGAAATCCCCGTCAGGGCGACGCGCGGTTGTCGCGGGGAGGTCAAAATTATATGGATAATGGTGAAAGCGACTTGGACTCAGATATATATAACCTAAATGTGTGCAATAATAGTGATCGGCCATACAATGTATGCGTAAAAGTTAACGGTAAGGCGATGACGTTTGAACTGGATACTGGCAGTAAGTTGTCTGCAATTAGTACTTATTCATTCGATGAGCACTTCAAGGCGTTGCCGCTTATCGCGAAAAATGTTTGTTTACATTCTTATAACGGCACTCGGATTGAAGTGATCGGTTATATAGTGGTTAATGTGGAGATCGGGTCACACTCGGCGAGAGATTTAAAACTTTTTGTCATTAAGAATGGTGGACCACCTTTAATGGGTAGATCTTGGTTGAGTAAATTAAATATCGATCACATTCAAATTAACGAAATGATGTTGAACTTATCAGACGATAAATTAGAAGATACTTTGCAAAATGAATTTCCCACCGTGTTTGCCCCGGGTCTTGGCACATGTACCAAGCAACTTTCTTTAAGACTAGGCGACACGACTCCCGTTTTTATCAAAGCGAGATCATTGCCATTAGCTTTACGTACACCTGTAGAACTAGAGTTACGACGGCTCGAGGCAGAGGGTACTATTCTTAAGGTGGATTACTCTGATTATGGTACACCTATTGTACCAGTCATAAAGAAATCGGGTGAAATACGTATCTGCGGAGATTATAAAGTCACCATTAACCCAAAGTTGATTCGCGACCCGTACCCTATGCCACGAATCGAAGAATTATTTGCTGCATTAAGTGGCGGCGAGCGGTATTCAAAAATCGACCTCACCAACGCGTACCAACAATTATTTTTGGATGAGAATTCGCGGGCTTGTAGTGCGATAACAACGCATATAGGCACTTTTATTTACCTGCGCACGCCTTTTGGTTTGACATGCATTCCCGAGAAATTCCAAAAGTTTATGGAAGAAACACTTAGGGGATTGAAGGGAACTGCAGTGTTTTTAGATGACGTGGCAATCACAGGCGCTAGCAGGTCTGAGCATATTGCTAATTTAAGGGCTGTGTTGTCTCGCTTGCGTGACGTCGGTTTGCGGATTAAACTAAAGAAGTGCAGCTTTATGAAAGAAAGTATTACTTATTTAGGTTTTATTATAGATAAACATGGTTTGCATCCTGATCCAAACAAAATAAAAGCGATGGTGGATGCACCACCACCAGAAGATTTAACTCAGCTCAGATCATTCCTCGGTATGATAAATTATTATGCCAAGTTCATACCGCAGTTGAGTACGATTTTACATCCTTTACATAGTTTATTGCGAAAACAAAGTGTTTGGGTCTGGTCAGCAGATTGTGTAAAAGCTTTCCAGGATATAAAATCGGCTATTCTTAGTAGCAAGGTGTTGGTACACTATAACCCAAAACTACCATTAGTACTAGCCGTGGATAGCAGTTCGTATGGTATCGGCAGTGTGCTTTCACACCGTTTTCCGAACGGCGACGAGCGCCCAATTTGTTTCGCGTCACGGACTTTAAATGCAGCTGAACGATCGTATAGTCAGCTGGACAAGGAGGCCCTTGCGATTATCGCTGGCGTCATCAAGCACCACCAGTATATTTATGGCCGTCGTTTTATTATTAAAACGGATCATAAACCCTTAACTTTTATTTTTGGTTCCAAATTTGGGTTACCTCAAACGGCAGCTAGCAGGCTACAAAGATATGCCACTAGGCTGGCGTCTTATGATTTCGAGATTGAGTTTGTTAAATCGAGTGATAACTGCAATGTAGATGCACTATCGCGATTGCCATTACCATATGAACGGAAAAATTGTGATGACTTGGGTTCGGTATCATATATAAACTATGTTGAGGAATCAATCCCAATCAGTGCAAAAGAGGTGGATTCATGGACACAGAAAGATAAAGTTTTAAGTAAAATTAAAAATTATCTTATTACTGGCTGGCCAATAAAAATAATAGCCGAATTAGAAAAGCCTTATTACAATCGGAAAGATAATTTAGTGCTGGAACGTGGTTGCATTTTGTACAATCACCGGGTAGTCGTGCCGGAGGCACTTAGAAAACCAGTTCTATCCGAATTACATGAAGGCCATTTAGGCGTAGTAAAAATGAAAAATATAGCAAGGAGTTATGTTTATTGGCCAACATTAGATTTAGAAATTGAGACTCTCGCGAAAGATTGTAGTGCTTGTCGCCAGCAGCGTGATGCACCCCCACGTTCCCTTCTACATCCGTGGGAGTTCCCCGCACGGCCCTGGCAAAGACTACATGTCGATTTCGGCGAATTTCAGGGCAAACATTATCTCGTCACCGTGGACGCTCATAGTAAATGGATTGAGGTGCAGAAAATGTCGGGCACTACCGCCACGGCGACGATAGGTAGACTTAGGGAACTGTTTGCTCGTTTCGGTCTTCCCTCGCAGGTTGTGAGCGACGGCGGCCCGCCTTTTGGATCGGCAGAGCTAGCAAGTTTTTTTACGAGAAATTTCATCACTCACACTATTACTAGTCCCTATAGGCCGGCGGGTAACTGAGCGGCCGAGAACGCGGTGAAGTTAGTAAAGCGCGCAATGAAGAAAGCCGCGCACGAGACTGTCGATGTAGATACGGCAGTCACAAAATTTTTATTCCAATATCGCAATTGTGAACACACGACTACAGGCGTCGCGCCTGCTGTCGCGATGCTAGGCAGACGGCTCCGTGGTAGGTTGGACGTGCTGCGGCCGAGCGCCGAGCGCGCCAGCGAGCAGGCGGCGGCACACGCCGCGCGCCACAGCCCGGGCACCGAGCGCCACGCCACGCCCGGCGACCACGTGCTAGCACGGGACTACCGTGCGCGCGCTGACAAGTGGTCGCCGGCTGTGGTCACCGCGAGAGAAGCACCGCTAACCTACCGGGTGCGTAGTGCAGACGGTAAAGAGTGGAAAAGACACATTGATCAATTGTTACCTATAGGGTCGTCTCGCACCACTAAACGGCATTCAGTGTTAACAGACTGCATCAATATTGAGGATAAGTTAGAGGACGCGACCGTGGACGATGCCAATGTTCAGGATAGTAGCGCTACTAATAAAGACATTTCTAATGCATCAAATCAAGAAGTACAAGTACCGAACCCAGGTCCACTATTAGGCAACAATGAGACTCCTGAGAAGTCAAGTATGCGCCAACAGCGCGCTTGTACGTTAATTAAAAAGAAGTACAAATATTAATATTATTACTCATCATTTATGGTATTTTCTTTTGTTGACTTGCTGACTTTTAAAGCTATGTTTTTTTTTATCTACTATGTTGTTTTTTTTTACTTATAATAACTAATAAGATATTTTATGTTATGTTACTGAATTTCACTCAAGGATACGCTTTTCAATTTATATGTAAGTCTATAAATTTGTAAATGCATAAATAGTTAAGGAACCTATTCCTTGAGCGAAACGATACTTACAGTTTTTACTTAGCATTAGCAGAGGCCAGTATTATATACTTTCTTACGTAACAGTTGTTTTAAAACAGTTAAAGCAATTGATTGATGTAGATACCTACTGCCTATCGATAAGTGTGTTTTCTTTAATTTAAGAGGGGACGTGTGGTATCTGTATGATAATTATAAGTTGCGGGTAAGCCGCCATTAAACAGTTGGTTCGTAAACTTGACATTTCATTGAGTGCGCTCCCGAAAATATCCCTTTAAACACTACTATCTTGTTACCATTAGTATTGTTTTATTAGTGAAACTAGTACTGTAATTAACAACCTTGTTATTGGTTGTACAGTTTTTGTTCATCCAACAAAAATGGGAACGCCCAAATCCAGACCATATATACCCTTCGGCCCTCATGATCCTACATCAGAAGTGGGATAGGCCTGGCCCAGAAATCTCAAGCAAGGAAGCTAGCAACACAACAGCTGGACATGTCAAGGAGGACGTGTGGAATGATCCATACACACTGATGTTTATGCCAACCTGGTGAGTCGTTTCAACTTGTTAAGACTTCTTTTCAAGTGTTCATTATTCAAAATTTTGGTTTTGTTTATCCTCCGGCCCATGTCAGGTCATAATCTCATGTTAGTTATCAGTGATCAAGTTTTAGTTTTGCTGAAGAGTTATTATTCTACTATCAATGACTGGTCCTTAGCTGGCTATTATTGTTTGGACATTAGAGCAATGTAGTAGCATTGCCGTGCCAAACAAATCATTTTGGAAATTATGATAATTCCTAATGAAATTATTAGTTTTGAGTTAATCGAGTTTGCTTTTCAAGTTTTGGTTAAACTCTTCAGATAGTTTGGATCTAGTATATGGCGACTTAAAATGCCATTGACGCTATGGCATTCATTGGATTCTCTAAAGCCCATATACCTACCTGGACTCTTGGGACACTGTTGTGTGGTTCATATTTTAGATAGGGACTCTGAAATCGCATTCGGTGTCCATAATGACACATTTTGCCGTGCCGGTTTAGGTAACTACACCACTGCACCGGTTAATTTCCGTCAAAGCTGTGTATGGTTAAGATAACCGTGTGAACATGTACTCTCGTAGTGTTTTTCATGTTTCAGATACCATATTGTGTCATAGTGAAGCCTCTGCTGCTGGCCTTGTGAGGCTGATGTGAGAGGCTAAGACCAACGGCAGGCTAGCAGTACGCAGGTGGTAGCCGACCATTATGACCTACCACCTGCGAACAGCTGTGAGGTCAAGAGCTCAAGGTTGGAATGGAATACTCGGTGAGTCGCTTCCATTTTATTTCGACAATGAAGTCGAATGTTCTCTCGTGCAGAGATTCAATTTCGAAGTTTATGTTCAATCACTGAATTGGTAGTGGAAAGATTGATAGTGCTAGCTATGCTATGAGAAGTCCTGTTTTGATAAGGCTCAAACTGGTAAAGTTTGATGTTGGCTATTTTGTTCATAATAAAAAAAGTTGATCTCTGTCTTACAATCTTTAACTGATAACAGAGTTTGCAATTTGGCCCATGATCGTTTACGAAAAATGCCTGAATTTCCAGTTAGGTACTGTTTAGTGATAATTGTCAATGTTGACACTGAGGATGATGATTCATCTGCTGCTGACATACTATAGCTGAATTGGGGACGCTTAATCAGATGTTGGACTTGACTCTTAATTGGATGTTGGACTTGACGCTTTCGGATGTTGGACTTGACGCTTTCGGATGTTGGACTTGACGCTTTCGGATGTTGGCCTTGACGCTTATGCGGGTTGTCTATGTTGACGCCTATGCGAGTTGTTCTAAGTTGACGCCTATGCGGGTTGTTCTATGTTGACGCCTATGCGGGTTGTTCTATGCCACTCCGAGAGTTGATCTAAGTTGACGCCTATGCGGGTTGTCTATGTTGACGCCTATGCGGGTTGTTCTATGCCACTCCGAGGGTTGATCTAAGTTGACGCCTATGCGGGTTGGTCTATGTTGACGCCTATGCGGGTTGTTCTATGCCACTCCGAGGGTTGATCTAAGTTGACGCCTATGCGGGTTGTCTATGTTGACGCCTATGCGGGTTGTTCTATGCCACTCCGAATTTCTTGTCAAGTATTGTCAGTATCAGTATGGTCATTTTGAATGGTTGCCATGCATCTGCTGTAGATGCAGATTTTATTTAACAAATTCAGGATTTTTCTTTACAACATACGTTTTAAGGTAACGTTTTGGTAACGTTTTGGTAACGTTTTAAGGTAACGTTTTGGTAACGTTCTAAGGTAACGTTTTGGTAACGTTCTAAGGTAACGTTTTGGTAACGTTCTAAGGTAACGTTTTGGTAACGTTCTAAGGTAACGTTTTGGTAACGTTCTAAGGTAACGTTTTGGTAACGTTTTGGTAACGTTTTAAGGTAACGTTTTGGTAACGTTTTAAGGTAACGTTTTGGTAACGTTTTAAGGTAACGTTTTGGTAACGTTTTAAGGTAACGTTTTGGTAACGTTTTAAGGTAACGTTTTGGTAACGTTTTAAGGTAACGTTTTGGTAACGTTTTAAGGTAACGTTTTGGTAACGTTTTAAGGTAACGTTTTGGTAACGTTTTAAGGTAACGTTTTGGTAACGTTTTAAGGTAACGTTTTGGTAACGTTTTAAGGTAACGTTTTGGTAACGTTTTAAGGTAACGTTTTGGTAACGTTTTAAGGTAACGTTTTGGTAACGTTTTAAGGTAACGTTTTGGTAACGTTTTAAGGTAACGTTTTGGTAACGTTTTAAGGTAACGTTTTGGTAACGTTTTAAGGTAACGTTTTGGTAACGTTTTAAGGTAACGTTTTGGTAACGTTTTAAGGTAACGTTTTGGTAACGTTTTAAGGTAACGTTTTGGTAACGTTTTAAGGTAACGTTTTGGTAACGTTTTAAGGTAACGTTTTGGTAACGTTTTAAGGTAACGTTTTGGTAACGTTTTAAGGTAACGTTTTGGTAACGTTTTAAGGTAACGTTTTGGTAACGTTTTAAGGTAACGTTTTGGTAACGTTTTAAGGTAACGTTTTGGTAACGTTTTAAGGTAACGTTTTGGTAACGTTTTAAGGTAACGTTTTGGTAACGTTTTAAGGTAACGTTTTGGTAACGTTTTAAGGTAACGTTTTGGTAACGTTTTAAGGTAACGTTTTGGTAACGTTTTAAGGTAACGTTTTGGTAACGTTTTAAGGTAACGTTTTGGTAACGTTTTAAGGTAACGTTTTGGTAACGTTTTAAGGTAACGTTTTGGTAACGTTTTAAGGTAACGTTTTTGTTTGTCAGAAAGGCCGATCGGTTGAGGTTTAAGTGATTTTTATTTTCGGAAACACACGAGGACGTGTTGGAATGTCAGTTCTGGCCGTGTCGGAGTTGGTTATTAATTAAAATTGCGGGTAGTCATCAATTTGTAATAATTTGTTTTCTTATTACTAATTTAAGTGATTTTCCTGTCCATTATTGCCTAATAAATCAAATCATAATTTATTGAGTACTCTGTGTACGCACCAATTGATTTTGGCAACTTATTTCGATAATTGTAATCGATGGTAAAGTTCAAAACAATTGTTGACATGTTAATTTGATTATTCTTTGTCTTATCACTATTATTAGCTTACGACAATTATTCTTTTATTACTTGATGATTTTAGAATCTAAGTTTAATTTGATTTAGCACATTTTAGTGTTTTGTATCAAGTAAACACGTGACGTACTTCCGTATGTCATCGGACAGAGTTGTTGTGGAGGGATAGCAAGGTATAAGAGAGCTTGCAACGGTATGCACGTCAGTCTATCTTCGGATTAGACTCGATAAAGAGCTCCCCTGCTCCCGACAAAACTGTCGGTTTATTTGGTACAGCACTGCTGTATATTCACATAGCTGTATTGGCTTGCTGATAGCGAACGATACACTTTGTACTTGGGTGGCTTAGGCTGCTGTACGAACTGTAACCTTAAGGGTTTGTTCGTTTAAACTGTATTGTTACTATACCCTTTTAACCTACTTTATCTTGTTACCATTAGTATTGTTTTATTAGTGAAACTAGTACTGTAATTAACAACCTTGTTATTGGTTGTACAGTTTTTGTTCATCCAACAAAAATGGGAACGCCCAAATCCAGACCATATATACCCTTCGGCCCTCATGATCCTACATATATATAATTGGTGAAAGGTTGGTTTAGGTACTATAGGTGCCCATACACGGGGTCGTCTGGCGCCCATGTGCTGATTGGTCCCAAGGGTGGTCACGGCGTGCAGTGTGTTCTGGTGCGCCGGTGATGGGGGGACTCCCCCGAGGAGGGTCCGGTGACGGACAGCCGCGGCGGGTTCGCGGTGAGTGCTAACGCGTACCCGTGCTCCCGCCATAAGCGGCACAGGAGGACACCGTGGAGTTTTAGTGGGTTAGAGTCCCACATAACTGCACTATCTCCCCGTGGTAGTGCAGTATGCATGAGCATTTCTCCACGCAAAAAAAAAAAAAAAAAAAAAGGTACTATAGGTGCGAGTGTGCCACTTGGTAGAAGCCGCGTCGTGCCCTAATCTCAGAAGTAGGCAGTGACCTGTCGCTGCCGGCCGTAATCGAGTCGATGGGTCGGCAACGAGAAGTCCTGGGACGCGGTGGTATCTTTTTGCAAAAAAGTTCCGCAGAAGGACTCATTAACTCCCCCGGCCCGCAGCAGAGGCACCGGGCGTCGGCAGACGGTGGATAATGCGCTCTTCCAGCCCCCCTAAATGTATCCAAGGGCGACGGACTCGGGGACGTCAGTCGCCGCGCACACATCAGGATCCGAGGTGGCGGCGCATAGTGTTCCACGCGCGCCCTTCTTAGACGTCGTGGGTGAGTCAAATACCTTACTTCCCTCGATCCGAGGTCGAGGCCGTAGAAATGTGATGGAACACCGGGGTGGTTTTTAGTGAGTAAGAGTCTGACAGACCCTTCCAACCCCCAGGCCGGAGGACATCGAATGAGGATTTTATACCCCGGAACAAACAAAAATGAAAAGGTACTAGGTATAGGTGCACCTCTGCTTGACTCTTCGGGGAATACAGACGTGATGTTATGTGTATAACACAAGGACATAAGTACAGATATAAATCTAACTATATGACGTGATTGTATGTACATCGCGTGTCAAAAAATGAACTAGAATTACGATCAATGATCTTACTTTGAGGTTTTTTATATAGCATTATCGCCACTGGAAATTCAACGAAATCTAGAAAAATGCCTAAATATGCCACATTGAGCTGTAAAGACTGTATAGAAAAGTTGGCCGAGGCATTGGAAATGTTTTCTTTCATTGGTAAGTAAATCTGTTTTAAAATTGTGTGTGAAAAAGTGGCATGCTTGGTTTTTTGTGGACATAAGCATATTTTGACAAAAATGTTCAGTTTTCAGTTTAACCAAATGCAGGCCTGGTTTAGCATAGTACTGAGTTTGAGTACAATACGAGGCAAGCTTAATCTGGCTTTGTTACCACTGACGTGCAACCTACAAATACCTTTACAAATTTTACAATACATGTCCTCGAAAAGACCGTTTTCCAAGCAGCCAAACTGTGCGGAAAGTGTCACTTTTTTTAACTAGTGCTTTTTACTTTTCTGTATTTTTTTTAATTTTTAACTCCAACGTCAGGCCGACGCATAGTTTTTTATTATTTGAGAAAACTTTTACAAATTAGTTAAGTAAAGATTATCATTAATATAAAAGGTAAAATAAAACTACTACTTTAAAGGCGTTTTTAATTACTCTAGATTTAGATTTTGATCAATAAATTAATTTTAAATATTCAATAAATATGTTTGGCAGAACGTATATTTTGCTCGTGTCTTTTTGCGTTACGACGTGACAGCTATTTGCACATGCGCAGTAGATACGCCCGAGGAACTATTAGTTAATCTGTGGTATGCTGAGCGCCTTGAATAAGCCCGCCATTTATTAATTACTTGCTTGGTTCAGATATATTTTTTTTATTTCCTCGCACAGTGCATAGTAATTGTGCACGTTGTTTGCACGGTGGTAGGGTACTTTGTAGTACCCGCCTGGCTGGCAACCACCCTCAAGTTGAAAATCTGTCGCCAAGCACCTTCCGGTGTGTTCCGACAGCAGCACTTGGGAGCCAGTTCCCTTCTAGGCTTTGTGTGCTTACCACCATCGGCCACATCATCACTGACCACGGTGAGATTGTGGTCAAACACAGGCCTATACATAGTAAAAAAAAAAAAAAAAAAAAAAAAAAAAGTTGTATGATACACGTACGTAAGATGATTTCCGACTCGTGTCGATTTATCCACTCACTCGCTTCGCTCGCTCTTGAATAAAAATGCCACTCATCGTAAATCACCTACCTTCCGCACTTGTAGCATAAATAACTATTTATGGTCTACCAGATATCTGTCTGTCCCAATTAGGTATTGTGCAATAACCAGGCAATAAATCGTAAATAAATAAACAATAAACGTTCATTGATAGATTGTCAAACAATATTGCCAATTTAACCTCATGTTAGTAACTAACTCCGAGTTAAGTTTTTCTTGCAAGTGGGCCTGAATTATTGCGATAGATGGGCTCTTATAGTTAAACCGTTTAATCAGATTAACGTCTAACAAAATTATTGTAAATAATTAGCATTTAAGTATATACTTTTGTTATCATTTAATTATAATTAATTACTTTACAAATAAATTATTCTAAATCTAACTTATCCGAGAGTTTAAGAGCATACCAGTTTCAAAATCAACAAAGCTATTGAAAACAACCAGACCTAACTATTAGTGCAGATTCTATCCAAAATTGTCAGTATTTATCTTTATAATTATCTAGGCAGAGAAGACTGTGGCTAATTACGCGTGGTACGGTTCAATTGGCCAGAAGGGTCACTCCGTGGATTTTTTTACTTTTTCTGATATATAAAATCCTAATAACAGCGCAATGTGTTAAGGCCATTTTTAACTAGCGTTTATTGGTTTTTATATCGAACTATATGTGTCGTTTTCAAAATTATAGCTAACGCTTAAAGTCACTGTAAGTTATGTTTGCCATAAAATCTCTTATTTCCGCTGCAGTCGCTCACAAGCGTTTAACTGGCACTTGACTTTTGATCGTAAGCGTCTACAGCAAAACGTACTTAAGCGCCATTTCGGTCATAAAAACGATGCAACTAGACTAGTCGCCTATAAAACCAGGCCAGGTGCATCGTGTGCTGATTTTATGTAAATATTTCGTTTTATTGGCGTTGTAGACATTCACGGAGTTATATGTTATATTTGCAGCAGAAAGGAGCTCGTGGCTTAATAATACCAGCCGTACGGGTCAATCTTTAAGGCGCAGATACCCCTGAGTAGCTTATTTTAAAATGAGAATCACGTCTAAACGGCTAGTCGTAATTTTTCGTAAATAAAATATGTTACATTAGACTATTTTCTGAATAATTTTATATAAGAAAATTTTGAGATTTATTCGTATAACATAGTGTAATTAATTTGTAAAGTTATGTCTAAAACGGACAAAAACACGACAGTCGCACCAAAACCGCTTGGCGTATTTTAATGAAATCGATTTCAAAGATAATTTAATTATCTACATCTTGATCTGAGGCTTTTTTTAAAGTCATAGAATAATAAGGAAAGTACAAAAAAACACTAAATTATGGGTCGCGCGGGTGTGAAACAAGAGCGTTTTGTTCGCTCTAGGTCGTTGGCGACAGTCGTCGTTTTAAGGGCCTTTTGCCGCTTTAGTGCCGTAAAACGGTTACTTTCTTAAGCATACTCCTTAATAACAGCTAAGTTAAAAGGTTTAAAAATATATATTTAATATAAATTCATGTACATTACTGTTGTGAAACATGTTTTTTACGTGTAACTTACAATTTTGCTTTAAAAATAATTAACAACACGATATATTTTCGCTACTCTTGGATACGCCACCAAAATAACTTGGACGTTAAAAATATTTTTACACAGAAAAATGATGGCTAGAATTTCTTCATAACTGAAATAGCATATGTAAATCTAAGAATATTTTGCAAACAAAACTGTTCAACAGGAGTTTCAATATTGAAATTCCAGCCATCAATTTTTCTGGGTAAAAATATTTTTAAACATCAAAGTCGTTTAGGAGTTTCCAAAAGTTAAAAAAAATATCGTGTTTTAATTATTTTTTTCAAGCAAAACTACAAGTTACACTGAAAAACCTTGTGTTCAATATTATGTACATAAATCAATAATAACATTTTTTTTCAAACCATTTAACCTAGCCGTTACTAAGGAGCATGCTTTAGAAAGTTACCGTTTTACGGCATTAAAACGTATAAACGTTTAAAACGTACGTTTTAAAGCGTATGTACGCCCTTAAGCAACGCTTGCCTTGATCAACTTATAAAAAATATTGCATTTTAATAAATAATTGAACGGATATTGACAAAGTATCATTCTCATAACTACACAATTCCTCAATCCATCATAATCATAAAAGGGTAATCCTTTCATATCTTTTTTAATAAACGTGATTTCTTTATTTCCTTAAAAAAATTGTAGTTGTCGAAACAACAAATACAAATATTTGTTAGTTTCACTGAAGAAAAATGCCCCGTCTTTTGTTTCCCAACGCAGCTTGTTTAGTTAATTATACTAAAAGAAAATATTACATGTGCACCATTTATTATTTAAATAAACGGTGCGACTCCATTTCATCTCAATCTTATTTTTCTTTTTCTCTTCTTTTAATTGGACTTTTTACAATGGTTTTCAATCATCTTAATAACCTTTTGCTAAGAATAGTTACAGCACTGATAACTACATTTGTGCCACATGCTAAATTTAGTCTTGTTATACTTTTATTTTACCTTTGTATAGATGCTTTTACCGATTGTTTTGTGAATGTGTGAACATTGTAGGCCTTCTAGATTTCTAGATGCTTGATAACATTTAATAACTTTTTATCTCGTTTTACTTTTTATTTTTAGTTTCTAACGTTTTATTGTTGGGCCTACGTTGTCCTCCCATATCTAAGTAATGCTGTAACATGGAAATATTGTAAAAACAAACCATATTTTTAAAAAGTAACCATGGAGTTTCTTGCCGGTTCTTCTCCATAGGAAACGACCAAGCCGAACCGTGCGCCTTTTGTCGACGTTTTATAAGTGCCCATGTAGGCCTATGTAAAATAAAAAAAAATTGATTTTGATTTATGTCATTTTGCATCCTAAATCTACGAGAGCGAGTGCCTCTCAGGAGTTAATTTTGAATACATTTAATTTAAGAGTTACTTTGTGTGCTACTGGGGTCATTCTTAAACCGAGCTCTCATCCTTTTACGTGAGCGTAAAATCTTCCCTAATGTTTTTTTTTTACTTCATAAAAATTACAAAGTGCTCTTACGAAAGCAAGATGAGAAATTAACTTTTTACAAACATTCGTCTCTTGTGCCGTGTTATTAAAAGTTCCTTTTTTACTTTATGAAATTCATAAAAACTTGGGAATTTTATTTCGTGACAGTGGTCGCCCTGTGTTCGTATTTGTCTTTCGACTTCCGCCCTTCTTCCGGACTTTTGAAGCCTTCAATTTATTTTTGTGAATTGAGTATCCAATTTTTTTGTTATCTTAAATAGATTATTTTCCCGTTGGAATTGTTTCTACTCCAATAACAATTGAGATATTTTCGGAAATGGTTGTCAAAATAATAGATTTATTTTGAAACTTCCTTATTTATTTCGAAACTTCCTTATTTATCTAACATTGTTTCAATCAAAGTGATTCAAATTACCCAATTATTATCTACCCTCAAAATTTTTGGAACTTGATCAATGTAGTTACAGCTTCACAAAATAATTCTTTTTTCATACCGCCAGGTAAAAAGTAATACTTATCAAATCTTACCTTTTAGCGTGCAATTAGTGGTGGTTCCACAATCGTAGTTGGTTGCGAATCTTATTCTGTTTTGAGCATTATCGCCGAACGTCACGAGCTGAAAAGAAAACGCCCATTAGAAACATGCTCATGATTGTTACAGGTAGCAAAACTCTGGAAGACCGACAGCCAGTTGGCAACTGGGTTGCGGAGGTCAGATAGGCAGTCGTTCCCAATAATATTATATATAAACCGAGGTAGATACGTTTCACCGACGTTTGCGTGGCAATACAATACAAGCTGACCAGCTTGCGTGAACTCAGTCCGTCTTGCGTCTGGCCGGGACACGAACGTACTTTTGAACGGGGTCCTATTTATATCTCTGTGATCTTTTAACCTGCTCAGTGATATAAATTATGTTCCAAGTTCCATATGTCCTATGTAGGTAGATTAAGTAAAATATCGCCATGTTTTTGTTTCTTAATAATGAGTATGACGTCTGTATTGGTAAAATCATATTGGTCGTCCAATGTAAAATGTCTATAGGTACTCCATTACTACTTGAGTACTTTGAATAAATGAATACCAGCGCGGCGTTATTTATTCTTTTTAAATATCGCATGCTGTGGTAGGAGCCTTTTTGGTCTCGCACGGGTTTATTTTTGGTTTTATTACTTTTTTTTTTGTTTATCTCTTGTGTCTCCTGTGCGGGTCATAAACAAATATATTTTCTTTCTTTCTATTACATCCGATGAGACAGGAAGCTGAATTAAATACAGTTGGGACAAAGCTAAGAAGCAGATAAGAAATACTTCAAATATCACTTTTGCTTGATATCGGAATCAATCCAACGACTGCCATAGCAAAAGATAAACACCAGAGACTCTAGACAAGTATCATTCGATATCAGCGATGGCGATGATCGAACTGCCAAAAAAGTAAGGGATTGATCACGTGACATTTCGATAGCGTTTGTAATTTCCATACATTTCTGACATTTTCCCAATCCCTTCTTTGTCAAAGTCCTCAGGTTTACGGAACTTCGGATTAGAGAAAAACAAAAGAAGAGATAAAAAGGTAATAAAAATCTATTTGGGTCGTAAAAATTAACGAGGGGAAATGAGTTATCTGAATTATATTAGGTTACAGGAATTGAGACGTCATTAATTTGGCAAACTTGGTACATTTGTTTATCCTTCATACGAAACTGTAACCTTATTAATGAGGAATATCCTTAAAGCAACTGTGAATTTGAGAAACATTAAACTCACAAAACTCATCAATATTTTCTTTGGTCTGCCTCTTTAATTATAGCCATTTGAAATGATAAGATTTTTATCACATATATGCAAAAATTTTTTGAAGACTGTAAGGATTTAATAGAATTTTAGAACTCTAGCAGACCATGGCCTGAATTAGGTCAAAGGATATACACTTTTTTACCTTGTTTTAGTTCCCGTGAGCTAATTTGCCGTCATTGTGGAAACGCTGAAGCGCGCAAAAGTCAGTACCTATTCAATATAATTGTACACTAAACACATCTTATAAACCAATAAACATAATCCAGTAACACTATTTCATCATAAAAATGGTTCTCAGTAAGGTAACGTTCCGCGCCACGTCTATAACGGCGGTTAGAATCATATTTCACGGATAAGACTCCACAGCGGACGTCATAAATAAAAGCAAAGATTTATATCCAATTACTTCCCACTATCTATCGTAATAAAAATAACTAAATGAATTTATTATCTCTCAGGTGTATTTCATACGGAACTGAAGAGTTTTCGTTCTTGGTACGCTTATTGTTACAAAGCTTTCTTCGTGCAGGGAACCACCATGGATTATTTTATTGGATACTAGCTGACCCGGCAAACGTCGTTTTGCCGTATAAATTATTTCATAGATTCCCAAAAATTTTGCACGCACTGAGTATTATAGTATTTTTAACTGTCGTTTAATAATGGAATAGTTTATACAGGTAACACAATGGTTGTTGTTGGCGGGAGCTCGTAACACGTGTTGAATACTATTGATTTATATGAGATCACTTAATTAACTGTACGTGAGAACTATCTTGAGCAAAATGGCACCTACCTACCCTACCGTATATACCTACCTACCTACCCTACTCGACCTACTCTACCTATCTACCCACCTACCCTACCTACCTTACCTACCTACCAACTACCTACCTTACTCTACCCTACCCTACATACCTACCTACCAATATTTTTTTTTGGTCTTAAACCATCTTAGCATTGCCTTTCTAATGAAACCGGTTTGGGGTATGGGGCAACGACATGTTCATGTTGTTTTGTTTCTATCATGTATCAAAGATGCCGCTGTGTTCGCAAAATGTACGAGAAAATTATTATTTTTATAGTTAATTTTGCCGATGTTTTATTACTTTAAATCCTATTTCGGACGAACATAAATCCAAAAGTACAAAAATCATAAAAATTGGTCCAGCTATTCTTGAGTTACAAGTGTTGTAACTAACACGACTTTGTTTTATTTAACAAAAATTATACACTCTTAATCTATAGTCGTTCAAAACATCGAAAGTACCTCTAATATTCGTCAAATATAATTATTATATAGTCTATGACATTTTATAATATCCTACTGGCCTTTGCCTTTGCTAGACTAGAACAAAACCTGGGGGGCTTCCATAAGCTCTTAGAGCAAGATTATTTCAAGATTATGTCGTTAGGGATGGATATATACAGTCCCTTACCAACTATGGGAATAACCCTGTCCCAAATTCTTCCAGTCTCATCCTACACCTCGAATGATCCATACTAATATTATAAATTCGAAAGTAACTTGTCCGTTTGACGCCTGAACCACTGAACGGCATTCAATGAAATTTGGCAAGGAGATAGATGGCATCCTGAGAAGGGACATAGGCTTCATTTAGTAAGAAAAGAAAAAATGTAATTTGTCTACACAAACAACAAATTTTATTTCTTTTTTTAGTTGTTTAGGTAGGGTAGGGTACGTAGGGTAGGTAGGGTAGGTAGTTATGTAAGGTAGGGTAGTTAGGTAGGTACGGTAGAGTAGGGTAGGTAGAGTAAGATATGTACATAGGTAGGTGGGATAGGTAGGTTGGTAGGTACGTAGGTAGAGTAGGGTTGGTAGGTAGAGTAAAACAGGTAAGTAGGTGGGGCAGTTAGGTAGTTAGGGTAGGTAGGTAGGGTAAGGTAGGGTAGATAGGTAGGATAGGGTAGGTAGGTAGCCAGTTGACGAAAGCGAAGCTGCGGAGGACAGTTAGTAAATAATATATGAAATATATTCTCACCTTTATCCACTGCTCAGTGTCAAGCAAAGTGTCTCCAGGTTGCAGCAACAGTTTCACTTTACGTCGTAGTACGTTGTCATCGGCGGCGAGCGCATGCGCAGTGAGAGCGCTCTTTATGTCTGTCGTTTGCTGAGTGACGAACATGCCGAACGTTTTGTCGCACTCCAACTGTTGAAAGAAAGTTACATTAGTAAAAATCAAATGTTTAAACTGGCGTTTTACGGTAAAAAAACAGAAAGTAATAAAAAATGAACCTTCATTTGAATCTGTGTTTCATTGTGTCACATGATCTAACCAAGATTTTGTCTGACGTTTAAAAGAGACTGTGGCCTCTGAGTTTGTTTCGGCCTTTCTTCTCAGAGTAGTCAGACAGGAAACGCCGACCTCATCTAGTTTTAAAAAATATGATCGACATGTAAAAGTGTTTGTACACACCAACTTAGAGAAATAAAATCATTTAACAAATTATGTGACAATGATACACTAAGGTCCACTCTTTCTAAAAACTTAACTAAAGTTAATTCTTGTATTAATCATCTGCCTAGCCTTTTGCCCAATTTTTGTGGGGGTCGGCTTCCAGTCTTACCGGATTCAGCTGAGTACCAGCGTTTTACATGGAGCGACTGCCTATCAGACCTCCACAACCCAGTAACTGGGTAACACGATACCCCTTGGCAAGACTCGTGTCAGATCTCAGGCTTCTGACTACCGGTAACGACTGTCAAAGGTCTTTAAATGACAGCCGGGACCAACGGCTTAACGTGGTTTCCGAGGCACGGAGGAAACTCGGTATGTCGAAATGGTAACCCATCCACAGACCGACCTCGTCAAGCGTTGCTTAACATTGAAGATCGACCCGTGCGGCTGTTATTATTTAGCCACGAGCTCCTCTAATTCTTGTATTAATACGAGGTAAAATTAAAATATGACATACATCAATGTCATAAATAACACGGGGTTAGCTACTAACTCGGAGTTAGTAATCCAGGTTGGTGTAAGCGGAACTAAGATTAAAAGCAGACTGACGTTTATTATCCATTTAGAAGATGCACCTATTATCAGTCACAATCATACCGAACATAACAGTCACATCTTTGATTGTTTATGCTTGTGTACTGTGACAAGCTTGAGTCACCCATTTTTACTTACATAAAGGACCTATAGATTTAGCCATAAAATGAGCTTGATAGAGCAAGATCGCTAGTTGGCAGCCCCATGTAAATAATAAAGACAAAAGATTATTTTTTGTCTTTGTCACCATGGCCAGCTTTTGTTGTTTGTCTCATGTGCGGCCACGCCATGGCTACATCTATAGGTCCTTTATCTAAGCATTTTTATAACAGTGTGGGAACAAAAACCGTGATAAAATGCCAAGCCTTATCACAGAGGCCGTGCTCGCTCGGCTGATCCGATTATCCTTTAATGATAATAATATCGCTGAGGCTACTTTTTATCCCAGAAAATTCATGTTTACTATGGGAAAGGCCACAGGAGCGACGCAGCGGGCAAAAGTTGGCATAATTAAAATTCATTTCCTCATTAATAAAATCGTCAACACAACGCCAATAAATTAATATCTGTCACTAATTACGTTGCTCACATACAAAATGGTATTAAAATATTTGTTTGAAATGCCATACGTACTGATTGTTGTTGAATTTTACGCCCTGTTAAGTATTTAATTAAATTGGAAGCCATGTTTAAGTCCCGAATTGAATTAAAAAAAAAATCTTTCTCTGTTTGATATGTATTAGTATATTATATAATATTGTAGGTATGTATTGTATGTGTTATGTTATTATGTTATTATGTCTAAGTAATATTATTTAAATATGTAGTTTTGTACACTGACAGCCCTAAATTCTTCTCCTATCGAACAGTCCATCCAAAGGTTGTCTGTAAGAGATTGCCCTGTGCGATAAGACCGCCCATTGTACACTTGTTTTTGTGAATGTTTGTCCTGTACATATTTTTGTGGTGTACAATAAAGTATATAATAAATAAATAAATAAACGTTTGACATATTATTAATATTGTAACTAAAAATAAATTAAATGCGAGATTTAGGTGGGTAGGCAATTCTGTGTTTCCTGCTTTGTGTTATATTCGTAAGCTTATTTTTTTTTATATGCTACTTAATTTTATTTAAACGGACGTTACGTCAATTCCATGAAATGGGACTTACGAAGAATTTGTTTCCAAAGCTTGCCGAGGCTTTTTCAGGGAAATCTTTGGTGAAGATACGAAGAATTCATGATTTTGAGCTGCCGTCGACTTTGTTGTTATGAACTTTGCTCATGCAAAGTTTTACTGTGGATCCCCACCCAAGAGGAATTGAAAAGTATATTGTTCAAAGTTATATATTTTTCTCTTAAACTTAATTGATGAATCGTTTCCTTAATGTATCAAACTTTTCCTTTCATTGAAAATACTTACCAATTCGATATTCGATTCGAGATTATCAATTCGATACGTAAAATGTATGTAATGTTGTTGTCATAATTATATGATAACTAGCTGACCCGGCAAACTTTGTTTTGCCATAAAAACACCAAACATTCATCTACCCTACCTAACCTACCCTAACTACCTACCCTACCCTACCTACCCTACCCTACCCTACCCTACCTACCCTACCCTACCCTACCCTACCCTATCCTACCCTATCTCTCAAGTTGGACCAGACTGCTCACGGAGTGCCAATTTAATTTAAAATCGGTTATGTAGTTTAGGAATCCATCGCGGACAAACATCGTGACAGGAGATTTATATATATTAGATTAAGGCTTATTACTAACCTTTGATGCCAATCCTTTACTATTCCCCGTGAGTTCATTCCACGCAGCATTGGCCCTCATTTCACAATGGTCCACATAATCCAACTCCACCAGATCCACTAGAGACACCAGCCATCTTCTGTCATCAGCACTGGATGAGGTGCCGCATTGTAGAGGAGACAGAAGAGCGTAGAAGCAGATGAAGAATAGAGGAATTGGAGGCCTCATTGTTGATCTGTGGGAAAAAGAGAAGAGTTAGAAGGAGCAAAGACATTTTCAAATGAAGAATGGGGATAGGAAGGACTAATATTTTTTTAACGCTACATAATAGTTCCGACCCAATTTCAGTAATTGCGGCCAATTTTAGCGGAAACCTGCTCTCGACGCCAAGGATGGGTTATGTTTTTCGCGCCTATTTTGTATGTATATCTGTTTGTAAATTTCTTTCATACCTCACATCTTTCAAACCGCTAGACGGATTTTTATAATTAAGACAGCGTTAGATTAGATTAGATAAGTGACCTTATAAAAAAGAAACATGCGGATTTTGGGCGCCATATTGTGGGTATATCCGGTGCTCAGCCAGCTCGCGAATATGAATCCTCCGACTGCACAGCATGATTTTCTTCTTGTTTACATCTTTTTAGTTCGCTTCTTAAGCAGTCAGGTTTTTTGATTTTATTAACTTTTTTATTGTCTTCCTTCTGTATCATAATTTTACAATTCGACTACCTACCATGACAACGGAAAGGACACGGTCATAGATTCCAAAAAAAGTTGACGCCTAGAATTTCATGGGAATTAAAATTTTGCCATACATTCTCTTGCTTGAAAGATTTGTAAATCTATTGTATGTATTCTATATAAACTTCCACTTCTAAGCTTATTCTTAAGATCTTTGAACAACTTCTTTCTTTAATCATTATTAACTTTAACACGTACGGCACGTTCAAATTATCAGGTCCCACCTTTTTGCCGGCCCATTAGGAGGAGATTTGATGAAAAGCCCAGTAATCTATATTGGATTCGCGCGGATTTACTGAAATCCCTCTCATTGAGGAATTCCTCCATTTATTACAGTACAGACCATCAAATAAATGGTGAAGTAAGTAGAAAAGTAACAACTTTTTGTAACAGGTTTCCCCATGTCCTGCTTTATAGGTGTCGTAAAATATAAAGTGAACAGGTATCCCTAACTGATGTGGCATACATAAAATAACACATTTTGTTATTACTACTGACTACAAACTTCAACGTGATTGTTCCACTTGATGTCCCTTTTCGTGCCATTTCAGCGTCACCATATCAAACATATAAATGCCGAAAACGAAAAAGTTTTGTGAATTTATTCATTTACGCGAGTCAATCTCAGGAAGGATGGCATTCAAATCATTTCGCTGTCACAAATTTTATTTCCATTTTTCCAGGGAAGTTGACGTCAGAGATGGGATTGGGGGCTTTAATACAATTTTAATCTACGTAGCAACAATTTTTTCATAATTCCAATCGACAAAAAACTTATAAACAACAGTTAGCCATTTAGCTATGCCAGGAATTAATCTCAAAGTCCAATCTCAGAATTTACAAAAAAATTGCCCGAAGGTACAATGATGAATGATTTTAGAACCTTTCATCCATTAACTTATTATTACGAAACTCGAACTTCGTTAAAACAACCTGCGCAGTATCAATTATCTTAGCAATAAGGAGAACCCCAAACGAAAGAATTAATGAGGAAGCCGCAAAATTAAAGATTTTTTTTTACGTTCAACCGTTAGGAACGGGGCTTTTCACCCTTTATTCGTCTGAAAGGGTCACGATGATAAAAAGAAAATTAAAGACCAGGCATTCATAAAGTGATTGTTGCTTTCATTCAACTTCTTTCAAACGAGATATTAAAACTACATCAAGTGAAGAGAGGAAATGCAAAAGATTTTTTATGCAAATTACATCCTGAGTTATTGCTGCAAATCCCCAAGAGAATACGAGATTTAGAGATTCTGAAATTACATCATTTGTTTCACATGAAACTAAGACAAAAAGTGATTTAGCGGCTGCGCAAATAGGGCAAGGTTTGTAATTACTTTTAAAATTTGGAGTTTTAGCGCATGAGATGAAAAATGCCGGTCATTTTGGCGTAACTGGTAGAGCACCAACAATGTTTATATCATTTTGGACAATAATATAATATAGTACCATAACTAGACTTAGTAAATGCATGTTTTCTTAATTGAGACCTTCAACACATCATCCAGGTAAACATGAAGCAGTAATTTGCGTTTATTCAACTTTACATCGCCTCCTTATTTTAGAAAAGCAGCGACAGTCTCTTTTGCATTAATGCAAATGTTCCCTAACTTTCTTTGACAAACATCTCGGGTATAATAACTCAATTTCCCGGAGTCGTTCCGGTTGAATACCGGCGTCAAGTTGTGTGACCTATTTCAACGAAATTTGCGTATTATACGACACGTCAAGTTTGCAACGAAAGCCAGCTCAATTGAGCGCAACGGGAGTGCGGAAGCCAACCATCCTATCGATGCGACTGTTCCTATCAGTGGCGCCGGTAACGACTTGACCAGCTTTCGATTCTCTACTCAACCTTCCACAGCATAAAACCCAAATTCCCTTGTTCAAGGTAAATCTTTTCTTTTTGGTAACGTGCTATACTTGACCGCATTTCAGATAATGGTCAGTTTGATATGGGGAACACTAACATGATTTTGGGCAAACGTGCTCAATTTTGTTTGGCTTCCAAAGGTCAACAGATGTGAAAAAGTACGGAACATATGCCTAGTAAGTTAGGAGAAATTATCACATGAAGAACATTTTGCTATTAAAACTATTACAATCTTGGATGATCACCCAAACTTGTCACGTTTGCGAACTTTAAACAAAAAAATCAAGATATCTGAAAGTTTCTAAGAAAGACAATCTCTGAAGAGCACATTAGCTAGACATCAAGGGAATACTGATATGACTTCAGAAATTTTACTTGAAAATGCGCTAACAGCTGATGCAGATGACGTAGCATTATCTTGAATGAAAATAGTTTTAAAATATTAATATAGTTACAAGTTTTGATGTTTGTGACGAGTTCAAACTTGAGAGCTTATTAAATACAAAAGATTTTAGATATGTAGATAGATATTGTTGATGTTAATTTCCAAACTCCATGATTTAGATAGCGTTGTCTGACAATCTTTGAAATATCTATGACCCGCGTAAAACATATTTTTTGGAGCATGCTTCCAAGCTAAGCTTGTGTTATAATGAACTCTTTGTCATCTTCATTTATGATAATATTTTCTACTATATAACTTGCAAATTTCATAAAGACAAACAACAAAAAACAAGTTGCCAAAAAATAATATAACAGCAAAATATTAGAGGATTTTTCCTCTATTAATCTTTTATTAACTTCCCTCTCTAATCTCTGAAATCCCTTGCACTACATAATTTGCATACCACCCCTCGTTCGATTAATTTTTCAAAGGGTTGTAACTTTCTGAACGAGCTCATCGGGTTTCTTCGTAACTGATCCCTTTCTCCGGAGATATTCCAATCACGTATGATCTTCAATTACTTTCTTCACGGGCTAGTGATCCAGGGCTTTGTTGTGGCTTATTAAGGAAAGGGGAAACAGTCATTAGTATACAAACAAAACTCCCTATTTAGAAGGGATGAAGCAAGATCTTTTTGCAATTGAAAATTGTGCAGTCTTCTGTAAAGTGTGTGGGCTGAAATTGGAAAATAAATTGGTTTGTTACTCTATAGTGGAGATAAAGTTTATTTGAAAATATTTCATATTGGTGGTTTTGAAGTTTAGTGTTGGTAGCAGGATTTAGGTCTTTAGTTTGAATATAGAATAGTGCAAATAGTGGTTGTCTGAAATAAATGAACGGGCGCATTTTCAAACATTGTTTTTAAACATTTTAAACAACTGTGGCTTACGTGTATGCTAAATTAACAAGAACCTGCTTTTACCACTTTGGTACTACGCGGTTGCTGTGTAAATGTTCATAATTATGAGATATATTCTTTATAACCATAGCATAAGAGTATTTCCATAGCACAATGTGTATGTAATAACCTCTAATGAATGCAACATAGTTACAAACTTAACTGCCATTTCTGCATCAACTCGCCCCATTACCATAAAATAAGAAACAAAAATTCATATTCATGAGAAAAATCCCTAGAGACTTTATAACTGCTATTACTCCGACTGCACAAATGTAGAGAGATTATTTTACAATTTGCATACACCCTGTTCTTAGCTCCCACACATTATGGAGCCACTTAAGCTTTTGTCTGGAACTTGTCTAGAAATACTGAGTGTACTGAACCCACGGTGAACCCTATTAACGTTTACAGCGTAAAAGGTAACAGTATTTTAAGGTACACGTAGTATCTACCCATCCATTAACTTTTAAAGAACTTTGTAAATTAAGTCAGAATGTTGTTAAAAGGTGTTGTTGCGGTTGTCAGATTAATTAAGAATTCATTTCGCTGTGACTTTAGTGCTAATGGTTCATGAAAGGGTTAATTATATATTTAATAGATGTTACCAAATATTAGAACGAACCTTACAGGATGGCTGATGACTAGTGGATGGGGGTTGAGCTCCTACTACACGATCAAAATAACTCTGCACTTGATGCTGTCACGTCACTATGACGTTGGACTCGGTATTGGCCTACGAGAAGATCACGGGGAGCCGCGCGGGTGGGCGGGAGTGGGGTCGAAGTGCACACTTATTTTGATCGTGTTGTAATGGCGTACACCATGACCATAACGAACCATATTCCAAGCAGTAGTAAATTAAATATCGTGATGATGTTAATTAACCAAAATATAGTGTTGTGTTTTTATAAAGGAACATGTTTTTGTAACAACATTAATTGCACAACAATTAAGGCAGTTATAAACGTTAGCAATTCTAAACACAAATACAACAAAACAGAAGAAACAAACGTTACCAAGCGCGCAGAGGCATGCGGAGGCATACAGATAGTTTTAAAACGCTACACCTGTTTACTGAGAATTTCTTTTAAAAACATTTATTTCCGGCTGAAGCCAACCAGCGATGTGCGGTGCATTAACAATGTTCTTGTTAACTTTTCCGACTACAATGTGTGTCTAATGTTAACAGTAATGCCAAACAATAGTTCAGAAGGTAACCTCGAAGTAAGGCTCGAAGACTTGACGAATTTTAGTGCCAGTGGATAGGTCACATTGCTCGCAGAACAGATGGGAGATGGATTCAAATGTTCTAAAATTGCGATAGCGTGCCGATAGATACAGTGTTATAAGGCCTACCACAAATTGGTAAACCGATAACCACGGGAGTTCGGTGTATGTGAGAAGCACGGTGGTTCACCAATTTGTGGGAGGCCTTATAGCACTGCATTTATCGGCACGCTATCGCAACTCCAGAACATTTGGATCCTCGGACCATCCATTTAGAGAGCAATGTGACCTAAACATTGATACTAAAATTCGTCAAGTCTTCGGGCCTAACTTGAGTTCGGGAGTTCGGTGTCAGGGCCGGTCTATGTGGCGGTGCTAGAGTTATTGTCCAGTAGTGTAAATCATTGAGTTGAAATGATCATGTGGAGCACAAAAGTTTGGCTCCATACAGCGAGTCCTAACACTTGCACCCTCTGCTTGCGCTGGTACTTATTTTATGTGAAGCGTGTCTATGTATGTGTGCGGTTTCGCTCATTGTATGGATCCAACCTTCTGTAGGTACAATTCTGTGTTGTAATGCTTACAGAGATGCTACGGGTTTAATTCAAAATCCCGGGTTACTATAAAGGATTCTCATTTAGTCTCAACCGTTATGTACCGTGTCAGCAACAAATGTGCGCTGTCATAATTGCTTCAACATTTATATCATGATTTTAATAAAGATGCACGTGACTTTAATGTGGTTTTGCATGCATAAAAATAGCTTCCACTAGTGGCGATACGTCAACCCTGATTGGTACGATCTTGCTGAATAGCTAATATTTTTATAATGGTACGAGATGGGTACGAGGTTCGTATTTGTGAGCGAAGGAAATGTGTATTTAAAAAAAATAAGTATCATTATCATCATTACTGTTTTGATAGAAGTAGGTTTTACTATAATTAAAAGTAAAGTCATAAATAAAGGTAAAGGTATGACGGCGGAAGCGTGGGCGCAGACATCACGGAGTCATCTTCTTCGTTTACCGAGAAACGAAGAAGATGACTCCGTGATGTCTGCGCCATGTACAAGTACCATGAAGTAGGGGTTAACTAGGGCATCACCAATGAAACTTAGGTTGAAGCACAAATCACAGTTACGTTTATTCGGTGATTTACAATAAGTAATCAAAGGACAAACTCATACGGCGAACAATGATAGTTCCGAACTCCTATCTGAACAAATTGAACAATATGGCGTCAGCCACCGCAATCACAAAACTAGTATTCTAGATCAACCCGTATCCTCGCGTTTTAGCGCCAAATCAAAACACCATTTCGTTCCGTACTAACCGATGAACCAACCAGAATAAAGTTACAGGTTGACAAACATGGAGTAATCAACGAGTTTTAATATTGCCAGGTACAGGTATCATTCGCGATATTAAGTTCCACAGTCGCCTTAAGCGGTTGAGGTTATTGCCACTTGTACTTATTATGCAGGGACAGGAGAATATTGCATAATTCAATTAGGCAATCACGACCACCTGATAACTATAAAATTACAATATCAATATCCAGCGGATTGGTGTTGTAGTGTAGCTAGCTAATATCCTGTATAGGTGCATTCAAATTATTGGGCTGATCGGCCGGCTTCTTACGTATCTTTTGCAAGAGCAAAACGATAGCGATTTTTGCGCAATTGTTGCTCTTCCATACAGAAGTATTAGAGTTGCTGGCGGTTTTTTTTTAAATAAGTACATTTGACAAACAGCGAGCGATTAGCAAACGATTGTGTAGGACCAGGTAATTCCGACTTTTATGACATAAAGCGCTTGATCGCTATCGTTTTGCTCTTGCAAAAGATACGTAATAAGCCTACGGGTGTATTCACAGGATAGGATTCTTATTTTTTAAATCGTGAGAGGGTGTGCCAATTAAATATAAAAAATAAATAAATAAAATAAAAAAATAAAAATAGCCTTTATTTACTCTGACCTTTGCACAATTTGTAATATAATAAAACATAAAACTATACTAACTATACTACTATACTTATTTCTATTTTTTTGTATGTTTATAACTTAATATTTAACATCAGTTACCAGGTCAGGCTGTCTTGCGACATAGGCCTCCTCAAGTTCCCTCCACATTTCCCTGTCCATTGCTGTCCTTCTCCAATCCTTAGGCAGATCGTCTTCCCATCTTTTTTTCTGCCTTCCTCTACGTCTTTTTCCGTCTCGCGGGTACCATTCTGTTACTTTTTTTGTCCACTTTCCTATTGTTGATCTCATCATGTGACCAGTCCATTTCCATTTCAAGGATCGTGTTTTTACTTTAACATCTGTTACTTTGGTAATGCTTCTAATTGTTGTAGCTCTCCATTTGTCTTTCAACCTTAGTCCCAACATACTTCTTTCCATTCCTCTTTGGCATACACCCAGTTTGTGCTCAATTTTCTGTGTTAGTGGCCAGGTCTGGCAGCCGTAGGTGAGACATGGAAGTATACAAATGTTGTAGACGGTTTTCTTTTCCGAGATGGGTATAGATTTGTTTTTCATAATTTCCCTGAGGGACCAGTATCTTTGCCAGGTATTATTTACTCGTCTTTCTACTTCTTTAATTGATAAGTCTTCCACAGATATGACTTGACCCAGGTAAATATATTCCTTTACGTATTCGATCTCTTCTTCGTCCACCTCAATTTTGACTTCGGTCTTGTTTGTCATCAATTTTGTTTTACTGATATTCATCGTTAAACCTGCCTTTTTACTTTCAGCTGTTAGTTGTTGTAACATTGTTCTTAGTGTGATAGGATCTTCTGCAAACAAAATGAGGTCATCTGCGAATCTCAGATGGTGTAGTTTTTCCCCGTTTATTTGAATACCGAAAGTTTCCCAATTAAGTTGCCTAAATATATTTTCTAAAACTGCATTGAATATTTTTGGTGACAGCGGGTCTCCCTGTCTTACACCCTTCTGTATTTTAAATTGATCTCCAACGTCTTCAAGTTGTACTTTTGCTGTACTGTTGACGTATATGTTCTTGATGATCTCAATGAATTTACTTTCCAGTCCTTGGTTTTTTAAAGAATCCCAAATGTAATTATGCTTCAAAGAGTCAAATGCCTTATTATAGTCTACGAAGGACAGGTAGTACGGGCGGTCGTATTCATTGCATTTTTCAATAATTTGCTTGACAGTATGTATATGGTCGATTGTTGAAAAATCTGAGCGGAAGCCCGCTTGTTCTTTGGGTTGATTACTGTCTAGTTTTTTAGTCAAACGGTGTAATAAAATTTTGCTGAACACTTTGTACAAGTTCGGCATCAAGCTGATGGGTCTATAATTGTTAATTTCATTTTTATCTCCTTTTTTATATAGAAGAATTATTGTTGACGATGTCCATTGGGAAGGAATTTGTCCAGTTTCCATAATTTCATTGCATATATGTGTAAAAGTTTGTGTTATCTCTTCCATGGTAAGTTTTAGCAATTCGTTTGTTATCATATCATCTCCAGGTGATTTACCAGCTTTCTGTGTTTGGATAGCTCTTCTTACTTCACTTTGCATAACGTATGGGATTGGTTCTGGGTCTTCTTCTAATGTTGTTTTGCATAAGTATTCGCTCATATTATCCATATACAATTCTTTGTAAAAATCTGTTGCCGTTTGTAAAATATGTCGTCGCTTGGTTGTAGTTTGTATTTTGTTGTCTTTTCCTTTTTGCGTTGTCTTTGGTATCCATGTTGAATGTTCTTTAAGTTGTTTTAAAGCTCTTTTGATTCCTCCGGTTTTGTTTATTTGTTCTCTAATGATATTTAGTCGATTGGTTTTTCTATGGTTTCTGATGGCTCTTGAAATTTCTTTACTAATCTTAGCTATTTGTGCACGATTTTCTTTTCTATTTATTATCATTTCTTTTCTTTGGTTTATTTTTAATCTAAATATAACTTCTTTAATTCCCGAAAGGTAAGGCAGTGGTCACAAGAGTATATACTATTGGGTCCACATATTATAGTGAACCACATTTCACCAGAACAGTTAGAAATAAAAAAAAATAATACAAAATATTACAACCGACTACCAAATAAGAAACAACAAAGTGAAAAATAACTTTATTTTTGGAAGTCGGTGTCTTTGGTAGGTACAATTTTTATGCGAAATCGACTACCAAAAATAAGTTATTTTTCACTTTGTTGTTTCTTATTTGGAAGTCGGTAGTATTTTTTTGTAAAAAGTTTTTTTATTTTTCACTTTTTAGTTGGCAAGTAGTTAAGTAAGGTACCTATAATGCCAGAATAGATTAACCGAATATCATGAAACTGAACATAACCGGTGAAATGAGAGTGTATCAAGGTGAACTGTACACATACGTTACATACATACGTTTCTGTTGTACGAGAAAGCGTTTTATAACATTAAAGATTACGTTGAGGACAAAAAGGCTTGGGATTGAGCTGCTCTAATTAAGTTTTTTTTTTTTGCACCGTGAATTTAGTTTTCTTGTTTTTTTTTTATTTTTCTTGCAATGACAAGAATATTTACTTTTTAAAGTATTATATTATTTTATTTTAATTATTGTGAATGTGAAGACTATGTGGATCATTCTTTTTTTTATTTTAATTTATCTTAGTTAATTTTAATCATGGTCTGGCAGTTTGAGTATTTATGCGGCCTACCCGAATGTCCTTTCTTTGGTATTGTTCGTCAATTCGTTGAGCTCCTTAAATTCTGAGTTTAGCTGCACGGTTATTGAGAAATGCGTGCACTGACTGAACAGGTCCACTCAATCTGGCTGGTTCTTTCCTCAAAAGACCATTTCAGACATCAGTCTACATGGTCTTCACATGATCTAACCAAGATTTTGTCTGGACTTTAAAAGAAACTGTGACCTCTGAGTTTGTTTCGGCCTTTCTTCTCAGAGTAGTCAGACAGGAAACGCCGACCTCATCTAGTTTTAAAAAATATGATCGACATGTAAAAGTGTTTGTACAAACCAACTTACAGAAATAAAATCATTTACCATTTATCATATGCGTACCCTTAATCCAGGTATTTTACTTGGTGGAAAAAGCGAATTACCTACCTTTTAAAAAAGAAAGAAATTACGTACTAGTAGGTTAGGTATATATATTTTTTATAGTCTTGCCTTTCGGCGGTTCCAGGTTATTTAAAAATTGTTATCTCTCTTTGCTATCTCTAACTGCCATATAAGTAAATACTTGTACTTATTTTAATCAAATATTCATAAATAGCATGCTTACTGCTTACAAAACCATCAAATCATCAAATCAAAGAAGTATACTATTCTAAAATACTGTTAATTTTATTTCTCCAACCTTAATATACTTTATTTCTAGTACAAAAAGTTGGGAACCCTAGCATTGCGACACATTAAAGCTACGCCTACATTTTGTTACAAGATTAGGCTACAAACTCTACACAAAATTGACTGCGATTAACGAACCTTAGCGTGCATTAAATTAAAGCCTTTGAGAGGAAATATCGAACAGCGTTCAAATCCTGTTATAGATATATAGACTCTAAAGAGGCTGGTTTAACGTTCACTTCAAGTAATAATGACCTGTCTATTGGTACAGGAAATTCAATTTGGAAGGATTAGCTGGTTTGTGGAGAAACAATTATTATTGTCTCGTCTAACTACGAGTATGTCGGGTTCTTTCAAGGGGCTTTCGTCGACTTTGTGTTGTAAAAGTCTGAGAACGAAATATGTTACTTTTTGTCATACTTTTGTTCGTTTAAAAGATATGCCAATTTTACTAATCCCTTGGGTGCCGGAAACGTGGATCCACGCGAGACAATGGCTTTTTAATTATTTCGGTAATTACGGCCAGTTAACGTAAACTGTATATTCCGCGTATTATTATAACACACATAAAGAAAGCCAGGGTTTTCAAGTGTGTTATAATAAATGCACTCAAGTGGGTTCAAGTTTTTCAGAAACAAACCATCCGGCGGATTCTATGTACTACCACTATGATTTTTTTTTCTAATCTAGGCCACGTATATCCGCGTTCCACGTCAAAATTCATTCAAGTGCTGAGACCTGAATTAATAATATCTAAACTTAAAACAATTGAACTTTCAAGTCCACATTATTAGTAGGATTAAGAACAAGGAATCCAAAACAATAAAACCAGAAGAGCATTGGGCAAAACCGCACACAAAACATTATTAAATTACCTAAAAGCCTGCAAGCTATTATTTATTTGCCCACTAAGAGCCATCTGTGGTCTTTATCGCTCAAGGAAACAAGCAAAAGCCACCAGGGACTAGCATACGAAAAACAAGATAAGTATAGCAATGAATTTCGTATAGGTACCTACTTATCTAATTTTCCTCAAGTAGCTATAGAACTCTCTCATCTCCTTATGTTTGTGATCTCTTTGCCCTATAGTGGTAAATTACAGGTTGGGTAAAGGTACGATTCTCGAAATACACTATAGCTAAACGACTACTAACTACTACACTATACTACTAAATGTTATTATTGTTTGATTTATTTTACGTATTTACTAACTTAATTTAAGTACTACTAATACTATTTTAAGGGTTTAGCTTATGTATGTTCTTATATAGTATGTCGTTTTTTTTGTGACAAATAAACACTTTTTCTTTCTTTTTCTAAAGTGCCGAACAGTTTCTGAGGCAATTGAGATTTATTTATTTATTATATAAAATTATTTATTAAAAAATCTTTTCTTGAACAAGCTTTTTTGGCATTCTTCTCAGCAAACCCTTACATTTTATACCCATATCATGGCAGTGCACAAAAAATAACTAGGCCGCCATCTTGGGCCGTCTGCCATATTGGATTTAGAATGACGTCACTTTGCTAACGATGCATTGTCATCCAAATTAAACTTGTATGCAAAATTTCATCACAATTGGTGGAGGATAACTGCTTTAAAATTCAGTTGCGATATTAGACCCGAACACACTTACATACATGCATACATACATTGCAAGTTAAACAAAAACTTGTCATAAAAAAAATGAGTAATTTTTTGTTTTTTTTATATATTTTTTTCATTTTTATTTTCTTTTGTGAATTAATACGAAATGTATTGAAAACCGATTTATAAAAATATTTAGTCATTAAAATGGCTGCGAGTCTGGAGTGTGATGTGATAACTACTTTGTCACCTTTAGTTAGATCAACAGCCAAGAGTCAAGGTTTTCATCAAAAAACCTTTTAATAGTACTTATATGCTCATCAGAATGCAGTACGTAGGCCTGCCAGGGGTCGTCGCAAAGGCCTGTCCTATGCATCTATCACCCAGCGGATTCTCGCAGCCTTGACCCGGTCGCGGTTTAAAAGAGATTTAGAGTACAATTATTATTAAAAGAATACTCTCCTATAGTACTATAAAGAGAATTCTGCTATGATACTACAGCATTCAGTTATCCTAATTGAAATTTACTTCACACTCGCTTTCCGCTTAGCTGTGTCAGTGGGACCGCCCATGCGTTTGTCAAGTCTACCCACAACGGCCTTGTTCAAAGTGTACCATTGTACATTCGGAACCACAAACGCATTCGAGTACGGTTAAACCACAGAGCACAGAATTGTCACACCCGGCAGCTGTAACAATAGTTGTAGGTATAAATGTGAAAAAAAAAATGAATGATGATGATGTGAATGAATAAAAAATAAATATTCGCGCCCGCACAATTAGAGCTGAGCACAAATTCAGCTATCAAAGACCATCAGCAGAACTCATGTATTCAAATTATGCAGAGAAACAACACTTTTTTAACCCCAAAATTTACAAAATGATTTTTCATCCCGAAGATCATAAGAAATCATGACGGGCGGGGGCCGTCATGATTTCATCGAAAATGTGGCGAAACAATAGTTTGTTGGGGTAGACCCAGCAACATAATATCAGTTTATCAAATCAAATCAAATCAAATCAAATCAATCATTTATTTGTCTGAATATGGTACATTATGGTCTTAAGATTACTAAATGGTATCATCACATTCTGCCAAGTGTGGCGTGCAAATATAGGTACATACATTATAGGATATAGATTATTAGGCTATTATTAACATTATTAATTGCGTAATTACGAAAAAAAAATACACAATACAATTCAACACATTAAACTTAAAGTAACATCGCAAACACACACAATTCGTTTAGGATTTCGAGGTATCATTTAACGCCAGAGTATCGACGAGTAAGATGTCAAATTATAACATCTAGCAATTAAATTAAAAATGTCAAAGTATAAAATATTAAAATTCAGTTAAGATGTCAAAGTATCATTAAATTAATTATTACAATTCAATTAGGATGTCCAAGTATAAAAGATTAAAATTAATTTAATTCAATTAGGATGTCCAGGTATAAAAGATTAAAATTAAATTAACGATGGCAAAGTATAAAAGGTTAAAATTCTATTAGCATGTCAATGTATCATTCAAATAGTCATTAATATTATAATAGCATTTATTACATAGCAGGTCGTTAAGTTTCTTTTTAAATCCATTTAAATGTAAGTCTTTTATTGATTTTGGAATTTTATTATAGACTTGCGGGGCCATACAGAATATGCTTTTCCACATTAGGGCTGTTTTGGCTCTTCGTCCGCGTAAAATATCATTCCGCCTGTTACGTTTAACAGTGTCTGATAGATGGGGAAACAAGTGTGCATTTAACTTAACAAATAAGGCAGTTTCATAAATATACAGAGCCGGCAGTGTCAGAATCTTGTATTTTTTGAAATATGGAACACAACTGTCAGTCATTTGAAGTCCAAACATGGCTCTGATAGATCGCTTTTGCGCTTTAAAAGCGGTTTCTCTATTTGTGGAATTACCCCAGAAAATAATACCATATCTTAATACAGATGCCACAAGACCATGATATGCTGTGAGTAGTGCATCAGTGTTTACAGTTGGGGCAAGTTTATACAGGGCATAGGATGAACTACTAATTTTCTTACATAGCGCCTCAATGTGATCCTTCCAATTGAGCTGCCTATCAATAATCAAACCTAGAAATTTTGCACTGTCTACGTCATGAATTTTGCTATTTTGGTATTGTACTTCAATTTTAGCGCTGGGTTTTCTATGGCCAAAGTGCATTATTTGGGTTTTTCCAAGATTTATTCTTAAATTATTATTATTAAGCCAAGAGATTAATGAATTGACCGCGTTATTGACATCAAGTTCATACGATTCAGTTTTATTACAAGGTATTGTTACCGTACTATCGTCAGCAAAGAGTGTTATTGGGAAGTCTATGGCTTTGGGCAGGTCATTAATATAAATCAAGAACAGTAAGGGACCCAATACACTGCCCTGTGGTACTCCAAAATATACCGTGCGTTCTTTGGACAGGTATGTAACTTCTTCTTTAGTCTTATTATTATATATTTATCAAGCTAGAACAAAATTGACAGAATAGGAATCATGACGGGGTATGAAACAGCAAATTCTATTTATTCCGCCGGTTTAATTATCAAAAAATATTGGACACGTATTTTTTGTTTAAACACATCAATAATAAATCATCAAAATACAGCGCATGAAATTTCGGGAATGGGGGCTTGTGACGTAACTTCTATGTAAAAAAAAGTGTACCAAGGCATGACGTCATGCGATATTTTAACGCACTGTATCGTTATATTTTTTGTTAACGTGACAAAAGAAAAATATACGTGTCCAATATTTTTTAGAAATCTAACTGACGGAATAAAAATATTTTTTTAGTTATCATCCCTATTGTCACGGTTCCTATGAGTAAATGTTAATACTCTCATACATGTTTGCTTCAATTAAGGAAAGTGTGAAATAGCTGCCGTCTCTAGCAAAGGCTTTCTGGGCGTTTTCATAGTCTGTGGCCTATACGCACCAAACGCGACGCTTTCGCATTGTTAGTCTGAACTAGCACTAATGTTAAGGGGAATGTTCAATATACGGTTAGAAATGGTTGAGCTATCGTCTCATTATATAATGGTGGTATAAACTTTGTTTCCTTATTAAAGTTGCGTTAAATATGATATATATATATATACTAGCTGACCCGGCAAACTTTGTTTTGCCATAAAAACACCAAACATTCATCTACCCTACCTACCCTACCCTACCCTACCTACCCTACCCTACCTACCCTACCCTACCCTACCTACCCTACCCTAACTACCTAGCCTACCCTGCCCTACCTGCCCTACCTACCCTACCCTACCTACCCTACCCTACCCTACCCTATATCTCAAGTTGGACCAGACTGCTCACGGTGTGCCAATTTAATTTAAAATCGGTTATGTAGTTTAGGAATCCATTGCGGACAAACATCGTGACAGGAGATTTATATATATTAGATGTTGCGGGACGCACGGGACCCGTCAAAGTGGCGACGCTTGGGGGAGGCTTATGTCCAGCAGTGGACGTCTTTCGGCTGATATGATGATGATGATGATGAAATATGATATTAATTGAATGGAAATTCTATATTTTATTATGAGACATTCTAATAATACAAAACTGTAAAAGGATTTTTGACTATCACGGTAATTCAGTAAGTAGCCATTTGCAGCTATATAAAAGCTTGTATAAATAAAATCTGTGAATATTTTTAGCCATTTAGATTTATGTAAATAATTAATTTTATTATTTTACGAGTACTTAATTTTTCAGATAGTTAACTTAATGTTTTATTTAAGGTATCACAAGTTGATTGGAAAAAGAATTCATTCTTTTCAACATTCTTTTCAAAATTATCCCCAATATTTCTTCACGTTCGGCACTTCCGCTTTCCGCATCAAAATGCCGCAACAAAATTCATTTCAAGAACCAATAATTTCGCTAACGTAGCCACAAATTCGTTTGAGAAAATGCATATATTGATAAGTCGTTCGCAATCCTTCGCAGTAGGTTACTGCCATGAAATATGCATGCCGATGTTCGCTCGATGCGAACCTATTTCCATTTGCGATTGCATATAATGTGAATGCTAGACACTGGTACTAAATGTGAAATACTATTCATAACTCGTCGTTTGTAAAGCTCTTTAGTACTAGCCTAACTAAAAATTTAAAACCTTTGAAAGTGTTTTATGACCCTTTTTGCGAGCTATCCGGGTGTTATAAGTGGCAATTGCTGTAGCGTTGATAGTATATGATAAATATCGTGTATATTTTGCAGGATAGGGAATACTGATAGTTTTAAAGTACACACATGAGACCATTAATGGCCAATGCGAGATAAAGTGGGGTTTTATTTGATCCGCAAACAGGAAAGTCTTGCTCACGAAAAATGTCTGGAGGGAACTAAAGGATTATAACTTAATCATTCAGGTCAATTTATAATGTTTAATTAAATATGTGCATAGTGTACGTATTTGTAGTGAGTGCACTGTAATGTTGAGATCATCTATACAAATAAATAAAATTGAAGTGTCTGTATGTAATATCAAAATAACAACGTTTTATTTAATGCACGTGAAAGTATATACGGTACTAACAACAAATAAGCAATTTTTAAGATTTTTGTCTGTCTGTCTGTCTGTTTGTTCCGGGTAATCTCCGAAACGGCTGGACCGATTTTGACGGGACTTTCACTGGTAGATAGCTGATGTAATAACGAGTAACATATGCTACGTTTGATCACGAGATAATTCATAGTTCCGGCAGGAAACTAAAAAAATAAAAATATATTTTTTACGAGTATGACGCGGACGAAGTCGCGGGCAACAGCTAATATATAAATATGATTGATCAATATTTGTATCATGACCACGAAAATTAGTCATCGAATACGTTGCTCGCCTTTCACAAATACCCGGCAATTTATCATGTATTTTGGCAATTCTGGGTATTTCATATAGAGATTTGGTGAATATTAATTGGTGCATCAATATAGTAATAAAGCTTTTATTAAGATTGTAATTTGGAATGCAGCAATTATATGTACCGGTCTATATAGTAAATAAATTGGTGAAGATCGGTAGGTACGAAATACATATAAAGGGTCTTTCAACAAGGACGGGTCGATGTTAAAATTGAATAAAACAAGATGTGTGTGAGATATTAACGAAATTTATTTTTTATTTAAAAGGCCCATTTATGCCATTATGGATGGAATATGACATCGTTCAAATGTCCACCGCGGCTTCGTATGGTGGCACGAATCCGAGAGGTCCAATTTTTAATGACTCTGCTGCATAGATCCGGCTGAATCCGAGCGATGGCCTGCGTTATGTTGGCTTTCAGGGAAACGGTCGAATGTGGTTTATTGGCATAGACCTGTGACTTCAGAAAACCCCACATGAAAAAGTCTAGCGGAACTCTAACTCTACCCTCAAACCGTTCATGTAGAATGTCGATTGTGTCGTTTGCTGTGTGGCAAGTAGCGCCATCTTGCTGGAACCACATGTCTTTCACGTCCATATTGTTCAATTCAAGCCAAAAGAAATTGTTTACCATTGATCTGTAGCGCTCGCTCGATCTATGCAGTAGAAATGAATGATAATAAAAAATATATGGAACATATTAACTCGCAATCCGTAATAGTACCCAATTTAATATATCGAGTGGCTGACCAAACAGTAAAGAAGGTCCAACTCTTATTAGAACAAATACATCTTAATTTTATCTGTTATAAGAAGGTACGATGTAATATCTGAGGAGAAAGGACAACGACATACATCTGTATAACAAACAAAATAATGCCGGCATTCGTAATCGGCTTACCAAGAGGGATAATTTATGACTTTACCATCCCGAATCGTTCACAATAATAAATAATATTGGAGAAGCATTAGCCGACGACAGTATTACGGTAAAAACATACAACACAAAGCTAGTTCTAGGTAAAATAACAAACAAGAAAGAGATAGAAAGTAACAATCGATTAGACTGAGCAGCAAAACACAGACATAAGATACACATAGAGCAGAAAGGCTCAATACAATATACTCGTAGTAGTCAAAAAACTTTCATGTTGACACAGTAAACGAAACCAACCTCGAACCACATTCATAAAAAGTCCAATATACACGTACCAGTACATGTCCAAGAGATCGGAGCAGTCAACACGACCTAATCGCATCACGATAAATATTAGAGGTGGGCTGGCTATGAACTTGGCCGACTAGCCTGCGATCAAGTGGCCGACTATAATTAATATGGCCAGAGATTCGGCACCATCGTCGGATAGTCATCTCTAAGTCATAATTTTTATTTTTAATTGTTTGATACGTATTAACTGTTTTTGTAAGACTGATTTAATGCTTATACATATAAAATGACAAATAGTAGTAAGTAGTTGTAAATCTTTTATTTCGTGCTTCATGTAGCGACTGTTCGCTTACAGTTAATGCCAGATAGTCGGCTTTCCCTACTAGACAGCATCTACTCGCCTACTCGCCAACTATAAATATCTCCAAAAAGGCTGCTTTCCCGACAAGTCGGCCACTATTGCTGACTAATCGCCAACTATAAACGTGGCCGGATAGTCGGCTTTTCCGACTAGTTGACGAATAGTTAGTCCATCCCTAATAAATACGTGTAAACGAATAAACTTTGTACAAACAAGCGTCGGAATTCGTAAAGAAACTTTCGATCTTCCGACGATGCGAACGTAAATTCGAAGCGAGTTATCGGTCGACAGTCGTTCCCGGTAATGAGTTAGAACTTACCTGCCTGTGGTGTCAGAGTTGCAAAGTTAACTGAACGCGTTGATGATCTGATCTTCGTTTACAAGTCTATTAGTGTTTTGTATTCAAAGGAAACTGTGTTTTGTGTTTATTTACTTCAAAATTGTGTTTGGTTTTCAAGCTTGACGGATTATGACATATGAGGTGTCGTTGTATTCGTCTCAATTGTGGCAATGCCATAGACTATTTAATATTTAAATATATAGCCTGTAGTAATTTACCCAAAAAAGGGGACGCAATTTTTTTTATTGACATAACAATAAGGGTATCAAACGAAAGCTACTAAATAGACCATTCCAAAAATATACATATCATAACACTTTTATGTTACTATTTTGGCACAAATTCATGATAAACCTAACTTTGATAGCAAAATAAATAATCTAACTTATTTGGAGAACTCGTTCATTAATAAAATTAAAAAGTCAGAAATAAAAAAAAAATAACAAATTAAAAAAGCCGACTGCTAAAAAACAATTAACTACTACTTATCAAGAAAATCAAGTACTACTTAGGTACGACGTTTTGGTAGGTTTTTCTATAATTTTTGTTTTTACCCGCCTGCAGCACCTCATAATATTTAATATTTCAATTATAACTAAGTAGTACTTGTTTTTCTCTTTCCAGTTAATGTTTTTTTAGCAGTCCAGTTTTTTGTTTTTATTATAATATTTTGTGTTATTATCCCGAAAAATGGAATTATCCTATGGGGTAGGCTACTTAAGCGAATCCGTGAAAAAGCTAGTTGTTAATAATTGCATTGATATCATTTAATTTTTTTATTTGCTTTCTTTGAATGACAAAAATACACCCTTTACTAACTCTTCAAATATTTTGAACAAGATCTCACTTTAGCTAAATTGACACTTGAGAACGAATCCATTTGACTATCCCCAAACTACTTACCACCGTCTGCAAAGAATGAAATTGTCTTCAGCAAAAGATTGATTGCTTTTCTGTCATCCATTCTTTTACAAAATGAAGTGAGAAATCTCGAATCGAAGTCAAATTTGACTTAGGTTCTGACTTTAATTAAACCGTCTTCTCAAAGTCCTTAAATGAGACACCTGGGATGTCAAACTTCTTAGAAAGTTAGTAATAGACACGGTACTATGTGTACAAGTAATTAATTTACCGAGGTGACATAGTTGTTTTCCAACAGAAAATAAGTTAAGAGGTATAAGAAGTTTGGTATTAAACTTGCTTGTATTTAATCTCTGTGTGTGTTAATGAGAAAAACAAAGTTAGGGCTTTAAACAAACAACATTAGAAGGTGTACATATACACGAGAGTAATTATGAAAGTGTGTGAACTTTACACGTTGTTTGAAAGAGAAAATAGAATTGAACCTTCAAATAGAACCTTATATACAGGGCTAAATTAAATTAACTCCTCAAACGTGATGTGTAACCATATCTAATCACATAAAACTAATCTTGCAACCGCGAGACCAAAATGACGCGTATTAAATATTATGTTGCTGTTAAAAAACATTATTAAAATGCCCATCCAAATGCAAATCCAAAATTAAGCCAGACATTTTTTCGACTGAATTTTCAATCCAGCGTAAACGATTTTTCTGTACAAAGGGCAAAGGATCTTATCATATAGTGACGGTACAAGCATTAGTCACGACGTTTGCTCAAGAAGGATCGGTGATTTCAGACTTTTCCTCAAGATTTTTACCTTCACCGATGTTAGTAACGACTAAGATTAACTTAAAAAATTGGAAAATAGAAAAATGGTTTTGGTCAGCCAGCTCGCGAAGATGTATCCTCCGGCTGCACAGCATAATTTTCTTCTTGTTTACATCTTTTTAGTTCGGTTTTTGAAGCAGTCGGTTTTTTGATTTTTTTAATTAACTTTTTTTTTAAGTAGTTAGGTACATTTAAACATATAAGTATTATATCTTTTTGTAATCACCTCTCAAAAGCCTTTATTTTGATACCCCACACGATGGGTTTGGAAGAAAAATAAATTTTGTGGCCCCACAATATGGCGCCCAAAAGCCGCCATTTTTCTATTTTCCAATTTTAATGTAGCCAGTGACACTCGCATGGTTAAGACGAATCGATTGGCGTAAGAACCATCAAAATCGACACACGCGTTTGGTCTCTAGAACGCCACATAGGAACAAACATACATACATACATAGTCTGATAAACACATTACCACAGATTACTGAATAGTTACTACGTAACAGATACTTCACTCAGTAGAAAATTTCCAATACCTATTACGATAATTGCCTACTCCCTCGCGTCAACAACCACTGTATGCTAAAATGCGCCTAAATGCTCAAGCGTACAGCAGTGATTGCTTCGCACCGCGCGATTCCACAGTAATCGCAGGGCTGCCTCTTCGATAAAATTAAATTAACATAACTTTTTATGTATGTTATTGAGAACTGTGAATATGTTCTGACTTTTATGTGGCAGTTAAAAATTTTATCATTTATAAAATATTTAACCAACTTAAAAAAAAGGAGGTGATCAGACATACAGGCCAAACTGAGAAGTTTGACTTGTATGGTTTGTAGGTATGTATGTTTGTGCGCGATAATCTCGCGTTTGGCTAAACCGATATCGACGCGGTTTTCAGAAAAGGATTTGTTACATTTAGGAGAACGTTTTAAAATAAGTATAATACTTCTTAGTTTGATGATGATCTTCGGAGATGTTCACTAGAAATGAAAAAAAAAGCCTTAAAAAAACAGAACCGACTTCAAATAAAGCACTAAGCCGTAAGAAATAATTTGTTTTTTTTTATGTTAGTGCTAACAGCTGGTAATTACGAATCGAAAAAGCACCGACATCAAAGAAGAAATTATTTCTTACGGTTTAGTGTTTTGAAGTCGGTTCTCTTTTTTAAAGTTTGTTTTATTATATTTGTAAGTTTGTTTTGTTTTATATATTGGTGCTGACTGTGGAAGAAACCTAGATAAAACATAATTATAGACATCAGTGTGTAGGTAAAATAAAAAAATCTTTAAAGTTACACGTGTTTTATTTTTATTTATTTTTTTATAAATTTCTTACCTTTTCTAAATTCTCGATTATTAAATTTTAGTGTAGAAAAAATCCTGAATCTAATAAAAAAGTTTTATGAGATATTGTTTTGGAAAACAAGGGCAGGGAGAATTAAAATGTATGTCATTTAAAATTTCATAAAGAGTACTACCCGGTCTTTGATTCAAATTTTTTCAAAATTTTTAATGAACATAGTCTTAAGTTCACACGGCATCGTAATACGCGTACGAACGAACAGCACTATTAAAATTGAACGGCGTGCGCGCGCTTCGCTTGCGAAAACCGCACTGAATTTGATCCGCCGGCGGACCGAGACAGCTCGGCTGGGCGGTAGGCACTTATAGCGCGCAAGTACATGGAGTGACGGAGGCCTGACATTACCCTCCTTCGGCAGTCGGGTTTAAAGCACATAAATATCGAATAGATGCACAGTTTGGTCATGTTTAGAAAATGAATTAAATTCAAAGGCAGATGTGAATGGAAATGTCAGTTGTGTATTGTGGTGTGGTCTTCAAAAGGTCAGGTCCGTAGTACGAGTACTTACAGTCGGCGTGCGTGTACGACCCATGTAACTGAAAATATTATTTATTAAGAAATCTTTTTTTAAATAAGTTTTTTTCCTATTCTTCTCAGCAAACCATTACCATTTGATACCCATATAATAGCAGTGCAAAAAAAATAACTAGTCCGCCATCTTGGGCCGTCCACCATATTGGATTTAAAAGGACGTTACTAGCTAACCATGCATTGTCATCCAAACTTAACTTGTATGCATAAGTTTATCTTGATCGGTGAAAGATAACTGCTTTAAAATTCAGTTGCAAGATTTGACCAGAACACACTTAAAGAAATAATACATACATTGCAAGAGAAATAAAAGCTTGTAAAAAAAACAGAAGCCTGCTACGATCTTTACGAGTTTCTTGTATGAAAAGATCGAGGGTACAATACGTGAATTTATGTATGAATTAATTACGCTATCGTTTGGAGATTAATTGGACAGACACTTAAGGGTACACTAGTCGAAAATTCTTCCATACAAACGTAGTCTGGCGTTTACTCCACTTTTTGACGATGTACGTTCAAAATAAAAAATGATATCAATTTGTCTCATCATTATCTAGCTCTGTATGGAAGCAAAAAAGTAAGAAAAATATTTACTTGAAAGTTATGAGCTTCAAAAGTTTCATATTTTAACTCATCTTTAGGCGCAAATAAGTACCATAAGAAGAAGGAAAATTTCTTTTGAAAAAAGGAAAAAACGGCCTCCATACAGGGATAGATTAGTAGTTCAACAATGCAAATAATTTTATTTTGAACAGATACATTCAGTCGTTTTTTCATGATATCCAGACTCCCAAAGGTCTGTTTATAAATTTTCGCGCGGTCGTTTTCGTTCTAAATCATCATCCATTTCGCTACAAATTTGCAAAAGTGTGTATTCGTACGCGTACTAGCTTCATACTGCTCATAACAGCATTTATCTGTTCCGCACGTGTTGTCGGTTGATATAGCACGCATTTTAACCCCGCGCACAGAATAGTTCGTGCCGTCGACTAGTGTAACCTTAAATAGATCAAAATCCGTTGACGTAGGCGAGCAAATATTAAGCCCACACTAATCTAGTAGTCGTAATTGAAAGACTTCATGATCAAGTTACTCCTACCTAATGCCTTGTAAGCCTTTGGCTGTATTAAAATTATGTTTACGCACGATCGCGATTTGGACTAAGTTCTAGAACTTATCGAATTACTGCTTTTGTGTCTCTGTATTAAGTTTATAAAGTATCAAAAAATTAAATTATATCATCCTTTGACTATATCTTTCAGTTTCAGTATAATACTCGTAATATCATATCACATGGGTACATTTTATTTTATTTATAATATATATAATATGAAAATTTAATTTTGTTCTTCAGTGAACAAGTTTAAAGATAAATTTCAAACTTGAAAAGGAACAGATTTTATAGAATAAAAACAGTTTTCGCTCTCAGACAAGCAGTTAACTTGGGTGCTCTCGAATGAAAACGCTGCAACGAACTCAAGAGCACCTAGGAAAGAGCGTGCCTTTGCAACTATTGGATAAAAATCCTTCAACAAATATAGGAAATTCGGGCATCCTTTAAAATAAGGGGCAAAAAGAAAGAGTCGTCTTGGGCTGTTTGAACAAAACTATATACACAAATTCGCCAAGGCCCAAAAATATTGTCTTAAGTGAATAGGATCTTTTGACAATGTTATTTCAAGCGACACCCTCGAACGCCTATAAATGCCAATGTTATGTATAGAAACAGAATAAATTCAAGCGAAAATAAATTGGTTCATTCACATTTCTAGATAATAACACTCGTTTCGTTTTATTTGACCTTGGGGCTTAGCAATTTTACTTGGCACTTATTCGTTTACTTTCATTAAAATATATTTTTACAGCAGTGTTTAATGGGCCTGTAGGGATACAATTTATGACTGTGTGTAGTTATTAGTATTTTTTTTCTGACCTCATTGACCTTTAGACTAGCAGACGAAAGAACTTCGTTGTCTGTCAAGGAGGTAGTTTCAAAAAGACCTTTTGTACCACCGTTTGTTTTTTGATACCGAAGCTTAAGCAAAAAATCTCTTCTTGATGAGATGTTATCCACGATTAATGAATAAGTTCGTTTTCGAATTGTTTGCATACTCAATTGGGTGCGGTTTTAAGAAAACTCTGAAAAGCGCTGCAGATTTCAGCAGTTAGTAAATGCTATCAAAAGTGAAGAAAACGGCAACACCACATCCTAAAACATTCAATTCCAATTCAAATTTAGTTGCGGATCCAAGACAGTTAAATTCATTCTCCGGGACTTCGTCGAGCTTCATTACCTCGGCGCTATTCTGGTGGTCGCCACTGTTCTTCTTTCAGGCTTTCAGGAGTTGCAGTGGTTTGGGAACAGTGCGTTGGGATTGTCCCAAAAAAAAAGAAAAACCTTAATCATTGAGCCTTCTCATACACAACATATTGTGTAAACCTGTAATTTCCTTACTTGTTTCCCTAATATTGCGTAGGCATCATAAGACTGAATGTTTATTACCTGGTAGCTTTACATAATTTCTTAATACTTATTCGGAAATTTTAATATCAAACATTTCAGCAATTTTAAGTGCCATTCTGTTCGTGAAAAACATATCCAATTATGATTTTATAATAAAGACGGAAGAGTTTTAGGAACCTTAATGTAATGAAGATGCTGCAATTAATATTTTAAAATCTTGCAAGTCCCACGAAGTCGGAAACCTCTCCTGCTCATAAAATATAAAGGAGGGCATTATAAACTTAAAACTTTGTTAAAATTATACTCCTATAATACTGGTCTCAAATAAAATCTCGCTTCAGTCACTGACCCAAATCAGATTTGAGATCCTGCCAAGTTTACAGTCCTGGCATTTTTGGAGCGTAAGCAATGTATGAATGGGATAGTAATCAAATGATGAGATCACTATATGTTGCATTATTATATTCGGTTTTAAGGTTCAATAAAAATGCTATTTCTGTAATGGAATTTACTTTTAAACTATTGCATTTCATATTCACGTAGTAGCAAGAAAAGCGAAATAAGTTTGTAAAGCAACTTAATCTTATTTAAAGTTTGTAAGTAACTTTCTGAGTTTCAATAGTTTGATGGAGTTACTAACAAATAATATAATGAAAGAAAGTGCTTTTTTATGTATAAAAAGTTGTAGGAAAAACTTATTTACACAATCATCAACAATCACGGTTCAATATGTCAATCACGGTTCAAAAGTTGTATGGTACCATACAACTTTTGTTTCACAGGGACACACTAAATAAAATGGGAAAAGTCCGTGGTGTAAACCTTACCTACTGAAAATATCTAAGCGAACCATAAATACAAACTTTTTGTAGAGTTTGGTGCTTTGCCATAAAAATTAATTATATACAAGCATTTGTCATTGGTTAGCTGCAGAAGCTTGGTATTCAGAGATTCATCAACAAATTGCAGAATTTTCCTCTTTAATCGTTTAGTTAAGTTATTTAGTGATGTTTTATCTCGCGGGCACCTTGTTTGATTTGATTGATCTGAGAAAAGGAAACAGAGAAAGCTGTGGCAGCACAGCTTTCTCTGTTTCCTTTTCTCAGATAGTAAATCAACAACTGCCTTAGACATCGAAGCCCCCGAGAAAAGTGTGATAAAAGGAATGCTTGTTTAATAGGTACTTACAAGATGTTTAGAAAGTTTTGTGAGATTTATTTTTTTAGAAAGTTATTGGCATGTACCTACTACCTATGTAGATGTATAGAAGAAGAAAACGCTGCACCTAAATAAATTGAGATGACGGCAAAAGCATGATTCTTTTGTATAGTTTTCCAATAACTGAAAAACATAAATTATCTGTTTCATTCAAGCTATTTAGTTTATACTTAGAATTGCTTTATCATAGTATGTTTCCATAATTCTAATGTTTTCATAAAAACAAAAAGAAAGGAAAGAATTTGTAATTTTACTATCTGGAGTAAAATTGCAAAGTCTACTTCTAACTAAATATACTTAAATAAATACATCTTCTCATATTCGTTTGTTTGCAAGAATATTACGCAAACTCGAGATTTTATAAAATATTTTTCTTACAAATAACGAGATGTCTGTGTTTGATGCTGTACTGAAATATGAATATTTATAGGATAAAAAGATTTTCTTTTTAAAATATTTTGTTGAGAAAAGATGGGATGATTGTTTAGTTCAATTAAATTGAAAACCTCACTAAAGCTGTTTTTGAGCTGTTGGCTTCATGAATCAAAAATTGTTTCGCGTTTGAAACTTTCGTACCTATAAATAATAACAAATACCTAAATCAGAAAAAGTTATATAATATGTTTTTGGCTTTCGTGCCCTAATAAGAATACAATGTGCGTCGCTGCTGCGTCGCGTTAGGTCCAGCAGCAACAGCTTACTAAGCGTGTTCGCGAACAGGTGGGACTCTCCACTGCTGTGCCACTGGATGCGTTTGCACACTGCCTTGTGAGCAGTGGACAATTCCTCCGCGTCAAATTTGTTATGTGTTGCCTCTGGTTATTGTTTGTATCGTTTTATGTATTGTAACTGTATTCTTCGTTGTATTTTGTGTTGTTTATTTCTTTTGTTTATTGTTTGTATTGTTTTTTGTATAATTCGTTCTGTGTTTTGTAAGTTTGACTTTTCTGTCCATAGGTACCTATGGACAGAAAGTCTGAAAATAAAAGACAATTTTTAAAATTTTCGTTAAAATAAAATTGTTGAATTTTTTGACGATCTGGTGTTCAGACAAAACCTTATCAACTTATTCCTAATGTCCCGCGACTGAGGGACAAAAAATACCGAAAAAATGTTTAGAAAATGTTCCATGTTTAGAATGGATTACTCAGTGTTCATTATTGGTTTATTTCGAACCGGAATAGCGTTGAAAGGTTCCCCACAAGCTGGGCCGATGACCTGGTGAGGACCGTGGCAGTCTTCTGAATGAACAGAACCTAGGTTACTGTGTGAGTCTTATGGGCTTGGGAGAAACCTATGTCCTGCAGTGGACGTCTTTTGACTGAATGTTGATGATAATGACGACTGATTTAGTACCATACTGGTACTGACCAGAACAATGTCCATTATACCCGGAAACCGGTTGTTAACATACAAAAAGGTTAGAAGCGAAGAATTCCCTTACAGCATTACAAAGTTTGAGTTTCTAGTCAAAGTTTTCCTTGAAAGAATGTGCGCTTTGAAAGTAGGGAAGCTTTCCTTGTTTTACCAAAAGTTGAACGTGCAGGAATATGTGGGTATGGTTTCATTAAGAACTATGAAGTTCATCAGTACGGCGTGGAAATGGACTTCGTTGGAAACAAAGAACTAACTAACTTTATATAGTCATCTTATGACTAGCGACCCGCCCTGCCTTCACAAATAACAAATTGTTTACAAAAACCTTCCTCGTTTATCGCTCTTTTTGCCGGCTGCAAGGAAAGGGTTATGTTTTTCACGCGTATCTTGTAAGTATGTATGTAATATTTTTTATTAACTCATAACTTTCAAACCACTAGACGGATGTTTATAATTAGGACATCGTTAGATAGGTCTTGACCGTCCAAGTGTCTTAGCTAAGTGACTTGGCTTAAAAAATAGAAACATGGCAGATTTTGGGCGTCATATTGTGGGGTTGCAATTTTATGATTATTCTTATTTACATCTTTATAGTACGCTTAAGCAGTCGGGTTTTTGATTTTATTATTATGAAAACCGTATCAATAATCTTCGTTTCGTGTTTAAGAAGAAGTTAGCGGAGAAACAGAAATGACGTCGACAGACGCGGACAGGGAATTTGTAAAAGGAAGTGCAATTACGTCGAGGTCTCGATACGGCAAAAATATTTCATCAAATATTGATGATTTTTACCCCCACTGCAAACGATGAAAGAAAAAATATGTCAAAAATTCATACGAGTGCTTCAATATACATTCTGAACGTGTGTTAAGGCTACAAAAAGGGTGACAGTTAAACCCAATGGTGCATGAACTGGCAACCCCAACAGATTGAGTGCAAGGGATTTAGGGCCCAATAACTTCACAGTACATGAAACATAAATCGACACACTTGTGTTGCCGTCATTCAGGAGGATTTTCAGTGCGCTGTGTTCAATGTTAAATCCGTAATACACAGTATATAAGTATTGCCATTCAACGTGACAATGCTGTCAAGTTTTTGAGTACTTGTCCCGTTGACATTGTAGTGGACAATTTTTTTTTAATCCCAGTCCGTTTTTCCTTTTTTTACCTCATCATCATCATCATTTTCAGCCTTATAACGTTCCCACTGTTGGGACTCAGGACGCCTGTATGTGAGAGAGGGAATGGGTCATAATCCACCACGCGGTATCAGTGCGGGTTGGTGGATGTCACATGTCTTCGAATTTTTAATTCTAGGACATGCCGGTTTCCTCACGATGTTTTCCTTTATCAATATACATAAGACAGCATGGGAACACCCAAATACTCCGAAACATTTTATTCCGAATTTCGATGTTCCGATTATTAAAAGTCTGAATAATACCTAAGAATTATAATGTCTTTTATTAAAAATTACGAAATTTATTTCACCGAAAGTCGTAAATGCGATTTGCTAGTTTTCCGATTTTCATACGTTCGAAGAGTTCTCGGTCCGAAAAACGACATTCCAATGTTCAATACTTCGAATAAACTAAAGTCAACATGATGTTCTACAAAATTTAGTGTCAGAAACGAATCGCCGCAAAACCGACTTCACGCAGTCTTGTCTCATGTCTGCTCTACCCTAGAGTGTAATTTAAGCCCACGTAGGCGGTAGAGCGGCCCGCTAGCTGAGAAGAAGGTGGTGAGCGTTAAAACCATCTGCGACGATAAGCACGCGTGGGGCCGCCCAAAACCCGCAGCGCCGGAGCCGTGACAGAAACATTGCTTGCTGCATGTTGCATGCCTATTTGCATGCCTACTTGCATGTTGCATGCCTATTTGCGTGTTGCATGCTTGCTTGCATTTTGCGTGTCTGTTTGCACGCTGCATGCCTGCTTCATCATTTCAGCCAAAAGATGTCCACAGCTGGACATAGACCTCCCCCAGGCGTCGCCACATTGACCGATCCCGTGCGTCTCACATCCAGCGCCTTCCCGCAACCTTAACCAGGTCATCGGTCCACCTAGTGGGAGGCCTTCCAACATATCGTCTTCTGGTTCGCGGTCGCCATTCCAGAACTTTTCGGCCCCAACGGCCATCCGTTCTGCGAGCAATGTGCCCTGCCCACTGCCACTTAAGTTTGGCAATTCTTCGGGCTATGTCGGTAACTTTGGTTCTCCTGCGGATATCATCATTTCTGACGTGATCACGCAAGGAAATTCCGAGCATAGCCCTCTCCATTGCCCTTTGGGTGACTTTAAGCTTTCTGATAAGGCCCATTGTGAGCGACCACGTCTCGGTCCCATAGGTGATCACTGGCAACACACACTGCCTGCTTGCATGTTGCAAATCTCCTGTATTATTGATGAATCACTTCGGGTAGGTTACACACAACATAATATAACAACAACACCTTAATATTAAACTACTCTCTGACGAGCAATTATGTGTTTTTTGTCTTGCTATTCAGTTTTACAAAACGTTTTTTATTTCGGAATTATATTAATCGGTATTTTAATAATCGGAATTCGTATTTTTGATGTTTCGAATTATCATTAAGTACCGGACTTTTTGTTATTTGATCTATTGAAACTCGGTATTTTGAGAATACTAGTTAAAAACGTTAGGAATATTGAAATTTAGGAATTATAAAGATAAGAGTAATGATAAGTCGGAGTTGTTATATTCGGAATTTTGAACCATTCGGAATTAAGAAAATCGGTATTTTGAAATTCGTATTTGTGACTGACGGAATAAAGTTTTTCGTATTTACCCAGGACAGCACACTGAAGTTTCATAAACTCGTATTTTGAAATTAAAACCATACACATATAGGCAACGATAGTGACACTTGGTGTTTGTATTAATTTCAAATTATCACCACAATTAAAACTTTAATATAAGGGATTTATCCATCCTCAGGCAGTTGTAGATTTACTATCTGAGAAGGAAACAAAGAAAGCTGTGGCAGCAAACAAGCTTCCCGCGAGATAAAAAATCACTAAATAACTTAACTAAACGATTAAAGGGGATAATTCTATAATTTGATGATGAATCGCTGAATACTAACCTTCTGCAGCTAACCAATGACAAATGCTTGTATATAATTATTGTTTTATGGCAAAGCACCAAACTCAATAAAAAGTTTGTATTTATAGTTCGCTTAGAACTGTAAACCTTTTCCAAGTTTGGGCCAAAGTTATCCCCAGAGCCAAAGCGACCTTATCATAGCAAACATAGGTAAGCAAATAATAAATACATCTTTATAATAGATTAGAAAACACAAAAGAACCTTTCGATCATTGTGTTTACGAACTAAATAATATACCTCATAATCCAATCATCTATTAAATAGTAGTGAACAACTAATTTCGGTCCTTGTCGGTTCTTCTAGAGTCGTTCAATCATAGCCCCTATTGTGAAGAAAGTGCCTTTCATACAAAATCATAATTCATACCACAATACAAGAAAATTCTTAAGAAAATATTCGAACAAAGCTGATTCGTTTTTATTGTGACTTAAATTACCTTTTTTTGGAAGGCTTTATTGATTACTTGTATAGTTTGTTTTTATTTTAAGAATATTAGTGATATGTTTTTTTGATAACAGGACGAAACCGGCAAAATGCGCCTAGATTTTTGGGGAAAAGATCAGAGTTAGTAGGTTTCTTTCCCCACTAAAACCACCCTGGTAATCACCACCAGCACGTAGAAAACCCCGTGAACTCTTATAAGACCACGCCGGAACGTTCTCTATGAAACGCCTAGGGCACATCCCTGGCCTAAGTAGGTACCTAGCCTTCCTATGGTGTGGTCTGACGCCCTTTATTTCTTTTTCCATCTCGTGGATACCATTCGGTTATTAATCTCGTCCATTTTTCTCTCTCATCATTATGGCCTGTCCATTTCCATTTCAAAGAATTATACACTTTTTCTACATTTTTAAATTTTGTTCTAGATTTGATTTCATCCAGCCTTACTATGTCTCTTCTCTTAATCTTAATTTAAAGCTTATATTTACGCAAACGGATCTCCCTGAATCGAAACATAGTTTTCACAGACCCGTAATATTTTTGAATGGCCTATCTAACGATACCCCATACCATGGGCAAGACGAGAAATAAAACCCCACTTTAACGTGTACAGGAGGTATAATAGTCACAGCGGATTTTGTGTCTCTGAACCTGCGCAGTTGCTATTTTTCTGATAATGTTGAAGTAGAAGATAGCATTGTATAACTGCCTCTTTCGATTGCCCTATCTCGCTTACTCTATGCAGTATACTCGATGACAAACTGTTTCTTGCGCAATGTTTCGCAGAGCCAACATCAGAGACACAAAGATCCGTTGTGACTACTAAACCAAACATAAAAAACTTTTTTTTTTATTTTGTCACGGTGATTAATATGTATATCCATGCCAAATTATAGCTTTCTAGTACTAAGAGTCTCTGAGCTAAGCTGCGGACTTACTTGTTAACTACGGTACCTTAAAAAGGCAATTACCGCGACTCGATTTATTGCGATGTAATCCTTTACACAAGATAAAAAAGGTAAATAAATAGCAGACGTTTTCAACGCAAAAGACGGCTACTTAGTCGTAATTATGAGTGCAAATAAAGCTTTTTATTTGCACACATAATTACGACTAGATACGAGTTTAAGATTAATGAAATGCAGTATAACATTATAGAAGGTAAGACACAGCGCGACAAAACAGTATCACAGTCAGTCTTGAAAGAAATCTTTTGATACAGAAAACGGACCGCCATCAGAACTATATGCCCATGTTTGGTAGAGGTGTACCTAGAGTGCATCAAAATTTCGTCAGTTATGATATACCCCATGTATTAGGAGTTGTTGAGACCCGCTCCTCTTAACAATGTCGCGCGCCAGCGGCAATTGCTTGGCAATCTTCGGGGCGATATAGTGGAGCTATTAACGTATTGATAAAGTTCTACAGCAGGAATGCCATTTGCTTGGCCTTCAGAAGCTTGAGGGCTTTGATTGGCGTAAATAAAATAAAACTTCTAACCTAAAACGTAAAGAATACCAACATATTAAAGAAATGTTCTCTTATTTTTTGTAAATTTTCCTACCATGAGTAAAGTAAGAAATAACTCGTTACAACAAAAAAAATGCCAAATCAAAATCAAAATGTTCATATCACCGATGAAAAATATTTTATTATATAAAAGTCTGCTTCTCAATAAGATCTGTTTTCTTTCCAGTTATCCTTGCTCCTCATTTCTTTAGTTCGTCTTTCAGTTCCTCAAGCTTCTAGGGACAATACATATTACCAATAACGATGGTACACCGGTTTAAACACAAAAAATAACAAAAACACGTGATGTAAACAAAGCAAAAATAATTTGACAGCAGCCATTGCGCCGCCAGCGACATCTGCGCTCAGCTTTGCGTTCACATCCCCATTGCCATCAACCGGGGACAGACTTTGGCTCCGGACTGCTACTGAGAAATGTCGTATGGAAAAACCCAATAGCACTTTGCCCGAGCCGGGAATCGAACCCAATACACCAAAGAAGCCGTCATAGTCTCCTCAAATAAGGTTTATTTTTTTAAATCTCTTTTTTAAATTAGAGCAAAGGAATCTGTCTTTACCTGCCAAAATGGTTTTAACTCTTATGTGCACACTGTCTGTCTAAATATAGACAGTCATACATTATTGGAGAAGGATTAGGGAGGTTTACGTGTAAACACATTTGTGTTGACGAAGTTTCCTTCTTGAATAATTATGATGAATCATTTGCAATACATTAGCATGGAAGCAGAAAGTTTTGGAATGAATTTGAATTCAGAACATTATAAAGACGGATAATGACGAAAAATTTAAACAAGTGAAAACAGAGACCGTATTTTAAAATTAGAATTAAACAGGACTTGTGAGTTTTCAGAAGTCGCTATTCGTGTAAAACTAAACCAATATTAAAGTTACTACCAAGAACGCTGACTGAATTAATTTGATTCATTTATTTTTTTAGAACTGATATTCAAATTGTGCCTTTCTTCCTTCAGAAGACGGGTGAAAAATCGTTTTAGCTTAATAACAATTGGTGCGTACTATTTCCATTTATAGGCGTCCATCAATTAAACTAAATTTGATACACAAAATTTTCACACAAGATTTCTTATACTGCAGGTCATGGCGTCGAAAAAAATAAAGGCAAATAGGGTCCAAAATGCTAAAATCCCTTTTAACAACCCGACAAACATGCAATAAAGGTTAAAGTTAAAAACAAGCTGACGTAATAGACGATAATTTTCAACTTGTTGAATTTTTAAAAAGCTTCGTACCTGTGCACGGTTCACTCACACGATCTCTTTGAATGTTTTACAGGATTCCCCACTTTGTACTAGAGGTGTAACAGAGGCCATTTAACGGAGGCGAAGGCGAAAGTGGAAAAATAAGAACTCAAAGATAAATTTACATTATTCTAAGAAAAAATCGACCCTTTGTTAGTTAAGGGCCAAATTCACCAATGAACCTGAACAACACATTAACCAAGTTCAAGACATCTCCTGTCAATGCCGTCATTTCATGTGTAATATTGACATTTACAGTTCTTGAATTTTATTTAAAGGTGCTGATCGCGTTCAGTAGTGTTATTCTGTAAACATGTAACAGTGACATTTTAACAGAATAGATTGACAGTTTCAGTGGCATAATTAGCTAAGGGGCAATAAATTTTCGCAAAATAGTTTTTCGGCTGGTAATTTTTTTACAGGTGCACAAAATTTACTCGTTAACTTCTTATGTTGTGGTGGACCTTAGCTCCGCAGCTGACGCTTGCAGAGGAAGGTTTGGATGCTAAAGGACCGTTATTATCTTACAGAAGTGCCGCATTTACGAAGGTGGAGGCTAAAGGCCGCTACAGCCCTATTTTGCCCCACCCTTCGATATAAATGATTCATGACTATCCAGGCATGTCGGAATGACGTTCAGTGTTGTTGAAAAGGCATCGAAAGGGCTGTATAAATCTAGTACAGCGTTTGGCGGGCTTCTCAGAATGTTGACTTTATTTTATGATAGGATTTTGTTTTACAGGTTTTTAGGAATGGTATGGAGTAAAATGGTGTAATTTTTAATAGGGCGAAGCCAAAAGGAGGGTTATGATTTCATCTGTGCCCTCATAACTTTTAAACTTCTTAACATAATTTGACGAATGAGGTATCGTTAGAAGCGTCTTCATCGACTGGTCACACTAAATTCAACATGGCATCTAGAGGACTGCGGGATGTTAACACTTAAATACATTATAACAGTTGATAATAAGGAATCTTTATGGCAAGGTGGCGTACGACCACGGCTATTTTCTTAGAATAATATGTATTTCTTGTTGTCGGGTTTTAGTTTTTAAACTCCTCTTTTAGGGTTCCGTACCCAAAGGGTAAAAACGGGACCCTACTACTAAGACTCCGCGGTCCGTATGTCTGTTTGTCTATCCATCTGTCACCAGGCTGTATCTCATGAACCGTGATAGCTAGGCAGTTGGGATTTTCAGAATAAAATAAATATTTAAGTTCTTGGCTCCCATACAACAAACGTGTTTTTTTGCTGTTTTTTGCGATAATGGTACGGAACCCTTCATGCGCGAGGCCGACTCGCACTTGGCCGGTTTTTTCATGCTGGTGTTAGATAGTCACTCTATTAATAACATTTAAAAACGAAAGGTTTATGTTAAATGGAGTTTCTTGTGCGTTCTTCTCCATAACAAGCTACTTTTCCGAATGCACGGTAGAATCAATTTTATATAATTGTAAATTTTAATTTTGAATTGTTTGACGTTCAAAAGTGCTGCTTATTGACCTAGTTGAAATAAATATATTTGACTTTGACTTTATTTTTTGTGGTTATTTTCTATACGACTTCGCTTGTTCTTATGTTTTAAGATTTTTATCCTTATTCTGATCTTCGATATGAATGAAGCTTGACGTAGAGTCCAGCAGCCTAATTGCAAAACATTTTTGATAGCTCAAAGTGCATTATTATCATTCATTGCTTCATATGTTTAAAAATCCATCTACTGGACAGCGTAAAAAATGCAATGAATACCGTTTTAAAATGAAAAAGCTTACGATTCCCTGAATTTATATTTTATGTTAAACAATATTAGGAGTTATGTCGGACTAACGTTCAGTGTTGTTGAAAGAGTTGCAGATGGACTGTATATATAGTACAATCTTTGACGGGATTCAGAATGTCGGCTACATTTTTTTGACACGATTTTGTTTTTGGCCCAACTTTTTGTGGTCTTTTGAAGTTGTTGAAAGGAGTAAAATCGTGTAATTGTCATGCTGCTCTGGTTTAGAACTTACAATAAAGCTTTAAAAAAATGGTTTCTTATATCAACTACCGCTTGAAAGTCAAAAGTTAAGGGAACACACGGCCTGTCAAAAAGATCCTATGTAGATTTCCCAAAGCATACTTTCCAATACCTTTTTTATTGTACACGTTATGGTCTATCCGAGTTTCAATCATTTAATCAATACTGTTCAGCCGTTGAGGTGTGACTGATTTATCAAACATCCAAACTTACTTACAGATTTTCACAGAATGTTTTTGTAGGAAAATATGATTTTTTAAATATTAAATACTGGTGTCTTTGTCCTCATTTGCAAACGGAACAATTTTTCTTACTCCAGAGAAAAATACTAGGTGTTTTTATAATTTGTTATTCTAGTTTTTCTCTATTATGCAGATTGCTCCAGTACAACAGTACAGTAAAATAGAGCATTAAAGTAAAACTGCACAACAATACAGCCACGTACATAGTTTTATTCATCTATTGTTATTCTTTCTTCCATACTTTCGTTCTGCAAGTAGAACGCCAAGTAATCTTGAAACACCTTTTGCAGCTAGATAATGTTCTTAGATATACGTACTGTTTACTCCACATACCGTATTTTGTAACCTGCAAAGAAGAAAAAGTTTAAATTAGTTACACGTCAGACAATTTACGCAATACAGAAGTGAAAAAAGAAAGAAAGAAAGAAAATTCATTTATTTGCCACAAGCCACTAGTAGCACACAATATAAAAAAAGAAAATCAAAAAGAAAACTTGAAAATATACAACAATAAGAAAGAGAAAAAGACAATATAATTATGAAATTGTGTGTCCCACGCCTGCGCCAAATAGGACCAGTTCAGCAAAATGTCAAATACAGAAAAAGACCCCGCGGTCGTTCACTTACACGTCGTTGGTCAGATCAGGCTTGAAAGACCCTTCAGTTACGATCTAAACATAATCCTGTTCAAGAGTAGTAATCTATCATCCAATTAGCAAAGCCGAGCTAATCCATATAATGAACAACATGTTATTTTAGCCAATCAGCAAGCGACAACCGGTTCTATTGACTCGTGAACCAATCAATCCGGCTCAAATTCTCACAGACTTACATGTCATGAATTCGGATTAATTTTGTTTTGTTTAAACAATGCGGGATAATAAGCTTTAAAATTATTCATATCGGTTCTAATGTCATCTGTTATGGTAGTTGAAACCGGTTGTGGTTCATTTATGTGTTTAATCGGGGCTAGAAGGTTTTGATTTGTTAATTCATATATTTTTAGTATCAAATCTGAGTTGATTTGCAGAAAGAGAACTTACGATAATTATGTATTCTTAAAATATCATCATATTCTGGAGGCAAACAGAGACTGATATGTATTATTTAACTGATCCAGATATAACTTATATTTTATTTTAATCCTATTTTAACTTATTACTAAATTGTTGGTTTGCCGTATTTTTTTGGATGTACTGTTTCAAAAAATCATTCATTGATAAATAGCTACACTATCAGTGAGTGTCAAGGGTTTTTAACAGACTTTACAAAAAGGAGGAGACTCTATGTTCGGCTGCATGTATTTTTTTTTGGTGTATTTTCATCGATTTCTCCGTCAATTGTGGTCCAATTTAGAAAATTATTTTTTGTTGAAAGAGTATGTTCCCGAATTGGTCCCATTTACATTTGGTATAGATCTTATGAAGAAACTCGGAGATATACAACCATTTTCCATAAATAAAGGTCAACCGCTCGGGATTGCTGCAATCGCATGTCTGTTTATTGTTTACAACATTAATTTTATAACATAACAGGTACGCTCTGAAGGGGTACACAGATGTGTTCAGTTCACCCTAGAACACTCCCATTTCACCGGTTATGTTATTCGGGTAACCTATTCTTCTTCTTTCGTGTCGATTAACTCAAAATATCATCATTATCATTTTAGCCGAAAGATGTCCACTGCTGGACATAAGCCTACCCCAAGCTATAGTCACAACCGGTCATAATTTTGTCCAACCAGTATGTAGGCATAACTTTGGGCATTATACCTTACTATAGAATTTGCTCATTATTTATCACAACTAAAATGTGAAAAATAAAAATATTTTACCAAAAAAATAAAAACAATACAAAGTGAAAAATAACTTTCATTTTGGAAGTCAAAAACACGAACACCGACTTCCAAAATTTAAGATATTTTTAAATTTTTAGTGTAGATATTGTTAACAGCAAATAAACGTACACGTTCTGTGGGATAACCTACTAGGGCGAAGCCACAGAAAAAGTTAGCGGTATAAGCAAAGCAAACAAATCGTTTTCTCTCTAAATCTCGTCATTCAAAATTATGCTTTTCAATTGATAACCTCAAAATACACAAGAGGTTAAGCTCGTTTATATCTGTGCTCACGATCAAAAGGCAGTTGATCTCTCTTCAGAAATGCTCGCGAAATCTATGCTCAGGATTGCGGTTAGGATTCTATTGTTATGAAATCTCTTCTCTGTTCGGCTCAAGATCAAGAACCAGTTATTCAGAGTGCAGGCTTAGAGCTTGAATCAAAACTCAAAGTATTCTTTGAGGTGGATTCTGAGTGAATTCATAATGAATGAATAAGTATATTAGACAGATTTTGAAGTTGTCTTGATTACAACCATGAAAATTAGGTGCGAAAAACATAATAGATATTTGTTTTGTCATAAAACTACTCAAACGAGCGCGAAAGTCCAGTAGAAATCTTTTAAAGAAATTGCTTGCATTTTGGATACTAAAGTTGGTACTCCCAGTTAGCTAGAGGCAAAATCTGCAAGCGGCAAAAGAGACGTAATTTACTTCAATGCTAATTTTGAGCAATTTGCGTCAGCCAACAAAACTTTTTATGACGACGCAAAAACAAATAATATAAAATAAAATACAATAATTTGAATACTTTTTTTACTTTACTTGACTTAAAATTTCTTTGTTTGTAAAAAACATTGCTTTTTAGGGTTCTGAACCCAAAGGGTAAAAACGGGACCCTATTAATAAGACTCCGCGGTCCGTCTGTCTGTCGTCTGTCTGTCTGTCCGCCTGTCTGTCACCAGGCTGTATCTCATGAACCGTGATAGATAGACAGTTGAAATTTTCACCGATGATGTCTTTCTGTTGCCGTTATAACAACAAATATTAAAAATAGAATATAATAAATATGTAAGTGGCGCTCCCATACAACAAACGTGATTTATTTGCCGTTTTTTGCGATAATGGTACGGAACCCATCGTGCGCGAGTCCGACTCGCACTTGGCCGGTTTTTATATTGGTTTAAATACTTATAGAGATTTGGGAATAGATACAACAATCATTTTCAATAACTATTTTTCTTTTATTTGACTTAATATTCGCATTTTGTAGTGTAACTTATAAAGCCATTCACATGACAATACTTCCATTAATAACAATTTTTTATTAAATTTCTGGTCTAAAGAAAAGGAATAAACAGACTCGGAAAAATTCTAGTTGACTTAAGTTCGTACAGCAATTTGATATGAAACCGCAAAGTGACAAGGAAGGTTTCAGATATAACAATTACGTAGCAGATATTAGATACGATATTATATAACTTTTTGACGCAATTTTCTACCACAATGACCAGTTTCAAGTAACTGTCGCCGAACATTTTTGATATTAGCTTCAGATACATTTAATTGCTTATATTCCAGAAAATGCGAAGCTTCGTTTATAATAATTAATATGAGACAATCCAGTTAATTTGGCTAATTGCAAAGTAACAAGCTTCTTCCTGCTTCCGACAGCTAAAAGCGACCCAAATTAGTCGAAATAAGGACATCGGTAAGCAATTTATTTTTACCGAAAAAGCCTTAATAGCCATCTACTCCTGCCCAGCGTATAATTGTCCCGATTTCATTATTCTTCATTACAGTCCGAACGCGAAATTTCGTACCTACAGTAATTATTTTCCATCGAATCTAAGAGGTCTTATTGGATGAAAGGAATAAATTAAATTTTGAAGAACTGGACGCCCTCTCGATATTCATAGCGCTTATTGGAGACACTTTTCCCTATGAAGTGTTTCATTATTTTATACATCTTTGGAAGAAAATCTAATTTCATTTTCAATAATATTTTCAGAGGCTTTTTATTTTAGTAGAAGATTTTAGATTTTCTTTTTAATATTTCTGAATGTAGATGGTATTTTTAAGCAAGCTGGGAACAAAGTGAACACGATAAAACCTAATATTTTAGTAAAGCGGGTTGAGCTAAATTATTCTAGTGTCAATAGTGTCAGAGCAGGGGATTTACTGGAGCGTTGCGAAAATATTTTCTGTTAAAATATTTTAGTAAGTAGTCCTATTTAACTTACGAGAAGAAGGATTCCTATTTATCCGACACTTTCAGCCTAAGGATAGTTCACAACCAAAATTAGAGCTCCTCGTTAAGCCTACTTAAAGCAGGCTAGAACTAAAATTCGAGCCCGACGGAGACGCAACCTAAATAAACCAACTAACTTCGTGAACTGACAAACTGTGAAGGGCTGTATATTAAATGTAGGTACTTAGTTAACTCATTTAATCTGATACCCTTTTTCTCTGACGACGTGAGCGAAAGTTTCAGCTTTGTCAACCAAATAATTAAAACTCTTGCTGAAAGTACGTGCAAACATTCTTAAAATAAACATGACTAAATCTTTTCTAACCATTTTACTAGGGAAGTATGCTTTGTTGCAGAAGACACTTTGTATGAGGTCCATTTAAGCACACTCAAGAATTCACACATAAGCCTTAACTCCCGATAACCAATAAGAAGATGCATATAATGTCATAATGAACAGATAGACATTAATACTATCAAGCATATCGGTTGCATTTCGGAGAGTGTGCGATGGAATTGCATGATCTAATTCCTCCTAGCCCGTTTCATCATCGGACTACAAGACGTACGGCGATGCGCCATCGGTACATGGTGGACATCCCACCCATACGCACTAAACGTTTTGGAAATACTTTTATTATGCGTACAGCTAAGGAGTAGAATTCCCTGCCGGTGTCTGTGTTTCCACATAGCTACAACCTCGGTGTCTTTAAGTCAAGAGTGAATAGGTTACTTCTAGGCAAGCGTGTTACACCATTGACCACATCATCGCTTACCATCTGGTGAGATAGTGGTCAAGCGCGAGTCTATCTATAATAAAAAAAATAAAACATTTCACTTAAATCCAAAATCAATCCCATAATAATATAATAATAATAATAATAAAAATGTTTATTGAAGCAAAAAAGGTTACACTACAGTTTAAGTACAGCTATATTGTAAGAATTATTCCATTGTAACCATTTTGAGTAATGAACCCTGCCTCTCAAACTAGGGCAACCTGTATCTTGAGAGACAAATCATTTAATGGCAATATTATCACAAACCTAAATCCACCAACAATACACCATTGCGATGGTGGGTTGACATGATTAGACCCATATGTGTTAAAGCACTATTATTTTCAGTCGAAACTCGCTATATGGTCAACTTTACGGTTCTTTGATAGCCCAGTGTGCCCGCTATTGTGTTACCCGGTACCCCATTACCACTCAATTGATTTTCTTTAGTTCAGTTGAAAGCCACAGCCCTGCATTATTTTCGCTCGTTCCTTTTTGCTACTAATAGGAGCTCTTTGACGGCCTCGCAACAATTTTCAAGCTGCAGGTTAAGCTTTACTTTGAAGTTATAAAAGGCGTTGTTTTAAATGTATTGGGCTTTATTTGTAACATTTTGGACATAATTTTGAAATAAACTCAAAAAGATTTTCTGTTGGCCTTTAGTTATTTAGCAAAAATTTTGAACGAAATGCCTTTTTTTAATGTATATACTTTTATTGAAAACAAAACTGAAGAAGATTCTTTTTCCACGTCATCGTCACTGTTAACATTTATAAATTTTAATAAGACCATATTTGCGAGTAAGAGGTTGTGACGTCTTTGAACACCCAGAAAATTGCCTGAATCGTTTCACAAACAGCTTTCAACATTTACACAGTGAACGTCAAACAAAAGTACTGAACGTTAGCATATATCATACATACATAATTTAAACGAAACTCCATACATAGGCAGCTGTTAAACTGAAGAGCTTCAGAATCGCAGTACTTTTCGCTTTCCCAACGGTTTTGTATGGTTTGTTTCCAATGAAAGCTCTTAGCAATTCCTGTTATGTGTTTAATGCGTGTGGGAAAATGTTACAATTTGTACTGAAATGTTCTTGAATCCAACATAGAATTATTTATATGAAGTTAATTAAATGACTTCTGTAACACAGGTTGCTACCTAGCACAGGAGCCAGGGCTTCAAATAAGTATGTTACACCTTTATTTTGTATCAATAAACAAATTTATTATTAATTACATTTACAGAACAAAAGCCAGTAAAACCGAAGGCCCACTAATTCAAGTGTAGCCTAAACTGAAATGCGCGATGACAATCGGGTCGCTCGAGCAGAAACTATACGTTCGATATATGCTAGTTTCACTGACAATGCAATTTATATCTATCCATTCCGAAGTTGGGCAATTTATAGATGGATTTCTACTCAATAAACAAGTTATCAAATGTAAAATTAAAGATCAGATTTACCGACGACCTTTGGCTGAAACAGGTTGGATGTCTAACCCAGAGAATTTGGTGATGAAGGACAACTTAAAAGAGACCCATGTCCAGCAATAAGCTGTGAAGCTATCAATCATTCAACTGAGTCTTAGTTTCATAACAGCTATCATCAAATCTGGTTTGAACCATCCGAGATCAAGACCATAACCATCAATATAACAATGAATTAATTAACAGCAGGTCAGATACTAAAACCTAAAATTAAACAATCAGCCCAGCTGAGACCTTGACTGGGCTCATTGTATAATTTTAGTTTTAAACGCGAGGAATTTTCATAGAGCTCGAACCAATTGACCTTCCAATCATAAACACTGAACACTCAATGAACTCAATCATACAAGAACTGATACAGATCTTATTGCAAATAAAGACATATCATTTTGCCCATGTCTGGTTGTTAAGGGAACGTTATCTGATTGAGATAGATGTAGACGGAATATTAATGAAAATGTTCCTTTTGTATTTACCCCAGGCTTATATAAAGACAACTGCCAGTTATTGGTATGATTATCATTGATTATTTCATCAGACACGAATAGATCCGACGGTTCGTCTTGATTACCAATTACTCAAACCAAGACCGGAAATTAGTTGTTGAAATCCCTTCCCACAAAAGCAACCAATAAATTTCCTCATGGAGTAAAATATTAATGAATTCAAATACAACAATAACGCGTAAAGAGTTCCAACGGTACGCTAAAATATTAGTAGGTACGTACTCGTTCGTATCGACGATACGATCCCTAAGGCAGAGCTACTATCCGGGGGGATTACTCCGGATTTTTCTCGGTCCGAAAACTGGCGAAGTTGAAAGTTTGCAACCTATCGAGCTACTTTGCTCCGAGTGTGACGGAAAATGTATGTGTGTTTGAAAACTTTTTAAAAAGCTCTTTGTGTGAGAATCTATTGGTCGACGCGTTCTTCTCTTTTGGATTATTTTAACTGCACTTTTGAGTAAAGGAAGTGTTCGATTTATCTCGGATGCAGTTTCACTTTGTGGATTTAAAAGAGATCTGCTTTCAACTAGAGCTATTTGGGAAAGTGATCTATTCGACAATCACGATAGAGAGGTTTATAGATAAGTCGATTATTTGAAGTTTACCAGCCAAATCTTACTTTGGGAACTTTAAAGTATACTCATGAAAGAAACAAAGCGAAACTAAGAACCCTAGATTCAGAAGCGGAAACAACTTTTCCAATGTTTGCACACAATAAACTTTGAACTGCATGCTATTACAGTATCGTCTTTACTTTGCGACTTTTAAAGTCTCAGGACTTTATACTATGTCGTGTTACTTCTTGAAGTTCTACTTACTCCACACGAGATACGATAGGAGATACAAAGTCAGAATTCCGAGAATTCTAAATGCTCTAAATAAACTTCTCTTTTACTGCCAGTTTGTTTTCTGTTTTCAGAGGTTCTTGATTCTGCTTGTTAGTTGATATGTATTTTACCAAAGATTTGCTCGCTTTTATGCTCAATATGGAATATGCATGTAATTTATTTATAAGCTCAATAAAATACTTAATAGCTCTAATAAACAAGTATGAAAGAATTACAAAAATATATTCATTAGCCACGAAAGTAAAGCTTCAAAATTGATAAATAGAAAGAAAAAATCGACATAGATTTTTACGTCAAAGTTCGAACGACATTTCGCTAGAGGGACAGACACTCGTATTGTACAGGTATATTTGTTTCATATTGTTATATCTCGGTTGATTTCACTATTAGTCTATTTTTGTGTATTTATCGATAAATTGGTTCGATAACAAATAATATTTTTATATATTCGTTCATAGCCACTATTATTTATTGAAATAAATATGTAGTTCGGTACAGGATTCAAGTTATCTTGTGTTTGCTGAGCTGAGACGTTTGTTGTTATGATTTTATGTGAAGCTGTTTGCATATTCTGCGAGATGAAATTCTCCAGAATAGTCGAGACTCAAGACAAGTTAAGGATAATTCATTGCTGCGTTGCTAAATCATTGTTGCCGAGTAAAACGGTTAGTGTGAACAATGATTTAGGTATATTTGTATTACATTGTGGATGAAAATAAACTCCAAATTGTATGGATGAAGTTTACATAGAATAAAATAGAATAGAATACTCTTTATTATGTACATCATATAAGTGTAGAAAAAGAAAACATTACACTTAATACATCTACATATAATAGATGGACCAAATTAGCTTGACACAAGACTCCTTGATAAGGAAAGGTAAGGCTGGAGGAATATAATCCGTAGCAAACTGTTTCGTGTACTGTGTCCGTAGCATACCAGTAAAGGGCCCTCAGTGTAAAGAGGAAAAGTCATGGTGGAAATACAAAATATAAACAAACATACACATAACATCATGCCTGTATTTTCCGAAGAGTTGGGCAGAGGTGGTGGTATAACACAAAATATTGAATAAGTACCTGCATTATGTAGTATTAACAACCAAATCACACCATTGCACTTAAAGTAATATCATTTTTCATTTGCCAACTAACATAGACCCTTTCAATTAATAGAATTGATATTCAGTTCTCAATAATAAGCGCATCGCAATTCTGCAATACGGTTAAAAATGTTTCAATGCAATACAATATTACATTACTGTGCCTTATCCGTTCCAAAGCTATTCTGGCGATGGAATAACCGCTTCTATGACCATTTAATGCTCTGTGAGAAGTGGTATTATAACAGACAGTTATTGTTCCACAGCTGGGCAAAGACAATTGCTCTTTAGGAAAGTATCAATGACTTATATTCATCATTATGTGCCAATAATTTTAATATATTTACAATAAATTCACCACCACTTTACAATATTTGCTTCCATCAACAACGTGGTAATGAATCGACTATTCATTATACACTAGCTCTGCCCGCAGCTTTGCTCGCGCAAAAAAGGTTTTATTATACTAAGGGACCTTACTAGCGCAATGAAAAGTATCCCCTATCCTAATCTTCGTTATAGTCTATCTGTGTTCCAAGTTTCATTATAATCCGGTCAACACATATAGATTTAAAGATATAAATAATGTCTTTAGGTCAACAGTTTAAACATGAAAATTTAACAGACACAGTTACTTTTATGTATATAATACAAAATAAAACATAATAATATGCCTGCCAGCATTACTCACCAAAGACATCGTCGAACATTATAAAATTGGAAGGAAATAAGATAGAAACAAACAATTTCCAACTCGACCGAATGATAGCTGTCGAGAGCAAAATTCGATTAACACCTGCGAATTTCTCAACTTTTTACAACGCGGCCGGTGTGAACTCAATTGAGTTTATCAGCCGACCATACTCCTCCAGTCCCGAACAAAGTTGCCAGGTCATCTGGAAAACTGGGATGTTCCGAGAATTTTAATTATTTTGACATTTAGATTTGGATCTGTGTTTTTGAGTAGGAAAGTTTTTTAGATTTTGTGGGGTGGTGTTAGCAGCTGTTGCTATAGTATTTCTTATTGGATGCTTGTTTAGGACCCTGCATAGGTTTCATTGGACGTGTTAAACTACTGCAGTGGACGTCTTTCGGTTGAAATAATGCTGATGATGAAAGTAGTCCAGTAACATAGCCGCATAGCCCGTATATTTGTCAAAAAATCTAAACGTTTGGACTTGGACCTCGTGACATTTCCCTAGCAATGCCAAACTCACACATTTGTTACTTTTTGAAAATCTATGATAGATGCCACTTTTTCTGGCCCCACATTTATTCTTAAATTAGTATTCAATAACACAAAAACAACTACATTCACTATTCAGTCTGTTGTTTATTAAAACAACCGATGCTATCTCCACAATACAAATTCAGGATTCATTCGGCAATTCTTTGTCCCAAAAATTCGTTCGAATATTTTGGCACGCGTTTCCATTTCGCAATGTACCATAGCTTTTTAAAAACTTTCGGGTTTTGATTCATGATAAAAAAAACTTTAGTAATATCCGTGGAAATGTTGTACAGGAATTGATGATTAAACGAACTTACCTGTAAGTGAAGTTCTATCCCAATTATATGAGTACGTTTCATTCGAAGATAAATAAAAGACACATGTAGTACCATCATTGTACTGGCAACTTCGCACTTATTTAAATATTAGGGTAGATTGAAAAACTTGCGCTCCGTCCGACCCGCCGCAACGGCGCCGAGGCTCCTCATTCTTTAGAGTCCTATTACAATTTTTTTTATTTTTTATTATGGGCTCTGGGAAGGGAGGGACCTTTATCTTCGAATGAAACGTACTCATATAATTGGGATAGAACTTCACTTACAGGTAAGTTCGTTTAATCATCAATTATATTACGTACGTTTCATTCTTCAGATAAATAAAAGACACATGTAGATGTTTAGAGATTAAAAAAAATTGTACCTATATAGTATTAAATGAATAAGATTAAAACTGGTTTTTACTATTATAAATCATTTAATTACTCACAAAAAAGGTTTTATTATTTTGCTCTTTTATAAATTTACAACATTCATTTAGACACTTGTTAAGAAAATCAAGAAAAATCAGATAAATGAATACTCAAATCACAGCTAATAAAGTCCTGGTTATTAACCAGGGAGAAAAACTGATCTTGCAAAACAAGCATCATCGCTCACTGGACGATTATAGAATTTAGCAAACGTCTGCGATGATTGTGACCAACCAACAGTCTTTCTGATGACGTCAAGTGAGACGCCTTGCGTGCGCGCCGTGGATGTGGCAGCGTGTCGGGTGCTGTGCGCACCAAACGTCGACACATCCACGCCGCTCTCCGCGAGCACCTGCTTTATCCATCGGCTGATGGTTTGTGTGCAGGTGGCCTTGTAAGGTTGCCTGTATGTCATCAGAAGGTTTTCAACTGTATTTGGCCTTAAATCTTTTGTAACCGACAAATAATCTTTCAAAGTTGTTGCTGGACAAATATTTATATTTTCTTTGAAGTAAGGCAGGAATAAAATTGGTTGGTCACGACCGGCAGCAGATGTTTTAATGATATCGGTAATTAATATGTTGACTCCGTTAGGACAAATTTTAATGTTTTTAATTTTAATAGATGTAATTGTTTGCGCTCTGTGAACTGTGCATAAGGCTAATAAAATTACAAGCTTCTGTGAAATCATTTTTAAAGGTAATTCTATATTAGGGCCCTATTGAGCGATGTGTTGTAAAACTATTTGAGGGTTCAACGTAGATGCGTATTTTGGAATGTTTGGCCTTAATTTATAGGTTCCTTTTAATAACCTTTTGATCTGTTCATGAGATCCTAAATCATCGCCAAATAGTAAACTTAAAGCCGAACGGTAACTATTAAGAGAACCGTAAGCTGCACCTTTATCAAACTGTTCCGTTAAGAATGAAAACACTGACGGTATACAAGATTTTTATGGATCTTTTTCATTGTTAAGGCAATAATGCCACCAATTTTTTAAGGCCACACTATATTGTTTCAATGTGTTCTTGGCTAAAGATGCCATCATTAAATCCATAGAGACTATAGGGACACCTCGTTTTATAAAAGCGTTCCTGAGAGCTTCGCTGCACCCAGGGTAACTCCTTTGATTTGTGGGTTCCTAGAGGAAGACCAAATATTGTTATTTTCGGCATTTATAAAAATAATATCTGAAGTGAGTAATTTTTGAAATAAAGGGAACCAGGGTTGCGAAGGCCAATAGGGAAAGACAAGTATGCCTTCAGCCTTATCTATTATGACTTTAATATTAGGCAAAAAGGTGGAAAGGCATAAAATAACATGTTATCCCATGAAATTGTGAACGCGTCTATCGCAACGGCATCTGGGTCTGGTTTCCATGATACATATTGATAACATTTGGCATTGGTACGAGAAGCGAATAAATCGATATCTGGTTTGCCTAGTTTAGTCATAATTTTATTAAATACTTCATCTGACAATTTTAGTTCTATATCTTTGTTAATCTTACGTGATTCTTCATCAGCTTCTTTATTATCTTTACTTTTAATATAAGAGGCAGTTAAAAATAAATTTCGCTCTTCGCACCAACGCCAGATTTCTCGTGTCAAGTCGTTTAAATGGGGGTACTGGATACCACCCATGCGATTAATGTAGCTTAATGCTGTGGTGTTATCGATACGTAATAAAATGGAACAGTTACGTTTGTCGCGTGCAAAACATTTGATACCAAAAAATACTGCCAGCAGCTCTAAATAGTTGATGTGGAATTCTAACTCAGTTGACTTCCATTTACCGTCAACTCTTTCGTTTTCACAAAATGCGCCCCAGCCAGACCTGGAGGCGTCTGTGAAAATTTCTAGTTGAAACTTATCAGGCCTTAAGGAAGTAGATGTCGAAAAAATGTTCTGACACCACCATTCCAGATCCGGCAGTATTACAGGCGAAGGACTAAATTTAGATTCGTATGTTTTACAAGTCTTTAATGCTAAGTAATTTTGTCTCTCGAGACGTTTAGTATACACCCAACCGTATTTAACTGCAGGACAGGCGGATGTTAAAACACCGATTAAACTGGCAAACTCTTTAATAGTGCAACGTGGTAAGGGAATGAATTTTTTAACTAATTTTGAAATATGTACTCGTTTATCATTCGGTAAGGATAAAGACATGTTATTAGTGTTATAATTAAAACCTAGGAATTTAGTCTGTTGTGATGGTTGTAAAGAGCTTTTTTCGAAATTTATCACGAATCCTAAATATTGCTATATCCTCCATTTTAAAATGATTTTGAGTTACAAATTTATTTAACAACTTTAAGTTTAAAATAAATCGTTTGCCACCATTTGATTTAGAAGATAAAAATATTTTAGAAATAAATTGTTCTGATTGTGGCTCACATTCATGTATCGCGCCTAATTGTAACAGGTTGTCAATCGCTACAGACATATCTCTGTGTTCCCCATTCGTAAACGTGTTAGAGGGTACAACATTTTGATAAACTTTTTTAGAAAATGGTATTACGTAGCCATTTTTAATCCAGTCCAAGATTGTAATATTACTAGTGATGTTCATCCAACATTTGTAAAAATATTGTAAACGACCTGCGTGTACCTGTAACGCTAGCGTCGAGTCTGGGCACGGGGCTTGGTGCTGGGGGAAGCTCGAGGTCGCGTCGTCGTCGGCTGCCGCTGGTATGCTGTCGCTGCTCGTACATATCCTCCTCGCCCCCCCCTGCTCGCCGAGACGTAACGAGGGGGGCCAGTCCCGTTTCCCGAAAACCGAGTCCTCGATGTCGATGGCCCAGCTGTGAATGCGGGTAAAGACGTCGCCCTTTGGGCGGATTTTTTAATCAGCGATCCTTGTCGCTCAATAGCTTTAGAAGCTTTTATGGTTTCTGAGAGCTTTTCTCCGAAAAGCGTCTCGTCTCTTTCGTGGTCTTTTATAAGTGGTGTAAAGGACTTGTCCAGGCAGGGAGTTATGAGTTTTGTCCTCACTTGAGTTTCGGTATAATGTAGGTCGGTCAGGATCCTACAGCTATCAGAAAGAATTTTAATAGCCAGAATTTTATCATCTCCTAGGAGGAGCTGGGTAATAGCTTTATTTAGGGCGCTTATACCGAGGCCCAGTTGATCTTGTTTCAACTGTATATTTTTATCACGGTTAATAATAATTTCTGTGACCGCAGCCTTAATTTCCGGATTCAAAGTAGGCGCCCTAAGGAGTTTGCAGTTCTCCGGTATATGATACTCTTTAAGTATTTTTTCCTTAAGATCCTTGGCAAGTCCTTTTTTTAGTAAAGGAATCCAACGTTGGGCTAAAGTGTGGTGTATGTTTTCGCCATAAATCGGCTGTTCATCCGTGGTATCGCCCAGCGCTGATAGTAATTCCGGATCGAGCTGCGGTGAATCATCCTGCACCAGTTGAATAGGCGCCTCCGGCGTCATTTCAATATTTTCTTGAACGTCATGAGATTCAACTGGCACGTGATACGGCATCGCCGTGATATCATCTAGCATGGTTCCGACGTCTGAAACGATGAACGTTTTAAATGTAAACAAACAGGCCAAGCGTTTTTTTAAACGTTTTTAAACCCTCGTGTTGACCCGCAGTCAACCTCCAGGCATATTTTACACATCATGCTATACCTTCGTGATACCCTCAAAGTGATATCCTCCAGGCTAGCTTAGAGATGCTAATTTATTTATTTGGGCCACATAAAAAGCGTATAAAAGGTATCGCGTACCTGTATACAGTATTGTATAACTCGTACACGAAATCACTTGGTAAAAAATAAATCATAACTAACCTTGATTTTTCTCAGAATCCGACGAAGATGAATATATAATCACACGACTTCGTTTTGTGTTTGCACGTTTAAGTCTTTTAATTTTATTTTCATAGTAACTAATTTTGTTGTCAGCGCTACGCTTAGACATAATGTTAAAGTAATTTGAGGATAACTTTGACTAAATATCACTGAATATATAAAAGTATTGAAGAGTGAGTGTGCTTGTTGCCGCGCACAAAGAAAGAATGAGGAGCCTCGGCGCCGTTGCGGCGGGTCGGACGGAGCGCAAGTTTTTCAATCTACCCTAATATTTAAATAAGTGCGAAGTTGCCAGTACAATGATGGTACTACATGTGTCTTTTATTTATCTGAAGAATGAAACGTACGTAATATAATTTCTATTTATGTTATTCGTAAAGTACTGCATTGGCGAAATTTTATGTCATAGGTCGAATGGGTTAAAGAATTCGGTGATATGAATTGGAAAAACCTTTTATGAATGAACGGATCCACTAAGATGTGTATTAAGTAATGGTTTTCACGTAAATGTATGAAGTAATTTCTGGGTTAAAGAGATATTTTCTTTAAAGAAATAGACGATTACTTGAGCAAAAAGAGCTGGGGATTGCTTGAGTGGGAGATACCTTGAGTGAAATCAAATTACTTAGATCCTTAGTTTTAGAAGTCTGTATTTCCTTTTTACTATACATTTCAGGTTTTCCTGGCAGCGGGAGTCAAGATCCACATTTAAACCCAACTTTGTTTCCGCACCAAAATTTAAAAGCAAGAACCCCATCCTAAGGAGATTTGGTTTCCTACGACCAATAAATATAGGAAGGTTTACATTTAGCAATCGGCACCAAATATATGTTATATGCAGGCAGATATCCAACGATGGATAATATTGCAAAACTTGGAACATAGCCGCATAGTTGCCCAATTTCTCACTTATAAGTAACGGTAACTTTAAAAATAAATTATTTTCCTTCAAGCTCGTTGCCTCGCCTCTATGTCAGTTTTCGACATCTGACTGCGAATATGTACAATCTGCACATCATATCTTGTGGGAGTGTATTCTTTGGCAGAATTAACGCAATATTATGTTGAATAGTGTACCTACAGGCTGCATCAGGAGTTGTTTACTATACGGACCTTGTGGAAACTAGAACAAATTTCCGTGCGTTCAAGCGTTTTTGCCATACCTATTGGAAACAAATATAGCAGCTCACAATTTTAGGACACATTAATATAAATGATAATTACTATCCGTGGTACTAGGCAACCGGGTTTATCCCAGTTGTAAACGACCCCTTTGTGCCTATTGGCCTTTTTTGTTCTGTCTCCTGCTTTATATGGAGGGAAGTGGATTTTTTTTAATTTTTCTACTCCTCCTTTATTCTTTTCCGATTAATTTCGTTGCGCGATCCAAGACAGTTAAATTCATTCTCCGGGACATTCTTCGAGCTTCATTGCTTCGGCGCTTTTCTGGTGGTCGCCACTGTTGATTCTGGCTTTCAGGAGTTGCAGTGGTTTGGAAATAGTGCAGTGGGACAGACCCAAAAAAAAAATAACCGCGAAATTAGAGGTCTATGCAGATTCTGTACGTGCTTCAAAGTTCTATTAGGCTGTTTTGAACATTGGGTTTGTGTAACTATGAAGCTATGTTCATGTTTTAGGAAAAATAATGAACATAACATACATTGTGGAATATAAAACACACAGTATTTTTTTATTATTTTTCAAATGTTCTGAATACTATGTAGTTAAAAATAAAATTTTCATAACATTCTTCATAAAAATATGCATTGAATGTAACATCATTTTACTAACAGTTGTCCTACAAATCGGTGCCTATATCACTGAAAATAGTATTGGAAAGAAATGCAATGTGCGGTATGGTCTTTTAAGAGGTAACGGGGTAGAGGTAACCCCTTCCATATTGTGCTGATGATGATCACCGGGTGGTTTTAGTGAGGTGCCTTTTGAAGTTTTTCCCCGGAAAAAAAGGTATATAATAAATTAAAGAAGAAAAATAATAAAAAATCACAAATAGTAGAACAAAGCTATCAGGAGTAATCTGACTTGTCAATGAAAGAAACATTGCCATATTATTTGATCACAAAGGTAAAGAAAATTCTGGCAAAATGTGGCACAATATAAATAAAGGCACACTCCAGTATTGGTTTTATGGTTGACGACTTCAACACCAATTTAACAAAATGACGGAACGCAACAATTCACAGTAAGGCTAAAAGGCACCTGTCCCATTGCTGACGAGGAAGGGACTAGCTGTCTCAGGTCTCTCGCTCGAGAAACGTAGGTATATATGTATATGAAGATGTAGTTCCCATCCCATGCCATGTAAAGAGATACCTATACATACAAATAAATGTTCCCTGACTATTCACACGGCAGATGGGAATTGTCTCAACTAGTAAGTCGCAGCGACAAGAAGACAAAAGACAGCAAAGAGGCATTCTAGCATCTATTGTCGAAAAGATAAAATATATGGAATTGATTGAGACCTTTATGTCAATAAAGGCCTTTATATAAAAAGCTTTTTAAATCTTCGATGTTTTTTGATAATTTTTTATATAAAAAGTTAAAAAAAGCTCATATTCTAAATGTTAACTAACATAATTCAAGTACCTAATGTTAAGTAGGCTAAGTTGCCTCTTTTAACATAAAACACTAATAATTTATATCGTGACTGTTCCTGATTAACAATAAATTAAGGAAAGTAAATTATATAGGGTTTGCAGACCCACATTTTTAAATTAAAGTTACCCCTCTTTCTTTTAAATAAAATTTAAATTAACTACATGATTTTATATAAAGAAAACGAATACCTAATAACACCTAATATTCATTTTAAGGTCTAGTAACTGATACTTAATTATTAGGTCTAGTAACTGATACTTAATTAGTTAATTATTATCTATACAAAACAATGTACACTTAAGTACGGTAAACCGCAATCACGCTGGTAAGGTGGTAAGTGGGCTAAGCGTCAAGCCACTGGGAAATCATGATGGGGCAGTTGTTGTATGGTTTAGAAGACTATAGGCTCATATCCCCTAGTCTCTTTGTTAAACTCATGAAGAGAGTTTTCAACGAGATTGAGGAGTAGTAGGTTATCTAGGGGACCACAAAAGATCCCAAATGGGTCGAAGTTTTCGAGTTATTTCTCGGTCCCTCCACAAGATAAGATAAGATGGGTATGAAAAGCGCTAAAAAATAAATGTTAATGTGTGTAAACTAAATGTTAACTGCCACGTTATCAATCCCAAACATTTCACACGCATTTCGACTATCGCAAGAAGAATACCGCTTATCTAAATTGGTCTAAGAGGTAATGAAGAAAAAAAACTCGCTTAGCAATGTTCGCAGCTCGTTGCTCGCTGCCCGTTAATCGCTGGCGATAGGACAGGAGCCCAAAATTAACGCGACATTAATAGACTCCAAATGTTCGCTTTAATTTCGCAAGTTTTGCATCAGTTGTGATTCTACACGATTAATGCAGTTCATTGGATTGTTTGTTAACAAAATAGCTCGTCTGTAATAAATCAGGGACAGTGCTATATTTTGGATGTTTGGGGATGATTTTCGCATACATCATTTTATGCAGTATTTAGGTTTTAAGTGAATTTTCCTTTGTTTGGGTTTGTACCGGTAGATATTGGGATATTTGGACTGCAGTCCCTTAAAAGTATATTATGATAATATAGAAGATGCCATCACATTAAAGTCACATAACCTTTAGAAAAAATTGTTGATGGACAAGTATAGAATGGTCAATATTCCAAGTCAGTTTGAAGAACTTCAACTTGACATAGTCGCCGTAACGAATGGAAATCCCTCGATTAGTGTATATAGCCACAAGCTATACCTACCTTATATCTGACTGCCAATTCGATGATTCGAGTTGGGAGTGGAGTTGGAGAACCTGAATTGGAATATAGGGGTTAATAACTGAGTTCCTATATAACAAAATAATCAAACAATGTTCCACAAAGACTCTTTGCAATAGGGATGTTTCCTGGGTAGAAAAATGATAATTCTATTTAGTCCATCAGTGAGATTATCAAATATGTTGGACACGTATTTTTTGCTTTACCAAATCAATAAAAAATTGCAAAGTTAAAGCGCATCATTGATCAGGAGTGGGGGCTTGTGACGTCACTAAGGCAGTATAAAGTGTACTGGCGGCGTGGCGTTTCACGATATATCAACGCATTATATCGTCGTCAATTTATGTTTACGTGTCAAAAGAAAAAATACGTGTCGAATATTTTTTATTAATATAGATTAGTTTGACGGACGAAAAAAAATTTTTTAGTAAACTTCCCTATTACGATGTCATTCCCATAGACTCTTTATCAAGAAACAAACAGCGATCGGAAATTAAAGAAACAAGGTGAGTTTCACATCTAAAGAAGGCTGTTTACACTCAAGGGATATTTGAAGATTGGACTGTTGCCAAGGGCTTGTTTTGATGAACAACGAAGGTAACAAGACGTCATGCTGAATCGGAATTATTTTCCGCCTTTGTTCAACCACTGACCGGAGATTGTTACGACAAAGTATCCATTTTCTTGAAGAGAAAATCTTGTGTTTATGGTAGTGATAAAGAATATGCTTATATGTCGAAGAAGGAAGTACAAGTTAAGAGTTTTACGCAATGAGGGCTATCGCGTTAGAATTTGCCGCTAGGGGCCAGCGCCCCAGCGCCAGATCTCACTCTACACCAGCGTGTAGAGTGAGATCTTTAAAATGTCTTATTTCATAGCTTTTTGTGAAGTATATGATCGAAATGCCAAATTGGTAACGTGACATTTTTCATTAGCATTTGATATTCCCAAATATTTTTGACTTTATTCAAATCATCGCGACGGTTTCGTTGATATAATGAATTTTTGTCTAGTGTCTATTTAAGGCCCTTACTCCGCTTTAGTGCCGTAAAACGGTTACTTTCTAAAGCCAACTCCTTAGTAACGGATAGGTTAAAAGGTTTGAAAAAAAAAAATATTCATTCATGTACCTGCATATTTTTTTATGAAACATGGTTTTTTCGTGTAACTTATAGATAAGCGTTAAAAAAAAGCACTATAATTTTCGCTTCTTTTGCATATTTCTCCAAAACGACTTGGATGTTTAAAAATACTTTTACACAGAAAAATTGATGGTTATAATTTCTTCTGAACCTACATAGGATATGTAAATCACACTAATATTATAAAGGCGAAAGTCTGTGAGTGTGTATGTTTGTTACTTCTTCACGCTCAAACTGCCGGACGGATCTTGATGAAATTTGGCACAAGTATAGACAATAGTCTGGAATAGCAAATAAGATACTTTTTATCCCGAGAATATGGTCCCTCGGGATAATTTTCGACATTCACGCAGGCGAAGCCGCTGGCAGAAGCTAGTTAAAAAATATTTTGCAAACAAAACTGTCCAAAAGGAGGTCCAATATTGATAGGTACCGCGTTTACATTGGGGAATATATACGCCTTAAGGCAATTGTCATCGGCAATAAAATATAACTTTTTCTAGAACCCAAGTTCAAGGGTAAAACAATTGTTGAAACACAGTACCTAACTATCATAATAAATTGAGTATGGAGCCTTACATTGAAGATACTGATGATTAGCATAAATAACCTCAGTAAAAATACATATGCAAACGAATTCGAAAAAAACAAATCTTTCATTATTATTGCCAATACATTATGACACATTATACTTACAAATTTATTCAAGAACACCTATTTTGCACACAAAAACACCATTAAATATGCAGTGGTCTTGCAAAAATGAACTTCAGTTTTCAAAGCAAAACCACAATTTGTTTTTATAAGAACGTCGCGTCGATTTCATAACTCACAAAGGGTGTACAAAGGTCACATTTACTGAACAGCTAAATTCCATTTAAATAAAGAGATAGAAAGAAATGCGCATTTTTTTGTCCAAGACATTACAACAATTCATTCAATTGAAATAACGAGCAGGTGTGTTAATTTTACTGTGAAAGTACCACAGAGCACCAAGAACCCCTCTGTGGTCACAGTTAGAGGTGGCATTGACAAAACATTCCACACAAACCAAAAGAAAAAAAATACCGATCAAGTGCGTGTCGGACTTGGCATATTTAGGGTTCCGTACCGAACCGCAAAATTAAGTTGGTTTTAATAGGAAAAATGAGGGAATTTCAAAGAAATGACTTCTTTGTTTTCCAATATTTTTAAAGACATGTATACAGTATTTTTCTACTCAACGAGTTCTAAACAAGAATATGCCAGCTATATGGGAGCCCGCCTTAATAAAATTTTTCGTTTTTGACAATTTGTATGGCTTTGGGTCTACTAGATGCTCATACTATGATAATTTGTAGAGCTCTAACTGGTTAGCTGTAAAACCTGTGTAATAGAAAGACAGACAGACAGACACGTGAGTGACAGCGATAGGGCTCCTATGCTGTCACTCACGCCTTTTTAAAAGAAAGAATAAAAATACATATATTTAGTGCAACTTTAGAGGCACATGACAAACGTGCAACAAGCGTGTCATTGTCGGTTAATCATGAAAAATTGACAGCCCGTGACAGTTCTGACTATGGCTATGGCAGCCCATAATTGCGTTCATTTCATATTGCACGGGCACGAATATTATTAGCGTTGACTTCTCTAGTCGTTCCGTGCTCTGTGAAAAGTACAAAAATATTTATTTTGCAAAAAAAATCACAAAGACGTTTACTTTAATTTGCACAAAAAGCCAAAATGAATGATGTAATACGAAGGATTTTAAAACGTCACATTTATGAAAATACATTACCAGTCCCTTTATTTTAATGGTAGCTGATATTTTTCCATTAACTCTGTCGTTTGTTGTCGCTGGAAATAATATTAATGCGTTTCGGAGTTTTCAATGCAATTATTTATTACTTCTCCAGTAAAATTACTTCACATATATTTTTGTGTATTTTAATTTTTAATAGCAAAAGATTTCTCTTGCTAAAGAAAGTGTAGTATCTAAAGTAATTTTTCCTTTGGCTTTGTTGTTTTTCATTAAGCATAACAATAGAGGTTATTTTACAAAGCTTCATAGCTCTTCAAAGAAACTGACGTGACGCGTGTCAGACTAAGCACCCTCATTACCACAATGTCAGTTAAACAAAGCCTTTTAGGTATTATTATAATTATTGTTCATTAATAATGAATACGTATATAAACATAAATACCTTACTAATTATAAATTAGAAAAAAGAAAATGAAACGAAATATTGGATTTACCCGACCTACATCATACACAAACCCGCACCCCCCACTCCTCACCCTCTCTTTAAGGGTTGCACTTCTGTCCAACCTTCGAGGAATACAGGGGTGATGTTATGTTAGATTTTAGATATGAATGAAGTGACTAACATTGCACAGTATGTATATTGATTTAAACCAAGATATAGTGCTCGCCAAACTTCTGAGCCGCCCTGAAGTTGGTTTTCCGATGCGCAAGGCACGAAACGGTGCTGTTTTTATACGAGATTGACTACTACGCAGTTATTGTAGCCAACTTCAGGGTGGCCAAGAAGTTTGGCGAGAACTATATCTACTATACTATCATCATCATTACTATATCATCATTTTAACCGAAAGACGTCCTCTGCTGGACATAGATCTCCCTCAAACGACGCTATATTATTTATTTATTTATGTACAAACAAAACATTTTAAAAAGAAAATAAGTATAAAGATAGAAGAACACAAAGGTCCTGCTTATTATTATTATGAGGAGCAAATTTATATTTTTAATATTACAATACAACTACTATTGAAACATTCTCGTCAAAATTACAATTCTAGGTAAAATCAAACAGCATCTGATTTTGGTTATAGCAGTAAATCAAATCATTAGCATGAATGGAATTCTAGAAACTTTGATAATGATAATGTACTCACGATGGATTCAACATCTGTGGCCCATTTGGCACTAATTAAGAGTGGTCGGATAAATAGAATGTTGGGTCAATTTGAACATTCATATCAAATTTATGAAAGGAAGTCGAAATTCTCGATAATACTCGCAGAAATAATAATGTTCCCGTCCATGAATGGCTTGCATCGAGCCAAACTATTAATAGCTTTGAAGATAGGTTGATTTGTTTGTATGTATTCGGTGTGATTGATCTGACAGCGTGTCAGGGTTGGGTTATCAAGGCAACCGGAGAAAATAACAGTATTCGAATCCTTTGCTTGTTAGCATGAGTAAGATATGGTTAGTGAAATTATTAGTACTGTTTGTTCTATCTAATGTTTTTCAACTAGGCCGTTCCATTGATGGACCTATCCGGAGCTCTGGTCTATTCTGGTCGAAGTTCATCTAGTTAGTCGTTAGTTCTAGTAACCATTTTTAGCCATGGATACTCGAATAAAGAGAATTATATTATATTCTCAAATATTGGAATAATTAACACTATGAAGATTCCTATATCTAAGATTGCATCTGGATTACGCTGCTTTATAGATATAATGGTGATTATTGTTTTATTTTATTTTAAGATATTATTTCACTTATTTATTTATTAAAACTTTATGCACAAGTACAAAGGCGGACTTAATGCCTTAGGCATTCTTATGTAAGAAACAAAAACTCTTATTAATCTTTATCTGGACAGAATTTTAGAATATTCACGAAAATAAATACAAAATACCTTATTGCGAATTTTTATTATATAATAATCACAGTGCAGCTATAAATTATTATAATTATTTTTAAAGCATTTCTTAGACTTGAAATAAATTTTCGTGCAACCAACCACCACCTAGAACAGTGCCAAGCGCGATTGTTTATCTAAAGTGTCTCGCCTTTTTGGGAGCCAACGTTTCACGTACCTATTCTACATCTTTATGTCCTTTATTCTCACCGCTTTCCGCCTGCATTAGTGTATAAGGTATTTAGGTACTTAAGGTTCTCTTTCAGAAAATATTGTGCACAGTAAAATATAAACCAACATAAATTTAGTCTGTAATTCCTGAACCGATTAGAAAATATTTTACTAACAGAAAGTTACTATCTTTATTCAACACTGGTAAGTGGTAACAAATATAAATATCCCGGCAAAAATGCGACAATCCACGGGAGCGCTGCCGCTTGAAAAATCTAGTCATAAATATACATCCATTTTCTGAGTGAGTTTACAAAGAAGGAAAAACCCACTCACGAAAAAGACCTTCATCCTTTAAAGCCCATTGTAAACCACCTAACACAAATACAAACCCTTGTCCTAGTTCCAGAACATTTGTAACCGAATTTATAGCACAAAAAGGAGCATGACACCGCAGTAGTGCAACTCCGGCCAAAAGGTCAACACAACTGCAAGTCACAAAAGTGACTAATAGATCGAGTTTTGACACTTAACACAAGGGGCTGGCCTAGAGTACACTTCTATTACTTGTGTGTCATGTGCTGTGTCATTTAGGACTCTCAATGTAATCAGATGGACAGCGTATAGCTAGACTTGTTTGGCAGTTTGAAAGGGACCCGATTCGATACTATACTTTTTGGGCAGACTTATTAGTTCACTTGACTGATTTGAGTGACACAGTTTCTTTAAGACTATATCGTTCTGAATTTTTTCAGCAGATTTTTTTTTAGATTGATTTTATTGACTTTTCTTTTATAAATTCAAATTAAATTTATTGCATCCACAATGTACATACAGGTGGTAAATATAAGTACAGAAACAAGTAAGGAACTTGTCGGGCACAGCAACATTCTAGATACAGTCAGTGTCTAGGAGAGAGGAATTACACTTAATATTTAATATTTTCTTTATTAACGAAATATTTATAAAGAAAATATTTCCTATCTATTTGTTTTATTTGGTTTGGTGTACTAACATGTGTATGTTTTTCTATGTTTATGTTAAATTATACATTATTATTACTTATTAGTTTATTCGCTCAAATTTTTATATTACAATTAGTATATTTGTTATACATGGTTTATATATAACAAAAAATCAGGTGTCAAGCCATTGTTTTAGTATTGTTTCGCTAATTATGACAGATAAAGCGATATATAATTAGGTATTTGGATTAATCAATGGCCCTAATGAGTCTGATCACTGACTTTGGAATTAGAACCTTGGGTTCTATACAATATGACATTCTATAGGCGAGCGATTCTCGAAATGCAAAAATATTTGAGATTGACGTGACATTTTGGAAGTTTATATCAATTCCAAACATTATTAGCTTGTACAAACGTTATCTCTGATATAATCATCATCATATTTGTCTATAGGCTCTTGTGTAATAATTGCTTTAACATACGGAGTTAAAGCTGAACAGATTCTTGGGTTAAATTAATTCTACTTTTCAAGTGAGATAAGGCACCTTAAGTTAGTAATTATGAGCAAGGACACATCTTTAAGGGGGATATATACGCCCTAATGTTAACGCAGTACTGGCCGAGTGCCCGCTCGGAGCCCAAAATAACAATATTGAACCTCCTTTCGAACAGTTATGTTTGCAAAATATTAATTAAAAAACAAAAATAAATATAATATTTTTCAAAACTTTTAATCCGACTAGGTTAAAAGTTTTGAAACAAAAAACAAAGTTCTAAGGAGTATGCTTTATGCTTTAGAAAGTTACCGTTTTACGGCACTAAAGCGGTCGTAGGCCCTTAGATATATATTTATTATTGATTCATGTACATTTTTTTTAAACAAGGTTTTTTCGTGTAACTAATAGTTTTGCTTTAAAAAATAATTAACAACACAATATTTTTTCGCAATTTTTGGATACTCATCCAAAACGACTTGGATGTTTTAAAATGGAATTTCTTCATAACTGAAATAGCATATGTAAGTCAAATAATATTTTGCAAACAAAACTGTTCAAAAGGAGGTTCAATATTAATATTTTGGCATCGAGCGGGCGCACGGCCAGTACTGCGTTAACATTGGGGCGTATTTAATATCATGTCAGTAGCGGTTCAATATATTTAATTAAAATATGTTATTTGTTTGCACTGTTTCTGGCAGCCATGTGACGGGATGTTTACGTTAAATGCTAAACAAATTCTTGTCAGTTTAGCTAATGAATATTTCAGTAGCAAAGATTTGAAAATTAGATTTATTTAAACTCGCCCTGGTGGGTAATAAATACATTTTTGATAACTGGTGTTAAATCGACATGTTTATCGTTTGGATCAGAAGATAACAAATAAAAGGGTTTCATTACCATCTAAAAGTTATATTTAAAGCTTATTTTGGTTAGGGCAAAGATTGTAATAATTAAAATAATTGGTCGCACAACATTTAAAAGCTATGCAATGCGAAAAATAGAAATAAAGAGGTCCTATAAACTTGTTCTAATTTTGTAATAATATTTTACAACAGGAACTACTGAGCAAATACTGGCGTGATGTAACGACGAAGACCGACGAAGTTCGTTTAATACCCGAACAACACCTAACGAAGGTGTTACGGATACCAGGGTATTCTTTTGTGAAACCTTGCATCCACACATGCTGAACAAACTCCGTTTACAGAAGCCTGGAGGCTTAAAAATATCGCGCTCTTATCCAGTGTGCATAGCTTCATCCATTGTCCGTTTCGCATCTTGTATCTTGCATGCATCCACAATAGAAATGCGCCTTCAGGTAACTATTGTTGTAGGACAAGCAAGCAAATTCCGCCATTTTTTTATTCTCTTTCTAGATACAATACCCCAGTTTTTTCTGCTACGAACAAAAACCAAGGATGGAAAACAATTGTCTATTCTGAATGCGGCGTTTTAAAAACTGAATTTTCACGGCTTACAGTCGTAAATAATAATAATAATAATTTATTTATTTTCAGACACAGTAGTCCATAATCTCATTACATTCATGCATTACATTAAAAATAAAAATAATAAATGAATATCAATTCAAAATTCAAAAAAAAATCAAAGTAAAATGTTTAATTGTTGAATTTTGGCAAAGTATTCGTCAATTTGAAACATTGTACTTGTTTTTGGTTTCTATGGCATTTTGCTATTTACCAAGCGTTTGTGGCATTTTCAAAGAACGTTCGAGTTCCTCTGTAAATTTTTCTATAGCCTACTGCAATTTCAGATGTCGTCTTTTCATCATTCCATTTAATTTGTCAGTAAGATTTTTAACTTCCTACACAGTGTGCGTGTTGCCATTAAACCAAATATTATAACCATTTAAACTTTATTACCCAGCTTTATAATTTTAAGTGCCTATTGTACAATGAAATTTTAGCGACCGCATAAAAACATACGCTGTTATAAAACGGTTATTACCGAAGCAAACATCGGCGCTCGTTAAAATCCATAACAACAAAGTTCAAAGTGTAAAATAATTAACACGGTACACAGCTATTGTCTTTTCAATTAAAATCAATGTCTCGAGAGCAGATGTTTGTAGATAATACTCCCGGTTGGCTGTAATTCGCACCGATTTTTTGTAGGACCGTTCTGGCTAGGGCTCTTCGGATTCAGTGAGGGGTTTTATTGACATTGATTAGGAGTATAATTGTGCTATTCTTTTAATTGCTGTGACTGTGACCCTGCGTTTTACTACTGCGGTGGGTATCTTATTCATTTAACCTCGAAAATCTACAAAAAAAAAAATCTTTTTCTATTTAGGGCCTTACTCACAAAAAAAAGAGAGGTGTCTTATTACCGGGTGTCCACCCGGTTGGAACGGCGTCCGATTAATTAAATTTACAGTTTTTCAGTTTCGTAAAATATGACGAAACTGAAATAACAACACAGTTGATGCACAGTTTAAACACACAATAGCGGCTGGCGCGCGCTCGTACGTCTTCGGTTTTCTTCGTGCGCCTCCATTTTGTGCGAATCTTATCCTGCATGCAGCACGCTGCGGCTCGCCCATTATAACACACACTAATTATTATATTTATATTTATTTATATTAATATAAAAAGGATACCCCCGCCTTTGTACATGTACCTACTTTATTATCACACTGTATGTAATGTTGTTTTTGGTGTACAATAAAGAATTGAATTATGAGATTGAATTGAGATATGAGAGGATATTTAAATATTTTTGCATATTCTCAAAATTGACGGCAAGCTGAATCGGTTGAAAAAGTTTTAGTTTCCTAGGTGATCGGGAAGAGTCTCAAAAATCACTGCAAAAAGGTGTCGGTCTTTGGTGTCGTTTTTTAGATTGTTGTTTTTTCGGTTTATCCCCTCAGCCCGCAAACAACGGATAAATATTAAAGATAATTTATATCCGTGGTGCTAGGCAACTGGGCTTATCCCAGTTGTAAACGACCCTTTGCGGCTATTGGCCTTGTTTGTTCTGTCTTCTGCTTGATATGGAGGGAAGTGAAATAATGTTTTTGATTTCCAACTCCTCTTTTATTGTTTTCTGATTAATTTCGTTGCGGGATCCAAGACAGTTAAACGCATTCTCCGGGACTTCATCGAGCTTCATTGCCTCGGCGCTTTTCTGGTGATCGCCACTGTTGATTCTGGCTTTCAAGAGTTGCTGTGGTTTGGGAATAGTGCGATTGTCCAAAAAAGAAATGCCCACAAACAAATCAGAACTATATATAACGTACGATAAGGAACTCCGTTCTAAAAAATTATCACTTTCATCCGAATAATTTGGCATTTCATCATAGCCCACACACGCATGTTTCGTATTATGACAACCAAATTCGTTCGTTTTCTGCAATCAACCGCTATGAACACACTGCCAATTTACTCTCAGAAGCCCACCTAACAATGATAATGAAACGTCAAAATCCTCGAAGCCACTACGTCTAATACACGTCCCGTTTTCGACGCAGAATTTCAGACTGATCCACACATATATACTGTTAACTGGAACGACGATTAGGCTCTGATACTTGATGAGTCAATTGCGTTAGCTGTTGAAGCGGCAGGAATCTGACGGCAGCATGCGGCTTTTGGTGAACGACTACGAACGGATGAATGAATGAGCCACGTCTACAATGGCATGGGTGTTTAAGGAACGAACATTTTGAACGTGAAGCTAAAACTATGAATGGAGAAAGACTTGTAGTTTATTTATAATAATTATGACTGAATAAATAAAAACCGTATATTAAGGTGTAATTTTAGTGAAACAGAAGTTAGTTAGTACAAATGAACGAAAAGTTTCTAGTTATAATAGTATTGATTTATTTATTTAGGTAAACAACAGCGATACATAAAAATATTTTACAAAATATGCGTACAAAAAACAGGGAAAATAAGTACCTAGGTAAGAATTATTTCTGTGACACACAAAAGTTCTTACAAAACTTCAAATTGACGTGGAATTTTCTAACGCTCGAAGCTCGTTAGGAAACTCAAAGGAATGTTTTGGAAAAAGAAGACACAAATTGTGCAAAAGTTAGTTCTGATTGTTATGGAATTACATTTCAGCGAGATACCTATGTGATGATAACAAAGACATCTCATTAAAACTTCCATTGATAATTTTATGAAAGTAAACAAAGTACTTAACAGTGCTTTGTTGTTGTTTCTATTTCTTAGAAAGCCAAATCGGTCGACGTCAATTGCTATAAACTTCAAGTCTAACCCAGACAAGGTCCAAATCTAGTCTTCACTGGCAATGAACTATGCAAGCTTATTAAAAAAATCACTAACATAATGAGAAAATTAACTACATTTCAAAACCACGTCACAACAAACGCTTATAATCAAAATGACTTTGACCTACAACCACAAGTTCATCCAGGTGATACAGTCTTTACAATTGGTTTGTTGAACCAACTTTTTTTTTGTAATAAATGGAAAGATCACATATAAGTTTTCATACAAAACTATTTTTAGTTTTTTTTTTTCATTGTAATTACAAAGTAAAATCCAATCGAAAATATTTTTTTGAATCCAGTACCGAAAACACCCCGACAGTTTTCCGAACAAAGCCGAGCCCGTGTGACGTCACAACGTTCATTTCTACTCATTGTGGCACATAGCTTATACAGTGTTTTGACTTATAACCAATTCCATCTTGTTATTATCGTCAATATATTGATGAATATCGAATACATTCATCATAAATATCGAACCTTAAAAGTTATCGTGCTTGCTTCGCATCATTATGTACGAATATTACAAATAATTCCCCATTATTATGTGATTCGCGCAATACCCAACCTAGCAAACTGTACTAAAGTTTTGAGAAATGTTCTATGTCTAACTAGATTCCAATTAGAATATGTTAATTATGTTGTTATCTTGTTCTAATTTAGTATTAGATTCTGATTAATATCTTAATTCGATCATTAAAGATTGAGAAAAGTAAATTTTTAAGGGAACTTTCGAGCAAAGTTGACATTTTTGTATAATTACGTAACTTGAAAACATGATTTTTTGTTTATGGAGATATATTCATTATTTTAATTTTAAATGACGGATATAGGCGTAAAACTAATATTTCTGTTTGAATGGTGAAAATCGGTCGACGCATTTAAGAGATATTTGAAAATGTACCGAATTAATATTTTCACGTTTTTGTTCTACAAAGTTTTTTAGTGTTTGTAATTATATTATATAGATATTTGTGTTTAATATTATAAAGGCATATGCAAATAATAAAAAATACCGAAAATTTTTAGGATGTTATGCAAAAAATAAATAAAAATAAAGGCTCCACAGATTTCGGGTTGTATAATATTTAGTGGTACCGTCGAAGTTGCGCGCCAATCGTGTTTGTTAGCTTTTTATTTTACACGAATATCACCTACCCATATGTAACAACAAATACATTATGACAATTATGTTTCTAAATGTAATGTGTACAATGAACAATAATGACAAACACCGGTCGCGGTCCATTATCACGTAATATTCATTACGACTACTTTACTTAAGCTCAATTTTTCCAAATCGTCCATCAGATGGATATCTTTTCGAAATTTGCCTGTATGAATCCTTTATCACACATGTCTAAATAAAATTTGCTGTTATAAATAATATTTTTGCACTAATTTTCGGATATTTTTAGTAAATTTACGTGACACTGTACTATGGTGAAATTCCTTGAACGTTATGACGTCACCAACATGGCGACCAATCATGGCCCGTTCGTAGACAGGTGGTTCTTTTTAAAATTTTATCGATTTTCAATTGCTTATAATAAATTGAAAAAAAATATTTAAGAGATTTTTGCAACGACAATATAATTTATGATATGTAAAGTTACAAAATAAATTTTAAAAATCGTATTTTTTTTTAAATTCAACAACCCAATTACCCATATCATGGTAGGATATGCTGGAACTATTGTAAAATATATTTTAGCATATTCGAACAAATAAACATATTTGATTGGATTTACAACAAGGGCGTTTATACTGCAATAAACGCCCTTGTTGTAAATCCAATCAAATATCATGAAACTTCAAAGAAAAAATCCAAAAATAAATAAATATTATTCTCTCAGACTGCCAATATTAGATATCAATTTAGTAATATCCCTTTAATGTGATTTCAGAAAATAGCAGCGATATTGTGTTACTGTTTGATAATAATGTAACTTTGGTTAAACTAATCCGTGCTGAAATAACATTATTAGGATGCTTGGTATCGATTTCACATTACAGGGTTTGGTGGTAAACAAAGCGATAAGCTACTGTTGATTTAAGATTAACTATTTGAGTATACTATTTAGTTTGAACTTAAGTTTTATATTGTAATGTTAATGGTCTGTAATAAAACTAAGTGAGCCAGTGATAACGTGACAGTTGACAGGACGGAATGGAAGAATAAAATGTGATGCGCTGACCACAAGTAAAATGGGATAAGTCCAGGAAGATAATGATGATAAAGATGTTTGAAATGAACGGAACAGATATCAAGGGTGAGAGATGAACGGTAAGACACAATGATATAAAAACCAGAAAGAACATTAACAGAATCCATTGATGGCACGCTTCGATGACTTGGCACACGGTTCTCGGCACACGGCTCCCGACGGTATATATTTTGTGGAAAAGTTTTTATTTTTCTCTTTTTAGTTTTGGTACTATATAGCACTAAAAAGTGAGCAAATTCTATTGTTTTATACAGAGTACCCATAATAATAGTTAAACAGAATACCCATAATATCTCAATTTACACATTCGTGGTTTGCCATTAAGAAATTCAGTTATATGTTTTATATCTTGAAACTTGTACTATTTCCTAACTTGAGAGATACTTAATCCAATTAAAAACAAAAAAACCGATTACTCATTTTGGAGAAATGTGCATACAAACGAAATTTGGCACACATGTTTAGACGCCCACATAGAGTAGCATAATATGTGAATATTGATATACCTCCTTTTTTTGAAGTCGGTAAAACACTGCAGTGAGAAAAATATAAAAGAGGCATTGTGTTTTATGAAAAGTGAAATCGAAAAAATAATTTAAAAGTAGAGATATACATAAATGTATCCATCAAAAGCGAATTCATTGTACATAATATCATCTACTTTTCTTACTTAGAACTCACATTAATTTTTCCAACTTTTATACAATGATGGATTTTGATATTTCGGAGTTGCTCTACCAAAGTCTTCAGGGAGTAAAGGTTACACTATGTGGGAATGTATTGGATTGATATCCGAAATTGTATGTATAACATTTCCTCGTATTGATAAGGAAGGAAGCGTAGCATAGGAAAATTGCGAGGAATATCAAGTAGGTGTCACTGAAGATTTGAAGAAAAAACTTTCAATATTTTGGTATAGAAAATGTTCACAGCTTGACGACATGAACTTCACAATTGATCTGTAAGATTCGGAGAATGGTCTGAGTGGTTTTACTGTTTGAACTATATTATACATATACTAGCTTTATCCCCGAGTAATTTGTATCTTAGAGAACAAAATTAATTAAAGAATTTTCTTAATCGGATCAATACAGCCAGAGATTACCTAATTGGTAATGCCCATTGATATATTAAAAAAACCGGTCAAGTGCGAGTCGGACTCGCGCACTAAGGGTTCCGTACCATTATCGCAAAACACGGCACAAAAATCATGTTTGTTGTATGGGAGCCCCACTTAAATATTTATTTTATTCTGTTTTTAGTATTTGTTGTTATAGCGGCAACAGAAATACATCATCTGTGAAAATTTCAACTGTCTAGCTATCGCGGTTCATGAGATACAGCCTGGTGACAGACAGACAGACAGACAGACGGACCGCGGAGTCTCAGTAATAGGGTCCCGTTTTTACCCTTTGGGTACGGAACCCTAAACACACCCACGAAACATGAAATTAAAAAAAAATGAAATTAATAAATATTTTTTCTTTCTTTCTTTTCTTTCTTTAAATTTTATCTCTTTATAATATTAGTTTATTATTTACTGGTATGTATCAGATCTCGAAAACGCTTGTGGTAAATGCCAAGGAAACTGGCAGTAACTGGCAGTCTTGATAAGACTGACTTTCGCAAGATCATATTTCCACGAAAATAATTTATGTTCTGGCATTAAGGTAAGATACAAGCTCGTACTCTAATTCATACATAGATATATACGCAGTTTGTGGCTATTCATAAACCAAGCAAATACACAAAATAACCACAAACTGTTTCAGAAGCAATTAGGTACCCATTATTACGAATAGCTCATTTAATAAAGTTACGGTTCTGCCTGCAAAATACTGTTATGGCATTAGAAATTACAAACGCGTATACAAATCCAATTGAATAACTTTGTAATAGACGAAGAAGTTATAAAAAAATATTTTCAGAGTGAAAATCAAAGTGAAAATGGAATCGAGTTCTACGAGTAAGACAATCTTCAATTAAAACTTTGCTTCGATTCTCTAGTCGGTAAAATAAAATCGATAAAAGACAAGCAAACAATCTTTCGATTGGAGAGTATGAGACAGAAGAGAATAGAAGACATTGAAAATTCATCGTGTGGAAATCTTGGATTAAAAATACCGGTCCCAGGAACGAAAAAAGCAAGCGTTTTAAAGAACGCTCGGGTTAACTCTGTACAAAATCTAAGACAACAATCGCTTTAAAATATGAGTAAACTGATACGTATTATTATTAGTGAGCTAAAGTAAACCAGTAGAAAAGTAATACGATTTTCTCGAAGATCGGCATGAGAACTTGATCCAATTATACGGCAACTTAATACCAAAATATCGTTTTCCTATCAAGGAGATCAGGACGAAAACAACAGTTGTGTAATCATTGAATTATTATTGTGTGTATGCTCTTTAAAACTTTTGACTGGAATAAAGCAAATTACTGTTAAGGCCATTTATAAAGATCTCATTTAATTTTTTCATCAGAAATGTTGTATTATTTCTATATAACGTGTATACTTTGAGCATATTGAAACTTATCGTGCTATACACTACCTTTAAAATACTGAAATATTCCTTCGTTTTCTGTTCCAGGAAGATCTACTTAACTTTATGAAGGTGCAACATACTAGAAACTCTATGAAGGAAATATAACATGAAACACAGGGAGATCCTAAGTGCGCAGAAAACGAGGCCTCCTTAAAGTTCATTACATTTATATAATGCCCGTGAAATTAATTACTTGCTGTATGTTATAGATGACATAACTTATAAACATGATACTGAAGAAGGACGAAGCCAAATCTACGAAAGCGACAATGTTGACTGCAAAAAGCAAGTAACGCCTTAAAAGACGTTCTGAGAGAGGAGATTGATAATTTTAAGTGAACATAATACGAGTAATCAGCTGAACTTGGCTTAAAAATAAAGTATACAGCTACAAAATAAGTATAAAGCTACTGTAAAGTGTACACATAATGGCGCATTGGGTTAAACGATGTACCTACATGTTTCACAGGAACTAATGAACGCGCGCGCTGCGTGTTCGTTAGACCTAATAGTATAAAATTGTGTGTGTTCCCTGAATATTATGAGATTTAAGTTTTAGGTGATAGCGGGACTGGCAACAGGGGAGAATACAATTGCATTGCATAGAGACACAAATAAGATGAAGAGCATTTTGATTAAAATAATATTGTAATGTGAGTCATTTTTGCAGTTATTAGAAGTCATTACATTTTTTCTCATTTTGTCGATCCCTAACGTACTTATTATAAAATTATAACTCACTTCGATTTAGTTTTTACTTATTCAGAAGAAAATAAAAAAACAGGAAATAAACAAAAGGAAGAAGGTATCAATTCTGTTCTGCCGTAAAAGTTTCTGATTCCTGATTCGTGTACCTTTCAGGAACTGTAAAAACTGTGGGATTTTATCTCTAAGCCTTAGACCGTTACAGAAAACCCGAAACACTTCGGCCTAAAAATTGACCCTCCAACAAGGCCCAATAAAGAATTTATCCTTCTCAACATTTGTCCGTAAACTCAACATTTTATAGGTCTTTCTCGAACAAAAATCTCAGCACTTTACAGATTGGACAACGTGTAAGACTTTGTAGGTATAAACTCTTAACAAAATCAGCGGAGCGACAAAACAAACTACAGGATTGAATGTCTCAATAACTTCTATTTATTTGAAGTGTTCTACATTATCGGATTTCCGGGTTCAGACTTTTTCAACAAAGGTTTTGTTTGAGAGGGTTTTGTTGGAGTTAAGAGCAAAACTGTTGGCTAAATGCAACAGTTTTCAACAAGTTCTTCGAAGAATATTGAATTGCATTGGTTTGATACTTGATAGGGTAAGGTTACTTTGCACACAATAATAAGTTTTTCTGTTCATTATTTGTATCTGTATTTACATTTATCATATAGTTTTGAACTCATATTTTACGCGTGTTACTCTTATAGACAACATTGCCTTTGATATTAGTTAGAACACGCTAACGATATACATCCATATGGTAAGAAAATGGAGTTCCTAAGTGTATACCGCCGATTCGGTTAATATCAACAAACGTAGTACATTTATCCAGATTAGAATATGAGAGGAAGTAACGATAAAAGTGGTTTACATGACATACTTCTGGCACAAATCCAAAATATATGCGTCATGGGAATTTATTATAATTTCTATGCACTGACATGAACAGCGTTGCCTTTGATAGACAAGGCGATTAGCCTGTTCGACGGACTGACGAGACCGGTATAAAAAGCATTAACTATATTTATTTTAACCACATATGCGTCCCTAAACCTGTGCCGAATGTGCTTTGTCAGAAATGGCAGATCTAGGTCCTAGAAATAAATAGACTAATGTAATGCCTAGTATAGGTAGGCTTGCATTGGTAGGTATTAACTTTACATTGTATCATAATTCGAATAAATTATGCACCACTGCAGTGGCAAACGAAACCTGTCGAGACCCAGGGCGGCAAACTTTCGTTCAAAAATTAGTGGTGAACATGAAATCATGTCGGTTTTAAAAATCTAACCAAGCCGCTTTGTTGACAATTCTCAAAGAGTTAACTTAGCTGAAAAGCAGTACCTATAATTCTTTTGAAGTTGATAACACCAAACGCAAAAGAAAATCTTTTCTAAAATGCCATGCAAAGCAATCACATCTTTTTTTCCTCTGTGGGTAGACGCAGGGTAAACACGCCTTTTATACAGCTCCCAGTTTTAATTTATTTTAAATAATTTTTAATAGTATTTTTAATGTTTTAATTATTTAGTATTTATACTTACCACCCTATACTCATTATACAATATTTCCAAATCATTTTGATACCTCATACTTCTTTCTACCTACTTACTTTTCTTCAAACACATCATGGACTCTAAATTGGCGACTAGTTTGGAAGATCTGGAGGTCCTGTTCAATTCGCGAATGTCAGAATACGAGAAGAAGCTCAAGAATGCAGCATCTGAAACTCGGCCTACCATGGAGATAACAGCGCTTGCAAGTGAGTTCGCAGATTTTAAACTATTCGTATGGCAAGCACTCTCCAAATTTAAATGCCAAATAGAGTTGTTGTCTCTTGGTTTTGATAGGCATGAGACCCTGATGCGGAGGAAGGTACTCCTGTTCCACGGTGTAACTGAGCATCCCGGTGAAAAGTTGCCAGAAGTAGTTCACAAGGTGTTGTCAGATAGAATGAGATTGCCTGAGATAAGTAAGGACAACATTCATGTCTGCCATAGATTGGGTTCGACGCGGGGCAAAGCTCGGCCTATACTGGTCAGACTATACACCACTGAGCACCGTCACATGATCTGGGAGAGCAAAAAGTCTCTGAAGGGTACAGGTATCACAATCTCCGAATTTCTCACGCACACAAGACACCGCACCTTTATGGACGCGCGCAAGCATTTTGGAATGCAGAGTTGCTGGTCGGTAGAGGGGCGGATAGTAATCATCACACCGGATACCAAGCGCCACAAAATTGAAACTCCGGGCGAACTTCAAGCTCTGGTGTTGCGGTTCCCCAAGTCTTCTAGTGGATGTGGCAACTCTGCGCAGTCTGTGGATCATCCTTCAGAGAACGTGAGTGCGACTGAGTCTACTGCTACGCCCTCAAGGGATCAAAGGAGGGCGCGCAGGCGTAATTAATGTCATTGTTGTCTTGTCCGTTTGCCAATCTACTCTTCATTAAGTCGGAGTGTAGTATATACTTATCACTTTTAGTTATTTCTGTGCCGGTATCTTAATATTTGATACTTTCTGCTTCACCTTCATTCTTTCACTGTGTTGGTAATTACGATGTCGGTATCATTATTTTATTTATAATAGGTTTATTGCACTTGAAACAAGTCATCCGAACAACTTAATCATAACGTCTGGACTGTCATTGTCAATTTGACTGTTGACAGCAGTCTGACAGTTGTCAGTTTGCATATGCGTTTCGTTTTACGCTGTTCTAGAAATTCATGTTTATGATGTTTTTTTTTTTTTGGTTACTTGTTTTTGGTGGAATGATAATCAATTCACCAGTGAGTTAGGGGTGGTTATTTTAAAATCAACCAGCCTATACGTGTAGTAGTAATTAGTTTTGTTTTGTATAAAAATTGTTGCATTATTTTCTTTTTATTGTATTTATTTTATATACGTATTTATATTTATCTATGGATGACCCTGTCGACCTAAATGACAGTTTTTTCTCATGTTCATCTTCGACTTGTAGTTTTATTAGTGCGGGAAGTGAGTCCCCGCTTCAAACTTTGCATGAAAACATATCCACTGTCTTCTCCAAGTATCCTAAAAATTTCCACATAGCCCATATTAATGCTCAGAGTGTTCCTGGTCACCACTCCGATCTTCTGGCATCCTTTAGCAGTGCTCATCTTGATGCACTCCTAATATCTGAAACTTTTCTTAAGCCTTCTCTCCTTTCTGCGCACTATGCACTTCCTGGCTTTGTTCTGGTCAGAAATGACAGGACCGGCAAGGGTGGTGGTGGTGTCGCTATTTATTTACGTGCTGATATACCGCACAAAATTGTTAGTGCATCCCCATCTCAGTTCTCCGAGTCGGCTGAATTCTTGTTCCTAGAGATTATCTTAAATCATGCCAAAATATTACTTGCAGTCTTCTATTCTCCTAATCTTCACATCAACTATTTTGACTCTTTGGAATCGTCACTAAATTATTTTTGCCCATTGTACGATCATGTTATTTTGATGGGTGACTTTAATACATGTTTAATAAAAAATGACTCACGTTCACAAAAACTCCGTTCCCTCTTATCCTCTTTTAATCTTGAAATTCTACCTCTTTCTGCGACACATAACTTTCCCAACTGCACGCCTTCTCTTCTTGACCTTATGATTGTTTCTTCCCCTCACAATGTTGCTGAGTTTGGGCAACTTACTGCAACCTTTTCTTACCATGACCTCATCTATCTCTCTTATCGTATCCGGCCTCCTAAACGCAAACCTCAAGTCTTTTTTTTGCGTAATTATAATGGTATTGATCTGGTGGCGTTGAAGCGTGATGCAGGTGATGTCGACTGGTCTCTCGTCTTCGAAAGCGCCAGTGTCGATGAAAAAGTGAATTATTTTAATTGCAAACTGCTGGGATTATTCGACAAGCATGCACCGCGTCGGCGAGTTAAAGTTAGGCGTGATCCTGCTCCGTGGATGAGCACTCTCATTAAAGACGCTATTGCTCGTAAGGACAAGGCGAAGAGCAGGTACAAGCGTAGACCCACGGATCAGAATCTTGCTCACTTCAAAACTCTACGTAATCACTGCAGTCGTCTGTGTCGAGATGCTAAGAGACGCTATTTCCACGAATCTCTAGTCGATCGGAAGCCTTCTGATGTCTGGAGATTTCTAAGGTCTGTCGGTATCGGCAAAGCTCCCACTAATACCTGTAAAGATGTCGACTTGTCGGCTCTTAATAGGCACTTTTCTCTTCCACCTGTCTCTCTGGACCCTAGTGTCAAAACTGCCACTTTGATTGAACTCTCCGAATTGCCGTTACCGAATTGCCCACTGTTTAGTTTAAATTCTGTCTCGGATGACGATGTCAAAAAATCTCTTCTTGCTATTTCCTCCTCTGCTGTTGGCCATGATAATTTGTGCTCGAGAATGATAATACCTATTCTCCCGGAACTCTTACACGTTATCACTCACATTATTAATTATTCTTTATTCTCTGGCACATTTCCATCAGCTTGGAAACAGGCACACATAATACCCCTTCCTAAAATAAACAATCCTTCTTCTTTATCTCACTTCAGACCCATATCCATACTTCCTTTCCTCTCTAAAGTTCTCGAGCACATCGTTCATGGTCAAATTTACAGATTCCTCTCGTCTAATTCTCTTATCTGTCCTTTTCAATCTGGCTTCCGTAGAGGTCACAGTACTGTAACTGCACTTCTGAAGGTCACTGACGACATCCGCTGGGCTATGGAGAATAAATCTCTCACCGTGTTAGTCCTGCTTGACTTCAGTTGTGCGTTTAACTCAGTGGACTTTGACATTCTGCTTGGGGTCCTTCAGTCTATTAACTTCTCTTCCTCTGCATTAGCCTGGTTTGACTCTTATCTTCGGGGTCGCTCGCAGTGTGTTCGCCTTGAAGAGATGTTCTCTGATTGGTGTGATCTCACTGTTGGTGTTCCTCAGGGTGGCGTTCTCTCTCCTCTTCTTTTCTCTATCTTCATAAACACTGTTACCAAAGTTATCACTTCCAACTTCCATCTTTACGCAGACGATTTGCAGCTTTACCGACACTTCTTGCTTGCAGATGTGGACTTAGCGATCGACGCCATGAATCGTGACCTGGAGAGTATAAGTAAATGGGCCAAGTCCTACGGATTACAAATCAACCCAACCAAGTCCCAGGCTATGATCATAGGCAGTCGGTACTATCGCACTGCGCTTGACATATCCAATTTGTTGCCTTTATCTCTTGACGGTTCGACCATCGCTTATGCTGAAACTGCTAAGAACCTTGGTGTCTTAATAGACAGTAATCTTTCTTGGCGAGCTCAAGTAAATGAGGTAAGTCGTAAGGTGCACTTTTCCTTTCACTCGTTAAAATCCCTTCAAAGCCTCTTGCCCTTTAAAACTAAAATCTATCTAGCTCAAACTTTAATTCAACCGATCATCGATTACGCTGATGCCTGCTATCTGGATGCCACGGAGGAGCTCTTGAATAAGCTTGAGCGCTTGCAAAACCTGTGCATCCGTTTTGTTTTTGGTCTGAGGAAATACGACCATGTCTCTCAGTTCCGCAAGGATCTCAAGTGGCTCCCTATCCGCCTTCGCAGGAACACTCGAGTATTATGTCTCCTCTTCAACATTCTGTTTAACCCTACTTACCCTAAATATCTACGCGATCACTTCTCCTTCACTCGCCCTGCCGATGTCCCATGTAGATCCCACCTTAAGCATCACCTAAACTTCCCATCCCATAGTACTAATTTCTATTCCCACTCCTTCTCTGTTCATGCAGTACGACTGTGGAACTCACTTCCACCTAAAATTCGTGATTCCCAAAATGTACATCTATTCAAGAAACAAGTCAAAGATCATTACCTCTCCACCATATTGTAATTATTATATATTGTTATGTATGTATTTTTATCTTCTATATGTTTATTTAAGGTATATGTGTTATTTATACATTATATGTTAAGTTAAATAGTTATATAGTTGTTAGTCTATTTTAAGTTTCCTTATTTCCTTCTACACACTGTGTCTTCGTATATCATCCAACTTTCCTGTCGCAGGTCTGCTGGAAGAAATTTCTTTTGAAATAAGCAGTACCTTTGTGCTCTTCTATATGTATTATTTCTTTTCTCTGTTAAGTGTTTTGTGTGTACATAAATAAATAAATAAATAAATCATTATCGGTAACACTCTAGGCATAGTAAGTGAAGAATATCGATCACCACTTAAGCATGACATACATCACAATACACTTCCTTCCAAGAAAAAGATTCCCACGCTTTATTCTCACAACTTAGACCGCAGCAATCGGACAAGATTACAAGACATAACGTAGCTCTATGAGTGCGAACATTTTGCTTAGATTACAATCGGCAGTTGAGCATCAACCGCGGTAAGCTTTTGACTTGGAATTATGATTTTCTTGGTGTTTCAGCAGCAGTTCGGTAAAAATATAATTTTGGTAGATTTGATTATATACTAACATGTTGGAATACTAGGTAAGGGTCTTAGGATTTGATGTAATCGGGAGGCATTTACATATAATATTGTCGATGTTAAAAGAAACCCACAGAGTAAAATAAAGACAAGTAAAAGAAAGGACTAATATTTTGGTTTATTTAAAATCATGTTTTGTAACTGCTGTGAAAGTGAAATGTTCAGGTTGCTAATTCTTCTGTGAAAAATGAAAAAAACATGACTGTTTTTAGAAAACTTACCGATACATTTTTAGGGTTTTGGATATTTTAACATCATACTTAAAAAGCAGTTAAACTATTGCTTCTGGAGTTCGCAAACGTTTTCAAGCTTGTGCATTTGTACAATTTACCCATCTACAATAGATGTTAACTGAAAATTATTTTTCTGTCCGTCAGGTAGATTAATAAAAAATATTGGACACGTGTTTTTCTATTGACACGTAAACATAAAGTGTCGACGATATAATGCGTTGAAATATCGTGTGACGTCACGCCGTTAGTACACTTTATACTGACATAGTGACGTCACAAGCCGCCACTCCTGAACTTTGATGCGCTTTATCTTTGTATTTTTTATTGATTTGGTAAAGTAAAGCATACGTATCAAATATTATTTGATAATCTAACTGACGGACTAAATAGAATATTAATTTTTCTACCTAGGAACCATCCCTATTTTACATGGTTCATACAGATGGCTTTATGAGGAGCTCGTGGCTAAATAATAACAGCCGCACGGGTCGATCTTCAAGGTTAAGCAACGCTTGACGAGGTCGGTCCGTGGATGGGTGACCATTTCAACATACCGAGTTTCCTCCGTGCCTCGGAAAGCACGTTAAGCCATTGGTCCCGGCTGTCATTTGAAGATCTTTGACAGTCGTAACGGGTAGTCAGAAGCCTGAGATCTGACACCAGTCTTGCCAAGGGATATCGTGTTACCCAGTTACTGGGTTGTGGAGGTCTGATAGGCAGTCGCTCCATGTAAAACACTGGTACTCAGCTGAATCCGGTAAGACTGGAAGCTGACCCCAACAATAATTGGGAAAAAGGCTAGGCAGATGATGATACAGATGGATTTATAGACAGGAAAAGAATAAACCTTCACGTCCTCTGTTTGCATACAAGGGCTTACTTTCAGGATATATTTGATATTCCGCTACCACTACGGAGAATTCATTCATATTGCTCTATCCTCTCCAGTTTGCAAGTGAAAAAAACCATGCCCATTTATTTAGATTTTCATCCATCAGACCAAAGACCAAGGGACCAACAGTTATTCGGAAACAACATTACTAAACCACGGCTAAGTGCCTACAGTTTAGTTGAGTTGATCGTGTGCACACTTTAAAGTCCATACATTATTAATCTGTGTTCAAGCTGCTGTTTGACTAAAAGCGGCAGGTACCCTGGTTACAACGAAGTTTAGCTGGCAATCAATTTAGATGAATTTGGTGGTTGGTGGCAAATAACGTTGGGAAATTGAAACAGAATCAGAGTTAGTTGGTGAAATGGCGAATACAGGGAAAAAAATTGCTGCTTAGACACCGTTTACCTACATTGATGTTAAAATTAAGTAAGTTTGGTCATGTTTTCACTTTGCAAATAAGGCATAACATAGGTAATATCTGCAGACACATAAATATATCTAAACACTAGTATGCAAAGTAACTTTGATAAAATAAACAAGATTCTACCAGCAACTAACTAACGCAACAGAAACACCGTTGTACCATGAAGCAGCTAAATAAAGAACACCTCAGTGGACCTTAGCCATAAGACTCGTCGCTTAGGTAAATTAAGGTCAGCCAAGAGCCTTTCAGTGAGTTGCACTCGACCTCCGGTTTACATATGCGTAGGTACTATAAAAGATATACTCACCGAGCACCACCGCTTCTCGAATGGACACACGAAGTTAGCTCCCGGTTCTACGCAAATACACTTGAAATCTTGCTGGAATTGAAGTAGAGATCCAAACCAAAAAAAAACTTATTTTTTGGTACAAAAAAGTTCTATTTTCATTGAACAGTATTAATTAAAAAAATGCGAGATTCCGCGTGCGAAAGAAGCCGCGGGAAAAACCAAGTAGTCATTGCCATAGAACATTTTGAAAAACAAAACAAATTATTCCGTTCCACCAAGGCATAACTGTCGATATTTAATTGACAACAACGCGGTTCGACGCAAACATTTTTTTATATAGACTATTTCTCTAACTAGAACACGCGTAACGTTTTAGTGTTTTGAACAGTTGCCAAATAGGTCAATGACAAGGCTGACAAAAAACTTCTGAATATATCGGATTAACAGCTATTCGCATTTTTGCCCGATTCCCCTTTTATTTTTTCGATTGTACATTTGTATGTAATTTTGTATTCTAGCGCCTTTCGGATGAAAGGTCTAGTTTCTGGGAAGAGTTCGGTAACCTCATGAATTTTTGATCGAGGTTTCTGTCGCGGAGTCTGATTTTATATGTCTAGGTTATATTCTGTATTCTGTCTGTTCGGTCTACTTGTAAAGATACAATACTAAATAGACTCGCTTGAATATATATACTGTCGTTGAAGATAAAATATTATACTCGTTCTCTTGGACGTCGAGCATTGAATGCCGCAACAACCGGTCATTGCATCCAACGATTTCACACCAACAAACAATCATTCCAGCTTTAACAAACCATTGCTATTGTAAGTAGATTAATAAAGCTTATGGATATTTCGACGCAAGAAATCAATGGTTTTCCTTAACTCACAAATTGAATTGGAACAATAACAAGCATTAACGCAATACCACTTCACCAAATTGAGGTAAACAAGGCTCAAAAATAAATCTACAGTAAAAGGCAACCAACATGTCATTCTAAAAATTCATTGCCTTCACAAAATGTATTATGTTTTCTGCGAACTTGAAAAAAGAATAACATTTGCAATATCAATCCTGTATCTCCAAACCATCGAAACAACACCCATTCCACGACATTTAAAATACGTGAAACAGACATGCAACATGAAAAATCAACAAATATACGAACTCTAAAAAAAATACCCAATCTCTTAGCTGATATTGCAAAGCTTGAACTAAGCGTTGGTTCTACCGAATTTTTACCGTTTCCCGCAACGATGTCATATCTAACCCAGAACGTGGGGGCGGAGGGAAGAGATTATGTCACTGTCATACGAGAGAACCCGGATTTTATGGAAAAATGCTTAAAAGGAAATATCAGTATTAAGGAGAAATGTTTCACAAGCGCGGAATATGGTGCGAGTTGAATATTTCTTATTATGTGGGCTTCGGGGAATCGTTAACAAGAAAGTATGGTATTTAATATACTTAGTTGCTTCCCACGTTGCGGCCTTGCAAGCAGCATTTTACCAAGAATTATTATTTTAGATACAACGATCGGAAAAGGTCATGCTCGGCAAAAAGTTTTACATTATTATACACGTAGTTTCATTCAAACTTCATAAATCGTAGGTGTATAATCTTGTTTATTGATGTAACAGTTAATCATCACACATATCATATTATAAACAGACAAGAATAAAGAGTAGAAAATAGGTTAAATAAAAAAGTAGTGAAAATAAAAGTATCTAATTTTTGGACAGCTCAACTTCATAATTTACTATCAAGGCAGGGATTGTATTGGATCTGACAGTACTATGTTTCTCATAAATCTCATAAATAAATTATGAGATTTACTCCGAGAACAGCAAACTATAAATAAATAATGCAGAATAGAGATCAAGGCCAGAACAAAAGCGTAGGACCCAGCGGATACTATCAAAAATTGTATTAAAGATGATTCATGATTGTTTCGCGATCCACCACTTAATATAAAAGCAAAAGAAATAAGCTTTCTCCTTTATTTTGTTAAAGACGAAGGATAAATTGGAGATGTTTCGTCACAAAGAGGAATGACAAACAATTTGGATGTTGCTAAAAGCGATATTCTTTTCAACGGGGTATACATTTTTATGCTTTTAGAAATGATTCGAGCATTTATCATTGTTAGCGGAATTGAGAGTTATGGAATGATACTTCAATTACCGAAGTCGACGACTTGGACGGACAATAGCAATCGTCTATTATTAAGTACTTAAACTGTATCGTCCAATTATATCTTGTGTTTTCTTTTATAGATCAACTAATTTTAACAAACCAATCCAAATCTAAAACCCAGTAAGAGTTTAGAAAAGTCTGATTTATGTTGGAGTTTATGTACACGGCTTATTTTTTTCTTCTTTTCGTGTTGATTGATTATTTAACTACTTACCTAAATGTTGTCCGCATGAAAGGCCGCGGAAGGCACATGTGGACAGCATTTCCATTTGCCATTCAGGATTTGAACGAGGCAAATGACAGATTATTTGCCACGTTCAGATCTTGAATGGCACAGGTGATTAGGCAATATCGGTAGAAAACGAACACAACTATAGTTAGAATAACCTGCTGAGGAACATTAAATAAAATATTGTATAATGAAAATGATGAGTAAGGAAAGTTTATCAACCTCTTGCAGCAACAATGTAATTGGCATTGCTCATCTAGCTTCTAATACAGTTTCTCATCATTACTTCACTTCAGTGGACATAGTTGAAAAGATTAATTTTACGAAAGATCGCGTTTCATATTTGATTACACCCCAAGTATCCTCGAACTTGTAAGAGTCATCCGTTGTTTTAGTTGTATTCTTTAGTTTAATGAATGCTTGACTAATGAAGTGTAAAACAATTTATCATATCACTGCCGGGTAACTAGCGGAGTGGATCCTTAGTTGATATACTTTATTTTTCTTGTCGCTGACGTTGAAAACTTTATTTTTTTCGTAGACAGGCACCATGCGGCAATGAGACAGCGATGCGACTATACGTTTTCAAGTTTCAATTTATATCGTGGTCCCGTGGCAGTATAGTGAGCCTTAAAAGTTAGTTCTTATATTGTTGTTGTCATTATGTAGTGTTGGTGGTTGTTACTCTTACTAATATTATAAATGCGAAAGTTTGTATGTTTGTTACACAATCTCGCCAGAACGGCTGAATGGATCTGGATGAAATTGGCACAGAAATAGATTATAGTTTGGAATAACACATACGCTACATTTCAAAACCGGTTTAATGTTCCCTTGGGAAATGAAAACTTTTCTCGCAAGCGAAGCGGCTGGTTCTGATATAATTCAAACTATGAGAGGATATCTCATAATAAGAAAATTATATTTCCTCCAGGCAAACATTTTCCTCGTAATATTTAAATTTGGCAAAATTACTTGCTATCCACCAAAGTGGAGTATTTACTCGTGTAACTCAAGCAAAAAATTTAGCAATTTACAATGTAAGTATTTGCGTAGACAAAACTCCAAGTGGTAGTGTTATGAACAATCATATTTTTTAAGTTTTTCGACGTAAACAAGAACGGTTATTATTTTTTCCGTTTATATCTTGTTCATCATCATAAGCATTTTAATGTTCCCACAACTGAGACACAGGCTTCCTCTTTGTGAAAAGGAATGGGCCGTAATCCACCACGCAGGCCCAGTGCGGGTTGGTGGATGTCACGTGTCTTTGAATTTTTCGTTCTAGGACATGCCAGTTTTGTCACGATGTTTTCCTTCACCGTATTGTATTGAAAGCAATGGTGATGGATAAGATAGAATTGGCTGGTCTGTTGGCTTGGTTTAAAAAGAAAAATATAAAGTTAGATGGTGAAATCAAATGTTTAATGTCCGTCACTCGAGAGCCGGCAGGCCGGACAAATTTGGTTAAAGTTAAGGTAGAAGGAAAAAAACAAAACTAGATGCCTGCCACTCGGTGGGTATACTGGGTATCTGTTTGGACTATGTCCTCATTTGAGCATATAATCGCTCGACAGTATCTTCAGGTACACCATCTCGGATGGATGGCAACCTCATACAATAATTCATCCTTATTCAGTAGGTGAAACTGAATGGGGCGTTCCTCCATTTCAAACTTTGTTTCACTTTGAAGGACCGTATTACGAACAGATTGCTTCGAAGATTCGATATTTACTGAATCAAGTATACAAGCTGATAATATAAATTGATTAATACGTGGCAGGCATTTTAATGCTTTTGCCTCCGCGTTTCATATTAACCGTCGTAAGGGTACCTTTGGATCGTCATTCCACTTGGCTAGGGACATTTTGCACGACGTTTTCCTTTACGTGACCTTAATTTCAAGCGTCTCTTAAGATTTCCTGTTTTGAAGCTCATTCGTCCACGTCATAGGCGGAAACATTTTAAAACGACTTCGACTACGAGATCTCTTGTTTATTTTTTGGTATATTTTTAAAAGGTAATCTCGCAAAGTGCCGATCCAACTCATTATTTTCTTTCCTGGTAGAAAGCTACAGGTAATGGGAGTTAAGTTGCATCAAAATGCCACAAAGCTGTTGAATAAGGTGCTTTGACTATTGTATTTTTTCTTTAGACCGTATCTGTTTAAGACCTGTTTCAGACTTTTTATCCCGAAAATAGATTCCATTATAATCTTCAGCTACCCACAAACGTAAACAGCTAGCTTACTATTAAATAGCAATGATAAAAGCAAAACGATAAATGACCCGATCAAAATACTAAGAATTATAATATAATTACAATAAAGTTATTTTTATAAAAGAATAAATGGCGAACTTCATGAAATGAGAAATTCAGAACTGTCGTTCCTCAAAAAATAGAAAAGCTTAGTTGAAGAAAAATACAGTAAACATTTTGATGCCTAAAGCCGCCTCCACACGCTTGGCGAACAATGGCAAACAACAAACACGAACGAGTGGATGGGTGTTTGTTTGTGTTTGCCTGTTTTTGTTTGTGTTCGCCCGAGTTCGGCATCGGTGTCGGTTTTAATGCACAAATCAAAGGGTGTTCGACAAACGTATTTGCGATGTATCCAGATGCTTGTTCAGTTCAGTAGTACGCGCGAGCTTGCGGGCGGCGGACGGAGTTAATACTGGTGGTCAAATGTACGAATCGTGATAATTTGTGTATCCTAAGCTAAATTGTAAGGAAAGATGGGGAATTGAACCCGAAAGTAATCGCTGCCACAACAAGCTCGTCGTCTGCCATGTTTGCCAATCTATACTAATATTATAAAGAGGAAAGATTTTTTTGTTTATTTGTTTGTACCGAATAGGCTCCGAAACTACTGGACCGATTTGAAAAATTCTTTCACCAATAGAAAGCTACATTATTCCTGAGTGACATAGGCTATATTTAATCCCGAAAACGGGTCCTGTGGCGTGGCCCACGGGAGCGAAGCCGCGGGGAACAACTAGTCAGGAATATACAAGCACGTTCGCCAAGCATGTGGATGCTGTGTTTGTGTTGGGCGATTGTGATCAGTGTTCGGCACGTGTTTTCTGTTCGCCACTGTTTGTGGCAAACAGCAAGCATATGGAGGCGGCATAAACGGCCTGTTAATAGTCAGAATTACAAATGGCTTACTACTTTGGTATATTTTTAATCCAGGGCGAGTATTTGATTCCTGAAAATAATATTATCATAGTCTAAGTGCTCGGTCACACAGACGTTTTACAGATCCTCTTTATCGTATTTGTTTTTATTTGGCGCTGACGTATGAAGTTGTATGAGCGCGTTCACACTCATGACAGTATTCCAGATCCAGAAAAAAATACCGATCTGACAAAATTTACAGCAGGCCGATTTACAGGTTTTACAGGCTGCCAATAACGCCGTGGTTTTCTTCGACGCAGACGACGATGGTAACAATACAACACGAGAACGGCCATCCTTGTAGAAAGTTGGTGGTACACTGACTAAATGCGGTGTGAACATCACTCCCAGCAGCAACGGATCCGTTAAAACGGTAAGTACTGTAAATGCGGTGTGAACATCACCTCCAGTAGCTACGGATCCGTTAAAACGGTACTGTAAATGCGGTGTGAACATCACCCCCAGCAGCAACGGATCCGTTAAAACGGTACTGTAAATGCGGTGTGAACATCACCTCCAGTAGCTACGGATCCGTTAAAACGGTACTGTAAGTGCGGTGTGAACATCACCCCCAGCAGCAACGGATCCGTTAAAACGGTCACTGTAAATGCGGTGTGAACATCACCTCCAGTAGCTACGGATCCGTTAAAAGCGATCCGGTTCTCCTACATCTCCCCTAACCCAGATAATTACACTAATCTGATTCTTAAACCGACTTTAATTCTCGATTTTCCTTATAAAGGATTAATATGGTAAATTTGCTTCGACAGTTCGGTACAAACAAGCAGCTCAGTATGCAATCGTTTGGTCAGAATACATAAATAAATTGTCATTCAGTATTGTGTACATTGCCGAATCGGAAAAGCATACATTTTCGACGATTTTATTCGCAAGTAAAAATATTTTTTAACCATAATTGTGATGACTGTGACTTATACGGGGCCAGCAATAAAATGATGAATATACATGCAAAATAAAAAAAAACAATCCCGAAGGGACACGTCTATCCCTTCGGGATTGTTTTTTTTATTTTGCTATAGTAGTTAGGTATGCTCATATTTCGCTAGTTATGTTTAACCTTTCGTGTGTTTAAGACGTGACTCCACGCGTGACACAATGGCTTGTCACTAATTACGGGTAAAAGAAGGTTCAGTTCAGTGTTTTAGGGCGTGAGCCTATTGCCACCAACCAGGCACAAATCCAAACTCCGAAATCTACTGAGAAAGTCCGGTAGAAAAACCCAATAACACTGGGGCTAAGTGTTATTGAGTTTTTCGAAAAGAGTTCGTACCCGGGAATCGAACTCTCATCCCAAATTGCAAACAGTCTAAAAATAAAAAATGTAATTATTCATCCGCATCACTGGTACTAGGAAACATAAATGTACTTAGACGCTTTTATCACTAACGACTATACCGCGTTGACTTCACAATCTACAAATGGGGTCTTACCCTTATCTCCAGTTCGTAGAGCCACCACTACAAGAAAATGTGCGTCGTAAAAAATATCTGGAAGATCAAACTTTAGCAAACCCGGAAATGGAATACCCGGTTCTATTTCCGCTTGAAATGTTAACGTCAACGGCCAAGAAGGCGCCATTTTTCATCATTTCAAGGACGTTAAGTCTTTATTTATTGTCAGAATTATTTTGATTCAGGACGAACAAAGGATGTTTTGTAAATTAAAGGCTATTTGAGATCCTATTTATGGTAACAGTTCCTTAGAATAAAGTGTAGGTACGCGACAAATTAACATTCTAACACCTTATCAGCAAAACCACAGCGAAATATTTAAAAACTAAACCGGTGACAAAATTAAGTTATTATAGACGAAAACTAAGTTTTTATTATTTTACTCTAAGGCACTCAATAAACCACTGAATAACTTCAACGAATGGTAAGTACCAGGAGAGCATCATGAATGCACACGTCTCCAGATTATGCATATTCCATCCTTTCTCTAGTTCGAAGCAAAACTTCCCTCTTGCAACTTGAGCGGGATGCGTACATGGAATATCTCAATAAGTCCACACAGTACAAATACTGAGAATACCGGCTTTTATTAAAACCGTGCCTTGAATATTCGGTGAGGAAGCTTGGTAATAAAAATAATGTTTGTAAGCTGATTTGGTTTAGAAACCAAAGCAAAGTGTTTAGTGCTTAGTTCTCTGAAGTTTTATTTTGTAACTCGGTAATTCTTTGTTTAACAATCTGTAACAGTGGAAGAAAATATCATGAGGAAACTTGGATTTATAGTTATTAATATAATATTGAAAACGCCAACCCGCCTGATCAAGAGTGGTGATCAATGCTTGTGCCTTCTCTGAATGAGAAGAGGTCTTTGCCCGGCAGTATAAATTATTATTCTTATTTAACAGTCAAGAAAGTCTCACCCTAAAATTAGCGGTTTTGGCCTTTTACGCATATTTTCACAACCTAGCCACTCATTCTTTTTTTTTTTACCTTAACGAACGAATGCACCTTTTCGAGATTGGGGCTTTTTGTTTTTCAAAGGCCTTATCAGATTCTGTGCATATATTTTGCAATTAATAAAACACGATGAAACACGATGAAAATATATTCCTCTAGGATTTTGCTATGAATTGTGAGCATATATATTTCTTTCATAAAAAAAAATATAAAATAAATATTTACTGGAAAAATATTAGAAATAAAGCTTAGTTTTACATTTTTATCATTGCTTTTATATTATTAGTCCTAATTCTTCTAGTCTGGCGCTCCGTACTGTAAAATAAACAAACCTATATTTCTAGTACCGACAAGGAATTATTACGTGATCACGGGCCCTATATTAAAGTCGTGCTCTGAATATGACGAGTGGTAATGAGGACAATAATAAACAGCAATAAATTATCTTTACAGCGCTGAAAATAAATCTCATTGACACAGGGATCCGTGGTTATTTTGCTTAAAGCTTTTTTAAATGGGTAGCTGGGCTTTTATTTATTTCATCTTATTTACCTATATACAATGAAAGAATATTAAATTACTTACATACATACACTTACATACTTATTAACATTATATTTAGTATCTATTTGATTTACCTACGTCCGTGTGTCACTAGCGGGATGCCAACTGAAAATTAGCGCTGGATGTCTGACGCCCAGCAAATGCTGAGTTGGTAACCCTTTCGGTGTACACCCAGCGCACCTCTTCTTGAACCTTGTTAGTACTTTTTTTACTGTTGTATGTAATTGTTGCTGTTGTGTTGTCTGTGTCAACTAAATTTTTTCTATTCTTTTTTTTTAATATAATTTGCCTTAATAGTTAGTATTAATCTGCCTAGAATTTTCCCAACTATGTTGTTCTGCTTCCAGTCTAACAGACTTCAGCTGAGTACCAGTGTTAACATCGAGTGACTGCCTATTTGACCTCCACAACCCAGTAACTGGGTAACACGATAACCTTTGGCAATACTGGTGTATCAGATCTCAGCCCTCTGACTAACACTAACGAAATAATCAAATATCTTATCTTATTATATCTTATCTTATCAATCCAATATCTTCAAATTACAGTAAAACATCCTACACTGTACAAACAAAAATACTTAAAACTGATGAAAACAATCCTATTATTTTCAAACGTAACGAATCATCCCAGTTCCAATATATCATGCCTGTTTCAAGCAAGAGATCCACCGCCTAAAAACTCATAAAATGCTGAAAAGCTATTCATAAAGTCAAACGCGACCCACTGCGCTACCATTTGTCGGAAATGACAATTCGAACGCGTAATTTGTCAGAAATGTTCCGTTTGGTACACCTCTATTTTTACCCGACTGCCGAAGGAGGGTAATGTTTTTATCAGTCTATGTATGTATGTATGTAAGTATGTATGGATGTATGTATGTATGTTTGTTCCTATGTGGCGTTCTAGAGACCAAACGCGTGGGCCGATTTTGATAGTTCTTACGCCAATCGATTCGTCTTAACCCCGCGAGTGTCACTGTCTACATAAAAATTGGCAAATAGGAAAATAGCGGTTCTTGGGCGCCATAATGTGGGGGCCCAAATTTTTTTTTCTGCCATACCTGTTGTGTGGGGTATCAAAATAAAGGATTTTAAGAGGTGATTTCAAAAATATGTAACACTTATATGTTTAAAGGTACCAGATTAGAAAAAGAAATAACTAAAAAGTTATAAATAAAAAAATTAATTAATAAAAATTAAAAACCCGACTGCTTGAAAAGCGAACTAAAATGACGTAAACAAGGTGAAAATCATGCCGTGCAGTCGGAGGATACGTCTGGTTTTGGTCAGCCAGCTCGCGAAGATGTATCCTCCGACAGCACAGCATGATTTTCACCTTGTTTACGTCTTTTTAGTTCGCTTTTCAAGCAGTCGGGTTTTTAAATTTTTTAATTAACTTTTTTTGAATGAAAACAAGCTTGACAAAATGGAGGAATGATATTTTAACTTAAATTGTATATCGATATTGCCTGCATGGTCACTTTATTCTAGTTCCTGTTTCATTAGGTCACTGTTATTTTATAGTATCCCGTACCACAGATAAAATAAATCACAACAACGAGCATACTCAAAAAAACACTGATGTAACCTAGGCTAATCCTTTTGCAAATAAATTATTATTTCATTGTTTTTTTTTTTCATACTCGTACCGCCGTACCGTACGGTACAAATGGTTCGTATTATGAAACATACAAAAACTACACTAGGAATGTCTTCCTGTATCGTGGATGCGTTTACAAACATTTAAACTCACATACCACTACGCTAACCGTGTCGTCAAATTTAAAGCGTACTTCTAAGGTAAACTTAAGATTTATATTAATAGATAGATTTTCTTGTTTAACCACGGGACGAAAATTAAAGTCTTATCTTAGGGCTCACCTTTTTAACACAAGAAACTTGTTTAGGCTGTGCTGTGCGTTGTTTGATAGATAATAAATTGAGGACTTTTAGTAAGAAGTATTTTATATTTTACTTTTTAGGGTTCCGTACCCGACTGGTAAAAATGGGACCCTATTACTAAGACTCCGCGGTCTGTCTGTCTATCTGTCCGTCTGTCACCAAGCTGTATCTCATGAACCGTGATAGCTAGGCAGTTGAAATTTTCACAGATGATGTATTTCTGTTGCCGCTATAACAACAAATATTACTAAAAACAGAATAAATAAATATTTAAGTGGCTCCCATACAATAAACGTGTTTTTTGCGATAATGGTACGGAACCCTCCGTGCGCGACTCGCACTTGGCCGGTTTTTTTAAGTACTTTAATACACAACTTCTGTATCTAAAATAATCATTTAATTAAGCACTTTTTATAACAAAATATTCCACAAAATACAAAGTGGGTCAGTTTTTAAAAATACGAGCACGTCGTTGTTTTAAATGAAAACATTGGACCTAAGTTTTTATACTGCCATTAAAGTCTGGTTTGAATAATGATAAAAAATTCAAAATGGAACCGTCACAGCGTTTTGTTTAGACTCTCGCTAAATATTCATATTCACCATTTTACGACTTATTTAACAGAACAATGATACCTTTTTTTGTTTCGGTGTGGAACCTTCAAAAGATGTCTGGACTGTTAGAGAACAGACCAGTGAGCGTGGGATTTTTACCTCATTAAAACCCCAGTGATTATCAACACAAGCACATGGCCCCGTGATCTCTTAAATGACTATCCCGAAACCTAGAACTAAAATTATAATACATATGAAATCTTTGAAGGCAGCTGAATGAAAATATTTATTTGTCAAAGAAGATTTTCGACGGTTATTTGGCCTTTGAAGTTTTGGTTTCATGCCATGTTGTGCAGCAATGTAGGTCGTCACAAAGTTTTGCAAGAACGTAAAATTTTTCGGACAGTGTCGTGGACAGCAAAATGGCCATATTTGCGGTAGTATGAATATTTTTGTGGGTCGAACTGCCTGTTGTTTCTAGAGTCCTTGTTCGGTATAATGTAAAGGAAAATATAAAGTCAAACTTTTTATCTTTTATTGAAACCATTTTTAATAAAACCTTTAAAAAATAGTATTGTAAAAATATTTAATAAGGCTGTTATTGGTTAGATAGTGTGTAATTATTTTTCACAATGTATTACCCAGCTATGCTCAAAACTTTATTTGAAATATCTTAACAAACCTTTAGACAATATTCAAGCGTTTGAGGTAATCCACTCCGTCTACAGTATTAACTTACTACAAGGTCCGCAAGATTGCCCTAAGACTTTCGTATTAATTCCACCCCAACCGCAACGTTGCAACGAAACCGTAATCCTTCGGTAGATTGAAAGCACTAATATGGCATCTTAAGGCGTCACGGCAAGAATTTCATATTACCGCCCAAGGAGTGGCGATAGTAATGAGATACCCATTTGTCTTTTTAAGGTTTCACCAAAATGTAACGACGTTCTTATGAAACTCTGGCACGACATCAGAAGGGGGATGAAGGCATACATTTTCTACTAGGTCCTGATTTTCAGGCTGACAGATACCGGTAATGAGCCGTTTCGAAAATTTCATAAAGGAATCGTGAATGAGGTTTCGGATGTGATGATAATGTTAGCTTTATGGAACGGTATATCATCTTGATGGTGAATGAATATGGGGCATATTTTGGAGAAGGAAGACAGCCTTGGAGACAAGGACGACAGAATTACTAATTGAAGGACAGGAGCATTTTTACATGCCGAGAAAAAATTAACATTTGTAAATCCCAAGGAGATGGCCATTGCAAATTCGGTATGTAAAGTATTTTGTAAGTATTCTTTTTTATATGTAGCTCGCCAGCCGTCGCTCCGTGCGGACATCTCGCTGCTCGTCGCCCCACCGCGCTCTCCGGCGCCCCCACTCTCCGCCTCGTCGCGCCCCTCTGCGTGACGTCACTGCGGCCGTCGCGTCTCCGCACGCCGCTCCAAAGGTGTCGCTACTAGTAACTTTGGTTACTAGTAGTGGCAGCTATTTTGGCCCTTCCGGGCAAATCCACTCTTTGTGGTCCCTGGCGGGAAACCTAGCGGTGTTAACAAGCCAGTGGGGTGTGCCCCAAGCACCCGCCAAGTCCCTTAAGGACACGGCAGTCATTGGAGTCGGGAGCGGGATCAGTTGGCCTTGGTAGATAGCCTAGTCAACCCCCGCTTCGTCCCCCAGCATTCACCTGGCACGGTCGGGTGTGTCTACCCCGACGTGCCAGACTTCTTCGGTACACATTGGTGGGTGGCCCACCTTCGGTGGGTTTACCGGTACCTTAGGGCCCTGTCACCCAATAAGACTGGTGGCAGGTTGACAAGCTTAGGGCTCACCAGGAACTCACCTCCCAGTCTAACCCGACTGGGAGGGTAGGATTGCACACATCCCCGGGCCAATCCACCCGGGGAAGACACCCCTTACCGGCCTCACCGGCAATTGTCCCCCTCTCTCGTCAACAATGTCGTTCGCGGCAGTTGTTGACCTCCTTCAGGAGATCCTCCTGACGGATCCTAAGTTAAAAAAGAGATACGCAGCCGCATTCAAAGCGGCTACAACCCCCACCCCGCCCGCCCCAGCCCCTCTCATGGCTTTTACCGACTCACCAAGGTCGCCTTCCCCCGTCCCTCAGCCTAGTCAAGAGCTCAGCTCGCCCGCCCCTACCCAGGCAAATGAGCCCAACTCCCGCCCAGACTCCCCTATGGAGGAAGCCCCCGAATCCCAGGACTCCTCTTCTCCCTCCACCTCCTCGGAGGAAGACGACTTTCAAGTCGTAGGAGGCAAGAGGAAGAAACATAAAGCCCCTGCCCAGGCCTCTAAGGCCAAAAAGACCTTTGTCGCAACCCCGTTTGCGTCACCCGTCGCCTCCCCCTGCCCCTCTCCTGTACCGTCTTCCCAGGCGGACACTCAAACCGCCCCCACTACCGCTTCCCAGCGGTCAAGTCGCCCCCCCAGCCCCATGAAAACAGCTTCCGCTAGGAAGATCCCTCCCCCTCCACCGATTTATCTTCAAGATAAAGCGAAGTGGAGCGACGTTTCGAACGCTTGCACTGAGCGTAAAATCAGTTACTCAAAAGCCACTGCTTGCCAGCAGGGCATTAAAATCTTAGTCCCCACCTCTCGTGATTTCCGAGAGTTAACTCGCCTTCTCAAAGGCAGGAACATTTCGTTCCACACCTACACCCTCCCGGAGGAACGGTCCACCCGAGTGGTGATCCGCCGTATCCCCAAGGAAATCCCCACTGATGAGATCCGAAAGGATCTAATCAACCAAAATATCCCCGTCTTAGAGGTCCACCGCTTGCATAAAGCAAGAGGTGGACAACTATATGATATTGTTCTGGTTGTGTGTAGCCCTACTGAGGGCTACCACCCAATCTTCAATGTAAAAACAGTGTGCTCCCTGTCGGGCATATCTATAGAAAAGCCCTACCGCCCCCATCTCGTTGGTCAGTGTCACAACTGCCAACTATACGGTCACTCTCAGACCAACTGCTTCGCCACCCCCAGGTGCGTAAAATGCACAGGCGACCACAGCACAAAGGACTGTCCCCGTCCCAAAGACCGCTCAGAATGCACGGAGCCTCCCAGCTGCGTGCTCTGTGGCCAAGTAGGGCACCCGGCTAACTACCGTGGCTGTCCAAAAGCCCCTAAGCTTGCGCCTAAAATGGCCAAGAATTTCACTTCTCGCCAACAGCGCGAAAACCCTCACGCGAGCATTCCCTCCTCGCAAGTCCCCCCCCAGAGACTCGCTCCTCAAAGAGTATCACCATGGGGTAAACTCAACCACCAAAAGGCCTTCCCGGCCCTGGTGCCCTCTCAATCCCAAACCATTCCGGCGCTGATGGAACTTAGCATCCCAGCGCCTAGCTCCCCCCCGGCCACTACGGGCCCAGCGCATATCAACAAGGTGGCTTCCACCACCCGAGTTGACGCGCGCCCCCCCCCAATAACTCAACCCGCCCAAATTTCTTCCTATCGCAGTGTAGCCCAGACTATTCTCGGCGCATATGCGATCTGGATGACTCCAGAAGCCCGTGCCCTTCATGCTGAATTAACAGATCCAGCAAATTCCGTAGACCCCATAGCCTGCCTCGAAATTTTCGAGAGGTATCCTTCTATCACGAAGGAATTAGACAGCCTAATCTATAGGAACGGAAAATGGTGTCGCAATTAGGAGCTAATTGCCATAAACCACGATCCCTTAGGTTAGGTTTCTTCAATGCCAATGGCATTAATACACAGCGTGATGAGATTGCCACGTTCCTTCGCGATCATCAGCTGGACATCTTCCTTATCCAAGAGACCCTCTTAAAACCTCACAGACGCGATCCCAAAATTCCCAACTTCCGCATAGTTCGGAATGATAGGACGCGCTGCCACGGCGGTGGCACTCTCATTTACTATAAAAATGAGCTCCACTGTAGCGTAGTCACTCCACCCGCCCCCACTTCGTACCTTGAGTACTCAGCCTGTCGGCTAGGAATGACTGGTCATCAAACGATAACCATCATCTCCGCCTATTGCCCTCCTCACATGGCGTCATCGGGGAATTCCAACCCTGATGCTTTTAAAAACGACCTCACTACCCTCTTCAGCTTGAGTGACTCCGTTATCCTAGCGGGTGATCTCAACGCTAAACATCCAGCCTGGAACAGTACCGTTACTAACTCTAGGGGAAAGTTGGTGCTGGACCTAGGCTCCTCCCTCCATTACGATGTTATTGCCCCAATGAGCTTCACTCACTTCCCTAATAACACCGCCCATAGACCAGACATCCTCGATGTAGCGTTATTTAAGAACGTTAACCTTCGGTTACGTTCGATAGATGCGCTAGACGAGCTCCACTCAGATCACCGTCCAGTGGTCATGGACCTAGGCAGTCGCTTAGGCCTCCCTGATCTAGGACAGCCTCCCCCTACTAAAAAGATCACAGACTGGAGGAAAGTAAGTGAGAAACTGAAATCCACCAAGTCCCCCCAGTTAGACTCAATCCCCAATCTCATAGACTCAGTCGCGGACGCGACGGCGGCGATCGACTCGCTTACAACTCACGTACAATCGGTCCTGAACGAATGTTCGAGGGAGGTTCCAGTGCTGGACATCCAGCAAGGGAAACTTCCGGACGATATACGGAAGTTGATAACCGAGAAGAACGCAGCTGTCCGTGCCCGCAGGAACTTTCCCTGTCCCGCGAATGTTGCTCACATGCGTAGATTACAGCTTGCTGTAAAGAAACGTACTGATGAGCACCGTTCGTCGGGATGGAATAAGTTGCTGAGCGAACTAGAGCCCAACCACCATGCCTTCTGGCACCTTCAGAGGAAATTACGCTCCACTGAAGAGAATGCCTTTCCCCCGCTCATTTGCCCTGATAAGAGTGTAGCATTTGAAAACTCTGAAAAAGCCGAATGCCTGGCTGACAGTCTCGAACTTCAATGCTCACCCAGCTCCCAACCAGTAGACCAAGCTCACCTAGACATGGTAGACGCTGAAGTCGAACGTAGGACCTCCCTTCCCCCCGTCGAAGACCCTGATGACCCGCTACCTCCCGTCACCCCTGACGAAGTAGAGGAGGTCATCAAAAATCTTCACCCCCACAAAGCCCCGGGCTTAGATGGCATCACCAATAAGGTGTTGAAACTCCTCCCCTGCCATTTAATATTGCTAATGACGGCCATTTTCAACGCTGCATTGAGCAAAAACATCTTCCCACAAGCCTGGAAACAGGCCGCTGTGATAGGCATCCCTAAACCGGGTAAACCGAAATCGGAGCCTACCAGTTACCGCCCTATCAGTCTGGTTAACTCTCTCGGAAAAGTCTATGAGCGACTTATTTATAAGCGGCTCAAAGACTTTGCCGAGCGAAAGAACCTCATCCCCCAAGAACAATTCGGCTTTCGAGCCAAACATTCTTGCATCCAACAAGTGCACCGTATCGTTGAACACACTAGTGCTGGGTTCCAGCGTGGTCTGTCAACGGGTGCCTTGTTCTTCGACATAGCGAAAGCTTTCGACAAAGTCTGGCACAATGGCTTAATTTATAAGCTATACAAACTTGGTGTGCCAGATCGTCTCGTGCTCATCTTACGAGACTGGTTGTCGAACAGAACTTTCCGCTACCGTGTCGAGGGAGAACTCTCCTCCCCTCACCCCATACGAGCCGGAGTCCCTCAAGGCTGCGTATTGTCCCCTCTATCCTTCACGCTGTACACCAGCGATATCCCAAAAACTAAAGGGACCCAGTTGGCACTCTTCGCTGACGATACGGCTCTCTATTACACGGGCTTAGTACCCAATGCCATTGCCCTAAATCTCCAGAGAGCAGCCAACGCTATGGCGAAATGGTTCAGCCTCTGGAGAATTGAAGTCAATCCCGACAAAAGTCAGGCTGTCCTGTTCACGAGGTATAGGCATCTTTTCAAAAAACACCGTCCCCCCAAACCCATCACCATGTACGGTAAGCCGATCCCCTGGGAAAGGCAAGCCAAGTACCTGGGCGTCACATTAGACGATCACCTCACTTTCGCCAAGCACATAAAGGCGGCACGTTCGCGGGCCGCCTTCGCTATGGGCAGACTTCATGGGATGATAAACGCAAGCAGCAGTTTGTCACTTAAGTGCAAACTGCGCACTTTCACTGCGGTTATTCGTCCCATCATGACCTATGCCTGTGCAGTCTTCGCACACGCATGTCCCACCCACATTCACAAACTTCAGGTTATACAAAACCGATTTCTTAGAAAGATCACGGGAGCCCCCTGGTACGTTCGTAACCAGGAACTCCATGTCGATCTCAGAATCCCCACAGTCCAACAATTCATGAAGCGCATTACCAAGCGCTTCTTCGACTCTGCTGTCAATCACAGCAACCCCCTAATTCTAGCGGCCTCCCGCTATGAAGTCTCAAAAATCTCTACAGTTCGCCGACCAAGGCTCACTCTCTCCACCCCCGATGACGCCACTACTCTGCTCCAAGAGAGCAAAAAAGAGACCAGCACAATTCGCTTACACAGACCGCCTTCGTTCCGTCCTCGCCGCCGAGGCCCGTCGCGACGTCCCAGTAAAGATCGACAAGCCAGCCCGCTTAACGCGCTGTGCAATAGTTAAATTCTAGTTAGTTAATTGGAGTTTCTTGTCCGTTCTTCTCCACGTAGGCTTATTCCGAACGGATGGTAGAATCACTTATTAAGATCCAGCCTTAGTTGTCCCCCCAGCGACGCCCTGAGCCGAGGTTCGACCCCAACTGGGGTAGCCCTCAGCGTTGTCGCTTAGGTTTAGAAATTTTTGCCTAGCTGGAGGCTATTTAGCTTAGTCTCCGTAGGAAAGCCCGGTTAAGCAGTTACCGGTCACTTTGACTGAACTGCGAGACGACACACAGAAAAAAAAAAAAAAAAAAAAAAAAAAAAAAAAACTTTTTATATTTTTTCAATACAGTTGTTAAACATGGCGTACTTTCAGAGGCTATAATTATGATTCGAAAATTAAATCTTATGCATAGGCATCTTTCTGTTACGCGGTCGTGACTTTTGTTTACGAGCTCGATCATTAGTTTTGCAGTTTAGTTTTAAATTTATAAGTCAATTTAAAAAGTTTAATAGCTAAGAGTTTTCATATATAGAATAAAATGGGATAGATTGTATACGAGGAAAAATGAATGATTCCGTATGTTTTAGCATTGAACTCTCAAAAGTCTTTTAAATGGTTGTTTAATATATTTAATTACCAGTTTTAATTTAATTATTTTCACATCAACATTTGTCAAAAATCGAATAGGCTGTTTTCGTTGTAAAAAAAATATGTCCAGTTGCAAAAACGAGCAGATTTTTTTTTTTTGTGAATTAACAAATCTAATTCTTTGATTTTTGTTTACTATTTCCCACAACTGTATTGAAAAATATCGTGTGATACACGGGCGTGTAGGTTATTGCAAACTCGTGTCATTAAAAACCCTCGCCGTCGGCTCGGGCTTGTTAATGACAGCTCGTTTGCAATAACCTACTTTCCACCCTTGTATCACAATGTACTATTTCAATACAGTTGTTAAACATGGCGTACTTCCAGAGACTATAATTATGAATCGAAAATTAAATCTTTTGCATAGGCATCTTTCTGTTCGCGGTCGTGACTTTTGTTTACGAACTCGATCATTTGTTTTGCAGTTGAGTTTTAAATTTATAAGTCTATTTAAAAAAGTTTAGTAGCAAGGAGTTTTTATATATAGAATAAAATGGGATAGATTTTATACTAGAAAAAATTAATAATTCCGACCGTTTTAGCATTGAATTCTCAAAAGTCTTTTAAATGGTTGTTTAGTATATTTAATTACCAGTTTTAATTTAATTATTTTCACTTCAACATTTGTCAAAAATCTAATAGGCTGTATAGCTGTATATGCTGTTTTCGTTGTAAAAAAAATATGTCCAGTTGCAAAAACGTACGTTTTAGCATGGAATGCTCAAAAGTTATTTAAATGTTTGTTTAATATATTTAATTACCAGTTTTAATTTAATTATTTTCACATCATCATTTGTAAAAAATCGAATAGGCTGTATAGGCTGCTTCCCTTGTAAAAAAAATGACCAGTTGCAAAAACGCGTCATTTTCTTAAAATTTTATTTTTTTGTGAATAAACAATAGTACATTGTGATACAAGGGTGGAAAGTAGGTTATTGCAAACGAGCTGTCACGCTGACACGAGTTTGCAATAACCTACACGCCCGTGTATCACACGATATTTTTCAATACAGTTGTGGGAAATAGTAAAAACAAATCAAAGAATTAGATTTGTTAATTCACAAAAAAATTAAATTTTCGCGCGTTTTTGCAACTGGACATATTTTTTTTACAACTAAAACAGCCTACACAGCCTATTCGATTTTTGACAAATGATGAATCATTCATTTTTCCTCGTATAAAATCTATTTCATTTTATTCTATGTATGAAAACTCCTTGCTACTAAACTTTTTTAAATTGACTTATAACTAAAGGCGCGTTTTTGCAACTGGACATTTTTTACAACTAAAACAGCCTACACAGCCTATTCGATTTTTGACAAATGATGAATCATTCATTTTTCCTCGTATAAAATCTATTTCATTTTATTCTATGTATGAAAACTCCTTGCTACTAAACTTTTTTAAATTGACTTATAACTAAAGGCGCGTTTTTGCAACTGGACATTTTTTACAACGAAAACTGTCTATACAGCCTATTCGATTTTAGACAAATGTTGATGTAAAAATAATTAAATTAAAACTGGTAATTAAATATATTAAACAACCATTTAAAAAACTTTTGAGAATCAAATGCTAAAACGTACGGAATCATTCATTTTTCCTCGTATAAAATCTATTTCATTTTATTCTATGTATGAAAACTCCTTGCTACTAAACTTTTTTAAATTGACTTATAACTAAAGGCGCGTTTTTGCAACTGGACATTTTTTACAACGAAAACAGTCTATACAGCCTATTCGATTTTAGACAAATGTTGATGTAAAAATAATTAAATTAAAACTGGTAATTAAATATATTAAACAACCAATTAAAAGACTTTTGAGAGTTCAATGCTAAAACGTACGGAATCATTCATTTTTCCTCGTATAAAATCTATGCCATTTTATTCTATGTATGAAAACTCTTTGCTACTAAACTTTTTAAATTGACTTAAAATTTAAAACTAAACTGCAAAACTAATGATCGAGCTCGTAAACAAAAGTCACGACCGCGTAACAGAAAGATGCCTATGCATAAGATTTAATTTTCGAATCATAATTATAGCCTCTGAAAGTACGCCATGTTTAACAACTGTATTGAAAATCTAATTCCTTGATTTGTTTTTATTATTTCCCATAACTGTATTGAAAAACGTCGTGTGATACCCGGGTGTGTGGGTTATTGCAAACGAGCTGTTCAAACAGCTCGTTTGCAATAACCTACTTTCCACCCTTGTATCACAATGTACTATTAATTTATAGATTTAGTTATTTTAAGCAACTAATTTCATTATTTAGTTTTTCTAAGATGCAGTTGTTTTTTATAATTATATCACTACAATAGGCACTGAAAGTTTTCCTTATAGGATACTTTATGACGTCATTTAGAGGTCAAGTGATTTTGAGTATTTTTGCGAAAATAAATACTATCTTAAAATTTTAAGACCTAAAAATATAAAAATAAGGTTTACAAACCTAAAATCTCGAAATGGTTTTGGAATAGGCATGGATTAATTTTTACTTTACATAACGAATAAGGTTTAAAATTTCTCGCAATATGATAATATGAGTCAGTGGTCTCTTAAATTTGCAACCCGCGATCTGAACACCTTCTTAGGCACACTACCTGTTTTAGGTTCCATACGTAAGTCAGACTTTAGCAACATGTCTGTAAAAGTTCCCAATGACAAGACAAGGACAATTTTTGACTTAACCTCAGGCAAAAGAAAAGTAACGATAATTTTATGCCACGACAAGAAACTTATATCCTCTTGAACACTCGAACATCAAACTATCATGTTCAATAAATCGGTTCACTTTCCGCTTTATATTTTACAACCATTGTTAGTAAACCATAACGTCATGCCCGTTTTATACCTCAACAGGGTATAAAGTCTATTTTACGATTGGAAGTAAAATGAAAATTGCGGTCCCTATACGCAGTCATAATATCATTCCGTCATAAAATATGAAATAATTGTAGCGTATGATTGCAAAAATGACGAGTATGGGATTAATTCTGGAGTACCTAGGATTACAGCAGGTTTATAGTTTCTTGTGGTTTTTAACCGACTTCCCAAAAAGGAGGAGGTTCTCAATTCAGATGTTTATACATATATATATATATATTTTAAGAATATATATATATATATTTTTAAGTATATTCGGGCTCAGTCATATATAAACGGATTTGCAAAATTCTTTTTTGTTTGAATGATATTTACTTCGATATGGTCCCATTTCAGCACTGACACTGGATATATACGAAAATAAAACGTACGGTTATATTATTTTGTTAATAACACAGAGACTTTCAAGTTAACATAATTATGAATTATGAGTTTCCATTCAGAGTTTATTATACTCGAGACATGTACTGATTAAAACTAGGGTCTTTCCGCAGAACCAAAATTGAAGAAAGTCCTCTTAAAAGCCAAATCACCTGGTATTGTAGATTATCCTAAGCGGCGGTGATACGACATATGCAAAGTATCAGTAAATATGAAGTAGGTAAATTTACATCACACGCGTATCTTAAACGCACAGAATGTCAACACTAACCCAGAATAAAGACCATCAAACAGCACCCTTATCCATCTAAAACAATTTACATCTATAAAAATTCTCTCATCCAATCCAACGTTTATACACGATAGAACCAAAAGGAAACATAAAATGTGAAACGTTTACATTTCTCTAGATAAACCTATAAAAGTATAAAGGCCGCTCCTATAAAAACTGTCGGCAAAAAACATATCGATAACTGAGATCATAAGGGAATTCGACTTGATGTATCGTGCTCTGTAGTATTTACTTACATACCTACCTACAGTATGTTTTGTTAATGTGTACTTTGCATATCAGTCGTCAACTGTTATGGTAATAAGTTTTTCCTTTAGCAAGCTAATTTGATTTATTGGTGAAGGACAGATAGTGCTTGACAAAATTCCTTGACGTGATACGACATATGCAAAGTATCAGTAAATATCAAGTAGGTAAATTTACATCACACGCGTATCTAAAACGCACAGAAGGTCAACACTAACCCAGAATAAAGACCATCAAACAGCACCCTTATCCATCTAAAACAATTTACATCAATAAAAATTCTCTCATCCAAGCCAACGTTTATACACGATAGAACCAAAAGGAAACATAAAATGTGAAACGTTTACATTTCTCTAGATAAACCTATAAAAGTATAAAGGCCGCTCCTATAAAAACTGTCGGCAAAAAACATATCGATAACTGAGATCATAAGGGAATTCGACTTGATGTATCGTGCTCTGTAGTATTTACTTACATACCTACCTACAGTATGTTTTGTTAATGTGTACTTTGCATATCAGTCGTCAACTGTTATGGTAATAAGTTTTTCCTTTAGCAAGCTAATTTGATTTATTGGTGAAGGACAGATAGTGCTTGACAAAATTCCTTGACGTTTTAATCAAGATGGCGTAGTAACTCGTCATCCAGCGTCTGGTATCTCAATAAGTGGTTAGTTATTAACAGATACATAGGAAAGAAGATAATGTGTCCTGTTTACTATAAACGTCTTAATTATATTTCGTTACACGTGACTTTCCTAAGAAGGAAAAATTGAGAAAAGCTGTGTACACAGGAAACAGAGGTTTCCGCTTTCCTATAAAGTCGTACATTGTTTATACTATAAAAACATCTCAGAGCCAAACAAAAAAACACTGATAATATTAGCACGGGGTCCCAGCGCTAAAAATGAAAATTTGTTTCGCGTCGGCACGATTTTTTGTATGGGATGAGGCATCGGTATCATGGTCATCAACATTTCAGCCGAAATACGTCCACCGCTGGACATAGGCCTCCCCCAGGCGTTGACATTCATATATTCTGGAACCGGTATGCCAGAATTATAATATTATCTGTGATATTAAGTACTTATTTTGGCTACTTTTACACGTGGCTTCGAAAATAAAGCTAGTAAAAATGAAAAAAGTATGCCTGTAACATACTTACCATAAATATGTAATAGAATTTTTTCTTTTTTTATTAACCTATATTGTCCCTCTGCTCGGCAAAGGTCTCCTCCATAGCTTTCCAGTCTGCCCGATTTTTTGCCTTCTCTGGCGAATCTCCCGTAACCGCCTCTAAAGACTCTTTCAATTTAGACGTTTGGAGTCCGCAGCAGTCCAGCACCAAACGTCTAAATTTAAAGAGCCCTACGTTACTTAGTAAATCCAAACCAAAAAGTGTATGCAAACAGCTCGATTGGTTGGAGATACATGTTTTAAAATTCAGTTGCGAGATTTGACACAAAAATATACAAGTTAAAATAAAGCATGTAAAATCAGCAGCAAATTATACCGAAACATCGATTGCCAGATAAACTTTCTGACAAAATAAACATGTTAAATTCAAAGCCTGAACAGCGACAAAGTTATAACAAATAGCGAAGTGTAAACGGCAAACATCTTTAAAACTTTATCACCGAAAAGTTTTTTCATTAAAGCTTGTCAATTTAGCGGTAATCGACACAAGTTGCCGACAAACGCCTGAAAAAGAATTTGATAAAGATTCGATAAATAAAACACATTTGCATATTTTAATAGAATTGCTACAATTTTCCACGTAAAAGGTAGAACGTTAGATCATGCAAAATGCACGCTTTAACTTGGCGAATCCAATATTTATTTTGCTTTGCTCAAATATTATTTTAGAAATCCGAAGTATGGAATAAGGCAACCACCGTGTGGTAATCAATTCTGTGAGGTTTTGTGATACTGAAACGAACAGGTTGGATTTGAGTTTGCAATATGGTACAACATTAAATCATTTACTACCTGAAATATTGCTAATTGCATTCTGCCCTTTGTCCCCCAAAGGGCAGAATGCGGTCCAATTTGGTTGATCTCCTTTAAGCTTAATCGGACACTGGGCAGTGGGTCAAATTTAACTTGCTAGATTTGATTACAGACACCGAGACCTAAATAAAAGCTTGTAAAAATACCTGAACTTACTCAAGAAATTCTAACAACGTTTGGCCACCGAGTAGAAAAGCAGTAACTTACCTATACAAATAAATTTATAGCGTCTATATTGGTTACTTAATCACCGCATGCGCAACCATAAATGGGAGTTATGAACGTTTTTATTAACCCTAAGAATAAACTCTGTTTGAATTGGAGCGGGCAAGGAACTCTAGAATGTAGTGAACGATTGAGATCGAAACCTATAGCTTTTTATTGGGAACTAGCTTCTTCTAGCGGCTTAGCGTGCATGAAAATGAAACATAATAAAATACTAGCTACTGCCAGCGGCTTCGCCCGCTTGAAAGTGGAAAATTATCCCGAAGGAACATATTCCCGGGATAAAAAGTATCCTATGTGCTATTCCTGGCCATAATCTATCTCTGTGCCAAATCTCATCCAGATCCGTCCAGCCGTTTGAGCGTGAAGAAGTAACAAACATACAAACACACATACTCACAAACTTTCGCCTTTATAATATTAGTGTGATATATATGTCACGTCGAGGTACCTATAGATTATAGGACCACCATCATCCACTCTAATCCTGGGAGGCAATACCTTCATTCTTCATAGGAACGGGTAAACTTCAATAACACACATCACTGATTGAAACTCGAAAGTATTTATTTGACTTAGTTACAGTGAGTTTTCAGTCGAACTTGAAGCTAAAACCACATGGTGTGGCTTGCTGTGTCACAAATCCCTTGTCAACCCTTAGACAAGACACAGCAAGAAACTCTAGGACACTCTTTTAAATCTTTTTATAGTTTACAGTTTACACAATCACTTTATGACAATTAGCGTTACATGTTTATAAGGTTTTCAAACATCTAATCAATCAGATTTAGTTAACAGTTATTATTTTACACACACAGTACGCGTCATGCGCGTTCTAAGTGGGCGGAACCTCCATATTGTTTTTGTTTAGACACTAATTACTTGGATAGTTGAATAAAGCTAGCAAACAATACTAAAATGCTGCTCAGTTAATTATTTTAACATTAAACAACCCCAATACTCACAAATACAAAGTTGTTCGTAGATTATTATTTTAAATATCATCTCATCATAAAACTATCTTAGTTTCCGGTGATCTGAATATCTTATTAATTAGGTTTCTTATTATAACATAGCTGTGTAAAATAGTCTTATGACTTTTTAGTATTTAATCATTTACTCAAATTTGTTTAGTTCTCGTATTAAATTATTAAATCTAGTTATTGATCATAGAAATTATAACATCCGCCATTGTTGACAATTTTGCGTAATAAAAATAACATTAGGTCATAATCAAACACATTTACTTGGTCAAATGTGCAATAGTTAAAATGAGAACAAATCTAATAGTCCTACAATAAGTGTTCCCGGTTTATTTAAACATCTCGTATTAATTAAACATTAAAACTAGCGTATCAAAAGATCTTCATTCAAACAGATCATTAATTGATTCCACAATAAGCCAATAGATGGCGTTGAACCCAAACCCAACTTAAATAGACATTGAAATATTTCTAATATTATTAAAAATTATTAATTAGGATAATGAATTAGCAAATTCACGCTTACGCGGCGACATATATATAGTGTGATGCCCGGGATAAAAATCATCCGTCCTAATTCTGCAGCCTGAATAAGTGAATTCGGTAGAGTCAAGGTTATAACTCCATGAAAGAGTACGCTTTCATTGGTGTAGATACTCTTTTCGAAAAAGTCCAGTATTTTTTTGTTTACCTAATTATTTAAAAGGAAATTGTCATACTCTTTTATGGACGCATACCCTTTGTCTTGGCGAATTCACTTAAGCAAATAATATAAAATGCAGGACACGCCCCACCCGTTTGCCAAGTTTCATCTTAATCTTTTCAGCAGATACGCCGTGAAAAATAACAAATAGACAATTAGCGAGCCTTCTGATGCCTGACGCGATTCAATTTATATCACACCAATAAGCGATTTTACTAAGCAAAATTTCAAGTAGGTACCTACGTTCATATGGACGCAACGCGATGCCAATTTCACCGATTTGCACAGAAAATACGTGCGCGATATCACCTGTCGACGCAATTTAAATTACATCGCACCATCATTAAGGTTTCTTATCAGAAAGTTTAAGTTTACTAAATCAATCAGATTTAGTAAATAGTTATTATTTTACACACACAGTACGCGTCATGCGCGTTCTAAGTGGGCGGCACCTCCATATTGTCTTTATTTAGACACTAATTACTTGGATAGTTGAATAAAGCTAGCAAACAATACTAAAATGCTGCTCAGTTAATTATTTTAACATTAAACAACCCCAATACTCACAAATACAAAGTTGTTCGTAGATTATTATTTTAAATAGTCATCTCATCATAAAACTATCTTAGTTTCCGGTGATCTGAATATCTTATTAATTAGGTTTCTTATTATTACATAGCTGTGTAAAATAGTCTTATGACTTTTTAGTATTTAATCATTTACTCAAATTTGTTTAGTTCTCGTATTATTCATCGATTTGCACAGAAAATACGTGCGCGATATCACCTGTCGACGCAATTTAAATTACATTGCACCATCATTAAGGTTTCTTATCAGAAAGCTTACAGTCACTCAAAGGGCAATGGAGAGGGCTATGCTCGGAGTTTCCTTGAGTGATCGAATCAGAAATGTAGAGATATGCAAGAAAACCAGGGTTACCGACATATCCCGTCGAATTGCCAAATTTAAGTGGCAGTGGGCAGGGCACATTGCTCGCAGAACGGATGGCCGATGGGGCAGAAAAGTTCTGGAGTGGAAACCGCGAACCGGAAGACGTTGCGTTGGAAGGCCTCCCACCAGGTGGACCGATGACCTGGTGAAGGTTGCGGGGATCCGCTGGTACCGACGCAAGGAACCGGCCAATGTGGCGACGCTATGTCCAGCAGTGGACGGCTTTCGGCTGATATGATGATGATGATGATCACTAAGGTACTTTCGCATTTATTGTGTTATTTTGGATGATATCGAGACGAAGTCAAAACATTAAAAGATAGGACGATGTTCCAACGATAAAAACACCGCGCAAGTTTTCGGAAAACAATGAATTAATAATGGACTATTAAAACGTCTTCCATCTTTAGAAAGAGTTTTCAAGATTTTGAACGAGATTCAGCATAAAGTGATAAATTATTTAATTTTATAGCCGCGGCAACAAAGGGAACAGTATTCTGCTGCTGTTGATAACATTTAAATGTTTATAAGTGCCTCGTTATTCATCATTATCATTGAAGATTAAAATTAAATAGGTTAACATTAAATTATTCGAATAACTTCACTAATAAATTTAAGCGCTGCAGGCAATTTCTTAAGAATCTAAATCACTGGGCCTTTGTGCCTGAAAGCATAAGAAATTAAACTAGATTAAGCAGTATTAATTTCTGAATGTGCATCAAAAACAGGTTTTCATAAAACAGATTTATGTTACGAAATGAGGACCATTGTGCGCCCAAAACTAAATACACCTTGAGGGATAACTTCGACAAGCTTTTGTTTTGAATTTACTGAAGCAATTGAGGTAAAACAGAATCAGAAACTGAAATCCAAGATAATTAACATAAATATAAGTTTTTAAACTGTCATGGACACTAACATTAACATTAGAAACGGGATATTTACCATGTTTACTGTTTGTTGCGAGTTTCCGATATTTCTGTGCTGTTGCAAGCACCATGATCACGGATAAACTGAAAAGTCATTGCGGGTGGATGTTTATGAGGAGACAAATCGGTCTGCCCTTCTTGTTCGTTTTTAGGGTTCCGTACCCAATGGGTAAAAACGGGACCCTATTACTGAGACTTCGCGCTCCGTCTGTCTGTCTGTCACCAGGCTGTATCTCATGAACCGTGATAGCTACACAGTTGAAATTTTCAGAGATGATGTATTTCTGTTGCCGCTATAACAACAGAATAAAATAATTTTTTAAGTAGGGCTCCCATACAACAAACGTGATTTTTTGCTGTTTTTTGCGATGATGGTACGGAACCCTTCGTGCGACTCGCACTTGGCCGGTTTTTTTGCACTCAGTACCGCTACCACTGTCACTCACAACTCGATTCTGTTTCTGACACACGGAACTCCCTGTATCCGCTCGCGAACATTTTTCGGCACTTTTTCGGGTTTTACACAGCTTAATTAACATAAATGAAACAAAAACGTATAGAAAGCAAAAATGCGGTCTCGTTCTAGTGAATTACTATATAAAACGGTTCTTAATAAAAACCGGGTAGAAACAACTCTTCTTAGTAACATGCCTGCACATTGTAATAAAAATAAACTCGTACAAGTTTACAAAGAGACAGGAGATAGCACATCGTAAACTTGAAGAAAAAAGATGCAGCCACTTTATGTGATGCTAATTAACAATTTGCCTTAAGCTGCACTTAGACGGGCAACTTTTCCAGCAAACATTGTCAGTAGTTAAGAGTAAGAATTGTATGAATATAAGCTCTAATTGCTCCTCATATTCTGTATTTGCGGTTTGATAAATATCACCAAAAGATTTGCAGAACAGTCAATGGTTATGTGTAATTTATTCAGCTCCAGTCTTCGAGATATATTAAATTAAATTGTTGATAGTTGTGGAATGCTAGATATTATCTTGACGTTGCTAGAAAAGAATAGTGGCCAAGAATTGCGCAATTTTAGTTGCCCGTGTAAGGGTTTTAAAACATTTTAGTTAAATGAAAGTTTAGCGTGCATTAATTACAGCTCAAGAAAATGCAGTATAAACTGGTAAATAAGTGCATCTATTTAATTCTGTTGAGGCAGAAGAAAGTTATGCTGCAGAAAAGTTTGATATTTTCATAGCTTAGGATAGTTTAATATTTGCAAGTTGATCATTTGCATTCAGTGCTAAATAGCTTATGATGAGGACTCTATTAGCAGTTAGGAAGAGAAAAATATACAGACAGTTATAGAGACAAAAATATCTTTATAATATCACAAAGTTTTGAAAGAATAAACAGCAGTTTCAGCAGTGGGAAAGCCTAGCCTAATAATAGAATTTACTTAGCAAAACTATTGGAGAAAAGCCCTAAAATCACAAAGTGAATTTCTGTAACCTTATCAATTACAGAAACTTTGCCTCCTACTTAGTGAGTGTGTGATTTGTCAATGTTTAGAGTAATGGAATAAGTTAGTTAGGAATACGAAACATTTGAATTACAAAGCTATCACAGAAGTTTCCTTTACTATGGGAATTGGGATTACTCGATTTGTGTGGGTTGACTGAAATTATATTCTAAACCTATTAGAATATGATAATGGGAGGATTAGAACATTTAGATGTCTTTGTGGAGAACGAGACCTTTTATATATCTCCTATATATGCCTCTTATTGGTGCTGTGCTTTTTTAAACAAATAAATCCAGATCAATTTTGCCAGTAATGATTGTATGATATACGTGATTACCTAATCAACCATTCAATTCACTGCAATAATGTCAAAATTAAGTATCAATTTAATAGTTTATCGATTTGTGAATGAAAGCTCGGTAGTTCTCCGAAAATCCTTTATCAAATATTGCAACCCATCCATTTATAGAAGTGCACCTGCTACCTACAAAGGGTGGGAGCTTATTGCCAAGTCCAGACTTCGAGCTGCTAATGAGAAATTCAAGATGGGAAAACCTAAAACTACTTTGCCCAACATGGAAATCGAACCCAGAACCTCAGTTCAGTAGTAGCACTTGCGAACACTAGACTAATGAGGAATGACATAATAATAATATATATGTCGGGTTTAGTCAATAGCACGGACGTGAAAACAAATCACAAGCAAACCCTTTTTTGTGTTGGAAACCATCCAATGACTTCTCCCGCTCTGGGTGAAGCAGGAGGGCGTGTCAGACTTTTACTGACTAAAACCCACCCGTGTTCCTTCAGTTGCTTGTGCCAGGGCCGCGGTAACTCTCTTTCAAATTTATCCGCGACTCTCGCCGTCCGCAAGCCCGCGCCTACGGTGGCCGGGAATCGGCTTGCGACTCCCGATGCCCGGAGCGTCTCCTGCGGTGGCTAGGGGCGTGAGGGCGTCTCCGATCGCCTCCACAAGGTCACAGCGGTGCTCTGCCCAAGCAGGGCAGATCTCCAAAGTATGCTCCACCGTGTCCTCCGGGCGATCCACACAATGGTGACACCCAGGCGTTTCCTCCCGCCTTATCCTGAACAGGAACCTCCCGAAGCAGCCGTGTCCGGTGAGGAACTGCGTCAGGCGGAAGGTGAGGATGCCGTGGCGCCTCTCTAGCCACTCCTCAAAGGGCCCCTCTTTGAGGAGTGGCGCCGCAATTGCGGCGTGCCTAGCACTGGGTTGCGACAGTCGCTCTCTCTATGACGCCATGAGATTCTGCCGGAGCTCTATCTGCCAAGGCACGATTTGTCGCGGCAGCGGAGTTTTTAGCGCCCCGGCGTTTCGCCTCCTCGCGCCACTCCAAAATGTGCGCGAGGACTTTTGCCTCCAGAACCCATGGCGGCAATCCGGCCAGAAGGTTCGCCGCCTCACCGGAGACCGTGCGGTATCCCTGGACTAGCCGGGAGGTTTGACTATCAAACCCCCTGGCAGCAAATCAAGAACAACTACACATAGGTGCGCTTTTTTAACCGCTTTCGTGGTGGGGAAAGCAGAATATGGCAGTTGAGTACTGACCGCCTTAAAGCTAAGACGTCGTCGAATCACTGTCGATCCGTAATACTAGTAAGCAAGATCGTAACTGTGAGTTGTACCCGACTACCAATCCACACACGATGTCTACCTAAGGGCTAAGGGACATCGGCCACCCTTGATGCGACATATATAATAATATTATTATTTATCAATTGAGTGCAGTGGTGGCCTAGTGGTATCGGCCGCGACATGTAAGTTGTAGGTAGTGGGTTCAAATCCAAGCAGGCGCTTTACTTTGTGTAAATTACATCACTAACACTGCTCTCAAAACGGTGAAGGAAAACATCGTGACGAAACCGGCATGTCCGAGAAACAAAAATTCGAATACATGTGACATCCACCAACGCGCATTGGGCCCGCGTGGTGGATTATGGCCCCTCTCACAGAAGAAGGCCTGTGTCCCAGCAGTGAGAACATTAAAAAGGCTGATGATGATGAATTTTATTATTTATAATAAACTCAATGTACCTAAACCAAACACGCATGAACATTCCGTATTAATCTCAATCACATCGGAACAGTGTGTGATCCATCACGATTTCATATGTCGGCCAGAAATCATCCTGTCGCGAATGCTCGCTGCGACAACGTCAGTTCCGTATTGACGTTACACTGAACTGTAAACGTCACAGCCGGTTCATACTGACGTGATGCCATGTTATACATGTCAGAAAGCCGGGGATTTGCCTAGAACCTCCTCGCTTGGCTTTACTTAGGAATCGTAAAAAGTGCAATGGATATGGTGGATCAATTATGGCTTTGTGCAAGTTTAGATGTTTCGTCTGGAATTTGCCTTCATGAAATCGGGTGCTACCATGTTATGAGTCCAAAAATACCTACTAATATACCTACGCATCTATACCTTCGTTTGGTATATTGTTATAATTCTCGTCAAATAAATTATGAAGGTAAGTCCTATAGCAAAAATCCGGGTTCTGTTTCTCTTTCTGTCAACTCTTTTGACTCTCAAACGATTCTGATTGGTCAACGCACATTGCTCCCCATTTGCATTTGCTGCGCATTTTGTATTTATGCACGAGATGAATCCACTGATGGGTCTGATGGGTTGTGGCTTTGTTTGGTGCCTGAGCTGTTCAAACGAAATGAATATCGGGCTTACTGCCGGTCTATTCTGAAAACATCTCACCGTGAAAACTAATGCGAAGCGAGCTTGAATTGAACTGTCATCTCATCTTAATAGGATGGATTGACAACTCCATTCACTTAAGTCATTACAGTGAGACGTCTACAAAATCGATCGGCCCCTTGATTCAAGGAACTTTGCGATTGGTGGATAATGCTGAAAATTCCATACGAATGCTTATGTTGGAAATGAGTCAAATAATAAAAGGTATGTGTCAATCTGTGGGATAACGCATGGCCTTTTATTTTGACAATTTAACAACATACAATGCGTATTTTTAACCCCCGACGGAAAAAGAGTGATGTTATAAGTTTGACGTGTGTTGCTGTATATCTGTGTGTCTGTCTGTGGCATCATAGCTCTTAAACGGATGAACCGATTTTGATATTTTTGTTTGAAAGGTGACTTTGTCGAAAGTATTCTTAGCTATGTTTGATTAAAATCGGTTCAGCCATTCAAAAGTTATCCGCATTTTACTCTTTGAATCTGGGTTTTTTAGCTAGATATCGTGTCATAATTACGTGTTTCGATAGATTGTCGATTGAAGCAGGTCTACTACTAGGTATATTATACGTAGTTTAAAAAGCATGCAATAAAAATGAAATTTAAAATTTCCCCCGACCACTTCCTCTAAAAAGCAAAAAATAACCCTCGTACTCGCGTCTGGGAACCGCTAAGTAAATTAAATTAACCGCTGTACATGTTGGTGGTTCCCCGACGCAAGTACGAGGGTAATTTTTTTTTAGAGGTTTTGTTTTGGTGGTTTTTAAATTTTTAATTAATTTTTTTACGTATTCGTGAAGGCGACTTTTTGGAATATAAAAGTAATACGATAAAATATATCCTTCAAAATACTTTGGATCGAGATAGAAAGTGTGTTATACCAAAGAGGTGTATGCCATTACTGTAAATAGTTAATTTCAGACATAACAAATTATCCTCAAATACTGTTAATTAACTCTATTTTGCCCCGGTAGAATATAACGGGGTAAAAAAGAGTTAATTAACAGTATTTTTTGGGTGGGCTAGTAGTTACTTGCCAAATTACTAGCCCACCCAAAAAAATAGACAAGTAAAGACAAAAATATAAAAAAGTTCCTTTTGAGCGTAAATTATACAACAAACTAGTGAAGCGTTTTTAATGGCACGTTTATCGCTGAAGTTCGTTTTTTACGGCGGGATCAAAGTTGACAAAATAACCTCGCGATAACTTTTCTAACAAGCAGGAGCTGTGTTCGCGAAAATGTTTCGACTTTGTGACTCTTACTTCAGAAAGCCAAAACAAAAAAAAAAAAAATGGAAACAAGATTTTTAAAAACATTATATATTTTAAGTTTCTTTTCAATGGCAAGAAAACGTATCAAACTCCGTTTCTGTAGAAACCTTAAAAAAAAAACTAAATGCAATCATTTAAAGGCTTTTAATAAATATACGAAATATTTATAAAATGTATATACCCACATAAAGTAAACAAAATAAATAATATAATATGTTTACAAAGTGTGTAATAAACTACTTTGATATTAGTTATGAGTTAATACGTTTGAAAGAATACGTTGTTACCAAAATTTATGAAGATTAACTAGACCACACAGTTTTATTGGAAGCAATAAATTAGGAGATCACATCTGTACAGACTATGGAAATGGGAGAAAAAACCAGAATACATTTGCTTATTTTTACGTACAATACGAAAGTTCTAGTGAAACAGACACTGAAGTGAGGTACGATCAAATTACGATTGATTCGTTACATGATACAGATACGTTTTCATTGAGTAATTAATTGTATGTATAAATGCTATTTGAAATCCCTAGATATTTGACATAGGCACTGATATCACTAAAACAAAAATAAATACGTACAGAATTATAAACTAAAACTACTGTAAATACCATACCAGGAAATTGGATACCCAAAATCGGCAAATCAATTAAAATACATGTGATAGAACGTATAAAACCTAAACAGATCAAACAAAAGCAAGCAAAACTAACTTTAAGAGCTCAATCAATGAAACCACTAATGAAAACCAAAAGTTCGTTACAAAACACACATGACATCCCGAAACAGCGACAAAAAGCCCCGAACATACCACTCCATTGATAAAAAAAAAACATTTTAATTTAACAGAAAGCGATACTAAGAGAAATAGAACAAATCCTTTTAGAGAATGCACTTCGAAAGTATCGGCACAGAGATGTGAAACAATTCCTCTGAAGGAACGTCTAAACCCGTACATAATAGTGCACTTTACTGCCAGATATGAGAGTATATATTCAAATAGAAGATACAACAAAACAATAAAACTATCGAGTTTGGTCGTTAGGATTGTTATTTAGATTTTCGCAGAGAATGGATAATAGACGATTGTGTTGAACGACGCAAGGATAAAAATAGTTTAGAATGTAATAATGTAGGTGAAGAATATACAGATTTAAAACTAACAGCTAACGGTTATGAGAGAAACTCACGAAAATTAAATAATAATTGATGCAACAACTAAGCATACACTTAAGGAAAGTGTTAAAGATGATAATAATGTTAATGTCGAGCTGTCAGCTCATTTCTTATCAGAGGTTGCAACAAATAACAAAGATGTAAAACTCAAATGAGGATCTCTCAAGTTTTATGACTTGAGCAGTGACAAACAACCGTCTTACTGTTACTTCTAAATCAGCACAAACTTTAACAATGCAGTAAAGAATCCAAATAAAATACGTGAGATAATTATTATATTATAATTTTGTTTGGAATAAAAACCATGGAAAAACTAAAATATCTTGTAGTGAGAAATGAAGTGGAAAACAGAAATTAAAGTAGATATTTTATAATTTATTAACAGAACTACAAACACTTTTGGATCTCCCACTGTTCTTTTGTGCAAACACTTCAAATAATCAAACGCTTTAGTGTCTCTCCAATTTAAAAAGCAGATTTTTATCAAAATTATTTACCTAAACACGGTTGACAGAAATCCAAACTTAACAGAAATGAGCTTAATGTACTTGTGAAATAAATGTACAACATGGGTTGAAAAATAAATATTTCCAGTACGACCTTCATCACAAAATGATCCCTCAACAAAAGAGGTTAACACTGAAGATCAGATCGAACGATTTAGGCTTTCAAACCTTATAGACATCAAATAATGGAAGTAAGTATGGCAGCATTTTTTCACCCATTTCAGTCCCCACACACATACTTATTTACTAAAAGCTTTTGTACCCGGCAAATGTTCACCGACCCGATACATAAAATGTATTTGACATCCGAAGATGGGATCAATTGACTCAAATATTCCTTGTCCTCTCCTAAAAGAATCGCTTTGAATATCTTTAGTGTTGAATAAAATAGAATTTTCAGAAAACAAGAGTAGGCTACGTTTTGTAATGCAAAAATCTCTTCTCGAAATGAATATACTGAAAGTTCATGCTAACTTTGCAATTCAGCGTAGTTTAAATTAGCCAAATGTTGGCTTGGAGCTAAGTTGGTAATCTATGTACTGGGAATTGACTTCGGGCCAATATTTGTTTATATTTATTGATTATTATAACACATAATACATTTGTTTTATAAGTAAGACCTTAAGTAACAAAAATAGTCATGAAGTGCTAATTGTGATTATAATGTATATTCCAAGCTGTTCGTTAATACTGGTTACAAAATATTCATTATGACTTTTAGTACGATGAGCAAAATACACAACGGATTACAATTTACCAAACATAAAAATTATATTCCCTTTCTGCTGAAACTCGTGAATTCACCGAAAATGGTGAAATTATTATTTTATTTTCACATGCCTTGGTTTAGTACTTAAAGGGTTATTGTACTGAGCTGCTTAAAGGTTTACATTGCTGGCTGTACTTATATTCTCTTCAGCTTATAGTTCACGTTTTACACGTAATTGAATATGAATTAATGAAAACTCGTGTTTAACTTTAAATAATTAATCATTCAATTACTTATATATTCCACGAGATTAAGATTCCTTAAACGTTGCATTTGCTACTATAATATTAAAGTTGTTACTAAGTAAAGTTTTAACAAAATATTCAAGTAATTTTACAAATCCTTTAGCAGAATCTTTAGCTTTATTCAAATGAAGTTTGTTATCGACATGAACATCGGTAAATACTCCACTCAACGCACTGCCTACGCTTATTTACTCGTATTTTCCGTCGAAGCCTGTAATCAATCATGTTTAATTTAGTTCGAGAAGCTCATCAAGCATTCCAGTCGACGCCACCAAAAACCGGAAATCACATCACGAGTTGCAAACAACCGGGCACATGGGTACACTGTACCTGTGTAGAATGGTATACAGGTATAAACAGGATGGATTTTCCAAGTGGGCGTGGATGGCCAAATCAGAAACTTTAAGGAATAGCCATAAACACTCAAAGGAGTCAAGGGACCGATTTTGATGAAAACTAAAAATGCATCATTGGGTTTTTTGAAAAATCATTATTCCTTGCCAGGAATCGAGCCCTTAGACTTTGAATAATTAAAAAAAAATCTTCGCGAGCTGGCTGACCAAAACCAGACGTATCCTCCGACTGCACAGCATTATTTTCTCCTTGTTTACGTCTTTTTAGTTCGCTTTTCAAGCAGTCGGGTTTTTGTTTTTTTTAATTAACTTTTTTTATTTATAACTTTTTAGTTATTTTTTTTTTCGAATTAGGTACATTTAAACATATAAGTGTTATATATTTTTGAAATCACCTCTTAAAATCCTTTATTTTAATACCCCACGCGATAGGTTTGGAAGGAAAAAAAAACACAATATGGCGCCCAAGAACCGCCATTTTCCTATTTACCAACTTTCATGTAGCCAGTGACACTCGCGGGGTTAAGACTAATCGATTGACGTAAGAACCATCAAAAGCGTTTGGTCTCTAGAACGCCACATAGGAACAAACATACATACATACTTACATACATACATACATATACTGATAAACACATTACCCTCCTTCGGCAGTCGGGTAAAAACACACGCTGTATTATGACACCATTCGCTAGTGTCGCTAATAAGGATCAAATTCTGAGCATTAATGGAAAGACTTAATTTTGGGTGACCAAGTTCGATGTGTACAACTTTTTCTGCCACCCTTTGATTGATAACCATTTTTAGTTAGATTTTATTTTATATAGTTTTGAAGACGATAACCACTGTATAAAATTAATTAATTGTATTTTAAAGATCTAACGTGAAATGAAAAACTACCAACGTATTATCAACAATTTTATTTGGGTAAAAAATGAATTAACAGAAGTATTTTTCTGTGGATTTATCTAAAGTCGTGTGTCGTGGTCATTTTAAACGCTAAAATCAGAATACGCGTATTTTGAGCCAGCACGCAGGTAAACATTTAGTAAATGTTGTTATCCATACAATAATGCGAAGCCTGAATCTACATCTATACTAGTATTAAAAAGAGGCAAGATTTGTATTTTTGTATGTAACGAATAAACATAAAAACTACTGGACCGATTTATAAAATTCTTTCATCATTGGGAAGCTACACTATCCCCGGGTGACATAGGCTAATTTTTATCCCAGTATTCCCACGGGAACGAGAACTACGAGGGTGAAACCGCGAAGCGTCCGCTAGTAATAAATATAATTCTAAATAAAAAGGTTAATTTAAAAATATATCACTTTTAAAGTTGTAAACATCGGTGTTAGCCACCCTGTACCTGTGTTGTATACCTCTTACGTGTGTATATACTTACTCGCACAATCAGCTTGACGTACGCCACTCGCAGTCCTGCGAACAAACGGAGTTTGGATTAGTTATGTGGAAAACGTGAACGATTTTCAGTCAAGTCAGCTAGCTACATGCGTTTCTATGAGGTTCTTAAACGATTTTTTTATCGACGCTTTAGCGTTTGATGTTTGAAGGGAGATGGAGTAGCTGATGCCTTTTGACAACAAAGGAGGAAATTCGGAAGAGGATTGATATTGGCAGCTAAAAGTAAATTTTACGTCTTTTGATGCAGATATTATATGAGAAAGTTATATTATGTCGTATAAATGTAAACCAATATAATAAAAAAATACAATAGGGATGTTAACTAAAAATTTGTTTTTTGTTTAACAGGTAGACTAATAGAATATATAAAATATTGGACACGTATTTTTCTTTTCACACGTAAACATGAAGTCTCGACGACGGCACACCGTTATAAGTTTTTAAACTATCATGGTCACTAACACTAACATTAACATTAGAAACGGGATATTTACCAAACATGGTAAATATCCCGTTTCTAATGTTAATGTTGGCACACCGTTAGTATACTTTATACTGACATAGTGACGTCACGAGCCCCACTCCTGAACTTTGATGCGCTTTGTCTTTGTAATGTTTTATTGATTTGGTAAGGCAATATAATACGTATCCAATATTATTTGATAATCTTACTGATAGACTAAGTAGTATTACTATTTTTATACATAGGAAACATCCCTATTGTATGTTTACGCAAGATAATCTCTGGAAGTACAGATTTGGTTACAAAAATTATTTCACTGATAGAAAGCAACAATATCGCTGAGAGAAGCTATGTTTTATTCCGGAAATAAACACGGTTCCTGTAGAATAGGCAACAAGAGTTAAACTGCAGGAAAAGGCTAGTATATCGTATAGTATCCTATACTATTAAACGAGCAATATTTATATATATTTTTACATTATTATAATCACGTTCTCAAAAACAGCAGTAACGATTTCGATAAAACTTGCAATATAAGGGTTTACGGGGGTGAAAAATCGATCTAGAGAGTTCTCATATCTAGGAAAATTATTTTTTCGACAAAAATGTTTCTCTTTTATCACCCGAGCAGAGCTCTGTCGAAGAGGTAGGCACTTATAATTATTTCAATACTAAAATCTTTTTCTACGGCAATTTATCTACAGTTTTCAACTGATAACATCGGCATCGAATTTACTATGAATTTTAAACCAGTGAGACGGAACTATATAGGAGTAAGCTTTAGATTGGAAAGTCTAGAGTTTTCAAGCGTGGAATTGACAACAGTAGCGCTATTTCTGTATGTAAATAGCCAGGCGTTGGGATAAACAAATTGTCGCCGCTGTTTCTGACGGTATTGTTGCTAAAGTCTGCAACAATCCTTAGTCAAATTCCGGTTTAAACAACTTCCCGATAATGTTCTGAGTCTGAACAAATGGAATGGCGGCGTGGCTGAGTATTGGTCGAAGAAAATATAAATTGAGAAAAGGAATTATCCAAACGAAGAAGAAGAATTGGAAAATGTGTATGTATCATGTTTTATTTGCTCAGAACAGGGTGACTCGTTGGTAATATTTTGGAAAGAGTATCTTATGAAAATAAATATCTGATATTTAGTATGGGATCTTATACTTAGTTCCAAAATTTGTCGGATTATTCGAATACTTTCGCAATTTTAAGTATGATGCTAAATAGCTGTTCATATTAATTAATACTTTTACCCCTTGTAACCAATGAATTTAAACTCACTCGGTAGATTACCCTACCAAAACGCTTTTAAAAACCCCGTTGCTACAAACATAAATAAAACAGAATTAAATTATTGAACCAGTATCTTCATTTCTGCAATTGCAAACTGTAACATCATACTAGGAAGTGCTATTAGGCATTCTTCTCACATAAAAAATGAAAGATTAAGCCATAAACTTGTTCCGGGTGGTGGAAAGAATCTGGGCTCTTGTTTGCGTAAATCTCCCGGGCATCTTGGATCCCACAACGAATTTATGTAACCACGGACAAAAATACGAGGAACAATAAAAATACGTCATCCATATGTCTTGAGTTTCGTTAGTGTTTTGTTTTTATATTGATGCTTTGAGCAAACTGCGTTATTCTATTTCAGGGAGTCTTGTTAATCGGTTTACGGAAATTCTATTTGATAGAACTCCCAACAGAATTTTGGTCGGTGCAGTGACCAATTTCAACGAGATTAGCCAAGTACGCAGGAGATTTTACAGTCATCAAGACGTGTATACGCAAACACAGTTGCATGTTCTGTTTCTTTACGCTTAGACCTTTTAAGATGGCAATCCGAAAAGAAAAGAGTGAGATCAAGCGCAAGATCAACAGCTTTAAGTGATTTTCGATACTGTCTTACTAGATCAGTCCTGCCACTTTCTAACTCCGGAAAAACCCAATAACACTTCAGCCGACCTGGGAATCAAATCCAGAACCCCCACGCTCAACAGTCGCGCCAAGAGACCAACAGAGCATTTATTAATAAAAGGCGGAGCAACGGATTTTTCCACTGAACACTTACTTACTCTAGCTAGACCGGTCAGTCCAGCTTTCTGATTCCAGCTACTAAATTTTAAACAGACGCCGACTTATTAAGCTGCCAAAGTATTTTGTTCGGCGCTTCCGAAACACGAATTTTCTCAACAGGTACTTACTCGTATTTGAGAGACGGAAAACATTAATTAGGGCAGTTGCTATGTGTAATTAACGGAAGATGTATAAGTGCCTAATTAACGTATCTGCAAACAAGTCTTAATGCAGTTCAAGGTAAGATCGAGGATTCATCATTTACTAATTGGACAGCGTTAACAGAAATTGAGGGACCTTGATACAGCACCGATTATGTACTTACTGAATTATTAAGACTCTGGGCGAAGGCTCAGGAGACTAAAAGCAAGTTATGAGATTAAGTTATGTAGGCACTGAACTGTATGTAATATGGAAGCTAAATTTGAGTCTTTGATACAAACAAATTTTGAAGACAAGCTCAATTTTAGGCATGGACTAAATGGTTTCTGATTTCTGACCCGTATATGGCGTCAATATTCAGAAACTTTTCTTCCGAACGCAGAAACAACGTCGATACTAACAAGGCATCAGACAGCAAATTGGAAAAGGACCCTTAAATATAACAAGTCGTAATCGTAAAAAGTTCTTAGGTATTAATGGTTATGGCTCGTTTATTTTAGGGCTTTTTTATGAGGCTTGCTACCGTTGATATTATTTCTGTTGAAATTGCCAAACTAAACAAGGACATCAAGAATTCTGAGATTTAAAATTGAAGTTTTATCATCGTCTTTGCAAGAGCGATGTTTGTTATTTACGCTTCATTAAGTACGCATTATGAATTTAATATAAAATAACCTTTAATAACATAAACTTAAAATTACTTTTCACCTAAATTTGCAAAGACTGTATAAAAAATCCCTTCAGATTTTGTTTTTCTTGCAACGTTTTTGAATCAGCTTAACGAAGCAGTTTCAACTTACTTATTTAAAATCTAAAATATGAGACAGCAAGATTAAAGGGATCTTAGTGTTCAACATTTATGGCCATAGAAATACAGATAACGGGCCAACTAAGGTTAAGTTTAATTTAAGTAATGGTGTTCTGGGGAAATTTATTAAAACCCTCGATTGGGTCCCTGATACAGATGTCTGTCTCAAGACATAGGGGTTGTTCAAGGGTAGGATTGAATAACTTTATGGTACCGGTGTTCGTGAATTTTATGATGGCAGTTTGGTTTTGTTCCTAATTTAATACCGACTCGGTTTTTGGTATGTGTACGTAAATATTAGGGCAAGAACATTCATTATTTCACAAATCTTTAGAAGCTAGAGAGAATCAAGACTACTATAATTTCGGTAGAATAAGATTAGTGTTGGTACTATAGAACGTTTAAATACGCCATATTTGTCAGTGAAGACTGGGAATGTAATAGGTAATATAATAGTACATTTCGTGTCGAGCATAAAAACTCGAGATTTTAACACGAGCCATGTAGCCAATTTCGACGTGAGCCGTAGGCGAGTGTTAAAATAAAGCCTTTTTATGCGAGACACGAACGATTATTTTTCCACTACCTGATGAGGTTACTTAATTAAATGCAAATAAGTTCCAACAACTATTTATTAGAAACGTTCAGACTAAAAAACACACAGATAATATACACACAATCAACGCGCGCTTTTTCGAGAGGTAACAGGTTCAGTATCATTCTGCCAGTTACATAATGATCCATACCAAAGTCATTCCGTAACTGTTATTATGTAATTTTGTTTTTTTTTTAATTATTATATAATCTTGTGTCTAAATGTTCATATTTCGAAACGAATGTCTTAGGCAATGTGTTACATAATAGACAAGGTAGTGGAAAAACGCACATTTTCATCAAATACTTCACACTTCACCATTTGTTTTTTATTAATGAGATTGGAAACACATTAGGCAAAACCTTGAAAGAGCTCTTTGTACTGATCATTATGAATGCTACTTTTACTATCGGCCAACCCTGATTTCGTACAACCTATTACGTACGTACGACCTCTTCTCAGGATTTGCGTTTATTATGTTACATGTTATAGAAGACATAACCCAGCTGAGCTAGTCCCAAAACACCCTGAATTAATCATCAATCTCCAAACTTCCCGCCACTCTATGTACCTGAATGGCGTTAGTTTATATCTCTTCAAGTCCAACTTATCAGTTAGTACATGAAACTATCAGACCAAAGTTCCGATAGATGGCTCCCATGTTTCGCACCTATCCATGTAATCGATTTGCCGACTAGCTAAACGGTAAACTTATTAGAAAGTTAGATACCCATCGCAGTTGGTTGCATCCACAGATCACAGAGACACTTCTACGGCTACTAAAGGCTCTTCATTTAAACCAAACGTGTCGGTTACTCTAAGATATTGAAAGCCTATGATAATTTTGACTATAGGTATGACACTTGAAATATGCCCATCATAGATTGCGTGCGAATATTATTGGTAGACCGTCTCCTATCGTCGCCTGCGCCACTCCATGCTCTGTGGCCTATGTGGACGATGGAGTTAGAACGGTTCATCCTGCTAAGCTTTGTTTATTTGTTCCAATATGTAGTAAAGAACGGTTTTGCTTATCAATTTTAATTGTCTCTCTGAGCAGTGGTGGCCTAGTGGTAACTAACGGCCGCGACTTACGAGTTGTAGGTTGTAGGTTCGAACCCAGGCAGGCGCTTTACTTTGTGTATTATTTCATCACCACTGCTCGCACAACGGTGAAGGGAAAACATTGTGAGGAAACTGACATGTCCTAGAAACAAAAATTCGAAGACATGTGACATACACCAACCCGCACTAGGCCCGCGTGGTGGATTTCAGCCCACTCCCTCTCATATAGAGGAGGTCTGCTTTCCAGCATTAGGAACATTAAAAAAAGCTGATGATGATTTAATTGTCTCGTTAGTCACGAGCGGCACCTACTGATAAGCACGAGATCCAGAATCCAATTTCCAGGACGGAAAAAGTGTTTTTAGGTTTTCCATCAGGAACTTCTCAGTAGCAAACAGGAGACTGTATGTGTGCCCCGTTGATGGTAATAGGGTTGCCCCGTGTTATACAAGGTGTTTTTATATCCCATAACTCTAGGCTGTGAATGAGACCATATCAAAGAATCAACTGGAATATCAGTTTATTTTTCATACAAAATAATTTGATAAAGTCACGCTTATTAATGTAAAACACCCTTACGTGAAATATGACAACATTGCATTTTCGTAGCATTAAATATGAATGATTGTTTAAAATGAAAACATACCTACACACGTAAATATTTTTACAAGCTACGCTACGCTACATACTTTACTGCAGTACTGTGAAGTTTAGCAACGTTGCGAAAATAAAGATTCGTCATACGGGTGACAAATTACAATATTTGACCTAAATTAATTATGATTGATGATATCTTCGCAACTATGCATTTTTGAACCACATATTCTAGGACTTTTTGTGTTATTTTTACTTATAGAATATAACCCAGTTACTTTCTTATAGTTATGGGATATATTTAAAAAAAATACCTTGTATTTAACTTAAACATAACAACATACTGTGGATTATTACACGTGCATAATATGTACGTCTACATAAACCTTTGGGAAATCCAGGAGTGATGTTTATTTATGCATGTTGTATGGGAGAATGCAATCAGTTTTTTTGGCATGACCCAGATCCGTCACACAATGCGCTGTAGGGTTAATGAGTTTTGTCATTTGCTCAGCTAACAAAATCCTACTAGAGCTTTGCACTCTTAATCGGAACGCACAACGTTACGGTATGCGATAACTGAACTGATGAATTATGACTAGTATAATTATTATTTATTGTTATTATTAACTAGTTATAATTATGGGTCTGTGAACTGTAGTCCTTATTGATGTTTTTGCAGATTATTTACAACAAAAAAAGTCATATAATTATCGAAGCTGCTCACAAAATTTCATGAGAATAGGTTGAGAAATGCGACCTGTAGGAGAGAACAGGTGGATATCCGGACATACGAAAGCATGTTTGCCCAAAAACGAAACGGAAACGGAGATGGTGAAAAAATGGTTAGACTGCGTCCTTTCGCAGTATGCGTCAGCGGTGAGGAAGAATATGTGCCCGCCATCGTATACCGCAGCGTTATGCGTTTCAATCAAGAGACCAAAGCTTGGGTTTTAGGGATCCACGGCAAAAGGGCACCTATTGAAGGTTAAGCCTAAACGCTAGACAGGGTTTCTTAATTGGTAAACCTAGGTAGGTACTTGATAGTTTACGAACTCATGTTTTGGAAACCGCAAGCAAATATTAGTCAAAGTTTGAGGCTTAGTTAAGCAAACTTGGTAATTTATGATGTGAACTTGTGTCCGATATTAGCCTTGGTTATCACAATTATATGAAACTTCAGCTATTACTTTTTTTCTTTCATACATTAACCCACGCTTTTTTCTATGGAGTTAGGCAGAAAGATGAGTAAGCTTATGCCGAGTTTTTACTCATACTCAATCGCTTTAAAGTTAACGTAATTTTTTATTGAAACTGGTTAAGCGCCGTCTGGTAAAGGGAAACCTCTTTTTAGGATTTCGTACCCAAAGGGTAAAAACGGGACCCTATTACTAAGACGCCGCGATTCGCCTTTTAGTCTGTCTGTCAGTCAGCCTGTCTGTCACCAGGCTGTATCTCATGAACCGTGATAGCTAGATAGTTGAAATTTTCACAGACGATGTATTTCTGTTGCCGCTATAACAAAAAATAGAATAAAATAAGTATTTAAGTGGTGCTCCCATACAATAAACTTGACTATTTTGCCGTGTTTTTGCGACAATGGTACGGAACCCAACGTGCGCGAGCCCGACTCGCACTTGGCCGGTATTTTGTAAGTATATAAATTGACATAAGGGAACATTTACGTTAAAAAACTCGCACTAAGGCCTCAGGTGCGTAATTACTCATAACCTTCGGCGGCGTACGTTTATGGCCAGATGTATGAAGATAAACGAAGCAAAATCATATTTTATACCTAATTTTAATTAAATTACTTGAAAATCCTCATGGGTTTATGGTTTAGGTAAGGATCCTCTGTCTGGGAGGAGAAGGGTTATGTCAGACACTTTTCAAGTAAAACACGGTGTTCAACTGGCTACCTGCGGCCAGGGGTTTGGGATTTGCTCACGGATTTACACTTTCGTTCGTGGTTTCTGCACGCCATTATTCTTAACTATATAGTTAGCTGTGTCACAGATAATATGATACTAGCATACAGATGCCTCATCCCATACAAAGAAACCGTGCCGACGTAACTAGCGTTTTTCATCTGAGTATACCGATTATTTTATGTAAATTGATCGCGTTCAGATACTTTCCACGGCGATAGATAGATCACCGTCTATATCCGTGTTACGGAACGGAACCGAAAGCGATCGATGTACAAAAAATAATCAGAATAATCAGTATAGATCTAAGCACTAATACTGTAACATGGAAATATTGTAAAAAAAAACCAATTTTTTTAAATAGAGTAACCGTGGAGTTCCTTGCCGGTTCTTCTCCAAAGGAAACGACCAATCCGAACCGTGCACCTTTTGTCGACTTTTTATAAGTGCCCATGTAGGCCTATATGAAATAAAAAACATTTGATTTGATTTTGATTTGGCACGGTTTCTTCGGATGAGACACCACTGCCTGTGTTTTAATTTGATCAGAACAGCTTGTTGAAAGTGTTAAGCCGAAATGGATGGATTAATATGATAATCTAACAACGAGATTAATTTGTTTGTTTGTAACCCTGTGCGAACAAACAATTCTCCCTATCTCTTCAAGTCCTGATTCGATTTACGATAAAACAAAGCCATGGTTTTGCAGAAAAGGAAAAGGGGACGAAGACGCGATAAGAAGCTGTGTGATTCATTAAAAAACAATTTCGAAGAATAAATCTCACCCAATAATTTGTAAATCAATACACACAAATTAAAGCGCTTAAGTATTGCAATAATTAACATTCAATACCTTCAACTCTCAAATGTTCTTACCAACTTTAAAACTCGTTGTAAGGCAATTTAATACCGTCCCGTAAAACCCTAACGTGGAACGCACAACTTTTCGAAACAACTTTTCTTTGTAAGGCTCAAAGCACACTGAGACATAGTCAAAGTGAATTTCTAAAAATATGCATAGAATATTGACCCCTATCTCCACTACTTAAACAAATTAAATATAACTAGAAGCCAAAAAACAACGTTTTCAATAATTGTTAAATGACAAAATGTTCGGACATTACGAGCGCGACGCGCGAAATCGCGGACGAGCGAGACCGGCTAGCGGTCTGGATGTCGCACGTCGCGGTCTCGCGCGCGATCTCACTCCCATACAAAACCGGACAAGTTGTGTCACGCGTCTTCTGCCTCGGTCTCATGTTGCGGGCTCGCATCGCGGTCGCGCGGTGAATTCGCACCTTAAGGGTTGCACGCACAGAGAACTCTACAATAAACCACGAATGAAGTAAAGTTCCATATCATATCGCTATCTTCAAAGTGCTTCTCGGTGTGAACTCACCCTAAGTCATTATAGGATTTATACCATTAGCCGTCAAATTCATCGTAAATCTTGTATCAATTATTGCTTGGACATTGTTAATCCTAACTTAACGTTAGAAAATTGAAGTTAAACAAGTTTGTTGACCTGATAAACTTTAAGAGAGATTTACATAGTTATTAAGATGGATTCTTAGTATCGTGATACTTTGATAAGATAGTTGTGGCTTCGAGAACTCATTATTGTCGTTACCCCTAGGCCTCCTATAGCTAAAGATATCTATGATGAATAAACGGATTCATCACTTTAGTGTGTATTTAAAGAAGATTTTTGGATGACAAATCTTACATCATTTCAAGAAGTCGCCATAATATGTAGCTTTCTAGAATAATGCTCCTCATAACGAGGGTTTTACGTCTCTGTAGTCTGTAATGTACTCGTATCAAAATCGTTTATACTGTGGTCTAAAATCTATACAATTACAATGGTGAAATCCATGAGGAATAAACGGAATCATCTTTTTAGTGTGTAGATATTTAAATTAGATTTTCGGATGACAAATCTTACATCATTTCAAGTAGCCGCCAATATGTAGCTTTCTAGAATAATGCTCCTCATGACAAAGGAATGAAGCCTCTATACTCGTATCGATATCGTTTATACTGTGGTCTAAAATCTATACAACTACAATGTTGAAATCTATGAGGAATAAACGGAATTATCTCTTTAGTGTGTAGATATTAAAAGAAGATATTCGGATGCCAAATAACATCATTTCAAGAACCCGCCAATATGTAGCTTCCTAGAATAATGCTCCTCATGACGAGGGTATGACGTCTCTGCACTCGTATCAAAATCGTTTATAGTGTGATCTAAAACCTATACAACTACAATGTTGAAATCTATGAGGAATAAACAGAATTATCTATTTAGTGTGTAGATATTAAAAGAAAATATTCGGATGACAAATAACACCATTTCAGAACCCGCCAATATGTAGCTTCCTAGAATAATGCTCCTCATGACGAGGGTATGACGTCTCTGCACTCGTATCGAAATCGTTTATACTGTTGTCTAAAACCTAAACAACGGCAACGTTCAAACATTACCACACAGTTTGCCTTGGTTTCGGCATTTTTATACAAGCTTGGTGATAGTATCTAGGGATTGTCTGGCACGTAACCACGTTAGTTCGTCTGGACCTACGCCATAACTCACTTTTATATTCGGGGACTTTGTTCGAAGAATGATACGCTAACTTTTCATAACTTTCGTTAATCCTTCATAGTTTCAGGTTTCAGCTGTGTCTTTAGGCTTAGGAAACACATGTCGAAAAGTTCTGACAAATCTTAAATGTATTTTCGGGTTATGTGATGCTTATATGGCTCATAAGGCTGCCCAACTTAACTGAGACTGGGCATGACATGTCGGACAAATTGTAGCCCAAAGTAGCACGAGTTGGAGCCCAGACACAGTGAAGCGGGGTCGCGGTAGACCACCAAGGAGATAGCGGGACGAAGGAGATAGATTTCGCCAGAAGTGGAAAACGGATGCGAGAGCGAAAAAGACGAGGCGAGAAGGCCAGTTTTTTTAAATCTCATATTAGTAAGTAGCAACTTGACTTCCCAATGTTAGTAATATTATAATCGCGAAGATTTGGGTGGATGGATGGATGTTTGTAACTCAATCACGCCAGAACGGCTGAATTGATCTGGATGAAATTTGGCACAGATATAGATTAGTCTGGAATAGCACGTAGACTTTTATACCGGAAAAATTTATGGTTCCCGTGGGACAACTTCCGACTTTCATGAGGGCGAAGCCGCTGGAAGAAGCTAATTTCTCTCTGTAAGTATACGTAAGTACTACGTCATGTGTAGGTATGTCGTTACGAGGTCAGTCGTTATCCCTGTTGATGGGATATCCACTAAAACTATAATTCCAAAAGTTGTCCGTATTGGATTTAGACTAAACTTACTTCTTGTTCTTTCTTTCTATCTTTTTCGTGTAAGGATGTGGCCACCTCTGATTTCATAGTTAATTATTATGCAACCTCTGGAAACCCCACAGGTCTCTGATTTGGCTATTTCAGACTTACTGAACTATGTACTTGCGCTCTTTTTCCCATAAGGTTAGGGAGAATGTACAGAATGCCACCTGCTACTAAAATCAAAATATTTTTATTTCAAGTAGATCATAAATAATGTATTTGCATATTCGCAAGCGTCATTAGGTCTCTATTGAGAAGAATGTGCAAGAAACTCCTATCATTACATTCTCTTTCGTTTTCTTCGAAATAATAGCTGCGAATTAATGTCAGATAGGATGTCTACGGAGGCTGCGTGAACCCGCTGGATGCGAGGCGCACAGGACCTATCAATGTGGCAACACTTGGGGAGGAGTATGCCCAGCAGTGGGCGTCTTTCCACTGAAATGATGATGATGAATGACATATAAGGTAACACCAATAGGAGAAACAAACGCGCCCAGGAATATTCTACCAGTTCCGTTAAAAACCTCAAAAACACGAAGAAAAGTTTCTGAAGGCGTATGGGGGCCAAGTCTTCCTAAACATATATCTTTGTCCTAGCGATAAAATATTTGCGGAGAACAGTAACCTCTGCTTGGAAAACTGCCAACATACAAGTAAATAAAGCGGTTTCTCTCGCATTTTCCATTATTTGGCAGGTGTTTAATCCGCTTTAGTACTGTGAATGAAACAGAAGCGGTGTATTCCGATGTGATTTAATTTAAAAAGCTGTAAAGGAATGAAAAGGAAATTACGGGTTTGAGTGGTTTTGTTGAAAAGGAACGGAATATATGAGCACTATTGTGAACAATGTAATTGCTGACTGCGTTTTATTTCGTGAGTTTTTGGCGCCCAACTCGGGCCGATACAGATCGTGAAGCCTGAATGAAAACTGTTACAAACATAGGTATCAAACTAATGTTATAATTTAAGAAGAATAGGTAATATTAAGATTATATTAGATTTAAATAAAGCAAGATATTTTTGGTTTGTGATGCGGTAAGGTAATGCCTGCCTAAGCCTTGAAAGAAATCTTCCAGTTCCAACCGAGACAGAGTTTATTTATTTATCCTCGAATTGTAATACCCAGTGGATAAGCTTAGCTGGTGGTAAGTTTTGGGCCAAACAAATCTGCAAGACTGTCGTGCCAGCGTCACGACGAAGAGTGGGAAGCTGGGTTGTGAAGTTCAGATAGGGAGACGCTCCATGTAAAGTAAGTGTATTCAGCTGTATCGGATAAGACTGGAAGCCAGTCAGTTAGGAAAAGGCTAGGCTGATCGATTTATTTACCAATCTTTGAAATAGAACATCAAAGACTCGTCAGAAACGAGTAATTTTTACACAGCCGATCAAGTCCAATCATATAGGTAATCGTAAAAACTCAATTCAAGGCCATTTAAGGTAATAAAATGAAATACAATCCCATAACGCCCCATACATCGTTGAACAATACGTCTGAATATCAAGATGTATCCACTGACAGACATTCGGTTTTATTAAGTTAATTCGCCAATAAATATCGTTCGTGTCGACGTTACGGGTTTATGAGCTTGAGCCAAAAATCGAGAATGGGAATCTATGAGGTCTTTGAGCTTGTAAATTCTAATACTGTATATCATTCTGCTTTTATTCTTTGGTGGGTTATGCCTATTGATGCTTAGATTAAATGCCATTCTAACGGCGATAACCATTATCAAAAAGTCAAAATAGTAAGTTATTGATCACGAGACATTTCAGGAATTATTGCGATCTGTAACCCTACTTTGTCTCCCCAGGGGACCAGATCGGAGGAAAAAAACTGGCCAAGTGCGAGTCAGACTCGCACACGAAGGGTTCCGTACCATTATCGCAAAACACTGCAAAAAAATCACGTTTGTTGTATGGGAGGCCCCCTTAATTTATGTTATTTTAATTTAATAATAATTATTTTTTGAAGTAAATATACTACCAAATATTATGTGAATATTTCAAGCGTCTACCTGTTGCCGTTATTAATATCGAGCAAAAAACGGCAGAAATATAACGTTTGTTATATGGGAGCCCCCTTAAATATAAATGTTACACTGTTTTTAGTATTTGTTGTTATAGCGGCAACAGAAATACATAATCTGTGAAAATTTCGACTGTCTAGCTATCACGGTTCTTGAGATACAGCCTGGTGACAGACGGACAGACAGACAGACGGATCGCGAAGTCTTAGTAATAGGGTCCCGTTTTTACCCCTTGGGTACGGAACCCTAAAAAAATTGTCCCCCGTTAACAATGAGGGGACAGTTCGAACTTTATTTACTTCAATCTGTCACCCTATCAGTGATACATAATATCACAGTTCAAAATTCAGCAAGCATATTACGAATTATTTACCAAGGATAATTCAATACGCCCATAGTAGCTACTAAATTTTGTCAAACAGTATACATCACTTGACATAGGAGTTAAAAATGCCTAGCTTATTAATGGCAGAAGAATAAAAAGCAGCTAAATTTTTTAAGCCAAATTCAGTCACATCACTCAAAATGCCTTATAAAAAGGTACCTACGCAACACGCTCTCCTTAATAATCCTTCAGGGACGCCTGTATCGACAGCAAGATATTATGTTACTATACTTCATTGGAAATAACATTAGAATTTTTTACAACCCCGTTTTACAGTCCATTCAACCGATTTTGAGTTCTATCCCGTAAATATAAGGATGGCATAAAAAGCATAAAACTGTTACCAAAACTAACTGTTTAATACAGCTGCCATTTCTTATATTACCAACGCAATAGAAGTCAATATCAGTTGAACGGGCTGCAAATGGGATTATTTAAATGTCGTATGTTTTCTTAAATGGAGTAAAGTTTAGCTTAAAGTTGAACCTCAAGATAATAGTATAATAGGGAAAAATCTCATTGGAACATGCTCTCGGGATAAATCGCGGGTGAAACCTGGATGAGACTGGCGAAGGAGCTTAAAAATTACTACCTGTAGTAATTTTTTAAACCTAATTAGGTAAGAAAGATAGGAGAAAAATGTGGGTGAAGCCTGACTGTGGACGATGTCAATAACAAACTTAGGTACCCAATATTTAACATGGGGAAAACAACTGGGTTATTTCAAGGAAGACATACCTCTAATAACATATAAATAAAGCAGCATTTACACTGTACTTTCGAGACTTCACTCAATCACATAACTCAATACGCCTTAACCAAAGCCTCTGTGAGTTTTCACGATCGTTCTAAAGTCCTTAAGTATTGCGACATAAACAGCTGCTACCTACGCGCCACGCTCTTGATAATCCCTTAGGCGATTGTATCGACAGCTACAAGATTATTATACTAGGTTAGCGTAAAGGAGAATTAAGGGTAGATTGACCTATTAATTTTAATCTCTTGTTTTAGTTAGCTTAGTCTTATTTTAGTACAAGTAATTTGCACGTTTATGTCTACACATAGGTAACATCTAAGTACTCAGTCAAGAGTGACGGCGATTTCTATTTATATGATCAATTTAATTTACTTTCAGAAAATTCTTGTATATTGGTATATATACGTAGGCAAAAATTTCACAATCCTCCAAAAAAGGCTCCATTCAAACATTTTTGATCCCATTTGTTTGTAATAAAATTGTCTAGACAAGGACAAAAAGTGATCGTACCAAAGAAATATTCGGAGTTTATAATCAGCCTATACGTTATCTCTAGATTAACTGCAAGAGTACTTAACACAATCTTCTTACTCTAGACAACCTAGAGAAAAAGATTTCATCTCTATCGCAAATCCTAAATTAGGTCCCAACCAGATACCCAACAGTTCGGTAATCCTATTTCCCTTTTCCGAAAACAGACCTCAAAGCCCAGTCAATCATATATTAACTTCAAAGCTGTCAACAACAAATTGAAAACTAGTTCAAACTTAAACACTTGTGTAGTGTGTATACTGCCGGAAGCAAACATATAAGTAATTAAATTTGACATAGGTCACCCCTCTATTAACTAGACCTAAATAGGGTACCCAATTCTCGGAGCTGTTCCAAATTCAAATCCTAAATTACCTACTACCCGCATTAATTTGCAAAAGTTTCAAGACTGTGGGGAAGTGTGAGTCACAGTATAATTAATTGTCTAGGCTGAGTTTTAGGCATCTTGAGATATATTGGGTACAACATATAACTTGAGTTTGAGTCATCGTGGTGAAAAGATTACTCAGCTAGACCCTGTGTTACCGGGCGCTAGCTGTCCAGGTTGCGCCGGGCGTTTTTAATCTCATTACGATTTAGTTAACGCCGCTCGGGCAGGTAAGCCAGGGACGTAGCGAATGGCAGACGAGTAGCTACATACCGGTCGGACTAAATCTGAATAGTTGAGACTTAAGTTTGGGTAAATTGACACGAAAGAAGAAAAACATATAACTTTATACCCAATACTTGTCAGTAAGATCAATAATGGAGATTATTATGAGTTATGTGAAAGAGTTAATCTCTAAGACCAGAGCGAAGCTTAAGATTTTTCTAGGAATATATAGGCCATGGAAGTAGGAATTTGGGTGAAGCAACTTTCTATATCTACACAGATACACAAAAAAAGATTGCTAAAATGTAGCTTAATTCATTTGATCCAGATTCGTAAATTAATCTACTAGCTAATCCAATCGCTTGTCTTGAATATATTGGACGGAATATTAGGAATTTGGATGATACGACTATCTCTAACTTACACAGACGCAAATGGAAATAAATATAGACTAACCACAGTGTAGCCTAATTCAGTTGATCTAGATCCTCCAATTAATCAACTAGAAATCCCGTTCATAATATGTCTTGGATATCTGGTTTCTTGGTTTGTAAGAAAAATGATAGAATCTCTAGAAGATAAGAAAGCGCTTCGGCAAAGCGCTTTCTTATTTCACCCGTTTTCACATGTTTGTTTCCAAATAGTCCCCGAAGAAAGATCTTTTGCGCCCGGATTCTAAAAAACATTTCATTGTACTAAAACCTTGTTCAGTTTTTCAGCCGTCTTATATAGAGACTTCAGACATAATACGAGGAAACGACTTAGATTTTTTTTTATCGTATCACGATCAGGTTATTTGGTACAATAAAGTTTCCGCAAAATTTATACATTAAAAGTCCTTTAAACCAGCCGAAAACTATAAGACAAATACTGATTAACACTTGAGTCAATACTAAATCCTAACTAAGCTCCAAAGTCACAAACAAATCAACAAGAAAATCTCACCAAATTACAAGTTTCTGGTCTGTTGCGATGCTATCAACGATATTGAATGAACACTATCTCGTCGTGTCCCCATATGGGTTCGACAATGGTCTCCAATTAATTGCTAACGACCGACCAAACTCATTACTGGGACACTATGCTCGCTTTCTTATCTTAATAGGATGAATAGTTTTGATATTAGTTCGAGATGGTCGTGATTTGTGGGAAGTTTTTTTGGATGAGTAAATAGGGATTATGTTAGATGTCTGTGGGGTCTAGTCAGAACATTTTAGATGTCTTAGGGTATCATATCTTGTCTTATCTTAGGACTCATAGAGGCTCAAATATTAGGCAAAATCGCAGCAAGTACTAGCTAATGCCCGCGGCTTCGCTCGCGTGGCATATCCCAGTCTGGGATTGCGTAGCTCTCTATTGGTGAAAGAAGTTTCGTAATGGGGTCTGTACTTCCAGAGGGTACCTTTTAAAAATATATAACCAACCAAACAGACAATTCTACCTTAATATTAGTTTAGATTTTTGCAATAGAACTGATGACCTAAATCGCAGAAGTTGATCGCTGAGTAACTGAGCCATTCGAATAGTATCATATCACTTTGTACCATTCGTGATTCACGAACCCGGATAGTTCGAATGCTAACATCATCCTATCGCCTCGTAAAAGCCGGAAATACTCCAATAACATCTAGATTTTACGATTGATTGAACCCTAAACAAGAATACTACACATCCTGAACGTTCCCTGAATAACAAACGCCAGCGAATTAAGAAAAGCATTTGGCACATTACACTATGATTACAAATACGCAACCGTAGGATTACTGGCGCCCTTAGAACGAGCGTTAGATAGAGTAAAAATTTAGAGACGTGCAATACTTACTTCAAACGCATATGCGGCCTTACAGTTTAATGGCTCTAAAACGTTAAACAGATCCGATCAGAGAGTATTGTATATAACATAACTCACAGCTGCCTGCTGCAGCTCCAGCTAAGTAATTCCGGTATAGTTCCGGATTTTAGCAAATCATTAATGTGCAGCAAGAACAATGTTGCCGAAAGCACCGACCAGCCATCGATAACGACTCAAGATGGACTATGTTTCCTGATAGTTTTAACTTGCGGGTTTTAAAATCCTCAGATTTGAACCGATGGTACACGATGAACGTTAAAAATTAAACACTAAGTGCAACGGTTTAGTAGGCGTTTCGGCCGCTGAGTTTCATCCGATCCGGTCGAAACAGGCATTTCATTATTATTAATGTTTTTGAGTGGTGTTTCGGACAATGATTTTTTTAAGAAAATTTTGTATAGTCAGAATGTTGAACATTTATACCCAAACTACCATGAGGCCAGAATCATGTAGAAGTATTTGCGGGCCTAGAAACATAGGCGGTAGAGACTAACGGAGTGCTAGGAGGTTAGAATCTAAATCTCCCGGTACTCTTTTTACATCTCATGATTCCAGCCTCGGTAATTTAGTATTTACCGGTAATGATTCCAGCCTATCAAATATTAACTCATGATTCTCGCCTCCTGGTAATTTGGGTATAAATGCTTATAATGTTCAATATCTTACTAAAAAAGCAAAAGTGGAAGTTATATTTTATCATGTTATTAAACTCTCTACTGATTTTATGATCTGTTTAGCCTATAAAAAAGGATTCGTCCAAAACACCACTCAAAAATATTAATAATAATGAAATGCCTGTTTCGACCGGATCGGACGAAACTCAGCGGCCGAAATGCCTACTAAGCCTGTGCAACTTGTCTAGAAGTTAACATTTTTTTGCAGGGATATCCTCATGGATACCTTCCATCTGGGGAAGTAACCAAAATATTAATCAAAATAATGAATAAAATACTAGGCACGTTGCTGTATTTCATTTTTGACACTATCGGGTGTATTATTGGCCAAACGGGCCTATCAAAATAACAAAAATTTCGAGCTCGGTCATGGGTAAAATTGACAAACCTTCTTGATATCATATCAGCGGTAGCTTCACCGCTCGCTTAAACAAAATTACATATTCGGCTCTACACAAATTTCTTAATCTATGCCAGAGGTCTGAGATATGCCAGACGCTAGACCAATCAACTTTATCAAACATATTCTTTGAAGTGGGCTGTGTCTGTCGATAATTGCGTTCGCCGCGAGCCGTACATACTACATACTGTTACGCATCTGCTATACGTTAGTTGACCTTTGGACCTAAGTCTTTGATAAATGTAAGATAAATTCACTGAGACTTGATTGTGTGATTTGTTGAAACAGAAGTGGGTTAGTGTTGGGCAGTGTGCAATCACTTGAGATTGATTTGAATCTTGGATACAAATTAGGAGACTAGATTCGCTAACATCTTTTTGATTGCTAAAGACTCTTATAAATATGTATGTATTTATTAAAATCATTGCTAAAACTAATATATACCAATTACAGCTAAACACTCATAATTATATTATTGTTTTAATTCAATTAGCACACACAACTTAGATTATAATTATAACCAGCTATGAAACATTATTAAAATAGTAACGTTAAATTTATCAAAATGCACCTGGCATAACATTGAAGCAAATGTGCGAAAACAAAAATAAATAAAGGTTATTCGGAAAGAAGACACTCTCTGTTATCAATAAATTATATCACCACAATGAACATTACACACAAGATACGAAAATAACAGGAAAACACAAAGAAACTGGACAAAAGATTGAACGAGTCGATTTGTGCAATAAATTGTGAGGTATAGTCGAGGTGGAAAAGAAACGAAAAAATAAATTATTCTACAAGAAATATGTTCAGGATCAACCTTATAACATATTCTATTAAAACTGGAGAATGTCACTTTTCACTGTCCTTCTAAAAACAAAATTGAATTGGCTATGCTTCATCTTTAAGCTGGATTTCAAATATTTTCGTGGGTAGTATCGTTTTCTTTCGTATGATGAAAGAAAAACATAGCGAGCTAGCGGTAAAGATTATGAAAATCTATTATAGGTAAGCCAGCAATATGCAAGACGCAATTTTCGTATGCAGAGAGACTTTTATATTCATTGGCAATATAATATCTAGGGGTTACGGTAGTCATGAATATAGACTAATCAATTTACTCTACTAACTATGGGAACAATTTTTAAAAAAAACTGATGATTTCAGTACATGCTCGGAAAATTTGACAGAATATAAGGTAATTATTATTATTAGCCTATTGTGAGCAGGGCAAAGGACTCCCTTCCGTCTTTCCATTTTTTCCTGTCTCTCTAATAAATCCTTTACATAGAAGTCTACAAATAAACCTTTTTGCAAAAATATACTACCGACTTCCAAATATAAATACAAAGTGAAAAATAACTTTCTTTTTGGAAGTCGGTGTCTTTCGTAGGTACCAATAGTTTTTATATTTGGAAGTCGGTAGTATTTTTTTGTAAAAAAAGGTTTTTTATTTTTCACTTTTACCTACTTAGGTAGGTACAACTAAAAAGTGAAAAATAGGCAAGTTGCTTAGTAACGTACCTATAATGCCAGAATTGATTACCCGAATATCATGAAACTTGAACATAACCGGTAAAATGAGAGTGTACCAAGATGAACTGTACACATCTGCGTACCATTTTAGAGCGTACTGGCGTGATGTTATGTTATGAAATGGTATAAACAATAAACAGACATGCGATTGCAGCAATCCCGAGAGATTTGCCGTTATTTATTGAAGAGTTCTGTTGTATATCTTCGAAGTTCTTCATCAGATCTTCACCAAATTACTACCACCAACTTCGAAACATACTCGTTCAAACAAAGTAAGAATTTTTAAAATTGGTCCACAATTGACGGAGATATAGGTGAACAAACATAAAAAAACGAACATAGAACCTCCTCCTTTTTGTAAACACGGTTAAAAATATAGGGAGAACTGTTGTTTATTTTTATTTCATTGAGTTTATCCAGTGAAATTGGCTCATAGTAATGAGTTAACTACAACCGCCAGAAACATTGCCAATGAACAACAAGACACACTGCATGATAATTAATAATTTTTATATGAAATCTTGGTTCCATACGGCTAGTAACCACAAAAAATTAAACCCACGGCACTTTCAATTCTAAATTCGAAATCCAGATAGGGCCAGTCATTAAACTCTATTCAAAGACAAATCAAAACAAAAGAAGTACTTCCATACCTTTGTACCAAAAGCTTACTCCATCTTGTTGTGTAACATAAGCCTATAAAAACATCTGCAAATCATTCCGTTATAAAAGTGTACATCAATAGAATGCCGCGTAAGATAGCGATTGGGTACTAAGCTAAGCGGATTACTGAATATTTTTAAGTGCCAGTTACAAAATTCATGACTGCCTTTACGTTTTACCAGGAAAGGGTTTAATAACAGTATTTTAGGATTCCGTACCCAAAGGATAAAAACGGGACCCTATTACTAAAACTCCGCCGTCCGTCTGTCTGTCTGGCTGTATCTCATGAACCGTGATAGCTAGACAGTTGAAATTCTCACACATGATTTATTTCGGTTGCCGCTATAACAACAAATACTAAAAACAGAATAAAATAAATATTTAAGTGGGGCTCCCATACAACAAACGTGATTTGTTGCCGTTTTTTGCGATAATGGTATGGAACCCTTCGTGCACGAGTCCGAGTCGCACTAGGCCGGTTTTTGAATCCAATGCGACAAATGCGCCTAGCGTCACTTACTCACATTTTTTTTCGGCATAGCATAATCATCCAAGAATCTTCCCATAGCTGAGACACAAGATTTCTCAATATAAGGGCGAATGGGCCGTAATCCACACGGGCCCAGTGCTGGTTGTAAATGTCACATTTTGAATTTTTAGGACCGCATAAAAAAATTATGTATTGTTTTTAGTTGTAAGACTCTCATCGTTTTTAGAGCAGTATTATTCCGATTTAGATTCACGAACGCATTATAAAGACGTAATATTAAGGTTTTATGCTTAGCTTCAAAGAATGCTGCGAGCAAATATCTACGCCTCAATTTATTTGAAGAAACCAAACAGTTATACCGCGGCCCAAAGATCACTTACAATAAAACAATATGAGATCTTCACACATTATTTGCATACATATATTTGCACTGAACAACTACTCAATTCAGCTTTAGAATAACAGAAAATGGAAATGAAGCTTTAATTAAAATAATTTCAATTTCATGGAAGGTCCCTGTCTTACCTAGACTTATACTAAAACATAGACCACGAAATGGCAATTTGACGGCACGAGTAGTGCTGAGACTGAGCGATTGGCTGCCGCACTATGTGTCGCGGTAAGAACAAATATCTGTGTGGTATACAGTGGTTTCGGGAGTGGCTGATTGTTTAAGTAAGTTTGTTTGGAAACGCACCCACGATATACAAGAAATTCCTAGTGTGGGGCAAAGTTTTTATTTTTTAAACGTCACACTGGCTACTAGAGGCCCCATTTTGCTAATAATTTCGTGGCCAAGTAAAGGCTCTGAGTATAAGTTATTACTGTCATACGAGTATCCATAGAGAATAGGTCAAAGATAATAATATTCGTGTCCAAATAATTTGCGCCAACCTTAAGGGGTTATTGGACGATTCGCACGAATTTAACTCGCCCGAAAAATGCGAATCGACCACTATTAAAAATATTATTTTTCTGTGGCGATTCGCCCGAAGTGCGGTGTGCAAATCGACCACACCAAAGTTTTGTAGTAGGCTATTTAAAATTCACACGTTTTGGCCGAGTTAAATTCGTGCGAGTCGTCCAATAGCCCACCTTAAGATTCGACTGTCATACCAATAGTCAGCATTGTCAGGGGCCGACAAATTATATGAGTAAACAGTGATACGCATTGACACGATTGGTCTGCATACTAAGTTTTGAAAATGCATAAAGACAGAGGCTGCAAAGTCGTCTTAGTGCTCTGTGTACTAAAATAATTTTGCTCCAGGGTTGAATACTAGGTTAAGTGGTAGATATTAATAATGTGAGAACGTATTATTTTATATGAAAATTTAATGTAGTTTAATTAAGAACCTCTAAGCAGGTGTTGCCTTGCTTTTAGTTGCGAGATATATTAAATTGTGCAAGGATTAGATGCTTATAGTAAGTGAGTTTCTTGAGCGTTAACGAGTGTTTGCTATTATCTTATGCGATTAAGTAAACAATGTATTATTATTTTCTAGGATCATTATTATTTATTGAATAAGAAACTGAAACTCATTCACGCAAATTTATTTTTACTACGCGATGACACAGACTATTCTAATAGATAATGAGAATTTGATATCATCTTATGTGATTAAATGAACATTTATTAATTTTTTCTTAATTCATTATTACTTAATTAATTTAGGGCCGATTTCACCGATGAAACTAATCGCGATTGGTTCAACTAACCTCAGTTAATGCAAATACAGCGTTCTGATATCTGATATTCGCTATTAGTTCAACTAAGTTTAGTTGAACTAATAGCGATTAGTTTCATTGTTGAAATCGGCCCTTAATAAGAAACTGGTTTTATTGACGCAAAACTATTTTCACTCGACTATTATACACACTATTAAAATTTTAAGTTTTACCAATCACAAGTGCCTATATTATACAGGCAAGCTGTTTGAATAATTTGGTCTTGTGTCAAAATACAAAAAAAAATGCCGCTACCCGCTCCGCTTATCACTATAGCAGTGTCCTAACGCCATAGGCTAGATGCCTCACAACACCGGTACGCGATATGATCACCCGCTATCAGCTTACTTAAGACATGTTAGTAAACAATTCCTTTTGTAGCATACCTTTGTTCTTTTAGCATTCGCAGTAAACGAACCTTTAATCAAGGTAAATAACTTTATCGTTCTTAAATGTGATCATAGCTACTTTATAATAGCATTGACGTTGGTTATAGGCAAAATTATTACAAGAATATTTGTTGCGGGCTGAGGAGCTAGAGTCGCTAGAGTGAAAAAGTGTAACAATGAAAAAACGACAGCAAAAACTGACACCTTTTTGCAGTGCATTTTGAGGCACTTCCCGATCACCTAGGAAACTAAAACATTTTTCAATTGATTTAGCTTCGGTAAATTTTGAGAATATGCAAAAATATTTATAATTCTAACGTTTAAATACCCTTCTTTATTAATATAAATAATCTGTTTTGCATGATAAACTGTGCGAAGCAGACAGCGTGCTGCATGCAGCGTAGTACAAGCAAAGATCCGCACAAAAGGGAGACGCCGAGGAGAGTTGCTCGAAGAAAACCGAAGACGTACGACCGCGCGCTGACTCACTCAAACACCACTCAAAAATATAAATAATAATGAAATCCCTTTTTCGGCCGAATCGAACGAAACTCAGCGGCCGAAACGCTTACTAAGCCTAAACATGAATAATTATGATTAACTGACATCATGATTTTCTAAATGTTTTGCTAGCTAATAAAGACCTCTCAACAAGCAAAGGTCTCCTCCACTTTCCTTCGCTATTTCCATCCAATCCTTTTCTGTAGTCTTTTGTATTTCATCGAGCCATCCATCTGCTGGTCTGCCTCGACTCTTTCATATTTCTACACTAATAACTATTAAACAGTGAATGTTTAACAAATTAGCAACAGAAAGAATTTGACGATACCACTGTGCGCTATTAGTCATATTCCTAATTTAATTTTAGAAGTTTATCACTTTGATCAAATCCCTCGAGGGATCAATGTAAGCCCGATTTCAATTTTCAATCCAAGTTCAAGGTCCAAAACATCGTTAGACATGGATCATAAATTAATATCTAGGTACTTCAATCTAGATTCTTTATCTGATCATTGCACTCTTCTTGTCGTAACAAAACATCTATCTAAAATATTTCGCATGTCATGTATTTTTCTAAAAAATAAAAAATATGGCTATGTTTTTTTTTATAAAAGTGGCTAGTAACATCAATTTTGTAGTGCATCAATGTTGTTTTGTTTTATTTGGTGTGAATGACACCGTATATTTTATATTATTTATTTGTGTAGGAAAAAGCTAGAAATGTTGTTTTTTATAAAATTGCTAAGACGCCAATTCTGTCTGGTGATGATTTGTTATGTTTCGTTTTGTATGAATGGCACTGTATATTTTTGTTATTTATTTTAAGTAGACACTTCGAAGGAGCGAAGCTAAAATGCATTGTGTGTTGTTGTTTTCTTCGTGAACTTTCCGAGGATTGTCTATGGTAGTATTCACGAAACGAATTGCAAAAAAAAAAAATGTGTTTTGATTAAAAAGCACGAAAAACATTATTTACAATCTCGACATTAGAAAAAAAACAATAAAAATGCTCTAAATTCAGAAGAAAGGACCGAATCTTCGCTATATCACTTCTAAACTTTCGGGCTAGCAAAATCCCATATTTTTTTACTCAAATGGCCATTTGGTAGACAATGATATATTGAACAACTATTACAACTAGTTCTCTCTCGCTCCCCCACACCTTATTGCCCTGAAACTTTTTATTTACATTGTCTTCTATTTGAATTATTTCCCACTCACGAAGGTGCTCCTAAGTCAATAAAGTTTATTTCACATGTTCTGAACTACGCTTCACCTAGTCCATTCAATTTTTAAACAAGAAAGAACTCTATTTGTCGGAGAATAAAAGCATTATTGGATTGTAAAGAAACGGTTGTAAAAGTCCTATTAGAATCTGTTCGATGGGAGCTTTTGAAGTGAGCAAATAGACTTTTGTCAAAGATTTTAAGCTAGTTTCTGATTGTGTTCGAAATAGTGGTAATTTTCCTAGTTTATTAGTCCTGCATCCTAATTTAAAAGGCGCACACGTGCTTTGTTTGCATTCATTGCTTCATATGTTCGAAAATCTGTCTACTCGACAGCTTAAAACACGCAATGAACGTCCTAGTCATCTAGTGCCATCAAAATGACAAGGAACGCGCGTGCTTCGTACTGTTAAAAAAGATAAGCTTTCGGGTGCTGGAATAATATATTTCCTGAGCTTACTCCTACACTCGTTCTAGTGTGTAATAAAATAGGCATAGACTACACATATAAGTTCTCTACTATTTATAATTTGAAATATTTGCACACATCTACCATTTTCACACTACTAATGAAAATTACCATCAAAATAATTCCTTATAACAACACAAAATTAAGAACATCACCCACAAAACAACTAATCTTGATTACATATCTTATTTTTATTGGGTGAAATCTTCAAAAGGCGCCTAGACTTGGGCTGGGCAAAGACCAGAAAGTGTGGGCTTTTCGCCTCACTAAAATCACCCCGGTGGGTGATCAAAATCAGCACATGGAAGGGGGCCTCTTCGTTACCCCTGAACCCCTGCGAAGCAGTTTCGAATTCAAGTACTGCCTACATACTACTGGCAAAACAAAATTACACCCACTTACTTACATAACATATTGTTAACAGAAGCTTTGCTGCTGATATTTCAGAGCTTATGCCTCTACTAGAATGGCAATTGCCCTTAGTGCCGTGATATAGATTCGGTTGGCGAATAGCCCACTTGTAAAAGGAGTGGTTTCGGCGCTAGGAAAAGTCAAATAATTACTGCTGGAAAATCTTTTAGATAAATTATTGTGGAAGAATATTAAAGCATTGTTTGAAGAAAAATTTAAAAGAGACAAAAATCAACGTGATGTAACTTTAATTACATAGATTTTGATTAGAAAAGTTTTTGAAGGAAAATCTTCTGTAGTAGTAAAAATATTTGAGACAATGGTATGATACCTAAAACATGAAAATGTTAACTAAAATGTACGACCAAAGAGAATTAAGTACCCATCTTATTGTTGACCTTGATTCCCGAATGTTTTCGAATAAGCCTAATTTATCCAGCCACAAAGACGACGCTCATTCAATATTTATATTAAAACTTTTCTCGTAAGCGAACGGAAAACAAACATGGAACGTCTTATCACTCATGTCTTCTCCAATCCCTAGCTTTCGATTCCTAAAAGTAATTTAGGTACATCAAAGCTGTCGTTTTTACTCATCAATTTGTTTCTTCCTCCGTTCCAATACTAGTCACAATAAACTGGCTTTATTTACTGTACCTATAAAGTGTTTTATAGCCACTATTTATTTGGACGGTACAAATTTATTGTCTGTAATATCATCCCCACTTATCAAACGAGAGTAATCGTTGAGTGTCGTCATCTGACACGTTATTAGAAAATAGCGACTGGAAATCCGATATTTTAATGATGAACCTGATAGTGGTTGGCAGAAGAAATTGCTTTGAATAATACAGATGGAAAGTTATTGAGATAGACATACTGCCGTCCTATAACTAGAGTGCGACTATCTGACAAAATCATATTTTTAACCCCCGACGCAAAAACGACGGGGTGTTATAAGTTTGACGTGTCTGTGTATGTGTGTCTGACTGTGGCACCGTAGCTTACGTCCTCCCGAACAGATGAACCGATTCTGATTTTGTTTTTTTTTTTTGTTTGAAAGGTTTCTTTGTCGAGTGTTCTTAGCTATGATTGATTAAAATCGGTTGACCCGTTCAAAAGATATCCGCATTTTACTCTTTGAATCTGGTTTTTTTTCGCAAGATATCATGTCATAGAAGAGGTGTTTCGATAGATTGTTGATTGAAGTGTGTCTACTACTAGGTATATTATATGTAGTTTAAAAAGCATGACAAGAAATTTAAATTTAAAAAACGCCCGACACAAAACCTATAAAAAGCAAAAATAGGCATCGAACTCGCATCGTGGAACCGCTAAGTAAATAAAATAAACTGCTGTAAACGTTGGTGGTTCCCCGACGCGAGTACGAGGCTTTTGTTGGGGTTATTGAGTCGGGGCTTTTTTAAATTTTAAATTTAATTTTGAGATTAGACGAAGATAAAAAAAAAACGGCGATTTAATAAAATTGGATGCCGATTTTTCAACTATAAAATATCATAATTGAGAGTTGTCTGTGTCAAAAAATAGAACAAATTGCAAACTTTAATTTAATCAATGACTTAATATAATCATAAAAAGGTTTATATAGCAAATTGGAGTGTTTTTATTTAACACTCAATAGAAAATAATCATCTGGAATCTATTGATAGTAGAAAAATACTGCTTAGAAAGATCGATAGCGAATTTTCCGTTGATTACGAAGGCATCGAAAAACTAAAATCGGCCAATTGTCAGATAGCGGCACTCTAGTTTTAAGACAGCAGCATATTCCGTCAAGTGGATATCTTATTTGTGGTTCCACGAATTTACGGGCCGTACTTTACCTGACGTAATATTATGCTCGAATTCTACCTTTTTTTGATTGAAGTATGTAGGTACTAGACTGTGGGCGTAGGTAGATGTGAATGACATTGAAGCCAGGTGTTTGAATTCTTGGTCCTAACGTAACAAGAAAGCCCTATTTATTCATTAGAATTAGGACACACTTCAATATTATTTATTTAGACCAGAATACGAATAAGCTCGTGGCTAAATAATAACAGCCGCACGGGTCGATCTTCAAGGTTAAGCAATGCTTGACGAGGTCAGTCCGTGGATGGGAGACCATTTCAACATACCGAGTTTCCTCCGTGCCTCGGAAAGCACGTTAAGCCGTTGGTCCCGGCTGTCATTTGAAGATCTTTGACAGCCGTTACGGGTAGTCAGAAGCCTGAGATCTGACACCAGTCTTGCCAAGGGGTATCGTGTTACCCAGTTACTGGGTTGTGGAGGTCTGATAGGCAGTCGCTCCATGTAAAACACTGGTACTCAGCTGAATACGGTAAGACTGGAAGCCGACCCCAACAATAATTGGGAAAAAGGCTAGTATAGGCAGATGATGATGTAGAATCTTTTTATTTGCGAATAACTTGGACCTCTATACCTTTTAATTTTTTCATAAGTTTGACCATAGTCTCGTAAAATTTATTAAACTCCAGGGATATACCGCATGTTTCCGCCGAGTTGATTAACCGATAAAATCGAGTTCATGATTCTATTACTCGGTATCGAAATTGCCGGCGGCAAAGGTCAGACCTCCTCCCGAAATCCGATAGGATCTAAATTCATACCACTTATCGAGAGATTCAAAAGACGATTTTTTATCCATTGAATATAATCTGGGTACCTACTGTAGAAGGTAATTATGTTTTCGATTGTGTTCAAGAGATGGGCTTTTTTTATTGACAGCTTTTAATTAAGGCGTTGAACTTGAGTGGCTGTAATAAGAAATGGTAAAAAAGACTGCGAAATTGATACTTTAAATTGAAATCTTGGAAGCATCTTAATTTCGTAATAAATCATTTCTAAACGAAATCAGTTCGTCTTTGACATGTAACGGCGATCAGAGTTTTTAAATAAAACTATAAAGTTTTTTTTTTAATTCTTACTTTTTTCGTATTCTTCTCAGCAAACCTTTTCATTTGATACCCATATCATGGAAGTACACAAAAATAACTAGTCCGCCATCTTGGGTCGTCCGCCATATTGGATTTAGAATTAAAAACGTCACTTAGCTATCCATGCATTGTCATCCAAACTAAAAGTCTATGCAAAATTTAATCTTAATCTGTGGAGGATAACTGCTTTAAAATTCAGTTGCAAGATTTGACCCAAACACTGTTACATACATATACATACATTGCAAGTTAAATAAAAGCTTGTAAAAACTTTAATAGCCTATGCTTATGCTGGATATTATTTTTTATGAAACTACTGCTGCTTTTTACCCGACTGCCGAAGGAGGGTAATGTGTTTATCAGTCTATGTATATATGTAAGTATGTATGTATGTATGTATGTTTGTTCCTATGTGGCATTCTAGAGACCAAACGCGTGGGCTGATTTTGATGGTTCTTACGTCAATCGATTCGTCTTTATCCCGCGAGTGTCACTGACTACATGAAAATTGGAAAATAGGATAATGGCGGTTCTTGGGCGCCATATTGTGGGGGCCCAAATTTTTTTTTTCTTCCAAACCCATCGTGTGGGGTAGTATCAAAATAAAGGATTTTAAGAGGTGATTTCAAAAATATATAACACGTATATGTTTAAATGTAACTATTTCGAAAAAAAATAACTAAAAAGTTATAAATAAAAAAAGTTAATTAAAAAAATCAAAAAACCCGACTGCATGAAAAGCGAAAAAAAATAACTAAAAAGTTATAAATAAAAAAAGTTAATTAAAAAAATCAAAAAACCCGACTGCATGAAAAGCGAACTAAAAAGACGTAAACAAGGAGAAAATCATGCTGTGCAGTCGGAGGATACGTCTGGTTTTGGTCAGCCAGCTCGGGACGATGTATCCTCCGACAGCACAGCATGATTTTCTCCTTGTTTACGTCTTTTTAGTTCGCTTTTCATGCAGTCGGGTTTTTTGATTTTTTTAATTAACTTTTTTTTTGATTAAGCTATCATAATCAGCTTAGATAAAATGTTCCTACTGTTGAGACACAGACCACCTCCCTGTTAGCAAGACTGAACCGTAATCCATCACGCCAGCCCATTGCGGGAATGTCAAACAATATCATCGGATTATTCGGTTTTTCGATTCTAGGACATCTCGATGTTTTCCTTCGCCCGAACAGTGGCGAACTAAGCGAAGTTCGAACCACGTTGCAGAACACGTGGGTTACGGCCGGTTCCACCACTGCTCAAAACTAACACAGAACATTCAATTTACTAACAAAATACGGAGCAAAATTGTACAGCAATGAATTATTCAAAGGCAGCATAAAACAAAACAATAGACAAACTTTATCACATACAGGCTTGAAGTTACATTCCGTTAACATCTAAAGTTCATTGCTATTGCGTTGGGAGAGAAGTATAAAGATTCTTCACGCATATTCGTTGGCATGTCTCCATATTCCATAAAGTGAGTATAGTAAGTTACTGTTGCCTTTTGTTTGATTCAACTATATCAGAGAGAATACAGTACAGGATACATTAGAAAAGAAAAAGAAAGCAGTGTAGCTGGAGGGTTCCGTAGCATTGTAAAGCATTTTTTTTTCTTTTGACCATAGCTCGTATCCATCCTTATAATATAAATGCGAAAGAAGCTCTATCTGTCTGTCTGTATATCTGTTATTTCTTCACGCTTAAAGAGCTGAACTGATTTAGATGAAATTTGATATGGAAATAGTTTAAGATCCTGGGAAAGACATAGAATAGTTTAATCCTGGAAATCATCCATAAGGGAGTGGAAAGGGGTGTGCAAGTTTGTATAGTGAACTGATAATTTCTCAAGTAAGGCCCACTCACCTACAATGTTATTGTGCGATATAAAAAATAGGCTATTCAAAGTATGCACTACGCAGACGAGTCGCGGACAACAGCTAGTATTAGTAGTTTCTAGTTGTAGTATAAATATTTGCCAGTCTTCAAAGGCGGGTGATAATTCCAATGTGCATTATTTCTATTATAATACCTACTTACTAAAACTAAACGAAAGCACCACCAGCGACCTTGGCAAATCAATTACAAAATTACAGAACACCTCTCAGAATACAAGATCTAACGGGCAGAATTTTCTCTTCAATTTGAATATCAAGTCGAAGGACAAAATTAAAGGGTTTCGATTTTTATATGACTATAATAGTGGTTTCTGATATACACAACTATTTATCGTTTTCTTTAGAACCTTCACACACGCAAATTCTTCTCAGACATTTAGCTAGGACTATCAGACGAGACAGAAATACGAGACACCTAAAGAGCTTCTTTCTTTGTTGGATTATAATAAGTATTTGAATTCCGTCTAGTTAGAGTGAATTCTCATTATTACAAGTCTGATTTGCGTAAAAGCTTGACAGACTGAACAATTAAAAAAAAATGGCATGTCAAAGATTTAAATAGAAGCGCACGGAACCATAAAATATCCGGATCATTAAAATAGGATAAGGATGTCGACACGCGACGTTTTCTCACAAATGCCAGGTCAGCGATTGTGAAAATGTAAGAAATAAAAGTCTGAAGAGCAGTCAACCCGTGAATCTTTTCTCAATTTATTTGTTGACTTCGCTGTAACATCTATTTTAAAGATCCAATTGAGTTGTTCCGTCTTAAGCTCTATCCACACATATCAGGGGCGTGCCCGGGACGTGACAGGGCCGGGTCCTGTCAAATGACACATGACATCGTTCACACACGTCAGTGCACGGGCCCGGGCACGTCCCGTGCACGGACGTGTGTGAACGAGTTCATATAAAATGTTCCCACCGATATTTTTTTGAGCCCCTGACGGGGCACGGTCTGTCCACGTCCCGTGCACGTCCCGGGCACGGCCCTGATATGTGTGGATAGACCTTTATTATCGTTGTATTGAAACAATTATGTTTATGTTTCGGATTTATACAATTCTGATTAATAGTCTGATGATGATGATTAAAAATATGACTATTTAGAACGAGTGTCAATGTGATGGGAGTGTTATTTGATTCACCCAGCGGCTTCACCCGCGAAAATGTCGAAAATTATCCCAAGGGAACATATTCCCAGGATAAAAAAAAAGTTAATTAAAAAAATCAAAAAACCCGACTGCTTAAAAATCAAACTAAAAAGACGTAAACAAAAAGAAAATCATGCTGTGCAGTCGGAGGATACTTATTCGCGAGCTGGCGGACCAAAAGCAGATGTATTTTATGTTTATTCCCCACAAAATGGCGCCCAAAATCCGCCATTTTTGTTTTTTTCAATTTTAATGTAGCCAGTGACACTCGCAGGATTAAGACGAATCGATTGACTAAGAAACATCAAAATCGGCCAACGCGTTTGGTCTCTAGAACGCCACATAGGAACAAACATACATGCATACATACATACTTACATACATACATACATACATACATAGACTGATAAACACATTACCCTCCTTCGGCAGTCGGGTAAAAAGTATCCTATGTGCTATGCCTGACTATAATCTATCTCTGTGTGGCAAATTTCTCCAGATCCGTCCAGCCGTTTGAGCGTGAAGAAGTAACAAACACACACACAACACACTCACAAATGTTTGCCTTTATAATATTAGTGAGAAGTGCGATAGTGCGATTGTAATTTGAACACGATACGATTATTAGATACAATATGTTATGGACTTTCAACCTTGGTACCTACTTACTTGCTAGACAACAACGTCAATAGCGTTTTTGTCTCAATGTGGTGTCAATTAACAATGATGGATCAAGCATAGTTCAAATTTGTGACGTGTTAATTTATAATCATTAGAATGTAATTTTTTGCTTACAATCTACTAGAATATTAATAGTAGTTTTTAGAACGTTACAAAAACATTTCCTTGCAATCTAAAAAAAAAAATAGAGGCAATCTATGCTAGCAAGCAAAATTAAAAAAAGACTCCCACCACAGTGTATCTAGTAGTATTGAAAACGCTTTGATCGACAATCCATCGAAACACGTAAGTATAACGAGATATCTTTCGAAAATAATCGGCGGTCACTGTGGCGACGCTTGGGGGAGGCCTATGTCCAGCAGTGGACGTCTTTCGGCTGAAATGATGATGATGATCTTGCGAAAATACCCCAATTCAAAGAGTAAAATTATGTTAATATGTTATGTTATGTTAACGATGGCGACAGTGACTGGGAAACGATTAGAACAGAATTGACAAAATTTTGGCAATTAGAGGAGGTGAATGCGAAATTCTCCAATTCTTACATGCCCGAAGAAAAATTGTGTGAGGAAAATTTCGTTAAAAATACGACACGATTGACAGATGGTCGTTTTTGTGTTCGTATACCCCTTAAGAAAGATCCTTTAGTTCTAGGCAATTCTTTTAAGAAAGCTGCAGATTGTTTACATTCTTTAGAGCGTATATTAAAGGTTAAGCAAGACTTCAATAGAATGTATCGTGACTTTTTGTTAGAATACGAGTCACTTGGTCATATGACAAAAATAAATAACCCCAATTTGTGTTGGTTATTTTATTCCGCATCACGGAATATTACGTGAGTCGAGTAGCACGACCAAACTTCGTGTTGTTTTTAATGCAAGTTGTCCTACTACGACGGGAGTGTCCTTGAATGACCTTCAGATGGTCGGGCCAACTGTACAGGACGATCTATTATCTATAATTCTTCGGTTCAGATTCCACAAGTATGTCTTATCTGCGGATGTGGAGAAGATGTATAGACAAATAGTCGTCCACCCGTCGGATAGGTATTTGCAACAGATTGTTTGGCGTGCCAATGATTGTGAGCCTAGTAATGTTTAAACAGCTGACCAAATTTTCATCAAACACAGCTAAGAACTCTCTCGATAAAGTCACCTAAATCAATATCGGTTCATCCATTTAGGAGCTATGATGCCAGAGACAGATACACAAATAAACAAACACACAGGTACACACGTCAAACTTATAACAATCCTCTTTTTCCGTGGGGGTTTAAAAATAACATAGAGTGTACCAAAAGGCACTTTACTATCCACAAAATAAATTAACAAAAGTCATAGACTTGCGTCAAAAACGGGTCTACAATAACAATTTCTAGAACAAATTAACAATGATAAACCTAATAGCTTCAGTAAATAGCACAATGTTCTCAGTTTGCACTAACACTTAAAGGACCAGTGTCCCTTAATTAAATTTCATAATAAACATGAATATTCTCACACTGTTAACACACGGAAACTAAGCAGAGTTCTAAGTTCTTACACAAGTTCCCAACCGTTGGGACCGAACATTACTTTTTATTGCAAACAATTAGCATTTTAGAAGTCCTTTGACTCACGTGATTAAATAAAGTAGCCTCATAGGACCAGATATGTACTCATATAATCTTAGTGAGACAAATATTACAATTTTAAATGTGTGTAGGTATGTACGGATGTTTGTTAATTAAACAACCTTCAACGACTAAAAAGACTTTGAAGAACCCTCTTACTCATGAGGGTTAGAAACTGGGGTTTGAATGAAAAAAGGTTTCAGTCTGTACTTGGGAGTGTGGATCACTGATGCCAACACTTTGACCCCCAGTCTGAATTTATTCGTACAGGTCCCGTCACGTAAAAAGAACGCTGGCCTTGAATCTGCGCAGTGAGCGATTTATCGATCAAACTGGCGGTATGAAGGGGGCGCGACGGGGGAATGCCCCGCCAATGTTTCTGTGCGGGCACGCTATTGGTTCGTCAGTTGACCCATGCTTCCCGCGCAGAGATCACGCTTCGTTCGCAGCCAAAATACAGTCGCACACACAACTTTCTTTGCACGACGATTGTTTTTAAAAATGAAGGAATGAAAAATGATTAATTGATTTTTTGATTTTATTTATTATTGATGATAGTATCTATTATTTTATGAAGAAAGAAGTGGAGAAAGGAGCAGTTGATAATTTATAATGATAAGATATTTATAATAATAAGATCGAAATAAAAAATAATGCTCAAGTAAACATTATCTAATTTAAATCCAACCTCTTCTAAAGTACTAAGTAGCTAGAAAGTACCTATTATGATTCTACAATAAAACAATTACTCTTATATTATAAAACAATAACCTAGTACTTTAGAACGCGACAGTACCCATGCGCAGACACATCCCCTCCACTGTCGCTCAGCGTTCTTTTTACGTGACGGGACCTGTAGATGTAGTGATTACACCGTAGAATACAGGTTATAGTAGTAGTGTAGTAATTGTTTAGTGGTTGCAAAAAATACTTAATCCTAGATACATATGTTATCGGCGGAAAATCTTAACATCGAGATTCAGAAATGGATCGAAATTGGACAACGCCATCTAGTGACGAATGTACGAACTAATTTGCATAACGATCGCGGTGTGTTCCGATTTACTTGCTGTGCGGCTAGACAGACTTTGAGGAAACTTGGTATACGTGTTGATTAGGCCAGAGGCTTTTAATCCCAATATTACATTCGCAGCCGCCATCAGAAGATGGTTACTCGTATAAAGATTTAAGATTATTTGTATGTCGGAGATAATCTCTTAAAGTATTGATCCGATTATAACTAATAGAAACCTACACGATTGCAGAGTACTATAGGTAACTTTTTATCCCGGAATCATCATCATTCAGCCTTTTAATGTTCCCACTGCTGGGACACAGGCCTCCTCTCTGTAAGAGGGATAATCCACGATGCGGGCCTATTTCGAGTTGGTGGATGACACATGACTTCGAATTATTGGTTCTTGGGCCGGTTTCCTGACGATATTTTACTTCACTGTTTTGAGAGCAATGGTAATTAAATAATTTACACAAAGTAAAGCGCCTGCCAGGGTTCGAACCCACGACCTACGACTTGTTAGTCGCTGCCGTTACCAATAGGTCACCATTCTGCTGTCCACCTTCCACTATACCGGAATGCATAGTTCTTATGAAACAGGCGATTTAAAGCCGCGGTAAAAGTTAGTCTTGAATATATACAATAATTCCTATTTTATTTTTGTACTTTCTGGTCCCGTTTCCCATAAATGTTAACGAGTAGTCTGGCAAAGCCCGTATAATGTGGAATATAAAGCGGATTATTTTCAGTGATTTACATAATTGTGTCAATTAATTATTTGGAACGGTACGTGGATGACCGCTCAATGTGTGAAAAGGAAACATTTAAGATCATAATTTTATTGTGACCTCTATTTCAAATATTCGTTGTGTAACATAACTAATACGAAACGAGACCTAATTTATTTGTATAAAGTAGTCTAATAGGTTACCGCATAACGCAAAATGATCCAAAATCGTTCTAAAACAAACACAGGAAGAAACACACACAAAACACACACACACACACAGAACAAACAGGAAGAAATTCCTAGTGTGGGGCTAAGTTTAAAAAAAAAAAAAAAAAAAATTTAATCATTCCTTTGAAAACGCATCCGCATCGTATTTGCAGTGTCGTTTCGTTTACTGCCTGCGGCTCTTATGAAGGCAAAACTAAAACAACCGAGCAGCTTTTGCAACTACAACACCAAGAAATCTTAAAACACAAGTTTTAAACCAGGTACACTTACTGCCAAAATTAATGCACATACCTAGTTCAAAGTGTTACAACTAGGTAACAGCCTAAATTCTGTTAAAACTTAGGTAAAATAAACTTGAAGTGAAGTGAATCCATTCTGCATAAAGCTATTGATAGCCAGCTCCTTCATAGTCACTTCTTCTACTTATTCAAGGTGAGATGTTTATTGAATAGCACCACGTAGTACAAAATCTTAGGAAGCATCAACGTCTCAGCATGCACGTCACACGTTTATTAGCAAACGCAACAGTTTGCAAGCTCCCAGTAATCTTCAGTAGTTTCAAACAAGAATAGCTGATGTAGGTTCAACCCCAGAACAAACAACTTTCAAGGAAAATAGGATAGATACCCCACACTAGTACGACTACGTACGTTGTAGATAAATTACGGTCAGTAAACATGAGAGTACAACGAGTACAGCGTAAGCTTTTGAATAATTTTGCTAGCAAGGACCTAGCAGGGCCGGATTAGCCCCGCAAGCGGTATGCTTTTGTCCCCGAGATTTGGGCTCCGCGCATGGACCTACAAAAAATGTACTTGTACAACCTGTAGGTCCAATTGGGATATACCTAGTACAAACTCGTCTTCAATAATGGGATAACGGTGCGCAGTGACTGCAGTGAGGGTGTCAAAATAAATCTATCCTCTACGACTACGACACAGCAGGCAAAAAAGACATCGCTTTGCTCGCTCTTACAAATCCAAGTTTCTCTTATTCTTTGAACGTTTCTGCACAAATCGTCAAAGTAGGTGACTTTGGCAGAAAACATTTCTGTAATAATAAATGAAAACCTAAGCTAAGATAGTAACAAGTAGGACTCTTAGTAGAATTTGTAACGGGCCCCGCATTGCCTTAATCCGGCACTGGAACCGAGTGAAGTTAGATCGTGTTCCTTGGTCAAAGGAAGGACCGGGACCGCAAACGTTATAACCCTCCATTGCTGTTTGACAATTTTAAAGACAACATTTTTACGCTCTTAAAACTTTTGCTCGGTATTTTAGAAGTTGACGATTAAGTGAGGAGTATTTGTTATCAACAGTGTGTAAGTGACTTGCGAACGACTATGTTTTATTACTTAATTAGGAACAGTGTTTTACAAAGTTTTCTAGTTTGAAATAGTGTGCACATCTTTTTGATCCGCTTTAGTTATTTCCTTTGACAATCAGTTCGCAGTGTTATCGTCTACTTTCAGTTTATTTTTAGGATTTATTTTCGTTTTGAAAGCCAAAGATTGCTTAGCTAATCGGGGCTACCGCGTATGAATTCGCCGCTAGAGGCGCTGGTGTAGCATAAGGTCTCTGATATGTCAAAATCCGCTGTCTGTGTTGTGAGTGGGCGGGTTTTTTCCTAATTATATTATTGTTGTGAATATTTTGCGATCCATCAGATTAGTTATGCGAAATCAATGAATGTCAGTGCTTTATAGTAGTAAATATGATTTAAATGTAAACTTGGTTTTCACGCCCGTAGTAGGTACGTAACAAAATTTGACAGCTATACCTAGACCGTAGTCAACGTTCCAAGTTTAAACTGACGTTTATTAGTTCACCTCATTCAGGACCCATTCCGTAGACATCTTTTTCAACAACTTCTGGAAATTAATTGTTTTATTCCATCACTGAATGAACTGCTCTTAATTCTATAATTATTGTATTCTGTTATTATTTGTTCATTACTTTTTTGTTATTCATGATAATTTAATTCTATGTTCTGTATATTATGATAGGTAATGACTTTTATTGATATTGTTTATTTGACATTTTAGTAATGTGTATTTAGCGACATTTTATGTATTCTATGTAATTAAATATGTAAGTGCTGTGCACATATTTAAGTGAATAGTTCACTGTAGTTAACACAAATATTGTGATTAATCTGTTATCAATGTTTTTGTGAAACATTCGTTGGTATGCCGTAATAATAATGAATAAATAAATAAGTCGTCATTGCTTAGTCATCTGTTTATTTCAACAGAATTCGCGTCTGCTTCCAGTCTAACCGGATGGGCGTCATCATCATCTTCCTGCCCTTGTCCCATGTTACTTGGGGTCAGCGCAACATGTTTTACTCTTCCATACAGTCCTGTCCCCCGTCACGCTATCACTGACTCCCTTTTCTTTCATATCACTCCTCACGCAGTCCATCCATTTCTTTGGCCGTCCCCTCCATCTCCATCCAGCCACATTTATATTCATAACTCTTTTAGTAACATGCGTTTCGTCCCTCCTCATCAGATGACAAACGGTTTCCTTTCAACTTTTCTGTCACTGGCGCCACTTTCAAACTGCCTCTAATATACTCATTTCTCACTTTATCCATTCTCGTCACTCCGCACATCCATCTCAATATTCTCATCTCTGCTACATACAATCTCTTTTCATCCATCTTTTTCACAGCCCAACATTCTGATCCATACTGTACGACAGGTCTAATCACGGACTTGTAAATTTTCTATACTATAATAATAATAATATTATAAAGAGGAAAGATTTGTTTGTTTGTTTGTACCGAATAGGCTCCGAAACCACTGGACCATTTGAAAAATTCTTTCACCAATAGAAAGCTACATTATTCCTGAGTGACCTTTTTTAATCCCGTGGAGTGGTCCACGGGAGCGAAGCCGCGGGGAACAGCTAGTACTGAATAATTTTGGTAAGAGTCTACTACAGTTGTAGGTAGTTAAAACTTATTGCCAATACAACATATTTCTTAACCTAACCTAGTTTGCAACCTCAATTGCATTACTTACGTTGCATCAGAAATAATCGCTAGCTCCACTAACCCATCATCAACTTTATTACCTATTCTAACTACGATAGAGCGCAATATACTTTAAAAAGCGGAACTGCATAATAACATACCTAGTAAGTTCCATTCGTTCACACTCAATAATAATAAATCATTCAACCCATCACTACTCGCCGCTGTTCTGTTTAACTAGCACCCACGTGTATCTGGGTGAATCATTCATTCATTTGTGTAAATATAAGATTTGTAATTTGCTTGCGTTTTAATTAGCTTGTCATTTAGATCATGTTTTTTTTAGGGTTCCGTACCCAAAGGGTAAAAACGGGACCCTAGTAATAGGGTCCCGTTTTTGCGAAACCCTTTGTAAGCGAGTCCGACTCGCACTTGGCCGGTTTTTTATTCTTTAGGGTTTTATCCGTCCGTCTGTCTGTCTGTCAAGACCCTTTTTCTCAGGAACGCGTGGAGGTATCAAGCTGAAATTTATATCAAATACTCAGATCTACTGTCCCTTAAAGCTATGAAAAAATCAAACTTCTACTCTAACGCACACTCGCAAGTGAATCAAAACCAACAGGGTACTCTTCCCGTGAACTCAAAATCTTGAAATTTGGTACGAAGCAACGTCTTATAGCACAGATAAAGTAAAAATTGCGAAAACCGTAAATTTTTAGTTACATCATTTATAATAAGAATATTTTTTATAATTTTAAACTTACTACCCCTTTCCTCATGAACGCGTAGATGTATTAAATTGAAATTCATATAAAATAATCAGGTCTATAATACCTTTAAGCTGAGGTTTATACGGAACCCTCGGAGCGCGAGTCCGACTCGCACTTGGCCGGTTTTTTTATTATTACTAGTCCCACGATTGACCACTATATAAACTGTTGGTAAGCAATGATTTAGTCGACGATGGAGCACGCTTGCCAAGACATGAACTATTGGGTTATTGGACGACTCGCCCGAATTTAACTCGCCCGAATCGGGCGAATTGTCCAATATTAAAAATATTCATTTTTCTGTGTCGATTCGCCCGAAATTTATTTATCGACGCGCGACTGGCGAATTGACCACTCCAAAATTATTTAGTGGACGATTCGCCCGAATTTGATTTTAGAGAACAAACATTATAAAAGTACAGTCGTGCTCTGCAAATACTTCTTCATGATTCTGGCCTCCTGGTTGTTTGAATTGCTTTTCTAGTTTCTAGTACAATATCCATTAACTTCGATTCATTCTGCATATTATTACCGAGACGGGTGAGCACGACTGTAGTTTTATAATGTTTGTTCTCTAAAATCAAATTCGGGCGAGTCGTCCACTAAATAATATTGAAGTGGTCGATTCGCCCACCGATAAAATAACTTCGGGCGAATCGACACAGAAAAATGAATATTTTTAATAGTGGACAATTCGCCCGATTCGGGCGAGTTAAATTCGGGCGAGTCGTCCAATAACCCGAACTATTCACTCTTGACTTACAAGATCCCTGAGGAGGGTGTTGTAATGTGATATTTAATTTTTCCTTAGTTCTAGTCTACTTCCTAGTCTTTCCTTTCGTTTCTCATCAAATCAAATTGAACAGAAAATTAATTATAATAATTTATTAAATAAAGTTTTGGTTAAATTCGTTTACGCATAAGCTCAAAAACCATCTACATATACGAAGGGCGTTCCTGAAGTTCGCGGAAGGAAAATATTCTGCGAACTTTTGGACCTCTCTACTCTATGTAACATACAGACATATAAACAAACAAAAACACATAACTAATCTCACTTAAAAATTGTAGTGAAACAAATAAGTGACCAATTAAATAAACATATCATTGTTACTGACAGTAGTCATTTACAACTCTGTTCATTCATCTCTAATACATAAATAGACCCAGTGACCGGCACGAGTAGATGCGTGGGTTTCATTTAACTAAATTAATTATAGTAACACTGCAAGATACACTTATTCAGTCCACAGACCACAGAGTTGATAGAGTTGCTAGAAGCGGCATTGCCAACACTTTCCACACACACTAAGCGTGTCAACGTTTTACCGAAACATATTATGACGTACCACCCCACCTATAGAAACTGACGCCCTTTTATGACGTAGACGAGAGAAGTTGCAGACAACATTAACTGCGATGCCGCATGCCGCGTTTATGCGAGTTGGTCGATTCGCCCGAATTTAACTCGCCCGAATCGACCACTATTAAAAATATTAATTTTTCTGTGTCGATTCGCCCGAAGTTAATTTATCGGTGGGCGAATCGACCACTCCAAAATTATTTAGTGGGCGATTCGCCCGAATTTTATTTTAGAGAACAAACAATATAAGTACAGTCGTGCTCACCCGTCTCGGTAATAATATGAAGAATTAATCGAAGTTAATAGATATTGTACTAGAAACTAGGAAAGCAATTCAATAAATAAGTTATTACCACTTAAAACGTGGAGAGATATTTATACCCAAACTAGCAGGAGGCCAGAATCATGAAGAAGTATTTGCAGAGCTAGAATCATTAGCGGGAGAGACTAACGGAGTACTAGGTCTTCAGAATCGAAAATCGCCCGGTACTCTTTTTACCGCGCATGATTCCAGCCTAGCTTCCTCATGATTATAATCTCCTGGTACTTAAGTTAGTCTTTACCGGTACCGAAATGACCTGATAGCGTATAGAGCTGTCTCTTTCATTTTTTTTTGTAGCGAATATTGCTGTCTTCCTCTTATTGTTTTTTCGCCTGTTTATCATATCTAATGTTCAAATCTCAACGTACTCTCGTACTCTTTTTACCGCTCATGATTCTTTTGATTCATTGGCGACTGTGGAAACAAAGTGCGAACTCACATTAATACAATTATTTAGTGAAAGTTATCAAAAAGCTGTTTTAATTTTGGCAGAAGATTGTTTTAATTGTACTGTGGAGCCTTTAAAAGGTGTCAACATTAATAAAAACAAAAAATACAAAATGTAATACAACCTTTACTACAAAAGCGCTTTAGCGGTTTCAGGAAAATTGAAATGTTTTACACAACAGAAGAAACGATTAAACTGTAATCATTTGGCACGGACTCTCAAAAAATAAATTAAATCTCCTTTTTACCTCGTTGACTTTTTATTGTTCAGATACCTAACAATCTTGTTTATGCGGATTTCCTAAGAACTAAATAATACAATCTTCATAAAAACGCGTGGTTGTAAAGATGTAAGGTCATCAAAATAAATTGAAATGTATCCGAATAGTAGAATCTATTTTTTTTTAAGTCTTATCTTATTATCTTGACGCTGCTCTAAATAGGCTAGCCTTGAACTAAACTCAATGTTGAATTAGGAATCGTATGGATTAACGGATTTATCTTTACTTTTGTGAGTGACAGCTGTATAAGTGTATGCGGGTGAATTGACCTGATCGGTGTCCTAAGTACCTAAAGTATGAACTTTACTTTCAGAAATCTACAAAAATCTATGCTTCTTTTAGGGCGCCGGGCACTTGGATGCCCTGTCGTTATCGCTGCTAGATACCATAGAAGTCGAAGATGTTCCAATGGTTACAGGGTGTCTATCAATAAGTGTCACCGTTTACTCATAGAAAGAAAGAAAAGAAAGAAAGAAAAAAATAAATGTTTGTTTTGTTTTTTTGTTGTTTGTTTTTGTTTGTGTTTGTGTGTTTTTTTCATAGGACCTGAGGAACCGTAATAATTTTGACTAATGCATGTGTAAACCGAGACTTGTGCTCAACCTAAGAGTGCACGTGTTAAGTATGACAAGTAATGGCGTCCCTAGTCACTACGGGACCGCGGCGATTCCGTGGTCTGTATTATAGGAACATGCATAGATAAACTCTATACCTACCCTTGAAAAAGTCTTCCAACTTCCTACTAATATTATAAATGCGACAGTTTGTATGAATGAATGGATATTTGTTACTCAGTCACACCAGAAAGGGTGAATGGATCTGGATGAAATTTGGCATAGAGTATATATTATACAAAGAATATTACCTATAATCAGAAAGCAGTGGTGGCCCAGTGGTATTTGCCGCAACTTAAAAGTTGTAGGTCGTGGGTTCGAACACAGGCAGGCGCTTTACTTTGTGTTAATTATTTCATCACCACAGCTCTCAAAAACGGTGAAGGAAAAGAACGTGAGGAAACCGGCATGTCTTAGAACCAAAAATTGGAAGACATGTGACATCCACCAACCCGCGATGGGAGGGGATGGGCCGTAATCCACCACGCGGACCCAGTCCGCGTGATGGATTACGGACCATTCCCTCCCACAGAGAGACCTGTATCCCAACAGTGGGAACATTAATAGGCTGATGATGATGATGATGATAATCTAGAACAGCGCATATATTACATATACGCGCGATCTGATATTACAGTACATATGTGCTATTTCACTTGGGATAAGAAAACTCTACCCGCGGGCGAAGCTGCTGGTAGAAGCTAGTTATTTAATAATGAATACCTACCTACCTACCTATTCTACATATTTCACCTCCCTTCCACTTTTTACTCCATACGTTGCTGGTACACCTAAAACATTTTAAAACTAAGTGCAGTGCAACTTTTGGCCACTCGATCAGTCAAAGTCGCGGGAAGAAGTAGTGCCGACCTATTTACCGACTTAGAAAAATACGTGATACTCAGACTTGTACGGGAATTGGTATGGACATTTGATGGATAACTTGTACGTGGATATTCTACAGCGAATTCAAGTAGGATATTTTTATTTACGACAGCTGGCTTTGCTCGAATTTATTTTAGCGTGTCGAGGTGTCGACAATAATTTCGGAATTTATTAATCTAGAAACCGTGGATCTGATGGGATTATCAACAGCGACGATCTACCGTACAAACTTTTATCTCCACCAGAGGATGAATTTTCAAAATTTCTTCTTTCGATATCTAAGGCAGTCTTGTGAAAAATTCCATGCTTCTATACCCAGCTGTTAGGCCTGTACGTTATCTGTTAGTTACTAGATTTCGACAGCGACTTCGCCCGCGTAAAAGTCGAAAATCGTCCTAAGGGAACGTCCTAAGATATAAAGTATTCTTTGTTCTTGTCCTAAGATATAAAGTATTCTTTGATCTTGTCTAAGGTCCTATCTAACTCTATGCCAAAATATATCAAAATTGATCCAGCTATTCCGTAATAAATAGACAGTCAGAATTACTTACGCATTCATAATATTAGTTTTAAGATTCTCACGGTTGCCACTTTACGTGTACAAACGATAAGCGAGAGGTACAAACTTTCATAATTAGCTTGTCCATTCCATGTACGTAAATGGTGCAACTCACACAGAGGGATGGGGCAAAGCGTAATGTAACTGCAGGTCCACCACTGTGTATCTAGCGACGAAAGACCTTTGTCAGATTCTGACAATCGTTGGTACTGCTTCTTAAGGTTACACTAGTCGACGGCACGAACTATTTTGTGCGCGGGGTTAAAATGCATGTAATATCAACCGACAACACGTGCAGAAAAGATAGTTGCTGTGATGAGCAGTAAGAAGCTATTTCGCGTACGAATTAGCACTTTTGCAAGTTTATAGCGAAATGGATGATGATTTAGGACGAAAACGAGCGCGCGAAATTTTATAAACAGACCTTTGGGAGTCTGGATATCATGAAAAAACGACTGAATGTATCTGTTCAAAATAAAATTATTTGCATTTTTGAATTACTAATTTATCCCTGTATGGAGGCCGTTTTTCAATACTCCTTCTTGTTATGGTACTTATTTGCGCCCAAAGATGCGTTAAAATTAGTGATAAAATATGGAACTTTCGGTGGTGCACCAAACGATTATGAAAGATTCTGAAGCTTATCCCAAGAATTCTGGAAAATTCCTTTGAAATCATAGTTTATTATATACACTAGTAACATTTTCAATTGATGAAGAAGAGAGAAGAGATTTTTCGAATCTAGAGCCTGAGGCTGTAATTATTTAGCTGCGAGCCCTAGGCCATTATTCAACCAATATTCTCAGATATGTTCATATACAGCGAGTAGGTACCTCCTTAGGCCCTCATCATCATCATCATTTAAGCCGAAAGACATCCACTGCTGGACATAGGCCTCCCCCAAGCGTCGCCACATTGATCAGTCATGTGCGTTTCGCATCCACCGGACGCCCACAGCCTTGACCAGGTTGTCGCTCCGCCTAGAGGTAGGCCTTCTAATGCTACGTTTTTCGGTACGCAGTCGCCACTCTAGAACTTCTCAGCCCCAACGGCCACCCGTTCTGCGAGCAATGATCCCTGCCCACTGCCACTTAAGTTTGGCAATTCTTCGGGCTATGTCGGTAACCTTGGTTCTCTTACGGATGTCTTCATTTCTGATTCAATCTCGTAAGGAAACTAAGCATAGTCCTCTCCATTGCCCTTTGGGTCACTTTAAGCTTTCTGATCTTAGGCCCTAGACAAGTGAAATTTTATCACTGAAAGCGTGGCGATAGCGATTGTCAAAAAACCGGCCAAGTGCGACTCGGATTCGCGCATGAAGGGTTCCGTACCATTATCGCAAAAAAACGGCACAAATATCAAGTTTGTTGTATGGGAGCCCCACTTAAATATTTATTTTATTCTGTTTTTAGTATTTATTGTTATAGCGGCAACAGAAATACATCATCTGTGAAAATTTCAACTATCTAGCTATCACGGTTCATGAGATACAGCCTGGTGACAGACAGACAGACAGACAGACGGACCGCGGAGTCTCAGTAATAGGGTCCCGTTTTTACCCTTTGGGTACGGAACCCTAAAAAGACAAAATTGCATGGGATTGACAAGCAATATCGAAAAATCACGTGATCAATCCCTTACATTTTGAAATTTCGATAATAGCCTTGGCTGACATCGAATAACCCTTGTCTAGAGCCTTTTGTTAACAAATAGTTTAGTTTTCTGATCTAGGGGTAGCTTAACAACGGATAAGGTCATCTATTCTTAGTCAAAGACAGTAGGTACTAAATAACGCCCTTAATTAATAGTCTGTGGCTTTATATATAAATTCGGATTAGATCTATACAGTGTATCACTTCAACAGATAGTTTCGACCTATATATATATAAACAACTGCTAAGTTGGAATAATGTAATAATGAAACCTTTAGAAAGTTTTTTTTTTTTAATACAAATATGGACAAAAGGGAATGGACGAAGAAAAACGTGTTGCGCCGGCCCATATAGGCAGGATAACGATGACGAGACTAGCTTTCGCTTCCATGGCACGCAATTTGAAAAAGTAGTAACCGAAAAAATGGATGAAAAGTGATTGGATGTAGCAGAGATAAGAATGTTGAGATGGTTATGCGGAGTGACGAGAATGGATAAGGTGAGAAATGAGTTTATTAAAGGAAGTTTGAAAGGGGCGCCAGTAATAGAAAAGTTGAAAGGAAACCGTTTGTGCTGGTACGGTCATGTGATGAGGTGGATTGAAACGCATGTTTCTAAAAGAGTTATGAATTATAAATGTGGATGGATGGAGAGGGAGGGGAAGGCCAAAGAAAAGATGAATGGACTGTGTGAGGAGTGATATGAAAAAAAGGGAGTCAGTGATAGCGTGATGGGGGACAGGACGGTATGGAAAGAGAAAACGTATTGCGCCGGCCCCAACTAACATGGGATAAGGGCAGGAAGATGAGTGACCGATGAATCTCAGCACCAGAAAGTCATTCTATCATTGTAAGATTCGTCGTAATCGGAGCTAACCAGACATTACCTTTAACAAAGAAACAATATTACCTCCTAATAATTAGTTAAGAATGTAAGATAATCCAGTCTAACATACAGTTATAACATACTATATATTATTGATAAACAAAACAAGGATGGATGGCTAATGAGCGAAACGATCATTTAGCTAATTGGATAAATACAAAGGAAGGTTCTCAGTCATTCAATAGGTGTAATTAGCAGATTAAGTGCGAATACGTTACAGAGATATGTGATACAGAAGCTTAATTGCCAAATAGATCTAAATTAGCTTAGCTACGCCCAATTTCTAAAAAGAAATGATGGATGCGTCATAAATTAAACGCAAGTCTAGTGTTGTGATTGGCTGCTCAAAATACATTCAATCAATCAAACACGGCCTATTTCTGTCTGCAGGGTCTAAAGTAACCTAACACGAAGGAGTTGACGGGAGCTGAGATCGCTCGCTTTGCTCGCTTACTTCAGCTCCCGTCATCCCCTTCGAACCTAACCTATCCGTGTCGGGGTGCCCTAAATACCCGAGCTCGCTACGCTTGCTTTTGGACAAATTCTTTGAAATATTTAGTTAATAAAAATGAAATGAATTCGCATGAAAATTCGAAATAAATACATAAACACAGACAAGACTGCGTGAAGTCGATTTTGCAGCGATTCATTTCTTTCACTAAATTTTGTAGCATAACATATGATAATATGATATAACTTTTTATGAAACGATTTTAATTTTAAATTGAAAATTCTACCAAGTTAGCGGCTATATATTTGTGACTAAATAATATTCCCTAATATGTTATTTCGGTTTGGTGAAAATATGGCAAATGAAAAAAGTTCAAAAGAGGCTTCCGCCAAAAGTAAAAAGTTAGTTTGTAAATCGGCGAAATGTAGTTCGGTAAAATAATACCTATGGCAATTGATACTTCGATGGTCTGAAATTATGTCAAATAATGCATATAGCAAAAAAGAAGTTTATTTAAAATAAAATTCGAACAAAAAGGATTCGGAAAAGTTTTCGGTTCCCGACAAAGTCACATAAATTTGTCGATCATTTTTCGTACGAGAATCTTTTGCTTTTGAGGTTTCTCAAAAAATGTTTCAGGTACACAATAAAAACCTATTTTATTAACAGGCACACCTTCTGTAGATTCCTATTAGGTGTAGATATTTAAAATGTAACTTGATATTTAGTCTAATATGATAAGTTTTCTTTGGTATCTCTGAATGTGGTTATTTCTAAACAGTTCCCAATGGAAACGCAAAAATATAGCATATTTTATTTAGGTTACTAAGGTACGTCTTACATCCAGTGTATTTTATTTTGTGGGAAGCCTATGTTCAGTAGACGTCTTTCAGCGTAAATTATGACTATGTAGATGCCGTAAAATTAAATTGAACGAAGTTTTTCCAAAAGCATTGTATAGTTTTATTTGTAAGTAAGCAGGACGATTTGGGTCATAAATAAAGTCCCATCTCTCTGATCCATTAAATCGATAGGAATTCGGGAAGCCTGAACCCTTTTCGATAAAATTGTTCCAAGAATTCAAATTAAAGCTATCACGTTTCACCCGACATTCTAAACTATAAACATTGAACAAACAAATTCTAATTTAGTAATTTGTTATAAAACGGATATAGGGTTCATCCTAAATTGAAAGGTTTGTAGAAATACCAAGCGTTCTTGTTTTAATAGAATACATATCGGATTCAAACATGAAAGGTGCTTTGCTGGGCTGAATATTACACAACACAATTACACAACTCAATCGGCAAACTAGTGAAACTATTACTCTCATTGGTTTTGCTGAAGACAGTATACTAAAGAGATTTGGGAATGTGGAGAGGATTGTATTTAATCCTGGGCAAACTAACATTTCACTTTCATAACAACATTAACAAACATTAACTAACATTATTATTATTATTATTTTAACTAACATTTCATTTCTGTCACTGATCCGCAGAATCCGTGCTAGTACGACACATACAAAATATAGAAAATTATTTCCAACAGAACAAGATAAACACAAGCTGAATGGAAGATACTTTGCATACTTAACAACAATAGATAAAATACTCACGCATCGGTATTTCTACGGCAACCAGTAATTGGGAACCACTCATTGTACAATAAGAGCATCCAGGCAGCGCACCTTTGTCAGAACATTCATTGTACTCCCCCATTATTGGAAAGTTATGAAAGGAAATACACGTGAAAGAAGAGATAATTATCAATCATGATGATTGAGGGACTAAAGCTCCTCATCCGTAAGAACCTATTTTGGGTTGAGGGCTAATAGAGAAAATTAGTTTTGGAAAGTTTGTTGAAGGCTAAGATAGAAAACAAGAAAGAAAGTCTTTGTTAAAACAAAATGACAATTGAAATGTAGAAGATCGAATAATAAACTGCTAATGAACAATGGGACAAGGGGATAATGTTCGCCATTTTAGGGAAAAACAAGGGCGTAGGACAGTACCCGAAATATTTAAAAAGATACTCTAAAAGGGTTTTCCTAACAACACAAAACATCCTCGTAGACAATGCATATGTGATTTCCTTGGGTTAGCGGAATCTAATTCGAGGAAAACTTTTTATGCGCACGGAAGGTTGGGACCTTGGAACAACAGGTAGCCTCTTCTCTACAGAACCTATAGACATAATGAAAACATAAAAAAATCTTCTCGGCTTTTTTCTTTCATATATTTTGAAATCATTCACAACTAACTGGAAACCAATTACCAAAATCATTGATTGCGGGACAATAATACCCTCTCTTATTAAAACCAGTTCACACTACATTAACAAAACTCTTTGTATCAACAACATTAATTAACGTTTCGGAAATACACCAGGATTTGTATCAGATAAAATATGATCTCATTTCACAACGGTTGAACGAATAAATAAAACCATTATTGTTATGTCAATCAATTAATTTATGTTTGAATCATTACATTCGTTATCCCGAGCACCGGTCATTAATCAGAAATAATGGTTTTACTTTATGTCTGAAACTTTGAGAGATATGAACGATTTGACGGGAGATGGGATCGACAAGGTAAAAGTATGATTTACTTGGAACGGACAAATTGAAGAATTTGGCGTATAATTGATTGGTTTTGTTTTGATACAAAAGAGCCTTTTAAATAAATGCACTTTTTGAAACCAAATAAGAATAATTACTAGACAATAGCGAGGACGAGAGACGATACAAATCATATATATGAGTAATGCTGCAACACCAAGTCCACGAACGTAATAAAATCAGTCACAGAAATTAGGATATAGGCGGACATAATCCATTGTGACGACAATACTCGTTAAGACAACGTGAGAATTAACTAATATCAATTAGTCATACTAATCCTGATCCAGACTTGAGCGATGTTAGGACTCCGCTATAATTGAACAATTACAAAACTGAATAAAATACTTCCAACTCAAAACGACAGTGAGAAATGAACTAAGTTCCTGAAAAGACTTCTGTAAATCATCTTTTGATAAATTTCAAACAAGCTTTTGCCGAAAATGAAAATAAATAAGTACAACAATCAATAATGTTGAGCAACTTAGTTAAAGAAAAATTTTAAGTCGACAAAAATTTTGCAACGTTTCAAAGTAACATTTCATTTATAACGAAATTCAATTTTGGACAATAATGAAAAGTTTGAAGTAACTTGTAAGAAATCTAGTCGTGCATTCCAAAGTAAAATAATAGGAACTGATTGGAAATATGATAATACTTTGATAAAGTTGGAGATTCAGATATGAAATTGATGTGAGTGAGGCATTGTTTGAAGAAAGTTATTCGTACGATTCATCTGAGTCTGCTGTATATATGGTAGATACCAGTAAATGTCTACTAAATAATTTATAAGCTAACTCTCTTAGTCAGACTGACTAAAATATATGATTCTTGAAATGAATGCATAACGGCAGAGGTCATGAAGTTCTAGACGTTAGCATTTTGTAACTGTAGGTACATTAAATGGAAGACAGGTAGATAAGAGAAGATGTAATATATCATAAAACATGGATATACTGTGTTATGTGGATAGATTTATCAATTTTAATGTTTTTGCAACACAAATATATTAAAATTACTTGAGTGAAAATACGGAAATCTTCAGAGAGCTCATGGCCGCATAGAACATAATGTAACGGAAGATAATTCATCATTCACGAGCCGACGACCCGCGACCGCATGAAATCTCATAAATATGGGCCTAACCACAAAAGCATCTGTCTAATGATACCCCATACTCAACACTGTATATGTGTTGGGTTATATGGAGCAAGAACACGAACTTGTGAAAACATCTAATGGCAGCAAAAAAAAACAAGCCATCAAATTTTTTGTGAAGTAGAAACTACCATTATCGAGTGCGGATACTGTAGTGTAGTATCCGATAGAAATCAATGAAAAAAGAACACAAAAAACAAATATGCTTAAAACTTGGAGTGAGTTTAAACAACGAACATTAAAATCACCCGCCACCCCAAGCGATGAATTTAACACGAACGATTAAAAAAATCAGGTCCAAACTTCAAACCGTGTTTTAAAAATATGTAGAAGAAAAATTTATTTTTTCGGGATGAATGGTCTCAGTGTGTAATAGCTGCACGGAATGGCAGTAATTTGCCAGAAGAGCTGAGAACCAGCCAGTGATAGTGTCAGTTGATGGTTCCATCCTGTGGTTGAGTGGCTTTGAGAGCCACTTTTACACTTAGGTGTTATGAAATGGGTGCAATCAGTGCAACAGTCATTAGGTTGTTTATCTTAACGAGCTATATTGGAAAATTGAGGTATTACAAATTACTGTGTTAACTGTAGATCTTCACGCAATAGAGGTGATGATTAAAAAATCTAGTTAGTCCGTCAGTTAGAATACAAAAAAAATATTGAACAGGTATTTTTTCTTTTAACTCGTAAACAAAAATTACAACGATACAGAGCGTTGAAATTTCATGTCACGTATCGCCTTTGTACACTTTTTACTTAAAAGTGACGCCACTAAACTCGCCGCACTTAAAATTTTATGATAATCTAACGGACGTACGGACGGTCGTACTAAATAGAATTATAATTTTGGTTTACCCATTCAGGAGTTACCGCGTTGAAAAAGAGTTACCGCGGCCCTGGCTCAAGCAACTGAAGGCACACGGGTGGGTTTTATTCAGTTAAAGTCTGACACGTCCTGCCGCTCCACCCAGAGCGGGAGAAGACATTGGATGATTTCTCAAAAAAAAAATGAGTTTCAGTGCGGTATTCAACTTGGACACAATCAGCTATACTTGAGCACAATTACAATACCATTCCAAAAGGAACCATTTCTTGGAAAGCTGCTGGAACGCTTAATGAGAATAGCATAAAGGTATTACGAGTAGAAACCCAACCCGTGTGTCGCCGGCGTCGATAAATTCCTGAACGTACGACCTAATGACAGGGGACTTAAAGGGACACCGGTGGTATTTTAAAGATATTGCGGCACTTTTAACCCGAAGGTCCCTGGCATTATTTGTTGTTAATTGTCTGATAATGTAGACTTACAAGTTGTAGGTCATGGGTTCGAACTGGCATCATCATCACCATTTCAGCCAAAAGACGTCTACTGCTGGACATAGGCCTCCCCTAAGCGTCGCCACATTGACCAATCCCGTGCGTCTCGCATCCAACGGATTCCCGGCATCACACTTTAAAACGGTGAAGGAAAACATCGTAAGGCAACGGGCATGTCCGAGGATCAAAAATTCGAAGACATGTGACATCCACCAACTCGCACTGGGCCCGCGTGGTGGATTACAGGCCATTCCCTCTCTCAAAGAGAGGATGCTTGTGTCCCAGCTGTCACACATGAAAAGGCTGATGATAAAGATGAACTGTCGAAATGTGTGTGTACCTACCTACTATAGGCGCACATACGTCTAACCGTGCTTGGAATACAATTGTGATATGTCATTTGTTTTACCAACAAACAAAAAATATTTACGTTGGCAAAGAAACCAAAGAATTTTTACCAAGAAACCTGGCAACAATCCGAGAAAACTAAGATACAGACAGACGACTGAAGTTTAAATGTTGCAACATAATTCTTGGGTTGAATTTGTTGGTACAACCCACTTGCTTACAAAATATGGCTTGATCTTTAAAAGGGTTTAGTTTAGTAAGCCTTTTTATTGAGAAAACTCCTACAGCTGATCTTCAAAAGTGAGTTGAGATTTGCTGACATTTTGTTTCAAGTTCGTTTTTCTTTGAAAAATAATGTCTGCGTAGGCTTTTCATTCATTATAATATAATTGGAAAATGTATTTTTTATTAGATCAGATTAAAATTACTTTGACATTTTTGGATATTATCGTCATAAAATAATTAATTTTAATCCTCTTTTACTACTTTGTTCTTTTTTTAGGGTTCCGTACCCAAAGGGTAAAAACGGGACCATATTACTAAGACTTCGCGATCCGTCTGTCTGTCTGTCTGTCCGTCTGTAACCAGGCTGTATCTCATGAACCGTGATAGCTAGATAGTTGAAATTTTCACAGATGATGTATTTCTGTTGCCGCTATAACAACAAATACTAAAAACAGTATAAAATAAATATTTAAGGGGGGCTCCCATACAATAAACGTGATTTTTGGCCGTTTTTTGCTCGATATTAATAACGGCAACAGGTAGACGCTTGAAATATTCACAGAATGTTTAGTTGTATATTCACATCAAAAAATTATTATTATTAAATTAAAATAAAATAAATTAAGGGGGGCCCCCATACAACAAACGCGATTTTTTGCAGTGTTTTGCGATAATGGTACGGAACCCTTCGTGTGCGAGTCCGACTCGCACTTGGCCGGTTTTATTTATTACCTTTTTATACCGTTATCTATTTCTGTATATATAACATAACAGTTATATATTTTTCAGTTTATGGAATATCTTATAAATTGGTCCAAAATTGAAGGAGGTAATAGGCGAGAACCAAACCTCGAAATATGACTTTTTACTTAGGAAATTCAATCTGATCTCTGCGACCGCATTTCCTCTTAAGCAAGTTAATTACCGAATATTTAATGTAAGTAATTAAATTGTGGAAACGCCGGCACGCCGACGTTCTAGAAAGTCATATATAGATCTTATTGGAGATATTCTTCAGAAAATGCGTGCGTGCATGACAAGTGAACGAAAACGAAGCAACAGGAGTATGACTGTAGGGACAAGCAGGAACTTTCGCCTACATTCATAAAAAAAGTCTTGAGTTAATGTACTTGAAATATTTGTAGAAAATACAAGAATTTTCCTTCCATGTTTTTCATTTTAGGCTCTCAATCCTTCGACGAGACGGCGCCAAATGCTATCAGCCTCTAAAAGAAATAGAGATTACATTGTTATTGGGATTGCAATAGCAATAGCTGTGGTCATGGAATTGAGTTATTTGAATCTTATGTTAATATTATATTTCTCGGGTCGCTGAATTTGCTATATGTTATTACTTTATTAGGTTTCTTACAGACGAATTTGCGTTTATGATTACTGCCAAAAGGGTAATTTTGGTTTGAGTTACAACTAGGTATATGGGGATGATAAAAAAATAATTTAGAAAATTGTTTATTGCTCGGTCATTCTAATCTCCTAGTAGTTTTCGACGGCAAAAAAATATTTGTTTATATTTTATTTTTGCTTTGTCGAATAAAAACCTGAGAACGAGAACACTTTATTTTTTTTTCAAAATAGGATCGCGCTTGACCACTATCTCACCTGCTTGTGAGCGATGATGAGGTCGACGGTGATGTACGCTTGCATAGAAGTAACCTATTCACTCATGACTCAAGGACCCCTAGATTGTAGCTATCGGGAAACACAGACTCCGGCAGGGAATTCCACTCCTTAGCTGTACGCATAATTAAGGTATTCCCAAAACGTTTAGTGCGTAGTAATTCTAGGTAGAGAATATTTAAATGTTCTGTCTTAAACAAAAAACGGCATATAATATAAGTAAGCTTCAGAATATTTTTTACCTTAAAATTAATAATAAACGTTTCTAAATTTAATAATGACCAGTTATTGAAACTTCTAAGAAAATATATAAATTCTTAATTCATTTTCAGTTCTCAGAAATCATTAGTGGAAGTAATTGAGTAGACAATTTATAACCCACCCAAGAAAAACGATAACCGATGAAAATTTTAATATTATTTTACCTCATTTAGTTATGAAAATATTGTAGAAAAAAATGAAAAAGAAGTTTTATGATCAGATAGGCTAAATAATAACAGCCGCCCGGATCGATCTTCTAGGTTAATCAACCCTTGCCGAGGTCGGTCCGTGGATGGGTGACCATCTTTACATTGCGATTTTTTCCGTGCCTCGGCAAGCATGTTAAGGCGCAAATACCCTTGAGTAGCTGATTTTAAAATGAGAATCACGTCTAAAAAATTTTCTTGATAATTTGATTTAAGCATATTTTGAGTTTTATTCGTATAATATTATGTAATTAATTTGCAGAGTTATGTCTAAAACGGACAAAAACACGACAATTACACCAAAACCGCTGGGCGTATTATAATGTAATCGACCTCATCTCAAAGACAATTTAATTATCTGCATTTGATCTGAGGCTTTTTTTTAAAGTCGTAGAATAATAAGGAAAGTACAAAAAGCTATTAAATTTAGGGTCGCGCGGGTGTGAATCGAGTGCGCGTTTTTGGTCCCGGCTGTCATTTGAAGATCTTTGACAGTCGTTACTGGTAGACAGAAGCTTGAGATCTGACACCAGTTTAGCAAAGGGGTTTCGTGTAACCCAGTACCTGGGTTGCTGAGGTCAGATAGGCAGTCGTTTCATGTAAAACACTAGTACTCAGCTAAATCCAGTTAGACTGTAAGCCGACCCCAATTCCCATAGTTGGGAAAAGGCTAGGCAGATGATGATATTTCAAGAACCGAGAAATTCGACTTAATATTTAAGTTCGTATTGATGTTTTAGGTACCTATTGTGACGACTCTTCGCCTTTGTTAAATAATAGTAGATGTTTTTGTTTAGCTTTTGGTTGTGACTTCGATACAAGCCGCCTGAAAACAGACGCGGTGTGGAACCAATATATAATTTCAAAGTAATTTCTGCTTATAATTGATAGCTCTCTGAGCTAACCCCCTCACATACCTACTCTACACAGCGATCGTAGATCAGTTTATTGATACAGGCTGTAGACAATGGATAGTAATATTTTTAACCGACTTACCAAAAAGGAGGAGGTTCTATGTTTTTTAGTATGTTTACGCATATCTCCGTCAATTTTGGACCGATTTTGAAAATTCTTTATTTGTTTGAAAAAGTATGTTTCGAAATTGGTCCCATTTTAATTTGGTGAAGATCTGATGAAGAACTTCGAAGATATATAACAGAACTCTTCAATAAATTACGGCAAATCTCTCGGGATTGCTGCAATCGCATGTCTGTTTATTGTTCATACCATTTCATAACATAACATCACGCCAGTACGCTCTTAAGGGGTACGCAGATCTCTCATTTCACCGGTTTTGTTCAAGTTTCATGATATTCGGGTAATCTATTCTGGCGTTATAGGTCCTTAACCAACTTGCCTATTACGTAGGTACAACTAAAAAGTGAAAAATAAAAAGCTTTTTTACAAAAAAATACTACCGACGTTCATAACACATAAAACCAAACCAAAGACCCGAACCTACCAAAGACACCGACTGCCAAAAATAAAGTTATTTTTCACTTTGTAGTTTTTTTTCATTTGGAAGTCGGTAGTATTTTTTTGTAAAAAAGCTTTTTATTTTTATTTAAAAAGATGACGTTGCCCCACACTAGGAATTCCTTCTGATGAAAGCTTGCATTTCTATTGACAGAATCAGTTTACAAATGACTACCCATTTCCGTAACTACCTAAGAAATATTTGCTACATGTAGGTCAGTGGTGTCAATCTCAGAGAAATACTCATGTTGTAATTACCTTCTTTGAAACCCGAAATTGTAAGCCTACTCAAAAACCATAATTTACGACAAATTGAAACTTGGTCAATCAATTGTTTCACTTAAACGATGATAAACAGAGAGAACGAGCGTCCCTTTCCGAATTAAGGCGAGGTAAGCTGTTAATTTGAAACCAGATTAATTGAAGAAATCTGGTCGCAACCCCTCCTCTTTCCAATTAAAGATTATCTTACTTCAACACCCTTGGCCTTGACGGTTGGAAGCCGACCGACTTTTTGCGAAGGAATTAATTTTTCCCTTTAGTTATCTTTGCGATAATTATAGGCAAAAAGACAATGGATTCAATAGACTCTGTGGACTAAAGAAAAAAATCGAGAAACGCGTAATAAATTTTTTTTGTTCCTTTTCTTTCAAGCCTTGAAGTACGTACGTTGTTGATCGACTGACCAATCGCGTCACGTCCACTTCCATTCGCTCTATATGGTCACTTACCCCACTACGACAAAACCTTGCCAAGTTACATGCCGAGGACGTTGTGTGACAGTGCTACGGATTCGCCTGTCAATATAATTATAAGCACAAGTTACTACCTGCAGATTTTTGCGGTGGGATCCCGTACTATATCAGCGTCATATTCGATACAAAATAAGCTCGCCTTTATGACTACAATTTGTGAGAAAATATTACTGCAAATCATATCGGATTAATTCCCCATATCAGTGATATTTATCAGGCAGACCGATCCCTGTCCATCGGTGAAAGATTCATAACGGAGCCAATCAGGTTCTGCCCTAAGCTTAATGAGGAATAATCCAATTACCAATAGTAATCTGCTACCTATCTTACCTTTATAAATAAGAGAAGGGCCCTATCCATGGAACCGGGTAAACAACCAAGGGTTTCGGGCTTATTTAAATCGGGAAAAAATCGTCCAAAGAAAATAAGGTCTTCCGAATTTGCATAATCCCATATTACGATCCTCTTGTTTAAAAAACAGTATGAAGTGGCTTGTTTCCCGGTTTTCCGGTTTTTTTACCGGTCCCGTGAACCGTAATACCTGTAGAGGGAGGAGTTATGTGCCGTTTCACGCAAAGTGCTTTAATTTAAAGTTGGTCTACGTTTTAAAACAGATGACAGGGAAGTTTACGGTCCACCTAATGGAAAGCGGTTTTTAAAACTTTTCGTATTTTTTCGTAGTTAAGAATTAAATTTTACCATACCTAATGGGAAAGTTAGTATATACGTAAAGAAAAGCAAATCACACCACATGACACCTCTACTCAGTGCAATACGTCGCCAACCCAACGTACTATATAGATTTGTGTAAACCTTGTTAAGAATTATCTTAATATATATATTTCTTGTGTGCGTGTGTATGTGACTGAACTCCTCCTAAACGACTGGACCGATTTTGATGAAATTTTTTGTGTGTGTTCGTGGAGATTCGAGAATGGTTTAGATTTACAAAAAAAAAAAAAAAAATGGAAAATTAGGGTAGGGTAGGTAGGGTAGGGTAGGTAGAGTAGGGTAGGTAGGGTAGGGTAGGTAGGGTAGGGTAGGTAGGGTAGGGTAGGTAGGGTAGGGTAGGTAGGGTAGGGTAGGTAGGGTAGGGTAGGTAGGGTAGGGTAGGTAGGGTAGGGTAGGTAGGGTAGGGTAGGTAGGGTAGGGTAGGTAGGGTAGGGTAGGTAGGGTAGGGTAGGTAGGGTAGGGTAGGTAGGGTAGGGTAGGTAGGGTAGGGTAGGTAGGGTAGGGTAGGTAGGGTAGGGTAGGTAGGGTAGGGTAGGTAGGGTAGGGTAGGTAGGGTAGGGTAGGTAGGGTAGGGTAGGTAGGGTAGGGTAGGTAGGGTAGGTAGGGTAGGGTAGGGTAGGTAAGGTAGGGTAGGTAGGGTAGATGCATATTAGGTGTTTTTATGGCAAAACAAAGTTTGCCGGGACAGCTAGTGTATTAGTATATTTTAACCCGACTGCCGAAGGAGGGTAATGTTTGTATCAGTCTATGTATGTAAGTATGTATGTATGTATGTATGTTTGTTCCTATGTGGCGTTCTAGAGACCAACCGCGTTGGCCGATTTTGATGGTTCTTACGTCAATCGATTCGTCTTAACCCTGCGAGTGTCACTGGCTACATTAAAATTGGAAAATAGAAAAATGGCGGATTTTGGGCGCCATATTGTGGGGGCACAAAATTTTTATTTCTTCCAAACCTATCGTGTGGGGTATCAAAATAAAGGGAAAAAAGCAAAAATATATAACACTCATATGTTAAAATGTACCTAATTCTAAAAAAATATAACTAAAAAGTTATAAATAAAAAAAGTTAATTAAAAAATTCTAAAAACCCGACTACTTAAAAAGCGAACTAAAAAGAATGTAAACAAGAAGAAAATCATGCTGTGCAGTCGGAGGATACATGTTCGCGAGCTGGCTGACCAAAACCACAAATTAAACATACAAAAATGGTAATAACTAACTAACTTTTTTGTATGTTTAATTTGTGTATTTTATCTACGGGCCTTAGTTGCCTTAAAATAAATAATAATTATTATTATGACCTTTATTCATTTATTTTCTTATAATCTACATTTTAAAATATTTTTATAAAATTAAAAATTAAAACATTCAAAAATATAAAAGATAGAGGCCCGGTATCAGGAACAGGCTATTATTATTATTAAATAGAAGAGATGTTAGATTTTTTTCAAATATGTAAAATGAAACTTGAAAAATGGACTCCTTGCAAAAGTCATGCGATTGCTACTTACTGTGGCATCCATTAGTTTAGGGCGATGCTGCCAAAAGGCCATCCGAGTAATACCTAAAGACAAATTTTCGTCTGACGTCATCATTTAGATATAGAGGTACAATAAAATACAAACACCATAGTTTGCATAAATAAAAACTAATTAATATTCTATTTAAACAGCACCTTCTAAGAGTAACTGATGATCTTTAATTACGAATTTGTGTTTGAATTTGATCAATTCCAAACGATTTATATCCAAAGTTAATATTTGACTTTCATAAGGGCGTTGAGAACGATAGATATTTTGGCATTAAACATTATGATTAAATTAAGTAATTAGTTTCTTTCATCGGATAAGACACAATTAATTAAAATACTAATTAATGATAATGCTAGGCTATCAAAACGTGTTAAAATTACATTAACTTTTGGTAATTCAGTACGAAGGTTCATAAAGAGCTTATCAAGTTCTGTATCAAATTAAAACCATAAACTTTAAGTAGCAGGTACATTTAATATTGATTTCGTTACTTTACGTAGCAGGTACATTTAATATTAGGATTGCAAAGCTAATGAACACCAAGCATGTACTTGTTTTAACCCTAAATGATAAGTAGCTTTAGTCAGCGCCTTAGCGCGCGTGAATATCGAAAATGATTTCACGAGCATCCAGATCATGGTATCACGGGGTCTCATTGCTAAGAAAGAAAATTTGGTTCAAATAAATCTCTCTTCAATAGAATTGTGTGCAAAATTATTATTTTCTGGAATTGAACATAAAAATTGTATGTTCTTGTTTAATCAACTCTCCTAAGTATAAAATTATGGAATATTGGGCTCTTAATTCACATTTCAAAGATTATTTGAACGGATCGTTTAAAATTGATGCCAATAGATAGCGCATTTTTTAATTTCTGAGGCATTCCACTCGATTGTTAAAATTTGCATTGTAACACGTTTTGGTGCAAAAACAACTGTAAAAAGTGCAAAAAATACTATAAAACGAACCGTCACTGTATTTAAAGAAAAAAATATTCACAAACCTAATAAACCCTTTTACTTGCAAGTCGCTGCTAACACCATCTATTGCCGTGCAACGGGATCGAACACGATTGATGTACTTACAAAAATAACAAGATTAAACAGATGAAAAACGCTAGTTACGTCGGCACGGTTTCTTTTATAGAATGAGTCATCTGTAGGCTAGTATTATATTATCTGTGATCATGGTCTCTACATGCGCCTAGTTTCATCCTATTCCGTTCAGTCTATATTGTGTGTCCGTGTCCTATTGACAAAAGTATTATATTATATTTTATTATTATTGTAGATAGGCTTGCGCTTGACCACTATCTCACCTGATGGTAAGTGATGATGTGTAGCACGCTTGCCTACAAGTAACCTATTCACTCTTGACTTAAAGACCCCGAGATTGTAGCTATCGGGCAACACAGACTCCGGCAGGGAATTCCACTCCTTAGCTGAATGCATAATGAAAGTATTTCCAAAACGTTTAGTGCGTATGGGTGGGATGTCCACCATGTACCGATGGCGCATCGCCGTACGTCTTGTAGTCCGATAATGAAACGGGTTTGGCGGAATTAGATCATGCAATTCCATCGCACTCTCCACGAAATGTTTACAAACGTATGAACATCCAAAAATAAATAGCTTTTCTTTTAAGTTAGAATAAATTAAGTTTAACAATTAAATGCCACGTTATATCAGTTGAATAGAACTCGCGGTGAAATAGAAGAGCTCTCCTTTGAAGAGATTTTACACGTTCTTTTTTTAAAAATTGCAGGATTTAAGGTCTCCAAATTTTTTATATGTTTTTTATAAACGTGTTTTTTAAAATGAATATTGTGCTACTTATTTTCATGAAAATTCCCTTCAAGTTCCTCTATTTTAATCTCCTTCTTTAAAGTTAGGTTTTTATATCGCGATTACTACTCTCCACGTTTTACGGTTTCGCACAAAAATACACCAGATACTAATGCCTTTCTTTCAGCTATAATAAAGCTGTAAGTATTGTATTTATTGACCAAAACTCGATTAACACTAATAGTGATTTCCTAACACATCTATCGATAAATTGCTCTCCTGCCCTAAAAAGCGGCTATAACCCATTTTAAAGAACACACACGTAGATACATTAACCTAAATAAATAATGTATATTATTTTATTATGTATTCCATTCTGACGTATATTGGGTTATATTTATATCATATAGGCAGCATAGGTACGCTTTCAAACGCGTGCTCTGGTTGGATATTAAGTTCTTTTTTTATTAGTCGTAATGGGTGAAGGCCACCTATGAATTAGACTCGTGAAAAGTTAGTTTTATTTTTTAATATGAATGTGTTATCTTTAAATCATCAAATTATGTGACGTGCGAGTTGGACAAAGGGCTGAGCGTACAAAAGCAGTGTTCTGGCAGATATTTTATTTGTATCATGAAATAATCATGTAGGTACTACGTGGCAGGTAAAACGTGGGTTATGGTTGGATAAGTTGGATTTTAAGTATCTTTTTTTTTAGTTATTGCGTGAAGGCCACCTATGCATTAGTGCTGTGAAAAAGTTTTATTTTTAAATAAAAAGATTTTATATTGTAAATCGAAGTACTGCCTTGTTGGTCTAGTGGACGTAAGTGTTGCTTACTGCTCAGCAAGAGGTACTGGCTTCGATACCCGGGTCGGGCAACGGGCTTGTCTCCATCACCACGTCACGACGTCGTCTACGTGGAACGTTAAGGAGTCGCGGCGCGTTGCTTTATCGTGACCTGATAAAGCACGGGACGTTAACGTCGCGTCGCCGCGGAACGACGCATCGTACGTCTTCGGAAGCAGTACGTGGCGATGAGATGCCTCAGTTGATATTTAAATGTCTTAGTGATTAGTTGTGCACAAAATATGTCAGAAATGCTGTAACTGTCACAACTACAAGAAACTAAACGTTTTTTCGTTATGTCATGTCACAAATTCTGAAAAACGTACTGGAATTTGTAAAGCACGACAACGTGTAACGTTGATCTAGACGTTCATTTTACGACACGGTAGCCAGGATTAGAACGTCACAACAACATGCCGCGCAGCGACTCAGCACCGTGACTTTGACAGACTTTGAAGACGTCGCATGACGTGGTGATGGAAACAAGCCCAAATGGCTCTTACTCATAAACACGATACGACGTCACGACGTGTTCATTAACATCGCATCGTAGCAAGACGCGACATCGTATCGTGTTTTTGTGTAAGACCGCAAAGAGTTGTTGGGTTATTCCATCTGGAATTTCTCAGTAGCAGCCCAGAGTTTGCTGTTTTTGAGTAGCCCGGTTGATGGCAATAAGCCCGCCCCCATCACACGTGACTTAAACATAACTGGAGGAATGTGGGTGTAATATTGATGCACTTCTGTCTAATCCTTTGGAATACAGGCGTGATACTATGCTATGGTTGACTGGCTGGCAACTCGACGTCGAGCGTATAGCTAATCATAGTTCCATTTTCAAACAAACATCTGCAGACTGAGTCAGTGTGTAAAATGAATTAGGACTTGTTGAGTTTAGTGCCATTAGATTGCTCGTAAATGCTTTTATTGAAGACCACCGCAAAAACAGTCGTGAAACGATAGGCTAGATAGTAAAAAAAACATTTAAATTTTAACGTTCAGCTGTTAATAAAATTCAAATAAAATCTAGTATTAAATAAACAGTTGAAACGAAGATATTTTCTTGGAATGAGATAAATGGTTTCGCTTTTCAAAATCAATCGACTGTTGCTTCGATAGTATGAGCCAATTTTGGGTTATCCGAGTATTCCCAGATAAAGTTAAATTGGATCTTTGAATCCTACAAAATTAATTGCTCTATCAATACAGTTGGAATAGTTCGCTTTGTTAAAGGTAGATAATATTGAATCATATTAATTTGTGTAGTAGAAATGGGTCAAACTTAAATGTCAAACTAAATACTACCCTCTTTTCTACAAGCTCATCACCTAAAGCTTTTAGAAATACTTGATGAATTTGGAAAGTGTGATTAAAAGGTCTAGACAAGATAAAATTGTATCAGTAATAGCTATTGTCGAAAATAATGCCAAAATGATTAATCACGGGACATTTCGATGACGCTTGTCTATCCCATACATTTTGAACTTTACAACAATCGCTGTCACTGGTTGAATGTGACTTTGTTCTAGTGTTGGTTATGACACTTAATGACACACAAGAGACATTTGTGACCCGCGCGTTTCGAGTCTCGAGCGAGAGGGAAAATGTTGACATTACGGAATACTGTGAGGCGCGCATTGAAGCGACTGTTTTGAATATCCTAATCGTTTCATAATTCTTTGTCATCAATAAAGACTGATATTCTACTGCAATTATATCAAATGTCATATTTGTACTCATGTCTCATTTGAAGTAGGACTTGTACTGGCTCAGTGCAAAAAAGAGGCTACTTACAAACTCTTTTTAATGTCGAATCCTACCCAACATTATTTTGTTCACAGCCTCAGGTAAGACAAATCCCCGATTGCCGAATTTGTAGTTGAATATTTGTCAAGCCTGACAATCTATCAAACTTTAGCATTATGGTAGGTTTGACACGTTCATAACTCCAAATTCTTAATTCTGAGACCGACCATAAGACATTGATACCCAAAGGGATACTGAATGCTAGTGATATAATTTGACATAAGCAAAAAACAATGCAGTTTTCATAACACAGAAAACCGACAAAATAAATAAGAAAGCAAAACAATGCCGCAACTAAATCACCCGAGACAAAACTTGCCGAGTATCTGAATCAAATAATACTATTAAATTACATCCCCAAGTCGCCTTTGTCCACTTATCGATATGGCATTATCGACAAAAGGCACGTATTGCACTAGCGTTAGCTTAGATCGTTATTGTGTGACTACGGAAGGATTTATTGTAGCTACTGTTTTTTTTTTGTTTAAAGTTCTGTTTGATTTATATTTAAACTAGTTTAGTTTCTGCCAGCGGCTTCGCCCGCGTAAAAGTTGGGAAACATCCCAAGGGAAAGCACATTCAGGTTGAAAGTAATAGTATAAGTAGTAGTATTCTCTAAGGTCCAATCTATCTCTATCGCAAAATTCATTAAAACTGGTTCAGGCGTAACAGATAAAACGGGCAGATAGAGCTACTTTCACATTTTTAATAGGGCTTAGTAAATATGGATTCATCTTGGCGTTTCCAGGTGACAGCGATGTGGAGTACCTGGACGCCGAAATGTTACCTACATATACATATATGTATATATAAACAAGTAGTTAGGTTTAGTATAAGTTGGTACATTCACAAATAATATAATACTATCTAATGAAGAAAGTTCTGTCTCCGAATTGTGTGAAATAAATAACTGCGGAGGCGTTGATGATGTTTTTCATATCCTGATGGAGTGTGTCCGGAGTAAAAATACAAGATTCAACATCTCTGGGCGGTGTAGATTTTTTTTAATCGAGTGGCACGCCTCAGAAATTTAAGTCGTGCCATCTATTGGAATCAATTTTAAATGGACCGTTCAAATAATCTTTGAAATGTGAATTTTGAGCCCAACATTTCATAATTTTGTACTAAGGAGAGTAGATTACACAAGAACATACAATTTGAATGATCTATTATAGAAAATGTTAATTTTACACACAATTCAATAACAAATCGATGCAAATGGCGCCATCTAGAGACATTTATTTTAACCAAATTTTCGTAGTTAGCGCTGGGACCCCGCGGTACAGTTGAGCTAAGAGTGATAATCATTGATAATTATTTAAGTATGTAAAACTAATTTGTTGGATTCAAACTTATGGTTTATGATGTTAGGTACAGTATTTATCCGTATTCTACCATTCCCTTACCCCAATTTATCTACGGGGAATTTGTTGCGTCAGGACTAGTGAAAAGAATTACGTAATTTTTTTACCGTCCGTCTATCTGTATGTCACCGGGCTGTATCTCATGAACCGTGATAGCTAGATAGTTGAAATTTTCACAGATAATGTATTTCTGTTGCCGCTATAACAACAAAAAATAAAAACCGAATAAAATAAATATTTATGTGGGGCTCCCATACAACAAACGAGACATTTTTGTCGTTTTTTGCGATAATGATACTGCGATAATGATGGTTTTTTTTCATGCAATCCACGTTACATCACGTTATATAAAACATACCCATAGAGACTGAAGCCTAAATTATTATAATTTTAATTGGTAATTGTATATCTACCTACTGGTGTTGCAATGACAACGTGGACTAAAATTAATTATTATGAAAATAATTACAATCGGTATGGCATAAAAGTTAATGATTCGTAAAGCAATTAGTGACAAAAACTTATCTCATTAATTTGAAACAAATAGGTATATAATCGTTTTATTGAAAAGAATAAAGAAAACTCACCGAACTTGACTGTTTTTAGTTTTAATATTAAAACTTTTTCTAACAAAGTCTGGAGCTTACCTGAAAAGAAAAAGAACACATTAATATTTAAATTATTTATGGACATTAATTGGATTTAAGTACCTTGGCGATTCAATTGAATTATAAACAAACTTTTATCTTCAGAACACTTTATTTAATTTCTTTCTAGCTTTATCAGAGTACCTACGTATAAAATATAAACAATCTATTTTTTATTTATCGGTTACATTTTGGAGAATGTGCGATGGAATTGCATGAATTAATTCCTCCTAGCCCGTTCCATCATCGGACTACAAGACGTACAGCAATGCGTCATCGGTACATGGTGGACGTTATCCCACTCATACGCACCAAACGTTTTGGGAATACTTTTATTATGAGTACAGCTAAGGAATGGAATTCCCTGCCAGAGTCTGTATTTCCTGATAGCTACAACTTAGCAGTCTTTTAAGTCAAGAGTGAATAGGTTTCTTCTAAGTAAGCGTGCTACATCGTCGACCACATCATCGCTTACCATCAGGTGAGATAGTGGTCAAGCGCGAGCCTATCAATAATAATTTAAAAAAAAACTGTTCGAACTTTAGCATTGGACCTTAAGATCAGCCAAAAGCTTTTACACTTTTAGTACAATCGTTACAGCTATCCATACAGATGAGATTTGTAATTTCTCAATTCTAACCCAAACATAATTAATGAGAGGGGACTAAAATTTTTCAAACTTCGCGTTTGTATTTCCCGCAGGAATGAGCCAGCCAGCAATTTTACCATATTACTAGCGGACGCCTCGCGGTTTCACCCGCGTAGTTCTCATCCCCGTGGGAATACTGGGATAAAAAGTAGCCTATGTCACCCGGGGATAGTGTAGCTTCTCAAAGGCGAAAGAATTTTTGAAATAGGTCCAGTAGTTTTTAAGTTTATTCCTTACATACATAAAAAACTTTTTTACAAAAAAATACTACCGACTTCCAAACTAGAAAGTGAAAAATAACTTTATTTTTGGAAGTCGGTGTCCATAACTTAAAAATTTGGTACCTACCAAAGACACCGACTTCCAAAAATAAAGTTATTTTTCACTTTCTAGTTTGGAAGTCGGTAGTATTTTTTTGTAAAAAAGATTTTTATTTATCACTTTTTAGTTGTACCTACCTAATAGGGAAGTTGTTAAGTAAGTACCTATAACGACAGAATAGATTACCCGAATAACATGACACTTGAATATAACCGGTGAAATGAGAAATCTGCATACCCCTTTCGAGCGTACTGGCTTGATGTTATCTTATGAAATGGTATATAAACAATAAACAGACATGCGATTGCAGCAATCCCGAGAGATTTTCCGTTATTTATTGAAGAGTTCTGTTGTATATCTCCGAAGTTCTTCATCAGATCTTCACCAAATTAAAATGGGACCATATACGGAATATACTCGTTCAAACAAAAAAAGAATATTCAAAATCGGCCACAGTTGGCGGCGATATCAGCGAACAAACATAAAAAAAGTACTTAATATCGAACATAGAACCTCCTCCTTTTTTGGTAAGTCGGTTAAAAAATACAAATATTTCCCCTTTATAATATTATAATAAAAGTATAGATGTAAAAGGAAATCTTAATATTTGTCTGATTAGGCAGGGAAGTATTATTCATACAACCAAAATCAGGATCAGCCTATTACAAATTTCAATAAAAGAATCACGTATCTTTCATATCCATGTTCCAATCAAATTGTGTCCATACAGGTAACTCATTTTCAGTCCTTACAGGTAACATAACAAGTAAATTAAATTACGTACAGAACGCGATAATTTCATTTATTAATAACCGAAATTGATTTGATATTTATCTGAAATATTGGATGAGAGTACATGAAAAAGAAACACGGATATGAGAAAAGATTTATATCAAATCAATAACAAGCCGATGTGTGATGTTTTTAACCCCGATAGAAAAAAAGGGGTGTTATATGTTTGACATGTGTTGCTGTGTGTCTGTCATGTGGCATCATAGCTCCTAAACGGATGAACCGATTTTAATTTAGTGTTTTTTGTTTGAAAGGTGATTTTGTCGAGTGTTCTTAGCAACGTTTGATTAAAATCGGTTAAGCCGTTCAGAAGATATCCGCATATTGCTCGTTGAATCTGGGCTTTTTCGCAAGATATCGTCTTATAATTACGTGTTTCGATAGATTGTCGAATGAAGCGTGTCTACTACTAGGTGTATTATATGAAGTCTAAAAAGTTTTTTTTTTTTTATCTATTATAGGCCTGCGCTTGACCACTATCTCACCTGATGGTAAGCGATGATGTGGTCTACGATGGAGCACGCTTGTCTAGTAGTACCCTATTCACTCTTGACTTAAAGACCCCGGCGTGAAATAAAAATTAAATTATAAATTTAAAAAACCCCGGCACAAAAACCGCTAAAAAGAAAAAATAAGCCTCGTACTCGCGTCGGGGAACCGCTTAGTAAATAAAATAAACTGCTATAAATTTTGGCGGTTCCCCGACGCGAGTACGAGGCTTATTTTTTGCTTTTTAGCGGCTTTTGTCTCGGGTTTTTTAAAATTTTTGAACCTTATATGTTGCAAAGCCAATGATAACAGACTCAATTAGCTGTTTTTACCAAAAGCATGGATACCATCTATGTAAGTAGGTATGCGATAAATATTTAACGGCACACACAAGTGTGACCTGAAAATTAAACAGCGATGCGACGACCATTTTTCATAGAAAATCTAAGAGCAATAATATATCCGCAGCGGTTAATCCCGTACGATAAATGGCTAGAACTAATTTAATCAGACTATCACACTAATATTATAGAGGCGAAAGTTTTGTGAGTGTGTAAGTGTGTTTGTTACTCTTTACGGCAAAAACTACTGAACAGATCTGGATGAATTTTGGCAGACAGATAGATTATAGTCTGGAATACCACATAGGATGCTTTTAATCCCAGGATAATTTTCGACATTCACGCGGGCGAAGCCGCTGGCAGAAGGTAGGATATAACATTAACTGACTTAAGAAGTTGGTACCGATGTAATGGACGTGGTATGAAAGGGTCCGGAGCAAACCTACATGATTAGCTTTTCGCCCAAGACTTATCAACTTATTGTTTTCAGTACGAGAATTTAAGGATAGCAGGTTGCACTCTGTAGTTTTTGTCTACCCTCACGGGCAAAGGCGTGAGTTCATGCAAGTTATTTAGTAAATGTGAACGGCTCTCGATTCTCTTAAAAAGGTATCATGATCAAGACGCTTAAGACAACGACTAACGCTAACGACGGAACAAAACGCGCACTCGTTTCACACCCGCACGACCCAAAATTTAGTAGTTTTTTGTGCTTTCCTTATTATTCTATGACTTTAAAAAAAGTCTCGGATCAAAATGTAGATAATTAAATTGAGTTTGAGATGGTGTCGATTTCATTAAAATACGCCCAGCGGTTTTGGTGCGACTGTCTTGTTTTGGTCCACTTAAAAATTAATTACACCATGTTATACAAATAAAACTCAAAATTTTCTTTGAACAAATTATTAAGAAAATGGTCTAATGTAACATATATTTAATCCAAAAAATTACAACTAGTGGTTTAGACGTGATTCTCATTTTAAAATCAGCTACTCAAGTGTATCTGCGCCTTAATGAAGTAGTAGTAGAAGCCTATTTGCAAAAGCTATAAGGCGCCATCTTGATAAAAGAATAATCAAGCATAGCCAGGCTATTGAGCTAGAAACCAATAAATATTAAGGCTTAATATTTTCTAGGGATTATCTGCCCCGGCTACCCTTCGAACTATGAATTGTATCCGCAATAACTTATTTACCAAAGTATCAATAAAAGTGATATAGTATGGACCAAAAATCCTGCAATATATGAATTAGAATTCCTTTAATGTATTGGCAGAGGTGGGTAATCGTAGTTTCAGGTGCGAGTTATGATATGAATTTTCAAGACGTGTTCTGGATTTATGACAAGCTGTTTAGCACGACTACGCTTCCGTGGCCGTTTTGAGAAGAACCGTAACATTTTTTGAAGTACAAATACGCGAGATAAAGGTTATGACTCTGGCACTCAACATATTAGTGCAAATAGCGCAACTTTATTTCAGTGATAGAATGTTTAGTATACAGACCAGTTGATTCTTAGGAAGAGATTGCCTCCCACAAACGAACAAACCAATTTTACTTCTAGTAATATTAGTATTACTTTTATTTAAATGCTGTTTAGATTTCTTTCCTACTTATGTATTACAAATTATTAATCTGGCAAGAAAAGTGGCGGAATGATCTTGTTTACTACTCAGAAATGAGTCACCTAGAATGACGTAAATATAAAATATAACCCATCAAAGTAGTCGCATAAACATCGACAAAGTATATAATGGTACTCAAAACAACTATCACATGATAAACTCCATACAAAACTGAGTGGATTCCTGTGATGCCATCAAAATCCAATTACTCCACGTAACTAAAAATGGTATCGTATATGTAAAAATATTTCACAGTTCGTAAAATAAATATAAAACAGTCGCGCCCACTCCAGCCCGAGTACTCAATCACCGTTTAGAAATATTTGCCAATCAACAGCTTAGAGCTTTCTGTTAGACTAAAATATTTAACTAATGCCTTTTGATGATTGATTTAGTTTACTCAGTTATTTTTAAAGATTTACTTTGGTACAAATTTTATTACTAAAGGTTCAAATACAATTGTATCGCCCGTTTCCACTAACGCTAGGTGACACCGAAATTAATGCTCACTTGATTAGTCGATAGCAAACTCAAATGCAAGATATCATTAATGCCTGTTTTCTAGGACGCTTTGAAATTAAGACTTGAATAGAGATTGGTCGATTGCAAAACTGCGACGCGAACAATGTCCCACTTACAATATAGTGCGTATTGTACCCGCCATCTAATCCCAGCAAGACATGGTTTGTACATGTATATGGAGCATCGAATTGAGTAAGTACTGGTTAAAAGTTAAGTTTTTTCGACTCGAGAAAATCGTTCGTTTCGAGTATAAAAGTCGAGATTTTAACATGCGAGTGATAAATTAAAGCCTTTTTATGCGAGACACGAACGATTCTTTTTCCATTACCTGATGAGTTTACTTAATGAAATGCAAATAAGTTCATCATAATATCTATCATGAAGACGCAAACAATATCCATTGATTAGGGGAATAAATATAATGACCACCAAAAAAAACTTTGTGACGATAACCCCTAACCACCAAATCTAGTAATATACTGACAAAAATAGTAAATGATCACCAAATTTAGTAAATTGATCACCAAATTTTAATAGCAAATTATTGCGCTATTTAATGTTGTAAAATAGGTTAGGTTAGGTTAGAACTGTGACCAACCGCGCGCGAGCCTCCACGCGGCGCACCCTGGGCAACGTCGGCTCCAGCTGCCCACCCTCGTTGGGTGGACAGTTGGGGCGGGCGGCTAATTTCAACACACGAGGAAAGGTCACGGTTCCAAACACAGATCATCATCCATGATGGTCTGTGAAGGGAACCGGGCTAGAGGCGGGACGGGTAGTCCGTTGCTGCGGTGGCCATCTAACGCCTACTCCCCCCTCTGCTGTCAGAGGGTAGGTCGAGTGGGCGTGTAGTAGAGATGAAACCCAATCCCAAGGTCTAGCGTGCCGAGGGGATGAATGGCCGGAGGGTTTGTATCCGGTCCCTAGCGCAGGGAGAGGGACCGCACCCTTAAAAAGGAACAACAACATGAATAGACTAAAGAAAAAAAGTCCTCAGGCGGGTACCCTTGCGCAACGCAAGGGCGAGTCCCGCCCCTCTAGGAATCTCCTAGAGGGCAGCCCCATCGTATCTGAGGGGGGCACCAATAGTCTCGCGGGCCGGCAGACCACCGCCGACCTGCACCAAGAGAGCCACGAGCGACAAAAGGAGCTCCCGACTGACCTGGAGCAACTGCGCGATCTGGACGCACCGCTTGCCGTCGCCGACGGCAACAAGGGCCGAGGAGGCCCAAGTCCTGCGGACAATTTGTCCGACCAGGACTCGCGCGGGTGCACCTCCAAAGTTTGGAGGAAGCGTCCGCGCAGCAAAGACTCGGGGTCGCTAGGTCTCTCCTCAAGCGAGGAGAACCTGTCGGCCCCGAAGGTGTCAACGGGGCGGAGAGGGCGGGGTCGCGCCGTTGCCACCGCTCGTGTGCCGGAACGCGACGTGCGGGGTCGCTTCGTGCCTCGGCCCGACACGCCTGCCCCTGCAGAGAGCGTGCAGAGCGACCCTGGGCACATGAGTGCGGACCAAAGCGATGGCTCCACCACGTCCTTGCTAGGGGGAAATAAGGCGGAAGCGAATGCCGCAAAACGGGCGCAGCGACGGGCTGTCGCAGCCGATGAGGTCGGTGAGTTGGCCCGACAGGCCAGAGAGCGGCGCTCGGCTCGGACGGCGGATGCATCGGCGGTGGCGCTAAGTCGCCAAGTGATGGACGGCCTGGATGTCGTCCTGAAGGTTGCCACCAAATCCGGCAACCTGAAGGGCACGTTCACGCGTGCCTTGAAGGACGCGGTGGACAGCATCAAGGAGGCGGTTGAGGTCCTCAGTAGCCGCACAACTACGGAAGAGACGGCGAAGTTGTGGGAGGAGAACAGCCGCCTTCGATCTGAGTTGGAGGACCTCAAGCGGCAGTTTGCCACCCAGAAGGCAGCCACTGTTGTCACGAGCCCACCGCTGGCGCCATCGTCGGCTCCATCTCCGACCCCATCGTCGGCTCCATCTCCGGCCCCATCATCGGGCCCAGCACTTGCAGATACTGATATTGAGAAGATCGCGCGCATCTGCATGATGCAGTGCGGTCAAATGGTGGGTGCCCGGTTGGAGGCCATAGAGGCGAGACTGCCGGCGGAATCCCTTCGCCCACCACTCGCTGGAGACAAGCGGAGAAAGGAGGCGCCCGCAAAACCGGGCCCGACGGCAGCAGTGGTTGATCCAAGAAGAGCCGGGCAGGAGGCTGGCAAGCCCGCGGAGGATAGGTCCACGCCCACCTCCCAGTCAGTGGCTGCGACCTCGGCTTCACCACCTGCCCCCTCCACGGAGGCCTGGACAACGGTGGTCAAGAGGGGCCGCCGTCGTAAGAAGAAGACAGCGCCGCAGGCACCCTCTGGAGCACTGAAACCGGCACCAAATAAGGCCGCGGGACCACCGAGGGTCAGAGCCCCACGCTCCGCGGCTGTAGTAATCACGCTGCAGCCCGGAGCCGTCGAAAGGGGTGTCTCCTACAAGGCGGTCCTGACAGAGGCGAGGGCCAAAGTCGCGTTCCCCGACCTCGGTACACCGTCCGGCTTCAAAATGAGGCCGGCGATTACGGGGGCGCGGCTGCTCGAGGTGTCGGGTACCTCAAGCGCCGAAAAAGCGGACATTTTGGCCGCCAAGCTGCGGGAGGTCCTCAATCCGGAGGACGTCCGAGTGTCCAGGCCGATGAAGACGGCTGAGCTACGTATCGACGGTCTGGACGACTCGACAACCCCAGTAGAGGTCGCAGCGGCCATCGCCCGAGCCGGCGGATGTCCATCCGAGGATGTGCGGACGGGTGAAATTCGCGCCGACGCTACCGGGCTCGGCATGATTTGGGTGCGGTGCCCGGTGGCGGCGGCGAACAAGGTCGCTAACGGTGGGCGACTGTTGGTGGGGTGGGTTTCAGCACGGGTGAAGCTGCTGCAACCCAGGGCATTGCGGTGCTATCGTTGCCTGGACATTGGGCATGTCAGGGCACGATGCACCGCCGAAACAGACCGCAGCGAGCAATGCTATCGCTGCGGTCAGCCTGGCCACAAGGCGGCCCAGTGCTCTGCGGCGCCAAACTGCAGCCTCTGTACAGCTGCAGGGAGGCCCGCTGGGCACAGAGCGGGTGGAAAGGCCTGTGGCGCACCCGCGCAGCAGAAGAGGAGAAGGAGGGCCAAGTTTGCCGGGGGCTCTTTACCCCCTCGTCAATCTGGCTGCTCTTCGGCCGACTCCCGGCCTAGGAATGGAGTGGAGGGAATGGATTGCGCATAATGACGCTCTACCATTTCCTCCAGGGCAATATCAACCACTCTGCCAGAGCTCAGGATGTCTTGCTCCAGAGCATGGCAGAGTGGTCGATTCACGTGGCTGTGGTCGCCGAGCCGTATTTCGTCCCACCCAGGGATAACTGGGTTGGAGACCTCGACGGTTTGGTGGCCATCATTGGCGGGGCTCTAGTCAGCCCGTCCCGAGGTCACGGCTGGGTGGCCGCCCTCGCGGACGGCGTTGGCATAGTTGGCGCGTATTTTTCGCCCAACAAGAGTCTCGCCGACTTCGAGAGTTTCCTTGTCGAGTTGGGCGCCGTCGTAGGCCGACTGCACCCTCGCCCTATGCTGTTGCTAGGGGATCTCAATGCCAAGTCTTCGGCGTGGGGATCTCCGGTAACCGATGCTAGGGGCGAGGTGCTGGAAGAGTGGGCAGTCACCACTGGTCTGGTCATCCTAAACCGGGGCTCGGTCCACACGTGCGTGCGACAGCGGGGCGGTTCAATAGTGGACGTATCGTTCGCAACCCCTGCTGTCGCGAGCCGTGTCCGTGACTGGCGTGTCGCCGTGGAGGTGGAGACGTTATCGGATCACAGATATATCCGTTTCGACGTCTCCACCCAGACCGCCGGCGGCCGCGGTGCGCTGGCCCCGCGAACGGACGGTCCGCGCTGGGCGCGCAAGCGCATCGACAGGGAACTTCTCGAGGAGGCCACCATTGTCCAGGCCTGGATCCGGGAGTCGGCAACAACCGGACCCGTCGACGTCGAACAGGAGGCGCTGTGGTTCCGCGGGGCGATGACGCAAATCAGCGACGCGTCCATGCCCCGGGTCCACGCACAGTCAGCGAGGCGCCAGGTGTACTGGTGGTCCGCCGAGATCGCACAGTTGCGTGTCGCGTGCGTAGCGGCCAGACGCCAGTACACCCGATACCGGAGGAGACGTCGTCGGGTCCATGACGAAGAGGCCGCGCTGTATGGGGTGTACCGCGCGGCGACGGAGACTCTGCGGCTGGCCATCGGCGAGGCGAAGAAGCGAGCCAGGGAGGAGATGTTGGAGACTCTAGACAGGGATCCTTGGGGGCGCCCTTATCGAGCGGTTCGAGGGAAACTTCGAGCCGCCGCGCCTCCACTTACGGAGAGTCTCCAACCCGAGCTGCTGGAGGAGGTAGTCGCAGCCCTCTTCCCGGCGAGAGCGGAGCATATCCCGCCGCCGATGGCTTTGCCCACGGCCGCAGAGTCTACGGAGGAGGATGCCATCAACGTCCCAGAGGTGACACAGGCAGAGATGGGGGCGGCCGTGATGCGGCTCCGGGCCAAGAACGTGGCTCCGGGGCCCGACGGAATCCACGGCCATGTGTTAGCCCTCGCTCTGAAGGAGCTAGAGCCCTGGCTGAGAGGACTCTTCACAGCGTGCCTTGAGCGGGGCCAGTTTCCCACTCTGTGGAAATCAGGTCGTCTGGTCCTGCTCAGGAAGGCGGGGCGCCCTGCGGACTCGCCGTCCGCGTACCGGCCCATAGTGCTGCTAGGCGAGGTGGGTAAGCTGTTCGAGCGGATAATCGCTGCCCGCCTCGTCAGCCACTTGTACAGAGAGGGGCCGGACCTGGACGAAAGCCAGTTCGGTTTTCGGCATGGGCGCTCCACCATCCACGCGATATCGTACGTGAGAGTCCTGGCGGAGGAAGCGGTGTCCCGGGGTGGGGTGATGTTGGCGGTGTCCTTGGACATTTCCAACGCCTTCAACACCCTGCCCTGGAGTTGTGTTCGGGAGGCACTGCGGTATCATCGAGTGCCTCCCTACCTCCGCCGCATCGTCGGGGCCTATTTGGCGGAGAGGTGTGTCACCTACGTGGGACGAGATGGCGTCGAAAACCAGCACCGCATGTCGTGCGGTGTTCCGCAGGGCTCGGTCTTGGGCCCGCCCCTGTGGAACATCGGCTACGACTGGGTGCTGAGGGGCGAACTCCAACCGGGCGTAGACCTGACGTGTTACGCGGACGATACGCTGGTCACCGCCCGGGGGAGTTCGTACAGGGAGGCAGCGTTGCTGGCGACGGCTGCGGTCTCACAGGTGGTGAGCCGCATACGGCGCCTTGGCCTGGAGGTGGCCCTCAACAAGTCGGAGGCCATGGTCTTTCATGGCCCCCGGCGGGCGCCACCACCCGATGCCCACATCGTCGTCGGGGGTGCTCGAATCGCTGTCGAGTCAACCATGAAGTACCTGGGATTGGTGCTCGACAGCCGGTGGAATTTCGGCCCCCACTTCCGGCGGCTGGCGCCCAAGTTGTTGGGCGCGGCTGGGGCGCTGTCAACGCTGCTTCCCAATCTGGGGGGCCCGAGCGCTACCTGTAGGCAGCTCTACGTGGGGATCGTGCGATCAATGGCCCTGTACGGGGCCCCGATCTGGGCGGCTGACCTGACGGCCGGCAGCATCGCTGTCCTGCGAAAGCCGCAGAGAGCGATGGCCGTCAGAGTCATCAGGGGGTATCGCACGATCTCCTACGAGGCGGCTTGTGCACTGGCCGGATCCCCGCCCTGGGACCTGGAGGCGAAGGTACTCGCGTCACTGTATCGGTGGCGCGAGGAAGCGCGGGCGCGGGGCGAAGGGCTGATGCAGCGACACATGGAGTTGCGTCAGTCGCAGCTTCGCGAGGTCCTGGTGGCGGAATGGCGGGACAGGCTTTCACGCCCTACCGCCGGCCTCAATACCATTGAGGCGGTCCGGCCAGTGCTCGAGCGCTGGCTCGGGAGGAGGCACGGCTCCCTGTCGTTTCGGGTGACGCAGGTGCTCTCGGGGCATGGTTGCTTTGGGAAGTACCTGTGTCGCATAAACAGGGAGCCGGACGCCCGGTGTCACCACTGCGTCGACTGCCGGGAGGACACGGCGCGGCATACGCTGGCAGAGTGTGCCGCTTGGGAGGAGCCACGCCGTGTCCTCATCTCTGAAGTTGGCAGTGACCTGTCGCTGCCGGCCGTAGTCGAGTCTATGGTCGGCAGTGAGGAGTCCTGGGACGCGGTGGTATCCTTCTGCGAAACAGTCGTTTCGCAGAAGGAGGCTGCGGAGAGGGAGAGGGAGATTTCATCCGCTAACCCGATCCGCAGCAGACGCGCCGGGCGTCGGCGGAGGGCGGACAACGCCCTCTTCCAGCCCCCCTAAATGGGTCCAGGGGCGACGGACTCGGGGACGTCCGTCGCCCCCCAAACATCAGGACCCGAGGTGGTGGCGCGTAGTGTTCCACGCGCGCCCCTCTTAGACGTCGCGGGGGGAGTCCAACACCTCACTCCCCCCCCAACCCGAGGTCGTGGCCCGCAAAGGCGGGCCGGCACTAGCCGGAGGTTGCGGAAGTATCTTTGTTCCCGCGACCCCCAGCGTAGGTGTGGGATGGAACACCGGGGTGGTTTTTAGTCAGTACGAGTCTGACAGACCCCTCCGCCCTCCCCAGGGCGGAGGACATCCAATGAGGATTTTCCACCCCGCAACAAAAAAAAAAAAAAAAAAAAAAAAAAAAAAAAAAAGGTTAGAACTGTGACCAACCGCGCGCGAGCCGAGCGAGCAAAGCGAGCGGTGCCGCGGCAGCGGCCGGCGAGCGCTACTTCCAAGTTGCTCCCAGAAATTTTATAATCTTTTTGGTCATTGGTTTAATTTTGGTGATCATTTACTACTTTTGGTGATCATTTACTACTTTTGGGTTAACCTTGATTTATTTGGAGTCATTTTGCCTAAACAGGATAGCGAGATGTTAAAACTTTGGTTATAATTTTACAATAAGATGCGGGTTTAATTTTGGTGATCATTTACTATTTTTGTCTGTTATATGTTACTATATCTGGTGGTAAGTTAAACATAAGCCATTGATTAGTAACAAAAGCCGTCTATGTTAACTAGTGTCAAGGTGTAAAGCCTATTAAAACCCAACTTCAGCTGAACATAAATCACTTATGCGATCGACGATGCACTAAACTCGACGCACTTCAGCTTCAGCTAACAAGAGAGCTTGTGTATTTCAGACACTTCATTAACGTTTCGACCATTTTGTGCTAAGTAGCTTCTGATAATCATTGATTTATCATCTAACAGAGTCAGATGGTGTGAGATTTTGAGACGAGTTACAAAACCACCAGCGACGGGTTAAAATTCATTGTTACCACGACCGCTTTATTTTATTTTATTAATATTAGGATAACTTACAGCTAGTACAATAAATGCAAAATCGATCGAAATTGAGTAACAAGAGTGAAGCGAAGGAGATAATTTTGGGCAAGACACTATATTATTTGTAGCATGTGGCTCCAGAGTTAGACAATATGAAACTGATTAGCAATCACGGTTAAAGTCCAAAATGTATGTCATTAAATGTCACGTGGTGAAACCACAATATTTTGTATTTTGACAATGCTTCTTGCTGACAGAAAAGCACTTTTTCTGGAGTACAAAGTTAGTTCGCACAACAATAAAAGCCTTTTATGCCGAACTTTCATATATTTCGACTTAATTATTACTTGAATTGCTCGATTTATATATATCTCTTCGGTCGGTGTGCCTTTCGGCATAGGCTTCCTCCAACACCTTCCACTGTTTTCTATCTGTCGCCACTCTAAGGCGAACCGGACCTATGATCATTTTCAGTTCGTTCTCCAATCTTCTCACATTCCGACCTCTGCTTCTAAACCCATCTCCTGGGCACCATTCAGCCACCTGTTCACTCCATTTTTCGTACTTGCAACGGAGCATATCCACCTCCATTTTAGTTGATCGATACGTGATAAGATGCCTGTTAGTTTTATTTTGCGCCTGATGTTTATATTCCTGATTTTGTCTTTAAGCTTTAGCCCTAGTATGCTCCTTTCCATGGATCTCTGACATTTTGCGAGATTATTCCTAAGAGTTTTCTTCAAGTCCCAGATTTCGCAGCCATTTGTGATGCAGGGCCGAATACTGGTATCGAAAGTATTTTTCTTTATTTTAATGCCGAGCTCCTTGCTTTTCATTATTTCTTTCAAAGTTTACACAATATAATAACTTAAATAAGGAACAAGGACTCATCATATAAACATCAGTAAAATATGTTAAGGGAAGGAGAAGAGAGGAATGCTAAAAATAAGGATGGAAGAATTATAGCGCAGATGCTACTTCTATCATAACTAACTTTCAAGGTTTTCTAATATAAAGAGATATTGAGTTCGAATAGAAATATATTTGACTGATTATTTTGTCCGCCTCAGTGAAATAAGACACCTAGCCTCCGTTTCAATAACATAATTGAAGAGAAAGCCTCGCTAAACAACATCTCTTAACTAACCCAAACTCAAAGTAACCAGATTATTTATAATAATAACCTTGATGAAATTCACGAGCTTGTACACAATAATTTATTAAATACAGACTCGTGCAGATCGTTAAGTAATTAGTTATAAATGAATGAGCCCAAATTACTTTAACTAGGAAATTACAAACTGGTGATTTGAAGGGAACCAGGAAGTTAATATTTTCGATTTATTGTAAATTTAATCAAAGATTAATTAAATCATCTTTAACACGGCCTTCATCACATTTTTTGTAGAAGTGTAAATGATAATAAGAGAAGGGAAAGCACAAACGGACGACGGATGAACTGTCGTGGAAGTCGCTAGAAAACGAATAGCAAATGAGATTACGACTAATTGAGAAGAAGTATGGAAGAAGAAGCCCAAATAAATAAGGGCACCAGAATTGTGATTTTAATTAGGTAAATCAAAGGGAGAACAGAAAAAAAAGAACAAAATAATAAAGCCAGACAACAATCAAATCAAAACGATACATAAACAGGAAACTGGAAGAAAATAGGGCCAATAACAAACAGCTAAATAATTATAACAACAGCGACGGTGAAGGAACAAACAAAACTGCTTCAGACACAACAAAAGAAAACAAAGATCGGCAACAAACCAAATAGAAAACTATAAAACGTTTTCATTGAAGCAATAACTTCGAAAAGACCTGCAGGCTATGTCAGCAGATCACACTTGATTCTGCGAAGTGAAATATTAAATTATGGCTGTCTCCAGAACTGAAATATAGCTGGCGTTGGTGGAGACATCTTCTGAGAACTGGTGAAGATTTTATGGTAACATTGGTCCATTGTCAGACAAGATATTTTACAATGGATCGGGCACTTTTCTCAGATAACGTTTTGGTTTTTATTTTTTCTACTATCGTAGATCTGCTGGCAGATATTTCTCTAAAAATAAGCAGCGCCTTTGGGCTCTTCTGCCTTTATATGTGCATTCTCTTATGAGTAAAGTTTTGAGTATAAATATTACTTAAAATTTGAAATGCGAAAGTTTGAATGGATGTATGTTTATTACTCAATCACGCCAGAACGGCTAAACGGATCTGGATGAAATATGGCAAAGAGATAGACTTTATTCTGGAATAGCACATAGGCTATTTTCATCCCAGGAATATGTTCCCGTGGGATAATTTCCGACATTCACGAGGGAGAAGCCGCTGGCAGAAGCTATTAAATAAATAAATAAGAAATGCCTTTTGATAAAATCATGAATTGTCTCGATTTCCATCGCAAATACCTATGACGAACAAAATTTTGATACCGGTAAACCTTGAGATTCTAGGCGCGATGCAGATGGCCGAAGGGACAAAATATCGCAAATATTTCGGAATAAAAAATTCGAATTATGTTCCGTTACATAAAATTATCTTTTTCCAGCGGCTTTGCCTGCGTGGAACTCGAAAATTTTCCTATTGGCAAAGAAAATGTTGTTGTTTTTTTTTAAGTAGATATCCTATGTCCTAATCATGGTGTACCTGTGTTTCTATCCTAATCTGCCCAATAAACCTGTAGATGACAAGTCGACAATCCCAATGGATTGTGCACCTAATAATGCTGCAATACTCGTATCTGCTTATTATTGCTAGTGACATTTGAGTGTTGATGCATCAAACGCGGCTGATTGGAAATCCGATTATTATTCAGTGATATGACAATCATAGATAGAGCGTATAGACATAACAAGAAAGTGATATTAAGCTTATCTGTTATGGAAAAGGACAGTAATCAGAAAATAATCTGGCCTGTGCTGAACCTATTTTACATCCTAAAACTGAAGGCATTTATGATGCATTTGGAGTATAATCTCAAATTGAAATCTAAATTGCATATCACCTGTTTAACGAGATCTTATATATTAATACAGTTCACATATCGGGCAAAGCAATTGAGTAAAGTAAGAACAGTGCAAATAATCACAAATGCATAGTGCCATCATTGTCTAGCAGTCAGTTGAAACGTGTCATCATTTGTCATTAGAAATGTCATTGATAATTAAACTGTGATTTTTAATTTCGTAGACTAAACTGACAGCTGCCAATGACGTTATTTTTTTATAAATGTTGCAAGCGCGGAGCATAGCATAGTAGGCAAGGCTCAATTATAAGTGATTCATTGAATCGATGTGACATGACTCTTCAATTTAATTTTACTAATTGGTGTTAATAAATGTTTTATGAAAATAAACGTAAATATATAACGTAATATATTAATGTATTCATACACATAGTACATATACTTTTATTGGGTTAAATATGAAATCAATAATAAAATAAATGCGATCGATAAAATGACATAAATGAGTAGAAACTAAATAAGGGCTGCTAGCTTCTTAACAAATGTTATTTTAATGCCGTAAAATGGTTCCATTTTCGATCAACTTTCGATCACTCAGGATAGTCAGGATACGACACTATTTTTATGTAACGATAAAGTTACAACCCCCCAAATGTCAGTTTAGTCTACGAAATAAAAAATCAGAGCATAGATTGAGTGTGAAACGTGTGTCGGAGGATACGCTCTTTACAAATTCGAATAAAGCCGATCAATGGAAGAATGAACAAAATCAGTAGTATGAGAAGGACAGAGTAGGAGAAGATTGTTGGAAAAACTCGGATTCCTAGCGTGTGAAGGAATTTAAATATTGAAAGTGAGATATAAAGTTTGAAGGTATGAAGCTGATGGGAATCTCCCTCTTCTATACCTAAGATTTATCTTGAATTGAGTGATCGAGTTACATATGCGAGTAATCTATACCTGACTGTAAGTAATTGGGAATTGGGTCCTAGACTGATAACATCCCTCGAGTCAAACTGCACAGACAAGCACAGACTACATAAAACTGGGAAATAACACAAAGTACGTAAGCGGCGGCGCGCCGGCAGTAACTAAAAGCAGCATTTCTTTTCACGTTGATTTTTAATATTTTACGGTAAAAGTGACCTTTATAATAGGATTCAAATAATTTGTGAATGTAGCTGCTGCAGCTTCAATGCAACTTTTATTACTTAGTATGATCTTATTTGATTACCCACATGAACTGTAATTGGTTATATTTTTTATTCGTCAAATAAACTTACACGCATTTTTTCGACATTAACGTCCACAACTGGAAGTGAAGCGCAAAATAAATATCAAAACACTACTTTTTATTAAAATTTCACGAGGTTATTAGACTTATTATAAACAATTTAACATTTCAATTGAAAAATTGCCTACTTTTTTTTGATCTTCGTTATCGTTTGAGGATGTGACCTCTGGAGTCAGAATTAATTAAGCCGCCTCTGGGAACCTCACAGGCCTCTGACTTGGTTATTTTAGACTAACATTAACTACCTACATAATTCCAGGTTTCCTCACGATGTTTTCCTTCACCGTTGCCTGTGATGTCCAAGATAAACTTAGAAAGTACATATGAATTTAAAAATATCACATTGTTACTTGCCCGGATTTGAACCCACCACGACACAAAGCTTTTTTCAAAAGTTTTTTTTTGATATACATCAACAATAGACAAGTTTAAAACTTTCGCGTTTCAAAACAATATATCACGGCAATTGAATGCGATGATTTCGATCGAAATCATCGATAGATTTTACAAAATACCATAATTACCATAATTTTAAAATATATAATGTAAGTTTTAAATGATATTAAACGATCTTGCCTATCACATCATCATTTTCTTGTCCTTATCCCAAACTATTTAAAGTCGTTGTAGTATATCTTCTATATCTAGGTATACTTCCCTATTAGTCGTTATTTGTATAATTTACCAGTTACCCCTTTTCTAGACATATAATATCATCAACATCAGTTTCGTATTCGTCTTTCTTATTCCATACTCTCTAGTACTGTCTATTTTTGGACAGTATCATTCGGTCTATCTTTTGTATACTGTCACACCTGGTAGACAGAATAAACCACTCAATAATATTAATTTCATTCACCATTTCAACCTTTCTGCACGAAATTTATTTCTTAAAATAATTCTTGGATCTTATGCCTAAATAATGAAACAACATTAAATGTTCTCTAATTAAAGACGCGGTTTCGTAGTTTCGAGTAAAACCTTTAAAATTTATCTTTAGGCTTTACCTTTGACCTGAGCTTCCTGTTTTAATAAGATTCTCAAGTTCTGTGACAAAATATATACAGAAACGTTGACTGAAAATAAATTAAAGTTGGACAAAATATTTTCTCACAAAAGAAGGATATTCTTTTGATGCCCGTAAAGTTTAATTTCGTTTTATGTTTGTAAGTTTTTATCATTTTAATCTATATTTTTGCAATCCTTTTATGTATTGTTCGGCAAATTGTAAGCTTGATCGTATTTATATTCGTTTAACTATTGTAAACGAATACTGTGAAGGTATTTGGAATTGAAACGTTCTGTAAACATTCACACTTTTTATTTTTATTTGATCGTTTAAATATATTAACGGATAGGTACTTTACTGCGTAAATACTTCAAGATATTTACTATATTTTATTAATTTGTGTTCAAAGTACAGATGAGGAAACAACGCTATAACATTTAAGTACAAAGGTGCTTACCTACTTTTTGTATTATGACCAGGTGGTAACATAATCTTAAAGCTTTATATTTATAATCAGCATTATTAAAAGTTTAATGAGCAACAAAGGCATTTTGCTTCATAACTTTCTCTCAAAGGCCTTGAACTTGAGCGATAAAATAAAGTAATCGATTACTTCAGAAAATACCAAAGTCCCTAAATTCCTTAACAAATAGGGTCTTGGAGGCAGGTTTAATAAATACGTTATAAGTGAACGCCCAAATAGGAACAAAGGAATAAATACAGGCAGTAAAGTGCTTACGGAATTCATTCATAATTTTCAATATCCTAAAAACAAGAGCGTAGGAAGCGGACTCAAGTTTTACGAGCCTTGGTACTGGGCCAAGATTGCCTGGTTTTAAATCTTACTACCTACGGAACCTCCTACGGTTTAGCACTTTTACGATATTCTGTGACGTCATACTAGTAATATCATGTCCTCGGCATAATCAGACTGTTGAGAGTCGTGAGTCACTGTATGTAAGATTTTTTTATTTATAACTTGATATGTTCTGCCTTAAAATGGAGACAAACCAACTGATTGCGTTGGCACGAGTCTTTGCCATTTTAAGCAGCAAATGTCACTGTAATAAAGAACTTTTATATTTAATACTTTGTAGACTTGGGCAGTCTTCATTTTAATTTTGTGACCTTGGATCCGGCTACACTAGTTTGGCGACTGCGTTGTGACGTCGATGTGCAAATAATGTCCCATAATGTAATGGCATGACATGAAGTATACTTACCGGCAAGGGCGTCGCCAGCCGATGGCCCAGGGGGGGGCAAGTTGATATGGAGATTGAGAAAAGTATGAATTGTAGGTGGTACAGTCGAGAACACATGAAGCTTTTCACTTGTAGTACGAGCCTTACATCTCCAGCGATTGTAATAATAAACGGTACAGAGTCCAACGTGTAAAGCTTCACTAGTTCTTGACTGTACAATAAATAAGTTATTACATTTATTAGAAAAATATTTGGGAGTTTGAATTTGAATATACAGTGTATTTTTTTGTTTTTACCAGAATTTAACATTATAGTGCTCGCAGAAGATTCTTTTTTTGATTAGGTTAATTAAAACATAATCTGCGGGGGTTTTTTGAAAACTTTTCGACCACTTTATTATGAAAATCTTGGAAGTTTCCATGAATAAGTTTTCTGTGCACACTCATCATGCCCAGACAATAGAGGCGATTTTCGCCCATAGTTTGAAGAATACATAAATAAGGTACAGGCGAACAAAAATGACCATTTGGAATATTTTTAAAAAGATAACCCTATTTTTGGGCATCCATGACAGTTGTTTTTGACATGACGTTTGACGACTTTGTCAATTTTAAGAAGTGACGTGACATCTTTGAGTCTTCTTCTTTCTTTGCTTTGACTTTGAATTGGATAATTATGTTTCGACGATTTTAGTGATTTCTTTAGTTTTGCAACCCAATTTACTACTACGGACATTGATTGATTGGTTCTCTGTTGCAATTGAAAATGTGTTGGTTTTTTTAAACAATCAAAATCGGTTACTATACCTATATAGCTATTTTTACATATAGTGTACATAGTGCTGGCCCAGGCTCCATTAATTTCTGGAGAATCTCCTTTCTTCGTAAAGACATTGAAAAGAATTATGCTCTTATTTACCCAATCCTTCCACATATGGTAACATAACTTCATATAGTCAAAGTTAACACATTCGATTCGAGTTCCTTACCAAAACTTCCCCTTTGTTTTTTAGTCCTATAACCTTGAACAAAGTTTTACTACCTCACTACCTTTATGGCCAAACTATTTTATAGCATGTCCCCATGACAGACGACTGTTGGGAACAGGCGTTCCTGAATCCTGAATGTAACATTTAGAGGAAGTATAAAGAATCTTCTATTGCTGTTTGAGATCAATATCAAGTAAGAAGCTAATAATTTTGATGGAAATAAGTAATACATAGATATCAAAGTTAGGCATCTTGCTTGTGGCACAAATCTTTATAGACATGTTGACTGCTGGCACAGATCAGCATTAATTCATCTTCTTATACTTAGATAAAGACTTTAAGAAAAGGATTGGTACAACCAATAAAGTCACTACAGACTGCTTGGTTCTACAGTCTGGGTTTGCACAGAAACCGTAAACAGAAATTAGTATATTTTTGAGAAGTGAGCGGACTATTAGTTAATTGGCAGCAATGTTTTAAAAGAAGGAGCAATGAACCGAAACAAAATTTGTTCATATCTTCACGCATTACATACTATCTATATAAAAATGTAAACATGACCTGCAATTAGGAATTTCATCAATCCCTTATCAAACTACTTTAAACAATCTTATCTGCCCCATTTCAGGCGTGAAGCAACCATGTTCCGGTATTTTTACAACGTTATCAAACATTGAACGTAACTCGTGAGTGTGTGCCACAGAGCACAGACTCGGCGGGCAGTGCTAGAATCAGTATTGCCAAAATTCTTGTCACTGTTTACTCGTAGTAATCGACGTCCGTTGACAATTGTAGATGACAGCAGAAACTTTATGCTTAATGCAATAGCGCGGCCACGAATATGATTGAATGTTGAAAATATAGTTGACAAACTATTGTTTTGAAAAATCTATCCGAAAAACAAAGCATTTTAATTTGGTACAAATTTAGTACGAAACCCTAAAAGTATTATTTCATACTTCGAACAATAGTTTGTTACCAATGTATTATTAGTCCAATAAAATATTCGTCATTTTAAAAGCCCAAGGATTATAACATCGCAGTCAGTTCTGGGTTTTCAATGGAGCTATTATTTGTGACCTCCCTTACTCGAGTTTTGGTAACTATACGCTACCTATACCGATCTCATATTAAAAGCAATGGCGTCTCTAGTCATTCCGTGTCCTCTGGTAACTGCCCTACAGTAGGGCAATGTAACAAAATTACCCAATCTCGCGCTTGTAAACATTGCTTTATGGGTATACAAAAGAATGAAGTTACTGGAGTAGGTGAAATTATTTAGGACTTTTATGTAAAGAAGATGTTGCTATTTATTTTTAGATGCTCTACGCTCATGACGCAGTTGTAAAAGAGCTTTTGATGAGCATGATTAGATTGTGATGAGCACCTACTTTCAGGTAGATTCAATCACTCTGTCTATAATCGTGACAATCTAAGAATTCCGATGACGTTTCTCATTTTACATGCCGCGATAACTTTGTATGAACGTCTACGAAAAACCAAGTTCATAATCTTAATTATTTACTATGTTACCCATACACTATAACAACGAGTATCATTCGTAAGCATCAAGTTTAACATATATAACGTATTACGTATAATCCGACTTCTTGGATTGTCTCGACTTCAAGTCAACAAATTAATCTAGAAAATGACTGACGGATAGGGCGCATGATGACACGGGAGAAATCGCTCCTTCAGTCAATCTTCAATCGCAGGCAGCTGCACCCGCTGCCGCGTGAGGTAACACTAACACGCGTATACAGATGGTGTATTAAACGGGATGACGAATCGCGCAGATACCCCACAGCAGCTGATTTTAAAATGAGAATCACGTCTACACGGCTAGTCGTAATTTTTTGGAAAAAAATGTATGTTACATTAGACCTTTTCTTAAGAATTTGATCTAAGAAAATTTTGAATTTTATTCATATAACATAGTGTAATTACTTTGTAAAGTTTTGTCTAAAACAGACAAAAAAACAACAATCGCACCAAAACCACGGTTGTATTTTAATGAAATTATAACCATCTAGGCCCAGTGGTATTGGCCGCGACTAGAAGCAGTGGTGGCCCAGTGGTATTGGCCGCGACTTACAAGTTGTAGGTCGTGGGTTCGAGCCCAGGCAGGCGCTTTACTTTGTGTAAATGATTTAATCACCACTGCTCTCAAAACGGTGAAGGAAAACATCGTGAGGAAACCGGCATGTCCTAGAACCAAAAATTCGAAGACATGTGACATCCACCAACCCGCACTGGGCCCGCGTGGGGGATAACGGCCCTTTCCCTTTCACAGAGGAGGCCTGTGTCCACTATTCTTTTTTACAATTCGTGGAAAAGTAATTTGCCGAACAAAAGTGAACGACACTTACATGGAAGCTTTTCCAGTTCATGGTTTCTACTATACCCAGTGAACGATTTCTACAATAAAAAATAAACTGACTTTCGGAACAAAACACTACAAAGCGAAAATTACTTTCTTTATTAAAGTCGGTGTCTTTGGTACATATTGTTTGCCGTTTTTCGACACCGACTTCGGAAAAGAAAGTTATTTTTCGGTTTAGCCACATTGCCTTCGGCTCTTCTCAGGGCAGTGGTAACAGTGAGCCCTATTATCGCCTTTATTTGTTCTAACCAGCGAGTATGAGAACGTCTGCGTGGTCTTTCCGTCCGTCTATTTAAAGCTTCACACACTTCTTTTCAAAACAAATATATTTGTATCAATATAATGAATAAGATCCTGTAAAACAGCGTGCTCAACTGAAGCCGCAAGTCGCGTAGGACTCTCAGCCGCTAACAGCAAAGTGTTCTGCATATAGCTTCACAATAGCTTGGCGTTTACAGCGAGATTTGTTAGAAACTTGTTTCTGAACGTTTTCTTATCTTGTGTGTGGTGATCTAGCCAGTTTTTGATGGATATTGGAAGGATAAGCTGAGAAAGAGTTGATTTGCTTAAACAAAATTCATAATTTAACTGCTACAGACGGGTGCTACGCGATAATGCGATGCCATTGCGACATTTTAAATAGAAATTTTTATTTTATACTTTATTGTACACCACAAAAAAGAACATACAGAACAAACATTATTTTTAAAAAACAAAGACACACACACACACACACACGCATACATACACACACAGAACACACACACACATCATATATGTGCGTGTTGTATGTGTGAGTTGTGTATTCTACATTTACTAGATAAGCCCAGAAAACAATTTCAATAGAGAAAGGCGGACGTCACGTATCGCCTGAATTTATTTACAAAACACTTCTATTTTCTAACAATATAATGAACAAGAGTCTGTAAAACAGACGTACTCAACTGAAGAGCTCTGAAGGCGCAGTCGCAAGTCGTGTAGAACTCTCAGCCGCTAACAGCAAAGAGTCCTGCATATAGCTTGACAACAGCTTGGGGACCTTGACATTTAGAGTGAGGTTTGGAAGCAAAGTTTCTTAGAAACTTTTATTTGCTTGTTTTTTTTATTATTTCGATAATATAAAAAAACAGCCAAGTGCGAGTTGGACTCGCGCACGAAGGGTTCCGTACCATTATCGCAAAAAACGGCCACAAAACACGTTTGTTGTATGTCACTTAAATATTTTAATTTTTGTTGTTAAATTTTATGGTTAAATATGGTGTATATATTTAAACTTATTTATTCTTTGGTAAATCATCGTCTTGGAATACTGTAAGATGTTGTACTTATTGGTGTAATATAAATAAATAAATATATTTTACAATGCATGTCCTCGAAAAGAGCGTTTTCCATGCAGCCAAACTGTGCGGAAAGTGTCACTTTTTGTAACTAGTGCTTTTTACTTTTCTGTACTTTTTTAATTTTTATCTCCAACGTCAGCCCGACGCATAGTTTTTATTATTTGAGAAAAGTTTAACAAATTAGTTAAGTATAGATTATCATTCATATAAAAGGTAAAATAAAACTAACACTTCATTAAAGGCGTTTTTAATTATTCTAGATTTAGATTTTGATCCATAAATTAATTTTAAATTATCATTATTATTATATGTTTGGCAGAACGTTTATTTTGCTCGTGCCTTTTTGCGTTACGACGGGTATTTGAACATGCGCAGTAGATATGACCGAGGAACTATTAGTTAATCTGTGGTATGCGCTAGAATAAGCCCGCCATTTTATTAATTTCTTGCTTGGTTCAGATATATTTTTTTATTTTCTCGCACAGTGCATAGTAAAATGTTGTATGATACACGTACGTAAGATGATTTCCGACTCGTGTCGATTTATCCACTCACTCGCTTCGCTCACTCGTGAATAAAAATGCCACACATCGGCAATCACCTACCTTCCGCACTTGTAGCATAAATAACTATTATTCTGTTTTTAGTATTTGTTGTTATAGCGGCAACAGAAATACATCATCTATGAAAAATTCAACTGTCTAGCTATTACGGTTCATGAGATACTGCCTAGTGACAGACGGGCAGACAGACAGACAGACGGACCGCGGAGTGTTAGTAATAGGGTCCCGTTTTTTTAACCTTTGGGTACGGAACCCTAAAAAGTAACTAGCTTTTTCTGATTTGCCAAATGGGGAAAGAAGTGAGTTTCCTGAAAAAAAAACATATTCGAGCTCCCTTTTAGCATCATCTTTCATATAAATTATTGTATTTATTATTGTTAATAAAAATGCCCATGAAAAATGTCGCATCGATATCCCATAATTAGTCACGTAGCATCTGTCTGTGCACTCCAAAACCATTTATTTTACAAAATCTTGTATTTCTAACAATACAATGAACTAGCCAGTAAAACAGGCATGGCCAAAGGTTAAGCAAAGCTTGCCGAGCTCGTTCCGTGGATGGGTGACCATCAAATCTAGGAGAATTCTCTTGCCTCGGAAAGAACGGTAAAGCTTTGGTCCCATCTGTCATTTGTACATCTTTGGTAAAGTCAAAGTCAACATTATTTATTTCAACTAGGCCATTAAGCGGCACTTTTGAACGTCAACAATTAAAATTTACACATAATAAAAATGTATTCTACCGTGCATTCGGAAAAGTTGCTTGTTATGGAGAAGAACGCACAAGAAATTCCATACTTACTCTTTTAAAAATAATAAGTGGTTTACAATATTAACATAAGTACATACATTAATAAATTCATGTATGTGAGGACGATGCACCAAGAATAGCACTACGTATAAAGCATTAACAGGTAAATTCATTATTTTGTTAAATAGGAACATGGTTCTCACATACTTACGAATATTGCAAATATAGGTAAAATACTTAATTCAACAACAACGGAACAGTGTGTGTCAATATCATAAATAAAAAAAAAGATCGATACGGTTAGTCAGAAGCCAGGAAATCTGACACCAGTGTTGTCAAAGGATATCCTGTTACTGGGTTGTGGAATGGACCTAACTAAATCCGTTTAGATTGGAAGCTGACCCAAACATGGTTGGGAAAGGCTAGGCAGACATATTTTTAGTAACATTCACAAATCCACAAACACTAACGACATTAACTGAATCACATACTCGCTCAAATTAATATCAAAACCCTTCAACAGTTATTAATATTCAGCTATACATCATATACGCAACTTAAAGGCTTAAGGCACGCCCCAAAACTTTGCCTTGTGTACTCCTAAGTTGTTTGTAGAGGGTCCAAGCAACGCCATCTGGGGGCCTTACTTTGTTTACTCGTATGTCTTTAAGTCTGTATGTCCACGCTTCCAGGGTTTCGGGGTAAATAGAATTAAGAAGGTTGTTAGTACGGTACAGGGGTAATTACGGGTACTTCCTTATTAAATTTACAAGATTGTGTTATGTTCTAAATGTGATCAAGATTGCAAATTGTGATGTGTTTCAAGATTGTGTATATATTCGGTACAGAGATTCTAAAAGGATTGAACTGTAACTGGCTGACTTAAACAACTGCCAGAGCAAAATACTAATTTAAATTGACATGGAATTTTTCGGAAACAGGAATGTTCAACTGGTATTGACAATCTTCATACAGAATTTCAGAATTAATCTTTTAAGAAGACAACTAACGCCAACGACCGAGTGTCATTCTGAACTTCGACAGTTAATTATTTCGACACAGTCTCAATTTCGAAAAACACTAGTTCGACTACTCATTGCTTCGACAGAACATATATTCGACAAGCATTAGTTCGACAGATTATACTTCGACAACCCACATCTTCGAAATACACTACTTCGACAGAACCCTTCTTCGATATGCACTTGTTCGACAGATCTCTATTTCGACGGAATATATCTTCGACATAATACTGTTTTGAAATGTGACAATATCGGAGATATAATTATGATAATATCGGATGAGAATAAGATCACGTGTCGGAGTTTCGGACTAAATTGAAGTGGCTGCCGATACAGTGTCGTCGAGATACCTACATCCTATCTCTTCTCTATGCTATCCTACACAATCCTAATTCTCCTCAGCACATTCGTGAACGCTTTGATTACTTTGTCCCGAGGGGTAAACCCTGTCGCACTTCCACTTCTCTTCTCCTTCGTACCCATCATCACACTTCCAGCCACTATGATGGCTCCTTCTCTGTTACTGCAGTGCGTCTCTGGAACTCTCTACCACATTCCCTATGCGACAGCCCTTCTCTGAATACTTGAAGAGGAAAATCAAGGAACATTTTCTTTCGGAATGACATAATATTAATATATGTATATACATATATATATTGTTCTTATGTAAGTATGTGTATTTATGATTTATTTTATATTATTCTAAAATTGTACACTGGATTACTTCTCTTCTGCCTTTTGTAAACTCTCTCTATCACTCTAAGGTAGAAAACTCTTCTTTGAGTGAAACAGGGTACGGTTGAAGCAACGCTAATAACTCGTAAACTATTAGCGGTGTGGTGCGCGGTACAAGGAGAAAAAGGCGCGGCCGGTGAGTCTGGACATGAATTAAAGTGACGCGTTGCACTTCGCGTGTCAGGTGAATTGTCAGGTGAACCTATTATATTTTTTCGACAAAAAAATTAAGTATTATTCTATTGTTTTCTTTTTCAAATTACTTTCTTGATATTAGCATAGATTAATTGATTGTCTTGCTACGGGCATTCTTAGAGCAGTGGTGGACCAGTGGTATCGGCTGCGACTTACAAGTTGTAGGTCGTGGGTTCGAGCCCAGGCAGGCGCTTTACTTTGTGTAAATTATTTCATCACCACTGCTCTCAAAACGGTGAAGAAAAACATCGTGAGGAAACCGGCATGACCTAGAACCAAACATTCGAAGACATGTGACATCCACCAACCCGCAATGGGCCCACGTGGTGGATAACGGCCCATTCCCTCTCACAGAGAGGAGGCCTGTGTCCCAGCAGTGGGAATATTAATAGGCTGATGATGATGATGATGATGGGCATTCAAAGCAAAATTGTTTCAACCGTACCCAGTCGCCTACGCCACAAATTTTTTTTCTTTCTTTTTGATTGGTCACTACAACTTTATGATAGCTTTATATAAAGAGAAATTAAAATATTATTGTCACATTTCAAAACAGTATTATGTCGAAGATATGTTCCGTCGAAATAGAGATCCACCGAACAAGTGTAGATCGAAGAAGGGTTCTGTCGAAGTAGTGTTTTTCGAAGATGTGTGTTGTCGAAGTATAATCTGTCGAACTAATGCTTGTCGAATATATGTTCTGTCGAAGCAATGAGTAGTCGAACTAGTGTTTTTCGAAATTGAGACTGTGTCGAAATAATTAACTGTCGAAGTTCAGAATGACACTCCCAACGACCTTGTGGGATCAAAACGCGCAGCCGTTTCACACCCGCGCGACCCAAAATTAAGTAGTTTTTTGTACTTTCCTTATTATTCTGACTTTAAAAAAAAAGCCTCAGATCAAAATGTAGATAATTAAATTGTCTTTGAGATGGTGTCAATTTAATTAAAATACGGCCAGCGATTTTGATGCAATTGTTGTATTTTTGTCCTTTTTAGACATAACTTTACAAATTATTTACACTTAGTTTTATTCGTATAACATTACGAATAAAACTAATTTTTTTTTAGATCATATTATTAAAAAAATGGTCTGATGTAACATATATATTTTCCAAAAAATTACGCGTAGCCGTTTAGACGTGATTCTCATTTTAAAAGCAGCTACTCAAGGGAATCGGCGCCTTAAATAGGCGCCGCTACGCGTGCACGAGAGTGCAAGTGTCCGTGGAGTTTCTTGCAAATTCTTCTCCATTGAGACCTACAGACGCTTGCGAATTTGCAACTAGTGTCATCTTTTTATAAATTTTTTGTTTGACAATTCAAAAGTACCTATAAGGTTTACTTGAAATATACACCTTGATTTTGATTTAAATTTTGCATTTCGCACGCTCAACCTGATGGCGGACCAATTCAGTTGATAGGTAAATTTATGCTAGGATAAGCGAATTTATTTCATTGGGGAGTCCAGTGATAATAATTGTGATGTAGATGAATAAATTATCATAAATTAATAATATTTTACAAAAAAACACCTATAGGTGCCCAAAACCGTAAATTATTTCATGTCACTAATTGTTATTAAGTTATTGCGTAGATACATACATAGGTTGTAATCTTGTTTTGTTTCTAAACGACCTTAGGTTAATGAACTATCGGGCTGTCTACTAAGATATTATCACACTAAGCCTAAGGGTAAATACGAGACGTGAGAAGACTCAAGGCGAAATTTCTAAGGCTTTACGATACCACAATACATAAATAATAACTTTTCAATCTTTATCCAAAAACAATTTTTAATCAACGATTACCTACAAATTGTACTGCTAAAGAGCCATGAAGAGATGATTGGCGTCAAAACACAGGACAGAAAAAGAAAAACCCTTCATAAGATTGAAAACTAGAGTAACAGATGTGCAAGTAAAGATAGACCTACTAAAGTAGAGATGGACAGGTCCTATACTGCGAAGTCTTCTTCTTCTTCCTAGCCTTTTACCACTTTAGGGGAGTTCAGCTCTTCGAGTATTGTCGGGTCAGGCAATTTTTCCTTCTTGAAGAGCTTCGTCATACTGGTCCACCATGTCAAAGGAGGTCGTCCTTGACCTTTTTTGCCTTCAGGTGGGCTCAGAGCCGTTCTCATGACGTGTTCTTCTGTCCTTCTCATGACATGTCCAAACCATCTCAGTCTACTCTCCGTCAACTTATGCTGTATTGGAGCCACCCTTTAAGTACCTCGGATGTATTCGTTGCGGACCCTATCTCGTTACTCCTCCAGACCAGCTAAGCATTTTAATTTCTGAGGTGTGTAGTTTTTGGACGTGTCAGTTTTTCACGGCCCAGCATTCGGCACTGTACTGTACATCATTGTCGGCCTAACCGCCGTCTTGTTTACTTTTCCTTATGTGCGTATTGGCATTCGGATGTCGCCTGACGTGAATATAAGACTCCCGTCATACTTCTTTACCGTTTACTTAAGATGCCATATTCTGCAAAGTACTCAAGAAAAATGGACCAAAATAATTACTGAATGGTACCCTAGAGACGGTAAAAGGAATAGAGGAAGGCAAGGGAAGAGATGAGAGGATGACATAAAATGAACAGCCGCTAGCCGGTCTCAACTGGAGAAGAGTGGTAGAGACAAAAAGCAATGGAAGATGTTAGAGGAGGCCGCCAAGAGGCACACTAGACTAAGAAAAATTCTGTAAAACATAACAATATTTTAGTCAACAACTTTAAAACCTTAGGATAAAAGGCTCATTGATTTATTACTCATTTATTTATTTATTTGCTCATTAACCTACAAATTAAAATAGCACCCCAGTGCATCCCAGTAGCACAATACTTTTTTTTATCTGAATTTGAAGGTTTTTGTCGGATATTCCTATTACATTCCTTCTAATACCATCCACCAACCTACCATCCACCACTACCACCATCCAAGTACCTAACATCACCCCATCACCTACCTACCATCTAAGTTCTGCAGGTAATTTATTTTTGATAGGGTTTATTTTTCATGAATAGCGGCTAGATATTTCCAGGTAATTCTGAAGCAATCTATTCAACTACCAAGTATTATTTAAGAAAATATTCATATATCTTACAAAGTACACTTGCATGCTCCCCAACGTGCCGAAAATTCTTACCCAAAGACACAGCGAGCCGTCGTACCAAAGTCACCGCTAGCTATTCCACTAAACCCCCCTCAATTTGTCATAACGAGCCAAGCTATTTGACTTGCTATAACCGTCCACCACTCACTGTAAACGTTTCCTGTTAACCGTGAATTGTTTCGCACCGCTGTTCGCTCAAGTTTGAGAATTTATAGAGGATTTCTTGTTCATTGTTGCTGAATTCCTAAAACGGATTGTTTGGGCAATGTTCTTTTTACAAGGATTTATTTACCTTGTACCTAGTATGTGTAGATCAAATCTTGCGAACAAATTTTAAAACAGTTATCCCCGATCGATTTACCTGAAATTTTGCTGAGTGTGGTTCTGAAGACAATGCACGGTAAGCGAAAAAGCTTTCATTAAACAAAATTCTTTTTAATTGGATTTTTTTTTTAAATATTCTCTTCAAATTCATTGAATCAACTCAACTCGATCCCTAATCAAAATTGACAGATAAAGCTTGTTATTTATTAACATTAACGTCCTAGACGAGAGTTTTTTGCAGTTGCATGGCGGGTGAGTCAAGTGGTATGGACGAAGTTTCCTAATTTCCAAAAGATTATTTTTAAGTTCTGTGTTGATACTAATACCAATTGACTCCTGCCTCGGTGTTTTCCCACTACGCCCATAATCACAATTCCATTAGCAATTCTTAGAATTTCATTTAAAATCTTCCGATCACTCGCGTATAATTCACGAATACTTATTGAGCGCTTTGGTTTTTACGATGACAAAATAATGTTTAAGAACCAATAGGCGACTTAAGATTATTTTCTACTCCTTTTCATCATCATAATTCCAGCCGAAAGACGTCCACTGTAGTTCATTATAGACCTCACCACATCAATCGGTCCCGAGCGTCTCACATCCAGCAGATGCCCGCAACTCTGACCAGATCATCAGTCCAGATAATGGCAGGCTTTTCAGCGCAGCGTCTTCCGGTACGCGGTCGCCACTCCAGAACTATTCAGGCTATATCGGTAGATTTGGTCCTCCTGTGGATATCTGCGTTTTTGATGCGATCAAGCAAGGAAAACATCCGTTGTCATTTAGGTGACTTTGAGCCCTCTGATTAAGCCCATTATGAGCGACCACGTCTCAGTTCTATAAGTCATCACTGACAACACACAGAAACAAAAAAAAACGGCCAAGTGCAAATCGGACTCGGGCACAAAGGGTTCTGTACCATTATCGCAAAAAACCGCAAAAGAAATCACGTTTGTTGCACTTAAATATTTATTTTATTCTGTTTTTAGTATTTCCCGTTAGGGTCCCGTTTTTACCCTTTGGGTACGGAACCCTAAAAAAACGAAAGACATTCGTCGTTAAGCTGAAACTAAACATGCAAATAAATGTCTAGCCATATAGCAGATATCTGTTGGCCTGTTGAAGATCAATTTTATTGCAATGCTAATTGTCATCAGCTGCCTTAGTAAAATAAAAACATGGAATGTATTAGCTGCTTTTTTTTTATCTATTATAGGCCCGCGCTTGACCACTATCTCACCATCAGGTGAGATAGGAAGCGATGATGTGGTCTACGATGGAGCACGCTTGCCTAGTAGTAACCTATTCACTCTTGACTTAATTGCTTAATTGCTTGATAGGGATATCGTAAAATCTAAGAGAAAGGATAACTGTACTAGCTGATGAGCTGGCAATCAGATAAAATGGCATTACTCAGAGTCATCGATTAGCTTTGCATATAATGTTAAACATTTTATGCCTTCTTTAGACATGAATAAAATTATGTCAGTTGAATATGATCCCGCTTGCAGAACTTATATGAAAGCCTACATTATTTGATCATCGGACACATAATCAGAGCAGTTATATTTCATTTATAAATCTATCAACTCTTGTTATAGTTATTAAAGAAACTTTGCTGAAGCCAAATACGTCCATACTTTTATTTTTGAATAGAAAAACTATCAATTAAAAATTCATTCGCGGATTCAATGACAATCGACTTGAATTCTTCCTTCAATTTTAAAATACCTAGTTACCTTCCGCCGTTTTCATTTAGTAAATAGTCCTAAATGTGCTATTTCAACAGAGGTCACGTCGTAAATCTCGAGTCTTGGAAAACGTCAAAACAAAACATAACCAGAAAAGTTCATGCAAGCTTAAAGGCACAGTTACATATGGCCGCACACATGAATTAGCAATTAAGCGAATACTTCTCCTCCTCCTCAAACGACGGCAACATGCTCACTTACTTGTGTGAACAGAGGTACTCTGCCGCACATGTTTAAATCGAACTAAGCATGAGTTGCGACCGGCCTAAGACTGCTTTGATGCCTAAGTGCTTGTTCACACAGAAACTGCTTACAAAACCCGTTTGTAGCTGATCCTATGAACGAGAGTAAGCGAGATACGAGAGCATTTAGGATTCAGTAAAATGTTTGTCTGAGGAAAAAACGTATCCGCTTAAATCGATCCAGTCAACGGTTTCTATGTGAAGGTGCTGTATGGTTTGTCGCAGAGAAAACAATTCAAGCAGAAAAATACACACGCTGTAGGTATAACAAGACGTTTCAATACAAACCAAAGCATTGTGGCAAAGGCAGATTTTATCAACCCACTAGTGTTGGTCTAGAACCAAGACAACCAATAATAGGAGCAGCTGAGAAAACCACTCACGAAGCCTTCAAGCGTGCCATCGGGTCTAATTCGAACCAGGCAGGAATCGTTGGATCGTTTGAGTGTACCAGATGTAAATTGCACACCGTAGTTTTAAAAGTATTTTAAACTTTAAAAATCTTACAACATTATAGTAATCTGTGCAACAGACTTCTGCAATTAAAAAGGAACCAACATACTCAAAGAATTTATTTCAACTAAACCTTTTACAGACTTTTGAATTGTCCATGATTTGGTCTGCTAGTCAGAAAGTTGAAGCCTTGTGACGTCCCAAAACGTTCTTTTTGGAAAAGGATGTTGAAGAAAACACATTGATACTATTACATCGAGTCATAACAAAGCATTTTCCGTATTAAATCACCGGAAAAAAGTTTGCAAAAAGAAAACATTCCAACACAAAACAGTTCATAAAATTTTTCCTTTACATAAAACCTCAAAAAATAGACAAGATCCGAACCAATCTCGGCTGTATGAATGAATAATATCCTCGGAGCATCACTATCAATAATTCATTGCACGAAATTGTCACCACAGATGCAGAGGATATAAATAATACCGCGTGACATGCTTGCGTAGATGAGGAAATGGTACAATGTATAAGAGATAGCGCAAACTGCAGAACTTGCATTTTGCGTTATCTAAGCTGGCATGACACCTACCGTTCCAACAAGCGAAGAGTAAAAAAAATCTAGGAATAAAAATTACCCTGGTAATTAAAACAAACAGACTTTAAATAAAACAATATTTAAGACGAAATACTTAGAAACTGTAGCGACTAACAGTTTTAGTGGGTAACAATATTGATCAACTTTGAAAATGTGAATACGATTGAGCCAGCTTCTTTTAAAAAATAAAGATCCACGTCAAAGATTACGTGCTTATAACATAACGTACTCTTAAAACCAAAATTACGTGTAAAGAAATCTAGTCTCTTTTAACTTGAACCGGCATAATGTCCAAGTGGTCGTTGGCTTCTAGTGATAGACACTTGAGAGTAGCAATTGAGATCGCTGACGTAGATTCTTGGCGAGGATAAAACCTCTAACTTAGAATTACCTCCTAATTTATGTTATGGGGTAATTTAGAGAATGTGGTGTCACTATTGTTTTTTTTGGATAGTCTAGAACTTTGGGTACTTAGGACGTCATCTCATCGTCTGTTCCGACATATTTTTTTTAAATCTATCTAGCTCGTCCGTTGTATGCTTCGCTAAAATCTCTTTCTCTCTTTATCAAAAACGTCTTTCATTTTGCCATCGTAGGTAGGTTTTTCAAATATAGAAAAGAATTTTGCAAAACTCTACAAAAAGATAAAAATAGAATCTGTCTTATTTATTCCTCTATCAAACTTGACACTGATTGATGTCTTGCCTAAAAAAATCACAAAGTTAACCGCAGAAGAGCAACACATTTTCGACTCGCTAGCTTCACTAGAGTCAACTTCAATCAATCTCAATTTCGGCACATAAATGTCCGGTTTTACCACAGAGTAGATAACCACTGTTCGGCTTGAAGGAGGGAACTTGCCACTAAATGGTTTGAGAGACATCTATGCGAACCAAGGCTCCTAGTACAGTACACAGTTTGGCAAAACACTAAACAGGGTTTTATAGACCCGTCTGTTACCTGTGAGTGCGATGTCCAGTGCAAAATATGACACACATACTAGAGTGCCCCAAGTGCCTATAAACCTGCAGTTAGGTTCCCCTAGTCGACGACGGCACGAACTATATTGTGCGCGAGCTTAAAATGCATGCTATCTCATCCGACAACACGTGCGAAAGAGATAGATGCTGTGATGAGCAGTAAGAAGCTAGGTCGCGTACGAATTAGCACTTCTGCAAATTTGTATCGAAATGGTTGATGATTTAGGACGAATACGAGCTCGCAAAATTTTACAAACAGACCTTTGGGCGTCAAGATATCATGAAAAAACGAGTAAATGTATATTTTCAAAATAAATATATTTGCATTGTTGAATTACTAATCTATCCGTGTATGGAGGCCGTTTTGCAATTTTCCTTCTTATGGTATTTATTTCCTCCCAAAGATGCGTTAAAATTAGTGTTGAATTATGGAACTTTCGATGCTCATAACTTTTAAATATATTTTTATTTTTACTTTTTTTTTTCCATACAGGGCTAGATAATGACGAGACAAATTGATACAATTTTTTATTTGAACGTACATCGTCAAACAGTGGAGTAATTGCTAGACTATGTTTGTACTTTGTATTTCTGGCGAATAAACATTTTGATTTGATTTGATTTTTGATTTGATATGGAAGAATTTTCGAGTAGTGGGAGGCCTTAAGAGGCCCTTTTGAACGCCACTGGCGCTGTAATGAACGTGGCCAAATACTGGGCTCAAAATATTTATAGAGTTTGCCATCGACTCGAAAAGAAAAAGACCCGACATCGGTAAAGCTGGTTAAGCAGACAAGAATACTAATACCATAAGGATATAAACTGAAAATAGTCTTGAGTTGAGAGCTGATCTAAAACGTCTTAAAACGACATGTGCGTTGTATAGTTCTCGCCAAACTTCTTGGCCGCCCTGAAGTTGGCTTTCCGATGCGCAAGGCACGGATCGGTGCTGTTTTTGTATGATATTTACTACTGCGCAGACATTGTAGCCAACTTCAGGGCGGCCAAGAAGTTTGGCGAGAACTGTACATAAGTTTTCGTTCTAATATCTCCATAGCAATTTAAGGCACAAGCCTTTGAGTCCTCTGTATTGTGACGTCTACAATTACTAAGTTATTTGCCAGTTCATTTATTAAAATAAACCTGATAAGTTCAACTTTAAATACACCTCGTTAGATCTCCAATTGCTTACTGCTCAATAAACTTCAATTCATCATTATCTTGTAAGTCTTACACGTCTCGACAGTTATCGATCTGAAGAACTCTTATTATTTCTGAAGCGTCTCGATCTTTAGCAGAAACGAAGTTCAGAATAAAATATCACTCAAGTTTAATGTAAATAAATGGCTTTGTGAAGATACCGACCGAATTGTTATAAATTAAAGACGAAAGAGAACGATTGGCTGTCATTAATACAGTCATGTTTGATTCGGAGATAGTCTGGAGAAAGTTCGTAGAATCTGTGAATATTGTTCCGAAAATGTGGCTTCGAGCCTACGTTCCTGGAGGCCTAGTGGGGATATTAAACCGTGTGTCAATCAAACTGATGTATGTCTGGCATTCGGAGCACTCAAGGCACGCTTTTTTATTTATTTTTGATTTAGGATTCCTACTACTTTAACATATTTCCTTAATTATTTATGAATACCTTTATTTTTATCTACACTAATATTATAAAGAGGAAAGATTATTTTGTTTGTTTGATTGTACCGAATAGGCTCCGAAACTACTGGACCGATTTAAATAATTCTTTCATCAATAATAAGCTACATTATTTCTGAGTGACATAGGCTATTTTTTAATCCCGATAACGGGTCCTGTGGGGTGGTACATGAGAGCAAAGTCGCGGGGAACAGCAAGTTCGTGATAATTTTCTACATCCTTAAGTTCATACTGGATTTGGAGCAATCCTCATAAATGTTTATATCCTTCGTCATTATCGCAATGCTCAAACTGTTCGTTATTGACAACCCCATTCAACCCAATCTCCATTTATGGCAAATTCTAAATAAGCCCGCCAATATTTACGTTTGCAATCAAAAAAACAAAATGCCATATTGTTCTACGCAACATTCTCGTTTGTGGTGTGGCATACCCTATTCTCCTAATTTTAACCCCAACTGTCCATTTTCCCAGCATCGAACTTTTTATGAATGTTTGCAATATTTTCTAAATCCTTATGTTCATATTGGATTTGGAGCAATCCTCATAAATGTTTATATACATATAGTGTTAGGATAACGATGAGGTAGTTATTCTAATGCTCAAAGTTCACTTTATTGACAACCTCGTCTTCAATCGAGGAAAATTCTAAATATTCTGACAAATTACGTTGAAAACAAATTACTATCTTGTCCATCTTGTTCAACTGGAACCATGGTTGTGGCATATCCTATTGGCCCACTTTTAGCCCCGACTATCCATTTTCCCAGCATCCGCCTTTGTAAACAGTCGTCCAAACAAACCTGATTTCGACCGGAATACTTTTAGTCCAGTCTCATTGTTAGCGGTTGAATTCAAATCCTAGCCAACTATTCTGCTTGAAAGGGTTGAATAATTACCGCTGATTTCGTTTTCCTTTTTTACGTGTTCCGGATTTCAATATACTCATTTGTATATTGCATAAGTTTGGCAAAAACACTGACTCTGAACAAAATACCTTACTGTAATCTGTAATATTTTTTGTATACGGACCAGATAGAACAGGAACTGATTCAACTGCATCGAATCTTGAAGCAGCTTGATGGTTCACTCACCCTGAAAAGAAAAGAAAGGTTATATTAATGTCTGTGTACAAAAAATTAAAAATATGAAACAGGACCAACAAAACCATTGCCTACTTATCTTGGAATTGTCGCTAAGATCAATTAATGTTAAGTTGAAATTCCAAAGAGTCAACAGGCAATAAATATTAAGCTAATTCCATTTTTAATATTTTACCAGGATTACAGATTTCCCAAGGAGTTAAACATAACAAACAGTTTGTATAGTTTCTGTCAATTAAAGACCAAAATAACTTCAGGCCTACAGACCCTCGTATCGTTTACTAGGGTGTCAGAATCACAAAGGAGTTCAACCAAACAACCGTGACGCGTGAACACACTACGTATACCCCGCGTCACGGGTTCCTGATTGAGATTGATTCAATCCAGTTCATGGTTATATTATAAGTCACATGTCTCTTGTTCATTGTCATTAATATTATTACTTCGCGTCCTTTTATTGTTGTTGTGAATATCGATTTTTGATTGACTTATAGGTTGTTGACTTTTATACAGAGCCTAATTGAAGAGAGGTCAAATATTTGGATGACAGAAATGAGAAGCTTCTGATTTTGGTGGGGTGAGTATCATATTTGGTAAAGGAACAAATACCATTTTACAATGCTAAAGATGAGGAGAAGAAGGTTTTGGTGCATTGGGTAAATATGAGCTTCTAAAAATATTTATGAAATTGTAGAGACAACCCATCTGACCGAGGCATGTTGCTGTGGTCTACAAAGGTATTAAATATAAACCTTCTTGGAATACTAAAGGGTTTGTTGATCGCTTGCCAATATCATAAGATATTCATGTGCTTATTACCAAACAGGTAGGTTTGGTAAACCCTTCTGACCGCAACACAGCAATGCTTATAAACTCAAATAGAACTACTAATTAAAGGCTATGTGTAACCATTTGAAAATTGTTAATCCGATTACGATAACTAATGATTTAGGCGCACTCCATTTGTTGGCTGCAGTGGAAAAAGCTTTCAATTACTGAAACGAATGAAGTGAAAAATCCATTCCGAATAATCTCGGTACGCATGAATAAACAAACAAATTACTATTTAGGTAAAAGCCAGAAAATACTAGCTAACTTTAATTTGGTACAGACGGCTTATAAATATGTAGACCATTCATAGAACCTTGTGATAGTATACGATGAAAATAGAGACGACAAAAATGATCCTTATCTACAAGAGATGGAAACAGCTGCAACTATTTGAGAGTCACGAGTTTATTGAGTACTTGTTCAAAGCCAGAAAATAGGAGCAGAAAATATGACCTGTTTGCTCTACTCTAAACCAATTAACTTTGGTTTAGAGCAAATAGGATATTAAAACCCTGACCATACTTGAACCTTGTCATATTATACGATGCACATACCTACATGGAGACGTCAAAAATGACGCTTATCTACAAGAAATAGATACAGCTGCGTCAATTGACAAGTCACGAAATTTAATGAGACAAAGTCCAAAAGCGATCAATGTCTTCTGTTGCTACGTTCACGTTGCTTAATCCTCAACCATTAGTACTGTGACAAACCCGATTAAAACTGAAAGAAGCCGACTGGCAAGGTTAATAAATAATTATTTAGTGTGGAGAAGACGAGATTAAAACCAACTAGCGTAGCTGAAACAATTCGTCTTCAAGGACTTTGTAATTTTGCGGATACTTCCTGATTTCATCAATTTGTTGATAGCATTTGTTGATTTAAACTGTGTACTTTAATCTTAGGAAATTACCACTTTGTATTTAAACACTCATTGTTGCAGAGATAAAGATCAAGACCACAATCATGACTAAGGTATTGTTATAAAATTACCAGCTTCTCCCCTCGGCTTCGTCCGCCTGAAACATTTTTTATCCCAAGGGACAATTATACTAAGTTTAACGGGATAAAAATCCAATGTACTAATCCAGGTTATAAACTATCTATGGAATCTTTTTTGCTAATTCGTTCAGCCATTTTAGCGTGATTGAAATACAAACTTTCCCATTAATAATATTGTAATTAGTAGGATTATGACAATTATCGCTAGTCAACAACACCGACTCTGCTTCCGTAATTAGAATGATGTTTTTATTGAATGTCCTCCACAAACAACTGAAACTATTAGGGTTACAAAAAATCAATCGAGATAGGATTTCAATTAGGTCACCCGCGGTATAACGATAAGACCTCGATTCTATCCGCCTACTTCTCGCACGCCCACTCAAGAATTAAGTTTTACTTGGCAACCTGCCAATCACACCCGGGAATACTGCAGACGATTTCTTTATCTGAAGGAGCGTTTACACAGCCAGCGATTACTCAAGCAAGTTCAAGGTGAAACTGATTACTGGTGAGAGCTCTCGGGAATGTAGGTCTCACTTAGGCGCATACCAGCATGTGCTCCCGCTTACTTCGAACAATTTTTATTGAGATTCCAATGCCACTACGCTATTCGTAATGAAATATGAAGTTATGACAGTGCTCGATGGAAATCGTTGAGTTTAAACGGACTCGCCGAGCATTGTAAGATAAATACGAGAAACGGCGACGTGAGTAAAATGTTTGTCTAATAAATACTGCAGAAATGGAATGAGAGATATTTCTTTAGTTCATACCTTATGGTTATTTCGTTATATTATATCTGCTCATGAAAATATTACCAACTGGCAACTGCAGGCCAAAGTCCTCTTCTTGTACAGAGAAGGCACGAGCATTGATCATAATAAAATTACAGTCATATTTATTTACTTTGATTTATTAATTAGGTTTCATTTCCTCAAAGAAAGCCAGGAATATGAACAAAAAATAATCAAAAGGAACTTTTTTTAAACGGAGAATACATTACTGAGACTTCTTGTCATAAAATCAAAGGAAATACTGTTTAAAATGAATGTCCTCGTTCGCTATTACTATCACATTTTACGCAGACTTCACCAGAAAACCCCGCATTTTTTCGTCAACTTCTACAGACATATTTTTCTGCAAATATAGGTATCCTGGAAACCCGACTTCATTTGAAGTTCTAACAAAAATAAAATCGTGAACCGAATACTTACCTAGAAGAGTGATGTTATCTAGATTTTGTCAAAGAAAAATATAAAGGTACTACGGCTCACGGAGAAATCAAAACCGATTCTGATTAATGGTTAAATTCGATTTGAAACTACTAACGATGGTATAAAGACAAATATTGAAGAGGGAGATAAACAAATAATGCATGTCGAAACCGGTCCAATAGAAAATCTATTACCGTTATTGCATTGGCTCGCGTGGACCTAGATGATTTAACTCCGGTAGCGGGTAGTCGATTGACATTTGAAGGATAAACGAGGTGGTATATTACCTTTGAATGTAAGCATAGAAATATTTCCTATGACAATAAGGATCCTGCTTGATATGGAGGGAAGTGGAAATTTGTATTTTATTTTTTTCCTACTCGTCCATTTTTCTTTTCTGATTAATTTCGTTGCGGGATCCAAGACAGTTAAATTCATTCTCCGGGACTTCGTCGAGCTTCATTGCCTCGGCGCTTTTCTGGTGGTTGCCACTGTTGATTCTGGCTTTCAGGAGTTGCAGTGGTTTGGGAATAGTGCGGTGGGTTTGCCTCAAAAAAAAAAAATATGAAAGGTTCACATACCAGAGAAGCATGGGACAAAAGGGGAGACAATTATACTAGGCAGTATTGAACAAAGTTGCCAATGAAGATGATGATTAAAGAAAACCTTTGTTTAGCAGTAAACGTCTTTATAAGAGAGGAGTAAAGATCAAAATCCTAAGTTCAGAAAACTGATTAGTCATTGCTTTCTTCTGGCGCTAATTAGCGCTTAAGTTCGGATACAAAGACCAAGTATAACAATACAACAAAAGTCTTTAAGTGTCGTAATTCAATAAAGATGACATACCACAGTCAGAAGTTTTGTAACAATGACTCTGTCATGAAAATCGTTCAAAGACTGAGTTATTTTAGGTGACAAATCGCCCGTCTAGACAGGTTTATATTTGACGATGTTATTATAAGTTATAAAAGGCTTGTCAAAAAAGTATCGATATACCTTCAAAAAGTGAGAAGATAATTAAATAAAACTAACAATACAGACTTTTTACGCAGGGTCAACTCATCAAATGTGAACCGATAACCTTTTACGTTTGACGATGGGGCAGAAGGTTTTGGAGTGGCGACCGCGAACCGGACGACGTTCCGTTGGAAGACCACCCACCAGGTGGACCGATGACCTGGTGAAGGTTGCGGGGATCCGCTGGTTACGAGACGCACGGGACCGGTCAATGTGGCGACGCTTGAGGGAGGCCTATGTCCAGCAGTGGACGTCTTTCGGCTGATATGATGATGAAACTTTTACCTTAAAGCTTTTGGGGACCTTACAAAGGTTAAAATTTCGAGTATTGAATATATAATCACGATATCTTTATTTCTACAGGAAACATTAAGCCTTAGCTCAAAAGGCTGGCGTTTCTTGTATTCTTAAAATACGTGCACATTCAACTCACATCAGGCGTTTCTAAAAATGACGATGTACTATCTTATTATGGGTATTATTTTTGTAGGAATAATTAGAAAGCGATGTCGATAAGTGCATTTTAAATTTCGATACAATGATTATCGATACTTTACTAACATCCCTAAGTAACGAATTAACACATGATATGTTGAAGAGACATCTAAACATCTTATTTTAGTTAATGGTGCGATATTTTTGACATATGACGCGAGTGTTGACAAATTGGTCAGGACAAATATGGTTGTATTCTTGAGATGTTTTGTAATCTTGTAATCAGAAAAGGAATGGAATATAATTTTAGCGGAAATTTTTCAATTACTTTAAATATGAAATATTTAAAATAATTGAAAAATTTCCTCTGCACGATATTTTACAAAATGTAGTAGGTAAATATGTAGGGCTAGGGCATGGAAGGCGGAAGGATGAGGAAAATAAAAGAAGAGAAAAAAAATTATAGACGGACTGTGTGAATGAAAACTGAGATAAAAACTAATATAGAAGTACCTATGGAAGACGACATATGTTGTGCCTACCTCGATAATTTGGGTTTAAAGCAAGAGAGGCGAGGATTATTTTGCAGATAAAATGGGCTAACAACATTGACTTTCATTAATTAACACATTATTCGCAGAGCCGACAGTTCTTATAGACTTTCACTGTTACCGACTGTCTACTATTTGTTATCGTCACAATAAATTCAACACGAATATATTATTCACGGTCACATTCAAAAACTGCATCTCACGTGAACGCGACGAGCATATAATTATAATAATGTTTACAACACACATTGATCAAAAATGTGTCCAAAAGTTCTGTGGAACTCCAAGCTTCAAGCGTATTTTATTCTATTCTAACAACGCCTTTTGCATGTTTCTAAATTAATAGAGCAGTATGCATGTTGTTGTTGTATAATCCAAAACTACGGGCAAAGTAGTAAGATTTTCCAGTCAAACCGTCCATTTCTCTTTGTTTGAGCTTGCTTCACCCATTAATGATTATCTTTCTATATAAGCGTCACAAACATGACTATTTTTTACCCGTGCTTTATCAGTCTATCTATGTATGTCTGTTCCTATGTGGCGTTCTAAATACCAAATGCGTAGGCCGATTTTGATGATGCTTACGTCAATCGATTCCTCTTAACCTTGGCTATCACTGGCTACATTCAAATTTAAAAAAGAAAAATGGCGGCTTTTGGGCCCCATATTGTGAGGGGTCCAATTATTTTTCTTTCAAACCCCTCGTGTGGGATATCAAAATAAAGGGTTTTAAGAGGTGATTTAAAAAATATATAACACTTATTATGTTGAAAAATAATTCGAAAAAAAATGTCCATCACTTATTAGGCCGGGTAATAATAAGATGTGTTTTTTTATTATTTTAATTTTGAAATTGGTTTTAATATAGAATCGGTAGGTACGGTTACTATATAAGCAACAAATTTTTCAAATTCAAATTCTTTATTGCGAACTAAGTGTACAGAATTTTGAAGATGTTAAATATAAGGTAGGTTCTTAGAACTTAGTTGCCTGTTAAGGCATTGCAATTTAAATGATTATACTCAATATTACAGTTATATATACAGCTTACATTAAATTATCGACGGAGCCCTGCGCGGGGCTCCTATTTCTGCTTGCAGGGTCTAAAGTAACCTAAAATGAAGGAGATGAGGATAGCTGAGTTCGCTCACGTCTACCATCTCCTTCGAACCTAACCTATCCGTGTCGGGGTGCCCTAAGCTCATGAGCTCGCTTCGCTCGCTCTTGGACTAATTTATTGACCATAGTTATCGAATTGCCCAACCGTTACGTAGCAATATTCATAATGTCCAGACAATGTGATAAATTTAGAAGTTTAAAATCAGTATTCATTATATTGCCCGATTTAACTTGAATAGATTCATAATGCCCAGGTATTATACGTACTCGTAGTACCCTGATCAATTACTTGGTTAATGACATCATACGTCGGGCTCTTGTCACCGCCGGGGTGCCAGCTGTTTTAGAACCCAATGGCTTGGCACGCGACGATGGGAAGAGACCAGACGGGATGACCATAATGCCTTGGAAGGTGGGTAGGCCTTTGGTGTGGGATGCAACATGTGTCGACACCCTTGCGCCATCCCATCTTCTTAGCACGGCGGGCTGTGCTGGGGCGGCTGCTGCCGGTGCAGAAAACCTCAAACGGCGCAAATATACCTTATTGGAAGTTATATGTTTGAGCCGTTTGGGGTTGAAACATTAGGTCCATGGGGTCCGAGTGCACATCGAGTTTTTCGAGAAATTAGCACAAAGCTCGTCGACTCTTCACGTGACCAGAGGGCTGGCCTTTTCTTCGGCCAGAGAAATTAGCATTGCCATACAACGTGGCAATGCCGCCAGCGTTCTGGGCACGTTTCCCATTGACATCGATGTGGACGAATTTTTTGATGCACAATGAGCTTTTTTTGCCGTCTGCCTTTTGTATTTGTATATAGGTTTGTTTTTCTTAGAATATTCAATTGTATATATGTTAATAAATAAAAACTGTAATATCAGGTATTACTTGGTCCATGACATAATGGACCAAGTGATTAATCAGGACATAAACATGACAAAATGGACCAACAAGATAATATATATTACTTTAATATGAACTTAAAAAAGTCACATTGGTACTTGCCCGGAAGCCGATTGTAAGATGATCACTAATTAAACAAGACTGTAAAATGTGGCACCAACCTACCAATGTTAGCAAATCTTTACGATTCGGTGTGATCAGAACGCTAACGAACGAAGTACGGGAGTTGGGTACCAAATTCTACGAAATGTTATTCTCGAAAACTTTTGCGACTGCGAGTAATTTTTTCTAGGTATTCCTATGCCAATTTGAATCTCTGCGCAGATGCCATTCTTAATTTGCATCTTTTTGGTGATTTAAGCTTGTTTTTGCCTACCCGGGCTAATCTGTGCCACCTGATATGAAAAAAAATGTTTTTTTTTTACAGAAGTTCAATAGTCTTTAACAATTTATGAAAGACTTATCATTATTACCTGAGTAGCAGGAAGTGGGTCGCAGAAAACAACTGAAGGAACACAGGTGGATTTCAGTCAGTAAAATACTGACACAACACAAGCCACTTCACCCAGAGCGGGAGAACCCATATGATTTACCTAAACAAAAAAAAGTCGCAGGAAGCAGCTGATAATCCTGTGGTTGGATTATCACCTACTTCCTTCCTTCCCATTCCATATGGAAAAAACCAACATATCCAAAACAATGTTTACTCTAAAAAAAGATTCACAATCCGATCAAATACCAAACGTAAATAAAACCAATCTTTTTAAACAAAACTGAACAGAGTCAATTCGATGTCCATTTAATTTTCTGCAATCTCCCGGCTTGGTATACTGAACGTGAGCAAAACCAGGATGGCTAACGCACGTCATTTCGTTAATTGGGATAGAGACCAAGGCCAGATGTGCAATATCGACAGGGATTTTTTTCATAATTGCAGGGACAGACCCGACGAATTAACCCGAATTTCTCGCCCTTGCCATTTGCGAACCCTCATATATTACACCTTATGAACTATTTTCTTCGTTAGTTGTAGGTACCTCCTATTTATTCTTATGGGTTCTAGTCTTAGGTATAATGGAGAGGGAATTGGTTGTACAGAACTTCATTCTTACTGTAAGTATATTTAGAGCCTTATTATGATTTGGAAAATTAATACTTTATTAAGTTTTGTTGTTCAAATTATTTTTTAGCAAATAAGAACCATTTCAGTACCTACCACTCAACAAGGTTTAGCGTTTATATGTCCGGCAAATTCTAGCCTTGTTGAAAACCTTAAAGCACATTCGCAATGAAAATAATCCAATAAGTAAAAAAAAATGGTCACGATCCGAAATGCGTGGGCAAACATACATACATACAAACATACGCTTATGAAATTTGGCACACGTATTAAGAAGCATAGAGTAACATATGTGAATATTGTGCAATTCCAACAATATTACATACATACGTGTCGAATTGATTAGGTAACTCCGTTTTTTTAAGTCGGTAAAAAATAAATAAACTTTCAAGATTTTTATGGCCATAAAGCCTCAAACGTTATGTTTAAAACTGACGTCAGACAATTCTCATTCTTTTATCATACTCGGTTCTATTCGACATAATACAGGATAATCCACTGCAGTGGCGATTTATTTAACCGCTATTGAGAACCCTAAATCATATTTATTGTCCAGCTACATGCGTATTCTGTATCTCAACTAATGTCCTTGGCACTGTACCAGAAATAGCTAAATTACAACTTAGTGGTATAATTTGTAAGAACGAAAAGTAATGCGGTTCCGTTTGACGCATAGTCATATTTTTTTTCCTTGGTAGCAGTTCGGGAACTGGGTTATTTTTTTCTGATATTAGAGTTGCCGGTCATTTTATTTAGAATACATTTTTTAATATAGTCTCGGTCTTGAATTTTTTGAGTAGGTATTCATTTAGACATTGGGAAGCGAAGATACCGGAATAAGTACGTACGAAGTGAAAACTCTAATAGTCATTCAATTAAATTATCAATAATTTGCTTAGAATAAATCCTGAATAGAGTCAACAACATCATTTATATTGCAATAACAAATACTAACAACAAACTTGAGCTTTGTCAACACTTACTTGCAAATCGATTTTCGATTACGACTCTACACTAGCAAAAGGTATTAAACAGGAATATTCCAAGATACCGTTACCTATCTGTTCGAGACTATAAAAAGCGAAGCAGTGACGTTCATAAAGACGGCACTCAGGTGATTGATTGATGCCGATTGATATATTGCCGTGCGGCTTGCGTAGATAATGTCGAAACATTACAGAATACTCCCGTGAATATAGACTTAAATGTTAAGGTAAGGACGGCATTAGAATGAGTTTTTTATTTCGTTTTAGCGAAACAGACTACACATGCAGAAAATTTCGTCAATATTATCATTGGTCCCAATGCCAAAAGTAAAAAGAAGACTTATTTAACCGATAAGTCCAAAAGTTACAATAAGGAAACGTACATATAGTTTGAATTGAAAATTATTTAGAATCATTAGTGAATACTCCTCAAGACATAAACACAACATCCGAAAATAGGATAGACATAAAAACTGAATTGACAATCTACCAAAGTCTTCAATCCAATAAAAATCAAGATTACATCTTTAGAGTGGAGACTGGAGAGCGATATCAAATTGAATAAGCATACATTTTCTTGAGAGGAGGACATCATCGTTCCGAGAATTCTATTGTCAATATGAGATAGAACAAAAATTTGAATACCATATGTCGAGCAGCATAGAGTATTATTGCTTTTAAATTATTTCTTTCTGATATATGTTCTTGAGATGCATAGAGGGATGAATATGGAGGTTTAGATTCATTATTCTAAAATACGAACTGCAGCTAAGGCATCTAGATTATATCAACCCGGAAGTCTGATACAGAACAAACACCAAATCAAAAATCTTAAAAGGTCAAGGACTAAAATATTGAGTTGATGGCTAAACGTCAAATAGTTTTAGAAGATATAGGCCGCTTCTTCTATTGCCTTTTCAACTATTGAAGTTTTAGAATACTGTAAACTCTCTGGTAGGAAAATAATTCAATACCAAACTTAAAATAATAATCAACCACATTTAATTTTGTTGTGAGTATGACGTATGTATGATATTTCACATCCCATAAATATAATATTTAGTGACAATGTTGTCATAAGTGATCTGATTTTCAAGGTCGACATCTAAAATTAATTTAATAAAAAACATAGGATTTTATAAGTAGGTATCAGGTATGGAATTGCTTATTTATGTGGAAACAATATTGTGTTGACTTATTGATGTAATAGGTAACATGATAATACTATATAAAAATATAATATACAATAGGTATACACTGATTGATTTCATAGAACTAGTAAACAATTAGCGCAATATAAATTGCTCGCGGAACTTTACCAAAAATTAATCTGCTCTACTTAATTTTAATTGCAATAAGTACACTAATAACATCGTAATCATTGGATATATCGAATCGTATCCAGTTGTGAACAAAAACCCAAAATCGCGCTTCAAAAGAGTGAAATATATTCCAAACCAACTTTTTCTCTTCTCAGTACCTATATCTTCCTAATTATCAAAATTAGTTTGACCTTCAGAAACTAACTTATTTTCCGGTGCCTTGTTATCTTTTATTTACGCTGATTGCCATCATTACAGAGTCCCTCTTCAAAGAGATATTTATCTCAACTTAATGAACTTTAATGTCCTCTATATTTTCTTACTTAATTACACTAGTGTTTTTACTATTAACATTTCTAGCATCATTATGCATATGATTAATGACAAACCTATTTGATGATTAATGTCGTTCCGTGGCAAATTAATTAATCTGTGAATTTATAGTGGATATTGATTACTACTGGAATTTGACATTGAAATCTTGATTTGTCATTAGCGTTTGAGTAGGTCGATCACCTAATAACCCACTTGATTAGTTTTGGTAGTAAGGGTTGTAATTTCATCGCTTACCTTCGCTTGACAATCGTCAGAATGTCGTAGCACCTAATGGAACCTATCCACATTAATGTGATATTAATTTCATATTACATTACTATCTATCAATACATACGTTAGTCTACGCAAGCTGTTCAAATCTAACACTAATAAATCAAAATATCCATAACGAGTCTTCGCCTTGGCCTTGCCTTAGCCCTTTATATCTCCCTTACGTCATTTGTTTGCCAAACATTAGCTAATCCATCATGTCTTCCAAAACATCTACTCACACAAAGGCAGTATCGTCATCGCATTCTTTGGTAGCAATAAATGCCATAATACTTAATACTCTATAAATATTTAATCCCTTATCTGCATCCGTTTCGCTCATTTTATCACGTGAGCTGTCAACATGTGTTTGTACTATTTATCCCTCTGACCTTGGATGACCTGTTTATGTATTATCTTTATCATCAACATCGTCATTAGGTTCCGTTATGAGATAACACATTATATCTAAAGCAATAGTTCGAACTGTGGATGCTATAAACACACATTACCGATACCGTTACCACAACCGATTAACAGAATTATCGTTCATAATTTAGATGCGTTTCTTACTTGATTACATCATCGTGCCGTCTACCAAACATTTGACTTCATCATCCCCATAATGGAGACAAAGAAACTAAAAGACCATTGAAATTTCTATCACTTTCTCGTAGATATTATAGCCTGCCAAATATTTCATATAGAAAATTATTGCTGTCTTGGGGAATCCAAGCATATGATTCAGTATCGATTTAGAGATTAAGGGATTATTTCGCAAGTATATAATACAAAGTATTAACCTTATCAGAATGTCACATATTAACCCATATATGCCCAGAACTACATTGGGATTCCGATTTTGGTTATTTTCAGATATGTTTATGTTGATAAACCACTATAATGATATTGACTAATTTTAGTAAAAAATATTTTTGTTTATTAGGTATTTTAGAGGTGTTCGAAAACGAAACACGGGGCAAATATCCTACATTCGTTATAGGTAATTAAAACAAATAAGTCATAATAAGTTTATTTGTTATTTATTTTATTTTAACATGAAGTTATTGTAAAAAATTAAGAATGAAAGGCAGAGAAACATTTAAAATGCAAATTGACTTCAAATTTTTGACAAAAAGTGACTGTTAGGCTTTTGCAATAGGCACATCGCAGCCGACTAGGTGCCCTGCCGATCATGTGCTCGGCGTTATGCTTTCGTACTTACGGGTCGGCGTATAAGCAATATCCTAAGCGCAAGTCTGCAATCCACGTTTTGAAGCCAAATCTAATAGACTTTCGCCTAATATGCTGCTTACAACCGTGTCTACCATAGTAAGGAATCATTGATTCATCTATGCTGATGTCCTTTTCGATCACAGCATATTGCAGAAACTTCCTATTTAGTAAATCAAAAAGAGGCAGGACTTTAGTCATTTAGTCATTAGGGCAAAGGTTGGTGTTACAGCCACATGTAAATGTCGAAGAATTTCTTCGAATCGTTTTCTCCGCATGAATTTCGCCACCAAGATATTGTATGTATCTTCATTACTTTCCCAATACATCCGACGTCGCGGCAGTGGAGAATATACAGTCAATATCAAAATGCCAATGAAACAATAAATGTCACTATCACTGGGTTTCCTTATATGTACTGAATAAATAACGGAGTGACGAACAATGTGCATGATAACTTCGTGGCTAAAAAAAAAATCAAAGAAATCAACTGGTTCTGAAGCATCGGATAAGGTAATTACTGATCTTAGGAAAGGTGCGATCCACTCATCATGATGTTGGGGTAAGTCTCATCATTCTCGAGCTGTCTTAGGCGGTGGAGTTGGAGGTGGAGGTGGCGGTGGAGTGTGCGGCGTAGGTTGAAGTGGAGGATTATCTATAGATCGCGATGGCCGGCCTCGCTTACGGGTTGATAAAAGCTGTGACTGCTTGAAGTGCTTGGGTGTACAACTTCTTCTTCAGTCTCGCTGTCATCACTGATATTTTTTCCACTTAGTATCAGTTCAGCTGGTGCCGACAGTTGACGACGTGGCAAATTTTCAAAACTTACATTTGTTTCGTCCCCCGAGTCAGAATCCGACACAATTCCATTACCTGGAGGGTCGATATATATGTCATCTGGTGTCACTTCATCATCTGAAGCTAAATCATTTATGAAATCAATGATTTCATTTGTCGTTAACCGTGTGTTCACCCTACAACCAAAAAATCAGATTTAGTACAAGCCTCGCCTGTATATTTGCCCGACGTATCGTTTTCGAAACACGAAAGTTATAAGGACAGTGTGGGTATCTATAAATTATTATTTACTCATTCTAAATACACGAATAAGTACATAATTTAACCAAATTTACTACAAACCTTTGATAAGTACAAATCTTTACTCAATTAAACAGTTACTTACTTTTTTCTGGCAGACAACATGACTCTTGCGCGATGTAAAACACGACACAACTTGCACTGTTTACTATTTGAATCAAATGTCAACGCTGCTCAAAAATCTTTGTTGCAAGTAGAACCTACTTACGTAGTCTTGCGATAGATGGCTTTGTTTTACATTTTACTGCGCTAACAAACAATTTACGATGCTTTTATGAAAGTACTACCTCTTGTTTCGTTTTCGAATCACTAGGCATATATGGGTTAATGTTATTGAAGTGATAGTTGCTGTGCAATTTTACGCGTGATATAAATATACCTACATAGATATGACTGAGTCACGACATTTGCCAACGTCCTTCATTTTAATTTTAAATCGTGATTTCCAGTTGCTTAGTAAAATAACGTTACGCTTTTAACTCTATAATGAGGAAAAGTTTCTATATTCCACTCCCAAAAACCACAAGCAAAGAATTACCATAATTCTATTCTAAACCACCCAAACTTCACATAACAGAACACAACAAACATAAATCCTTTGTTAACCGCACTCAAAAAGTTCCGCATAATAACTGCGAAATACCTGTGCGAAAAACATCCACATCTTATCTACTGGGGAGTAGTATGGAAACCATTAATAATGATAACACATCCGTTCTACCTATTTCAGCACTCCGGATGGGCCTGTCCGAAGTTGGGCATCCGATTACGGAATGAATGTATCACCCCATATCAACTTGTAAAGCTTACATACTTCATCCAACTTCCAATGACATGCAGGATAAAAATCGGGTTTGAATTGGAATTTTTCGCAATATGATTTTATTTTTTTTGGCAGGAGAAATTAGGGTGTCGGAATTTGTTTTCATATGGTTGTTGTTTTGGGATTTGAGTTGTTTATAAATGAATGTTTCGTTTTTATTATTGAGTTTTGAAGTACAGAGACTACTTTGACATCTAGTGAGTTGGTGCTATTCTAGAACTGAATACGATTTATTTATTTCAACCGTTAATAAGTTTTATGTCACGTATCTTTTGTTGTTTAACACCACCGGTGACAAGCTGCTACCGGTGTGGTTCTGCGTTCATTTCCTTGGTGAGACAGTGTTATTATAAACAATACATTATTTTACTGGAATGTACATTACAAGGAATACCTCTTTCTTGATGTAGAAAGGAGTTTAAATCATAATGTCTTTGAGCTTAAACTTAAACCGCTATAATCTATATAAAATTGTGTTAAATTGTGACCATAATTATATTCATCCGTGGTTTTTTTTTTGCATTCTTTACTAAAACGTTCTTAACCAGTCATCTATTTAAACAGACACTTATCCGCCCACATAGCGTACAAAACACACCCGTATTTCATAGAAAACCATCTGTTTGCATGTTTATGCAACTGCGCCAACAGACTGCGCCGATAAAGTTCAAATATTTGATCTAAGATTATTCGTATAAGCGCCGCCATACTTCGCGTCTGTGGGGAAACTAGGAAATAAATGTAATGGATGCCTCATAGAACAGGAAAAATGGAAAGCATAGTAATAAGTCGAATGACTGCGCTTCTTTCTTCCTTAGGTTTTGCTCTGCAGACAGAATTTCAAGTAGCATCATCATTTATGCGGGGGCACTTCGATTGCAATGTTTGTGCATATGAGATTCTTGTTTGTAGACGCACCTACGACTTCGATAGAGTTGAGTTTGAGTTTACTACTCGTTTGAAATTCGTGACTTCTCACAACTTAGTCTGTAAATTGGGGGCGAAAGTTTCTCGCTAATTGGCTTAGCCTTTTATGTGGTAAGCTCTCAGTTTCTCAATTTATTTAACACAGCTTTGTGTAGTTAAATATAGAACAGCGTTTCTACTAACCATTACCAGTATATCGTAAAGTGACACAATTCTTGCCAAGGGATATCGTGTTGTCCAGTTATTAAATTGTAGAAGTCAGACAGGCTCAAACTAATGTTTTTTGTATTTTTATTTGGGATGGCATTGCTCTTGACTCTCGTCTAGGACAGAGGACTCAGAAGTGACAGAGACAAAGTCGACGATGGAGTGAGCTTAGTGAGCTTAGCCAGAAGAATCCTGTTCACTTTAACTTTGAAGAGATTCGGGTTATATGCGTTCGGAAACACAGACGTAGGCAGTCAGTTCCTCTCTTTTGCTGTGCGCATTGTGAAGGATGTTTGGAAGCGCTTGGTGCGAATTGGTGGAATGGCAACTAGGTGAGGATGGTAACAAGCAGTGCGTCTGGATGTCCGAAGGCAGAAGGGGGCCGGTGGAATAAGGTCGTGGAGTTCATGAGCACACTCGCCGAAGTACAGTCTGTAGAAGACCGACAAGCAGGCAACCTTACGGCGATGAACCAAGCTGTGACGCTTGGCATCGACCAGTTTGACGTCGCCAATTAGCCTCTTAGCTCTGCGTTCCACCGAGTCAAGCGCAGCAAGCAGATATTTAGCTGAGCCATCCCAAAGGTGGCTAATACTCCATCCAGGATCGGACTTGAACCTTATAAAGAGTTAAAAGCTGTCCAGGCGTAAAGCATCGCTTCCCTTCTGTTTAGGATGCCCAGTTTCATGGCCGCAATTTGGGCTTTGTACTCAATGGAAGCGCCGAAGTTGAGACTGGATGTCAACTCCATGCCAAGGAGAGCCGAACAGTCACAGGAACAGATGCACCCTGAAAATTAGGCTTTTGGATGAAATATGTCCTTTGTGCGGCATACTCAGTCACACAGAAACTTATATATGTATACGGACACACTCAGTCCCGGAACAACTATCTGTTGGCCAGACAAATATTGACAAGACAGAAGCCAATAGCTTACTTGCTGTATCAATCGAACCGTCTGACTGTTTTGTTCTACAATATCCTGAAGTATTTTAAACAAAGGAAGGAAATTCGTTATCTGCAACACATAATTTAGAAATAACATAACCGTTTATGATCCAAACATTCCCACAATTTTCCAATCCATGAAACTGGATCCCTAAACAGACTAATCGAACAATGTTATTAGCTACAGTTTGGCAAAACGCGTAATAACAATGAATTGTGTTTACAAACAGTATTATGATTAGAAATGAGAGCTAATTAGCTTTTCACACTTTAACACAATATGCGGTTTGTTTACATCTATTTACACTTGACTATGGGGTACTGTTTGCTTTTGTAGTGAAATTATCATTAGCAACCGGCGTGCGTGTATGTATGATTAGATGGATGAATGTAGACGAAGTGAAAGGAATTTGTTTCTATTATCGATGGCGACTGTCGAAATGCCAAAATGTAAGGGATTGATCAAAAGTGTATTTTCGACCACTTAGCAATCGCATACATTTGTGCAAGCTTTATTTAAATTGCAATATATGTAAGTGCGTTAGGGTCAAATCTTGCAACTGAATTTTAAAGCAGTTATCCTAAAACGATTAAGATGAAATTGAATACACGTTTAGTTTGGATGACAATGCTTAGTTAGCTAAGTGACGTAGCTAAGTGAAGCCCAAGATGGCGGACTAGTTATTTTTTGTGCATTGCCATTATATGGGTATTAATTAAAAGGGTTTGCAGTAAGAATACGAAAAAATATTGTTACAAAAATTGTTTTTTATGGATAATTTTATTTACAATCTTTTATACGTTTGGTTTGAATAACAATGCTCGGTAAGCTAGATTAAAAAAGTTTTTTTTTATTGGAAACATTATAGACAATTATTTGCGAAGCGAAGTACCCAATTACACAACGTACGACCAACAGCAGTGCCTTTTATTTTAACTGTCGAACAGAATTCAAAGAATGGAAACCTTCAAAATCCTTCGTTTCGTGATAGAGACCGTTTTATGAAATTGTCTGCTGGTTATGGTCTGGGTTATGATTGTTTTAACAAGCTTCTCGGTTCTATCTTAACTCGTAAGTGAATTTATTCTGGAATCAGTGGCCTTACTCTGACGTGTCAAAACTGGCATGGTTCCACTGTGAGAGAAAGACGGTGCTCCAGAATGAATAGAACTATGACAGGACGAATAGAAGAGGAATCAAGGTGGCGTTGTCACTTTATAGTACGGTCTCAGGTAGCCAGATAACTGGGGCCGATGGCTTCGTGCACACACAATATTGACTGCAGTTCAGAGTAATATAGTTAACATAAAATCTTTAATCAACTTAGTATTTTCCCGGCACAGTTAATAAAAGCCCGTTCGGTCATTAGTGAACGTTTGTTCACGATAATGTGATGTTATCTTTTTGCTGCTGGGTAATGTTTTTCTAGCGTATGTATGTATGTCCATTTCAGTCACACACTCTACAGCCCAAAAGGCTTGACAGATTATGACATTTGTGAGGTGTCGTTGGATTCGTCTCCATTGTGGGAGTGACATAGGCTATATAATTACTAAAAATAGCGCCCCCTCTAAAAAGAAGGGGTGTGGTCATTTTTTTTCGTAATCCTAACAATATGGGTATCAAATAAAAGCTACTAAATAGGTCATTCCAAATCCATCCTTTTATGATCCTATGTTGGCACAAATTAAATAATCTTTTAGCACATAACTTATTTGGAGAACTCGTTCATTACTAAAACTAAAAAGTCAGAATTAAAACAAATTATTTTAAAAACAAAAATACCGAATGCTAAAAATTTATTAACTGAGAAGAGAAAAACAAGTACTTGACATAATTTACACATTTAATATTATGAGGTGCTGCAGGTGGGGACAAACAAAAAAAATAGAAAACCGACCTAAACTTCGTTGTTATAAGGGTGATTGAAAAAATAATTTAATAAAATGTATTAATTTAAAGCAATATCATCAGGAGTTCCTTGAAGCCCGCACCCCCGCAGACGAGAACTATTGGAGAAGATTCTAGATTAAATAGAATAGTTAATAAACAGGTTGCACAGGTGCAAAATGTTTTAGTATTTATTCGTCTGTGTTGCACTGCGTTGAGTACAGTGGTGGCCTAGTGGTATCGGCCGCGGCTTATAAGTTATAGGTCGTGGGTAAATTATTTCATCACCACTGCTCTCAAAACGGTGAAGGAAAAGATCGTGAGGAAGCCGGCATGTCCTAGAACCATAAATTCCCTCCGTGGTGGATTACAGCCAATTGGGTTGTTGAATTTAAAAAAAAATACGATTTTTAAAATTTATTTTGAAACTTTACATATCATAAATTATATTGTCGTTGCAAAAATCTCTTAAATATTTTTTTTCAATTTATTATAAGCAATTGAAAATCGATAAAATTTTAAAAAGTACCACCTGTCTACGAACGGGCCATGATTGGTCGCCATGTTGGTGACGTCATAACGTTCAAGGAATTTCACCATAGTACAGTGTCACGTAAATTGACTAAAAATATCCGAAAATTAGTGCAAAAATATTATTTATAACAGCAAATTTTATTTAGACATGTGTGATAAAGGATTCATAAAGGCAAATTTCGAAAAGATATCCATCTGATGGACGATTTGGAAAAATTGAGCATAAGTAAAGTAGTCGTAATGAATATTACGTGATAGAGGACCGCGACCGGTGTTTGTCATTGTTGTTCATTGTACACATTACATTTAGAAACATAATTGTCATAATGTAATTGTTGTTACATATGGGTAGGTGATATTCGTGTAAAATAAAAAGCTAACAAACACGATTGGCGCGCAACTTCGACTTTAGATATCAAAAAACTTCATAGGTACCACTAAATATTATACAACCCGTAATCTGTATAGCCTTTATTTTTATTTATTTTTTGCATAACATCCTTAAAATTTTCGGTATTTTTAATTATTTGCATATCCCTTTATAATATTAAACACAAATATCTATATAATATAATTACAAACACTAAAAAACATTGTAGAACAAAAACGTGAAAATATTAATTCGGTACATTTTCAAATATCTCTTAAATGCGTCGACCGATTTTCACAATTCAAACAGAAATATTAGTTTTACGCCTATATCCGTCATTTAAAATTAAAATAATTAATATATCTCCATAAACAAAAAATCATGTTTTCAAGTTACGTAATTATACAAAAATGACAACTTTGCTCGAAAGTTCCCTTAAAAATTTACTTTTACCAATCTTTAATGATCAAATTAAGAAATTAATCAGAATCTAATACTAAATTAGAACAAGATAACAACATAATTAACATATTTTAATTGGAATCTAGTTAGACATAGAACATTTCTCAAAACTTTAGTACAGTTTGCTAGGTTGGGTATTGCGTGAATCACACAATAATGGGGAGATATTTGTAATATTCGTACATAATGATGCGAAGCAAGCACGATAACTTTTAAGGTTCGATATTTATGATCAATGTATTCGATATTCATCAATATATTGACGATAATAACAAGATGGAATTGGTTATAAGTCAAAACACAGTATAAGCTATGTGCCACAATGAGTAGAAATGAACGTTGTGACGTCACACGGGCTCGGCTTTGTTCGGAAAACTGTCGGGGTGTTTTCGGTACTGGATTCAAAAAAATATTTTCGATTGGATTTTACTTTGTAATTAAAATGAAAAAAAAAAATCTAAAAATTGTTTTGTATGAAAACTTATATATGATCTTTCCATTTATTACAAAAAAAAAGTTGGTTCAACAAACCAATTAGCTCTCACAGAGAGGAGGCCTGTGTCCTAGCAGTAGGAACATTAAAAAGGCTAATGATGATCTTGATGAATGAATGAATGTCTAGGTCTATGTAAGATGACCTATCTTCAACAGTATGTTATAATATATACACTAACGAGCAATGAAAAAGTTCCAGTGACATAGCACCAAATTACTCCTAAACGGGCAAGGCTAGCTTAATGACGCCGTCTGTAATATTGAAGTACATTTAACAGCGCATCAGAATTATTACCAACTAAAAACGTAAATATTGTATTCAAATTTTAAATTAAATGTGAAAAAATTTAATTAAGGTGTTTGTCGGCATTTTGTGGGTGGAACTTTTTCATTGCTCGGCAGTTTACATATCTACCTAACTAAGCTCCTAGGTAGTATTATACAAAGTAGTCAATTTATTTGAATTCATGGACCTATTGACGTGTCCTATATTTCAGAAATTATTCTATTCCATATTACACCGTATTTTCGATTTTGGAGACCCCTGTGAACGCCTTTCCACGAGAAATTAAACCACGACTGCACAAATCTAGTTATCAATTCTACAAACAAACATTTAACTCGAAGCCCCATGAACTAGCTAACAGCTAATTTCAACACATAAATTACACCAACACGAGCAGCAGTCGTCCAGAACTCCAGACTCCGGACTTTTACTTGATTAATTAACCCTGAACGCGAACGAAGGATGAATTTAGTGGGTCGTGTCACTGCATACATATTAAAGGAGTTTACATTAGCTGCATGAGTTTACATAGGTGAGCAGCTCGTGGCTGAATAATATGAATACAGCCGCACGGGGCGTCTTTATAACCGACTTCAAAAAAAGGAGGAGGTTGAAAAACAATATATCACGGGAATTTAACGCGTTATAACGTTTCATCGCGTTAAATTCCCGTGATATATTGTTAGAATATTTAGAAATGTGAGGGTAGAGGTAGAATTTTTTGCCCCAACAGTGCCAGTAAACCGAGACACGGAGACACCAGTCTACCCGGGACCACGGTCGTTGCAACACGGCCGAAACGTCGGGTGAAATAGGTAAATAAATAATCTAAAATCATCGCGTTAAATTCCCGTGATATATTGTTTTTCAATTATGAAACGCAAAAGTTTTAAAGTTAATAAGGAGGAGGTTCTCAAATGGTTAGCTTTAAAAAAAAATGTATTTTCCCCAATTACTGAAAGACGTGGATTTAGATTTTTTATTCTCACTTTCCTGGTGGTCCTATGGTAGGTATGGAGAAATTGAGGGATCGCCTTAAATATTATAGGCATACATAATAGCGATTTTGGTATTTTGATCAACAATGCAATCATTTGCACTCAGAAAATATCATTTGCTGAAGTGGAAGTGATGAAGAAGACTACAGATGGCCACTGGAACATCTTAATGCTAAGTATGTCACGGGTATAAAATATCTTGGAATCGTCATGAGATGTACTTAATGATAAATGATTTTCATGGTAATTGGAGGAAAATGCCAAAACTATAAAAATTATAATATTATGTTGAATAAGAATATGAGGTACGGGACGTACGGGTTGCCGGCGCGGTTTATCATTTTGTAGATTTGTCGAGTTGTTGGAAATGTAGGTTTAATTCTGTCTCTGAGTGAATTTTGTAGAACGAAATGTTAGTTTTCTGTGTATATTTGTGGACTGTTTGAATAAGGTTTTATATTTATTCTAGTTTCAAATGAATAACGGTGTAATTGAGGTAGATATTTGGTTTTATTTTTTACTTTACCATAAAACTAACTTTTTGTTAGTTATCCAAAATATATCTAGGTAGTTTTTTTTTTAATAAATATATATATAAATACCTACTGACTAGGTTCCACAACTGACCTGTATTATTACAAAATATTTGATAAAGTGCATCAAAATTACAAGACCGATTTAACTATCCACCAGCACCAGCACCAGCTAGTATCCAATTAAGTACCTAGTTTAAATAAACCGTCAGAAATCGACAAAACGCCACTATTATTATACGAATTACGAAGTCATTCTCCTATGTAAATATGCGCATACATTTAAGTTACAATAGAATGAATGAACACTGTTCTAGTGGGAAACGTTTAAATTATGCTTTAATTTTAGTACGTGGCACGTTTGTAGGGTTTTTTTGGAGAGGCTCGCGCTTGGCCACTGTCAGATAGTCTTATGGTAAGTAAGTAAGTAAATATTTATTTCTTAGTATATGGAACATTGAGATCTTACATTTAACATTGTTTCACACATACTACCGATAAGCGATGATGTGGTCGACGGTATAGCACGCTTGACGTATGTAACCTATTCACTCTTGACTTAAAGACCCCGAGGTTGTAGCTATGGGGAAACACAGACTCCGGCAGGTACCTACTAATAGCTATACTTGATGCAGTTTAGAGTATGAACAGCTCAAAATCAATCAAACTGAATTGGGGTCAGCTCCCAGTCAGCTACCCAATGCAGCTGAATAACAGTATTTTCGCCAGATAATTATGGAGTGACTGCATATCTAGCATCTGGATGAGAGTTGCAGAAAAACGAAACATTGCGTGCAAAGTGGAGCGGGCGAGCGCGCGCGCACCTTTTGGCGCCGACGTGTATATGTGTATGTTGTAGCAGTGGTCTGTTGTAGGCTGATTATGATGATGACTACCTATCTGACCTCCAGAGTTTTGTTGATAAATGCACTGTTGTATAGCGCAGTGCATTGGCTACGGGTTTATCTACTTATAACATCATTTTTAGGGTTCCGTACCCAAAGGGTAAAAACGGGACCCTATTACTAAGACTTCGCGATCCGTCTGTCTGTCTGTACGTCGGTCTCCAGCTGTATCTCATGAACCATGATAGCTAGACAGTTGAAATTTTCACAGATGATGTATTTTTGTTGCCGCTATAACAACAAATACTAAAAACAGTATAAAAAAAAACAGTATAAAATAAATATTTAAGGGGGGCGCTTGAAATATTCACAAAATGTTTAGTTGTATAATTACTTCAAAAATAATGATTATTAAATTAAAATAAAATAATTAAAGGGGGCTCCCATACAACAAACTTGATTTTATTGCAGTTTTGCGATAATGGTACGGAACCCTTCGTGTGCGAGTCCGACTCGCACTTGGCCGGTTTTTAATTTCGTAGATGAAACTGACAGCTGCCAATGACCTGTTTTTTTTAATGTAAGGCTGTATCGTAAATGATTTATCGAATCGATGTGACGTGAATCCCTAATTAAATTTTGCTAATTGGTGTAAACAATTGTTTTATGAAAAGAACGTATTTTTTTCTAAATATAACAGTATTTATATATTTAGTACATAATTTGTTATTGTAATGAATATGAAATCAACAATAAAATAAATGCGATTGATAGAATGAAGTCCGACATAAATGGGTGGAAATTAAATAAGAGTCACTAGTTTCTTAACAAATGTAATTTTTTGCCGTGAAATAGTTCCATTTTCGATCATTCAGGACACGACAATATTTTTGTCATGATAAAGTGGCAACCCCTCAAATATCAGTTTAGTCTACGAAATAAAAAAACAGAGTATACGTAACTATAATCTATATCGCTCACAGATTGTTTATCTGTGTGAATCTATTTACGATTCAATAGATTCTAGGTATTGGACGTTGTACCGCGTAACAGACGGGATATGACAGTTCTTCAAGGCTATTCAGCAAAAACTGCACTCATGCATAGAAATATCGTCTGTATGGCGCCTACTATATTTAACACATTGCCTAAACGTTGGAAGGAGCTGAATGGTAGGGCATTCAAGCGTCAATTAAAAATGTTTCTCTCGCAAAAAGCATATTATAGTGTCGCCGAATTTTTAGCTGAAAAAGTTTTTATTGATTGAATAGTTTATCTTTTTTTTTTCTGACAATAATAATAAATTTTATGAATTTTGACATTATGACATAATAATGATTTAATAATTTAAATGACATTCTGGAATGATAATATTGACATTTGTACATTTTTTTTTTTTTATTGACATGTCATTTTGGAATTATTATTTTATTTGAATTTTATTGTTTTGTTTGATTTTTGTTATTTTGATTTGAATTGTAATATTTTGATTTATATTCTATTATTAATATTTGCATGCCATTATAAAATAAGGCAAACATGACGCTCTTTATTTTACTTTTATTAACATCTCATACATATCAATAATTTGTTGTGTGTACTGTACTCATGTTTGAGCAAATAAAGAATGATTTGATTTGGGTTAATTATGTATCCTACCTACATAATTGACTAAATCAGACAAAAACAACGGTGTCTCTTCCAGATGGAATCACAGTATAAATATTTAAGTATGTAATATTAAAACCTAGATATTTTTCTTACTAACACGAGCTGCCATTACCTACACGTGGCTCAGGTCACTGCCATATACTAATACGTCATGTTATTATTTTCTACAGCAGGGGTACTCAAACGTAGTGTGTCGGCGCCTCAAAATATTCAGGCACCAAGAGATCGTATGCCTATCAATTCCTACTAAATGGAAACACAAAATTTCAATAAACAATAATATAACTTAGGTAAAAGAGAATGTAATTTTTTATCGTTTAGGACTCTTACACATAAACACGATACGGTATATTAAAACATTCCGTTTCTCAACAAATTGTTGTGTAGTTTTTTAGGGTTCCGTACCCAAAGGGTAAAAACGGGACCCTATTACTAAGACTTCGCGATCCGTCTGTCTGTCTGTCTGTCTGTCTGTCTGTCTGTCTGTCTGTCTGTCTGTCTGTCCGTCTGTCTCCAGGCTGTATCTCATGAACCGTGATAGCAAGACAGTTGAAATTTTCACAGATGATGTATTTCTGTTGCCGCTATAACAACAAATACTAAAAACAGTATAAAATTAATATTTAAGGGGGGCTCCCATACAACAAACGTGATATTTTTGCCGTTTTTGCTCGATATTAATAACGGCAACTGGTACACGCTTGAAATATTCACAGAATGTTTAGTTGTATATTTACTTCAAAAAATAATAAATAAAAAATAAAAATTAAGGGGGGCTCCCATACAACAAACGTGATTTTTATGCAGTATTTTGCGATAATGGTACGGAACCCTTCGTGTGCGAGTCCGACTCGCACTTGGCCGGTTTTATTTTTACCTTTTTGCCCTGAGATTATAATTAAACGATGCGTGTCTTCTTCGTTTTTAGGGTTACGTACCCAAAGGGTAAAAACGGGACCCTATTACTAAGACTTTACTGTCCGACTGTCTGTCTGTCACCAGGTCTCTCTCTGTCTCATGAACCGTGATAGCTAGATAGTTGAAATTTTCACAGATGATGTATTTCTGTTACCGCTATACTAAAAACAAGAATAATATAAATATTTAAGTAGGGCTCCCATACAACAAAGGTGATTTTTTGCTGTTTTTTGCGATAATGGTACGGAACTCTTCGTGTGCGAGTCCGATTCGCAAATGGCCGGTTTTACCGTTAATTATTATCATCCTTAGCCGGACTAAGCTCACTGCTGCACACAGACCTCCCTTTTATATACCTTGTGTCTATCTCAACTGTCTAGTGCCAGCCTAAACATGGTTCTACCCGCGATGGCAAAATTTCACCATCTCCTTTTACTAATACCCACTTTTCGAGACTTTCGGATTGATTCGGCAAACTCGCGTGATCGATTGTTTGAACACCCCTGATTTACAATCTCCACTTCTACAGCACAATACCTACTTCCTGAGAATCGTGATCGTGACGCTGCGTGCAAAAAGAAAAGAATAAAAAATCTCAATGTCAGAGCCGAGCCTAGCGACGGCTGTCTTGAATACTGTGATATTAAAATTGTCTCCGGGGAATTGGTTACGTCTTTTATGGTCTTATTTTTTGTAAGTGCGTGTTCCTTATATGAAAGGGATAATACTCAAGCAGAAAATAGCAGGTAGGTGCTGGAATTTAAATGGTAAGGAAAGAGTTCATGTAAAGGCGAAATTACAGGGTTAAAACACAACTGTGCAAGTTTACTAAAGACGGAAGAATGAAAACTGCTTCGTCGTTGGTACCTCTCGTTTTTAGCATTTTTCTACACCGACTTCCAAAACGAAAGTCGGTTATTTTTTTTTTGTGAAATAGTTTTTATTTCCTTCTTTTTAGTCAAGTACTGAAAGTATTAACAATTGATTGTGATTGGTCCTAGTCGCTTGAAAAAAGACAAAAAAAAATGCTCAGGTTGAACAGTTTGACAGCGATCTCAGTTGCTTTGACCTTTTAACCGACTTCAAAAAGGAGGAGGTTCTCAAATCGACTGTACGTTTTATTTTTTGTGTTTTACCTTAGAACTTTTTACGAAGTGAACCGATTGTTGATTCTTTTTTTATTTGAAAGCTGGTGCTTCTCATGTGGTCCCATTAAAATTTTATTGATCAAGATCTGACGAGTAGTTTTTGAGTTATCCTTAATCATGCGTATTTTCGTGGTCATAAAAGTTTAAGGGTCTTTAAGTCAGGAGTGAATGAGTGTCTTCTAGGCAAGCGTGCTTCAACGTCTATCTCCTCATCGCTTACCATCAGGTGAGATAGTGGTCAAGCGCAAGCCTATAGAAAAAATAAAATAAAAGAAGTTTGCATAACGAAGAAGACAAAAATATGAAACTTTTAACAAAAAAATTAAACAACTTTCTTTTTGGAAGTCGGGGTCAAAAACGAAAAAAAAAATTGATAACAAAGACACCGACTGCCGAAAAGAAAGTTGTTTAATTTTTTTGTTAAAAGTTTCATATTTTTGTCTTTTGTTTTAACCCCTTAATGTATGGATACGATACATATCATAGGTCAGAGTTACCTACGTGTAGCGGCACCGACACCGCCACTTACAAAGTAATGACATGACGTCACACAAATCCTACATCGCGCAAGCAAAGTTTGCGGCGCGATTTGAACGTATACAACAGTCCGACGATAACCGTTGGGCAGTTGCCCGGACCAGACACAACACCCGTCTGGTCGGAGGATCCTCCCTTTTCTATGGAGGTTTGTGGGACTTTACACCCTGTTCCACATACCTCCAAACTGGTGACCCTCGAACATGAACATCAGCGCAGCCTTCGTGCAGAGCTACTTCATCGTGAAGTCATCATCACTTCCTCAAGCTTTCGAGCAGCGAGTCATACAGCCAGCCAGTACCCACGGCATCTACGGGGGTATCCTGACCACCAGCATGCAGCGGACGCGCATACCTGGTCATCACCCTCAGCTTCTTTCATCACCGCTCCGACCCACTGGAGCCAGCAGCACTGTCCCGACTCACTGGGACACATCATCACCACTCCGAACTACTGGAGCCAGCAAAACTATCCCGACTCACTGGGATATCATCACCCCGACTCACTGGGACACATCATCACCGCTCCGACTACTGGAGCCAGCAAAACTATCCCGACTCACTGGGATATCATCACCCCGACTCACTGGGGCACAACCGCATACAGTTCCGACTCACCGCGAACTCTGCGACTTCCGGTTCTTCACGGGAACCAATTTTCCACTGGCCAGGCACGCATCACAAGATGTACGGACGACTCAACCTGCTATCGACTTACGGTCTCCGGAGGGGAGTGATGTAGCGGCACCGACACCGCCACTTACAAAGTAATGACATGACGTCACACAAATCCTACATCGCGCAAGCAAAGTTTGCGGCGCGATTTGAACGTATACAACAGTCCGACGATAACCGTTGGGCAGTTGCCCGGACCAGACACAACACCCGTCTGGTCGGAGGATCCTCCCTTTTCTATGGAGGTTTGTGGGACTTTACACCCTGTTCCACATACCTCCAAATACGTAACCCTTGAGGGACCAGAACATAATTTAAAATTAAATTCGTACTTAGTGCCGTGATGAAGGAAAACAACGAAAGGGTAATCCAGTGAGAATAATTTAGAAAATGCATTAGATCAAGGTCTGCTGTGTTTTGAGAAAATTGAAATGAAACCAGCAGATCATCCAATCCAGCAAATTTTAATTTCCATTTTAGTAAAATACAGATCGTTCTTTCATTTCAGAGGTTTATAAGGTTTTCTTAATAACTTAATTAATTTTGGGATAACGTTAAAAATTATATTTTAGTAGTTCATAATTTTATTAGACCAACAAAATGAACTCTTGTCTAAAATATTTAAATTTAAATAATATCTGGAAAAGATTTTGCCTCGGTTGGTAGATACTTAACAGGACTTTTTGGAATAATTTAATTAAAAAGTCAGTTAAGTACTGAGAATTAAGCGATAAGGTAATTTAGTGAAAAAAACAATGGCCCTCGCTCTAATGTGTGCAGTAAATGTCATTCGTTCCGGGTTAGAGGTCATGGTGAATAAATTCATTTAACTTTAGTGTGGGACTTTAACCTTTCGTGTTCATGTAATTAGCGAAACAATAGAAAAATCATTGTGTCTCGCTTGGATCCACGTCCTATGCACAAGAAAGTAGACACAGGGAAGGCTGGGTCGACCCAACGCGAATGTATACGTACATCCGTGGTGGGGCGCCCCGCAGGCTTATTACGTATCTTTTGCAAGAGCAAAACGATCCATGAACAATTCATGAGATACCCACCTTTCAAGCTTTTTCACCTTCCCAATTTGCTTCAAGTGGATTAAAACAGTTTTATCACTAACACCCCAGCCTGCAGCTAACTCGGACGTGGTTTGCGATGGATCCGCTTCCACAATAGCTATCAATTCTTCATTATCAACTTTGGTCTCCGGCCGTCCACGGGGCTTGTTCTGCAGGTCGAAATTGCCAAAACGAAAACGTTGGAACCAAAAACGCACTGTGTTTTCTTTTGCGACACCATCGCCATACACATCATTAATCCTTCGAGCGGTTTCTGCAGCACTGGTGCCACGATGGAACTCGTACTCGTAAATAACGCGATATTTCAAGTTTCCCATTTTGTAAACTGACTGCCACAAACAAAAAACCAAAAGAGGAAAAAACAAATGAATTACGGTTTTCCAAACACAAAAGCATGAGTAAATAGCTGTATAAATTTAAAATTGGAATTCCATACCAAAGAGGAGATATTTGAGATCAAAGTGGCCAGTAAGACAAAACGCCTATTTCATAGGTAAGAAACGTTTTTTTTTTTTTTAAATAACTTATATTTGATAATCTCACTGACGGACTAAATATCTCTATTGTGACTACCGACGACGAATGGATATGTAGGTATGGATGAAGCTTCGTTCGCCAACCTCAAATTAATTCTAATAAGGACTGAATGATGATGATGTTTTCTGTTCGTATGAATATTGAGACAAATACATAACATCAAGTAACAGGAACAATTATTGTAATTCATTCATTTCAAATTTTAAACATCCAATTTACAGAATAAATAAAACAACAATAAAAAATCAGCTAACACTTGATATGCCAACTTGTCTTACTATCAACGTGATGCCTTCATTATTCAATCACCCATCGACGGCGGACACACATGAATACATAAGAAATACGATATCTTCGCATCTCACGATTCCATTGAGAAAATTGATGGCAGTTAGCACAACCGGAACCGGCAAGGCATGGGTAAAATTTTTCGATATATTTTCAAAAAGTAGTCGATATTCGCTGTCGATATTTTTACCCTAGATAAATCAAAGATCGTTTTTATTTCCAGTACTATTTTAGTAGTTTTTAGGGTTCCGTACCTAAAGGGTAAAAACCGGACCCTATTACTAAGACTCCACGATCCGTCTGTCTGTCTGTCTGTCTGTCTGTCTGTCTGTCTGTCTATCTGTCTGTCTGTCCGTCTGTCACCAGGCTGTATCTCATGAAACGTGAATGCTAGACAGTTAAAATTTTCACAGATGATGTATTTCTGTTGCCGCTATAACAACAAATACTATAAACAAAATAAAATAAATATTTATGTGGGGCTCCCATCCAACAAACGTGCTTTTTTTTGCCGTTTTTTGCGATAATGGTACGGAACCGAATATGTGCGCAAGTCCGACTCGCACTTGGCCGGTTTTATTTCCCATAGTGTTGCCATAATATCGTGCGGTCATATGCGTCACATCGTGCGGATTCCCGCATCCTTCACCAGATCATCGGTCCATCTTGTTAGATGCCTTTTAATGCTGCGTGTTCCGGTTCGCAGTCGCAACTTTTCAATTTGATATCTCATCATCATCGTCATCAGTCTTTTATTTCCCACTGCTGGGACACAGCCCTCCTCACGAAGTTTTCCTTCACCATTTTTAGAGCAGTGGTGATGAAATAATTTACACAAAGCAAAGGGCCTGCCTTTGTCGAACCCACGACCCAACACGTACCTAAGTCATTTCCATCGATATTTTTTCATTTACCCATCCCTAGAACCGCTTGCCGGGACAGACGCAGCATTGTATGCTAATGCGTCCATTGAGAACGGATCAATCAAGCGAAATGAATATTATATCGGGTTCAGACCAACATCGACAGTCCGACACGTTCTGTTTGACCATTTTTTTGGGGATTGTATTTCATTTCCGTGTGTTAAATGAACGTGTTCATTTCAGTGTTTTTTTTTTTTAATTGAGAAATTAAGTGCACGGTAGATATACGTGTGGTTTTATAAATATGAAAATGTATGTTTTATTTTTATTAAATGATTTTAAAACAATTGTGCTTGTTTCAAAGAGAACATTATTTCGCAGTAGCTTTTGCAGTTTTAATGCGTGATATACGAAACAAGAGCAGTCATACAATATTCATCAGATAAAAGTAACTACTTGAAGGCTATTTGAAGACCTCGGCTCAGCAGGTAGATGGTGATGTTCTTCAGAAAGGTGAGTCGCAGTACTCATAACGGGCGTGCGTGTAAGACTAGATGTATTAGCGTGAGAGAAGCAAAAGTAGTATGTAAGGATCGTAGTATGTAAGTATCGTAGTAAGTAAGGATCGTAGTACGTAAGGATCATAGTATGTAAGGATCGTAGTACGTAAGGATCGTAGTACGTAAGGATCGTAGTATGTAAGGATCGTAGTACGTAAGGATCGTAGTATGTAAGTATCGTAATATATAAGGATCGAAAAAAGTTTGTTCTGTAGTTTCTGTCTACCCCCATGGGTAAAAGGTGTGATTTTGTGAATGTATGCCCAGCAGGTGGTATTTTGACTTACTGCTGGCACACGTATTTACCCAGTTACCTACATAACGTTGATTTTATAAATGCTGACCTGTTTATAAAAGGCAAGGTTTTATTTAACGTTACATAAATTTTATTAATGTCTATTTAAACAAGATATACAGCCTTCTATTTAATTACCCACCTGCACGTTAATAAGGATAAAAATATATTTTAATATTATGGTCACGTATCTCGACGGGCATTTTTTGCAAGTTGCATGGAAGTGGAACGTATTTTATTAAAAATATAAATAATGCACACAGGCCTGTGACACATTCTTCATTCTTTTTAACTTAAAATTCTGTTAAACCATTGGAGTGTTAATTAGCCTGTTCTTAAATAAGACTATTATTACAATTAAGTTTTTTATTGCTAGCCAACTACATACTCCACTTTTTAGGGTTCCAAACGGGGGCTCCATTTGGATCCTTCAGGTACGGAACCCTGCTTTGCTGTCAATCACGTGTCTGTCTGTCCTTATGTGTGTATGTCCGTCGTCTGTCAAACAGGTGGAACAGCCAAACAGTTGGAGCTACAGTCTTCAAATTTTCAGGTACGGAACCCTGCTTTGCTGTCAATCACGTGTCTGTTGTCCTTATGTATGTCTGTCCTTAGTCTGTCAAACAGGTGGAACAGCCAAACAGTTGGGGCTACAGTCTTAAAATTTTCACACTATGATCATCTTGTTGACCCAAAGCCATACAAATTGTGAAATTTTATTTTAATGTATTTTTTTTAAGTTGGGCTCCAATACAGATAAAGGAATAAATCTCGTGAAAAAAAATTTACTTACCCCGTATAGTGCGGTATCATTTAGAGCTCGTTGAGTAAATAATTACTCTATATATTGTTTTAAAAAATATTGGAAAACAACGGAATGAGAAGCCACCAAGTCAGCTTTTTATTACAAAATTTGTTCCGTAGATTTTTTTAACATCCTATTAATTATCAACTTGAAATTTGGTGATAATGTTTATAATCTATACTTCTATACTAATATTATGAAGAGGAAAGTTTTTTTGTTTGTTTGTACCGAATAGGCTCCTAAATTTCTAGACCGATTTAAAAAACCTTTCACCAATAGAAAGCTACATTATTCCTGAAAGACATAGGCTATTTTTAATCCCGAAAACGGGTCGTATGGGGTGGTCCACGGGTGCGAAGCCGCGGGGAACAGCTAGTTACGTATATTTTACCAACAAATCACATCCTACTTTGAAATTCCCTCATTTTTCTTATTACAACCAACTTTATTTTGCGGTTTGGTACGGAACCCTAAATGTCCGACAAGCACATGGCCGGTTTTTTCATCTATCATGAGACTGCAGAGTCTACCTACCAGTAAGTACGGCAAACGACTATACTTTATTTTCAGAAAAGAACCAACCGTTTGGACGATAAAATACAGCGTTTTTAAATCGCCCATCTGTACTCTGTCTTACTCGTCAAGCGGCGCTAAAACTTTGAAGACACAAAGTGAACTTGACACAATTGCCAATTTACATATTCGTGAACAGCATGCGTTTGTACAACATAGTTTTATTACTTACGGAAACGGAAATCCGCTATTTAAAGTCGTATGACATTAATCTTGCACCAAAATCGCGTGTGAAAGCTTAGTTTTACTGTCTTGCATTATGAATCGACTCTTGATCCTGAGGTTATTAACCTCGCGTGGAGTAGTGTTGAGCAAAAAACCTAGAGTTGTTCTAATAAAAACTTGTTACATACTGTATGAAGTTTTTGTTTTTTGGAGAACAGGTTTATTTATTAATCTTCCGTTCAGCAGGGTTCATTTACATTTTCTAATTGTTTCCCGCGGCTTCTCTCCTAATCTATAATGAGTAAACGTAGCTTTATACAAGGGAAAGCATCTTTGAATCGGATCAGTACTATCAGAGAGTAATCACCATCATCATTTCAGACGAAAGACGTCCACTGCTGGACATAGGCCTCCCCCAGGCGTCGCCACATTGACCGATCCCGTGCGTCTCGCATCCAGCGCCTTCCCGCAACCTTAACCAGGTCATCGGTCCACCTAGTGGGAGGTCTTCCAGCGCATCGTGTTCCGGTTTGCGTTCGCCATTCCAGAACTTTTCGGCCCCATCGGCCACCCGTTCTTTATTTTTTATTTATCTATAGGCTCGCGTTTGACCACTATCTCACCTGATGGTAAGCGATGATGTGGTCGACGGTGAAGCACGCTTGCCTAGATGTAACCTATTCACTCTTGACTTAAAGACCCCAAGGTTGTAGGTATCAGGCAACAAAGACTCCGGCAGGGAATTTCACTCCTTAGCTGTGCGTACAATGAAAGTATTCGCAAAATGCTTTGTACGTATGGGTGGGATGTCCACCATGTACCGGTGGTGCTTTCTAAGAGTATCTCTAGCAAATAAACAATTATAGCTCTTCAAAATATTAGTATAAATTACGTCACACTATATCCTTGACTTTTGTTTATTTAGTTATTACTAAGACCTTGGGCATCACCAGACAGCAAATAATTTAAATTTACATCACATTCTCACAAGTCTAAAATTAAACCATCAGAACACAGTATTTTACGAGTATCTACCAAACAGGTACAAAATAAGTCAAAACCGTGTTAAAAATAAGACGAAGCACACAAGTCAAACTAGTTTTAAAGGAAACTGTAGACAGAGTGTAGGATATTAGTTTCAAAGGCTTTGCCACAAGACCTAGCTGTGGTGAGCCGATAACGAAACTGAGAATGTACAAAGTTACGGTATGTTGTGTGTATATTCTTTGCAGTGGGACAAAGCCGATATGTTTGCATTCAGTGTTAAGACTACTATGAACTACTTGTGGTATTTTGCTGCTCTGTGTAAGATTTTCGTGTTTTGGAGTGTATATGTAGCCCTTTCCTGATTGGCCAACGCAATTTAAATAGGGATGTTTCCTGGTTAGAAAAATGATAATTCTAATTAGTCCGTCGGTGAGATTATCAAATAATATTGGACACGTATTTTTTGCTTTACCAAATCAATAAAAATTTACAAAGTTAAAGCGCATCAAAGTTCAGGAGTGGGGGCTTGTGACGTCACTAAGGCATTATAAAGTATTACACTAAGGCAGTATTTCAACGCATTATATCATCGTCACTTTATGTTTACGTGCGAAAAGAAAAAATAACGTGTTCAATATTTTTTATTAATCTACCTGACGGACAAAAAACTAATTTTCAGTTAACTATCCTTGCGTCGATAGGCGATATCACGCACGTATTTTTTATGTAAAATTCAAGTGCGTATCTGTCGAATAGCATCGCATTGCGTCCATGTGTGTATACTTGCAATTTCACTTAGTAAAAATCACTTATCAGTGTGTGATATAAATCGAATTGCATCGCGCCATCAGTAAAAGGCCTTTATGTTGGGACTTTCGTCTTTGATTGCATGTGTGCTCAATGCAGATTGCAATGTCTCAACATTTTCTTCGTCATTCTCGTCATCATGTTGACATAAACGTTGATGAATTCAAACTCAATACATTTATAGGCCCCGTCCGAAAGTATTGGCGAAGAGGGGGTAAGTTCGCGCATAGTGCGTGAACTGAACTAAACTTAACAACCACCTAGTGAACGGAACGTGGACGTGACGCGATTGGTCAGTCGATCCATGTGTCAACTGACCAACCAATTGCGCGCTCGGAACGGTGCTAAACGTTTCCCGCATCCCGCTTGGTAACCAAAGCAACCTAAAAAACGACTTGTGCGCATCTAACTACTCATATCAAGTTACGCGCCGACAACTATACTGCAATTAAACCATTTACCTACTTTGATTTTTAAGGACGTCCGTCAGTCAGAAAAATGGGCATGAAAAGACTATAAATTAACCAGAGTACCAGCTACAGCTGAGTGTGAGAACCTTGACCTTGAGAGGCTCGAGAACCTGAGTCACTAGTCAGCCCCTATACTCAACATTGCTAAAAGAATCAGGTAGATTAAAAACGTGAATATTCTACTTAGCCTTAGAAAAAATCTTTCGATAAAAAAATCCTTTCTTTGGATAAAATCCATTCTATCAAAGATCGTATCAAAAACAACCTAACAACACGTTAACTACATGTTTCCGATACAATTTAATCAGACAAGCCGTAAAATTAATACATACGAACATTTATGTATCGCAAGCGATAACCAATTTGCAGTTACGAAGGTAATGAACGAGAGAAATGGCAGGCTGGAGAACATATTCAGCTCATGTTATGTTCTGGCTTATTTACAACATAATGCCACGTATTTGCCGAAGGCGGCAATAGAGAAATTTGGAGCAGAAATTTCATGGACAGGAATCACGTGCGGTTAGCGCTTCACAGCAATGAGATATTTAGTTTCCACAAAATCGAGCGTCTATTCATTGAGTATCAACGTGTCTATAACTTAAGTGACTGAAGCTCTGGCAACTGGGAATCAAAATGCTTTAAATTATTTTGAACAGGTTTAGGTAAAATTTAGTGTCTATAACCTTCGCAACTGAAGCTCTGGCAACTGGGCACCAAAATGCTTTAAATTAGTCTGCACAGGTTTAGGTAATATTTAGTGTCTATAACTTACGTGACTGAAGCTCTAGCAACTGGAAACCGCAATGCTTTCAATTAGTCTGCACAGGTTAAGGTAATATTTAGTGTCTATAACTTCCGTGACTGAAGCTCTAGCAACTGGGAACCTAAATGCTTTAAATTAGTCTGCACAGGTTTAGGTAATATTTAGTGTCTATAACTATAACTAACGTGACTGAAGCTCTGGCAACTGGGAACCTAAATGTTTTAAATTAGTCTGCACAGGTTTAGGTCATGTATAGTGTCTATAACTTACGTGACTGAAGCTCTAGCAACTGGGAACCTCAATGCTTTCAATTAGTCTGCACAGGTTTAGGTAATATTTAGTGTCTATAACTTACTTGACTGAAGCTCTGGCAACTGGGAACCTCAATGCTTTAAATTAGTCTGCATAGGTTCAGGTAATATTTAGTGTCTATAACTTCCGTGACTGAAGCTCTGGCAACTGGGAAACTCAATGCTTTAAATTAGTCTGCACAGGTTTAGGTAATATTTAGTGTCTATAACTAACGTGACTGAAGCTCTGGCGACTGGGAAACGCAATGCATCCATAACTTACGAGACTGAAGCTCTGGCAACTGGGAACCTCAATGCTTTCAATTAGTCTTCACAGGTTTAGGTAATATTTAGTGTCTATAACTTCCGTGACTGAAGCTCTGGCAACTGGGAACCTCAATGATTTAAATTAGTCTGCACAGGTTTAGGTAATATTTAGAGTCTATAACTAACTTGACTGAAGCTCTGGCAACTGGGAACCTCAATGCTTTAAAATAGTCTGCACAGGATTAGGTAATATTTAGTGTCTATAACATACGTGACTGAAGCTCTGGCAACTGGGAACCTCAATGCTTTCAATTAGTCTGCACAGGTTTAGGTAATATTTAGTGTCTATAACTTACGTGACTGAAGCTCTAGCAACAGGGAACCTCAATGCTTTCAATTAGTCTTCACAGGTTTAGGTAATATTTAGAGTCTATAACTAACTTGACTGAAGCTCCGGCAACTGGGAACCTCAATGCTTTAAAATAGTCTGCACAGGATTAGGTAATATTTAGTGTCTATAACATACGTGACTGAAGCTCTGGCAACTGGGAACCTCAATGCTTTAAATTAGTCTGCACAGGATTAGGTAATATTTAGTGTCTATAACTTCCGTGACTGAAGCTCTGGCAACTGGGAACCTCAATGCTTTAAATTAGTCTGCACAGGTTTAGGTAATATTTAGAGTCTATAACTAACTTGACTGAAGCTCCGGCAACTGGGAACCTCAATGCTTTAAAATAGTCTGCACAGGATTAGGTAATATTTAGTGTCTATAACATACGTGACTGAAGCTCTGGCAACTGGGAACCTCAATGCTTTAAATTAGTCTGCACAGGATTAGGTAATATTTAGTGTCTATAACTTACGAGACTGAAGCTCTGGCAACTGGGAACCTCAATGCGTCTATAACTTACGAGACTGAAGCTCTGGCAACTAGGAACCTCAATGCTTTAAATTAGTTTGCACAGGTTCAGGTAATATTTAGTGTCCATAACTTCCGTGACTGAAGCTCTGGCAACTGGGAACCTCAATGCTTTAAATTAGTCTGCACAGGTTAAGGTAATATTTAGTGTCTATAACTAACGTGACTGAAGCTCTGGCAACTGGACACCTCAATGCGTCCATAGCTTACGAGACTGAAGCTCTGGCAACTGGGAGCCTCAATGCTTTAAATTAGTCTGCACAGGTTTAGGTAATATTTAGTGTCTATAACTTACGTGACTGAATCTATTGCAACTGGGAAGTGGGCACCTAAATGCTTTAAATATATAAGCAATTTACATAATTATCAACTTGTGTTTAACTGTGTTCTAGCCGATCAATTCTGTAGACAGCAACTCGAAGTCACCTGTCATTCCAACCTATGCTAGGCATTGACAGCTTAATTCAAACTTACTTCATCTTAGTCATCACGGCGAGATTTTTTACAGAATATCACTATTGCTTTTTACCTGGATAATAAATAATTTGCGATTTTTGACGTTGCGTTGGAAGGCCTCGCACCAGGTGGACCGATGACCTGGTGAAGGTTGCGTTGCGGGGATCCGCTGGATGCGAGACGCACGGGACCGATCAATGTTACGATGCTTAGGGGAGGCCTGTATCCAGCAGTGGACGTATTTCGGCTGATATGATGATGATGATGATGAATAAACAATTTCTAGTTACCCTAATTTAAAGCTCCTATTAAAATTCTAATTCTAAATTTCGAAGAACCAAGTAATACAGAAGAAAATGTAGCTTAGCAACATAACTAATTAAGAGTATCAAGTTGTACGTGTAACAACAGCGGAAACAACAAGTGTAAAGAACAATGACCGATTAAGTAACCCCCCAAGGCTAAACAAGCGAGAACTTCTTCAAGATTACACATATTACATACATACACAGTAAGAAATTACGTGAAACACTTTGCCCTGAATACTAATTTTATTTTGTTGGCACGTCAAACACGCAGCGTAACGTTAATGTGTTTGGAGATGAAACTCGTGTCCCATGCAATGAACTACCATCCTTAGCTAAAATGTCATTATCTGACAATCGGCAAATTTTAGTTTTTTGTCATCATAATCAGCAAAAATTCTCTATCGATCTTTCTCAGCCGTATTTTTCTACTATTAATAGATCATCATCATCATCATATCAGCCGAAAGACGTCCACTGATGGACATAGGCCTCCCCCAAGCGTCGCCACATTGACCGGTCCCGTGCGTCCCGCAACCAGCGGCATAGATACCGGTTAAAAAATGAAAAAGCCGTTTAGTTCCCCAAAATTCTATGGTTACAAACCTATTATTGATAAGATTAAATCGTTGATATAAACTAACAATGAAAGTGCTTAGTAAGATTATTTTTTTGTCACCGGAAACTCTTGCATAAATATGATTTATAGTTGCCTATAACTCAAAATATGATTTTGTCAGATAGTAGCCTTATAACTTGTGGATGGCAGTGAAGGTTAGTACCATGTAGGCAGGTCTGCATGTGTCACAAACATCGACAATGACCCAGTAACAAGGAAATCAACTTTATTCTCTTTAATGAATCCGAATTACGACGAAAATACATCCAATTAACAAAGTAATTCCTTAATCGCTTTTCGAAAAACTGGTCCCACTGAATTGGTAAGGTTGTGAAAGAACGCCTCCTTAAACAAAAGTTCCTTCTTTGGAATGATTAATAAATAATTCGTAATTTCATAAAGGTTGGAATCTCAGACATCACGGACAAAAAATTAAATTAATATCGCTGAGCGCAAGATCTTGAAAACTCTGAAATATTAATAATTTCAGACGCCTGAATTGTACAATATTTAATTTTAAGATAGGCTAGGTGCTTTATCTTATTATACCCCCGTTTAAAGAATTATTCCTTTTCCGATTTTGCCCAGCTGGGTGCGTTGCTGCGTAGGACTGGTTACGACCAATACCAGGCATTATAAGTAATGCCTATCCTTGAGAGAAGCTTAGGGCCTATTTAATACACCTAACCGGTAAGCGACTGGTGACAGTCTGACCAACCCGCAATTTTATAAATCGATTTCATACATTTTCTGTTCTTGAACGTCGCTTGACGTGAAAATGTGACAATTATTTAATTATTGACAAATGTAACATTGTCACTTATATTCTGTGAGCTTACATTATTAAATAGAGTCGTATTACCGAACCTTGTTAAAGGCCAGTCGGTGTTCTGGCTAAAATTATGATGATGATAATTTCAGCCATTAATATTCAGTGATTGACTCCGTGTTGTCGATTTCAGCACTGTAGCTTAGTACCTGAATAACAACAACCCAGCTTTTGTATCCTTGGAAATGTCTATGTCGGCCTTTTGGCTGAAATTGTGATAATGATAATTTTAACCAGTAATTATCCAGGTAGTTGCGGCTTAGTATCTCAATGCCCAAAACAAACCAGCCTTTGTCAATCCAAGCACGACCTAAAGATAGGACAATACATTTTATCACAAAGAACATGCAGGAATCCCACACGAGTGCGATAATGTAATTAATTCCACGCGCGTGTGGGATTCCCTTTAACGGTAAAAAGTTAAGTTAATTGTCAAGTATTTAGGGTAACTTAATACCTCAAGCGGTAAGCATTTACGAAGGCGTCGAATTAAGCAGGCTTTGTAGTTTGGACAGAAGCCCAAAATTGGATCAATTATAGAGCTGACAGTTACTTGACAATAAGAAAAAAAAAGGCATTTTAGGGTCTTATTTGCCCTACCTGCTATCAGAAATTGTTGGAGATTGAGGATGGTGGTATTGAAGGTTGAAGGTTTTAGCATAATTCACCCGAGTGCTACGAAATCTACTCGCGACCATCATCGGACGTTTAACGAACTCGAACAAATAGGGATGATGACAAAAAAAACTATTTAGTCCGTCAGTTAGATTACCTACACATATTCGATACGTATTTTTTATTTTGCCGCTTAAATAGAAAATTACGATGACACAGTGCGTTGAAATATCGTGTGACGTCACACCTTGCTACACTTTATATAGACAAATTGACGTCACAAGACGTCACGACTCACGACGAGCACTCTTGAACTTTGATGCGCTTTATCCTTGTAATTATATTTGATAAACCAAAAACTACATGTCCAATATTATTTGATAATCTCAATGACGGACTTAATAGAATTATCATTTTACGTCCCAGGAAACATGCCTATTAACTTTTCGACGTATCAATTACGTTGCGGTCATACATTCAAGACTTTGCCATGACAACGATTGACCTTCAAGTCATATTTATATATCAGCGTGATATCCATGATCATTATCCACAGTTCATCTTTTGATGACCCACTACATCGATCAAGTATACTATATTTATCATGTGCCTACCTACTATGCTGATACCTATAGCACAACTACGTAACCGTGCAGATTAGTATTTAATTCACACCGATAAGACTCGGAGCGATATCGAGATCAATCTAGAGCTAATAAAGTCAAAGGAATTAGCACTGCAAGATAATTAATCGAAATATTTCTTTTTTTTTATTGAATGTTGACATTGAGTTTATGTAGTAAACAATAAGAAAATAAGTGTTATGTATAGGCTTGTCACTAGTTATTTCGGGATCGTCAATTAGTACGCAAAAAAAAAAACGTCGCGTATGGCTGAGATATTTTCGCTACCGGAATTTCACATGATCAATCCACCATCAATGGACTTTTGTTGTCACCCTAAAGAACCTTTGTTACAGTGTTGTTGTTAAGCTGATTGGCAAAATATACTACTAGAATAGATTACTTGTTTTAAAATTTAGTCTAGCTTAGTTGCAAAATAGGCCTTTACAATGTAATAATGAGCTTAGGTGGCCAAAAATAATTTAAAAGGACAGGAAGGAGCTGGTAGGCAGTTATATCGCGGTTATGTCTAGGAATCGCAGGAGAAGAAAGTCACGGAGAGACCTCTTAGGGAGAGCTTTCGTACTAATAAATAATGGTGAAATTACGGTAACTTAATCTGTAAATAAGTACTTTTAATAAACTTGTATTACCGTACCACTTATTATCTCTGATACAATGTCACTTTGTCTAGAGCCCTCATAACTGTCTGTTGAATTCATTGCAAGATACTCGGAACAATTTCCATACCAGCCAGTTGAAAAGATCGTGAGCAATTTGCTTATGCTCGTAACAGTTAGCGGAGGACTTTAATCATTCTTCCATAGTGACGTCATAGCTTCGCCGTACGGATGTGCGTTGTATTGTTTATACAACACGACATACTGCAGTGCAATGCTGACGTTCTTAGGAGAAATTACAGCCTGTGACAACAATGATGTCATGGAAAAATTGGTTTGGAGTCGTCACACCGAAATGTTCCACTGAAAAGAAAAACGTTTTGTCTTACAGAGAAGGAACAAGCTCATATAGTGTTGCCGTTTTCAGACTCAGGTTTTCTTACGATATTTTACACCAACGTTAGATACTTTAGTATGTGTTGTATTAGATTAACTAAAAAAGTACCTCATATACAAATAAAACACTCTATTGGCTATTGTAAAATTTGTGTCTGCATACAGTCGTGATCAATATTACAACTGTGTAGGTGTGCAGTGCAAACACGGGTTATGGTCAAATCGGGGTCCCTCAATGACAATAATAGGCCCTCTCATGATTCACACTTATATTATACCTACAACTGTCAATTTATTTCAAAATATAACTACGTGACTAAAACGTAATCTCATCAGCATCACTTACCCTACTAAACTTGTTAACTAATCCATTTATAACCGTTTATCATCAACCAGATCTTCTTTTGACTAAGTTTCAAATAAACAGATTAGAGTCTTACAAACGATGTCAGAACATTTTCTGAAAGTGTTACCTCATAAGTTCAGTAAATATGTGAAAACTAAGTAAATATGTTTAGTGAAGCCCAGTTTTCTTATCACTAAGTAGAGCGAGGAAGTTAAAAACGTAGACTGATAAGAGTTATTTATTTAGTTTGTAATGGTTTTAAAGTAAAAGAAGTAGGAACTGCTTCGTTGATGATAAGAGAACAATACACGTGTAGATGAATGATAGCGACAGAACTTTCAAAAGGATTGAGAAAGAGAGAGCAATAGAATAAAGCTTTTGTTGTATAAACAAGATAAAATTATTTGCGAATGTTTTTAGTAGGTACGATACTACATTCATTTGTTTACAATCATGGGTCAAAAGTGCAGTCGTTATCACCCAAAGCTTAATTGCCTAAAATAGGTTTGTTGAAAAAATTCAAACTTTGGGCCATTGATATTTTTTTCTAAATACTTTTCGTCTTAATAATTGTCTTATTAAGTGATAAGAACTGATCAACCCATGTAAGTACAGTCAAGGAACAAAAGTGCAGTCGCATTCACCCAAAGTTTTTTGTACCAATCCAATTTTTTTTTGTAGAAGAAATTCAAAGTATAGATTAAATTAGTCTATTGACAATAGGTCTTATTCTATGAATAAATTTTTGGCCAATACAGCTTTGGGTCACCTACTTGTGGTAATCACTTGCGTCTGTACTTTTACCCTTGACTGTTCCTATTATGGGCAGCTCATTCAAAGTTTTTTTTTGTTGTAATCAATATCATATTGAGTAAAAAGTATTGACCAGGTCTAAAAAACAATCTACTAACCACGCAGTACCAGATAGTGTTGCAACATGTAAAAATATACGAACTACAGCACTAACTCCATTTAATCATAGTGAGTCTCTAGCGGTTCAGACTGCGATAGTAGTTAACACTAAAATTTCTCACTAAAACTTCAAATTAAGCCATGAATCCGCGTTTTAATTGCGGTTGCGAAACCACGGCTTTTCGAATTCTAATTACTTTGAACTTCATTATTAAAGGAATTAGCGAGGACTCGAACTATAGTGCAGTAGCTAAAGAAGAGGGGAAACTTTTCGATACTGTTATCAACTATGAATTTGTTGGTAATCAGCTTAAGCGAGCGAGTATAATTATTCATTAATGAGAGCAGTTGGCCATTGGTTACGAGCCCCGACTTACGAGTAGTAGGGCGTGGGTTCGAACCCAGACAAACGCATTACTTTGAGTAATTTATTTCATCACCGCTGCTCTCAAAATGGTGAAAGAAAACATCGGCATGTCCTAGCACCAAAAATTCGATGACATGTGACATCTACCAATCCGTACTATTCACGGGTGGTGGAGAGGGAGTGGGCTATACCCACTCCCTCTCTATGAGTGAAGGCCTGTTTCCCAGCAGTGGGAACATTAGAAGGCTGATGATGATGATGATGAATGAGATGACGGAAGAAATAAGCTTGTAGAACGGCAAACGATTAAGAAATTGCATCATACAAAATGTCTAAGCAAAGTGAAATTCTATTAGCGAATAAAGATTGTGAAACAACATAAAAATTTGCATATTTGCAATTTGCCACTACATTGCCACATGGTCAATCCCAAACATTTCGGTCTTTTGACAACCTTTATTGCAAATGGATAAAGTTTAAAATAATTGTTTAAATGATTCTGTTACAATTGCAATCAATAGGTACTTCTTGCCAGAGAACTAGACGAAATAAAGTACGATGTGGCAAGTAGATGTAAAGGTACACAACCTGAGACACAGACACAGTTTCGGTTGTCGCAACATTCTGCAACAATTTCTGAAAATAAAACAACACTTCGTAAATCGTGTTAGGAAAGTGGATTTAGAATACATTGAATACAAAGTGAGTATCTACAATACTTTGTAACATACTTAGTCACAGGACGAGAATATGAAATAAACCTTATTTTATATTCATGTCGTAACTTTTCGAACATTCTTATCTTCTTAGAAACAAAACCATTATACCTATATAAGAATTCAGAAATTATTTTTTTGAATACACTATTCTTAGAGATGCCCGACACTGAAAAGTTCTGATTTTCAGAAATAAGTGAAAGAGCTCTTTTTGGATTATTAATACTGTTGATAAACACTTAATATAAATAATGAAGGATTTCTTAGTGATATTATGTTATTTATAAAATTCAAGGATATTGAAAAAAATAAATGATTTATTGAATCCCACACAGCTGTCAAAAATAAAGTCACTGACAATGGAAGAAAAATAATCCAAATTTATGGACATAGATATAATAATGTACAACTTTATATTTTTTCATAAAAATATGTCTAATTTCAGCCAAGACCAATATCACTGCTTTTTAAGTTTTCCCTCAGTAAAATTGGCTTCTTCGTCTGTTGATCTATTTTAATACACCACGTTTTCATAAAAAGATAATTTCATTTTTGGCATTACTAAAAGAAATTGCTTAAGGAAGCTTGTACAGATTCATTTCTTAATTTTGTATCCAATTTGTTATTCGGTTTTACCTAACAGAGCTTTTTTGTCCTTGACAAAAATATGGAACAAATATTTATAGCATTTGCGTCCTGACGTTCTGGTTTTGATTGAAAATGTAACAACAGTTTGGGCGTAGTATCGCACACTAAATTAAAAAAACCGGCCAAGTGCGAGTCGGACTCGCGCACGAAGGGTTCCGTACCATTATCGCAAAAAACGGCATAAAAATCACGTTTGTTGTATGGGAGCCCCACTTAAATATTTATTTTATTTTTAGTATTTGTTGTTATAGCAGCAACAGAAATACATCATCTGTGAAAATTTCAACTGTCTAACTATCACGGTTTATGAGATACAGCCTGGTGACAGACAGACAGACAGACGGACCGCGAAGTCTCAGTAATAGGGTCCCGTTTTTACCCTTTGGGTACGGAACCCTAAAAAGATCAATATAGAAACGAGATACAAAGATACTATGTCCCTATAACGCAAATAGATAAAAATAATATAGAAAGATACCTCAAACAAGCCCAATTGCCATAACAGACAACCCAGGACCGAACAACTTGACGCAGGAAAGGAAGAAGGAGAAGAAATACACAAGACCGAAAAGTATAGTTTAGTAACAAGTCCGAAAGCCGAAGACAATGAAGTTTCAGCAAAAAATTAACACCAAATATCCAACAAACAATCCTTCAAAAGACGTCAAAGTTTCAAAGCACCGTTATCCATTAACATTTTCTAATATTAAACACAACCAACTTAAACAGTCTACCTCTACTTAGACCCTCAGTAGGAACACCAAATCCCTTTAAAATGCCGTTGAATCTTTCACCGAAGTGGGTCATTCAGACTTGAGAGAATTCACCGAGATAACTTCCTTAGACAATTTTCTCCGGTAAAACAAAAGTCTTTATGACGTCACTAATGTTTTTCAAGTTAAGTTCACTCTATTAAGAGTTTCGTGTCAGCGTTTCTGGGAATAACGGTTTGAGAAGTTTTTCTTGGAGAAAGACTTTTGGGGAAAAAATTAGAAAAATATTTTTAATGGGACACTATTCAATTTCTTTAATTAAAACTATTATAAAATCTAAAATTATTCATGAATTGAATTCAGAAGTGGGATCAACCGCATACACTGCTTTATTAACTGAGCATCAGATAAATTTAGATGAAACAACAATAACTGATGTTAAAGCAACACCATTAGTAATAGCATCACCTCTAATATGACGACTTGAGCGATACTAACAGATAAAAATTATAGTGAAGAAACTTCAAAAGATGGAAACTAATAACAAACATTAAACAGCAACACCATTATTAGTAGTTTTATAAGAATGGATGAGCAATCATCCGAATTCCGAACAATTTTAGAAAAACGTACAACCGACCTTCAAATAAAAACACTACAAAGTGAAAATAAAATTCGTTTTTTGACACCGACTTTCGAAATTGAAGTTAATTTTCACTTTGAAGTTTTTATTTGTAAGACAGTCGTATTATTTTTGTAAAAAAAAAATATATTTTTATTTTTGTTGTGGAACAAATCTATAATAGCCAGTTATGCCAGAATAGATTACCGGAATAACAAGATACGTGAACACAACCGGTGCAATTATAGTGTATCAGGGTGAACGGTACACATCTGTGTACCCCTTTAGAGCGTACCGGCGTGATGTTATGATAAAAAAGGTGTAAACAATAAACAGACATGTGATTTCAGCTATCCCGAGAGAATTGCCCTCAATTATTGAAATCTTGATCAAACTTAATTGGGACCACATGAGAAGTAACAGTTTTTAAATAAAATAGAATTATCAAAATCGGTTCAACTAGTAAAAAGTTCTGAGGTAACACATAATAAAAAAGAAACAGTCTAATTTAAAACCTTTTTGAAGTCTGTTAAAATATATATCAACAAAAGATTGAATTAAAAGTCAAAGACGGAAACGAAAAACCACAATTAAACAAGACGAAGCATATTCAAACAAGATTACCATAGACCGGAGCCGTCGAAAATGTTCACTGTTGATTAATTAAGTAAGTCAAATATGTACAGAAACAAAGTGAGTAGCTAACGAAGTCTTCAGTCACCTCCAGAAACCAAACAAATATAATTACTGTCAACTGACAAGTGATGTCACACGCAATTGGGAACGTGACGGAGAGTGAATTTGTTTTTAATTTTGGAAGAAAGGATTTTTCTTGCGACGTAAAATTTTTTTTAAATTATCGGGGATTGAGTTATGAACTCTTAGTTCACGTTATTATGGAGGACAGTAGTAAGATAATAAAGCTTTTTACCCGACTGCCGAAGGAGGGTAATGTGTTTATCAGTCTATGTATGTATGTATGTATGTATGTATGTATGTTTGTTCCTATGTGGCGTTCCAGAGACCAAACGCGTTGACCGATTTTGATGATTCATACGTCATTCGATTCGTCTTAACCTTGCGAGTGTCATAGGCTACATTAAAATTGGAAAATAGAAAAATGGCGGCTTTTGGGCGCCATATTGTGGGGGGGCAATTTTATTTTTTCACCCAAACCCATCGTGTGGGGTATCAAAATAAAGGGTTTCAAGAGGTGATTTGAAAAATATATAACACTTATATATTTAAATGTACCTAATTCGAAAAAAAAATGTTAACTAAAAAGTTATAAAAAATCATGCTGTGCAGTCGGAGGATACATCTGGTTTTGGTTAGCCAGCTCGCGAATATGTATCCTCCGACTGCACAGCATGATTTTCTTCTTGTTTACGTATTTTTAGTTCGCTTTTTAAGCAGTCGGGTATTTTGATTTTTTTAATTATTTTTTTTTTAGTAAGGTTGTAAGAGTAGACAAACTCCAGAGACGTTGATTTCGTCAGTCAGGTGGTAGATGCAGAACTAAGATGATGATTGAGAAAGATTAATGGACAAAGAAAGAGTGCTGTTCCGACCACAAAAAAATTGAACTAGGATATAAAGATAATAATTATCAGAATGCTTATATAGCTCACTTTGAGATTACAGACGACATACCTAGAAATCTCTCGACTTGTTTTTTATCTTGAAGACGAATAGCCGCTTCAAGTTAACTAATGAACAACACTAGGTACCCATGATTTCTCTTTTCTCACCCACAAAGAAATTGTGCAAATGTGCAGTACATAATCGTTTATTTTCATTCCCACATCACCACGCCAGAAACAAACCAACATAAATTTTACTCCGTACTTACAAATGACGTCACAAGCAATTATAAAACGGGAATGGGACAGAAATATTTTGACAAAATGTGGGAATCCAGACGAAGTTTTAACTAGGGATATTTTAAGAAACGTATTGAAAGCGAAATGACGTCATACATAGTCGGATCGTTAAGGCGTATATATTCCCCAATGTTAACGCGGTAAGGGCCGTGCGTATGCTCGTTGCCAGAATATCAATATTGGAACTCCTTTTGGACAGTTTTGTTAACAACCAATTTTTGATTTGCATGTCCGATGTTGGTTAAGAAGAAATAATAACCATACCATAAATAATACCATTTTCTTTGTTTAGTTATTTCTAAACATCCAAGTCGTTCTGGAGGAGTATGTAAGTAATTATATTTTTAAAGCAAAAGTATTATATATATATTATATAGTCATACGATAAAACCACGTTTAACAAATAATGTACATGAATCTTTAATAAATATTTTTCAAACCTGTTAACTTAGCCATTACTAAGGAGTATGCTCTAGTTTTACGGCACTAAAGCGGAGTAAGGGCCTTAACTTGTACAAGGTTTTCAAAGTCAAAGTCAAAAGTCAAATATATTTATTTCAATTAGGCCAATAAGCGGCACTTTTGAACGTCAAAAATTAAATGTAAATAAAAAATGTACAAGTAATAAAAATTGACTCTACCGTGCATTCGGAAAGTAGCTTGTTTTCTCAAGGATATTACCGTGAGATCTTTAAAAGTGCCATTATTGTGCCAATTTTGCTGTCTGTCAGCTTCATTGACTCGGTGCTTTTGATACCGGTGTTCAAGTGTTGCAATAAATGGAAATAGTGTGGCGGGGTTGTCTGTCTCTTCGTAAAAATAAAACAAAGCACATATTTGCTGCAAAATATTTATTCCAGTTACCTACTAAGTTTCTGCATGACGCAGCTAGTTACCAACATGTGGGTCGTTTAAAAGATAAATTCGTTACTGTGCCAGCCCTAAAATAGAAGTTACTTTATTAACCTCAATATTGAACATTCTGAGAAAAATAAGCTAATAAATAACGTTATTCACATTACATTTATCGAAGTAATATAGGAAAAAAATGTACTACGAAAAACTTGAATGTACGACGTAGGAACGTAGGTAACTAGATCCCATCATCATCATCATCAGCCTATTAATGTGCCCACTGCTGGGACACAGGCCTCCTCTCTGTGAGAGGGAATGGGCCGTTATCCACCACGCGGGCCCAGTGCGGGTTGGTGGATGTCACATGTCTTCGAATTTTTGATTCTAGGACATGCCGGTTTCCTCACTAGATCCCATGTCAGAGCTAAAATTAGACGTGGTTTTATTAAACTGAATTCCTTCCGACACACAGAGAGACCACGGTGTTCCCAAAGTCCCATCCAGACCATTGCCCACACACTGGAGTGTCCAAAGTTCCTCCACTTTAGAGGACTTAAAAACTTTACTTGCCGCGATTGATGAAGCCACCTAATGGGACCAAGAAATTTGTCAAAACGTACCATGAGTCGATACGAAAGAACAAAAAAAGGACCTGATCTAATTTCTCCACAAAACACTGACATCAAACCTTTGTGTAATCAGCTGTTTAAAGTTACGAAAGAATAGGTAACAATGGACCTTACTTAACGGTACTTAAACGTTATAGGTGTGTTTTGACGTCCGCGTCCGCGTTCGGGATTTTGTAACTTTGTAAGAGATTGTTTGTAAAACAAAGTCGATGTTGGACATGAGAAAATTATTTTAATCTTCTTGTTTCCTTATTTTTAGGAAGTCTTTTAAAGAATAGGCTGTCGAGTTACTTTATACTGTATGATTATTTTTGTAAACGAAAAGGTTAAAGTTTTTTATACGTTAACGCGATAAGGCATGGGAAAAAGCTAGCAATAACCCGTCTGCTAAGGCGATGTATACGCCCCAATGATAACGCAGTACTGGCCGTGCACCCGCTCGATGCCAAAATATCAATATTGAACCTCCTTTTGAACAGTTTTGTATGCAAAATATGATTTGATTTACATAAGTTATGTTAGTTATGAAGAAATTCCAGCCATCAATTTTTCTGAGTAAAAATATTTTTAAAGATCCAAGTCATTTTGGAGGAGTTTCCAAAAGTTGCGAAAAAATATCGTGTTGTTAATTATTTTTTTAATGTAAAACTATTAGTTACACGAATAAACCCTGTGTTCACAATTATGTGCATGAATCAATAATAAATATGCTTTTTTTTCAAACCTTTTAACCTAGCCGTTATTAAGGAGTACGCTTTAGAAAGTTACCGTTTTACGGCACGAAAAGGTACCTATGCAGGCCCTTAATCAGTTGCTATAAGCAGTTCAAAGAGCTTTTATAAATAAGGGCTAATTTAGCTAATAGATTGCTATCATAATTCAAAGATTTTCATGAATAAGATATGAGAATGGCTAAACACGAACGTAACGACAATCATTGCACTGAAATTCAGTACTGGTTAATTGGTCAGTGGAGCTGGAGCGCAATGCGACTGCCATTGCGCTCCAGCTCCACTGACCAATTACCCGTATGATATTAGTGAGAACGCACTGTTACTGCATTCAATAGTCGACGAAATTTGTCTCATTACCCGACTGCCGAAGGATGGTAATGTGTTTATCAGTCTTTGTATGTATGTATGTTTGTTCCTATGTTACGTTGGCCGATATTGATGATTCATACGTCAATCGATTCGTCTTAACCATGTGAGTGTCACTGGCTAAATTAACATTAGAAAATAGAACAATGGCGGATTTTGGGCGCCATATTGTGGAGGCCCAATTTTTTTTTCTTACGAACCCTTCGTGTGGGTATCAAAATAAAGGGTTTAAGGAGGTGATTTCAAAAATATACAACTCTTATATACCTAACTTGAAAAAAAAATATTAACTAAAAAGTCATAAATAAAAAAGTTAATTCAAAAAAGCCAAAAAGCCGACTGCTTAAACAGCAAACTAAAAAGACGTAAACAAGAAGAAAATCATGCTGTGCAGTCGGAGGATACATCTGGTTATGGTCAGCTAGCTCGCTAATATGTAGGTATCCTCCGACTGCACAGCATGATTTTCTTCTTGTTTACGTCTTTTTAATTCGCTGTTTATGCAGTCGGGATTTTTGGATTTTTTGAAATAACTTTTTTTATTGTAATTTTGATATTAATTAGCAGTTGCCTTGCCTGTCCAATGAATCATATAATTATGATTCATTCTATTGTTTTAAAATATTGTTTTACTAACTGGACAGTGAACCTGTTAAGCTATTCATCCGGGCAATAATTTTACCTGCCAATTTACTTACTTAGTTACTGGGGGACTGGTCAACTGGAAATTTGTGGCAGCTTTTGCTAGCTTGGATCTTACCTGTAAAAGCAAATGTAAGTGTGAATTAATAAATAAATTAAAATAAATCTTTTTTTTTTCTTTTATATTTTTTTTTTTTTTTGGTCTCGTTCAACATAATCTTCTTCTTCCATACATCTCAATTCACCTTAATCTCAATAGTCACTATTCTCCTCCCTCTTTATAAACATCATTATTCACACAGTTAATCTACCTATAATTCAATGCCGGTAAAACTAACAAACCAAAACCAATGGTTTCTGCCATTTTCGTTATGTAAGATAGTTTTTTAACTATGGAACTTTATATTTATAACCAACTTCAAAAAAAGGAGGAAGTTCTCAATTCGTTGGAATCTTTTTTTTAAATATATATGTATAAATGTTCCCCGATTACTCAAAGACGCCTGGCGATTTGGAAAATTCTTCTTTTGTTTGAAAGGGTACAGGTGGTCCCATAGTCCACTAGTGGACTGTTATTATAATTATTTTTCGCTTTGTAGTGTTTTGTTATAGAAGTCGGTTTGACTTTTTTTGTTAAAAAGATTTTTTCAGTCATACCTCAACGCACATTTTAGTTAAAATGATAAACAACTTTATTATCTGTCTCTTTAGTCGGAATCATTACAACGGTAACAAAACACAAACAGAAAAAAAATCCGGAAACATTTCTAAGAATCTCCAACACAAATATCTAAACAACAACACAGAAAATTGGAGCATCTTCAACATAAAACAAAAGACACACAAAGAAGATATTAAACTTAATAGATGTATTCCAACTGATGGCACTGTTATAAGACCTTCGCTCCCAGACAAATGACACTATTGACAATAATAAGTGCAATAAAGAGAATGCTCAAATGAATCTGGCACAAGGTTTGCACTTTGAGCGCTGGTAAATGTTTTGCGACGTAATATAGCATACCCGAATACCACTTGGCGTGCATTTCTGTAAATTTTGTGCGATTATGGTGACCTATCTTGTCTTCCCTTGAATTAAAATAACTTTCTTTTCGGCAATCAGTATCAAAAACAAAAAAAAAATGGTATCAAAGAAACCTACTTGCGAAAAGAATCTTTTTTTATCTTTGTAGCGTTTTGTTTTAGAAGTCGATTGAATTTTTTGTATTTTTTTTTAATTTATATCTCTTTTCAGCTTTGGTACCTTATAATATTACCATGAAAATACGTATTATTAAGGATAACTTAAAACTAATTGTCAGATCTTGATCAAATTTAAACGGGACCACATGAGAAGCACCATCTTCCAAATAAAAATACATCAAAATCGGTTCATAATTGGCGGATTAATCGCGTAGCAAAAATACAAAAACATACAATCGAATTGAGAACCTCCTCCTTTTTGAAGTCGGATGAAAAAAAATATTTTATGAAGATTGCTACCTTGTATGCCAATAACTTAGCTTGATTATCATAAAGAGCATTTCTCTCAATAAAACCTTTGCTTACAGTTTATGACAAAAATATTCATGATGATGATGATTAGTCGTAAACTCTAAAATATTGGGTTTCAGTGTGTAACGATGAACAAGTAAAATTTAAAACATTTACAAAACCCCCTACACATTTTTATTGCACGCTATATAATGTATCTAGTAGTAGAAGCGACAATCTATTGAACGAGTAATTATGTCACAATATCTTACGAAATATCCCGATTCAAACAGTAAAACGCAAACATAACTTTTGAACGGCTGAACCGATTTTAATTTTCATCAAACATAGCTAAGAATAAGAACAGTCTCGATAAAGTCAACTAAAAAAAAAATACACAGGTATACACGTCAAACTTATAACAGTCGAGGGTTAAAAACACTTAAAACTGACCAAATTGAAACTTGAGTATGAAGACACAGTCACATTTAAACAAGCCGCAAGAGAAAACTGTAAGAATTCTTTCACAATATCCATAAAATAAAGCGGCTTACGAAATCTAGAATATATTTTTTTTAGTTTTCCGGCCGATAACATAAAAGATTCTGTATTATTTTAATTAGCAGTGAAATTAATCATTATAGCTAGACTAGCTTTATCCCGTACTCTCAGGATCTACCAGTGTGCACAGGAAGCTTGCTTTAACGGTAAAAACACTTACGCGTCATGGCCGTTTTTAAGATTCCACGACGGGAATATCGCGTTATGGGCGGTAGAAAAACGCCAAAGAGTGATCAATTTTTTTTTCGCCCAACGATCGGTTTCGATCTTTGAGCCTAACATACCTATCAAAGAAATCATTTTTATATTCGGTTCAACATGTACCTGCGATTGAACGTCCAGAGATTACCCATTATAAACAAACGATGTTACATCTTCAAAATATCAAGTTTAGTAACAGTCGACCACATCATCGCTTACCATTAGGCGAGATAGGGGACAAATGCGAGCCTATCATAAATAAAATAAAACATAATATCAACATAGCTACTAAAATTACTACTACGACTAAAATAAAACGCAATTTATTTTCTGCAATGACTCGTCACAGATTTGAATATATCTTCCAATTGAAATCTACAAACGCATATGTAACAATCCGAATTCGAGTGCTGCTAACACTCTCAACTCGAGGACATACTAGGGGCAGTTCCAACTAAGACAATTAAGGACTAGAGAGGTGATGGAGTTATCTTTGCGGAAGCGGAGATGCAGAGCTTGACCTCAGTGGAAGCGAATGTTAACGAAGGCGAAAGCGGACAAAAATACATATTTATCAAGAAAATATCGTCCTGTTGGTTAACAAATTTTAGAATGTGTTACAAACAGGGAGCAGGGAGCAGTGGTGGCCCAGTGGTATCGGCCGCGACTTACAAGTTGTAGGTCGTGGGTTCGAGCCCAGGCAGGCGCTTTACTTTGTGTAAATTATTTCATCACCACTGCTCTCAAAACGGTGAAGGAAAACATCGTGAGGAAACCGGCATGTCCTAGAACCAAAAATTCGAAGACATGTGACATCCACCAACCCGCACTGGGCCCGCGTGGTGGATTACGGCCCATTCCCTCTCACAGAGAGGAGGCCTGTGTCCCAGCAGTGGGAACATTAATAGGCTGATGAAGTGATGTGTGATGTGTTACAAACAAAAATAAAACAGTTTTACTACCTTCTAAGATTGACACTTTTGATACTGAACCAAGGAATACTCGTAGTAATGACATTGGAGAAAACACTGACAACATGTAAGCTATTACAATATATAAAAATTTTGACGTGTAAAACTGTGTATCTACTTTCTAGTCTATGGCCTTAAATGGATAGACCAATTTTGATATTGCTAATTCGACCTCAATAAATTACAAAAATGCTGAAATACTTGCGGAAGAACAATTTCTCGCGGCAGTTCCGCATTTGCGGCAGCGTATGCGACATTACGTTACAACCCTAGATTCTACGTGCCTGTGCAAGGAACACCTAGGTTAATATTGCATTTGTCTTAACAAAGCTATGACAGAGACAATAACTGCAAATCTACATGTGAAACGCCAATCTGCATTGAAGTATGAACTTAATTATTGTGCAGCTGATTTGAGCAAAGCATATTAAATGCGTTACCTAAGCTTTCAAGCAATATGTACTCGTACTGTAAATGGGGTAGCAATCCAATAAAAATAAATCACCAGTAAATCACAAATCACTATTGAAATATTATATATGCGTTACCGTCCATTACAAGAATCTCGTTCTAAACAAAATCAATCAATTCTAAAGTACCTATTCAAATCCTATTCGGAATACATAAATGAGAAACCCTTTAACAATAGAAGCATTTCATGTTAGACTAACTTAAGGTTTGGACTCAATGGAAACTCAATCGTTGCAGTACCTGCCTACTTTCTAAGTTTATTTTGGACATCACTGACAAACATCGCTGCATCGTGAGGAAACCTGGACTTATAGTAAATATAAGATTTTGAGCAACCGTGATTAAAGCTCGTGAGTTCTCTGTATAAGAAGAGGCTTTTGCCCTGCAGTGGAGTGGGGCAGCAGTAACAGACTAGAATTCTATATTTAAGCTTGGAAAATATGAATTTTGTAGAAGAAAATATATTCGGTTATACTTAAGCTTCTTGGCACTTTGACAACAGTTTCGTGTGAAAAGAACTTTTTTGTACAAAATGTTGCCTGGCCCACATTAGGCTGGCCTTATTACAACCATAGACCACAGACTCGCCCAATCGGCAGTATTAAGCTCTATCCACACATATCAGGGGCGTGCCCGGGACGTGGCAGGGCCGGGTCCCGTCAGGGGCTCAAAAAAATATCGGTTGGAACAATTTATATGAACTCGTTCACACACGTCCGTGCACGGGACGTGCCCGGGCCCATGCACGGACGTGTGTGAACGATGTCATATAAAATGTTCCCACCGATATTTTTTTGAGCCTCTGACGGGGCACGGTCTGTCCACGTCCCGTGCACGTCCCGGGCACGGCCCTGATATGTGTGGATAGACCTTTAGACGCTATTACGAAAAATATAAGTATCGGCAGTCATAGCCACAGGGCCGGATTCTGAATTCCGGTTGGGAGTAAAGAACGTGCTAAACTTTACTTAATGCCAAAGTTTGTCCGTTTTTCAGGTTTAAGTAAAGTTTGACAAACACTCAGCTTCAAATACTTAAGGACACTTTTATATTTTTCCACAAATAACAGTGCTTTTCTGGTACCATTTTAATGTATAAGCAATTACAAATGTGAAGAAATCATGGTCTCAATTTAAAGATAATATATTCATCTCGAGAATGGCATCAGAAAATTGTATGACATCATACAAAACTTTCGCACAAATACGTTTTCACCATCACAATAATCGCAGAAATGTTTAAAAAGTAGACTCCGATTGGTCCAGTTTGGGTAAATTTACAGCATATTTTATCTTCAAAATCTATAATAAATATAACAGCGTCCTTAATTCAGAAATCGGGGGATAGTCAGACCGCATCGTCACGGGCCGTCTCCTGTCCTGCTCCTTATGTAAAAAAAACCTGCACCATGCAAGACCTTTGTGAGGGCAGCACTAAGGCTATCGACATGGCTGAATACTGGTCAAAGAAAATTTAGTGAAGGGAATCATCGACACGAGGAAGACGGGCTGTTTATTTCTATGAGTAATCGGTGACACTCACTGGCATGCTCTTGTATGGAAAGTATTGACATTGCCGTCTCAAGCAGTAGTCGGCGAGAAGACTCGATGCTCTATGTTTAGCATTATATCAGACTATAATGTTCCCAGTACTGGGACATAGGCCTCCTCTATGAGCAAGAGGGATCTGTGATTGATTACCGTATTAGCTCGCATAGAACATCGTTAGAAACTTTTAAAACAAAGCACGATGCAATCACTAATTTACTAATTCCCAATGCTGGCTTGCAGTAGCTTCCTTTGTTCCTTCTTTTATAAATCACTTAAGCAAATGTGAACATGTCTTTATGCCTGGTGTTAAAAGGATATGGCTGGCTATTCAAGTGGAACGTAAGCACGTCCAAACGATAGCGAAGCGAAAAGGCGTGAGGGAACGGGTTTTCATACAAAACCGGCCATTTTGTTTGGGATAAAATGCGGGTTAATACAGATATGTGTGGTCTATAGAAGACGCTTTTTATAGGCGAATCAGGGCTCATAAATAATTATGGTAAGAGCTTGCTTCTGGTTTTCTTTGAACACTCATGTGAAAAAATTACGAAATTTTATACAGTGGACGAATTTTTAGGCCTTGCCATAGTCCGTCAGGCAAATCGCCGCAATGCAACCTTTGTGCTAAAGATAAGTCTAATCAGTAGGTAGATTTGATAGGCAGAATATGTATTGTTGATTCAGAAGTAGGTATTAAATCGGATTTAGAGCTAGGTCTAAGTCCAGCAAGTAGGTACATACATAGGAGAATACCTTCGTTGTTTTTTGTTGCTTGGAGAAATGCTCATGCATACTGCGCTACCATGGGGAGAAGGCGCTGTTACGTGGGATGCCAACCCACTAAAACTCAACGGTATCCTCCTGTGCCGCTTATGGCGGGAACACGGGCACGCCCGCCGCGGATCCGCCGCGGCTGTCCGTCACTTGACCCTCCTCTGGGGAGTACCCCCCATCACCGGCGCATCAGAACACACTGTGCGCCATTACCATCCCAGGGACCAAACCAGCACATGTATGCCAGACGACCCCGTGTATGCCTGCCGTCTAGGCCGGTATTTCAGATGCTCAACTCAACTCAAACTGGCAATGGACAGTTGTGATTGGTTGCCTTGTTTTTTTTATTATAACGTGTTGAAGTCCAAGATGAAGAGAAATAATTCAGTAACGTCTGGGGCGTCTGGGCTCTTGCTCTACTGAGTACACATAATATATGTCAAGCTGAAGAATCATGTGCCAAACTCGAGATTTGTGATTGGTTGGCAGTTGTGATTGGTTCTTATTACAATTACAACTTCCAATTTTGAGTTTGAGTAGCGCATGAGCATCCGGAATACGGACCTAAAGATGCTAACAGATTTTCTCAAATTTGACATTTTGTTATTGTCGCTAGATTTTATTTTTATTTTGGGTGATCAAAAAAAAAAACAATAAGGTCATGACATATTTGCTTGTAAAAATCTAATGAAAATGCGAATCGAGAAAAATTAATTTATTTATTTATTTATTTATTTAGACTTCATGCACAAAAGGTACAAAGGCGGACTTAATGCCTTAGGCATTCTCTACCAGTCAACCAAGGGTGGTGCAGAGACAACATGGCAGGTGGTGATTTAATAGATAGTGATGATGATACAGAAAATGCAAATATCAGTGCCAATATAAAACAAATTAGTATAAATTACATATCCACTTGCATTCCAATAACGTGAGCGCTTGGTCTAAAGTCGAGTGTCTAAAGAATGGCTTAGCTAAGTGGAATCAGATGCGATGTATCATTAGCGAATTCTCGTTTCCTATACTTATCTGTGTGCTATGTGTTAGTTATTGGCTTTTAGTTTGGTATTCGGGATGATATCATTTACCTTCTAGGGTTTTGTAAAGGAAACATTGGACTATGATAGGTACCTACATACATTGGTTTTTGTTGCGATGACATGTAAGCAGAAAGTGTTTTCAGTATTCAGTTTTTTCCAGGATTATAATTCTTATAGGTCTGCCTATAGGCAGACGTAGGCAAATTTTAGACAGTGTTTGTATTGGTTAATAATAACAGCCGCACGGGTCGATCTTCAAGGTTAAGCAACACTTGCCGAGGTCGGTCCGAGGATGGGTGACCATATTTACATAACGAGTTTCCTCCGTGCCTCGGAAAGCACGTTAATCCGTTGGTCCCGGCTGTCATTTGAAGATCTTTGACAGTCGTTACGGGTAGTCAGAAGCTTGAGATCTGATACCAGTCTACCCAAGAGGTATCGTGTTACCCAGTTACGGGTTGTGGAGGTCAGTTAGGCAGTCGCTCCATGTAAAACACTGGTACTCAGCTAAATCCGGTTAGACTGGAAGCCAACCCCAATATAGTTGGAAAAAAGGCTAGGCAGATGATGATTTGTATTGGTTAGGTGCACTAACAGTCATGCATGAATATGACTTTGACTTAGTAGAAAGTGATTTTCCTTTATCAATGTCAAGCGTCACTAATGGCTGGCTCTTAACTGGCCGATAGATAGTACCAATATAATTAGATTAATAGAGAATTATGGAAGAATATAAATGTTGCGCCGAGCCAAATGAATTAAATCATAGTCATCATCGTTATTTTTAACCCCCGACGGAAAAAGAGGGGTGTTATAAGTTTGACGTGTGTTGTTGTGTATCTGTCTGTGGCATCATAGCGCCTAAACGGATGAACCGATTTTGATTTAGTTATTAGTTAGTATTTTTTTTTAAAGATGACTTTATCGAGAGTGTTCTTAGTTACGTTTGAATAAAATCGGTTTAGCCGTTCAAAAGTTATTCGCATTTTACTCTTTGAATCTGGATTTTTTCGCAAGATATCGTGTCATTATTACGTGTTTCGATAGATGGTCGATTTTTAATTTTATCTTGTGATAGATAGTCTTCTTTTTCTTTTCGAGTCGATGGAAAACTCTTTAGATATTTTGGTACCAGTAGGCAGCCCCACCAATAGCAGGCAGCGTCAGTAGCGTTCATTAGATCCTCCAAAGTGCAAGTGTGTGGAAACTTGGGACACTCCAGCATGTGTGTCATAGTCTGCACAGGGGCACCACACTCACACAACCCCATTTCGCCAAATTGTCTTTGCAGCGGCTTACCTGGGTACGCAATCGATGACCAGGTGGCAGGTGTTCCTGGGGTTTCAAGAAGTTAGATGGTGGTGACTGATTTTTTTTCCACAGCTTGCTTCTTAATGAGGGTGGTTGGTCATGAATGGGCTGTGTGCAGCGGAGAAAACTCTTCCGGCTCTTAAGTCTACCCGGGGCTGTAGTGTGATCATAGAGAGGATGTCGGGAATCGGTTTCGGGATCGGTTCGGATCCGAAAAAAAGTACGAGTCATAGAAATATATAAACAGGAGAAGTGGCAAGGTGGCGTGTCGGTATCCGCGCGACGTGGTCGCAGTGACCATGTCATAGGCAAGGCTAGGTTTTAGTTTTCAAATATCACAGCGACTGTACTATTTTTGCAAGAAATACATTGCTCCTTAAAACCACTACGTAAGTTTGCCGCTAAATGACTGGGCAATGTAAAAATCACAAAACGATACTTTATTAAGCGGATGCATCGCGTAGTACGACCGCTGCTTCTTGCGACAAGTTATGTGCTTGTGCAGATGTTTTTGTGTGGGTAAGTTGTACGGTGCTTGGTAAATACACGCTGTGTTTGATGGGATAAGGTTTGTAATTGATTGTGTAGTACGTTCTGATTTAAGAAATGCGGGTGTGTGCGCGACTGCGTATGTTTTGCTTTTACTGAACTGCATGTGTAATAGTTGCCGTGTGGTAGGGCCAAACTGGAGACACAGGTTTCCGATATATTTCGTCTACCGGGCATATCTCCTTGTTAATTACATCTATGGTACGAGTACATCATACTTATCACATAACACTATAATAATATTATAAAGGCGAAAGTCTATGAGTGTGTTTGTATGTTTGTTACTTCTTCACGCTCAAAAAGCTGGACGGATCTGAATGCAATTTGGTACATAGATAGATTATAGTCAGAAATAGCACATAGGATACTTTTTATCCCGAGAATATATTACCTCGGGATAATTTTCGACCTTCACGCGGGTGAAGCCGCTAGCTGAAGTTAGTACTAGATAAGGACTACAAAAGGTATAAAAAACTGGCCAATTTATTCAAGAGATAACTAGAATTCCCAATAAAATTGTAGCAGTCAACAATATCAGGTACGTTACGGTAGAATATAACACAAGATTGTTGATAAAAAAGGGTTAGTCAGCCATTTAGCGCACGAAGCAGCGATTTACTTCAACCTGGAATAAAATGATAGCGTAAATGTGGCACTTATGTCATGTAAGTAAATTATCTGCTAGCATAGATAGGAAATTTGAACCCATACATTTTATTTATTTTTAGGGTTTTGTACCCAAAGGAAAAATACCGGACCCTATTACTACGACTTCACGATCTGTCTGTATGTACCTTACTTAGGGTCAGCTTGAAGGTGCCCGCAGAAAGGCGCGACGCAACAATGCGATAACCAATTTTCATAGACATTGTTCTCACTACTTAGAACAATTCCTTAATGTCCTTTAAATTACAGTAACAAAAAATACTATAGAAATTCCGGCAAAATATAGTACGAGTACTACTATCTCGTTAGTAAATAAAATCCTCTATCCTAGTAAATAAATTAAATTAGACCCTTAGCACGCATTCCAGATCTTATCATTATGACTAAGCTAAGCCTATTCCAGTCTGGGGGGATGAAAATAAACCCTATCCCGTTATCTACCGAAATCATCTCAGTTTTACCTGAATCTTCATTACGGCTCTATATTCTTTAACAAAGAACAACATATCATAACGTGTTGTAAATTAGAATTATGGTGGTATTCTAGGCATGCTGACATCCTTGTATACTAAAATTTATGTAACTATATTTAAGTTACATTGAGAAGTTGCCGTAATAACTTAAGACTGTGTATACTAGGGATGTAACGGAGGTTCGATTCCAAATCCGAAAAGTCGGAACTGCCGATTATTTTTAAACTTTCGATTTCGGTTCCGACACTTTGAAATCGGAGATCGATGCGAGCGGCGGCGGTGGCAGTTTTTTTTTGGAACTATCTCACCGCACTACTATTCTTAAACCACTGCAACTCCTGAAAGCCAGATTCAACAATGGAATTAATCAGAAAAGATTAAAGGAGGAGTAGGAAAAAAAAAAAACATAATTTCCACTTCCCTCCATATCAAGCAGGAGACAGAACAAACAAGGTCAATAGGCAAAAAGGGTCGTTTACAGCTGGGATAAGCCCGATTGCCTAGCACCACGGATAAACATTAACATTAATAATATTAGGTCCTAAAAATGTGAGCTTTGATTCCAATAATAGGTATGGCAAAAACGCTTGAACGCACGGAAATTTGTTCTAGTTTCCACAAGGTCCGTATAATATATAACTCCGTATGCAGCCTGTACATTATCCAACAAAATATTGCGGTAATTCTGCCAAAGTCTACACTCCCATAAGATATGATGTGCAGATTGTACATGTTCGCAGTCAGATGTAGAACGTTGACATAAAGGCAAGGCAACAAGCTTGAAGGCAAATAATTTAAATTTAAACCCCTAAACTCGATTGCCCGTCACTATTTGTCGTGTCCGCCAAGCTCAGTAGCAAGCGAAAAACTTTTTAGTGGTGCTGGCCTAATCTCTGCCCCCCAGCCAAGTTACAAACGTTTCGTATCGAATCTCTTTCTACAATCGTTAACGCCTTTTATTTGTATGGTCTGACTACGGGACTTAACGATTGTAGATTGTCAGCATGGCTACAAGTGCAGTTGAGAAATAGACTGGTAGGAGGTAACGCAGCGTAGCTTCATCATCATCATTTCAGCCGAAAGACGTCCACTGCTGGACATAGGCCTAGGACGCAGCGTAGCTTACGATCATTAAAAATAACTTGCTTCTTTTGAAGTCACTGATTTGATTTAATTATTAACTACACACATTTTACTTAATTTACTATTAATATTGAAAAATCGTAATGACTTTAGAAGACTTGTTTGTTTTCAACGCCTAGTCACAGAATAAATAATAGTACAAGTACAGAAGAGTCACTTCGTGCAACAATTCATTGAAATAGAGACTCTTGCTTGTAAGCAACAAAATGCAATTCAGCTCGCATAAGCGCTCAGTGCCTAACGTGCTATTCACCTAAACGTTGCCGCTCTCTTCTAACGCGTATCTCCGTCGCTGTCTGGCGCGGTTTGACTCGGCTCGTAAGGGTTGTCGACTTGCCGCTTTCGCTTACATCCACTATCTACCTACTTGACCGCGTAATCTTTCTTATGTTTGATGCCTATGATTACACGGTCAAGTAGGTAGATAGACAATGAATATTATAGACCGTCATTTTGTTAGGTACTTAACAAATGAAAACTAGGTTACCTAAACTTCATTTACTATAACATTAGACATTTAAATAAGCCTATTTTACAGCCCGGTCAATCGATTTTGACTTATATTGCGTTGGTGATACGACAAATGGAAGCTGTAGTAAACAGTTGGTTTTGGTAACAGATTTTTGCTTTTTATATCATCCTTATGTGTACGAGATAGAACACAAAATCGGTTGAACGGCCTGTAAAACGAGTTGTAAAGACGTCTAATGTTATTTCAAATTGAGTATAGGTACCTACCTCTTTGTTTAATCTTTAGTGATATTTTTTGTTAGTTTATTTAAAGTTGGCTTGAAGAACTCTTAGGAAATATTTTTTGTTTGTTCGTTAGGTATAAGTAAGTACCTAGTTTTATATACAAACGTTAACGTTAACAAGTGCGTACACTTACTCAGGCTATTGGTGAATTCTTTGGCTCAGTAGGTAACTACTTAGGCAATTATAATTTATTTTAAACTGGATCTAAAGCGTTTATTTTTATGTTAACAAAACGGTAAATATTCAATAAAAAAAGAAATCAAATTATATTTTCGAACAACATGAAAATCTAAAATATCTAAGTAGGTATCTAATTATTAGTATTACTACCTATTCATTCTTTTAGGAACACCAAAATGTTTAAATTTTTATACAAAACTCGTACTCATTATGCACCTACTACCGATAGTTACAGAGTATTTATGTAATGATTCAAATCTTTCGGTACTTTAAAAAAACTTAATATCGATTCATTGTTCTTTGCTTTATTTAAACACCCGTAAACACAACAATATCTTTTAATGGCCTTAGAAGTACGTTTAGAAGTCATAGTTATTTGCTGCATAATATAAATAACGTGGCTAACGTGCGAGCCGAGCGGTAAGCGGCAACCTAATGCGTTATTCCCTCTGCAAGGTACCGCCGGCCGATCGTACCTAAACTGCGGAGTGACACCCCCCTGGCCTAGTCAAGTGTAATGTTTTTGGGGTGAAATTAAAAAGGCTGATTAACAATGTATGTATTATTTTATTTATTCAAACCTGCTTTGATGTTGATGTTGTCCATGTTTCGCGATTCATCCGATTGTTGTCAAGATCATACAAGCTCTCTCTGGTTTACAGCCTTACCCATTTGGCTAAGGCCAAATTTAGTTAGATAAGTAATTTGTTGTGTGTGTTTGTTATTTTTCTTATGTTAAACAACAACACTAACAACCTTTCCTACTTTCGCACTTATGAAATATTAATTCGTGACTCATTTTGTTTTTTTTTTTAAGAAGAATTTTCACAAAATCGCAGAAAATCACAATTCACAAACCGCGTCTAAAGCTGACAATATGTTTAGAATTGTAGATATAGATAAGTACCTACTCTATTAACTTTAAAACTTTCGCGTTTCATAATTGAAAAACAATATATCACGGGAATTTAAAGCGATAATTATCGTGTTAAATGCCCGTGATATACATACAAGGAAAATAGTGAAAAGTGAAAATGTGTTATTTTCTGTTATATTTTGAGTTGTATAGTTACCGATAATCCGATACTCATCGTAATGTGTTTGGAGTTTCCGGTCGTTGACAATTACTGGGATATTAAATAACCTAAACTACAGAGTTACTATTACACAAGTTTAACTTAGACGTCGCTGACACCAGTGATGAAAAATATCTTGCGGAAACCTGGACTTATCACCAACCCGCCTTAAGGCGCAGATTCCTTTGAGTAGCTGATTTTAAAATGAGAATCATATCTAAACGGCTAGTCGTAATTTGGTGGAAAAAATATATATTACATTAGACCATTTTATTAATAACTAGCTGTTTCCCGCGGCTTCGCTCCCGTGAGCCACCCCACATGACCCGTTTTCGGGATTAAAAAATAGCCTTATATGATTTTTTTAAATCGGTCCAGTAGTTTCGGAGCCTATTCGGTACAAACAAACAAAAAAATCTTTCCTCTTTATAATATTAGTATGGATTTGATCTAAGAAAATGTTGAGTTTAATTCGTATAACATAGTGTAATTAATTTATAAAGATATGTAATGTTGTTCAGTTGTTCCGTTTTACACGGACAAAAAAAAACCAATCGCACCAAAACCGCCCCGGGCGTATTTTAATGAAATTGACAGCATCTCAAAGACAATTTAATTATCAACATTTTGATATAAACCTTTTTTTTTAAAGTCATAGAATAATATGGAAAGTACAAAAAAGAACTACTGAATTTGTTGTGTAAAATGAGTGCGCGTTTTATTCCCTTAAGGTCGTTGGCGACTGTTGATTATCAAATCCTCGTACCTTCTCTGTATGAAAAGAGTACCTTTGCCTTACAGTGGGACAGAAACAGGCTGCTATTATGATTATAAATGAGACAAAATCTCATACCTTTCAAACATCACAGACTCACAGTACCCAACATCACATACACGACTCAACCCTCACTTCGCTGCCCCATGTTCACATCTAACCATTAACAGAATTTATTCATCAAAAGACGTTCGCAGTACAATTGCACATTCAAAACTCAACCCTCATGGTGCCGCGTTTATTATTTAAGCCTGACGAGAATTTACGGTTTACATTTAGTAAAATGACGTGAACATTTGAACAATTTGCCAGAGGATTTTGGCAGTGTTAAGTGACAATTTTGAACTCCAGTTTGGGGTTGAATATGCAACGTCCGCATAAAATTAATGACGCGGAACGTCAAACATTTTAGTGTTGATTTAAATAAAGTCACTTATAGAACTAACTTTTTGGACAGTTCTGTTAGCTGTGCTGCTGTGCTCTCTTATGAATACCGTCAGATATCAAATTCATTAATATCACATGCGAATATAAAATTTGTCTGGTATAATTTTGAAGTGGTTTTAAGCACACTTTATGCTAAAGGCTTGACTGTGATCTATCATGAATAATGATCAAAGGTGTTCAACCCGATCAAAATACCTTGATATGCGATATTAGACACTACAGTTAATAGGGTGCCTGACGATGGTAACTAGATACAAAACAAAGCAAATAAGGGCTCTTTCAATTTAGACGTTCAGAATCACGATAGCAGGACGAGTATGTGTGTGCTTAAATTGTATGGAAAAATCAACTGATTTGAATGAAAACGTCTAAATTGAAAAAGCCCTAAGGATCGCTGTAGCGAAGGTCAACGAACCTAAATAATACAGATTCTATTCTACTGAGAAACAGTCCGGTTAAGTATATTCCTGAACTATTTCTCTCAGTCAATTCCCACACACGACTGAGACACTTGCACGAATTATTTATGAGTTCGCGCCCGTTTTCCGACCTTAATGATACATTGGCATCGTCTGCCTCTCAGCCTCAGCTTCTCTGAATTCAGGTTCTTTGGTACATTTTCGAAGGGTACTAGTTTCCTTTGACCGAGAACAATCGTTCTTTTGTTCATAATTCAGAATGGGTCATCGGTCTGATTCGTTGGTACAATTGTATCCATATGGACTTGAGTGTGTTAAGTTGAACAAAGTAAGATGACCTTTACTTAAGGCGTTTGCAGACGGTTTAGCGTGTCTGCGACAATTATCTTCTGATAATAATGCTCGCACGAAGAGCTAATAACAACTGTCGAAAATGCAGTGAATGTCTCAGAATATTGTGCCAACACTCAACAATATTCACCCTTGACTCACTAAGAAGTCTGGAACTAATAGTGCGAAACATAGTTGCTTCTTTAACAAAACATTCGTGACTTTGTTTTTAACCGACTTTCCAAAAAGGAGGAGGTTCTATGTTCGAATTTTTTATTTCTCTGTAAATTCTGGACAGATTTTGAAAATTCTTTTTTTGTTTGAAAGTGTATATTCCCAAATTGGTCCGATTTAAATTTGGTGAAGATCTGATAAAGAACTTGGGAGATATATACAACAGATCCCTTCAATAAAAAAAAAACTTTTTATCAAAAAATACAAACCGATTTCCAAAAAAACACACTACAAAGTGAAAAATAACTTTTTTTTTGGAAGTCGGTGTCCATAATAAAAAAATGTTCTTACCAAAGACAAGACACCGACTTCCAAAAAGAGAGTAATTTAGTTTTTTTATTATTATTAAATATTGATAGGCTCGCGTCTTATCACTATCTCACCTAAAAGTAAGCGATGATTTGGTCGACAATGGATCACGCTTGTCTAAAAGTAACCTATTCACTCCTGACCTAAAGACCCCCAGGTTATAACTATCAGGTAACACAAACTGTCACGGAATACCACTCCTTAGCTTTAGGCAGTTGTTCTAATTTTGGTAGAATATCAAAGAATGAAAAATGCGTATAATGTAGGTAGTTGAATAAAAAGTAACAAGCCTATCCCTCCACGATGATCGTAACATAAGTCTCGCCACTGAAACTTAACAGCCCGTTCGCATGAAAACAGTTCGTTATTTTTACGGTACGTTAATTCCACAATACGTTTTTTTCTGCGGTGATGGCTGATGGCGTATGTACACATTTGTACGGGGGTTCTCACACGAGGCGGCCGTATCGGATCTAGTAAAACAACGTTACCCAAATTGCCCGAATTTAACGGTTCAGAAAATATAATGTAATGGACGATTATGGTTGTGTGTATGAGCTCTAAAAACTTTTTGGTGAGAGCAGTGGTGGCCCAGTGGTCTCGGCTGCGACTTACAAGACTTGTACTTACGACACTTAGTGTCGAATTTTCGGTTCTAGGACATGCCGGTTTCCTCACGATGTTTTTCTTCACCGTTTTGAGAGCAGTGGTGATGGAATAATTTACACAAAGTAAAGCGCCTGCCTGGACCCACGACCTACAACTTATAAGTCACTATATAGCTAGCTTAATCCTAATTTGGTGGAGAAAATCAATCAGACCTTAATTGTTCGCATGAGTTCTCATCATAGCAATTATAAGTTTTTCAACATTTACAAGTTTCTACGGTAAATCCCAAGATTTACCGCGTGATTGCTAGTAAAAGCCCGAAATTAGCGATTATCATAGATCATTTCAGACTTGTCCTAGTAAGACTTGGTAAATTCTTAGTTTTACCGTAATTCGGGCTTTTACAGTAATATAATATATTATAGGCACTATTGGCATGAACTATGGGTATGAAATGAGGATATCAGCTTGTAGGTACCCAAGCTTTACGATAAGTATATGTGGACACTGTTCAATTAGTTAGAGTACTATTGTGCAGTTTCTGCCTACCCATATGTTGCCAGGATATTCTTATTTACAGTGGATAAAATAGTCCCTACATTTTTTTCCTCAATGAACTTAAAGCAAGTGATAGGTACCCACAACATAATACTTAGTATGTTCAAAAATATAATCATGACTCAAGCGTTTTTGCGTGAAATTCATATTCCATGAGAGCAAAAACGCCTTGAAACACGTAGCTTGAATGACATTGACCTTTTAGAAACTACGTAACTCTACAAGGAAAAAACAATGGCTTTAAATATACTACCATTGCAGTAGGTATCATAAAAGTACAGCCACGAAAGTAAATAAATTTATATGTGTATTATCTACGCAAAAGTCAAAACTTTTTGATAAAAAAAGTACAACCAGTCAGTTGTACTCCAAATAAAAACACTACAAAGTGAAAAATAAATTCAATTTCGGAAGTCGGTGTTCCTGTTTTTGATTCTTCGTTTAATGACAGTGACTTCCGAAATTGAAGTTATTTTTCACTATCTACATAGTGAAAAATAACAGTGTTTTTATTTGGAAGATGGTTGTACATTTTTGGAAAAAAATAAATTTGGTATACACTGATAGTTGTGTTCATAATGGGCAAGTTATATGTAGTAAGATACCTACAATGCCCAAAGTTACGCCAGAATAGATAACCCGAATAACCAAAAACGTGAACATAACCAGTGAAATGAGAGAGTACCAGAGTTTCCTGTACAATCTGCGTAACCCTATAGAGCGTACCGGCGTGATGTTATGTTATGAAATGGTATAAACAGACATGTGATTGCAGCAATCTCGAGAAATAAGCCGTCATTGTTAGAGGATTTTTGTTCCATATCTCCGAAACTCTTCATCAGATCTTCACCAAATTTAAATGGGACCAATTCGGGAACATACACTTTCAAAAACAAAAGAATTTCCAGAATCGGTTCACAATAATTAATGGAGTAATCGGTTTTTTTACCAAGCCAAAATGCGCAAGTGTACGATATCTTTTTCAGTGACTGTACATCTATTGTAATGAATGAACTGACGTCAAAACTGCCACAAATAAGTTCGTGACATTATACCAATTCCCGTTAGACCATGTAACAGTATTGGCAAGTAAGTCATCTTTTCGAACAACCCGCAAATAAACATGTTTTTATTTGCATGGCCTTATCTGGATTGCGTCAATTTCTGCTTACATGACCAAATAGGTGGGTTACAAATGAATTTATTTATTTTTATTTATGACCTAGCTTTTTTATACGCTCATTCACAATGAGGAAAACAAAGACTTTATTTTTCATGTAAGGGCACGTGCATGTTATTGAACAGTTCGGCGAAACAGCATCGAGGATTTTTCGTTCCTGTGGTCTGTTCAGTAAGTTTCATTTTTGTATAGGCTGAACTATGATTCTTAAGACGACGACTAACACCAACGACCTTGAGGGAACAAAACGCGCACTCGTTTCACACCCGCGCGACCCAAAATTTAGTAGCTTTTGTAGTTTCCTTATTTTTCTATGACTTAAAGAAAAAGGCTCAGATCAAAATGTAGATACCTAATTAAATTGTCCTTGAGATGGTGTTGATTTCATTCAAATAAACCCAGCGGTTTTGGCGAGATTGTGGTGCTATTGTCCGTTTTAGACATAACTTTACAAATTAATTATACTATGTTATACGAATAAAATTCAAAATTTTCTTACATCACATTATTAAGAAAATGGTCTAATGTAACATATATTTTTGCCAAAAAATTACGACTAGCCGTTTAAACGTGATTCTCATTTTAAAATCAGCTACCCAAGGGAATCGGCGCCTTAAAGCCTCCGTCTAACAGCTGCGACGCGACAATGCGTAATACATTTTTTAACCGACTTATCAAAAAGGGAGGAGGTTCTATGTTCGACATTATGTATGTTTTTTTTTTTTTTCTTTTTTATGTATGTTCACCGATATCTCCGTCAATTTTGAAAATTCTTTTTTTGTTTTTTAATTTTAATTCCGAAATTGGTCCCATTTTCATTTGGTGAACATCTGATGAAGAACTTCGGCGATATACAACAGAACTCTTCAATAAATAACGGCAAATCTCTCGGGATTGCTGCAATCGCATGTCTGTTTATTGTTTATACCATTTCATAACATAACATCACGCCAGTACGCTCGAAAGGGGTATGTAGATCTCTCATTTCACCGGTTATATTCAAGTTTCATTTTATTCGGGTAATCTATTCTGTCGTTATAGGTACTTACTTAACTACTTCCCTATTAGGTAGGTACAACTAAAAAGTGAAAAATAAAAATCTTTTTTACAAAAAAATACTACCGACTTCCAAATAAGAAAACTAGAAAGTGTAAAATAACTTTCTTTTTGGAATTCGGTGTCCATAACTTAAAAATTTGGTACCTATCAAAGACACCGACTTCCAAAAATAAAGTTATTTTACACTTTCTAGTTTTCTTATTTGGAAGTCGGTAGTATTTTTTTGTAAAAAAGATTTTCATAAAAATTGTTACATGTAATTCAGAGAACAATTTCTATGCGAACTTGTTGTCGTGTCATGTCGCATTTTAACATCGCGTCTGTTAACAGGTTCCTTAAAGCAAAAAGCTTTTACCATAAGCGTACACCATAAAGATGATGTCCATTAAAAAAGTAGATCACAAGCTAACAAGAGTCTTAAAACAGGCATTAACTCATCGGAAACTTTAAATAACAATGTCATCTTCATTATCATCAAACCATGAAACACGAAACAACTCCTCAAAACAAATGAACACGTTGATTAAACAAAAGTACCAAAACAATACTAACTTGGCAACTTTGTAATAGAGTTAGCCCTTTGGGGTTAACACCTAAACAAACTCGTCCAGTTATCAACATTTGTGACAGCTCGTCCAAAACTCTGGACAGTTTTATGTCCACAAAACACAAATTTTTGGTCAGTTTGGAACTCGGCCAAACTCAAATGGGACATTTAAAAATAGTGGTATTACACAATCGATGTACACACAAATATTTTTAAAGAAAGTACGCAGTGAATTTGTTTTTAAAAAAAGAACACGTGTAGCGCTTAGCTCGCGGTTGCCTGTGGATTCGTTTAACCGACAGCGCGAATTCAACTGGAACCTAAAACGCTAGAGGATTTAAACGATGCGAATTCCAACTAAAAAACTAAAAGTAAAAACCAGACGACGAAATGAAACTACGTTCCCGAAGATACAAATTTCAGAATTACAGTTCCAATTTGACTTCGATGCGACAAACTAAGGAATGACCCTCTAGCTAGACTAAAAAGAGGTCAAGAGATCAAATACTTCCATTTACTTAACGTATGGGTAGTGGGAAATAATTCACTACCCTAATTCTGACAAAATTACCTCATTTAGTCAAGTTACTTCGAAATTGGGAATATTCACCGTCTCTGTGCTACGTAGGTAACATTTGTTCTAATAAACACATTACCCTCCTTAGGCAGTCGGGTAAAAATAAAAAAAAGAATATTCCAATTTACCTGAACAATGCCGTTTAAATCCACATTTTTTCCGGCTTCTGTCAACTTTGCTTCAATCACTTTTCATCATTCCGAATCACAATCACAAATAAAAGGAAGTTAGATTTTATGAATACAAAAAAAAATTGTATTGAATTTTACTTACAGCTGGAACGCCCATTAATGTTGTTTTATTCAACGAATCGAATGTTAGTCCAAGGAAAATCTCCATTTGTAACAGTGTTGACACCGATTTTACAGTTATCAGCTTATTTAAACATTTATAATCCCTCCCCTTAAGAATTTTTCATGAATCTCGATAGAAGTGTTTTGAAATACTTTTTGTAAGCTTTTGCTTTGTTGTTTCGGGTATTGAATATTTTAAACAGGAATAGCGGTCGGCGAAAGACTTTATAAAAAGCTTCAGAGTTCATACGCATAAAATATACAAAGGCCAGTGTGCCAGAACATTCAAAGGAAGGCCATTGAATAAAATATCTGTCCCAAAACGATTTTTTTTTTTTTTTTTTATGCCAGAAACAAAAACATGGTGGATGCCGTAGTTGAAACGAAAAATGTCTTCTTGTTCAGGTACGCGTTCGAGGCTGACTGCAGACTGCAGCAGCAGATGACGTCTCGCTGTGACACTACTCATCATTCATCATTTCAGCGTTTCAAAAGACGTCCACTGCTGGACATAGGCCTTCCCTAGGCGTCGCCACATTGACCGATCCCGTGCGTCTCGCATCCAGCGCCATCCCGCAACCTTAACCAGGTCATCGGTCCACCTAGTGGGAGGCCTTCCAACATATCGTCTTCCGGTTCGCGGTCGCTATTCTAGAACTTTTCGGCCCCATCGGCCATCCGTTCTGCGAGCAATGTGCCCTGCCCACTGCCACTTAAGTTTGGCAATTCTTCGGACTATGTCGGTAACTTTGGTTCTCCTGCGGATATCATCATTTCTGACGTGCTCACGCAAGGAAATTCCGAGCATAGCCCTCTCCATTGCCCTTTGGGTGACTTTAAGCTTTCTGATAAGGCCCATTGTGAGTGACCATGTCTCGGTCCCATAGGTAATCACTGGCAACACACACTGGTCATAGACTTTTGTCTTGAGACATTGACACTACTGATTTCAATGTATTTCTATGAAATACCTTCCAAAGATAGCGACACGCCGCGCCGCCCGAATACACATCGCACGATCGCAGACGACATGTCGCCCAACCACAGATTAGTAGTGACCAATAGTGAGTGAGTGTAGTCAGACATCATATCTCACGGAACACTCAGAACCAATAGGAATTCGGCGCTGCTGTCTGCAGTCGGGTTCGGAATCATGAGTGCAGCGACACGTCGCCTGCTGCTCGTAGTACAAGTTCGTAGCCGACTGCAGAGTTGCAGACAATTCTGCAGTCGGCTACGAACTTGTACTTTTAATTTACTATTTTTTTAAAGCCTTGTTGTAACACCTTGTTTAAGACATAATATTACCATCATTCACGCAATCCATCCATCGTTTCTTTGATCTCCCGGCTTTTAATAGCCATTCACATTTATACTCAAAACTTTACTCACCAATTAATTATCTATCGTCTATTCTATGCATGATAAAAACCACAATTTCAATTATCTATTAGTGTCATAGAGTCATCAGAGCTACGAGTCAAGACCTCATTAGTTCGGTGTCAAACTTCATCTTAATCTAAATTGTTTGTGGTGCACGATATTAATTGTTTTGTTCTAATTTAAATCGCGTGATACTATTATCTCTTGATGCTTTTGACCCAGAACTGAGATGCAGTTATTAACTTGTGCCCTCACTGAGTTAATTGGTTAAGTAATTTGCATGAGGAACGTAGAAGGCGATTTGTGACAGAAGGAAAGTCCGTCTACCTTAAACTACACTAATTTGTCCTGTTATTGGATTGGGATGAGACATTAGAAAAGGAGCACGTCTAGGAAGGTCTGTTTAAAAACTATGATATTTAAAGAAAGTGTTTAAGCGAAGCTTTTGATTTTAAAACTACTGTCGCTAAAATGATAAATGATTTTATTTCTGTAAATTGGTTTGTACAAACACTTTTACATGTCGATCATATTTTTCTAAACTGGATGAAGTCGGCTATGATGGAAAAAAGAAAGGAAGAATAAATGTTGCGTCACGTATGACGCATACCATTAAAAACAGAAAAAAAACATATGTATTTATAGAAAATATGCGTATAAAAGTAAAAAATATTTGGTCTCACAAACACAATACTACGCCTGATAGTAGTAAAGTCCAAAAAATCGACAACATTCCCTGAATTGCCCATGGCAAATACTCATTTGGCAACAAAGTTGTCTAACAATTTAAGTGTACTTCAAAAAGTATGTCATGGTCATAACTAGGCAATTAATCAGAATCACCCAAGGCATTCCTTATATGTTGAAGGCACCTTAGAGGCATGTCCGAGGAGCAATAAGTAAAACCTACTTTATTTTATCGCAAGTGGTATGTGTCTTTGTTTACGCAAAGTAATCCAGGACAACCGCCACAAACAGTTTTATATCCACCATCCCTCAAACTTGCTTACCATAAGGAAAACGGACCGAGTAGTAAAATTTCACTTCCTTTTATGCGAGATCACGTTGTACTAATGAACACTTCTTTTTTTATTCTTTATCCTAATTATTTTCTGGACAAACTGGTTAAAATGCTTTGGAAACATTATCTAGGTTGTGAGAACCATGTTCCTATTTCTCAAATTAATGAATTTACCTGTTAGTGCTTTTATTACTTTATACCTGTACGCAGTATAGTGTGTAGTGCTATTTTTGGGTGCATCGTCCTCACATATATGAATTTATTAATGTATGTACATAAGTAAACATTGTAAAACATATTTTTTTTTTTATAAGATTAAGTATGGAGTTTCTTGTGCGTTCTTCTCCATAACAAGCTACTTTCCGAATGCACGGTAGAGTCAATTTTTATTACTTGTACATTTTTAATTTAGATTTAATAATGTTTCACGTTCAAAAGTGCCGCTTATTGGCCTGGTTGAAATAAATATATTTGACTTTGACTTTGAGAAGCTTTTCAGTCGACAACAGGGAATTTCAAGCTAGACAAAGTGCTGGTTTTAGACGATATATATTTTCATTTCGTTTAGAGACCATAAAAGAAAGAATATACCAAGCAGTGATGTGCTAGACGCCTCAAGAATATTAAACTGGATGGTAGAGCTTTCATCAGAACTAAACATGAGATCGGGTAAGTACATAGCTTTTTCTTTTTTATGGCGTAATATACTGTTACGCCTATAAACCTGAAAAAGTCTGCTTATCTAGTGCTGAAGCAACACGAGCAAACAAGGCGAGGTTTTAGTACACATTCTTATATTCAGCAAAAATATTTGAAAAAGGAATACCGAGGCGCCAACCTAGACCTAATAAAGAGCAGACACTTGAGAAAAAGACTATCTACACTCACAACGTAATGTTCTAAATATGAATTCAAAAAATATTGTGAAAACACGTACTTTATATTCGTGGATAGGTAAAATTAAAAAAAAACCATTTCAGTGCAACATTTTCCTTCGATTTTCAAACAACTGCATCATAAAATAACTTTTTAATTTTTATAGCACACTTTTACTTTTTAATTTACTGGCGCGTGTGGGCTCATTGACTTAATGTAGAAAAGAAGTGTCATTGTCTATGGATGCACGGGCTGCGCTGTCATGTGCAATCAGAATCTACATTGCCCGCCATACCACATATTTTTTCCGTTTCCACTTTTGTTTTATTTCAACTGTATGAGTGTAAATAAAGTAGTGTATGCAACGGCATATAATTAGGTATTAAATCTCGAGGCTTCGCCTCATTTGATAAACCTACGCTCGTGTTTTAAAAACCCTTATTATATGACCATTGCATAAACTACTATTAAAGTTTAGTATGTAATTGCGTAAAACATTATCAACTATCACAAGGCGAAAAAAAGGCCCGATCTATTGCTAAATAATGTTTGTCTGCATGACACTGAAAGAACGTAATGAATGTTGTTGAAATGAAATAGATTGCTAATGATTATGTGTTACGCAATTACCCCGCATAAGTTATAAAAAAAACAGGAAAAAATCCTTATGCTGATAATTCGGAACACAGAAGATAAACAAAGCACAACAACACACTTACAACAACAATATTTTACATTATTGGGAAGTTTATGTAGGTTCTATGGATGCTACATGATAATGTTTCAAATTTGATATTCAGTCATATATATCAGTTACCTATTTTGGTACTAAATTTGTTACACACGAAAAGGAAGCAAACAAAGTACCTAATATAATTATCTAAAACAGTGTGTCAAACAAAAGGTATTTTATCTATATTTGTACCTATAAAAACCGGCCAAGTGCGAGTCGGACTCGCGCACGAAGGGTTCCGTCCATTATCGCAAAAAACGGCAAAAATTAAACGGCCACTTAAATATTAATTTTATTCTGTTTTTAGTATGTGTTGTTATAGCGGCAACAGAAATACATCATCTGTGAAAATTTCAACTGTCTAGCTATCACGGTTCATGAGATACAGCCTGGTGACAGACGGACAGATAGACAGACAGACGGATCGCGGCGTCTTAGTAATAGGGTCCCGTTTTTACCCTTTGGGTACGGAACCCTAAAAATGACAAAATCTATTATTATTATTGACCTTGATTTCATTCTTCTATTCTTTCGCTTAAATGGAAAAATCATAATACCTTCAAACATACAACGTATTGTTTCCAAATACGTCTGCCAAACATTACACGAAATTACCCCAGATAATTAAATCATTAATTTTAATACCAAATGCTCTCTGATCTTTGGAAAACCAAATAATGATAATTGAAGACAATTATTGACATAACTTAGTCGCTTCAAACAAGACTGATGAGTAAGAAATATCTTAAATAATACTTCTCCTTAAATAAAGTGTTTAAGCCCTTTGTGTAGTTATCACAAGGTTATGCAGATGGAATCGCGGTAGACAGAGGAGAAGATGGCAGGACGCCTTGGATGGCTACCTCGAGATTAGATGACAAGAAGCATGACACTGAGAAAAAGTTTCAAAAAATCATAAAACCCGAACTAAAAAGACGTAAGCAAGAAGAAAATCATGCTGTGCAGTCGTAGGATACATATTCGCGAGCTGGCTGACCAAAACCAGATGATTGAATTTACTTTATTTATTTATAACCTTTTAGTTAATAATTATTTTAGAATTAGGTACATTTAAACATGTGTTATATATATTTTAGAAATCACTTCTACCAAAAATCCCTTTATTTTGATACCCCACACGATGGGTTCGGAAGAAAAAAAAGTTTGGTCTCCCACAATATGATGCCCAAAATCCGCCATTTTTCTATTTGTCAATTTTAATGTAGCCAGTAATGGTTAAGACGAATCGATTGGCGTAAGAATAATCAAAATCGACCAACGCGTTTGGTCTCTAGAACGCTACATAGGAACATACATACATAGACTGATAAACACTTTACCCTCCTTCGGCAGTCGGGTAAAAATTAAAGGAATGAGGGCGGCCTTTTCCCAGGAATGGGAGAGTTCAGACTGATGAAAAAGGAAACATATCATCATCATCATTTCAGCCGAAAGACGTCCATTGCTGGACATAGGCCTCCCCAAAGCGTCGCCACACTGATCGGTCCTGTGCATTTCGTATGCACCGGACTCCTGCAACCTTCACCAGGTCGTCGCTCCACCTGAATGGAGGCCTTCCAACGCTGCGACTTGCGGTACGCGGTCGCCACTCTAGAACTTTTCGGTACCACCGACCATACGTTCTGCGCGTAATGCCCTGCCCACTGTCACTTAAGTTTGGCAATCCTTCGGGCTATATCGGTAACCTTGGTTCTATTGCGGAGCATCTGCCTAGCATTAACTACAATGTGGATTGTTTAGTTCCCAATCCCTCTGAATACAGCTGCCTACAAGCGGCTGTCTATCTGACTGCCACAGCCCAGTTACAGAATAACACGATAACTCTTGGTAAGAAGACTATTCGTCAGATCTTCAGGCTCCTGACTACACATAACAACTACCAAAGATCTACAAGAGTCAGCCGGAACCAACAGCGTAACGTTTATATAAAGATTAGATAGTGGTTTAAACTTTATTAATTTTACTAGGTGTTGCCCGCGACTTTGTCCGCGTCAAACTCATAAAAAATATACTTATTTTTATTTTTTTAGTTTCCCGCCGGCAATAAGAATTTTCTCGTGATCAAACGTAGCCTATGTTACTCGTTATTACAACAGCTATCTACCAGTGAAAGTCCCGTCAAAATCGGTCCAGCCGTTTCGGAGATTACCCGGAACAAACAGACAGACAGACAAAAATCTTAATAATTGCTTATTTGTTGTTAGTATCGTATATACTTTCACGTGCATTCAATAAAACGTTGTTATTTTGATATTACATACAGACACTTCAATTTTATTTATTTTTATGTATGTATAGATTATAGATGTGCCCATCCCATAACTGCGTCTTCTAAAAACATTTAAAATGCAGGTCAAACATCTCTGAGGTCAAAGCGTTAGTTATAATGACTTCTTTAGTTTACTGGTATTATTTTTCGTTTGAATTGTACACAATTCTTAATCTATTCTAGGTTTTATCTTTTGAATGACAGCCTTTGGTGTTTCCAGAAAATAAATTTCGTGGGATAACAGTTTCTTGAGGCGATTCTTTTGTATTCATAGAATAATGCCATCTTTAACTAATTTTCTTTACAATATCAGTATTGTGGGTGTTATCCTGGCCTTTTCTAAATTATTTGTTGCTGGTTCCAAGGTAATTAGAGCGAACAAAAAATCTTACTGATATGTTTTATCGACAGTCTTGTGTTGGACTACCATCTCTCCTGTTGGTAATGATGTGATCGACGGTGAAACATGCAAGCCTAGATGGTACCTCCTGGTTGTAGCTCTCAGAAAAACAGACTGCAGTAGGATTTTTTAAGCAGCACTTAAAGCTTACGTCAACCATTCTGCCGATGTCTAAAGTGAATTGGAAAAGCAAGTTTCCGTTATATTAAAAAAAAAAATATAGACACGACAAATTCTTATTCTAGACTACCATCCTATTCTATCAAAGATTCAATTAGCTATATAACCAGTTCATTTGAAAATAGAACCTGTTTAGAACACGTGCTTTTATAAATCAAGAAGAAACGTTATGATTGGCTGGTCAATGACATTGACCTTGTTGTTACCTCACAATTTACACCTCGTCATTATTACGTAAAGGAAATACTCGTATTTTAAATCTTAAACATGGCGTTGGCTCAGTCGTAACGGCTCCGACTTACGTGTCGTTGGTCGTGGTTGAACCCAAGCAGGCACATTACATTGTGTAAATAATTTTATCTACCCTCCCAACGTAATGTTCCTAATACGAATTCAAAAATTATTGTATAAACAAGTACTTTATATTCGTGGATAGGCAAAATTAAAAAAAAATAACAATTACAGTTCAACATTTTCCTTCGATTTTCAAACAACTGCATCATAAAATAACTTTTTAATTTTTATGGCACACTTTTACTTTTTAATTTTCTGGCGTGTATGGGCTGTAGTAAAGAAGTTTCATTGTCTGTGGATGCGCGCGCTGCGCAATGAGAATCTAAATTGCCCGCCATACCAAATAATTTGCCTTTCCACTTTTGTTTTATTTCAACTGTATGAGTGAAGATAAAGTAGTGTATGCAACGGCATATAATTAGGTATTAAAACACTCGCGTAATATTATTATCAAATTCGGCTTCGCCTCATTTGATAAACCTACGCTCGTGTTTTAATAACCCCTATTATATGACCATTGCATAAAATACTATTATCGCCACTGCTCTAAAAACGGTGAAGGAAAACATCGAGTGGAAACCGGCTTGTCCATGAACCAAATATTCAAGGACATGTGACATCCACTAAGGCCCAGTTTTTTGATCCGTAGTTATGGATAACCAATGATTAAATTTGCTAACCAACGATTGTTCAATAACCAATTTTTAGCATCACAAATTCACAAATGATCAAATAATTTGGAAAGCTAATTATTTGAAAAGCTATTTATTTGTTAGACAAACAATTGATAAATAAACGCGTTTTATCAAAATTTTAAGCCATTGGTTAGCATATTTAACCATTGGTTGAGTTAAATACCGATCAAAAAACCTGGCCCTAACGCGCACTGGACCCGCGTGGACTTAGGTTCACCCCATTCCCACTCAAAGAGAGGTCTGTGTCACAGCAGTGGGTACATTCAAAGGCTGGTGATGATGAAACATGGTGTTACATACATAACCTGACGCCAGTCTTTCCTGAAGGATCAGGCGGTGTTACACCTAATAGTGAACCCTTATTTCACAAGTTATGTTTTTTATGGTAGATATTATGTCATTGTGGCAAATTAATTGTTTTACCCAAATTCTTAACCGACCTTAATGTCATCCCATACAGTTACATCAACATGTGGGACCTCCTAGTAGAGACAGCAGAAAAATAAGTGATTCTAAAAGATTAACACTTTCGCTGCCATTATTACTGAAACAAGAGTCCTTGGCAGCGAATGTGTTAGGTTAGGAGTCGCTTTTCCGATAGCCAGATGACTTTTTCGGAAAAATAATATGGCGGTTTGACATATTATTTTCTAGACAAAAGCTGTCAAACTGCCATTTTTATTCCCCAGAGAAAAGATAACTGACGATTGAAAAATCAGCCCTAAAACAAATGAACCATCTTTCCATTTCTATTATCAGATTCACAGGTGATTATTATCTGCTTATATCGTTAACTGATAAGATAAGGTTCATGGTTTACTACATAAGTTCAATGGACAGTAATAGCTGTACTAATAGTCTACCATTATTATTCATCAGTCTTCGATTGCATGGTGCAAACATCTGGGGACACAATTCGTTGTTAATTTTCCTCAACACGACGACCCGAATCAGTCTACATTTGTATATTTAATATTTATATCTTTTACTCCAACCAGGTGGTTTAAAAAACGTCTAATTTACTTAATAATCTCATTCCTCCATCTGTTTCCGCAATTTATCTTCTACGAAATTACTTATTTAAGTAACGTTATTAAAGACGGTGTCTTTTCTTCAAGAGAATATAAGTTCAACGTCTTTTTAAAATTGCGATTGCTATTCAAATTACTGAGAATTTTTTGCTGATATTTTGCAAGGAATTCAAAACTGGAAGGAATATTCTAGACTTAATTTTGCTCAAGACAATCATCTTTTTTGTTGAAGAAAAGATCTCGGCAATTATTTTTTTTGTGGACCGTCCAGATTATCTCTAAGCTTTTGGCATGGTGGTGTGACTAACAAATGCGAATAATTAATATCCTCAATGTATCCCGCCCGTATAATTAGTTGCTAGAAATTGGGGTTTTCCGTGTGTGGTGTGATTCTTTGATATAGCAGGAAAGGTTACGACGACCTACCTGATTACAATGTACCTAATATGGATATGTTTGTTGTGTTATAAAGTTAATTATATCTAGGTACCTATGAAAAAAACATGATTTTCCTCCACAACTTAAAATATTTATTTAATACTTCATGCACACAAACGTACAGAGGCGGACTTAATGCCATAGGCGTTTTCTACCATTAGACATTTGGGTGATGCAGAGACAAATAGTGGTAGATGCAATATTGAAAGTAAATCACGATACCTAAGGTAGATTTATTCAAATACAAAGCTATACAACTTTTGCTGGCTTACTAACAATCAAATCAACCCAGTTTTAGGTAAATTATACCAATATCTTTTATAATTTTTAAATCCAATTTGTGCTATAATGCTCAGATATTTTTGACAAACGAATGGATTATTGCACTCAAATATTAGATGGTATTTCTAATAAAACCAGTAAGTAAATCAGCGTACACCGAAAACTAGCATGTTCGATTCAAAAACTGCCCTCGTTACCAAAAATTCTTGAGCATCAAAACTCCGAAAGGGTGGAGCAATCTGGCAATTCCTCTCATCCTTTTTTGCTTGCATCATTGAAGTGGCCGTTATTGAGGAAGTATGACAAAGGCTCGAGTTTTCGGGTCAGCCCTCACAATCTTGGCTTACTATCAACAATAACCGTTTCTATGGCGTATTTCTCTTCCACAGGTTTTTGCTTTTTATTTTTACTACATCGTAAAACCTTCGGCGAGTGAAATGCTTGTTTAGGATCTGATTGAAGATTGTTGATATATAATGTTTTGGTCTGGGCCGGGCTTTAGAAAATGTGATTGTGTGACGAAAGATTAAGTTGCCTACTCGTATTCTGTATATTCTTATCCTTTTATGTTGGTTAAAGAATAATTACGTATTTTATAAATATAATCGGCAATTACTTTATTTTAAAACATGATTCAATTGGGTAGATAGGTATTTCTTGTATGAAAAAGATGAAAAAAGAAAAAAAAGAAAATTTTGTTCGTCCGAATGTTTTGTTTGCTTTGAGTATCACAGCTGCGTTCGTCTGGCTGTACGCGAAACCTCAAAAACTGCCGGACCAAATTTCATCCGGTTTTTACTAGGTAGATTATAATACTCACAACGGATCTTTGTGTCTCTGAATTGGCTGCATGACGCTGCGCAGTAGCTATTTTTGTGTCAATGCTGGAGGTGAAGATAGCATTGTATAACAGTCTCTTTCACTCGCTAACGTTTGTCGCATCGTCCTATCTCGCTTACTCTATGCAGTATACTCGATGACAACCTGTTTCTTGAGCAATGGTTGGCAGAGCCAACTTCAGAGACACAAAGATCCGTTGCGACTATTATAGGTACATGGATTGCTCAGTCTTTTGGAAATACCTAGTACATTTTTTACCTAACTATACTCCATTTGCGATAACATTAGACGTTAAAATTAGTCCATTTTAGGGCTAGGCAGCCCGTTCAACCGATTTTGACTTCTATTACGTTGGTGATACGACAAATGGCAGCTGTAGTAAACAGTTGGTTTTGGTAACAGGTTTATGCTTTTTATGTCATCCTTATGTTTACGGGATAGAACTCAAAATCGGTTGAACGGACTGTAAAAAGATTTGGAAACATGTCTAATGTTATTTCAAATGGAGTTTAGGTACCTACATGGGTAGGTGTTTTTTTATGAAAAAAATATTAGGTACAAGAAGTTGCTGTAATCAAATACATCATTCCTAGCTCAGGTACACTTCAATACCTTAGTCAAAGTACATTGATCTTCAGCTGCTTATCGTGATTATAAATATGCACTCGGTTCATTAGTGCCCAGTCTACTGTTACTAATGTGTTAATGAGGGACACTAATCAAGCTGCAAATGGTCTTTAAGATAGACCTAGGCTATAAATCGTAGGTGCGTGATAGTGCGTAGATAGTGCTTAAGTTATGGCCAAGTGCTTAATACGCCATTATTCACAAAGCCCAGAAAATTTTAATAAAGCCCAAATCTAAATCCTAATTCATAATTATAATTAATTACTATGTTACCATTGAGCAGTGGTGGCCCAGTGGTATCGGCCGCGACTTACAAGTTGTAGGGCTTCGGTTCGAGCCCAGGCAGGCACTTTACTTTGTGTAAATTATTTCATCACCACTGCTCTCAAAACGGTGAAGGAAAACATCGTGAAGAAACCGGCATATCTTAGAACCAAAAATTCGAAGACATGTGACATCCACCAACCCGCACTGGGCCCGCGTGGTGGTTTACGGACCATTCCCTCTCACAGAGAGGAGGCCTGTGTCCCAGCAGTGGGAACATTAATAGGCTGATGATGTACTATGTTACCCATCCATACTCTATAACAACGAGTATCATTCGTAAGCATCAAGTTTCATTATTATTAAGTATTTTTATAGCTGTCAAAACCAACTTCGCAAATTGTCACGACTATAGTATGTGCCGTACAATTGAATTTTAAAACAGCGGGCTTAGAGTGATTTTTTACGCACACTCATTCGCGTTAACGTAATCGTCCTTTTGTATTGAAACTGTGTGCTAATTCCGAGTTTTTTAACGTATTCACTCGTGATAACGTAAACCATTTCTTATATCAAAATGTATACAAAAAAACCGGCCAAGTGCGAGTCGGACTCGCACACGAAGGGTTCCGTACCATTATCGCAAAACACTGCAAAAAATCACGTTTGTTGTATGGGAAATATATAATAAAATAAATTAAGGGGGGCCTTAATTTATTTTATTTTAATTTAATCATTATTATTTTTTGAAGTGAATATACAACTAATCATTCTGTGAATATTTCAAGCGTCTACCTGTTGCCGTTATTAATATCGAGCAAAAAAATAATTTTAAATATTAATTTTAAACTGTTTTTAGTGTTTGTTGTTAAAGCGGCAACAGAAATACATCATCTGTGAAAATTACAACTGTGTCTAGCTATCACGGTTCATGAGATACAGCCTGGTGACAGACGGACAGACAGACGGATCGCGAAGTCTTAGTAATAGGGTCCCGTTTTTACCCTACGGCGCATGTCCAGTGGACAGTGGACATGCGCCGTCTGGTGAGGAGTAAAGACTGTGGTAAGGAGAAACCACTTTTTTGTTTGCAAAAGATAGCTTCTACGTTATCACGATCGAATGCGTTAAAAAACTCTAAGCACACAATTATCCTCAACTAAACGACCCCAACTGATCGAACTGAAATTTGGTTATGCATTATCAACATTTGGTTTGGATTTGGATGACAGGTAATGCATGGTAATAAGCAATAAGAATGATTTTAAAAAAAGAATCAGTTCAACAACTATCATGTTGTTTTCAAATAAGGAATTTACTTCAAAATCCATCTGGATTGTGATAAAAAATATTTAACCGCACTTGGTCTGCTGACTTGCGTAATGCGAGACTGTTGAATGACCTATGGAGCAGTGGATTAACAATGAATGATTGAGAAAATATCTGTCTCCATTGTATTTTTTTTCCTATAAACTTAGGAGATTATTAATTTACAGGATGATTATTGTAGAAAAACCCATAAATCAACGTACATTAGCTACCTAAAAATAAACAATGGAGATAGACCATTCATGACCTGAGATTGGTTATTTTATTTAAAACTAGCCGTTTCCCGCGGCTTCGCTTCGTGGGCAAACCCACAGGAAACGTTTTCGAGATTAATAAATAGCCTATGTTACTCAGGAATAAGCTTTCTATTGGTGAAAGATTTTTTTAAATCGGTCTAGTAGTTTCGGAGCCTATTCGGTACAAACAAACAAGCAAACAAAAAAATCTTTCCTCTTTATAATATTAGTATATAAAATTTAACGCATTCGTTTTTCAAAATGAGAACAATAAAACTATTGAGTAACTTTAAAATGTAATTAGTTCGACTGTTTACGTATTACGTCCGACTATCCGAGGTGAATGATTGACACTGTTTAAAATTGTTTAAATTTAGTATTGTTTACGTCACCTGAAGATTCTCCACCACATATTATTTTGACTATCGTATGCAATAAATTGCAGAATGATCATAACAAGTCGGTGCAATATAAAGATAAGCTACCCACTTACTTATTGAATCTCAATCTCAAGAAACTGCAGGGTTGACCTATAAACTATGTTCACCACGCAATCTTACCGCGAAATGATAACACATGATTCCTTATTCATTTATAGCACATAATATCGTGAGCACTTAAAAATGCACGATAGTGTACTTTAGTCTTTAACATATCCGTCTAGAATCCACGATAAAACGTGGCGTTAGTCAACCGAAAAGACTGCGATAACTTTACTTCCAAGATTTAGATAATGCAGCAAACAAAGAAATTAATGAACGAGTACGATAAAGTAATTCTAATACTAATAGAACTAATACAAAACTTCGTTGTAATCGAAAAGAACTCACCAAAAAAACGCCGGTCAACTTGGCAAATCCGTGACGTGAAATAACTTCACAACTTCCCAAACACTTTTATTGACACTGCAGTCACGAATATCACAAAAAGTTGACACTGAACGACGTCATTGTTGCACAAAACATCACAGTTTTCAAGTTTTAAAACACTACGAATACGGGAATGGCGGTAAAGTCGCGGGAAAGTGACGCGTCAACACGTCTTTTACGCGCGGCGATCGCTCGCAAACTGAATGAATGAATCGAATAGAGATCGAGACGAGACCGACTCGCGTGTAAACTCGATACAGAAAGCGCGTAAATGCGTGACGAACTCAGATCAGAGAGTATCAGAGTATCGGACCACCTCAAAAGACCGTTATTCGCATATTTCTGGGATTATGAGAAAATTCTATTTTATTATTATCGCCTGTAATTTTGTATTGAGTTAAACCGGTCACGTAGTCTGTTTACGAACTGGTTCTAATATAGTTTTACTAGCCTTTTTCGACGATAAATAGTAACAACCCTCATTTTCCACACTACCATCACACTACACATATTTTTATGTGAATATTGCAGTCGTCGCTTTTTTTGTATATTTTTTTATCCAAACATATGTCTGGTCATGGTCTGGTGAGGTACGAGCTAGACTGAGGCTTCCCTTTCTTCTTCCCATTCCTGCTGCTTTTTGGATGACTTCCAGCACTGTTTTTCTTACGTGGTCCGTTAATTTAACGCCCAAAATTCTTCATTCCATTGACCGCTGGTAAACCTCAAGCTTGAACCTCTGCTGAACTGTAATACCAGCAGGCATATTACGTAAGTGACAGCAATCAGCAATCATCGCGCAATCAAACGCTTTATGTCATAAAAGTCGAATTACCTACATTGTAGGTAATCATTTGCTAATCGCTCGGTATTTATCAAATGCACTTATTTCTAAAAAAGCCGCCGAAAACTCTAAAACTTCTGTTTTGAAGACATTGATATATAAAAAAAACCTTTTAACAAAAAATCAAACCGACTTCCAAAAGAAAACACTACAAAGCGAAAAATAACTTCCTTATCCGAAGTCGGTGTCGAATAACGGAAAACAATGGGTACAAAAGACACCGACTTCGCTAAAGAAAGTTATTTTTCGCTTTGTAGTGTTTTCTTTTGGGAGTCGGTTTGATTTTTTGATAATAAGTTCTTATGCTTATTCCAATAAGCCCAAACACGACTAGGATACATTGTTTTAAATCGGAGTTCTACTTTCTGAGCATTTTAGGATCCCATCATCAGATCCTGGTTTCCACCCTTGGGATATAACCCTTTCCAATAAAAAAAAAAACGTCAAAATCGGTTCATAAACAACGAAGTGGATAACTTCGTAACTTCGTTCGCGAACACAATTTTTATTTTTTATCGATTTTCTCGCGTTTGACCGCCGCGCGCGGCTTCTATCTCGCCCGATGGTATGCGATGATGTGGTCGACGGTGAAGCACGCTTGCCCAGAAATAACTTATTCATTTTGACTTAAAGACCCCAAGGTTGTAGCTATCAGGAAACAAAGACTCCGGCAGGGAATTCCACTCCTTAGCTGTATATATATATACGGTCGAATTGAGAAACATCCTCCTTTTTGGGAAATCTGTTGAAACCATTGAAGAGCGATTATTGCGCAAAAATCGCTATCTTTTTGTTCTTGCAAGATACGTAATAAGCATGCCGGTTGGGGTTTGAGAACGCCACGCCGCGTGGCCTACGTAAGGATAGAGACAATGCACACGTCCATCATATTGCGTTCATGGCAAATTGGTAGGTCTGCTTTCATGTGTGCCTTCATCGACTTTTCCAAGTGTTTTTATTTATTTATTTATTATAAACTTTATTGTACACCACAAAATAAAAACATAAAGGACAAACATTTTCAAACAAAGTGTACAATGGGCGGTCTTATCGCACAGGGCAATCTCTTACAGACAACCTTTGGATGGACTGAACGATAGGAGAAGAATTAAGGGCAGTCAGTGTACAATAGATCATAAATAATATAACTTACTTATACATAAAAACATAAAATACATACATACTATACTACATATCTAATATACTAATAAATATTGAATATATGACAGGGAAAGGCAAAGACTAAAAAATTATAGTGAAAGGTAATGCTCCTTTACCATTTTCTTAAATGTTGGCAGTGTTTGTGCGCGTCTTATTTCTGTAGGTAATACATTCCACAATCGAACTGCTTGAATCGTAAAAGATTTGTCAAAGAAGGAAGTGGAATGCATACGAACAGTCAATTTTAAATTCTCCGATGATCTCAAGTACCTAGAATGGGTGTCACAGAGGAACTGAAAACGTTCTTTAAGATAAAAAGGAGTAAAAGGATTAAAGAGCGCATTATAAAGCAAAGAGAGTATGTGGGCATTCCGGCGAAGGCGAATAGGAAGCCATTTGAGCTTAGTACGAAATTCAGAAACGTGATCATATTTGCGCAAGCCAAATATAAATCTAATACAGAGATTTTGAAGTCGCTCAAGCTTATCCAATTGGTCTTGGGTGAGATCAAGATAGCTGGCATCAGCATAGTCCAGGATAGGGAGAAGAAGAGAAGGAGTTTTGTCCGAGGAGCAACTTCTTTTACTTGTTTCGCCTGGAAAGAGATTAGAACTGTATCTAATCTATAGTAATCTATACTTCCATACTAATATTATAAAGAGGAAATATTAGTATTTTTGTATGTAAAGAATAAACTTAAAAACTACTGGGCCGATTTCAAAAATTCTTTCACCGTTGGGAAGCTATTCTATCTCCGGGTGACATAGGCTACTTTTTATCCCTGTATTGTCACCAGAACGGGAACTACGCAGGTGAAACCGCGAGGCGTCCGCTAGTTGAATATAATTCGCGAGGATTCTGTGCTATCGGCAATACACAATCGATTTTAATCACAATGAGTCTATTCTTGATCCTTCTGCATTATAGTTTTAACAGCTTTTTTGCTTTCCGACCTTCAAAGGAAAATGGCATCTATTTATGGGTTCCATTCTTGTCAGTTTTGTGTGTTGAGAGTATACAGCCGACATTACATTTTGGCATTACCACAATCACTATCGCTGATAGTATGAAACTGCCTAGAGCATCTTTTCTGGTCATCTTAGCTAGTCAGCCTACGACTAAACGATTTACATAGTGTTATTATGTCTAGCTGTTTAGGTACATAGCATGTAGCCGTTGTAAAAGTCTAGCTTTCACCAACCCAGTTTAATCGCAGTGCATTGCACCGGCACGGCACCAGCTTCCGTTCACACTTTGTTGTTCACTATCGGTTCTGTGATTGTTGATATACATCAACAATCACAGAACCACAAAATATTCTATCACACACATTACCTACGTATGTGTGTGATAGGAGGGTGGTACTTGAATAAAAATGTCAACCCCACCCTTCCTAGAGAGACACATTAACCCCCCCTGAGCGAAATCATAGATCCGCGCCTGTGTCTACTAGAACCTGTAACGCTACGTTAAGCACAGACAGCTAAACGTAAGCCACGTTAATAAAGATAAAGTAATTATAAATTAAAACTAAGAAAAATGATATAAAGAATAAAACTAAGGGCCTGCTTCGCACGACGTGGGTTGCTTGACTTAGGCAGCTAACCAGGCAGCAGGACGAGCAGGATGACGTGGTATGCCCGAAGTAGGCAGGTGAGCAGGCACCACGCAGGAAATCGGGCAGGTACCCAAGTAGTAAAGTATGCAGCAGGACGGATAGGCAGGCACACGGGTAGATGGTCAAGGCAGCTGTGGATTCTGTGCTATCGGCAATACACAAGAGACTTTAATCACAATGAGTCTGTTCTTGATCCTTCTGCATTATAGTTTTAACAGCTTTTTTGCTTTCCGACCTTCAAAGGAAAACGGCATCTATTTATGGGTTCCATTCTTGTCAGTTTTGTGTTTTGAGAGGGTACAGCCGACATTACATTTTGGCATTACCACAATCACTATCGCTGATACTATGAAACTGCCTAGTGCATCTTTTCTGGTCATCTTAGCTAGTCAGCCTACGACTAAACGATTTACATAGTGTTATTATGTCTAGCTGTTTAGGTACATAGCATGTAGCCGTTGTAAAATTCTAGCTTTCACCAACCCAGTTTAATCGCAGTGCATTGCACCGGCACGGCACCAGCTTCCGTTCACACTTTGTTGTTCACTATCGGTTCTGTGATTGTTGATATACATCAACAATCACAGAACCACAAAATAGTCTACACATTACCTACATACGTAGGTAATGTGTGTGATAGACACAAATATTTTTACAAATATTTGGTTGTGGTTGGTTAGGATGCGTCAATTTTTAGGCTACGTATGTAAGTGTGTTCGGGTCAAACATAGCAGTTATCCTCCACTGGTTAAGATGAAATTTTGCATACACGTAAAGTTTGGATGACAATGCGTGGTTAGCTAAGTGACGTCATTCTAAATCCAATATGGTGGACGGCCCAAGAAGGCGGACTAGTTATTTTTTGTGCACTGCCATGATATGGGTATCAAATGAAAGGGTTTGCTGAGAAGAATACAAAAAAAACTGGCCAAGTTCGAGTCCGTACCTACCACTATCGCAAAAAACGGCACAAAAAAACCGGTTTGTTGTGTGGGAGCCCCACTTAAATATTTATTTTATTCTGTTTTTAGTATTTGTTGTTATAGCGGCAACAGAAATACATCATCTGTGAAAATTTCAACTGCCTAGCTATCACGGTTCATGAGATAAAGCCTGGTGACAGACGGACAGACAGACAGACGAGTCTTAGTAATAGGGTCCCGTATTTACCCTTTGTGTACGGCACCCTAAAAAGCTACTTTAAAAAAAAATATTTTATGTTATTATTTTTATAGAAATTGTTCCACGGATTACAACCATGTTCGTCTACTGTTTACAGGTGTTACTGCTTTGTATAAACGCCTGGGTTTGGTTCCCGGGCCGGGCAAAATTGTTTTTTGAATTTTCCATGTGGAATTTTTCAATAGCAGCTCGAGTCTACCCGGCAGATGGCGAGCCTATATTGTCAGCAACTGAGCAAGAACCCAGACGCCCCCTACTTACATTGAAGTTTAACTGTCCAAATGTAGGTCTGCTATAGGTTTCTGCCTAAATCTGGCGTAATACAGGCATGATGTTATTATATTCCCGATGAAAAATGGTTTTTGCATTGCTGCGCCAGTTTGCGGTCCCGAGCCTTTACTAAGCGAGTGTCAAAACATAAAAACAATAGGAATGACAGATGAGTTGAAACCATAAACAAATATCTTGTCCCTTTGTCCTTCTTATCGCCACTCCACTGTTCGAAAGGCCTTGACAGGTCATAGGATAACGTGTAAACAGAGTTTGAAATATTATGTTTTCACCAACTGATCTACTGAAAAGATTACATATGAGCCTCCATAAATATAAAAATTCTAACTACATTTTGTGATAAGATCCGTAAAGAACCAGAGTCACCGACATAGTTTGCAGGGTTAGCAAGGGAGTGATAAATGATAAATGATTTTATTTCTGTAAGTTGGTTTGTACAAACACTTAATTCACATGTCGATCATATTTTTTTAAACTAGTTGAGGTCGGCGTTTCCTGTCTGATTACTCTGAGAAGAAAGGCCGAAACAAACTCAGAGATTACAGTCTCTTTTAAAGTTCAGACAAAATCTTGGTTAGATCATGTGAAGACCATGTAAACTGATGTCTGAAATGGTCTTTTGAGGAAAGAACCAGCCAAATTGAGTGGACCTCTCCAGTCAGCGCACGCATTTGTCAATAACCGTGCAGCTCAACTCAGAAGTTAAGGAGCTCAACGAATTGACGAACAATACCAAAGAAAGGTCATTCGGGTAGGCCGCATAAATACTCAAACTGCTAGACCGTGATTAAAAACTAACTAAGTTAAATAAAAAAAATAAAAAAAAAGAATGATCCACATAGTCTTCACATTCACAATAATTAAAATAAAACAATACTTTAAAAAGTAAATAGTCTTGTAACTGCAAGAAAAAAAAAAATAGTGGTGATAAAAAAAAACTTAATTAAAAAAAATATACATTAATTGGAGCAGCTCAATCCCAAGCCTTTTTTTTTTCCACTTAGACCGTGGCTTTGGAAGCTTAAATTATAAAAGCGCACACATTGACATCTAAACGAACCACCTATTTTCTTGAGCCTTGTTGTAGGTACTACAAATTTGAGTTTGTTCCTAGTATTTATGTTATAGATATCACTGTATTTTTTAAACAATTTTATATTTTTATGGGTATATAAAAGATTTTCATAAATATACTGAGTAGGCAGTAAGCTGGTGATGCAGTGGCAGTAAGCTGGCAATGTTTGTGAAAAGATCCTATCTTTTCACACACATTGCCAGGAGCGGACGACAATAATGGAGACTGCCGATTGGCAAACAGAACATTAACAAACATACCAAGCTAATAAAAGCGTGTTAAAAAGGTAACTGGGACAGACTGAATGTGAAGGTAGAGGTATTGTGGCGCAGCTTGGTCTATGTACAGGCGTAGACTGCGATTGACCGAGTGGACTGACTACATTTGGTGTCTACTCAGGCGCGGATACAGTGGGGGGGGAGAGGAGGGTTAAACGGGGTCAATTGCTCCCCTCTTGAGCCTCGACCAAACTGAGTCAGAAACATTAAATTAGATACAAAGGTAGCTTAATCTATATTCTCATTTTTGGTTAGATAATTACTTATTAATAAATTGTCTTCGCAAATGGAAGAGCGGGCACATTTTTGAGTTTATGGAAAATAGGTCTCGAATGCGGCAAATTGTGAGAATTTTCTACACTCGGGGCACTTAGTAAGGCATATTTACCATGTGGCCATAAATACGTCAATGGCACTACTAGTCTTCGAGCTTGCTGCCCTATAACCTGTATATAAAGTTGTGACTGGTTAAAAAATAGATTCTTAATCTACTCAAGGTTAGGCAAGGTAAAATTTTCGGGTTTGCTTCACCTGCTACACCATTAATAAAAAACGTACAGGTTTATGATGACAAAATTTTATTATTATTGTTTGATTTTCTATAACTAGGTTCAATAAAAATAATAATGTTAGTAAATAAATGTCCACAATGGTTTTCGGGGTTAAAATTCTAATGGAAAACAAACTAAGGAGATTATTAGTACGATATAAAATGCAAATACACATTTTTATTCAAGTACCACCCGTGCCCCCTTCCTAGAGAGACACATTAACCCCCCCTGAGCGAAATCATAGATCCGCGCCTGTGTCTACTAGAACCTGTAACGCTACGTTAAGCACAGACAGCTAAACGTAAGCCACGTTAATAAAGATAAAGTAATTATAAATTAAAACTAAGAAAAATGATATAAAGAATAAAACTAAGGGCCTGCTTCGCACGACGTGGGTTGCTTGACTTAGGCAGCTAACCAGGCAGCAGGACGAGCAGGATGACGTGGTATGCCCGAAGTAGGCAGGTGAGCAGGCACCACGCAGGAAATCGGGCAGGTACCCAAGTAGTAAAGTATGCAGCAGGACGGATAGGCAGGCACACGGGTAGATGGTCAAGGCAGCTGTGGATTCTGTGCTATCGGCAATACACAAGAGACTTTAATCACAATGAGTCTGTTCTTGATCCTTCTGCATTATAGTTTTAACAGCTTTTTTGCTTTCCGACCTTCAAAGGAAAACGGCATCTATTTATGGGTTCCATTCTTGTCAGTTTTGTGTTTTGAGAGGGTACAGCCGACATTACATTTTGGCATTACCACAATCACTATCGCTGATACTATGAAACTGCCTAGTGCATCTTTTCTGGTCATCTTAGCTAGTCAGCCTACGACTAAACGATTTACATAGTGTTATTATGTCTAGCTGTTTAGGTACATAGCATGTAGCCGTTGTAAAATTCTAGCTTTCACCAACCCAGTTTAATCGCAGTGCATTGCACCGGCACGGCACCAGCTTCCGTTCACACTTTGTTGTTCACTATCGGTTCTGTGATTGTTGATATACATCAACAATCACAGAACCACAAAATAGTCTACACATTACCTACATACGTAGGTAATGTGTGTGATAGACACAAATATTTTTACAAATATTTGGTTGTGGTTGGTTAGGATGCGTCAATTTTTAGGCTACGTATGTAAGTGTGTTCGGGTCAAACATAGCAGTTATCCTCCACTGGTTAAGATGAAATTTTGCATACACGTAAAGTTTGGATGACAATGCGTGGTTAGCTAAGTGACGTCATTCTAAATCCAATATGGTGGACGGCCCAAGAAGGCGGACTAGTTATTTTTTGTGCACTGCCATGATATGGGTATCAAATGAAAGGGTTTGCTGAGAAGAATACAAAAAAAACTGGCCAAGTTCGAGTCCGTACCTACCACTATCGCAAAAAACGGCACAAAAAAACCGGTTTGTTGTGTGGGAGCCCCACTTAAATATTTATTTTATTCTGTTTTTAGTATTTGTTGTTATAGCGGCAACAGAAATACATCATCTGTGAAAATTTCAACTGCCTAGCTATCACGGTTCATGAGATAAAGCCTGGTGACAGACGGACAGACAGACAGACGAGTCTTAGTAATAGGGTCCCGTATTTACCCTTTGTGTACGGCACCCTAAAAAGCTACTTTAAAAAAAAATATTTTATGTTATTATTTTTATAGAAATTGTTCCACGGATTACAACCATGTTCGTCTACTGTTTACAGGTGTTACTGCTTTGTATAAACGCCTGGGTTTGGTTCCCGGGCCGGGCAAAATTGTTTTTTGAATTTTCCATGTGGAATTTTTCAATAGCAGCTCGAGTCTACCCGGCAGATGGCGAGCCTATATTGTCAGCAACTGAGCAAGAACCCAGACGCCCCCTACTTACATTGAAGTTTAACTGTCCAAATGTAGGTCTGCTATAGGTTTCTGCCTAAATCTGGCGTAATACAGGCATGATGTTATTATATTCCCGATGAAAAATGGTTTTTGCATTGCTGCGCCAGTTTGCGGTCCCGAGCCTTTACTAAGCGAGTGTCAAAACATAAAAACAATAGGAATGACAGATGAGTTGAAACCATAAACAAATATCTTGTCCCTTTGTCCTTCTTATCGCCACTCCACTGTTCGAAAGGCCTTGACAGGTCATAGGATAACGTGTAAACAGAGTTTGAAATATTATGTTTTCACCAACTGATCTACTGAAAAGATTACATATGAGCCTCCATAAATATAAAAATTCTAACTACATTTTGTGATAAGATCCGTAAAGAACCAGAGTCACCGACATAGTTTGCAGGGTTAGCAAGGGAGTGATAAATGATAAATGATTTTATTTCTGTAAGTTGGTTTGTACAAACACTTAATTCACATGTCGATCATATTTTTTTAAACTAGTTGAGGTCGGCGTTTCCTGTCTGATTACTCTGAGAAGAAAGGCCGAAACAAACTCAGAGATTACAGTCTCTTTTAAAGTTCAGACAAAATCTTGGTTAGATCATGTGAAGACCATGTAAACTGATGTCTGAAATGGTCTTTTGAGGAAAGAACCAGCCAAATTGAGTGGACCTCTCCAGTCAGTGCACGCATTTGTCAATAACCGTGCAGCTCAACTCAGAAGTTAAGGAGCTCAACGAATTGACGAACAATACCAAAGAAAGGTCATTCGGGTAGGCCGCATAAATACTCAAACTGCTAGACCGTGATTAAAAACTAACTAAGTTAAATAAAAAAAATAAAAAAAAAGAATGATCCACATAGTCTTCACATTCACAATAATTAAAATAAAACAATACTTTAAAAAGTAAATAGTCTTGTAACTGCAAGAAAAAAAAAAATAGTGGTGATAAAAAAAAACTTAATTAAAAAAAATATACATTAATTGGAGCAGCTCAATCCCAAGCCTTTTTTTTTTCCACTTAGACCGTGGCTTTGGAAGCTTAAATTATAAAAGCGCACACATTGACATCTAAACGAACCACCTATTTTCTTGAGCCTTGTTGTAGGTACTACAAATTTGAGTTTGTTCCTAGTATTTATGTTATAGATATCACTGTATTTTTTAAACAATTTTATATTTTTATGGGTATATAAAAGATTTTCATAAATATACTGAGTAGGCAGTAAGCTGGTGATGCAGTGGCAGTAAGCTGGCAATGTTTGTGAAAAGATCCTATCTTTTCACACACATTGCCAGGAGCGGACGACAATAATGGAGACTGCCGATTGGCAAACAGAACATTAACAAACATACCAAGCTAATAAAAGCGTGTTAAAAAGGTAACTGGGACAGACTGAATGTGAAGGTAGAGGTATTGTGGCGCAGCTTGGTCTATGTACAGGCGTAGACTGCGATTGACCGAGTGGACTGACTACATTTGGTGTCTACTCAGGCGCGGATACAGTGGGGGGGGAGAGGAGGGTTAAACGGGGTCAATTGCTCCCCTCTTGAGCCTCGACCAAACTGAGTCAGAAACATTAAATTAGATACAAAGGTAGCTTAATCTATATTCTCATTTTTGGTTAGATAATTACTTATTAATAAATTGTCTTCGCAAATGGAAGAGCGGGCACATTTTTGAGTTTATGGAAAATAGGTCTCGAATGCGGCAAATTGTGAGAATTTTCTACACTCGGGGCACTTAGTAAGGCATATTTACCATGTGGCCATAAATACGTCAATGGCACTACTAGTCTTCGAGCTTGCTGCCCTATAACCTGTATATAAAGTTGTGACTGGTTAAAAAATAGATTCTTAATCTACTCAAGGTTAGGCAAGGTAAAATTTTCGGGTTTGCTTCACCTGCTACACCATTAATAAAAAACGTACAGGTTTATGATGACAAAATTTTATTATTATTGTTTGATTTTCTATAACTAGGTTCAATAAAAATAATAATGTTAGTAAATAAATGTCCACAATGGTTTTCGGGGTTAAAATTCTAATGGAAAACAAACTAAGGAGATTATTAGTACGATATAAAATGCAAATACACATTTTTATTCAAGTACCACCCGTGCCCCCTTCCTAGAGAGACACATTAACCCCACCTGAGCGAAATCATAGATCCGCGCCTGTGTCTACTAGAACCTGTAACGCTACGTTAAGCACACAGCTAAACGTAAGCCACGTTAATAAAAATAAAGTAATTATAAAATAAAACTAAGAAAAATTATATAAAGAATAAAACTAAGGGCCGGCTTCGCACGACGTGGGTTGCTTGACTTAGGCAGCTAACCAGGCAGCAGGACGAGCAGGATGACGTGGTATGCCCGAGGTAGGCAGGTGAGCAGGCACCACGCAGGAAATCGGGCAGGTACCTAAGTAGTAAAGTATGCAGCAGGACGGATAAGCAGGCACACGGGTAGATGGTCAAGGCAGCTGAACTAATAGCTAATGGGCAGGTAAGCAGTAACACTGGTAGTTACGAAGGCAGCAAGGGGTGTGGAGGCTGGGCTGTGGCTTCATACGCTGATCAACGAGCCCTTTAATACGAAGCTATGACCAACGAGAATTATGTACCAGTTATGTACATATAAGTACCACACTCAATAAATTATATTAATTGCACTTCAAAGATTTGATAAACATTCACAGGCTGAATATATTACAGTTTAAAGAGTTTTCAGTAGTATACTAGTACTTGGTAGTATTAAGTAGTCCACCGACTTTCCGCGTTCAGTCCAGATTCAAAATTAAAAATCTGACGCCCGTTTTTTCCTCGTTCTGACATCCCTTCTAATTTCAAATCAAATCTCAATTAAGAAATCAAGACCAGAACAAATAAAAAAACCGGTTCACAAAGGAGGGGCAGTCTATCGCTGCCCTTATATTAATGTCGCTTAAGGAAGGTCTAGGTAGTCCATGGTACCTAAGTTATGTCTATGGCTTAAGAAAATAAAATAAACATATGTCACAATAGATAAAAAATATTAAAATGATCAAAATATTCTATGATTTTTACAAATTTGCAGTAAAAATAACTTTTGGATGTAAAAACAATGAGAGATAACTAAAAGTATGCTTTTCAGGTACAAACAGTATAAGGAATTCATAAAAATGAGTCTTATGAGTTGATACTATATGAAAATATATGAAGGTAAGGTTTGTAAAGTGTGTTATAAAACGTAAGTAGACTAAGAGATGTGGAATGAATACCACAAACCTTAATCGTTGTTTGTGAGCAAAAATATATCTAATAGATTCAAGAGGACATCTTGATATTATTTCATGAAAATAGTTTCATAGTCTTCATTTGTTTTTCTTCTTTTTATTTCTATCTGCTCCACAATGTCCAAGACCATGCCCCAGTGTGTGACCTCATTTGTTATGCTTAAAGCTTAAAATTACAATTGAATAAGTAATAACGGGTCAGCTCGCTTATGAGCAAATATGACCCATTTTCCAGTAGGTTTCCACTTCATCTAGTTTTGTTAAGTAAATTCTTGTGATTTTTCTTGGCATTCTCTTCGTGTGAATGTTGGTTTTATTCTTAGTTTTTTATGCTTGATATCTGCTATCCTTCATCGTATGAAAGTATTCAGTTTATCTAGAGCTAGCTGTTGCCAGCGGCTTCGCCCAACTGAAAGTCGAAAATTATCCCAAAGGAACGCGAATTCTCGAGATAAAAAGTACCAATCGGAATGCCAAGGAACAGGCATCCAGGATATAAGTAGGTATTCTAAGTCCTTCGAAGGTACAATCTATCTCGACGCCAAAATTAAAAAAGAATTGGATTCGATGAAGGATACACCCTTCATCGAAGGTTCTGCAGTTTAGGCGTGAAACATAACAAACAGACAGACTTGCTTTCCCATTTATAATATTATTATAGACTATAAAGTATCAATTACGTATTTATAGTTTTACTCTTGTTTTCAAGGTCACTTTCTCAGTTTTATGATTTTTTCAAATTGTTATTTTTACCCAAGCATGAGGTGGTTTTATCTGTCTGAAAGTAAATAACGTGACGCATTAATTTTTTCGGCTTTGATCCGTAAATCTCTATGCATACAGATTTACGCGCTCAATGTCAGCATAAATGTCAAAGTTTTAGGGCTCACGACGTGAAGGTCAAGATCACAGAGTTATTTATATTTTACATAGGGTTTTTAGCTCGTTAAAACCTACGTCGTTTACGTCGCCAACGTTATGGTGTAGGTCAGATAGGTGACATCTAAATAAACCGTTAGCACTATGTCATCTGAAATCTCTATTTACGTCATTTATTTTGACTCTTGTTTTTGCGTCCCTTATCAAGCTTCTTGTTAGTCTAGCCCTAAATTATTTATTCAGTCAGGAACTTCCTACATTATTTTTTACGTCACTTCATAGTTACAAACTTTTTTAATATAAATGTTGAATAAGATATTAGGTCTCAAGATGAACGGTGTTCTCGATTTTTAAAAGTAATTAGGCTTTCGCTCTTCAGTCCCGTTTCTTCTGAAGTTTATCTAGAAAGTTTTTGATTATAAATACGAGAGATTTTCTGCAAATTACTAAGCATTAACTACTAATAAAGTTATATCATTCCCAGGTATTATTTACACGTAGCTGCGAAACGACACATAAATCTTATTTGCCTAATGCTGAAACTTGTGTAAGTACTTTTTGACTGACTACCATTATACTGAGAGGGCCATAAGTTAGGTCTCTAAGTTTCTATGAAAGTACATTATTTATAGTAGTTTGGTGCTGTGTCAGAGGAGATACGGGTCAATAAGACGGTCAAGCGTAATGTTTGAGGTACTCCGCCTACGTAAGTTTTCTTTAGGTCTTGGAGATGCATATGAAGACCGATCTATAGTAGCAGTGGAATCAGCTCATTGCATGGTTGCAGTATGGTGACCGTGTAGCAAAGGAACAGCGTTGGAAGAATTCCCACAAGGTGGACCTGATAAAGGTAACGGGCATCCGATGAATGCGAGAATCAAAGGAGTGATGGAAGTGGGGACACCTGGTGGAGATCTATATCAGCAGTAGATATTGTTTGGCTGGAATGAATATTTTAGAAGGATATCATCGGGGACTGCACAATTAACTTATTTTTTTAGTTTTCTTGAAAAACCAGCTTCCTGTCTTTATATGGTAAGTAATAAAATAATGCCCGTGATCGAATCAGAAATGAAGACATCCGCAAGAGAACCAAGGTTACTGACATAGCCCGAAGAATTGCCAAACTTAAGTGGCAGTGGGCAGGGCACATTGCTCGCAGAACGGATGGCCGTTGGGGCCGAAAAGTTCTAGAGTGGCGACCGCGTACCGGAAGACACAGCGTCAGAAGGCGTCGCTCTAGGTAGATCTAGTGAAGGCTACGGGAGACCAGTGGATGCGAAACGCACAGGACCATGCAATCGGTGCGGCGACGCTTGGGAGAGAAATGATGATGATGAATAAAATAATCATCTTCCCATTAGTCTACCGTTTCCTGATAATAAGGTGTCCTAGATAACCTTTGAATTGTGATTTTGTGTGTATTGCTGTGTCTTTTGTGTGCACTAAATAAATGTTTTACCTATCTATCTATCTTTGAAAGTACCTTTGGTTGCCACTACCTCAAAGACAGTATGATCCTGAAAGTTCCTCGATCCTTTGTAAGTGATTGTAGACCTCTCACACATCCCTACAGCTGGTAATATGTGTGATACAAAACATTAATCCATCAACACAACTATATATTGATGCCGTCTTATCAATGTTACCCCATGCTACCCTGTAATAACTTACTCAATTTAGCTGAACTACCTAAGTCCCGGCTGACGACTTACGAGGAACTAAAGCAATATAACACTTAATCAATATCCCACATGTTTACTACATACACCTGTTCCTGGGCTGGTTCGGAATATTTTTAGATAAAATGTGATTCGAATTTTTTTGGGGCGCACGGTTGGCGCAGTGGTTGAGCAATTGACTGCTGCGCTGCGTGTCTCGGATTCGATTCCCGCACGGAACAAATATTTGTATCACCAACAGATAGTTGTTCCGGCTCTGGATTGTGTGTATGTGAGTTTATATGTTTGTAAACGCACCCACGTTACAGGAAGAAATTCCTAGTGTGGGGCAAAGCTTAAAAAAAAAATAATAAAAATAATAATAAGTCCAGGATTCATTAGCCCTCTGTGGTCTTTGTCTCAATAAAGGTTAAGAATGTACAGTCAAGGGTCAAAAGTGCAGTCTTACTCTCCCAAAATTCAAATGGCTAGTATTTGTAGAAGAAGCTAAATTATCTACAACTGATTAACTATTTTGTATAGAAATTAAAGTATAAATTATACCTGCTGACCGTGATATGTTGAAATTCTTCTGCCTAATAAAATTGCCGCTTCTGTTTTGGTAGAGGGTAAATGCACTTTTGATCCTGAACTGAAATGTTAGGTAAAGGTCGAGATACGAAGATGTATGTAGGTCTTTGAAACTTGGAAGACGAATTCAGCTCAAAATTGTTGCCAACACGGGAAAAGCCTGGATACGGTTAGCAGGCTAAAGATGCGATCACCATCACGCTGTATTAGCGGATTGATAATAATTAATTGCAGTTTGGTACACTTTAGCACTAGCGTTACCGATTATTATATATATATATTTATATTACTTGTTAACCGACTTCAAAAAAAGGAGGCGGTTCTCAATTTTTTTCGTTGGAGTTCTTTTTTTTAAATATGTTTTCACCGATTACTCAAAGACGCCTGGACCGATTTGGAAAATACTTTCTTTGAAAGAGTATACCGCCCAGGTAGCCCCATTGTCAGGATCTGGTGATGGGATCCTTGGTAAATCGGGGGATATCCTCAAACATTATATGCAAACAATTAGCAATTTTGGTATTTTCATCAATATGGCAAGCATTTGCTCTCATAAAGTATTATTTGGTAAAGTGGAACTGATGAAGACGACCACATAATATGGATGGCCACTGGAACTCCTTAATGATAGGTATATATGTCACGGGTATAAGAAAACTCGAATAGTTAAACGACTATGATGAATCAAATATATATAAAACCCGGCCACGTGCTAGTTGGACTTGCGCACGGAGGGTTCCGTACCATTATCGCAATAAACGGCACGTTTTTGTATGGGAGCCCCACTTAAATAGCGGCAACAGAAATACATCATCTGTGAAAATTTCAACTGCCTAGCTATCACGGTTCATGAGATACAGCCTAGTGACAGACGGATAGACAGTCAGACAGACAGACGGATCGCGGAGTCTTAGTAATAGGGTCCCGTTTTAACCTTTGGGTGCGGAACCCTAAATGGTACTGACGAAAATAGTACCATCGAACTGATCTGATGATGAATGATATGTACCCTAGTCATGTTTGGGCTTATTGGAATCGTCATGAGATGTACTCTGGCTATAAATGATTTTCATGGTAATATGAATTACTTATCAAAACTAAAAAGAGAATGAAATAAAAATATTTTAAACAAAAAAAATTAACCGAATCCCAAAACACTACAAAGCGAAAAATAAATTTCTTTGCCGAAGTCGGTGTCGAAAAACGAAAAACAATAGGTACCTAAGACAGACTTTGGAAAAGAAAGTTATTTTTCGCTTTGTAGTGTTTTGGAAGTTGGTTTATTTTTTTATTATTAACCTACATACTGGTTTTTACCCGTGTTCTCGCTTTCTCCGGGAACGGTGGATTTTTTCAAGTTAGAAATAAGTCTAAGTAAACATATGTGTTTTAGTTTATATAAAAATAAAATCTCCAGAACAAAAAAAATTGTTATCTGTAGCTAAGCGATACGTGAATTCATTGCCTTCATAGAATAAACTATCAAAACATATTTTACCAGATGTATTGTTTAGTTTTAAATCACTTTTGGCGCCAAACAATGCAATCGGTCAAAGCTTTGAATATTTTGTATGAAATAGAAAAACAAATCGTTGATGTGACATGCTTATAAAATCGTATTAGATTTATATTTGTTTTGAAAAGTAAAACTGTATCCAATACAGTTAGAAAAAAAATTCATGCTCCAACACAAGCAAAAAGTTTAAAAACTGTAACCCGACTACGGTTTTTTTACCATATGTTACCCGGGCCATAATAAAGAATAGTTTGACACCTTATTCATCAAAATTCAATGAATAGTTTGGGCGCTACGGAGGAGCATACTTAAATACAAACATGCATACATACGAAGATTGCTGAAATCATAATCCTTCCTTTTGGCTTCACCGTAGTCGGGTAAAAAAGAAGTTTCTATTGAATTAAGCAGTATCTTCGTGCGCTTCTGTCTGTATTCTGTCATTTCTCTGTTAAGTGTTTTGGGTGTACATAAATAAATAAAAAGTTTTAAGTCGATTAATTGCAATTTATATGATATCATAAAACTACTGCCGATATCATCAAACCAAGATGTTTTTTTTTATATCGTGGAATTAATTTTAATGTAATAAACCATTATGTACCAAAAAATCGTATAATTGCCCCACTGCAGGGCAGGCTTCTTCTCATACATAGAAGGGTACGAGTATTGATCACCACGTGCGCTCAAGATGTGTTGGCGATATCAAACTAATATTAACTATAAAGTCCAGGTTTCCTCCCAATGTTTTCCTTCACCATAGCCAGCGATGACAAAATTAAACTTAGGAAGTAAATATATATGCATTTGGAAAAGTCACATTGGTACTTGCCCGGAGCATGTGAGACGAGGTCAACCACTGGGCCATTACGACATTTATGAAATAAATACGGCCACAGAAAAAGTGTGAGAGAGGTCATCGTCGAGAAGTCTGATTAGGCCACTTCACAAGCTTGTAGTGACACCAAATGAGTTTTCGAAAATAAGGCAGAAATGGAAAAGTTCTTAATCTCTCGACTGCGGTTACCAGAATTAATTGTTTTTCTATTGTGACTGCTAATTAGCGCTCAAGGGGTTAAGTAAATGGAGGTAGACGAAGCTAATATCAAATATTTAGTAGTGACCTTTTCAATTGATGGTGAGACTAATCTTCGAGGACTTCTGAATGAATGTGATTTTGTAATGGAAAAGACCCGTAGTGCGTCTGATGGAACAGATGATATCAAGCTGAGGGCTGGCTAATCCATACTTCATCCATACAAATATTATAAATGCGAATTAAACTATTCTATTCTATGTTTTCACGCCAAAACCGCTACGACATTTGTGATAAATTTTGGTATAGAGCTAGATTGGAGCTTGGGTAGGATACCTTTTGTCCCAGGAATACGTTCCTTTGCTATAACTTCGATTTTCAAATAGGCGAAGCCGCTATCAGAAATAAGTCATGAGGTAAGTCTGTAGGTCTGATTTATAATTTCAACGTTTAAATACCCTTTTTTATTAAATTAGTACCTGGGCGACCGAGCTATACTCTGGTGAAAATAGAAAAAACGACGTTTTCTAAAAATTAACTAAATTTCATGCAAATCGTTGGAACCGTTTCCGAGATTCAGTTTATATATGTACAAGAAATGCTCGTTTAAAGGTACTAGATAGATATAATAATTTTGGCGTGTAAATTGTGCGAAGCACAGCGTACTGCATGCAGAATAGTATAAGCGAAGATCCGCACAAAAGGGAGACGCCGAGGAGAGAGCCGGAGGCGCACGAAGATGTACCAGCGCGCGCTGACTAGACACATACAGTACCTGCGCTAGCAGCCGGTATGTTGTGTTTTTTTACCTTATCGAAAGCTGTCCCTGCTATACAAATTAGTTCAAATTAACCAACACCAAAGACCCAACATTAACTTAGGGACTTTCACATACTAATATACACTTTCACATAATATCTAACCGGGTTGGTAATCGCAGAAACAGTTATTAAAGCACAGCTGTATATTACGTACAATTTGCCTGTATAATCCCATATTCTGCTCAATTGTACCCATGGGGCGGGACTAGTTCTTATTGTGAACCGCACTGTAATCTAGCTGAGTTATTAAAACTTTTATTTGGTATACATTTTTAAGTGAGCAAAGGATTGTGTGAATTTTTTTGTGTTCGAACAAAACAACAAAAAATAAATAATTAAAATGTATTCAAATTGTATAAGGTTAATACAATAAAGTAAATACATTTCTGTGTCAAGTTCACATGTGTTGTAAATTATAATGTGTAAAATAGTTTTAGTGGCTTGGACTTTGATTGCCCCGCTGATCTTATGTTTGCAAGCGAGACTGCCGCGCGTTGGGTCCTGGGCTCGAATCCGAGGTCGGGCGAAGTGTTAGGTATATTATGAAATAGCTGTGCCTGCGGCTTCGCTCCTGTCAACTGCCTACCCTACCCTACTTACCTAGACTTACCTACCTACCTACCCTACTTACCTACCTCCCTACACTCACCCTACTTACCTTGCTACCTACTCTACCTACTAACCAATTTTTTTCTAGGATCATTCTTCCGCGGCGAATCATAACAGTTAACACCACCATTCAGAAAATGACGTCATATGCACTAAACCATCTATCGAATATGGACCTCGTTCAACTGTCCGAGTGTGAATTGCGTGTGTTGTGATATTTTACTTCTTCAAGAAGTTTTGACTTTAAATTCATTTAACTTTTGATAGATAGAACCGATTGCGATTAAACAAAAACTAATTAATACTTCAAGTTAGGCACAATTTTTATTTATAAAAGCTATCTACATTGGTTTTGGACATTTTACGTGATGTGCACTAACTAAAAGACAAAAATGGCAGAAATGGGTTCTTTTGTATCCTTTATCACCCTGGCTATTTTTTTGGATATATTTTCGATGTACAAAAACGACTTTTCTACAGATTTATTATATTCCAGCAGATTCCCAGCAGGCCTGGGTCCCAGCAGTGGGAACATTAAACAAGGCTATGTTGATGTTGTACTGAGGATATTGATTTCTCAGCAGGAGCCTGGAATTTGATGTGACATTGTATGTATTTAAAGCCGTTGATCCTGCGCTTAATCTCTCTCCTATTCCTAGAAGAGTAAAACTAATACCTGTGTTTGCGCATAATATACTAGTGCGCTATAATATCCTGCACGTAGGATATTATATCTCCGTTGAGATTGGCTGCCATGACAAATACTTAAATCAGTCGGGAGGATTGTTTTTCTTTATATTTCCATGTCTATGGGCTATCGTCATAACTTTTGTAGTGATATGCCAAAACCGATGCTACAATCAATAATTTATAATAGCTAGTAAATTATTAATTATTATCGTAATGTGGGGTTAATGTCTCTCGTATAGATAAAGAATGGATTTTGATAACCTTGTTTACTCCCTCCTTATCAGTTTTTTTTTTCTGGTTTCTCCACTGTATATCAGAGGTGGCTGGTGCCTGTTAATTTATGAAAGTCCTTTAGCCCCTGTTAACATTTCCTAGGTGTGTCTGGCGCCCATTAGGCTTGTGTAGTACATGTACTATGTACTATTAGGAATTAATTCCTTTAGGTGAACGAGAACGAACTATTCTGTTTCGGTCGTTTAAATCGTTCATCTAGTACAGTAGTACAGTGATCGTCTGGCTCGCGAGTGCTGAATCAGAACGAATATGTATTATGTACCGAGTGTCTGAGCGAGCGAACTACTCTGTTTCGGTCGTTTAAATCGTTCATCTAGTACACTAGTACAGTGATCATCTGGCTCGCGAGTGCTGAATCAGAATGAATAAGTACAAGTGTCTGAGCGAGTTGAGAGATTAGAGAAGCGTGCGCGCGAGCGTGATGGACGATGACCGACCTGGCAAACAAGTGATTCCCGACTCGTGAAAATGCCTTGAAGTTTTAGGTTACTTATTCGTATATATACTCAATAATTCATTAAAGTTTGTAAAATTTAATGACATTTAAATTATTGTAAATTGTTTAATCGAAATGACAGTCCTAAGCCTGCAAAGTATGAAGGAAAATCAAATATGTATTCCGTTACGTACGACTGACTGATGTCTTAAGATCGGTGAACTAAAGTGAACTAATAGTACTAGAATACCGAACTAGTTCATTTGTACGATTGTACTAGTTCGGAGCGTTCCTTTCATTGTCCGAGTAAGAACAAGCCTAGCGCCCATGTGCTGATTGCTCCCTGGGGTGGTCACCGCGTACAGAGTGTTCTGGTGCGCCGGTGATAGGGTGTACTCCCCCGAGGAGGGTCCGGTGACGGACAGACGCGGCGGGTTCCCATATATTATATATAAATTAATATATACATACATAACTGCACTATCTCCCCGTGGTAGTGCAGTATGCATGAGCAATCAAACAAGCAAATGAAAAAAAAAAAAAGTGTGTTTATTGTGTGTTTATTTGCCAGCATGTTCTGTCTCCCTCATGGGCCTTCCTGCACTCCTACCATCTGCGAGCCTGTTTCCTCTTTCCAGTTTTGGCGAAATCTGCCTAGAATCTAGATCGTTCTTCCAAGCATGTGGTCTGCCGCGAACCCATCACCTCTGCACATATCAGGGCCGTGCCGAAGACGTGACAGGGCCGGGCCCAGGTATTGAAGCTTCGTCACTGGCCCGTGCACGGACGTGTGTGAACGAGTTCAAATAAAATGTACCTACACACCGATATTTTTTTGAGCACCTCACGGGGCACAGTCCGTCGACGTTTCGGGCACGGCCCTGATATGTTTGGATAGACCTTTAGTTGGGCAGCCTTTGGGACATGGTTTAACTTCTATATTAGAGAATTTAAAAAAAGTTAATTAAAAAAATCAAAAAACCCGACTGCTTGAAAGGCGAACTAAAAAAACGTAAACAAGAAGAAAATCATGATGTGTAGTCGGAGGATACATGGTTTTGGTCCGCCAGCTCGCGAATATGGTGTCGGGTTTTTTGATTTTTTTAACTAACTTTTTTTATTTACAACTTTTTAGTTATTTTTTTTTTACACGGTACGGTAGTATAATTTTGATGTAACGTTCAAAAATGCCGCTTGGTGGCCTAGTTGAAATAAAATATCTTTGTCTTGTCTTTAGAATTCCGTACATTCTAACATATAAGTGTTTTATATTTTTGAAATCACCTCTTAAAACCCTTTATTTTGATACCCACGATGGGTTTGGAAGAAAAAAAAAAATTTTTGCCCCTCAAAATGGCGCCCAAAATCCGGCATTTTTTTATTTTCCAATTTTAATATAGCGAGTAACACTCGCGGGATTAAGACGAATCGATTGACGTAAGAATCATTAAAATCGGCCAATGCGTTTGGTCTCTGGAACGCCACATAGGAACAAACATACATGCATACATACATATATAAACACATTACCCTCCTTCGGCAGTAGGGTAAAAACTGGCGTTAAAAAACTGTCCCATAGCCTTCCACACCACTACTAATGACTCAATTAGTTCTATAAACACAGTTTTAGAGGTAGTTAATTGACATAACTCACATAACACAAAACCATTACCATACATAGTAAATACGATTATATTTATATTTACGTTAAGCAGTGGCTAAGGTCAAAGCAATTCATTTAGGAAACCGGTCAAACTTGAATTCTTTGATTAGATAATAATGTTAACGTCAGTAGAGTCAACACTCCACTGGTTGTCTCTGATAAAACGTGCTATGCTTCAAAGGAACAAGGGTCGACAGTGAATATTGATTATCTGTCAACATTATTATTCATCAATTCAATGAATGCATACCTATTTTATTGTTTGAGTTTTTTTATCTTTGAGGTATTTATTTATTCAGAGCCCAATTAAATTACCTAGATGTCGACAAAATATCGCAGAAATGGTAAATGGTATCGATATCAAATGGGGAGATAACAAACAAAAAATCCTTTTCTCTGTGTTTTTTACGATCTTGTTCTAAACAATTTCCCAGTAACCAGATAAGTATAGAGTTCGTGGTAGCACTTAGAGCAATACAATAATAGCCTTAGTTTCTTAATTGCCTGGCAAAAAAAAGTGCATTCCAGCAAATCTAGAAAATAATATTATTATGACGCAGAAGGGATCGCGATTGCTCAATACACAGCAAATAAATTAGTTTAGTAAATATGTACTTAGCAGCAAACGGTTACCGGTAGAGTTTTAGATTAGCAAACTCAAGCAATCTGGTGCTTAACATCTCCATTAAAAGCCAAACAATTTTCTTACAAATACCAGCTGAAAATTATATTTACTATCAAAAGATCACTGAAAGCTAAACAAAACCACTTGATACCCCTATTAAAATTTTAATGACCTATATACCTTGAACGCATCCATAATATCTTGACACCTAACAAAAGCGCTAGTTACAAAACAAATACCATTTTCAATGCTATTTCTATAGTTCCTTTATTTGCCGTATACCATGATATGTTGGTTACATTGTGCTGATTCATTTGAGTGTTCGCGTAATGATTGGCAAGCACGGTCGTATTGTGTTCGATACAAAGAGACTCTTTCAAATTCTGATGCCTGGTTAACATTAAATGCTGATCAAATGCCTCTTAACTGTGGCTCTTTATTCTGATTGACCTTCCGAATTTTCCTGTGTGTTTGTGGGTAGGTACTGCGGCGTCATGTGTGATGGTATGATTGAATTGAAGTGGACTGTTAATATGGAATCTTGAGTTAATTTTTCCATGCTTTTCCTTGATTTTTAGGGTTACTAAAAAACTACTCACTCTCTTGTCCGTCTGTCCGTTTGTCTGTCCGTGTGCCACCGCCGATTTTCTCAGGAACAGGTGGGCCTAGCAAGTTGAAATTTACACCAGATACTGACGTCTATAGCCCCTATTAGGTCCTGAGTCAACTCGATAAATGATATGAGCAAATTTAGATTACTTATTATATAGACATAGAACTGGTAAGTAGGTACCAAAATTTACCTTAATTTTCAAATTTTTAAATTTTTCGACATTTTTCCTTTACTTGTGCTGTAACACCTTGCTTTTAACCAAAATTGACAATTATAGGTCAACGGGAACGACCTTATAGGTTATCGACCCAAAACCTATATGGTGTCCCCAATCCCCATACATACATAGTTAACGCGACCCTGGGTACGGACACCATCGTGCGCGAGTCCGACGCGCACTTGGTCGGATTTTATGGGTTGTAGGAAGTGCTGAATCTCATTGAACGCCAGGTTTCAGTTGGAAAATTGAGTCGCAGCTGAAATTGGCTCCTAATTTAGTTAATTTCTGAATACCAGGCTTTATCAAGGTAGGTTTAGGAGGAAGTTCGATCGACAACTAGTTGGAGATGTCAGAATCTTCCATCTGCCAGAACATTTTGATATCTCCAACTAGTTTCCGACCTAGTCGGTAGTAAAGCTAATTTTCATTTGCTGACAGCGTCACCTTCGTACAAAGTTTTCATTTTAATAAGGCACGAGGAATCTCGGCATGAAAAGATATTATCCATTCACGGACCGACGCCGACGTCGGCAGGCTTTGCTTAACTTTAACTATCGACCCGTGCGGCTTTCATTATTCAGCCACGAGCTCCTCCTATTTTGAGATAGAGATGTCACGCTTAATTAACAGGATAGACAATGGAAACCCGGTAGCTACTAAGTGAACAATTCTATTTGCCAGACGCGGTTGCACTAATGACCATTAAACGGTTTAGTGAGGAGATCCCGCCATACGTTGTTTATTCACGCACGGTTATAGCAACATACCTTCCTACTTGATCCGTTCAATTTATTGAGGATGATTTTATTATCCTATCCTATACTATTAAAGGAGCAATATCTGTATAAACTTATATTTATATGTACTTATATAATCACTTTATCGACAATGAGTCAAACCATTTCGATAAAAATTGCATTATAGGATTTTTGGGGGCGAAAAATCGGTCTAGCTAGGTCTTATATCTGGGAAAATTCGTTTTCTCCGTATTTTCACGAAAAACAAAAATACCCGCACAATGTTCGTAATTTCGCTGCTGCCGCTGCCCGTCTGAATAGCTTAATGATAAACGCGGTGGCCCACGACGCCCTATGTTTCGGGTTCGAGTCCCAGCTATGCATAGTTTTTTTTTATTCATTTCGTTATTTATTTTTATTTTATTACACTTATTTTTTTTACTCCTGATTTTTAAATGTCATTTCATTTTTGGAAAAAAAAAAATGTTTTCTCTATTATCACACGAGTAGAGCTCGGGCTCCATGGTACTATTAATAGAGGTACTCATAAAATCAATGGAAACCCAATAGCTAAAATCTGACCATTGGTTTACATTGTTTATCCACATAGGGTCAAAGCAACATCCCTTCCCACTTGATCCATTAAATTTATTGAGGATGATTTAATTATTTATTATATGTTGATACTATCTGTGATCGTTGATCCGCTTGTTAGGCTCTTGATTGCCCTTGGAATTGTGAAGGGTCCAAGTGACCTCGACCTCACTTATCAAATCATCGTTCCAAACGATTTGGAAGTTAATCCGTGACTACCTTTTTAAACATACAAATTATGATTCAACAATTCAACAGATGAACAAATTAATTTAAGGTTACAGAAAATAGTTCGGTTATATGCGAGTCCTAATTCATCACTCTGTTACTATAATGTGATTTTTTATTTCGTGGACTAAACTGACATTTGGGGGGTTGTCACTTTATCGTTACATTAAAATAGTGTCGTACCCTAACTATCCTGAGTGATCGAAAGTTAATCGAAAATCAAAGTAGATCGAAAAGAAACTATTTCACGGCATAAAAAAATAATTTGTTTAGAAACTAGCGCTTATTTAGTTTCTACTCATTTATGTCAGACTTAATTTTATCGATTGCATTTATTTTATTGTTGATTTCATATTTAACACAATAAAAGTTCATGTACAATGTGTATGAATACTGTTATATTTAAATATATTAAGTTTACATTCATAAAACATTTATTTACACCAATTAGTAAAAATAAGTTCAGTTCAGTTCAGGAGTCATGTCACATCGATTCGATGAATCACTTATGATTGAGCCTTACCTACAACACTATGCGCCGCGCTTGCAACATTTAAAAAAAATAAGGTCAATAGCAGCTGTCAGTTTAGTCCACGAAATTAAAAATCACAGTATAGCAAAAGATACAGAGCAGATTATGGAAACGTGGCCCGAGGACTAAATAAGGATTAAACAGAGGACCTTTAGGATGTCTGGTAGTTAAGGTCAAATTCAAGTCAAGGTCAAATTTCCAAAAGATACAAATCTATGTTTTGGGATCGGTCCTCCTTGTAAGGACAAGGAGCAGAAGAAGGCTTCACAAGAAGTGCCTGTCATGGGTTAACGGCACATCTAAGTTATAAAACAAACAAGACGATACAAATATTCCAAACCTTGAAGGTAATAACCGTAACTGCCAACAGCCAACAGTTTCAAACCACTTACTTCCAATCTTCCAAACCTATTGACCCAAAACGGCATCGGAACTACCAAAACGCATCGAAATCCGATAAGTGTAATGAGTTGTAACTTGTAACGAAGGACATGAGTCTTTATGTCAGCCATCAAACGTTACCGCGGGCAAACGTCGGTAAATGATTAAATGGGCTCCTGTTGAAACGTGCTGGCAGACCAGATAATGAAATGAATAGTTGCCACTACCTGATTGCTTTAATATATATTACATAACTAACTATTGACAACAATTTGAGCTTACCGAAGACGGTAAGGATTATTCGACAAGCGAGTTCCAATTCAACACCCTATATAAACATTATTGATTATACATTAGCTAGAAATATATATAGCATATTTATATTGTTTTTAGGGTTCCGTACCCAAAGGGTAAAAACGGGACCCTATTACTGAGACTTCGCGGTCCGTCTGTCAATCTGTCTGTCTGTCTGTCACCAGGCTGTATCTCATGAACCGTGATAGCTAGACAGTTGAAATTTTCACAGATGATGTATTTCTGTTGCCGCTATAACAAAAAATACTAAAAACAGTATAAAATAAATATTTAAGGCGGGTTCCCATACAACAAACGTGATTTTTTGGCTGTTTTTTGCTCGATATTAATAACGCTGATAACAAACTATGCTAAATTAATATAAATAACAATGCTAAATTCTAATAACGATGATGATGATGATTAATAACGGCAACAGGTAGACGCTTGAAATATTCACAGAACGTTTAGTTGTATATTTACTTCATAAAATAATAATTAATAAATTAAAATAAAATAAATTAAGGGGGGCTCCCATACAAAAAACTTGATTTTTTTGCAGTGTTTTGCGATAATGGTACGGAACCCTTCGTGTGCGAGTCCGACTCGCACTTGGCCGGTTTTTTTTTATATTGTGTGCTCTAGTGGCTTGTGGCAAATAAATGTTTTTTAGGGTTCGTTACCCAAAGAGTAAAAACGGGACCCTATTACTAAGATTCCGCGATCCGTCTGTCTGTCTGTCTGTCCGTCTGTCACCAGGCTATATCTCAAGAACCCTGATAGCAAGGCAGTTGAAATTTTCACAGATGATGTATTTCTGTTGCCCCTATAACAACAAATACTAAAAACAGAATAAAATAAATATTTAAGTGGGGCTGCCATACAACATGTTTTGTTTGCTGTTTTTTGCGATAATGGTAAGGAACCCTTCGTGCGCGAGTCCGACTCGCACTTGGCCGGTTTCTTTCTTTCTTTAAATACACAGTAGAACATGAAAGTGTGCCTCGAAGACTATAATAAGGTTTTAAAAACCAAACAAGACCATCAGTATGTTTGCTTTTCTTCGAATTGAGAATGATAAAATTATTTTAGTACAAGAAGGGCATGTGAACTTAATGAGTCTATATCTCGGCCATCACACGTTAACGCGGTCAGGCGTCGGTAAATAATTAAATGGCGGCACACCAGAGAATGCAATTAATAGTTTCCACATGCTGATGTGTTTGTGTTTGCTTGCTATAGCTTGAGTAGGTAGTTGTTTTAAATTAGGTCTAGGAAGGATGCCTTCATTACTGTTCTTTAGTAAAGTGTTACCTGTCATAAATTCCGCAAATGAATTTGCAGTTTGGTGAAAAGATATGAAATTATTAGCCAATTTTTATTAAAAAATAAAAAATAAATTATTCATCTTTTACGACACTCGGCACATCAACACCTTCTTCTTCGTCGGTACAATCTTGTCAGAGTGGTCGAGGTCAGCATGTCGCAGTGAGACACCGTGTCGCCATGATTGTCCTCACGATACAACGCCATACCTCTCTGTCGGCTGTGACTCGTGTGTACTCATGCTGTGGACCGCCTACTGCAGACTTGATCTGGTCGGTCCATCGCATGTGAACTGGACAACTCGAACCTGGACTAAAGCCGATAGGCGCTGCTTGATGCCGAGTTCTTGGAGAATGGATATGTTGGTACGGAATTCAGTCCAGGATATTTCAAGCATTTTTCTTCAGCACCATATATTTTTTGCAGAGCGTCTATTTTATTCTTTTCGTTTTCTCTCAGCGTCCAGGTCTCGACTGCGTACAGGAACATGGGGAACACCAGTGTCCATATGAGCCGAGCTTTCATGGCTTTGATGACGTTGCGGTTTCCCCTTACTTTCCTACGTCTATCCGTGGCTGAACTGGCGATAGCCATGCGTCGCTTGATCTCGTCTCCGCAACCATCGTGGTTTTATATTAGAACTCCTATGTAGTCATATGATTGAAAGTCAGAAGTCACTCAAATCGCAATTCGCGATTTGAGTGACTTCGGGCGAGTTTTCGTTAGTGTGCACATCAACACAGATGTTCTTTTTTTTCTAATCTAATCTTATCGAACTGGCCTATATTGCCCCACTACAGAACCATGTCCTTGGCTCCGCATTGGACCTTCCTTCTTTCAATTCATTTTTCTTTTCTACTAGTGCGGGCCACTCATTTTGGTATGTTCTACTTAGTTCTACGAACTAAATCGTCAGTAAGACATTGTAGAGTACTATAAGTTACAAAAGTCATATCGTCATTACACCTTCTGTACCTATTACCTTAACTTGGAGCTAACTCTTCACCAATAAAATCACTTCAATTCGAAAGTTGCCCAAAATCACAAAGAATTGTGACACAGTCCCGTCAAACCTCAGACCTAACCTAATTTAGCTCAATGATATCTCTGCGGCGTTCTAGGCCCTAAAGGCGTTACCACACAGGTCGTAAACGCAAAGGTTGACGAACTCTACCTGTTGAATGTTGAATTACCTTAACTCAGGCATTACGTCCCTCTAGTGCCTGCTTATTAACAAAAGCAGTGTTTTTCAATCTTTTTGAATACGCTACCCCTTTTTAAGTCAAAATTGAAGCGCACTGCACTCTTGTGATCAATTTTTGAATGTTCGTACGCCTTAGTTGATTATGTTTCTAATCACATATCATCACACATCATCATTATCACATATCATCTAGGTCTGCGTGTCAAAAATATAACCAAGACTAGAATATATATTGAAGAATGAACAGGCACAGCTTTTTTTAATAAAAAAATTATTTTTTTTATTGTAATATACGACCTAACTAATATATTTATTGTAATAGTAGCTTCTGCCAGCTGCTTCGCCCGCGTGAATGTCGAATCCCAAGGGAAAATATTCCCGGTATAAATAGTACCCTATGTGTTATTGCAGACTATAATCTGTCTCTGTGACAAAGGCGAATGGCAGGCTTGTATGGAACGTACCGCTAATAAAGTTTCATGTTTTAGGTTTATTTTTTGTTTTAAATGGTAGTTATTATGATAGATAATTTCTTTTTAAATTCTTAGATTTTTAGAACTTGGGACGTAAAAGTTATAACCAGTTTTATTTTTTAAGGTTATGTACTAGTGTACCAATGTAGATTGTTACATATAGGTAAATGTTACATATTGTTACATCATGTGTAAAGTAAATGGTTTGTTGCAATATTTGTAGTGTTTTACTTACTTAAGTAGGTGGATTGAGATGAGGATCGTAGTCGTACCTACTCAGGGCATTAGGAGATACCTTTGTCCAGCAGCGAACTGCAACAGTTTGATAATGATTGAGTGATTATATTTAACGTTATTTCTATTTCTAAATAATTAATTATCGTTTTAATATGTGTTATTTTACATAAGGCAACTTCTTAAAACAAAATTGCGTTTAGTGTACGACTTTATTACGTTTATTTATTAATATCTTTTTTTCGATATTATTAATTAAACCGAAGTTCTAAAAATTGTAAACTTTCATGAAAATAAATGGCTTAGTTGCTTTATTAAGTGGTACAAAATCTATAACCGAACAACTAAAAAAGTATGCGGTACAGAATCTGCCGTTCACCTTTCATCCAGATCCACCCAGCCGTCTGAGCGTGAAGAAGTAACAAACATACACACTCACAGACTTTCGGCTTTATAATATTAGTGTGATGATATATATCCTTACTTTTTACTTTTACCTGGCTTGCAACCACAACCTCCTAGGCAAGATTTCGGGAACCCCCCTGGTGGTCATGAATTATAGGTTGAAAACACATCCAGTCTTCGGGCTTAGGGAACCCCTGGGGGTCACTACCCACAATTTGAAAAACACTGAACTAAAGCAAGCATAAATTAAGCTGTGGTTGAGATTAAATCTATTAATTGATAGTTATTTGTGGGTCCCTGATATGATATATATGTGGTGTGGGCGATAAGTATATTGATATCGCTGGTAATGGGTTTTGTAATCATTTGGCTGGATCTTATGATTGGATTTGAGGGGTGCTAAAGAGCTTTTGTGATGTGTAAGGTATGGCGTGTGAGGTTTAAGATCTTAGAACCCTGTGGTGCTCCAGATTTGGTTTTATGTAGGTACTTGTACTACAAATATGACCATATACTTTGCAAGTTCACAGAATAACATGGATATAATAATATCCCTCCGACCGAATTTCGACCAAGTACACCAGAGATATTGTATAAATAAGTAGTACCTGGTCGTATTAGCGTAAGAGGCATTAGATAGATTATATAAGTAATTTAATTTTAGGTTACATCATTATAGCGCACAGATATTCTCTACGTTCCTTTGCTCTTATAATCCGACTTATTCGTGAGAATGAAAATACAAACATAGACTGATAAACACATTAACCTCCTTCGGCAGTCGGGTAAAAAGGCCCTCAAGCTCAGCAGCACTTGTGACACTAGACCATTAAGACAGTAGCAAAGAAAGACAAGCAGAATACAATATTTAAATAACTTAGTTCATAGAAATTGTGAGGAAGCTTTTCATTTTCTAGGAAAATAGCGCTAACTGTCTTCAACTTCTACAGTTATTTATTTAATTACAACTAACTTCAAAATTCATGAACTATTAAATTATTAATACTCGTAGTTTGATAACCTTCGCAACTTTATACTTTGAAATTGGCTGTGCCTAACTTCGGCATTATGCATTCCTAAGTACCTACCCGTATTCAATGGATAGGTCCGACGTGGGTGGAATAATTCCACTAGATTAGGGCCCAGTCTATTCAATTAAACGTCTTTATGGTTTAAATGGAATAATGATTTAATATTATTTAGTTCATATCTGACCTCTAGATGGTTTATGAATTTAAGCAAGCGGCGCGACTTAATGGGCATTTCAACCTTTGCTGTTTAATGAATTTTGGTGATTAAATTAGTCCAAAATCCTTACACAATGTGTAAATTAATAATGAGGCCCTAGAAAAGTGACATTCTATTATCGATGTATCAGCTATAGCGATTATTAAAAAGGCAAAATTGCATGGGATTGACAAGCGATATCGAAAAATCACGTGATCAATCCCTTACATTTTGACATTTCGAATAACGCCTTCGCTGACATCGAATGCCACATGTCTAGAGCCTCAGTTCGTGTTATTATAATGCAAAGGTGTCTTCTAATTAAGAAAGGCCCGTATACGAGGCCTTAGACAAGTGATTCTATCATCGAAAGCCACCACGCTAGCGATGGGAAAGATGACACTTGTCTAGAGCCTTCCTCTAACAGAGGTTTTGGAGTGTACTCAGGTCGTGGATTATTCCATTCGGTATTACACAATAGCAGCCGAAGTTGCCGAGCTAGGTAGACAGTCCCATGCCTCGTAAAGCACGTAAAGCCGTAGTCCTGGTATTTCTCACGGATATGTCGAACTATAAGAGCAAAGGAACATAGAGAATATCTGTGCGCTATAATGATGTAACCTAAAATTATAACTTACTTATCTAGTCTATCTAATGCCTCTATACACCCAGGTACTACTTATTTATATAATATCTCCGGTGTACTGGGCCGAAATTCTGTCGGAGGGATATTATATCCATCATTATATCCATGTTTTTCTGTGAACTTTCAAAATATATGGTCACATTGGTAGTATAGGTACCTACATAAAACCAAATCTGGAGCTCTGCAGGTTTCTAATATCCTAAACCTCACACGCCATACTTTTCACAACCCAAATGCAAGGTCGGCAAGAGGAGGCGTCACTTCAGCTAATACGATACGTCGCCAGGATTGACGGGGACGGCCTCGCTTCCTTTTTCCTTGAGGTTTCCAATCCAAGGCCTGTTTAGGAATGTGATCAGGATCCCTCCGGAGCGTGTGACTAATCCAACTCCATTTACGCCGCTTGATCTGGCGGTCGATCGGGGTCATCTCTCCAACAGCTCTACATTAGAGGTGATCTCGGGCCTGTAAATTCCGAGGATGCGACGATGACATCGGTTGACGAAGACTTGGATTTGGCGTGCGATGTCCTTTGTTACCTTCCAAGTTTCGCACCCGTAGAGCAGCACGGAGTTATCATTGGACTCGAAGATTTTGAGTCAGTTGCCGCGATTGCCACACAGGTCTCAGCTATGCGAAGGTAGCTCGCGCTTTGGCGATCCGTGAAGTGATATCCTCTTCAGTTCCTCCAGTCTCTGACACGACGCTTCTGAGGTACGTGAAATTGTGGACGCGTTCCACAACCTCTGTGCCGATTAACATCGGTGTAGAATTCTTTACACCTGTACGCATCTCCTGGGTCTTCCGGATGTTAATTTTGAGCCCAGTTTTCGCCGCCCCCTGGCGCAGGTCGTTCAGTTTCGCTTGCATGTCGGCGTGTGTATGACTCAGCAGGCATAGATCGGCATAGTCCAAGTCTTCCAAGACGTTGGTTAATCCCTACTCTATCCGCTATCGTAAATGCGCAACATGATTCCATCGAGAACGATTATAAAAAGGAGAGGCGAAAGAAGACAGCCCTGACGGACACCAGCGTGCACTGCGATGTCCTCCAAAATGAGTCACCTTGCAGGAATATTTCTTGTAAATGCGCCAATGTCCAACAGGCGGGACAAGATGCTGGACAACTTCAACGTATCAAAGGCCTTTTCGAAGTCGACAAAAGTAAAATAAATTTCCCTTTGCCATTCTGATGCCTGCTCGAGAATGATACGAAGAGTGTTTATCTTGTCCGTGCATGAGCGGCTCGAACGGAAACCCGCCTGCTCCCCGCGCAGAAGAGGCTCAACGGCCCTCGACAGCCAATCAAGGATTATTTTACAGAAGACCTTAGAGGGAGTCGATAGCAACGTAATGCCCCTCCAGTTATCGCAACTACTGAGATCACCTTTCTTGGGCTCGGTAATTAAAAGCCCCTTGTTCCAGTCGCCCGGGAGCTCTTCAGCGGTCCATATCCTTTCAATTAAAGGCATCAGCACGTCGACAGCGGAGGCTAAGTCGGCTTGTAACATTTCCGCAGTTATCAGGTCGAGTCCAGGTGCTTTGCCTGCCTCCAAAGAGAGGATCGCTTCAGTCACTTCAGAGGCTGACGGTGGTTCCGTATCGATGTCGAGAGGTCGAATTGGCGTAGAACCCACTTGCGTTGCAGCCGCCCCTCCGACGTCACAATAAGCTGCCTATCCTTGGATTTAAGCGGCTTCTTCTTAAGCCATCTGTTTCCTGGCAAGGGCTTCGTGGCTTTATACAGCTCCTTCAAGTTGCCGGTGTTCGCAGCGTGTTGAGCACGATCAGCAATATCGTCAGCTCACCGCCTTCTGTCTGCACGCGTACTTTGATAAATTGCTTTGTGCTTCTGGCGGTATTGAGCATTGAGGTCGGCTCGTTCGGCATCATCAAGGGTCTCAAGCAGTTTGAGGTGTAATTTCTTTCTATCCTCAATGAGGCTACATGTGTGAACTGACATCCAGTCCTCACGCGCATGTGTTAATTTGTGCCCAAGGACCACGGAGCTGGTCTCTGTATAGGCCTTTCTAATGCAGCTCCACTCCTCGTCCACTGAGTCCGCAGCATCCTCCAGTCCAGAGAACCGATTGCGTAGCTCAAGGCGAGACGCCTTACAGGTGTCCAAGTTACAAAGTTTGCTCACATTGTACCTTCGCCCCACTTTGCCGGGTTTTCCAGTTGCACAGGTTACCGCTACCTTGAGCCGAACTTCAGCAACTACCAAATGATGGTCACTATCTTATATCGACGCCCCTACGGTTGCGGACATCAAGCAATGAAGAACGCCATTTGGAGCTGATGGCAATATGGTCGATCTGGTTCTTGGTGAATCCGTCGGGTGAGTTTCAGGTGTATTTGCGGTGGTCACCATTAATAAACAATGTCCCTCCGATAGTCAGGTCGTGGTTCTGACAAAACTCGATAAATCGATCCCCATTGTCATTGTATACTCCAAGACCGTGTGTACCCATATGTCGTTCGCGGTTAGTGTTAACACTCCTTTGTATTCAGGTCCCCCATGACGATGACGATGTCTTGCTTCTTTATGCTCCTAAGGGTGGTGTTGAGGGTGTTGTAGAAGTCGTCTTTGGTATCCTCAGGTGATGCATTGGTTGGGGTTTAGCACTGTACAATGGAGATCTTACGTCCTCTTGAGTTAAAACGGGCGTAGATGGTCCGGTCTGAGATCGGTTGCCAGTCGACCAGGCTTTTCTTAGCTGTATTAGAAATAAGAAGTCCCACGCCATACTCGCGCACATCCTCCTCACTTTCTTTACCCGAATACAGCAAAGTCAAGCCTCCGGACGTTCTCAGCTTACCAAATCTGTTTCTTCTCACCTCGCTTAGACCCAGAATCTGCAGCTTGTAGCTGAGCATTACTGCTTCCGCCTGGGCCAGTCGACTGTCCTTGCTCATCGTTCGTACATTCCAAAATGTAAGTCGTGTCCATAATTTCAAGCCAAAAGTCGTCGGTAAAAAATCGGTCCGGTTTCTTATTACTGCTTCAGTTTCAGGAATCTATAGTTGTCGGGCAAGTGAATGATTTGCCCACTGTGCCTTAATCCGATAGCGGAGCTGCCGCTTTTGAGCCTTCGGATGTGCTCGGTTTGGTTTCGGGTACCCTCCCTAGTGAGACGATTCTGTTTTAAGGCGCAGAATATTCGCCCTTCACCCTGCATCCGTTAGCTCAGCTGCAAATCGTGATGGCGGACGCGCGGCAGCGCGATTGCAGCAGGTCCCAGGCAGAACGACGGGGACGTGGATGACTCAGACTGGCTAGGGTTCTGCTTCATACAGTTCTCCGCCACGAGTACAGCAGAAGCTATTTTTGGTACTTTTTAGGTAATGCTATTCTCACCTACAGCGATTCCCACCAAGCCAAACCCTAGCTTCGCCAAGACCAGGCCCGAGTCAACGGCGCGAAGTGTTCCACGCCGTGGAAATAACACGGAACTAACGTAAGAAACGTCAATTTGATTTAGGTACATTGAATATTGAAATTTGACTTTGTTTCTGAACTCAATGATTTCATTTAGTCTCCTTCCCCAACCACATATTGAGAAACGCAAAAACCAGCACCCTGGAATGCATGTGATGTTATGTTATGTATGTTTCGTTTAATTTTCTTTTTCAGCCAGTGGTCTAACAATGATTCATGTGTATCCGCCTTAGAATTTATTTACAGCTATAATATAATGATGTGTTGTCAAGATAAATTAACACTAATGATAAAACTCTCCTTGGCTAACGAGAACTGGCGCAAACTAGATAGATAGATACTAATGAACGCAGGGAGATATGACAAAGCAAAGAGCTTCACGGACGCTTCTACCGGGTCCTACAAAGGCCCGATGTAGATCTTTTAGCGTCCATGGCCTGGCTGCAATTTGGTGACCTTTTAAGGGAAACCGAAGGTTTTGTCTTTGCGATTATGGACGAAGTTATGATGAACAACTACCGATAATACATTGTGAAGGACGGCACAGTTGACATCTGTCGGGCATGTCACTGGCCGAGGGCATCAATCCGTCACATATTCTCCGGTTGTTCTAGTCTGGCTAATGAAGACTATTTGCATAGACACAACCTTGTAGCCAGGATTATCCATCAGTAACTTGCTCTTAAATACAATCTTGTGGAATCGGAAGTGCCTTACTATAAGTATTTGCCCAACCCAGTTCTCGGAAATGGCAATGTCACATTGTATTGGGATCGGTCTATTATCACTGACAGGACTATTGTTGCCAATAAACTTGACATAGTGGTGATAGACCGACTAGAGCGTCACGCAATGATTGTTGATATAGCGGTCCCCCATGACGAGAACCTCGTGAAGGCTGAGAGAGATAATGAAAACAAGTATCTTGATCTGGCTCGCGAAGTTGTCGACATGTGGGATGTGAATACAACAGTCACTGTGCCAATAGTCGTGACGGCCAATGGTATAATAGCCAGGAGCCTCGACGAACATCTGAGGAGGCTCTCGTTAGGCAGTTGGATCTAGGGCTTGATCCAGAAAGCGGTACACCTGGACACGGCGTGTAAAGTCAGGAGGTTCCTCTCTCAGGAGCCCTGACCACCAGTAGCTTGGACCCTGTTTCCAAACCCGGTTAGCTACAATTTTCGTATTTTTAAATGTTTTATTTTATTTTATTTTTTATAGAATAATATTTAAAAATATAAATAAAATGAATAAATGGAATATATTAAAATAATAGTAGTGTATTATTGGGGGTTCTGCATCACTTGCTCTCGCTTCGCTCGAGCGCGTTATGCAGAACGCCCCAATAATACACTACTACTATGGTCTGCCTCAAATTTTGACACAATTTATGTGAAACAAATTTCATTCCCTGGCAGTATCTGGTAGCAATCAATATCTTCTAATGCAGGTAAAACTAACGCACGGGCTGTATCACTCTCCTGATGAAATAAATCTGCTGTTGCTGTCGATATACTACTCCCACTAGTCTTTGACGAACTCGCAATCGATTTTTCATTATCAACCTGTTTGTTGATAACATTAACGAATGTGCGAAGAAGCTCACCAGACTCGCTTTTGAGTATAAGATACTTAGTATTTTTCAATTTAGATTTCTCTGGATCTTCCAACTTCTGGTAAAATAAATCTTCTGTTTGTGTTTTAACATTATCCTGGTGTTTTAATTCACCTACGTCCGATATTTTTTTTTTAGGGTGCATATCTTGAATATGTATTATCTCACCCCTAGCATTCTTGAAAATCATTTTACGAATGCCATCTAAATTAGATTTCACTGAGTGAAACATTATAAATAACATCAATAAATGTAATTATTTATTTAAGAAATAAATTTAATATTGAACCTTTGCACTGTAATATTCAAAGTTAAATTGCTGTGATGCACGACGCCTATGTAATATATACCCATAAATTGACTCATTTTTAAGTGCAATGTGACATCCTATACATATACACTTTAATAGGGTAAGTATTCCAAACACTTTTTTGTAATATAGTTTGTGCCCTTCACAGCGTTTAAATAAAAACATTTAGGAAAATGTATGGCATGTTGCGTCCAAGGATCATCATAAATCTCCCAATCTTCAATAACACCTCCACATGAGAAACATGCTGCAATATCATTTATACTATTTCCATAATAAAAGAATCCTGCGTCAGCCATTTCCATCACTAATCTTTTCTTTTTATTAAGTGTCCCCCAGTAATAATTAAATGAAAATTCACGCATTTTAAATGTGTTATACATGTCATATCGAGGCTTGTATTCATTTTGAGACATGTTTTATTGACTTTCTAATTCAATTAGGTACAAATGTATAATGGTATGGTCCAGCTTTTGTCAGCAACATATAAAGACTGGACAGAAGTAGGAGGAAGGGGAAGAAAACTAAGATGCATTTCACCTAACTACAGAAATAAAAACAATAAAATATTTATTTTAGAATTTTATTGTCAACACACCACTTATTTAAACACAATACATTTTTTAAAGCACATACAGAGTCATGATAAATACAGTTATATAAATCTTGAGAATATTTATATTGATCGTATAAGCTTATCAAACTTGAACATCCTTTATCTTCTAAATTGAATATATTACAATGACTATTTCCTAAAATATGCTTTAACCACAACACTTTTTCTAAACCCTTAACGTAGATACATTTATCTCTTAAAATATCTATAACCAAATTCTGATAATTAGAATAGGGAACAAATCCTTCACGCCAGCGTATCTTTCTGTTACGTTCAATCCAACTTACTTGTTTTTTTTCTTGCTTCGTTAATTTTGAAAATGGAAATGGTGGCTTAATTAAAAATATTTGTAATGTTTTATTATACAATATGGCGATTTCTTTTATTATAAATTCATTTGTTTCTGTTTTAAAGCCTTGAATATCCACAATAGCAATCATGATAACCTGCGCACGATGTTGCTGAGAGGTTTGTATTCTACAAGTCGATCGTTTATAATCAAACAATATGCAGTCGTCTTATCTGGTATTGCTGTAGAACATTCAATTTCCAACCTCACGTCCACTGGACCAGTTTTCAGGCTATCGTTTTGTCTTGAACAGTCTAAGATAAAGAGAGGGGCTTTTTCTTTGAATTCCTTTAGGTCAAGCAACGGGTCTACTGGATAGTTGTAATACGACTGACGAAATTTCACAAACATTTCGTATAATATACTATATTTGTTCTCAGAAAACTTTAAACCTAAAGGTTCATAAGGATAATATTGTGAATTCAAAAAGAGCGTAACGTTTGTTACTTCACAATGATCGAATACTGAACTATCTTTAGTTTTATTATTTTTTCGATTAGTTTGTAAACAAAAAATTACATATCTGGGTTTTTCTAATTGTGAAGCAGTTTTAATAGACCAAGAATGCTTTGTTGTTTTAGGTAGTAATGGATACTCATATAAATCCCAATTTCTATACGCCATCTGAATAGGTTTATCTTTTTCTAAATGTTTTAAAAGTGACAGTCGTTCTCGGTCTGATACTTTTATGTGTGGCACCCTCCACTGAACTCTTTGCACATCTATTTGAAAATTAGCAATATCATCAGTAAGGATAATGCTATTTAAATTAGTGTTACTTCTGTTCAGTATAAGTTCATGTTTACAATTTATCACTATTTTATTGTAATCCTCTGCAAACCCTAAAACTTTATTTAGTGGTATCACAGCACTAAAATGCCCATCACTTTGAAATCCCTCTAAACACCAACCCCATAGGGCAGCAACTTTATTTTCTGCTTCATTTAATGAGATGTATGATTTTATTGTTGACGTTATTCCAGAATTTTTTATGCGGTCTATTTCAATACCATTCATTTCGTATCTAATGTCTTGAAACAAAAACATAACAGGGTTGTTAGTGAACGTAACATTTTTCTTGATTGGATTCCCATCTTTACCGAAGAACTTCGCCTGTCCTTCGATGTAAATTGAACTGGCTGATGGTAGCACGTATATGTCTTGCTGGTGGAGGGGAATTCTGATTTCATCGTTTTCTCTAAAGCTGCTATTGTAGGGATTGTATGAATGGACTTCATAACTTTCGATCGAAGTGTCAAAGTGCGGTAATTCAGCAATCTGTAGTATATTCATATTTTAAATCCTAGAGCTTTAAGAAAATCTTTATTTACTTTAGTCAATTTCTTAACTTTTTTCTTGCGTCTTTGCACCTTAGCAATCGCAGAAGAACTAAGACGTTTTTCATTCGCTTGAGTGTTTTTATAATATACTATCATTTTGTTTTTCTTAAATGAAGTCGTAACTGAATTTGTTTCTCTCCAAAGTTAACACAGTGGCCAAATTGATCTACAATCTTAACCGATATTGATGAAATTATATTTTTGTTTACTGGAAAGTAAATAACATTTTGCGGTATTTCAACACACTGATGGCCTGGAGTAGTATCAGACACGAATTCGTGAATAAAATGAGTTGGTAATCCGTTGCAATACGAACTGTGAACAAGATCACATTCGATTTTGATTACAGACAGACCTCTGTTAATAATGGGGTTATTTGGTGTTGATTGTAATACTGAAAAGTATATCAAACCGCACTCATATTGATCTGACAAATGCAGCGGTGGTTGAAAGTATGAAACCAATTCCGATTTATGTCCAGAGATGGTAACCGTAGTAGACATGCTTCTATACTGACTTCTTTCGGCAGATCCTGTTTATTTTATTCTTCCACTACACCAAAAATTGTTCAAAAAGTTTAAACAAAGATGTCCACAATTATAAGGGTGATCACGCTGAATATTATCATAATTATAATGAACTTTGGATCCCAAGTATTTTATAAATTCCTTTGGAGGCTTAAGATTTCCATAACTATCAAAATATTCAATATAATCATTGTATTTTGCATAGGCTACCCAATGAGAACCAAGATTTTTAGAGCTATCTAAATTTATAACACCGCATTCTTTTTTAAAAGGGTGTTTAGGGAGCTTATCTCTCATAAAGACGCCTCTGAAATAGGGAATATTATTCCCATACTTCAAAATGTCTAAATTACTCAAGGCTCGATTGGGTAGCCGATATCTTAGTTTTTTTCTTTCGATACAAAAATTCCGAGTCCACCTTTATATGGTTTAAGGTGTAGTCCTTTTCCGATGCAGAGAGCTTCCATTTTTTCATTGTGTCTCCTCGATTCTATGAATAATTTTTTTGCCATCTTGAATTCATTTATGGTTTTAGCAATACCAGCTGCACCGCCTGCTAAAGCTCCCACCGCAGATAAGCCCGCAAAAATCGGAATCAAAGGCAATACTCCACCAGTTTTTGGTATAGGAATAATACGAGGAAGTTTAACGGATGAATCATCAGCTAATTTTCTGGCAGCAGCCATAGCTAATTCTATTGCCACTTTCTTGCATTTCGGTTTTAATTTTTTGATATGTCTTTTCGTTTTTCTAATAACATTTTTAAATTTGTTTTTTAATGCTTTTTCAGGTTTAATTTTGGGAGAACACTTTTTGCTTTCTTTTTTTAGGCCAAAACCAGTTTTGATTTTTGTTGCCATAGCGCTGCTTACTAAGCGTGCTGACAGTTTTTCTCCTACAGTCGCATCTGAGGCAAGTGCTCGCTCTTTAGCCATATTTAACAAAACTAAATCTGCCTTGTGGCGATCCTTTAGGTTTGAAGACTTGTGATAGGCAATGTCGTGTTGTTTGCAATATTCGTCTAATTTATTAACACCTTTATCTCCACGCGTAAGCCTTTTAATTAATTTAGTGCCAGGCCCGCAATAATTGTATCCCGGTAAATGTAACTCAAATGGTAAATGATTTATAATCCAATTGAGAAGACTACTCTCTTCAATACCCATCATAAGACTGAAACATTTGGACTGAACACTTAATAAATATTCGATTTATCAATCCAACTGTTTTCAGAAGAAGGCAAGCCTAACCATTTTACCAAAACCCTGTTTCCTTTCCTTCTAAGAACTTTTTCAACCAAATATACATGAGGATTTTTTGTCTTTTGAAGCTCTTGTACATAAAATGCACCTAGAATGGGCTGGCCCCTGATTGCATCTTCAATTAAATAGGTGATAGGGGTTGTTTTTTGAATTTTTCGAATTTTAAATATTTCTGTCGACCAGTTGGGAGTATATCCTTTTTCAAATGTCCCCTTATACTTACTAATGCGTACATAATCACCCTCTTTAAACTTGCTTTTTATGCTATCGGTTTTTACCAGCCTGAAATATCTTTGTAATATGCGTTGTTTATTATTATTGTCCACGTTTGCGGGAATTTCATCAATTGTGCGATGATAGGTGTGATTGTATTCATAAATAACTTTATTAAGAGTATTATCGATCCAGTTATAGCTTCCTTTTAGACTAAATTCTTTATAAAGTTTAGACTTCAATGTTCTGATGAATCGCTCAACAATTGAAGCTTTTTTTGTTGAGAAGGTTGAATAATGATTAATATGATAAGATCTCACAAGTTTTTTAAATTTATCATTATAAAACTCTGCCCCATTATCAGTTTGCAGATTTTTAGGCATACGCCCTTTTTCCAATAAAATCTTGAAAGAATTGCATACAACATCTTTGGTCTTACTTTTCAAAGGAAAGATCCATGCATATTTTGAAAATGTGTCAATAACAGCAAGAATAAATCGAAAATTTTTATTGTCTTTAGAAATTGATTGCATATCAATTAAGTCCGCTTGCCATAAATCATCTATATCTTTCATAATAACATGTCTTCGCGGAAAGTTTACCCTTGCATTTTTATGAATTTCGTTTACTACGTCGGCTTTACTCATATCTTTAATTCAGTATATCAACATTTGTCTTGAACCCACCATTGATACTGAATAAAAACCATAGTATCTCCACTATTTATTATTGAATTATGTCAGCTTCTTTTAATTCTTCAACTATCGATAAAATTTCATTATCATGATTGGTATTGCCAGCATCTCTCGAAGCTACTAATAATTTTAATCTCTCAACCAATTCATTGGGATCATCCCAATATATCAAGTCGGTGTTGTTTTTGTACTTCTTTAACTTTGGCAAGTTTCCTCCAAATTTAGTGTGAACAAGTTTATCATCGTTTGACGATTCGGAAAATAGGTGTTTGATTATTTTACAATATTTTATACCTTTGTCACCTCTTATTTGACCTTTAGGATTAAAATCTCTTTTATGTGCATTTGTATAATGTAACATATCCTTATAGACAAGTTTATCTTCGCTCGATATTAACTTTAAATCAGGTTTTCTTCGGAGTAAAAGTTCTTTTAGACCAGCAGTTAAATTGTAAGCTTTGTCACCGATTTTAATTAAAATGGTACTTTCGTTATTCAAACTATCAACTTTAGAAAATGATACTGTTGAATTACCCATGAATAAAGTATTGTTTTCACTTCTGATTCCAAACGGTATACTAATACCATCATAAATACCAAAGATGTCATCACCTTCTAATGAAATTTCTAAATTATCAATCGATTCCTTTTTAGCATTTTGTTCGACTAATTGGGTAGATTTTATTTTTGGATCGTAATAGTCATTGAACTTTATAGATGAACTAGCATTATTTTCATCGGATTCGATTCCTTCGGAATTTTTTAGAGTTGTATTTTCATTTTTATTATTTTTTTCTGCAGATTTATTAGAATTAACTAAAGTCTGAAGAGGATCTGTCACCGGTTTTAGCATTTTATCAAGTGACAAGTTCATTGCATGTTCCTGATTTTTCATATGTTTTATTTTATTTTTTATGGAGTCAACAGACTTCATTAATTCCATTTTAATATTTTTCTCCATATTATGTAACCACAACTGTATTCAACTAAGAAAGGAATAACACTAGCAATGTTTTTTGTATACAATTCATTTATATGTACATGTATTTGCTTTCATTCAAATTTAAAAAAAAAATCAAAATTCTGTCTGTACCTTCCATTATTTAATGATGAGTCTTTGTTAATAAGAAGAAAGTTGTAAGGGTTACTCCAAACACTTTTACAAATATCTTTGAACTGATTCCACGGTACATCAGAGTTGACATGTTCTTCATAGATGTGCTTTAAGTTCACATCATCTTGTTTAAATATTATAAGAAAGTTAGCATTATCGCGTAACAACTGTTTCGGGATTTTTGAGTAGGTTTGCGATAAATAAAAGCAATCAATTAGCTTATGTCTACCCATACAGAAATAATTGCGGATATTTGTTTGATTTTCACATACAACATCATCAAATATAAATACAGAATTTGGTAAAGCTTCACTCGGAGATATGACATCTTTATCGTCATTGAACTCATGAAATTTTATCTGAGGCACTCTTTTTAATACTTCCCGTAAAAAACAATATTTTGGTTGAAAATTAGTCTTCGAGTAAAGGTAAAGGTTTTGAAATTTGAGCCCATTTTCATGCAGTAACAAACTGATCACAACGTTTGTTTTACCACAATTTGAGGGGCCGCAAATTATACAACGAATCGTATTTGGCAACAAAGCGCTATGTCTAATCTCTTTAGGAGACTCACCAAGATTTATATTTTTAACGTTAAGTGATATGGGTTGTTTGATCAACTTCATCTTGTCAATTAATTTAATTATTAACTAACATAAACATATATACTTTATTTGGGGCTATCTTTAGACTTGTCCCAACAGGAATGGTTCTAGTCTCATCTTACAAGATAGGTATGTATATTTAAGAGCTACGTAATGATCCATATTACTCATCGCAAATCAAATAATTTTTGCACGTGTTATAAAAATAAGCGATCACTTCACAGCTGGTGTTCTATGCATAAGGAGGTCGTTTTGTTAACGATTTTATATTTTCAAGGTAAGGTTTTTTTTTTAATTTAATTAATTAATTATTTAAACTAATAATAATAAGTATGTAATGCATCCCTTTTTTTTTTACAGAATTATGTCACACTCACCATCGTACAGCCCCGTTGTAGATATGACCGCCCCGCAAAATTTAGCGGTATGTAACTAATAAGATTATCTTAAATCAAACATTAAATCCATAGTTCATGCTGTTTAGTTATAATATTCTTAGTATTCTTTCAGAATGCGATAGAAGACTCAGACCCTGTCACCAATCCGTTTTACTATGCTCAAGATGGGGAGAGCTGGTATGCGGAAGTAGCAGCTAAAACATGTGAGGAGAGTCGAAAGAAAAAAATAGAGGAACGAAGATTCAAGAAGAAAAAAAGTAAATCTTTTAAAAACTCTTCTTTTATCATGCGTAAGGAGCAAGGACGTGTTCGCCAGTTAATAAAAATTATGGTTTTTGATTTGGAAGGCCGTGATATGGAAGAAATAGACACTGAAACTGATAATGCGAGTGTGAATGTGCAGTATTTAGTGACAAGTGATTATGACGATATTGTTGACAAAACTGATCATTTAGTTAGTAAAATAGTACAAAAGTTAAGCAAATCTAATGTGTAATGTTTGTTATTGTTATTATTGTAAAAGTGAATTTAATTATTATTTGAATGTATTATTGTTAAATCAAAAAGAAATGTTTAAATTAATCGGGTTCATGTTATACCTGTATAATAAGACAGTATGAATAAATCAAACAACTGCTGTAAGATTACATAATTTATTTATTTCACATATTATATTAAAATATATAATTATTAGTACTTAAACTACAAACTAACAATTCAAGTTAGGTATTATTAATACAAGATGCTCAAATACATGCAATAAATAATATTCGAAAAAATCAATAATTTGTTTTCATTTAAAATATTGTTTTATGATGACCCCATGGTAAGGTTGTTATCTTATCAGCCATTATTTGTCGTTTATCATCGCTGTTTGACAAAATTACTTTATTTATCTTTTGAGTAAAAATTCTATGATTCTTAGATCTAATAATACACATATCATCTCTGAGTATTTCATTGTTCAGTAAAACCTTTTTATATTTTTCTATATTCAGCTTTTTTGTAACACATTTCTTAACACCTTTAGCTTTCTTTAAAGTGGAAATTTTAGAATCTATACAGTATAATTTTGCTCCCAAACCTACAAATTCTGATATAATTTCACCACCCATCTCATCTTTGAAGTAACCAGGTGTTTTAGCATTAACCATTGGTATATTAAATACATTATCTTTTTCAAAGTTGCTAGTATCAAAATATTTTAAATGTGCTTTTAAGTCTTCGTAAAAATCCTTTGTCTGTATTAAATATAGCAGACTGTCAGTGTCTGTATAGCAAAGCTTTAATTTATTTTCGTAAATTCTTTTCATGACCGAATAGTGGAATTTATATAAGTGACATTTTGCAATTTCTAAAATACTAAATCCGATATAGATTGGACGATCTAAAACTATTTTTGTTTGGTTCATTTGAATTGTTACAAGAGATTCTGAAATAACAGAAAAGTTATTGAAATTAGGTGCGCTAACATATTTTTCAGCCCCGTAAAACTTTTTAGTTCGATTAGATTTGTCTCTCCATATATTTACGAGCTTAACATCAACTTGTTTTCTTTTATTCTCTATGGTTTTTCCAAATATAGAATTATTTTGTTTTTTAAAAAAATCTCTTTCAAAATCAGAAGTTGCATTTTGCCTCAGCCCAGTATTTAAAGAAATATATGATTCTAAGAATTTACTTTGGTGAAATGCTAATATTCTATATATTTTTAACAGTTGTAAACCATTATTTAAGCATTCTTTTAAATGAATATAATGAATAACATATCTATGTTTATTGAAAAGATTAGCAATAAGTTTAGCATTTCGACTACAGAACGGAACAAATTTTTCGGGCGCAAATGGTAAATCGGAATGGTTATCATGCAAGTAGTCAGGGTAATGAAGATCTACTTCTAATATAAATCCAATATCAGAATCAGATGATAAGCTCATAACATCAAAATTTAATATTTCCTTCTGAAGGAGAAACCTAAATCCTCCTACTGGAAGCTTTTGCATCATAGCATATCCATATAAATTAACACAATCAAGATAAATTAGAAAACTATCAGGTTCTTCACTATTATAGTCGGTAAGATATTCATTATTTGCCTTAGCATATCTGAGTGAACATTGAGCAAGTCCTCCTCTTATACCCTTTTCTATCATTTGATATATTTCTAAGTCAGAGATTAGATCTAACTTGATTTTAGTATACAATAACATAGCATCCCAACTTAAGGATGGTGATGAAACGTAATAGCAAGGATCCAGACCATAATTATTTAAACTCATTTTCCTAAATTTTTCAAAAACATCGCACAGAAGTAAAACGTCACATTTAAGATACAAATCGGTATATTCACCCAAATTTTTTATATCAAAAGTTTTCCAAACATTTAAGGCATGCTCATAGTCTTTATCAGATATAGATTCAGATGTAAGTTTGTTGAAAAATTTTGATGGTTCTGGTAATTTATTCTCATCATATCGTTCCCAGGAATCTATGTAATCGTAACAATAAATGCCTTTTCTTCGAACAATATCAAATAAAGTATTATTATTAAAAAAAGATTTTAAATGTTTGAAATCTTCAGGGTTCATAGTCTTAACCAATTTGTCCATACTTGAGCTTAAAAAATTATATGAGTCAATAAATTTCAATTTTACAACATTTGTTGCATTGATGGTTATGAATTTTGTAAATGAAATATATTTCTCTTTAGTTCTCGGTATGAGATGAATTCGACCGTTTATCTTTGAAAGTTCATTAATAAATAAATGACTGTCATAACCGGATAAGTTATGAAACACTATGGGTATAAAAGTGCATTGCTTTGCATTTAAATTGCATATATCATGCGCAGGTCCTCTATATTTTCCAGTAAAGTGATCATGGTCCTTAACAATATTATCATTACACGAAAACTTATTTTTACAAATATGGCACTCAGTGCTGTTGATAAAACATCTATGTTCATCCTCAGTAAGCGGTATCATATTTTCACTCTCTAATAATACTTTATATAATCGTTTTACATCATTAGTCAAAGATTTGACAAATTTCTTAGAACAATCTGGCCCTCGGTAAGATACGAAATCATTTAATTCGGGATTTGAATTACAACAAATATAGTAAGCAAAACACGTAGCCTCATGAACTTGAATATTTTCTACATGTGTTGATTTATGTTTGTCAGAATATTCACGCAATAAACTTTCAAAATCACCATAAATCACTATTGGTACTCTTTGAGTTCTTTCATAATTTATGAAACTTATTTCAGTACCCTTCTCAGGTAATATGGTTTGTATTCCGGCACATTCGTGACAATTCAATTTCTCTTCAGTGTGAAAGTAAATAAAACATTCATCACATAAATATATTTTACTTTTATGTTGGGTCAATTGCTTGTGTACAAGTTTTTCAAAGCTTTTAATTAAACAGAAATGACTCTTTCTATTGTTGCTAATGTAAAGCAAATTGACATGGTATAAACGACGTGATTTTGTTTTATATAAGGGACCTGTAACTGTAACATTATTATCTAAACCGTATATATTGATACTGATATTAGAATTGTTTATTTCAAAGCGCTTAATGTCATTGAAACTAGGGGGAAAACTCATGTCAGAAATATTAAATAATTCGGAATAATGTGGATATGAAGAAGTTCTGTTTGGATTGGTCTTTGCCGGAAACATATCAGCTACAATACACCAAAGAAAACAATGTTGGTCTTCATTTTTTATGTTTAGGCATGATTTAGTATTGACAATACGTTTAGGCAATGGTAAATAAGAACCACCTCGCAAAGGATTATATTTTACGATATTAATTTCTAAATGACTGATAGACTCAATTGTCCAACCTGACTCAGACAGTTCAAATTCGGAACATTTACAAATAAGTTTACCACAAAATGATTTATATAAGGACAAAATATCTGTGTTTTGCACGACTACATTATACTTTGTGTTAAATGACTTTAAAGATTTTTCATAATTTTTTGGTAATATATACCAAACAAATAGTTCAAAATTAACTTTTACCGATTTATGTTTTTTCATCTGGTCTTTGATAAGGTAACAAATCGTTTCAGAAATTTGTGTTAAAAATAATTCAAGTGAAACGTTAACCATTCTAGGATTCACTCTATAACTGATTATCCGATTTCTAAAAGCTGTTGCTATTATATGAACATTATCAAAACGTGTCTGTAATAAGCAATTCGATTTGTGTACATTAGTTTTTTTGTGTGCAGAATATTTCGGAACTGAAACGTTACAGACTTCACAGAAAAACATATTTAGATAATTGTAATTGCAAAAACTATCTTAAAGTATTTAAATATTCTGGATTTCGGATATTAATTTCCTGTAAATTATTATTAAAAAACGAAATTTAAAGTGGATAAAGTTTAAATGTAAAACAAATTACAAATCGAATATTATAATTAAAATAATATCGAGTATTCTCAATGTTGAGATTTCTCAGAATCGAGTATTTTTAATATCGAGTATTCTGTTTCTTAGTATCGAGTTTTCTTAGTATCGAGTATTCTTAGTATCGAGTATTCTTAGTATCGAGTTTTCTTGGTATCGAGTATTTTTAGTATCGAGTATTTTTTGTATGAATTTTAAAGTGGATGAAAGTTTAAATGTAAAACAAATTACAAATCGAATATTATTATTAAAATAGTATCGAGTTTTCTCATTGTTGAATTTTTCTCAGATCGAGTATTCTTAGTATCGAGTATACTTAGTATCGAGTTTTCTTAGTATCGAGTATTCTTAGTATCGAGTTTTCTTAGTATCGAGTATTCTAAGTATCGAGTTTTCTTGGTATCGAGTATTTTTAGTATCGAGTATTTAGATTTTTAATATTTCATATATTTGAGCTTCCTGTAAATAAATCACAATTAATAATATAATGAAAATAATATTAATAAGTATATTATATGGATTACATTTGTTTAATAAGTAATGTTTTAGTATAAGTCAGTATCGAGTATTCTAAATATGATATTTTAAAGTGGATGAAAGTTACAAACAAATTACAAATCGAATATTATTATTGAAATAGTATCGAGTATTCTTAGTGTCGAGTATTTAGATTTTTAATGTTTCATATATTTGAGCTTCCTGTAAATAAATCACAATTTAATACCTAATGTAAATAATATTGTGGATTACATTCGTTTAATAAGTAATGTTTTAATATAAGTATAAAGAAGAGTATATGAGTAAAATAGGTATCACAATAATATTATTTTATTCCATCAAATAATATTATTTGGATACAGAACAGGCTGCACGCCCTTAAATTCTGCTTTCGCTGCAGATACAAGATTATTAGTGGCGCGCCAAGTCGCTGAATCGGAGTATACAGAGGCCCTATACGTGAGGAGCGCTTGCTTCCATCGGTCCTTTCCGAATTTTTCAGCGTCCCTATGGTTATAAATACGGAGCTCGATATAATAATCACCGCTCCGTGTTAGGTCCTGCTGATAGGAGTTTCCAGAAGCTGTTCTTCTGGACAGGGACGATCGCAGTGCAGCTGCCCTCACCGGTTCAAGATCTCCCTCTTCCTCCTGTAAACATTGTTATAAAATAGCATTAGATAAACATATTTGAGAGGAGCAGAGGAGAGCAGTGGTGACCCAGTGGTAACGACCGTGACTTACAAATTGCAGGTTGTGGGTTCGAACCCAGGCTAGCGATTTACTTTGAGTAAATTATTTCGTCACCACTGCTCTCAAAACGGTGAAGGGAAACATCGTGAGGAAACCGGCATGTCCTAGAACCAAACATTTTAAGATATGTGCACAGGGCCCATGTATCCGCCACCCGGGCCCACTCCCTCTCACGGAGAGGCCTGTGTCCCAGCAGTGGGAACAAGCCGTCAGATTGAAATCCTATAGGTAATTATAAATCTTAAACACATGTTTGATGAAATATATATTTTTTTTACTCACCGAGGAATCAGCCACACAAATCCGCTTGATTTTCTTAGGCCTCTTTGGTGAAGTATCGGTTTCGGAATCAGACTCACTGCCAAATAATTCTTTTACAGGTGGAGTTGAGGCCGCAGCTACTTTCTTCGATTTGCCTTTGCCTTTAGCCACTTTTATTTTCGGCTTTGTATTTCTTTTTGGTTTAAACGATGTAGAGGGCTCGTTGGGATGCGACTCTACATCGGATTCAAATGGATTCACAAATGTCGACCTAAAATAAAAAGAAATAGTATATAAGAAGTTATACAAATGAACGATTCCTAAAAGGATAGACAGAGTAATAGAACACTCTCTATAACAATTTTCTCTATCTGGAAATCGATCCTTGAATACTTAGAAAATTGAATAAGTCGTTATTTGGTTCTAGAACTCAGCGTCAATACTTCATGTTGTGAAATGGTAGTAACGGTTATTAAACCACTGCACGAGAAGCAAACAAAATAACTCAATAATAAATTTTAATTAGATCTGGAATCGAACCCAAAACTTTGCATTCGACGGTGACACTGATGTTGAATGGGCTACAGGGAACGTAAGAAATAAAAACAATTAACACATTAAATATTTATACCTTGGAGTCGAGCCAAAGATTTTACGTTCAGCAGTTATACTTGTAGTCTACATCATCACTGAGTTACTAGTAAGTTTAAACCCGTAAATAAACAATACTTAAAATTGGGAATCGAACCCTAGACTTAACTTTCGATTATTGCATTTACCATCACTAAATTGCAAGTGCAGTAAGTTATACAAAAAAATAATGTGATACGTACATACTTGTTGTGGAAGATATAAATTTGCACACTTAATCACTGAAGATGATGGAACTCGTCACCAACACAAGAACACCAACAATTCACAAATAACTGATTATGATTGATGGATGCGTCATTGAAGGGACTTATTTATAACACTTTTACGTAAGGTAGCGATTATATTAATATTTGCAACTATTGTTTTAATGTTTCACTAATATTTGACTTGTAAATTATATTTTCATCACTCCTTAAATAAGGTCTATAATCATTTGTTCTTTATTAGACACTATGCACACAGCCTACAATTCCATTTTTGGGGCGGTGGCGACACTCTGTCGCAGCAATCTGAGACGAAAATCTAAAAAGGAAGTTGCATGTACCTTGACCATTCAATATCGGTCTATGAAGTCTCACATTAAAATGGTAGCAAGAGGTTTTGTAAACACTTACCAAAATAAGTTAAGCCTAGACATTACATTTAGGAAAATGTATGGCATTTTACATTCAAGGATTATCGTAAATCTCCCAATCTTCAAAGCGATCCAGTATTTTGTCACATTTTTCGACGACACGTATGGCGCATTGCTTAAGAGCTCGTCTCGCTGCATCACAATGTAAATATTAGTTTATAAACGTGCTGCTACTAAATGTCCCAAGTGTCGCGGGTTCGATTCCCGCACGGAACAAATAAGTATTTGTTCCGGTCTGGATTTTGTTTTCATGTTTTATTTTTACCATTATTTAATTTAATAATAATAATACTCTGAAAAATGAGCAAGTATGAGCCTGGCTCAAAACATTCTTTAGGTACTTACTTAATGGTAAGGAGGTACGATTGGTGCAGTGGTTAGATTGACTTCTGCCCTACGTGTCGTGGGTTCAATTCCCACACAGCAAATATTTGTATGATCTACAACTAGCTCCGGGTCTGGCTGTCTGTAAAATGTATGTCTGTCAACGAAAGAAATCTTAGGATCGTATCGTTTTATTCTTGGCTTTGTGCTAATAGTCTGTTGATATCTATTATTTTTTAATAGCATAAAGTGTAACGTCGGTTCCCATGTGCCTAATGAACCTGCTGGAATTTATCGGGTGCAGATCCAAACTACTCGCTATTAAGAATTACGTTATAGAAAATAAAATAACACTGGACCTTGGAAATCAAACTGGGTTCCTCATGCTCAACAATTGCAAAATTAAAATCGCTAGACCAAAGAATAAAATAGATAAAATGCAAGTAAATTCTTGAACTACTAATTGATGCACTCTACATTGTTTTACCTAACTACTTTAAAAGCATCACACTTTCGTCAAGTAATATAAAATATAGGGACATAAGTTGATCAAACGAGTCGAACTTGATATGGTTGTTTATAAATTTTTAGTACACATCGCACCGTTGATTGAGGCATTCTGCATAACGCGCTATTATTTATTCCAATGTTCGACATCGCACCGTTGAATGAAATAAAAATATTCAGCCCGTATTGCAAATTTGAGGCAGACCATAGTAGTAGTGTATTATTGGGGCGTTCTGCATAACGCGCTCGAGCGAAGCGAGAGCAAGTGATGCAGAACCCCCCAATAATACACTACTAATAATTAGTAAACAAAACAGAATTTAAATAAATAAACAGAGTAGGAATGCAATAGCAAGATCATGACTAGTAATTATGAATGTAGAGTTGTGCAGACATATTGATTTACGTGTGATTATTTGTAAATAATAAATATTTAACAAAACATCAGTGATGTGTAGAACATCAGTGATGATCACACGTGTGCCCCTAAGGGTTAGGATATGATATGATAGGATAGGATAGGATAGCTGGACCGCACCTTTTCCGCACTTAGACTCGCATTTGGTCTTATGGTGGATGAGATGAGACAACAGCACACCTGCTCCTAAGCTGCTCTGTAATCGCTAGCTACAGGGCCAAATACATCGGTGACACAGGAACCATGCAGGAGATAGTCGGCAGCACCAGGGCGCTGCTGGCCTTCCTCCAGGAGCTGGGATGGATTGAATGATGTAACTGAATCCCACCCGTACGCAAAATACCCGCTTAGTCGTGGAGTTGCGGAAACAGCCCGTCGAAACTAAACTAAACTACTGTGTCGTGTCGTGGCATGGGATACACCACTCATACGATCTGTTCAAGCCTAAGTCATATCACAACGAGTCTTGTAGCCAAAAACTGCGTCATAAGGCGCCACGCCACGCCACGGCACTTAAGTATGTTTCTGCCGCAACTGGCGAAAACTTAGTTGTTATTGATATACATAATATAGATATACTTATATAAATAATCTAAATCATCGCGTTAAATTCTCGTGATATAATGTTTTCCACCATGCATGCTGTGCAGAGTGGGCTGTCCGTGATTCCTATGACAAAAAGGTGCTTATTAAAGGTCCCGTGTCTACATTCACTATGGTCAATCCGTAGGTTGCTGTGTTTATGCGTTTTCTTACCGGACCGCGTAGGTATCCGAAAGGTAAAGGCACAGAAATGTGTAGGCAGCTTTAAGATTTATGTAATAGGGATAAGCCACCAATTGGACACAAAGCCAAACTCCGTGCAGCTACTGAGAAATTCTCAATAACACTTTACTTGACCCGAGAATCGAATTCAAAACCTCATGCTCAGCAGTACCGCTAGCGACCACTAGACCAACTGAAATTAGGAAATTGTTGTGTTTTAAATTTATAACTAACGACCAGTACCTTCTTTTGTTTATCATCAACATCAGCCTTTTAATGTTCCCACTGCTGGGACACAGGCCTCCTCTCTATGAGAGGGAAAGGGCCGTAATCCACAACGCGGGCCCAGTGCGGGTTGGTGGTGGGTTCTAGGACATGCCGGTTTCCCTGCGATGTTTTCCTTCACCGTTTTGAGAGCAGTGGTGATGAAACAATTTTACTCGAAGTGTCTGTCTGGGTTTGAGTCCACGATCTACAACTTATAAGTCAGGGCCGTTGCCACTGTGCCACCACTGCTCCCTTATGTTTATACTTTGCATTAATTGTTTGTTGAAGCACTGTTGGTAAAGAAGTTTACTCGCTGACTACATAACGGTTTAACAAAATGAATAATGCATAGGTCTGACTGAAACGGTTCGTCCTATACTTCTCTCAAAGTTCTACTGTAACTTGAACCGAGTCGCAAAGTTCTTTTCTACTAAAATTCCATCATTCAACTTTTAGTGGACGCTTGCAACCCATAAAGGTATTCGTAATGGAAATTTTACATGAGAATGAATCATCTTTTCTTGTAAAAATTTAAAATGTGCTTACTCTTTTCACGTCATTTATGTTTTCGGAAATATCAAAAATCTTTTGTGTAAAAATTTGAAAACTTTGTTGATACTTGGATATCTTCTCATAAAAGGAATGCGCTTAGTGCAAATACTGCATTATCTTTGACTTTTTTTTATTTAACGTTAGACTCGCGTTTGATGGTGATTGGTAAGCGATGATGTAGTGTAATAAAACAGCTCGTTCCTGTATACTACAGCAATATATTTATTTCTCAATTCCAAGTATTTACAATCTATTAATTAAATATACTTTAGAATTCAGTACAATTTATCATAACTAATTTAATATTTATCGCAAGTAAACCAATTGTGCCCGACCTCGACCAGCGCCGAAGGAAAAAGGCGCGTTCCTCAATACGTCTTCCGCTATTACGCTACTTACAGTTTTTCCCATAGACTGGCACAAATTCAATAATTTCGGAGTCGCAAGCACAATTAGTCGATTGCAATAAATAATAGAATACAAATTTGATTAAATAATATTATTGATGACGAAAACAGTCTTAATAATCTAATTACATATCCAAAACCTAACAATAGTAGACGGTGAAGCACGTGTGTCTGAAAAATATTTAAAGAAAAGTAGTATCGACAGACTCTATCGACTTCAGGGTACTTTTAAATCGTTGGTTGTCTTGCCCACTATAGGACAATCACTGATAAATGTATTTTTTATTATTTTTATTATAGACAGGCTTGCACTTGACAACTATCTCACCTGATGGTAAGCGATGTTCCTTACATTTTGTCGTTTAAACAAAAATACATGTACGGGACCGTTATTTTTTTCGTGTTTCATTGTCAGTTCCATGGTGAAATTTGTGAGTACTTTTACCCCTGGAAAATTGCCACTAAATTAAAAATCTCCTACATGCATACGGTTTTACTTACCTTTAATCTGTCAAAATGCAAAATTCTTTCTGTACTAATTAAGGTACAAATAAGTCTGTTTCTTTTATGACGTAACTTTACGTAAGGAACATACCTAAAGAGTTGAAGAAGTACTAACTTTACAACAACTGGAGTAAACCAGGTTTCTACATAAATATCTGACTTTGTGTACCCGTACATATGTGGATAAAACTTAACAAGATGAAAACTTAATTAATTAAGTGTTCAGTAAGTTCCCGGATGTGTTACGAGTTCATAATAGTTTGCTTTGATTTCAAAGGACTAATTTAACTTGATATAATCGTATAATACTTGATTCAAATCCGTCACCGTTGATGCGATCAGTTGACAGGTAATCTTGTTTTCTTGTTTTAAATAGTTTTCCGACTGCGAAACACAGTACAACTACTGGAAATTACACTCACTATTGAGTTTAGACTATTGAACACTAATTAAGCCTAATTAAAACACTTTTATTAATTTATTTTAAATAAAACCTATAGAGCGGTTTTTTTGACGTCCGGCTACCAGTGTTGCCAGAACGTCCTACCGTCCTACCGTCCTACCGTCCTACCGATCAACGTCATACACATGGATATTAATAGATTAAAATAATTGATTACTGAAATAAATACTTGTCGGTTTTTTATTGGTTGCATTTCGGAGAGTGTGCGATGGAATTGCATGATCTAATTCCGCCTAGCCCGTTTCACCATCGGACTACAAGACGTACGGCGATGCGCCATCGGTACATGGTGGACATCCCACCCATACGCACTAAACGTTTTGGAAATACTTTCATTATGCGTACAGCTAAGGAGTGGAATTCCCTACCGGAGTCTGTGTTTCCAGATAGCTACAACCTCGGAGTCTTTAAGTCAAGAGTGAATAGGTTACTTCTAGGCAAGCGTGTTACACCGTCGACCACATCATCGCTTACCATCAGGTGAGATAGTGGTCAAGCGCGAGCCTATCTATAATAAAAAAAAAAATTAAAAAAAAATTTGGTTAACTACCTGATCATTTTACCAATGAATGCATCGAAATATAGAAGTAAGAAACAAAGTGTTTATTCAACACAGCATACACAACGACATGGGCGCCGGTAGGGCATGGGTAGGGACCCTTGCACCTCCCTACCGGCGGGTTAAACCAGGGGGTTTTCAATAAAATATACAAACAAAATAAAAAATCCAAGGTGAGGTGATACAAAATATTAACAAATTCTCTTCGGTTGGTCTTGTATTATTTTTGTGTGTCAAACTTTTCTGTTGACAAGTTAGTTCAGTCTCTGAGAGTTGGGTAAGAAACCCATTCAGAATACAGAAAATAGTGCCGCAGGCACAGCAAAAAACACAAGTTAAGGAAAAATACAACAAAGAAATACAAAACTGAACAAATAGCTTACCCCAAGGTGTCATCAACAATTTCCAGAACATATGACCCATAAGGGTAAAGGTATGTAAATTCAATGAGTAAAAAAAGAAGACAAACGGAGGGAGATTTAGATTCCATAAATTAATTCCAAAAAAAGTAGCACTAAAGCGAAAAGGAATACTTTTAGGTAAAAACACTATTTTACAAACAAATACAACCGACTTCCAAATAAAAACACTGCAAAGTGAAAAATAACTTCAATTTCGGCAGTTAATGTTCCCGTTTTCGTTTCTTCGTTTTTTGACACCAACTGCGGCGATTTAAGTTATTTTTCACTTTGCAGTTTTTTTATTTGGAAGTAGGTTGTATTTTTTGTTAAAAACTTTTAATTTTTTAGTCGTACATAAACTAGGCAAGTTCTATAGTAAGGTACCTATAATGCCCACAGTGATGTCAGAATAGATTACCCGAATAGCATTTAACTTGAACATAACCGGTGGGATGATAGAGAACCACCTCCAGTTTGAAAAGAAACCAAAAAGAAAAGAAGAAGACTGACCACAATGGTGATGATGAAATCTTAAAAGCAGCGTTTTATTAAACAATTATTGAATAATTTAAACAAGAAGGACAAGAGATTTCATTCAGTCGAAATTCCTTGTAACTTTTATGGAAAAGATGTGTAACTTTTATGGTGTACAATAAAGTATATTCTATTCTATTCTTATACAACGAACAATTCACTAGAACTGCGTGTTGGTAAAACTGTTTACCTTGCTTCTACGGCTTCATAACTGGAATTAGTGGAAGCAATTAATAAGCTGTGTTTAAGTTGGTAAGCTCGGCTTTTGTCAGTGTTGCCAACACCGCTGCATGGGGCTTTGTTTTAGCACGGTGTTTTACTGGCGAGTTTTAGCATTATTATATTAGGAATGAAAGAATACCGGATACAGCAACTCGAGTAGGCTTATGAAATAGTTAAAATGATAAACCTTTTTTTTTTTTTTTTTTTTTTTGCGTGGAGAAATGCTCATGAATACTGCACTACCACGGGGAGATAGTGCAGTTATGTGGGACTCTAACCCACTAAAACTCCACGGTGTCCTCCTGTGCCGCTTATGGCGGGAGCACGGGTACGCGTTAGCACTCACCGCGACCCTCCTCGGGGGAGTCCCCCCATCACCGGCGCACCAGAACACACTGCACGCCGTGACCACCCTAGGGACCAATCAGCACATGGGCGCCAGACGACCCCGTGTATGGCACCCTTGGTCCCCCTGTGACGGGTCATGGTCAATGGCCCCGCCACCTACCATTGTTCGGCCGCATACAATAGAATACATAGAATACAGAATACAGCAACTCGAGTAGGCGTATGAAATAGCTAAAATGATAAACCTGCAGTCGACTTATGTGCTGCCACCGACGGCGACGGCGACGATGCTGTAGAAGTGGAAATGTACTGGGCCAAAAACACAAATACCATCTTCACAAAAAAGAGGAGCTAAAATGTCAAAATAATTAGCTACTTATCAAAACTCGTAGCGAGGTTAAATGTCAAGAGTGCTCGTCAAAAGAGAGGCAATAAATAAAAAAAGAAAATAATTTAAATAAACAGATATAAAAACAAAATCAAACAACGAGGGCTTCATCAAAGAACAAAAATAAACTTCTAAAAGTCGGAACAAACTTCTTAAAAACAGACAGAATTTGAAGGTACGGAAATATTATTAGCAAAAAGGAAAACATGAACTAATCAATGTTAAAAAAGTTATGAGAACTAATTTAAAAAGTTGTTGGAATATTAATCATCCTTGTAAATCGAGAGTAATTAAGGTCGTCAGTCCATTCTTCAAAATTAAGTGAAGTTGGGAAAATGTACCTCATCAAGCCTCATCAGTTCTAAGCTAGGTAGATTTAACTTTAGTCCGTCGTGTTACTGATGATATGTTTATATTGCTAAGCGGTATTATGCAACTAGCTAATGCAGTATTGAAACAGCTCCTTCCTACCTACATACTATTTATTCAATGACTAGCTTCTGCCAGCTGCTTCGCCCGCATGAATGTCGAAAATTATCCCGAAGGAACATATACATGGGATCAAATGTAACCTATATACTATTCAAATTCAAATTAAATTAATTGCATCCATAATGTATCCATACAGGTGGTAAATAAAAGTTACAGAAACAGTTTTGGACCCTGTCGGGCACAGCAACATTCTAGGTACAGTCAGTGTCTAGGAGATTGGAATAGTGCTTAATATTTTCCTTACTAATTAAAATTTCAGTTATTCATTTCCTATCTATCTGCTTTTATTTGTTTAATATACTAATATGTGTGTGCCTTTCTATGGTCATGTTAATTATGAATTATTATTGCTGATTAATTTATTATTTCCTATAATTATATATACCTATAATCCTATTCCTGACTATAATCTATATCTGTGCCAAATTTCATCCAGATCCGTGCAGCCGTTTGAGCGTGAAGAAGTAACAAACTTAAAAACACACACACACACGCTCACAAACTTCACTTTTATAATATTAGGGTGATTTGATGCTGCTTTAATCTTTCATCATTATCATCATCATTTTAGCCGAAACACGTTCACTGCTAGACATAGGCTTCCCTCACACATCGCTATATCAACCAGTCCTAAGCTTTTCACGTTCAACGGACTACCGCGGTCCTCACCAGGTCACCAGTATAATTTATAAATAAATAATGTATAATTTATCGAAAACGCTTACCTTCATGCATTATGCGTTTTAAACATTATGCTGAAAAAACAGCAAAGCTGCCAAAAGTTGGCATCCTCATATTTAATTTAGACCAATAAACCGTCTACTTTTAATGGCACTCTGTTATAGAGTTATTAATATTTAACGAACTATTTTATATTAAAAAAGCAGTAGATGAAATATTTGAATAATAGCACGCCAATTTGAAACTACGCTGCTATTTTTTTTTATTTAAGTGCAAAAGTGGAATATTTGTTAAGTCTGTCAATTCATATATTCCCCGAAATAATCCGTTATTCTGGAATATACTTAATCAAGAGAAACGACTCGATGGGACTACGAAGTTCGAATGAATATTTCGACTTGCAAATAGGCGGCAGTAGTTAATTGCAAACAGGCAGCCGGCTTCCCCCCCATTTGTCGAGGTGGGGGGGATCCACTTGGTCATCGACGGTGAAGTGATGAGGAACCCGAGGAGGGGCCACTCGTCAGAATTTTTTGTCGACAACTTAGCATCTGAGCCGGGCCACGATTTGTATGGGAGGCATCGCGCGGCAGGAGAGGAGTGTCGGTAATGCGGTGCGCCGCTCTCCCTATATTCCGCCTGAACAGTTCCTGAACGGTTTCACAATGATAGTGGACGCGGTGGGGCCTTAGGGGAGGAGGAGTGTCCGTATAGCGTTGGCCGCTCTCCCTATCCCCTGCGGCTGAAAAGTGGAAGGTAGCGGGGCCACTGACCTGTCCCGTCACATTGGGACCAAGGTTGCCATATACGGGGTCGTCTGGCGCCTATGTGCTGGTTTAGTCTCTGAGGTGGTCTCGGCGTACAATGTGTTCTGGTGCGCCGGTGATGGGGGGTACTCCCCAGAGGAGGGTCCGCTGACGGACAGCCGCGGCGAGTGCCCATGTTCTCGCCATAAGCGGCACAGGAGGACACCGTGGAGTTTTAGTGGGTTGTAGTCCCACATAACTGCGCTATCTCCCCGTGGTAGCTCAATATACATGAGCATTTCTCCTCCAAAAAAAAAGGGCAGGCGGCTTGCCTGATGGCCAAATTACAGCCGCTGCCAATTGATAACTGAAATCGCAAATGTGTGGGTTCTTTTTTTTGAAAGTAATGGGATCCATCATGGCTGCATGGTGACTCCCAAAGTATCAATAGCGTGATTGCAATGTTAAAGTTACTATTAAAATAACCTTTCCTCGACTTTCGACGCATCACCCTCCTATTATTTATTGTCTAAAGCTAATTTCAATACCAAGAAGATTAAGATCTATAATTTGAAGTACAACGCCGAAGAAATAATAATATATCAAAGCAACACTAGTAAATACGTATTAATACCAGCAGCTCTCGAGTTCTTTATGTGATCGAATATATACGCTAATTGCTGATTAGATGAGGGAATTGGGGAAAAGTTGCCAGTATGTAAAATGTGGCACGTGGCACTTAGGCACGAATCCTCTAGCGGGCGAATGCACACAAACTGAGATATTGTTAAATTGCTTTTTGTGTATGGAAACTCTGATTCAGTGGGACATCCAATTACTAATATTATAAATGAGAATGTAATTCTGTCAGTCTGTTGCCTTTTCAAGTCTTAATGGCTGAACGGATTTGTCTAGACATACGGATAGACCAGAACCTGGATTAGATGTCATCCCGGTATAGTGTTTCTTTGGTGTAATAAAACACTTTTCTCGCGGGCGAAGCCAGTTCCTTATTTTTTATTGTTTTACATAAATCATTTAATATTATACGTATTTGATGTTACAGATTTTATAAAAAAGCAATTTTTATTTGGAAAATTTCTGGTCCAAATTTAATCACTACAATATATTATTTGCATAACAGGAGCATATAATTTTATTTTAAATATGGCGTAGTATCTGCTGCATTCTGCATTTAATATGATACCACAAAATTGCTACTGTGATAACAAAATTTGTGATTGAGAAACAACATTTTATTTTACGTTAAAGTGAATAACAATACATATGTACAGTCAGAGGTCAAAAGTGCAGTCTTACTCTTCCAAAACTCAAGTTTAAACTAGTTTTTGTAGGCGAAATTAAATTATCCACAACTGATTAAATATGTTGAAAAGAAATTAAAGTATAGATTATACCTATACTAACCGTGAAAAATTCTACTCCCTAAAAAAGATTTGCCGCTGCTGTTCTGGTAGAGTGTGACTGGACTTTTGACCTTTAAATGTATATAAGAGACTTCAATATTTAATCAAATATTTATACTAAAGCTAACTACAACCTACATATTACTATAATACAAATCAAAATAGATTTACTATTTACTCCTCTACATCGTTATCATAAGGAAACGTGCCCTAAAGACTGGCAGCAATGTATTTTCAAAACTGCAAAACCTCACCAACCTTGTCACACAGACGTAAAATTGTTCTCTGAGTGTTGGATTTCCTCCTGAGATTTTACGTAATACTTATAAAGAATGTTGATAAATGGTCCTCAGTTTGAAAATAGCACCGGTATATCTTACTCACCTTTTAGTCCCTAGGTTAAAAAATGCCACCTTTTTGCTCCCTATGGATATATAAAGTGAAAATATTGTTGATGATGGGCACTATTTGGCAATAGCATCTGTTTGCTGAAAATATTTAGATATCTTACAGCCAAATATGGTTTACAAAAAAATCCAGATTCAAAGAGTAAAATGCGGATAACTTTTGTACGGGTCATTCGATTTTAATCAATCCAAGCTAGCCAAGAACACTCTCGACAAAGCCACATTTCAAAAAAAATAAACAAAAGTAAAATCAGTTCATCCGTTCGGTAGCTGTCTGTGGCAGACAGACACACACACACACACAGGCAGACACGTCAAACTTATAACACACCGTCGTTTTTGCGTTGGGGGTTTTAAAACACCGTCCAAATAATACAACAATGAATAGTTTTTGGCTTATATACTAAGAAACAAGAAAGGCATTAACTATAAATACTCTAGAACGTAGACAAGGCAAGAATTAAAATAAATATAGAAAGAAACCAGCATGGACCATCTTGGAGCTTGTTTAATTCGATTCCATGCAATAATTTCCACACAATGTTTTGCGTCGCCTTAAGTCCTAAAGGGCTAACTCCGATGTATCTTCTAAACAAGCATACATATTACAGCTGAAAAAGTACGTAAAGCCATATCATTTAATTTAACCAATTCAATTAACTGTAAAAGCTACGCAAAGAGCCAAAAACAAAAGAAAAACGAAAACGAAACACATCCGCGAAACAAAACACTACCATGCACCCCGCGTACTAATTTATTCTAGCAATTAGTAGTAGAATGTATTTTTCTCCCCAGAGGACCTGCAAAATATACATAGCAGGAAGATTTTACGTTATGCTCCTACATTATAAATTGGATCTTCCGTTCCGTCCTTTGGGGACGACAGCAGCGAAAGCTATGTTCCTAACATTACTCTAAAGATATGCGAATCTTGGTTACAGAAATGTTTTGATAAGGATGTTATGTGTGTAAGTTATGAATGTGCTGTGCGTAGGTAACTGCTTCGGAGGCAAAAGAGGGAAATCATTCGGAATGTGTATATGGTGTACGTATATTATTTTATGTGTCTGCATTGCTTCTGGGTTTTGAGTCGGGAGCCGCATTGCAAAAAAAACTTTGTTTTTCACAATGAGATTGGGAAGCAATGATGGCACGGTGCAGTGACACTGAAGGATACTGCTCAAAAAGTAGGAAGAGTTTAGAACGTCTCTGAGCTCTCTTAGGGTAATCACAGATAACGTACTTTTTGAATAAAGAATTTGGAGCATTGAAGAAGGGTTCTACAACTCAATAGTTTGATAGATTTTGAGGCAAAATTGGAATTTGACAAATACTAAACTTTAAATACTTAGTTGACTAACGAAATATGTCGAATGTTGAACATGAGCCTCCCTCAAGCGTCGAGACATCGACTGATCGGCTGAAATAATAATGATGATGAAATTTTTAATTCAGAAATCGGGGCCTAGGCCTGCCTTTACGTTTGCGTTTACTTATATATCGTCCGGGGATAGTGTAGCTTCCCAACGATGAAAGATTTTTTGAAATTAGTCCAGTAGTTTTCAAGTTTATTCGTTACATACAAAAATACAAATCTTTCCCCTTTATAATAGTATAGAAGTATAGATATATAATTCCATCGCAGTCTGGCAGGTCCTTATTTTGGCGTTTTGTGCTTTAGTGAGGGCCCAAGTCTGAGAGCCATAAGTGAGGACTGGTAGTACACATCCACATGTATTGTATAACTTTTTCTTGACGAACATTTCAACTTCCTTGCTTTTCCTAACTCAAGTGGAAATGGACAGGCCACATAATAAGAGGTACTGAAAAATGGAGTAAAGCCTTAGTTTTTTGGTATCCCAGGAACGGAAAAAGGAAACGTGGAAGACAGTTTCGAAGATGGGACGATGACATAGCAGCAACAGCAGGCAAAGCGTGGACCAGGATGGCATTGGATAGAAGAGAATGGAAAGAATTGGAGGAGGCCTTTGCCAAACATGGGCAAACAGACCAAGTTGTCGATGTCGACTCACCAGAGTCATAATTTATGTAAAATAATTATGCCAAAATGTAAATGTGTCTGAATAAAGGCTTATATTATTATAGATATAGAATTATAGATAAAAAGGTTACATGAGGCACCACACGCTCTTAACCCAAACCTACTCACGCAAAACCCGAAGCAGTCATCGTACATAACCGAAATCGGAATGCCATGTTCATTCTTAATTTGCGTGAGCAATTCCACAATCCGTCTTCCTTACATCAAAACAAACAACACGAGAGCCTTTATTTATGCTCTGCCTTCCAAGAATTTCAAGCCCGGGCAAGTTAAGCCATGTCTTGTACCGATTTCGTGGTACACCGCGTATCAGACTTCCCGTCTATCTTGTGGGCAGGCAAGGCGTGTTGTGAGACAGACTGTGCACTGATTCTTGTGAAAGATGCTGCATGAGGGTTTGTTGTGTGTGAGACGGATTTTGTTTTACAAATTGGGAAGTTTGCGGTATTTTTTAGGGGAATCAGGCACTGGTGGAAAGCTTGCTGTCAGCAAACATTACCAGGTGAACAGTCAGTTTGTACTTATAAACTCTGATGGCGTTCTGTACTTTCTGCGTACCCCAATGAGAAAAAGGTATGCTTATACAGGTATGTGTATGTGTACTGTCAGTTTGGGGTGGCTTATAAGTTATTACTTACATCTCAATAACTGACCCAAAGCATTCAATTATTGGATTCAGTAAAAACTGATGACCTGTCTTCTATACCAAAATAAAGTTTCGCTTGTGTCAGCGTTTTGTTTGTGAATATATCAATCATACTAAGAAACTAGTAACATTACGTATACAAGTTACTTTCAGCATTGTAATCAAAAGTCAACTTGTCGAAACTTGATCAATCCTAATATATTTTTACAGAAAATACAAAAAATAACGTAAAGAAGTGACTCTTATTTCAAGTATGAATCACCATCAGTCGACTGCAGTAATATTGTTTTGCCTTTGCAATTTAACCCTTATGTCAATAATATGAAAAGTCACCCCAAAGCTGCTGACTACGTTACCTCTAGTTTCTAACCGAAGCTCGAAGGTTGATTCTTCTAGCCGAAGCCGATTAATAGGCTATCGCCACAACCTTCGGCCTAAGCTGAAGTCGAATCTTTGAATAACCCTAAGAAACCAGTTCAAGATTGGCAACTTTTGTTTTTTGATGTGGAATAACCACTTACTCCTGCCCGGCGAGCACGGCCTACTGTGACATGGCCTAAGTCACACTTTTTATCACAGTTTGGGCGATAAAGCCACTATGTCTTAAATGCTAGCACGGCGGCGTGAGATATTTTCTTGACTTGTGGCATAACTTCTTGACATTTATTTGTTTTCTTTTTCGGAAATTTGACAATTTTATGGCAGTTTCGGTTTAACCTTGGCCATAAAAACCATTTAGGTTCCGAGAAGCATAGTCCTACGACGCACTATTTCCGAATTATGGGCCTCCGAATTTTATTTTATTTTACATAAAACGCTCTATATCTCGAAAACGGTATGTCCTAGGCAAAAAATAACCAAAATTTTGCCCCCCCTTTGATACCCCTATGCTAGCAGCATCCCAACATGAATTTAAGAAAAAAAAAATTTTTTTTTTTTTACTTTGCTGGGTTTTCGACTTGAACTACAGAAAATATTTAAATTCAATTTTTTTTTTTTTTATTTTTTTTTTATTTTTTTTTTTTTACAGAAAATATTTTGGGTCATGACAAGTTATGATAAAATATGTCATGTCTTACAATTTGTCTTAAATACTAGCACGGGACAACCATGTGACATAGTTTCAAGACTCGACATGCCTTTCTTGTAGCTGACTTCATAGTGCGACATAATCTGAATAGACGACCAAATAAAATAATACTTATAAAAGTGTGCCGTTCATACAAATAAAATACTTTTTAATTTTGTTGGGAACAAATTAATATTTGACCCACGACCATAGACTTATGCACACTTTATTTTTCTTTGTTTGTTTGATAACATATTAAGTGTTTGTTAGAAAGATATAATTATTTTGAAAATATTAATAATTACTTAAAAAATATAATAGCTTGGACCCAGTTCCCGATACCGGTGGGCCCCTATTTTTTTATTTTAGTTGTTTTTTGGGGGGTTTATTTAAGAAATAATTTAAAATGTAGAAAGTAAGAAGAATATGGAATATAAGAAAATAATTATAAAAAAGTAATAATCAAAATAAAAAATAACAATTATAAAAAAGTAATAAAATAGAATTAATTAATAATCCTGTAAAATTTCAATTTATTAATAAGCATTGATCACCACACACACAAAATAAATTTATTGCCATTTGATGCAGCAAAATATTTTATTTTTCAACTATAAAATTTTATCACCACCTCCGAACGAAAGTGATACATTTTTCTTAATCATCTGTCTAAATGTGAAATTTGTGACAAAATGGATGCGCCCGTATTAGCAAAGTAAGACCCGATGAGTCCCAAATAAACGTCAGGAAATTTTCTTACGCCGCCGGTACTAATAATTAAGACAAAATGGCTTTATCGTCCAAACTGCGATGAAATGTGTGACTCAAGCCATGTCACAGTAGGCCGTGGTCGCCGGGAAGCAACAAGAAAGGCATGTCGCGCCTTTAAAATAAGTCACATGTTTGACCCGGCTAGCATTTAAGACAAATTGTAAGACATGACATAATTTATCATGTCTTGTCACAAATGTCTTGGGTACGCCCATGCTCGCTCCGCTGCCCGATGCCTCTTCCATCGCGCTCCCGCGCATTCGTATTCGTTCGTTCGATTTCGACACTTACTAGAAACCATTTTGCTTAGGCTTAAACTTCGGCCCATTTTGACCGAAGACGAAGGTTTGTCCGAAGTTGGTATTCTTGGCCGAAGACGACCGAAGTCGAAACCTAAACCGAAGGTTCGGTCAGACACTAGTTACCTCTAATAACTCAACTTAGCCGATCAGTATTCAGGCGGCCATTGCGCAGATATTAACTAACTTTACTCATCTACGTTCACTAATTACTGCACTGTCAATCTTGATCGCTATCTATGCTTTAATACTAATCTGTTCAAGATTATCCATGTTATGGTCAGAACTATTAATATACTGATTAAATCTTGATTATAATAAAAAAAAATATTTTCAAATCACATCACATCACACATCATCAGCCTATTAATGTTCCCACTGCTGGGACACCGGCCTCCTCTCTGTGAGAGGGAATGGGCCGTAATCCACCACGCGGGCCCAGTGCGGGTTGGTGGATGTCACATGTCTTCGAATTTTTGGTTCTAGGACATGCCGGTTTCCTCACGATGTTTTCCTTCACCGTTTTGAGAGCAGTGGTGATGAAATAATTTACACAAAGTAAAGCGCCTGCCTGGGCTCGAACCCACGACCTAAAACTTGTAAGTCGCGGCCGATACCACTGGGCCACCACTGCTCCTATATTTTCAAATATACATTTAAAAATTCAATTTACAAGTAAAAACATTATCATTATAAAAATTGCATACATTACAAATATTGTTGACCACTGGCACTAAAGCTAAGATTTAACTTGTCATAATAATATACTCTTAGCGCAAGGCACTCGCTAGGGCTCTCTCTATAAATTAACTAACAAAAAAATAATGTTACCAAGAATATCGAAAAATAATGTATGGATTATAGTACAAAGGGCGAATTGCGTTAGAGAAATAAAAAGTCGAAGCCATTGTCTTCAATATACAACGCCAAGTATTTTCCTGCGGCTAAGCTCATAATATGGACTATTCTATAGGCACCGTGCATTTTTCGGCATTAAAAGTATGGCTAGTTACTCAGGAATAGGGTGGCTTTACAACAATATTTTTTTTTATCGGATCAATAAGTAATGTTATCTCTGTATTCTCTGCGTACAGAAGTTACCGCCTGCAAATAATCTATTTTATTTCTTTATAACTTTCGTTTTTGGTCACCTTAAAATAAATGTGAATAGTTATTATCACTGTACTCATCATTTTGGAGAGCTTTTAATAGGTATGGTACTGAACAGTGGCTTTAGTGCGAGTTTTTATCCATCGCGTTACCGTAAATTTCAAATTGTACTAAAACTGAATAAGCGATATCTGGCGACAATAATGGAAAACCTCTTTTTAGGGTTCTATATCCGAAGGGTCCAAACGGAGCCCTATTGCTGTCACTCACATTATTATCCATACTAATATTATAAATGTGAAAGTAACTCTGTCTGTCTGTCTGTCTGTCTGTCTGTCTGTCTGTCTGTCTGTCTGTCTGTCTGTTACCTTTTCACGCTTAAACCGCTTAACAGATTTAGATGAAATTTAGTAAGAAGATATTTTGAGACCTTGGAACGGACATAGGCTACTTTTTTTTGCAAAAAATGCGAAGGGGGAGAAATGGGAGGGGGGTTAATTTTGAATGAAACTTCTTATTATGGCTTAAGCCGCTGAACAGATTAAGATGAAATTTGGTATGAAGATAGTTTGAGACCCTGGGCAGGACTTAGGCTACTTCTTTTTTGCATAAAACACAAAGGGGTAGAAATAGGGGGGTGGGTTAGATTTGTATGAAACTCTTTATTATGGCTTAAGCCACTGAACCGATTTAGATGAAATTTGGTATGCAGATAGTATGAGACCCTGGGATGAATATAGGCTACTTTTTTATATAAAACAAGGTGCGGGAGAAATAGGGTGGAGTAGTTATAAAATATGAAAATATTATGAAACTTCTTTTTATGGCGTCCTTCTTATTCGGCTGTAGGCATGATATAATTGTTTATGAAAGATTTGAGTGTCAATTTGAAAAAGTCAATTTAATGTCAGTGTCCGTGAAAGTGGTAATTCAAGCAACATTTTAAAATATTCTACTGCTTATTTTTATTAGGGGGATATTTTTATGCTGTGGATATGCCTCACAAGCGTAAATCTCATCTAAGCCGTAGCTCTAGCAGAGCTCGAACAGCAAGAGTAACTAGAAGCCAAGAAATAGAGGAGCAGACTCAATCCGTCTAATTTTAGATGCTGAGCGTCACGCAACCCAATAAGCTGCTGAGACTTTAGACCAGATTCAGGTTCACCAACACGCAGATGCTAAGCGTCGCGAAACTCAAAGAGCTGCTGAGAGTTCCGACCAGACTCGGGCTCGCCAACTCGCAGATGTTAAGCGTCACGAGACTCAAAGATCTGCTGAGACTTTCGACCAGACTCAGGCTCGCTAACTCGCAGACGCTGAGCGTCACGCAACTGAAAGGGCTGCTGCGACTTTCAACCAGACTTTAGCTCGCCAACTCGCAGATGCTGAGCGTCACGCAACTCAAAGGGTTGGTGAGACCTTTGAGCAAACACAGGCCCGTCGGATTTTAGATGCCGAACGTCACGCGTCATCGATAGCTGCTGAGACACCTGCACAATCCCAAATACGGCGTATTTTACGAGCTCAATGGCAGTCTGAAAGGAGACGTACGTTTGCAAGAAATACATGGGAGTCGTTCCACAACGCTGCGTCTGATTATTTTTAATTTAATAATTTAATTTAATAATTATTATTTTATGAAGTGAATTATAATAATAAAAAATAAAAAAATAAAAACTTTATTCCGTTCATTTTTTACACAGTTCTATAGTTAACCAATGATACATACACAGAGGGCCTTAAGTGCTAGGTGTTAACAAATTCCCTGGACCACACACTAGGATTCCCTGTGTTGCGCGGTCCAGTCTCTTCCTAGGTAGGTAAGGAAAACATGTTCACTATAAAGTATAACTAATAACACAGATAAAACATGATTTTAATGTAGATAATAAGAGGTTATTATTTACTATATTATGACCCATTGATTGATTACACTAACCATCGATTAGTTCTCATAGGGAACATGGATAAAAAATGTAGATATTGTGAAGCACTCAAGTGGAATGATGATACACCGGGTATATGTTGCTCTGGTGGAAAAGTTTCAGTTCCAACGCTTGGTGAGCCAGAAGAACCACTCAAGTCTTTACTTTTGTATGACAGTGATGAATTGCGCAGTTTTTTTAAAGAATAAGAAAATCCAAGCAAGCTTGAAGCAAGTGGCAGCAGACTGACTCACCCTGAAACTCTACAGGGTGAGTTACCACCCTTAACTCTTTAGAATTATCAGGGGTACCGTCCCATACGGTGAGGCTGAAAGTTGGTGTCCCAGTCCTGTTAATGAGAAATCTGGACGCACCAAAATTATGTAATGGCACCCGACTACAAATAACACACCTGGGACGCAATATAGTAAGGGCAACAATTATGACAGGAATAGCAAAGGGAGAAGATGTGATGATTTCACGTATTCCGATAATCCTAACCGATATGCAATTCCAATTTAAAAGGTTGCAATTTCCCCTTAAAGCGACATTCGCGATTACCATAAATAAAGCTCAAAGGCAAACACTGAAAGTTGCAGGAGTGTATTTAGGAAAAAACTGTTTTTCTCATGGGCAACTGTATTTAGCGTGTTCACGAGTATCAAGTCCACATAATGTTTGTTTTTTTTGTCCATGTTTTAGCAAAAGATGGTAAAACTAAAAATATTGTTTACACGACTGTGTTAAAGTAAGTTATTAAAAATGACAACTCTGTGCTCACAACCCATTTCCACACTTTTGACGAGCTAAACAATATTTATAAGAATCACAAATCAAATTAGTACCTACTGCATTTTATGTTATGCAAAATACATTTTTTTTTTACTACTACTCTGTGTTTCCTTTTCTACGTTTTACGTGAGCGAAGCCGCGGGTAAAAGCTAGTTACGTATATTTAACTAATGAATACCACAAAATTGATAAATTGCACGTACAGGGTACCGTAACCCTGTATGTGCAAAGTCCGACACGCATTTGGCCGGATTTTTCAATACATATTGACATAAGTAAACATTTACGTTAGGTATAAAAAGTCGCACCAAAGCTGAAAAAGCTATGAAAATACCAAACCTTTCACTTATTCGAAATAGGCCTGAGTATATTTATCTAAGAGATTTTAGCGCTTAGGATTAGGTAGCTTACTAAAATATAAGTAGGCAATATACATCCATCTCTAAGGAAAATACTTTATCCAAGACGGAGCTAACCGTGATGAAACTCGCGAATCTGATTAAATATTCAACTGCACAGGATGGTAACGATACGAAGTACAAGACTCAAATTATGTCGCCGGAGACTTGGGGGTTATAAAATTATCACCCTTCTTCCGTCGGTTTTCTCTGAACTCTCGTCATTTTCAGCTAAGTCCAAATGGCAGTTTTCAATGCGAATGTTTTATTTGAATTTTCAGGGTAAATTTTCAATTTTGACGAAATTTCCATTGAAATAGACTGTGGTGAAAAACATTTAGGCTTGTGAAATAAACATTTCATTGACAAACCACAAACGGCTTGTGGCAAAACAAGCCGTATAACTAATTTGGGATATTCGAACTGCAAAACTGGGAAATTTCATTAGAATTTAATCCTCTATTTAACCACTTCATAAGTTGTTATTGTGTTGTTTGTTGTTGCTGTTATTGTTGTTGTTTTGTTGTAGTTTTTTGTTGTAGTGCACATGCACTTATCTGTAATAATTAGCGAAAAAATAGAAAAACAATAGAAAGACGCCTGATGTCGCAACAGTTGAGGGGATCGGGTGGGATTTTCGAAGTGCAAAACTGTAAAAAAAATATTATAATTTAATCCTCCATTTAACCACTTCATATATTGTTATTGTGTTGTGTTGTTTATTGTTGTTGTCAAAAATCAAAATCAAAATCATTTTTTTTTATTTTACATTGGCCTACATGGGCACTTATAAAACGTCGACAAAAGGCGCACGGTTCGGGTTGGTCGTTTCCTATGGAGAAGAACCGGCAAAAAACTCCATGGTTACTCTTTTAAAAATATGGTTTGTTTTTACAATATTTCCATGTTACAGCATTACTTAAATATGGGAGGACAACGTAGGCCCGACAAGAAAACTTTAGAAACTAAAAATAAAAAGTAAAACGAGATATAAAGTTATCAAATGTTATCAAGCATCTAGGAATCTAGAAGGCCTACAATGTTCACACATTTACAAAACAATCGGTAAAAGCATCTAAGATACAAAGGTAAAATAAATAATAAAAATAAATGTATAACAAGACTAAATTAAACATGTGGCACAAATGTAGTTATCAGTGCTGTAACTATTCTTAGCAAAGGGTTATTAAGATGATTGAAAACCATTGTAAAAAGTCCAATTAAAAGAAGATGATGAGATTGAGAATAGTTAGAGACATCCACATATTTGTACCGTTTATAAGTTACCAGGGAAGCCGCATGCGCAGAAGGAGCTAAAATTTTTATCTTCAACGTAGTCCTTGATTTTATAATATGCTTTTTTAATAAGGACACGTTTGACGAAGTTTTTGAACTTTCCATCGGTCAGTTCTATAACTGACTTTGGCAACTTGTTATAGAAGCGTATACTGTTTATAAGAAAAGACTTGCTAGTTTTCGTTAATCTGATTTTGGGTATTACAATTTCGTGCTTACTGCGTGTATTTAAATTATGGAAGTCGCTTCTAGTTTTGAAAAGCCCTCGATTTTTGCATACGTACAAAGTTGTGTTGTTGTTGTTTGTTGTAGTGTACATACACTCATCTGTAATAATTAGCGAAAATATAGAAAAACAATAGACAGACGCCTGATGTCGCAACAATTAGAGGATGGGGTCATCATTTTCACTAAATTGTAAATTACTGCATTACTCACTTTCGTTATAAAAGGAAATCTATCACAATGATTTAGCTGTCAGTTAATGAATTATTTAGCAGAAGATCATTGAGGCTTACAAGAAAATCGTGTGAAAATAATAGGTATAGGTATCTGTCTAAGCAATCCTATATTCCCGAACCTGAACCACTGAACCGTAACAAATATATCATCTAGAAAATACTATCCTGAAAGTATAAACTACCTAAAGAGAGCCTATCTTGAATCCTAAAGCCTAAAACATAAGAGAAATGATTTACCGAATCACCGAGTAAAGGTTAGATAAATATACCCATAAAATCATTACAATATTATAAGTACAAAAGTTTAGTTAGTTTGTTTGAAAAGAACATTAGATAGTAAATAAAAACGGCTTACTGGTGATAAGGAAGCTGTAATGATGGGTCATTGTGTGTTATGGGATATAGACCTCTGATTTGTCTATCGTTTTATTGGTTTTGGCAGCAAACAAGGCTGTTGGTGGTAATGGTAGGATATAAAACATACACGTACGTACCTACTGAATATATTTCCCTTATGCTTAGAAGATGTTGCAACTCTTTAAAAATTGTATAACTCTATCGATTATATTGGACAAAAAGTAGTCAGTAGTAGTTGGGCGCACGGTTGGCGCAGTGGTTGAGCAATTGACTGCTGCGCTGCGTGTCGCGGGTTCGATTCCCGCACGGAACAAATATTTGTATGACCTACAGATAGTTGTTTCGGCTCTGGGTGTTTGCGTATGTGAGTTTAAATGTTTGTAAAAGCTCCCACGATACAGGAAGAAATTCCTAGTGCAGGACAAAGTTATTAAAAAAAAAAAAAAACTATTACTGTGCTTATTTGCAAGGCCGTCGGTACAGACAGCAAAAGAAAATCATATCCAAACGGCCAATATCAAGGTCTTAAAAGCAGTGCCTACTCTTCATCAAAAAGGTTAAAAATATGTGTTCTAAAATCACATATCTGTACAATATGATAAGTCACGATTTTAGTAACTCGACCGTGACCTCAAAGACAAGCACGAAATCAGTCAAGGTCTCCCACCTGAACCAAAACTACGGCCTCAAAAACGAAAAACACGTGCTCAGAATTCTGCAGATAATTTAACAAATGCTTCATCTCTCCTCTGTGTCATAATAGTAAGTCTCCCTTAACTTGAACATACAATATAAACGAAATAATATTACGCTCTGTCAGACTAACAAAATAATATGAGATTTCTCCATTTGTCATTTCAATTTTGATTTGAATAATCATCTGAATCTGCAAAAAGAGGACTAGATGTATTTGCTTTCTTCGCTTTTAGGTCTAATGCAGACGGTCTCCTCTTAAGCGGTCTGACAACTACCGACATTAGTCTTTGGATTCTTGAGAGTTGGTGTCTCGTTTTGAACCAATTATGGAATGAAAACCTTTTTAATATTCTGTTTTTAATCAAATTTACTCAATATACATCTATGGAATAATATACAACTGTTTTCACCAAGCTTACTAAATTTAAAAACAAAATAAAATAAAAAATCAGGAAACCTTTATAAAACTCAAGGACACTTTGACGTGGAGTTACTCTTCCATATTGCTGTCATCCAGCAGCGTCCGCAGAAGACTGGGCGCATTGCCACGTTGGATGCTTAATTCTTTGGTCAAACATCGAGCCATCCTCTGGTCACTCAAAGTATCGATCTGTCGTCACTGTCTTTCGTGAAGCCTCTCGTGCTGGATTCTGTTTCAGCATCTTTTTTCTAGACTCTAACAAGGGTCAATGACAATTGCTCAGATAAGTTGTACGACGACCCCGTTGTAGTAGTAATTCGAATTTACGTTCCCTTTCGCCGATTTGTCGGTCCAATTTTCTCCTTTCGTGTGTTCGCTCACATAGAGCTTTCCTTCCGTATGAGTAAATTGTAAACCCCCAAGGAATGCGACGTCGTCGTCTCGCTTGCTCTTTGTTTCGGAAATAGAAACAAATGAATGTCTGAAAGCAATTAATAAGTAAAGCCAAGTGCTTGGAATGGAGTACGAAAGGTTTCAAAGCGTTTCGATCAGAAAACGGGGTGGATCCACTTTGAGTTAACTTGAATTTAATGCTTCAACAAGACGTTCGTAGAATAAAAAATGATGTTTGTACTTAAGCTTTACAATATAAAGAACTACTTAGGCAAATACATTTCTTTACAATGCCAAACATATAGCTTCTGCCCGCGGCTTAGCTCGGGTGAAAAGTAAAAGATGTTTTTTATTAATTAGTTTCAGTCACGAAAACAGTAAAGCCGCTAAGAGCAATTCTTAAAAAAATCCAAGAAAAATCTCTTAAAACGTTTTTAATTTAGTTATCTAAGTTTTTCTGAGTATCATAAACTGATTAGTATGTATGAGTCGTCGTGACACAGATTGAATATAAAATATAGCAACTGAGATAGTTAATAAAATGCTGAAAACATTTTCTTTCTGAAAATATTTCAGCATTCAATCAAAATATCAAATAAAATTGCTTGATATTTTAATATAATGATCCTATGATTCTGATGACAGAAAACAAATTCGTCAAATAAAATTCTGCGAACTTGATTTTGTGCATCTTTGATCACTGTACTCTCTGTTATCTACCAAAGAAATTCACTCTAGACTTTAACAAAATAAGGACTGACTGGTAACTGAAGAAAGAGTTATAAAATCCAACTTCGCAACTTAAGTTAGAAAAATATTATCCTATTTGAGTACCACCGCGGGTGCGAATTGCGAAAGGAGCTGAAACGAGCGCGCGTTAGAGCCACGGGGAATGGTATAGTTCGTTCCTGGATCCTTGCGTGCACGCTCCTTGTTTATTTCTCTTTCAGAATTAGAAAAAACTCGTATGTATTCACCTCTAACCTCCTCTAATACCGCAGATTAGAGGTGAATCCTCTAATATGCGGTATTCACTATTTCATTCTGGAAAGTTTTACGCTACTCAATTAGTGATGAAGTCGGGTCGAATATTGACTTTATAGAAGGATATCGACAAAAGAAAATAAGTAATTTGCTTGGAAATCGAATCTAATTTGACTTTACTTTTACGTTTTAATTACAAATGGGCTACGGACTGGTACTGCCGACTCCGGTCACTCCAATGCGTTATTCGAGCTTAAACATTATTAATTTAGAAATCATTATTATTATGGATGTTTTGATTTTATTTTTGTATATTTTTACATGGTTCATAAGCATATATTTACTATCTGTTTTACACAGCTAACAACGTTATTTAAGTAATTTTTCAATGCCATTTGTACAAAAATTTTACTGTGTCAAGTACATTTTATAAGTTGGTCGGCTATTATTCGTAAACTTGTAAAGTCTGTTATGATTTCATTTTTGTATATTTTTACATGGTTCGTAAGCATTATATTTACTCTGTTTTACACAGCTATCAATTTTATTTAAGTAATTTTTCAATGGCATTTGTACAAAATTTTTACTGTTCTAAGTACCTACATTTTATAAGTTGGTCGACTATTACTCGTAAACTTGTAAAGCCTTGTTATCCGTGATAATTTTCCTTTTAATTTCGTTATATTTACTACTGCCGTGAATTTTTCACATAGCCAAGTGCAACCATTTCGCTGGCAGGGGGGGGGGGACACTTGACTCTAACATAAATTAAAACTTAAAGCTTAATTTTACGCAAACCAATCTCTGAATCGAAAAATGGTTTTAACAAATCCATAATATTTTTGAATGGCCTATCCAACGATACCCTACACCATGGGATAGATGAGAAAAAAAAAATACCACCCCACTTTACGTCTATGGGAGGTACCAGAAAAAAATATATTTTATGTTACCACTTTGTCGGAATTATTAATATGTATGTACATGCCAAATTATAGCTTTCTAGTAATTAGATTCTCCGAGCTAAGCTGCGGACGGGCAGACGGACAGAGCGAAACTATAAGGGTTCCTTGTTGACTTCGGAACCCTAAATCCATCGAGTATTATGCCATTATCTACTCAACGAGCTCTAAACAAAGATACCCTAATCTTTGTTTAGAGCTCGTTGAGTAGATAAATGCTGTATTTTAGCAAACATTTTTTTTATGTTTCCGCTCGCGTTTGACCACTATCTTACCTGATGGTAAGCGATGATGGTGTCGACGGTGAAACACACTTGCCTAGAAATTAGATTGAAAAATATTGCAAAACAAAGGAATGAGAAGCCACCAAAGTCAGGTTTTAAAAAAAAAAAAATCCGAAGAATGTTTAACTTCCCATTAACCTATTAACTTGAAATTTGGTGATAATATTTATTATTACGTAAATTTTACTAACAAATACCAATATATTGATGAATCGGACCTTTTCTTTGGAATTCCTTCACTTTTTTCCTGGTACAACCATCTTGATTTTGTGGTCAAGGTACGGTTGGTTAATCTTAAATGTACGAAGTCGGATACGCACTTGGCCTTTATCCCTGGCGACATATCCCCCAGATATATTTTTTAGCCACCTCGAGCCAGCCCTTGCAATAGACGTCAGATCACTCACGTCTTCTCGCTACCTCTTTCTGGGCCAGTTTTATAAAGAAAGGACAGGTGTGCATTACTCATAACCGGCGTGCGTGTATGACTAGATGTAGGAACGTTACTGAAGCAAAAGAAGTATATAAGGATCGACCAGGCGTTATGCTGTTTCTGCCCCTACAAAGAAAGAAACAACCTAAACTTAAAATAGATAGCAATTATATCTAATGTTTTTCTCTCCTAAATAAAACCACATTCCACACACCAATTAATTACTTTAGGAACTCCGTCCTGGGTTTCTAACTAGATCCCAAAATACTAAGACTTGTTTGCCGTAAAGGACAACGTGAATAAAAACAGATAAGTAAAGGATTAGAACTCTGTGGGGAAAAGTAGACCAATGCACGGTAGCCTGGTGACTCCCAAAGCACGGTAGAATCATTTTTTATGTAACGTTCGAAAGTGCCGCTTGGTGGCCTAGTTGAAATAAAATAAAATATCTTTGTCTATCAATAGCGTGATTACAATGTTAAAGTTACTATTAAAATACCCTTTCCTCGACTTTCGAACCATCACCCTCCTATTATTTATTATCTAAAGCTAATTTCAATACCGAGAAGACCGTAGAATACGAATGAACGTAAATCTAAAATCTCCAATTTCGAGTACAAAGCCGTCATATTGAAGCAACACTAATAAGTACGTATTAATACCAGCAGCTCCCGAGTTCTTTACGAGTTCGAATACGTACGCTAATTACTGATTAGATGAGGGAATTGGGGAAAAGTTGCCAGTATGTAAAATCTGCCACGTGGCACTTAGGCACTCTAGCAGGCGATTGCACACAAACTGAGATATTGTTAAATAGCTTTTTGTGCATGGAAACTCTGATTCAGTGGGATATCCAATTACTAATATAATAAATGTGAAAGCAATTCTGTCAGTCTGTTGCCTTTTCACGTCTTAATGGCTAAAAAAGTAAAATCAGTTCATCCGTTCGGGAGCTACGATGCCACAGACAGACACACATCGTCTTTTTTCTAGGTTCTAACAAGGGTCAGTGACAATTGCTCAGATAAGTTGTACGACGACCCCGTTGTAGTAGTAATTCAAATTTACGTTCCCTTTCACCGATTTGTCGGTCCAATTTTCTCCTTTCGTGTGTTCGCTCACATAGAGCTTTCCTTCCATATGAGTAAATTGTAAACCCCCAAGGAATGCGACGTCGTCGTCTCGCTTGCTCTTTGTTCGGAAATAGAAACAAATGAATGTCTGAAAGCAATTAATAAGTAAAGCCAAGTGCTTGGAAAGGAGTACGAAAGGTTTCAAAGCGTTTCGATCAGAAAACGGGGTGGATCCACTTTGAGTTAACTTGAATTTAATGCTTCAACAAGACGTTCGTTGAATAAAAATTGATGTTTGTCCTTAAGCTTTGCAATATAAAGAACTACTTAGGCAAATACTTTTCTTTACAATGCCAAACATATGAAGCAACTAGCTTCTGCCCGCGGCTTCGCTCGGGTGAAAAGAAAAAGATGTTTTTATTAATTAGTTTCAGTCACGAAAACAGTAAAGCCGCTAAGAGCAATTCTTAAAAAAATCCAAGAAAAATCTCTTAAAACGTTTTTAATTTAGTTATCTAAGTTTTTCTGAGTATCATAAACTGATTAGTATGTATGAGATGTCGTGACACAGATTGAATATAAAATATAGAAACTGAGATAGTTAATAAAATGCTAAAAAAACATTTTCTTTCTGAAAATATTTCAGCATTTGAATCAAATTGAATGCAATTTGTATCAAAATCTCAAATAAAATTGTTTGAAATTTTGATATAATCTCTATGATTCTGATGACAGATAACAAATTCGTCAAATAAAATTCTGCGAACTTGATTTTGTGCATCTTTGATCACTTTACTCTCTGTTATCTACCAAAGAAATTCGAATTTAATTTGATAGCTCTTAAGTACAGTCTTCAAAGATCAATCAAAGTAATTAACATCTTGAAAATGATTGAATTCACGTGAAAAGTGGCGAAAAGCTTGAAAAGTAATTGTGATTTTCAATTATGACATCTTTTAGACGATTGGCGCAAACTGTTTTTCATTTACAGATTTAAAAGGTAAACTAAACTTCTTTACTAATATTATAAGGATAATATTGTGTGTTTATTTATATGTTTGTAAAAGTAATCTCTGGAGCGTAATAGTGGCCCAGTGGTAACAGCCGCAACATACAAGTTGTAGGTCGTGTGTTCGAACCCAGGCAGGTGCTTTACTTTGTGTAAATTATTTCATCACAATGGCTCTCAAAACGGTGAAAGAAAACATCACAAGGAAACCTTAGAACCAAATATTCATAGACAAGTGACATCCACCAACCCGCATTGGGCCCGCGTGGTGGACTTTACGGGCCATTACATCTCACAGAGAACTCTCATTTGGCCCGTTCTGCGAGCAGGCCTCCCTGCTCGCAGAACGGACCAAATGAGAGTTTAAGTGCGGAAAAGGGGAACCCCTTTATATCCTATCCTAAGGTAATCTCTGGAAGCACCCACTGATCCGATTACAAAAACAAATTCTCTGATAGAAAGCTGCACTGTCACTGAGTATCACACACAGGCATCTCTTTAGGGTTCCGTACCCGAAGGATCCAAACGGAGCCCTATTGCTGTCACCCACGTGTCCGTCAGTCTGATCGTCTGTCCGCCTTCTGTCACACAGGTTTTACAGCCAAACGGTAGGAGACAAAGATACAAAGAAAGAAACTAGACTTAAAATAGATAACATTGTTAATTACACACTAGTTAATTACTTTAGGAACTCCGTCCTGGGTTTCTAACTAGATCCCAAAATACAGTCCTGTTTGCCGTAAAGGACAAAGGGAATAAAAACAGATAAGGAAAGGATTAGAACTCTGTGGGGAAAATTTGACCAATCAATAGGCATTAGCTCATGTAAGACGGATTAGATTTGAATCTTATACCCAGACTTTGTCATAGGCAGAAAAGATTTTTGGGTAATATCAAACTTATACATAGCGATGAAACTTAAACAATGATTTGTTAGGTCTAAGCCCTAACAAATCTTGTTATCAATGTTCCAGTAAGTGAGAGATATGTAACCACCAGATTTAGACAGAGGCTTCGCTTGCTTGAATGTCGGAAATTATCCCAAGATAACGTAGCTATACCCGGGCCCCGGGATAAAAAGTATGCGATGTTTTTGCCAAGGTCCAATCGATCTCTACATAAAAGTTTATCAAAATATGTACAGCGGTTTAGGCGTGAAAACGTAACAGAAGTCCGAGTTATATTCGCATTAATAATATTATTATGAAGGATGTAGGTACTCGTACGTAGGAGACAACACCATGCCTTTTTCGAAAGCGGAACACATTCTATTGTGACCAATGTTGTTATATATATACTGAGGTAGATACATTTTACCGACGTCTGCGCGGCAATACAAATACAAGCTTGAGTGAACCCATCCAGTCCTTCTTGCTTCTGGCCGCAACACGGACGTACTACGTTTAAACAGTATGTTAGAAATAATGTTCCATAGGTCGCTCACAATGGGCCTCATCAGAGAGCTTACAGTCACCCAAAGGGCAATGGAGAGGGCCATGCTCGGAGTATCCTTGCGTGATCAAATTAGAAATGTAGAGATCCGCAAGAGAATCAGGGTTTCGGTAACCCTGTCGGTGACATAGCCCGATGAACATTCCTCGCAGAACGGATGACCGATGGAGTAGAAAAGTTCTGTTGTGGCGACAGCGAGCCGGAAGACGTTGCGTTGGAAGGGTTGGTGGGAACCAGGTGGACCAATGACCTGGTGAAGGTTGTGGGGTCCGCTGAATGCAGAACGCACGGGACCGGTCAATGTGGCGACGCTTGGGGGAGGCCTATGTCCAGCAGTGGAAGTCTTTCGGCTGATATGATGATGATGATGATGAGGTCCTATGTAGGTAGGTAAAGTAAAATACCGCCAAGTTTTTTATTTTTTTATAATGAATATGACGTCTCTATTTGTAAAATCTCATTGATTGTGACGGTAATTGTATATCAGCGTTATGTCCCCAGTTTGGTGAAAGGCCCAAGAAAAATAGAACAATAATTCCAAATTCTTTATTGTTCAGGAAATATACATTTATAGAGTCATTCAAAATAATTCAGATACTTTAAAGAATATACAAGGCTACAGAAGACTTGGGTTTCATTATATTTGGCTTTATTTTCAAAACAGCAGTATTCAAATTGCTCTTTTATAGAAGTGAAAAATAAAAACATTCAATCCTTTTGAAGGTACTTATCAATTATATCGAAACGACATAGGTAAAAAGTACATCACATAATGTAGACGAAAGTTGAAAGGGGATAGAAGAAAAATACGATTCAACATTACAAATACAAAATGAAACTCGCCGAGTGTAATAATGAAATGCCATTCCCGCTATATGTTTATTCCACTTTGAAGAGAAATGAAAGGTGAAATAGAAGCATATGATAAAGTTTTATGTATGTAGACTTTTGTATTCAAATGTAGATATCGAATATTGATTTTATGATAATACTTCTTGACTTTGGTGCGATCTTTACTGCAGTGTGGAGTTTAAAGTTATAGTTGGCGGTAGCTTACTTGAAAGAATGACTGGCGGGATTGTATTTTTATGTGAGAAATAATTGTTAAAGTTATAAATAAAATAGCCAATCAGCAATGTTTGTGTAGCGTGATAAACTACCTTCCTTTGGTAGTCTGGTAGAAGGAAATTACAGTGTCTATCTGATACAAGATTTTCTTAATAATTAATACCTACTACAATCTGTCACCATACACCTAATTCTTATTTTGTAAGATTTGCTTTATATGTGATACCTATGATTATTTTGCATGTTGACTTATGACTTATTTATTTTATGCCTACTAGGCAGGATAAAATGTAACTGTTTTACCTAACATCTGTCTGTATAACCTATGCCCACAATAAAAGATTTGATTTGATTTAATTTGCTTATAAATGTTAATATAACAATTTTTTTTTTTCGCCCTTTCGGTCCTGGGGCCTATACCACAGGGAACGTACATTATTTTTCAGGATCTAAAGCTTATGGCACTCGACGATAGTAAAGGAGAAGCAGTGCATTCCTTTTCGTAAAGGCATCAGTACTTCCAGAGATAACTCCCTACAAACAAACACCTTTCTAAAGTTGAGATGATATGACGTTCACCTAATAATGAGGTTCTAAACATTCTCGTTAGGGACTTCTATGGTATTGAAGTCGTTATTACACGTTCTAAGAAACACAGTCCTAAGAACAGTAGCATTCAATCGTTCACAGAGCCAATAGTTTCAAAGCGGGTCAGCACAAGTTATGCTTCACAACCAAGACCTTAATAAGAGACCCTTTGACTTTGAACACTTGAACACTGGACAGAGGACGTGTTTTGAATTTGGAACGACCGGGTGCGAAACGGAACTGTCATGATTTTGGTACCAGCTGTCACCACAGCTGAACTAATCTAATTTTGGTGGGTACCTTTATAACATTGTTGTGTAGCGTTTTGGAATATGTTTATATTGTGTATCTCACCATGTAATGTTATTTGGGTGCTAATTAAACAGGCTTCTTTTTAATATCATTATTCGCCCCCAAAAATGTATGTTGCCTTCTAAATTACTAAGTCAGCCACAATTAACGAGCATCTAAATAATACTATGTTAGCCACTAGTTATCTTCTATGTAAACCACTCTAAATACAACTCAGCATGATGGTTATTTTTTAGCATCAAAATTTTTAACATGCATTCTAACAGTAAATTTCTAAAATACTATTAAATGACATCAAAAAATATATTTATTTAGCTTCTAATTTTTTAACTCAGTACGTTTAAAATGTAACTTACGTGTAAAATTTTTAACATGCATTCTAACAGTAAATTTCTAAAATACTATTAAATGACATCAAAAAATATATTTATTTAGCTTCTAATTTTTTAACTCAGTACGTTTAAAATGTAACTCATCCCATATTAATTGATCGTAAAAAAATTGCAAAAACATTTCATCAAATAGTATATTGGCCACTAATATTACCAGAAGCTATTGAGGAGAGACAAAATAAAAGACTATATTTTTTGGTTTTAATATAGAATAGGTGCAAGTTGGATTAGTATTTATGCGACAGAGTCGACGGAGCCCCGGGGCTCCTATTTCTGTATGCAGGGTTTAAAGTAACCTAACACGAAGGAGATGACGGGAGCTGAGTTCGCTCGCTTTGCTCGCTCACTTCAGCTCCCGTCATCTCCTTCGAACCTAACCTGTCCGTGTCGGGGTGCCCTAAGCTCCCGAGCTCGCTACGCTCGCTCTTGGACAACTCAACTCGTCGTCACATGAATCGAATGGCGCTCTCTGATTGGTGCAAATGGCCGGTCGCTGTCGTCTCGCGTACTCGCGCCAAATCATGCAGTGGCTATTTTCACGATAAAAGAATATGATGTATTGTTTTACATGCTAAGTTATAATAAATTATGCTTTCTTTCTTTCTTCGATAGAAGCTTGAATTATATTTTTTTGAGGATATTGCGTTGAAGCTGTAAAACGTAAAATGGTGACAAGATATAAAATCCGTGGCCGAGTTAGTAAATTACGTGGCAATGTATAAATAAGAAGGACAAGTCACAATAATTGATGATCTTTACTTGACGCTTTCTGTAGAATATTTAGTTGGCGTTGCAAAAAAGACGAATTAGTTTATTAGAGGCTATGTCATTTTCCCGTTGCTTAGTTATAAAATTAGAAGTTTAATCACGTGTCCAATAAATAATTTTGTGGCTAGACTTATTATTTCCCATGTTATTTACCTTTAGAAGGTACTTTTGTGTTAGCCGTGAATATATTCCATTGTATTGAAAAAAATGCCTGCTTTTCCATTTTTTAAAGAGAAGTATCTGGGCGACCGAGCTCTGCCCGTGTGAAAATAGAGAAAACTATTTTTACGAGAAAATTATTTTTCCCAGATCATACCTCGAGAAGTAGATCGATATTTTGCCCCAAAATACGCCTTTTCTGAAAATTTTATCGAAATCTTTAGAGCCGTTTTGAGAACGTGATTACAAATATATATAGGTATATATACAAATATTGCTCGTTTAATAAATGCATGTAATGGTTTGGTTAAAACATTACATGCGTAATGAAAAGAAACTCATAGCAAAGCAGACCAATCTAGTCGCGTCATACTCTTAGTAGAATATTGAGAAGAGAATTGCATATTGGTCCCTGCAGTTCGCAACCAGGGGGAAAATGTGCACTACTAAGTGTGGAGTGGTAACTGCTCCTCATCATGCTCCTTGCAGAATTAAAATGGAGAAAAATGAATAATTTAAATAGAGCTGCCGAAGTAGCTTAATCCTCAGACGATATTTAGGTAAGCAGGCAACCGTTGTTAAAAAAAAACCGGCCAAGTGCGGGTCGGACTCGCGCACGAAGGGTTCCGTACCATTATCGCAAAAAACGGCAAAAAAATCACGTTTGTTGTATGGGAGCCCTACTTAAATATATATTTTTTTCTGTTTTTAGTATTTGTTGTTATAGCGGCGACAGAAATACATCATCTCTGAAAATTTCAACTGTGTAGCTATCACGGTTCATGAGATACAGCCTGGTGACAGACAGACAGACAGACAGACAGACGGACCGCGAAGTCTCAGTAATAGGGTCCCGTTTTTACCCTTTGGGTACGGAACCCTAAAAATGAACAATCACAATAGAAACAAAGTAATTATCCCCTTAAAGAAAACTTTATCCCCACAGACACTTAACCAAATAGACTAAAGGCAAAAGCCACAAAGGCCGATGCAGCCTTCTGGCTTTGTTTCTACAAAGCCCAAGGCCCGATCAATATTAATAGTTAAGCTTCGTCTACATGTAATATAACTTTTGGCGTGATGCCAGAAAGCGTCAGCGAGGAGCCGGCAAGGAAATTTATAGTTACGCACGATGCCTAAGGCGTTTCGGCTATGAGTAGCCGGCCGCAAAGTTTCCACAAAGGGGAAAGTCGGTCGGGTGCTAGAGTATGAATGTTACGAGCTGACGAGATCATCGGAAGACTGACCGAATTAAATCCGCGGTTGCAGGCCCCGTTAATAAATGCGCCAGACTGTCTGTCTGCTGACCAGCAGCAATTGCAGATAATTTATCGTGATTATGACAGCTCTGTCAAGATCGAAGTGAAGTAGAAGGAAAGAGTTACTGTGTAGTTCCAGACAATTAATTAATAGGCAGTCTTTAACTCTAGGCTGGGATTCTTACATATGCCAGAAATTATCATAAATTGTAATCTTTGAGGCGCCTCAAAGATTACAACAATTTATGAGAACATCAATTTATTTGCCTGCGTTGACGATCTGTTAGAATCCCTTTAATAAACAGTGTTCAGAGTTATAAGCTAACAGTGTTCAGTGTAATAGGGGTGACCTTTTAATCTAATCGATACAGATATACAACTACGTCAAAAAAATCTGCTTACAGGATTGGTCAAAAGAAATCTGACTGGCTTAGTCAGCTTTATTGGTAACGGCGTTATCTTTCCAGGGCGTACTTTCCTTCCCTTGATGCTCTTCTCTTCATCATCCAATGACGCTGTATCATGGATATCATATCCAGCGCTCTATTGCTTAACTGCCCAATTCCTACCCCAAAGGCAGGGTGATAACACTTGTGACCGTATCGCCTGTAAACACGGGTAACTGTTAGTGGCGTCCGAACTATTGCTGAGAGTTATCTTTGTTTTCTGTTGATAAGAAACCAAGTTAACACGAATGCAGTCAATGTTTAGTGGTTTACAGTTTGTTTTTCAGATAAATTGGGAAGTTTCATCGTTCATTTAGTTGCTAACAACTTTGATAATGCTCGTCTGTTATAGTTATTGTTGCTAAGAATTGTGCACGGTGTCCTATCCCTATTCTGTTAAAAGGGATGTTCCTCTGTAGAAAAATGAATTGAATTACTATTTAGTCCGTCAGTGAAATTATCAAATAATATTGGCAACGTATTTTTTGCTTTACCAAATCAGTAAAAAATTACTTAAATAAAAATTAAAGTTAAAGCGCATCAAATGCGCTCGGTCTTGCGAGCGAGTCGGGACTTGTGACGTTACTAAGGCAGTATAAAGTATACTAGCGGCGTGACGTTTCACGATATTTCAACGCATTATATCGTCGTCACTTTATATTCACGTGTCAAAAGAAAAACTACGTGTCCAATATTTTTACCCGACTGCCGAAGGAGGGTAATGTGTTTATCAGTCTATGTATGTATGTATGTATGTTTGTTCCTATGTGGCGTTCCAGAGACCTAACGCGTTGGCCGATTTTGATGATTCATACGTCAATCGATTCGTCTTAACCTTGCGAGTGTCATAGGCTACATTAAAATTAGAGAATAGAAAAATGGCGGCTTTTGGGCGCCATATTGTGGGAGGGCAATTTTTTTTTCTTCCAGACCCATCGTGTGGGGTATCAAAATAAAGGGTTTCAAGAGGTGATTTCAAAAATATATAACACTTATATATTTAAATGTACCTAATTCGAAAAAAATGCTAACTAAAAAGATATAAATAAAAAAGTTAATTAAAAAAACCAAAATAACCGACTACTTAAAAAGCGAACTATACATATTCGCGAGCTGGCTGACCAAAACCAGATGTACCCTCCGACTGTACAGCATGATTTTCTTCTTGTTTTCGTCTTTTTAGTTCGCTTTTTAAGCAGTCGGGTATTTTGTTTTTTTTTATTAATGACTGACGCACAAAAAACAAATTTTCCGTAAACTGCTATATTCTAAGCAATAAAATGTATGTGTTTGCTGCAAAAATACTGTTTTGTTTTGTGCTTCATCATTTCAGCCGAATGACGTCCACTGCTGGACATAGGCCTCCCCCAGGCGTCGCCACATTGACCGATCCCGTGCGTCTCACATCCAGTGGATTTCCGCAACCTTCACCAGGTCATCGGTCCACCTTGTGGGAGGCCTTCCAACGCATCGTCTTCCGGTTCGCGGTCACCATTCCAGAACTTTTCGGCTCCATCTGCCATCCGCACTGCGAGCAATGTGCCATGCCCACTGCCACTTAAATTTCACAATTCTTCAAGCTATAACTCTTTTGCTTTTAAATCTTATTATTTAAGCAAATAAAAATACTTGAAAGAGAACACACTTAAGCTGTATTGGGAGAATTTGTTAAAGAAAAAATTGAGAAAGTTATCACTACCTAGGAACAAGGATTTTTTTTTTATTTGTTTTACATAACATAGCTTTTGCATTTCGTTCAATAATGCCTTAACGAAAATTTCATCTCTTCGGAAACAACATAACATTGAGTTCAAAAAATATTCTTACACAATCCACCTTGATTAGCAGCACAGCGACCCGAATTTCATCTTTATCATATTAAAAAGTTAGTATACATGGTCCATTTTTTTTGTGAACCAATTTCCTCTTCTCCCTTTTCAGGCTTCATTGCAAAAGTTGAAAAGCAGCCATTGATTAACTTGGAACGTGCAAATAGCTGTTTGAAATCGGTTTTGTTGAACCCCGATTGGTCACTTAGTAACTGCGATGAGTTTCCATTGGTTCGATACAGTTATTTAAAATTAGAATGGATTTTGAAGTTCATTATGCCCCTTTCTCCTTAAATTACTGATGGGTTTATATTGGTTCGATACAGTTATTTAAAATTAGAATGTATTTTGTAGTTCATTATGCCCTCTCTCCCCGAGTTATAGGTTAGGTCCATTGAAGGGTGACTATTGTCTAGGTTTCTTAATTAGTAATTTTATACATCGTATTTATTCAGAGATAAATTAAACGATCTTTGTGTAATTTTGACACATGTAGAGCCTGTAACAGAATGGTTTGATATACAGGATCAGCGATACTTCGCAGCCGTTAAGGGATTTGTAATTCTACATCAGTGATAGAAAATATCGTAAGGAATCATAAAACTAAAAAATCGAAGACATGTAACACCTTCCAATCCGCACTGGGCTCGCGTGATGGACACAACACACTTCGTCCCGCAGAGAGGATGCCTGCCGGCTGCGTCTCAGCAATGGAATTTTCCTAAGCATAAGAATACTTAAGCATATTCAGCCTATGATATGATAAAGATTGTCATAGGCTGAATATATTAAGTATTCTTATAACGAAGAATGCTGAAATAAAAGATTCTAAAGTTATTTTATTTTAAATATGAAATAGAATTTTGAAAATGTTACTTAAACTTGGGTTCAAAAGTGGAGTAAAGATTTGATTGCTTATTGGACATTTTTTGTTTCGTTGTAAAACTTTTAGCATTCCATGAAATTTTCCCCTTATTTTGTTTAATATGATAACTTCTGTATGTTTTGTTTAACAACTTTACAAAGATTTTTGTCGGTTCCAGGTTTGTGAAGTTCCTGTGCCAAACATTGCGGCGAATGTTTTTTTTTCTATTTGGAAGCCTATTTTTGAGAAGGCAGCTAGTGAGGAAGGCAATGGGAGAAATTCCATGAAACGAGCTATCTTTGTTTTTAATTTGCTCTGTGTTAATTGGTACAAGACAATATATATATCTAGTAGAGATTACCCTATACAAAAGGAAACAATCACAACACAAGACCTCTTTATCATATTAAAGTTTAGATAGAGTAACCCTTAATTGGTCGCGTGGGGTGTTATACACCCGCATGTTTACAGGCTCAAAACTTAAAAAAAAAAAAAAGGTATAGTTCTCCCCAAACTTCTGGACCGTCCTGAAGTTGTCTTTCCCATGCGCAAGGCACGGATTGCTGTTTTTTGTGTGATATTTACTGCTGCGCAGCCATGGTAGCTAATTTCAGGGCGGCCAAGAAGTTTAGCGAGAACTATAGCTTCGTAAACGCGTGTGATATTCACAATTTAGTTGCGGGGGCCCCGACAGTGGGCTGAAACGGGCCGGTGCCCTATTATCGTTGCACCAATCAGGTAAAGACACGTGTCATAACTTGATGTTGCGGTCGCGCATTCCTATCTCTTGATTCCCGGAAAGAAGTGTCAAAACAAATTACGTCATACCTACCTATATTACCTATGGTGGTGGAAAATGTCGAACAATTTTTTTTAATTCAAACTGCTAAGTAAGAATTGAAGTACTTCAGGCCGTTTAGTGTACATTATTTTCAATTTCAAATTAATTGGAATAAATTGCTAAACTAAAATGTCATGACTCTTCATACAAATTTGATATGGCTATATATCCGAAAGTACAAGTCCAATTAAAAAAAATCAAAGAGTAAAAACTTTTTAAATTTATGTGTAGATACTAAAAAAATATATTTTAGTTCTTAAGACCCAACCTTGTAATCCCAGCCCACTGTGCGACGTCGTCGCTTGGTCGTAAACGGTTGGGCTTGGAGAGCGTGTTTGGGTGTACGACACCCCAGGGACTGTGTGAAAATGTGTGCAATTACCATAATTATGATTATAGTCTGCCGAAATTGTAACTAAGATAAAGAATAGTTATAAAAATGATAAATCTTGTATTTTTTTTGTTTATTAAATTTGATTATTAATATTTATGTTCGAAGGATCTCATTAATAAAAACTCGATATTGCATTTATTTCGTATTTTATTTTAATAAACTTATTTGGGGTGCTTGCTGCACACCCCACGCGATCACTTACGCAACTTTTTAGGCGCACCCACAGAACATCTCGTCATGACATAGGTTCTCCAACTTTATAAAGTCTCACTTTGTACTAATAGGTGTGAAAAGTATGTGTAAAAGAGTAGGTGGGTATGAAGCCCTCACCGTTATAAAAAAAACCGGCCAAGTGCGTGTCGGGCCACGCGCTGTAATAGGGTTCCGAACTTCCGAAGTTGCATAATAATGCGGACTAAAAAGAGGGTTTTGTTGTAGTTACATAAACATTAGAACGGTTTCAGCGGCACACAAAGTCTAAAAACGGGCCCACATAGGATTTTTTAATCTATATTCCCGCGTTTGACCACTATCTCGCCTGATGGTAAGCGATGATGTGGTCTACGGTGAAGCACGCTTGCCTAGATGTAATCTATTAACTCTTGACTTAAACTAAATAAGGACTAACTGGTAACTGAAGGAGTTATAAAATCCAAATTCGCAACTGAAGTTAGAAAAATATTATCTATTTGAGTACCACCACGGGTGGGAATTACGAAAGTAGCCGATACAAGCGCGCGTTAGAGCCACGGGGAATGATATAGTTTGTTCCTGGATCTTCACGTGCACGCTCCTTGTTTATTTCTCTTCCGGAATTAGAAAAAAATCGTATGATCGTGTGTCGTGTGACCTCTAATCTCCTCTAATACCGCAGATTAGAGGTGAATCCTCTAATCTGCGGTATTCACTATTTCATTTTGGAAAGTTTTACGCTACTCAATTAGTGATGAAGTCAGGTCGAATATTGACTTTATAAAAGGATATCGACAAAAGAAAATAAGTAATTTGCTTGGAAATCGCATCTAATTAGACTTTACTTTTACGTTTTAATTACAAAAAGTCGAATATACTTCTGCACTAACACAAAATAGACTCCACCGCGCGCATGCGCCGTATGGACTACGTTCTGGTACTGCCAACGACTCCGGCCACTCCAATGCGTTATTCGAGCTTAAACATTATTAATTTAGAAATCATTATTATGAAGGATGTTATGATTTTATTTTTGTATATTTTTACATGGTTCGTAAACATATATTTACTATCTGTTTTACACAATTAACAACGTTATTTAAGTAATTTTTCAATGGCATTTGTACAAAAATTTTACTGTGCCAAATACATTTTATAAGTTGGTCGACTATTACTCGTAAACTTGTAAAGCCTGTTATGATTTAATTTTTGTATATTTTTACATGGTTCGTAAGCATTATATTTACTCTGTTTTACACAGCTATCAAATTTATTTAAGTAATCTTTCAATGGCATTTGTATTAAATTTTTACTGTTCCAAGTACATTTTATTAGTTGGTCGACTATTACTCGTAAACTTGTAAAGCCTTGTTATCCGTGATAATTTTCCTTTTAATTTCGTTATATTTACTACTGCCGTGAATTTTTTCACATAACCAAGAGCAACCATTTCGCTGGCAGGGGGGGGGACACTTGACTCTAACATAAATTTGCAACATAAAGCTTAATTTTACGCAAACGAATCTCTGAATCGAAAAATGGTTTTAACAAACCTATAATATTTTTGAATGGCCTATCCAACGATACCCCACACTATGGGATAGATGAGAAAAAAAAATACATCCCCACTTTACGTTTATGGGAGGTACACGAAAAAAAAATATTTTTTATGATTTTATGTTACCACTTTGTCGGAATTATTAATATGTATATACATGCCAAATTATAGATTTCCAGTACTTAGATTCTCTGAGCTAAGCTGCGGACGGACAGACGGACAGAGCGAAACTATAAGGGTTCCTTGTTGACTTCGGAACCCTAAAAATATATCATGAGTCCTAGTTCATGAGTATGAAGTTTTAAAATTAAAATATTTTCTGTGAAGGACGGCGCGAAACCTTGGTAGGCACAACAGGCGTTCAATGTTGTACAAATAACTTATAACTCATTTGCAATTCATGATCAATGAGGAGAAACCTGAAAAGTAAGTTATTCATTTCCACGGATGAAAATAAATTGCAAATTGACGCAATACTTACTGAAATACCAACACAAACCCAACAAACAAATTTCTGAACGTAACGTAAAATTAAGAATGTTCTAAAATTTTTTGAACATCCTCATCGAACTAAAACAACAATAAAATTATCCGCAAGAACAAATGACATGGTTCTAAACACCACTTAATTAACTAAAGTCGTAGAGAAAGTAGATCCAGACCAAAGACTATTATTAATCAAATAGGACGTGATCTCTCTCTATATTGTGGGTGCTAGTTCTACAAACGCAAACGACGCACTGAGTCGTGAAACAGCTGAGAAGAAAACTTTTGAAACTTTAAAATCCATGTTTTCCTTTATTATCTAGCAGAGTAGCTGGAAACTAAATAATGACACCACCCGAGTCGATCTTCAAGGCCTAAGCAACGCTTACCGAGGTTGGTCCGTTGATGGGCTTCAGAAGTTATGTCAAAAATAAATGAAAAATCCAAAAGCCCTTAAACAAAGGCTAACATATACGTATATACGGCATTTATCAAACAAAGAAACATATATTAAGCACTGTTGTCTGAGATACAGATATTAAGTTATCTAGTTCAGACTCAGACGTCTTGTGGAATTTTTGTTAGCTTAAGCTCATAAAAAATAGTTTTCACATTGTTTACATTAATAGTTTTTACATTCAAATAAGGTATTTATTTGAATTAAACAAAATTATAATTATATATTTATTTAAAAAACGAATTATGCTAATCAACTCTTGAAAAAGAAGACAAAATCACAAGTTCCATAATTTTTCGAATCACTTCGAATAACTTGACAAAATGAGTGTAGCGAACAGCAGAATCTTTAATTAATTTTAAGAGTTGATTTTCCATAAAGCATATCATCTATACATAATGCCTGGAACTTTTTTGGATAGTGATGAAAAATGTCTGCATTTTATCGCCAGCTAACCGCAACGGGCTAACCTCCCAGTGCGTCGTAAACCGCACATCTCAGTATAAATTAATTAAACAAACGTTGTACAAACTGAATTGACACACATAACTAAATAATGAGTTCATAAGTCATGCGGCAATAAGTCTTGGTTACAAACGAGTTCATATTGAAATTCTGGTTACTGTTTGCTGTTAGAATAACTGAACTTTAATTGAAATAAGTAGTAGGTATGTATTGGGTTTGCTTGTAATATTTTGTAGTTTTTTTTTGTGTTAAATAAAGAAAAGAAAGAATTTAAGACCCCTATTAGACACAAGAAACAGTCAGCAGATAAGATTTTAGGCTCTGAATTCTTATTACTGGCCGACTGATTTTCGCTCTTGAATTACATATTATACACAAATAGTTCGCCAATTTCCAAATTCGAGAATCCTCCTTCCCCGGCAAGAACGGTAAGCCGTTGGTCTTGGGGTCTACTCCGTAAGCACGAACTCCGTAGTTTCGGGCTTCGTTACGGGCGTTTCCCACTCCGTATCACCTACGGACGGATTATTGCTAAGAATGAATGACAACACAGTTTGACAGTTGTACCTACTCCCGATGTGTTTTACCCACTGTTTTTACCCGTCCGAAATTTTTTACTAAACACTTGTTTTTTTTCACGTCGAAGTTTCAGAATACTTTCGGACAGGGCCCGTAACTTCGTTGACGGAGATAGGGAGTAGACACCTTGACACAAAGTACGTAAGCGGCGGCGCGCCGTTCTATTTTGTGCGCCCGATCACTCTCCTGTCAATGCAATACTCCTAGTGTCGCAGATACCCATAGCCACAGGCGGCAGTGACCGCAATCGATCACGTTGGTCGCCTGCTTGTTTCTCACTCTTTGCCATAAAGAAGTAAACCATAACTTTTTCTAACATGTATTTCAAAAGTGCTTCACATGTACGACACGAAACTTATATCGTACCTAATCAGTATTTACTCTTTGTACTCTTTTTTCACCGTTTGCCGCTCAAACAAGTTCTTTGTAGGGTTCTTAAAGGATTTTCATTGGGCATTAGGCCCTGTGAATAGGAGTTTCGGGCTCTTCAAATTGTTATTTTGTAGCGGTTTACCTTTGAAATTACAATTTTGTTAACTTGATAATGTGATTGCGTAGTCTGTATATGTGGCTTAGCAGGGGATGTGTGGCTTTTAGTGTAATTGTTTGTTAAGAAAATCTCATGTAGTTATGTTAGGAATCTTGCTTTATACTTAGCAATGATTACTAATATTATTACACAGTACTGCAGTGTCCTAGTTACCATATAACAAACCGGCCGTGTATGTTTAGCAAAAGCTTAAATATTTCATGAATATGAACCCGATTTATACAGCTAGTTTGTACATTAAAACATAAATGAACTATCGCAATAAAAATGCGGTGAATTTGAACACAGTAAAAAAAAGTTTTTAATCTCATTTCGTGTGGTTCCCACCTATTTGTATTTGTTTGCGAACTGGCCGCAAATAAAAATCAAATAATTTTGAAATTCGAACACTGCAACCAAATTTTGACATACACGACATTGGCGTAGCATAGATGCTTTTATTCAAATTTTGTAAATTGTTTTGAAACTATTTTCTACTGAGTGATATAATAAATAAATAAAAATGCAATCCGTGGTGACGTTTGAGAAACCGTTGCCGCATCTTAGCTTGGCCGATTGGGATGCGAGACTCTACGGCTTACAGGTAACAAGTTTTCTAATATTTTTAATTCTAATCTTAGAATGGTTTGTCTTTTGCCTTGTCTATTCGAGTCTCTACGTACGTTGTACTATTAATAAATTAACCAAGTGTCTGTAACATTGCCTTGCCAGGTAAAAGCTAGTGTAGAAGGATGACTCTGCTAAGGTCCTCTTGATAATCTTCATTGATACGTTCGAGGCACGTTAGTTTAATGGGTAGAACACATTGCTCTTGCTTTTACCTTCATTGAGGAGATCTCTGTTGTTGAATGTTGCAGTACTCGGTTGGTGAATTAGTAATCACAGAATCCGTTAAAGTGTCGTACTATTATTGTATTTTCTGTATACATGCTTACAAATTGTCCAGACAACTTAGCAACTTTTACAGATTTATTAAGTGAGATTAGTGCTACCATAGCAAGCTGTGATACAGATATTTTTTTTTTATATTGGGTGATTTCAACGTTCACCCCCCATGACATGTTCTATAAAGAGTTAATTAACTTTTGTTCGGACTTATCCTGGATTTGTGCTGATGTAGTGAAACTGAGGATTGATAGTGATACTTACACTTTTATAAGTGATGTGAATGGAAGTAGGAGATGGTTAGATCACTGTGTGGTGTCTGTGTCAACTTGGCAGACAATTGCAAATGTTGATGTTTCTGAAGATGTTTACGTTTCGGATTATCTACCTATACATCTAGATTGCGACTTAGAAGTTGTGAAGCCTAAATTAATGACTGGGGGAAATGAGCAAGCAATCGGTTCATTCTCTTATTTGTACTATTGAGCACGATCTTTTTTGTATCGAAACTTTTTTAAGAACAAAGCAATTTTAATGTTGACATTGGTTTTAATATAGAATAGGTAAGTACGATTACTATTTAAGCAACAAAGTAGAAGGAAGGATATTACTGTCTGCAGTGTTTAAAGTAACCTAACATGAAGGAGATGACGGGAGCTGAAGTGAGCGGGCAAAGCGAGCGACTTCAGCTCCCGTCATCTTCTTCGAACCTAACCTATCCGTGTCGGAGTGCCCTAAGCTCCCGAAGTCGCATCGCTCGCTCTTGGACTAATTCATTGATTGAATGCCCGGGCAGTATACATAGTTCCCTGATTAATCACTTGGTCCATGATGAGTTTCTCAAGTGCTAGTTTTAGGCAAAGCTCGGAGTGACAACTAGTTTTATCTGAAAATCAAATATATCAGTGGTAAATTCTAGTTTTGTCTAGGTATTTCTAGTTTTAACAAAGACATTTAGTAAAAACTAGTTTTATTTAATTAGGGAAAACGATTTCTTACGAAAAACGGGTTTTAACTGTGACATATGTAACTTAAAAAACCGTAAATAGTATTTATTGTGTATAGGGAAATTATTTAATTATGTCATCGAGGAGCATGTCAATGTTTTAAGATAAGATGTATGTATTGTGTGAGGAATGACATGAAAGAAAAAGAGTGAACGATAGCGTAACAATTGACAGGGGAGCATGGAAAAAGATATCGTATTACATTGACCGAAAGTAGCATCATAGCATGGGAAAACGGCATTAAAATGAAGATGATAATTATTATCACACCACAGAATTAACCATAATACGAACAGTACCCGAATAAGATAACGCTAGCTATAATTTAATATGTTGCCCGATATACTCAATTGAAACCTAAAATCATGCTCAGTTAGTTTGGCATATAATATCAGTAACCAAACCGAAGTAATTTAATTCGGAGATCTCTATTCCCGAAACTCAAACAACACCACTAAAGGTGGAAGCACACTCAGAGTCGAAGCAAAGCCGACGCGTTGGTCTAAAAATGTACATAGCTATTGTAATAATATTATATTTATCTGTGCATAATGCAAAAAGCATAATGACCCTAAGTGCCTATTCACACGCCCCAGTTGCTGGGTAGCCGGTGCCGGGTAACCGGCGGCGAATGCATAGTTATGTACGCCGGTACGTGTGTAAGCTAACATACATGGCGATACACTTCACCGTCGGTTACCCGGCACCGGCTACCCGGAAACGAGGGCGTGTGAAAAGGTACTAACGCTGATTTTAGAGTCACGCTGACTGACGATAACCGTCGTCAGCGCAGACAGTCGCCGCGAGCTCGTTCATTGGTCGAGTCGCTCGGCTCAGCGCTGACTGCTGTCAGACTCGACCAATGGCGAGCTCGCGGCGACCGTCCCTGATGCCGACCATGACCCTAAATTCAGCCTTTTTTTTTTTTTTTTCTTATTTGATATAGGTTCGCGCTTGACCACCATCTCACCTGATGGTAAGCGATGATGTGGTCGACGATGGATCGCGCTTGCCTAGAAGTAACCTATTCACTCTTGACTTAAAGACCCCTAGATTGTAGCTATCGGGAAACACAGACTCCGGCAGGGAGTTCCACTCCTTAGCTGTACGCATAATAAAAGTATTCTCAAAACGTTTAGTGCGTATGGGTGGGATGTCCACCATGTACCGATGGCGCATCGCCGTACGTCTGGTAGTCCGATGATGAAACGGGCTGGGCGGAATTAGATCATGCAATTCCATCGCACACTCCCCGAAATGTAATCGATAAAAAACCGATAAGCTGGCAACTCGGCGACGATGTTCAAGGCTCTGGAGCTTTGACTTAACCAGTGCCTCATCACCGATGAGCCTCTTGGCCCGCTTTTCGATCGACTCTAGTGCATCAAGCTGGTATTTGGCAGATCCGTCCCAGAGATGAGAACAGTACTCCATGCATGATCGAACTTGCGCTTTATACAAGCTGAGCAGCTGTTCTGGCGAGAAGTACTTTCTCACCTTTGCAAGGATCCCCAACTTTTTGGCAGCCAGCTGAGCCTTTGCCTCAATGTATGGGCCAAAATTGAGAGTCGATGTCAACGTAACGCCAAGAAGCTCAAGATGGTCAGTTATTGGCACGGTCACATCTCGGAAAGTTGGAGCCGGGTGAAATTGGCTCTTTTTAGCGGAAAAAAGACACGCCTGGGTTTTAGCAGCATTAAACCTGACCAGATTGGCATCGCCCAATAAATTTTCAAGCCTAAGTGCCAGGGTGCCTTTTCACAAGCCCCGGTTTCCGGGTAGCCGGTGCCGGGTACCCGGCTGCGAATGTATAGCCATGTACACCAGTACGTGTGAAAGCTAACATACATGCCGATACACTTCGCCGCCGGTTACCCAGCACCGGCTTCCCGGAAACCGGAGCGTATGAGAAGGCACTTATCATACGCCCCGGTTGTCGGGTAGCCGCTACCAGGTACCCGACGGCGAAGTGTATAGCCATGTACGTTAGCTTTCATACGTACAGCCGAAAAGATTTGAAGATGCCGCTGGGTACCCGGCAACCGGGGCGTATGAAAAGGCACTAAGATCCACAGGGTAAACTCGAGTCGAAGCGACCGCGACGCGTCAATTTCTGTAGGACGTGCGCGAATTCGCGCGTTTTCAATCGAATGCGTCGTGTTTATCATGATAGGAATTTGTCGTAGGAATTTGATGGAAATAGGGGTCAACATGCTATGCCCATTTTTAGTGTGACGCGTCACTCCTCTTCGACACTGCTTGAGTGTACTTTGACCCTAAATCAAATCAGAAGCTCCCAAAGGCCTATCACGAACATTTTATTAACACAATGTCGTCGATACTGTAATATTTCATGGCAGCTACCTAAATTAGAAAAGTTTTATTATGTCTCTGCGGTATTGAAACTGTCTGGGAAAGCCTACCGCTGTTCATGAACAATCAAATGCCTAGGTATCTATCGACAGTCTGGGTAGGCTGGTACATAACTTTTTTTATTTAGGTTGGATACGGCTTGTTTCGGTCTGAGACTGTAAGAATATTTCGGTATGGTGATTGATATTTTATGTCTATATAGTTTGTACATGGCTAATACAAAATTAGATTTAGATAGCTGATAAATTATAGGTTGATCATGTGTCTTTATCATCATCGGTCTGTGGCAGTTCATAGCTGGATCATGGCTGGATCATGGCCTTTTCAAATCGTAGTTGATCATGTGTCTTTATTATCAGTCTGTGGCAGTTCATAGCTGGATCATGGCTGGATCATGGCCTTTTCAAATCGTAGTTGATCGTCTATCTTTATCATCAGTCTGTGGCAGTTCATAGCTGGATCATGGCTGGATCATGGCTGGATCATGGCCTTTTCAAATCGTAGTTGATCATGTGTCTTTATTATCAGTCTGTGGCAGTTCATAGCTGGATCATGGCTGGATCATGGCCTTTTCAAATCGTAGTTGATCATGTGTCTTTATCATCAGTCCGTGGCAGTTCATAGCTGGATCATGGCCTTTTCATTTCGTAGTTGATCGTCTGTCTTTATTATCAGTCTGTGGCAGTTCATAGCTGGATCATGGCTGGATCATGGCCTTTTCATTTCATTTATTTATTTATTTATTTATTTATTTATTTATTTATTTATTTGTTTATTTGTTAACATAGGTAAATAAATACAGATCTTATGTTTGATGAACAGTGCGCTATGTTATGCCAGGAGGCGTACAAATATGGTGTGCAAATCTCGCTGAGGATTACAAATTAAAATTTAATAAAAAAAAAAAAAAAAATGAAAATCATGCATAATTATGGTAATAAATTGAATAATTACATATTATTTAATAATCCAATTATGTCAGACCTAAATGAGGAATTATTAAAATAAATAAGAAATCTATGTCAAAATAATTTAAAAATGTCAAAATAATTTAAAAATGTCAAAATAAATTAATATCTAATTTTATACGATAATTGTTATTCTAAATTAATTCGTCATTTAAGTATTCGTCAATATTATAATAACATTTATCAATTAAGAACAATTTCATTTTTTTCTTAAATTGTGTAAAATTTAATTCTTTTATGGCGTCTGGAATTTTATTATAAATGCATGGAGCCATACCCAGGACACTTTTTTTTACTAATGCAGTTTTACACTTATAATTATTCAAAGAATTTTTGTACTGACTACGAATTGGAACATTTCGTACCATTGTCATTTTTTCAAATAGGTTGGGATTTGTTTTGACGAAGATACTGATTTCTAATATGTATATCGCCGGTAGCGTAAGTATTTTTAATGATTTAAAGTACGGTGCACAGCTGTCATCTGTTTTCAGACCACACATGGCTCTAATGCACCTTTTTTGTGCCTTGAATAGTAATCCCTTATCCGTGGAATTACCCCAAAAAATAATTCCGTATCGTAGAAGTGAGGCTACTAGACCATGATATGCAACAAGTAACGCTTCTATATTTACTTTTCTAGCTAATTGAAAAAGCGCGTACGCAGATTTATGAATTTTTTTACATAGCTGTTCTATATGAGCTTTCCAATTAAGGTTATTGTCAATATGGATACCTAAAAACACACTTACTTTTACTTCTTCTATTTCGTTGCCATTGTAATTGACACAGATTTTTGGAGCTTCAATTCTTTGGTGGAAATGCATTACTTTGGTTTTGTTAAGGTTGATTACTAAATTATTCATATTAAGCCAATTAATTATGTCAGTTAGAGTATTATTAATGTCAAATTGATAAGTATTTAAGTCCTTACATTTTACTATGGCAGTGCTATCGTCTGCAAACAAAATCATTTGTTGTTGTGTCACTCTTGGTAAATCATTTATGTAAATGAGAAATAAAGGTGGTCCAAGCACGCTACCTTGAGGCACTCCATATTTTATACTCCTGAAATTCGACACATACGTTCGTTCCGTTTTGGTTTTTGCGCACACTCTTGTGATTTCAGTACATTGCAATCTATTACTTAGATATGATTCTAGCAGTTTTAAAATGTTTCCTCTGATGCCATAGCAATGCAATTTGTCTAGAAGGATTTTGTGATCAACATAATCAAAGGCTTTAGTCATGTCTGTGTAAATAGCGCAGATGGGAGTCTTTTTATCAACAGCAGACAAAACATTATTTAAAAGGTCGAAAATAGCCATGTTAATTGTTTTATTTCGCCGAAAACCGTTTTGTTCTTTGCACAAAATATTATATTTGTGAAGATAATGGTATAGCGAGTTGTAAATAACTTTTTCAAAGATTTTTGAAAAAACAGGAATTTTGGCTATTGGCCGGTAATTTTTTATATGCGTCTTATCTTCCTTTTTGTGTAGCGGTTTTATTATGACTTTTTTCAAGCCTTCGGGATAGATGCCCTCGGTAATACCCATATTAATAATATGTGCTAGGGCAGGTGCTATAAGCTCGATTACATATTTAATAACTTTTGTAGATACGCCGTCATTACCTACAGTACTAGTATTTTTAAGCGTTTTTGTGGCCAAAATAATATCGGAATTTAAAACAGGCTGCATAAACATTGATTGCATTGTCAAATTATCTAACCTATTATTTATTTTAATGTCATTTATTATATTATTCTCAATGTCATCTATAAAGTAGTCATTAAATGCATTTGCTATGTCATTCGGGCTTGTGTAAGTTAAATTGTCAGTTTTTATTGTTAGTATCTGTTCTGTAGGCAGGTTATTTTTAGATCTATTGATTATCTGCCATGTGGCTTTGGATTTATTTTGCGAGTTGTTTATAAAGTAATTATTTTGTGCCTTCTGAGTTAGTTTAACAATTTTTTTATACTGCGTCGTGTATTTTTTCAAGTCACTTTTAGCTTTTCTTGTTGGGTGTAATCTGTAAGCCCACAATAACCGTCTCTGTCTTTTACTACATGTTTTAATGCCATTAGAAATCCATTTAACCTGTTTGTTGGTGTTTATAGTTATTATTTTCTCTGGAAAACAGAGATTGTAAAACAATGAGAAAATATCAAAAAAGGCTTTATAGGCCACATTAACATCATTACTTTCGTAGACTTCCTTGAAAGATAAATTTTGTATACACGATTTAAATTTATCAAGGTTCTCTTTGGAGTAATTTTTTTTTACAGTTTTCCAAAATTTTAAACGACACGTTTTATTGACAGGTATTTTAAGTATTTGTGATGTGTGATCTGATAACATGAGGTCAATAATTTCCGTTTTCCATCCTTTTCTTAGATTATGGGCAAAGTTATCAATGCACGTTTTACTATGAGGCCTAGTAGGCTGGTTTAGAGCTATAGTCAAGTTATAGTTAAGTAGGAAATGTTCCAAATCCAGAGTAATCTTGTTTCTTAACAGTACATTAATGTTAAAGTCATCACACAACACAACTTTTTTATTGGATAATGTACAAACTTTCTTCAATACAATGTCAAGTTTTTCATAGAATGTCAAGTAATTATATTTTGGTACTCTATACATACATATAACAATAATTGAATAAGATGTCAATTCTATAGCACAAATTTCAAATACGCCTGATACAGACTGTTTAGCAACATCTGGTAGTTCCCTGTACTGGTGCCCCTGTCTTACAAGAATACATGTACCTCCCCGATTTTTGTTTCGTGAAAAAATAGCGGCTAGGTGGAAATTCGGTATGTGCAATAAACTCTCATGTCCAGATGTCATGAAATGCTCTGTTAAACACAGTACATCTACAGTTGTCCCTTGATTTTCCACACTTTCGTAGTTGATCATCTGTCTTTATCATCAGTCTGTGGCAGTTCAAAGCTGGATCATGGCCTTTTCAAATCGTAGTTGATCATGTGTCTTTATCATCAGTCTGTGGCTGTTCATAGCTGGATCATGTCCTTTTCAAATCGTAGGCCATTGAACTTGAAACAAGGCCACTCTTATGATGCTATTTTATCAGACAACCCTGCAATGATGGCTGCTTCACGTAGCTCTAAGGCCCGATTTTTTAATAGTCTAGTAACTAAGGAATAAAAATGGCGGTTTGACAGCTTTTGTATAGAAAATATGTCAAACGGCCATTTTTATTCCTCAGTTATAGTTGTTAGACTATTGAAAAATCGGCCCCTAGTTGTCTTTTGTAACATTAAAGTTTGGATTTACAAATTACAAATAAATAAGCCTTTTTTAGTTTTTTGTTAGTTAACAAGGAGATTTTCAAATGAAACTCGTTATTCCGGGTTATTGGACGATTCGCCCGAATTTAACTCGCCCGAATCGGGCGAATCGACCACTATTAAAAATATTCATTTTTCTTTGTCGATTCGCCCGAAGTTAATTTTAGAGAACAAAAAATAAAAAAGTACTGTCGTGCTCACCCGTCTCGGATATAATATGAAGAATTAATCGAAGTTAATAGATATTTTATTTTTATATTACCCAAACTACCAGGAGGCCAGAATCATGAAGATGTATTGGCAGGGCTAGAATCATTAGTGGTAGAGACTAACGTAGTACTAGGGCTTCAGAACCGAAAATCTAGCCCTGCAAATACTTCTTCATAATAAGTGAATTTATTGTAAACACAAACTGTACTAAAACAATAGATTTGTAGCTCCGTCGGTTTTCATAGTTTTCAATCCAGTGGCTCTAGTCAATAGTTTATGAAATGAAAGTGTTTCCATATTCCGCTCCAATATAACTAACACAAACCGTCAAACCGACCGACTGTCGGTTGTTTATAGTAACCGGGATAAAGTCAAATAAATCAACTAAACAATCAAGCTATGAAGTATCTCCTTTGGGACAGCTAATGAGAGGAGTTTGACTATCCCATAATAAACTTCTGTTCATTAGTTTGGTTTAGAGTTACATAGATAGAACAGAACCTTCGCGTTATACGTACTTACATTACATAGACCGACAACTCCTAAAAGTAGGTATGTTTTATTACTCGAGAGACTCGACTGCCCCAGAAGAAATATGTCTTTTTATCTAGGTGGTAGTATAGTAAAACTTCAATTAAACTGATTGAAGATTGGACATTAAATATTGAACAAAAGAAATACCTTTAATACATAGTAAATGAGTGAAACTGTTGCCTCCTATTCAAAACACGACGCACAACGCACGGCTGCAACAAATTGCTATAAAAACTTTCACAGGCGTTACCTTTTTTGTTTCACTCTTTACCAGGAAATGAGAGGGTAGGGCGGACACTGATGACCGATTACTTCTCCACGTCATCCTTAGTTCCACAATTACCCTGTGTCAAAGTTTTTGGGTGAAGGAACATCGCTAGGGTGTGACAGCTTTACATGATGAGGCACGAAGGCTACAAATTTATTACTGGCGGCGGTAACTTTACGTTTGGCTGTAGAAAGAAGACGTTTAATAGAACTTGTCTACCAATTACATAAAAATAAAATAAGTAGGTACTCATAAACTTAGTCAATGTGAAATTTATTCAAAAAAACATCACCACACAAAATGATTGCTGTCATAAGATGTAAAATAATAAGCATTGAAATAAAAATTGAATAGCAATTTTATTCATTGCAATTACCTACTACAAAGAAAACTAATTTAACATCTCGGTTTCAAAGAATAAGACAATGTTTTCATTGAAATTCGTTTAAACATTTATAGATTCTGTAAACTGAAATTCAAATGAAAGTCTATTGAAAATTTGCATCGATGAACTGGTAGAACTCAGTAGAAGTAATTGTATTCAATAACAGTTCATAAAAACAAATCCTTTGAATGTTGGAATATTTCAATAATTTGTATTCCGATTGATAACAGTGTGCGAATTAATATGGCCGACATTCTCGGTAGCATTAAGAATGAAATCCACTACCGTGAATTTTAAACACAGGGAGGCCCATGTTTACATCCATTTTGGGGAAAACTGCCATAATATTCGAAATTCAAAACAGAATACCCCTCAAAGATCAAATAGCGGTGACGTCACAATGTTCTCTATTAAAAATCAAACTTCATACTACAGGTTACGTCCGACACCAGGCGCGCAGATGCGTTCGATCTCCGCCACGGCGCGCACCAGCTTCGCAACGAGACCCGCATCAAGACTGACTGGGACAGCTATCATAACAACAACCGCCTTAGAGCCAGGTGAGGTTAGAAGTAGTACACAGAGCACGGAATCAACTCTCCGACTAGAGACGCCATCTTAACTATCCATAATCATACTAACATTGGTACCTGGGCGACCGAGCTCTGCTCGGGTGAAAAAAAAAATTATCTTGGTTTTCTAAAAATTAAACCTAGCTAGATCGATTTATTGCCCCCGACACTCCCTGCATACAAAATTTCATGAAAATCGTTGGAGCCGTTTACGAGATTCAGATTATATACATACATCGTATATATACAAAAATTGCTCGTTTGAAGGTATTATGGATAAATGCGAAAGTAACTATCTGTTTGGTAAGTTTTTACATGATTCATCATTTCAGCCGAAAGATGTCCACTGCTGGACATAGGCCTCCCCCAGGCGTCGCCACATTGACCGATCTCGTGCGTTTCGAATCCAGCGCCATCCCTCAACCTTCGCCAGGTCATCGGTCCACCTAGTGGGAGGCCTTCCAACGTATCGTCTTCCGGTACGCGGTCGCCATTCCAGAACTTTTCGGCCCCATCGGTTCGCGAGGCATCGCCATTCTGCGCGCAATGTGCCCTGCCCACTGCCACTTAAGTTTGGAATTTTTTTAGGCTATTTAGGTAACTATGGTTCTCCTGTGGATATCCTCATTTCTGACATGATCACGCAAGGAAACTCCGAGCATAGCCCTCTCCATTGCCCTTTGGGTGACTTTAAGCTTTCTGATAAAGCCCATTGTGAGCGACCACGTCTCGGTCCTATAGATGATCACTGGCAACACACACTGGTCATAGTAAATTGGACGAGAAGATACCACGCAACTTCTTGGATGCCGCCCAGCCGAGTCAGATTGACGGTTGACCTATTTCTTGAAGTTAGACCTACCTAACTGGACCGTTTGTCTTATTCGTCTACAACTTCGAGTGTAGAGTCACCGACCTTGATAGGAGTCGGTGTTACATGGGCATTAACCATGACCTTGGTTTTTTTCATGTTCATTTTAAGACCCACTCTTTGGGCAGCTCTATTGAGGTCATAGAGCATTGTACTGAGGCTCTCTCCATGGTCTCAGCCCCCTCCAGTCCAGAACCATGAAGACATCCTCCAGTGCAGCAGTGAACATTTTCGGAGAAATGTCGCTCCCTGCCTCACGCCGCGCCGGAGAAGGATTGGTTTCGAGGTCTGATCCTGAAGACGGACTGACATGGTGGCGTTTTTGTACAAACACTTCAACACCTCAATGTACCGGTAGTCGATCTGGCACCGTTGGTGAGACTGCAGTACAGGCCAAGTCTCAATCGAATCGAAGGCTTTCTCATAGTCCACAAACGCTAAACAGAGAGGCACGTTATACTCTTCGGTCTTCTGTATTACCTGCCACAGCCTATGTTTGTGGTCTACGGTGCTAATGCCTTTTCGACATCCGGCTTGTTCGGAAGGCTGGAAATCGTCAAACCTGCGCGAGAGACGATTTGACTCTTGAAAACAACTTGAGATGGACCCATAATTTTTCATCCGGGCATTGTCGCCCTTCTTAAAGAAGAGTACCACCATACCCCTGCACCATGCCTGTGGCGTTTTGCCCTGGAATATGACGGCATCAAATAGTACAGTAGTATCTTAATCTCGTACAGGCCGGAATATCTTCGGTATAGTGTCGGGTCAATCTAGATCTTGGGTCGTTTGCTAGACTCGCAATGGGCTTGCTTATTGATGTGTACAACTGCCCATAGAATGTCTCGATCTCCCGCAGATCCTGCCATCGTCGGTCTTCAGTCTCGTGAGCTGGCTCTGCCCAATAGCCAGATCCCTTGAAAACACCTTGGAGCCTTTATTTCACTCAATTGCGTCTTAAAACGCTCGGTATTAAAGCGGCGGAGGTCTCTTTTCAAGGATTTAGAGATCTGTCTTATGAGCTGCCGGTATTTGCACGCCTCATCTGAAGACTGCTGGATCATCTCACACCTCTCCTTCATAAGCTTGAGTGTAGGATCAGAGAGCTTTTTGTTTATATCTGTACGACGGGACTTGATAAACTTAAACCCGACCGTATGGACAGCTTCCACGAACCCATCGCTGTATTCGTCCAGGGAGCTCCCTAGGCACTCGAAACGATTCTGGAGTTCGAGCTGAAAGCTCTCCGGGTTTTGGACTTGGATCTGAGCTTTATATTAATGTTCAATGTGCCTCTTACCATGCGGTGATCGCTTCCGGTTTTCACCGAATTGATCACAGAGACATCATTGAACATTTGCTTCCTGGTTGACATGATGAAGTCATTCATTCATTCAAGCCATTCTTTCAAGTCATTCATTTAAGTCATTCATTCATCTCATTTTTTGATGCACCATCGCGGCTCTGCCAGGTCCACTTCCTGTGTCCACGCTTTCTGAAGTAGGAGACGAGACGGAGGAGAACGTTTTTACGTCTTAACGGATTGAGATGATTTTTGATTAAGAGAGACTTAGAGAGCTTTGGAGAAAGACATAGAATACTTTTATGCCGAGAGTACGTTTCCTTGGGGTAATTTCCGACTATCACATAGGTAAAACCGCTAGCAGAAGCTATCAAACCTGTGAAGAAGGTAAAATTGTGTTTGTTTGGTTGTTTATAGGTATGCTTTGTAAAGTGTAATCTCTGGAAGTACTGGTCTGTTTAAGAAACTTCTTGGCTACTTTTTATCCCAGAAAAATACACTATTTCTGCGGGATAGGCAACGGAAGTGAAACCTAGTGAAAAAGCTACTTAACATAATTTTCTCATTCTCACAATGTGCTCTGAGAATATGTTCCACCTGTCATAAGCCAACTTATATGAGTAAACGGCGACACTCGCTGGCACGCTTGATTAGTTTGGAAAGTTTGATATCTCTAGCAGTGGCGGCCTTGGCGTCTCCATGCTCTATGGGGTAATTGAATACCCGTTGTCTTTGAAGTTAGCTGGTGCAAGGATAATCAGTTAATAATGCTACATTTACAGTGAATAGGGTTTGCGGGTTGTTAAGTCACACGGTATAAGCGGAGTTATTGTTTCCTGGTTGACTTTAATTAGCTATTCGCTCCGCCCGCGTGGAATGTAAGTCTAGGAAATATGACTATATTTTTTTTTATGGCCGAAAAGAAAAGAAGCTTTTTGGATTATAAGAATCAGTCATCTGTCCTATTTATAAATTAAGGAAAGTTGTAAAGTTTTATCAAAATCCGTTGAGTAGTTTTAGTGTGACAGACACAGCAAGTCACTGACAATTGATTTTATTCATTTCAGAGTCTACGAGATTGAACAATGGAGATCCACACTCCAAGACTTAATGGATCTTCTGGATCGTGAGATGGCCAGTCTTAAAGAAGAGAAGGCATCCACCGAAAGGGAGCTGGAACAACTGAACCTCCCTCTTCTGGTCTGCTCCGAATGTTTGTCTAACAGGGATGGCAAGAGAAGCGCGGAGTTGACTTACGATATGGCTGATACGGAGTTGAAAAAGGTTATATTGTATTTACTAAAGTTATCCCTAAATGTACACATTTAGATTTTAATTTTTCAATCTACAAATTGTCCAGTAGCACAAGGGACTTTTCAGAGATCCCTAATGATCTCAATGGAATAGTCGGCTTTGTATAGCGCTATCACCACGCTTAGCAATGTGATTGATATATATTAATACAATATAAAAAATGCAAAAGATTTTTATTTGTAACTCAATCCCGCCAGAACGGCTAAACTTCTTTTTCTAACATTTGAAAAAACGTAGACAATTAATGGAATTATTTTCGTATATAAATCACTTTCAGACGCTCAAAGGCGAATGGCAGGCTTGTATGGGAATTTCGTACCGCTAATAAAGTTTCGTGTTTTGGGATATTTTTCGTTTAAAATGGTAGTTATTATGATAGATAATTTATTTTATCTACACTCACAACGTAATGTTCCAAATACGAATTCGAAAAATATTGCATAAACACGTACTTTATATTCGTGGATAGGTAAAATTTAAAAAAAAAACCATTATAGTTCAACATTTTCCCCGATTTTCAAACAACTGCATCATAAAGTAACTTTTTAATTTTTATAGCACACTTTTACGTTTTAATTTTCTGACGCGTATGGGCTAATGTTATTGTCAGTTGTCTGTGATTGCGCGTGCTGCGCAATGAGAATCTAAATTGCCCGCCATACCATACCACATATGTTTTCCTTTTCTACTTTTGTTTTATTTCAACTGTATGAGTGAAGATAAATTAGTGTATGCAATAGCATATAATTAGGTATTAAAACACTCGCGTAATATTATTATCAAATTCGGCTTCGCCTCATTTGATAAACCTACGCTCGTGTTTTAATAACCCCTATTATATGACCATTGCATAAACTACTATTTAAATTCTTAGATTTTTAGAACTTGGGACGTAAAAGTTATAACCAGTTTTATTTTTGAGGTTATGTACTAGTGTACCAATGTAGATTGTTACTTAAGGGTAAATGTTACATATTGTTACATAATGTGTAAAGTAAATGGTTTGTTGAAAACTTTGTAGTGTTTTACTTACTTAAGTAGGTAGATTGTGATGAGGATCGTACCTACTCAGGGTATTAGGAGATACCTGTGTCCAGTAGCGAACTGCAACAGTTTGATAATGATTGTGTGATTATATTCAATGTCATCTCTATTTCTAAATAATTATTTATCTTATCAATATTTGTGTTATTTTACATAAGGCAACTTCTAAAAACATAACTGCGTTTAGTGTACGATTTATTAAGTTTATTTATTAAAATCTTGTTATTGATATTATTAATTAATCCGAAGTTCTAAAAATAGTAAACTTCATGAAAATAAATGGCTTAGTTGCCTTATTAAGTGGTACAAATTCTATAACCGAACAACAAAAAAGTATGCGGTACAGAATCTGCCGTTCACCTTTAAGTCATCTACGATTTCGCCATTGTTCTTTGGCACAGAGATATAATGTAGATACTACTTTTTATCCCGGTATACAGTTCCCTCGGGATATAATAGTGAAACTCTTATTACGCGGGCGAAGTCGCGTGCAGAAGCTATTAAAAACCATAAAGGCAAGACTCAAATCTATTTCTTGACAATAAAATAAATTGCGCTAATCTGACACCTTGCAAAATGCAGTACAATACATTGAAAAAAGGGTTTATGGTAGTGGAAACCATTTTTTATCGAAATTCAATCAATCATGTTGAGTAGACATTTTTAAAAACATAGCATTTACAAAAACAGCAGCATGAGATTTTCAGCAAGGATTTTCGCGCTTAGTGGTGGAGATACAAAGACAAAGACAAAAATTATTTATTTCAACTTGGCCATTATGCGGCATTTTTAAACGTAAAAAAAATGCAAGTTTTAAGTTAATAATAATTGATTCTACCGTCCATTCGGAAATGTAACTTGTTATGGAGAAGAATGGACAAGAAACTCCATACCTACTCTTTTTAAAAAAAAAAGTGTTTTAGAACATTTACATAAATTCATATACGTGAGGACGATGCACCCAGCACTACCTTACTACGTATAGGAGCGTCCTCCGTCCTCACTGAGAGCATTCACTTGTAATGAGCATTCGACGTCGAATATTCGAGTGGTGTGGACGTTGAGCCGAGCGTTACAAAGCTTACACGCAAGCGCGAACTTCGCCCGGTGTGGACGTCGCAACGATTTTCGCGGAAACGGCTTGCATTCGAATGTTCACGCAAATAAAACGCTCCAAAGCGAGCACTCAGATGATGAAATGAATGAGTGTGTATGTAGGAATATTACTGGCAACTTGTAAAGCAAGGAACAGTTTCTTGATCTTAAGTGTTTGTAGCCTTCGACGTCAATAAAAAAAAACAAAAATGCTGCAGCCACAACCGCTCTATCCGACATTTTGAAATGAATGACATTTAACGAGATCGTATTCGAACGCTCCAAGCTCGCAAAGGAATGTTCGTCTCGAACGTTCATAGTTTTGCTCGAACTCGAATGCTGGGCACGCTGGGAAGCATTTGTTGCTCGCCTACGATTGCTTGTTTACAAATGTTCACGAACGAATGCTCCCAGTGAGGACGCTCCTTATAAGTACAAAGTATTACAAGCACTAACAGGTAAACTCCTTCACTTGTTTAATAGGAACATGGATCTCACATACTTACAAATATTGGAAACATAGGTAAATTACCTAATTCAACAACAATGGAACAGTGTGCGAGTCAATTTAAACAAAAAGAGAAGAAATAAAGCCAGTTTGATTTTGTCTACACTAAAGATTGCCCTATGGAGCAGGACCAGATATTTCCAAGCATTTTTATCTTGAAACGGCCCATTTTAACCTAACCTAATCTAAGCATTGTGCTAAATTAGAGCACAATGCTAGGGGTAAACACAATAGATACGAATACTACCCACCTTATTTGCTGATTGTTTAATCCACTTGTCCGCCCAATTAGCTGGCGGGTTCGTGCTAGGCTTAACTAGTTAGAATACATGCTGTGCTGCGCAAACAGATGGATTTTCGATGTAATTTTGTCTAAACTAGTGTTATAGCGAGGCAAAATGGGGCTATATACAGGGTGACGGACACCGACGCGAAAAATTATACTATGGATTTAATACGTGGTTCTGGAACACCTAGTGATGGACTTTTTCGTCGGCTTTTTCTTATTTAAAAAAACTTATTAAAAAAACATTAATTCCCTTTTTTTCACAAAAAAACAGCAATGAAAATAAAACTCAAAAGCGCTGCCTATCAGCTGATTTCCTAAAGTCGAGGTCAATGCTGCCGCTAGTAGCTACACGCGCCGCGCCGCCCACACTTCTTCTTTTTACTTTTTCTTTTCTTCTATGAAATCCTGTGATGTAGTATGTTAGCATATTTTCCTATCTATTTAGTCATCATCTCAATCATATCATCACAGCCGAAATACGTACTCGTATGTATGTTGCTGGACATAGACCTTCCCAAGCGTTACCACATCGTTCGGGCCTGTGATTGTCGCTTCCGGAGGACTACCGCAGCCCTTACCGGGTCCTCGGTCCACCTTGTGGGAAGCCTTTGTACCACAGACATAAATCTAACTAGATCTGCATGAAAACCAAGCGTGCCAATTTTTCACACACGGTTTTAGGACAAAGGAGAATGCCCATTTTGTATGGAGAAATGTACTGACCGAAACATTTTCGTGTAATGATAAAAACACCTTTATTTGATTATGTTACTTTAATTAATTACACATACCAACTTTAGTCAATTTTCACTGTGGGAGTTAAGAGATATTGAACAAATTATGTTCCTTTCTAGGTTGTAGTAGATGCACAGCAATATGGACTCTATGGCAGCATATTTAAGATTTGCAATCGTTAGATATCTGTTTAAGTGCTGGTAAGACTTACAATGTTATTCTTACTTACCGGTGTAGATCCAAGCCCGTAATATGATCAATATATTATCAGGAATTAAAATGCAAAAATGCGGCAAAATATTATGTCTGCGCATATAATTATGGCGCCAACATCAAAGAACATTTGAGACACCAACTTCGAACCGTAGCCATGTCGAAAATCACAAATATATAGTCCTGTCTTATAAAGAATTATTTTCACAAAGACACGGCGGTGTTGTATTGATAAGATAAGTATTTCGTAACGGGAGAACGAAAACCGAAACTTGACGCAACACAACATACAAATAAATCAAATGAAAAGGCGACTACTGTCACATGACTGTCACTGTCAAATGAAATGACTGACAGTTATAGGCATGTTACCAAATTGGTAATATAATCGATTTCTAAAAACATGATTCATTTGTTATCTTGGTTTGCATCTAGTAAATCAAACCAATTTCAAAATCAATTAGTTCTTAACATTATAGAGGTGAATCGGTTCGGTACAGGAGATCCTTGGATCGAACCAGTGTTTCAGGTAGATTATAAAAAAAACGGTTCTTCGATTAATCGATGTCAGATCATGTCAACATGCCTCAACCCTAACATTAATGGCGGAATGTGTTTGAGGAAGTTAAACGGAAGTTAAATACTTATTAATTCAAGAAAATTAACCCCAATAGGAATCTTTTAGAAAAGAAGACAAAATACTTGAAATATTTTTGTTTAATTTATTGTCCAGAAATGATTGTGATACAATTATTTTTTTGAAAGTACTGTCCATGGGCATTCTCCAAATGCTAACCGATGAAAGAAAATATTTCCATTGCCTCGGCCAACTTTTTTCTGTAAAGTTTGTACAGCTCAATATGGTATAATTAGGCATTTTTCTACATTTCGGTAGATGTCCAGTGCCGATAATGCTAAACGAAACAGCTCAAAGTACGATTATTGATCGTACTTTTACTCCCTTTTATGACACTCGTCAGTTAGATTTATATCTGTGCTTTTTACCTACTTACTATTTATTCAATAACATTTTATTCATAACAGGAACTCTGCGTAACAGAAAGCAACAAGAAAATGTTGATAGACAGATGTCAATCCGCTTGGGAGAAGATCAACAAGCTGGAAGTGGTGAAGTTCAAACTTCAATTGGACCTGAACGATAAGAACGAAGCACTTCAGATTGACAAAGACATGTTGAACTTGGACAAGGGCTGTGCCAATATCACTTACAAGACCGACTCCTTGAAGACTCCCAAGAGGTAAGAATTTTGTTTTTCTTTTTATCTTCAAAATCGAATTGAATGACAGATAAGCATAATGACCTGTAAGTTGGCGTAATGTATTGAGGATTAAATAATAAAAACTCTGTTGAAGGGAAAGAAAACATTTAGTTTATATTGTGGTTTATACTAGCTTCTGCCAGCGGCTTCGACTGCGTGATAGTCGGCAATAAAAAAACCCGGCCAAGTGCGAGTCGGACTCGCGCATGTAGAGTACTTGGTAAATTGCGGTTTACGATTTATGACGTATTAAAAAAAAAAAACTTACTAGATCTCGTTCAAACCAATTTTTTGTGGAAGTTTACATGGTAATGTATATCATATATTTTTTTTAGTTTAATCATTCTCTTATTTTAGAAGTTACAGGGGGGGGGGGACACATTTGACCACTTTGGAAGTGTCTCTCGCGCAAACTATTCAGTTTAGAAAAAAAAAATATTAGAAACCTCAATATCATTTTTAACCGACTTACCAAAAAGGAGGAGGTTCTATGTTCGACATTATGTATGTTATTTTTTTTTTTCTTTTTGTGTTTGTTCACGCATATCTCCGTCAATTTTAGACCGATTTTGAAAATTCTTTTTTGTTTGAAAGAGTGTTTCGAAATTGGTCCCATTTTAATTTGGTGAAGATCTGATGAAGGACTTCGAAGATATACAACAGAACTCTTCAATAAATTACGGCAAATCTCTCGGAATTGCTGCAATCGCATGTCTGTTTATTGTTTACGCCATTTCATAACATAACATCACGCCAGTACGTTCTAAAGGGGTACGCAGATCTCTCATTTCACCGGTAATACTCTAGTTTCATGATATTCGGGTAATCTATTCTGGCGTTATAGGTACCTTACTAAACAACTTGTACAACTAAAAAGTGAAGAATAAAAAGCTTTTTACAAAAAAATACTACCGACTTCCAAATAAAAAGACTAGAAAGTGAAAAATAACTTTATTTTTGGAAGTCGGTGTCTATAACGCAAAAAAATGGTACCTACCAAAGACACCGACTTCCAAAAATAAAGTTATTTTTCACTTTCTAGTCTTTTTATTTGGAAGTCGGTAGTATTTTTTTGTAAAAAGCTTTTTATTGAAGACCTATCCATAGATACACCACAAGTATGCATCGATGAAAAAAAAAATTGCGTTTCAGTTCTAATCATGGGGAACCCCCAAAATGTATTGTTTTTTTTTTCTCTTTTTGTGTGAAAATCTTAATGCGGTTCACAGAATACATCTACTTACCAAGTTTCAACAGCATAGTTATTATATTTTCAGAAAAAAGTGACTGTGACATGCGGACGGACAGACAGACAGACAGACAGACATGACGAAGGGTTCCGTTTTTTTGCCATTTGGCTACGGAACCCTAATAAATAAAATATAACACTCAGGTATTTGTGGAAATAATTAAGAAACGGTATAAACGCATTCTTTGATTTTACGAATTATAATGAACCTCATGCAAACGCGCAGCACGTTTTCATATGACTGGCTGGCTGGCTTGGCCTCAACTGTCACACCTCCCACTATGCCTCGTGGTAGGATGTTACGTCATGGCAATGGCGGCTGGCTGGCTGTCAATGTAGTGGCGACATCTTTGACAGGCGTTACAAAAAAATGTAGCCTATGAGCTATTCCAGACTATAATCTATCTCTCTGCCAAATTTCATCCAGATCCGTTTAGCCGTTCTGGCGTGAAAAAGTAACAAACATCCATCCTCACAAACTTTCGCGTTTTTAATAATAGTAGTAGGATTGTTTGCTTGTGCATTGTCATCCTACTAAGATTATGAAAGTATAATGTGAAAATTTGTATGTTTGCACACTGATAGTTTGTAACCTGAATTAACACATATGATACTTTTTAGGGTTCCGAAGTCAACAAGGAACCCTTATAGTTTCGCTCTGTCCGTCTGTCCGTCCGCAGCTTAGCTCAGAGAATCTAAGTACTAGAAAGCTATAATTTGGCATTTATGTACATATTAATAATTCCGACAAAGTGGTAACATAAAATCATGAAAAATAATTTTTTTTCGGGTACCTCCCATAGACGTAAAGTGGGGATGTATTTTTTTTTTATTTTAATAACGTCGGTATAACGATTACTTCGGATAATCTATACTAATATTATAAAGCTGAAGAGTTTGTTTGAACGTGCTAATCTCAGAAACTACTGAGTGAAATTGAAATATTATTGTGTTGGATAGTCCATTTATCGAGGAAGGTTATACAGGCTACATAACATCACGCTACGAACAATAGGAGCGGAGCATAAATTAAAAATGTTGCAAAAACGGGAAAAATTCTTTCTTTTCGAGAGCTTCCGTTGCGTGCGCTGCGTTAGCGGTTAAAGTTACGCAACATTCATGTATATAGGGTAGGTAGGGTAGGTTAGGTAGGTAGCCAGTTAACGAGCGAAGCCGCGTGGGGCAGCTAGTAAAAACTAAACTATTCACGCGGGCGAAGCCGCGGTAATTAACCCCCTTTTCACGAACAATTTCACTCGGCATTAGTTGCGAGGTTAAATATATAAATAGACAGTTTGTCATACATTTTTGACAATTTAACCTCGTATTAGCAGTTGTTACTCTGAGTTACCTTTTTGTGTAAGTGGGTCTAACAAAAAATAAAAAATCTTTTTTACAATAAAATAGTACCGACTTCCAAAATACAAAGTGAAAAATAACTGTATTTTTGGAAGTCGGTGTCTTTCGTAGGTACAATTTTTAGCGTTATGGACACCGACTTCCAAAAATAAAGTTATTTTCACTTTGTAGTTGTACCTACCTAATAGGCAATAATGCCAGAATAGATTACCCGAATATCATGAAACTGAACATAATACCGGTGAAATGAGAGTGTACCAAGGTGAACTGTATACATCTGCGTACCCCTTTAGAGCATACTGGCGTAATATTATGTTATGAAATGGTATAAACAATAAACAGACATGCGATTACAGCAATCCCGAGAGATTTACCGTTATTTATTGAAGAGTTCTGTTGTATATCTCCGAAGTTCATCAGATCTTAACTAAATTAAAATGGGACCAATTTTGAAACATACTTCTTCAAACAAAAAAATAATTTTCTAAATCGGTCCAAAATTGACGAAGATATGCGGTGAACATACACAAAAAAAGCAATCAATGTCGAACATAGAACCTCCTCCTTTTTGGTAAGTCGGTTAAAAATAGTCCTCAGAAACGTATAGACACAGGCAGCTTGCTTAGATTGTTGTAAACATACCTAATCGAAATTATATTTATGTTCACGAAAACTGAACCTCACAGTATAATTAACTCGATTAACTACACCAGCATCTATCCATAATTACTTAACACTAACCAAGTCTAAACTTACACAAGATAACTTAAAACAGTCTCCTTGAGAACAACCTTAGAGGCAGGAACTTTATACTTGTAAACAATTAAATTTGTTACAAGTTATGATACTCCCTCGCGTCTGCCTGCACCTGGTCCTGAGTTAAAAGGCTCCCACGACATGCTATTCTCATTAATAACGCAAGATATGAGGCGTCTCTAAGCGGTGCTACTTTGCCTCTCATTAGAGTTTTTCTCTTGTGTAGGCGTGGGTACGTTAATAATGGCACTTAGTACGTGAAAGTCTAGATACTGCTCTGCATTAAGATAAATGGATGAAGTTAGTTCAAAAAACTGAAAATTATTTTGATGGAGGGAATCAATGTTTATGTCGAAAACATCACTGATGAGAAAAGTCATCGACCACATAGCTACTAGACGCCTAATGCTTGATCTAATACATCAAAATAATTCTGTCAACTAGCTGAGGTATGAGGCACGGGGGTACTGCGCTCTGATTGGTCCCTTACCAAGGTCATGCGCCTCGTTAAGGGTGGGACAGGTTTAAATAAAACCAGGAAGGTATCGATATTTTATAAATAGTATTTCTACTTATTTTTATTGTATTAAAATTACCTTCTTTGTTATTAATTACACGGCGTTTTAACATTTTAGTAATAAAATAAAATGTTAAAACTAAAAAAAATAAATATCAAAATTCTTAAGGAAACAATTTTTTTCCGTTGTTGGTTCTTAAATATAGTAATATTAAATATTAGTTAAAAACGTAATCAAAACATCGTTTATCAATTAATAAACTTTTTAATTTAATGTCTTTATTTGTAAGGCTTCTAGTTTTATCGATAACAGATTTGGTCATAGGATATGGTGCATCACTAGTTCTATTTATGAAATTATAGAGGAGAAGAGATAGCGAAAAAATTACTTTAAAAAGAAAGAGACGCAAACATGCGGCGGGCGTTTTCACCTACAAACTTGATCAATATAATATGAACTCCGACAAATAATATTAGAAAATAAATCTAATTATGTTTATGTAACTATTAACTTATCAATGAAATGTTATGCCATTTTCCGGAAACTTGAAGTCTGGATGTTGTTACCATACCAACGTATTGTTCAAGAGGCCATTATAATATTTATGAAATATTTTTTTTGTTGACGGACGCGGAAGTGTTTACGGCTCACAGAAGTGGTCTCTACTAATTCGAAATTGTCGAGTGGCGACCTTTATTACCTGTATATGATCTTTTAGTCATAGGTATGTGTTGACAGACATCGCTCGCCTGTTATTAGGCGTCTAGGGGCTGTGTGGTCGCTGAGAAAAGTCTTTTATCTACACTCACAGCGTAATGTTCCAAATGTAAATTCTAAAAATATTGTATAAACACTTACTTTATATTCGTGGATAGGTCAAATAAAAAAAAAACTATTACGGTGCAACATTTTCCTTTGATTTTCAAACAACTGCATCATAAAATAACTTTTTATTTTTTATAGCACACTTTTACTTTTTAATTTATTGGCGCATATGGGCTCATATCTATACTAATATGATAAAGAGGAAAGATTTTTTTGTTTGTTTGTTTGTACCGAATAGGCTCCGAAACTACTGGACCGATTTGAAAAATTCTTTCACCAATAGAAAGCTACATTATTTTTGAGTGACATAGGCTATTTTTTTATCCCGAAAACGGGTCATGTGGGGTGGTCCACGGGAGCGAAGCCGCGCGGAACAGCTAGTACTTAATATAGAAAAATTGTGTCATTGTCTATGGATTGCGCTGCGCAGACATGCGCAATAAGAATCTAAATTGTTTGCCATACCACATATTTTTTCCGTTTCCACTTTTGTTTTATTTCAACTGTATGAGTGAAGATAAAATAGTGTATGCAACAGCATATAATTAGGTATAGAAACACTCGCGTGATATTATTATCACACGAGGCGAAATGACCGTTGCATAAACTACTATTAACAAAGTTTATGTTTAATGAAAATTGTCTTTACAATCGAACAAGCATTTTAAAAACATCGTGTCATGAACTAATCATAGATACCTTGTGTACGTGATTTTAGATGTAAATATCAGGGGCCCTACTGTGACATCTTAAAACCATCATGGTGAGGGAGAGAAAGAGTCATACAAAACTAATAGCACTATCCCATTTTCACAAAGGAATCATGATGGCATTTGCACTGTGTATTATCCCTTTGAGCGCTAATTTTACTAGCAGACAAGAAAAAGGTTTACTAATGATAAGCATAAAATATATTCCCATAATTTACATCAGCATAACGTAATTAAGCATAATGATAATTACGCATAATGTTATTAGGCATAAATGCTTTGCCCTAATGTATATTGCCGTAAATACTGTTGGCATAATAATAAGGATGCATAATCTTATAAGTATAATGTTATAAACGCATATTATTAGGCATATGCTTTGCCATAATATATATTGCCATAAATACTGTTGGCATAATAATAATGATGCATAATCTTATAAACGCATAATGATATTTACACAATGTTCTTTGAAATAAAATAAAACTTTTCGCGGCTCAAGGGTGGTCCAAGGGCCACTCCGCCGCACCTTAACCTAGTTAATTTGAGACCTTATAAGGAAAAACAATTTTCAATCGATTCAAACCGATATTAATATTTTGATACTTTGAAAATTGACATTTTACCCGTAGGTATCTTAATTTTCGACGTTCAAATATATACCCATAAAATTATTATGAAGAATAAATATTATGCCTTAAATATTTATGCAACTCCAAATTATGGCAAAACCAATTAGACCAAATGACAGTTATGCTAGCCTTTGCATTATACCAAAGTATTATTATGCTGCAGTATTATTATGCCTAAAAAGTTATGCGAAAACTTTATGCCAAAAAACATTATGCCTAAAAAAAAATATGCTGAGAGGGGGATTACCATAGACAAAAAATTATTTTAATTACCGTATTTTCCTTTTAGCGCTCATGTGCATATGTCCCCTGGACAAATATCTACAAATCATAATAATTGAATGTTATTTAACAAAACGAGATCAAAGAAAACATTAATACTGTTAGCGTAGCTTATTGAATATTTAATGGACCGTAATCAAAGCTTATTACCAAAATTATTTATCTCTTATAGAATGATTACCAACCAGCAATGGCTAGAGAAATGTGAAGCAACTAAACAGATGGCTATCAACGAACTGCAAGATACCTTGCGTCTTCGTGAGTCACTCTTCGTGGCCCGAGGTCGTGCTAGGAACGCCTTGAGAGCTCAGACTGATGTCACCAATTATATGCTGAGGAGACGTATCTATGATACGCAGAGGGCTAGGAATGAACTGGATTGGCAGAAGATGAAGGTATGTTTATTATTTTCTCGCTGAAAAAACGAGATACAGGTTCCCGTGTCAATAAAAGATACACATATATTAATAGTTAACCGCTGGCTGTGCACGCTGCCAGCGAGTACTCTCTCATTAAAAGTTTGTCGCAGCGACAAGAGCTATCAAAGATAATACTCGCTCAGCGATGCTCACTTGGCGGTTAGAAACAAAACTCACGCTGGGAGACCAACCAACCAACGCGTGCAGAACTGACCGCCCGAGCTAGTAGTGCGAGTAATCGCCCGTCGCACAAAAACACTAGCTCATAGCCGACCGCTAAAACTATCGGAACTACACACTCGTTTCTCGCTGCTCGCCAACTCATATCTAGGTGCTTGCTCTAATCTCTGCTCGCTGATCGTCGGCGGTGGGAGAAGTGCCTTAAGGTTTAAAGTAGTCTCTTCACATAGAGATTAATAAAACCAGCATTGACAATCATCATCAACAGCCTTTTTTAATGTTTCCACTGCTGGGACACAGGCCTCCCCTCTGTGAGAGGCAATGGGCCGTAATCCTCTACGCCCAGGCCCAGTGCGGGTTGGTGGATGTCATATTCGAATTTTTGGTTCTGGGACACGTTTTCTCACGATTTTTTCCTTCACCGTTTTGAGAGCAGTGGTGATGAAATAATTTACACAAAGTAAAGCGCCTGCCTGGGCTCTAACCCACGACTTACGACACGTAAGTCTCTCTCTCTCATTGACAATCTGTATTGGACAAACAAGAGCTTATTAAAGCTTTCTCTACCCATTACTACCTACAAGTAATAATACCTGGGCGACCGAGTTCTGCTCGGGAGAAAATAGAGAAACGACGTTTTCTAATAATGAAACTTAGCTAGATCGACTTATCGCCCCCGAAACCTCCTGCATACTAAATTTCATGAAAATCGTTGGAGCCGTTTCCGAGATTCAGATTATTATATATACATATATACAAGAATTGCTCATTTAAAAGATTTTAAATCATAAACGTCATTTATAACCCTCATCAGGCACCAATTACATAATGTAAAGCAATCAGTGCACTAAATATAGATCCACATTTTAGAACAAAATGCTATTGACGATAGATTGGCATAAGCCGCTACTGTAAACCTCTTTATTGCAATTTCCATGTACGGAAATGGTAACGACAAAGCATTAGAATTAAATCTTTCAACCAATTTTACTCGGTTTTTCGATTAGACTGTTAATGACACCTTGTTCCCAATCTGGGAACTATTTACCTATAATATCTATCGAACGGAGCAGTATGAGCCGTTTCTGGAATCGACTTACCAATTTCGACATAGTTCAGCCGTGATCTAAAGTTTGTTGCAATAGTACAATAGGTATTATCATCACACCAGTAAAACCCAAAGGGTTTTGGCAGGAGTGTACCTAGGTACATTACACCCGTATTCGCCAATTGGGTTGTTGAATTTAAAAAAAATACGATTATTTTAAATTATCTTGAAACTTTACATATCATAAATTATATTGTCGTTGCAGAAATCTCTTAAATATTTTTTTTCAATTTATTATAAGCAATTGAAAATCGATATAATTTTAAAAAGAACCACTTGTCTACAAACGGGCCATGATTGGTCGCCATGTTGGTGACGTCATAACGTTCAAGGATTTCACGATAATACAGTGTCAACTGCACGTAATTGACTAAAAATATCCGAAAATTAGTGCAAAAATATTATTAAACAACAAATTTTATTTAGTCATGTGTGATAAAGGATTCATAAAGACTAATGTCGATAATATACCCACCTGATGGACGATTTGGAAGTTTTGAGCATAAATAAAGTAGTCGTAATGAATATTACGTGTTAGTGGACCGCTGTTAGTTATTGTTGTTTACCAGGTACATTTAGAAACATAATTGTCATAACTTAATCGTTTTTACATGTGTGTAGGTGATATTGGTGTAAAATAAAAAGTAAACAAACACGATTGGCGCGAAACTTCGACTTTGGATATCAAAAAAATTTCATTAGATAGGTACCACTAAATATGATACACATAAACATAACATTTTCGTTAATTCACATTATTTACATATCCCTTAATAATATTAAACACTAATATCTATATTACATATTTACAAACACTTAAAATTTTGTAGAACAGAAACGTGAAAATACATTGAGGTATTAATGTACTAATGTGAAAATATTAACTTGGTAGATTTTCCTTACACTAATTCGTCAGTAAATATCTCTTAAATGCGTCGACCGATTTTCATAATTCAAATAGTAATATTAGTTTTACGCCTATATTTGTCATTTAAGAATAAAATAATGAATATATCTCCATAAACAAAAATCATGTTTTCAAGTTACGTAATTATACAACAATGTCAACTTTGCTCAAAAATTCCCTTAAAAAATTACTTTTCTCAGTCTTTAATGATCAAAGTAAGTAATTAATACGGATCTAATACTAAATTAAAACAAGATAACAACATAAATAACACATTATCATTGGAATCTAGTTAGACATAGAACATTTCTCAAATTTAGTACAGATTGCTAGGTACTTGGCTATTGCGCGAAACACATATAATGGGGATCTTTTTGTAGTGTTCGTACATAATGATTCGAAGCAAGCACGATAACTTTTAAGGTTCAATATTTATGATCAATTTCTTCGATATTCATCAATATATTGACGATAATAACAAGATTGAATCGGGTAAAAGTCAAAACACTGTATAAGCTATGTGCCACAATGAGTAGAAATGAACGTTGTGACGTCACACGGGCTCGGGTTTGATCGGAAAACTGTCGGAGTGTTTTCGGTACTGGATTCAAAAAAATATTTTCGATTGGATTTTACTTTGTAATTAAAATGAAAAAAAAATAGTTTGGTAAGAAAAAACTTATATATGAACTTCCCAATTCTTGCAAAAAAAAAATGGTTCAACAAACCAATTATGCTGATGCTCCATAAACTTTATCCTACGGCTTCGTTCAGATGATAGAAGGCGAGCTTAAGGGTACACTAGTAGACGACAAGAACTATTTTGTGTGCGGGGTTAAAATGTATGCTATATCAACCGACAACACGTGCGAAACAGATAGATGCTGTTATGAGCAGTAAGAAGCTAGTTCGCGTACGAATACACACTTTTGCAAATTTGTAGCGAAATGGATGATGATATAGAACGAAAAGGAGCGCGCGAAATTTTATAAATAGACCTTTCTGGATATCATGAAAAAACGACTGAATGTATCTGTTCAAAATAAAATTATTTGCATTGTTAAACTACTAATTTATCCCTGTATGGAGGCCGTTTTTAAATTTTCCTTCTTCTTATGGTACTTATTTGCGCTCAAAGATGCGTTAAAATTAGTGTTGAAATATGGAACTTTCGAAGCTCATAACTTTCAAGTAAATATTTTTTTAACTTTTTTGCTTCCATACAGGGCTCGATAATGATGAGACAAATTGATATCATTTTTTATTTTGAACGTACATTGTCAAACAGTGGAGTAAAAGCCAAACTACGTATGTATGGAAGAATTTTCGACTACTGTACCCTGTTGTTGAGTAAAGGTGGAAAAATACTACTAAAACCCGACGCAACGTGAAGTGTCGACACCCGATGCGAATTGTGCACATATACAACACGCTACTTGATGCTTCACACACACACGCTTCGCTATTATCATAGCTTCGTTTCTAGTATTATTTCTAATATTATGATCACGGTATTGGCCTGAACTCATATCATATAATACTGAGTACCGTTTTACTAATTCTATTATTTGTTCATCCGACAGTTTAAATAAAAACTAACAAAAATATCTTCATACCAGGAATGATCTTGGCTGATTAACGCGTGGCGTCGCGTTGGGTGTTAACTAGAAACACTGCGTGCGAAACTCTCCTGGCAACACGCTGATCTTGACAGACTGGATGTTGCCGCGTGGGAGTGCGTTTGATCACGTCTTGTTGTCTATTTGTTTCTGACCATATTTAATACTAGCGGGCGCCTCGCGGTTTCACCCGCGTAGTTCCCGTTCCCTTGGGAATACAGGTATAAAAAAGTAGCCTATGTCACCCGGGGATATAGTAGCTTCCCAACGGTGAAAGAATTTTTAAAATCAGTCTAGTAGTTTTTAAGTTTATTCGTTACATACACAAATAAAAATTCAATTCTTTCCTCTTTATAATATTAGTATAGAAGTATAGATATATGATTGATTAGTACTGCAATGCGTCGTATCGCGTCGCGTGACGTCTCGTTTTGGTAGTATGTTTCCACCTTAAATCTAGAAACTTCTGGCTTTAAAGAGATAAGTTCTTACTAGAGTTAATATTGACCCATTCCTACAAAAGTCGCACATATTCTTTTCGCCATCTACTTTGCGGCAAACAATTGGATAACTTAGGAACCTGATATTGCCATCTGAACATGTTAGCTCCCAAAAACTTTATTCATATAGTTAGGTCCAGAACAAAAATAAGTAGGAAGTTTCTCAATCTTGTTACATGATATTAGGGTCAGTCTGTAAATAGAAATTCTGTGGACGAGTATCTTTGTGTCAATAACTAGGGGCACATGGCTAAATAACTACAGAGCTTACTAAGGTTGGTCCGTGAATGAATGGCGAAATCGATGGCTATTCATCATGTAATGAGATATCGAGAACCTTCCTTGCCTTAAAAAGCACGTTAAGGTTACACTAGTCGACGGCACGAACTATTTTGTGCGCGGGGTTAAAATGCATGCTATATCAACCGACAACACGTGTGGAAGAGATGGATGCTGTGATGAGCAGTAAGAAGCTAGTTTGCGTACGAATTAGCACTTTTGCAAAATTTGTATCGAAATGGATGATGATTTAGGACGAAAACGAGCGCGCGAAATTTTAAAAAAGACCTTTGGGTGTCTAGATATCATGAAAAAATTACTAAATGTATACTTTCAAAATAAAAATATTTGCATTGTTGAATTACTAATCTATCCCTGTATGGAGGCCGTTTTGCAATTTTCCTTCTTCTTATGGTATTTATTTCCGCCCAAAGATGCGTTAAAATTAGTGTCGAAATATGGAACTTTCGACGCTTATAACTTTCAAATATATATTTTATTTACTTTTTTGTTTCCATACAGGGCTAGATAAAGATGAGACAAATTGATATACTTTTTTATTTTTAACGTACATCGTCAAACAGTGGAGTAATCGCTAGACTACGTTTGTATGGAAGAATTTTCGACTAGTGTAACCTTAAGTAGTTTCGACGGTCATTCGTAGATACTTGACGGTCGTTACGGGTCAGAAGCCCGAAAATCTGACCAACATCTTGCCAAAGGCTATCGTTTGACTCAGGGTAACGGGGTTGAGAAGGTTATCTCTCCACGTGAAAAAGTGCTAGGCAGCTTTTTATATTCTATACGCTCGCGTTTGACCACTACCATGGTGGTAAGCGATTTGTGGCCGACGGTGAAACACGCTTGCCTAGAAATAACCTATTCACTCTTGACTTAAATACCCCTAGATTGTAGCTGTCGGGAAACAGACTCCGGTAGGGAATTCTACGCTTAGCTGTACGTTTAATAAAAGTGTTCCTAAAACGGTTTGTGCGTATGGATGGGATGTCCACCGTGTACCGATGGCGCATCGTCGTGTCTGGTAGTCCGATGCTGAAACGGTCTAGGTGGAATTAGATTGTACAATCCCGAAATGTAACCGATAAAAACCCACAAACTGGCAACTCGGCGACGATGTTCAAGGCTCTGGAGCTTTGACTTGACCAGTGCCTCATTGCCGATGAGCTTCTTGGCCCGCTTTTCGATCGATTCTAGTGCAACAAGCTGGTATTTGGTAAATCCGTCCCAGAGATGAGAACACAGTGCTCCATGCATGATCGAACTTGCGCTTGATCTACGAAATTAATAAGCTACACCTTTTGAGATTGGTGGCCGACCCCAACATAGCAACAGACTAGGCAGAGATACTTTGTATCACGAACTCCAGATTTCCAAAATATTTTACCCACTATAATTTAGTGTGCTTCATTGGTTGCTGACGTTGACAGCAGATTCATTTATCAAAGATTTCTGTGCTATTTATTCCCCCAGATGGAAGAAAACATGGACAAGCTAGCAACAGAACTGAAAACTCTGGGCGAACAGTTTGCCGATAAGGTGAACGCGTTGAAAGTGGCTGAAACCCGATTGGAGACGCGAGGCTACCGTCCAGGATATGAACTGGCTGCTGATGAGGCTGATATCGGACTGAAGGATGAAGTGCGAAGCCTGAGAGAGACTATTCGGCAGTTGCAAGAGAAATTGGACTGTGCTAAGTAAGTATAAGTATTTTTGGTGGCAAGTCGTAAAAGTAGTTTAGGAGTTAGGATTTTCGTGTACAGGCTGATAGTTGCTTAGAGAGCCATGGAGCGTTCTATGCTTGGCATAAGATTATTAAACCGAGTGCCAGACTTTAGACGAACTCGAGATGCGGGTGATGATGATAATGATCTATAGAACAAGTAAAATTTAAAAATAGGAAAACCCCGACACATTTTTATTGCATCCTACATAATTTATTTAGTAGAACACCCAACAATACAGTTAACACAATAAAACCGATTTTCATCAAACATAGGTAAGAACACTCCCGATAAAGTCACCTTTTAAACAAAATAAAACGAAATCAAAGCGGTTTGTCCGTTTAGGAACCATGATGCCACAGATAGATTCCCAATTAGACAAACACACAGGTACACTTTGTCCGTTGGGGGTTAAAAAGCCTGTATCGATTTGAAAAAGAGAGTGGAGGATGACTGAATAAATTAAAAAAACAGGCTAGTGTATACCAGTACACCTATTTTATATTATATTATTATTTATTTATTATTATTATACCTATTATTTATTTTTATTTTTACACCTAATTTTATACTCTTAATAAAATATACTTCACGTAATATCGATTAAGAAGAAAATGAATGAATTTCCTTGAGGGACTGTATATGATCTAGTATGAAAACATTATTTAGAAGATTATTACTCATTATGATAAATGTTGGCCTGTGATGTATCAAGAATTGTCTAGTCACGGGCTAAAATATTTGCTCGTGGTACCCCAAGGGGAACTAGACTGGGGAACCACGGGCAAGTACCGAAATTATATTGACTAGACAATTCTTGAAAGGATCGTAGCAGGTGGCGTTCTGTAGTTTCTGCCTACCTCCATGGGAAAAAGGCGTGAGTTTATGTATGTATGTATGTAATTCTTAAAAGCTGCGACGTATCTATCCACAAACATTGCTAGATGCCTCTTTTATTTTTCAATATAAATTTTCCAGCCGGTATAGTCTTCTTTAATAAACGATAGAGATGGGCCTACTACGGACTTGGCCGACTTATCGACTAGTTATCACTCAAATGGTGGACTAGTCTGGGGACCGACTTGCCTTCTCGACTCTCGAGTCAGGCGACTAGTCCGGTCTATCTCTATATACGAATCACTTCTACTAGGTATGACAACATTTATATACAGTTGTTACCCTAACCACTTAAACCTATTTTCAGGGCAACATACAACGCTTTAGAAGCAGCTTCCATCAAGATAGGCATTGACTTGAACGACAAGAACCAATCCTTGGAGACTGACACTCGAGCCTTGGAAATGAGAAATGCTTTAGAGCCAAAGAAACCTACGGGCACTGATAAAAACCTCATCCTTGCTAGCATGACTGACGAAGTGCCAAAAGTTGAGGGTTGTTAAAAAAAATTGTCGAATTATTTTGTCACAAAATTGTGATGTTAGCTGTCGCTTTGTTTAATTAAATAGCATCCACGCTGCCGGCACTACATGACACTGGCAGAATAAACGTTACCAGCTATTGAGCTGAGGCCTTAGTGCGAGTTTTTACTCACCGTCAATCGCGTTAACGTAAACCTCAATTTTTATTGATACTGGATAAGCGCCTTCTGGTGGCGGTAAGGAGAAACCTCTTTTTTTCTATACATTTTGACATAAGAGATCGTTTACGGTATCACGAGTGAGTACGTTAAAAAACTCGCACTAAGGCCTCTGGTAACGTTTATTCTGCGGCTGTCGGCTGTCTTGGCCGGTTTTTTTTTATTCTTTGGCAATTGTGCCAAAGAATAAAAAAAACCGGCCAAGTGCGTGTCGGAGTTGCCACATATAGGTTTCGTACCAAACCGCAAAAACAAGTTGGTTTTAATAGGAAACATTTGGAAATTTCAGATAAAAATCTGATTTGTCAATTTATTGGTATTTGGTAGTAATAAAATTTATACATTCGATTTTCTTTTTTTACTACAAACTTTTTTCGTGTTCTTCTCAGCAAACCCTTTCATTTGATACCCATATCATGGCAGTACACAAAAAATAACTAGTCCACCATTTTGGGCCGTCCGCCATATTGCATTTAGAATTACGTCACTTATCTAACCATGCATTGTCATCGCAAAATTTCATTTTAATCAGTGGATGATAACTGCTTTAAAATTCAGTTGCAAGATTTGATCCGAACACACTTTCTTACAAATACATACATAAATACATTGCAAGTTAATTAAAAGCTTTTAAAAATAAAAGTAATAACAAACATTATTACCAAATTTGAAATTCATAGTTCAATGGGAAGTCAAAAAATCCTTCGAAACAAAATTTTGTAATAAAAGCTGACATTGGTGGCTTCTCATTCCTTTGTTTTCCTATATTTTTTAAAACAAAAAATAAAGCATTTATCTACAATAACTCGATGGGGTAGGTAATTAATTTTTTAAATAGGCTCCCCCCTTAAAAACATTTAATAGTAGTTTATGCAATGGCCATATAATAGGGGTTATTAAAACACGAGCGTAGGTTTATCAAATGAGGCGAAGCCGAATTTGATAATAATATTACGCGAGTGTTTTAATACCTAATTATATGCCGTTGCATACACTACTTTATCTTCACTCATACAGTTGAAATAAAACAAAAGTGGAAAGGGAAAAATATTTGGTATGGCGGGCAATTAAGATTCTCATTGCGCAGCGCGCGCATCCACAGACAATGAAACTTCTTTACCCATACGCGCCAGAAAATTAAAAAGTAAAAGTGTGCTATAAAAATTAAAAAGTTATTTTATGATGCAGTTGTTTAAAAATCGAAGGAAAATGTTGAACTGTAATGTTTTTTTTATTTTTATTTTACCTATCCACGAATATAAAGTACGTGTTTATATAATATTTTATGAATTCGTATTTGGAACATTAAGTTGTGAGTGTAGATAAAAATATTTTTTGACAAACTGTATGGCTTTGGGTCAACAAGATGATTATTTGTGAAAAATTGAAGATTGATGCTCCAACCGTTTGGCTGTAAAACCTGTAGACGACAGATAGATAGACAGACGGACACGTGAGATACAGCAATAGGGCTCCTAAAAGATATTCTAGATGTAGGGCCGCGACCTAAGTGGTACCTGGTGGGATTTGCCACGCTACTAAGTTAAGCACTCGTTTAACTTAACTTTTAAAGGTTTATTGCTGAGAGCTAACAAGGTAACGTTTAGGCTAAGCTATTGCTAAAATGAGAAAATGACGAAAAAGACAACACCCGCTTGCTGTACGTAATGCACTGAGCTCGCGGCGAGTTTAGTACGACCGTATTGTATCGCTAGATCAGAGGCCTTAGTGCGAGTTTTTTAACGTACTCACTCGTGATATCGTAAACGATCTCTTATGTCAAAATGTATACAAAAAAAGTGGTTTCTCCTTATCGTCAACAGACGGCGCTTATCCAGTTTCAATACAAATTGTCGTTTACGTTAACGCGTTTGAGCGTGAGTAAAGCTCGCACTAAGGCCTCTGTGCTCTTAGTGTGAGTTTTTACTCACGCTCACTCGCATTAACGTAAACGATCTCTTATGTCAAAATGTATGCAAAAAAACAGGTTTTGCCTTGCCGTCACCAGACGACGCTTATCCAGTTTCAATACAATTTGACATAAGAGATCGTTTACGTTAACGCGAGTAAGCGTGAGTAAAAACTCACACTAAGCCCACAGCAAAACATGGTCGATGCAATCATTGTTGCTTCGAACAGTAGACTCTGTTTAAAACTGATTTTCCAATCTTGAGATATTTTTGGGTGAGGAATAAATATTGAGGTTCGGTATTTTTCTTTTTTTTTTTTAATTGACGTCTCGCAGTTTTCAATCCAAGTGATTGGTTACTGCTTAACCGGGCTATCCTGTGGAGACTAAACTAAGCCTCCAGCCAGGCACAAAGTTCTAAACCTAAGCGACTACGCTGAGGGCTACAGGGCCCAGGTGGGGTCGAACCTCGGCTCAGGGCGTCGCTGGAAGGGACAGCAAGGGGACAAGCTGGATCTTGATTATTATTGCTAATATTGATTCTACCATCAGTTCGTAAGGTACCTACTGTGGAGAAGAACTGACAAGAAACTCCACTATCACTATTTTGATTTTGTTCAGCAATTCGCGGGCTGCATTGAACTACATCGGGGCCAGTATTACGGGGATTTCGCGACGGTCCTCAGCGGCGAGGATGGAACGATTTTGTGTTATACTTTTTAATTGTGCTAGTTTCCCTACGACTCTCTTGGAGTAGGGTGGTGGCGTCATCGGAAGTGGTGAGAGTGTGCCTCGGTCGGCGAACTCTAGAAATTTTGGAGGGTTCATAGCGGGTGGCCTCTTTTATTAAGGGGTTTTTGTGTTTAGCAGCAGTTTCAAAGAATCACTTGGTAAGGCGTTTCGTGAACTGCTGTATCGTGGGCATTTTCATGTCCACGTGGAGTTCTTGATTACGGACAAACCAGGGAGCGCCCGTGATTTTCCGGAGGAATCGGTTTTGGATTACCTGTAGCCTGTGAATGTGATGGGGTTTGGCATGTGCGAAGACAGCGCAGGCATAGGTCATGATGGGACGGATGACCGCTGTGAATGTGCGCAGCTTGCACCTAAGTGACAATCTACTGCGCGCGTTTACCATCCCGTGGAGTCTGCCCATAGCGAAGGCGGCCCGCGAGCGTGCCGCCTGTATGTGCTTGGCGAAAGTGAGGTGATTATCTAGTATAACACCTAGATATTTGGCTTACTCCTCCCAAGGGATCGGCTTGCCATACATGGTGATGGGTTTTGGGGGAATGGGGTTTTTAAAATTGAGGTTATATTTTCGGTCAGGTCTTGAGAAAAGGACAGCCTGACTTTTATCGGGATTTACTTCTATCCTCCAGAGCCTGAACCACTTTCCCAGTGCGTTTACGGCTCTTTGGAGATTTAGAGAGATGGAATTCGGTACACGGCCGGAGCAATAAAGGGCCGTGTCGTCGGCGAATAATGCCAACTGTGTTGTTTTATTTTTCGGGATATCACTGGTGTACAGTGTGAAGTTTAATGGGGATAATACTGAGCCTTGAGGGACTCCAGCTCGTATTGGATGAGGGGCGGAGAGTTCGCCCTCGACTCTATAGCGGAAAGTGCGGTTCGACATCCAGTCTCTTAAGATAAGCACTAGGCGGTCTGGAACGCCGAGTTTGTAAAGCTTATATACTAAGCCATTGTGCCAATCTTTGTCGAACGCTTTCGCTATGTCGAAGAACACGGCACCCGTCATATGACCACGCTGGAACCCAGCACTGGTATGTTCTACGATGCGGTGGACTTGTTGGACACATGAATGTTCAGAACGGAAACCGAACTGTTCATCAGGAATGAGGCCCTTTCTTTCAGCAGTCTTTGAGACGCTTATAAATAATCCTCTCATAGACTTTACTGAAGGTACTGAGCAAACTTATAGGGCGGTAGCTTGTAGGCTCCGCTTTTGGTTTACCCGGTTTAGGGATGCCTATTACAGCGGCTTGTTTCCACACTTGTGGGAAGATATTATTACTTAATGCAGCGTTAAAGATGGCCGTCATTAGAATAATGATTTGGGCGGGGAGTAGTTTAATCACCTTATTGGTGATGCCATCTAGGCCAGGGGCTTTACGATGGTGGAGCTTTTTGATGATTTCCTCTACTTCGTCTGTAGTGACGGGAGGTAGGGGGTCATCTGGGTCTTCCACGGGGGGGAGGGAGGTCCTACGTTCGACTTCTGCATCCACCATATCAATGTGGGCTTGGTCTACTGGTTGGGAGCTGGGTGAGCATTGAAGTTCGAGGCTGGCAGCCAGACATTCGGCTTTCTCAGAGTTTTCGAATGCTACACTCTTATCAGGGCGATTGAGAGGGGGGATATCTGTCACTTCAGTGGAGCGTAATTTCCTCTGAAGGTGCCAGTAAGCATGGTGGTCGGGTTCAAATTCGCTTAGCATCTTTTCCCATGACTCAGAACGATGCTCAGCAATACGTTTCGATACAGCACGCTGCAGTCTACGCATGTGAGCCTTGTGTGCGTCACAGGGAAAGGTACTATAGGCACGGACAGCCGCGTTCTTCTCGGTTATCAACCTCCGTACATCATCCGGGAGTTTCCCTTGCTGGATGTCCAGCACTGGAACCTCCCTTGAACATTCGTCCAGGACAGACTGTACGTGTGTTGTAAGCGAGTCGATCGCCGCTGTCGTGTCAGCGACTGTTTCAAGGTGGTCGGGGATTGCGTCTAATTGGGGTGACTTGGTGGATTTCAGTTTTTCACTTACTTTCCTCTAGTCAATCACCTTTTTAGTAGGTATAGGCTGTCCTTGGTCTGGGAGGCCTGAGCGACTAATCAAATGCATAATCACGGGACGGTGATCGGAATCTAGTTCGTGTAGCGTTTCTATAGAGTTCAACCTAAGGTTTACATTCTTAAGCAACGCTATGTCGAGAATGTCCGGATTATGCGAAGTTATTCCTGGGAAATGAGTAGGACTCATCGGGGCGATGACGTCATAATGTAAACGTGCACTTAGGTCCAGTACCAACTTCCCTCTAGGGTTGGTAACGGTACTGTTCCAGGCTGGGTGTTTGGCATTGAGGTCGCCCGCTAATATGATAGAATCACTTAAGCCAAAGAGGGCATTAAGGTCTTTTTTGAGGCCTGCAGGGTTGTCGTTTGATGAGGTTCGGTATATTAAGCTTCTAGCTTTTGTATAGATGTGATTGATTTCATATATGTTTTCCAGATAAACGTCTTACCGTTTGTATAATGTATAGATATCATAAAACAGCCACACGGGACGATCTTCAAAGATGGGTCTATCATTACATACCCCTTTGAGTGTCCATCGTGTCAAATCGGCTTAAAACAATGGTAATTTCTATTGTCTGTTAATTGACACTTTAATAAATACTACTACATCCTTTGTGCATCGGCAAGCACGTAAAGTCGTGGTCCCGACTGTCACATGAAGATCTTTGACAGTCATTACGGAGAGTCAGTACCCAGAATTCTAGCACCTGTCTTGCCAGTTACTGGGTTGTAGAGGCCAGTTAGGCAGTCGCTCCATAAAAAATGCTGGTTTTGTGGTGCGGTTAGATTGGAAGTATACCCCAACATAGAAGACTAGGTAGATTGAATTATCAATCGGCCTAAAGTTCGTAGCCGACTAAAGGTCTATCCACACATATCAGCGGGCCCGTGCACGGACGTGTGTGAACGAGTTCAAATAAAATTTACCCAACGATATTTTTTTGAGCCCCTGACGGGGCACGGTCCGTCCACGTCCCTGGCACGGCCCTGATATGTGTGGATAAACCTTTATACGACACCGCTCCCATCCGGCTAAATAATTTTCATTGAAATGTGAGCTTCAGTGTTTTGACTGTAGACATACTTTACATTGACAACGCGAGCTTACCGCTATCGTACCACTCGATAGTTGACGTCTCGCTTACCGCATGCTTACCTCGCGCTTCAAGCGGGAGGGCGGCCCGCGCGCTGTACATACGCACGGAGACTACTTGCTTGAAGCACGTTGCTAGCTTGTCGAAGGTAAGGCGAAAGCGGTCGGCATGGGGGCAGCTAGTTGACTGCTAGCTGTAAGCACGTGGACAGCTGGTTGCCTGCTAGCTGTCGGCGCGTGGACAGCTCATCGCCGTGTTAGGCGAAGTAGTGCGGGAGCGGTGTTAGAGCGGGGTCGTTTATAAGAGCTACGACTTTTATAGTATTTGCACAACTATGTCTGACTATTGAAAATTCAATACAAGTAACTATATCAGCTAGATATAGGTGACAGCTAGCATCTAACAGTTTAACATCAGTGAAATGAATTCGACTATAATACTCGTATTAAAAATAATCTTAATGCCAATATTACACGTGTGTTTGGGCAGTTATATCGAAATAATTGTACAAATAAAAGTTGTTTAACCGGATGTTAACCAAACAAATGAAATTTTATTTTGTATGAGATTTTATAATTACGTTCTTGTTTAATTAATGACCGATGCTTAATGTTTATCAACATTGTATGTAATTATTAAAAAAAAAAATTTGGTTTACGTGTTTACCAAATTAGTATTTGTTCAACAAAAATGCTTCTACCGGACTTCATATTACGACTAAAATGTAGTAATGTTTTTTTTTATACATATGTTACAACAGCTAATTAATACACTTAAATTATTATTAGGCTTATAGTTTTTTATCAATTTATGTTAAACTTTAATTAACGACATACTTTACGTAGTGCAAATAAAGATTAAAAAGATTTTTTATTTTTATTTAATATCGAAACTACTTCGGTACCTTTTGCAACATATAATTCATAGCGTACTTAACTATAATATACACACATACAGCTCGCGCTTCCCATTGGGTAAGCAGAATTTACAGAACGGCTACGATGCTTACATAACTTTTGCCTCGCTTAATTTATACATCTAAAGTCTTGTTTTTTTAATCTCAAGAGACAAAGTATGAACTTTGCAAATGTATTTTTTTTTCTTTTAGGGCTTATTAGGTCTACTGAGGAATGTTGTATAAAACTCCTTTTAAACCTATTACAGTGTTAGAGACTACAAGAGTTTTAGACACCATACCTCAGGAGGCCTTAAAAGCCCTACAGTACTAGTACAATTATTTACCATTGAGTTTTTACATAAATAGTCTATTTAATGCCGTGTACGCGGTGGCGCGGTTAGGAAGCATGCTTTCTGGCCGCACCACCGATTTTGTTAAATATCTCGCGAATCTTTCAAGTACTTTTTTTACTTTATTTAGTACAATAATGAACATATTATGTACATTTATTGTATTAACTCCGATTCAAAAAGTGACTGTGGCGCGGCCAGAAAGTACCACGCAAAAAATGCAATATTTGAAAGTTATGAGCGTCGAAAGTTCCATATTTCAACACTAATTTTAACGCATCTTTGGGAGGAAATAAATACCATAAGAAAAAGGAAAATTGCAAAACGGCCTCCATACAGGGATAGATAAGTAGTTCAACAATGCAAATAATTTTATTTTGAAAATATACATTTAGTAGTTTTTGCATGCTAACTAGGCTCCCAAAGGGCTGTTTATAAAATTTCGCGCACTCGTTTTCGTCCAAAATCATCATCTATTTCGCTACAAATTTGCAAAAGTGCCAATTCGTACGAATCTCTTTCGCACGTGTTGTCGGATGAGACAGCATGCATTTTAACCCCGCGCACAAAATAGTTCGTGCCGTCGACTAGGGGAATCTTAAAGATAAATTCGGTACGCAGCGAATTTTTAAGTCAACAAACTCGAAATAGCTTCTCGAAAACTTATCCGAATCGGAAACTTAAATAATCTATCAGATAATTACCGGAAAACAGACCCTTTGTCAACATCGTGCCCTTAATTTTTACACTGAAAAGCTTTCTGTTTATTTCTCGTCGTATTTTTAGACTCGACATTTACTTCCGATGAGGTTTATATAATGTCGCCGCTCGGAAGTGACTGGCCTCAAAATTGTAGGTAAACGATGATGGATTGTCAGTCTGTCTGAAGAATACGAATATCTTGGGTGATTGCCAAAAGGTTCAAGTTTGATGTCAGTTTTAGTTTGGAGAGATAAAGCTATTTTGTGGTGATGAGGCTTTAATTCAAGGAGTTTTAGAAAAGCTTAGGTTTGCGCCCGACTTCTGAATTAAACCTTTGTACATTGATTATTTTCTAGACTAGACAACGCCTTCAAAACCTTCAGGGGGGTGACTATAAGCTAAGGTTAGTAAGGTAGTAAGGGGGGGGGGGGTAGGGGGGAATGTAGGTTGTTAGGTTAGTAAGGTTATTTTGAGTGTGCGTAAGTGACAGATGTATACAAGTCATATTCATCTGTCCCTTACACACATTCAAAAAAACCTTACTCTAAGAGCTTATGGTCACACCCCAGTACCCGAACAGGATATCTGTATAATAACTTCTAGGTTTTATATTATATAATCTATCCATACTAATATTATAAATGCGAAAGTAACTCTGTCTGTCTGTCTGTCTGTTACCTTTTCACGCTTAAACAGCTCAACCGATTAAGATGAAATTTGGTATGCAGATAGTATGAGACCCTGGGATGGACATAGCCTACTTTTTTGTATAAAACAAGGTGCGGGAGAAATGGGGTGGAGTAGTTATAAAATATGAAAATAATATGAAACTTCTTTTATGGCGTCCTTCTTATTCGGCTGTAGGCATGATATAATTGTTTATGAAAGATTTGAGTGTCAATTTGAAAAAGTCAACTTAATGTCAGTGTCCGTGAAAGTCCGTGAAATAAGCAAAACTTTAAAATATTCTACTGCTTAATTTTATTAGGGAGATATTTTTTTTGCTGTGGATATGCCTCGCAAGCGTAAATCTCATCTGAGCCGTAGATCTAGCAGAGCTCGAACAGCAAGAGTAGCTAGAAGCCAAGAAACAGAGGAGCAGACTCAATCCATCAAATTTTAGATGATGAGCGTCACGCAACCCAAAGAGCTGCTGAGACTTTCGATCAGATTCAGGCTCGCCAACTCGCAGATGCTAAGCGTCATGCAACTGAAAGAGCTGCTGAGAGTTCTGACCAGACTCGGGCTCGCCAACTCGCGGATGCTTAGCGTCACGAGACTCAAAGATCAGCTGAGACTTTCGACCAGACTCAGGCTCGCTAACTCGCAGATGCTGAGCGTCACGCAACTGAAAGGGCTGCTGCGACTTTCAACCAGACTCAGGCTCGCCAACTCGCAGATGCTGAGCGTCACGCAACTTAAAGGGCTGGTGAGACCTTTGAGCAAACACAGGCCCGTCGTATTTTAGATGCCTAACGTCACGCGTCATCGATAGCTGCTGAGACGCCTGAACAATCCCAAATACAGCCTATTTTACGAGCTCAACGGTAGTCTGAAAGGAGACGTATGTTTGCAAGAAATACATGGGATTCGTTCCACAACGCTGCGTCTGATTATGACCCATTGATTGATTACACTTGCCATCGATTAGTTCTCATAGGGAACATGGATAAATAAATGTAGATATTGTGAAGCACTCAAGTGGAATGATGAGACACCGGGTATGTGTTGCTCGCTTGGTGAGCCAGAAGAACCACTCAAGTCTTTGCTTTTGTATGACAGTGATGAATCGCACCGTTTTTTAAGCAGAATAAGAAAATATAATACATGCTTCAAAGCAAGCTTGAAGCAAGTGGAAGCAAGTGGCAGCAGAGTGACTCACACTGAAACTCTACGGTGAGTTAAGAAACTCTACCCTGTAGTTTCTTAGTGTTTTTCTGTAGTTGGTGTCCCAGTCCTGTTAATGAGAAATCAGGACGCACCAAAATTATGTATTGGCACCCGACTACTAATAAAACACCTGGGACGCAATATAGTAAGGGCAATAATTATGACAGGAATAGCAAAGGGAGAAGATGTAATGATTTCACGTATTCCGATAATCCCAACTGATATGCCATTCCGATTTAAAAGGTTGCAATTTCCCCTTAAAGCGACATTCGCGATTACCTTAAATAAAGCTCAAGGGCAAACACTGAAAGTTGCAGGAGTGCATTTAGAAAAAAACGATTTTCCCATGGGCAACTGTATATAGCGTGTTCTCGAGTATCAAGTCCACATAATCAATATGTTTTAGCAAAAGATGGTAAAACTAAAAATATTGTTAACACGACTTTGTTAAAGTAAGTTATTAACAATTACAACTCTGTGCTCACAACCCATTTCCACACTTTTGTCGACCTAAACAATATTTATAAGAATCAAAAATCAAATTAGTACCTACTGCATTTTATGTAACGCAAAATACACTATTTTTGTACTACTACTCTGTGTTTCATTTTCTACGTTTTACGTGAGCGAAGCCGCGGGTAAAAGCTAGTATAATATAAAACCTAAAAACTTATCTGATAAAATTCATAAAGCAAGCTTATGGTTCTCCATAACCTTGCTTTCTGGGTTCAGCAAACAGGCAACACAGCAAAGTTTTCCGAAGACAATAATTGATATGTCACCGCAATAAACCGATGACAGATTGATACAATATTTTAAATTGACGCCCTACCTTTTCCTTAGGGTGTTATTAAGTAACCCTTTCCTAACTCCCGGGAATATGAAACTAACAAAAGAAGTTGGCAAAGAATATATTAGAGTACTCAGTGTAATTACATTAGAAAATACCAACCATTTCTAGTATAAAATGTACCTAGAAGAATAAAAACAAAAGTACCCAAACGTTAGCAGCTTCACTAGAATATTCTGCCACTTGAAATTCACTATTTTGTTAGTATACTCGCAAAATGCACTGAAAATACATCATTAGGGTTTCCGCATATATTCCAAACTGGTTAGGTTTTTTACCCGACTGCCGAAGGAGGGTAATGTGTTTATCAGTCTATGTATGTATGTATGTATGTATGTATGTATGTAAGTATGTATGTATGTATGTATGTATGTATGTATGTATGTATGTATGTATGTTTGTTCCTATGTGGCGTTCTAGAGACTAAACGCGTGGGCCGATTTTGATGGTTCTTACGTCAATCGATTCGTCTTAACCCCGCGAGTGTCACTGGCTACATGAAAATTGGAAAATAGGATAATGGCGGTTTTTGGGCGCCATATTGTGGGGTCCAAATTTTTTTTTTCTCCCAAACCTATCGTGTGGGGTATCAAAATAAAGGATTTTAAGAGGTGATTTCAAAAATATATAACACTGATATGTTTAAATGTACCTAATTCGAAAAAAAAATAACTGAAAAGTTATAAATAAAAAAAGTTAATTAAAAAATCAAAAAACCCGACTGCATGAAAAGCGAACTAAAAAGATGTAAACAAGGAGAAAATCATGCTGTGCAGTCGGAGGATACGTCTGGTTTTGGTCAGCCAGCTCGCGACTATGTATCCTCCGACAGCACAGTATGATTTTCTCCTTGTTTACATCTTTTTAGTTCGCTTTTCATGCAGTCGGGTTTTTTGATTTTTTAATTAACTTTTTTTATTATTTTTGAAACTATATTTAGAAGAATACTTGTGACTATGTATGAATATTATGAAGTACTTACTTAAAAAGTTAGACTGTGTGACACTTCTAACGTTAGTACTATGATGATGCTTTAGATGTACTATTTTTAACCGACTTAACAAAACGGAGGTGGTTCTATGTTCGACATTATGTAATTTTTTTTTTTTTATGTAGGTGCACCGATATCTCCGTCAATTGTGAACCGATTTTGAAAAATATTTGTTTGTTTGAAAGAGTATGTTCCGAAATTGGTCCCATTTTAATTTGGTAAAGATCTGATGAACAATTTCGGAGATATACAACAGAACTCTTCAGTAAATAACGGTAAATCTCTCGGGATTGCTGCAATAGCATATCTGTATATTGTTTATACCATTTCATAACTTAACATCACGCCAGTACGCTCTAAAGTGGTACGCAGATGTGTAGGCATAGTTCACCTTCGTACACTCTCATTTCACCGGTTATGTTCAGTTTCATGATATTCGGGTAATTTATTCTGGCATTATAGTTACCTAGGTAGGTACAAATAAAAAGTGAAAAATAAAAAAACTTCTTTGCAAAAAAATATTACCGATTACCGGTACCTAACAAGGACACCAAATTCCGAAAGTAAAGTTATTTTTCACTTTGTAGTTTTCTTATTTGGAAGTCGGTAGTGTTTTTAGTTCTACTGAACAGTTCTACGGTAGAACTAATGGGAACAAACCGTATTTTTTTGCAATGAAGTTTTTTTTTATTGACTATATTCTTTAATTTCAGCCGAATAACATCCATTGCCGGAAAAGCTTATCCCAAGCGCCACCATATCGACTGTTTCAGCTGTCCTGTGTTTTATTTTAATTTTAACGCATATTCTTTATTTTTATCAAAGCAAAATACTACACCTATTAGACCTCTCCCAAACGTCACCATATTGACCGGTTCTGCGCGGCTGGCATCCAGCGAATTCCCACGGGCCACACCAGGTCATGGGCCCACCGTGTGGGAGTACTATACTTACGTCTGCCAATACGCCGGCGATACTCCAGTACCTTTTGACCCTGCTTCAAAGTGCTAATATCTACGTACTTATGCGGTTCACAAAAATTGCTTTTGCCACACATATTTTTTTATTTTTTTTATTTGGGATGGGTTCACATATTTTTACGTTCCAGTTAGTGAGACAATATTACCAAAATAATACGCAAGCTTTTCCTTCCCTACTGTCCAAACTTCTTTCTAACAATCACGAACACATTAGCCAAACCTAATTATCAGATCCATATAGATAATGGAAGTGTCCCGTTGTCTCCAGACTTGGTTGATTAGGCTGGTTACTTTAGTTTTAGTATAAAAGCTCGGGGAACAGGATCTGTCTTCACATTCAACTGTCTACTTCTTCTTCTTCCTCATCTACCCTTCCAGAAAATCTACCAAGTAAGTATTTTTTCTTATTTTAAAGTTTTAATAATTGTAAGCTTAATTTGTAAAATTATCACTTTGATCACTGTCCAAGCAGACAACTATTTTATTTGGTCCTCTTTCTTTGGAAAACTTAGGGAACTCGTAATTTTCTAAATGCTATTATAATGCTACTGTTCTTGGTGTAATTTTTCTTTGTATATCTTCTAAAAGCTCTGACAAAAGACACCTTGCTTGGATGCTTGGATTTCAATTCAGCATTCGTTCTGTAAGGTCTGTAAACCTCTTCAGGTTTCTAAACGTTTGTGTTTGTTATTATGCACATAACTGAACAGATAATTTGAACTTGCAACCGGAATGAGGATGGAAGGGCTAGATATCATCATCATCATCATCAAACCTCATATCTTGGCCTCAACTTCTAAGTCCTTAATATTAGTAGGTGTTTTAGAATAGTCGACAGGCAATTCGGAAATTTGACTCACCAAAGTTAGGATTATTATCCTTTTCGTGTTGGTTTTATTTTGATCATAAACTCTTAAAATTAATCCCGGAAACTCCACGTAGTCATCCGTACCCAACACGTTTTTATATGAAATTGATTCATCTTTAAAATGTTTCCATCTTTCGATATAGCATCATCGACAGATCTGCGACTGCGGATATTTCCCGAATGAGTCTTAAGTAGGCAACAACTGCAAAAAAAGACTCAAAATTATCATACCTACCTACCCTAATCCCGTTTGTGATCGTCATCATCCATTTTACATACCGAACTCGTTGCCAGTATGATTTCATATGCGGAAACATTTTTTTTGAAGTTTCGAACATTAGAGCATCAATCACAAAATCTAGTATCCGGCAGGATCGAGAATTCATAATTTTAAGTTTAGGAAGTTGTATTAACAATAATTGAGATTTAAACCGATCGAGTGATAACGAGATCCGCTTCCTAAAAGGCGAGGCGTAAATTCGAAGTAAATTTTCATCAGATAATTTCCATTGCGTCGTAATTGAGATCGTGTTAAATTCTCGCCACATTTAAGGAGCTATGTAAGCCTGGTTACGATATAATCGGTGCCTATCAGCTACTTAGTACACGATCCGTGTCTAGAGGTTATTTACATTTGACTTTTGTTCGTCGGTGCGGAAGTAAAATGCTTTTGTCCTAAATGTTGGTTCATTCTGCAACGTCAGAGCACGTGCCGAAAAAAGTCGACACGTTTACGTCAGTCTCGTTGCTTCCCATGTGGAGAGCTTGTTTCTGTAAGGTCGTTTTATTAACATAAATCTTTTTTTAGGAAATTAATTTAAATGTCACCTCTAAATATAATTGTTTTAAAAGCTTCACTTGATCGAATCTATGTTATAATCACAAACATTAATTTCATATCTCACATAGCCAAAGCTACACCTACTATCCCACACAGGCCCGCAAACAATCAATCTTCCAAATGGAAATAATTTCACAACTCGAATAAATTCCACGAATAAGTCAGTGTATGGTTATTGAATAGCCCCAAAAGTATCATCCACGTACAAACATTCTGGCGCCCCGGGCTACCGCTGAAGGCAAGCAACTCGTTCAGACGAGACAGCATAGCGTGGACCTGCTCCGAAAACGTAATGCATATTTTTATACCGGTACACGACACTCAATAAATTCAATTCAATTATTTATATGTCAGATCAAAATCCATATTTTGTTAGTTATACAGCTTATAAACTAAGAAAAAAATAAAAAAATTACAAAAAAATTATATATGATTAGACAAACATAACTTAGTTTAACTACGTTATTTTAATATTATAATTATCAATATTATTTTAGATATTTGATTTAATTTTAGCATATCCAAAAATTAATAAATAAAACAATCGTTTCTTTAGTTAAAGCACAGAAAAACTGTTCAAACTTTGGACATTTTTGGGCCGGTTTGTAAATTAAAGTATATGGAAATAATGACCTGTCAAACCCTATATTGATAACAAAGTTAGACAAGATTTAAGGCTATAATAGACTTTGACAATTACTTAAGTTCAATTTCTTAATTCATTATCGGAGGTTTATCCGCTATAAAGGAAAAAAGATCACAGAAGTCACGTCTAGACAGCCGAACAAATAGAAAAACGTAACCGTTCAGTTTACGCAACAATGATTCATACTTTCCTTGAAAGAAATCTAGCAATAGTTTCGCTATCAATCGAATATCGCACCTTGGGCCACTTAAAGTGTTACATAAAGCCCATGCGCGGATTTCCACCGACCTTGGCCGTTTCTTCTGATAGAATTTCAATAATAGTTAGTATTTATGCGGAAGAAATTCTCAGATACATTTTATAATGCAACCAGTTTGGATTAGATGAATATTTATGAAAATAGTTGAGATTATAATGTCCTTTTGTTCTTTGTTTTTATTGCATGAACCGGTTTTAAAAGTCTAACCAGTTAACGTCACGGATCTAACATAAATCTTTCGATACAAAATTACATGTTATTTGCGATATAAATTCTGAAATAATAATTATCTTCTGGAATATTTGTTTGATAATCAGATTAGTATAAAGGCAAAAGTTTGTGAGTGTGTATGTTTGTTACTTTTTCACGCTCTAACGGCTGAACGGATCTGGGTGAATTTGGCACAGAGATATATTATAGACAGAAATATCACATAGAGTACTTTTTATCCCGGGCATATGTTCCCTTGGGATAATTTACGACATTCACGCGGGCGAGGCCGCTGGCAGAAGCTAGTTTGTATATAAAGATTGTCTGATTGGCGACAAATATAAAACCGGCCAAGTGCGAGTCGGACTCGCGCACTAAGGGTTCCGTACCATTTTCGCAAAAATACGGCAAAAAATCACGTTTGTTGTATTAGAGCCCCACTTAAATATAAATTTTATTCAGTATTTGTTGTTATAGCGGCAACAAAAATACATCATCTGTGAAAATTTCAACTGTCTAGCTATCACGGTTTATAAGGTGACAGACAGACAGACGGACAGTGGAGTCTTAGTAATAGGGCGTTTTTACCCTTTGGGGACGGAACCCTAAAAATCTACAAGGCAATCAACAACTCACTGAGATAGAGACAGTCAATTATTGCGAAATTACATTTTACTATCGGCAATTCAACCAAATATGGGCGACGCTATATAATATTGATCAGATTTTAGTTTTTGCAAAAAATCCATAGACAACGCAGGTCTATTGTTTGAATTTACTACAAAAATACAAGCAATTTGAAAGTGCCTATGACCGAAGAAATCTTTCTTTCTGACACTCACTTCTGGCTATAAAAAAGGTGCAACTAATTGAAATCTTTCATAAATCAGATTATGTGAGTCCATGTTAATATCATCGCAGAGTCATCGACTTCCTACTTAGAACTTTCGTCTTTCGCAAAGGTACAGCACAGATCCGTTTCCTGGGATATCCCTTAAACACACGCGCTACGCCCCACCCCGCTTGCAGCCATAGTTAAGTGGTTACATATTTAAGCAAGTTCCATTTACGAACGGTCGTTGGACAGAATTTTCCGTAAATATTTATCGTAATTGTTGGAATACGTATACAATATATCGTGATTTTTGTTTACATATCGCTGCGGTACTGACTTTGTGACGAAATGAGCTTTGTTTGTGTTGTGCCCTGTGTAAGATTTTTCCTAAATACCAAAAGGTTTCCGTGATTTTTGAATGAGGTAAGTTCTTGAAGTGCATTTGTTTATGTGTATAGTGTCTGCCGGTCTTCAAACTATGTTGAGGAAAGCTCCAAGACTAACCGAATGCAGAAAAATAGAATAGGGTTTATATATTTTTAATGAAGTAAATATTTAAAATATGTTGTAATCGTAAATAAACATAGGTTACTTCTGCGCTGAAATGAGACAAGCTAAGCGAAGAAAACTGATGTCTGTTCGAGATACTTATTCCCTAATATTTTGAAATAATTTAGCACTGGAGTATTTTACTTGACCACTTTTTAATTAACTTTCATAATTCGAATTAAGGTAACGTCACGTAACGATAACAAGCTTTCATAAAGCTTTTGTAATTATTTTTTCAATTATCAGTCTTGCGTGTATAATTTAAAATTATGATAATATAAAATTTTGTTTGAGCTACATAACTAGTTTATGTTCAGCCTGAAATTCATTCCATTGCTGCTTAAACAAAACAAGTCACTTTGTGCTGGCAGTTTTCCATCAAAAGAATATTGTTGTCTACTTACATTATAATCGTAGACCTGTATAATTGGTTTAAGTTGATGTCAAAACAGACATTAGTTATAAACATATCCCTAGCCAATGTAGTTCAGTCCAGCCGCATCTTAAAAAATATCTATTTGATAATATAAGACTGTGCATGTTCATTATTGTCACCATAAAAAAAATATTTGAGTCTGCGCACCATGACTCTCCATCACATCTCTTTCAGACGCTATTTCAGGATTAACCCTCTTCCAGACTTCCAGCCATACTCAGGTATCATCTTCGAGAAGATCCGATCACCTTTTCCTTGATCGGTTCGTGCTGAAAGTATTAGTCAGCTATACTCTTGCCTCAAAAATTGAACTTTGTAGACTTATAATCAGCCTATAGAAGTCCACTACTGGACATAGCCCTCTCCAACTGCACGCCATTTGCTTCGATTTTCGGCAACACTCATCCAGCTGCTACCAGCCACCCTGTGAAGATCGTCACTCCACCTAGCCTGACGGCGTCCTTCCTTACGTTTACCAGTTCACGGGCTCCACTCAAAAACACGTCTACCCCATCGGTCATCGGTTCTACGGCTTATATGGCCAGCCCATTGCCACTTCAGCTTGCTTATTTTGTAAGCTATGTCCACAACTTTGGTTCTCTGCCGGGTCACCTCGTTTCGAAATCGATCCCTTAGAGAGACTCTGATCATAGCCCTTTCCATAGCTCGCTGAACGACTTTAAATTTATGCTCCAGCCGTATCGTGAGTGTCCACGTTTCGGCCCCGTAGGTCATAACAGGTAGGACACACTGGTTGAAGACTTTGGTCTTCAGGCTCTGTGGAATAATCGACGAGATTTGTAGACTCATCTGATACACAATGTGAGTGCGGCGTACAGAATATGACCTAGGTACATGCAGGAGTGGAGTTACATGGGTACAACAATGCTTGTTGAAAACCTACGCCACGCTCGCGTACGCTCTTAGAGGAGCCACCGACTGGGCCCAAACTCTCGTTACCCATAGATTCGAAAAGTAGAAGGACTTATGTAAATAAGTTGGTTATTATTATCACAATATTTTACTTTCAGATCACAAAATGGCCGGCAAGATCACCGCTGCTTTCGTCATCTTCGTCACCATCGCATTCCTCGCCAACTTCGGCTATGTCGCCTGCAACCCTGCTATCGGTAAGTAGAACAGCAGAAATAGAGTAATAACTTTACGAGACGTACTTACTATAGGATAATACTACATATGCGCTTGGTTGATAACCTGAATAGGCGTACTTAGCAGTTCTCCTCCACATATAACTCTCTATCACCGTCCGTGTTCCCTACCACCTAGAAGTCGTCAGCTTTTATACCAAGAGTGACCAGGCATCTTCAGGACTCGCTCGCTCCATCGTAAAACTCTTCCATTGCTTTCCATCAAGCTAGATTGAAGTCAAGAGTTCATTCCAAAAAAAAAACAAAAGAATATCGTTCCTGTTAATTTGTTTCTTAGTTAAAAATAAGTACCTGGGCGACCGAACTCTGCTCGGGTGAAGATAAAGAAAACGACGTTTTCTAAATATGAAACCTAGCTAGATCGATTTATTGCCCCCGAAACCCCTCGCATACTAAATTTCATGAAAATTTTTGGAGCAGTTTCCGAGATTCAGATTTTATATATATACAAGAATTGCTCGTTTAAAGGTATTAGATGTTGAACCAAAACCAGGCCGATAACACAGTCAGGACCCTCGCATACCTAAGTCTTTTAGATTGCAGGTTTTTTAAGTTTAAAATATTGAAATCAAAATAGAAAGGGGTTTTTACCTACTAGACAATTAGATAAATACCAACGTATCTTACTCATCATAAGAGCTGATGCTAAATATAATTTCTAAGAAAACTGAATCTTACTAATTTACCGCGAAAAAATCCAAGAAATTTATATGCTAAACGATTTGAGAGCGATGTAGATACCTAAATACCTACCTAGTGCTGGGTTCGTTGAACTGTTGCTGGTAAAATTAAAGTAGTATATAAAATTAAATGCAAACTTTAATAATACTAAAGAGTGATCAAAAGAGAATGAGCAGCACCTACCTTACCTCCCTAAGCATGATCGCAATTTCAGGTTTGTATTATTTTACCTACAGAAAGTCTTACGTATCCACAAAGGCACACCCAGTGGTGTCTCACCCAGTGGTGTGGTGTTGTGTTGTTTTTCTTGATTTCTATGCATTTGTTCCATACTTATTACTGTATATATTTTTCTATATAATATATATATTTATTTATTTTATATATAAATAGTACACCAAAGACTACCTACAGTACTGTCTTTCCTTTTATTTTTAAAATCCATCCAAAGGTTGTCTTGAAAAGATCGGTTTTATCGATAAGGCCGCCCATTGTGTCACCCAGTGTAATGTTTTCTTTTTCTACACTTTCTGTAACTTATATGGTGTACATAATAAAGAGTATTCTATTCTATTCTATTCTCATCCCATACAAAGAAACCGTACCGACGTTCAATACTGATTATTCTGATTATTTTTTTGTACATCGATTTAAAAAAAAATAATCGGTATAATCAGATGAAAAACGCCAGTTACGTCAGCACGCGGTTTCTTGGTATGGGATGAGGCAACTGTATGCTAGTTTTATATTATCTGTGGCACACCGCATTGTTCCTTTCTGAGCAACCCCTTTCATGTTCGCGAAAAAACGTCAATCTTCCCACTTTGTCTCGTCTAGTATATTATTTATTTTTACTCTTTTTCCTCATACTTAGTATGCGGGGTGTATTATTACGATTCTAAATACGGCTCATAACATTTCACAAGACTCTTATTTTTTGACTCGCGAAAACGTTTGCACGAGCCGTTTTTGTGCTTACGTTTAAAAGAGCAAACAGATTATTTTTTCGTCTTCTTCCGAGCACATAGGCAACAAAATTTCTCTGTAACATTATGAAGCAGATACTTAATTTCTAACTTTGGACGGCATTAAAACATTTTTTCTTTTCGAACATCACGTTAGTAGCTGAGTAAGACATGGCACTATTATATAGAAGAGAAACGAATTTATAATTTCAATTTCCAGGCAATCTGAACTTAGTAATACTTCATATTATTCATATATTACTACACAATGTAATTGTAACAACAATCCATTAAAGTCACTGCGTCACAACACAGAATATAATAATAGGCACTATGACTAAACATATTATGTAGCTATATAACCACAAAAAATAGACCACAACTTTTCATTCACTAAAATCAACGAACTCACACATAGAACCACGATCTTCTACCTCCACTAAACACATCCAGCCGTTAGCAGTAGTCAAGAAGACTGATAGAACCAGCTTCAATTTCTCCCCCTACTCTAAAGCTAACTGCTAATGTCAAATCACCTGGCCTTGTTTTTGTGACAGCTTAAAATACGGCGAAATGGCGAAACCGAAGCTATGGAGAACTTTTTCGTGGATAACCATAAAATACGTGGTGTTCTATTTTTTGCTTCAATCTTGGTTCCATTAGTATTTAACAACATCAAATCAATGATAACAAAGAATTCAATAAAGCATCATTATTCAAAGGGATAACAGTAAAACCTACTCCTTAAAGCTGAACACCAAAACTTTAATATACGTCACAGAAGTATTGTTAATATCTGATATACCGATATATCTATGGTCCGGTTACTGGAAATAAAGTATCGACGCGTCTCAAATAAATCGCAAGTCAAGTGATGAGATTGGCTGTTGAAAATTTATTCAACCAAACACAGCAACTAAATAACGCGTGTTTGACAATTTGTCACATAATTTTTGCGATGATTTTCAATCCGGAAACCTATGAACCAATTTTTTATATTTTTTTTTCTGTAGTCTCGCGCTTGACCACTATCTCACCCGATGGTAAGCCATGATGTGGTCTACGATGAAGCACACTTGCCTAGAAAATTCCTATTCACTCTTGAGTTAAAGGCCCCTAGATTGTAGCTATCGGGAAACACAGACTGCGGCAGAAAATGCCGCTCCTTAGCTGTACGCATAATAAAAGTTTTCCCAAAACGTTTTGTGCGTATGAGTGGAAGTCCACCATGTAGCGATGGCGCATCGCCGTACGTTTGATAGTCCGATGATGAAACGGACTAGGCGGTATTAGATCGTGCAATTCCATCGCACACTGCGCGAAATGTAACCGATAAAAAACCGACACGCTGGCAACTCGGCGACGATGTTGAAGGCTCTGGAGCTTTGACTTGACCAGTGCCTCATTGCCGATGAGCCTCTTGGCCCGCCTTTCGATCGACTCTAGTCTATTCCAAATCATATACAGATAAATATACCTAACACATAAACTCACGCCTTTCCTATGGCTGTATGCAGAAACTACAGAACTCCATTTGCTACGAACCTAACCTACTCCGTTTGTTCCGTTTACGTTTACGCCGGTTATACAAATCTATTCAGGGTTCCTTAACAAGATTATCTTGCAAAATCTGACCACTTAAATCATTCTGATACCACACACGTGCTAACTTTAAATTCATGAGGACGACATCAACAATAAAGACCAAACGTGACGGTCTAAGATATGTTTTAAACATTGTCTTTGTGTTTGAATAATCTTATCTAAATCTTAGATTATCATAACGTTCTAGAATTTAAAGTGACGTTAGCCAGCCGAATTTAATCATGAGGTAGACAAAAGTAGGTGTGTTTGCTAAAAGCCATTCAGACGATAACAATAACATAAGTTGGTTTGAAGTACGGTACACCACAAATTGATACATGTATGAAAACTAATGTCATCATCATTCTGTCCTTTCCTAATCTCAATTTATTTTTGGGTCACCCATGGCGCCGGCAGGACAATATTCAGGGCGGTGCATCTCAACACACCGCCTCAAATAGTTTTCTTTAGCCCATTACTTTACACATACAAAAAAATAACGTTCTCGCCTCACTCGACAATTTTAGTTATTTTTCCCTAGCACCCTCCTCCCGGCGCCAATGGTGTACATTATTGAAACTAAAAGCCTTCCATATTACATAGTAGAACTCAACGTATTAAGGCAAACTTGTAGCAAAAAGATAAAATCAAACGACTAGCATAGGAGTTCATATCCCTTTCGTACGTCGGAAGACAATAGGTTACCAGAGAGTTCTAGTAAACCAAAAGGTTTAGCGCTACTCAGGCATAAGAAGAACGTCCCACGAGGTCCATCGTCCCTCCCACCTGATAATAAAAAATTGTTCCAAGGCCGATATTTGATGTAGATATTACACACCATACAGTCATTCCTGCCCAGCGGAAACCACACATACAATTTCCACAATTAACAAACTATTGAAAAAAGCTCTAGGTAACAGACGTTATAGTATATTTTAGGCTACTCTATGTTTAGGCTCATTATAATATAATTATCATCATATTAACCGAAATATGTTCACTGCTGGATCCTGGTGGAGGTTGCGGGGATCCGCTGGTTGCGGGACACACGGGACCGGTCAATGTGGCGACGCTTGGGGGAGGGCTATGTTTAGCAGTGGACGTCTTTCGGCTGATATGATGGACATATGCCTTCCCCAAGCTCCCACATCACCTAGTCGAGTGGTTCTCAGATCCAGAGGACTTCCGGAGGCCTTACCAGGTCAAGTTTAGGTTATTCGGCTACTACTAAAGTGTGATACACTTTTGTCGTTCAAACGAACCGTCTGTATCTTATAATATTTTATAAACCGTATTCAACATTTTATCTTTCTTTCTTTCATCTCACGTCCAACGTCCGTCTATAATTGGCATAAACTTCGCAGTTAATTAAACCTAAAGCTCTCGATAATGGAAATTATTCAATTAGAGAGAAAATTTTACATTTCTTCGATATGAAAGAAAATATTTCAGGCCATACTTTTCGCTAAAGCTTGGTTACGAAGTTAATATAATTAGCAGACGGGCAGAATGATATAGATCTTAGATAAAGTACCTACAGATGTAGCCATGGCGTGGCCGCACATGGAACAACAATATTTATTTCTGGTGTTACAACAAGAACAAGAACACTACAACGCACCATCGCACTGACACTTATTATCCATAAATAACCCAATTCCTTGTATCAATAAACACATAATACCACGATATCACAGAAAATCAAACACGACCGAGTTTGTTAGTCAAACCTGCCATAACATTAGCGTTTGACAAACAACAAAAGCCGGCCATGGTGACAAAGACAAAAAAATATCTTTTGTCCTTATTATTTACATGGGGCTGCCAACTAGCGATCTCGCTCTATCAATCACGCTCATTTTATGGCTAAATCTATAGGTACTTTATCTAAGATATAGATACCTCTATAATGCTAGTATTATATTATCTGTGCCTCTAAGTTCAGCCACGCAATTGGTTAAAAAAAAAACATAAATAATTTGCAAGTAGTCCCTAGTAGGTCCCGAGCCCATTTTGCTGAAACAAGACTCGCAAAATTAAAATGTTTTCCCGCCGAACTTTGCTAGGCATGGGCAAAGCTACTATATCCTTCAAGTCTAAACTACAATTTTTCAACAATTAATTACCACACTTCCAAAGAATTTCTAACGACTTTCCAGAAAAATCTTCCGAACTTGTTAAAACAAGGTCTGTGGCTTATTTTTTAAACATCTTGTTTATATTCTCATCTCATAAGCCAAGAGATGTATTCTGATGTATTCAACGTCCGATCGCAGTGAGACAATGACCTCATTCCACAATTTGGACACCTCACTTTCTCGCTAAAGTTACGCAATTTCACCTTAGCCGCTTACACTTGACACCGTATTTACAACAATCGTGCTTTTAGACCGTGTTGTATGGACATTATTTTGTTAGAGTCAATAAAAATAGTGAGAAAATTGCGAAAGAAAACCCACACTGATATTGCCGTGAAGATATCCGACATTTTGCCTAAACATCGGACATCTTTACGGCTTAAATGTCAAATCGATTTTGTTGATATTTAGCAGAGGTCGGCTAGCACGTGCACTTGGACATAAGGCTTTGTGTCTCCAAACTAACACAAGATTTTTATGGCTTTTCATTCATTGGTCATAGGCACTACCTGTGCCTATATCCAATGGCTGGGAATGCCAGTCGGGACCTAAGAACTGGGGATATATATTCTGGGGATCTTTAGTCAAGAGTAAAAGGTTTGCTTCTAGGCAAGCGAGCTCCATCGCCGATCACATCATCGCTTACCATCAGGTGAGATGGTGGTCAAATGCGAGGTAAAAGGGTGCGAAGTAAAGTAGGTATTCAATTTCCAGCAGCTTTTCGTACCGTTTTATATTTAATGACAAGTAAAATTTAAAAAAACCCCGACACATTTTTTTTCAAGCTTTTTAAACTACACAATTTATCTAGTAAACACGCTTCGGTGAACAATCTATCGAACACATAATTATGACACGATATCTTGCGAAAATACCACGATTCAAATATATCTTTTGAACGGCTGAGCCGATATTCATTAAACCTAAATGAACACTCTCGATAATGTCACCTTTCAACATTGATATATAAAAAAAAACTATATCAAAATCTGTTCATCCGTTTAAGAGCTATGATGCCACAGACTGATACACAAACACACAGATACACACGACTCAAACTGTACCTCCAACTTAATACACATAGCTCGTGCTATTCAAACAAAATTTCAAATTCAAACCCCCATTTTCAAAGTTCCCATCGGTCCTCAGGGACGTTTGTACGTTTCATTTCCTCACATCTGCAGTCAACTACTAAGTTTAAAATGCGTTAACGAGTCCCTAGTGCCAAGTTCAGATTAATATAAAATGCTTAAGCACTTGAGTTCTTATTCTTAGTTCGGAATGGATTTCCTGCTGGTTTGACGTCAACTGTAGGTAGATAGGTAAAATGCGGCACTGTACCTATATATAGGTATTTTACCAATATGTAAATTAATGTTATGCATGATTGAGGTTTATATGAATGACGTACTTTAAGCAGGAAATTCAAGTTATTTTTAACGGGGAAAGTCCCCTACAAGTTACCGTCAGTACGCGGCAAACACGGTTTGCCCGTCACCGACCTGATTTAGGTAGATCCCGTCAGGCTTGCGAGCTGAATGATTCCTTGGTTGCCGAAGAACCTTGAACCGGTCAATGGCCAACTTGCAGGTAAGGTTGATGACGGGGGAAGCTCAATTCTCTTACCACTGTGGGTATTATAAGGCATGCTACACACTTGTATGGGCCGCGGTTGGCACAGCAGCGTGGCAAGACCGAATAATCACGTGGTTATTGCTTCGGGTCGCCTTTGTTATTCAACAAATCTTAATACTGCCGAATCGAATGTGGTCAAGAGTGTAGCACGCCTATCAAGTAACTGTTAGTGATTCATAACACGATCTCACCTCTCTCTTAAGCCCGATTTTTCAATAGTCTGATATTTTTTAACTGAGGAATAAAAATGGCGGTTTGACAGCTTTTGTATAGAAAATATGTCAAACGGCCATATTTATTCCTCAGTTAAGAGTTAACGGACTATTGAAAAATCGGGCCTTATTTATAGATAAATATTAAACAAATAGTAATAATATTATATTCTATTATCTCAAAGGAAGCTAATTGGAGAGCCCAAACAATAGCCTCTGAAGCTTATTAATAGAATCTCTGTAGTTGGTAGATTCCTTACCAAACGGTGTTATTAGCTTACTCAAACACTAACTAGGCAAGATACATCATAATCATTCATCCACTTGATATGATATAGTTAATTAATTTGCTAAAGCAACTTTATACAGGATGGCCGCGCCATGGACGTCCAAAAAAATAATGTTGTCCCTCGTATCGTAAGGTATCCGAATCACCTCCGTGTATGTTCCGCGACTTTTCATAGTTTTAGTTTCGAGTTGTGATTTTTTTTCTGTATTTTTGAGAATTTTCGATCTGACCAACTCCAAAAATCTCAAAAACTAACTTAAATCGCATTCTTGAGGCCTACTTAGGAACCATGAAGTCATCTGTCAGATTTTTTATAAAAAAAAATTGTGTTAATTCACCGAACGTAAATGTTTCACTTTAAAGCAACATTTTCATAAGTTTCATCAATTTACGAAGCTGATCACTTTATGCATAAAACTACTACTCACGAAAATTTAGTTGCAAAAAAAACTTGACATTCTTCTACTTTCTTTTTTAGATTTTTTTTTCAAGTCCAGAATTCAAAAAAAAAACGGAAAGAAATTAATATCTCGAAAACTTTGAAAAGTCACGGCCTTAAATAATTTTTTTGGACGTCAATGTACCCGCCACCCTGTATAGACCAGCAATTCGCGAAAGTATGGAGTGGGCTTGATTTTATTCACAGGCTCAAAGCATGCTGAGATGTAGTCGATGCCAAACACACATTTCTATCAAGATAATTAAAGTTTTGGTTGTTCATAACCCTCCTTTTGGCTTCGCCGTATTCGGGTTATAAGACCGCATTCCAAAATGCTAAAGTCGAAAGCGCGAAACTTTTTTATCATGGTCATTATTAGAAATTGCTTTAACCTCAAATGTCTCTTTTATGAATTGAAGACCTCGTGTTCTGCCTAGTCTTTTCCCAACTAGTTATCTTGGGGTTGGTTTCCAATCTAAACGGATTTTAAGGTGGCAAGGCGATGACAGATTAATCGGTTTCGGTTTCGGCCAGCAATCGACTTTCAACACTAGTAATCGGTGACACTCATCGACTCATGTTTTTTTGAAAGTATTGACAATCTTGTCTCCAATGACAGCCACCGAGGTGCCCCTGTGCTGAGTTAATTCCCAATGCAGATACATTAATTATGAACCCACCATTCCATTACCTCCGATTTCTGAACTGAGAATTTTAAGATGAGTATTTACGAAACTTCAGCCTAAAAACTTTGGCATTAAGTGTTTCACCCGTTCTTAACTCCAAATTCTCAATACAGAAATCGGCCATTACTCTCCAAAATACTAACAGAAATCTTTTATCATCTTTCCTAGCAAGCAACTACAATCCCATCGAGACTTGCATCGAAAACTGCGCGCAATGCAAGAAGATGCTCGGAGACTGGTTCGAAGGTCCTCTCTGCGCTGAGTCCTGCATCTCTCTCAAGGGAAAGCTGATTCCTGAATGCGAAAACTTAGCGTCCATTGCGCCTTTCCTTGTTAACTATAACAAGCTTTAAGTTGTTTTGCGACAAACGTATGGATTGATATGGGCCACGTTTCGTTCGGAAATGCGCTGAGAATTTTGTTGCCAGTAGAGAAAAACTATTTTTGTCGGATGATACAGAGAGCCCCAGATGAAAACAGTACCTACTTTTATAGTCATTTAGAACTCGTTTTCTATTTGAAGTTATTTTCTTGTTATACCTATTAAAATCGCAGCCATTTCAAGCAAAAAAACCTTTTCGCTTCATTTAAAAGATTTGCATCTGAAAGGCCGCCTAAATATTGGTACAACACTCTTTAAGCCATTTCGTTTCGATTCGTGGCTCAGAATATTAAACCCATACATCTGAAATGTTTAACATTCCAACCGACGACATGCCAAAGTATTTGAAACTCTATGTAAATTAGGTTTAAGTCGAATTTTGTTTGTAAGTTTTATACTCGTTTTATATTACAGGGATTAATATAAGATTATTATTGAAAAATAAATGAATGCTTTTGAAAATTGATAATCTGTTTTATTTAAAACTTAATCTATAATATTTCGAATACAAAACATATTATAAGCCAAGCCTATGTATTTTATTTAAGGAGTAGTACATCCTCTAGTTAGATAAATGTCTTGCTATGCTATGAAGAATTTAAGGCTATTTACATCTGCTTTATTATTGGAAAGTATATTTATAGAAAAATAAAAAAATACCATTGGCTATTACATACGTCAATAAAATAGCCAGTAGTAGGTAGGTGTAAATCTCCAGTATACACCAGAAAGTAAAGCCACCTTCACAATGTATATAAAAAATAATTTTATTAAGTAGGTCAATACACGAAATATTAATTTATTAAACCTTATTATAACATTTATTTATTTCATTTTTATCAAATCAATAGAAGTTACTTAAAACTTCACGAAGGTAGATTTCATTCTGAGAGTTTATTCTAACAGATACATAGCCATTTAGACAAAAAGACCGATTAGCGCGAGTTTTTATACTTACGTGATCACGTTAACTTGGGGCCGATTTCACCAATGAAACTAATCGCAATTAGTTCAACTAAGCTCAGTTTAGGCAAATACAGCGTTACGATTGGTTGAGACCGCTGAGAAACTACCAATCAGAACGCTGTCTTCTCACAAACTGCGTTTAGTTGAAGAAATCGCGATTAGTTTCATTGGTGAAATCGGTCCTTAAACGTTGCCTTTAAGGTGCTCCCTCAGTTGGGAGCATTCGCCTGTAATGTAACGTTACAGAGTCGAGCATTACATCAGTGAGGGAGAAAAGCCGAGCATTACAGTGCTCAACCTGTAATGTTACAGATTCTAGCAGTACATTGGTGACGGAAGAGAACCGAGCATTTACATGTATCATGCAGCTATATTTTGAGAAAATTTGCTCCAGCCACCTTGAGCCACCGCCTTGTCACCTGGACCGTTCGCCTATAATGTAACATATCCAATTTTATTTTGAGCATTACATTACAGTACTGCCTCCCTGACTTGACCGGCATTCGACTGTAATGTAACATTTCAGATTCGATTTTGATTTTGTAATGCTCGGTTCTCTTCTTTCACCAATGTAATGCTCGAATCTATAACATTATATATTACGCACTGTAATGCTCGGTTCTCCGCTTTAACTGATGTAATGCTTGTCTCTGTAAAGTTACACTCCAAGTGAGGAGGGCACCTTTATGCAATGTGTATTGGGCCTCTTGGGTTTTAAATTATTTTCACCAGACGGCGATTATTTTATTTTAGTACCAATTGAAGTTTAAGGTAACGCGGTCATTGTGACGTGCAAGTGACAAAGTGACTAGTCAGAATCTAAAACATAATAAAGCGGATTCGATCAAGAAATCAAAAGCTGCGTAAATTCATCCTGAAAACTGGTAAATTATTTTAAAAATACCTAGTTTTCATATAAGTACGGGAATATATTTTCTACAAATAAATCTGGAAAATATAATAAAAAAACTGTTTTTAACACAGATAGCAAATAATAGCAATATACTTAAATCTTATATTAATAAGCTTAAATTAAATAAATCTGTATCGCAGATTAGATTTCATTGTTCTTCAAGCCAATGACACAATATATTGCTAAACCACTCCCATTCTTATTTAGTTCATTGTCGTCTAAATTCTAACAGGGAAAAAATTAAAAAAAAACGTATCAAAGAGCTTAGTGAGAGATTTCAAACGTACTCGATCGCGTTAATGTAAACGTTGTCTTTGCCGAGTCTTTTAACGTACTCACTCGTGATAACGGAAACGATCTCTTATGTCAAAATGTATACAAAAACCGGCCAAGTGCGAGTCGGACTCGCACACGAAGGGTTCCGTACCATTATCGCAAAACACTGCAAAAAAAATCACTTTTGTTGTATGGGAGCCCCCCTTAATTTATTTTATTTTAATTTAATAATAATTATTTTTTTAAGAGAATATACAACTAAATATTCTGTGAATATTTCAAGCGTGTACCTGTTGCCGTTATTAATATCGAGCAAAAAACGGCAAAAATATCACGTTTGTTGTATGGGAGCCCCCCTTAAATATTAATTTTATACTGTTTTTAGTATTAGTTGTTATAGCGGCAACAGGAATACATCATCTGTGAAAATTTCAACTGTCTAACTATCACGGTTCATTAGATACAGCCTGGTGACAGACAGACAGACAGACAGACGGACAGCGAAGTCTCAGTAATAGGGTCCCGTTTTTACCCTTTGGGTACGGAACTCTAAAAAAGAGGTTTCTCCTTACCGTCACTAGACGGCGCTTATACAGTTTCAATACAAATTGACGTTTACGTTAACGCAATTGAGCGTGAGTAAAAACTCGCACTTAAGCCTCTGATGTCAATTTGATTATAAACGTGGTTTTCCCTTACTGTCACCAGATGGTGCTTATCCAATTTCAATTTATACAATTATTTAATTTATTATTATACAAATTGACGTTTATTTCAACGCGACCTACCACAAGTAAAAACTCTCAATAAGCCCACAGTTATGGAAAAGGCTAATAAAAATAAAACTATGTGGGCATCCAAGCAGAAAGGGTCCAGTTTTGGGGTATTGAGTTAAGACTAGTTTCGGTATCTAGAATAGCCAATAATAATGATTAAAAAAATATTCAAAAACTTGCATTTTTTTTTTATCCGACATTTGAATTTGAAAGCATACTTGTGTTTGTATGAGGGCAACTTAACAAAACTGCGTATATCTCGACAACTAACGAGAATTGTGGCCCAATTGACAAGTGAATTCGGCAAGGCCAAGGGTTTTGACCCCATCAATCGAGCAATCACATGCGAGATGAAAGACGTGATGTGAATTTCCGTCTATATGATTGGTCGATTGATGATGTCAAAACGCTTTGCCATGCCGAATTCACTTACGCAATTAGTCTGAGAGACCCTTTTTACTTGGACTACCTTTAGTTGGTAGTTGGTATGTAAGATACGTAGCAGACGGCGTTTTATAGTCTCTGCCTACCCCGATGGGAAAAGAGTGTGGTGAGTGAATGTGTAAAACTACAGTTCGCGTCACATAAATTTGCCGAACAAAAACCACGCTTGCCAGTGCGCTGTGGTTTTAATAAAAGATTTACTACTGCACAGTCATTTGTAGCCTACTTCAAGGGTATTACGAAGTGCCCATCATGATTCCGTTGTGTGTAAGTGAGTTCGGCAGGGCAAAGGGAACAACTCCATGAAAGAGCATAATACATTTCCTTTAAATGTTTTTGGTATTGCGTAAATAATTTATAAAGGATACGTCCTCCATCCTATGAGTTGAATTCACATATCCTTTCGAGTGCATCGCAATACGTTATTTTAAAGGTATCGTCACCTTTACCTATACGTGATCTTTGCCGAATTCACTTACGCAATTAGGCTACTGGGGTGGCACTATAACGCGTCAACGCCATCTTAAGTCCGCTGTGATAAGTGAGAACAGGATAGTGCTTTTTGTCCGGTATAGCTCCGTCTCTGTCTCACAGTGGAACAATGACAGTTTTGAGACGAAAGGTCCCTGTATGGCTCTGTCTCTCCCTCACACTGGAATCATGTTGGTTTAGAAATCATAGTAAACAGAGTGGCAAACTTCAACTCATTTATATTTTTTTTTAAAGAAACTGCTCCATCAATGAACTTTCGAAGATTTTGCTAATGTCAAAGTATTAGATGGTATAAATTGGTCGTTTCTCAATTAAGAATCACGGCAAACTTACATGACGGGTACTGTAAAACATTGATAGGTCAGATAAAACTGTGCTTTGGTAGTTGGCAGAAACTACACAAAGTTTATGATGTTTCAAATGAATTTGTTTTGCGTAATTCGAAACTTAAATATAAAATATTTGGGTTACGAATTAAGCATCACAGTAGCATTTAGCTGTATTTAAATCTTTTATAGTGACACTACTCTCCGTGCAGCCAGGAATTTTACATTTTCCAGCTCAACAACTACTCATTTATTGATGAACTAATGCGGAACTGATTTGATTTCTTATAACAATCGATTTTATTAATGAAGAAATTTTAATCGATTTAACACATTGTAATTTGTATTTTTTTTAATCATATTTATTGCATCCATAATGCCCAAAGGGATGGTTAATATTAGCAACAAAATGCTAATAAAATCGTAAGTATTTTAGTTATTTTATTTGCTGTTTTTATATATTTGTATACCCAATATATTTATTTTAATTTTACCTTTTCACGTATACACTGCGATATTTACTGCTACGTAAATTCGATTCAATTTTGAGTTTTAATTCATCGGATTAGCGGAGCGTATATGCAGGTCGCATCACTTCTGTCAGCGTCATGAAGTATTGCATTTTATTGTCTATGGTTGTCTGTTAATAATTATGAAACTTTTTAAGCGTGCATCTGTCAAATTTAAAAAACAGGCTGGACGGAGAGTAATAATATATGTATATGGTCGACCTCGTTACTGATTTATCACCCTAAAATTGACGAATCTTTCAATGGCAGTGAAGTTTTAACTTGATTGGTTGCCATAGTTATCAAAAGTGATAGAGAAAAAACGAGGTCAACTTCACCAAATACACGTACATACCTCTATACTCTGCCCAACATGAAGGTACAATATTTAATAACAAAGCACTGACAGCTGTCAGCTGAAAACTTTTTATTTTTAGGTTTGGTCTAATCTAATCTTCTAGTCCTATGACCTTGGATATTTTATGTTCTCAAACAATCTTTCATCTGTACTAACCCAGTTAAATCGATGTACAACAAACAACATTCTATATCTAATTCGTTTTATTACTCTAAAACATTTGTTGTTCAGTAGAGGGTAGCCCTAAAAAAAATCCGCTGTTTTACGTTGTTAGTAAACATTGTATCTTCAAAATGCCTGTAGTATAGTCCTCCAATATAAAACTTAAACGACGAGTCACAACTTAATACATTCAATAGCTCGCCAGTTCACACTCAAGTGTCTCTCACTCAGTATTCGCTACTGCTAGCGTTGTAAAACGATGGTCAGTTGACTGCCACCTCTACTGGCAGTGACTCCGCTTCTGTGGGTAGTTGTAACTGTGGTGTCTCTTCAGCTGGTAAACAGAAAATGAGTGTTTTAATAAAATACAATGCATTTATTTGTCAGAATATTCTGCCGTTTTCAACGTACAAATATGGTTTGTAAAATTATGGGTCATCATTACATTAAAATTAAATTATTAATCATTAGAAAAACAAATAATTTAAACAAATTGAACAATAGTTGTAAAAGAGATTAATTATATAAGTCAAAATTTAATGAAGTCAAGAAGATAAAATATGATTTGTCAAATATTTAGGTAAATTTTTAATACATAAAATCTTCAGTCGAGTATAGTTATCGGCACGTAAATTGGAAAGGTTTTGGCGTAATGGGGGTAACTGACCAACCACCGTATAGAGCAAACGGAACGTACACGCGACGCGATTGATCAGTCGATCCTTGTGCCAACTGACTAACCAATCGCGTGCTCGGAACGGTGCTAAACGTTTCCCGCATCGGGTTTGAAACCGAAGAGACCTTAAAAACGACTTGTGCGCATCTAACGACTCTTGCCAAGTTACGTGCTGACAACTATAATAACATTTGCTTAAGAAAGTTAAATAATTTACCGAGTAATAACGGTGGCCTTGAGGCCAGTAAAGATTTACAGGATAGTACCATATATGAGTCTCGTTGTGCTCCACTCCGGGGTACAGGCCCCGCCACCAATTTTTCGCTGTCTATTGCTAAATTAGGTCTCAATCCTTTAGGTAGGAGTCTAAAGCGTCGTCCTAATAAAAAGCGAACATCGCGCAAATACGCAACTGTCGCGTTAACTTGTATAGTGTTTGCCAAAGTTTGGGCCGCCCTGGAGTTATGGGGTGGGCCATCAGCGCTGGAATGGCCTGAAATACGACGCCTAACTCTTCACACCATCTCCTTTTGGTTCTACCGCGTTACTGGTCCCTGTTATTGGGAATCCAATATGCGGTCTATAAATCTCTACATCTAGCTTTAAGTGCGCTTTTTCAATTTATATGTACTTTCTAGGTTTTATTGGAAATCGATGACTATTGAAGGAAAACATCGTGAGGAAACATGTACGTATAATTATTATAAGTTTGTGCTCAATTGGTGTAATTGCTGCAAGGCGATCCAGTGCGAGGATAAACAAATAATTAAGTCCCCATTAGCAAATAGTTATTTATGCTACAAGTGCGGAAGGTAGGTGATTCCCGATGAGTGGCATTTTTATTCACAAGCGAGCGAAGCGAGTGAGTGGATAAATCGACACGAGTCGGAAATCATCTTACGTACGTGTATCATACAACATTTTACTATGCACTGTGCGAGGAAATAAAAAAAATATATCTGAACCAAGAAAGAAATTAATAAAATGGCGGGCTTATACAAACGCGCTCTTCATATCCACAGATTAACTATTAGTTCCTCGGGCATATCTACTGCGCATGTTCAAATAGCTGTCACGTCGTAACGAAAAAAGGCACGAGCAAAATATACGTTCTGCCAAACATATTTAATGAATTTTTTAAATTAATTTATTCATCAAAATCTAAATCTAGAGTAACTAAAAACGCCTTTAATGAAGTATTAGTTTTATTTTGCCTTTATATGAATGATAATCTGTACTTAACTAATTTGTAAAACTTATCTCAAATAATAAAAACTCTATGCGTCGGGCTGACGTTGGAGTTAAAAATTAAAGAAATACAAAAAAGTAAAAAGCACTAGTTAAAAAAGTGACACTTTCCGCACAGTTTGGCTGCTTGGAAAACGCTCTTTTCGAGGACATGCATTGTAAAACTAATTGTAGTATGTTTTTGCTTTAGAGGCAGATAGGTTCGAGGGTCAGTTAAAAATACTTACGATCTGTGGATATAGTAGGTAGGTCTTCAGAAATGTCCATGGGCGCGGCTGCCGGCGGTGCTGCAGCTGGTAACTGGAAGAATGATCATAAGATAAGAATGACAAATTATGACTGAATTCCCCGAAAGGTAACAAGGTTGAAGGCAGAGGTCGGAGGTAGAGGTCTGACCAGCCTACAGCATGACTTTACTCCCTAAGCAGCTTCGATCAATAATACACTAGATGACCGGTAAGCGCTTCAAAAACGGGCCGAAAATTAAGGCCAGAAATACGGTTCTGGGTCTTATTTAAAATTAGTATGGTCCAATCATAACCAACATTGAGACTTCAAAATGCCGCAGTCTGCATTCAAAAATTGAGCAAACGTAAAACCGGGATTTTGGAAGGAATATCTTTTTTTGATAAGTCTATTTCAATAAGTGTTTTTCATAGAGTAAAAACCAAATTAAATAGTAAATATGAAACAATTATCAAACGATCATCTATCATCGGTCTAAAATCTATTCTAACAAACATAAACTGTTCTGGAACTTTGCAATTTAGACTTTAAAACATGCGTGTAAGATTAAATTTGTTTTGATGTATGTTGAGCAGCGAAGAGAGGTCATCATTTTTTATTGGTTTTTTTCTACATAGCTTTGTGAATGCAACTTTAAGCATTGCTTATAAGGTTGGATTTGCATTAATCTATATTTATTTCAACTAGAATTACGTAGGTGCACAATTGGCGACAGTTTTAAAGGAGAAGTTTTGTATGGGATTGTGCATCTATACTGTGATTTTTAATTTCGTGGACTAAACTGACAGCTGCTATTGATCACGTCGGGGTCACCAGTTTGGGGGCATGCGGAACAGGGTGTAAAGTCCCGCAAACCTCCATAGAAAAGGGAGGATCCTCCGACCAGACGGGTGTTGTATCTGGTCCGGGCAACTGCCCAACGGTTATCGTCGGACTGTTGTATACGTTCAAATCGCGCCGAAAACTTTGCTTGCGCGATGCAGGATTTGTGTGACGTCATGTCATTAGCTTGTAAGTGGCAGCGTCGGTGCCGCTACAACCTTATTTTTTTTAATGTTGCAAGCGCGGAGCATAGTTATTGTAGGTAAGGCTCAATCATAAGTGTTTCATAGAATCGATGTGACATGACTCCTGAATTTATTTTTACTAATTGGTGTAAATAAATGTTTTATGAATATAAACGTAATATATTTAAATATAACAGTATTCATACACATATTACATGAACTTTTATTGTGTTAAATATGAAATCAACAATAAAATAAATGCAATCGATAAAATTAAGTCTGACATAAATGAGTAGAAACTAAATATGCGCTGCTAGATTCTAAACAAATTATTTTTTTATGCCGTGAAATAGTTTCATTTTCGATCTACTTCGATTTTCGATTAACTTTCGATCACTCAGGATAGTTAGGGTACGACACTATTTTAATGTAAAGATAAAGTGACAACCCCCCAAATGTAAGTTTAGTCCACAAAATAAAAAATCACATTATAGTGTATTATTGATCGAAGCTAAGCACGAAGTCCGTAGTTTCGGCCTTCGTTACGGGCATTTCCTACTCCGTATCAACTACGGACGGGTGATTCGTTAAGGGCCCGAACTAAAGAGTGAATGAACGACACAATTTAACAGTTGTACCTACTCCCGATGTGTTTTTTTAACCGACCGAAAAATGTTATCGGGGCCCATAACTTCGATGACTGAGATAGGGCGTATACCCCCTGTTGCCACATCAATATTTTACTGCGCAACATAGACATATTCAATAATATGGACTAGGCATACCTACAAAAAAAACGTGCCTACCTAAACCTTAAAATGGCACATAAAATGGCTGCCGATGCTATGGTTGTGTCAATCACGGAACACACACACATTAATAATACAAAAAGTAAACAACCATTTGACAGCAGGACTACGACGAACACAACCACAAAATTCGGCACCTAATATGGCGAATATGGCACGTACCTACAACTGTCTCTAAGTCATAACAAAAGGTTGCCATAATGAGCAACAACTGAAATATTGTTGTCTCTTTTGTCAAATACGATTACTACATTAGAAAGAATGAAACAAAACGATTTTTCACATTCCGTATCGTAATTCACTCATATTTGTATAAGCTAATGTATGTATAGAACATCGCGACGCCTCCATGTTTTTCCTAGCTCAATGCTGCGCAACAACTCGTCTCATGTTCAGAATGACAACACGGTTGGCAGGGGTCAAGCTGTCGGCTACTGCACTGTGTATAGCGGGTTCGATTCCCGCACGGAACAAATATTTGTATGACCTACAGATACTTTAAAATGTTTGTTAACATACCCACAAAACAGAGAAATATTCCTGGAGTGGGCAAAAGTTTAAAAGACAAGAAAAAAGAGTCGCCATTAAGTATGCATTGAGTTTTACAAGTTTTAAACATTGTCGCCGAGATGATACTGCAAATAAAAAAGAAAAAAAGAAAATGATTACTGTACCTCTGGCGCAATCCTCATAATCTTTCCAACTTTGTGTCTGACGCTAAACGGAGCGCAGGATTCATAGTAGTTGATGACAAAATCAGGGTAGGCCTCACCCAACTCATGGCCTGGTACCACATCAAAGTCTGTGCATCCATGCCTGTAAAATTAAGAAGATTTAAGTCAACGGAACAGAAATGTAGAGATCCGCAAAAGAACCAGGGTTACCAACATAGCCCGAAGAATTTGCCTAACTTAAGTGGCAGTGGGCAGGGCACATTGCTCGCAGAACGGATGGCCGATGGGGCAGAAAGGTTCTGGAGTGGCGACCGCGAACCGGAAGACGTTGCGTTGGAAGGCCTCCCACCAGCTGGTGGACCGATGATCTGGTGAAGGGGGGGGGGGTCCGCTGCGAGACGCACGGGACCGGTCAATGTGGCGACGCCTGGGGGAGGCCTATGTCCAGCAGTGGACGTCTTTCGGCTGAAATGATGATGATGATGAAGTCCACGGCAGTGCCCCCAAGTCGAGCAAACACAACCGTACCATCCTTTTCTCGTAGCCATTCAAGATATTTTCAACCCCTGTAACTTCGTTGTGAATAAAGCTAGTGTGAATTATGATAGATTTAATAGTCACTACAATATCAAGAGCAGTGGTGGCCCAGTGATAACAGCCGCGACTTACAAGTTGTAGGTCGTGGATTCGAACCCAGGCAAGGCGCTTTACTTTGTGTAAATTATTTCATCACCACTGCTCTCAAAACGGTGAAGGAAAACATCGTGAGGAAACCGGCATGTTCTAGAACCAAAAATTCGACGACATGTGAAATCCACCAACCCGCACTGGGCCCGCGTGGTGGATTACGGCCCATTGCCTCTCACAGAGAGGAAGCCTGTACGCAAAACGGACCAAATGAGAATGTCTAAGTGCGGGAAAACCGCCTAAGTGCGAATTGCACTCGCGCACTAATAGTTTCGTACCATTATTCCAAAAAAATCACGTTTGTTGTATGGGAGCCCCACTTAATTTTTTGTTTTTTTTTTGTTATAGATAGGCTCGCGTTTGACCACTATCTCACCCACTATTATTTTACACAATAACTCGTTTCTAATCTTAATTAAAATAAAGTCTTACCATTTGACTAAGAAGTACAATGAGCCATGGAACAGCTGACCAGCAAGAATCTTCTCAGGTGATAACCCTCGCGCTAGGCCACGTGGCTTTTCAATCTCTTGTAAGACCTGAAGAAAAATTATACCGATTATGATACATAGCCGAATACATATTGAAAAAGGTGTAAAATCGAGATTTAAGAGTAAAATAAAATTGCTTACAATATTTTTGACACTTTTACATAATTTTAAGTGTGTGAATATCTCTCTTATTGTGTTTTTGTTGTTAAAAATCCACACTTATATAGTCCTAAGATGTGCCATACACCTTTTTAGGGTTCTGTACCTCAAAAGGTAAAAATAGGAATCCCTATAAGATCACTTTCTTGTCCGTCTGTCACCACCGATTTTCTCGGGAGCGGGTGAACCTAGCGAGTTGAAATTTATATCAAATACTGAGGTCTATAGTCCCTATTAGGTATATAAAAATCAAGGTCCTGAGTCAACACGATAAAAAGATATAGGCAAAGAACAATGGCAGGTGCCCATACATTGTTTTAGCTGAGATTAAATTCGAAAGTCTTTAAATGAAAAATATTTGGTTTAACTCAGGGTGATGTTCTGAATTAGTTTGTGCAAGAATTTTTGTTCGAGAATGTAGATAATCATAGATATTCAGTCATAAACTTTTGTAGGTTATGTCTGGGTAACTTTTAATAATGTGTTTAATAGGTAATATTATTCAATTTCGTGGAAGTAAAAGGGGAATATCGCATTAGTATTTCCCTTACCTAGTTATTTTAGCATGAAATGTGTAGTATACTCTTTGGAAAGAATATATTTATTTAAACTAATTTACTTTGACTCGTATCAAAAGGTTGTCGTCAACAACCAAGCTATATTTTTTTAGACTTGGGTACTAGTCTTTTTGCCAATCATTAATTGAAAGTAATTAATTTATTTCTACTACACTATAATATTATTACCTACCTGCAAGGAACATCTACACATAGACATAAACTGTATTGTTAACTCATTTACTGCAATAAATACAATAATGATATTATTACTTAATATAGTAACTACTTGTCACTTAGCAGATAAAATATATAATGGCAACACTATGCTAAAGAAATGAACTAAAAAATCAAATAACTTTTTTATTTATTATGTTTTTCTTTATCTATTTTGGACCAGGCCTAATTATACTTTAAAAAACAAAGACAATTAATAGAATTTCTTTCGTATATAACTCACTTTCAGACGCTCAAATTTAATTCAGCTAAAATTTCGCCATTGTTCTTTAGATTTTCGCGAAAACTTGTCAAGTATAGTCCCCGGCATGTAACTTGGCAAGGTTTTGACGTAGTGGGGGTAAGTACGCGCATAAAGCGCGAACAGACCAACCACCGTATAGAACGAACGGAACGTGGACGCGACGCGATTGGTCAGTCGATCCTTGTGTCAACTGACTAACCAATCGCGCGCTCGGAGCGGTGCTAAACTCTCCCCGCGTCCCGCTTGGTAACCAGAGAGACCTAAAAAATGATTTGTGCGCATCTAACAACTCTTGCCAAGTTACGTGCCGACAACTATACCAAAATTTACCTTAATTTACAACTTTTTTTTATTATTCGGAATTTTTCCTATACTTGTGCTGTAACACCTTGTTTTTTTTTGTTGAAGCGGGAGGGCGTGTCAGTCTTTTACTGACTAAAACCCACCCGTGTTCCTTCAATTGCTTGTGCCACGGCCGCGGTAACTCTTTCAAATTTATCCGCGACCCGTGGCTCATACACCTAGGTACAAAAATAAGATTGCAATATTAACGATTGCATAATACAATTGAACATCAAGGCGCAGTATTGAAAGATTTCACAGTGATTGAATTTGAATTTTGCAACTGTAAGCAATAATATTGTAAGTGTATGGGACACCTACGAGTCAGTGCCAAAACAACTGCTATCTACAAACAGTTTTCAACAATACAATTTATAATGAACAGAATATCAACTTCAATTGAGTACTACTTATGTATTAGAAAATGCATCGGATAGAAGACTTTTTTCTGCTATTGGTGCGGTTTGACTATTCATTCAATGGGAAATTATATTGTTTTTACTATAGATAGATCAATTAACAGCCCAAGCAGTATGCAGATGTGTCAGCACTAACTGCAAGAAAGAACTCATTTTAATAAATGCTTACTACAAAACTTACTTCATTCTTATCATTCTTTTTCTTCTTATCTCCTCGCCTACTTCTCTTACGGCTAGCCAAAGTCTCTTCAATGGGATCAGGAGTTGCAGACGCGGCAGTAGCAGCGGCGGCAGCAGCAGCAGCAGCAGTGGCGGCTGCAGCGGCTGCTGCGACTGCAGCCTCCTTCTCCCGCTTCATACGAGCTTCCTCATATGCTGATATAAGCTCCGGACAGTCGAGATTATCCTCTGGCTCCCATGTATTGTCGTCACTGAAATGATGTAATCATGATTTAATAACGAAAGAAATATAGGGGAGGGACCAGTAATCCTAGAACCAATAACTAGAAAACAAACCACCCCATGACTTAATTACAAAGTCAAAGTATTTATTAGTGTGATTTTGGGGTGCATGAGAAGAGCCTCCCCGAGCGGCGTCCAGATCATAATAAAACGCCCGGCGCACCCTGGTAACAGCTGGCACTCGGTAACGCAGAGTCCAGCTGGCCAATCTTCTCACCACGATGTTTCCTCACGGTCCCCCTCAGGACCACCAACACAGGCTCTTATTAGACTCACTACAATCGGAACACCTAAATTCCAATCGGCATACACAAATCCGACCACGTCAACTCTCTGAGCCTGCCTTGACCGTCCTCTCGATCAACATTGAGGGTTTTTCTTCGGACAAAGCGCTGGTTCTTTCTGAACTCTGCCTAGCTGCGCAGTGCGATATTCTCTGCGTTCAAGAAACTCACAGAGACAACAATCAACCTAGGCCGCAAATGCAACGGATCCTAAAAACTACCGCCCAATTTCATTGCTATGCCACACATTCAAACTATTTGAACGGCTAATCCTGGGCCGCCTCCAGCCCATAGTCGATCCTGATTTGATCCCAGAACAAGCTGGTTTCCGACCTGGAAAATCATGTACTGGACAAATCCTCCGACTGACTGAATACATCGAGGATGGTTACGATTCCAACCAAGTAACCGGGGTCGTCCTCGTTGACCTGTCAGCGGCTTACGACACGGTCAATGTTAAAAGATTGCTGTTCAAATTAAAAACCCTAATAGATGATCTAGCATTCATAAGCATTATGGGTGAAATGTTGCGTAACCGGCGGTTTATAGTTCACCTTAACTCAGATAAAAGCAGATGGCGTATCTTAAAAAACGGCTTGCCCCAAGGCAGTGTTCTGGCTCCTATTTTGTTCAATATTTATACGAACGACCAGCCCAAAACGACGAACATAGAACGATTCCTCTACGCGGATGACTTGGCACTAGCCACGAGGACAAAAAACTTTGAGGATGCCGAAGCTAACCTGGAAAAGGCTCTGGTGGATCTTAGTGGATACTACGAAAATAATGCATTAAGGCCTAATCCATCTAAAACTCAGTCATGCTCATTCCACCTGAGAAACCGCCAGGCCACTAGAAAACTGAACATCAAGTGGCGAGGTGCCGACATAGACCACAATGATAACCCTGTCTACTTGGGTGCCACCTTGGACCGATCACTGACATACAAGAAGCACTGTATTAAAACTAAATTTAAAGTTGGCACCCGCAATAATCTGCTTCGCCGTCTGACATCTACTGCCTGGGGTGCCTCCCCACATGTACTTCGTACATCGGGCTTAGCACTCTGCTTCTCGGCTGGCGAATTCGCATGCCCAGTGTGGCATCGATCCGTCCATGCCCGACAAGTTGATGTAGCCCTCAATGAGACATGCAGGATAATTACGGGCTGCCTAAAACCCACACCACTCGCAGCACTGTACCCGCTTGCAGGAATAGCCCCTCCGGAGGTCCGAAGAGAAATGGCCTGTTCTGCCGAAAAACACAAGCAGGAGACAGATAGACGACACTCTCTATACAATATGGACAAGCCAAGGGGCAGATTGAAGAGTCGGAAAAGCTTTCTGAGGTTAACCAAACCTATTAATGATAGCAGTTCTAGTGAGGCAAAGAAGAGACTGTGGCTCCTCAAACATCCTCCTCCGACTGAATATGTTGAGCCTGCAGAAAAGCTCCCTGCAGGCCACCAACTTCCATGGCCCACCTGGAAATCTTTAAACCGACTCCGAAGCCAAGTGGGTCGCTGCAGGCACAACTTAGTTAGGTGGGGGTACTCCAATAACCCGCAGTGCGATTGCGGAGCTACGTCCCAAACAATGACTCACCTCCTATCGTGCTCTCTGTGCAACAACACCTGCACCCTGAAGGACCTTTGTGAGGCAAATGAAAACGCTGTTGCCGTGGCTGAGTTCTGGTCAAAACGTATATGATTGAGGAATCATCGATACGACGAAGAAGAAGAAGTGTGATTTTTGGTGATATAGTGGGTCTTAGCCCCCTTACGCACTAGCGGTTGGCTGCCTAGGCGGTTCATTTGATCGGCCAGCCGCCTGACACGGTTGGAATAGCGGCTGACCGCCATGGCGGCCAACCGCGATGAAACCACGTCAAGCAGTTGGACCGCTAATGTACGTACGCTGAGCGGGACTGCGGGACCATCCGACTCTAGGGCTTGATATTAAATTAATTTATAATTGTGCTGTTTAGAGAAAATCAGAAACAGTTACAAGTTAGTTTATTTTACGACAAATAGTTTAAGAAAATAAAAAAATATTACTTGTGTGTTGTTAGTACTTAATTACGATTTTTTATTTTACTTATTGTTGTCCCATAAGTTTACTCAGTTGTATAGCTAATATTTTTATAGATTATTTTATTTGTTGTTGTTAAGAAATATTAAATATAGCCTAATGTACTTAATAATTCCATAAGTTTCTTTCCTTCACTTTTGTAAACCTAGGAGGCCTCGGTTGGCGGCAGCTTTGCTTCAAGTGAGTTCCACCAAGTGAAGGCACCATTGGAGCACAAAATCTAAATTCAAGCAATTTGGGAACTTCAAAATGAGCACTAAATAATAAGGTGGTGTGCAAAGCCCTACAGTCCCGTTCTGCGTTCATAAATACATCAACGGCGGCTCGCCGCAAACTAAACCGCCCATGAACCGCCAGTGCGTATAATATGGCGGCCAGCCGCGAAGCGAGCCGCGGTTCAAATTTTGTGGTGGTTAAACGCGTAAGATTACAAGCGGTTGCATGATAAAATGTAAAAGCGGCTAGCCTCGCGGTTAGCCGCCCTCGCGGATAACTGCTAGTGAGTATGGGTTATAGTAAGGTTATGGTAAATCAAAAAACTACCCAGTAGGGTTAATACACTATTTAACAATATAAGAATTTAAAATCAATATTACCTACATACAAATTAACAAAAATATCAATTTTAATAATACAATAAATTTTTATAATAAACATTTAGAATACAATTAGTTATTATAATAAATATTTAGAACTCAATTTACAAGTTAAGTTTTGATTTTTCAAGCATAAATATCATTTAGTTTATTACATTTATCAATTAAAAAAAATCAAAAAGCCCGCCTGCTTAAAAAACAAACTAAAAAGACGTAAACAAGAAGAAATTCATGCTGTGCAGTCGGAGGATACATATTTGCGAGCTGGCTGACAAAAACCAGATGTATCCTCCGACTGCACAGCATGAATTGGCCAAGTACAAAGGTCCATTTGAGGGACTAAGTGCTGAAACCAAACCCCCCTAATATAGAACATAGAACCACTGGGCCACCACTGCTCTTCTATTGTCTTAAGTTTATATAGAGAACTAGCTGACCCGGCAAACTTTGTTTTGCCATAAAAACACCTAATATGCATCTACCCTACCCTACCCTACCTACCCTACCCTACCCTACCTACCCTACCCTACCTACCCTACCCTACCCTACCTACCCTACTTACCCTACCTACCCTACCCTACCTACCCTACCCTACCTACCCTACCCTACCTACCCTACCCTACCTACCCTACCTACCCTACCCTACCTACCCTACCCTACCTACCCTACCCTACCTACCCTACCCTAATTTTCCTTTTTCTTTTTTTTTTTTTGTAAATCTAAACCATTCTCGAATCTCCACGAACACACACAAAAAATTTCATCAAAATCGGTCCAGTCGTTTAGGAGGAGTTCAGTCACATACACACGCACACAAGAAATATATATATTAAGATTAGAAGCTGCTTAATTTTGATATAAGAATTTATGCATGTTGTTTCCAAGTCAGTTTAAAGTCAATTGTCAAGCCTCGAAATGTAATATGTTCTACTTCTTTAATTCTGTTATTGTCAAAACTTATATTTATGTCAGGAGTGGCCAATCTACGTCAAAACTGCATAATTTAAGTTATATTTAAATTACATTTTAAATTATCACGTTAATTCCAGCCAGTTCCCCAGTTCCAGTTCCGCCAGTTAATTCATTGTTGCAATGCATCTTTGATGTCACATTCAGTTTATATTTTATTATTTCTCGTTATCATGCTGTCATCAACAAAAAGAACCATAGGTAAAGTGACATGTTTTGGTATAACATTTATGTAAGCTAAAAACAATGGCGGACTCAATACGCTACCCTGTGTAACGTCAAAACTTATTTTACATTTTCTTTGGATCCTGTTTTATCCTTTTTTGAAATCTGTCTAATTTCCATGCACAGTGTTCTATTGTCTAAAGAGAAAGTGCATTGTCCCTTATTTCATATACATAACATTACAGCCCAATCCCTCTCTCAGAGTAGAACTGTTTCCTAGCAGTGAGGCTTTTTATTAAGCTGATAATTCTAAGGGCACAGAAATATCACAGTCTAAATTATAGGCACATATTCTTACACAATGCTACTAGAATCTGCTAGATTTATTTCATTTACAGACTAATAACAAACTTAATAAAAATCATTTGTAACTAATGAAATAAAATCTGTTAATATTTCAAGCTGCAATATTGAATAAGATTCTTTTAATGTTTGTAACACAAGTACAAAACAACAAAAACACTTACTGAGAATAGCCCTTCCATTTCAACAAGAATTCGACCTTGCCATTCTTGATCCTTCGATCCAGAACTTTCTCCACAGAGAACTCCTCATGTCTTCCACTTTGAGGACCTGATGATGGCGCCATCGTGGTCATAGCTGGCGCAGTTTCCATTGGCTGACTAGGTGGTATCGATGGAACGTAGCCGAGGTCAGGTTGAGCCAATGACTCCATAGATTCATCCATGGTAAACGCTGGAAATTAATCTTTTCTTGTAATTTTTTTTCGCTGCAAATACTGTTTTACTTACAAAAGGTGAAATATTCAACTTAATCATGGATGACTAAAGTGTAATATGAATAATACGTGCAAGTTTAATAATAATAATGTTATGTTTTTGTTGTTTTTTGCTTAGCGTCATATTGTTGTTGCGAAACCGGCTTACAGAAGTTGGTGGGAAATATTTACTGACCTTTACTCTTTCAGAATTTAAAGCACTGCACGAACTTAATTACAATTAAAGTTGTAGTTTATGTTAATTATACCAAAATTCAAATAAGATTGTTGGTTATTATATTTTGCGGAAACACAAGCGATAGTACAATTTTGTTTTGACTGCTTCTGACAACTTTACTTTGACATATCCTTGGGTCAATATTTTTTTTATATTTATTTCGGCTATGCCGCTGGCTTGGTTACGAGCCTTTAAGCCAAGTCTTTACTAAAAAAATCTTAATTTGAATTTTGATCATTGTGTCAAGACAAGAAAGAAGTGTTTCCCGAGCCCACTTGGATCGGTTTCCAACCGCAACCGATTGGTTACTTTTTCCAATACTGTACTGAACGACGTGTTGGCAATTTTATTATTAGTTAAAGAAATAAAATAAAACATAATATTAACAATAATATGGCAAGAACTAGTCACCAGTAAAATTTTTATAAAAAAAAGTCTTTGTGACCATGCAACCACCCACCACAAATTTTAACGAACTACAAAAAAAGATCATAATATCACACAAATACAAATCCTTCATCACGTAATCTAAGTTCTCCGCTTGATTTAAACACGTACGACGTCCTGACAACAACAATCAGGCAGTTGACCGGACCAGACACTGTCAGGCACAACAACCGTCTAATCCAAGGATCCTCCCATTTCAATGGAGGTGGCCTGACTTCAAACCATGTTCCAAATATATTTCTATAAGGGGTTTCCTTGACTCATATTAAACTCAGGGCCTACCTAAGGACATGCCTCAACTCTTTTCCTGCCCAGCACACACAACCATTTACTACTACCATGATTTAAACGAAGCCAATGATGACAGAGCTATTTACGTGTCTAGTATTGCTAAAGTTTGTCTATCATAGCTATGCATTAATCAAAAAAGTGGGCAACCGAAAATTTGGGGAAGGTTACACCGTCTGTACTATGAAAGTTCATTTTGATAGTTGTTTTTTTGGTGTTTTGGTAGGTTATTTTGTTTATATTCTGATTCGTTCCTGGTAAATAATAATTACTTTGATACGATGTAGTGTGGATTTCATACAGTTTTATCACTGTGAATGACCGTTTTCTCAATGTGTTATTACTGCAAAACCACATATTGATATTTTGCTTCATAATATGTAATTAGATACGATCTTATTGTAAACAACATGGACAGACGTACGAGTACTCGAAATAATATTCTAAGTTAAATAATCTATTATGCAAAAATCAAAAGGCAAAATTTCTAAATCAGTAGCTTGATGTACACGTCAATGTTGCGATATCTTGTAAACATTGTCGTTTTTGGCTAAGAACGACATCATGATGTTCCTTCACACCTTGGAATTTACATAACGTAATATAATAACTCCCGCAATCAACTTCTAATAGATTTAACCATATTTCTAATTGGATGTGACAAACAATATACAGCTGCAATCTGACAGCTCAAGTACCACGAAAGTCAAAAGTGACAGATGTTAAAGCATACCACTTAAAAAACTTTCTGGGGATACCAATTAAAAGTTCTGCAGAGACCTGCAGAGTTATAATAGCCAGAGTCTAATACTACTAGGTTCTACAATAAAACAACTTAGTTTCCCTTATGTTTGTTATTGTACCACATTCATTCGAAATTTCGTTTTGTTTTTCCTTTAAGTTGCACCTATCATGTTCTGTCTCTCCACCAGCCTAAGATCGACTGGACTGACTTAAATGCCTTAAGCATTAAAGTAAATGCGCAGTGATTTTGAAATATTATCAACTTGGTGCCACTACCAGCGCCAACTTTAACCTGGTGGTCCTGGGTACTTTAGGATATGACCTTGACAGAGCACTATTTTCTTAAAAAAGACCGTTTACATAGGTTATTTTTTTGCGACGTCCTTGTACCTTAGTATTGATTATTAACTGTTTTTTCAAGTTCCTTGAAAAAATACTGATAATTAGGAAAAAGTATAGTCAATGAGCTCGCTTTTCTGAGCATAACTTTTCAAATCAGAGCTAAAATTTCGAAAAAGTTTCTCTCCTTTAACTTTCTCAATTGATATGTAATCTATCATCACCATCATCATCAGCCTATATCAATCCACTGCTGGCTTGTAATCTGTACTACAACTGTAGAATAGCCAGTTTCGCATAACTAGGTGTGACGCCATGTATCAAGCGGTACTAGGAATCTACAGTACCCAGAGTTGAATAATCTTGGGATACTTTATTCTAAAATTGAATTACATTCTATTTATTGGGGAGTACCTCTTTGTATTTATCGAGTGGTATTTTGTAGTTTCAGGCTGTAATCTCATAGTTCCAACAGCTGTTCTTTCTCGTTTACGACGCCCGTGAGAGTGCACCACGACGCCCGGGGCGTCGCTACGCACAGTTTGGAAACCCCTGGAGTAGACAATTAAATAAATTCTAGATTTATTTGTATAGTCACATTAAATTATTAAATAATATTATATTATCTACAAAAATAATTTTTTTAGCAAACACAGATTACTGCTTAAAAATCTACAGTGATTGATCAGGTTCCCCTCTAGATTTGAGATGGGCAAAATCGTTAATCACTGCTGCAAAATCTATTGGTTTTTGAGCGTATCACATTAGATAGACATCAGCGACAAACTGGTTAATCTTTCTTGAAGCTTTGTACTTCTTTATTATTATTATTTTCTTTTCAATTCGAAGAAGGAGCGTTCCTCACTGCAGTCATGCACCATACTTATAAGATTCTCAATGTGATTTCTATTTGGAAATGTTTCTTCAATTTTAATTTCTTTCAATAGATCGTATATTCCAATAAACAATTAGTTCCTTCTCGTTAACTGGTCATTGTTGGTGTCAGTACTTATACAGCTTATTTGAATGCCATAGAGTTACAAATTAAATGGATGTGGTTCCTGGTTTTTTGTTGGTAGTCAGTAAGTGATGTGAGGCAGAGGGGGCAGCAGCTATCAGGTTATTTGGATTTTATCAAATTCGGGTTAAATTACGATGATTCGGATTAATTAATTCGATGGGGCTCCTATTTCTGTCTACAGGATAATATAAATTAACATAAAATCATCACATTCATAACCCTCTTTTTAGCTTCATCGTAGTTGGGTAAAAAAGATATCTGTTGCAGGATTATTTCGATTGAAGTTCAACGGCTGTTTGAAACGGGCGTGATCTCGGCAATGTTTTGCTGAGATTTTTTTGTAGTATTGAGCAGCCCCGGAACTACTTTTTCTAAATGGGGCAGAAACTTGTGTATATAGTATACAAACAACGATACAGTATCAAACAATAGAGAGGCTTGACTTAAAGGCTTCAGCAGGTCTTTAAATTCCCAAACATAAAGTTGCCAATAACAAGAATTATTAGATGAATAAATTATTTCACTTTTGACTATCTAAAGCCAGACTATAGATATCTCAGCTGTCTGGTGTCTGCATCATAAGTAGTCTGTGGGTGTTTGTCATCTGTCATAAAATATAACCAAGCCTGTGGCATAGCCAAAAACAACAAAAAAAAAAAAAAATGTCATAAAATAGAAAGCAAAACATAACCTCTAAACCTCATAATTCCGTAATTTCCGTGTTAATAAACACATTTATTTTTATAAGTTAGATTTTGAGTGACTACAAACTAGGTAAGTTATTTTTTATTCTTTTGAGCAACTTGTTATGCTTAATAATACTTCCAGCGTTTATTGAATCTAATATATCAGCCTGGGTCTGCCAGCCAGAAGTGTTAGTGCCAGTGCAGAATTTCAAAATAAATTGCTTCTAACTACATATACTTCTGTTCTTCCTTTCAAGTCGGTGGTTAACCAACTCTTTATATAATTATTGGACCAGAGTCCAATAATTATACAAGACCCCAAAGTCGGTGGCATTGTAATGGGTACTTGGGGCACTCTAATATTTGGTTCATATTTTGTAAAGTGGAACCGCCCTCTAATTGAGCATATAATGGGTCTATAAAACTCCATTTTGCCCCATTAGGCAAGCGTGCTCCACCGTAGACCACATCATCGCTTAACATCAGGCGAGATAGTGGTCAAACGCGAGCCTATAAATTATAAAAAAAATACCTGACTTTTAAACTATTGTAATTCATGTTTGCTTTTAAACTATTGCAATATTGAAAAGAGTTAGTGGCTAACTCGATGTTAAATTGATGTTATATCATACATAATGGGCTAGTGCTAGCTACTAACTCTGAGTTAATATAATAACCCAAGGTAAAGATTAACCAATTCTTACTTACTTACCTTTTTCAGACCATGGCAGACACAGGACCGTTTTCAACCAGCACGGCATTCTGTGCGAGGTGTGGTTCCATTCTGCCTCTGCTGCAAGAGTTTGGTTCGGTCAAGTGCTATGCCTGTAAAGCCTCTTATGATGCTGAGAGTAAGTTTATAAAAGATATTAATTTAAGTGTATTTTCTATTCACTATTAATTTGCATGACAAGTAAAAAGATTATCAGTTATTCAAAATATTACAGTATAATCTCACTAATCCGGCACTTCAATAGACCGACACATTCAATAGTCCGGCACCCTCCGCCCTTGCCTCCCTCCCACCCCTCTATGTCTATGCGCTCCGGTCGCTGCATCGTCATCTGGCTGTCTAATCTCAATACTTATACTAACATGCTCATGCATACGTATGATTATATACCTATTTTTTGAAGTGAAAATAGTGTGAAGTTAAAAATGAAATAAAATATTAATTATTTTATTTACTATGATTTTTCGCCATAATCCAGTATACTGAACATTCCAATAATCTGGCACCCTCTAGATTATATTGTATAAGGTTTCAGATATTTGAGGTATTCTATATATAAAGTAACAGTGGTCAATCTTAACTTTTATAAAGTTATATGATAAAAATACAAATAAATCATAAAGAGTGTTTCTCATAATTAAAAAATTAAAATTAAGTTTTTATAATAAATTGCAGAGTAATTGGGTATTCTATAAACATACATTTCTTCTTTTTCAGATTTCAGCGATTTAAAATACAACTACACAATTCACTTTAACGCAGTATCGGTTGTAACGCACGATAACCTACTAAATACTGATGGTCCAGAGGGTCCTGTTGTCGAGAGAAGATGTCCGAAGTGTGGCAATGATAGAATGTCTTACGCTACACTGCAGTTGAGGTCTGCTGATGAAGGGCAGACTGTTTTCTATACTTGTATAGCCTGCAAGTAAGTTTACTATACTTCATTCTAAATTTTTACTTTTTTTACTTACTCTTGGCATGCTTTTACTGCTCTATCTCTGAGTTTGTACAGTGAGTATCCAGAAGTTTCTTCCGAATTGATAAAATATTATTGGCCGGACCAGGTGACCGATTTTATTTATTTAGATGCTCTTTTATTAACCAACTTCCTAAAAAGGAGGAGGTTCTCAATTCGGATGTTTATATATATTTTTTTCAAATGTTTATCTAAGAGATTGTCCTGTACGATAATACCGCCCATTGTACACTTTGTTTTTGAAAATGTTTGTACACAATAAAGTATATAATAAATGAATAAATGGATCATAATTCTAAGCTCAAAAAACAAAAAATACCTTGATTGTGTGATGATTACTAAGTTAACAGTGGATAAATAAAAGCCTATATCATTTATGAATCAAATTATACTATAAAAGTTTCAAATGTGGTTTTTGTTTTTATTTACAGATACAAGGAGACAGAAAATTCATGAAGAAAGTTTATTTTATATGTAAAATGTAAGGACTCTATTTTATAAGTAAATTGTTATTTTTATATTTCTCTCTTTTTATTTTACTTTAGTCAATCATCTTTCTAATTTCCCTGTAGTTCTGAGATAATGTAGTACGTATTTTTAATTTTTAATTTCAGTATCAGAAGATAAATATGTATAATATAATTGGAGGAGGCTTAAGTCCATCAGTGGACGTCTTTCGGCTGAAATGATGTTGATGAGATCACACTATAATACATCACAATAAAATTATAAAGACGAAAGTTTGTGAGTGTGTGTGTGTTTGTATGTTTGTTACTTCTTCACGATCAAATGGCTGGACAGATCTGAATGAAATTTGGCACAGAGATAGATTATAGTCAGAAATAGCACACAGCATACTGTTTATCCCGGGAATATTTTCCCTTGGGATAATTTTCGACAATCACGCGGGTGAAGCCGCTGGCAGAAGGTAGTAAATAATAAATATGTTGAATAATTAGTATTAGTACTTTGTTCTTTCTTTCGTGCCTCGGCACGGGGCGTGGCGACGGTGTTGGGACGATCCGTAGGCATATTACTTATCTTTTACAAGAGCAAAACGATAGCGATCAAACGCTTTATGTCAGAAAAGTCGGCATTACCTGCAGCGTATGTATGGTAGGTCCTACACAATCGTTTGCTAATCGTTCGCTGTTTGTCAAATGCACTTATTTAAAAAAGAAACCGCCAACAACTCTAAAACTTATGTATTGAAGAGCAATTATTGCGCAAAAATCGCTATCGTTTTGCTCTTGCAAAAGATACGTAATAATCCTGCCGGTCATGTTTGCAAGTCTTAGACATCACTGACATCGGCTAAGGCTGCAGGTTCTTTACGACTCGTTTGTCGTAAAAACCTGCCTAATAGTGTAAATGAATTCGGCAAGACAAAGCGTTTTGACCCCATCAATCGACCAATCACATGCGAGATGAAAGACGCGATGTCGATTTCCGTCTATGGTCTTTTGATGGCAGTTAAACTCTTTGCCTTGCAGAATTCACTCACGCAATTGGCTGCTGGCCGTGTGGTTAAAATATCGTGCTTGCTGTATATGAGAAGGGGCTTTTGTCCTGTAGAGGGACAGTTTTCAGGGTTCGTCTTTATATAACCCGAGTCCTACCAAATGCTGAGTGTAAGGCGATTCGCACTCTGCAACGCATTACGCAGCGTAACGCTGGAGAGCGTGTTCTTACGTTGCTTGAAAGTATCCCTCTTTGCATTGAAATCACGCGTACTATAACACACAGAAAACGCATTTACGCGCAGTGTCGTGACTTCGTCGCCACGCAACCCGCAGCGTATAGCGGGGCAGTGTGTGAATCGCCTCAGTTGCCTCCTTTCCACGCCACTCTGGAGCCTCGTCCCCTGGGCCGCTTTCAATCTTTGCCTACTACTTTAGCCAGGTCATCGGTCTATCTGGTTCGTGGTTTGCTTCTGCTCCTATAACCAATTCGATCCTTCGACTCTTAAGACCTTACTACTCCATCTATCATCCAGTATGAAATGGGGCTGGTCCGCATCTACTTCTTCAGCGCTTCCACTAGGGCTACAGGCTGGCATTATTATTTAGGACCTTTTTTTGTATATAAAAAAACATTTTAACTCTGATTAAGACTTTCTCAATTCAAAATCTCAACAAAAAATTTGAATTAAGATTTTTCCAATTCAAATTCTCCACAGAAAATTTGAATTAAGACTTTGTGAATTCAAATTCAAATTCTCCAAAGAAAATTTGAATTAAGAATCTGCTAATCAGCTGCCAGTTCCTCTACTAGTCTGAAATCCTAATGTCGGATATAGCCGTCTAATACCACCACTTAGCACACGACCTACATATTTTCTTAAACACTAGCCATTACCCACATCACCCGATTCATTCAAGCCACAGGTGAAACTTACAGTTTCACATTCAGCTTGCACGCCAAGAATCTAAGCATTTTTTTTATAAAGAAAGAGATAGATGTATATTTTGGTGGGAATGTAAAAGAGAAAGGTGATAGTTTTTGATCGAGAGCGTTGCAGAGTCGAGATGAGACGGTAATTAATTTGATCAGTACGTTGCTTACGTATGGGTAGTGAGGGGCGGTGTCGATGGTTTGTTTCGATGGTTGAGGTTGATGGCCTATTGACTGGTGTCTTAAATTATATACATCATAGATACATTTCTGATTTGAATATATGTTATTCCATTAGTAGAAAATGTTGCTAATCATACCATAAAAACTGACATCTCGCTTTTCGATATTATCAGCGAATGATCATTTATCTCACTTTACGAATAGACGAATCGTTTCCTCTAATTCTCATTCTCTGTTCACATTTCCCGATCCAATTCCATTAAATCCAATTTTAGGATAGTTTGGTTACTACATAGTATCTGTACCTATGTCACTATTTGAGTCTAGATCTATTAAAAGACTTGGAATTCTTAATTCTTTATTGTACACAAAAAAAATTACATATACAACATGAGTGATTATATAGTTGACGTACAAAGGCGAGCTTAACTCAAAGAAAAGTTTTCTATCAGCAAACCTTAGAGTGATGGAGAGAGTTTACAAAAGGAAGAAGAGAAGTGGTACAGTGTACAATTTTAGAATAATATAAAATAAATCATAAATATCATAAGTACAAAATGTATATATACATATACTAATATTATGTCATTCCGAAAGAAAATGATCCTTGATTTGAATGGTGAAAGATCATTAATTTGTCCGCCTGTTGTGACCCCTACTGAACTGACACCCACCGCCCCAGGTTTTATTTACGACTTTTGTGTGTGGTGCCATGTAATCTATATACATAAAAGAAAGTCGTGTTAGTTACACTATTTATAACTCAAGAACGGCTGAACCGATTTGGCTGAAAATAGGTAGGGACGTAGCTAAGAACCAGGAGAAGGACATAGGATCACTTTTTATCTTGTTTAGGGTAGGGTAGGGTAAGTAGGAAAGGGTAGGTATGTAGGTAGGGTAGGTAGGGCAGGTAGGGTAGGTAGGGTAGGGTAGGTATGTAGGTAGGGTAGGTAGGGCAGGTAGGGCAGGTAGGGCAGGTAGGGTAGGTAGGGTAGGGTAGGGTGGGTAGGGTAGGTAAGTATGTAGGTATGTGGGTAGGTAGGGTATATGAATGTTTGGTGTTTTATGGCAAAACAAAGTTTGCCGGGTCAGCTAGTAATGAGATGAAGAAGACTTAAGAAAAATTATGTGATATTATTATTTATTAATTTATTTTCAGCGTATTCTGCCCCACTGCAGGGCAAAGGTGTCCCGGTTTAAGGCATTCTACTTAATATTAGTATAATACATAAAAATAAGTATATTCTTACTCTTTCTCTCCTGCAAGACGGGTCATCATTGTTTATCAATACATATAATAAATCTGTACATCGAAATAATTTCCAAAAAAATATTTACAGATTTTTTGGATTTTTTGTCTATTTATCTGTTAAGTTTAGTTGTGGACGCATCACGTAAAATGTACGAAACCAATGTAAATAACTTTTATATATAAAAATGGTGCGTAACTTGAAGTATTACTTAATTTTTGTTTCATCGCAATCGGTTCATTCTATCAAAAGTTAGATGAATTTAAAGTGTTCAAGAAGTAAAATACCACAACACACGCAATTCAGATGCTCGGACAGTTGAACTCCATATTCGATAGATGGCGTTGTGCATTTGATGTTTGAATGAATGGCGGTGTTAAGATTCTCCGCGGCAGAACCTAGAAAAAATAATCGTAGGTAGGTCAAGGCAAGTAGGGTTGTTAGGTAAGTAAGTAAGATAGGGTAGGCAGTTGACGGGAGCGAAGCCGCGGGCATAGCCAGTTTTAAAAAAATACGTTTTTCAAGTCTAAACAGTTCAATCAACGAGACAGTTACTGTAGCACTTTTAGTAAGTACTGAACTTTTGGATTGGATTAATTTCGACTACATGTTGTAGCGGCATCTATGACGTCAATCCTGCCCCGTGCAAGAATATATTTTTGCGCGATTTGAACATATACAACAAGGCAGATGCAACACCCTTCTGGTCGGAGGATCCTCCCTTTTCAATAAAGCTTGCAGAACTTTTTTTACCCTGTTTCGAAGACCTCTAAAATATTGCTCTAGGTATAACTCCTCAACAGCGTCAGCTTAGCTTGCAGGCATTTGGTGGACGGAGAAAACATGTAAATCAAACATGAGCATAAGCCAAGACACCACCACCAATCACCAATCACATCATCATTCACCAATTCTCCATCAGACTATGAAGAATCAATAGCTGTCGGCTTCCTTAGTGATATTTACCTACCTAACTGATTAGTGCTAAGGCCTTCATCGACCAAGTGATAATAAGAAAACTGCTTGAAGTATGTTTATTGCTATCTGCTGTTCAATCTCCTGATTAAGAAGCAAGGTCCAACTGCTCTGCATCCGCATCTGCAGCTGGAGACCGCGTCAGTCTATGTCGCACCTACTTTCTTGCCCTCTGTACTCTAACACCTGCAGCCGAAGCAACCATTGCACTGGTACCGACGATGCTGTGGAAGTGGCAAATTATTTATCATCATCATTTCAGCCAAAAGACGTTCACTGCTGTACATAGACCTCCCCCAAGCGTCGCCACATTGACCGATCCCGTGCGTCTCGCATCTAGTGGATGCAGTATTGGGCCAATAAAATTTAGTTGTACGTCAAGGGTCAAAAGTGCAGTCTTACTCTCCCAAAACTGAAATGGCTAGTTTTTGTAGTAGAAGTTAAATTATCCACATAAAATATAGATACCTATACTCCATTTGAAATAACATTAGACATGTTTCCAAATCTTTTTACAGTCCGTTCAACCGATTTTGAGTTCTATCCCGTAAACACAAGGAGGACATAAAAAGCATAAAACTGTTTCCAAAACCAACCTGTTTACTACAGCTACCATATGTCGTATCACCAACGCAATAGAAGTCAAAATCGGTTGAACGCGCTGTAAAATGGGCTAATTTAAACGTCTAATGTTATCGCAAATGGAGTTTACTAACCGTGAAAAGTTGAAAGTTTTGGTAGAGTGTGACTGCATCTTTGACCCTTAACTGTACCATCGGCACAAAGAAGGAGAAGTACAACTTACAAAAAGCTCAACAAGAGCAGTAGCTTCACCTCGTTCGACCCGTAACTCTTCTTAACCACCGTTCTCTCCACGGTTCCACCGTATCGATATCGATGTGCCGTTCCACCTGTCACTAGTGCGGGGGCCGGGCGGCAGGTGCGCGCAGACGCGGCGGCGCGCCAGTCTCCCGCGGCCCTCGCCCCGACCGCACGTCGCGATCACATCACAAACTATCGACAAACCAAACACACGTGCGTGGCGCAACCCTAACCCGTCGTTCTATATTCAAAACTGTGTTGTGTTCAAACTACCCCCAGGAATTCAACGAACTTTCTTATAGGTAAGGTTTTTTAATTCAACTTTGAATCTTAATTCGGGGATCAAGTATTTGGGTTATGTTTTGGTTTCAGTGTGATAATTCAGTAATGCGTTACCAATTGGCACAATAACGTGTTTTGAACGTTCACAACGGTGAAAATCCGCTTTTCGCTTCGCTTTTAAGTGTGTCAGTGTGTTAGCATTTTCTTCGGTGCAAAAAAAAACATCGGTATGTTTCATCGATTCGGCTAAACTTTCATCCGAATTTTGAAGTGTCTAAATCCGCGATGCATTTGTTATTACTCAAGCCAATCAATTAAGCTGTTCCACATTCTCTTCTCAACTCAAAAGTCAAAACACGCGAAGCGTTGTTAAAATTTATGTATGAGAATACGAAAGTGTTAAGACGTTTAATTTCGCGGCGGAAAGCTACATTTTGTAAACGATAAAAGATAAGACCGGCAGGCTTATTTCGTATCTTTTGCAAGAGCAAAACGATAGCGATTTTTGCGCAATAATTGCTCTTCCATACAAAAGTTTTAGAGTTGTTGGCGGTTTCATTTTTAAATAAGTGCATTTGACAAACAGCAAGCGATTAGCAAACTATTGTGTGGGACCTACCATACCTACGCTGCAGATAATGCCAACTTTTATGACATAAAGCGTTTGATCGCTATCGTTTTGCTCTTGCAAAAGATACGTAATAAGCCTACGGGTTGGAAAACATGGTTGTTTAAAGCCGCATACAAAAGACATCAACGCGCCACGCATGCTCTGAGGTCCGTATTCTCACGTTTAATTTCGCGGCGGAAAGCTACATTTTGTAAACGATAAAAGATAAGACCGGGTTGGAAAACATTGTTGTTTAAAGCCGCATACAAAAGACATCAACGCGCCACGCATGCTCTGAGGTCCGTATTCTCGGTAGCCGTGGATTTGTATACAAGTTTAGAACATGGGAAACACAATACGGGCTACCAGTTGTTGTATACTGTACAAGCTACTGATCGTAATTATGATCATGTTAATCGCGATAATTTGTTGATCTGGGAATGGGAGAAACGGTTTAATTGTTTCACTGTCTTGAGAAACATGACGATCGCGAGAATATTTATTTTTTTGCCTCGCAAGTAGATAATATTGTGGTGATAACATTCACTTTTGTAAATGGTTGTAAAAACTCTAGTAATATTTTTTTGTCTCTGGGAACTAATAATAGTGATTATCCTATATGCAAATAGCTCCTGAAAGCATATAATTATAACTGCATCTGTAAATCTTCTACTAATGAAAGCTCTATAAAAGTCCGTAAAGTATTTCCTTCCGTATTTATCTACGGTTAAACTTTTAGTACTCTACATAAAGCTTTACTAAAACTGAGCTTCTTTATAGTCCAATTAACGCTACCCTATTCTGTTATAAATATCAACACATAGAAAAACCTCTTCTCAAACAGAGAACTCGAAAATTAAGCTTCCTCACTGATTGTTGGCGATTTCAAACCGTTATGCCAAAAAAAAAAAAGATTTTGTTATGTGAAATTTTTATCAGAAACTCGGTCGTGAATTCGTGATAGTCGAACAGGCAATTGCTTCATGTAAACTAATGGTTTTCAGTTATATCCGGTTATTCCGGTTACACTGAAAGTGGACCCCAACATGGTTGTAAAAATATTGGGTAGATTTTGATGTCCCAGGTTTTCTCAAGATGATCTTTTACTGAGCTAGGAACTTGTTCTTCTTTTCGTGTGAGGATATGGCCACATCTGGTGTCAGAGTTAATTAAGCAGCCTCTGTGAACCCCACAGGCTTCTGACTTGGCTATTACAGAATTATATTAAATATATAAGTCCAGGTTTCCTCACGATGTCTACTCCTAGCTACTCCTAGCTACTCCTAGCTACTACTCCTAGCTACTCCTAGCTACTCCTAGCTACTACTCCTAGCTACTTCTAGCTACACCTAGCTACTACTCCTAGCTACACCTAGCTACTACTCCTAGCTACTCCTAGCTACTCCTAGCTACTCCTAGCTACTACTCCTAGCTACTCCTAGCTACTCCTAGCTACTCTTAGCTACTACATCGTGAGGTTACCTGGACTTCTTATAGTTAACATGATACTGAAATAGCCAAGTCGGAGGGCCGTGGGGTTCCTTGAGGTGGCTTAATTAACTCTGACACCAGAGGAGGCCACATCCTCACACGAAATGAAGAAGCTAGCTACCTAGCTACTATTCCTAGCTTCTTCTTTCAGCACCTAGGAGCTGCATGCCGAAATACAGGTTCTCACCTAGTTCGGCTGCAGAGGATCCCTCTGATAATAATTGTATTGTTCCAAGTTCAAATTTTGAACCTTTGCCTACGTCAATAAAAACTTTTTTTTTACTGTTAGGGATTTGAGTTCCGATTTCAAAATGTTCTGAATTATTATGGATATAGTGCAGGCATAGTGCGTAAGATTTTCTAAAAGATGTACTACGGCTACTTCGGAACAGAAATTTCACGGATACGTATCGGATGTAGTGCGTAACCGCCCTTAGTCCATCGTGTTTTCAATTCATGTCCGGAAAAAGCTGATGCCGTTATGAAAATATTTGTCTACACTGATTTAATGGATCTGATCGTCACTCGTAGAACCCATCTCTCTCTTCTTCAACCCGTTTCCTCCCAATGCTGAGTGACCTCTACTGCACACCACTTCACCCGGTCCTGGGCCTCCCAGATCCAACTTTTGCCTGTTACATGAAGACCGAATATTTAAATAAAAATATCATTTTGATAAAATCCACATTCTGGACCGTTAAAAGTACCGCTCTTAAAAAATACTAGGGGCAATCACAACAACCATTCAATTTCACAAATAAAGAAAGATAGAAATACTTTACCATCCAAAAGCTTCAAAGTTCAAAGGTGGACAATTCACTCGAAAGGCGGAAAACGACTCAATCGATTCACTTAATCAACTGAAATAATCGATCGAACTGTTAATTGAATTAATCAACCGATTGAAAAGTGAAGATCGAGGTATTAGATATCTGATGCCTAGACCAGTCAGTTATTCTGTTTACTCTTGGCTGGTTCTATTAAATAAAGTCTTGGTTTTAATTAGTTGTTGGTTTAAGAGAGTTATAATGTTTTTGATTCGGCGTTTGGATTATACACTAACGAGCTATGAAAAAGTTCCAGTGACATAGCACCAAATTTCTCCTAAACGGGCAAGGCTAGCTTAATGACGCCGTCTGCAATATTGAAGTACATTTAACAGCGCATCAGAATATTACCAACTAAAAACGTAAATATTGTGTTCAAATTTTAAATTAAATGTGAAAAAATTAAATTAAGGTTTGTCGGCATTTTGTGGGTGGAAGTTTTTCATTGCTCGGCAGTTTATAATGTGGAGGATAGCATAAATAATGTTCTGAATAGTACGAGTAGTAGGCGTAGGTAATGTATGATGAATATTCGCAAATTTTGTAAGTCTATACACAATATCTAAATAAAAAAACTTTTTTTATAAAAAAATACAACCGACTTCCAAATAAAAATAATCAGTCGATCAGTAATTAGTCGGTGTTCCTGTTTTCGTTTCTTCTCTTTTTGACACCTACTGCCAATCGAAATCGAAGTTATTATTCACTTTGTAGTATTTTAATTTGGAAGTCGGATGTTTTTTTTTATTTATTTTTTTTACTTTTTATTTGTGGTACATAATGGACCAGTTCTATAGGTACCTACAATGCCCAAAGTGATGCTAGAATAGATTAACCTAATAACATGAAACTTAAACAAAACCGGTGTAATGAGAGTATACCAGGGTGAACTGTTCACACCTGCGTATCCTTTTAGAACGTACCAGTGTGATGCTATGTTATGAAATCGTGTAAACAATAAATTGCAGCTATCCCGAGTGATTTGCCGTCATATATTGAAGAGTTCTGATGTATATCTCCGAAGATATTCATCAGATCTTGATAAAATTGAAATGGGACCACATATCAAGCACCAGCTTTCTAATAAAAAAAAAATCGTCGAACTCGATTCTCCTAGTAAAAAGAACTGAGTTTACACAAATAAATAAAAAATACAGTCGAATTGATAACCTCCTCGTTTTTGAATTCGGTTAAAAATAACTATCCCTACTATCTACCTACCTATTAAACCCTGAACACCACAACAACCGAAAACGTGTCGTGGCTATGAAGTTTATCACATCTCGGAGTCGCGATTCAATAGCCTCTGCCATGCATTCTCCAAAGAAATTAATACGAAAAGAACTAGTTGAATCAATTTACCAGCAAAACAACTTAACCAGACCTTTAAGCATCTACGTAGCAACGCTTGAGGAGGCATAAGTCCAGAATAAGACGTCTTTCGGCTTTCAAAGATTATGATGAAAATGAACCGAAAATTATGCGGGGTTTTTGAAAAATACCTTAAGTCTACAACTCTCAACAGACTGTACAACCCGGCAACTGACCTGTGGTGAATATTTAAACAGTGCAAGTCGGTTATAAAAGCCTATCTGTTATGGACATCGTGTACCTAACTTGAACATACCGGTATTGCAGTTTTGGAAGTTTTCTTGGGAACTCGTTGTGTATTGCAGCTCAAACAGGAACCCTATTGGTTGTTATGAAAGTCAACCAACTGGCTTCGTAAAGATGACATCAGCTATCTGTCTAGCCTTTTTGTAACTGAGTTGGGGTCGACAGGATGCAGGGGGACTTTTCATGTGCCTACTACTTGAAGTAGACAATTAGTTGTTACTGCTTGTAGACTCAGATTTGGACACATTCCATGTAATAAGTTTGCGTTACTGATGGAATAAGTTAACTAGACTAATTGTGTCAAATGTGGAGTTGTAGAAGATCTACAGCACTTATTGATGAAATGTGTGCGATATCTATACTAATAATAATATTATAAAGAGGAAAGATTTTTTTGTTTGTTTGTACCGAATAGGCTCCGAAACTACTGGACCGATTTGAAAAATTCTTTCACCAATAAAAAGCTACATTATTCCTGAGTGACAAAGGCTATTTTTTTATCCCGAAAACGGGTCCTGTGGGGTGGTCCACGGGAGCGAAGCCGCGGGCAACAGCTAGTACTTAATATTTTAAAGAGGAAAGATTTCTTTCTTTGTTTGTTTGTACCGAATAGGCTTCGAAACTACTGGACCGATTTGTAAAATTCTTTCACCAATAGAAAGCTAATTTAATCTTGAGTGACATAGGCTATTTTTTATCCCGAAAACGGGTCCTGTGGGGTGGCCCACGGGAGCGAAGCGGCGTGGAACATATATATATATGCTTATCTTTAAGTTAGATAGTTTAAGTTAGATAGATAAGCTTATCTTTAAGTTATTCTTAAAAGCCTACCAAAAAAGTCTAAGCTGGTGCCCCAAATAACGGCTCCAAAATTAGATTAGATATGAATCAAATGAGTTAACCTGTAATTATTTAAACTTATAATTTTTAATTAGAGTTCGGTTATAAGCCGCTATTCCGCCGTAACATATCTTCTGCGTAAAAAGTGAAGTGCGTGAAATGGGCTTGTTTTTATGATTAAAATAGATAAAGTTAATTATATTTGATATACAGTTATTGTAGTTTGTATAAGTTTAGTGTAACGAAAGAAGTAAAGGTAGGTCTTGTGCATGTAATATCAGTAATTGTTAAACTTTAACGAGTATTTTTTATTTGTGACAATTTCTCTAACCATTGCAACGCCAGAAAGCCAGAACCAACAGCGGCGACGAAGTCTCGGAGAATGAATTTAGCTGTCTTGGATCCCGCAATGAAAGTCGCAGAAGAAACAAGGCCAATAGGCACAAAAGGTCGTTTACAACTGGGATAAGCCCAGATGCCTAGCATATTTTTTTTTTAATATTAATGGGCCTTAACATTGTAAGTATATTTGATTCCAATAATAGGTATGGCACAAACGCACGGCAATTTGTTCTAGTTTCTACAAGGTCCGTATAGTAAATAACTCTAGATGCAGCCTGTACATTATCCAACATAGTATTGCGTTCATTCTGCCAAAGACTACACTCCCATAAGATGTGCAGATTGTAGATATTCGCAGTCAGATGTAAAATATTGACATAAAGGCGAGGCAAGGAGCTTGAAGGGAAATAAATATATAACTTTTACGAGATAAGGCACATCCTGGAGAAAAGGTTGTGAATGATAACGAGACATTTGACAGAAAATAATGGAGAAAGACGACGTACTACTACGACATGGGGCCAAAAGCAAGGAGATGGTATGAGAAATGACAAACCCTAAGTCACCTAGGATTTTACCAAGGATATTATTACGAATGTATGCGATGATCAGATAAGACTTTTACCCCATAGCTGTCTTTAGTCCTTACAGGATTTTGGAAGCCCGATAGGCTTATATGTCGCTTCATGTCATCATTCATCATCATCATCATATCAGCCAAAGGCGTCCACTGCTGGACATAGGCCCCCCCCAAGCGTCGCTACATTGACCGGTCCCGTGCGTCTCGCAACCAGCGGATCTCCGCAACCTTCACCAGGTCATCGGTCCACCTGGTGGGAGGCCTTCCAACGCAACGTCTTCCGATTCGCGGTCGCCACTCCAGAACCTTTCTGCCCCATCGGCCATCCGTTCTGTTTGGCAATTCTTCGGACTGTGTCGGTAACCCTGGTTGTCATGTCATCATTATCAGCCTCTTAATGTTCCCACTGCTGGGACACAGGTCTCGTCTCTGCCCACGTGGTGGATTAAGGCCCATTCCCTCTCAGAATGGGCCGTAATCCACCACGCGGGCCCAGTGCGGATTTGTGGATGTCATATGTCTTCTAATTTTTGATACTAGGACATGCCGGTTTCCTCACAATGTTTTCCTTCACCATTTTTAGAGCAGTGGTGATGTAATAATAAATTTACACAATGTAAAGCGCCTGCCTGGGTCCGAACCCACAATCTGCGGATACTTAAGTCGGAGCTGTTATCCCGCTTCAAGTAAAATACTGGTATTCAACGGTATCCGATTATACCTGAACCCGACTCCAACATAGGTATTTGGGAAAAGGCTACGCAGATGATGAGTACAGGTAGAGTAGGCGAGCAAAGCAGGTACAGTTATTCTATCTCACGAGGGCGGGTTGGTTTTAGTCGTGTGTGTAGATACACATGCATATTGTTTCTGTGTGCGTAAGCGATACTAAGCGCTGCCGAGTTTACGCACACAGAAACAATGTGCATCAAACACACGACAAAGACCAACCCGCCGTCGTCATGAGATAGAACAACTGTACCTCCATTATCTATACTTGTATTAGTCAGCTGTTTCATGGATTAAGCACATTCCTTTACCAAATTCCACGCAGTGAAAACTATTATCGTGTGTGTGAAAATGAATTGATTAGTCAAATACTTATCTGCATTCGGCTTTCTATAAAATATTTATTGATTTATAAAAATTTCTCGTCAAAGAATGTTGGGATTATTCAAATTCTGTATTGCCTCTAATTTATGCTACTCTTAGAGATTTAGTACCGGCTCTTCTTTTACTATTTAATTTACAACTGATATTTGAAGCCTCAATATTGTATACGATCGTCATATAGCATGAAGTCTCTCTTTATAACGCCCGACGGACAAAGAAGGGTGTTATAAGTTTGACGTGTGTATCTGTCTGTGGCATCATAGCTCCTAAACGGATGAACCGATTTTGATTCAGTTTTTTTGTTAGAAAGTAGACTTTATCGGGAGTGTTCTTAGCTATGTTTGATAAAAATCGGTTTAGCCGTTCAAAACTTACATGGTTTTTTTCGCAACATATCGTGGTTTAATTATGTGTTTCGATGGATTGTCGATCGAAGCGTGTTTACTACATTATGTAATTTAATTAATCTATTATTTAAATTATAAATTTTACTTATGATTAAAATGGAAGGAGTGGAACTCCCTTCCGGAGTCTTTGTGCCCTGATAGCTACAACCTTTGGGATTTTAAGTCAAGAGTGAATAGGTTTTTTCTGGGTAAGCGTGCTTCACCGTAGACCGCATCATCGCTTACCATCAGGCGAGATAGTGGTCAAACGCGAGCCTATAGATTATAAAAAAAAAAAAAAAATATGTGAAGAGTGATATGTCTAAAAAGGGATTATCTAACCACTGAGAAGATAAAGAAGTATTTGAGAAGAAAACATGTTGTGACATAGAAGCCACATAATGGTTTTCTATGATCTTAAAATCGAATGCTGTTTGGTCATATTTAGAATATTATCTATTTAATTCTATTATATAGAAACATGGCATTTTTCCCTTTTTGAAAATAGCCTAAGTACCTATGATAAACAGACGAACGGTAAAAGACTAAACACGCAGAAGCTGCTCTTGACGTACCTAATATTGACAATCTCCCTGAAATTGAATGTCTGCAAAAAAACATTGCGGACATGGTTGCTCAGCCTCAATTATGATCAAACTGAGGACATCTTGGCCGCACAAATGTTAATTAAATAAAACACTTACGTACATACATTCATACTCTCACACATACATATACATACATACTTACACCTACACTACGGACTTATCTAGAATAGTAACATTCTCAATCCCTGACCTAAGTAAATTTTATTATCATTGTAATTTATGGTCGAATATAATATGATGTAATTTAACAATTTTATTGTTATCCATTGATCCTTGATTTGAGTTTTATATTTTGAATTATTTTTATTTTATTTTCAATGTTTAATTTATGGTTTTTAATTGTGAATATTTTAATTTTGGATTTTTTACTTATAATATTGGATTTTATTTTAATTTTTTATTGATTTAAATATTGTACATGCATGCCTTGCTCTGTTATATATTACTGGTATTGTTTATCTAGAGGGACACTGATTGCCAAGATACAGGCAACTGCCTAGTTTGGGAATCAGGGTTTCACAGTTAATTTTTTGCCTTGTTCTATATTTCACACGTCATTTTATACTGTTCTTGTAAGGCTTTGTTATGAATAAATGAAATGAAATGAAAATGAAATTACTATAATAAAAGCCTGGTCTCAAATATGTAAAATAAATATTTTTGGCCTTAGAATATAATTATTAGTCGCTCTCTATCACAAGAAAATAGGCTAAAGGTTCAATAATTTCATCGCCTTACAGAAATAATTGCCTTCATTCATAACTTATGGATAACTTGCTTAGGCTCTAGCCGGTAAACCTTCTATGGTCTTTCCCATGTTACTTGGGCAGGCACGGATCCAGGATTTCGCTTGGGGGGGAGGGGGCAATCTTTCTCATTAGGAAGTGAACAAAAAATGCAGTGTTTGCATTTCTACTATAAAATAATCTTTGTCAATTTACCTACAAGTAAAAAGGTGGAGGCGAAGTAATGGTGAAAGAGCGAGCGATGCGAGTTTGAAATATTTTCAATCTATGAGATATAGGGTGGCAGGCTCGAAGACTAGTGGTGCTTGTAGCAAGCCATGACCCTTATGTATGGCCACAGGATGCTCATCAAGTGCATGCAAGTCAAGCCGACCTTCGCCATCTATTTTCCATAATCTCAAGAAATTGTCCCCCCTTTGCCCATCCTTCCAAAGATGACGACAGTCAGTCAATTTCTTATTAATATAACCACAAATGAAAATATAGGGTATAAAGTTAATTTAGGTTGTCTCTATGTCTAATTTGGAGTTTTAGACTAAGTTTGATCGAGCCCCAGGGAGGGGCAATTGCCGCCGTTGCCCCTCCCCTTTATATCTGCGCTTGTACTTCGGGTTGGCTAAACACATTTTCTTTTTTCATTCTTCCCTACCAAAGGTCACGCTATGACACTATAATTAAATTTTATTAAAGAAAAAGTAGCCAGAGGGCTATTCATGAGCTCAGCTTAAGAAAAACTGAAAGAGCTGTTCAGAAACTTAAAAAAAAAACCGGACAAGTGCGAGTCGAACTCGCGCACGGAGGGTTCCGTACCATTATCGCAAAAAAAATTGTATGGGAGCTCCACTTAAATATTTATTTTATTCTGTTTTTAGTATTTGTTGTTATAGCGGCAACAGAAATACGTCATCTGTGAAAATTTCAACTATCACGGTTCATGAGATTCAGTCTGGTGACAGACAGTCAGACGGACCGCGGAGTCTTTGTTTGAAACAGCAGACCTTACAACAAGAATGGTTATTAGGATTTCTATGCAATTTACGGCATAAGTATTTATTACCTATACTTATGTATTATTATTAACTGAAAATGAATCCCCACTGTATTTAAAAGCTAAAGTTTACTAGGCTGTAAAACATTTCTGGTCCATTAACATAATAGCATATTTTAGTACAAAATATGCAACTAAACTATTATCTATACTAATATTATAAAGCTGAAGAGTGTGTTTGTTTGAACGCGTTTATCTCAGGAACTACTGGTTGTAATTCAAAAATTATTTTTGTGTTGGATAGTCGATTTATCGAGGAAGGTTATAGGCTATATAACATCACACTACGACCAATACGGAGCGGAGCATAAATGAAAAATGTTGCAAACTCGGAAAAATTATTATCCTATTTGAGAGCTTCCGTTGCGTTCGCTGCGTAATCAGTTAAAGTTACGCAACTTTCATGTATGTAGGGTAGGTAGGGTAGGGTAGGTAAGTAGCCAGTTGACGGGAGCGAAGCCGCGTGGGACAGCTAGTTATCGATATAGACTAAACTACCTGTAAATAATGATTATAATGCCTCGGAAAGCACTTTAAGAAGTAGGTCTTGGCTTTCATTTGAACATCGGTCATGTCTAGCTCCAGGTCTATGGCATCAGTGCCAAGAAAACTATTGTGTTGTGTGTGTGTATGTGTGTGACATTAAGACGTCATGATATGGCATAGCGGCACTTGATACCAGTATGTTACTAACACAATATAATGAATTATCAAAATTCCCGCGGAATATGGCATCAAACAGTTTCACACTCACCAAAAAACCTCATAAAATATTTCTGTCTGCGGTATTTGAAATTTAAACATTTTCGTAAAAAGTTCTCAAGTCTAGAACACGAAAATATACTAATTTGATGTTCCACAAATCTAATGTTAACAATAAAAACGTAGGTAATCTACAGACGCTGATGTTAACACGTATAGCTCGTCTTCGAACTCTCACTCGCTTGCAAATTCAGTCAGTGCGAATAATCGATGGTTCCGTACTCCGTAATAATCTATACTAATATTATAAAGAGGAAAGATTTTTTTGTTTGTTTGTTTGTACCGAATAGGCTCCGAAACTACTGGACCGATTTGAAAAATTCTTTCACCAATAGAAAGCTACATTATTCCTGAGTGACATAGGCTATTTTTTTATCCCGAAAACGGGTCATGTGGGGTAGTCCACGGGAGCGAAGCCGCGCGGAACAGCTATGATTAATAAGCTTTATTGTTATTGATCTTGTTTTAATGTCTTTAGATTTATTGTTTTTGACTTTCAGTAGAATGTGAACTAAGCTTATACACTTGTTACATTGCCAAAGCCAGTTCATGTTACAAATTTGGTGATCTATATTTTGTTAGCATATTTCATTATATTTATGCTGTAAAATAAAATTTACTTTTGGTCCTAGTTGACTTCTATTGAACTAGGGAACAGGACCGTACGAACCCGTAGATTTCTACAAAAAGCTAGTACATATCGTATTCTTAACAATAGTTATTATATCCAATTGATTAACTTGTATAAATCTCAAAAATAAACATCACAATAATTCATAACTATTAATTAAATATTGACAAACCCGATTTCATTTAATTTCCATATTCATCTCAACAACTTCACTTTCTAAAAGAACACTTCACAAACTTACAACAAAACAAAAAAATAACATAAAATCATAACCGACCACGGGCCCCTAAATATTGCGGTGCCGCTCCGAGCTAGCGGAATTCCATAAAATCATGATTAATTTATTAATGTTATACTGCTCATCGCCGCTCTCTCCTCTAAATGGGGCTTACGCTTCGGTGGCCTGACTGTATCCTCATCAGAAACAGTTACTGTGGTATAAGTCTTCAGATTATTGCTGTTTGACATCTCGGATTTGGGACCTGGACACTTGGACATTCCACCGTTTTAGTGCCGTAAATTGGTTACTTTCTAAAGCATACTCCTTAGTAACGGCTAGGTTAAAAGGTTTGAAAAAAATATATATTTATTATTGATTCATGTACGTACATTATTTTTGAAACAAGGTTTTTTTCGTGTAACTAATAGTTTTGCTTTAAAAAAAATAATTAACAACACGATATTTTTTCGCGACTTTTGGATCCTCCACAACTTGGCTTGGCTGTTTAAAAATATTTTTACACTAAAAAAAATATGGCTGGAATTTCTTCATGACTTAAATAGCATATGTAAATCAAATAATATTTTGCAAACAAAACTGTTCAAAAGGAGGTTCAATATTGATATTTTAGCATCGAGCGGGCGCACGGCCAGTACTGCGTTTACATTGGGGCGTATATATCGCCTTAAGAGGTTTATACTTGCTTGAATCCAACGGAGAACCGAAGCAGAGTGCAGCTTGGGCCTGTGTGATCTATTTCCAGCCGCTTGTCTTAAGTTCTTCTTCGTGTTGCTGGCACGACAGTAATTAAAATTTTGTTTGTCCAATACTTCACAGTTTCTTCTTCTACGGCGTCGTCGGTGACTGTGTAAAGTTGCTCTATAAGCTGAGTTGATTTTTTGTTGTTTATTAGATTGCTTTGCTTGTGTTGTTAAGGTTGGTGCTCTCTCTACTAAATGGGATTTAACACTTCAGTAGCCCGACCAATGTGTATCTTTGTCAGGTAACAATTACCTACTGTTTTGTACCTAAGAATATCATTCGGATTATTTTTGTTTAACGCTTTATATTGGGTTTTGGGTTTGACAAACATTATTGCTTTCTTCTCTGAATTCTTCGTTATCAGAACTTGCAGGCATCAACAATAATGCTTATTTTAGTCTTTCACTCTCGGTTCTGGATCGTATTCGGACTGCATAATGAGTTGGGCTCGATTCTCGCTCTCGCAAGTAATTAGTGTTTGGAGCAGTGTGGTACGTACTCTATATTCTTTGACGTTTTAAGATCGGTTTCATGAGGCACTATTTTAAAATTATTCTTAAGGCATCTTAATTTTGAGCAATCAAATCAAAACTGACCTTGATGTAATATAATTATCATTTAAGAAAATTCAGTTATATGTCTTCGAATCTGTCCGAATACTCATATCACCTTCTGTTCCCCAAACACAACTTGCTCCAAATAAAACCTATTCAAAACACCGACAAACAAGCTTCACAGTAAAGTAAAGCACGTTCAAGCAAGTAAACATTTCACAACATCATGTCTCGTACGGTATCCGCTACCGTTGGGAATGAGACGTGCAAGTCGGTCCGAAAATAGCGGTACCCGAGAATAATTAGTAGACATTATAGTTAAATAGACACGTGTTGTATGTGTTACGAGTGGTTCGTTGATTAATAGGTTAGTGGGATGTCTGCTTGATATCCTTAGTGAAGGTTGGAAATTGAAACGTTCCCACTTCGCACAGGCCTCCTCTCTGTGAAGAGGGAATGGGCCAGAATCCACTACGCGGGCCCAGTGCGGGTTGGTCGATGTCACATGTCTTCGAAGTTTTGGTTCTAGGACATACCGGTTTCCTCACGATGTTTTCCTTTGAGTGCAGTGGTGGTAAAATGATTTTCACGAAGTAAAGCGCTTGTCTGGGTTCGAACGCACGATCCACAACTTGTAAGTCGCGGGCATCACTGCTGAGTGAGTTTACCCAAACCAAAATCGACGAGTCGAAACATTAGAGACCCTTTCATAATTTGAAAAGAAGGTCTGCTTCGGAGTCTTTGAAGACTGACATCTGGCTGGGATCTATCAATATTTTTTTCTGAAGATTAAAATCGGGTCAGTCAGACAGAACATGTTCTATGTTGGGTCTTTACAAGAAGTCTCCGGAGGATAGGGGAAAGTGATTGCTAATTCTGCTTCAGGGGAATCCTTGGAAGACTTTTTTTATGCCAGAGAATGGAAAACCCCATGGTAAGTGGTCACCGCCGCCTACAGACATCTTCAATACTAGGGTGTACCATAGCTAAATTTCTCTACCTTGCATTCGGATTTTCTCCTATACTTCATAAAAGATAGCTTGATCTCTGCGACATATGCCAAACTGACGTATACGTTATTGTTACGTTATTAGCCTGTCAAGCGCTATTGTTACTGTATTGATACTAACAGCTGTCGCGGAGATCAAGCTATCTTTTATGAAGTAAAGTTCATTAATTTACACTTGAAGAGGTAAAGTAATAAGCACCAAATCAATTTGGTGGTCAGTAATCGCCTCTCCATTATAATGAAAATCGAGATAATTGATCTGAATCGTCATTTTATGCGATTTCACTGTTCAAAGTAACTACTACAAGATCGTGGGTGATTTCATTTGCATAGTTTCTCCCGTTTGGGTGCTTACTCATGCATGTGAAATTTCACACTGCTTCTGAAGTTAACATTTTCTTGAATTGAATACCAAATTCAAAACTAATAACTGCTGCTTTCTAGGGTTCCGTACCCGAAGGGTACAAACTGACCCTATTACTGTCACTCATCACGTGTCCGTCTGTCCGTCGTATGTCACACAATTTTGTTAAAAATATTTTATTTTACTTCTCATTGACCTATGAACTTGAAATTTGGTGATAATATTTATTATTACGTACCTATATATATATAACTATTATATATTAGAAAGAGAAGTCTGAAGTGCCGCATGACGTCAGATGGCACGACGCCCATACAGCTGCCAAAGAAAACGGCGTTTTCGTAGAGACAAATATATTTCTTAAAATTGTTATCTCTAGTTTTTCGATCAATTTTATTTCTGTTTTCACTATTAGTATTCTATTTTAGTCTTTTATCGATAAACTGGTCAAATGACATTTTTTTAGGGTTTCGTACCCAAAGGGTAAAAACGGGACCCTATTTCTAAGACTCCGCGATCCATCTGTCTGTCTGTCCGTCTGTCTGTCTGTCTGTCTGTCCGTCCGTCTGTCACCAGGCTGTATCTCATGAACCAAGATAGCTAGACAGTTGAAATTTTCACAGATGATGTATTTCTGTTGCCGCTATAACAACAAATACGAAAAACAGAATAAAATAAATATTTAAGTGGGGCTCCCATACAACAAACGTGATTTTTTTGCCGTTTTTTTTGCTATAATGGTACGGAACCCTTCGTGCGCGAGTCCAACTCGCACTTGGCCGGTTTTTTTTCATTCATATTCCCTATTGTGCACAAATCTTGTCCATAGGCGTCAAGCTCTTAACGCCATGTTTGAAGATGAAATTCTTTTATTGATGAAATGTTAATTTTATCATTCTGCTGTGTAATAAACATTGAATCTCTGTTCGTAATATATTTTTTTGACTGATCTGTATTAGGCATTTACTATAAAAGTTTTGCCTGACCCAGATGAGACCCTGATTTAGGAATTCTATTTCGTAAATAAATTACAGCTAATTAAATAGGCCTCACGTCTCTAGTATCTAGATTCTAGATACAATAAAAGTCCGCTAAATCTATCAACAAAAAACTTCAGTGAATGAATAGAATTGCAATCTAACAGTCTCATTCAAAATCTACTTACTGTTCAAGTGTTACAAAAGCCATCAAAAAGAAAAAAATAACGACCAGCACTAATAAGACAAATTGTACTAAAATGTCTCAAAACAAATCGTCAAATCCGTTGAATTTGTCGCGTAAAACGTGTCGTACGACTAATCGTGGTATGATACACGCAAGTCGCAAGGTGTACGAGAAATGTACCGTAAGATGCGGTAACTAGAGAACGTATAGAAGCGACACGGGTCAAATATGTCATATGCTTTATTGCGTCAAAATTATCTGATAAGGGAATTTACGACAAATCTACACATTGATAGTCTGTTATCGGTTTCTGTACATATTTGCATACACCCTTCTTGTTTTGATATCAGTACAGTAAGCATACCGATCAAGCTTACGAGCATACGAATGGAAATCCTACTAGTCAAGGAAGCGTTGATCGTTATTTATTTCAAAAATATTCTAATATAGACAACAGTAATCCTGCCAGCATTTTAAATTTACGATCGGAGTCAGATTTCATGACGATTATTTCACAAAAACATTCCCATTTTCTGGTATTGGAGGAGAAAATCGAATGGCTTTTACGCTATAACAATCAAGGTGCAAGTAATTTATACTTGTTACTATTACAATGATAATGAGTTGAACACATAAACACAAAAACTAGAAAACTGGCCAAGTGCGAGTCAGACTCGCGCACGGAGGTTCCGTACCTCTATCGCAAAAAACGGCAAAAAAAGAACACGTTTGCCCCACTTATAAATATTTATTTGATTCTGTTTTTAGGGTTTCCGTACCCAAAGGGTAAAAACGGGATCCTATTACTGAGACTCCGCGATCTGTTTGTCTGTTTGTCTATCCGTCTGTCACCAGGCTGTATCTCATGATCCGTGATAGCTAGACAGATGAAATTTTTACAGATAATGTATTTCTGTTGCCGCTATAACAACAAATACTAAAAACAGAATAAAATAAATATTTAAGTGGGGCACAACACACGTACAACAAACGTGATTTTTTGCCGTTTTTTGCGGTAATGGTACGGAACACTTCGCGCGCGAATCCTACTCGCACTTGGTCGGTTTTTCAGTATTTGTTGTTATAGCGGCAACATAAATACATCATCTGTGAAAGTGTTTCAACTGTCTAGCTATCACGGTTCATGAGATACAGACAGTGTAATCTTAGTAATAGGTTCCCATTTTTACGCTTTGGGTACGGAACCCTAAAAAAGCTGCCGACGATTTCAATGGTTTTTCTGTGTGAACTCATTACTAAAGATACTTTTATCGCTAATGACGATAAATTGTGTTTCTCGTTCTAGATGAAGAAGAATTGCCTTTTTGTTAAACTTTTTGCGTTTGGTGATATCATTATAGGATTTTGTCACGCGATTTTCAAAATGAAAAAGGGTTAACTTCGTAATAATGTTGCCTAATTAAGTATGAAAGTAACAAATTATCTGCTTAAAGGTTAATTATATTTGTCTGACGTTACTTGGTGATTTTGATGGTTGCCTTATTTCTCTCTTGTTATAATAATTGGTAGAATAATTTATTACTACTTCCCTTTTTTAATTGGTCACGTTTTTTTTTAGTGTCGCGTTTGATCTCCATCTCGCCTGATGTTAAGTGATGATATGGTCGATGGTACTAAGTTTTAAAGTCGGAAGATTTCCAAAACAAAACAAACATCCCCAAAAATTTTGTCCTGACCCAGGACATTAACTAACCGAGTGTCAAGTTCCATCAAAATCTTCCCAGCCATTGTGGCTTATTTGCTTCAGAAACATTCAAACATACAGATCTTCACTTATTAGTAGACTAGCTGTCCCACGCGGCTTTGCTCCCGTCAACTGGCTACCTACCTACCCTACCCTACCTACCCTACATAAATGAATGTTGCGTAACTTTAACCGCTTACGCAGCGCACGCAACGGAAGCACTCAAAAAGGAATAATTTTTCCAGTTTTTGCAACATTTTTCATTTATGCTCCGCTCCTATTGCTCGTATTGTGATGTTATATAGCCTATAACCTTTCTCGATAAATCGACTATCCAACACAAAAATAATTGTTCAATTACAACCAGTAGTTCCTGAGATAAACGCGTTCAAACAAACAAACAAACTCTTTAGCCTTATAATATTAGTATAGATTATACAATTACAATAATTAAATAATATCGTACGCTAAACAAAAGCCTACCAGGCTTACTCTAAACTTACTCAAAGATCAGAAAATCTTGCACATGCCTGCTCTATTCGACTCACACGCCATCGGTTCAGCGGACCAAGGCATTTGAAATTAAAAATATAACGGCAACGTGATCTTATAAACAATTGTTCTGATTTTCTTCGGACATTAATGCAACATTGCTCTCATTATCAAATGGTTCTTTGTGATTACCACACGATTATTATACCGTCTGTTAGCTACCTAAATGGTTGTTTTGATACAGTTTTGTACCGATGTTTTGTTGTATATTTTGTGTGAAATGCATTTTGAACCAATTCTTTAGAAAGAAGTTTGTTGTTTTGTGTGAAAAGTTATGTTAAAGATCTGTGTGTATGAGCGTTGTGACTAATTGTTGTATTGAAGGTGACCTACATTTTAAAAGATGAATATGAAAAGAGTAGACTTTTGTGGTGTCTACATGAACAGAAACAAGTCATATATTAACTCCCCATATGTTGTGTTGTGAAACTGAATTAAGTGACAATATGATTTCTTAATTAAACGAGTAGAGCAAATATTCGAAAATAAAAATTCAACCTCTCTCTTCAGAAATAAATAAATAAATTGTTTATTGATTGAGAGCAGTGGTATCGGCCGCGACTTACAAGTTGTAGGTCGTGGGTTCGAGCCCAGGCAGGCGCTTTACTTTGTGTAAATTATTTCATCACCACTGCTCTCAAAAACGGTGAAGGAAAACATCGTGAGGAAACCGGCATGTCCTAGAACCAAAAATTCGAAGACATGTTACATCCACCAGCCCGCACTGGGCCCGCGTGGTGGATTATGGCCCATTCCCTCTCACAGAGAGGAGGCCTGTGTCCCAACAGTGGCAACATTAATAGGCTGATGATGTGTTCATTGATCAAAAAGGTACAGATGGTGAGAAAAATAAAACTTATACTAAATAGTTTCTGGCCCTGAAACACAGGTGCTGTTACCTAGCTCAGGGGTCAGGGTTTCAGTCTTTTTTGTAAAATTTAATGCTAATAAACTATTTATTATTATTATTAGTTACAAGCAAGATATACAAGGTTATAAAAGTACAATATAATATATGGTAGAAAATTTGATGTAAGAACATGATACATCTGTTGACAATTGACGTTACCCTGTCTCTTAAACTAGGGTACTGTATCTTAAGAGACAGTAAATACAAGCTTGCTGTTGTTTACGTAAATTGTCTTATTTACTTATATTTTTAGAAGTTTTTTTTTTTATTTGCCCCTTTGTAATCACAATCCACCGAAAACAAACCGAGCCCCGTAAAATGGAAATTGTCATGTCAAACAGTCAGAATTCACAAGAAAGACGCCCATATTTTGGGCACACGCATGCATTCCATATTTTATGCATTCGTCTTATAACTGTAAAACAATGCTTTGAGTTCGAATGTCCCCGCACGATTGATTGAGGCACGTTGTGAAATAAATACCGACTTCTGTCGCCGACTTTCAACGCTACTGTATTTTGTCGTGACTTCGTTTGTCTGGCTTTAGCAGAATCTTGGGCTGTGATCAATATGTGACACGCAAGGTAAGAAAAAGACTTTTAGTGTGAGAATGTTTGCTTAGAGAAAGGTCCTATATAGGTTCAAATAGTATCTGTGTATTTCGTTCGGTACTACCGACTAATTAAAACAGGATCTATTTTGGAATCACGTGTTTTATTTTGCCTTTTTCACTGATCGACAGATTTTTAATTTTAAATGAGTCTGGAGAGGCTTATTCCAAATTATTTGGGTTGTCATTTAAAATGTCAACCAAATACCCAAGGAGTCGAAATCCTCTACTATTAATATAAATGTTGATTTCTATTCCATCCACTTTTCATTACATCTTAAGTATATTGATAATTTATTATTTTAATGTCTTTATCGCCCCAATGGTTTATTCCCATTGTTCAGCAGCTAGTGCTGCTATTATTCAACTTTAATTTATTGTTTTGATGGGTAAAGCTGAAGCTATAAAGAGTTCAGAAGAGGCAGCAGATTTAACGAAACCCAGATTTGAACAAGGTCATTTCAGTTCTAGTAACATAGTAATTGAAGCCACATTATTAGTAGTGGACCAGAACACTCAAACAGAGCAGCAGCCTAACTGCGTAAGTGAATTCTGCAAAGCAAACAAGTCGATTCTTTCAAAGAATTAGAATAATTTCTTTCAACTTTATCGGTATTGTGAAAGTAATTTGCAAAGAGTACAAACATCCTCCTTTGAGTTGAAGTTCATCTACTGCGTTATGTTTCATCAAATCCGAATGATTTATTTCCAAATCATTAGGACATAATTTCATTACACAATACCAATAGTGAAGTTTTATCTCGATTCTTCCGCTTTCGTTCATTCTTTAAAATCAATTCTACGTCAAAATATTGGTAATGGAAAGGAGCATAACCTTTCCTTTTCAGAGTGTAATATGCAATACGTTAAGATGTTTTTGGGAAGGACCCGACTTGTTTGCTTTGCAGAATTCACTTACGTAATTAGGCTGCAGGAAAGCGTGACACATAATGAAGGAGCCCATTCCTATCCAGATTTGGGTGGAACAAGAATGTTAATGGTGATAACGACTCTCTGCAACAGTTAGATGGGTAGATTAATCGGTAAATACTTGTCTGACTGTCATATTTAGTCGGTCATAGTCTATGTTCTGTCACCACTTAGTTTTTGAATATTAAATACCATGATATACATTATATACGAGGAGCTCGTGGCTAAATAATAACAGCCGAACGGGTCGATCATCAAGGTTAAGCAATGTTTAACGAGGTCGGTCCGTGGATGGGTGACCATTTTAACATACCGAGTTTCCTCCATGCGTCGGAAAGCACGTTAAGCCGTTGGTCCCGGCTGTCATTTATAGATCTTTGACAGTCGTTACGGGTAGTCAGAAGCTTGAGATCTGACACCAGTCTTGCCAAGGGGTACCGTGTTACCCAGTTACTGGGTTGTGGAGGTCAGATAGGCAGTCGCTTCATGTAAAACACTGATACTCAGCTGAATCCGGTAAGACTGGAAGCCGACCCCAATATAGCTGGGAAAAGGCTAGGCAAATGATGATGAAATACCATGATATACACAAAAGTAAGTAACACGTTTCACAGCTGTAGTATAAGCGTCATTAATTAGCCTCCAGCGCCTCTAAATTAAGAAATGAATCAAATTGAACAACGCTTAGAATAAATTGAAAATCATTAATATTTTAATTGAAACTTTGTCTTCCTAATGATGTGGGTATCAATCATCGGAAACAGTGTGGTGGGAAAAGTAATCTTTGTTCTTAATTAAAAATAAGACAAACTCATATATTCAATGATGACAACGTGCATATTTTATTAACAAGAAATATAAAGTACCAGCTAGATGCACTAGAGTCGATCGAAAAACGGGCTAAGAGGCTCATCAGCAATGAGATACTGGTCAAGTCCAGGCTCCAGAGCTTTGAACATCGGCGCCAAGTTGCCAGTCTGTCGGTTTTTTATCGGTTACATTTCGGGTAGTGTGCGATGGAATTGCATGAACTAATTCCTCCTAGCCCGTTCCATCATCGGACTACAAGACGTACGGCGATGCGTCATCGGTACATGGTGGACATCCCACCCATACGCACCAAATGTTTTGGGAGTACTTTCATTATGCGTGTAGCTAAGGAGTGGAATTCCCTGCCAGAGTCTGTATTTCCTGATAGCTATAATCTGGGAGTCTTTAAGTCAAGAGTGAATAGGTTTCTTCTAGGTAAGCGTGCTACATCGTCGGCCACATCATAACTTACCATCAGGTGAGATTGAGGTCAAAGCGAGCATATAAAAAAAAAAAAACCGGCCAAGTGCGAGTCGGACTCGCACACGAAGGGTTCCGTACCATTATCGCAAAACACTGCATAAAAATCACGTTTGTTGTATGGGAGCCCCCCTTAATTTATTTTGTTTTAATTTATTAATTATTATTTTTTGAAGTAAATATACAACTAAACATTCTGTGAATATTTCAAGCGTCTACCTGTTGCCGTTATTAATATCGAGCAAAAAATAGCAAAAATATCACGTTTGTTGTATGGGAGCCCCCCTTTAATATTTATTTTATACTGTAGTCCGTACCCAAAGGGTAAAAACGGGACCCTATTACTAAGACTTCGCGATCCGTCTGTCTGTCTGTCTGTCTGTCTGTCCGTCTGTCTCCAGGCTGTATCTCATGAACCGTGATAGCTAGACAGTTGAAATTTTCACAGATGATGTATTTCTGTTGCCGCTATAAAAACAAATACTAAAAACAGAATAAAATAAATATTTAAGTAGGGCTCCCATACAACAAACGTGATTTTTTTGCCGTTTTTTGCGATAATGTTACGGAACCCTTCGTGCGCAAGTCCGACACCCACTTGGCCGTTTTTTTTAATTATCATTTTATATTCAGACACTTTTGAATTGTCAAGAGTCGATCATTCAGAAACATTAAGCTAGTTAGCTATTGCTGACTGAGAGATCCTGAACCTTCCAAGTAACCCCACTCTTGCAGAAAGAGGGTTACTCGGATCATCGGATGGTTCAGCTTAAGCTTTTGGACCGTTGTAAGTTTACAGGAAAAAGTATAAACACCCTACAGAAGTAGGTATGTTGATCAAAGGTTTTTGTTCTTTATTATTGTTTATGTACTCGTTGCTTTACTTAATTAACATCATACAGATCTTATAATTGTAATTCTTCTGACAAAACTTTGGCAAAGCTTGGCTTTATAGTTGATACCAAATGTTCTTAAGACGAGCGATAATCCAGCCGACAAAACTGTCACGCAGTTTGGCTAGTTTATGATATAAGTGCAAATGTTTGGTCCAAAATAAAGTAATTATTTATTTATTTAAAAAAAGTGCCTTGCTGAACTGTGAAGGTTAGCAGTTATATCATTAAATTAAATAACAACCAACAATCAGTTAGCATCGGTGACAGTTTTAATAGTGAACAATAATTATTAAGTGGCCATAATAATAACTGCGACGAATTCTAGCTGTCGCTCGACAACGTTCACGCTCCATCGGTTTGCAATGGCTTGTTAGAACATTATTCATTCGGTATTATTTATTTATAGTTGGTTGGTTGTCACAGATTTATTCTAAGGCATTTTAAGGGATTGTTTGTATAAATTATAAATATACAGTGTATTGGATCTTAGCAATCATGGACCTATGGCAAAATATAGAATAACTAGCTTTTGCCATCGGCTTCTCCCACGTGAAAAGTGTTTTAGTATCCCAAAGGAAAATTATATCGCGATGAAAAGTAGCCTATGTGCTATAACAGACTACAATTTTATCTCTGTGCCAAATTTCATCCAGATCCATTCAGCCGTTCTGGCAGGATTGAGTAACAAACATATCTATCTCTGTGTCAAATTTCATCCAGATCCGTTCAGCCGTTCTGACGGGATTGAGTAAACATATCATCCATCCAAACATCTATCCAAACTTTCGCAAAATGACAGAATCACGGTTTCTGAATTATTCGAAGCTTAGAACTTCTAGAATCTACTTTAGCGTGAGAACTGGTCCAACATTAACTTAAGGTAAAGATTTACAAGTTCTTAACTTCTAATTCTTCATTGAGAATGCGGAGTAAGGACCAATTGAATGCCTAAAATTTCAGAATTAGTCGCTTTATATAGTTTTCAGCACGAGGTTAAGTTATTAACCTCTTCCCTGACCAATGAGTCATATATGACTAAAGTGTTTGTTTAACTTTTGTCTACTATGTGAACAATGAACCTTCTAATATGTCATAAATAGGTAATGGAAGGTGTTAGTACTACTTGAGCTACTTGGTGGCGTTGGTAGTTAACCCGTCTGGCAAAAGTTAAATCATATACCTGTAAAACTAACTCCTCAAAATTAACTCGTGTTCAGTAATAATGGAAGAGAATGATCTGATTTGCCATCAGTTGCCATTCCATTAAAACGGTCTCGGTCAAGGTCTCTTTACCCCCAAATTAAACTCTTTTTTTCTCTCTACTCTTTAACACCACAACTCGTGGAGGAGCTCGTGGCTAAATAATAACAGCCGCACTGGTTGATCATCAAGGTTAAGCAACGCTTGACGAGGTCGGTCCGTGGATGGGTGACCATTTCAACATAACGAGTTTCCTCCGTGCCTCGGAAAGCACGTTAAGCCGTTGGTCCCGGCTGGCATTTGAAGATCTTTGACAGTCGTTACGGGTAGTCAGAAGATTGAGATCTGACACCAGTCTTGCCAAGGGTTGCCGTGTTACCCAGTTACTGGGTTGTGGAGGTCAGATAGGCAGTCGCTCCATGTAAAACACTGGTACTAAGCTGAATCTGGTTAGACTGGAAGCCGATCCCAATATAGTTGGGAAAAGGCTAGGCAGATTGACTCTTTAACACCACAACAGAACTTTAAAGCTTAACCCAAATCAAAATAGTACAAGTATTAACAGCTAAAATAATAACACTTCTGCCTACCTATTACAAATCATTACGTCCTAAATAGACAGGTTCAATGTCATACAAGTTACTATCATTAATACCCTGAGGTGTTTAACATGACCAGCACAAGCAGACCCCTTGATCTCCTTACCGAAAGTTGGAAGAACTTTAATTCGAGCAGATACAGAGGTCATTAAAACCAGTTATGGCTAATGATTGTGCCTCAAAGCTCTTGTAACGAAACTTTGTATTTGCCCTGGTTATTCAAAATTGAGCTCTATTTATAAGTTATTAAAGCTGATCAGTGAAAAGCAACACATACGCCCAGGTGTGTGATGAGAAAAAAAAAACACAATGAGATATGATGATTAAATATTTTTTTTCTAAAGTTTTATGAACGAAATTTTACTATAATGTGTAAGTAAATTAAGTTTTTGAACGTGTGGGTAGTGGGAACTTAAGTTATAGTATTCGTTTGGGATATATTTTACTGTGTTAGTCGAGTAACACTGATTTGATTACAAGAAGTAATAAATTTTAATAAAAGTAATTGCGTTTTTTTCGAGGTTCTACAGCTACTTTTTTGTTGGTGATGTCATATCTGTTTTAGGAGCTTTAAAATTGAAACCTGAATATGTATTGGTTACCGCATTCTAAAATACCTTGTCTTGAATGATAGGAATAGATTAAATGTAATTCCAGGTTGAAAGCTACAAAGCGGTTTTGTCGTGGGCTCGTTCTACAGAATATAGGTAGGTGTCTACTGTAAGAAATGTCTGAGCCATCCTTCAGGACCTGGCCGATGGGGCTTCAATAAACTCCCGGCAAACTGTCTAAGTATTCAGTTATATGCGTCTTAACATTAGCAACCCTAAATCAAATCTACACCGGACTAAACATTGGCCACGTTCTATTATTTAAAAGTAATTCGAGAAATTCTAATGAGTTTCAAAACCAGCCATATCTATATTTCTGCCAACTCGCATGCCATAGGGTTCTATTCAGCAGGCAACCTCCACTTTACTCACGAGTTCACGACGAGCAGAATATGTTTTTCTTCGGATTATCTCTTTCCAATTTTCCATGCTTTCATTTTTCTTTTTCTTAATAGCGGCTTTGCCCGTAAGTCTCATTTGTAAATTCTCATCTGTCTCTTTAGGGCGGTTACTTACTACATCCGATCCGTGTCCGTAAAATTTCGGTTCCGAAGTAGCCCTTGGTAGTACTTCTTGTAGGTACGAGTAAGCTTAAGCACTACATCCAAATACTATCCGTCATAATCTGTCATAATTTGAACTCGGAACTCAAATTACGAACACTGATCATGGACACGGATGTGTAGTGCGTAACCCTAGCATACCATTTCCACAAACACAGAATAAAAATACTACTATTAATATACTTGTTGCACTCTTAACTTTTGCTTCGTTATCCTAGATTGTTAAATTGTCTTCAACTAGGCTGTAATTAGCCGGATGGAGTCACCACTTACCATTAGCTTAGCCGATGGCTTTGCGTGTCGTCTTTTTGTGGCGAATAAAGCCATAACTTGTAGTCCACTGCGGTTTGTAGACTTGTAGCAATGAGGGTTAAAATTCTTTAATAGTTGTGGTAGCTGTGCTTGTATGTCTGACTGCAAGAAACGGCGTTTTCAGGAAACATTTTTCGAGCGATTATGCTGCATTTAGTTAAGTTATTGCATTGTTTTTATCAATCATCATCATTTCAGCCGAAAGATGTCCACTGCTGGACATAAGCCTCCTCCAGGCATCGCCAGATTGACCGATCCCGTGTGTCTCGCATCCAGCGCCTTCCCGCAACCTTAACCAGGTCATCGGTCCACCTAGTGGAAGGCCTTCCAACGTATCGTCTGCCGGTTCGCGGTCGCCTCTCCAGAACTTTTCGGCCAAATCGGTCATCCGTTTTGCGAGCAATTTGCCCTGCCCACTGCCACTTAAGTTTGGCAATTCTTCGGCCTATGTTCCTTTATTTTATGCAAGGTTATTTGCAAGGAATAGACATGCTATACATAATGCAACCAGATGTCTGTTATGGGTCTATTCCTTTTATCTTTGGCTTGGAATGGACTTCTGCATTTTCCTAATTATTGCTCTATCACTAAAATTGTTTGATATCTATTAAAAACTTATCAGTATAATTTTAAATTAAACCGTTTTATGAGATCTCAAAGCAGATACTGCTAGTGTGGTCTCCCAAAAACACATAAAAGACGATTAACATACAGATTCGAATCTATTTACCGAGTTCATAAGCCATAACCGTCGTAATTAACGGATCATCCATTATCTTCTGTCTAATAAATACCACGACTTCCGTTCCCTTAGGGTGGTTATGGTTATCCACAATCGCAGTTCAATCTCTTTCATCTACTTACCCTAAGGCGGGCTTCAGACTATTGTTTTACATGTTAAGCTTGGCCCCGATTGATTCGTAAATATCCGCACTCCATAATTATCGTGTGTAGTAATCATAATCAATGAGCGGTTTGTACTTCAAAGATTGAGTGTATAGACAGTACAGTTGGCAAAAAATAAGTAGGCTAGGTATAATTTTTTGCAGCTTTATAGTCGTTTTTGGTTACGAGGTGAATAGAACTTTGAGTATGTGGCATTGACACTTGAAACGGATTTTTGATATTTGGTTACCGAAAATTTTCTTTGATACGTAACTATGTAGCGAAAGGAACGGTTATTTTGCAATAGAGTCTAGTTTGTAGGTAGGTACATAATTTTCAAAACAAAACGATATTTTGAAATAAAATTACAAAGAAATATTTACAAGTCCGTCAAGGGGAAAAGTTACAAGTCCGTGATTAGACCTATCGTACTGTATGGATCAGAATGTTGGGCTGTGAAAAAGATGGATGAAAAGAGATTCCATGTAGCAGAGATGAGAATGTTGAGATGTATGTGAGGAGTGACGAGAATGGATAAAGTGAGAAATGAGTATATTAGAGGAAGTTTGAAAGTGGCGCCAGTGACAGAAAAGTTGAAAGGAAACCGTTTGTCCTGTAATGGTCATCTGATGAGGAGGGATGAAACGCATGTTACTAAAAGAGTTATGGATATAAATGTGGATGGATGGTGAGGGAGGGGACGGCCAAAGAAAAGATGGATGGACTGTGTGAGGAGTGATATGAAAGAAAAGGGAGTCAGTGATAGCGTGACGGGGGACAGGACGGTGTGGAAGAGGACAACGTGTTGCGCCGACCCCAAGTAACATGGGACAAGGGCAGGAAGATGATGAACGCTATTTTGAAAAATATTTAATTCTGATGATGATTTTGTCTTCCATGTGACCATTAAGGACTAAATAGAGATTCTATGGCGGTTGTTGTTCAGTTTAACTAGACCAGATAATGGCTGTAGATAACTTGTTTTTTTTTGTATAGATAAGACTTTTATAGCTTATACCTTAAAAGCCCCGTTTATCTCGCATTGGTAATAAAATATTTTAGATATAGTTTACATTTATTTATTTATGTATTAGTTTATCCTCGCACTGGAATTCCTTGAAGCAATTACACCAATGGAGCACAATCTTATAATAAACTTAGAAAGTACATACGTATGAATTGAAAAAGTCACTAAGTTACATATAGACACTAATTATACCATTGTTTTATAAATTGTACTACTGCACCTAAATTGTACATTTTTGTGAACGTTTTTTACTTTTTAAATAAATTATTTGTATTATTATTATTCTATATATGGTGTTCGTAAGGCCACGTGTAAGTAATTAATAATATTCATCACGTACTTAAACTATACCCCTAAGATATTTTAGCAATTAAAATAACACTATCAAAACCTACGTTTACCCTTTCTTCGATGTCAACTGGCGCTACACTGCAGGCTGCAGGCCTTAACTAATTAATTCTAAGGCCAATACATACCTTATCATCACTATAAATTCAACAGTACATACAAAACTTGCTCACACGCCTTCCGAAACGATCGCAATCAAATAAAATGGAACTAGTTTCGTTTTAGCTAGGTAATAACGGTGAATAACCCATTGATACATTTATTAATATTCCTTTCTAGATCCAAAAACGGAATGATAAACCTTTGACTTTTAAAGCTGGTCCTAAATCAAAATCTATCATGATATTCAAATTTTTTTACTACTGAAAATCAAGCTATCTTTATAATTAATGGATCTTGTATTATTCTGATTTGTAAGCGATATTACTATAAAGTTTCATCTTCATACGTTTAGTATTTATTGCGTGAAAGAGTGAAACAGACATCAATCATTCATCCTCACAAACTTTCGCGTTTATCATAATAATAATTACGCTAATTTGTTAGGGCCCCTACGAAGAGACATAAGCGAAAGGGCAATGACCGCTATTGCCATGCTAAAACGAAATAACTATACAATAGAACGAACTTACGGTTCCAAATTCAACACAATACTGTTTGTCTAACGAACTACACGTACCTTACTGCTTTACTTAATACAATAGACAATGTAATCGTGTAAAACAAGTAATGGATATCTAACAGAGATCGTGATACAAATCGTTTATTGATACAGTTCGTAATGGAATTTTATTATTATAATTTATATCTTTGAAAGCGATTCGTGATTTACGAATTAGGTATAATTGTATAGATGATGGGGTTCACTGATTGATCTTTGTGGTTTTAGTAATTTAGAAGGTTTGAGAAAGTGATTATTAGAAAGATGGTGTTATGCTTTAGGATATTTAGAAGTAGTTTTAAATAATAAGCTGATACTTAGGTAGCAATTTGTTGTGGAATTTGATAATTTTCATGAGCAGGTGGGCCAAAGTGTCATAAGCAACGTTGTGATTATTTTTAAGAAGTTGCAATGTTTTAGACATTTTTATAGAATCTTGCAACCACTGACACAGTTTTCTTGAAAGCAGGTTTTCTAGCTTATATTTTTTACAAACTACTGAATGAGCCCGACTACTGAAAGAGAGTAACCGACGTAGCCCGAAGAATTGCCAAACTTAAGTGGCAGTGGGCAGGGCACATTGCTCGCAGAACAGATGGCCGATGGAGCAGAAAGGTTCTGGAGTAGCGGAAGACGTTGCGTTGGAAGGCCTCCCACCAGGTGGACCGATGACCTGGTGAAGGTTGCGGGGTTCCGCTGGTTGCGAGACGCACGGGACCGGTCAAAGTGGCGATGCTTGGGCGAGACCTATGTTCAGCAGTGGACGTCTTTGGTGATATGATGATGATGATGATTAAAAGAGTGCCTTTAGAAGCGTAGGGTAGTCCCTACGCTTCTAAAGGCACTCTTTTAATCAATTTTAATTTATTCCCAAATAGACACAGTTCTAACAAGCCTACAGGTTTAACTTTCGTTAACAAGACCATTGTTTCTCCAAATGTCTTTGATAAAATACTTTTATGATACGACAAAATTATCAAAACAAGGTTTGTTATACTTTAAATGATTTTATTACAAGTTTCCTGGCATTCTTAATTTAGAAAAACTCACGTTATTTATTTCTATGTTGTATGCCGTTAAGTTTAACATTAACTTGCGTGAGAAATGCTTAAGTTAAAGCTAATGTTAGTTCACTCAAAGTTTCTATGTTTTGTCCATCGCTATCCGGAGTGATCTATCGTTTCCGATCGTCATTTACTTCATGTGTACCGTGGTATGTTGGCTTGTCGTTCTCACACTCGTAGCTCGTGCTAGGAAAGTGGTAAAAGTTCTTGAACTTGTGTTTTGAATAAGAAATCATCACTTTTCCAGCCTTTGCTTGATATTTTCTGGCAAAGAATGCAGGCTCTTTACAGGGCGCTATACAATTACGTAAAGAGAATTTGAATGGGATCAACATGTGTTGGCTAGATCGGAATAATGTTGTTGATTTTAATTACTTCAAGAATGACAAATGAGGTAGGTTTTTGTGTATAATTTGTCACGGGCGAAGCCGGTGCGGGTCGCTTGTATAATATTATAAATACGAAAGTTTGGATGTATGTTTGTTACTCAATCACGCTAAAACCGCTGAACGCTACTTGTCATCTCGTTATACCCAGGAATAAGAAAACGCTTATCACGCGGGCGAAGCTAGTCTTTAATAAATATTATAGTTATAGTTGGGCGCACGGTAGGCGCAGTGGTTGAACGATTGACTGCTGCGCTGCGTGTCGCGGGTTCGATTCCCGCACGGAACAAATATTTGTATGACCTACTGATAGTTGTTCCGGCTCTGGGTGTTTGTGTATGTGAGTTTATATAGTAGTTTATATGTTTGTAAACGCACCCACGATTCAGGAAGAAATTCCTAGTGTGGGGAAACGAAACTAAAAAAAAAAAAAAAAAAAACTGCCGAGCAATGAAAAAGTTCCACCCACAAAATGCCGACAAACACCTTAATTTAATTTAAAATTTGAACACAATGTTTGACGTTTTTAGTTGGTAATATTCTGATGCGCTGTTAAATGTACTTCAATATTGCAGACGGCGTCATTAAGCTAGCCTTTCCCGTTTAGGAGTAATTTGGTGCTATGTCACTGGAACTTTTTCATTGCTTGTTAGTGTAGTATTTTGACTTCCTTGTCTCCTCTCTTTGATAAATTCTTTTCAGAGGTTCTTTAGCTACTTACTAAAATATAAAAACAAATTTATCAAGTTTATGTTCCAATATAAACTTCAAAACTACACCACAGCTTTCCTCATCCCTGGTTATTGTAACCACATCATTTCAAACAATGACTGGCTCACATCTAATGGTCTGCAGGTGAAAGCATAGACTGTATGATGTGGGAGTTTAATACAAGACATTGTGGTATGGTTTATTTATATACAAAACAGGAATCTTTGATGTGCTACATGTAAAATTCAATGAGTATTTTAGTGGTTGCATTTTCCATAAGAGAGCAGTGGTGGCCCAGTGGTATCGGCCGCGACTTACTTTGTGTAAATTATTTCATCACGACTGCTCTCAAAACGGTGAAGGAAAACATCGTGAGGAAACCGGCATGTCCTAGAACCAAAAATTCGAAGACATGTGACATCCATCAACCCGCACTGGGCCCGCGTGGTGGATTACGGCCCATTCCCTCTCACAGAGACGAGGCCTGTGTCCCAGCAGTGAGAACTTTAGTAGGCTGATGATGTGTATGATGTGATTATCCATAAAATAGGTCCTACTTAATGGTCAAACGATTTGAATGACAATCTTGGTTACAATTTTCAGACAAAATTTTGTCTTCATATTTTCGCATTTGTGTGTTGAATCCAATATCAAGTTTAATTGCTTTGTATTGCTGGGTGGAAACACTCTCTGGAAGTTTTTAGGGTTCCGTACCCAAAGGGTTAAAACGGGAACCTCATACAAAGACTCCGCGATCTATCTATCTATCTGTCTGTCCGTCTGTCACCAGGCTGTATCTCATGAACCGTGATAGCTAGACAGTTGAAATTTTCACAGATGATTTATTTCTGTTGCCGCTATAACAACAAATACTAAAAACTTAATTGTTTTGCCGTTTTTTGCGATAATGGTACGGAACCCTTCGTGCGCAAGTCCGACTCGTACTTGGCCGGGTTTTTTTTTGAATGGCTATCTTCTGTTACCAGCCAGTACTTTCAGAAATTGACCTGCTTGAAAGTATCCAATCGGATTTAGCGCGATACTTAATGCAGCGCAGTAGCACTTAAAAACCTAAAGGAAATGCAATATGAGTCGTATCCGTAAGTTGAGCCTATACCAATGCATTTGTTATCATGACAACCACGCAAATAAACGTGTGGCTTATGCAGTTACCTTATTAAATAAAATATTTTAAGCTGATTATATAATTATGCAATTAATTGGATTCTAAAATAAATAAATTATACGGGAAATCAAGCGTAGATCTCTTCATAAATTAAACGCCAGTCTGTCTAGTAACCGTATACTCGTAGTCGTACGGAGAAACTCTAGTAACATAATAAAAGTTTCAAATGTCCGTGGCAAAATAGTATCTATGCTGTTGAAAGTAGAATGTATAATGGTGTGTTTATTATTGACCGATTGTAAGAATCTGTGTGGAACGTATGCATATATTTCACGCTGAGATATTGGGGACTGGGGCGATGTATACCGTTTATTACTGTATGCTCAGTAGCCATTATTTCTGTGAATATAATAAAAAATATTTTGTAGTGAACGTCATTTTCTCTTGTCGACTCACTCGCCGGCAAATTCTTGTAAAAAATTATTTCTGCCGGCATTTCTAATTGAAAACGGGTTGATAAAAATCGTGTGTGATGGTGTTTTACTATAATTTGGTAATAAAGAACTACAGATAATTAGCGATATTCACTGTACCGACAAACGGTAATTAATGCCGATTTACGGCTAACATAAAAACGATTTTGGGCTTATAATTTTCTTGTTACATGTAATTCTTGCCTAACAAGGAATCGCGTAACAAAATAGGCTGCGTTAAATCCGCAAATGGCTAAATACTATTTACGCAGAAGCGTATCCCTGTCTGTTAGTACCAACTAATTGGTGTCACCATTCAACAATCGACTTTTTAAGAGTGGTGATCGTGAAAAGTTCGTTTAGTTTTAATTGGAGATGCCATATACAGCTTTATTTTAAAAAAGGACTGGTCCTCAGTCAGTTTTACGACACTCTCTAAGCAGTTTTAAAGCTTTCGACAGAATTTGGGGGAACAACTACCTAAGGTACTTTAGTAACACTTTTTTAAACATTTATAAAAGATAGGCTAATTACTGTTCCAGTGACTACATACGGTCTGGTTGTTTGTGTATGTGAGTTTGTATGTTTGTAAATGCACCTACGATACGGAAGAAATTCCTAGTGTGGGGCAACGTTTAAAAAGGTCAAGGTCATGCATCCAAGGTTAGTGTAAGTTTTTTTGTTGTCCCTTTCTAAGGTTGGCAATAAATCAATAGCATTTGGCAATAAGTATTAAGAAAAGCATCAATGTAATTTATAGTTTCCTTTGTTTTTTATTCACCTATTTCTCCGTCAATTGTGGACCGATCTTGAAAATTATTTTTTTTAGCTGGTGCTTCTCATGTGGTCCCATTCAAATTTAGTGAAGATCTGATGAAGAACTTCGTAGATATACACCACAACTCTTCAATAAATGATGGCCAATCTCTTGGGATTGCTGCAATCTGTTTATTGTTTAAACCATTTCATAACATAACATCAAGCCCGTACAAATTTCGGAAGTCGGTGTTCCTGTTTTCGGTTCATCACACCGACTTCCAAAATTGAAAATATTTTCAAGCAAGAAGTTCTTAGCTGCATCCTATAGAAAATCTTCACCCTCTTCAGCCTTGATTTCTTCCCGCTACATCGTTCTCTCATCTCTGCTCACACTATAAAAGTCGTGTTATCCCGTATGTAAGGCACAGCGAACCGTAGTGCTGTCGTCACACGTGTCCCGTTATCGTCCACATGGCACGGTCGCGTTCTTTCGCACTGTCGAGACGGCTGTAACGATGACAACAACATTTTTCGAATGTTTGATGTCGAGATATCGATTTAAAGTGTCGATAGAATGAGATGATGTGAAGTGACAGAAGATTATGGTGTGGTTTCGTGTGTAAGGTCTATAGTTCGAAAGATCGAAATTCATCTGTCTATAGCACTATTAATAATAATAATTTATTTCAAAGTTCAGACAATTTACAGTCCATATCTTGTTAGTAACAAATCCTTATAAAACTAGTGTTAGTAACGGTACATTCCATATCAAATAAACATTTACAAAATATTGCGATAATAATAATATTTAATATTGAAAGCTTGGTTGACTACCCTGATTAAGTACGCGAGTCGTATTTTAGTTTCGTCATTGGTAGAAGCTTTGTACAGCTCAATCGATAATATAGTTGTCGATATATAAATGCTGTTTCTTTATTCTGTGTCTATATGTGCTTGAGGTTTATATCGACTGTTGCAGTTGTCTTTGGCTTTTAGTTTATGGTTACCTGTTAAAATTTTCCAACCACTTATGCAGCGGGAGTTCTAAAGTACCACTGTACGTTTTCACATGTTCCTAAGCCCTGCCTTATTGTTACTAACCGTTCCCTCCTACCATTGTACAAAAATGTCTGAATGGTCCATTGTTATCCACTTACAACATATTAACGTGTTTGGTGCTAATGTTCTTACATTCTCTGGTAATGAGTACGTCACCCTTTACAGCATTCCTTCCGTTGCATATCGGAATGTTTTGGAAGTTTTCTTGTTCAGATTCTGGGTCCTTAATATGGTCCTGGCAGATTCCTGATTTGGATGCTATCGTTAACATTTCCTTTTCTTTCCAGTATTACAATGCCTAATAACAATGCTCAAATTATAAAATATTTCTACTGCTCGGACACAGGCCTCCTCTCCGTCTTTTCGTGAGATTTGAATGTTTTTCGCAGAGGTTAGTTATCTTTCAGTCTTGTTTCTCTGATTGATTCCTGTAAACATCTTCTCTATCAACTATAAGACGATAGTCTTTACTCTCATTTGTTTTGTGTTGACTGGAGTGAGTGTAACTAACACTTTTATTCGTCAATATTTAATACATTTTTCATAGCATCTTCAACCACTCTACTGGTATTAACTTGTGGAGCTGATCAATATAATTTATAAAATAACTCTTCAGAATTATTCAAAACCGATCGCGTGCATAAGTTCTAACTAATCTGTCGTACCTCACCAATAAGTCGTAGCACCCAAACAAACAAATCGATATGTTTATCTCGAGTTCGATAATCAACAAACTTTCAACAAAACGAGATTCTCTCACGAATTCGGTCAATCGATAATCGATATCAATATATCTTTGTTTACCTTATATCGATTTCCTGAGAATTAGAAAGTTGTATCGAAAACTATTGTATTACACGAAGTTGTAGCTGGTACCGCTATTAAAAATGTTTATGATTCTCATCTTATAAATTATTTTGGCATTGTAGGATGAATTGCCGATATTTCTGAGCAAAGAAAGGCATTTTCTGACTAAGTAGACGATAAATCTTCGCGTAAATGTAGTGAGCGATATTTCAATCTTACTTCTTACTTGTATTATAAATGCAAAGGTTTTGATGGATGTATGTTTGTTACTCAATCACGCCAGAACGGCTGAACGGATCTGGATGAAATTTGGCACAGAGATAGATTATAGCCAGGAATAGCAAATAATACTTTTTATCCCGGAAATTCCCTTGGGATGATTTTCGACATTCACGTGGGCGAAGCCGCTCGGAGAAGATAGTGAAAAGTATATTTAAGAACTTAAAAAAATTGTGATGCAAATGCAAGTTATTGCTTGGAAAAAGAATGCGTCACTGTATTTAATAACATATGTACCTTTAAAGTCGTCACAATCTAAGAAGTACGTTGACGTTTCTCATTTTACATGCCACGATAACTTTCTACGTAAGAAATTGAAAAATCAAATTCATAATCCTAATTAAATACTATATTACCGATACACTATATCAACGAGTATCATTCGCAAGCATCAAATTTAATTATAATTAAGTATTTTTATAGCTGTCAAAACCTTTATATATATATATATAGGGCCTTTTATTTTTTGACAACTTTAGCATAATCTTAGGATACGACTGGCTCTTGTGTTCCACTCAAAAAACACAACTCAAACAATATATCGTGGATTTTCTTCAAGAATGACAAAGTTACTTATTTTTTATTTGTGGTTGGCGCCTACAAAATGAAAGTACCAAGTCTTTTCGTATTATTGGCGCCAAGTAAATTATTACCAGTACTTCAACGTAGTACATTACCAGGTCTGAACGAGGAGTCATTTGTCCATCTTTATAGTGCGGTTGACTAAAACTAACGCGTACTAAAATCGTTTAATAGATGTTAGTATTTATTTATTCTAACATTTAGTACCTCTTCATTTATGGCAATGGCGGCTGCAATAGTTTAAATTTTTTGTATCATTCTACCTTTCTGCCTTGAGACTAATTTAGTTGATAAGTTTCTTTTCTTTCTTTCTTATTCTTTTTAGGGTTCCGTACCCAAAGGGTAAAAACGGGACCCTATTACTAAAGACTTCGCGATCCGTCTGTCTGTCTGTCGGTCTATCTGTCTGTCCGTCTGTCACCTGGCTGTATCTCATGAACCGTGATAGCTAGAAAGTTGAAATTATCACAGATGATGTATTTCTGTTGCCGCTATAACAACAAATACTAAAAACAGTATAAAATATATATTTAAGGGGGGCTCCCATACAACAAACGTGATTTTTTGGCCATTTTTTGCTCGATATTAATAACGGCAACAGGTAGACACTTGAAATATTCACAGAATGTTTAGTTGTATATTCACTTCAAAACATAATAATTATTAAATTAAAATAAAATAAATTAAGGGGGGCTCCCATACAACAAACGTGATTTTTTTGCAGTGTTTTGCGATTATGGTACGGAACCCTTCGTGTGCGAGTCCGACTCGCACCTGGCCGGTTTTTTTAAAAACGTTAATTACGTTAATATAAAGTTAGAATGAACAATGAGTGGTCAATACTACCAACTATTTACTACCTTATGAGTAGGTTTTGTTCTACCATCAATCTTCAAATTCAATTCAAATCAATCATCAAAGCGTTGGTCCATATGCTCCGATAACACATCCATACTAATTCATATTCCATAATATGAATATTATAAATACGAAAGTAACTCTACTTGTTTGTTACTTACGTTATCTCACATAAACGGTTTAGTAAATGATAAATTTTAGTATAGAGATTAATTGGATTTAGAGAAGGACTTAGGATAAGTTCTATTCCGTGAGTCGGAACCAACGGCTTAGCGTTCTTTCCGAGGCACGGAGGAAACTTAGTATGTTGATATGGTCACCCATCCACGGATCGACCTCATCAAGCGTTGCTTAACCTTGATGATCGACCAGTGCGGCTGTTATTATTTAGCCACGAGCTCCTCCAGTCCTCAATTAAATTCATTATATCTAACAGAATATTCATCATTGTTCCAGGTAAACCATCCCATTTGGACCGTGTGCAGTGATTACATAGATATTATGTGCAGTGACGCTATATACTTCGATACGAGGGAAAGACGGTAACATTTGTGAAGTGAATACATGTCAGTGAGTTGTGGATAATGATCGTTTGGCGAACGAAGAACACTAGTCGTCGGAAATACGGGGGCTGGTAAGTGTCAAGATAATTAATCATTCCCTTCATTAGTAGTACTTGATAATTAAGTTGCGGTACGTAAAGAAGTAATTTTGTTTGTAGCGGCACCAACGCCGTCACTTACGAACCAATGACATGACGTCAAAGAAATCCTGCATCGCGCAAGCAAATATTTTTGGCGCGATTTTAACACATACAACAATCCGAAAATAATCGTTGGGCAGTTGCCTGGACCAGACACAACACCCGTCTGGTGGGACACAACATCGTCCCTTTTCTATGGAGGTTTGTGGGACTTTACATCCTGTTCCACATACCTCCAAATGTTTATGAATAATGCTTTCACACCGTCATCGTCACGACAAAGTGTTGGATAACCTTGGAAATGGTGATGTCGGTGATTTTAATAAAATAATTAACATGATCTTAATAGTGTATAGGTCAAACAAGCTCGAGGAAAAAATAAATGATTTTCCTTTGGACAGCTTTATCGATAATTTTCACTTATTGCTGACAATAAAAAGAAAGCCTCGAACGCTTTTGGGAAAATCTTCAACAAAATGTTCCAAAGCTAAGCTAATAATTACAGTTTTTGTTTAGTAAAGTATCTCTACTATTAGAACTTCAGTATTCAGAAATATACCCCAGTACCAACACCCACGGGAAATCCCGTGGTGTCCACAAACAAACTATTGACAGTTAAGCACACAATTGACACGACGACGGATACAGCCACGCAGCTCAGTCGTAATTACAACAATAATTACTGGCCGTTGAAGTATGCCGTCGCGTTTCCAGTAGCAGAAGTAGAATAGGAACTCTCCATCCTTTCCCACGAACGTCTAAGGGGATATTGCCAGTAGGATGGGTGAAAGCATACACGTATAGCACAGATAATATAATCCTAACATACAGATGCCTCATCACATACAAAGAAACTAGCGTTTATTATCTGATTATACAATTTTTTTTTTGTAAATCTTTCGCTTTCGGTTCGGAACGGAACGAAACAGAACGCGATCGATGTACAAAAAATAATCAGTATAGAACGTTGCCACAGTTTCTTTATATGGGATGAGACACCACTGCCTATAGAATAGTTACACCTGTTGAAACATCTGCTAAGTGGGGTGATGCCTTTAGAAATAATTATTCAGAAGCGTAGTTAGCTTGCCGTATGCCAATCACCTGTACACGTGAAGATCTAATGACTGCGTCACCAAAAGGTGCTACCGTAGTTGAATGTTGGGCCTTCTTTAGTAAAAATTGTTTTATTTTTCGTCCAGACGATAAGAAAAAGAACAAGAGTAGCGAAGTATTTTCTTTTAAGATTTGGTCACTAAATCTCGAAATTGGCCACTCCAAAATGAATTAGCATATTCTAAAGACGTCTCACTAAAGGGCAAGCCTGTAAGATGGGTGGTAAAGCATACAGCTGCGAACTGCGAAGTAACATCTGCAAAGACAGGTGCAAAATTAGGTGGGATGGGTGATATCTTTATAACAATGGTACAGTACAAACATTTTCTTAATTTCCCTCAGCAGCCTTCGTGTTTCATCAGTCGTTGGATTTCTATCAGTTGCCCTTTGCACTTGGTGCAGACTGGACGCTCTCAATCAACTTAGTATATAGAGTTGTTAATACTCTTTTAACATAATGTAATTTATTTTTAAAATGGGAAGTAAGCTGCTAAAACTGCTATTTCTACAGCTCTTTATATTTCACTCGGCAATCAAAACAAAAAAACAATTAAGTACTTAGTTCTGAATTCAAATTTTTATACACGATAAATCTAATAATTGATGGACATGGAAATTAGCAAACGTTTGTATTCGGAAATGCGATGATTACCGATGGACATTAAGAAAATAGTTGTTTTGTACAAGAATGCTGTAAAAATATCATTAGGTATTTGTCCTTTTTAACCCCCCCGACGGAAAAAGAGGGTTGTTATAAGTTTGACTGTGTTGCTGTGTGCCTGTCTGTGGCATCATAGCGCCTAAACAGATGAACCGATTTTGATTTAGTTTGAAAGGTGACTTTGTCGAGAGTATTCTTAGCTATGTTTGAATAAAATCGGTTAAGCCGTTCAAAAGTTATTTGCATTTTACTCTTTGAATCTGCATTTTTTTTTTCGTACGATACTAAAACGACTAATTATATAATCTAACAAGTAAATAAACGCAATGATAAACTCGGCACAGGATGTGGTAATTGACTGGAAATAATCCAACATGCTTCTGAGTAAAAACACAAATGTAAATTCAATTGATTAATAAATGGAATTAACCAATTGAAAATAATCATTCAATGTAGATCAATTAGATTAATTGTAAATGCGTTCTGTATCTTTATTGCGCTACTTAATTAGTAGATACGGCATGTTTAGACTGGGTAGGTACTGAATAGAATTGGATTGGTGGTCATCGATACTTTTGCTCGGCTTTCATAGTCAGTTTGTAAATATTCACTGTTAGGATTCTATGTACTATGTTTCGGGATTGGTTGCCGCACTTCAGTAGACCGGTATCAAAAAGCGCTATGAAACCTTATCGAACAAATTTACTACTATCTCATAGATTGGATATTTTAGGCATTGGACATTTTAGGAATTGGTCTTTTCAGGCATTGAACTTTTTAGGAATTTGTAATTTCGGGAATTGGACATTTTGAAACTGTTGGATATTTTAGAAATTGGACATTCCGGGAATTGGAAATTTTGGGGCATTGGACATTTCGGGCATTTGAAACCGTTGGACATTTTGGGTATTGTACATTCTGAACCTGAACGAATCGATCGAAGATGTCTTTGATAAACAAGAGCTTTTAAATTACTTCACGGTAGCAAAAGGTAAATCAACACGAAACGAGAGGGTAAATGGAGGTAGTTCATTAATGCTTTTACTGATTGCCATTTTTGCTTATATTTTTAACGCCCGACGGACAAACAGGGGAGTTATATATCTGTGTATCTGTCTGTGGCATCAAGGCTCCTAAACGGATGAATCAATTTTGATTTAGTTTTTATTTGTTACAAGGGTGACTTTATCGAATGTTCTTAAATATGTTTTTATAAATCGGGGTATTTTCGCAAGATGTCGTGTTATAATTACGTGTTTCGATGGATTGTCGATCGAAGTATGTTTACTACTAGATAAATTATATAGTTTAAAGAGGGGTTTGTGTCGGTGTTTATTATATTTTAAATTTTACTTGTTTAAGGTTTGAAATAGACAAACTTTAATTATACCCAAAACATTGGGTAACCTCTCTGTCCGATAACTTGAAGCTGAAATAGTTAGACCTGTATCACATAACATTCCAATTTCAAAGGTATTTGATCTATTAATCCTCCAACAAATTAATCCTCCAACAAATTAATCCTGATCATTCCTAGTTTTCAATCCTTCATTTGAAACTGCTCCCGGAATTCAAATCTATTTAATATCAAACAAGATGAGTAATTTATATCAAGTTTAAATGTTGTTTTCAATTGTAAAGTAACTTCTAAATCAAGTTTGAATATTGTTTTCAATTGTAAAATGACTTATAATTCAAGTTTAAATGTTGTTTTCAATTGTAAAGTAACTTCTAAACAAAGTTTGTATGTTGTTTTCAATTGTAAAATAACTGGTAATGGTATAACTCAATTAATGCTAGAGCCCCAGGCTTGTGGTGATCGGTTGATCAACTAAGTAAAAATAAAGTCCTGTACACAAAGCATAAGTCTCTCTGGCCTAGGATTTTCTATTAACACTTATATTTGAGAGGACGGTATAAACTAGCTTGATCAACTGTTATATAAATCTATTTTGTCTGAGCAAATTAAAATGACAATAGTGTGTTATATTTTTTTTTATAAATTATTATTATTATTTAATTATTTCAGACATAATTACAGTCCATAGTTATACATACATCAAAAATTACAAACAGATAAAAACCCAAAATAAAATTAATGGATTATTAAAATCTAAAATTATCAAAAACTCATTAAAAGTAATAATTAAAACAGACCAAAAAAGAAATGATAAAATGTCAGAAATGTAAAAACTTTTTTTATTTTTCACTTTTTTTTATTTGGAAGTCAGCTGTATTTATTTGTAAAAAAAAACACTTTCTAGTTGTGGTACTTAATGAGAAAGTTCTATAGCAAGGTTATTATAATGCTCTAAGTTATGCCAGAATAGTTTACCCCAATAACGTAAAAAAATTACATAACTGGTACTGCAACTGCCCCTACCTGCCCCCCTTGGCGTCGCCTCCTTTAGATCTTACCGACGCGGCGACGTAATGTTATGTTATGAAATGGCGTACACAATAAACAGACATGCGATTGCAGCAATGCCGAGAGATTTACCATAATTTATTAAAGAGTTTTGTTATATATCTCTGAAATTCTTCATCAGATCTTCACTAGATTTGAGTGGGACCATATGAGAAGCACCAGATTTCAAATATAAAAAAAGAATCATCATAATCGGTTCACCTAGTAAAAAGTTCTGAAGTAACACAAATAAAATAAAAAACAGTCGAATTGAGAACCTCCTCCATTTTAAAGTCGGTGTATTGTCAACGATAAAACTTACGAACTGATGACATGACGTCACACAATTCTGCATCGCGCAATAAAAGTTTTCGGCGCGATTTGAACACATACAACAGTCCGACAATAATCGTTGGGCAGTTGCCCGGACCAGACACAACACCCGTCTGGTCGTAGGATCCTCCCTTTTCTATGGAGGTTTGTGGGACTTTACACCCTGTTCCGCATACTTACAAATCGGTTAAAAAGAGACTGTAGTAAAAAATTGGGTGACTGACTGTGAAGTTGCTTGCCATATACCAGTTAGGCGTTATACAATTTAAATAGCTTCTTATGTTAAACTGACTTTAAAATACGGCAGACACATCAATATTAATAACCAGCAATTGTCGAATTATCTTATCACTCTTCATATTTTTTATCTACAAAACCAAACACTTTAAACATAAAATCCCATCACTATTTAATCACACTACCTCTATTATACCTCCATCCTTACAATACCGCCGCAGGGCGTCCCAAGTTAGCAATCTCGTATGATAAGGCATCACGCGCCGTATCCGACTGCGGGAGGCCAGCCAAGCCGCACGATCCCGTGCGTAGTACTCTTATAACAAGAATTCCTAATTTCCTACGTTTCCTACTGTCTCTAGTGCTTTTACAATGTCATGTCCACCGCGTTACAATTGCGCTGTGGGGTGTTTCTTGACTTGTAACTTTGTTCCAGCATAATGTTTTACGATGGTTTTAGTTCAGGAATTATGTTTAATGGACGGATAATGTACAGCCAACAACGCAGTTTGGTATGTTTTTTTTTTATAGTCTATAGGCTCGCGTTTGACCACTACCTCGCCTGATGTTAAGCGATGATGCGGTCTACGGTGAAGCACGCTTACCTAGAAGAAACCTATTCACTCTTGACTTAAAGACCCCAAGGTTGTAGCTATCAGGGAACAAAGACTCCGGAAGGGGGTTCCACTCCTTAGCTGTGCGCACAATGAAAGTATTAGCAAAACGCTTTGTGCGTATGGGAGGGATGTCCACCATGTACCGATGGCGCATGGCCGTACGTCCGTAGTCCGATGATGGAAAGGGCTAGGTGGAATCAAATTGTGCAGTTCTGTCGCATACTCCCAGAAATGTAACCGATAAAAACCGACAGGCTGGCAACTCGGCGTCGATGTTTGAGGCTCTGGAGCTTTGAGGCGACCAGTGCATCGTTGCCAATAAGCCTTTTGGCCCGTCTATCAATCGACTCAAGTATGGTATGGCATGCAGGTGCTTGCCTGTAATATGTTGTTATGCTCAGGCTTAAGGCGATATTTACGTCCCAATGTTAACGCAGTACTGGCCGTGCGCCCGCTCGATGCCAAAATATCAATATAGAACCTCCTTTTGAACAGTTTTGTTTGCAAAATATTACTTGATTTACATATGCTATTTCAGGGGGCGTTATGAAGAAATTTCAGCCATCAATTTTTCTTTGTAAAAATATTTTTAAACTTCCAAGTCGTTTTGGAGAAGTTGCCAAAAGTTGCGAAAAAATATCGTGTTGTTAATTATTTTAATAAAGCAAAACTATTAGTTACACAATATATACACTATCAATAATAAATATACATAACCGTTACTAAGGAATATGCTTTAGAAAGTAACCGTTTTACGGCACTAAAGCGGTTGTAGGCCCTTAACAGCTTTTGCTGACTTTTTGTCATAAGATCGTCAGACGAACGACATCCCGAAATATTTACCTATGAGTTACAAAATGTTCTTCCATCACACGTAAAAAGGACGTGCTATGGACATTTTATCAGCAAACGAATTAGTTTTCCTCATCAATATTTTTGACTATATGGTTTTAATGATCTGCCTGCGTACCGATCTCTTTCTCACTCTCACAACCGCTGATGACATCACTACCCTACTCCAAGAGAGCCGTAGGCAGACCAGCACAATCAAGAAACAGAAACCGCCTTCGTTCCGTCCTCGCCGCCCGCCGAGGCTTGTCGCGCCATACCTGTCAAGATATGCTAGCCAGCTTGCGCAATGCTGAGCCGTAGTTAATAAAATTTATTAGTTAGTAAAAAAGAAGGAATTTCTTGTCCGTTCTTCTCCACGTAGGTAATTGCCGAACGGATGGTAGAATCACTTAATTACGATCCAGCCTTTGTATTCCCCCCAGCGACGCCCTGCACCGAGGTTCGGCCCTATAGGGGGTAGCCCTCAGCGTGGTCGCTTAGGTCACGGGGTCTCATTGCTAAGAAAGAAAATTTCAAATAAATCTCACTAGATGGCGCGATATGCACCTCCATCTGTTATTGAATGTGTGTAAAATTAACATTTTCTGGAATTGAACACAAAAATTGTATGTTCTTGTTTAATCAACTCTCCTAAGTACAAAATTATGGAGTATTGGGCTCTTAATTCACATTTCAAAGTTTATTTTAAATTTCTGAGGCATTCCACTCGATTGTTAAAGTTTGCAAAAAAAACTGTAAAAACGTGCAAATAAATACTAGAAAACAAACCTTCACTGTATTTAAAGAAAAAAATATTCACGAACCTAGTTAACCCTTTTAATTGCAAGTCGCTGCTAACACCATCTATCTATCACCGTGAAACAGAACCGAATGCGTTCGATGTACAAAAAATTGCCAGATTAAGCAGACGTAAAACGCTAGTTACGTCAGCACGGTTTCTTTGTATGGGATGAGGTATCTGTATGCTAGAATTATATTATCTGTGCTTAGTCTAGTCTCCACAGGATAGCCTGGTTAAGCAGTAGGCAATCACTATGATAGAACTGACGATCTCTTTTATGGACTGTACTCGAGAAACAATATAAAGTCTTATTCAAATCATTAGGTCCACCGTTTTATTAAGTCTGTCCAGCCAGTCAGCTTAGTAAATGCGCTAGTCTGCTGGTTATATCTTTGTTTTACTGGAAAACTAAAATATGACGTACTTTAATGTTCCTCGGTGTAGCAGGTTGCCAGGTTGTCGATCTCTTTAGAAATAAAGTCGCCATGTTATTGCATTGCATACAGTAACTGTTAAACAGATGTCTGTAACTTTGAAGTAAAATGACTATGGTGATAATGATATGTTTGTTTTGTTGCGGATGTTGAAAAGCAAATAGAAATATCTTCAAGTCTATTAAAAAAAATGATTTGTTTTTTAAATAGATGAGTAGAGTTATTTGACATAATGATGAAAGCCTGTCGGTGTCTAACCATTCGATTGTTTGGGAATCTACCTGTAAAATAACTTCCTTTTTTGAAGTCGGTTAAAAATGTAAACGGTTGTGTATTATCTACAATACAAGCGCAATGTGCATTTTCTTCGAAGTGTCCGAGTTATATCTCGGCCCCTCCACAAGATAATGTGCATTTGCTTTTTAGGGTTCCGTACCCAAAGGGTAAAAACGGGACCCTATTACTAAGACTTCGCGATCCGTCTGTCTGTCTGTCTGTCTGTCTGTCTGTCTGTCTGTCTGTCCATCTGTCTCCAGGCTGTATCTCATGAACCGTGATAGCTAGACAGTTGAAATTTTCACAGATGATGTATTTCTGTTGCCGCTATAACAACAAATACTAAAAACAGAATAAAGTAAATATTAAAGGGGGGCTCCCATACAACAAACGTGATATTTTTGCCGTTTTTTGCTCGATATTAATAACGGCAACAGGTAGACGCTTGAAATATTCACAGAATGCTCAGTTGTATATTTACTTCAAAAAATAATAATTAATAAATTAAAATAAAATAAATTAAGGGGGGCTCCCATACAACAAACGTGATTTTTTTGCAGTTTTTTGCGATAATGGTACGGAACCCTTCGTGTGCGAGTCCGACTCGCACTTGGCCGGTTTTTTCTATATCATATTTCTGCTTTAAGCAATCGAATGTTAGATCGTACAATAACCCTTTTCATACATTGGTCTAAACGTTTACAAACGTTTTTTATCAGGGATCAAACCATCTTTCTCTACTCACGCTCACAATATCTTCCTTACCGCAAGTAAAATCTAAGTACTACCTACATAATCTGAAATAACTTGCGATTACACAATATTGCATCATTTTTCATATGAGGTATCATTAACATGGTCGAAGCACGTGTTGCGGTCAAACCTGGGTTAGTGCGGTTAGGCCACTCACACACTCTGATGCATGTCCTCGCTGGATGCAGCGATTTCTGCAATTAAATCAATAAGTTCAACCTTATGGTCGAGGAGTTCAACCATATGATGAAGGGGTTCGACCATACGAGATTGTGGCGGACCGTATTGTATATGGGATAAAGGAATGGGTGTTGTGTGTGGGTGCTTCGAAGACACATTTGTCCAGCAGTAGATAAGGATAGGCTGAGTTGATAGAAAAATGAGACTTATGTTTGATCTGTTAATACGTAGGTTTTCACAATGGTAATCTTCTAAATGATTACAACCCAATGATAGAAACCAAGGTATAATAAGACTAGGTTTAATTATTTACTAATATGTAGATGGTCTATCTAACCAGCACAGATAAAAAAACCGGCCAAGTGCGAGTCGGACTCGCGCATGAAGGGTTCCGTACCATTATCGCAAAAAACGGCAAAAAGAACACGTTTGTTATATGGGAGCCCCACTTGAATATTTATTTTATTTTGTTTTTAGTATTTGTTGTTATAGCAGCAACAGACATATATCATTCGTGTATATTTCATCTGTCTAGCTATCTCGGTTCTTGAGATACAGCCTGGTGGCAGACAGTGAGCCACATGTACCTAAATGCCAATTGAATGCAAAACAATATCTGTCTCAAGTAAGTAGTCGTAGAGTACCAGTGCAAGATACAGATAAAACAATGTTATATTTTTTGTCGATTTTATTTCATAAACGCACATAGTAGTTATTTGTAATTTTACTTTGCTTAATGTAGGCACATAATAATAGGAATCCCTTATATTATTTCCCATTCTCTTTTCAATGCAATCGAGCTAGAACAGTGAAAGCAAAATCATTGAATATAATAAATGGTTCGAAGATTCCACAATAAGTAGTCCCGTGAGAGAACAGCCTTATATCGTTTCGGCATTCACGAAAATTTGATTGATGAAAACGTCCCACATTCCGCTGACCAAACTTAATAATTCAAGGAAGAGGTTGAAAAAACGGGCGAGACTGTAACCACGGCCATTTGGCTGGGTTCCGTACGTAATTGATAATTTTATGATATTATGTAGTTTTTGGTACTGATGATAATATGTTTTTACGAGTTATAGTAATTGAAAATTATAACAAGTTTGAAAGCAAAGCCCAAAGCGGTTGTTCCTTTTTGCTTACAAATAATTTTCATACAGATATGTTTTAAAGCCGTGAAATAAAATATATTTATGATTGATTACTTTTTCTTCTGTATCTGGTGATCTACTACTCCTGTCTTTTTGCAGTTCGTTTTACACGATTGTATTTTAGTCAAAAAAAAAATAAGTACAAGTTTATCTAATTTTATCTGTTATTATTAACTACTTGGTTGGTATTAAATATATATCGCCTACCTTCATATATGCATAATTTAATGGGTAGGTATGCATACAATTTTAATGAATATTTCAAGAATAATGTTTTTTTTTTAAATACCAATTACCTATATACTTCACCGTGATGCTGTAGATGGTATCTCGATGTTTACCACGGGAATTGCATACAAGGTCTAAGGTCTTATGGTACATACTATTTGTCGGTTAGTAGGTCAGTTGTGTTGTTTAGAGCAATAGGGATATGAGTTTAAATATTTTTGAAGGGTTAAAATTTCTTTAAAAATAATGTTTTGCATCTGATACCTTATGTACCTTCTTAATAAGAAAGCTTAAGACTAAACGCAATACAAGAGCTTATTAGAAAATATAGTTTTGTTCATATTGGATTCATATTTATAAACAATACTTTTTTTTTACTATGGTGCTTAAGTGCAACGTTGTTAAACACAAATTCCTTGTTTCTTATTCCTTGCACTTTTCTTTTTAAATTCTCAATGAACCTTAAATCACCGCGGCTCTCAAAAGCGCCAGAACCGCGATAAGGTTGGCTCTCTGCCCCCAAAACTGTATAAATAATAATTTATACAAAAAGCCCGGTACGGTCTTTACTCTTAAACATTGTGGAATAACCCAATTATTAAGGCACTGGATATTACATATTACCAGTGGATAAATTATCGCCGTATACATTTTATACAGTAAAAAGAATTTTGGGGTGTGTGCGACCAGTATTGTTTAAATTCTCTGAATAAGTTTTTGGTCAATGAATTAAGATGTTTGTTCGCTGTCAATATTAAACTGGCTTGTTTAGTGAACGTAGCACACTCTTTGAGTAGAATAACCTGCTAATAATATTTTTATAAAGCTTAGCAAACATTCATTTTATATCTTTACAGCTTCGTTTTTCCAGCAAACAATTGGTTTTACGAAACTTGATATTGGAGGCTAACGATTATTTTACAAGTTATGATCGATTCTCGGGTACAGATATTGAAATAAAGGTGTTATTTTCGCATTTCTAGTCCATAAAAATTGTTCACCTTACTAACACTGAATATTTAGTACACGCCGCAAAGACAACAAAAACAAGACAATTTATGTGCCACGATTTATGTAAAGTGTAATTTTAAATTCCACGATTTTAAAATCGATGTCACGCGCAATCACATACTGGTACATCTCAGTGCTCGTATTATTATTAGGGGAAATCGGATCGATGTGTATTGAGATCTAATCGAGGCGGCGCGTGCGACTGTATCTCGATCACAGCACGCATGCGTACGGTGGCATGATGACGCACTTTCAAATAGAGAAAAAAATATAGGAAGTTCTTTTTGAGAATTGGATGTGAGAAAATTGTTGCAACTATCTGCATCATTAGGTTGTCTGATGACATTTTGTAATTTGAAACTTTATTCTTTCTGGAGTCAGACACTTAAGGATGTCATTAAGCAATTCCATTGCATTGCAGGAGTGAGAAGAAGAAAGCTGTACAGCCACTATTCTTAGCTTTAATTTACCAAAATAGAAATAATCCTCATAATATGTTTATTAATTCATTAAAAAGCGAACAGGATATAACCAATACGCAGACAAACTAATACCCAACAAATATTTGAACATCTCATAGACGAAACGCACTCTAACCGTTAGCCTCGCATGTTGGCCTAGCCTATTTGCCATGTATACCAACTATTTGCCAAACACCATCTATTTGCCAAGAACACAGATATTTGATATAACCATTACTTACAGTAACGGGCTTTACTTATTATAATGCCACGGAAACGACTGGGACACACATAGTGTTTGTGTGGCCGTCTGTTACACCGGCTTGTAATTACTTGTCTTGAATTTTCTGTATGTCAGTCTAATTATGTGCAAACAGTAGTTATTAGCGTTGACGTATGCATATTTTCTTCTATACTTTGAATAGCGGATTGCCAGTAACTAGAACTAAAGCTCCGTTGATATTTTCAATTTATCTTTCCATATTATGCAGCTGTTATTTAAATTTGCTTCTATTAGTTCTGAGAGTTCAATATTTTGTAAAATGCTTAAAGACTTAAAGTTTAAGTTGTTACTTACTGACATATGGTTTGAAGTTGCAATAAATTAACCTTATCAAGATTTTTACGAGCCTATCTGGTTTCAAGATTGGATTACTGCGTTTCCTCAATTTTTGTCATTCATAACGTGCGTGAATGACGCTAACCTTTCTGTGCCAATGTTTCCTTCTGTGCTTCATATCCTGTTAAATTCTGTGGCAAGCAACTCATTACATACGTTTAGGCGCATTATGTCCAATTCGCAAAATGTCCAGCTGCCTAATTCGCAATTGGTCCAGTTCGCAATTGGTCCAGTTCGCATTTGTTCCAATTCTCAAAAGGTCCAATTCGCAACTGGTCCAGTTTGCAATAAGTCCAATTCGCAATTGGTCCAGGCGTCCTTGATAACGAGAGACGTATTTAGACGACCCCACGTGAGGTTGGGTGAGATTCGGCTCGTAGTAAAAATGCATATGATTATTGATCAACACATATTAGAAAAACAACACATGTCGGTATTTAATTAAGCCTGATATATCATAATCACTCAAATGCTTAGCTCAAATATCACTCAAATCACTCAAAAAAGACATAAAAATCACTACGTTTAGTTACTAAAAATGAGGTTACTAGCCGTTTTGACACACAATTGAATTAATAATAGTACTATGTACTTATTAATAAATAGTATAATATTAATACATACGTTTTTTGTTTATAAAAATATCAGAAAACGAAATTAAAGGAAACAGAAACGTATTATCTATCTACTAAACTTCGTGAACAATGTTTTTTAATGCCTTAAAACTATTCTACTACGATGCGGTTCTAAAGCTCCATAATCTCTGCGTATGAAAAAGATTTAGGAGGATTAAAATACCTAACAAGGATATCTATACCTAATTAACGAATATAATTTGAATTGGTCAATTTGCTTACTGGACCATTTGCTAATTGGACAATTTGCGATTTGGACAAATTGCAAATTGGACAAATTGCTAATTGGACAATTTGCGAATTGGACAATTTGCGAATTGGACAGTATGCGATTTGGACATTTTGAGCCCATTGGACATTTTGCGAATTGGACATAATGCGCCTAAACGATTACATATACCTTTCGATTGACTATGTTCAAATTGATCGTTACGCTACATTGTGACAGGTGGAAAATTCATACTGTTGCGAATTTCACGGTTGGCTGCGGATATTCAGCCATAACGAGTGGCCAGCCAATGAAGACATTATTCTATGGACACCCGTTTATTATGCTAACTCCAACTTTGTGCTGTCAGTCTTAAGATAAGCTGGAGTTTGTTTGAAACAGTATGAATAGTTTTCTTTGATTGGAGATTCTATTGCAGTTGTTTTGTTCGCCTTAAATGGGATTATGATCAATTCTTAGCTGTTTTGATGGCTTCTTCAAACTTTGATTTGTGGTTCTTATAGCGGTACCACGCAAATATAGCCACGGTGTAAAAAAATATGAAAAACCTTTTAAATTTACCTTAGATATAATTGACATCGGTATTGGTATCGACTGAAGTTATAGTTAACATAATTCTGAAATCGCAAATCTGCAATTTGTGGTACTCATTCCTTCGTAGTATCCCTTTGTCCTGCAGTGGGACAGTTACTATCTATCTTTCGTTGAATATAGCATTTCATATAATAATGTGGTCATATATGAAGGTCTAAAACAATATATTACTGTCGCCCATTAATTACAGGGACATCCAATTATTGAAGCACTATCTTCTTGTAATAAATCTATGTAATTGACAGCTATGGTTCCGCAGGGCGAGAAATAATTAATAGTTTAATTTTTTTATTTATCTTGATGTAATGGAATTTACGATTAATGGCGACAGATGTATTTCTAATTGAATGTAAAATGTATGCTTTATCTTTTGTTGAAAAACAGTTTTTTAATTGCCGTTTTACAAGTCTTGTTGTTGATTTGTGGGAGGTAGTGCCTTTATATTAAGGTGTTAATCAAATATGACTGGCGCATGTGTTATTATATGTAGCTTACGCTTCTGTAGATAATATAAGATGCCCTAAATAAACTCACACTTGAATATAGAAGTGTAGAATTTCGTCCATCATATGACTGACCAAACCAATTGATTAATTGTGGATCGATGACATAGATCTAAGTTCATCGATGTCTGTCGGTTGGCAACCTTTGGCGCTGTAAATCGTCGTCGATAAATCCATTACACCATCAATGGACGATCATTCGTAAGACCTTAAGAGGCAACTTATTTTTCCATAAAATAAACTATGCAAATCGAAAATCTACCCGATTTCACCATAAACTTTAATTAAGGCTTCACACAGAAAAATATTTTCCTCGATACTGTAAATCTTCCAAAGATAATCATCGACAGTTCACACTTAAGCAGTTATATTGCATCCGATATTCAAATATACCAATAATATATAATGTATATTTGTATAACGACCTCAGAACACGATGTTATACAACACTGACATTGTCCGTGAATGAAGAAAAGAAAGTTAATACGGGTTGCATTAATTTATAACGTAGTTATTAAGATCCGCTTGGCAAGACTGGGTATTCATGTATATACAAATCATCTGTTTGTATTTGTAAGAGGCTTTATACAGGCATGATCTTTTAATGTCGTTAATGCTATATTGACGAAATAATAGGAATATATAACTATAAAAGCTGTGTTCTTAGACTTAGCTTTTGTACAAAATAAAGCTCAGACTTAGTTAAAAAATAATAGAAGTGTAATAAATTAATAACATTAAAATAGTCAATATTAAGGAAAACGTCAAACTATAATCAAAATCTTGTGCTTAAAACCCAAAAATCCATATAATTCAGTCATATATAAGAAATGAGACATATCGAGAATTTGATCTGACGCAGACGCTGGCATTTACCGAACGTGATTCTTTACATAAAAAGAAAGCTTATCTTATATTTTATGTTATTACAGCAAATCCGCTTCCAGCATCTTGATATTTATAAACTGGCAGACAAAATTATTAATTACATTACTTTTGTGAACTGTCAGAAAATAATCACTCTCAATAGTCCATTATATTTTATCGTGTCGATTGATTTCAACATCATACTCATCTAAAATCAAGCTAGTATTTACAAAAACGAGTACCGTATTGCCTTTTGAAAGATAAACAATCTTACCATCCTTTACATTAAAGACTAGCTTCGCACTGAGTCTAAACCTGTCACTATCAGATCCAATAACAATATTCCTCTAAGATGTAAAGCGACAAATGCAACAGATTATCCATCGCTGGCATTGACCGCGATCGTTTTCTACGAGAAAGCAAATTGTGCCGTCGTCAATAAAAGCGGCTTCGTCTAAAAACTAGTTTAGACACTTAGCTTATTCATATATTTTCACTTATGTAAATTATATAAATTCTCTTGCTGCTCCTGTGAACTATTCATCCGGTTGGAAACGCATTAGCACGCAAATGTTTATGATTTTCTTTGAATGTCGAAGTAGAAAAATAACGGTTTTGTTATTTTTAGTTTTGGGCATTATATCTCACGCAAATTTCATTTTTAATCTGTTCTTTATGGCTTTATTATGCATCTTAATGGCCAAACAATGTAGCGCAATTAGGCAATCCAAAATCTCTCTCCTCGAAAGATCTTCCTTAAATGTTTATGTGGCGTTAAAAGCTATTCGATAGTTTTTGGGCAAAATTTAAATTGTAGTAACAGCATCAACAGAGCTTCTGAATTTTGTTGATGCTAAAGAAGAAGCAGCTGTAGGTTATTTAATAACTTCAACGAACTATAGCTATCTCTTTTGATTTGGACACCATAAACCGTAAAGAAACGACTCTCTTAGTCTAAATGATGAAAATTCCTATTCAGCTGTTAGCAAATAGTAAGCTTAATCTTTATACCTGTAGTGATATTCTTGTAAACCCGGACTACCCGTGACAAGGAAAGTAATGGCAAAGACCAAAAGTTCAGAGAAAGGATTCCAACAAGATCGTGAGTTCTACTCCCGATTGCTCGTACAATTATTGGTGCGATGTTAGTGAGATTAAATGGCGAAATAAATTCGATTTAAATATGGCTGTCGTGTGCTTACTGTGACTGGTTTAGTTAATCGTTTATACCACGATTATGTTAGCCATTTCTTTCAGTTCACCGTTACTCTTGTAACTTATGGTCTTCGACATCATCGTGATTTTCATTGAATGTCAGATTTAGCTTTTACACTAAATCTTCTTTGATGTTGGCTTTTACAGTTAGCTCCAATATCGTCTCCTTATCATTGTATAGCAGTTATTTGAGGTTTGTTGGCCGATTCAGGTCCAACTTTATTTAAATCTGCAACCGTTTTATCTTTTTATGGTTATTAACTATTATTTATTTTGTTTTCAGGTCCAAAATGGCATCAGATGTCGCGTCACATATAAGGAAATCAACAGTTTTATGGCTAATTTTAGCCTTAACGAATGTAAGTACTTTTTGATATGATATAAATAAATCTTTGCGATTGAGATTCCTGTGCAGCAGTTGGTGAAATTCATTTCAATTTACTGCACCTTTGTGTGGCACCAGTACCGATCTTAAATTTTCCTTTCTAGTAGAAGAAATAACCAATCCTAAAAAAACCTTTCAATAGAATATCACACAAAAATACTTAGTAAGGGTCTTAAGAATTTTCCTGAATGACGTTTCTTTGACCCCAGGAGCGTAGAGTGAGATCAGCTCTTTGTAGGTCTCTCACATAAATTGTAATATACTGGGACAGCCTCTGAGGCATCGAAGTCACTAGCAATTGTACTTTACGATATATGTCCAGAACTATTCTTCGGAGTCAATTGGAAACAAATGCTAAAAGTTGAGCTTTAAGGAAAATTTGTAAAACATCTTTGTACCTAATGTTAGGCAGTTCTATGCTTAAGTATGCATGCAAGCAAGTAAAGCTAGTTGCAAGTTGTTTTTGTTGGTTGTATTTGTTGTTTTTGTTGTAGTTGTTGATTGTTGTTGTTGTGCAGTGTGGCAAGTTTAGTTTATGTTTGCCATTAAGTTATTTATAGCGAATTCCAAATCAGGATATAAAGAAAATTGTGCTTTGTTCGAACAAAGATGATGAAGCATGATATAGACTTTCAAAATCTTTCTAGAAACATTTGAAATAGAATGAATTCTTAAATGAAACGCACATTAAAGAGAGACAAATCTCTCGGTTTCACAATGACATATTATTTTACGTTGATCTGTCTAGGCTCTAGACTATAATTTAGAAATCTTCTTTTGTTCAGTTTCTTATAAACCGGAAAAAGTAAAGAAATGACTCGTACAATTCGAGCTGAAAATATCGATACGAATAAGGTTGATATCACGCTTTCATTTTCTTTCTGAAGCGTGAGAAAGAATTATCGAAATTAAAATGCCGTAATAAAAAGTAAGATTGGAACAAATTGTGGCCGATATTAAAACTAAATAATATATTTTATAGTGTTTGATTCTGATTGAAGATTGTTATTAAGTGATGTTCAATTAAATACCACACTCGTTACTGTATATATCTAAATTGGTTTACGACTGTTTAATTGACGCATTAAGTATTTGTATACGTACACAATATGATGTATTGGGAACAGTTAATCTTACGAAATACTGTACCAAATTGGAGCTACATATTTGGCATTTAGAGCATCAAAATTGTTTGTGTAAATGTAACATTCTTGACCTAGTTTTGTCGTCTTTTTGTAACGAGATAGTAACGTTCAAATATTCTATTCGTTACTAAAATTGGTTTTATTTGGATTGTGATTGTATCTTCACAATCACGATCTAGTTTTTTGGAGCAGGCCCATCGCATTTCAATCAAATTCCTATAAAAAATGAAATTAATTCCAATTCAAATCTAAATCTTAGAAGCTTCGTCAAACCTCCGTTTACAACAAAAACCCGACCTAGTAGATCATTGAGTAAGCAGAATCGAAACGCCGTCCTTGGCGAGGTCAACGGTCTTAGCCGGCTAAATGGCGTAGTCTTCACCATGGTAACAACAGTACGTAAGATCGTGACTTTCTCATTCGGTCGGGTAGCTGTGTTCAGTGTCCGCTCCATTTGACGCGGTGTCGTCGCAAGCGCGTCCGGCGACACACATAGCGAACATATCGCACGCCAACTGGACCAAGTTTGTAAAAACATACGGATAGAGTTAGTACTGTTCGCAGAAGTGGAAGCGCGCCTCAATTAATTTTCAATCGGTATGTTTGGACTTTTGCTGGTTTGTGGTTTAGGTGGCGGTTGGGGTTTATTCAGAGATGGTAGTTTATTATCAGTAGCGTCGATTTTAAAACAGCAAAAATAAATCAAACGCTAAAAAGAACTTTAACAATTAATCAGAGCAGAGTGATGATAATGAATACACCGTTACATTTTAGACGTTTTAATCCTGTGGCAGGTCGATCCGGTGCATGAAACTTAACAATCAAAAATTTGTAAAGATGAAATTTTAAATAATAAAATCCTTTTCACTAAAAAATAAACCGACTTCCAAAGCAAAACACTCAAAAGTGCAAAAATAACTTTTGTTTTGGAAGTCGGTGTTGCAAAATAATGAAACAAGAGGTAGGTACCAAACCAAAGACACCAATTTCCGAAATGAACGATAATTTTGCAAATTTTAGTGTTTTGCTTTGGAAGTTGGCTTATATTATTGTGTTTTTTTATTATCTTTTAATTTTATCTTTACATATCGATATAGTTTCACGTCATGTACCGGATCGACCCTCCAAGGGACTTAAATGAGCAAAATGTAACGGTGTCTATACAGATTATAAAAAAAAACCTTTCTTTTTTAACTATCTTTTTACCTTACCATGCATTGTCATCCAAACCGTGTATGCATTCATTTCATCCTAATCGGTTGAGGATAACTGCTTTCAAATTCAGTTGCAAGATTTGACCCGAACACACATACATACATACATTGCCAGATAATAAAAGGCTTGTAAAAATATTATTTGAATTTAGCCTCAATTAAATTATTTACCTAATTATGAATCATAGCTTCTGAAATTCTAATAAGCTCTTAATTTCAGAATCACAAATATTATTCAAATAATTATTTTTCTATCAGTACCAAGCGTTACGGCTGAGCAATAACGCTAAATGGATAATCGCCACTTATTTTAAACCAAAGAACTCCAGCCTTTCATAGAACTTGTGTAGTCTATAAAATTATTTATTTATAAACTAGTTATTAATTATAATTTCAATATCTCCCTTATAAAGAGCTGGCAATTAGTGATGTTCATGTTTTATAACATCGTAACTCATAAAACTTTACGTTCTAATGTAAAATAAATAGTATCTATTAAAGTAGATAAGTACATTAATTTATTGTGATGATTAAATTTTTATAATTTGTCCACTTGCTACTAAAGTTATACGATTTAAAATTATGAATAAAGTTAATATCTCATTTTCAGTCTTTCATAAAGGTTCGCTTTTATAAGAAATTCTTTAATGTCCATTACTTTTATTGGTTGAAGATATCATACATAAATGAAGCTTGTATTGGCATTGGATTACGTCTTTGACAAGCCTTTGATTCATTGGCGTTCTCAGATCAAAAATTAAAGCTAGCTAAGGCGTAGATTCGTTGTACGTGTGTGCGTGTAATTGTGTATGTATACGGCAAGGCGTAGTTTTAACCGGCTTCACCTTGTTGCGTTCCATCTTGACTTGTTATTTGATCTGAGATAGTGAAGATCTTAATAGTTTTAGTATCTCTACACCTTAATCTCGTACCCTCTTACAAATAAACACGGAATAAAGTTATACCAAGTATAAACCTATAAAAATGTATGGTTTTTTTTTTTTTTTTTTTATATCTTTATTGATTTAATTTAAAAAAAATGTATGTGTTTAAAATGTATGGTTATTCCTTTGTTATACCTGGTATAACTTTATTCCGCGTTTATTTGTAAGAGGGTTATAGTATTGTCAGATTATCTTGCATCGCCTTCAGATTCTACTATGTCTGTGACTATATTCTTGACGACAGCTGTTCTTATAGATAACAAGACAAGCACCTTTCAGCCGTCTTTCATTTTCAGTCAATAAAAACCGCTTCCCTGTTCTAAAATTAAACCAAACAATAGAATTCGAGTCCGGATAGCCGTCAACGGTAAGACAATAATGGCGTGTGTAATGGGGTCGTATCAGCTGCAACCACAGAATTGCAACCTTAACATGGGAGGAACTTAACTCAATAAAGCTTGGTTCGTAGGGCTACTCCTTTTGTATGTTTCGTCTAAATGGAGTGGGTCTGAAAAGCTATGCTTCTTGTGAATATGTTAAATTTTATTGGAATCAGAGTGCTTTTGGAATTTAAAGTAACTATTTAATTACTTATTATTTGGCTCTTTGAGCTTAATTGAGACATTTTAGTAATTTTAAGAGAACTACACTAGCGTTATTGTTGATAACTAGTTTCTAGTGATACGAAGCTTTTTTTAACTTTTTCATAACTAAAATTCTGCATTATTATAGCAACATTAAATTTCAGCATTTAGAAGAGTGCAGTAATAAAGATTATAGGACAGCACGCTGCTTTACATAAGATATAGTAGTTGAATTAAAAACTTGAAATAACAAATTTATAATTTTATTACGATAGGATTTATAATTATTATTAATTACTAGCTGTGCCCGCGGCTTCGCTCCCGTGCAACTGCTTATCCTACCCTACCTATCTACCCTACCCTATCTACCCTACCCTATCTCCTAACAATAACAAAAAAAGAATTAGCGAAAATAGTAAAGCCGTTCTCAAGTTATTGCGTGAACAGGATAAATAGGGGTTAATTTTTATATATATAGATAGATGTGGCATGTACCGCTAATGCAAATTAGTCACCTTTGAACCCATGACATTATTTATGCTAAACGTTTTCCCTATCAATTAGTAGTTTCACACTCATTATAATTACATTGCCGCCTCGTTAGCCGCTAGGGATGACAACTGAGAAATAATGTTACCAGCTCAAAATCTACGACATTCCGAGAAGAATTTTTAACACGGTAACACCTGCTTATAAAAATACTTATTACAGTGTATTTAAATATAAGTAGGCGTGAGTTATAACAGCTATTTAAATGATTGAATGACTTACAATAATTATTGATCTTTCTGTAGGCTAGATGTTTATTACTAAAGATTTTCTCATAAAGTAATGACATTCTTTTTGACAGTTATAATAAAGGGCTTTTTGAGCATATGCTGAAATTCGGTGTCTATTGACGTTGAACAAGTCATATTTAAATTGTACCTATTCATAATATTTAAATTGACAGGTTACTATACGACCTGTCATTGCCTATTTGTATGTTCGATTTCTCAATCAATTCATCTGGATATTGATGTGTAGATCCGTATAAATTTCCATTGGTTTTATTAGCACCGCTGCCAAAATAAATCCCAGCAAAAATAACCAAAAGACAAATTTTAGAATCTGACAATCACAAAAACATCCAATTTAAGAAACGGCCACACGAAAAAAACAATTTGCGAAATGGCCACACATAAAACACTAATTTCGAAATCGCCAAGCAACACACAATTAATACAGCGGCTGAAATGTTTAAAGTAATTAATAAGAAATTCACTGATTGATCAGATAAGCCGTTGAATTAATATCAAAGCACAGTTGAAGTGACTTAGGTCAAGATCGGTCGAGAATCTCAAGATCACAGTACAGAGATAGGCACAAACGTTGACACATTGACTGATGATAAAAGTTATGACTAAAGCCTTTCTGACATAAGCTCTTGATGGTTGGTTAGAAATTAATGTAATTGATAAATGGTTAAAATCAGGCGGTATGGTTACAAATGTTTACGCATCAAGCAGATTGTGATAAAGAAAAGTTTAATCTTATGAATGATTCACTTCCAATGAAATTGTTAGTTAAATACTGCAAATCAACTTTTCCTGGTTTCAATCTTCTGTCCATGGAAAAAAAAATAGTCATATTCATTTATTTGCATAAACATGTGTATACATACAAAGATACAATGCGAGCATTTAATGTTGATATAAGCAAAATCTTCTTTTAGCTTTTATGCTGTCTTACCAGACAATTACTCACTGGAAATTTTAGTTAACCTTTGAGCCAAAGTTCTTTTCAACATCAGTAATCTTACTAACAAGCTTTGGTTCCCAAAAAAGGCCTTCAAACAAGTTTGCATCCGCTATCTACAATCGCGATGCACATATCTAGATATTCCCACCAAATCTGCATTCTTAACCTGTCCTGCGTTCAAGGCACGTCTCCGTCAAACGTCTTACATGTCCTGTCTAAAACGTAATGATATGTGAAAGGCGTGTGAGATCCACGTGTGACCCATTGTATTCCTTGATCACCTCAACAAGTCTACAACTAATTATTCGATGACATAGTTACAATACCTATAGTTTCCTTCGTAGCAAAGGTGAACCCTTGAATCAATTTTTTTCTTAACAATTAGTACTCTTACTAACAAGCTCTGGTCTCCAAAAAAGACGTTTAAACAAATTCGGATGCGCTATCTACAATCTCAATGTTACTTCCAACTTCTGCATCCTTAGTCAGCCCTGCGCACACGTCTCCGTCAAACGTCCTACAGTCCTGCCTAACACGTAGTGGTATGTAAAAGTCGTGTGAGCTTCACTGTGTGACCCATTGTGCCCTACGATCACCTCAATTATCTCCAAGTCTACAGTTTTACAACTAATTATTATTTATTCGACGAGATAGTTACAATGCCAGTAGTTTTCTCTTTAGCAAATTGACGATCGATTGATTTCTTCTATATCAAATGAGATAATTATAGTAGGTACAATTTCCATCGGAAGTAGGAAAGTTAATAGCTGATTTTTATTGAAGTGTTAATTGACTTCTTCTAAATGAGCTAATTAGATTGGTTATTTGAAGTGTTTGCCAACTTTTGTGTTCTATAAGAGCGGGTGAATTTTGAGACTTGTAGTAGTGAAGTCAGTAGCGATCGAGAATTAAAGTAATTTAGAATCGCCCACGAAGATCTTTATAATCATGTTTAAGATGTTTTATGACATGACGCCGTTAGGTGATTTTTTATTAGTGAATCGATGACCATGATTTCTTCGTATTTAAAATTAACTTGGCAATGCACATTCAGCTTTCTTCACGTGCATCCTAGAACTGATTTCTCTAAGAGGTTACTAGTTTACAGGCGTGTAATGAAGCAGGACCTGCAATTGCACGCATGCATCTCCCATGAATAAAAGATCAGACAGTCTACCGAACAACAAGGGGAAGACGCGTGATCCGAATGACAGAATCATAACGGTGACAAAATTTGCCTATCCGTGGATTCTATTGAATATGCAGATCTTAGAGGCGTATGACGCCTCGTCGTGGAATGCTAACGGTTGGTATACTTTGACAATGAATCTTGTCACATAGGTTTTACTATCGAAAGTAATATGGAGCCGGTTTTTGAAGAAGCGCACGCGCGGGTCGAGGCGAGCGTATAACGTGATGCGTGAGGTGGAATTGATGTGACTCCACATTCTTGAACAGTGGATGAGGAAGAATAGATCGTAGAGGTCAGGTGTAAGGGTGTTACCATACCAATAGTTCGAAGAATTTGATCAACGTCGTTCGATTTGTGTGGTAGCTTTTACTTTAATTTGGTGTTTATTATAACTGTGAATTGAACATCGTTGAATAGTTTCACATTTCATCGATGTCGACTGATGCATTATTTACATCGATCGGTTGCTTTAGTAACAGTAGTGGTCCTCATTGAGGACCACTAGAGGATTCTTTTCATATGCAAACGCTTAACAGATATACAGTAATCTGCACTTTCTTGATTATTTATTTCTCTACCAGTGAGGTCCCCATAACTCACGGTATAGTACTTGAACTCTCAACCTTTCCATCGACAGCGAACTCTGACGCCTCTGTGCCTATTGTCTGCATTTCTGAGAAATATTACCACTCATAAACACGTCACTTAACATAATTATTCATTAGATTTAATTTATCGTCTTTTGTATCAGCTTATCAGATAATGGGAAAATTGTAAGTGCAGAGACAATAGATGAGATGAGACGCGAACTTAATCTTACTCACGTCAAGTACCTACATTCAATAGAGTACTTTTGTTGCGTCTATAGTTTTATACTATCCTCTCCTATACTGAACAGCAATATTATATATACATATATTTGTAATCACGTTCTCGAAAACGGCTCTATGGATTTTGATAAAATTTGCAGTATCTAGATCTGGGCAAATTCGTATGATCAAAAATGATATTCTCTATTTTCACCCAAGTAGATCTCGATTGCCCAGGTACTATTTACTATCTATATTTATAATATTTTAAAAATAGAGTGCGTATTTTGTGAGTTTGTATGTGGACAAAAATTTCCGCAACAAGTTTTCAAATAGGTGCAGTGGGCATCTAATTCAATGAAGGTAATTCTTGAACAAGAAAACACCACTTATAAGGTGCATTATTACAGATGGACTTAGGCTATAACTATTAAAGCCCGAGCTAAGCCGGCTCATAAAAATTGTCTACCGGGTAGACAGGCAACTAAATATAATTGCATACGACAGACGTGTTACAAACACAAATATCATATTTTTACTGGCTGTAAACCTATCAGTGCTAAACTTGCCTTACCATCGTCCATTGCAATAAATATTCGATATTATTGTTATGATCCCTTCGTTTGGCGGTTTAAGTATCTCAGGTGGGAGTGTTATGGCTACCTTTCTCTCATAATTCCCTTAGTTGCGTTTTGTGACTTCCTCGTTAGTCTAGTGTTTGCAATTACTACTGCTGAGTATGGAGCCCTAGGTTTGATGCCCTGGTCGGGCAAAATGTTATTGGGATTTTCCATCTGAAATTTCTCAGTAGCTCCGGGTCTGGACTTGTGCCCGGTTGATGGTAATATGCTAACCCCCTATCAATATATAATACAATAATGTCCTTTATTCTGAATTGTTTGTTTTGTTACAGTATGTCCCACAATTCAGTGTGCCTCTAGCTCTTTCCACTTATTTCTGTTACGAGCCACTCTCCTCCAGTTGAGGCCCGCTGTTTGTTTCAGCTCGTCCTCCCTTCTTCGTTCGCAACTGTCCTCACTTTACCCTAATATACGAAAATTGTAACCTCTTTTACAATATCCTGATTTTTATATGATACAATATGGCAGTCTTATCGCTGACAGTGAAATATTTTTACTGTCTTTCTTTCTTTTGACACGACATTGACTCGGTTGACAAACAATTTGTTTTTTATTTTCCGTAAACTAGACAGCCAGTAACCTAACCGTAGTTGATTTGAATTAAAAACCAATCTTCCCACCACATATTTGTCCCTATATTTTTATATAGAGCTTCATAAACATCATCGAACATTGATTGATATGTTTGTTTAACTAAGTAAGTACAGGCTGATAAAAAATACAATACGAGTATATGGTGCTATACACTTAAGTAATGACTAAGCATTTGATAGTCATCTAGTAGCTAAGCTGCTCTTTCTCATAGGTAATGCTCGTTTCACACTACCTTGCACTACACGGTTGTAGAGGAAGGAAAAGTGCTGTATCATAGATCAAAAGCCTTTTTGGCTTCAAAAATTCAGGCATAATTGGGAATGAGTGACAATGTTTTTGCTGGCCTTAAATTTGGCCTTTCGATCCGAAATAAACTGAAACAATAATGAACTAAGCTATATTAATTAGACTTCAAGAAACTCAAATTTAACAAGGCATTCTTGGATAGAGTCCTAAAACAAACTGACTGAATAAAAAAAAACAAAAAGCTTTATTCGTTACCGCAAAAAAAAACAACAAAAATTAATTCAGTAGCCACCGCACAAACATCAAAACATTTCAAATTGAGTTCTAAAAAAACATCGACAACGCATCGAGAGTGGTACCGTCAAGTGTGAATTGACACTAATTGTTCGTGAGTCTAAGCTTTCCTTTCTGTCACGATGTTATCTTGCTTCTCGCACTAGCCTTACATGCGGCTTCACTCGCCGTTTATAGCTATCCGTTTTGTTATCTCCACGGCTAATGGCGTAGGCTTAATTAGGATGATATTCCGGATTTCTATTATACTTTCCATGATATTTAAATGTTCCGCTATGATCTTACTGGTGACTTCTATATAAAACCGACGAAGTTTTGTTTACGATGTCAATTCATACATTTATTCATATAGTGTCAAGACTGTAAAAAAATTAATGACGATATGTTTTCTCTTATCCAACCAGCATATGAACCACATCTAACTGAAAGTGTTTAACATAATTTATAACAAACCTTGTTTTAATTAAATATTAATGAAAACGATATATTATTTTAAACAGTTTCCACACACGCAATAAAAGTCGCTACTATATCATAATATACAATAAGGGCCCCGGTAGACGGTAAAACAGGTATGCATAATAGTGAAAAATGTTCAAGCTTCCATACGGCATCCATTCAACGTTCAAATGACAGCTTCGCCATTGATACTTCATACGAGCTCTTGATGGATCGTCGGCTCGGGTATTAATAATTTTATTCATTTAGTACCTTCCTTCCTATTTATGATGTATATGTAAATATTTCATATTTACCACCTGCAGTGTAATTTGTAATTATGGCTTTTAACATGGAACGTCTAACAAATTGATATTGCTGTTGTGTGGGAAAACACAGGAAGTTATTCTTTATGTATTTTTAATGGTGTTAATTTTTATGTTGTCGTATTTTCAATATCCAAAATATTATTAAAAAACTGAGCTTTCTAATTTTATTATATATGCCTTATATAGCTTTTGCTTTTTTTTTTGCTTTTGGTTTGTTAACTCTCCGGGCGGAGTAAAGCCTAGGACAGATCATTTCGATTAAAGGCTTTAAATGGAAGTGATCCGTCGGATTGAAATTCCATAGTAATCTTGTAATAAACAGCGTCTCTTAAAATAGCAACTTAGGTAAGTACTAATACACCACGGCACAAATTAAAGCCAATTTCCTTTTTTAAAAATGAACATCAATCTACAAACCTAAGGTCACGGTCCCATTGAGAACTATTAAGATTAGTTTCGTAGTTCAAGAAGAACTAAACTGCAATTAGATATACAAGTTTTGACAGAGCTATATACTAGTTTACTAGTAGTTGAATAGTTTGGAAGTAGAGAAAATTAGCTAAGCTCACGATGGGACCACGCCTTGTGATTAGTACGTCTGTCCGACCTCTACTCAGTCCAATACAAGTTTTTAATTACATTTCAACAGCAGATTTATTTCCCATTCAAATACTTTATTAACATTAATAACCCTTATCTATACAAGATCTCAATTAGTTTGCTGTAAAGCACACAAGTTGCAGATTTATTGTAAGTATTCAAGTTTTCCTGCTGAGGAGCTCGTAATTAAGTGTAGCTGCATGGGTCGATCTTCAGAGTTACGGCAGAGCATTCTTGCCGTGGCCGGCAGGAGGACACCGCGGAATTTTAATGGGTTAGAGTCCCACATAACTGCGCTATTTCCCCGTGGTAGTGCAGTATGCATGAGCATTTCTCCACGCAAAAAAAAGGGCATTCTTCCCGAAGTCAGACCGTGGGTGGGTGACAAACCGAGATTCCTCCGTGCCCACAGATATAAATATAACTAGCTAATTACTACTATACTATGACAGGATTGTATGTACTGTGCGTGTCAAAAAACGGAGTAAAATTACGCTCAATCGTAATTTGAGCTTTTCATTTAGCATTATCGGCATCGGAAAACCAACCGAAATCTTGAAAAATGTCTTTTTATGCCATATTGAGCTGAAAAAATAAGAAAACATGTTGCACCAGCCCCAGGTAATATGGAACAAGGGCAGGAAGATGATGATTGAGCTGTAAAGACTGTATAGAAAAAATTGGCCGAGGCAATGGAAATGTTTTCTTTCATTGGTAAGTAAATTTGTTTTTAAATTGTGTTTGAAAAGTTGGCACGCTTGGTTTTCATACAGATAGAGGGACTTGAGTAATCTAGTTAGTTTTATGTCTGTGCCTAAGGTTGGTCCGGTTGTCATTTGTAGATTTTTGGCAGTCGTCACGGTAGTCAAAACCCAGACAATCTGACACCAGCCTTGCCAAGAGGTATCGTATTACCCAGTTACTGGGTTGTCGAGTTCAGACAGTCACTCTTTTGACTCGTTAGACTAGAAGCCGACACTAAAACTAAACCATTTTGATTTTGACAATAAAAAGTAATTGAGATACATAGTTGGCAAAAGTTTTCTAGGTAGATTGACTGATTGATTCAAGTTCTTCTGAAACTCCGATCATCTTACATTGTAAGCTTGTAATGGTAAATAATGATCAATTGTAACATATTTATTGATTCATTCAACTAGATAGCGCTTGTTTATGAGAATTCGATGAAAGTGGAGTTTTACTTGTAACATTTATATTTAGATATAGTTATTTCAAATAGATTTGTTTGAGATCGTAAAAACTCGCAGATTGCAGAAATAAATGTAAATGAAATAAACTTCCAGTATTCAGCGTGGTATTACTTATTGAATTATTGGAATTTCTCGGTAACATCATGGAGTCTGGCTTTATATCAGTTTAATAGCAACAGATGTTATGTGATAACTTTAATGGTAGGTGAAATTAATTCCCAGTAAATGTGCTACTGTAGGCTAAGGATTCTCATGCTGATAAAAGATGAACACTGACGTATAAGAATTTATTAATGTATGTACTTAAGTAAATATTGTAAAAAGCCTATATTTATTTAAAAGAGTAACCCTCTTACAAATAAACGCGGAATAAAGTTATACCAGGTATAACTAAGGAATAACCATACATTTTCATAGGTTTATACTTGGTATAACTTTATTCCGCGTTTATTTGTAAGAGGGTAAGTATGGAGTTTCTTGTGCATTCTTCTCCATATCAACCTACTTTTCCAAATGCACGGTAGAATAAATTTTTTATTATATGTAAATTTTAACGTTCAAAAGTGCCGCATAATGGCCTAGTTGAAATAAATACATTTGACTTTCAGACCATTAATAGGGATGTTTCCTGGGTAGAAAAACGTTTGTACTATAGTCCGTCAGTGAGATTATCAAATAATATTGGACACATATTTGTTGAAAAATGGCAGATTTTGAGCGCCATATTATGGGAGCCCAATTTTTTTTTATAAATCCAAACACATGATGATGTGGGTACCAAAATAAAGGGTTTTAAGAGGTGATTTAAAAAATTCAGTGTGATTGGAAGTTGGGTGCAAAGCTATAAGGCGAAGATAGTACAGACAATTTAGAACCATTTAAGCCATGGTTGTCTTAGACGAAGTCTTACTAATTTTTTTTACCAAATTTTTATGATTATTTTCGAAACTTCCCAAAATTTTAACTAAACTGCTTATTTATGGTCAAATTGAATGATAAATGAATCCATTTTTATTTTATTTCATAAAAGTAATGTGTAAGCTATCTAGCAAAACATGTTTTACGCTTCTGTGTCTTTAGATTTTTTTTTCCTCGGTAGGAGCGATAATGTTCAGTTTTCAGGTCGATCGAGTTTGTTGTTTGTCTCAGTTCACTAAGTTCTAGGGTCCAACTAATTTGTTTAATTTTGGATGAAATATTTATTTATATTAATCAATCAACTGAGGCTAGGCCGTAGGCCTCTCTCAAACTGTGCCTTTTACTTTCCGCATCTAGTCTGGCCCAGCCACATTTTTAAGATTGCCGGCTCATCTAACTGGCGATTAATTCATACCTTATTATATATGAGCCGTATAGGCTCTATTTTTTCTGTAAATAAAGGTATGTACTTTTACAAACATCTGTACTTTAAATAGTAGCCAACACTTGACCGAGAAGATACCTCCCACATCCTACGAGCATCTACCTACCTACACTTGAGAAATGATTAACTTTGTTTGTAAAGCAATCAAAAGTAGCTCTCTGTTAATTTGTTCTAATTCCTTTGGCTTTGGCTGTAGGCGTATGCTGTGGTACCGTAGATGTGTACTTACAGCGTAATCATTCATCATTGACCTGTAAAAAGCCTTCGATACATATTATATATATACAATTCGAAAGTAGACCTTCTGGCGACTTTTTATATATTTTCATTACTTCAACTTTAAATTTAGTAACAGAAATTCGAAATCACGTTCGCAAGTACAGTCAACTATTCGAAATTTTTCGAAAATGCTTATAGAATTATAGTGCATTAGCCAATTTTCTCTCTGCAATTTACGACAACACCACAAGTGTTGATGTCGCAATTTAGGTCAAAGAGAACAAAGCAAGTTCACCCGACGCCGCCTATAATAGTGCCAGAGAAGACAATAACAATATTCTCGACGTCACGTAGTTAGCGGCAAATCTCGGCCGAAGTATCCATCAATGAGCCGATGAAATGATGGAGCCTATAATAAAAACCATCGCTCAAAAAATTCGAATGAGGAGACATTCTTGAGACCGCAATTAGTAAGTCATTACAAGCCAATCCATACCTCCATACTAGCATTCTAAATGCCAAAGTAATTCTGTCTGTCTCTTTGTTTGTTTGTTACGTTTTCACGCATAAACCTCCGAACTAATTTTCATGCATTTGTGGAAAGACTGTTTGGAATGTGCAACCAGCTTCACCTTTTGAATTTACCGACTCCTTGACAGTTCAAAAGTGCCTGCAAATGGTTTAATTGAAATAATCGTACAGGATCTAAGATACTTTTTATCCCGGGGAGTACTTACGTTCTCTTGGGATAATGCCGGACTTTCACGCAGGCGAAACCGCTGGTCGAAGCTACCATAGATAAGACAGATGTTCTTACACAAACGTGTAATTTATAACTCATAACATAGGCCATAGTTTGGCGGCGAGGTATAAATAGAAGAAATAGAATGGTAATCATCAAATTATACGTTTGAAACGTGCGTTTAGTTTGTGATATTGTATGAAATTGGTAAGTTCATTCTGGTGTTGAAAAATTTTTGGTACATTTCTTTTGCCTGTTTACAGGCTACCTATGTACAGTTCAACTATTTTCTTATTGTACCTCGGCAACCATCGCATTTCCGAATACAAACAAATTGTTATTCCCATGCCCATCAATTATTAGATTTGTCTTGTATAATAATTTAAATTCAGAACTAAGTACTTTATCCGCTTCTTCCAGGAGTTCTACGGTATCCGCTTTTGGCATACAATAATTGACGAGAAAGATAAAGAAATCGACAGATTATGTACATTGGAAAAGTGTTTTCGGCAATTCCTGAAATATTATTAACATTATTATCACTCCAACACAAACACAATACCGCAATTTACTTACACACAGTACTTTATTGTTGTTTTGTTTTGATTTCCGTGTGAAATATATGGAGCGGTAAAACTATTTTCCTATTTTTCTTTAGCAGCTTTCCTCCCACTTTTTAAATAAATTACATTAAGTTAAAAGAGTATTAACAACTCTATATACTTCCAAGTTGATTGGACCAAATGCAAAGGGCAACTGATAGAAATCCGACGACTGACGAAACACGAAGTTTGCTGAGGGATATTAAGAAAATAGTTGTACTGTAACTTGGTGCCCAAAGCTACTTTATAGTTTACTCCACTTCACGTAATATAATTTAAATCTTCTGGCTAAGAGTAACATCAACTTTAATACCTATGTCGTATATATCGTCAAATAACGTAAAAACTGATTTAATTTCTTATGTTGCATTTTTACTAAATACTGATTGCACTAGCCAAATGTTTACCGTAGAGATACTTAGATCAATAGATTATGATTTTACTGAATTGAATTTGATTGAATTGCCATTAGTGATTCCAAAAATATTGCAACAAATTTTTCACACTTCAAAGGACTGTTGAACTGTTGTTAAAACAACTTTTTGCTCTTCAAATCTAGCTTTAGTCATCTGAAGTAAGTACCTATATAAATATAAAATTCATTTAAACAAATAAGGCTCGTTAAGACCATCCAAAAATTTTAATCAAACAATATATTCGGTGAATTCCGGACCATCTCGAAATTTTTCACGTCGTTAGCGCACTTAATTGATTGTTGCTCTTTCTGATGAATGTTATACGCTTTATCTTTATGCTACCCAGGTGATTCAAACTGGATTAATGGAATAATTAGGTATGTTGTGTTTGACAGATTTGAATACTATTTTATCAAAAATATAAGGTTCTTCATAATCTGCCGTTGGGTGATTATGAAGCACCTCGTCAACTATATCCGATTTCTCTTCATTGGGTTTATGGTGGCCCTAATTACAAGCGACGAATAAGTTTGCAATGTTTATGCAAGATATCAAAGCTCTCAAGACCTCACGGTTAATATTTAAATAGGCTCTTTAAAAACACAAAGGATGAAAATTTTAATACCATTTTCACCATACAAGAAAAATCCAGATGTTTCTTAGCCACGCACCATAGTCTTCCTCAATTGCCTCCAACGAGGTCAAGAGTTAAAAAGTGAAGCTCTTTTGTATAATAAATCCATATTGTTTACTTCTTTGAATAACTTTCACTGCGTTAAGAATTCTGCTGTGAAATGCTGTTTCATTGCTGCATTTGGGCTAAGTGGCTTCGAGGAACCATTTCCTGTAATCATGATTGTGTTTAATTAAAATTATAGTCAGATTAGATTGGCTGCAAAGACTTTTAAATTAATCTGTTCGAATGAAAGGACCATGAAACACAGGAGGAAGATTTAACATTTATTTTATTTTTTGCAGATTTCTACTTCATTTCTCTTCATGCTTCATACATTTTTTTTTCAAAGGAAAACAGACAAATGCTTATCGAAAACCGTAAACTATAATACAAACTTTCATTCTTCGTTATCGTAATGTGGAATCTTTTCTATAATGTTATCGAAATGAACACAAACATCCAATTTGCTTACGAAATAACAGAAAATGTCGGCTTAAAATGATCTTAAAATGTTCAGTTTTAGATAAATATTATCATTATTGACTCATCAACGTCAATAAATACCATTTCACGTACAAGCCCGGGTTACGATATCCGGTAATTCCTGATCAGGAATTTTATCAGATTTCCATCGTTCACGATTGATATCGATCCGGACGTGAGTGAGTCTTTCTCCATCAATGAGTTACGTTTGATCTGAAATGCCATATGGAATTTCCGTCAGGAATCCCTTGTCATCATCATCATCATCATTTCAGCACTCCTGGACATAGGGCCAAGTGTCACCACATCAACCGATCCTGTACGTCTCGCATCCCGCGAATTATCCTTTGTTCCATCTAGTGTGAGGCCTTCCAACGCTTCGACTTCCACTACGATACATTACATTCCGGTGTAAATTCCGTATGTTCACATCCAACTCTACACAACAATTCATCACTCTCATCAATTACTCAGATTCATAATTAACAGACGTCAAACAATAAGCGGTCCCATTCACACACGACATCAAAACAGTTCGGACACGCGATTTTTTGTCGTTTAACAGTAAAATAATTATCTCTTGTATTCAATTAGTGCGGTGAGAAAATGACATGTCTATCGGTGGATGGACCAACCTATCATTATCATTATGATACGGCGACGGATGTAGAGTGTGACTAGATGCGGCATGGAGATGATATGAATGAATGTAAAGTGAAGAAAATGTGGGCTTCGTTGTAATTTGTTTTATAGTGTAGGTGCTTTTTTGTTCAGTTAAATAATAAATGAGGGTGAATTGGAAGAGTAAAACCATTTTTTAAGGGACATTGGCTCAGCTTCTATGATGCATACATCGAGTTTATATTTCCTAATAGTAACTAGCCAATTAACCGTGGCATATCCCAAAGGAACCGTGCAACGTACTGGTTTCCGACATTTAAGATGCATTATGACACTCAGGGATATTTTAGCGTTTTTCTATAAGTGTTAAATTTTCGTAATTCAGTCACTAATTCCTGAGATTACCTACTTCAAATAAACATACACAAAAAATCACACAACAATCAAAACAATTTTTTTAGTCTGTCAGGTAGCTTAATAAAAAAAATTGGACACGTATTTTTTCTTTTGTCACGTAAACAAAAAATAACAACGATACAGTACGTTGAAATTTCGCGTGAATTCACGATTTAGTACAATTTTCACTCAAAAGTGACGTCATTAATCCTCAAGTTTTTCCTTTAATTTTAGTAAATTTGTATTGATTTGATAAAGCAAAAAATACGTGTCCTATATTTTTTGATAGTCTGGACTGGTTTTTTTTTTATCAATTTTAGTTTAGTTGTTGAAATAGTGACTATACTGTTTCTACCGGTAACTTTATTTCTAGACATACCTTCGCCCGATGTTAGCTGCTGACCTACTCGTGTCAATAGTGCTTTAGGCATATAGACAGGCTTATTAGCCAATGTAACAGCCGTCTGGTAGTCAAACGGTATTTAACGGTGCTTTAAATTGATTGTATGCAAAACGCGTCATCTCCTTGGTGTTAACAGCTAAGTTTCTCGGATTCTGATCATGAAGTGCTTATACCTCTTCGATGTTAATTTCAAAGTGGATCACAAAAACAAAACTACCTTAAGCCTCTATAGACAGTGGACTTAAGCTTTCTTATTTCGGATATTCGGTAGCTGAAAAACTCCGTGTGGTTTTAGTAATTAATAATCTAATAGCCCCCTCCACCCATCCCAAGGTGGATGATATCCATAAAGATTGCTACACCATAAAAAATACCCGTAGTTTGTATTTGTATCTAACTTTGACCATTGTTATAAAGTCAGAAGTAACCAATATTTTCAGTATCATTATCAGCAGCATCTATAAATTTTAAAACTCATTCTCTCTGCACCTTCCGCATACTCTATGTCCTCGTGAATACCCACCTGGTGCGATGCCATTGAACTTGCCCGAGCCGTAGTACCGACGACACCCGTGCCAAAAAACTTGATATACTCGCGAGTACAACCCGGTATTAATTGTGCCTACGTTTTTATTATTATGCGTGGAGTTGTGTGGAATTTGATGAATTTGATGATAGATAGAATACTCTTTGATGTACTCTTTGTTTTGATTGTTGCAGTAAAGAGTTGGTTGAGTGTTATTATGAAGATGAAAGTATAGAAGACGGGTTAAACTTTGTTTAATATTAGGACATGTAATGTGTTTTATATTGAATCAATATTTAAACTTCTACCGTCAAAGTCAATAGAATTCTCTCTTTGAAAATTGTAATTTAACAAAACTTTGGAAATTGATAGATCGTTATTTCTAACACGTATTTGTAAAGCTTCTATGCCCGTAGCACAATGGTTAGGTATCCAATTAACAAACCACATGACGTAGCATGTAAGACAGGTAACAATACTTCATTCACTCTTCCACAAGTATCTAGGTGTGTCAAAATCAATAGAATACAGTGACGTCACCTCACATCTAGAATTAACAGCTGCTCGCAGGTGGCCGAGGTGATAACTTGATTTGGCGCGATTTGCCCATACGATGCGCCATCACATAAAATTGGACAGAAGGGCCACTTCTTACAAGATAGATAGAATACTCTTCATTGTATACAATTTATGAAAAAAGAAATAGTGTTAATAGGTTTGTAACAATGGGCAGTCTTATATCGCATAAAGCGTTATTTCCAAACTACCTTGGAATTAAATTGACAGAGAACTCTCTAACAAACTTGCCTACATCATCGCTTAACATCAGGTGAGATAGTTGTCAAGCGCGAGCCTATAGGCAATTAAAAATATAAATTATTATAAATATTGTATTTTCGTGAGTATGGATGGATGTTTGTAACACTATCACGCGAAAACTACTAAACGGATTTTCATTAAACTTTACAATTATGCAGCTTATACATCAGAATAGAACATAGGTATTTATAAAGATATACTACGCGGGCCGAGCCGGGGGTGGCAGTTAGTATATGTATAACACTAATAAATAACATTAACACTAATATTATAAAGGCGAAATTTTGTGAGTGTGTGTGTGTGTTTGTTACCTCTTCACGCTCAAACGGCTGGACAGAATTGGATGAAATTTGGCACATAGATAGATTATAATCAGGAATAGCACTTTTTATTCCGAGAATATGTTCCCTAGGGATAATATTCGACAATCACGCGGGCGAAGCCGCCGGCAGAAGCTAGTGAGATGTTCGATTCAAGTCGAAATCGGTGTAATTGACGATCGAGATTTGAATGAGAAAATCTCACTATGAGCATTCTCCATTCACGTATAAATCAAGAAGCTTCCACGTGGCTTGTCATGTTTCCTTGTTAACGTCTCACCCAAGTTAAGCCTTAACAATTTCCGCATCAATTTCCTTTTGGTTAAAGTAGTTTTCTCTGTTGGTCATTATCCAGTTAAGCTTCATTGCACGCTCATGCTAAGTTTGCCAAATGCGATTTCCTGTCCTTAAGTGGATAGCTCAGTTGGCAAATGTCAGCGATCGACAGCCCATGAAAAATATAGAGAAACAAAGAACTCACAATTATTTGACCCAAACCACGAGAGCACACAGCATAAACATAAAAAAACCGGCCAAGTGCGAGTCGGACTCGCGCGCGAAGGGTCCCGTACTTGGTAAATTGCGGTTTACGATTGATGACGTGTTAAAAATAAACTAGTTACTTGATCTCGTTCAAACTAATTTTCGGTGGAAGTTTACATGGTAATGGTCATTCTCTTATTTTAGAAGTTACAGGAGGGGGGACACACATTTTACCACTTTGGAAGTGTCTCTTGCGCAAACTATTCAGTTTAGAAAAAAAATATATTAAAAACCTCAATATCATTTTTGAAGACCTATCCATAGATACCCACACGTATGGGAATGATGAAAAAAATATTTTGAGTTTCAGTTCTAAGTATGGGGAACCCTCAAAATTTATTGTTTTTTTCAATATTTGTGTGAAAATCTTTATGCGGTTCACAGAATACATTTACTTACCAAGTTTCAACAGCATAGTTCTGATAGTTTCGGAAAAAAGTGGCTGTGACATACGGACGGACAGACAGACAGACATGACGAATCCATAAGGGTTCCGTTTTTGCCATTTGGCTACGGAACCCTAAAAAGAATAAAACCGATAAGTGCGACGTGCGGACGGACTCACGTGCGGACGGACCGTGGAGTCTTCGTAATAGATCCCGTTTTTAGCCTTTGGGTACGGAACCCTAAAAAGAAAACTTAGACTAAACAACAACAATATAAAAAAGAGAAAACTATACAAAAGTAACATTGCGTTTCCCACGGCTGCGCCGTCTTTTCAGCTTCTAAATGTTCACGCCGCATATTAGGCGATGGATGTTTATCAATACATCTAAATACATCAAGTTTCTTTTTATAATTGTATTTTAAGGTGTACAATAAAGCATATAATAAATAATCTTATGCTATTGAACCACTAGACAGACAAGGAATTAAGTATAGTTATGCATCCATACACCAGTTTGTCTTACCTGGGGATCACATCGATGCTCAAGGCAAGCCGGCAGCCTTATTGCGTAATGAATTCGGCAAGGCAAAGGGCAAATAGTAACAATCGACCAATCACATGCGAGATGTGGATTTCCGTCTATGTGATTGGTTGATATTTCATACTCTTTGCGCTTGCCTTGCCGAATTTATTACGCACTAGCTTCTGCCAGCGGCTTCGCCCGCGTGAATGTCGAAAATTATCCCAAGGGAACATAATCCCGGGATAAAAAGTATCCTATGTGCTATTCCAGACTATAATTAATCTCTGTGCCAAATTTCATCCAGATCCGTTCAGTAGTTTTTGCGTGAAAGAGTAACAATTTTTTTTTTTTAATCTTTGCCCCACTCTAGGAATTTCTTCCTGTATCGTGGGTGCGTTTACAAACATATAAACTCACAAACACCCAGAGCCGAAACAACTATCTGTAGGCCATACAAATATTTGTTCCGTGCGAGAATCGAACCCGCGACACGCAGCGCAGCAGTCAATCGCTCAACCACTGCGCCAACCATGCGCCCAAATATACGTACATCCATCCTCACAAACTTTCGCATTTATAATATTAGTAGGATATTAGTAGGCAGTAGGATTACGACTGCCGGTCAGCAGCTATGGTATATGGTATGGCGACCAACTGAAAATAATGGACCTTCTGAACTTACCTGCTCTTCTCTAACTCTCCTCTCCGTTGTTGCTATGCCGAATGGGCGTTTATTTCCGTTTATTATAAATCATTAGATGTTAGATGTGCCGCATTAGAGGCTCAGCTTCTCTAAACTGGTTTTAATTTAGAATATTACCATAAAAAGTAGGTAAGCACTATGACCCGTTGAAATTGAAGCTGAAGAAAAGGATCGCATGATGAGACTGAATCTAGAACTGGCCTGGCAGAAGGTATGGTGGTTTAGAGTTAGAATTGAAGATGAGACGATTTATTCAGTGCAGTGCTTTAAGCTGGAATAGCCAGAATTATATGTTTCCTGGTAATAGTTATAATCAGGAAGTTATTAAGTCAATATTGAATTGGCCACTTATGTGCAAGTGTGCTTGATTGTCGCCCACATCAACGCTTACCTTAGTTGAAATATTTGTCAAACAAAGCCCATAAATAATAAAAATATAGAAACGTTTTTATCCAAAAGGTTGCTGCAGTTAAATTCAACAAATATCGCAATCAAAAGACCGTATAAGGAACAGAAAAGGACTTTTATTTTCATTCCATTTCTTAATGGAAGAAAATTAACAATGGGTATAAAAGCGCCTGCATTGTACACCGTATAATTTCTGCACAGCATCGATAAAACAATCTTTATAAGAGAGAAAATACGCTATTACAGCAGTAATGATGTAGTGATGATGTTTTCTTAATAATCTCTTGTTCCGGAAGAAATTCGCGTGCTTCGCATTCCGAGGTCCAGTCAGTAAGCAGGTTGTATTTAAAATCTTACTTGATCGTGAGTCATGTGCATAAATCGCTTTCTTTTCTCATTTGAATCTTTTATCGTGATATTCTCAACTTCATTGGTTTTAATAGAAGTTTGATTGTTTATTTTTAACCGACTGACCAAAAAGTAGGAGGTTCTATGTTCGACTTTATGTATGTATTTTTTTTTTGCGTTTTTTTACCGGTATCTCCGTCAATTGTGGGCCGATTTTGTTTTTTTTTTCTTTGAAGGAGTATGCTTCGGAATTGGTTCCATTTTAATTTGGTGAAGATCTAATCAAGAACATCGGAGATATACAACATAACTCTTCAATAAATAACGGCAAATCTCTGGGGATTGCTGCAATCGCATGTCTGTTTATTGTTTATACCATTTCATGACATAACATCACGCCAATACGCTCTAAAGGGGTACGCAGATGTGTATAGTTCACCTTGGTACATTCTCATGTCACCGGTTATGTTCAGTTTCATGATATTCGTGTAATCTATTCTGGCATTATAGATACCTTACTAAGCTACTTGCCTATTAGGTAGGTACAACAAAAAGGGTTTTTTTTATTTAAGTGTCTATTATGTGACATAACTGCTCAGAATCACTCATTCTGCTGGGTTTCTCTCACTCTTTCTTTTCTGGCACCATAGTTCCCGGTTATGTACGTACTTCATCCATCGTGTTTTCCGTAACTTTAGACAGACACGCCAAATCCTTGTCATATTAATTGTTGCAATAACTATATTTCTTTACAAAGTTTGTTAACTACTACATAATAAGCCATGTACTTACATACATCTCTAATAGTAATGAGAATGACTCATAATATTTAAACTATGTAACTGTGGGCGTGAATGTAGCTTTTACTATGAAGCTCACGCACTCCCATTGGTCACAGTGCTCGCCTAATTTGCAAAGTGACCAATGCCTATTGCCCGTTCACAGTTATACCAATGGTCTTCATTTGTTTTTTCTAACTAACTTTTTTGTGAATTGAGCTACAACTGTCGTTTTTAGCATGGCAGTGCCGGACAATGCCCTTGCCCTAATATATAAGGTTTAACCAGAATAATAAACAATGTAGCGTTTTGCATTATAAAATCAACTCCTTATTTTACCAATCAACTCCTTTTTATAGAGTTCTGATCTCAAAGGGTAAAAACGGGACCCTATTATTAAGACTCCACTGTCCGTCTGTCTGTCTGTCACCAGGCTGTATCTCATGAACCGTGATAGCTAGACATTTGGAACTGCCACAGATGATGTATTAACGCTATAACAAAAAATACAAAAAGCATAATAAAATAAATATTTAAGTGGGGTTCCCATAAAACAAACGTGATTTCTTGCCGTTTTTTACGATTATGGTAGATACGGAACCCTACGTGCGCGAGTCCGACTCGCACTTGGCCGGTTTTATTTAAATAAATAATGTCAATATATATGTAGATGAGTCAATGACCGTTATTGCCACGCTAAAACGCAAAAGCCATAGAACCTAAAATAAATCCGGTCTCATCTACTTTAAAACGGCAAAAAAGATTGACGTTTTAAAGTGTTATTTTTAACCAATTTACAGAATAAATATCATTCGAAGAGACACCTAAATCGCTGTAGATTCATGACAGTATGGTTAAATACACACTTAAGAAAAACCTCTTCATTTAACCACCTTCTTAAAAACTGTTAATCAGTACTGACACCACCAAGAATGCGTAGTAACGACAAAATACTTGGAATATTCGACCCAACCCAAGTCAAAGTGAATGACACAAGTCTTTCTCATATGCTAATAGACATGAGTAATGTAGACGGTGAAAGTGGCCCCACTGTTGATTAGGAACTTTTTTTGAAACGTTTTTATAGAGAGGACAATTATCGCTTGTGTGAACTGGGAATAGAATGTCGGAATCGGTCCTTTGAATTGAAGTAGTTAGTTGATTGAGTTTTGATTCTGACGTGTTGTATTGGATAGTTTGTGTATTTGAAATCAAGTTACTTTTGATCAAAGCCACCGGCAATTCAGGTTAATGTGCATTATCTTGTTGATGTAAGTACTGTAAAGCATATCAACTTTTTTTAAAGTTGTGAGTTTTTTAAGAGTTATAATATCACACAATAGAATATAAACACTACTTCATATTTTAAAAAGAAGAGTGGAATCAATAGCCAGTCGTAGAATGGTTTATTGATGAGTTATGAAATAATGTAAAATATATTATTTTAATGGGAATAAATTCTGTATGAGCAGCTAATAAGCCTGTTTTTTGTTCTAAACCCTCACATTATACTAGTTGTTGGCATCTTAAAAGGTCATTGGGCATAATCTGACCCGATTTGCGTAAACAGGCGGTCATTAACCAAATTTGTTTTAAACTAAAGAAAATAATGTGACCTTTCATTGCATATATTTATTTGATTCAAATCGATGGAGAAAAATGTACCGAATCGATTAAAAATCACAAGATTTCAGATGACTATATTTTTCGTTTGTATTTTTTTCCCTTAAGTTTGCCGTATGTCATTACTTTCCAGAATTTGATCCTTATTAGCGACACTATCGGATCGTGTAATATTCAGCGTGTTTATTTTTCCGAAATCAACTGGTCCGATTCCTGGCTTAGAATATCGAGTTTTTAAAATAATGCAGTTTTAGTTTTATTCAAAAACAGTCCCGAGACTCCTTTCAGTGTTTGTAGCTTTTCCTCATAGTTTCCCCACTTGAAAAACTCACCCTGTACCTATACGATATTTTAATATTTTTGCCTTAGTAAATCAGAGCCATATATCAATACATTCTGCTAAATTTCGATTGTGTACGTCATTGGTATGATTCCATACTATAATGCCCGATGACCTTTGTAAACATTTTAAGTCGCCGGAGTTAGTTGAAAGAGAGTGCCAAAATTAAGCTTAATTTTGGTACATTAATCAGCGTTTGCTTTCCTGAGATTTGTCATTCCTGTAAATCTTATTCTCATGCTGCAGAATAAAAAATAGTTCCATTCATTTTAAAGCGCCAGTATCCCAATATAAACCTCAGCCCAGTCCACCAGGAGTGGCTGAACTCACGACCTTTCTAAGCCAGTTAACGATACCCGTTAAGCCATGCCCTGTCACGAATAAGGTTTAATATAAAAGCATTCATTTATATAAAACGTACCTTCCAAGTAAATGGCTTGATAAACAATACTGCAACACAAAGACACTCTTCAAGCCACTTTGACCATTAAACTCCTCCCTGAGTAATGCAAAACGATAAAAGTTTACTATCAACAAATCACAACCGGTCTTGGTATAACCTTTTGAACTATGTATAAGTGAACCAAGCAAGGTACACCGTATTTGCGTAGATCATCGCTAAGCTATCAACTGCTATTTCGCAAACTTACAATTTGCGTTAGCATTTACAGTAAAATAAAGGGAATTAAGTAGAAAATCTGTTTTTGTAATAGCTTTGATGATGGCACAGGAACTGGTGAGAGGGATGAGTGATTTGATTAGCGGTACTCCAGCGTGGGTATAAATTGCATTGCAATTAATATTATCATTTTATTAATGTTTTCATTCGGTTCTACGTTTTAATGTTTTACGTGTTCTATACTTGGCTTTTGCAAACATGCTACAGATTTCATGGTATCTGCATGTGGCATTTGTGGCTCAAGACAAAATGACATTGTATATACAACATATAATGTAGGGGGCATTTTGAACTTATTTACAATAGGGATTGCTGAAATTTGTATATGAATTTACTTTGTCTAGCTAGGTTCTTCACTTTAATGATATTGCAGTTATTTGTCATTTAGGAAATTTTGGCGTTCTTTCAGGTTGTAGCCAATTACATCCATTTTGCATAGGTCAATTGTTGGGTCTTCATTAAAGTAAAAAACGTTTACCGGGTAAAACGGGGTGAATAGAACCGCAGGGGTGATTAGGAACAAAACTTTGATTGGAATTTAAACTGTGATACCACTTTATTGGTTTCAAACAAAGCATCGTATTTTTTAAGGAATTATTTAATATATGGAGTACCTACTAAGATGTTGTAAAAAATTTTTTAATAATGTGAAAATTCCCTTTAAAGTTTTGTTTCTATTCACTCCTGCGGTCCTGTTCACCCCGTTTTAGAGAAGATGCGGTCGCAGATCATCCAAAATAAATATCCATTTTATTAAATTTATGGAATATCTTTTAAGTTTGTCCAGTACTGGAGGCGAAAATAGGTGAGAGTCAAACCTTGAATTATGAATAAGGAAATTCAGTCTGAGCTCTCTGCCTGCATTTCCTCTTAATAAATGTAGGTTTATTATACTTTAGCTAGATGTAGAAGGTATGTACTATTTGTTTATCGACATCATTCTTGCTACATCCCAATTTATAAGTCTAAGTCTCAATATGTCTTCCTCTTTAAAAATAATAGTTGCCGCCTTTCTATACCAAATTATAAAGAGGAAAGATATTTTTGTTTGTTTGTATATTTTCCGCATCTACCGGACCGATTTAAAAAAATTATTCCCCTGTGGAAAGCTACATTATGCCCGAGTAACATAGGCTATAAATGCTTTTCAAAAAAATTTAAGATCCTGATGATGCAATAATGTAACCCAAAGTAGCAAAATTTAGGGTGGGTAGGTAGGCATGTAGGATAGGGTAGGGTAGGTAGGTTTATCGGTAAGGCAGGTGAGTTGGTAGGTAGGTAAGGTAGGTAGGTTAGGTAGGTAAGTAGGTAGGTAGTTAGGGTAGAAAGCCAGTTGACGGGAGCGAAGCCACGGTGGTCAGCTAGCATCTAATATACGTTATGATGCTATACGTTATGATGTACAAATATCTCGGTAAATCGATCACCACAAAGCCCAGGGACCAAATCAGCACACGGGTGCCAGACGACCCCGCGTATGTAACCCTTGGTGCCCCTGTGACGGGTCAAGGTCAATGGCCCCGCCACCTACCATTTTGCGCAGCGGACAGGGAGAGCGGCTAACGCTATACCGACACTCCTCCTCCTCTGCGGCCTCAGCGCGTCCGCCATCAAACGATGGCGACCCCGTCTAGGCCGCGGAAGGTAGGGATAGCGGCGCACCGCTATACCGGCGCTCCTCTCCCGCCGCGGCCTCCAACCCTCAGCTGCGATATCGTATGGGACCTGGGATGCTCCATAAGACATCGCGGTCCGCCACAGTTGCGATGTCGCCTGTTACCAAGCGGCACCGCAACTTACTAGTTGGCCGCTAAGTCGTCGGCTTAATCGGCAAAAGCCCTGACGAGCGGCTCCTCCTCGGCTTCCTCTTCGCTTCACAGTTGGTGACCAAGCCACGGTTTCTGAGCCACCCCGCCTCGACAATGCGGGAACCCACCGGGGGAATCACCACAAAGCCTAGCTTTTCACAGCCAGCAAAAATTCACCGGCCAGTGAAACTAAAAGAAACTCGTATCTAATACTTCTACCATAATGACAGTCGATACAAACAGCTGTGCACTGATTGCTGTATATTTTCTATACGATACGATGCATCATTATTGTAATAGTGTGCACGCGTCCGCTTGTGAACTAGTGATGTGGCGTTACAATTTAATTGTGTCGATTGTTTTATTTTTTTAGTGGCTTTTGTTGTTGAGTTAGTAAATTATCTATGAAAACTCGTCAGCTGTATATATTGCATGGTTAGCGAAAAATATTGCTAAACTATACCTTTATTAAATCGACAGCTAAAAAAAATAAAAAAAAACAATCATTCTTTTTTTATTTTACATAGGCCTACATGGGCAATTATAAAACGTCGACAAAAGGTGCACGGTTCGTGTTGGTCGTTTGCTATGGAGAAGAACCGACAAGAAACTCCACGGTTACTCTTTAAAAAAATGGTTTGCTGTGATCGATGACAGCATCTACCATCTATACTGTCAAGTAAAAATTATAGCAGCATTCGGTTTTTTTTCAACTGTGGCAGTTGTTCTTTGACAGTTGGAATTGACAAAAGAAAAAAATAAACCAGAAAAACCCTTTATTTGTTTTGTAGTAGGTACCCAATTATTGTACGGTAGAATCAATTATTGTTACTTTTAAATTATTTTTTTTTGACGTTCAAAAGTGCCGCTTAATGGCTTAATTGAATAAAGAAATTTTGATTTGATTTGTGAAAAATCACTACACCTCCACACAAAGCACTGCTACATATTCCACCGCAAGTTGAGTGAGAAAATCAGGTTACTCAAACAGGTATCCTCTATACAAGCACGTCATTACAGTAATGGTCTGCACGCGACGATGCATTGCACCGTCTGATCATGCTCTAACATTAATAGTGACAATTTAATTTGTCAATAACGAATAGACTTTGATATAGATTTACTAGTAAGATTAATGGGGTAATTTTGATTTCAACAAGGTTGGTTTTTGTCTGGCTTTGACTGCTTTGTAGTTGACAGGATTAAAAGATATCTATATATATGGTAATATACCTATGACACTAAAACGATACAAATATTAAACAATGAAAACCAACAAGTTCAAAAAACCGGCCAAGTGCGAGTCGGACTCGCGCACGAAGGGTTCCGTACTGTTATCGCAAAAAACGGCAAAAAAATTACGTTGGTTGTATGGGAGCCCTACTAAAATATTTATTTTATTCTGTTTTTAGTATTTGTTGTTATAGCGGCAACAGAAATACATCATCTGTGAAAATTTCAACTGTCTAGCTATCACGGTTCATGAGATACAGCCTGGTGACAGACGGACAGACAGACAGACAGACGGATTGCGGAGTCTTAGTAATAGGGTCCCGTTTTTACCCTTTGGATACGGAACACTAAAAAGATCGATCTTGAATATTTGTAATATCTTTTCACATTGTCACCTAGCCCATCACTAGTCATTTGTGCGTGCTACAGTCGCGTGCACAACCAACTACCAACTACAACATTAGAGAATAATAGAAAAACAAATTGAATTAACGAGATTTTCTCGTACCACATAGAAATTATGTCGACCGCGACGCGTATTGTTATTATGCTAATGTTGGACGTCACGTCAAGGTGTTCGCTGCTTGTTGAAAAAGGTGACTGTTTCGCTTTTATGGTGTTTGACTGTTGTGACATCATTTGTGGATTTATGACAGTCGTTACCTGCCTCTAAATCTGACAGACAATTTTTCCAGGTAAGTCGTGCTACTCTGTAACTGGAATGAGGTTATTATCCGACTGTAATTAATTCGGATAATAACAGTAATTGGGTGACACGTTAACTGATGTGAAAAAATATGAACAGATTGTGATTTCTGCTTCTCTCTTCTTGGCACGAGAGTATGATAACAAGAGTAGAGCTGCAGCAATGCCAGCAACTTATGGTTACCATTATCTGGTCATCAAGATTTTTGCGGGGCAGCTTAGGGTGCCCAAAATACCCAAGCAAGCAACATCATGTCTTCTTAATTTTTCGAATTGCCTTGAAAAGTAATAGGACCACATGCTCAAACCAAAAAAATAAATAAAAGGAGACAGAGCCGCAGGCGCAACAGGTTTATAATTACGATATCCATTTACAAAAGAAATTCCGATATTGAAAAAAATCTTGTTTAATATGAGTAACATTAAGGCTGACCCTTTCTCATATTACTTATAATTTATCCTTTCTAAAAAAATATAGGGATTCCTCTCTATGATAAACCATTATCCTTAAGCTACATGCACATAATACTATTATATTGTTAATAGCCGCGTACTGACTGAGCGAGCAGCCTCGCGAGGCAGCCGCGCGAGGCAAATCCTCGGTCAGTCAGGACGCAGGAACGCAGGCGCTGCCTCGCCTGAGCGTGCCGCGGCCCGAGCCAAACGTTGTCGGTTTTTGTCGATGCTCAAAAGCGCCTCGGTAAGTTTGCCGCGCGCCCTCAAGACGGTTATGTTTTGCCTCGCTTATTCGACGAACGAGGGAATCGTTTGCGTCATGGATAAAGAACAGTGCCTTAAATTAATACTATGGCGAATGTAGGTAGACTACTTTGGGACGCACAATGTTCTGATTATACTAATAGAGGAATAAGAGAAGATGCGTGGAGAAACATAAACCGGACAATAAACATTCCAACAGCAGACTTCAAAAAAATTATGGATCTTATAGGAGGAAAAAAATTGGCTATAAGCCGCGTTAGGCACGCGCAGACTCTGTTCGACTTCTCGTTAAACTGAGTGCTCGATGCTGGCTCAGCCTCACTGCGGCTCGGCCTTTGCACGCACGGCAGCCTCATGCAAAGAAAATATAAACCGAGGCGGCCCCGCGCGGCAAAGGTCAGAGGCTGCCTCGCGAGGCTGCTCGCTCAGTCAGTACGCGGCTATTGAGGTATCAAATTACTATTCGATTAAGAATGAAATTGAAATAGCAATAATGCATGATATTGGATACTGTTTAAAGATTGTTTTATTTTCACAAGATGAGTAAACATATTTTCTAGTATTACAGTCAATAACTTTGCAATTAGGTTCAGATGATGTGCTTCCTACATAGGTGAATATAATTTGTAAGGCTTTACCGACTTTATGTGATTATAGCGGTCTGCATGGTCATTAATAACATGATGGAGAATACACTTTTCTTGTTTCGGCAAGAGCTTTAAGAAAAAATAACATTATAGTATGTGCTGTACTTGGATTCGATAAGCTTATTAACAAGTATGACAAATAAAAGTAAACCGTAGAAAAGTACTGAAAATTACCAAGTCGCACAAAAATATTTTTATAGTCAATATCATCAAAAAAGAGGGTACAACAAGTTTGGTTGTGATATATAGCTCATTCTGTCTTGATAAAGATTTGGCATCGTAGACGATATTTTATCGCAAGAAAATAAAGCACCGATGAATATAGAAACTTAATTACTCTGTAACTATGCAGGATGCTCTAATAAGATACGTTCTCATTTCGTTCCTCAATAAACCACATTATTTTAATCCAGAAACCCAGTAAGCCACAAACCTGTCTTAACCTTTGCAATACTCGCAGGCCTATATGAAACATTCTTATTTCGCTCCTCAATTAAACCACACCTTTTTAATCCAGAAACCCACAAGACTATACCCACCTTTACAACGCACGCATTAGTACGCACCTCAAAGGATGCAGTGATTATAACACCGAGCTATTATTACTGATGCGTATCGTCGAAGATCATATTATTTTCTCTATCACCCGTTTTGACGATGGACTAAACATAAAGCAAGCTGTTAGTACAGCAAGCAAGGGTTACTTAAAAATAATAATTAACGTAGAAACATTATACTGTAACTATGCCCAATGCTCCAACAAGCATGCCAATAAGAGACGTCCTCAATACGCTTCTAAAATAAATAATAATTAACGTAGAAACATTATACTGTAATTATGCCCAATGCTCCAACAAGCATGCCAATAAGAGACGTTCTCATTACGCTTCTAAATTAAACCACACCTTTTGAATCCAGAAACCCTCTAGCCTATACCCACCTTTACAACGCACGCATTAGTACGCATTTCAAAGGATGCAGTGATTATAATACCGAGCTATTATTACTGCTGCGTATCGTCGAAGATCATATTATTTTCTCTAACGCGCTTAATGTGTTCTGACGATGGACGATTTCGACTAACGAGTGCGTTGGTTATTAGAATGAATTGGAGCTTATTATTTATATCTTGTTAGGTTTGAAACGGTTTAGAAATGGTTGCCTTTGAAAGCAATTGTTTTCTGAATAAGGTACATTAGTAAAGTGGCTTACTATCAGCGATTACGATGGCCAATGCCCATATTTTTTTTTGATCTTTGGTCTCGCGTTTGACCACTATTTCGACTGATGATGACGACGTTGACGTGGTCTACGGTGAAGCACGCTTGCCTAGAAGTAACTAAGTAACTAAGTTTCTTTCTTTTTCTCCTAAAAGTACATGATTATCAAGAAATATCACGTTGTCATTTTGAAATTTTGGCACAACCCTGCCATTGTCTCTTTTTCAAGGCCGGTTTCCTATCTAGATGTTTTAGGGAAAACTTTATCAAGATATTGTTTTAATATAGTTTTTTTATTTTTTTTATTTGTTGTAGGCTCGCGTTTGACCACTATCTCGCATAGTATAGTTAGTAGTTAGTAGTATAATTTGATATTATTTTACTATAATATTTCTTAAGATCAGTTGATGAATCCTCTTGAATTTTTTGAGTAACCTGCTAGATTATCCCGCAGGATTAGTCCCATTTTATTCATATATTCCATGTACATATTGTGATACGTGCCATCAGAGTTATACCGATGCAAATCATTTGTCTCCTGATATTTATAGTAGAGTAGAATAAATTAACTAGCCAGGAGGTAACATAACGGAGACTTCATAACGTCAACAAGACATCAAAACATATACATGAAGAGAGAATGAATGAAGAAAAAAATAACATAAAATTTTAGTGGATAAAAAGGACGCCCAAATTCCAAGCTATGGCTGAAACAGAGATTTAGAAAATTGGACTTATATTTTGAATTGGTTAACGTATTTTACATGGAATGTTATAGGTAGACAATAACAAAAGCAAGATACCAGAAGAAGGGATAGTCATTACAGGTCAATTCGAAGAATGAGAAAATAATTATGTATTTATCCGTACTACTCAAGTTTCCCTCTCAGAGAGAGGCGGCCTGTGTCCCAGCAGTGAGAACATCAAAAAGCTGATAATGACTCAAGTTTCATTACGGCAGTTACTTACGGATATATCCATAGGTTATATTTATTGCACACCTGAGGGCCTATAAAGAGTTAAAACGTGAGACCACACATGATAAATGCATCTAAGACAGCAAAACTAAATCCGTACTCAATATTTACGATATTACAATCTTACCATAGAGCCATGATACGCAGTGTTCCACTTTCTTACAAGCAGCCAATATTAACGCAATTAAAGACTAGCCAGTAATTTCATTATTATCTGTGGTTACTGACTCTTTGGTAGCTGTTTATCGAGTGTGCATGTAATTATTGGGGTGTTAAGCTTTCTTTGTGATTTAAGATTGAAGCTGTTCTTCATTTTAATCGGACGTGACTGGAATTTGAATGGATGGAATTCTGAAGTTTTCTTGTGAATGATAAAAAAAACATTTTCTTTTATACGGTTATTATACATTTATATTGGTGTTTTTGCTAAAGATAAAAACAAGAATTGAACTCAAACATATCTTGCATTTAGCACTTTAGAAAAATAATGATAAAACCCTCTTGTGTGCTGACTGCTGAGGTATTTGCCAATGGAAATTTTAATTTCACTTTTAGGTTCATTAACATTTTGAAGAAACGACGGAAAAATATTCTAATATTAATATTATTAAGAACTCTATCATCACTTTCTCTAATATGGAAATAGTATACGCAAAAGCATAATTTATAAACCATCGAGACAGCGTTCAATTAATAATATCATTGACGTTTACTGCTGGAGAAATTCATAGAAATGTAAATCAGAGACTGATTTAAATGATGTTCGACTGATTGAATTATATATATATTATTTTTTTGAAACCTGTATTGAAATTAATAAATAATTACTTGACAAAACTTTTCACAGGTGGCAAAATAAAGTAACACCATCACCACCAAAAATCAAATTAAAAATAAAAGTTAAGTTGTGTTCGAATTTCAAAAAGGCTTTATTTAGTACGCAAAAATGTAAATTACAGCGTACTCAAAAATATAATTGGTGTTGTCTCTCTCACTCTTATGCTTTTCTGTATCTGCCTGTCTCGTTTCGCGAATTCTTTTTTGACGCGTGGGAACGTAATGCGCCCGCGCCGTTCCTGGAACGTGCGCTCGCGATTCATAAAATCGGTTTTGTACATAGATTAGTCAATGAAGGCGTATTTCCAGATGTGATTTATTTATTTTTTCTTAGACGATTATTAAAACACGAGCTGTTTTTTTTTTCATAAATTATAATAATATAATATAACAACGTGAAAAGCGTTTCTAATATTTATACGAAATTATGAATATTTTGACATGCAATCAGTGAAAGCAAATTCTTAGATTCAAAAAAGTATTTAACCACTTGCTTCTCAGTTTTATAAAATGATTTTAGTTCATTTTCGGTTGTCTTATCTTCCACCAACTCTTTGGAATCCGTCATAGTGCTTGGCGCACCAGAAGAAGGGATAGTCATTACAGGTCAATTCGAAAAATGAGAAAATAATTATGTATTTATCCATACTACTCAAGTTTCCCTCTCAGAGAGAGGAGGCCTGTGTCCCAGCAGTGGGAACATCAAAAGGCTGATGATGACTCAAGTTTTATTATGACAGTTACTTACGGACCATAGAGTATATTTATTGCACTTTTTTTATTGTATTTTTGTTTCTTTAAGTATTTAACCACTTGCTTCTCAGTTTTATAAAATGATTTTAGTTCATTTTCGGTTGTCTTATCTTCCACCAACTCTTTGGAATCCGTCATCGTGCGCCAAGTCGCCAATCATCCAATTTTGGCGTAAACTCACCGTCCAAAAATTATTCTTTGCCCATTTATTATGTTTACACTGCTCTCTTTCGCCGAAACCTCTCGTTTCATGTCCGCGGCTCGTTGGGAACTGTACACGAAATACAAACTTACACTTCCATCTTAAAAATTATTTGTCGAACAAAATTTACCTTTCAATCAACCACCTTTAGGTGCAAAAGGAGGTTGGGTAACGGCAATGGAAACTGGTATCTATGAAAAATTATTCTCTTTTTACATAAACCTTTTAATTGATGTTGACGGAAATTTCAATGTTATTGTTTTGTCATGAGATTATTGTTTTACTGCTGTTGGTGTACTAGGAAATACTATCTCGATAGGAAACATTGATTGAATTCAATTGATAGAGTTATTATTTGTACTATTGTGCAGTTAAGTTGCTACGTGTCATGTTTTTGCGATTGATTATTAGTTTTAATGAGTGTTGTTTTATTAAATACACGCACAAATTGCAGTTAACTCATTCATACAATTTTCATTGATTTGTTAGCTTTTATAATTTACGTTCATTCATTCGTTAGGAATTTATATGCGTGTAATAAATAAACAAATAAAATAACATTTCTTGTTAACAAAAGGAAAACTTTTCAAGTTAAAATACAAATATTTAACGTCTCCTCCACCTATTCCTGTATTGCATCTCTAAATTGTTAAAATGTCCCACATTTCAATTTAAATGCCATTTGTCCACAGACGCGGGCGCGAGCTGGCGAGTTATGGCCGATGGAGCGGCCCGATGGCATGCCAGTCATCCAGTCACTAGAGGTCATGTGTGGGAAAGATCACATGGACGTCCATCTCACATTCTCCCACCCCTTCGAAGGCATTGTCTCGTCAAAAGGTACGTATTGTTTGTCAGTTTTGGTCATGAAGATTTATTTCTGCCTTATAGTCTCAATATAACATGAATAATAAATTTTTACTGATGTTGCCGCAACAAATGAATGAATTGCAAGATATTAAGTTATCTTAGTTTAGGTATTGGCTGCAACTTTAACTTACAACTCAACTTACCTTTGGCTTATTTGTATTGTAAACCATACCATTTTTGTGTTTTTACTTGAAGGTGCAAATAAACTATTTTATTTTATTTTTATTTTTGAATAAGCTTAGCTTTTACAAAATTGTTTTTTTTTTGGCAATATAATGTTGTTAGAATACGCATTATTTACCCAAAAAAAATCTAGCGAAGTAGAATTCACTAGATTGCAACACACGTAGAACCAAGTCTTATTCTAACACTGCAGACCTTACAGACACCAGAATTGGCCAAAGTAAATTGGACCATAATATAATTACATCTTTTCATCAAATCAAAGCCCATCAAAATAATGAAGACATAGCTGCACTATAAACCACCAATACGATCATACACCACAGAATAGCCACAGACTACATACACGAGGAAAATGTTAGAAACCGGTGTATTCAGACCGCCACTAATTGTTGCGGTAATTGCCAAGGTTTCACTCACAATTATGACGGATACATACTTAGTGCATTATTAATAACACACGCTCCAGTTGCTAAGCTTTTAGTACGTTATACTGTTACATACTGTACTTGGATTTTGTTTAATTCAATTTATTGTAACGTAGTAATTTGTGATGATATGAGTAGTTTTTTTATAACATATTTGGGCGGTCTAATTTGTTCGGTTTACGTGATAGTGAGAAACGGTAAATTAGTGAAGGTACTGTACAAGTCAGTACAAGTAGATAAAGTTTATGATTTTGTTAGAATATAATAGGTCTTTATTTGCTTAGAATGTAGGTAGGTACATAAAAATAAGTTGTTACATTCATTTATTGAAACTATAAAAAGTTAACGAACATAATTTTGAAAATAAACATGAAATAGTGACACAGTATAGAAGTAATTCAACCAGATAATATTTATTTATTTAAAACTTCATGCTCAAAGGTACGATGGCGGAGCTATTAGCCTCAAGCATTCTTTACCAGTCAACCAAGGGTGGTGAAGAGACAACATGGAAGGTGCTTTGTATAAAAAAACAATAAGTTATAAAACGTCGAAAGTAAAAAATAAAGCAATAAAATAAAACAATAAATTGATTGAAATACACTTCTGATTTTCTTTTATTGCAAGATAAAAACGAGAAAGAATGTAGTAAAACATGATATGCTACAGCTAAAGCTTCCGTTACGCAAAGTTCGTCTTAATCTACGATAAAAATAACAGTGAAATTACAACTGACGACATGTCCTGATCTCTACATAGATGTCTGTGCACATACTTTGATATGTTTATTCGTTTTTACATCTTTTCTTGTGATTGCACTGTCCATATTCTTTACTTTATTTCTCATGTCTTGCGCATGTTCGGTTTCCTTAGAAATTATGACTTCATTTGGAACTTCATCGTCCTAGCTATCTTCTAGAAATAAATGATTCCTTTAATTTTAAAACATCTACATTCCCAATGACTAGTTAATTCTATTCATACTAAAGTTTCACTTACAGCTTTATCAAATATTAGAAGATAGAGCACGGTCATGAATAATATGTTACCCTCAGTAACTTCCATCTGTTACAACAAACGACTGCCTTTCGCACTTTTATGACAAATTTTAACAACAATAGCATTAACATTCTTCGGCAATGGTGTCAAATCGTGGGTATATGCTATCTACTTGTAGTCATTGAAATAAGTGTTTTCACCTTTTATGAAGCAAAGTACTTCTGTGGGTAGAACATAATTACCGCTTACATCTGTTGCATTTAATTCATTATTCTTAGCTATACGAATCGACTGTAGTTCAACAAGTTTATCAATAGTTTTATACGTTGATCTACCTTTCAATACTGTTTGATTACAATATCAAACGATTCAATTGAATTACCACTCACTAGCGCAACACGATTAAATACTAAGATCGATTGTCTGTGTGTTCATTCTAGTCCTATAAGTATAACGCAGCAGCAATTTATATCAAGCTCATTAGTACTATTTATCTTGCTAATGATATTGCAATTAATGTAGTTAAGATGTGCGCAAGCACATAATTGGCAATTAACATAAAGCGAGCCTTAAATTGCAGTAAGTACTTAGCTTTCTATTTGTTGATGCAAATAGACGTGAAGTTATAGTACACAGATGCATTAACTTGCTTAAGTTACAAGGGAAGAAACAATTTATGTTATACTTAAGGGTTCTATTGCGAATTCTTCGGTAGATCAATTAATCATTTACTGTTATTGGAATTGAGAGCATAAGCACCAAGAAAGTTGGCGACTATATTTTAAACTAAATTGGTCACGGATAATTGTATTCTAAAGTTGGTCGTTCTCTTTACCAGTTTCAGTTTCAATAAAGCCGTAATGGTCTTTTGGGACGGGTCTGTCTCTTTGTCATTTTTCTGCAGATATGCCTTGTTAATCATCATCTGTAATCCTTTTAAAATCTTCAATCATTTCATCCATTATAACAAATATATCTGTTTATCATACCGCATTATTTTGACATTCATTTTAAATGTTCTCAGGTCAACACGGTGACCCGCGGTGTGTGTACGTGCCGCCATCAACGGGGCAGACGTACTTCTCATTTCGGATCGCGTATGCCAAGTGTGGCACTAAACCAGGTAATTATACAATTAGTTATTAATTATAAGATAGTGATTCTATTTTGGTTATTATTAACCAATTTTCCAAAAAAGAGGAGGTTCTATTTTCGGCTGTATATGTTTTTTTAATGTATGTTCATGATATCTCTATCAATTATGGCCCGTTTAAAAAAAAAAATGTCTTTCATTGGTACCAAGTCAGAATCTGATGATGGGATCCATGAAAACAATCGGTGTCGAAAAACGAAAAATAAACAGGTACCACAGACACCGACTTCGGAAAAGAAAGTTATTTTTTGCTTTATATATTTTTTACATATTCTAAAACATACGACTAATAACAAAACAAACCTATATACAAAGGGGACAAGGAAAAGGGCGCATCAAAAAATTCGTCCACATCGATGTCAATGGGAAACGTGTCCAGAATGCTGGCAGCATTGCCACGTTGAATATCAATGCTGTTTCTCTGACCGAAGAAAAGACCAGCCCTCTGGTCACGTGAAGAGTCGACGAGCTTTTTGCTAATGTCTCGAAAAACTCGATGAATACTCGGACCCAGTGGACCTAATGTTTTAACCCCAAACGGTTCAAATATATAACTTCCAATAAGGTTTTTATATTTGCGCCATTTGAGGTTTTCTGCCCCAGCACAGCACGCCGTGCTAAGAAGATGGAATGGCGAAAGGGATCCACACATGTTGCATCCCACACCAATGGCCTATCCAACTTCCAAGGCATTATGGTCATCCCGTCTGGTTTCTTCTCATAGTTGCGTGCAAAGCCATTGGGTTCTAAGACAGCTGCGCGCCGGCGCCGGAGGTGACAAGAGCCCGACGTATAATGTAAATACTGCAGGATAGGCCATGGTGTACAAGGCGGTCGACTGCTTGACCGCATTGACAAAGATGTGGAGCTCCGCTATGAGTGCCCAGGCGCAGATATGTAGATACCCGGAAGGTAGTGTCACTTAATATCGTCCCTATGTTGGGTGACTGTAATGCCTGTAGCCAGAGGCCCAACTTCCATTCACTTACAGCCAGTAGGCGGACACTCTCATCAGTATTGGTGGACGTATTTATGAGTTTATTCCGTACCAACCTGCAGAGTGGCTCATCCCACTGTGTCTGGGAAGATGGGTTCTCGGGCATCGCCGTATTCGGGCAAGCTACTTTCCAGGCGCGCACTGCGTCGGACGAGCACGGCACTTCACAGTTAACCAGTGCTGAGGGAAAAAAAATTGTGGGTAACGTTTTAGTGCTGTGGACCGAAGACAGGAACGCTGGTAGACTTATACTGGAAATTTTGCGGATGCCGAGCCCACCGAAGCGCATGGGTAGGGTGACTTGCTCGATCATCCTAGGCCACATTTAAGATGGATGTCAGAGCGCATCGAATAATTTTGTTCCGTTTCTTTATGAGAGATGGCTGCTTCCATAACGAGGAAGAGCGGAGAAAATAGATAAAATTTGGTCCAAAACAGCAATACATACTGGGAGTAAAAGTCGAATGAAGGTTAATTTTGGAGAGTCTATCCGAAATATCATTAAAATGTTTAATTTTGCCATCAATGAATGAAGAAAAACTCTCTTAAAAATTTGGCGAACCTAGGAGGTGCAGTAAACTTTTATCTAAAATTTTGATCACTGGGGATTTTTGTAGGGTCGGTTGTCTGTCGGTAATTACTTTAAACAAAGTAAATTTCAAATTTGGAGTGGTTGAGGCTTAGATGGATGGATTTAAACTGCTTTCTTTATTTAACTTTATTTTTGCTTTGTAATGTTTTGCTTTGGAAACCAGTTTTTTTTTGTTGTTAAAAATTGTTTTATTTCAATTGAATATTTGATCTATACCAACTTAACATTGTCTATACTTAGTAAATTTTTTAGGATTAATTCGATCAGAACTTGATAAGGTCTCGGCAAAGTGACAATATCAGCGCTAACGATTGTCGAAAAGCCAACAATGTATGGGATAGACATTGATCATACCGAAATGACACATGGTGAATACTACAAAAAAAAACACTTTCTATTTGGGGCTTTTGACACAATAATTACCGCTGATGGAATGCCACGTTGTCTAGTGCCCAATATATATTTCATCGTGGGAAATTAAATTTTCAGCAATAGCAATAAAATTGCTTATTAAGTTAGGTATTTATCCTTTAGATATTTTTTCACCAAGGAACCTGCTAAAGTAAACAAAAATAACAAGTTAAGGCAAAATCCACACTGTAAACGTAATTAAACCTCGTCTCGGTCGATTTACAATAAATGGACCGTGAGTAGTGGCGTGAAATCAATAAATATATATCCGATGCCTAATGATGCGAACTCGAACAATTAGTCGATATAATAAATTGTTTAAACAAATCGATTTATTGTACATCGTTCTGGGATTCATCATGCTCGTCCTTTACGTTTTGTTGTACGTAACGATTTAAGTAGCGCAAACTTGGTCAGGGAACATCAAATTGATGGCAAAAAAATACACGAATACGCGGTGTACGGCTTAAACTCCATTGACCTACGAAGCCAGCGATTTTACGTTTCTTGAACAAGTTAATAAATACTTGAAGATGTAAGGATGATGAAAAAGATTGGCATTCCGGTGACCTATGCTATTGTACAATTATTTTTACGTTCGCTGAACAAGTCTATAAAAATACTAAAGATAATCGGGCTACAAATAAAGAAAGGCGAACTGTGTGAAAAATTATTAAATGTATACCAGAAATAAAATTCAGCAATGTAATAAAAATACCTTCTTTGAATAACGTTAGACTAAAAATAGATTCTAGCGATCACAAGGCGAAAGTGAAGAATATTTTGAAGTTAATGCTAATGTTAGTTTCGCACTGGTCAAACAAAGCTAGTCAATATCGTATGTAGGTGTAGATAAATGTAAGAGTCACTTTGACTTGTTCCCAGCTTTTCAAATTAAAAGACTGTTATTAGTATAGCAACATTACAAAAAGTATTCCAAGTTTAATCCATTAGCGTTAGGCATTGAAAGCTTTTACGATCTTAATTAATAACTACTGTTCTATATATATTTATTTGCATTTCAGATTTATGATCCTATAAATTTTTAATGTTACAAAAATGTCTGTTTTAGTGCATTAATTTTGCTTTCATATGAGCAATGATAGTTTGCTTTCAATGCACTAACAGGACTCAAATTACTTTCTTTTTCAATAAAGCTTTTGAATGTTGTAAACTTGAAAGTAATTGCTTAAATTGTTGTGATAACTTTTGAATGTTTATTTAAATCTTTATTTTTGTTGAATTATTTATTTTAGATGCTATTTATTGAACCATTGACTAGACCACGTCTCATTTGTAACCTAATTATATAGTCTGTAACGAAACTTGCTGTTAAGATAGAGTTACAGACTATAGATATTATTAATAGAATTGTTGAAAAAAAATAAACAGACCGTGTATCTTATGCTCAAACGCAGATAACGTTAATACTTTTAATGATACTGAAGCAAACAGGACCAGAAACCATGAAGATGAGGAAGATAAGAAAAAGACAAACAATTTTAGGCTCGTAAATCCCACTACTTTAATAACTAATTGCTTGTTTACACTTGACTGTAAAATCGCGATCCGTCACGCCAATGAGGAGAACCGATTGCCAACATATTCCTTCAGTAAATCATCTAAAATTGTGATGCGTGGACATTTATGAGCACAAACAACCGTTAAAATTATTGTTTACTTATTGCCAGAATTTTTGTTATAGGCTTTTTAAGAATGAATGATGCTATATTATGGTTTTGATTGGAGATGGACATATTTTTAACACAAACCAAAAGTTTTGCGAAGACGCTTTGCCATTTAGGGGAACGAAAAATTTGATTTAATTGAATTCAATCTGGCTGGGGCGCACGGCGCAGTGGTTGAGCGATTGACTGCTGCGCTGCGTGTCGCGGGTTCGATTCCCACACGGAACAAATATTTGTATGACCTACAGATAGTTGTTCCGGCTCTGGGTGTTTGTGTATGTGAGTTTATATGTTTGTAAACGCAGCCACGATACAGGAAAAAATCCTAGTGTGGGGCAAAGATTCATAAAAAAAAAATCTGGTTGGCAATCACATCACATCATCAGCCTATTAATGTTCCCACTGCTGGGACACAGGCCTCCTCTCTGTGAGAGGGAATGGGCCGTAATCCACCACGCGAGCCCAGTGCGGGTTGGTGGATGTCACATGTCTTCGAATTTTTGGTTCTTAGGACATGCCGGTTTCCTCACGATGTTTTCCTTCACCGTTTTGAGAGCAGTGGTGGTGAAATAATTTACACAAAGTAAAGCGCCCGCCTGTGTTCGAACCCACGACCTACAAATTGTAAGTCGCGGCCGATACCACTGGGCCACAACTGCTCTCCTGCTCCTGCTGACTGGCAATCAGTCAATCAGATTTGATTGGCTGATTAAGCTTTTTGATTGCAATTAAATAAAAGAAGAACATCTTAAGAATCCTAATCCTCTATAAACCTTTTGATCTCAAGCAAAAAAAAATATTCTTACTTTCATTATATTATTGCATTGACTAATCTTGAAAAGAGACAGGGTAAGGTTAGCTGAGAATGACAAATTCCATCAGTGTAAACCTGAGTTCTTTACGGCACCAAATGTCCGTTTGGACTTGTTATTAGAGCCGCGAATTCACAAGGCATCAAATGCTAAATGAAATCTTCTAGCGAAGTTCAGAAAGCCACGGAATGCAGAGCATTTACTTTTTCCCCAAGGATTAAAATATGCTTACTGATACCTGTTGCTTGGTCCTTCATCTTTATTCCAATTTTGCGAAACACATTTTGATGCGAATACATTTTTTCAAGGATTATTAAGCTTTTGTACAACTCTCAGATAAATTTATACCAGGACGTGTCAAATTCTGCATTATATTAGAAAAGATAATAATTTAGGCTGTAAACATCTTATTAAGATATTATAAAGGAACTCGTAACCAATAACAACAAGTTCTAAAATAATCCCTGTTGCATTCAATACTAAGTCTATTGGATAACAGTGACATTATCGGATCAGGGGACCATAACTGAGACAGGCAACTATTCAAACTGTCAAACGATACTGTCTAAGAAAGGAGGAAGTTATCACCGGAAAGCACTAGGTTTACACCCACTTCAGAACGTGGGCATTTAACAGATTGCAATATGTTTACAGACGCATGTTAACCTATGGGTCATATAATGGAACGTTAACTTTTTATGTGGGGACAGGGACATGCAATAGATGAGGTAATATTTGATACTGAACGTTGAAAGAAACCTATTTTAATATTACAAGTATTAATTATACGCATTTACTGTAACATATACTTCAAAAGAATTGCTTTTTAACTCCAACAAATTTAAACATTCGGTAAAATTTCCCCTTGAAGTTTAAAGATGTTGATGTCTGATCAATATGATATTTACCATTAGTTACATTTTTGGGCAATATCAAGCCGTCTTGAAGGTGCCAATATACCACGATTATTTCTTAGCTTTGAATCTCTGTCAATGGTTTTTTCATGGCTGTAGTCATTGTTTCTTTGTGAGAGACCGCAGCAATTTAATTAATCAGGCGATCTTAAGATGTATGTAATTTTAAATTAAACAGTCATCGAACTTTCTATAATTCGTATTTAACGGTACTTAAATGGTATATTCTTCATAATGATTCTTCGTTTTCGAATTGTTATGAATTATTTAGTGCCCAGCGCTTTACGACCGAACTTCCAATCAAATTCTGTTAATGACCAGGAATTCATTTCTTTGTTATGTTTTCTATTGGTTAAAAATCGAAAGACTAAATGAGTTTTTTCCATAAAACATTGCATAGCAGTGTGTTGTGTTGTTTAATTCAAAATAATGTGTATTTCTTTACGCAATGTTATTGTGCTGTTAAACCTTGTAAAGCCTATTCTGTCTCTTTGTCATCCTGGTAATTTAAAACAAACGGAAAGACATTGAAAGGAAGTTCCTCGGTAATAGTTCACCATTTATCGTCAATGCCAATCTCATGTATCGTATTTAGATTCTCAGTAAATATCGGTAATTCGTAACAATTTCGCAATAAATCGTCAGCATTCAAGTTTTACGGCACATTGGTCTCATTTCAACAAAGTCAGTGAGTTTTTCTCATGCCGATTCCTAGTCGCGTCCACTATGGCTAGTGTGGAGTAACGGACGGCGCATGCGTCCCGCTCCTTCTGCGAACATTGCGCGCGCATTGTTTCTCGGAATCGCTACCCGCTGGACCACATAACACCGCGCATAAGGTCCATTTTCCCTCACAAACCCGACTCAAAGACGCCATCCCTCAATCCACTACTTTCAAGTATATTTCCTTCCAGCTGTCGTAGTAATTTCGACTTTATGTGCTTCTAGCGAAAAGTATTGCGGGTGACAATGTGAAAACGATTTTAAACCGTATGACATAGAGTCTGAATATGTCAGATGCGTGTAAACTTGGAAGATTAATGTCCTAATGGATCGCTGTTCTGAAAGGGAGTTAGCTAGAAGTCTTTAGGGGTCAGTTTTGCTTGTGTGATGTCGACCCAAGACCACTGGCACGATCCGCGTTCTTCGGGCGACTTCCACTTTTTGCGTGAGTACATCCGCGTAGGTATAGCCATAGCAATAATAAAGATTTAAAATTAAATGTAGTTTGTTGCTTTCAAAGATTTAAAAATATCTAGATTTTATTTTTTAAATACTTAAATAACAACGGAAGGAATTATTGTTACTGTTTATTTGATAAATTTCATGAAGCCCATTTCCACTAAAGTGGTTATATTAACAAAAAAAAATGCGTTTCTGGGACACAAGAGCTATTGCACCTCCTCAAAAATACTGTTTGCTGTGACATTTGCAGTGAAAAAGTGATTGGCTCTTGGAGCCAGATGTTTTGCGAGTAACAATGAAGAATGAAAAATTTCCAATTAATGTCATCGATTTTACACTTTCACTTTTCATGAAAACAGAATCCATTTTTTTTTAATTCTAACAAAATGGCAGCAAATGAAATTACTTTTGCGCCAACCTGTATATAGTCGTTACTTTACGTATACGTAACCACTGTCTGACGAAGTTTTCTGGCCTCTGACTATAGTACCCCTTCTTGTTACCCAATGAACCCCCGTCCCTAAAAAAGCTGGGAAAAGGCTAGGAATATTGAAGCTAGTGAGATGAGTCATCAAATCCTATTATCTAAAAACTAAAATCTTCTTTTCCAGACCTCCACGGGCAGTTCTACGAGAACACAGTGGTGGTGCAATACGATAAGGACCTGCTTGAAGTGTGGGACGAAGCGAAGAGACTGCGCTGCGAGTGGTTCAACGATTACGAGAAGACTGCGTCAAAGCCGCCTATGGTCATCGCCGATTTGGATGTGGTACAGTTGGATTTCAGAGGTGAGTATCCTTTCATATTTTTATTTTGCAATAGCTGGGTTGAAGCCTCCAGTGTTTACGTCCCCAAGTGTTGTCTTATATGTCATAAGTTTGATTCAGTTCAGTAGTTTTTCTTCTCCATTTGGATTGTATATGCAGAATGATTATTTGTAATTACTTATGTTTCTGTGAGAATCAGCATTATTTTCAGATGCTTGAAGCATCTGAAACATATGAAATGAATATATATGATTTTCATTATTCAGACTTGCGACATAAGGGCAACTACAAGTATCAGTATGAGCGAAGCTATTTTCTGACCTATTTCTACGATTATAATAGTAAAAATAGGGCAGAAAAAAAAAATCATTTTTGTAAAAATCTGTAAAAGCTTTAATTCAAAAACTGCGGTTATTGTGTTCTATTTTACAATCAAAATTCTTTACTTATGTCCTTATTTTTATTTATAGGAGACAACGTGGACTGTTGGATGGAGATCCAAGCAGGGAAGGGTCCATGGGCAGCACCGGTGTCCGGCATCGTCCCTTTAGGGTCCACCCTAACTCTGGTGGTCGCCATCAACGATTATCGAGGTAAGAGCTCATCAACTGCATGTTTGCTCCTTGAATGTACTATAGAGACAACAATTTCTATCTACTATTTGTTCAAGTAATTGTAACATAGACTTTCAAGCTTGTTCTAACTCTATAAAATATTTTTAAGTATGAGTTTTCATCTTATTCATCGTAATTTAGAATTTCATCATGTTAGCCTGCAAAATGCTTCAACCCCATTCATGAAAATTTTCTCAAAATCTTCGTAACGTAGGAATTACCTTTCGCTTAAAATCCTCATAAAAAATGCGTGTACGCCAAGTCTGTGCAAAACCGTGGCAAAACTACACGTACATAACAATCAAAATGTATACTGTTACTTGCTAATAACCACGCATCTTTCTTGTTTATAATTACTCACAAGTTTATAAAGGAACCGTGCTTGGAATCACCTATTGTTTTCTTTGTAAACGCAAAAATTATTTTCTCTAATATTATTCATCAATTTTTAGGGTTCCGTACCCAAAGGATAAAAACGGGACCCTATTACTAAGACTCCGCGATCCGTCTGTCTGTCTGTCTGTCTGTCTGTCCGTCTGTCACCAGGCTGTATCTCATGAACCGTAAGAGCTAGGCAGTTGAAATTTTTACAGATGATGTATTTCTTTTGCCGCTATAATAACAAATAAAACAGAATAAAATAAATATTTCAGTTGGGCTCCCATACAGCAAAAGTGATATTTTTGCCTTTTTTTGCGATAATGGTACGGAACCCTCCGTGCGCGAGTCCGACTCGCACTTGGCCGGTTTTTTTTTATTATAGCTGTCATTTCCGAGTGTGCGTGTAACTTTGCCTCGTTAGTATTTTTGGTGCGTGGGAGTGTAAATCCATATGCATAAAAGGCATTTGTCTAAATATGGTTTTACGGCAATGATTGAGATGTTTACCGCAGTTTACAGCTATCTTTTATCTGTGTGTAGTTATCTGACAAAAAATATTGCCGGCTGTTTTGTATTTGTGATTTATTAGCCAGTTCTACCACTGATTGACTGTAAGTGTGATGAATATACGCATAAAACCCTACTTAGTTGGTACCGAAATGCGGTTGACGTAGTCGTAAAATACAGATAAGATTTTTAATGTTCAAATACGATAATTTTATTAAACTATAACAAAGGCATAAAATCTGTTAAGGGCCTTCCATCGCTTAAGTGCCGTAAAAGGGTTACTTTCTAAAGCATACTCCTTAGTAACGGCTAGTTTAAAAGTTTTGAAAAAAAAAAAAAAAATTGATTCATGTACATTATTTGTGAAACATGGTTTCGTCGTGTAACTAACAGTTTTGATTTTATAAATTAATTAAATTCACGATATTTTTACGCTACTTGATACTCCTCTAAAATGAATTTGATGTTTAATAAAAAGCTTTTTTACAAAAAAAATACTACCGACTTACAAATAAAAAAACTACAAAGTGAAAAATTACTTTATTTTTGGAAGTCGGTGACGATAACGCAAATAATTGGTACCTACCTTCAAAAGACACCGACTTCCAAAAATAAAGTAATTTTTCACTTTGTAGTTTTTTTATTTGTAAGTCGGTAGTATTTTTTTTGTAAAAAAGCTTTTTATTTTTCACTTTTTAGTTGTACCTACATAATAGGCAAGTTGTTTAGTAAGGTACCTATAACGCCAGAATAGATTACCCCAATATCACGAAACTTGAACATAACCCATGAAATGAAAGATCTGCGTACCCCATAAGAGCGTACTGGCGTCATGTTATATTATGAAATGGTATTAACAATAAACAGACATGCGATTGCAGCTATCCCGAGAGATTTGACGTAATTTATTGAAGAGTTATGTTGTATATCTTCAAAGTTCTTTATCAGATCTTCACCAAACTAAAATGGGACCAATTTCAAAACATACTCTATCAAACAAAAAAATAATTTTCAGAATCGGTCCAAAATTAACGGAGATATGATATATAAAATACACACAAAAAATGAAAAAAAAACAAACATAATGTCGAACATAGAACCTCCTCCGTTTTGGTAAGTCGCTTAAAAATATTTTTATAAAGAAAAATTGGTGGCTAGAATTTCTTCATAACTCAAATAGCATATGTAAATTAAAGAATATTTTGCAAACAAAAAAGGATGTTCAATATTGATATTCCGGCTCCGAGCGGGCGCACGGCCAGTACTGCGTTAACATTGGGAAATATATACGCCTTAAGATCTCACAAATTAAAATCGATGACGCTATAAAAAATAAACTTCATAACTTAACTACCTAATCCATATAACATTATAACATAAATGCTTCGACTTAAAAATATTGAATTGGTAGTGCGTCAATTAATAAATCCAAAATCTCCGTGCGATCTAGAGGAATGATTCTTGGAGAAGCATTGGCTTTATAGGTACCGGTTTAAATTAAATAATTGAAAATAGAGATGAGATTTAGGAACACCTCATCCTTAATCCCTATTTTTACCTACGAACATGTTAATCTTTTTTGCCAAATCATATCGATATACCAGTTTCCAACAATTATTACATGTCCTCCTACCACGATACAAGCCAAGCACGTACAAAGTCAATAACGAAGGTAGTAATCCTAGCAGACTGAATGTTCCACAAACTCTCAGAAACGTTTTTAATTACCAATATACAGCTTGAAATATTGTACGAAGTAATTACAGTTAGTCTTAACAGCTGCATAGCGCACAGCAAAAATAGCTGTGCTAGTAAAGACCGGGTTTTGTTTACGCGAGCATTTTATTGAGTTAAGATGAGTTTGAGTGCAGACTTTAATTGCAGATTCATTGTTGCTCTTTAATTTTCGTTCATGAGTTTATCATCAGCTATGAAGAACTTTATATCTTGAAATGATAACGGTGCATGAGAGATACACCAACAGGGATTCAAATTCGCATACCATCAGGTGATATGGTGGTCAAGCGCGAGCCTACATCAAATAAAAAATAAAAAATATATCCCACCAAGTGCGAATCGGACTCGCGCACGTAGAGTTCCGTACCATTATCACAAAAAACGGCAAAAAAATCACGTTTGTTATATGGGAGAACTTAAATATTTATTTTATTCTATTTTTAGTATTTGTTGTTATAGTGGCAATATATATTTATTTATTCACTCAAAACATACAATATCCTCACAGGAAATAGAAAAAAAATATAGAAATACAACATCTGTGAAAATTTCAACTGTCTAGCTATCACGGTTCATGAGATACAGCCTGGTGACAGACAAACAGACAGACGGACCGCGGAGTCTTAGTAATAGGGTCCCGAATTTGCCCTTGGGGTACGGAACCCAAAAAAAAAATAGTATGTTTTGTTATAGAACATTTGTAAGTCAAAACACTCGTGAATTTCCCAAGTCAGAACGCTTAAAAGGAAGAAAATCTTAAACCTATGAACAGTAGTGAGAATAGTTAATGAGGAAATGGTTATAGCTACTTTGTGGTCGAGCTGATTGAAAACTATATTTAGAAACCACGTACAAACAAATAAACAAAGTGCATGACTTTGACACTGTATTTAAATGTACCAACAAAGTAGTAAACGAGAGAAACTTGTAGCAGTCACGTACAAAAAATATTTGACCTAAGAAATAACATGGAAGTGTTATAAAACTAAGGTTAGCCACATTTATTTATTTAATACTTCATGCACACACACGTGAGAGGTGGACTTAAACTCATTCGCAGAAATCCTATTTTTATTGTATACGGCACCGGATTATTACAAACATCGTAAGTTTGTAATTAATCTTGCGAGAGTATAATATTCTCGATATATTGTGTATAAATAATATCAAATACAATAAATATCCAATCGCAATTCGATATTTTATAAATATACCCGTGTCTCATTGAGAGGAAAGATTATAAAATCTCACGCTATTTATTATAAACTTACGGTGTTTACAAAAATTCAGTGTCATATACAAGCTCAAAGCGCTGATAGCTTAGTGTTTGACAGGGGGAAATGAAAAGGAAAACATGTTGCGGCGAGCCCAAGAAGCATAGGATAAGAGGAGGAAAATGATGACCAAAATGACGTCATAAAAAATGCATTCAATTAAAACTGAACTTTAAAAGGCTTATATTATTTATAGTGATGCCATTCAATAAAAGAAACCTTCCACCAGAGATGTGCTATGCAGCTATGCTGCGAGGATGTGAAAGCTAAGCTACGAAACTATGTGACCGTTTCCACTGATGCTAAGCTATGTAGCGGGCTAGTAAGACGCGCTATGAAGATACGCCTTCACGTGGAAGATGCGCAGCTCGAGCTATGCGATGTATCGACAGTAGGGCGCGGTGAGGGGAGGGGTGACCATCCATAGCATTCATCGATAGCATGCATCCAGATCATGCATCCATCCATATAAAAAAACATAGCTAAGCAGAACCCGTTTCCACCAGTGCTATGCTATATGGACCAATGAATATGTTTGTGGATATCAAACGCATCCATAGTAACGTAGCATAGCATATCTCTGGTGGAAAGGTACCCTGAGGAAGGCTCGGGTAGCGGCTACTGTACGTACTCTGCTCCGCATATAGCTACAGCACTCGCGCATCCTTAGCCCCCGTCCATAGCAAGCATCTCCTTGTAAATGTTCTAAAACACTTTTTTTTTTAAAGAGTAAGTATGGAGTTTCTTGACCATTCTTCTCCATAACAAGCTACATTGCCGAATGGACGATAGAATCAATTATTATTAACTTAAAATTTCTATTTTTTGACGTTCAAAAGTGCCGCTTAATGGTCTAGTTGAAATAAATAATGTTTGTCTTGTCTTGTCCTTCCATATAAAAAACATAGCTTAGTTGAATTCGTTTCCAATAGTGCTGTGCTATGTGGACCAATAAATATGATTGGTGAATATTGAACGCATTCATAGCAACGTAGCATAGCACATCTCTGGTGGAAAAGCAGCCTTACGCCCACGCAAACTTTGATTTCAACAAATAACGCGATAACGGTTTCCTGATGGAACTTTAATAGGTTTCTAATATTATTTAATAATTGCTTGCGAGAATGACGTCAGTGAGATTTTACTGCTTAGAAATAACTCTCAATGAAGTTAATATAAAATTTTGATGAGCTTTGTCGTAAAACTTTAAATTAATTTGTTATCTAGTTAAGATTTCTTAAATGTATGACAAACAGACAGGAAACTTGTCGGTTTTTTTCTTAATTTTTTTCGACCCAAATTTCTCAAAATAAACTAAACAACATTGTGGAAGACAGACATGCGACACTTAAGAAAAAAAACTGTTTTGTATACATTTTTCGTTTTTCCGACCCAAATATTTCCCAAACTTCCTTAAAACAACAAACGAAAACTTCCGCCAACACACAAACAAGCATAACTCGAGATAACACGAAAACTCGTAAAATCTCTAGCAGGGTAATGACAGTGTTTACACGACATAACGGTACCCAGTAATTGTAAAAAGTGAACTGGACAAATATGTACGAATGAGTTTGCTTAACGGGCCTGCAACTATGGGGCTCGAGACTGGATCTACCTCATGGATCACTTTTAAACGACGTGCGAGTGTATTCTATAGAGTTTGTGGGCGTTCTAGCGAATATATAACTATATTAAAATTCGGGCAGATTCGGTGAGCGTATTCGTATTCGAATCTTATAAATGCGAAAGTTACTCTGTCTGTCTGTTACCTAAAATGTTTGATTTCTTGCAATGAATCGATGTGGTGGTAATATATGCAAGATAAGAGTCTGCCTTGAATCCATGCGATATCTGATTCTTACATTAATTGTCTTTTTAGACGCCTGTGGTGTAAAAATAAAGTAAATAAAACGAATGCAATAGGTCTCTCGATTAAACAACTTATAGCTACTAACTTCCGTGTTCTTCCGTGTTCGTTTTGATAAACATTAATCCGCTGTACAAAATGCATAAAGTTAGATGAATTAAATTCCTATATACGTATATTTACATTGGCATTCAAATTTTATGTGAGTATTTGTATTTTATGTGGTATCTCTTTGCGAGATGGCTTGCAGGGTCAAGGGTTAACTGGTCGGACACCACTTGGCATATATAAGTGCCCACCTACGTAAGCTTTGCTAACATTAGGCACGGCTTTGGATATTTATTGCCGTTATAATAGCTTTCGTCTCAGTCTCAGCATAGTGTTCCTACATATTGCTTTAAATGTTAACTGTAGACATTTGTAGAGCATTACATTTATATTCTTCATCCGTGCCATCTCCTTTGCCCAATTTTGTATTGTGCTGCTTTGCCTATCGATTCAGTTGTGAAGCATCAGCAGCAACGGTTTTGTTTGATTCTTTGCGATGTTTTTTTACGTCCTGCTTATTAAAAACCTTGCTATTCTTAAGTTCACCATTTTCGTCTCGAACATAAACTGTTGCTTCAACCTCCGTTTCATCAAATTTTTCGTAAGCCTCCTAATGAACAATCATCATTTCACAATGAGAATCCATTAATTTCGTCTCAATTGAATCAATAGCAGTTCTTCGTGCGTTATGAGTTCTTTTATCTAATTGACAATGATTAATGGTCTTAATGTGAGCGATCTTGTAGTTTATAAGTAGTTGAAACTGCGTGTTGCTCTTTCATCTCCTTTGTTGAGTGGAAATTGATGTTCACGATGGTAATTCAATTTATATGTTAACTCTTTGCAAATCTTCGAACTAGTCTAATAGTTCTTAAATTACCATAGGGTAGAAAACTGTATTTTTTATTTATGTTCAAATTGTTCTCCAGCATGCATCGTTTTTACACGATGGAAATCTTTGGTAAAGATAATATCGATGATTCAATCGACTAAAGACCATTTTTGCCTTAATTGCACTTAATCATGTAAAAGCTTGTCGTTAGTGCGTTTCTTGTAATGAAATACAATTTACCGTGTTACTTGTTGACATCTTATTTGGTTAGTTCTTTATTTGGGATACTTTAGTCCTTAACGCAAAAGTTTGTTAGCTGTTGGCATTTGTTCTTTATACCTTTATATGTTCTTATTGTATTGATAATATTACTTATCAATTCAATATCATCTTGGTTGACATACGTTGGAACTTTTAGAGTCATTAGACCCATCATTTTAGTATCATTGATTCTGATTGATTATTTATTTACTTATTCGTTTATCATCGCACTGGAACGCCTTGCAGCAATTACAGAATCATGACAAAATTTGACTTTTTCTACAGACTCCAATAAAATTTGCATCGTTGCACCATTACTTTCGACGACGCAAGTGCGTATGAGTTGATGATATTGCTGACATATGGGCATTAAGAAAGATTACTTATCTGAAACGACAGGTTATAGTAGAGTTTTCCAAGATTTAATTAAACTTTTATCATTTATGTAATCAACACTTTCTTACTGCATAAGCATTTTTCTTTTTCCTATTTCTTCGACACACAGATTGCTTATCATTAAAAGTTGTTTAAACGTTAACGTATTGACGATCTTGTGTCTAAGTAGACACTAGATCGTCAATACTTTCTTAAAAGCCAAACTTAGTCATCGCTATGCCAAAATTAATATATTCATTTATATAGTTCCTGTTGTGAGTACATTGTGGTAAAAAATAAAATCATGAGTAAGTACTGAAAACACACCGAACAATACTGGAAATATATTAGTCTCCAAACACGACAAACATGAGAAGGTGCGGTTTGAGCACGTGTAAGGCTTTCTTCGTTTAATGGACTATCTATTTGCTTACCTAAGTGTTTGCCCATCCTTTAAGCTAAACGATATTTGTTTGTGTAAGCTGTTTAGTCTCCACTTAAGTGTAATAATATAGGGAACTTGTATATTTGTCGTCAGATACGAGTGCTGCGTTATGCCATTGTGAGGTACCCTAAGTACAACGTGAGTGGTAAAGCAACTACTTGTCAGGTCTTGCATTTTGATATTCTGAAAATACTTGAAGGAGCTTTCGTTCGTCATTGGTACTTTTCTGTGTATACTGATGTACCTGATCCTTGAGAATGTCAAATACATTATACTCTTAAGGAATCTACTCCTAATCCTTATAATTTAATTGTATTTTAAACTTTGATAAGTAATTGTACGTATATTGAAATACTGGTACAATAATTTAAATGTTTGCGATGCATAGTTTTCCACAGTTAATAATATCGTTAACCTCTGTTGATCAATAGCGTGAGGTCAAATTTGTTGCATGATTCAGAATTGATAGTATAATGCCGTGATAGTTAGTGCTAGGTCTACCAGGTTTCTAAAGCATCCTATTATCCAAAGAATTCCTTTTGCATATTTATAAGTGGCTACTACGCTAAGTTAGCGAATTATCTTGAAATCTAAATTCCGTTCATCAGGTATTCGTTTGTCTGTATGCATGTTTGAAGTCTAAACCTTTCCATGAATTGAACCAGCTTTAGTCCATAAACGTAACGAGCTAAACATGAAGTTTGAGGTCTTCAGATTAAATTTTAATAGCTATTGACTAACTCGACAAAGTTATCTATTTAAGTGATTACCTTTCTTAACTATGTGTTCAAGGGCCCTACCCTGAGCTCTTAGAGCAAGGTTATTTCCATTGTGCATAAGAAACAGCTGTATACAAGGCATTTACATACGCGATATCGAAGCGATAGCACAATCGAATATTTAAACACCGATAAAATACCTCGGAATCTGAGCAATAATCTTTCACCCATATCACGTATAGTATGCAAAGTGCATAATATATTGTTCCATCGAGTCATAAAATAACCATAATACGATAGCGAGAATTCATGCCGTAGAAACTTCTATAAAACACTAACCAATAACTTTCAATACCATCCAATAAGTAACTAAACAGTTTCTAAGGACATATATCTTCTTATCTTCCAGGTGAATTCGACATGCGAGTGAAGTCTTGTGCTGCGTCGGACGGGTCCGGCCATGTGATTCAACTGTCAGATGAATATGGATGTGTGCTGCGACCTAAGATGATATCAAGGTACGACGCTAATGTATAAGGTCTTATCTAGATTTTAGCATCTGTGTGCTGTTGGAAAGTTTGTTCGTAGGATTAGGTTTGCTAGAAGGTCAGTGTGATAAGCATTTTTGAGTTGGCATAAAAACCTTTTTATATTTGTGTAATTGGTTGTTAATGTTTGAAATCGTTCTCTATTAAAATTAATTTGATACCTGCATCAAATGTTGTGGGCAAAACCAACTATAGAGTTCTTAATAATTTTGCTTTGTGTCTCAATTTAATTCAAAATATTTTATTATTTCACCTTTTGCCTACTGTAGTACATAGATACCTACAGAAGAAAGAAGTTAGGTCATCTAGATACTGGAGCATTAACTGAAGAGAAGTTTAATATAATTCATATGCCATTTAAACATAACATCACGCCAGTATTCCCCAAAGGGTTGGGCAGAGTTCCCGGGTGTTACCATTGTCTGGATCATCCGGAGGACACGGTAGAGCATACGGTGAAGGTCTTCGGTGGCGACCTCTCGCGTCCGGTCCTGGTTCAGGCCATGGCACGGGGCGAGAGGGAATGGGAAGCTGTCACCTCCTTCTGCGAAGAAGTAATCGTCGCGACGGAGGAGGCTAAACGCGTGAGGGAGACGCAATGGAGACGCCCCCATGCCCCAAGCCACCGCAGGAGACGCCCTGGGCGTCGGGAGTCGCTAGCCGATTCTCAGCCACCGTAGGCGCAAGCTTGCAGACGGCGAGTAATGGGTAGCTCTTCGTCCGATAAGGGCCAGACCCGAGTCGACCACGCGTAGTGTTCCATGCGCGCCTCAAAGAGATGTCAGCAGAAACTGACGGGGTCCGCTAGGGCCGATGCCTGTCTGGGTGGCGGATAAATTTCAAAGAGAGTTACCGCGGCCCTGGCACAAGCAACTGAAGGGACACGGGTGGGTTTTAGTCAGTAAAAGTCTGACACACCCTTCAACTTCATCCAGAGCGGGAGAAGTCATTGGATTATTTGTCAACCAAAAAAAAAAGGTTGGGCCGAGTTGCACCTATGTTACATATGGTACTACAGTAATGTTTAAGTCCCATATAATAAGGGGTGATTCTATTACCATCAGCCGCACACAAAGTCCAGACTCAGGTCTGCTACTGAGAAATTGGTGCAGCCATCAAATCTCCATAAACTAAACCTTGAATGTATTTATTTCCAGATTCCTCAAAGCCAAAGCAGTAGACGAGCGAGCCACCGTCATAACCTACGCGTTCTTCCACGCCTTCAAGTTCCCTGATGCCCTCAGCGTCCACATCAGGTGCAAGGTGGAGATCTGCAGGCACGGCTGTCTTGACCACTGTCAGTTGGCTGGAGTGACGCCTCAAAGACATGGGGCTCTGGATAGGAAAGATGACAGAACACATCAAGACCATAATGATATAAAGTAAGTTTGAATTTTGAACGAATGAAGATTCAAAATATTAAGAAAAAAGGAGTACAATTTATTTAGCAATAGTTCGTGAGACTCGGTGTACAAAATAGGTAAGTAACATAAAATTAAAATTAAAAAAACATTGTGCATAGTGTAGTCCTAAAATTTAGTTTCTTTGTAAACCCCCATAAATATTTCCAACGATTAAAATCAATCTGTAGAGTAGAAGAAACAATAAAAATGAAGATCTCTTTTTTTGGATGACTAATTATTATTTTTAATAAGCCGCCTGTACTTCGACAAACGGTGAACTAGGCACTTAACACGCAAGTTAGTCGACTCCTTTAATTAAACCATTTCCTTTAGTTTAACTACCTGTCACTTGGAAATCGATATCCATTTACGTGTAATTTATGTTCACTTAAAAGATTTTAAGGCAATCACTAGGAAGGCAGCAATTAAAGATATTTAGAACATCATAATAAATCAAAAGAAATACGAGTTGCAAATCCATCTTTGTCATATTCATTCCTGTATTGCTGTGGCTTAGTTCTAATAGTCTACCCCACAAGAAACGTGTATTACTCTGGGATGAAATAACAGGACAGTTATAACGGATCTGGGGGGTGACCATAAGTTCGTAGAGTAAGGTTATTTTGATTGTGCGTAAGGGACAAATTTAAAATTACAATTATGTATTTTACCAGCTTTTATTCTAATACATTTATAATAAATATCTTTATTTCTCAAAAATACAGATTATTGTAAGTACTTTATGTTTACAATTTTTAAATATAATTATGGTAGAGAACATTTTTCTTAAACATTTGGAAGCTGCAGAAATCTGTACAAAATAGACTAAACTCTGTGTGTGTCTCTCCGTGTCTGTGTGTGAGATATATATCTGTCCCTTACACGCATATTTACTTCCAGAGATTACCTCGTACAAAAAAAAACATTTTAGCCCTTAATCATATTGGTATAAAATAGTTTAGAATTTAGATGATTTATCCTGTGACTGTGACAAACACGAGTTGCATCTGACAAAATTCCAATATGATCGAACCACCTCAAACATTAGTCGACTCATCATCATCGTAATCTCAGCCAAACGTACGAGGCGTCCACTGCTGAACATTGGCTTCCATCAAGTGTCACCAAATCGACCAGCCCTGTGAGTCTTAGTAGATTTAGACGTCAAATTTGAAAATAAATAAATTTCCACACTTTTTACAGTGATTCATCAGCTGAAGATGGAGGCCTTGACCTATCAGAGGAAGCCCGTCTTCCTCTAGAAGAAGCCTTCGGTGACGAAGTATCAGGAGACGTAGTCCTGGCACCAGCTCCACTGCCTCAGAGAGCTCCAGCACCTGTTATTGAACCTGATAGTGATCATATGTCTGCTGTCGAAGAACTGGTGGAAGCCCTCGCAAGGCCTTTCACTGTAAGTACCTAATTTGGTTGTAGATGGAATCCCATTAATCGTAAAAATGTGTCAAACAAGGGAGCTATTAATTACATTCATATATCTAGGATCATAACTTTTATTCTACATAGAATTCAGTTATGTCAATAGATTCAGTCAATACTGATGATTATTAATTTCATTGTCATAATATGTCTATGACTGACTGAATATAGATCATCATTTTCTTAAGTTTCATCATCATCTCCTTGTCTCTATTCTAATTTATTTGGAGACGACACATCATGTCTTCTTCTACCATACTTTTCCAATTCATTTTAATTATCACCTTCTTTCACAAACTCTTTCTCGAGTAACAAATTTGATTATAGATCATATCCAGAATATATATTTTTATTTGATTGTTTCCAGGACCGCCCAACAAATATAGACCGCGATCGCTTCCCTCACGGACCCCGTAACCTTGGCACCAATATTAGCCCTGAACCTGTTGGTGATGGAGTGGTCCCAGCCAAGGCCCCAGGTCCCGCTGTAGCTGGTCCCAGGTCTCTGCGCAAACGAAGATCAGTCCGTGACGCCAGGTCTGCTGATGTTGGTGTTTCGGGAATATATGAAGTGGTTTCTGAAGCTGATCTGGCTTTCGGACCATCAAGGACGGAACCGGTTACTGTGTTTAGTGGAAGGATTCGGGAAGAGGTAATATTTATTCCTCATAATTGCTTCTTTTATTTTTAACAATGCCAAATGTCGAATCAAACTTTTCATTTTCGTGATTCATAAGCTAGCCTGTGATCACTACCTCATGAGACGATGTAATTGACGATGGAGCATGTTTGCTTGGTATATCAGTTTATCTAGTTTGATATTTTGGTCATGTTTATTTAGTGTTTTACTAAAGCTTTTTTTCTTTCATCTGCGATCAGGTCGTCTACGGAATTTGCATGGGCGCAGTCAGCTTCGGTGCCTTATTTGCTTCAGCGGCCGGTGCAGCCGCTGGCGCAGCCTTGGCTGCAGCAGTCATGCTCCAGAAGCTTCGTTCACGGATGGCAGTCCAGCCACCCATCCCAGTGTCTCCAGCCCCAGCATCACACTCTTTAGCTGCCTGGATGGCCCTCAGGCTTCTCGGTTCACAACCTCACCCACATCATTCCCGTGAAGGTTGACCAATCCCAATAAAAATCCTACCGAAGACTGTTCTTAGATGCTAAATATTCAATTTATGTCTCGTAGCCAAAAATTTAAATCTTTAGACTTGCCCTCATCGTACTAAGTGAAACGCGAAAAAGAAGAATCCATCTCACACGATAAAAATGGTGCTTCCAAGATAATTAAGTCTCTGTTGCATTGTGTGGATGTAGGTATATCAAAGGTATGAAAATGCAACAGAAAGTCGACTATTTTTCGACGCGCTCGGGTAATCTAACGATTCAAATCTTTGCTCATAGCTCCTCATTTAATAGTGTTTATAGCTCTTCCCTTTGTGTATAATATTGAAGGAATAAAAAGTCCTTCCAGTTAGAGTTAGCTACCTGATTTAGAATTTTACCCTTAATTGGAATTGAAAGGTCAGTTGCATCCATGTATTAGATGTTAGACTCGCAGAAAATTATTTAAAAATATGCTTAATTTATGTTAGTTGATAAGTAATGTTTCTAGATCGCCTTAAATAATGGTGCTAGGTCGTGCTACGGACGAAGTCCTGAGAAACCTGATATAGAATTTTTCACTTTTGTGAATATTATACATTTTTATACCGATAAGTGTTGTACAGAATTTGTCTACGTTTTTATTGACTAACTTATTATCATTGTCGTGTTCTTTAGTGTCTAGAGGATAAGAATAAACGTCGAGTCATGCCATTAGTATAAGGTTTAGTTAATTCGTATTATTAGGAGCTTCATCCACTTTAGCACAATTACATATCGTGTATTATGAAGCTCCTACATTCAAAATAACATCGATTTCGAAAATTTCGGAATCTATGTTATTTGTTGTGTTATCTTTAGGTACTGAAACCTCTGAGGCTTTAGGCATACTACATCAGTAGGTACCTGCTCAATGTTTATGATTTTATTTATTTGTTGTTTAATGTATTTTATTTGACAAATAGTTTAGTATCATTCATTCACTTCATTTGGTTTTGTATAAACAACCTCTTTTTATAAAATTTAGTTTTAGCTTTATATCGTTAACGTTTCTTTTTATTAGTTTTGCAATCATAATAATATCGTCAGTTTTCCAATAAATTGTTATTGGAATTTCATTTCAAGTTAAACTTGTATCATTTAATCAAATAATAGTTATACCGACTATCTGTGCTTTACTGTTATGAGAAGCTAGTTGTAAAATAACAGTTAGGCCAACTTTGATATGCAGAATTTTAAAACACAATATAAATTTTATTAGACTGGTGTTCCAGTGGCACTGTCTGGGTGGCCCTGTGGGTAAACCCCGCCTCTCGTGCTTGACTTTGTGGGTTCAATTCTGGGCAAGTAACAATGTGTCTTTTCTCTTTTTCAATTCATAAGTACTTTCTAAGTTTATCTTGGACATCACTGACAACGGCGAAGGAAAACATCATGAGGATACCTGGACTTAGAGTTAATATAAGTTTGCAATCACCAACCCACATTGAGCAAGCTCGGTGATTAATTCTCGTGCCTTCTCTGTTTGAGAAGAGGCCTTTGCTCTGCAGTGGACAGTAACAATTTGGTATTGTTGTGGTCCAAAGTTGGTGAAATTGTTAGTATTAAGATATTTTATATGATTGTATATTCTATATAGTTTATTTCAGATTTAGGATAAATATATTACTGTAACATACGTTTGTCCAGACACCAATGAGTTCTAAATAATAGATTCTTCATTTCAAATGAAATTGTTTGCATTTATTTAAGCATTTATTTTTATATTGCTCAATATTAATTTTATCCATCTTTTAATTGCTATGATTAGATAGGTTTAATTAAGTTTTGTAGCTAGATTGAAAAATGGTTTAAGAGATCGACAAGTCGTCAAGTAGCAATATCGGTTATAATTAAATTGTCGTTTGGTACTTTTGCGAAAACTTAATGCTTCAGCATGCACCGGATTGTACCTTAAAATATGTTATGTTTGTTGTTATGTTTGTGTGTAAATACACCAGCTATTCAATAATAGTAAAGCAGCAGCTCTTAACACAGGAAAGAAATATGTTGAATTAGTGAGGGCTATCGCGCTTTTGAATTTGCCGCTAGGGGCGCTGGTGTAGAGTGAGGTCTTCAAAATGTCAAATGTCATAACGGCTTTTATCACGAGTTTATTTATATTTTTTCCAAATATTGCAGATTATATAGATACAGGTTTGACCAACCTCTACTTGAATAGAGTTTTTACTTTTTTTCGAAATGAAGCGGCCGCGGAAATCTGTGGCGTACTCGATGTTACATTTAACCGCGCGTATAAACTATTTGATTTTGATTTCTTCTACGACATTATGATTTTAACATAAACTTTGCTTCTGTGCGCGTAAAACCAACGCCAACAGCCATATTAAAGGACCTTACTCGCCAGTGGCGCCAACTGGTGGGCACAAAAAGTCATTAAGTGCTTTTTTAACACATCAATTATTTTTATGAAAAACAAACAATAATATAACATCAAGCCAGTTTTCCCGGCAGGGTTAGTCAGAGGTGTAGTGAAACTATTTTTTTCCAGCTGAAGTATAGTAAAAGATTAATAAGTAGACCAATAACCAATGATTTATGATGTCGATCTCGCAACCATAATAAAATATGACATGCCACCCAAAAATCTTGCATTTATTATAGAAAAACTATTATTATATAAGTTGAATAGAGTTTTCATTTGAAAACTGTCTCCCTAAGTGCAATTTTACTTTTTATAATTAATTAAATGTATTTGTATTTTCATTTTTATTCGAAATATTTTCTGCGGTTATGGTACTTTTTGGTGTAAAGTCTCTTGTGGCACTATTTCTTTTATAAATAATATTCTGGGGAGTATTTATGACTTATGAACAAAATGTTTTAAGTTTCATTGTATGGATGCGGTGACGAAGTGTTTTACGCGTAAGCACCTGTTAATTTGTTTAATGGATTAAAAATTATGTTGAAACATATTATTTTGATTGTTTATTTTTGTAAGCCATCATACCGTATTGTACTCGGTACCTAGAAGAACTATATAATTCGAAAAATGGGATCTAAAATTTTAAGGAGACGAAAAATATGGTACTGGGTTTCAAACTTTCGTTTAGGTTCAGAATGCCTAATTCTCAAAATTAAAAATTGTCAAAATGTCATGTGTATAGACTCCTATTATTATCAGAAATAACCCTTTTTGGGTTGCAATCCAAACACTAAGTCCATGAGGGATCAGAGTTCAGCTAAAATATGACAAAGTTCGTTTGAAAAATCGGAACTCACGATCCTAAAACTTGACACTTGGCAAGAATACTGGTTGACGCTAAAACAATCTGCCTAGCGTTTTCTGTAGTTGGGTCGACATCTAGTAATAGCTGGATACAGGTGAATAGGGGAGAGCGGGGCTAAATGTTCCGATTTTCAAAAAATTAAAAACGGAGCTATTACAATGTTGTATATGTTATGGACCAAGTGATTAATACAGAATTATTCAGAATGCCCAGGTAATGCCCAATATGAGTAGACAAAAACTGTTGAAATAATGAAATTGACCAGGCTGCAGGCCGCTGCGTGGTGCACCTATTTCTGTCTGCAGGGTCTAAAGTAATGTAACATGAAGCTGAGTTCACTCGCTTTGCTCGCTCACTTCAGGTCCCGTCATCTTCTTCGAACCTAACTTATCCGTGTCGGGGTGTCCTAAGCTCCCGAGATCGCTTCGCTCGCACTTGGACTAATTTATTCACCATAATTATCTAATTCCGTTACGTAGCAATATTCATAATGACCAGACAAGGTGATAAATATAGAAGTTTAAATCAGTATACACTCAATTGACCAATTTGAATTGACTAGATTCATAATGCCCGGGGCATTTGAAATGCCCGGGGCATTATACAATAGTGCCCTGATTAATCATTTGGTTCATGACATATATATTGCGTGGCTTACGCACATATTTGAAAGAATGATAATTGATGTTTCTGAATAGTTATACTGTTTTGTGCATCGTTAAACAGTTTTCTTACTAAAACATTTTTTATGAGATCGATCGGAACGGAACAACTAGCCCCGCTATGGGGCTGGTTGTTCATCGTTTCAAATACAAACTTATCCTACAAAAATTAAATCTAAGTTCACTCCAAAAATAGATAAACGGCCCAAGAGGCTCATCGGCAATGATAAACTGGTTGAGTCTATGTTCCAGAGCCTTGAACATCAGCGCCAAGTTGCCAGCCTGTCAGATTTTATCGGTTACATTTCGAGGAGTGTGCGAAGGAATTGCATGAACTAATTCCTCCTAGCCCTTTCCATCATCGGACTACAAGATGTACGACTATGCGTGATCGGTACATGGTGGCCAATGTACCAATCGTTTTGGGAATACTTTTATTATGAGTACAGCAAAGGAGTGGAATTCCCTGCCGTAGTCTGATGTATTGCCTGTTAGCTTCAACCTGGGAGTCTTTAAGTCAAGAGTCAATAGGTTTCTTCTAGGCAAGCGTAATTCATTGTCGACCACATCATCGATTACCATCAGGTAAGATACTTTAGCTATTATAACTGTGCATTATTCAAAAAATGTGGGATACCGATAATTTGGGGAAGATAACACCGTCTAGCGTCTGTACTATGCAAATCCATTTTGATAGTTGTTTTTTTTTGGTATTTTGATAGGTATTTTGTTTATGTTCTGATTCATTCCTGGTAAAGAATAGTTATTTTAGCACGTTACGGTGTGGATTGATACAGTTTTATCACTGTGAGTGAATGTTTTCTTAGTGTGTGATTACTGCAAAACCACAAAGTTTGTTGTTTTGCGTTTGTAATTTGACACGATCTTATTGTAAACAACATGAACAGGCGTATGAGTATTTGAAATAATGTTCTTAGTTAAATAATCTATTATGCAAAAATCAAAATGCAAAATATCAAAATCATTAACTCGACGTACACGTCAACGTTGCGATATCTTGTAAACATTGTGGTTTTTCGCTAAGAACGACATCGTGCATACATACCATGTAATATAATAACTCCCGCAATCCACTTCTAATAGGTTATAATTAGAATAATCTGACAGCTCAAGTACCACGAAAGTGACAGATGTAAAAGCATACCTTAGATAAAGTACCTATAGATTAAGCCCTGGCGTGGCCGCACATGAGACAGCAATAATTAGTTCTGGTGTTACAACAAGAACAAGAACACTACAGTCCACCATCGCACTGACTCTTATTATCTATAAATAACCCAAATTCCTTGTCTCAATTAACACATAATACCACGAAAATCACAGAAAATCAAACAAAACCGAGTTTGTTTGTCAAACCTGCCATTATATTAGAGTTTGACAAACAACAGAAACCTGCCATGGTGACAAAGACAAAAAATAATCTTTTGTCCTTATTATTTACATGGAGCTGCCAATTAGCCATCTCGCTCTATCAATCAAGCTCATTTTAAGGCTTAATCTATAGGTACTTTATCTAAGAAGCATAAATACAAAACTTTTTTGGGGATACCAATTAAGAGTTCTGCAGAGTTATAATAATAAAAAGAGTATATTTACATATTCTCCTCCACAGAGATAAATGTTTTAGAACGTAGAAATAAGTTTCATCTTTCTGCCTGACCCACTCCTTGACAATTCAAAAGCGTTTGTACTTACAGTACTTAAATAGCTTTGTTCTAATATATGCTATCAGTTTAATATAGGGGCTGCAACCCCGGCAGGGTTATTCCTTACGTTATATGGAACCCGCAAGCATGCAGCTTTTATGTATGAATTACTGGGTTCCCCTTAACTACATTAGGTATGAACAAAGAACATTAAAAATTACTCTTTCTAAATCTGAATCTAACATTTTCAATGATTATTTATATAGTTTATTTTATTATTATTCACTTCTCGCGTTCAAAGCCAATATCAATACATTTCGGGCGTATGTAGATAGATTACTAGTTATAATTACCCATCTATAGATTAGGCCACTGCTAGGATGCCCCTCAAATTAAAGGAGAAAATCCGTGATTAGACCTGTCATACTGTATGGATCAGAATGTTGGGCTGTGAAAAAGCTAGATGAAAAGAGATTGCATGTAGCAGAGATAAGAATGTTGAGATGGATGTGCGGAGTGACGAGAATGGATTAAGTGAGAAATGAGTATTATTATTAGGTGATGTTTGAAAGTGGATCCAGTGACAGAAAATTTTAAAGGGGACCGTTTGTTCTGGTATGGTCATGCGATGAAAAGGGATGAAACGCAAGTTTATTTTTCTGTGATGGGTTTACTCTTGACTCTAGTCTAGATCAGAGGTGACAGAGACAGAGTCTACGATGGAGTGAGCTTACCCAGAAGAAGCCTGTTCACTCTAACTTTGAAGAGATTCGGGTTGAATGCGTTCTGAAACACAGACGCAGGTAGTAAGTTCCACTCATTCGCTGTGCGCATTATGAAGGATGTTTGGAAGAGCTTGGTGCGTATTGGTGGAATGGTAACCAGGTAAGGATGGTAACTGCCAGTGCGTTTAGATGTCTGATGGTAGAAGGGGGCTGGTGGGATATGGTCGTGAAGTTCTTGAGCACAGTCACCGAAGTACAGTTTGTAGAAGACCGACAAGCAGGCAACCTTGCGGCGATGAGCCCATCTGTGAAGCTTGGCATCCACCAGTTCAACGTCACCAATGAGCTTCTTGGCTCTGCGTTCCACCGAGTCAAGCGCGGCAAGGTGATGTTACTAAAAGAGTTATGAATATAAATATGGATGGATGGAGAGGGAGAGAAAGGCCAAAGAAAAGACGTATGGAATGTGTGAGGAGTGATATGAAAGAAACGGGAGTAAGTGACAACGTGACGGGGGACAGAAGAAGTATGGAAGAAGAAAACGTGTTGTGCCCACCCTAAGTAACACGGGATAAGGGCAGGAAGAAGAAGAAGATTAGGCCACTGCTGAAAACAAGCATGATAAGAATGGATAGTAATAAAACCAAATTCTATACCCAAACTCATTTTATTGATCAAACACTTTATTTCAATTACAAAAGAAAACTACAACATTTTCTTGATAAAAGTTTAATTTTTTAACGGTTACAAAATTTTATAAAATTCATCAAACATTTGATATGGTACAACCATGATTTAAATAAGTCAACTCGTTTATAAAATAAATTAATATGAAACATTTAAATTCAATTGTAACAATTAATAAACCTTTAAAATTAATGCGAAGAAAACAATAAAATAAGAAGAAGAGGTACTCAGGTGGTATAAAAATAAATAAATCGCTATACGTACTCGTAATAATGACTAAAACTTAATTAAAAATAAATATATTAATACTAATGACAAGTTACTTTAAATTACAATCTAGCGGTTCACCTATGTTGATATTCCGTATGAATATTTTCCGTTGCCCCTACTTCGAACGAAATATTCGAAAAGAGGTAACAGAAGATTGTACTTAAAATATTTTAATACTACAATTTGTGTTTATAATTTGTTCTAACATCATGAAACAACTAAAGCAAATATTCAACAACTCATCTTTTCAGTTTCAAGTTAACAACAAAGTTGAAACAAACACGGTTGAATTAAATGTCAATTCAACTGTTTCAAAATAGGAATCAATACGATTTAACTGAAGTTCAACGGTTTGTTAAGCTACACAAAATTAATACTAAATAAGGGTTCCCAGATTAACTACATTCATTTGAGCACTCATATAACACGCAAATAAATAATTGGCATGGTCTATATACTTCAGTCTCATCACACTAATATGTACAAATTAGGTTATGCACGCTTTGTTACGAGTAGAAACGACTCTTTGAGATTACATGCGCGGTCGGTGGGTGCGGCCGGGCTATCGTCGTCACCGCAGCCGTTTTCTTCTTCAGAGTCGTCATTGGTCGCAACTTTAAGAACAGAACTGCTGACACAGCGCAAGAACATAATAATGTAGCGAGAAGAGCACCTAATGTTGCGGCAAATCCAGGTGTAGTCATACAGACGAGACCTGGCGTGGGAATTACTTTAGGTGGAGCGCTTTCTTCTGAAGTATCCATATTTAAGTCGCCGGCAGACACCACACGAATCACTCTGTTTACGCCAACTTCCTTCTCAGGGGAAGTTGCTCGTCGTTGCCTCCTCACTCGCCTTTCATCACGTCTAGCTTCAATACCAACTTGTTGGTAAGCGTCAATCTGTGGTGGTCCGTATTCAGCGTGAGGCGCGATTACATTAGGATTTCCATCTGAGCACTGTTCTGGACATCTATACCTGCAAATCTGGATAGTACATTGGAAGTGCACCTCCATTGAGTCGGGGAACTTGAATGCTTGGAAGTGAGCATATGACAATACACTAGCACTGGCTCCGAAGTTCTTGATCTTTGTAAATCTGGACATAAGCTTCGGTCGGGTAACACAGCCTCGCCTATCGACTAATTGTATAGGAGCGCGTTGACCGTCGTGAGCAACACAATCTCGGACTAACATATCGAATTTCGCGTCATCATCCTTAATTGCGAGTACCATTGTCATGGTCTGTCCAATCTTCACAAGACCAGACACTTCGGAAGCCCAAGGTCCCTTGCCGACTTGAATTTGCATCCAGCAACCAACGTTATCGCCAGCGAAGTCAGCTCGTACTACATCCAGCATATCTACGGGGAATGGTCGGAAAGTGACTGCCTTTTCGTATTGATCGTGCCAAGTACACCTTAGCTTCCTTGCTTGATCCCATACTTCCTGCACTTGTGGGTCGTATTGTATAACTATAACGTTTTCGAAGTAAGTCCCAGCTGCTGCTACGTCTCCTCTATATCTTGGGTCACCGCTACCAGCGGTTCCACAAGCATGGGCACCAATTTCGAAAGAAGCGGTAGTTCTGCCTAGATTTGGTGGAAGATGTACGCACTGATGGTTGGAGTAGTGTCCTTTAGAGAACACGATACCGAAGAATGGTTTGTCGAAACTGAGGAAAACTCTCATTGCGTTCTTCTCGCACTTGACGTCTAGGGAAACGATTTTGGGCATATCCGGAGCGGGTGCTGGCCAGACATCTCCAGCTCCACTGAAGACCTTGTCGCTGGCTGCAGTCTGGGCATCAGCAGGAGGTGCTGGAGGCGGTGGTGGTCCTCGGAACCCAGGACCGACATCGTTCTTGTGGTGGTTCTGTGGAGGTCCCAGAGCGAACGGCTTCGAATGGATCTGATGGTGATTCGGGATTCTAGGCATGCCTGGAATGTGACAAAAGTTATGGTTACATATCTCGTCTGGTAACATAGCTTAATTTAGTAGGCTTTCTAATTTAAAGTTGAATAAAACCTGTTTTTTTTTGGGATTAGAAATGTGACTTTGCGGTGAAGACAGAAGTATTCTATTTTGAAGATAATCCGTAAACTACAGTTTAATAGTGTTTACCGATTGCCTAATTAATGCCTTACCTAACGGGTGATGAGCCTGATGATGCGGTGGGTTCTGTCTCCTGTTGTGCGGCGGCGGTGCGGGCGGGGGAGGTCCATTGTACGCGTGGCTCGGGGTATCTCGTTCCGAAGACTCCATCGCTAGCTGGTCGCCCGAAGGTTCAGCCGCACTGCTGGTATCGGGGCCGGCGCCGCCGCCACCGCCTCCGCTTTCGTTCGATGATTGGTCACTGAGAGTGCCGCTCTGAAAAATATTAATAAAGTCCATTAATTATCTTGAAGGAAGATTTATATCTTTGTTTAGAAGTATTTTAACTTGTTCGCTCGTTATTTTGAGTAAGTCATTGTCAGTAGTTTCTGTAAGTGATATTGCATCGTCGGCAGTTTTGTTTAATCTTTATTACACTTTCTTTAGTTATCTACACCATTACGTTATACATTTATTATGGTGTGTGAAATCTTAAGTGATGACTTTTGGAGTATCACTTTTCATTTCGACCCAAATAAAGAAAACCGTAACAGAACTAGACATGTTAACCACAAGTAAATGGGCTTCTCAAATCTCATAACTTATACCGACACGGAAAATTTCTTGTTTTTTGTTGTCCACGCCCAGCTTTCACTATACAAAGTAGGCATTATTTTTAAAATGTTATTTAATACGACACACTGACCGTTTTACGACACATCAAAGGTTACGCGACAAATTAAACAGTTGTTCGAGGTCATGAACAAAGAAATGCAGATGATTGTGCATTTTACAGACCTTTAAAATAATAAAGAATTCTTGATAAACTACTGAATGAATTCTTGTCATCTCTCCGACTCTCCATAAATATGTACAAAAGGATTTATTACAGCTCATCAAAATTTAAAAGGCAATTTATTTGTAACGGACAAGGATTAAAAGAAGAGATTAGGACATCGGAATCCCTTTCATTACTTTCGCAAACATTAATAAATCTGCCGCTTTGTATTGTAATAACCAACTTCTTTAATTATATATCCGAACAGCAATTACTCATAAACTTGTATCAGCTTATAGTATCAGAACTTTAGTGATACAGCTTCCTGGGTCCACGAATAGTAATTTGTGAAAGTTGTACCATAATTTGGTTCCCGTTCTTAAATCATCAGGTCACTCCGGTTTTCAAATATTTTCCATACCAACAGGTTTCGGAAATTAGACGAACTGGCTATACGGAATTTCTCGTTTTAATTGTGATTTTTATATTGCTATTTTATTTAGGTGCGGCATTTAAGCTTTTTGGGTCTCTAGGTTGTATATTTTAGCCATTTTAATGCGAAAAACACGTAGTCGGTGAAAGACTGGGCGGCGCAGAATTCTTTTAACAAATTTAAAATTAATTTTATATTTGAAATTATTTGGAAGTTATAGTTGGTAGGTCTTTAAATATATATTTCACAATGTTGCGAGACTCGCGGTTCTAGCTTTGTTTCAAGTGGTGGAGTATCATTCATTCCAATCACTTCAGACAAATAATATTATCTTAATTATAAAATTACCTTTCTCATCACAACAGCTGTCCTCAATATCGATAGCTATGTTATTAATATCATATATTGTGGGTGTCGCGTCTACAGTAACCATTTTATTGGATCGATCGTCAACAGTTTTATAACTCTCATTTGTTTTGCCGCTAGCTATAAAATTAGAAAGTATTGGTCTCAGTTAGATATGTTTTTCGATAAAGATTTATTCGAGGGCTTATGCCTCCAAGTGATTCCAGCAATTATTTCCGAATGGGATACACGGATACTTCTATAGCAGATTGATACGCATTACGTAATATTGGGAGAAAGTTGTTCGAAGAATTTTATTCGGTTATAGATTACTAACGTGTGTGGTAATCTTTTTATTGTGTAGTTAATGTTAGGGAATTTTATTTTATTGGTTTATCTGAATCACGTTATTACTCATGATAGAAAAGCCATTTTTCATCATTGGTTGTTAAGACTAATTGTTATGAATAGTATTGGGGTCTTGTAGAATGTCCATTGTAATAAGTGTTGTCTATTCAGTTTTGAAGTTTGTAAATCACTGAAGAAATACCTGCCATACTAATAAGTAATTCTCCAATTCGTTTGAAAACATTTTAGTTTTAATTTAATACGCGCCGAATAACATCCGGTACAGCTTTTAGGTAAAGTTTGTATAAGGTTTCACAGATCAGCTCTAATGGAAATTAATAAATCACGAGAATTTAACGCGATGATTTAGATTATTTATCTACCCGGGACCACGGTCGTTGCAACACGGCCGAAACGTTGGTTGAAATAGGTAAATAAATAATCTAAATCATCGCGTTAAATTACCGTGATATATTGTTTTTCAATTACGAAACGCGAAACTTTTAAAGTTAATATTTCAGCTCTAATACTTTTTAATTAATATCCTTATAATATAAACCGCACATCGATAAAGAAATCTAAGTATGCCAACCGTTTATGGAAGCATATCTTCAAGTCAAACTTATTATATTGTTTGGTGTATCATCTTGATATTTTGACAGCAAAGATCTCAAGTTCTCTATGACTACTACAACAAAAAAACCCTACAAGAAATCCATAAGCTTTCAAGAGCGTAGATCCCGCATCTTATAAGGCATTGTGAGTCAGGTCTTACTAAGGTGCGCCAAGTCAGTGTGTCAGCCCGGTCATTGATCCCAGCGGACTAATTTTACTTTCAATAAATTACTGAAGACCGTCTCCGGTGGCTAAGTCACGGTGTTCTTGATCTGATTTGATTTGCTGGTTTGTTGGGTTGCTTGCTTTGGAGGATGTTTGGCCTAGCTAGAGGATGTTGTTGTTTGACAGTGGATTTTAGGGATGTCGGAAGTATAAAAAAGAGTCGATATTTTTAAAATGAATTGATATCGGTTTCGGGATATTAAAAAGAAAACGATATGATATCGATTTTTTTCTGGACTATTTTTTTGCGTAAAGGAACTACATTGACATCCGGTATTAGGCTAGGAATGTTTTCTCTGATCCGAGTATAGTATTAAAAAAGATTTGTTGATAAAGTTTGGATGATTACACGATCTGAAAGGGAACCTCCTGTTTATTTAATAGACAGAAAGATGACTAAAAAAATCAGTCTGCTCAACAAGAATTTTGTTTTTGTACGTTTACATAGTTTTTGACCTAAAATTGTGATAAATTGTATTAATTTTACGAGTACATGTAATCATTTTAAAACAACCTTTCCATTTTCCTTTCGTTATTTCTTGACCAATTAAAATTCACTCTGAAAAACTAACAACTTGTGCTTGAAGTTTTTTAACGAACGGCACCCGAAAAACAATTTCCAATAACAATTCCGCTGATAAACCTCATATTGACATCGGATTATAATGCACTACAAAATGCCACATATGCATGCAAATATGCACTAAAAAAGGGCGAATAATGCACAAAAATACTGTGACAACATACATACAAATACTTATCTAGATTTTCTAGAGCAAACTTTTGACGTTTGTTACTTTATTTTTATTTGTAGGCTGAGAATAACCTCTACGTCCACTGATGTTATTAGAGAGAACACGAAATTTGGTGCCATTTCTGCAGAAAAAAAATCAGGTCCGACCTGGGTTTTTTATATAGAACATCATTTAATTAATAATACAACACCGTTAACACATTTAACTACTAAAATAAGCACTATCAAAGAAAAAGTAGGTACTAAAATATGCAATAACGATATAAGGGTTTTATGCATTTGCATATGCAAACATGCAAACGCATATAATCCGATGTCTACTTATAACAAACATTTCACTAACAGGGTGAAACAACCAATTGTCGTCCGCAACAAAACTGAGCAGGATTTCAAGTCCGATGTGTGTCGTCGCTGTAGGTCGCACAACGACGACTGGAAAGCCAGCTTTTACTCTTTCTACGACACCTGCCTATTGTCATAAACCGTCTTGACTAGTATGCATTTCATTAAGTTCTGTATCTTTAAAATCACGACCAGAACTTCTTGTTTCAAGGGCCGGTTCATAATTTCTAATTTTACTATGTTATTACTTGGGTAGGCGATTCGGAATGTGTATTGGCTGGTTTATTTTTAGGTTAGCTGTTTGACCTCTTGAATTGCAGCTAAATATTTAAAACTTCTCTATTAACTGTTTTATTTCATAACTGTTAAGGCTTCAACATGAAAGAGCTTCCTAACCGTCTCTTAATACTAACACCCAGTTCTCGAATTGAGAATTTAAAGTCGAGGGAAAACTTGTCAAACATTAGCAGTGTAGTAAAGTTTGAGAAGTTTATAATTTCAAATTATCAATTCAGAAAACAGTTGTAAGTAAAAATTCTATGTCTACTTTAAGTTGGAGAGTTAATTATATGACCATTTCTTAGATTAATATATATTAATTTATAAAAGCGTTTAACCGAAATGTTATACTATTGGTTAGCATAATTATTTAACCATTGGTTGAGTTAACTAAGGATCAAAAACTGGGTCTAAGGATATTTAACGTCCGTTCAAGACACTACTACTCAATGGTAACATTTCTTACAATGTACGTTTTGTGATCGGGTTCAGTAGCCTCCTTACTTTCCCGTCTTAGGGTAAACAGGTAAATAGTGGACATAGACGGAACTGACTACGTCCGTCAGCGCAGTGGGTCGCTGTGCCCATATTTGGGGGTTCTACCTGGTGACCGTATTAGATTCTATCTCGGACTGTTTTTCGATATGATACGTGTGCTGTACCGATTTTAATAAACAATTGTTTTAAGAATTGCAATGAGAGATATGCAGTTTGTATTTTGAAACTGTTGTAACTTAAATCAGAATTTAATGTTGCTCATGTAAAAGACTGGCAATCGGGCAAGACTGGAATATAAAAATTATATAATGAAAATGCTTAACCCGACTTTTGAGAAAAAGAAAGACGATGATAATTGCTGTAGAATTTGTAATGTGCGAGTAAAATTGTGTTATGGAATACTTTTTATAACAACAAAATATAGTTATTTATGCTACAAGTGCGGAAGGAAGAGTCGGAAATTATCTCACGTACGTGTATCTTATAACATTTTACTATGCATTGTGCGAGGAAATAAAAAAAAATATCTGAACCAAGCAAAAATTAATGAAATGGCGGACTTAGTCAAGCGCGCTCAGCATATCCACAGATTAACTAAAAGTTCCTTGTGCATATCTACTGTGCATGTGCAAATATCTGTCACGTCGTAACGCAAAAAGGCACGAGTAAAATATACGTTCTGCCAAACATATTAATGAATATTTAAAATTAATAAAATATTGATCAAAATCTAAATCTAGAGTAATTAAAAACGCCTTTAATGAAGTATTAGTTTTATTTTACCTTTTATATGAATGATAATCTGTACTAAACTATTTTTTTAAACTTTTCTCAAATAATAAAAACTCTATGCGTCGGGCTGACGTTGGAGTTAAAAATTAAAAAAATACAGAAAAGTAAAAAGCACTAGTTAAAAAAGTGACACTTTCCGCACAGTTTGACTGCTTGGAAAATGCTCTTTTCGAGGACATGCATTGTAAAATTCTTATGTGTTTGAAACTATTACAAGAACGATTTCATAAATTTTATACAAGTAAGTATCTTCTATATTCATGTATGTTATAAGTATCTGCTACTTTAAGTAGCTTCAAAATATGTGCTTTCTCCATGCCAAGGCCTTTGCAAAAATGCTTTGACCATACATACATAATCATAACTCAAACGACCATTGACTAGAAAATCGTTCGCATTTAACTAAACGACGTAAGCACTTAAATTATAGTAATGTTTGTGAAAATACGCAAACGCAAAGCAAACAGTCGATACGGTGATTTCATGGCGGTCGCTAGTGATGTGCCATAAACGTTATCGATTAAATTAATTAACTTTCCAATGATCTGGGAAATAAATTAACAAAAAACCGGCCAAGCGCGAGTCGGACTCGCGCACGAAGGGTTCCGTACCATTATCGCAAAAAAACCGCCAAAAAATAACGTTTGCTGTATGGGAGCCTCCCTTAATTTATTTTGTTTTAATTTAATAATGTTTATTGAAGTGAATATACAACTAAATATTCTGTGAATATTTTAAGCGTCTACCTGTTGCCGTTATTAATATCGAGCAAAAAACGGCAAAAAATCACGTTTGTTGTATGGGAGCCCCACTTAAATATTTATTTTATACTGTTTTTAGTATTTGTTGATATAGCAGCAACAGAAATACATCATCTGTGAAAATTTCAACTGTCTAGCTATCACGGTTCATGAGATACAGCCTGGTGACAGACGGACAGACAGACAGACAGACGGATCGCGGAGTCTTAGTAATAGGGTCCCGTTTTTACCCTTTGGGTACGGAACCCTAAAAAACATAAGTGAGTTTATATCGAGAGACGTAAAAGTCGTAAATGGTTTGTTGTTGCTTACATCGTAAGTTACTGGTCTGAAATACTGTTGGTTTATTACGGGCATCACTTTTCCTATTAAGATATGAGACGTAAATTGAATGAATGGGTCTCTGTAAGCGACCTTACTGATGGGTTGACGCGGTTTGATTTATATCACACCGATAAGCGATTTTTACTCATTGAAAATTCCAAGTACGTTCTCATGGACGCAATATAAAATGTTTAAAATATAACATTTATTTATTTCAGACATAATTCTAATCCATAGTTTTACACTCATACATTAAATTAAATACTGATAAAAACCAAAAATAAAATTGATGGTTAGTTTAATTTAAATAATCAACGACTCATCAACTCCCTGAATCTGTATTTCCTGATAGCTACAACCTGGGAGTCTTTAAGTCAAGAGTGAATAGGTTTCTTCTAGGCAAACGTGCTACTTCGTCGACCACATCATCGCTTACCATCAGGTGAGATAGTGGTCAAGCGCAAGCCTATCAATAATAAAAAAAACTCATTAAAATCATTAAAAATAAGAATATCAGAACAGTATAAAAATGTCACATATAAAATTGATAATTGTTAAATGTGAAAAAAAAAACTATATGTAATACGAATGCAATTATAGCGATTCTTCAAATTCTCTTATAATATTCGTGTGCGATTAAGCTTATCGACGCGATTTAAATTGCATCGCGTCATATGAAAGGTTCCTTAGACTAAAAGTCCGAATATTAAAATTAATTCATATTATGAAGATTATAGATTGTTATTTATTTTTGGTTATTCTACAATACCTTCCTATTTTGTTTAACCTAATTGCAACGAAGGGTAAATTTCACATGTGCACCATTAAATCTATTGTACTGCCCACCACAAAATCACAAAAGCGTGATGCATACTTTCTTATGAGCGCTCCAGTTCCACGATACGGTTTACTATTCGAATTAATATATTTGTGGTAATTAGATGTTTTGTTGAGCATGCACCGAGTTTAATAAAGAAAGAAACGGTTGGTCAGTAAAAGTATCTCGTTTCTCTGGTCTGTGGTTTGGATATCATATAAAGTGCGAGCGAATGTATCATGGTCATATTAGAAGCCATTTTGTTTATGTTGCTAAAGACTCTAGTATTTACTATCTTGTGTTTTTGCATGTGTTCATAGTCTATTTTATTGGATCATATGCTTCCATTACTTTGGGCAAAGCATTCGAAACGACAACTTTTTGATATTTTTTTATATTTTAGAAAGATGTAAAAATAGTAAACCTACTCGACACAAGCAAAACGTGTGGAATTAAAAAAGAAACTAAATCTAAAACCCCATTATTGTGGAAACGAAGATTTGAAAAAAGAAGTTGTAAATGATTTAATTGTGCACTGATTGGTTATTTTAATGTTTTTGTTCCGGTTAAAAGTTAATTTATTTAATTATTCAAATCACGCGTGCCCATCGCGTGCTCATTAGCAGACTCATAATACATTATTATGACAATCTCTCATTAATGGATATTAATGATACACAGAATTATGTTTATTTTGAAAACCTCGATAATGGGGCTTGGAGTGAGATGTCGATCCCTAACGTTAGATGAAATGGCAGCTCAAACCTAACTTCATCTTAGTTTCCACGGTGAGATTTTTTTCAGACTAGCACTACGAACAGGACATACGCTGGATTGCCTAGTACTCCTGCACTTTTAGGACCTAATTGACCCACTGGGCCAAATCATCAAAAAATTTAACCGTTGACTCGAAAAGAAAATAAATAATTTTTTTTTTTCTAAACCAGCTATTTTCGTATTCTTCTCAGCAAACCTTTTTATTTGATACCCATATCATGGCAGTGCACAAAAATTAACTAGTCCGCCATCTTGGTCCATCCGCCATATTGCATTTAGAATGACGTCACTTAGCAAAATGTAATCTTAATCGGTGGAGGATAACTGGTTTAAAATTCAGTTGCACACATACAGACATTGCAAGTTAAATAAAAGCTTGTAAAAACGGGCCAAGTGCGAGTCTGACGCGCGCCCAGAGGGTTCCGTATAAACAGCTACATTCACCAAAATAAATAGGTAACATTAGTAATGTTACCTATTTATACGTTCATAAACAATGAAAGCACCGAACATTTCTCTAACGAAGGGACAAAATTAACTTTGCCGTTCGAAAACTGTTGTCTCCATACATGAATATACAAAATTTTTACTTTTCCAAGTACATTTTAAAAGCTGGTCGACTATTACTCGGAAACTTGTAAAGCCTACTAAGCTGTGATAGTTTTCCTTTTAATTAATTTCATTATTTATACCACTGCCGTGATTTTTTTTTAACATATCCCAAAGTAACCAATTAGCTGGCAGGAGGGGAGGAACTTGACTCTAGCAATAATTTGCCATTTAAGGCTTAATTTTACGCAAATGGATCTCTGAATCGAAAAATGGTTTTCACAGGCCTGTAATATTTTTGAATGGCCTATTCAATGAAAATTAATTAAATTATATGTTTTATTTTACCACTTTGTCGGCGTGATTAATATGTATATCCATGCCAAATTATAGCTTTCTAGTACTAAGAGTCTATCTATGGGCTTAGCTGCGGACGGACGGATTGACATACGGGCAGATGGACATGGCGAAACTTTAAGGGTTCCTTATTGACTACGGAATCCTAAAAAAGAGTAACGAAATTTGTGTGAACAATAACTAAATTGCTTGCCACTGAACTAAATTACCTACTTATCTAGTTAGATAAAATTAAAAAATCTGGCAGTTATAATAAAGAAAATCTAGTAAGATTTTCTTTTTTATAACAGCCAGATTTTTCTTATAATCCCCGATTAGCAACGAAATATAATGTGCCTATAAATTACACATACAATTGCCACATTTTCAAAAGCGTACCGATCCGTTGGTACGCTCCGATGAAATCTTAATCACACCAATCTTACATGGTCTGTTAATTTACGTTTAATCATCTATATGAACTTGTGTACAATTTGAAATCGACCGTTGAAGATGGATAGCGGTAACAATAGAAAAGATTTTTGTTGTTAGGCGGGATAATACCCGGGCACAGAATGTACGTACTGGTTTGTATTGAGCAGCTACTTTAAACTTACAAGGGATCGGCAGGCTTATTATGTATCTTTTGCAAGAGTAAAACGATATCAAATTTTTGCACAATAATTGCTCTTGAATACAAAAGTTTTAGAGCTGTTGGCGGTTTTTTTTAAATAAGTGCATTTGACAAACAGCGAACGATTGTGTAGGACCTACCATATCTACACTGCAGGTAATGCCGACTTTTATGACATAAAGCGTTTGACTGCTATCGTTTTTCTCTTGCAAAAGATACGTAGTAAGTCTGTTGGAGACCTTCTATTTAGCGCAAACTCTATTTGTGCGTTCCTTTTATGTTGGACATTGTGGATTGAAGTCTTAAACGCGCAGATTTCCATATTTTGCTTTTCCAAAATCTTTTTAATCGATTTTAAATAAAGAATGCCTTGCAATATGTGATGGATTCTTTTTGTAGTCAAGGCTACGTTTTACATGAGTCCAAAGAATTTGAGAAATACAAGATGTCCAACATCAACTTATTTACCCTTTTCTATGTGAACTTCAGTTGTCATGCAAGTAGGAACGAGGAAACCTGATCTCGAAGGAATAGGTACATATTAAAAATATTCAAACACGTAAACAGATACGAGATTGTAAAAAGTATACCAACATAACCTAGTAGGTAGGTAGGTAGTAGGCTTTGCTTTGAGCTTACTAAGCTACTTAAATGAACTGATTAGCGTTAGTGGGCTAAGGACTAGCCTTAATGGCAATGATTTCTGCTTATCCCATTGCGGGCAGTAATGTTATAGATATGCGAGCAATTCTTGTCTCGTCTAACAGGCTTTGGCAAGTTATAGGGATTTTGAAGTCAGGCATTGTGACATAAAACTTTGTATGAATTCAAAAGCATGTCTCATTCAAAATAAATACTAAATAAAACTCTAAAATCTTATTTTTATTCTAAGTGAATAAACTTGACTAACTTTAATTGTTTATGCAATTCTTCTGTTAAATTCAATTACATACCTCACAAATATTTCGGCACTAGCAGCAAGAATACTTTTAAAATTCAGACGCGAGCATACAACACTGTATTGATTTAAGCACTGTTTTTCATATACGCGTAGTCCAAGCGAATTGGGTCAGCATAAACAACAGATTTGATTTAACTGAAATCCGGGCAGCAAGATACACACAGAAAGATACAATTTACAAAACCATAGTGCTCTAGATATATTCAATTTGTGCACCGCTCTGCCGAGGAATGAAGTTCGCTCGATCCGATAACGTTTACATTTTTATCGATAAATTGGAATATGGTAGCGACATCCCTATTCAAACTTTTGGAAAATAAGATAACTTCTGCGCAAAATTTTTTGTAGCAGAAACATAAATAGATACTGTTGACAATTTGGGTCCATACATATACAAATCTGAACGCACTAAACGTTTTGGAAATACTTTCATTATGCGTACTGCTAAGGAGTGGAATGTCCTGCCGGAGTCTGTGTTGCCCGATATGTACAATCTCGGGGTCTTTAAGTCAAGAGTGAATAGGTTACTTCTAGGCAAGCGTGCTACACCGTCGACCACATCGTCGCTTAGCATCAGGTGAGATAGTGGTCAAGCGCAAGCCTATATATGCAAAAACAAAAAAAAATGCAACATTTTAATGATTACGGAAATTACCAAACTTAAAAATGGCCAACTCCATATCCATGGGGACATAACACACAAGAACAACATAACACTAGTTTTTCGCAGAGTAAGGAAGAGATGTACCTTTGAAGTAAAAACACTACAACTAAAGAGGAACAACGATTAGGAACTGTTCTATTAGTCTTGCATTGGCAGAGAAAATAAACAATAGTTGGTAGTGGGAGGAATCGTCCCGCCCAAACAATACAAATTAGCATGAACAAATAGATAGTCCCATGATATTCATAACTATTTATTAAACAATAGACCTTTCTTCCTTTCTATTGGCTGAATTAATTTGGTGAGGAGAACGTGATCAGATTATATTTCGTATCGCTACGGTTTTTATTGGTAGGTCATTAGAATTGTTTATTGACCAATTGCTGTTGATAATTTTGGTCCCTAAAATGTGTGTTCATTACCGCAATTTTTTAGGTCTTCTTTGTTTAGGATCTACCTATATCTAATCGTTACAAGGATAAATGCGGTTTTGGTTTGGTTTAAACTCGAGGCCTTTTTAGGGTTCCGTACCCAAAGGGTAAAAATGGGACCCTTTTACTAAGACTCCGCGGTCCGTCTGTCTGTGCGTCTGTCACCAGGCTGTATCTCATGAACCGTGATAACTAGAGAGTTGAAATTTTCACAGATGATGTATTTCTGTTGCCGCTATAACATAAAATACCAAAAACAGAATAAAATAAATATTTAAGTGGGGCTCCCATACAACAAACATGATTTTGTTGCCGTTTTTTGCGATAATAGTACGGAAACATTCGTGCGCGAGCCTGACTCGCACTTGGCCGGTTTATTATTTATACAGTTTGCTTCACCACTTCTATAAAAAGGCGAGTCACGTTGTCTAGAGCAAAATTTTCATGTTACATTCAGAAACCCGCACTGGATCTCTGTGGTAAATTATGGCCAACTCCTTCTCACAGAGGATGCCTGAGTTCCATCATTAGTGGGAAAGTTATAGACTGATGTCCTATAAAGGTTATGCGTAAGAAAACAATGCAATCTCACCATATGTAATATGAGCAGGACGCCAATAGCCAAGCCCCTTCGAAGCCGCATCTGTAAACAAATAAATTCGAAATATTAGTGGATAGTTTCACTTCAAGCAATGCTTAAAATAACACCGTGGGAATTATAGAAACTAATGACAAAGTTAAACCTTTGTTCGGTTTCTTAGTATAATCAAATCCAATGAAGGCTAATAAAAAAGATACAACCAAAGTGACAGGTATGCAGGTGGTTACAGGTTGATTTACAAAAGAAAAAAAAAGTTTTTTTTTTTTAAAGAGCATTCATCGCTTACTATCAGGTGAGATAGTTGTCAAATGCGAGCATATTAAAAATTATTAAAAAAAAAAACAAGAAAAGGTGTTTTTGTATGGGCTTTACAGTTATAATGCATGTTTATTACTTCTACTCTTTATATAAATAAAGTTATTTTTGCTACTTTTAACAAATAAGGCTCTGTAAAATAAGACAAACGGTTAATTGCATTCATTTTAAAGAAATGCCTAAAGAGTATAAAAAGTAGGATAGTAATCCTAGTTTTTTATCACATCTATAAATAAAAATTGCCTGTGTATTTACCCAAATACAAGAAACATTTTTTTTAAAACTCGTGTTTGATCAAAGTTTTAGTGCCCATTAGCACCTAGCTTGGGAAAGTGTATTGTTATGTTATTTAAGTTTATTTGTGTCTGCCTAGATTTTGAACCTAGGATATAATTTGACAATGACCTAGTTAGTCCTAGACTGAAAAATATTTTAGCAAAAAAATCCTACATAATATGGATAGTAACTTACAAAAATTCTTACTCATACCTAAAGATGATGGAGCATTCATGAATAAAGCCCACCGTAGATAACTTCTATATTTTCTTACGATTTTTCCGTATATTTCGCAGTCGAAATATATACCAGTGGGAACTGAATATTTTTCACACATAGCGACAGAAGATTTATGCTAATATCACGTAAAATACACACGTGAGACGGAGAAATTCAAACAATGTAGACAAACGTAGTAGAAAATGAAGTCCACACACGATTCCGCCATTGTTAGGTACTATCCAAAGATGCAGAATAATTAGAGAATTAAAATCACGTGTAACTGCCCATTATTTAGGTATAACAATATAGGAGTATGAGCTTTTACGGCGAACTCTGCGAACAATTGTATCATTATCTCATACAAAGCTCACTAAGAGTACACTAAACAGTGCATCTTCCAATATAAGCTGATATCCCAATGTACAGAAATCCTAAACAATCCGAGGTCAACTTAACTTTACTTGGTAGCTATATACCTAAGAGGTCGTGTGCACACCCGTCATCACTATTCTCCCATGATGGTCCCACTTTGTCAGCAGCTGGTACAGTTTCCAACGATGTAGAACGGAATCTGGTGCCGTATTGTGATTTTGTTTCCACGACAGTATTTCTCTGTGAACTGTACCTGCACACTACCATTTTGATTACGTACGATTTTAGCATTGCTTTAGTGTGCTCAACTGCACAGATCGCAGTTTCACCAATCTAAGATATATCAATCGTACATAGAAAATGTTATAAGTATGCAAAATTCCGCCTTTCATGTTATCCTGGCTTTTATTTTAATTTCTGCTCATGATCTTCTTTTGGACCATTTGCTTGTCAGCAAGGTGTAAGCGGAACCGATAGGCCCAAACAAGATGCAAACGTTTTCACAGCGGTTTTACTTTTTCTTTTTAAAGGATTAACTTAAGCTTTCGGTAGCTTAATGTCTTTTTCTTCATCGTTAGTTACCCATCGCTAATAATATGTAATTTTGTCTAGGTCCTCTGGGTTCGCCAGATATATCCATGTAGTTCTATTTACATTTAGGTAGGTATTGCCACTCTTCTTTTTGAAATAATCGTTATAAAATACATACAAAAAGCGCTTTTATTCTATAGCTTTCATTTACGAAGGAAATCGAAAAAGTTTTTCAAGAGTAATTCGGAAATTCCGGGAAACATGTTAGGGACTTTATAGAAAGTACTTTATAAGGAACAGGAAAAACATTTGAGGCTCAATCTAAAATGTTTTTCCGAGCGAAATAAGTGAATTACTTTTCAATAATGAACTCAAAACAAGGTGATTTTTTTCCTTGATGGGCAATTTCGGCTTTAATTAATTGAAATACTGATGCTTAAAAATTATTATATATATTTTATACTAGCGAACGCCTCGCGGTTTCACCTGAGTAGTTCCCGTGCCCGGGAGAACTTAGGGATAAGAAGTAGCCTATATCACCCGCGAATAGTGTAGCTTCCCAAAGTTGAAAGAATTTTTGAAATCGGTCTAGTAGTTTTAAGTTTATTCATTACATACAAAAATACAAATCTTCAATTTTCATATATTCAAATCTTTATAATATTAGTATAGGTTTGTCGTTATTTTTAATGCATTCAGTGAGAGTAAAGGGACTTTGATGAAAGTTGGTGTATTAATGTCACTTGTGAAGGAAACAGGCGTTATGGTATGTTTATATCTATATAGGAACTTATTCTCATCCTCCTGCCTTTATCACAATTTATTTATGTTCGGATGAACATGTATTAATTCTTCCTAAACACATCTATATATTATGCCTTCATCTCAATAGCTACATCATTTCTAGCCATTTCATCCTTCACACAATCTATCCAATCCATGTTTTCTTTGGTTTTACTGTCCCTTTATAACCGATCACATCCGTTAACATTTTTCACCTATCTATGAAGTATGTAACATGATGTTTTAACTTCCCTCTTTCAAGTATTTTATCTAGAAATGGACACATTTTCTAGATTCTCAATAACACATAGTATCTGTCGTGCATTAGAGAAATATAATCAAACGTTAGATAAACAACAATTTTATATACAATATGCTACTTTCCTCATAAAATCGTGAGGCCGTCTACTTTGTTCTACAATTTCTTTTATTTGTGATATGTTTACAACTTTTCTCTCTGGCGAATGATTGAACATGAACAACTTTCATTATTATAATAACGAAATTTATTCTTAAGCATAAAATAAATTTTATATATAGGTACGAGTATATATTGGTGGAATGAGAAAGTGATGGTCGCTTATTCATGGTGATTTTAATTAGAGTCGGGGGTGCTCAAAGCTAATGATATATGATTTCACACATTTAAAGCATGCTAGCTATGTATCCATTTATACATCTTAATGGTAGGTTATCATTTTCTACTTAGCCAAAAAAGCAAATATTTTTAATCGACTGCCCAAAAAGGAGGAGGTTTCTCAATTCGACCGTATATATATATATATATATATATTTTTATGTGTGTTCGCGGATAATTTCGTCGTTTATGAACCGATATTTTGATAATTCTTTTTTTGTTGAAAAGGGGATATCCCAAGGGTGGTACCGTGATAAGGAAACCATGATCTGATGATGGGATCCTAGAGAAATTGAGGGAACTCCTCAAATATTATAGGCATATATATAGATGTACTTTGGCTATAAATGATTTATTTTCATGTTAATTGGAGGTACCTACAAAATCTACAACTGACTTCCAAAACAAAACACTATAAAGCGAAAAATAACTTTCTTTTCCGAAGTCGGTGTAGAATAACGAAAATTAATGGGTGCAAAAGACACCGACTTCAGAAAAGAAAGTTATTTTTCACTTTGAAGTGTTTTGTTTTGGAAGTCGGTTTGATATTTTGTTTAAAAGTTTTTAATGTGAATAGTTTGATTCAATGCAAATGGTTGGAAAGAAAAAGGCACAACAAACGCCCACGTTCAATGCAATTCAAACAACCTGCAAAAGCGAGCTTTGTTGTTGTACCTAATTTAAGATTGAATAAGATGTACCTTCAACGAATTATCGTGTATGACATATCTGACAAAAGAACAGTATAGAGTCAAAATAATGATATGCTGAGACGACTATAAACTAAACTTGTTAAGAATTCTTTTGATACTTTTACAATATTTGTCGTAGCAATATGACTTCTCAACAAGGTAACAACATGAATTAATTGTTAGTTTTATTGATTTTTACAAGATAATAAAGAATTATGACCATCTTCTGCAGTTATTAAAAGCTCAGAATTAGTCAAAAATATCTTTGTCACAGCAGACTATAATTCAAAGACTAAGAATAAAAAATTGCGATCACGCACATTACATCAAAATACCATCAATTATTTCTAAACTTCAAATATTGTATTTGCATTTGTAATGATGTTTATTTCGCTACGTTCATAAATCAAAGTAAAGTGGATCTTTATCAGAGCTTCGATCTGCCCACTTTCGATTGCCGACGTAGAAACATGTACACATTTTAAATAATGAACATCTCCCTCCATTAGAAATTGTGGTTCAAGGGTGAATGGGTCACGTTGCCGGCAAAGACTTCGATCGAATCGCGAAAGGAATTTACCTTCTTATTTCCCTTTTGCTTCACTGAAAAGGGAAAGTTTGTATACTTTGTATATCTTTCCTTAAAGATCGGGAATGCCATTATGTTTTATTTCGTCCCCTCCAACTATCTCTGCTATGTTATTACGGAAACGTGGTATGTTTAATTAAGGTCCAAGAGGGTTATTGTTTTCCGTATGTAATATTGTTTGTGCTTTCGAAATCCGACTTGCGGTAAGAATAAATACTTCCTTTGTGTATGTGAGAAAGATATCGTTTCCTTCATTAGGTTTATACCCACTGGGCTTTTAATGTTTGCAGTTAATTTTGTATCGGATATGAGTCGGAATGAAGTGTTTATTAATTGAAGCTCAGTAAATAACACCCGACAATTAAAAGATAAACTTGCAAAATAACAGCCTATGCAGTCCAATCTCAAACATCTCATTTAGCGCTTTAATAAAAACAAAACACAGCCGGCCGCCGCTTAATTGGCGGGAGCTCGCGAAAGTAAAGACGTAGTCACACCGCACCACTTTAATCACCGAATTTTGGGCGTTCCCGCTGAACAAGTTGTTTTTCGGGGCAAGTGGGCCGTGGGAGAACCGGGAGAAAGTACTACAGCACACTACCGGTACTCTTTGTACATTGGCATACTCTTTAGACTTTTTGCGGTGCATTTTCGCTGGTAAAGTATGCGGTCACAGTGCGTCCATTGTATAATTACAGGGTGTGGTAGGCCCACAGCCATGGCAGAGCTTTATTGCACCTCCGATGATCACTTCAAAACGTTTTCACTGCGGCCGCGGCCTCAGTTTATTTGCAGATTAACAATTAATAAAACGATCCATTATTTTTATGGCTACACGGTTGTTACGAGTTATTCTCGCGAGTTTAAAAGGTGTGGCGATAAAGTTTAATTTTAATGTTCTTTTATGATACCGTATTATGTTTTTGGAGAAAACAAAGTGTACAATTTTACTTTTATTGGGTCGCTAAATGAGTATGAGTGAAGAGGAAAGATAAATTGGAAAGTTGTTTAGGTTCTGTATAGTACCTTTGTATTTTACAAATTATTAATCACTAGCGACCCACCCCGGCTTTGCCCGTGACAAATTATACACAAAAACCTTCCTCGTTTCTCACTCTTTATATTGGTGAAAACCGCATGAAAATCCTTTCAATAGTTTTTGAGTTTATCGCGTACAAACACGGCGGGGGACTTTATTTTATAAAATGTAGTGATAAACAAAAAAAAGTTAATTAAAAAAATGAAACTCGTTTTTCTATTTCTAAAAAAGAAATAAATAAGGAGCGTGCACGCAAGGATCCAGGAATGCACTATACCATTCCCCTTGGCTCTAACGCGCGCTCGTATCGGCTCCTTTCGCATTTCGCACCCGCGGTGGTACTCAAACATTCAAACATATAAGTGTTATATATTTTTGAAATCACCTCTTAAAACCCTTTATTTTGATACCCCACACGATGGGCTTGGAACAAAAAAAAATTACCCCCATAAAATGGCGCCCAAAATCCACCATTTTTTTATTTTCCAATTTTAATGTAGGCAGTGACACTCACAGGGTCGGGTAAGACAAATCGAATGACGTAAGAATCATCAAAATCGGCTAACGCGTTTGGTCTCTAGAACGCCACATAGGAACATACATACATAGACTGATAAACACATTACCCTCCTTCGGCAGTCGGGTAAAAATCCGATTGTCGTCCTAGTGAAGGTACACAGATGCACACATCTGCCTAAATCAATTTCATAACTAGTTTATTTCACTAATCTAGTTCAATTAGGAACCCTGTGTGAACATAAATATTAAACGAAATCTGATTAATTCACACGACCATCATTTAAAGGCACTGTAATGACTTACCTACATAATTAATTATCATCATAATATGAGAGCAAAATTTTCTATTACCATTGCTCTATAATGATGTAACAAACTTTCTTATTTCTCAGAATTTAACTCCGCCGTGATGTGTCACCTGTTTTAAATTAGATGACAAATGTCTTGACTGCGATATGTTATAAGTCTATAATCCTCTTAGTGCTCAAGCAAAATCCTTCTTATATAGGCAAAAAAGAGTAAGACGATCTTGTAATGTTATATAATCTCTGAAGTCAAATCAAGCGTTACAGATAAGACCGTCGATTCTAGACGTCGCCTAAGAAACATCTTAAAACGGATAGTCATGCTCGCCAATCTAAATTTTTGAAATGCCTATTTTCCCCTTGCCTTGTGAAGTTTGGGGTAAAAATATCTTTACTGGCTTCTAAAGGATCAAAATATGTTTTCGCGTAGACGCGAAGGGTTATCACAGGGAATGCATTTCTGCTACCTCATACACTTTTCTCAGCTTCTCCGCATAAATCATTTGATTTTAATCATCCAGAATTAATTCTAGAATTTCTAAGATACGAGTACATTAAGCTCAAACAAGAGCTTAAAAATAGTTTTACAAAACGTGACGCCTCATTTTTTATGAATTTCCTCTATTGTAGGCCCGTTCTCCTCTTCTTGCCGTCAATCACCAAACATTTCATTTTGACAATTATTATCACTTGCAGAATGTCACTTTGTATAGAGTTCCTGTACAACAATATCACTCTGAAAGTCATGACCACCAGACCACGTGGACATTACTACCTTGCCGCTGGTATCATTGCCTTCGTGCGCACGCTTGTGAATCTCTCGCGCCCACCTCATACTTTCACTGCGGACTTGACACGATTAGCTCGAGCCCTTCGATAAATTTATTATGCGAAAGAATTTTGTTTATCTCCGTGTGTTTGGTATTGGTTACTATGGGATCGGATTGTATTACTATGGGAATGGTTTTAATAGGGCTCTTGTGTTTTGGGATTATAATCTATGTCGCTGTCACGTGTGACTTGTGTTTTGGTATTTTTTTAATTGGCCCCGTTATTTTATTACTCACAATTCTACTACCTACTTTACATACTAGTTATCATCATCACCAGTCTTTGCAATTTACAGGCGAAAATCGATTCAAACTTTTTGTTAAAGGAGCAAGGCAAATCCACATCGCGTCTTTCATCTCGCATGTCACCGAAATTACTTGAGCAATTAGGCTGCTGATCTCACACAAAAAGCTTCAAGCTAAATATTCAAGATAGAAATCAAACGAATCGATGAAAGTAAATTATTCTGTACTACCAACTTTTACGCATTTCTCTTTACCCAATATTTGCATAAAAATCATAAAACATTCGAAAGCGGCTATCTCCCATACAAACATAACAAGGCACACGCATGGTCTACCGATCCAAAAGCCTTAGGCGGATCAAAACACAAGAGACAAGTCTAGACTAAAAGTAAACAATATCATTGAGTAAGGAAGCTATCGCGCACTAGATCTTACCGAGCATTGACCTGCGCGGGGGCATACAACGAAACTGAAAGTAAATCGCGACAATGTAAACTGAGGTACCTCTACCTACCTATCTACAGACGCGGTGCGAACAATTTCAAAGTGATTTATTATTCGCGATTCATTAAGAGATTTGGAAGAGGTCGTGTTCAGAGAAAATTAATAAAGGTTGGTTCGGATTAAAAGCTTTATGTTTAAGTGTGTAACGATGATGAAAGCTTTAAAACAGAATGGGTTTAAGATAAATAAAATAAGGTTTAACAGGTAAGTTTTAATAAAAAGGAAAAGTGACGAAAGGCAAACGATTGGAAAAAAGGAAGATTTTTCGATACTATGAGCGAAAATAATGAAAAATAGTAAGTTACATGTGAAAAGAAAGCTGAAAAGAGTCATGTCAAATAGTTAGACAAGGGTCTCGCCACTGTTACGGGTGAAAGCACTTGAATATGAATAATTTTATTGGGACAAGCAAGAATGAAGAGTCGTTAACTGCATTATGACCTAGCAAGTATAATATGGGTTAAAGGTCCAACTCTTATGATACAAAACTCCACTCAGAAAGGTCACAATTTGTTTTTGATAAGAATACACTACAGCCAATGTTAAGTGTAGATAGATTGTTAGCTACCAATAAAACTATATTTAAACCAATCAACTTATTTAAACCTCTAGAATACCTTATCATGCTAGTTTACATTGATATAAGATAAGATTTAGAGTTCGACTATAGAACACAAGGTATGATTTAGGTATGAACAACAACTCTAAAACTGATGAACACCACTTCTATTAAAGTTATGGTTGTTAACATAATGTTCGCGTTCCGACGCTATCTCATAAAACTTAGTTCATGAAAGTTAGAGTTGAAGTTGAGATGACATGGCGATATTATAGACTAGTTTAGTCACTGTTACAAAACTCGCAAACTTGGGATGACTGATGTTGTTGGCCATAATTACTACAAGTATTTTTTTTTTTATATCTGATGTTAGAAGAAAGAAAAAATTTGCTAAACGTAATAAGGTAGGTTTAGAATCAGTAGAGAAAGTAAAGAAATTTTAACACTTGGGTATTTACACGTTGTGAGTTATTAAACAGACAAAATATAGTAAGAACGTTCGAACGTGGAACGTCCAATTACCCTAAAAATGTAGCACTTCCCTACGAATCAGGAAAACAAATTGAAATGCTTTTTAACGCTCAACGCTCTCGACCGAAACTCTTTATTTACACTTTCACCGACGCTGACACTTCTAGGATGTCGAGGATCTCATGTCAACCTGTCAGAGACTTGTCACGATTTAAAAAGAGACAGACATACACGTCAATCAAGCGTGCGACAAAGACAGTTACACATTACGTTTTCAGTTACAATTTCGTCAGTCAAATCTCTGCGGTCAACGACACTATCTCGAACTTTTGCTTTCGCTAAAACCAGAATTACCTTGGGTCTTTTAATTGGCATATTAGCTTGGCGATGTTATATTGAGTAAGTGTGCTACGGCAAACTAAATATTTGCTTGGAAAGTTATCAATATTTACTAACGTGACTAAGAATCGAGTACTATTGGGCACACAAGTTTCTCAACAGATTTTACTTTTGTAAAAGACTATTCTTGTTCTCCTTTGTATATATTCTTAAATTTTGAAATACTAAAATTTGGTTGTAGACAGAAAGGATTTTTTGTATTTGAATTCATAAAATGTCCGTTGCAGAAATTTTTGATTAGTATGAACCTGAGCTACACTTTCGTAAACTTGATATATTTTCCATCTCTCAAGATATGTGACCTTAACTTGATTCTAACTTGTAAAAGCGTAAGTGCTTTTAAGCCGAGTTAGATGTTATTTGATTAACACTTACTTTGACCCAAACCAGCCGTATCGTCTACGGAAACATCACATTATCACAAATTCTATTTGTATGAATGAATCTTTTTTTATATATAACGAATAGAACGATACGCCTTACATAATTAAAGAAAATAATGATCTGCCTAATTTAAATGAAGAAAAAGTAATTCCCGATAGAACTAACAAAGTTTATGAATATACACAAGCAGACAAACATGATACAGTTCTTATCACAACAACAAACAAACAAGAGAAACAATTATAATAATTAAATACAACAATCCCTATTGACGTAGCGTTCACATGGAATCCTAGGAACTGTTGACAGTTAGAGTTAATTGCACCACACAATGACGGCACCCACTATGGCTGAGAACCTGCGGGGCTGCATCATAAACCCACATCGAAGACCCGCTGCCCCACATCCAACGGAGGTCGACGAAGAGACTGTTAGGCCTCAGAATAAGCGAACGATAAAAACATATCGAGCTTGGATGTGTTTATGGTAGTGTGAACAGCCTTTGAGTCTGTTTTAACGGTTTGAAGACGTTAAGAGGTGTTGTGGGATTTGACAGTTTGTTCATAATTTGGGATAAGTTAATTATTTTTATTGCTCTTCACACTTGCTTTGATAACACTTGTTGATTAGCTATATAGCAATTAAAAGTACTGATAATACTGTGACCAACTTCAGTGCTGACGACATAATTAAACCATAAATACAAAGATACCCTGCAGGAGATAAAGACTAATTATCCAGTATGATCTGACTAAATGACAAAATATCGTGATCATAATTTAGTATGAAACCCATGAAAAGACAACAAAAGTAGCAGTTCTCTTTAAAATTGGCTTCATATATGACATCAAAGAGTTTAAGTATTATTGAATTAAAAAAGAAATCAATATATTTTGGGCTGTCTGTCTCATTCGCTGCTTTTAAAGCCTGACCACAGTCAGCCGGTTCTCACCAAACTAATCAACTTGACGGGCGTTTTGGTTATTTTCGTCGACTCTTTAATTGACTGTTATTCATATTCGATTAACTACATCTTTTTCATATTTATCTTTACAGTTATATGATCAATCATATTCATAAACGCTGTTATTTGCATCGAGTTGTGGCATAATTTGTTTAGCAAATATTTTATTCAAAATATTTGAGGTTGTTAGCATTGATTAAGTGTTTGTAATTGCTTGATTGTGTTTGAACAAATGTATCGATTAGAGATTGTAATCTTACAATAATATCGATAAGAAATATTAAAGATCTCCAATACCACCTTTGTACTCTAAGTTTAATTACAACGCCCAGCCCAGAATATTAATGAATATCATCAGCTAAAATTAATTAAACAAAAACCCAACGCAGCGAGTGACTGACCGCAGCAAATCCGTAGCCAAACGTATAATTACATCTATGTAACGTAAGTAAGAAATAAATCATACAATCGGGCGAGGTGAGCGGTAAGTAAGAGTAGTCAAAAACGAAAGTAGAATCGATCTAAAATCGACGCAGCCGAAACATCGAACTCGGATTGTGGTCAGTCGGTCGGTAACTTTCACCGGCTACTAATTAGTGATACCGAGTATCGATGTTTACAAGACCACCGCTGTGAATATCGATATCAATGTTACGCACCTTATCTATCAGCGGATGACATTCCATCTAATTTGACGTGGGAAATGAATTGAATGTACGGCGATAAGACTGGAATGTCTGGCTTCTGGATTGATGACTTTCTGTAGCTTTGAAGACATTAATGACGTAGGTCTTTAAGAAAGAAGAAATTTTTTCGAATTTATAAAGCCTTAAAAACTCTTTCAAGTTATCCCTAATACCATTAAAGAAAATTTTACTCAATAATCTTATGACTATCATAAATCTACCAATTAATAACAACCAACAAAATAGAGAATCAGTTTCCAAATTATTTAACGACCTTCAAATCAATTCAATGACTGGTAACAATTCAAACATATTATCTTTACCTGCTAACTATCAATCATAATTCTTCAATCAATTAACGAATCTTCTAAATAAACAACAAGTTTATTTTTTTAGAATTCAAAGAATATCAAATTATATTTTTTTCGATATATCGATGTTTTGCGTCGAATAAGTGGCGCAACACTATCAAAAGCTCGCCGCTGACCGACGTATGCGAGCCCGCCTTTAATCGATTGGGCGGGCAGACAAGAAACATGACGTTACAACATACATACTTATAATGAAGCACTCATTCAATATTTAAAGGAATTTACACTCGGAATGAAATAAATAGTATAGGTAATTTTAAGAATGATGATAACTAATGAAAATCAGGAGACAAGATATATATATTTTAAAATACCGAGATTTATCGATAAATAGCAGAGTGATCCAATCACCATAATATAATAATAATCATTTTACAGCAGCACAGCAGAATATGACACACATGCTGGAGTGCCCCAAGTGCCCAAACACTTGTACTTTGGAGGACCTAATGAATGCCACTGAAGCAGCTATTGGTGTGTCTGCCTACTGGTCCCAAAATATCTGAAGAGTTTTCCATCGTTTCGAATAGAAGAAGAAGCAGCATAGCAGTGCTATTCTGTAAATAAATCACCGTGAAAACTTAGGTGAAGTAAGCTGTCAATTCACCTAACCACTTCATCTTCACGCTCACTTCCACCTTTCACGGTGACATTTTAATAGAATAGACTCTCTGATTAGCAAAATTACATCGTTGGATGTTTACAAAACCTTGCTGTTTGAAGTTCAAATTGCTTCTTTTTCTTTCGCTGGAACTGACGGTCATAAAAATGACGTGTAACTCGCAATCATAATAAAACACTTCTATAAAATTCTATCCATACAATATCTAATACCACGCAAGCTTGAGCGCATGCAAGAACAATTATATTAAGGAAAGCGGAAAACTCAATTAACAAGAAAAATAATGTTATTTGGTCCATCAACTGTCATATTAAAATTATTGGCTTGTTTTGATCTTCAATCCAATGGATGTGACTTTTGAATACATCTAAATTAATAGTTATATAAGTGATAATAATATCATTATATCACGTCAATTATTCAGTATCATTGATAGGCTGAATTGATTGATCGACTCACTAACTATTGATAAAAACGACTGACGAATGACAGAAGAAAAGCTTCGATCACGCAAAGTTTATTTATAAGCCGTATTGTTGTGAATTAATTAGCAACACATCTACCGTGCGAAAACGAGTGCGAAATTAAGAGATAGTAAAATCAAACAATGACTAATGATGTGCACACATTGTTCGAAAATATATCGATAGTTGCGCGGCGAACAAAAGATCGTTTATAAATGTCAATTAGAGGTTGCTCCGATCGTGCTTTCTCTATATATATGTTCTCATGCAACTTTTGTAAAAAATCTGAAGCCTCTTTTGAAGTTTTGTGTATCGAGAAACTCGATTAATTTTGAATGCGGTTGTCGTGCAGCCTTCTTTGCGTTTACACTTTTTTGTTGAAAGTAGGAATTAATTATTTGCTTAATTTGATGTAAAGCCATGTTCAAACATTATTTTACGATCTCGGTTTATTGTAAAGAGAAATCAATAGCGCCTTAATTAATAAGAATATTCTTAATTACCTATCTAGATCTACTAAATTCTCACATTAATTTTGCGGTCTTGAAACTGAGTTCAAGACCGCAAAATTAATGTGAGAATTTGTCAATCGCATGTAAACTACTGTCGATTTTTACGATTCATTTAATCAATCACACAAGTTAGTAGGTACAGTTTTTGTCACATTAATTTTGTGCGTTTCAGAAATTGGACACAGCACTGTCAAAAATATTTTCCTTGTACGCAAGCCAGAAATATGAACGAAAACAAAACATCATCAATCATAATAAAAAAGGCAATTTTCAAAAAAAGGTCCCTGACATTGACATCGACAAAGGCTGCCGAAATGTCTGTGAGCAAATTATTACACTTTCGCTGTCAGTGGCCAGTACGTACTCCGTACCCACCTATACGGTCGTGCCGCGTTCGGCTTGTTTCGTCACAGTTCGGCCGCAAGCGATTGTCCTTTCAATCACTGACGTCACAAGGCAGTTAGTCAATAACATTGAACTTTCATTAAGTAGGATAAGTGGGGAAACTCTGAACTTCACTAAAGGGAGGTTCACAAAGCTTTTTGTATTTGAAAGTAAACAACGGTTGGAGACGGATACAATAAAATTTACTCTACGATCAGCTACCAATATTTAAGCTTAACGATCTGCATTGTCATAGCATGATCTATAGATTACCGTAAATCGGAAAAAACACTACAAACATTATAAGAAGATTGTAGAAAGATTTCTATGTTGCGATGGCAAAAATGAAGGATAGTATTGAAATTTTTGTACCTATACAAAGAGGTGTATTGTTTATAGAGTAGAAATATAACTATGGCCAATTTTATATATTCTCTTGCAACTGAAGACTGAACAAACAATTCTATTTCATCTATTCCAAGTTTTACATTGTTTTATACGATCAAAACTATGTAGACCTGCCACATTCAATATAGACCTGTCAAAATATCAACTTACTCATCAACGCACAATCCGTAGAACAATCTACACATTTTTTGTTGAACACATCGATCAAAATCTATCGACATACATAAGTACAATGTCTGATTAACACTATTCCGTTCCAATTAACGCGAGTGATGTCGAAAACGAAACGAATTGACGTTGACATTGCGAAAAAGGTTTTATTTTTATCTCGTTTTTTCGCTGTCACTGTTTCGCTTTAAAACCTTTCTAGTGTGAACATTGATAGCGCTGGACAAGTGGACATCTCAATTCGTGAGCGTCAGAATCGCAGGTCAACAGTCTTATTTAGCTTTGAAATTGTGTCTAAAAATTACTTATAAATTGCTTATATTTGCTTACCATAATGAGAGAATTGCTTATTTCATCTATTAAAAGAATTAAAACATTTAAGATTGACCAGCCATTCTGATATCAGAATGGCTGGTCAATCTCTGTAGAGTAGTAACTATGTGGAATCACTGAAATTTTTTATATGCCAAAGATTGCTTATGAATTGCTTATTCCACAATTTATAAGCCTAGACCCAGTAGATCCTGTTATTCTATCTATAAGCTAGACAAGGATTTAAAAGCCCCTGTGCCTGTTAAATTTATGAGAGCAAAGTAACGTATGTCGAAAATTGCGTTTATATATCAAAAGGTAAGATTATTTATTAACCGTTTCTTTATTTTCTGAAATAACCGAATGGTGCCTATTTTCAAGGGCGGATTTAGGGGGGGGGCACGGGGGCACGTGCCCCCCCCAGACGGTATTTTGTGTACTGTGGAGATTCCATCACAGTACATACTTAGAAGCAAATCAAATTACAGAGTTGTTAAAATATATGAATAAAATAACAGAAAGAAACTATTCAACACTGCACTGGCGGATGTCTTCAAGGTTCTAGACTGGAGAGGCCGATTCGCCGATGATAAAACTGTCATGGAGGACCCCAGGTGTGGCTGACTCTGGCTTGGCCACCATCAGGGATTTTAATTTTGATAACACAAATATTTAGTCGGTAATTGGTCGAAATTAGTCGCCAAATATTAGATTTAGTCGGTCACTGGTTCAAAAGTTAGAAGGGTTGTTAGGTGGCCAATCTGGAGAGACTCTCCCCAGCTTGGCCAAATTTATATCTCAAAAACTAGGGCACCTAGCGAAGATCTGTTTTCTCCCAGATTTAATCGGTAATTAGTCGAAATTAGTCGCCAAATATCAGAATTAGTCGATCACTGGTTCAAAAGTTAGAAGGTTTTATAGGTGGCCGATCTGGAGAGACTGACCCCAGCTTGGCCACATTTATATCTCAAAAACTAGGGCACCTAACGAAGATCTGTTTTCTCATAGATTTAGTCGCTAATTAGTCGAAATTAGTCGCCAAATATCAGAATTAGTCGATCACTGGTTCAAAAGTTAGAAGGTTTTATAGGTGGCCGATCTGGAGAGACTGACCCCAGCTTGGCCACATTTATATCTCAAAAACTAGGGCACCTAACGAAGATCTGTTTTCTCATAGATTTAGTCGCTAATTAGTCGAAATTAGTCGCCAAGTCACAGATTTAGTCGGGTCTTAGTTTCGAAGATAAAATGAGTTCAACTTTTAAGGTATAGTCCAAGAGCTAGATCATAAGTTTACGAAAGATAGCCAAGAAAAAAATATTTCTATTAATATGTGTAATAAACTTCTAGTTTTTAACCGATTTACCAAAAAGGAGGAGGTTCTATGTTCGACTTTATGTATGTTCATCCATATCTCCGTCAATTGTGGACCGATTTTGAAAATTCATTTCTTTTTCGAAGAGTATGTTTAGAAATTGGTCCCTTTTTACTTTGGTGAAGATCTGATGAAGAACTTTGGAGATATACAACAGAATTCTTCAATAAATAACGGCAGATCTCTCGGGATTGCTGCAATCGCATGTCTATTTATTGTTTATATCATTTCATAACATAACATAAAATCACGCCAGTTTGCTCTAAAGGGGTACGCAGATCTCTCATTTCACCGGTTGTGTTCAAGTTTCACGTTATTCGGCGTTAATCTTTTTTGGCGTTATAAATACCTTACTAAACAACTTGACTATTAGGTAAGTAAAACTAAAAAGGGAAAAAACTTAAAAAAAAAATACTACCGACTTCCAAATAAAAAAATGTGAATGACCTCCTTCGGCAGTCGGGTAAAAATAAAAAGAACTTTTTTACAAAAAAATACTACCGACTTCCAAAGAAGAAACTACAAAGTGAAAAATAACTTTATTTTTGGAAGTCGGTGTCCATATCGAATAAAAATGGTACCTATGAAAGACACCGACTTCCAAAAATAAAGTCATTTTTCACTTTGCAGTTTCTTCTTTGGAAGTCGGTAGTATTTTTTTTTGTAAAATGTTTATTTTTATTTTTATCGGTCTAAAGTCCTTAGAAATGTCAGAGAGATATAAATTCTAAATTAAATATATATTTTTATGTTTTATGTTACTATTATAGGTTATTATACTATTATATGTTAGAGTAGATTAATCTTCTTTGAAAACATTAAACCTTGCTCTTGGTCTATTTGGTGTCAAGATGTACAGTCGCATACAACTGTTTTACCAAATTATAATGTTAGGGTCTAAATTACGTTAGAATAATAAAACTTCTGTTGCCCAATAAGAATATATGATGTATCTACTTAATACTATGCTTGCACGGGGACCCAGCGCTAAGAAAGAAAATTTGGTTCAAATAAATATTACTAGATGGCGAGATATGCACCGATTTGTTATTGAATTGTGTGTCAAATTAACATTCTCTGGAATTGTACATAAATATTTTATGTTCTTGTTCAACCAACTCTCCTCAGCACAAAATTATGTATATTATTTTGCTCATAATCCACATTTCAAAGATTATTTGAACAGATCATTTAACTGATACTCTTTCATCAAAGATGTATATACCTACTTAGATAGGTACCTAATATGACACCATTGGCTCTAATTATGGTAAGAATAATAAAAATTCTGTTGTCGAAATATATAATTATTTATTACTTAAAAAATATTATACTTGTTAGTTCAATATTTTTTAAGTAATAAATAATACCACTGAATAAAACACTGTACCACTGTATAATAATACTGTTGTAAATAGATAAAAATACCTAAAGCTCGTCCGCAGCGTCCGCTGACGGGAGAGCTCGCAGCAGCGGACGCGGCCTGCATCTCAAGCAAAAATTTGTAAAATTCTCATACAACGCCATAGAATATTCTATGTTTGAATTTTGGTGCGAGCCGCCACGCCCGACGCGCCGCTTATCCAGAAACGAGGACTTAATCAAACATATAGGTACTAGGTACCTAAAAAATCAAATTTTAATCATAGTAGACATTTTAATTACAGTATTAATTTTAATCGCTGGAGCGCAGATCGATCTATTTGCCAGCGACTGCCACATTATGTTCGATAAATAATTACATTATATTTATTGTAGATCTGTTTCTAGGTAATACATACTGCTTTTCTTTTTTGGTATAAAATAACATAGAATAACTTTATATTTAGGTTTATATTTTGAAACAAACATTCCACCTTAAGACATCATGTATTGTCTAGAAACTACTTATAGTATTTTGTACTTGCTTGTACCAATGTATGGAGAAATTTATTACTTTAATATCTTTTTAATTACACACCGACTATATCTGTGACTTGGCGACTAATTTAGACTAATTAGCGATTAAATCTATGTGAAAACAGTCTTCGTTAGGTGCCCTAGTTTTTGAGATATAAATGTGGCCAAGCTGGGGTCAGTCTCTCCAGATCGGCCACCTATAAAACCTTCTAACTTTTGAACCAGTGATCGACTAATTCTGATATTTGGCGACTAATTTCGACTAATTACCGATTAAATCTGGGAGAAAACAGATCTTCGCTAGGTGCCCTAGTTTTTGAGATATAAATTTGGCCAAGCTGGGGAGAGTCTCTCCAGATCGGCCACCTAACAACCCTTCTAACTTTTGAACCAGTGACCGACTAAATCTAATATTTGGCGACTAATTTCGACCAATTACCGACTAAATATTTGTGTTATCAAAATTAAAATCCCTGATGGTGGCCAAGCCAGAGTCAGCCACACGGACCCCAGTACAACGCTCGATGACCTCAGTATAGCTTCCGTAAGAATGGGTCCAAAAATGAACATGGATAAACCAAGGTGATGTTGAGCGCTCATATCGCACCCACGCCTATCAAGATCGGTGGCTCCACATCCGAAGCCGTGGACGACCATGTCTACCTGGGACAGACGGTCCAGTTAGGCAGGTTCAATCTCGAGAAAGAGGTCAACCGTCGAATCCTACTCGGCGGGGCAGCATTCGGGAAGCTGCGCGGTTTCTTATCGTCCAACTTACCACAGTGTATCAAGACGAACTTATGGCTCGGAGACGTGGTCGCAATCACAACAGACATTGTGATTGCGATTGTCAGAGTCATTCATAATTTATTTTTATTGCCGTTATATTTAGTATGTATGTATTTATGTATATATTACATAGCATATGTATTTATCTGTGTATCTATTATAATATAGTATTTTAACAATGTTATTGTCACACCAATGACAACCCCACTTCATGTCCAGAAAATTACTGTCCATACCAGGTTGCCTGGAAGAGATCGCGGAATGCGATAAGGCCGCCCATTGTATTTGTATTAATTTTAAGTTTCTTTTTATAATTGTATTTTAAGGTGTACAATAAAGCATATAATAATAAATGGGCCTCATCAGAAAGCTTACATTCACCCAAAGGGCAATGGAGAGGGCCAGGCTCGAGGTGTCGTTGCGGGGAACCGATCACTATTCCGAATATATTTTGGTCGAATTTCATTTTACCGAAAACTATTGACCGAATTCTTTTTTGCTATATGCATTATTTGACATATTTTCAGATCATCGAAGTATCATGTGGCATAATTATGTATTATTTTACCGAACTAGATTTCGGCGATTTACAAAATAACTTTTTGCTTTTGTCCGAAGCCTCTTTTGAACTTTTTTCATTTGCCATATTTTCACTAAATCGAAACAACATGTTAGGGAATATTATTTAGTCACAAATATATATATAGCCAGTTACTTGGTAACATTTTCAATTTAAAATTGAAATAGTCTCATAAAAGTCAATATGTTTTGCTACAAAATTTTGTGACAAAAACGAATCGCTGCAAAATCGACTTCACGCAGTCTTGTCTGTGTTTACGTATTTTCATGCAAATGATTTATTAATAGCTGTCATGCATTAGACATTTTTATTAATTAATTATTTCAAAGAATTTGTTCAAGAGCGAGCGAAGCGAGCTCGGGAATTTAGGGCACCCCGACACGGATAGGTTAGGTTTGAAGGGGATGACGGGAGGTGAAATGAGCGAGCAAAGCGAGCGAACTTAGCTCCCGTCATCTCCTTCGTGTTAGGTTACTTTAGACCCTGTAGACAGAATTAGGAGCCCCGCCGAGCGGGGCTCCTAATTCTAAAAAAATCTAATTGATTATAGGTTAACTGAGACAGTGGCAGACGTGACTTCAATGAAGTAAAAACAAAACGAAACGATAATAGTTGAAAAGTTTTAGGTGAAATGAAATTCGGTCAAATGTTGTTCGAACTTATGATAGGTAACCGTCCTTGCGTGATTGAATCAGAAATGTAGAGATCTGCAAGAGAACCAGGGTTACCGACATAGCCCGAAGAATTGCCACACTTAAGTGGCAGTGGGCAGGGAACATTGCTCGCAGAACAGATGGCTGATGGGGCAGAAAAGTTTTGGAGTGGCGACCGCGAACCGGAAGACGTTGCGTTGGAAGGCCTCCCACCAGGTGGACCAAAAAACTGGTGAAGGTTGCGGGCATCCGCTGGATGCGGGACGCACGGGACCGATCAATGTGGCGACGCTTTGGGGAGGCCTATGTCCAGCAGTGGTAATCTTTCGGCTGATATGATGATGATGAACAGAAAGAACATGAGTGAAACTCTTGTCTTTCATAACCCTTCCTGTACATACTTGAACTTGTTGAAATAAACATGAAGTATGATACTTCAAGTTTATTTCTGACAGTTATTGTTAATTTTTTTGCCTGTCCGCCCCTTGTGCCCCTCCCAGAAAAAAATCCTGGATCCGCCCTTGCCTATTTTAATCATGGCTGTATTTAATAACGATGTATATCTTACTGACACAGAATACTTATGTATTTATTAGTGGCTTAACCGACATTTTTTTTTAAGTTGCCTGTGTTTTCAAACAGGTCTTCTCTCTGTGAGAGAAGAGGGAATGGGCCTTAATCCACCACGCGGGCCCAGTGCGGATTGGTGGATGTCACATGTTTTCGATTTTTTGTGTGCATCAGAATGGCGGGTGTATGATTGGTTCTTGGACTTGCCGATTTCCTCACGATGTTTTCCTTCACCGTTTTTAAAGCAGTGTACTGACATAATTGTCTTAAAGTAAAATGTGTCTGCCTGGGTTCGAACCTACGACATTTAAGTCGGGGCCGTTACTACTTAGGTGATCGGCAAGTGCCTCAAAAATGACAGCAAACAAACATGTTGGGTTTTGAAATAAAATATGTCGTTACACATTTTTCGGTCTTATCCCCTGAGCTCGCCCTACATAAACTGCGTTCAAAAAATGTGAGCTAAATAGTGAAAAAAAAACCGGCCAAGTGCGAGTCAGACACGCGCACGAAAAATCACGTTTGTTGTATGGGAGCCCCACCTAAATATTTATTTTATTCTGTTTTTAGTATTTGTTGTTATAGCGGCAACAGAAATACATCATCTGTGAAAATTTCAACTGTCTAGCTATTACGGTTCATGAGATACAGCCTGGTGACAGACAGACAGACGGACCGCGGAGTCTCAGTAATAGGGTCCCGTTTTTACCCTTTGGGTACGGAACCCTAAAAATAAAAGACGACAGTTATTTTTAACCGACTTCTTATTGAAATACTTATAATAATTATTCTTATTTATTTACATTACATTGAATTGTGCAAATAAATTATATGACATCTATTTCCTAACGTAAATAATACAATGTGGAATCACTTTTTTATTGGAACTTCGTATGATTTTCGTACTTAGATCGTCGTAACATTGCCATACATTTCCACGCCTACAGTGTGCTTTATAGTGGCCCATTTTACCAACAGCAGGCGCCACAAATTCTATAATTGAAAGAAGCTCATATTCATTGTCCTTTAAAACTAGTTTTGCAGGTGCTTCATACACAGACACAGCTGCATCTGATATTTCAAAACTTACAAGATTTCGTAGGATCAGTTCAAATGTTTTTATACCTTTGCAAGTAGATCGACGACATGGTGTCATGTCGGTATTATTTAGTAATGTATTTGCAGCTACTTGAATTTCAGTTGCACTTTTATCGTGTAAACGTAAAACAGATATTTTTCTCGTTACTTTATTTACAGAACAGTTTAAATCGGTGCAATACTCTTTTTCATCCGCACTATAAAGATAGCAGTCAACCAGAATTCGATCAAAAATATTCAACACATTGCATTCGCAATCAACTTCAATAGTAGGTCCTTTTTGAATTTTTTTAAAATATGTTTTAGCTAATGATGTTCTAATTTTATAAACGTCTTTATTGTTCTTTTCACACATACATTTGATGAGCTGGCAAAGCATGTGCTCACTTTCTTGTATTATTTGATTTATAGTACTACCATCAATATATGACAAAGCTAAGGCTTGGCACACGGAATCCATGGCACATGTATTTGTAGTAATCACAATTTCATTATCAACTATAAATCTGCCACCGTTCGAGAGCAATAAAACTTTTCTTTTTGGTTTAGTCTGACATTTGTTATTGTTTATTATACCTAGGCCTTTCCAATTCTCTATCAGACTTGGATTTTCTGAAAAAACCGAGTCGTCAGTAAATTTCAGTACCATTTTATTTACATTTTTACTTTCCGTTTTAACTTTTTTCTGTTGAATTTTTGGCGTTTTCTTTGGAGCTGCTAAGTTATTGTTAGCGATATTCAATTCTCCGGTCAGATATTTTAGATGCTTCATTATAAATTCATCAACACGTAATCTATGAGACTTTGTATCGATTTTAAAAAGAAGCCTTTTCAAGTACTTGAAATAGGATTCTACATTTGAAGATGTAGGTTTGTCTATATTTGATCCATAAAGATTTTTCATTACATTAGACCATATTGGAAACTGGCTCATTAAACGTGATAAAACAACAATAAAAGCTGGAAAGTAGTATAGGTTTTCGTGGTTACCTAAATCATTATCATCACTTAGAGTTATAATTAACTTTTCAGCATCAATTTTATCATAAAACCATTGGGGAGATTTTTGTTCAGACGCTGTATTTTCACGGTTAGTAGTGTTGATAGTGTCTTCAAATAATGATGTACTTGGATCAATGTTTGCATTCAATTGGGCATTATCTACGATTTTGATTTCAGTATCCTTCTCATGAAATGATGAAAGTTTTTTTAGTCTGATCTTGGAATTTTCGCACCTTGAAGGATTTCCACGATTGTTCATACCATCTCTTTGATTTAAGCATAAAATAATCAAATCTGATATAATATCTTTTGCTTTGAGATAATCGTCGCAATTTTTTAACTCAATTAGATATCTGATATAAAAAAATTTCACTCTGTTATCAGTATGCTTAAAACACGACAGGTTAAATAGAATTTTTATAAAATGACTTGTGTCAATGCGTATGTAACAGGTATCATTACAATTTTCTCCTTTTTCTAATCTTGTATAAGACTCTTCGACATATTCAGCAGTAGAATTATATTTCGTAAAGGCCTTTACTGTGGCTCCAATTAAAGCGGAAGAGTCGTCTAAGTTGACCTCATTGGGAACAGGATTATATTTACTCCAAGCATGAAGCCACTTATATATTGTATCCATTGTCTGAATTTCAGATATCATTTGTGAGACTGGGACGGAACTTTGGTTTTCTTTAGTTTTCATGATCAATACATATAAAAATATATGTTTAGTTACTAACATCTTATTATTAGGACCAAAATCTTTAAAGATGCTGCCGGTAGCATCGACACTTAGAACGAGTTTATCAAACTTCTTAATTTTTTTACAGCAGGCTTCTTGTAAGTGAGTCCAATAAAATACATAAAAAGGGTACAAAGATATTTGCTTTATGGCTTCTTTATATGGTGAAATACGAGTCATTATCCACAAAGACAATACTTGATTTCTATCATAATATGAACTTTGTCTATTTTCGTATTTGATTTGTCTCAAGCATCCAACAGTCGGCATATGTGGTGGTTCAGTATCATCAGCATCCATGAGTTCATTAGCTAATTGATTGCGATAAGTGATAGCAGATTCATATTTTAGTTCCTGTGACATTTCAACGCGTTTTGCTGGTGATAATTTAATCTTTTTGTCGGCAACATGAATAAATGATGCATTGAAATTTATTATAGTACACATACAGTGAGCTATTTTATCGACAGGCCAGGAAATCACAATATTTATCGATGCTTTGCATTGTTTACATAAACCTTTGCAAGTGATTCGGTCCTCATTTTTAACGGTATATTGTTTGAAAATCCAAGAACAAGGAGTTTTCATTGCTTGCCATATTTCCTCACGCAATACATGAGCCCACATATGTTTTGGTAAACGGTATTTTTGTGTAATAAGAGGTTTTGAATTTTGAGTAACTTTAAATTGCTTACTTAACGGCTGAATTCTCTCCCATTGATACAAATCAATCATAAAATCAAAGTTTATCGATTTACTTGAGCATAATTCTTTATTTTGTGTAGTATCACTGCTGTATCTGAAACTGTCATCTTCTCTTGTTTCTGGCACATCAAAAAAATAATTAAAATTCTTCTTTACAGAAAGATATAGTCCTTGTTCAGTAATCGGCCTAGGTAAAACACTTTTTATTTCTGTATACACTGGGTCACTTGCTGCAGGCAGATTATTGATAGTTTGAAATAAATTATTATATGGTGAAAACGCTTTCTTTTGTTCCTCCAAGGAATTCACAAACTTCCTGCCTCTTTTCATTATGAAAACAAAAAAAAGCCAATAAAAATGCAATCGAGTATCTGAAATTCTAAGCCACGCCAACTGTCATCGATAGCTTAGGGGCAAACTTAAATTAGAGCGAAAAGTATTTGAAAATTAAAAAAAAAAATACATAAGGCCAACCACAGAGGCCCACATCATAAACGGACTCTTCCGATGGTTATTACAAAAACATTACCCCGCAAATTCTTATTTCAAACTGGCGGCTAGACATCAGATCGTTCAATTTTATTTTGCCTATGAATTTAATGCAACCTTATTGCTACGTAAATAAAGATCACTAAAATAGGTAATCTGGCTAGTGTCATACGAGTCTGCCGTGCAAATTGAATAAATATTAAAATTATGTCTAGTTCTATGCGACTGCCACATATAAGAACACAGTAGGTCACATTTTTTTATAATGTTTTTATAGCCAGATAATTTTATTTATATTATTTTTAATGAGTTTCACTATATTGAAATGGACTGTGCAAGTTAACTTTAAATTTGAATTGAGATTTGGTGCTTTCATTAATCAATTTTATCATTATTTACAATAGGAAAGTCCCATCAAATTGTAAAAACACCTTAAATTAGCAAATAACCAGAACTTAGTACTGTAGGTTTAAAATTGTCTTTTTTAGGCATGTTTAAAATATCCAATAGAATTTAGGACACTTGTACACAAGGGCGGATCCAGGATTTTTTTCTGGGAGGGGCACAAGGGGCGGACAGGCAAAAAAATTAACAATAACTGTCAGAAATAAACTTGAAGTATCATACTTCATGTTTATTTCAACAAGTTCAAGTATGTACAGGAAGGGTTATGAAAGACAAGAGTTTCACTCATGTTCTTTCTGTTCATCATCATCATATCAGCCGAAAGATTACCACTGCTGGACATAGGCCTCCCCAAAGCGTCGCCACATTGATCGGTCCCGTGCGTCCCGCATCCAGCGGATGCCCGCAACCTTCACCAGTTTTTTGGTCCACCTGGTGGGAGGCCTTCCAACGCAACGTCTTCCGGTTCGCGGTCGCCACTCCAAAACTTTTCTGCCCCATCAGCCATCTGTTCTGCGAGCAATGTTCCCTGCCCACTGCCACTTAAGTGTGGCAATTCTTCGGGCTATGTCGGTAACCCTGGTTCTCTTGCAGATCTCTACATTTCTGATTCAATCACGCAAGGACGGTTACCTATCATAAGTTCGAACAACATTTGACCGAATTTCATTTCACCTAAAACTTTTCAACTATTATCGTTTCGTTTTGTTTTTACTTCATTGAAGTCACGTCTGCCACTGTCTCAGTTAACCTATAATCAATTAGATTTTTTTAGAATTAGGAGCCCCGCTCGGCGGGGCTCCTAATTCTGTCTACAGGGTCTAAAGTAACCTAACACGAAGGAGATGACGGGAGCTAAGTTCGCTCGCTTTGCTCGCTCATTTCACCTCCCGTCATCCCCTTCAAACCTAACCTATCCGTGTCGGGGTGCCCTAAATTCCCGAGCTCGCTCTTGAACAAATTCTTTGAAATAATTAATTAATAAAAATGTCTAATGCATGACAGCTATTAATAAATCATTTGCATGAAAATACGTAAACACAGACAAGACTGCGTGAAGTCGATTTTGCAGCGATTCGTTTTTGTCACAAAATTTTGTAGCAAAACATATTGACTTTTATGAGACTATTTCAATTTTAAATTGAAAATGTTACCAAGTAACTGGCTATATATATATTTGTGACTAAATAATATTCCCTAACATGTTGTTTCGATTTAGTGAAAATATGGCAAATGAAAAAAGTTCAAAAGAGGCTTCGGACAAAAGCAAAAAGTTATTTTGTAAATCGCCGAAATCTAGTTCGGTAAAATAATACATAATTATGCCACATGATACTTCGATGATCTGAAAATATGTCAAATAATGCATATAGCAAAAAAGAATTCGGTCAATAGTTTTCGGTAAAATGAAATTCGACCAAAATATATTCGGAATAGTGATCGGTTCCCCGCAACGACACCTCGAGCCTGGCCCTCTCCATTGCCCTTTGGGTGAATGTAAGCTTTCTGATGAGGCCCATTTATTATTATATGCTTTATTGTACACCTTAAAATACAATTATAAAAAGAAACTTAAAATTAATACAAATACAATGGGCGGCCTTATCGCATTCCGCGATCTCTTCCAGGCAACCTGGTATGGACAGTAATTTTCTGGACATGAAGTGGGGTTGTCATTGGTGTGACAATAACATTGTTAAAATACTATATTATAATAGATACACAGATAAATACATATGCTATGTAATATATACATAAATACATACATACTAAATATAACGGCAATAAAAATAAATTATGAATGACTCTGACAATCGCAATCACAATGTCTGTTGTGATTGCGACCACGTCTCCGAGCCATAAGTTCGTCTTGATACACTGTGGTAAGTTGGACGATAAGAAACCGCGCAGCTTCCCGAATGCTGCCCCGCCGAGTAGGATTCGACGGTTGACCTCTTTCTCGAGATTGAACCTGCCTAACTGGACCGTCTGTCCCAGGTAGACATGGTCGTCCACGGCTTCGGATGTGGAGCCACCGATCTTGATAGGCGTGGGTGCGATATGAGCGCTCAACATCACCTTGGTTTATCCATGTTCATTTTTGGACCCATTCTTACGGAAGCTATACTGAGGTCATCGAGCGTTGTACTGGGGTCCGTGTGGCTGACTCTGGCTTGGCCACCATCAGGGATTTTAATTTTGATAACACAAATATTTAGTCGGTAATTGGTCGAAATTAGTCGCCAAATATTAGATTTAGTCGGTCACTGGTTCAAAAGTTAGAAGGGTTGTTAGGTGGCCGATCTGGAGAGACTCTCCCCAGCTTGGCCAAATTTATATCTCAAAAACTAGGGCACCTAGCGAAGATCTGTTTTCTCCCAGATTTAATCGGTAATTAGTCGAAATTAGTCGCCAAATATCAGAATTAGTCGATCACTGGTTCAAAAGTTAGAAGGTTTTATAGGTGGCCGATCTGGAGAGACTGACCCCAGCTTGGCCACATTTATATCTCAAAAACTAGGGCACCTAACGAAGACTGTTTTCACATAGATTTAATCGCTAATTAGTCTAAATTAGTCGCCAAGTCACAGATATAGTCGGTGTGTAATTAAAAAGATATTAAAGTAATAAATTTCTCCATACATTGGTACAAGCAAGTACAAAATACTATAAGTAGTTTCTAGACAATACATGATGTCTTAAGGTGGAATGTTTGTTTCAAAATATAAACCTAAATATAAAGTTATTCTATGTTATTTTATACCAAAAAAGAAAAGCAGTATGTATTACCTAGAAACAGATCTACAATAAATATAATGTAATTATTTATCGAACATAATGTGGCAGTCGCTGGCAAATAGATCGATCTGCGCTCCAGCGATTAAAATTAATACTGTAATTAAAATGTCTACTATGATTAAAATTTGATTTTTTAGGTACCTAGTACCTATATGTTTGATTAAGTCCTCGTTTCTGGATAAGCGGCGCGTCGGGCGTGGCGGCTCGCACCAAAATTCAAACATAGAATATTCTATGGCGTTGTATGAGAATTTTACAAATTTTTGCTTGAGATGCAGGCCGCGTCCGCTGCTGCGAGCTCTCCCGTCAGCGGACGCTGCGGACGAGCTTTAGGTATTTTTATCTATTTACAACAGTATTATTATACAGTGGTACAGTGTTTTATTCAGTGGTATTATTTATTACTTAAAAAATATTGAACTAACAAGTATAATATTTTTAAGTAATAAATAATTATATATTTCGACAACAGAATTTTTATTATTCTTACCATAATTAGAGCCAATGGTGTCATATTAGGTACCTATCTAAGTAGGTATATACATCTTTGATGAAAGAGTATCAGTTAAATGATCTGTTCAAATAATCTTTGAAATGTGGATTATGAGCAAAATAATATACATAATTTTGTGCTGAGGAGAGTTGGTTGAACAAGAACATAAAATATTTATGTACAATTCCAGAGAATGTTAATTTGACACACAATTCAATAACAAATCGGTGCATATCTCGCCATCTAGTAATATTTATTTGAACCAAATTTTCTTTCTTAGCGCTGGGTCCCCGTGCAAGCATAGTATTAAGTAGATACATCATATATTCTTATTGGGCAACAGAAGTTTTATTATTCTAACGTAATTTAGACCCTAACATTATAATTTGGTAAAACAGTTGTATGCGACTGTACATCTTGACACCAAATAGACCAAGAGCAAGGTTTAATGTTTTCAAAGAAGATTAATCTACTCTAACATATAATAGTATAATAACCTATAATAGTAACATAAAACATAAAAATATATATTTAATTTAGAATTTATATCTCTCTGACATTTCTAAGGACTTTAGACCGATAAAAATAAAAATAAACATTTTACAAAAAAAAATACTACCGACTTCCAAAGAAGAAACTGCAAAGTGAAAAATGACTTTATTTTTGGAAGTCGGTGTCTTTCATAGGTACCATTTTTATTCGATATGGACACCGACTTCCAAAAATAAAGTTATTTTTCACTTTGTAGTTTCTTCTTTGGAAGTCGGTAGTATTTTTTTGTAAAAAAGTTCTTTTTATTTTTACCCGACTGCCGAAGGAGGTCATTCACATTTTTTTATTTGGAAGTCGGTAGTATTTTTTTTTTAAGTTTTTTCCCTTTTTAGTTTTACTTACCTAATAGTCAAGTTGTTTAGTAAGGTATTTATAACGCCAAAAAAGATTAACGCCGAATAACGTGAAACTTGAACACAACCGGTGAAATGAGAGATCTGCGTACCCCTTTAGAGCAAACTGGCGTGATTTTATGTTATGTTATGAAATGATATAAACAATAAATAGACATGCGATTGCAGCAATCCCGAGAGATCTGCCGTTATTTATTGAAGAATTCTGTTGTATATCTCCAAAGTTCTTCATCAGATCTTCACCAAAGTAAAAAGGGACCAATTTCTAAACATACTCTTCGAAAAAGAAATGAATTTTCAAAATCGGTCCACAATTGACGGAGATATGGATGAACATACATAAAGTCGAACATAGAACCTCCTCCTTTTTGGTAAATCGGTTAAAAACTAGAAGTTTATTACACATATTAATAGAAATATTTTTTTCTTGGCTATCTTTCGTAAACTTATGATCTAGCTCTTGGACTATACCTTAAAAGTTGAACTCATTTTATCTTCGAAACTAAGACCCGACTAAATCTGTGACTTGGCGACTAATTTCGACTAATTAGCGACTAAATCTATGAGAAAACAGATCTTCGTTAGGTGCCCTAGTTTTTGAGATATAAATGTGGCCAAGCTGGGGTCAGTCTCTCCAGATCGGCCACCTATAAAACCTTCTAACTTTTGAACCAGTGATCGACTAATTCTGATATTTGGCGACTAATTTCGACTAATTAGCGACTAAATCTATGAGAAAACAGATCTTCGTTAGGTGCCCTAGTTTTTGAGATATAAATGTGGCCAAGCTGGGGTCAGTCTCTCCAGATCGGCCACCTATAAAACCTTCTAACTTTTGAACCAGTGATCGACTAATTCTGATATTTGGCGACTAATTTCGACTAATTACCGATTAAATCTGGGAGAAAACAGATCTTCGCTAGGTGCCCTAGTTTTTGAGATATAAATTTGGCCAAGCTGGGGAGAGTCTCTCCAGATTGGCCACCTAACAACCCTTCTAACTTTTGAACCAGTGACCGACTAAATCTAATATTTGGCGACTAATTTCGACCAATTACCGACTAAATATTTGTGTTATCAAAATTAAAATCCCTGATGGTGGCCAAGCCAGAGTCAGCCACACCTGGGGTCCTCCATGACAGTTTTATCATCGGCGAATCGGCCTCTCCAGTCTAGAACCTTGAAGACATCCGCCAGTGCAGTGTTGAATAGTTTCTTTCTGTTATTTTATTCATATATTTTAACAACTCTGTAATTTGATTTGCTTCTAAGTATGTACTGTGATGGAATCTCCACAGTACACAAAATACCGTCTGGGGGGGGCACGTGCCCCCGTGCCCCCCCCTAAATCCGCCCTTGCTTGTACAATTCGACATTTGTACAATTCGTAGGTTCATATTCCTTGTTTAGTATTCTCTTGAAATATTAATATGTCATTTAGTTACTAATACAAGATGACTTTCCATAGCCTACTTCAAATCATAATATATTTTTGCGCTAGCCTAGAATATAATAGTTTCAAGGCACTTACTGGGTTTTGATATACATCAGCCCTCTGTGGTGAGGTCACGTGGTGCCGTTTTTTCTGTATAATAGAGTTTAAAAACAAATAGACAGGGCGCAAAAAACCACGGTCATGTAAACTTCATCTATCTATATAAATAAAAATTCTGTATGTGATTGTAAGCGTATCACTAGAGAACGGCTCAAACGATTTGTTGCTATTGTTTGTTATTTAGAGAAAAAAATAAAAACGTTTATTTGCGCTAGGCACGACGCATACCATAAAAAAAGCCGGCCAAGTGCGAGTCGGACTCGCACACGAAGGGTTCCGTACCATTATCGCAAAACACTGCAAAAAAATCACGTTTGTTGTATGGCTCCCATACAACAAACGTGATTTTTTTGCAGTTAATTTATTTTATTTTAATTTAATAATTATTATTTTTTGAAGAGAATATAAAACTAAATATTCTGTGAATATTTCAAGCGTCTACCTTCTGCCCTTATTAATATCGAGCAAAAAACGGCAAAAATATCACGTTTGTTGTATGGGAGCCCCCCTTAAATATTAATTTTATACTGTTTTTAGTATTTTTTGTTATAGCGGCAACAGGAATACATCATCTGTGAAAATTTCAACTGTCTAACTATCACGGTTCATTAGATACAGCCTGGTGACAGACAGACGGACAGCGAAGTCTCAGTAATAGGGTCCCGTTTTTACCCTTTGGGTACGGAACCCTAAAAACGACGACAGTAAGTTATAAAAATTAATATACGGTAGATTAATTTCATCTCAATATAGGAAGGCACCTTAAAAAAAAATGTCGGTTAAGCCACTAATAAATACATAAGTATTCTGTGTCAGTAAGATATACATCGTTATTAAATACAGCCATTTAATAGTACATTGTGATACAAGGGTGGAAAGTTGGTCATTGCAAACGAGCTGTCATTAACAAGCCCGAGCCGAAGGCGTGGGTTTTTAATGACACGAGTTTGCAATAACCTACACGCCCGTGTATCACACGATATTTTTCAATACAGTTGTGGGAAATAGTAAAAACAAATCAAAGAATTAGATTTGTTAATTCACAAAAAAATAAAATTTTCGCGCGTTTTTGTAACTGGACATATTTTTTTTATATTTTTTCAGCCTACACAGCCTATTCGACTTTAGACAAATGTTGATGTGAAAATAATTAAATTAAAACTGGTAATTAAATATATTAAACAACCATTAAAAAGGCTTTTGAGAGTTCAATGCTAAAACGTACGGAATCATTCATTTTTCCTCTTATAAAATCTATCCCATTTTATAATATGTATGAAAACTCTTTGCTACTTAACTTTTAAATTGACTTATAAATTTAAAACTAAACTGCAAAACTAATGATCGAGCCCGTAAACAAAAGTCACGACCGCGTAACGGAAAGATGCCTATGCATAAGATTTAATTTTTGAATCATAATTATAGCCTCTGAAAGTACGCCATGTTTAACAACTGTATTGAAAAAATAATATAGAAACTAGGCACCATTCGGTTATTTCAGAAAATAAAGAAACGGTTAATAAATAACCTTACCTTTTGATATATAAACGCAATTTTCGACATACGTCACTTTGCTCTCATAAATTTAACAGGCACAGGGGCTTTTAAATTCTTGTCTAGCTTATAGATAGAATAACAGGATCTACTGGGTCTAGGCTTATAAATTGTGGAATAAGCAATTCATAAGCAATCTTTGGCATATTAAAATTTCAGTGATTCCACATAGTTACTACTCTACAGAGATTGACCAGCCATTCTGATATCAGAATGGCTGGTCAATCTTAAATGTTTTAATTCTTTTAATAGATGAAATAAGCAATTCTCTCATTATGGTAAGCAAATATAAGCAATTTATAAGTATTTTTTAGACACAATTTCAAAGCTAAATAAGACTGTTGACCTGCGATTCTGACGCTCACCTCAATTCGATTTTCCATTGTGCTTTTTTTGTTGATGTATTTTTTGTATGTGAATGTGAAATACTCAATGTAATGTTTTTTTTTTGTGCGAATCGGTGATGGTTTTTTTTGTGTGAATCGGTGATCTTTTTTTGGTGTTGCTTTTGTGGTGCTGCTAATTGTGTGTGTTTAACTGTGACAGTGAAACCATGCCGACGTTCTGTACTGATTATACTGATTATTTTTTGTACATCGATCGCGTTCGGTTCCGTTCCACTGATATAGATGGTTATATATCTATCGCCGTGGGACGGAACCGAACGCTATCGATTTACAAACAATAATCGATATTTTCAGATGAAAAACGCTAGTCACGTCGGCACGGTTTCTTTGTATGGGATGAGGTATCTGTATGCTAGTATCATATTATCTGTGACTGTGAAAATTTTTTCTGTATGTTGTTTAACCTGCATTTCAAACTTCGGATAAGTTTCCGTTAATAAACCTAACCCTTACTGGCCACTAAATCAGAAGATTAATACAGAAGGCCTCACTTCAGTGGTAATTCTTTAATTTTCAGTTTACCGACCGTAGTACGGAGCTTCAATAGAATGTGAGTCCAGCGTATACTGGTTTCGTTTCCACTTACCTACGGCCTACCTTAAGGTCTATCCACACATATCAGGGCAGTGCCCGTGACGTGGACGGAGCGTGCCCCGGCAGGGGCTCGGACTATCCACAAACAGCAGGGCCTTGCCCGGGACGTGGACGGACCGTGCCGTCAGGGGCTCAAAATAATATCGGTGTGTACATTTTATATGAAGTCGTGCACACACGTCCGTGCACGTACCAGTGACGGAGCTTCAATGCCTGGGCCCGGCCCTGTCACGTCCCGGGCACGGCCCTGATATGTGTGGATAGACCTTTACTTGGCGTGCGTTGCCTTGCGTGTTCCAATCAGTAATGAAAATATTCGCAGGAGGAGTAAGGATATCCACATTGCCCGAAGAATAGCAAAACATATCCGGAGATTGTACATACCTACTTAATTTTGGTGTTAAAATATCCCACACTTTGTGCAATAAAAGGTCATTATAAGGGTAATTTCACACATATCATCGCAGATTCTCACGAGAGCGGAAGTGAGAATCATCGGTGCTATTTACATAAAGGCCGGAGACGCCGCGTCTGCCACTAATAGCTCTACCACATGCCAATAACGACGTGAATTGGCCTTATTTTTATGTGGTGATTTCTATATACATAGAGAACAAATAATAAAAAGAATTGACACTACAATTTGTGCTGGACGAAAGTTTTTAGCGTTAAGGAGCAAGATCCATTTTAATTAGCTTTTTAGACGGGCTAGGTTTAAACTTTACCAATATTATAGTTACAATGGCATCTCTAATATTGAAGTGGTTTCACATAAAAGCTACCCGAAGACAGGCGGCAACACTAACACGTTACCGCATCGTTGTTGTATCCCGGCCATCTGCAGAAGTCTTAATCGAATGTGATACTACGCATCAAACGTCCATAAAAATAATACCTAACTTCACTATCTGACTTATTCAACCCACTCTCACCTCCGTGTACTTACAAATTTAACACCTACCCTCTAATTATTATACACAACACATCAGACTACAAATTATCGTTATTTTTATATGTAAATGCTTGTGATAAATCGCTGGTCACCTATAAACACAATCTATTAACACGGATGTTATACGGGTCCATGCAAGTTGACCTCAGACAACTTGAACTTTCTCTATACTGGTTCCATTCTGGCTAGACGTCTTCATTTTAGTATACACGGTGTGAGTTCTTTGGTTATTAATTTTTGAAGCGTGTTTTAAGAGGCCCATTTGCAGGACTATGGTTGTGAAGACATAGGTATATCTATCCATATTTTTTTATAAATAATGAATGCAAAAGTAACTCTGACTGTCCGTTTATCCATATTTTTTATCACATCACACTTATATTATAAAGGCGAAAGTTTGTGAGTGTGTTTGTTAGTTCTTCACACCAGAACGGCTGAACAGTTCTGGATGAAATTCAGCACAGGGATAGGTTGTAGTCAGGAATAACACATATGATACTAAACTTTTTATCCTGGGTATATATTCCCTCGGGATAATTTTCGACATTCACGGGGGCGAAGCCGCTGGAAGAAGCTAGTCACACTAATATTGTAAAGTCGAAAGTTTGTGAGTGTGTCTGTTTTTATGTTTGTTACTTCTTCACGCTCAACCGGCTGGACGGAACTGAATGAAATATGGCACAGAGATAGATTTTATTATATAGGATACTAAACTTTAATCCCGGTAATATGTTTCCTCGGGATAATTTTCTGTCTGTTTGATACTTGCCTTTACACGTCTTAACGGCTAAACAGATTTGGATCAAACACGCACGATACAAAGGTAGATCATGTTTTGGATTAGGACCAAGGATCTTTTTTATCACGGGTGTGTGACCCATTGGGATAATTTTCAACATTCACGTGAGTGGAGCCGCTGGCAGAAGCATGTTGTTTCATAAACCTTTTTAAAAAGCATCTTTCTTTTTATTTTTCACAAGCTTTACAGGAGAATTATTGGGTAGCGCGTTTTTTTTCACTGAATAATTCATCTATTTTAATGTCCCAAAGGTATTTGCAGGCGTTTGTCCTCTTTCTACGCCGTATTCATCGATAACGACCTTCAGTAAAAGAGGGCGAGCTTTTGGCTGTATTTCAGTTTAGTGTATTTTCTGCATGGTCCTAATCAATTGCTACAGATATCTTGAATAACTAATATTGACAATGTTTTCAAAACCGTTTCGTGCGCCGTAAGGCAAATCGTTCGATGTCCAATATTCATGAAAAACAACGGGCTTCGCACAATTAGGGTTCCGTTCCAAATGTAGAATATATTGGTACTTTTTCGTAAAATATACGTAATAATAAACATTATCAACAAATTACAAGTTCATAGATCGGTGCGAAATTAAAAAATTCTTCGTAACAACATTTTGTGACAGACGACGGACAAATAGATGGCCACGTGAGTAACAGCAATAGGGTTCCGTAGGGTACCGTTTGGGTTCCTTCGGATAAAAAAGTCCCTAAAAAGAGAGGCCGTAGGCAAAGTGACATTATATCAGCAATAAAGGTTTTCAAAAACAGTTCAGACTTGTGCTACCTAAATGTCCATTTTGACTTTTCGACAATCGTCTTCGATGAAAGAATGTCACGAAAACCTCAGGTTTTGGAAATATTTACAGTAAGCTTTTCAACACCTTATTGGTTGTTTTAGTAGAAATAAAAATAAGTGTTCTTCGGCACGTTGGATGAGCAGTGGTGGCTCAGTGGTAACGGCCGCGACTTACTTGCGTGCGGGCGTGCGTGCTGGGGTCGCGGGTTCGAACCCAGGTAGGCGCTTTACTTTGTGTAAATTATTTCATCACCACTGCGCTCAAACCGGTGAAGGAAAACATCGTGAGAAAACCGGCATGTCGTAGAACCAAAAATTCGAAGACATGTGACATCCACCAACCCGCACTGGGTCCGCGTAATGGATAACGGCCCATTCCCTCTCACAGAGGGGAGGCCTGTGTCCCAGCAGTGGGAACATTAATAGGCTGGATGATAATGCTGATGATACGTTGGATGATAATGAATAGTTTCAAAATACAGTTACTTATTGATTGCCCGGGGCAGTCGAAATAAGATTCGTCATGTTGCAAAAGCTTAGCATACTTTAAATTAAACTTTATGTCAATCGCGAGCCAAGCAAAAGTACAATAAATCTGAGTCCGACAAGAAAAAATATGTAAATTAAGTATGCAAAGAGAGTATAGTATTTTATATAGCAAAATTAGTATGCTAACAAAAATAATACGGAAAGTAATAACTGGAAACGCGCCTATAAAAGAAAAATATTAAAGGGGTACATAAATGAGTTTTTAGATATGTTTTTATTCGTTTGAAAATATTTTATGTACAAAAAAAATACATCATCACTGTACTGAAAACAAACAACACCAGTTAATTAAAAAAAACCGGCCAAGTGCGAGTCGGACTCGCGCACGAAGGGTTCCGTACCATTATCGCAAAAAAAGGCAAAAAGGTCACGTTTGTTGTATGGGAGCCCAACCTAAATATTTATTTTATTCTGTTGTTAGTATTTGTTGTTATAGCGGCAACAGAAATACAACATCTGTTAAAATTTCAACTGTCTAGCTATCACGGTTCATGAGATACAGCCTGGTGACAGGCGGACAGACACACAGACGGACCGCAGAGTCTTAGTAATAGGGTCCTGTTTTTACCCTTTGGGTACGGAATCCTAAAAATGACGTGTCCATTCTGAAAAGAAGATCATCGCTGTTTAGAATGAAAATCCTCCATCTCTTGCTGTACAAAACTGTAATATAATGACGCAAATGCGATACCCAATTAACCTAAGTAAAATTCATAAAAGTCTAAGTAAATCGCAAAATACTTAACAAGAACCCATTAGCATATAAGTACTAGATATAAAACCAAAACTTAAACATCTTCACACACACACACACAACACCAAAACACTTAGTACCGATAAACTCCGTCATTCTCCCATAAGGAAATCGAGCGTGAAGCCATAAAAAAATACCTAACTTAATTGCTTAGTGGATCAATAAATTAAATAGTCGCTATACTACTTTCCATTTTACAACCAACAAATATAATACAAGTTGGCTCCCAACATTAGATAGAAATTAATTTAAAAAAACCGTCTTCCCACGGCTGCAAAAAGTTTTGTTCTCGTTAGATGAAGACGAAAGTTTACTAGTTTCTCTATTAGGCCCAGTTTTTCGATCCGTAGTTAACTCAACCATGGTTTAATATGCTAACCAACGGTTTAAAATTTCGGTAAAATGCCCTTTTTATCAATAGGGTAGTTGACAAAAAAAAACCGACCGACTGTTAATCCGTCAGTTAGATAACTTAAACATATTGGTCATGTATTTTTTCTTTTGCCACGTAAACAGAAAATTACCACGATACAGTGCGTTGAAATATCGTGTGACGTCACTGTGTGCTACACTTTATACTGGCAAAGTGACGTCACAAGCCCCCGCTCCTGAACTTTGATGCGATAAAGCAAAAAATATGGGTCCAATATTATTTGATAATCTCACTGACGGACTAAATAGAATTATTATTTTTAGTTAGACTTACAAGTGATTAATAAATGCGTTTTACCGAAAATTTAAACCATTGTTTAGCATATTTAACCATTGGTTGAGATAACTACGGATCAAAAACTGAGCTTTAATCGGATTAGTTGTTAAAGGGATTCGTCGTATTATATGACAGGGGGGTGACCATAAGCTCTTAGAGTAAGGTTATTTTGAGTGTGTGTAAGGGACAAATGTATATGACTTGTATACATCTGTCACTTACGCGATCTCAAAATAACCTTTCTCTAAGAGCTTATGGTCACTCCCCAGGTGTAGTAAAGAGCTTATTGTTCGCTTTGACTTTTTAGTGGCTTTGTAAAATTGAATTGGCGTGGTCTCCTGGTAGAGATAGAAACTCTAGAAACAAATGATTTCTAGTTTATTATTAACCGTTGAGCTCCTCAAATTCTGAGTTGAGCTGCACGGTTATTGACAAATGCGTGCACTGACTGGACAGGTCCACTCAATCTGGCTGGTTCTTTCATCAAAAGACCATTTTAGACATCAGTCTACATGGTCTTCACATGATCTAACCAAGATTTGATATGATCGACATGTAAAAGTGTTTGTACAAACCAACTTATAGAAATAAAATAATTTATTATTTAACCAGATTAGATAAATATAAATCTAAGTGTTTACTAAAGGAGATTGCAACAAAAAATATATTAAGTAAAACATAATATACTGATATAAATACTAAATATAAACGCGTATAAAAAGGGGAGGGCGTTAAAAATTGGTCCACATCGATGTCAACGGGAAACGTGTCCAGATTGCTGGCAGCATTGCAACGTTGATAGCAATAATGATTCTCTGGCCGAAGAAAAGCCCAGCCCTCTGGTCACGTGAAGAGTCGACTAATCGGTTACTTATATCTCGAAACACTCGATGAGCACTCGGACCCCGTGGACCTAATGTTTCAACACCAAACGGCTCATACAATAATTTATATGATTATCTTACAGGAAACATTATTTTTCTTATATCATGGATATTAAGGGGATTAACCAACCCTCGGCGACAGTTTGGCTTCCCATTTGTGAAAGAATTTCCGTATTCGTATCAGTTCTTGCTGAGATTACCTTTACCTATAATCACTTTATAAAAATCTTTTCAAAATGGGTATAGTTGGTGTAAGGAATGTACCTTTCTTCCTATGTTGATATGTTGCGCTTCTACGGTTAAGTGGTGCCAGGAAACACAGAACGGAAATCTGGGTGGTCCCCAATCCCTTCGTTTATTGAGATAGGTCAGGGACCGGAAATCTCACAGGAAACAAGAAAGTTAACATATTTTAGGTTGTTTACTAAGTTTTGTAAATTCTTAATAAAAAATAATGTATTTAGATGTATATAAATAACTAACAATCAGATTAAAATTTTGTAATAAATAAAATACCATTTGATTTATCAATTTACAAAACAACTAAAGTCTGGCCAACGAAAGTGTGATCTGAAAAACGCGGCAAATTCAAAAAATCCTAATGTGGTATCACCAACTATACCTCTAGTTAACAGTTTTGATACTTGTATTATTTGTATTTATTATAATTTATTTTTTGATTTATTGGCTCCGTTTGGTGAAGTGTGATGGAGCCGTGACTGTCATGGATGTGAGTTAAAAAAGAGTGTGTAGATTTATTTATTAGTAATTACATAATATTAACCCACTTAACATTTAATTTATTAATTACTTGATCATCATACTCAAAATCATAGTCCAAAAATTCAACCTCTATTCATCTGTATCTGAATCATCATCTACACTTATAATTTTTTTTCCAATACTTCTTCTGTTATGTGATCTCTTTGTTTATATTTATTTGCCACATTTATTACATGGTCCGTTAATTTTTTCAGTCTTCTGCAGTTATTCGGCCAAATGAGGAACATTGAAACATAAACATAAGAAAACGTATCATCATATCGTAAATATATAACAATCAGCCAACATGGATCAAGATTACCTAGTCATACTAACAATCGCAATCACAGACAATACACAGATTAATAATGTTGCCATACCCCAACTTTGAAAATACCCCAGATCACGCTTTCGTTGGCCAGACTCTATCCACCTAATCAATAAACAATCTCGAGGTTCACGGATTTTATCGATGTAATTATTCGATTAACATGATAGTGCCCCCTCTCTATGAGAGGCGAGGCCTGAGTCCCAGCTGTGGGAACATTAAAAGGCTGATGGTGATGATGATGATCGTGCAGGAAATCTCCTTCAGATAACGACGAAATAAAATTCAAATAAATTGAATTCAATTAATCAGTCCCTAACTAGAGAAAGTTCGGTTGAATTGAATATAAAGATGGAGGTCGTTTAAGAGTCGACAGAGATCTGTGATTTAGGGTTCAGTGAATTGAAATATTAATTTAATAGTGTGTCTTATAATGTGTTCATTAGATATGAATAAATTGTTAATTAGTTAAAAGAGCATCGTTTGTCTTGGCATGAGCATATAATGAGCATGGATGAAAGGCTTGTGAGTAAAAGAATTATTAATATAATGTAGATGGATGGAGGGAGAGGCAGGAGAAGAGGAAATGGATTGTGTGAGGAATAACAAGAAAGAAAATGGTATCACTATTCGCGTGACGTTTGACAGGAAAGAAGAAGCAAGCGTGCTTCACTGTCGACTACATCATCGCTTACCTTCAAGCGAGATAGAGGTCAAACGCGAGCCTACCGATAAAGAAATAAAAAAAAATACGTATAGAAGAGGACGTATTGCTCTAAAATTGTACGTTAAGAAAATATCCTATAGCACTAATAAATGCTACCCAAAATGTATAATATTAAATTCGAATGGCTAGGTCCTTTACACACGACCCACGTCAAACGTAAATGACTTAATTTGTATGCAAGAGTAGCGACAAAAAAGCTTTCGGATACAGGAGCGTCATGTTGGGTCTATAGTGTTGTTACGTTAAATAGTAACAGCCCCTAGACTACTAGTGAGTGCAAAATATTTGGGATTGTCAGGTGTTACCGAAATTTAATCCCTTGCGTTTTGATTTTTTGACAATCGTTGTAATGTAAGAGAATGTCACTTATATTAGGGTCCATATGATGGTTTTAAATTGAGGGGTGTATTTATAAACGTTGTTTAGATTCTGTAACAATAAACATGTGCATATTTTTATGTTTAAATATCTCTTAAGTTGAAGCAACTATTATAAATAAACCATTCATTAACTAAGCTTTAATGAATCTATCAAAATTGCTTGTCGCACAATCAGTATAGTATTTTCTTGACAGTCATCCACAGTCCAACTAGATCAAAAACAATAGTAGAGCATTTCTTAGTTTATAATTCCATTGTATTGTAAAAAAAATCTGACATAACTAGACCATCGCGGCATCGTCCAATAAAAAGACGTGCAACTGCAGTTACACTTGTTTCCTGTTGAAGACGTTAAACATATCCAAGTAACAGCGTAAACTCGTATCCAATTAATATGTATCTCAAAATTCTCAACAGTGAAAGTGTTGTCCAAATGTGTGTGTTTGTCACAAAATTCACTTACACCCAGTTTTTTAAATCCGTAGTTAAGTCAACCAAACCCAACCAACCAACCAATCCACCAACCAAACCAACCAACCAATTGCAAATTTCGATAAAACACAATATTTCTTCAGTTGTTAGTCTAACAAATTCAGGTGTTTCGATTGTAGTGAATCCGAATTAAAGACAGCAGGTCTAGTGAGGCAAAGAAGAGACTGTGGCTCCTCAAACATCCTCCTCGAACTAATTATGTTCAGCCTGCAGAAAAGCTCCCTGCAGCCCCCACTTCCATGGCCCACCTGGAAATCTTTAAACCGACTCCGAAGTCAAGTGGGTCGCTGCAGGCACAACTTAGTTAGATGGGGGTACTCCAATGACCCACAGTGCAATTGCAGAGCTAAGTCCCAAACAATGCCTCACCTCTATCGTGCTCTCTGTGCAACAACACCTCCAACAAATGAAAAAGCTTTTGCCGTGGCTGAATTCTGATTAAAACTTATTGATTGAATGATTCATCGATACGACGAAGAAGAAGAAGTTTAACAAATGGTCACATATTAACTCTCTAACTTATTTGACCATTTGTGGGGCTAATAACTAAAGAAAAATGGTATTTTACCGAAATTTGCAACCGTTGCCGCGTTGGTTAACATATTTAACCTTTGGTTGAGTTAACTACTGATCAAAAAACGGGGGCTTAGAATCAGTAAAATATTGATCATTGGTAGCAATGCCTCTTGCAAGTTTTTACCCCTTAAAGATCACGATACACATATATCTGTGTACACTTTCCCCGTTTTTATACTATTAATAGGATACGATTTCAGTAGGGTAATTTGCTCCAAAAAAGGAGTTCATTTTGTCACTACGCTAGATAAAGCACCATTTAAAGCTAATTGGCCAGTCAACTAACATTACTCCAGCCAATCCAAATCGTGCAATGGATGTTACACTACTTTACCCCTCAAAGATTCATTTCCAATCTTAGTCGGTACCTAATCGGGGAAAGTGCGGACGGAGGCTTATTAAACAAAAACAGATAGGTCTATAAACAATGCTCCACAAATGGATTTATGCAGTCTATCAAAATCTTCGTGGCCATAACAGAAGATTGTTAGGTGCCTAGGCTACGACGATTGATTAACCAATTTTACCCATTGGTAGGCTCTCTGAAACACCAGCCAGTCAAAGTCATGGAACTGCACTTACGGTATGTTTAAAGTAGTTAGATATAATCATTTATTGTACACCAAATTAGTTACACAACTAAGTAAGATCACGATAAACATATCAAACTTAAATCGTATTCTATTAATCTGTATCTAAACGGGGAAAGTGCGGACGGAGTCAACTAAACAAAAACAGATAGGTCGGTCAGTGCGGAGATGCGTTTCACCCATTACAGTAACTATTAAACTGTGATTAAACGAATGCCGACGCACGAGAAGTTTCCTGTTTACTTAATTAGAGAACCTGTGGCTTATTGTAATTATGCTGGTTAAGTAGTGTTAAGTTTCGTTTAGGTTTGATCTGTTTGAGATATGGTAACTAGTAGGAATTAAGTGAGGCTACACTGCAATTAAGATAATAACTAACAAGATCAAAATTGTGTTACATTAAGGTTTGTAAGAAATAGAATTTAGAGATAATGTTTTAAGATGATGTACAGAAAACCTTATTGAAACTATGATAAAGCCTTTGAGTGGAGTTACTTTTAGGAAGCCAGTGGTTAGTTACGGTCCCGATTTACTATTTGATGATCGTGAGTTCGAACCTAGCCAGGTGCTTGAAATGGTAAAGGACATCATCTTGAGGAAACCGGCTTTCCATAAACAAAAAAATTCAACACATGTGACATCTGCCAATCCACACTATGCCTGTGTTGAATTACAGTCTAATTCCTCTCACAGAGAGGTGGTCTGCGTCCCAGCAATGAGAATATTATAGGGTGACTAGGCAGTCGCTTTTTGAAAACAAGGTTTACTACGTGTGATAACTTGACCAAGAAGTCTCAACGTTGCGGTACATAAACCTACACTAGACAGCTATAAATCGCTAAGGCCCTAAGCTCGTTAAATCGTTCCCTCGTCACTAATACAAGTAAACCACAATATATCGAACTGGATTTTAGGCACTAAAGTTAGTCAATCAAATCGCTACCCACACAGGTAGTCTAACTTAATATTTGATCCCAATACAAGCTTTTTGCCGCAGTTTCGTTCTCCTGTTCTATCCTATCTAGTGAATGAATTTAAAAAATAGCCGGCAATCAGCAACATTGTAGCTTTCTATGAAGAAGTTTTCGAAGTTGCTTCATATACAGGAGGGAAAAAATATGGATGGACTGTGTGAGAAGTTATATGAAAGAAAAGGGAGTCAGTGATAGCGTGATGGGGAACAGGACGGTATGGAACAAGAAAGTTGCGCCGACCCCAAGTAACATGGAACAAGGGCAGGAAGATGGTGCTCCATATGCAGAGAACTCAAAAGCAAGCAAAGAAAAACGAGAACAGCTTGCACTAACTGCAGAAGACCCGTTTGCAATGAACGTTCAGTACTACTTCGAGAGTAAATTCTGCACAAATATAGAATTCATTTCTTACATGAAACATTTTAATGAAAATTGAATTTAATTCATTTTATGTTTTACATGTACGATATTAGAAATATTACTTACGATTTCATACAAAACACAAAGAGTTGCCCGGGTACCTTGTCACCCTTAACAGGATCTGTGCTTTAGAAGCCGTACCATGACGTGTCAATGCCATCATGATTTTGTTGTAAAAAAAGGATAGGGCTATTCGTTATGTATAGCTTACTCTCTGTCTCTCACTAAACCATGATGGCGGCTTTAATCCGTCATAGTAAGACCCCAGAGCTTAACTTTTATATCCAAACTTAGAACAAACTTTACCTCTCTTTATTATTAGTGTAGAACATGAAATTTTACTAGGAATCCGAAAATCTAGGTACCTAAACCCACGAAAATCTTGTATCTATCTGTTTATATAATAATTACTGAAAAGTGATACAACCAGCCCAACTTAAAGTTTGTTATTTTTAATCAGATTGAAGGGCGATGATCTAAAACCACTTCACTTCTCGACACATTTTTCTCGAACACTTTCAGCCGGTATTTCGAAAACAACTTTCTCTGAATCTATAGGCTATTTTTTATATCCCATTGTTTGACTATAAGTTGTGGATTTTAATGGTGGAAGATGAGTGAAGTATGGAGCTGTGTGAGTCTTAAAAGTAATAAAGAGCTTAATAAATCATGCGTAGTGACTTCATATTATAATTTACTCTCCTTTGTAAGGTTTTAAATACAATGAAATGAGCTCCCCAAGTAGGATAATTTCACTTCGAAAATAAAAAAGCTGATAATTCTGCCACATACCATTCTTTCAAAAAGTATCTATTTGGTTTTAGCTACATTTTTATCGATTCAATGCGGTTAATTATAATTGAAAGTCGCTCCAAAAATAATAAAAAAGACAGGCAAACAATCAAAACCAATTTTATAAAGAGGTGTAAAATTGTTTGTTTGCAGGCGATAATCTCTAAAATTACTAATCCGAATACGAAGATTCTTCCTTTTCTGTTACATTACTAAATTATCAATGAGTAATATAAAATAATTTTATGTTAAAACTGATTAAATATGATTAATATGTTAAATATGATTATTACAATTAAAGTAAATCTCACCAATTAATTGACAGATGTACACATAAATTGTACCAACTTCTGCCAGCGGATTCACTAGCGTGCAAAGTGTTTTATTGTATCACAAGGGAAACATTATACGGAGAAAGAAAGCCTTTGTGCTATTCCAGACTATAATCTATCTCTGTGCCAAATTTTATCTAGATCCATTCAGTTGTTCTGGCGTGATTAAATAACAAACATCCATTCAACAAACAAACAAGCAAGATTAAGAAATTTATTATGTCCATTCCTTCAATTCAATGTGTTACTTCGACAACCGTACTGTTACTAGGCATTATTCAATAGAACAACTAAACAAATTCGCTAACACGCAGAACTAGAGTAAAGAGATTCGTCACAATCACTTCGCGTAATCGATTGAAAGAACTGCGTAGTAAAATGTTCAATGAACTGATATCGAACCGATCGCACCTGTGAAATTGACCGTGACATTCGCGGGGAAATTGTGAGGTCGCTTATTTGATTAAGTTCTTGAATGTCGTTTACTTAGGTAATGTTATGTTCGACTTCGATATTGTTGCTTCGAAACAACATTTTTGTGAAAATGAATTTTGCCCATATAATAATTATTATATGTGCAAATTTCAAATTTCTTCGATGTACCAACCAACGTGAAAGCTCCCGTCAAAGTTCCTATTTTTCACGAAATTACCATTACTGGTTTCAGTTACTGTCTTATTGTTACAGTTACAGTAAATGTCTACATTGAGAAATCCAAATAAATACCAATGATACAGTCAGCAGAATTAATTGGAATAGATTCTCGTAAAAGTTTTCATAAAGGAGAAAGTTTTAACTCAGCAACTTAAAAATACCTGAATTCATTTATATACGAAATCGCATTTCATCTTAAATACCTTAATTAAATCATTTACACAACAATTTAGTAAATATCCAAGCGAATGAACCGAACCGAACTTCGTTATAAAGTACCACCATTCCTAAATTGCGAACATAATTTCGTAAAAAGAACCTCATTATTTCTGTCGGCGGCTGAAAAGAGGAAAATATGAACGAGCTAGCACTTTCCACGTTGGATAAAGAGGATAGAGGATCTCTCATATATTTTAATAATGTTAACATAAATTAAGGGGTTACTTAAATGAAAAGACTGATGGAAATATATTTTGAGCTTATGAAGAGAATAGAAACTCGTCCTCCTTTTATTGTTTAAAAGATTTCAATTTTCTTTCATCGTTGCTAACTGGACAAAACAATTGAAATGACCACGTTTGACCCGAAGAGACTCATTGCAGAAAGCGTTTTATTACCATTCTTATGGGGGTTTATTACAAAGCATAATTCCCATATACATTATATATTTAATGCTCTGTAAAGCACATAATCAATTACTAATCGTGAAGTAGAAGCCTAATACATAGAGTGAGAAACGCAAAACTATTTAGGCCCCATAATCGTGTTGTTTCAGCACCATATTTGTTTTACAAAAACACATGTTGCCGGCAACATGATATATAGCAGTGTTGGAGGTAACATCCTCATGCTCCGTATTTGTGACAAACAGAAAAATCGTAACATTAAGAATGTTTTCGGTGGCTGTTACGGTTCTTCAGTTACAAAATCTTCCAAAATTGGTAATCCATTCAACACCAAAACAAAAGGCGACCCACTGACTCGAGACTTTTTGGAGTAAACGCTTAAGTGGTCAGTGTCAAGGTCGCTTGCTACCAAATACAATGTCTGTGTTCTTTATGCAACTTGCTAGCGAAATTTAGTGAACCATACTTGGTTATAAGCCGCATAAGTTATTGGTGATTAATATCTTATCAAGAAGTGACTTATAAAGTAGTTTCTTAGGTAGTGTCCTCACTTTCACACTTTTCAAAATTGGTAATCCTAAACTGATTGTAACGAAAGAGACTCAGGGGTTATAGTTGTAGTAGCCTTAAACGATGATTTGACCAAGTGTAACCAAATCAAAATACCAAGATTCTAATCCTTACTACATACCAGAGATCTAGGGACTTGGTCGTCGGATTAAACCGAGGGTAGATGGAGACGATTCCTAAACAAAAGTCAACCTAATGACAAAAGATTTTTTGGACTAAATTCTTTAGTGGTCAATGCCAAGGTCGCGTGCTGCCAACAATATCTGCCGTGTTTACGCAACGCGCCAGCGGAACGGAACCGTGCTATACCGTTGAAGAGTGATTCAATAAATAATGCGTTTCTACGGATCTTAATACCGTTTGTGAATTCATTGTGAATCTATATATGTGGTAAATTTTAAAACTGTTGTTTTTGTATTAACCTACTTATTGGAGTATTGGTTATGAAAGTTGTTAAGTTGATTGTTATCTGAAAGTGTATATTGCCAATCATCAGATTACTTCAATAATATAGTATGGCTAGAATACTCCTTGCTTATCAACCATTTTTCCAAACTGTTTTTATTTTGATCATCCAATTTAATATTAAATGTAATGTCACGTCAACTGTGAAAATCATTTTTCCATAAAATTCACATCAGTGTTTTCTCACCAGAAATTAGTAAATTCTAAGTAAATTTACCTACAACATTCTTAAACTGTTGGTCTCAAATTTAATCATGACATGCCTAATGCATTTTCAAAATTCATAAAACATTTCATTCACTATAACATATAGCATAAAATGTGTGTTCCGTCAGAGGGCGGCCACCTGACCGGCCCACATCGGCGATCCGCTCTGAATACTGCAGTTCCGCACCAGACTAGCACTAGTTTGTCTGCGATTATCGTAACACTGCCTGTGTTTTATGCGTTTCAAAGTGTTTCTATATTAATATCAGCTTTTCTTTTGGAAACCTGTAGCCAATTGAAGATTTCATTGACAATGACAACTATCCTGGGTAAGGTCGGTCATTAGTTGTACACAAGACTGTCAGAATACCTAGTACAAGTTTGTCTAGCTAGGAATATTTATCATAGCACTGTTTGGTTCAAATATTGGGCGATCTTTCAAATGGACTTTATCGTCAATATCTGATCTACGCTTAAGTTCTATACTTTCTTAACTGATTTTGTGTATTATTATCGTACCACTGTTTTATTCCTTTGCCTGTGTTTCTATAATAATGTAATCTACTTTTGGAAAATTGTTTACCTCTTTTGCATAAGTAGGTACATTACTAAACTTGACTTGAGTAAAATAGTAAGTATTAACATCGAGTCTTCAAGTAAGATCCTTCAGTTCAAGTTTACTTTGTGTATGATTATTGGTTATTGGGCGTAAGTTTCTATTACTTATAACTAAGCTACAAATGTCGTTGATAAGTTTTCGCGTAACGTCTATAGTTCCGCTCTAGACTAGTTCAAGTTTGTCTACAATTATCGTTATACTTATTGTCTATATCCCCTTTTCTTTTGGCAATGTATTGTCGTCGTAATCTAACTTGAGATGAGTTGAGCAAAGTTTTCATTGTCAATACCAAGTGACTATGATTTTTCTTATATTGTATTTTATTCCTTTGCTATATACTAAAGTCTTTAGTTAGTTGTTGGACAGTAAGGTTTTGACCGAGATGAGTGTATATCATAAGTTTCAATATCATCAATCTGTGTAAACAAATTCACTAGGTATGTTAATAATGAATTCAACCACATAACTTGACCCAACCACAAAGCTGGCCAGGAACTGCCCTGAAAGTGACATGACACAGCACAACAACATTTACATAAGTTCAAGTTCTTGCTAGTATTGCAAAATATGTAGAAATTGTAAAAAACTAGGTCAGCTAAAGAAACCTCTGTGACGGATGAACCCTCTATATGAGCGGTGACAAGCGGACGAACGAATTTCCTTTTTGAGATAAGTGCAATTTACGAGTCGTGTTATCAGAAAATTCTAAGAAGAAAAGTCCGGATTTCCTATGATTGTAAGTTTTGTTTGATATTACCTACCATGCTTTTTTTCCATTGAGTCTTTATTAAGCGTATAATTTCCTATGCAGTTACACTGATTTACGCAGTCACAAACAAGTCATATTTTTTTTTCCGTCTTTCTTCAGTATTATCTGTATCTTGCTTATTGTATTATTATCAGGATATAGGATTTTGTGAGTCCATTGAGACTATATCATCAAAGAAGAAAGGATCCATGACCCAATTATCAGCCTTCCAGATAACAGTCCATCAAGCTTCCATCAGAAGATGCCGCATATATCATCTGTTCATAGGTAAACTTAGATATTAATGTGAAACAAACGTTATAATTTTTGCATTAATGGTTTATCATTACATCATTCAACAGGTCGTTATGAGCAAGATTCCTGAACTTATAGTATCGACAAATTATCTAACACTGCCGACGACTAAGGTGACGGTGGCGTTAAGTTTAATGGCTATAAGTCACCGCCCTCCATACGCTATAGTTTAATGAGCTCTATGAGTTCTGTTTTATGATTATTTTGACTTATGCTTCGTGCTTTCAGTTCTGCATCATTTGCATAGTATGTGAGTAGTCCTAACAATAGGACGATGGCATATTTCTGCATGTTATACAATAATTTTGCATAATCTTGACACTGATCGTGAGTCACAGCATACGAATATAACGCCCTATGGATTCAAGGGTTGCAAGAGCAGCTGTCGAACTCGAGATCCTAAGTTCACTTTCAATGCTAAGCGGTAGGGTAATTATTGACTTCAGTAAGTCATTAGCATTCCAGAAACTGCTACCAGTCACACCCTCATTTGCATTAGAATAAATAGCACCATAGCCGAATTAGAGGACGTGACGACTGCTTATTCCATTGAGAAGTCGTAATTAAAGAATAATTAATTATTATCATCAACAAACATACCGTATAGTCTTCGAAACACAAAACCGGCAAACAGCAACCGAAAAGTCAACCAATGTTCCAGGCACAACACAGTTCGCACACAAAACGTTCCACAGATTTTTTCCAAAAAAAAAAGTTGTAAAAGTAAGCGCACGTGCGCGGGAGTCGCGTGGTTATTCTGACGCGGCGGTGCGCACGCGGCGGTGGGAGAGTGACAAGTGGATACTGCGCAGGTGCCAAGCCAACCTCCCTCTAACAAGGTCGCGTCCCCCTCTCTTCACACCCATTTCACCCGGAGAAAGTCTGCCTACATACATACCAAATTTTCGAACCGATTGAGCTGACTGAATTAACTTGGTACGGAGATGATGAATGAAATGTGTGTAAGGTCATCGTGTGGAATCGCTTTATCTCGGGAGGTTTCGGCTCTAATCGTGCGTGTTACAACATGTATCTTGCTTGATGATGATGATCTCTTCGGCAACAATTGAAACAATATATAATTTTTTTAAACTTGTCGCTTTGTTTATCAAAATTCGTATTTCACAAAGAGAAATTGTAGCTTGATGCAAAATTGTAATTATATTTCTACGATTGGAATACTACGATTAGCTTCACGAATTTTGATTGACATCGCAGCTTCTACCTTCATGAAAGTAGCAAAATTATCTAAAACTTTAAGTGAGTCATTTATGCAATCAGTAACATCTTTGATTCTGTATTCATTATCAATTTCTTGCATCCTAATTTTACATTCATATACGTTTTCATCCATAATCATAACTATTCCACTTATGCAATCAACACTACCACTACGAAGCACAGCATATTTGAATATATATACATATTCATAGTTTTATTGAAGGTCCATTTCCCGTTAACTACCAGTAAAATTACCCCTGTCTTTTAACCTGTCCTTTCGACTGATCAAGATATCCACTGCAGTACATAGCACTTTAAAGACTGGATATATGAAGTGATGGCGTTGTATGAAGCTTTGACTCGGTACCCTTTCTTTACTCACGTGGTGATGGGGAAGCCATGGGACGATTTGGCATCCCATACCGCTTTTCCACTTTTTCTCTTCACTGTCTTTGCCGATGAACGAACCCAAATGAATATTTAAGAGCAGAGCTAACCCATAAAGGTCTATGGGACATAAAATTATGGAAATCCTATATTGTTGGTGAAACAAATTACTATTATTGTCGTTACAATGGTTCGCCCCTTTTCCAATAGGTACTTATTTGGGTTGACATATGGAATGAGCATGCCTTCTTCAATTTCTTTTCCTCTCAGCCTTTATCCTCCTAAATTCCCAAACCAGTTAAATCCGTATTGAAACTGAAAAGGAAAACCTCATTCACTCACTAATCGTTTGGATCTTTAGTGCTTGAAGTATATATTCCCATATCTCTGGCTTTATTAAACATGTGTAAAATATCTTTCTCCATCCATTTACTCCGTGCGAGGTTGTGATAAATACTGCCTCGTTAATAATTTGAACCGCGGCTAATATTTTGATGTACGTCTTACATGTTGGAGGGTAAGCTATGGCTTTGAGTCTTGTTATGAAGTAACAAAACATGTGTAACCTATTAGATTAAAATGTGACTTGAAAATGTTTTTGGCATAATTATGTTTGAATCGATAGCGCATCTGAATTTTACGTTGAAAAAATTTGGTAACCATTTTAACCTATACATTTTCTTATATCAATTATTTATAAGAAAACGCAAAAACATAAGACAAAAAGATCAGTCCAACGAGTTCTACTAACATGAACTCGACAAAGTTCTACGAGTACTATAGAACTTATTGTTGGTAAATTTCGCTAGCAAAGAAAATCACTTACGATTTCTGTCCATACAGTCGATTATTGATATTTACGATAACTATCCAACACTAGAAATTTGATAACAGGGACTAAGGCTGACCATGGTCTATTTTAGCAAAAGAACTATGAATATAAAAATGACCCACATTTTAGTACACAATAAAATAATAAGTACAATTAATTTCAAATTTCTTCTTACAATGGCAAAAAAAATAATCAACTCTTTGGTAACCATTGACGAGCCAACAAAAAATATTAATCGGCTGCTTAAAAGATCGCTAATCGTTGTCTTGTGAATAAATTAAGATGTGTCTATTGATAATTTTAAAATGTATTCAATGATAAAAACACATATCAGTACTTTAATCTCATTTTTATCTTGGATCTTTGTTTCCTGCAGGTAAAGCTGACAGGTGAAGATTTTCACGTGGTGTCTCCATTGAAATTTTTTGCGTACCTATTGCCTTCAGAAAAAATACCTACCTACCTAATTATGTATGTAGCTTTATGAACACGAAATTCAATGATGGCAACTATCAAGCGTAATATAATTTTTTGAGCCTAGCCTGGGTTAGTTCCCAATATTACCAATATAATAAAAAAGAAATCCGAGCGTATCCGAGCAGTATCGGAACATGTACTATGATTTTTTTAATTAGAAAAAAGTCATTAAAAAAATATAAGAAAATAATTTTAATCCACTTCAAAAAAGGAATGTTTTGAAGTCGATTGAAAATAATTTAAGTACCTACCAGTAAATCCTCATTGCAAATAATTATGCAATAAGACAGTTTTATCGATAGTAATCTCTTCTAATAGTGATCACGAAATGATTGCAAATAAATAATCCCGTCGAAGTCTGCCACACAATGACATAAGTCCACGGCTTCAACAAAAGACGATCGATCACCATGACAAGATACATTTGTACGATACAGTAATCTCTATTCAATCTTATTCACAGCAGCAATGAATAGTGTAGAAATATTATGAAGCTTCTTGGGATCGTTTAATTTAATTTATGAACATACTAACTTCTGTCAGGGGCTTTGCCTGCATAAAATAAGTCCTTATACAGGATAAGGTCTTCCTGTGTGTCAAGTTTCTGTTTAGTCGATGAGGCTAACATCTAGACCCATGTTTATTATTAGTAGGATAAGTGTGGAAAAAGGAGGAGCTCGTGGCTAAATAATAACAGCCGCACGGGTCGATCATCAAGGTTAAGCAACGCTTGACGAGGTCGGTCCGTGGATGGGTGACCATTTCAACATACCGAGTTTCCTCCTGCCTTGCTGCTGCCTTTCCTTCCTTCCTCGGAAAGCACGTTAAGCCGTTGGTCCCGGCTGTCATTTGAAGATCTTTGACAGTCGTTATGGGTAGTCAGAAGCTTGAAATCTGACACCAGTCTTGCCAAGGGGTACCGTGTTACCCAGTTACTGGGTTGTGGAGGTCAGATATGCAGTCGCTCCATGTAAAATACTGGTACTCAGCTGAATCCGGTTAAACTGGAAGCCGACCCCAATATAGTTGGGAAAAGGTTAGGCAGATGATGAGTGTGGAAAAAGTGTTCGTCAATCTTTTACATAGATTCAAGCAAAATTTATGTCAGAAGAATCTAGGGTTGGTAGTAGTCCAAATCATTTGCTAATGGTATTTATTGGGATGGTTTCGATGAATTAAGAATCCCACACTCTCTACTCCTAACCCTAAAGAGTCGGCTTCTATTAAGGTTTCCTCCCAGAAAATTTACAAAATGTGGTGTATGTAAAATTTGGTCTCATGATTATCGGAGCGGTGAGCAGTGGTGGCCCAGTGGTATCGGCCGCGACTTACAAGTTGTAGGTCGTGGGTTCGAGCCCAGGCAGGCGCTTTACTTTGTGTAAATTATTTCATCACCACTGCTCTTAAAACTGTGAAGGAAAACATCGTGAGGAAACCGGCATGTCCTAGAAACAAAAATTCGAAGACGTGACATCTACCAACCCGCACTGGGCCCGCGTGGTGGATTACGGCCCATTCCCTCTCATAGAGAGGAGGCCTGTGTCCCAGCAGTGGGAACATTAGTTATTAGGTATTAGGCTGATGATGATGATTATCGGAGCAAAGATTAATTTCTTGATTAGGATTCACTAATTGGACCTACGACCAGAATAACGTCGAATAGGGTAAATGCAGATGGAGAAAAGTTCAGTTGTTCCTAAAACAAATTAAGAGTAACGACTTTTACACAGTTGTAAGTTTTGTACAAACAGAAGCAATAATCAATCTGCCTAGCCTTTTCCCAATTATATTGGGGTCGGCTTTCAGTCTGGCAGACAGATTCAGCTGAGTACCAGTGTTTTACATGGAGCGACTGCCTATCTGACCTCCACAACCCGGTCACTGAGTCACACGATACCTCTTGGCTAGACTGGTGTCAGATCTCAGGCTTCTGACTACCCGTAACGACTGTCGAAGATCTTTAAATGACAGCAGGGACCAACGGTTTAACGTGCTTTCCGAGACACGGAAGAAACTCGTTATGTAAAGATGGTCACCCATCCACGGACCGACCTCGGCAAGCGTTGCTTAACCTTGAAGATCGACCAGTGCGGCTGTTATTATTTAGCCACGAGCTGTCACATGTCTTAAAATTTTTGGTTCTAAAACATGCCAGTTCCCTCACGATGTTTTCCTTCGCAGTTTTGAGAGCAGTGGTGATGAAATAGTTTACACAAAGTAAAGCGCCTGCCTGGATTCGAACCCACGACCTACAACTTATAAGTCACGGCCGTTCCCACTGGGCCACCACTGCTCTCTAAATAAAAACAATAACCCAAGTTAAAAAAACAAACATTACATAAATAATTTTTAGAAAATTATGTAAATTTTTATTAAAATTTACGAATAAATAATGTGTTTCTTTTGTTCACCTCCAAGTTTCTTGGCTATATATACATATTTTGATGGCATTATGCAGGAATGTGGCACAAAATTGGACAATGCTTATAGATATTGATTTATTTGAAGATTTTATTTTGATTGTTATCTTAAAGTATTCAAACATGGTGTTTTCACTTCCATACTAATATTATATTTGCGAAAGTAATTCTGTCTGTTTGTTTGTGTTCGTTTCCATGCATCAACTGCGGAACCATTTTGATGAGCTTTGGTATAGAGATAGATTAGACCTTCGAGAAGAAAATAGGACTTCTTATATCGGGAGTACCTAAGTACAATGTTTGATGACCTCAGTAGAGCTGCCGAAAGAGTGGGTCTTAAAATGAACATGGAAAAACCAAGGTGATGTTGAATGCCCATGTTACACTCACTCCTATCAAGTTCGGAGACTCTACACTAATGTGGTTGGCTATATCTACCTGAGACAAACGATCTAGTTGGGTAGGGCCATCTTCGAGATAGAGGTCAATCGTCGAATCCAACTCGGATGGGCAGCGTTCGGGCAGATGCGCGGTATCATCTCGTCCAACTTACCACAGTGTCTCAAGACGAAAGTCTTTGACCAGTGTGTGTTGCCAGATATGACCTAAGGCTCTGAGATGTGGTCGCTCACAATGGGCCTCATCAGAAAACTTACAGTCACCAGCAATGGAGAGGGTTATGCTCGGAGTTTCCTCGCGTGATCGAAACAAAATTGTAGAGATCCGCAACAGAACCAGGTTTACCGACATAGCCCGAAGATATACCAAACTTACTCGCAGAACGGATGGCCGATGGGGCAGAAAAGTTCTGGAGTGGCGACTGCAAACCGGAAGACATTGTGTTGAAAGGCCACCCACTAGGTGGAACGATGACCTGGTGAAGGTTGCGGGAAGGCGCTGAATACGAGGCGCACGGGGCCGGTCAATGTGGCGACGCTTGGGGGAAGCCTATGTCCAAGGGCGGATTTAAGATGGCATTTTGTGTACTATGGAGATTCCATCACAGTAATAAACAGAAATAAACTATTCACCCCTGCACTGGAGGATGTCTTCAAGGTTCTGGACTTTAGAGGGCTAAGCATCAACGTCAATGACGAGTACATCACTCACCTTCGCTTTGCCGATGATATAGTGGTCATGCAGGCTGAGACCATGGAGGACCTTAATACAATGCTCGATGACCTCAGTAGAGCTCAACCGTCGAATCTGACTCGGCTGGGCAGCGTTCGGGAAGTTGCGTGGTATCTTCTTGTCCAACTTATCACAGTGTTTCAAGACGAAAGTCAATGACCAGTGTGTTTTACCAGTTATGACATGGCTCTGAGACGTGGGTGCTAACTATGGGCCTCATCAGATAGCTTACAGTCACCCAAAGGGCAATGGAGAGGGCTAGGCTCGGAGTGTCCTTGCGTGATTGAATCAGAAATGTAGAGATCCGCAAGAGAACCAGTTACCGACATAGCCCGAAGAATTGCCAAACTTAAGTGGCAGTGGGCAGAGCACATTGCTTGCAGAACAGATGGCCGATGGTGCAGAAAAGTTTTGAAGTGGCGACCGTGAACCGGAAGACGTCGCGTTGGAAGGCCTCGCTCCAAGTGGACCAATGCGCACGGTTGGCGCAGTGGTTGAGCGATTGACTGCTGCGCTGCGTGTCGCGGGTTCGATTCCCGCACGGAACAAATATTTGTATGACCTACAGATAGTTGTTCCGGCTCTGGGCGTTGTGTATATGAGTTTATATGTTTGTAAACGCACCCACGATACAGGAAGAAATTCCTAGTGTGGGGCAACGTTTTTTTAAAAGAAAAAAAAAAAAAAAAAAAAAAAAAAAGAATGACCTGGTGAAGGTTGCGGGGATCCGCTGGAAGCGGGACGCACGGGATCGATCTATGTGGCGACGCTTTGGGGAGGCCTATGTCCAGCAGTGGACGTCTTTGGGCTTATATGATGATGATGATGAACAGAAAGAACATGAGTGAAACTCTTGTCTTTCATATACCTTCCTATAAATACTTGAACTTGTAGAAATAAACATGAAATAAGATACTTCAAGTTTATTTCTGACAGTTATTGTTGATATTTTGCCCGTCCGCCCCTTGTGTCCCTCCCAGAAAAAAATCTTGGATCCGCCCTTGCCTATGTCCAGCAGTGAACGTCTTTCCGCTGATATGATGATGATGGTCTACGCCTCCTTGGGATACTTTCCGTCTTTCACGTCAGTCAAGATTAATATAATAGTAGATAAGGTTTTGTTTATTTGTTTGATAGACCATAAGCCTTCATTATTTGCCCCAGTAGGAGAAAATTTATAAATGCTTTGAAACTGGAAACGATTTGGTAGCTACTAATAAAGCTTTTAAATTGCACCCTTGCCCTGCTATTTTATTATTAAAACGACTTTTTAATTACCTTACAACATAAATAAATATAAAAGGATTTTAAGGGTTAAGTATCAGACAAGATTTTGCTGCCAACTCTTGTCTGTTAATAACAATAAATTGTAATGACAGATCCTACCAACCTCTTTGGTTGGTTCTTTATGAACGTAGGCATTCTTACTTTTGGCGTGTAATGGCTTATGGGACTCTAAAATGCGTCTCCCAGAAATTACTTACGTATATCCTTAGTACGTTAATGTAGTATAGTTAGTAAAAATAAGTTTAGATTCTTAAATCCGATAAATGATCACCAATATGTATTGCCATATTGTTGAATATCTAATAATAAAGAAAGCAATATTCAATTCTGTCATTCAAGTGACATTAAATCAGTGATATTGACTTTTGGGAATGACCACGTGATATTTTAATAGTGCATATCCATTTTGAACTTTTTAACAGCATTTCGACAATTAGGCTAGAGCCTCGGGCATTCAACACAATAAGTGACATTCTATTGTCAATTTTGGGATTATCAAGAGCTGCAGTATGTCACTTATTCAATCCCTTACATTTTGGCATTACGAACTTCGCCGTCACTGACATCGAATGACACTTTTTCCAGCTATGGCCTCTGGAGTGTGTGATTTTTTCATTCAAAATACTGAAGCACCGCACAGTAATCCCACCGCACTATTCCCAAACCACAGCAACTCCTGAAAGCCAGAATCAACAGTGGAGACCACCAGAAAAGCGGCAAGGCAATGAAGTTCGACGAAGTCTCAACAAATGCATTTAACTGTCTTGGATCCCGTAACGAAATTAATCAGAAAAGAATGACGGAGGAGTAGGAAAAAATACAAATTTCCACTTCCCTCCATACCAAGTAGAATACAGAACAAACAAGGCCAATAGGCACAAAGGGTCGTTTACATCTGGGATAAGCCCAGTTGCCTAACACCACGGATAAAAATTAATATTAATGGGTCCTAACATTGTGAGCTTGTTATATTTGATTCTATTAATAGGACCAATAATACTAACTTATATGTTAGATATAGACATACATCAATCCTACATTTATTAGAGGTCGAAGGATCGTGAGTCGTAACCTCGCACACCACTTTCTCCAGATCCCGAGGCTAATAAAAGATTATTCTGCTCAGTATGTACTTTTTGTACCAGTGATTTATGATTGTATGGTCATTATAATAGACTGGAACATTACAATCTAAATTTTTATTGGTGCTATAAATCTTTTTAGGATCGATGCGTGATTCGTGTGTGCCGTCTGTTGGGAGTGTTGGGACAAGTCGAATTAATGCTAAATAATCTTTGAAGAAAAGGTATGTACATACGTTCTCTTCAAAGGTCTTCATCATACATATTCCTAACATCATTCTTTTGCTTCAAATTTCAAATACGCCAAAAAATAGGTCCAAAAGTACGCCAAATAATTTTCTCAAAAAGCCGATTTATTTTTTATTAAAATATTCTGTGAAATGTTGGAATTTAAAAACGATGCTTTAGTTACTTTTCTTTACCGACTTTGGTGAGGTGTTTGGCAATCTTCACGGATTTACTTTGCGGCCGGAAGGGTTTGTCTGATTCATACATTACACAGTATTCTTAATTCTGTATTGTACACCAAAACAATAGTTAATACAGTATATTCTTCAACTATGTCTGACTGGGGAGTCTGAAGGGCTTGCGCAATCACTCTCGCTGCGCAAAAAAATTGTATCTGAAAAGGTCAATCCTTTACAAGGGGTTATCATGAACAAAAAAATCTTAATTGTACTAAAATCTGTTAACTTACATTTGTAACGCTGTGCGTAACAATCTCCGTCATGCGTGCATTGATCCAAGACAGCTGAACGTTGCATTCACAGTGAATAACGTTCTGTACAACATAATGCCACCGTCTGCGCCCGCGCAAGTTGCGTGTCATTGTAATATCCGAGTAATAGTAGCCGTGTTTTTGTGCATGTTGTATGTATACCGCTGTTATTGGTTACTCGAAACGTGAATAGACGATATAAGTAGTCTGATGATTTATCGTGACAATTTTTTTTTTTTTTTTTTTTTCATGTATCTTTGCCCCACACTAGGAATTTCTTCCTGTATCGTGGGTGCGTTTACAAACATATAAACTCACATACACAAACACCCAGAGCCGGAACAACTACCTGTAGGTCATACAAATATTTGTTCCGTGCGGGAATCGAACCCGCGACACGCAGCGCAGCAGTCAATTGCTCAACCACTGCGTTAACCTTGCGCCAAATCTATGTTATTGAGGTTTTAAAATTGGAATGAATATTATTGCTTTCATCAACCTTTGATGGTTTTTAACACTAAAAAACTTCTTTTAATACAAAGAGGCTGACTGAGATATTAGAGAAGTATGAAAAGAAGAGGACGTGTTGCGGCGACCTCAATTTAAACTGTTATAAGGGCAAGTTAAGACGTGATGGCAGGTGGAGTAAGGCAGTGACCGAGTAGCATACAAGGAGTGGCAGAAGGAATATTGGTCGTCCGGCAACGAGATGGATAGACGACAGTGTTGTTACCGCTGGAAACACCTGGACAAGGGGTGACATAGGAATGTGGAGATTGACACAATAAAAGAGAAGCCTATGCCTAGCAGTGGGCGAAGTCAGGCTGTGGACGATGATAAATGGCAAGAGAAAATGATGATGTTATAGAATTGAAAATTCAAGAACACAATTTACAAATCAAGCATAAATGAAGAAGCAATGTCAACGAACAAATGAAAACAATAGAAAGTATGCCTACAGGGTGATTCCTAATGCTAGTGATGTACTGATGTAGATATCTAGGCCGGGGCGGACCGCCCGTCGTATCAGTTATGCGATATAACTGAACTGAGTCAGCCATACCGTCTAGTACTGCACTACGCCAGTCTAATACTTGTGTGTGTAACTATATGTCTTTGTATGTAGGTAGGTACTTTAGCTAATTTATCAATTAGTTTAAAATGCAAATGTCTATCGATGTGTTTAAGACGACTGTCGCCAACGACCTTGAGGGAACAACACTCGTTCCACACCCGCGTGACCGAAATTTAGTAGTTTTTTGTACTTTCCTTATTATTTTAAGTCTTTAAAAAAAATCCTCAATTCAAAATGTAGATAATTAAATTGTCTTTATGATGGTGACAATTTCATTCAAATATGCGCGGATGTTTGGGTGCAATTGTCGTTTTTTTGGCCGTCTAAGACAACTTTACAAATTAATTACGCTATGTTATACGAATAAAACCCAAAATTTTCTTAGATCAAATTACAAAAAAAATAGTCTCATGTTTTTTTTCAAAATATTACGACTGGCTGTTTAGACGTGATTCTCATTTTAAATCAGCTACTTAGGGGTATCTGCGCCTTAAAGCTAACACTATGTAAGTATGTCTTTAAAATAAAAAATACCGGCTAAGTGCGAGTCAGACTCGCACACGAAGGGTTCCGTACCATTATCGCAAAACACTGCAAAAAAATCACGTTTGTTGTATGGGAGCCCCCCTTAATTTATTTTATTTTAATTTAATAATTATTATTTTTTAAAGAGAATATACAACTAATATTCTGTGAATATTTCAAACGTCTACCTGTTGCCGTTATTAATATCGAGCAAAAAACGGCAAAAATATCACGTTTGTTGTATGGGAGCCCCCCTTAAATATTAATTTTATACTGTTTTTAGTATTTGTTGTTATAGCGGCAACAGGAATACATCATCTGTGAAAATATAAACATATAAAATATAACAGACAGACAGACAGACAGACAGCGAAGTCTCAGTAATAGGGTCCCGTTTTTACCCTTTGGGTACGGAACTCTAAAAACCGCATTGAAACTCTTCCTTTTTTTAAGTCTGTTCAAAACTGCGTATGTGTTAGAGGCTTTTTAACATAATACTTAATGGTAGAAATAACGATTTGTTTTGTCTGTTATCCTAAGAAATGAATCATACTTAACTGTATTATAAAAGCGAAAGTTTTGGAGGATGGCATGATAGATGTTTGTTACTCTTTCACGTAAAAACTACTAAACGGATTTTGATGAAACTTTACAATAATATAACTTATATATCAGAATAACACATATGCCATAATATATATAAAGATATTGGAGGAAGTACTAAATCTTCCATTGTGAACAGAACTGAAATCACATAACTAAGTAGATATATTTGACGAAACCGCAAATGTTATGTTAGGTTCAGACTGGTGCAACAGTTAGCATAGTTCTAATTATCATCTGTAACACGATGCGTCAGATACAAATTATTACCTACAGGTAAGGAGGCGAGTAAGGAAAATTAAGTGTTTACTACTTAGAAATGATTAACTTATCTCCCTCATTCACCCCCTCCCTATCTTATCTCTTAATAAGTAGATGATACTCGTATGATAATCTACCTAAAAATAATGATGCCATATATATTCAAATTAGAATATACAGTACCGTCTTATATATTTGAATTCATAATTCGAGATAATTATCAACTTTAGTTACGACCAACGTTACAGGGTGAAAAAGAAATATAAATGGTTTTCCATACAAAGTTGTCGTCAGCTGATATAATTTGTATGGAAAAACAATATTTTTTAGGGTTCTATACCCAAAAGGTAAAAACGGAACCCTATTACTAAGACTCCACGATCCGTCTGTCTATCTGTCTGTCTGTGCGTCTGTCACCAGACTGTACTCGTATCTCATGAACTGTGATAGCTAGACAGTTAAATGTTTTACAGATGATGTATTTCTGTTGCCGCTATAACAACAAATACTAAAAACAGAATAAATGAAATATTTGCGTGGGGCTCCCATAAAAAAAAAAGTGATTTTTTTGCCGTTTTTGCGATAATGGTACGGAACTCTTCGTACGCGAGTCCGACTCGCACTTGGCCGGTTTTTATTTTAGGATTGCTTATGACTTTCTTGGAAATAGTTGTACTTGGGCAGAAACAATTATTATAAAAGAAAAATCGCCTCTTTGTGATACACCCTGTATCATACATGTCAAAGTTTGAATTTCATTACAACTTATTATTTTTAGAGCCTTTTATTAACTCAAATATAAAGTAGCATTTAGGTAACACTTTGTAATCCTTCTTCCCAGTTTAAATTTAATTTTGAACTTGGATTTAATTAGTTCCTCAGCAAATGGATACGATTTCGCAACTTTCTGAAATATGATTTGATTAATTGGAAGCCATTTTATACACTTTGATTATTGTTATGACTAATTAGAAATATTGCTTTCAAAACTTCTTTTTCTGTGCTTCGCAGAAAATTCAAAAAGGAGAATATAGAGAAAGAAAAATATAGATAAATTAATCTTTATTGTGTACTATAAGATATGCCACTTGTATAGGATTTATTCCTTTCGATAAAAAAATTAAATTTTAAAAACGCTAGTTACGTCGGCACGGTTTTTTGTATGGGATGAGGCATCTGTATGCTAGTATTATATTATCTGTGCTATGGTTATAATTATCTGTGTCAAAGTGTCAATCTGCCGCTATACTTGTCTAATAACTCTGTAAGAAATTACATATCTGCCCGGGTAAAAATAGAGAAAACCATTTTTTCGAGAAAACTAATTTGCCCAGATATGAGACCTAGCTAGTTAAATTTTTCGCCCCGAAAAACCCCTATATTGCAAATTTTATCGAAATCTTTAAAGCCGTTTTCGAGGATGTGATTACAAATATATCTTTACTAATATTATAAAGAGGAAAGATTTTTTTGTTTGTTTGTACCAAAACTATTGGACCGATTTTAAAATTCTTTCACTCATAGAAAGATACATTATTCCTGAGTGACATAGGCTATTTTATCCCGAAAATGGTTCCTGTGGGATTGTCCTTGGGAGCGAAGCCGCGGGGTACTGCTAGTGGGTATATACAAATATTGCTCGTTTAATAGTATTTGATATACATTTTACCGAATTCGTATTTAATTTAACAATTCCTTTTACATAAGTTACCTAGTTAACATTATTAAGTACATCACGCACCGATAGGTGCTTCGTATAACCCTTTGCTAAGAATAGTTACAGCACTGATAACAACATTTGTGCCACATGTTAAATTTAGTCTTGTTATACGTTTATTTTTATTTTTTTACCTTTGAAATCGTTAATGAGGTGACGTCCTCCGGGTCTCTAGTCAAGATGGGCGTGCCCCAAGGTACAATTCGGCCCTTTCAAAACTTTTGAAAATCATAAACGGTCCGATAGGACTACGACCTCCCGTCTATGATTTTCTTCTTTCAAAATACGAAGGCCTACATTCCAAGTCAGTTTGAAGATCCACTTCTCGACTCAGTCGCTATAATAACAGATAAAGGACTCGATTAATATCTTTAAAAACCAAGTTAAAACTGTAGATTCGATGATTCGAGCGTAGCTTAGAATATAGGAGGCAAAATTTATGAAAATAATAAATTTGAAGAAAAGTTACCGCGGCCCTGGCTCAAGCAACTGAAGGAACACGGGTGGGTTTTAGTCAGTAAAAGTCTGACACGCCCTCCCGCCTCACTCCGAGCGGGAGAAGTAATTGGATGATTTCCCACACAAAAAAAAGGGGGTTAGTGTTTATCTATATAATTGAGTCTTAAATATCTTTAATGTCAAAAAAATTAGTTTACAAAATACAGTACCATAGCTACCTATACAAAAATATTATGGTCATTAACTTCAAAGTTACCGGTCCTACGATAAGTAATTATTGTAACTCCCAAAAGAGAGGCAAGACCGCAATCATTCGCTCTGAAGAAGCGGGTAATAAAAGTAGGTCCCACAGTCCCATACTTTCCCTTCGGAATAACGTAGGGATAGATACATTTTCCGTTTCAAGGACAAGGCTATCGAAGGTCAAAACGACTGACAAGATGCACGGTAACTATATCTAAATATTACGAATTTTATGATGAAAATCTGTGAATTTAGATCTCATAATAATAATGTAAACATATAAATTGTCATTAAAGTGCTAGCGCCTGATTATGAGGGGGGGGGCATTAGTTGAGTGTGCAAGTCATCTCCTGCCATTTTATAGCCGTGTAGATCAACAGTGGTCAGGCAGGGGCCAATAGTCCTTCTATATTTTTGAATAATCGATCCACGAAACCTCCCAAACCCAATGTGCTTTGTCTCCATATTTTGCAATAGTCCTGCTCCAGCCGGGGATTGTTCTTGGGTGCTCTTGCATAGTGATTAGAGCATATAGGGATAATCGCCGGTTGGTGCCACATTTCATTCTATGGCCATGTCTAATAAGGCCTCTGCGAGCTGGTTTCGGCCCCTGGTTCGCCTTTCAAAGGTCCGAGACCCCAGACTCCCGAGATTGTTAAGCAAATATAAAAACGTAAGATACGATATAGATAGGTATAGACATAAAAAGCCATTTGAAAGTCCCTAATGATTCAATTATTTATTGTTAAGAGCAGAAATAATACCAAACACTTCCCATCTCATATCGTGATACTCATAGAACCGATGTGGAAATAACTCAGGCTGTGCACAAATATAAGTCTGTCAGGTGCAAATATAATATGAGTTCGTGCGGGTATATATAAACAGATTTTATGCCTCTAAAACTAGAAATAATGGATTAGTGTTTGGGCACGTTTCAACCGGTGGAAATCGGTACAGGTGGAAACGTACCAACTCGCATGCAAGTTGCATTATATTACTGGATACCGAGGTATAATGTGTTCAATCGCTCGATCGTGCCCCGCAATGTGATTAAACTTGCGAATTGCTTGCAGGTGGAAACGAGGCCTTAGACCACACGTGAAAATGACAATCATAAAATTATAATGAATGTATGATTGGTATATGCACCGATAGCTCCGGACAATTAACTCACAATAAGCAAGCGAAGTGTATCTTTGTGAATTATTAAAGAGGGGTTTGTTCTATTTACAATTTTTTTCTATCGTAATAAATTTGTAGATAGGTTCTGATTGTTGACAGTAGTGGCAACATTAATCAAAAATAATGTTTATATTCATGGCAGGCAACACTGATTGGTCCCGCTCATTATGATTCACTCTTGTTCATTCATTTTATTCGAATTTTATCATTCCTTTGACGTTTGTTCGGTTCATTCTTCTAACAATGGCGAAATAAAGAACAGGTCAAGAATTAAGTATTACTTTATTTAACGCCCACCCGACATCTCCAGCCTCCTTACAATTAGTAAATATAGTACATTACTAAAAACACAAAGCAAAAGAAATATTGAAATAGCCTCAATTTACTATATTGAAATAAAAATCAAACCGACTTCTAAAATAAAATACTACAAAGCAAAAAATAACTTACTTTTCCGAAGTCGGTGTCTTTTGTACCTTTTAGTTTTGGTAGGTACCTCCAATTAATATAAAAATCCTATAAAGCCAAAGTACATCTTATGACGATTCCAATAAGCCCAAACACGACTAGGATACATTGTTTGATTTTGGAGTTCCAGTGCCTACCTTCCGGCTTCATCATCAGATCATTTCATAGTACCATTTTCATCATTACCATTTATTTATAATTATTTTCGCGCTTTACTTTGCGTAAATTATTTCAACACCACTGCTCTGAAAACGGTGAAGGATAACATCGTGAGGAAACCGGCATGTCGTAGAACCAAAAATTCGAAGACATGTGACATCCACCAACCCGCACTGGGCCCACGTGGTGGATTACGGCCCATTCCCCTCACAGAGAGGAGGCCTGTGTCCAGCAGTGGGAACATTAATAGGCTGATGATGTGATGTGATGTGATAATTATTTTCATCATCATAATCGGTTAACTATTCGAGATATCTTATATCCGTGACATACTTAGTATTACGGAGTTCCAGTGGCCATTTGTGTGCATTCATTGATTGCATTGTTTACGAAAATACCAATATCGGTATGTGTATGCCTATAATATTTTTGTAGTTCCCTAGATTTCTTTAGGTTCCCAACATCAGATCCTGACCTGATGGCCATGGGACCACCTGTGAAGTATACCCACTCAAAAAAAAAAAAAAAAATTTAAATCTGTCCAGGCATCTTTGAGTAATCGGGGAACATACATAAAAAAAAGATTCCGACGAATTGAGAACCTCCTCCTTTTTTGAAGTCGGTTAAAAATTTATAACAAGCGCTCACTTTCACCGATATTAAAATTAACTTCAAGTTCATAAGATAATGTCAATAAAGATGGAGTTGAAGTTTTCGTAAGCGCAAACGCTAAACCGTCACCTCTTCATTACTTCAAGTACATATCTCAGTTTCCAAACGAAAGTCTAAGATAAGAAGACATTCTTCGATTATTTATGGTATAAACATAATTTCCCACGTCTGGGACATGATCGGAGGACATGTTTTCACCGGATATGGTGTGTTTGTCAAAAATTTCTTTTCTTTCGCTTGTCTAATACAAACGGAGATGCAGATATGGCGGGATTATGGGCTTAGGTTACGGCACGTACTGTAGAAAGCTGAAATAATAAGAAATATTGCTTCTAAAAGGTAACTTTTATTTGGGTTTTGTTTTATAAGTTATTGGATACACACCAATGCTAAGCCTAATAATAATCTTATCCATAGTAGGTACTTGTTGGTATGTATTTGTGGAAAGACTCGAAATTCACCATAAAAGAAAACCGGCCAAGTGCGAGTCGGACTCGCGCACGAAGGGTTCCGTACCATTATCGCAAAAAACGGCAAAAAATCACGTTTGCTGTATGGGAGCCCTACTTAAATATTTATTTTATTCTGTTTTTAGTATTTGTTGTTATAGCGGCAATACATCATCTGTGAAAATTTCAACTTTGTAGCTATCACGGTTCATGAGATGCAGCCTGGTGACAGACAGACAGACGGACCGCGAAGTCTCAGTAATAGGGTCCCGTTTTTGCCCTTTGGGTACGGAACCTTAAAAAAGCGTGGTATTGTAGTTCTTTTCGTGCACTCCAGCGTCTAAGGGTCAAATCAAATTGATACGTTCTGTGTCTATTATTATATTATTACCGATAAACTGTCAATAAAACAAGCACCCGTATCAAGAACAGAACCACAGCACAAAGGCTGAACACAGAACACTGCGGTCCCAAATGGAACCCCAAAGGATCTTTTTGTGGACTCGAACCATCAGAACCTTTCAGCCAATATCTCTTATTACTCAAATAATACCAATATACAAGTCCTTTATAAACAAAACCTCAATTACTCAATAACTCGCATTCCAATATACAAAATTCGTATGATCAGAGGCCTAAGAATCAGTATTGATATTTAACGTGGCAATCCTAATTCTTTGGTCTCTGGTCTGGCAATGTGGAGGAGACATCGCCTAATATAATGTATCTTATTTTTGTATATACTTAAGTATTTTAAGTTGAAAAAAAAACAAAAATCCGACTGCTTAGAAAGTGAACTAAAAAGACGTAAACAAGAAGAAAATCATGCTGTGCAGTGACTGGCTGACCAAAACCAGATGTATCCTCCGACTGCACAGCATGATTTTCTTCTTGTTTGAAATGAAATGAAAAAAAATCCCCTACAAAATGGCGCCCAAAAGCCGCCATTTTATCTTTTCCTAATTTAATGTAGCCAGTATAGTGACACTCGCAGCGTTAAGACGAATCGATTGACGTAAAAATCATCAAAATCGGCCAACGCGTTTGGTCTCTAGAACGCCACATAGGAACAAGCATACATACATACATAGACTGATAAACACATTACCCTCCTTCGGCAGTCGGGTAAAAACAGTTACTATTCTTCGTCGTACCGATGATTCCAAAATTCCAAAATTAAATATATTTTGATCAGAATTCAGCCACGCCAACAGCGTTGTCATATTGTCTCACAAAGGTCATTAAGGTGCAGGTGATATTATTAAACATAATGCACAACCTTGTAAGGAGAAGGGTGTCTGAGATCGCTTAGTCCCTGTGTTACAGATCACACTTTTTACATTTATGAATAATTAACCGTAAAATTACATAAAAAAAAAAAAACATAATTTAATTGAAGATTTAATAAAATACATTTTAATACCAACTCACACATCCCTTTCGAACACACATATTGCAATAAACAAACTAATCTCACACAAAAGCGTTTGATGATTTTTTTTCAAACGAGTCAAGACTCAAGAGACAAGAGTCAAGAGGAAGTGTCAATACTGCCAGGCTTCTGGCTATGTTTCCGAATGACAGCGATCTGGAGGAGTTTTTCGACGCCTAAATGTATCTTGTTTTTGTATATTATGTACGTAGTTTAGTATAAGTCAGTGGTATACTAATTTAAGTATGTGCATAATACACTGTTACATATGTTTTACAAAAAAAAAGAATAAAATCGGTTCATCCGTTCAGGAGCTGTGATGCCCAGACAGACACACAGACACACACGTCAAACTTTTAACACCCCTCTTTTTCCGTCGGGGGTCAAAACCAACTCACACATCCCTTTCGAACACACATATTCTAATACACAAACTAATCTCGCAAACTTCCTTTACTTTAAAGATCAAAGCGCGTTTGATGATTTTTTTTTCAAACGCGCAAGACTCAAGAGTCAAGAGGAAGTGAAATCTCCGCGCATGTCGCATCGCATGTCGGTCGGCAAGGTCGCGAGTAGGATGCTCGCAAGTGGGCTGTTGTCACTGCCAGGTACACGTATGTATGTATGGGTTTGTACGCGCAATAAGAGTGCGGGGTTTGAACTGGACGGTAACTTTTTAATGGAAGGTATTTTAGCGGTTCAGGTATTAAAACGAATATCAAAATGATCTACGTAATGTTCATTAGCTATGAATCCTTTACTCTCAAAAAGTATTTCGGTTGCAGTAAAAGCAAAACTGTAAACTGGTGCTTGGTAAACGGACAGCGAACTTACGAACATTTTGTATCAGCACCGTTGAAATCAGTGCTAAAACGTGCCTCAATACTTCAATAGTCACAAATTCACAATTATTATGTTATAGGTATTTGAGATGAAAGTAGTTAGTACTTATTTAAGTCATAGACAAAACTTAATATTGAAAGTTAACATAATTTTCCAAAAAAGAAAACAGGTTTTCAGAATATCCTCAGTATAAAAGTTTATCTGTTTTACTGTGACGATGTCTCTTCTCTACGTAACCCATTTAACACACCCTTGTTCCGTAACAGAATCTTCCGTCAATACAATCAGAAATTAGAAATACGTACTTTTGTTTTCAAACGCCGCCGCCGCACTCTCTAGCACCGCACGCGCCACTCCCCGATTGCGCGTGCGAGCGTCGCGTGCCCATCGCCCCGGATGCGACACATGCTTTTCTAAGAGACCACGCTATTTATCCTGTTGCTACCTATCAAGTGCTATTACACTTATATATTTATTTACATCGTTATTTACAAATCACCGTCACTTTATTGCTCGAGTTTCGAGCTCAATCAGTCTCGAGTGCCAACTCGTTAATAGGACGAAAAGATAATCTTGCAAGATTTATTTAGTTCTAACTATTCAATAATGTCTTGAATGTACAGTCAGGGAAATAAATGGTTTATCACTTGAAGGCTGAATGTCAGTTGGCGTGTGATAAAACGACAAGGTTTATAATGTGCGTGCTGCCCGGCGAGCACGGCCTACTGTGACATGGCCTAAGTCACACTTTTTATCACAGTTTGGGCGATAAAGCCATTTTGTCTGAAATGCTAGCACGGCGGCGTGAGATATTTTCTTGACTTGTGGCATAACTTCTTGACATTAATTTGTTTTCTTTTTCGGAAATTTGCCAATTTTATGGCAGTTTCGGTTTAACCTTGGCCATAAAAACCATTTAGGTTCAGAGAAGCATAGTCCTACGACGCACTATTTCCGAATTATGGGCCTCCGAATTTTATTTTATTTTACATAAAACGCTCTATATCTCGAAAACGGTATGTCCTAGGCAAAAAATAACCAAAATTTAGCCCCCCCTTTGATACCACCATGCTAGCAGCATCCCAACATGAATTTAAGAAAAAAAAAATTTTTTTTTTACTTTGCTTGTTTTTCGACTTGAACTACAAATTCTTAACAGAAAATATTTTGGGTCATGACAAGTTATGATAAAATATGTCATGTCTTACAATTTGTCTTAAATACTAGCACGGGACAACCATGTGACATAGTTTCAAGACGCGACATGCCTTTCTTGTGGCTGACTTCATAGTGCGACATAATCTGAATAGACGACCAAATAAAATAATACTTATAAAAGTGTGCCGTTCATACAGATAAAATACTTTTTAATTTTGTTGGGCACAAATTAATATTTGACCCACGACCATAGACTATGCACACTTTATTTTTCTTTGTTTGTTTGATAACATATTAAGTGTTAATAAAATATTAATAATTACTTAAAAAATATAATAGCTTGGACCCAGTTCCCGATACCGGTGAGCCCCTATTTTTTTATTTTAGTTGTTTTTTGGGGGGTTTATTTAAGAAATAATTTAAAATGTAGAAAGTAAGAAGAATATGGAATATAAGAAAATAATTATAAAAAAGTAATAATCAAAATAAAAATAATAATTAAAAATAGAAATAACAATTATAAAAAAGTAATAAAATAGAATTAATTAATAATCCTGTAACATTTCAATTAATTAATATTTTTTGGGGGTTTTATTTAAGAAATAATTTAAAATGTAGAAAGTAAGAAGAATATGGAATATAAGAAAATAATTATAAAAAGTAATAATCAAAATAAAAATAATAATTAAAAATAGGAATAACAATAAAAAATAACAATTATAAAAAAGTAATAAAATATAATAATTAATTAATAATCCTGTAAAATTTCAATTAATTAATAAGCATTGATCACCACACACACAAAATAAATTTATTGCCATTTGGTGCAGTAATTAGAAGGAAAATATTTTATTTTTCAACTATAAAATTTTATCACCACCTCCGAACGAAAGTGATACATTTTTCTTAATCATCTGTCTAAATGTGAAATTTGTGACAAAATGGGTACGCCCGTATTAGCAAAGTAAGACCCGATAAGTCCCAAATAAACGTCAGGAAATTTTCTCACGCCGCCGGTACTAATAATTAAGACAAAATGGCTTTATCGTCCAAACTGCGATGAAATGTGTGACTCAAGCCATGTCACAGTAGGCCGTGGTCGCCGGGAAGCAACAAGAAAGGCATGTCGCGCCTTTAAAATAAGTCACATGTTTGACCCGGCTAGCATTTAAGACAAATTGTAAGACATGACATAATTTATCATGTCTTGTCACAAATGTCTTGGGTACGCCCATGCTCGCTCCGCTGGTCTGTGATGCTTAGATCGCTTAGCCTTACTGCCAGTTTCCCAGCTCTCAATTATCGGGCTGTTAACGTAATCGAGGATTAATAGCCTGTTAATTCTACTTTCAGTTTCTCAACATCCAAGTGTGACAAGTGGTTGACAATTTGTCACATTAGAGTAAAATCTCGAATTAACCGCATGTTACAGCAGTTTTGGGTTTCTGAGCACCTTTTTCAAAGTTAATCTCTTGTCAACGAGCCTAATTTATAATTGTTGGAAATTGGTCGATTATTCGCGGATTAAAATTAATATTATGCTTTTAAAGGCATAAGCCTACATTTGTTTTAAATTTATATTACGATAAAAAGATAAAAGGGGTCGGCGAAAACTATGGTATGGGTTGAATTATAAAACAAACGTTAATTTATATCAATTAATTAATTACCAAGATTTAAAAAAAAATTAGGATATTACAAACTTTTAAATTAATTACATTATAAAAACTTGACACAATTATCAAAAATTGTTATTTTGTATTGATGTAAATAAATTATAAAAAAACAAACTGTTACTGACCTGGGAATCGAACCTTCCTCACTAGTGCGCGTGAGGAAGGTTCGATCCCCAGGTCGGTGTTGACTATACCCTGTACTTAGTACTTACTATGGTCAGCTTCTGGATAGGTTTGTGTTTAACTTGAAGCGGCTGGGGTGGTGACCGCGCCAGGGTAAGCAACACTTACCAAGGTCAGTCTTGGGATGGGTGACCACTTTTTTTTGGATCGCTTGTTTATGGATAGGTGACTCCGCCAGGGTAAGCAACACTAATCAAGGTCAGTCTTTGGATGGGTGACCACTTTTTTTTTGGATCGCTTTTTTATGGATAGGTAACTCCGTCAGGGTAAGCAACACTAACCAAGGTCATTCTTTGGATGGGTGACCACTTTTTTTTGGATCGCTTGTTTATGGATAGGTGACTCCGCCAGGGTAAGCAACACTAACCAAGGTCAGTCTTTGGATGGGTGACCATCACCACAAAAATGTTGATCACCCATCCTTTGACTTTATCACCCCACTAGGTTAAACAACATCTAACAAGGTCACCCATCCAAAAACAAGCGAGCCCAAAAAAAGTGGTCACCCATCCAAATAGTGACCTTGGTAAGTGTTGCTTACCCTGGCAGTGTCACCCATCCAAAAACAAGCGAACCAAAAAAAACTGGTCACCCATCCCAAGACTGACCTTGGTAAGTGTTGCTTACCCTGGCGGAGTCAGCCATCCAAAACAAACGATCCAAAAAAAGCGGTCACCCATCCAAAGAATAACCTTGGTAAGTGTTGCTTAACCTGTGTGGGGTCACCTATCCAAAAACAAGCAAACCAAAAAAAAAGTGGTTACCCATCCAAAAATCGGCCTTGGTAAGTTTTGCTTAACTTGGCGGCTACACCAACCCAGCCTCTCAAGATAAAATACTATTTAAAGTTACTGATTACGTTATAGTAGGAATGAATACCAGCTAGGGTAGCCAACCGAAATAAATTAATGTCGATTATTTAATGTAACAAGCGATTACGTAATTTCTCGATGATGAAGTGTTGAGAAACTCACTGACAACTGACGGCTGGTTAATTTGTGACAAATTGTCAGCTGATTTGAGATGTGACGTCGACTTCAGAAACTGGCCCTTAGTAAAGTAACGATATGCTTTAAAGTCGTGGGAAACACCTAGATTAGGGACGAACATAACCGGGAACAAAAGGAGGTATATCTAGCAGTGGAGCATTTCTGCTAGATATGATGATGCAGTTTAGTAATACTGGGCAACATTGTCAAAAATATTAAATTACAATTTAAAAAAACCCCCGATATTAATTTTTATTTCATGCTTTTTAAACTACATCTAATAGTATCAACAATCTATCGAAACACGTAATAATGACACGATATCTTGCGAAAAAATCCAGATTCAAAGAATAAAATGCGAATAACTTTTGAACGGCTAAACCGATTTTATTCAAACATAGCTAAGAACACTCTCGACAAAGTCACGTATCCACGTATCAAACAAAAAAAACGATTTATCCGTTTAGGCGCTATGATACCACAGACACACAGATACACAGCAACACACGTCAAACTTATAACACCCCTCTTTTTCCGTCGGGGGTTAAAAAACGTCATCATCAGCGTTTTAAAGCTGGGACACAGGCCTCCTCTCTGTGAGAGGGAATGGGCCGTAATCAACCACGCGGGCCCAGTGCGGGTTGGCGGATGTCACATCTCTTTTTTTTTGTTCTAGGACATGCCGATTTCCTCACGATGTTTTCGTTCACCGTTTTGAGAGCAGTAGTGATTAAATAATTTACAAAAAGTAAAGCCTGGGTTCGAACCCACGACCTAAATCTTTTAAGTCGCTGCCGTTACCACTGGGCCACCACTGCTCTGTATTAACCTTACAATAATATATCATCATCAACACTGCTCTCAAAACGGTGAAGGAAAACATCGTGAATTAAAACATTCACCGTTTTGAGAGCAGTGTTGATGAAATAATTTACACAAAGTAAAGTCTGCCTGGGTACGAACCCACGACTTACCTCCAACTTGTAATTTGCGGCCGACATACACTGGGCCACCACTGCTCCAAAAAAAGAAAATAGGAAACGGATTTTTTTTTGTATCAAGTTTGCTTGATTTTATAATAAATACATCTTTTTAAAAAGTCAGTCTATTTGTCATACTATCACTTTTATTCCACCAAAAAAATATAAACTAGCAAAAAAATCTATCAGCCATCACTAGTCGCGACATCGATAAACCTAATCGATCAAAACTCGATCGCATCAAGCTTCAGAACATGTTTGCTTTTAAGCATAATCATATTCTAAGTAGGTTTACTGTCTCGGACTAAATATTTCAACAGATTGAGTAGTGCTAAGTAATATTGAAACATGTCCAATTTGATGTTAAACACATTCATGAATCATTTTAAATCTATTAAGTTTTTATTTACATACATACATACATAAACTCACGCCTTTTTCCCATGGGGGTAAGCAGAAACTACAGAACGCCACCTGCTACGATCCTTACATACTTCTTTTGCTTCACTCACACACACACCGGTTATGAGTACTGCGCACCTGGCCTTTCTGAAGAACATCACCTATAAGGTCTATGTATGTATTTCTAGGGCGTCCCCTCCCGACGTTTCCATTCACGTCTGCCATGTAAAATTTTGTCGTCTTTAAGACGACGACTGTCGCCAAAGACCTTGAGGGAACAAAACGCGCACTCGTTTCACACCCGCGCGACCCAATATTTAGTAGTTTTTGTACTTTCCTTATCATTCGACTTCTAAAAAAAAACCTCAGATCAAAATGTAGATACTTAAATTGTCTTTGAGATGGTATCGATTTTATTAAAATAGGTCCAACGGTTTTGGTGCGACAAATGAATAACACTATGTTATACGAATAAAACACAAAATTTTCTTACATCAAATTATCAGTCTTATGTAACATTATTTTTTCAAAAAAATTACGACTAGCCGCTTAGACGTGATTCTCATTTTAAAGGAACAGTTGTCTTTGCTGGAAAAATGCCCCTGTGTGTAGGGCGTTGTGTCTAGACAGAAAATAAAATAGATAGAAAGAATCGGTTCTGGTGTTGTTTTTTCAACGTCATCTGGGCGCATTTTGGTCTCGCACGGAGTTTTTTTTATTGCTTTTTTTTTATTTGTCTCTCGTGTCTCTTGCGCGGGTCACAAATAAATAAATATTATTTTTGTCGGAAGTCGTCCCCTGCTGGACATAGGCGTTTCGCATCCAGAGGATTACCGCACACCACCACCATGTTTGTCACCGGTCCACCTTGTGGGATGCGTTCAAATGCTGCGTTTTCCGGTGCGTGTTTACCGATAATATGTGTATTTTGAAAATGGCAGGATGAGGTTTTAGTGTTGTTTTTGCGTAAGTGCAGGTAAAGCTGTCTACAATTTTTTTCGAAATAATTTTTTATTAATCAACTCATACATACTTATATTTTAAATATTACGCCGTATTGCCAATTCATTCGTTAATACCGAGTATGTGAGTGTTGTGATGAAAGTATCAAAAATTGATCGTTCACGCTTCAGCGCCCATGATTGAATTATTGCTATATTTTATTCGACAGGCTTGAATAAACACTGAATAATCGCATGAAGGAAGAAACGGACGGTGAAGGAAAACATCGTGAGGAAACCGGCATGTCCTAGAACCAAAAATTCGAAGACATGTGACATCCACTAACCCGCACTGGGCCCGTGTGGTGGATTACGGCCCATTCCCTCTCACAGAGAGGAGGCCTGTGTCCCAGCAGTGGAAACATTAATAGGCTGTTGATGTGTGTGATGTGAATCGCATGAAACCATGTATTCAATAAAATCATATTAATAAAGAAAGGTATTCAATATAGATATATCTACTACGAAATTCTACGCGTATGGAGTCAGGGGCTTGAAATCTGGAATTCGTGCTTTTCAATATATTTTATTGAAAAATTGGATTTGGCGTTTATCGGAATTCAATAGCTAAGAGAAGGTTTGTAAGAATTTTAAAATTTCAGAGGATTTAATTTAAAAAAATTGTACCAGATAAAAATCTGGCCAGTGCCATTCGAAAGAATATCTCTCTCTTCAGAAGAAATCTTTAATCGAATAGCAAAATACAAAAATGATTAGTTAGCACTGACAATAAACAAAGAACAACAAAACAAAATATACAATACAAAAATAGTTGATCACCGTTGGGGTGCCATAATGCGGGATGGCACAACAGTGACCCACGTATAAACAGTCTAGCTAGGCGATTCGAAATCATGCTTAGGATAAAACAAAATTTCAAATTTACAATTGAGTTCGAGATCCACGTGGACGAGATCGAAAGCAAAAGCTAGTTTATTTAATAAAATCACGTTAAAAACAGTTGTTCTGTACATTGGGAACAGAAAAAAATATAATTTTTTGCAATGTTGACACTTACTTACTTTGGAATAAATAGAATATTCCTATGATAGTACTGTGAGGACTCCTCAACCATTTAGAGGCAACCTCCTTGCCTATAATAAGACTGGCAACAGATAACTATTTAGTTTTGGAAGGTTATTGAAATCGGAACATTAGGAAATCATTGATGATGTTTTTTAGCTTTGCTTGGCACTTCGGTATAAGCCGCCTCAGGGCAGATATGTTGTTTTTTACAATATTATAATATATCAAGGTAATTTCTGCATATTACTTAGGGCTCTCTGAGCTACCCCTTTACAGTACCATAGGAGTATCCTATGGTACTGAGTATCCTATGGTACTGTGAGGGGATGTACCACCTACTTACTATTTTTAGAGACGCGACCGAACCAAAGAAAATTGTGACATTTTTTTTTGTATTTATACAGGAAGTGAAGTGACAAAATAAAACTACATAACAAATAATGGCTGAATAGTCATTATTGTCTCAGTTGCCAAAGAAGAAAAACAAGAATAATAAAACGTAACGTATAAAGGACCTAAAAGTATCCTCAAAAAGATAACATACAATTCAAAAAGATAACACACAAGGATAACTATCTAGCGGACTGAACTGCAAACGATTTTCACTTAACCCTGAAACCGCGCCCGAAGATTACGGCAGAGTAAGCATATAGCCCGTAATACACTTATGATAAGTGAGCAAAGTCAAGTGTATAGTACTACCATACAATAGAGAAACTAAGCAGTAGAGTTCAAAAGGATAACTCATCGCAAGTGGCAAAAAGGACCTCAGATACAAAAAATCATTAAAAAGTAAATACGATATTTTAACCTCTACCCTCGTTATAGTCATTAGGAAGTAGTTGGAGTAAAAAAAAAATTTTGATTGTTCACCTGATTATTTTTCAAGACATGGATTTGATCTGAAAATAATTGATTGCCTCATTTGTGGCATTCCTCCTCCCCTCACAATGCAACGTGAATATCTTATGATTTCAACACTTATGCCGATGTTCCTCCGCTTGCCCTTATTTTGTATACATGCCTTTACAGACTTTTCGGATTTGGTCTGTCCAGCGCCAGCGTATCCTCCTTCCTCTCAGCTAATATGTGACATAGCAATATTAATATGTCACCTTTTAATAATAACATTCGCTATGTAAAGAAAAAATATCATCGATACCTACTACGAAAAGACTCATCGCTACTCAAATATTGAAGATTTAATTTTTTGTCGAAACTTCACTCAACATTATAAACTTTGGAAGTGAACCTTCCGTGAGTATCTATTTCATAGTTAAACCCAAGTCCCAAGTATCATCGACTGTATTGGTGAATATAAAGATGGCTCGCCTCTGTACTGCCTATACCATTTGAATACGTAATATTTGGAAAGTTTGCGGATCTTACTTTAATTCCCACGTCTAAGAAACGAAAGAATTTCGAGTGCCAATACTTCGGATCGAATTACGCAAGTAAATTTTTTTAGAATCGAAAAGGATCTGTAATATTGATGTCATCAGAATTATATCACCATTTCACCAGCCATCTTAATATTTAGAAATATACTTCCTGATATAAGGAAGTTCATTTCTAAGAACTTACAAAGATATCACAATCTACTAAATATTAAGCAAGTATATTTCTAGGAAATAATGATAAAAGTCAAGCTGAATCGGATATGAGATTTGACAACAACGATAGAATATGAAAACAAAGTTGAAGAATCATACTAACTTTATACATTACAAAGGTTCGATGGAACTCGCGTATAAGTTATATCGATCGAAATTTTACATATATTATATTTGAGGGCTCAAATACCATGAGAAGTGAATTTATAGTAGGGTAAACATTTAGGACTGTTGTTAAACCCAATTGAACGTCAATTAAGGTTTTTTGTATGACATAGGGTATACTTTGGCATGACTTAACAACGTATACTCAAACCTTGCTCAGCATCGCAGAAAACTTAAAGTGGCAGATGGTCTAGAGTGACAGATGCTTAGCACGGATACTCAAATCAGAAATCGGCCCTTTATTTATAAAAATCTCGATGCTGTTTAGCAGATTCTTTATTCAAATTCTATTTAGAAAATTTGAATATAGAATGTTCTATATAAACAATCGCTAAACGGTGTCAATATTTTTATACATTGAGGAATTGTTTTAAACGCCGATGAATAAGATAAAATGTCCAATGTATGCTATTCAGGCTTAAAAATTGCTTCATATCATATACATAAGTACTGAAAAAGTCACGTAATTTATAGGATTTTACCAAATCGACGCAATTTGTAGTGAATGAACAAACCATTATATGTGCTGAAAAATTTACGCTTCTAGGTAAAGAATAGTGATGCTTCGATAGTGTCATAATGGAAGCAGAAAAGGAAATAGATGTAAAAAGTAAATTTTAGCGGCAACAGAAACTGATGCAGAAGCGAAAGCGGATTTTATAAAGATCAGTTTTGCCGCTTTTGTACCCAGTAATTTGCGTCGGTGCTCTTCATAACTCTAGCAAGTACACTTGTGTACTCGCTCATAATGTTCCGTTTTAAAAGATGCGACAGCAGAAGCAGAAACGAATATAAGAAAGCGTAAAGGACTGCCGCAGTTGCGGCAATAAAAGCAGAGGTCTGTTGCATCACTAGTAAAGAATAATAATAACAAGACAAATTAAATACTTATGTTAAATAAACCTATGATTGCATAAATACTGACAAACTTTCCTGTAATCCATCGGTATTTCGTCGGCTGTAAGGTATGCCACACCTTGCATGCGTGCATGAGTTAGTACGATTTATTGCAAACCTCAAGAATGTTTTACTTTGAAAGAATACTACTCATTTCCCTTTACTTATTACACAATTATTTTGGCTACTCTTTAATTCTAGAAGTAAAGAAACATTAGTATTTTAACCCAGCAGTGATTGAAACCAGCAACACTAGACCAGAAATCGGGCAATACCGTAATCCTATTGAAAGTCTATGAAAAGTTTTTAAATTGGTCCAAATCGATTTTGTGACACTAGATTCCTGCGAATGTCGTACTGGATATTTTTCAAGCTTTTCAAAAATGGGGGTAATTACAGCGCGTTGCCTTAGAAGGTTGAATATAGCTGAACCATTTGAAGTAGATCCAGTTGTCCATGACAGCTAAGTATTGATAAACTTTTACTAGGATATAGAAAGTTTCTTAATCAATAAATAGGTAAGCACACTGAAAATTGGCTGAAAACTTGTTAAATGGTAAAGTTGCACAACTTAAATGAATTCTGCGATCTACGTTGTATCTGTGCGCGTGTTACATGCATAAACAGAAATAGTTTACTATTTCTGTTTAAATCAAATCATCATCATCATCACTGAATCATTAATCACTGTAGCCAGAGATCTTGAATTAATTCATGATCTGAAGCTTCGTAGATGCAAATAAGCAATTGCATATGTAGAATATTCAGTGTCAATATCATTTGAGGTTTGTTGCGTCAATAACTGACTGGTTTTCGGAGCTCACACAGCGAGGCAATTAAAAAATAAGAATAAAATAGATCAATTGCCCATACATTAATTATAATAAAACTTTCCACTATGTTCTTGATTTCATTTCCCAATACCAATTCATTAAGTGTCATGTTAAATCAGCCATAAATCGAACAGATCCGAAGTGATCCGTCAGTGAATCTCCACGTAGGATCCGGTTTATTAACGACGTTGATGCGACCAACTTTTGTTTTAGTACAAGCCTCGTGGCCGATATAAAGTGTTAGATGGATATCAGATGCCTTAACTGATAGAATCACAATCAATGAAAATTCGACTTCATGAGGAAAAAAATAAGATTCAAATTGCAAAGACGATAACCAAATTTCAAATGAAGATCCTAAGTCACAAGCAGTCGAAAGCCTCAACCAAGAATAAATCATAAGCAAAAGGAAGAAAGGAGATTTTTCTGTGCTAAAAGCTATTACAACAGATGCTACAATGTTATTACAAATAAATAGAAGACTTATTGTACTTGCGAATGAGCAAACAGAGGTTAATGTACGCATTGATTTTGCATGTAAATGTCGCTTTGACAAATAGAAATTGAGTGAATAGAATATGGAAATGGAAAATTATGCTGCGCTCTGAAAACGCATAAGTGACAATAAGAATAGAAACGCTTCAAACGATATATATTATAATAACAGATGTTGTGTCAGTCATAAACGAAGTAAACCAATCGAATTAAACTTACGACGACAGTTTCAAGATTTGCATCGATAAAAATTCAACACGCGTCTTTAATACGGCAAAAAGGAGTAATAAAAAAGTCGGAACTTCAATGATATACAAAAAGATTGATGCACCTGAAGAAGTACGTGGAATTTTATTGACGAGCACTCAACCTAAATGTCCAATAGGCGATAAGGTCCGCCTACAGCCTGATGCAGTTCAACAACCTTATGATTTCCATCTCCAAAGACTTTATCTTCGAAAGAATAAGGGAGAGAGTTGAGTGTCGAAGCAACTTTAAAAAATGTAAGGTCTCCCAAGTGCGGCTACTTTCCAACGTGTCAATAAGAGCTTTCGCTATCTGTGACCGAAACGCGTGTTTTGTTTGTTTTGCTTGTTTGAACATTCTTTTTTCTGGGCTCCTTTTGATATAACTCATGACGCGGTACTTTCAATAAATGTGTTAATTTGTTTGTACGTACTCACAAGGGCAAGTCTTACCACACCTGAGTTTGTACCGAATAAATTATGGCTAGGCTTCAAGAACGCGAACGAAATCGAAATTATATTGAACTTATTCCTCAATATTTATTAGTCTAGTCTAGATTTAGACTTGTTTATAACCATGTGCTTACCTAGATTTAGATATGTAGATGACCAAGATATCAAACTAGATCATTGACGGGTACAAGTATCTGTTCCAGCCGTTCTTTTTCTCACGCAATACGAACATACGAAGAGCTGACAACGGTTCCTTGCACATTTATTGTGACACTGTTATTGTATTGTGAAGTGTGCAAAAAATACATTCATGCTACGGTACGAACAGCTGAAGTAAGGTACCATGCCTGCACAAAACAAGACATTATTAACAGCAACAAGAAAATTACAAGTTAACCAAATAAATTTCATGTCAACAATTTATGTCAAAACGAAATTACTGACAAAAATACTTGTAAGGTCAACTTTAATCAAGCTCCCTACATTGACCATTGACCACCCACTGACAACTGTTGCAAAAACCAAATAAGATTTACAACAAAAACACTACACTTTCGTTTCACAGTACGTAAAGCCAATAGCAATAATTAAAAACAATTTTCTCATTCAACAAGCGTCAATATACGCATTAAAAAATATAAAGATGTATGGCTATCTGAAATTGAATCTGCATTCAAAGAGCGAAAGATAAAAATTTACGACGTTAATTGACATTTTAAAATTGAGAACCGACCATGAAAGCCATGATATTCGAGATGTATGCGTTCGGGGAATGAGACCGAAGGGAAAACTTATGTTGTGTCAACTAATAATGGTGGGCGCCGCATAACTGATGAAGGTAAAGAGCTCGCCGAATACGCTGATATATTGTACATTTGTATTTCTCGCGACAACGTTAGTAACTTTTTACAAATGCTCAAAGAAACTTATCGGTAGTTAAAAAATTCGGTAAGTGTAAGATTGCTGTACTGCAACATATGATTTAGATGTGTGCAAAAGTCTAGAGTATCTATTTAGATCTTCCCTTTTTTTTCTTCTTAACCAATAAATATCTAGCTCTAATCTCTCAGAATGTGGTAATACATAAAAAGTATACAACTTAATAATTTTGATGGTGATAACTCCTTATCCTAATCCTACTCCCACATTTAATGTCATAATTGTTAAATATAAATGACAGTAATGTGCGAACAATAAGGGTACGGATTAACGTCATTACGGTTTTAATCCTCAACTTCGCAACATAATGAATACCTTTTACTTGTAAAAGAGCGCCGAAACGTACGGTCGCGGTCGTTTGTAATGTTTACAGATTATTTTGTAAAAGTTCAAATAACACGACAGGTGAGAATTAAAAGATGTCTAAACATCTATTCTTTGAGTAGGGATCTTTATAGGGCTGCTTCCTCTTCTTTTCGTTATTCGATTAACTCAAATTTTGTTTCAACTTTTAGGTGAAATGTTGTCCGACCTATATGTGGCTACTTAGACAGATGTGTTATTTGCTATGTTCCTATCCTGAAATGCGCGTGTGGCTGGCGGTGGCGACGAAGGGCAGACGAGGAGGTGAGGCATATCCAGCGAAGAAGCTCCTCACTGGCACTGCATTTGCAATGGGTCTATGATACTCCATTATATCCTATACGCATAGAGGTGCTATAAAACTTGAATAAAAAACAAATTGCGTGCAACATCAGTTAGTGAATGATCTGTCATCGCATTATCTGCTTCAGTGATCTGTAATAAATCAGCAATCAATTTGTTATTTTCTTCAGTAACTAGTTATGGTTCAATATGTTCCTTTTCTACCGGTACAGCTCTTAGTTGAGAGTAGAACGCGAGTTGACGATAAATAATTATTGAAACTACAACCCTTTTGGAATGAGAGAGTACTAAAAATGCATTTAAACTGCAATAGATGCGCCATTAGCACTTTTATAATATTCAGTTAAATATTAGTTTATTTTATTCAAATCGGGCAATATAATGAATACAGTCTGGTCATTATGAATATTGCTACGTAACGGTTGGGCAATTTGATAATTATGGTCAATGAATTAGTCCAAGAGTGAGCGAAGCGAGCTCGGGAGCTTAGGAGGGTGCCCTAAACTCGACACGGTTAGGTTAGGTTCAAAGGATCCGTCATCTCTTTCATGTTATGTTACTTTAGGGGAATCCCCTTCTTTGAATTAATAAAAAATTTTTTAGGCATAATATTGTTTGACAAAACGTAATTAAAAAATAAGAATAAAATAGATCAATTGCCCATACATTAATTATAATAAAACTTTCCACTATGTTCTTGATTTCATTTCCCAATACCAATTCATTAAGTGTCATGTTAAATCAGCCATAAATCGAACAGATCCGAAGTGATCCGTCAGTGAATCTCCACGTAGGATCCGGTTTATTAACGACGTTGATGCGACCAACTTTTGTTTTAGTACAAGCCTCGTGGCCGATATAAAGTGTTAGATGGATATCAGATGCCTTAACTGATAGAATCACAATCAATGAAAATTCGACTTCATGAGGAAAAAAATAAGATTCAAATTGCAAAGACGATAACCAAATTTCAAATGAAGATCCTAAGTCACAAGCAGTCGAAAGCCTCAACCAAGAATAAATCATAAGCAAAAGGAAGAAAGGAGATTTTTCTGTGCTAAAAGCTATTACAACAGATGCTACAATGTTATTACAAATAAATAGAAGACTTATTGTACTTGCGAATGAGCAAACAGAGGTTAATGTACGCATTGATTTTGCATGTAAATGTCGCTTTGACAAATAGAAATTGAGTGAATAGAATATGGAAATGGAAAATTATGCTGCGCTCTGAAAACGCATAAGTGACAATAAGAATAGAAACGCTTCAAACGATATATATTATAATAACAGATGTTGTGTCAGTCATAAACGAAGTAAACCAATCGAATTAAACTTACGACGACAGTTTCAAGATTTGCATCGATAAAAATTCAACACGCGTCTTTAATACGGCAAAAAGGAGTAATAAAAAAGTCGGAACTTCAATGATATACAAAAAGATTGATGCACCTGAAGAAGTACGTGGAATTTTATTGACGAGCACTCAACCTAAATGTCCAATAGGCGATAAGGTCCGCCTACAGCCTGATGCAGTTCAACAACCTTATGATTTCCATCTCCAAAGACTTTATCTTCGAAAGAATAAGGGAGAGAGTTGAGTGTCGAAGCAACTTTAAAAAATGTAAGGTCTCCCAAGTGCGGCTACTTTCCAACGTGTCAATAAGAGCTTTCGCTATCTGTGACCGAAACGCGTGTTTTGTTTGTTTTGCTTGTTTGAACATTCTTTTTTCTGGGCTCCTTTTGATATAACTCATGACGCGGTACTTTCAATAAATGTGTTAATTTGTTTGTACGTACTCACAAGGGCAAGTCTTACCACACCTGAGTTTGTACCGAATAAATTATGGCTAGGCTTCAAGAACGCGAACGAAATCGAAATTATATTGAACTTATTCCTCAATATTTATTAGTCTAGTCTAGATTTAGACTTGTTTATAACCATGTGCTTACCTAGATTTAGATATGTAGATGACCAAGATATCAAACTAGATCATTGACGGGTACAAGTATCTGTTCCAGCCGTTCTTTTTCTCACGCAATACGAACATACGAAGAGCTGACAACGGTTCCTTGCACATTTATTGTGACACTGTTATTGTATTGTGAAGTGTGCAAAAAATACATTCATGCTACGGTACGAACAGCTGAAGTAAGGTACCATGCCTGCACAAAACAAGACATTATTAACAGCAACAAGAAAATTACAAGTTAACCAAATAAATTTCATGTCAACAATTTATGTCAAAACGAAATTACTGACAAAAATACTTGTAAGGTCAACTTTAATCAAGCTCCCTACATTGACCATTGACCACCCACTGACAACTGTTGCAAAAACCAAATAAGATTTACAACAAAAACACTACACTTTCGTTTCACAGTACGTAAAGCCAATAGCAATAATTAAAAACAATTTTCTCATTCAACAAGCGTCAATATACGCATTAAAAAATATAAAGATGTATGGCTATCTGAAATTGAATCTGCATTCAAAGAGCGAAAGATAAAAATTTACGACGTTAATTGACATTTTAAAATTGAGAACCGACCATGAAAGCCATGATATTCGAGATGTATGCGTTCGGGGAATGAGACCGAAGGGAAAACTTATGTTGTGTCAACTAATAATGGTGGGCGCCGCATAACTGATGAAGGTAAAGAGCTCGCCGAATACGCTGATATATTGTACATTTGTATTTCTCGCGACAACGTTAGTAACTTTTTACAAATGCTCAAAGAAACTTATCGGTAGTTAAAAAATTCGGTAAGTGTAAGATTGCTGTACTGCAACATATGATTTAGATGTGTGCAAAAGTCTAGAGTATCTATTTAGATCTTCCCTTTTTTTTCTTCTTAACCAATAAATATCTAGCTCTAATCTCTCAGAATGTGGTAATACATAAAAAGTATACAACTTAATAATTTTGATGGTGATAACTCCTTATCCTAATCCTACTCCCACATTTAATGTCATAATTGTTAAATATAAATGACAGTAATGTGCGAACAATAAGGGTACGGATTAACGTCATTACGGTTTTAATCCTCAACTTCGCAACATAATGAATACCTTTTACTTGTAAAAGAGCGCCGAAACGTACGGTCGCGGTCGTTTGTAATGTTTACAGATTATTTTGTAAAAGTTCAAATAACACGACAGGTGAGAATTAAAAGATGTCTAAACATCTATTCTTTGAGTAGGGATCTTTATAGGGCTGCTTCCTCTTCTTTTCGTTATTCGATTAACTCAAATTTTGTTTCAACTTTTAGGTGAAATGTTGTCCGACCTATATGTGGCTACTTAGACAGATGTGTTATTTGCTATGTTCCTATCCTGAAATGCGCGTGTGGCTGGCGGTGGCGACGAAGGGCAGACGAGGAGGTGAGGCATATCCAGCGAAGAAGCTCCTCACTGGCACTGCATTTGCAATGGGTCTATGATACTCCATTATATCCTATACGCATAGAGGTGCTATAAAACTTGAATAAAAAACAAATTGCGTGCAACATCAGTTAGTGAATGATCTGTCATCGCATTATCTGCTTCAGTGATCTGTAATAAATCAGCAATCAATTTGTTATTTTCTTCAGTAACTAGTTATGGTTCAATATGTTCCTTTTCTACCGGTACAGCTCTTAGTTGAGAGTAGAACGCGAGTTGACGATAAATAATTATTGAAACTACAACCCTTTTGGAATGAGAGAGTACTAAAAATGCATTTAAACTGCAATAGATGCGCCATTAGCACTTTTATAATATTCAGTTAAATATTAGTTTATTTTATTCAAATCGGGCAATATAATGAATACAGTCTGGTCATTATGAATATTGCTACGTAACGGTTGGGCAATTTGATAATTATGGTCAATGAATTAGTCCAAGAGTGAGCGAAGCGAGCTCGGGAGCTTAGGAGGGTGCCCTAAACTCGACACGGTTAGGTTAGGTTCAAAGGATCCGTCATCTCTTTCATGTTATGTTACTTTAGGGGAATCCCCTTCTTTGAATTAATAAAAAATTTTTTAGGCATAATATTGTTTGACAAAACGTTTTCGCATAACTTTTAATTTCATAATAATACTGTTGCATAATAATTCTTTGTCGTAATGCAAAGGTTTAGCATAACTGTCTTTTGGTCTTAATTGTTTTGACATAATTTTTAAGGCATAATACTTATTCGTCATAATAATTTTATGTTGAATATTAGGCTAGGTTAGGACTGAATTCCCCCCCGGTGGGTTCCTGCATTGTCGAGGCGGAGGGCACAGTAGATGTGGCTTAGACACCCATGGTGAAATTATCGTTCATTAAATCAAAATCAAATAATTTATTAGTTTGCAAACATGGGTATTTAGTACATAGATGTTTTATTATATAAGAGTCCTTCATGCTCCACCATCACATGGGCATTATTATTATGTCAACAGTATTTATGGCAGTATACATTATGGCAAAAGATTTATGCCTAATTATATTAAGCGTAATGATCATTATGCTGAATTTCGTTATACCAATGTAAATTATGACAATATATTTTATGCTTATCATTAGTAAACCTTTTTATCATAATATTGCCTATTCATATTGGGCATTTTTCAAATAGCCCGGGCATTATGATTATAGCCGTATAAATCACTTGGTCCATAACCTATTTATTATAAAGGTTTAAATAATCTGTAATAGATAAGTTATATTTTCAGCATTAGAATTAATATTTGTTTCGGGATATTTACCATGTATATTTTGAATTTGATTGAGAGCTCGATATTTCGGCACCGTTACAAGCGCCATGATCACGAGAACTAAAGTCTTTGCGGGTGGGTGATATTTACGAGCTGACATATCTGTCTACCCTCTTCCTCACTCGTTTTTCACGCACGATATCCCGAAACAAATATTAATTCTAATGATTGTGACCATGTCAGCTTAAAAACTTATATATTTTCAGCTTCGTTTATGTGACCTACTAAACAGGAACCAAAAAATAATGCCGGGATAAAAATGCCGACGACAATTAGCGATAGAGCAGCATACAATTTTAGTGGCATATTGTTTTTAATCGGATCAGTACTTATGAAAAATAAATACGGAAACAAACAATTTTAACTCACTTAAAATATTTATTTTTCTTCTTTTTTTTAATTTATTTATACTCCATTTGAGTTAATAAGACATTTAAATAATCCCATTTTACTTCCCGTTCAACCGATTTTGAATTCTATTGCGTCGATGATATGACAAATGACAGCTGTAGTAAACAGGTTTTGGTAACAGGTTTATGCTTTTTATGCTATCCTTTTATTTACGGGATAGAACTCTAAATGTGTTGAAAGGACTATAAAAAAGGGTTGTAAAAATTTCTTATGTTATTTTAAATGGAGTATAGTTAAATTCGTCTCTATAAGCTATTACATCATCGACCTAAGTGACACTGCTAAAGTTATAAAAGACACGCTTCACAAAATAGCTGAGATGTCAACTAAGAAAAAAGTATTGCCCACCCATGTCATATACCACTGTAAAAGAATCCAACTTTGGTAAAAAACATGGCGTCCAAGCAACCCTAGTACCTTCGAAGCCGGACGATGGACGCTTGCACTCAACACACTGACACACATTTTTGTAGCCGCGCGCAATTTTATTTATTTACACGTTTTTACGTATTCGACGCTCGTCTCTGTCGATTAGCCTTATGTGATGAATTAGGAATCACTGAACCTGTTGTTGTGGAAAAGGTTTAGTCACCGTCTTGAATTCGTTTAAGATTATCTGTTTTATTAGGATTTAGTGTCATGGAAAAATCTTCAAATTCTAGTGTAAAGACGTCATCTTTCTTATCCTCATCAGGTGCGAAATCAATCAACAATTTTATTAATTATATTCATTTTATTTGTGACACCTCATAATTAATCTTTCATCATTTTGGTCGTTGCCGTCTGATCCACCAAGAGTCCAATTAAATATATCTTCTTATGTGATATCGCCATCGGGTTCAAAAGCATTGATCATTTCATCTTCCTTTTTCATTTTTATCAATCTCCTTTGTCTCCTGTGCTCCTTGAATTTAGTTTGTCGCGTGATCTACCAGAGTCAAAATAAATCTACTTACGTGTGAAATACTGCGTCGATATCACGAGCCCACTAGCCAAATGGGCCAGCGTAATATCGGTCCCATGATCAGTTTACGAGGGCTCATGTTCGGATATAATATTGGATATTTACGGGCTTATGTTTAGGCACAGAATATTTCGGGCATATTTTTCTCCGACGTAATATATTGGATATCTCTCAAGTAGTTTTTAGGATACACCGTCACTATGGATATTATTACCGTCTTTATTCCAAAGATTTATTGTTATATATTGATTCTAGATTTAAAACTGTGTGGTCTTCGAATTTGAGTAATATTTATGCTGTTCAATCACCTCTGGGCGTGGTTTGGCTCACCTCGTTCGGCTGCCTACAGCGGGAAATTATGGGCTAACAGTATTTCGCTTTTGCTAAAATGTATTTATTATTAAATTCGTGTTAAATCGGACATAAACTTCCTAAAGACCTAATTGACCGATTAAAGCGGATTCTAATCGAAATCCCAATATTTTTTCTTAAGATTGAGTTGTCTATTTCCCTATTGCCCACTTTGTGTTCACTTTTTCACTTTTTCATCATAATACCAAACGTGACTTCTAATAAGTTTAAACGATTAAATTCTTGGTTGCCGATGATTATAATTTTCCCATTACTTACAGGAATTTAACAATCTAGACGTGAACTTAACAACATTTGAGTTTGGACACCTGCAGGTATACATTATTCTGCAAAAGCTTTTGCTATATCTTACGCACCGCAAAAGAAAAATTTTAAAGTTATAAAAAATAATGATACAAAATTAGCACCAGCTGAGGCAAAACATTACATAAATTAAATTTTTGATTAAAGCCTTTATTCCGACTCTTTACGATCTATAAACTACATAACTATCTACTAATCATTATAAACGTGCCACAGCGTAATCAATAGTTCGATTAAATGTATCCGCTAGTAAAAATTGCGATCCCATTACACATAACCAGTTTAAAGGTATTCACAACAAAATCATTCACTTTCTCTTAGAAAATCTCTCTATAGTTGTACCTATCGTACCTATCTTAAAATTGGGTGGTAATCATTATTTTGATTTATCGATAGCATAAAGTTTTGATCATGGACCATTTTTGGAACAGTGAAGTCAATCTTGTTTTATGAATTATGAGAAGAAAAAGTGAAACACTTGTAGGTACTTTCTTAGTTATAGATACGAATACCAAAGTCGTTTGCATCGTTATCGGTATTAAAATCAACAGAAGAAAGTAAACTTGTTATTTCATTAGACACGGTTATAGCATCTTTAAATGGCTGATTTGCTTCAACGTCAGCTGTAGCTACATCTTCATTAAGTATACATTTAGCTCTGTACAGGATTACTGTAACTCGACATAGGTATTCCCGGCATAATTTGATAGTGTGACCCATTTATAACCCATTTTCAATTATGCTCTCAAGGAAGCTGAGGTGAAAATCCATAAAAAAATGGTTGGTTTCGAGAACATTCAAGTTTTATACTTTGTTTGATATTTGCCCAGAATTCGTGTTTCAATAGCATTTTCCTTTACGTCGTGTTATCAAGAACCCTGAACAGCTGTTATTCTGCTATAATTATACAAATCTATACTGATTTATTCACTAGCTTAAAACCAGCTGCTAATATTGAGAGCTTAGAATCTACTAAATGATTGATTAGTTTGCGTTGCTTTTGTTTACTAGTTGTAAGTTACACTGTTATTTACGATTATACGGTTAGAGCTAATTAAAACATAAGTAAGCTGAAAGCTGCTGTTAGAATGCAAATTAAATTGCTTCCCATTCCAAGGGCTAAATTAATATATATCTTTATGGACAAACTGATTTAATTCTATAACTTCAAAAATGAAAATGTACCTACCTCTCTGATTAGGTTTACGCAGGGTCTAAAAAAAGTAACATTCTATGATTCGATCACTATTATAGATCACTTATATATATATTAGTGATCGATGATTCTGTGAATAATAATGGTACCGATTGGCAAATGTCCAAATAGTATGGGAGTGTCACGTGGTCAATTACATCTTATCCTATACTATTAAACGAGCAATATTTGTATATACCTATATTTATATGTACCTATATATATAATCACGTTCTCGAAAACGGCTTTAACGATTTCGATCGAACTTGCAATGTGGGGTTTTCGGGGGCGAAAAATCGATCTAGCTAGGTCTCGTATCTGGGCAAATTTGTTTTCTCCATATTTTCACGCAAAAAGAAATAGCCCGCGCAATGTATAATAATTGCGCCGCCGCGCCGCTGCCCGTCTGGATAGCTTATTGAAAAACGCAGTGGCGCGGTGGATGCGTGTTCGAATCCCAGCTATGGAAAGGATTTTTTATGTTTGCCTTTCATTCGTTTTTTTTGATTCTATTATATTTTAATGTTTTTTATTACTTTTGATTTTTTAAATGTCATCTCATTTTTGGAAAAGAAAAGTTTATTTTTTATTTTCACCCGAGCAGAGCTTGGTCTCCCAGGTACTAGGTATAATTTTGGAATGTCACTTCGTGTAGGCTCTCGTATACTTAAAGTCGAAAACACTTGACATGCGAAGTAAGTTCACAGTAAAATGAGAGAAAACAACTACTGTCATACTTAATGAGACCGACGATGCTCACTCAGAAAATTAAGTTCATGCAAATGAACGACCAACAGATAGTTCTTTGTCAAAACCAAAAGCTGCAGTACATACCAATTAAAAATGTACTTTACAAATACTTTCTACTGGTTTATTTAACCGGCAGATTTCTAGTTTGTTTTAATTTCGAACTACAAATAAATGGTTATCAAGTGGGTCGGAACTCTCCAGAAACAATATTGACGCTCATAGACATAGCAGACACACTGGGAGCTGGCAAGAGAATTTGTTTGCTAATTGACGCGGTTTTGATAGTATATTTTTGCATATTTGGTATTTTTACTTCTTGCGTTATTTTTAATGTTTCTCGTGTAACTTTTAGTAAATACTCTTTCTCTCCTTTTATTATGGTGTACAAACACGATCAGAAGAAGTTGTAGTAAGTACCTAGTATTAATTTTCAAAGTTAAATATTAATAAATACTTTTACTTATCAATGAGTATAAGATAATAAACAAAAAAAAATAATAAGAAAATAATATTTTTAAATTAGATTATTATTTTCCAATAGAAGCCAAAGTAACCTACAAATATTGTATCTCACGAGTTTAGCATCCTGGAGTTTTCATTTGACCTTGACCCAAAAACGTCCAATACAATGTCCTTAGATAAGACAATCCACTAAGAAAAAAGTTTAAAAATATATAGAAGCAAAGCACTTCAACGTCCTATTATCTCTGACATTAAAAATGCGGTCAAAGCCTTATCATAAACTGAGATTATGGTAAAAACATGAGATAGGAAAGCGAAAAGAAGCCGTAGTCCACCCACACTTGTCCAGAATATAATAACTAACCGGCTCGAGAAAAATGCAAATTAACATCAAAATCACAACGGTTACATTTCGGAGAGTGTGCGATGGAACTGCACAATTTGATTCCGCCTAGCCCTTTCTGTCATCGGACTACAAGACGTACGGCAATGTGCCACGTTTTTGTTTAGCTTCTTTTTAAATATTTTATTAATTCTTGTGTAATCAAGATACTCTATAATAGTCTAGTGCAGTGGTGGGCAAACTTTCTTAATGGGGGCCTGAAAGTTTAAGAAATTTCTGAGAAGGGCCAGAATTATAGGAAAAATGCATTTTGTGTTGAAACTTTTAATCATATAAAAACATAACAGCATTACACACTTGCTTTTGATTTGCCATAATATATCCGAATGCAGGTTCGAGCTGTGACGAAGTAACTTTCAGCAGCGCGAAACATGTTCGAATCTTCTTTATACTTCTGGACCGTAAAATATAATTATTGCGGGCCATATAGGTACTATTCATGTCCAAAGACCGTCGCCGGCCGGATTAAATGCTTTCGCGGGCCGTCACTGGTCCATCACTGGTCTAGTGTATTATACTTCGTATTTTTATTTTTTTTGCTATGTATGTAACACCAAATAATATTTTTCTTTATGTAATTATGTCACTTTGTTATGAATATTATCTATCCAACGAGAATAACCAAACGTGTCGGATTATCACCTTTCTCGGACCATTAAACACGGAAAATTATTAAGGAACCTTTCTTCGAGGCTAAGTGATAAATGGCGTTCATTATATAATAGTTACTCTACTGGTACAGTTTATAGTCCAGTATCAAATTCATGTTATAGAGGAGCTTGTGGCCAAATAACAGCCACACGAGACATCTTAAAGGTTAAGCAACGCTTGCCCAGGTCGGTACATGGATGGGTTACCATCCATTTCATACCGAGATTAAGTTAATCTGTTTTTCCCGGCTGTCATAATGAAGGTCATTGAAAACGTTACCGTAGTCAGAATCCAGTAAATCTGACACGTCTGACTAGTCTTGCCAAGCAGTACAGTGTTAACCAGTTACTGGGTTGTGGAGGTAACATCGGAGGTCACTCCATATAAAATACTGGCGCTACATCTGGTTGAATGGAAGCCGATCTCAACTACTGTACTTATTATTTACAACTTTTTAACGAAGAGTGACCGTGTTAAAGTCTCTATATTATTCAAACCTCAGACTGACGTCTGTGAGGAACTTTTATCCGAATGGCAACGTAGGTGAAATACTTCCATCAAGGGCCGACACCTCCACCATTTCTTTCCATTCGTTTGTGAGCGGATGGTCAGTACGTGGCTGGAGGTGGATCAAAAACTTTAAAAGTAAATTATTTTCCTTCAAGCTTGTTGCCTCGCCTTTATGTCAGTGTTCTACACCTGACTGCGAATATATACAATCTGCACGTCATATCTTATAGGAGTGTAGTCTTTGGCAGAATGAACGCAATATTGTGTTGGAGAATGTACAGGCTGCATCGTATCAAATTATTTTTATTAATAGTGGTCGCGTTTTATTTGATGGCTATGATTGTTATTACCATTTGATTACACTGTTACGGTAATTATCGCCTATCGAAGCTTCTTATTATGTTGCCGTCTTTGTCCTGTCAAAGTTGACGTTATCATCAATCAAATAAAACCACAATGATATCGTTTGCTCGGTTTGACACGAAAATGGGCATTTGGTCAATCTCTTTTGTGTGGTACAATGATGGGTATTATCTTGTTACGATTATAATGTGGAGATTAATATAATTGGCAGTTGAATGACAGGCCGTTGAAAGGTTGATTGTGTTTCTTTCATTTGCAGTTTTTACTGTAGAATTAGGAATTATTACTTCTAGGCAAGCATGCTTTACCGTCGACAACATCATCGCTTACCATCAGGCGAGATAGTGGTCAAGCGCGAGCCTATCGTTAAATAAAAAAAGGTACAGTGATAATAATCTTTTCATTAAAAAATAACTTTTTTACAAATATAATACCGACTTCCAAATTAAAGCACTACAAAGTGAAAAATAACTTTCTTTTTGGAAGTCGGTGTCTTTGGTAGGTACCAATTTTTTGTTTAAGGAAACTGACCTCAAAAAAAAGAAAGTTATTTTTCACTTTGTGGTGCTTTAATTTGGAAGTCGGTAGTATGTTTTTGTAATAAAGTTTTTTTTATTTTTCACTTTTTAGTTGTAGGTACCTAATAGATAGATTACTCGAATATCATGAAACCTGACAATAACCGGTGAAATGAGAGTGTACCAAGGATAACTGTACCCCTTTAGAGCATACTGGCGTGATGTTACGTTATGAAATGGTATACACAATAAACTTGAATAAACAGACATGCGATTGCAGCAATCCCGAGAGATCTGCCGTCATTTATTGAAGATTTATGTTGTATATCTCCGAAGTTCTTCATCAAATTATAATGGGACCAATTTGGGAACATAATTAAACAAAAAAAAAAAAAAAATTTTTAAATCGGTCCTCAATTGACGGAGATATCGGTGAACTTAAAAAAAAGCATAAAGTCGAACATAGAACCTCCTTCTTTTTGGTAAGTCGGTAAAAAGTAAGCCAGCTTAGGTATGTATTTGTACATTTACATATGTATATACCTACTGACACATAAAAGTGCTTTTGATATTTGCAAATAAGAACAACTGCAGTGTTTATATTCCAAACAAAATAAAGCTTTCGCTATTCAACACAAAAGAAACAAAAAAATCTCAAGCATTCAAACAAAAACCTCAGTGAGTCCCTTCTTGTGGCCAGCTGTGTACAAAAAATACTTTACGTGGTTAGTTGGTCAAGTTCGTTTGTGGCGTCCCATTGACATGGTTAATTAAATTTAAAGAAAGAATCACTCGCTTCATCAGACTTCATAAAACAATTAATAAAAGAAAGGTGTTATTGTTTTTCACGCTGTCGTAATTTCCCAGGCTCCTTTTGTTAACTGGGTTTTTAATTGGTTTTATATCGGGCCGTAAATGTTCAATTAATAACGAATGAATTTGGTGTTTCAGCGAATATCATTACAGAACGAAGGGAATGAGCGAAGAAAAGGACATTCAAGCAATAATGACGACACGGTTGGCGAAGTGTTTGAGCGATTGGCTGCTGCGCTGCGTTTCGCGTGTTCGAGACACGCCAGCATTGCCACGTAAGAAACAGCATTGTCACGTTGGATGGCAACGCTGATTCTTTGGCCAAAAAAAGGCCAGCCTTCTGGTCTCGTGAAGAGTCGACCAACCGCTTGGTAATATCCCGAAATAATAGGTGTGCACTTGGACCCCATGGCCCCATGGCCCAATCCCAAAAGGCTCAAACACGTAATTACTAATCAAGTTGTTGTATTTGCGCCGTTTGAGGTTTTCACCACTTGCAGCAGCCGCCCCAGCACAGCCCACCGTGCTATAAAGATGGAATGGTGCAAGGGTGTCGACGCAAGTTGCATCCCACACCAAAGACCTACCCAACTACCATGGCATTATGTTCTCTTCCCATCGACGCGTGCCAGGCCATTGGGATCTAAGACAGCTGGCACCCCGGCGGTGGCAAGAGCACGACGGATGAGATCTTTAATGCTAGCGAGCCGCGCAATCCGACCTGCACTCTTACTACAGGAAAGGCCATGGTGTCCGAGGCAGTCGACTGCTTCACCGCATTGACAGCGATGTGGAGCCCCACAAGGAACGCCCAATCGCAGACATGTAGCGAGTCGGAATAAATATAATAAGTCAGTATAAATGTTTGTAAACGCACCCACGATACAGGAAGAAATTCCTAGTGTGGGGCAACGATACTTATAACAAAAATATTGCCACATTACTAATGTAACTTGCAACAGCCAGCTTTAACTCTACGTCATCAGGATCAGCCTCCTTGCCCCAATTTAACCGGTCGCGTTAATTGCCGAAACAATAGAAAAGCCATTGTGTCTCGCGTGGATCCACGTCTTAAACACACGAGAGGTTAATTGGGGCAGCAGCACCATGTTTTCTTAATCCATACTTTTTATTAGTCATCATCTCGATGAGACTAGAGAATATATCTTCTAGACATGTTTCACAGTCTCAGTCATCGTTTGTTTGCTCTTCCCCCCTAAATTATTTCATAAAGTCGTCTTTAACCTCCACTTTTGGGCGAACAGATATACGTACATATATAAACTCACACCTTTTTCTCATGGAGGAATTAAAAGATTTTTAATATGTACAACTGACTATTTCTAATCTTATGACTAATAACAAAACAGACTTACATACAAAAGGGAGAGGGAAAAGGACTCATAGCGCATCAAAAAATTCTTCCACATCGATGTCAATGGGAAACGTGCCCAGAACGCTGGCAGCATTGCCACGTTGAATAGCAATGCTGATTCTCTGGCTGAAGAAAAGGCCAGCCCTCTGGTCACGCGAACAGTCGACTAACCGTTTACTTATGTCTCGAAAAACTCGATGAGCACTCGGACCCCATGGACCTAATGTCTCAACCCCAAACGGCTCAAACATATAACTGCCAATAAGGTTGTTATATTTGCGCCGTTTGAGGTTTTCTGCACCAGCAGCAGCTGCCCCAGCACAGCCCGCCGTGCTAAGAAGATGGGATGGCGCAAGGGTATCGACACATGTTGCATCCCACACCAAAGGCCTACCCAACTTCCAAGGCATTATGGTCATCCCATCCGGTCTCTTCCCATCGTCGCGTGCCAAGCCATTGGGTTCTAAAACAGCTGGCACCCCGGCGGTGACAAGAGCTCGACGTATGATGTCATTAATGCTGGCGTGCCGTGCTATCCGACCAGCGCTCCTACTGCAGGATAGGCCATGGTGTCCGAGGCGGTCGACTGCTTCACCACATTGACAGCGATGTGGAGCTCCGCTGGGAGTACCTAGTCGCAGACATGTAGCGATCCGGAAGGTAGTGTCACTCAACATTGTGCCTATGTTGGGTGACGGTAAAGCCTGTAGCCAGAGGCCCGACTCCCACTCACCCACAGCCAGTAGGCGAGCACGCTCAGCAGTATTGGTGGACGTATTTATGAGTTTATTCCGTACCAATCTGCAGAGCGGCTCATCCCACTGTCTTTGGGAAGATGGGTTTTCGGGCAACGCCGTATTCGGGCAAGCCACTTTCCAGGCGCACACTGCGTCGGTCGAGCACGGCACTTCACAGTTAACCAGCGACAGGGATAAAATTTTAGTGGTTAACGTTTTAGTGCTGTGGACCGAAGACAGGAACGCCGGTAGGCTTATACTAGAAATTTTGCGGATGCCGAGCCCGCCAAAGCGAATGGGTAGCGTGGCTTGCGTCCAGGCTCGTCATGGAGGTGGGTCATTTAGAAAGAAGAGAACGCCAGAAAAATGTCCTATTCCAAATCCCTTCTTATTCGCTGTCTTCATTTCATAAGGTCGTTCCCTTTCTTGCAACGCTTTCACGAAGTCACCGATGAACTGCTCCCACGCCGAGCTGTCTTGGCCTCTTCTCAGGGCAGTGGTCACCATCATCTGCCTAGCCTTTTTCCAATTATTGTAGGGGTCGTCTTCCAGTCTTACCGGATTCAGTTCTGGGCAGTTGTCACCGTGAGTCCGATAATAGGGATGTTTCTTGGGTAGAAAAATGATAATTCTATTTAGTCCGTCAGTGAGATTATCAAATAGTATTGGGCACGTATTTTTTGCTTTACAAATAAAGAAAAAAAATACAAAGATAAAGCGCATCAAAGTTCAGGAGTGGGGGCTTATGACGACACTTTTTCATTAAAAAGTCATACGAAATTTCAACGCACTGTACAACTTTTCAGTCAACTACAACCTTATTGTCCTTATTTGGTCGTACACAGCGAGTAGGTGGTTTGGCAAAAATCACCAAAGAAACTCTATAAACTCTAGTAATGCATATTGAACCAGTAATGTTGCTGACCAGTGATCATGCTAATCGATTAGCAAGCTAATATTAATAGAACAACAAAATCGATCAGCCGTCGCAATTGCCCTACTAACATACCCCGGTCAAGAGGGTCGATATCAGCAATTAGCATTTTAGGCACGCTTGCGAAATAACTTATTAGATGGAGTACGCTACCCGCTCCGTGGGTGTCGCTGGCGAAGCAAATTAATATTAATAGGGATGTCGGCTGTAGAATAGAAAGAATACTTAATTAATTATACGAATATTAATATACAACAAGCGCAATTTCTCACAGGGCATGGTAACTTTAAAAGTAAATTATTTTTCTTCAAGCTTGTTGCCTCGCCTCTACATCTGACTGCGAATATGTACAATCTGCACATCTTATCTTATGGGAGTGTATTCTTTGGCAGAATGAACGCAATACTATGTTGAATAATGTACAGGCTGTTTCAGGAGTTGTTTACTTGACGGACCTTGTGGAAACTAGAACAAATTTCCGTGTGTTTAAGCGTTTTTGCCTTACCTATTATTGGAATCAAATATAACAGCTCACAATGTTAGGACCCATTAATATTAATGCTAATTTTTATCCGTGGTGCTAGGCAACTGGGCTTATCCCAGTTGTAAATGACCCTAAATGTTAACGTTGTGCGTATCTTCTACTTTAGTGAACTTGTCGATGTTTTTAAAAACAAACACGCAAATTTCAAGTATGTATATTGACGGCAGAGTTAGAATAAAATATTTTATAAAGTATGAATTGCAGCTCTCCGTACAATCTATCTGGGCTAGAATTCTTATACACTTCTTTTGCATTATGAATAGTTCATTTACGTTAACACTATTACCCCATAGCATGACGCCATATCGCAGCCATGAGTATGCGTATGCGTAGTAAGCAGCCATAGCCGTTTGTGTGTTAGTGCGTTATTCATTCTCCGGGACTTCGTCGATCTTCATTGCCTCGGCGCTTTTCTGGTGGTTGCTACTGTTGATTCTGACTTTCAGGAGTTGCAGTGGTTTGGGAATAGTGTGGTCAGAACCTGCGGGAACAGTCGGAGGATACATATGCGCTAGCTGACTGACCTGCTGCTGGCATAAGCAGATGTATCCTCCGACTGCACAGCATTTTCTTCTTGTTTACGTCTTTTTAAGCAGTTGGGTATTTTTATTTTTTGAACTAACTTATTTTTTGATGAGTTGATTAATGCATAAATTGTGTCTTTGATTGATGCCTAAAAGAACGTCCTCACTGAGAGCATGCAAGTGGTGTGGACGTTGAGCCGAGCGTTACAAAGCTTACACGCAAGCGCGAACTTCAGCCGGTGTGGACGTCGCAACGATTTTCGCGGAAACGGCTCGCATTCGAATGATTACGCAAATAAAACGCTTGAAAGCGAGAACTCAGGTAATAAAATCAATGAGTATATATGTAGGAATATTACTGACCACTTGTAAAGCAAGCAACATTTCCATGGTCATAAGTGTTTGTGACCTTCTTGGTCAATCGTATTATCGAATGAATGACATTTAACGAGATCGTATTCGAATGCTCCAAGCTTGCAAGGGAATGTTGACTCGAACGTTCATAGTTTTGCTCGAAAGTGAATGCTGAGCTCGCTGGTAAGCATTTTTTGCTCGCCTACGATTGCTTGTTGTACAAATGCTCACGAAAGAATGCTCCCAGTGAGGACGCTCCGTAATATCAACCACATATTTGAAAAAAAGTGCATCGCTTTAAACAATCACTTAATATTATAGAAAATCTTTATTTCGAACGAGGACTCTGAGGCGTGTCTGAGGTCAAGGAATTGAAAATATATTTATTTAATTACGAACAAAAGTGAAAAGTAAAACAAACTCTTGACCCATACCTACAATAACATCAGAAACGTGATCACGATAACAATAATTAATCACTCAATAATGAGTTCTAAGAACCAACCGATAAGGCAGGAATTACTAGTTGAACAAACTTAGATAATAAATTAGCAAATATTGATGCTTATTCAAAACCACCCCATGCATATTCATTTATTAATAATTACTTATAATTACTTGTAGTTAATATTTAATGAGCTATTAACCACACAATAATGAAGGACTTTATAACAATTGTTATTGTCATCTTTAAAACTCTATTGCTGTCTAATGAAGTATTATTCATTAGAGAGCAATATGCCATCGGAAGATTTGTGTTCCATAGCCTGCTGAAATTTGTGTCAGGAGCACAAAGTTGCATTGAAGGAGGCATACAAATTTGAATTGTTACTTTATTTTATTTCATTTTTGTTATTTTATTTTGATTGTTAATTTTTTATGTTTAAATATGGTGTATATATTTAACATTATTTATTCTGTGGTATAACATCGTCTTGGAATAGTGTAAAAAGTTGTACTTTTTGATGTAAAATAAATAAATAAATGCTGTGCAGTCAGAGGATAAATTTTCGCTAGCTGGCTGACCTGCTGCTGGCATAAGCAGATGTATCCTCCGACTGCACAGCATTTTCTTCTTGTTTACGTCTTTTTAAGCAGTCGGGTATTTTTATTTTATGAACTAACTTTTTTTTTAAAGAGTTGATTGATGCATAAATTTTGTATTTGATTGATGCCTAAAGGAGCGTCCTCACTGAGAGCATTCACGTGTAATGAGCGTTCGACGTCGAATATTCGAGTGGTGTGGACGTTGAGCCGAGCGTTACAAAGCTTACACGCAAGCGCGAACTTCAGCCATTGTGGACGTCGCAACGATTTTCGCGGAAACGGCTAGTATTCGAATGTTCACGCAAATAAAACGCTCGAAAGCGAGTACTCAGGTAATAAGATCAATGAGTATATATGTAAAATATTATTAGTAATACCTGGACGACCGAGCTCTGCTCGGATAAAAATAGATAGATCGATTTATCGCCCCCGAAACCACCTAAATTCATGAAAATCGTTGGAGCCATTTCCGAGATTCAGATTATATATATACACAAGTATTGCTCGTTCAAAGGTATTAGGTTTTTAGTAATACTTGTATGAATAACCCTAGATAATTTCAACCCATCGCCATTAACTCAAGTATCGACTTAAATCACTTATATATTAAAATGCCTTAAAAATTTACGGGGTCCAATAGAATTTGAACTTTGTCATGTAAGACATAGAGTTTGTTGCTCCAAAATTTTAAAACAATCTTGAATTCTAAACTTAAAAAAATAGTACGAAGATAATGTATAAAATGGTGTCATAGAATATGAACTCGAACACATTTAGCGGGTTCAGTACCTAGTAAGTTAATATCTCCTAAGGACAACATCGTTAACATATAAAATCAATCAGATTACCAGTTTATAATGACCCCTAAGTTAGTTCAAGTTATTTTTAAGTTAGGGTCAAGTTAACCTGGTTGTTTTCTTAACCTGAATTAACACTAGCTTGGCTGCCCGGATGCTTACTACTTATGCGGATGACGGTCATCTATTGCCGTTGGCTACGATTGTTTTTTTATTAACCTACTCCGTCTTTAATATTGAGATGAGCCTGAATAGGTGATTAAAAGCAGCGTGTGAAAATGCAGACTGCTTTGTCATGGTCTAGTTAAAATAAGATAGAGAGCAATTTCATAGTTTTTGATAGAAGATTCTTTTTCTAAAAAGCTTCACATGTAGCTTCTTCAATATATTTATTTCAACTAGGCCAATAAGCGGCACTTTTGAACGTCAAACAATAATAAATCTAAATTAAAAATGTATAAGTAATAAAGATTGATTCTACCATGCGTTCGGAAAAGTAGCTTGTTATGGAGAAGAACGCACAAGAAGCTCCATGAATTATAATATTCATGTAAAGCTTTCTAGAAAAATAATCTAGGGATATATGGATGTTTCCTGGGTAGAAAAATGATAATTCTATTTAGTACGGACTAAATAGAATTATCATAGAATTATCACTAACGGCAGTGAGATTATTAAATAATATTTTATCCGTATTTTGTGCTTTATCAAATAACTAAAATTGACAAAGAAAAAGCGCATCAAATTTCAGAAGTATGGGCTTGACGTCACTTTGTCAGTATAAATTGTAGCACACCGTGACGTCACACGATATTTCAACGCACTGTATCGTCGTAATTTTTTGTTTACGTGGCAAATAAAAAAATACGTGTCCAACATTTTTAGGTAATCTAACTGACTTAATAGATTTTTTTGTAACCTATCCTATTGATATTATTTGATCAGACAAAAACTACTATCGGAAACCAACTCATAAACAATCACTATAGGTAGTGTTGAAATCAGGCCTTCGGATCACAGCCAAGAGGCAAACACTGGGGCCCATTAGCACTCTTGGATCCTACCAGGTCTATAACCGCGAAACTGCGATACGCAGCAGCGGTAAACTAGGGGTTTGTTCTTTGAGGTACCGATTCCTGTCAGACAGGTGGAAAGTGATACACAAAGGCACAACTAACAACTATTACTCACGTTTATGCCCGCGGTGGTCTCCTGGTCAATCACGTGTGGTCGGGGGTTTTATGGGGAAGATATATATAATATTAGGGTAATAAAGGACACCCGACGTGTTTTGAGCCGGGGTTCTCAGCAGCCAGCAGACTCCTAGACACGTTGCCGACACAAAAATAATTCGCTGCACGCAAAATATCAGCACAAACAAATGCACGGGCGATTCCCCGTACCACTCGCGGGTGGCGGACACAATTTCGGATAATGATCGGCTGGTTACAAATCAATTTTGAAAATACCACATCAAGAACAATATCTTTTCCGTCTCGCGCCGGCCATCACATTTTTACTAGTCATTGTCAACGTCAACTCAACCGAAAACTGTCAAATCTCGATGACAGCGAGCTGACACAGTGTTGCAACAAAATAACAAAAAAATAAAAAACCGGCCAAGTGCGAGTTGGACTCGCGCACCTAGGGTTCAGTACCGTTATCGCAAAAACGGCAAAAAAACATGTTTTTTGTATGGGAGCCCTACTTAAATATTTATTTTATTCTGTTGTATTTGTTGTTATAGCGGCAACAGAAATACATCATCTGTGAAAATTTCAACTGTCTAGCTATTACGGTTCAAGAGATACAGCCTGGTGACAGACAGACGGACCGCGGAGTCTCAGTAATAGGGTCCCGTTTTTACCCTTTGGGTACGGAACCCTAAAAAGAACGAAACGTTGATTGGTTTCGAACAGGTAGTTTTCTTATTACGAGTATCTTAATATCTTGACTAATTTTTCATCAAACTCTTTGATGTTTTCTTTCCTCTACTACGTCTTAACCTTTTGAAGAAATTTTCCAAAATTGAACGTAATCAATATTATTTTAGACTCTAATTACCTATATACCTCGCCAAAGCACGAGCTACTTTCGCGCAGCTGAGGCCTGTTTGGCAATCGTGGAAACTGACCCGAAGGATTAAACTCAAAATTTTCGGGTCTAATGTGAAATCCGTGCTGTGCAAATCAGGTCACAAAGGACATCTCACGCCAGATTCAAGACGTCGTCAACCGCAGTCTTCGTCACATACTCGGAATCTACTGGCCCGAGACCATCACCAACGTAGAGCTGTTGGAGAAATGCCACGAGATCGACCCAGATCAAGCGTCGCAAATGAAATTGGATTGGCCACATGCTGCGAAGGGATTCTGATCATATATACCACAGCAAGCGCTGGATTGCGTTGAAAGCGTTGCCGCCCCCGTCAAACCTGGCATTGCACCGTGTTGGCAGAAGTGACGAGCATCGATATGCCGTGGAGCGAAGTGAAGCGTGAAACTCAAGACCGATCGCGATGGAGAACTACTCTGGACCCTCTGCCCGATCCAGGGGACGTAAATATAATATATAATTACCTATCTAAACCATTATTTTACTCTAAACATACCAGGCAAACTCTTTTCCAAAATACTCTAAAAGTGTCATTCGGCCTTGTACTACTAATTCTTAATTCACTCTCCAAGCCTGACCCACTAGTTTACACATTAGAATGTATATGAGATCGTTTATATGCCTAGAGTCCACTTTTTATACAGAGGAAGAAATTAAATCATTGGACTCGTTAATGTGGCTTCAAAAAGGCTTTCGCTTATGACCAACATTATTGCTTTAGGTTATTATTGCTATTATAAATAAATAAAAATGTGTTTATTATCTTAAATCTATACAATTAAGTTGCCGGGGCTTCCCAGAAAGTAATCCGAAGATACTTGTGATTATCGGTCAGTCTTTTAAGTTTATTGGTAATCATTTAATTTGCAGGATTATTAAATACTAGCTGTTTCCCGCGGCTTCTCTCCCGTGGGCCACCCCACAGGACCCGTTTTCGGGATAAAAAATAGCCTATGTCACTCAGGAATAATGTAGCTTTCTATTGGTGAAAGAATTGTTTAAATCGGTCCAGTAGTTTCGGAGCCTATTCGGTACAAACAAACAAATCTTTCCTCTTTATAATATTACTAGCTGACCCGGCAAACTTTGTTTTGCCATAAAAACACCAAACATTCATCTACCCTACCTACCCTACCTACCCTACCCTACCCTACCCTACCCTACCCTACCCTACCCTACCCTACCCTACCTACCCTACCCTACCTACCCTACCTACCCTACCCTACCCTATATCTCAAGTTGGACCAGACTGCTCACGGTGTGCCAATTTAATTTAAAATCGGTTATGTAGTTTAGGAATCCATCGCGGACAAACATCGTGACAGGAGATTTATATATATTAAGATAATAATTAGTATAGATTAAGTATAGATTTATATAGGTAATAATCGGCAATTACTAAACGATTAGACGTTTCACACCTTAATTATATCAGAAGTTAAAGAGTGGATGTTTGTGATATCATCAGCACCCAAATTACGTAACTGTTTTGACACCACGAAGCACACTCCTTCCCTTTCATTTTGATAACTCAACTGTATTCATTACGTGTTTTACGTTGTCGAGTAGACGCACTTTTGAACATATGAAGCAATGCATGGAAGAAATGCATACTGTGCTCTATTCTTGATAACTTAGACAATTAGGGTTCAGATCACGAACATCCACTCTTAAAAACGCCCACTATAGGTACCTTGAAGAAATGACTAGGACACTGATCTCTTTGTTATATATATTTAGGTAGATACTGGCAGCTTTATACCAGAATTAGTGATCAAACGCACCACACTATTCTCAACCACTGAAACTCCTGACAATCAGAATCACCAGTGGGGACAATGGAGCTTGACGAGTAACGGAAAAAGGATTGAACTGTCTAAGATTTCGCAGCAAAATCTATATGATAAAAATGAATCCCTATTTCCCTTGGTCACGGCAACACGCGTGAACGGCTGGACCGATTTCGCTAATTCTTTTTTTGTTGTGTTTGTTATTGTTAGGAGAAGATTCGTATGAAAAAAAAAATAAGAAAAAAAAATGGTCCTTAGGTAGGGTAGGTATGTAGGTAGGGTAAGGTAGGGTAGGTAGGATAGGGTAGGGTAGGTAGGGCTGTAGGTAGGGTAGGGTAGGTATTGTAGGTAGAGTATGGTAGGTAGAGTAGGTAGGGTAGATTAATGTTTGGTGTTTTTATGGCAAAACAAAGTTTGCCGGGTCAGATAGTTATTAATAAAAAAAACAGCAAAGGAGTATGAGCGTGGTTAAATTTTCTGTGATAACACTTTGGTTGGTACGAGGACGTGTCAAACCCGAGCTTCGATTAAAATTTCCGATGGCAATATTTTGAGTTACCGACCTTTACCAAAAGCCGGCGACCCGATTTTCCAATCGAATCTCTACCAAACGGAGTGTGAAATTAGGATGCCGACAATTTCCCTAGCATCGATGCAATTAGACCCAATAACTAAACACATATCTTTATAGATACCACCATACCTAAATGGATAACGTTAATTGCCAATTATAAGTTTGAGGAACAATCTAAAAGGATATTGCTATTCAGGGTCAAGCTTGAACAGTGGCTTCAGTTTGTTACCCAGAAAGACTCATGTCTAAACTTTTTAAATAATCCAAATAGATGCTCCAAAGCATAATATAGACTAAGGTATTTTCATTATTCAAAGACTCGCGTTTGATCTCCTGGTGGTCAGCGATGATGTGGTCAACAGTGGAGCACGTATGCCTGGAAGTAACCTATTCACTGTTGACTTAAGACTCCGGTTAACAAAGAGAAGATTATTTATGTAAGGTTTGCTTGAACAGTGATCTCAGTATAAGCTCAATTTAATTTAATTTTAATTTGTATTTAATTTTATTTTAATTTAATTTTTTATTGAATTTTTTTTTATGATTGCCTGCCTTGAATTGTGATTGTATTGCTATCACAAATTGATAATGTGTTTCAATTGCTGGGGGATGAAATTCTGGTGAGACAAACACAGGTTCTCATTACCACAGGTTCTCATTACCTACCACGGGCACCAGAGTTTCATGACCATTAGTGTAATTTGTTTTTATAACAAATAAAAAAAGTATGTTACCCAGTCAGACGCTTTTTTAATTAATGATAGGCTCGCATTTGACCACAATATCGCCTGATTGTAAGCGTTGATGTGGTCTACGGTGAAGCACCATAGAAAAATACCTCTGTCCACGGAATATAAAAAAATCTTAAAAATACGCAAAATGAATGCTTTAATACACATAGATCAAAGTTACTGTAACATAAAAAGCCAAAAAGCTTCACTAACCTTCAAATATATCAAACACACTCCACCTCAGCCTCGAATCTCTTCATCAAAGTCATCCCAATAAATATTTCAAAAGCCAATCTCAATTACTATTGGAAACACCTAAAGAGGTACGTCTCACGTATTGCAGGAATGCTAGGAAAGTGTGCAAGTAACCCCGGGACGTGACCTGGTTACTATGGGAAGGTACAAAAAGTTTGCTATTGTGATTCCTTGCGCGCAAACTAATTTAGATTCGCCGGAGATTCTGCGGCGCGGCGTTGATTTCGAGAGCTTGTTCGTATAGAGGTGGCAGACTTATGATATAACATTGTTTTGTTATTAATTAACGCGATTGAGTAGGGTCTCTTATTCAAGTTTGTAAAGCGTCAATTAGTTATGTTTAGATATGGGTTGGACTGGCGTATAAATGAAGGCTTCAGGAGTTTCCATAGAAAACTTTATATATAGCTTTTACTATTAACGTTTTAATAAAAGTGCGCTTAAGGATGTGTAACAAATCTTTACGTGTTCGATATAAAATTATCAAAATAATATATAAAAACTAAAACTGTTCTTTAACAGACTACAAATACATTCAATGAACTGTTAGCCATAACTGTTCAGTCATCGTTCACGCGTGAACTTTGCCGCAGAGAATCACATTTTATAACCTAAAAACTAAACAATTTATAAGCTTTGTCAGTATTATTTTGGAACAAGTCCACCTGCAACTCCTGGAAAACAGGATCAACAGTGGCGACTACCAGAAGTTCCCGGAGATACTTTTAATGGTCTCGGAATTCGAATCGGATTCTCGCAACAAAAATCAGAAAAGTACAGCAGAGGAGTAAGTAAATTTTATTGAAAAACAGTTTTTGTTGCTTTTTTTTTAGTTTTAGAACCCTATCACTAAAAAGTCAGCAAAATCTACAGTAAGGAATAATAATTTACACATTCGTGCTGTTCGTCGCTGAGGAGTTCGATGTATGTTCCCTTATCTTGGAAACTGCTGAACCGATTTTGATGAAACTGACTCTGTACCCTAAGTTGAAAGATACGTATATCGCTAAGTAGTTTCGGAGAAATGCGTGGACAACCATATATGCAAACATGCAAACATGCAGACATACAAACATGCAAACATGCAAACATGCAAAAATGCAAACATACGTGTCGAATTGATTACCTCCGTTTTTTTGAAGTGGGTAAACATCTTAATTTCTACAAGCATTGCCAGTTCTATACCTTACTATAGTAGTGGAGATTGAGGTTCAAAATGTGCATGTTGAAGTAGCATCATGAATAACAAAATCAACGCTCCCCTGACCGCTTTGTGATAAAGAGACAAATCGGAGAAAACTTGTACAATGACCGAGAAAAGTAAAAACACTTTCTGTATACTTATATACCTACACGTATTACTTAGTAGGTCGTTTCTTGCCGGATTCTGGGCGGAACTTGAAACACGTCCGGACTCATGTTATGCCATTGAGAAAGATAAACGAGTATGAAGTCGATAGCTAACATGAAAATCCGTGGACATCTTTCATTCTGTTTACGGTAATTGTAAAGTTGGGAGTAGTGGCAACAAGCCAGAAGCTAGACGCTGATTTTATAGTTGTTTATCGACATTTTGTACACAAACCACGATTCAAACCTGATCCAGAGTCGTCCTAGAGATTTATTTCAGAAAAATCCAATCATAAAGCCCAATAGGTAGATAACAATGCGACAACACTTTTCATACAGATTTTTATTAGGTTATCGTTATTAACCGTGAACCATTTATAATTATGAAAACGTGTGGTCCATTTTCAGATCGTCACACCTTTCTGCGGTTGCCTTAAAAGATTCAAAGAATTTTGCAACAAAGTTACGGAATGCGTGGTATGCAATTAATCGATAGGTCCGGCTGAGGAAGATGTGACTCACAGTTCCGACAAGAATATTTATAGGGTCTGTGACAGTAAGCCGTTAACGTGACACACCTCTTGTAGTTTCTAATTTATCTTAACAAAACATCAGGCCTGTATTTTCGAAAGGGTTAACAGAAACGATTATATGATATGTATTATATTTTATGGAGGACGAACCTTTTGCCACGGGCCTGGCAAAATACAGACCCCGTGCCGTTAATAGTAGTAACGATTTGGCCAACCTGTATTCCTATCCTGGACGAATTAGTCTAACATGTCGATTATTAAGAGAAACAGTAGTAACAACAAGACAATAGTTAGTTAGTAGTAGCCAGCGTCTCCAAGCGTGTTCCCGAGCTACCCGACCTTCAAAGAAATAGTGATATAATAGAGAACACTGCTGGACATAGGCCTCCCCCAAGCGTCGCCACATTGACCGGTCCCGTGCGTCTCGCAATCAGCGAATCACCGCAACCTTCACCAGATCATCGGTCCACCTGTCGAGAGGCCTTCCAACGCAACGTCTTCCGGTTCGCGGTCGCCACTTCAGAACCTTTATGCCCCATCGGCCATCCGTTCTGCGAGCAATGTGTCCTGGCCTCTACCACTTAAGTTTGGCGATTCTTCTAGAGAAGAAGTAGTTGAAATAAATAGTGTGCCATCTTCTGGTCTCGCCCGATCATTTCAAGACCTCATCCATGCGAAGAGATCGAGGACAAAGGTAGGCTCTTCACGTAAAAAGTCATGTCCCTTTTTTATCTATCCTTGTATATCCTAAGGTCTTGTACCGCCTTTAGGTTACACTCCAGCTAATTCAATTTAATTAGGAAAGGAGGCAGACAGGGCAATGATACAACTAGTGCCTAATATAAATGCGTACCTCGTTGAGCTGGGCTCGTAGGTCACGTTCAATAGAGACCTGGCCTACTGTCATTTGTATACGTATATCATGTTAAGACTGACAGCCTTATTTATCAAACAAAGTATAGATTGGTAGATTCTTAATTCAAATTTTCTATGAAGAATTCAAATTAAGAATTTATTTAAACAAATAAATAATGACCAGGGAGTTTTGGCGGGAACGTGATGGCGTCTATGGCTTCTCTGTTTTATTTGCCTAACATTTTGTTAAATTTAATATTAACAGTGTAGAAACGGTGGTTTTTTATTCTTATAATATTTGCGAACGTGCATGAGTGTGTAAGTAAAACACAGCGGTAGAACATGAGTTTGTTCATGTTGTCGACAAAACTCCGTGGAAGCTTCTAATAAAGTTATCGCTATTTTACTGGGGCCTAACTAGGACATTGGACTAAAAACTAAAGGAACTAGGACTTCTAATCGTGACACTGGCTAAATGCGCAAAACGAGCGAAGCAAAATAACAAAAAATAAAAAACCGGCCAAGTGCGAGTCAGACTCGCGCAGGTAGGGTTCCGTACCATTATCGCAAAAACGGCAAAAAAATCACGGTTGTTGTATGGGAGCCCCACTTAAATATTTATTTTATTCTGTTTTTAGTATTTGTTGTTATAGCGGCATAACAACAAATACTAGATATAGCGTTTTTAGTATTTGTTATAGCATTTGTTCAACTATCTAGCTATCACGGTTCATGAGTTAGAGCCTGGTGACAAACAGACAGACAGACGGACCGCGGAATCTTAGTAATAGAGTCCCGTTTTTACCCTTTGGGTACGGAACCCTAAAATTTGGCCTTAAGTTGAAAATTCTTCTAATGTCCTGAAGGAGGATCAATGACTTACCTAACCTTTAGTGTATCAAAAGTCCAGTCACAAGCCTAGTACCTACTTCTTCGAAGTACCGCATTGCGTTCAGACTATTAAATAAATTAAATGTTTGTAGTTACTACATATTTTATTCCCTACATGATTTGCAATAAACCTACACAGGGTAGGTACTAAACGTAAGTACTTACACCTAAACTTTATCTTATCTGCCCATCAAACTCTTACCTTTCTATAAAACTATTTGAAGGTGAATATTCTTAATTATATACTAAAATTATTAACTCACTGACACACATGTTGAGATTTGCATACGACCTACTTGTACTCGGTCATTAACATGACAAAAATACATAAATCACTTCTCAATGTTACAAATCACGATAAATGAATTTTAATACGGAAAGGATGACGTTGATCTTTAGCCTAAGCAAAAGACAGAAATAAGACAGACAAGAATCACTCTATGAAAAAAAAAATAACGTGAACACACTTTTCAAAACAGTGTCAAAGTCAAAGTTGTCTATAAAATCTGCTAAAATAACTGTTCTGATTTAAGTCAAGTCTGCTTTTTGTCTAGAAAAATGTAAACATTCTGGTGTGTCCACCGCCTTATGCTTATTAAGTGGATCCTAATTGGAGACGCATGCCATGCATATTAATTTAATTTATCTAATAATAAACACTGAATATTCGAATAATAAAGAGTGAGTAATAGCCTTGGGCAATGTCTTCTTGTCTCTTGTAAGGCGGTTCGATCAAAGCTTGGAGAAAGCCGAAGTCCTTGGCCTTGACATGGCTAGGAGACTTCTTTCGTTCTAGCCTTAGGTAATCACCTGGAATAAGGGTCACTACAACATGGGGGTCTTTAAGTCAAGAGTGAATAAGTTACTTCTAGGTAAGCGTGCTACACCGTAGACCACATCATCGCTTACCATTAGGTGAGATTGTCGTCAAACCCCAGCCTATCAATAATATGAATAAAAAAATACTTTCTTTCAGTTTGCCCTCCTTGGCCCTTTAAGTACTGAATATTAATTCATTGAAATCTCCTTGCTTACTACGAATACTACAGAATACAATTGTAATTTAATTTATGTATTCAGATTCTGAATATATTATATGGGACATACAAACTTTTCCGGCGTTTGTGCGGAAACCCAACCTGAGTACGGAAGCGGTCGCTCAACCGGTGTTGTCGAAAATTAACGTATATAATACTTACTTACAATTTAATGTACCAAAGCTTTTTTGTGCAGGCAGGTTTTTTAATTGTTTCATTCTAATTTCTGATAAACACGGGTCAGAAGGTGCTTATCTAGTTTTCGTAGAATGGAGAAGCCCTCCTCTACTATAATTTTTCTATGTTAGGGTCGACTTCCAATCTAAACGGAATCAGCTAAGTGCAAGTATCCAGAAGAAGACCTCCTAGATAATGGCCCCAAAGATAATAGGGATGTTGACAAAAAATATCTATTTCTGTCAGTTAGATAACTTAAAAATATATTGGGCACGTATTATTTTTTTACCACGAAAACAAAAAATAAGACGATACAGTTCGTTAAAATATCGTGTGACACTACGGTGTGCTACACTTTATACTGATAAAACTTTGATGCGCTTTTTCTGTGTCAATTTTTATTTATTTGATAAAGCAAAAGATACGGGTCTATTATTATTTGATAATATCACTGACGGACTAAATATAATTATCATTTTTCTACCCAGGAAACATTCCTATTCTCCATGACGAAAGTTAGAACAAGATATCTACCTGGGAATCTACATACCTACCTTTAATACAGATTGACCTATATACAGATATGTGCCGCTAGCCTGTTACCATTGAGGAATGAATTAATAAACTATCACGGTATCGTCGTGTCTTCTGTTTCCCCGAAAATTCGATCGAAGCACGTACAATGTACGTACCTATCACTAAATTGCATCTCCTGTTTCCACAGAAAATTGCTATTCTAGCAACATCACATTTTAAACAGAGAATACTGCAAAGTCTACATCTATGAATCAAATCTCGTTTACAGAAACGAGTTAAAAGTTGTTATAACGGTCCGAAATTTCGCTAATACCTATAAATAACCAGTCTTAAGTCACACCTGTACTATGTGGCTCAAATAAATAATTAAAACATGTTTTTTGGGTTCCATACATCATTATTGAAACGATACAAAATTGTTTCAATCATGGCGGCTGGCGTGTTGGCGGTTGGCCTGGCATGGTTTAAAAATAGAACACTTTTCTTATTGGCTGTTAATTTTGTCCATCAATCATTATGATGGAAAATAGTGTTTAGCTGCTTGGTACTTAATTTCCATGTCGTGGTAGGAATGCATCTTGGTGGTGTAGCCATATGGTATATTAATTTTTAAATGATTTGTCTAGGTCTTATTTTTTTGCTTTGCCGTTGGCAATATCTTTCGTCATTTTGCATCCAGGCCAAATCATACCAATTCAATTTATTTTGCGTGTGTTACATACTTATCTAGTTCCTCATTATTTCCGCATTTTGTGTGGCGCTTAATTTTAATTCTATCTCTTCTATTTTATCTGGCTTTAAAGAGCGCTGTCCTCTGCTTAAAAGCCTTATTTGCTTAACAGGACTGAAACAGATATTACGCTTATTTGACCTGAATTCGATATTATCCGTGGACAATAATAGTAGAGCTCTACTTTCAAAGGTCATAGGCGAGCGATAATAACACTACACAACCTACTACCTACTCAGAATGTTCGATACTTACTGCTCTCTCTACCACGCCCGTTTTCAGAATATGCTCGGCCTAACCTTGCCACAGTTTAAGTTCAATTTCCTACTTTTAAGTATTCGTATTAATATATTTCTCGTTTAAATAAGGAGCTATTTAAACGACTTCCGAAGCTTCGGCAGTCGGTTAAATAGCTGCTAATATATTTATCAGTCTACTATGTATGTATGCATGTATGTATGTATGTTTGTTCCTATGTGGCGTTCTAGAGACCAAACGCTTTTGTCGATTTTGATGATTCTTACGTCAATCGATTCGTCTTTATCTTGCGAGTGTCACTGGCTACATTAAAATTAGAAAAAAAAAATGGTCGATTTTGGGCGACATATTGTAGGGGGCCCAATTTTTTATTTCATTCAAACCCATCTTGACGGCTATGAAAATAAAGGGTTTTCAGAGATGATTTCAAAACACTTTTATGTTTAAATTTAACTAATAAAAAAAAAAAACTTGTTTTGGGAAAGGATTTTTTTGCTGTGTTGAGCTTGAGCCCCATTGATCGATCTCGCCTGATGTAAAGCGATGGATTAGGTATATACCTCCTTTATCCATTGTTTTCAATCTTACGATGGAATTAACAAGTCCTGTTTCTGTTCTTATTCAAGATCCTATAATTTAAGTGGCAGTTAGCATATTGGCCGAAAATCGGATTTTCTATTAGGTCAAAAAGTTCTAGAATGAAATTGTTGGAAATTCTCCCACAAGATGGACCGATGACTTCGTGATGGCTGCGAGAAGCTGCTGTATGTGAGATGCATAGGAACGGTCGATGTGACTACACTTGGAGAAGGCCTAATTATGTCCTGCAGGGCAGTCTTTCGGCTGAAATGATAATGAACTTTAATTATGAAAAAGCCAATTTAGAGAGTAATAAATTTTACATTACAAGTAATGAATACCTATCTTCCAATTTCATATAGTTTGCTATCACATAATTCTGCAAAACTTACAATAAATGCGGTATTGGATTTTTCTTTATCAAGAATTTATCCAATGCTACTTTATAGAAAATTCAATACTCCAGCTGCGAAACTAGGATTTTCTAAGCATTTCATATCCTTTTACGGGACAGATTTACTGAAAACCTGAAAGCAAAAATATTGAGGCAACTTTAATAAAATTCAGTACATATTTCGCTGGGACACACATAATTTGAAGGTAGAGGACCGGGTATTGTGGCGCAGCTTGGGAGAGGTAATTCTAAATCCAGCTGACAGCGATAGTCTGAGATGATTGACTTCGTTAAGATTTGGAAACAATAAAGTCATGAGTTCCTGGGTTGGATAAAGGGTTTATGGTTTTTTTCCTTCTGGAATTTCTCAGTAGTAGGTAGTTGCGGCATTTTCGTGGTGAGTGCTAACGCGTGCCCGTGTGCCCGCTTTAAGCGGCACAGGAGGACACCGTTGAATGTTAGTGGGTTGGTGTCCCACATAACTGTGCTATCTCGCCGTGGTAGCGCAGTATGCATGACGATTTCCAAAGGCAAAAAAAAAACTCCGGACACAATAAGCTCGCGCCTTAAAGGGACTTAAGGCGCTATATACGCCCCAATGTTAACGCAGTACTGGCCGTGCGCCCGCCGGATGCCATAATATCAATATTGAACCTCCTTTGGAACAGTTTTGTTTGCAAAATATTATTTGATTTACATAATTATGCTATGTTAGTTAAGAAGAAATTCCAGCCATCAATTTTTCTGTGTAAAAATATTAATATTAATAATATTTTAAACAACCAAGTCGTTTTGGAGGAGTTTCCAAAAGTTGCGAAAAAATATCGTGTTGTTAATTTTTTTTTAAAGCTAATCTATTAGTTACACGAAAAACCCTTGTGTTCAAAATGATGTACATGAATCAACATTTTTTTTTTTTTCAAACCTTTTATCTAACGGTTACTAAGGAGTATGCCTTAGAAAGTTACCGTTTTATGGCACTAAAGCGTAAATAGGCCCTTAAACATAATTGGTGAAATATTGGTTTTCTCTAATTGCACCTCTGCACCCAACCCTTCAGGGTATTCCCCAAAGGGTATACATCATCTGCCTAGCCTTTTTCCCAATTATTGTTGGGGTCGGTTTCCAGTCTTACCGGATTCAGCTGAGTACCAGTGTTTCACATGGAACGACTGCCTATCTGACCTCCACAACCCAGTAACTGATGGGTAACACGATACCCCTTGGCAAGACTGGTGTCAGGTGTGATCTCAGGCTTCTGACTTCCCGTAACGACTGTCAAAGATCTTCAAATGACAGCCGGGACCAACGGCTTAACGTGCTTGCCGAGGCAAGGAGGAAACTCGGTATGTTGAAATGGTCAACCGTCCACGGACCGACCTCGTCAAGCATTGTTATTATTTAGCCACGAGCCCCTCCTCCGAAGGGTACATACACAATTTCACGCTTGTAATAGACGTGATGTTATGTTTAAAGTCAATCAACAGAAATGTGTTTACCTACCGTTCTGATGTTAATAACTATAGTACCTAGTACTAGTTAGTATTAGTACCTACTTCTATTTACATATGAAGACGTTAATGAGATGATTAAGACTAATGAGATCAAAGATTGCGATTAAGTGTCACCATAATATGCATATTTTGTAAAATGTTAATTTAACTTTAAAACTTTAGCGTTTCATATTTGAAAACAATATAGGTATCACGGGAATTTAACGCGATGATTTCGATCAGAATCACATCATTAAATAAAAAAACATCGCGATATATGCCCGTGATATATTGCTTTCAAATGTTGCTTTATTGTAATTAAGATTAAGTCAGAGCTAACGATAGACAAGTGACATTCTATCATCGAAAGCGTGTCGATAGCGCTTGTCAAAAAGGCAAAATTGGATTGACGAGCGATATCGAAAAATCACGTGATCAATCCCATATATTTTGGCATTTCGATTATCGCCTTTGCTAACATTAAATGCCACTTGTCTAGACCCTCTTGAGTAGAATCTTCATAATCTGAAGACAAAATAGGCATATCGAAAAGGAATCTATGTATTACCTATTGCCGTAAAATATTCTGCAAAATCAGAGGTTCTGCTCAAAGTATCACTCTATATACGATGACGATGGTCGAAATGCCAAAATGTAAGGGATTATTTACGTGGCATTTTGATAGCGGTTGGAAATCCCATCCATTTTTGACACTTTATCAATTGCTATCGCTACACTTTTGTTGATAGAATGCGACTTAAAACATCGTGAGGAAACGAGGTCTTAGGTAGATATCTTCATCTTCCTGCCCTAATCCCTTGTTACTTGGGGTCGGCGCAACCCTTTTTCTTCTTCCATACCGTCCTGTCCCCCGTCACGCTATCATTGACTCCCTTTTCTTTCATATCACTCCTCACAGAGTCCATCCATCTTTTCTTAGGCCTTCTTCACCCTCTCCATCTATCCACATTTATATTCATAACTCTTTTAGTAACATGCGTTTCATCCGACCTCATCACATGACCATACCAGGACAAACGATTTTCTTTCAACTTTTCTGTCACTGGCGCCACTTTCAAACTTCCTCTTATATACTCATTTCTCACTTTATCCATTCTCGTCGCTCCGCAAATACATCTCAACATTCTCATCTCTGCTACATACATAAATTTCCTTTCATCCATCTTTTTCACAGCCCAATATTCTGATCCTTACAGTATGACAGGTCAAATCACGGACTTTTAGATTTTCCCCATTAACTTCTTCTGGTAGATACAGTTATTATATGTTCGGAATCACCGTTCAATGTTCGTTATCTTGAGCAATATTTGCTCTTGCCTTCTCTATTTGAGAAGAAGCTTTTATCCTGCACTGCCCTGCAGTGGGACAGTTAAAGGCTTGTTTTATTATATTGTTAAAATGTAAAATATTTGAAAGTCTACTAGAGATTCGCTGTTCGTGAAAAAATTACAAAAATCTACCTAAAAACTCTGCTAAAATGTTTTAATCACTAAAATCATATGAACTTAAAATGGGACTTTCATCTCATTAGCCAAATCAGAGTCATTCTAAACATTCACTTTGATGTTTATGATATCTGCAGGTGACTTATAGTTTAAGTTTTAAAACCTAGTCTAAATCTTCTAGGCCTTCTTTCTAGGCAAGGATTTCCATATTAATAAAAATAACAGACTTGTTGATTAATGTGTTTTCGAGGTATTTTGAATCAATATCATTAATTCTCTCTGAATTTTTTGTGATCAACGGCATCCTTGATGACAGCTATAATTCTTCTTAGTTGACATCTTTTTCGCATTTATTGACAGACTTAAGATTGTTTTTTAGAGTTTAGTACCGTAAGATGAAACAGAAACTCTCCTAACTATGATTTTCGCTCGCTTGAATCACAGTAAAAAATAAACACAACACCGGGTAATAACATCTCATAACACTAACACTTTTTGCACGTAAATCCACTTTAGGAAAGGATCGTGTTGAAATATCTCTGAAATCACTCATACAACTTTACAGAAGGATTTAGCCTAAATCCCTCTAAGCTCGTCATATGTTTTATAACCCTCCTGGCACACGTTATCATCTTACAACATGTATTTGAAAGTGATAATTATAATGGTCAATAAAATACAAAAAAACGACCCATTAAAAAAGTGATATCGATATTCCGGAACGCACACACCGTTTCCTTAACTACCGAAACTCCAATCACAACATTAACAGAACTACTTAAAATTTAAAAATAGAACACAAGATGGACACACCATTAAATATTTATAACAAAAACAATAAGTGAGTCATAGCGATAATGGTATGCTGTTAGCATTCCCATTTACTTGTGTCCCATACAAAATGATAACAATTCCCTTATTGTTAGTGCGTTACCAACAGTCGCTACACTAATACGTTTATACTAAGTTCCGTGATTTTTAAAACTAAAATAGTTACTGGATAATTAAAATTTAAAAATAAACTTAGCTAAAAACTTGACGCAATGACGAAAGTGTTCTATTTAGTGATGTGCTTAGTGCTGATGCATGTGGTATCGGCAAAGTATGTCGATAAAAGGAAATGTCCTGAAGTGAGAGCTGTGCCGCACTTTGATTTGCCTAGGGTTTGTATTACATACTATCTATCTACTTTACCTTAAATAACATTAAGGGTATACAAATGATGGCCCTTGATGGATTCATAGATAATATCATTCTGTGACTACCATTCGCCAGCCCAGAATAGTAACTTTGATATGGGTATTTCGCTAGGATTGTCCTTTGTCGTCTGTTGCGTTGTGTCGTTTACACATAATAATTCTACATTTCTCAAATATGCAAGATATTAAGTAACATCTGAATTAATTGAAAGCTGCCACCTAATAAAATAAAAAACCGGCCAAGTGCGTGTCAGATTTATGATATTTAGGGTTACCAAAACCGCAAAAAAAAAGTTGTTTGTAGTAGGAAAAAATTAGGAAATTTCAAATAAAAATCAGATTAATCAGTATATTGGTATTTGTTAGTAAAATATACGTTATCACCAAATTTGAAGTTCATAGGTTAATGGGAAGTTAAAAATGCTTGTGAACAAAATTTTGTAAAAACTTTGGTGGCTTCTCATTCCTTTGTTTTCCAATATTTTTAAAACAAAAACACAGTATTTATCTAATCAACAAGCTCTAAACAACGATGACTGACCAAATTTTTTGTCCCTTCTACCCTTTATCTGTATGGGAGACCCCTTAAAATATGTTTTGACTCGAATTCGTATGGCTATGGGTCAACAAGATGGTTATATTGTGAAAATATGAAGACTGTAGCTCCAACCGTTTGGCTCTAAAACCTGTGTGACAGGTGACGGACAGACAGAAGAACAAAAGTATTTTTACAACATTTTGTTCCGAAAAAGTTTTTGACGTTCTAAAGTGCTACTTAATGGCGTAATTGAAATAAAGAATTTTGACTTTGACTTTGACTTTGACTGACAGTCAGACGGACAGTCAGACAGACGGACACGTGGTTGACAACAATATGGCTCCGTTTGGACCCTTCGGGTACCGAACCCTAAAAACTAGAAATTTTCATGCAAATTACTTAGTCATTTTTAATCACCAATAAAATCAAAAGCTATCTTTTAATTATGGAAACATAAATATTCATTACGTTCTTATTATCGACATTTTAATCGATATTGGTTTTGATTAATTTTGTGCAGAAACTAGTTAAAGAAAAGTAGGCCATTCTATTAGTAATAATTGGAAGTCCATGGCTACTTATAATAATCCATGCTGTGTGGTCCTTCACTCACAATAGCATACCTCTTTTAACGTAAGGGATGTTTACTGAGAAAACATAATGGGTACTACAGCGTAAGGGTGTTATTAACGTAAGGGTTAACAATTCAACTAGTCTCGTACTTGCAAGGGACAGAATTTGACGTAAATTATAGTTCAGAGCAGGGTCTTAAACTAGCTTCAACCGTCGGTAAAGGTACAAACTTGGCAACTATTATAACAATTTAGGTAATCTACGCAAATATTTATGAGATACTAGCTTCTGCCCGCGACTTTGTTCAAAAATTATGCCAAGGGATATATTATTCTATATTTATTCATATTCCATAATATTCTCGGGATGTAATGGAGGATCCATACGAGTAGACTATGTGTGCAAGTTTCACCTAAATCCGTTTAGCCGTTACGACGAAATAAACAGTCAGATGGACAGTGTATTAATAACTAGCGGACGCATCGCGGTTTCGCCCGCGTAGTTCCCATTCACGAAGGTATACAGGGATAAAAAGTAGCCTATGTCACCCGGGGATGGTGTAGCTTTCCAACGGTTAAAGAATTTTGAAATCGGTCCTGTAGTTTTTAAGTTTATTCGTTACATACAAAAATGCAAATATCCAAAAATACAAACTTTTCTCTTTATAATATTAGTATATATATAGAAGTATAGATATAGATATCAGGGGAGTGACCATAAGCTCTTAGAGTAAGGTTATTTTGAGATCGCGTAAGTGACAGATGTATACAAGTCATATTCATCTGTCACTTACACACACTTAAAATAACCTAACTCTAAGAGCTTATGGTCACCCCTCTGAATGGATAGTAAGTCGGTTTTACTTAAAAATCTTTTAAAATGATACCCGTCAAGTTTGAGTTGTTAAACTCGCTAACATGATGTATGTAAGCTCATGAAACTCTTTAGCCTCTTCAAACCATGTTAGCTCTTACAAAATACTTGTAATAAAACACAACACAAACTTGAATTTAAATTGCCTTAAAGTCGCTATTTACTTTATAGTCCTGGGGGGTGACCATAAGCTCTTCATTCAGAAATACGAGCGTGGTCCTGTTTCTGTGAAAATTAAAATGAAAACTGGATTAAATACAAACTTTGTTTCGTGTGTAAAGAGTAAAATGTGAGCTTAGTTTTGAGTAAAACAAATAAACAAGTAATTATAGACCTTATAGGTTAAGAATAAATGAGCTTAGTTTCAGATTACTATCGTATTTGAACACGAGCTTACCAATTCAAAATAAATTCTATATTAAATTAATAAATTCCAGTGCCATCGTCCATGTTTGAATAGCATTGCAAAAATGTGAATATGTAGATCTTTATTCCACTTTGTTGTTGATCATAGAAGAGTGCAAACTCAACTCTGTTTTCATGTAGTCAGAAAAGGACATAATATGCATCCTTGTATCACCCCTTTACGAATTACTAATTATGAAACCAGTATCCTTAATATAAACTATTACTTATGGACTAAACTGATCGCGTTTTCGGCCTGGTATCGCAAAGAACACTCACGAATGCCTTCTAAGAAATCTTACTGCATAATCATATAACTTTTCTGAGCAACGTGATCAAACGCTTTTTTGCAATCAACTTAGTAAAGAACTGTATTTACAAGCCCTTACGTTTAAGAACAAGAGCGCTTATCCGGGATAAAGCGTGAACAGAGTGTCGGTACAAGGCTTTGCGATAGGAATGCGACAAGTGTTCGAAAGTACCTGTAAATAATACTGAGTTCTATAGCAAACGTTTTTGTGAAGCTTGCAAAAGGTATTTTAATCCGTGTTGCCTGGTCGAGGTTTCCAACTAGTACATAACTATTCTAATTATCATAAATATGAAAATCTGTATGGTTGGATGTTTGCTCATCAATCTCACGGCTAAAGGGGTTTGACCCTGAATTAACGATACTTTATATCCCCTTGGTCAATTATTAATTTTCTCACGAGCGAAGGCACTATCTAAAACTAGTTAATGGATAAATTTACGAAGTATTAGTCAATGAAGACCCTGCTACCAATAGATATAATAAGCTTATTCATATTCACGTCATGAAAGATTTCGACCCAAGTTTTGCCATGATCGTTATAACAAACATAACTTTTCATGGATTTATGTGGAGAGTATGAAAAGAATGCCTATAAAATAGGAGTGGTTCCTTTCAAACGACATAGAGCGATATGATTAGGACAAATAACTTTTCATAGATTTATGATGAAAATGAATACCTATAAAATATTCATAGCAATAGTTCACAAATGTTATAGAGAGCGATATGGTCAGGTCCGCATGCTCGCATATGCGTGGGTGGCGGAAGCATGCTGATAAACAAACGATAAATTTACTCAATGAGCAACGAACTTGAATCACAATTTATTATTGTACAATAAAAATTTAAATATTAATTGGTTTTTTCCGAGGCTTTTCTCCCGTTCATATTACCTACTAACTTTTTCCGCATCTTCGCTCTTGTGGCACAGGAACCCACAGAAATTGTACATTTTCCCGGAATAAAAAGTAACTTCACTTTAGTGAGGCTTTTTAGTAGGCCCGCTTGCACCACGCTGCTGGTTTGTCTTACTCAGACTTAATAGCCAACACGGGCAATTATGTATGAGATATTATTTTATTTTATCCTCGTGTTAGCAACTAACTCTGATTTAAGTTTTTGGCGCCATTGGACTTAAGGCCCACTTTTTTGATCCGTAGCACATAGTTAACTCAAACAATGGTTAAATATGCTAACCGATGTTTTTGAATTCTGGTAAAACGCATTCAGTCATCGATTTAACCATTAGTTAAGTTAACTACGGCTCAAAAAACTGAGCCTAAGTGAAACTATTATACAAACGGATCAGTTGCGACTTCTAAATATTGACTCCTACTAACAATTCTAACTCTTTGTTATACTTCGAACAATATAAGTTTAGATAGTCAGTACACTGTAATATTTCCAAAATTAATAATTATTATCCTACAATGTATGGATTCAATACAATTAGGGTTTGTTTTGTGTCCATTCATCCGCAATTTATGCCTCAATAAATTATCAATTCATATAGGCATAAATTTTGAAATTGAAATACATGAATATTATAAATCAGTGATATTGCTGGATGTATATTTTCTAAACATCTATTTATCCTTATTTCCATTATGTACATACACGATGATTTTAGTCAATTACATATTTGCTTTTCTCCCATTCCAGAATTTATATAGTTGGATCGGGTTTAACCCATTTGCCGAATAAATATCAATTAAATACTTTAGATTAGTTTCTCTAAAAGCAATTACTATAGCGTTTAAAGGCTTCGATATGTTGGTGTTTACTTTTAGAAGCGTATAATTAGTTTTAGAAGGTGTATTTTTCAAGAAAAGGTAAAATCAAGAATGGTTTATAACGAAGGACTTACTAAGAGTGAAGTTGACGGGAAAAAAGGCTCCGTTGATTCAAGGAGAGCTATTCATCAAAGTGAGCAAAGAAAGTTTTCGGGCTTAATTTGATTTTTGTACCTTTTTCGGCACCCTCGTTCTTTCCAAGATTAGTAAAAAGGGACTAGGTAAGCTTCGATCGCATAATTTTTCACTCAATCAGAAATCTACTTCTTTGATTATAGCAAACTGCTACCAGAGGCCCTTTTTTTACTTTGCTAACACGGGAAAGTAGCGCAGTTATGTGGGACTCCAACCCACTAAAACTCCTCGGTGTCCTCCTGTGCCGCTTATGGCGGGAACACGGGCACGCGTTAGCACTCACCGCGAACCCACCGCGGCTGTCCGTCACTGGACCCTCAATATCGAATAATCACATGATCGATCCCTTATATTATGTCATTTCGACTAACGCCTTCGATGACATCGAATGCCACTTATCTAGAGCCTCAGGGCTTTTTTGACAAGGTTAATTTTCAACAGTAGTCAGATGGAGATAGGTAGGTACTCCAATGTGGACCTATATTTCAAACAACACCTCGCTTCTTATCGTGCTCTTTGTGCAACCACACATGCACTTTGATAAACTTTTACGATGACTATTAGCGTCGTTGCTGAAATCTGCTCAAAGCTTATATAATTTGGAATCAGCTCCTTTCCCCTTTCCCCTTTTAATACGCGTTTTTATGTAGATACTTTATTTATTAGTCTATATATTTTTTGTTGCATTCAGTTGTACATAATTTATTATTTACAACTGAATGCAACAAAAAAATTATAGACTACATTTACATTTACATTACGACACTATTTATATACCAACATTACCTTTCTATCATAAGAGGATTATCTCCATTATATATGCCGACCGGTAACAAGCCGTATTGTTACTCAAACAAGATCTATCTTAACAGCAAGTGTAACGATTTTGACATCTCAATAGACATTAGCATACGAATACAATGCTATGATACTTTGAAAGTAAATATTTGATGACTCAATGATGCTACTTATACAATTTCACTTTCTATTTGTAAAGGATAATGTTTTCTAATGAATTCGTAACGTCTTTTATATAATAGGATTGTTTGGGTTTTGCGATATGATGTGAACTTTCTCGTCTGTTAAATTAAAATGGGTTGTTTTGATAGCCAATCGCGGCTGGAGGTTAAAGCTATGGTGATATATAAACTTAAAATGTAAAAAACATTTCCAGATTTAAATGAACTACGCTGTTTTATTTCTGACGTACAATCTCCGTTATATGCATTCTTGAAAAAATATCAAAACTCGGTTACCATTTCTAGTTATCTACTCAATACTCAATACTTTTATTGCTTCCACATGTGAACTTAGATGGTAGGTTACAAATTTAGACCATTGTGGACCCTATCGGGCACTGCAAAAGTTGCAGAGATTAAGAGGGCTTTTTTTAATTTATTGAAATTGTTTTAATTTATTAATGAATGAATTAAATTTTTGTTGTTCCTTAATTATTTCTGGTAATTTATTATATATTTTAATTGACATTACTAATGTACTTGTTGAGTGTATTTTTAGCTTAGAGCTTAGTAGGTTTAACCTATTTTTATGGCGTTATGTGTAGTTACCTTGATTGTATATTTTCTCTTGTCGTGTAAAAGTGTTAGCTATTTTGAACGTATTTGCACATTTCTAGAATGTATATCTAGTAGAGTATCCTTTACGTCTTATATTTCAACAATAAATAAAACAGGATCGGAGGTTATATTATGAAAGAAAGAAAGTCTCTAAAGAAAGTTCAATTTTCACAGTTGAATTTTGCCAGACAAATACCCGATTAAAACATCACAGTCGCACTATACTTGTATAGGCATTGACGTGGAGAATGCTTACAGCATGGCAGTAGATAAGGAATTAAAATACGTACAAAGTTCGTAACCAAGTTATTTTTGAGCGAAATAATCGGTGTTAACAATTTCCAGAAAAGACCTGTGTCTTTGCTGGAAATTGTATATATAGCTTTGAACTGTTTTGCTAATACACTGGAGAGCCTGCCTTTTCGCAACTAAAATATTAAACTTCTTAACTAAAGTATTTAGTGAAACCTTTGTAAGCTCTTCTGACCTATTTGCTCTTAAAATAGGTCAGAAATTATAGGCACAAATACTCGCCTGGTCAATTTGAATAGCAGCATGTGATCTAACTGCGCTATCGCATCAATTAGTTGCTCATCGCTGTAGCATAGCAGCTCGGTTAAAGATAGTAGTGACTATACAATGTGGTTTTGGGTAGTCCGAAGAAATTCTTGATATCCATTGAGATGACACACTTATGAAGGTTATCGTTATCCAAAAAAACTTCAGTATAATCCAGATAAAGCAATTTTTCCTTTTCCATAATTTTTTTCGCCTAACTTCAAACTAATAGCAAGATCACGCAACAGCGATGTAGTAATAAGTTACGGCAAGGCGCGAAATTACTCGAACAACTCTCGAAGGAAATTGAAACATACCCAAAGAAAAATAAAGTTAAATTTCGTTTGCAGATGCTGGGCGACTGGTTCGTAGTGGAATATTATGCGAGTGCTGAAGAGGCTCTTTCCTACAGCTGTATGAAAGCAGTTCTCACCCAAGACGACCACGTTCCCACCGCAGGTCTATATAAAATCATATTTATTCTTTGATTTTTTTATGACTTTGAAACATATTACCACCGTTCGTTAAGGACGTTCGTTGCTTGTTAAAACAGACTTATTCATTCATTAATTTATATTTTATTTTCGTCAATGTCAACAGGAGATTCCATTGCATTGTTCTGAGAAGAGTCTCAATTTCAGCAGAACTGTTTTTCGACATTCATAAAAGTTAACGCGTGACGTGTCATTGCTTTAACAAACACATTGTTTAATTGCTAAATTATGGGCTATGTTCAGAAGCTAAGCAAGCGTAATATAATAATAATTCACTTATTTTCATACATAAGAGTCTATAATATTACATTCATAAAATATTAAATAATATAAAAAGTTGATCCATTCCAAATTAAAATAAAATAACATTGAATTCTGTTTTTAATGTAATGTTTATGCATTACATTAACAAAAGAATTCAATAAAAATAAATCCACTCAACTTAAAATTTAAATAAAATTGTTATAAAACCATGTACAAAAATGACATGTATTGTCAGAGAGTTATAAAAATTGCCAAAATAAAATTGTAAACAAATAAAAATAATCAATACAATATCAATGCATTAATGATTCTGTTATCTCACTTAAGCTACAAGCCGAAGTAAAAATTACGAAGTTGTAACGCCATTGCCACCAGCAAATAATTTCTTTATAAATCCTTATGAATAAGTAAAAAAACAATTTACTATACTTTAGGCATTTTATACCTTTCGGTCATAAAGAAAAGAAAATGAGTAACTAATATATTAGTTACCCATTTTCTTCAAGTCTCTGACGAGGTGGACCGATGACTTGACGGTTGCGGGATTCCGTTGGATATGAAAAGCACAGCCCTCCTAGCCAAGATACAAACGTTTCGTATCGAATCTCTTTCTACAATACTTTAAGCGGAAATGCGATTGCAGATGAGAGAGAGATCCGACTAAATGACCTAAGTAAATAGTCAGACGATACATTATCTTTTGAAGCACTAGAACCCTCGAAAGATGTTCAAAATTGCGCGGTCAACAGAGGCTTAGTGGACAAATTTGACAACTATAAATGAAACAAAGAAAATATAGGGGCACAGTTGCCCATAAACTGAAAAAGAAAGATATATATCTTTCTTTTTCAGTTTATGGGCAATCTTTTGAATTGGTCCAATATTGGAGGAGGAATTATGCGAGAGCCAAACCTCGAATTATGACTTTTTTCTCTGGATGTCTGCAACTTCGTTTGGTCTGATCACGTGACTAAACGTTCAGATGATTCATTCCCATACATTGATTCGTTTTCCAATAGCATAATCTATTGTCAACTTGGCTACAGGTGTAGGACCGGTCAATGTGAAAACGCTTGGGGGAGGGCTATGTCCAGCAGGACGTCTTTTGGCTGTAATACTGATGATGACCTACTACTACACCTATTAATAACTATTTCAGATGGCTCAGTAGAATTCACCCCAGGAGTAACGATGAACTTCACGTACCGTTTTGCTGATGATCCTCTTGGAGAGAACCTGCTTGGAAATATCACTTGGAGAGTGGACTTGAATGAACCAGCCCATTGGACACACGCTGAGAGAACATGTGAGGATTTTAATTTAAATAATTTTGGTAGTAAGCAAAGTATTTTACATAGCTGGAAAACCATTTCTAACCATGAGTAAAAGACGCAATGAAAATCAAAGATACAGGAATCAAAACTCATCATGATTGATTAATGCTTTACTCCGTGACTGTACTAATAATTAAATTGAGCAGTGGGTCCAGTCGACCTATTCAAAATGTGATTGGGTTGAGTGGTCCCGCTGGTCCATTTTGAGTGGGACCAGTGGACCAAAGACTCTAATGACCTAATGAGGTTCCTACTAGACTAAAAAACTTTTTATTTACATACACACAAACGTGCCTTTTTCCTAAAGGGTAGGCAGAAACTATAGGACGCCATCTACTACGATCCTTACAAGCTCCTTTTGCTTCGATTATTTATGATAAATACTGCTCACATGTCCTTTCTGAAGAACTCGTTTTAATCATATATAATCCCTTTTCCAAATATCAAAGAAGTGCGTGGAACGAAATATGGACTCTTGGTATCTGTATCTACGTAAATCAACCATCTATATACTTTCAGGATAATACGATACCCCTCGTATCCTTGTACCCTCTAAATATAATACCTCGGTTGCCTCGTAAGACACGACACTCATTATTCTTAGCCGGGACTACGTGACAATTAATTAAGATAAGTCCCTCCGTGGTTGTGGCCTTTCTTGAAGACATGAATATCTGTATAATGTGGCAACATCATGTTAGTCGTTATCCTTTGTTAGAATTAACTGACATGAAGTCGGGACTTGGTGGTTTTGTTCTAACCAGATCAAGTATGAAAGGTGTTGAGGATTCAACCAATAAAACCAGGTCAACTACCGAGGCAATAATTCTTCTTTATTTTAATCTCGTGTACAGGTGTTGCTTGCGCCGCTGCTCGCAGTAAAAAGGGATTTTGCCAACAATGGCCCCTTATTTATACAATTGTTCCTAACGCCGCGCCCCTCTACAGATTGCGCCGTGTCGAGCAACTTCACGTCGATCGAGCGTCGACCAATCATAGCGAAGCGGTTACTCGACCAATCAGCGCAAAGTAGTCCTAATTCGGGCGCGACGCTATTCCATGACAAAACGTTACTGTAACGAGGCCCGTTTGGCTATTTCGAATTAATTTCTCTTTAAATTATGGGCCTCGCTACAATAAGTTAACAAAACATATTAGCTACATAATTTGGTTTACATATAAATCAGAAACATATTACTAAACTGTCCTAAACACATACATAAGTCCATATTCACTATCACTGTCCTCAACACTTATATAAGTCCATATCCACTATTAATCATGAGTCTGAGTCTATACACACTATCACAAATCACACTACGTTGAGGCTTCGCAGGCTGCGTCACCAACAGTCTCCCCCTCGGTGCCTTGCACCTCAGCTTGCAGGGGTGACGATGCTGGCACTATCACGACCAGCCGGGATGCTGGCCGCCGCAGTACGCCCGCCGGGGTGCGGACGTCTACGATCCGAGTTCTTCCATCTGGCCCAGGGTAGGTCGCACTGATCACGCCGCGTGGCCACGAGCAGCGTGGCAGGGTGTGGTCCACCAGAAGGACGAGGTCGCCGACGGTGGTATCCCGATAGTGGGGACCCTGGAATTACCGGGGCGAGAGCATTGGTAGGTACTCTCGCACCCATCTCGCCCAGAAGTGTTCGGCCAGGCGCTGGGATGTCCTCCACGATAGAGAATCGTCGTCGAGTGAGCCAAACATGTGGGCTCCGTTGGACCTGTCGATAAGAAAGTGGTAAAGGGTTAGTGCTTCTTCTTCGTTGGGGTCGGTGCTCACGGAAAATAGTGGCCGTGAGTCGACCGCGTGTTCTGCCTCCACTAGCAGTGTGTGCAGGTCCTCCTCCGTCGGTCTTTGTTCGTGGAGTGTCGCTGCCAGTGCGGTCTTGACGGGGCGCACTAGCCGTTCCCATGAGCCACCCATGTGTGGGGCTCCAGGGGGAATGAACCTCCATATGATGCCAATTTCGTTGGTTTTTGATGTACAGCGACTTCTGACGCAGGTTCAATTCTGCGCTGCCTCTTTTCATGATGACCGGCGTCTTGTCTTTCTTCCGTGACTTTTTCCAAGCCGGGTCACGTTCTTCCTTAGAGGTTCTTCTGGTGCTGGTTCTGTGGGCAATGCTTTTCTTAAAAGCGTCCACAACTTGCGGGAATATTGCCGTCGCAAACCTCCCTGACTCTGGGACGGCGGTGGGCGCGACTCTTCTACCGCTCAACGTTACGGCGCTTGGCTTTTCTTCCCCTGTGTCCTTGCGGAGATCCTTTTCATCTTGTGGCCATCCTTCTTGGCCTTTATCGAGGAATGACGGCCCCGCGAACGACCGATGTTCCTTGATGGAGTCTTTGGGCGCGTCTCGCGTGGCGTCGTCCGCGACAATGCGCTTCATGGGCGCCCATCGCCATTCTCTGTGATCATCTTTGAAGCTGGGTTGTGTGACGAGGTGATTCACGACCTTGACTGGAGCGCTGCTGCTTGACCGCACTCCATGTAGCACCCATCCCAGCTGCGTTCTCGATGCGACTGGCTTGCTGCGGTGGCCATGCTTGACTTCCTGCGAGGTGATGAGATGCCAGTTGTCTTGACCAATGAGCACCGACGGCTTGGCATTGGGGTACTTCAACTGGTCCTGTATCTCTTCCAGGTGCTCGCATCCTTCCAAGTCCTTTTCATTGACTTCCTGAGGTGTCAAGTGCAGATTCTTCACTGAGTACCCGGACAACTTCTCGATATTACGGCCGAACATCCCGCGGATTTTGAGGTCAATCTTCTTGGACTTCTGGTCCATGCGGTGGCCGCCTACGCCTTCTATGCGCAGCTCCTCTTCTGGCCCTTGTGCCCCGATCTTCTCGACTACTGAGTCTTCTATCAGTGTGACCGTAGAGCCTTCGTCCATGAGAGCGTAGACGCAGACGTTCCCCTCTGGCCCCATTAGTTCGACCGGAACAATCTTGAGATACGCTCTTGATTCCTCTCGCGTCACGTTGACCGTAGAAGCTATCGTTTGGGTGATCGTTTCTTGAGTCGTCGGCTTCGTTGCTTCTTCGTAATGCAACAGCAAATGATGACCCTTCTTGCACTTGCCACATAGCTTCGCTTTGCAGCTGAAGCCCCGATGCCTTCCTTCTAGGCACTTGTAGCAAAACCCAGACTTCTTGGCTTGCTCCCACTTGTCTTTAATCGTTGCTTCACTGAATTTCTTGCACTTCAGAAGAGTGTGCTCGCCGTCACACTGCGGGCAGGTAATCTTGTCGCGTTCCTTCCTGTGATGTTCTTTGCAGGAAAACACCGAAGCTGACTTCGTCCTGCACTCGTGTTCGCCTTCTGAATCTTCTTCTGACGTGTGATTTTCTTGATTCCTAGCAGCTCGAGTAGTATGCACGCCACGAGGACCCGCGGTTCGATGTTTTCTATCTCGCTTCTAATGAGATAAGTGGGGCGTCCGAAGCGGCGCTCCAAGGCGGTCACTACTTCTTGCGGGTCGATCTGGGTGAACAATAACGATTTCACCGCTTCTTTCGCTTTGCCCTTGACAGCTCTTCTCAATCGTCCCATGTTCTCTATATCAGAGAAGAGCGCGCGAGTATCTTCGTAAGTCGCCTTGAACGCCATCCAATCGCAGGCATCGCCTTCAAACTGGTGCAGCTCGCTGACGTACTTCGGTGCGCGCTGCACGCTTGATGGCGCCTTATTCTCAGACGCGGACTTGACAGCTTGAAGGATTGCTTCTGCCAGCTGGTTGGTGTGACTCGGTGCGGCGATCGCGGTCTCTGGGGTGGGCAACTCACTTGGCGGCTCCCCCTCGTTGCGTTCCACACTCTTCGTCGTTGACACCCACGCCGCAGTTGCCTGCGCTGCGGCGGCTTCGACTTCAGCATCTTCTTCTCCTTCCTGGTCGCTCAAGTCCGTATCGTCTTCTACGCGCGCTAGTTCCAGCTTGGTATTAGCGAGCTTGGCCTTCATTCTTATTTCTTCTAATTGCAATTTTTCCAGCTCCAATCTTGCTTCTAATTCCTTCTTCCTTTTGGAACTATTCTTAGAAGCTGTCTTGGACTGTTTCTTCTTGCCTTTTTCAACCACGGTGATGTCGGCCTCCTCAACCACAGTCGAGTCTTCGGTCGCTGCGGTGCTGTCGGTCACTACTTCCGACGTGGCACCCGAAGTCGTCCCCGTTGCCATTGTGTCACCACCGCGGGTTTCTTCCTCGGTAGTTGCCCTCGTGCTATCTCCTTTGCGGCTTCGCGTCATCATATCGGGCTTCGAGATGAGTGACTTCTTCAAATATTCACTCTTCCCAGCGTAAATCCCGACGAATCTTCAATAGGAAATCTTCCTGCTTCCAAGACGCGACGTAAGTAGGTACTTATTCTTCGTGGCGCAAGTAGCGCTTGGCTCAACCTTGCTGCCGCTAAGTACTTCACCCCGATATGCTTGAGCGTAGATTCGACGCGGATTCCAGGTTGATATGACGGACGCAGCGATAATTCTTCAGTCGATATCCTTTGATGTCTTCCCGTTGATCTGCACGTTCCGTACGATCGTCTTGAAAAAGACGTTTGGTTTCGATCGTTTCGAAAAAGACCACGTGTATGATCGTCTCGAAAAAGACCACGTTTTGACCATCTGATAAAGACCACACGACCCTGTTAAGGACCACGTGTTTTACTATCGTCTTGAAAAAGACGTTTGGTTGTGATCGTCTTGAAAAGACCACGTGTTCTTGAATTATCTTGATAAAGATAGCACGTATCTGCAAGAATCTTCAATTCTTCAGCGGCGGAACTGTATTTCTTCTGGCTTCAGTCTTGAATCCGGCTTTCGAAGGACCATGGCATTGTTGAGGATTCAACCAATAAAACCAGGTCAACTACCGAGGCAATAATTCTTCTTTATTTTAATCTCGTGTACAGGTGTTGCTTGCGTTTTTTTTTTTTTTTTTTTTTTTTTTTTTTTTTTAATACGTGGCGTCTCGCAACTCAGTCAAAGTGACTGGTTAGCTGCTTAACCGGGCTTTCCTACGGAGACTAAACTATATAGCCTCCAGCTAGGCAAAAAATTTACTAAACCTAAGCGACAACGCTGAGGGCCACCCCAGTTGGGGTCGAACCTCGGCTCAGGGCGTCGCTGGGGGGACAACTAAGGCTGGATCTAATAAAGTGATTCTACCATCCGTTCGGAATAAGCCTACGTGGAGAAGAACGGACAAGAAACTCCAATTAACTAATTAGAATTAACTATGGCACAGCTATTCGCGGGCTGGCTACATAAATAATGACTGGGACTTCGCGGCGGGGCCTCGGCGGCGAGGGCGGACCAATCGGTATGTATGCTACGTTTGTACTATTTACGAACCCATTGACCGTCCTTGTAGACAAGGCTGTCAAGTTCCCTTGTAATGCACTCGTACCTCGAGAAGAGGGCACTGCATGAAGCGGGGGTGAGAGAGCCTGCATTCCGGATTTCTGCATCCAGAGCACGGGCCTGAGGGGTCATCCATATGGAATACGCGCTGATAATATTCTCAGCGACGCTCAAATATGGCTTGTGCCCGGAGGGGGCTACAGGGGGCGGGCACATGGCGGCGGTGGTGGTGGAAGCCACCTTCCGGTTTTGTGCGGGCATGGGGGCAGCTGGGGCCACTGGGTCGGGGACTGGATTTGGAGCTGCAATGGGGTGGGCCATCAGCGCTGGGATAGGCTGGGAGTAAGTCTGAGGAGCCACACTTTGGTGGTTCAGCTTACCCCATGGTGAAGTCCTCTGAGGGGCTAGACGGGGGGGTGGTTGGGAAGAGGGAGCCATGCGCATTATGTGCGCATTGTATCGCTTGGCCATTTTAGGCGCGAGCTTGGGGGCTTTTGGGCAACCCCGGTAATTAGCCGGGTGCCCGACTTGGCCACAGAGCACGCAGCTGGGAGGCTCCGTGCACTGTGAGCGGTCTTTAGGACGGGGACAGTCCTTAGTGCCATGATCACCCATGCACTTAACGCACCTGGGTGTTGCATAGCAGTGGGCCTGAGAATGGCCATAAAGTTGACAGTTGTGACACTGTCCTACAAGATGGGGGCGGTAGGGTTTCTCGATCGAGATGCCCGACAGGGAGCACACGGTCTTTATATTGAAGATCGGGTTGTAACCCTCAGTAGGGCTACAGACAACTAATACAATATCGTACTGTTGTCCGCCTCTTGCTTTATGCAAGCGGTGGACTTCAGTGACGGGGACATTTTGGTCAAGAAGGTCCTTACGGATTTCCTCCGTAGGGATCTCTTTTGGGATTCGCCTAATAACTACTCGGACGGGCTTTTCCTCTGGGAGGGAGTAAGTATGGAACGAGATGTTCCTATCTTTGAGGTACCGGGTTAGATTCCGGAAATCAGTGGGACTGGGGAGTTGGATTCTGATGCCTTGTTGGCATGCAGTGGCTTTCGTGTAGTTGATTTTCCGCTCAAGACAAGCGTTTGAAACATCGTTCCACTTGACTTTATCCTGAAGATAAATAGGTGGAGGGGGACGGAGCTTCTTATTGGTAACTATTACCATGGGACTGGGGCTGCGGTTGGAACGCTGAGAAGAAGCAATGTCAGGGGTGGGGGTGATTTGCCTTACGGGCGAGGCCGGTGGCAGGACAGACTGAGGAGAGGTTTTTGGTACCGCCTTTTTGGCCTTGGTAGCATTTATGGGACTACTCCTCTTTTTCCTCTTTCCTCCAGAGCAAACTACGGAGTCACCGTCGGAGGAGACGGTGTCGTAGTCGTCTGACCTATCGGGGACATTTGGGTCTAATGGGTCGTCAGCGACTGAGTGAGCTTGGTCAGCCAAAGCTTCCCATTCCTCGTCAGTGCTGAGGGTTGCTCCCTCTTCCATGGGGGAGTCATCATCGTCCGCCCAGATGGTCTTGGACTTGGACTTGGGTCTGAATTTATGGAGGGCGGCTATGCGCTCTTTATAGCTTTTATAAGCTTTTACTTGAGTAGCTATGGGAGAAGGAGGATCTCTCCAAGATCGGGTTTTCTTAGGCTCGACGGCCGGTTGAGAAGAAGTTTTAGGAGAAGGAGGATCTCTCCATGAACGGACAGTAGCTTTAGGCTCGACGGCCGGAGCTGGGGGCTTAGGTAGAGTCGGCTCACCAGTCCCAGAAGTGGGCCTGGCTGCCGGGGAGGGCGACCTGGGCGAGACCTGGGCTTCGCTCGGCACAGGTGCCTGGCTAGGCCCAGGGGCCCCGGTCGGGCCCGAAGCGGGCACATAAGAGGCTAAAGCCTGACTTACAGCATGGCTGTATTTTTTGGAGAGTTTCTCCTTCTCGAGAATCTCGTGAAGGAGTTCAATTACTGCCGCGAGCGACATAATTGAGAATAATAGATCCGGTGAAGCCGGGAGAGGGTATCTTCCCCGGGGATGTGTGCAATCCTACCCTCCCAGTCGGGTTAGACTGGGAGGTGAGTATCTGGTGAGCCCTAAGCTTGACTACCTGCCACCAATCTTATTGTTGGGTGACAGGGCCCTAAGGTACCGGTAAACCCACCGAAGGTGGGCCACCCACCAATGTGTACCGAAGAAGTCTGGCACGTCGGGGTAGACACACCCGACCGTGCCAGGTGAATGCTGGGGGACGAAGCGGGGGTTGACTAGGCTATCTACCAAGGCCAACTGATCCCGCTCCCGACTCCAATGACTGCCGTGTCCTTAAGGGACTTGGCGGGTGCTTGGGGCACACCCCACTGGCTTGTTAACACCGCTAGGTTTCCCGCCAGGGACCACAAAGAGTGGATTTGCCCGGAAGGGCCAAAATAGCTGCCACTACTAGTAACCAAAGTTACTAGTAGCAACACCTTTGGAGCGGCGTGCGGAGACGCGACGGCCGCAGTGACGTCACGCAGAGGGGCGCGACGAGGCGGAGAGTGGGGGCGCCGGAGAGCGCGGTGGGGCGACGAGCAGCGAGACGTCCGCACGGAGCGACGGCTGGCGAGCTACTTAGGTGTTGCTTGCGCCGCTGCTCGCAGTAAAAAGGGATTTTGCCAACAATGGCCCCTTATTTATACAATTGTTCCTAACGCCGCGCCCCTCTACAGATTGCGCCGTGTCGAGCAACTTCACGTCGATCGAGCGTCGACCAATCATAGCGAAGCGGTTACTCGACCAATCAGCGCAAAGTAGTCCTAATTCGGGCGCGACGCTATTCCATGACAAAACGTTACTGTAACGAGGCCCGTTTGGCTATTTCGAATTAATTTCTCTTTAAATTATGGGCCTCGCTACAATAAGTTAACAAAACATATTAGCTACATAATTTGGTTTACATATAAATCAGAAACATATTACTAAACTGTCCTAAACACATACATAAGTCCATATTCACTATCACTGTCCTCAACACTTATATAAGTCCATATCCACTATTAATCATGAGTCTGAGTCTATACACACTATCACAAATCACACTACGTTGAGGCTTCGCAGGCTGCGTCACCAACAAAAGGTCCTATAGCATTTATTGCATGATCTAATTCCGTCTAGCCCATTTCATCATCGGACTACAAAACGTACGGCGATACGAAATCGGTACGTGGTGGACATCCAACCCATACGCACTAAACGTTTTGGAAATATTTTAATTATGCGTACAGGTAAGGAGTCGAATTTACTGGAGTCTGTATTTCCCGATAGCTACAACCTCAGGGTCTTTTTGTCAAGAGTGAATAGGTTACTTCTAGGCAAACGTGCTTCACCGTTGACCACATCATCGTTTACCATCAGGTGAGATAGTGGTCAAGCGCGAGCCTATCAATAATAATAAAAAAAATAACAAAATATAGTCATTGTAGTACTGTCTTTTCTTTGAAATAGTGAGTTACGATTATCAGAAGATTCCCCGTAGGGTTGGGCTTTGGCAGAGGTTTTACCTAATATGCACACACATTTCACTGTAGTAACTGGAGAAATATGGAATTGTAGACAACAAAATTGGATGCCAGAGTGGTTTTACTTTGTTTTCTGTACCAAATGGTAATGTCCTTTCTCCATTTGTTCTCTGAAAGGAATATCTAACTTGTCTTGAGCTATTAACTCCAGAAAAACTCAACAATCGGACTATTCCCAATAAATTCATTATTTAGACCCTAATACTTATAACTTTATTTTCTGTTTCTTCTACCAGACGAAGGCATATACAACACATACGTGCTAGATACCGAATACAAGACTTGGGCGCTCCTTCTTCACTGTGCAGAGCAGACAGAGGGCGCGAGGTACCTGAGTGCCTTCGTACTCTCTCGGACCACGACGCTGCCGAAGAACGTTATGGCTTACTTACGGGATAAACTGCCGAGGTAAGAAGATATCTGGTTTATTATGTATTCAAATAGCGGTCAGATGTATGCTTTCAAATGAACGTAAATAACTGTATGATGTACCTTTATGTGGTACGTGGGATGAAATTTAATCGAGTACCTGGGAGATCGGCAACAAGCTCGTCATTATAACGCTGGTAGTTGGGGCCAATTAACGACTTGACTAACGATTTGTAGGCTGTGGTTTCGAACCCAGGCAGATACTTACTACTTTACTTTCATCTTGAGACACTGTGTTAAGTTGGACGAGAAGATACCGCGCAACTTCCCGAACGCTGCCCAGCCGAGTCGGATTCGACGGTTGACCACTTTCTCGAAAAATTCTCTGTCTGTGTAAATTATTTTACTGATGAAGGAAAACATCGAGGTAATTTGCATTTTCAAACCGGGAATCAATCAAATCGGAGACATCCACCTGCAAGCAAGCCACTTTATTTATTTATTTGGGAAAACAAACGACTACACACTAAAGCAATACATAAAATTTAGCAAGAAGAAAACTTTGGGTCCACGATTATCTCGACTCCCTCTCACAGTGAGGAGTCCTGTGTTCCCTGCAGCGAGAATATTATAAGCTAATTATGCTAAACTAATGCTCAAAATAATGCACCTTTTGAGCAATAATAATTGATCCATTCTGAAAACATGTACTGGTTTTAATACCACCTTCTACATTATACAGTGCTTGATAAAAGAAGAACTCTTTAACATATTTAATCAGAATCAGGTAATTTAATTCGTTTTCGCTGTAAACGCATACAAAATTCATGAACCGTTTTAGTGATTTCAACAGCAGACAGCTGTTACCTAAAAGAGAAATACTTTTGAATAGAACACCTACTCAATCATCGATCGGTTTAGGAGCCGGCTGTAGAAAATGGCCAATATATCCCGTTTATTTCGCAAACTTTTTAACATTTATTTATTGGCAATCACGTCCTAGTTTCCAAAGAGCTCTCCTTTAAAATTAACTGTATTTAGGTCCTTATGTAGTTCCAATCTTAGGCTATAACTTAGACTTAGTCTGAAGTTTGGGACCCTGAAACTTTTGTAAGAAACTTGAACTGTCTTTTGCCTGGAATTATTTTTTATTAAATCTCACGTCCCTACGGAAAAACAAATGAAAGGAAACAAGAATTGCCTTGAAAAATGCTGCTTTTTAGGGTTCCGAAGTCAACAAGGAACCCTTATAGTTTCGCTCTGTCCGTCTGTCCATCCGCAGCTTATCTCAGAGCATATAAGTACTAGAAAGCTATAATTTGGCATGTATATACATATTAATAATTCCGACAAAGTGGTAACATAAAATCATGAAAAATATTTTTTTTCGGGTACCTCCCATTGACGAAAAGTGGGGATGTATTTTTTTTTTTCTCATCTATTCCATGGTGTGGGGTATCGTTGGATAGGCCATTCAAAAATATTATGGGTTTATTACAACTATTTTTCGATTCAGAGATTCGTTTGCGTAAAATTAAGTTTTAAGTTGCAAATTTATGTTAGAGTCAAGTGTCCCGCCCCCCTGCCAGCGAAATGGTTGCTTTTGGTTATGGGAAAAAATTCACGGCAGTAGTAAATATAACGAAATTAAAAGGAAAATTATCACGGATAACAAGGCTTTACAAGTTTACGAGTAATAGTCGACCAACTTATAAAATGTACTTGGAACAGTAAAAATTTTGTACAAATGCCATTAAAAAATTACTTAAATAAAGTTGATAGCTATGTAAAACATAGTAAATCTAATGCTTACGAACCATGTAAAAATATACAAAAATGAAATCATAACAGGCTTTACAAGTTTACGAGTAATTGTCGACCAACTTATAAAATGTACTTGGCACAGTAAAATTTTTGTACAAATGCCATTGAAAAATTACTTATAAACGTTGCTGTGTAAAACAGATAGTAAATATATGCTTATGAACCTTATAAAAATATACAAAAATAAAATCATAACACCCTTAATCATAATGATTTCTAAATTAATAATGTTTAAGCTCGAATAACGCATTGGAGTGGCCGGAGTCGTTGGCAGTACCAGTCCGTAGTCCATACGGCGCATGCGCGCGGTGGAGTCTATTTTGTGTTAGTGCAGAAGTATTTTCGACGTTTTGTAATCAAAACGTAAAAGTAAAGTCAAATTATATTCGATTTCCAAGCAAATTACTTATTTTCTTTTGTCGATATCCTCCTATAAAGTCAATATTCGACCCGACTTCATCACTAATTGAGTAGCGTAAAACTTTCCAGAATGAAATAGTGAATAGCGCAGATTAGAGGATTCACCAGTAATCTGCGGTATTAGAGGAGATTAGAGGTGAATACATACGATTTTTTTCTTATTCCGAAAGAGAAATAAACAAGGAGTGCACGCAAGGATCCAGGAACGAACTATACCATTCCCCGTGACACTAACGCGCGCTCGTATCGGCTCCTTTCGCAATTCGCACCCGCAGTGGTACTCAAATAGATAATATTTTTCTAACTTCAGTTGCGAAGTTGGATTTTATAACTCCTTCAGTTACCCGTTAGCCCTTATTTAGTTTAAGTCAAGAGTGAATAGATTACATCCAGGCAAGCGTGCTTCACCGTAGACCACATTATCGCTTACCATCAGGTGAGATAGTGGTCAAACGCGAGAATATAGATTAAAAAAAACATCATCTTATGTGGGACCGTTTTTAGACTTTGTGAGCCGCTGAAACCGTTCTAATGTTCATGTAACAACAACAAAACCCTCTTTTTAGTCCGCATTATTAAGCAACTTCGGAACCCTATTAATGCGCGTGGCCCGACACGCACTTGGCCGGTTTTGTTTATGAATGTTTAAATTTCTTGCATTTATTTTTATAAAATATTTTTTTTTATGTTATTTATTATATTGTATCTGAAATACACCTTTGTATTTATAATCATTGTAACAGTAAAGTTCTGATTCTGTAATCTATACACGTATTATCTGCTATCAATAATCCTTTCCAAAGATAAAAACGTTCCTAGAGTTTTGTAGACAATATAAAAAACTTTTAAACAAAAAATGAAACCGACTTCCAAAACAAAACACTTCATAGCAAAAAATAACTTTCTTTTCCGAAGTCGGTGTCTTTTGTACCTACCCATTGTTTTCCGTTATTCGACACCGACTTCGGAAAAGAAAGTTATTTTTCGCTATGAAGTGTTTTGTTTTGGAAGTCGGTTTCATTTTTTGTTAAAAAGTTTTTTATTTTCCTCTTTTTAGTTTTGGTAGGTACCTCCAATTAACATGAAAATCATTTATAACCAAAGTACATCTCATGACGATTCCAATAAGCCCAAACACGACTAGGATACATTGTTTTATTTTGGAGTTCCAGTGGCCATTGTGGTCTTCTTCATCAGTTCCACTTCACCAAATGATACTTTCTGAGTGCAAATGATTGCATTATAGATGGAAATTCCAAAATCGCTATGTGTATGCCTATAATATTTGAAGAGTTAACTCGATTTCTCTAGGATCCCATGATCAGACCTTGGTTTCCTTATCATGGTACCACCCTTGGGATATCTACTTTCCAACAAAAAAGAGTCATCAAAGTCGGTTAATGAGAAAGCTCCTCCTTTTTGGGAAGTCGGTTAAAAATAAGACAAAACTCCGCAAGCTTAAATTTGAATTATAGTAAAACGAACTCAAGGGATTCTAATCTTAAAAAAATATAAATTTTCCTATCTACGGAAAACTAAACAGGGTAAGGCAAGGGACTTAGAAGACCATAGGGTATTTGAAAACGAAAGAGATTCGGATATCGGATTTGGGAAGCGAATGAGCGAAAAGGGTTTATCATACGAAAAAGCTCATCGGAATTGAATCGTGTAGGAAGATTTCAAGTAAAATACTGAAGAATGAAGATTAGGATTCTTGCGAAGAAATTAATCAATAACATGGTTAAACTCAAACAAAGGAATTCTAGCTATGTAATGTTTTATAAACACTTTGTGTCTGAAAAACCTAGTGCAAATTACAATAATGAGCAATTCTAAAGTCAAATTAGAATGTGTTCCCACGAGCAAGCGGTACAACATGTAAATCTTACAAGTAACTGTGTTTTACTCTTGGTCTTCAGGGAATCGGGAATAAAAATACTTGGATGAATTAATAATTAAATAATTGGATGAATCGCCTGCTTTCTAAACATAATTGGTCTACTTATAAATTACTATTGAATTTTATTTTTGACTATGATTTTCTTTTTTTCTTGCTGAAGTGATTTAGAAAAGAATTTGGGTTATTATATTTTTTTTGTTGTTTATGGGACATTATTAATCTGTTATTCAATTTTATGCTAACCAATTAATTTAATTTTCTTATTAATTCGACTGGAATGAATTTAAAAATAATAAAATTTACATTCCGTAAATTTTATATTGTTTTTTGTTTGTTTTCTGTTGTTGTTTGTTTTGTTTTTTTAAATGGTTTTTTATTTTAATATGTGACATTATTGATCTTTTTTATAATTATTATTGAATTTTATATATGACTCTATTTCTAAAATCTATTTATTTATTAACTATTAAATTTTCTAAAGGTTGTCTGTAAGAGATGCCTAGTGCGATAAGAACGCCCATTGTACACTTGTTTTTATAAATGTTTATCCTGTATGTTTTTGTGGTGTACAATAAAACATATAATAATAAAGATTATTAATTATTAAGATGCTGTTTTTACTGTTTTCTCTGATTTTAATCGATAATTTTTTTTATGGTTTTGTTTCTATTTTACTTATTTTTTTTAAATAATGTATGTTGTTAAGAAATAAATTACTTATGACATTTTTATCACTTGCCTCCATTTTAGACATTATTCAATACTCCTTGACGTTGTATATCTTCTACTATTCTGGATGAGTCAGAAATGTGACCTTCACTTTTCTTAAACTGAGAACTTCTGCATCTAATTTTCGTTTATGTAAATATTAACTGCCTTGTTGGTCGCAAGCGCTATAATTGCAGCTGTTATTGGGTTTTTCAACTTGTAATTTCTCATTAACAGCCCAGTATTTGAATTTGTCAGTCCCGATTGCTGTCAGTAGGCTCTCCTTCTAAGTCAAAGTCAAAGTCGGAAATATGTATATCAACTAAGCGGCACTTTTGAACGTTAACAATTTAAATTTACAAGTAATAATAATTGATTCTACCGTCTATTAGGAAAAGTAGCTTTTTATGGAGAAGAACGGACAAGAAACTCCATACTCTTTTAAAAATAATAAATGGTTTACAATATTTATTTTACATAAGTACATACATTTATAAATGCATATATGTGAGGAAGATGCACACAGAATAGCACTACATATTATACTACGTATAGGTATAAAGTATTAAAAGCCTTAACAGGTAAATTCATTAATTTGATAAATAGGAACATGGTTCTCACATACTTACAAATATTGCAAACATAGATAAAAGTCTATGGCGAAATGTGGGTGAATTATGGATACGCTTCTGCTAAGCCTTTCGTGGACCACAGGCGTGATGTTTTGTAAATACTAAAGATATTCTCTCTTTCCAGATATGACGTCGACGTAAACTACGTATTCCCGATCCCACACAAGGACTGTTCCATTAAACCAGCCAGATTTGACTACTCGCCAATATTGGTGGAAGTCGGCAGCAAAGTTCCGAAGAGGCCTGGTGTTAGCTACAAAGTAGCTTTTGGGCATTAAGCAGTTAAATGTGATGAATAAAGGCTAATATCAAATAACAACGATAGAGCGATAAAGAAATAATATTTTTGACCATTCGAAGAAATGACAGAACACCGCGACACTGTCGTCTGTCATATGATATTAGCCTTAGAAACTTACTCTACTATATATTCTACATGTACAATACCATTAATACAATACCAATGTCTTGAGAAATTGTATATATTACACGGTGTCTCATGTATGTAAGGTTTCAAAGTGATGAAACAATAAAGACTCTTTTTGGACATGGGTTTTTTTTCCAACAACACCTGTCCTAATATGTATCATTATTATAGATATATCTTTTACGATATTTTAATCAACTACAAAGCCAACGTCAGACCATGAACTAAAAATTGAATAGAACAGATATATCAGCAAATATCACAAAGTAACAGAGAAGATAAATCTACTGGAATATATTTCTTCTCCAGCCCTAAAAGGACAATATAATCTCCCAAGGGACAAAGTGATACTAACGCCACTGATATATAAAACGTGCTCACCAATAGTTCCTAACGGCAATAACATAATATTAAAAGAACAAGGCCCAGAGTTACCAATTGCCTTATGAGTAAGATACAAAAAACATGAGTCTAAAGAAAGAATCGATGCAAATAAGAAAACTGACCCTGAACCAAATACACTAACCAGAGCACCTACACCGATAATTCATAATTTTAATATATTCGTACCAATAACAAAAAGGAGTAGGATTTTATAGTTTCACAGTTCAATGATTATTGCAAATTCAATGTAGAGAATGCCTTCAGAGAACTGATAGGGCATGCACATTGTTCTACGACGCAATTAGTATGCAACGGAGGAGACGTCTATACACAGGACAATAAACGGGGACTTATATTATGACATTCAAACTTGACCGTGTCTAACAGAGCTGATAATAGCCAAGCAAAATTAAAACAGTCTTACGAGTTGAACGTCTTTGTAATTGTTAAGCAAGTACTTTCAAAAACGAAGGTTAAGGATTTAAAGTGTGACTTGAAAATCTAGTCAGAAAGGGATCATACTATGGCAATGGGAAGAAAAGTGGCAATGAAGGACACTTTATTTTTGTTATCGGGGGAAACCTTCAAATGGCACCTGGGGACTATTTTTACCTCACTAAAACCACCCCGGAGATCTCCATCAGCACATAGAAGGGGGCCCGACGGGGCAGCCCCGTGACCTGTTAAAATATCATTCCGGAATCCCAAAGAAGGCACTCAGTATTGCACCCGGTTTGGAGAAAAAAGAGATAAGAGAGGTAGTGCAAAATGTAATATGACTAAATTGTTATTGTTTTGGCTAATGTAATATCCAATAGCTTAGGAAAAACTTATATGAGTAAAATATAACAACGATGAGAACATTATGTTCGATACATGAATGTAGAAATGATTAGGATATGCAAAATAAGCAGACTTACATTAATTTTGTTAAGAGTTAATAAGACTACGAAAAGTTTAAATTATTATCAACAATGCTGAACAAAATTGCTCAAAACTGTTGCAATGAGATCCTACCCATTAACTTAATAAGTAGTAGTGTTGTTGGAGTGACCTAATCGCTCATACACCTGAACCATTAAACCCTTGAGTGCCGTAATTACCGAAACAATTAAACGGCCATTGTGTCTCGCGTGGATCCAAGTTTTAGGCACTCAATGGGTTGACACTTGCAGATTCTTTTTCCTAGAAAGTTCTTTGTGGACCAATTAAATAAGACCAATTGATAAAAGTAGCTTTTTGTGCACCACAATTTTCTCCATCACTTCATTATTAAATTCTGAAGGTTAGCTTAATGTAAATCTATTTAATTGAATTTACCTTTAATTGCATTGCAACTCGTGAACCTGACTGGGTATGCTGAACATGTATATTTCAATGACAATGATATACCATGAAAGGAACCGAAACAAGAAATATAATGTTTTGATGAGTACGATCATTGATCCTGAATATATTCTTTTTATGATCTTTCAATTGATAGATGCAAAACTTGACATTATAAAACTAAACAGAAATATTGGAAACAATGACACAAATCCTCGGCCCTGAACAAATAAGTATCGCCCTTAACGCATATCCACTGAAAATAATGTATATATTCTGTGGCAATGTATTAGTAATTCAGTCGTCTTGCGCAAAGCCTTCGTTATAAGTATGAAAGGAACTGAGCGCCATTTTTTTCATGATAACATCACAAACATGGCTGAGGTGCGAGCGTGTGTCTATTTTTCTGTGATTTTCCTGTGCTTCCAAATATCTTCAGCAAAGGTTTGTTTAAGTAATCATTAATCTGTCAAATATTATAATGAGCTGATTCACATAATGACTTAAGATAAATGAAAAGTGTATCTAGATAATTCTCATGGATTTAAAACTTTTGGATATAATTATATTACGAAATTGTCTTTTTACTACGAGTATTTGTTTTTTATTGTCATTGCAATAGCCTAAGGTTACATTTTCTCAGGATATATCGTGTTTCATGTTATCTTAATAATTTATATTTCAAAAGTAAATCACCCATTTTCTCCAGCCCTTCTTCGGCAGCGGATTCTGGTGCGACTTATTATGTGACGACGACGATGGAACAACCACAGTCAGCTCGGAGGCGCCTGACTACTTCGACACTTTGTGTGATAGCTGCCCCACTCGTAGACCCAGACCTGTGACTACTCCAATACCGCCAGCCATCCCTGCAATACCTGCACCAGCGGGAGTGCCTCCGGCACCTGGATTCCCTGGAGCTCCTGGGATGCCACCGGCACCTATTAATTATATTGTGATGGGCCGTAAGTATTACTGATACTATTTTGTTACTTCTTCACTTTCGCCCGTAGGCAAGGCAATATTGATTTTGTGGTTTGTCTGAATCGGCTTATCATTCAACTACAGAAGTTTTTCTACTCCGCAATGAATTTTATCAAATAATACTCTTGCCCTTACCCCAATATATCCGGCGTTGGCCTCAGCATGTATTTTTCTTCCATTAGTCGTCTACTCGGGACCTCCCTTTATTGCCTACAAAGAAGATGCCTACGATGTTATCTTTCAATGAGTCCATCAACAAATTCTCTCATATCATTATGGTTACATCTAATACCTTTAAACGAACAATTCTTGTATATATGTAGATATTATATATATAATCTTCTCGGAAACGGATCCTACGATTTTCATGAAATTTAGTATGCAGGGGTTTCGGGGGCGATAAATCGATCTATACTGTGATTTTTAATTTCGTGGACTAAACTGACAGCTGCTATTGACCTTATTTTTTTAAAATGTTGCAAGCGCGGAGCATAGTGTTGTAGGTAAGGCTCAATCATAAGTGATTCATCGAATCGATGTGACATGACTCCTGAATTTATTTTTACTAATTGGTGTAAATAAATGTTTTATGAATATAAACGTAATATATTTAAATATAACAGTATTCATACACATAGTACATGAACTTTTATTGTGTTAAATATGAAATCAACAATAAAATAAATGCAATCGATAAAATTAAGTCTGACATAAATGAGTAGAAACTAAATACGATCCGCTAGTTTCTAAACAAATTATATTTTTATGCCGTGAAATAGTTTCATTTTCGATCTACTTCGATTTTCGATTAACTTTCGATCACTCAGGATAGTTAGGGTACGACACTATTTTAATGTAACGATAAAGTGACAACCCCCCAAATGTCAGTTTAGTCCACGAAATAAAAAATCACATTATAGCTAGGTTTCACTTTTAGAAAACGTCGTTTTCTCTATTTTTACCAAGCAGAGCTCCGCCACCCAGGTACTAAATAATTAAACGGGAACACTTGCTCTCTCAATGGTAGTAAATAGTTCTACTATGTTACAAGCTTCGGTGATCGCTATATACCTTGCTTTTTATTTGACAACTGGTATTATTTTAACAATCAAAATATGACCCAGTTAGCCAAGAAATAGGTCAATGTTAGTGATCTTTATTTAGCCGCTAGCAAAGCCTATATCCGCTTGATCACGCTGCACGGTACATGCATCGATGAAGATTCGTTGTAGCTTATCATTATACCCTTTGAACCATCTCTCTTGAAATTTTAGCTTTGATTTTCTAGAATCGGACTTTCTTACACACATGAATATAAAAAAAAACTGAACTGTAGCACAGATAATATAATACTAGCATAACTGTAGCAACTGATTATAGCAAATTTTTCGAGCTGTAGATTTAAATATATATTAAGCAAATATATATTTGCTTAACGTGTTTTAATTATACAATTCAGAGATTTTTATGAATAGGATTATAGATATTACTGATTTTTTGGAATACAGCGTTATTATCCGGCTGTAAGGAAAGGGTTATATTTTTCGCGCGTATCTTGTAAGTATGTATGTTTGTATGTATGTAATATTCTTTATTACCTCATATCTTTTAAACCGCTAGACCGATTAATATAATTAAGACATCGTTAGATATGTCTTGACCACCCAAGTGTTCTTAGATAGGTGAAGTTAAAAAAAGAAACATGGCGGATTATGGGTGCCATATTGTGCGGGTGCCAATTTTTTTTTTTCCAAACCCATCGAGTGTGGTATCAAAATGAAGGGTTTTAAGAGCTGATTACAAAACAGTTACAGTTTTAAAAGTAAAACGAAACAAAAATGATAACTAAAAAGTTGTAAATAAAAACAGTTAATTTAAAAATCAAAAACCCGAGTGTTTAATTAACCGATATTAACTTTTTTATAATTAAGACATCGTTGATAGGTCTGGACCACCCAGGTGTTCTTAGATAAGTGCCGTTAAAAAAAAGGAACATGGCGGATTTACGGGGCCATTAGTGGGGGTTGCAATTTTTTTTTCTACCAAATCCATCGAGTGGCATATCAAAATGAAGGGTTTTGAGAGGTAATTACAAAAATGTATGTATGTCTTTAAGTCAAGAGTGAATAGGTTACTACTAGGCAAGCGTGCTCCATCGTAGACCACATCTTCGCTTACCATCAGGTGAGATAGTGGTCAAGCGCGAGCCTATAATAGATAAAAAAAAAAAAATGTATACCACTTTTATTTTTTAAAGTCATTTGAAAAAAAGTAAAGGCAACTAAAAAGTTGTAAATAAAAAACGTTTTTAAAATCAAAAATCTCATGCTGTGCAGTCGGAGGATAAATATTCGCATATACCTCCTGATCCTCCGACTGCACAGCATAATTTTCTTCTTGTTTACATCTTTGCAGTCGGGTTTTTTTTCTTATTTTTATTCCTTCTAGAGTTTCACAATATCTGGATATAGTTCGGCTTTATGCCCTGTAGATGGCAATAGGCTCGCCGGCTATTACATGGGACTTAAACATTGAAACATAATTGGTGAAATTACAATTAATAATAATAATTAATAACTTTTTAATTGGTACATACTGTCGCGGATAAATTTGAAAGAGTGTTACCGCGGCCCTGACACAAGCAACTGAAGGAACACGGGTGAGTTTTAATCAGTAAAAGTCTGACAAGCCTTCCCGCTTCACCCAGAGCGGGAGAAGTCATTGGATGACATCAAAACAAAAAAAAAAAAAACAAAAAAAAAACGGATAAATGTACATAGATACTATAAGTTGCACCTCTGTCTAACTTTTCGCGGACTACAAGCGTGATGCTATATTGTTATAGAACTCGAATGTGTTTCTGAAATCGGTCATGAGTAGTTCTCGACCTTTAATAATAAAAAAAACAACCAATTCATACTTAGCCACTGAAAAGAAAAAATATCATCAAGCTTGAGTGATTGCTGGTAACAAACATTACACATACTTACTTATCGGCAATTACTCGCAGTTGGCACGCTCGCATTTTTTTAGTGAAATACATACCTAGGTACTTCCTTTTCTCTAGGTTAGAAACGCAAAGAAAAATTCATAAATACTTATTATACTCGTTGCAAAAGTTAAAATAACGTAATAAATAGCATTGCAAGCATGCAACGATTTCATGCTAGAGACTCTTGAATATTATATTTGCATTTAAAGGAGCCGATACAAGGTTTTTAAACCATAATATCAATCCGTATTATGCACAAGGTTTTTCAAAGAAATAATGTCCATTAAATTTCTCCATGCTTGTATCACGCGTTGTGTTTGTAGAATATTCAATCAAGACTTGCCCACAATATGTTCATTCACTGTTAGCATCGTTAAAGTGATTATAATAAAAAGAAACAATATATCACGGGAATTTAACGCGATGATTTCGATTATTTATTTACCTATTTCACCCCACGTTTCGGCCGTATTGCAACGACCGTGGTCACGGCTGAAACGTCGGGTGAAATCTATACTAATCTATACTAATACTAATATACTAACAATATTATAAAGAGGAAAGATTTTTTTGTTTAATAGGCTCCGAAACTACTGAACCGATTTAAAAAATTGTTTCAACTATAGAAAGCTACATTATTCCTGAGTAACATAGGCTATTTTTTATCCCGAAAACGGGTCCTGTGGGGTGGTACACGGGAGCGAAGCCGCGGGGAACAGGTAGTAGTTAATAAATAATAGATATCATCGCGTTAAATTCCCGTGATATATTGTTTTTCAATTATGAAACGCGAAAGTTTTAAAGTTAATGGATTATAATTAAGTCAAACATTTTACTTGCAAGGTTTTAAAACAGTATCAGTACCCATACTTCACAAAGTTTCTAACAATAAGTATATACCAAGTTATATTGCTCAGCCTTGGTGTTATCTATTCACACAGCTCATGTTTTATGATTGACAAGCATAAAGTTTTTAATGCAATTTATTCTAATGGCTTTATTATCATTTAAATTTTCTTCGTCTCGAACATATTCATCTGCTGTGTGATCTGATCTTATGACGACATTTATTCAGGGATCTTCTCAATGGGGGCTATCACACACAGTTACACTTACATAAGTACATGTCGTTAAAAGTGATTACCCATTTTAGCAATAATAGATAAACAAATCAACTATGAACAATTCTTTTAAAGGCATAACTTGTACCTGGGCTATACTATTTTTTAACGGGCAAAACCTGACCATGTGTGAAAGAAACAAGAAATTATTATTTTTTTAATGGTTTATATTAAAAATTCTTACTATTATAAATTTTTTTACCCAATCGATAATAAGAATATAATCTAAATTATATTAAGTCTTTTATTCGATTAAACTATTGTCGTATTAATATGATAACAACGTTGTTCTTCCTTGGTCGTCGTTCCTTGGTCCACAATGTATAATTAAACTCTTATACCAATTATTTTCAGTAATGAGTTAATATCTCAAAAACGCGTGTACCGATTTACATGGTTTAAACGGATAAAATAGTTTTACGCCTATATCTTTCACTTAAAGCAACATTTATTAACGTATCTCCATAAACAAAAAAACCGGCCAAGTGCGAGTCGGACTCGCACACGAAGGGTTCCGTACCATTATCGCAAAACACTGCAAAAAAATCACGTTTGTAGTATGGGAGCCCCCGTTAATTTATTTTATTTTTATTTAATAATTATTATTTTTTGAAGTGAATATACAACTAAACATTCTGTGAATATTTCGCGTCTACCTGTTGCCGTTATTAATATCGAGCAAAAAACGGCAAATATATCACGTGTGTTGTATGGGAGCCCACCTTAAATATTTATTTTATACTGTTTTTAGTATTTGTTGTTATAGCGGCAACAGAAATACATCATCTGTGAAAATTTCAACTATCTAGCTATTACGGTTCATGAGATACAGCCTGGTGACAGACGGACAGACAAACAGGCAGACAGACAGACAGACGGATCGCGAAGTCTTAGTAATAGGGTCCGGTTTTTACCCTTTGGGTACGGAACCCTAAAAAACTTGTTTTCAAGTTACGTAATTATACTTTTTGGTGCAAGTCTATTCAATGACTTTTTTGTTTGTTATCTGGCGGAGACTTTAGCAAATTATTACTTGAAAAGTGGAATGGCTCACCTACATCTACAGAGCACTAGGGACTTAAAATAGCTACAAGATTTAGTTATGATAGACCACATTGTATTTTTATTCTTCTTTTTAGCGTGTCGCCTTTAATATTTTTACTAAAATCATTTTATGGAACGTTACAATTTCAGCACCTCCAAATGGAGGCGGACCGATAAGCTTGAGCGTGGTTCCTGATCCAAACCGCGGTTGGGGTGGGTTGACCTTCAACTGGGGTGGTACACCCTATGCCACACCAGCCCCACCAGCAGCCACGCCTGCAGCTCCTGCTGCTGCGGCAGCTACACCAGCACCAGCAGCAGCACCAGCTGCACCGGCTGCACCAGCTGCCCCGGCTGCACCAGCTGCTCCGGCTGCACCAGCTGCCCCAGCCGACCCAGCAGCACCAGCCGCCCCAGCCGCTCCAGCCGCAAGGAAATAAGTTTCCATGTTCTGCTGAAATAGTGACGGTGCACCCAAATTAAGTCGTGTAATAGAAATATTTCTGGTGCAGTGACTCTATCATCAACGACAAGTAGAGCGACATTTAAAAAGTGAATTTATGTCGTGACACATTTAAATTTGGATGAAGATATTCACCCTTATTTATAAATATCTCGACACTGTTTACTGATTGCTTTTTGCTGAATTTGTAAAGCAGTTCCTAAACACCTCAGAGCTTTAAATAAATAAGGCCCTAAGTCACTGTCACCTGTCGCTGCTTCTTGTCTGCGACCACGGACTCACACCTTGAAAGTATCCTTCAACTTAATACACCGATATATTAGCGAACAATATGTCTTGCATACCTTGTTGGTAGGATACTCAGCGACACGCGTCTTGTGGTTTCAAAGCGCGTCACTATTTAATCGGATGGAATTTAATTTTCGAGATTGTGCCTTTCTTAGCTCATAAGATTTGCTTTAGTCATTAATATGAGTGAAGTATTCGTTAGTAGTGTTATCATAAAATCATCTTGAATATAAGTGGTATGTGTGTAAATTGTTGAGATAAATTTAGTAATAAAAATTTGCCACTCAGTTGCTGATGATGAAAAATCAAATTATTAAAAGACACATTTTATACCCTCAGTTGAAGAAAAATGTAATGTGCAATTTACTCGCAAGTTTAAATGATACATTGCAATTATTAACATCAGTTTTCGATAGAAAAATAAACTTTCTCATAAATTTCACAGAACTTAACAGAAGCCACAGAAATGATTAAATGATCGAAATGTCGTGATGTTACCATAATTTTTATTTATACTTGTTTTACGTTTTGTGTACGACAATAGAAATAAAATAGCTGTAATGTGTTTTAAAATAAAAAGTAAAAGATGAATGTCAAATTATAATGTCTGAGATATTTTTTATATTTCATTATTTTATTAAATAGGACTTATAAACGTTTCTTGCGTACGACCAATCCTGATTGTGATAATTCGAATAGTAGGTAAAACCGAAATAATTTTGAACTTGATGTTAAAAATAAACATTTTGTAAAGAATCGGGTTTCATTTAAAAAATCCTGTTAATAAAAATGGAAAAAAAGGTAGTATATCTTGTGAAAATTATCAGATTTTGCCACAATAAATACTCTTATCAGATCATTTTTTATACATGCTGAATACCATCAGATTTCAATCATCGAAATTAATCTGTATAAAACCGTATCCTTTTGTGTAACTGTGTCTAATGTATCTTTTGGACGTTTCTTTTACCCGTCATCTCGGTTTAGTTTCTAGACATATCATCATCCACATAATTCATCCGTCTTCTTTTTTTGGGCTGTCTCTTTTCTAATAACAACTTACACTTCGTTGTACGTTATCATCACCATCATCATCATTGCAGAAAAAAGAAATTAATTGCTGGACATAGGCCTCCCCCAAACGTCGCCACACTGATCAGTCCTGTGCGTATCGCATCCATCCACTTCTGCAGCCTTGACCAGGTCGTCACTCCACCTAGAGGGAGATCTTCCAACGCTCCGTCATCTAGTACGCGGTCGCCTTGCCAGAACTTTTCGGCACCAGATATGTCCTGCCCACTGCCACTTAAGTTTGGCAATTCTTCGGGGTATGTGGGTAACCTTGGTTGGATGTCTTCATTTCTGATTCGATCACGCAAGGAAACTCCGAGCATTATTCTCTCCATTGCCCTTTGGGTGACTTTGAGCCTTCTGATGAGGCCCAGTTTTGAGTGACCACGTCTCTGTCCCGTAAGTAATCACTGGCAACACACACTGGTCATAGACTTTCGTATTGAGACACTGTGGTATATTGGATAAGAAGATATCTTTCCGAACGCTGCCCAGCCGAGTTGGATTCGACAGTTGACCTCTTTTTTGAAGTTGGACCTATCTAGCAGGTAGGTAATCAACTTCCACACAATTCAATATCTTTTCTTTGGCCTGTCTCTTTTTTAATAGCAACTAACACTTCCTTTCAAGCCTCAATATCTTCCTTACAATCCATCCATCTTGACTTTGGCCTATCTCTTTTCTCATAGCACCAAAACACATAACCATCTGAATCTGGTTTGAACATGCTTTACAAAGTATGGTCTCAATGAATTATGACTTGGGATGTTGGAGCATTTTATGATATGTTTCTCCATCTATGTGTTGAAATAAATTATTTCCCTCACAGTAAAAGTTCAATTCAGATTAAAAAGCTTCTAGTATAATACAAAAGTCTATCGACTCGCTGACAAACAAACACAAAATGATGCAACAACTGTGTTAAAAGCCGTGAATATCAATACAAGAAATCATCTGTCATAAAAACATTCAATAGGTGTTTGCAAATTGGCACAGGAAACAGTATATCATATCGCAAGCGCAACAGTTAGCATTCGATGCTGTCGACAGCATTGCCGAAGAATTATATTTACCTCTAATTAGATCATTTATTACGGCGTTATTTATTGCGAACTTAAAGGTGAGGCCGAATACAAATGCCATATGCAATAATCTGCATGCAACAATAGATCCTCGGGTAGATGAGCGATTTCCTCTGTCACATAGGTAATTAATTCTGCTGCATACGGATTATAGTGCCTTTAATGATTGTATGGGCAGTGAGGAATGTACCACGTTCTGGACTGAACTATTTCATTGGTATTTGTTGATGTTCCAGTGCCGGTTTTGAAATTCTGGTATCAATCATACCTTCAATGTGTTATAAATATTCTACCTTTGCAACAAGCAATTTGCATAATGGTTCTTCAATATCTGATGTTCAGCTTGGTAGATTGACCGATAAGGAGCACAGGTAGACTATGTACTAGAAAGGCTGATAACCCGGTTAAGGTATCAGGTGACACTGTGACAGGATGCGGAGGAGGCAGGTAGGATACGAGAATTCCAAGACCGCGTAAAGCGGCCTACAATGAAGGAGATAGCATTGGGTAGATACGGTTGAATAAGAAGAAAGAGAGGGAGAAAGAGAGGGAGAAAGAGAGGGAGAAAGAAATTGGCAGAGAACGGGTTGGTAGCATAGACCAGAGGATGAAGAAGAGGATGATCTATTTAGTCCGTCAGTTAAATAAGTTAATCATATTGAACACGTATATTTTCTTTTGCCACGTATGCAAAAAATTACGACGATACAGTGCGTTGGCACATCGTGACGTCACGGTGTGCTACGCTTTATACTGACAAAGTGACGTCATAAACCCCCACTCCTGAACTTTGATGCGCTTTATCTTTGTCAGCTTTTATTTATTTGATAAAGCAAAAAATACGGGTCCAATATTATTTGATAATCTCACTGACGGCCTAAATAGAATTATCGTTTTTCTACCCAGGAAACATACATATTTAACGCTCTGATTCGTAAGAGGGACTCAATGGACATAGTCTAGAATCGTTTAGTATTATATTACGTTGCCTTGCCATAATTTTACCAGATACTACGACGTTCAAAATAACGAATTTAACCATAGAATGCCATTGGTAAGTCTAAAACGATTAAAATATCCAAACATTGTTTATACATTACAACAAACGCAGTATTTATGTCATGGGCCATTCAAAGTAAAAAATATGCCTGAGTGAATCTGGAATGCTGGTCACGTATAGCAAGCGCCATATCTGGGCCTCTTGCCCAGATGGCATGGCGAATTGCTGTATCGGTTGTTTCAAATGAATAAGTACACAATACTTAATATTTTACGCTGGTTATCGTTCAAGGTTGATGATGCATTTATTTTGTTCGATGGCATTTTGTTTCTACGTTCTTTGTTTTGGTGCAAACATTTCGGAATTTGTTGATGATTCGTTGATTCTGCAATGTGATTTATGTTAATGTTTAACAGTGTTTGTCTTGCATAATTGCAGTGCCATGAATAGTTGAATATCATTATGCGGTTTTGAGGAACAAAACAGTCAATTCTTGTAGGGTATAGTAGATTTTTTTCGCAGCTTCGCTCGCGTGGTATAAGCCACAGGAACTGTGCACTAAAGGTCTATCCACACATATCAGGGGCGTTCCCGGGACGTGACAGGGCCGGGTCCCGTAAGGGGCTCAAAAAAATATCGTTGGTAACATTTTATATGAACTCGTTCACACACGTCCGTGCACGGGACGTGCCCGGGCCCGTGCACGGATGTGTGTGAAGAATGTCATATAAAATGTTCCCACCGATATTTATTTGAACCCCTGACAGGGCACGGTCTGTCCACGTCCCGTGCACGTCCCGGGCACGGCCCTGATATTTGTGTATAGACCTTTATTCGGGATAAAAGTAACCTGCACTTAGCGATATTGTAAATTTCTATCAGTGGTGCAATTTTCATATTAGGTTCTGTACCTTCTTTCCTATGATTAACTTTTACAAACATTAAACACACAACAACAATCTAACTATATATATAAAAGCGAAAGGTCACTCACTCACTCATCACGAAATATCGAAAACCACTTGACGTATAAAGATGAAATTTGGCAGGGAGGTTCCTCAAGTGACGTAAGTGGGCACTAAGAAAGGATTTTTGAAATTTTAAATATCTACAGTTTGTATGAAATTTCTACAGTTTGTAAATTGGATGTGTGAAATTTTACATTTACGCTCTTGTTTGATAAAAGAATTCATGTATTTTTTTGTCTTTGAAAATTCCACCCGTAAGGGGTAAAAAGGGGGTTGAAAGTTTGTGTGAAACTTCTACGCTTTTAAGTATGACACGTGAAATTAAAAATTTACGCTTTTGGTTGATAAAAAGAATTCATGTGTTTATTGGGTTTTGGCAATTTACCCCAAAGGAAGTGAAAAGTTGGAAAGAACAATGGCAGGTGCCCATACATTGTTTTAACTGAGATTAAATTCGAAAGTCTTGAAATAAAAAATATCTGGTTTAACTCAGGGTGATGTTATGAATTAGTTTGTGCAAGAATATTTGTTCGAGAATGTAGAGAATAATAGATATTCAGTCATAAACTTTTGTAGGTTATGTCTGGGTAACTTTTAATAATGTGTTTAATAGGTAATATTATTCAATTTCGTGGAAGTAAAAGGGGAATATCGCATTAGTATTTCCCTAACCTAGTTATTTTAGCATGAAATGTATAGTAAGAAAGTACTCTTTGGAAAGAGTATATTTATTAAAACTAAGTGACTTTGACTCGTATCAAAAGGTTGCCGTCAACAACCAAGCTATATTTTTTTTAGACTTGGGTAATAGTCTTTTTGCCAATCATTAATTGAAAGTAATTCTTTTATTTCTACTACACTACAATATTATTACCTACCTGCAAGGAACATCTACACTTAGACATAAACTGTATTGTTAACTCATTTACTACAATAAATACAATAATGATATTATTACTTAACATAGTTACTACTTGTCACTTAGCAGATAAAATATATAATGGCAACACTATGCTAAAGAAATGAACTAAAAAATCAAATAACTTTTTATTTATTATGTTTTTTTTAATCTATTTTAGACCAGGCCTAATTATACTTTACAAAACATAGACAATTAATAGAATGTCTTTTGTATATAACTCACTTTCCGACGCTCAAATTTAAGTTAGCTAAAATTTCGCCATTGTTCTTTGTTGGGCTGATCAATTTGAAACTTGGCAGGTTGCCTGGAAGAGATCGCGGAATGCGATAAGGCCGCCCATTGTATGTGTATTAATTTTAAGTTTATTTTTATAATTGTATTTTAAGGTGTACAATAAAGCATATAATAAATAAATAAATAATAAATAAATAAATACTACATTATTAGTTTTTCAAAACTACTCCCAAAAGACGATTTAGGGGATGTTAAAGATTTTCGGAAATTCAACATTTAAGGGGGTGAAACTAAAACGTCATCTGTAAGATAAAATACGGATGACGCGAACGAAGTCGCAGGCGGTGCTAGTAAAGTATATATAATAAATAAATAGCACTAATAATTTTACCCCTAATAGTTTAGATAAGTATTAGTGGGTGGGGTTTTGTGCAGCCCACCTGAGGACTATAAAATTTATCCTAAGATTTATGAGATTACTCATCGGCATTTATTTTACAACATCCTCCGTTCGCTATAACTAATAAAATTTGATAAATGCTTCGTTTTATAACAGTAAGTACAGGATCAAAATGAATGTGTAATTTTCGTATTAAGGGCAAGGAATAATGGTTGCATATTCATACAACACCAGTTGCATGCAAATATAGTGTAACAAGTAACGCCGGTGTTAAAACTTGTTTACCTTCAAGAGACCATGACGAAAGGCTTAGGTTACCACTCCGGTGCTCTGATTGTTGCGTTGCATAGTACCTATACAGGAATATACAAAATGTTTTTGTTAGTATGAATTAAAGCTGAAACTATTAATAATTTCAGTAGATATAAAAATTGTCAAATTAATTCTATAGTTCCAATGAAAAGCCGAATAGAAAGATTGGAAAGCAGGGTTTATGAACCACACCAAAATAATGCTTTAGGTTAAGACCGGACTTTTTGCATTTTCAAACTTCATATGGGAAGTTATAAAATTTAAATTTTTGATATTTTTTTTTTCGTGTTTTTAAGCTGCCTCTGGGAACCCCACAGGCCTCTTAATTGACTATTTCAGACTTACACTAACTATATAAGTTCAGGGTCTATATAAATCCAAAATATGCGAAATAGAAAATTTATCCTGATTTTCTCTTAATTTTTATTCGAAAATGCTTAAGCATGACATGTTCTTCGAATGCAAAGATTGTTCAAAAACTTTTGATCAATACCATAAAGGACGCACGTCCGAAATTTTTTTATAAGGTCCATTGTTCTTTTGTGTTGTAGTAAATAACTTAGAGGAAAACTGCGTAGGTAGGTGTATGTAGGGTATTATCTCCTAGTCCTACTAATTAAGTAACGGTGCCCTTCTTAGCGAGTAGTAAGTAATTAGCATACGTTCGCAACATTTTGGTTAAGGCTATTATGGCACTATTAACCTTTACAACATTTTCATAGCCCAGCTAAAAAAAGTAAAATGATTCCTGTCTCTGTAGTTCACAACTGGATTCGTCCTCGTATCATAATGGGCGAGATAAAATAAAAAAATCCAATAATCTTTTTCCTGGATTTTGTCGTTTTAATTTCCGATAGCACCTGGCCTTTATAGAACGCTAATTTATCTCCGAAAAATGGAATTCATTTTGTAAGCGTGGTATTGGAAGACACATTTTTTATAAATTATTAGTATAGGTAGGCTCGCGCTTGACCACAATCCCACCTGATGGTAATCGATGTGTGGTCGACAGCTTTGAAGCCCACTTGTCTATAACCTATTCACTCTTGACTTAAAGACCCCTAGGTGGTACCTATGGGGAAACACAGACTCCGGCAGGGAATTCGACTCATTAGCTGTACGCACAACACTTCCAAAACGTTTAGTTTACCGATGGCTCATCGTCGTACGTTTTGTAGTCCGAAGATGAAACAGGCTAGGAGGAATTAGATCATGCAATTCCATCGCACACTCCCCGAAATGAAACCGACAAGCTGGCAACACGGCGTCGATGTTCAAGGCTCTGGAGCTTTGACTAGACCAGTGCCTCATTGCCGATGAGCTTCTTGGCCCGTGCTTCAATTTAGTAACTCAACTTCAACTAGTGTGTCATCATCATCATCATCATATCAGCCGAAAGACGTCCACTGCTGGACATAGGCCTCCCCCAAGCGTCGCCACATTGACCGGTCCCGTGCGTCTCGCAACCAGCGGATTCCCGCAACCTTCACCAGGTCATCGGTCCACCTGGTGGGAGGCCTTCCAACGCAACGTCTTCCGGTTCGCGGTCGCCACTCCAGAACCTTTCTGCCCCATCGGCCATCCGTTCTGCGAGCAATGTGCCCTGCCCACTGCCACTTAAGTTTGGCAATTCTTCGGGCTATGATAACTAGTGTGTATCAAGCTGATATTTTAAGACCCATCCCAGAGATGAGAACAGTACTCCATGCGAGATCGAACTTGCGGATTATCGATATTACGATAGATTCTAATACATTGGGCGAGCATTGTTTCTCCTCCTCCAGGAGAGCCGAACTCGAAAATATCGTTTCTCGGCAACTGTCACCCAGGTACTATCAGTCACCCTGCGACGATAGTCACTCGATTCGATCATGAAAATAAATTAAGTATTGTTATTATTAGCCCCATGGCCTGGCACGTGACGATGGCAAAAGACCGGACGGAATGTCTTTGTTTCCATGGAAGATGGGTAGGCCTTTAGTGTGGGATGCTACCTGTGTGCGATACTTTTGCACCATTCCATCTTCCTAGCTCTCTCTTGCTGTGCTGGCGCTACCGCTGCTGCTGCAGAGAACCTCAAGTGGCGGAAATATAATAATCTTATCGGTAGTTATATTTTCGAGCCGTTTGGGGTTGAAACTCTTGGTCCGCGGGGTCCGAGTGCTCACGTTTTGTTTAAAGATCTTTTCCGTGACCCAAGGACTGGCTTTTACCTTGGTCAGATAATAAGCATTGCCATACAAGGTGGCAATGCTTTTTCGTCTTTTGGGCACATCACCAATGGACAACGATGTGGAGAAGTTTTCCGACGCCATATTTTAGTTTAGTATATTTTTAGGTTTAGGTAGTGAGTAGTTTTTGGTTTAAGGCTCAGATGAACTAAAAAAAGGTAGATAGCGCGCTTAGAACAGAAAAATGTAACCACTTTTTTAACTATGTGTGAGTCACTGGAGTGTTGCCACTTTTTAAAAAAAAGTCCCTCATATTATTTAAATGGGATTAAATATTATTTTCATAATTATAAGTAAGTACTTTATTTGCTTGCGTGATCGAATCAGAAATGTAGAGATCCGCAAGAGAACCAGGGTTACCGACATAGCCCGAAGAATTGCCAAACTCAAGTGGCAGTGGGCAGGGCACATTGCTCGCAGAACGGATGGCCGATGGGGCAGAAAGGTTCTGGAGTGGCGACCGCGAACCGGAAGACGTTGCGTTGGAAGGCCTCCCACTAGGTGGACCGATGACCTGGTGAAGGTTGCGGGGATCCGCTGGTTGCGAGACGCACGGGACTGGTCAATGTGGCGACGCTTGGGGGAGGCCTATGTCCAGCAGTGGACGTCTTTCGGCTGATTTGATGATGATGACTTTATATGCAAATGTGAAAGGAAATCTGTATGTTTGTTGGTTTGTTTTTAATAAACGCGTGCAGTCGCCCCTGTCGTTGACATGTGTCGCTCGTGTGTAAGAACACCGAGCAGTTCAGAACAAGATTTTTTACTTAAGAATACAACAAAGGTTATGTGAAACATGTTTATTACAAAAACACCATTCCATGGAATTAAAAATATTCTTTTTCAGATGAAATGGAAAGTATAAGTATTTGAGTAAGTACAAAATAGAGCATTAACTTATGACAGAATACTAACAAACTTAGTTAACTTTAAAAAAGATTGAAACAAGGTGACCTATTTCTGTCGTGCAGTCGGAGGCATCTACTTCAAGATCGTTTTTGATGAATTTAAGAAAGATGCCTCCGACTGCATGTCATAAATAGGTTGTACTTTTTGTGTATTTTTAACATAATCGAAATCATTATTTTTTAACCACACTAGACGATGATGGCTGCCATTGTGGTTAATTTCGGCTCAGTCTTATAGCATAACCTAAAACCATAATATTTGATAGCAAAATAGAAGGTACTCATGAATTTAAAGAAAAATTAATTAGCGAAGAACTAAATATTTACCTTGACTTTGTTTATGTAACATACATAAAATCATGTGATTTAAATAGAAAATAAACATTAATTAGATCAACTTAATTATTGAAGTGAAACTTCTTTATCGACGTATGGGAGAAAATTTTGTACGTAGAGTCCGTCCAACGAAAAAAGTCCCGCGGAAATACATGGAACTAACAAGATTTGTTAGAGGATAGCGTACAGTCGCATAGAAACTAGCGCCGCGTCTACGGGACTTCTTTCGTTGGACGGACTCTATCGTCACGTTTTTCGGTTACGCGCCATGTTGCTTTTTTTATCAAAGTTTAGTAAAAAGACTTATTCAAATTTAAGTGAATTTACAAGAAAAGTGAGTGATTATATATTTCATTTTATAAATTCAACACGTATGAGCATGATTTTAATATTTATAAATTAATTAATTTATAAATATAAATTACTCATTAATTGTATGCATGTCTATAATAATAAAATAGCTTTAATTTAATACGGAAAAAATTGTTTTTCTTAAGGCTTAAGCCTTATCTACCCCATTTTCGTGAAGTTGCAAATAGTAGAAAAATTATATTATTATGTCGTAAAGAAGTTTCACTTCTTACCTGTGTACTCTGGTACACACACAGATTTTTTTTTTCTTTGGCTTTGCCTACAATTTAATTACCCATATTTTGGGCAATTAGAAATAAGAATTACTGGCAACTCTCTCCCAATATGTCAATTTCGAGAAAATAACATTATCTGTTCCGAATAACCTCAAAACTATGTTGGAAAATCAAAAAACAAATAGTTTTGTGTCAAACGATACTCCTAAAGACATTTTGTTTACTATAGTGTTGTTTTTGCACCACTTGACAACACAGGACGACATTTTTAGGCAAAGTTATTGCACGACGGTCCGTGAGATACTAACAAAAATCAGCTTCGTTTTATTGCTTGTGTGTGCGTGAGCGCGTGTGTTTACTTAAGCGGCTTAGTTTTGTTGGCTTCACCTAAACTATAGGCCGTGCGCTATCTACCTTTTTTTAGTTCATCTGAGGTTTAAGGGTATATGTTTGTAGTCTTTCTGTATATACTTTTATCTATGTAAATAAAATTTGTTTAGTATTGCTGATAGACAAAATGACTTCACATATTGCGTAACCTGCACTTATCTACTGTCACGCAACTCTAACCGTTTTTGTCATTAACATATCTAATGTTATACTTTGTAATTGCAGAGTTTCTCACTTCTACGAGTACGTGTTCCTGCTTTTAAACACGGAATAAACATGAAAACGACCGTACGGATTTACATAAAGAAAGCTTAATTACCTACTTCGCCTTATCCAAACCTCGTAATTAAGGGAAACGAGATTGAAATAAACACCTATTCGGGTGATTTTGTGACGTTAAGAGGAACACGAAAGATTTTATTTACATGTATGATTTAGACTTTTCGAGATAGTAAAAGTCACACGAAATAAAACAACTGTATGTCTAGAAGTGTTTTTAGACACTTCTCACACCGCCGGTGACGAAGCAGACAGCTACCGACTATTTTCTCGCTGAAAAAACGATCAAAAGACACAGTTAAATTAATAGTTGTTCGCTTGCTGTACACACTGCCGGCGAGTACTCAATCACCACAAGTTTGTCGCAGCAACAAGAGCTATCAAAGATAATACTCGCTCAGCGATACTTGCTCGGTGATGCTTGCTTGGCGGTCAGAACTCACGCCGAGAGACCAACCAACGCGTGCAGTACTGACCGCCCGAGCGAGTGGTGCGAGTAATCGCCCGACACACAAAAACGCTCGCTCATAGCCGAGCGGCAAAACTATCGGAACTACATACACGCTTCTCGCTGCTCGCCAACTAGTTTTTAGTTTCTAGCTTTACTCGCTACTCGGTGATCGTCGGCAGGGACAAGTGCCAAGGTTTTCAGAACATATTGTGCGGCGTCTCTCCGCAAACCATGTATCACCTTTCAACTTGCGCCTTAGTAAGAGGAAAACAGAAGAAGAAGAACATATTCAATTATATTGAGATAGACAAACTTGGATAATGAAAACACTGTTTGATTGGTGACTTTAGAAAATTAAGCTATTCAGATGAATGTAACACAGACCAAGAGATCCATCCACCACCAACATACACTGAGCAGTAATTAAAAGTCTAAGTCAAGAGTGAATAGGTTACTTCTGATAATGTTTTACCGTCGACCACATCATCGCTTACCTTCAGGTGTGATAGTGATGAAACGCGGGCTTATAACACTATCACATCACACTATTAATTATAATTATAATATTATAAATGCGAAAGTTTGTGTGGATGGATGGATGTATGTATGTTTGTTACTCTTTCACGCTCATACGATTGGACGGATCTGGATGAAATTTGGCACAGAAATAGATTCTAGTCAGGAATAGCACATAGGATACTTTTAATCCCGGGAATATGTTCCCTCGGGATAATATTCGTCTTTCACGCGGGTGAAGCCGCTGGCAATAGCTAGTCTGTAATAAAAAAAACTGGCGAAGTGCGAGTCGGACTCGTGCACTGCGGTTTTCGTACAAAAAGCTACATTCACCGAAATAATTAAATAACATTACTGAAGTTCATAAACTATGAGGGCACACAGAATTGAAGGACAAAATTAACGTTGCTGTTGGAAAACTGTAGTCCCCATACATCGACATAACTCGCGGTGAGTTTACCAACTGCAAATAAGTTAATAAACTTTTTTTTAATATTGCTTAGTTGTGCTATATGACATTGCTTCTTGCCAAATTTCATGATTCAAGGTGAACGGGAAGTTCCCTGTAGATTTTGATTCCCTTGGGAGTGTAAAATATGCGTCATTTACTGCTGTATATCTTGACTAGCTTCTGCCAGCGGTTTCGCCCGCATAAATGTCGAAAATTATCCCGAGAACATATTATTATGCCCGAGCTAAAAAGTATCATATGTGTTAATCCAGGATGTTAACTACCTCCATACCAAATTTCATCAAAATTGGTCCAGCCGTTTGAGCGTGAAGAAGTAACAAACACACAAACACATACACACACACACTCACAAACTTTCGATTTCATAATATTAGTGTGATTGCGTTGATCTAGAAGTTTGATTTTTTCACAGCTGCAAGGAATTGCAAATTTGAGTATACGATATTAATTTCAAGTTCTTGACAGGCACACGGACAGACAGACAGACGGGCAACAATGTGATCCTATAAGGGTTCCGATTTTTCCTTTTGAGGTACGGAACCCTACAAATTAAAAAAAACATGTAAAGATTGATTGGTCCTCTTTCTAGGACGCTATTCAGTTCAATGTTTGCCTTTACGGTTTTTTGTGCAGACGATGAAATAATTTACAAAAATTAAAGAGCGTGGCATCGCGCGTCGGTGTCGTCGCCGAGGAAGGCGTAAGAAATGACCTGGCGTAACGAAGTCCACATAGAAATGGCGTCGGGCGCGGACCTGGCACGGGCGGCTTCCTATTCCATTCAAATTTCATAAAAAATGCATCGAAATAAACCGCAATTTGATCAGGCGCGGGCACCACGTCCGAGCAACGACATACCGTGTCCTAAATTGCGCTTTATTTCTTTGCATTTTGTATGAAATTTGAATGGAATAGGAAACCGCTCGTGCCATGTCCGCGCCCGACGCTATTTCTATGTGGCCTGCGCCTTAGAGGCGTTTATGACGGATTGGTCAGAAAGACACATCGGCAGGCTTACTACATAAGAATCAGCAATCATCAATCATCGCGCGATCAAACGTTTTATATAAAAATTTTAATTACCTACGGTGGTTTGGTAAGTTCTACACAATCGTTTGATAATCGCTCGCTGTTTGTCAAATGCACTTATTTCAAAAAAAAAACGACAAGAACTCTAAAACTTCTGAAGCCTTAGTGCGAGTTTTGTCTCACGCTGAATTGCGTTAACGTAAACATCGTTTTGTATTGAAACTGAATAAGCGCCGTCTGGTAAGGAGAAACCTCTTCTTTTGTATACATTTTGACATAAGAGATCGTTTACGTTAACGCGAGTGAGCGTGAGTAAAAACTCACACTAAGCCCACTGTATTAAAGAACAATTATTGTGCGAAAATCGCTATTGTATTGCTCTTGCAAGATACGTAATAATACTGCGGGCACTTTGAAAGGCTATCGAGGAGATTTTTGCCCAGCCTTGGGATATAGCTGGGCAACCCAAGATGTTCCTTAATCGATTGAATGCCGTAATTACCGAAACAATTAAAAAAACCATTGTTTCTCACGTAGATCCACGTTTCGGACACTCAAGAGGTTAATTCGCGGCTGTTGGCACTGGACTACTGTTCAGCAGACAACAGTTGAATAATACGTTCTATTTTTATCTAACTTTTAAGTATCACTTATAGTTATTAAAATAAGGATTTAAAACTTATCTTAAAGGTAACGAGCTTTCTGTGTTCTACTCCATGATTTATTTGACAGTTTAGAGATAAGAAACCAGTTTGTATGAACAAGGACTGTACTTTTATTTCACTATCTGCATATTTCATATTATCTTTGTTACTCTCCTGCAACATTTTAGTACCATTAAATTGTGACTTGTTGTGTTACGACTTGGGTTATTGTACACTTATCTTTTTTATTCAAATGTCTGTTTTGTATCTGTAGTAATTCATTGGACGATTCGTCTAAGATTGAATTAAATATTTGCAAATATATGATTCAATCGATCGAATATATGATAAATGAATGATTCAATCGATAAATCCTTGAGAGCGTCTAGAACTTTTATCAATTGAATTAATCAGAATTTATTCTGTTTGTGTTCTTTGTAACCGACTTCGCAAAAAGGAGGAGGTTTTCATTTCGACTGTATTTTTTTTTATGTGTCTTACCTCAGAACTTTTTATTGAATATTTATGCGATAGCTGGTGCTTGTCATGTGGTCCCATTTAATTTTTATCAAGCTCTGATGAAAATCTTAGGAGATATACATCAGAAGTCTTCAATAAATGACGGCAAATCACTCGGGATAGCTGCAATCACATGTCTGTTTATTGCTTACAACATTTCATAACATAACATCACACTGGTATGCTCTAAAGGGGTACGCAGGTGTGAACAGTTCACCCTGGTAGTCTCTCATTCCACCGGTTTTGTTTATTTAAGTTTCATGTTATTGAGTTAATCTATTCTGGCTTCACTTTGGGCATTATTGGTACCTAGCCTTTAGAACTGGTCCATTATGTACCACAACTAAAAAGTGTAAAATAAAAAACTTTTTTACAAAAATTACAATCGACTTCCAAACAAAAACACTAGAAAGTGAAAAATAACTTCAATTTCGGAAGTCGGTTTCAAAAAAAGAAGAAACGAAAACAGGAACACCGACTTCCGAAATTGAAGTTATTTTTCACTTTGTAGTGTTTTTGTTTGGAAGTCAAGTGTAATTTTTGTAAAATAGTTTTAAGGTGTAAGCTCCATTGCGTGGCTATACTAGGTACTATATTAAAACTTAACTAAACAATACTGAACCAAACATCGACTCTACCTTACAATCTTCTCGGGAAATGCCGAATGCGTGTTCAAAAGGTTTTAATAAAATTTGTTTTCAAGTAAAACTATTTTTGTCTTTCTGTATTAGCTACAATATTTGTATTAGCTCCTATATACAGGATGAGTTTTTTATGTGAGCGTGGATGGCCAAAAGCCGATACTATGAGGAACAGCCAAAAACACTCAAAGGAGCCACGAGGCCGATTTTGATGAAAACTGAAACTGAATCATTGGCTTTTTGAAAAATCAATATTCCTACCCAGAAGTCGAACACATTGATTTTGAAAAAAGAAACATACACTATCATTACACCATCTGATAATATTGCTAATAAGGATAAAATTCTGGGAAGTAATGTCATACCGTAAATTTCAGGAAAGACCTCATTTTTAGGGTTCCGAAGTCAACAAGGAACCCTTATAGTTTCGCTCTGTCCGTCTGTCCGTCCGCAGCCTAGCTCAGAGAATCTAAGTACTAGAAAGCTATAATTTGGCATGTATATACATATTAATAATTCCGACAAAGTGGTAACATAAAATCATGAAAAATATTTTTTTTTCGGGTACCTACCATAGACGTAAAGTAGGGATGTATTTTTTTTTTCTCATCTATCCCATGGTGTGGGGTATCGTTGGATAGGCCATTCAAAAATATTATGGGTTTGTTAAAACCATTTTTCGATTCAGAGATTCGTTTGCGTAAAATTAAGGTTTAAGTTACAAATTTATGTTAGAGTCAAGTGTCCCCCCCCCCAGGCCAGCGAAATGGTTGCTCTTGGCTATGTAAAAAAATTCACGGAAGTAGTAAATATAACGAAAATAAAAGGAAAATTATCATGAATAACAAGGCTTTACTAGTTTACGAGTAATAGTCGACCAACTTATAAAATGTACTTGGAACAGTAAAAATTTTGTACAAATGCCATTAAAAAATTACTAAAATAAAGTTAATAGCTGTGTAAAACAGAGTGAATATAATGCTTACGAACCATGTAAAAATATACAAAAATGAAATCATAACAGGCTGTACAAGTTTACGAGTAATAGTCGACCAACTTATAAAATGTACTTGGCACAGTAAAATTTTTGTACAAATGCCATTGAAAAATTACTTAAATAACGTTGTTAGCTGTGTAAAACAGATAGTAAATATATGCTTATGAACCATGTAAAAATATACAAAAATAAAATCATAACATCCTTAATAATAATGATTTCTAAATTAACAATGTTTAAGCTCGAATAACGCATTGGAGTGGCCGGAGTCGTTGGCAGTACCAGAACGTAGTCCATAAGGCGCATGCGCGCGGTGGAGTCTATTTTGTGTTAGTGCAGAAATATTTTCGACGTTTTGTAATTAAAACGTAAAAGTAAAGTCAAATTAGATTCGATTTCCAAGCAAATTACTTATTTTCTTTTGTCGAAATCCTTCTATAGAGTCAATATTCGACCCGAATTCATCACTAATTGAGTAGCGTAAAACTTCCCAGAATGAAATAGTGAATACCACAGATTAGACAATTCACCTCTAATCTGCGGTATTAGAGGAGATTAGAGGTGAATACATACGATTTTTTTCTAATTCCGAAAGAGAAATAAACAAGGAGCGTGCACGGAAGGATCCAGGAACAAACTATACCATTCCTCATGGCTCTAACGCGCGCTCGTATCGGCTCCTTTCGCAATTCGCACCCGCGGTGGTACTCAAATAGATAATATTTTTCTAACTTCAGTTGCGAAGTTGGATTTTATAACTCCTTCTTCAGTTACCAGTTAGTCCTTATTTAGTTTAAGTCAAGAGTGAATAGATTACATCTAGGCAAACGTGCTTCACCGTAGACCACATCATCGCTTACCATCAGGTGAGATAGTGGTCAAACGCGAGAATATAGAATAAAAAATCCTATGTGGGCCCGTTTTTAGACTTTGTGAGCCGCTGAAACCATTCTAATGTTCATGTAACAACAAAAAAACCCTCTTTTTAGTCCGCATTATTATGCAACTTCGGAACCCTATTACTGCGCGTGGCCCGACACGCACTTGGCCGGTTTTGTTTACAATATGCTTCTTACTGTAGGAAATCTATGAAGACTCGTATCATGCAATTGATGACATGAAAAAAGCCTTTGGTTAATATTCTAAACGGAATCTTATTCTAAAAAATAGCCGTTATTTCATCACTTAAGGTTTAATAGGGAGGTACCTGATGTTTTTTTTTTGTTAAAAATGAGCCTTTTCCTTAAATTTTCCGTAATCTATTACTTGACAAAATGTTATCCTTATTAGCGACACTATCGAATAGTGTGATATAACAACATGTGTTTAATTTTTTCAAAATCTAATTGTTCGATTCCTGACTAGGAATATTGTTTTTCCAAAATCCAATGATGTAATTTTAGTTTTCATCAAAATCGGCCTTGTGACTCCATTGTGTTTTTCGTTATTCCTCATAGTTTCGGATTTGGAAGTGAAGTCACCCTATATATGCTTATAATGCCCCAGAGTTGGTCCGCATGATGCTAAATACTCGAATATAGCGCTGAAAAATAATAACCGTGAATATTTAACACTATTTCATGCAGATATTGGTCGTGCTAGAGTTTCATAAAATGCCGTTGAAAATCAATTTCATTTCCTCTATAGGGAAATGGTTAAAATAGATTTATAGCCACTAAACGCTTGAAAATTTCCACCAAAAAGTAAAGGCTACAGCCAAACTGCATATTAGCCTACAAGTACACCGTTATTGCTTTCCTCGTGGTTTCGGGCGCGCTACGGATTTTGTTGGTAAGCTTTAGTTATGAGAGAGCGGTTGTGAAGCTGCGAAAAGCTCTATGTGGAACGTAAGTTTTAATGGTTCGTTGTTTGCTTTTAATTTGTTAAGCTTATCAGATGATGGACTAAGGTAACTAACATAGTTACGATCGTGAGTTTGATATTTAAACTAGATTTTAACGTGAAGTCGTGAACTATGGCAATATAGCATCTGTAAGTTTTTTCAGAACTTTGGTATGGTGGTGGTCTACTTTTTAGGGTTCCATACCCAAAGAGTAAAAACGGGACCCTATTACTAAGACTTGGCGGTCCGTCTGTCTGTCTGTCACCAGGCTGTACCTCATGAACCGTGATAGCTAGACAGTTGAAATTTTCACAGATGATGTATTTCTGTTGCCGCTATTACAACAAATACTAAAAACAAAATAGAATAAATATTTAAGTGGGGCTCCCATACAACAAACGTGATTATTTTGCCGTTTTTAGCGATAACGGTACGGAACCCTTCGCGCGCGAGTCCGACTCGCACTTGGCCGGTTTTTCTATTAATTATGAACCAACAAATACCTACCTACTGAAAGAAAAAAAAATAATCCTTAATGGCACAGTGTTCGGGCACGTTTCCCATTGACATCGATGTGGACGAATTTGATGCACAATGAGCCCTTTTTCCTCTCCCCTTTGTGTATAGGTTTTTTTTTAGAATATTCAATTGCATATATGTCAAAATATATGTCACTTTAAAAAAAAAATTGGAAGTAAAAATGATCCAATCCTTAATTGAACTGTAATTCCAGCAAGTAGTCTTGATAGCCATACTTCTATTTAACATATGGTATTATTCTCAAAAAAATAACAAATCAAATTCTACAATAAACTTAGAGTTTATTGTTTAAGAATTCCCTTTAATTTTTGCAACAGAATTTCACGAAAATTGGTAAACATCGCTATTAAAGTTCTTAACAAGCTCTTAATAAATTGCGTGGTTACGGTAAGTAACCATCTTGATTAGGGCGCAATGAAAGGCTTCTAAGTAAGCGCCTGAGAGTACTTTGAAAAGCCTTTGTATTTTAATTACTCTGTTTTCCCTGTCTCGGTAATTATATTATGTACCTGCTGAAATATATCTTTAAAAAATTTGTTTTAAGTTGTCTGCTGAACCTTACAGTAACAAGCTGGCCCAAGAATTGTTCGTACTGGCAGGATTTGAAAACTCTTTTGAATTTAGAATCAGTTTCATATTTTTAGTAGAACCTTTTTTTAGCGTGCAGCCTGGCAGAAATATCGATCTGGCTGGCTTTACAGATGCGAATTTAGAATTAATTGTTTAGTTCGGTACAGATTTAATTTAGGCATACCATTTTATAGATAGATACGTAGGTAGGTTTAAACTTTGTTTGTTTAAAAATGTATACAGTCCGCCGGGCGTTTCTGTTTTATTGGAGATCCATTGACCTTGTCCGGGAGGTGTCTCAGACACGATCCACGCTCTACAGATTACTATAACTATTACCTACATCAGGGCTACTCAATCTTTTTTATACTATGACTCCCTTTACATTGATTATTAACTGTTTTTTCTAGTTGCTTGAAAAAATATTGACTATAAGGAAAATCAGTAGTCAATGAGCTCGCTTTTCTGAGCAAAACTATACAAATCAGAGCTAAAGTTTTGAAAAAGTTACGCTCCTTTCATTCTCTCAGTTGATATGTAATCTGTCATCATCATCATCATCAGCTTATAACAGCCTGTCTTGTAATCTGTACTACGACTTAATTACTGCAACTGCATAAAATCCAGTTTCGCAAAAGAAGGTGCGACGCGTATAATGCGGTACTAGGAATCTTCAGTAATCAGAGTTGAATAATTAAATTTTGTGGTTTTAGGCTCGTATTACATATTTCTCATAGTTCCAACAGCTGTACTTTCTTGTTTGCGACGCCCGTGGGAGAGCGCCACGACGCCACGGGGCATCGAGACGCATAGTTTGGGAACCCCTGACCTATCTAATTGTAATAGTATTTGCATCGTTGGTCTAGTGGTCGTATGCGCTACTATTGAGAGCCTAATGATCCTGCATGGGTTCGATTCCCAAGTCGGGGAAATTGTTGTAAGGTTAGTCCATCTGGAATTTCTCAGAAACAGCCTGTCTCATTGATGGCAATAACCTCGCTTCTTATTACACGGGATTAAAAAAAAAATGGTGAAGTGTCAATGTATGGTGCACTTCTTCCTAACTCTTTAGGGAATATAACCTTGATATTATGTTATAATAATGTAATGTAACGAGACCAAAATGAACGAGAGAAAATACTATCGATCTAATAAAAGTACGAAGAGAAAAAGAACCACGAATCCGATCCCCGACATTACCTCTACGGTAATTGATCACACTACAGCCCCGGGTAGACTTAAGAGCCGGAAAAGTTTTCTCCGCTGCACACAGGCCATTCAATACCAACCACCCACACTCAGAAGCAAGCTGCGGAAAAAATTCACCCACCACCACCTAAATTCTTGAAATCCCAGAAACACCTGCCACCTGGCCGTGAACTGCAGTGGCCTGCATGGAAAGCACTCAATCGATTGCGTACCCAGGTAAGCCGCTGCAAAGACAATTTGGCGAAATGGGGTTTTATAGACTCGTCTGACACACAATGTGAGTGCCCCAAGTGACCTCACACTTGCACTTTGGAGGAGCTATTGAACGCCACTGACGCTGCTATTGGTGTGGCTGCCTACTGGTCCCAAAATATCTAAAGAGTTTTCCATCGAATCGAATAGAAGAAGAGATTCTGATAAAATTCAAAAAAGTTTAAAGTATGAAAAGTAACAGTTTCAAAAAACACGTTTCAAAGCCGGAAGAATTGGTGGTTATGCGATTTTGCACAAATTAACAATGCATAGTTAACTGATACAAATTAAAACAGTTAATCCAATTTTCGATGTTATACAAGCGCTTGCGCAAGAAGTAGTGCTGTTTCGTGTTTAACAGTCGTAACTGTAAGTACCAAATCTTATGCACTAGTAGATAAACAACTAGATTTTATCATTAGGTTACACAAGAATTGGAGCGTTTTTCTACCTGGTTGAATATCTAGACTAGTCGACGGCACGAACTATTTTGTGCGCGGGGTTAAAATGCATGCTATATCAACCAACAACACGTGCGGAACAGATATATGCTGTTATGAGCAGTGAGAAGCTAGTTCGCGTACGAATACACACTTTTGCAAATTTGTAGCGAAATGGATGATGATTTAGAACGAAAACGAGCGCGCGAAATTTTAAAAACAGACCTTTGGGAGTCCGGATATCATGAAAAAACGACTGAATGTATCTGTTCAAAATAAAATTATTTGCATTGTTGAACTACTAATCTATCCCTTTATGGAGGCCGTTTTTCAATTTTCCTTCTTCTTATGATACTTATTTGCGCCCAAAGATGCGTTAAAATTAGTGTTGAAATATGGAACTTTCGAAGCTCATAAACTTTCAAGTAAATATTTTTTTTACTTTTTTGCTTCCATACAGGGCTAGATAATGATGAGACAAATAGATATATTTTTTTATTTTGAACGTACATCGTCAAACAGTGGAGTAAAAGCCAGACTACGTTTGTATGGAAGAATTTCGACTAGTGTACCCTTAATTGAGCTTATTTTTTTTTTTTTCTATATGCTCGCTTTTGACCACTATCTCGAAGAGAGATAGAAAGAGCTTTGAAGTTACTTTCGTTTATCTACTCCTCGAGCTACGTAAAACGTTAGATAAAATTGAGCTTTATTTTAAAACAGGTTATTTAATTGATAGAGCAGGTTACCGGCCTCACCTGGTTTAAATGCCAAAAAAAAAAATGTTGACTAAAAGTGTTATTTTTAACAAATTTTTAATTATAACCATTGTCAGTTCAGCCGAAAGACGTCCACTGCTGGACATAGGCAACCCCCCAAGCGTCACCACACTGATTAGTTCTGTGCGTTTTGCATCCACCGGACTCCCGCAGCCTTGACCAGGTCGTCGCTCCATCTAAAGGGAGGCCTTTCAACGCTGCGTCTTCCGGTACGCGGTCGCTACTCCAAAAGTTTTCGTCCAACAAACTTCGAGCATAGCTCTCTCCATTACTCTTTGTGTGACTTTAAGCCTTCTGATGAGGCCCATTAGAGCGACCCCGTCTCTGTCTTGTAATCACTGGCAACACACACTGGTCACACACGTTCCTCTTGAGACACTGTGGTAAGTTTGACGAGAAGATATCGCGTTTCTGCCCGAACGCTGCAGCCCAGCCAAGTCGGAACTCGGATTCGACGGTTAACCTTTTTCTCGAAGTTGAACCTACATAACTGGACCGTTTGTCCCAGGTAGTCATAATCGTCCACAACTTCGACTGTAGAGTCTTTGACCTTGATAGGATGGATGCAACATGGTCATTCAATATCACCTGGTTTTATCCTTGTTCAGTTTTTAGACCCAGTCTTTCGGAAGCTTTACTGTGATAATAATATAATTTATATATCATTTATGTTTAAAGCGTAAACCTTGTTAATCTGGATTATACATCACTCACAGATAAGGCAGTAAAGCTTTCTAAAATCTGCAATCAAGAATGTGAAAGGGCTATAGCGGCACCCTAAAGACGGAACAAAGATCCTATCACAATCCAAAGGATTTTAAAGGAAAGGTAACGCAATCAATATTCTTGAATTATCAAAGAACAATGGCGGAATTTTAGCTGACTTAAATTTGAGCGTCTGAAAGTGACTTATATACGAAAGACATTCTATTAATTGGCTATGTTTTTTAAATTATAATTAGGCCTGGTCCAAAATAGATAAAAAAACATAATAAATAAAAAGTTACTTATTTGATTTTTTAGTTAATTTCTTTAGCATAGTGTTGCCATTATATATTTTATCTGCTAGTAACTATGTTAAGTAATAATATCATTATTGTATTTATTGTAGTAAATGAGTTAACAATACAGTTTATGTCGAAGTGTGTGTTTATGTTCCTTGCAGGTAGGTAAGAATATTGTAGTGTAGTAGAAATAAATGAATTACTTTCAATTAATGATTGGCAAAAAGACTAGTCTAAAAAAAATATAGCTTGGTTGTTGACGACAACCTTTTGATACACGTCAAAGTCACTTAGTTTAAATAAATATACTCTTTCCAAAGAGTATACTACACATTTCATGCTAAAATAACTAGGTAAGGGAAATACTAATGCGATATTCCCCTTTTACTTCCACGAAATTGAATAATATTACCTAATAAACACATTATTAAAAGTTACCCAGACATATCCTACAAAAGTTTATGACTGAATATCTATTATTCTCTACATTCTTAAACAAAAATTCTTGCACAAACTAATTCAGAACATCACCCTGAGTTAAACCAGATATTTTTCATTTAATGACTTTCGAATTTAATCTCAGCTAAAACAATGTATGGGCACCTGCCATTGTTCTTTAAAAGTTTGTATCACGTAACCGAACGAAACGAGGAAGAACAATCACGTAATCACACCCAACGTTTTGCTTAAAATTGTAATCAGTGTAAGTTTTTGTTTATCTCAAAATTAACAACCAATCTGAATAATTAAGCACCCCGCAGCGAAAAACAGATTCGCCATCGCGTCACTATAAAGTCTCACGTTTCACAGTTTTTATCGCCAGCCATTTAAGTGAAACATTTTTAAAATTGATTTTAAAGACTTTCAAATTATCGCTCGTAAGTTTATGGAGGCCATAACATTATCTTTACTACGGAAATGGCGAAGCACCGTTTTAAAATATAAATATCAGGATTTTATTACTTTTTCTCGTTCAAATTGAGCCACTGAGCGTTATTTGCACACCGTAGCTATAAAAAACCGGCTAAGTGCAAGTCGGACTCGCACACGAAGGGTTCCGTACCATTATTGCAAAAATAAGCAAAAAAAAAAACACCTTTTTTACTTAAATATTTATTTTATTCTGTTTTTAATATTTGTTGTTATAGCAACAGAAATACATCATCTGTAAAAAAATCAACTGTCTAGCTATCACGGTTCATGAGATACAGTCTGGTAACAGACGGACAGACAGACGATGGATCGTGGAGTCTTAGTAATAGAGTCCCGTTTTTACCCTTTGGGTACGGAACCCTAAAAAGATATTTATGTAGTTACTTTTAATGTCAGTTAACTTTACACCCAAGTCGTTTCAGTAATTATTTTAATTACTTTGAGCTTGTTCTGAATGAAATATGAGTACAATACTCCGTCCAATCATGTTTTTTCAATGACTTTAGCTCTAGTGTCTTCGTAAACTTTATACCACTTACTTCTTTCTTTTCATGTGAGGATGTGGCCACCTCTGGTGTCAGAGTTAATTAAGCAGCTTCTGGGAACTCCACATGCCTCTGACTTGGCTATTTCAGACTTATATTAAATAAATAAGTCCAGGTTTCCTCACGATGTTTTCCTTCACCGTTGCCTGTGATGTCTAAGATAAACTTAGAAAGTACATAATTATGCAATTGAAAAGTCACATTATTACTTGCCCGGATTTGAACCCGCGACCTCAAGCACGAGAGGTGAGGTGTTAGCCACTGGGCCACCATGACATTATGCTTTCTGCTCTAGTGTGATCTAGGAACACAAAATTTATTTATAGATAGTTTTACATGCATCATATCAATAAATGATATTAAAAAAAATGGTGAAGGATCATTTCCTTGCACTAATTAGTCTTCTCCTTTCTCTGTGATATTTTTGTTATTTATTAGTATATTATGTATTATTGTATGTATTTTATGTTATTATGTCTAAGTATTATTATTTAAGATATATTGTACACTGACAACCCTAAATTCCGCTCCTCTCGTTCAGTCCATCCAAAGGTTGTCTGTAAGAGATTGCCCTGTGCGATAAGATCGCCCATTGTACACTTCCTTTTATGATTGTTTGTCCTGTATATAAATTTTAGCGGTGTACAATAAAGAATTTAATAAACAAATCAATATACCTACATCATTATCTTTCTTTCTCTTTTACATTTATCGGTACCATGAATATTTTTTTTTAATAATATCTACAACATGAACAATGTTGATCAAACGTGGCTCGATACTTGACCAGCATGAATAATAATGGCGGATACTTTCATTCCAGCAGGAATATGCAAATTCACGATGTTTACGTGCCTACCGGTATCTGTGACTCAAATGATTTTACTCATAAAATAGGTAGACATATACACAGAACTGAGACTGTAGAAGGCGTTTTTTCTGTTCTGTGGGTATATGGCTTACTTTTTTTTTTTTTTGTGCTTATCTGCAATCAGTCCTAAACTATAAGCAGATTTGTTCTCTGTCGTTTTCGTGTCCAAGGAGTTCCTCAGCAGGAGATCCCTCATCCTTCACCATCTGTCACCAAGTTTTTGTATATCATGGCGTTTCAGTCGTTTAGTGTAGCTGATAGTTGCTAACGCGGTAGCTAGGTCATTTGGGTGATTTTCCAGCCGTGTTTTATATCTATTCCCTGTTAGTTTTAACTCCTCCTTAACAGTTCTTATGCTCAGAGCTTCATGGATCTCTGTGTTGGTGATGAACCATGGTGCATTTGAAATGGTTCTTAGGATGCCATTCTGCAGCCTTTGCATTATGTTTAGATTGGAGTCGCTAGCACTTCCCCACAGCTGTGCGCCATACATCCATATCGGCTTCAGGATCATTTTGTATATCAGCAGTTTGTTGTCGATCGATAGTTTGGAGTTACGTGCCATCAGCCAGTAAATGTTTCTGAACCGCATGTTCATCTCGTCTCGTTTTGATTTAATGTGTTTTTTCCAGGTCAGCCTTTTGTCCAGATGCATACCGAGGTATCGGACAGAGTCACTCTGTGGTAGAACATTGTCACCCATTTTTACCGGAGCACAGCTTCCCCTCCTCAGCGAAAACGTGACATGTACGGATTTAGTTGTGCTGGCTTTGATTCTCCATTTCTGGATCCATTCGTCAAACTTATTAAGGCTATTTTGTAAGACGGCGGATGCTGTGATCGGATCCTTGCTGCTAGCGAGAATCGCAGTGTTGTCCGCAAATGTAGCCGTAGTTACCCCTTGTGTTTCTGGGAGGTCAGCAGTATAGATGGTATATAATACTGAGCCAAGGAGAGATCCCTGTGGAACGCCCGCCATTATATCTTGTATAACGGACAGCTCTCCGTCCTCTCTCACCTGGAAAATTCTATTTGTTAGGTATGACTCCATCAACAGGTAGTAACTATGCGGTAGATACATTTTTATCTATAGAGGAGGCCTTTATGCCACACTTTGTCGAATGCTGCCTGGATATCCAAAAATACAGCGGAGCAGTATTCCTTTTTTTCGAAGGACTGTCTTATTTTATCACATACCCGATGCACTTGTTCCACCGTAGAATGCTGTTGTCTGAAACCAAACTGGTGTTGAGGTATTGCCAGGTTTTCGTCGAGTATGGGTGATATTCTGCTCAGGAGAATCTTCTCAAACATTTTGGACAGCACAGGCAGGAGGCTTATAGGTCTATACGATGACGCATCTTCCGGGGGCTTTCCTGGCTTGTGTATCATTGTTACTATGGATACCTTCCATAATCTGGGAAAATATTGTACTCGAAGCACCCCGTTAAAGAGAACGACTAGAAACACCAATGCTTTCCTGGGTAGTTGAATGATTACTTCTTTTGTGATGAGATCGAATCCAGGGGCTTTTTTGTTTTGTAGTCTATTTATGGTTCTCTTTAGTTCCCCAACTGTGACCGGTCTTGGTGGAATGGACAGTTGTAGATCCTGCTGCAGTGTACATTCGACCTTGTTTTCGAATTCTGCATTGTTGCCTTCATTAGGTGTAAAGATGGCGGCTAGGTGTTTTGCAAACATGTTGGCTTTTTCTTTACTTGTCCTAGTCCAGCCAGATTGAGTTCTAATGGGGCATTTATATTGCTGTGGCCTGTTTAACACCTTTGTAAACTTCCAGAGAGAGTACTCTGTCGATTTTGTGGCAGTTAGGTTTTCCAATTTATTTTGCAGTGTGGCATTATTTAAGCTATCTATTGAGTTTTTCAACTCTCTAATAGCTTTGTTAAGTACAGTCTTATCACTTTTGTGTCCAGTTTGGTGCCATATCCTGCGTAATCTTCTCTTCTCTAGTATTTTGCGTTTTATCTCGAGAGGTACGTTCCCAACTGCTTGGCAACTATCATTTTTTTTTAAAGGAGTGTTCATCCTGCAAGCCCTTTGAATAAGGTTAGTAAAGTATATGGCTTACTTAAAAAAAAAAATGACGAAATGAGAGGAAGGCCTAAGAATAAATTGATTTAGAGACTGAGAGGGTTCGGTTTCTGAATTGAGTATTGGAGAGCAAAACGTGTAATTTTTGACTTTGTCACTTTGCATTAAAGTAGGATAAGTTTGACAAACTCATCTCTCTTAATTCAGAATTCAGTCCTATCTTTTCTGGCGACTAACTTTTATTGGCAACGCACATAACAACTGCCCAAAGTGGTCAATACTAAACATTCTGGAATCATTTGGTATAATAATCGTTTCTACTGATAGATTACTTCGTTGTCTAGAGCCCAATGATAGGAATAAGCAATCTACAAAAACAAAAAAAAAAAAACAAAAAAAAAAAATAGTTTATTGTGTCTCAAACGGTTACATATACAAATGTGAATGAGACAGCCCCAGTAAGTAATCATTAATACTTGTGTTGGGGTTGTCTCGCTCCTTCCCATAATAGACAGTTAACAATATTGAGACTTAAATTAAGAAACATATTTTTAAGAACACAGGGGAACAAAGACTTAGAAAGTAATTATCAGCTCTGTGTAGTGTGTGATCGTGAGAATTCGTATGTGTGTCTATAGTAGTGTGTGCGTGTGGGATTATGTGTGTGTGTGTGTGTGTGTTTGTGTGAGCGTATATGTGTTAGTGTGTATTTGTGTGTGTGTTTACGTTTTTGCTGATAGTGCCACCTTAATCGAAGTTGAAAAATACCAACCATGTAATCACAAGGTATGAAAAAGAAGATAAGTATTCATGCAATTCTGGCTAGAATATGCTCTGTTTCTTCATATGTTATTGTTTTCAACCACTCAGTTATCACCTTTTTGCACTGATGCAAGACCTCGTGATGGAAGTTTAGTTTTGCGTTAATTTTGTTGTATATGTAGGCTGATTGGCATACATACTGACGCCTTGCAAAAACCGTACGTACCCGTGGAGAGTAAGCCACTATATCTTTCCGCCTCCTAGCCTGGCTTTCTGGGTTAACTGGAATGTATTTGTGCAAATAAAGAATGATGTTTAAAAGGTATAGTTTTCTTACTGATAATAGGCCACCAATTCTATATAGATCGATTGTGGGATATCTATATGGCTTTGAATACATTACTTTTAAAAGTGATCTTTGGGCTCTTTCTAACTCAAGAAATTTAGTTTTAGTGGCCCCTCCCCAAACTGGTAAGCAATAAGTGATTACTGACTGCGCGAGTGCTATATAGATGTTATTGAGTGTCTTTTCAGGCATCACACGTCGTAGATTTTTAAAAAGCCATATAAATTTTCGAACACGCGACATAATAACCTCGATATGCGAGTGCCATGCAAGACGCTCATCGACTATAACGCCCAAGTATCTTGTAGATGGTACTTGTTTGACGGATTTACAGTCACAATTTTGGTCCAAGCTACTTGTACACACATGGAGACGAATACCGAAACTAGTACTTGCTTTAGACCTTGCACTTGGAGAGAAACAAATGTAATTTGTTTTGCAAATATTAAGGGTCAACAGATTTGCTTTGAGCCATCTACCTATAACTTCTAGTCCCTGTTCGGCCTTATTACGTACCGCTTCCCAAGTGTCACCAAAGTAGACAATAGCCGTATCATCCGCATATGAGAAGATTTTCCCGCCACTGTTCCGTAGGTTACATAGTTCGTTAATGTACACCAGAAACAGTGGCGACAATTCAAAGTTTTTTGTTTTTGACCCCCGACAGAAAAAGAGGGTTGTTATAACAACATCCCTCTTTTCTCTTTCTTGACACACAGGTGTCTGTGTATCTGTGTGTCTGTATGTACCATCATAGCTCCTAAACGGATGAACCGATTGTGATTTAGTTTTTTTTTTGTTTGAAAGGTGACTTTGTCAAGACTGAGAGTGTTCTTAGCTAAGATGGATTAAAATCGGTGCAGCTGTTCAAAAGGTCTCTTTGAATCTGGGTTTCGCAAGATACCGTGTTATAATTATGTCTTTTGATAGATTGTCGACTGAAGCGTGTCTACTATAAGGTATATTGTATGTAGTTTAAAAAGCATGAAATCAAAATTAAATTATAAATTGAAAAACCCCCGACACAAAAACCTCTAAAAATAAAAAAAACGGGGAACCGCTTAGTAAATAAAATAAACTTCTGTATAAGTTGGCGGGTCCCAGACACGAGTACGAGGCTTATTATTTGCTTTTTAGATGTTTTTGTGTCGGGGGTTTCTATTTATTATAGATAGGTTCGCGCTTGACCACTATCTCACCTGATGGTAAGCGATGATGTGGTCGACGATGTAGCACGCTTGCCTACAAGCACAGATAATATAATACTAGCATAATAAGCATACTACAAGTAACCTATTCACTGTTGACTAAAAGACCCCGATGTTGTAGCAATCGGGAAGCACAGACTCCGGCAGGGAATTCCACTCCTTAGCTGTACGGTTGTAATTTGCTACACAATTTCCTTAATTCAATGAAAATTGGTAGCCAGAAAAGATAGGACCGAATTCTGAATTGAGAGAGAAGAGTTTTTCAAAACTATCCTTTTTTAATGCAAAAGTTTGTCAGGGTTTCAGGCTAAAGAATTCGAGTTTGACACGTTTTACTCTCAAATACTCAATACAGAAACCGAACCCAGAGTCACTTAAGTTATAGACAGACAGTAAACCGTCCATAAATAAAGGACACTACTGAATAATACACCTCATCAATTTTACTACAACTTTACAAACCATAAAAATGTTTATAACCCAAGTTTATCTGTCCGCTCCCTTTCTTATCCTGAAATAGAAATCTCCGTAGTTTGATTTACGGCCTATGAACTATTTCCGTTCCTCGTTCGTTATCCTACTTGATAACTGAGCATCTCTAAGAGAGCATTTTCATCTCGGTACCTAGGTATATCTACAGGTTGACTTTTAATTCATAGACAATTTGTCAGGGTGTGAAAGTAATCAGAATCAATCAATTTATATACACTAACGAGCAATGAAAAAGTTCCAGTGACATAGCACCAAATTACTCCTAAACGGGAAAGGCTAGCTTAATGACGCCGTCAGCAATATTGAAGTACATTTAACAGCGCATCAGAATATTACCAACTAAAAACGTAAATATTGGGGTTATTGGACGACTCGCCCGAATTTAACTCGCCCGAATCGGGCGAATTGTCCACTATTAAAAAAAATCATTTTTCTGTGTCGATTCGCCCGAAGTTATTTTATCGGTGGGCGAATCGACCACTCCAATATTATTTAGTGGACGACTCGCCCGAATTTTATTTTAGAGAACAAACAATATAAAAAAAGTACAGTCGTGCTCACCCGTATCGGTGCCTGTTTGTCATATCTAACGTTCAAATCTCAACGTATTCTCGTACTCTTTTTACCGCTCATGATTCTTTTGATTCATTGGCGACAAAACACTAAGAGGGAGACAGCAATATTCGCTACTAAAAAAAATTAAGAGAAAGTTCTATACGCTATCAGGTCATTTCGGTACCGGTAAAGACTAACTTAAGTACCAGGAGATTATAATCATGAGGAAGCTAGGCTGGAATCATGAGCGGTAAAAAGAGTACCGGGCGATTTTCGACTCTGAAGCCCTAGTATTCCGTTAGTCTCTACCGCTAATGATTCTAGCTCTGCAAATACTTCTGCATGATTCTGGCCTCCTGGTAGTTTGAATTGCTTTCCTAGTTTCTAGTACAATATCTATTAACTTCGATTAATTCTTCATATTATTACCGATACGGGTGAGTACGACTGTACTTTTATATTGTTTGTTAACTAAAATAAAATTCGGGCGAGTCGTCCACTAAATAATATTGGAGTGGTCGATTCGCCGACCGATAAAATAACTTCGGGCGAATCGACACAGAAAAATGAATATTTTTAATAGTGGACAATTCGCCCGATTCGGGCGAGTTAAATTCGGGCGAGTCGTCCAATAACCCAAATATTGTGTTCGAATTTTAAATTAAATGTGAAAAAATTCAATTAAGGTGTTAGTCGGCATTTTGTGGGTGGAATTTTTTCAGTGCTCGGTAGTTTATTAAAACTTCATTCAACTTAAAGGCACAAAGATGGACTTAGGGCCTGTTTTTTGAAAAGTAGTTAACTCAACCAATAGCTAGATATGCTAACCAATGGTTTTCTAATTATGAGTTGCTTATTTTCTATTTATTGTTTTAATCTGATTTTTAAACTATTTTCTTATTTATTTTTTTAATTTTGCTTATTGTGTGGAGTTGAAGTTTAAGTCGCATGCAATTTTTTTCATGCAAATTTGTGGTTGGTCGCACATTTTGTGGCATTATTTTATAATTCTTGTCGTTAATTACAATGTGTAACTGTTTTTTTTTTCCTCAAATAAATAAATGGTTTCAAATTTCGGTAAAATGCGTTTATTCGTTTATTTATCGGTCAGTGTGGCGACGCCTGGGGAAGGCCTACGTCCAACAGTGGACGTCTTTCTGCTGAAATAAAGGTGATGATGATGCGTTTATTCGTCAATTGTTAGTCTAGCAAATAGTCAAATAATTAAGTCTCCAACTTATTTGACAGTTTGTCTCTGTGAGGCTAACCACTAAAAAAAAAAACCGGCCAGGTGTGAGTCGGACTCGCGCACGAAGGGTTCCGTACCCAGGGTGGCGTCAAGCCTGACCGGCGTGACCCTTTAATTTCCTACTACTTTATTTTTTAGAATTTTTCCTTTATTTGTGCTGTAAGACCTTAATTTTTGCCAAATTTCGTGATTCTACCCAAATCTCCTATAGATTACTGAACTTCCGGTTGACCTAAATTTACAAAATTTTAGTTAAAAGCAGCACAAGTAAACGGAAAATTCCGAAAAATAAAAATCGTTGAAAGTTAAGGTAAATTTTGGAACTAATTTCGCGAAAATCTAAATTTGCCTATATCTTTTTATCGTGTTGACTCAGGACCTTGATTTTTATACACCTAATAGGGACTATAAACCTCAGTAACTGGTATAAATTTCAACTTGCTAGTTTCACACGTTCCTGAGGAAATCAAAGGTGACACACGGACAGACAGACGGACAGACGGACAAAAGAGTGATTATAAGGGTTATAAGGGTTCCTTCTTTTATCTTTTGAGTAACGAAACCCTAAAAATGGTGTTTCACCGAAATTTGCAACCATTGGTGCTAACCACACGATTAAACTGAGACTACAGATAATAAAACTGAGCCTTAATGCTCAATCTTCTCCACCTTCTCTCATCTATGTTGAGGACACCATCCAATCTTACCGGATGCTGCTCAATACCATTATTTTACAAGGATCGGCAGCCACTACCCATAAATATGTAGAAATTTAACTATGGGACTAGCCCAAAAATCATGAAAAATATTCGCTGTTGCCCTACATTTTGCAAATTATGAGAAACGAATAATGTAAATGAACTGAAGAGCTGTTTTAGGGTTCCGTACCCAAAGGGTAAAAACGGGATCCTATATCTAAGACTCCGCGGTCCGTCTGTCTGTCTGTCCGCCTGTCACCAGGCTGTATCTCATGAACCGTGATAGCTAGACTAACTAAAAACAGAATACAATAAATATTTAAGTGGCCAAAAAATCACTTTTTTTGCGATAATGGTACGGAACCCTTCGTGCGCGAGTCCAACTCGCGCTTGGCCGGTTTTTTTTCCATTTCTCAATTTTGATCCTATAGTCTAAGTTGTTCATATTCATAAGTACTTTCACCCCTAAAATGTTGCCAATCAATTAAGTCACCCTGTACAAGTACAGTGTACCTACTTATAGACATACCTACCTACTGCAGCTCTAATTAAGCTCTTGAAGGGCATCCGGCGCAAGCGAACCGAGCAATCAACCGGTCGTTGATTCCTCAGCTTCTTTGTGAACGATTTATCTTCGCCATTTTGTTTTATTAGCTTTTTCAAGACGAACGCCTAATTAAATCTATTGTTTTGGTTCAATTCGGTGAAGTCGCGTGAACCGGGTTCTTGGAAGCCCGAGATTCTACAGGCTAAAGTTGCCTCGAAGGAATTAGACTGGGAGTTTTATTTAGCAAAATGGTTCTCACAAAATTATTTTACATCTGTGTTGGTAATTAACTAATTAGGATCTTCTTTATACACGTGTAAATATGTATAATGAGGGTTAATTCTAAATAATGTTTCAATGCTGCTATAATTAAAATATGATGGGTAGTTAATTTTAATTCTAAATTAAAACAGTCGTAAACATCACTGATTTAATCTCTTCTAACATTATCATCACCTAATTTACCCAAATGTAGGCGCTATTCCGAAACACAAAAGACGATTATAGCGTGCAATTTTTTGCCCAACTTAACATTCAATTAGATGCACGTGCAATTAAAGCACTAACTGTTTACAATTCACGAAACAGACGTAGACTTAATGACGACGATCGAATAGCAAACCGCGTACTCCAGGAAGACGCCGTACATTTTTTAATTAGGAAACCGGCTCGGTAAAAGCAGCCTTCCGTCATCGGCGCACAGACACAGGAAAGCATCATCGATGTGTATTAATGAAGCCGAGGCACGGATCGGTCGGGTATGCGCGCGCGCACGGCCAGTGTAACCGCGCATTTCAAACGATACACTCGCGAACTGCAAATGTATTTTCCAAAAACCCCCGAGGTCGATGACACACGTTTTAAGGACCCGAAATGTTACGGTTGTAATCGATTCTCGTAATCGATCGATTTGTCGAGGTGGATATCGATATTATAGTGCTTAGTTTTGTTTTAGTAATTTAGTGGGAACTGCTCGATTGTTTCATCGATTTACTTTTACTTGTTTGACAAACAGTTGGTGCGTTGTTTTGATTCAACTATCATAGGACTTGATATCTAGACCAGGCTGGTGGAAAATAAAACTGTTAGTTGCTTAGTTCAAGTTAATTGTAGCTGCAGTAAGTTTGCATAACATTATAAAATAATTCAAACGGTTGTCACTACGGTAAACAACTAGCTATCGCTTAAATATTCATAGCAGTTAAAATAATTAAATTGGATGCATTTTGCACCTTAACTGATAGCCAAAATATTAAAGATATAATCTCTAGATAAGCCCTTTTAATGGTATCAAATGCTAATAACCCTTTTTTTAAAGACTTTGAGTATTATACTTACTACGAAATATGTCTACTCGGTTCATAAAGAAATTCATTGATTAACATTTTATTGGACTCACAAGGAAATTAACAAATTATCTCACACGCCCAGTTTCAAGAAAAACTTAAGTTTATCTTTGGGCGGAGCAGAAGTCATTTTTATACTTAATTATTTCCGGTGAAAAAATACCTAATTTCATTCAACCATTCCATTTGGTATTCGATAATTTATATATAAAAAAGACAAAAATTTATTTAACAAAGCACCAAAAGTTTGGCACAAGGCAAAGACTGAATGTAAAGATATCAATAATAGGGAAGATAAAGTGGAACGAGAGGAAAGCATAATAATATCAATAACAATAAAACACATGAACATAGTTTTCAGATGCTAAACGCATAACCAAGAGGATTTTATGACCAACAGTAATATAAACAAGACAGTAACAATGTATACAAAAGTGTTAGTGGTATTGATGGCAGTGTCGCTGATGCCCATGGTCCTGTCGAGGTCACGAAGGTATTCCAAAATGCAGTCGAACACACTGTACAAGATCAGGTGTGATTTGAAGTGTATAGATATCAGTAAGGAGGCTAAACCTATGGTAAGTAGAAAATATTTTGTTTTTGAAAATATTAAGCTTAAAGTTCAATATTTTTAAATTTACATTTATTTGCATGTGAGTGACTCGTGCACTCAGTCATATTTAATTCGTATTTTTACGTATATGTGGTTTTTACAAATATTATAATAACGGATCCGAGTTTATCCATACAAATAATCAATCATCATCAATATCATCAATCAATATTAATCATCATCAATCAATCAATATATATATATATATATACTTTAAATAAATCTGTAGAAAAGTAGTTTTTGTAAATCGAAAATATTTCCAAAAAAAAATAGTCAGGATATTAAAGGATAACCAACAGAACCCATTGCGAGCCAATTTGGCATTTTTGTGTGTTTGTCTGTTTAGTTGTGCACGCATCACGTAAAATCTAAACCAATGTAGATAACTTTTATACACAAAAAAATTGTGCATAACTTGAAGTATTACTTAGTTTTGTTTCATCGCGATCGGTTCAAAAGGTATATATGAATTTAAAGTGTTCAAGAAGTAAAATATCACAACTCGCAAATCAGATACTCGGACAGTTGAACTCCATATTCGATAGATGACGTTGTGCATTTGACGTCATTTTCTGAATGGCGTTGTTAAGATTATCCGCTAAAGAATGACCCTAGAACAAAAATTGGTAAGTGGTAGGGTAGGGTAGGGCAGAGATGGACAGGGTAGGTAGGTAGGTAGGGTAGGTAGGTAAGTAGGGTAGGTAGGTAGGTAGGGTTTTTAGGTATGTAGGGTAGGTAAGAAGAGTAGGTGGATAAAGCAGGCAGTTGACGGGAGCGAAGCCGCGGGCACAGCTAGTCATGAATTCGAATGGAATACGTATGAAAAACCCAGAAGGTATTATGAAATTCAAGCATATGCACCAACCCACAAAGTAAATAAGTAAGTAAACAAAAAACAAACATCAGTGAATTTGAAATTGGAATAAAAAAGCACTGTACTAAAGTTCGATTCAATTAGCAAGTATCTAGATCAATCGATAAACATTTCAATAAGGAAATCGGCAATAAACAATCAATACAATGATTTACGAGGCAGGGAAAACCTAGTTTGCCTACCACTAATAAGTAAACACTTGATAATGTCTTAGGTATACTAACTGACAGGTTCAATGTGCCCAATTGATGAAAGAAATCTTGACACCCACAAAAGCACGCTTAAGTTAAGTTACAAAAACTACGCTCAACGAGGAACCCACGACAATTTACGCTACAATAGAATTAAAAAAAATGTTTGCCAAGATAGCTGTCACAACGATCACGATTTAACAAGTTCGCAGAACCGACATAAACACGATACAAAAAAAAACGAACGTAAAACGAAACACAATCAAGATTGCAACGAGTGTAGTTAGCAAAAATAATTCTGCGGCTCTTAAGTTAGTTATATAACCGGGGCACAACAGGCTCTGGCCTAAAAAGGGCACATTGTGCTAATTTGTGAAACGCAAAAAGGAATTATACGGGCTTGTATTCAGAGCAAGAAATTGTGTACGAGAAGTTGTAGTGACAGAAGTCAATCACATTTTTATCGCGTCGTATGTTGGAAGTTTAAAGCTAGTTTTCATATGTCAACAGTAGTTGACCCTAGACTATTTTTAATTCATTTTTACTTTAAAGTTTACAACTAGACATAATACCAAAAATAAATCTCGAGATACATAGTATCAACAGCCTCATCAAAAATTGAGACAATGCTTGAGAATATAGCTCAAAAGAGCTTTCAAGGTAATATTATAGCTAAAAAATTTAGACAATTTTTGAGAATACAGCTGAAATGAGCTTTCAAGGTAATATTAAAGCTATAAAATTGAGACAATGTTTGAGAATACAGCTGAAATGAGCTTTCAAGGTAATATTAAAGCTATAAAATTGAGACAATGTTTGAAAATACAGCTGAAATGAGCTTTCAAGGTAATATTAAAGCTAAGAAATTGAGACAATTTTTAAAAATACAGCTGAAATGAGCTTTCAAGGTACTATTAAAGCTATAAAATTGAGTTTTTTTTTTGAAAATACAGCTGAAATGAGCTTTCAAGGTATTATTAAAGCTATATAACGAAAGCCGTACTCATTAATCAGGCATGAGTTTTGCTGATGACTTCCTATTTCTGACTGAAGTAAATAAATTATTATATTTTAGAAAGCACTTCGGATCTCTTTATTTACCCGACTGCCGAAGGAGGGTAATGTGTTTATCAGTCTATGTATGTATGTACGTTTGTTCTTATGTGGCGTTATAGAGACCAAACGCGTTGGCCGATTTTGATGATTCTTAAGTCAATCGATTCGTCATAACCCTGCGAGTGTCACTGGCTACATTAAAATTGGAAAAGAAACAATGGCGGATTTTGGGCGCCATTTTGTGGGGTATCAAAATAAAAGGTTTTAAGAGGTGATTTCAGAAATATATAACATTTATAATATGTTTAAATGTACCTAATTCTAAAAAAAATAACTAAATTGTTGTAAATAAAAAAAGTTAATTAAAAAAATCAAAAAACCCGACTGCTTAAAAAGCGAACTAAAAAGGCGTAAACAAGAAGAAAATCATGCTGTGCAGTCCGAAGATACATCTGGTTTTGGTCAGCCAGCTCGCGAATATCGCTTTTTAAGCAGTCGTGTTTTTTTGTGACTTTTTTTTAAATATACGAGTGCTTTAGGAAAGACAGCGAATTTTCATCCGTAGTAGAACTTATTAGGGTGAAAAAACTGCATAAATAAATAAATTAACATGCAAGCCATGAATCACTGCACTTCAAAGGAGTTATTATTTTGTAACTATTGAGTACACGCTAATTACCTGAAGCTACTAATGAGTCTGAAGTAACAGAACTTTACTAAACGAATGCCGCTATTCACAATAAGGCGTGACCTGTGTCTGTAGTACATGCATAGTTTGTATAACACTCCAGACAGGGCAGAAAAAACTCAACAAAATCGTTCTTGTCAAACAATACCGTCTGGTCCAAGAATACCATTAGAATTATATAAAAAGCATGGTCTGTATTTGTTTCCATCCCCACTTCATAAGATTAACGATTGCAATTTTATTATGTTCAAGACAATTTGCTGCTTCTCTATGTGAACCTTCAGCTCTTATTTCAACTTTTAGGGTTCCGTAACCAAAGGGTAAAAACGGGACCCTATTACTAAGACTTCGCGATCCGTCTGTCTGTCTGTCTGTCCGTCTGTCACCAGGCTGTATCTCATGAACCGTGATAGCTAGACAGTTAAAATTTTACAGATGGTGTATTTCTGTTGCCGCTATAACCACAAATACTAAAAACAGTATAAAATAAATATTTAAGGGGGGCTCCCAGCTCCCATACAACAAACGTGATATTTTTGCCGTTTTTTGCTCGATATTAATTACGGCAACAGGTAGACGCTTGAAATATTCACAGAATGTTTAGTTGTATATTCACTGCAAAAAATAATAATATTTAAATCAAAATAAAATAAATTAATGGGGGCTCCCACATAACAAACGTGATTTTTTGACCGTTTTTGCTCGATATTAATAACGGCAACAGGTAGACGCTTCAAATATTTACAGAATGTTTAGTTCTGTAAATACTTATAAAATTAAAATAAAAAAAAATTAAGGGGGGTTCCCATACAACAAACGTGATTTTTTTGCAGTGTTTTGCGATAATGGTACGGAACCCTACGTGTGCGAGTCCGACTCGCACTTGGCTGGTTTTTTCTTCTATATCCATGCATATTATCCTCGGCTGCCATAATTATATCTACGTATACCGTGTCAGCCGATTACAATTAATTTCTCCGTGATATAATTTCAATTGACGACGATACGATTGGCGCAGTGGTTGAGCGATCGCCTGCTGCGTTGCGTGTCGCGGGTTCGATTCCCGTATGGAACAAATATTTGTTTAGCCTACAGATAATTGTTCCAGTCTGGTTGTTTGTGTATGTGAGAAATTTTTGTAAATGCACCCACGATACAGGAGAAATTCATAGTGTGGCGTAATTAAAAAAAATAAAAATACTAAACATTCCTGTCATCGTTGCCTTTAGGCTGTGGTTTGTGACCACATCATGGACTCAAGCCTTTAATATTACTTGTCTTACTTTTGTCACCAAGTCACAAAATGGCTACAGAAGTATTAGATATAAAAAGTGTTCCCATGACACACGTTCGACAATTTCGGCTTTTTTTCAATTCCTCCATCTTAATAATAAAATCCTTTTCCACAGTGCAAATCACAATGCCGTTTAAACGAGAAGAAGCCCGGCACGTGTCCTATATCCGACACACCGAAGTGGGAAGCTGCGTGCGTGGAGGCATGCAACTCCGACTCCCAATGTGACGGTACGCAGCGATGCTGCCGTCATGCCTGCGGATCTACTTGCAGCGAGCCTGTGGATCTTTTGACTGTATCAGGTAAATATGACTGAACTATTTTTGTTAACCGTTTATATACCTATTTTTTACAAAGTGACATTCACCCATCAGACATTCAGACAATAACAATTGTTGAAAACTCCAAAATATTTCGAAATGCCACGTCATTATGCCCAAATATATAGGAACTAGCTTCTTTCAGCGGCTTCACCCGCGGTAATGTCGAAAATTATCCCGACGGAACATATTCACGGGATAAAAAATCCAATATGCTATGCCTGACTATAATCTATCTCTGTGGCAAATTTCATCCAGATCCGTCCAGCCGTTTGAGCGTGAAGAAGTAATAAAAATAAAAACACTCACAAACTTTCGCCTTTATAATATTAGTGTGAAGTGTGATTTTACTGATTAAATGTCACTTTGTCTATTGCTATTGAGCAATCTTCTTGATGTGTTGGAAGGCCTCCCACCAGGTGGACCGGTGACCTGATGAAGGTTGCGGGAATCCACTGGTTGCGAGACACACGGGACCGGTCAATGTCGCGACGCTTGAGGCCTATGTCCAGCAGTGGACGTCTTTCGGCTGGTATGATGATGGTGATGAATCTTCTTTACAAGCTTCTTCCATAAGAACTAGGCTTGAAAACGATCAAGACCCATTTCGATTTCTAAGATAAGATCTAAATTCAATCCGATAAGCCTCCTCCTGTTCCTAGCGAGGAACCGCGGATTAGGCTTCATAGAAGGTTTTTTTAAACATCGTGAGGAAACTGGCGTATCCTAGAACCAAAAGTTCGAAGACATGTGACATCCACCAACATGCACTGGGCCTGCATGGTGGATTACTGCCTATCCCCTCTCACAGAGAGGACTGTGTCCCAGCAGTGGGAACATTAATAGGCTGATGTTGTGATGTGAAGATTCATAGCTACGTCGATTTTGACAGCTGTATATGATGGATTGATAAAGGAGTAGGTACGTTAGATAGTTTTTATAGACATTATAAATATCTCAATCAGCAATTGTTAAGATATAGTTACTATGCATTATAATAGATATTTAGCTATAACTATAGATAGCTTGTTTGTAATATAACTGCGGTGCTAATTGGAGATTTCATAATCAAGTTAAGTCAAGCCAGATTATAAAGTCAACTTCGATTTAAGGGTCTTACGTAAGAACATTTAGTATCTATGGCTCAAAGACAAGATAACAAACGTCTAACGACTTGTTTCAGATAATAATTCTTCAACGATGCAAAATAGTACGACTAACAATATCGACTGAACCAATTCATACAATCTCAATCTAACAAACTCAAGGCCTGAATCACTTTAGCACTAAGTGCTTCAGGTTTATAACTGTTAAATTAAATTAAATGAAATATATAATAATATTTACTTAACCATAAAATTTGTACAATTTTAACATTATAATCGGTTATTTAACTTATATGTACGAGAATAAAAAGATGGGCAACTGTGCCTGAGCTAGACCAAGCCTGTAATTCAGGACGCAGCTCACTGCCGATACATTATGGACAAGAACAACAGTGGTTTCGTTTGCATAATTATTATAATTTAGAATAACATATCTTTACAGCAAGATAACATTTTAAGACAAACTGAGTGATTGTTGAGTGTGCGTTGTGTGCTTGTGTTTTAGTGAGTGTAAAGTGCAAATAAATACTACTTGTATTCTTTGATTGCTTCATAATGTTTAGTTTGGTTTGTGTGAATTTCAGTCAATAGTTCGAAATCGTTATTCATTCTAAATATAAAGTAACTTATTTATAATAACTAACCATATAGTTAGTTAAAGCACTGACTTTAAGATTCTTAGTTAAAATTCTCCCGCTCATCTGTGGTGGTATCTGACGCCGGTCTATTGTTTTCCTAATAACAACAGATGAAGGGCTGACAATTTGAATTAAACATAAAAATAACATCATTTCTGTATGTCCCGTATGGAAAGAAGAAGGGAGGCGTTCATAAATAGTACACCCTGACATTTCCCCTCTCTAATTGATTATAATAAAAGGCGCCGCTAAAACCAAAACAAAGATGCATCAGGATGTTTTTGATAAGTTATAAAGCGTAGGTATAGGCACAGAATAAATAATAGTACAAGTGTATAGGACGGCTCATACAAAGTGGTCGTAGCGTTCAAATTCGTCGCGTGATCAACTTCGCGCCTTATTTCAAGATGGCTTTTGAACTGGCCACCGTGCACCCGCGGAAAAAAAGCGCGCATTTGTTATATGGCGCGAGGAACTTGAACGCTGGCCAGTTGACCGGCCAGTGTGCTCTAATGCGGGTCGTAGTCGTAAATGTTCATACGGTTCAATATACAAATAAAAATCTATGAGATAACGACCTTGAACTCACTGTTCAGTTTACTGGCCCCTTTGTATAGCCGTCCTATAAAGGGTTAATGTTGTGTAAAGGCACTGCATGTAGGCACCTAACCTATCCATCAATTCCTGACACTTTGCATAACAGATTGTAACTTTGCTACATACTTCACATCACATCACATCATCAGCCTATTAATGTTCCCACTGCTGGGACACAAGCCTCCCCTCTGTGAGAGGGAATGGGCCGTAATCCACCACGCGGGCCCAGTGCGGGTTGGTGGATGTCACATGTATTCGAACTTTTGGTTCTAGGACATGCCGGTTTCCTCACGATGTTTTCCTTCACCGATTTGAGAGCAGTGGTAATGAAATAATTTACACAAAGTACATACTTACTCAAGTTCATTAAGTATTTCGTATGACACACGTTTTTGAGAGAAACTTCGAAAGAAAACTAAGAATGCATATCTAAAATACAAACTTTTCCAAGCTAGACACTCTTGTACCACAGATCATATAATACTTTGTACTAATTTATATCTGCCTAGCCTTTTCCCAACTATATTGGGGTCGGCTTCCAGTCTTACCGGATACAGCTGAATCCCAGTGTTTTACATAGAGCGAGTGCCTATCTGACCTCCACAACCCAGTAACTGGGAAACACGATACCCCTTGGCAAGACTGATGTCAGATCTCAGGCTTCTGACTACCCGTAACGACTGTCAAAGATCTTCAAATGACAACCGGGACCAACGGCTTAACGTGCTTTCTGAGGCATGGAGGAAACTCGGTATGTTGAAACGGTCACCCATCCACGGACCGACCTCGTCAAGCGTTGCTTATACTTGAAGCTCGACCCGTGCGGCTGTTATTATTAAGCCACGAACTCCTCACATCTCCTCACTTGTACTAACTAACTAAAAAATGGTTTTATTTCTCAGGTCTCCCACCCTTACCAACGATTGAAGAGCCCAAAGAGAGGAAACGATCAGTAGTGATCAGATGGACTGATGGCGTGGGAGACGCAGCGAGAGCGGTTCCTGGTCCAGTCTTCTACGTGCTAGAGGAACAACACCATCTGGGACCCAAGTATGAGGAGATGAGACTTGGAGACTGGAATTTACTGTTGAGGACGAATAAGTAAGTAAATAAATTATTGTTTAATTAATAAGAGTACAGGTCTTACAGGACTGGTCCTGGTCAATATCACGATTTGATCCTTTTATAACTATCTTGGGATCTGTTTCTAGTCAAACCGTTTACAGCTGCATATTTAAAAGCCCCGACGGAAAAAGAGGGGTGTTATAAATTGACGTGTGTGTCTGTCTGTGGCATCATAGTTCCTAAACGGCTGAACCGATTTTGATTTAGTTTTGTTTTTGAAAGGTAACTTTGTCGAGTGTTATTTGCTATATTTGTTTGAAAATCGGTTCAGCCGTTCAAACGTTTGCCGCATTTTACTCTTTGCAAGATATATAATATATTTATATATTATATATCTTGCAAATTAACCATAATTACGTGATTCGAAAAATTGTTGATTAAAGTGAGTCTACTACTAGGCATATTATATGTAGTTTAAAAAGCATGAAATAAACATAAAATTAAAAAAACCCCATGACACATAAACCTCTAAAAAGTTATAAAAAAGCATCGTACTCGCGTCTGGGAACCGCTACGCTAATAAAATAAACTGCTGTAAACGTTGGCGGTGCCCCGACGCGAGTACGAGGCTTATCTTTTTGCTTGTTAGAAGTTTTTGTGTCGGGGGTTTTTTATATATTAAATTTATTTATTTTACAAGGAGCGGTTAGCCTAACTGACATCCACAACCTACTGGTTGTGTGAGTAGCATATAACACGACATCTCTTAGCAAGACTGAGCTTCACGATACTGACCCGCTTAACATACTTTTTACCCGACTGCCGAAGGAGGGTAATGTGTTTATCAGTCTATGTATGTATGTTTGTTCCTATGTGGCGTTCTAGAGACCAAACGCGTTAGCCGATTTTGATGATTCTTACGTCAGTCGATTCGTCTTAATCCTGCACGTGTCACTGGCTACATTAAAATTGGAAAAAACAAAAATGGCGGATTTTGGGCGCCATTTTGTGGGGGATTTTTTTTTTTTCTTCTTTACCCATCGTGCGGGGTATCAAAATAAAGGATTTTAAGAGGCGATTTCAAAAATATACAACACTTATATGTTTAAATGTACCTAATTCTAAAAAAAATAACTAAAAAGTTGTAAATAAAAAAAAGTTAATAAAAAAAATCAAAAAACTCGACTGCTTAAAAAGCAAACTAAAAAGACGTAAACAAGATGAAAATCATGCTGTGCAGTCGGAGGATACATCTAGTTTTGGTCCGCCAGCTCGCGAATATGTATCCTCCGACTGCACAGCATAATTTTCATCTTGTTTACGTCTTTTTAGTTTGCTTTTTAAGCAGTCGAGTTTTTTTATTGTTTTAATTAACTTTTTTTAATACAGTTGTTAAACATGGCGTACTTTCAGAGGCTATAATTATGATTCGAAAATTAAATCTTATGCATAGGCATCTTTCTGTTACACGGTCGTGACTTTTGTTTACGAGCTCGATCATTAGTTTTGCAGTTTAGTTTTAAATTTATAAGTCAATTTAAAAAGTTTTGTAGCAAAGAGTTTTCATACATAGAATAAAATCGGATAGATTTTAATCGAGGAAAAATGAATAAGTCCGTACGTTTTAGCATTGAACTCTCTTTTAAATGGTTGTTTAATATATTTAATTACCAGTTTTAATTTAATTATTTTCACATCAACATTTGTCTAAAATCGAATAGGCTGTATAGACTGTTTTCGTTGTAAAAAATGTCCAGTTGCAAAAACGCGCCTTTTTATAAGTCAATTTAAAAAAGTTTAGTATCAAGGAGTTTTCATACATAGAATAAAATGGAATAGATTTTATACGAGGAAAAAATTAATAATTCCGAACGTTTTAGCATTGAATTCTCAAAAGCCTTTTAAATGGTTGTTTAATATATTTAATTACCAGTTTCAATTTAATTATTTTCACATCAACATTTGTCAACAATTGAATAGGCTGTGTAGGCTGTTTTCTTTGTAAAAAAATATGTCCAGTAGCAAAAACGCGCGAAAATTTTATTTTAATGTGAATAAACAAATCTACTTCTTTTATTTGTTTTTACTATTTCCCACAACTGTATTGAAAAATGTCGTGTGATACACGGGTGTAAAATGTCATGTGATACACGGGTGTATAGGTGTGTGTAACTCGTGTCATTTAAAACCCTAGCCTTCGGCTCGGGCTTGTTAATGACAGCTCGTTTGCAATAACCTATACTTTCCACCCTTGTATCACAATGTACTATTCCAGAGTTCAATAACAAAATTACTCGAGCAATTGATTAAAGAAGTAGAAGATATCATTGGTCATTATTTAAGCATTCAATGGACCAGTATGTCTATTATTTATATCGGCAAGGATCTTTTTTTTATGTGCGACTCTGTTAAATAAGAGTGATTGGTTTCTCCTTAACTAGGCGATCCTGTGGAGGCTATACTAGAGTCTCCAGCCAGGCACAATAAGCTAAACCTCAGCGACCACACTGAGGGCTACGTCCTATGGGGTCGACCCTCGGCTCAGGGCGACGCTGGGGGGATAACTAGGTTAATTAAATAAGTATTTCACTAAGGTTCAGCATTGCGCGGGCTGGCTTGAATATCTTGACGGAGACTTCGCGGCGGGCCTCGGCTTCGAGGACGGAACGAAGGCGGTTTGTGTCTTGTAAGTGTGCTGGTCTCCCTGCGGCTCTCTTGGTATCGTCGGGAGCGATGAGAGTATGCCTTGGTCGGCGATTTCGGGAGATTTGGGAGGGTTCATAGCGGGAGGCCAGCTTTGATTAGCGGATTGCTATGTTTAGCCGCAATGTCAAAGAAATGCTTTGAAAGGCGTTTCATGAACTACTGAATCGTGGGGCTTCTGAGGTCAACATGAAGTTCTTGATTTCGGGCGTGCCAAGGGGCTCCCGTGAAACTGAAAAACCGATTCCTGCGTAACTACGCAGGAATCGGTTTTTACGGCTATGTTCTACAATTCTTTGCCATAAATATATGTTTTAGTAGCGGTAGAATGCATATTCTGTAAGGTGGAATTGTTACCGGTGGAAGGTATCCATTTCATTATTATCACGTAACACGCGCCTAGCACGAATTAGAAAGTAATCGTTGCTTCATTATGCATGTACAAAATCTAGTTTATCGCACCAAGTCACAATATACAAAAATTTCAACGAAAATCATATAGTCACGTAACGATTTGTATTAAAGTGTAACAGTTCAATAAATAAGAACATTTTTGCAATAAAAATGTTACGCACAGGAAGTTTTTTTTATACAAAAAAACTTATATCGGCGGCCCAATTACTACCTTCATTCAAGTGTGACTCGGTGTAAATTAGTAAACATTAGGTAATATTTACGACACTGGATGTTATTTCCGTATATCCAAAACAAAAAAACATAGCCCGTAGAATTGCCAAATTTAAGTGGCAGTGGGCAAGGCACATTGCTCACAGAACGGATGGCCGATGGGGCAGAAATGTTCTGGAGTGGACCGCGAACTGGAAGATGTTGCGTTGGAAGGCCTCCTACTAGATGGACCGATGACCTTGTGAAGGTTGCGGGGATCCGCTGGATGCGAGACGCACGGGACAGATCAATGTGGCAAAATAAAATCATAACCCTGCTTAACCTACGAGTATCTAAAACCTCATCATCATCATCATACCAGACGAAAGAAGTCTACTGCTGAACATAATAGGCCTCTCCCAAACTTCACTATGGACCGACCCTGTGCATCTCGCATCCAGTATAGTCTAGCCTCTTCAAATTGTGCTAAGGTTTGGCAGTCAAGATAGAACAGAATATCAATATTTTCTAAAAGCAACTGCGATCGACTTGCTCCACGTAAAACATTGGTTACTAAAATATTCAGCAGGACTCAGTTAGAATGGGTCCCGTTCCCCAACATATCTAATTGACAAAAGACAAGGCTAAGAATAGAACAGAATATACTATTTTGTACACCAGAAAAGTTACATATACGTCTTACAAAAAAAAAAAATGAGTACAATGGCGGTCTTATCATTGACAGCGATACCTACCTGACATCCTATGATGAACTACGGTCTTGACTTCTACAGCCTAAGTGGGCTGTAGAAGTAAAAGAAAAAATAGTTGAACTGTAAGTACAGTTCCCCTCGGCAATCATTGGCTTTAGCAGTTTTCCTCCCATTTTTTAAATAAATTACATTAAGTTAAAAGAGTATTAACAACTCTATATACTTCCAAGTTGATTCAGAGCGTCTGGTCTGCACCAAGTGCAAAGGGCAACTGATAGAAAGCCGACGACTGACGAAACACAAAGTTTGCCGAAAGACATTAAGACGACGACTAACGCCAACGACCTTGAGGGAACAAAACGCGCACTCGTTTGACACCCGCGTGCCCCAAAATTTAGTAGTTTTTTGTACTTACCTTATTATTCTGTGTCTTTAAAAAAGACGGCTGTGATCAAAATGTAGATAATTAAATTGTCTTTGAGATGGTGTCGATTTTATTAAAATAGACCCAGCGGGTTTGGCGCGATTGTCGTGTTTTTGTCCGTTTCAGACATAACTTTATAAATTAATTACACTATGTTATACGAATAAATTTATCCAAAAAATTACGACTAGCCGTTTAGACGTGATTCTCATTTTAAAATCAGCTACTCAAGGGAATCGGTGCCTTAAGAAAATAGTTATACTGTACCTACTGGTAGTTGAGCAGTACAGATTTAATGGAAAATAAAACCCATACTAATTGCAATTTTACTATCATTATCATCCTAAGTGCGATAACGAGAGCAATTTTCCTTGCCTTACCAACAAAATTATAGCAATCGAACGACTGAAGTGAAACGTATATAATTTTACAACGGCTTAAGTAGGTACAGTCAACAAGAAACGATACATTTATTTAAATAGTTCTACACTCCTAATAAAACTAATAACAACTTAAATTATTGCTAACCATTGACAATCGGCTTGTTTATACAACTTTCAGTTAGTTACCGTTATCAGGGGGGTGTCACTCCGCAGTTTAGGTACGATCGGCCGGCGGTACCCTCTAGAGGGAATAACGCATTAGGTTGCCGCTTACCGCTCGGCTCGCACGTTAGCCACGTTATTAATTCTATGATTTATGCAGCAAAGAACAATGACTTCTAAACGTACTTCTAAGGCCTTTAAAAGATATTGTTATGTTTACGGGTGTTTAAATAAAGCAAAGAACAATGAATCGATATTAAGTTTTTTTAAAGTACCGAAAGATTTTGAAAGGTAAGGTATTTTGTTGTACCTATTTAAATCATTACATAAATACTCTGTAACTATCGGTAGTAGGTGCATAATGAGTTTGAGTTTTGTATAAAACTTTAAGCATTTTGGTGTTCCTAAAATAATGAATAGGTGTGTGAAATACTAATAATTAGGTACTTAGATATTTTAGATTTTTGTGTTGTTCACAAATATAATTTGATTTCTTTTTTTATTGAATAGTTTCCCGTTTTGTTAACATAAAAATAAACGCTTTAGATCCAGTTTAAAATAAATTATAATTGCCTAAGTAAGTAGTTACCTACTTAGCCTAAGAATTTAGCAATAGCCTGAGTAAGTGTACGCACTTGTTAACGTTGTATATAAAACTAGGTACTTACTTAAACCTAACGAACAAACAAGCAATATTTCCTAAGAGTTCTTCAAGCCAACTTTAAATAAACTAACAAAAAATATCACTACAGAGTAAACAAAGAGGTAGGTACCTATACTCAATTTGAAATAACATTAGACGTCTTTACAACTCGTTTTACAGTCCGTTCAACCGATTTTGTCTTCTATCTCGTACACATAAGGATGATATAAAAAGCACAAATTTGTTACCAAAACCAACTGTTTACTACAGCCTCCATTTGGCGTATCACCAACGCAATATAAGTCAAAATCGATTGACCGGGCTGTAAAATGGGCTTATTTAAATGTCTAATGTTATAGTAAATGAAGTTTAGGTAACCTAGTTTTCATTTGTTAAGTACCTAACAAAATGACGGTCTATAATATTCATTGTTTATCTACCTACTTGACCGTGCAACCATAGGTATCAAACATAAGAAAGATTACGCGGTCAGGTAGATAGATAGTGGATGTAAGCGAAAGCCGCAAGTCGACAACCCTTACGAGCAGAGTCAAACCGCGCCAGACAGCGACGGAGATACGCGTTAGAAGAGAGCGGCAACGTTTAGGTGAATATCACGTTAGGCACTGAGCGCTTATGCGAGCTGAATTGCACTTTGTTGCTTACTTGCAGGAGTCTCTATTTCAATGAATTATTGCACGAAGTGACTCTTCTGTACTTGTACTATTATTTATTCTGTGCCGTTATTTACTATAAGCTTTTATTTAACATGCAATGTTTGTATGTATGTGTGTTCGGGTCAAATCTTGCAACTGAATTTTAAAGAAGTTATGCTCCACCGATTATAATTAAATTTTGCATACACGTTTAGTTTGTGACGTCATTCTAAATTCAATATGGCGGACGGCCCAAGATGGTGGACTAGTTATTTTTTGTGCACTGCCTCATTGGCATCAAATGAAAGGGTTTGCTGAGAAGAACACGAAAAAAAACTTGTTTTAAAACAAGATTTTTAAATGAATAATTTTATTTCTTTATAATATGCGCCCGCGTGATATACTTAGTACTCCGCCCAATATCTTTATAAATTATAGCCTACGTGTTATTCTGATGTAGCTAAGCTGTAAACTACAGAAATATAGCTTTATATTTCTGTAGTTTCTTAAAAATCTGTTCAGTAGTTTTTGCGTGAAATAGTAACAAACATCCATCCATCCTCACTAACATTCACGTTATAATGGTAGTAAGATACAATTGCATATTATAAAATGGAGAGTCCCAGGTTTCATACGATATCGCGGCTGAGGGTTGAAGGCTGCGGCGGGAGAGGAGTGCCGGTATTGCGGTGCGCCGCTCTCCCTACCTTCCGCGGCATGGACGGGGTCGCCACCGTCTCGTGGCGGACGCAGTGGGGCCGCAGGGGAAGAGGAGTGTCGGTATAGCGTTGGCCGCTCTCCCTATCCCCTGCGGCCGAAAAATGGTAGGTGGCGGGGCCCATTAACCTTGACCCTTCACAGGGGGACCAAGGGAACCATACACGGGGTCGTCTGGCGCCCATGTGCTGGTTTGGCCCCTGGAGTGGTCCAAGGCATACTACTAAATATTTGACAATTTGTTCGCTTACTAGGTAAATTCTCACAAGAAACTGAACACTTTGAAAAAAATATTAGTAGCACTAATTGGACCTGAATTGCTTGCTACTTTTAATTCTGACTGTACCTTTTACCGGTTCTCAAGAGAAGATATTAATAAACGTTCCCTGCCTCATTGTGAGCACTTTTAGTACCGAGGAGACAAAAACTAAAGAGAATATTGTTAATTACTCAAGAAGGAAGCGTTCAAACAATGCACAAAGAGTATAAATTAATGGAAAACATTTTCCACGACTTTCTATTTTGTAAAGAAGTATTTGTCTTTGTAGTGTTATGATGTCTTTATAATAAAAGCTATAAGATTTATTTTCAAAACTATGTATAACATTCGCTCATTACTTACTACATTATATTCTTTTGATGACCTGCCGTTTATTTAGAAATCATTTCATTTTATTTCATGTCGTTGATTTATTTCAACAATGACCTTGACATGTTATCAATGGGTCCAAAACTAGGCACAGACCCAGACACAGAGATGTATCTTGGTGATCCAGACAATACACAGCATTTGTGATTTTACGAGTCCTAATAAAATCAGACGGGTCATTCGCACTTCATTTCACGTTCGCAGTTGGTCCCATTCGCACTTGGTCCCATTCGCGGTTAGTCCCACTCGCAGTTAGTCCCATTCGCGGCTGGTTCCATTCGCAGTTAGTACCATTAGCAGTTCGTCCCGTGCAAGTATTTTATAAGGGAAGAGGTATGTTTATGGACCAAAAGAATTCGGTTCCCGGTGGTGCTGTTACTTAATAAAAGCCAAACAATATAATTTATCAATAGAGTCGTCTACTAGGGTATAATGGAAAGGTATGGTCGTATTTTAAAAACTGTTTCTACCCATGTAAATGAAAATGTATCTACCATACAAATGCCCATACAGATTTTAATTAACCACCATTTAATTAATAATTTTTCTGCCTTAACCGACTTCAAAAAAAGAAGGAGGTTCTCAATTCGTAGGTTTTTTTATATATATTTGTTACCCGATTACTCATGCAAAGACGCCTGGACCGATTTGGAAAATTCTTCTTTTGTTTGAAATGGTATACTTCCCAGGTAAGGTTTCCAGGGCAGGATCTCAAATCGCGACATTAATATAAATAAATGAGACTGATGAACCTATTGTACCAGTGTCTTTGGTACCTACTGTTTTTTCTTACAGTATTCCTGGATACAGAACACTTTGTTTCGTTTTTCGACACCGACTTCGGAAAAATAAGTTATTTTTTTGAAGTTTTTCTTAACATCGACATCTGCCTAGCCTTTTCTGAATACCAGAGAAGCAACTGCCTATTTGACCTCCAGAACCTCACTGGATAACTCGATATCCGAGGCACGGAGTGGTCTCAATACGTAATCGAAGCAGGTCACCTGTTCAAGGACTGACCTTGGCATGTGTAGTGATCGACCCGTGTGACTAGTATTATTTATGTAGCTACAAGAGGATCTAGATCTAGACAATGTGGCATTATTACACTTCTATCAGTTGGGATTGGTCATAACTTAACTGCTTCGGATGTTAATATTTTTCTAGTATATATTATATAACTGCACAGTACGTGTGTAATACTTACTTATTTTAATACTTTATACCTGTACGTAGTACAGTGTGTAGTGCTTTTCTGGGTGCATCGTCCCCACATATATGAATTGATTAATGTATGTTCTTAATGTTCTTCTTATGTATGTTGTTCTTGTCTTTAACTAATGTAATTGGCCTTTGGCCGTGTTATGTTAAAGTAAATAAATAAATACCTAAATATTGAAAAACATTTTTTTTTTAAATGAGTAAGTATAGAGTTTCTTGTGCTTTCTTCTCCATAACAAGCTACTTTTCCGAATGCACGGTGGAATAAATTTTTATTATTTGTAAGTTTTAATTGTTGACGTTCAAAAGTGCCGCATAATGCCCTAGTTGAAATAAATATATTTGACATTGACTTTGATCTATAACTCTGATTTAGAATTTCGTAGACTAGACTAGTGTCGTATCCTGAGTGATCGAAAGATGATCGAAAATAGAAATATCACGGTACAAAAAAACATTTTTTAAGAAACTAGCGGACCTTATTTAATGCCCACTCATTTATGTCAGACTTTATTCTGTCGATCGCATTTATTTTATTGTTGATTTCTTATATATTACAATAAAAGTTTATGTACTATGTGTATAAATACTGTTATATTTAAATATGTTACGTTTATGTTGAAAAAAGCTTGGGATTGAGCTGCTCCAATTAATTTAGTTTTTCTATTTTTATTTTGCACGGTGAATATAGTTTTTTAATTTTTTTTTTCTTGCAATCACAAGAATATTTACTTTTAAAGTATTATACTATTTTATTTTAATTATTGTGAATGTGAAGACTATGTAGATCATTATTTATTTTATTTTTATTTTGATTTATCTTAGTTAGTTTTTAATCATGGTCTGGCAGTTTGAGTATTTATGCGGCCTACCCGAATGTCCTTTCTTTGGTATTGTTCGTCAATTCGTTAAGCTCCTTAAATTCTGAGTAATATTCTTAGTATTCTAATTCTACACGGTTATTGACAAATGCGTGCACTGACTGGACAGGTACCCACTCAATCTGGCTGGTTCTTTTCTCAAAAGACCATTTCAGACATCAGTCTACATGGTCTTCACATGATCTAACCAAGATTTTGTCTAACTTTAAAAGAGACTGTGACCTCTGAGTTTGTTTCGGCCTTTCTTCTCAGAGTAGTCAGACAGGAAACGCCGACCTCATCTAGTTTTAAAAAATATGATCGACATGTAAAAGTGTTTGTACAAACCAACTAACAGAAATAAAATCATTTATCATTAATAAAAAAAAAATTACACCAAAATTAAGTTGAGCAGTCATGTCACATCAATTTGATGAATTACTTATGATTGAGCCTTTCTTACAACACTATGCTCCGCGCTTGCAACATTTTAAAATAATAAGGTCATTGGCAGCTGTCAGTTTAATCTACGAAATTAAATATCACAGTTAAAGGATTATACATAAGATCCTATCCAAAATATCAAATGTCAAAAATCTTTTTTCAAATACGATATGATTCATAAGTTTATAATTACACTATCATATAAATTATGACTCATAGATCTATGATCCTATACTTCATAAAAGATAGCTTGATCTCTGCGACAGCTGTCAGTATCAATACAGTAACAATAGCGCTTAACAGGCTAACAATAACGTATACGTCAGTTTGACATACGTCGCAGAGATCAAGCTATCTTTTAAGAAGTATAGATATATGATAGTGTAATACCCTCCTAAATGTCAAAATGTAAGGGATCACGTGACGTTTATCGACTATCGTTTAACATTAAATTTATTTCCGAATTCCCAAAAAGGAGGAGGTTCTATGTTCGGCTGTACGCTTTTTGCGCTTTTTGCGCTTTCGCTGATATCTCCGTCAATTATGGACAGATCTTAAAAATATTTTTGTGTTTGAAAGTGTTTACTCCCAAGGTGGTCCCTTTGGCACAATGTCAGAATATGATGATGGGATCCCATGGAAATCGAGGGAACTCCTCAAACAATATTGCCATCCATATATAAATTTTGATATTTGCATCTAGGTACACGCAAACATTTGCACTCAGATCATTTGGTGAAATGTAACTGATGAAGAAGACCTGATGATGGCTTTTTGGAATCGTCACGTCTAGCTTTAAATGAGTTTCATGATAATAATAATATGAGGTACCAAACCTAAAAAGATAAAAATAAAAAACTATTTACCAAAAAAAATAAACCGAGGTCAAAGCAAAACACTACAATGCGAAAAATAACTTTCTTTTCCGAACTAGGTGTCGAAAAATCAAAAACCAACAAGTACCACAGACACCAACCTTTTTTTTCCTCACGTTTTTTCGCCGTTTTGAGAGCAGTGGTGATGAAATAATTACTTATAATTACCCACGACCTAATACTTGTAAGTCGCGGCCGTTATCACTGGGTCACCACTGCTCACAAAGATAAATAACAAAAACATTATTTCAATTTACCAATTTACAGAACCAAGGTATCTCTACGCAACGCTCTGAAGCCGGGTCGTTACTATCGGTTCCGAGTAGCTGCCGTCAGTTCATCCGGCACGCGAGGGTTCTCAGCACCCAGTCCTGCTTTCACACCCCGTCGAGGACCTCGCCCTCCACCGTCGCCGAAGAAACTTAAAGTTCGTCCTGTAAAGGAGAGTAATGGTGAGTGCAACTTTTCATATTCCTTCCTACATAGTACCTAATGAGGCGGCAGAATATAGAAGAACGTGCGTACAATATAGGAACCTACACAACCGCCTAACGACGCAATTTAAATTGCGTCGCAACAACAAAAGTCCCTGTTTCTTCAGCTATATTTGCATATAATTTTAAATATTTACCCAAAATAAAGCATATGACTATCTTTAAAAAAAAATATTACCATGTTTGCTCTCGAAGACAGCGTGTTCTGCGCGGGTGACGGAATACTATCCACTCGCCCCCCGCAGCCTAATTGCGTAAGTGAATTATGCAAAGCAAACAAGTCGGAACCTTCCCAAAACACGACTTTACGTATTGCATATTACACTCTGAAAAGGAAAGGTATTCTCCTTTCCATTACCAATATTTTGACGTAGAATTGATTGTAAAGAATGAACGAAAGCTGAAAGCGGAAAAATCGAGATAAAACTTCACTGTTGGTATTGTGTAATGAAATTATGTGTGGTATGGAAATAAATCATTCGAGTTTGATGAAACATAACGCAGTAGATGAACTTCAACTCAAAGGAGGATGTTTGTACTCTTTCCAAATTAGTTTCACAATACCGAAAAAGTTGAAAGAAATTATTTTAATTCATTGAAGGAATCGACTTGTTTGCTTTGCAGAATTCACTAACGCAATTAGGCTGCCGGACTCACGTCCCCCTTTCTGTATTGTTCAACGATATCTCCGTCAATTGAGGACCGATTTTAAAGAAAGAGTATGTTCCGAAATTGGTACTATATTAATTTGGTGAAGAACTTCGAAGATATACAACAGAACTCTTCAATAAATGACGGCAATTCTCTCGGGATTGCTGCAATCGCATGTCTGTTTATTGTTTATATCATTTTATTACATAACATCACGCCAATACGCTCTAAAGGGGTACGCAGATGTAACAGTTCACCTTGGTACACTCTTATTTCACCGGTTATGTTCAAGTTTCATGATATTCGGGTAATCTATTCTGGCATTATAGGTACCTTACTAAAGATCTTGCCTATGAGGTACAACTAAAAAGAGAAAAATTAAAAAAAAACTTTTTTGTAGTTATTTTTTATTTGGAAGTCGGTAGTATTGTTTTGTAAAAAAGTTTTGAAACTCACTAATTGACATCAATGATTGACTTAAAATAAGTCAATAAAAATGACTTCAGGAATTCACAGATTGAAAACATGCATAGTTTAGTTGAAACTTGGCATTTATATCAAGGTAATATCGGTGACATGGCCTCAGACTATTGGCATTTTAAATTGGGTATCATCTACTTCTTTCGCAAGAATGGATATTTAATAGACCGGAACAATGCACTCGACGCCACGATGACCCTAAATATGGACAAGATTGACGTCACTACCGCTCGAGATAAATTGAGCTTTTCTTTTCTGATAATATTTATTTCTTATAACTAGAGACCGGGTTATAATGTATTTGCATATTTGCTTATGAAATTAAATATTAATCCCTTTCTCAGCGGAAATTGCATATTATATCTAATAACTAGTGATGATGCATATGTATTCTATTTTTTCGGTAGGTTACCTTATTGATAAGTGTAATACTAAACTCTATTACCAAAATTTCACTTACAATTTTAACTTAAAAACATATTTTGATTGATTTCAGTCTATAGGTACATTTACACCTACCTACTTGATTATTTACTTTGACAAAAATGATATAGTACATTGTGATACAAGGGTGAAAAGTAGGTTATTGCAAACGAGCTGTCATTAACAAGCCCGAGCCGAAGGCGAGGGTTTTTAATGACACGAGTTACACGCCCGTGTATCACACGATATTTTTCAATACAGTTGTGGGCAATAGTAAAAACAAATCAAAGAATTAGATTTGTTAATTCACAAAAAAATTAAATTTTCGCGCGTTTTTGCAACTGGACATATTTTTTTACAACGAAAATAGCCTACACAGCCTATTCGATTTTTGACAAAAGTGTATGTGAAAATAATTAAATTGAAACTGGTAATTAAATATATTAAACAACCATTTAAAAGACTTGAGAATTAAATGCTATAACGTACGGCATCATTAATTTTTCCTCGTATAAAATTTATTCCATTTTATTCAATGTATGAAAACTCCTTGCTACTAAACTTTTGTAAATTGACTTATAACTATAGGCGCGTTTTTGCAACTGGACATTTTTTACAATGAAAACAGTCTATACAGCCTATTCGATTTTAGACAAATGTTGATGTGAAAATAATTAAATTAAAAATGGTAATTAAATATATTAAACAACCATTAAAAAGACTTTTGAGAGTTCAATGCTAAAACGTACGGAATCATTCATTTTTCCTCGTATAAAATCTATCCCATTTTATTCTATGTATGAAAACTTTTTGCTACTAAACTTTTTAAATTGACTTATAAATTTAAAACTAAACTGCAAAACTAATGATTGAGCTCGTAAACAAAAGTCACGACCGCGTAACAGAAAGATGCCTAAAAATAATTTTTCAATACAGTTGTTAAACATGGCGTACTTTTAGAGGCTATAATTATGATTCGAAAATTAAATCTTATGCATAGGCATCTTTCTGTTACGCGGTCGTGACTTTTGTTTACGAGCTCAATCATTAGACGTACGTTTTAGCATTTAATTCTCTAAAGTCTTTTAAATGGTTTTTTAATATATTTAATTACCAGTTTCAATTTAATTATTTTCACATTAACATTTGTCTAAAATCGATTAGGCTGTATAAACTGTTTTCGTTGTAAAAAATGTCCAGTTGCAAAAACGCGCCTTTAGTTATAAGTCAATTTAAAAAAGTTTAGTAGCAAGGAGTTTTCATACATAGAATAAAATGGAATAGATTTTATACGAGGAAAAATGAATGATTCCGTACGTTTTAGCATTTAATTCTCAAAAGTTTTTTAAATGGTTGTTTAATATATTTAATTACCAGTTTCAATTTAATTATTTTCACATCAACATTTGTCAAAAATCGAATAGGCTGTGTAGGCTGTTTACGTTGTCCAGTTAAAATATGTCCAGTTGCAAAAACGCGCGAAAATTTGATTTTTTTTGTGAAAAACAAATCTAATTCTTTGATTTATTTTTACTATTTCCCACAACTGTATTGAAAAATATCGTGTGATACACGGGCGTGTAGGTTATTGCACCCTTGTATTACAATGTACTATTTCGTTTTAGTGCATTTTTGTCGTCTTTTACAGTTGTTACATTTTGGTATTGATAATTTATGATCGAATAATTCACTAATTTAATGCTGATGAGAGATAAATAAAATAAAACCTACCACTTTTTTCCTTTTTTTTCTAAAACTTGAATGTTACATAATTATTTTACAAATTTTCATCCATAGTGCCTACGCATTTTGTTTTTTTTTACCCTCGACGGAAAAAGAGGTATGTTATAAGTTTGACGTGTGTACCTGTGTGTTTGTATGTCCGTCTGTGGCATTATAGCTCCTAAACGGATGAACCGATTTCGATTTCGTTGTTATTTTTGTTTGAAAGGACTTTTTCGAGAGTGTACTTAGCTATGTTTGATGAAAATCGGTTCGGCTATTCTAAAGTTATGGGCGTTTTACTGTTTGAATCGGGGTGTTTTCGCAAGATATCGTGTCTAATTACGTGTTCAATAGATACATTATATAGCATGAAATAAAAATGTGGCGTGGGCTTTTTAAATTTTACTTGTTGCGATTGTTTCAGGCACTGTCACCGTAAAACTAGAATGGAAGGAGCCTCATTCAGACTTGCCAGTGATGAGATACAAAGTTTTCTGGAGTAGGCGAGTCAAAGGTCTAGGGGGAGAACTGGATTCAGTACTTGTCAACCATCAAACAGTGCCCAAGGTACAGTATAGAGTTTAAATGCTTGATGTAGCTACAGCATTCTATTCAAGCTCAAGTCTCCTGGCAGTCCTGCAACCTAATTTCGTAAGTGAATACGGCAAGGCAAAAGTTTGACCCCTTGAAAGAGTATGACCAATTATCTTTAAATAATTCGGTAGTATTGCCAAAAAATATAGGACGCTTTCATTGGTGAAGGTACTCATTTCGAAAGAGTCCAATATTTTTTGGCAATACCTAATTGTGAGTATTTCTCATGCTCTTTCATGGGGTCAAACCCTTTGCTTGGTGAATTCACTTAAGTAACTAGGCTGCTGACTATTTTTACCAGTCATCGGAGAGCCTTCCACCTGGTAACTGGTAATTAGTTTGTGCGGAATCTCTCCGTAGACCATGGTCCACCTTTGATCTTGTGCTGCTTGCACACACATACACACACATACACACACACACACACTCACACATATCACACACACATGTCACATGTTAGGACCTTATAGCTGCGTCAGCGAATGGTGTCCAAAGCTAGAACAAAATATTTAAAAACTATATTTGCCTTCGACACACTTAATTTTGTTGGCCTGGTAGGATGATTTGATTCTTATTGTATTTTACAGGATCAAAACTACATCGAAATCAAGGACCTGCAGCCAAACTCGATGTATTTCCTGCAAGTGCAAACGATCAGTCAATTCGGTCTGGGAAAACTTCGTAGTGATAAGGCATCCATTTTCTACAATACAACAGCACGAACTGGTAATTGAAAAATCTAATTACACTCACATCAAGGGCGTCGCCAAGGGGGGGCAGGGGGGGGCAGCTGCCCCCCCCCCCCTAGAGATTCTAAAAAAGTTGCCAAATGTAAAGCAACCACAGTCCTAAGTCTTTGACTTGACTTGCTTGATTGATCATTCCCTTTCGTCGCGAATGAATATATATAAACCAAACCCAACAGATCGAACCGTTGTTGATATCCTAAAATAGGCAAAAGCCTTCTTTCCCGACACGGAAAAGCGTTGAAAATTTTGATCGCTCTTCCGTGCACAACGTGTACGGTAGAGTTGCTTATCTTTACATGTTGGATTCTGAATTGTGCTCGCCAAACTTCTGGGCCGCCCTGAAGTTGGCTTTCCGATGCGCAAAGCACGGATCGGTACTGTTTTTGTATGTTTTACTACTGCGCTGACATTGCAGCCAACTTCGGGACGGCCAAGAAGTTTGGCGAGAACTATACCGATATTATCGTACAAGTGAAAAGCTTTATGTGCTCTCGACTATACCTACAATTCATACTTTTCTCATTCTCCATATCAACTTGCCCCCCCCTAGGCCATCGGCTGGCGACGCCCTTGACTCACATTATAAATAAGAGCAGTGGTGGCCCAGGTTCTCTAGGCATATTATCAAGTAACAAGTCAATACTAGGAAATAATCGATCGCTAATTAAAGATCGTTTGTTGATACCTATATAGGTACTAGTACTAATATCACTCACGAAGCTAATAAATGAAATCAATACATTCGTAGAAAAGCCATTGCAAATTTGTTCCTCCCGGAAAATCCTATCTGTAGATTTCAGCATACCGTAACGTCACTCAGATTATAACAACCCGTTCCTAGTTCCTAGAAAGCCTTCCTGCAAATTATTATGATTCCCGGCAAATTGGCTAGAGTTTGAAATTCAACCTGATTCGTGGAACGTGTCAACATCGACCTAGTTCTATGCTCCATTGGATAGGCAACGAAGTGCTACCTCGGTGCGCCATCTAAATTATTTAGGCAGGCATTCCGCCGCTGAATTACAAATTGAAGAGGTTTAGGCGTAGTACGTTGCGATCGTACGTAAACATCCAACGATAAACTGCTTTGGTTATTCTACACAGAGACGACAACATACAAAACATATCGTAAGATATGTGATATACCCCGAAGGGTTGACAGAGGTTTTTCTATAAGTAGATAGAGACACTTTAGTATTTTCCAAATCTCTTGTATTGACAAGACGTTGAAGCACGCTTGCTTAGTAGTTATAGTTCTCGCCAAACTTCTGGGCCGCCCTGAATTTGATTTTCCGATGCGCAATAAGGCACGAATCGGTGCTGTTTTTTACCCGACTGCCGAAGGAGGGTAATGTGTTTATCAGTCTATGTATGTATGTATGTATGTAAGTATGTAAGTATGTATGTATGTATATATGTATGTATGTTTGTTCCTATGTGGCGTTCTAGAGACCAAACGCGTTGGCCGATTTTGATGATTCTTACGTCAATCGATTCGACTTAATTCTGCGAGTGTCACTGGCTACATTAAAATTGGGAAAAACAAAAATGGCGGATTTTGGGCGCCATTTGGAGGGGAAAAAAAATTTTTTTTCTTCCAAACCCATCATGTGGGGTATCAAACTAAAGGATTTTAAGAGGCTTTGGTCTGGTTTTGGTCCGCCAGCTCGCGAATATGTATCCTCCGACTGCACAGCATGATTTTCTTCTTGTTTACGTCTTTTTAGTTTGCTTTTTAAGCAGTCGGGTTTTTTGATTTTTTTAATTAACTTTTTTTATGTATGAGATTTCCTAATGCGCAGCCTGTGTGTGCCAGTTTGGCGAGAACTATACTTATTGGCTTTTGACTTATTATTTGTATCGCTTCCTCTTTATTAATTTCCTGTGTAATTTCCTCTGTAAAGTCTGTAAACTGTATTTTCTCGCTGTTTTCTTAACAATAAGTAAAATGATTATTTAGTAATCATTTTACTTAAGTAATTATGTCACTCTGTTATGATGAGTAGGTACTTATTATTTATCCTAAGAGATGTCTTATTATCATCACCTTTCTCGGACCAATAAATACGGTAAATTATTAAGGAACCTTGCTTCGAGGCTATGGGAGTTGGCTTGGTGACCTTATGTTCACATAAAGTCAATAGGATGCTCTTCGACAAGTATGAGTCCGACAGTGTCAAGAGTAGGTACGATATCGTTCTCGCCAAACTACTTGGTCGCCCTGAAGTTGACTACAATGGCTGCGCAGTAGTAAATATCATACAAAAAAAATAATTCAAAAAATCAAAAAACCCGACTGCATAAAAAGCGAACTAAAAACACGTAAACAAGAAGAAAAAGCTTTTTGATATTTTGTTTTTTTTTTTTACTTTTACCTTTTTAGTTATTTTTTTTAATATTTGGGTACATTTAAACATATAAGTGTCATATATTTTTAAAATCTCCTCTTAAAACCCTTCATTTTGATACCCCACACGATGGGTCTGGAAAAAAAAAATTGTTACCCACAATATGGCACCCAAAAGCCGCCATTTTTCTATTTTCCAATTTTAATGCAGCCAGTGACACTCGCAGGGTTAAGACAAATCAATTTACGTATGAATCATCAAAATCGGCCTACGCGTTTAGTCTCTAGAACGCTACATAGGAACAAACATACATACATACATAGACTGATAAACACAATACCCTCCTTCGGCAGTCAGATAAAAACAGCACCGATCCGTGCCTTGCGCATCGGAAAGTCAACTCCAGGGTGGCCCAGATGTTTAGCGAGAACTATTCCTATGAATTGTGTAGGTATCTAGTTAAACTGAAAGATGAGAGAATTGTTAATTACATGATAAAAATATACCTACCTAGTCCTAAGAACACGTTGCAGATCTTGTCGGTAGGTAATGAATAGATCACTTATGGTCCGAAGACATGTGAAATTCACCAACAAGCTCTGGGCCCGCGTAGTGAATTACGGGTCAACCCCTCTCCCTATGTGTCCCAACAGTGTAATCCAGGCTCCAACCTTCTATCTGTTATATAACTGATTGAAAATTATGTCTACCGAACTTTTCAGATACCGCACCAGAGCCCCTTCAAAGACGTGAAAATAAAATCCGTGGTCTGAGTCTACATAAAATTGTCTGGTACAACCACAAATTAAAAGCCAGAATCGCTTGGCAGCCACTACCCAACGTTTACGAGCAACCCGGAAGGTAACGTTCTTTTGAAATGAATAATATATTTCGGCTGGTGAAGGTATTGTACTTAACTTTCTGTTGATCTTAATTAATTTTAATAAGGAATCTATTAAGTTGAGGCACGTAGCTGTATGTAACTATCATATATGTAGGTATGTATATGTGGATTTAAGGGTACACTGGTCGAAAATTCTTCCATACAAACGTAGTCTGGCTTTTACTCCACTGTTTGACGATGTATGTTCAAAATAAAAAATTATATCAATTTGTCTCATCATTATCTAACCCACAATGAAAGCAAAAAAGTAAAAAAAAAAATTACTTGAATGTTATGAGCTTCGAAAGTTCCATATTTTAACACTCATTTTATCGCAGTTTTGGGCGCAAATAAGAACCATAAGAAGAAGGAAAATTGAAAAACGGCCTCCATACAGTGATAGATTAGTAGTTCAAAAATGCAAATAATTTTATTTTGAACAGATACATTCAATCGTTTTTCATGATATTCAGACTCCCAAAGGTCTGTTTATAAACATTCGAGCGCTCGTTTTCGTTCTAAATCATCATCCGTTTCGCTACAAATTTGCAACAGTGTGTATTCGTACGCGAACTAGTAAGAAGCTCATAATAGCATCTATCTGTTCCGCACGTGTTGTCGGTTGATATAGCACGCATTTTAACCCCGCGCACAAAATAGTTCGTGCCATCGACTAGTGTACCCTTAAGCGCAATATTCAATTGCGCCTAAAGTTTTAATACAGCAACCTGAAGTGACATTGGCTGAATGCACAAACCGTGCAAAGCCAAATGATGAAAAAAAACATAAAATGAGTTTTTTTTTTGGTCCCACTAATAGATGATAATGTGCCTACTTATATCTATTAATCATATAGCCTACACATACAAAAGTAACCATTTTAGAAAAACAGACCAACGTTTATATAAAAATCTAAACGGACTAATGAAATACTAATATTAAAAAAGTTAGTTGAACTACAAATATGACAGCAAGCTTGGACAGATGGCGCTAGTGCCACGCACAACATCGTCTCTGAGTATTTAAATCGTAAAAAATATTTAATTCGCATCTAAACAAGATATATCTTTTGAAATGTTAATATAATAGTGTAAATACCAAGTACTATTGTTATCTGAGTGTTGCGTTGAAGAATAGTGTATAAAATACTACTTTTAAATAAAGGGGCACTACAGATGTTTACATCTAAGACTACGAAATAACGTTTAAATAATACAAGTGCAGTGAAAATATCATTAAATATAAGTTATCATCATCATCAGCCTTTTCCGAGTGCCCACTGCTGGGACGCAGGCCTAAAATATATGTGAAAAAACAAATTATTTTCAAAATATAGTGTGTTTGTGAGAATTGAGTCAAACTGACGGTTGCGGTAAAATTATCTACATATTCAAATGTGACGATCGTTAATTTATAGACACGACTAAAATCAGACCATTTATTTCAACACTCTTTCGTAACTGCATGTTGGCGCAGTGGTTATGACGGCGACTTTGCGCGCTTGATAGCTCGAGTTCCGTCCTAGCTTACACCAAACGCTTTTTGTGTTTTAGAAATTTCTCGTCACACAATTCTCTGCATTCGCTTCCAGTAAAACACAAAATATTGTTGGGTGTTTACATAACACAATAATTATTATTATAATGGATACTAATGAGCAACAGAATGTAACGTTCCGACGCATGAGGCGATCCATATCACTCCACGAAATATCAAATACAACGATATTTGACTCAACAATGCTAAGTTTGCCGGACACCTCTAATAATACGCACAAATCCTGTTGTGAAGACTTGGGATATAAGGTTGAGATATTAACAAAAAATCTTGAAACTGCGACAAATGAAATAGATAACCTACATGAGGAAATTACCAACCTAAAAACGGAATTAGCTAAGTATTTGAAAGTTATAGAAGTATATAAAAAAATTGATTGCTCTGATTTATCGAAAACCCAATCAAATAGAAAGAAGAAAAGGATATCCATGCATGACAAGAACAGAGCAACCCTAATATCCTCGTCCCCTACACAAAACGTTGCAGTATCCCCAGTAACAGACAAATGTGATTTGGATACTCCTGTTAATGAGTCTCCTGCTACTAATAATAATATGCTGACAGAAAGCACTGCAGCATCAGCAGCTATATTGACCCCAGGATCTGTGATTAATATGAACTCAAGCGCGAGTGCTCTTACACAGGAATGTATATCCACTATAAGGACGACGTCAACCCACAAGACCATACCTGTGCAACAGAAGAAGGTCATTGTTTTAGGTGATGACCAGGGGCGAAATATTCGAGACACCTTGCAAGCCCTTCTGGACACTGAATTTCAAGTATTGTGCTTCTGGAAACCTGGTGCAAAAACAACAGATGTCTTAATCAATTCTTATAACTTTAATACTCTAACGAAAAATGACTATGTTGTTATATTGTCAGGAACTAATGATACCAATCCTCTGGATTTTCAAATTGACCTCGGTGTTTAGTTAAGAAGTATTAAACATGCCAACATTATTGTATCAGAAGTCCCTTACAATAATCATTTAAATGAACGGAGCTTAAATAGTTCGCTACGCCACGTATGTAATAAATATAATGGTCTATTTGTGAATATGGGATACAGTCAATTTGTACCACGAAGACAGCGCCATCTTACTGTTAATATTTGTAGAAACTTACTGAAAGAAATATTACATATTGATTTCAAAACTAAATTTGTGACATATATTAAGCAAAATCGAATTCTCACTAAGCTAAAACCTGACCAATCAACTCAAACTTGTAACATACCTGGCGATGTTGTTATTACTGCCTGTGACAAATCCACTCAAACTTGTGACATTCGTGATGACAAAATTACTAACTGCAACTTGTCTATGTGTATGGACAAAGTGCCAAAAGCTGGTAGTAGCAATTTTTTTCGTTTATAAATACTTAAATATCTTTCATCAAAATGTTAATGGCTTGATTGGTAAGTCGGACCTACTTACTCTCCATTTAGAAGAATTATGGGACAAGGGACAAAACATTGACTTATTATGTATCACTGAACACAATATGATGAATGGAGATCAGTTCCATCTATTTATCCCTAACTACGAATTAGCTACGTTTTCAATGCGGAATACTAGGCGTGGTGGTTCATGTATCCTTATAAATCGTATGCATAAGTACAAAACCATTGATTTAAGTAAATTCTACATAGCTAACGTCCTTGAATGCTGCGCAATAGAATTAATAATACATAATTTAATAGTGATTTGTATCTACAGACCACCTAAAATTAAGAACGACTGTTTAGAATTATTTTTCGCAAACTTGGATGGTATTTTACGAATGTGTAGCCTCTGTGATTTAAAAAAAGTGATTATTTGTGGTGATTTTAATATAGACACTTTGACACAATCAAAACCATTTAGCAATTTTCAAGCTCTTCTTTTAAACTATGATTTAAAAATTGGCATTCACCAGCCTACACGATTAGCTAGTGGCAAATGCATAGACAATATCATTCATAACATCCGAGGTAGTAAGTGTGCAGTGCTTGATCTTGCGCTGTCTGATCATACTGCCCAAGTGATCAAATGCCCTGTGAAAAAAACTTGTTCCATTAAGCATTGGTATGCTCTGAGGCGCGACTATTGCCAAGAAAACTTAACTAAATTCTTTGACTCTCTTCATAATCTTGGTTTTGGAGAGGTATATCTACACGACAATCCTGAGGAAGCATTTAACTGTTTTTATGAGCTATTTATGCTTTTTTATGACCTCTGTTTCCCTTCAAGGAAAATAAAAATCACTCAGCGTAAAAAATCAAACTGGATTTCCAAGGGAATTAGGCTCAGTAGTAAGCGTAAAAGAGACATGTTATGGCAATACAGGCGAGCCCCTTCTTCTAAAAATAAACATTTATTAAAGCAATATACTGCTCGTTTAAAGAAAATCATATCATTGACCCAAAAATCTCAGAATGACTTTTACATAAATTCGGCCAGGAATAAATCTAAAGCGACTTGGAGCATTATCAATAAAAATAAGATTAACTATCCTAGAGAAAATATACCTGAATACGTAACAATAAATAACAATAAAATAAATAAACCTCGACTAATTGCACAAGCCTTTAATGACTATTTTATAGACGAAATTCAACCTAATAATTCTACTCCTTCCTATGCAAATATTGATACTAACTGTCACTCCATATTTATTCCTCCTACAGTACCAGCAGATATAGTGGCTATAATTCGCTCTTTAAATAATACCAATAGCCATGGATATGACGGCATCATTACAAAAGTGGTCAAACATGTAGCGCCATTAATAGGACCTGCTATGAGTTATATCATCAATCTTTGCATTGAACATGGCCATTTTCCGGACAAATTAAAAATTACTGTAATTAAACCTATTCATAAAAAAGATGATAAAAGTATCATGGGTAATTATAGACCCATAGCACTTATTCCTATTTTTTCCAAAATTATAGAAAAGGTAATATACAATAGCCTTTCGTCGTTTTTTGAAAAGTATGATCTTATAGTCAGAGAGCAATTTGGATTTAGGAAAGGTAAATCCATTAATATGGCGATCTATGACGTAATCGAGAAAATTGTTTCTAATGTTGATGCTAGAATTCCAGTAGCGGCTTTGTTCATGGATATGTCTAAAGCATTCGACCATGTAGATCATGGTATACTGCTGAACAAATTAGAGCGATATGGGATTAGAGGAACTGCATTAAAACTGTTACAATCTTATCTCTCTAATCGCACTCAAATTACAGCACTCGATAGGCTTTGTGCGAGCTCGAAAGTTGAAAGAACATATAAGTCACGTCCTAGAAAAACTACTATTGGTGTTCCCCAAGGTAGCATTCTTGGCCCTCCATTATTTAACATTTACATAAATGATATGCCTAAGGTCAGTAAACATCAGATGGTCTTATTTGCTGACGACAGCACTATTTTATTCTCTAGTAATGACATTAATATTCTTGAAAATGACATAAATGACGATCTTAAAAATATAATAAATTGGTTAGTTAATAATAATCTGAAAATAAATCTTAACAAAACTAAAGTAATGACATTTAATCAAAGAACAAATAAACCGAAACTGAATATAAAATATGGTAACGTAGCAATCTCTGAATGTGACATCACAAAATTTCTGGGTCTTTACATAGATAATCGTTTAACTTGGAAGCAACATATCGACGCTTTGTCAAAGAAGCTTAGCCAATTTGCGTATGCTCTGTACAAACTTTCAAAAACAGTTAACCGCATTACAGTACAAATAGCTTATAATGCTTATGTGGCTTCTGGCATTAGGTACGGAATAATTTTTTGGGGCAACTCCACTGACAGAGACATTGCTTTTAAAGCTCAAAAGAAATGCTTACGATCGTTTACCAAATTGCAATCGATTGATAGTTGTAAACCATTGTTTAAGGAACTTAGTTTGCTCACTCTACCGTCTATGTACATATATGAAATGGGAGTGTTTGTTCGCTGTAACCTGCATTTATTTGAGAAACTGCGCTCTCGCCGTTATCAGAATACCATTCATGTTACCTCTCATAAAACCGCATTTTTCGGTAAAAGTGTACTAGGTATGGCCCCAAAAATATATAACAGTATACCAGCAGCTATTAAAAATAAAGAGTGTCTGGGATCCTTTAAGAGGTCTTTGTTTAAATTCCTTGTAGATAGATGTTATTACTCCGTCACTGAGTTTACTACTGATAAACAGAGGTATGACGATTCCGACTTGCCAATTGGACATTTATGATTTGATTTATTAATAAAGTATAATTGTGTTTATTAATCTATAATTATATCCTAATAATAACCTGTTTAACTATTGACATATTTTAAATTGATTTATTTTTAATGTAATCTGACATGTAAATTGACATGCTACCTTAATTGTATTATTTTATTTATTTTTTATTTTTGTTGACATATTTTAAATTGATTTATTTTTAATGTAATCTGACATGTAAATTGACATGTTACCATAATTGTATTATTTTATTATTATTTATTGTTGCTTGCTAATTTTAATTTGCATGCTATTGTCAATTTTGTACGCCAGATATTGGCAAAACATAGTGCACATATTATAACAATACTATCTGTAACCATACCTATGTTTTACAAAATAAATGATTGATTGATTGATTGATTGAAGTTATATAACAAAAAATGCGTACATACGAGCGTTTTTGACTTAAAGGTAATTACATAAAAAATTCATGTTTCGATTGTTGTTTTTCACTTTGTTGCTAATATTACCACTGTAATCTAGATTATATGGAATAAACCAACATGCCTTTCATTACTTATACGCCGCAATCCTCCTCCTCTCTTTCTCTCCTTTCCAATAGGAACCACGTTAGGTAGCTAAATAGAAACCTACCGATTCCTGTTGGAATTTAATATCCGAGAATATTGTTATCTCTAATATATTTATTACATTGCAGATACTACGTCCATTGGAAAGCGACAAAATGTAACAATCCCAGAAAACTACGCAAAGAAGGCCTAACCGCTACTACCGAGGTATTATATATTTAGCCAATAACACCTGAAAATTATAAATTAAAACAAATAACATCTGAATTTTCTGATTACTATTAAGTTTACCTTTTCTTTCAATTTATTGTATTTTATTTCAAAATTGGGCACATTCACATTATGAAGTTAGCAGCAAGTAAAAAGTGCGGTAAAATTTAGTGCTGCCAGCGCAACGACTGTAACGTTTTAGTAGAAAAGACTTTTAATTATAACTAATTCCCTTTTTCTGTTTGCAGCAAACTACGTTTGAGCTTTACGAGTTGGATTATCAATGCAGTTATAAGGTGAACGTCAATTCATTGCCACGAGTAAAAACACCTGATTCAGAACTTACTTTGAAAGTTCCTGCCTGTGAATATTTCAAACGAAAAGTTAATACAACTACGATAAATTGTGACGCTTGATTAAAACATTTACGTGTAAAGAATACTTGTGTAGAATCTATAAAAAATAACAATAATACTAAGAAATCTCATGTAACGTTTCCAGAACATGTTTATTTTTAAGTGTTTAAGATTGTAAGCAAAAATGTAAATTAGTAAGTACTAGTAGTAGTTAAATACACTCAGTATTTTTTTGGAAAGAAAATCAAAATTAATTTTATCACGAGTGATAAAATTAATTTTGATTTTGATTTTAATATGTTATGGATGATTAAATACAAGACTATGATATTTTATTTATTAAAAACAACTACGTAGTATATACATAAGTAATAAAATATTACCTCCGAAATGTTGTCTTTTTCATGCTTTATATTTTATTTACAAAAACAGGCAGAAATGGAAAGAAGAAAGGGAGGCCTTTGCCCTGCAGTGGGACAAGCCTAATTGAAAAATACCTGGTCTTGTCTTTTTGTGCTTAAACCTCACATTCCACATGTGCATAATTAACTAGTATTTGGTTTTATTTTACATCCTACCACTTAGATACGAGGTGGCAGACTAGTATATAGTTATCTGTGGAGGTGGTCATGGAACAACTGGGCGACGACTCAGCCCCAAGTTCGCCACCCATACTTCTGCCTCAAATATTTATAACCAATTTAAAGTGATAATTATTTTATAAAGTTGTTCTATAAATACACAAGAGGTCATGATGCAATAAACTAGGGGCTAAGTACGGCGGAAAAATGTACCAGACTCTTTGTCGAAACAAACTACAGCTGCTTTTTTGGTTTCTTGGGACCTGGAATGGTAATCCAGAATCTCTAAATTCTTTAAGCCGCTGCCAGCGAAAATATCTGTACTGTGTAGTATCTGTTCGTTCCACAGAAGACTTTCTGCTACTATTTTTCAAAATCTAATGTTTGACTGAGAATCTGCCGGCCCTGCACAGTTTTGTTCACAAGTTTTCAAGGATAAAACTTCTACTTATCATATGTTATAAGTTTTGATGTTTGTGTTTCAATCACGCAAAAATGGCTGAACGGATTTGGACGAAATTTTAACATGGATTGAGACTTAAATACCTTTTATCCCGATAAATGGCTTACCAGAGGCAAAGAAGGGAAGCACAAGTTTGGAAACGGGCTGGGAAAAATGAGCAGTTAAGAATCATAAAATATCAACTTAAAGTAAAATATCTGGGTCTGGAATCATGAGTGGTACAGATCTTAAACTACCAAGAGACCAGAATCATTTAAAATATAGGCTCGTAAACTATCAGGAGAACAGCATTATGAAATACAATATTTAGGGGTAATACAAATAGATTGACAACCAGAATTGATAGACAAATCAATATTAACGTGACCGAAGCCGTGGGAAAAAGCTATTTTATTATAAACTAGCATCTGCCAGCAGCTTTGCCCGCGTGTGAAGTGTTTTTTTATGCCAAGGGAACAAAATGCCTGGATGAAAAGTAGCCTATGTGATATTCCAGACTATAATTTATCTCTGTGCCAAATTTCATCCAGATCCATTCAGCTGTTCTGGTGTGATTGAATAACAAACATACATTCACATTAATATTAGTAAGATAAAACTATGGTAGATTTTGAATAATTTGTCCTGGCAACAATTATTCTCTTCGGCAATTCGGAGCTAACTTCATTCTAGACATTTGCAACCCTCAGAATGTCAAAAGTAAATAAAAAGAATATTTTGTGAAATAAATTTAATTTATTACAATAATTACAGTTTTTGCTAATATTTACTGACTTGCACCTATTGTGTTTTATTTACGGACTTTCACACCGTTAGTGTTTTTCAAAAGTGTCGTTTACAAGTCTTATTGGAAAATTTCGCGAATGAGATCATTTTACTGTGTAAAATGAACAATTTTCTTCTGGTCACAGATATTAATATCCTACTACAGTTTCAAGTGCAAAACTTCCTACTGAAATATCATTGGGTGTTCATTTAATATTTAGTGTTTTCATAAAACGTGCGAATCGTCTCAGGGCGTAACCACTGCTCTGGCGGATTGAAGGCTGTGTTTAAAATGATATTTTTTAATATTTTCTGAAACGTAGCGAACTGTGTTTGTGTAAAAAATGGCTGAGGACGAAGTGCTTTTCGACGATGTGTACGAGCTATGCGAGATTATTGGCAAGTAAGTAAATGTTGCGTATTAATTCGTGTGTGGAAGTGAACTATCGCGCGAGGTGCATTCGCGCTCGCACAGGTAATCGTTTATTTTCCACCTCAGGTGTACTTAACCTGGGAAACTGGGAACTTTTCCTACATAAAACAAACATTGTAGAATTCAAACAAAACTAACACACATTTTCCAGTTGAAATTTTCTTCTGGTTTCCAGTCAGAATGCATAATAATATCAGTAAGCAGAATCATTCAAAGATTCTTGTTGGAATTATTATCTATTTCAAGTAAAATTATAGCAAGTCACATGTTCAATTTTGTTTACTTCTGAGATAAAAAACTCAGTCTAGTACAAACATTTTAATACTATGACAATAATTAAATCTGAAATACTAAATCATGAAAATTCTGAGGAAGAACCTTAAAAACCCTATCTATTTATTTTTGTTTTTATTTTTTTCTTAAAAATACCATATATAATATGGTACAGTGTTTAACTTACTAATGAATAAACTGTCTTAATTGATATTTAGTATAATTGGGTTGTATTTGCTGCCTAGCCAGGAAATAAGTCTGATAGGATTTCATCCAGAATGGTCACCCAACAACCATGGGAGTTCTAGTAGAGATATCAAGGCAAAGCATTAAGTAGATACTATATCTTTCCAATCCACAATGTTACAATTAAAGTTAGAAAACTAACAACCAGCCCAACATAATAGAACATCCTTCTTTTTGGCAATTCAAAAAAAAGAAAAACAGTTGTGATGTGTATGAAGAAGCGTCTTACTATAAATAATTAAAAAAAAACTGCCCAGCTACATATATTGGGGTGGACTTCGAGTCTAACTGGATGTAGCTGAGAACCATTATTTCGCATGGAGCAATTACCTATCTGACCGCCACAGCCAAGTAACTGGCTAACATGATACCAGATACTAGACTGGCGTCAGATTTCTGGGCTACTGGATACCCCTTAACAAAACAATAAACAAAAAGGTATCTAAATTAAATTATATGTATACTGTAATCATGACAATCTAAGAAGTCCAATGATAGTGGTCAAACGCGAGCCTACCAATTAAAAACAAAAAAAATATGTTTCTTATTTTACATGCCTTGATAACTTTGTACGTAAGAAATTGAAAAATCAAATTCATAATCTTAATTAATTACAATGTTACAAATAGGTACACTATAACGAGTTTCATTTGTAAGCACCAAGTTTAATTATTATTAAGTACTAGCTGTGCCCGCGTCTTCGCTCCCGTCAATTGCCTACCCTACCTACCTATCAATATTATTTTCATAACTTTCTCCTGACAATAGCAAACACAGCAAAAAAAGAATGATCGAAATCGATCCAGCCGTACACGCTGATGCTGTGACCAAGGGAAATAAGGATTAATTTTTACATATATAGCTGTCAAATCAGACTTCTTAGATTGTCACAACTATATGTAAGGTTTCACACTCGTCCTGGGCCAAAATGGCTGGCTGTCATGAGAGAGACTTTTGCACAACAGCAGGGTAACAGCTGACCATAATCAATAAAAGGCATGTGTTTGATTCAGTGCCACAAAAATAATAAACGAGGTACTTACAAAGATTTTCCTGCTTCATTTTCTGTTACTGTAGTTAATTAGAATTGTTTTATTTAAAGACATTTGTATCACTATGATTACCTACCTACTTTCAATAAATTATGAAACACATAATAATTGATGAAAATAGACAGATGCAAGTCAAATCAGTTACTTTTTATTAGCAACATGCTTTACTCCGTTTTACTAATTAATCAGATTCAGTTGCAGTAATTAATTGTAAATTGGCCTAAATTCATACTTCATATATGACACAACTACCTAATAAATATTCATGTTGATAAACACTGGAAAGTGATACCAAGTGATACCCAGTTTATTAATTAAAATTCATTAGTTTCTATAATTCTATTGCATGAACTACCTACATGCCAACCTGCCTTAAGCAAGTTTTGTGATTAATGCTTATCCCTTCTATGTATGAGAAGAGGCCTTTGCCCTGCTGTGGGACAGTATTAGGCTGGTACTATTATTATTAGCAGATAGTAAACTATTGTACATGTACACTTAGTAAAATACAATATTAAAATAAACCACTGTTTTTGCTGAAGTTAGGGAAGGGAGGAAGGTCACATAAATTGTTATTTACCTGGTCCACACAAACACAAAAAAAAAACTGACGAAGTGCATGGCAGACTTCACACATTTAGGATTCCGTACCAAAGAAAAAATGAGATTTATCAATGTATTGGTATTTGTTCGTAAAATATACGTAATAATAAACATTATCACCAAATTTCAAGTTCATAGGTCAATAGGAAGTTAAAAAAATATTTGGGACAAAATTGTGTGACAGACGACAGACACATGAGTGACAGCAATAGGGCTCCATTTGGACCTTTCAGGTACAGATCCCTAAAATGGGACAACAATTGTTGAATCTATTAGAACAACGTACTGTATAACCTAACTAGACTATACAGTTTTACAGCACATCAAGCAAATCTATTAATTTTATTCTGGACACTTTACAATCAATTGTTTTACTGTCAATTGTGAACTATTGTTGTTCTCGAATTATCTTTCATCTGTACTAAATCAGTTAAATTGATGAACTGAATGTACTAAATCACAACAAACGCAACATTATATATCAAATTAATTTTATTACTTCAAAACATTTGTTGTTGAGTAAAGGGAGAGTTTAATTAGTTGGCCAGGTTACTAATAAGCAATGTGCAGCGTGAAGTGGAACGTAACACCCTATTCAATAATAAATTAAATTAAAATGGTGCTCAATAATTACTATGAATGTATGGTTAATGCTCTTCTAAATGTCGAGTTGTTGTCAAAAAACAACCAATTGTTTGCCATCCAGGATGTCAAGTCTGAAATTCATTAGGGTTGGCAGTGATAGAAAGTTAAATATTCTCTGGGTGATTCTAAACATTGTTTTTGATTACTGATTGATGATTTTTTTTTTTTTTTTATAGATTTCTCATGATGACAAATACAAATGAAAATTATGACAGTCTGATGGGATTTATAAGTAACATCAATAATTTTGTAGAATCAGCATTGCCATCCAACGTGGCAATGCTGCCAGCCTTCTGGGCACTTTTCCTGTTGACAGCGATGTGGACGAATTTTTTGACGCCCCGTAATTGTACATATTAGTTTTTCTTATTTTAGTTCTAATATTAGTTTGTAAATAGTGAATAAAGGCTTTTATTATTATTGTAAAAAAAAAAAAAAAAAATTTTGTTAGAACATACCAATTTCTTGGTGATAACCCTAAAAAATCTGCTGTTTTCGTTTGTCAGTAAACATTTTATCTTGAGAATGCCTTTTCTGAGTTAGTGTTAACTGAGATTGGCAGTACAAATAACTTATTGTCTAATTTCTAGGTTTCGAATTTTTCTACTCCATAAAATACTGCCACTCTGGACAAGATTCACACACACCTCTTTAATTTATCGTTTTGATAGGATTTTGAACTTATTTTATATGGGTATAAGGTTTATATTCGAAATATAAGTAAATGTGAACAAGCATCTCAAGAATATTTTCTTTACTTCTTAATATTATCTTTCCTTACCTCCTTAAAAGATGCCTGGACTTTGGAGAAAAGACCATTGAGTTTGGCAGTCTTTTGGGACCTCTTGGAAGCTTTTGAACTTGTATTGCACCAGAATCTAGACCAAAATAAAATGCCTCTCCTAGCAATTTTTACCTGTTCTGGTGCGCCTTCCTCAGCAAGAAGATCTTCCTAGTGATGCATTGAGGTCACAAATCTGCATCAGATCTGTACCTCAGGGCAGTGTTTAAAGGCACTATGTTGATCTTTTGATATGATTTAACGTCAATTTAATATTACAAATAATGTTTGAATTCGTTTTCAATATTTACGTTACTTAACAAATTAAACTAAGAATTTTGCCCTCAGTTAGTCTCCAAACCAATCCTAGATACAATAAAATCAAAACATAAGTTTTTTATTGCTATGTGTGAAAAAAACTTGTTTAAGCATTCATAATTAATTGTTTGAAGGGGACCATTCAGCCTGGTCCGCCGCTGTGTGCACCGGCAGACTGGCCAGCAGTTTGCTGTGAAGATTGTTGATGTGGCTCGCTTCACTGCCAGCCCCGGACTTAGTACTGCAGGTACGATACCATACATTTTATATATTACTTCCAAAAGTTGGATCCAGATATATTATGTTCTTTTGTCCGTACCGTACCTCCGTTTCGTATCAGCGTTGCAATCCAAGAGCTCTGTGTGCCTAGCCTTTGAACGGGGCGAAAATATCGACGCGCGATGGATCGCAGCGTACTAGGGGTTTACTCCTTTTCTCCGTCAATGAAGTTACGGGCCCCGTCCGAAAGTACTCCGATACTTCGGAGTGATAAAAACTAGTGTGTAAGTTAAATCCAACGCATCGGGAGTAGGTACAACTGTCAAATTGTGTTGTCATTCATTAGTAATTCGGGCCCCGAACGAATCATCCGTCCGTAGGTGTTAGGGAGTAGGAAACGCCCGTAATGAAGGGAGTAGGCCCCCTGTATTCGTATCGAGAAGCCGTACTACCGTACTATACCGAAAGGGCGTCCAAACTAGCGTTTTTGAATCGCGATGCTGATACGAAACTGAGGTACGGTACGGACTAAAGAACATATCTGGAGTTCTGGACCCAGCTTTATCAATGTAAGCAAAAGGCTTCTATCGTAGGTAGGTATCGTAGGCTTCTAGTAGAATTGTATGTCACATTAACTATTATGTATGTGATTATTAGAATTGGAAGAACAAAATGAAATTGCTTCTACTGCTGCTGCTGATTTAATCCTTAGGTCGTTTGTTCACGAGGCACCGCACGACACGATTCGCGGTCACTATTTTTAACACACGACACACTGTAGACGGTCTGTCGTCCGTTCGTTTGTTCACTACACACGATTCTGCAACGACACAGCAGTGCACTTGTATTGTTCTATAAGCGCGTGAAAGACGAAACACGCGCAAACCGTGCGGTGCGGTGTGACGTGTCGTCAACAAGGTCATAAGGGTTTATTACACTACACGGTATTTAGGGCCCTGAATACCGGGTCACTCCACCATTCCGAGTCAATAAGGTCGATATTTAGGGAACCCTAACTCCCTATCAATTATTACAACACCCTAAATTAGAATTCAGGGCCCTGAATACCGTTTAGTGTAATAAACCCTATACTTGTTTTGTACAGCCGCTAAATCGTCAATGCATCGACGACATAGCAGATAAGCCGTTTGTAAATCGTGTCGCGTGTGGTGCGATGTCGTGCTATGAACAAACGGTCCATACGAATATATGGAGCTCTGAATCGTGACCATATTTTGTAATGTCGTGTGTCGCGTCGTGAATGACGTGAATGTATTTTGAAATACCTACCTGCTTGTGTTCCGAAGTCAAAGGCCAGTAATTCAAGTGAAACAATACAAATTATTGCTTTATGCTTTCAGATCTGAAACGCGAAGCTACAATATGTCACATGCTGAAGCATCCTCATATTGTGGAGCTGTTGGAGACATACAGCTCCGAAGGAATGCTATACATGGTGTTTGAATAGTAAGTTTATTATTCATACTTTTTATTGATACCTGTTAAAGTTATCGGTTCTATTATAACAATTGAATACAGAATAGTTGAGTTCCACTACAAAAAAAATATTATGTACGGAAGTCTACTCAATATATTTCCGTTATTTCTGACAAAAGCAACATAACTTGTGTGTGATGTCAACTGATGTAGGACAGGTTTTTTTCTTGTATCATGTATCTTGATAAATCTTATCTTTTGTTGATTTTTCGTGAACAGTGTGAAACTTTTTAATTTTTTTAGGAATTTCAAGGTTTATTTTTTGTCATGTCATGTCAACTATGAATGTTTGTGAAGAGACTAACCGGATTTTGTAATATTTTCAGTATGGATGGCTCTGACCTCTGCTTTGAAGTGGTACGGAGAGCAACTGCCGGATTTGTCTACAGCGAAGCTGTTGCATGGTGAGTTGTTGTATTATTTATTTCTTTATTTTATTGGCTCGCATTGGACTATACTCCATTTGAGATAACATTAGTAATTTAAATAATCCCATTTTACAGCCCGTTCAACCGATTTGACTTCTATTGCGTTGGTGTTATGACAAATGACAGCTGTAGTAAACAGTTGGTATTGGTAACAGATTTATTTTTTATGCCATCCTTATTCTTACGGAATAGAACTCAAAATCGGTTGAACGGACTGTAAAAAAGGGTTGTAGAAATTTCTAATGTTATTTCAAATGGAGTGTACATGGATGGAGTGATTATTCTATATGACCTAGTTTATAATATTGATTATGCACAGTTAGGGAAATCACCTTAAGGCCAGGGACTTGAAACGTTACTCAAAATTGCGTTATAGGTAGTTCAAGTAACGATAATGTGTACCGTTCCACCAGGATCGTAACAAAATTAACTATTGGCAACGTTACTAGCAAACGGAACGAAGTCTACAACTATTTAATAAAATATTAATAATATATCGTTATTAATGTATTACGAAATCTACAACTATTTAATAACAATATTAATAATATATCGTTATTAATGTATTTGCGATTTATTATTAATGTTGTTATTAAATTTGCTTTGCATTGTGAAGATTACTCAGATATTCTTCTTCCACTTTTCAGCCACTATATGCGCCAGATCCTGGAAGCTCTTCGCTACTGCCACGAGAATGACATCGTACACCGTGACGTCAGACCCCACTGCGTCTTACTGGCCGGTCGTGACAACTGCGCGCCTGTCAAACTGGGAGGGTTCGGTGTCGCTGCCCAGTTGCCTACGCCGACTGCTCATCGAGCCCCACCTGGTAAGGCGTTTTAATATTCTGTTTTGAATTTTTCTGGCCAGTATAATGCCGACTTTTAAAATGAAGTGAAGGCACAATACACATAATATTACAGCAAAACCGTATCAGTTTTAGATTTAAAGGAATTGATAATTATATATTGTGACGGGACGTTATAGCAACTATTTCTAGTTTGTATGTAGGTCTTACTTAATTCTTCTAAGACTTGAGCTATAGGCAATATAATCAGTGGAAAATAAAGTAATCTCAACAATCGTATCACCAGGTTATTGAGTATTTTAGGCGGACGTGTCTCAAAACAAAGAAAGAAAGAAACATTATTTTTGCCGCCAGTATTCAATACCATTCAAAATCCAGCCAAAACCCAGTACATCATCGCATTAACCGCGCATGTGCGAAACCGGCCTTGCCACAGACAATTAAAAATTGAAATCAAAACTTTTTATAATAGATAGAGAATATAAAAATGGCGCGCCCCGCATGAGCTATCTATTATCAAAAAAATAAATGATAGAAACTCCTTGGTGATATTAACTTCTTGGATTTGCCCTGTATAGTAATAGAAAAAAAATGTTTTTAGTATTCATTCAGTCGGAGAAAAGTGTTATAATAAGATTATATTTTTAAATTTCGGTATTGTGTTTATAAAGTATGTCAATGTAAACTCGTTTTGAAGTTTATAATTCGAATATTACGATATGAGAGTAGATAAAGTATATTTTATTCTATCACACTGCTGATCACATTGCATATTGCACAAGTCTGTTTTCTTCAAGCTATCCTTTACAAATTCTTTTACCTACTAAGTTGATGACAGTAGGTTGTATTATACAGAACTGGTGATGGACACTCGCCCGCTTATGGGTCCAATGGGCCAAGCGTATCTCAAATCAGACGAGTACGGTAAGACAAGAGGAAGAGACTGTGCTCCAATGCATGGACATTTGTGCCTCTATCATAACCACTGTGTCTTAATTTTTATCATGGATTTGAGGGATATAGGGTCACAAATAATGTTTGATAATATGCTGCACATTTGTTAGATAAAATGTCAATTTCTCCGAAGTAGTTCTGAATTCGATCGTGATTTAAAAAATCTCGCATTTCGCAAGACATAATATTAATGATATAAGATATCGCTAACACGCGTCAGTCCGCTAAGAAATGCATGTAGTGTCAATTTCATTTGATATTATTATACTGTATAGTAAAGTTCCAAATTCTCAAAATTTGTCTTACCCCGAGTTTCCCACCTTAAAATGATTGCAGAATTAATGTGACAAATTGTCAAGCACGCGTTATCTGCTGTGATTGGTTGAATGATTTTTCAACAGCCAATCACAGCAGATAATGAGTGCTTGACAATTTGTTAGTTGGCAAAGTCACAGATAATATAATACTAGCATACAGATGCCTCATCCCATACAAAGAAACCGTGCCGATGTACCTAGCGTTTTTTGTCTGACTAAACTGATTATTTTTATAAGTACATCGTTCGGTTCTGTTCTACGGCGATAGATGGTGTTAGCAGAGACTTGCAAGTAAAAGGTTTTACTCGGTTAGTAATTGTTTTCTTTGACAGTGACGATTTGTTTTATAGTAGGTATGTTTTTGCACGTTCTTTCAGTTTCATTGTACCAAAATGTGTTATAATAAAAAACAACAAATACTAATTTAAATGAAGTCGGTAAAAATTGAATGAAATGCCCCAGGAATTTAAAACCGCGCCATATATTGGAATCAATTTTAAATGATCCGTTCTAATAATCTTTGAAATGTGAATTAAGATCCCGATATTCCACAAGTTTGCGCGCTCAGGAGAGTTGATTAAACGAGAACATATAATTTTTATGATTAATTTTAGAAAATGTAAATTTTGCACACAATTTAATAACAAATTGATACATATCGCGCCGTCTAGTGACATTAATTTGAACCAAATATTCTTTCTTCGCGTCGGGATCCCGTGGCAGAGTATTTAATTAAACTGTCAGACAGTCTGCAGAAAAAAATACTGCCACCACTGCACGCTACTTAAATCCATTTGGCACTATTAAAGGTACAATTATGACATGGAACCTGTTATCTGTCGGGATTTAGACAACATTATTATAATTAATTGACAGTTATTAAACCCCTGTGTATATTTTTTTACACTATTTATGCATTAGAGCAAAATCTTAAGGCGATATATACGCCCCAATGTTAACGCAGTACTGGCCGTGCGCCCGCTCGATGCCAAAATATGAATACTGAACCTCCTTTTAAACAGTTTTGTTTGCAAAATATTATTTGATTTACATATGCTATTTCAGTTAAGAAGAAATTTCAGCCATAAATTTATCTCTGTAAAAATATTTTAAACATCCAAGTCAAGTTTTGGAGGAGTATCCAAAAGTTGCGAAAAAATGTCGTGTTGTTAATTACTTTTTTAAAGCAGAACTATTAGTTACACAAAACAACCTAGTTTCAATGATGTAGTTGAAATAATGTACATGAATCAATAATGAATATATTATATTTTTTTCAAACCTTTTAACCTAGCCGTTACTAAGGAGTATGATTTAGAAAGTAACCGTTTTACGGAACTAAAGCGGTGGAAGCCCCTTTAGACATAATGCAGTCAACGATGATACGCGTACGTAAACGCTGTCATTTCAACCAATAAATATATTCCGGCAGGTTCCAGTATTATAAGTAGCATATTCTTGTTCTTCTTTAGGCATTTGGTTGCCGCACTTAGTCCGTAGTGAGGAAAGTAATTCATCGATAGCCGTAAGTAGCATATTATCGTACATTATGACAACCGACCCTAGACCTTCTAATTTTGTGGTATCACTATGTGTCTCGTACGACAGACATGTCGCTTCCAATCACAGTATTAACAGATTTTACGTACTGGCACTTTTTGTTCATAACACCTTGTTTTTGATAATCATTCCCTGGTCTAGTGTTGATGTTCCACTCGTAAATTCAGACTTACACTACAGTGTAATGCACTTGCAGCGGTTCATCGTCCGTATATTTGTCAGGATTGATAAGTGTCAAAATTAATGGCTTATCTAAGGTATGTTCCAAGCTCCAGTATGGCAGTTTGGGACTTAAGCACCGTCTCGTACCTTCAACTACTCAAAATACTTTTTGTTTACCAACTGTAATAAACGATTTATAAAGGTATATTGTGCTTATACTTTTATTAGAAATACTAGATGTGCCCGCGGTGTACCATGCCTACCCTAACCTACCTACCCTACCTACTCAACCCTACCTACCCTACCTGCCCTACCTACCCTTCCTGCCCTACCTACCATACCTGCCCTACTTTAGAGAAACTCCCTAACCGCCCTACTTGACCTATCTGCCCTAACTGCCCTACCTGCCCTACCTACCCTACTTTAGAGAGACTCCATATCTACCCTAGGATAGAGAGAGCGGCCAATGAATAATCTTCTACAAAGAATTAGAAAACTTAAAAAAAAAGTTTAATGAAAAAAAGCCGTTTTCAAGTTATGGTGTGACCAAGGGAAATAGGAATTAATTTTATATAATATATATAAATTAGTATCTGCTGACGTAATCATGTCGCGGAGCTGTATTAGTACTACGTTCACGTAGTTTGTATCAAAAAAGTGACAAATGACGTCACTAACCCGTATTATGTCCTATGCTTAACACACAGGCTAACAAGTAGTAATCAATAAAAATTATTGTAAAATCAACAACTATTAAATGTATATAAATAAATTGATTTATTTTCTTTGGTAGGCACCATTTGTTATTTAGTGATAAATAACGCAGTAATACACGCAGTCAATTAATTTGTGCACTAAACCCTGTATAAAATTGTATTGTTGCACTTATCACTTTAGAAAATAAATAAATATTGTTAAGTGTTTCTTTTCTATTTGGTGGTGGTAACTTTTGGTGGAAAACTTGCTACTGCGATGCGTTTCATCTTCATTATTAGCTTTTTCATAATTATTTAAATTAAAATAACTCTACTACAGTCATAGATCTGATCTGTCATTAATTTTATTAAAAAAAAATAGAATGATTGGCCAAAAAAGTGCAGTTACATCATACATACTCTTTATGTTAAAATTGAAATAAAAGTCATAGATCTGATCTTTCATTAATTTTTATTAAGAAAACAGAATGATTGGCCAAAAAAGTGCAGTTACATCATATATAGGTACTCTTTATGATAAAATTGAAAAAAAAGTCATAGATCTGATCTTTCATTAATTTTTATTAAGAAAACAGAATGATTGGACAAAAAAGTGCAGTTACAACATACATGCTCTTTATGCTAAAAATAAAAACAAATCTAGTATAGTTATCGGCACGTAACTTGGCAAAGTTTTGACGTAGTGGGGTTAAGTTCGCGCGTAGTGCTCGAACTGACCAACCACTATATAGAGCGAACGGAACGTGGACGCGACGCGATTGGTCTCAACTGACCAACCAATCGCGCGCTCGGAACGGTGCTAAACTTACCCCGCGTCCCGCTTGGTAACCAAAGAGACCTGAAAACGACTTGTGCGCATCTAACGACTCCTGCCAAATTACATGGCGACAACTATACCTACCTATATATTTATTCAAAAATAAATACTCACATCACTAATTCATCCTACTGTCATCAAAATAACTTAATTTTCGCAGTCGCAAGTTATTTTAAGTACATAAAAGTATAAATCACAAGGTTTATTCTTTCAACACATACTCATATAATAGATTGGAGTTTTTTTTTGTTCTACCAAATTGTTTTAGCACTGTGATATTGTGATGTTAACACACAATATGTACAACATAATTCTGTTGGTACCTGTTTTAGTAAAGTAGATTCAGATTTTTTATATAAGCCTATACTGTCCCAATGGTGGGCTAAAGTCTCTCTCATATCCTTCCAAGTATCCAATTTTTCAGAAATAAAATACAAAAATTTTTAAGCAGAATTATCAAACATAGCCACTGAATTAATCACTTATTGGATTTTGACACAAGAACTAGACTGAAACACATACAAAATTGGTACCATCAGATTATTTCTTACCCTATTATGACTACCTAATATAAAACACCATACCTCAACTTGAAGATTTTCCAGGTCGCATCGGAACGCCTCACTACATGGCTCCGGAGGTGGTGTCGAGCCAGCTGTACGGCAAGCCGGTCGATGTGTGGGCTGCCGGCATACTGTTGCATGTTCTGCTGGTCGGGTACCTGCCCTTTACTGGGACCAAGGAGAGGCTGTTTGAGGCTATTTGCCGGGGACGTTTGCGGGTATGTTGTTCAAATCTCCATTTTCGATAGTTACCAAGCCTTAGCTTAGAGATTGATATTACCTCTTTTAATCTTCTCATAATCTTCTCAAAGAAAGAAATAAAGAAAAACGTTTATTTACGCCAGGCACGACGCATACCATAAAAAAACAAAGGAAAAACTTAAATACAAATATATGCGTCACAACCACGCAAAATGGTCATCGCTCAGCATAATCCTGGGACTTAGGACCATTATATCCCAAAAAACTTTTAATCCTCCTTTGTCTCCTAATTACCGTGATTTCCTTACGCATTGATTTGTTTTAAATATCGTTTTTTGGTAAACGACCTTCGAATGATGTTATAGGCCATGAATTTGCTCCCCAGAAATAGTTCGCAGGAAAATCCACCTCAAAATTCTCAATTCGACTTGAGCTTGTTTTTCTTTTAACTGCCTGGAATCACGCATTACTGAAATTTTATACTAAATGTATGCTTGTTATTTTCATCACAGTTCGACGCACCTCTCTGGGAAGACATCAGCGACGCCGCTAAGGATCTGGTCCAGCGAATGTTGACCGTGGATCATACTCAGAGAATCAACATACAGGAGGTCCTGAATCATCGCTGGATAAGGGTACGTTTATATTAATATATTTATATTAATATACTAGCTGACCCCCGCGGCTTCACTCCCGTCAACTGGCTATCTACCTACCACCTACCTAAATACCCTACCTACCATACCTACTCTACCTATATACCCTACCTACCCTATCCTACTTACCCTACCTACCCTACACTACCCTACCTACCAATTTGTTAAACTATTTATTTGAATAAGAATTAATACTACAATACGAATGTAACCAACTTTTGTTTCTATCGGCGATCTAATTAAAATTTATAACCTTAAAGGTCTATCCACACATATCAGGGGCGTGTCCGTGCACGGGCCCGGGCACGTCCCGTGCACGGACGTGTGTGAACGAGTTCATATAACATGTTTCCACCGATATTTTTTTGAGCCCCTGACGGGGCACGGTCTGTCCACGTCCCGTGCACGTCCCGGGCACGGCCCTGATATGTGTGGATAGACCTTTAAGCTGTTATTGTGACTTAACTCTGGTAGTTAGATATATTCCCTAGCAGAATTGTAGGAAACAATGAGTATGTACTTTAATCATGTAGTACATATTTTTTGAGAAAACTAATGATGATACATCATTAGTTTTCTCAGTGCACGCAAAAGAATGATATTTATAGGCAAAATTTTAATACTTTGGTTTATATTATTGCAATTTTCATAAGAATCTCAATTTTTTTGAAAATAATTTATAGCCTATGACACTCAAGAATAATGTAGCATTCTACTGGTAAAAGAATTTCAAAATCGGTTTAGTAGATCCAGAGATTACCCCCTACAACCTCACAAACTCACAAACTTTACCTCTTTATAATATTAGTATAGATTTGCTTGCTATTAGAGGATCATCATTTCAGCCAAAAGACGTCCACTGCTGGACATAGGCCTCCCCCAGGCGTCGCCACATTAGAGGATCATTTGATGACATTGAAAAATAAGCCTTAATAATATTTACGTAAGGTTCAAAGAAGCCAGCATTAAAAACCACAAAAACCTGCAGCATATAAAAACTTATAATGTAATCTGACATTATAAGTTTATACTTTATCCGACCCGAATATTAGTATAAGATTTAGTGCTTTCTTTAAGTAAGTAAATATATAGAACAGGTTAATTAGTATTTTTTTAAATGTATGAATAATACGAAATAATGTAAATATTTCTTATGCTCCTTCTACTACTTAACAATAATTGTTGTGGTTATAAATTATAATTTATTGTATATTCCCCAGGACCGCGAGAAGCAGCTCCGCAACCACCTCGCAGGCACAGTGGAAGAGCTGAAGAAGTTCAACAGCCGCCGTCGTCTCCGCGCCGCCACGCTGGCTGCGGCGGCCGCTGATGATGAGGAGGACGAGGAGCAGCAGCCCAGGAAGGCTGTCATGCTGGAGGAGGCTTGTTCCGCTGGTAAATTCAGACTACGGAACATCGAGATGCCGTTGATGTCGGCGGCCATTGCCAAAGACAGCATTGTCAAAAGTTGCCAAACAAGCCAAGCATCTCAGAGAGTAACTCTATAAAATTGTCTACCCATGACAATCCTGACTATGACATTGACAGCCGCAACTTGTGCGTACCGCGATTGCGCGGCCTCAAATATGTTGTAGTCGATGCCGACTTCTCGTTGAAACTGTATTAGGGTGTATTGAGACATCATAGTTAAAAAAGAAACAGAGCTACGCAGGTCTTAAAGCTCTATGCCATTCTAGCAAAAAACGGCCTTAGGTCCTCGTCACAGGAATTCAATGCCACAAAGATGAACTTGCTATCGTGCTGCCATCTAGTATATTTAGAAGTTTTAACAGCAACACTTTGGTCCATTTAGTTGGACGAAAGCACTTGCAATCGTTGCCAAATATTACCACAGATGGCGTTGATTCAAGCTCAGCATCGCCATGACTAGCGCCATCTGGTAACATTTTTTTGTTATATATTCAATCCTGCGGAATATAGATGGCGTTAGTTTCTGTCACAAAAATTAAATGACTGACCAAGTCATGTACATTCTTCGTACATTATTTTAAATGTATTGTTTGTTACAGCTGTGAGCTTGATTGTGGAGTCCCTGGACGATGTATCAGTGCTGCAAGATGGCCCCACAGTCATGGATCCTGATCTGTTCCACAGCGTGCTTGATGATCTGCAGCTTAGAGCTTTCTTGGAGGTAAGCAAATTAATAGCTATAACATCAAAATAAGCTCGTATTCATGAAAGGGTGGGCAATAATGTAATATGATACTGAGTTCAGGTGACACTATAGCAATTAAAGATAATTTGGGCAGCGATGCGACAGATGTCAAAGTCTATTTGGGCCGCGTATAGGTAATTATTATTACCCTTAACATTTTTGTATTTTTTTTTTCGATTTGGTCGCTATCAGTCTTTTGAACTATGAGCAGATGAGATGGTCCGGATGGCATGTTAGTGCATGCTACTCAGTGGAGTCTGCCCTATCTTTACTGAGTCACTATTGTCGCCATGTGTATTTATCTCCTCATTGACCATAGGAATATTGAGGATTTAAAGCATTACCCTTAACGGCAAAGATTTTATTTTATCAATGTTAATCAATTTCTTCCTTTCTATCCTTGCTGTCAGCATTTAACACTAAGCCTTAAATTGAGGTTGAAATGTTGAACACACTTTTATGTTCTCTTACAGTTTGAAACTACTACATCTATCTATCCATGTTAGAACATTTATAAAAAAAGCATTCTGGATTGAGCTAAGCATTGGGCTTGGCAATGCAGTACCTTATATTAGCCATTCTTAACTTCTACGCTTCTCTTCACTAGATCTACGACCGCATAGCCAGCACAGTAGTAGTGACCAGCGGACGCGCCCCAGCAGCAGAAGGTCGGCAGCGCTGTCGACAGGCGCTGGAAGCTGCCACCCGCCTGCGACACGCCGGGCCCGCGCCTGCTGCTGCCACACCCGCCACTGCGTCCGCCATCCACGAGATCCGGAGGCTGCTGGCTCTGCCGCATATCAAGGTAAGATAATGCCCGTCCTCTGGACTAATGTAAGGCCATAACTAAATCGTTATAGTAATAATAGCTAAAGACAGATAGACCGACCGCACCGGTTTCTTAAACCGGGCTTACATTTCTTGATCTTTGACTGTCGTTACGAGCAGCCAGGATCTCGAAAGCCTGACCAGTCTTGCCAAAGAGCATCGTCGGGACTAGTAGAGGTCTGATAGGCACTTGTTCCATGTAAAATAATGGCCATCGCCACAACTGCTATTGCCTCCGCGATACACGAGATCCGGAGGCTGCTGGCTCTGCCCTATATCAAGGTAAGGTCATAATATCCACATAGCCAGCACAGTAGTAGTGATTAGTGGCCTAGCCCTGCAGCAGAAGGTCCTGAGGTGGCTGGCACTAGAAGTTGCCACCCGCCTGCGACACGCTGGGCCCGCGCCTGCTGCTGCCACACCCGCTACTGCGTCCGCTATACACGAGATCCGGCGGCTGCTGCCTCTGCCGCATATCAAGGTAAGGTTATTATGTCCACATAGGCAGCACAGTAGTAGTGAAGAGCGGACGCACCCCAGCAGCAGAAGTTAGTACTGTCGACAGGCGCTGGAAGATGGCACCCGCCTGCGAAACGCCGGGCCAGCGCCTGCTGCTGCCACACCCGCTACTGCGTCCGCCATAAACGAGATTCGGAGCCTGCTGGCTCTGCCGCATATCAAGGTAAGATCATCGTTAACATTTCAGCTGAATGTAACCTACTGTTAGACATGTCAAGAGTGAAGATTCCTTCTTCGCAAACATGCTCCATCGTCGACCACTTACCAACTGGTGAGATGGTAAGCAATGTTGAAAGCAAACACAACAAAAAAAAAGGTAAATCCCCAAATTCAGGCACATCGACGCGTCCAACGCTGCATCTTCCAGCGTAATCGCCGTGCCAGAACCTTTCGATTCAACCATACGCTAAGATTATCTCTCTTAAAGCAACTTTTGTGCGTCCTATGGTCCTACGTTAAGCCATAAGTAAAATTATAAGTATAATAGCTACAGTAGTAGCAGCTTTAGGCACGACGGATATAGTTGAACCCTATGTTTTCGTCCCCTAAGCTTCTGATCCCGGCTGTTATTTCTAGATCTTCAGTATTTTCGCGTTTTTGTAGAAAGTCAGACCAACCAGTTTCACTTAGCCCAGTATAGTTCTCGCCAAACTTCTTGGCCGCCCTGAAGTTGGCTACAATGGCTGCGCAGTAGTAAATCTCATACAAAAACAGCACCGTTTAGTGCCTCGCGCATTCGGTAAACCAACTTCTGGGCGGCCCAGAAGTTTGGCGAGGACTTTAATTGGATTATGGAGTTTAGATAAACAGTCGCATTTATTATTTCATGACAAATACCAAGTCTGAGTCTATCAGGAACGCTACTGTGTATTTTTATCACGTCTTGTTTCGTTCAAAAATCACGACAAATCAACAAGTTCAACAACATTTTGAAAATATTAGGGCGGTTACGCACTGCATCCGATCCGAAACCGAGAAATTACGGTTCCGAAGTAGCCGTAGTACTTCTTGTGGAACTCTATCCGTCATACTTCAGAACATTTCCAATTTTGATAGAAATCGGAACTCAAATCACGCTTCGTAAAATTACGTTAGAAAACATAAATAACAAGACTTCACCCTCAAGGCTATCCAATACAAAGAATGTTTCCCAACAAAAGTATAACGAACACGAGTCCAATAACCTCACAAAGAGAAGTCATCCAAACATGCTACCTTCAAATAAACGATAAATACCTTCGCGCAACTCACGCTTTACCTTCAAATCACGTTCACCACAAAATCGCTGTACAGGCAACCAATTTTATCGAACCTTCATATATTTACAAAATATTTCATTGCCTTACAAAAGTGTTGTTAGAGGCTTTGCAGACTTGCTACTGTTTCGGCGATCGGCGATTTTAGGATTTCATGTAGACATTAATTTATTTAAGAGTACATGATTAACATCACATATTAAAAAAAAATACAAAGCGATGTACAGTACAGTGCAATTTCACAAGCCGAAAATTTATAGTTTTAAATAAAACGTGCGTTTACAAACATATAAACTCACATACACAAACACCCAGAGCCGAAACAACTATCTGTAGGTCATACAAATATTTGTTCCGTGCGGGAATCGAACCCGCGACACGCAGTGCAGCAGTCAATCGCTCAACCACTGCGGCAACCGTGCGCCCATATAAACAACAAATAAAAAAAATTAAAAAATACTCAAATACTACAACGCGTTTTGGCATTTCTTTGACTGCTGTTGCGGTCGCAAAACCTCGCAATTGCTTTGCAATCAAAAGTCATTCATTCAAATTTCGCTGAGAAATCAGCACTTTTTGAACGTCGAAAAATATAGAAAACTGGCCAAGTGTGTATAAGACTTTGCTCATTTAGGGTTCCGTACCAAACCGCAAAATCAAGTTGGTTGTAATAGGAAAAATGAGGGCATTTCAAAAAAATCTGATTTATCAATATATTGGTGTTTGTTAAAATAAAAGTAATAATGAACATTATCACCAAATTTGAAGTTTATAGGGCAAAAAATTCTTCTTCAGAACAAAATTTTGTTAAAAAACCTGACTTTGTTCGTTGTCATTCCTTTGATTTCCAATATTTTTTAAAACAAAAAATACAGTATGTATCTACTCAACGAGCTCTAAACAACAATACTCCACTCGATGGGGTAGGTCAAAAAATTAATTTGTTTGGCTTTGGGTCAACAAGATGCTTATACTGTAACAATTTGAAGACTGTATCTCAAACCGTTTGGCTGTAAAACCTGTGTGACAGACGACGGGCAGACAGACAGACACGTGAGTGAAAGCAATAAGCCTAGCGTCTCTGTTAGGACCCTTTATACTGTAAAAATTTGAAGACTGTATCTCAAACCGTTTGGCTGTAAAACCTGTGTGACAGACGACGGGCAGACAGACAGACACGTGAGTGAAAGCAATAAGCCTAGCGTCTCTGTTAGGACCCTTTATACTGTAAAAATTTGAAGACTGTATCTCAAACCGTTTGGCTGTAAAACCTGTGTGACAGACGACGGGCAGACAGACAGATACGTGAGTGAAAGCAATAAGCCTAGCGTCTCTGTTAGGACCCTTTATACTGTAAAAATTTGAAGACTGTATCTCAAACCGTTTGGCTGTAAAACCTGTGTGACAGACGACGGGCAGACAGACAGACACGTGAGTGAAAGCAATAAGCCTAGCGTCTCTGTTAGGACCCTTTATACTGTAAAAATTTGAAGACTGTATCTCAAACCGTTTGGCTGTAAAACCTGTGTGACAGACGACGGGCAGACAGACAACACGTGAGTGAAAGCAATAAGCATTGCGTCTCCGTTAGGACCCTTTATTTGTAAAAATTTGAAGACTGTATCTCAAACCGTTTGGCTGTAAAACCTGTGTGACAGACGACGGGCAGACAGACAGACACGTGAGTGAAAGCAATAAGCCTAGCGTCTCCGTTAGGACCCTCCGGGTACGGTACCCTAAAACCTGCCCCACACACCCGACATTGCTTCCCAGTTAGTGTTTAAGCTTGGAAGAAAAATTGGCGCAAACAAATTTTGCTGCATCGCGTATTGGCGATTCCCTGTGTTTGAGCGCAGGCTGAAATTGTGATATTTTGTGTTTTTGTCAGCCCCTGTATCGAGCTTCTCAAAAGCGACTTAGACGCTGATTTTACCGATGCTGAAATAACATTATGATGGTTTTAAGAAGTCAGTAGCTATACCAAGTTTCCGAAACACGACTAACTCACCGATACCACAGATAATATAAAACTAGCATACAGAGGAGCTCGTGGCTAAATAATAACAGCCGCACGGGTCGATCTTCAAGGTTAAGCAACGCTTGACGAGGTCGGTCCGTGGATAGGTGACCATTTCAACATAGCGAGTTTCCTCCGTGCCTCGGAAAGCACGTTAAGCCGTTGGTCCCGGCTGTCATTTGAAGATCTTTGACAGTCGTTACGGGTAGTCAGAAGCCTGAGGTCTGACACCAGTCTTGCCAAGGGGTATCGTGTTACCCAGTTGCTGGGTTGTGGAGGTCTGACAGGCAGTCGCTCCATGTAAAACACTGGTACTCAGCTGAATCCGGTAAGACTGGAAGCACACTACAGATGCCTCATCCCATACAAAGAAACCGTGCCGACGTAACTAGCGTTTTTCATCTGATTATACCGATTACTTTTTGGAAATCGATCGTGTTCGGTTCCGTTCCACGGCGATAGATAGATCACCATCGATATCCTTGAAAAGGAACCGAACGCGATCGATGTACATAAAATAATCAGTATAATCAGTACAGTACGTCGGTATGGTTTCTTTATATGGGATGAGACATCTGTATGCTAGTATTATATTATCTGTGCCGATACTAAAGGCAGCATGTCTGCTAAGACCCTTACAAAAGTTTTATTAGAACACACGTGTTCTGAATACAAAACAATGTTTTATGCAAACAAAATTCAATATCCATTTCCTTCGTTGTTTATAACTTGATAGACAACGAGTCCCGGAGGAACTATCCATAGGACCGGATGATAGTTTTCTTTATTTTATAGATAATCTTAATATACTGTGCACTGGTTTGTTGTAAAACTTTTATTTTATTTTGCGGTTTTCAAATTGAATAGGAAGGCGATTTGTATGTTGTTGTGTAAGGATCGTAAAGCATATAAGCATATTGTTGAGAACATAACTTGAATGAAGGAATATTTTCAATGGTTTTATTGGATGAAATTGATTCATTTAAACACTATGTTTCATTCAATGTAATGTCCTTTATCTACACTCACAACTTACTGTTTCAAATATCAATTAAAAAAATATTGTTCAAACACGTACTTTATATTCGTGGATAGGAAAAATTTAAAAAAAAATACAAACAACTGCATCATAAAATAACTTTTTAATTTTTATAGCACACTTTTACTTTTTAATTTAATGGCGCTTATGGGCTCATCGACTTAATGGAAAAAGTAGTGTCATTGTCTATGGAGGCGCGCGCTGCGTAGTCATGCGCAATGAGAATCTAAATTGCCCGCCATACCGCATATTTTACAGTTTCCGCTTTTGTTTTATTGCAACTGTATGAGTGAAGATAAAATAGTGTATGCAACGGCATATAATTAGGAATTAAAACACTTGCGTGTTATTATTATTCGGCTTCGCCTCATGTGATAAACCCACGCTCGTGTTTTAATAACCCCTATTATATGACCATTGCATATACTACTATTACATAGCGGCACTACTAAATACAGGATTACTGTTACCAGTAATCCTGTATTTAGTAGTGGTTTTCCCATGACAGGATGTGTCAGTTTGAACTTAGATAACTTACTTAAATAACCGTTAGTATTCTGTACTCCAACTAAAAGTTGCTCTTCTTACGTAGCCGTAACATGATATGCAGCAATAGAAAGAACATTTTATACCTGTTACCAAAAAAAAAAGGTTCCTTATAGATACAAAAAAATATCTGTTACACCGGTTCTTAAGAAATATTAAGGCATACCACGTGCAAAACGAATACACATAAGTGTACCAAATCATACTGTGTACGTACATTTACTGGTCCTTGTAAAACTTTCACACTCTACGCCGTACCTCGTCATCTGCATGTTGTAGTGGGGTCACCACAATATCTCACAATGACGGACAAGTTTCATAGGCTTGTGTTCACTTATTCACGATGAGACTGCGAATAGGAAATGCATTGAGATAGGAGAGTGGAGGATGAAACTTTACATTTGTTTTCGACGGTTTTCGTATTTATTTTGTTACCTTTTAGGTGCGTGTCCCGTATTTTCGATAATCTTATGGGACAGCAGAAATTTGGGGTGGCGTTTTTAGGGTTCCGTACCCAATGGGTAAAAACGGGACCCTATTACTAAGACTCCACTGTCCGTCTGTCAGGCTGTCTGTCACCAGGCTGTATCTCATAAACCGTGATAGTTAGACAGTTGACATTTTCACAGATGATGTGTTTCTCTTGCCGCTGTAAAACAAGATATACAAAAAACATAATAAAATAAATACTAAAGTGGGGCTCCCATACAACAAACGTGATATTTTTGCCGTTTTTTGTGATAATGGTTCGTGCGTCGTACGAGTCCGACTCGCACTTGGCCGGTTTTTTGTCACTGCGTGAGTTATTTTTCTTTTGTTGACACCTTTTGTTTTAGTTAAAGTATCTGTAACAAATAAATTTATCTCCAAAATATTATTGAGCCTCGAGTTGAAATATTTATGTTGCTGAAAAAGATAAGGTGGAACCAGACTTGAAACATCCAACGCGATCTTAGTGTGTCGTGGTATTTAATGTATTTTATTTTTACGTCTTTGTGTCGTTGTTTATCCCTCTACATAGCCACCCATGCTTCTAAGGGTATTACATGAAAATGCAACATTTATATGGCTTAGGTTAAATCCTAAGTCTCACTAAGTAATAAATCCTATGTAATGGATCTGGCTTCTAGCATTTCTAAGTAAACCAGCATTCGTTAGTATGTTCTCGTTCAAAATACAACAAAAGAGAACTGGGTCCGTGTTCTTCAAAATTCATGGAAGCACGACTGACTGCTACTGAAGTGTAGATAAAATTCTAGCTTGTGGCTCTGAATCTAAATATTGGTTCTTTTTAGGGTTCCGTACCTCAAAAGGTAAAAAAAGGAACCCTTATAAGATCACTTTCTTGTCCGTCTGTTTGTGTGTCACCACCGATTTTCCCAGGAACGTGTGGACCTAGCAAGTTAGGTATACTGAGGTCTATAGTCCCTATTAGGTGTATAAAACCAAGGTCCTTAGTCAACCCGATAAAAAGATATAGGAAAATTTAGATTTTCGCGTAAACTTGTAAGTACTAAAATTTTACTAAATATTCAACTTTTTAAATTTTTCGGTATTTTCCCTTTTCTTGTGCTGTAAGACCTTGCTTTTAACCAAAATTGTCAATTCTAGGTCAACCGGAAGTTCCCTATAGGTTTTGGGTCGAAAACCTATATGATTGTTCCCGTTGACCTAGAATCACGAAATTTGGCAAAAAGTAAGGTCTTACAGCACAAATAAAGAAAAAATGCCAAAAAAATTAAAGGGTGTCCCCATACATACATAGTTGACGCCACCCTGGAACGGTACGGAACCCTTTGTGCGCGAATCCGACTCGCACTTGGTCGGTTTTATACGTTGTGATAAAAGAATGTCATAAAAATTTACACCTGTATTGGACTATACTCCGTACGGTACCTGTAAGATACTTGATAATTTACGCAAAATCTATTGAGTACTTTGAAAGTATGGAAAGAAAACGAGTCTCGTCTGTGTTTCTGCTTCATTAAAACAGGTGAGTTCGTGTTTAAGAATATTGTATCGTGAATAGTCTTCGGTAATAGAAGACAATTTTGTTGCTAAGTTAAGGTTGTATTTACATAACTCGCCTTTGTTCATACACTAACAACAGACGCAGTTTCCCGACAAACAAGCTCTGCAAAATCGATGACGATAAATTAATTTCCTGGAAAAGACAAGCAGATAATGAACGATTGTTTTTCTGCAATCTAGTCACCAGGAAATTGGCTCATAAAAAAATAAAAAACTTAATTCTCAACTTCCGAGTTCTAGGATTTTATTAAAGCGATCCTACGCAACTGGGGCATGATCCGCGGACGCTCGAGCATATATTTTTCTCTATTTTCTGGCGCAATTCCGTTCTATTGACATCTCCATGCACTTAGAGTCCCTTTGACTGCCCGTACGGCTCTTTCGATTCAGTACATTCGAGTCAGTCTAGATTTTATTGTGTAAAAGAGTATGTTTCCCCCATGGCCAGTTTGTAACACGAAAAGCGAGAGGTATTTGGATAGATTGGGATTTATAGCTTTAAAAAGCAGAGGATTTTGTAAAGCAGAGCTACGACCGTTGAATAGTTTCTTGAACCTCGTTTGAGCTCTCTCTGGATCTATAACCAGAGACTCAAGAACCGGTCGAGACTAAAAAAAAAGAAGTAAGAAAATTTTAAAAGATATTTCATGCTTTTATTTATGCTCTATGATGCAAATCTCTCAAAAGTTGTGGAACAACTGAGCGCTAGAAAACCATCTCGTAAACTCTAGTAAAAGTGAGGAGTTTTCAGATTATAATAATGTATAGTCCCCGGCATGTAACTTGGTAATGTTTTGGCGTAGTGAGTGTAAGTTAGCGCATAAGCCGCGAACTGACCAACCACCATGATGAAAGAAAGGAACGTGAACGCGACTCGATTGGTCAGTCGATCCTTATGTCAACTGACCAACCAATCGCGCGCTCGGAACGGTGCTAAACGTTCCCCGCGTCCCACTTGGTAACCAAAGAGACCTAAAAACCACTTGTGCGCATCTAACGACTCTTGTCAAGTAACGTGCCGACAGCATACTTGGTCGTTCCATTTTTTTTTAACTAAAACCGTACCTGTATCAAATGTCTTAGAACTTTTTTACGAAAGTAGCATAAAATTCGTTATTTTTATCAAAACATGGTAGCGAATATAACATAATAATTTTGACAAAATCACATATACCAGGCTGTCGAAATTTCGACTGGTTGTTTGTAGTCCCTTCCTCCTTTGTAGTGGACACAGAAAATACAGGGATACATTCAATGGTTGTACATGGAATCTATTCTCCGAGCAGGTAAAGCCCTCTCAATCCTCCTTTGATAAAGTACCCAAATATATTACTGTGATATAATGTAATGTTAGTACATTATCTGTGCTACGTTGTAAAGCAGATGTTCGCGCGAAATGGCTCATTCAATTGAATTACAATACGCGAACGAAATCATATTCTAGATTGTGATTTATATGGGTAATGTGGCTATTCTTCATTCGTTTCGCGTTTAGGGGCACCTATATATAACTACCAGACAGTGTAAAGTTAAGAGAGGTCATGTGTGCCGTTATTTTGAGCATAAAGTGTAAAGTTTATGAAAGCTGGTGTTAGTGGTTTTCTTAAGATAAAATCCTTATCGTCTTAACAGTGGGTATTAAAGAAAATTTTGGGTCGTAATCGTAAAACTACGAGACTGGTAAGCTTGCTATGCGATAACAATCCACGCAACAACTTGAAGCTGTTCATGTTATTTTCAAGAGTAGTATTTTCTTGTTATGAAAATTTAGCATAAGCCTCTAAGAAAACACTGAAGACATATTATTTCATTTTTTAACCGACTTTCCAAAAAGGAGGAGGTTCTATGTTCGACTTTATGTTAGTATTTTTTTTTTGTTTAATTTCACCGATTTCTCCGTCAATTGTGGACCGATTTGAAAAATATTTTTTTTGTTTAAAAGATTATGTTCCCAAATTGGATCCATTTTAATTTCGTGAAGATCTGATGAAGAACTACGGAGATATACAACAGAACTCTTCAATAAATGATGTAAAATATATCGGGATTGCTGCAATCACATGTCTGTTTATTGTTTATACCATTTCATAACATAACACCACGCAAGTACGCTCTAAAGGGGTACGCATATTTGTACAGTTCACCTTGGTACACTCTCATTTCACCGGTTATGTTCAAGTTTCATAATATTCGGGTAATCTATTCCGGCATTATAGATACCTTACTAAAGAACTTGCCTATTAGGTACAACTGAAAAGGGAAAAATAAAAATAAACTTTTTACAAAAAAATACCACCGTCTCCCAAATAAAAACACTATTAAGTGGAAAATAACTTTCTTTTTGGAAGTCTTTGGAAGGTACCAGTTATTTTCCACTTTATAGTGTTTTTATTTGGAAGTCGGTGGTATTTTTTGTAAAAAAAATAAAATATATAAAAACACTATAAAGTGAAAAATAACTTTCTTTTTGGAAGTCGGTGTCAATAACGAAAAAAATTGATACCTTCCAAAACTAAACTTATTTTCCATTTTGTAGTGTTTTTTATTCGAAGTCGGTGGTATTTTTTTGTAAAAAATTGTTTTACTCTCATCATTATTCTTTTGAGCTTGTCCTAATTTATTTGGGGTCGGCGCAACATTTCTTACTCGTATTTCACACTTCTCTACGTCTTTCGCACAGTCCACCCATCGTTTCTTCGGCTTTACTTTTATAGCAATTCACATATGTTGTAACCAAAACTTTTTTCACTTTTCAACCGAAAACTTCAAAAAGGAGGAGGACTGTATGAATATATTTGTATTATATAAACTCAATTTCCTTATTGTTGTTGTATAACTGCACAGCACATGTGTGAGTACTGTGTACCCAACTGTAAATCTACCATTTACTGTACCTATGCGGCGTTCGTTGACTTGTGTGTGCCCTGGCCGTTGAGTGTGTCATGCTCTCTCAAATGTCTCTCTGATGGTGGCGCGTGTGTTGGATCATCCGGTTCCCTTCATGGTGGTTCAGCTGGGTGGTGCCAAATCATGCGTCATGTTCGTGAACGGACGCCGTCAGTTGGGATTGGTCATAACTTGACTGCTTCGGATGTTAATGTTTTTCTAGTATCTATTATATAACTGCACAGTACATGTGTGAGTACTTCTAATACTTTATGTCTTTAGGTGGTATGGTGGTGTGTAGTGCTATTCTGGGTGCATTGTCCCCACATATATGAACTAATAACTATATATGTACCTATGTTCCTAAATATTGTAAAAAAAACAATAATTTTTTAAAAGAGTAAGTATGGAGTTTCTTGTGCATTCTTCTCCATAACAAGCTACTTTCCGAATGCACGGTAGAATCATTTTTATGTACGTTCAAAAGTGCTGCTTGGTGGCCTAGTTGAAATAAAATATCGTTGTCTTTGTCTTTGTTCTCAATTCGAATGTACGTTTTTGTATATTTGTTACGAGATTACTCCGCCAATTATGAACTTACGATTTTGATTATTCTGTTTTTATTTGAATGGTAACTGGTGCTTCTGATGTGGTCCCATTTAAATTTGATCAAGATCTGACGAGTAGTTTTTAAGTTATCCTTAATAATGCGTATTTTTTTAGTAATATAAGGTACCAAAACCAATAAGAAAAAACAAAACAAAACGCTACAAAGTGAAAAACAACTATCTTTTCTGATGTCGGTGTCAAATACGAATAAATAATAGGTGCCTACCTACCAAAGACACCAACTGCCGAAAATAAAATATTTTTTCGCTTTGCAGTGTTTTTTTTTGGAAGACGATTTAATTTTTTTGTTAAAAAGTTTTTTTATGTCTATTCCCGGCATATCAAATAATGTAACTTCACATAACCGAAAATTCATAGTAATAATTATAACAAGTAGGTATCGCAACGTTTTTGTCCCTTTCAACAAAAGATTGGCGGCTCCAAACTATCAAACAGAACCCGCCCTGTCCCCACACGCCCGCGTAACTTAACACATTATTAATGAATACTGCACTCGTCGCCCGCAAAATATAATTTATCTCGACAAACTTTCACAAGTGTCAACCCTATTTCATTTAATGAATGGGATCAAGTTTGGGTGCCTTATCATTTGATGTTATTAAATGTTTACTCCCCCGTGTTCCAGCCATTTTGTGTGATGTTTGAATTGTATTTGAACAAGCGATTCGAAGTTGAAGAGCTATTGGTCTTAATGTCTTTGAAACCGTAATTGGGAAGTAAGAACTTATTGATCGGAAGTAGGTATTGATGCCATTTATAGTAGAACGAACGAAAGCAATTTCGGAGCTAATTAGGTGCTAACATTAGACATAAGTTCCTACAGAAAATTGTGGCAGTATTAACCGAATACGGTAGGTTCAAAACGTTCGATCAATTAGAACGAACAAAAAATGGTGCAGCCTCTTACTCTTGTGCGAATAGCTCAGTTCCAGTTTTTCCTTAACCTAGTTCTTTCCGGAAAATTAATGGGGCGTGTTTGTTGGTTTTTGTGGGAATTGAAAGGCGGCCAACAAGCTTTCGGAACGCTGGCTTTGAATAAGGTAATCATCCAATTTTCAAACGAAAGTAATCATGTTATTCGTGAAAATGAAAGGATGGCAGAATTTTGTTCAGAACTCTGTTTAATATTTGATTTATATTCCTAGAATTCGAATACAATTTCTTCTCTCCAAATGTATTACATGATAGAACATAAAAGCATAGAATCCTACTTTGCATTCTCACGAACTGTTTAAAGTTTGTCATATCGGGCTCGCGTTGAAAGAATAGTGAAGAGGGATAATGTTAAAAAATTCCAAGTAGCATCTGGTTGTAACACGTTCACGAGAAATATGTCTTGAAGTGTGTCATATGCTGGATTCTCATGTCTCCGTTGCATTAAAGGAACGAGTTGAGAAATGTGGAGAAACCCGGTGCTAAACTACTTTTTTACTGTTCAAAATTTCAGTTTTGCAAGTACGTGTGGTCGCGTGCGAGGTTCAATTTTGTGGTTATATTTCCGCTTCTTTTTGGAGTGTTTTTTATTATTTTGGTTATGCTACTCTGACTTGATACAAGTATTTTTTGTGAAGAAAACTTGCCTTGCCTAGAAAATATGCTCTGTATTAGAAAATCGATTACATCATATTAGATCAAGAGACTGATGTATTTTCTATTGCAGTTTTCTCATTGACGTCATTCCATTCAGGTCCAGACTTGTATCGACTAATTTCATCGGTTAATAATAGAGCTGCCACAATTCTATTTTGATCCTATTAGCTACGTGTTAGTCGAATATTTTGAACAGAAACTACACTAATTATTCAAACGTGTACCCATTCTGCAGCCTACGCTGTCTATCAATCAATTATTGGATGCCTGTATCCCGGTTGTCGCTAAAAATATAATAAATATTTCGATATTCTAGTGTCCAGTGGATGGCAGTTTCGAAAATATTTTTGCAAAAATATGTCGCTTTTATAACGAAGGCACTGACATAAAAAAAAACCAATATGAACTCAAAAACTCTTCGAGAGAATTAAAAAGTACAACCACGTAAGTTTTATTACTGACGTAAAACAAACGTAATTTATCCTCAGAAGTTAATTTCAGCTATTTAATATTCAACCAACATTCACCATCCCTAAAATTAAGCATAGAGTTCTCAACTTGCCCGGTATAAAATTCGAAAGTATGAAAAAAAAGACTTGGATGAACGACGGTTATTTTCATTTGAGATAGGATGTTTTTTTTGCGGAATTAGCGCATAATCCTCACTCGTTGACTCATTAATCAACCGCTAACGACTTTAGATTGTGGCCCATAAACGGGCTGAATGCTGACCTAAGCTCAGATACTGCGTTTGCCTTCGCCTCAAATGCACTTCGAGATTACTTTGCCAGATGAAATCGTGGAACTTGAATTGAAAGAGTTTCTTTGTACACCACAAAACCGTCATTGCTCCTTAGATTTTCACAAAAGACGGAGAACTTATAAAACAGAAGTCAAGCTCTTTAGAGGAAGAAGTCAACCAAAGTCAATCCACATACAAATGTAACCTAGATGACCTTTGTGTGTCAAAGAGAATCCCCACAAATCTGCGGTTGAATAATTCAATCGGATGCGGCCATTGCCAGTCAGATTCTGAGTCTCAATACATAAACTAATCAAACATTCCTTCAGTTGTTGTCTATACGCGAACTGCATAGTAATCCGACTTCAACTTACATCTACGAATTCCTATGCAAGTTTTGACCCAAACTATCTGGACCATTTCAATAAATTGATTTGAATGTAACAGAAGCAATAGGAAACTGCCATCTCTCATTTAATTGTTTCCTAGCAAACTAAAATCTAATTTTAATTGGATCACAGCCCAGACATTGTTCCGAAGTTGATGAATTGAAACGCGATGGAATTTATATTCGATCCTACAGTTAAGCATTGTCTTCGTTAGGTATCCGTTACTGATTTGAAGGTTCAAGATTGGCGAGATCTTATTGGCTTTTTTGGGGTATCATTGGATTTCATTGATTGGAACATAAGATGATTGCTCTCCTCAAATTCTTTTCAGAAGTTCCGATACTGTATATTGGAAATACTTATCTCTGTGGTGCTGATGAGTTTTGGATTTCAGTGTCAAAATCTAAACTGGAAGCCTCAGTTTGATATACTAGTTTCTTTGTTACGCTGTTTATCGGGAAACGGGTTAATGCGGTGCTTTCTAGGCGATAGCATCGTATCCTCATATGTAGCCTACACCCTAGCCTGTAAATGTACACTTCTGAAACATCAATCTCTCACAGACCACTACCGAAAGTAGTTAAGTCTAATCCTTTGATCAACGAATACATACTTCTAGTAGAAAATCTTTTTTTCTAAAATATTCTCGCGAAGATAAATTTGCGTCACCTTTGTTACTACCCTATAATACTACAAACAAGCTTTATTATTATGTATTAACAATGATCTTGAACAATATAAAAATAAGTAGGAACAACAATAAATACGTTGTCATAACTCCTTCCAACAGCTATAACTAGTCGACCGGTTTCAGTGTAATAAAACGAATATAGCACGAAGTAGCGAGGGTTATAGTAGTCTTCAATAATACAGCGTCGTTAAATAAGAAGCTTTGTTCGCGGGACATGTCGACAGTGGGACTTGGGCGCTAGATTCGACATGATAAATGTTGAGTACGAGACTCTATCAATTTCAATGGTCATACATCAGAATTTAAGAGTTTTAGCGACAGCGACACCAAGTTAAGCAGCTTTGCTGGTGAATGGTGCTAGGAACTATGTTTTAATTGCAAAGGAAATTCGTCCTGCAAAGAACAATTTGCATGAGATCCTCGTTAAACGCAGGCACGCGGTAATGAAGTGACTAAAGCAGGCTTACGTTTTTCATACAGATAATAAATACTAAATCATAACAGATTGAGGAAGGCGAGTAAAGTTCAGCACTATTATTTACGCCAATAATCGTAGTTCTGATATACTTTTATTTGTTCGTAAGGAAACAGGTTCTGGGAAAGAAGAACGTAAAACTGTCAGAAACTTTTATAACAAAGCTAATATATACGAAGATAGCATCAGGTATAGGTATACTGCTAGCCAAATATACGTTGAAATCGTTTGACTAGATAAAACTTAAGATATTATGGCCGTTGTTTAACTTTAAGTGTTTTGTTCCTGTAGTATATATCGTGTTCTAGGTTTTAATTAGTTTTCAGGTTGATGATTCAACTGCTATTGGTAACTTGGTCAAGTCAGTTTCAGGTATGGCTAATAAGTGGTTATTTGTTTGTGAATTAGACTTAAGCCTATATGTCTTTATGTAATTCTAACACAAATATAGGTCAGTTATCTAGGCCGAGGACAACGTCCGCATTAGCCATTCCGTCACTTTTTCTTTTCATTTTATTTCTCGTGAAATATACCATATTATTTATCTTAGATCTGCATACCGAAACTAATCTGCATGTTTCCCAGAAATTTCTTTTGACAATTCTTTGCGCTTGGATGATTGTGATATCTCACATCCCTCTTGCCGAATTCATAATTTTACGGAAGAGGATTTCTTCCAATCGGCGACGTTACATTTAACATGCAAATTCGATTTCAATTGTTTTCAAACCAAATAAAAACCGAAAGTAATTAGGGGAATGGCAGATGTAATAAAATATATGGAGGCGTTGAACAAGATGGATGGATGGAGTCTTTGATCCCTGATAGCTACAACCTTGGGGGCTTTAAGTCAATAGTGAATAGGTTACTTCTAGGCAAGCATGCTTCATCGTAGACCACATCATCGCTTATCATCAGGCGAGAATGTGGTCAAACGCGAGCCTACTGACGAAGAAAAAAATTATTGCAAAAGTAGATTAGAAAACTTTTTTGAAACTGGTTCAAATATGAGTTAGGTTTGATGGCATTCCAAAAGTATATTTTAATTCTTTTGTGAAAATGGTTTAGATATTGTCAACTCAAAATCTGAACTAATTAAGGATAAAACATGCAAGCAGTTAAATTACAGCCAAGAAAATCCGGAAGAAGACGCCATATTATTAATATATGGGCGCATTGTTCCTGCACGAGACACTAACTAGATTCGCCATGATAAATGTACTGCACGAGATACGCGCCGACCGCTAACAAGATTAGCGTTGATTAACCGAACAATATGAACTGGGTCGGGAGAAAATTAAATTTTTAAAGTTGCCACCTATATGAGAGTAGTGGCTAATGCAGGCCGTTGAATTAGACAGAGTTACTGCTCAACTCACTTAATGTGAACTAAGTGGTTGAGTTTTGTTTTGCATATATGTTCATGTGATAGATTTTTTTTAAGGAGACAGATTTGGTGGAAGCTAATGCAGGGACGGTAGAGTAAGATAGTGTGATTGTTAAAGAACTGGACTAATTTAGCCAGTTATAGCTAATGCTCTTAAGTATTTTGTTGTATAGGCAGTATGCTCATCTCATTTTTAAAGATGCCACCTATACGAGGGTAGTGGCTAATGCAGGGACGGTAGAATTAGATAATGTAGCTCGATCTGTATTTTGAATTGAATTTTGAACTAGTTTAGCTGGTTATGGTTAATCCACTTCATATGAACTAAATACTTAGTACAGTTTTTATTTGGTTGAATAAATTATGTATTATGTTTGTTTTTTTTAAGCTGCCACCTATGTGGTGGAGTCTAAAAGTCTAATCCAAGGAGGGTTGAGTTAGATGGTATTCATCATCATTTCAGCCGAAAAACGTCCACTGCTGGATATAGGCTTCCCTAAGCCTCGCCACACTGATCGTGTCTGTACGTTAGATGGGTATACGTTAGGGCATGAATATCGGAATCTCGGAACGAAATCACCGATATTTCAATTCCGATACTGAGTGATCCAATATCGGAATCAGAAAAAAAACCTTGTGAAGCATCGAGCGAGAAAGCGCGGTTAAGCTCGTTGACTACGGTGATTAGCAGTGGTCGGATATTCTGTTTACTAATCGGGCGCTTATTTACTTAAACTTCACTTCATGAAAAAGTCCTAAGATTGCAAAATGTTACCTTTAAAAGTACAAGTAAATACACAGATTCACATTCCAGATTCAAAGAGTAAAATGCGAATAACCTTTGAACGGCTTAATCGATTTTATTCAAACATAGCTTAGAACACTCGACAAAGTCACCTTTCAAACAAAAAAACTAAATCAAAATCGGTTCATCCATTTAGGTGCTATGATGCCACAGACAGACACACAGATACACAGCAACACACGTCAAACTTATAACACCCCGCTTTTTCCGTCGGGGGTTAAAAAAACGTGTTTCACAAATAATGTAGGTACATGAATCAATCATTAATATATATTTTTTCAAACCTTTTAACCTAGCCGTTACTAAGGAGTAAGCTTTAGAAAGTAGCCGTTTTACGGCACTAAAGCGGTTGAAGGTCCTTAACTGTACTATAAAAGTTATGAGTTTAGCTGGTTACGGCTAATGCCACAAATAAAAAAAACCGGCCAAGCGCGAGTCGGACTCGCACACGAAGGGTTCCGTACCATTATCGCAAAACACAACAAAAAAATCATGTTTGTTGTATGGGAGCCCCCCTTAATTTATTTTATTTTAATTTAATAATTATTATTTTTTGAAGAGAATATACAACTAAACATTCTGTGAATATTTCTAGCGTCTACTTGCCGTTATTAATATCGAGCAAAAAACGGCAAAAATAGCACGTTTGTTGTATGGGAGCCCGCCTTAAATATTTATTTTATACTGTTTTAAGTATTTGTTGTTATAGCGGCAACAGAAATACATCATCTGTGAAAATTTCAACTGTCTAGCTATCACGGTTCATGAGATAAAGCCTGGTGACAGGCTCCCGTTTTTACCCTACCTTTTTTAGTACGGGTACGGAACCCTAAAAAAGGTTATATGACTGAATGTACATTCTGTTGTACGATTTGCTGTGCTAGGTATAGGATCTTAACAATATATTGAAATTCTTATCATTCACAAATCTTAAATTGAAAGTGCATTGGCACAAGCACACAAACAATCCTCAAACTCGCCATCTTGGAAAATCCAATCTCCAAAACAGAACTTAGTTCATGAACTAAAAATACATGTTTATTTCCAACTACTATCCATTTGAACGAACTCCTATAAATTTTAAAGTTCTTTTGTCGATACAGTCACGTGTCGCAAACAGGAAAGTTTGTATAATCCTGGATGCAAAAGTTCCGTTCGTTAATCGGATTCACTTGTTACGTACAGATTTCTAGTGATTATACAGTACGTTGGATTTTAACTTTTGCTAACAAGTTGCTGGTCTTATATTCGGTTATTGACTTGGTTTGTTGCTTAGTAATTAGTTGGGATGGCGACCGCGAACTGGAAGACCGCGAAGTTGGATGGCCTCCCACTAGGTGGACCTGGTTAAGGTTGCGGGAATGCGCTGGATTGGAGACGCACGGGATCGGTCAATGTGGCAACGCCTGGGGGAGGTCTATGTCCAGCAGTGGACGTCTTTCGGCTGAAATGATCATGATGATGAAGTTGGGATGTTTGAACTGAATTTCTTCTGGCTAGATTTTGTCTATAATGTGATTTTTTATTTCGTGGTCTAAACTGACATTTGGGGGGTTGTCACTTTATCGTTACATTAAAATAGCGTCGTACCCTAACTATCCTGATTGATCGAAAGTAAATCGAAAATCGAAGTAGATCGAAAATTAAACTATTTCACGGCATAAAAAAATAATTTGTTTAGAAACTAGCGGCCCATATTTAGTTTCTACTCATTTATGTCAGACTTAATTTTATCGATTGCATTTATTTTATTGTTGATTTCATATTTAACACAATAAAAGTTCATGTACTATGTGTAAGAATACTGTGATATTTAAATATATTACGTTTATATTCATAAAACATTTATTTACACTAATTAGTAAAAATAAATTCAGGAGTCATGTCACATCGATTCGATGAATCACTTATGATTGAGCCTCACCTACAACACTATGCTCCGCGCTTGAAACATTAAAAAAAAATAAGGTCAATAGCAGCTGTCAGTTTAGTCCACGAAATTAAAAATCACAGTATAGGTGTTACTTTTGTGGGTAGGTATTCATTAAATTAATTGGGCTCATGTTACGTTATTACCCGACTACGGCGAAGCAAAAGGGAGGGCTATGTTTTTAACCGGTATTGGTGTAGGTATGTATGTATGTATATCTGATCCCTCATAACTTCTTCTACTTTGCAGAATGTATTGTTTTGTTGCGGTAAGTGGCACGACCACGGTTATGCTCTGAACACCACTATGAATATGTATGAAATACAATCAAATATTTATTTCATGTAAGTTGTTTATTTAATACCCGATACATATCGAATAGTTTGTACATAACAATTTCAGATGAGAATATTTTCTTGTTTCATACTTTTTAGAGCGTGATTTTTCAGTAGTCGGGTTTCTTTATTATGTCTTTGGATCTTCATTTTCAACCGACTTCAAAAAAGGAGGAGGTTCTCAATACGACTGTATGTTTTTTTTGTACGTTTGTTACGCCATTACTCCGCTAATTATGGACCGATAAAAAATAAATATGTTTTTGTAGGATAGGTTTATACAAACCCGAGGTGGTCCCATTGTCACCAAGTCAGAATCTAATGATGGGATCCCATGGAAATCGAGGGCACTACCCAAATATTATAAGCATACACATAGCGATTTTGGTAATATTATCATCAATGCAATCATATGCACTCAGAATTATCATTTTGTGAAGTGGATCTGATGAAGTAGACCACAGATGGCCACTGGAACTCCTTAATAATAAGTATGTCATATCTCGAATAGTTAACTGACTATGGTGAAGGTGAAGCATTACTTTTAAATAAATGGTACCATCAAACTTACCTGATGATGATGTCGGAAGGTAGGCACTGGAATTCCGAAATAGAACAATGTACCCTAGTCATGTTTGGACTTATTGGAATTGTCATGATATGTTCTTTGGCTATAAATAATTTTCATGGTACATGGTATATTTGTGGAACCAAAACTAATAAACACATTACCCTCCTTCGGCAGTCGGGTAAAAAGAGAAAAATAACCTTTTAACATAAAAAAATAACCGACTGCCAATAAAAAAACTACAATAGTTATTTATGCTACAAGTGCGGAAGGTAGGTGATTTCCGATGAGTGGCATTTTTATTCACGAGCGAGCGAAGCGAGTGAGTAGATAAATCGACACGAGTCGGAAATCATCTTAAGTACGTGTATCATACAACATTTTATTATGCATTGTCCGAGGGAATTAAAAAAAAATCTGAACCAAGCAAAATTAATAAAATGGCGGGCTTATTCAAGCGCGCTCAGCATATCCACAGATTAAATAATAGTTCCTCGGGCATATCTACTGCGCATGTGCAAATAGCTGTTACGTCGAAACGCAAAAAGGCACGAGCAAAATATACATTCTGCCAAACATATATAATGAATATGTAAAATTAATTTACTGATCCAAATCTAAATCTAATGTAATTTAAAACGCCTTTAATGAAGTATTAGTTTTATTCTACCTTTTATATGAATGACAATCTGTACTAATTTGTAAAACTTTTCTCAAATAATAAAAACTGTATGCGTTGGGCTGACGTTGGCCTTAAAAATTAAAAAAATACAGAAAAGTAAAAAGCACTAGTAAAAAAAGTGACAATTTCCGCACAGTTTGGCTGCTTGGCAAACGCTCTTTTCGAGGACATGCATTGTAAAATTATTATTTTTTGTTAAAAAAAAATTTTGTTAAAAAAAATTTTTTGGATAGCGTTTGGTTTTTGATATCCAATATTCATGTGCCTATACATCGTTAAATACACTGGGAAGTTTTTACATAAAACTGTATGATTTTAAATATTCTGAAATTTGAAAAGGACCGGCTTAACATTATATAAAAATTGTTAACGGAATGAAGGAGCCTAGATCTCACGACACAGGGAATCCTAGTGTGAGGTCTAGGAATTCAATCCACTTGAATGTAACCTTATCAAATACATTTATTCTTATTCTTATTACCTTGATAGGTAATGCATAACCCGCTTTTTCACTTCCTTTGTTCATATGACCGCTTTGAAAGCTGAGCTTTCATACGTAAAATTTTAATTACTAAGACCTAGAAAGGTCTCAAAGAGAATAATCTCGTAATTGAACCGTGAAAATAATTCCTCACAACGGGTTTTGTGTGCTTGTAGCTTTTGAAAGTTCACAGAAATGTTTTACAATGGGTAGGTTAAAATGTTTTTTTTTTTTTTTGTAGTCTATTGGCTTGCGCTTGACCACTATCTCACCTGATGGTAAGCGATGATGAGGTCGTCGGTGAAGCACGCTTGCCTAGAAGAAAAAAAGACCCCTAGATTGTAGCTATCGGGAAACACAGACTCCGGCAGGGAATTCCACTCCTTACGCTGTACGCATAATGAAAGTGTCCCCAAAACGTTTTGTGCGAATGGGTGGGATGTCCACCATGTACCATCGCCGTACGTCTGGTAGTCCGATGATGGAACGGGCTGGGCGGAATTAAATCATGCAATTCCATCGCACACTCCCCGAAATGTAACCCATAAAAAACCGACAAGCTGGCAACTCGGCGACGATGTTTCAGGCTCTGGAGCTTTGACTTGACCAGTGCCTCATTGCCGATGAGTTTCTTAGCCCGCTTTTTAATCGACTCTAGTGCATCAAGCTGGTATTTGGCAGTTCCGTCCCAGAGATGAGAACAGTACTCCATGCACGATCGAACTTGGGCTTGATACAAGTTGAGCAGCTGTTCCGGCGTGAAGTACCTTCTCACCTTCGCAAGAATCCCCAACTTTTTGGCAGACAGCTGAGCCTTTGCCTCAATGTATGGCCCAAAATTGAGAGTCGATGTCAACGTAACGCCAAGAAGCTCAATATGGTCCGGTATTGGCACGGTTACATCACGGAATGTTGGAGCCGGGTGAAATTGGCTCTTTTTGGCGGAAAAAAGACACGCCTGGGTTTTAGCAGCATTAAACCTGACCAGATTAGCATCGCCCCATTCGGAGACTGCCTGCAAGGACAGGTTCAAACGCGCCACCATGGACTCGCGGAGAGACCGGATCTGCGGCCCGGTAGCCCGTGCGTTGAACAGGTATCTCTCAGCAACAGTGCTGTCGTCTGCATACCCAAAGGTGCCGGTTCGGGTGAGGTTTTAGCAGATCGTTAATGTGCAACAAGAATAATGTTGCTGAGAGTACCGACCCCTGAGGGACCCCGGCATTAATATCCATTTGGTTCGACGAGCAGCCATCGATAACCACTCGAATGGACCGATCTCTCAGGAAGTCTGAAATCCAATCACACAGACCACCGGGCAGACCGAATGAAGGAAGCTTACCGATAAGGCTTTTGTGCTAGACCCTTTCGTAAGCCTTCGAGATGTCGAGGGCGACGGCAAGCGCTTCCCCGTGCCTCTCGATGGCCTCACTCCATATGTGAATGGCATACGCTAGAAGATCCCCAGTAGACGCTAAGGATATCGTTAGTTTCTAGGTATGCCAGGAGCTTAGTGTTAAGTACACGCTCCATACTCTTACAAAGTATGGACGTTGCAGAGATGGGTCTGTAGTTGGCCGGGTCAGCTCGACTGCCCTTCTTGGGCACGGGCTGTACGTTGGCTTGCTTCCAAGCATTCGGCACTTTTCCAGTCTCATATAAAAGGCGGAATAGGCGTGTCAAGATCGTAGACAGTTCAGGCGCACAGGTTCTAAGAACTATAGCTGGTATGCCATCAAGGCCACTAGCCTTGTTCACGTCGAGGTTGCGCAGCACCCTACGGACGTCCTTTTGATGGATGCGAATGTCCGAAATACTCGTCTCGCATCCATCAGGAGAAGGAGGGGGCCGCGAATCACCAGGATTCAGACGCAAAGATTCCGCAAAAAGAGAGGCAAATAAATTTGCCTTCTCCTCAGCGGTGTGGGCCAGCGAACCATCGGGTTTCAGCACTGGTGGTAGTGAGGGACGGCAGAAGTTCGACTCGACTGACTTAGCCAGGGACCAAAACGCTTTACTACCTGCTGGGTAAGAAGCAAGTTTGGCCCCTATTCGGCCAATGTGGTCAAACCGAGCCTTTCGCAACACCTGGACTTGGCAGCCCTGTTGAAGGCTTTCTTCTTCAGACCCACGTCACTCGCTTTGCGCGATCGAGCGTTGACCCATGCCAGGTACGCCTCATGTTTAAGCGCGTCGGCGCGATGACATTCGGCGCCAAACCATGGCCGGTCAACGCTGGGCATTGTTACGTCAGAGAACAGAATGTAGTACTCCATTCCACGACGCAGCACATCCGTCACGGCGTCCGCGTACGACGAAGGATCAGCCGAAGAAAAGCAAGTAGGCTGCCAAGGATAACAAGCGAAGAAAGATCGCATGCCATCTCAATCTGCTGACCTGTACCGCCAAACCCGCCGGGTGCATCTTGGGCTGGGATCGGGCGGGGAGTAGACGGACACAGACTTAATCAGACAATGGTCGGAACTACCCAAAGGTGAAGCTATCGACACAGTATCGGTCTGGATCTGTTGTCAGCAGAAGGTCCAAGCAATTGGCTGTGTGCGAATCGACATCAGGCACCCTCGTTGCCCCATGGACCAGCTGGGTAAGGTTTAGCGCAAGCGAAAGCTTACGCATCTCCCGTCCAGCATGGTCAGTGCACTGGTATGGGAAGAGCCACTCCTGGTGGTGGGCATTGAAATCCCCCAGTAACACTAATTGGGCGGAAGGGTACCGCTGCTGTGCCGCATCAGCCGCCTCACTGAGGTACTCTGTGAGCCTGGTTGTCTCCTGATCTCCGCTGTGCGAACGGTAGACACAGGCCATTTTATCCTGTGTCCACCAGAGCCCAAAGCGTAGAGAATCTGGAGTCCTCAAGGTTATGGAGACGCCGATAGCAAGTGTCGTCACGGGCGTACATACACATACACACACCCGCGCGTGTTTTATAATTGAGCGCCAGGGTAAACCCTTGGTAAGATAAGTACGAGACGTCTGAAGGTCTCGCTATCTGCGTCTCCGTAAGAAAAAACAGCGCTGGTTTCTCAGCCTCCAGGTGGTAGTGGACTGAAGAGAGATTTGAGTGCAGACCTCTAATGTTGGTGAGGTGCACTTTGAGGGGGAGGGAGTGCAGCCGCGTTATGAAAACGATGTTTTTTTTTATTATTTATTTAATATAGGTTCGCGCTTGACCATTATCACACCTGATGGTAAGCGATGATGTGGTCGACGGTGAAGCACGCTTGCCTAGAAGTAACCTATTCATTCTTGACTTAAAGACCCCTGGATTGTAGCTATCACTCCTTAGCTGTAAAATGTTTCTGACTTGGGATAAAGTTGTGACCGTTTGTTTCTATTAGGATTCTACTTTGAATACAACTTTCAATTTACTGTGTTACAAGCTACGGTCATATGTACAAAACGTTTTAGGAAATTATTTATGTAGATACCGGTTCGACTCGTCTGCAATCAAAAAAATTTTCAGCCAAGTGAGAGTCGGACTGTTGCACGATGGGTTCCGTACCATTATCGCAAAAAAAACACTTTTCTTGTATGGGAGCCCCACTTAAATATTTATTTTATTCTGTTTTTAGTATTTGTTGTTATAGCTGCAACAGAAATACATCATCTGTGTAAATTTCAACTGTCTAGCTATCACGGTTCATGAGATACAGCCTGGTGACGGACAGACAGACAGACGGATCGTGGAGTCTTAGTAATAGGGTCCCGTTTTTACCCTTTGGGTACGGAACCCTAAAACGTGTGGGCTCCCGTCAGGAACAAAGTTCATCACGCCTTTTTATCAAATATCACACAAAAGTTACATTTATGTAACAAATGATGTAAACAAGTATGGCGGCCAGCGCTTGACGATAATATTCTCTGTCTCGAAAGGCGTAACGCTTTTTCGTGACGTGACAATTTCTACCTGGCGGCGAGAACGGCCTACTGTGACAGGCTTGAGTCACACATTTTTATCACAGTTCTGGAGCAAAAACCGTGATAAAATGCGTAATTCAAGCCAATCACAGGGGTCGTGCAACTCTTACAAAAAGAAATAAAGTGATGCTACATTTAAGATACATTAAAAGACATCCAAGTGAAAAAATATGTTCCCGACCTTCTTGGCTGAAATCTGAAAAATCCAGCGTATGGAGCTTAACACACGAAGAAGTAAATCGATTGGAAAGCATTACGAGTCTTACCCTTTTCACGAGATTCGCCCACCTCCTTATGTTTTAAACCTTCAAGAAAAATAGTCTTACTTTGTCTTAGTATCGGTTTTTGTTTTAAGACCGCCGTAAAACTTACCTATTTAGACACTTTGAGCGATAAATTCTGGACTCTTAGGACTAAATAGAATAACTGCCTTCTTCGTCTTATGCACTGCCCTACAATATCTTATGTGTTGCACATGCTGAGATAGGAGCCTTTTTGCTCTCGCACGGGGTTTTTTATTTTTACTATTGTTTAATTTTTATGCTTATTTCTCGTGTCTCCTGTGCGGGTCACAAATAAAAATGTCTTCTTTTCTTTCTTTTTTTCTTATGGTCACAAGCACTACTGCAGAGAATGAGGTCCTGGGTTTGATGCCAGGGTCTGGTAAAGTGTTATTGGAGTTTTCCATCTGAAAGAAGATACATTCTCAAAATCTATACCAATATTATGAAGAGGAAAGACTTTTTTGTTTGTTTGTGTGTTTGTTTGTACCGAATAGGGTTCGAAACTACTGGACCGATTTTAAAAATTCTTTCACCTATGGAAAGCTACATTATTCCCAAGTAACATAGGCTATAAATTATTAAAAAAAAACAGAGAGATCATTATGAAAATTGCAATAATGTAACCCAAAGTAGCAACATTTTGCCTATAAAATTCATTGTTTGGCGTGCGCTGAGAAAACTATTCATGATACATAAAAAGTATGTACTACATGATTAAAGTACTCATTATTAACTACAAAAAAGCCTACGAGAGAATATATTTCATTATCATAGTTATATATATATATATATATATATATATATATATGTGTATCATAAATAGTTAAAAAATAAATAGTTTAACAAACTAGTAGGTAGGGTAGGTGGGTAGGTAGGTAGGTAGGGTAGGTGGGTAGGTAGGTTAGATGGGTGGGTAGGTCGATAGAGTAGTGTATGTAGGATAGGGTAGGTAGGGTAAATAGGTAAGAGATAGCCAGTTGATGGGAGCGAAGCCGCGGGGATCAGCTAGTTTTGTATATATTCGGAAAATAAATTAAAAATAATGGCTTACATATTAAAATTACCTCCTATAGATACTGTGTTTGGAAACAAACGTGTCTTCGGCGATATTTTGCATGTTTTTTGTTTTAATATTTCTATGATAGCCATAATAAAAAAATAATAAAAATATACATATATTTTACAAATTGTAATGAAAAACAACAAACTTTTTTTTGCGCCGAGGCTGTTCGATTTTTGGGTCATATTTGTCGAGTCGTCTTTCTTAGTAGAAGCCCAGGTATCTATCTGGGTTTGTGCCCGTTTGATGTACGCTTGATCCCTATTACGTGGGACTTAAAACATACCTGGCGAAATTTGGGTATACCATAGGTTTACCTCTACCCAACTCTTCGGGTAGAACAGCTTTTTTTTTTGGATGGGAAATCATCCAATGACTTCTCTCCCACTCCGGGTGAAGCGGGAGGGCGTGTCAGACTTTTACTGACTAAAACCCAACCGTGTTCCTTCAGTTGCTTGTGCGCGGTAACTTTTTAAAATTTATCCGCGACCAAGACAGATATCGGCCTAGCGGACCCCGTCAGTTTTTGCTTACATCTTTGAGGCGCGAGCACTACGCGCCATCGACTCGGGCCTGGTCTTTATCGGACGGCGAGCTACCCATTACTCGCCGTCCGCAAGCCCGCGCCTACGGTGGCCGGGTATCTGCTTGCGACTTGACACGACGCCCAGGGCGTCTCCTGCGGTGGCTAGGGGCGTGAGGTCTCGGGGAGTACAGCCTTGATGTTATGGTTTGTCCAATAAACAACTGAGCAACTGTATTCATCTCAGATTGTATCCAACGATTAAAACAAAAGATCTGTTAATACTACGATTCCTATAATCGTAACCTCAATCATCTGTCACCGATGATTGACGAACGTTACAATCTGATTGGAATCCCATGTTCCATTTACCACTATTGCATTATTAACCGCACCTGATTTGGGAACAAAACCTGTCATCAAAGGTCTCGGTCTACAATCGCTGGAGGCATTGAGCTGAAGTTAGCTTGATTATATTAACGATCTATTACCCGAACAAGCGTCTAGCCCATTAGGTGGCACAATAAGGGACAACAATGAGGCCTATACGTGGAAGTCTAAGCTGTTTACTTCCCTAAAATACTGAGTAAACCTGGACTAAAATTAAAGCTTGATAGTAGGTACTAATCCTAACTAATATTATGAATGTGAGTTTGTTTGTCTGTTAGGCTTTCACGCCTTAACGACTCAATAGATTTGGATGTAACTTGGTATATGAATAGACCAGAATCTGGGTTAGGACATAGAATACTTTAATATAGTTCTCGCCAAACTTCTTGGCCGCCCTGAAGTTGGCTACAAAGGCTACGCAGTAGTAAATCTTGCACAAAAAACTACACCGATTCGTGCCTTGCGCATTGGAAAGTTAACTTCAGGGCGGCCCAGAAGTTTGGCGAGCACTATATCCAACGAATCCTTTAATCGTAACCTTAATTATCTGTCACCGATTATTGACGAATGTTACACTCTGATTGGAATCCCATGTTCCATTTACCTCTATTGCATAATAACCGCACCTGCCCCTGTACCATGGCATGTCAAAACTATAATGGTTTGACTGTAAAAAGGGACAGATGTATACAAGTCATATACAATCTGTCCCTTACGCGTACTGGAAATAACTTTATTCTAAGAGGTTATGGTTACCACCCTAATTTGAGAACAAAATCTGTAATCAAAGGTCCCGGTGTACAATCGCTGAAGGCATTGGCATTCTGCTGGTGTTAGCTTTATTATAATAACGATCTATTAGCCGAACAAGCTCCTAGCCCATTCGGTGGCACAATACGGGACAACAATGAGGTCTGGACGCAAAGTGTAAGCTGTTTACTTCTCCCAAACACCGAAATCTTTGGTAAAAACTAAAGGTACTAATCCTTACTTCGTACCTAATATTATAAAAGTGAGTTTGTGTGTTACGCTTATACGCCTTAACGGCTGAACGGATTTGGATGAAACGCGTAAGTTCAAAGAATGGAGCAGCCATGCTTTATTCATTGCTTCATAATGTTCAAAAATCGGTCAACTCAACAGTGTTAAACATGCAAAGAATACGGTTGAGTTGTCAAAATGAAAGGGAACGTTAGGGTGCTGATCTTGGATTAGGGATACTTTTTAAGGACAGTTTTCAACCCGGTATAATGATCTCTGTCAGTTTTGACGCGGGTGAAGCCGCGGGCAGAACCTAGTAACGCAATCAAAGCATCAGTCATTATAATCAGCGGAACAATACATTTGAATATTAAATGTGTATTTGATGTCAAATATTTTGATTAACATCAGTGTAATTTCTATCTCAATTTCCATACCGAATTAAATTAACCTCGATACTCAGCACCGCTCAATATTGTTTTGACCAATATTCTATCAGCGGATGCCAATATTAAAATAAGGTATTCTACAACGTTCTCGCCCGGGTTACTTATAAAATATTAGGTATTACCATAAAACAGGCTCTGAGTTGCCAATAAACGTAACGTTATTAGCTTTATATCAGGGATCGACGAGTCTTCCTTTGACACGGTATTATAGGCGTCTGAAGAGCAAATATAAGCCATCTATATTGATTCTCTAATACTACCTCGTGTTTACATCAAAACTCTGTGTTCGGTGGATTGTGTAAATGAAATCAATTCTGTAAGTAATTACCATTCCATATCTCGTCGTTAGGTACGAGGGCTGCACTAAAAGTATCGGGCATGGAATATTTCCACTGTTCCTGTCATATTAAAATCTTTTTAATTGAAAACTCCTTGGTTTTAAAAATCGAATACCATTTATTTATTTAAAAAAAGATTCTCGGTCTTGTCACAAGGTTTTGTCAAACTTGTTTAGTCGTTGAGAAAATGGAATTGACTCGAGAAAATTCTAGAGCGATGATTTATTATGACTTTCGAAGTGGTTTAACACAAAAACAGTGTGTTGACCGGATTATTTCTGCATTTGGTGATGTATCCCCATCCAAAACCACAATTTATCGCTGGTTTGCTGAATTTCAACGTGGACGTGTCAAGCTCAGTGATGATCCCCGTCAAGGTCGTCCAAAAACTGCAGTCACCCAAGAAAACGTTGATGCTGTGCGTAAGATGATTGAGGAAGATCGACATGTGACATACCGCGAAATTCAGGCAACTTTAGACATTGGCATGAGTCAAATATAAATAATCTTGCATGAATAATTAGGTGTAAAAAAGTTGTTTTCCCGATGGATACCGCATTCGCGCTGTGAAGAGCGGCTCGCGTTACTTGGTGCGTCAGAACTCTCGAAAGATTCCACGCAGGATCCTCAAATGACGAATACACGACAGTATCAGGTGACGAATCCTCGATATAAGCGTACGTACCCGAAACAAAAAACCAGTCACGAGTTTGGGTGTTCGAAAATGAGTTAAAACCAACAAGAATTGTTCGTTCACGGAGTGTTGCAAAAAAAATGGTGGCCACGTTTGTCTCCAAAACGCCGGTTTGTGCGACTATTCCTCTTGAGGGACAAAGAACGGTTAATGCAGAATGGTATGCTAGCATTTGTTTCCCACAGGTCGTTTCTGAACTCCGTAAAGAGAACTGCAACCGCCGCATCATCCTCCATCACGACAATGCGAGTTCTCACACCGCGCACAGAACAAAAGAGTTTTTAGAGCAAGAAAATATAGAATTATTAGACCATCCGCCGTACGGCCCCGACCTAAGCCCTAATGATTTCTATACTTTCCCTAAAATAAAGAATAAATTGCGTGGTCAGAGATTTTCATCACCTGAAGAAGCTAGACGCCTACAAAACGGCCATTTTGGAGACCCCAACTTCCGAATGGAATGGTTGCTTCAATGATTGGTTCCATCGTATGGAAAAATGTGTCAAATTTCGCGGCGAATACATCGAAAAGCAATAAATACATTTTTAAATAGTAATGTGTCACTGCCTTGATTCCCGAAATTTTCAGTGCCGCCCTCGTACCTAAGAGTATCTACTCATCTTTCATGATATAATTAGCTGATTTGGGGAGTGATATTGGGTACTCGAGCGAACTTAATCTTTTTAATATTTCAGAATGAGGTTAATTAGAATTTGAACGTTATCATAATGCCACTCAATGTTCCTTTATAGATTAAAACAAAAACGAGACCTAGCAGTAATGTCCAAGATAATATCTGATCGAGTTTATTTTGTTTGAAGATGTATTTTTTCAGCCGACTATTTACTTATCCATTGTTTCATCATTTGTAAACCTTTAAGCAGTTACAATATAAATCCAAAATCGGTTGTGTCTTGGGCGACACCAGTGGTCAAAATTCTTCAAATATATTTTACATAAACAATTAAGGTACTGCGGAGGCGCTCAAAATGATAGACCAAAATTACTTTTAACTTGTATTGGCTGAACGACGCGCCTGCCCCTTTTTACCCGACTGCCGAAGGAGGGTAATGTGTTTATCAGTCTATGTATGTATGTATGTATGTAAGTATGTATGTATGTATGTATGTTTGTTCCTATGTGGCGTTCTAGAGACCAAACGCGTGGGCCGATTTTGATGGTTCTTACGTCAATCGATTCGTCTTAACCCCGCGAGTGTCACTGGCTACATGAAAATTGGAAAATAGGAAAATGGCGGTTCTTGGGCGCCATATTGTGGGGGCCCAAATTTTTTTTTTCTTCTCAATCTATCGTGTGGGGTATCAAAATACAGGATTTTAAGAGGTGATTTGAAAAATATATAACACTTATATGTTTAAATGTAACTAATTCGAAAAAAAAAATACTAAAAAGTTAATTAAAAAAATCAAAAAACCCGACTGCTTGAAAAGCGAACTAAAAAGACGTAAACAAGGAGAAAATCATGCTGTGCAGTCGGAGGATACGTCTGGTTTTGGTCAGCCAGCTTGCGAAGATGTATCCTCCGACAGCACAGCATGATTTTCTCCTTGTTTACGTCTTTTTAGTTCGCTTTTCAAGCAGTCGGGTTTTTCGATTTTTTTAATTAATTTTAAATTGAATGACTTCTCCTGCTCTGAGTGAAGCAACTAAACAAAAATACTTAAAAACATTTTCTAGCGTTCGAAATATGATTAATCTTCCAAAATTAAATATCAGTTGCCAGCTTGAAATAGGTAAGGAGTTAGCACGTCCTTACAGAACCTACTGATAAAAACTGGTTTCAGACATTCACTAAAGATATCCAATAAAGCACATAAATGGAGAGAAGAATCAACCCTCCCTCTATAAACATATACATACATACAGTTCCTTCAAACTGCGATTTTCCAACTCATTCTCAGCTCAACTGTTTGCAAGGTGACAAAGCGAATCCTTTTGATTTTAAGACGACTCCGTATAAAAGCTTATAATGCGGTGATTTTAAATTGTATTGTGGTCTGCAAACTCAACTTTCTTCGCATTTCCTCTTTCCACTTTATTATCTCCAAGTTTACCATAATTTGAATGTAATTATGCTCGTGAAAAGGTCTCTAAGTAGATTGTGATGTTTAATTATTTTGGGTAAATTAATTTTGCGTTTCTCTTGTTGCCTTGTTTCGTTTCATAGATTTCATTCAATAAGGATTGATTTTGATGGAGTTCGCTAATTCTTATTTATTTCTGCTTGTTTAAAAATTCTGTTTCTTTTTGAAAAAAATCAAAATGCCAACGGTTAACTGTCATTTGTATATTCCCTACTCTACGGTCGTAGTAGTCACCTACACTACTTTGATCTTTGTTTTCGAAATTCAGTAGTTAGTAGCCTCTTTTACGTTACTTGCTCTTTTATTTAAAATATCTGCAATATTCATTACGCAGGCTACGAGGCCTTTCTTTGCCGCGTGAAAAGCAGCTTCCAAAGCGCTATGAAGTATCCAGAATGTTTTCAGTCCCGACTAAAAAATATTGCGCCGCAAAGTAAAAAAGGCGTAGAAAAATAGTGCAATGAAACATGCTTAGAGGATTTCTCTTCACAGTAATGCCGCTCCATTCAAAAGTTTTGTTCTCCTTTTGGAAAGTTTTATAGCTGGGCCAGTGGACAGTTTTCGTGGTTTCATTTGATTGGCCGGCTTTTTAATAGTAGAGAAGATTGCCCTAGTTTCCGCCGAGAACATACCTTTGAAATAGTTTTTGAATTCCACATGTGTGCTATTTTGAGAATATGTATGGCATTTCAAAATATTGATCAGCAAACAAAACAAAATTAAATCTTCTCTACTCTAAAACATAATAAGATGGTTCAATATAATAATTTAGTTCAAATGTATTCAAAACGGAATAAGTAATTTGCAATTTCTTAAATACCGAGATTTAATCGTTATGTTTACTTTATGATAACGGGATTTTAGAGGAGGTATTATCAACTCCTATGCTGTTACTTACTTCTTGGAACTTGGTAAATATACTCTACCTATTCCGATGTGTGGTGTGATGGTCACCAATCAACGGTCCGACTCTACATGCGTTGCTTAACCTTAAAGATCGATCCATGCGGTTGTTATTACTTAGCTGCGATCCCCTTCTTCCTAAAACTTATTATGCTCATCATCATCCTTTTAGTGTTCCCACTGCTGGGACACAGGCCTCTCTGTGTGAGGGAATGGGCCGTAATCCACCACGCGGGCCCAGTGCGGGTTGGTGGATGTCACATGTCTTCGAATTTTTGGCTTTAGGTCATGCCGGTTTCCTCACGATGTTTTTTTCTCACCATTTTGAGAGTAGTGGTGATGGAGTAATTTACACAGAGTACCTGCCTGGGTTCAAACCTACAACTTGTAAGTCGCGGCCGTTACTATTGGGCCTCCACTGCTCAAAAATTATTATGCTCAGTAATTAAATATTCTCGGGTAGGTTGATTCCAAAGGTTTTTTCTTGTTTAACACTAAAACGAAAGATGTAAAAAGTGTGTAGGCAATGAATTTAAGCTGTGACCTTAACGTTAATATGGCTTCCGAATACGTATTCTCTTTAAATTTTTAACGATTTGATTTTCAGTTCCGTTTTATATTTAGTATTTCTGGTCTTAATATAGAACCTTTTTATTCATTCCAGGTAAGTTTTCCATCAGTCGCCGCTCGGTGAGTACGACAATTTTATATTCATTATAGAGGTACGGATCCATAGTGGAACGTTAAAAGCAGGCCATTACAGGAGTCTATTACTTTAAATCACTCTCGTTATCATAACAGATTTTGTCGATTTTATTATATTTAAACGACTTGATCGTTACCATACCGTTGGTCTGATTCGATTATTGACACTTCGGGATATTTTAATATATTGAATGTTAATTGAATCCAAGAAATATTGTTTTGTTTCCAACCGAACTCCAAGAATACGGAATATACCACATTGTCAACATGATAGTCATCTTACATAGCCGACGTATAATATTTTAGAGACACCTACACTTAACAGTCGTATTTTGAAGTCTAAGGCCCTTTCCTGATGGCACGATTCAATAGGGAATATCCCCATCTCGGGTAGAAAAATGATAATTCTATTTAGTCCGTCAGTGAGATTATCAAAAATATTGGACACGTATTTTTGGCTTTACCAAATCAATAAAAATTTACAAAGTTAAAGCTCATCAAAGTTCAGGAGTGGGGGCTTGTGACGTCACTAAGGCAGTATAAAGTGTACTAACGGCGTGACGTCACACGATATTTCAACGCATTATATCATCGTCACTTTATGTTTACGTGTTACAAGAACAAATAGGTGTCCAATATTTTTTATTAATCTACCTGACGGACAAAAAACTAATTTTCGTTAAACTACCCTATACGATTTATTTCACATGAGGTATTTTTACTAAGCGATACTGCAAGTATGTTCACATGACCGCAATGCGATGCAATTCGACCGATACGCACTTGATTTTTCTTAGAAAATACGTGCGCCATATGGTCTATCGACGCAATTTAAATTGCGTCGCGCCATCAAAATAGGGGTTAAAAATGTGTGGGTGTTCGTCAAAAAGCTCTATATCCTTTTCTTCATTAAATGCATACTCCATTTGCAATTTGTAACATCTATTTATACAACAAAATCAACTCAGTCATTTATAAAATTATCCTGCCTTCGCTTCTGATGATTATGAATTAATATTTATGACGTCACAACGGGATTAGCCCGTCTCAGGTACGGTGACATTAATTCTTCTGTTAAAGCTCCTTGTAGCTCTGCAAACGTGTTTAAACTAAATAGATTGAAAATTAAATACCATTATAGCGCTTAGCTATGGATATGCTGACAAGGGGTTCGAACTCACTAAACATGGGAACCTGTAGTCGAGACATAGATCGTGTAATCCTAATTGCTTCTTAGTCGAGATTGTTAATTATGCCCCCGAAGCCGGATCAAGGAACGTAACTGAATTTACCGCACTACTTCTCAAAATGTCGTTTTTATTGACATTCAATTCGTAGAAACAATGTATTGTTTCAAGAAATATGTAATTTATTGTTTTCTCTCCTGTTCCGTTCCAATTTAGAAGAAAAAAATCATCGTCTACAAACACATAAAGAGTTCACGTTGCGGTTAACATAGACGACCTGGAGCCCGGGGAGCTCGCAATTCAGTCTCGACAAACATACGGGCCTCTATTCAGGCCTCCGAACTCAACGGCTACAGAAATATATCGATATTGCATGTTCCGTGGCGTCCTGGCGAAATGAGTCTTTTGTTTTACGATCTATTGTTTCTGTGGCCCTCTGCATGCTTTATTGTACCCCAAGACGCTCGTTTCCTCGTGTATTTTAATTTATTATGATGAAGTCTACTATAGTTTACGTGGATATACATTTCATTTTGTTAATGATGTTTACGGAGCAGTCACTGTTGTTTACTTTAGGAAAAGCAATTATTGGACTGGAATCAACAATAATATTAGTCCAATCAATTGAAAATGATTTATTCTTAACTTTATATTCAGATATTATTCCAAATAATTGTAACTTGGTCTGGATATGAACGCTATAATGACATCATCTACATAGGAGGCTGATGAGCAAATCAGATTTGTCGTTGGGATTTAAACAAATTCTAAATAGAAGCTATACATTTTCCCAGTAATAGGTCATCTACATAAATAACATAATTACGCAAGTTCATATTCTTTAAATTTGTATATTAAAGTAACACATCGACACCTGATAAAATCCCGAGCAGAGATCCTTCATCCAACTCTACGGGGCTGGCTGTAACACTCCGCTGCCCCCGTTTCTGCCGTGTGCATTGGAAAGTGAAAGTCACTGTTAGTAAACGGTTTGATTGTGTTCCTGTCAGAAAAGTTATTGCTCCCCCACAATGCAACAGATTGGATTGGATTTACGTTAATTGCAATATGAGGTACCTACGTCACATAATATTTTTTCTTGTTCTAGTGGTACTACTTAGGCTGTTTTAAATTAAAGAGAAGATTTATCTTTATAAATACAAATCGATTACCGAATGTATGTAAGCGCATCACTTCAGTACGGTTGCACCTATGTAGCTTATTCTTTTTTGTTGTGTTTGTAATTGTCAGGCCAAGGTTTGTATGAAAGAAAATAATAGTAAAAAAATGGTGTTACGTAGTTCACCGGGGTCATAAATATAGTTATCACTAAACTTCTTGGCCGCCCTGAAGTTGGCTTTCCGATGCGCAAACCACGGATCAGTCTAATAAAGTCCGGTTATCCTAAAATCCCGAAATGTTAATCAACATTGGAAAGGCTTTAAATATTCTTCACCATTAAGTTATCTTTTTTGTATTTACTGAGGTTGGTCTCATTTGCATCATTGTTCTGTCCCAGTATCCCCAGGTTTTGCTCGCTTAGCTTAGATGTAACTTAATTTCTGCCCTCGAATATAGAACAAAAGATTTTGTACGTGACATTTTACATTTTCCTTCTGCGAAATTTTGCGATGTTACCGCACATCACATGGTATGGAGCATATGAACATAAATATTCGTGTGTATAGACCGTAAGCCATCAGTGCACACGGCTGCGGTGCCGTGTACCCTGATGCCGTGTGTAATGTATGAATGCCTGTGATTTGTACTAAAATTCGCTTCAGTGTAACATTTTACATACCGACATATTTGTTCCATTTGAATTATTACCCGTATACAGAATCCAAAACGGACTAATTGGTTGCATATTTGCCTAATGGCGTTTAATACAGGTGGTCGTCATTGTTTTAGACATTTGTCTTAAGCCGTGATTTGTACTAAAATCCGCCTCAGTGTAGCAACTTACATACCAATATATTTGTTCCAATTGAATTATTACCCGTATACAGAGTCCAAAACGGATTAATTGGCTGCATATTTGCCTAATGGCGTTTAATACACGTGGTCTTCATTGTTTTAGACATTAGTCATAAGCTGCAATATTGATACTTCTTATCAACGTATGAATTACCCTACGAGTTATATGTTTATTCTTGCTTTTTGTTTTTACTTTATGAATAAAAATCATATATTTTAGAAAAACTTCGCTTAAATGTCCAACTGCCAGAAAAGCAAGACCAGCCCGGAGCTATATTTCATGCTGCACTTTAAAACGTCTCTCTAGATTGCTGTGCCTTTGTTCTTTTTATATTTCTCTCTCTATAATGTTTTAAATTATTAGTACGGTTTATTTCAAAAAGCAATATTTATATAATTTCTGATTCATCTTTACATATCGTAACATTCTTTTCCGAATCAATTTGTGACAGAAACTCATTAGTGCGTGAATGTGAATGTAAAAAACATGTGTGATCTGAAGCTTACTATGAAAAGCGAGTCAGCTTCTCTAATAACCCCTCGGTGATTAGAGGTTTGACTTTGGAGGTATTAACGGGATTGCAAAGGTTCTCATGGTGATTAAGGCGCGTTAACATCGTATTTCGATCAACAGATTGATGGAACCGATTTGTTGGGACGCCCTTACATATTTGTCTCTTTCGCGTGTTGGTCAATCTTAATACCTTTGGTTTTAAACCTAAAATGTTTTGCCTTAACAACACAATCAACATTTTCTTTTATGTCGCAAGTATCATCGAATTTTGTCAATTTACATGCAGTCCTACTTTAACGTTAAAATATCGTTCGTTATTAACGAAGACGAGGAATCTACCATAAAATTGTATACAATGTACGATACACATTTTCATGAAAAATATGAGCAGTAAACAAAAAACTATTTTTGTACCGAGCTCTAATGGAAAGCACTTTTCTATTTTTGCATCCACTTCTCTCTTGCATTAAAAAAAATACTTGTAATACTTTCAGAATTTACTACTCCTAATGCATTCGCTGTAGCTCTGTCCCTTTCGCTCTCGAGTAATGAGTGAAGTGGTTGCATCGCAATGTTCGCCATTTTCGAACACGCGTGGTTCTTGGCCTGTAAAATTTGGGTCGCAACCGTCGCGGTTAGTTTACTCCTTAAAATCTAATTTTTGTTTCCTCTTATAAGTTCATAAAGTCCTTATACTTTGATTTGCATTTATAATTCATCAAAAGTTGGAGTGGCTTCAGAGGGTAAACCGTTCTGAATAAATCTATTGGGATACCTCTTTACCTACTCGATTTTCACCAGTTTTCGTAGAAGTTTGTAAACTGATGTTTAGAAACTGTTTCGAGTAAAACGAGTTTGAAGCTTATCTGATTTTAGGATGTTTAGAAGACTAGTAGCCAGTAGCCATTCTTCGAATATCTATCTCTTGAGCTATATTAAGCTATATAAGGTGGATATTTGTAGGATTTAGTTTCATTCGTATGTACAGGTTGTCCGCCGGCAGATTTAATACTGAGAAAATAAAACAAAAAGAAAAAAAAAAAAAAAGCAAAACAAAGTTATTTATCATATTACAAAATAATTATGCGGATTTAAGGTTTTAAAAATCACTACACTCAAGTGGCGTCCTTCTAGTCGCAAACATTCTTTCATGTTCGCGAAAAATGTCTTATAAAGTTCTGGACTGATAGCCACAATCTCGGGTCGGCTATTTTCTTGCTTGGTAAAGACCTAACTGCTGTAGACGTTGTTGATGTCTCATTGCTATAGATGCGAGGTTTGAGGTATTCCCATAGGAAAAAATCGCAAGTGGGTCAGATCAGGTGATCTAGGGGGCAGGCTATATAGCCAAAGCGACTTATCAATTTTACAGAAAAAAAATTGTCTAACATTAATCATTGAGTCCCTGGCGATGCGTGCCGTAGCCTCTGCCTGTTGAAAGTGGGTTCTGTTATTGTAGCTAGCATGACCAGCAGTATCGTTGTGCGTTAACGGTTTCGCCTCTGGCGTAAAAATAAAATTTTCGTTCTCTCATGTTCTGAGTTTTCAGGAATAGTAACAGACGTTGAAGGTCCAGGCCGAGTCTCATTTCTGACTGATCCATATTCTCTAAACTTTTGTACCCGTCCTTATCAATTGGTTTGACGGAATACCCTAAAATCGTCGGATTTCAAAGTGAGAACAAAACAGACGCCTCCCACATTGATCGAATAGGCTCAATCGCAAAAGCGCGGTGCGTTCACGTCCATGGCTACTAAACGCGCCGAATGATACACCCCTAGCCCCGCTGACGCTTTGCTAGTTGCCGTGAGCTATGTTCAAAGTGTAAATTCAGCTGGCGGACACCCTGTATATCCACGCTAGATATGACCATTTCATTAGAATTGATATCAAATTGATAAATCGCAAAAATACACGTGCTGTTTGGAAATAAATTATAAAAAATAACCTTGATCGAATATCGCCAAGTTGCATTAGGCAGCTGTCGCTTGACCCTCTTTTCAATTTCTGATTTTCAATTCGCCATTTTATTTTGCGAAGGTGGCTTAATTTGCGTCAGATTAAACATTTTTCAATGCCTTGATTTATGACGGGGCAAAATATGATCCTTTTTTAGTTAGCAGGGATATCTTAATGATTTATCCGAACAGATTTATAACACAGGTGTATAAATCTGGTGTATAAGTACCGAGGCGGCTAGGTTATCCCCGGTATTTTCGTTGAGTTACTACCGCTAGCTCTGACCAGGATTAGATTAATACAAACGGGAAGCGGAGACACTATTTCATTTTAAACCACCTGGCAGAGATGAACTTGCGTGATTATTTCTGTTTGTTTATCTGAGTTTTGAAATTAAGACAAAGACACTGGAACGCACTGTAATATAAGTCATGGTATAAAAGTAAAAATAAATAAGGAATATTTGAATAATCGATATCTTTCGGAAAATTCTACAGCCATAAATATGTAGATGATTGACAATATTAATAGCCATATTTATTAAAAATGCAAAACAACTAGAATATAAATAAAACGTGTTCTTATTCCGGCGCTTATCATTGTTTTTGAAACGTCTAATTTTAGACCTCTGTCTGTGTCTCATTTTCATGCTTCATTCTTGTGACACGGAGGCGCAGCTTTGCATAATTAATCACCCAATTTTCCCATCTTTTGCACTGTTTTTTTTTACTTTTCAATCAGGGTATCTCTTGGATAAACGCACCTGCGGAAGGCTCGAATCATCACGATTTTTTGTAACGTGGAATTATTGAGTTTTGGTAGCGCAACGAAATGAGTTCGCGTTTTTTTTTATAAATCGATGGGTTTGGCAATCAGATCCAATATCTAGAGTGAGGTTCGATTACTGGAAGTGGCCGTTAAATATACAGCAAGAACTGCTGAAGCTTTCCGGTTTTATGATCATGAATTTTCCCTTTTTTACGGTAGTGCACTTACAAATAAAAGGGTATTTTGTTAAGGGTTGGTTTAAACGCTTGTAATTAGATTAACAAAGAACACTTAACGAAGTATCAGAAAGTCTGTTCGTTTGGATAATCTATCAAGTTTCGGGTTCCTCCGGTAGTTAAAGGTATTTTTGAAGATACTCCTTAAGGTGTATATATTCCCCAATGTAACGCAGTACTTTCTGGTCGTGCGCCCATTCGGACTCAAAATATCAATATTGAACCCTCTTTTGGACAGTTTTGTTTAGAATCAAAGATTTATATTTTGTCAAAGAACTATTTTTAACTGAAATAGCTATTCCAGTTAACCAGCATAACTATTTCAGTTATGAAGAAATTCTAGCCATCAATTTTTCAATGTACAAAATTCTCAAAACAGGCAAGTCGTTTTGAAGGAGTAACCAAAAGTAGCGAAAAAATATCGTGTTGTTAATTTTTTTATTAAAGTAAAACTATTAGTTACACGAAAAAACCATGTTTCACAAATAATGTACCTACATGAATCAATAATACATACATATTCTTTTTCAAACTAAAACTTAGCCGTTACTGAGAAGTATATGCTTTAGAACCGTTTTACCCGAAATCCCTTAAGTAGTAGTCTTGGACCGTTTTGGAAACGTCTAATTATCTCTTTACTTTCGTCATGATGATCCAACATAGATATAATTATTTCTGAGCATTGTAATTTTTATTTAAATCACAAACTTGGAAAACTGGGTTTTCTTAATACATAGTATATTATTATTTAGTCATCAACCAGCGGATACACGCAACCTTAACCAGGTCATCGGTCCACCTAGTGGGAGGCCTTTCAATGCATCGTCTTCCGGTTCGCGGTCGCCATTCCAGAACTTTTCGGCCCCATCGGCCATCCGTTCTGCGAGCAATGTGCCCTGCCCACTGCCACTTAAGTGTCGAAATTCTTCGGGCCATGTCGGTTATTATTTAGTATATTATTATTATTGGTCTGTATCTCAGCAGTGGGAAAATTCAAAAAGGCTGGTGATATTGGTGATAGTATATTAATTAAGTTCTCAAATTCAATACCTATCAGTTTAATAGTTACTAGAGTAACAGCCATCAAACTTAAAGTATCCAAACTCCATATAATGTATCGCATAATTCATTAGGCTAATTGTTTTCTTACTGCCTTTATTTATATTACCTTCCTTCAAAATATTCAAATGAACAGCAAATGGAACAGAGATAAAGCTCACATCAGCGCTGCTTATTAATAGTGAACATTCAATTTTGCCCCAAATTTGTGCAGCGCTGGAAATAATTGATTAATGAATGACGTTATGTATGCAACACCGGTGCCACCTATTAGTTTAGGGTCAGATTATCTAAAGGCGAAGTTGAGGCTTGAATAAATTAGGCGGTAGTTTGTTGTTCATGGTCTAAATCGAATTAACGACGGCAGGTTTCGTACACTTGTGTCGTAGAGAGTTGCTTGTCTTTGACCGAATAGTGATGTAATATGAGAGTAAAGAGGTCTTACTCTCAGTATCAAAACTATCTTGTTCCACTGTGTGAGAGACAAATTTATACAGGATGTTTGGTACCATTCCTTTTTCACAACGGAATTACGATGGCATTGTCACGTCAAAGTACGGCCCCAGCGCGGCGGTCACGGCACACTGTGATAGGCTTGAGTCACACATTTTTATCACATTTTTGGAGCAAGAACCGTGTCTGTCTGTCTGTCCGTCTGTCACCAGGCTGTATGTATCTCATGAGCCGTGATAGCTAGGCAGTTGAAATTTTCACAGATGACGTATTTCTGTTGCCGCTATAACAAAAAATACTAAAAACAGAACAAAATAAATATTTAAGTGGGGCAAATACAACAAACGTGATATTTTTGCCATTTTTTTGCGATAATGGTAGGGAACCCTTCGTGCGCGAGTCCGACTCGCACTTGGCCGGTTTTTTAACAAAACAACATTCTGAAAACACAGCCGAAGTCTGCCAAGAAAACATGCTAAGACGACAAAAACACAAATTAAATTATACCCTTACGATCTTGGCATAGAATTTGTATTTGTAAGACTGTAACTGAAAGATACGCTTTTATTCATCCGTTTGAAATAAAAAGCGTTGAAGTGATTAATAAAAGTGCATTTAGATAAAATGTTATTAAAGCTAAGTCGATAACGGTGCATTTACTTTTATTGTGTCTTTCTTTAAGTACTTTAAAACGTTTTTCTTTTGTTGTGCCTGTTAAGGACGAAATTATTTTGATTAAATTGTCGATTGCTGGCAGAATGATGCTGAAATGATGATGGCGTAGTTTGGTTCAGTTTATCAAGCGATGATATTATGTTCCACGATAATGGTGCCGCTCTCAGATTAAAGGCTTTTACATTATTGTATTAACTAGCTTTTACCCGCGGCTTCGCTCGCGTAAAACGTAGAAAAGGAAACACAGAGTAGTAGTACAAAAATAGTGTATTTTGCGTTACATAAAATGCAGTAGGTACTAATTTGATTTTTTTCTTATAAATATTGTTTAGGTCGTCAAAAGTGTGGAAATGGGTTGTGAGCACAGAGTTGTAATTTTTAATTACTTACTTCAACAAAGTCGTGTAAACAATATTTTTAGTTTTATCATCTTTTGCTAAAACATATTGATTATGTGGACTTGATACTTGTGAACACGCTACATACAATTGCCCATGGGAAAAACAGTTTTTTTCTAAATGTTCTCCTGCAACTTTCAGTGTTTGCCCTTGAGCTTTATTTATGGTAATCGCGAATGTCGCTTTAAGGGGAAATTGCAACCTTTTAAATTGGTATGGCATATCGATTGGGATTATCGGAATACGTGAAATCATTACATCTTCCTTTGCTATTCCTGTCATATTTGTTGCCCTTACTAAATCATTACATCTTCTTCCTTTGCTATTCCTGTCATATTTGTTGCCCTTACTATATTGCGTCCCAGGTGTGTTATTTGTAGTCGGGTGCCATTAAATAATTTTGGTGCGTCCAGATTTCTCATTAAAAGGACTGGGACACCAACTTTCAGCCTCAACGTATGGGACGGTACCCCTGATAATTCTAAAGAGTTAAGAAACTCTACAGGGTAGAGTTTCTCACCCTGAAGAGTTTCAGGGTGAGTCATTCTGCTGCCACTTGCTTCAAGCTTGCTTGGAAAAATGTATTATATTTTCTTATTCTGCTTAAAAAACGGCGCGATTCATCACTGTCATACAAAAGCAAAGACTTGAGTGGTTCTTCTGGCTCACCAAGCGTTGGAACTGAAACTTTTCCACCAGAGCAACACATACCCGGTGTCTCATCATTCCACTTGAGTGCTTCATAATATCTACATTTTTTATTCATGTTCCCTATGAGAACTAATCGATGGTTAGTATAATCAATCAATGGGTCATAATCAGACGCAGCGTTGTGGAACGATTCCCATGTATTTCTTGCAAACGTACGTCTCCTTTCCGACTGCCTCAACGGCAGTAAAATACGCCGTATTTGGGATTGTTCAGGCGTGACGTTCGGCATCTAAAATCCGACGGGCCTGTGTTTGCTCAAAGGTCTCACCAGCCCTTTGAGTTGCGTGACGCTCAGCATCTGCCAGTTGGCGAGCCTGAGTCTGGTTGAAAATTGCAGCAGCCCTTTCAGTTGTGTGACGCTTAGCATCTGCGAGTTAGCGAGCCTGAGTCTGGTCGAAAGTCTCAGCAGATATTTGAGCCTCGTGACGCTCAGCATCTGCGAGTTGGCGAGCCCGAGTCTTGTCGGAACTCTCAGCAGCTCTTTGAGCTGCGTGACGCTTAGCACTGCGTGTTGGCGAACCTGAATCTGGTCTAAAGTCTCACCAGCTCTTTGGATTGCGCGACGCTCAGCATCTAAATTTAGACAGATTGAAGGGCTTATAACACTGCACGGTATTCAGAGCCCTGAATACCGGGTCAATAAATTATTCCGAAGCAATAAGATCGATATTATGATAACCCTAATTACCTAACATTTATTACACTACCCTGAATTAGGGTTTAGGGCCCTGAATACCGTGTAGTGTAATAAGCCCTTGAGTCCGCACCTCTGTTTCTTGGTTTCTAGCTGCTCTTGCTGTTCGAGCTCTGCTAGAGCTACGGCTCAGATGAGATTTACGCTTGCGAGGCATATCCACAGCATAAAAATATAATATAATATATACCCTAATAAAAGTAAGTAGTAGAATATTATAAAGTTTTGCTTAAATTACCACTTTCACGGACACTGACATTGAGTTGACTTTTTCAAATTGACACTCAAATCTTTTATAAACAATTATATCATGCCTGCAGCCGAATAAGAAGGACGCCATAAAAAGAAGTTTCAATTTATTTTCATATTTTATAACAACTCCACCCCATTTCTTCCGCTCCTTGTTTTATAAAAAAGTAGCCTATGTTCATCCCAGGGTCTCATACTATCAGCATACCAAATTTCATCTAAATCGGTTCAATGGTTTAAGCCATAATAAGAAGTTTCATAAAAGTCTAACCCACCCCCCTATTTCTTCGGCTTTGTGTTTTATGCAAAAAAGAAGTAGCCTAAATCCTGCCCAGGGTCTCAAACTATCTTCACACCAAATTTCATCTTAATCGGTTCAGCGGCTTAAGCCATAATAAGAAGTTTCATTCAAAGTTAACCCCCCGCCCATTTCTCCCCCTTCGCATTTTTTCCAAAAAAAAGTAACCTATGTCCGTTCTAAGGTCTCAAACTATCTTCTTACCAAATTTCATCTAAATCGGTTGAGCGGTTTAAGCGTGAAAAGGTAACAGACAGACAGACAGAGTTACTTTCACATTTATAATATTAGTATGGATTAAGATTAACGTTGTGAAAATAAATCCCAGGCAGCCTTATTTAGCCCTTCATCATCGGCTTCTTAACGTTCCCACTACTAGGAAACAGGCCGCCTCTCTGTGAGAGAGGGAATGGGCCATAATCCACCATGCGGGCCCAGTGCGGGTTGGTAAATGTCACATGTCTTCGAATGTTTGGTTCTAGGACATGCCGTTTTCCTCACGATGTTTGCCTTCACCGTTTTTAGAGCAGTGGTGATGAAATAATTTACACAAAGTAATGCACCTGACTGGGTTTGACCCCACGGCCTACGACACATAAGTCGGGACCTTTACCACTGAGCCACCACTGCTCCATTTTATTCAAACCGCAATAAAGGTTATATTTATTGGGTTTCGAATAAAATCTCATCCTAAAAAAAAATTGAATAAAGAAAGAAAAGAAAATAAATATTTGTAACTCGCACATGAGATACTGATCAGATGTGCACACTACAATCCAAGCTAATATCCGCCTTCACCTCCCCTTTTTAACAATCCAACACCTGACACACTTCTTTATAACATCCACGCAGAAAAACGCCATCCATACTTAGTAGGACAGCAACCTTTTCTTATTACATTACTGCGTATCGCGTTAGCTATCGCTACTCTCGTTTCATTCGTCGGCTCCCCCTGACATCCAACACAAACTGATGAGGGTCGCGAGTGTGGGAGACATTGCCGCAAGCCCACAAAAGCACGGTGTTAAATGTATACGGCTATAGGACCGTCTGACTTCTTAGACAGACTTTTAGCTTGTAGGTTTTATGTTTGAGTTTTTGGAAAACAAAGGGATTTTTTTTTGGTTGTGAAAAGACGACGTGATATTGCTATTTAATTTAATTTGATATTGTTTTTATTTGGGACAACATAGGAATCATTTTTGTTAGTAAACACCTTAGATACTACAACTTACACACTAGGATTAGTAACAAACTTAACAACAGTAGACAACTTAGTGAGTTATGTACTTACGAGGCATTTCGAGCTCTGTGCTGAGGCATCTCATGCGGAATCATTGTCCGCATGAGATGCCTCAGCACAGGAGTTCTCGGGTCCTCAGCCACGAGTTTTAGGATGCTATTACCTTTCTCCCGAGTTCTCATCACAAGCGATGCCACCTTTTTCCTGATAATAAAATAGGGTGGTGTAGAACAAATAATTATCGATTTTGTCGTACGACTACAGGACTTTCTTTTTTCTTAGACAGACAGGGATGTACGTTTTTAACACGCTATTATTAGCTTGGTATGTATGTATCTATGTGACGGAATCTTTAAACGTGATTTTCACCCTCTTTTAAACGTCGGATTAATTTGAAACTTTGCACACTTATCAAGGACCGATGACAATGCAATAATCTATATGGTTTGTCCCATTATCCTTACCAGGATCTTCAGGATTAGCGATTGAACTAAAAAGTAAAAAATAAATCATAGTTTAAAAAAACTACAAAAACACGCTTTAATAGAAAACCATACTAAAAAGTAGAAAATAATTTTCAATAAATTTAAATTATGAATGGTGTGATAAACAAAAAAAAAGTATTTTATTGTAAAAAAGCTTGGGGTGCTTGATGTCAATTTATATATTTTATTGACAGATATTGGTAAAAGTAGAATCATTTTGAAAATATCTTAAAAAGCACCCCACGCTTTTTTATAATAAAATAATATATATTTGACAAAGAGATCTTTTTGGTTGTGAAAAGACGACGTGGTATGGCTATGGTGATGTCAAACAAATCATGATTGATTTTGGTATACGGGTAAAGGACCGTCTGACTTCTTAGACTTTTGGTATTTAGGTTTTATATTTAAGAGGCTGTTGGAAAACAAAGGGCTGTCGTGTCGGGGTAAGACGTATTTTTAGGATGATGTAGTGCAAATAATGATTGATTTTGACACAGTACTGTGAAGGAATTTGAGTAAATTGTAGGCTTATTATGTAGGTGTAGGATATATTCTAATTAAATCAAATTATTATATCTTATTAAAATCCTATTCTAAATTTGCATGACACTTTAAAGCAGCTAGAGGTATAGGTAATGCTAGCCTGCAAGCTGAAAGATTTGATACAACATGCAAACATTACAGGTACCTAAATTTTGTCTTTCTAAAACAAACAGCCTTTTAGGTGTTGGCTATAAAGTAAAAGTCCTTATGACCTAGAGCATACTTTAAATACCTCATTTAATAGCCCTCTTACACGCCATGGCAAGGCTGTACAATGAAAGGTCCATCTCTTTGGGCAGTCCTATTGATGTCTTTTCAATGAAGTTCATAACATTCAGACACTCCCTATTAGGTGATGAGCATTAGGAGTTTGACTCAAGCTCTTAATGCTCTACCCTTAACTGATATTTTGTGATAAATGTTTACCTAGTTTAGTTGTTGTCTCAATTTTTAATTTTGTAAATGTCATGCATATCTATATTCTGTATGATTGCTATGTAATTTTCATTTTAAATGTATTCTTTTTTGGATGTTTTTAAGCAGTTGTACTGTTGGTGTGCTAAATAAAATAAAATAATCATGATTGATATTGACAAAAAAAACATGTTATCTATCTTAAAATATTCATGTTTTAAGAAGTAAGGCAATCTCAAACTATGCTTGAAAGCTTAAATTTTAACAGCTTTTATAAAGCTAGGTAACTATTTCAATTAGTTTTTATTTTACGTTAAACTTCGAACGTTCCATTCTCATTAACAAAGTTTTGCATATTGCGAATAGTAAAGTGTGACATTTCATAATTGTTGAGTTTGTATTCCAGAAGGAATTCCTGGATATTAATGTTTTTGTGTAGAAATATGTTTTTGAAGCAAAAGGAGTATTAAGGATCGTATCAGGTGGCGGTCTGTAGTTTTTGCCTACCCCCATGAGGAAGACGAAGAAGGCGTGGGTTAATATATATATATATAATATTCCAATTTAAAATATTATTATGTATTCACAAATATCTAAAAGAGTTTTTTCTTTGATGAATGAGATGTCGAGAATATTTCTAATAAAAAGAATGTCATTCTTCTTCCTAAAAACTTAATTACTTAACTTAATTACATCCTTGCGTAAGTATCTGCGTCTATATTTAAACCCAAATTGTTTTAATTAAAGGTCGCACCAGTATCGGGCCATAACAGTTCAAATTAAATCTAGTTTACGCTTGCAAGTGCTTGTTTTGGGGATGGCTACCTGGGCCCCATTTAATGTAACCGACATTATGTCATAAAATTCTATAATTTACTTATTTTTGCGACAGATGTTATGACAGATGTTACTATGTAAAATATATGAGAGAAACTTAGAAAATTACAATAAAACATACATTTAATTAATTTGAAATGATATTATTTTTAATATTGGATTTTAATTTTAGAATAATTTTGAAACTAATTTTTTTTAACATGTTTTAAATTAATGTGATTAAATTTTCTATCGTTATTGTATTTATCTTCAAGTGTAATAATTGACTTTTTAAATTTTAATTACGTAATGTTCGGCACAATGTAAATTGTTTGAGAAAAATAAATGAAATGAAAAGTGTCAGATTTTCCGCTGTCACCGATCGCCTGTCAGCTTCTCTAAATAGACCCCAGGGGCTCCCAAAGTAACATTAGATAAGCGATAAATATTGTCAAAAGTACAAAATGATTGTAATTAAACACTTGACGTTTCTGCTGCGTATATCAATTCATGCTTATTGGACGTATATAATGCAGTCTTGGCCCCCTGAAGTACTTTTAGTGAAAGCTCATAAATATTTTGTATTAGAAGGTCTAGTGGTGCCCAAAGTCAAGAAATAATGTATGAATTTACGACCAACAATAAATATGATAATTCACCTGTTCGCGCCGCGCCGTCGAGTGAGTTTCCACGTGAGAAAATATCGTGAATATGAATTTCCCTTATGGGGATTTTATTTTAGGTAAATGTCTGAGTTTGATATATTTTTTCTTGGTACGTGGGTAGTAAGCTAGTTCACTAGCCTTTTTGATTTGAATCTCCATTTTAATGAAGAAGCTTATGTTTATATATTGAAATTTTCGTCTATATATTTTGTGAAATTGATATAGATACCTACATAAATAAGTAACCTCCGATTTCTAAATTAAGAATTTTAAGTTGAGTTTTTGCCAAACTCTAATGTAGTCTGAAAATCTATCAAACTTGTCAAATTAATAAGTTCTTTTTTAGGGTTCCGTACCCAAAGGGTAAAAACGGGACCCTATTACTGAGACTTCGCTGTCCGTCTGTCTGTCTGTCTGTCTTTCACCAGGCTGTATCTCATGAACCGTGATAGTTAGACAGTTGAAATTTTCACAGATGATGTATTACTGTTGCCGCTATAACAACAAATACTAAAAACAGTATAAAATTAATATTTAAGGGGGGCTCCCATACAACAAACGTGATATTTTTGCCGTTTTTTGCTGGATATTACTAACGGCAACAGGTAGACGCTTGAAATATTTACAGAATATTTAGTTGTATATTCTCTTCAAAAAATAATAATTATTAAATTAAAATAAAATAAATTAAGGGGGCTCCCATACAACAAACGTGATTTTTTTGCAGTGTTTTGCGATTATGGTACGGAACCCTTCGTGTGCGAGTCCGACTCGCACTTGGCCGGTTTTTTTATATCCTTTGGTTAACCGGTTTCTGCTATGAGCAAATATTCCAAATACCGAAGTAAATGGATTATCATACATAAGTAACCTCCGATTTCTAAATTAAGAATTTCAAGTTGAGTATTTGCCAAATTCTAATTTAGTCTGAAAATCTATCAAACTTGTCAAATTAATAAGTTCTTTTTTATCACCAATGGTTAACCGGCTTCTGCTATGAGCAATAATTCCAAATAAAATTCAGCATACCGAAGTAAATGGAGTATCAGCAAAATAAATACCTAGACTGAAAATAAACAACAATAACCTAATCTCCCCTGCATCGAAACTGTCTAAATTCGAGAATCTAATTGGCGTAATCAACCTCATTCATCATATCGCGCTTAATGCTTTGTGAATGTTGATTAATGACCACTTTATACGCTCGCCTCGAAAATTCAAATATGCTAACTTTGTTCTAGACAGACTTTCTGTTGAGTTCGTCCCTAAATTATTTACGTTGCTCGAAATTCGATTCAGAACAAAATACGTTTTAATCCCACGTGATTTGCCCTGTTTTAGTTATTCTGAAAATGGTTTGAAACATATCGATTTCTGAGTTAAGAAGTTTGAGGTTGAGTAATTTGTTTTTTAGCCTGAAAACCTGTCAAAGTTGGATTTGACACGTTCTTTATTCAAAATCTCACTGAAAACTGGCTCATTCTGCGGTGCGCCGCCGCTTACATACTTTGTGCTCATATATACCTGTTTTCACAAGCAACGTTATATTTGCTGTAAGAATGTGTCTGCACGTAAAATCGCAGGAAACGAACATTTCGCAGAAACTACACCTTGTCTCTCTTACATTTATTAATCTCACAACTTAGTAGTTTTTACTTCTTCCACGTTATTAATTCCGCTCTCATAAAGCTCCTGCGGTAAGCGACATTACTCCAACTTTTTTTTACCGACGTCATACGAGCAAAACGGCTGAACAAAAATGTAATGAACATAGGTATCTGGCCATCATGATACCTACAGTTGTCAAAACAAAAAAGAAAGTGTTGGGAACTGCAGCCGTAGTCGGGGTTGACCGCAGTAAACCGAGCAAGCGGAAAGAAATTTTCATTTGATATTCCGTTTTTATGGAGCAACTTGGTTGTTGGTCCGCCAACGTCGTTAGAGGTCGCGGTGTGTTTGAGAGCGGACACTGATTTGACTTGTACTTCCAAGAATTAATTGTGATTGAGTTATTCAGTGATACGGAACCAATTGCTCTCATTATTGAGTGGCGATTAGAATTCCTTTGTCTACGTATTGATTTTGGAAGGAGGCCTTGTTCATTCGTTTGGTCAATCATGTAAATTTTGACAATGAGTTGACTTTAGTACGATAGTAAATAAATAACACTAATATAGGTGATCCTTTGGTGTAATTGCTGCAAGGCGTTCCAGTGCGAGGATAAACGAATAAATAAATAAATTATAAAGGCGAAAGTTTGTGAGTGTGTGTGTGTTTGTATGTTTGTTACTTTTTCACGCTCAAACGGCTGGACGGGTCTGGATGAAATTGGGCACAGAGATAGATTACAACCTGAAATAGCACATAGGATACTTTTTATCCCGGGTACTTAATTACTTATTATTAATATTATAAAGGCGAAAGTTTGTGATTGTTTGTGTTTGTATGTATGTTACTTCTTCACGCACAAACGGCTGGACGGATCTGGATGTCTTTTTATCCCGAGAATATGTACCCTTGGGATAATTTTCGATATACACGCGGGCGAAGCCGCTGGCAGAAGCTAGTAATTATATAATTGCGTCTTTCCACATCGATAACTGAAGCTTAGTTGAGCTCTACTATTGTTAGTAGGTTGATTTTGTTCTTGTTCTTGATTATGACAGATGAGATTCGTATACAAGCACACCTTTTCAAATACCGGTTCGCATTTGCCCTTTACTTAATTCAAAAATCATGTTCACGTTTTTTACACTTCATATCATCTGTCGCCCACAAACACGCCCCTGCCTTACGGTATTCAGGCCCTGTAGTAATGTTGAAAGATTCCGCTAATGTTGCCGTATTTTGAACACCACATATGTTACGCAATACCATTGTCGCAGGCGCGTGACGTTAATATACCCACGTCAGAACGTCAAGGAAACAATTTTGTAAGCTCTGGCAGTGTCAATGTCTCCTCTCTTGAGTAGACATCTACATGATGTATCTTCCAACTCTCATTAGGTATATTTTCGGTTGTTATTTCTGTTACGACTTGGGTACTTTATTTTCGGAGTGACAACTCTGATGAAAGCTGGTCTTATGAAAATGTAATTTTTTTAATCAAATAAGATATTGAAAAAACATAATTATACATACTTTTACTCATCTTCTGTGTTTATACTATTTTGTTTGTTATTTATATATTCTATTTTATTTTTTATTTATTTTCCGTTTACGTGTGTCCGTGGCATCAACAGTAGGCCTTAGAATATCAGCGCAGCGTTATTTTCTTTTTGGATATCGCATATTCTGAGATAGGAGCCTTTTTGGTCTCCCACGGGGTTTTTATTATTGTTTAATTGTGCTTATTTCTCGTGTCTCCTGTGCGAGTCACAAATATATATTTATTTCTTAAAAAAAGAAAACACACATTTCACAATTACAATCATAGATATATTAATGAATTGAGGGTATGTGTGTTTGTAATTCAAATTTGATTCTTTACGTCTAAACAAGGACGGGCCCGTATCTAAGGCATTCGTTTTCTCCCATGGTTATACAATCAGACATGACGTGTACTTGTACTTTTCTGTTTTGGAACTGATAAAAAAGCAAAAGTATTGTGTCCGTCCATTTCCAACCGTACGGAAAGACCAGTGCTCCTGTTACTGTTAACTGAACAACACATTGTCTACATCTTGATGTCGCCTCTCTCAATAAAAATCATTTGCCAAGAATTTAAGAGAATCATTAATTGTAGGTTTTATTAAACCCAGTCACAACTAAGGTACTTAATTTGACGTGTATTTGTACTTTTCTGTACAAAGTTCTACAAATCTGCCGAACCAACCAACCAACGGAACTGGTAAAAAGCAAAACTATTGTGGCCGTCCATTTCCAACCGTATGGAAAGACCAGTGCTCCTGTTATTGTTAACTGAACAACACATTGTCTACATCTTGATGTCGCCTCTCTCAATAAAAACCATTTCCCAAGAATATAAGAGAATCATTAATTGTAGGTTTTATTACACCCAGACACGACCAAGGTACTTCATTTGTTTGCTTGGTCATACACCCCGATTTAATCAGATGAAATGGCTGCCTTTTAATAACTAGAAGTATTTTAATTCACTAGCTTAATGAAGATTCCTTTTACAGATTTTTTTCTCGAAATTCCCGACTGAGGTTTTTAAATACTTTAGTCATATTCTTTTTTGATGTAGTGTTGTAAACAGAAACCTGCAGTCCATGAAATTGTTGTCCAAATATTTCAGAGATTTCCATTTTAGTGTTCATCTCTTGCGCTTCTACGTTTATTTCGGCATGAGAACAATTTATCTTCAACAAAAGGACGGCCAATTAAACCGAAATTATCTTTTAGCTAGAATAGCGCACAGAACTTGCGAATATGCCAGACATTACCATAGAGATGAGACCGCATTTTCGTTGCCATAAGAGATCGCCGCGGTCGCAATAGAGAAGTCGACTTATTTTTACGAGGTAACTCCGTGTGTGGCTTCCACAATAGCGTCGGATGCCTCTAATTCATATATCTTTCGTTATTTTATGGCTATCAGTTTAAAAGTTAACATATGAGGTTCTTTATTATCTTTATTACCTATAAAATTCAGTCTTTAAAACAAAACTGTTGAACACTATGCGGAGTAATTTTGAAAACCATTATGTTTTGTTACTTAAATAAGACAGATTAGACAGACAAAGACAGACACATTCATCATTTTATTCCAAAACGCGTTTTTGCCTTTGGATCGGTTACGTTTCATAAAGCTCTTTAATAGATCAGAAACTTCTACTTCCGATCATTCGTTTACATGAAACCTGCGACTGATTTTCACCATGCCTAGTGCATGGTTCTCACTTCCACAATTTATTTTCAAGACGAGCTTTTGGTGCAATAAATGTGAACACTCCACTAGTTCTTAACAATAGTATGCTAATGTAGGTACTTATGATAACTGCAAATGAAACTTGGATGTGCCAGATGAAGTATGAACGCTGAATTAATGCTATGAAAATTTCTGTGTTCATGAAAAGCTGTGTTGCTTAGGTAAACGGAATTGCGCAAGAGTTCATGTAGGGTTAACAAGGTTTGAATGATTCGAAAGATGAAAATGTTCTTTGGGCTTTGGTGCAAATGAGACAAGAGGCTCGAGAGAAGTGCCATTCGATTTCAGTGATGGCGATTTCGAAATGTCAAAAAATGTCAAAATGGTTTGATCGGGTTACATTTTAATAGAGCTTGACTATCCCATAATTTTTTGACATTTTTCTAATGGCTATTGCGACTCTTTGATAGAGTGTCACTTGTCTAGAGCTTCAGGCGCATCCATAATAATGTTATAAATTTGAATGTAACTCTGTCTGTCTTTCACGCCTAAACCGCTGAACCGATTTCAATGAAATTTGGCAAGAAGATAGCAATCTATGGTGGTGGTATGGTATGGTGCATTCAGGATGCTCCTGGGGAAGGACATAGGCAACTTTTTGGACAAAAATTAAATTTGGTAGGTTTTTTTTTTTTTTTTTTTAACGCTATTCCCCGCCAACTATATTGGCGCCTTATGTGCTTAACCTCAGTCGTTCCGGTCAATCTTTTATGCCTCTCGTACATTCATTCCTCATACCAGTTCTTTCTTGCATTCATCTTCTTGCATTCTGTGGGTAAGGGTCCCACTTTTATTAGTCTACTCTATGGGCATGATTTATTTCTTAAAAAAATAGTTAATAATACAAAAATACAGTGTGCTATAATTACAACTGAGCAAAAAGGTGCCATTAAAAACAATTAGAGCAAAAGGTGCTATTACATCATATTGAGCAAAGGTGCTGTTTATCACAGAATATACAGTAGTAGTTTATCACAGAAAATAGGGTAAAAACTATATAACAGTGCAACTATCACACAATTAACACAGAAATTAACATTCAATAAACTTAGGTACTAACATGAAATACTGCCGGTTACACATGTCCAGGCTGCATTCCGTGCTTGCATTTAAATATCATAAATAATACTAATGAAGCACGGTGCGCCTCAGGTTTTATTTCGATGTATAACCGCAGTGGCTACTCTAATACAGTATTCCAAGAATCTTTCCCTATATTTCTTGTCCATGAGCCCATGCAGGCTCTCCCTCGTTATTTTCCTGTCCAGCTCACATTCAAGTTAGTAGCGCTCCCTGATAAATAACGGGCATTCTACAAGTATGTGCTGGACAGTCTCTGCCACGCCTGGATCGCAGACGCACGATGGGCTATCCTTACACTTGAAGCGATTCAAGTATTCAGAGAACCCACCGTGCCCCGTCAAAACTTGCGTGAGGACGCCTTCGGGCCGCACCTGTTGTACGATACGGAAAGCCGCTATTGCATCCGGAAGAAACATTTTCGTCACCGAAGCAGTCTCGCCCGACACATATCTTCGATTCCATTCATCAAGCGATTCCAAACGGATCTGTCGCTTGATAAATGAAACCGGACACTGGTCGTAGTCCGGCTTCCTCCGTAACGACAATGCTGCTTCCTTAGCCAACTCGTCCGCTCGCTCATTCCCCGGCAGGCCCGCGTGGGCCTTGATCCAGAACAAAGTCACAGCTTTGTTCTGGCACAGGGCGTGAGCCAGGTTTGCGCGCGCGCGTCCTGCCAGGGGATGGAGCGAGCCATGGTTTGCAAGCGTCTGCAATGCGGACATTGAGTCGCTGTACAAACCATAGCTCGCCTCTTGCCGCGCGAGGATCACTTCTGTCGCCTTGCAAATGGCCAGGAGTTCCGCCTGGTAGACTGTGCAGTACGCGGCAAGACTAAGCTTGAGGTTCCGGATTTCGCCCTCATTATCCCAAATGGATAATGCGGCTCCGACCTTCCCCTCAATCTTGCTGCCGTCGGTGAATATTCGCACCGCCTGCACATTGTTACTGTCTAGTAACTCTTGGTCTGCCAGGCACATGAACTCCAGGGGCGTTTGTGTAGCTGGATGAGGGGCTTCTGCAAACCTTACCGCACTCTCGATCTCCCTATCTCCTGGCACAAACCGGGATGACCCTCTCCTCGCTTTATACAGGTCGGCTGCCTCTTGTATGCGCAGGTCTAGAGGTAGTATCCCAGCCAGTGCCGAGTTCAGAGAGACAGTACGGTAAGATTTGCAGAGCTTCTGAGCGAATCCTCGTTGAACAGAGCCTAACTTCTTCCGTATACCCAACTTCTTTGCAGCGGGTGCCCAGGCGGCGGCTGCGTATGTCACTATGGGCTCAATCGTTGCCGTGTAAATTGTGTGTATTACTTGTGTGTTTAATCCCCAGCTCACCTTTCGCCGCTCGGGACAGCCGCTTGTATACGTTAGCTGCCCTCTTGCAGACGTTCGCGGCATGCTCATTAAAAGTGAGCTTTTCGTCTATGGTTAGACCCAGCAATTTCATTTTCTTGACCATACCGATGTCGACCCCGGCCATGCTCAGTATTGGAGTGTCGTACTTAAGCTTATTGGTTATGGTCATCGCACAAGTTTTGTGCGGTGCAAACCTCAGCTTATTTCGGACGCCCCAACCCTGAACATGGGCGAGGGCTGCATTGGCAGATCTTGAGACTTCAGTCGCCGTGTCCCCATCTACAACCAAGACTATATCATCCGCGAACGCCTGCACGAAAATTCCACGCTGCTCAAGGTCCTGCAGTAGTGGGTCGAGAACGAGGTTCCACAGGATTGGACCACCGATCGACCCCTGGACACAGCCCTTGCTAGTCTCTCGCGTGCATTCCTCCCCGGCATACCGAACCTTGACCTTCCTACCGTCGAGATAGCTGTCTATCAGCCTCCTAACGTTAACCGGGCACTTTTCCTCAGCCAGTCTGACCCTTATGGCTGGCCACCAGGCGCTATCGAAGGCGCCCTCTATATCCAATGACACCAGGACAATTAGCTTCTTCAGCCTCAACTTGTCCTTTACGTGCTCCACTAGCGTATAGAGGGCGTCCTCGGTGCTCCTCTGGGGCATGAAGCCAAACTGACGAGTACTAAACCGCGGTACAAGCTGATATTTTAGGCGCGCTACGACCATCCTCTCCAGGACCTTCCCCAGAACAGGCAGTAGACCGATTGGTCTGTATGCCTTAGGGGTGGTGTAGCTATCCTTGCCGGGCTTTCTGAGGACTACGACTGTAGCCTCCTTCCAGGTGGTCGGGAAGGAAGTGTGCCAATTTGAGGCACTTATTGTAGAAGGCAAGGAAAGCGTCTAGGTCCTGGTGAATCGCTCGACAAATTTGGTAGGTAGGCTAGGGTAGTTAGGGTCGGGTAGGTAGGTGGGTAGGGTAGGGTAGGTAGGTATGTATGGTAAGGTAGGATAGGTAGGTTGGTAGGTAGGGTAGGTAGGTAAATAGGGTAAGGTAGGTAGGTTAGAGTAGATAGGTAGGTAGGTAGCCAGTCGATGGGAGCGAAGCCGCGGACAGCTAGTATAAAATACCAGAGTAAAAAAAATCGCATGCCAATTTGTATCATTAAAGAATTTCCCAAAATCCCGATCAAAAACTACAAAGCCAAAACAAGATAAAATTAAACCAAAACCTTATCTATACTAAACTACAGTAATCGGCTTAGCAGCGAGTGTTAAAAACTAACTTTAGGGGTGGTTTGAATAAAGATTACAGCGCCACACAGGCAGGTCCCAAGGTCACCATGAATATTAATATGACAGTTTTCACCTCGGAGATTCTGCAAAATATATTTCCCCTTCAGGTTTTACCTCCTTTATTTTTTCTTTGGGCTATTACTTTCGCATCATCTACTCGTACGTTTGTACCCATTTGGGACCCGATATTATAAAAGTTTTTGCGTTTAATATCTACATGAATTTCGTACTAGTGCGCGCTCGTAACATCCCATTTAAGTTCCCGATGTAGAAATGAGCTTAATTGCTAATTCCTTGAAAATTTTCTAATGAATTTATCCGTGCTGAGGGTATTCGCTTGCCAACTTTTGAAATAAAATTAGACCCTTATCCTAACTATGTGGATATAGCACACGAAGCGGTCATGTTAAATGCAACTTTTAATTTGATTGTTTGAGCTAAAACGACTAGATTTTCAATTATTTACAATTTGGTATCCGACATTCAAATGCCGTCCTCGTCTTGGGAGTATTTCCCTACTATTGAAACAGGCGCATCAGGGGTCAACCGCTAGTCTCCGGGCTATATGGGTCAAGGTAACCGTGCCCCTTATAATCCTATTCAGCGTTCGTGCTCCGGTTACTCCCGAATCAAACAAAAACGGGGGTACCGTTTCAAATGCAATTGCGACGAGGAAATTCGGATGCATATCTAATTTGTCTAAGTTGGTGTGTTTGTAGAGGCAAAACAGCAGTCTTTTATGTATTTCGAAAGCAAACATACATTATTTATCTTGTAAACCTACATCAAAGGCTTTCTGAAAATGTAATTGTTGATGCTTTAATAATAAGTACCTGGGCGACCGAGCTCTGCTCGGCTGAAAATAGAGAAAACGACGTTTTCTAAAAATTAAACTTAGCTAGATCGATTTATCGCCCCCGAAACTAGAGAGAGCGTTAGAGCCGTTTCCGAGATTCAGATTAAATCCTTACATAGTATAAAACAAATTCGCAGCCCGCTGTCTGTCTGTCCCTATGTATGCTTAGATCTTTAAAACTAAGCAACGGATTTTGATGCGGTTATTTTTAATAGATAGAGTGATTCAAGAGGAAGGTTTATATGTATATTACATGCAGGCGAAGCCGCTGTCAGAAGCTAGTATATATGTGCATATATACAAGAATTTCTCGTTTAAAGGTATTAGACAGTAGACGGAGAAATATTCCGACCTTGGATAACAAGATAAATAGTACTAAATTAGGAACCGCAATGAGGAATGATATGACGGGTGGAAATGACAGCTGTGGAAATGTTAATGAAAGGCAGGTTGAGGATGCCAAGAAAAGCCTCTCCTTGGTTGTTGTCTCAATATTTTACTAATTAATTCCGTAGGCGTAAGTAAACCTCTTTTGCAAGTGATTTTAAGCACCTCGTTCCACGCACGCATCGTATGCTTGTTTCAGAGAGATATATTATCTTGTAAGTACACAATTTAAATGAAGAATTGCACGAAGATTATGTATCAAGATATATTTTTGATAACTTTGATACACTAGTGTTTTAAAGTACCCATTTAAAAACATTTTTTTTTTTTTATCTTCCAAAGCGATTGTTTACTATAAAACCGCCTCTCCTTCCATCCAATTGTAGAAAAAGGGACTCACATAGTTCTCGCCAAACTTCTTGGCCGCCCTGAAGTCGGCTACAATGGCAGCGCAGTAGAAAATCTCATACAAAAACAGCACCGATCCTTACCTTGCGCATCGGAAAGCCAACTTCAGGGAGGCCAAGAAGTTTGGCGAGAACTATACTCCTGCATAATTCGCTCTATCAGAGTGTCTTACATATTCAGATCTTGCAAAAACAACGGAAACTCCACTAGGAAGCGGGCGTCAGAATAAATTATAGGATATCTGCTGAAATAGAATTTATTCTTGATCGGTTAGGATTGAGCATCACAGCGGGCTCTTGATCGAATCACACGGGAAGCTCTATTTTAGACGTAAAGCACTGTGTATACCGGGCTCCGTTTCGTTGTTTTATTTATGAATAAATCGCAGGTTGGTTAGAGAGTGCCCGCTCGTATGATCGGTCCTAAAATTGAATTATTTCCAGCTCGACTCCCCTTTCGGGCGATCCCGGAACGTCGAACATAGTATCCCCAATTTGCATGGTTGCGCTGTTACGATGCAACAACGAAAATTTGATTTATTTAGAAGCGAGGCGCATCCTCGTGCAGTTTCGTTTTGGTTTTACCACAACAGTTTTTATGGTTAGGTCAGCTGTCTGTAATTTGTTTAACTAAATGCCAGATGTTGCCTTGTCATCTTTCTTGTTGGATGGTCCTTTTTCAGCGATTACATGGCAGTCAGTGATTGCACCACTTTTGAGGTTTGAATATTTAGCAAACTTCATGATAAACATTGTAGCTTTAACTAAAGTTACAATTGTCTAAGTTGACTACTATGTTCAATATTGCGTATTTAGGTCTAAATGTAGTTTAGACCTATAGGTCCTATATATAGGTCGATTGATTATTTCGCCTGGTAAACAGCCCTTATTAAATAAACTACGAGCGTTTCAGCTGTATCAATTTTATATATCAATAGATGAGATATTCGAACGTATATTACGTTTTATTTTAAGGTTAAGTTTTATTGTTGTAGGTCCTATCTAAACCTGTGGCTGCCCAAAGTTAAACAAACTTTATTATGGATCACGAATTAAACAGTTAAAATTAAACAATACAATTACTTTTAAAATATCATCAATCTATTTTCTCATTTCGATTTGTTTCTGCAGTGAAATTGGTTCGTAGTTACATAAATGTATGTCTCCTTAACTTCCGAAATTGGGTTAAGGATAGAATGAAGGTACTTTACTTGGCGCATAAACACGTTAATCTATTTGTGCAATTAGATTCTGTAGCTTCGTGATGACCTCTTTGTTGTCCGTTGCTGAATTTATTAAATGATAAAATACACAAAAGATTTGGTTTTTGTTAGGACTTATTTAAATTCAAACAAATTGTCAACCAAATCGCTTGTTCGCAACGATCGTTAAGACCTTGTGATATAAATCCTTTTTCAGCTGATCTTGAATTTCTAATGCTGACACGAGTTGGACCTCTGTTTTGTGTGAAAAGAGCACATGCCGCATTAAAAGTCCGGCTGTTTTGAGCTGGGCCTCGACAGTGGAGTGAATGAAGGCGGGGGAGGCAGGTCCGCGCAGCCTCCGAAGCGCCCGGCCGCCTGCCAGTCGACGTCGCGCCAAGCGGGAACCACCACGCGCTCCCCGCTCATATTACGCTCATCAACTAACCAAATAGTGACATTTTTATGTTCTAAACTACAACATTGTAAGTAAAGCATCACCAATACAAGCAAATAAAACACGGATTCAACCAGTGCCTATCATCAAATCGACCTTTCCAAAAACATCATCAATTCAAACGTTGACGCTGCCGGCGATAGCTTCTTGTAGCTTTTTTGTTCGTTAAATGGCAATTACATTCGTTGCCGTGGCGAAATCTGATGGATTTTCTGAGTACGATTCGCCCGTAGTCACCTGAGATGTCTAGAGGTCGCCGCGTAGACGATGTCAGTGAGCTACATTAGTGTGCGCGCCAATCACGTGTATTGTTCGGACTGCCTTGATTTTCTTCGCATTTGAAACATGCAACACCTCTCTACAATCTTCACACGGCAGTTTTTAAAGAAATGCTTTTCTATTACAAAAAAGCGTAGGTGGGCATAGTGATAAATGTACCGTGCAAATTGGTATTCAAAATACGTTCATTTTGTCATGCTTATCTCACAAAGGGGTGGCTTTATCAATTGTTACAAGCTGTTGCTGGGCTGGTTTTTCTAATATAGCGAAATGGGGCTGTATTTAGTATCTGTCCAATATAATTTGTAAAGTTTTATTGGGTATATTTTCTGTATTCAATATTTTCAGTCATAAAAGAAATCGAATTGAAAAAATTCAGCACCTATTTCAGCATAGAGGCCAACAATATATATACGATATTTCTAACAGTTGGCAAGCCACTGACATTTGGTACTCCCTTTGTAGATCGCCTACATATCGAGTGGGATCGCCTGTAAGTCCTTGTTAACTGTCGTAAGCCCGCCGTGTAAGCCCGCTGCTAGTTTATATTAGATGCCTTTTGGGCATTCCTGAAATTTTCCTTTTTATGTAGAGTTATTGATTTAAGTATAGGTACTGATCGTGATTGGTTATTGTTGGTATTGCGATGTTCACTCCTATTTCAATAATGAGCTTCTATTGTTCTTTTGTAGTTAAGTCGCTACTAGATTTACAGCAAGTCTGGCTCATTATCTATGGGACTTAAGATTATAGCTTAGTGAGGAGTTTTTAAATATGTTCATTCATTCTTTAGTAGTCTTCCCTAGCTATGTAAAGAGTTGTAATGTAAGTCACTCCGTTCATATGTAGTAATTCACATTATCATTGTGAACCTTGTTGTACACACTACTATTAATACCTTAAAGTAAACCCTGGGTCTCCTTACATTAGCCCACTTCTTCTCTAATCTGTATCAACCGCATACAGGTCTTTCATTTTGCTCATAATATGTAGTAGAGTAGGTACTTGACCTGAAACATATTCAACGCTCTTATATTACAACACTTCATCACCGAAATCAGTAATTACAACCTATAAATTAATTTGATTAAAATGAGCACTTTAAATTTTCAAATTAAAATTCTTCAGCGAACTTAATTCGACTCGCAAATGTATAACCTCATTTCGTTACCCTCTTCATGGGAGCTTTCGTTGATACTTTTCCGAGGTATAATCTAATGCTGACCCGTCTCAGTCCTCTCATTTTCTAAATTTCGGTGTTAAGTGTGTCTGTGGTGCCCGCCAAGGCTTAACTTAAATCCTTTTTGCTAGGATTAAGTAAACGTCCAGTGTTTGATGGGTCGGGGATCAATAGGGTTGGAAGATGACACGTTGTAGCTCAATAAAATTCATCCATTAGTTAGTCCGTATATATATGAAACCTACAGATGAGAAAAATATTTCATGAAGTAATTGAAACCTTTTTCCTTGATTGTTTGCGCAGGGATTTCAGACGGTAAAAGATTATTCTCATTTTTCCTAGTTACAAGGAGTGAGTACCGTTATTGTAAAACTTCTACGAATTTCCCTAAAATGTAATACCTTCTAACAGTTTGTAGAGCATCGTGTCCGCTCGGTACGCTTGCCGCAACCAAGTGCTACAGCGAAGCGATAAGCGTTCGAGAAATTGAAAAGGCTTTAGTTAGTGCGAGTGAGCCGTTTGTGGGATTAAATTGGCTTAGTTTGCAAACCAAGGATCACCCGGTAGGTAAAACCAAAGAAAATAATTCATTTTACGTTTCATTTCTATCTTTCAAAAAACTCCACAAATCCATCTAATTAAATTGTAATCTTGAGGACTGATTTGTTTTCTCGATTATTACTTTTACAAGAATTGATCCGTCTCAGTTTCATTTCGAGAATTCAATCTTTATTAAAACTTGATTGATGATAAAAATGCAACTCATCCATTTATTAATCTGTTATGTTTCGCCAGCTTATAATTGCGTCCTATATAAAACCGTGATGTATGTTATTATTACCTACAAGCGTATGTGATGCTGCAGTCGAGTCTGTTTCAAATTTTACCAAGTATTTGTTGTTCATTTTGCCCGATAAAATATGTTAAGTTGGAAACTGCTTGTTTATCTATTTTTTTAAATCCTTCTTCTGTTTATCCTTCACCATCATTATCTAAATCCTCAGCCTATTGCAGTTATTTGCTTGGCTACTTACTCCAAATGCCCACCACTGACCTCCACCCCCGTCCCTGTCATCTTTTGCTTTCTTCGATTCATTACCAGCCACTCGGCGATAATCGTCTTGTCACCTAGTCCAGAAGACTTCCTTCCTTGCGTTTGGCGATTTGCGGTCTCTACTCTTTTATACGTCTGCACCAGCAGCCATCGGTTCGAGTTCTACGATGGCTGGCCTATTGTCGAAGATTCCGGTTCTCAGTTGATTTCCACCAACAAACAATTGAATCTTGCAATTGAATTTCACTTGTTCCCCGTTATTTTCTTAGCCAAGTTGTGAAACTTCTTACATAACTAGCTTTCCAAATTCAATTTGCAATTATTGGTATCAATAATAGGTACCTATTCTATATGCGTCTTGTTTCAAATTGCTTTGGTATGATGCCTAACTTTCTTCATTGCCTCGATTTTGATCTTTTTATTGGCAGTTATTTTGCATATCATCATTATGGTTACAAAGTTGTTTCCTCTGAAAATCGTTGCCGTGTGACTTCATAAAAGCAGCCTTTAGAGTTAACTGCTTCTAAAATGATACGATCATGTTTAATAGTTACCTTTAAAAAATACTGAAAGATTGCTTCAGGTCTTCAAACCTTTCGTTTCAATCTTTGAGCGATCCGTGAAAACTTTATGAGCACAGTCCCCTGGGTCATTGAAATGTCATATTTTCACAGTTGCTGGTATATTTACCTAACTGTACCATGGACCATGACCCATTTCCTCCACCGCCTGAGGTGACACCCCGTTTCAATACGCGGCGGACATAAAGTGACTTTTATGCATTGCTGTAAAAATAAAGTACCCGCGTACCTGTAGGAGCTTTATTATTTTTTATGTGTCACAAGTGGGAATGGCCGTTTTAATTCCTACTGTGATATGTACCGTTATTGCTTTTATGGGGCATCAAGCCCATTGCCTAAAATTTATTTTCAGATTTTTGTTGTTATTTTTTTTTCTAAATTGTTTCATCTTTTTGAAGCTGTCTGGTAAATATTAAAAAAGTCGGTACGTTTGGCGACTCTGATTCATATTTAAGATTGTGAGCTTTTAAAACCCACGTAGATACTACAACGAGACCCACATTTCAAGGGTAAAACAAATAAAGAATAAACAAAAGCCCACCCGCATCATTTTCTGTTTCGCGTCCCAGAAATAAAGGTACCTCATACTTACGGCCGTATTATGTTTCCATTAGAGCTTGTTGACTTAACCCTCGCACAACGAACAGTGACTGCGGTTTTTCCGCGTCTCACCGAAGTGGTTCGGGCACGTATCGAAGTTGTACGATGCGAAGGCACGCGGCGTTTCGCTGATTTATTTTCATTATCGTGTTCAGCTGTGCCGGTGGCGATATTTTTCACCGACCCACATTGGCAAGGGAACCGTAACTGAAATTAATAAAGTGATGTCATCACCGACAGTTGAGGGTTTCTGAAAAAAAAAATCATATTCAGCGTTACCGAATCCAGCTGCCAATTTTTATTTTCTCCCCATCCTCGTGCCAGGGGAATTCGGCAACGGACAGCTGATGCAAAACCCGGTCGACTCTGCAGAGATATCTCATTGTATGACAGCAACTGCGAACTGATGACCCACTGACCCAATTCTGGACTGCAGCAGCCAGCGATCTGTATACCTTACTATTTGTTTCGAGTTCTGGCAGTGATTCCCACCAACTTATACATATTCATGCTGTTCTGCTATTCTTGAGGGAATTTTCCGGTGTTTTACTAGTAGAAACAGGAAGTCAATTTTAATTGGTAGTATCAAATATTCAAGGTTTGTTTATTTATCTTTTGTGGATATTCTCTTACATTTACTCTATATACCGTTTTGAATTAAGGCTCGTTTTACTATGAAAAGCCTGCCGGGAAATCAATAACAACACGTAGACCTCTGAATTTCGTTTCATCTGAAGCCTATGCCATTTGCAATAACTAGCTGAAGTCTTGTAAACATGTTTGTTTCCATAGATATTAATAATAGCACACATTCATTATTGTAATGTGGATATTTACATCCAAAAACAGCAAAACATTTTTCATTTCTGCCTCGTAATGGTTGTCAATTTTTCGCTCAACCCTTTACTGAGCTATACTTACCTGTCTCCAGTAATTCAAGACTAACGTTCAGACGGGAGCTTAGTTAGCCAGTTTAATTTGGGGAACGTTTTTCTCGTCTATATGGTGTAAATAATAAAATTAATCAAGATCTACTTCTAACTTTATCATTTCAACAACATTGTGCTCAAGAGTTACTTACGCCAGACTAACACACGCATTTATATACTCGTATGTCTCGCTTAGTTGATTGGGATCCATGAATATTGAATAGCAATTTCTGTGCACAACTTATTTATACAATTACCTCAATGGATCATATTCATGGAATAATTCATGCAGAATTGAACAGTACTCTGGACCTAGACTCATGTTCTTCAATATCAAATTCTGGACCGCAATCTATAATAATATTATAAAGAGGTAAAGTTTGTGAGTTTGTGACGTTGTAGGGGGTGGGTGTAACCGATTTTGAAAATTCTTTCATCAGTAGAACGCTACATTATTCCTGAGTTGTTATAGCCTATGGCTATTTCAAAAAGAAATAATCCATCCTTATGAAAATTGCATTAATATAACCCAAAGTAGCAAAATGTTGTGGTAGGTAGGCAGGGTAGGCAGGGTGCGCAGGGTAGGCAGGGAATGCAGGGTAGGCTGGATAGGCTGGGTAGGCAGGGTAGGCAGGGCTGGCAGGGTTGGCAGGGTAGGCCGGGTAGGCAGGGTAGCCAGTTGACGGGAGCGAAGCCCCGGGGGTCAGCTACTAAATAATAAGAACATTCGATTCTATAATCGTTAGTGTTCTGCCTTCACTGAAATTGCTGTTTGAAGACCTAATAAAATGAGTATAAGGATAATAAAAAAATAATGTTTCCAGTTTGCCATTACTCCGAAGGTTCCCTTTAATTGTCATTCAGCAATTGGCATAAGCGAGGCAGTGAAATTTAATGAACCACATTCGGGTCAAGGTTGTCTGTTACAGAAACACCGGCGACACTTCAGTTTGAATTTCGTATCAAGAATTTTGGAATATGGATAATTGCTTTAATTGGACCAGTACAATAGACTATTAAACTGTACTACAGAACACAATTAAATTCAACAACTGGGGTCAACTAGATGTGTCGTATTCGCTTTAGACAGTGCAGGGTTGTCTTCCTAAAATTCTGTCGTTGGTTTTAGTCGATTTAATTTCCTCTTGTGTTTACACTTCGCTGGCATTTCCTAACTTGACTAATTTATCACTCGGCCTATACTCGCGTAGGCTGGTTGTTTAATTTTTCCTTTTTCCAATTAAAAACGTGCACCGCTAGCGAATTCTTTCGCCTGTGCACGACTTGAATATTTTATGCCTGCAGTCTCGCGGGAAATTAATGCTGGGTGCACTAAACCATTGTGCTTAAGATTTTTCCTTGGTGCGGTTCGTTAGAATTTTAAAGATATGATTTTCAGGATTTACTGACCCATATTTTTTGGTTCCTTGGTAATATACGATGCTCTACTATAATCAATCTTCATTATTTTGAAACTTCATGAAGATTTTCTCAGGTTCTGCGCTCTCTTTGTTACATTAATTTGGGAGGTGCTACTACTATATGATCATATTGCAAGTTATTTTCAGAACCTCTAATATGACCCTTAACACCACATACATAGGAAAATAAACAAATTCAATAATTCAAACTACAAACAAGATCCCAATCTATTTGTAAAGGTTACATGCCCTCGGGAGTGATATCGAATGGGAATTGGTTTCGTCAGGTACGCCAAGCCGCTAAGACCTAAACTGCGGCTTACCGCACGCAAGTCGGCCGCCTGAGGGACTCTCGTAACTCCGTACCCTATTATTCCACTATCTCACTTTCAGCGTACGTGAGACCCTTATTTATTGACCGAACCTGATGTAACAACGATTTGCTGCGTAAACTACGTGCTGCGCAATCTACTGCTAGCTTCGATACATATTTAAAGGTGACACGATCTTGTTGCTAGTTTAAACGTGTGTTCCGTAAACTCGTACCTACCTGAGATTTCATTGAAACTTTCGTAGTACTACGAAGCGTTAGGAGTAAGTAGCTAGAATTCAGTTAAACATTTACATGAACCCTGAATAACATTAGCACTGGGTTAAGTTAATTATTTTCACCGCGTATTTCATTACAATACAACGAGTATTGTAATGGAATACGCGGTGAAAATACCATAAAATCTGCCCAACAAACTGTCAATTTATTTGATCACATCCAAGGTTTTATTTTCCACCCAAGTAAACCGTGATCGGTTGTAACTGATATTTTTTTATTCAATCTTGTTATTTGATATCCTCAACTCATTTTTCCAGCGCAATAAATCCATCATGATAAATCGTCAACTTTTACTGTCTTCTTCTTCTGCGTGGTTATTCAAATATAGCGGCACTGAAATCTGTAACTATTAAGCCCCGGGACTGCGACAAGGCTGAGCCAAGTCTCAGCCTAAATTCTCATTTGTTCAGCTCTAGCTACGGAATAAATGCTTTATATTCCGCACACCTGTATGCTCCACATTAATAATTGTGAATTGCCACGACGCCCAGTAGGTACTTGTGGAATTGTTTCTTCTTAATTTAACTTGGTTTTCAGTCTTGGGTTTACTTCTTCTTTATTGACGAGTTTATATAATTTTTATACCGTGTTGCCGCCAGTATTCTGAAAACTAGTTTCTGGATATATTTCTTCGAAGAGCTTTAGAGCTCTAAGCTTTAAGTATTAAGTATATAATAGCACTGCTAACAAGTTTCTTGTTGAACTAGCTGAAACCAGACGTTTCGAAATCGAACCTGAATGCGGTTCTGCATTCTCTTCAAGAGAAACTTAGAAAGCGCCTGGTGAATATTGTTTGCCCTCGAACTGGAACAGGTCTCCGCGGTTACTTCCTCCACTGGAAAGACAAACTTAAGCCATTGTGAATATTACATGGAATGCAGTTATTACGTTCGCTATGCAATTTGCAACTACCAGAAACTCTGTCTTTGTTTGCATCGTTTCAGAAATTTGATAAACTTACCCTAGTTCCTTCTTTGTTCCAACTGAAAATAATGTAATCATAATAATCCCAAAAGTTGTTTTTGAAAAGGTCGAGGAAACCCGGTTTAAGATTAAGTGATGGAGTCTTGTGAATATTATTGCGAGAATCGTGCTGCTTTAGAATGCAGAGCAGGTGAAAGGACTACTCGCAATTGAATTACTAAGTGAAGTGATTTAAACAAAGAGTGGTAACTATAAACATATACGAGTGAGAAAGCTGGAAGAGTGTTCTGGCTTTTTGTGCGAATGAGAGGATGCGCGTCTGGCGGTTGTCCGCTCAGCGGAGACGCTAGCGGAGGAGGTCCCGTCGATCGGAAAGGGTGTCGGGCCGCGAGCGCGACGACTGGTGCCCGCACGAGGCGCGCCGGCATGCGCTGACGTGTGCGCGGCGCTGCGCGTGCTGCGGCGCGGCGCGATGCCCCCCTGGGCCTGACATGGAGGAGGGTGGTTACTGGCGGCCATCTTGCTCGACGCTGTCGCTCGCGGAGCACCATGGCAGCTCAACGCACCTGTGTGCGCGGCACGCGCCCCAGCCGCGGCTCGCGCACCGTCATCCCCCCCATGCGCACCACTCGCACGCGCACCAGCACGCACACGCGCACCATCTGCAACACGCGCAGCACTCCTCGTGCCCCGTACACAGCCCGTTCAGACAACCCACGCCGGAGTACTGTGCCGCACATTCACAGGTACCCTTAATTTATTCAGTAGAATTTACTCTTAATTGAACATCTAAATATTTTTATGCAATATAGGTACTAACAACGTTATACTGTAACTGTAATGTTCTAAATGTAAGAACTTCCACATGGTATTTTCACATACGACGTCGTGATGGATGAGCTAAAGAACTCATCAAAAGAAAGAAGCGCTGACGAAGTAATCGATGGTATCAGCTCTGATAGGTCGTACGCGGGAACGATTTGTGAAAACGAATCACGAGGTGACGGCACCTGCACCTAATTTATTACAAGTGGATGCCTTCGACGGCGGAGGCATATTTTCAATGACACAGATTTGCATCTTGCGATTGCTCTTCGCTCAACGTGAACGATGATGATAAAAATATAAAAAGCCCTATAGCGAAGCTAATACACGCGAGGGCAAAATTCTCCCCTTGTTTGTGGCGTTAACACCAAATCGAATGATTTATGGAACGCCTGTTTAATGGCGATAGATATTTTGTTCGTAACAAATACATATTTTATAAGTATTTTCCACGTCCGGCCTTGAAACCGTATTTATTATTGGTAGTCCTACAGAAACGTGAGGGGAATGTAACACTAGGTAGCGGAAATGGTCAGACTAAGAAAAATAGCGAAATAAAAGAAAACCGACCAATGTGTCTACGTCGACTAATGTAGTAATTACATTTGAACACAAAAGTAAACCAGAGCTTATTAGTGGGTAATTGTATCCTCATTTCTGAGAGATACTTGTGTGATAATAAATTGAAAAGATTCTTCGGGAAAGAGAACACCAACCTATAGAACTTGAAGCGTGTTAGGTATAGAATGGTGTATACGTAAAGTCTGAAAAAGAAATAGAAGAAGTTTTCGGTTAGTAACATGTCACGATGACAAACCATTATTCCTCTTGAATTTAGAAACTCTTCTTTGAAGTTAACCGTATTATATCATTCTAATATAATACCAGAACTGTATAGCAGCTGGTCTTGATTGATGGGGACTTAGTACATATTATGGCGTAATGTGAGGAGATTGATGTATTTAGGTAGCCACTCTGACCGTATGAGGATGGATGGCGTTTAGATAGACTCGCAAAGTATAGCTGGCAGAATTTTATGCTTAAATATGAAACGTTTTCATATTTTCCTTAACGAAAACAGAAATAATCCTCATCTTTTTGTAAAGCTTTTGTTGTTAGCTTGGTACTTAATTAAGCCTAATTCAGAAATAGAAAATTCAAATGTTATTCAGGTACTTATGCCCCAATTACACATTGCCGAATTTAACTCGGCAAGTCAAGTAAAAACTCCTTTAACGATGAACTTTAAACGGAATTGTGGGAGGCTTTCATTGAAATCAAACGCGTATAAAAAGGGCGTCGAGCTAAAATAATCCTTTATTAAGGTTTCATGAATTTAGAAGGGCGTGTGACAATGGCAACTGTGACATCTAAATTGGTTTTTGAAGAGAACGAATGGAGGAGGCACGTTACGTTGGTGTCGAGACGTTTCATATAATTCGTTATTAAATAAAAAAAGTTAATTAAAAAAATCAAAAAACCCGACTGCTTGAAAAGCGAACTAAAAAGACGTAAACAAGGTGAAAATCATGCTGTGCAGTCGGAGGATACATCTTCGCGAGCTGGCTGACCACAGCCAGACGTATCCGCCGACTGCACAGCATAATTTTCACCTTGTTTACGTCTTTTTAGTTCGCTTTTGAAGCAGTCGGGTTTTTTGATTTTTTTAATTAACTTTTTTTATTTAGAACTTTTTAGTTAATTTTTTTTTCGAATTAGGTACATTTAAACATATAAGTGTTATATATTTTTGAAATCACCTCTTAATATCCTTTGTTTTGATACCCCACACGAAAGGTTTGGAAGAAAAAAGAAATTTGGACCCCCACAATATGGCGCCCAAGAACCGCCATTTTCCTATTTTCCAATTTTAATGTAGCCAGTGACACTCGCGGGGTTAAGACGAATCAATTGACGTAAGAACCATCAAAATCGGCCCACGCGTTTGGTCTCTAGAACGCCACATAGGAACAAACATACATACATACATACTTACATACATAGACTGATAAACACATTACCCTCCTTCGGCAGTCGGGTAATAAACCAATACGAATAATAGTCCAGGAAAATAACTGCAATTAGAAGCCAGTCTGGCAAAATTCCTAGTTAAGTACTTTCACCGGAATTTGTTGCCTGAAAAGCCCAAAAAAACCACAAGGCAGCAAAAAAAATGGGCTGTTTAAGGGCCCAAAAATCTGTTTTTTTTTTATTTTACTGCAAAATTCCTTGTGCAAATGTGCACAAAAAAGTACTAAATAAGATTGTCATTAGTTGGCCACAAATTGTCATTAGTTTTCTTAATATGAGCCAAAATAATATTTATTTTGGGTTTATTTTTTGTACTAAATCGGTGCGTATGTTAATTTAGGCTAGTCAAATTATGTTATTATGCTCAAGAAAGCCGTTTAACATTCAAAATTACGTTTTCTGGTATGTTTTAACAGCAACTTATCTATTTTGGGTGCCTACTTAAAATATGGTATTACAGAAAGTAAATAAAACTGAAATAAACCTCACTGTAGTGTTTTTCATCGACAGGACTGAAGGAATGAAACAATTTCATAATCTTTGTGAGAAATAATAATAGGAAAATATCAGTAATTGGAGGGCAATCTGCGAAATTTTATGTATTTTCACCGGAATTATGTTTATTGTGCTAGTAGTAAGTAATATAAAACAAGTGGAATATGTAGGAAGACAATACAGTCGTTCCATCCATAGATATCATTTGATTAGCAGACTGATGTGAGCTGGGATGATACTAGATACTTATGGAGATCACACTGTTACTTCGATTTTCCTGCCTAGCATGCACAATCACCTGCACCTTCTACGATGTAAACGAAGTCAATGACAGAGTTATCCATAACATCTCTACTTATCGGATAAAAGTTGAGTCAAATCTAGACGACAAGAATTAGCAAAGGTGAGTGAGTCCAATACCCCAACCTACCTAGAAGGTGAGAGTCCAATTTGCCAATGCGAAACCCCGGAAACCTTCGATACAAGCAAAAATATTACAAACGTTAATCAACTTATAGATGATATTTCATTCCGACTAGGCAATTGGATTCTGTATTCGGTTTCAGGTGGCTACAAATCTACTGATCGGATAAAAGTTGAGTCAAATCGAGACGAAAAGAATTAACAAAGGTGAGCGAGAATCCAATACGCCAATTTGAAAACCCCGGAAGTATTCGATACTAACAAAAATATTACAGATGTTAATCAACTTATAGAAATATAGATGATATTTCATTCAGACGAGCCACTTGGATTCTGAATTCGGTTTCATTAATAATTCTATGGCGTGTTACTGAAAGAAACGAATCCAATGACAGTTTTCAAGATGGCCTCATTACGTATCTACTGATCGGATAAAAGTTGAGTCAAATCGAGACAACAAACTAGGTACCTATCCTGTAAAGGTGACTCTAATTCCAATTCGAAGACCCCGGCAACCTTCGATACAAGCAAAAATATTACAGACGTTAATCAACTTATAGATGGTATTTCATTCAGACTAGCCACTTGGATTCTGTATTCGGTTTCATTAATAATTCTATGGCGTGTTCGTGAAAGTTGCTGGCTAATTTAATGAGTATCCGCTTCTTCATGATGAATAATGGATTAAATGTGTGGCTCATATTTTCCTTCTCGGGTGCTGATATTTTTGGTGGATTAATTTATTGGAAGATTGGTTCCGTGTTATATTATGGATATTCTATTTGGCAATGACGCAAAGCTAAGAAAATATAGTTTAAGTTATTACCTGGTTCACAACAGACGAAATTTTAAACAAATATCTACACTATGAACTGTATCCTTTTCATTTTGCCATGGTTTATCAACATTCTAGAATACCGCTGATTCGCTAAAATAAATTACCACAGACGAAACTTTAATCAAATCCTACACTCTAAACTGTATCCTTTTAATATCGCCGTGTTTTATCAATATTCTAGAATGCCGCTGATTCGCTAAAACAGATTTCTATTATAATGTTATAACACGCCCTCAAACCTCATTATTATATCAAATTGTTATTTACGATTGTTAATTCAAATTCCCAAATCGTGGAACACCTGAAATATTTACAATAGGTAGTTCAGTTATATAATCAGAACCGAAATAATTCTGCGAACAAATGTTCTTGACAACATAATGATATTTAAAGACTTGAATCTTACGGCAAAATATTTCCTTTGCTACCGCTACCAATTTCAATTTAGTTGTAAGCAACCTGTAATTTGAATTTAATCGCCATGACCTTTATTTTTAACCCCCGACGGAAAAAGAGGGGTGTTATAAGTTTGACGTGTGTTGCTGTGCCTGTCTGTGGCATCATAGCGCCTAAACGGATGAACCGATATTGATTTAGTTTTTTTTTGTTTGAAAGGTGACTTTGTCGAGAGTGTTCTTAAATATTGTTTGAATAAAATCGGTTTAGCCGTTCAAAAGTTATTCGCATTTTACTCTTTGAATCTGGATTTTTTCGCAAGATATCGTGTCATTATTACGTGTTTCGATAGATTGTCGATTGAAACGTGTCTGCTATTAGGTATATTTTTTGTAATTTAAAAAGCATGATATAAAAATTAAAACGGGGGGATTTTTTAAATTTGTAATTTTATCACGTAGTACCTAGTATCGGCATAAATTTAATTTAAAAATACTGTGGCAAAATCAAATGGACCACATCACCGCCTACCATCAGGTGAGATAGTGGTCAAGCGCGAGCCCATACATATTTCTTTTTATGAAGTAAAGAGGGATATGTAGGTAGACACACCCTCATATAAAATATGTATTTTTCCGATGAATATTCTATATGTTTTAAGTTGTTAACAGCTTAGTATTTTTCCCAGCTTGTTGCGATTAACTCCCAAAATAGAATCTTGGACCTAATCCGATTAGGAAGAACCTCTTAACTTCCATCTTGTGAAAAATTTTACGTACCCAACACAAAAACTCAATTAGGAAGGTTACCAAAAAAAGAAACAACCGTGAATTCGTGACGAGCCCGACCTTATAGATTATTCTTATTACGCGAATTTGTCTTGTTTTAATACCTTTATTAAATTCATTTTGACCAATTGAATATTTTTCCGTCGTTTCCATAATTTTAATCTTCACGGAAACAAATTAGATGGCGGAATGGGTGTCAGAACCTGACAATTTTTATAAAATCTCCTCAGAAGTAGGCCTTGGAATATAATGAATGAATTTTTGATCATCAAGAGTATTTATTTCTTAAAAAGCCATTAAAAAAAAAGGAGCGGATATTATTAGATTCTTAAAAGCGCTAGAGACTTGTGGTTGATGTTTATTAAAATTTTCAGCTAGGTGGCATTTAATCAGTTTTCAGATTGTGTAAGGCTTTAATTCAAGAACCTTCGTGTAACTTAATTTCATACTTAAATGTTGTAATATGTAATAAAATAGCGATGGTTAGAATAATATCTTTACTTTGTCAGTTTTCTCATAATTTACCGAATAATAATTTAGTGGAGTCCCTCCGTTATTAAATGCCAACACTTTGCATGTATATGAATAACTAGCTCCCACCCGTGACTCCGCCCGCGACGTATTAGCACTTCTAACTTTATTAATTATATATAGGTTTATTCTGATGTATAAGCTATATTACTGCAAAGTTTCACTAAAATCCGTGCAGTAGTTTTTGCTTAAAAGAGTAACAAACGTCCATCCATCCATCCTCACAAACTTTCGCTTTTATAATAGTAGTAGGATGTAGAGAAAAGTTTTGAGGTATTTTTTAGGGTTCCGCACCCAAAGGGTAAAAACGGGACCCTATTACTGAGACTTCGCGGTCCGTCTGTCCGTCTGTCTGTCACCAGGCTGTATCTCATGAACCGTGATAGTTAGACAGTTGAAATTTTTACAGATGATGTATTTCTGTTGCCGCTATAACAACAAATACTAAAAACAGAATAAAATAAATATTTAAGTGGGGCTCCCATACAACAAACGTGATTTATTTGCCGTTTTTTGCGATAATGGTACGGAACCCTTCGTGCGCGAGTCCGACTCGCACTTGGTTTTTTTAAGATGAGTTTGCTCTTGACTCTAGTCTTATCTATATTGCGTTTATATAAGGTCGACTGAAAAAGGCTTTTCTAAAATCGACTACTGTCTATTTAAGTAAAGCCTATTGGAGCCAGATGTCTTAAAACACTGGCCAGCAGGACTAACTTCAGTCACAATCCCTAAAATAAACTCACCTACTTCGAAAACTTAAGTCCTTCAAGCGGAATGAGGGTATGTCCTCAACAAAGCAGAAACCTTTCCTTTAGGAATCGCGTAATCTGACAATATGGAATACAATAGCCACAAAGAGGCAGCTGAAGGAAGCCCCTAAACGGAATCAGTCTACGACGACAGAATTGACAAAGCAGATTTTACCATGCATAAGATCTATGTACTCATATCTCATGTTATTATCTTTTGTTAAGATATAAATGCCATAACATGTATATCGTTGTGGGCCTGTATGGTCACAGCAATTTTCGTAGTTCCCATGGCACGGTCAACGATTTCACGTTAAATTCCTATGGTAGTAGGCAAACATTTAATATAGCTTTATGGTATATGTATTTATTTATTTACACACAAAACACTTAAAAGAGAAAATGCATATAAAGATAGAAGAGCACAAAGGTGCTGCTTATTTCTAGAGATATTTCTTCCAGCCGACCTGCGACAGGAGAGTTGGATAAGAAACATAGACACAGTGTGTAGAAGTACAAGAAAAGGTAATCCATAATAGACTGTAAAACTTAACTAATACAAACATCGCTTACCATCAGGTGAGATAGTGGTCAAGCGCAAGCCTATAGAAAAAAAATAAAATAAAAAAAACATCTAATATTTCCATGTCACAATGTTAGTTACCGTACTCCTCCGAAACGGCTTTACCGATTTTTACCAAATTTTATATGCGTATTCAGTAGGTCTGAGAATCGGCTACTATCTATTTTCCATACCCCTAAGTGATAAGGGTTGTTAACCCTTAATTTTTTTTTTTTTAATTTTTGGGGTAGGTAGGGTACGGTAGGGTAGGTAGGGTAGTTAGTGTAGGGTAGGTAGTGTAGGGTTGTTAGTGTAGGTAAGGTAGATGAATGTTTGGTGTTTTTAAGGCAAAACAAAGTTTGCCGGGTCAGCTAGTAGTATATAAAATTACAATAAGTGCCTAAACACGCAATACGCGTATCGCGCGTTTAAGCGTATACATATCCTCACGGGAAATTAAAACTCTGCTCGCAGTCGTCACTCAAGCGAACATTTCCTTTAATTTAATACCTGTTTATCGGTTTGTCATAACCATGTTGCTATGTAAACTGTGCCCTCAAATTCTAAATGAATATGCCCAGAATTTCAGTTGTAAACGGTAAATTTCTGTTAAGTGAGATTTTCATTTCAACAAAACAACGAAAGTACTATTCCAGGAAATTTTGCATTTCGCTAGATGTACATGTTGAAATTCGTATTGTATGCAGACTGAAAGTGAAATTGAAATAGAAATACTTGACATCTTGAAGTCCAGGTACCAATACTCCTATTGATTGCAAAACGATTGTGTCTGAGATAGTAGTGCATAGCGTATGCGATTGTATACTTTGCCTGTAGACTACAATCGTGTTGTGTTTATACCATTGGAATGAAGTTTTACTAACAGTGGCTCTTCTTACTTTTTACCGACTTCGACTTCGACACGTATGTATATAATATTGTTCGAATTTCACAATATTCACATATGTTACTCTAGGTGGGCTTCTAAACACGTTTGCCAAATTATAAGTGTATGTATGTATTTATGTTTGTCCACGCATTTCTCCGAAACTAGTAATCGGATCGTAATCATTATTTCATTTTATTTGTATTAGGTATCTCTCAACTTAGGGAATAGTAAAAGTTTCATCAAAACCGGTTTAGCAATTGTCAAGATATTTAACATATAACCGAACTCCTTAACGACAAACCACACGAATGTGTAAATTGAGTTATTATGGATATTTTGTCAATCCTTTCGGTACCTACCTTACTATAGAACTTGCTCACTTCATAGTGATGGAGTACCAAAACTAAAAAGAGAAAACAACTTTTTTACTAAAAATAAACCGACTTCTAAAGCAAAACACTCAATCTGCCTAGCCTTTTCCCAACTATATTGGGGTCGGCTTCCAGTCTAACTGGATTCAGCTGAGTACCAGTGTTTTACAAGGAGCAACTGCCTATCTGACCTCCACAACCCAGTAACTGGGTAACACGGAACCCTTTGGCTAGACTGGTGTCAGATCGCAAAACACTAAAAAGTGCAAAAATAACTTTAGTTTCGGAAGTCGCAGTGTCACAAAACGACAAAAAAATTAAAAGGACCAAAGACACCGACTGCCGAAACGAAAGTTATTTTATTATATTAGTGTTTTGCTCTTTTTATTTCGTATACCATTGAGAGTCATACTCTCAATGGTATTATTCCACATAAAATGTCGTCACATTCATTTAAAATTTTGCTTTAGCAGCCACAATACTTAATCCTTTAAATAAATTCAAGGATTACTTAAGTCACAATCCTGAGTCGCTTAATGAAATCAGATGTCGTCTTATAATACTTTGAGCCTTTTATTCCTTTGCAGTTAAATTACAAATTAATATTTTAAGTACAGTTCTGGCTTTTTAATTAACCTTAAACAGATGATAATGGCATTAAAATCTCAGTAAAATAATTACTTTTATGGTTTTCATACGCTTTTAGGTATGAAAGAGCTTTTTGAAATCAAGAAGCGACAAAACCATTATAAATGTCAAATTATAACCTTGTCCAGCAATGATACCGCCTGTAGGGAAACAGTTCGGCGGAACCCGGTCCAAATAATTTCGGTTAATTAAAGAGACAGCGTAAACGTATTACTGAGAAGGTTACAATTTATTAGTCTGATTTCACACTAATAAATTGCCCAAACATTCATTAAACATTAATGTTGAACATTTCAGCTTATTATAACTTTTAGTTACGTGTTAAAAGGGAGTTTGTTCCTTTTGCTGAAAATTTTAGTGCAAAATTAAGACTTGGCATTGGCAAACTTATATCACTAACAACACACGATGTTTTGATGTTGAAGTTTAAATCACATTTGTGAAAAGTTTTTATTTTGTATGTGGCCGGTTTCCCTCTTCTATTGTGATTTTAAAGTCTATGGTAGTGATATAAGTTTCAACATCAAAACATCGTGAGGTAACCGAAATGTCGTAGAACCAAAAATTCCAAGACATGTGACATCCACCAACCCGCACTGGGCCCGCGTTGTGGATTACGGCCCATTCCCCTCACAGAGAGGAGGCCTGTGTCCCAGCAGTGGGGATATTAATAGGCTGATAATGTGATGTGATGTGTGATCCAAACTTCAGTTTAAGTGATAAAATGATGCCATTATACTGCTAAATGGCTTCAGATCTCAAGAAATTTGACTATACGGTAAATGGTTTGTCTAGAACATGCTATAAAGTAATCATAAAATTGTAGACGGATTCTGTCCTATTTTTGGAACGTACAAATTCAGTCAGTGTTTGTACTTTCATTTTGACGCGAGGTTCAGAACAGAAAAAGCGAATAAAATTCCATTAACTCTTTCTAAAAGAAACTGGATTCTGAAAACCATTTTTAGATATTCATTTTGAAGAAAGGCTCTTTCTTTTGACTGAAATATTTTTAACTTGAATTGAAGGTACTCTGTTTTCCTGTTCCCTTTCCAGTTCTTGTGATTTTAACAGGCACAGCCCGCTGAAGCCAAATGGAAATATACCATTTGGCTTCCGCTGTACCGTTCACTCTGTAAAAAAATTGACATTCCTCTGTATCGGATGTGAACATTTTTTTGCCATCAAAGAATCTGGGGAAAAGTATAGAAGCATTGGGTATTACTTTGTACCACCATTAGCTGGACTCAGAAAGTAACAAATGACAAGGTCTTGAGACTGGCCAGAATCAAGCTCAGTAGACCGTCAAACAAAGAAAGGATGTCTACCTTGGACACGATTTTCGACACAATAAGTACGGCAACTCATAGGCAAAATAGTGGAGAAGTGCAGTGTTGGTAAACCGGGTAAAGCTGAGAAACATTTGCGAATAGATCGAAGTCACGAGAGATGCTGAGCGGTTCACCTCGCAAAGGTCTATGAGAAATATTCGGAGTTGATGACAAACCTTCATTAATTGGAGAGGCACCAAAAGTAAAAGAAGAAAGTGATAAATGTCGCAAGATATAGCTTAATGTTTATCTGACTACATACAACTGAAATCCTTGTAATAAAACTTACTTAGTGTCACAAAGTAGAACGAAGTCGTAGTAAATATTAACTTGTAATTCGCCATGCATATAATGTCTGCTTCAATTGAATTATATTACCAGAGAGCAAATGCTTTAAGTGTAAAATGTCAACGTTGATACATTTTAGTCTTAATTAAATGTTTGCATTTCCGATAAGCTTATTTCATTTCCAACTGTGAATATTCTGCTTCAGGATTTCACCTGTATGGTTGATGCCTTTTTTAACATATAAGCACAGACACCTAGATTTAGAATGTCTTCTAAGTATAAAACTACATATTAATACAAAACGATTCAAACCTATTATGTAAGTTATTTACTCCGACCTCATCTAGATATATCTTCAGTAATTTGTACAGTATTGTGAATAGTATTCTCTCTGGCGTTAGACAAATAGCAAGATTCTCGCTCTAGTAATTAGTGTCGTGTTTGCCTAGACGCAGTCATTTTTCTTCCTTATTTATATTTTACTTTTCTTGTCCAATATTTAATTTGTTTCTTGAACAATCTATATGATAGATTAGTTTTAGTATAGACACTTTATTAACCTAGATTTTAATATTAATGATTACTTTGTTTTTATCTCGATAATTTCGATTTCAACCTGTCTCTCTCCCTTTTGGTAGCCTTATCCCATCTCATTTGGGCTCAGATTATAAATTGTACTGCCTAAAAATACTAAAAAGATTTAAAGAATAACGCAATACGAAAGTGAGTATAAAAAGCTTTTCGTTTAAATCCGAGTTCACCACTGTCATGTAAATCTCAAGAGACCTTATGCGTATTCATAAGGTGTGTGAGACAACATGTATGAGACAAAGAATAATATACAGAAGATGGATCGATACCACGGCGACAAAAGACATATGTACAACTAGAAAAGAAAGATATGAAGACAGTCACATTATTTATAATCAGACAGACAGACGTAGGTAAGTAGGTAGCAATGTCTGGAAACTTCGGCCAATAAATCAATGAATTTTGTTGTCAAATCTTGTATTATTTTTTGCTTACTTCATTTAATTTGAGATGATATCACACCGGACAACTTTCATGAAGTAAATATAAGAAAACCGATAACCATATTGAACAATTTGAAAAGTAAATGTACTATAACGTCTTTGGTGCATCGGAGTTTGAAACCAAAAGTTGCACCATCCATTTTTCTGCAGCTGCAGCTCATGAAGAAGTGCCCATTCAACGCAGACATGCTGAGTTTAGTCACATTTTCTCTTGAGAAATATCCAGTTTCCTCAGGTAAACATATTGAGCTTTTGTTACAAAATCTTAAAACGAATAAAAGATGAAAGCAAATAAGAAAGAATGCCGGGATAAATCAGCTCAGGTCACATTAGAGATGCGAGAGCGGCTATCTCAAAAAATATCATCTTGCAGAACTAGAGAATCAAGCGCATTATAAATTGACGTAACACGTTGGAAAAAACACTCCGCGGCAAGTGATATTACACCTCGGTTGTTAGTAATAGTTTCATACCTTGTTGCTTTTACGAGCATCGCCGCCCGCTCGTTATTAAATTATCTGACAACTTGCCAGGTTTATGTACGTTGTCATAACATTAAAGGGCAGCTTTGTGGTCTCAAAAATTTCGTTGCCAATTTACATATTATGTGGGTTCTGGGTGCTTCCCTCAAATATGCTGTAGCGCAGCGTTGTGTTTTGTTCTGTCAATTTGTACATCGATTTTGGCAAGCTAACCTTCCTGCTTGTTTGCCTTTTTTAGACCGACATAGTTCTTGTTTGACACTTCTTCGTCTTTCTATCTTGGTAATTTTTTTTAGTCCCGTATACTTTTGAGTTTTGGGTGCTTCATTATATTCACAAGTTTTAATTGAGGCATGAATCTTTCACCCAACTTCGTTTAAAAACCACCTTCGTTTAAATCGTTTAATTAGTTAATCTTCTCGCTTATCGACTATTGTTCCCTGGAGTGTATATTACCATTATCTTCATGATACCGTTTTCTGAATCCGCAATAATTTGTACATTCAATGTCTCCTTACTATCTACTTCCGAATTTTGGGTGCTTCATTAGATTCACAAAGAGGCATGAATCTTTTACCCAAGGTGGTTTAAAAACCGCCTTTCGTAAATCGTTTAATTTGTTTCACTTCTCGCTTATCGACTAGTGTTCTCTGGGGTGTATATTATCATTATCTTCATGATACCGTTTTGTGGATCCGCAATAATTTGTACATTCAATGTTTCCTTACTATCTACTTCCGAATTTTGAGAGCTTCATTAGATTCACAAGTTTTAATTGAGGCATGAATCTTTTACCCAAGGTGGTTTAAAAACCGCCTTTGTAAATCGTTTAATTTGTTGCTCTTCTCGCTTATCGACCAGTGTTCCCTGGAGTGTATTTTATCATTACCTTCATGATACCGTTTTCTGGATCCGCAATAATTTGTACATTCAATGTTTCCTTACTATCTACTTCCGAATTTTGGGAGCTTCATTAGATTCACAAGTTTTAATTGAGGCATGAATTTTATTTGTTGCTCTTCTCGCTTATCGACCAGTGTTCCCTGGAGTGTATTTTATCATTACCTTCATGATACCGTTTTCTGGATCCGCAATAATTTGTACATTCAATGTTTCCTTACTATCTACTTCCGAATTTTGGGAGCTTCATTAGATTCACAAGTTTTAATTGAGGCATGAATTTTTCACCCAAGTCGGTTGAAAAACCGCCTTTCGTAAATCGTTTAATTTGTTTCACTTCTCGCTTATCGACTAGTGTTCTCTGGGGTGTATATTATCATTATCTTCATGATATCGTTTTGTGGATCCGCAATAATTTGTAAATTCAATGTTTCCTTACTATCTACTTCCGAATTTTGGGAGCTTCATTAGATTCACAAGTTTTAATTGAGGCATGAATCTTTCACCCAAGTTGGTTGAAAAACCGCCTTTCGTAAATCGTTTAATTTGTTTCACTTCTCGCTTATCGACTAGTGTTCTCTGGGGTGTATATTATCATTATCTTCATGATATCGTTTTGTGGATCCGCAATAATTTGCTCATTCAATGTTTCCTTATCAGTTTTCCGTCTGATCGAGTTTAAACAGTTACAGATTGTCTGGCCGTTGATTCAACTGTCATATTTGTACTTAACGCCCTTGGGCTTTACACATCTAATGTCAATATCGTATGAAACTTCGCATCTATGTATATGGGAGTTACTCTCACTAATAACCTGAGTTTCAAGAGACATTACTGAAACTCCGTGTGGGAAGATATGATGCACTAACAACTTTCAACGCCCCACACATCAGTTCTGCATTAGTACAACACTAAGTTATTAGTTCTTGTTGTGTTCTTGAGCTCGCGGGAACTTCTTTGAACCGAACAGTAATTTCCATTGAATCTTACACTGAGAAACAAGAGGCTCTAGACGCGAAAGCGAATAGAAAAATGACAAAAAAATTGGTAATGTGCTATCGGTATTGGTATAAATGTGTAGCGGCACCGATGCCGCCACTTACAAACTAATGGCATGACGTCACACAAATCCTGCATCGCGCAAGCAAAGTTTTCGGCGCGATTTGAACACATACATCAGTCCGACAATTACCGTTGGGCAGTTGCCCGGACCAGAAACAACACCCGTCTGGTCGGAGGACCCTCCCTTTTCTATGGAGGTTTGTGGGACTTTACACCCTGTTCCGCATGCCTCCAAAAATGTCTCGTGATCAGTCCCTTATCTTTTGGCATTTCGACCATCGCCATTGCTGATAGAATCAGACTTTGTCTATACAAATAATAATTTTATTCATACAAAAGACAAAGCTCGTGGCGAAATAATAATAGTCGCACCGGTCGATCTTCAAGGTTAAGCAACGCTTGACGTGGTTGGTGGAGTTGGGTGACCATATTCAACACACCGAGATTCCTCCGTGCCTCGGAAAGCACGTTAAGCAGTTGGTCCCGGCTGTCATATGAGGATCTTTGACTGTCAGTTCGGTAGTCAGAAGCCTGGGATCTGACACCAGTCTTGCCAAGGGCACGGGCGCCCAAAGCGAAGAAAGAAAATTGGGTTCAAATAAATTGCACTAGATGGCGTGATAAGCTTCGATTTGTTATTAAATTTTGTGAAATATTAAGATATATTCCATACATAGTTGGTAAAAGGCTAGGCAGAAAGAATAGACAACGACCATCACCATTAAACCTGTAATCCCGGTAGCTCGTATTTTTGGTTAGGTAACAATGTAATTATTTTTTAAGTGTACCTACCGATGGAAAATTTACTGTCGATTACAACAAAGTTGGACCCTTATAACGATATGAATGAAAATTAATGATCCTTGAACTGCCGGGTGGCAACGGACATCCTGCTTTGATAAGGGTATTATTACAGGAGCCTTTAACTTTGTAAATTATTAATTATGATAGTAATTCTGAATGATGGATTTGTGGCGTGGTAACTACTTTTCTGCGATTCATTTCCCTGAGGTAGTTGGTACTTTGACATTTGCTATATTGCAAGGCTTTTATACGGATCGCAATATGGGTATTAGTTGCCGCCTGTGGCTCCGCAGGCGTGAAATTAGTACATCTAAATAATATCTTTATAAATTACTAGCTTCTGCCAGCGGCTTCGCCCGCGTGAATGTATAAAAGTATCCCAAGAGAACATATTCCCGGGATAAAAAATATCCTATGTGTAGGCTATATCCAGGCTCAATCCATCTCTGTGCCAAATTTCATTCAAATCCGTCCATTATTTTGAGTGTGAAGATGTAACAAACATACAAACACACTCACAGACTTTCGCCTTTATAATATTAGTGTGAGCCTATGTGTTATTCTGATGTATAAGCTATAGTACTTACTGGAAAGTTTCATCAAAATCTGTTGAGTAGTTTCTGCATGAAATAGTAACAAATTCCATCCATCCATCTTCACAAACTTTCTGCGTCGTTTATAATATTAGGATGTGATTGGATTAAATGCTACTCGGGCTATCCGAATATTTTGCTTATTAAGTAATAGTACCTGGGCGACCGAGCTCTGCTCGGCTGAAAATAGAGAAAACGACGTTTTCTAAAAATGAAACCTAGCTGGATCGATTTATCGCCCCCGAAACCCCCTGCATACTAAATTTCATGAAAATCATTGGAGCCGTTTCCGAGATTCAGATTATATACATATATACAATAATTGCTCGTAAAGGTATTAGATTAGACAGGGATATTGCGGTATGCTATAAGGCCGCCTGTTGTGTGTATTTTAGTTTTAAGTTTCCTCTTCTAGTTTTAACTTGGTGTACCTACAATAAAGTATATATAAATAAATAATAGGGTAAACTTAATAAATAATACCAGTTGGAAATATCCAGAAAAGAATTCGCTTGTTGCCAACAGTCATAACATCTAACAAATAATTGATATACCCAAGTGTAGCTAGGTACATACAGAAAAACATGAAAGTATTTTTACATACATTTAAGTTACGGATAAAAAGATCCATATCAAATGTATGATGAAAAGGCTTAATAAAACAACTTCTTTTGATCTCAAAAGGGCCTGGCCACTGACGTAGGCGGACGGCAAAAACCAAGTTATAACTACGTTTATTCATAAACTGCGAAAATATTCTGCCTTCAACTTCAGGTAACTGAACTGAAGGGGAATCAGCCTTGGAACGTTCGAGACGAAAACTTTTAATCACTACATTCGTTCGACTCACAATCAGTGCTTGTACAATTTAATTTGTACGATTTATTTTTAGATGGATGGCCGTTGTCATGACAACCGTAGCCCAGATCCCTGTCTTATTGATTAATTGCTAAACATGTTACCCTTGATAAACGGCTTGTGGATTTCTTGTCTTGTTTCTGGGTGGTTTGTGCTGTGTCCGCTATATATATATTTTTGTATCGGATGTTTTTGATACGATGAGAAGCTTTTTAATTCTGTTATGATATATATTTTTATAAATATACCAGTTCTGTCCTGTCTGTTTTTAACCGACTTCCCAAAAAGGAGGAGGTTCTCAATTCGGAAGATTATATATATATATATATATTATGTATGTTCGGGCATTACTCCGTCATATACAGTTTTTCAAAATTCTTTTTTTGTTCGAAAGAATTCTATTCCTATATGATCTCATTTAAATTTGGTACAATTCTGATAAAGATAATCGGAGATATACAACAGGACTCTTCAATAAATGAAAGCAAATCTCTCGGGATTGCTGCAATCGCATGTCTGTTTAAGGTCTATCCACATATATCAGGGCCGTGCCAGGGACGTGGACGGACCGTGCACGGACGTGTGTGAACGAGTTCATATAAAATGTACCCACCGATATTTTTTTGAGCCCCTGACGGGATATGTGTGGATACACTCTTTATTGATTACACCATTTCATAACATACCATCACGCCAGTATGCTCTAAACGGGTACGCAGATGTGTACAGTTCACCCTGGTACACTCTAATTCCACCGGTTATGTTCAAGTTTCATGTTATTCCGGTAATCTATTCTGGCATCACTCTGGGCATTACCTTACTATAGAACTTGTCCATTATACTCGTATACCATTATGTCAACCTGGGAGTCTTTAAGTCAAGAGTGAATAGGTTTCTTCTAGGTAAGCGTACTACATCGTCGACCACATCATCACTTACCATCAGGTGAAATAGTGGTCAAGCGCGAGCCTAACAAAAAAAAAAAAAACTATTGTAGGCTCGGTTCACCTTCCTGTCTTAAATAGGCATACCTACTTATATACTATTATACATTTGGGTATTTGTAATATAGACGACTATTTAAATATTATTTCGTATAGTTTCGTTATATTCGTATTTTTGCGGAATCCAATGGTTTGAGTTTTTTACTGAAGTTGATCGGATTTATATTATTTTACTGCTGGCCTTTGTTTTAACGTTCGAACTGGGAAATAAAAGATTTATTCCAGTTTCACGTATAGCTCTGTTACTTCCACGGGCTAATTTAAAACGGTAATGTTTGAATTCTGTTTAATCAACGCTATCCGTGAATCCGTCCTCATTTATTTGAAATTTCTTCTGATATTCCGTTGGAAATTTACATTTTCAAACTTTCCTCTGCGAATGCACGCATTTTGGTTACCGAATGATGGGTTTCGGTTTAATTTTGTATTTACTGCCCTTCGAATTTGCTATTTGATGATCACTGTGATTCGTAACAATACAGGCGCATGTCATTTTGAACCCCCGACGGAAAAAGAGGGGTGTGTTGCTGTGTATATGTGTCTGTCTGTGGCATCATAGCGCCTTAACGGATGAACCGATTTTGATTTAGATTTTTTTGTTTGAAAAAGGTGACTTTGTCGAGAGTGTTCTTAGCTATGATATATAAATAAAATCGGTTTAGCCTTTCAAAAGTTAGCGAAAAAATTCAGATTTAAAGTGTAAAATGCGAATAACTTTGAAATCGTGTCATTATTACGTGTTTCGATAGATTGTCGATTGAAGCGTTTCTGCTACTAGGTATCGGACACAGGGTCTAGGTGCAGATATTATATGTAGTATAATAGCATGAAATTAAAATCGGGGGTGTTTTAAATTTGTAATTTTATCTTGTAATCAATGTATTTATTTTATTTATTGGCCTATCTACAATTGTTACACTAATAACAACCTTATAATACAAGCAATAATATAAACTAAATAATATGTATGATATGATGCGATAGACACAGCATGCATTTAACATAACATCTGCCTCCAAGCTTTTTGAAATGTATTGTTCATATTGAATGCGTTTCAATATGAACAATGTCATTACTATTCACAAATGTTAACGCCCAGGTATATCCGCATGTATGATGCCAGTTTGCTCCATGTAGTTTTGAAATCGCTGTTACGTGATCAACCAACAAACAAAACAGATTCAGCCGGATTAAGAGAATTTAAACTGTAAGTGCAAACCGACGCTTTATTCCTTTACAAAGCGTGAGAAAGCACACAACTGCCATCTTAAATAGCTGGAATAACCAAGAAAATATACCAAAGAATTTTACAAGAGCTTAGCAAAGAAACACTGGTAAAAAAGTTATATACAAATGGAAAAAAAAGTTTCAAATCCTCCCGAAGCTTGGAAACGAAAAAAGATTGATCGCTTTTTGAATTGAAAACTGAGCAGTATTGTATGCAAGTTGTGTAAATATGGTACGCAATAAAAGAGCAATCTTCCCTTTATCTAAAATTCATACAGATTGCGGTAATAAAACTGGCAACATCAATATAACGCTTGATTGTTTCTGATTGCGGACAGGGTTGGCGAGCTCTGCAATGATGAATAAATATTAAGATAAGAGATGAGTGATGTTACTCGAATGGATAAAATTAGAAGTAAGTTCGTAAGAGGAAGTGTGAAAGTGAATGAAAATCGGTTGACATGGTATGCGCAGGAATGAGGGAAATGCCGTAAAGAAAATATTTGAGTATGAATGCTACAAGAGTTGGAAAGATAAAAAATACATGCATGGACTCTGAAATATGTCATGTTTAGAAATGGGACTACTGAGATGACAATAAATAGAAAAAACAGATGTTGCGCTGACCCGAAATAAATTGGGATGAAGGCGAGAGAACGATGATGATGAACGATTTATTTTATGATGAAGGGTCTTAATCTGTTGTAATTAGAAAAAACAATAGTAAGAACAGTAGAGCAATAGTAAAGAAGCCTTATTAAGGTGTCGCGACAGTTGAGGCTTGAAACATTACATACAAAAGAAAACACTGTTGTAAAAACGATTATGCTGATTCAGATTAGACATAAAACACCTGTTTTTTTACAAGTACCTACAAAATGTTTTGTTGAAATTAGTCCCTGGATGCCATTCGGTCGCGAGGTACGAGTAAAATGTAAGCTTCAGTAAAGTCTCTTTGTATTACAATAAAATGGGGACCTCTCAGCCCAGAGGACGTTTCTCTACAATTCCTTTACTTAGATATATAATTTTGATTCGTAAGTAGTCGTAATACAATACAAACTCCATCATAAAGGTGAAAGTCCGTAGAAAAAGATGGATGGTTTTGCGAAAGATGATATGACCAGAAATAGAGTGAATACGGTGTTGACGAGATTCGACTAATATAATTGTATGGAAGGAGGAAAAAAAGCAAGAAAGTAGTTACTTACCTACGGATATGATTACAATAATTCTTTCGCTTTTAGAAAGCTTACGATTAAACCCAATAAAAAATGCATGGTTCTGTAGATTTAGTAGATTCGCTCCGTGACATAGACCAGGGAGCGAAACTTCAGGAAAAAGCTAATCCCAGATAAACTAGGACAAAGACAAGAAATGAGACCTAAAAAAGAGAAATTTCAAGTGAGGTAACCCTAATTGTTGCCGCGTTTGATTGCAATGCCGAGTTGCCAACATGTTTACACCACGTGATCGCCCAAGACGAAATTGGATTAGACAATGCGGACGTTACACACAATACTTTGCTTATTGACAATCAATGTTGTACAGATAACCCCTAGTTATGTACATGACTATGTGAAGGATGGACGTAAGTGGTTTTTATAAGTACTAATTTACATGAATTGTGAGGTAGAGAATATACATTGTAAAGTAATGTATAAAGTAGCAATGAAATAGTCTAAATAGGATTTTATACTATTTTATATATTGACTATAACTACTCTTTACCTAATTTTAGACTTTAACTAATATACAATCCTTTCTCCGGGACTAGTCGAACTTCATTGCCACGGCGCTTTTCAGGCGGTGGCCTGGAAACAGTGGTTACGGTGTTTGGGACTAACGTTGCCAGCTTCAAACTTGTCCCGAAAAAACCATTCTAGACCATATATTTGCGAACGTTGTATTTATAATACGTATAAAGCCCTTTAGTACCATTAAAGCAAACCAGTCTCCTATATTAGAATCTTAATCTCCTACCTTAGCAACTTTTATACAAAAGTAATTATTTCCTAATGATAATATTTCACCAACTAGGAATGTTAAAGTAGAACAAATTTTACATAGAAAATTGTTTTACAATTGCTTTGTATGCAATTTGCATTCCGCATAAACCTTAGCAACTTTTATACAAAAGTAATTATTTCCTAATAATACTCGTAATATTTCACCAACCAGGAATGTTAAAGTAGAACAAATTTTACATAGAAAATTGTTTTACAATAGCCTTGTATGCAATTTGCATTCCGCATAATATGCAACGGAAGATGAAAATTCAAATGCATTCGTGGAAATGTAGAACAAGAATGTGAGACTTTCGCTGAAACCACATTGCGAATCAAATCGACTTTGTTTATGCTAAAGGGTTGCTGAAGATAATTTGAGTTAAGATTTTGATTTTATCATACTTTTTACTTAGATACCTACTGCTGGTTTTCTCACGTGAAGTTTATTCACGTGAAGGTTTTGGGATCTCTTTCCAGCCAGCAGGTCAAAATCAATGGTTGGCATGAGTTTGGCCATGGCAATATTAACGTTCTTGAAAACAATTATAAACATAAGATTATTATTATTTATTTCAGGCAACTAAGGCCCATAGATAAAATACACAAATTAAACATTCAAAAATAAACTAATACATAATTCTTAACAAAGTTAAATCTATTTAATACGTTGAGTCGGCGACGTATTGCGCTGAGGCGTGGTGTCATGTAGCCTTCCGCAGAAACGCTGATACACGACACCCGGTGGCCAAAATTCTTCCTTCAAAGTCAAATCAAATTCAAATATATTTAGATAGATAGATATAGTAGAAGAATGCACAAGAAACTCCATACTTACTCTTTTAAAAATATAAGCTATATCCTTCATGAAGGTCTCTAAATGATGAGTCATAAATCCTGCCTCCGCAGTATACTACAACCTCAATACAAAAATCAAACAATTAGAATTATTTTCATTCAACCGCAATCCTCCAACTTGATTATTTTTCCAGGCCCCGTAGACGGAGTTTTCCCATCAAGTCTAAAGAACATGCCATACAAATGCTACCAAGTGCCTGTCAAAGGACCATGTAATGGAATGGAAATGATCTGGTTCTTCGATGTTATCAGGCGACAATGTCTGAGGATGTTTTACTCAGGTTGTGGCGGCAACGAAAACAAATTCCGCTCTCAAGCGTCCTGCGAGTTGACTTGTAAAACACAAAGACGTATATAGTGGAACGTGTACAAAATCTTACGAGTTTACCTATAAGAGTACATTCAATATAAACTCTGGCCCATAATATTCCCTATTTTTTTTTTCTGTAATTGATTTTGACCAAAAATAAAGTTTGCCTGACGCTAATGTGATAAATATTTAAAATTCAAACCGTCATAAAGTAGTCCACGAAAAAAACGCGACACTTTTATGGAATGACTTTTTATATACGGGAAGCATTAACTCTCAAAAAATATATTTTATGGTATATGGTATTTATGGTAATGTAATATAAGCATACTTTATGATTTTCGGCCTCTGTTGGGTTTTATCGACGTCATAATAAATATGTGCCTATTAGATAACACGCCTTTCTTTTATTTACGCCTGAGGTAACTTCGATCAAGGAACAAACATACGAATTTTGATAGGTATAATGATATCCAACATCACTAAGGAAATACTAATGCCAATAAATTAAACGTCCCACAATTCAATTCCCATCTTACCTCAGAAGCTGTTACTACCCAACCCGTCCCCATTAATTTCTCTCCTTGCCAAATTATTCCTATTAATTTCCATGGTATCCAACCTATCAATACTAGAACTTTCCATTACGCCGCAAATATTGGGACAAATATTAATTCATGGAAGCAAACAGTATGTCACAACACAACTCGTGTATTTACGTATTGGTAACAGATTCAAATCATTATGTAGATTCTGTGAGCCTCTATAATCACACAGGGTTGGTACAAGTTCTTTTGATTTAATATATACAAATTGAAAATGTTTGAACCTGAAAGATAAAAAAAAATATTGAGTCGGTGACAAGGGAGAAAAACAACACGGGTCAAGGGCATAAAGGTGATGATAAACTGAAAAAGGACCTTTCAAGACATTTTTCGCTAGATTTATTTGAAGTAAGACTTGCTTCAATGAGCACCACGTAAACAATTGCTAGCGGTGCCTGGTGAGCTTTATAATCTATCTTACAAAAAGTGCCTTAGTGTTCTTTTTTCAGCATTCATGAGCGGCCACTTCGAATTCCTCACGGTTTTCTTCTTCTTCCACCTCGCCAATTCCCGTTCCTCGTGGCCCGCTTTCCTGGTCAAGAGCATAAGCATCGTCTGTAGACCCCACTTCTTCATGACCTTCTGGACACTCGTCATCCAAGATGTCAGCAGTCTACCTCTCCCTCTCTTTTGTATTGTCATGGAAAGGCTATTTTTCAAGATGTCGATGTCGCCCTCACAGTAAGTATTTATAATAATTTGAATCAGTAACGTGTATGCGAAAGTTCATAATATGTACGGTTTTCAATCAGTTACCATCAGCGTTACAGACGTATGAACTTTCAATTGTACGAGTAATAGGTATCTAAACTGTAGATATGGACTTACAGATCGTTGAAAGTTTTCATAAAACCTATGTAGTTAAATTAGCTATATTCACAATATGAGATGATTTAGGACTTCATACCCTAAATGGTTGACCATTTCAACATACGGAGTTTCCTCCGTACCTCGGAAAGCACGTTAAGCCGTTGGTCCCGGCTGTCATTTGAAGATCTTTGAGTTACGAGTAGCCAGAAGCTTGATATCTAACACCAGTCTTGCTTAGGGGTACCGTGTCAGCCAGTTACTGGGTTGTGGAGGTCAGATAGGCAGTCGCTTCATGTAAAACACTAGTACTCAGCTGAATCCGATAAGACTGGAAGCCGACCCCAATATAGTTCGGAAAAGGCTAGGCAGATTGATTGGCCCGAAAACCGAAAAAGCTTAGTCCGGTTGGAGTTGGTATAGAAATACTGAGTCATTAACTAACAATATTGGGAGCTGTACGTACAAAACAATGACGTAACGAAAATCTATTATATTCTGTTACATTTGTTCTATCTCACGGGGGCGGGTTGGTCTTCGTCGTGTGTGTATTTTCTCATGCAAATTGTTTCTGTGTGCGTAAGCGATACTGAGCGCTCCCGAGCTTACGCACACATAAACAATGTGCATATGCATCTACACAGCCGCCTTCGTGAGATATAAGAACTGTAACAAATGACGACTAGCGAAAATTTGTACCTGTACAGATAGGGATGCTGCAAGCGTGATTAATAATAAACACAAACTTGTGGTTTAATGAACTGCCAGTTTGATTTTCTTAAGTTTTTTATTCTTTTATGCAAATGACAAAAAAGCTCCAGAAATATGAATCAGTTCGGCATTCCAGATTCGAATAACTATTTCTTACCGTACCATGGAACCTTAAAAATACTTTAGAGACAATACAAGGTACATCGTTATTGCGACGCCAATCATTAAAAATTAAATGTGAAAAGAAAAGATCTTTTTCGCCCGTTCACTTTCATCTAAAACCTGCCCTTAATTTTTTTTTTACTTGGATTATTTTAAAAGAACAAATAAAATTAATTTTCCCTTTCCCGTCCTCCGACAGTGTCACTCTCCCAAAGCTGCAGACTAAGTAAATTCATTTGCTAACAATATATCCGTTTAGTTCTGGCTGCGTGCATTTACTGTACCAGTGGGATCGCTTTAATGACTGCATCAGTACGAAATCCACTGACTGCTAGATACGCGCTATTGTCTCTGTTCCATCTGCTGGATTAGTGTGAGTATTAGCGACCATACCCTGCGCATTATCTACTAAGCGCATTATCAGATTAAAACTAGCACACTGTTAGAATATATACCAGTTAACCAAATTTTTTCTTAAATATTCATTATGTAATTTCAATGGTGTACAAAAAAAGTGTTTTCTGTCTATCTTATCTGAGACTCACAGAGGTGAAGCAATTAATTTGGTGTCAATTTGATCCGATACCTTCTTCAGATTAATGATTAGCTGATGAGTAGATTGATAAATGAATGATCCAGATTGATAGATGACTAAATAATTATTTTTCGCTTGCGCCTTAAAAGATGAAATGGCCAAATAACAGTGGTTCAAATTGCATTAATTAAATAATCGATACATATAGTAAATCTGTAGAAAAGTCGTTTTTGTACATCAAAAATGTTTCCAAAAAAATAACCCATTGCTAGCATTTTTGGTATATTTGTTTGTCGGTTTGTCTGTTTAGTTGTGCACGCATCACGTAAAATTAACGAAAGCAATGTAGAAAACTTATATACATAAAATTGTGCGTAACTTAAGGTATTAATTACTTAGTTCTTGTTTCATCGCAATCGGATTACTCTATCAATAGTTAAATGAATTTAAAGTGTTCAAGAAGTAAAATATCACAACACACGCAATTTAGACACTCGGACAGTTGAATTCCATATTCGATAGATGGTGTTGTGCATTTGATGTCATTTTCTGTGTGGCGGTGTTAAGATTCTCCGCGAAAGAATGACCCTAGAAGAAAATGGTAGTTAGGATAGGTAGGTAGGATAGGCAGTTGACGAGAGCGAATCCGGGGTACACAGCTAGTAATAAATGTACTGTAAACAGTCGGGTAACTTGCTATTACGTTCGTCGTTCGTACGTTGAACTTCTTGGTGTTACGTTGTCATCGACCCTCAATTTCGGTCCATTTATTGAGGCTAAAGCTCAGTTGGCTGCAAAAAAGTTGGGCATTCTTGCAAAGGTGAGACGGTACTTCACACCTGAACAGCTGCTCAACTTGTATAAAGCGCAAGTTCGGTCGTGCATGGAGTACTGCTCTCACCACTGGGACGGATCTGCCAAATACCAGCTTAATGCACTTGAGTCGATTGACAGAAGGGCCAAGAGGCTTATTGGCAACGATGCACTGGTTGCCAGGCTGTCGGTTTTTTATTGGTTACATTTCGGGGAGTTTGCGACGGAACTGCACAATTTGATTCCGCCTAGCCCTTTCCATCATCGGACTACAAGACGTACGGCCATGCGCAATCGGTATATGGTGGGCCATACGCACAAAGCGTTTTGCTAATACTTTCATTGTTGCAGCAAAAATTAAAACTATCTAAGCAGAGATGGCAAACCCAGGGGGAGGCCTTTGCCAATGGGCAATCTGATACAAAAGTAAAAAAAAAGAAAAAAAAATGTCGTAGTATATAAATTTTTTTGTTCCCTGATAGCTAAAACCGGGGTATTTAAGTCAAGAGTGAACAGGTTACTTCTAGGCAAGCGTGCTTCACCGTAGACCACATCGTCGCTTACCATCAGGCGAGATAGTGGTCAAACGCGAGCCTATCTATAATAAAAAAATATTATAATAAATGCAAAATAAAGCAACTGTATTATTTCTGACGAGGAAATGTAAGATCACCCTTAACATTTCTTTTGAAATAAGAACAAGTGAAGTGACTGGGTAGGTTCTGCTTTTTGTAAGCGTTCGGTTTTCTGTTTTTAGACAATTGGATTGATTTATTGGGCGTTTCGGTACATCTGGTCTTATTTACTGATACCAATGAGTTTTTGAAGAAAGTTTTCGTATATTATGAACAGTATTTTTCCTTTTCAAATATTTGAGCCTAAGGCGGATCTAAAGAAAACATTATGAAACCAAATAAATCCTTCGGAATATAAATTGAACTTCAAAGATTACGATTTCATGAAGTTCCTTCTAAGAACACGCAGAGTATTGAACTCCAAATATTTAAGTAAACGCATGAACTGAATCGTACGCCATTCCCGATCCTATCGACTTTACAACTTTCCACTCAAGATTATCCTTGTTGCCATCAGTCTGTAAAGTCGTAAGTTACACTCAGTAAGTACATGTTGCGAACTTTGTAATGGTACTTTGTAATACAAGGTGTGTTCAAGTAATTCAACAAGCATAATCAGCTAGGTGTGCGTGGTTTTGTCGATATTCTAATCGCAGTATTTGATTAACCTTAATAGGGAATATAGTGATGGGGAATATCTCATCGCAAAGACAATATGGCACTGCTCTGCGGACTTCGTCCCACATACTTTTCTGAGCCCTGCAGCCAAAGTGACCTATGCGCCGCTACCGACGACGCCGTGGAAGTGGCGATGTTTTGGCCAAAAAAACATGTACCATAAAAAAACTGGCCAAGTGCGAGTCGGACTCGCGCTCTAAGGGTGCCGTACCATTATCGCAAAAAATGGCAAAAAATCACGTCTGTTGTATGGCCCCACTTAAATATTTATATTATTCTGTTATTAGTATTTGTTGTTACAGCGGCAACAGAAATACATCATCTTTGAAAATTTTAACTGTCTAGCTATCACGGTTCATAAGATACAGGCTGGTGATAGACAGACAGACCGACAGACAGACTGACAGACAGACCGACAGACGGACAACAATCCCACCGCACTGTTCCCAAACCAGTGCAACTCTAGAAAGCCAGAATCAATAGTGGCGACCACCAGACGGCTCGACGTAGTCCCGGATAATGAATTTAACTGTCTTGGATCCCGCAACGAAATTAATCAGAAAAGAATAAAGGAGGAGCAAGAAAAAAAAACCACTTCCCTCCATATCAAGCATGAGGCAGAATAAAAAAGGCCGATAGGCACAAAGGGTCGGTTATCCAAAGAACGGAACCCTAAAAAGATAAAGAATTAGGTCATTAAGTCCCATGCAGACAATGTAAGATGTAGTAATTTGCCTTTCCCCTCGTTATTATCTACGCTTATGTAGAGCAACGGTGCCTACGATAAAGTTCGATGGGCTCAAAAACTAGCCCAACTACGGACGCTAGTTTCATGTGGAATGCGGAAGTAACGCGTGCCGCAGCACAGGGGATGTTAAAATTTCTGCCCACTTTTTGGTACCGAACACCTAGTAGGCCCCCAGGGAACCTCTACCTACATGTCCTGAAACTAAAAGATGCCTAGATCTGAAACGCAAGAAATATAACGCCAAAGAGATTTATTTTCTCATTAAGATGATTACAAAACAGTAGAAAATCCATACACACGAACAAAACATAGCACGAAGCACACTAATTATCTCACGTATTCTATAAAGTAAATAACCCTCTTAAACAACCCGGCGAGTCGCGAGCACTGTCAACACGAAAGTAATTTGATTCAGTTCCGAGTACAGCATGGGACATGCAACACCGTAAACATTATCTAAGAGACATACAAAACGAATTTCGACTGGATTTTCAGAGAATGAGGGTAGTTGCAACGTTAAAATGTTGGTACACACGATTACATAAGAATTAAAGTGGCGAAATTCGGTTTCTTGTGGTTCTTTGTAGTGTTTCAGTAAGAATCTTACTTCTTACTAATATTATAAATGTGATAGTTTGGATGGTTGTATGTTTGTTAATCAATCACGCCAGAACGGCTAAGTGGATCTGGATGAAATTTGGCCCAGACATAGATTATAGTCTGGAATAGCACATAGGTTTATCCCGATATAATGTTCCCTTGGGATAAGAAAACACTTTTTACGCATGCGAAACCGCTGGCGGAAGCAAGTTTGATATATTGTTAGTATTTAACCGTGTTAGTAACACCATCAAATACTGTGAGAATGTATTTTGGTCATATATGGCGTTTTTGATACGTTGTAGCAGTTTAAAAGACAAGACGGTCTAGACAAGTGACATTTTATCTGAGATAGCGGTCAGTGGTTTGTCTTGGGAAAGTCTAAAATGTATACGATTGACCAGTGCTATTGACATGTCACGTAATACAGCCCTTACTTTTTAGAATTCCGACTCTCTCTTCCTATCATCGATACACTGAAATTGCCCAAGCCTAAGAACCAATAACACAGACCACAGATATAACAAGAAGCCTAATAGAACTTCTAGAATACATGGCTTGAAACAATAACCAAGTTAGAAAGTTCTCAAGAACTCACTTATTTAGATAAGTGAAGACGGCGAAGAATATTACTGTCATACTAAATTTTACTTCAGGACCTATTTCAAAATAGCGTATAAAGTTACTAACTTGTGTTAGTACTCTCGACGATGACCTGCTTACATAAAATATCTAGAGCCAGACGACAATAGTTAAACATTATCTACTAAATCAGTATTTCTGGCCTTCAACATAGTGTTATACAAAACAGACACGTTTTCCTTCAAGGCGAAAACAAAGCATTATTTAGCTTTCAAAATTTGCCTAAGCGTGTACGATTTTAGAAATAACTGGAGCTTTTAAATCTTAGTATAATAGTCACAGCGGATCTTTGTGTGCTCTGCGGACCGTTGCGCAAGAAACAGTTTGTCATCGAGTATACTGCATACAGTAAGCGAGATAGGACAATGCGACGAACGTAAGCGAGTGAAAGAGGCAGTTGTACAATGCCAATCAATCAAAATCAAATGTTTATATTTCACATAGGCCTACATGGGCACTTATAAAACGTCGACAAAAGGTGCACGGTTCGGGTTGGTCGTTTCCTGTGGAGAAGAACCGGCAAGAAACTCCACGGTTACTCTTTTTAAAAAAATGGTTTGTTTTTACAATATTTCCTTGTTATAGAATATAGTGCTTAGATATGGGGGGACAACGTAGGCCCGACGATAAGTCGTAAGAAACAAAAAAAAAAGTTTGTATAAACGAGATAAAGAGTTAACAAATGTTAACAAGCATCTAGAAATCTAGAAGGCCTACAATGTTCACACATTCACAAAACAATCGGTAAAATAATCTATACAAAGGAAAAAAAGATATAACAAGACTAAATTTAACATGTGGCACAAATGTTGTGATCAGTGCTGTAACTATACTTAGCAAAGGGCTATAAATATTATTTAAATCATTGTAAAAAGTCAAATTAAAAGAAGGAAAAAAAGAAAAAATGAGATTGAGAATAGTTAGAGACATATTTGTGCCGTTTATGAGTTACCAGGGAAGCCGCATGCGCAGGAGCTAAAATTTACGTAAAACGTAGTCCTTGATTTTATAATATGCTTTTTTGATAAGGACACGTTTGATGTAGTTTTAGAACTTTCCATCGGTCAATTCTATAACTGACTTTGGCAACTTGTTATAAAAGCGTATACTGTTTATGCGTATAATGTAATCTTCTAATTCAACATTGACACAAAAATAGCACCTGCGCAGGGTCTTGCAGCCAACTTCAGAGACACAAAGATCCACTGTGACTATTATACCTAAGACTACCTAAAATGACGTCAGAAAAATGGCCATTACAGGTGCACTTGATTTATATTGTTTTCGTATAACATACATTAATGAAGCTGTGTAATTTAACGCTCATATCGTCAAACCGATACATTTTGAGCATTTTTATGCGCCACATACGATGCATAAATAATTCGTGTGTAATGTGAAATACTGTATGTGTTCCAATTGCGTCGAACAATTCATGTTCAACATGCAATCAGAAAATGGTGGAAATGATACCGAATGTAACACATATCGAAATTGATCACATATGAAGATCATTTGCAACCAAAAAAATGTATTTACTGTGGTCCTGGCATTCCGTTTTGATGCAAAGATTGTTTTGACTGACAGCCCGTCTCATCACAATGCCGGGCAAAGGTTTCCCAATGACACAGATATTATAATACTAGCATACAGATGCCTCATCCCATACAAAGAGACCGTGCCGACGTAACTAGCATTTTACGTCTGATTAAGATGATTATTTATGTAAGTACTTCGATCGCGTTCGGTTACGTTCCACGGCTATAGATTGTATTAACAGCGACTTGCAAGTAAAAAGGCTTTCTCGATTCGTGACTATTTTTTCTTTAAATACAGTGATGATTTATTTTATAGTGTTTTTTTATACGTTTTTACAGTTACATTGTACCAAAATGTGTTACAATACAAATTTTAAAAATAAAGCGTCATGCCTCAGAAATTTAAAACCGCGCCATCTATTGCAATCAATTTTAAATGATCCGTTCAAATAATCTTTGAAATGTGAATTAAGGTCCCAATATACCATAATTCTGTTCTTAGAAGAGCTGATTAAAAAGAGAATATTCAATTTTTATGATCAATTCTAGAAAATGTTAAAATTACACACAATTCAATAACAAATCGATGCACATCAAGCCATCCAGTGACATTTATTTGAACCAAATTTTCTTTTTTAGCGCTGGGTCCCCGTGCCCCTGACATTCAGCTACTCCGATGGTCCAGGGATGATCCACACGGAAATAATGAAAAACAAAAACTCCGTAGTAATTCGGGCTTCGTGATGAGCTTACGACCAAGATAGAAACCTAGAAAGCAAGCTAGAAATACATACCAGAAGTAAAACAGTATTGGTAGGTACATGAACGTAAATGTAGAAAAAATATGTAAGGAGAGGAACATAACCTAACCCCAAAGGAAAAAGGATTCGGTTTTTGTATGAATATTCCACACGAAGATTAATATTTAAAACAAGAAAAACCTATTACTAAATGTTTTGGATTTCTAGATTATTATCACGAGAGTAAGTCGTGATAATAATCTAGAAATCCAAAACATTAAATTAACTGAATGATTCGTATGAAGCTTTCGCAGAAAAACTTCGTTCAAATACAGGGGCAGCGTCAAGGGAATTGTAGTTTCACAAAGCTAAATACAGGTCCGTTGTCTCCAGAGATGTTCAACATTTGTATTTATTAGAGAACTAATGAACATGTCGTGTCTATACCTACTGTCTGCAAAAAAAAACTACTTAAGTTCTTGAGTCGTGATGATGTAGGTTTCAGAGCGCAAGCAAACAGGTCTCTAAGTAACATGGATTGGATGTGATTACTGCCCGCGTTTGCCTTGTGGTTTCTAGCTTAAGGTTCATAACCCTTGACTGCATTGAGCTACGAAGCAACTTTGATTATATTAATTGCATAAATGATAATTAGCTACTTAATTATATGAAAAAAAGAAGAATAAACATTTGTTGCCACAGAAATCGACTTGCCTATAAATTATGCGTATACTAAAATCCTTAAAGCTAGTATTAGTAATACTTAAATTATGTTAGGAAAGACAAAATTACCAAATATTATCTATATTTAACATAAAACAATGAAAAATGGCGAACACATGTCGTGACTGTGACAAGAAGGCTGACATGGTGGAATCATGAATTTCTCGGTTCGCGTTCATTGTTATTTCTTTTTCCATTTTATTTTTTGTTGGCTCGCGTTTGACCACTATCTCACCCGATTGTAAGCGATGATGTGGTCCACGATGGAGCACGCTTGTCTGGAAGTAACCTATCTTCTGACCCGGCCATGGGTACCAGTCGTACCCAGGGTCAATCAAGCTTTAGCTTCTTCATACATACCTACATAACACAAGCCTTTTTTTTTCATAAAATAGGTACGACTGCTTCGACTACTGCTTTTATATTTACATAAAATTCACATCGTCCATATACCAACCAGCTTTTATCAATAAATAAAGAAGCTCAAGTGGTTGCCAATTCGCCTTCGCCGGAATGCTCATATTCTTTCCCTTTTATATAATGTGCTCTTTACTCCTTCCACCCCTTTTTACCTTAAGAAACGTTTCCAGTTTCTCCGCGATTCCCACACAAAATTTCTTAGGTCATCAGACAACTTACGACTTCAAATTCCAACACATTGCACGACTTTTTTGGATAAATCCTTTACTGTCCAGGCTACTCGTCTGTGGAATGCATTGCCAGATCCAATCAAACGTGCTCAATCATTGCCTGTGTTCAAAAGACTGGTAAAGGAACATTACCTGTCGCTGTCTTCGTCTTAGCGTGTTGATTTTAAACAGACATTGTGATTGCGATTGTCAGAGTCATTCATAATTTATTTTTATTGCCGTTATATTTAGTATGTATGTATTTATGTATATATTACATAGCATATGTATTTATCTGTGTATCTATTATAATATAGTATTTTAACAATGTTATTGTCACACCAATGACAACCCCACTTCATGTCCAGACAATTACTGTCCATACCAGGTTGCCTGGAAGAGATCGCGGAATGCGATAAGGCCGCCCATTGTATTTGTATTAATTTTAAGTTTCTTTTTATAATTGTATTTTAAGGTGTACAATAAAGCATATAATAAATAAATAAATAAATAAAAAAATATTAATTAATACGAGTATCTTGCGTTTAATTACGGCCAGGTTATATTGTAAATCGCTGGCGCGGTGTAGTTAAAATTTAATAAACCATGTCCTACGTATCGTTAACGTTGTTCCCTGCGACAGACATGAGCGCGTGTAGTGGATTTCTAGGGTTATTAATTTATTTTCATACATTTTCCAGCTCGAGTGTGTAGGTAATTGGACGATGTGGTTTCTAATCAAATTACTTTTGTGTAAGGGTGTCACACAACTACATATACAAAGTTTCCAGACTTGTAGTAATAATACTTTAAGGCCGTAAATACACTTAATTTTATCGATAACAATACCCCACATTAAGGGTTTCATCTCGACAATTTCTCATTGCATTTCCTAAAATTCTGCAAATAATCTATTTTTTTTGCAGAATTTTAGGAAATGCAATGAGTGAAAATGAATTTTAGGCAATAATAAAATTAAAACTAATAGGCATAGAGCTGTGATTCTTTCGTCAGTGTGTTGACCAACTCAAAAACTAACAAAAGACATGTGTTAATCCCTAAAATTTATGCCGAATTTTAAGATATAAGTTTTTAAACTATCATGGTCACTAACACTAACATTAACATTAGAAACGGGATATTTACCATGTTTACTGTTTGTTGTGAGTTCCCGATATTTCGGTGCTGTTGCAAGCACCATGATCACAGATAAACTGAAAAGTCATTGCGGGTGGGTGTTTATGAGGAGACATAGCAGATTAATATCCCGTTTCTAATGTTAATGTTAGAATTTTAAGATAGGTCGGCAATTACCTTGGACCAATTTAATAATATCAGCTCCTTAACTTTAAACAACAGACCAAAACAGTTATGTGATCTGGATTACTTGCCAACATATAAACTATCTACAACTGTAAATGTGTATGACACGAGAACGTGGGAATATATATTATCTGATACTCTGAATAAAATTCCTAAAACTATGCAGTCAAATATTGTCACTAGCACATATTAAAAATGTAAAATTACCTTAAAAAAATATTATATTACTGGTGATATCACATCTTATGTTTTAAGTGGATATAAGTATATGTTTATCTACTTTAGTAATATGCGGTGCAAGTTTGCTACCTCCACTTTGTCACATAAACCTTTTAAGGTTTTAGACAAGTGTCATGCTGTATAATAAGTGTAATTCAATGTATTGAAAAATAAACGAAAATAAAAGGAGCATTAAAAACTTGTGAAATTGCATTAAAAATTTGTCTTTTATGGCTTAATACAAAAATATCATAGTGTTACATGACTATTTTTTTTGATTCTATATGCTATGGCCGTAAAATAAAACATTAAATGTACCTACCTCTCTGTGAGACCTAGGTTCAAAATTATGGTTGTTAGACTATGTGGAATTTTGGATATCCTCATAAGTAAGACAGGTACTAAAATTGCTCTATCTTTGAGGGTGTGGTGATTTCACCCCTTATGTGGGTAAAATCACCCCACATAAGGGGTGACCAACTGACTAGGTTTTGACTATTAAACAGAACCCAACCAAATAGCCACCTGTCACGAAAATAAGAACAGCAGAAAATTTTCCTGTTTAAATGCAACAAATCAATTTTCACGTTTACCTTTTTGTCGATACCACAAACACCCCAATACGAGTGCTTACCCGCAAATATCCGAGCAATAAATAACATCTAATCGTTTGTTAAGTCCCCCTGCAAATACACACAGCATTCGCTTCCGTAGCACTCGATTTATCTCCGAGGCAAATTCTCTAGAATCACTGCTTCCGCACCACCATTTAGGAGACACCTTCGTACAGAATGTCACACTCTCCCGTTAAAAGATTTATTACTATACAATTTCCTGCTCACACTTCGGAAGTGCAAGAGGATGTTCAAATATTGGAATCTAATGGAATCGAATCTATCAGCACCATACGACGACGGATTTCGTCTATTGTTGAGATAAATTTCACTTTATCGTAACCAGTGTTGGATTTATTGTGGGCTCCTATTTTCGGAGTCGGTCTCTTGAGAGTTTTGTCTTCGAAGTATTTGTTGAAATTGACAACATTAATTCTTTGTCGAAGGCGACCGACATCGCGTTTTGCGTATTTGTTGCTATCGGGTCACATCCAAACATATCGATTGTCTCATGATTTCTAGTTGGGGTTCGTGGAATGTAAATCTAAGAAGCAATTTCCTTTATTTTTCTAGTACGGATAGTCTGGTCGGTTTCGCCGAACTTATATCAGCAAGATATTTGTGTTTGTATTCTTGGATATAAGCAAAGAGCACTGAGCCAAGAACCATCTTTATCTTTTATACAAATCTTTGGCATGTTTGCCAGTAACGACTGGTATTTTATATGTATGATCGGGGATGTAATCCTAGGTAAGCCCGAGTTTTTATTTAGAAATAAAACTGATTCGAACAATTAGGGATTTTGTGTTTTATTGGTATCACTTTGTCCTCAATTGTGCTGCGTCGTGCAATAAACTTTATTGATACTTAAGACTTTACAGCCTTCAAATCTGTCTAGGAAAATCGTAAAATGTATCTTCGTATAAACACTAAAACACTTGATCCAAACCAGTATTCCGCACCAGACTTTTATTTCATTCATACTTAGCGTCAGTTAATACTTTCATTGTTAGATTATGACGTGCCATATCGCATTAAAATTTATCACGCGGATCTTTGTAAATTAATCCATACATGTCTAAAATATAAGCGTTCCCGTGCGGCGATTTAGCTAGTACTTTAATGAATCCGCGAAGGGGCGCTGACTCCGCCGTGACTCTGTGACCCAATTCTGTGCTCATTAACGTGTGGCCACGTTGCACCGGACACCACAATGCAATGGTTTACTTATTCAGCGCACGGAGGGTTTTTTCGATGCAAAGAGCAACATTCCACGGAAGTGACTGCAGTCAGACACGAATTTTTCATATCAGAATCGGATGCAACGAACAGCTTTTGGGCAGTTGAGAGTGTTTTTCGTACGATATGAATTTTATTTATTTTAAAATGGCCTGTAAAGCTATCCTGTAAAAATTTCATCTTGATGACTTACATGAAATGAGCTGTCAATCCCTTGCAAAGGCCACTTCGAGCTCACTTCACGTAAGTCATCACGGTAATATGTCTTTAGAATCGACTGGTTGTTCAAGAGAGCTGGCCAGCTCTGTCTACAACTACATTATACAAAATTCTCTTAAGCAAACCAGACGCCGCGCCGCAGCGAACAAATAGCCTAGTGCCAGATAAACTGTGTGATTAATCTCTGTGCTAAGACAAGGATTACTTGAACTGATTTTGTAGTCCAAAGACAAACATCAAAGCTATGGTGTATTTAACAGGCTTCTAAAACACTTTAGTGCTTTATGAACTTTAATTTTATTTATGAATTGAAACAACGCGTTTTGATTGAGTGTCTGAATGGATTTGGCAGCCTATGTTTTAAGTCTCTAGAGAATACATCTTGACTTCGCTAAGTTGTGTGTCTAGACTAGAGTAATTGAATATTTTCATAATGTTAGCCGTCCGTTATTACACAACCTGTAAACCTTTATATCTCTCAAAAACTCTTGTCATTGGTTCCATTGCCATATAAGGTAATCGCACTACTAACCTACATAATAAATATTTACCTTACCCACTCTTCACAAGTTGCAATTTACGATACCGTTGGGACAAAAGATGGGGTGGCCAAAGTTTCGCAGAGGACCGCAGAACCGAGTGCTTACCAGGGGTTTAAAAATCAATAATGATACTGCAAATATATGCGTTGCCAGATTGCCACGCCAAGATTTTCTTTTTGCAATAACATCAACATCTCTCCCCCTTTTCTTTGAGGACTTTTAAAGCTTTGTTGGAAAAATAAACAAATGATAGGTATCGTTTATTTTTCTTTCCCACGATGGAAAGCTCAAGCTTTTCTTAATTATAATTAGCTTTGTAAGATATTCTGGAGAATATTCGTGCGTAGGTGTTCTATTGTAAGTGGTCGCGTGGGCAAGAATAGATGAGACTGGCTGAAGACGGGATAAGTTGCCGTAAATCAGATGAGTCCTATACTCAGCAGTGGGTGAATATGGGATGAATTAATAGATAGGTACTGTAATACACGTGTTCCGTTATATATAGCCTCTTTCTTGTAAATATTTAACAAAAATAGCGCATCGGGAAGGCTTTGCGGTCTGTAGACATGTCCAGTTCCAGTATTTTTAGAACCGAATATCTATATGTACTGTAACGATTTTGTTACAATCTGCCCATACTTAACTTCTTTTAATTAAAAATAAAAACACAAAATAATCAAATTATAATAAAATCCGAACGGTTGATTATCTATCAACGCAAGCTAAGTTTTCGAACGCAGCGAGGTGAAGTTGGTGCGAGCCGCGAGGAACTAAAGTGTTTGAACGAGGCATGTCATTGCATTGACCGTGAGCGAGCGAGCACAAGTATCTCTAAGTAGTCGGTGAGCGAGCAGGCGAGGTGCATTGACTTTCTGCCCACATTTTTTCCTATGAAAAATTACTCCAGTAAAATCCAATTAATCTTTAATTGATAATTGGCATTCTTTATTATTTTAATAAATACCCTGAAGTTTACCCCAAAGTGTTGGGGTTCCTACCCCGGCTTCAGACCGGCTGCCGCTACTACCTAGCGTGTGTGTTGGCCTACCCTAACGCACTGTTAGCTGGCTTACTCTGTGTCGCCGCGCTACGGGACTACCGCTAGGTGGTAACCTACTCTGCACCACCGTTTCCCGGGATCTAGCAACGAGCGGAACTGTACTGCACATCACCGGACGCCTCTAACGCTAAGGCCAGTGGTACACTATCTTGTGGCTACGCAACGTACTTCGGACCGCGAGTGGCAACCCCGACCCTGAAAACTAATAAAATTGTTAACCTTCAGTTGGTTTTTATTCTACTACCTTCTAGCTACCTGTTAGGTAGGTAAACCAGTTAGAAGTGTTACAGTACTTGAGCCACATATAGACATTTTATAGTTGTTGGCTGTTACTTGGAACTTGTATTATTTTACTCTAGTCTGAGTACCTAAATAATTATCACGCTGTTCTTCCTTCCCTTCCCACTTACATTAATAATGATAGTTCCTTTCATAGTGATATTTATGAAGATACACACGAAGCATGCTTATCAGCATAAGTGTAGGTACAAACTAAGCACATTTATCACATACTAGCTGTTCCCCGCGGCTTCGCTCCCGTGGGCTACACCACAGGACCCGATTTCTGGATTAAAAAATAGCCTATGTTTCTGTTCTTTCTATTGGTGAAAGAATTTCAGGTTTAAATCGGTCCAGTAGTTTCGGAGCCTATTCGGTACAAAGAAACAAAAAAATCTTTCCCCTTTATATTATAATAACTAGCTTCTGCCAGCGGCTTCGCCCGCGTGAATGTCGAAAATTATCGCAAGGGAACATAATCCCGGGATAAAAAGTGTCCTATGTGCTATTCCAGACTATAATCTATCTCTGTGCCAAATTTCATCCATATCCGTTCAGTAGTTTTTGCGTGAAAAAGTAACAAACATACATCCTCACAAACTTTCGCATTTATAATATTATTAAAGTAGGACTTAATTAAAATACCAAGCAAAAATCGAAACCTAAACAACAAGTTCGGTCATGTACTCCACCGTAATCTCCTGTCACGGAACTTGGTACACCACTAATCCTGAAATAAATTACATCGCCGTAGCTCAACGTTTAGCGTGTGTATTTGCAGAAATGTACTCGATGAAGACACCTGATTTATGAGACAGAAAATCTCTAGCCAATAAGGTCTTATGTAACAGCTATAGGAAATTCTCAAGTCATTTTGTTTATACCACTGTATAAACAAAATGTTCTGTGGAAGGCTTTAGGGGAGGCCTATTTTATTTATTTATTTATTTATTTAAACTTCATGCACACCATTGTACCTTACAAAGGCGGACTTAATGCCTTAGGCATTCTCTACCAGTCAACCAAGGGTGGTGGAGAGATAACATGGCAGGTACATTGTTTAAACCGTAGAATGCAAACAACAAAACAAAAAATAACAATAATATGTCAATTAAATACATGTTACATATATATCTTATACATATTATAATACATACCCATATAAATATATATATACATATATTAATAAAGTAACGAAAAGAAGTTATAGAGATGACCCCTCTCTCCGCTGAAAGTAAAACCGTAGTATCCGCTTGAAAGCATACCGACTGGTTGCCGTCCTGATTTCGAGAGGAAGCGCGTTCCAGAGAAGGATAGACTGAATATGAAAGGAAGAATGAACAAAATCAGTAGTATGAGAGGGACACAATAGGAGAAGATTATTGGAGGAACGCAGATTTCTAGCGTGTGAAGAACTTAAATATTGAAAGTGAGACATAAGGTAAGAAGGTGGGGTGGGAGAGTTGAGTAGGGAGAAAAGCGTAGTTAGAGCGCGAAATTTTCTTCTCTGGCGAATTGGCATCCATTTGAGCTCAGACCTGTAGCTCGACACATGGTCATACTTTCTCAAGTTAAATATGAAACGAATACAGTGGTTGAGTGGTGGTTGCAGTGGTGGTGAAGCAAGACAGTCTTCGCGAAACGGGTGTCAAATAAGGAAATTTATGTAATAAGGAAAACATGTACTTTGTAAGATTGTTAAATAAAGGCTATTATTATTATTATAAACAAAATGACTAGGACATAGACGAAAATATTATACACTTGATTTTATGCTCAGAACTAGGGCATTAAGTCAAGAAGAATCTTTATTTGCAGTACACTGCGCAATGTTGCAGGGGACATTATAAATTGTTCAAGCCAAAAAAAAAGAATCGAAGACAAATACAATTGACTACGACGAAATACAAAGCAAGAAGGCAAACGTACCCAGCAGTGGGTCGTTTCAGTCTAATATGCAATGTTATACTATAAATAAACTGTTTATTGATCAAAAAGGTACAGATGGTGAGAAAATCCAAAACTTGTACTAAATAGTTACAAGCAAGATATACAAGGTTATAAAAGTACAGTATAATATATGATAGAAAATGTTGATGTAAGAACATGATACATCTGTTGACAATTGACGTTACCCTGTCTCTTAAACTATGGTATACCTGTATCTTAAGAGCCAGTACCCTAGTTTAAGGTATACTATCAATTCAAAATAGCCAACATTAATTTATCCTGTATTGACCCACTTTCTATTAATGTGGCGGACAACTTAAGTAGACAACATAAGTATGTATGTAAAAGAGTCGAGTCGATAGGAGTCGAGCTCGGCCTCCATCGTCTTTTTAGGGTTCTGAAGGGTCCAAACGGAGCGCTATTGCTGTCACTCACGTGTCCGTCTGTCTGTACGTATGTCCGAAGTCTGTTACACGGGTTTTACGACCAAACGGTTGGAGCTACAGTCTTCAAATTTAAACAGTATAAGCATCTTGTTGACCCAAAGCCATGAAATTATTTTTTGCGGTTTTACCGAACCCTAAATGTGCGAAGTCCGACACGCACATGGCCGGCCTATTTTTTTTAAATTATTTAAAAAAAAATTAAGTTAGTATAAAATTAAGGGCCTACAACCGCTTTAATGCCGTAAAACGGTAACTTTCTAAAGCATATACTCCTCAGTAACGCCTAGGTCAAAATGTTTGAAAAATATATATATTTATTTTTGATTCATGTACATTATTTTTTAAACAAGGATTTTTCGTGTATCTAATAGATTTGCTTTAAAAAAATAATTGACCTAACGATATTTTTTCGCAACTTTTGTATACTCCTCCAAAACGACTTGGATGTTTAAAATATTTTTACACAGAAAAAATTATGGCTGGAATTCCTTCATTCCTTCGTAAATAGCATATGTAAATCAAATAATATTTTGCAATCAAAACTCAAGCTCAAGCTTTTGCTCAAAAGCGGGTTCTGTATTGATATTTTGGCTCCGAGCGGGTGCACGGCCAGTACAGCGTTAACATTGGGGCCTATATATCGCCTTAATATCTATGATACCAACACATTGTGCCCAGTACATTTTATAAAAGGAGAAAAATGTAACATGATATTTTATTGTTTCAGGTAATGGCGCGTGTAAAGTCTAACTTGCTGTTATTTATGTACGTATTGGTTGCTTAATTTCCTGCTAGGAAACCAGCGGTATAAATAATATTTTTGTTTTTGTCTCTATGACGTATTTTTTTATTTTTACAAGTTTGAAATGTAAAATATGTGCTACGTCCGTATGCCCGGAAGGATACACATTGTGAATGACGGTATTCATCATGTAAAGAAGGAACGTGTTCCCTTTTTTGGACACAAGTCTATAGAAACTCTCGGCGATTAATTGGCAGTGAAAGGACTCAAATTTCTCCGGGTTTCACAACCGGTAAGAAACGTTTGTGAGCTTGCTACGAATTGTCTACAAACTTGCTATGAAACAGTTACGAGGTTGCTACGAAATATTTGTAGTCTTGCTACGAATAGGCTACAAGCTTGCTATCAAACTGTTACGAGGATGCTACGAGCTTGCTATGAAACACTACGATGTTGCTACGAAATATTTGTAGGCTTGCTACGAATTGGCTACAAGCTTGACATGAAACAGTTACGACGTTACTACGAAACCCAGGTGTCTTCTTGGTAGGACACGGTGGAGGTCTGCCCTGCTTGGGCGGAGCACCGCCGTCTCCTCGTGGAGGAGATCAGCGGTGGCGACCTCTCGCGGCCGGCCCTGGTTCAGGCCATGGTACGGAGCGAGAGGGCATGGGAAGCTGTCACCTCCTTCTGCAAAGCAGTAATGCTCGTAAAGGAAGAGGCGGAACGCGTGAGGGAGACGCAACGGAGACTCCCTCACGCCCCTAGCCACCGCAGGAGACGCCCTGGGCGTCGGGAGTCGTAAGCCGATTCCCGGCCACCGTAGGCGCGGGCTTGCGGACGGCAAGTAATGGGTAGCTCGCCGTCCGATAAGGACCAGGCCTGAGTCGACGGCGCGTAGTGTTCCACGCACGTCTCAAAGAGATGTGAGCAAAAATTTACGGGGCCCGCTAGGGCCGATGTCTGTCTGGGTCGCGGATAAATTTGAAAGAGTGTTACCGCGACCCTGGCACAAACAACTGAAGGAACACGGGTGGGTTTTAGTCAGTAAAAGTCTGACATGACCTCCCTCCCGCTTCAAGATGAGCCCCGAGCTCATCGTGAAGCGGGAGGGCCCGATAACCCGTACGCGGGAGAGGTCATTGAATGATTTCCAACACAAAAAAAAGGTGTCTTCTTGGTAATCCCTAGATCAGAAGAAGTAATTCAAATGATTGATGACATTTATTCAGTAAAATTGTTTTTTTGTTATTTTTTTATCTTTATTTTTAGGGACTTTTATCCTTTTAAGGCATGTCAGCCCCATAGTAACCTAATCAATTTTTTTTTGTTTTTTTTTTTATTGTTTATAAATGAAACTTGCAAATCAATTCATTTGCTCTCAATTTCTTAAAATTTTCATTCTGCCTTATCCAATACCTTTTAACTATCCATCAGAGACAATCTCTATTTATTATATCAGTGGCAGTAAAACAACAAATATCTCATTCATGGCATCGCCGTAACACGTTATGCGTACTTATAAACTTGGCTCTTTTGTTACGCAGGCTTATTTTGTGGCTTTGCACCCACACGTTTACTCTTTAGGAACCTTATGTCTTTGTTTAATGATATGGTAAAATGAAGAAATGGTACAGCTGCTAAATGTACTTACTTCATGTCAGAAGAAAGACGGTGTTATGTGTATTTTTAAATAGTAAAAATAAGAATAATATTTATTTACAGAAATTTTGTACATATTAAACAAATGAAGTGTTTAGACTTAATGTAAATTACACAAAATATTAGTATTTGAAGCCAAACTAGGCATAGCCTGTATTTCAGCCTTCGTATGTTAATGATATGAGTAAATACATAACAAACAGTAAATGCTATCAATTCGCGGATGACACTTACCTTGTTATTGCTAACAAAAATTCTCAAGTAGCATGTGAACGCTTACAATTCGACCTGGATGCTCTAACAAGGTGGTGTCACGATGCTGGCCTAGTGCTTAATGCAAGCAAAACCAAACTTTTGGTTATTAAATCTTCCTACGTTCGAAGATTGACCTTACGGAACCTAATAGCCCATGACCATGACTGCTTGCATGCGGTCAATGTGACCAATTGTAACTGTCCTCAAATAGATGTTGTCAATAAACAAACATATCTTGGAGTAGTTATTGACGATAAGTTTACCTGGAGTCATCACATAGAACGTGTTTGCGATAAACTTCGCCAATTTCTTACTAATCTTACAATATTAAAGAACCGTTTGCCCTTCAAAGTGAAGATTATGCTATATTACGCACTGGCTGAATCCTACATCCAGTATGGCCTTAGTAGTTATGGTCGTACCTACAAAACCTATCTTGAAAAGGTTGACAAAATTCAAATTCAAATTTTAAAAACGGTAGTATCACCCAAAGTTAGAAATCAATTTCACGATGATATAATTGGCCTCTTTAAACACTGTAAAGTCTTACCAGTTCATACACAAGTGATTTTTTTATTATTAAAAGAACAATTTTTCAATGAATCTTTAAGAAACATAATTGAACACCCTGTACGCACGCGGGCAATTTCCGAGAATAGGCTTCGTACACAGCGCGTCAACAACACGTATGGCGAGCGAACTAGTGGTTATTTTATACCGAGACTTATTAACAATCTACCCTCAGAAATAAATAATTGTATAACAGATAAAAATATAAAATTTAAGCTTAAGCAATATTATTTGAGTACTATTTAGATAATGCAGAGATGTTTGTAATACTGGTTAAAGACCTAAACAATAATATTTGGGTCTTTAACTAGTAAGAGATGTTATTAATTGTTATCGACAATAACGTTTATTATTGTATAGTTTCCGTTATCTCTTTTGCTTAGGGAATGCTGTAACTGCTGCTGCTGTATGTGGTTTGCTTTTAGCGTTTTTTTATATATAGCACATACCTACATAAACACATTGATAGACTCATGATAGCACAAGTTTAAACCTTAGTGGTTTTTGGTTGCTATTTAATATGAATAATCCTGTACTGTTTTGTAGAATTGATAAATAAAGGAAAAAAAAAAAACCCAATATAATGTTGACATGGATAAAATAAATAATAATATAGAAATAAAAATGGAAATAGTATTGTTGCCATAAGGCCCAGGCCAGATAGGCGCAACGAAACGATGCGACACCCCTTTTTTATAGAAATTCTTCTACGGATATACTCTTAGAACAATTTCTATGAAAAATGGTCGAATAGGGCCCGGCACGTAAGTTGGCAAGGTTTTGGCGTAGTGGGGGTAAGTTCGCGCATATTCCGCGAACTGACCAACCACCACATAGAGAGCCAACGGAACATGGACGCGACACGATTGGTCAGTCGATCCTTGTGTCAACTGACCAACCTCGGAACGGTGCTAAACGTTACCCGCGCCCCGCTTCACTACCAAAGATACCTAAAAAACGACTTCTCTAATCAAACGACTCTTGCCAACTTACGTGCCGGGGATTATAGCATCGTTGTCAAATAATCGCGTTGCGCCTTTATGAGGCAGCCACCTCCCCTCCTATCCTGCTCATTGTGGGACACCTATGAAGGACCTGTGCGAACTAATGCTATTGATGTAGACGAGATCTTCTCAAAGATTTTTTTTTATTTTATTAAAATCATCGGCAGGACCTGTACGAAACTTAATTTGTGTTGATAACCTCCCACTACCCTCAATCTTAATTCAACCGAAAAAAAAAACGACCACTGCTATACAGTAAATAGAGGCCTTCCTCATGCATCGCTAAGTAGTCCTTTCCAAATCCAGCGGCTTCCCGCGGCTTTCCAACGCTGCATCTTCCGTCCGCGTGTCTTCTCATGCGCTACTTACTACTTCTCTCCGCCGACGAGACCACCACCTGCGCGTCGACGGTGAGGACGCCGGCCGCCGGACAGCCTGGTATGTCGAGGCCCACCGGCCTCTGACAGGGTCCCCGCTCCCGGTGGAAGTGTGCAGTGCATGCGATGGATGCAATCGATCAATGAAAACGTTATGCGCGTACACTTTGGGGCTACAGAGGGGGGGAAGAAACCTGACTGCGTACCGTGGTCGGATGCTCTCTCTGGTTCAGGTGCTGGAGCCAGCTGTCAACGTTTCAAGCTATTCGTTCTACGAGCAATGTGCCCTGCCCACTACTCAGCATCAACTAATTTATTCACTTGATAGTCCATGGTCCAAATTTAATCATCGTAAATTGTTAATTACGAAGTCTTGCCATGATAAGTCGGTCTTCATTTGTTTTGAAACTTATGTGGTTCTCCTTGGAGTTTTGTTTGTGTTTGTCTAAGTTCTGTGGTCTCATTATTACGTGAAAGTTATTAACCTACAACTTTGAAGATAGAAACGAAAGACACGTGTAGAACGTAATTTTTGTTCCATAGGCAAATAACCTAATTCATAAGTTAGCAAAAATATTTTTAGTAGCTACTTCTGTAATAATATCATAAGTTTTCCAGTATTGGACACCATTTTCAACTTGTACATATTTAATTAAAAATGAAGGAAAGTAAGTAAAAGAAAACGAGAAGTTTAAAAGTTACAAAAAATCGAATGTTCTTTTCATAATATTTCGAAAAGTCCTTACAAATATAAACGATAAGGTTACAATAATACTCGAACTCGTCCCAGAATTCAAGTACAATAACATTCGAGCAAGTTAATCTATTCGATTAAGCACATTCAATAGACAAGAAAAACTAAAATATAAAATTTTAAAAATCATTGAGGCTTATGCTTTTTAAACTGCACTGTCGTTTATCGATCGAATGTGTAATTCTATAAAGATATCTTGCGAAAATACGCAAATAGTCAAACGCGCAGCTAAGAACACTTAACAAAGACATTTCAAATAAAAAACTGGCCAAGTGCGAGTCGGACTCGCGCACGAAGGATTCCGTACCATTATCGCAAAAAACGGCAAAAAAAACACGTTTGTTGTATGGGAGACCCACTTAAATATTTATTTTATTCTGTTTTTATTATTTGTTGTTATAGCGGCAATATAAATACATCATCTGTGAAAATTTTAACTGTTCATGAGAGTCCGTCTGTCTGTCTGCCTGGTGGCAGACAGACAGACGGACGGACAGTGGAGTCTTAGTAATAGGGTCCCGTTTTTACCCTTTGGGTGCGGAACCCTAAAAACTAAATTAAATTCGGTTCATCCGTTTAGGAGAGATGATGCCACAGACAGGTACACAAATAACACAAATACACAAATATACACTTTAAAATTATAACACCTTTCTTTTTCCGTCGGCGTTTAAAAATAGAAATCAATTTCTAGAATTCCATTACGAGTCACGGTTTTCTCAAAAAACGCAGATAATCCATTTTCCGAAGTATGTACTTATTCCTGTAAGATAAACTAAACGAATTTAGTTTGTTCATGCCCTTTTACCCTCGGTACACAAAACTTCAATTCAGTTTCAGTTCAATTTAACCTTTGGTTTGACCCAATAGTGCGGGCCTTTATTAATTGATGAAACTAACAAATGTAAACGGATTCATCGCAAACTAGGCTGATTCGGAACACGAATTTTGTAGTATATATACGTGTTTTCCTGTGTCTAGGTTTTGATTTGTAAACCTTCGTTTGATAAATTGAAATTAATACAAACACCAGATTACACAACCGTTGCCTATTTGTTTGTAGTTTTAATTTCAAAATACGAGTTTGTGAAACTTCAGTGTGCTCTCTTATGTTTATTGGTGTTGATAACCGGATGATATAATAATATGAAGATTACACCTGAAGGTCTTAGGCCCAGTTTTTGAATTGAGTATTTAGAGTTAAGCACGTCTCAAACCTTAAGTAAAGCTAAAATTTATCAAGTTGTATGGCTAAAATAGTACCACACAAATACTCAACTTCAAATTCTTATCCCGAAACCAAGGGTTAGTCTTATTCCAAAGTGATATCACTGAATTGAGACCATTCACAATCAAAATACACAATCCGAATAAAAACCTTAGTAAAAGAACACATTTAAAATCCTACCCATTATTGATTGGGGTAATGCTATTTGTTAAACTTGTCCCTCTTAATCAGGCTTCCAGAAACTTCCAAGTAAGTTGTAAAAGTGGGAAAAACAAATTAACTTAAGGTAGAAAAGTTTTTGGGTCTTACGCGCACAATAACTGTATTTCAAAGTGAATGGTTATGCTAAGTAGGGTATGTGTTCGACGTATCGATTTGCCAAGTTTCGAAGTCTGGATCCCTGGAAACATACTTTTGGAAAATTTTCTGTTACGAGAAAAACTTTGTAGCGCAAATATATTATAATCTTCCTGCCCTTATCCCGTGTCACTTGAGGACTTCGCAACAAGTTTTTTTCTTCTATTCTCCCTTGTAAACCGCTGTCATTCAGTAATCTATCTTTCCTCACAAAGACAAAGATAAAAGACAAAGATATTTTATTTCAACTAGGCCACCAAGCGGCACTTTTGAACGTACATAAAAATGATTCTACCGTGCATTCGGAAAGTAGCTTGTTATGGAGAAGAATGCACAAGAAACTCCATACTTACTCTTTTAAAAAAAATATTGTTTTTTTTACAATATTTAGGAACATAGGTACATATATAGTTATTAGTTCATATATGTGAGGACAATGTACCCAGAATAGCACTACACACCACCATACCACCTACAGACATAAAGCATTAGAAGTACTCACACATGTACTGTGCAGTTATATAATAGATACTAGAAAAACATTAACATCCGAAGCAGTCAAGTTATGACCAATCCCAACTGACGGCGTCCGTTCACGAACATGACGCATGAATTGGCACCACACAGCTCAACCATCATGAAGGGAACCGGATGATCCAACACACGCGCCACCATCAGAGAGACATTTGAGAGAGCATGACACACTCAACGGCCAGGGCACACACAAGTCAACGAACGCCGCATAGGTACAGTAAATGGTAGATTTACAGTTGGGTACACAGTACTCACACATGTGCTGTGCAGTTATACAATACTAAGGAAATTGAGTTTATACAATACAAATATATTCATACAGTCTTCAGCAGGTCCAACAATACCTCAAAACAATAATGTTCTGCATATCACTTGTTATTGCGCCCTAGTGGATGTGAATTGTGGAGCAGGACTAGCATTGACCCAAGCATTTTTATCAGAGATGTAATCCCCCAACTTATAATATGCTAGCCTACATAGTGTGCGTTTTATACAGGTTTTAAACTTCGTCTCATTCAGTTCAAGAATTTGGGGAGGAATTTTATTGTAACATTTTGTACAGTACCCCATGAAAGATGAGGCTACTTTAGCCAGTCTGAAACCTGGTTGAACTAATTGGTCCCTATTTCTAGTAACGTAATTATGTCTGTCGCCGTTTTTACTAAAAATATGTAAATTCTTTCTTCACTCAATCCATACATATTTTCTTTGGCTTGCCCCTCCGTCCATCAACATTTCATCACTCTTTTAATCAGATGACTTTCATTCCTCTTCACGCCAAAACTATCTCTCTCTTGATGGGTCCCTCATGTCTGCGGATCGTGGTCAGCATCAAGGTGGCATCTGGAGCGGATGATCAGCCTGCTCCGGTTTCTGTCCAGCGCGTCCCTTACACCCGTATAGAATTTGGAGAATCAGTCCATCTTGTTGGGCGACCGCACGATCTTTTTGCCTTACAAAAACAATCAGTATTTCCAAATTCTCGTCGCCTCTGCACATCGGGTGACCGATATACGCACTAATCCAAAATCTAAATACTTATAATTTTAAATCAAAATATTACGAAAGGTATTATTATTACTCACTGATAATCCAGTCTCATTTAGAATCGAATGCACTGAAAATGCTCAAGTTAAATCGAAATCAGGATGATAAAATGCAAAGCACATTCAAAATTGAATTCCCGCTTACATGTTCTCTTAGCAAACTATTGTTTCTTGCTGCAGCGTTTAATAAGCAACTCTTGTGCAGACGCGCCGCCCTCATTAATAATTCGGGTCCAGAGCCCTCGGTTCTAGAACGTTCCACTTTTCAGCAACAGTAAACGTCAAATTTCCTTTAACAGTAAGAAAATTAAATACGTAAATTGGAACGTAAGATGAAAACGAAATTTTGGTGCCTAAAGACGCTTTGTTGAAGACATTGTTTTGTCAATCGCTCAATTAATGGCTTTTATTTGGTAATTCTAAAGCTTTTGATTGTAAGTAAATACAATATCCTTTTGAGAGTCATCATCATCCCAATCTTAATTTAATTTGAGTCGGCGCACCAAATTTTCTTCTTCCATACATTTCTTTTCGCCGCAAGCTTTGACTATAAGTATATGCGTAATCCTTTGGAGTATCACCATCACTCTCCTGTCCTTATTCCAATGTATTTGGGGTCACCGTAGCATGATTTCATCTTCCATACATTTCTTTTCGCCGCAACCTATGACTATAAGTATATGCGTAATCCTTTGGAGTGTCACCATCACCCTCCTGTACTTATACTTATTTATTTGGGGTCACCGCAACATGTTTTCTTCTTCTATACATTTCTGTTCGCCACAACCTTTTTTTTTTTTTTATTTGATATAGGTTCGCGCTTGACCACCATCTCACCTGATGGTAAGCGATGATGTGGTCGACGATGGATCGCGCTTGCCTAGAAGTAACCTATTCACTCTTGACTTAAAGACCCCTAGATTGTAGCTATCGGGAAACACAGACTCCGGCAGGGAGTTCCACTCCTTAGCTGTACGCATAATAAAAGTATTCTCAAAACGTTTAGTGCGTATGGGTGGGATGTCCACCATGTACCGATGGCGCATCGCCGTACGTCTGGTAGTCCGATGATGAAACGGACCTTTGAACCCTTTGAAACCTTTGACTAAGTATATGCGTAATCTTTTGGAGAGTCACCATCACTCTCCTGTCCTTATTCCAATGTATTTGGGCTCGCCGTTGCGTGTTTTCTTCTTTTATACATTTCTTTTCGCCGCAACCTTTGACTATAAGTATATGCGTAATCTTTTGGAGTGTCACCATAACTCTCCTGTCCTTATTCCAATTTATTTGGGGTCACCGTAGCATGTTTTCTTCTTCCATACATTTCTTTTCGACGCAACCTTTGACTGTAAGTATATGCGTAATCCTTTGGAGTGTCACCATCAACCTCCTGTACTTATACTTATTTATTTGGGGTCACCGCAACATGTTTTCTTCTTCTATACATTTCTTTTCGCCGCAACCTTTTACTATAAGTATACGCGTAATCTTTTGGAGTGTCACCATCACTCTCCTGTCCTTATTCCATATATTTGGGCTCGCCGTAGCATGTTTTCTTCTTTTATACATTTCTTTTCGCCGCAACCTTTGACTATAAGTATATGCGTAATCTTTTGGAGTGTCACCATAACTGTCCTGTCCTTATTCCAATGTATTTGGGATCACCATAGTATGTTTTCTTCTTTCATACATTTCTTTTTGCCGCAACCTTTGACTGTAAGTATATGCGTAATCCTTTGGAGTGTCACCATCACCCTCCTGTACTTATTCTTATTTATTTGGGGTCACCCCGCCACATGTTTTCTTCTTCTATACATTTCATCGTAACCTTTGATTATAAGTAAATACATTATCCTTTCGAGAGTTAGCTACCTCTTGTTCTTAACCCAGTTTATCTGGAGTCGGCACAACACGTCTTATTCTTCCCTGCAGTCATGTCTATTCGCTGTCAACTTAATTATAGCTAGCATCATTTACACAAATTATCGAAAGTATTTTTTTCTCCTATGTTCTTCCTTGTCCCCTATGAATATACTTTTGAAAGTATGCCTTTGTAATATTCTGACCATACGGTCTACATTTTAAATTAAGTCAGGCCTTTTCTGTATTCCAAAGTATATTTGACATTCAGATACGGCTTTTTCTGGACGTAAAACAAGCCTCAGAAGAGCTAAAATTTGGCCGGCCCTTATCTCGGCGTTTAAAATTAAAATTTATGAAGTAACCCGAAACATTGTAGACGTCTTTGCTCTTTAAAATGTAATTTGTTTGAGACAATTCAGATTGTCACTTGAAATGAAAACTCAAGCGCAACGGTGTTTGCTTCTTTTCATTGTAACAGTAATAACCCTTAAACCCTTTGTGATTTTAGCTTACTGAAACGTAACAAGAGGACGCATTTATTTTTACTTCAAATATTTTATCATTCATTATTGTTAGAGAAAATTAAAAAAGAATATGTCAGATTCGGTTACATTAGGGTACTTGACGTGTTCGACTAAATATATTATGCGGGGCTATGTACCCAGACTTACAAATGACTCTTGCTTGGCCAAAAGCCGATCAAAATAATCCCCGAACTTTTAATCAATAGCTCACAAAAATACGTAGGTAACAATTACAAATTATTAGTGAAGCCAAATACCGAACCCGAATTCAATTTACGTAAAGGCAAAAGCGTTAAACATCGAATAAATTATGTTTAAAGCCATCCGAAGGAGAGAGAATTTTTGTGGCTTCCATTGTTTACGCGAACTGATTTTTTCTCCTCTCAAACTAAAACTGTTTGTAAACTTAGTTAAGATTCTGACCGATAGATGGCGCTGTACCGGATTCCGCCAAAGTTAAATCGCGATGTTAAGATTCTCCGCCGTTTAATGACATTAGTTATTTTTTGTTTAATAAAATAAGCTTTAGTTGGCGTACATCCGAGTATTTTTTCAACCCTTTTACCTATTAGCTAGATCATCCCCGAACATTTTGGTCCTTCGAGCCGGATTATATAATTATATTCGAACTAGCTAGGGAGTACTGTTGCGGTGAAGTTTTTGCCTTAGTACACCGCGGCAGTTGTTAGGGAACACTGAAGGGGTTGTGGATCGCAACTCAGGTGTTGGAAGGGTTTCCCCGAGGAGGGAGACAACATCAGGTGGCGCCGCATCGTGACGTCATCAGCCAGCCCTGTGGAGAGGAGGTACTGTCAAGCAGAGCACCGTCGTCGTCAGCAGCGCATCGTGACGTCAGTGGTGGCGTGCAACGTGACGTATACGGAGAACAGGTGGAATATTGTGTGTGTGAGTGACGAAGATAAACTGTGAGTACATTTTGTGTTATATCATCAGTGAAGAAATAGTTCAAATACTTTGCAAAAATTCCGCACATTCCATTAACTTAGTCGTTTTTTGCGTGAATCTTGGACTTAGAAAAATCTGTGCATAATATTTAAGGACTTAGAATTGTAAGCGAAAAAACGAGGGAACGTGGAATCTATGCCCGATTTCGCTCAGAGTTAAAGTTTTGCCAAACACTTGTAAAAATATCAAGATTTACTGATTAGAGGATAAGTGTTGCGGATTATACTAAGTTAATTTTTACTTCAAAAATGGAAAAATACGGCAATTTGCAAATGAATTTAAAGACAATTATTGAAAAGTCGAGATCTAATTTTAAGAAGACACCTAAGGAGCGTTTCTCTTATCAGTACATCGATGCAAGATTAGAGAAGTTGGAACGAGATTGGCAAGCATTTTGTAAAAATCACTATGAGATATTAGAATTAGATAGTAAAATTGTAAAATCATTAGAATGTGTTACGAGTGATGTTTATGAGGCGACAGAGGAAATTTATATTTGTTATAAGTCGGAACTAAAGATCGCATTATGTAACTATCCCGCTCCAGTCAATGAAACAGCAGTTTGTAAGAAGACCCAAGACGTTTCTGTACCTATGTCGTCTGGTTCTTCCGTAAGATTACCTAAAATAACTATTCCTACTTTCTCCGGGAAATATTCAGAATGGACATCTTTTCGCGACTTATTTATTTCTTTGGTGCATAATAACCAATCTTTAGATTCAGTACAAAAATTACATTATTTAAAGGCTCATCTTACGGGAGAAGCAGAACAATTGATAAAGTTTGTACCTATAACAGCAGCTAATTATAATCAGTGTTGGTCACAGTTAGAATCTAGATACAATAACAAACGATATTTATCAAATTGTATATTGAAAAGACTATTTAGTCAACGTAATTCGAATGTCGAGTCGGCTACAGCATTGAAAGAGTTGTTAGACACTACAACGGAGTGTTTACATGCCTTGAGAAATTTGGAAATTGATGTGAGCTCATGGGACATTATTATTATTCACATTATTGCTTATAAATTAGATCCAGATACGAGGAAGCAATGGGAACTACATGTCACAAGTGACAACTCGAATGAGTTGCCAACTTTTAGTCAGTTTTCAAAATTCTTAGAGAGTCGTTTCCGAGCATTAGAGTTTATTGAGCCTAAATCAAAATCTTTGGTTCAGCAAAATACTTCACAAAACAAAGGTCACGTCAATAATCCAAAGGTTTTCCATATTTCAAATCAGGCTATTGCTTGTGAATATTGTTCAGAAAATCACAAATTATGCTTTTGTAAAAAGTTTGCAAAAATTGATTATGATAAAAGGCATGACTTTGTTATGAAAAATCGCATTTGTTTTAATTGCTTGGGTAGTAATCATTCAGTAAAGCAATGCCAAAAAGCCACTAATTGCCGTGTTTGTAATCGTCGTCATCACTCACTTCTTCACCCAAACAACAGCTCAGCAACTACGGTTGCACAATATAATCGCAATGATCAGGTCACAAAGGTCAACCCGTCCCCACCAGGGCCGGAATCGTCATCAAATGATAGTTCACCAATTGTCTCATGTTTTTCGTCAGGAAATAGTAGTCAAGTATTGTTAGCCACTGCGCTAATCAATGCTGAATCGAAATTCGGAGGCAAACAGATCATCAGAGCCTTGATTGATCAAGGCTCACAGGCTTCTTTTATAACAGAGGCCACAGTACAAATGTTAGGCCTAAAAAAGGTGCACGCAAATGGTATTATTTCCGGTGTTGGTGGAGACAGCACCATCACTTCAAAATCAGTAGTATCTTTAAAGATTCAATCGAGAATTGATCCGTCTGTTGAAATTGTAGTCAGAGCTTTTGTACTTAAATCGATAACCACTCTTCTCCCAGTTATGAAAATAAGTGAGTTGCAAGAGTTGGATTTACATACGATTACATTAGCTGATCCCCAGTACGATAGGCCTAATAAAATACATATTTTATTAGGTGCTGAAATTTACTGTCAGATCATACAACAAGGACTTTTGAAAGGACCTACCGGTACTCCAGTAGCTCAATGCACCTCTCTCGGCTGGATACTGTCTGGGTTAGTAGCTAATAAACCAACTGATAACACTGTAACTGAACTTGTAGTTATGAATGCTACCGTTAATGAGGACGACGTTCTGAAAAGGTTTTGGGAATTGGAGTCAGATCATTCTTCAATTTCACAAAAAAATGTTAACTGAAGAACAACAGAAATGTGAAGAATATTTTAAAAGTACAACGCGTAGAGCACCTGATGGTCGTTACGTGGTCCGATTACCTTTTCGCGACGTTGATCCTGCATGTAAATACGGTAGATTTCGGGAGATAGCTGAAAATAGATTAAAGTCGTTAGAAAGAAAGTTAAATAAAAATAAGGAAATGAAAAATAGATATACAGATGTTATAAAAGAGTACTTACAGTTAGGTCACATGATTCCTGTTCCAGAGAACGATGATAAGCAGTCTGAATCCGTTTATCTTCCCCATAATGCGGTCATACGAGAAGACAAGTCCACCACAAAGGTGAGAGTCGTCTTTGATGCGTCATGTAAGGGTGTAAATGGCGTGTCCTTAAACGACACATTACTAATTGGTCCACAATTACAACCTGAGTTACGACATTTAATTATACGATGGAGAGTCCATCCTATTTGCTTGGTAGCTGACATTATAAAAATGTATCGCCAAGTACGAGTCCATGATGATGATGCGGTGTTTCAGCGAATATTGTGGAGAGATAATCCTGAAGATACGGTGCAGGAATACCAGCTGGTGACTGTAACATTTGGAACGGCTTCAGCCCCATACTTAGCGGTCAAGGCACTTCAGCAGGTAGCACTTGATGAAGGAGGTCAATTTCCAGTAGCTGCAAAAAAGGTTCTTGAAGATTATTACATGGATGACCTTATGAGCGGCTGCGAAACGGTAGAAGAAGGCATTAAATTATTTAAAGAAATTAACATGTTACTAAGCAAAGGTGGATTTAAATTGCAAAAATGGACCAGTAATGACGAAAGGATAATAAAGGAAATTAATTTAGAAAATAAAGAACAAGACATATTACAGGAACAAGATTTAGATCAAAATTTGGAAATTAAACTTGACTCAATAACGAAAGTTTTAGGACTCACCTGGAACCGTAGAGATGATATCTTCCAATACTCGGTGAAGCTTACGAAGACCGCAGGACCTGAAACAAAAAGAACAGTTATTTCTAGTATATCACGGTTGTTTGATCCATTAGGTTGGTTGGCACCGGCATTGATTACAGCAAAGGTATTTATCCAAAAGCTGTGGTTAGCGGGAATAAGCTGGGATGAAGAACTTCCAAACCAATTGCTAGATGAATGGAATACATACTGTAGTGAGCTGTCACAACTTGCGGAGTTCAAAATTCCTAGATGGCTAGGAACAAGGGCGAGTGATGTCACAGTAGACTTACACGGCTTTTCCGATGCCTCCAAGGTGGCATACTCGGCAGCAGTCTATATACGTAGAGTTGATGTCACTGGTAACGTTCACGTTTCACTAGTTGCGGCTAAAACACGAGTCGCACCTATAAAACAAATAAGCATACCGCGTCTAGAGTTATGTGGTGCAGTATTAGTGACACGTTTGCTAGTTGAGATGGCAGAAGTTTTAAATATTCCCAAAACTAACTTGCGGGCGTGGACGGATTCGACGGTCGTACTCGCGTGGTTAAATAAACATCCAAGTCATTGGAAAACCTTCGTAGCGAATAGGGTTTCTGAAATTCTTACAACGTTAGATGCATCTCAATGGGCACACATATCTTCAAATCAGAACCCTGCCGATTGCGCGTCTAGAGGAATACGACCTGTAGAACTTTTAGATAATATTCTGTGGCTACGTGGTCCAGAGATTTTACAAGCCACAGATATAAATTACCGGAGGCCAAAGGAATTAGAAGTCGATTTAGAAAGGTCAATAGTAACACATTGTTCATCTGTCAACAATTTTATATGGGACAGATATTCTTCACTCTCTAAGTTGTTATGTATTGTGGCATATTGTAGACGGTTTTTAAATTATAAAACAGATACCGATCGGACTAAACATTTACGTAAATGGGAGATCGATGAGGCTTTGAATTGTTGTATTCGGCAATGTCAAAGGCAAGAGTTTCAAGTAGAGCTAACAGAAATAAAACAGAAAGGTGAAATTAAGACAAAAGGAAGTAAAATAAGAACACTTAACCCGTATCTAGACGAGAATGACATAATTAGAGTTGGCGGAAGGCTTCAAAAAGCTCAAATAGATGAGAAAACGAAACATCCAATTGTATTACCCCATCGATCCCATGTCACACAATTAATCATCAGAGATGCTCATATTAAAACTTTACATGGGGGACCACAACTCATGCTAACCTACATACGGTCAGCATACTGGATCATTGGCGTTAAAGGTTTAGTGAAACATCATGTACGTCAATGCGTTCCTTGCGTAAAAAATAGTGCGACTGTGAAGACTCAAATGATGGGTTCTCTACCATCAGTTCGCGGAACTCCGTCCAGAGCGTTCTTACACAGCGGCGTGGATTACGCAGGCCCTTTAAATGTTATAACGTCAAAGGGACGAGGATATCGGTCTTATAAAGGCTACATATGTTTATTTATATGTATGGCAACACGAGCTATACATTTGGAGATGGTTAGTGATTTAACTTCCCAAGGCTTTTTAGCAGCTTTCAGACGATTCGTCTCTCGTAGAGGTCATTGCACGGATTTATGGAGTGACAATGGCACCAACTTCATTGGAGCGTCCAAAGAGTTAAGAGAGCTATTGATAGCGCAAGAGACCAACCTGACTGAGGAAATCGCGAAGAGCTTAGCTCTCATCGGCACAACGTGACATTTTATCCCTGCACACGCGCCAAATTTCGGTGGATTGTGGGAAGCAGGAATAAAATCCACCAAGTTTCATTTAAAACGGGTTATCAGTAACTCTACACTCACCTTTGAAGAGATGACCACTCTCCTGACACAGATTGAGGCGTGTCTAAACTCCAGGCCGCTGTCAGTCACATATAGCACAGATCCAGATGATTGCACACCGTTGACTCCTGGTCATTTCTTAATAGGAGAACCAATACTTACTGTGCCTGATACAAATTATGATGAAAGTTCTATTAGTAACCTGAAAAGATGGCATTTAGTGCAAGGCATGTTGCAAAATTTTTGGCGTAGGTGGGCTAATGAGTACTTGACACATTTCCTCCATAGATATAAGTGGACCAATAAAATACCTGAACCACAAGTAGGAGATGTTGTTTTGGTAAAGGAAGATGACTTACCTCCCGCGAAGTGGCTTCTTGGTAGGGTTGTAGAAAAACACCCAGGCAGTGATAATCTTACCCGAGTGGTTACATTAAAATGTAAAAATTCTTATTTAAAAAGACCCACTTCAAAATTGTGCGTTCTGCCTGTCACAGATTAAAAAAAATATTGTAATCATGTAATTTAGTTATTAAGAAATTTTGTTAGATTTAGAACAAATTGGTTATGTTAAGGCACCTACTAAGTACAGCGCCAGTGCCTGTAATTGTAAAAGATAATTGCTTACTTATTATGCGCCTAGAGATTTCCCATCAAGGCTAATTTTGTAATCTTGTCATTTGTATCTTATTATGTCTGCCACGGTGGGCGGTTATTTTAAGGACAAAGGTCCTTGGTGGGCGGTATGTTTGTAAACTTAGTTAAGATTCTGACCGATAGATGGCGCTGTACCGGATTCCGCCAAAGTTAAATCGCGATGTTAAGATTCTCCGCCGTTTAATGACATTAGTTATTTTTTGTTTAATAAAATAAGCTTTAGTTGGCGTACATCCGAGTATTTTTTCAACCCTTTTACCTATTAGCTAGATCATCCCCGAACAAAAACTGTTGCGGCCTTACAATATTTTCTTCGTGAACACTACTGAATTTTATTGTCCTTAGTATCTCGTTTGCAATGTTTATGATGTCATGAGCTGGGGTTGCAATCGCTTTGAATTCGTTTTGCACTTAGCTGCTGCAGAGCTTTTCATTAAAGATATTGCGCTTTAGATTGAAGTAATCTTGCGGATTAGTTGTTCTTTCTTCTGTCTAGCCGTGGTTGTAGTAGTTTTGTTACCTTCTCGTTGTTTAACATTTTTTATGTAAAACAACGAGAATTGTTGTTTAAATATATTTTTTATAAGAAGAATAGGATTAAAATCATCTCATTTAGTTTTCAATTTGGCAACGTTATTTAAAGTAATCTTCGTTGCACGTCGAAAGTTAAAACATACCAATTTAAATAACTCTGTCACCAAGTTTTCCAAAGTTAACGTAAGGTACTCTTTCCTTTTGTTGTATTTCGCCAGCTCGAAATTATGACCAGTTAATATTATACGTGTTTACTTCACTGCCAGTATAGTGCAGTAGAATGGTCACTAGGGAAAAGTCCGCTCACGAGTCTCGCGGTAACACATAAACTAGTTCTCAAGGATGCAGCGGTATAACACTAAAAGTAGCCGTTCCAAACAATTTATTTTGAAAGCAGTTGTAAACACTCGAGTTTTAAATGTGAACTACTGAACAGATATGCTCTCCTGGTACAAATTTCTTCAGCATGTGCTTGGTTTTATTAATTAACAAAATGATTAATTTGGCAGTTGCCTCAAATATTTATGGATTGTTTCATTTCCTTTGCTTTCGACTACAACTCTGACGGCACAAGTGGCTTGCATTCAAAACTAGTACAATAGTGCACGCGTCGGAGTAAGCTGAAAGTTCTACGAATATAATAATGTGATGGCATTTGTTCAAGTATACTGCCGAAAATTAACATCGGCATGTATAGAATTCGACATTAATGCCTTTTCCCTTGATATCCGTTGTTTTCCACATAATTTTCGTACATACATACACCATTAAGACCCTTATTAATCCCAACAAGCTCTTATTAGTCGTAAAATTATATTGTGTGTTGTGAAATACATTCACAGCTACAGAAGCGGCCAACGGTTAAATATGACGCATAACTGTCATGTGCTTTTTGATATAATATTTGGTTGCTGAAATCTTTCAGCTCTCGTAACACTTAAAGTGGGACCCTACAAATAAAAAAATCATTATACCGCATTCATTACGTGATTCCATGTTTCCAGCTGTGATAGACATCTGTTGGTACAAGCATTACCTATCATGATTTCTATGTGGTAGGTATTCGCGTCCTTAAAAAAGTTAAATAAAAAAAATCTAAAAACCCGACTGCTTAAGAAGTGAACTAATAAAAAGACATAAACAAGAAGAAAATCATTAGGTGCCGTCGGAGAATACATATTCGCGAGCTGGCACCAACACAAGATGTATCCTCCGACTGCACAGCATGATTTTCTTCTTGTTTATATTTATAACTTTTTAAGTTAACAAGTTAACATTAGGTACATTTCAACATGTATGTGATATATATTTTTGAAATCACCTCTTAAAACCCTTTATTTTGAGATATCAAAATAAAGGGGTGGGTTTTAAGAGGTGATCTTTTTCACTTCTAAACCCATCGTGTGGGGTACCACACGATGGGTTTGTGAGTGAAAAAAAATTGCGCTCCCAAAATATAGCGCACAAAATCCGCCATTTTTCTATTTTCGAATATTAATGTAGCCAGTGACACTCGCAAGATTAAGGGCCAGTTTCTGAAGTCGACGTCACATCTCAAATCAGCTGACAATTTGTCACAAATTAACCAGCCGTCAGTTGTCAGTGAGTTTCTCAACACTTCATCATCGAGAAATTACGTAATCGCTTGTTACATTAAATAATCGACATTAATTTATTTCGGTTGGCTACCCTAGCTGGTATTCATTCACTACTATAACGTAATCAGTAACTTTAAATAGTATTTTATCTTGAGAGGCTGGGTTAAGCAAACCTTACCAAGGTCGATTTTTGGATGGGTAACCACTTTTTTTTTTGCTTTGCTTGTTTTTGGATAGGTGACCCCACACAGGTTAAGCAACACTTACCAAGGTTATTCTTTGGATGGGTGACCGCTTTTTTTGTTTCGTTTGTTTTGGATGGCTGACACCGCCAGGGTAAGCAACACTTACCAAGGTCAGTCTTGGGATGGGTGACCACTTTTTTTTGCTTCGCTTGTTTTTGGATGGGTGACCCTGCCAGGGTAAGCAACACTTACCAAGGTCAGTCTTGGGATGGGTGACCACTTTTTTTTGCTTCGCTTGTTTTTGGATGGGTGACCCTGCCAGGGTAAGCAACACTTACCAAGGTCACTATTTGGATGGGTGACCACTTTTTTTGGGTTCGCTTGTTTTTGGATGGGTGACCTTGTTAGATGTTGTTTAACCTAGTGGGGTGATAAAGTCAAAGGATGGGTGATCAACATTTTTGTGGTGATGGTCACCCATCCAAAGACTGACCTTGGTTAGTGTTGCTTACCCTGGCGGAGTCACCTATCCATAAACAAGCGATCCAAAAAAAAGTGGTCACCCATCCAAAGACTGACCTTGGTTAGTGTTGCTTACCCTGACGGAGTCGCCTATCAATAAAAAAGCGATCCAAAAAAAAGTGTACACCCATCCAAAGACTGACCTTGGTTAGTGTTGCTTACCCTGGCGGAGTCACCTATCCATAAACAAGCGATCCAAAAAATAGTGGTCACCCATCCCAAGACTGACCTTGGTAAGTGTTGCTTACCCTGGCGCGGTCACCACCCCAGCCACTTCAAATTAAACACAAACCTATCCAGAAGCTGACCATAGTAAGTACTAAGTACAGGGTACAGTCAACACTGACCTGGGGATCGAACCTTCCTCACGCGCACTAGCGTGAGGAAGGTTCGATTCCCAGGTCAGTAACAGTTTGTTTTTTTTTAATTTATTTATTTCAATACAAAACAACAATTTTTGATAATTGTGTCAAGTTTTTATAATGTAATTAATTTAAAAGTTTGTAATAACCTATATTTTTTTTAAATCTTGGTAATTAATTAATTGATATAAATTAACATTTGTTTTATAATTCAACCCATACCATAGTTTTCGCCGACCCCTATTATCTTTTTATCGTAACATAAATTTAATACAAATGTGCCTTTAAAAGCATAATATTAATTTTAATCCGCGAATAATCGACCAATTTCCAACAATTATAAATTAGGCTCGTTGACAAGAGATTAACTTTGAAAAAGGTGCTCAGAAACCCAAAACTGCTGTAACATGCGGTTAATTCGAGATTTTACTCAAATGTGACAAACTGTCAACCACTTGTCACACTTGGATGTTGAGAAACTGAAAGTAGAATTAACAGGCGATTAATCCTCGATTACGTTAACAGCCCGATAATTGAGAGCTGGGAAACTGGCAGTAAGGCGAATCGATTGACGTAAGAATCATCAAAATCGGCTAACGCGTTTAGTCTCTAGAACGCCACATCGGAACAAACATACATATACATAGACTGATAAACACATTACCCTCCTTTGGCAGTCGGGTCAAAACGTAAAATCACAGCACATTGAACTTATTTTATTGATACAATTCTGCATTTCATGTCCTGACATCCAATTCCAATGAGTTCTCAAAACCACACAATATTGCTAACTTCGCTAAAATATTTTTATTTGTTCTGCATCTACAATAACATTGAAACGTCGCTTGCTTGCGAAATCACAAGTAACACATGGTATGATACTCGTAGGTACGTCTCAAACTTGCAAAGATCCAATTGATGAAACCTGATTTGTACCATCGTGGTGAAAGGATTAGTCTGATTGTATTACCTATCTAGCTTCTGCCAGCTCGAAAAGTTTTTTTTATCCCAAGGGAACATTATAGATACCGGGATCAAAGTAGCATATGTGCTATTCCAGACTATAATCTATGTCTGTGCCAAATTTCATCCAAATCCGTCCAACCATTCTGGCGTGATTGAGTAACAAACATAAATCCACCCAATAGTTATTCAATAGTGTGTAAAATTAACATTTTCTAGAATCGATCATAAAAATTGTATGTTCTTTTTAATCAACTCTCGTAAGGCCAAAATTATGGAATATTGGACTCTTTAAACACATTTCAAAGGTTATTTGAACGGATCATTTAGCATTGATTCCAATAGATGGCGCGGTTTAAATTTCTGAGGCATGCCACTTGTTTATTTTTTATTGTAACACATTTTGGTACAATGAAACTGTAAAAACGTCGTCACTGTATTTAAAGAAAAAAGTAGTCACCGCACCATATAGAACCGAGAAATCCCTTTTACTTGCAAGTCGCTATTAACACCATCTATAGCCGTGGAACGAAACCAAACGCGATAGAATTATTTACAAAAATAACCATCTTAATCAGTCGAAAAAAGCTAGTTACGTCGGCACGATTTCTTTGTATGGGATAAGGCATCTATATATATGCTAGTATTATATTATCTGTGACCACGCTATCGGCTAGTCGGTTCGCTATTTGAGGAGTTCTTAAGGGTGTAATGACAGTTCAATTCAAACTCGCTTCACCTAAGTTTTCACGGTGACATTATTATAGAATAACACTACTATTGCCAAAGCGTTCTATGCGCCACCGTGGCGTGGCGAAATATTGGACCAATAAAATTGAGATGTATCATACACACGAAGAAGAATAACCACACAATTTCTCTAAAACAATTTGCTTGTACAATGTGATACTATTAGTCATAATCCGGTCTCTAAACGCTTACGGTTCTGAAGGTAACAACCGCACATCCAGTTAGTCGACTGTCGAAATTATATCTACCTGTTTTACGAGCCTGGTTTATGTTCACGACGATGAATTTATATTGGAAAATGTAACAGTCTGGTGGAGGCGTCCGTTATAAAGTAGACCTTGGAAACACTCACTTGTGAACATATCGATTATTTGTTTTGAGATATATTTTCCAACCATTAGCTTAATCCTATTGATCCGGTTATGAAAACGCTTTCACTCGTCTAAGCGATCTTCTTGATGGTTTAATGCGACCGCTTCGGCCATCAAGGGAACCGGGGTTTCGTAACTGGCTTCCATGAAGGCATTTTTACAAGCTATTATTTAACTAGCAATGTATGTATGTATGTAAGTGGTTTCCGGTCAAATCTTGCAACTGAATTTGAAAGCAGTCTACAGATTAAGATGAAATTTTGCGTACACGTTTAGTTTTGATGACAATGCATGGTTGTCTAAGTGACGTTATTATAAACCCAATATGGCGGATGGCCCAAAATGGTGGACTAGATATATTTTGTGCACTGCCATGATATGGGTCTCAAATAAAAGAGTTTGCTGAGAAGAATACGAAAAAAGATTGTTTTAAAAAAAAATATACTACTACTACGATTAGTGAGTACACATGGATGCAATGCGAAGCAATTCGTCCGATTTAAATACTAAGAGGGAATTTTCTCTCCACCACCCTTGGTTGACTAGTAGAGAATGCCTAAGGCATTAAGTCCGCCACTGTACCTATGTGCATGCAGTTTAAATAAATAAATAAATTTTAAATTTCTTGATACCATCAGGAAAATCTCTAAAACTATAGCTGCTCTAGTCTACTTTTTATCCTGAATCTCTGAAAAATGCACTGATTGTATGCTATGCGGCAAAGGAGTTAGGCCGCTGAAAAATGCTAGTGTTTAATATATTAGCCAACCTTCAGCATAATGACTATACAAACCATTAGCAAAAAAAGACCACAGCAATATTAATTAAGATCGTTACTTGAAACGGTTTTCGTAACAAAAACATGGCTTTTTTCGGTCCATCTGCTGCTCCGAGCCAAACGTCATTAATCCCGAGCAATTGCTCATATTTTACCACGTTATATCTCCAAAATATTTAACGAGAGATCTGAAACAGATGGCCGGTAGCATCATCCACAAACGACATCGCTCGTTTGACATACACAAACTGAATTATACAAGTGGAACTGTTAACTTGCTTTGTAAACGAACGTTAATTAATAACTTTGCAGTCCTCTTGCCGTTTGTGGGACGACTGTTTTTCCTTTGTTTTATAGTTCAGCTCCTTTCGTGTTTACTTTGTGTTTAAATTGTTTCGCACCTCTTGCAACTGCATTTTAAAGCAGTTATCCTCCACCGATTAAGATGCAATTTTCCATACACGTTTAGTTTGGATGACAATGCATGGTTAGCTAAGCGACGTCATTCTTACTCCAATATGGCGGACGGCCCAAGATGGCAGACTAGTTATTTTTTGTGCACTGCCATGATATGGGTATCAAATGAAAGGGTTTGCTGAGTAGAATACAAAAAACGTTTCATTTAAAAAAAGATTTATTTAATGAATAATTTTATTTTATAGGTAGGTACTTGTCTTGTTTGATTATTTTCACGGGTCTATAGAATTCAGAAGAATTAAGGTTCTCTACGAAATATAAAATTTTCGATTTTAATTGTTTCCTAGAACCCGAATTATGTTATTTTGCCAGAGCTTTTATGTCATTGTCACAAATTCTGTCCGAAATATCATTATTCAGAATATAATAATATCAGCTTTATAAACTGAAACAGTGTGTTATTTACTGCATTATTCATGTTTCCGAAAACATACACCATTAGAATTACCCTGTTCAAACAATAAAATTCTACCCTATAATTCTTTTCAGAATGTTTAACATAACTCCCATACATTTTGCCATAAAAAGCAGCAACATCAAATAAAATACTTTAATAACACCGTGTGCAACACGACGGTCGAATCCCAAATGACGGTAACCGTACGTACACCCAACGCGTGGTATTGGAAGGAAACTAATAAAATAACGCCATATGGACGGGAACAACACTCTACGCTTGACTGCCCTGTGTGACTCTTTTAACTATAATATTTCGGAATATATGGGCCACAACAACAAGCCTTTTACGTTTTTCCGTAGGGAACGCAACCTAAGTGTTATAAAACCACCTAAAATTATCTCCACAATGCAATTTCAACCTTACGTTGTATAACATTAAGTACAGAAACAGAAAGCATTCTAACATAAAAAGCAGGCTCTTTGTACTTGTAAGTCTATCGAAGAACGTAGTGACCTGTTTACAAAATACTCTGGGACCCAAGCATTCCACACAATACATTCTCTCCTTCATTCCTGTAGGTAGGTATATTTACGGCATTGGAACGTTGTCAAGTACCTACCTGATCAACAAATTGGTGGATCTAGTCTGTTTAAAAAGTAACCCATACCTACCGATCAAACAGCTGTTTATTTGAAAATAGTTCTTCTACCTTCTTAGTACTCTTAGAAATAATCGAAATCACGCCTTAATATAACGGTTATAGAGATTTATCATCATCATCATTTCAGCCGAAAGACGTCCACTGCTGGACAAAGACCTCCCCCAGGCGTCGCCACATTGACCGGTCCCGTGCGTCTCGCATCCAGCGCCTTCCCGCAACCTTAACCAGGTCATCGGTCCACCTAGTGGGAGGCCTTCCAACGTATCGTCTTCCGGTTCGCGAATTTTATAAAGAAAGCAATTTGAAAAAGATGGGGTTATGTAGACTTGTCTAGTGTACAATGTGTGGTACCACTGTCGAACATGACCCTCAATCTACAGTATGACCCACAATGTACAGTATGACCCACAATGTGCAGACATGACCCACAATCTACAGTGGCCCAATTCCCATATACCTTTAAGGACCTACATAATGAGCACCACTGACGCTATTATAGACGAGGCCAAAATCTTTTAGAAAGTTAACCATCGACTTGAGAAGAAAAAGCCTTTAATTGACCCGATCGTAGACCTCATCTATCTCTAACTATAAGGCGAGATCAAGGTCAATAGCAGACTCATAGAGCAAAGGAAATAAGGTTTGTAATTTGTCGTCTAAAGCAATCTTCTAGTAGGAAATATTCCACCCTTACCATTTCGATCTCCTATTGACTGCACAAGATGTAATACGACGCCCTCATAACGAGGAATGCCTCGAAGATTGCAAGCACGCAGCAACAGATTGCTTTCCGTTTCCGTATAAGGTTTTGATTGAAAATCAATCTTAGTAACATGTGTAGTGCATTGGAGTCTGGATTGAAATACGCATCATAAACTCTAGAATTTTACTCATTTGCTTGTTTTAGTCTTACGTACAATGGTCACAACAAGTGCTAAGCAAGTGCAAGTGTGCAAGTGGCTTGTGACGCAGCAAGGTAGTCAAAGTTGATAATAAAAATAATTCTATGTTCTTCATTACAGCCTCCTGCGTTCACTTAGTAGATCTATCTGCCACACTCAGAGACGTTTAACGTTTACTTAAGTCGTTCCTTAGTGAAGATTTAAAAATGTACGCTCTCAGAGACAGTTAACGGTTCCTTAACGTCCCTTAATGACAATTAAAGTTAAGTATAGCAAAACCCTTACTGTTTAACGATTGATTTTGACATTTATGTTTGAGATTATATTCTGATTTTTAATAGAGAATTCGTTTTTATGTTGCGTATCTTTAGATGAAAGGTTTTCCTTGACAAATAAAATAAAAATTATTATAAATAAGATAAAATAAAATCTATTATAAATAAAATAAAATAAAAATTATTATAAATAAAATAAAATAAAAATTATTATAAATAAAATAAAATAAAAAATATTATAAATAAAATAAAATAGAAATAAAAAATATTATAAATAAAATAAAATAGAAATAAAAAATATTATAAATAAAATAAAATAAAAATATTTTTTTTATAAATAAAATAAAAAATAAAAATAAAATATCTTTGGTTGAAATGTTTTTTTTTTATATTAAATTCTTAACCGACCCCAAGCAACATTGATCAAGGGCAGAAAGATGAATTCTATAGGTAATAAATGAAAATCCATAAATTAATCAAATTATAATACTATTATTTTAAACCACAAAAAGAAACAATAGATTTCTAATAATATATTATGATAAATATGTAATTAAAATTTACAAAACGAAATTTTATTTTTGCCGGACGAAACAATTTATAACCTTGACACTTATAACATTGACAGTTAGCTATAAATGATACCAGAAAAACAAAAAATCGAAAAACGCGACTGCTTGAAAAGCAAACTAAAAAGACGTAAATAAGGAGAAAATCATGCTGTGCAGTCGGAGGAAACATATTCGCGAGCTGGCAGATCAAAAAAAAAAAAAAAAAAAAAAAAAAACCAGTCGGATTTTTGGATTTATTGAATTAACTTTTTTTATTTACATCTTTTTAGTTATTGTTTTTTTTCGATTTAGGTACATTTAAACATATAAGTGATATATCTTTTTTAAACCACCTCTTAAAACCCTTTATTTTGGTACCCCACACGACGGGATAGGAAGAAAAAAGAATTTGGTCCCCTACAATATGGCGCCGAACATCGGCCATTTACTTATTTTAATTTTTTTATGTAGCCAGTGACAATCGCAGGGTTAAGACGAATCGATTGACGTAAGAACGATCAAAATCGACCAACGCGTTTGGTCTCTAGAACGCCACATAGGAACAAACATACATATATGCATAGACTGATAAACACATTACCCTCCTTCGGCAGTCGTGTAAAATGGGTTCGGTTGCTTTATTTATATGAAAACAGCTGTATCGCTTTGTCTTTTATTAAAAACAAGTGCGAGTCGGACTCGCGCACAAAGGATTCCGTACCATTATCGCAAAAAATGGCATAAAAATCTTGTTTCTTGTATGGGAGCCCCATTTAAATATTTATTTTATTCGGTTTTTAGTATTTGTTGTTATAGCGGCAACAGAAATGCATCTTCTGTGAAAATTTTAACTGTCTAGCTATCACGGTTCATGAGATACAGCCTGGTGACAGACGGACAGACAGACAGACAGACCAACAGACAGACAGACAGACGGATCGCGGAGTCTTATTAATAGGGTCCCGTTTTTACCCTTTGGGTACGGAACCCTAAAAACGATCAGTAAAATAACTTATTTTCATTTATATTACTTATTTACATGCTTTCAAAGTGTATACATAACCCTACGGATACTTAAAATTGTCATTAACTAATGAACCCTTAAATTATGTCTCTGGGATATATCGTTAATTAACAGATTTAATGATACTTAGTTAAGTACACATTAGGACTAATTTAATGAACCTTTCTGAGTGTGGCAGTATGAGTATTAAATCAAGGTTCAAACGAGATTTGTTCACTGATTCCATTAATATTCACTAGCAATAAGCCAAGAGTGAAGACTTTCTGGCAGTGTACATTTCCATATTATTATCATTTTACCTTCTAAAATTGAAGCCGTGATTGCAAAATGGGAGTCCTCCTTTTTATCTTGCCCATTCGAATTTAGAATAAGCTTATTTGGGTAAATATCTTCTCAAGTTTGCGCCAGTGGTATCGTTAAATTCTCCATCAGTCGCAATGGTTTGTTTCTAAGTATCAATTAAATGAATTATTTTGGCGGTAGAGGTCGCGTCTGTACAAAAGAGACTACCAGTCTCCTTGATACCGCTAATTAGACAAACCTAGTGGCAAACAAAGCCTCCCGGCTTCAGATCTTAATGGAATCTGTGAAATGGCACGTTCCGACGTCATTTTAACAAACAATAATGGGCAGATGCCAGATGAACCTGTAATTTGTATATCTTCGCTATTTCCAAACATGAAATTTACTGAAAAAAGGCCTCCTTGTGATACAAAGGATTTGGCAAATGTTTTGCAGTTTCTACCTACAAGAGCTATTCTTGGTTCGGAAAATTACTTCTGAGTGTTCTTCGTCAACAAAAAAATATCAAAATCATTAGCAGAAATGTAATAATGACGCAGTCGAACTGTAAATGATGCTGAAATTAAATAAGATACGGCAGCTCAATAAAATATACCCAGGTATTATTTCCAAATTCAGAACCTCAATTTTTTAAATTGAAGAAAAAGAGAGAAGTATTTTCTCCAAATGTACCTAATTTTTATTTCCCTTTCATATTGTTCTTGCCCAAAGTTTAACATCATTAAAAGTTACCCAAAGTTTCGATTACGGTTGTACTGTCTCGGTTTTTCTTATAGTCCAAGAAAAAGTTATTCGGATGAAATGAATTATGTTCGTTATTTATGTTCCTAAATAAACAGCTAAGTATAGGTACAATATACTTTATTGTACACCAAAATTGTTACACTACTCCTTTACAATATTCCTAATTGTATGGATACAATGGCGGTCTTATCGCTGAAAGTGATATCTATATCTCTTCCGTAGAACAAATCCCGCCATACCTACATTTGTGAAATAACAAAAATCCAGTACGAAGAAATAATTATTTCGATATTCCGCTGCTGCAATACATTTACATGTTTCATGACATACATGAGTGAAAGCCTCTCAAATCTTACGAGGGTGCTTTACGTGCTTTGTTTTTTAATTGTATGCTCGTATTCTGTATTGAATGTATTTTAACCTTTATTGCAAGTCAGTCATTTGAATCTGGCCAAGCTTCTCAAGTAATAACTGGCGCACGGGCTGATCTTCAAAGTTAAGCAACAATTGTCGAGGCCGATCTGTAGATCACCCATCTACGGACCGGCCGTCCGTAAAATACCGAGACTCCTCCGTGCCTCGGCAGGCACTTTAAGCTGTTGGTCCCGACTGTCATTAGTAGACCTTTGAAAGTCTTAACGGATAGTCAGAAACTAAGAAATCTGGCGCCAGTTTTGGTAAGGGGTACCGTACTACCCAGTTACGGGGTTGTGAAGATCAGGCAGGCAGTCCCTTCTTGTTTAAGATACTGGTACTCAGAGAACCAGGGTTACCGACATAGCCCGAAGATTTGCGAAACTAAAGTAGTAGTGGGCAGGGCACATTGCTCGTAGAACGGATGGCCGATGGGGCAGAAAACTTCTGGAGTGGCGACCGCGAACCAGAAGACGTTGCGTTGGAAGGCCTCCCACCAGGTGGACCGATGACCTTGTGAAGATTGCGGGGATCCGCAGGATGCGCGACGCACGGGACCGGTCAATGTGGCGACGCTTGGGGTAGGCCTATGTCCAGTAGTGGACGTCTTTCGGCTGATATGAAAGTTGACTCAGCTGCAATTCGGTTAGACTGGAAGGCGCCAACTCAGTTGGGAAAAGGCTACGCAGATGACTATAAAGGTAAGAGGGTTCTGCTAATCGCAGCATTTATTTACTCGGCTCGTGTTCGTAAAAACACAAAATTTTGTCTACAGGCGGACCTTTTATTTACTCTCTGTTGAAACAGGTCAATCCAGAGGGATTTCATGATAATACTAGATAGTTGATTACTAATTCTCTGGGAATTTACGCTAAGGAAAGGGAATTAGGAGAGATTTGAGAACGTGTTTGTTCATTTTACATGATACGCATCAAAGTTTTAGATAGCTTAGGTAATAGTTCGGTCAAAGTAGGCACTAAAATTATTATTTATGATACGCAGAATACTTAAGCTGGAACGGCTTCTCTACTAGGTGGTAACCCAATATACCTATTTCTCATGTAAATTATGTTATCCTTATCGAGTTAGGTTACTAACAGTGAACAAGTACCTAATACCTACATGTAGATAGATAGTAATTAAGCGAAATGTAATTTTCTGTAGGTAGTCGAGACACCGCAAATATCTCAGGGGTTAGAATCTCCCCGTCTTTCAATCGCCAATCAGCGTCTTAGTAGACCGGCAATCGTTGCTTATTATTACATACTCGGCCTTGAGTAACACTAGCAGCTTTGTGCCAAATGACATCATTGTATATAGAATTTATAGGGCCATTTAGACCCTTGCCAACCCCGTAGCAATACCTTAGAATTAATAATTCCGCTGTATTGTCGACATAACATGTTTATGTATAATGATGTAAAAAGCAAAATCTTCTCTCTTTGAAACGAAAGCGACCTTGGGCATGAAATTCCACAGACTTTGTACGCATTTCAATTCTTGATTATAAAGCAAAATCGTGTCAAATCTAAAATACAGGCGACATTATTGAGACCCGATTTTAAATCCTTTGAAACAACGAAAGCTCCACCTGGCGTTATTGAAGAAGTATTTCATATTCGGATATTGAAATTTCGTGTTCAAACCGGAGAGAAATCAGCGAAGTATTTGAAGAATCCTCCAGTGAGTAATAACTGAGTGAGGGTTGATTAATGACCGTCGCTCGGGGAGCGTCAAAATGTTCCCCTGTCCCTTCACTGTTCCGACACTCGTTCCTTTGTGTTATGTCTTTTATGGTCACTAACCTCCATTGTTCGTGTTGGACATTTTTAAAGAGATTGATAAGGTGACGTACAATCTCGCCTCCCAAAGGACCACGCACAAAATATCATGCCTCTTCATCAACGAAGTTTCTTTCGACGAACAGTCGTTTGAACATTATAACATCTTTATAGAGGATTTTCACCTCGTCAATCTAATTTTATGGACCCTAAAACAAGTAGTTTAATAATTGCGCCCCTGTGATTTTGCGAAGTTCATAATTACAGAGCGGATGAACTACATTCATGAAAGGCCCTCGTAAAATTAATAAGGCTAATGAAGGTTTTGCTCTTACCTAATTTTTAGACCAGTACACACATGGAGCCAACAAATAGGATACGTCATACGTGGCTACACAAAAATGTGTTACGTTTTCGCTGATTTGGACTACCTCCAAGTTCTGGTAGGAAATCTTGTAACTAACCTGCAATGCCGAGTAATATATTGCAGACATCAGACGCAAGGATCCTTGAAGGCATTTCTATTTCAACCGCTACTTCTCAAAGGCAACAGCCATGTTACCTTTGAGAACCTTTGAGTGCTACCTCAGCATCGGTAAATATTTGCACTTTCAACTAGAGGTGTTTATTTTTGTCGAAGTTTGAGTATATTAGCTTGGGTGATGCTCTAAGGATTTGTGAATGCTGCGAATATGTAATATTTTATCTTTAGCTTTAGTTGAACACTTCTCAAAAGTTTATTGTTTGCAGCTGTATAATTTCCAAACAGTTTATTCAGTAACATGGACCAATATCCAAACTGCAGTAAACTGCATTAGTCTGAGCATAATCGGTTAATCTGCAGTTCGCCCCGACTGCACATGGTGCATGATCAACTTCCAACTTCTAAGTAATGCAGGTCTTTAAATTGAAATCTATCCTGAACTAGCGCCAACTTTAACTGTTTGAACTGATTCGAAAAGTTTTGCGCTAGTCGACGTCCGAAGACTTCGCTTATTTTGTTATACATTGTAAAATACGTACTTTGAATGAGGTTTTGGCAAACGAATAGAATGAAGACTTATCCGGAGACAGCAACTTTTGATTTCGAGAAAACTTCCGAATGCTACTGTTAATATTGACAGCCGGTTGCCATTGTAAACACTCAACGACTATTAAGCGAATTTGCTGTTAGTAACAGATGCGGCAAAAAGTAACTGAACTGAACGAAAACGACTATACTTCATAAAAGATAGCTTAATCTCTGCGACATATGTCAAACTGACGTATACGTTATTGTTAGCCTGTCAAGCGCTATTGTTACTGTATTGATACTGACAGCTGTCGCAGAGATCAAGCTATCTTTTATGAAGTATAGTAAATATATTGAACAAACGAATAGAACAATAGAAGCGTATAAAATTTAAAGAACTACTAATCTTTTTTTTGGTTTTTTGGGTGGTACTGTCCTTGTAACCCAATTCTAGTCCCACTGCAAACAGTATTTTTTGCAAAAAAGGTATACAAATCTCCACTCGCACTAGCCACAAATATTAAAACTCGGACATCGAACAGTCAACATGTTTTTAATGGATACCTGTTGGTTTATTCAGAGCGATGTAATATTCAGCTTTGGTAAATGGGTTTGCTATGTAAATGAAGAACAAATTGAATATATTTCATCTTTGATCGTAAATTATTCTATTAGTTATTATTTGGAGAAAATAAGTCTTTTATATTGGAAAATTTGGTTTAGATTGCATACTGCTTCTTTACTTATCTCAGAACCACCAATCCTAAAATAAGTAATAGCAAGATCCTAAAGAGATTGAAATCCAGTGCAGTTCAACAATATAGGCTTAGTTCGTATTCGTCCGAAGCAAAAAGAACAACGTTTTTACAAAATAGCAAACGTTTTAAATTGTCCGCATATTGCACATTTTTACTAACCCACAAGTAGTCGACGTTTTGCACAGTGCTGGGTGCTTGTGCCACAACTGATTTTTGTAGTAACAATTTTAAAGAAAATGCACAATTGTTTTCTCTTTTAAAACAAGCAGGAGTAAAGTGACAAGTGCTTTCATGTTTCTTGAATAAATGTCTGTCCTGTCGTGGTTGGTACTTTGGAATATATTATCTTTTTCTTGAGGTTGGAAATATGGGTTTTTGGATAAACCAAATATGTACCTAAATAAAGACTAAGCAAATGTTGCATAATAATATTATATGTAGACGCCGTTAATATTACAAGCATTTGGAAACTAGAACATGCACACGAGCACTATGTTAGACATTGTTTCAACTATTTGAGCATTATGCTCGCCGATAGGCTAAATTGATAATGCTCTGCCGCTTTGCTCAACGCTATTATTAACCATATTCAAGCCAGTGTTTTAGTGTCTACCCTATTACACTGTTCGAATATCGTTATACGGGCAATATTCATTCGAGGAGTAATAGTTCGACTCACTTCAACTTGACCGTTCTAATCGATTCTACACCAAATTGATTCTTGATGAACGTTGCCGGTGTGCGCTCATAATATGCGCTACTTTAACCGCTTCAACCATAACGTTTCCAATCGACCCTAGCGCAATCATGGCACCGGTTAAGCTTCTCTCTTACCAGATTCACTATAAAGCCCATCCTTCTACCGTAATATTGAGGAAATCACTTCAAGAGAGATGATTTTATTCGACAATGAGATCATAACGGAGTTATCTCGCCCAGAAATGTACGTATTACGACACCATCCTCAATTTACCCTTCAGTTCAATTCGCCTAATTCTAAAATCTCAACGCAAACAGGTGAAGGTGGATTCAATGAATTATTCCTTCCTTTTTATTCTCTGGCCGAGGAAAACTGGGTCAAGGTGCATGACAAATTATATCACGGCACAGAGCTCCCGGGCTGTGCAAATAAGTAAAGCCTTTTTCCAAATGTTACGCTTTTTGCTGATGTACAGAGATTGTATGTTTCACTGCCGGTTTTGCTGACTGAGATAGATGAAAATTAATACGAGTCTTCAAGAATTGTGTCTTATATGTCTTCTGCAGTATATCTTTGCTACGATTCGTGTTTTTCGTGTCATTGTTTTTTATGATGACTGCTTACTTAGCTAAGCTAACTTGTTTAATACTACTCCATTAGCATCTTTTTGTTAATAGCATTCAAGTCTATCTAGATGCAGCTAAATATTTAGTACTTACCCGTCTCCGTAAGACTTCATTACCTAAATAGAACATGGTCTTCGATACGGACAGAATTACCAGCTCACTCCAAATAGCATCCACAAAGCAATAACTGACAGTTCTGTACCGAACCGCTCAATCTGAAGTGTCGGTTGTTGTACGACGAAATTGTACCGCAAATTGGGAGTCACGATCCGAACTGAGAACATCAAATTAGAAGGAATATCTGAATGCAACAGTTTCATTGCGTATTGGTTGAAAGTTTGTGGTATTCAACGGGCAGTTATAGAACATTCAAATTTAAATGAAGCTTAATTTGACTATTGTTTGTCAGAGGGAGACTCGTGACAAAGAAACAATATTGATGTTTAGGTGTCAGCACACCTAAACATCAATATTGTTTCTTTGTGGACGACTTAATAAAAGGGATATTGTTTTTTATACAAATCTCTAACACCAAGGTGAAACAACAAAACTGCAATCAATTTCGATATGTCTACGTGATGACAACGTAATATATTCAGAGTTCCCTATAACTGTCCAGAATTATATTTACTTTACCATAGTCCCAAAACATAATCGACCCAACTGCTGAAGCAATCAACCAACCTTTTTTTCGCGCAAATTCCTCTTTACTCAGGTGTCAAGTAAAGATAAAATTATTCACAACGACCTAATTACGGTATAAAAATTTGAATTGAAGTTCTTCCTTCCATGTTAATCTATCCATCTCTTCCTAGGTATGATTAATGGTGATATTATACCCTCGCGTGTATGTGGGTCCCTAACAATTACCCCTCGCGGTAGACTAACGATAATTGTGGGTAATACGTTATGTACGGGATCATAATCTTTGAGCTTTTACTGTTCAGGCCTCGTGATTATATTGATAATGTTGAACTTTGATATTTTGGGAACATCCAAGTTTGAATACTGAATTTGAACCGCAGAAGAATAAACTGTTTGATATTTTCGACAAAAAATGTGCGATTGACGAACGGACGTGTTTATTTCCCTTGTTTCGTTTGATGAAAGAACGCATTGTTAGTATGCTGAACGGGATTTCTGCCGAAATAAGCGTTTCCTCCTTTACTATTTCTTCTTTATTTCATATTTTGTAGATAAAAAAAATTGTTTGGACGTTTATAGTTGCTGGCACGTAACTTGGCAAGAGTCGTTAGATGCGTACAATTTGTTTTTTTAAGTCTCTTTGGTTACCAAGCGGGACGCTGGGAACGTTTAAAACCGTTCCACGCGCGTGGTTGGTCAGTTGACATAAAGATCGACTAACAAATCGCGTCGCGTCCACGTTCCGTTCACTCTATACGGTGCGGTGGTTGATCAGTTCCCGCACTATGCGCAAAGTTACCCCCACTACGCCAAAACCATGCCAAGTTACATGTCGGGGACTGTAATAGACAATAGTATTTATGTGACTTAGTATCTACCGGTTACCGCATCATCCTCTCGAGACCAATAGCCTGCACACTGCTACAACAAATCTAAACTTGAAAATGATGAGTTATGCCCAAGTCCCCAATCACTGCTGCTCAAACGAACAATAAAATACTACCGTTTCTGAGCCAATGCGCTAGACCAGGAACTTATGTAGGTACAATTTACCATTAAATTCTCGCAACAAACCTATAGAATTACATGCCACACTGCCTATTTATCATTTTGTAATAGGCGAAGAAAAGCGGACGTTTTGGTCAGTATCCCGACATTAATAAAAAGTGATCGAAGGCCGATAGCGGTGACACCTGTCAAGGCGACCTTCATACTTGACAATGGGCGGCTTTTTCGGGAAAGAAACGAAGGACGTGACTAGTTTTTTTTTTTCACTACAGAAAGATGAAACAGTCTGTTATGTAAAAACTGTTAAAAGCCTAAATGGAGTGAGGGATAAAAAATCCTAAGCTCGTGAATAAAAAATGCTGACTTATTTCAGAATTATTAACCAAAAAGCACTTACGGAAAAGAAGCGACTGATTTATTTATTAATGTATTAAAATAAAAGTGAATTCATTATTTTACTCCAAAGGTAGCTCAAACTGAAACGTAGAATATTCCCGCTGATACGTTCCATTTTCTCAGTCAACTTTGCACTTCAATATTTTGTCGCTGACGGTATAAAAAATTCCAATGGAGTAAAATAAGACGTACTGCAACTTTACACGTTAGTTATGAAGGACCTGTTACAAAAAAACATCGTTAGATCTCTTTGATATATTGTCAACCTTGTAGCAGCTCATATGTCGTTCAACGATATCACGCGCTTTAAATCGCGTTGAGAGCAATTCCTTTGAAATACATGAAGGAAATGATCTTTGTGATGGCAAAAGAGGGCTGCCTTAAAAAGCGGAGGTGTTTTTTTTTCACGCTGTTATTTTGAACAGTGAACATCGAAATATAAAAGTGAGAACATATTTTAACGTAGAGCGCCGTTTTCATCGCCTGGGTGAGTTTTTCCTGTAGCAATGATAAAACAAATATTATATCTTGTACTACATCGTATCGACAAGCTACAATATATCGGTATTCCCAGCACAAAATTCGTCGGGTTGACGTGATATATTTTGATGATATCGACATTCTTGACACAGGGACGAGATGTAACGACATTGAGGTCCATACGAGCCTGTTAGCAGTAAATATACAGCTGAGAGGCTGAAATAAGATGTAAGCAAGATCACGAGATGCAATAATGGAGGACCCTTCTCAAACAACTTGGGTCTCCTTGGGGATTAGTGTTTCTCCTTTTGCATCACAGCGATAATGCGCTTCCGGGGCTTTCACACAGTGTTTGTTTATTTTCATTGTTTGGTCTGTTTTAAAAATTTCTACAGAGTTTTATTCCTTTATGGACTGTTTTCTTTTCGCTTCTTTAACGTGTCTGCTCTTTAGCAACTGGTTTTCTTCTTCAGTTTTGTTTATTTAAATTCTTAACCTCAACAAAATATTCTTGGATCTCGGTAGCTTGGTGCCATCGAAAAGTAATCTTGTTGCATCAGATATAGATTTTGCAAAGACGAGAACACTTTGCATAATACCTACATTTTGAGCAGTTGATTTCTGAACCTAATGTGATAAAATAACAATTACTGCTGGTTTCCTCTCTCTCTTTCCTCGTAATCATTTAAACAAACATCGTTATCAACTCCGTTTAAACATCACCATTTTGTCAAAGTTCTTGACCTCTATGCATGTTTTCTCAACTCGTAAGTCACGTCTTTAACACAAAACTAACTCCAATTCAAATTAAACTCTTCCTCCCTAACTTTAGTTTTCTAAATTAACAAAGTTTCGTCTAGTCACTTGGGAAGCCAGTTTTGAATACACATGTACTTCCGAGTCTTGAGAAAATACTGCTTTCATTATAAAAACATGTTAAAATTCAAATCACCGCAAGACCCACATGTTGAAACAAAGTTACAATAGATGTTTAGTTTTATCCCCAGTGAAGGTTATCGCTTAAACTCGCTTATTAAAATGCAGCATAGTGTACGTGACGCATTTTATACGCTTGAAGCTTTACGTGATCCACGTTCCAGTTGTTTGGAAGTCCGTGTTTACTGAACATACAATGTCGGCAAAATCGGCAAGTAACTTTCAATCAGGCCACATTGTTTGTTGTTTTAGACTTTCATGGCCTCCGCAATTTACGATTTTGCATTTTATTTAACGTTTTTACAAAGTGTTCGGACTTTATTAGATTTCTTTACAATTTTCCACTACAGTTCAAGTGCCCCATTTTCTTTCCCAGTCCTTCCTTTAACGTCACTTGCAGTAATTGTGTACGTGAACGGACTTTCATACTATTGAATTTAACACAACCCGATTACGAGTTGATTTGCTATTCTTATTATTTGAATAATTTAAGTAAACATGGAAAATTAATATGAGTATATTTTGAGGGACGCAAAGTAAGGACTTATCCGCGTATTTTGAGATTCTTTGCTGTGTAGTGACCGCGCTACGTCGTAGACACGTCGTAGCGACAGTAATGGGAACGTGGCAGGTGATTTAACTGCTTCGCAGAATAATTGAATAAAGTAAAATAAGCATATATAAATTGAGATAAAAAAAAACTAAATGATAATTATATCGAGAAACACCAGATGACAAAGTACTGTCTCCTAACTTGATTTGTAGAAGAAACTTAGTATTTGGAACTTGTATTATATTAGATTTCGTGCCCGACAGTACATTATGTGTTCTTACCGCAATACTTGAGAGTTGCTGTTTTAGTTCGGAACTAATGAGATTTTCGTTAAATCCACTTGGGAAAACCCAGTAAATTAAGTTTCCTACCTTCTAATATGTGTAAATGTATGCTTAAGTCTTTAGTTCTGTAACTTAATTTCCAAGTTTATTAATAATTGCTATATAGAATGATTCTGCTAAACTATGGAGTGCGGATTTTGCATTAATATCAATTACATTATGAAAATCCAGTCACCTTTTAATTAATACAGAAATTGGTCTTGATATAGGTATCGGAATTGGAGTAACACTTAAAGAAATGAAATACAAAATATCATAGAATACGAAAAGCAATTTTCTGTTGTCAATATCGCACTGACACGGTTCTTATCCCTGAAAGCACGTTTGGTATAATATTTTCGAATGATGAAATATTTTACATAAAGAGTAGACAGTACAGTATTTAGCTATGTGTAGGACAGTAGGTACTGCCTACAACTGCCTTGTTGGTCTAGTGGTGGGTTCGATACCCGGGTCGTTCAAACTGTTATTCAGTTTTTACACCTGGAAATTTTCTGTGGAAGCCCGGGGTCTGGATTTGTGCCTCGGCTCGCCCCTTATAATTATATTTGACAAAATGTGGGTTTAATATACGCACAGGGTCCCAGCGTTAACAAAGAAAATTTGTTTCCAATATATGTCACAAGATGGCGCGATAAGCATCGATTCGTTATTGAATTGTGTGTAAAATTAAAATTTACTAGAATTCATAATAAAAATTTTGTTCTTTTTTAATCAATTCTCCTAAGCACAAAATTATGGAATATTGGGCGTTTATTCACATTTCAAAGATTATTTGAACGGATCTTTTAAAATTGATTCTAATAGATGGCGCGGTTTTAAATTTGTGAGGCTTGCTTACTCGATTTGTAAAATTTGTATTGTAATACATTTTAGATTTGGTACAATGAAACTGTAAAATCCTTGCAAAAAAATACTATAAAACAAATCGTCACTATATTTAAAGGAAAAAAATAGAAAACCCTTTTATTTGCAAGTCGCTGCTAACACCATCTATAGCCGTGGAACGGAACTGAACGCGATCGAAGTTCTTATAAAAAGAATCATCTTAATCAGACGAAAAACTCTAGTTACGTCGGCACGGTTTCTTTGTATGGGATGAGGCATCTGTACGCTAGTATAATATTATCTGTGATATAGGTGATCCTCTGCAAATTCTTTCGGAAATACAAGCGTAGTGTTATGTTTATGAAATAAAAAAAACATTTTACATAAAATGGTAGGTACTCCATTTTATGTAAAATATTTTACCGTAGTTAGCTATGTGTAGGACTTTAGGTACATTTCCAACTTCTCGCTGACTAATTTAAATATCCGTCTGCGTTTCCCAGAGGAAATAACGAACGCTTTCACACTATTCTCTCGTAAATGAAAATGTAGAACATTTTGCTTCTGATAATATTGATGCTTCTATATTTTTTTCTTGCTTATTCAACGTTATTTATTATTAAAATTATTCTGATACTGATTGAGATTTCTTATTCATTTAAGTCGTTTGTACTTTTCTTGCCATAACCGCCTAATGCTGAGTCCGCCATTGCATGCTAATTGACCCGGTCCTGGGTGCTCCCGTATCCGCCTGCCTTGCCTGCAGCCTTGGTCAGGTTGTCTATCTCCCTGTTTCGTATTCTGTTTACGATCCTTTGTTTATGAGCCTTTGTTCTGCAGTGGGAAATTGTAGGCTTCTTATATTAGATTTGTCTTATCTATAGATTTTTCCAATTAAACAACTCTAGTTTGTATGCCAACAAAGTAAACCTTAGGAATTAAACCGTAAAGACATTACAGACAGGCTCTCCTTCGTTCTACAGACGCTTCTAACCAGCTTTATTAACCAGACAGTGAAAGCAGTTGAATCAATTGTCTCTTCTACACTTTTGTACCCTTTGGTCGTGCCAACGTCGAACGTCTATTTCCTGCAAGCGATTGGCACTCCGTAGTCAACAATCACATTAAATGTAGACTTCCGCACAAAGCCGTTCCGACATCATTGACGCCGCGGCACTGATATTCGCAGCAAAAAACATTTGAGCTAAGTACCGTGTAATGCAGATCACTTATGAGTTCGATTCAAACCACACTGTCGCCGCGACAGTGTCACTGCGATCGAATGGTGTGAACGCGTAAGCGACTCGTATCGGTATAACACGGCCCTACCTTATTTTATTTTTTATTTTTCTTATAGATAAGCTTGCGCTAGATCACTATCTCACCTGATGGTAAGTGATGATGTGGCCGAAGGTGTAGCACGCATGCCGAAAAGTAACCTATTCTGCCCGCGAATTGCCAGTCTCGCGGCGTCAATGACGCTGGAGCCGTTTTGCTCGGCAGTCGGTCTTAAATGGGGCACTTTTATGGCAGTCTTGTGTTCAACTTATCATTCAGTGCACTTAATGTTGACTCCAGCGTCGTAAATGGCGGTCACAATATTTATTTTTATGATGATGACGATTGGGAACGCATTTTGGTGCTAAAACCCTGTTTTGATTGATGCGACTTGGTAATAAAATTGTTGTCACATTGAATCATTTCAATTTTAAATACTGCGAGAATTGACAGTACAGTGACAGTACGTGAGTAGAGGGCTGACTGGTTTCTTGGCCAAAAAGTTTGCAAGTCTATTCAACGTGCCAATACTGCCAGTCTTCTGGGTGCGTTTTCAGATGTCAGCAATATGAAGGAGTACTTCGACGCCTAAGTGTCCTTTGGTTTTATTTAGTTTTCCTCCTTTTTGGTTTTGTTTTGTTTTTGTATAGTAGATAAGTAGGGAGACGCGAGATGGGTAGATTACCTTGTTGCCATCGCGAGTAGAACCTGGATAAGATTGGCAAAGGACCATGGGGATTGACACAAAAAAAGGGGTCCTATACCCGGCAGTGGTTGAAATCAGGTTGCGGATGATGATGTGTCTAGTTAAGTTTATATATAAAACAGAGTTTTACGATATAAGTTGTAAAACATGTTAATTATATGAACGGGTTGGTTATCATGTTAGTGAACAACGACCAATATAATATTAACTAACATTATTGATTTATTGAGTTTGTAATGCAGTTTAATATTGTTCCGCTAATGCTTCATTAAGACGACAGTCGCCACCGACCTTGAGGGTGACCTTGACAAAACGCGCACTCGTTTCACACCCGCGCGTCCAAGAATTGTCTTTGCGATGGTGACAATTTCATTAAAATATGCCTGATGGTTTTGGTGCGATTGTCGTTTTTTTTGTCCTTGTTAGACATAATCTGACTTCACATGTCCAATTCCTTTGTTCTGCCCACAGTAAAAATCTCCGCCAATAATCGTCTTCTACAATGTCCCTCTCACCGCTCTGGGCTTATCCACTCCTCCTTCTTTGTCCAGGCGATTTCTCTTTGGAATGCGCTCCCTCAGAACATCAGGATGGCAACCAGTCGGTTGTCTTTCAAACTGAAGGCACGCGAGCACATTCGCAAGAAGTTTGCAGAATCATCACATGGTTAATTTGTTGGATTCGGTTTCTCAATAGCATTATTTATATGTATGTATGTATCTATGTATATATTTGTATATATTAAATTGTTTTATTTATATTTATTTTCTCTTGTTGCTTTTTCATTAAGTTGCACCTGCCATATATTATCTCTGCACCACCCTAAGGTCGACTGGTAGAAAATGCCTAAGGCATTAAGTCCGCCTTTGTACTTGTGCATAAAGTTTTATAAATAAATAAATAATTTTACAAATCCATTATGCTATTTAATACGAATAAAACACAAAATTTTCTTCGATCATATTATTAAGAAAATGGTCTAAAGTAACATATATTTTTTCCAAAAAATTACGATTAGCGGTTTAGAAGTGATTCTCACTTTTAAAATCAGCTACTGAGAGGTATCTGCACCTTAAACCAGATTAGTATTTATGTGTGTATATGCACAATCCTATACTACTTTACATTATTATTATAACCTAGCGACCCGCCCCGGCTCTGTTCGAATGTAATTTTATTTTCGGTAGATTTTACAAATATAATCTTGACCCCAAACCTTGTCCTGGCATTATGCACACAAAAAAGAAATCCGAATCGGTCGAGCCGTTCACTCGTTCTTGATTCTGTCGTTTATTAGACCTTTGTTTTTTTTTTATATAAAGATATTCATGTAAATAGATGTTTGTTAGTTAATTACGCTTCAACAACTGATCCGGTTTAGATGAAACGTTGAACACAGTTAGACCTTGACCTGGATAAAAACACAGGTATGTCCTGATCCAGGTCAAGGTTTACTTTAACTCAGTGCGTTCCGTGAGATAATTTACGACTTTTACTCGTGCAAAAGCTACGTAAAACTAACTTAAAACCTCATACAGCTGCTACACCCGTTATTATAATAAAGAACATCTCAGATTACAAGAAAAGTTATCACATTTCCCTTAGTTCACTTTTACAAAACTTAGAAAAGCAATCCTTATTTTAGATTTATTCTTGAACTTGCGCTTAGAACAAAATGGTGGGACAAGGAGGCAGCATATTGTTTTAAATTAAAGTCGCCGCTATTGGAATAGTACATTGGGCCTTAGAATACTGTCGAATGCAATTGTTAAGTACCCTAACTATGACAATCTATGGTGTCAGGATTGAAAGCCCAACTCATATATTTATGTTCTAACAGAGCACTTTTAGACGGAGGTCGTCTGCTGACACTATTACTCTATTCCAGTTTCAAAAAGATGTGGTTGTCCTTGCAATAGGGATGACGACGGGGCACGAAACAGCAAATTCTATTTAGTCCGCCGATTAAATTATCACAAAATATTGGACACGTATTTTTTGCTTATTCCAATTAATAAAAATTCACCAAGATAAAGCGCATCAAAGTTAGGGAGTGGGGGCTTGTGACATCACTTCTATGTAATAATTGTACTAAGGCGTGACGTCATGCGATATTTTAACACACTGTATCGTCATAATTTTTTGTTAACGTGACAAAAGTAAAAATACGTTGCCAATATTTTTTGGAAATCTAATCGACGGACTAAAAATATTTTTTTAGTCATCATCCCTATTATATGTATACTAACTTCTGCCAGCGGCTTCGCCCGCGTGAATAGTGTTTTATCAATTATTAAAACAAAAAAATAATCTTTGATAAATTCGTGCACTACTAGAAGATAAAATACAAATAAACAGACGTATAACCTGAGATGTCGCATAGTATTCTTTGTCTTCATGGTATTACTTATATATCTAGCTAATCAAGTGACGATTTGACGTCCAAAATATGAGACCATGAGCTAAACAATAATAAAAATATTAAGTTAAAAACTCAATGTAACTTGGTTCTATTAAATTTACACTTCAGCTTTTATTATTCATTCAATTACGCACCCGATAACATGACAATGAATGTAGACCGCAGCGCGCATCGATGTTTCGATTGCCCTAATCTGTCTGTCACGCAACAGAATAGCATAGGAATCCGATTATAATAGCACCATTGGTAGAAATAAGTGATGCAATGGAAGTGTCATATCGAAAGCAGAAACAAAAACCGGCCAAGTGCGAGTCGGACTCGCGCACGTAGGGTTCCGTACCATTATCGCAAAAATAGGCCAAAAAATCACGTTTGTTGTATGGGAGCCCCCCTTAAATATTTATTTTATACTGTTTTTAGTATTTGTTGTTATAGTGGCAACAGAAATACATCATCTGTGAAAATTTCAACTGTCTAGCTATCACGGTTCATGAGATACAGCCTGGCGACAGACGGACAGACAGACAGACAGACGGATCGCGGAGTCTTAGTAATAGGGTCCCGTTTTTCCTTTGGGTACGGAACCCTAAAAACAGATGTAAAAAGTATTTTTGCGGCAACGAAAACAAAACGGATGCAGAAGCGGAAGTGTACATACTTTGAAAATACATAATATAAGGTATTTTTATTTAATAAATCAGTATACAAAATTAAATAAATGTATATACGAGGAAACTAGTACAAAATTAGTAGTTTAATCGCTGCGCTGGCGCAACGCTGCACACAATGCTGTATTCTTAGAGAATAATATTACAGGAAAATAATCATCAATCGGCGAAAAATCCTAGTTAAGTACTTTCACTGGAATTATGTTTGTTATGGGAGTAATAAAGTTGCGGCAGCAGAAACAGATGTAAGAAATCGTGCGAAACTTCGGCAATTGCGGCAACAGAAGCAGAGTTCTGTTGCAATAGTTGAATTATGGGTAAAATGGAAAACTATCTTTTGCGAGCAGCTACTCCCGCTTGAATATATAAAATTATTCCACCGTAACCTACTACCGGTACAAAAAGCATCCTTTGTCTAAGTCCAGGTCATGATTTACTCTTGTACCAAATTTTATCAACATCCATTTAGCCGTTGTCGCGTGATTAATTTACAAACATCAAAACATTTCGATTTTCACATTTATAGTACCTATTAGCTTTTAGATTGATAAATCATTTATTTAGTGCACACAAAAGACACAGCACAACACACAAAATCTTAATTAAATTAATACAATTTACATGTATGTTTAAAAACAAGGTGCCAACATAAAAAGAAAAAAGGAAACCATACCTACAGAAATAAAAGTAAAAGTGACACCGGTAACTTTAGGAGTGACAATCAAAACACAGTGCGGTGTGCGTTTTAAGGTTGCACCAAATGGGAGTCCAGCTCAGCACGTGTCAGGCAAATATACCTGACGCTGATATTCTGCTGGATCCCTGCAGTGACATATATTTTGCCAGCGGCTTCGCCCGCGTGAAAGTTGAATATTATCCCGAGGGAACATATTCCCGGAATAAAAATTCGTGACTTCAATGTATCTCTGTGCCAAATTTCATCCAGATCCGTCCAGCCGTTCTGTCGTGATTGGGTAACAAACATACATCCACATAAACATCCATCCAAACCTTCACATTTATAATATTAGTAAGATTAGCAGGATAGGGATACTGTCGTAAGGTTATATAATTCCAATAGTGGCAATGATAAAAGTTGTATTTGAACATTTTATGTTATCTGCACTGACTAACGAATATCCTTACTTTACCTATTATAGTTTTAAAGGGGTTTTACAAAGGGTAAAAACGGGACCCTATTACTAAACTCTACTGTCCGTCTGTTAGTCTGTCTATCTGTCACCAGGCTGTATCTCATGAACCATGATAGCTAGACAGTTGAAATTTTCACGGATGATGTATTTCTGTTGCCGCTATAACAACAAATACTAAAAATAGAATAATATACGTATTTAATTGGGGCTCCCATACAGCATTACATGATTTTCTGCCGTTTTTTTGCGATAATGGTACGGAAACCTTCGTGCGCGAGTCCGACTCACACTTGGCCGGTTATTTTTAATTGCTACAATTCTTACTTCTCGTATAGGTTGGATGAAATGTATTTAGGTATATGTTTTTTTTTCCTTTATTTTTGAATTACTTTTTTTAAGTGTTCTATCTGATATTCATAAATGTCCGTTCATTGTTACAGGTAACCAACACACACTGGTTCAAAACTTTAGCTGCTAAGGTCAGGTATATATTGTGCGAAATGTGTCACACAGATTACTTTGTTCGAATAAGACCAAATTGTATTACTAATTTCGTAATTATGGAGCTATCGGACTAACATTAAGGTTGGTCTTATTCTAGCCTGGCTTTCTTGAACTACTTAATGCGATCAGATTTAATGTCCAACTCATCAGTCAAATTCAAAAAGGTTTTTTTTTTCAGTAAAACTGATAAGCTTTCCAAGGTGGTTCTAGGATCAGTATCTCAACTAAGATAAACATTGGCTGTGTTTTACTTGTTAGCAAATAAAAAGAAACGAACTGTTTGCAAGACTACTGGTTAGCTTGAACTCTGGTATTGACAGCAAACAAACCTATTAGAGCTCGTTCTCTGCAACGTAATATTCACTGACAAGAATTAAATGAATTGTTTATAGTCCAAATTCATCGCGAAGATTGAATCTATTACTTTAGACTCTAAAATAATAGATTCAATATTCGCGAAAATTATATATAATGGAGAAAATATATTTATTTTTCTCTAATTATATGAAAATACAAACTTTATCAGTAGTTTCGCCCGCGTCTACGTTATCCCAAGGACACCCGGATTAAGTATCTTATGTCATAATCCAGGATATGGAGTTATGTGGCCCAAGTTTAATCTTGACCCGTTTAGCCGTGGAGGCGTTTTTGATTTGCAAACATACAAACTTTCACATTTATAATTTTAGTAGAAGTGGTGGGCAGTTATTCAAAATGAAACAAAAAAATTCTTCAATTTACTTGCAATTTAATCATTTTAAAATCAATAATTAAAACCGTCCACAATTCTTGCATGCACAACGTATTCAGCATTATTTTAAAAATGTCTTCGTTCTTAAAAATTCCACTGTGTGCAAAACACTGGCGTGGAACAATAAGCCGAGCCAAAAAGGAAACACACTTGTTTTTCGTAGCATCGTAGCCGCGTAGCATCGTAGCATTGTTATAGACTACGGCGTAGCACTTCCATACGTCTAATGGCCTTTATATACTGGTTCGCTTACGAGGGCTCCCGTAATATACGTAATACCGACGGTTTTGATGCCAACATTAGCTTTACGATTATTCTAACCAGCTTACTGGCTGCCCAAAGCTCTGGTAATTTAGGCAGATTAAAGGTACCTATAGAGTAAGTAGTGACTGGTTGTGTCCGCTGTTTTGCAATTGACTTGGCCGGTTTTGGTGTCATAACTATTGCTACGTGATACACGGAGACGCCTCAGCTGCTAAAAGCGGCGGTGTCACACGTGTCACCCTTTACTAATCTATATATATAAAAATGAATCCCTATTTCCCTTGGTCACGGCATCACGTGTGAACGGCTGGATCGATTTCGCTTATTCGATTTTGTTGTGTTTGTTATTGTTAGGAGAAAGTTCTTATGAAAAAAAAAAAGAGAAAATAAAATTTGGTACTTTACCTACTTAGGTAGGGTAGGCAGGATAGGGTAGGTAGGGTAGGGTATGTAGGGCAGGTAGGGTAGATGAATGTTTGGTGTTTTTATGGCAAAACAAAGTTTGTCGGGTCAGCTAGTACAACGATACAAATGACTTATAGAAACTGACGGCTTTGAACGCAGAAGTTGTATGCACAACGCACTATTGACGCCACAAATTTGATCAGTACCTTCTGCCGTTTCTAAACGCTGTTGCCATGGCAATTCTGTGCTGTGAACTGCCCGGGCTACTAGCTAACCCGCAGGGGTATGCAAACTGCATGCAAAGTGTCAAATGACAAATAAAGTGGCCCGAGTCGCCGCCGGCACCTCTCGCGGTTCCGGCCCGGCCAGCCGAGTCTACAATGTGTAGTGTGCACACCCCATAAGTAAGGCTTAATTTTACACAGCGAAACAGACACAAATATTCACATTCCCTTTGCTAACCCGTTTCATTCCATTTATGTATATTCGGACGTAGGTATTCCGTATTCAGACTTCAGTTAATTATTAAGTTTAATTTTCATACAAACTGTAACTACGCAACACGGTGTTAATTTCACATTCCTTTTGGTAAATTAATTAGTATCACACGTATCTCGATGAAATGTTTGTGTTGGGTAATTTTGGGAATATAATATTAACGTAAAGACGTCTAAAGCGTAGGAGAGAACAAAGCTTCTCAAAACATTGACGGCTGAGGTCTTTGTCGTATAGTTTAAACCAGTGTTGGGCAAACTTTCTTAATGGGGGGCCAGAAAGTTTAAGAAATTTCAGAGAAGGGCCAGAATTATAGGAAAAATTGCATTTTGGGTTGCTTTGGTGTTTTAATCTTCTATACTTATAAAATGCTTTGTCCTGAATGACTGACTGACGGATCAACGCACAGCCCAAACTGCTGAACGTAGAGACCTGAAACTTGAAAGGTGTATTCTTTGTATGATGTAGGCATCCGATAAGAAAGGATTTTCCGAAATTCTACCCCTAAGGTGGTTAAAAAGGGGGACAAAGTTTGTATGAAAAATGTAATTCCTTCGGCTAATATTTTTGAAACTTGGCACAAATAGTAATCTAAGTACATGATAAAGATTGACATTATTAGTTTTTTGTAACTACCCCCTCAAATCGATTTAGGGGGTGTTGAAATTTGTATGGCAGAATCTTATTTCATGGGTAACTAAACTTGAAACATTACACAAATACTAAAATAAATAAATAATAAAGGTTGTTATTATTAGATTTTCGAAACTACCCCCAAAAGACTATTTAGGGGGTGTTAAAGTTTTTTGAAAAATCTTATTATTAGGTTAATAAACTTGAAACTTGGCATAAATACCCAACTAAGTAAGCAACAAAAGGTTACAATTATTTTTTTTTCTAAAATACCCCTAAAAGTCGATTTTATTTTTTGAAGAATCTTACTTCTTGGGTTAATAAACTTGAAACTTGACACAAATATCAACCTAAGTAAACAATAAAGTTACTTTAAATTTTAAATTATAAGTTTTTCGAACCTACCCCCAAAATTCGATTTAGGGGGTGTTAAAGTTTTTTTGAAGAATATTATTTATCTATATAAAAGCGAAAGGTCACTCATTCACCTATCACGAAATATCGAAAACTGCTTGACGTATAAATTCTTTTCCGTTTATTGGAATTTTCTTTAACATGAGCGACCTTGAACGGCTCCAAAGGTATCCAAGAAAATTGTTAGAAAACTCAATTAAACCGTTAACCTCAAAATGCCACTACAAAGTACATATCGAGCTAACCAGAAAAAGAGTGCTATACAATCAATTAAGTTGTTCAAGTGCCTGTGTTACGTTTTATTTCTTTTTAACTGTTTTACCTGTCTTAAGTGTCTTTCAGTTTCGCTTTAGTCTAGAAAACGAACACATTATTTCATTACTAGTTGTTGCCAGCGACTTCTCCTGCATAATGTCGAATCGTATGTCCTAATCTAAATCGTGGCCTACTTGAGTGCCAAATTTCGTTTAGAGTGTCAAATCCATTCAGCTGTTGAGGCATGATTGAACAAACATCTAAACATACAGACATTCACATTCATAGTAGAATATTAGCAGGACAGACCCACAGAACCCAGAACACTGGATAAATGGTGGGATGCCTTTGACCTGCAATGGAACAAAAAATAATAAAAATAATAATAAGTAGGACCACAGATAATATAATGTAGGGCATGCTTTCATCTGAACAAGGATTTAAAGAAAATTTGAATTCGTTAAAAGTTTATGTTCTCTGGCGGAAACGTGTAACAGAAACTGATTAAAAAGTGTCCCACGGTTCTTCTTAAAACTCGGTAATGTTCTAACAATCCGCCATTTCTTTTGCCACAGAAAGTTGCTAAGTGTGTTATCATATTTTATGCGTAACATTTTTTTAGAAGCGTACCTATACTTTCGTGAATATTATGTACCTTCGTCAAAATAAATCAACATTTCGCGATCTAAAACATAAAAAGCTACTTTATTATTCGTTTGGTAATTGAGAAATTTAAGCTAAAAAGTAGCTATTTTTGCACAAGTTTCTCATTGACCACAATATATATGATATTTTTTAGGGTTCCGTACCCAAAGGGTAAAAACGGGACCCTATTACTAAGACTTCGCGATCCGTCTGTCTGTCTGTCTTTCCGTCTGTCACCGGGCGTCTGTCGCCGTGTATCTCATGAACCGTGATAGCTAGACAGTTGTAATTTTCACAGATGATGTATTTCTGTTGCCGCTATAACAACAAATACTGAAAACAGTATAAAATAAATATTTAAGGGCACCCATACAACAAACGTGATATTTTTGCCGTTTTTTGCTCGATATTAATAACGGCAACAGGTAGACGCTTGAAATATTCACAGAATGTTTAGTTGTATATTCTCTTCAAAAAAAAAAATTATTAAATTAAAATAAAATAATTAAACACTGCAATTTTTTTTTTTTGCATTGTTTTGCGATAATGGTACGGAACCCTTCGTGTGCGAGTCCGACTCACACTTGGCCGGTTTTTTTTTTTAATTCACAGTTAACTGTGTTAAATCCCAAAAGTATCGGTATCGAAGAAAATTTGAATGAAATGCTCAACTACTACTTAGGTACTTCATGACAATAACGACGAATTTTTGTAAAAAAGCGCTATTATTCGAGTAGGTTACCTACGTTCCTATCTTTTGTTTAACACCTTCAACTGCAGCTATTTATAATACAAATTACGTTATTGCGAATATACAAGTCTCTTTCAAACTCAGCTCATTCCGTAACCCTAGCGCTATATTTCCCCCGTACCTATATACAAATCATCCAGTTTACATACCGCTCATAACTACACAATAGTTGAGGTTACGAATGAATTTACATATTGCATTCTAAACACGGGGCGACCGCAAATATTACGTATATCTGCGCAAATATTTGCACTAGTGATGCCCCACGAGTTGTCCCGCTCCAGTCATATTTGCTCGCTGCATTCGACTCGCTAAAAATGTATAAATTGAGGGATGGATATGTTGCGGGTGAAATGTTACAGTCTCTGAGAGCAACCAATATTAACCGTCGTCTGCATGGAGACGTAGCCATATGCCTCTTTGAGGCATATTTCGAAACCGAGCGTGCCTTGTAAAATATTTGAGACGTAAATCTTGAGGCCATGTTTATATTCTTGAAGCTACACATAAAACTACGCTTTCATCAGATTTATTCAAACAAATCATTTGTATAAAATCAAGAATAAAATTTATTATAATCAAGACATTTCTATTCAGGATCATAATGATGTCTTCGTCATGAATGTATAATTAAATAATTCAATTGACTTTACAATCTTTCTTGAGCACCTTCAATGAATAACGCGGGTCACTCGAGCTGAATGTCAAGCATCCCTAATTCACACAATGCAGGCATTATTAAAATATTAACAAGTGTATAAAGTGAGTGTTATGTCCCGACTGGGACACAAAAGGTCGGGGATTGTAATATAAAGATATTTTATAAGGGTTCAACTTGGCTAATAGTTTAGGGGAAGTGTGAACATGCTTTGAGTGGACATTTGGGGGTAAGGCGGTCAGTAAGAAGTTACTTGCGTATCGAGTATTTTATTTTTATTCGTTGGTTTTAGCTGAAAAGTTGCCTCGTTGGTATAAAGTAAAAGTTTGTAAATGTTATTGAAAAGGGTATTCTCTCATAGTCCACTAACTTTAATGAATGTCTTTGTGGCAGTTTTGAAAATCGTCTTTTTCGATTTCTTGGCATATTGAACTAACAAACGATAAATACAAGTAAGTGTTCACGTGCTAACAACAAAAAGATCACACTTTTAGACGCAAAGCAAAAACTATTACTTTCAAAATACTTTGAAGGGAAATATGTAAAGTTTTCAGCGTCCTCCACTCAGTATATTAAGTTGAAGTCGCGCTCCATCGAACACTGAAAGCGTTGAAACATTCTCAAACACTTTGCTCTCTAGTAAAGTGGAATAGCTAGCTGAACTTAGTGTGATAGTCAAATACGAGAGTGAAATTACAATACTTATTAAACGAAAGCGTTCAACCAGCCACTGTGAAATTTCATTTGGACCAATTAACCGGTTTAGACAAACGTACCAATGCTAGTGCACCCACATTTAGCGCAGCACAAATTGGGACATTTGGTCTAGATGAATTTTAGTATGGGCTTATGCAGATGCGGCAATTTGACGCGACAAAATCTTCGTGATTGTTACCTAATGATATAATTTTATCGTCTTAAATATTAAATGCACTTGCTAACCGAGTTTTCAAACTTAATATTTTGTTTGCTGAAAGTGAAAAATTAAAACTATCTAATCAAAGATAGCAAAATCAGGGGGAGGCCTTTGCCAAAGAGCAATTTAATCAAAAATAAAAAAATATGAAAATAATTGTCTTAGAATATATAATTGAAGGAGTGGAGTTCCCTGCCGGAGCCTGTTTCCTGATAGCTTTTACTTTTGGGTCTTTATGTCAAGAGAAAATAGGTTACTTGGGCCACGATATCTATCAATAATAAAAAAAGAAACTGTATTGTTTATTCCATTTTCCTAAATGCTACGGACATAAATGAAGATTATTCAGCCATTTAATTCTAAGCTAAAATTGCAACACAACTCCCGCGTGAGTGTTTATTTAAGGGAGTTTATTTTTTGCATGTAATAAATTTTATACCTGCGTAAACCGAAATACTGCCCCTGTTACCAGCACAATACGTGGGAATATATAACAGATTATATATTCCCACGTTCGCTCTTTTAGGGATAAGTAAACAAAGTTACTGTACACATAAAGAAGGTATAAGCAGCTAACGATGGCAATAGAATGATAAGTAGCTGTCAAATGCCTTATATTGCTTGTGAGTAGGGTCAATAAAAGAATTCAGTATTCATCTGTCACATGATTCCCAAATATTATGAAGAATTAACAACCTCGTCTCCTGACTATCTCGTTGCTCTAGCATGAGTTCCTTTTTTTTTTTTGCTTGGAGTAATGCTCATGCACACTGCGCTACCACGGAGCCAACGCTATACTGACACTCCTCTTCCCCTGCGGCCCCACCGCGTCCGCCATCTGACGGTGACGACCCCGTCCAGGCCGCGGAAGGTAGGGAGAGCGGCGCACCGTAATACCGGCACTCCTCTCCCGCCTCGACCTCCAACCCTCAGCCGCGATATCGTATGGTTTTGGGCGACCCCATACGACATTTCGGCCCGCCTCAGTTGCGATGTCGCCCAGGTAGCACCGCAACCAACATGTTGGCCACTACATCGTCGGCTTTTCGACAAAAGCCCTGACGAGCGGACCCCTCCCCGGTTCCTCTTCGCTTCACCGTGGGTAACCAAGCCAAGGTTACTGAGCCCCCCCGCCTCGACAATGCGGGAACCCACCGGGGGGGAGAGTTTGAGGTCCTGTCTTCGATTCTCGCTTGAGCTTCACGCTTCACCTCGCTTGACATCATTCCGATGCTCTTCGCTTCAGCCAATACGATGCGTCTCTAGGGTTGACGGGGACGGCCGCGCTTCCTTTTTTCCTTGAGGATTCCAATCCATGACCTGTTTAGGAATGTGATCGGAATCGCTTTGGAGCGCGTGACCAATCCATCTCCATTTTACTCGCCCTCTATTACACATCTTAAATACAACTGGCGGAATTTGGGTGTAATATAGGTGCACCTGTACCATATCTTTCGGGGAATTACAGCCGTGATGTTATGTTTATATTATGTCTTCTTCTTTTCGAGTCGATGGTAAACTCTTTATAAATTTTGGGCCCAGTAGATGGCCACGCCGATTGCGGTGTCAGTGCCAAGCATAAGCCTTTGGGCGCATTATGTCCAATTCGCAATTGGTCCAGTTCGCTATTAGTCCAATTCGCAATTAGACCAGTCCTTGATTACGAGAGGCGTTTTTTGACGAAGCCCACGTGAGATTGGGTGAGATTCTGCTCGACGTAAAAATGCACGTCTATTAGAAGAAAAACACACTTATCTGTGTAAACAATTTGGGCTGATAAATCATAATATTGCTATTAATTAATAACAAAAGAAACACATATAATATGTAGTAATCTTCTTAAGCACAGTAATCTCTGTATGTGAAAGAGATTTTAGAAAATTAAAATACGTTAAAAGGATATCTATACCTAATTAACGACTGTAATTTGAATTGGTAAATTTGCGAACTGGAACATTTGCGATTTGGACCAATTGCAAATACGACAATTTATGATTTGGACGTTGTGAGAATTGGACATCTTGAGCCAAAGGAGTATAAGGTTTTCCAAAGTGCAGGTGTATGCACTTGGGACACTCCAGCATATGTGCCATATTTTGCAAAGGGGCACCGCACTCACACGGGTATCAGAAAGGTCTATAAAACCCCATTTTGCTAAATTGTGTTTGCAGCAGCCTACTTATGTTATGTGAAGCACTAACTTTAACAGCGTTGCAAGTTTTATTGTGACAATCAACAAAAGCTATGACGAGAAAATTTATTACTTTGTTACCCGTCAAAAAAAGGCCAACGTGTGGGAGATTTTTACTTCACTAAAACCACCCCGGTGACTTCCATCAGGACAAAGGCCCGTGACCTCTTAAAAGAACACCCCGGAAACGTATTATTTTGTTCCGGTACATATAATATCCCATTTTTCTAAAAGTGTGGTTGCCATAACCTAGACGAGACGGCGTTTTGCCTAGCACCACCAAATATTGGGTGCTCTTGGCACAAAACCATTAGGACGAGGTTTTTGTTGAAGGCTCGCTGGCAACATATCGTTAGACTTGGGTGCTTTAATAAAATGATAAATAGCTTTAGGTTCGAAGTCTAATCTGGGCTAGGAAACAGTTTGAAAATTATATGAAATGTTAACATATTAAACTTAACTTCTTAAGTCAGATGTGTAAGGTTCTTATTGAATGTTAAGATTTTTCTGAAGCTAAATTTTGACTTAGGTGTCGTAAAAATTACAACGTAGAAAATTCTACAGCATTATAGTTCGTACGCCATGTGTACTAACATAGAACACCCAGCTCTTAATTTTACTCTTGCTCAACGTTAATCATTCCTGAAACATCACCCCTCATAACCTTTATGCAATAAAGGCCTCTCTCTCCTCTCCGTAACATTTAAAAGACAATTCACAAAATAAATTTTACCAGACCTCATATCTCAACCTCAGAAGACCACGACTTTAAATTGACACGTTCCTCCTTGAGTTCTAGTTAACGAGTTTTCCTGTCTTCATCTTTAATATTCACGGATGGTTTCCTAGGTGGCTGGCGCTTCTAGTTCCTTTAGCCAGTTGAAACTCCGCGTCTTAATTTTTCCATGAATTCTTGATGTGCGCGAGTTAAGTACTTTTACCCAGAAATTCTTAAAAAGTTCTGAAATGTGTTTGTGAGAGTATATTCTAGGGGGCACTAAAACTTTATCTGCGGTTTATCTGAAAACTAAAATGAAATAAATCCATCTTCTATATATATAAAAAATATCCCTATTTCCCTTGGTCATGGCATCACGCGTGAACGGCTGGACCGATTTCGATTATTCTTTTTTTGTTGTGTTTGTTATTGCTAGGAGAAAGTTCTTATGAAAAAAAAATGAGATAAAACTTACCTACATAGGTAGGATAGGGTAGGTAATGTGGGGTAGGTAGGGTAGAGTAGAAACACCAAACATTCATCTACCCTACCCTACCTACCCTATCCGGTTAGGTAGGGTAGGGTAGGTAGAATAGGGTAGGAATAGGAGGGTAGATGAATGTTTGGTGTTTTTATGGCAAAACAATGTTTACCGGGTCAGCTAGTGTGCTTATAAATTCGTTTCGTTCATAAATTGTCTTCATACGAATCTGAGCTCTCTATAAAATTGTACTTAAAAGCTCAGCGTCGATGGAGCTCGCATTAAAACCCAATGCTTTTCGAATTTATCTCGTAGAGATGAACGTCTTCCGAGATTTTTATAGATTTACTGGCAACATCGTAAATACTTATTTATAAGGATAAGCGTATAACTGACAGGGCAGGCAGGCTTTGTTCGTTCAGTCATATATTACGAAACAAATATAAATGCATGTATATGTGCGTTCTTTTTTATAGTTTTCGACATATTGGTAGAAGAGTTACGTCTTTAGGTGAAAAAAGTATTAGGTACTTTCGCTGTCGCTTTTTTTGCTAGCGTAAATACAACTGAATTGAATTAATTTATTGGCTCTTTATTATCATTGTCTGATAGTGGTCAAACGCGAGCCTATCATTAATAAAAATATCTTATAATCTTTATATATAAAAATGAATCCCTATTTCCCTTGGTCACGGCATCACACGTGAACGGCTGGACCGATTTCGCTTATTCTTTTTTTGTTGTGTTTGTTATTGTTAGGAGAAGGTTCATATGAAAAAAAAATTGAAAATTCCTTACCTGCATAAGCAGGGTAGGTATGTAGGTAGGGTTGGGTAGGTAGGGTAGGGTAGGTAGGATAGGGTAGGTAGGGTAGGGTTGGTAGGGTAGCGTAGGTAGAGTAGGGTGGGTAGGATACAGTAGGGAAGGTAGGGTAGATGAATTTTTGGTGTTTTATGGCAAAAAAAAGCTTGCCGGGTCAGCTAGTAAAATAAAAATCTGCCTGTCTCGCCTTCAGGATGTATGTCTGTAGTCTTAGGTATGTGAAAGAAGTAAATTATAGTTAAGTACTAAAAATAAACCAAAAAGGTTATGCTAGCAAGAAACAAAACTAAATTCAATCTGAAAACGTGTATTATCCATTTGTCAGTAGGTGACCAAAGTGCATCCCGGCAAAGCAGAGTATTTGTCTACGCCCTAATCTTGTTTATTTTGCAAAAAATGAAAACCACTGATCTTTTCAACGAAGTTTTATCCTTGAACACACTAGTATCTATATCTATGTAATATATCGAAAGTATCTGATATTAAATCTACCAATGACGTGACTCGATACGAGAATGGCGGCTTTACCTGACTTTGCCTCAGGAAAACGTATTTGTTCGTCTTATAAAATATTAGAGTGTATTTTCCTCCTTATGAACACAAGGAAAACAAACTGTCACTATCTTCAAAGCAGATTACAGTAACAATATTTCCCAATTAACAGAGGCTTCACAACATAATAATTTCGTGATTAAAATTATGCGCATTATTAACCACTTCAATTTAATTTGGTTCACCGCAGTTGTTCGTGGGGACGAATTTTCGGGCTGCAAAATGTCTGTGACTTACCTGCGGTATTTTATAATAAAGTTAAATTCAGAGAGAAATTGAGCTGTCTCTGTGAACGCATTTAAAGGCTGCATTATTTGTTTGACCCTCGCCTGAAACTATTTATCAAAAACTGTCTGTATTTCCTTTTATGTGGTGTGCAATAAAGTAGGTACCTACATAATTTTATTAATAAATAGATAATAACATTGTTCTTTATAACAATACTAGCTGACCCGACAAACTTTGTTTTGACATAAAAACACCAAACATTCTACCCTATCTACCCTACACTACATAACCTACCTACCCTACCCACCCTAGGAACTACGAATCTAAACCATCCGGGGCGCCATCCAAACGCATACAATTTTTTTTATCCAAATCGGTCCAGCCGTTTAGGAGGAGTTCAGTGACATAACACTTACAGTAGAATTATATATATAAAGATACGAAATGCAGGATATTTAATATTAAAATTATGCCAGTATTAAACCACGGTAAACATATTTCAATGATGCGGCATTGAATTGTGTTTACCATGGTTTCTCCTTCGGACGGAATTTCCGGGCCAAGTTTCTAAAGCTCCCGTTATACAAATTCCTATTGAGCTAAACGTAATGAAGGGAAGAATAATTACATTCTGTTTCTGCCTCTCCTTCCAATTAATTAATTTAGAAGCAAGCATTCTCAAGCTTCATTATAACAGTACCTACAAATACATCGATCGTGAACCAAGACGAGAATCTCCGAGGGCTTTACCCGACTTAGGTATGTAGGTAGGTACGAAGGTAACGTGTTATTATTTTCGTCTTGTATCACCTTTTGTCTCCTTCCGCTTCAAGAATCTTATTGGATTGATGGAAAATCCGTCGTATTAGATTATGTATTACGTACTGATCTATCCCTTTTGTATTTGACTTGTAAGAACTTATTACTTTTTTTGTTTCAATGGGATTCATATTCATATGTAATCTGTCAAACATCGTTGAGCCGAAAGCACAGTGAGTACACCTTACACGTGGATTACTTGGCTAACATTGAAAAATATCGAAACAATAGTTATAATATATTTTACCGACTTCAAAAAGGAGGTAATTCAATACTTTTTTAAACCCTGATATCGTGAAAAGCATAAATGTTCAGAACAGCTATTTTGTTTGTTTCATATTTCAGAGTTAATGCCATTGTCAATTTTTTTAATATTTGCGAGTACTTTTAGGCCATGAGTGATTGCCAAAGAGTTAAAAGTCCGTATCATACTGACTATTAAAACAGTAAACAGTGACAGTATACATTACGACCTCAATTTAATAGCTAGTTATTTACTACGTCAGCTACTGAAGTTATAGTCGCCTTTCAAAAAGTAAGCACACCACAAAGTGCCACTTAATGCCGCAAGGAAAGCTTAAGTCACGTTTACAATATTTCCGATATAGGAAGTGGTGGCTGAAGATGTCTGAGCGTGCTATTGACTGCAAATATTACCATGCAGTTTTGAGAAATTGAACTTTTTCCATGTTTGTATGAAAAGTGGAAAACCAAAGAAATGATTGTGTGAAAGATATGGTAGCTATTACTAGAAAGAGATAACGTCAAATAGATATGCAGATATGATAGAAGAAGACTTTCTGCGCGGACCCCAAATAAATTTGGCCAAGAAGAAGATGATGATGATGATATGAGAAGTGGACTACTCATTGTGTTGATGCATTGATTGGAAGCGGTTTTGTGCGATGGTTTAATTGAATAACCGATTAAACGTATAAGTTATTCATACAAACGCTAATTTGTTGCAATACATTATTGATGCTACTCGTATTATAAACTGCTTTTAAATAAGTATTCAAGGGCCAGTTGCCAGAAAATCCATGCCGATTTCTTCTGCATGATTTTAGCAAGGGAATATTTTAGCAACGGTATTACCTACTTGCAGTATTACATTCTGATATGATCTTGAACTAGTCCCAAAGGCTTTAAGTATTTGCATGTCCAATACATAGCTACTTTCCCCAACGGTGTGATCATAGCGGATAAGGTCGTGAGTGGTACGCGACATCTTGCAACACTGTTATCGATCATACCAAGTAGCGTGCGTATTTCAGGTCCGTTGAATATGTGACTTAGAACGTAGTAGGATGTTTTGATATTAAAATATTGAATGGATAGGTACTGCTAGGTAGTTAAATAATTTAAAATAAATCCTGATTTCGACCACGGTAAACGTTGTTGTAGATACATACATTAGAAACCCACATACCTACACCCCGACACCACTTATCAATGTTTTCAAGGCTATATAATAGGGGCCCAACCGCTTAGAGCTTTCGCCACTAACCGGAATCAAATTCCAGGCTTACTGAGAATATTTTAATTAAAAATCCATGAAATACTTTTTGACCGACACATAAAACTAAAGCCAATCGTTGCGGTCATGTTACGGTCTCTTAACCAATGAGACAGACTTTTGGAATATATTAATCCTTATCAAAATGTCCGAACAGAGTCCCTGTGTCTGTTTCTGAATATTCTCGATGCCCTACCTTCAGGTGTAGTTAGAGGCCATTTAGAGATATATTTAAAGGCTGTAGCATTCAGCTGGGTATGTATAAGATCATTCTACGGATACCGATTTGTCTGGCAGGATGTGAGGTTCGAACAATAGGTGTATTCAGACATTTACTGTGGAGTATATGGTATGTTCATTCTGATATGTGGATAGATATGTAACCCATAGAATTAAATTACAATTATTAAGCTTGTAAGTGAACTAAGAAACGTTGATTAAGAGTAATTTCACAGAAGGCAATTTATTTTTGTTCTTCCCAATATCACAAATCATTTACATAAGGGGTTGTGTTAGGCAAATATATTAATCTATACTAATATTATAAAGAGGTAAAGTTTGTGAGTTTGTGACGTTGTAGGTGGTAATCTCTGGATCTACTGAATCGATTTTGAAAATTCTTTCACTAGTAGAAAGCTACATTATTCTTGAGTGACATAGGCTATAATTTATTTAAAAAAAAATAGAGAGAGTGAAGCCGCGGTGGTCAGCTAGTCCAAAATTATAAAGACAATTAAAAACCAAAAACCTTATGCAGCAAGTTTAGCAAGGATCAACAAGTAATATCTTTCATACCTTAAAACTTTCGCACATTAAAGTAGTCTGAACTCTGGCACTAATCCCGGTTAAGTGTGTAACTTACGGATTCATCAGACTAGTTCGGTGCACATCATACAGCGATTAACTGTTGCCACCAGCTTTATTACTGAATTATTAAGCGTTAATCTGCGGAACTGGTGATTTTAATTAAACGCACTGTAAACACTTACATGTGATCCGTGATCACACTATTTGTAACCTTTATCCACACACTAGTGTGTGTTGCCATGCCCTATGGCTCTTAGACGTGGTCGCTCACAATGGGCCTCATCAGAAAGCTTACAGTCACCCAAATGGCAATGGAGAGGGCTATGCTCGGAGTTTCCTGGCGTGATCGAATCAGAAATGTAAAGATACGCAAGAGATCCAGGGTTACTGACATAGCCCGAAGAATTGCCAAACTTAAGTGGCAGTGGGCAGGGCACAACGGATAGCCGATGGGGCAGAAAAGTTCTTGAGTGGCGACCGCAAACCGGTAGACGTTGCGTTGGAAGGCCTCCCACCGGGTGGATGACCTGGTGAAGGTTGTGAGGATCCGCTGGATGCGGGACGCACGGGAACGGTCAATGTGGCGATGCTTGGGGGAAGCCTATGTCCAGCGGACGTCTTTTAGCTGATATCAACAGTGGGCCTTATCAGAATATCAGTGCATAGTTATTTATTTTTAATATCGTTGCACTTGTTGAGATAGGAGCCTTTTTGGTCTCGCACGGGGTTATTTATTTTTATTTTTTAGTATTGAATGCGTTTTGCTTATCTCGTGTCTCCTGTGTGGGTCACAAATAAATACTTTTCCTTTCTTTCTACATGTTGATGATGATGATCCACACACAGAGAGGTAGCTCGTGGCTAAACTATCAGCCGCACGGGTTGGTCTTCAAGGTTAAGCAAAGCCTGCCAAGGTCGGTCCGTGCATGATTGTCCATCTTGAACATCAGAGATTCCTCCGTGCCTCGGAAAGGACGCTAAGCCATTGGTCCCGGCTGTCATTTGAAGATTTTTGGAAGTCCTTACGGTAGTCACAAACCAGAAAATCTGACACTAGTCTTGCCAAGTAGTACCGTGTTACCCAGTTACTAGGTTGTGGAGGTCGGATAGGCAACTACTCCATGCAAAATACTGGTACTGTCAAAACGAGGTTAAATTGATTAATTTTGAAATTAAAAATTGATATAAGTACTTCAATTACATTTTGAAAATATGAAACAATCTCAGTGAGGGCGACTAGTAAATTTTTATATTCTCTAATTAAATAATTTTTATTAGAGAATATAAAAATTTACTTTTTTATATTTTCTAATAAAAAATATACTTTTGTCCATATTTTGGGCGAAAAAACAAGAAAATCGTTTCTATGAACGTTAAAATATTTAGTACAATATAAATTAACCCCAATTTACAATTTAGATAAAACAAAAAAGAAGAAAGAAAAGAGAAGAAACAAAGAAAACGAGTCTATCAACGTTAAAATAATTATTACAATATAACGTAACTCAAATTTACAATTTATTTTTAATGAATTCTCACTGTACAATTTAAAAAAAAAACAGCTACAAGTAAACGTATTCTTGCGCTGACGTCCGTTGATCCATAATATGGCTGACATGTCAGTGTTGCAAATTATAAAAAGAAAATTGAGGTGCGTTCCGTTTTCACGGAGTTCGTTTTCAAAAACCGAAAATAATAAGTTATCATCAAAGTTGCCCTAGATTTCAATGTAACCCCGTTCTACCGGTACTCAGCTAGAAACCGACCCCAATCATCATAATCACTATTTGATATATATCCACACACCACCTAATTACCTGATAGAACCAATTTCCATTTTCCAAGTTCCATTAAAATTTCAATCTTGTAGGGTATTTTGGGTCATTCATTCTTTACCCCCTATTGAACCCGGGAGTTAAAAGCGTCTTTAGAAGTTATGTGGATCCTTTTATGAAGGTCAGGTGGTTCAATTTATTTTAACGCCTAATAACGTAAATGGTAATTTTTGGAAAGGAAGAAAATAGATAAACTTTATTCTTTGGTATGTTCAGAAAAGCATCATTTCAGCCGTTCAAGCGTCCCCACAAAAACTGGTTCTTTTATTCTCGCATGCAGCCGATTAGAGTATGTTGGTAAATGAAGCATAGAATTTTGCTAATTAATCTTGGCAGTTCCTCGAAAACCGTTCCGTCCAAAATAGTAAGACAAATAAACAAAGCCACATTCTACACACAATATCATTTTACTCTGTCAGTAACTTACTCTACTTCACAATTAACGTCACTCATTTACATATACCTCCTATAACAAACATAGTACGTATATCCAAGTATATATGAACGTAAGTACCTACAATGCCTTCACAAAGACGGTAGTCGTGAACTAAGACACCTATTAGAATACTCAGCACTTCGCACTCGTGTGAACGCTACGTTAGGTTGAAGGGCGAGCTTCGCGTTCTGTGCGACGTACGTATTCGCATATCAAGAATTATGTGCGGTCGCCGTTGCGTATTATTCATGCGTAGTGATGGGAATATGTCGACGGAAATGTTACGGTGTTTTATTTCAACACAAATAAAAAATGTTTTTTACCCGGCTGCAAGGAAAGGGTTATGTTTTTCGCGCGTATCTTGTATATTTGTATGTATGTTTGTACGAGTATGTATGTATGTTTGTATGTAATATTCTTTATTACCTCATATCTTTCAAACTAATTGGCGGATTTTTATAATTAAGACATCGTTAGATAGGTCTTGACCGCCCAAGTGTTCTAAGTGCTGTTGCTAAGTGCCTTTAAAAAAAAATTAACATGGCGGATTTTGAGCGCCATATTGTGGGGTTTGCAATTTTTTTTTATCTTCCATACCCATCGAGTGGGGTATCAAAATGAAGGGTTTTTAGAGGAAATTTCAAAAATATATATAAATCTCCTGTCACGATACAACACTTATATGTTTAAATATACCTGATTCTAAAAAATATGTTAACTAAAAAGTTATAAATAAAAAAACTTAATTCAAAAAATCTAAAAACCCGCCTGCTTAAAAAGCGGACTAAAAAGATGTAAACAAGAAGAAAATCATGTTGTGCAGTCGGAGGATACATCTCGTATTAGTCAGCCAGCTCAGATATGTATCCTCCGACTGCATAATATTATATTTTTTGATTTTATGAATTATGTTTTTTTTATTTGTTGTAAATGTTTTGTTATTGTATTTTCGTAATAATTTACTTCCAAAAGCTAAATAGATAAAATTTTGTTAAAATACTAATACCCTTTGCCAACGCTAATTATAAAAATCTTAAACAAAAGACACGGAGCTCTACCAACGATTATTTCCGGAACTACCAATTATTATGCCTTTAGATGCAGTAACAACGAAGTCACTGACGAGCGAGTTCATTAAACTTAAATTAACCTTAATTACACTGCTATTGGCAAGATGCTTGCCAAATTCCCAAGTTAATGTCTTGCAAAAATATGTAGTCTGGAGATGGCTTCAAAAGTTTCTCTTTTTGTAGCTTGGACTATAGTTTAATAATGGCAACGAATAATTAAACACGGTGATGAAGTTGTGGCGGTATAAAATGCGCAAGTTAATTTATTTTGTACAAGTATTGCATACTTTTTTTTAAATAAATACATTCTCGTGTCAATTTGCCCGCTGATTATACTTTGTACCTAAATCATTTTAATAATTATCCTCGATGGGAAAAGAGGGGTGTTATAAGTTTGACGTGTGTTGCTGTGTATCTGTGTGTCTGTCTGTGGGCATCATAGCGCCTAACGGATGAACCGATTTTGATTTGTTGTTTGAATAAAATCGGCTTAGCCGTTCAAAAGTTATTTACATTTTACTCTTTGAATCTGGCTTTTTTCGCAAGATATCGTGTCATTATTACGTGTTTCGATAGATTGTCGATTGAAGCGTGTCTCTTACTAGGTATATTATATGTAGTTTAAAAAGCATGAAACAAAATTAAAATCGGGGTGTTTTTAAATTTGTAATTTTATCTTTTTTTAAATCAGAAAACATTTTTGGCACAAAAATTAATTGATTTAAAAACATCATGTATCGAAATCGATGAACAACAAATTAATCATCTTGTTTACGTATTACTGTAAAATGCAAATTATCCCGCACAACGTATTCACAGTAACCACACATGTAAATGAAATTCAAACCAAAGCTTGAAAAAGGGAATGATTAATCATTGTGTTTCACGAAGTGGTGGAGTAAATTGCTATCGGTAATGATTTAAATGAACTGTGATCACATTCATGACATCCCATTTGGTTTTCGCCTACGGCACTAAAGATAACGTTTTCACGTTAATTTTATTTATCATATTTATATTATACTTTTAATTGCCAATGATGAATCAATGTTGAAGAACTTTAGGTGTGAGAAAGTGATCATGTAACCAATCTAGAATTTATCGATATCCATAATTGGTCACTGCTGTGCACATCCGATAAATTTCAGAGTTACTATCAACGCTCGTATTCAAATCCAGTTGTATCTGCACGTTTATGTTTGTTTATACAATATATCCGGACTTGTAGTAATCAAACCTTAAGGCCGTGAAATACACCTAATTATGTCGATAAAAACACCCCACATAAGGTGTGCAATCACCACACCCTCAAAGATAGATCAATTATAGTTCCTGTCATACTTATTACGGTATCCACATAGTCAACTTTGGACATCGGTCTCATAGAAGCGTACATTTAATGTTATTATGGCGGCCATAGCATAGATAATCTAAACAAATATTCAACTAACACACATAAGGTTAGATATTTTTGTATCGAGTCTCAAAAATCAATCTTTAAACATAATTTCACGCGTTTTTATTGCACTTCCTAAGATTCTGCAAATTTTTTAGGGTTTAACATGTCTTTTAGGGGCTTTTCTGTTGGTCTTTGAGTTGTTCTACACACTGACATAAAAATCACATCTCTTATCCAATTTAATTTTAATTCTATTGTTGCCTTAAAAGATCCTTTCGCATTTTAAAAGAATTTTAGGAAATGCAATTAAAGGGCTTAAACCCTAAACCTTAAATGTAGTTTGTTTTTATCGATAAAATAAATGGATATAGCGGCCTTAAAGTTGTATTACTACAAACCAGGACACATTGTACAAATACAATGAGAAAAAAGAACTGCTCACCTTCGTGTATGAGCCGTTAATCAAACCAAACCATTATTAAGCAAATTAAAATTATTTTGAACAACTTTGTATCTGAAAGCGCGAATACAATGACTCATGGACTAAATAGTTACAAATAAATTAGAAGACCTTCATTATCAACTCTTTAACTAAACGCTAAAAGTAATCTCTACCACACAAAGGGTATTAAAACTAAAATTTAATACTATTTAGCATAAGTTTATTTTGGGGCATTAGAGATAAACTTCAGCCATAGGCAGACAATTGTAGTAAACGTGCGCCCATAATTAGAGAGCCCTGGGAAACCTCCCGGGAATCAAAATTACAAAGGCGTTTGGTGCGAACCTCGCATCCGAGATGAGACCGCAAGGGTCGGTACATATGGTGATTACGAATGAGTCTGGTACACGAATGATGTCGCATTAAGCTCGGAGGCAGCCGCGAAGTGTTCGTCTCTTCGATGAAATACAAATAAAGACACGGTGTATAATGAAAGGCTTGGAATATAATTTGAAACTGTGTGTACCTAAACAATTTAACGTGTTGAAGAACATGTTTCTCATAAATATTAATCATCCCACGAGTGCAGGTTAATTTGCTCGGATGCAGGGTTAACATATAACGACAAAGAAACTTCCATGTTTTCTGCTGATTTGTGATTAATTCAAGATCATTTCTATGCAAAAGGTACCTTCCACTTTCTACCTGACTCCTGTCTAATCTAAAACGATAAAATCTTTCGCCGAAAGCAAAATTCACCGAACATTTGAAGTTGAACCCAGGCATGAACTAGAAGAGATATTATGCGGGCAAGTCCTCAGTGCTACATTACCTCGTCTCGTTGAATCTCTCACGACACAAGGGAAAGAAACGAGTTCCAGTGTCCTAGAGAGGACATCTTTCTGCAAGGTGAGGTAATGTTCTGACGCTACTTGTGTCCGACAATTACTCATGGTGTCAGAAACTTTATATGCTACTTGAACTTACCATTTTCGTGAGTTGGAAAAGACTGGAAACCTGGCGTGGTTAGATTTGGTTGACCATATTTCGCGCAGATGTGAAGCAAATTAAAGCCTCACAAGTTTGATTTAAAAATAATGAAGTAAGCAATGCAGATTACATTTTCTATTATAAAAGCATGAGCAATAAATAAGACTATAAAGAAAATTAAATGCAAAATCATATTACAACTGTCTAAGCTAAAAGCCAACACAGCCACTGCACAGTATGTATCTGTGTTTGAAATCCAATAAATTCTCGCCGTACATAGTTTGTTGAACTATTGGAAGCCGCAATTTCACTTTTAATATCAAAAGCTTGAACACATGCTGTATGATGATAGAAGATATAATAATATCTCTACCAACACTCAGAATAACTTTGATCCACTTTAATTATTCTGTTGTTTTGCGTGTATATACAGTAAATTGCTTGGCGTTTTCGCGCTTCGGTTAATACGATAGTTTATCTCGGGTGAAGGTTTGTTTTGGCATACTAATTGGACGGAAATTGGGCCCTAGTTACGTGTGCCATCATCGTTTCACACTTCGTAGGAAATAGTTTGTTAGCTCAGGTAACGATATTTTCGCAGTTGAAACTGTTGTATGCTATATTGCCGTCGTCATCATCATTTAGATGAGCTCTTGGTAACATTTTGACATCGCAAACATTTTCACTTCTGAGCTGTTCAATGTTCTTTTGAAAGCTGTTTGCAACAATAGGATTTATTGGTGTTTTTTCGTTTAGAATCTCTGAAAAGAAATTATTTATATCATACATTCAGCTTTTAACATTGTACATCAGCAAAATTGTTGTTATAAAGTTAAAAAAGATCACTATGCAGATCTATTTTCGACTGAAATAAGGTTTAATACAGTCTTTACCGTTAACTACGACTATCAACATACATATCACATCTACACACATATTAAAGTAGAACCAACATTACGGCATACGTATTCCAAAGAAATCGTTGCTTTAATAAAATGGCCCACAAAGGACGAATGTAAGCATTTTGAATTTCAAAGAGAAGTCTGACACCACAAGTTGACTATATTCATTCGTTTGCAAACCCGTTCGGAATGTAACATTTTTCAATAGAACTAATTTCATTCACTCTCCAGTGACACTCACGACTGTCGGTTCCAACTTTTAGTTACGACCATTCGTCTACTTCGCCTGGGACCTGACTGTGGGTCGAACGGAATTCAAAGTATGCAAATTTTCCGATTGTCAATTCCTCTCGCGTGTTTTTCATTTCCCAATATTCGTCAGCATTCCAATCGTATTCACAAATTTTTGTTCGCCTTTCGTGAACTTTCCGTTAACATGTTCTTCTGTAGGGTCCTTAGGATTCAGGGTACAGGACACGTTCATTGCATAAAATATGTGTTCAAGAGTACTTTCACATTTTTCAAGACTGGTCTCGTTTTCATTATTGTTATATTTTACAACCTGAGTTTCCTAACGCCCTCTTTTTCTTTGACGTTCTTTCGGCTGTGGACGTTTCTTTTATCTTACCTGTGGTCAGCACCTGTTAATATTTACATATCTTTTCGTTTAATGGACCGTTTGAAGTGGCAGAATAAATAATAATACTAGCTGGTTTGGGGTCAGTGACGCCTTCGCAGATCGGGGCGCTCCGAACTGTGGCTCCGAATAATCGTAACGCTTTCATGCTTGATGTGAGGTGTTACATTATTTGGAAATGATATGTAGTTTTTCTTTTAACAGATGTGTTTTTGTACTTTATTCTGATTGTTCACAATACGAACTATATATTTAAACAGATTTAAAACCGATCCCAACTTCAGCATCACTCATAATAAAACCCAGTTTCTGAATATTGTTTTCCTAATTCAGTTTCAGCGCTATTAAAATTTTATAAAAATATGTACTCTACCGAAGTTAACATGGTCCATCCGCGTTTGTTTTGCATTTAAATCGAGTTGAGTTATACGTTTAGCTTATAGTCCGACGGACGGCGGGGTGGACCGTTAGGGACTTTCTAACTTGCCCATGTGACAGACTAATCGATTACGAAACTTGGTGCATTTTTCTAGCAGCACTGAAACGATTTTTATTCACTTCACTTCTGAAATTGATTTAAGGAACTTCACTAGTTCCTTGAAGTCTTGAAAAATAGCGCACTGATATACTTTATGTCATAGTTTTTAGGGTTCCGGACCCAAAGGGTAAAAACGGGACCCTATTACTATGACTCCACTGTCCATCTGTCTGTCTGTCACTAGGCTGTATCTCATGAACCGTGATAGCTAGACAGTTGAAATTTACACAGATGATGTATTTCTGTTACCGCTATACCAACAAATACTAAAAACAAAATATAATAAATATTTAAGTGGGACTCCCATACAAACGTGATTTTTTTGCCATTTTTTGCGATAATGATATGATAATGGCCCTTCGTGCGCGAGTCTGACTCGCACTTGGTCGGTTTTCAATTATCAGCTAGAAAGTAGTCTCTTTATACTGTCGTTTAACTAAGTATACAACTAAAACCAACATTTTCGTCTAGACGTCTACATATCTCTAACGATCATTAAAGATGTTCACTCAGTATAACATTATCACTCTAATTAAAAAATTCCGACAACAAAGCCACGTCTTCTGTTTATTTGCCAGCATCTACAAAGCATTGTATATTATTTTGATAATAACTACTAGGGACCTTTTTCCACTAGCTGATTTCATTAATTAAATTTACCCCGCGACTTACACCGTCATATCTTTACCCCAACAAAGGACAGACAACTATTATCATGTAAATTGTTACTACATATTTGCACGGAGCTTTACATTTTATCTTTTTAACATTTTCAATTCTAATTCTATCTGGCTGGTATTTCATTTTCAAAATTAAACTTGCTAGAATATTTTTTATTAAAAAAATACCATCGAGCGAAGTTAAAGACTTATTTGTGCACGGTTATATTAACGACGGAAAATAAATTAAGAAAATATTTGGGACGAACTTCGTTTCCTAAATATCGCCAGATCAGACCCTTCTTTGAGTAACCAAAATGAACGGAACTTCCATATTTGTACCACATGTCTGCAACATAACCATTTTATTTTGGTCGCAAAAAAATTTTGTACACGTACGCGTATGGAGGATGTTTGTTGTTTATTAGAAAACACTCGTGTGCCATAGATATAGATTATTATTTCTACTTTGAAAATGTTACCTTTTACCCTCATAATTCAAAGGAGAGTACCCTTATCAAAGAACTGAATGTAAGCACATTTTGTCGAAGCAAAAATTGTTTAATCATTATTTATTCAAGCCATAAAGTTTTTCATTTTGTTAAGGTAAGCTTTTATCTTGGCGGACTTTGATTAACTTCGCTTTTTATTGTCGGCTTACTTCGAGTCAATGCTTAAATCTTCGAACGCAATAGCTACTATCTGTTGTTGAGTGTATGATGTTAATGAAAGATTTTATAACCTTTACCTTTTTCATTTATTTATTCGTTTATCCTCGCACTGGAACGCCTTGCAGCAATTTTACCAATGGAGCACAATCTTATAATAAACTCACTTTAAAAAAAAAAGAAAAAGAAATGTAAAATATCCCTCGCCCTGCAACTTTGTAATTTCCACTCTATATTTGATATGTCGTAGTTCGTTTATGCCTTCTTTGACTGCATTGTATGTTTAACACGGTTCAAATACAGTGTTTTTTCATGGGTCGTTATTGTTAACAGAAAAAAATAATTATCTACCTTAATTTGAATGCAGGGCCTTTTTTATAAATAACAAGAAAAAGGTCAGCTTTTCAAATAAGAATTTGTAAAAATATTCGTACAATTCAATAACAAGGGACGGTGTAGAATCTATTCCATTAGAGTACCCTACGTTATAAATTTGTGATAGAATTGATAAACTATTTTCCAGAGTATGCGATTTATTTTTTATTTATTCATAGTTTGGAATAATAAATTCATCTAACATAAAGCACCTGCTATAAAGCTTAGTGTATTCAATGCAATTTATTTTGTAATATTTACATACAATTACAATTTATATTCTAAAAGTGTAAAACTGAAATGAGATTTTTGTGTTCATATACATTATATTCAATACCTTAGAGGCTTACCAAAAAAAAAACGAAATAACTTTTTAAAACGTAGACCAACAAACTTTTGTAATTTCTCTCAACTTATATTTATCCCAAAACAAAAATCTTTTCACTTTACGTGCGCACAAATAGACACACATATCGATAAATTACTTCGCAGCTGTATGTCGGGCCTAGTGCCAACAATTGACTTTCCGTCGGTGAGGCTTTTAAGGAACAATCGTGTGGATTAGCCTGTGCTCCGCCCGCACTAAGAATGTTAATGGTTTGCTATTTACGCCTGTATATACGTCGTTTCTTGGTGTGCCTACATGGATTACCAACTTGTGTGGTGCGATTTTATCTTTCCCTCCCTAATTGCGAGTTAATCCGACGTCTATTTCGGCTTGTCATGCGTTTCTTTTGTTGGTAGAATGGTTTTTGTCAGATTATTGTGACTAGCCGTCGTCGGTTCATGTCGTTTTATTGGACGTTGCTTTCTCTTGATCAGGATCTGTGTTAGTAAAACCAACCACTTTACTGATTAAACCTTTAAGTTTTAATTTAATACGTTTTCCCAATTTCAATTTTTACCTTAATAAGTTCAAACCTTGATCTTATAATCTTATCAGACCTTGAGCTACCCCTAGGTATATCTTTAAAAGATTTGTAGGTGTGTATAGTAATACAGATACACTCCACAAATAAAGTGCCCTTGTCATCTAATTTAAAACAAGGCTCCACGTATCTTTGTTTAGGATTACGTTTAATAAACTACCGAATTGAAATAAGCAAACATGTTTGTATAATCCCACCGGTGACAAAATCCAAGCGAGTTTATAATAGGTTAGCTACAATTTTTCATGAAACAAACATAAATGGTGGACGGGATAATAAATTGCTGTTTGTTTTTAGAAGTAAAATTAGAACACGTTTTCTTTTTAAATTATTGCTGTTTGTTTTTGAGTGAATGTTTGTTTTGCATGCGTGTGAGCCAAATCAATTGCAAACATTCAACCTGAAATACTGAAGAATCAAGTTAGGTACACTACGGGTCATTTGAATTTATCAAATATTAAGTTTCAAGAACACAGAGAGAGATTTAATTATATCTATTTTCAAATCAAATCAAATCAAATTGTTTATTTGCATAATACAGGTAGGTTCAAACAGATGTTACAAATAGATATAATAAAGTACACTGTATCAATACCTAATAAGGTGTGCAAATATATATATTATGACAAATTTATTAAATAATTATTAAAATAACATTACAAAATAATTACACTTAAAAAAATAAAACAAAATAAAATAAATTCAAAATACTACAAATATCAAAAGTGAAATAAAATAAAAAAATGTCAGATGATTAAATTACATGTCATAAACTTAACAATCAAATAAATTAAAGAACTGTCAAATTTAAGCATGTCACACTATTTTTAATGTCATATTATTCAATGTCAATAAATTACTCTTACTGTAAGTCTCTATCTATATTTTTATCCTGTAGGTAGACCTTGATATTATAATAACATTTATTCACTAGGAATTTGTGCAGCTTCGACTTAAATTGATGTACAGGTAACTTTTTGAAATCGTCAGGCAATTTGTTGTAAATCAATGATGACATAACAAGAATACTTTTATTGATTAGTGCGGTTTTCCCATATGGTTTTTCAATGTCTAACCTTTTTTTCACGTAATTGTCTATAGTAGCTTTTAAAAGCAGTCTTATAATAATTATGGTTTGATTTTACAAACAAATTTAGTTCATATATGTATAACGAAGGCATTGTCAGAATTTTTAAGCTTTTAAAATAGGGTTGACAGCTGGTAGTTTTGTCTACATTACACATTGCTCTAATGCATTTCTTTTGAGCTTTAAATACAGATTCCTTATCGACTGAGTTGCCCCAAGATATAATACCATATCTTAGGACAGGCGCCACAAGTCCATGATAAGCAGCTATTAGACCTAGGAAAAATCAATAAACCAATAACCCTTATTTAATCTTTGCTTGACAACTTGAGCGAAGATTTAGGGACCATATACCAAGGTATAACTGTGGAGTTCTCAGCTTTTTTCCATTCAAGGAAATATAGGTCAAATAAATCTGGAACTAAGAAGTTACTTCGATGCTGAGCAACTCCGGATTTATGAAGGTCTCATTTGAAAGCTGTCGCTATTACACATAAAATACGGTTCAAAATTGTTTGGTGGCTAAATAAAATGGTGTCGACAGGATCAGACATATTGAGGAGTGCGTTACAGCCAGACTTTAGAAAAATAGACCGCTTATGAATTATTCAAATATTGTTTCCGGCATCTAAGGGTCCACCGTGAAATTGATATCCCTTGTCGAAACCTCCTTGTTTGGATAAAAGAACTGCCTATTGCGTGTCTAAGGCCCGATTTTTCAATAGACTGATAACTTTTAAGTGAGGGATAAAAATGGCGGTATGACAGCTTTGTATAGAAACCTAGCTGACCCCCGCGGCTTCGCACCCGTCAAAATTATATTACTCGTAAATAATGTAGCTGTCCATAGGTGAAAGAATTTTGTAAATCGGTCCAGTAGTTTCGAAGCCTATTCGGTACAAACAAACAAACAAACAAACAAACAAACAAACAAACAAAAAAATCTTTCCTCTTTTTATAATATTGGTATAGATATGTCAATCGGCTATTTTTATGCCTCAGTTAAAAGTAATCAGACTATTGAAAAATCGGCCGTAAAGGTCTATCCCACACATATCAGGGCCGTGCCAGGGACGTGGACGGACCGTGCCCGGTCAGGGGCACGGCCCTGATATGTGTGGATAGACCTTAAATCTATTAAAGGGTTAAACATTATTCTGGCATCTTTTTATATTTATACAAATATTTGTTAATATATTGTACTACTTGACCCGGCAAACTTTGTTATGCCATAAAAACACCAAACATTCATCTACCCTACCTACCCTACCCTAACAACCCTACACTACCTACCCTACCCTACCTACCCTACCCACACTACCCTACACTACCTACCCTACCTACCCTACCTACCCTACCTACCCTACCTACCTACCCTACCTACCCTACCTACCCTACCTACCCTACCTACCCTACCTACCCTACCTACCCTACCTACCCTACCTACAGTACCTACCCTACCTACCCTACCTACCCTACCTACCCTACCTACCCTACCCTACCCTAAACGGGATAAAAATCATCAAAGTATCCTATGTCCTTCTCCTGGTTCTTGGCTACCTCCCTACCAATTTTCAGCCAAATCGGTTCAGCCGTTCTTGAGTTATAAATAGTGTAACTAACACGACTTTCTTTTATATATATATATATATATATATAGATTTATGGTGGCCCACACCACTGTTAAAATGTTTACAAACATTAATAAACATTTTTTAAACAAACATTTGAATACAATGTAAGTTGCTCCCACACTGCTGAAAAATATGTTCATGTTAGGTAATGGTAGTAAACATAAAATTTTAGTTACAAATTGTAACAAATAAAACATTTGTTATATAATTTATTAGTAAACATTTATTCAGGCGCCAGCAGGGTATGCGGAGAGTGCGGGCCCTGTGTGTAATTAGTGTCCTGTTTAACTATTTTCGTCCCAATTAAATTCTGTAGATATTTAAATTCAGAACTGTTCGTTCTTAAAAAATCATTTAAGCAACCGTTAATGCCTAAATCCTTGAAATTGTCTGTAGCACTATAAGTTTATTTAGCTCTTAGCGTTTGGCGCATCCAGCTAGAGCGCTTTTTCTTTTTCTTGAATAAAAAATAAAAGCTAATCTAATGAGCAAATCTTCTTCCATTTGTAGACGCTTAAGAACGTAAATCCAAATGCGAGCCGATGTCATGTTTTTAAATGTTATAAATGTTTGTAAAGATTTTCCATCAGTGTGGGAGCTCTCGAAATATTAAACAATTTCTAACTTTTGTTAGTAAATATATTAGTGTTAGAAAATGTTTGTGCGTGACGGTGTGGGAGCACCATTACAATCAAAAGCAACGAGGGGCCCCTTAGAGCGTTAAGTCGAAAAAAAAGTTGATCTCATTAAACCTCTTGGCACAGCTACATATAAAAAGGAAGCTAATTAGCGTAATTAAGCTCAGTCATAACACATGCTGATTACAATTCGCGGATCCAAAGAAATGTTAACAAAGAAGAGATATGATTATTTCATTTGCCAGGAACTTATTCCGGTAATTTATGAGGCAGATGTTGCATTGTTTTAGATCAAGCTTGTTTTGTTCTATTTTTGAGCTCAGAAACGTTCTACCTCTACAGCATCATAATGTATACTCGGTTTTTGTTTCATAAATTAACAAGACAGTTTTAGTATTTTCTCTATTGTTTTTACGATGTCTTTGTGCTTACAACGATTCCACCAACAATTCCTTTGCATATATAAACTACAGAATGCTATCTGCTTCGATCCTTATATTAATACTCCTTTTGCTTCGTTATGGTCATACATCTTGTTTTATTATACACGCACGCCGGTTATGAGTACCACGCATCTTGCCTGTGTTAAGAACATCATCCATAAGATCTGTGTATGTCCTTTCAGAATATATGGTTTCCTCTCCTGGCGTTACGACTCCCGTCTCCCCTATAAATACCTTTTGTTACTCGCCTTTCATTCCTTTCTACATCCTTATAGGTCCAATTTAACTCTTAAATGTGTGTTAATCGTCTCTTTCTCTCTATTTCCACTAAGCTGCATAAAGTACCTAGCACAGATCGAAAAATCAGTCAAGCGCATGACTTGGCCCATCAGGAGCCCATCAGAGCGAATATTTAATTCTTCGCTTGCGTTACGTTCCCTTTTCGCGATGAAGTTTTCTCTTTCCCTTTCGATTTTAATTTATTGCTGGAAGATTATTCTACAAAATAGTTCTATAACTCTTTTTCAGTTAACGTTTCATCACTATTCTACGAAAGCTATTGCAAAAGAAAATTAACTGCAGTTCAAAATCGAATACATCCCATTTTCTCCAAAGCGTATCATTTATTTGTCTGTAGAAGTGTTAAATGAAAAATTTTACGAATCAACCGCTCCTCCAGAGAGAACTATCGTTTTCCAATACTATAAAATTTGAACAAACTTTACCCCGCCACGCCTCGCTCATTGAGTTAAATCTTTTGTTCCTTTGTTGGTCGACAGCACATTTCGCTTAACTTAATTTCTCAAGTACCCTCTATATGGTTTCTCATTTCTTCGCCGATCTTTATTATGATAAAGCTCTAACAGCTATTACTTATTTTCCTCATACTTGTATCGTCTTCTTTGTTTTGTTTTTCACTTATAATGATTTCTGTATTTTCAGTAGTAAAGTTAATTATATGCATTCATTGAATTTGTTAATTGATAAAATTCCGATATCAACATTCAATTTACTGGAAACCCATATCGAATGAGCAAGCATTTTACGTACTTAGAATTCAATATTTTTTTTCAATATTAAATTAAAAGCATTCGCATGAAATGTAAATTAATGAAATACCAACATTTGTCTGTTTTTACAGGAAACATATTATCAAATTAACTAACATTTCCGATGAAACAGCTGGACACTAGGAATTCCAATTGCAAAATATTTTGTTTTGATATGTGGAATAGTATGAGGTATTCAACACACTATATGTAGGATTCAGCATGTTTTCAGTTTGGTTGATTCAGTAAAGGGAACCCAGACGAGTTTTATTAGAACCTAATAAAGCTTTGCGTAATTATGGTGTATCATTAATTACATCTACTGCCATGTCTTCCTCATGTTATATGCCATACATGAGATTTATTTTATCTTGTATGTCAATCAAGGCTTGTTAATATTAATATTAAATTCAATATTCTTCAATATTCTTGTTTCGTCATCTCCTTCCTACCTATCCTATGCTACTTCGGGTCAGCGCAATACGTTTTCTTTCTTCCATTCTCCCCAGTTAATCATCACGCTATCATTCGCTCCTTTTTCTTTCATCATTATCATTTCAAACTAAAGACGTCCACTACTGGACATAGGCCTCCCCCAAGCATCGCTATACTGATCAGTCTTATGCGTCTCGCATCCACCTGATTCCCGCAGCCTTAACCAGATCATCGGTCCATCTAGACGGAAGCCTTCCAACGTTTTTTTCTTTCGTGTTACAATATTCGTTTTTAAAATTCCATCTCGAATATCTGTAGTACTACTACCGCTAAATTGTCAGTTAGTAAAAATTGCAACGTCACCGTCTGTCATTGAGGTCCCCAGGCTCTGCAGTGAATGCTTGATATCCGAAGTATGCATATTTTACATAACTCGATCCTCTTCGAAGTAAGCTATCCTAGATAGGATAACCTAACAGCAAAAAATCTTTGCTATAGATACAGAGAGTTATTTATCATCAGCTATATTTTGGTTTTTAGTTGCCGCTTTAATCCGGTATCTGCTATTAGTGAATATTCACTGAAAATCTTCTTCCCGACACTCCTTACCTACGATATAAAAATGCTTTAATGCGACACCATAAAAAGCTTCAGACCACATAAAGAATACATTATTCATATATTCCGTTATCATTATACTGCATCTCATTCGTAACATGCCTTGTCCTTTCCGGCTTGCTTTAGTGGTTCATGATCATCTTCCAGCCCATGTACCATATTAGGTACCTACTTGGGGTTGGCGTAATACATTTCCTTCTTCCATTTCGTTATGTCAACCATCACGCTATCACTGACTCTCTTTTTAACCCCCGACGGAAAAAGTGGGGCGTTATAAGTTTGACGTGTGTTGCTGTGTATCTGTGTGTTTGTCTGTGGCATCATAGCTCCTAAACAGATGAACCGATTTTGATCTTTTTTTGTTTGAAAGGTGACTTATTAGCCGTTCAAAAGTTATACACATTTTACTCTTTGAATCTGGCTTTTTCCGCAAGATATCGTGTCATTATTACGTGTTGCGATAGATTGACGATTGAAGCGTGTGTGCTACATATACTTAATTATATGTAGTTTAAAAAGCATGAAATAAAAATTAAAATCGGGGGCTTTTAAATTTGTAATTTTATCTTGTATTTCATATTATTCGTCTCAAAATCCATAAAAAATTTACCTCCTCTCCCTTCAGTTGATCCTTGTGGTTTATAACTCAAATATTTTAGGTGCTTGATCTCTTTGACGCTGCTAGCTAGATTTTACAAGCTAAAAAAACAAGAACCCCCTGAATGAAATACTTTCAATAATGAAATTCCTCTAGGCGCCCCATTTTGTTAGGCAGCTTGGCTCCGTGCCATTCCGTCAGCTTTGGCCCAGTCTCCTGTTCCCTAGGAAATTAAACTGCAAAAACTAAGTTGTCAGGAATATATTGCGTCCGCTACATAGTATCAAGTGCTGAAGCGTTCATGGCATAGCCAAGTGGTTTCTATAAATATAAAAGATGGACTAGGTCCAAGTTCCAAAGATTTGATCTAGATCTTGCATATTTTGGTGTTTGTTACTTAATTTAGAAAATTATATTCTTCCAATTTCCCTACCGATACCGATGTATGTAAGTGTGTTCGGGTCAAATTTTGCAACTGAATTTTAAAGCAGTTATCCTCCACCGATTAAGATGAAATTTTGCATATACGTTTAGTTTGGATGAAAATGCATGGTTAGCTAACTGACGTCATTCTACATCCAATATGGCGGACGACCCAAGATGGCGGACTAGTTATTTTTTGTGCACTGCCATGATATGGGTATGAAATGAAAGGGTTTGCTGAGAAGAATACGAAAAAAGGTACGTCAGTAGATTTGATAAATCTTATGTTAAAATTCAGTCTGTAGTAGGAAGTCTACTGACAGATACTTTATTGGAAACGACCGTAAATGAATGTTTCAGTTAGAAGCTAATTAAATGGAATAAAAGTTGAAAGCAAATTAAATGAGGTATGGTAATTTAACGCACCCCAACATGGGTGACAGGTAAACTCATTTCAATGGGAAACGTTAAATAATGTTTAATTGTTAATTCAGGTACCCATTTCCTTTTCTCTTGTTAAATTGTAAACAGAAGCAGCTTAGCTAGCCACAAAATGTTGTTTAACATCATCAGGGTATACATATACTATGTAAAATTACGCGGAATAATGAAATTCGGTTCTACGAAATGCGAAGTGTTTTATTGGGGTGGTTACTGAGCCAATAAGTGCGCAGGTGCGGTTCGTCGAATAGGCTTCACCGTAATTATTTCTGGAAGTATTTATTTAACATAACTAGCTTTTTCCCGTGGGTTTTTTTGCGGTTTCGCCCCAGTGGGCTGACCCACAGAAACCTTTCATGTTTTCGTGAGATAAAATGAGTGTTACTCGCCGATAGTTGTACCTTTCTATGAAAAAACACTTTTTGCAAAAAAATACTACCGACTTCCAAATAAGAAAACTACAAAGTGAAAAATTGCTTTATTTTTGGAAATCGGTGTCCATTACGTACTTTGTGTATGAGTTTAATATGTAATTTATTTGGTTCTAAACACGGCTGATATGAATTTTCATACAACTTTTGCCGGCCGCTGCTCGCATGTATATAGCCAGTACAGTAATTGCGATTTGTCTCAAAGAAGGTTGTCAAAATAATGCTCAAATTTCTAAACATATTTGAGAAAATAATATTTTTGTAAGAATCGACGCAGGTTGCAGTCTGAAGTTTCTGTCTACACCCATGGAAAAGGGTGCTAAGTTATGTGTCATACACACATAACTTAGCACCCTTTTCCATGGGTGTTTAGATAGGTCATTCACGCGGTGATGACAGGGCTAGCCAAAAACGAAGTATAGAAAGAGTATATTGGGGTACCGACATAGAAAACTGATATTATGACCGTTATGAAACCGAGATACTATCTGACATAAGGTTCGCCTTCACAGGTGTCAAAATACTTTCTTATCCTAAGTGAGTAGTATTAACAATGATAACGAACCTAATGACACAACATTGTAACATTTTATGGTAGAAAATAATAATATAATAATATTGTCTCCACTACAGGTGTTTATACCCAATCATCTCCACCATAGCCCCAAACTAATAGACGTAAAAGATTAAATTTACATTACACTTCAAAAACCCGCAATTTTGAACACCTGCAGAATAGTGAGGAAGTTCATGCAAATTGAAGAAAATGAAACAGTTCACAACACTTCTTCTTCATTATAAAAAATCACCACACGCTACATTGACTTGGCTATGTCCCGTTGATGTAGCTTAAACTAGCCAAAGAGCTAAGAAACAGTCCATGTTTAACAAAACAATAAGAAAATGATGATTTAAGTTTATTAAGTGTTTTAAATATTACTCATTGTTGTATATAAGTATGAATAAATAACAATTATTTAGCGTTCAAGTGGTTTAATTTTCTGTTTCGTGTACTGAAGTTTAAACAAAGTTAATGCGCACGCCACCGCCATGAGATCGTCATAAAAATCAATAACATTAAGACGAAGAACCGATTTAATTACATATTTAGAAAGTAATTACCTACTATTTACAGCCCCAATATGGCATGTACATCAACCACACATATTTGCAAGTCTACATCATTTTGGTTTTCCGTGACAACAGCTTCTTATATTAAAACTGACAGTGACGGATGTCTCACGATAGATGTAAGCTAAATAAGAAAATATTTTTTTTGCAAAAAAATACTAAGTGCTGACTTCCAAATAAGAAAACTACAAAGTGAAAAATAACTTTATTTTTGGAAGTTGGTGTCTTTGAAAGTACCAATTTTTTGCGTTATAGATACCGACTTCCAAAAATAACGTTATTTTTCACTTTAGTTGTTTCATTTGGAAGTCGGTAGTATTTTTTGTAAAAATGTTTTTATTTTTAATTTTTCACGTTTTGTTGTACCTATCTAATAGGCAAGTAGTTTAGTATGGTACCTATAATGCCAGAATACCATGAAACTGAACATAACCGGTGAAATGAGTGTGTACCGAGGTGAACTGTACACATCTGCGTACCCCTTTAGAGCGTACTGGCGTGATGTTATGTTATGATATGCTTCACCAATATAAAATGGGACCAATTTCAGAACAAACTCTTTCAAACAAGAGAAGAATTTTCAAAATCGGTCTACAATTGACGGAGATATCGGAGAAAAAACAAACATAAAGTCGAACATAGACCTCCTCCTAACGTAAACCTCCTCCATTTTGGTAAGTCGGTTAAAAATGTCTCGTACACTAAACGCATTTGGCTTTCATTAAGAGGAAATGCGGTCGCAGACATCCGACTGAATTTCATAAGTAAAAAGCGGTAAAAGCTAAGTATAAAGTAATAGGCGAGAGCCAAACCTCGAATTATGACTAATGTATTATATGTATTGGGCCTGAAACAATTTTGTTCGCTGTGACCTACATATAATCTAATCATTCTAGCCCTGTAAGGAAAAAAAGTAAAAAAAAAAAATTTTGTTATGTCGTCGAAATTTACATATTTCAACACTAATTTTAACGCATTTTTGGGCGGAAATAAATACCATATGAAGAAGGAAAATTGCAAAACGGCCACCGGTTCAATAATTAAAATATTTTTATTTTGAAAATATAGGTACTCCCAAAGGACTGTTTATAAAATTTCGCGCGCTCGTTTTCGTCCTAAATCATCATCCATTTCGCTACAAACTGACAAAAGTGCTAATTCGTACGCGAACTAGCTTCTTACTGCTCATCACAGCATCTATCTCTTTCGCACGTGTTGTCGGATGAGATAGCATGCAATTTTACTTCTTATGGCATTTATTGCCGCCCAAAGATGCGTTTAAATGAGTGTTGAAATATGGAACTTTCGTCGCTCATAAGTTTCAAATAATTGTTTATTTTACTCTTTTGTTTCCATACAGGTCTAGACAATGATGAGACAAATATTAATCATTTTTTATTTTGATCGTACATCGTCAAACAGTGGAGTAATCTCCAGACTACGTTTGTATGGAAGAATGATCGACTAGTGTAACCTTAAGCATGTATACAAAATAATCTCCAAATCAGCGGTTCCAATCCCGTCAATATTTTGCTTTTCTCTCTCCATATGACAGGTTTCAAATCACCGCGTCTGTGGGTCAAGTTAAACACGCACCGATTCACATTTCAGCGCAAAGCGATAAAGTCGATAGTTTTGGGTGCAATGCGGCTACCAGATTGGGAGTGTTCTTTTTTCAATTCACTGCGTTCTTTCAGTGAAAAATAATGGGAAATATCGGTATCGATAGGAGTTGTTGAACTGTTTTTTGAGAGTTCCTGACTAAAATTGCTTTTAATGTATCTAGAAAAATTATTTCGAAATTGTCTTTAGTCACAGACTGAAGTAACAACGTAATAATGTAAAGTCCTATGGATCCACTAACTTCACATGAAAATATATGAAAGTTCCTGAAACCAAGAAAATCTTTCTATGCATAGAATATGCATAAAGACTAAACGTCGCAATGTTGTCTAAACAGAAACTCCTGTTGGCTACTATCGCTTCTATTTATCATACAAAAGTTGCAAAATTCATGAAACGTAAAACACTTATCATTTCTTGGACAAGGTAATATTTTATCTTATGCGGCACAGCTACATTTGAAGCAGCATCATTCTTGTTGAAGAGGCCTTTGGCGTTTTATTTTTAGAGTTTCTTGAATTTAAACTTTTCCGTGGTCATTTTAAAATCTGCAAGTAAGTCTCCTTGATATATACCTACTATTTCAAATATTTTGTGATGGTTTCGCTGCCAAATATTGTATTAACTTCCCTTTCAATTAATTCAATTTAACAGAAAGTTGCAGTAACCGAACTTTGTATTTCATTATCATTGAATTTAACCATTTACGAAATTGTTTGTACAAAATAGCACCGCCGGCTGACCTCACATTATATTATAGTTTCTATGTAAAATAGAGCAAACTACACTGGCTACAACGTAGAGACCATATTCAGTTTGAAATGAGGAACAAGTTTATAAAATAACTTTCTACTTCGACTTTTCTAATATCTGTTTTGTATTCCGCTCACGTTTCCGAGGTGCGCCAAAGCTTACCTACCGTTGAAAGTCGATGTCGATTCGATTACTCGCTTCCCGAATACGTACACCAAAAATCTTGACATATTATATTCACAGCAGCTCTAAGTTCTTCGGAGGTGTTCGTGCGACAAATAGAAATGTGAGGACTCCTTTCATCCGCAGCGTGACACCCCGTCTCAAAAGCCGCTTTGACTATAAAATATTTCTTATTGTACTTACGTTTTACTTTAGTACAAATTTGAGGATGCCAGCCTTTGTGATTTACTCAGTCGAGCGAAAAAGGCAAGTGTTGCGATGGTTGAAATAATCAAAGGGAAGCTTCATTTTTGGTTCTACAATTTACAAAAAGAAAAATATTTGATCAGTGATTCTTTCCTCCCCGAAGCTGACATTTATTGTGGTTTAATGATAAAGAAACAATGTCATACAAAGTTTGCTGTCGGTACATCTAAACATGCCTCACAAAGCTTTTGTTACTCTCAAATATTTTTCTGAGACAGACGTATGCTTTCAACTTAGGTTTGCATTTACCTTACAGCGGCCAAATGAGCCGCTGTTATTTTAAACAAATTAATCTTCCAAAGTTCAGCTTCAAATGCCGACGCCGTTTGAAAATTGGCTTCAAACTACTGTTCAGTTGGGGCTTCAATGAAAATAAATGAAGGCATTTTCCCAACAAATCGATGGTCAAAAAGTACCCACTAACATTTTACTCTATTTACTTGGCAACGCAAATAGATTTTGTGATCAGGTCCTACAGTTCGTTGAGAGCTCTCTTCTGGTACCCTTTATTGCTTCCGATGTCACATGACCGCACTGGTTTCATTCTACGATTGAACAAGTATTTCAATGAAGGACTTCTGGCTTTCTTTTATTTCGATCGTGTTTGCACATTTTATGCTCACATACGTAATTTAAACTTGAACTTATGTTCTATAAGTACGATCCATTGTTAAAACCATAACCAAAGATCCTTGCGGCTATGCTCTAAAGAGCGTTGCAATTAATCGATTATGCAAATCACGTACACTAAGGACTTGATTGTATTGTGCGCAAATCCTGATTGGAGAAATAATTAGCTGTGTTAGTATCGAAATTACTGGCATACAAGGCTCTTTGCACAAGATCAACAACGTATTTACATTTTGAATTGCACAGATTCTCGCTCCATTAGCAAATATTTTATTAGGAGTCGGAAATGAAATATGAAACAGAAGAATTGTATTCGATTCCTAACTTTACCGGCCTGTAGTTCGAGACTAGAATCGCAGATGCATTGATTTATTTTAATTTCACGGTCCGAATACATAAAGCCGTGGGTATCGGCGCATCGAATAGCGATACAACACGAACGATCGACGTCAATGCCACAAGTTTATGTGCGCCTCGAATATTGTATGGGAATGGAAAATATGTTACATCTTTCTTCCATTTCAGAACATCTGGCTTGTAATATTTTTGAACATGAGCCTTTAACATTTGGAACTTGTTCAGAAATAACTCGATTGGCTTTAGGCAATTCGGCCTTGTCAAGTCGCATTCAATATTTTGCTACATTGATTTTTTGATTGTGAAATTTTGTCGGAATATTTATACTTGAGCTTCCATTGTCTTTCATGATCATTAGTCCAAACGTGTTCAATACTTAGATAATTTATATTTATACGTGACCATGTTGCGTATTGTTCAGCGTCGATACGGGAAAAGTCTTCAGTAAAACGTTTTTACAACAAAAGAAAAGAAAGCTTCCAACAATCAAGTATTCCGCAATACTTGTATAAATATAGAAAAGAACCACTCTCACGAGACCTTCATATTTGAAGACCCACTTCAGTAACCTTGTCCTTTATTCGTCTTAAAAATACCAAGTCCTCTAAACGGTACAACCATAAAATGAACAGGTTCATGACGCGAATAAAGGTTTTTATAAAGAAAAAGAAACGTGCCGATTTCCGGCAACGGTAACTTTTGACAGCTGTTGATATGGGATTGCGAGCTACTGGGCATGACATGCACGGAAATTGGGGGATCATAAATATTCAACCCTTCATTTATCAGTAGATAATAGGCGGACATGTGGATGACATAGGACATCATGAGGCTCAATATTTAAGTGAAATCGACGAAAGACTCCCGAATTTTCAGCCCTTCATAAACATTGCGGTTAGAGTGATTTTGTACCACTTGTCATTGGAAAGAGTTCTATTGTGTCTGTCCACTCTTTTGAAAATGATTTATTTGTTAAATGATTATGATAAATAAGTCAAGGCAACCCACTCAATTAAAAATGTTGTTGCTTTTGAAATAAATCTTCGCCAGTGCATAACAAATATATACCTACCAGGAAGAAAATTAATCATTCAAAAGACGCTTTAGCTTCTTCATTATACTTAAAACTTTCCTTATAAATTATTCATTCAATTAATAACCGTGATATAACAATACACCTTCACTTGACAGGAGTCTATGAAGCCGGTTTAGAGTTTGACGTTTTAATACTTTTAGTAGGGTACCTACAATCAAGTAGATTGAACTGTGATAATGCAATAGATATACGCTCGACTTTTGCATCTTCAACGGCATTTTTCATAGTAACTTAGTTAATGTATTCTTGTGTATTAGATGATAATTAAGTAAAAAAAAACACCCACAACAAAGAATAACTGAGAGTTTATATTTCAAAAGATCAATTACTTACAAAAATTTACACAAGTAGGTAAGCAGAAACATGTCAGACGGACAGAATGGAAACCATGTCGATGTTGATCCCACGGTGGCTGGTGGTGAAAAAGCGACGACTGGTGTGCGCTGCTTTTTATACACTCAGCGAGAGGCTAAGGATGTGATATCCAATAGTATAATAATATGAGAAAATAACTCATTTACAAGCTTTTTATTAACTTGCAATGTTTGTCTGTATGTATGTGTATTCGGGTCAAATCCAGCAACTGATTATTAAAACAGTTAAGCTCAACCGATTAAGATGAAATTTTGCACACACTTTAGGTTTGGATGACAATGCATGTTAAGCTAAATATATTTATTAGTAAGATAAATAAAATTAAACAGTTTAAAATTTCTGCCGCGTTAGTTAAGTGGTCGCAAGCCCTGCTGCTGAGTAGGTGGTCCGGGGTCTGGGTCTTGGAATTTTCAATCGGATATTTCTCAGTAGCCGCTGAGAGTCTGGCTTTTTGACCTGGTGACAAAAGGCCCCCTAGTATAGATAGTTGAACTCATATTTTCGCGCGTCGCCATGTGTGCGTGCGTTTGTAATTACACTTGTGTTAGCCAGCTTTCATTTGTGTAGCAGTGCCGCGGCAGTCGTCGCCGCGTCGTCCCACACATAGTGCCGCGCGCAAAGATGAGTTGAACTATCTATAGGTACATGAAACTTAGACATAACTGGTGGAATGTGGCTGTACTATATATAATTCTTCGGAAAATGCAGGCGTGATGTTACTTAAAATGTTCTGCCGTGCTTCTACCTGATTAAAAATTTTCACATTCGTTTGTTCCTCCGGCATCTACACTTGTCTTCATTAAACAGAACAGTCTTAGAAACTGTACACTCTGCCGAGGGTGTACGTTACAATTGATCGTCTTACGTTAATCTTAGTCGTCCTCAACACTTTCCCTCTCTATTATTTGCAATAATAAATTATTTTTATTGTAAGCGCTCGTAAACCTCCTCCCGCGATATATTACCGACATTAAACGAGACTTCCGAGTTATTTATCGATCTCGTTCGGCGTCATTTGCGTTAATTAATAATTTTTATTAATTTATTATGTTGTTTGTTTCAGGTAATTCAGATGGTGATCATCTTAGAAAGATGCAAGATTGCACCTTGTAAGTTTATATTTTGTAAGTACTTTCATTAGGCATGCTTTTTCAGTTTTCTCTGTTCAGTTTGTCTTCGAGGTGATGTGTTAAATGAGACGAAAAATCATCTGATGCTTACACAAAATATTTTCAAAGCACCCCAAACTTTTGGAAGACAAATAAAATTCTAAGCGAGAAATAAAAATAGCCTCACACTATTCCTCACATACCTACATAGGACCAAACTTAAGTTTCCATGTATAGTAACAATCCAATTGTTTTGATCTTGAAAGATAAGGAATCAATGGTAATTTATGTGTTTCGTTATTGTGGATCGCCAACGATCGCTCTTTCGGAAACTCCCTTCATTATCTCGACTTGAGTGTACGACTTTGAAGGTCTTTTACAACTTGGTCTATAAATCTAGTTTGGCAATTTCCATAGAATTATTATTCATTGCGACCTAGTATCATGTAACTTACACAAATCGAGGCCGGAACTTTTGTACTTCGGTCTCGTTTAGGCGCCCAACTTGAGCCTAAGCGAGAGTACAATAGATTCATCCCTGGACCTTTTATAATGAACACGCCTAAGTGTAATAGTTAACTTTGTTTCATCTTTTGTACTAGACTGGTAGGCGAAGTCTATCGTTGAATAAGGCTCAGTTTTTTATCCGTAGTTAACCAATGGTTAAATATCCTAACCAATGGTTTCAAATTTCGATAAAACGCGTTTATTCATCAATTGTTAGTCTAACAAATGCTCAAATAATTAACTCTCCAACTTATTTGACCACTAGTGGACGCCTCGCGGTTTCACCCGCGTAGTTCCCGTTTCCGTGGGAATACAGGGATAAAAAGTAGCCTATGTCACCCGGGGCACACTCCACTATGTAGCTTCCCAACGCTGAAAGGATTTTTGAAATCAGTCCAGTTGTTTTTAAGTTTATTCGTTACATACAAAAATACAAATCTTTCCTCTTTATAATATTAGTATAGATTATAATTATATTTTTAGTATAGATTTGTAATGCCAACAATGGGTGAAAAAAACGCAATTAAGAGAAATTTTAAACCATTGGTTAGCATATTTAACCGTTGGATCATAAAACTGGTCCATATTTAAATTAAAAATAAATAACTTTAATCTTTTTTTTTTAAGTTGATTGTGACAGTTGCCGTATGACACATACATTCAATATCCCTTCAATGAATTCAGCTCAACTTATTTGTATATCACAGGAACGGCGCAATTAATACCATAGCTTCATGCTAGCGGCTATGAATGCACTGCAGAGAAAAAAAATAACAGTAGTTTTTGTATTTTTTTACAATTAACTCTTTGTGAATAAGAATACAAATGAATTTTGTCTACCGTATTTAATCTATATCGTTTTAAATTAAAATTGTGTTTCATTGCGGTTACCGCTTTTGGATTTGTTTAAAAGAAAATAAAGCGGCGAAAGAGATAAAGCGCTTTCAATATTAACCGTTTTGCAGCACCCGCATCTGTGCTTTTCGTTTTGTCTGAGGGATTTCTCAATTTGAACTGTTGATTCTATTCTCTTTGCAGCGATTTTCTGTAATGCTTTATGACTCTTTTAATATTTGGATTCTGTCGAGTGTTTAGTACACTGCAAAAACATCTAGTCCAATTAGAAGGAATTTGTTTAGTACTTTTTGTCGAGTCATGCAAAGGTAATCGCTACTGATTTCTTTTCGACGATCTCATAGTTGTTCATAATTATGAGTACAATGACTTCTTTTCAGGAAAAGGTCAAACGCGAGCCTATCAATAATAATAAAAAAAATGGTTTGTACCATTTACATTCTGTATGTTTTGCTAAAATAATTAAAATTGCTTAAAAACTAATGGTGAATATAATAATAATACACATCATCATCATCTTCCTGCCCTTATCCCATGTTACTTGGGGTCGGCGCAACACGTTTGCTTCTTCCATACCGTTCTATCCCCCGTCATGTTATTACTGACTCCCTTTTCTTTCATATCACTCCTCACACAGTCCATCCATCTTTTCTTTGGCCTTCCTCTCCCTCTCCATCCATCTACATTTATATTAATAACTCTTTTAGTAATATGCGTTCATCCCTCCTCATCACATGACCATACCAGGACAAACGGTTTCCTTTCAACTTTTCTGCCACTGGCGCCACTTTCAAACTGCCTCTAATATACTCATTTCTCACTTTATCCAATCTCGTCACGCCGCACATCCATCTCAACATTTTCATCTCTGCTACATGCAATCTCCTTTCATCCATCTTTTTCACAGCCCAACATGCCGATCCATACAGTATGACAGGTCTAATCACGGACTTGTAGATTTTCCCCTTTAACTTGAGGGGCATCCGTGGGTCGCAAGTTGTTCCAGTGACCTGACGCCATTTCATCCATCCTGAGTTGATCCGGTGCGTTACGTCTCGGTCTACCTCGCCATTTCCTTGTACAAGACAATATAATAATAATACACAATGTAATATTTTATGAGCTAATTCTGGTCAAGCGCAAGCCTACCAAGTAAAAAAAGCTCTTCGATCGTAATAATACTTTTCATATCGAAAAAAAAGGTAACTTTGTTACATGTTTTAAACACGTTGTAGTATCTCAGTGAAAGTTGCGAACAAACGTGATATCATGGAGACGGAATGTCGAAGCACCCTCGACGTAGCGACGAACACTCAAATTACATTGTTGCCAACATGACTTTTTAAGGCCTCGTTATATTAGCAAATTTTTTTCATGCTTGCGGCTCAAAGAAAGGTTTTAAGATGAAAATGGTGAACGACGCTGTTTAATAATGTTATTATGATTTTGTGTGGTATTTGGGTGGAATTATTATGTCCGTTGGGACCAGAGTCTAACACAATTTTAATGAGCTTGATTAAACTGAGTTTCATTTCGTGCCTTCAACACTGTGATCTGGTTTTCTCTCCTGCTGCATCATCATCATCATTCAGCCGAAAGTCGACGCATCCCGTGCGTCTCGCATCTACCGGATTCCTGATTCTCCACTGCTTACAATAAGCAAAACGACTAGAGTAAACCTTATCGCAATTTCTTTCCATCTCTTTGAGCTAACATTATTTGTAATTTATACACAAAACTAAGTTAGTCTCGCCTTTGGTCTTATCATTTCTTACAAAGTGTTTTAAGAAAGTAAAATTGTGCCGCAAGGTTGATATTAAAGCTCTCAAAGTGAGGGCGAATGAGAAAAGGAACTGTGTCTGAGATTAAGTGACTAGAAACTAGGTTTTATTTATACCGCCTTTTTATTTTTACTTTGAGACCAAGAAGTACTTCAAGATATAATTTATATTTTATGCCATTTTGAGTTTCCCAATGTTACAAAAAAAATATTTAAGTCCGTGTTTTGTCACACCAAATATTTTACGTGCGGAGTTACTTTGAATCTATGATGGGATTCGCTCATGTCAAATTGCGTCTTGCATTGGCTTGCAGAATTGTAAACCATGGTTTTCTTGGTTTTCTGGGAAATAGGGATGACTCCATCCCTATTTAAAAAAAATTCAAACAACCATAAACACCATTGACCATAAAAGAAAGTACCTCACAATGCTTATTATTATTACCATCTAAGAACACTGTCGTACCGGTCTACATAATATTACACAGGATTACAAGCTCTGCGGGATTACCGTGGAAGTAATTACTTGGACAGTTCGCCGCTTGGCGCGGACACGGCAGGCGTTTGCAGCTGAAATTAGTTAAAATTAAGGACAGGAGGGGAACGAAAATTTTTCCACCGGGGTTACACGCGCCACGGCGTCGGATGTGACGCTTCTGTTCCGTTTAGTTTTGTGCTCGTTTACGCTTAGTTTACGCTTCCGAATGTTTTTGTTTAGTCCATTTTAACCTAATTGTAGTTTTCATGAGAACTTTTTAGCTAATCTACCTATCGTAGTAAGTACCTCACTGTAGTATACATTGTTATATTCTTCAAGATGTCACGTTTTAGCATGTCTGGCAACGAGTTTTTTAATCGAACCCATCAATTCTAGGGGCAGTATCAATAATTCATTTTATCCTGTCATTTTTAATACCTCTCTGGGTTTTAATATTTTTTCCAGATGCTCGATCATGTCGATATTAATAATTAACTTGAAGTGACGCGTAACACTTCTAACAACATGTCTAAAGTTCAAGCTGGGAGATTTGATTAGCCGGACGAAAGCCCCGACAGAATTCGATTAAGTCAGACAGTGTCGCCTAAAGTTTGGACCTTCATAAATCGGTTACCCACTGGCACAGTTGGTGGCCGAATTCAAAAGGAGCGTCCTCACTGAGAGCATTCACTTGTAATGAGCATTCGACGTCGAATATTCGAGTGGTGTGGACGTAGCTGAGCGTTACAAAGCTTACAAGCAAGCGCGAACTTCGCCTGGTGTGGACGTCGCAACGATTTTCGCGGAAACGGCTCGCAATCGAATGTTCACGCAAATAAAACGCTCGAAAGCTAGTACTCAGATGATGAAATGTAGGAATGTATGTAGGAATATTACTGGCCACTTGTAAAGCCTGGAACAGTTTTTTGATCTTAAGTGTTTGTGACCTTCGAGGTCAATAAAAAAAAAACTATAATGCTGTAGCCACAACCGCTCTATCCGACATTTTGAAATGAATGACATTTAACGAGATCGTATTCGAATGCTCCAAGATCGCAAGGGAACGTTCGACTCGAACGTTCATAGTTTTGCTCGAATGCGAATGCTTGTTTACAAATGCTCACGAACGAATGCCCCCAGTGATTACGCTCCTTAAGGCATTCATAAAAACTGCCTGTAACATTAGGCGTCAAATAAAACATTATTTCCTCTACGACCGACTGGTTCGATGTTAATTTCGAGCTTTACAATGACTTCCTATCGGGGCAAACGTGGAAACTTTGTAGACATTTAGCTTCGAAACTCGGTTTGTACAGCATCGTCAAAAACTTTATGAAAAGGTATTAATGGTGCTGCCTTTACAGTACAACGGATGTACCCGTATTAAAAGTTTTGATGAAATTACGGAAATGGTCTGTACATTGTAGGTCCTCTTTCTCTTTCCCTCTGTTTAAATGAACTTTTAGTTTAGTCTACCGTATACTATATTGATGGATTAAACCCTTTTTAACCCCCGACGGAAAAAAAGTGGTGTTATAAGTTTGACGTGTGTGTGTATCTATATATTTGTCTGTGACATCATAGCGTCCAAACGGGTGAACCGATTTTGATTTATTATTTTTTGTTTGAAAGGTGATTTTGTCGACAGTGTTCTTAGCTATGTTTAAACAAAATCGGTTCAGCCGTTCAAAAGTTATGGGCGTTTTACTGTTTTAATCGGGGTGTTTTCGCAAGATATCGTGTCATAATTACGTGTTCAATAGATTTCCGATCGAAGCGTATCTACTATGTACTAGATAAATTATGTAGCATGAAGTAAAAAAGTGCGGGATTTTTTTTCAATTTTGAAATTTTATTTGTTGTTTCCTAATGTTCGTGCAGCATCTTTCAGCAGACCAGCTCCATAAAAACTAAAAACGGTTGTGTATTTGTAACATTCAGAAGACCGAAACGTGTTCCATATGTTTCTGATATTGATGAGAGTCCTAAGAAAACATTTTAGGTAATTTTTCCCTGAAACCGTTCCTTTTCATTGTAATGTTAGTACCTACCTACATAGTCAAGGACTTCTTGGCTTAGCCCAAGTTAAATTAAATGGAGTTTTCTTTGTTACCGCACCGAAAAGAGATTTATTAAAATGTATTATTACTTGGGTACCTACAGAAGTTAAGTATTGTAATGGTCGTGAATAATGGTCTTGAAAATGTTACTACAACGTTAATAAATGCTCCGTTAATACTGCCAGCTCATTCTTATTAAGTTTTAGATGTAGGTATTTAGGTTCTTCTAAATTTTATGTGATGCAGCACCTACCCTAAACCCTACTTAAGGGTACACTAGTCGAAAATTCTTCCATACAAACGTAGTCTGGCTTTAGATGTATGTTCAAAATAAAAAATTATATCAATTTGTCTCATCATTATCTAGCCCTGTATGAAAGCAAAAAAGTAAAAACAAAATTTACTTGAAAGTTATGAGCTTCGAAAGTTCCTTATTTTAACACTAATTTTAACGCATCTTTGGGCGCAAATACACCATAAGAAGGAAAATTTAAAAACGGCCTCCATACAGGGATAGATTAGTAGTTCAACAATGCAAAAAAAAATATTTTGAACAGATACATTCTGTCCTTTTTTTCATGATATCCAGACTCCCAAAGGTCTGTTTATAAAATTTCGCGCGCTCGTTTTCGTTCTAAATCATCATCCATTTCGCTACAAATTTGCAAAAGTGTGTATTCGTACGCGAACTAGCTTCTTACTGCTCATAACAGCATCTATCTGTTCCGCACGTGTTGTCGGTTGATATAGCACGCATTTTAACCCCGCGCACAAAATAGTTCGTGCCGTCGACTAGTGTACCCTTAACAATGAAAACTGGTTCAAATTTTAAGAATCCTAGCTATGTTTTGTTATGCTTATCAACTACACGTCTTTAATACATGTACGTACCTATATACATGAATAGTATGCATATATTTTCTTACAATCCGTGAAAAAACATAAATCGATTATAGAGTGGTTTTAATTGCCTTTATCATCATCAAAACTTTCTTCTTTTATCGCTTCCGTAGTTGAATCTCTATTTTTGATTTATCGATGAACAATAGAGTTTCCGTAGATAGATTTATATAGAACGTAACGCTTGTGTAGTTTTGTTTTTTCACAAGCTTTTATTTAACTAGCAATGTATGTAAGTGTGTTCGATTCAAATCTTGCAACTGAATTTTAAAGCAATTATCCTCCACTGATTAAGATGAAATTTTGCATACACGTTTAGTTTGGATGACAATGCGTGGTTAACTGACGTCATTCTGAATCCAAGATGGCGGACTAGTTTTTTTTTGTGCACTGCCATGATATGGGTATCAAATGAAAGGGTTTTCTGAGATGAATACGAAAAAAGCTTGATTTGAAAAAAGATTTTTGAATGCATAATTTTATTGTTGAATATCTTTTAGGTACCATTCTCTTGACTTTATCTCATTGAAAATCAACCTTCATTTAAGTATGTGATCCCTTGCCGCAATATTGTCTTTCAAACAACCTTTACCTTTATTATGCGTAATACTTTCATTGTGCGTATAGCTAAGGAGTGGCATTCCCTGCCGGAGTGACTGTTCCCCGATAGCTACAACCTCGGGGTCTTTAAGTCAAGAGTGAATAGGTTTCTTCCAGGCAAGCGGGTTTCACCGTCAACCACATCATTGCTTACCATCAGGTTAGATAGTGGTCAAGCGCGAGCCTATCTATAATAAATAAAAAATTAAAATTACCTATCCCAAATCTACTCCCGTTTTTGGTCTTCCTCTAACACTCTTAAGTATTTAATAATAATAATAAAATGTTTATTGGTACAAAAAGAAGGTTACAATCATAATTGTTCACAAAGTATACGTACAGCTATATTGTAGGAACTACATTGTAACCATGGGTAATGAATCCTGCCTCTCAAACTAGGGTAGCCTGTATCTTGAGAGACAGTATTCGGGTAAGTTTTTGCATACATAATATTAAACTAAAGGTGAGTACAACATAGTCATCGCTATCACAATGTATTTAAACAATTTAGTATACAATTAAACAATTCAACAAAAAAAAAAAAAACAATAAGATGAAGTATTAAGATTTAAAATTAAGGTGTGTGTAGGTTGAGTAGTGAGTGTGGGGTGGAGTTTGTGGGTATTTTTCTAAGAGATGTAGGTGAGTAACGATTCAGTGTAGGAATAGTCCTGGTGTAGTAGCCACTCAGTGACTTTACATTTCAGTGTGTGTCTGTTGAGGTCTTGAATGCTGAGTTTTTTTGTGAATTTGATTGTAAATGTGGGTGCATAGTGTGTAATATTGGTGCTTAGCAAATGTGGTTTTGTGCTGTGTGAACGTGGAAGGGATCCTCCGTTTGTTAGTGTCGGTAGTGGATATTTTGGAGTGAGTTCTGATGGTCGTTTTAAGCACGAAGAGTTGTCGAACTGTTAGCACCTTGCAGTCCGCGTATAACTCCGATGTTGGGTATCTAAAGGGTTTCCGGGTCATAACTTTAAGTATGGCCCTCTGGGCACGCTCAACCCCCAGAAATTTAGTTTTGGTAGCACCACCCCACACGGAAATGCAATAGCCCAGGATCGACTGACACAATGCCAAATAAACCATTTTTAGAGTATCACGGTTTGCAGACTCTCTTAGCGACCTGAAAATATGAATAAGACGCATGGTTCTTGTGATGAGAGCGTCAAGCTGTTTATCCCATCGTAATCCATCGTCTATCTCGATACCCAAGTATCTAACGCTGTCGATACGAGTGAGCGCAGGACAACAACAGGCGGTAGTGGGGTTAGGACATGTGTGGGCTGTTAAAAAGAAAGAGCTGGGCGGAGAGGCGCGACGCCGAATCGCGAAAGGGACGTAAACTGTCTTCTGAACGTTGAGCGTGAGCAGATTTGCATTGAGCCAAGCCATAACCTTAGCCAATGCCGACTCAGCATAGGACTTTACAACGTCCCAGGTACGTCCACAGACAAGAATCGCGGTATCATCCGCATATGAGTAGATTTGGCAATTGGGAAGATCCATATTGCAGAGGTCATTTACATATATGAGGAATAATAAAGGACCCAATATGCTACCCTGAGGCACGCCGTATGTCATATGTCTCTCGTCGCTAAGGTACGTGTCAATTTTTACCTGCTGTTTACGATTTCTGAGATAGTCCTTGAATATCTCGAGTGTAATGCCACGAATACCTAGGTGTTCTAGCTTTGATATAAGTAGGGGAACAGAAACTGTATCGAACGCCTTCGAAAGGTCTAGAAATATCCCTAGACATTTCGTTTTTCCGTCAAGATTCCTAGCAATGAATTGAGTAAGATCAAGTACGGCAGCCTATATTCTCCCTTAAATCTATTTCATCGTCCATTTTATGGTCCTTTTTTACATAAGCACCCAAACTTTTATAACAAACTTCGATATGACGTTTTAACAATATAATATTGCTAGGAGACAGTGGATGCCATTTTCCTCAAATGAGATAAAATTGAATGATATTAAATCCTGTCAGCTTCTCATAGTTAGCGTGACGAAGACTTTTGTTAAAGACTGCTATTATACGCCAATCTGTGGAGGACATATAATGATGAACGATTGGCATTAGCCCCGTTGCTTTATCGTACACATTGTGTAATTACGATACGCGTGTGGAGACAATTACTGATATTGCTCTTACAGGTCATGTCTAGCTAAACTCAATTCTCTTCACAAATGGATTACACGTCCGAGTTCGAAAACTGATCAGCCCAAAAGGGCACATTCAATACGGCCTCTGCATGTGTTACAACTTCCTCATGCCAAAGGTCACGCATGTCCGAAATTGCTAATCTTTACTGCCGATAACACCCACACTAGTGTCAGTTTGATCAGTTGACGGTACTACTAGAAATCGCATTACAATATTGCTCTACTGATATTTCAAAGAAAGAAAAACAGCCTTCTAACCTTTATTGAAATCTTACATATTGAACCATATTTCTCGACACATTTTTCTTTGAAAAGATAGTCCATATTCCTCAACAAAATCGTTTCAACACTCGATAACAGTGCCAGGCTCAGAATCGATCATTTTCCAATACAGGAACGGCGGCATTAAGATGTTCTAAACCTTTCTATTTTTCAACGACGCCCGTTTCAAATGGTTTATATTTCAAGTTGAAAATACAATTATTCTTCGGTACATCGTGTGGAGAAAATACTTATCTCTGACACCTCATTTTACGGGATAGAATTTTATAAATCCCTGGAGTTAGAACACTAGAAGTGGTTTATACTCTTGAAATAATATGAAAATACATACATAAGTTATGAGCACACGATGTAACTGTCATTGCTATAGGGTAATATGTTCTATTTCCATTTAATTTTGCAGAAAAAAGATGTGTTTTTTTATAAAAAGCTAGCGGACGCCGCTAGCTTTTTATAAAAAAACACATAGTTGTTCCCGTTCCCGTGGGAATACAGGGAATAAAATTAGCCTATGTCACCCGGGGATAGTGTAGCTTCCCAACGGTGAATTTTTGAAATCGGTCCAGTAGTTTTTAAATTTATTCGTTACATACAAAAATATAAATCTTTCCTCTTTATAATATTAGTATAAATTAGTATAAGTATAGTTCGTACTATTCAGTGACCTTTACATTTTTTTCTTTTACATCGACATTGCCTTTTTTTGCTATATATTAAATCAATATTTTTTAGTAAAAGACAGACCAAATATTGTTTTTTTTACATTATCGAAATGAAACATATTGCTCATTTTTTTTAAATCTTCGCAATATTTTCACCTCACGAAATATCGCATGCCGATGGGCCATAAACGCGTCGGCCGCAACATACGACACTTACGCTGCATTTCAATGCTTAATACGTTCCATATCAATTGTTATTGAAATACTCTCCATTCGATACATCATATGTAGATTTGGCAATACCTTTACATTTTTAATATCATAAAAGCATTTGGTATTTTTTTGTGTACTTACGCACAACAAGGGATACGTTGATCTTGTTTCGTGAAATATGATTTTCTGTTCTGTCTTATCGATAAAAAATAAAAGTGAAAATATACTAAACATGATCCATAAAATAAACCTAGTATAAAAGGTGTATTTCTGTTTGTATGTATGTTGGTACAAATCCGGTTTCCGTGATTTCGAATTCATAGAATTGTTCTCTGGTTTGAATATAATTCAAACCAGATGACAATTCTATGAATTCGCGTACCCTGGTACCAATGCAGTCTAGTACGAATAAATGTACCTGTAGTAGTTTATTATTATTATTATTTTGAGTCAATAATCTAAATTCTTAAAGTATTTGTTGCTCCTTTGTCCGTGATTTTCTTGTGTATAAAGTTTTTAATAAATCTTCATGTAAGAAAAACATGCCTCGTATACGAATATTACGACGACATAACACTTACTATAAGACATCAAACTGCTACGATTCGACTCCAAAAAGGCTTTCGACAAGGTCGATAACGATTTTATATTGCTCATATTACGGATATTTTATTGCATTGAAAGGGATCTATTCGACCTTCCGATTTACAAATTCACCTAGGAAAACGGTTTCCCGGTCCGGTCCCGTTTTCCATTGTACCGTGAACATTTTATCTTACTCCGTTCGAACTAGCAAGTTGCCTTGTAATTTTAAGCATAAATGGTTCCTTCCAGAAGCTACATATTTGTAGTCGAACCTCGTAAGGTAGGTTTTATAAAAATAATACTTGGTAAAAACGGAGGTTTTGTATATTGAAATGCTGTATTTACTCTGAACACAGTTATTTTTATTGAATTCTCGTAAAACATCTAAATGGCAAACATTTCAAAATCGTTTGTAACTTCCATGTTCAATATTTTTGTTCAACTGCTGGGTTTTAGTTGTACATATTAGTTTTAAATTTCAGTGAAATGAATGATTGATGTTAGTCCGGTTTTATGGACGCAAACTTTCTGCCCAAAACTAATTTATTTTGTTGTTAGCGAAATTGTATTGCAATGGGTAGACATTTGTATGTTTACAATAATAATAGAGAGGCTAGGGGAATTGACTAGATTTTTACAGACCTTTGGTCCTAAGACCTGGTTAAAAATCTTTCAATCTATTAAAATAAGCTGTTTTATTTTTGATACAATACACGGTAGAGTCAATTTTTATTACTTGTACATTTTTAATTAACATTTAATTTTTGACGTTCTAAAGTGCCGCTTATTGGCCTAATTGAAATAAATATATTTGACTTTGACTTTGATATTCACTTGATCATAAGCGAAACTGAGCTGCGGTTGACGATGGACCACGTCTTTACGATCTCCTTTTGACTTAAATACCGCCAGGTTATAACTATCAGGAAACACAGACTCCGGCTGGGAATTCTATTCCTTAGTTAGATCAAACCTGTAGCTACATACATTGAGACGACTCTGCTGCACGTTAAAGTCGCTTCAGAGTTAGACTGTTCCGTTAGTTCAAACCAAATGGACTGTGTAGCAACACGTTATTCTTTCCACGTAAATCATTGCGTCTATTGAATATCTCGATCTACCCTCCGAACCCCCGATAACTGACGTCATTCACGTATTGTGCCGTCTGTCAAAGGAGTCCCTCGTACGTACGGACAATAATTTAAGAGCGTCCCATTCAATTTCTCCTGCCATTGTCTGTATGTAGGTCAGTTTAGCTAGTTTGATGTGTATTCACTAAGTGTATTCTGTGCCACTTCTCGCCGCTGTCTACTCTGAGTTTGAATTCGGTTTTTGGCATGCCTTTGTGTTTTGATGCTGTACTTTCGAGCACGTTTCGTTCCCTTCTTATGGCTAGAGGCAAATAGTGTGTTAATTTTTTCTAAACTCTTTTTATTTTATATTATTTCAGTCCATCCGAAGGTTGTCTGAAAAGACCGCCTTTGTACCCATAGAATTAATTTCTTTTGTAAAAGAGATATGTGGTGTACAATAAATTATATTCTATTCGAAACTACTTGATACTGGAGGGTTTAACTATCTACCTTGTTCTTGTGCCCGACCCTTGTCTACACCAATCGAATTGAACACTACTTATGATTACCAAGAATGTTTTTTAGGCCCGTGCCGTGTGCGTGCCCGTCTTGAAAAGCTTTGACGGAGTCAACGTCGAGCTTCTTCCAAGCCACCATGTCTTCGGCTCTTCTCAGGGCAGTGGTCACCCTGAGTCCTGTAATGGCCCTGATCTGGTCAGACCAGCGAGTAGGTGAACGTCCGCGTGGTCTTTTTCCATCCACCGCTCCCACTACAACCAGTTTTTCCAGGTTATCTGGCTTTCACTGGGCGATGTGACCAAAGTAACTTAGGACTCGTTGGTAGCAGATCGTGGCGGGTCTGGTTAAATATTTTACAGACCTCATATCTCAGAACGTCACAGCCGATCATATCCCACGTGCCAATTATATCAAGATCCATATCCTGGAGAGATAAACCGAGATATCTAATCGAATGTCCATCACAATGACAGTGGATTAACAATCGATGTACTCCATTTGTGCAACTGAACCCTGTATTTCATCCGTGCTGACAGGTGCGTTTGTAACTATAGACATTGCCGGTCCATTACACACACGTTAAACTACGGACGCGTCAGCTCCTTCATCTTATCCACTCCTGGTACTTCCCAGTGATAAATTGCCTACATTTGTTTAAGAAACTCGTGAGGAACGAGGAAATAAACTACCGTCAGTTTACGTTTTTTGTTTGACACCTAAAACCGGCAACTTTAGTTCCGGCCCTTTGCTGTCTTTTCTATTTATTTATGAAGTAACGAGGTTTTATAAGGTGTAATGGGGTAAAAGGCGGAACGGATATGACACAGTTTCGTAACAAGGTAAAAAAGGTTTTAAAATAATTTGGGACTGAATTTTTATCTTTCAGGCTTAGTCCTAATTTGACCGTGAACACTTACTTCCTTTAAGTTAATGATAAATTGATGAGGTACATTCGTAGCAGCCCACATAAGTCCGTTTCACTACGGCAATTTTTAACCCATGAACCCCCAGTAAAAGTTTAGGTTTTGATGTCCCTTTTAACTTTTCCAACCAACAAATAACACCGTCCTTTGTACACATAACCTAATTAAAGTTGCTGTAAGACTAATTTTCTGCCGAATTATTAAAACTTAACAAAACTTCAAAATTAAAATTCCGGAGCGTCTTAAGAATTAAATCTCTTTAGCAATCTTTCAGAGCCTCCTTTTCCTAAGAAAACTTGTAAACAGACCTAATTATTTTCGGCTTTTTAAAGGTGCTGAGATAAGGGACACAAAATAATATTCTGCTTTGGAGAGGTTCGTGATTAAATTGCGGATAATTATTTAGCTAAGGATAAAATTGTTGAACCCGGGTCGGATTTATCCAAGGTCTCAAAGGTTCTAAAGATAGTGGAAGAAATAAGTCTGGATGATACTCGGATGTTAACGACTGATTCTGTCAATGTACAAAGCTGTACTAAGTACGTAGATATGTAATTTATGCACGAAATTCTACGTGGCAACAATTTTTACAATCGGTAGGTACTTTGCCATTTTTGGGCCAAATCAATCTTTATACATGCATTATGGGACCATTATCCTTGACCTTTTGGCCAATAAAAAGATCAGAGTACCTTTTCTCGTTCTATAGCAACAAAATCTGCAGTAAATCACTCCATTCAATAATACGAGTTTGAGATCGCCGAGGCGCATAACTTTTATCGTACCTATCTATGTAACTGAATAAAACACTTTCTCAACTCCCTTTCTTTCTTATAAGCTTCATTCGCTCCTCATTGCAATGTTCCAAGTAATAAATCTCCAACATAACGCTATTAGTCACGTCATATTCTGATGTTACCGAAAGTCCCTCCCTTCGGCAAACAAATGAGCCGTTTAGGAAGACAGAATATCTAGAAGTGATAGGTCTAAGCAAGCGTGAAACGAAGGCTCCTTTATGAAACTGGGTTACCTACCTGATTTTGTTATGTAAAACCGTTCTTTGAATATTTAAGTAGGCACTTGATAGACGAAAGATAGAACGTGTCGTCGTGTCGAAAAAAGAAGAACGGTGCACTTAGTACTACTTTTAAAACTCCTAGTCGAGTAAAAGATAAAATTACAAATTTAAAATACCCCCGATTTTAATTTTTATTTCATGCTTTTAAAATGACGTATAATATACCTAGTAGCAGACAAGCTTCAATCGAAACACGTAATAATGACACGATATCTTGCGAAAAAAAACCAGATTCAAAGAGAAAAATGCGAATAACTTTTGAACGGCTAAACCGATTTTATTCAAACATAGCTAAGAACACTCTCGACAAAGTCACCTTTTAAACAAAAAACTAAATCAAAATCGGTTCATCCGTTTAGGCGCTATGATGCCACAGACAGACTCACAAATACACAGATACACAGCAACACACATCAAACTTATAACACCTCTCTTTTTCCGTCGGGGGTTATAATTTTTTTTTTTTTTACACCTCGAGCAGTAAAATGTACCATCGCATTGGTAGAGAAAAGTTGGCGTTTGGGGACACTAAATCTCTAAGTTTAAACAGATAGAAACTGCTTGCAAGTGGTATTTTACACACTGGCCAGCAAAAAAACGTGTTATTTGCAATAATGTTTCTAAAACAAATTAGAAAACTTTTGAGACTTTATTACAAACATAAATGCGTTATGCCCTTCGTCTTGTCTACATAGTTTCAAAGTTAAAAAGATGTAGACGAATCTAGAATGATAAAACAACCGTTTTCTCTCTGGGGAAAGATTCACCCATTTACATTTTACAAAGAACGGCAGGGCTTGTAATTGATAGCTCTGAAAATCAGCGATTAAGGACTCGGTTTAAATTCATTTGCAGCGGAAAGCGAGACGGATTTCGACTAACGCACCCGATTTCCCTGTGGGGAGGCTTTTTTGCGTGACTTTTGAATGGCGGGAGGTAACATTTTAACGTGGAAATGTCCCTTCTGCGTGCCATGATTATTTTGATTACCGATCCCTCCGTTTAATATTTTCTGTTACTAAACTTTGCAAATATCGCGCAAGACAGTTAGGTTAGGTGGGAGAAACTGGAGACCTTTACCCAGAAATGGGACACAAATTCTAGGAAAGTAAAACTTTCCTTGAATTGATACCAGTTTTGTTGCAATAAAAAAATAGTAATTGTCTTTAATTGGGCTTAACCTAATAAGACTACTAGCTCTCGACCTCACCATAAGACCTTGACCTATTTACAGTGTTGCCGATGTCCATGCTCTGGATTACCCAAAAATCTGACAGAAAATCCCCAATTTTGTGGCAAATAAAATCAATATACCCGACAACTTCCCCACAATTTTTTATCAAATAAATAAATGAAATGTTCATATAAATCAAACATATTTATTACAAAAATCTTCAGTTCTATTTATAAATACTCAAAAGACGTTACATAATTTAATCTACTATTTGCAGCTCTCATTACGCCAATTTTTTTTGGTTAACATATCATTTGAAGGATAAAATTTGAAGCAGCCTCCTTTCTTCTTAATACCTTCTCTAGTGGCCATAAGCGTTATTACAGTGTCAGTGTGTAGGCGATTACGATGCTGTTTTCAAATTCTTTAGAACGCAAACTTTTCTGGCAAATGATGCGTTCGAGAAAGGTAGAACATTCAATAGGCTTATTTTTATTTTTTAACCGACTTACCAAAAAGAAGGAGGTTCTATGTTCGACATTATGTATGGTTTTTTTTTTTTATGTATGTTCACCGATATCTCCGTCAATTGTGGACCTATTTTAAAAATCCTTTTTTTTTGTTGAAAAGAGTACTTATGTTCAGAATTTGGTAAAGATCTAATGAAGTTCTTCGGAGTTATCAACAGAACTCCTCAATTAATAAAGGCAAATCTCTCGGGATTGCTGCAATTGCATATCTGTTTATTGATTATACCATTTCATAACATAACATCACGCCAGTACGCTCTAAAGGGGTACGCAGATGTGTACAGTTCACCTTGGTACACTCTCATTTCACCGGCTATGTTCAGTTTCAAGATATTCGGGTAATCTATTCTGGCATTATAGGTACCTTAACTACTTGGCTATTAGGTAGTTACAACTAAAAATTGAAAAATAAACATTTTCCCCACATAAACGCTCTCCCTACCATTTACCAAATCGGACTGAAATCCTCGCGCATTGGGGAATTCCCCACACATTGACAACGCTGCCTTTTTGCAAACTACTTACTCTTCACTAGCCTGACCTTAGTTACTTTATAAAAAAACTACTTCATTTTAAGAAGCATAAGCTTTTTCTTATGTATTCAATAGGCTCGCGCTTGACCACTATCTCAACTGATGGAAAGCGATGATGTGGTCGACGGTACAACACGCTTGCCTAGAAATAATCTATTCGCTCTTGACTTAAAGACCCCTAGATTGCAGCTGTCGGGAAACACAGACTCCGACAGGGAATTCCACTCCTTAACTGTACGCATAATAAAAGTGTTTCCAAAACGTTTTGTGCGTATGGGTGGGATGTCCACCATGCTAGCTTACATTTGGCATAAAATGGTTAATATAAGTATTAGCTTGCTGAATATCCTAGGATCCAACAATTGTTACCATAATCAGGCCATTAACTCCCAAACGTTGGCTATAAAAGTGATCTAACAACAAAAATTGATACTATTATGTAACTTTTTCTTTTCATGGCCAAAGTATACATCTGTTTCATTCCCAATTCTGTCTCTAACACAGACAATTATGTACCGCAATCGGAACAAACAACTAAGTTACAATCGAACTTAAACAGCTCACTCAGAAACTTGTAACGCGAAAACTTTTATCGTATAGATGGTATCTTTGTGTATAGTGCCGATAAATTAATGCTGTCTCGTGAGATGTTGTGTTGTGGACTGACCACAGGCAGTTCCACACAGCTGTTCTGTGTTGCCAGCTTTGAGGGAATATTTACTTTGATCTGGCATTTTTTTCTGTCTTAAATTCGACACCAAAATGCCAACCAACTCTTCGTTCGGTACGACTATGAAGGTGCATAAAAAATCTTTACGTCTGTGAATGTGTGGTACTAGCACATTCCACTTTGCACTCACTTCAGCGTACTTTAAAACTCTAAAAAGCAAGCAAAGTTCTCCTGTTTGATGTCACAAATAGGATTTCGCATAAAAAAATGCTATCAAAAATTACGTTTCATAAAGGAACACGAGTGGAACTCAGCGTTCGTCACTAATTACCTAACCACACAACAGTTGTTTTTTTAAATCTTACCGCGAGCTTTAACTTTTGCTAATTAACTGACATAACATTTTTGTTGGTAAGGTTTCACCTACTTATTCTACCTTTTTACCGCGGTACTATTATTTACCCGCATATTATATACAATATTGTATTCCTTCTTCAGTTCTTCATTTTAAATATATATAGTAGCCACACCATTTTTTCCTATATTTGGCAGCTCTCATCCGGCTACAACCAGCCAAAGATAGTCACTCCAACTAGCCTGAGTTGTGGGACTCACTTATTTACTTACGTTTACAATTTTTTTTTTCATAGTTCGAGACAACACAGCTAATTTATTTCTTAGTAAATATTTACTACCTTCTTAGTACCTTAACATAAATATTATTTTTTTTACTCCAGAAAATGTTACGCTAGAATTAAACTTTGCCAGCTATGTATATTCTCCCTCTTATATTACTATTAAGTACTCTTAAAAAATATATATTTATTTATTTATATACATAAACTCACGCCCTTTTCAAATGGGCGTACCAGAACGCCACGTGCTACGAGTTTTACATACGTTTTTGTTTGAATACATAAAAAAAACTGAAATATATTTCTTGATAAATATTTCCACGTTGGCAACACCGAAAGCCTGTAACAAATTGCGCGATTGGTTTACGATTGTAATGGAATCCCTTGACCTTCGCATTTCGTGGCCTTTGGTACTAAGAGCCCTTAACTATATTTGAACAACGGGATAAAGGTCGCCACTAGAAGTAGCCGTTAGGATACTCAAAATGTATTCATTTTCGGAACCCTTTGTATTTTCAAAGATAATATAACCTACATCTTAGACTCAGTAAATGGACGATAAAGTCTGCTACTGAGTGTACCCTATAAACTTGTACAACTAATGATCTGGAGACGACATTGGGGTAATCACTACCATTCGTAGGCTGACGGGTGATAGCAGTCTGATCTTATTAGTAAATAGAACAAACTCAGTAGGAACCAACGTCCATGAAGGCGAAAAAACATCGAGAATGCGCAGTTGAAATTCCAAATTTTAATAATATTGATACCATTTCGGAATGCCCCAAAATATTTTAGCGTTTGCCGAAAACATAGTCGTAGAATATTATTTCTTTCTAATGTTGGTATTGTTTCTGTATTATTTGGGAGGCCGGCTTTGTGTTTGTAGTTCCTGAGTCAGTAATAATGATCATAGTCGTAGAATATTAACTCTTTCTAATGTTGGTATTGTTTCTGTATCATTTGGGATGCCGGCTTTGTGTTTGTAGTTCCTGAGTCAGTAATATTGTTCATAGTCGTAGAATATTAACTCTTTCTAATGTTGGTATTGTTTCTGTATCATTTGGCATGCCGGCTTTGTGTTCGTAGTTCCTGAGTCAGTAATATTGATCATAGTCGTAGAATATTAACTCTTTTTAATGTTGGTATTGTTTCTGTATCATTTGGGTCCGGCTTTGTGTTCGTAGTTCCTGAGTCAGTAATATAGATCATAGTCGTAGAATATTAACTCTTTCTAATGTTGGTATTGTTTCTGTATCATTTGGGTCCGGCTCTTTGTTCATAGTTCCTGAGTCAGTAATATTGATCATAGTCGTAGAATATTAACTCTTTCTAATGTTAGTATTGTTTCTGTATCATTTGGGATTCCGTCTTTGTGTTCGTAGTTCCTGAGTCAGTAATATTGATCACGAAATAGAATTATAGGCAGATCATGCAATAAATCATTATCTGGGACATCACATCTTTTATCATAGAAATTGTATATCACGTATATTTGCAATATATTGTCCCGTTCTTTTCCACAATTCATGTACGACCTTGGTGGATTAAATGCGATATGTTGAGCTTTTCTGGCAGGGGTGCCAAATGTTGGTGTCCCGCAACTTGATAATAAATATTATCGGACATCGCGCCACGTGTATTCAAGTGTTCTGTAGCTGTTGTATTTCCGTCACAGTTCCGAACACAAAACAAACAATAAATAGCCTCCGTTACCTTTATTGCCAACATAATTTGCCGCTAACTCACCCCATCTGTGAGGTGCAGAATTGAGACCAAGTCGAAGTGATATTATTATGTTATTTACTTTTGCTTTTTGGATAAAAGAGACAAAGTAGTCTTTGACTTTCTCAATTTGTGATATTAAACGTTAAGCGGCATTATTTTGCTAGTACAAATACAAGGTTCTTTTTACGAAGTTGTCACACAAGGTCTTGATTGTTATGAAACCTCTATAAACAACTTGTCTCTGTTCAGTATTTTAGATGCCCGACAAATAATAAATACAAAAACTTCTCACTGACTTTTACGAGTAGGTACGCCCACGCCACTAGAGTAGGATTTATAGATTCATTGAATCGTCAAGTTAGTCAATCTTCGTTATTTCCACACCCGCACCCTTTAGAATATTTAAACGTTTTAGGAAATCTGTTTACGGTCAGTTAAAACTACTACGCCCGAAGGTTCCGAGGTCACATTAAAAATTAAGTTGATGTCGGTTTACTAGTACCAACCTCGATCTTCTGAAATTCTTATTTTCCATCCCAATGCTCATACTGGCAATGGCCCAACAAAGAACTTGAAAAATTCAATCTCAGGGTATGGAAACGATGAGGCGTTAAATTTGTTTGAGCCTTTCAATGAAATTAAAATACACGAGCTTCGTACGATATCATTTATCACAAAATGCATTATAAATTGGCACACTAAATGGCATGCCTTTCTGATCAAAGTTTGGCTGTAAAACCAGCACTCATCTATTATGCAAGTAGTTAGGTTTTACAATCTACAAAATTAGCATAGTTTGAGAACATCCGAAACTTCCTCACTTGGCTCATCAATTACATGGTTTGGACAGAAGCAGTTTGCGGGCTGCCAGTTTCTTTGTTTCTGTCAACTATAACCCGTGTTATTTCACCGCCCCTTTTATCGTATTTATGGACAATTTGTCACGGGACGTTCGCCGCAGTGGATTACCCACACTGAAGTGGACCATTTGCTTAATGCCATAGTCTTCACCTTTTTAACGCTAAAGTCATATCAATTCCAACAAATCCGTGTTGTTTTACTACCATGGGTACAAAAAGACATTACTGTGCTCCATTTTCATAAGCTTCATAACGCTTATCTCATGCGATATGTTTAGGATCTAAGAGTACGGAATATCCTACTTTCATTAGATGTGGTCGTTTCTTTTTTACTGTTCAACTTCTACGTCTATTAAATAGATAATTTAACAAAGAATTCAGGGTCTAATCCCGAGATGCCTTGCAATATTGACTTGGTTTATTTTTGCAACACCCTCAACCCTTGTAAAGTTGGACCATAAAAAGCACCTTTTGCAGAAAAACGTGGAACGATTAAAACATTAATTGCTTTTCCTAAACTTCGTAATTTTACTAACGTTATCAAAAATTTAAGTCCAAAGTTTGAGACGCTGTAGATAATAAGGTTGAAATTAGGTCTCGATAGGAACATGTGTGAACGTGTTCTCTTGATTGAATCCAAGATCGACGAGCGAATGGAGCAAGTCTCAACAACTTGTCGATGAGTAGAAATTGCGGGTACGTGATCGAGAGGCTGTTCCGATACTAGAAGACTCGATGGTGCAATTTAGAACGAATCGAGAGAGATTTTGCCACGCTTTACCCTAGCCAATTTTACATTTTTATTTACCTTCGGGAAATAACCGTATATTAAAATCTCAATTCTGACCTGTACTACCGTGACCCAATTTAGATCTCTAGTGTAGTTAAACTTCATGCTATTGGCGATAGTTATGGTTTTAGACAATAGGAGAAAATCTGTTAAAGCGTTTCATCGTATACTTTATGACTCAATTCGTCCGAACTGTAGAACTGTCCTTGGTACTAAAAACGTTCATAAAACAAAGAGGAATTGTTTGTACTGAACATATATCTAACACATTGTAAACTACGTCACTTTTTAATGTGTCCCTTCGAGGATATGGGCTGTCATTCTTTGTGTTATAACGCTACGACCTTTTCTCAAATAAACGGCCAAAACCTTAAGATAATGTTTCCAAATTAACCCCTACTACCGCCACAAAGTACTGTTGGAAGGTCCTTGTGGCACGAGGTCGTCTCACCCTTTCAAGGATAAACATTAGAAGTTCTCGGTAATCTAGGATAAGACGTGAATATTTATGAATGTTATTACTTGGTGGGTAGAAACAAAAGAAACTTGGAGATAGTTAAGGCTCTAAATTAGGTGAAATTGTTTGTTTGATCTCAGTTGGATGTAATTAACCTGGGCCTAGACCTTATATAATCAGTTTAATAAAATAGTGGTACGTAAATTGTGGTATGAGACACCTCCTGCATTTAAATCAACTTCCACACATAGACTCAAGATTTGTATGCTGAAACTACAGAACACCACCTGCCGAGCGAGCACGGCATTAGAGCCACGCATTTTATCACGGATTTTGATCCCAAACTGTGATAAAAATGTGTGACTCGAGCCTGTCACAGTAGGCCGTGCTCTCCCGTCTGCTAAGATCCTTGCAACTTCTTTTGCTTTATTTATTTTCATATACGAGGGCAGTTTGATAAGTCCGAGTCTATTTGAAAAAAAAAATAGATTTCGGCAAAAAAGCATTTTATTTCCCAACACAGTCTTCTTTTAGCTCAATTCATTTAATCCAACATTAAAAAAAAATATTCCTTTTATAATAATAGGTTTTATAAAGGCCCTTAAAATAGGCGTTCGTTTCAGTGATGACCTTTTCATTAGAGCCAAATCTTCTTCCACCCAACTATTTCATCAAGTTTGGAAACAGGAAATAGTCACAGGGGGCCTAATCTGCTGAAAATGCTGCATGAGGTAGCAGTTCAGTTATGGATGTTTGCCATGGTGACACGTGCATTGTCTTGATGGAACAGCACTTTTTCTTCACCAAACGCACTTTCATTTTCCTATAGCACAATATCATTTAATGGATTTTATCGATGATTTCTGGCGTGACCACCTCTTTTGGGCGACCTGTATGTTCGGCGACATTTGTGCTGGTACGAGCTCAACGGAACTAAGTAAACCACTTCTTAACCAGTGAAATTGATGGTGCAGAGTCCCCGTAATGTTTATCAAGCATTTCTTCGGTTTCGATTATGGTTTTCCCGAAAAAAAGAATGCTTAATCAGCACATTTTCGTGAAAATTCCCGCGGTTGCCTGCTTTAAATGGCTGGCAAACTCAAACCCAATAATGTAGCTTGCTCATATTTTTACAGTGGCCCTCGTAACTAGTTTATACACGCCGGTTAAGAGTACTGCGCACCTGGACACTTACCGTTATATAGTCTAATATATGAAAGTTTTTTCATAATTTGATCCTTCCTCTCACGACAAATTGCCTCAACCGCAATATATATCGATACATACTTCTAAAAGCTGACTGATAACACTTGATCTATTACAATAGCGAAGTCTCTTTCATCCATCATCCCGTCGAAAATGCCTTTTGTTTAGCATAGAATGTCCACGGAAAAATACGGAGAGTCCTTCGTTTTTTTGTTTCAGGATAAGGACTCCTTGAGATAAAATAATCATTTATCTTTTTCTTTCCTTTTAAAACGCGATGGTAATTGCTTCTCCGATGTAGTTGACGAATACAAACTGATTCTTTTGTTTTTTTGTTTGTGGTGCTCGAATATATCAACATTCCAATTTTAACTTTGACAGATTAATGTGTTCGTTATACGAACGTATCGTTGGACAAAAATGAATAACTGCAAATTACGCGATGCAGTCACAAGTTAATTGGATAATTAATCTGTCGTTAAATTGCTTATTGATTTCTCTTTAATTACAAGGATAGTGAAACATAAATTACCTTTCCTCACCTCTAGATGGATTACTTCAACGTATGGTCGAAGAAATTAATAGTTAGCACTTTGATGTTGAATTCTATCAGCGACAGCGATTATCATGAAGTCCTAAATGTAGCGCTACCCAAATGTCACCCTTATATTTTGGTCTATGTGAAAGTTATATATTTTCAACCTTAGTCTAGTTTCAGTTTACTTAAAAGAGTTGTAATAATGTTCAGCTATATATTTCTTGACTTTACCTTCATGGAATTGAGACTGTCAGTTATCTTCGTCAGTAACATATTCCGATTATGAAAATCCGAAATCCGTTTCCAATATCGTTTACGACGTTGATACAAAAGCGTGCACTTCACGTATTACAGACAGCCATTGTGGGCGTTGTGTTTTCAGCTTGTATTTGTTGTGGCATCGTGCACAGAGGAACAAATGATGAAGCCTGCATTGTGCTCCTTGTATGAGAGGCAATCTGCACTAAACATTACCCAGAACATAGATGTGAGCGTGATCAGAACAGCAGTGATAGCGATTCAATGAATTTAAAAGGAGCGTGATTAAAAATGTAAAAGATTCTTGCTGTGTTTTTCTAGTTTATTTCTATTGTGTGTTAGATAATGGCTGGGTTGCGACTCTGCTTTCGTCCATTGTTTTTCATTTTTGGGTTCATTTTTTAGTGACTTTTTGTTAGGACAAAGTGTTAACAAAGCTTTTGAAATAAAACTCTGCACATTTTTAGCCAGTCTGTATTTGGATTGACTATATGCTAAGAAGCAAAATAGTCCAATCAGAGCTGACTTAGCGCAAAAATAATAAGAGGTTGTCTGCAAGGCATTATTGTGGTGCTTGGTAGTAAACTCGCTACTTACCAAACTCAATACTGGGCCATTCTACACAATAGGCTATGCAGACGTAAACGGTAATAACGGTACGGTTAATGGTTAATTCCCGAACAGTCTCTGGATTATGATAACAGGCATTGAGGATGAGGATGACAGAAGAATGGTGTACAAAGAATCATCTCTCTATCAATCCAAGCCAAGCAGTCATTATCCCATTCACGAAAAAGAGACAACAAGGAAACCTAGGCGAACCCTCCCTCAACGGAACAAAGCTGCCGTGGTCCACCGAAATTAAATATCTAGGTGTAACTCTTGATAAAGAACTCAGGTGGAACACTCATGTGGAAAATATTATGCCAAAGGCCCTGCGGGTGTTCGGCATATGTCGTTCTACCTACGGTAAAACTTGGGGGCAAAAACGCAAAGTGTACCAAGGCCAAGAACAAAACTTGCTTCGTGCAAAGCGCCACTCACCAAGCTACAAAGAACAGTGTGTCTGGGAATCACGGATGCTTTCAGAACAACACGTACGGCAGCAAATAGAAATATACCTCAACATCCTTCCTCTGCATATGATGGTTGAACTCGAGGCAAGGAAGGTATTACATCGTCTTCAGGGAGTTTGCAGACCATAGTCACACATTGGCTGTCTAATACCGGTCTGGAACACTCCATGAAATTCCTGGGATTCACGTTCAAAGCACGGTAATGAACCCAAAACATTCGCATTATAATATTAGTATAATGTGAGATAATAATTATATCTTGATCAATACGAATATTCATTGTCGCAAATAAAAACTTACTCACGCATATTCCACTAAATTGTCTGATGCCCTAACAGACAATTTGTGCCTTAAAATTATATTCTATGAGGTGCAAGCATCCTGTGAGGACACCTTGCATTAATGAAGACATGCAAACGTGTCCAAATGTCCTGAAATATATACACATAGTTTAAATATTCGGGCATGAAACTAGAGCTTTATACAATCCACACTGACCGAGAATGATTATCATATTCCTTCATATTCACTTATGAATATTGTGTTAACTTTTTATATTTTTACCCGACTATGCCAAAACCGAAGATTATGATTTTAGCAGTATGTATGTTTACGTATGCTCAAAAAAGTTTTTTTTAAATAAATTTATCTGCAACATAACACAATGACCCCCAAGGCTTGTTCGAAACTTTCATAGAAACTTTGTTGATAAATACACAATAACTTCGCCCGTAAGTACTTCTAGATTTCCCAGGCAACTATAATTAATTGTTCTCGGTGTTGCATGCATAGTAAATAATTATCAGAAAAGCTGTCGACATGGCTGAATTCTGGTTAAAACACATTTCATTTGGCATCATCTATACGTCGAAATGGCAGTTAGTGGTAAAAAATATTTTTACCACAAGATTCGTCATTAAATATATAAATCAGATAATCATACGAAATCGATTTTACGTGTCCTTAAGTCGAATTTATATAGACTAAAGCAACCCTAATCCTCACAACACCCAAAGCCATATTGAAAAAAATCCTTCATTACAGTCACTATTGGAACGATTCCTCATTTTTCAAAAAGCTATTTTATCGTCCAATCGTCTTTGCTGCCGGGATCAGTGGGGTTCCTGAGATCAATAGGTAAGTATGTAAGTAATAAAGGAGGAAATGAGGGAGGCGTGTTTGCCATTCTTATACCTATCGAATATACATTCCTTACAAAAACGCAGTCAATTTACCTTATAGGGCTCCGTTTGAGGAACAAAGATCGGAGTTTTCTCTTGGTGCTCTTGTTTTATGGAGTTTTGATATGGTTGTATTGGTTCTTGGGTTTTTAATAGCGTTCCATTTGAATGAGCAATGATTTTGAACTTGAAATAACTTTAAGTTGCATAATTATGCGGTTTGGAAAATAGTACGTTGGACCACATATTTTTTGAATGTTCTAACAACATTCCTCCTTTAGATTTATATAGCCGTCTCCCTAAACTCAAGATCCCTCTCCCAATTAATTTCCCATCCCTTCTAACTTATTCTTCTCCAGACCTGCTTGTGGTGTTGATGCGTTTTATCCGCCACAACAATATCAAATTATAATCCCTAGTGCCGATTATTGGGCCTGTAGATGTGGTGTATGTATTTTAATGTTTAATAACTTTAATATATTTGTGTACTTTTATTTTAGTACCGTACTAACCCATCAAAATCAAATAATCAACTGTACCAAAAATAACTTGAGTTTTCGTTTCATAAAATTATCAATCTCAGACACTCTTGTATTCCAATTCACTTTAGACATTGGCAGAATAGTCGACACCGGCTTTGCTTGCCATATAAAAATATAGAATAGAATAGAAGTTGCATAATTAAAATATATATAATTAGGTACCTACGTATTATCGTGTGCAGTCTGGAGCTAGTTAGCTACAGACTGTAGACAAAGTCTTATGTCTATGAGAACTACCTAGTATGTACTTACCTTACTTACATATTTCATCCTGCAAGCATCATGCAAGATATTCAACTTGGCAATCAAAGAGAACTCGCCTATCTGAGCCCTAACTTAAAATTCGAGGAGACATTATGCACAAGATAAAATTACATATTTGAAAAACCCCTGATTTTAATTTTAATTTCATGCTTTTTAAACTACATAGTAGCAGACACGCTTCAATCGACAATCTATCGAAACACGTAACAATGCCACGATATCTTGCGAATAAATCCAGATTCAAAGAGTACAATGGGAATAACTTTTGAACAGCTAAACCGATTTTATGAAAACATAGCTAAGAACACTCTCGATAAAGTCACCTTTCAAACAAAAAAAAACTAAATCAAAATCGGTTCATCCGTATAGGCGCTATGATGCCACAAACAGACACACAAATACACAGATACACAGCAACACACGTGTAACTTATAACATCCCTCTTTTTCCGTCGGGGGTTAAAAACAAACACAAGTTTATAACGCCAAGACATAAAACATTTTTTGTGTTATCATGTCCCTTTTTTTGGTGCACCAAGCAAACTTTTGGCACAAAACGGGATCGCGATATTCGCGTTTCAAAGCAACATAAAATAGAACTTCTCACGTCGGTATGATTGCATCATCTACTTGGAAACATGTTTTTCTTCCTAACGATGCTTATTCAGCATAGTTATTCTTTTAGACGGGGAGGTACTTACTTCAAGATTCTTGTTAGAAGATTGTCGAGAAAACATGTCGAGCAGTTTATTTATTTTCTGATAAATGTGAAAACTATTTATTTAACAACAATTTTGCTTGATTTCTTTTTGTTTTCTATAAAGAAATAAAGACACAGCATTATGTACATACTAGCTTCTGCCACCGGCTTCGCTCGCGTTTATGTCGGAAATTATCCCGCGTGAATGTGCAGTCAAGCAAGCTGATTCATGACCCTTTTGGCCGATAACTCTTTTGAAAACTTCAAAACATTAAAGTTTTCTTTTTGTACCAGTTATGTTGCACTTTATATACCTAATATATAAACTGTATCAACGGCGGTCTGTACAGATAGCTCCGTAATTTTGAGCACTGTACTCATTGCATTAGATCTTTAATTGAATTAAAAAGTATTTTTTGATAAAGCAGAAATTATGTTTTGAATTTGGAATTAACTGTCGTCCAGCATTGTTTGCCTGTAAAACAATATTTTAATTTAAAAAGATATACGAACTATTTCGGTTAAAGAAGCTTTTTTTTAATTAAAAGAAAAATGCCAATTAATAAAACATCAAGTAGATGTTAAAATGGTGTTATGTCATTCAAATGACAGCGAGATGGGTAAACTAATTGTCACTTTCTTATTACATCGATAACATGTTTGTTGCATAATTGTATTAAAAATATGTCTTTAGTAAAATAAGCTTAGGATGGATCATGAATCAATCTTGTCGACTCTACTTCCGGGATTAAAGTATACTTTGTCCTTCTCCAGGATTCAATCTATCGCTATACCAAAATTCATTAAACACGAATTAGAGGTTTAGACCTAAAAGCGTAACAAACAAATAAACTCATATTCACGAAGAATTTATTAGACGAGCATACCAATTAAGCAAACATAAAAAAAACCGGCTAAGTGCGAATCGGACTCGCGCACAAAGGGTTCCGTACCATTATCGCAAAAATTGGCAAAAAATCACGTTTGTTGTATGGGAGCCCCACTTAAATATTTATTTTATTTTTAGTATTTGTTGTTATAGCGGCCATAGAAATACATCATCTGTAAAAATTTCATCTGTCTAGCTATAACGGTTCATGAGATACAGCCTGGTGACAGACGGACCGCGGAGTCTTAGTAATAGGGTCCCGTTTTTACCCTTTGGGAACCCTAAAAAGCTGCTAAATAAAAGTATAGAATACTGCGAACTACATAAAATGAACATGAAAAACATTTTGCTAAAAGCGAAAGATCCATAAAGATATTCTTAATTCAATTCGAAAAATAATACGGGTGGATTATTTTCTTGGAACTTTTTCCAAAATTAGCTTCGTAATGTGCCAATCACATAGAGCCATACTGTACTACCTACTATTAACGTATTGGTAAGTATACTTTTAAAATGTTGTGTAATTAGCTATATTCTTATAGCTCTGATAACATAGGTACTTAAGGTGGCACTAGTCGGCGGCACGAACTATTTTGTGGCCAGGGTTAAAATGCATGCTATCTCATCTGACAATACGTACTCAAAGATAGACGCTGTGATGAGTAGTAAGAATCTAGTGCGCCTACGAATACACACTCATGGTATAAAAATAATAAACGGATGATGATTTAGAACGAAAAAGAGCGCACGAAATTTTATAAACAGACCTTTGGGAGTATGAGTATCAAGAAAAAAAAACTGAATGTATTTGTTTAAAATAAAATTATTTGCATTTTTAACTGCTAATCTATCCCTGTATGGTGACTGTTTTGCAATATTCCTTCATTTTATGGTATTTACTAGCTTCTGCCAGCGGCTTCGCCCGCGTGAATGTCGAAAATTGTCTCGAGGGAACATATTCCCGGGATAAAAAGTATCCTATGTGCTATTCCTGACTACAATCTATCTCTGTGCCAGATTTCATCCAGATCCGTTCAGTAGTTTTTGTGTGAAAGAGTAACAAACATACATCCTCACAAACTTTCGCATTTATAATATTATTATAGTAGGATTTCCGCCCAAAGATTTGTTAAAATTAGTGTTGTAATATGGAACTTTCGACGCTCATAACTTTCAAATACACGTTTCTTTTTACTTTTTTGTTTCCATACAGGGTTAGATAATGATGAGACAAATTGATATCATTTTATATTTTGAGCGTGCACCGTCAAACAGTGGAGTAATCGTCATACTACGTTTGTATGGAAGAATTACTGCCTAGGGCAACCTTAACATGCAATACAGGTATCTAAATTAAAATAACAGCTAGGTATCATCAAAGACATGGAGTTAAAACCCTTTTACAGCTTTATTTAAGACAAGAAACTTAAATTTACGATTCACCGGAAATTTTGTTGCATTAAAGTAGGACACGAATGTAGCCTACCCATAAACACGGTAACAACCCAATCCTGCCATCTAATTTACATTTCACGATAATAGCCACCCGTCACCCCATATTTTTCACCTATTCACGTTCACGGAACCGTTCTAAAAAGCCGTTTAAAATAATACCGCCCATTACCGCCCAAATACAATCAATATACCCTCAATATCCAAGTAAATAACATCAATTAAAGCCGTGTTAGAATTTATTGAAGTTACTCTGGTCGCCATTAATAACATCGATCTAGTTGGCCAGACCTTTCGTTCCGGGAAAGGGAAAACCAGTGAGGTCCTATATGTTGCAACAGAATTTATTAATTTAGATCGCTGATACAACGCAACAGTTATCTGATTTAAGAGCTATTAGCTAATTTGGTCCTTGTTCTACTTTATTGGGCTTTTGTTTTCTTCTCAATTAGATTTAGATTTGATTACTTCTACAATGGTCATTAGATTCTCACAATCTTCTTGCAGTTTTTTGTAAAGATTTTACCCGAATTTCGTTTCCATTTTCCCGTGGTTGTTCATTCAGCCTAAGAGCTCTATTGAGACTAAACACTAAAACAGTATTTTAAAACATATTAAACAAAGCTCATACATTTCTCGTCTACCCAGACCCTTAGGTACTCCAAAATAAACAGTAATAGACTCGCGTACGACTCTCGAGTCTCAAGAGGCTTAGTAACAAGACTCAGAAAACGAGGCTATACAATTTAAGTGCCGGCCCGCCCAACGGGTCGCGCACGGGTTAACAATAATGCTTACGATTCTGATATTTAATATCGATAAATATAACTCCAGCCCTCATCATTTTCGTGTTTGGGTCTTGAGTTACGTGGCAATTAAGGTCGGGGACCACCTAAGCGTCTGTAAAAGTGACCTAGTGAGTAGTATAACGGGTGTCACAGAATGTTAAAAAGGTACTAGAATTAGTTAAAACTCAGTTTATTTACTGTTTAATTAATGAGCAGTATTTCAATTTAAAAATAAATTCGCACCCTCCACTTCCTGACACTCATTTGGCCTGGAACTAAAATTTTCATTATTTATTTCGTCTGTGAGTCTTTGCTTGCTTTTAAACATTCAGGTTGGGTGGCACTAGTTTGTAAACTTTACTTATCAAGTAGCCCCATAGGAGAACATCAGCAAGCGTTTAATCTGGGCTATTTGGGCTGCCATATCACGTCAAGGAATAGTCGGTCCCTCACTTTTTTGCGTGTTTTAACTAATTCTTGTACCTTTTTTAGGGTTCCGTACCCAAAAGGTAAAAACGGGACTCTATTACTGAGACTTCGCGGTCCGTCTGTCTGTTTGTCACCAGGCTGTATCTCATGAACCGTGATAGCTACACAGTTGAAATTTTCAGTTTTTTTGACAATTAATTACGATCTAGCCTAAAAGACTAATAAGCAATTTAACTCTAACTTAATATGTTACGTTATAGATTATGTTAAAACTAAGAATAGTGTCCATTTTCACAGATGATGTATTTCTGTTGCCGCTATAATAACAAATACTAAAAACAGAATAAAATAAATATTTAAGTAGGGCTCCCATACAACAAACGTGACTTTTTGCCGTTTTTTGCGATAATGGTACGGAACCCTTCGTGCGCGAGTCCGACTCGCACTTGGCCGGTTCTTTAAGTATCAAAAACGAAAAAAAATCTGAGACATACTTTACCTTGCGGCACTTTAGTTTCATGTATAAAAGCAAACATCAATGCGAAAGTATTTGTAGATTAAATTGACTACCTACATATTAATAAACCTTGGGGTTTGGGTAACCCCAAAAACATTAACAAATTAATTTATTCTACTCATTCCAAAACTAACACGGTTAACAGCGTAAACAAGACCACAGAACAGGGACTTTGATATAATCACAAACAGGCTCTCAGTGCTTTGAACTCACGTCCCAATCAACCATTCGATATCGTCCACGCTTTGGGCAATGCGAACATGTCCAGTGGATATTGCCTCATCTTGCGTTTACATATTTATTGAGAATATGGTAATGCGGTTTCTCTGGGTACCCTACATGTCTCCATATACTACTGAAACCAGTATCATATTTCTCTGAGCTGGCTTATGTGATCGAAAGATATTGACAGTGCAAGTACATTCAAGTTTTCTTCTATACAGTTCAAACCTCATGATATTGCAGTCAAGGATCTCGAAAGAGGAAATCATTATTTGCCTAAAAATATTTAGGTCCTAAAACTTTCTAAAGTCTGCCAACATGCTGTCACCAAGCCAATGAGCTGAAAGAACTTAACCCTGGTTCAGTCACTGAGTCATTGCGCTGTGCCTAAACAGATTTATTTAGGCAATGACTCTAAACTTCAAAGAAGTTTTACTCGATCGAACAGTAGAAAATTAAAAAATATGCAAAGCAAATCATTACTATCTTTTTGTCTCGCTGATGTCTGAAACAAATAAAACAGTACAACCCTTTTCATAAAAGAATTAATTAGTAAATTCTTTCGTATTGTGAAGCTCCTACCTATCAGCGCATTTCAACTTTAATGATACAGCGAAATGTTTCAAAGAAAAGAGGCCCATTAAAAGAGAGATATATTTCCGTTAATATCTTCGAGAAAACTCTTCTGTGTTCTTGTAATGAGGAAAGCGTCTACGTATCATCGTGAATCGGAAAGCAAAGGAAACGGTCTGAGATTGCCAAAAGTCTTCGCAAATTGTTGCCAAAGCTACTCACGAAGTGCTCGAGAATTATAGAAAAAAATAAATAGAAAGAGAATTGGAAAAAAGGAGTAGTTTGGTGAAAATGATATGAGATATTTATTATTTTATTAATTGAAATTGTGGTATCAGATTATGTTGGTTATTGAAATGAGGATAAAATCTCGAATGTCTTAATTCTAATATCGATATAAAATTTAAATAAATAGATTGATTGAGATTATAACCTTGAAACAATAAATGCAAGATCTGTATAAAGACCGAGACCTTTCAAGATATAATTTTAATGACATGGTAACCAGCATGCTCGTTTGGGGGTATGCGGAACAGGGTGTAAAGTCCCACAAACCTCCATAGAAAAGGGAGGATCCTCCGACCAGGCGGGGGTTGTGTCTGGTCCAGGCAACTGCCCAACGTATATATTGTCGGACTGTTGTATGTGTTCAAATCGCGGCGAAAACTTTGCTTGCGCGATGCAGGAGTTGTGTGACGTCATGTCACTCGTTCGTAAGTGGCGGCGTTGGTGCCGCTACACTCGCAAGCCATAGAGTTCTTCAAAGCAGATATAGATTATTAATTTAATATTAATTATCGATATTGATTATTGTATTTAAGCAGCTTATTATTGTTATTTGTTGTTTTGTTGTTTGCATTCCACGGTGTAAACAATGCACCTGCCATGTTGTCTCTTCACCACCCTTGGTTGACTGGTAGAGAATGCCTAAGGCATTATGTCTGCCATTGTACCTTTGTGAAGGAAGTTTAAATAAATAAATAATTTGTCGTCGCCAAATCGATACCAAATTATCGAGTAACATCTCACTTGATTCCTGTAGGTAAATATTGATTTAAACTATTTTCCATAAAAAAAAACATTGAAATTATTTCTTCCTTAAGCTTATAATATAAGGCGATACAAGCATAATCGTTTGATGTTATCCTCAAGACATTAATTTGCTACCGTCTTTACCTACATAGTCTCAAGAAGGTAATTTATTGTCCCTACATCATTAATTTACCTAAATTCGCTTTCCGATTGCCTCAAACCTATTTTATTTTGTCAAATATAAGAATTTTACAGATAACCCTGTTTCATGCGATCCCTCTCGGAGGGGTAAAAATGTGACATTGAAAAGTAAGGGGGTAAATTGCCATAGAAAATTATGTAAATTCGTTGACATGAGATCGTGGAGGTAGGGACGCAGCTTTGATGTCCGCACATAATATTTGATTTATTTTTTGTTCTACTTTGTGTTTTATGCATTATTTTCTGGTTATCAACATGATTTGTTTATACGTAAACAGTTTTAAAATTCAGGCCTCGCCAGCAAAAGGTCATTCTATTGTGGTAAACATTGTGCTCAACAACATAAAGCTAAGGTTGGGAAAATTATAATAATACTATCGTAAATTGCTAGATTTTTGTTGTGTTTTTGTGTATTCTAACATGACCATATTTCTTGTTTCAGGTAAATACGCCCAAAATAACAACTGTCGATAAATAATAAATAACAGTAAGTAGAGAATACGATAAAATTAAAACTAGAGAAATTCTGTTCTAAAAATGTTCTGACGTTGTTTCTTTTTTACGTCAAAATCTGAAAACCAATGTCTCAGTACAACGCCATCTATGAATTTCATGTTACATCAGTACAGCGCTTTACAGCGCCACCTAGAGAGTTTACTCGCAAACAGGCGCAGTGGAACATGAGCCGACATCTGTTGGGTGGTTTGCAACAGTTGTGTAAGGGTTGTTTGCTCCTGCCCCGTCTGTGCGGGGTGCCTGAGCGCGTATTTATCAGATAAGTTGATAGATGGCGCCTGAATACACTTTATAGCAGCTAAACCATGCCACTTAGCAATATCACTATCGGCACCTCCACCAAGAGTAAATTTTTCAGTGCGTCAAACTTCATGTTAAAAAATATAAGTATTTGAATCATACGTAGATACGTCTTTCCTATGATTGAATCAAATGCATTAGCTTCTGCAACCATCAACACAATTATAGAAATACCACGTAAGATTGGATTAGGACCTATACCAATTCTTTACCAGTTTTAATCAAATTACCGAGATAAAAATACTCAATTACTTAAGAAAATCTATTGCAACTTATCGAGTATTGCGACGCAAAAGCAATAAGGTTTATGTACTAGTTCGTAACAAAACCGCTGACCTGCCGTTTGCAAATGACAACACATTTCTACGTCGATACCAGATACTTTATCCTCACCACGTTTTATAGGTTTGTTTCTGGTCTTGTTTTTTATTTCTTGTCAATGTGAAGTATATATTATCATGTTCTAGTTTCGTAAGCGTAGAAGGGTTTTTGTATTATGTTGGTAAATAAGAAATACGCTTTTGCTATTGCAATCAAATTCGCCTTTGATCCCTTCCTTTTGCAGCTTTTAAATTATATCATTCATTATCCATTTTTTTTGCCTTTACTTTGCCCCACACTAGGAATTTCTGCCTGTATCGTGGGTGCGTTTACAAACATATAAACTCACATACACAACACCCAGAGCCGGCACAACTATCTGTAGGTCATACAAATATTTGTTCCGTGCGGGAATCGAACCCGCGACACGCAGTGCAGCAGTCAATCGCTCAACCTCTGCGCCAACCGTGCGCCATTCACACACATTATTATAGATACCTTTTATCTACTCTCATATCGTAATATTCGAATTATAAACTTCAAAACGAGTTTATATTGACATACTTTATAAACACAATACCGAAATTTAAAAATAGAATCATATTATAACATTTTTTCTCTAACAAAATAATGCTATAATACAATTTTTTTTCTATTACGATACAGGACAAATCCAAGAAGTTAATCACAAGGAGTTTTCATCAATTATTTTTTGTAATGCCATTTTTATAGTACCTATTTAAAAAGATTTGATTTCAATTTTTACTTGTCTATGACAATGCCCGTTTCAGGCTTAGCACGCACTGCGATTTTTATTCGCGCGAATTTTGTCTCTTTCTATATGTTCATAGAGCTCAAAATATTCGCGCGAATTAAATTCGCGCCGCGGTGCGGTGGATTCTGTGGCAAAACATGGATTTCTTGCGGTATTATTTCTGCACGATTTTTTACCGCAATGCGAGCAACTTCATACAATTCCATAGGTCGCAGAATAGGCGAAAAAAAATCGCACGAATAAAAATCGCAGTGCGTGCTAAACCTTAGCGCATGCGTAATGCGGTGATGTGCTGGGTTTTGGCGCCATTCATATTTTGCAGGTTCAGTTGTATTGAATTTCATGAGTTTTTTTATTTCTTGCTTAAAAATGTCTGATATCAGTGAATGTGAAGAAAATTTTACTTCGCCCGATATTTTAGATGCGGCGAAGGAAATTACTCATAATTTATTACCAGCAAAGTCGAGAAAATTATACGATAAATGCTATCACGACTTTATGGCATGGAAAATGCAAAAAAGGTATTTCGTAGGTTCAATCCCAATGTATGAGTGTAGATAAAGTAGTGTATGAAACAGCACATAACTAGGTATTAAAACATTCGTGTGAATACTATTAAAAACCTCGCCTACGGCTCGGTTTTTAAACACACACTCATGTTTTAATACCCCTTATTATGCAACAGTTTCATAAACTACTATTATATTTGATTAAAAGAAATGAGAATAAAGTTTTATATAATATAACTATACTTTACCATTCTTGATCCCATTATCCGTGGTTCCATTCTGCGAGATTATAGTAAATCGACAAAACACAACCCACACAAGATCTCTACGTGGAAAGAATAAAAATAGTGAAGTAACACCCGCAGACCCAGTCGTAAATAACTTAGCTTACTTATGCATCCTTTCTCTTCTCCATTCGGTGTGAGATGACACGGTCTCCTTGTAAACCCAATTAGTATATACCCATCATCATAAAATATTTATACCTTGTCATATCGTTCTTAAAATGTATGTTGCAGCATTTTATGATCCAACAGGCGTATCATCTTAATGATGCCAAACTCCTTACTGCCGAAGTTTATATGAAATCAATAAGATCTGAATGAAAAACAAATATAACAAGTAACTCCATTTCTTTACCAAATGTTTTGTTATCATTCACGTGCCAATTTGACTTCTCATCGATCCTCGAACATGTCACAAAGTTCCCTAAATACATTAACCTGTAGACATTTTCTGGAAGGGAACAGAAAACATTAAACTGCCGTATTTTCTCCATATTATGACGAAGCCAACGAAAGGTAGGTCGATGGTGGCGCGAGATACAAAGTTTTATCAAGTGTAAAGAGTTCGTCGAGACACTCACTGTAATAAGATACGAATTTATGGCAAATTTATATCTTTGTTATGCCGAAAAAATACTTTGTCATGGGAGATTTACGCTTGTATTCTTGTTTTATGTCAACGTTTATTTGAACATATTCAGAAAAGTACATGTTAGAAGATCTCTAGGTGTACTTTGCAGACAATCTCGTCAAGACTGCTATATTCTCCTGTAACTTATCCTATCTAACTTTGGTAGTAGGTCATATAAAATGTTCGTGTAATACGAATATCAGGTGTAATAAAAACGGCATAAAGTTCTATAAACCTTGAACTAAAACGTTAAATGAATGTGATAAAACAGAAAAGAAAGTTTAAGAAAAATATATTTAAAAATGTTCATGAATGAAGTCCGATCTAGACACTAAACCTTAACCTGACCTGACCTTAGAGTAATTAAACAAGGAAAGCATAGTCAAAATCAGCTTGGCTTATCATTATTTCTCTGATGGAACAAAAGTAATTTACCAAGCAAGACAACTTGTTGATTACCAATTCCTCTGTTTCAAAGTAAGAATGCAACAAGGCGTTGAGGTTCTTACCCCAACGCCTTGTTGCATTCAAATTAATTCACTTTCTTATTAAGTTAGCTTTGAAGTTTTCAGAACAATTTGAGAGTACAGATTATAGGTTATTGTTTTTGATGTTATCTTTGCACAATCAATGAGCTCTTCGTTTTTAATATATAGTTCTGTAGGCAGCTGTAATGACAATTTATGAAGTAACTCTTTGAAATTTGTAATCAAACATACCAATGCTATTAACTAAGTACAATATAAAAACGGAAGTGTTAAAGCACTCCTCGTAAAAGCAACGAAGCAAAATTTGTCAGGACTGAAGTACTTTAAATTCTTCAGTTTATTACTGGACTCGGCATTACTCTGCTAAAGTATCACAAGATAAATTAAAATTTCCAGACAACGTGTTTTATAAGCACTTTTAAAAATTCTTTGAGTCTTGAAATTGTCGTGGCCCTAACCTCTTAACATCATCAACACATACTTCATCTAGGAATCTTGACACCGGCTTAACTCGTTCCAACATAGACTGTCGCTGGTTCTTGAGCACGTTCCCAGCTACCGCGATCGCTTGACTACTTAAAGAATCGATATCGGTCCCTAGTCCCTCCACTCTCTTGAATATTCTCAATGTCTCGAGAAGTCTGCGTCAGGAGATAAACTTTCTTAATTAGTAAGACGGATTTTAATAAGGTCAACCGTTATTGTTGATTTGTTCACAACAGAAAATTGTTTTTGAACAATGCTGGCTTATGAACTAAGACCAGACTTATGTAATAGACTAGATAGCGTAAGCTAGTGAAGTTCTGCTCATCTTCATAATACCTAAGTTGGTCTTACGCGAGCCAAATAAAGAAAATATAATAAAGCAGCAGAATATAACTTAAAATTGTTCCATATAAAGTTTTCCATGCAGTTTCCTTTGAAAAACAGGGCCGTTAGGTAAGCAGACTTTAAAAAAAAAATAAGGACAATAATCCAATCAAGCTTTTTGAAATTTCTAAATAAACCACTTTAACCTAAGTTTAGAAGTACTTCAGTGGCTTTCGTGTGTCTTCTAGTACACTTCTAGTCTCAAAGCAGAGAGTCTAAGTTAATCATATTTCAGCCCACATTGAGAAGTAAAGGAGCGTCCTCACTGAGAGCATTCACTTGTAATGAGCATTCGACGTCGAATATTCGAATGGTGTGGACGTTGAGCCAAACGTTACAAAGCTTACACGCAAGCGCGAACTTCACCCGGTGTGGACGTCACAACGGTTTACGCGGCAACGGCTCGCATTCGAATGTTCACGAAAATAAAACGCTCAAAAGCAAGTACTCAGATGATGAAATGAATGAGTATGTATGTAGGGTAATAGTACTGGCCACTCTTTATCTTAAGTGTTTGTGACCTTCGAGGTCAATAAAAAAAAACTAAAATGCTGCAGCCACAACCGCTCTATCCGACATTTTGAAATAAATGACATTTAACGAGATCGTATTCGAATGCTTCAAGCTCGCAAGGGAATGTTCGACTCGAACGTTCATAGTTTTGCTCGAACTCGAATGCTGGGCTCTCTGGGAAGCATTTGTTGCTCGCCTACGATTGCTTGTTTACAAATGCTCCCAAACGAATGCTCCCAGTGAGGACGCTCCTTAAGAAACATAATGAATATCAAAACTTGCTGAGTAGGTAAATCATTTTTTACATTATGTTCATAAAAAGCGACACTCTAAAATAATTATTATTTGAAAATAACGAGTAGGCAACAAGAACTTATAAGGAACTCCCAAAGCGACCTTTGATTTGATACAGAAATGTTGATTTACCAGAAAGTCGTGACATTCAGTAATTTTTGCTCTTAAATTAATTACGTCGCTTCTTCTCTCAGTCTTGTCGTTTTATTTGTTGCGAGATCCTGTTTGAAGATTTTGATTTATGCATTATCCTTGTGAAGGTCAATATGTTGCCATGGTTGATAATAGCTTACTTGCCTACACGATGTAAGCAGCTAGATGTTGCATGAAATATTAAAGGCACGTGCCGACGAACTCGTGTTACGTGACAATAACTTTGTATCGCACATGTTTTATTTAACGCGTTGAACTCGTATCGTTGGATTTAATTTACAAGTCCTCGCTTCCCGGAATTATTAATTACCGAACTTTGGCTTTAGTGCAGAGGCAGAGATGTTATTAAGTCCTGTAGTATTGTCCAAGTTGTGGTTACTCCTAGAACTAACGACTGAAACTTTAGAATCGGTTGTAAAATTATAGACACTAAAGTTTCCGTATATTTAATCAAATTTCTCGAGTGCCATTGTGTTCCGCTTTTGTCTGACGTTCAGCTTTTAAAATGATCCTCTTCTGTCTTTTTATATTAGTTTTCGGACTTGACACAATGAGTTATTACGGTCACTTAATTAATCATTGCCTTCGGTACTTTTCCTTTTTTAATGTAATTTGCTAGATTATGTATTTCTTAAGAGTCGACGTAGAATTAATGGTTTGTTAAAATACATCCATCAGCAAACTAGAATACAAAACAGACGTTTTGTATTCTAGTTGGTTCTGTATCTATTCTCGCCTAGTTCACGATTATACCAATATAGCAGTGGCAAGTGTACCAACCGTGCATCGTATGACAAATGATATTGCTTTGTGGGCACGGCTACAGTTGGAATGCAATATTGTTCTGTCTCTCGTTAAGAGTTCCTGACATTTCTGTTGGAGGTGGTGCTCTGTATAAAAATAAACGTTGTATCTGAGCTCCAAGTTTCAACTGACTGTTACTATTAAAAATACTTGGAATCACTGTTTCTTAGCTATTTCAGCAATTGTATCAGAGATGAAGAACTTTTGTCATTCTTCAATGATCCATTCATAAGATATTCTGCAGTATTACAATCAACAAAGGATTTAAGAATAGCGAAAGCGAAGGAAACAAAATTATTCTTCCATTTTCGTACTTTTCATAAGATGGCTAAGACCCGTTTTATTAGCTTTCATAATAACTAGAAAAGTTTGCCAACCACAAATGAAAATGTCTTGTTATATCTTAATTATACTCAAATTATATTCGTCTCCTTAGAAATAAGTCGTAAACTTAAAGACGACTTCCATTAACGTAAAGCCACAGTTAATTGAAGCGTGCCCCAGGGGAACATACTAGGTCCCATCCACTTTCGCAGTATAATATTTTTCTTAAAGAATGTTACACACACTTAAAATGTCAAGCGAAACAAGATAGCTGTGACTACTGAGGTTTTCGATTATAGTTTCGACAGAACTCGTTATTGCGCGGATGTGGAAAATTCCGGGAAGTTTTCCTGCATTATATACTTATCTTTTATGGACGGTAGGTCCTTTAAATGTAAAAACAATTTTCTAAGGATTTTGACGTTAACTAGATGAAAGTTAAGCCTCTCAAAATCTTCTCCAGGAAAAAGGTACTCGTACACTCAACAAAGACATAAGCAGTCACCGTTTTCTTTTAACGAATGCAAGGCAGCACTACATCTTTGTAACAGATGCAAGACATGTTTCTTAGAAAAGCATTCCCGTTGAACCAATTGCAGGTTCGTTTGCGTCGTGCTTGTTTGACGTTAACAGACTGCGAAGATTAAACGTGTCCCGTTTTTTCGATGCAAAGAAAACAGTGCACTGTCGTCGGTACACGGACGAGAATATTACAGTGTCTGGAGAAGGATAATTGTTTTGCTATAGCTGCTGCGTTTCAACATGGCTATACCTGTCATTGAACTGCATTATTTAAGTTTCTTAATTAAAAATAATTGTTTTAAAAAACAGAAGTTATTTTTCACTTTATTTTGTTTTTTTTGGAAATCGGTTGTATTTTTTTTGTAAAAAGTTTTTTATGTTTCTCTTTTTAGTGGTATGTAATGGATAAGTCCTATAGTAAGGTACCTATAATGCCCACAGTGATGCCAGAATAGATTACCGGAATAACACGAAACTTGAACATAACCGGTGGAATGAGAGTGTACCAGGGTGAACTGTTCACATTTGCGTACCCGTTTAGAGAATACACGCGTGATGGTATGTTATGAAATGGTGTAAACAATAAACAGACATGCAATTGCAGCAATCCCGAGAGATTTGGCCTTAATTTATTGCAGAGTTCTGTCGTACATCTCCGAAGTTCTTCATCAGAATTTTACCAAATTTCAATGGGACTATACCAGAGTAAACTTCTTTCGAACAAAAAAAAAACTTGCAAATTCGTTTATATATGATGGGGTTATGCCCGAATATACATAAAAAGTAAATATAAACATCCGAATTGAGAACCTCCTCCTTCTTGGGAAGTCTTGGGAAGAAATACCGCTTTAGTAAATGTAACACAATACATAGTTTATTGTTCAGATTCCTACAAAGAGGCTGAAAGGCCGATGACCACAGTATTGCTATGCTGAAACAAAGCTACAGTAATTTTGAATCTGCTTGTCAAAGTCAAATATATTTATTTCAACTAGGCCAATAAGCGGCACTTTTGAACGTCAAACATTATTATTGGAGAAAATCGCACAAGAAACTCCATACTTACTCTTTTTTTTGAAAATAGGTGTTTTACAATGTTTACTTATGTACATACATTAATAAATTCATATATGTGAGGACGAAGCACCACCAAAAATAGCACTACTACGAACAGGTATAAAGTAATAAAAGCACTAACAGGTAACTTCATTAATTTGATAAATAGGAACATGGTTCTCACATACTTACAAATATTGCAAACGTAAACTTGATCATGTTAACACATATAATATTCTAATAGGTAGGCTATAAGGATTACATAAAGGTACCTAACAAAATCCTCTATCTAACAAAACTGAACTTTCTACATTACTAGTTACCTAAAATGAACCTTCTTGTTTTCTCTAGTAAATGAAATGCCTGTTTGTGAAGGTTATCTATTTATTTCATTCATGCGGTAAAGGTAAAGTGACACTATGTTAGCTAAAAGGGGCCTGTACTTAGCAGATTAGATGTTAGAGGCTGTAAATGACGATTTTGAGTGAGCGAACTGACCGAGCGTTTTGTGAGTGTGATCAGCAATATTCTGGGTTGAGTTGTTAAGATGCTTGCGTATGACGATGCTTGCGTATTACGATATGGATCTGGTTGTACGGAACCCTCGCTGCCCGAGTCCGACTCGCACTTGGCCGGATTTTTTTAAGTTACGATTAACGAACGACAGAAGTTATGTCATCTTAAACTTTGTAAGTTTACTCCAAGTTCACATTGCAGTTTATGCTTAGTAATTTTCACTGCTGAAGTCGTTTAGAAATTTAATAGAAGCCATTCGCATGTCTTTACTGCATTGTTTTACTGCAGCCAGTGAGTATCGTTGATATTATTCACGGAAAGTTAAGTATCTTATTTTATGTGGTAGGTCATATAAAAAGTTTAACTATTATTTTTAAAATTATTTATATACTTAACGTTCCCCTAGTCGACGGCACGAACTATTTTGTGCGCGGGGTTAAAATGCATGCTATCTCATCCGACAACACGTGCGAAAGAGATAGATGTTGTGATGAGCAGTAAGAAGCTAGTTCGCGTACGAATTAACATTTGCAAGTTTGTAGCGAAATGGATGATGATTTAGGACGAAAAAGAGCGCGCGAAATTTTATAAACAGACCTTTGGGAGTCTAGATATCATGAAAAAACGACTAAATGTATATTTTCAAAATACAATTATTTTCATTGTTGAACTATTAATCTATCCCTGTATGGAGGCCGTTTTTCAATTTTCTTTCGTCTTATGGTATTTATTTCCGCCCAAAGATGCGTTAAAATTAGTGTTGAAATATGGAACTTTCGACGCTCATAACTTTCAAATATATATATTTTTTTTACTTTTTTGTTTCCATACAGGGCTAGATAATGATGAAACAAATTGATATCATTTTTTATTTTGAAAGTACATCGTCAAACAGTGGAGTAATCGCCAGACTACGTTTGTATGGAAGAATGATCGACTAGTGTAACCTTAACTACATATTTTTATGCCCTCTATTAAATTTCTAGAGCGACACACAAGTTGAAAAGCGTAGGAATAAAGTATAAAAAGTTATGACTTTTCTTTATGAAGAACGATTTTATTATGATGAAAGTATTTTGTAGTATTTACTAGCAGTGCTACATACGTAATTGCTAGGAAATAATCTCATAGGGTCGCCGTTCTCGAAATCGACAAGGAGGAATACACATGCGTAATATTTCCATATTCATTAACACAATATAACCACAATAGACACAGAGCGTATTGGAACGGCTACAAGCTATGACTGCCAAATAGCTTTACAGGTAATGCCTGTGCAAGCGAGGTAGTAAGCCCATAGCGTATAAACAATGCAATATCCCATTTCTCCGGCTTAGTGAACAGGATCAGGTTGAAAAGAAGAATATATCGCATGTATTTACCTTGCAACGATGTTGCATTAAATGGCCAGAAATAAGGCAAAATTAGACCTGTGGCAACTAAGGAAAATTACCTTTTAGAATTCTATCAGGATTTTTTCTTAGCTAAAAAGCTTATCGAATTAAAAAATAACACTTTTGTTCTTACTGGGTAATATCTGGCAGTCTGGTACACTAGTTGACCCCCGCGGCTTCGCTTCCGTCAACTGGCTACCTACCTACGTAACCTACCTACCTACCCTATCCTATCCTCCTACATACCAACCTACTCTACCCTACTCTACCTACCTACCTACCCTACCCTGTCTACCTATATAAAGGGTCTTTCAACAAGGACGGGTCGATGATAAAATAGAATAAAACAAGATGTGTGTGAGATATTAACGAAATTTATTTTTTATTTAAAAGGCCCATTTATGCCATTATGGATGGAATATGACATCGTTCAAATGTCCGCCGCGGCTTCGTATGGTGGCACGAATCTGAGAGGTCCAATTTTTAATGACTCTGCTACATAGATCGAGCGAGCGCTACAGATCAATGATAAACAATTTCTTTTGGCTTGAATTGAACAATATGGACGTGAACGACATGTGGTTCCAGCAAGATGGCGCTACTTGCCACACAGCGAACGACACAATCGACATTCTGCATGAACGGTTTGAGGGTAGAGTTAGAGTTCCGCTAGAATTTTTCTTGTGGGGTTTTCTGAAGTCGCAGGTCTATGCCAATAAACCACATTCGACCGTTGCCCTGAAAGCCAACATAACGCAGGCCATCGCTCGGATTCAGCCGGATCCATGCAGTAGCGTCATTAAAAATTGGACCTCTCGGATTCGTGCCACCATACAAAGCCGCGGCGGACATTTGAACGATGTCATATTTCATCCATAATGGCATAAATGGGCCTTTTAAATCAAAAATAAATTTCGTTAATATCTCACACACATCTTGTTTTATTCAATTTTAACATCGACCCGTCCTTGTTGAAAGACCCTTTATATACATATAATCTGAATCTCGGAAACGGCTCCTACGATTTTCATGAAATTTTGTGTATGCAGGGGGTTTCGGGGGCGATAAATCGATCTAGCTAGGTTTCATTTTGATAAAATGTCGTTTACTGTTTAACTATGATAGTTAGATATATTCTCTCGCAGCCTTTTTTGTAGTTAATAATGAGTACTTTAATCACCCAGTTATTGGCACTTTAAGAAATGTCTTCCCTGGCTTCGTAATGAAATGCCCAGAAACGCATATTGAAATACACTAGCATACAAAAATTATAATGACATCGAAGGAAATATTCTAATCTTTATTTTAAGAGTTGTTTCATCTAGTGAAATAGTAATTATACATATATTTTCACTATATAATAAAAAGCTATCTAAAATCCTATTACTGGCATAGAAATTCCAATATTGCGTAATCATAGTTTTCTTATTTTTTTCCTTTAAACTCAGAAGTGCCAATAACAGGAGGGGTGCCAGTGATATGGTGGTTTACCCTAGTACATAATTTTCATCAATAGTTTTCTCAGCGCACGCCAAATAACGAATTTTATAGCCAAAATTTTGCTACTTTAGGTTACATTATTGCAATTTTATTATTTTATTTCTAAGGTTCTAGGTTATTTCATAAGGTTCTCTAATTTTTCTTAATATAAGTTATAGCCTATGTTACTCCTATATAATGTAGCTTGCCATTGGTAAAAGATTTTTTTAAATCGGTCCAGTAGTTTCGGAGACTATTCGGTACAAACAAACAAAAAAATATATCCTCTTTATAATATTGGTATAGATTATTAGTATAAAGTATAGATAATTATTATCACTATACATACATAAACTCACGCCTTTTTCCCATGGGCGTAGGTAGAAACTACAGAACGCCACCTACTACGATCCTTACATACTTCTTTTGCTTCACTCACATTCATTCATCTAGTCATACACACACGCCGGTTATGAGTATTGCGCATTATCAAGATCACGCAATATCACAATATGCTTGAAAAACCAAAGGCCCAATATTTTACTCATTCCAATTAGTTTTTCACAATTCTGTTTAAAAAAACACACTGTAGATTTTAATTTCAAAAAATTGTAGGTAACCAAAATAGGTACTTCGAAATATTTTTTGGTAATGATTGATAGAGTACGTAGAGAAAAACAGCGTAGGTATTTTCTTATGTATGAAACCTTTACAAATTGTTCGATCACTTTTGATAGATAGTTCATGTGGGAAATGGCGAATATTTCAGTAATCCGCTTAAGCGTGTGGTATTCTAAGGTCGACTTGTAGAAATCTGCCTTTGTACTTGTCCATAAAGTTTTAATCTATAATATAAAAATGAATCGCTAAATGTGTTGCTAAGCGCAAATCTCGAGAACAGCTGAACCGATTTCTCTAATTCTTTTTAGGGTTCCGTACCCAAAGGGTAAAAACGGGACCCTATTACTGAGACTTCGCTGTCCGTCTGTCTGTCTGTCTGTCTGTCACCAGGCTGTATCTCATGAACCGTGATAGCTACATAGTTGAAATTTTCACAGATGATGTATTTCTGTTGCCGCTATAACAACAAATACTAAAAACAGAATAAAATAAATATTTAAGTAGGGGTCCCATACAACAAACGTGTTTTTTTTGCCGTTTTTTGCGATAATGGTACGGAACCCTTCGTGTGCGAGTCCGACTCGCACTTGGCCGGTTTTTTTTGTATTTTTTGTTATTGTTAGGAGAAGGTTATAATCTATGGCTACAATGAAAAAAAAAATAAGAAAATAAAAAACTTTGTTACCTTACCTACATAGGTAGAGTAGGTATAGGGACCTACACTATACCTACTCTAGGGTAAGGTAGGGTAGGTAAGGTAGGGTAGGGTACGTAGTGTAGGGTAGGGTTGGATGGGTGGGGTACGTAGTGTAGGATAGGTAGGGTAGGGTAGGTAGGGTAGATGAATGTTTGGTGTTTTTATGGCAAAACAAAGTTTGCCGGGTCAGCTAGTAAATAAATAAATATTCGTGTTTGCACAAGAGCAGAGAGTGTTTGTGTTGAGCAGTGGTGGCCCAGTGGTATCGGCCGCGACTTACAAGTTGTAGATCAGGGGTTCGAGCCCAGGCAAGCGCTTTACTTTGTGTAAATTATTTCATCACCACTGCTCTCAAAACGGTGAAGAAAAACATCGTGAGGAAACCGGCATGTCCTAAAACCAACACTTCGAAGACATGTGACATCCACCAACCAGCACTGGGCGCGCGTGATGAACAACGGCCCATTCCCTCTCACAGAGAGGAGGCCCGTGTCCCAGCAGTGGGAACATTAATAGGCTGATGATGTGATGATGTGTGTTTGCACAAAAATAATATTTAGGACCTACCGCTTCTGCCAGCATCTTCGGCCGCGTGAAAAGAGTTTTGTTGTCCCAAGAGAACATATTACCAGGATAAAAATAATCTTATGTAGCACATACCAGACTTTAACCTATCTCTGTGCCAACATACATACATCCATTAATCCAAACTTTCACTAAAATATTAGTAAGATAATTGATGTATCACCTGCCTAGTTTTTTAACACGTTCTTTTTATTATTTGCCTACCTGTTTTATATTTCACTAGCTTCTGCCAGAGGTTTCGCCCGCGTAAATAGTGTTTTATCATCCCAAAGGAATGCAAATTATTCTATGTCCTTCCCAGGGTCTCAAACTATCTCCATGACAAATTTCATCTAAATCGGTTCAGTAGATCCCCCTACGACCTCACAAACTCACAAACTTTACCTCTTTATAATATTAAGTATATAATATGAAATCTACATTGATATTATAATAGCGTGGGTACACCACATATTAGACCTCGTAGTGTAACAAAATAAGTTTGAATATATAATTATTTACAATTACAAGTAACTACAGTCTTATGAACTAAGTACATTAACTTTCTTGTTTTATATAAAATTCGAATAGCCAATTTTTTTTTACTGCGCCTTAATATTGTAGGTGTGTGGGCCACCTTACTTGAGAAATTATAAGTTCACCATACAAACTTCCACACTCCTTTCCATCCTCTTAAGTATGATTTCCGGAATAAAAACTATCCTATGTCCTTCCCAGGGTCTCAAAAACTATCACCAGAACAAATTTCTTCTAAATTGGTTCAGTGGTTTTAGGCGTGAAAAGATAACATACAGACAGACAGAGTTACTTTCGCATTTATAATATTAGTATGGATTGACGACCAAGATTTATAGAATATCTAGCTATTTATATATTTTTTCTAGGATGTTTCGCAAATCTGATTTTATTTTGTCGACTTCTAATTTAGCTGGCAATAAAATCAGATACAAAGTAAAAATCTGATTTTCTTAAGGCACCCCCAGAATATAAGCTCCCCCAGACAGGCGCGGCTTGATCTTGTGATGAGAATGCGACAAAGCCTGTTCCTAGAAATTGTTCAATGGATATTACTACTATACGTAGAACTATTTCTTAATGGTTGCGGAATTTAATCAAATTTTACTAATAACTCTTTAAGTCTAGAGTGAATAGGTTACTTCTAGGCAAGCGTGCTTCACCGTTGACCACATCATAGCTTACCTTTTGGTGAAACAATTGTCAAACTTGATCCTATCGATAATAAACACAAAATCACCAAAATACCTATCGGACAGATACAAAACAATTATCACGGAATATTACGTTTTCCCATTTGGCACTTTAGAACAAAAAAGTCTGCAATATGGGGCACTCCAACCTGTCACTGGTACTGCAATATTGCAATTTTAAATGGAAATGCCGGATATTGAAGTTTGTAGCTTTATCTGCTTCCCTCATTTGTATAGGTACCCTATAAACGAGAAAATACAATGTGTTATAATAGTCTCAAAATTCTTTGTAATGTAATTCTTGTATTCGTCGTACCGATAAAAAATAAAAAAGATAAATTAAGTATGCAGATGAGAGACAAATGATAGTACTTATAACAAATTTCATTCTTGAAATTAGTATATTTGAAGGGTACAGGCAAATAAGAGGGAATGTCATTATTTTTAATTTTCTTGTTTTTATTGGAAAGCTAATCTTTAAATGTGGTAGTTTTATTCTCAATCACAAACTTTTTTTTAAAGTAAACGTAAGGTGCTAAAAAGGCGTTTTTGTTTATGGCCGAAACGTAAAGCACCAGGAATGTCCATGACATCACATACAGGTAAAGAAGAAGGATACAAATTACATACTTCTAAAGTTTTAACTGGGTTTTTTTCAAAATCTATAAATTAGGACATTGCCTGTTTTTTGCCTGTACCCTTCATTTACAAGATTATTATATTATTATTATCCTTTATTTAATTATCTTTCTTATTAGTTACATTTTTAAATATTTTTACAAAACACGTACAAAAAACAAAAACTTACAAAAAATTTAAAAACAAAACACATTTAAAAATATAAAAAATAGAGGCCCATCGGTATCGGGAACAGGGTCCAAGCTACCGGCGGTCAGGGCTCCAGAGAGAGGAACCTCCTAACAATACGAGCCGTGTCCAGCAGTACTGCTTTCTGGATCAGGCCCTTGACCCAGCCGCCTAACGAGAGCCTCCTAAGGTGTTGGTCGAGGCTCGTGGCTATTAAGCCATTGGCTGATACATTATTATTATTATTATTACTTATTTATTTCAATGACAGCGGTATCGTAGTCATACAAAGCGTACACACTAAATCCATCTTGTATATCCCTGATAATGTATAGAATTTACCTTTTCTCTTCCTTGCTTATAATATCGCTGACCAAGCTTAAATCTCCACAGTGCAGGACTGAAAAACCTGCAGCATATCCATGAAACCTCAACCAACAAAACCAATGAGACTGTAACAAGTTTAATCACTCTTTTATCGGTACAGTTCGCAACATAAGCTTTGAAACACAATTTAATTAACATAACAATCTGCTTTCAGATCAGTTAGATCCGTAAGTTTGATCATTACTGATCAGGGACGATAAGAAACTTAAGTGGTTTGTGGTAAGTGGATGTTGTTGCTGACGGTACCAAAAATGTTCTTGTAGCGAATATAGCCAGATATAAGCCTTGTTTGTTGAATCTCTCTGTGGTCTTTTGAAAACTTTCCTTTGCTAAACCGCTTGTCATTCGACCCACGTTGGATTTAGTTAAATTTATTGTGTTTAACATGAATGTGTCTTCATTTGTAGGGTTTTAAACTTTGTGAATGAAGGATTTGATTGTTTTGATTTCCGTGTCCTCAGAAACCCCCTCAAGATACTTTTAACTTATAAAATGACCTCCTTGCTCAAAATAAACGCTTGGACGTGGAGTTGCGGATACGATCCCGATACACACTACAATACAAAATCAGAACCTACGTGGAGGAAATTGCGAAAAAAAAGTCTGTACATACCTAGTTTATTTTAACACAACGTTAAAAAATTCGCTCTGAACCGGATATCAGGATTAAGAATCAACTCGTAAACACGGATATTTTTATTTAAATTTTCACCAGCAAAGAATTAACCTTACCGCCGCAATATATGGAGCCACATTTACCTCTTTCGATAACGTTAGCTGGTATCCATTAATTTATTAACAAATAAAACCTCCATTGAGTTATTGGGCATAAAGCAGAGAGGTGTGCCAACATCGTCACGCATCAGTAGTTCAGTGGTTGAACTTAATTCTGAACAAACATGACGTGAATTATGAACCTGTATTTATTTTATTACCATCCATTTTACCAATATGTTCGAACAACATTTTCTATACCGAGAATTAATATAAAGCAAAAAGCTTTATGATTATCTGTCAAAAAAAAATAGTTCGTAGAAAAACCAGGGCCGGAATTAGAGGAATGACTACGCACTTTAGCAAAATAACAAAGCCCAGATTCAATTTTATCTTTACTGCGCCAGACTTCTTCTAAGACCTTCTACTACCTCTTATCTCATAAAGGAAAATATTTCATATCCTGCTGAGAAAACACATCGTAACCTAACAATACATTGTATTCTTTAATACAGCAGACATTGTAACATGTAATCTTTTCACATCCGTCTCATGTCGCTTTCAAAAAAATAAGTGAAAACTAACATCTAACAAACGTTCGCATTCTATTTTCAAAACACGTTGTTTCCATCAAAAAACTCATTTGACGTCACACTCCCGTAGCTGCCAGCTACATCGAGAGGCAATTTCCGAATAGCAATTAGTTCTAAAACTTCCTATATACGGTTGAAATACGCTGAATTGCTGCTACAATGTGTCATGAATAGCCTGTCTTGTTAGCTGGACATAGCTTTGTCAGAAGACGTATTCATGATGTCCCCATTAGAGTAGGTGTCGACAGAAGGCGCTGTTTCAAAGCATCGGTTACTTCGCACGTTCGTTAAAATGTTACAGTTGAAATCAGTTTTGCCTGCTGTTCTTGTACCAATGCTTTTTGTGTGTCGCTCGTTAGTGCAATACCGTTTATCTGAAGTAAGGTGACGCAAATTCAATCTATTCCCATTTTCCCTGATGATGTGTTTTTGATTTGTAATGTGACAGCAGAAGCCATTTGTTTACGTGATGTGCGTATGTTTAGGATGTATGCCTTACTTCTTCGTGTCGCTTTCGCAGTAAGTACTGCTACAAATATTTGCTTATCTCCCGTAAAATATATGTGGGTACTCGTCAAAACGTCTGTTACATACAAATGATTGATGTTTTTCTGTAGGTAGTACGGTATACAATACCGTGCTTAACACCTAGACACATACTACAGCTCAAGTTATTTCTGGACAGAATAGCAAGGTAACAAAGATTGCTCGACTGTAAAAAGATCTTTTACACTAGGTACACCTGATTTTCTACTCTTTTAAAACACTCATCCAGCTTAAACGCTACTTAAAAAATCTATTTGGAAGTTTTTAAGCTGTAGTATAAAAAAAGTCTTAAGTAGTTTCTTTCTAATATAGGGCAGCAGTGTTCCCGAGGGAAGGACGATGATGGCACATTCAGTCGGTGCTTGGGAACGAGCCGTGAGGCCGCGTCGCGCGTTGTGCGCATGGCTTACGACGAACGTACAACTTGTTCGAATAAATTATCGTGAAACTTGCTTACATAATATTTAAATTTGAGATTAATAAAATTTGATTTATTTGAATAAAAATAATTTTAGCGCGCGGGTGTGTAATAGTTTTCTTTTGAGGACTGAAATATTTTGTTGGCAAAAATGAGTTAATTGACTATAATATGAAAGATGGACTTTATTTAAAGTGAAACAAATGGATTCTGAAGGAATGAAATAAATGATTTCGTAATGCTTTGCTATGTAAGTGCGTTTTTAGAAACTTTATTTATTAGTTATTCTTTTATTCCACAGCTACGGTGAAGCAACAACCGGAAGTTAAGCAATTAAAAAATAACTAGATAGCGGGTTCATGTCACCTTTTCGAACAATAATTTTCATTCATAACATTGTCAATAGGTACTTAATCGGCAAATTAATAAGATGCAACCAAAAATCAACCTTAAAGAGCTTGGCAGAACTTATTTACTCATACACTTCCTATATCACTACAATACAGAAAAAATTGAAAACTCAGAATTTATCATCTTTACCATCCCTAAGCAGTCGTAAAAGTCCAAAGGAAAGTTTTATGCCAGTAGATAAACAATACTTTGCGCAATCTGTAACACACTAGTGCTATTATGACAACTTTTAACATTCCATACGTGCCAAGCATGGTTCGAAGTGGTACTTTGGCACTAATTTTATACATTAAAAATTTTAGCGCGTTTTTATTTATTTTAGCACTCTACAATTTAAATTGTTTCTGATTTAGGTATGTGCCAGTTTCAAAATTTACCTCAGATATAAAAAATAATACTAACAATTGTGTAGATATGATGTAGGTGTGTAATGCAAAACTACACTAGTGCAATTGAGTCAAGTTTTAACACACCATGAATATGCCAAGTATGGTTCGAAATGGTACTTTGGCACTAATTTAATCCATTAAAAAAAAAGTACCGTTCGTTTTAGACGGAGCATCTTGATAAACCGTGCGTTTTATCTTATTAAAAAAACCCGACTGCTTGAAGAGCGAACTAAAAAGACGTAAACAAGGAGAAAATCATGCTGTGCAGTCGGAGAATACATATTCGCGAGCTGGCTGACCAAAACCAGACGTATCCTCCGACTGCACAGCATGATTTTCGCCTTGTTTACGTCTTTTTAGTTCGCTCTTCAAGCAGTCGGGTTTTTTGATATTTTTAGTTAACTTTTTTATTAATAACTTTTTAGTTTTTTTGAAGTGTTATATATATTTTTGAAATCACCTCTTATAACCCTTTATTTTGATACCCAACACGATAGGCTTGGAAGAAAAATAAATTTGGGCCTCCACAATATGGCGCCCAAAAACATTACCTACAATAATTACATTACATTTACCTATTTTCCAATTTTAATGACACGAATCGATTGACGTAAGAACCATCAAAATCGGCCTACATGTTTGGTCTCTAGAACGCCACATAGGAACAAACATACATACATAGACTGATAAACACATTACCCTCCTTCGGCAGTCGAGTAAATTTAAGCGTGTTTTTACTAACGTTATTATTTATTACTAGCTTCTGCCAGCGACTTCGCCCGCGTGCGAAAATGTGCTAATAATCCTATGTGCTATTTCAGACTATAATCTATCTCTTTGCAAATTTCATCCATATTCGTCCAGCCGTTTGAGCGTGAAGAAGTAACAACATACACACTCACAGACTTTCGCCTTTATAATATTAGTGTGATAACGCTCTACATTTATTACTTTTTTGTGTTGTAGGTATTATTACTATTAGGTATGTGCTATTTTCATTTTTTTCCTCAGATATCAAAAAATATTGTCACTTTGAGAGTTTTGTAGGTAGGTAAAATATAGAAAATCGACAAATAGACACTATTTGTGTACCTTGTTTTTTATTTTCTTAAGCATATAAAATACATAGACTGGATCCTACCCTCTATTACGATCTCTCTCTATCACTCAAAGGTTTGCTAAAAACTGAAATTTGAGTTAGTTTTTTGTACGTGCCCTAGATTTATGGTTTAAGGCGCAGATACCCCTCAGTAGCTGCTTTTTAATAGAATAAAAAAAAAAGACTTTTATGCCATGCATTTACAAAATAATTTTGCAATATTGAATTTCAAATCACATGCTTGACTATTATTATTTTCCTGTTTTCTTATAACATAGTATAATTAATTTGTAAAGTTATGACTGACATGGACAAAAATACGACAATCTTACTAAAACCGCCGGGCATATTGAAATAAAATTTTCACTATCAAATATAGATCTACATATTGATCTAAGGCTTTTTTAAGTCTTAGAATAATAAGGAAAGTGCAGAACTACTGAATTTTGTGGCGCGCGGGTGTGAAACGAGTGCGCGTTTTGTTCCCTCAAGGTCGTTGGCGACCGTCATCGTCTTTAGAATTTGAAGTTGATTATTTGTCAAACTCTGGGCTTAAAACCTGTTAAACTTTGGCATAAAAGTAGGGTTTGGCAAGTTGTAACCCCAAAGTCTTCCAAAAATTAATTCAGAAAATGGATAATAGGTTTAATCTCTTTTTATTTTTAGTTTCTAACGTCTTATTGTCGGGCCTACGTTGTGCCCCCATATCTAAGTAATGCTGTAACATGGAAATATTGTAAAAACAAACCATATTTTTAAAAGAGTAACCGTGGAGTTTTTTGCCGGTTCTTCTCCATAGGAAACGACCAACCCGAATCGTGCGCCTTTTGTCGGCGTTTTATAAGTGCCCATATAGGCCTATGTAAAATAAAAATAAAATATTTGATTTGATTTAATGTACAATAAATAATTAGAAACCGTTTAAACAATTAAAAAAAAAAACATTCTTTCATAATCATTTTATACGAGTAGTTAGCAAAATTGATAAACCGTAATTAGTTCCAGCGAGTTAATCTCAGTGTCCGCTCTTCAGTACAGACGAGATTAGTACGACGTCTTCTTCTTTTGATTTCAAAGGTATTTTAGCCTCAATAGACTTAAGATTGTAGACTACTTACTATAAACACAGATTATTATAAGTACATAATTCCTTTTTCGTGTTTCGTAGTAGTTTAATCTTCGACATAGTTCTACCGAAGACTCTAGACCAGTGATTTTCAAACTGGGGGCGCGACAACGTATAAAGGGGAGCGTGACTCCAGGGGGGAGTACGGATGAGATAGAACGGCGTAGCCCCCGCACATCAAGCATCAAGCTTTGGAAATCAAAAACTATTCTGCTTCCAAATATGATTTTGAAAAGATAATAGATAAAGGCATACCTAAGCCTTTATTAGATACTTTTTCGTCTTTCATTTTACTATTAGATTTTTTTTTTAATAAACATTTGATTCAATCATCTGAATCAACCTTCAGTTGATTTTTGGACTTAGTATTCCCTTGTTCCCATTTGTACAACAGTTCTACGGTAGATTTTAGGTTAAGCATACATGTGGAGTCACAGTAATCTTGCGCCAAAATAACCTCCACCCTTCCTAAATCTTTTCTGTTAAAAAAAAACATAACCCTTTCCTAGCAGCCGGGTAAAAAGAAGGAGATTTTTGCTAAAGATTTTTTGTAAATGACTGTTAGTTACCTAAATACAAACACAATTACAAAATGGGGGCAATAAGTTTAGACAGTACGGAGGCGTGACAAAAAAAGCTTGGGAACCTCTGCTCTAGACAAATTGTCATTCTGTTAGCGATGGCGATGGTCGAAATGCCAAGGGACACGTGAAATATCGATAGCGCTTGACATGCCCATACATTTTTGAGTTTTTCCAATCGCTATGGGGACGCTTTCGTTGGTTGAATCACACATGTCTAAAGCCTCGAATAAGGCCCATTCGATATTCAAGTCTTCATTACGCATTCCATATTTATCTACGTGCGGACCAAACACTTTTAGACATACTTTGACTCGCCTTCTGCGTTTATAATATTTTATTGTTATTTATTTTATTATATTATAATTTATTTTTAAATTTTATATGATACGTTTACGTGAGTGTGTCCGTGGCATCAACAGTGGGCCTTACCAGAATACCAGCGAAGCGTTATTTTCTTTAAGTTTTCGCTGCACATGCTGAGATAGGAACCTTGTTGGTCGCACGGGGTTTTTATTTTTTACCCGAATGCCGAAGGACGTTACCCAATGTGTTTATTAGTCTATGTATGTAAGTATGTATGTATGTATGTATGTATGTTTGTTCCTATGTGGCGTTCTAGAGACCAAACGCGTGGGCCGATTTTGATGGTTCTTACGTCAATCGATTCGTCTTAACCCCGCGAGTGTCACTGGCTACATTAAAATTGGAAAATAGAAAAATGGCGGTTCTTGGACGCCATAATATTGTGGAGGGCCAAACTTTTTTTTCTTTCAAACCTATCGTGTGGGGTATCAAAATAAAGGTTTTTAAGAGGTGATTTCGAAAATATATAACACTTATATGTTTAAATGTACCTAATTCGAAAAAAAAATAACTAAAAAGTTATAAATAAAAAAAGTTAATTAAAAAATTCAAAAAACCCGACTGCGTGAAAAGCGAACTAAAAAGACTGCACAGCATGATTTTCTCCTTGTTTACGTCTTTTTAGTTCGTTTTTCAAGCAGTCGGGTTTTATGAATTTTTTAATTAACTTTTTTTATTATTATTGTCTTTTTTTGTTTTTGTTTATCTCGTGTCTCCTTTGCGGTCACAAATAAAAATAAAATCTTCTTTTGTGGTCTGAACTCTATCCAGAGTTAAGGCGGAAACAGACTTATAAAACTCCGTGTTACACGAAGTCCATGTAACGTGTATTTCATATTTTAAAGATACTTTTAGTCATTTGGCCAATGAGCGCGCGTAGTTAGTATTAGTATAGGGTGTTACACGTGTTCCGACGGCTTTGGCGTAATTATTTATGTAGGTAACTTTATAATTTCGTTTCACACCTGAATTCTACCCCGTTGCCTTCTAAGAATGTTAAACTTATAATTAATCTTTGTTCACACGTTATGATTGCTTTCAGCTTTCTAAGGCTTTAAATCTTACCTCAAGAAGTTCCTAGAATTCTTGAAGTTCTGTATAATGGGCTCTATTACTCGTAAATGTTTAGCTTGTCTGATTTTATCAAGAAATATTGTCTTAACACTTTCATGTTCTGTGTATTATTTCATACTTTAACCCCTATTATTTTATTACCTATTTAGGTAATTTGAAAATAAAATATGAAGAATACTAGATTGATGGTAGCACTTTAAGTATTAAAAATATCCGAACGCCTGCTGGCATATGTATTTATATGACAAAATGATAGATCGTAAGTATCTATGTTTATCTTCTCTTCAGGGACCTATCCAATCCGTACGTCAAAGTTAGGCAGTTATAGAGGTTTGTCTAGACAATTTACCAAGTTGTTTAGTTGAATCTATCTTCAACTAAGTTGTATGTCCTGACCAAACGATTGGCTCAATTTGAAGCCTCTAAGCCTCTAGAGGCGCCAGACTCGCGTCCTTATCTGTAGGCTTAGCTGAAGAAAATGTATGAACACTTGTAAGTAGGCTAATGAAAAGAGCCTTTTCAAGTAGAACATTTGTTACTATTAAGGCTCATCCTATATTAGGCATCTGCCCGCTTAGTAAGACGTCTAAAGATACTTAATCATTGCTGGGAGTGGGTTGTACTAAAATATCGTGACCGTCTTTTGTTCAATACGTAGCTAAAAGCGATTCATATTGATCCAATAGGTATTTCAGTTTAGCGTTCGAATTCGGTAATACTTGATCGTTTTTGGCCAATTATAGTGGCTGCTCTATTCAAATCCGGCAAATGTAAACACTTTTCAGTCCAGCCCATCATGGGTTAAAAGTGTTTACATTCCAAGTCCAATATCGATAAAGTGTTATCAGATTCCAGTACTTACTGGATTGAAATACTGGTTGATATTAATTTGCTTTAAAAGACAGTAGACAGACGACTCCTGCACCAGTATGACGAAATAATATCCCCTTTTACCATCATCTTTATTTCAACTGAAAGACGTCCACTGTTGGATGGAACTCCCGCCAAACGTCGCCACATCGACCGATGTTGTGCTTCTCGTATTCAGCCTACTTCTCCTTTAATGGATTTAAATTAATATCCTAGTGAGGTACTTGTCTTGATTCCAATATTCAATACTTCGTTAATATCGTTATGATGAAACAGTCGTCGATATCAATAAACCTTTAATTGATGGCAATTTAATTATTAACCATTTCGGGTAGACCTAGGCAATTTCAGTTGAAAATTATTCGTCAACGGAAGGAAAGGTAATTGATGAGTCGTGATTATCCGTTTCAAATGTCATTAGAGAAATGTTAAGTTTCTGATTTATAGACTAACTAGCTTCTGCCAGCGGCTTCGCGTGCGTGAAAGGAGTTTTATTCCAAGGCAACTAACTACCGGGATTAAAAGCACTCTAGATGTCCTAATTTAGTTGCCTAGTTTCATTAAAACCGTTTAACTGTGTACACGTGAAAACGTATTAAATTAACAATTCGCATTTATAATATTAGTATGGATTAAGAGTTAATAACTTAAATTAACTAAAACTAAAGTCGATCGAAAAGCGGGCCTAAAGGCTCATCGGCAATGAGGCACTGGTCAAGACAAAGTTCCAGAGCCTTGAACATCGTCGCCGAGTTACTAGCTTGTCGGTTTTTAGGGTTCAGTAGCCAAATGGCAAAAACGGAACCCTTATGGATTCGTCAAGTCTGTCTGTCTGTCTGTCTGTCCGTCCGTCCGTATGTCACAGCCACTTTTTCCTGAAACTATAAGAACTATGCTGTTGAAACTTGGTAAGTAGATGTATTCTGTGAACCGCATTAAGATTTTCGGTTCCCCATACTTAGAACTGAAACTCTAATTATTTTTTTTCGTCATACCCATACGTGTGGGGTATCTATGGATAGGTCTTCAAAAATGATATTGAGGTATCTAATATATTTTTTTTCTAATCTGAATAGTTTGCGCGAGAGACACTTCCAAAGTGGTAAATTGTGTCGTCCCCCCTGTAACTTCTAAAATAAGAGAATGATAAAACTAAAAAAAATATAGGATGTACATTACCATGTAAACTTCCACCGAAAATTGGTTTGAACGAGATCTAGTAAGTAGTTTTTTTTTAATACGTCATAAATCGTAAACCACAATTTACCAAGAACCCTTCGTGCGCGAGTCCGACTCGCACTTGGCTGGTTTTTTTTTATCGGTTACATTTCGGGGAGTGTGCGATGGAATTGCATGATCTAATTCCACCTAGGCCGTTTCATCATCGCAGCCGTACGGCGGCGATGCGCTATCAGTAACATGGTGGACATCCCACCCATACGCTTTGTGTGTTTCGCGACAACTACAATCTAGGGATCTTTATGTTAAGAGTGAATAGGTTTTTTTTAGGCAAGCGTGAATTACAGTCGACCACATCGCTTACCGTCAGGTGAGATAGTGGTCAAACGCGAGCCCATAGAGCATAAAAACGTTTTCTAAGAATGGGTCTTCAAATTAGGTGGCAAAAATTCTTCGGAAAAATACAGGATTTTAGGTAGGTACTTTGATGACATACGCAATTTCGCATTAATAATATTAGATGTAACTAACTGAGAATGTGTCTACGAATTTGCTTTTTAGAAGATAAATCAGCATTAAAGATCCTTTGGCAATTACGTGCCTACTTAAATAGCCACCTACTACTAATTTATTTAAGCCTCTACTTATGTTTAACGTTCGACTTTAACATCGTAATTTGCTTGACTTCATGTAGTTTGATTAAATGCTTAGTTTAACTCAATTTATCTATACCGAGCTACTAAAATCTTTAAGACTTTTTCACAAGCTTTTATTTAACTTGCTATGTATGTATGTGTGTTCGGGTCAAATCTTGCAACTGAATTTTAAAGCAGGAGGATAACCTCCACCGATTAAGATGAAATTTTGCATAAACGTTTAGTTTGGATGACAATGCATGGTTAGCTTAAGTGAAGTCATTCTAAATTCAATATGGCGGACGGCCGAAGATGGCGGTCTAGTTATTTTTTGTGCACTGCCATGATATGGGTATCGAATGGAAGGGTTTGCTGAGAAGAATACGATAAAAAACATTTATTAAAAAAATAATTTGATTTAATCTCTAGCTGATATTCGTGGATATGTCAATGAAGTGAGATGGCAATCTATGTCACGTTTTCGTAAAAGTAGGTTTGCCTGACAATAAATTATCGTGCACCTTCCCCAGGCGATCGTCTGTATGTTCTGCACCAATTTGCGTAAAGCACAATGGCGGATGACTATCCGCCTGGCTGGCCTTCAAGATATATTGTACTAGCTGTTCCCCGCGGCTTCGCTCCCGTGGGCCACCCCACAGGACCCGTTTTCGGGATAAAAAAATAGCCTATGTCACTCAGGAATAATGTAGTTTTCTATTGGTGAAAGAATTTTTTAAATCGGTCCAGTAGTTTCAGAGCCTATTCGGTACAAACAAACAAACAAATATTTCCTCTTTATTATATTAGTATAGATAATACGTGGAGAACTCTAGTTGACGGATAAAACGTCATACATATAATACATCATCATGTCGCATAATAATATTTTTATTTATTTGTGTTGTTTGTCAAAAAAAACTTGTTGTGTGCCTCCAAGTAATAAATTTATCTTCTTTCTTTCATAACACCGTTTCAGATTTATATTAGTTTTTCAGGAATGGATTTCGGTTATTTACCGGTTTTAATAATTGTGAAATCCATGATTTATATTTGGTGCCTCCCAATAGCTTACATCATATGTGATTCTACCTATATAATATCAGCCACTTGTAATCTAAACTTACCTACAAAAATGCCATATATTTTAAACTAGCTGTGCCCGCGACTTCGTTCGCGTGGTTGTCGAGAGCAAAACAACGTCGTTTAGATAAGAGTATATCACCTTTTTGATGATTTAGATAAGAGTCCTGACTTTGGTATAGTTGATTACGTTAATGCTTCTCTATATACTATGTTAGCGGTGGAATTACCCGGAGCATATACAAAAAGGTTGTTTGGGTTGCTAACACGTGATAGAGAAACATAGAGTTGGCCGTGTGAAAAACAATCAAAAGTAAGGTCTACACCCGCAACGGATAACGTCTGGCCTTGGGCTTTATTAATAGTCATAGCGTAACAGAGGCTTACAGGAAATTGCACACGTTTGAAAGTAAACGGAAAATTATTGGGGATAATGGGTATCCTGGGAATGAAAACAACATCACCGGAGCCGCAACCTGTTAAGATTTCGGCTTCGATGACATTTCGTTGGAGATTTGTTACTCTCAACCGAGTTCCATTGCATAGTTTTGGTGGGCTTAAATTTCTGAGTAGAATGATTGGTACTCCGACTTTTAAATAAATTTTGTGTGCTGGAAGACCTGGTGTATTTAGAGAGTCTAAAAACTCTACTGGATAGTGGGTGGCATCTCCTTCTTCTAAAACCGTGTTAATAGATAAATATTCCCTACTTTCTCCAGAAACATGTACCAATATTTGAGAATTTATTGCTGCTGCTTGGTCGTTGCGAGGTGCCAAAATAGCTCGTTGGCATAGCCAAGCAGCGTCATGGTTCGAGATCTCTGATGGATCTCCGTATACAGAGGAAATGAGTTCCTGCTGTGAGGCAACAGAAGAACACAGGCTTTCGACTAAAGTTACTTTACCTCCTTCTTGAGTCGGGTATGTGCCGTTACCAATTTGAAGTAGTAAATTTGAGAAAACCTGCGCGTTTGCGTCACCTCCCAAATATGCTCGCATATTAAAGCTCAAATTAGTTAATATGACACTACGCCATAAAATAGAGCTCTTTAAACAGGCACCTATTTCATCGGCCCTCGTTCCTCTGGGTATTATAGGGAGTGTCTGCCTGAAGTCTCCACAGAATAGCACCGTTAAGCCTCCCATCGGTCGGTCATTTTGTCTTATATCTCGCAACGTTCTATCTACAGCTTCCACAGCTTTACGATTTGCCATCGTACACTCGTCCCAAACGATAAGGGCGCAATCGCGTAAAACCCTTGCTTTATCACTATTGCGAGACACGTTGCAAACAGGGTTTTCTGTGCGGTCCAAGTCGATTGGTATTTTAAATGTTGTATGTGCAGTTTTTCCTCCTGGTAATAAAGTGGCAGCTATTCCTGAGGAAGCGACGGCAAGGGCAATTTTGTTTTGGCTCCTTATTTGAGCCAAGATAACTTTAGTGAGGAAAGTTTTACCTGTTCCACCAGGTGCATCTAAAAACAGCATTTCTCCTAATGAATGTTCTACACTACAGCATACTCTATCAAAGATTTGACGTTGTTCTGACGTCAAATTTGAACAGCCATTTCGCAATATTTCTGCTAACTCTTCGGGGTTGTAATTTATTTCAGATGTATACTCCCTATTAATTCGTTCCCCACCAACTGTCGGTGTCGGCAAGCCGTATTGACTGAGGGGGTTCCCTCCTATACTTGTAACTATATCTTGTATAGCCAGCAAAGCCCTATTATGGCAGCTTTCACGTACTTGGTCAGAAGTTTCACTATTTATATTTTGCTGTCTCAAAAAATCTTCGGCAAACGCGTCTTTATATTTTTGCCACAACTGCCCAGCGTCCGATAGGCCACAAAATGTCAACAAAATGGCAAATAAATGGCGCAAACGATGTGGACTATCACTGACGCATGCTTCGGCTAAAGCATCATCCCAATGCTGATCGCCATCTAATAAATGCCGTGCGCGGCAAGCAGCTTGAAATGTGGGATATTCTATATCGTCCACTTTGCGGAGCTCAGCAAAAGAAGTAGGTCCTCGCACTGTGTGAAGAAGAAGGCGTAAATAATAACACTCTGCATTATTTGGGTGCACCGTGTATACTCTTCCAATCACGTGTTCTTTAAAAATGCCGGACTCGCCTTCTACAGCAGTTCCACGTCTCCTGCGATTAAAAACACCTTGCTGCTTGTTATAAGTATAATAATGTGGCACTTCATTGTACAACAGAGACTTAGCGAAATTGTCTCTTTCGCAAAGGCGAAAGAATGCGAGCAAGGTGGTTTGTCTTGGGTTGTTCATTCTTTCTGCCACATTTTCTGGCTGAAAGTAAACTCGCTGCCCGCCTTCCAGGTGCACGTCAAGATGGATGACTGGCGGATACCTTTCATGAATAGGGAAACTCAAAATGCGCCAAACTGCCTCCGAAGAGCTTATGTATCGGCCAGATTGATACCTTGTCACTTCATCAAATTGGTTGTTATTTCTTAGTGCTATCATGGCTTGATCACTACCTTTATTAACATATTTACATATATATTTTATAGATTCGACGCTATTACAAATTTCAACATTAATGTGTGCTTGAAAAGCGTTTGACAAAACTGGAGAATACGGTACCACCCAACTATTATTTAGAATTATTTCTTGTCCACGGAATCTGACAGTAGCTGTGAAACCACCTTGTGACGGTGATCTTCGCCGGTATTGCGGATACCCATTTTCCCCAGCCATAGTTAGTTCTTTCAGTGCTCTGGGGTATTTTTTTGAGCATTGACCATCTTTCATGCACGGTGATTCCCTGTTTAAGAGGCCACATGGCCCGTGAACCATATGTGTTTTTACTATGTCATGCAAAATCGGATCTGCATTATAGTCCGGAAATTCTGCACTTATGACACTGTCTATAGCATCGGGACGAATTTTTTCTTCCAGCCACAGAAGAATGTGCGCGTGGGGTAAACCACGCTTTTGCCACTCGACGCTATACATAAAACAAAGAGTTGAACCGAAAACTTTCTCCTTTGTAAGTAGATTAATCAAGACTTTGAGTTTTAAATGAAAAATCCTAGCAATAATGTCATGTCTGTCGTATGACGCCTGTCCTGTGAGAAGTGCCTGGCAAATCTCCGTCCACTTTGGATTTGTTGTAAATGTTATAAAAAGGTCCGGCCGGCCGTATTTACGGACGTAACAAAAAGCATCTTGCGTTCGTTCGTGCATATACCGCGGACCGCCTGTGAAACTGGATGGCAAAATAACCAATCGACCCAAGTTTTCGACGTTATTATCTGATTGCATGGCGTCCCGCAAGTGCACGTATTCTTCAGCGCGTAACCGTCGCTGGTTAGTGCGAATATACACTAAACGTTCAGTTTCTATTTTTGCGTACATGTCCACAATAAATTGGCTGAACAAACCACGAAATCGTTGCAAATATACGAAACTGTTTTGCCTTATTTGTAAAAGGTAGGAATAGTATTGTTGAGCAGATATTTTTTTTTGATAATTAGTGACTCTCGTAGTAGGGTTCACTTGGTACAGCCCAAAATTGTACCCATCTTCACCATGACAATAGATTAGTGGATATTGCAGGGCGTCGTAAGCTCGGTGGGTTTCCAAAATGCGTTGAAGGCGATCGTCGCGTGTACGCAACACGATATCACGTCTCTCACACTCCTGGTCGACTAAAACAACTGCAACTTCATCTGCGACGGGTGCATTGTGTCTTCCACGGTGTTCACCCACAGGACGTCTATCGGCACTTATAACAATTTTGAAATCATTGCTGCCTTGTGGAATTGACTCCAATGCAGCTTTGAATTCACGAACGTACTGGTTAACGCGATGCAGCAATTCTTGAAGTTGACCCAAAAGCTCAGCATTGAGCTGGGGAAAATTGTGATTTCTAACATTGAGCTGTTGCGTGTAATCGGATACAAAATAAATTTGGAGAAATTTGGGTTCATTTTCTGGCAGCAAAGATCCAATAAGGTGATAAACTTGACCTTGTACTTTGAAGGTTGGCATGAACGGTCCTTCCGTTATTTGTTTTGCCCCAAAGGAAGTCATTTGGAAAGCACTGTTATATAAACGAATATTATCCAAAAAACGGTTCGACTGGGGATGATCGCCATTCAGGAGACTTATAAGTAAGTGTGGTGGATCTTGGAAATTTGGAAGAACAATTTTTCCATTTGAGCAGCACATTCCATCTGTCTCTTTCCTCCATTTCAAAGCATGACAAAAATTACAAATTTCTCTCATGTCACCCACGAAAGTAAAGCCAGCATAATTAATTCTAGACGAATATGTGAACCCTGATTTTTCCCTATTGTCCCAAGGTAATAAAATATTTGCATCGTCATTTTCCATGGACTCATCAGCTCCGCTATTTGTTTCTCTATTCATATGGTATCGAGCTCGTTCTATTTCTAGGCGAGATTGACGTTGTTCTGCTGTTTCTGCTCGTCTTAGTTCATCTATTCTTTCCCTTTCAGATGCAAGATAACTTTCATTGTTTCTTTGTACACCTACATAGTTATGTCTAGCTATTTCTAATCGTTCTTCTCTTTGGGAGAGAGATTCAGACTCGCGCGAGAGAGCGTGTCGCTCTCGGTCAGATGACAGACGTGCTTGGCGTTCCTCGATACTCTCTTGAGAACGCAAAGTCGCGGTCCGAGTTCTTTGCGAACTTAAGCGCGACTCCCTTTCTGTGAAAGTCTCTGACTCGCGTGAGAGAGACTGGCGCTCCCGATCAGCAGACAGCCGAACTTCGCGTTCCTGGATATTCTCTTGAGAACGCAAAGTCGCGGTCCGAGTTCTTTGCGAACTTAAGCGCGACTCCCTTTCTGTGAATGTCTCTGACTCACGTGAGAGAGAGTGGCGCTCCCGATCAGCAGACAGCCGAACTTCGCGTTCCTGGATATTCTCTTGAGAACGCAAAGTCGCGGTCCGAGTTCTTTGCGAACTTAAGCGCGACTCCCTTTCTGTGAATGTCTCTGACTCACGTGAGAGAGAGTGGCGCTCCCGATCAGCAGACAGCCGGTCTTCGCGTTCCTGGATACTCTCTTGAGACCGCAAAGTCGCGGTCCGTGTTCTTTGTGAACTTAAACGTGACTCCCTTTCGGTGAACGTTTCCGATTCACGTGAAAGAGCGATGTGCTCTCGGTTAGCAGATAACCGTGCTTCACGATCTTCTTCCGATTCCTGAGACCTACAAAGTCTCATCCTTTTCGCATTTCGGCTACGCAGCGAAAGGTTAGTTTTTTTTCTTTGAGGCATTTTCAAGGAAAATTAAAGCAATAAACAAAACTAACAACACTTATGACTGAATAGCCTACAAACTTAAAAGAACGGTGCGTCGAACAGTCTAGTGTGACAACGTATCGTCTGTTCGTGGTCGTGACTCAACGAATTGGCAACACTAACTTACTGTATAACGATTGGCACTATTGGATTCAAACTACGAAGTAAATCAAATACAATCTTAACTTCGTACTTCAAACCAATGACCAAAGTTGACCAAACGAAACCAATAAGATAAGCAAATACTTTTTTTTCGACCAATTTAGAAAATCGATAAACCAAGCAACCAAAGAACTTTTACGACACACGCAAGAACTTTTAAGACACCTAACGAAACCCAATTTGCCTAGTAAACACGGTGGACGTCATCCTCGCGCGGAAAATCTTAACACCGCGATTCAGAAAATGACGTCATTTGCACAACGCCATCTATCGGATTTAGATTTCAACTATCAACATTAGTTCTCGTAACGTAATATTTTACTTCTTGAACTCACTAAATTAATCATATCTTTTGATAGAGTGAACCGATTTCGATGAAACAAAAACTAAGTTAAACCTCAAGTTGCGTATAATTTTTGTATATAAACATTGTCAGCATTGAATTCGTAGATTTTACGTGATGTGCGCACAAACAAACAGACAAACAGACAAACAGACAAAAATTTCAAAAATGATGGAAATGGGTTCTGTTACTTATCTTTTCACACGCTGGCTATTTTTTGTTTCAATTTCTTCAATGTACAAAAATGACTTTTCTACAGATTTATTATATGTATAGATTGGCACCCGTTCAAATTCTAACTAATAATTTCAATATTTTTCTCTCTCCGATAGCCAACCACTTAAATATCTCATCTCCGTAAAATAAATTAAAACTTCATAGCTGCCCGTAATTCAACTCGTGCCATATATTGCGTATAATAAATCATCTTAAATTAAGTTTGTTCGTTCTAGTTAGTAAGAAACCACTTCACCTCTAAATTGCCGTGTGGTACGATGCTTGAAGAAAATCAGATTCTGGCTTCTTAGTTTTATGAAGCACTTGCTTTTGCTCGTGGTTATACTCGCTTATTAATTAAACTTCTTCATTTTCCTTGATATAAATAACTTATGTTAGTTAGGGCCTAACACCGGGTTTCTGAATTAAGAATATGAAGTTAAAACGTGTCAAGCTCAACTTTAATGCTATGGTTAAAAGTTGTTCATGCTGCAATAGAGTTTAACAATATCACAATTCGGAAACTGGGGATAGTCTGTGTGCTGAATTTCATCTGAATTAATTCAGCCCTTCATAATAAATCTGTAGAAAAGTCGTTTTTGTACATCGAAAATATTGCCAAAACAAAGAGCCTGGGTGTTTAAGAACAACCAACGAATCCCTTTCCAACATTTTTGGATTATTATCGATTTATCTGTTTATCCGTTTGTCTATTTATTTGTGCACGCATCACATAAAATGTAGAAAACCAATGCAGATAACTTTTTTACATAAAAAGTGTGCGTAACTTAAAGTATTATTTAGTTTTTGTTTCATCGTAATCGGTTCACTGTATCAATAGTTGGATGAATATAAATTGTTCAAGAAGTAAAATTTTCGCAACATACGCAATTCAGATACTCGGTTAGTAACTATTACTAACTAACTCCATATTCGTCAGATGGCGTTGAGCATTTGAAGTTATTTTTTAAATGGCGGTGTTAATAACAAAACGGCTGCTCTCAAAACGGTGAAGGAAAACATCGTGAGGAAACCGGCATGTCATAGAACCAAAAATTCGAAGACATGTGACATCCACCAACCCGCACTGGGCCCGCGTGGTGGATTACGGCCCATTCCTCACAGAGAGGAGGCCTGTGTCCCAGCAGTGGGAACTTTAATAGGCTGATGATGTCATGTGTGATGTGTGTTAATAATACTACCTACTACCTACCTAACTTAACTTCCTGCCTCGGTAAGCAGGAAGGTAATTAGTAAGGTAAGTAGGATAGGCAGTCAGTTGACGGGACCGAAGCCGGGGGCACAGCTAGTGTATAATAAATATGTAACAAACAAGTTCACAAAATTGTACATATAAAAATAGTGAAATTCCGAATAGCTTTTTTTTAGGTCAAATAGGTACTACGTCAAAGAAATATAGACTTCAATCTATCCACCTAATAGAGCCTTGAGATAACTAATGACCTTAAAGATTGTAAGAGAAGAAATGACAGAACTCACTGATAGCTGAATTTAGTCCGATCCCTTCATAATGAGTTTACAGAACTTCGAAAATAGGGTTTCTGCTTCAATAGAAAAGTTGTAAACGGCTTTTATACTTAGAGATACATAATACTATGTTATTGCGTAATTTCTCTGAGCAAAATAAATCACCTTTCAACGCTGGGATGCAAATAGAAAACAATTATTTTCAATTTTGTCAGTACCCAACAAAAGTTTACAGAACTTCGAAAATAGGGTTTCTGCTTCAATAGAAAAGTTGTAAACGGCTTTTATACTTAGAGATACATAATACTATGTTATTGCGTAATTTCTCTGAGCAAAATAAATCACCTTTCAACGCTGGGATGCAAATAGAAAACAATTATTTTCAATTTTGTCAGTACCCAACAAAAGTTTACAGAACTTCGAAAATAGGGTTTCTGCTTCAATAGAAAAGTTGTAAACGGCTTTTATACTTAGAGATACATAATACTATGTTATTGCGTAATTTCTCTGAGCAAAATAAATCACCTTTCAACGCTGGGATGCAAATAGAAAACAATTATTTTCAATTTTGTCAGTACCCAACAAAATTAGTTCCAGTATTAAGCACAAAAGTCAAATAAGATGAAAATCACGCAATTTTGGTAAGAACAGAGCAATATCTAATTTTGTATTATCTTTTTTGTATTCCTTTATTTGAATCCACTTTTCCTTGTTTTCACGTTGATGGATATCTGATGGAATCTCATAAAGTTAGAGCCCCTTAATTCACAGGCTGTGTCTATATCTGGGACGCCAAGCCTTTGTATTTGTAATACGGTATAGTCTCTTTGCAGCCGGTCTTTAAGGATAATTAATTTACTTATCCGATATTAATCTATTTGAATCATCAATCTTGCGCTATTAGACGCGATTTTGTTGTTGCTTTTTTTTAATCTTTCTCTTATTATTTTTATGGTGGCTGTTTTTGTTTATTTTGAATATAAGCGTCTTTCAGTTTTGGTATCTTGTAGCGGACACAAAAACAAAGATAATTACAGAGATTGTGAAATCTATTCTGTATTTTCACCTATATTCAAAGTCCTTTTGAAGGAAACTTCCTCGACTGCAGTAGAGTCAGAAATAAAAAACTTTTTAACAAAAAATCAAACCGACTTCCTAAACAAAACACTACAAAGCCGGTGTCTTTGGTACCTATTGTTTTCCGTTTTTCGGAAAAGAAAGTTTTTTTTCGCTTTGTAGTGTTTTGATTTGGAAGTTGGTTTAATTTTTTGTTAAAAGTTTGTTATTTATTTATTTTTAGTTTTGGTAGGTACCTCCAATTACCATGAAAATCATTTGTAGCCAAAGTACATCTCATGACGATTCCAATAAGCCCAAACACGACCAGGAGACTTTGTTTTATTACGGAGTTCCTGTGTTCATCAGATCAGTTTACCATCCATACCATGTATTTGCTTCATCATAGTCAGTGAACTATTCAAGATAATATCTTATACCCGTGGCATAATTAGCATTAAGGAATTCCAGTGGCTATCTGTGGTTTTATTCATCAGTTTCACTTCACCAAATGATACTTTCGGAGTGAAAAAGATAGCATTATTGATGAAAATACCAAAATCGCTATATGTATGCCTATAATATTTGAAGAGTTCCCTCGATTTCTCCTAGATCCCATCATCAGATCCTGACCTGATGACGATGGGATCAAGTACACCCTTTTAAACAAAAGAAGAATTTTTGAAATCGGTCCAGGCGTCTTTGAGTAGGTAATCGGGATATTTGAAGTCGGTTATAAATATCTCGCGTCGAGATAAGGAAATGACTTAAAATGTGAGTGTCCTTTAGTTTCGGTATATAATATTTCAGTAACTCAAGTAGTATCTAACCATACCATTTTAGTTTCGTGAATAATGGGTAACACGATATGTCTCCACTCAGTCGATAAACGTACGTCCAATTTGATGGCTTCCTAATGCCTCTAGGCTCTATGAGTATTTGACATATTAAACCACGTAGGTTTAATACGTCAAGCTGAGCCTAGACGACGAAGATTGTTGATTGTTATTGTGATTGACATCAGAGTAACCACCTTAAATCTAACCAGCTTTCTCCCGTGGCTTTGCTCCCGTAGCCTATGAAAAATACAATCTCGGAAAAATACTCTGAAATCGTGTATTCTGCCGAGATATAAATTAGTCTATAAAACTTAGCCATAGTGCTTACTTTGTGAGAAATAATTTTCGTAATGGAATTAGCACTTCCAAAAATTTTCTTTCCAAAACATCAACAAACAAAAAAATTAACACTTTGTAATATTAGTTTATTTACAAAGCGAATACGTTGATTTTACTGAAAAGTATTATAGAGACAACCTTAAAATAAAAAAAAAACAGACTTTTTCTGGCTAGAGCTACCTGATTTTTCTTACTAATACTTTTTACCCGGCTGCAAGGAAAGGGTTATGTTTTTCGCGCGTATCTTGTATGTTTGTATGTATGTATGTTTGTATGTATGTAATATTCTTTATTACCTCATATCATTCAAACTACTTGACGGATTTTCATAATTAAAACATCGTTAGATTTAGATAGGTCTTAACTGCCCAAGTGTTCATAGAGTGTGTTTTTTTGCCGTTACAAAAAAAGCAATATGGCGGATTTTGGGCGCCATATTGTGGGGGATACAATTTTTTTTTCTTCCGTACCCATCGAGTGGGGTATCAAAACGAAGGGTTTTTAGAGGTGATTACAAAAATATATACCACTTATATGTTTAAAAGTCATTCGAAAAAAAAATATAACTAAATGCTGTAAATAAAAAAAAATAATTAAAAATCAAAATCCTGCCTGCTTAAGAAGCGAACTAAAAAGCTGTAAATGAGAAAAAATCATGCTGTGCAGTCGGAGGATCATTATAGAGACAACCTTGCTCAAAAAAAAAGATTTTTCAGACTTTTTCTGGCTAGAGCTACTTGATTTTTCTTATTATTACTTTTTAGCTTGTAAAACGGGAATATGGCATACAAAGCGAATACGTTGATTTTTCTGAAAAGTATTATAGAGACATCCTTGCTCAAAAAGAAAGATTTTTCAGACTTTTTCTGGTTAGAGCTACTTGATTTTTCTTATTATTACTTTTTAGCTTGTAAAACGGGAATATGGCATACAAAGCGAATACGTTGATTTTTCTGAAAAGTATTATAGAGACAACCTTGCTCAAAAAGAAAGATTTTTCAGACATTTTCTGGCTAGAGCTACCTGATTTTTCTTACTATTACTTTTTAGCTTGTAAAACGGGAATATGGCATACTTTTCATATAAATGCAAATCCCATCAAGACCGCCTAACTTATCTCAGCCATCACGCCTAACAAGGCGAAACAAAACTTCAAGTTTAACAAAACTTCTATATAATTTGCTGAATAAATCAAGAGTGAATAGGTTTCTTCTAGGCAAGCGTGCTTCATCGTCGACCACATCATAGTGGTCAAGCGCGAGCGTATCAATCATATTTTTATTAATCACTCCACTTATGTAGGAGGAATAGCAAACAACATGCTTTTCTTTTAGATGCTAATCCCATCAAAGTCCTTATTAACGCCTAACTTTTACTAGCAATCACGCATTGTTTAACTTCTATAATTTGCAGACTTTTAGTAAAAACACGCCAGTTATGGAGGAGGAATCGCGAACAAAACGTGTTATTTCCCCAATGAAACCAGGTCGGGGCCTAGCGGGCCAAATAGTTGATGTGCAAAACTTGTTAAATATTTTAACTCGCGGAGATAACTATTGTGAAGTTTGATCATACTATTCGACTATAGTGTTGGCACGGTTGATTCGTTTGTTTAGAGTTTTTTTTTCGCCTCTTATTTACCGAAAGGGCTTTTTCGCACTAGCAAACAAGTAAAATTTAAATACCTCCGACACATTTTCATTTCATCACACTTAATATTATAAAGGCGAATGTGTATGAGTGTGTTTGTATTTTTGTTACTTCGTCATGCTCAAACGGCTGGACGGATCTAGATGAAATTTGGTAAAGAGATAGGTTGTAGCCTGGAATAGCATATAGGATACTTTTTATCCCGAAAACATATGCCCGTGGGATAATTTTCGACATATACGCAGGCGAAGCCGATGGCAGAAGCTAGTTCTACATAATTTATCTAGTAGTAGACACGCTTTGATCCACAATCTATTGAACACGTAATTACGGGCGAAAACAGCCCGATTCAAACAGTAAAACGCCCATAACTTTAGAACAACTTAACCGATTCTCATCAAACACATATGAGCACTCTCTATAAAGTCACCTTTCAAACAAAAATACTAAATCAAAATCGGTGCATCCGTTTAGAAGCTATGATGCCATTGACAGATTCACAAATACACAGGTACACACGTCAAAGTCCCTCTCACTCTTTTTCCGTCGGGGTAAAAATAGAATTGAGTGGCGAAAAAAGAGAGCGGGAGGGCTTTGTCCTGCAGTGGGACAATAAATAGGCTAGTTTGGTTAGATTACATCATCATCATCACTTTAGCCGAAAGACGTCCACTGCTGGACATAGACTCCAAGCGCCGCCACACTGATCGGTCCTGTGCATCTTGCATCCATCGGATTCCAGCAGCCTTAACCAGTTAGATTTACGGAAAAATATAGTAGTGATCAATTCATTGATGAAGCCATGATAATTCAATTCAACTTTATTTGACGGGGTTATTTCCTTTTAGGTGGTTTGTTCATTGTGACACAGAGTCTTTTGAACGTAGAAACAATTGTTGTCAGGTTTATTTACAGAGAAGAATAGTAGTGGTAAGTTCATCGGTGAATCTATTGAACCATTGACAGTTCAACGTTAGACAAAACCCTGTTTCAATTTGTGCTTGTGTATTCTATTCTCAATCGAAAACCTATATAGGTAAATCAACCATGGATTAAAACGATAGACAAAGAAAAAATATGTAAATTTCGAGGTTTACAAGTTACCTCCTGAAAAATAAATAGTGATATGGGAGTGGTTGTTTAGGAAACTGATTTTGTACAGATTGTTATAGATATTACCTAACTATACGTTGCATTACTTGCTGTTAGTAAAAACGGGTATAAAAATCTACCAAATAGGTTTAAGTTTCCTTTTAAACGCACTGTTTCCAATAATACTGTTTTTTATTTTCGTTTTTTTAACACCAAATATGCTCAATATTATAATTTGTCCCTTGTCCCTAAATCACTGTCTTAGAAAATTTTGTCAAATTTATTAGTCTGGAAATATGGGCATTGCAAAGGCAAATGATTGAATTGCGTTAAGGGTACACTAGTCGAAAATTCTTCCATACAAACGTAGACTGGCTTTTACTCCACTGTTTGACGATTTACGTTCAAAATAAAAAATGATATCAATTTGTCTCATCATTATCTAGCCCTGTATGGAAGCGAAAAAGTAAAAAAAAAAATTAGCTTTTTTAGCATTAATTAATGAGCTTCGAAAGTTCCATATTTTAATACTAATTTTAACACATCTTTGGGCGCAAATAAGTACCATAAGAAGAAGGAAAATTGAAAAACGACCTCCATACAGGGGTAGATTAGTAGTTCAACAATGCAAATAATTTTAGTCGTTTTTTCATGATATCCAGACTCCCAAAGGTCTGTTTATAAAATTTCGCGCGCTCGTTTTCGTTCTAAATCATCATCCATATCGCTACAAATTTGCAAAAGTGTGTATTCGTACGCGAACTAGCTTCTTACTGCTCATAACAGCATCTATCTGTTTCGCACGTGTTGTCGGTTGATATAGCACGCATTTAAACCCCCGCACAAAATAGTTCGTGCCGTCGACTAGTGTACCCTTAAGGATCGCATACATGTGCTACGCGACAATGCGTAATTTTTCAAAGTAGTCGTTCCATTGATATTAAAGTATCTTTGGCTAATCGCTGTCAGTGGCAAAAGTGCCTAGAACACTTTTCACATTGACAGCAATTTTTTTAATGTCCAATAAGTTCTCTGTCTCCACTTTTTATACGCGCTTGTACTTTATTATTGTTAGTTTGTACGTATAATTTATAATATTTTAGTTACTTGAATTCTTTTGTAAATTAATAGTAAATAGAGGACATAGAATAATGTATAATTATAAAAAGGTTTTGTCCCTTTAGTACCCTTTGCAGTTTTCATATGGCAAAAAATATAAGTATGGTTTGAGAAAATTTCCAATTACTGCAGCTTTGTCTAATAACAACAATCTGCGGTTAACTAACCATTGAACTTGTGGTTCTAATAAGGGCAATTTCCTCTTTGACCGTAGCGTTTATTGGCAACAAACTTATGGACTTCCCTATTGAGGTTTCCTATAACATAATATGTAATATATTGACTTAATATAAAAGCTCGCTTCCACCACAAGTTACTAAAACTGCAATTAACGCTAAACTTTTTATTTTTTATTATTATTTTTAGGCTCGCGTTTGACCACTATCTCGTCTGATGTTAAGCGATGATGTGGTCTACGGTGAAGCACGCTTTCCTAGAAGAAACCTAAACATATTTAAGATATCATCAATCTGTTTAAAAAATACACCAAATATAGGACGATGATTAAAATGATTTAAGCACAAAATGCATTTAATCATTTGTGTTGCAGTTTTATTTTGTTAATAGCGGGAAACCCTCAAAAGGCGCCTGAGTGGAGTATGGGATTTGTACCTCACTAAAACCACCCCGTTGATCACCGTCAGCACGTAGAACTCTCAAAAGGCCACCCCAGAACCCCCCTCTGTACAATGCCTGTTAGGGCACATCCCTGGGGGTTGCTAGTAGGCCTTAGTACCGATACTTTATTGTACACCAATATAGTTATGTAACTCTTACTGATCAACTTAATTAAGATGAATGAATTCATCCCTAATCGGAACAGAAGGCTAATCTTTTACAAGTACTTACCTTTCTGTGTAAATACTTATTAATTCCCACTTCGCTGCTTTACTCCCTCCATTTTCGCTCACAATAATACCTTCATAATCCTTTTAACCACAAAATACAATCGTTTTGTTTATCTTCTATCTGTGAGCCTATTGCTTTTGTTTACAACCACATATTAAACGTGGCTAAGACGTTTCTCGGATTAGTTCAATGGATAATACAGGGCTGGCTTTTGTAGGAAGAATTAAAATCAAACGTACACTCTCGTGAAATGTAATGCGATGGATAAATGAGTAAGTCATCGTTTCTCGCACTGAAGACTGTCAGTAATTTGGTGTTAATCGTTTTATAATAATGATGGAAAAACGTAGTCTGCTGGAATAATAATAAGTCTCATGCATGAATTGCATGATGCAAGTATAAATTGAACTAGATGTCCCTTTAGGTGGAGAAATGACCTTGTCAGGGCTGCGGCACTTCGCTGGATGCGAGACGCACAGTATTGATCGAGGTGGCGACACTTGGGGGGAGGCCTATGTCCAGCAGTGGACATCCTTCGGCTGAAATGATGATGATGAAAGAGTTAAAACATATTTTAATTCTTTGACTGTATGCTTGCCGTTCAGTACCAAACGTTTTTTCTTAAAGAATCATTTATTTATTTAATATGTCATGCACACAAACGTACAGAGGCGGACTTAATGCCTTAGGCATTTCCTACAAGTCGACCTTTGAGTGATGCAGAGACAAAATTAAATAGTGATCATTGTCTCTTCTCCCTTATAAACATCATGGCTTTACGCGGTTTGGAAACGTCCAGTGTAGCTTTAAGGTAGAAAGCCAGAGGATTAGGGATGCGCTGCCAAAGAGCTATCTGAAGTTGGTGCCAATTTAGTATGTTGCTGTCTATACCATCATACGTTAGCGAGCTAACAGTTTGCCCTATTTTATTTAGTAATGTATTACTTAAACTGCCAGAAATTCAAAATTGATATTTGATATTCAACAATCTTAGTTTTAGGCGCCAGGAATGGAAAAAAAAATATTTGATATGAAATTGTGCAAACGGGCAGACGCTGCTTTGAAAGGTCTCCCACCAGGTGGACAGATTACCTAGTGAGGGTCCGCTGGATGCGAGACGCACGAGACCGGTTAATGTGGCGACGCTTGAGAGACGCCATGTCCAGCTGTGGACGTCTTTTGGCCGATATGATGATGATGATAATGAAATTGTTTCCACAGTAAGGTGTCATGCGCATCTGGGAAAACAGTGTCCCGGAGCATGCTCCGACAACACTGACTGCGGGACCCTGATCCATAAATTCTAATTCAAAATATTTTATTTCACATAGGAAACGTCACACCTATGAAACGTCAGAACCCATTGCCATTTTACCTACATAATGCATCATACTGCTCACCTCAAAAGCGATTGGAACATTCCGGATGTGAAGTGATGTAATAATGAGGCGGTGCGGTGTGTTTATTAGATTAAACAATATAGGTACATAATTAAATAGCACACAACACTGGCCGAATTTTCATTAATAGGTGGTTATGAAATGAAATTTTGAGGTTTAGTATGTAAATAACAGTTAACAGATATGCCAAGAAATTTTGTTTTTCCACTACCTTGTCTATTATGTAAAACATTGCCTAAGAAATTCGTTTCGAAATATGAACATTTAGACACAAGATTATAAAATTAAAATAAAAAAAGGACAAGATTACAGAATAACAGTTACGAAATGACTTTTGTATGGAGTTTTGATGTCATTATGTAACTGGCTGAATGATACTGAACCTGTTACATCTCGAAAAAGCGCGCGGTAATTGTGTGTATATAGTCTGTGGTTTTTAGTCTGACCGTTTCTAATAAATTGTTGTTGGAACTTATTTGCATTTAATTAAGTAAGCTCATCAGGTAGTGGCAAAATAATCGTTCGTATCTCGCATAAAAAGGCTTTATTTTAACACTCACATGTAGCTTTCGACGTTCGCCTTTGGCTCACGTCGAAATTGGCTACATCGCTCGTGTTAAAATCTCAACTTTTTATGCTCGATACGAAATGTACTATTTTAAATCATGACCGCGAGTTATATTATCAATAATAAAAGCTTAAGGTTATAAATAGTAAATATAATAATATGCAAACAACTTTTAATGACTGTATTAACAGACACAAAACAAATCACAAACTGGATTCGCCCTTGTTAATAAATAGATGGCAATTTATGAACGGTTATTATGATGACGTCAGTTCCTGGCTGCTCTCGATTAGTGGCAAAATTCGATTTATGGCAACCACTAATTCATTACTAAAGGCAATTTACCGAATAGATGATGGAACGTGGAACTAGCCAGTCCATTTCAGGTTCCACCCATTGTTCCCGAATATTACCATACTTATAATAATATTAATGAATTCACTTTTCGATACCACGGAGTTAATGAAAATTCAATAATGCAGTTCCATTGTCGTTTTATTATCTTTCGACAGCACAAAAGTATACATAATTATGTAGTTGAATTTAATGTATTAGCTCGCTTTGTCCCTTTTAAATTTATTCTTGAATTCTTTGATTCGTTCACAAAAGGTCATTGTTGCAAAAGTAAAAAAGGCTGCAACATACTTTAAATAGTTGGCACGCTACCTTATTTTTAACCCGTGAATCACGAAGCACACTTAACAGAATTTGAACATTTAGACCGTTCGCTCGCACCCAAATGTATTTTCAACAAAAATGTGACGCTACCCAGTATAAAGATCGGGTCGGTAGTATAAAAATATTTTATAGTAATATTTTTAGTCTGTCAAGAGATCGTCTATAAATCTTACAGTGATGTTTTATCACTGCTCTTCGTGAACCAGTAAAGATTTCGATAGCGTAAGGATATCCTGTCTTTTCATAAGATGACATACTCCATGTTATTTATGTTGACGACCCGGTTTTTGTAGATAAACCCAGCCCTAGATCCGAGGATAGAGAGGTATTGTCTGTACCTCTGAATATGTAGGAGCATAAGTAAGTGATCAGTGTGAAGAAAATATGAACATTCGTTTGTACCAAAATGTATTTTGACTAATGGAACAAGAGGAAATTTAGTATTATATTACTTACAGTTGATTGACTTAGCTTTGTTCAACAGGCTCTAAAGATTTTTGTGAGGGCATTTCCTGTGAATATTCAAGGAATAAATAGGCGAATTAATTAATATATCTTAACTTTGTTCATTATTTATTACTTTTTAGACAGAAACGAGATGAGTCAGAAGGTTTTATCTAGGCTCAAAAATCAATATATGTATGCCTTTCAATTAACATAATATATATTACGTACAGTTTATAGCCGCGTAGATCAACAGTGGCCAGGCAGGGGCAAATAGTCCTTCTATAGATTTAGGTAATAGATCCACGTAACCTCCCAAACCTATAGCCTAATGTGTTTTGTCTCCATATTCTGCAATAGTCCTGCAGCAGCCGGGGATTGTCCTTGGGTGCTCACGAGTGCATACAGGGATAATCGCCGGTTGGTGTCACATTTCATCCTACATGTCTAACAAGGCATCTGCAACTTGGCTTCGGCCTCTGGTACGCCTTTCAAAGGTCCGGGACCCTATGTTACCGAGAATAAAAAAAAAAATAAGTGCGAAAATACTTATATAGTTTATTCCAGATAAGCCCACCTGTGTTTCCATAATAAATAAAACAACATAAGCGCTGTAAACTCTAACACTGCCAACTTTAAATGAGTAGCGAAAATCCCATCAAAGCGAGCTTAAGTAACTTGAAATTAGCGCAAACACAAACTAACATTAGCGCTTTCCTAAACACGATGCATTTAGATTTTAAGCACTAATGTTTGCATGCTAGTCACTTCCTAAGCTACATAAATCATATAATTCTTGTCGCCTCGCGTTTGCGAAGTTGGAGCAGCATCGCGGCCAGAAGTTAGTGCTTGTCCCGAATTAATTTACAGTACAGATCCGGCCCTGGTTTTAGATTTATTGTTGTCGCTATTTCGGCAACCGAGCACTCACTAGGTAACGATCGAGTGGCCTGTAAATAGGGGCTGTGGATTTTGCTTTAGCCTCCACTGACAAATGGCTATAGCAATCCGAACCGATTCGCATTCCACCAAGTTTACTAAGGCTTAATCCCATTGATTAAAAGCTTGGAGATCGGATTTTGGTAGGCTTGAACTTCGTATCAGAGTTTATTGGTGTTCGCTGCGTGACCTTTAGATGTAGTATCTAGGAACCATTCTAGACTACTATAGTTGAGTCTACTGATTATTGGGGTCAAAGGGTACAGGATATCATTGTAGTAAGAATTTCCTTTTGTAGAAACCTAATGAAGTGCGTATTTGAATTCAATTTTGAACAGCGTATGGCATTTACTACGCACGTGCTACGAATAATGCTACACACTACAGACGAGACGCTACGTGTGCTACGCCACTAGTACGTGTAGCGCTAAGCCAAAGCTACGTCTACTACGCCGTTGTTTTAATATCGAAACAAAACGCGCAGTTAATTAAATAACGGAATACAAAATAACCTGTGTCTTTTTTATATCACTACACCATTTTCCATTTGGCAATAGCAGTAACTCTCTCCAATAAAATACTTAAGTTTTTAAGTTGTTACATTCTTGGACGAGCATACTTATCTCATATCTTTAAATTATAAGTTTTCTCAAGCAAAATATCAAAGCAGGAAACTAGTAATTGGACATCGTTAGTACTTCGACGCGACCACACCGGCAAAGCAAAGGCGACCATAAACATACCAACTACTGAAACTTCGGATAGTTTCACTAACAGTGTCTCATAGCCTAGTCAAGCACTGGATCCGAAACGGGAAAGTTGATGGATGCCTGATACACCTGCTTTCAAGGCCGACCAAAGTTGAAACTAAGTGTTATCGAGTGCGTTGTTGTAAAGTATTGACACAAAAGTCTAAAGAAACGTCAAAGCTATATCGGATTCGACTTTGTTCATTAATATTGATACACAATTTCTGTCCATGTTTGCTAAAAATAAGTTAAGGGTCATTGATACGATAGAAGTGCTCTCACCTCCTTTTCCTTAGAAGAATTTTATTTGTATTAAGTTGAAGACTGTAAAATTTTGAATCTTTTAAGAAATCAAAGTTAGTTTCTTTCTAAAGTTCTTATATTTTCAGCCTTGCACGTCCTTACTACCATGCTTTTAATTGAACAGTACTGAAAAATCACAAATGAATTTGAAGGTTCATAAAAAAATATAGAAAGCATTTTCGAAACCTCACCATTTCTCAATCTTTAAATAAGCAGTCGTCAAAACGCCTTGAAATAGACTTTCGACGGATTACGCTCACAATTTCTCATGAAAACAGTCAAATATCACCATTATTCTAAATGTTACTGATTGATTGTTAACTAAATCTTGCCTCTTTATACGTCAAATGGTATTCGAAAGTTTCAACTCTGGAAAATCTAGTCTTCATTCCACGACAGGACTTGTAGAATTGTTGGATTGAAACATCATTGATACTTTAATCTCGTACTAATATTACAAATATACGGTTTTTACGTCATCGCGGATAACCACTGAACCGATTGTATTGAAATTTCGCGAAAATCCCACCGCACTATTCCCAAACCACTGCAACTCCTGAAAGCCAGAAAGAATCAACAGTGGCGACCACCAGAAAAGCGCCGTGGCAATGAAGCTCGACGAAGTCCCGGAGAATGAATTTAACTGTCTTGGATCCCGCAACGAAATTAATCAGAAAAGAATAACGGTGGAGTAGGAAAAAATATAAATTTCCACTTCCCTCCATATCAAGCAGGAGACAGAATAAACAAGGCCAATAGGCACAAAGGGTCGTTTACAGTTGTAACGTACGTTGGCTTATCCCAGTTGGGATAAGCCTAGTTTGCCTAGCACCACAGATAAAAATTAGGATTAATATTAAGGGGCCTAACATTGTGATTATATTTGATTCCAATAATAGGTAAGGCAAAAACGCTTGAACGCACGGAAATTTGTTCTAATTTCCACAAGGTCCGTATAGTAAACAACTCCTGATGCAACCTGTACATTATTCAACATACACTCCCATAAGATATGATGTGCAGATAGTACATATTCGCAGTCAAATGTAGAACACTAAACATAAAGGCGAGGCAACGAGCTTGAAGGAAAATTATTTACTTTTTAAGTTACCATGCCCTGTGAGAAATTGGGCATCACAGTGATCCACCTCCAACCACGAACTGAACGAAGAGAGCTGACTAACGCCCACATGGTTATGATAGAATCTAAATTCTTTTTTCATTTTATTATGAGTAGTGGGACAGGCGAGGAGAGCGAAGCCTGAGAGGTAACAATCTTGCAAATAATACACACAGCCGAAGTCGCGGGCAACATCTTAATACCCTATAAATCCCCCTGTGGCGAAAAAAAACCTTGATCTTACTTTTAATTAAGTTTTTTTTAGTGTAGTAAATTACTCTTCAGTTGTCTCACAGTCTTATCGGATAGAATTAATGATTAAAGTTTTTCAAAGTTATTTTAAATCCTTTGTGAGAATGAAACTTGGATATTTGGTGGCGTTAGATTTGCATGAATTATCATTTGAAATGTTTTTTTACTGTGATATCTGTCAGCATTGTCATTGAGAATGAAAGAGATCAAGATTTAATGAACTAAACCTCGTATACTATTACTTTTTGCGTTGGATATTTTTATTTCTAAGGCGTCGTCCTATTTGGGATCGTAAATCCAGGCATGCCGCTTTACTTTGTGTACATTATTTCACCACCACTGCTCTCAAAACGGTGAAGGAAAACATCGTGAGGAAACTGGCATGTCCTAGAACCACAAATTCGAATACATGTGACTCCACCACCCCGCACTGGGCCCGCGTGGTGGATTACGGCCCATTCCCTCTCACAGAGAGTAGGCCTGTGGGAACATTAACAAGGCTGATGATGAATCAGGTTAAATAAAAATCTCATTATGTGTTCAGTTATAAAAGGCTGCAGTACAGCCATCATGCTACAATTTATTGTCAATGTATATGGTTTCAAATTGTGCCAACATTTCTTAATGACCCGCACGGAAATGGGCGAAATAAACGACATTATATATTCCCTCTAGTTTTATCTCTAGAAGAGACACTAGTTTTTAATATCTTCTTGTCTGAGGAAAAGTTCTAGATTAAGTACTCAAGTTTGGATTATAATTTAAGATAATACTGGCAATAACATTAGCCGTTTGTCAGAATAATTACATTGTTTATTCCGAAACAAGACCTAATTGTAAGTTATAACAATACTTACAGTTGACAGCCTATTTTTAACCCCCGACGGAAAAAGAGGGGTGTTTTAAGTTTGACGTGTGTTTCTGTGTATTTGTGTCTGTCTGTGGCATCATAGCGTCCAAACGGGTAAACCGATTTAGATTTTAGTTTTTCGTTTGAAAGATGATTTTGTCGAGAGTGTTCTTAGCTATTTTTGAATTAAATCGGTTCAGCCGTTCAAAAGTTATGGGCGTTTTACTGTTTGAATCGGGGTGTTTTCGCCAAGACATCGTGTCATTATAACGTGTTCAATAGATTGCCGATCGAAGCGTATCTACTATGTACTAGATAAATTATGTAGCATGAAATAAAAAATTGTCGGGGGTTTTTTAAATTTTACTTATGTAAGCTATAAATTAATATGTTAACTGAAACAAATATACAAACATCATCAAGGAACAAACGGTCTGTTTAAAACTTTTATTGTTACTTATTTGTACAATGTTACAAAGTTACACTATTTATTGGATCAGCTAATACAGACGGGAAGTTTCTGTATTACAACTATTAGTTCTGTACAAAAGTTTGTAAAACCAACTATAACTTTTACAGAAAGCATTAAATGGCGAGGAAAATAAAGCGAAATTTCCTGCACACAGCCATTTTTGTTTAATTTTTGCTGAACAATCAATCATTTATGGAAGCAAATAACATTTTTGAAACGCAACAAAAAATTCTGATCGTTTAAAGCTTTATAGTGCTGAAGCTAGATTGTGTAGCGTGGAACTTTTTAAAAGGATAGTTTTCTTGTTGTAATAGGAACTTTACTTAATGGATACCTACCTAAAGGCGGCAGTCACACGGTAGCCCGCGAGATTGAAATGAATATACTACGATATATAAATATTTGTTACGGTCGCGAATAGATTTTATTACCTATTTGATAATGAGCGCGTGAGGCCTGTGGGGTTTCCCAGAGGTGGCTTAATTAACTCTGACACCAGAGGTGGCCACACTTAACACGAAAAGAAGAAGAAGAATTGCAAGAAACATTCTTTAACTGCAACTTTCGCGGTCTGCTCTGGCACATCCTCCTTAACTAAATGTCGTTAGGATTTGAAAAATGACACTTAATTCATTCTTCGTGACGGTGACAAAACGGTACATGATTTAACAGTTACCTAATAGTTTAAGATTTAATTCGATCTAATATTTCACCACTAAAATATATAAAGTGAAAATGCCCATCTCTTTCATGAAATGTTCCGGGAAAAAATTCAAAATGTCCGTTATGTCCTTGCTCCCTGGTACCGGAGCTGACACATTTAGGAGTAGTATAAAAATTAAGAAATTTTAAGAGAATGTTCAAGGCTTCCGTGATAAAAATGTCCTGTCTGAAAACAAAGAAGTTACAGAAAGATAAGAACGAAAGTTGGTGCAACTTTCAAATAAAAATGAAGACCACAGCCGTAGTGAACAGCTCTTTTCCAGCGTCGATGTTCCACAACCTCCCTCTACCCCTATAACCCGTCAGCCTTCAAAGTAAAAAACTGGCCAAGTGAGTGTCGGACTTCGCACATTTAGGGTTCCGTACCTATTTACCGTACCGTTCACAGTACATGTGTGAGTGCTTTTAATACTTTATGCCTGTAGGTAGTGTGTAGTGCTATTCTGGGTGCATTGTCCTCACATGTATAAATTTAATAATGTATGTACCTATGTTCCTAAATATTGTAAAAAATCTATTTCTTTTTTAAAGAGTAAGTATGGAGTTTCTTGTGCATTCTTCTCCATAACAAGCTACTTTCCGAATGCTCGGTAGAATAATTTTTATGTAACTTTCAAAAGTGCCGCTTGGTGGCCTAGTTGAAATAAAATATCTTTGTCTTTGATTTATCAATATGTAGATATTTAAAAAACATGTTGTGTTTTAAAATATACCTACGTAATAATAAACATTATCACCTAGTTCACATATCAATGGTAAGATAAAAAATTCTTCGGAACAAAATGTGTGACAGACGACGGACAGACGGACACGTGAGTGACAGCAGTAGGGTTCCGTTTGGACCCTTCGGGTACGGAACCCTAAAAATTAACACAGGCATCATCTAAGAGTCGCTTGTCCACTATTTCTTTTTTTAGCTTGGGTAAATGCTCATGCACCACGGGGAGATAGCGCAGTTATGTGGGACTCCAACCCACAAAAACTCCACGGTGTCCTCTGGTGCCACTTATGGCGGGAACACGGACACGCGTTAGCACTCACCGCGAACCCGGCTGTCTGTCACCGGACCCTTCTCTGGGGAGTAGCCCCCATCACCGGCGCACCAGAACACACTGTACGCCGTGACCACCTCAGGGACCAAACCAGCACATGGGTGCCAGGTGTTTATGGCACCCTTAGTCCCCTTGCGACGGGTCAAGATCAATGGCCCCGCCACCTACCATTTTTCGGCCGCAGGGGATAGGGAGAGCGGCCAACCCTATACCGACACTTCTCTTCCGCCGCGGCCTCCAACCCTCAGCCGTGAAATCGTATGGGTATGGGAGGCCCCATACGACATCGCGATCCGCTTCATTTGCGCTGTCGCCCAGGCTCAAGCCACGGTTACTGAGCCCCCCCGCCTCGATAATGCGCGGGGGGGGTCGCTTGTCCACCTTAGACCTCATACTTCACTTTCCACTAGATGAAATTGAGGTCATGTGCTGACTGCTGAACACGCAAAAACATAACAAAAATAATGAGAAAGAAAAAAGAGGTGATTCACGTCAACAACATCAGAGCAACACTCAAGGTCCCATGTTAAGATAATTATCTCCTTGCAACTTACACTTGATGCCATCCTTTGTGTATACGTAGTGGGCCAGCCTTGCCCATTCTCCGTTATGACAAGGTTGGAGGATAATATGTGTTAAAATTCGAAACTAGACTTATAGCGGAGCGTGCCTAAGTGGTGAGGACGGGACGCAGTAACTTTTAACGACGCGGTGTAAAATATGCTCTGTTTGTCGTGCCAGATTCATTTCAATGATTCTCCCTTTAACACTAACTATGTAGAAAGTTGAGACTATATATGTGGGCGTTTTAAATAACTTTGTCATATTATTTTCTAGTAATTTTAGCCTTTATTTTGATGAGTGGAAGGTTGTTTATTAACCTTTCGTAGTGATCTAAATTTAATTTTAAATTTCTGCCTACTAAAAGCCCATTCGCAAAAAGCGTGGTATTTACAAAACTTGTTATTGAACTAGATGTTTTGAGCACCGTGTAGAAAAATCGTTTTTACCATTTTACGAGTTGACCCTAAAATATCGTAATAAAATAAAAACATCAACCCATTTTCACTCGTTCCATAACAACATACACTAACAAAAATATACTTCAATTAAGAACAACGAAATTATCAAACAACACACACGAAATTAATCAAATTATAATTACAGAGCTCAGAAAAACAAATAAAACGGAAAATATTCGATTATACAAATTATTTCATCAGGGTAAGAGCGTTTTCGTGTCGAGTACAATGCGAGATGACCTTGTTACGTGGGACTCAATTTGGCTGAATATTTGCTTGTACCAGAAGTGTTATTCACCGTGCTCATAAAAGGGTAGATTACTGAGTTTATCACTCTTATTATTTACCGAGTACTGTGGTGTTCATTCCACATGTTTTAGTTTACTTACGTTTTATAATATATTTTACAAATTTCATCACCGTTACTTTTGAAATTGTATCATCTCATGTTTTCCTTTTTTATGTATTCTTTACATTGGTATAAACCTGAAAATCATAAGATTTGTTGATCCATCCAAAACTATTATATTATTTTTAACTCCTGTCATTTTTATTGACATGACATTTGTCTGTTTTATTTTCATAAACCATAGGCATAAGATACCATACTCTATAGATTTTGTTAAGCTCGTTGTACATTATAATTTTCATTATAAGGGCAGCGGCAGACTGCGCCTCTGTAAACCGTTTTTATTCGTTCATGATTTCTTAATTCTTATTTGAATTTAAAATTGAGAAGACATGTCGGAACGAAGAAAAACGGGTGTCACTTTTTTGGGAGTCTGGAATCTGCTCGGAACTCTGAAAGTCGTTTGACTACTTAGTACTACGTGTTGTACTATTGAATCTGAAAATCTCTTTAAATCTATTATATATAAGGCCTGTGAATCTACCAATTCTGTGAAAAGCAATAAATATTATTTATTGAGTGTGGAACTTAAATCTGAGCATTTTTACTGGTTCTTTAACTTCTACGGTCACCGCTTCATACCAAAAGGCCTTCCTGCCCATCCAGCTGCATTGATCAGCATATTAAGCCACAGCCCGACCGCCACACTCCTAGCTGCCTGTTCCTGCACCAGTGCTACTGCTACTGCTACCTGCATGTTAGCCTGACAATTAGTTCAGCTGCCTTGATCTCTAGAACTATCTGTGAGCCTACCTATCTGATTGCCTGTTCATCTGCCTACCTCGGGCATTCCAAGCCTTCCTGCCCGTCAAGCTGCCTAGCTGTGAGATAACTACCCACAACGTGAGAAGCCGGACTACCCACGACGTGAGAAGTCGGACCTTCCTAGTTGCCCACGTCGTGCGAAGCCGGACCTTAATTTGTTAATTATATCCTTTTCTTAGTTTTAATTTATAGTTACCTTTAATTTTATTAACGTGGCTTACGTATAGTTCTTTTGAACTATACGTAACGCTACAGTACATACTGGCATCTAATATTATAAGAGGTTCCTTTTTTGTTTGTAAAAGATAATCTCTGAAAGTACTCATGCGTTAGCGTAAATTCTTTCACTGATAAATGTCTACACTACAATATGGTCGACAATGAGTTACTTAGGCTTTTGACATATATCTCGAAAAAATTTACAATAGGCTCTAGCAGCTGCAGATGTCGATATGGAACCGCACGCCAAATGCACACCCGACTGCAATCGGACTGCACGGTTGGTTTGCAGTTTTATTGCAGTCGTACTAACTGCATTCAAACTGTAAATTTGCAGTCGGAGTGCAGTTGAAATGCAGTCCGTATGTCTAGACCCTTACTGTACGACCGCGAAATCGCGGGATAAAGTCAGTGAGTGAGATCTTTGAATTCCACGTGTTGTGGTATTTCGAGACAAACCAACACTTTGTATTACTCCCATTAAAGTAACTAACGATCTTATAGCAAGGGTTGAGGGCACTTAATTCTCTGCTCGTTAATATCAGTGATTATGACGATAACCCTTCGTCATTAAAACAATTGGTATCTAATCTTTATTGCTTTCTTACGCAGTCTGTAGGCAAACTTTCTGCGGTTAGTATTTCAATTGACTTTCGGAACAACACACGGATTCCCCCCACGCATCCCTCGTAGTACAAGATGAGGCACTAATTGTTTAATCGTGTAAATGGAGGATATAATATGGCTAATATAGGTTGTATTTTAGTAGAAATGAATGAATATAATTACAACTACATTCCTTACAATTTAAGAAAATTTCCGTTGAATAAAAAATCCTTTACAATGACGACGTTGTCTTTATTCAGTGGTACACACTTTCCGGAAAAGACAAATAAAATTTAATTTACGCTTTCAAAACAAAATAGGGTCTCATAAAAATGCTTTTGAAGTAGCCTCGAAATATGCTGTAACAAAAGAACTGCGTCTGAAATGTGAAAAGAAGAAAAAGCGTAATAATAACATTAGGGGAGAGCCTACTTGCGCAGATTTAAAAGCTGTGAGTGAACAGTGAAGAGAACTGTCCCTCTTTTTTGTTATTTGGCCAGTTTATAGAGGACACCCGCGTCTGGAACCCTTTTTCAACAAGGTGTCACATTACAGGGCTATTTTAGGGTATTTTCAGTTTATGAAAGGTTTTTTTTTGCAGTTACTTTTTGCACAAAGTAAGCGGTCATCACATCACACTAACATAAAGGCGAAAATTTGTGAGTGTTTCTTACTTCTTCACGCCAGAACTGCTGAACGGATCTGGATGGCATTTGGCACAAATATAGATTATAGTCAGGAATAAATAGCACATTAAAAATTTTTGACTTGTATCTCGGGTATATGTTCCCTCGGGATAATTTTCGACTTTCACGCGAAGCCGCTGGCAGAAGCTAGTTTTCTTATAAAACATCAAGTTGGTTATAGAGGCCTGCGCTGTTGATATAAACCCACAACATATGAAAATATTTCACCCCTACAAACCTCTTTCCTCTCCTCTTCCCCTTTTCTTCTTTATTTTTATCCCCCGACGGAATAAGAGTGGTGTTATAAGTTTGACGTGTGTTGCTATGTATCTGTGTATCTGTATGTCTGTCTGTGGCATCATAGCGCCTAAACGGATGAACCGATTTTGATTTGGTTTTTTTGTTTGAAAGGTGACTCTGTCGAGAGTGTTCTTAGCTATGTTTGAATAAAATCAGTTTAGCCGTTCCAAAGTTATTTGCATCTTACTCTTTGAATCTGGATTTTTTCTCAAGATATCGTGTCATTATTACGTGTTTCGATCGATTGAAACGTGTCTGCTACTAGGTAAAATCGGGGGTTTTTTAAATTTGTAATTTTATTTTGTTCTTTAAGAAGATGGCACTCTTTTAAATTTATGTCTAACTAGTGGACGCTTCGCGGTTTCACCCACGTATTTCCCGTTCCCGTAAGAATACAGGGATAAAAAGTAGCCTGTGTCACCCGGGGATAGTGCAGCTTCCCAACGGTGAAAGATTTTTTGAAATCGGTCCTGTAGTTTATAAATTTATTTGTTACATACAAAATACAAATCTTTCCTCTTTATAATATAAAGTATAGATATATAAGAGACATAAATTTAAAAGAGTGCAATCTTCTTCGTCGTATCAATGATTCCATAAATATAAGTTTTGACCATAATTTTGCCACGTCATCAGCGTTTTCATTTGCCTCACAATGGTCCCTCAGGGTGCAGGTGAAAAGAGTGCCACAAACAATCCATAGATACAAATCTCCGGCTGCGGGTTTATTTACTGTTCATCCATTGAAAAGATTCCATCTGCCTTTATTGTCTTGAGATTTTAATACCCTTGGGCTTTAGCCAAAGTGATATTCTATCAGCGGAATCGATTTACAAAAGTTCACAATGATTGGACCACCACGTGCCATATCGGTAACGCACGTCAGTTGCATACATTTTGGACTTCTTGAGAATGTAACTTAGTTTCTACTTCTTATCCGTTGTCTTCATTTCTGACGGTCGCTTTGACGGTGTCACTGACGAGCTGCTCCCACGCCACTCTGTCTTCTGCTCTTCTTAGGACAGTGGTCACCGTCAGTCCTGTAATCGCCCTAACTCCGGTCTGACCAGCGAGTAAGTGAACGTCAGCGCGGTATGACCTAGTTTAGACCCTCGATATTATTGAATGACAGAAGTAGAGGGCGATAAAAACTTTAACATCTAATCTGAAGTAAAAGTTTTCAGTCGTTTAAAAATGTTGCAACACCAGAGTTCAGAACACTCCAATTCAGATTTTATCGTATTTTTTATGAAGATCGTTGCATAAAAGATTGAACGACGTAGTGACAGGGTTGAATCCTATCTGAGAGAAACTCCGACACTCGATATCGATGCTTGAATGTTGGACATGCACAATGTTATATTCAAAATATCACTCACTCACACTGGTATCGGCGGCGCCTTTTAGACTATAGTTTATATTTTCGACTGTAGTTATTATTTTCGACGTCCGCGTTACAACGTTTGCTGAAACTGCATTGCACTGGATCAGTAATGCAACTTTTTTATATTTAGTAATAGTAGGAGTAAGCTCATTTATCATAATAATCAATTTTAATTAATTCTTTATTAACTTAAGGACTTACTCGGGGAGATAACGAAAAGGAAAAACAATACAAAAACATGTTTTTCCTTTGATTATAAAAAAATCAAGCCGGTTTGTAAACTCTTTCAACAAACGATATTTTATTATACAATTAAAAACATAATGAAAACATTTTTATATGTTATCAACACTATAACTCGTGGTCATCCATCGATAAAAACTTTGACACAAACATCGATGACTCACGTCTGTTTATTTACTTGTAAATCACCGCCCTTTAGTATCTGCACTAACGCTATCCATTAAAAGCACTCATCCATCAATGTAATGTGATACCGCTTATAAAGCTTGGGGACAGAATAAATCCTACCTCATACCCGTTGGGTACCAAAATCTTCCAATATATCAAATAAGGTTTTTTCGCCAAAGATTTTCTTGGTCCATCGCGCGGTTCGCACGATTCGGTAGTCTTCACACGAATGAAAGTCGTTATGGGAACCTGAACTGTTTGTCAAGTACGACATCGTTATTTGTCTTTACTTCCCTTTGGTGTACATGTCGAAGTATTGTCGACGAAAGTTACATTACCTTTTGTGGAGCTGTGTCAACGTTTTATTTGGTGATACAAGATATATTTATTTATTTAATACTTTAAGCACATAAACGTGCAAAGGCGGACTTAATGCCTTAGGCATTTTCTACCAGTCAACCTTTGGGTGATGGAGATACAAATAGTGGTAGGTGCAATTATGATAGTAAAATGGATTTGAATACAAGACCTAAATATAAGCTATAAATAAATATAATTTAATTATATAATAAATACTAAAAACAAATAAACTAAATACAGGTACTACTAAACTATTAGTTGAAATAGACAATAGGGAAAAATTAGCGCTGTGCCGATACTACTGCCAACTTCTGACGAATGTGTTCGCGAACTTTGACTTTGAAGGTTACTCGGTTGGTTGCCATCCTGATTTCCTGGGGGAGAGTATTCCACAGAGAATAGATGTAACCACAGGTGAGTGAAGCCTTCATGAATCAGCTGCCTGCATACTTTTATAGTTTTAATTTGCAGTGAATACACAGATAATTTAATAGACAGACTAATAAAATAAATTATTCCTGCTATTGCCTACAAATGTGAGAGTGTCCTTTGTCTCCACCGTTTTGGCAGCATCGCTTTCTCGGACACATCCATCAATCCATCTTAGGCTTGCTAAGCAGCCGCATATTTATCGGTGGCACTACGCATTTGTACGAATAATTCATTATTGGAGTGGCTAATTTGAATATTAAAAAAACCCTCATAAATTAAAACTATCCAATTTTACGGGACAAGTCCTGTCGCGTAGTTCAAGCATTAAAAACGGATAATAATATTTCACTCCGGTGGCGGTGCACAGAATAGATTTTTAAGAGAAAACTCTTTTAAAACTGCCCATACTTATCTTTAACAGTGGCACATCCGGACAGTTTTCTGAACCAGAAACTGAATTTTATAACTCGGTACGTTAAACATTTTAAAGTTCTTATATTTTTGGCAAGTTATCAGCCTATTAATGTTCCCATTGCTGGGACACAGGCCTCCTCTTTGTGAGAGGGAATGAGCCGTAATCCACCAAGCGGGCCCACTGCTTGTTGGTGAATGTCAACGAATTTTTGATTCTAGGTCATGCCGGTTTCCTCACGATGTTTTCCTTCACTGTTTTGAGAGCAGTGGTGATGAAATAATTTACACAAAGTATAAAGTGCTTGCCTGGGTTCGAACCCACGACCTACAACTTGTAAGTCGCGGCCGATACCACTGGGCTACCATTGCTCCCATTTTCCATTTCCTCATTTGGCCATTTACTTCAACGTAAACAGTAGAAGCGTTTGTGAAACAATCTTCCATAACAGTTTTGTTTACACTGTTAATTGGGAAGAAATGCCGCAATTTATTCAATGTTAATTAATTAATTTTGATTGTTTACAATCTTAATTCCTTGTTGTGTTCGAAATTAAATTCTCAGTAATCGAAATTAAATACGCAGTTAATTGTAACAGTCTTCGTTAAAATGATACAACAGTTCCAACAGTTGAAACAAAAGCAATTATATCGGATTACTGTTGTGGGGTTTCAACAAAACACTCTAGATATCGACAACAAAAATACAAATCCGCTTACAAATCCCGCAAGACTGAATCGGAGCGTAGTATTAATGCCACGAATCCCCTTTGTCTACCCTTAGCCGCTTACGACACCCTTGGGAGACGACAGGATGGCCTCATTCGTACTCAGGAAGGACAATAAGACAATAATTCATTACTAGCTTTATGCAACAAAGGTCATCTGTCACAGCGATGACACTGGAACTCGTCGCGATGAGTTCCCCGTCTTCGCTGCAACCACTAAATCACTCTGAAAATGTTATCCATTACCGTGTCCGCTCCAAGAAGTTTATAAACGCTTTTAACCGCGATGCAATATTGTTTTAAAGAAGTTGTTGCTAGAAATCTGGGCTGTGTTCATATGAAAGGACATTTTGCAGACCGTGGACGGACAAAATTAATACTACACCTAAGATATGAGAAACACCGACAATATCTTAAGATGACTAGGCGCTAGATGCGAGATGCACGGGATCGGTCAATGTGGCGACGCCTGGGGTAGGCCTATGTCCAGCAGTGGACGTCTTTCGGCTGAAATGATGATGATGATGACTATTATTATAGTAATATTTTTCAAATAGGATGGCTAGAACAAATAAACCTTCTTAGGTGTTTACTGGCTCAACATAATATATGTACCGATAGAATAACAACGAGAAATTATCAAATTCATAACAATTCAATTTATGAATTTCATATTTCCAAGTTACTGTTCAAAAACAAAAGACTATTTTATACAAGTTCACGACAAAAATCAATTGTCAATGATAGTGTTTTGTTTCAAAGTTTGGAGTCCAAAACTAACAAGTATTTGTTTTTCATGTTACTCTGTTATTCATACCATTTCGGTGGGAGCTTGGATCATGATTCATGACGTAACTCCGTTAGCCGTGAATATTTTTAACCAAGCAGATTCAATAGAAAAATTGATTTTACAATTTGCACACGATTTTGATGGACGATGTTTCATCAAAGCTTTTAGAGTTCGAATTGATACATGGATTTTTCAAACCAGAGAATTTAAAAGAAATGCTTCTCCTGAAATTAAGGTTTTAAAAATACCAGCTCCCTACAGAGACAAATTGCTTGCCTTTATTGCTTTTTAAATGGACTGAAACGTAGGTAAAGTACACCTGTATTTCTTTTTTATTACTACTCACAATTAATCAGCTTCTTGAACGCGACCACATTTAGAATAATAGATAAAACCTTTTTACCGAGCGGAAGTCATTTTTTCTTCACTATTTGACTGGAGTTTCCTTTGAAAACGAACGCCAGCGAATGCAATCGCTTCAAAGAGCTTATTACTAGAAAAAAAGCAGATAACCTCTGCGTTGGGAACGTTTTATTTATCGTTTGAAGTTTTTTTCGTGTGGCAATTTGTCCAGAAGTAGTATTTTGGATTAAGAGAGGTCTTCTAAACTTTCCTGCTTCGAATTTCCTTGAATTATAAGCGCTTCACAATTTGACACAAGACAGGACAGGGAAAATCTATTCAAAAAACCCGCAGAGGATCACTGGATTACGAAAACCGCAACATTTTTAATAATCTGTTGTTTGTGCTGTCGTAAATACAAAACAAAACACAATTCTGGTCAGACAAATCGGTTCCGACGAATCAGCAAGGAGTAATCCAGTTTTATTCGGTTTCCTCACAAAATAAAATAGTTGGTACAGTAGATATTCGGTAATAACGAGGCTATCAAATAACTAGGCTGGCCCCGAAAGATCTTGGCAAAACATCTATCACTGATCACAGACAACGTGATTGGATTCTCACGAAAGGATACCTAATCAAGCGAATCTAATCAGAGCTTTCGGCTGCCTTTGACGAGAAAACCATAACAAGACTTGGAAGTACATATTAAAGCAATGAACAGTCGGGGAAAATGCAACATAAACAAAACATCTTTTGTTCTCCTAATTTAAATTAAAAGCAGAATACCCGCTTGTGTGTAATGAAAGGCATTCTTTTTCAAAATCAAATAATGAAAATGTTGGCCAACGCAATACTTTTGTGTCCATAAAATTATACTGAGCAGTCAGCTTAATTGCTTTAAAATTTGCCCTAATTTTAAAAATAAATATTGGTGTTTAGGTTTTTAGCTAATATTAAACAAGGTTTTTTTTATTATTATTGAAAGGCTCGCGCTTGACCACTATCTCACCTGATGGTAAGCGATGATGTGGTCGACGATGTAGCACGCTTACCTAGAAGAAACCTATTCACTCTTGACTTAAAGACTCCCAGGTTGTAGCTATCAGGAAATATAGACTCTGGCAGGGGATTCCACACCTTAGCTTTACGCATAATGAAAGAACTCCCAAAACGTTTGGTGCGTATGGGTGGGATGTCCACCATGTACCGATGACGCATCGCCGTACGTCTTGTAGTCCGATGATGGAACGGGCTAGGAGGAATTAGTTCATGCAATTCCATCGCACACTCCCCGAAATGTAACCGATAAAAAACCGACAGACTGGCAACTTGGCGCCGATGTTCAAGGCTCTGGAGCCTAGACTCGAACATCTCATTGCCGATGAGTATTGTTGTGTATTGTAGGTTATTGTTGTGTATTTAAAAAAATATGAAAACGTTGCTAAACATCTTTAATCAAGTTAAAAAAGGTAATCTATACTAATATTATCTATATTAATACTAATAATAATTAATATTATAAAGAGGAAAGATTTTTTTGTTTGTTTGTTTGTACCGATTAGGCTCCGAAACTACTGGACCGATTTAAAAAATTCTTTCACCAATAGAAAGCTACGTTATTCCTGAGTAACATAGGCTATTTTTAATCCCGAAAATGCGTCCTGTGGGGTGGTCCACGGGAGCGAAGCCGCGGGGAACAGCTAGTTCATCAATAAAGGTTAAAAGTTTGAAATGTTAAAATATCTTCCTTAGAGCAGTTACGCACTACAAAGAGCAGAGAGAAGTGCAGTTCCGATCTCCGATCCGTGTACGTGAAATTTCGGTTCCGAAGTATCCGTAGTATTTCTTGTAGGAAAGCTTACGCACTGCGTCCGAACTCTATCCGTCATAATTTAGAACATTTTGAACTCGGAACTCAAGTCTCGGACACAAATCGGATGTAGAGCGTAGCCGCCCTTACGGTTTGCTTTCGATACCTACATAATTGTGTGTTTATAGGATCGTTCCTAAATCACCGAAGGCAGTTTCACTATTATCATAGAATATCAAACATTCTTCTTCTTTTCGTGTGAGGTGTGGCCGCCTCTGGTGTCAGAGTTAATTAACCCGCCTCTGGCCTCTGACTTGGCTATTTCAGACTTACATTAAGTATATAAGTCCGGGTTTCCTCACGATGTTTTCCTTCACCGTTGCCTGTGATGTCCAAGATAAACTTAGAAAGTACATATGAATTTGAAAAAGTCACATTGGTACTTGCCCGGATTTGAACCAACGACCTCAAGCACGACAGACGAGGTCTTAGCCACTGGGCCTCCACGACATTTACCAAACGAAACATTCGAAACATTTTCCAAAGTTAATAGTTTTCTACTGTAAACGACCAAGTAATTACGAACGCAAAAAATCGCCGAGATTCTTAATTTCGATTTTAATTTATTAAGAGAACTTTTAGAACACTTTGCTCCTTGCCATTAAGAAAATGCAATTTCCTTGCAAACACTAGGTACCTTCCTATATAATTTCTTCAGGAAAAAATCGTGAAATCTTTTTTCTGACTTAGGAACAATTCTGAATAACTGATTGCTTCAGACCTACCTTACTCGTATGAATTTTGAATCTAGGTTTTGATGTATGAGTAGTTTATTCAGTTTGACGGGTGCGGTCCTGGATAGCGCTTGTATTTTTACTGTCATCTATCAAAAAGGCACCTAGATTTATTATTACCTACCTTTGTTTTTTAATAAGGTAGGCTATATAAAGGTAGTCTATACTAATATTATTAAGAGGAAAGATTTGTATTTTTGTATGTAACGAATAAACTTAAATAATACTGGACCGATTTCAAAAATTCTTTCACCGTTGGGAAGCTACACTAACCCCGGGTGACATAGGCTACTTTATATATATCCCTGTGTTCGCACGGGAACGGGAACTATGCGGGTGAAACCGTCTTTACTAATATTATTAAGAGGAAAGATTTGTATTATTGTATGTAACCAATAAACTCAAAAACTTCTGGACCGATTTCAAAAATTATTTCACCGTTGGGAAGCTACATTATCCCCGGGTGACATAGGCTATTTTTATACCTGTGTTCCCACGGGAACGGGAACTACGCGGGTGAAACCGCGAGTCGTCCACTAGTAGTTAATAATCCAAAACGGAATTACGGATTTTTACATAAGACACTGGTCGTTGTATGATGTACTCACACAACATAGCATTACGCCTGTACCGGTTGATCTGGGATGTTTTAGCACTTGCAAGTTTGTAGCGAATTGGATGATGATTTTAGGAAGAAAACGAGCGCGCGAAATTTTATAAACAGACCTTTGGGAATCTAGATATCATGAAAAATCGACTAAATGTATATTTTCAAAATAAAATTATTTGCATTGTTGAACTACTAATCTATCCCTGTATGGTGGCTGTTTTTCAATTTTCCTTCTTCTTATGGTATTTATTTCCACCCAAAGTTGTGTTAAAATTAGTGTTGAAATATGGAACTTTCGACGCTCATAACTTTCAAATATTTTTCTTTTTTACTTTTTTGTTTCCATACAGGGCTAGATAATGATGAGACAAATTGATATATTTTTTTATTTTGAACGTACAACGTCAAACAGTGGAGTAAAAGCCAGACTACGTTTGTATGGAAGAATTTTCGACTAGTGTACCCTTAATATAATTTTTTACTCTACTATTAAGTATCATTCATGAAATTGAATTTAAAACAAAATTACCTGCAGATTTCTGCAGTGGGCTCTTAGGCTAATAATACACCCCTATTTTGTCGGTTGTGTACTTAAGCCCCATAGGGGTGAGCCTAACATCAACCGGCTCAAATACAGGATCGTCGTTGCTCTCATATCTGGAAATCACCTAGGTACCTATTAAATTGCCAATAATAATAATAGTCAATAGTCCTTCTATAGTTTTGGGTAATCGACCCACGAAACCTCCCAAACCCATAGCCCAATGTGTTTGGCCTCCATATTCTGCAATAGTCCTGCACCAGCCGGGGATTGTCCTTGGGTGCTATTGCGTAGTGACTAGTGCATACAGGGATAATCGCCGGTTGGTGTCACATTTCATCCTACATGTCTAACAAGACCTCTGCGAGTTGATTTCGGCCCCTGGTACGCCTTTCAAAATTCCGGGACCCTAGGCCCTAGGGTACCTATATAGAAGAAAGAAAAATTTTTTATTTGTGACCCGCACAGGAGACACGAGAAATAAGCATAAAAAATACACAATAGTAAAAAAAAAACCTTGTGCGAGACCAAAAAGGCTCCTATCTCAGCATGTGCAGCGATATCCAAAAAAGGAAATAACGCTGCGCTGATATTCTGATACGTCCCACAGTTGATGCCACGGACACACTTACGGAAACGGAAATTACTTAAATAATAAAAAATAAAATAGAATATATAAATAACAAAAGAAATATAATGAACACAGAAGGTGGGTCAAAATATGTGTACGTTTATAAATAAAACATTAAATGCAGGTAGACCTATGTAGATCATTTGTCGAAACATAAACAAACGATGCGCGGACCAATGAGTAATTTATTTAATACGGAAGAAATCTATTAATCTATGGTATGGAATGCGCATATCCACACTTATGTAGGGACGCACACGGTACAGAAGCTTATTTATTATTTATTTATTTATTATATTCTTTATTGCACACCATAAAAAAATTACAGAACAAACATTTTCAAACAAAGTGTACAATGGGCGGTCTTATCGCACAGGGCAATCTCTTACAGACAACCTTTAAGCTTAAGCCTGTAAAAGCAGTTGCGCACAGCCTCCATGATGTTGGTCTCAAAGTGCAGGTGCTCGTCAAATAGTAACCCAAGATTACGGGATATCTATAATAATACGAGCCTGCTACTGTTTCACTGCAGGGCGTAGGCCTCTTCTCATACAGAGAAGGCACGAATTTGATCACCACGCTTGCCCAATGCGGGTTTTCGATTTCATACTTACCTATAAGTACAGGTTTCTTTATGATGTTTTTATTTGTTTTATATCTCAACATAGGATTCAAAAATCTTCACTACGTATCTTGTTATTGAAAAAAATCTTTCTTATTTTTCATAATGAGGTATAGCAAAGCATTGCAAGTTCTTAATATAGTCTTCACCTTCAGGTCTTATTCTTTTACGTTTCTTTCATACTTTTAAGAGGATTTCAAATTACTTTCAAAGAAGACATTGAATAAGTCAAGTACTCTTCAGCGGCGTCGGTTTTATTTAGGACCTACCCAAGCGCATTCATAAAGTGATTTTTATATTCTTTGAGGAAGATATTTTTGTTTCTAGAAGCATTTCATACTTTATAGGTATCTCGAAAATATGCCTTAAATTCGCTGTAAAACCAAGTTTTATAATGTAGGATGTAGCCTTTTACCGCAGCTTCGCTTCTGTGGTCTGGTCCAATTTTTCAGGATATAATTTAGCAATAGTGTAGCTTTTATAGAAATTTAAGTTATTTTAATAAAGAATTTTCTTAACTACTGCGTACTTCCAAAGATTAAATAGGTAATCTTAGGTAGTACAAAAAAGAAAATACAAAAAGAAATGAAAATAATAATAATAATAAAACACACATATTACACACACACACACACACACATATAATACACACATACACACCACACACACGCACACATACGCACACACTCACATATATTATTATTTTATAATAATTATAGATATATATATATTTTTTTTGTTTCTCTAAAAAACAAATAATTTTGAAATCTTGCCTAAATTAAAACAACCAGCTTCGTTCCAAAAAAAGCTTATTCAAATCCTGTTAGCAAAAACAATGCAAAATCAAAAACTGTTGCAATCGTACACAGAAACAGACTCGCACGTATGATGCTAAAAAAAATGTCTTTCCATTGGCACAGTACCCGGTCACAATCGCTTAATCTTCTTTTTTGCTAGCTCTATGTTTTCAGCTAAGTTTTATAGACCCGTTGGGCACACGCGGCCAACCCAATCGATCATTATTGGCTTACCACTCCGCTAAGTTTAATTTCGTACTCCAGCTACCCGACTATTTGGGCGTCAAATTGTTGCGGAAAAATGATAGCTAAACCCTCCCTAAGATTATAAACATTTATTTTTAAATATCAAGAAATTACAATACAAAATAATATATAACTACAGTAGTGTCGAATTATCGAATAATTATCGTATAAAACAAGCTCATTTATCCATCGCAAAATATTGTAATCGACATCTTCTTGGTTCGTCGGCCAAATCCACATCTAGTCCAGTAGGGATACAATTATTTTCCACATAACCTTTGATAATTCAAAAGTTTGTTATTTTCGCTGGGTGGATACCTTATGTGAATTCAACGCTATGTACAAAAATGCTAACAGTTTAGAATGATGCAATAGGCATAAAGTAGGTATTTCCTATTATTTCGTGTTATAACAATAATATAAAATTTAAATTTATGTAATTTAATGTTTCTTTATTAGTACTATCTAAACTTTATATTAGTGAAAATGCTAACAGATACGTACTGTGGAACAATGGAAAACTGAAAATGGTTCGTAACTCTTTCAATAAAAGATTTAAGTTTTCAAATCATTTCCTATATGCGTAGAGGGATTAGTTATACCTTACAACAAAAGTTCTAACAACTAAGTATAATGCTGCACAGGTTATTGTATTTTTACATTGTGATTTGCGAAATATTGAATTTAAGTTTATAAATTTGCGCCTACATATTCGAAATAATAAACTCTGCCACCATACAAAAGTTTAAACACTTATGTGCTATGCTAGTTTAATAAATCAAATACAATTGGGTATTGCGGGGCGCGGTGACACTCCACTCTGAATGTATTGAATGAGGCGCGAAAACATTTTATTACTGTCACATCAGTATTTAAACCTCGTTCATAAAATCTAATTTTATGGCAATTTGTTATTTTTAATGTTAAGGTCGAATACGATTTCTAACTTCTTTGTTCCTATAAAAAGAATAAGAAAGAAATATTCACAGAACACGGAATAGTCGTACCTGCCGTGCTGACAATATATCGAGATGACAGAATAATAAAATTCTCCGTATCGTGAATCTTTGACAGTCGTTACGGGTCGTCAGAAACCCGAAAGTCTGCGGCCACCCTAATAAAGGGTACCGTATTATCCAGTAGGATTACCGTATAATCTGGGTTGGCAGGGTAGGCAGTCACTTCATATAAAACACTGGTATTCAGATGCGTCTGGTTCGACTGAAAACATTGGAAGTCAACCCCAACATATTAGGGAAAAGTCCAAGCAAATGCGTTTTCCAAACAGATGTGACTGTAGAAATATCAAACATCTTATAACCGGTGCAACTGTCACAACTACATTGACTACATCGCTGGTTCTAAGACCTAATACAATAAAGGCAGTGTAAGCCTTAGTAGATGACACTGTAAGCATGATATGATGTATGCTTATACAAATCGATGTATTTATGTTTGTAAAATATTACCTACTCATTTTTGAAGTGAAACTTCTTTATCGACGTATGGGAGAAATTTTGTACGTAGAGTCCGTCCAACGAAAGAAGTCCCGTAGACGCGGCGCTAGTTTCTATGCGACTGTACGCTGTCCTCTAACAAATCTTGTTAGTTCCATGTATTTCCGCGGAACTTTTTTCGTTGGACGGACTCTATCGTCACGTTTTTCGGTTACGCGCCATGTTGCTTTTTTTATCAAAGTTTAGTAAAAAGACATTCAAATTTAAGTGAATTTACTAGAAAAGTGAGAGTGATTATATATTTCGTTTTATAAATTCAACACGTATGAGCATGATTTTAATGATATTATAATAAGAACAATGATAAAATAAATTACTCATTAATTGTATGCATGTCTATAATAATAAAATAGCTTTAATTTAATACGGAAAAAAATGTTTTTCTTAAGGCTTAAGCCTTATCTACCCCATTTTCGTGAAGTTGCAAATAGTAGAAAAATGATATGTCGTAAAGAAGTTTCACTTCTTACCTGTGTACTCTGGTACACACACACATTTTTTTTTTTATTCAGAATCAACCCTAGTGAGTCCGGCAAGTTTAGGTGTCAATTTTGTGATACGCTTACCAAGATTTAGAACATTTTTTTTATTTTAAAGGTAGATAAATTTTACATGATCGTGTCTATTGCGCCCTATCTATTAGTTTTTAAACTCTATTATAACGAAAAATCGGCACCACGTGACCTTACCACACGATTGCTGTACATCAAAACCTAGTAAATGCCATAAAATATTTGATTCCAGGAAAGCGCAAAAATATTATTTGAATTAGCCTATGGAATTTCATCTTGTGTTAGGTAACTAAACGAAAAAAAAAATAAGCGAGTACTAAACAAGGCTTACGGGTGAACTATACGTAATAACACAAATGATATTAATGGTGTCCTAAATCTATTAAATATTTTACATATCTCTAAACAAGATAATTCAATACCTATTAAGTACCGGACATTTGCTAATTTAAGGTGTTTTTACAATTTGAAGGGACTTTCCGATTGTAAATAATGATAAAATGTATTAATTAAAGCACCAAATCTCAATTCAAATTATAAATTTCCTGGTTAAAATTACACAGTCCATCGCAGCATATTAAAACTCATTAAAATAATATAAATAAGATTATCAGGGTATAAAACCATTATAAAAATATGTCACCTACTGCGTTCTTATATGGGGCAGTCGCACAGTACCAGACATAATTTTAATATTTATTCGATTAGCACGGGGAAGGCTTGTATAACACATGCCAGATTACCTATTTTAGTGATCTTTATTATCGTAGCAATAAGGTTGCATTCATAGGCAAAATAACAGTGAACGATATGTCAGATACTAGACGCCAGTTTGAAATAAGAATTTGCGCGGTAATGTTTTTCTAAAAATCATCAGAAGAGTCCGTTTATGATGTGGGCCTCTGTGGTCTGTATGGTTCGAAGAATTTATACTGATCGTACATACCTACACCGCGCCCCGCAATACCCAAATTGTATTTGATTTATTAAACTAGCATAGCACATAAGTGTTTAAACTTTTGTATGGTGGCACAGTTTATTATTTCGAACATGTAGGCGCAAATTTATAAACTTAAATTCAATATTTCGCAAATCACAATGTAAAAATACAATAACCTATGCAGCATTATACTTAGTTGTTAGAACTTTTGTTGTAAGGTATAACTAATCCCTCTATGCATATAGGAAATGATTTGAAAACTTAAATCTTTTATTGAAAGAGTTACGAGCCATTTTCAGTTTTTCATTGTTCCACAGTATGTATCTGTTAGCATTTTCACTAATATAAAGTTTAGTTAGTACTAATAAAGAAACAGTAAATTATTTAAATTTAAATTTTATATTATTGTTATAACACGAAATAATAGGAAATACCTACTTTATGCCTATTGCATAACTCTAAACTGTTAGCATTTTTGTACATAGCGTTGAATTCACATAAGGTATCCACCCAGCGAAAATAAAAAACTTTTGAATTATCAAAGGGCATATTCTTCTGGCTACTGGACTAATCATGGTCTAGGTAGGGCCGCTCCATCGTCGAAGCCGAATAACTTCGCTATTGGTTTAAGGCGCCGATTCCCTTGAGTAGCTGATTTTAAAATGAGAATCACGTTTAAATGGCTAGTCGTAATTGTTTGGAAAAAATATATGTTATATTAGACTATTTTCTTAATAACTTGATCTGAGCAAATTTTGAGTTTTATTCGTATAACACAGTGTAATTAATTTGTAAAGTTATGTCTAAAACTGACAAAAACACGACAATCACACTAAAACCGCTCGGCGTATTTTAATGAAATCGACACCATCTCAAAGACAATTTAATTATCTACAATTTGATCTGAGGCTTTTTTTTTTTAAGTCATAGAATAATAAGGAAAGTACAAAAAACTACTAAATTTTGGGCCGCGCGGGCGGGAAACTAATGCGCGTTTTGTTCCCTCAAGGTCGTTGGCGTTAGTCGTCGTCTTAAATGTATGTCTTGTGCTGCGAATGCACATGCTAGTTGCACGGATTATTGGGGTGATGATTCTTGATCTTAGCCAACCCATCACTAAACTAAAGGACCTATTCCAGCGGTCAGCGATTGCAGCTCCAAGATGTTTTATGAGGGTAGACATTTGTGAAGCGAATACTCCATCAACGGATGTAGAAAGAGGGGTGAATGTTGCATGTAGCAATTCACAAGCGTTTGAATATTTTCTTATTTTTTCGTCATCGGCGGATTTTTCTTTTTCCCTAAGATTTGAGGTGTTGGTTATGTTTTACATTATTAAAGTGTGGAACTCTCTGCCAGCGTACTGCGTTCCCTACCAGCCAGCCACCAAATCAAGAACAGGCATCTTCTGAGAATGATTTTCACCGTAGACCTCATCCATCGCTTTCCATCGGACAAGATCGTGTTCAGGAGCTAGCAAATCACAAACATATAAAACAGCAATGTTTTGTGAAAACAAAAAGTTTGATAAATAAAAAATCAACGTCCTTAATTTTCTAAAATAGGCACTTTATTGTAACGACTATTAAACGTCTAACAATCACACTTCACATCACACTAATATTATATTGGTGAAAGTCTATGTGTGTGATAGTATGTGTGTTACTTCTTCACGCTCAAACGGCTGGACGGATCTAGATGAAATTTGGCACAGATATAGATTATAGTCTGGAATAGCACATAGGATACTTTTATCCCGGGAATATGTTCCCTCGGGATCAGTTTCAACATTCACGGGCGGGCGAAGCCGCTGGCAGAAGCTCGTTATGATATTAAATTCAAATGAGTGAACGTCCCACTTAAAACACCCCACAAGCTCATTAACAAAGTTACAAAGAAAGTAAATAGCAAAGAAACACAGGCGGAGGTAACAAGTCTATTAAATATTCACAACAATAACTGACACATGACATACAACTCACTTACCGTAATGGCGGTTCACAAGCACTTTTTGCAAATTCTTTAAATATTCTTTAAGAGGATATGACTTTAAGCATATAACACACGTGCCTGAAACTTGCACAAAAGTATGCAAGTATCATGCATCCCGTTTTGATATTTATCAATCTGACAAATGCGTGCACTGGCTGGACAGATCCACTCAAATATATTAGGTTTTTTCCTCAAAAGAACTTTTCAGACTATTATCCTTATATGTGAGTGGTTGACCAAAAAGGGACCTGGAGGGATTGGAAACCGTTAATTTTTTTTTTTGAATTTTTTAATCTGTGGTCTTTTAGCTTTGTTTTGGTCTAACCAGAATATTTTTAGGTGCTGTAGTGTTTTTTTTATGATTTTTTTTCCCGCCCGCGCACGAGTCGAAACTTGTTTCTACACGAAATTTCAAACGCGATTTACTCGAAATCAATTATTTTCCCTTGAGGTCCCTTTTTGGTCAACCACTCACATATATGATCGCTCTGATCAAAATGTATAGACTTTAAAAGAGACTGAGCTCGGCATTTTTTCTTTAATTGTTCTCAAAGTAGTCTGATAGGAGACGACCTCATCAAATTTTGTTGGCTGTTTGGGCTGAAAAGCGTTAGTTTAAATCGATACACAGAAATATAATAGTTCATAGTTATGGCACTATGACATGCAAGCTGCCATCATAGTTACTCTTGTGCAAATTACAGGCGGCCTTAACCGCGTGAAAAATGCATTTTATCCAAGTAATATTGGAGTCGCAGAAACAACAATTTGACATGGTAAACTAAGAATGTAGTAAGGTTGAAATATTTTTTCCATGTTCATTATTATTTGAAATATAGCTTTTGTTTTTGGGTAGAAAAATGTCTGTTTTCATTTCGAGGAACGGGTGCAGGACCTCATAGACTAGCATGTTTTTAGAGGTAACAGAGCTACTCGTAGTTCCTAGTAGAAAATTTTACGAGTAATTTACACAACTTAATTAACAATCATTGATACTGAAAACTAGATTAAGTTTAGTATGCGTAACAACAAATAAATTATAAAATAGATTTGTTTCAAACAAGCAATTCTTTATTTGTCGTATCCATTAGATTCATTATATATCCATATCATGGGGGTGCATAAAAATAATTGGTCCGCCATGTTTGGGTGTTTGCCATATTGAATTAAGTTGGAGGTCACTTGGATAACCATCATTGTTGTAAAACCAAACATGGATGAAAAATTTCAGCGCAATCGATTGGTGATAACTGTTTTAAAAGCCAGTTGCCAGATTTGGATTCCATCCATCGAAGGCAGAGACTACGCTTTCCCCTTTAATGTTCTTTTTGAAGATTCATGTTCAGTTAGTATGATATCTATTCCCTGGTCTATTACATATTGCGCTATCTGCCGCCGCACTTTTATCTTAGTAATGTGTTATAAGATTAAAGTTTTACGATTTTTCAAGTCCCAGTTTTTATAGCTATTGAAGATAATCGTGTAGGGCACATTATCCTCAGACGGTACACACATTAGGTTTATACTCCAGCCACAGATCTTTATCGCCTCTGAAAAAGTACTAGCTAGACTATTATGAGAATTTTATCAAGCGCAGATGGTTTTTAAGCTCGAGATAAAATTGTTAAAAGTTCGCCCACAGACGGGCCACTATAACAAGTTGTTTTCATTTCTAAACCTCATCAAAAAAAATGCAATTTTAATTTTAATACGAATATTAAAGGTTTATACAGACCATTACTTAGGAGTGGTACATTTTGAACTTTTTACCTTTCATTTTATACCTACACCTTATTCATTACTGAGAGCTGTCTCACTGGTTATTTTAATTGAAGTTTGGTGATTCGCAATTGCGATTTATTTGTTTGACGATCAACGGTATAATACAGGTAAGCTAACATTAGTCATGAAACATTGTAGCTTTTTCTTCTTTTTGTATTGTATTGGCTCAAATTTAGTTCGACAAGGATGTAGCCACCTGGATAGATCTGTCGTTTGCTACATTACACCCGTGAAAGGCAGCTGATTGTCTATACTGGACAGGAACAAAGGTTAGAATTCGAACTGAAACTCCAGTAGTTAATAATATATATGAACAACATAATACGTAAGTCCAAGTCCAAAACACAAGTCGTCTAAAGAAATCTCACGGCTTCGCGTAAATTCGTCGAACACAATTTGTCAAAAACCATTAATTAGTGCGTGCACGTTCCGGTGTTTCGCGTCGTTTCCAAAACTTGTTTTAAGTATCAACTAAGAAGTTGCAAACTCGCGAAGTAAACAGTCGTTAAATGACTTACACAGCGATGGGAACTGCCGGGTGTGTTACTTATTAGTTTATAACGTAATGGAACTAACCAACTTACTTGCACGTGTATATATGTTATCATTAGTACTGTCAGTTATACTCTTTTTCAGAAACGACATTATCGCAAAATTTACCTGACAAATCGTCAAACACGAATTAGTTGCTGTGATTGACTATTGACAATTTATTCAACCCATCGCAGTAGTTTACGTTCGGTTGTCAATTTGTCAAAATCATTTTCGGTCCAAAAATGAGATTTATTTGTGTAGCATTGAAGGTGACTTGATTGTACACATTAGTTTTTCAACTTGTACACATTTAATAGGATACACCGCAGTTTACTTTTTAGCTTCTCCAACATTTCAACCACTCTTTTGAAGCAATTTTCATGCTATGCTCTTTCAAAGGTTCAAACTTTAGAGTTCTAAAGTACTTTCTGTTTTCATTCGACTTCAAATTAGTTGGTTCGTACAGTTTATTTCTTTACTCACCCATTCGACGTCGCCTTAGCGGGGAATGAAGAGTTATTTAAGTCCTTACGTATGTTTGTGGCATCTTGGATATTTCTTGGTAACTTAACTATTTACCATATACTGATTTACTGCTGCCGGCTGACATGTCCCTAACAACAACTGACAATTTCAGCGAACGAAACGACTTTATTTATTTTTTAACAAATACGTTGCCAGCGGATAAAGTAAAACAGAGTTACGTTGTATTTTAGTGGAGCAGTGTGCTGACAATACGTTTTGCAGTGTCATTGAAAAACAAAATATTGGGCGGCAATAAACCAAAATTCTGTTCGATCATTTTAGCTCGATGCGCCGCATTTCATATCCGGAATACAACATAGTTCTGTGAATTAAAACGCGTTTCATGTGCCTCGATTTACTCGAATATGTACTTGGAAAATGTATGGAAAATGTAACAAAATACACGAAATATAAGCACGGGTTTTGGCGTGGTTTCATTAGTGGGTATTCAGTATTCGAATTTGTCGCTCAATGAAGGCCTGCCTTTCTGTTGTAGCGAATATGCGTTAGTTAGGTGGGCTAGGTAAAGCAATTTCAAAAACAATTTGTTAGTTGTAGTGTAGAAAATTGGTAGATGTCGTGAAGGCAAATGTTTGCGTATCTGCATGTAGAGAAAAGCAAAGAAACTATAAATTAATGAACTGTGTTAAAGATGATTTGATGGGAAATAGGATAACTGAAACATCTTTTTAGTATGAAAGGCGAAGATATGAGGCCTTTTGCAAGAAAATGATGATTGCAAAACAGTGTAATCTAAGTCTTTGTCAAAAAAGTTCTTAATTCGTCGCCCCTTAAATCTACTTACTCTGGCTTATTATTAGCCAGGGATTAGGAAAAGTTAAAACTTCCCACTCAGAGTTTTCCCGATCTCCACGCGGTCGGAGTCGCGAGCACATCTAGTTAATAATAATGGCATTTTAATCCCACTTCGGAAATTCTCTGAAGTCAGGTGTAGCAGAAACACCCATTAAAATATTACTACGTCCATTACGTAGTGACTTACAATCGCCATTTCCACGTACGAGGAATTGCAAAAAAATGCAATAATTCGCCCAAACAGTTACATCCCACTGGCATAATGGCCAACACACATTTGCCTCGAAATGAGCGTATAACTAGCCTCCACACTATGTAGGTCTTCCTTTCATTGCCAGATCAGTTCCACGTTATATGTATTTTGTAGTTCGTGCCTCGGGGCGTATATCAAGAGTCGTTGATGATCGCTGTTGGCTAAGTTTGTAGTGCACTTGGGAATGTAGACTGGTGATTTGACACTTTTATGTTCCATTGTATGAGTGAATTTAAAATATATTATAGAATAGCAGATTTTTATTTAAATTTTTCCACTACCGAATTTCATAAATTAAATATAAAAATAATACTGCCGAAAATATTTCACTTGCGCCATTTCATAGTCAATTAAACCACCAATTTAGGCACCCGTATGTGTGTATTTGACACTGATATAATAACCAACCGAACCAATTTACGATTTAGTTATTGCCTAACCATTAAGATACGGTCCATTAAAAGCAATAACGCTCTATAACCTACAGTTATTAAACACATAAATAAAAGCACGGCGCCAAGTTCAAACAAACTGTCAGCGATATTTTACATTATATAGTTAGCTACTCCATTAAAATGATTGCTAACCACATTACTCATATTCATAAACTAATATTTACCATACACGTTTGCTTTTATATTATTGTAAATCAGTTTCTATTTTAAATGTGGGCATTACAAATATTAATATAGTTTGTTTATGTTTGGGTGTTATTACACTATCATTGATAACTTGTAATCAGTTGATTTCAGCCAACATGATAGTTTAGAATAATGCTAGTAATCCTGCTGAATTGTTTGTGTTTGATACGGCTAATGTATCAGTGTTGCTAAGCCACGTTGTTACTAATAAAATTTGCATAAGTCGGCATCCGCAAACTACGCTGCTATTGCCACCTGGAGTGGCGAACCAACCTCAGTGTTGCAACTTTTATCAGTCTTAACCTCAAGAGGCTACGTTTTTTTGGCTGTCTCTCTGGAGCCTCGCTTTATTTCGTGTTGTTTTTTTTTTATTATGGGTAGGCTCGCGTTTGATCTCACCTGATGGTAAGCAATGATGTGTAAAAGTTTCTAATGCCATTTTTACGTCGCTCTAGGCAAAAGGTATCATATTTTTAGTGCTTCATAAAACTATGTGCCAGCTTATCGTTAGTGTCGTTTCAGGTCTTTCAAGTACTCAAACTAATACGTGAATTCGTGTTATCATTAATGGCCGTACCCTAAACGTGTTTGTCTCTCCAACGTGCTTAGGGTCTATAATTGTAATCCTCATAAACTATTGTATCCCTTGTGTGTGTTATATTCAATCCCTCCTTTTCTTTTTCGTTCACGTTCCCGCCAGTAACTCATTCACTAGCTGAAACTTTGGAAACACTTTAAAAGTTAGCACCTTCGTCTATTCATTTAAAATTCTACGCTGTTGAATGGCACTAAATTTTCTCTGCAGTCCCTCTGCGCAGTAACACTCCAAACAGAATTTACTCAAGTTTGGCAAAACAACAAAAAAAAACAAACCTGAATATTTTAATACCTGCAAACCCTTGCCTCTGACCTCTTTTAAATTGAATTATGTGTCCTTCTAAATTGCAAATTGACTCATTTATTTTTCTTCTACTTCGTTACGAATTTTAATGGTTAGATTTTTTTATCCTTTGCTAGAATATCGTATTTTATTTATTCAGTTCGATGTTCAAGATTATTGTTACTTAGGGCCTTGATCTTGCATTCTTCTAATTTGAGTTGCGGTATCTTCCCATCGTTTTTAACTTGATGGTCTGTGCGTTAGTAGTATCTTCATCTGTTGGTAGATAGGGTTTGGATTCTTATCAATATCTACAGTCGTAGTACTAGGACTGGTTTTCTGATTCCATGTTCGGTATTGGCTCGAATCCAAACAAAACGCCGCGGATACTGTAGTAGCTTCCGTGTATTTATGTCCGTGAACGCGTGTGTGAATGGCATTTCTTGCCAATATATTTATTTTGCTGATATTTTCACCGCTTTGAGTCTTTTCGAATCCATCTTCCTTCGTAGTTATAAAGCCATTTGATATAAAGCCTCGTTTCAATTTAAATGCATAAAGGTCATCTGTTAGGCCTTACAATTCGTGTATTGTATGGCTTTTGGGACCTATTTTATTTTCGTCTTCAAAATAAATCTTGCGTGTAACATAAATAAATTGTTTAGCCCAAAAATAACGTGCGTCAATGCAACTCAAAAAGCAATTTGGGCCATAGTTCTCTCAGACAGCCACCACAGGAGGCAATTTCGAAAGATTAATGACAATGGAATGGCTTGTGACATCAAAACCACTGTTTCAGTTCAACACTTGGATAATTAATTCTCTTCTCATTTCACTTGTTCCCATGACTTGAATCTGGTTAAATGGCAACACTTATCTAGTAGAATTACCCTTTTACTTCTGTATTTAGAGCAAATGAAAAATGTTAAGCTTAGCAGTTGTTTACAGCTTGGCCTATTTTCACTGTCAACTGGGCAGAGCAAAGCTTTGGTTATCATCGTAGACACAGGCTTGGCAATTAAAACTGACTCTATGTTCGTGTGACTTTACTTTGATGAAAATATCGCACGCAAACACATTATTTTTCCTAGAAGTATCAAGATCACGACCGTTTGAATCATATTTACGTTTGCCTTCAAGATCACGACCGTGCGAACCATATTATTTTTTTTCCTTTCATGTTTGAACAGTTACTGCTAATGTACTTCGTTCATATTGTGTATTTTATTTTGGCAACAAATCGCCTAGCAACAATGCTTGTATTGTATCCTTGAGCTATACGTTTTAATAAAGCCTTGTTTCGCTTTGAAATGTTCTATTTTCATACGCAGCTTTCGCGTTTAATTCCAGGAAACCTTAATTTACTTGATGTTTATTTACTTTTGATTTAGATTTTAATTTGACTTCCTTCTGCGATTTGATTATTGTGTTAACTAAACCCCGTATCCCTTCTAACTAGTCCAGTTCAAATATTTGTACGAATTTCACTTAGGAAGCGAAGTTTGTCCGCACACTATTCTCTGTTCTTCAACAGTTTCACATTTTAAGTGCCCCACATACGGGCCACGAGCAAACTTACTGGGCTGAGCTTTCGGAATAGTGCTGCTAAGTGTCCCGATATACTCGAGACATACGGGCTTAAAAAAAAATGTGGATCGGTGGAATTTATACTTTTTATCTAGAAGCCAGTCATACTTATGGTCTGAATAACGTCATTTACAAAGTATAGATCTTCAAAATCACTAATTCTACCACATGGAAACCAGGCCTTATAGTTGCTTTGATATTGAAACGATTAGATGTACAGAACATTGAATGCCAATCATTTATCACAGTGATGGGCTGTCGATTTAATATTCATATTTATCTAACAAGGGTAATAGCAATTTGATTTAGGTAACCAGGCAAATTAAGATATGATGAGAGATTCAGAAATATCAATATTCGAAATGAATATTTCAATAAGCGCTATTTTCATTGTAAGAGATCCTTTATATAAATCAATATTCGAAATGTTTCAATGAGCCCTTTCTTCATATTAAATGAAAGGATCATTTATTAGGTATACAAACCTCTCACGATCATTAACTTTACTTCTTCCATTTCTCACTTTGCTCTAATCTTTAGCTTCATCGGGTTCTACTAGAAGTACTTCTACGCTTAAAATTATTAAGCCAACTGTATGTAAGAACCACTCATTATCTCTTTGTTTTCAAAGTTCTTTTCATTGTCAAGTTATTTTAACGTAACACTAGCCTTGAGAAATGTTTGCTCCACTGCCAACACTATTTCTTATGCGGGCTCACTGAGCGTAGAAGTGTTTCCATTGTGCTGAAACCTTTGCATAGCCAAGGGAAGTGGAAAAACAAATGCTTTCATATCTGAGGCGCTATAAGTTAGGCACATTTCAATGGTTAAGAAAAGAAATATGATAATGGGACTTTTTCTAAGTTTTGATTTCAAATATTTTGAGATTTGCTTTTGAAAAAATATTTGTCATTATCAACCTTCTTTTTATGGAGTACTTTAAGTGCACCTCTGCCCAACCCTCCTGGTAACACTGGCGTGAATTTATGTGTTTTTTATTTCGATTTTCTTAGTTTAGTTTGGGTTGGCGTAATATGAGTAACTTATCCATATTAACACTTTTTCACTTTTTCTCTCTGTAGATCCTTTTTGCTATCGCAGCTTTTTGTCTTCTCATCTCACCCTTACTGTTGTGACCTTCATGAGAAGTGTTGATGGTTTATTCATAGCCAAGACACAGCAAAACGTGAATGCCAAGATATCTACGTACATGCGTAATACTTCACTTATCCCTAAGGTCAAATATACCATACGTGCAAGTTGGAATGTTTACATGAAAACATGTTTTGGTTACTTAAGGCACTTAGGTTATTTACTTAACGAATGCGGGTATTTTACTACCCTCGTTTTAAGACCCGGTTTCCTTTGTACCTTTTGTTTGTTCGTACAGGCCTTGTTTTCTCGAATATGATAAATGTGCGGCATATTTTTGTTGTTCATATGAGGGTTGTCAATAGACATGTAGAGGATTATGTTGACTTTTAAGCCTACGTACTTTTATTTATGATACCTTGGCTTTACCTACTTGAACCGAGGAAAATACGTATCAAAATAAACGTTATGAAATTGTTTTCTTTCCTCTCTTACTTTTTGCGTACCTACTTATATTTTATTTAACTGTCGATAGGCTTTCGCTTGACCTCTATCTCACCTGATGGTAAGCGATGATGTGGTCGACGATGAAGTACGCTTGCCTAGAAGAATCCTATTCACCCTTGACTTAAAGACTTCAGGTTGTAGCTATCAGGAAATACAGACTCCGGCAGGGAATTCCACTCCTCTCCTGTACGCATAATAAAAGTATTACACAAAACGTTTGGTGCGTATGGGTGGAATGTCCACCATGTACCGATGACGCATCGCCGTACGTCTTGTAGTCCGATGATGGAACAGGCTAGGAGGAATATATACGCTTATATTCTTGCTCTCCCTTCCTATTGTTATTTCCTTATATTTCTAATTATGTTTATTTTTGTAGCCACCACGCCCCACATACTTTAATTTAATTGCTTGTATCGTCTTCGGTGACGTCGTCCAAGTAAATAAGGTTAAAGTGCGATTCCACACCGTTAAGTTTCAAACCACTACTGGACCCTGAAGCACTCTAACAATTGGCTTATTCTTTTAAAAGTTTGATTGAAAACTGTATCTTTTGACATTGCTAAGATTTTCAACAACTTTATGGAGCTTATAAATTTTTACTTGGGTGGGTTATTTTTACTTCGATGTGATTATAATTTAGAACCCGCTTTCTTTACGCCGCTTTATGAACAAGTAAAAACCAAGTTTGAAGTTTCCATATGGAAACAAAACATAAAGTTTTGGCTTTGGTACAAAGTCGAGCAGAACTTATTCCCGTTTTGCACAGTCTGATCTAAAGAATTGTGATCGTACTATCCAAAGTCGGAATGCCTAGCTTCAAAACACCATTCATATCTACTTTTCACACAAAAGCCGCAAAAAAGAAAGAAATCGAGTGTCGGCAAACTAATGAAAGTATATCGCAAGTTCTGACGACGTCGTTTATATAAACTTGTGAATTTGCATGAGTTATATTCTCAGTTTTGATCTTAGTCATACCAAAACTTTTGCGTGGTCCCTTCATAATTTATTTACTTGTGAAATCGACTTTGGGATCGACATCTTATATGTTTGTATCAGGATACATAAACACGCCGAAACTTTTATCATTTTCGTGACGTAAGGTACGGAATGTTCGTGTTTGTCAATCTAACCTTTACCCTCTTTCTAACTGTTTTTATTTCCTGCAATCTTTTGGTATTATCAAGTCGATTCCGTTGCACGATTTTATAATATTCTGGCGTCTACAACAGGATATTTACTACGAGCAGGTGAAGCCAGATACTTACTACCTAACGAACTACAAAATCACTTTCCAGGTCGCTCGAACGTAACTGCTCGCGAAAACGGTTTCCCCGGTATTTAATGAACGTCTAAAATCCTTTGAGAAAACTGTACTATAACTTTAGTGCACTTAAAAAGTTGAGGACTTTTGAGTCCGGCCATTGGCTCAGGTTAGTCGAAGAAAATTCTGCCAACACTGACAAGAAAAATACATTAATGTGGATTGTTTGCATTTGTTCGAGAAGCAAGCAGCTTCCATATCATCTGTGTGTTTGAGTTTGTTTAAGAGACTATCCAAGAGTGTTGCTTTTGACGGCATTTCTTGGCTCATGTAATTGCATGGCCTCGTTTAGCTTTATGTGAGTATTCCAAACATTACATGCCTAGGTGCTTATACTGAGCTCTACAACAGTTCTAGAACTTCTAGACAATACAAACGAGATATACTGTTTTTGTAATATAGGTATATCCAGCATTTGTCAAATTATATATATATGATATTGCATTATATTAAACGTGTGCATACATATTTGGATATATACGTTCACTTTAGCAGCCCATTTTCCTCCTGTTTGATTTCGTCACAATCGATCGTCCCCTTCACATACAAATGTAATTTATGCAGTCCTATCCACCATAATGATTCCTCAAAAAGAGTTTTCGCCGAAGTATTTGCCTTATCTCATCAGACTTTCATCGTTAGGTAAGAATACCAATAACGCGAGATTATCCCCAAATGAAATCTTCCCTTTATTCCGTTCTTATTACATGTCGGAGCCCTATCACGTACCAAAAGTTGGAATTTGTAAATAAGCAACAACTATTCATAACCCGCTTTATTGTCACGCAAGTACTTTCGTAAATACTCCCCGGGGTTATATTACAGCGGCACTACCTACGAAATTATCTTTCTCAGTTAATCACCACACCGTGACAGTGGTTATTACACAAATTAGTAAGATAACGTCAGGGAATGAAGCAGTAGAAATAAACAATGGAGAAACTCGGAAGAGAGTAAGATCATTACGTGACACAGGTAGTATGAACATCCTTATAAATGTATGGATGTAGATATTTGTAGCTCCAGCCATGATTAGAGGTACAATGTCAATAGAGGAACTTTAGGAAATGTAAAAGGTAGCAATGTAGAAAATGCACGAAAAATACGAGGGCAATGTCGAGCTATCACGTGGCATAACTCCTAAGAATATACGCGGAGAGGAATTGAAATCTTTATGATTCAGGGCTGTGCTCTCATATTTTCTTTCAAGTTTGTAAGATGTTATCTTAAAAATGTGTATGTTGAAACTTTATTCATTGATTATATTAAGAACAGATTTTTTAATGGATCTGACTAAAGTTTGTTTACCAATAAAGGAGATGTATCATTTTCGGCCATGAGATGTACATTTATCAAAAAAGTGGCAAAAATCCCACGAATTCAGGCAAAATATTCTTTCTTGAATTTAAGCCTAATTCCTTGCGTACAAAAACCAATAGTTTTTCAATTATTGCCATAATCTATTCAACATGGCGTCTCTCATAGTTGTCATTTCGATTTCGTTCTGAAATCATGTCTCATCAAAACATAAATAAAGTATATGTTAAATATGAAAGGTAAGTGTTCTTGTACTAGTAAAAATGACTATTATTCTCATAAACATCTTTTACGACTAATATAAAAGCAAGCGTGACGATTTCATCGTTAAAAATAAGTATGTTTATTTTACTCCTCTGAAGTGTACTTCTGAACGAATAATTCAAAATGACATTTTGTTTGACTACCGAGTGTCACATTACTTTCTAGGTTAAAAACGTCTAAACGTCAAAACTAAAACCTCTCATGGCTGTCAAATAGCTGTCACGATAAACGTCAAACATTATTATTTTTTATTATTGTATCTATAAAACATTGGATATTGTGGAAAAAATGTTACTTTATTCTATTCAGGGGTTAGTTTTCCAGCTTTCCTTAAAGGTACAGGTTATGGCCGGAGTCCCATACAAAAATGAAACATCTCCTTTATGATTTGTGTACAGGGTGGGCAAAAAATCGTGGATTAAACTAAACAGGGCGGCAGTTGGGGCTAATTGCAGTAAAATAAAAATTTGGTACTTTAGGACCTACTGCAAATAACTCTAACTATCGCCCTGTTTCGTTTGATCCACGGGATCTAACGGGTTCTCTCTATCTGGCAGAATCTTGATGCTGCGAAATTTATTTGGCCTAAAACACTTCGTAGTTAGTCTTCTAAATCTTCTTCAATCGAATATTTTTAAGGTATAAAAAATATTTAATATAATTATTGTTTGGCCGAATGTTTATATGTTCGAATTTACAATGGCATACTTTTAAGATGGCAGAATTTTATTTGGCATAATCTCGTTTAGCATAACGTTTATTTAGAGCGACGATTATTTGGTACAATTTCACTTGGCATATTATAAGGAGCAGGTGGCCAAATAACGTCCGCCCGCCGCGCCGGCCAGCAAGCCGAAGCTGCAGTGGTGAGGGTTAAAGCCATCTGCGACGATAAGCACGCATGGGATCGCCGGAGCCCCGTAGTGCCGGAACCGTGACAGAAACCAGTCCTGCTGCATGCTCGCTTGCATGTTGCATATGTTTGCATGTTGCATGCTTGCTGCATGTATGGTGTATACTTGTTTGTATACTTCAGTACTTACAGGGCAAGAAAAACCAAAAAAAAATAGTGTTCAATCAATTTTATTATTACATGGTAAAAAATACAAAATTATTCTAACTATGAATATTCTGTAATGTTATAGATGAGTATTTCAATTAATATGGATATGAAATCTATTCCAAAAGACGATTCTGACTGGGAACTTTCTGCGATGATGCCTTTGAATGACTATCGATATGAAATTTATGCCTATAGATGATTCTGACTCACAAAATTATGAGTTTTGAATGTATGATAAATGAGTGTTTGCCAAACGAACGAGATGAAGTTATGCTATCCGTTGTTATGCAAAATAATATTATGACATAAAAAGTTCTGCTATAAAAGGTAGACCTCTATCTAACAATAACAACTTACAAGCATAAATGTGTAACAATTTGAAATTGTAATTGAAACAATAATAAAATTACCCTTTTAACTTTGAACATTTCTCACAAACAATCCCTCATCTCAATTTTGATGAGCATAAAATTATATTTAATAAGGAATGAACATAACTTGTTAACGAGTTTAAAAACTTTGTTACGGGTTTTTGTTAAATTAACTAGCTTTATCTGTTCTAACGACCAACAAGGGGATTTGAACTTTGAGCCTTTTAATTGCCTTATTATTTGCATTCCTCTTCTTAAGAGTTTCATTTTTTATCTCAACCTAAATGTAAATCTTATAAATTTTGGGCTCCTTGTCTTGTTATATTTTTCACACGAAATTTTTATTAAATATTCACCAGATATCGGTATCGAATCAATATTCTAGGTACACCTCTCATCTCATCAAGAATTCCAATCAGAAGTTCCAATCAATTATTAAACTTCACAAAAAGACCCGCAGGCACTACAATTCCGCGCGAATTTTATGATGAGAATGCTTCTCAAGAAGGCGATTCAAAATTGAAATTGTATACTTTGTGCAATGGCTCCAAAACTTTCAGTGCAAACATTAGACCGTAACCACTTACCCCGCTTAACTGTTGTTGCGATCGCCGAAATACATACGACTTACCCTTGTTAGGTGGAGCTTTTATCCAAATACGTCCCTTGGAGGAGTTTAGGAGGATGTTCGCTAACATATTTTCCTATTTGTTTTTAAGGCCTCGTGTTTTCAGTAATTTAAGTGGGCAATTTAGGATATTTTATGTGGTCGGGTACAGGTCATCTGAAATTTTCTTTAAGTAATTAAATTCGCGACGATTTAGCCCAGTTTATGTTATAAGTTACATTTTCGTTGTGAATGTATTGGTTCAAGCTTGCCTTGTCGTCTTGGTGATTTATTTTAGCCATTCGAGGTTTTTCGTATATAACTTTACATTCTCTATCTAGTTTTTGAATAAAGTGCCGGTCAGTCGACAGTTCTGTAAATGGATTACCATACTAGCTTCAGTTTTTAGCCATGCTGGTTCAACTAACGTCGAAAAAGATACGAATTCTATGTACTACGACAATTGCTTTTACGTCTACTAGTGTCTAGGTTTCGAAATACTTTTTTATTGTACCGTTTCCCAAGTTCAAAAGGATCCACACATCTGTGCTCTATATCAAACTCACAGGAACAATGTTTTTGACTGTTATTTATGTTTTTTTGTATCAAACAACGTGAAAGCATCATCCGGCTTTTGTCGCAGCTCGCAAACACATTAATAAATCTCCTGAATTGGTTCGGTGGCTCCGTCTCCTGTCCTCTGAAGGCTAATAATGGTAGATAGCTTGTTTTTTTCGCCCTTCATGAACAAAGTCTGAATAGAATGAACATAATAGAACCGATAAGATCCACAGATAACAAGGTAATTTTCTTGAAACGTGATGGATGTAGTAAAGCATTCCGATCGTAATTCTTATAAAATCCTAATAAATTTTAACACCCTCTTGAGAAATATTAGAAGGGTCATCTTTTTGGATCCACACCCTTACGATGATTTATCGGCCATATAAAGGTAATGAGCTCATTCCTCGTTTATTTCCACACCCCAGAATAGTGTCTATCATCTGGGCGTTTATTTCCGTCATCGTCATCCATTTTAGCATTCTTTTAAACGTTACATTCATTATCTCTGTTGAAACAATGCTGAATTTCATTGTTGTTATTTATGATAAAAAAAAGTATTACAAATGTAGCTTTTTCTCGCTTCTTGGGCGGAACATTGCGGTCTTATATCTGTTAGATTTATGGCAACACTTTTACTGTGCTTACGCATAATGCCAGAGCGGTGTAGTTGAGCCCTTTCATGCCCTGCTCCGGAAGTGCCGTTATACGCGATATTTGTGTTATATCCTATTACTATTTCGTCGGCGTAAAGTGACATTCTTGCTGTACGCTATTTCATTTGTCTAGTGCGGTTGGGAAAATTCGCAATCTCATGGCATGACAAAGCGGTTAGTGGCTTTTCTGTCACGCTGCTACTAAAAGTTATTATTTAAGGAGTTTTAGGAAATGTTCAGTTTCAATAGTCATTTTAACAATCCTTTTAGGAGCACGAACACACGACTGCCATTAAGACATAAAAAGTAAATCGAGTCCTTATACAGCGAGAAATTTAGTGTGCCACCGTTGCTACCTAAATGGTACTTTGCATAGAATTACGACGAAAGAATATTTTTTTATTGCCAAATTTTGTGACGGGTGTTGTTTATTATGCACCTTTTAGTAACAATAAATTGAGTGGAAACCCTTTTAAAAATTTGTCGTATAGTGTATATGTGTTGAATGAATATGTTTGATTCTTTCGCCGAAATGTCACAAACAAAAATTGGCAATATCAAAAAGAAGTCACTAGCAATATCTATATGGATACAAGGAATTGTTTATTTAACTTTGGAAAATATTGTTTTATTATTTAAATTGTGCTTTATACGTTATTAACCGCTATCGGATTCGATTTATATGTTCACATCTCTGGACTGGACATATAAACTAGTTTATTTGAACAGTTTGCCTTAATACTATTTCAATTCCCGGTGGTCCAGTTTAAGCATATTGAATAGGCTGATGACACAAAATTGCTTTTGTTACATCATTACCGTAAATTTCCTGTGTTTCAGCCGATACATCGGCAGAATTGACCAACTAAGCTGTCTAACTGATATTTATGGATGCATTGTTTTCATGGCGAATGAACCTGGCTTAGCAATGTTTATAGATATTCCCTTTATCCCTTTGTTTTTATTCCGATGCTCAAAACAACTTCATTTGTTATTCGTGCGTGATCAAACAGATCTTACTGGAATGAAAACATATTGCATTGTTTTATAAACTTGTTTTTATTACAAGTCACGTAATATCTACTTTGTTTTCACTAGTAGTTTCCATCGTTCTCATTTCTCTACATCAACATGAAATGTTTTCTCGTTTCTAGATTTATGCATTAAAATCCCTAGCATTTCCACGGGTGCTATACCAACTTTTCTGGAAAAAACTTTGTCAAGTTTCTGATAAACGACAAAATTATACATGACCTGAGCTAAAATTTCATTCTTTTGGTCATACAACTATAAATTAAATGCACGTGTGCTGGAAAATGCTACTGTAACCAACTATACGTAACAATTTTTCATCCACAACGTCCAAACATTTACATTGCTTTTTTGATCCTAGTCTTTGCGGAAGTTTATTAACATCTGACTTGTTAGCAGTTCGCTTTATGTCGCTGCAGCGCTGCCGAGGCGGTATTACGCTGTCACCGACTGTCATACCAACCGACTGCATCGGGCCCGACTCAACAGTAATATCAAAAGGATTTATTGTTTAACGTAATACAACGCCGAGTTTATTTATTGTTTTATCTGCCGAAAGTTTGTTGGCTGTGTCATTTTTTAGTTTTGCAGCTTTCATTTCTGCCTCTGAATTTACTGGTTTTGCGGATTATTTCTTGTTGTATTCAACCTACATGGCTTACAAAATACAGGCCAACTAAATTGGACTATTCGTCTTGTTGTTCGATAACATTGTAATTATTAATAGCTATCCCTAACACCGAAGGTCCATTGTTTTTGCTCGATCCCCATAGAGGTGTAATAACCTTTATATTATAATATACCTAAGCAGATAATTCATTATTCAACAACACAAATTGTGCCTGGGATCCTAATAGATAACATTACTGATAAATAAAACAGAAACATTAATGGCATCACTACTTGTTTCATGTAGGTAAGTACACCGTATCATATCGATGAACACTTTATCAGAAATATCAACCTTCGCTGTCGCAGGATTCTCGATCGGCAATTGATTTTCTCTTCAGTACCTTTAGCGGAACATCTTTCACTACCTACTTCAGAAATTACGACGTTCTACAATTGATTTCGAGACGAAACCCGTCCTTAAATCTAAGTGAGCACATAAAACAATAAAGTGCGTATCCTCCAGAGGATAAGATACCCTAAAACCGCAGGGTTTGCCGTTTTCAGGTTATTTATCGCTAATGTTTTAGTGGGAAACGTCCAAGATGTCGTTCGTGTAGTGACAGGTAAAGGTTTTATTGGGGATGACATCTATTCCGTAATCCCTCAGCTGTAACATAGGATACAGTTTGTCAGCTGGGGATTGGAAAAGCGCTAAGAGCAGATTTATGTCATCGACTAAATATCGACGTGATGGTTAAATGGAATATAAATTTTCAAATTAATATTTTATTTTCAACTATAAATTCGACATCTTTGACAATGTAAAGCTTTTGATAGAATAAAAATATATATTTTTTAACCCCTGACAGGGGTTTTATAAGTTTGACGAGTGTGTGCGTTTTTGTGTAGCTGCCTGTGTGGCATCATAGCTCCTAAACGGATGAACCCGAATCGATGTCATGCTTTTTAAACTACATATAATATAGACACGCTTCAATCGACAATCTTTCGAAATACGTAATAATGACACGATATCTTGCGAAAAAATCCAGATTCAAATAGTAAAATGCAAATAACTTTTGAATGGCTTAACCGATTTTATTCAAACATAGCTAAGAACACTCTCGACAAAGTCACCTTTCAAACAAAAAAATCTAAATCAAAATCGGTTCATCCGTTTAGGCGCTATGATGCCACAGACAGACACACAGATACATAGCAAAACACGTCAAACTTATAACACCCCTCTTTTTCCGTCGGGGGTTAAACATGTCCAAAAAGCGCGGCACCATCACAAAATAGATTTCCTTTGCTACTTGATCTTTGTTTAAAAGAAATTCAATATCCGTAGCTACATCCTGAATCCTTTCTTAGATCATTACAGTGTAGACTTTATTTTTCCTACGTTTTGTTTCATTTTTGCAGCTTTACTTTTCAGAATATTTGCCTTTGAGTTATGGACTACGATTTATAATACCGGATTGTTTCTGTCATTTGATCTGTGCGAGTTTAAGCAGAGCGGATATATTTTCGTTTGTCTTGAATTTTTTTTAAATTCTTTCTTCGACTGAATTGATTCTTCGTGATTTAGTGCGATGAAAGTTAATGAAAAAGTATGACAGCTATTTGTAAAATTATTTTTCGAAGATTCAGTGAGTTGAATGGGAATAAATCGAAGGAGATATTATATCTTCGTTAATAAATTTTTCCTATCTAAATGTTCAACATATTCTTCCATATCTTTACTGCTGTTGAAACAAAACTTTTAATAATTTCGTCATTTATCATATTATTAATCATAAAGGAGACAACTTTATTCTCGCGTCTATTACAATCCCAACTGTGTATCAAGTACATGTTAACCTGTCAACTACATTAAACAATGCCCATTGGATTCTCGTTACTCATGATTAACTTTAAATACTTTTAATTTAACACTTAATTGATTTTTCTACGGCAATCACGAAGCAACGAAGCATTCCGCGTTAATGTATAATGAGTAATTCATCAGACTGAAAATAAATTGTGACAATATTCGCTCTGTTGTTGATCATGATTGCTGGTGATAATTATGTTCATATATTAGCAAAAAAAGTTTGGAAAAATTTCCTTAATAAAATTGAATATCTTAGAAACATTTTTAAGGTTTGGTCGAGGCAAGACGGGCTTGACTACCTAAAGGTCTGACTCGCATTAGCAAAAGACAGAATTGTGTCGAAAAGGGTGAGTAAGACCTTTAGTGCCCTATAGTGCATAATATAGGTTCGAATAGAAAGCTCTATGACGATTTAAAAGATGAAGATAAAGTTTTTTGCCAGTTTTGCAGAGCGATGAATATTGAATAAAAGCTGAAAAGTAAAACCTTATCAAATCATCAATACGATTCCTATTTCTTGTCACAATTTCAATACGCTAGAAGGAAACCTTAATCAAACTACTTTGCCCCTACATTCCTCGCCTCGCGAGATCTCGAATTCCAGCAAACCTTTTAAGAATCAAGAATCAAGTCACTCTGAGAGATGAAATTAAAAATAAATCTCAAGCTTCAAGCGTACTGAACGTTTTCAGATTATCTATAGTAAAATATTTCTAGTTCTGACGAACTCTGGCTTCTGGGTTTTGAATCAAAGTCAACGACAAAGGCCAAAAGGTCTTTACATTAATTTATTTTCATAACTTTTAATGATGATAACTTAAAAAGAATTACTTTATCTTTCTGGCCTATGGCTACAATTAATTAAATTTAAAGTTACAAAACTGCTCTATATTTCTTTTTGTTGTATATTTTTTATACACCCAGTTGACTAAAAAGCTACTGCTTTCTTCTTACGAAATTTACACTGTATAGGTATATACCTATTGCACACAATGAAATCACCGTTACATACAACTTATAAGTTAGTATCTAGTTGGCCGTTCAGCAATTAAAATCACACTATAGTTATTACTATAGTGTAATTTTGTTATTACAAAATTGAAATAGAAACTTGCTAAGACGTCCTACTCCAATCTGCAATTAGGATCATCAAATCACCGTAAGCAATTATTCCGTAAATAATCAAATTACCAACCTAACTCCGGATAACGTGGTAGAATATCTAATAACATGGCGAAAACGTGCTTGCATTAGCATTTAGCTCTTTGACTTTGTCTTCAACAGGTAACAATTGAATCTATGTCAGAGTAGTATTTCGAGTTTGCGACCTAATACCTGATTGACAAATGGATACCGCTAGCGGGTGCATACCCAGAGATATGTGGATGTCATGCTCAAATTAACATACACGCTGAGTGCTGTTAAACGCGTGCCTGAGGACCAGCAACGGATTGAATTAAAGCCTGATTGTCGATCAATTGTTTTTGATCGACAACCAGGTGGAATATCGCTTGCATACCGGTAGGAATTTTGGGAAACTGGTTCATTGGAGTTTGGTTTGATTAATCGAAGTTTTAAATGGGCTATAGGGCTAAATCTAACGTGTCTGTACAGGCAAAATGTGGTTAATTTAATTTGATCCAAAAATGGGCCATTTTTACACGATCCATTTTACTACGAAGATAGCCAAATATAGTAGCAATCTGATGTTATTTGTATCCATATATAGACCTTCCTAAAAATGTTATCATGAAAAAGAAGCTGATATATTAAGAGTTTATTCATACTGTATTTCTTTACCCCGATCAAGAGAAGTACATTTTAAGTGGCCATCATATCGTCATTTGTATTGGCAACTCGATATTGGCTCGGCTGGGCTCAGTGAAGCGTGACATTAATCTCAAGTTTCGAATAAAAATATTGGGTCATCGCATCGCAAAATAGGAATAGTATACATCGCGGTTCGCAGTCATGCATGTCATATGAATACAATACCAAACCCACTTTACTATCTTATTTGTATGCGAACTTTTCAATACTCTCTAATGGTTTGTATATAGCTTTTGATATAAGATGCACTATAGAAGCTACTTTGTATAAACTCGAATCCTCATACATTTTAAAGTATACTGTCTTCCATGAGGTAGTCAAATCCCCATATGGTGCGGTAGTCGGCAAATTGGAAATGCGTGAAGCGCACAGCCACATCCGTAGCACACTGAGCTTAGGAATGGTAATACTGCATAATATATAGTACTGCAGATTAATTATATTGTGTGCCAGAACCGTGAAAGCCATTGACTGTTGGCACTTACATGTGAATAGTTGAATTACATTTATATAAAACTAGCTGACCCGGCAAACTTTGTTTTGCCATAAAAACACCAAACATTCATCTACGCTACCTACCCTACCTACCCTACCCTACCCTACCTACCCTACCCTACCCTACCCTACCTACCCTACCTACCCTACCTACCCTACCTACCCTACCTACCCTACCTACCCTACCTACCCTACCTACCCTACCTACCCTACCTACCCTACCTACCCTACCTACCCTACCTACCCTACCTACCCTACCTACCCTACCTACCCTACCTACCCTACCTACCCTACCTACCCTACCTACCCTACCTACCCTACCTACCCTACCTACCCTACCTACCCTACCTACCCTACCTACCCTACCTACCCTACCTACCCTACCTACCCTACCTACCCTACCTACCCTACCTACCCTACCTACCCTACCTACCCTACCTACCCTACCTACCCTACCTACCCTACCTACCCTACCTACCCTACCTACCCTACCTACCCTACCTACCCTACCTACCCTACCTACCCTACCTACCCTACCTACCCTACCTACCCTACCTACCCTACCTACCCTACCTACCCTACCTACCCTACCTACCCTACCTACCCTACCTACCCTACCTACCCTACCTACCCTACCTACCCTACCTACCCTACCTACCCTACCTACCCTACCTACCCTACCTACCCTACCTACCCTACCTACCCTACCTACCCTACCTACCCTACCTACCCTACCTACCCTACCTACCCTACCTACCCTACCTACCCTACCTACCCTACCTACCCTACCTACCCTACCTACCCTACCTACCCTACCTACCCTACCTACCCTACCTACCCTACCTACCCTACCTACCCTACCTACCCTACCTACCCTACCTACCCTACCTACCCTACCTACCCTACCTACCCTACCTACCCTACCTACCCTACCTACCCTACCTACCCTACCTACCCTACCTACCCTACCTACCCTACCTACCCTACCTACCCTACCTACCCTACCTACCCTACCTACCCTACCTACCCTACCTACCCTACCTACCCTACCTACCCTACCTACCCTACCTACCCTACCTACCCTACCTACCCTACCTACCCTACCTACCCTACCTACCCTACCTACCCTACCTACCCTACCTACCCTACCTACCCTACCTACCCTACCTACCCTACCTACCCTACCTACCCTACCTACCCTACCTACCCTACCTACCCTACCTACCCTACCTACCCTACCTACCCTACCTACCCTACCTACCCTACCTACCCTACCTACCCTACCTACCCTACCTACCCTACCTACCCTACCTACCCTACCTACCCTACCTACCCTACCTACCCTACCTACCCTACCTACCCTACCTACCCTACCTACCCTACCTACCCTACCTACCCTACCTACCCTACCTACCCTACCTACCCTACCTACCCTACCTACCCTACCTACCCTACCTACCCTACCTACCCTACCTACCCTACCTACCCTACCTACCCTACCTACCCTACCTACCCTACCTACCCTACCTACCCTACCTACCCTACCTACCCTACCTACCCTACCTACCCTACCTACCCTACCTACCCTACCTACCCTACCTACCCTACCTACCCTACCTACCCTACCTACCCTACCTACCCTACCTACCCTACCTACCCTACCTACCCTACCTACCCTACCTACCCTACCTACCCTACCTACCCTACCTACCCTACCTACCCTACCTACCCTACCTACCCTACCTACCCTACCCTAACTACCTACCCTAGCCTACCCTACCTACCCTACCTACCCTACCCTACCCTACCTACCCTACCTACCCTACCCTACCCTACCTACCTTACCCTACCTACCCTACCTACCCTACCTACCCTACCTACCCTACCTACCCTACCTACCCTACCTACCCTACCTACCCTACCTACCCTACCTACCCTACCTACCCGGGTCTCTCGCGTTCCCTCGCCCGTGCCAGTTCAGTTTAAAGCCACTCCGCGCTCAAAAATCGGGAAAATAGGAAAGTTACATCCGTTTCCAGTGAGTGATACCTTAAAGTGTTCGGGCAAGTGAGTGCTGTGGGCGCGCACAAAAAGAAATCTTCGGACTCCACTTTTGGGATTTTTCCTGGGTAAAAGAAGAAAAATTCAGTAAGTATTTTTCGTAAACCCTCAAACGCTGTTGAATTCTGAGTGGTGACCTATAGATTTTTTGGAGTGCTGGGGCGCGCCCTCGTTGCCCGCACCTTTTGAGGTGTCCTCCGGATTTTTCCGGTGCGACGTGGAGGGTCTGCTGGCCAAATAAGAAAATCCACCTCACATCAAAGACTTTACCTGGGGGCGAGAGTCAAAAACTGGTTTTGCCTACCTGTGGGCCATCGACTCATACTGAAGGTTCAGTGAACAAAACTTTTAAATAAGTGTGTTGTGAACGTTTAACAGTGCAGTTCCGGTACATAACCTCAAAGCAAATCTTCGCTAGTGAATAACTCGGAACTGAAAGCGAAGCCATAGTGTTTTTATCACGGGATATTCACCCCCACTGTGGCCCTCAGCACCTTACTGAATCTCAGATTTTTAAGGCACAGACTCGCGCGGATAATAATTAATCAGTGAGACCACGTTTTCCATACTTAACCTAAAAGAAAAAACGTGGTCGAAAAATCCTGAAGGTGGAAGACATCGAGGATCGTTATCCGCGTGTTGGCCTGTGCCGAGCTGACTATAGAGCTGACTATAGAACAGCTCCATAAAATTCTCAGCAGGAAACATCGAGGGAACTCCTCAACCCCTGGCCTGACGTCACCCGAGTTCGGACTTGTGTTGGGCACCCCCTCCCCACTTCCCCAAATACCTATCCCCCCCCAACTTTGATTTTTTGGTTTTACCCCCTTCGGGATTACTCGGCCAAAAATAGTGGTAGACCACCCAGGTCAGGTCCTTAGTGACTGGCTTGAGGAGCCCTATCTTTTGGCCCCAACAGATTTCCCCCCAAAAAATCCCCCCCCCCCCCTCCTTCACCCCCTCTGAACTTTGGATTTTCCACCCCCCCCCGACCCCCCTCAAAAAATTTCCCCCCCTCGGGTTATCACAGCCAAATATAGTGGCAGACCACCCGAGCTTGGGTCCATTGTGACCGGCTTGAGGAGCCCTATCTTTTGGCCCCATCAGAAAACCCCCCCCACCCCTTATTTTATTTCCGCACCCCCCTCGTCCTATCTCGGCCCAGGTCAGGGCTAGAACATCGAGCTTGGACTCAACTAAACCAGCTCGAGGAGCCCGATCGACCGGCCCCAGCAGAAATCTTCTCATCTGCACCGGCTGAGCCAGGACCGACAAAAGCTTCCCCAACGGGCAGTATTCAGTAAGAAACCAATACCTTATCTTACTGAAGGGTCACCAGGATACAAACACAGCCTTAACATCAGACATCGGATGACCACAGTTCCTGAGAACCACCAGACCCTGGTCCTAATCACTGTCAATAAGGTTAAGGACATACAGTAGCACTATTGTGTGGCTGTATAAATAGGTTAAGATAGAATAAGCACTATTTTGCTTATTTAAGTATTTTATTGTAAAAAATTTTTAACTGTTGACTTATGGTAGTACTTTTGTGCTACCATATCATTAGATTAAGATAATATTGGCAATTTACTGCAAATTTAAATTATTATATTGTTTTAAAATAATTGTAAAATTTAACCTAGGACATATAGCAGTACTATTGTACTGCTATACTTTTAGAATAGGACAAAGTTATTAAACTGTTGATCAGTAACCTATTTGATAAGGAGAAAATCAACAGTAACAGACAAAGTGGGGCATCCTATACAATACCCCCTTTACAAATTACAATTTAAATTTGACCAAATTCGCTATTGACATACACTTATAAGGCCCTTTACAACCTTGTAAGTGTCATCTATAGGCGCCACCTTACCCAACCCCCGAAATTAAAATGATGAGCAGGACACCAGCCCAAAACAATGAGAGAGAGGAGGCCATTCCCAGAAGATTGGTAACAATACCCCCTTTAAACTCCACGTTTACGAGGACCTCACCACAACATACCGCACCGGAAAAAACACCACCGGTAGCGAACTCGACTGTCAGGAGAAGTATCGGGGAATGGGAAGCGGCAAAGCAGGATACAATTAAAAAGCCCCTGTTAAAGTCCCCCCCTGTGAAACTGAAAACCGCCCCCTCCACCTCCACCACCACCACCACCGCCGCTGCGTCACCCACCCTGGCTGAGCCAGCAAAGCCGAAAGACAGAGTGACCGAAGCCAGGATCTGCCTAGCAAAAATCAAGACCCAGCTAGGCCTCTCGAGGAACATTAAAACCGAGATTAAGGCGGAGATCACTCTGGCGGCAGAAAAGTTGTATAGCTTGGCAAAAGAGGCAGAGTCCACGACAAAAACAAAAAAGACGGAACTGCCTCTGAAATCGCCTAAACTTTCAAAGGCAAACCAGGAAGGGATAGCGGACCGGGAAAGGGGAAAGGAGAGAGATGCTTTCAGGAAAATGCTCGATGACCATGCAAACCTGTTAAAAATAAATACAGAAAGCATGGTCAAACTACAAGAGAAACTCGATGTGGCCGAAAAACAAACTTACGCGGGTGTGGTGTCGTCCGTTGGGAGACAGCCTCCGGAGCGGGCCGCACTACATGCGCTGGTGGTCACGACGACTAACGAGCGGGAGACAAGTGAGGATGTTATGAACAGATTAAAAGTGGCCGTAAACGCGAAGGAGGGCGGAGTGGAAATAGAAAAAGTAAGAAAGGCCAAGGATAGGAAGGTAATAATGAGCTTTAGGAACCAGGAAGAAAGGGAAAAGGTAAAGGCTAGGCTGACAAAGTCAGAAAACCTGAGAGCCGAAGACCTTAAAAATAAAGACCCATTAGTTGTGCTCAAAGACGTGATGCAGTACCACAGCGACGAGGACATCCTTGGTGCGCTCAGAAAACAGAATAGGGATCTGTTCAAGGGACTCGGCGAAGCCGACAGACTAGAGATCGCCTACAGAAAGCGCACGAGGAACCCGCACCAAAGTCACATCATAGTGCGGGTGTCCCCCACAATTTGGCGACGAATGACGGGGGCTGGGTCGGTACACATCGAGTTCCAGAGGATTCGAGTGGCCGACCAGTCTCCGTTAGTCCAGTGCTCGCTTTGTCTGGGATACGGACACGGCAGACGATTCTGCCAGGAAACCCAGGCAAGGTGTAGCCATTGTGGGGGCGCCCACATGAAGGCAGACTGCCCAGATTGGCTTGAGGGAGCGGGCCCGTCATGCTGCAACTGCACGCGGGCAAAACTTGATAAAGTGGAGCACAACGCCTTCAGCCAAGACTGCCCCATAAGAAGGAAATGGGATGCAATGGCCAGAAGCACCACGGCATATTGCTAAGGTGGTCACCGGCGGAACATCTGACTCAAACACAAGGCCATACGTAGTAGCCCAAGCAAACTTGCAAAGAAAGGCACTGGCAACTAATGAATTAATGCTTGAGGCGAACAAAAGGAAAATGGCCTTTGCACTGCTCCAGGAGCCGTACATCGGAGGCATAGGTAGAATGAAGGACTACCACGGCGCTAGAATTTACCAGAGCAACAGAACGGAAGACGGTCCCGTCAAGACAGCAATCGCTGTCTTTGACGGTGACATAGACGTCATCCAGTGCCCGGACTTCACCACACCTAACATCACGGTGGTGAAGATGAGGACGATTGCCTGGGAGATCGTGGTGGTCTCATTTTACTTCGAACCGAAGCCAGAACCGATAGGGCCATACTTGGAGCAGCTAAAAAGGATTGAGCGGAACTTCGGCCGGCGGATCATCATGGGCGGCGACGTTAACGCGCAAAACTCTTGGTGGGGCAGCCAAAAAACCAACGTGAGAGGGAATGAGGTGGCTGGTGCTCTCGAAGAGATGGATCTGCAGATACTCAACGTCGGCGGTACTCCAACGTTCCACACAGTGCGTGGAACCAACCTCTACTCAAGTGTAGTAGACATTACGGTCTGTGCGGCGGATCTGCTCGGCTTGGTGGACGACTGGAAGGTAGTAGAAGGCTTGACGAGCTCAGACCATAACACCATCACCTTCAAGTTGGCCTTGGAGAAGGCAAGGGGTATACAAATTAGTAGAACAACACGTAAATTCAATAGTAAGAAAGCAGACTGGAATCAATTTCGTGAGAAATTGACCCAGTTGCATACAGAACAAAACATTAACCCTTTAGAGATAGACAAAATTAAAAATACAGTAGATTTAGAAAACAAAATTCAGGAATATCAAAACACAATTATAGAAGTAGCCAACAAAAGTATACCCCTAATAAAGCCAAGTAACAGGGTCAACTTACCATGGTGGACGGAGGAGCTCGCCACGCTGAAGAGGGCAGTCGCCACCAGGAGGCGCAGAATCCGTGTCGCAGCACCGGTCAGGAGAGAGGCCGTCGTGGCTGAGTACCTGCAGATAAAACAAGAATATGAAACTAAAGCCAGAAACGCTCAAACAGAAAGCTGGAAAGCTTTCTGTGAGAAACAAGACGGGGAAGGGCTGTGGGACGGCATATACCGGGTAATAGGCCGAACCAAGAAACGGCACGAGGACTTGCCCCTGATCGTGAACGGAAAGGTACTGGACAACCTCCACTCTGCCGAATTGCTGGCCGAAACATTTTACCCCGGAGATAAAAGGGATGATGATAGAGAGGAGCACAAGCGAGTTAGAGAGATGGCTGAAAAAGTGAACGTCATGGGTCATGATGATAAACATGACCCACCGTTCACCATCGAGGAGCTGAACTCCTCCTTGCGCACTTTCAACCCTAAAAAGGCCCCCGGGGCGGATGGCCTCACGGCCGATATCTGCCAGCATTCGATCGACTATGATCCGGGAACTTTCCTGGCACTGGCTAACAAGTGCTTGGAGCTGGGCTACTTTCCCGGGACCTGGAAGGAAGCCACAGTCGTGATCCTAAGGAAACCCGGGAAAGAGAGCTATACGGCACCAAAATCCTACAGACCAATTGGTCTGTTGCCGGTGCTAGGAAAAGTCCTGGAAAAAATGGTCATAAACAGAGTGAAATGGCACATTATACCGAAACTCAGTACTCGCCAGTACGGATTCATGCCCCAGAAGAGCACGGAAGACTCTCTCTATGATCTAGTTGGACACATACGCAGCAAGCTAGCAGAGCGCAAAATTATCGTAGTGGTGTCGCTAGACATAGAGGGAGCCTTCGACAGTGCATGGTGGCCAGCTATCAGAGCTAGACTGGCTGAGGAAAAATGCCCGGTAAATGTGAGGAGAATCATTGACAGCTACCTCAACAACCGAAGGGTCAGGGTCAGATATGCAGGCGAAGAAGTCGTGAGAGAGACGTCCAAGGGCTGTGTGCAGGGATCCATTGGAGGACCAATTCTTTGGAACACCCTACTGGACCCCCTCTTAAAGGGGCTGGCAGAGCGGGGAGACTACTGCCAAGCCTTTGCTGACGACGTGGTGCTGGTATTTGATGGCGATACAGCGATCGAGATCGAGCGAAAGGCGAATGACGCCCTCGCCCGTGTTCATCAGTGGGGTGTTAGTAACAAGTTGAAATTCGCACCGCATAAAACGAATGCGATGGTAATAACGCGGAAACTGAAATACGACACCCCGCGGCTGAGCATGGGAGGGGTCGCCATTGGCATGACGCAAGACATCAAGATCCTGGGACTAACTATCGACAACAAGCTAACATTCAACAAGCACGTAGCGAATGTGTGCAAAAAGGCGATTGGATTTTACCATCAGTTGTCGAGGGCTGCGAAGGTCAGCTGGGGACTCCACCCCGACGTCATCCGCACCATGTACACGGCAGTAGTCGAACCGGTAATAATGTACGCGGCAAGCGCATGGGCACCGGCAGCCAACAAGTTGTGTGTTAGGAAGAAGCTGAATGCGGTCCAGAGGGGATTTGCACAAAAATTGTGTAAATCTTACCGCACCGTATCCCTAAACTCGGCACTGGTGCTGGCTGGGATACTACCCCTCGACCTCCGAATACGAGAGGCAGCTGCCCTGTATGAGGCGAGGAGGGGGGTACCCCAGCCAATGCTAGGAGACAGGGACGTCGAGCGACGTACCGCATTTGCTTCGACACCCCACCCGGCGGAACATATGAGTCTGCAGTTCATATGCTTGGCAGACCAGGAACAACTCGCAAACCACTGCACACAAGCAGTGCAGATATACACAGACGGCAGCAAAATTGATGGAAAGGTGGGAGCGGCATTGTCTCTTTGGAGCAATGGCGCCGAAACCAAATGCCAGAAATTGAAGTTGTCGTCCCACTGCACGGTCTACCAGGCCGAACTGCTGGCCATATGCAAAGCCACGAGGGAGATCCATAAGAACAAAGAAGGGTCTTTTGGCATTTTCAGTGACTCACGGTCGTCACTGGAAACGGTCGCAAACCACCGCTCCTCTCATCCCCTCGCAGTTGAAGCCAGGGAGAACTTGCGAAAATGCAAAATCCAAAACAAGCATGTTGCTATGTTTTGGATAAAGGCGCACGCAGGAATGGAAGGGAATGAGAGAGCCGACCATCTGGCTAAAGAAGCTGCGCTAAATCTCAAGAAGAAACCGGATTATGACCAGTGTCCGGTTTCATTCGTCAAGCGCTTAATCCGGAAGGATTCGCTTGACGAATGGAACCGGAGGTACAGGATGGGTGACACAGCCTCAACAACAAAACTTTTCTTCCCGGACGCAGTGGACGCTTATAACATCGTCAGAAAAATAAGACCAACCGGGCTAATTACCCAAGTAATGACTGGGCATGGTGGGTTTTCGGAATACCTGAACAGGTTCAGGTGCAAGGAAAGCCCATCATGCACTTGTGACCCCGACGAAGACGAAACAGCGATCCACATAATTACTGACTGCCCGGTATATGGCCAAGAAAGGTTCGAAATCGAACAGAAGCTAGGGATAAATATTAGACCAGAGAATCTCAATAGGCTCATATCTGACAAAAAGTATAGCACTGTATTTATAGAATACTGTTTCAATGTTGCCGGAAAAACAGTTAAACGAAATAAATAATTAACACCAATGCTCGAAATTATATATAGATATATATAATGGGAAGCGAACAGAGCAATATATAATCTATAAACAAAATAGAAGCCCGATATTGCTAAGAACATGCTAAATAATAAGTCAATATGAGACCTAGAAATTGCAAATTAGACCTGAGAAACTTAGTAAACTTATAGCTGACATATAGTATAGTATCGACTTTATCAAATATTGTATACAATTGATAAAAATAACGTAGAACAGCAATGCTCAAAATTGTATATAATAATATACAATTGGAAGCGTACAGAGTGATACTAATCTACAACAAAATAGAAACTAGGTATCGCTAAGAACATACTATAAAATAACATCTTAATATGTCTGTAGAAAATAAGTACTCTAGAAACTCATATGTGATATTTGTTAGAAATGTAAATTTTTGTATATAATAATAATTGTAACGTGTAAAATTGACCTGAGATTAAATGAGTCCCAAAGGTCTCGGACTATGTCCGGGGAACCGTATAGCTCGCAGACTCCGCCATATGCGCGGAGAGGTAGGCGCCAAAAAAAAAAAAAAAAAAAAAAAAAAAAACCCTACCTACCCTACCTACCCTACCTACCCTATCTCTCAAGTTGGATCGAACTGCACATGGTGTGCGAATTTTATTATAATCGGTTAAGTGGTTTAGGAGTCCATTGAGGACAAACATTGTGACACGAGATTTATATATATTAAGATTGCTTAGTATTGAAGTATATCTACTTTTAGTCAGACGATGTTGCCATCGCGGGTAAAAACTGGATAAGGCTGGCACAGGAAAACTTGGGGATTGGCACAACAAAAGTGAGACCTGAGAGATGCTCAACAGTGGGCAAAGTCGGGCTATGGATGATGATGATGATATAATTTTAAAAGACCATACAATTTATTCTTACCTTCGCCATTCACAGGTAACAAAGCCAAATTATACGATGGAATTAATACGATTATAGTCAGATATAATTTCATCAACAATACCTTTGTTGTTACAGCAAACTGAATCCGATACAACTTTGTTTGGACCCTCGTTATTGCAGAGTATTGTTCGATTTAATCGCATTATTTGTTTCCTCTGTATTATGCGTTACAAGTAAGTTAACGTGACTATGCTTACTGTCTATCCTATTAAAACAGTTTATTTACTGGTTACGTAACTAATATGACCTTTATTAGATTTTGTTGTTTCCGTTAGAAAGACAAAGAGACTCTTAAGTCGGTATAAAATTGCAGCGCATAATTTCCATAATCCTTTTTGTTCACTCCTTTGTTATTTTACTTGATTACGATAAAACACTTTTCCTCAATCCTCAACATTTATTTGCGTTTTCTTCTAAATATTTGATTCTTTCAATTCATGATTTATCTTGTCTCTAGTTATTAAGTGCTTTATAATCCATTTACATCCATTTGCACCAGTTTGTGCTCAAATATCAAAATGTATATTAATTTCCTTATCATATTCGCGCGTTTTCGTCAGTTTTGCTGAAAGCTATTAAATCTGAAAATTAAGCGACAAAATTCATAAGATATATTCATATAAGCCTCGCTTAGGCAGATTTGCGGCAGAGCATTAGCACGTAGCGGAGGATTATCTAAGTTTTATCCAAATAAACAGAATTCACGGAACAGCTCGACTACAACAATAGTGGCACTGCACAGCTCTGCATTACCATACGAATGGGCACTGCTGTTTTTGTGATAGGAATTAGTGTAGCAGTGAATAAAGCAACTTCTCTTGACTGTTTTACAGTTGCATTTACAGTTTTGTTTTAATTATTCAGACATTCCCTGAAGAGAAGTTGTTTTCAAGTAAATATCTTGTGATGAAAAGATTTTAGGAAGCTTGAAGCCGTTTCTTATGCCTTAAAGAGAATGTTAGCTCCACCGGTAAAGTCTTAACCTCGGTTTTAATTAGTTAAAGTTCTTCAAGATGAAAGCCATGACTCGCACCTTCCTAATTTATTGTTAGCAGAATTTGTGGTAAAATTACGCATCTAACTTTTGATCATAAAGGCATAATAATTTGAGGCAAAACTAATTAAGATTCGTTCAATTGCGACGCATAAGTTTAGGAAGCTTTCGCACAATTACCGGATTATACAACACACATGGCTGTAATAATCAGATATTAACTTGATAATGCGGTATGCAGTCAAAGGCAAGTGCGCTACTTATATTGCTTCTTAAAATTCAAAGGAATATTCACGATTAAACTAAACTTAGTTTGTCGAATACCTGATTGCTTTTGCTGAAAGCATTCCAAGTGCTTCAGATGCCATAGTTATAACTTGCGGCGTTTTAGTCTATATCTACATAATTTGAAATTACCTAGGTTTCTGAACACGAAATATGTAGGTCATAGTTGTTAAAATTATTAGATTGAACAATAGGAAGGTAACTATGTCTAGATTGTTAACTATAGTTTTTAACTCTGCAATTCAAAACATGTATTTTTTAATCTGGAAATATTACAGCACTTCAATATTGAATCGCGCTCTAAATTCCAGTCTCAGTGGGCAATGTGTTAGTTTTTTCTAAAATTTATGGGCTGTTGAGCAATTAATACGGATTGAGCGCTTTTCGCCGTTCCCCATTCAAAATCTGAGGCAAATTTGTTGCGGTCACCAGTACATTTGCTGGATTACGGGGCTGCCGCAATATCGGCATCGGTTGTTGGGGATAAACCAGAAGCCATCCACGAACGCATGCCAAAAGAGCTCGAACGTAAAATTAAAGAGGCTTGGAGTGAAGTGGTGTATGAAAGCAGAAAACATTTTAAATTCACCATTCAATATGCAGCGCATGGTTACTGAATTGAATTTGGATATTAAAATGTTGAAAGTCGAACGTGAATCTGGAAGTAAAGTTGAGAGATATTTTATTGTTTGATTATTGGTTCTGATTCAAAACTTGATTACAATGAGGAGTTGAATGTTGGTTGGAATTAATTACAAGTCACAGAAATGCGTCAAAAATCTACGTCTCCGATGATTTTCAGGTTGTGGGAGATGCTTATTCCCCGGTTCCTAAATAAAGAATTTGAAGTTGAGCACTTGTATACATACTTCAGTTCACAACTTCTGAATTCTCAATTCAAAAGAGAATTTCAAAGATAATTTAGAATAAGTATGTATTTATTAGTAATAAATGAGTAGATCCATGTTTTTCTAATCCCACAATGTTCTTTGCAGGCCCTGCTCCAGGCGCACGATGTGGTCGCCCGCGAGGTGTACGGCGAGGAGTCTCTACGGGCGTCACCACCGCCGGTCAACGGCCGCACCACCGCGCCACCGCCTGAAGATGAGGATGACACCGAACCCGAATTTGAGAACGTGACCAGGGTGCGCCTCGTGCAGTTCCAAAAGAATACCGACGAACCGATGGTAAGGACTCTGAAATTTTGTGGTAAAGGTATTTTGGAGATTTACTTTGCAAAAGGTTGCCACAAAGTTGTGGTAAACCGGAAAATTTCGATAGAGGAAAGGTAGGGTACAGAGGACATCGTAGGTTAGCTTATATTTCGAATATTTTGCGCAGCAATCTTATTTGTGGTTGTAAGATATAACGTAATGATCAACCTTTTGAGTGCCGTAATTACCGAAACAATTAAAAAGCCATTGTGTATTGCGTGGATCCACGTTTTAGGCACACAAGAGGTTACAGGTTTAAAAGAGGAGCCGCTAAAGACTACAACAAAGTGAATATTTCATTTTTTGAAAAAACGCGAACTAAATAAATCATCCTGGCTCTTTATATACTTAGGCTAAATCCAGCTTAGTTTAATGCTTTAAAAATTACTAAAGCGGTAGTCTGTAAAGGTTTGATGAATGGACTAAGATAATTTTCACTTGCTTTGGTTAAACCAAAACTGACTGCCGCGAGACGAGATAAAACAGATGAAACATTTCAAACTTCAAAGGGAAAATCCTGAAATCTAAAACAAAAACGCAAAGCCGGAGACCAAAGGTTTCGTAAAAATAAATATTGACTCTTATATCAAAGCGTTCTGCTCTGTTTCCCTGGTTAGCAAATACGTGAACTGTCAACCCAGCACTGTGTAGAAACAGGTGCGTGTTTAATCGTTGCAGATCAATGATCATATATTTCCTTTGAACCGTTAACACGTATCTCTAGATACAAACTATACTGCAAATAATAGTCCTATAGGAAGTTAATATGATATAGGTATCGTTATAACGATACATGGTAAGGATTTCCGTTCGTCGTTGGTTTCGAACGTGTAGCTTTTGCATTTAGTCTGTGTGGGTGTGTGTGTGTGTGTGTGTGTGTGTGGAGTGTATGTGGGAGGATTACTACTTTTTTTTTGTAGACTTGTTTTAAAAAAATTCTAACGCATGTATATTTTATTATTGATGATAATATATTTCATGCGTTAGATTTTTTTTGGCTAAGGACAATGGGAATATTTTAATATTTTCAAATTTATTCTAGTTTTCGGTAGAAATAGAAAAATAAAATACTACCGAAAAGCACAAATTCAATCAAATTAACGATTAACTAATGATTCAAACTATTCTGAAACAGAAATTAGGTTCCCATTTTCTTTTGTAAATACAACGTCGCCTACCTACGCTTCGGGAATATTTTAAGAAACCTAAATAAAACACAAAGGATATATCGAACGAGAGCTTTCTCGGCCTTGGGGAGTTAAATAAAATATTTCGGTCGTTTTTTTTGTTTAAATCAATTTACGTTTAGATATATTATTAGTTTTAGCTACAATGAAAATGTACATTTTACAGCTTTGAAAACCACTTTTGTAGGATAACTTTTTTAAAAACGCTTTCTGAAATGCTCTTTACAGGGCATAACACTGAAATTAGCTGACGACGGACGATGCATCGTAGCCCGCATCATGCACGGGGGAATGATACATAGACAAGCGACCCTGCACGTCGGGGACGAGATCAAAGAGATCAACGGCACGCCAGTCGCTAACCAGTCGGTAGCTCAGCTACAGAGAATGCTGGTACGTATTACGAAAATATGAAAAAAAGAAATCTATTTTAATTAAGAGCTGAAGATATATTTAGGACCACTTTAAAGACTTGAAATTACATTGAAATGTTAGCATTCCTGTAAATGGTCAGAAAGATGACGAGAAAATTTAAAACCGTTTGTAGATTTCTGTAAACATCAGAATATTATAAATTGTTGGATTCTATAATAAATAAGTCTTACATTGTATCAGTTGAGAATCTTCTATCTATATAATGGTTTTAGTTGTTTAACAAAGAGGTAAGTACGCACTTTGAAAGAACTATCATGTCGTCCATATAAACAATGTCTTCTTTATTGTCAATTTATTGATGTCATATAAAAATTACAGCGCGAAGCTCGTGGATCGGTGACATTTAAGATCGTGCCCTCATACCGCTCAGCTCCGCCACCCTGCGAGGTAATACCTACTTTATGTCTTACTTAACCAATGTTCACAAGTATATGATGATATCCTTTAGTACATTCCAAGTTATTGTCAGTGTGGTTTTAAAACAGTAGTTGTAGCCAAGTTTGTATTAATACTAGTTTGAATTAAAAATCAATAAAAGATATACATAAATATTGTTTTTGCAATTAACACGATAGATAGTTAGTAGTGTGACTCTAACGCTTGTTTTTACACTAAAAGAATATAGCAAAAAGTCCACAAGCGCACACAAATCTTCACAACAATGCTTGTCTTGAAGCATAAAACAATTGGTATTAAAATAGAAGACATTAAAATTTTGTGTTTTTGTTCTAACTAGCTTTTCCGGATAAAGCCTTCGCCCGTGCTAGTAAGTAGCGAGACCAGACCAGTTGCTACTTTGTAATATGTTTTATGTTGTTCGTTATATGTTGTGTTATGTTATGTTGTATTGTCACCTGGGCATGGCTGCGAGTCCCCGCGATCTCCTCCGTTTCTGTGCGCTTGTTGTTCTTTTATCATCGCTCCACTCTCATCTCATCTCACATCACTATTTAACCTTTCATTTGTTTCATTTTGTTCATTATGTTTGCCGTTTGTTTATAAAATTACTAAATTACCTGCTACTAAATTTGCATTTATTCCTCTATAATTCTTACCCGCATTTTGCAATCCGATCATCATTTGGCATTTTTATAATTTCCTATTATTGTAGAATCAAGGCCCATTCATCAACATCTTCATCAATCATTGTTTTTGCCATATTGTTGTTGCGAGCAAATAAAAAACTTTGTTATTTGTTTTATTTCTTCCAGATTTTTGTGAGAGCGCAGTTTGATTACGATCCATTAGAAGATGAATTGATTCCCTGCGCTCAAGCTGGCATTTCTTTCAACACTGGCGACATACTGCAGGTACCAAACAAAACATTTATACTACCACATCATTACATTGATTTTTTGAAATATCAATGTTAATATATTGAGAAAATAAAAACTTCTTTAAAATAAAGTTGCAACGACCTTTCAGATCATCAGCAAAGATGACTCTCATTGGTGGCAAGCACGTAAAGACGCGTCCGGTGGGTCAGCCGGTCTTATACCCAGTCCTGAACTCCAGGAATGGAGGGCAGCCTGTGCTGCTGCGGAAAGGTCGAACACCGATCAAGGTAATGCAGTTTCTGGTACCGTAGATAGAAAAAAACTAATTTATTTGTTGTTTCGAAGGTATATGGAATTGGAACTACAAAGGTCTGAAAAATAGGTGCTTTAATTGTTAGACGTATTATTTCGTTATTTTTCTTTGTATTTATTTGGATGGTCAAGTATTTCACGATTTATGAAAATTGATGTGTTTAGTTTATGCAACTTTGTGTATAGCATTTTATTTTACCGTTAATAGTTTATCGACATTATCGTCATACAGACATATTGGTCATCCTTTGCTATGTATGTCTTAGATGCATTTGTGTCGCATCTTTGTGAATGTTGTGAATCGTTTTCATGTGATTCTCTACTAGTCTTGGTTTTAAATGGTTACTCAGAATCAAAATTATATTGGAACGATTGCATAAATTTAACCGTATTGGCAGACGTCTTGAAGACACAAATCTTTAGTAACCGTTAAACAATGTTGAACACCTTACAGTTGTCATCTTGTATCTGTGTCTATCCTTCCTTTTGTTTTAATATTAATAACAGCCTTTGATTTGATACCTGAAATGATAAGTAGCTTTATATTAACGTCATTATCTACCTAACTTACATTAATTTCGTGTTATGCTTTCAATTTCATCATTGGACGAAGCAGTTGGTATGTAAAATTGCTTATTCTTCCTATTTTTGTTTATGAGTGATACAAGCTCCCATATATGCCAGAATATGCTAATGAAAGTGTACCTATACCAAATCTGCATGGTACAAAACCGGGCTAAGATTTCCCAAAGAAGTAGAAACATGATATATTTGAGCTCCTAAATATGTATAACCGCCCATGTAATCTGATGATACGCCCACTCCAATCTTTCTTAGCTATTGTCTTAGTAGAACAACGAAAAATATAATTTATATTATCTACTTGTATTACAAAGGGAGTTTGTGTAACCCTAATATTACTGTATTGTCATTATGAGGAAATGATTTGTCAAAGGTCTTCAACGGTATTTGAAGAACATCATATAATTTTATGTTCATGAAAATGCCATAAAGAGGTTTATATTTCCTTCAGGAACTCATAAAACTCTTCTATGTTCGCTTTAGTTTTTGTAACTGGCTTGAATAGCGCTAGAGGATGATATCAAAATGCCTCTCCACTAGGTACTTGAACTAAGTTTGCAGCTAGAAACCCTACATCAGGCAGTTGCGACGTAGCAATTAACAGTTACGACAAAACTTAAGTATAACTCGTAGATACAGACATAAACTTTAATAAAGATAATACCAACCGTTAATGGGTAAAATAATACTTTTAATGAAAAATTGTGCCTCATTTTGTTCAATGGAAAGTTCTTGTAGGTAACCTTTTGAACTAGACCAAACTCTTTTCAGCAGGTCGAGATCCGTGACTAATGATTGAAAATTGGTTGCTTCTGATATATTTTCTCAACCTCACCTCACATTATGCTGGTTTTTTCCCGTGACATAACATAGTAAGGCTGATTAAAGCCTTTAGTTTACCCACTTCCGCATGAAAGTCAGAAGTGGGTCTTCTGACTTTCATGCCCCTTCTTGGTGAGAGGGAATCCGCTCAAGCTTGCGCCCACAACAATTTATTTGCCTCGTAATGTCTCATGCCGCAACGAGACATGACTATGCGTATACATAATCATCTCTCGTTTCCCCGCATGAGATAACGCTAGAAGAGGATTTGCTCACCTTAGCAAGGTCTAGGCTACGTTTGAACCAACTTTTGACAAATCATTCCCACTGCGTGAGACCCAAATCGTGTAGATCCGTTACTACCATCCGTTCCGTTTGCATGAACCGTGTTGTAATGTTGTGCGGCTAGGAGCCGAGGGCTGCGTGTCCCATACCGACGGTTGTGAGAACACAGGTATTACCTACGATTTTAGTTTTTGTTCTAGCCGCTGTTTTGTATTGAAGTGAAACTGGTTTTATCGAACTTCGGGTGTTTTCGGAACTGACTTGTTTATTCGTGAAAAATAAGATCGCTGACTTTTTGCTTCACAGACAAATCTAACTAGATAACGCAAGTCCCTCCATCTGTATGAAAACCAAGCGTGCCACTTTTTCACACACGATTTAAAAACAAATTAAATTCAATGAACGAAAACATTTCCAATGTCTCGGCCAACTTTTTCTATACAGTCTTTACAGTTCAATATGGCATAAATCGGCATTTTTCTAGATTTCGGTCAATTTCCGATAATGCTAAATGAAAAGCTCAAAGTACGATCACATTGATCGTAATTTTACTTCGTTTTTTGACTCGCGAAGTACATACAATAGCGTCATCAAGTTACATTTATATCTGTGGTTTGCTTCGACTATTTTCAAAAGATGGCTTGTTTTGAGTTTTAGTATGAACTATTGCAGTTTTGATTTTATCCTTTTTAAAGGAGCATTTTCAATGACATGTCGCCAATTTGTATGCCAAAATAAAATGTGTTGTATTAAAATTAATATATGTGCTGCTATACATAATAAATTTTTGATGATTGTCGCCTTTGAAACTAGACGACTCATTTATGAATGCGACGGAAATGTCTTTTAGTGATGTTAATGCTCTATGAAATGGAATGTGAAAAGATTCTAGTTATTTTATGGATGGCTCCTTAACGAGCGTTACATCACTGTGCACAAAACTTTTCAGATTCCGAAACATTTCATGGGTTTGAACATCTTGCAGCGTATATTGGTGGACTTGATGTGTTTTGACATCCATCGACCAACATAATATAATAAACTCTGCAAACTGTTTTGAAGCCTCTGAATGGGGATGATAACTAAAATTAGTTTTTGTCAGAATACTTAATAGAGATATTGAACACGTATTTTTTCTTTTGTCAATTAACAACAAATTACGAAGATACAGTGAGTTGAAATTTCGTGTGACGTCACGTGTTGGTTTTTACTTACAAGTGACGTCACAAGGCCCCACTTCTGAACTTTGATGCGCTTTATCTTTGTAATTTTTATTGATTTGGTAAAGCAAAAAATACGTGTCCAATATTATTTGAGCATGTCATTGACGGACATAATAGAATTTTCATTTTTCTACCCATGAATCATCCCTATTATGTGTAAAGCTGGTTTCGCTTCAAATACTGCCTCAAGGTTTTATTTGTAGAAATGTTTGTGTTAGCTGTAGGTTTGTTGTGTTTGGGTTAAAGTTGTTTTGAATCGTTTCCTTAGATTTTGTACTTTATTCGAAGGGGATGTCGCACACAGGCGAAAAATCAATAAAAGTCGGACAAAACCTAAAAATTCATGATTATTCTAGAAAATGGGCACATAAGGGTTGGTATATATAAAGAATACATATATATAATTTTTGACATTTTTATTATGCATCAACAGTAATATTTGGTTCATCCAATAGAACCGTCTTGGCACATAGAAACCGATTTTTTTGTGGTTAGCTTCCGTAGTCCAGTTATAAAGGGATCGGAAGACACCATTAGTCTTTTAAAAGTGTCTTCCATGGCTAATTTTCTTGAAAATTGGGAAAAAAGTGGGAGACTGAAAAGACAATTTTGTTAAAGCGTCGCATAGGGTCGCATAAAACTGTGATTGTATATTGAAAAACAAAGTCCACACTCTCTAAAAATACTAACATCAAAGCCGGATCTCTCGGGAAGTTACACTTTACCCTTTTGTGTAGTTTAAAAATATGCAAAAGAATACCATGTCTAAGTCATTATTTTTTTTAATATTAATCATCAAGCATTACTATCAAAAGTAGATATTAAAAAGTAGTTTATTACCTCCTGGAAGGGAATCCATCGAAAAAACAAACACGTTCACGAAGCAAATTATAGACATCGTATTATTTCAAAGCAATACTTTCACTCTTAAACACATCCGCTGTTTAACAAGTCGAACTTTGGACTGAGACCCAGGCGCGTAGACGACAAAAGGTTCGCGCCTCGTGCGCAGGTAGCGTGTATTGTTTATCAGACTTGTCTGTAATACCGGTTTTTATTTGTTAAAAACGTACTCCAACTTTTAACATTTTAGGTTTTGGCCGACTTTTATTGATATTTCGCCTGTGTGTGTCGGAGTGATCTTCGACATCGTTGTCACTGGTTTTAAACTCGTTCAATACGAGTACAGACCTACTTTTCTTAAAAAAAACTTTTTGAAACTGAGACGAACTGGAATTGCGTTGTGATTTTGATTGGTCTCGGTTTAAGAAAAAAGTCAATGGTTATGGAGGTTTTATTACAGATTGTTTATGCATAATGCTATAATTTAAATTATTAGCTTCGAAATATCTTTGATGACGATAAGTGCTTATAGGTGACGCACAAAAATGCTGTTTCTCTTCTATCAAATTATGCATGCCTACAAAAATGTTGTTTGAATATTGGTTAATTTAAAAAAAAAACATTTATTTTGTTAAAAGGCACCTATTAAAAATATTAATAAAGCATGTTTTAACACAAAAACAATGTTTAACTAAAAATTATAGACAAAAAATTGGCTTTTAATATTTTTTTTGTTGCAACACTAAAATAAAGCCTCTGTTACACGAACTAATTTCTGTTTACTTTCAACTTTGTTTCAGTGAACTGTTCCATATTTGGACGCAAGAAAAAGCAGTCGAAAGACAAATATTTAGCGAAACACAATGCTGTTTTCGACCAACTAGACGTGGTTACATATGAGGAGGTCGTGAAATTACCATGTAAGTACTACTTACATTAGTGTTAAGTTTCTACTCGGTTAATATAACTGTGCATTTGGCGCTGTCACCTCACTCTGCCGTTTGACTCTCACTATTGGTGCACGAGGCGAACGCAGGGCGCTGCACGGGTAAGCGGGAGGGGGGTTGATGACAGTCGATGTGCACATTTATTTTATCCGTGTTGTACGAATTTCAGAATAGCAACTTTGGAAAATCTCAACAAGTTAAGCCTTAAACGGCTTTCGGTTTTGACGATGACAATAAAAACATAGTTTATAAGATAAGTAATAACTCGGCGTCTTGAGTGATGTGCTTGGTTATTGGCAATAGGCTCGTCCCTTGCAATATATGACTGGTGTTCCGGTGTAATATCAGGCGATGCATCTTGAAGTGCCGATTAATATAATACTAGCAACCCACCCCGGCTTCGCCCGTGACAAATTATTCACAAAAATCTTCATTCGTTTTTCACCCTTTCTATTGGTGAAAACCGCATGAAAATCCGTTCAGTAATGTTTGAGTTTATCGCGTACAAACGCGGCGGGGGATTTTATTTTATAATATGTAGTGATGATAGATGATAGCGCGCAGGTTTGACAATTTCCAACCTCTCGAACAAGTCGGATTCCGAAAAGGCTTTGCCACCGTAGACCACATACATACGCTGCGGCAGGTCATACGAGAAGACCGAAGAGTATAACCTGCCTCTCTGTTTAGCGTTTGTGGACTGCGAGAAAGCCTTCGATTCGATCGAGACTTGGGCTGTACTGCAGTCTCTCCAACGGTGCCAGATCGACTACCGGTACATTGAGGTGTTGAAGTGTTTCATGTCAGTCCGTCTTCAGGATCAGACTTCGAAACCAATCCTTCTCCAGTGCGGCGTAAGACAGGGAGACGTCATTTCTCCGAAACTGTTCACTGCTGCGCTGGAGGATGTCTTCAAGGTTCTGGATTGGAAAGCGCTTGGCGTCAACGTTAATGGCGAGTACATCACTCACCTTCGGTTTGCCGACGACATAGTGGTCATGGCTGAGACCATGGAGAGCCTCAGTAAAATGCTCGATGACCTCAGTAGAGCTTCCGAAAGAATGGGTCTTAAAATGAACATGGACAAAACCAAGGTCATGATGAATGCCTATGTAACACTCACTCCTATCAAGATCGGAGACTTTATACTCGAAGTTGTAGATGATTACTGGGACAAACGGTCCAGTTGGGTAGGTCCAACTTCGAGAAAGAGGTCAACCGTCGAATCCGACTCGGCTGGGCGGCGTTCGGGAAGTTGCGTGGTATCTTCTCGTCCAATTTACCGCAATGTCTCCATCTTCCTTCTTCTGTTTCTATCTTGATACAAACGGTCGGAATACGAGTCATGCCCACGCGCCTCGAGTTCGGCATGCACTCGATACACAACCCGGGACTCGGGACCGCGCCGCAGTGACGAAAGAACGGGTTGATGGTTTTGTAAGCCGTAAGCTTGCGATTTGTGATTATTTGATTGAAATAAGTACAAGTACTTAATATGGCAAATATAAATTATAAACTATATTGTACTGTTTTTGGTTGCTTGAATTCTTCAATAAAGCACTCAGAGATAACATATTTTAAATTACCTGGTAACTCCGAAAGATAAGACAATATAATATATTGTATATACCACCTAGTAAGTATTTTTTTTTTTCTTTTTTTAATAGGTAGGTATTAAAATTAGAAAGAAATTCAAGAAGAGAGATGAAATTAAAATACTGTAGGCGGGCAGCCCAATCGCGTGTTTACATACCGCGCGACTGTAGGTTATTATTTCAAGGATAGGGCTGAGTTGCAATACTGTATAGATGTCATTACCGTGTCAAAGAACCGGAGCGGATCAAGCTCAGTTACTTGTAATTCGGGAGGCCTTGATTTAATAGTGAAGCATTTTGGAATAAGATTCCTAACCAAAGAACACATAAACCCAAATACAAATATCTAACCTATTTACAGCGTTCCAAAGAAAAACCATCGTGCTTCTAGGCGCACACGGCGTCGGTCGCCGTCACATAAAGAACACGCTCATCGCGCGCCATCCGGATCAATATGCTTATCCTATTCCACGTAAGTATTTTACTTATTTTGTTCATTAACTTATTAACCTAAAATAAATTCAGGGAAAATACCAAATTACAATAGAGGCAACCAGAATTCGATTTGCAACACAGGGTGACTTTTAATTTACTGGTAATATTTTTTGAGGGTGATAAAAAAAATTTATCACGTGAATATTTGATTTACTTTGAAATATGAAAAAGAAACATATGTTTTGTAAATTTATGTTGAGCAAACTGACAAAATGTAGGAAACAGCTGACTATTTTTGCGTAAAACTTTTACAGACTTCTAGTTATTCATAAACATTAGTACTGTCAACTCAACATTTTTAAAGTTTATCAATCGTCTAGCTGTCCCCCGCGGCTTCGCTCCCGTCAACTGGCTACCTACCTATCCTACCTACCTACACTACTGTACCTACCTACCTCGATCCCTACCTATCCACCTACCTATCATAATTACCTATCATACCTACCCTACGTTCCTACCTACCTACCCTACGTACCCTACTCTACCTACCCTAATCTACCTACTTACCCACCTACCCAACCCTCCCCTAGCTTTACCTTGTTTTTTTCATACAGAAAGTAGCCTATTTCCTTCCTCGGGATGCCATCTATCTCCTTGCCAAATATCATTAAATTCCGTGCAGTGGTTAAGGCGTGAAAAGGTAACAGACTGGCAGTCAGACAGACAGAGTTAATTTCCGAATTTATAATATTAGTATGGATTGAACCATATAGAAATCATGATGACTCATTTTTCATTTCAGACACCACAAGACCATCGAGAGCTGATGAAGAGAATGGCAGGAACTACTATTTTGTATCACACGAGGAAATGATGGCCGATATTGCAGCGAACGAATATTTAGAATATGGTAATTACCCTTTTTTAAGGCTTCTTTTCCCAAGGCTCGCAACCGTCGAACGTGAAATTATCTCAATTTCTCGAATTCAATTTCTAAATTTTTAGACTTTTAGGATTTATGGGTGTTTTTTTTTTCACCGATTGTCACCTTTTTTTTTGCCTGGAGAAATGCTCATGCTACCACGGGGAGATAGCGCAGTTATGTGGGACTCTAACCCACTAAAACTCCATGGTGTCCTCCTTGCCGTGTATGGCGGGAACACGGGTACGCGGTAGCACTCACCGCGAACCCGCCGCGGCTGTCCGTCACCGGACCCTCCTCTGGGGAGTATCCCCCACCACCGGCGCACCAAAACACACTGTACGCCGTAACCACCCCAGGGACTAAATCAGCACATGGGTGCCAGACGACCCCGTGTATGGCACCCTTGGTCCCCTTGTGACGGGTCAGGGTCAATGGCCCCGCCACCTACCCTTTTTCGGCTGCAGGGGATAGGGAGAGCGGCCAACGCTATACCGACACTCCTCTCCCGCCGCGGCCTCCAACCCTCAGCCGCGATATCGTATGGGTATGGGAGACCCCATACGACATCGCGGCACGCCTCAGTTGCGATGTCGCCTAGGCAGCACCGCAAACTACCTGTTAGCCGCTACGTCGTCGGCTAATCGCCAAAAGCCCTGACGAGCGGCCCCTCCTCGGGTTCCTCTTCGCTTCTCCGTGGGTGACCAAGCCACGGTTACTGAGCCCCCTCGCCTCGACAATGCGGGAACCCACCGGGGGGGACCGATTGTCACCTAGAGGACTATTTAGTTGTTGAAAAAGTACCTTTTTCCACTGTTTTGTCTATTATGTAACACATTGCCTAAGAAATTCGTTTCGAAATATGAACATTTAGACACAAGATTATAAAATTAAAATTAAAAAAGAAACAAAATTACATAATAACCGTTACGAAATGACCTTTGTATGGATCATTATGTAACTGGCAGAATGATACTGAGCCTGTTACATCTCGAAAAAGCGTGCGTTGATTGTTTGTATATAGTCTGTGGTTTTTAGTCTGAACGTTTCTAATAAATTGTTGTTGGAACTTATTTGCATTTAATTTAGTAAGTTCATCAGGTAATGGCAAAAGAATCGTTCGTGTCTCGCATAAAAAGGCTTTATTTTAACACTCACATGTAGCTTTCGACGTTCGCCTATTGGCTACATCGCTCGTGTTAAAGTCTCGGCTTTTTATGCTCGACACGAAATGTACTAATTTCATACAAATTAGAATTTGTACAAGCAGTTAAATACGGTTATCAGAAATCTCAACGTCAGAAAAGCCGTCTTTCCAATCTAACCTACTAGGTTAGATGGTTAACTTCATTTTCAACCAAAAATGTTACACCAGTTTCATATTGTTTTCTCTAAACTTCAGGAACCCACGAAGACGCAATGTACGGAACAAAGCTAGAAACGATTCGCCGCATCCACTCAGACCGAAGCATCGCCATACTAGACGTGGAGCCGCAAGCTCTGAAGATACTGCGCACGGCTGAGTTCGCGCCCTACGTCGTGTTCATAGCCGCGCCGCCGCTACAGAATGTTGCTGATGTGAGTATTATTATAATAACTAATAGTAATAGTAACGTCGCCATACTAGACGTGGAGCCGCAAGCTCTGAAGATACTGCGCACGGCTGAGTTCGCGCCCTACGTCGTGTTCATAGCCGCGCCGCCGCTACAGAATGTTGCTGATGTGAGTATTATTATAATAACTAATAGTAATAGTAACGTCGCCATACTAGACGTGGAGCCGCAAGCTCTGAAGATACTGCGCACGGCTGAGTTCGCGCCCTACGTCGTGTTCATAGCCGCGCCGCCGCTACAGAATGTTGCTGATGTGAGTATTATTATAATAACTAATAGTAATAGTAACGTCGCCATACTAGACGTGGAGCCGCAAGCTCTGAAGATACTGCGCACGGCTGAGTTCGCGCCCTACGTCGTGTTCATAGCCGCGCCGCCGCTACAGAATGTTGCTGATGTGAGTATTATTATAATAACTAATAGTAATAGTAACGTCGCCATACTAGACGTGGAGCCGCAAGCTCTGAAGATACTGCGCACGGCTGAGTTCGCGCCCTACGTCGTGTTCATAGCCGCGCCGCCGCTACAGAATGTTGCTGATGTGAGTATTATTATAATAACTAATAGTAATAGTAACGTCGCCATACTAGACGTGGAGCCGCAAGCTCTGAAGATACTGCGCACGGCTGAGTTCGCGCCCTACGTCGTGTTCATAGCCGCGCCGCCGCTACAGAATGTTGCTGATGTGAGTATTATTATAATAACTAATAGTAATAGTAACGTCGCCATACTAGACGTGGAGCCGCAAGCTCTGAAGATACTGCGCACGGCTGAGTTCGCGCCCTACGTCGTGTTCATAGCCGCGCCGCCGCTACAGAATGTTGCTGATGTGAGTATTATTATAATAACTAATAGTAATAGTAACGTCGCCATACTAGACGTGGAGCCGCAAGCTCTGAAGATACTGCGCACGGCTGAGTTCGCGTCCTACGTCGTGTTCATAGCCGCGCCGCCGCTACAGAATGTTGCTGATGTGAGTATTATTATAATAACTAATAGTAATAGTAACGTCGCCATACTAGACGTGGAGCCGCAAGCTCTGAAGATACTGCGCACGGCTGAGTTCGCGCCCTACGTCGTGTTCATAGCCGCGCCGCCGCTACAGAATGTTGCTGATGTGAGTATTATTATAATAACTAATAGTAATAGTAACGTCGCCATACTAGACGTGGAGCCGCAAGCTCTGAAGATACTGCGCACGGCTGAGTTCGCGCCCTACGTCGTGTTCATAGCCGCGCCGCCGCTACAGAATGTTGCTGATGTGAGTATTATTATAATAACTAATAGTAATAGTAACGTCGCAATACTAGACGTGGAGCCGCAAGCTCTGAAGATACTGCGCACGGCTGAGTTCGCGTCCTACGTCGTGTTCATAGCCGCGCCGCCGCTACAGAATGTTGCTGATGTGAGTATTATTATAATAACTAATAGTAATAGTAACGTCGCCATACTAGACGTGGAGCCGCAAGCTCTGAAGATACTGCGCACGGCTGAGTTCGCGCCCTACGTCGTGTTCATAGCCGCGCCGCCGCTACAGAATGTTGCTGATGTGAGTATTATTATAATAACTAATAGTAATAGTAACGTCGCCATACTAGACGTGGAGCCGCAAGCTCTGAAGATACTGCGCACGGCTGAGTTCGCGCCCTACGTCGTGTTCATAGCCGCGCCGCCGCTACAGAATGTTGCTGATGTGAGTATTATTATAATAACTAATAGTAATAGTAACGTCGCCATACTAGACGTGGAGCCGCAAGCTCTGAAGATACTGCGCACGGCTGAGTTCGCGCCCTACGTCGTGTTCATAGCCGCGCCGCCGCTACAGAATGTTGCTGATGTGAGTATTATTATAATACCTAATAGTAATAGTAACGTCGCCATACTAGACGTGGAGCCGCAAGCTCTGAAGATACTGCGCACGGCTGAGTTCGCGCCCTACGTCGTGTTCATAGCCGCGCCGCCGCTACAGAATGTTGCTGATGTGAGTATTATTATAATAACTAATAGTAATAGTAACGTCGCCATACTAGACGTGGAGCCGCAAGCTCTGAAGATACTGCGCACGGCTGAGTTCGCGCCCTACGTCGTGTTCATAGCCGCGCCGCCGCTACAGAATGTTGCTGATGTGAGTATTATTATAATACCTAATAGTAATAGTAACGTCGCCATACTAGACGTGGAGCCGCAAGCTCTGAAGATACTGCGCACGGCTGAGTTCGCGCCCTACGTCGTGTTCATAGCCGCGCCGCCGCTACAGAATGTTGCTGATGTGAGTATTATTATAATAACTAATAGTAATAGTAACGTCGCCATACTAGACGTGGAGCCGCAAGCTCTGAAGATACTGCGCACGGCTGAGTTCGCGCCCTACGTCGTGTTCATAGCCGCGCCGCCGCTACAGAATGTTGCTGATGTGAGTATTATTATAATACCTAATAGTAATAGTAACGTCGCCATACTAGACGTGGAGCCGCAAGCTCTGAAGATACTGCGCACGGCTGAGTTCGCGCCCTACGTCGTGTTCATAGCCGCGCCGCCGCTACAGAATGTTGCTGATGTGAGTATTATTATAATAACTAATAGTAATAGTAACGTCGCCATACTAGACGTGGAGCCGCAAGCTCTGAAGATACTGCGCACGGCTGAGTTCGCGCCCTACGTCGTGTTCATAGCCGCGCCGCCGCTACAGAATGTTGCTGATGTGAGTATTATTATAATACCTAATAGTAATAGTAACGTCGCCATACTAGACGTGGAGCCGCAAGCTCTGAAGATACTGCGCACGGCTGAGTTCGCGCCCTACGTCGTGTTCATAGCCGCGCCGCCGCTACAGAATGTTGCTGATGTGAGTATTATTATAATAACTAATAGTAATAGTAACGTCGCCATACTAGACGTGGAGCCGCAAGCTCTGAAGATACTGCGCACGGCTGAGTTCGCGCCCTACGTCGTGTTCATAGCCGCGCCGCCGCTACAGAATGTTGCTGATGTGAGTATTATTATAATACCTAATAGTAATAGTAACGTCGCCATACTAGACGTGGAGCCGCAAGCTCTGAAGATACTGCGCACGGCTGAGTTCGCGCCCTACGTCGTGTTCATAGCCGCGCCGCCGCTACAGAATGTTGCTGATGTGAGTATTATTATAATAACTAATAGTAATAGTAACGTCGCCATACTAGACGTGGAGCCGCAAGCTCTGAAGATACTGCGCACGGCTGAGTTCGCGCCCTACGTCGTGTTCATAGCCGCGCCGCCGCTACAGAATGTTGCTGATGTGAGTATTATTATAATACCTAATAGTAATAGTAACGTCGCCATACTAGACGTGGAGCCGCAAGCTCTGAAGATACTGCGCACGGCTGAGTTCGCGCCCTACGTCGTGTTCATAGCCGCGCCGCCGCTACAGAATGTTGCTGATGTGAGTATTATTATAATACCTAATAGTAATAGTAACGTCGCCATACTAGACGTGGAGCCGCAAGCTCTGAAGATACTGCGCACGGCTGAGTTCGCGCCCTACGTCGTGTTCATAGCCGCGCCGCCGCTACAGAATGTTGCTGATGTGAGTATTATTATAATAACTAATAGTAATAGTAACGTCGCCATACTAGACGGCGGTTTCCTCTCGAGAACATGTTTGCCAGAAGGCCACAACAGTAATCAGAGCTATGTTTAATATGGCCAGCCCTTGAGTGAGTAAGAAAGAGACGGCCAATACATCGGTCACTTTAGTACTCAGTCAACACTTTTTTGAAGACATCGCTTAATTGCCAAAAAATGCATGTTTTGAGTTAGGTCACTTTCTTTCTAAGAGTGCGATTTGTTTATTTGGCATTTAAAAATAACTCTCTTCTTTTTTCCAGTACGACGGCTCCCTAGAAAACTTGGTACGTGAGTCGGAACAACTCCGCCGCACTTACGGCCACTACTTCGACTTAACAATAGTCAACAACGACATAGATGACACACTAAATCAACTGGAATCGGCCCTAGTGCGTCTGCGCTCCACGCCCCAATGGGTGCCAGTGTCCTGGGTCTACTGACAATCCGACGACGAATCTCTGTAAGATACGATAAGGAATAGTGGACTTCTGATCAGTTTCAGGTTAATTTTCTTACTCATTTGCTTCTATTACGGCCTGATGATCGGATTGCCGAAAGGATTTTTCAATTGAATTTTTAAAAACCGTTTTTAATTTCTTAGCGTTTACTAAGGGAACTTGATTGGCAAATTGACTTCGAAATCACGTTGTCTGTGTATTCAAATCACAACTGACATTCTTGACATTGAGATTGACAGTTGTATGACATTGATGTCTTGTGTCAGTTTGGTAATTAATGTCTCTGACTGTACTAAATAATCGAATTTGTAAAGACACTTTTAAAGAAAAGGATTTCTAGCAAATTGCTATTCAAGACTTTACAGTCCATATTCCTTTATCTTACACCGATAACAATAAAAATATTGAAACCAAAGATCAAAGTTTACAAAATTGACACCAAAACATCACAGAATGACGCTATGAGGTCGATACGATACCTTTTAAAGACTTTTAAGATACTTAAAAGACATACAACTCTGTTTATCGGATATCAAATAGCATTATAAATAATTTACTTTCACGTCTGATAAGTATTTGACGCAGTTATGTATAATTTGCTATCCTATTTTAACTAGAGCAATATAAAATTCGTAATTATTTAAGAATTATAACAACATATATTTTGATTGTGTGAACAAGTTATAGCTCAATTGATTGAAATTACTATAAAATAGAAAAAAAAATAAAAGATCAATGAAAATGGCAACGGGAAATGAAAGCAAATCTAAGTATTAATTTTATCTTACTCGAATATTCTGCTGAGAGATCCCTTTCACAGAACGACAGACTGCCAAATTGTCAGTTTTAAATATAGTCATTTAGGTACAGAATAAATATACAAACAGTATGGAAACTACCTACAAACGCTCGAAACGGCACACTCACACAAACATGCGCATCGACGAGACCCCTAAGCGCACAGAGTACATTTCAATATACTGAAATAGAGACCAATCTCGTTCCGTGGAACGCGACATTTGCGTTCTTGAAGAAACTAGCGCCATCTGACCTATATAGTTAGAACTAAACCTTTGATATAGCTGTGTGTGTGCGTGTGCGAGTGTGCATAGGTGTGTGTGTGTATGTAAGGGTTTAATTTTATTCTATAGAACTGTAATGTTCGTTAACTGTAATGCACATCATAACATACGTAGTATCTCTAAGTCGTCTGTGATCATAACCTGTGATAATAACACAGAAAGATCACAAAATAAACAAAATATCGCAAAATACCGGGCGCAAGCGTCAGATATCAGCAGACATTTGTAAATTGGGGTAACCAGTTTATGGTTCATAAAACCACCAAGGGAAATTTACCACCCTAATGAAAATTTGAAAAATGATTGTAAAAGTTATTGCTATATGTTTTAATTAATCAAAAAATAATAAAATGTCACACTGTGCGATAAATGTAATTAAAACCAGTAAAAATTATTCATAACATAAAATATTTTTTATATCACAGAAGTTGGATAAAAATATACTATTTTAGTAGTAATATGCTACCTACTAGGCAATATTGACAAATTATGATTTTGTTTAGCGCCATCTAGTTTAACAAGTTGGTAAAAAAATCACGATTGTAATCCAACAAAATTAAAAAACACATTATGAGTTATTTTGTACAGTGACTACATATGCTTCGTGATTTTGTATCATTGTACCCATTGCTGTCCCCAGTTTTTTGTACTAAGATTGAACGCCCTGCCTAAGCGGCTCGCACTACTAACAGCACCGCAAAAGTGCACGAGTGGTCTCGTCGGTGCGTATATTTGTGTGAGTGTGCCGTTTCGAGCGCTTGTAGGTAGTTTCCATACTGTTTGTATACTTTTACTGTGATTTAGGTCACTAAAATCTTGACTTACAAAGTAAGTTTTAGGTAAAAGTCACAAAAGAGTAACAACTCTACGCTTGTTATTTTAGTGCAATTATATTATCTACAATTTTATTAAAAGACCTCAATTAATATTATTTACTTAAACAAGTATTAATTTCGATTATTGTGATAAATATAATTGTATAATTAATTATTACTCTAAATATTCTAAACAGTACTTTATTACAAGTCTAATATTGCGCTTGCATTGTTATTTTGGTGCATCTTAGCTCAACTTCACGATATCGTGCCAAATGTACTACACTACAACCGAAAATTATAAAAAAAACGATTTTCAAATACACCTGCACTCGACACTACACGATTTTTGGAACAATGTACATAATTATACATTAGTACATAATTTATACTTAACAAAAAAAAACTAATTCTCTAGAAATGTACCGTAGCTCAAAATGTTTTCTTCAACATTTAAACTTAAGATCTATTCTACCTTTAGTAAAGTATTGTAAAATCTTGTCGTTTTCCAACTAAAGAAACCTATTTTATTGCACTGTGTGATAGTTTTTAATCGCCTAAAAATATGGCAACTGATTAAGTAAAATTGTAAAAATCGCATAAAAGTTATATTAATAGCACCACTAAAATCGTAGCTTTATTAAATCTGGATTGTAAATAATATGCAATTCTTAAAATGCTGTCGCCATAAGAAGTACAAAATAGACCCTGTATAACTCCTAATGTTGCTATATTTAAAATTTTAGGTTGGCCAATTAATGTCACCTAAAATAATTGTTATTGTTAATTTGCAAGGTGGGGTAGAAGTTTAGTAATTTCTAGATTTTTTAAAGGAGTCTGCTATTTTTAGATGATAAAACTATCTGACACAGTGTTCTTACATTCTTTAGTTGGAAACCGGTCTATTGACTATATCACAGGATTAGAATTCACAGGGTTGCAAGAATCATGTTTAGTCTTTTTTATTTATTAATATAGTTTATACTTAAACTTTTTGTATCCGTACTTATTGCTTTTACTGTAAGCGTTCTTTGCGATTGTTCTTATTATAAGTGTTTGATTTGATATGGTGCCATGGAAAACTGAAGTTTTATGAAAGGTTTGAAGGGTTATATACTCATTTTTATTACTCATTGTTATTGTTTATGAATTTGCATTGTTTTTAGAGGTTTGTTACTTAGGGAAGCGAAGTTAGAAAAAGAAGTTACCAAAAGGCTCAATTTGAGATGTGGTTTGATTAATTCTAGGAAGAATAAAAGCGTTAGAGACTCTCTTTTGGTTTATGGGATGATTACGTGTTGTTTTAAATGAACCGGTTCCATAAACAAGCCTCAGGGCTCAGGTATGAAAACCTTATTCGTTTTCATATTATGGGGCTAACGTGTGGAACCGTTCGCTCAAGTCGTCCGTGGCGCCATCTATAAACAGTTTTCATGAAGCTTACCATCAGTATAATATTTCTCGATTCTTCACGATTTGATAGGCAAATCTCAATGAAAAAGGATACAGTGAATTTGTTCTGATTGTCGTTTTTAAAACGTCTGGCAACATTCATGAGAAACGTCACATCATAGTACTTTTGAGTTTCTTTTCACGCCTGCACTAAGACATTCCTGTATATAAATATAATAAACGAGTAGTCGAATTTTACTATATAACTCTCACTGTTTCACTATTTTTACTTATAAATATAATTAGGCTAAGTAGGGTTTGTAATAAGGGTTGATTATTATTATTGAATAAAATTCTTTATATTTTTTTGTTACATTATGGAATTACAAGTATAATGTGCATGATTGCTCAATAAATGCTCAGAATAATGAAATGTAGCATCAAATAAATAAAATAAAAAAATAACAAAAGGGTGAATGATTGAAAGTTATAAAAATAACGACTAATAACAAGTCGATTTAATATAATGATGAAAGTGGAAGAAATAAAAAACTAAATGGTACTTTAAATTCAGTACTTTTATACTTGATATTCCATAAATAATATTACAATGAATTTGTTGTTCGTTATTTATATTTGCGTTTTTCATAAGTTTGCAACCACTTATGGCAAACAATTAAATTATAAGATATAAGGTAAATTAAGTAACAAGTTTGGTTTTGTAAACATTTTTGTTATTAATATTATTTAGAACTTATAAGTTCGTCTAAGTTTTGTTGCTATTTAATCGTGTTTATTTCTTTCTTATCCTAATGTAAGGTAATCAATCAATAGTAAAATGAAAGTAGTTAAATTAATCATACAATATTGAATTTAAATAGTTATTTATTGTAACGACGAGACGATGCGAAGCAACGCAAATGGCGAGTAGCACTATTGTCTATGTTCTGTTAAAAATGTTTAATGTTGCCAGTTGAAATATTACAATTATTTACTGAAAATACATTTTATTGATCAAATTACATTGCTATTATTAAAAATATTATATAAACGCGGCATTTAAGATTTTCAACATAATTTCATATAGTACAGAAAGTACATTATGTTATATTAATGAATAATGCGTGCAAAATATAGAAATTTGTTAGCTAAAGACACATTTAATTAATATAAGAAGTGTTTATTTTAAAATATTTATTGTAATAGGATTAGATTTCAAGTTACACTAATTTCTTCGAAAGAAATTTGTAACCATATTATGTGAAGGATGAAGTTTAGAATCTGATAATAATATTAATTGGGACATTATGATATTAATTATATTGCTGGAAGCATATACGTGGATATGACAACAAAGTTAATAAAAAATAAGTCCCATTTCAATTTACACTGTTTACGCAAATATAAAAACCGAGTTTAATTTATTAGGACAAAGTTATTGTTTCAAAAATATATATTGTTGATTTTCTATGATAATCAGATTAAATGCTTTACGGTTATTATTAAATCGAATAGTAAATTTATTTAATTTTCTCTATTATTAGTGGCTAGTGCTGCTCTTGATTGAATGAGTGTTCGAGATTATATCTCACAGTATAATAATATAATATTATATGTAATTAATAATATATTTATCAAAGATCAATTTTAACGTTAAAGGCATCACAATAAGCAACACCTGATCCCATACATTCCATTTCTTTTTCGTTCATGTTTATCTTAAATTATTTTAATATTATTATTGTCACTAAAATGTTATTTTAATTTTTAATCATGTGATTTTTTGTTTAGAATGTGTTACTTCGTTGAATAAGTCATCTTTTTACCCGACTGCCGAAGGAGGGTAATGTGTTTATTGTGTACTTATATCAGTTATAGCACTAGGTATCCAAAGGGTTATTTTTCCTGTGGTTTTATGTTCAAACTTATCTTATTTGAGTCACATCAATAGGAAAGGTATTCCCATACAGTAGGTAATATTAAGCGTAATTGAAGTTTTAATGTAAAATCACATGAAATGAACGAAACTTAAACTATAGTTAAAAGTAATATCTACCTACTAATTTAATTCTTAAATTGTAATGGATGTTTTAAGTCGATTTGTACATTCAAGTTCATGTGGGCGATTCAAATCGACTTACTTCACGCATACCCATAAACTACAATGAATGAATTTGATGTACCGGTATGAAATCAAAAACTAGAAAAAAACTGACGAAATGAAGTTTTTATCTGATTCAAAAATAAAGATGACTGACGTAAAATCTTATTATAATAACTGTTAACAATTGAATAAACGGCACAAAATATTCACTTGTTTTATTTATTTTTGTCCCTTTATTGCCTGATGAATTTTCAGCCGTCACCACAGACTGAGCAGTAGTTCTCTAGCAATTTTTATTGATAATTGCAATAAATTGACAATTAACTCTATAGTTAATTGTCAATTTCCATTCCATTCCATTCAAAAAAATCCATTCCATTTCATTTCCATTGAAAAAAATCTAAACTACGAGCATTTTGGTCGGAGAGGACAATACAACATACTGACAAGACTGGAAGTATATTTTTACTTTTTTCTTTCTTTTAATAAAAAACGTTGCCCCACACTAGCAATTTCTTCCTGTATCGTGGGTGCGTTTACAAACATATAAACTCACATACACAAACACCCAGAGCCGGAACAATTATCTGTAGATCATACAAATTTTTGTTCCGTTTATGGGGAAATCCGAAGCCTTATTGCGTAATAAATTCGGGAAGGCATTCATGCGAGAAGAAAGGCGCGATGTGGATTTCCGTCTATGTGATTGGTCGATTTTTCATACTCTTCGCCTTTGCCTTGCCGAATTCATTACGCAATAAGGCTGCCGGATATTATGGATATTTTGAATATAATCAATCAACATTTTTATTATTAACTAAATAAGCTAGAAAAACTTATTCACCTCGACCAAGACTGAATATTCCCTTTGGAACGCGGTCAAGACAAGCAAAACAGCATCCATACCAGCACAGCACCACTTAAAACTGGAAGGCAATACCTGTGCTAGAACTGATGAGGAAAGAGCTCAAGTCTTTGGAACATTTCTCAACAAAGTCTTCACACCTTATGACTGTTCTGCGGAAGTGGAACAGAAAATTAACAATTTCTTTAGAATATATGTTCAGCTACCCCACCCGTAAACAGTTGCTCACCTAAGGAAATCTACAACGAGATAATTAAATTAGACAGGAAAAAGGCTCCAGAATTTTGTTTTATTACAGCTGAAGTGCTGCAACTATTGCCTAGAAAAGCTCTAGTTTTTCTAAAACAGTTGTTTAATAGGATATTAAGACTGTCATAATACCCTAAATTATAGAAAGTCTCAGAAATAATTATGATTCTGAAACCGGGAAAACCACCACACCTTGTCTCATCCTTTAGACCCCATAAGTCTCCTGGTCATTTCAAAACTATTAGAAAAAATCCTATCTCGTAGGTTAAATCTTATAGTACGATCGGCGACCGCAAGATCCGCTACGTCATTTGATACTAAGATAAGCCCCATGACACATATTCCTAAAAGTGATGCTAAGTTCCGAACAATCGGTGGATAAAATTTGAATTGGCCGAAAGTACACAAAAAAGTACCACTTCTGTTGAAAAAAAAATGAATTGACCAAAAGTACAAAAAAAGTACCACTTCTGGTGAAAAAATATTATAGCACTTACGTCATTTGATACCGAGATGATACTTGTGGCATCATCAACACATGTACTATATTGGTAGTTACAGAAAAATCTTGTCTGCCAGTTCTTCAGACTGTTTCAAAGGTAACGATTTGGACCTATAATCTACGTCAATTGATACAAAGATGAAATTAGTCGCAAATGTTAAGTATTAATCCTACATCGAATTATGTAGGTACTAGTCTGCCGAAGATATTCTGGCCGAAACCCCTTCCTCCGTACTATAAAAATAGGTACCTACAGTTTTGAGGAAATCAGTTTTATTAGAAAAACTAGCTGACCCGGCAAACTTTGTTTTGCCATAAAAACACCAAACATTCATCTACCCAACACTACGCCACCTACCCTACCCTACCTACCCTACCCTACCAACCCTACCCTATCTACCCTACCCTACCTACCCTACCCTACCTACCCTACCCTACCCTACCCAACCTACCCTACCTACCCTACCCTACCTATCCTACCCTACCTACCCTGCCCTACCTACCCTACCTACCCTACCCTACCTGCCCTACCCTACATACCCTACCCTACCCTACATAAGAACCTTCTCCCAACAATAACGAACACAACAAAAAAAGAATAAGCGAAATCGGTCCAGCCGTTCACGCGTGATGCCGTGACAACGGAAAACGGGTTTCATTTTTATATGTGATATGTACGCACGACAGTACGTATATAATGTGGAGAAAACTCACACATAGAGTTAAGACATCAGTTCGTAGTTATGTTATTACATGTATATCTATATATATAAAAATGAATCCCTATTTCATTATATACATAGGATCCCATCATTAGATTCTGATTTGGTGACAATGGTACATACCACCTCGAGAGTATACCTTTTCATATAAATAAAGAATTTGGAAAATCCGCTATATCACAGATAATTTAATACTTGCCCGGATACGGATCGGCCCAGAGACAGTGGGATGAGCCGCTCTGCAGGTTGGTACGGAATAACCTTATTAATACGTCTACCAATACTGCTGAGCGTGCCCGCCTGCTGGCTGTGGGTGAGTGACTGAGTGGGAGTCGGGCCTCTGACTTCAGGCACTACCTTCACCTAACATAGGCACTAAGCTAGGTGACACAACCTTCCGACTCGCTACATGTCTGCGATTGGGCGCTCCTTGTGGAGCTCCACATCGCTGTCAATGCGGTGAAGCAGTCAACTGCCTCGGACATCATGGCCTTTCCTGTAGTAAGAGTGCAGGTCGGATTGCGCGGTACGCTAGCATTAATGATCTCATCCGTCGTGCTATTGCCACCGCCGGGGTGCCAGCTGTCTTAGAACCCAATGGCCTGGCAAGCGGCGTCGATGGGAAGAGACCAGATGGTATGACCATAATGCTATGGAAGTTAGGTAGGTCTTTGGTGTGGGATGCAACCTGCGTCGACACCCTTGCACCATCCCATCTTCCTAGCACGGTGGGCTGCGCTGGGGCGGCTGTTGCAGGTGCTGAAAACCTCAAACGGCGCAAATACAACAACTTAATTGGTAATTATGTGTTAGAGCCGTTTGGGGTTGAAACACTAGGGCCATGGGGTCCGAGTGCACACCTATTATTTCGGGATATCGCCAAGCGGTTGGTCGACTCTTCACGTGACCAGAGGGCTGGCCTTTTTTTGGCCAAAGATTGCCATCCAACGCGGCAATGCTCCCAGCCTTCTGGGCACTTTTCCTGTTAACAGGATGTGGACGAATTTTTTGACGCCCCGTAATTGTACATATTAGGTTTTCTTATTTTAGTTCTAATATTAGTTTGTAAATAATGTACTTATGTAAATAAATAATCTCTTACACTAGGAAAAAAAAATTAAAGATAAAAATTTAATACTAACAGTCTATATATTACAGAGTTATGCCCGAACAAACATAAAAAAATAGAAACATCCGAATTGAGAACCTCCTCAATTTTGGGAAGTCGGTTAAAAATATTAAGGACCCTTTTTGTGGCTTTCGTGTGGAACAATGTTAATGACTAAGATTGTATTAAACTTTGCGCAACTGATTATGGTTGAATTATAAAGGGAAAAAATTAGTAGAACGTGCCTTTCGGGTTTGAAGGGGATACGACACCTATTAATGTCAAACACATTATTATTACACGCGACAATGAAAGCAGTGATGCAGATAGTGATATCGTCAGACGAAAGCGGTGATAAGATATAATGCTTTTTATTTTAATTGATTTTATGTCGATGGAAACACTTTAATCTGAGCTGGCCTAGCTTATTAGAGTTTCAATACTACGAGAGGCTAGGTTATACCGATTTTGTTTCCACTGATGTACTGACTTGCGTTCATATCATATTTTTCTAATAAAACTGATTTCCTCACAACTGTAGGTACCTATTTTTATTTAAGTACGGGTGGACGAGTTTCAGTCAGAATATCTTCGGCGGACTAATACATAATTCAATTCAGGATTAATACCTAACATTTGAGACTAATTTCATCTTTGTATCAAATTACGCAATTTCGAATCGCTTCCTTTGTAACAGTCTGCCGAGCACTTTCGACCATACAGGAACTGGCACACAAGATTTTTCAATAACTACCAATATAGTGCATCAAATGATTCATTATTTGTATCAAATGACGTAAGTGAATATTTTTTTTTTTCACTAGTAGTGGTACTTTTTTGTACTTTCGGCCAATTCAAATTTTTTCCACCGATTGTTCGGAACTTAGCATCACTTTTATGAAGCCCCATGGCACATGCCATGGGGCTTATCTTAGTATCAAATGACGTAGCGGATCTTGCGGTCGCCGCTTCTACTATTAGGTATACTGGACGAAAACAAGATTATCTAAGAGCACCAGCAGCCTAATTCGGCAAAGCAAAGGATTTTACCGCCATCAATCGACCAAACACATAGACGGAAATCCACATCGCGTCTCACTCGCATGTGATTGGTCGATTGATGGCGGTCAAACTCTTTGCCTAGCCAAATTCACTTACGAAATTAGGGTGCAGTTCGGGTTTAGACAAGCACATTCCACAACAGAGCAAATCCATAGAGTTGTCACCAAGATTAAAACTGCACTGGAGCAGCAGTCTTCTTGGATATCTTGGACTTTTATTTAAGTTTAAATCTTCCATACAACCTGTACCTGGTACCTCACCACGTGTCACCCTCCCCGGGTGGTCAAAAAATGCTATAAAATCATTACGTGATTAATGACCCTTACCCTGATCCTTAGACGCTCAAATTTAAGTCAACTAAGATTTCGCCAGTATTCTTGCACCCTAATAAGTTCAGTAAATTTAATAAGGAAGAGACAATAAAATACTAATGAAACTTATTTTAAAGAGTATACATTTATTGAGATAATTCCCCACACACATTCAACACGCCGCACATACGGGTATTTGATACAAAAAACTGGCCAAAAGTCATTTTTACAATAGTAACCGCGCAGCTATCCTTTGTTATGTTTTAACAATGGGACACTCTATTCATTAAGAAACCGGTACCCAGAAGGGGCTAGAGCGCTCCATGCGCCCTCAACGTCAGTCGGAACTCATCTGTTGTGCTAGTGACACGTTTGTTTTCTCGGCGCTCGCAAATTTCAATTGCTGTTTAAGACTAATCATACTGTTGTGTTTAGTGCAAACCCCAAAAACCACCATGGAATCTTCAGGCACAGGTATGTACTTTATTTTGAATCTATTGTGCTACTGTTAGGATCACTTTTTCATTCTTTAATTGTACCATAAAGTCATGAGTATTTTTATGCAAAAAAAAACACGTAAAATAGGTTTCCTTCGTCAAATTAAGTATCAGATAAACATAGTTAAGCTAAAGTTTATACATAATCGTGTTCTTTGAACCTTCTAGATTTCATATCAAGAGAAAAACCTTCCGCCTCTTTCCGCCCCTATGAATTATAGCCTCTGAACAAAAATAGGTTTTTTTCGAAAAAAAAACAACACTTTGTGTTTCTTTGATTTTAACATAGATTTTTTCTTGTTGGCAGGTCCTTATGATGAGTCATCGATGACAATAACAAGAGAGGATATGTTTAACGTAATAAAACAGTGCGACTACAAAAATTTAGATAAAAAACTGGACTTTCTTGAGCATAAACTAATTGAAATGACCAAATGCCCCGAGGACAAAACTAAAGTACTCCGCCATTGCTTAAAATCATTTAAACATCATTACAAGCTAAAATGGACCTCAGCAAGCTACAAAGAATGTCGTTTCCGAAAAACGAATGAACAATGGCTTAAAGAAAAAATTTCTCTACCTGTTTGGCGACACAATAAACCCGGCCGACCTCTTAAGGAATTCCAAGAATGTAGTGAAAGAAGCAAAAGGCGCAAAACAGAGAAAGTGAGATCAGAAATATCGCATGAAGAGTTGACGTATGCTGCTGTGATGAGTGAACGAGCCGCAGGCAACAATGATTTGTCTCAAATAATAAAACAGGCTTCAGCGACTCCGAGACGAGCCACTAGATTCCGCAAAATCATAAGTTCAGCCGACAAAAGTTCAAAAAGCGGCAAGTTAACGATAACACAAGCACTGATTAAATACGTGGAAGCCGACCTAACGCGCAAACAATATAATGTGATAAGAGATGGGCAGGAGGATATATACCCCTGTTATTCTCTCCTACAGAGAGCGAAAACGGAGTGCTATCCTAAATCTATTGTCTCCGAATCGATAGCAGAAATTACTTTACAAGATCTTCTTGACCACACCACTCAACGCCTTTGCCTGTACCTCCAGAAAGTGTTAATGACAGCAACAGAAATTGAAGGGCAGAATATGGAACTCATTTGCAAATGGGGATGTGATGGCTCGAAAGCACAAGAATTTAAACAAAAATTCCAAGATGAGTCAGGCTCCGATGCCCATGTTTTTATAAGCTCATTAGTACCCCTACGACTGACAAGTAATGTGAATGGCCAACTGAAGATTTGGTGGCAGAATCCAGCTCCTTCATCTTGCCGATTTTGCCGTCCTATAAGGATTCAGTTTGTGCATGAAAATAATGAAGTGACTCGATCCGAAATAGCACACATTGAAAACCAGGCACAAAACATAAACCCCACTGAAGTTGAGGCTGACAATAAAGTCATAAAGGTGTCGCACACACTTGTGCTTACAATGGTAGATGGTAAAGTGTGCAATGCCGCAACTAATACCACGTCAACAATGAAGTGCTACATAATGCAAGCAGACCAGCAAAGATTTCAACAATCTTAAAACCGACGAAAGTTTGATAGATTCGAACTCGCTCAAATTTGGACTATCAATATTGCACGCTCGGATTAGATTTCTCGAAACATGTCTCCATATAGCCTACAAACTACCTATCAAAAAATGGAGGCTTAACAAGGAGGAAAAGCAGCTTTCGGCAGATAAAAAGAAAGAGATTCAAGAGGCCTTTCGAGAGCAAATGGGCTTGCTTGTAGACGTGCCGAAAGCTGGCTTTGGAAATACTAACGATGGAAATACTTCTAGGAGATTCTTTGCCGATCCTGTAACAACTGCCTCAATAACAGGGATTGATATAAACTTCCTTAAGAACCTCAAGTTGATTCTAGAAGTTATTTCGAGTGGGTTCTCTATTGACACGGAAAAATTTTCGGAGTTTCTGAAGTCAACAGCCGAACTATATGTGCAGTTATACAACTGGCACCCCATGACGCCAACTTTGCATAAAGTTTTGTGTCATGGGGCTTTGGTAATCAAACATGCTCTTTTGCCGATTGGACAATTATCAGAGGAGGCAGCTGAGTCGCGGAATAAACATTTCCGCCTATACAGGCAAAACTTTGCAAGAAAGTTTTCGCGAAAGAATTGCCTCCAAGATGTCATGAACCGCCTTCTTCTGACCTCTGATGTCTTTCTTAGTAGCAGCAGCAGAATGCAATTCAAAAGGAACAGGAAACCACTATCGCAAGAAATTCTACAATTTCTTAAAGTTGAATACGAGTGTCCCGCCGACACTGACACTGATAATGCTGACCCGGGCACTAGTACTGATCAAGCAGATAGCGATAGCGAGTCTGACGAATATTAGCTGTATAAGTTTCTCTGTAAATATTACAAGAAAATGTATATTTAACTTTTATTTCGATGTAAATTACAGTTTGTACATAGCTTTTCATTTATGTATTTTGTAAGGTTATGTAAAAAGTAAGCGTTATTTTTAAATCATTGTGTATTTTTAAATGCTTTTTTTATTAGTTATTGTACAAATAAATCACCATAATGCTTGAAATAGAAAATAATGTTTTATTTTATTTCGATTTTATTTCACACGTAAGTCCCTTTGGAGAAAAGGGTATAGAAATGATTGGGTTATACTAAAATTAATATGAAAAATAATTAGGAGGCACAATTGACCCAAAATTACCAAAAAAAGGTTTTGGCCAGTTTTTTGTATCAAATACCCGTATGTGCGCCGTTTAGCACATATTAATATACCAACTAATCAACACATTCATATCGTTTCTTATCTCTATTAACCCATTACCGCCCGAAGTACACACACGTGTACACTTATATTTTTTTTTTCCTGGACACAAATATAAATGTACAATTGATTTGTTTTTTTTTAGGAAAACTATTTGTTACCAACAGCAAAAACATTCAAAAAATTGCGGTAGGCGCGAAATAAATGTAATTTCGCCCATTTCATTTTATGTTATTCTCAACGTCACTGACGCGGGTTGTTGAATAAACCAAATTTCTAAAGTTTTGGCTGTAATTGACTGAATTTTGCATTTCACGTTAAATTTACATTATTATTTATTGTTATAAGCTTTAACAATACCAAATATTATCACTTTACAATCATGATAAAAACCGGTCGACACTTTAAGTGTACCTACACGCCAGTGTACAATGGGCAAAGCAAATGTACACCAAAAAATAGAATTTGGAGGATATGGTTGATCATTGAAGATATCGCCAAATAACCGACTAAATACCCACGACGACTTCCTGATGCTATAATAAGCTGTTGAATCTATTAAGGCTTGAAGCTGACAACGAATTGATCAGATGAGTAATGAAGTGGAAGATGCAGAAGATGACTTGGCATCTGCAGTACTGCCACGTGACCACAATTCGACCGTACCTGCTAGTACGGTCGAATTGTTCCGCCACCAACCGAAACGGACCATTTAATAACTCTACTGGAAGTACAATTGTTTGAACCATTGGAACTAATTTTGATTGTGGATCCACTAGGAAACGTTGGTGTTCTTCCTCAAAAGAAAAAGTAGATATGAATATTACACACCTATTTCAAGACTACCTACAAGAAGGGAATGGACGGTGTGAATCAAATGGACCAGTCTATAAACCTTTACCGTGTCAGCATAAGAGACAAAAACATGTTATGGTGGTTTATTTGTACCTATCTAGCCGGTATGGGAGTCTCAAAGGTTTGGCGCATACGTATCTAACTAGCACAAAAAAGTGTCAGGATAAACTAGTTTTAGGTGCTCTATCCCAACAATAAAACAAAGACGCTACTCATCATTTTGGGTGTAAATCCGGAGGGGATAAAGAGGGGGGGGGGGGTTAATTATTTGCCATATCACGTGTCATTAGCGTTGGGCTAAATGTCTCGAAACTCTTTGCGTAGAGCCTGCTTTGGGAAATTTTACACTTGATCTGCCCGTTATACAATGCGTGCCACGAAAGATGAGACTTGGCCGCGCTGCCCGCGCTCTGTCCTCCGCCCCGATGACGCCCGGTCCCTTCCCGCACTCAGACCTCATACCGCTAAAGAGACCTATAATCGTCTACTGTGCAAGTCAAACCACGTGGTGTGTCAAGTCTCATCTTTCGTTGCACGCACTGTACACACCCGTGTACAGGTCAGTTATCCAATTTTTCTTAGAACTGTTTTTTTTGTGTTTTGTTTGTTACTTTTAGTACAATAAAAAATATACCGTAATTTTACGATGGGCGTTAATAGGTTAATTATCAACTCGTTTTTTTGGCTTCTTAATCCTTAAACATAACTAAGAAAAAAAAAGGTCTTTGAGGCCCACTTGAGTTGTGTTAACTCCGAGTTAACTTTTTCGTGCAAGTGAGCCTAAGACAATTTAAACAAAGGAAATAAATGAGAAATTAATACAATCAACTTCAACTTGAGTAATCATTCACATTGGATTAACACGTTCGTTTCTATGAGTTTCTGGTATACCAACTCATTCATATCATTTCTTATCTCTACTAATGGCACTGCTTCATCATAACTGATAACCTTCACACGGAATGGTCCTTGATCCAAGAATACTTTCGTGTATTCTTCTGTAATCTGTTCAATATCCACATCTGGATTTAGTCGCACTCCGTGTAATTTGGCTGAGACAGTAGCTGGCGGGAGTGTTGTCCATTCCTCAGAAATTTCCCTTACGTCAGCTAAAGAAATGACACCAATGTTGCCATAATCAACATACCTTACTTTAACTAAGTTTTTCTTTTCGCTAAACTGCAAAATAGACGCACGGTACCATTCATTGTCTTCAGGGAACAGTGCTAAACACGCTTTATTCTCGTATATACCGTTCAGAGGTGACATGTTCATACTTTCTGCCTGCAGTTCTTCGAACATTTGCTTATAAAGTGTACTGGTATCCTCTTCAAAAATTATAGAAAGTTCTAATTTATTAGTATCATTAATTATTGTGATATAACACGAGAATTCGTCCTCTGTATTGGTTGGGTACGTGAAATAATTTCCTTCAACCTCTGTTTGGTTCTGTTCTTTTTCTTGTTGTTCTTCTTCTATTAATTGGTTCCAGTTCATTCTCTTTGGGGTTTCAATTGGAGCATATTTCCTGACAAGGGCTTTGCTGCCATCTATGTACTCCGCCATTTCCATTTCAACCATGTGATCATTGATACTTAGCTTGTCGTACGTTAATTCTATAGGTGTAACTCCGTTTACGGGTTCACCAGTTACTTTTACGTGACATAGTTTTTCAACAATAGATTTATGGAGGTAGTCCAATGTTTGTCTATCCCACTGTTGGTCACGGGGACGTACACGATTTAAGAAACATTTGTGTGCTTGTGTTGGGATCTGGTGGAGTGGGACACTTTTTCTCATATTTGCGAAGGAACAATTCTCTTCATTGCCGTAGTCAATGTAATGAACAAGACATGCCAAATTTTCTTTGTTTACTTCTAGTACCCTGCCTCTGTAATAGCGGTTGTCTAAAAAGTATAAAGCAACACATGGTTCTCCCACAGTCCATTTGTAATATTTAGCTTTGGGATCTGGATCTTTGAAGCGAACATCGAGTGCCTTACCAATGAGGTCTAATGTTCCTTGTTGGGTTAAATCATGTAAGTAGATTACGCCATCGGTGTCTATATTCCTATAAAGAAAATTTTATAATTATTAAAATGACAAAACAAAGATTTATTTCAAACAAAGAAAAGAAGCTCTAGATATCAGTAATCCTACGTTCAATGATCAGCAAAATGAGCTTCAGTCGCCGCACCCGCGGTGGTTTTTATTTTGCCCATCGTTGGACAAAAAGCTCAGCGATTTCATACGGCACCGAACAACGAAAATCTTGCTAAAATTGAACGTTAGATAACTGCTTAGTAGCAAATTTATTCGATATAAAATACCTAGAAAAAAATTGCAATGCTACCCCCTATATTTCAAAAACCCTTGTTATACCAAGAACAATAAAATTATGGGTGTTCCCAATGCATAACGATTTTGCGTAGTCAGTAAAAACAAGAACAGGTTGGTATATTGAGATCCATAGATGGCATTAAAATGCTTACGTTGGCAGTCCAGTAAACTCCACGGAAGGCAGGGGTTCTGGTGGTAACCAGCCAGTTATATACATAACATTTGAAGCTTCTGCGCCATCGCTAGGCAAAGTACTGTTATCTTCACCCTCTAGGAACGATGAAGGCGAATTTGCATTGATTTCTTCATCAGATATGACCGTTTTTAGGGGTACCATTGGCATTGGTTCTAACTGTAACCATTGATTGACAGATCCTGTGATGTTAAGGAAAGATAATGTGTCTCCATCGTCAGTTTTGTCTTCAGTTGTAGCCTGCGGACAAAGGAAGACAAATGCAATTGACAAATCAAATAAACTGTTCACATGTTGACATTTGGAATTATTTTTACATAGATTTGACATTCATCATCAGCCTTATAATGTGCCCACTGCTGGGACACAGGCATCCTCTCTGTGAGGCTTTAATCTACCACGCGGGCCCAGTGCGGGTAAGTGAAGGTCACATGTCTTCGAATTTTTGATTCTAGGACATGCATGTTCTAGGACATAGATTTGATATTAGCTTGATAATTTTGACATTGTAATGTTTATTATTTTACTGTTTGACATTCGGAATTATTTTTACATAATTTGACATTTTCTTCATATTTTTGACATTATTACTGCTGTCATTTTGAATTATTTTATTTTTAAATTCATTGGAGTAATAATTACTTTTTGTTTCATAATATTTGCAAGCCATAGTATGGCGTTTTTGTCATCCTGCATGCAAGTATAATGATTTGTTGTATGTACACATATGTGTTGGCAAATAAATAAATCTTATCCTATTCAGTTTTAAGGTGCAGACTGCTTGCCAGAGTGAAGTCGTTGCAGTCAGCGCCAATAATAGCGAAATGAAACTTACCTGCGTTTGATCACGTACACAAAGTCCTTGTTCAAGTATTTTTTCATTTATACAACGCCAGGTTGATATATCAGGTTCTAAAGCTCCTCCTTGAACGGTGTGATACACCCATAGCTGGATAGGCATACTTTTCTCTTTGAAGCTGCCTGATTTAGTTATAAAAATTCGTTTGTACGCATCGATCATCTCTTTTAAATATTCCTTTGTAATTGAAGGCCACTCATCCCCCACAGCCGGCATAATTCCAGACAGATGGCACTGTATAGCCGCGTCACCAGACGTGGCAAACTCTGCAGTCAGCTCTTGCAAACCGGACCTTGGAACTGTTTCAATATAGGCGAAATCACTGTAGAACACCTTGGCGTTATCATTTTCTAGTTCCATTATTACAGCACGACGCCATGTCTCCGATTGAATACATACTGTGCAACATCTGTCGCCAACCTTCCAATCTTCTTTGTTTTTATTTTTGTTATTCTTTGAGTAATATTTTTGTATTTTTTCGAACAATTCATTGAAGAATGTTTGTTGATGAACTATTGTAACGTACAGCAGGGAGGGTGACTGGCAATAAAGGATCTTAACTTCCAGTCTCAGAGGACCCTTATCTTTTGCCTTTAAATTGTCATCGTTTATCTTTTCAGGCATATTTCTTTTTAAAATTTTTACTTTCGGTTTAGACGGAGCAGGTTTTGGTTTGTCCAGCGGCGACTTATTCGTTAAAAACTGTGTTTCAACAGGTGTCTTTTGAAACATGTAAACTCTAAAAGAAAATATATCATTAAAAAAAAAGATACTTAAAGATAACTTAAGATGCATACTGATTTAATGTTAATAAAAATAAACAACAAAACCATATTAAGGTACTTTTGAATTGTCAAACTAAAGATGAATCTATTTGCACATTCGCGCGTCAGTAGGTCTCTAGAACGTGCAAGAAACTCCACGGATTCGCCATCAGTTTTTTTACAAGTATTAGGTTACATCATTCTTGATGGAAAATTACATATATGTAAAGAAGAATTTATGTGTCATGTTCGTGAACGGGCGCCGTCAGTTGGGATTGGTCATAACTTAGCTGCCTCGGCCTGTTTTTAATTGCCTATGTATTGATGTTTTTTAATTGTTTGTTTTACTCTAGACGCTTTTACGTGCACGTCTTTTTACATCGTTCTCACATATATGTTTTCTTTTTCCATCAAGAAATGATGTAACCAAATACTTGTTAAACACTTTTTATTTTAAAAGAGTAAATATGGAGTTTCTTGTCCATTCTTCTCCATAACAAGCTACATTTCCGAATGGACGGTAGAATCAATTATTGTTACTTTTAAAATATAATTTTTTTGATTGTGAGTATTGTAAGTAATTGAATTATTTAATTTTAAATGTGTGTCTGTTGTTTCGACACCACTAACTTTGTTATTATTTGTATGCTCTCGAGTAAAATGTAGCGAACTGACCACCTTATTATAACATCCTATTATATTGAAACCTACATTTACGAATAAATATGATTTGATTTAATTTGACGTTCAAAAATGCCGCTTAATGGCTTAATTGAATAATAAATAATTTTGATTTTGATTTTGTGCCACCAACATTAGACAACATGACACACTCAACTGCCAGGGCACATACAAGTCAACGAACGACATATAAGTACAATAAATGGTAGATTTAGAGCTGGTACATAGTACTCACACAAGTGCTGCTCTTGCCTACCATTGCCTAATACATATATTTTTCTGTAATTCTAGGTATGATTATAGAAAAATATATGTACTACTTTAAATTGATCATAGTCAAGCTCAGACTATCTAAAGCAAACCCTGCCGGCTCAAGGCGTTTACAGCGGTTACGCACTACATCCGATCCGAATTCGAGAAATTTCGGTTCCGAAGTAGCCGTAGTACTTCTTGTAGAGGAGGTTACGCATTACATCCGAACTTCGTCCGAACATTTTCGTTCGAATTCAGAACATTTTCAATTCGGATAGAATTCGGAACTCCAATCATGGACACGGATCAAATGTAGTGCGTAACCCTTATTCTGAGAAAATCATCAAAAGACTTACCCAAACGAAACAGCAAATTTATGTTTGATCATCTCATTATTAATGCAAATGACGTTGTCGTTGTCTGATCTGTCATTAAGAGTAACACCAACGGATCCTTGACTGCGGTTAGCTCTGTTACGCTTGTCTTCTACTTGAAGTTCCAGTAAAGAGCCCAAGTATTTCTGAAGAAGGTGAACTGACGCAGTGCTCCATTTGTTACTGAGAGGTGTGATGCCTGCGAGATGACACTCTGTCGCCTGTTCATAAAAACACAAAAAAATATCTTACAATCGCTTACGTAATATAGTAGTCACAGCGGATCTTTATGTCTCTGAATTTGGCTCTACCAACCAAAGCGCAAGAAACAGTTTGTCATCGAGTATACTGCATAGAGTAAGCGAGATAGCACGATGCAACAAACTTAAGCGAAACAGACAGTTATACAATGCTATCTTCACCTTCAACATTGACACAAAAATAGCTACTACGTAGGGTCTTGCAGCCAATTCAGAGACACAAAGATCCGCTGAGAGTGTTATATACACTTATATTAATGAAAACCTTGATATAAGACACGAATATACACTCAGAGGCAAACTTAACCATCCATCCTTCCAAATTTGCATTTCGTTACGTTTTCGGTAAAATTAATGTTTGCTAAAGTAAAAAAAAATTCTACAAAAAATAAATATCAAAATCCACAAGAGTGAAAACAAAGATACAAATGTTGATACGATAACTAAATCCGGTATGACGGGATTTCATATGAATGGTAGACTCACAAGTGCACTGAGCGTAGAGAACTCGGGCAGCAGGTAGCGCAGCTTGTCCCAGTGCAGCAGCAGCACGTGGCCGGAGTCGGGCAGCGCCAGCAGCACGCGGCCGCGCCCCGGCAGCTCCGCCACCACGCCGCGCGCCCACCTCACCTCCGGCGCGTCCGAGTTGCAGTTCTCCAGGTTGACCGCGCACACCATACCTAAATCACACCAACAAAAATATTAAAACTGATTCGTTATCATTGCACATTGTTTATTACGTATCATGCATGAGCAAAACTAGCAATTATTGTGCAATAATTGCTCTTCAATCGCGAATCCGAATTATTTATCAGGGATGGCCATACCATAACAATTTTTCGTCAGTGCTGCCTCTAGGGAACAATTAGTTAACTAAAATGTTCATTTGAACGCAGGATTCACGCCATTATGGCGAGCAAATTTTGCTGTTAAATTGTGATTACTCTTTCTCTTGTTGTTGGTCAATTGCCAACCCAAATTGCTAAGTACGAAGTTTTAATTTTTGGGGTTTTTTTTTTGAATAAGCGCATTTGACAAACAGCGAGCGATCGCTGCGCAATTATTGCTAATTGCTGTTTCATACGTAATATGCCTGGCAATTATGAAGACAAGTTTATAATTAATAATAAAACTAGATATTTGTAAAAACAATATTACTAGCCAGGAATCGAACCCATAAAAAAACACCGCTGTTTTCTTACCCTATGCAATAGAGTCGCTTTTATGGATCATATTCTGGGAAATGATTACATATGGCAAACTTAAGGAATGAGCAAATTTTTGGAATCATAATAATGCTTACGACCGATGACAGTATTTTTTCAACTACCGTCAATATCAGTAAAATTGAATTTCTTCCACCTAAATGATGAACTTTGTTCAGTGCATCGTCGATAGTAGATATTTTTCTTACCTATTTCCGGTAAATAAACAGTTCCAGCAGGCACACCTAGATTATACTCTTGTTCCAAATCTTCAGTGAGTTTCTCGTAAACGTTTTGAAGATGTTGCTAGAAGGGTTAATATTTATTATTAACTAAATTGTTAATTCACACGAATTAGTATAAAATTATAGAAATAATATTTACTTTTCTCACGTAAAACTTGTCAGGGCTAAGAACGTGTGTAATGTACACTAATTCTGGACTGTCACCATTAAACACATTAGTACTTGTGTAAATCTTGATTTTCTCCTTCACACCCATGTCTGTTGGATACTGAAATAAATGTAGGCAGATATGAATCTTACTTCTATATGTATATAAAAAACCTTTTTACAAAAAAAATACTACCGACTTCCAAATAAGAAAACTACAAAATTTAAAAATAACTTTATTTTTGGAAGTGTGTCTTTGGTAGGTACCAATTTTTTACGTTATGGACACCAACTTCCAAAACTATAGTTATTTTTCACTTTTTAGTTGTACCTACCTAATAGGCAAGCAGGTATATAATGCCAGAAAATAGATTACCCGAATATCATGAAACTGAACATAACCGGTGAAATGAGAGTATACCAAGGTGAACTGTAATCATCTGCGTACCCCTTTAGAGCGTACTGGCGTGATTTTATGTTATGAAATAGTATATAAACAATAAAGAGACATGCAATTGCAGCAATCCCGATAGATTTGCCGTTATTTATTGAAGAAGTTGTATATCTCCGAAGTTCTTCATCAGATCTTCACCAAATTAAAATGGGACCAAATTTCGGAACATACTCTTTCTACAAAAAAATAATTTTCAAATTCGGTCCACAATTGACGGAGATATCGGTGAACATCACACAAAAAAAAACTAACAATGTCGAACATAGAACCTCCTCCTTTTTACCCGACTGCCGAAGGAGGGTAATGTGTTTATCAGTCTATGTATGTATGTATGTATGTATGTATGTATATATGTATGTATGTATGTATGTATGTATGTATGTATGTATGTATGTTTGTTCCTATGTGGCGTTCCAGAGATCAAACGCGTTGACTGATTTTGATGATTCTTACGTCAATCGATTCGTCTTAATCCTGCGAGTGTCACTGGCTACGTTAAAATTGGAAAAAACAAAAATGGCGGCTTTTGGGCGCCATTTTGTGGGGGAAAAAAAATTTTTTTTCGTCCAAACCCATCGTGTGGGGTATCAAAATAAAGGGTTTTAAAAGGCGTTTTCAAAAATATATAACAATTATATGTTTAAATGTACCTAATTCTAAAAAAAAATAACTAAAAAGTTGTAAATAAAAAAAGTTAATTAAAAAAATCAAAAAACCCGACTGCTTAAAAGCAAACTAAAAAGACGTAAACAAGAAGAAAATCATGCTGTGCAGTCGGAGGATACATCTGGTTTTGGTCCGCCAGCTCGTGAATAAGTATCCTCCGACTGCACAGCATGATTTTCTTCTTGTTTACGTCTTTTTAGTTTGCTTTTAAGCAGTCGGGTTTTTTGATTTTTTTAATTAACTTTTTTTATTGGTAAGTCGGTTAAAAATGAATCCCTATATCCCTTGGTCACGGCATCACGCGTGAACGGCTGGACCGATTTCGCAATTTATGTTTGTTGATTTTTATTGTTAGGAGGTTCTTATGAAGAAAAAAATAAGAAAAAAAATATGGTAGGTAAGTAGGGTAGGTACGGGTGTGTAATATATGGTATAATAACAGATACTATAATATCACTTGAAATAACGTTCACAAGATATATTTTTGATATAAAACCAAATAAACTAATTTCATGTGATCTAATGTCATATTTCATATAACCTTCATTTGCTATAATAACATTTTATATAACGTTCATTAGACCTAATTTTCATATTTACTTTTTTTCTAAAGTAACGCACCGTTCTTGAGAAAAACGAATTATTGTAACCTAACATTAAACTTCACCTCCGCAGTTTTGGCTTTCTGGTTGCCTCCGACGCCCAGCCTTAAACGCACGCACAGGAGCCTATGCTTTACGGGCAGGGGTTGCTCTCCCTTTGCGCCTCCGGTTTTTATATACACTCTAGGGGTAGCAGCCAAAAGACTACGTGAAGTCGGAGTGCCCCGATTCGGTTTTGGAATAGATTTGACGAGAGAAAAATTAAAAATATCCGTCCACCCGCATAAAATCAAACTTATAACAGGCAATATTTATGTGGTGCTTGTTTTTGCTAGCACGAAAATGGCAGGCGTTTAAAATCTAATCAATTTTTGCAAAAATATTTAAAATATAGTAGACGTTTCTAAGTTATATTAAACGTTATTAATAGATTGTAAATATTATAGTAACTGAATATTATACTAATTGAATATTATGTCAAATGTGCATTATATGAAATGTTCATTATACCATATACAATTAGGTAAAATTAAATTATACCAATAGTTCATTACATCATTTGAACGTTATTTAAAAAAAAACCCACCAAGTGCGAGTCGGACTCGCGCACGAAGGGTTCCGTACTATTATCGCAAAAACGGCAAAAAAAAACACGTTTGTTGTATGGGAGCCCCACTTAAACATTTATTTTATTCTGTTTTTAGTATTTGTTATTATAACAGCAACAGAAATACATCATCTGTGAAAATTTTAACTGTCTAGCGATCACGGTTCATAAGATACATCCTCGTGACAGACAGACAGACGGGTCGTGGAGTCTTAGTAATAGGGTCCCGTTTTTACCCTTTGGGTACGGAACCCTAAAAAAGTAAATTAAATGATATTAGGTCATATGATCATTAGAACTTTAGGTAGGTACATACCTACCCTACTTACCTACCAATTTTACCTATAATAGGTATAGTAGGTATGTAGGTAGGGTAGGATAGGGTAGTTAGGTAGGGTAGGAAAGGTGGGGTGGGGAGGCAGTTGACGGGAGCGAAGCCGCGGGCACAGCTAGTAATATTATAAATGTGAAAGTTTGGATGGATGTGTGAATGCATATTTGTTAGTCATTCACGCCAGAACAGCTAAACGGATCTGATGAAATTTGGCACAGAAAGAAAACATTTTTTTTTGGCACAAGCCAACGAGCACACAATATAAAAAACCGGTCAAGTGCTAGTCGGACTCGCGCACGAAGGGTTCCGTACCATTATTGCAAAAAACGGCAACAAGATCACGTTTGTTGTATGGGAGCCCCACTAAAATATTTAGTTTATTCTGTTTTTAGTATTTGATGTTATAGCGGCAACAGAAATACATCATCTGTGAAAATTTCAACTGTCTAGCTATCACGGTTCATGAGATACAGCCTGGTGACAGACAGACAGACAGACAGACAGACGGACAGACAGACGGACAGACAGACGGACAGACAGACGGACCGCGAAGTCTCAGTAATAGGGTCCCGTTTTTACCCTTTGGGTACGGAACCCTAAAAAGAAAAACAAAAAGAAAACTTAAAAATAAACAACAATAAAAAAGAGAAAAATCAATATAAATATGACATTGTGTGTCTGCGCCAAATAGGACCAGTTCAGCAAAATGTCACGCAACTAGTGCCCGACGCTGGTTTTCAACTGGACCTGCGACTGTGACGTGGTTGACGTAAAGCAGTTTTATAGTGACTTAATGTGTATGTAAAACAATAATTACTTACATAAAAGATAAAAACAGATGTTTTTATTACAAAATAAAAAAGGGGACTATATTTCTTGTCACCAAAATTTATCAAGTTGTATCACCTAATAAAATTGGTTTGTGCTCAGAATGGTAGATCTGTCACCAAATAAATCGATTATCGAGCTTAGGGCACCCCAACACGGACAGGTTAGGTTCGAAGGAGATGACGGGAGCTGAAGTGAGCGAGCAAAGCGAGCGAACTCAGCTCCCGTCATCTCCTTCGTGTTAGGTTACTTTAGACCCTGCATACAGAAATAGGAGCGCAGCCGGGCTCCGTCGACTCTGTCGCTAAGGACAAACCTATTATAATACATACAAAAACATTTATGTGGTACTAGACCCTATATCGCCATGATTTTAGGTGATTTATTGTGGAATTGATTTTATATTGTTTGGTGACTACATTTTGGTGACAAATCTACTATTTTGCGGGCAAACCCTATTATTTAAGAAACACAAAACGAATTAAATTGGCGATAGCTTAAATGACACCCATAAAAAAAAATATATTGCAAAAAGTATCACTTACCGCTAGTTTTGGGTTTGGCATTTTGGCACGATCATGGAACACCAACGCGTGAACAAGACTCACTCCGTAATCGAATGTGTGGACGTCGCACTCGTACTTAAAATCCACGTTAGATTGAGGTATAATACTGCGGATAGTTATCACTGCTTGTTTGCTGCAATAAATAACTCATTTAAGTGATATTTTGTAACTGACTTTTATATAAGTCACAAAAGGAATATTGTCCTCAACAATTATTAGAGATAAAACGGATAGTTGTTTACCGGATACCGGATTTTCGGCCAACCTTGTAGCCGGATAGCCGCATATCCGGCGGCAGATTGTATGCATCGCAAGAAGCGAGCTTGCGTAGGTGGCGCAAGAACGATCGTTCATGAGCGAAGTTACCAATTGTTAGAGCCGCAAAAAAAAAACACGCCCAGATGCTGAATGTCAAAAAATATACAGATTGCATCAGTAAAAGAGAAAAATAAACTTACTTGTCTATTATTTTTTGAATCAGGAATGAGTCGTCAGTGGTCCAATTGCCCGTTTTTGGTACACAATTAAATAAGGAACAATGAATAGCAAGCGGATAAGGGCACTGTATTTTGGATGGAGGTAAGAGACGTAACCTAAAATAGAGAAATAAAAAACCTTTTATTATTCAAGACATTTTTACCGTTACAAGTTCGAAAAATAATTGACCGAATTTCATTTCAACTATTATCGTTTCGTTTTATTTTACTTCATCGAAGTCACGTCTGCGACTGTATCAGTTGACCTATTATTATCAATTCCATATTTTTTGTACTCCTACGTTTCATTTGGTTGATAATCTTTGCACCGAAATTACAGGTCCCGTCACGTAAAAAGAACGCTGAGCGTCAGTGGAGGGGATGTTTGCGCATGGGTACAGTCGCGTTCTAAAGAACTAGGATATTGTTTTATAAGATTCATTGTTTTATTGTAGAATCATAATAGGTACTTTTAGCTAGTAGCTACTTAGTACTTTGAAGCCCAATCCAGCCTGGATTTAAATTAGTTAATGTTTACTTAAGAATATTTTTTTATGTCGATCTTATTATTATAAATATCTTATCATTATAAATTATCAACTTTTTCAACTTCTTTCTTAAATAATAAATCATTTTTCTTTCCTTCATTTTTAAAACCTTCGTCGTGCAAAGAAAGTTGTGTGTGCGACTGTATTTTGGGAGCGAACGAAGCGTGATCTCAGCGCGGGAAGCATGGGTCAACTGACAAACCAATAGCGTGCGCGCACAGAAACACTGGCGGAGCATTCCCCCGTCGCGCCCCCTTCATACCACCAGTTTGATCGATAAATCGCTCCGTGCGCAGATTCAAGGCCAGCTTTTTACGTTACGGGACCTGTACACTTAGCCGAAATAACATTTGTTCGAAGTATTATGATACCGAACATTCATTATACCACTTTTTTATTACACTGACGTTATAGATTAAGGCAACAGGAAGTAATTTCAGATTAGTTTAACCTACTATTTTGTTTAATTAATTATTTAAATGTAATGGCGGTTAATAAAACAGTTTATTATGAACAAAATTGGTTTTAAGTGTTTCTAGTAAGAAGCATAAACAAGGATGCTTGCTTGAAGCATGCAACATGCAAACAGGCATGCAACATGCAGCCAAAATTGTTTCTGTCACGGCTCCGGCGCTTCGAGCTTTGGCCGGCCCCACTGCTTCATAATATTCCGTAAAATTTTGTTTCGGTGTGGTGAAAATATGACAAATAAATAATTAGGCAAACGAAAAAGTTCAATATAGCAAAAAGACGTCGGTCAATTGTTTTCGGTAAAATGAAATTCGAACAAAAATATATTGGACAAATGATCGGTCCCCCATTTTTACACATACATTTTTTTTTCTTATAGCAAAATAACTGTATTGTACAATAAAAAAAAATAGCTATCAAATACTATGAACAGAAACTTACCTATCGACAGAAACAAACTCGATGCTTCCGAAATCAAAGCAGAAAACTTGGATTACTGGATTATTATTTTTCATGTCCACACCAAGCACGCGACATCTTTGCCACATATTATCGACCTTATTGAAGGCCAAATATGTCTTACCTGCACATTAAACATCATGATTACTAAACCTGCTGTCTCAAACGTGGTTGCAATACTAACAATAATAAAAACCAGTGTAGCTAAACTGCACATGTATTCTGCCGTGTCAACGAAAAAGGGCACATCTGAATTTTTGATAAAATTGAGTTATACACATAATTCGATATCAGGCATTGTCAGGAATTGTCAAAAAAAATTGTCTTCATTATCGTAATAACTAAAGCTTAAAGGCCTATCTGACATCCAAATTCAAATCTGATAACTTAAAAAGGCACATTTGACGTCGATCCAGCTGAAATGCATAGATATATTTTTTTCATTAGTATTTTTTTTATTTAATGTCGTTATGTAGAAAAGGCTTCTTTGATAGACATTATATTAAAAAGGCCGATCTACCAAAGATATTACTTTTCTATCTAAATTTAACATTCATAAATAAAATATATATTATAAATAAAGGACACAAGTGATCAGTTGGGCCCATTTTGTGTAATATTATTGTGCGGAAGATTGGTGTGATCTATTACATAAGAAGGACATAATTGAGCAGAATGTTCCCTTTCATTTTAACATTTATAACCAAATGTAACTTTTCATTTGATATTAAAACAATATTAAGATGAAAGGTCATAAGGTCATATTTGGTTAGTTAAGTGACTTTATTGTAATAAAGATAATGTGAAAACATAAAAAAAAACTAAAAAAATACCATTCGATAGGTCGTATGTATATGCAAATAATTGCATTCATAAATATTAAAAAATGTATTGTGTAATGGTTATTTTTTCCGAATAACATCAAAACACTATAAACTCATTTATCTCGAGATTTACAATTTGTTAGTTGTGCCCTTTTTCGTGACGACGGCAGAATTGTATGCATAAAAGGAAGTCAGCAGATAACATGTGAACTAAATACATATTTGTAATATGCTTACCCGGCGCAATATGATTCACAGAAGGTTTAGCGAATGACACAGCATTTCGGAATTCGCGAACCATATCTTTGACCTGTCTTTGGAAGCACGCTCTTTGCACAAAGAAATTGTGGGGATCCACAATATGTGTAATGTATATTAACTCTTGGGAACCTGGAATTTAAATGACCCATATTAGTATCTTACTATTTATAGTACTACCCAATATTATTGGCCGGACTGAACATAGGCTTTTTATGAGATTTAGTACAGCGCAGCCATTGTAGCCAACTTCAGACTAGCCAAAAAGATTAGGGATAACTTTAACTTGATAAATGTTTCATTTATATCACACTTCACACTAATATTATATTGGCAAAAGTTTGTGATTGTGTGTGTGTGTGTGTTTGTTACTTCTGCACGCTCAAATGGATGGACGGATCTGGATGAAATTTGGTACAGAGATAGATTATAGTCTGGAATGGCACATAGGATGTTTTTTATCCCGGGAATATGTTCCCTTGGGATAATTTTCAAGATTCACGCGGGCGAAGCCGCTGGCAGAAGCTAGTAAACTTTATAACACCCATGGAGGTAGGCGGAAACTACAGAACGCTACCTACTACGATTCTTACATAATCCTTCTGCTTTATCTACGTTCATACATCTAGTCATACACGCACTCCGGTTATGAGTACTGCACACCTGGGCTTTCTAAAGAACATCACCAATAATATCCATGGGAAAAAGACGTGAGTTTATGTATTTGTTTATAATACCTTCACTTAGTTGTTGGGGTTGTTGGTTTTCTTCAAATGGCGAAACTGGTTGGACCACTGTCTGCTGCTGTGGGTTATCTAAAGAATTACATATTGGTTAACCGTGGGAAATAAATACTTTGTTATAATATCATTGAAATGGGATGATTTGATCATTTTTTTTTATGAATAGGCTCTTTTTCTCTTCTCTCGCTGTAAAACTATAAAACAAAATATCGCAACGAAATACTTTTCTTCGAACCATTAACAATAGTTTATATAAAAAATTTCATTGTCACGAGGAAGCAATGTGTGTGCTTTTCAGTTCAATCGGAAACTGTGAAGTGAAACATATTTCATTTCAAGATTTGATTACAGACACCGGGGCAGGTGAAACTAAAATAAAAGCTTGTAAAAATCTAAAGCTCACGGCGCGTGATATCACGAGTCGCGCCGCACCCGCTCGCGTTTCGCGCCGTGTGAAGTCAGTGGCTCGACGCGACTTGGGCTGGTGCGTTATGGCGCATCCGATCCGCTAAATGTCGATAACTTCAAAGGCACGGCGCAAGCGCACTCTGGAGCTCGCGCTATTGAACACGTTCATTTTCAGGTGCGTTGCGTGCCTCGCTTTGTCTAGTAATTATGGGGCACAGAAGCTTCAACCCACAACGCGGCGCGTCCTTTTGAACGGGTGACGCGGGTTCGCCCGTCGCCCGTGGCGCATGCTTACACGTACAAATCGACGGTGCGGCTCGACTCGTGATATTACGCGTTGTGAGATGGCAGCTTTAGAATATTTTCAGTATCCATTTTGCTAAAATAAACCAATCAAAAGGCAAAAAAAAATACTTACTTGGCGTAATGTAACTCTTATTAGAGATCTCACTGCAATTAGAAGAATTTAGAGATGATATTGATCCGCTCTTGCTTCGGTATTTGGGTGCTTCTTTGTACGGAGCTGCAGGTTTGTACTTGTTGTCTTTTTCTTTTTTATTAGATTTCGATAGTCTTGCATCTGTAATAAGGTTGATAATGATATAATTATATTAAATGTACGGCGACATCGCGGCAGGTCCAGAGCCTTGAACGTAATCATGGAGTTTTGCAGCTTGTCGGTTTTTTATCGGTTACATTTCGGGGAGAGTGCTATGGAATTGCACGATCTAATTCCACCAAGCCCGTTTCATCATCGGACTACCAGACGTACGGCGATGCGCCATCGTTACATGGTGGACATCCCATCCCACCCATGCGTACAAAACGTTTTGAGATCACTTTTATTATGCGTACAGCTAAGGAGTGACATTCCCTGCCGGAGTCTGTTGCCCGACAGCTACAATCTAGGAGACTTTAAGTCATGAGTAAACAGGTTATTCCTAGGCAAGCGTGGTTCACCGTCGACCACATCATCGCTTACCACCAGGTGAGATAATGGTCAAGCGCGAGACTAGATTATTAAAAACCGGCCAAGTGCGAGTCGGACTCGCACACGAAGGGGTTCCGTACCATTATTGCAAAATACTGCATAAAAATCACGTTTGTTGTATGGGAGCCCCCCTTATTTTTTATATTTTTATTTAATAATTATTATTTTTTGAAGTAAATATACAACTAAACATTCTGTGAATATTTCAAGCGTCTACCTGTTGCCGTTATTAATATCGAGCAAAAAATGGCAAAAATATCACGTTTGTTGTATAGGCCCTTTAATATTTATTTTATACTGTTTTTAGTATTTGTTGTTATAGCGGCAACAGAAATACATCATCTGTGAAAATTTTAAACTGTCTAGCTATCACGGTTCATGAGATACAGCCTGGAAACAGACGGACAGACAGACAGACAGACGGATCGCGAAGTCTTAGTAATAGGGTCCCGTTTTTACCCTTTGGGTACGGAACCCTAAAAAAAAATTCAGGCGAATATGGCGGGAATTGACACCTTCACAAAGGACTGGTCGATACTTGCACAAAATCAGGAGAAATGGAAGGGAGAAAGGGAGGCGTTTGCCCTACAGTGGGACAATTCAGACTGAAAATAAAATAATAATTGTATTATCAGCTTACAAACGAAACTGAACAATTCGTGGAAATGCCTAAGTTTATAAGAACCGTCTCGAGAGTTCTTAAACAATTAGGAACAAAGTACATGTATAGTACTTTGGTTTCCTGTAAATACAACTACCTACATAATTATAAAAAAATACGTTTATACATTTGATTTTTTTCCAAAATAAAAGTAGCTTCAGTTACTCTTTAAAGTATTTGCTATCTGCCAGTGAAAATTCCATCTAAATCAGTCCAGCCGTTTCTAAGGTTCGAATATGCATTTATTTTGTAAAAATCTGTTATATTGACAATACAAACAGATTATTATCTATACATCTAAACAAATAACTTAAATTGGAGTAATTCAATTTATTTATTTATATATATTATAAATTTGTATCAGTCTGTCTGTCCAGGCTGTAGATCATGAACCGTGATAGCTAGACAGTTGAAATTTTCACAGATGATGTATTTCTATGATGATGAAAACTATTGATGATAAATAAAAATTATGTACTACATGATTAAAATACTCATTATTAACTACAAAAAAAGTCTGCTAGAGTATATATCTCACTATCATAGTTAAGTCACAATAACAGCTTTTGTGTTCTAAAATTTAATTAGATCGCTGGTAGAAACAAAAGTTAGTTACATTCGTATTGTAGTATTAATTCTTATTCAAATAAATAGTTTAACAAATTGGTAGGTACGTAGGTAGGTAAGGTAGGTAGGTAGGTAGGTGGGTGGGTAGGTAGGTAGGTAGGGTAGGGTAATTTACCTACCTAGGTTGATCGGTAGGGCAGGTGAGTAGGTTGGTAGGTAAGTAAGGTAAGTGGGTAGGTAGGTAGGGTAGATAGCCAGTTGACGGCAGCGAAGCCGCGGGGGTCAGTTACCAATAAAATATTCAGAACATAACACAAAATCAATCATCATCAGCCTTTTAGTGTTCCCACTGCTGGGACACAGGCCTCCTCTCTGTAAGAAAGGGAATGGGCCTTAATCCACCACGCGGGCCCAGTGCGGGTTGGTGGATGTTATATGTCTTCGAATTTTTTGTTCTAGGACATGCCGGGTTCCTCACGATGTTTTCCTTCACCGTTTTTAGAGCAGTAGTGATAAAATAATTAACACAAAGTAAAGCGCCTGCCTGGGTTCGAACCCACGACCTACGACACGTAAGCCGAGGCCGTTAACACTGGGCCATCACAGCTCTTACAAAATCAATATAAAGACTAAAATTAAATGATCTCTAGAACGCCACATAGGAACAAACATACATACATACATACTTACATACATACATACATACTTACATACATACATACATACATACTTACATACATACATACATACTTACATACATACATACATAGACTGATAAACACATTACCCTCCTTCGGCAGTCGGGTAAAAATGATAATTATATTTAGTCCGTCAGTGAGATTATCAAATTATATTGGCCCCGTATTTTTTGCTTAATCAAATAAATAAAAATTGATAAAGTTAAAGCGCATAAAGTTAAACCATGTGACCTGTTGATGGTTTAAGGAATAAAAACAAAAAGTTAATCAAAAATCTTACCTTTAGGCAGCTCCGGTGGATAGACAGGGGAATTTGGCGCCGGCGGTACTTCCACATCATCACCCAGTTCTGACGTTGAGTGCAGCTTGTACACAGACTTAACATTGCCTTCTAAGTGTACATAGTCACTCATCAATGCACACAAATCCTCATTTACTGTCACCCTGTTGATAATATAATAAGTATTAAGTAAAACCGGCCAAGTGCGAGTTGGACTCGCGCACGAAGGGTTCCATACCATTATCGCAAAAACGGCAAAAAAAAACCCGTTTGTTGTATGGGAGCCCCACTTAAATATTTATTTTATTCTGTTTTTAGTATTTGTTGATAAAGCGGCAACAGAAATACATCATCAGTGAAAATTTCAACTGACTAGCTATCACGGTTCATGAGATACAGCCTGGTGACAGACGGATCGTGGAGTCTTAGTAATAGGTTCCCGTTTTCACCCTTACGGTACGGAACCCTAAAAACGATAAAAACTTTTTGAGCTGAACCAAGGTACCTACTAAATGTATTATCATTAATCGTTTATACACACATGCAATGAGCCTAAATACAATGGTGCTATTTTCTCTGGTTGAGGAGTTGCTATGGCCACCTTCTGGCCCCATCATGAGATCAATTTCATAGTACTATATTATTTCAATGTTTAAAAATTAGAATTTCAGCTTTTTTCTGTGGACTGTTTTGTCGATAGGTTGGTTGGATGGAAACGACTTGCTAGATTCAATGATCTGTATCTGGGCGACCGAGCTCTGTTCGGGTGAAAATAGAGAAAGCGACGTTTTCTAAAAATGCAACCTAAACTCCATTTACTATAACATTAGACATTTAAATAAGCCCATTTTACAGCCCGTTCAACCGATTTTGACTTTTACTGCGTTGGTGATACGACAAACGGAAGCTGTGGTTTTGGTAACAGGTTTATGCTTTTTATGTCATCCTTATGTGTACGAGATAGAACTCAAAGTCGGTTGAACGGAGTGTAAAAAGAGTTGTAAAGACGTCTAATGTTATTTCAAATGGAGTATAGCTAGATCGATTTATCGCCACCGAATCCCCCTGCATACAAAATTTCATGAAAATCGTTGGAGCCGTTTCCGAGATTCAGATTATACATATATATACAAGGATTGCTCGTTTAAAGGTATTAGATTTACTTTCACTGGTATACAATATCATTACTGAAAACGGGTTAGCAGCGCATGGAGCACCAAACGGGCAGAGAGAATGTCAATTACTTACTTAAGAGATTCTTTGTTCGTCTCTGTCCTATTCAGATACCAGGCAGTATTTGTAACTTGTTTGGCTTCATCCAAGAGAGCTAGCAGATCGATCTAAAATTTGACAAAAGCAACATTACATTAAAATCAAGGAAAATTATGCATTGCATGTGTAATAAAACTATATTAGTCAACCAATTAACAATTGTATTTTTTCCTTAACAGTACTCAGGTGTTATTTTGGCATATCAAGCATTAGAAAGAGACAAATATAATGGTTTGAGTGACAGAGACAAAAAATTTCCTGATGCTTGATGTGACGGATTTCCACCCAGATACAGTGCTTATTTCCCCTTATTTTCGAGGTCCTCAATCTTAAGGGTCTGTATACTTTCTAATAAAAATTTATTATTTGTTGAATAAAGCAGTAGGTACTTTATAATATACAATTGAATATTTTAAAACTTTTGACTAATAACCAAACAAACCTATATACAAAGGGGAGAAGGAAAGAAAAATCGTCTACATCGATGTCAATGGGAAACTTGCCCAGAATGCTGGCAGTATTGCCACGTTGAATGGCAATGCTAATTCTCTGGCCGAAGAAAAGGCAGCCCTTTGGTGACGTGAAGAGTCGACGAGCCTTTTGAAACTCTATGAGCACTCGAACCCCGTGGACCTAATGTTTCAATCCCAAACAGCTCAAAAATATAACTTCCTATAAGGTTGTTATATTTGCGGCGTTTGAGGTTATCTACACCAGCATCAGCTGCCCCAGCACAGCCCGCAGTGCTAAGAAGATGGGATGGTGCAAGGGTATCGATACATTTTGCATCCCACACCAAAGGCCTACCCAACTTCCAAGATATTAACTAATAAAATTGAACTAAACAATACTGTACTTGATCATTCATCAACACACTAGGTAAACTGGATCTATCAACCATCGATCAATCAATAAATTGGCTAGCCTTGGTTTCATCGATATTCTCCTAAGACCTCTGTAGGTCTATATCATTAATGTAACGTAGGATCGGTTCGGGAAAAATAAAGCGAATATGCTAATCTCCCCGAAACACGTTACAATAAAAAAATATTTAAAAGTAAAATAGGGTTGTTGGTTGCAGTTGGCTGGTCAAATTTATCTTATAATGTGATTTTTAATTTCGTGGACTAAACTGACATTTGGGGTGTTGTCACTTTATCGTTACATTAAAATAGTGTCTTACCCTAACTATCCTGAGTGATCGAAAGTTAATCGAAAATCGAAGTAGATCGAAAATGAAACTATTTCACGGCATAAAAAAATAATTTGTTTAGAAACTAGCGGCCCATATTTAGTTTCTACTCATTTATGTCAGACTTAATTTTATCGATTGCATTTATTTTATTGTTGATTTCATATTTAACACAATAAAAGTTCATGTACTATGTGTATGAATACTGTTATATTTAAATATATTACGTTTATATTCATAAAACATTTATTTACACCAATTAGTAAAAATAAATTCAGGAGTCATGTCACATCGATTCGATGAATCACTTATGATTGAGCCTTACCTACAACACTATGCTAAGCGCTTGCAACATTTAAAAAAAATAAGGTCAATAGCAGCTGTCAGTTTAGTCCACGAAATTAAAAATCACAGTATAGTTAAATATTAAAAAAACCGAAGGCCTGTCACTCGGTAGGGACGCAGGGCAGCCAGCCAACTCCACACCTCGAAGCCCTGCCTAGGGTGGACGGCCTCATCCTTAGCCGAACCTTCGGTCTTAGCCGAACAATCAGTCTTAGCCGAACAATCAGTCTTAGCCGGACAGTCGGCCTCAGCCAAACAGTCGCTTTCACAGTTAGCCCCAACTTTACAGTCGAGGTCACCAGCCATTTCGATTATACAATGTTTACTAACAAAGTAAAACAGCATTTTTTTAGTCAACAACAAAAATAAAACAAATTCTATTGGAGAATGTTGTATCAGTTGTAAATCGATTTAATTGAGTTAGTACAGATGAAGAGTGATTAGATTTTAGAAGATTAGATTAGAGCGAACCTAAAATTTTCACCCCTGCTGTAAGTTGATTGAGCTGTCAGTACTTTGTTAGTAAATATTGAACCTTCATCTTGGCGAGAGTATAGGTAATCGGTTCACCTAGGCTAGGCTAGTGTATTGTCTATATCTATAGTAATACTAGCTGACCCGGCAAACTTTGTTTTGCCATAAAAACACCAAACATTCATCTACCCTACCTACCCTACCCTACCAACCCTACCCTACCCTACCTACCTACCCTACCCTACCTACCCTACCTACCCTACCTACCCTCCCTACCCTACCCTACCCTACCCTACCCTATATCTCAAGTTGGACCAGACTGCTCACGGTGTGCCAATTTAATTTAAAATCGGTTATGTAGTTTAGGAATCCATCGCGGACAAACATCGTGACAGGAGATTTATATATATTATCTATAGTAATATTATAAAGAGGAAAGATATTTTTGTTTGTTTGTACCGAATAGGCTCCTAAACTACAGGACCGATTTAAAAAATTCTTTCACCAATAGAAAGCTACATTATTCCTGAGTGACATAGATTATTTTTTATACCGAAAACAGGTCTTGTTGGGGGGTCCACGGGAGGGAAGCCGCGGGGAACAGCTATTATTGTATAATATGTTTGAATTGAACACTCGTATTTTGATATAGTTCTTGCCAAACTTCTTGGCCAACCTGAAGTTGGCTTTCCGATGCGCCAGGCACGAAACGGTGCTGTTTTTGTATGAGATTTACTACTGCGCAGCGATCGTAGTCAACTTCAGGGCGGCCAAGTATTTTGGCGAGAACTATACTAGTCATTGTGCACTCATGAAAAAAAACTTAATAAAAAATATAAAAAAACAAACTGCTTAAGAAGCGAACTAAAAAGACGTTAACAAGAAGAAAATCATGCTGACCAGTCCGAGGATACATCTGCTTTTGGTCAGCCAGCTCGCAAATATATATCCTCCGACTGCACAGCATAATAGTATCACACGAGTATTTTTTTGTGATACAGCTGGCAATTTAGATTCTCATTGCGCATGACTAAGCAGCGCGCGCATCAGTAGTAAATGGCGCTATTTTTCTACATTAAGTCAATAAGCCCATACGCGCCAAAAAATTTAAAAGTTAATGTGTGCTATTAAAATTAAATAGTTATGATGCAGTTGTTTGAAAATCGAAGGAAAATGTTGCACTGTAATGTTTTATTTAACCTATCTTCGAATAAAAAATACGTTTTTATACAATATTTTTTGAATTCTTATTTGATACATTACGTTGTGAGTGTAGATAAAAAGTTTACCTGTTTTATGTTATTTGCATCCGTTGTAGCAGCTTTTATCATCCTCAAGACATTTTGTGCTTTCTTGATAGAATTGGCGACTTCGGATTTAGCTTTCTGCAGTGAGTTCTTTTCAGAGAACTTTAAATACAAAATTATATTTATGATTTCGTCTTTATGTTTTTGTATTACAGAAAACAGCTTTGAGAAATGTTGTTCAACATTCTCAATTATTTTAGATAGTTCCTTAACAGATCCAGTGTCATTTTCGTAGTTATGGAGCAAATATCCAATATCCTAGAAAACATGAAATATGCTTCAAAATAAATAATAAAAGGAAACCCAAAGATTATTTATGAATATAATGAGGAAACATACAACAGCTGTTTTTGTGAGTCTTCTGAAGGTTTCATCTACTTTTGGAGATAAGTCAGTCAAATCCTCCAAAAAGGTTTCATTCTGCAAAAAAAAAACGTCAACACCAACTTAATGCAACGTTAAGCTTAAATAAACAACAATAATATAAAATATCTGTCACACAGGTTTTACATACAAACGGTTGGAGTTAAATTGTTCTTAAACTTAAATTGTTCACAGTATAAGCATCTTGTTGACCCAAAGCCATACAATTTTCAAAAAATATTTTTAAAGGTGTTTAAGGGGGGCTCCCATACAGCTTATGGGTTGCGCGAAAAAAATATGTTAGTCTACACCCCATCGAGTGGGGTATCGTTGTATAGAGCAAAAAAAAATTATTGGAAAACAAAGGAATGAGAAACCGCCAAATTCTTTTACAAAATTTTGTATTTTTTCAGAGTAACTCTGCACCTGTAGCCAAGTTGACAATCTACAATCGATTATGCTAGTAGAAAACGAATCAATGTATGAGAATGACACATCTGAACGTCATCAGACCAAACAAATAGAAGGCGTTAACGATTGTAGAAAGAGATTCGATACGAAACTTTTGTAACTTGGCTAGGGGGTGCTGATATTAATGGTCTGTTGATTTCGTTGTTCGATATTTAATAAAAATTATATTTTATTTGGTGGGTTACGCAATTAAAGGTGACATTTTTCCGAGTAAAATAAAAGTAGGGTTTTCCGAAACACTTACAACTTCCTCTAAAGATACAATGTGATGGTTCTTGCAGGATTTTTCACCACCAAGCATCATGCAGTCTGTACACACAGACTTTTTGCAATCTTTGCAATAGTAATCAAGAGGTTTTCCAATATGCAACTTACAAGTTTTTGGTAGAGTATTGGATTCTGAAAGGAAAACAATATTTAAAAAAAAATTAAACCAAAAAATACTAACTAAGCCTTAATATAAACTGGTCTAAAATACGGCATCGAATCGATCAGGTTCAGAATTGGCGTCCATTGGTCATCATCAGCCTTTTAATGTTCCCACTGCTGGGACACAGGCCTCCTTTCTGTGAAAGGGAATAGGCCGTAATCCACCATGCAGGCCCAGTGCGGGTTGGTATATGTCACAAGTCTTCGAATTTTTGGTTCTAGGACATACCGGTATCCTCACGATGTTTTCTTTCACCGTTTTGATAGCAGTGGTGATTAAAAAATTTGGACAAAGTAAAGCGCCTGCCTGGGTTCGAACCCACGACCTTCATCTTGTAAGTCGCTGGGCCTGGGCCACCACTGCTCTGCACTGTCCATTGATATTGTGCCTTAAATACTGGCAGCACTGCCACATTGTATTGCAATGCTTATCGTCTGACTCATTGATTGGTATAAGTACAGGAATCCCCTATCTTTTTACCGCCCTAAAGTTGGCTTTAATGGCTGCCCAGTAGTAAATGTCATACAAAAACAGCAGCATGCCATGTCTTGCGCACCAGATAGCCATTTTTTTTAAGTTTTAGGGTATTTCATCCGTACAATAATGCTCAACATTATTTTTTATCTTTAGTGATCCTCAAGCCAAGTTCCAAACTCATCACGTCTAGATCATAGACCAGAATTTTTTTATACATAGAAGGGTTAGTGTGTTGTTAGAGAATTATTTTAATTAATTAAGAAACATTAACAAACCTATATTTTGCAGCACATGTTTCTTAAATATAACAAAATTATTATGAGTTTTATTGAAGCAGGTATCACACAAAATGGTAACACACTCTTTACACATTTTTGAAGTTGTAGCATTACATTCCAAACAATTGCCTGTAAAAAAATATATTTTGAAATTAGGATTTTTATTTTAAATTGCATTTTCTCATTATTCTGTAGAATCGATAGAAGTCTCTCTCAGAACCAATTGACCAGAGACTCACAAGAAAGATAGTCTTCAATCATCAAAACAATAATCAAATGTAAACATGACAAAACTATTAACAAAAGAAAGTTAATTTAAAAATAAAAAACCCGACTGCTTAAGAAGTTAACTAAAATGCTGTAACAAGAAAAAATCATACTGTGCAGTCGGATGTTACAAATCGCCGAGCTAGCTGATACTCCGAATGCACAGCGTGATTTTTTTTTAGTTTACCGCTTTTTAGTTTGCTTTGTAAGCAGTTGGGTAGTGATTTTTTAATTACCTTTTTTTATTTACTACTTTTTATTAGTATACCTATTATTATTTTTCGTATTACTTTTAAACAACCAATATTATAAAGAGGAAACATTTGTTTGTTTGTACAAAATAGGCTCCGAAACTACTGGACCGATTTCAAACATTCTTGAAAATTTCAACTGTCTAACTATCACGGTTCATGAGATACAGCCTGGTGACAGAAGACAGACGGACCGCGAAGTCTCAGTAATAGGGTCCCGTTTTTACCCTTTGGTACGGAACCCTAAAAAATTAGGACCCGCACAATATGACGCCCAAAATCCGCCATTTTGAACACTTGGGAGGTCATGGCGTATCTAACGATGTCTTAATTATATAAACCCGTCTAGCGGTTTGAAAGATATGAGGTAATAAAAAATATCACATACATACAAATATACAAACAAGAGACGCGCAAAAAACATAACCCTTTTCTTGCAGTCAGGTAAAAATTATAAATGGGTATTCAACAATTGATATCTTAGTTACCTTGAGCAGGATCGTTCTTCAGCAAAGCCTTTAGATCAATGAAACTGTCTTCTTCAATTTTCTTATGTGATGTATCTGGAGTCTAGAAAATGTAAAAAAACCATGTGATTTTGATTTGATTACCGCTGAATATATCTATTTTGTACTTAGAGTTTATATAAAAATATTTACCTTCATCATTTGCATAGCTAATTCGCCAACCATCAGAACATTCACAGGAAACTTTTGATATAGCTTAGATTTGTTTTGAATCAACTCATTTGGATCAGTGGTCTTGACTTCTGTTTCACGTTGGCAAACCTTGCACTCTATTGGCTCCATACACCTCATTATTTGGACAACACAATTCTCGCACATTGTATGGCCGCATGGTAGAAATAGTGGCAAGTTCTCTTTCACCTTAGATGATGCTACGGAGAAAAGTTTAAATATAAAAATTGATTAAATAACCCCCTTAAATGAGTACTGGGTATAACTATGGACTGTAAAAGTTCTGTTGCAAGGACTTAAGACAAAATATTTATGTTTCTAACGACTATTATACAAATGCGAAAGTTTGATGGATGGATATATGTTTGTTACTCAATCATGCCAGAACGGGTGAACTGGTGAATCGGGATGAAATTTGGCACAGAGATAGTTTATAGTTTAGAATAGTATGTAGGCTACTTTTCATCCCAGGATAATGTTCCCTTGGGATAGCAAACACTTTTCACACAGGCGAAGCTGCTGGCAAAAGCTAGTAAGTTATAACAATGGCATTTGGACTGTTCCTTTAATGTAATTTTAAATGGTTTTGTATTTACTAATATGAGTGAATCCTTTTTTAGAAGATTCCTTGAAACAACTACTTAACTGCATATTTTTATCAGGACACAATCTAGTAAAACCTTATTTATAATTTTTTGAACCATGGTTGGCTCTTTTTTATGTTTAGTTCTGTACCTAAGGTGTGACAGGGTTATATTAGTATGTCTACACATTTAATTGTTATCATGTTGATACTAGCCATGTTGGCCAGCAAAATAGGTATCTTGTGTACAAGATACCTATTTTTACTTATCTAAGTTCATTCATAGGTTAAAGTTTTGTTGTCACCATAAAGAACTAGTACCTATGATACAGTGTAGTTAAGCTGAGTGGCAAAATATGAAAATATATCATTACAATAGAGGACTTATTTTACAATGTAGTATAGCTTAGTTGTAAAATAAAGACTTTACAATGTAATAATGAGCTTAGGTGGCCAAAAATCTTACTAATCACATCACACTTAATATTATAAAAAAGTGAAATTTTGTGAGTGTGTTTGTATGTTTGTTTCCCTTTCACGCAAAAACTACTTAACGGATCTGGATGAAATTTGACACAGAGATAGATTATACCGGAATAGCACATAGGATACTATTTTATCACGGGAATAGTTCCCTTAGGATAATTTTAGACATACACGCGGGCGAAGCTGCTGGCAGAAGCTAGTTATATTATAAATGTGAAAGTTTGGATGGATGTGTGTATGTTTGTTACTCAATCATGGCGGAACGGCTGAATGGATCTGGATGAAATTTGCCACAGAGATAAATTATAGTCTGGAATAGCACATAGGGTACTTTCCATCCCATATAATGTTCCCTTGTGTTTTTCACACAGCCGCTGGCAGAAGCTAGTATTGTTTAAGGACAGGAAGTAGTATTATTGTTTCAGAATTTAAAGTTTTTGATGCTTAAAGTAATAATAAGTGTATTAATGAAATCTGAAAATAGCCTTTAGCCTAGAAATTAATACTTGATGCAACAGCATGAGTTATATTTTTAGTCCTCCTTTTATTCTCAAAGTAAATACACGCCGAATATGCCGATAGACAGTAGACAAATAATAACACCACGGTTGATTGAGTAGTGGGAGCATTTGTAATGAATGCCTGAGGCCTAATATGTTAAGTACTTTTCTCTATGTACTGAGGGTTTGTACGAGTTTAACAGTGCAAAAATAAACACTGTACTTACATGGTAGATGATAAACTTGACTGCAACATGGGCAGATTTTTTTCGGATCGTCGTCCATTGTGACTTTATTTAGAGATATTTTCTTGTTTATTCGTCCGCGAGTTGTTTATACATCATATTTTATAAATGACAATTAAATAATAATCTACTCAGCAATCAGCTATTGGTTAATTGTAGCACGGCTCGCTGTGTAACCAGTGTAACTTCTATCGCCGATCGCCGCTTTTCGAAGTTCGAAGAATAACAACAGTCAACAACTTGTCAAGTCAACATGAAAATATCATGATATCATAGACAAAGACATAGATTAAAAATATAAAAACCCGCCGGCATGTAAGTTGGCAAGGTTTTCGCCAGGTTTTCATGAGGTTTTCGCGTATAGTGCGCGAACTGACCAACCATCATGTAGAGCGAACGGAACGTGAACGAACGAATAGAATACTTGTTCTGTTGTTCTTCGATTTTGGCGGTGTCTCCAGTTCCGTGCTTAATTCCGCAGGGGTCGCACATTTGTGTCGATCGCACGGAGGACACGGTGGAGGTCTACCCCGCTTGGGCAGAGCACCGCCGTGTCCACGTTAAGGCGATCAGCTGTAGCGACCACTCGCGTCCGGCCCTGGATCCAGGCCATGGTACGGAGCGAGAGGTCATGGGAATCTGTCTCCTCCTTCTGCGAAGCAATAATACTCGCCGCGAAGAAGGAGATGGCACGCGTGAGGGAGACGCAACGGAGACGCCCTCAAACCCACTGCCTCCGCAGGAGACGCCCTGGGCGTCGGGAGTCGCAAGCCAAATCCCTGCCACCGCGGTGCGGGTTTATGGACGGCGGCGAGTAATGGGTAGCTCGCCGTCCGATAACGACCAGTCCCGAGTCGACGGCGCGTGGTGTTCCACGCGCGTCTTAAAGTGATGTCAGCAGAAACTGACGGGATCCGCTAGGGCCGATACCTGTCTGGGACGCGGATAAAAAGAGTTACTCTGAAGATGAGCTACTTAAGAGCAACCCTGGCACAAGCAACTGAAGTTCATAACACAGGTGGATTTTAGTCAGTAAAAGTCTGACACGCCCTCCCGTTTCACCCAGAGTGGGAGAAGTCATTGTATGATTGCCCACCCCTAAGGGGTGTCGACACAGGTTACATGCCATCTAGTCTCTTCCTATATATTAAAATAAGATTACCTACTTACTAAAAAGTATTTTTAATAAAATTTTGCTGTACTGAAAATGTTTATATATTTTGTGACACCCTCCGAGCAAACTACAGTACATAAGCGTCGGACGAGTTGGGAAAGACCTAAAACGGCTTGACATTGACTTGGGAAGCTGACTACATGTACGAAGTGACGTATTAGTGAAAGTGACCTATTAAGGATAGGGACGAAATATAGCTAGTGTGACGAGTTGTCATCACAAACGTTTGTCCTGGTATGGTCATGTGAAGTGGAGGGATGAAACACATGATACTAAAAGAGTTAAGATTATAAATGTGGATAGATGGAGAGGGAGGGAATGGCCAAAGAAAAGATGGATTAGCTGTTTGAGGAGTGATATGTTGCGAAGATACCTACCCCGATTGAAAGAGTAAAATACGATCTTTTGAACAACTGAAGCTAAAAAGACTTGCAGCAAAGACAACTTAAAAAATAAAACTACTTAAATTCAAATCGGTTCATCCTTTTAGGAGCTAAGATGCCACAGATAGTTACACAAATACACGGACACACACCAAACTTAAAATACCCCTCTTTTTACCATTGGGGGTTAACAATTGAAAGGGATAGATCACTAAAAAGGTGGGAGAATGATATCAGACAAGTGGCTGGAGTGATTTGGAAAAGAATGGCTCAAGAAAGACGAGAATTGAATAGGTTAGAGGAGGCTTACGCCGACTGGCAAACAGATCTGCACAAAATGACCAAAAATCTAATTCTACAAAATTTAAATTTCAAATATATTAGGTACTAGATCTGAATAGGATTATACTATTTTATATTTATTTTATGTGTAAAAAGAATTCAGAAACACCTACGGCTTCTGGAATCTTGGACCATTAGTTCTATTTGTCAAAAAACCAATAACCCGTTGAACGGATTATGATTCCTCGATTGATGGTGACGATGCTGTAGAAAGAACAATGGCGAAATTTTAGCTGACTTAAATTTGAGCGTCTGAAAGTGAGTTATATACGAAAGACATTCTATTAATTATCTATGTTTTTTAAAGTATAATTAGGCCTGGTCCAAAATAGATTAAAAAAAAACATAATAAATAAAAAGTTATTTGATTTTTTAGTTCATTTCTTTAGCATAGTGTTGCCATTATATATTTTGTCTGCTAAGTGACAAGTGGTAACTATATTAAGTAATAATATCATTATTGTATTTATTGCAGTACATGAGTTAACAATACAGTTTAAGTCTAAGTGTAGATGTTCCTTGCAGGTAGGTAAGAATATTGTAGTGTAGTAGAAATAAATGAATTACTTTCAATTAATGATTGGCAAAAAGACTAGTACCCAAGTCTAAAAAATATATAGCTTGGTTGTTGACGACAACCATTTGATACGAGTCAAAGTCACTAATATAAATAAATATACTCTTTCCAAAGAGACACATTTCATGCTAAAATAACTAGGTAAGGGAAATACTAATGCAATATCCCCCTTTTACTTCCACGAAATTGAATAATATTACCTATTAAACACATTATTAAAAGTTACCCAGAAATAACCTACAAAAGTTTATGACTGAATATCTATTAATCTCTACATTCTCGAACAAAAATTCTTGCACAAACTAATTCAGAACATCACGCTGAGTTAAACCAGATATTTTTCATTTAATGACTTTCGAATTTAATCTCAGCTAAAACAATGTATGGGCACCTGCCATTGTTCTTTAGGTGCTGTGCACTGACCTCTAATATACAATGTATGTTAGAGATCAGACGGTCAGTGGTGCTGCGTATATCAGACACAGGTTACATGCCATCTAGTCTCTTCCTATATATTAAAATAAGATTACCTACTTACTAAAAATCAGACACCCAGGTTGTTGGTTTGACACATCTCGACTCAAAGTCCTCGGAGGACAAATCAGAAAAAAAAAAGAAAATGGTTTTGTCACTGACACCACGGCTGATAATCTTCATAGAACGAAACGCTCGACGTAGCGCCATTTTGTTTTAATGATGCATGACGTTTCTGCTTGGCTGTGATTGGCTGTCGCAGGCACCGGTAGGCCGCCATTTGTTTTTGTTTTTGTATCATTTGAATTTTGCAATGACATTACTGGACAGTTTAAATATTTATAAGTTTTTCCAGAGAAACTTATATAAATATACGGACACTGGACAGTTTTTTCTGCCATATTAGGTAGGATGTGGGCTTAAGCTAATTGCATTAATTTGTGTCCAAGGAGCTGCTTTTCGATCTGCTCTAAGAAGCCTGAAAGCAGACACAATACGTGAGCAATTACTTGTAAATCAAGAATCAGGTTAGTTTTATTTAGTTAACTTTTCCATACTAGCGGTCCATATATTCAGAAACATTGGTGAATGTTCATCTTCTTAGTCGTTATAGTAATAGTAATATTTATTCACTTAAAACATTGTAGTTCATGCTGACAGTTTATAGTAATCGTTTACTTTATAGTGTACTACAATAAAATGGAGGGTGTGGTGCTGCATTCCTAGCTAGGTTAATAGATAACCTGTGTTAAGGAGTACAGTGCCGATCCCCAAGGAAAGAAACAATAAAATCGTACACAGTATGCATTATGGGTGCTCGCCAAACCCCCGGACCGCCGCAAGGTCGGCTTTCATATTTGCAAGGCACGAAATGTTTTTGTAAGAGATGTGTGAATGTTCATCAATAAGGGTAAAATTGCTGGCTTTAATCAACTGGCTCAGCGGTGGGCACGTCGTTTAAGGAACTTGCCTCGCAAAGATGTACAACAACCAATGTTTTTAACCATATTTACATGAATACTGTAAAACTTGGTGGCACTTAATTATAATTTGGTTCTATATGTTAATAATTTCAGATGGCACAGTCACAGTAAGCGGAGTCAATCTCAGTATTGTATATGACCCGTCACACCTTATAAAGAAACAACTTTTTGAACAAAAATATCTAAATGGCAAGATATAATAGATGTGTATGCAACGGAGTGCCATCACACAGAAACCAGACTACTATATAAATTGAATAACCAGCATGTCATTCCTGATTAAGGTAGGTTTTAAATATTTTATTTAGCTAGCTATTTATATTCTGCTATAGTGACCACTAGATTATATTATGACAGATTTTATAAATCATTTTTATTTTTCAGGTAAAAATAGTGTAAAGGTCTTCAGCAAAACTGTATCTGCAGCCTTGCCATATACAGCAAAATTTTGTAAGTATATAACATTATATGAAAATAAATGTTTTGCATAGTTTTATTTAGTATAGGTGTCCCCCGCACGGTAGAAGGTAGACATATGGCATTGCTTCAGTTATAATAAAACTACATACATACATGAATTCACGCCTTTTTCCCATGTGGGTAGGCAGAAACTACAATCGCCACCTGCTACTATTCTTACATACTTCTATTGCTTCACTCACATTCATACATCTAGTCAGTAGATCATATTAAGAGAAATCATTCCGTAGTACATGCATTGTTTTCATATAACTCTAGAGACTAAGTCTGTACGCAGGGCGGTGGATTGGTTTATAATGTTAAACATAACACCTTTTTTTTTTCAGCTCATTATACAGATGGAAGACCTGTCAGTAGCACATTACAAAATACAGCAGAGGTAGTTTTATTTTTGACCAACCATTTCAAAAAGAATCAAGGGGAAAATCCTGAGAACAGCAGTGGTAGAAAAATCACCTCACCACCAGTTTTAGAAAGAGGTAGTTAATAAATTGGAGAAAATATGTTATGTTGATTCCAATGGAAAGGAAAAATTTGTGCCATCTTTAGTTAATTTTATTATAACACTAAAAAGTTACATGAGGCTGTGGCAGATATTTAAAAGCAGTAATATAAAAATAATGTTACCTAGATATTTTAATTCTGATCCTATAGAAACCTATTTGGTCAAGTAAGGGCATATTATTACCGTAATAACCCAAGCTGCCACAGCTTCAATTGCACCTTCAAGTCATTATTCATAACCAGAATCATAAAGTTTTACACGCAAATGTTTAATTGTGAGGATGACCCGGCAGACCAAGTAATGCAGTCTTTGTTTACTGAAGAATTAAAAGAATTGGTCAAGCTGGGTCATTCAAGTACAGGTCAAAATATTAAAATGATTGTGGAGCAGGCTCGCCGAGAACGATTGAAAGTCCACTCGCGAGCCTACACTGCTGGATGGGTAGTATAGTATGCAAAATTTTAAATAAATTTACTTTAAAATGTAATTCTTGGAAAAAATAGCCTAACAAGTAATGAAAGTAGTATCCACGACTGGTTAAACCACCGGGAATACACGGCAGCATAAAAAAGCCTAAACTACCCAAGGTGCAGTGAGGTGTTATGATACAGTAAGTAATAACTGAATCAAATGCGTACTTGCAACAACACAATGCCCATAAAAATAATGTAGCATCAAATGTAAATGATGTTTTTGTTTCCAAATAATCATTTGATTGTATTGACTGTACTGAACAAGACAATTATCCTTCATCATATCATTTCCTTAGTTGTGAGGATTACAATAATGAGAATTGTGCAATATTTATAATAGAATTTTAAAGGGTGTGGAGTGTATGTTCTATGTTCGGAGATTGCAAAAAAAGTTTTTGTAAAATATAAAAAGAAATTAAAAAATAAATCATTTAATAAATAATTCTTTGTTTTAATTACTCATCCGCAAAATTAATTTCAATAAATTAATAAGTTTGCCCCCACATTGGGGCAGAAATAGCAAATAAAATAAAAAAAAATAGTATAGGGCTCGACGTTTCATGCTGTATCCGTTTTATTCCTTTGCCTTAGTACAATACTCGGACGAAAAAAATAAAGAAACGTCATATGACATTAAAACTCAACGATGAGAATTTTTGTTCTACAGTTGGCAGTCTGATACGTAGTATCTCTAAGTAGTCTGTGACTGACACTATGACAGTGACATAAGCATTTTTAATCTGTATTTTAATGTTTTGTTAGTGTGTGTCAGACACTTTGTAATTTGTATCACTTTGTATTGTGTGTGGTGTGCAAAATAATTTACTTTCGTATTTTAATTTGTTTCATTTATTGAAATAAAATAGTGAATACTGAGGAAGCATAATGGATAAAAGAGAACGTCGTTCCAATGCTGGTAACCTTCTAGCAAAAGTGCTTGACGAAGAAGAAGAGGATGAATTTTACACAACAACTTATGGAGGTTTCCAAGAAACTGAAGAAGACGTCGATTATACGTATGTTATTATAAAACTTTTTATTCTTTTTCTTCCTAAGAGCCCTAAATATGTAATCCTAATTATAAAGCCCAGTTAAGCTTGTAATGGAATAATTTTAGAATTTTACTGTCACTACTCTTGGCAATGGGATATCATCAAACCGGTTCATAATAAGAATTTGTCGTCAAATTGTTCTATCTTTCTTCTAGCTGCTTTCTCGAAATTGTTGTTTTATGATACCAATGCACAGAGAAATTGTGGCAAACTGTAAGTCAATATAGATAATGTGTTAACAGCAAACAAAACAAAAAAAAAAAGAAATATTATTATTGAGTAAACTTAAATGCATTTTTTTCTTTGGTAAATCTAATTAATGTTTGTTTTTATAGGCAAGAAAAAGAAATAGATGATGAAGTGGACTCAGATTTTAGTATTGATGAAAATGACGAGCCAAAGTCTGATGATGATTCCGAAGAGAAACGGAAAAGGGCAACGGGTACTAAAGTCTATAAGGTAAGGCTTTTACCTGTTGTAATAGTGTTTTACTACACCCTAAGATGAGGAGAAAGAAAGAATAACTATTAAATGTCTCATCGTAGGTAAATGAGTTTTGTTTTAGTGAGTACTACACCTATATATTGACTAAATGTTTTCTTCAAGTAAAAGGAAAGTTACTTTACATCAGCATAAATCAAAATAAAATGTCTATTTTGCATCAGATTTGTAGTCAAAGTATTGCCATTTTATTGTCAGAATTACCTGCAATTAGGCTGCATAGACAGAAATCCACATCGTCTCTTTCATCTTGCATGTGATTGATCGATTGATGAGGTCAAAACCTTTTGCCTTGCCGAATTCACTTACGCAATTAGGCTGCCGGTGAGGTCTAAGTGAGTTGGCTAGATGCGAGAACACAGGACCAGTTGTTGAGGAGTAAATATGAAAGGGCTTCTTACCCAAATATTTCAACATGAGCTATATTTCAGGATCCCAACAGAAAGAAAAGACCTGGAGCTCCTGCACCGGGTCCGTCTTTGGGAGATAGAGTAAAAAAAGTGAATGAGAGGAAACCAAAGGAATCAAAACCTAAACTGGACAAGATTGAGAAGGTTGAAAAATCTGAAAGGATACCTCTAGACTCATCAATAGGTAGGTTTTAATTATCCTTTTGCTCAAAACCTGTGCCTAACAGGTAACAATATTATTACAACAGGTAAAAAGATTGGTTGGAAAACGATGGGCCTATAAAAGCCGAGCATGGACACCATGCAAAATGCACTATAAGTCCATTCTCGACCAGCTTAACATAAAATCCAGGCTCCCCATGATTTGCTTCCAAAATGTCCTAAATTACTTTGGTCTTATCACCCTGAGACAACCAGATAACCTGGTAAAACTGGTTGTAGAGGGAAAAGAGGATGGGAAAGTACCGGGTGGCCATTCAACTATATGCTGGTCAGAGCAAGTCGAGAAGATAACAGAACTCAATGTGACCACTGCCCTGAGTAGAGCCAAAGATACAGTAGCCTTCAGATGGACTATTGTGCATGGGCCATGGCGGCCGCTTATATACAGGGTGTCCCAGAAATCGACGTCAAGCCGTAAATGGGTGATAGACCAAGTTATAACAGTTCTCAGAAAAATACGAAAAAAAATCTATCTCATTTTTAAAAAAAATTATGGTCACTTTAAAAATTTACTAAAAAAATCAATCCCTGTAATGGTTCTTTAACTCCAATTGCTACAAATCCCATAATTTATCTAATTTTTTTATTATTATGTAATCTGGAATAATGCTTGTGTAGATTTTTGCCTAAAATTCAAAGCCAACTCCTCCTACTTGGAAGAAAATTAAACTTTTTCAAAACCAAATTATTCAAATTTACTATTTCGCCCAACTTTAACTGACTGTACTGAAAAAAAAATGTACTACGCTAGTTTGGCAAGTAACATGAAAAATTGGCGCATTTAATAAGGATTCAAAAATGGTGTAACACTTGCTAGATTACGTTTTCAATAATTGGTCAAATTTTTTTTTGTAAATAGTATCGGTTTTTACCCAAAATGTCCATACTTCCTTAAAATGACTTTAGCTTACCTAAAGCTTTGCTAAACTCCGTTTCTAGTTCGATAGAGACGGAGAGAGTCATTTTACGAAGTGTGAGCGAGATAAGAAATCGAAATTTTACGTAATTTAAGAGCAAAGTTATGATAGTGACTCAACCTTTTTACTTTAAGTCAGAACCAGTTTTCTCATCTTAGAAAAAAAAAACAAATTATCAGTTTTTTTTTTTTTTTATTACAATAAATGTTCAAACTGCCTTCCTTCGACGGCAATGCAAGCACGACATCTTCTTAAAAAAGATCTGGTTATTTTCCGGGCAAATCTTCCCCTATTTACAAAGACAACGGCTTCCGTTATTCTTTCCCGCAGCTCGGCTAAATTCTCTATTGTTTTTGAGTACACTTTTTCTTTTACCGCTCCCCAGTAAAAAAAATCTAGGGGATTTAAATCAGGCGAACGGGGTGGCCACAAGATTGTCCCACCGCGCCCTATCCACCTGAGCGGGTATTCTTCATCAAGATGTTCTCTTACTAAACGGGCATAATGCGCTGGGCAGCCATCTTGCTGGAACCACATTTCCCTGTAAACGTTCAGTGGCACGTCTTCTAATAAATCTGGTAAAGTATTTTGAAGAAAATCCAAATAAACTGCGCCATTCAAAATCTCTGGCAGCTCAAAAGGTCCAATTATTTTGCCATTTAGTATCCCGGTCCACATGTTTACTTTAAATCGATACTGTGACTTATCTTGCCTCATCAAATTTGGATTTTCTACATGTCTGATAATTTGTTTTTTTTTTCTAAGATGAGAAAACTGGTCCTGACTTAAAGTAAAAAGGTTGAGTCACTATCATAACTTTGCTCTTAAATTACGTAAAATTTCGATTTCTTATCTCGCTCACACTTCGTAAAATGACTCTCTCCGTCTCTATCGAACTAGAAACGGAGTTTAGCAAAGCTTTAGGTAAGCTAAAGTCATTTTAAGGAAGTATGGACATTTTGGGTAAAAACCGATACTATTTACAAAAAAAAATTTGACCAATTATTGAAAACGTAATCTAGCAAGTGTTACACCATTTTTGAATCCTTATTAAATGCGCCAATTTTTCATGTTACTTGCCAAACTAGCGTAGTACATTTTTTTTTCAGTACAGTCAGTTAAAGTTGGGCGAAACAGTAAATTTGAATAATTTGGTTTTGAAAAAGTTTAATTTTCTTCTAAGTAGGAGGAGTTGGCTTTAAATTTTAGGCAAAAATCTACACAAGCATTATTCAAGATTACATAATAATAAAAAAAATTGATAAATTATGGGATTTGTAGCAATTGGAGTTAAAGAACCATTACAGGGATTGATTTTTTTAGTAAATTTTTAAAGTGAACATAATTTTTTTAAAACATGAGATAGATTTTTTTTCGTATTTTTCTGAGAACTGTTATAACTTGGTCTATCACCCATTTACGGCTTGACGTCGATTTCTGGGACACCCTGTATATAGCCCATCTCCCTCCAGAAGTTAATTAAAGCCCCTGGTTTGCTCAGAACATCTGTGTAAGATCTGGGTGACCCGAGGGTTTGTGTTCTAATCTGGGTGACGCCTGTGCATTCAAAGAGTGCGTGCGCGACGGTTTCCTCAGCCTCCATGCACGCCCTGCACAGAGAGGGCTGTCCGTTATGCCTATTGTGTGGAAGTGTTTGTTTAGTGATCAGTGTCCTCGTCACCAGGCACCGGCCGTTCCTGTCCAGGCGAAATAAACGCCTAGTTAGCCTACTATCCAAGGATGACATAGCTTCTTTGGACTGCCAGCAGCCCGGTGTCGAGGTCCAAAGAGTGCTTTATTTTGCTCTTTGTCATGGATGCTCTCAGATGTGTCCCTCGGTCTTCTCTTTAAACTGTCACAACCCCTCTTAGTCTTACCTCGCATTGCCTTTTTATAGCATATATTGTCCTACTCCCGGACAAAGGCCACCTTTCCTTATTGGCATTTATTGATTTGCCGTACAACATATGAAAATATAGTGTATGTTGCAAATCACTCTTAGGTAAAGTACCCACCACGGTACGTTTTTGGCGTAATGGGGGTAAGTTCTCGCATATGCCGCGAACTGACCGACCACCGTATAGAGCGAACGGAACGTGGACGCGGCACGATTGGTCAGTCGATCCTTGTATCAACTGACCAACCAATCGCGCGCTCGGAACGGTCTAAACGTTCCCCGCGCCCCGTTTCACTACCAAAGTTACCTAAAAACGACTTCTGTATATCTAACGACTCTTGCCAACTTACGTACCGGGATTATAATTAAGTAATTAGGGTTCCGTACCCAAAGGGTAAAAATGGGACCCTATTACCAAGACTCCACGATCCGTCTGTCTGTCTGTCTGCCCGTCTGTCACCAGGCTGTATCTCATGAACCGTGATAGCTAGACAGTTGAAATTTTCACAGATGATGTATTTCTGTTGCCGCTGTAACAACACACTAAAAAAAAACAGAATAAAATAGATATTTAAGTGGGGCTCCCATACAACAAATGTGATTTTTTTGCCGTTTTTTGCTATAGTGGTACGGAACCTTTAGTGCGCGGTTCCGACTTGCACTTGGCCAGTTTGTTAATAATGTTTTTTTTTTTTAATTTCAGAGCGTAAATCAATCAGGCAGAGTACAGCAGTGAAATCAGCAGAAACACAGCAAAGAATTAAAATCAGGTCAGCTTTGAAGAAGAAGAAAGTAAAGAAAGTAGAAGATAGAATGCCAACACAGGAAGAATTGTTAGAGGAAGCACTGATTACTGAACAAGAAAATCTTAAAAGCTTAGGTATGAACAGTTAGAATTAACAATAACAAACAATGCAAGATTTACTTTTGCAGCTTTACAGTGGGTTTTTTTAAATTAAAATCGTTCTATCTGTGGAACTGTTTTAGAACAATTCATAAAAATCTAAACTAGCAGACCTAACAGACGTTGTCCAGCCCTGGGCCGAAACTGATTGCAGCACCACCTACAGGTCCAACTGTGAACCTTTGTGTGTGTTTGAGTGGGTTCCCTGGATGGTTTACCATTACCATACCACAAAAATTTTCATCAAAATCGGTCCAGCCTTTTTCGAGTTTTGCGCTTAGCAACACATTTATCTATTTATTTTATTTATATAGAAGGTATCTGCTTTAAAAAAATCCATAATATTCTGATTAAGGTTTTCATACACAAGGTGGCCTTGATAGATAAAAATCGTTTTGATTTTCAGAGAGATTTGAACAAATTGAACTGGAAAGGAAAAAGATAAGACCTACAAAGAAAACAATCACTGGACCTGTGATACGGTATCATTCATTTGCTGTTCCTATTATTGAAGAAATCCCACCAGCAGAAGAAAAGTCTAACTTACTAGATGAACTGAACTTGAGTGATCTGATCAAACATGAAGAGGGTAAGTCTGAATTAAAACATTGTTGTACTGAAATCTAAAAGCTGTGATTCTCTCCACAAAAGACCATCTCCGACGCTAATTCTGATGGCTTTCATATGACGTAAAAGCGACTAAGAATAGTATTTTATGCAATGGTCATATAATAGGGGTTATACACGAGCGTGGGTGAGATAATAATAACATGTGAGTGTTTTAATACCTAATTATATGCTGTTGCATACACTACTTTACCTTCACTCATACAGTTGAAATAAAACAAAAGTGGAAACAGAAAAAAATATGTAGTATGGCGGGCAATTTAGATTCTCATTGCGTATGACTGCGCAGCTCTCGCATCCATAGACAATGACACTACATTTCTACATTAAGTCAATGAGCCCAATAAATTAAAAAGTAAAAGTGTGCTATAAAAATTAAAAAAATAATTTTATGATGCAGTTGTTTGTACTTTCCAAATGACGTAAAAGATTGTGATAATATTAACAGATTTAAACTAAAACTGAGAAATTACGTTTATGAAATGTAGTCATACCGCATATTAAATGTTAGCAATTACATACTTCCTATATATTTGTTTTGTATAACTTCACCAACATGCATCGGAGGCAAAATGTATTTATTTAGATATAAAAAATTACTTTGTATCTCATTGTAAGTGAACCTAAGTATTGTTCTTCTGTTCCAGCTTTAATGACACCAGGGGACATAGATATGCCGGACGTAAAGACTGAGTCCCCCGACCATCAACCTGCTGAGACGGCGGAACCTGCAACTAAGATGAATGTGGACTTCATAGGACCTGACGAAGAAGTTAATATTGAAAATGTCGCGTAAGTTTCTTCAGGAGATTTTATTTTGTTTCACCAGTCCTGCCAAACGGTATCGTATTACCCAGTTACCGGGTTGTGGAGGTTAGACAGGCAGCCGCTCCAAAATACTGGCAGTCAGCTGCATTCGGTTAGACTTGTACCAGACCTCAACAAATTTGGGATAGGGCTAAGCTTATCCTCCCACACATCAGGACCCGAGGTGGCGGCGCGTAGTGTTCCACGCGCGCCCCGCGTAGACGTCGCGTGGGGAGTCAAATACCTCACTCCCCCCTCCAACCCGAGGTCGAGGCTCGCAGGTGCGGGCCGGCACTAACCGGGGACTGCGGAAGGATGGTACGTTCCCGCGACCCCCAACGTAGGTGTGAGAGATGGAACACCGGGGTGGTTTTTAGTCAGTAGGAGTCTGACAGATTCCTACGCCCCCCCCAGGGCGGAGGACATCCAATGACGATTGCCCACCCCGGAACAAAAAAGGGCTAAGCATATTTTAGCAATTATCTTTAAAGTTTATATAATGGAAAATGGAAGAGTTTAGATTCTAAACTGATGTTATACCACAATGCCATCGACAATAGTACAAGCTTGCCTAGAAGTGTCACTAAATAAAACAAAAAGTATGACTGATTCTTACATTAATTTGGAACGAACCCAATGTATTAGTTTATTTTGTAAAGTATACTAGTCTTGTAAAAGTAGAAATACAATGGAGAATGACCAAAAGTGGTACCAAAAAGTCTCACGCATCAAGACCAAAATTTTATAGTAATTAGTTTCATAATTTTTTACGACATTATACATCGGGGATTTGATTTTTGAATAGGGAATTAAATTTTGAGTATAAAAGTATGGATATTGACTATTGTTTTACTCCATATAAATGACGTTCCGTTTTACATGATAGTATTATAAGTAACATAACCTTGATTTTTGAAAGTGTCATGATCACTGTAAAACAAAATATAATTAGTCGATTCTACATTAATTAAAAAAAAACTAGTATAGAATAGAACCTTTATTTAAAAGATTATCATTATTTTATCTATGGTTAATTGGCCGTTCACAGCCGGTCATAAAGATGTAGAATGCAATAGAATCGATTTTTGATGAAAATACTAACCAGTAATCGTTTCTTTTGTGTAATAAATAACTATAACGTCTATGTATAACTGTTCTATATAAATTACGTCGTTGGTAGCGTCGAACAAAATAGACCTAGTTTTTAGGTTATTTTCGATTTTATAATATAATTCCGAAACCCGGGTTTTGTTTTCATAAATAACTTTTGTAGGAGTTAACATAATTGGTGTAGTCTATTAAACACAAAGATTGATTTTGATGCATCATGGTACGGGATTCCATACATCCATGAGCATTCTCCTATTGTAAAGCGTTTTATTTCCTTTATTTTTTCAGTAAAGTAGAAGAGAAGCCCACTAAGAAAAAGGAAAATATAAAATACCACGAGAGAACTCTGCTTTCGTTTGAGAATGACATCAAGGACAAAGCATTCAAGTCTTGCTTCCCTAAGTCAAGGGTCAAGAAGAGGAGAGAGATGCTGTGTGCTGTTACTAAGTATGCGTTTATTTATTTTCGTTTTATCACCTCTATTCGTGGCGCGCGTTGAAGCTTCTGCGCCGCATTTACTAGACAGAACAAGGCACGAACTATTTCTATTTTTGAGCACCACACTTTTCGAATTCCACAAACGCGTGCCAGCGTCACGTTCCATTGCGTTTTCGTATAAAATTAAAAAAATCGGCAATTGTGTCATTCAGTCACTCCATATTCACCCACGCATGTGTACTTAACGAGTCGAGATGAAATGGACGTGTTTAATAGTGCCCCTGCGCGCGCCCGCGCCTCCACGAGTGCGCTCGCACCTTTGAAGTTACCGACATTTAGCGGGTTGGACGCGCCATAAGGGGCGGGACACACAGAAAAGACGCGGCGCCCCTTCAGTAAATTTCATACAAAATGTATAGAAGCGTCGCGACATAAAAAACAGAAAAGATAGGGCGCGGACGAGATGCGGTCTATTATGTACGCGTCGTCGTCTTACGTCTTTTCTGTATGTCCCGCCCCAAGTATATTTATGAAAGACAGGGCGTGGACGGGACGCGAAGACAAGTGAGACCACACTGCATTACTCACATTTAGCTTTGCATTTAAGCGTCTGCTTTAGAGACGAAAACATGTCTTCTTTAGAAGACGAGGATGTTCTGGCTTTGGCTAAACTTTCTAACATTCAAAGGGTTTTCGAATAGGCCGCAGTCGTCGATGCGTCGTGTCCGCGTCTCGTCCGCGCCCTGTCTTTTCTGTTTATATTGTGTCGCGCCGCTTCTATACATTTTGTATGAAAATTTATTGAAGAGGCTTTCATCTGCGAGCCGTCCTCGTCTTTAGCCTTTTCTGATTGTCCCGCCCATAACGCACCAGCCCGAGTCGCGTCGAGCCACTGTCTTCACACGACGCGAAGCGCGAGCTGGTGCGAGCGACTCGTGATATCACGCGCCATGAGAAGCCAGCTTTAGGCGTTCAATAACATTAACAAAAAATGTGACTGCTGACTATGGAACCCTAGGTTTGGTTCCCAGGTGGGCAAAGTAAAGCGAATTATTGAAATATCTCCTTAGGAATTTCGAATTGAGTAATCGCTCGGAGTATGTTTGTGCCTGTTTGATTTATTTGTGTGTTTCACTCACTCCCTATAACAGGGATCGTGTTGGTGTGCTAAAAGGTGTCGTCCTAAACCCCTGCCTATTGCGAGGAATATAAGATCTATCCCTGGACGGAATCCTTGAATTTCAGAAAAAATCTTGATTTACCAACTCAATTTATTTATTTATAAAACTTTATGCACAAATACAAAGGCGGACTTAATGCCTTGGGCATTTTCTACCAGTCGACCTTAGGGTGGTGCAGAGATAAAATATGGCAGGTGCAACTTAATGGAAAAACAAGTAGAGAAAAGAAATAAAAATAAAACAATTTAATATATATATTATATACAAATATATACTTAGATACATACTTACATATAAATAATGCTATTGAGAAACCGAATCCAACAAAATTTAACCATTAGAATTAATATTTGTTTCGGGATATTTACCATGTAAGCGTGTGTGTGTCAAAAGTGGATACAGTGAGCGTCGTCTGTCGTGAACAATGTCGAGTAACTAGTAAGACAGGTTCTGGTAGTAGCGGCATCGTGCGTGAAAAACGAGTGAGGAAGAGAGTAGACAGATATGTCAGCTCGTAAACAACACCCACCCGCAAAGACTAGTTCTCGTGATCATCAAAAATTACTACGGCAAGAGAACCAACAAGTATTTGATCCCCACAGCGCTTAATAGTCTTGATTGGTTGAGAAAAAAAAAGTGGTGGAATTGCCAAGGCAACATTAAAAAGAAAACTAGCTTGATGGGGTAGCCGTTGCCTGTGATAGTGCATCAGCACTGTCACATGTAGCAGCTACTTCACGGCGGGATTGACTAGGGGTGACTAGACATATTAATCATATTGTGCCTGGTCAGTCTGGTTGTAATTTAGTCGTAGTAAGTTACTAAGTTTGAATCTACTTATTATAACATTGCGCTGACGCGCGCTCGTCTGTTGTGTTGTTGTGAGTTTGTTATGCCTATTTATCCATATAAAGCTGGAGGCGCGGGCTGGCGCCGCCACTGCGCCAGCGGATGTGCGCCGGTAGCCCGCGTTTCCACTGAATTGTGTTGTTTGTATGTCTATATTTAAGTGTAAACTAATTTTTATACGAGCGCTAATCCCGTAAACTGCCTCGCAGTTTGGTGGGTTTGTAATTTAAAGAAACAAATGTATTTTTCAAAATAAACGACTTTTTTATTTTATTTTTATTTATGCGCTTGTAACGGTGCCGAAATATTGAGCTCTCAACCAAAAGCCAAATATACATGTTAAATATCCTGAAACAAATATTAATTCTAATGATTGTGACCTTTACCTTAAAAACTTCAATTTAACCATTTAAATTTTCTTTACAGGAGGCCAGCTCGCTACATAGACCCCATAACAAAGCTGCCATACAGAAGTGTAGACGCGTTCCGGATCATTCGAGAAGCTTACTACCAACAGTTAGAAGCCAGGGGTGATAAGAACGACCCACAGTTGAAAGCCTGGCTTCAATGGAGACGGGCAGACCATGCCTCTACTTATGTACAGATCCATATTAAGTAAATAGGAATTATGCCTGGGTAAAACAATAATTTTATTTAGTCCGTCGGTTAGGTAAGATTACAAGTATTGGCCATGTCACGGGCTCCCAACGCGAAGAAAGAAAATTTGGTTCAAATAAATTGCACTAGATGGAGTGATAAGCTTCGATTTAATATTGATTTTTGTGTAATAGTAAGATTATCTGGACACGATCATAAAAAAAAATGTTCTTGTTTAATTAACTCTCCTAAGCACAGAATTATGGAATGTTGGGCTCTTCACATTTCAAAGATTATTTGAACGCATCATTTAAAATTGATTACAATAGATGGCGTGGTTTTAAATTTCTGAGGTATACAATAAAAAAAAAAATCTACCCATTTTGGAACATTGAAACTGTTAAAACGTGCAAAAAATACTATAAAAGAAACCGTAGCTGTACCAAAAAAAAAAACTCGGGCCGAGAAAACCCTTTTACTTGCAAGTCGCTGCTAACACCTTCTATAGCCGTGGAACGGAACCGAACGCGATCGATGTTCTTAGAAAAATAATCAGTTAAATCAGACCAAAAATGCTAGTTAGGTCGGCACGGTTTCTTTGTATAGGATGAGGCATCTGTATGCTAATATTATATTATCTGTGCCCACGTATTTTTTGCTTTATCAAATCAATAAAAAATTACAAAGATAAAGTGTATCAAAGTTCAGGAGTGGCGGCTTATGACGTCACATGTGAGTAAAAAAAATGTACTAAAACGTGACGTTACGCGAAATTTCAACGCATTGTACCGTCGTTATTTATATTTAAAGAAAAATATGGTCACGTATTTTTCTTTAATTAATCTACTTGACGGACTAAAAATAAATAATAAGTGATGGCACTTGTCTCGATGCCGACGATTAAGCGATTAGCAATCGACTATTTTCTCGCTGAAGAAACGTACAAAAGAAGATCCCGTGTCAATAAAAGAGACACATATAGTTGATCGCTGGCTGTTCACACTGCCGGCGTACCAGTACTCTCTCACCGCAAGTTTGTCGCAGCGACAAGAGCTATCAAAGTTATACTCGCACAGCAATACGCCCTTGCTCGCTTGGCGGTCAGTACTCCTGTCGAGAGACCGACAGCGGTCATTTCCACCTACAGTGCGGCCGCCCCGAGTGGGTTGCGAGTAATAGCCCGTCGCACAAGAACACTCGCTTATCGGGCGACAAAACTATCGGCAATACACACTCGTTTCTCGCCAACTCGTTTTTAGTTTCTAGCTTTACTCGCTACTCTCTGATCTCCAGCGGTGGGACAAGTGCCTTTTGTAGATAGAATATGTTGCTGCGAGAATATAATCCGACAGTGCGCTTTTATTTAGATGTTCAATAGTGTTGGAAAAAAAGGTGGCAGCACTGATAATATAATACTAGCATACAGATGCCTCATCCCGTTCTAAGAAACCGTGCCGACGTAACTAGCGTTTTTCGTCTGATTAATCTGATATTTTTTTGTACATCGAACGCGTTCGGTTCTGTTTCACGGTGATAGATAGATGGTGTTAGCAGCGACTTGCAAGTAAAAGGGTTTACTAGGTTCGTGAATATTTTTTTCTTTAAATACAGTGAAGGTTTGTTTTATAGTATTTTTTTGCACGTTTATACAGGATTTTTGCAACAAAATGTGTTACATAGATTGTTAAAGCAAATTTTAACAATCGAGTGGAATGCCTCAGAAATTAAAAAATGCGCCGTCTATTAGCATCAATTTTAAATGATCCGTTCAAATAATCTTTGAAATGTGAATTAAGAGCCCAATATTCCATAATTTTGTACTTAGGAGAGTTGATTAAACAAGGACATACAATTTTTATGTTTAATTCCAGAAAATGTTAATTTTACACACATTCAATAACAGATAGGTGTATATCGCGCCATCTAGTGAGATTTATTTGAACCAAATTTTCTTTCTTAGCAATGAGACCCCGTGGCGGTAGTAACTGCAATTCACATTAGACATAGTAGTGTAGTCAAATTATAAACGTTCCTGGCCTGCTCGCACTGGCCTACGTGACGACAGAGGTTTTTAAATTTATCAATTGAATTTTATATTTATCCAATTGAAATAAGGTATATATTTATGGCATTGAAATGTATACCTTATTTTGATTGGATAAATATAAAATTCAATTGATAAATTTAAAATCCTCTGCCGTCCCATCCGCCATTCTGCGCAGGCCATAAATCGTGCATTACAAAGCAACGAGTCATCTTAAAAAATGCAGCTGTTTAAATACGACGGAACATCGATTAGACAGAATGCTAGCATGCAATTTAGGCCATTGAAAAAGGAACTTTAGTGGTAGGTAGTTTACGGGTTTATTTAGTTTGTATTCATTTTTGTAAGATTTTTTTTCCATAGTACGATTCCAGGTGGTTCTTATAACGCTTCGCTATATTCATTCAGAGTAAAATCTTATAGATTATTTAAAATTATGTCGAACAATGCAGTAAAATATTGAACTTTAGTGTGTAATTATTTTTATAAAGTATTAAACTGTCAATAAGTATAATTTTAGCTCAATATCTTGTAAATATTGCTTGTAAGAATTTTTGTATTAATAAATTACGTTTCAGAAGGCATTTTTGTATGTTTATTTCAATTTATTAGTAGCAATATAATAAGTAACATAAAATTGACTAGATTGTTGGTTGGTTGTTGGATTGGTTGATTGACTTGTTTTTATTTATAAACTAATTTTATTTCTTTCTTTCTTTAAATTAGTTAGCTAAGTGCCGCAGTCGTGACGGGAATTGATATCTAATGAAGGGTTGTCTATACTAATATTATAAAGAGGAAATATTTGTATTTGTGTATTTTATATTTCTGTATGTAACGAATAAACTAAAAAATTACTGGACCGATTTCAAAAATTCTTTCACCGTTGGGAAGCTACACTATCCCCGGGTGGCATAGGCTACTTTTTATCCCTGTATTCCCACGGGGACGGGAACTACGCGGGTGAATCCGCGAGGCGTCCGCTAGTAAAAAATAAATTTTAATTTCAAATACGTTTCGGACTACGAAGTCGGGAACGCTGGCTGTGTATTTACTATTGATTCCTGTCAAGACTGGAGTTGCCCTAGCTAATTTACTTTAAACACACACTCATAAAAACACGCCTTAATTTTTTCGAATGGTAAAGAGATCATAATCTTCTGGTCTTGGATACTACACATTTTGTATTAGAATCGTTGGGATTACTCGTACCAAACAGGAGGCTACGTTTAGGAACGAGGGAGGGGCTGTTTAAAGTCCCGTCAACCCGCACTAACGTGTTAAAGTTTGCACCAGTGACTCGAGCAGTTAGGATACTGAATAGCGTCTCTTTGCGTTTGGTCATATTTTCTTGCTCTTTGGCGGAATTCCAGAGGGTGACACTTAGTGTGTTGTCCACTGTATAACTTGTACCTCTATCTAGACCCGTTTCTGGGACTGGCCAACTGGCAATATATGACTACATTTGTTAGCTTGAGTCTTACCTGTAAAAATAATGTTAATAGATAAATAAATAAATTTTCATTTATTTTTGTTCCCCAAGAAGCCTCATTCGTTTACTAGCCAGGGCATCGCATGTGCACAGAAGGTGCTCCATGCGTACCGTATGTTACCCGCACAATCTGCACATGGGTGTCGCCGTTAGACCCATTTTCATGACCATGTCGTTGGTTACAAAGTGGCCAGTAAAGGCCCCAAGCTGGTAGCGGATTTGCCCCTACTCATATTTGAAATACATTGCCGTGCTTTGAACGTAGAGCCCAGGCATTTTTTTGGAGTGTTCCAGATCAATATTAGACATCCAGTGTGTTTGTTGTCTGTGATCTGCAAACTCCCTAAATTTGGCTTTCAGGATGCACGTCGTAATGCCTACACATGGTTCTGGACCCACAAAATCATTTGCTGCGTCCTCTCTTGTTCATCTGCTATTTCGTTTCCATGGATTCATTTATGCTCTGGGGTCCTCAACAATGTTATTCTGTTATGCTTCCCAAGCCTGTTTAGGGTTTGGATAGCATCCAGAACACGTTAGGAGGTGCACCCATGGTACTTATACAACATTTGGCCAGTTATGTTTAAATCCCTTGTCATACTATGTTTTTTTTCCTTCTTTTATTTTACAATAGTTTTCAATCATCTTTATAGCCCTTTGCTAAGAATAGTTACAGCACTGATAACAACATTTGTGCCACATGTTAAATTTAGTCTTGTTATAGGTTTTTTTTTTCCTTTGTATAGATTCTTTTACCGATTGTTTTGTGAATGTGTGAACATTGTAGGCTTTCTAGATTTCTAGATACTTGTTAACGTTTGTAAATTTTTTATCTCGTTTATATAAACTTTTTTTAGATTTTTGTCGGGCCTACGTTGTCCCCCCATATCTAAGCACTAATGCTGTTATATGGAAATAACCTGTTATATGGAGGTAACCGTGGAGTTTCTTGCCGGTTCTTCTCCATAGGAAACGACCAACCCGAACCGTGCACTTTTTGTCGACATTTTTTAAGTGTCCATGTAGGCCTATGTGAAATAAAAAAATAATATTTTGATTTTGATACGGTGAGCCAATCGCAATCAACCGAGCACAAAGTTCAGAATTTAATTTGACCCCGTATATAATATATGGTATATAAAGTCACAAATGAGAAGACGAAAGTTGTCGAATATTATTTAATGTATAGAATAAATAGTTACAGTAAAATCTTAAAACTTAATAATTAGATTCAATAACTGTACAAAATTGTACAACACTAGCAATTATAATACAATACACTAGCAAGATAAATTTTCCGAATCAAATGACAACAAAGTTTCTTATTCAGAAATAAAATACATATTATAATCCATTCAACATGTACGTACTAAATTAATGTCGTTTAGCCGTTCAATCATTATTATTCTATGTCTTAAAAGACTAGTCTATTGACGAAATGTAAAAAAAGTAACTGGAACAAAGCAACGTAAAAAATACTCAAAGAATACAATCTAGCCCTTTCTCGGTTAACTATGACTTAAAATACTTATCCTTACAATAGAACTGAGTATTAAATACGTTTTAGGTACTAGTAAATACTGTTATTACTATGATTATGACTATATTTCCTCCACATGAAAGCCAAAAGACGTTACTTCTCTCAATTTCAACACAACAGAATTTTTGAGATCTTATGTCTTTTACGTTCACAGTGAAAAAGGAACCTTAATAACATAATCTAAAGGTCTGCAGTGAATTTAGGATTTAATCTTAAGTCAGGCACACTGTTCCTTCGTGGTCTCGTCTGCTTCAATTCTTTCAATGAGATAAGACCAGATGCTTTTATGTCCAACCTCGAATGGTACTTCGAACGATCAGTCGTTGGTAGATAAGGATATTCGCTCAGATAAGTCTGTGCGTTTTTAACTGTATGCTCTTTAGCGAAGTCTGTCAACTGCGACTCAGCGAATTCGTATGAACTTATATTTGTGGCAGCAATGTTTTCCATAGATCTAAACGCTTCTAGTACTGCTTTCTTATGCGGTATTCCTCTCAAACTACCCTGCCGGCTCAGTTTTCCTTCAGTCACATCAGTAAATAAATCGTCCACGTTGAATTTCTCTGATATTTTTACTAGTTTCGTGTTTGAACTGCTACTTACTTGACTTTCTTGCAATTGATTCCATATCTTCGATATTTCTGACGACGGCATTGAATGAGACTTAATGTTTTTCTTTACCCTCTTCTGTGGCCTTTCTAATTCTAGAGATTCAGTCGACTGCCTTTGCAGAAGTTGTTCACATTCATTCAGTTTTCGTGGCTTTTTAACTTCCCTGAGCTCTTCAATAGATTGAAAGTATTCCTTTGCTAATTTGAATCTATTTTTATACTCTATGTGAGCTGGTTCAATTTCTCTTTCAGGGGATGACTCGCTTGATTTGTCTGGACTGCATTCTATGATTTCTAATTCAATATCAGAAAGGCTTAGATACGTTGTTTCTTTATGTTCATTTGGTATTATTTCAATGTCAAAAGATCCAGACGTTTTTGTGTCTATACTAAGATTGCTAACTGTGTCTGAATCTTTGCTTGTCCATAGATTTGTAGGTGTTACTCCTGGGGTGGTCCTTTTTGATTCACAGTTCGAAAAGCTCCCTCGTTCAGCACCAGGTCTTTGGACAGCATCTGGAAAAATAACAATATAAACATTTTATTTTGTTTCCTTGAAATACGTAACGAAAAATATTTTTGTTTTTGTATCTATACCTACCTGAAGTTATGCTGTAAGATGGTGACAGTTTCTGTGAATCAGCGGAACTGGTTCTAAACACCCGCTTGGCAGGCTTAGGTGCTGCAGCAGTCTTTGTAACGCTTTCATAAAGCGATATAAAGCTCTTTACATTAATCTTCGGCAATTCATCGCATGACTTGTATTTATCTAAACCGTCGTCAGTCGTGTCGTTTGGTACTTTATTGAAAATATCCATCTCTGATTTGCTGAATGACTTCTTTCGGAGAATCTCGCCTATAATTGCACTTGATTGACTTTCTCTATTTTGATCTTTTACTGCCATCCTAACACGTTCTTTTGGTTTCGGGGCTTTACTTTGTTCTTTCACAGGTTCTACGTCAATAGTCTCATCGAAGGTCTTACTATTCGTACTGGTGTGAACCATTCTGGCTCTTTTATTTTTCAGGTTTACTGTTTCTGTAATATTTACATTAGTAGCTTCGTTGATTCTGTTTTCCAGAATGTCAGTATGTGTGTTTCTCAGTGGTGCTGCATTTAGATTGTCTTCGAATGGTACTATGCTTTTATCACTTTCTCTTTTTTGACTTACATTTTGTAATGATTGACTTTTCCTCCTGGCCCATGGTAACTCTTCAGTGTTTGACAAATTATGGAACAAAGATATTCGACTAGATACTAGACCACTCTCATGACATTCGCCGGTAATATCCGCTGTTGGAATATCTACAGCAGCTGGTTTCCCTCTGAATGTATCAATTTTATTTAATATTTGCTGCCTTGATGTCCCGAAAAATCTTTTAGGACTTGTTTCAAATGCTTTGAATACTTCTTCTGGTAATTCTTGTTTTACTGGCGGATGCTCATCACTTGAAGTCGTGTCGTTACTGAAATGCTTTTCTACTTTTATTTCAACCGGCCTTTCAACCTTACTTGAAATTGGAGATGGTGTCACTGTGCTTATTTTATTTTTAGGAGATTTCATTCTTAACGCAACCACATCAGCTTCTACTTGGTCTGTCTCTAATTTCTCATCCCAATATTTCTTCCATCTTCCTACAATTTTTTCATCTGAATCTACACATGTCGATTTCTGTTGAATTTTGTCATCGGATGAATGGACTGGTTCGTGTGCTTTTATTTCTAACTCTTTGTCATCTACTTGATTAATAGGTTTTACTTGACTGTAATCCCCTGCACTGAGAAAATTCTTGACTATCTGTTTACCCTTTCGCTTGGTTAATGAATCATGTTTTAACTGTTTAGAAGAAATACGCTTTTTCTTTGGAAGTATCGAAGTCTCTGCTGCTGATTTAGCCTCTATTTGCCGGATTCTCTCATCCCAGTATTTCTTCTTTTCAAGTACTATATTACTGTGGCTTGTTTCACCGAATTGCGTTTCATCTTTATTTTCTTCGATATATGCAAAGGGTTGGTCGGTTTCAATGCGAAGGGGTTGACTTACTGAAACAGATTCAGTGACATTTGTCTGAACCTCAGAAATCGTTCCTTCTAATTCGTCAACGTGTCTTTTCACATCTGTTTGCTCAGATGCAGAATCGACACTATCGTCCTTGGTTTGTTTAATATATTCTTCTTCCATGCTGTGAAGTCTATTCAATTCATCTGCAATGGCAATAGAACTGGTTTCTGAATTAGGAAAGTATTCTTGGTACATGTCATTTAGTTCAGCAAATGCCACCGAAACACTGTCAGTGTCACCCTGTTTCGTAAATATTTCGGTCCTGGAAAGATCTTTTGTGCCTGAGGATATACTTCTGTCGCTTTCTTCAATGATAGGTGTAAACGTTGGTCGTTTGATTTCCCATTTATAGGGTTTCGGTTCTTCTTGAGTTTTAGTAGGTTCGATTTTTAATTCGTTGCAAGTTTGCCATATTTCTCTTTCAGCTGGTCCCATGGTCGATATTTCTTCTTGCTTTAACCCGAAAGCGTCGTCACTAGGCTTCTGTTTACTAAGTGTCTCGGACAGAGTTGTACTTTCGTTATTATTGCTATCTGGAGAACTGTTATTATCATCGATACTTACATACGCAGAATCCCAAATATCTTTCCTGGGCGTGAGGTTTCTGTCCAAGTCAATCTGATAAGGTTCAAACTGGTTGTCGCTCGTAGTCGACGCATTTGAATTGTCTAGTGTAGTTTCTGTTAAATTGGACTCCAGACTATGAAATGTAGATGACACCGCCGAAATATTATCCTTTTTGAAATCTTTTGGCAAAGTTAAGTTATTTTGCAAAGGCTCTGACTTTGGGGTCTCTTTACATTTTTCTGTAAGTATTTTATTTGTTTGTATCTTTTTCTTACATTTTTCATTACCTGGTATAACTATAGCTTTTATTTCGGGCTCAGGTGAACGTGCTCTTAAAATAGGTGGCAAAGAAACGGGTGCTCCAATGATAAAGTCTGTCAAAGGTTGCGGCTGCTCAAAATGTCCGGATTGGTGATGATGCATAAAGAACGGATTCACGAATTCATTGCCTAGTGCTTCTTCATTTATCTGTTCAGGCTTCGGGTTTACAAACACAGATTCTTCACGATTGATTTTTTCACCGGAAATTATTTTGAAAATCGGTGTCTTTGGCCTTTCGTACTCATTCGGTTCTGGTTTCACAAAGTCTACATTATCTGCTTCCATAAATGGGTTATTATTATTAATTGGTGATGGTGTCAAATTAGAGTCGATAACAATAGTTATTGAACTGTCCCTTGTTTCTTCATTTTGCGAGTTATTTCTTTCATATTCTGAAGTTACAAATGGTCCCAAATTCTTAGCAGCAACATAATTTTCTTCAAACATTTCATTTAGGAATGGATTGTTTGCACTTGTTGGCGTCGTCCTATCATTAGAAACGTTATCTTCTTGATCTTCGTATGATACGTTAAATCCATCTAAGCTATCGGGACTATCATTTCTAGTAGATTCCATCATTGGTATATTTATTGTCACATCTTCAATTTCACTCCTTGAACTATTTGGTTCGCTATCATAATAAGTTGTAGACTTCTCTGCCCTCAGTGATACTGAAATATTTTCCGGAACGATGAACTTTTCTCTTAATTCCTGTATTATGTATGGTTTTATGTTAGTTTCTGTAAGAGTTGAATTAACGATATCGGGAATATCTTGTTGACTCCTTGATCGAATGTAATTTTCTTTTTTCGCGAAATGTAATTGTTTTTGAGCAATTAGATCATTGAAAATTTTACAGACGCGATACATGGCCAAAACTTTATAAGCAGCATTATTAAATCGTTTGTTTTTCGACGTTGTTTGCTCTTCACTGTTTTTAACTTCAGAATATGTTTCGCTATCAAAGTTCAGGATATCATTTTCGGTATCTGTTTTCATTAAAATCTTTGCTTCATCGTCACTGATTTTCTCCAAAGTACCATTTTCTTTTAGCAACATTTTTTCAGTAACAAAGTCAACTATTCGTAGGACAACTTTTCTGTCAGTTTTGACGTCAACTATATCTATTTCTTCACCGTCTTCCAAACAGAAACTTTCTTGTTCTAGAATACTGATGATATTGTTGGAGGCAGTTATCGTGAATGGTGAGCCAACAATGCTTTGACCTCTGCTTGTAATTGAGACTAAGTAATTCCCTTCAATATTCAAAACGTAACCAATTTTAGCGTGATCAGTTCGGAGTTCCACTTCGACCTCGATATCGTATTTTGTTTTCGGTATGTAGTAAGTTTTATTCATGTCGTTCTTTCCGTAGGATCTCAAGTACGTTGCTCCTTGTGTTATTGGCAATACGTTTTCTGTGAAAGTCTGTTTCGATTGTAAACCTAAGAGTTTTTGTCGGATCATCTGTGCTTTGCCAAGAATCGGTGGCAGGACTGTCATGCCATAAGTATCTCTAGGTCCTCGGATTAGAATAGTTATTTCTCCTGGGTCTAAAGCTTGCTGTGCAGTTGGATAAATCTTAAAGTATGCCTTATGGTTTACTTGAGCTGCTGTTAGTCCTGAACCCTTCGCCACATAGTCGAAAGTGAATTGTGTGGTTTCAGGGGAAGTTCTTTGAGAGACAGGTTTCGAAACAGGAGGCGTTAGTTTGGATAGTGCTTGGCGAATGCGGTCTAAGTAAGTAGCGAGCTTCCATTCTTGGTGTCGGCTTAACGAGTCGTTTGACTCCAACTCTTGGCGGGAGAAGACCTGGAAACGAGAAAAATGCTAATTGAGTTCTGGCATGTATAAATGTATTTTCGGGTAAACACATTTGGGGCTTTGGGAAGCAGTGAAATATTCAAGACACTTCAAAATCCATGTTTGTGTATGCCTTTTCAAAATCTGATAAGCCTACCAATGCTGACTACCTAAGTTGTAAACTTAAAACTATGAGACCAGTAACTTAAAGCCTTTAGGAGACCCCGCGGTCAATAGATCAGGTTGGGTATCACCTCTTCCTCCTCGCATCGTGTTCTTTATTACTGAGGGTCGTGATTACCCGGTCTGCGTCGAAATAACTTTTCCTTCCGTCTTTTGGTCGTGGAGAGGACCGTGCAGTTTGGTTGGGTTAGCTAATAAAAGAGAGACCAGACCTTAGAGTTAGACCTTTGTGAGGCCAGCGCTAAGGCTAACGAAGTGGCTGAATACTGGTCGAAGAAAATTTAGTGAAGGAATCATCGACACCAAGAAGAAGAAGCTAATAAAACCTAAATAATACTAGCCTTAAGCTTATACGTTTTAGAAGAAATCATGTAAGACAGTGAGTACTCACTGGTTCAACACCAAGATAATGATCGGCGATCGCCTGCGCATGCTTCAGCGACAGCCTCGTAGGGGGGTGTCCAGCGCAGGCGCCTGGCAGAGCCGCGTCTAACACCCCGCACAGCACCCAGCCATGCCGCCACACCGTGTCCAGGTGCTCCACTCTCACGGGACCAGCTTCGGCCAGCCATTGTAGCACGGACTGTTTCTGTTCCTCGCTTGAGAATACTACTGTGGAAGACGGTGGGGTTTTAGTAGGCTGAATGAAAACCGTTTTTAGGGAACGATGGACTGTGGTAGCAAAATTAAGGAGCGCATGAGACGTGCTTGACTAAAAATCAAACGGCATTTTTTTGAGTTTTCTTAAACGCATTGTTTTATTTTTTTTTATATTTACGTTCAAACATAATATTTGAACTGAACTAATAACTTTTTTATTTGCTTTTATTTTTAGAGAACGTTTTTAATCAAATTCTTAATCCCAGCACCTAGTTAAACTCTTGCGAAATTGATGATGATACGATGATGTTAGTTTTGGCCATTACGAAAGAATGAGAATTAAATAGACTTAGGTACTTTATTATCTATTAGGAACTGTATTGCATTTCGGTCCGTTTTACCTATAGTAGGTAAAACCAGTAAAAGAAAATGATTGGCTGTGATGACACGGAAGTTGGCAAGATTTCTAATTCGCTTAATTAATGCAAGGTGACTTGCAAGTCTTGCAAGACAGGTTAGACGAAGATAAACCGTGAGGTAACCTAAGAGAGAATGTTATTATATTTTTAAATCTTGATACTTGTTACCTAACGTTTTTATATGCCTCGAACAGACGAGGATAATTTTCTCATCAATGGAATCAGAGAACAATTGTTAACATTACAAAACTTAACACCAAACCAACCATGAATGAGTAATTTCCTTTATTTTCCTTAGTTACATAATAATATTATGAAACGCAGCGATTCCTTGTCTGTACCTTTATTATCTCTGTTAGTACAATACAATTGTAACTCGAGGTATTTTACTAGACGAGTAGTTCTACGTACCTTTATAGGTAGGTGATATCAAATATATACCTTTGAACGAGCAATTCTAGTATATACAGGGTGATTGGAAGTTGGGTGCAGAGCTTTAAGGCGAAGATAGTACAGACAATTTAGAACCATTTAAGCCATGGTTTACTTAGACGAAGTCTTACTATTTTTGCTTACACATTACTTTTATTAAATAAAATAAAAATGAATTCATTTATCATTCAATTTGACCATAAATAAGCAGTTAAGTAAAAATTTTGGGATTTTTCAAAAATAGTCATAAAAATTTGGTAAAAAAAATATTTAGACGAAGTCTAGACAACCATGACTTAAATGGTTCTAAATTGTCTGTACTATCTTCGCCTTTAAGTTTTGCACCCAACTTCCAATCACCCTGTATATAATCTGAATCTCGGCACAGATAATATAATACTAGATCTCGGCAACGGCTCCAATGATTTTCATGAAATTTAGAATGCAGGGGTTTCGGGGGCGATAAATCGATCTAAAGGTTTAATCTTTAGAAAACGTCGTTTTCTCTATTTTCACCCATTTAATTTTTTTATGAGGGCTTTAAAAAATGTAGGTAAACATACCAATCGGACAAAACAAATAACCACCCACTTCATTCATTTAGAAATTCAACTTCAAACACTACACTGAAGTTAAAAACGACACCACTAATATAACCACGTACATAATTCGCACTAAACTCCTTTATTCTTCAAAATGACTACGTTTTGAGAAATGCACAGACGAAAGTCTTTACTTATCTGACAGTACGCAGAGATTAGACAAAAACTGGTCGTAAATTAAGTGAAATTGTGTTATAAAAACAATTTTATGCACACGAGATAAGGATTATGGCAAAGGTTATAACGGTTCGCATGTGAATTGTTGGTAAAAGTCCGCGTAAAGCTGTGTGCACATTGAAAGTGATGGATGGGAGAGAACATTACCGCTCAAAGTGTTAGCGGAGTAAAGAGCTTGTAGGTAGATAAGTAAGAATTTATTCATTGGTGTTTGTAAACATTAGTAGTAGTGCTTTGTGCATATACACGTAAGGTTTAGGAAAGGACACCTTTTTCTTTTGCGTGGATATAATATACTCATGCATACTGCGCTACCATGGGGAGACAGCGCACTCATCCGAGAAACCGCCGCGGCTGTCCGTCACCGGACCCTCCTCTGGGGAGTTCCCTCCTCATCACCGGCGCATCAGAAAACATTGCAAGCCGTGACCAGCCCAGGGACCAAACCAGCACATGGGCGCCAGACGACCCCGTGTTGGTCGTAACGGGCCACTGGACTTAAGAGAGTGGTCAACGCTATACCGACACTCCTCCTCCCCTGCGGCCCCAAGGCAAGTACACCTACCGTAACCAGTCAGCCAATTAAAATCTTAAATTAGGTGCACAGGTGAGAATCCTATCACGTTAGTAAGACTATGCCATGGTAGGTAGGTAGGTACGAGTATTGTATAATCCTCCTATCGATTTCGACAACGGCGACCGACCTCATGAAATTATCGCCCAGCACGTGCCCTAATATGGCTTGACAGACCGAATTTTACGACCAGTAAATTTACTAACACCAAAAGGAACTTAGAGTTGGTACCTACCCAAATACCCATGAGCTTTCCATAGACCTTTATAAACGGAGCCTTAGGTCCATATATGTACCTGTAAAACCTTTACTGTCCCAGTCGTTGTGCTCTCTTCCTAAATTTCGCTTTCACAAGATACTAGGTCGCGATAAAGCTCTGTACTAAATTCTTTGAACAATAAATAAACACTTGGTAACTACTTATTTAGTTATATTTTAGTTTTTGTACATCTGAGAACTCTGGGAAATATTCTCACGTTTTTTTTTCCGAATTATAACAATAGGTGATAAAGCGATAAATGTCGAAAACGAGCTATGCTTGATATTTTTATTTGGATAGCAAAAAGTTTTTTGTTTATTTTGTATTAGGGTAAAACATAGTTAAAATACCTTGAAACTGCCACATTGCTGCATATTTTGCATAATTATTTAATTAAGAGCAAAACCAAGCTAGAATCCTAGCTGAGAGAGAGTATTCAAGAGGGACACCAACGTAATCTTCTATGCTAGCTACAGAGCCATAGAGTTTGATATCTTAAGTTTGATTGATCTCTACCGTAGATTTTGTAGTCAAAGCCATCCGAGATGAATCTGAATCTAGAAAAGACTTTAGTGCTTCGTGTTTTAGCTGCATGATCTCTAATCTAGCTAGAGCTGCTAAGTCACGATAGAGACCTACTAAGGTAATTGTTGGTTAACTGTTCAACTATTGAAAAGTAACGCTCTACGTACAAATCTCCCTTGTGGGCAAGATTCAATGACGATTTGAACATGATGATCTTCACGATTTAACTCTGCAATACGTAAGGATCCGGTCACCAAGGGCATGGCATATGGAAGAAGTGAGACTTTGCCTCTGCCCAAGAGTGTCACAGGGTACAATATGTCAGATACTTACTAGCTCTAAAGGCCGAGTCGATATGCTTCAGTATCTTGAAGAGGAAGCTCTGCTGGCCCCAGAATAGTGTGAGGAGAGTCGCCGGCGCCAGGTACCGCAGCGTGGTCAGTATGGCGTCCAGGGCAACAGACCACATGCCTCGGTTCGCTTCGAACTCAGGGTACTCCGGTATCGTGAACAACCCTGGAAAGAAGAGAAGGATTTTGTTAAACGTTTTTGATGCAGATATAGGTATACGTCGTCGTCATAATTTTAGCTAAAGAAGTCCACTTCTGGATCGTTGTCGCCCTCAAGCATTGGCACATCGACCGCTCTTATGCTTCTCGAATCCAGCGGATTCCTGCCTTCAAGTCATCGGTCCACCTTATCCATCCAGGCAGGTAGGTATTGCTGATTGTAAACTATAGCCTACTAAAAAGATTTATTATTATTTAGGTACTATTATTACCTATGTACGAATTTCTCCCATAAGAGTCTCCAGGTTTAAAATAGATAGCAAAGACTCTTGAGGACATATTGGGTTCCCAATTTTTTTCTTCGGAGGTTTTTCTGCCACAGTGTTCGTCTTTTAACAACTTTGGGAAATACATGGCTTCCCGTAAAGTAGTCAATAGTCACCAAACGGAACATATTATTTAACAAAATTACGTGTAAAAAAAGTCGCTTGTTTACAAAATTGTAATGGTGACAGAAAGCTGTCAACTTCTTGCGCTAATAAAGTGGCGACATCCGAGTTGAGGTGGAGTTTAGTGGCATACATAGGATGGACTGAGAAATATTCTCACACAAGATAAAAATACAAATTTAAAAAACCCCCGATTTTAATTTTTATTTCATGCTTTTTAAACTACATATAATATACCTAGTACCAGACACGTTTCAATCGACAATCTATCGAAACACGTAATAATGACACGATATCTTGCGAAAAAATCCAGATTCAAAGAGTAAAATGCGAATAACTTTTGAACGGCTAAACAGATTTTATTCAAACAGCTAAGAATACTCTCGACAAAGTCACCTTTCAAACAAAAAAAAACTAAATCAAAATCGGTTCATCCGTTTCGGCGCTATGATGCCACAGACAGACACACAGATACAAAGCAACACAAGTCAAACTTATAACACCCCTTTTTTCCGTAGGGGGTTAAAAATTGACCACCGTGTAAATAGAGACAAAGTGACTGTACGGCCAATAACCGTCTTTTTTCTGTTGGACAGCCAAACAAGCCCTTCACAACTTCGATCAACAATAACCGAATAGATAACGAGTCACGTAATGTCCCTTACCCCTCAAAATCAATTCCAAATTCTGTCCGCGTGAATATATACTTACTACCCTGCTTTTACAATACTTATTATGAAAAACTGAATAAAGTCACTCAAGTCTCAAGTGGGGTGTTATTTACCGAGTCGTATTTCTTGCGCCGACCCTACATCTAGTTGGTATTGTTGATCGAAGATTCACAATAAAAATTGTGGCAAAAATACTACCTGCCGTACAATCTCTTTATGTCTCTCACAATTTTCCCTTCATACCTACCTGATTAAGGAACGTTCTATTCTTCATGTTTATGCCTAGAATATAAGGTGGGTCTTCCCGGAAAATTTTCTACAAACTTAAAACGGAACTCATTTAAGAAAAATACTACTCAAAGATTCCCTGAAATCATCAAAGGAACAACTAATACCACTGCAGTTTCCTGGAAAAAAAGTCCTTATTTCTTAGGTAATACTGACCAATGCTTCGCGGGTGCTGCTCACTGAAAACATTTTCCTTGTACCGTCTCACTAAGTCCTCGATGCTGTCTGACATTTTCTTTCTATATCATTGACTCCATAATTTGTGTTACTTTTATGCTATGAAAGATACTTTATTTTTGATGCATTCAAGTATTTATTAGGTATTTTAAAGTACGTGTGTTGATTTTTGGTCGTGTGTTTTTTACTAGGTACTATAGTCCTACTTATTTATATTAGTTCATCATTATTGCAACTAGAAAATCATCATACATTTACAATCATACTATCTCTTACTAATATTAAAATCACACACACAATCACAATAATATTAAATCTTACTAATAATAAATGCGAAAGTTTGGAACACATCCATGTATGTTTGTTACTCAATCACTCCAGAACGGCTGAACAGCTCATAGGCTTTTGATCCCGGGAATATATTCCCTCGGGATAATTTTCGAATATCACGCGGGCGAAGCCGCTGGCAGAAGCTAGTCACACTAATATTATAAAGGCGAAAGTATGTGGGTGTGTTTGTATGTTTGTTACTTCTTCACGCTCAGACGGCTGAACAGATCTGGATTAAATTGGTACAGAGATAGATTATAGTCAGGAAGAGCACATAGGATACTTTTCATCCCGGGAATATGTTTCATCGGGATAATTTTTGACTTTCACGCGGGCGAAGCCGCTGGTAGAAGCTAGTTTAAAAAAAAATAATCACTGGATCGTTGGTACTGAGTAGTCGTACATTGTTATCGGGCTAGTCTTGATGCACTGGACAGTGTCTAAGTGTCTATCAGCGAAGACGATAGACGAAATCCCAAAATTTAAGGGAAGGATCACCTAACTTTTCGATACTTGGCAATCACATATTTTTTTGAAATGTTACCTATATCGCAAATTCGCGACGCCTTCGGGTTCTACTCAGTACCTAGCTATTAAATATCTACTGAGTAAATTTTATTTATTACCCGATTTTATCTGATGAAAATCGTCAATTAGACAATTACCGGCGGCATTAATATCCCCAATATCCCCATCAATTTTCGGCAAACCGATTGAATTTTAGTGTAATCAGCCTAATCAAGCAATCGATCTATCATCTATTATGTAAATTTGGTAATTGGATTCATAGATAATTAAATAGATTGACTAGGCCTACTCATCGAATCCTATTCATCATCAGCCTTTTAATGATCCCACTGCTGGGACACAGGCCTCCTCAGGAGATGGAATGGGCTGTACTGCATCAACATAAAATTCAGTGTCAGATTGCTAAAGATACTAAGTAATTCTGGCAATACATACGATCAAAGTAACGTGCGGTAATCCACCACGTGGGCCCAGTGCGGGTTGGTGGATGTCACATGTCTTCGAATTTTTGGTTCTAGGACTTGCCGGTTTCCTCACGATGTTTTTCCTTCACCGTTTTGAGAGCAGTGGTGATGAAATAATTTAAACAAAGTAAAGCGCCTGCCTGGGTTCGAACCCACGACCTACAACTTGTAGGTCGCGGCCAATACCACTGGGCCACCACTACTCTGATTTCTATTAAAAGCTTATAATTATGATTCTTTTTTTGTTAGGGTTCCGTACCCAATGGGCGCACGGTTGGCGCAGTGGTTGAGCGATTGACTGCTGCGCTGCGTGTCGCGGGTTTGATTCCCGCACGGAACAAATATTTGTATGACCTACAGATAGTTGTTTCGGCTCTGGGTGTTTGTGTATGTGAGTTTATATGTTTGTAAACGCACCCACGATACAGGAAGAAATTCCTAGTGTGGGGCAACGTTTTACATAAATAAGGTGGGTAAAAACGGGACACTATTACTAAGACTCCGCGATCCGTCTGTCTGTCTGCCTGTCTGTCTGTCTGTCTGTCCGTCTGATATCTGACACCAGGCTGTATCTCATGATCCGTGATAGCTAAACAGTTGAAATTTTCACAGATGATGTATTGCTTTTGCCGCTATAACAACAAATACTAAAAACAGAATAAATTAAATATTTAAGTGGGGCTCCCATACAACAAACGTGATTTTCTTGCCGTTTTTTGCGATAATGGTACGGAACCCTACGTGCGCGAGTCATATTCTCACTTGGCCGGTTTCTTTTTAAGCTATTGCATAGCTTCTATCGCGGGCCTTGAGCGCGGGGACCGAATCCAGATTTCCGTAACGAAAAAAACCTCACGCTCCCCACTCCGACGGGCAAGGAGGTATGGCTTGAAGGCCGTGCATCGTCTAACGTCGTTTCAGTTCGGCAGTCTTCGACACGGCGTTGTGTGCGATTAGACGTATTGTACGAACTCTTATTATTATGGTTTTTAAACTTAAGTTTCTCAGGTAAGAACCTGGTGTTTTTATAAGATCTCACGGGTGTGAACCAAGGTGAAATCCTAAGTTTCTATTTGAACTGGTGAATTATTGTACTTGTACTGCACTCAAATCGTAATCTAAATCTAACTGTAAAAATTTTCTTACTATTCGGCAAGTGTTCAATATTGCAGCTTTTTGTAGTGTTAGGTATGTGTATTTTGATAGATTGAGAACATTAACCGTATAGTTCGGACGGGGTACATTTTGGGGCTTGACAAGCATACCTCCGCTGGCTCAGCCGCGGCTCATTTTGGACCCCAGATAAATCTGGGGTCATACGACATCCTAATTAATATCTTAATTATTGACTAAGATACCTAACGAATCTAATGTGGGGGCTTTAATTAAAATAGTTGGATAAAAGGCGTACATGTAAGCGCAAATATTTTTTTTTAGATTAAGTGCGTAAGTTTATTAATTTACATTTGTTAAAAACAAATGTATTATTACGATAATCGCCATTTTGATGACAGTGGTGGTCGAAGCTAAAAAACATAAAAATGCAGATTTTGGACACCCAAACTCCACGACAGGGGTAGTGGTTTGCTAATTGTTTAATTATTGGTCAAATTCATCCATATTTCAAAATAAATAATTAGTGGTAATGAAGTTATTTGTTATTCAAAGTCGAAGTTTCGCGCCAATCGTGTTTGTTTACATTTTATTTTACACAATTATCACCCACCCACATGTAAAAATAATTACAAATATGACTACTATGTCTCTAAATATAATAAACAACAAGAAGAAGCCCAGATCTTAACGTAATTAACAAGCACCGGTCCAATAATACGTAAAATTCATTACCACTACTTTATTTAGTTCAAAACTTCCAATTCATCAATGATATTGTTTTTTTTATTGTAATAGTGGTGTGCCAAAAAGGTTTTAGCAATCGATTTTTTTATACTATCGACTCGATTAATGAGCAATTATCCCAAATCGATTCATAAAAATTAAAATAAACCTGATTTAGGCATAAAATACAATTAGTACTTAAATTATTACTATTAATTATTTCTTAAAGTAATCTTAATAGATTTTGGACATTATTTGACTACAACCAACTAAACAATTTCATCGAACCGTGGATAATTTCGCGCCGAATTATTTAACCGATTCAAAATTCAAATTCGGAATGCGTTCGCTATTCAAAACTATTTTGTATAAAAATAATAATGATTGAGTCTTTTAATGTTTGATAGTCTCAGAAGTATACAGAGTGCCTAGTATATTTTTATGTAAGTTTGTAACGCAAGTGTACATAAATTTAGTTTCGGGGAACCAACGATTTTGTGATTATTCGTTATATTGCAATGAGTGTCGTACTGGCCCAGTGGCTAAAGGCCTCGCCTTGCCTGAGGTCATGGGTTCAAATCTGGACAAATACCAATGATTTCCTTTTTCAAATTCATTAATGTACTTTCTAAGTATATTTTAGAAATCGTTGACAACGGTGAATGAAAACATCATGAAGAAACCTGGTCTTATAGTCTCAAATCGCCAACCCGCATTGAGCAAGCGTAGTGATCAATGTTCGTGCCTTCTCTGTATGAGAAGAGGCCTTTGCCTTGCAGTGGGACAGTTATAGGCTGGTATTATTATTATATATTGAATAATGAGTTGAGAGTATGGTATGGTTAGGTTTTGAATTCGGTCGAGTTTGTTGTAATGTTATGAAAATTGGTTATTCTATACATACTTTTAAAAGTTTATTTTTATTCGTTTTTAGAACATAAGTTTGGTTTGTATTTACATCTGCATTCCCCGAAAACTATTAATGTCAATAACCTTGTGCGTATCTTCTTGCGCAGTTCCTTTCCAAGCGAGTTATGGCTTGGTTGTCAACCAACTAAGCTGAAAATCATCTAGAAGCATGAAATTTGGCAGAAAGGTTCCTCAAGTGACGTAAGTGTGCAGTAAGAAAGGATTTTTGGAAATTGCATCCCTTTTTTTTTTTTAAGCTGTTGCATAGCTTCTATCGCGGGCCTTGAGCGCGGGGACCGAATCCAGAAATTCCGTAACGAAAAAAAACCTCACGCTCCCCACTCCGACGGGCAAGGAGGTGTGGCTTGAAGGCCGTGCATCGTCTAACGTCGTTTCAGTTCGGCAGTCTTCGACACGGCGTTGTGTGCGATTAGACGTATTGTACGAACTCTCTCTATTATTATTATTATTATTTTTTGTAAAGTTTTTTAACTACTCAGCTCTTAGGCTGGTTTAAACTACATTTACAAGCCGAAACCAAGTAAATGCAGCGTGTTGTGTGTTATGAGGAGGGTGTGTTTTGATGTGGACCTACTTCGTTTTCTTCTATTTGCAAGAACTTTCTAACTATACGACATGTATTTAAGATGGCAGCTTTTTGTAAAGTGATATAGAGGGTTTCTTTTAGACTTAGCAATTTTAAACTTTGAAGAAGGTGATTTGGGATAACGCCTGTTGTGGAGAGGACTATAGGCACAACATAAACTTTTTCTTGACGCCATATTCTAGTTACCTCATCCTTCAAGTCTGCGTATTTACTGATTTTTTCAGTTATTTTATTGTTTTCTGTATGTTATGTGTGTTGGGAACAGCGATATCTATTAGGTAGGTAACTTTATTTATTTTATCCTGCAGAGTGATATCCGGTCTATTGTAATGAATTGTCCTGTCAGTGAGAATGGCGCGGTCATAGTAGAGTTTATGTGTGTCATTTTCTAATATGGTTTGTGGTGTATAATTATAATAAGTAGTGTTTGCGTCCTGTATAAGTGTGTATTTAACGGCTAGTTTTTGATGAATTACGTTTGCCACTTGATTGTGTCTGTGTGTGTAGTCTGTCTGCGTAAGAGTTGTGCACGCCCCAGTTATGTGCTGGATCGTTTCTGGCTGTAAGTGGCACCTACGACATTTATCGTTTGTAACTGAAGGATCCTTGATAATATATTTTCGGTAATTTTTAGTGTTAATTATTTGGTCTTGTATTGCAATTATAAATCCTTCAGTTTCAGGGAACAAACTACCTATCTTAAGCCATTTGTTTGACGCGACTTTATTTATATGGGATTGTTCCAAGTCGTGAGGATGTCGGCCATGAAGTACTTTTTTCTTCCAGTCTTCCATTTTTTGTATCTGTGGGTTAATGTTGGTGCTATCTAGTGGATCTGACTGTTCAACTAAGTTAAGTGGAGTGTAGTTGAAATCATTTAGGGCTATAGTTTTATGAATATTGCTGGTACGAGATTTTGAGTGAAAGAATGTTTTAAGTCTACAGATTTGTTTTCTCCACAGATGCTGGATATCTATTAGACCTCTCCCTCCGTTTTGTCTTTTGATCGTAAGTCTTTCTATTGCAGATTTAGGGTGTAAGTTGTTATGTTTTGTAAGTGTGGTCCGAATGGTTCGCCCTAATTGTTCTGTATCTGTTTTTGTCCATTTAATAACACCGAACGAATACGTTAATATGGGGATCGCAAATGTATTTAGTGCCTTGATGAGATGTTTACCCGAAAGTTGTGTTTTACATAGAGCGTTAAGTCTCTTTTTAAACTCTGTCGTAAGTGTACCTTTAATTCTAACATGATCTAATCCCTTTAGTTGTGTATACCCTAAATATTTGTATAAATCAGTCGCTTCCATTGCTGAAAAATTTGTTTTCTTATCGGTCACCACGCTCAAAAAGTGTAACTTGAATTAATATCAAAGAAAAAGCAATACTGCATGAATAAAATAAATAAATAAAAAAAATATTATAATTGCATAAGTTGATACAAAATGCTATGCAATAGCTTTACCGCGGCAGTCCCCGAGTGCCACAAGTCTTTTTTTAATAGTTTTGTGTAACAAAATACAAAAGAGTGTAGGATGCCTTAGTTTTTTTACGTAAGAGTTTTGTACTTTAGTTATCAAGATGAGGCACCTAGGTGTGTTAAAAGTCCCCCCCGGTGGGTTCCCGCTTTGTCGATGCGGGGGGGCTTAGTAACCGTGGCTTGGTCACCCACGGTGAAGCGAAGAGGAACCCGAGGAGGGGCCGCTCGTCAGGGCTTTTGCCGATTAAGCCGACGACGTAGCGGCCAACTAGTAGGTTGCGGTGCCGCTTGGTAACAGGCGACATCGCAACTGAGGCGGGCCGCGATGTCTTATGGAGATTCCCAGGTCCCATACGATGTCGCGGCTGAGGGTTGGAGGCCGCGGTGGGAGAGGAGTGCCGGTATTGCGGTGCGCCGCTCTCCCTACCTTCCGCGGCCCGGACGGGGTCGCCACCGTCTGATGGCGGACGCGGTGGGGCCGCAGGGGAGGAGGAGTGTCGGTATTGCGTTAGCCGCTCTCCCTATCCCCTGCGGCCGAACAATGGTAGGTGGCGGGGCCATTGACCTTGACCCGTCACAGGGGGACCAAGGGTGCCATACACGGGGTCGTCTGGCGCCCATGTGCTGATTGGTCCCTAGGGTGGTCACGGCGTGCAGTGTGTTCTGGTGCGCCGGTGATGGGGGGACTCCCCCGAGGAGGGTCCGGTGACGGACAGCCGCGGCGGGTTCGCGGTGAGTGCTAACGCGTACCCGTGCTCCCGCCATAAGCGGCACAGGAGGACACCGTGGAGTTTTAGTGGGTTAGAGTCCCACATAACTGCACTATCTCCCCGTGGTAGTGCAGTATGCATGAGCATTTCTCCACGCAAAAAAAAAAAAAAAAAAAAAAAAAAAAAAAAAAAAAAAAAAAAAAAAAAAAAAAAGGTGTGTTAAAAGTGAAATCATTGTGATAAGCTGGTCGTAAATACATAGGTATCTAAGTAGTAAAGATGAGTAATGGATTGTATGTTACATCATTGGAAAAAAATGGCGTTTTCCACCAGTGGATGGAAACGCAGATGACTTTATAAGGACCAAGCCAATGGCCAAGATGTTTGATGGAGGAGCAAGTCTGCAAGAAGTATTGAGTGATGAGTTCGATTCCCTCTTGTTGCATAATCAAATCAAAACGAACTCAAAGAGAGGACACATGCCTCCACTCAATGAGAGGGAGTGGACTGTGTAATCCTCCACCCAAGCATAGTGCGGGTTGATCGATACATATCTGGGTACTAGGATTCTGCAACACGTTGCTAGAAAACTTTTTCAAATATTATATTTTCTGTTAAGACCCGCGTTCTGCAGTTATTAGCTAGACTACAATCGAGATCATAATTGTGTAGGACCTTGATAATGGACCATTATATATGTAGGAATATCAATTAGTTTCAATTGAAATGGAATAACATATGGTGGGCAATTGGTAGGTTGTTACAATAATCTAAAAACAGTACATTCTTCTATAAACTGCATGGATTATATTTGCGTTATATTCATAAGCGAAGGTCATTACAGCTGAAGTATGCTAAAATAAACAACCTACCTACATATATATATATATATACAAGGAGGCAACCAAACTATTAAAGAAACTCGAATCGTTCTAATCGAACTGATAAATATATACGAAGGAAAAACAGTGCTTGGGGGAGGCCTACTTTTTATTTTATTCGGACGAAATGGTGATGATTTTGATAAAGGGCAAAATAGTGATGATTATGATGATACGGATAGCCCGTTTTGAAGAAAATTATGATGGTATGGCCTATATTTAAAGAAAAGTATGATGATACGGGCTATATTTAAAGAAAAATATGATGATACCTGCTATATTTAAAGAAAATTATGATGATACCTGCTATATTTAAAGAAAATTATGATGATACGGGCTATGTTTAAAAAAAAATTATGATGATACCTGCTATATTTAAAGAAAATTATGATGATACGAGCTACATTTAAAGAAAATTATGATGATACGGGCTATGTTTAAAGAAAATTATGATGATACGAGCTACATTTAAAGAAAATTATGATGATACGAGCTACATTTAAAGAAAATTATGATGATACGGGCTATGTTTAAAGAGCCTTAACCCTGAATATGCCAACAAGCATGACCACAGAGAGATCAAGAAACAAGTAAAATTTAAAATACCTCCGTCACATTTTTATTTCATGCTTCATAATGTATCTATTAGTAGACACGCTTCGATCGACAATCTATTAAACACGTAAATTATAGGTAACACCCCTACATTTCCGTCGGGTGTTAATAGTTAAGAAAAGGTACACGTACGGGACTTTTCAGAGGAAATACCATTTGCTATCCGGATATAGGATGCATTCTATGCCGGAAACGACATCGGCATCTTTGTAGGTAAAATGACTATAGTCCTGACAATCTAAGTAGTTGGATTTGACAACTATAAAAATACTTAATAATAACTAAAGTGGATGTTTACGAATAATGATACTCACTGTTATAGTAAGGGTAACATAGTAATGAATTAGGATCATGAATTTGATTTTTCAATTTCTTACGTACAAAGTTATCGCGGCATGTAATATGAGGAACGTCATCGGCTTTCTTAGATTGTGACGATTATAGACAGGTTTACAGTTTCAGAAAAATATTACAAGAAAATCAGTAATCATCAGCATTTTCTTGCCCTTGTCCCATGTTACTAGGGGTCGGTGCAACCCGCAGGCGTATTACGTATCTTTTGCAAGAGCAAAACCATAGCGATTTTTGCCAATAATTGCTCTTCAATACAAAAGTTTTAGAGTTGTTGGCGGTTTTTTTTAGAAATAAGTGCATTTGACAAACAGGGAGCGATTAGCAAACGATTGTGTAGGACATACCATACCTACACTGCAGGTAATTCCGACTTTTATGACAAAAAGCGTTTGATCGCTATCGTTTTGCTCTTGCAAAAGATACGTAATAAGCCTGCCGTTTTCTTCATCCATTCCGTCCTGTCAACCGTCATGCTATCACTGACTCCCACGCCACTTCCAAAACAAATCACTTTTCCGCGCACAAACCATGCGTTCCGATAAAAACAAAATTAATTTAATAAACACAACACTGTTATCTACTTACTAATAATCTGTTTTATCACTATTTGCATTTTTATCACTGGCAATAATCACAGACGAAATTACGGGCCGTATCAAAGGTAACGCGCGTTGACCATTACTATCAAAGTATCAACGATTCGTTTTTTATTAGCCATCTCTGTAAATATCATTTTATCTTATCTTGGCTATGAGTGTATGTCTAGAACGTTGTCATCTAAGCTGGTGTTAGAAAATTCGAGTGTTTGTTTGTGCCGAGTGAACTCTGAGACCGCTGTACCGAATATAAAAACGGATAATTCTGGACTTATGCTCTGAAAGTTTCAGGAGAGTTTACTGGGCTGTTTATTGCTCATGTGAATTTAAGGATATTATGTGTATGGAAAACTTAAATATTTTGGCTCTAGTAGGTGGCCAGTATTTCGTTATTTACTAAAATCAAATATAATAAAGCCGGTATACAAGATGCTCATGCTCAACTAAACTCAAACTGGCAATGGACAGTTGTGATTGGTTGGCTTATTTTTTTGACATTAACGTGCTCAAATCCAAGATCCTAGACGCCCCAAACGTTACCGAAGTCTTTTAACACAATATCACTGGAATTGAGTAGTGTTAGCAAGTACTTGGAACGTACTCGTACTTACTAACTTGGACTTTAATTTTCATTCAATACTTACATTTTACGTCTGGGGCGTCTGGGCTCTTGCTCTATTGAGTAGATATATGTCTAGCTGAGGTATCATATGTCAAACTCTAGAGTTGTGATTGGTTCGCAGTTGATTTGTAGGTGTGGCCAATTTTGAGTTCAAGTCGAGTATGAGCATCTGGAATTCCGGCCGGACTTGTTGAGAAAACCTTTTATTAGCTTAATAATTAAAATTTGATCCTTACTTACTGTATAAAATGGATTTTTCTACCTTTACGGCTGCTTTACATAAAATTTACCTTATCAGTATTTTTGAATGGTAATTAATTACATACATTAATTTAATTAATACACAAAACGTAAAAGCAACTCCGTGGGAGCACTTAGTATAAAGATAAAACAAAGCATACAAATGAATCAGTGATAATGATGTATTTTTAATCAGTAAATAAACAGAACAAGTACCTACATTATAATGCGCTAATGAGATAGGACAATCTAAAGAATTTATCGCTTTAAAAAGTTGTATTTATAGAGGTGATTTGAATAGATACGGCCAGTATTGTAAATATAATTCAACTTTGTAAGTTGCTCGCATAGATATATAGAAATATCAAACTGTATTTGATATTTCTATGGTTGCTCGCCATAGTTCTTTGCTTGTGACAGCTAATGGCCCAGCGATTTTTATTAGTATATTTAACTTGCGACCCACGGATGCCAGACCGGCAGGTTTGTTACGTTTTTTTTGCAAGAGCAAAACGATAGCGATTTTCGCGCAATAATTGCTCTTCAATACAAAAGTTTTAGAGTTGATGGCGGTTTTTTTTTTTAATAAGTGCATTTGACAAACAGCGAGCGATTAGCAAACGATTGTGTTTTACCTACCATACCTGCACTACAGTTAATTCCGACTTTTTGACATAAAGCGTTTGATCGCTATCGTTTTGCTCTTGCAAAAGATACGTAATAAGAATACGGATCAAGTTTAAGGGGAAAATCTACAAATCCGTGATTAGGCCTGTCATACTGTATGGATCAGAATGTTGGGCTGTGAAAAAGATGGATGAAAAGAGATTGCATGTAGCAGAGATGAGAATGTTAATATGGATGTGCGGAGTGACGAGATTGGATAAAGTGAGAAATGAGGTGAGGATAGAGGCAGTTTGAAAGTGGCGCCAGTGACAGAAAAGTTGAAGGGAAACCGTTTGTCCAGGCATGGTCATGTGATGAGGAGGGATGAAACGCATGTTACCAAAAGAGTTATTAATATATATGTGGATGTATGGAGAGGGAGAGGAAGGCCAAAGAAAAGATGGATAGACTGTGTGACGAGTGATATGAAAGAAAAGGGAGTCAGTGATAGCGTGACGGGGGACAGGACGGTATGGAAGAAGAAAACGTATTGCGCCGACCCCAAGTAACTGGGATAAGGGCAGGAAGATGATAATGATTTATTAGTATATTTATAGATAGTATATAAGAAAGTAATTATAAACTATTTTCTAAATACAATCTACTGGTTTGCAGTAACAGCTTATGTGCAATTGTAGGTACAGTCAGCGACATTGATGGTAGAATGTCGAACGAATTAAACGACGAGGTATATTTGTCTGTGTGTCTGTTAGATAGTTTCTACCAAAGTGTAGTGTAGAAAAGCAAAACTATTAATCTTTTGACTGTATGTATAAACTTGACCTACTTTTTCTGTAATTTATAAGTAGCTGCTTCTAATAATAAAACTAGGTAAATGAGATAATGTATATGTATAAGGAAGTGGGTAGGTAAATACGTAACATTTAAATATTTTCCATTATTTACATAAACTATTCGTAAGTAGACATTAAAGTAACGATCCGAGACAGTTGGCAGAGATTATCTTGATAGAGGACTAGAAATGCTACAAGATTTTTTAGATTAGATTTTTTCAAAATACATACATAGATGCAGAATAATATTATTTTATTTTCCATAATGCCCTTGTTCTTTGTCCTTTCTTACTCGTGAGAATATTATAGATACGTACAATTGACATGACGTCTGTAAGAACGCTGAGAGCACAAGCTGGCCCAGTGAAGTACGGAGTTTCGATATAATAAGAGGCCAACTTAAAAAAAAGTTCTGTAACCATTGACGTGCAGCCTGCTTTAAGTACCTAATTCATGGGATTGGGATACAAATTAACTTTTTCCAAAGGGGGTAATCAGAACACTGTACTAACCCTTTGCCCTTGCTATCTTTATTCTTGATTCGTCTTCATCCATACGAGTACCTACCAACATCTTCCTACCTTGAAAAATAATATATCACGGGAACTTAACGCGATGATTTAGATTATTTATTTACCTAAAAATGTAAATAAATAATCTAAATCATCGCGTTAAACTCCCGTGATATATTGTTTTTCAATTAAGAAACGCGAAAGATTATAGTTAATATCTATCTACCTTTCCTCTTTGAATGAGATCATTGACATAAGTTACTGCAAGCAATATTTTATTATCTTTATCCGTTTTATTTCACAAAGACGTTTGCATCATGCACATATTTTTTAAGGTACTCATCACTGCCAAATTCCTCATTATAACTAACAGGTGTTTACGACCTGCTTACACCAAAACGCATACAAAAAGTACGTTAGTATCGATCAAAAGGACGTAACCGACAATTTTCACAAGATACGTTTTTCAATGCAATTTATAAGTTTGATGTAGTATGTGATATGGCTGATAAGGTACTATCGCGCCGACAAAACCTAGTTGGCACCTGTCAGATAAGAGATAAGTCTATTCATTAACAGTGTGTTTACCCTGATGATTGCATTCAATTTGGATTATTAATATCCTGCACCCTAATTGCGTAACGTGGTTGCAATCAGAATAACATTCGACAGCTGATAGGATAGATAGAGTTCAAAATAGTAAAATTTAATTTTTGATTTGAGTAAAATATATATAATTCTTAGCATTAGTATCATATGTATCTACATATAAACAACCGGTTTTATGATGAATAAGACATCTTGAGAAGATTATATGGGTTAAGATTATATTATGTTATGTAGACTTATTGAAAACAAAATATTATGAAAGGAGACAACTTGTTTTTGTACGGGAAAAAATCCCACCACACAAATTGTGGCGTATAGTGTATAAATGCATGCTGGTTTATTCCTTAGAATCTCTAGATTACAGTGGTAATATTAGCAAAACTTTATGTAACCGGAATAATGAAAATCGACACTCAAAGCATGACCTTTTTTCTAAATACACGTCAAAAAAGCTTGTAAACACGATTTTTTTGACTTTACACTTTTTTACTATTATTTCATTAGTCCGGTAAGATTTTTATATAATCTTTGGTCTGTTTATATTATAATGAAATGGTCACTTTTTATATGTAATACCTATGATTAAGGGTACACTAGTCGACGGCACGAAATATTTTGTGCGCCCCGCGCACAAAATAGTTCGTGCCGTCGACTAGTGTATTAAAATGCATGCTATATCAACCGACAACACGTGCGGAACAGATAGATGTTGTTATGAGCAGTAAGAAGCTAGTTCGCGTACGAATACATACTTTTGCAAATTTGTAGCGAAATTGATGATGCTTTAGAACGAAAACGAGTGCGCGAAATTTTATAAACAGACTTCTTTGGGAGTCTGGATATCATGAAAAAACGATTTATTTTCGTTGGATCCCACTTTTAGATCCCATTTTTTAGGTATTGGCGATGGGTCCCATTTACTATTCCCATTGAATCCCATGTTATAACAATATGTGTACTTTTAGAGAACCAGGGTTACCGACATAGCCCGAAGAATTGCCAAACTTAAGAGGCAGTGGGCAGAGCACATTGCTCGCAGAACGGATAGCAGATGGGGCAGAAAGGTTCTGGTGTGGCGACCGCGAACCGGAAGACGTTGCGGTGGAAGGCCTCCCTCCCACCAGGTGGACTGATGACCTGGTGAAGGTTGCGGGTATCCGCTGGTTGCGAGACGCACGGGACTGGTCTATGTGGCAACGCTTGGGGGAGGAGCTAGATCGATTTATCCGTTGAGGGGTCCTGGTCCAACTATCATGTCTAACTAGTTGGACTACGGGACTTCGGTAGGGGCAGTTGTCCAACTAATGATTGGACAACTGCCCCTACCGAAGACCCGTGGTCCAATTGATTTATTTTAATTATTTATATTAATATTCATCATCAGCCTTTTAATGTTCACTGCTGGAACATAGACCTCCTCTCTGTGAAAGAGAAAGAGCCGTAGCCCGTAATCTACCACGCGGGCCCAGTGCGGGTTGGCGGATGTTACAATGTCTTCGAATTTTTGGTTCTAGGACATGCCAGTTTCCTCACGATATCTACTTCTTTTTTCTTTTTTTTTATATTACAGTATTGGCTTGTTCTTGATAGTGATTTTGATAATGATTTTTCTTAAATGTATAATTATAATTCAATAACATTAAGATTTTCATTAACATTATATTTGTATGTTTTATTTAGCTGTTAATGTCCCACTGCTGGGCAAAGGCCTCCCCCATATCTTTCCAAGTGCTCTTTTCGAGCGACACTTCAATTTTAGTTATTTATATAATAATATTAATTAATATTTATTTTATTATTTATCGGTCCAGGCGTCCTTGAGTAATCGGGTAAAATACATTTTTTTTAAAGTTTCCGACGTATTGAGAACCTCCTCCTTTTTTGAAGTCTGTTAATAAAGTATAATCTCATTTTATTTAAACAATTATGTTGTTGAAAGTACCCACATTCGGATGTTTTTATGCATTTGGGATTCAACGGAAATAGTTTTTGGGATTCATCGACAATAAAACGTGTTTTTCTTGCATTTTTAAAATTTGGGATCCAACGGAAATACATAATAATGTTTTGTGGGATCCAACGCCAAAAATATTAAAATGGGATTCAAAAGTGGGATCCATCGAAAATAAATCGAAAAAACTACTGAATGTATCTGTTCAAAATAAAATTATTTGCATTGTTGAACTACTAATCTATACCGGTATGGAGGCCGTTTTTCAATTTTCCTTCTTCTTATGGTACTTATTTGCGCCCAAAGAAGCGTTAAAATTAGTGTTGATATATGGAATTTTCGAAGCTCATAACTTTCAAGTAATTTTTTTTTTTTTGCTTCCATACATGGCTAGATAATGATTAGACAAATTGATATCATTTTTTTTATTTTCATCGTACATCGTCAAACAGTGGAGTAAAATCCAGACTACGTTTGTATGGAAGAATTTTCGACTGGATTTTCGTTTTTTTTTTCCCTTAAATCAATTATTTTTCTGGCAATATTCTTCTTCTTTATATGTAATATGATAATGTATATTACATTATCATTTAATAGCAAGCTAGAAAAAGAATTGACTTCTTTGTAATGTTTGCTCTCAAAAAGTTTTGTAGGACAGTATTTCGCTACCGTTTCAGCAGATTTTTTTTAGCTTTGAATATTATTTTTAATCATTTATTCAAGGTATCTAAGTTGCCTACAGTGGAAACTTCGTTCCGGACAAGTAACTGGCGGGCAAACCGGGCACAGCTATTATTTTCAACTTAACACACTTAACACAAAAGACAAAAGGTTCTTCAAAATGAAGTTCACACCCAAATCTTCGACCCACATCCCACATTAGCATTTAACGTCAAAATATCCGAATAAGACACCGCCCTTGATCCGAAAATCTACTTCCCAACATATAATACACAGACAGAATACTGAGAAATTCTCAAACGTCGTGGATTGTGGTGTGGGTGTAATGCAATATTATCTACCGTCACTTATCTAAGTATACTTATATCTTTTGTTTCAAAAGATTGTAACAGTGAAATAATTATAATTTACACCTATTGTTTTGTTTATTGAATATATAAGCGTGCTGATTCCTTTTCCGTAAGATTTTTCCCCGACTGCCGAAGAAGGGTAATGTGTTTGTCAGTCTATGTATGTATGTATGTTTGTCCCTATGTGGCGTTCTAGAAACCAAATGCGTTGGCCGTTTTTGATGATTCTTACGTCAATCGATTTGTCTTAACCTTGCAAGTGTCACTGGCTACATTAAAATTGGAGAATAGAAAAATGGCGGATTAAGGGCGCCATATTCATCATCTGCCTAGCCTTTTTTCCAATTATTGTTGGGGTCGGCTTCCAGTTTTACCGGATTCAGCTGAGTACCAGTGTTTTACATGGAGCGACTGCCTATCTGACCTCCACAACCCAGTAACTGGGTAATACGATACCCCTTGGCAAGACTGGTGTCAGATCTCAGGCTTCTGACTACCCGTAACGACTGTCAAAGATCTTCAAATGACAGCCGGGACCAACGGCTTAACGTGAAATTAAGGGCGCCATATTGTGTGGGCTAAATTCTTTTAAAGTTAGTGTTATTAAAAAAAGTTAATACAAAATATCAAAAAACGCGACTGCTTAAGAAGCGCACTAAAAAGGCGTAAACAACAAGAAAATCATGCCGTGCAGTCGGAGGGTACATCTGGTTTTGGTCAGCCAGCTCGCGAATATGTATCCTCCGACTGCACAGCATGATTTTTTATTCTTCTCTTTTATACTGTATTTAAAATACTAGAGAAATACATATATTCGACACAGATGCAACACAACAGCAACAAACATGGAGTAAAGAAGTGCAAAGACAAATTGCGCTGAACGTGGCCATACCGAAAGGTTTATCAATGCAGCATTTTATTTAGCTGTGGTACATAATGTACCAGTGTGATGTTATGTTATGAAATGGTATAAACAATAAACTGTCATGCGATTCCAGCTATCCCGAGTGATTTGCCGTCATTTATTGAAGAGTTCTGATGTATATCTCTGAAGTTCTTCATCAGATCTTGATGAAATTTAAATGGGACCACACGACAAGCGCCAGATTTCAAATAAAAAAAAGAATCATCAAAATCGGTTCACCTAGTAAAAAGTTCTGAGGAGAGAGAACAGTCCTCCTTTTTTGGCTGTCGGTTAAAATAAAAAAGACTTGTGGCACTCGGGGACTGCCGCGGTAAAGCTATTGCATAGCATTTTGTATCAACTTATGCAATTATAATATTTTTTTTATTTATTTATTTTATTCATGCAGTATTGCTTTTTCTTTGATATTAATTCAAGTTACACTTTTTGAGCGTGGTGACCGATAAGAAAACAAATTTTTCAGCAATGGAAGCGACTGATTTATACAAATATTTAGGGTATACACAACTAAAGGGATTAGATCATGTTAGAATTAAAGGTACACTTACGACAGAGTTTAAAAAGAGACTTAACGCTCTATGTAAAACACAACTTTCGGGTAAACATCTCATCAAGGCACTAAATACATTTGCGATCCCCATATTAACGTATTCGTTCGGTGTTATTAAATGGACAAAAACAGATACAGAACAATTAGGGCGAACCATTCGGACCACACTTACAAAACATAACAACTTACACCCTAAATCTGCAATAGAAAGACTTACGATCAAAAGACAAAACGGAGGGAGAGGTCTAATAGATATCCAGCATCTGTGGAGAAAACAAATCTGTAGACTTAAAACATTCTTTCACTCAAAATCTCGTACCAGCAATATTCATAAAACTATAGCCCTAAATGATTTCAACTACACTCCACTTAACTTAGTTGAACAGTCAGATCCACTAGATAGCACCAACATTAACCCACAGATACAAAAAATGGAAGACTGGAAGAAAAAAGTACTTCATGGCCGACATCCTCACGACTTGGAACAATCCCATATAAATAAAGTCGCGTCAAACAAATGGCTTAAGATAGGTAGTTTGTTCCCTGAAACTGAAGGATTTATAATTGCAATACAAGACCAAATAATTAACACTAAAAATTACCGAAAATATATTATCAAGGATCCTTCAGTTACAAACGATAAATGTCGTAGGTGCCACTTACAGCCAGAAACGATCCAGCACATAACTGGGGCGTGCACAACTCTTACGCAGACAGACTACACACACAGACACAATCAAGTGGCAAACGTAATTCATCAAAAACTAGCCGTTAAATACACACTTATACAGGACGCAAACACTACTTATTATAATTATACACCACAAACCATATTAGAAAATGACACACATAAACTCTACTATGACCGCGCCATTCTCACTGACAGGACAATTCATTACAATAGACCGGATATCACTCTGCAGGATAAAATAAATAAAGTTACCTACCTAATAGATATCGCTGTTCCCAACACACATAACATACAGAAAACAATAAAATAACTGAAAAAATCAGTAAATACGCAGACTTGAAGGATGAGGTAACTAGAATATGGCGTCAAGAAAAAGTTTATGTTGTGCCTATAGTCCTCTCCACAACAGGCGTTATCCCAAATCACCTTCTTCAAAGTTTAAAATTGCTAAGTCTAAAAGAAACCCTCTATATCACTTTACAAAAAGCTGCCATCTTAAATACATGTCGTATAGTTAGAAAGTTCTTGCAAATAGAAGAAAACGAAGTAGGTCCACATCAAAACACACCCTCCTCATAACACACAACACGCTGCATTTACTTGGTTTCGGCTTGTAAATGTAGTTTAAACCAGCCTAAGAGCTGAGTAGTTAAAAAACTTTACAAAAAATAATAATAATAATAATAGAGAGAGTTCGTACAATACGTCTAATCGCACACAACGCCGTGTCGAAGACTGCCGAACTGAAACGACGTTAGACGATGCACGGCCTTCAAGCCACACCTCCTTGCCCGTCGGAGTGGGGAGCGTGAGGTTTTTTTTCGTTACGGAATTTCTGGATTCGGTCCCCGCGCTCAAGGCCCGCGATAGAAGCTATGCAACAGCTTAAAAAAAAAAAAGGGATGCAATTTCCAAAAATCCTTTCTTACTGCACACTTACGTCACTTGAGGAACCTTTCTGCCAAATTTCATGCTTCTAGATGATTTTCAGCTTAGTTGGTTGACAACCAAGCCATAACTCGCTTGGAAAGGAACTGCGCAAGAAGATACGCACAAGGTTATTGACATTAATAGTTTTCGGGGAATGCAGATGTAAATACAAACCAAACTTATGTTCTAAAAACGAATAAAAATAAACTTTTAAAAGTATGTATAGAATAACCAATTTTCATAACATTACAACAAACTCGACCGAATTCAAAACCTAACCATACCATACTCTCAACTCATTATTCAATATATAATAATAATACCAGCCTATAACTGTCCCACTGCAAGGCAAAGGCCTCTTCTCATACAGAGAAGGCACGAACATTGATCACTACGCTTGCTCAATGCGGGTTGGCGATTTGAGACTATAAGACCAGGTTTCTTCATGATGTTTTCATTCACCGTTGTCAACGATTTCTAAAATATACTTAGAAAGTACATTAATGAATTTGAAAAAGGAAATCATTGGTATTTGTCCAGATTTGAACCCATGACCTCAGGCAAGGCGAGGCCTTTAGCCACTGGGCCAGTACGACACTCATTGCAATATAACGAATAATCACAAAATCGTTGGTTCCCCGAAACTAAATTTATGTACACTTGCGTTACAAACTTACATAAAAATATACTAGGCACTCTGTATACTTCTGAGACTATCAAACATTAAAAGACTCAATCATTATTATTTTTATACAAAATAGTTTTGAATAGCGAACGCATTCCGAATTTGAATTTTGAATCGGTTAAATAATTCGGCGCGAAATTATCCACGGTTCGATGAAATTGTTTAGTTGGTTGTAGTCAAATAATGTCCAAAATCTATTAAGATTACTTTAAGAAATAATTAATAGTAATAATTTAAGTACTAATTGTATTTTATGCCTAAATCAGGTTTATTTTAATTTTTATGAATCGATTTGGGATAATTGCTCATTAATCGAGTCGATAGTATAAAAAAATCGATTGCTAAAACCTTTTTGGCACACCACTATTACAATAAAAAAAACAATATCATTGATGAATTGGAAGTTTTGAACTAAATAAAGTAGTGGTAATGAATTTTACGTATTATTGGACCGGTGCTTGTTAATTACGTTAAGATCTGGGCTTCTTCTTGTTGTTTATTATATTTAGAGACATAGTAGTCATATTTGTAATTATTTTTACATGTGGGTGGGTGATAATTGTGTAAAATAAAATGTAAACAAACACGATTGGCGCGAAACTTCGACTTTGAATAACAAATAACTTCATTACCACTAATTATTTATTTTGAAATATGGATGAATTTGACCAATAATTAAACAATTAGCAAACCACTACCCCTGTCGTGGAGTTTGGGTGTCCAAAATCTGCATTTTTATGTTTTTTAGCTTCGACCACCACTGTCATCAAAATGGCGATTATCGTAATAATACATTTGTTTTTAACAAATGTAAATTAATAAACTTACGCACTTAATCTAAAAAAAAATATTTGCGCTTACATGTACGCCTTTTATCCAACTATTTTAATTAAAGCCCCCACATTAGATTCGTTAGGTATCTTAGTCAATAATTAAGATATTAATTAGGATGTCGTATGACCCCAGATTTATCTGGGGTCCAAAATGAGCCGCGGCTGAGCCAGCGGAGGTATGCTTGTCAAGCCCCAAAATGTACCCCGTCCGAACTATACGGTTAATGTTCTCAATCTATCAAAATACACATACCTAACACTACAAAAAGCTGCAATATTGAACACTTGCCGAATAGTAAGAAAATTTTTACAGTTAGATTTAGATTACGATTTGAGTGCAGTACAAGTACAATAATTCACCAGTTCAAATAGAAACTTAGGATTTCACCTTGGTTCACACCCGTGAGATCTTATAAAAACACCAGGTTCTTACCTGAGAAACTTAAGTTTAAAAACCATAATAATAAGAGTTCGTACAATACGTCTAATCGCACACAACGCCGTGTCGAAGACTGCCGAACTGAAACGACGTTAGACGATGCACGGCCTTCAAGCCATACCTCCTTGCCCGTCGGAGTGGGGAGCGTGAGGTTTTTTTCGTTACGGAAATCTGGATTCGGTCCCCGCGCTCAAGGCCCGCGATAGAAGCTATGCAATAGCTTAAAAATAATATATACCTAATTTGATATGAATGACACTATATAAGGACGTGTAAAATGCGCAAATAAATAATGTACAATGAAATAATAGAAGAATAAGTGTATTGTGAGCTACAATGTGTTGGTTGCTGTTGTGTTGTGTCTGTGTCGAATAAATGTGTTTTTATTCTATTCCATTCTATTGGTTTGTCGGCTTGATAACGAGTTGTGGTAACAGCCGCTGAATTACGTGTTTTTTTTTTATTATTATTTTTTATGTTTTGGCTTCGCACGGTTTGTGCATTTAGCCAGTTTCACGTTTAGAATAGAAGTTCTTGTTTCTTTAGATTTTAGTCCAATGTCCTAGTTAGGCCCCAATAAAATGGCGGTAACTTTATTGGAAGCTTCTACGGAGTTTTGTCGACAACATGTGCAAACTCATGTTCTACCGCTGTGTTCACGTTCACTAATATTAATAGAATAAAAAACCACAATTTTTACACTATTTATATTCAATTTAACACAATTTTAGGAAAATAAGACAGAAAAGCAACATAGACGCCATCACGTTCCCGCCAAATATCCAACTTACGTGTTGTTGATTCAAAATTTAAAACCTAGACAGGCAATTGTTTTTTGCTTGTGTGGGAGAGACTCTCAGGCAAAGACTTTCCATCTTTTCAGATGTTCAAGCTGTGGGAACGGTAGATGATATGCAATGGCTATGCTTACTGCTTTATTCTTGACGGGTTTGGTGAAAACCGTTTTTGAAGGTCCTTGAAATGTACAATTTAAAGGCTAAACTTTCCAACAGATAAGTGATGTTAATAGAGAAAAACCGGCAAAGTGCGAGTCGGACTCGCGCACGAAGGTTTCCGTATCATTATCGCAAAAAAGGCACTTAAAACACGTTTGTTATATGGGAGCCCCACTTAAATACACACACGGACTTCAGACAGACAGACAGACAGACGGATCGTGGAGTCTTAGTAATAGGGTCCCGTTTTTACTCTTTGGGTACGGAATCCTAAAACGGCATTCATTTATCTAAAATTAGTAACTAATTCGTTACTCATAGGTACTTTGAAGTATCTTTTAACGTATTTGGCAATTAAATACCCATACAAATAAATACTAATAATACTTGTGGAATATATTTTTAAAGATAAACTCGTCCTAAATACAGAAAACTGAACAAAACCTACCAGCATCTGTTACCTTGTACATTCAGCCAGAAGGCCGTATGACATACAAATATGAGATAAAATATTTCATGGTAGTTATTTTGAACCTTATGTCAATAGATTAAGAACCATGGTGTTTTCTGTTGAGTCAGAAACGATAAAATCATGAGATAATGTCGAAAGATGAATGATTGTATTTTATGTAATAAGTATTGGAAATCACATGCTTTTCAGTTTCAGGGTTTGAATTCACATGACGACTAAATCATAGACTAGTTCCTAGATTTATTATTTTTCAGACTAATAATATCAAATGTTTAATTATTATTAATATTTATTTATTTAATTGAGGACAACCAACAAAGCAAACACCAAAATAAATTTTAAAATGTTTATATTTTACAAGCTTTTATTTAACTTGCAATGTATGTATGTAAGTGTGTTCGGTTCAAATCTTGCAACTGAATTTAAAAAAAGTTATCTTCAACCGAATAAGATGAAATATTGCATACACGTTTAGTTTGGGTGACAATGCATAGTTATCTAAGTGACGTCATTCTTAATCCAAAATGGCGGACGCCTCGCGTTTTCACCCGTGTAGTTCCCGTTCCCGTGGGAGTACAGGGATAAAAAGTAGCCTATGTCACCCGGGGATAGTGTAACTTCCCAACGGTGAAAGAATTTTTGAAATCGGTTTAGTAGTTTTTAAGTTTATTCGTCACATACAAAAATACAAATCTTTCCTCTTTATAATATTAGCATTGGTATAGATTTATTAAGCCAATGCCTGTTTTAATTACTAAAATTATTAATTAATGATGGATTAGATACAAGAAAAGGAGTCCCGACCCCGAATAAATTGGAAATGTGGCAGGAGGAAGAAAAAGGAGAATTATGGACTAGCCAACCCGCTTTGAATATCGTATTTTTTTTTATATCTGCATCACGGATAAAAATATATATATAAATAATACAAATACTTAACCCAAATATTGGCCTTTTTTAATCATCTCATTATTTACAACACTTAAGTACTCAAAAAAAACTTCTGTGTTTAAATTATTATTTTTTACTACAACATTTCGTTGTCGTAACATTTTATAAATAAACGGAATCAAAGCCGAACCAAAACCTTATCAATTTAGCAATAATTGTTATTGTTATTTTAACCTTGGTACTAATTAAATTAAGTACTTACTGCATTTTCCCAACGCCTCTTATCAGAAAAATGTATGTCATTAGCGGTTTGTTTGTTAACATTAAAATTTTATATTGTGTGGTTTTTTTTTCATGTATTTTTATATTGAATAATATATATGTTGTAAGAATAAATCTACATGACATTTTTCAGATCTTTAAGGTATGATTTATTGGTGAAATAAAAAACCACCATTACCATTGTTTACAATTTTCCAAACAGAAATCTTGATACTTATCATAAAAGAAAAAGTGCGCTGACTTTTCTATTTATAGTATAAAATAAGAAGTTAATTGCCTACTGTAGTCACTTTGCGTAAAATCAGATATTGCCCATTATGGGCGAGCGAGCCGTGAGACTGTTAATGAGTGCATGACCGTTTTAAGTAGACCGGACTTTATTGGAGAAGAAGACAATTTTTTTATTGGACGAGTCCGCCACTATTCCCATCTACTGCAACTCTGAAGGCCAGAATCAACAAAACAACCACCAGAAAAGCGCCGAGGCAATAAATGCGATTCAACTGTCTTGGAAAGAGTAAGACATGTTTTTGTCGAAACCAAAAAAAAAATGGAATGGAAGAGACTGATGGTGATTTAGTTGGAGAAGAGTAGAGAAGAACTTGTACTGTATTGAAGGTGTAATTCAAATAACTGAAAAGGGGCTTTGACTCGTCATTTACAAAACAACTTTTACTTAAAAAGTTTTAGGAACCATCCTTTAAACCGCGTAAGAAATCAGCTGATTCATAGGGTCTCTCAACTGACCTCTATTGACATTCGCATAACTCTACTATAATAGTATATCAGTTTTGGATATAAACTTTTTAACACATTTCAGCGCTTGTCCCTGTTGTACAAGTTGTAACTTATTTTTATAAGCATACTACAATAAAAATAGATTCCTACGTCTATTATTTTACCTGCCGTATTATATAGTATTTATAATAGCTAACTGAAACATTCGATCGATACATGTAGGAGCTCCTAATATTTTCCTTTCACTTCATCATCTGTCAGTACATGAAAAGTTGCTCCAGGTTTTAGTTACAGTAGGTACTAACGTTTTTTTTAAAAAAGAATATTCAGTTAAATACGAAATTGTTTTATAAAAATTTATGACCCGTCATATTGTCTACAATGAGCATAAAACACATTGTATTTGTTTTGCAGTAAGCCGTTTCGGTACATAACCATTTAATTTACATAATTTATGTGGCACTATGCGCAAAATTTAGAAAAAAAACCTGAACTTTACGCTGTTTTATGTAACACACACTGTTTATTTAACACGTCTAATATGCTAATACTTTCACTGGAATTTTTTGTTTTTTTTTTTTGTGGAGAATAACGGAGAATACGACCAAAATCAACACACGCTGTAAAACAAGTATCAAAACTTGTTGTTTTAAGTATTTTTTTGTAAAATATTTTACACTGAACACCTTTTCACGCTTGTAGAAAGAACACTGACGGAGGTGTTCTAAAATAATCACTATCAATTGTTTTATATCAGTAGGCTGAGCACAGACGGGGCGACACTTGAACAATGAGATAACACGACTTTGTTGACACTTCCATTAATACTTCCTAAGGAATTTAAACAAGTAAGATTAGTATCTCCTTGCTTTTTTCCTGCGGCTTCGCCCCCTAACCTATCTTACAGGACCCGTGCTCTCTTCTGGGAAAAATTTAGCCCAGCAATAGTTTTTAGTTTACTATCAATGACCAATAACCTGGTTAAGGTTTTTTTTTTTATTGGGACAATCCCACCGCATTATTCCCAAACCACTGCAACTCCTGATAGCCAGAATCAACAGTGGCGACCACCAGAAAAGCGCCGAGGCAATGAAGCTCGACGAAGTTCCGAAGAATGAATTTAACTGTCTTGGATCCCGCACCGAAATTAATCAGAAAATAATAACGGAGGAAGCAGAAAATACAAATTTCTACTTGGTTAAGGTTGCGGCAATCCGCTGTATGTACGAGCAACAGGACCGATTGCTGTTTGACACTTGGGGGAGGCCTATGTCCAGCTGTGGACGTCTTCCGGCTGAAATGATGACAATCAATGACAGAGTTTTCAGAGATTACCTGCTCAAACAAACAACTATACCTGTTTGTAATTTAAGTTTAGATAGTTACCTAGTTTAGATTAAAAGGTGTATAAAAGAGCCTTCGTGAGTGCTGATAAGTGAAGTATGTCTGGCACACCCTGACTGACTAATGCGATCACTCAAACTTCAGATATTTTTGTTAGATTTTACTCGTGGCTATACGAAAACTAGTGGAATATAAAGAGGTTTTATTGGTTCTGATTATTATTGTTTGACAGATACTTACATGTCTTACCAATAATTAAAAAAATGCAAAAGGTACCACTGCCTGTTTGATATTTTTTAACAAGGAGCCTAAATTACCGAATAGATTTATATAGACAGAATTCCTTAGCAAAGAAGTGATTACATTTTCTCAAGTATCAAGTCGGTAGAGTCGCAGTATACCGACAGATAGTTATTGTTTATGAAAAGGTTACCTGCTCTTTGTTTCCGTAAACTATCACATATTATAAATATAATAAAAAGCATTCTGAAGTTAATAACCAAGACATTACATATGTTTAAAAACACGGAAAAATTACTTTTGTTCGAGTAATTTTGTCTGTTACCACATATTAGGATGAATACAATAATTAAAAACTGATGGTTACTCATAGTTACAAAAGTGAGTGCTTTGTTTTTGTTCTTTCTTCACAAAGGAGAGATCATTTTTCGTGATATCTATGCATGAACAAATTATTTTAGGCATTCGTGTGAGTTTAGTGTGTGAAGGAACTGCTGAAAACAAAGTAATTAAAAAAATTAAAACTATTTGTAATGCGTTGTTGAATTGTTATTGTTAAAGCTTGTGCAAATGCTGAAAAGTAATGAATTGATCTACTTAATGAAATCTTGAGTTCATTCTAACACTGACTGACAACACACAGAATTAGGGCGGGTTTCTGAATTGAGTAACGCGTCAAATGTTGACAGGTTGCCAAAAATTGGGGGTTAACCGTTTAAATAACGGAGATGATCTAAATCTAAGCAAAGGAAGCGTACCTATTCGAAAATGTAAAGTACGCATCTACCGGACACCCGCAGCCTTGACCAGCAGCATTATAATTGCGTAAGTGAATTCAGCATGGCGAAAGATATGATCCCATCAATCGACCAATCACATGCGAGATGAAAGATGCGATGTGGGTTTCCGTCTATATGATTGGTCGAATGATGGTATCGAATCCTTTGCCTTTCCGAATTTACTTACGCAATTCTGCTGCTGGACGTTGCTCCACCTAGATAGAGGGAGGCTTTCCAACGCTGCGTCTTCCGGTACGCGGGCGCCACTCTAGAACTTTTCGGTCCCATCGGATATCTATTCTGCGAGCAATGTGCCCACTGCCACTTCCTCGCGCTATGTCGGTATCCCTGGTTCTCTTGCGGATGTCTTCATTTCTGATTCGATCACGCAAGGAAACTCCGAGCATAGCTCTTTCCATTGCCCTTTGGGTGACTTTAAGCCTTCTGATGAGGCCCATTGTGAGCGACCACGTCTCTGTCCCGTAAGTAATCGCTGGCAACACACATAGGTCATAGAATTTCGTCTTGAGACACTGTGGTAAGTTGGAGGGCGTTGCCGTGGCTGAATTCTGGGCCAAGCAAGACATTTAACGATAGGATACATATTCGCGAGCTGGCATACCAAAACCAGATGTAAGAATCATCAAAATCGGCCAACGCGTTTGGTCTCTAAAACGCCATATAGGAACAAACATACATACATACATAGACTGATAAACACATTACCCTCCTTCGGCAGTCGGGTAAAAAGAGTATGTTTGTCATCGACACGCTGAGAAGAATAAGTGGTAAAGAAGAGATTCTACAGACGTTCGCATTTTTTATCAATGGGAAATCTTATCGGGCATAGAGCTTGTGATAAATAATGAAATTAATTGAAGGTACAGCCTAATTAATAGAACTAAATACCGAGATAATGAAGCGTAAAATTCGTATTTCGTCTTAACGAATGAATTATTCATCCCGGTAATATTCTCATTTAATTAAGTACCTATTTACCTCCCCACATACTTCGGCTTACAGAAATAATAACCGACGCGTATTCAATATTTTATGAATACCTACTTGTTAATTAGTCTTCCAGTAAATTGCTTCAAATATCAGACAATGTTGAACAGAGTAAACGTGGGTTATTATTCAGACTATTCGAAGTATTCCCCGAAGATTCTGAGAAATTATAATTTTACCTTCCTAAATGTTTAAAAACAATCCTTCTACTAGGTATTATAAACGTGGCAGTTTATGAGGATGGATGGATGGATGTTTGTTACTCTTTCACGCAAAAGCTACTGAACGGATTTTGATGAAAATTTACAGAAATAACAGCTTATACATAAGCTCGGGTGTAGTAGCCGTGGCTTGGTCACCCACGGTGAAGCGAAGAGGAAACCGAGGAGAGGCCGCTCATCAGGGCTTTTGCCGTTTAAGCCGAGGACATAGCGGCAAACAAGTAGGCTGCGGTGCCGCTTGGTAACAGAGGCGCGATGTCGTATGAAGCATCCCAGTCCTATACGATATCGCGGCTGAGGGTTGGAGGCCGCGGCGGGAGAGGAGTTGCGGTGTGCCGCAACTCGCGCCGCGTGTCGGAGTTCCAGCCATGAGCGACACAGGAGGACACCCGTGGAGTTTTAGTGGGTTGGAGTCCCACATAACTGCGTTATCGCCCCACATAATCAGCCTTTTAACGTTCCTACTATTGGGAAACAGGCTTCCTCTCTGTGAGAGGGAAGGGCCACAATCCACCACGAGGCCAGTGCGGGTTGGTAGATGACACGTCTTCGAATTTTCGGTTCTAATATATGCCGGTTTCCTCACGATTCCAAAATGTATATGACAAGACAGCAATAATCTTTCAGAACATGATTTTAGTGTGAGATTTGAAGGCCTGAATAACCTTGTAGGTTCTCCTATATATATGTACCCAGGCAGGTTTGTACGTTTGTATCAGTGAAATTTCACTGGTATATAAACCTGCGTAATTACGAAGAAGAATCTGCTTAATTGTTCAATACGATGACTGTTTGGATAAATTCACAATTTTAGGTAGCATAACTAGTTCTTTTTCTTCTCGTGACGAAAATATAACCCTATTTTATTCAACCTACTATCTAGCGGCCCGGATATCTCTAACTAATAAGTAAAATTTAAATCTCTATTTGACGACAAAGCGTACAACCACGACATCATTGAGCTCTACGCAAAGTGACGTGCTAATGGCGACAACAATTGTCAAAAGTCCAAACCGTTTGCGATTGGCTATAGAACAACCATCTCACGAAGGCGGATGAATCGTAACAGTGGTAGTGCATGTCAATGCACTTCATTTTGTTAATTTTGGACTTTATGCTATTCCAAGCTTTGAAAATTGAAAATTTACGTTATTTTATTTAACTTCGCGCACGCTACACTCGGATACGCGTAATCGGTTCGAATTTCAAAACATTTCACAAATACCCACTTTTTAGGTAAATTGTTAATGTTTCTTCAAAACTACGTAAGTCTTAGGAACTAGTCTGTTATCTTCTAACTCTAATATCAGGCATATGTCTAACCCTCGTAACCTTGAGGGGAAAATATCTTCGCCTGCGACTAGTAGGCAAAATAGCAGCGGATCCAAACGCTCATCTTATCTCGCAAAATCAAACCCACCTGCAAATGTGACTTGTGCTAATTACAGTGATGCACACTCGATTTATCGGTGCTGTACCTTTCAATCCTTAGATTCTAGTGCTAGACTCGGGCCTCTTGAACGTCAAAAATTTAAATTTAATTGTAATAATAATTGTTTCTACCAACCATTCATAATTTGCTTGTTATGGAGAAGAACGGACGAGAAACTCCACACTCAAGTCACTTTGTCTATCCTCTCATCACTATCAAAATACAAGATAATACAAACTCCGGCGACAGTGCCCGATAAAATGTTGACCCGTGCGAACACAGCCTTAGCTACTGCAATGAGACAAAGATCAATGGGTATGCAAGACTCGACACGGTTCTTGAGCGTTACAAAAATATTACTTAATTTAATTGAAAATATGTTAGCGTGTTTAATAAGTTGTAACTTATGTTATGTAACTTTGAAGTTGGTGATTAACATACCAACCTATTGCCTGTGCAATAATGGTCTGTGTGAAAGGTCGTGCCCGTAGGCTCTTTCAATGCTTGGTCTGGCATAGATTGATGAGTGTTAATTGAACTCAGTTTCGTGCAATTGAGCAGGTCTGTTCAGGTGTAGACTTCTGATAATAGCTGAATATTGACCCAGGGGTAATGGCTCGATTTACATGTCGTAGCCTCGTAGATTCGAACTCAGACAGGCTCTATACTTTGTGTGTGACAAATATAATCATGATTGTCAAGACCTTTGTGAATGTTCATGCCTATAGGGTCTTTCTGTGCAAGATATCCTTTGATATTGATGGATGAAAGTCTCTATATATCGTGCTGTACTGTATGGCGTGTTTTTGGTGCGGACCTATGTTCAGCAGTGGACTTCTGATATGATGAATATGGTGATAAGCAGTGGTAGCCCAGTGGTAACAGTCTGAGTTATGTGGCGGAGGAAGGGGAAAAAGCGAACTAACTAGTTAGTTTCTTTACTTACAAATTAAATCTTCAGTTTTGTTGACCATTAGCGGTTATTTAATTTGTACTGTGTTTTGTGGCCATGACTTATGAGTTTATTATATCAGGTGAACGTTAGGTAACTGAATCACTCACGTATATGTTATAAATATCTATTACAATATAGATAAAAAGCTACTGTTGCATTGCATTGATAAGATACAAGGAAATAAACCCCAAAATCTAATCTATTTTACCGTTCTAACCTGCACTCCACACATGTGACACACTCATGTGTCACATTAAAACAATAGCCAATCTGTATTATTTAACAACAGTATCTAACTAAAATGTTATGGATTAATAAACAATTTATAAACAAACTTATAATAAAAATATTGTGCAAGCGCGTTTGAAAAGGGCAGAAGGGGAAGAACTCACAGCGCATCAAACAATTCGTCCATCAAGCCCAGAACGCTAGCTCCATTGCCACGTTGAATGGCAATACCGATTCTTTGGTCAGAGGCAAGACCAGCCCTATGTCCACGAAGAGAGTCGACTAAATACTTGCTGGTCCGAAAAAAGCCCAGAACGATAGCTCCATTGCCATGTTGAATGGCAATGCCGATTCTTTGGTCAAAGCCAAGACCAGCCCTATGTCCACGAAGAGAGTCGACTAAATACTTGCTGGTCCGAAAAAAGCCCAGAACGCTAGCTCCATTGCCACATTGAATAGCAATGCAGATTCTTTGGTCAAAGGCAAGACCAGCCCTATGTCCACGAAGAGAGTCGACTAAATACTTGCTGGTCCGAAAAAAGCCCAGAACGCTAGCTCCATTGCCACGTTGAATGGCAATGCCGATTCTTTGGTCAAAGGCAAGACCAGCCCTATGTCCACGAAGAGAGTCGACTAAATACTTGCTGGTCCAAAAAAAGCCCAGAACGCTAGCTCCATTGCCACGTTGAATGGCAATGCCGATTCTTTGGTCAAAGGCAAGACCAGCCCTATGTCCACGAAGAGAGTCGACTAAATACTTGCTGTTCCCGAAAATTCGATTGGCACTCGAACCTATTGCTATAGTCTAATGCTTCAACCCCAAACGGCAGTCTAATTGCATAAGTGAATTCGGCAAGGCAATAGACCAGTCACATGTGGATTTCCGTCTATGTGATAGGTCGATTGATGAGGTCAAAACTCTTTGCCTTGCCCAATTACTTACGCAATTAGGCTGACATATCCCAATAAGATTGATACGTTTGCGTTGTTTCAGGTGTTTAGCATCAAACAATAGACAGTTAAAAAAACCGGCCAAGAGCGAGTCGAATTCGCGCACGAAAGGTTCCGTACCATTATCGCAAAAAATGGCATAAAAATCACGGTTTTTGTATGGGAGCCCCACTTAAATATTTATTTTATTCTGTTTCTAATATTTGTTGTTATAGCGGCAACAGAAATACATGATCTGTGAAAATTTCAACTGTCTAGCTATCACGGTTCATGAGATACAGCCTGGTGACAGACGGACAGACAGACAGACGGATCGCGGAGTCTTAGTAATAGGGTCCCGTTTTTACCCTTTGGGTACGGAACCCTAAAAAATACCCAATAATTTTAAACATGAACTGTTTTTAAAACTGTTAAACAGATTATTTACCAATAACAAACAAAATAGGATGTTTCCTCTCCATGGTATATTTGTTTTACCTTCACCAGAAAAGGATCACATAACAGGGAAAATTCCGGGGAAAACCACTGAATTTCGACACAAAATAATTCGCGGAATCCATTTATTTTGGTTTGGCACACATTTTATGGGTACAGTAAACCGCACGTCAGTGGTAACAAAACTAGAATAAGCTGGGCTTTCATTCTATTAAAACTGGGTACTACTCTAGGCCAGCTCATGGTTTTTCCACCGACGTTTGGTCGACTATACCCTGACTGTGTCCCAACAATGTCCTTCACTATTTTGGTATGCAGAATGGATCTATATATATCTATCTCTATATAAATAAAAATGAAATGATGTTTGTTGAAGCGCTTCACTTAATAATGTCTGAAAAGATTTGGCAATTTTTGTTTTAAAATATTCTTTACAATGCATGTCCTCGAAAAGAGCCTTTTCCAAGCGGCCAAACTGTGCGGAAAGTGTCACTTTTTTCACTAGTGCTTTTTACTGTTCTGTATCTTTTTTTTTAATTTTTAACTCCGTCGTCAGCCAGACGCATAGAGTTTTTATTATTTGAGAAAAGTTTAAAAAATTAGTTAAGTACAGATTATCATTCATATAAGGTAAAATGAAACTAATACTTCATTAAAGGCGATTTTTATTACTCTAGATTTAAATTTTGATCAATAAATTAATTTTAAATATTCATTAAATATGATTGGAAGAACGTATATTTTGCTCGTGCCTTTTTGCATTATGATGTGACAGCTATTTGCACATGCGCAATAGATATGCCCGAGGAACTATTAGTTAATCTGTGGATATGCTGAGCGCGCTTGAATAAGTCCGCCATTTAATTAATGTCTTGCTTGGTTCAGATATATATTATTATTTTCTCGCACAACGCATAGTAAAATGTTGTATGATACACGTACGTAAGATGATTCTCGACTCGTGTCGATTTATTCACTCACTCGCTTCGCACGCTCGTGAATAAAAATGCCACTCATCGGGAATCACCTACCTTCCGCACTTGTAGCTTAAATAACTATTATACAAAGATTCTTATATATCTATGCTATTATAGTTTTTAAGCAAAACATTCGTGAAAAAATTAAAGTAATCACTGTTTTCTATGGGATTTTTGTATGAACTCAGACATTTGGAAGGCTACGTGTCGCGGGAATATAATAACTTATTCAAAATATGCCTAAAATCGTCTAGAATCTAGCTAACTACGCACTGTCGGACAAATTAACTAGGTCGGTTGTATTGTGAGTGACAAATGGGCTCCAACATAAGCGCTTAATCTTGACTGATATAAGCTACACTGAAAACACGTGGCTACGTAACTGGACTACAAACTCGTACTGAGCCTCGTCTGGAGTTTGTAAAACATTTCTAACTTTATAACAAATCACATATTTATATGGCTGGAATTTGCACACGATACAGGCATGTTTATGGCCATCCGGGCTGTGGGTTTTTTTTAGCGAGTTTTGCCATCGACATAAATATCGAAACCTCTATGATTGTTTGAAACTCTGTCCTAAGCACTCAACTTATTTATAGGTAAAAACATAAGTCACCCAAGCTTAGGCGCAGGCCACATTGAAATGGCGTCGAGCGCGGACATGGCACGGGCGGCTTCCTATTCCATTCAAATTTCATACAAAATGCATGGAAATAAAGCGCAATTTGATCAGGCGCGGGCGCCGAAATGCCGCGTCATAACCACGTCCGAGCAACGACATACCGTGTGTCCTAAATTGCGCTTTATTTAGCTAGACTCAGTTCTTTAGGCTGTGCGGTGTCCTACAGTAAAGGAATTTAAGATTTTTATTAAGATATTTTTATAGATCGGAAAAGATGTGGCCGATGAAACCAATTGGCAATCGTAGTTAGCAAATAGTAATTTAATTAGTCACAAAGTTCATTGACCTGAAGTTAAGACAGTTTGACCTAATGTCTATTGATTTAAATCAAGAATGTCTAAATACTTTGACGAATCAAGGCAACGGTGGCAATTCGTCACACGACATGCGGAAATTTTCGTCACAGCACAAAAATACAGTTTGAAAATAATTTTTAAATCGTCAAAGCTGATGTAAAATTCGAATAAAAGAAATGAATGAGCCGAATCAACATCGTTTTCATTGGTTTTCGAAAACACCCGTCCTACTTTCTCTGAAATAAAAAATTTATGCATGACTGCAACACGATACTTCTTAAAAATACTGGTTGATTGCTTGAAAAACAACAAGCCGATATCGGAGTTCCTTTAAATTTTTGGTTGGGAACAAGGGTTTTTCTTTTTAGGGTTCCGTACCCAAAGGGTAAAAACGGGACCCTATTACTGAGACTTCGCTGTCCGTCTGTCTGTCTGTCACCAGGCTGTATCTCATGAACCGTGATAGTTAGACAGTTGAAATTTTCACAGATGATGTATTCCTGTTGCCGCTATAACAACAAATACTAAAAACAGAATAATGTTGAGGAGTGTTGAGGAATGATTTTTTTGCAGTGTTTTGCGATAATGGTACGGAACCCTTCGTGTGCGAGTCCGACTCGCACTTGGCCGGTTTTTTTAAATAACGTTAGTGCAGCTTTCCCGAAGTATTTCGTTTACTTACTTTACTTTCGGCTAGATATACCACAGTATACCTAATAGGAGGTAAGCCTATCATTAAACATATAAATATATGATGATCGGCTTGCTCCCATAGAGAATTATGGAATCACTTCACCGGGGACTGAATCCATGACCTGCTTGCAGGCGCGGATACAGAGGTGGGAAGGGGGAATAAACGGGGGTCTCGAGTTCTCTACAAAACTAGTAGTATAAATGATCAACAGACAATTTATCTCCGAGGCAAGGCGCTAAAATTTTCGAGCTCGCAACAGAAGTCGAATTCATTCTGATATGATTGCATTTTGTCAAGAATCGTACTGGAAAACAAAACCAAGGAGCTTATTTATTAATACGATCAGAAAAGCAGGAACAGCATTTTCATTCACATCTTTCGGGAGAGCCATTTGCACCCCCCCCCCCCTCCCCTAAGCGAAATTCTCGCACCTGCCTGCTTGCACTGACTCCGTGTATGTATGTGAATCAGAATTTAAAAGTTTGTGAACGCACTCACGTTACAGGATAAATTCGAAGTGATAAAGTAAAAAAATGAACACGTTGCTAAAATTGAGAAAAATAAAACAACTGAACAACGAAATATGACGTCATAGTTCTAATTACAGGGGCTCTTAAATAAACAAGCAATTAGCGTCCAAGTTGTGCTACTTCATCATTACTAAATATAACATTGGACCTGAAAAACAACAATGATACGGTGGAAAATGAAGTCTGTAATTTATTATTTAAGCACTTTCAGTATGTTCTTTGAAACATGGTAAACCGTGTAGTCACTGCATAATTATAATAAAACTGTAGATAAGTCGTTTTTGAATACCTAAAATATTTTCAAAGAAAATAGCCAGGGTGTCAAAGGATCAGACAGACAGGACAGATCCCATTGCCAGCGTTTGTTTAAATTTTTTCATTGCAATCGGTTGATTCCATCAAAAGTTAGGTATATTTAAAGTCTTCAAGAAGTAAAATATCACAACACACGCAATTCAGAAACACGGACGGACAGTTCAACTCCTTCGATAGCCGTTGTGTATTTGACGTATTTTTCTGAATGGCGGTGTTAAGATTCTCCGCGGAAGACAGACCTTAGAAAAAAATTGGTAGGTAGGGTAGGTACTTAGGTAGCAAGGTAAGCAGGTAGGTAGGGTAGGGTAGGCAATTGACGGGAGCGAAGCTGCAGGCACAGCTAATAGGTAATATAAAAGCTGGTTACAGAAATCAGAAAATCTAATTTCTCTATTCTGGATTTGGGTTTCTCGCAACTATCTAGCTATCCCACAAGGGTTTGGGATGACATATCTTTGAAACTCAGTGGCAGTGATAGTAAGTTGATGGTGAACAGCGGTGGTGGGTAAGATATTTAGCATAGTATCGAAATAATTTACATCAGCAGAAATCGATCGATAATAATTTGCAATTTTTCTTTTGTTTAAATAAACATAAAACTGTCAACGAATGTTTTTAAGTTTGCTGTAGGAATTTCGGGTTGCCAACAAAGAGTTAAGAGCCTGCCATCGCTTTAGTGCCGTAAAACGGTTACTTTCTAAAGCATACTCCTTAGTAACGGCTGGTTTACAAGGTTTGAAAAAAAAAAAAATATTGATTCATGTGCATTATTTGTGAAACGTGGTTTTTTCGTGTAACTATCATATAATTTCATATAATAAAATAATCAACACGATATTTTTCACTAGTTTTGGATACTCCTCCAAAACGAATTGGATGTCTAAAAATAATTTAACACAGAAAAATTTATGGCTTGAATTTTTTCATAAGTCATAACTGAAATAGCAAGAATGTAAATGTAAAACAAAGAATATTTTGCAAACAAAACTGTTCATAAGGTTCAATATTGATATTCTGGCTCCGAGCGGGTGCACGGCCAGTATTGCGTTAACATTGGGGAATTTATACGCCTTAATTTAATAGCATACAGTTTTAGTTTTTAAAAAACTTTTTTTTTTGTATGTTTACCGATATCTCCGTCAATTGTGGACCGAACATAACATCACGCCAGTATGCTCTTAAGGGGTACGCAGATCTATCTTTGCACCGGTTATGTTCAAGTTTAATGATATTCGGGTAATCTATTCTGGCGTTATAGGTACCTTACTAAACAACTTGCTTTTAGGTAGAAACAACTAAAAAGTGAAAAAAAAAATCTTTTTAGCAAAAAAATACTAACGACTTCCAAATAAAAAACTACAAAGTGAAAAATAACTTTATTTTTGGAACTCGGTGTCCATAACGCAAAAAAATGGTACCTACGAAAGACACCGACCCAAAAATAATGTTTTTTTGACTTTGTAGTTTTATATTTGGAAGTCGGTATTATTTTTTTTGCAAAAAAGTTTTTTTTGTCCATTCATTACCAAGCCAAGAATTTTTGGCCACATTTTTTTTACATAACATGTGCTCGTTTACCACTAAAGTTTCGCCATCTCTGGTGTTAGCTGTCTACCAGTGAAGGATGAACATTCTTCTATGAAAAACAAACACTATTGAAACTTAATTACCAAACAAAAACCATTGCACAACACACGATCAGAAAATGTCGTCTCATCTTCATTACACGTCAGGTGCAAATTACAAAGGTATTGCGGTAACATAAATACAAAGGAAGCAAACCGAAATGTGCGCAGATAATTGATGTGTCAGGAGCACTGGGATGCGTCGTATTCACCGCGGACTGTGCCTTTACAATGGCCTGCAGTGTACGAGTAATATGCGAGTTACAGATCGGGACAAATTAATTGATGCTTGTTTTTGTGGAAGAGCTCGTGGCTAAATAATAACAGCCGCAAAGAAAGAAGAAAGAAAAAAAAATATTTGCGCCAGGCACGACGCATACCATAAAAATAACAAAAAACTTAAATACAATACAAGGGTTGATCTTCAACATTAAGAGATGCTTGGCGAGGTTGGTCCGTGGATAGGTGATCATCTTTACATAGCAAGTTTCCTCCGTGCCTCAGAAAGCACGTTAAGCCGTTGGTCCCGGCTGTCATTTGAAGATCTTTGACAGTCGATATGGGTACGTTATTTGCTAAGATATTCTTTGAGCAAAATACTGACGTGTTAATAAGCAATAATCTTATAATCTAGGAGCACTGGGCATGCATCGTATTTACAGCGGACTGTGCCCGTACAATGGCCTGCAGTGTACGAGTAATATGCGAGTTACACACCGGGACAAATTAATTGCTGTTTGTTTTTGCGGATCGGTTAACGGTTTTCTTTTGTTTTTTCCTTGAGAGTTTTTTGCTGATATATATATTCATTTAACCAAATACTTACGTGCTAGTTAATAGGTATTGATAGGGACCTACTTAAGGGCTAAGCAAATGATTTAGCAAATTGGCTAGTAATCCATGAAATTGGATCGGATATTGCCTAGAATGTGTCAGGAGATAGCATTTTCTTGAGAAAATTTTGGGGAAATTTTTCATTCCATAAATAAAATTTACTGATGCAGACGTTATAGCTTCTATCATCTGAAGCCATACAGTCTATACCAGTGGTGGGAAAACTATGAGCGAAATTTTAAGAAATTTCAGAGGAGTGCCAGAATTATAGGAAAATGCATTTTGTGTTGAATCTTTTAATCATATAAAACATTACAGCATTACACACTTGCACAATGATAAAAATTATAATTTAACTTTTATTCGGTTTTAGCATGCTCGGTGTTAAAATGGCGAGCGAGGTTAAAACCTTTAAATACCGCCACTGCTTTATTACACATAAGACATACTGGCTTACCGTTGTTTTCAGTAAATAAATATTTCCAAGCCCCGCGACCCGCAACGCAATCATGAACTACGCGGCTAGTCTAGTTGACTCTTTTACCTATGCGTCTATTATTCTAATAAGTAGAATTTACTTTATACTTCTGGACCGTCAAAACATAATTATCGCGGGCCATTATTATACTATTCTTGTTGTAGGACCGTCGGCGGGCCGGATTAAATGCTTTCGCGGGCCGGAGCTGGCCCGCGGGCCGTACTTTGCCCATCACTGGTCTATACTCAGTACCTTTGAAGGAAAATTGCTCTATGCAAGGTGCATGACGCAAGACGAGGCATGAGGCAAGACGACGCAAGACGAGGCATGAGGCAAGACGACGCAAGACGAGGTATGAGGCAAGACGACGCAAGACGAGGCATGTGGCAAGACGACGCAAGACGCATTTGCATATCAACAGGAATAAAAAACAATCGTTTAGAGACAATTTTAATTAATCGGGTGGAAACATTTACTTAGAATATAGGGGTAAGTACCGAAGTAACTGTGTAATAAACGTAAAAATCCTTAAATAAAATTACATATAGGAATAGATTTCTTTGTAGGTACTATTGTTCTGTGATGTACATATATATATACTAATATTATAAAGAGGTAAAGTTTGTGAGTTTGTGACGTTGTAGGGGACAACCTCTGGATATACTGAACCGATTTTGAAAATTCTTTCACCAGTAGAAAGCTACATTATTCCTGAGTGTCATAGGCTATAATGTCATACAATAAAATAGAGATCCTTATGAAAATTGCAATAATGTAACACAAGGTAGCAAAATGTTGCCTATAAAATTCATTCTTTGGCGTGCGCTGAGAAAACTATTGATGATAGATAAAAATTAGTAGGTAGGTAGGTAGGGCAGATAGGTAGAGCAGGTAGGGTAGGAAGGGTAGGCCGGCTAGGCAGGGTAGGTAGCAAGTTGACGGGAGCGAAGCCGCGGGGGTCAGCTAGTATCTATTAAAGTTCTTAACACATATGAGAAATTTGAGCGTCGATCTTCATATATATTCCGATACATATATAATGTAAGTGGTAGCTTGTTAACGTTCCAATGCCGAGTAAATTACGCTTAATGAGTTAATCGTAATAATCATTAACACGGCTTTAAATCGGATGGATTTTAAAAGAGACATTATTAACTGTCGGTTTGTTGTTTACTCGGATCGATTGAGTTGATCCGTTTGTTTGCATTTTGTTTGATTAACTGGTGTTTTATACATGGCTAAGAAAACTTCCCTTGTTACTTGGGGTCGGCGCAACACGTTTTCTTCTTCCATACCGTCCTATCCCCCGTCACACTATCGCTGACTCCCTGTTCTTTCATATCACTCCTCAACCAGTCCATCCATCATTTCTTTGGCCTGCCCGTCCCTTTATCTCCATCCACATTGCTCTGAAAGTACCTAGTCTACTGAATCATTACCAAAATCATCAGCCTTTTAATGTTCCCACTGTTGGGACACAGGCCTCCTCTCTGTGGGAGGGAATGGGCCGTAATCCACCACGCGGGCCCAGTGCGAGTTGGTGGATGTAACATGTCTTCGAATTTTTGGTTCAGTTTGCTGCTGGTTGCCACTACCAGAGAGGAGGCCTGTGTCCCAGCAGTGGGAACATTAAATAAAAGGCTGATTATGATGATGCTAATAAAAAACATGCCTGTAACGAATTAGTTTTACACACTAAACTACACGACTTAAGTTATTTCAACAATATTGCTGAATCTTTCACGTCCTATGCTAATAAATCCTTATATATCTAACCAATTTGTACAATTTACACAACTTTGAGTGATAAACAACGTGCGAGGAACTAAGGTTGAACCACATCCAGGTGTTAATTTTATATCATAAGAAGTAAATATACTTACATACTTCCTAATAAAATACACTTATCTACAACCGGCTTAAATATTCTGTAAAACGTATTCCCAAAATTTTTTTTGGGCATGTGCTGGCGTTTGACCACTATCTCACCTGATGGTAAGCGATGATTTGGTCAACGGTGAAGCACGCTTGCCTAGAAGTAACCTATTCACTCTGGACTTAAAGACCTCGAGGTTGTAGCTATCGGTAAACACAGACTCCGGCATTTTTTATAAGCGACACCTAAGGGCCGATTTCACCAATAAAACTAATCGCGATTACTTCAACTAAACTTAGTTCAAGCAAGTACAGCGTTCTGTTTGGTTGAGACCGCTGAGAAACTACCAATCAGAACGCTGTATTTGCATGCAACTCATCGCGATTAGTTTTATTGGTGAAATCGACCCTAAATGAATTACTAAATAAAATAGCAATGTCAGATTTTCAACGCTCGGCTCAGTGCCGAAAGTTGAAAATCCAACGGTGCAGTAGTGTTTTGTTTGAACTTACTTATGTTTCCTCGATGCAATGGTATATTTGGTATTGGGCACTGCCATGCGTGCACTGTGCGCTTTTTTGTGGTTGCAAGTGTAGAAACGAAAACCGTTTTAAATTAGGTATGTTTTTTGTATGTCTACTTCCTTAGTAGTTTAGTAGATATGTATCTAATTAAGTATATTTCTTTTTATCTATATCAATTTAACTAAGGTGACTTTCATAATGATAGACTATTAAAACGTTAGGTCTTTTACTAGCTTCTGCCAGCGGCTTTGCCCGCGTAAAAAGTGTTTTATTCAAAGACAAATATATTTTATTTCAACTAGGCCACCAAGCGGCACTTTTGAACGTACATAAAAATGATTCTACCGTGCATTCGGAAAGTAGCTTGTTATGGAGAAGAATGCACAAGAAACGCCATACATACATTTCAAAAAAAATAAAAAAAATAACCGAAGAGAACATTATACCGGGATAAAAACAGACTATGTGCTAATCTAACTCTGCGCCAAATTTCATACAGACCCGTTTAGCCGTTCTGGCCTGATTGAGTAACAAACATACATCCACACAGACATACGTCCAAACAATCACATTTACCCTTTCTTTTTTCCTTTTTTTACTAGCTTCTGCCAGCGACTTCGCCCGCGTGAATGTCGAAAATTATCCCAAGGGAACATATTCTAGGGATAAAAATATCCTATGTGCTATTCCAGAATATAATCTATCTCTGTACCAAATTTCATCCAGATCCATCCAGCCATTTGAGCGCCAAGAAGTAACAAACATACAAACACACACTCACAAACTTTCGCCTTTATAATATTAGTTTGATTAAGATGTATTAATTTTATTTATGGTCCTACCGATAAACCAGGAAAAAAAACCAGAACCCAACTTGACTCCTTAATTTAATTAATAACTTCACTTACCCAAGCTAACTACTAAGTAAGCCTACCATGCCTGGCTCTAACATGACTACACCCGCACTCAATTACCCGAACTAATTAACTTAATCGATAATCGTTAATGTACTCTCTGATGCATGCAGGGCACATTACACTAATGTAAGTTACTTAGCTTGATGTAGACAACAATGTTGTTTAGTGACCTAAAACATAGTACGCCATGTTAATGTCCTAAAAAATCACACGGATTAATTTCAGCCGTGGGTATATTTTCGTGGCCAATGTATAAAAAGACCAATTTTGGGCATTGGGTAATTTTTCGTGGCCAGAAGTGTAACAAATCAAAAATGTAACAAAATCACACGTGCCAATTTTAGCAGCAGGTATGTTTTTTTTTTGCCAGAAGTGTAACTGCCATGGTTTTTGCTCAACGTAACAATATATAAAGTTACAAAATGTTAATCGTCAAGTTATTGTTATTATTACAACAATTTGCACAACATGAATATCTTGCAACGTTTTTTTTATGTTACTTGCCAATCGGTAACATAAAAAAAAGTTGCAAGATATTCAAGTTGTGCAAATTCAGAGTAACGGTTGACCTGATGAAAGATAGCTATGTACTATCTCTAGATCTGTAACAACTATGGAAAATAGCAAATGTGCCTAACCCTCAGTTTCCCACCTTAAAATTATCGCAGAATTAGTGTGACAAATTGTCAAGCAAGCGTTATTTGCTGTGATTGGTTGAATGGATTTTCAACAGCCAATCACAGAAGATAACGCGTGCTTGACAATTTGTCACATTAATTCTGCGATAATTTTAAGGTGGGAAACTGAGAGTAAATCAATCACAGATATATTACCTAGAGTAAAAATCTGTCTGATGACAATGAAATGAGTCTGATTGTTTTGTGAATGTGTGATCATTGTAGGCCTTCTAGACGCTTGTTAACATTTGTTAACTCTCTCGTTTATACAATTTTTTTTTTTTTTAGTTTCTTACGACTTATTGTCGGGCCTACGTTGTCCCCCCATATCTAAGCACTAATACTGTAACATGGAAATATTGTAAAAACAAACCAATTTTTTTTAAAAGAGTAACCGTGGAGAAGAACCGGCAAGAAACTCCACGGTTACTCTTTGTAATAAATAATGTGTCCGTAATGTTATTTGGACGTGGCTCTGAGAAGTGGTCGCTCACAATGGGCCTCATCTCCGTAGAGATCCGCAAGAGACCCAGGGTTACCGACATAGCCCGAAGAATTGCCAAACTTAAGTGGCAGTGGGCTGGGCACATTGCTCGCAGAACGGATGGCCGATGGGGCAGAAAAGTTCTGGAGTGGCGACCGCGAACCGGAAGACGTTGCGTTGGAAGGCCTCCCACTAGGTGGACCGATGACCTGGTGAAGGTTGCGGGGATCCGCTGGATGCGGGCCGGACGGGACCGGTCAATGTGGCGACGCTTGGGTAAGGCCTATGTCCAATGGTGGACGTCTTTCGACTGATATGATGATGAATATTATTTGAAGATACACCACCGTTTCAGATCATATCAGAACAAACTTAAATGCTTATTGTTGAATAACATAGCTATTAAATATAAAATAAATAAAATTAAAACTGTTTATTCTCAGACAGAGACAGTATAATATAAACGTTTTTATTAAGAGAAATCATTAAACATGACCTTTTCAAGTCCAAAGAAACGCAATAAATTCAAAGTGTAAATCGTACTTACATAACATCACATGCGATGCCATGTTATGTCATGTAAATGGGATATGGGTGACTGATCATGAGATTGAAATTATATTGCTTGATCTTTGATGTAGTATATAAGTAGATACATTAACATCCGCGAGCGTAGGCTTAGCACGCATTGCGGTTTTTAGCCGCGCGGATTTTATTCGCGCGAATTTTTATCCGAGTACTGAATCATAACTAACCCTCACTCTGGATAAAATACTGCATGATTTTTGTTACAAACAAACATTACAATGAGAAACCATTAGTTAGCATATTTAACCATTGGTTGAGTTACCTACAAATCTAATAATCCCGAAGCCCGAGGAATGTGTGTGACGAGAACCTTCCTCGGGCTACAACGAATATTTGAAAAAATAAAAGCCGAAAAAATATCCACCACTGTTAACAGAAACTTTCCCATCAAGATAAGCTTTACAGCCCACTCAGAACATTTAATTTCACAATCTCAAAGAAATAATGTTAAAACGCGAAACTGTGTATTTTTCTCTGTCCGCCACATCACGTTCATAACCTAAATACGTGAGGGTTTAAACATTGGATGTCCAGAGCGGTTTGTAAGCGAGTAAAACGTGTTTAGGCGTACTGCCGTTCTATAGGCAGAGTGCCACTATATGACATTTGGCCGATTTTGAGTTTTTAATACCTGGGCTCTACGTTTAAAGCACGGGAATGAATTTAGAATATGAGCAGGGGAACAATATACCACGGGTATTTAACGCGATGATTTCGATTATTTATTAGATTTTTTTATTTAGGTAAATAAATAATCGTTAAATACCCGTGGCATATTGTTTTTCAATTATGAAACGTGAAAGTTGTAAAGTTAACATGAGCAGGAGGCAAATCCGCTACCAGCTTGGGGCCTTTACTGACCACTTTGGAACCAACGACATGCTCATGAAGATGGGTCTAACAGTGTGCAAGTTGTATGGGGAACATACGGAACGCATGGAGCACCTTCTGTTCACATGATGGACTGGCTGGTAAGCAAATGAGTCTCCTAGGGGTTGGATGTCCAAAACCAGAAGACTATAGGCTCATATCTCCTAGTTGGCTGATTGGGGAGGAGTAGGTAGGTTATCTAGGGGACCACAATAGATCCCAATGGGTCGAAGTGTCCGAGTTATTTCTCGGCCCCTCCGCAAAATAAGATAAGATAAGCAAAAAAATCTCTATCAATCTTTTAAGCAGTATTTTCTTACTATCAATAGATTCCTGTTAAAAAATAAAATCGCTCCAATATTCTATGTTAACAAACCCATTTTTGTTTAAATTATTTAAATTTACAATGTGCCTATTTGAAAGTGCGCAATTAGGATTGTTTTTTTGGCACTGGAATCGCCCACATATGATTTATAGTTGTTAAACAGTATCGATTTGTATTATCGGTTCTTAGGGTTCCGTACCCAAAGGGTAAAAACGGGACCCTATTACTAAGTCTCCACGGTCCGTCTGTCTGTCTGTCACCAGGCTGTATCTCATGAACCGTAATAGCTAGTAAAAACTGAGAACAAATACTAAAAACAGAGTAAAATAATTATTGAAGTGGGGCTCCCATACAACAAACGTGATTTTTTGCCGTTTTTTGCGATAATGGTACGGAACACATCGTGCGCGGGTCCGACTCTCACTTGGGCGGTTTTTTGTTTTTCGGCTATAACTCAAAATATGATTTTGTCAGATAGTGACACTCTAGCTGTAGGACTGTAGCGTACCAGTCATTTGCGAGCACTGGACTGGATAGGGCTACCTGTTGTATGACTGGATTAAGTAGAAGCTGGTGTGGGCTATAAGCAGAGATTATACGGTTTTTAATCCATACTTGCTGCAGATTTTGTGTAAATACTCTAAGAAAACTTTAAGAGTCTAGACTGTCAATATTATAAGCATTTAGCAGTTAACCGACTTCAAAAAGGAGGAGGTTCTCAATTCAAATGTATTTTTTTGTATGTTACCTCAAAACTTTTTAGTACAAAACTATTTAGTACAGTAGTAAGTAAGCCCACAGATTATTTAGAGACGACGTAAACGTGTTATTGTTCTTTAATGTTCGTTTCCCCACGACCATTAGTGCTAAATAAATCGTAATGTTTTAGTTACAGCTACAAAATTATAGTGCCACGAAGTGTACCTACTGGATATTTGGTTATTTAAAATAGCGAAATAACAGAGCAAAGCTAATAAATACGCCAGATATAATTCGAGAAAATTGTCTCGATAAGCTCTCTGATATTTAATTTTCGTACAAAAATCCCTATCATGCAGCTAGGTACCCTCCGTTTGGTAAAGAGCTTCAAATACCTATCGGGCCAACCCATTTTAGGTCACAATTTAGTCCAGCAATTAAGACGGGGGCTTAGAACTGAACCTTCGAAACAAGCAAATAAAAGATCCATTCTAAGCCCAGCCCACACGTTAGCCCTGTTTATGTTAACCCATTTCTACCTAAGGAATCTAATCCCGCACTTGCGGGATCCCGCTTTTTTGTGGGAATGGAAATAAAAATATTTAAGAAAAGTGGGATCAGATGACGTTCTGATTATTAATTAGACCCTCAGTCTTATTAATAAGTGATTTAACAACTTACCCATGGAACTCGTGATTTTTCTACAGATTTTTTATAGAAAATAATTTTGTATACAGTTTTTACCTTACAGCTAAATAAATTTTGAATTTCTATTTTGGTTGTGGGAATCCTGTATCGGTACGGAACGTAATCAATGTCAATCCAATATCGTTCCTTAAATTAAGCTGATGATTTACACGTCTTAAACATCATTATATTCGATTGACAAAGTAATGAGTAATAACTGTACTTGAAAATAATTAATCATATAAAGAAACATTACTTGTCTTTATCTATACTAATACTAACATAATAAAGAGGAAATATTTGTATTTTTGTATGTAACGAATAGACTTAAAATCTCTTGGTCCGATTTCAAAAATTCTTTCACCGTTGGGAAGTTAAACTATTCCCAGGTGACATAGGCTACTTTTTATCCCTGTATTCTCACGGGAACGGGCCCTACGCGGGTGAAATCGCGAGGCGGTCGCTATTTTCATATAAAAAAATAACTCCTTAATAAAAAACATAACTACTCCCGCAAATCCCGCGGCATCGATGAACTCAATCCCGCAGGCCTGCGGGATCGCGATTGTGTTGTGGGATTGGATTCCCTATTTCTACCACAAGCATACCTATTTTTATTAGCTTAATTTTTTAGCTTTAAGTTTTGATGGACAGTGGGATTAGTATGAGTTTTTTAACAAACTCGATTTCGAATACTCGCAAAATATTCCAATCTTTTCTTTAAAACCAAACTATAATCACTATTAGGTAATCTTTGCCGTTGGCTATAGGTACTATTCTCACGAATTTATTCTCCAAACATAGACCTCTGAGCGTCAATGTGAACGGTCCATTACGGATTCATGACTTTTCAACCTTCCACGTCTTGCCGTAGGTACAGTCGAGTCGTTTATAGCTTCGTCACTTTTAAAATGATTTTTCTTATTTTTCTTTCAGAACGCATGATATCTTTTGCAGCTAACAAACTGAATAGACTACTGAATTGAATAGCAGTCGGGCTTTTAGATTTTTTAAATTAACTTTTTTTATTTAAACTTAAGAAGAAGAAAAAAATTAGGCACCCACTATATGGCGTCCAAAATCCGCCATTTTTCTATTATCCAATTTTAATGTAGCCAGTGACACTCGCAAGGTTAAAACAAGTCGATTGACGTAAGAATCATTACAAACAGCCAACGCGTTTGGTCTCTAGAACGCCACGTAGGAACAAACATACATACATACAGACATAGACTGATAAACATCTTACCCTCCTTCGGCAGTCGGGTAAAAACTAAATTTAAAGCGTGAAAACAAAGCTCGAAATAGCTTATACCTTTGACCAATGTCTAGTTGACATAAAACTAAATTCATTTTTAATAAACAAAAATATCAATCAAATGTGTACTATTTGATCGTCTTTGTCAATGTAACATTTTTATTAATCAACCATGTGTTTTTCTGTGATATTGACATTTACAATATGAGTTAGTCAAGCAGTAAAGCAGATGCTATTGTATACAGAGTACAAAGCCCTCATTTTTACAGCGACTGTACATGCCATTTCTTAGTTTCTTCTCCGATACGAATCTGTGACGATTATGTAAAAGATCAGAGCAAATTACATGATTGTCTCATAAATATGTCCATTTATAAATTAACAATAGCTTCCAGGAAAGCACACAGTGAAAGCAGCATCCATAGTAAATTACAACATAATTAAAACAATAATAATCTACAGATCCAATCAGGGATTAGCGATCAGCAATTAATCCATTCTCTCTACAATTGCTTAATGTTATATCATGCACTTGAAAGCCGCCTTATTTCCAAGCCAATAAGATCGAGAATCCATTAGTAATTACTTTCGGTTTTAGAGCGTCGCGTGCACTGTCAAAGTTGTTTGATAAAAACTTGACGTTGTTCGCAATTGTTTTTTTTTGTTGTTGTTTTGTTTACATAATTGTGTATAATGTTGTTTGTTGTAACACGCTATGGTCATTTATCAAGTGTTAGATTTTTTATTGTTATTAATAGCCTGACGTTTCCTTTGAATACATTAGATTTAAAATTTTATTTGCAATGACGACGTGTAACGGTTCGTAGTCAGTTAAGTAGGAAAAAAGCATTAAGATATTAAATTAGATTTTTTTTTTATGACTTTGGTGCTTCATAATATTATAGGTAATTAAAATTGTTTTTCACGACGTCTGTATATAATTATCCTATTATAAAAATATTTATTAAATAAATATATTAATTAATATTTTCTCTGTAACCAGCCATGTTTGAAAAGCCGCTTCGCGTTTGCTCGGTCAATAATACAGAGTTATGTAACAGCAATCAAATCATATTACTTTATTTCATCTAAACCATTTAAAATTACTTTTGAATTGTCATACAAAAAAGATGAATCTCACGACCTAAAGCACGAGAAGTGAAGTCTTAGCTATTGGGCCACCACCACATTACGTTAGTGAAAACCAGTGGGAACCGTATCAAAATCCGGTGCGTGGTTTAGAAGTATAAGAGGAGAAACAGACAAAGGCAGACAGACTTAGTTTTATACTATTTAATAGAGACTAGACTCACTCACGCCTCAGGAATTCATGTGATTTATAATAGTCAGTAGACTTTAATCATCTAAATTGCATGGCTATTGGTCGAATCTTTGCGTGACCCAAATGCTGGCATTTACGTTGACCAAAGAATTTGAATTGCCATTCGGTGTCGTAATATTTGTAATATTGTGGAATCGCACGTTGCCTTTTAAATAAAATAGGTCTAAGAGAGGGTGAGAGGTCAACCGTCGAATCCGACTCGGCTGGGCAGCGTTCGGGAAGTTGCACGGTATCTTCTCGTCCAACTAACCACATTGTCTCAAGACGAAATACACCAGTGTGTGTTGCCAGTGATGATATAATGGCTCTGAGACGTGGTCGCTTACAATCGGCCTCATCAGAAACCTGGTGAAGGTTGCGGGGATCCGCTGGATGCGAGACGCACGGGACCGATCAATGTGGCGACGCTTGGGGGATGCCTATGTCCAGCAGTGGACGTCTTTCGGCTGATATGATGATGATGAGCCCTAAGTACAGGTCTGGTGGAGCTCGTAGCTAAATAATAATAGCTGCACTAAATCTTCAAGGTTAAGCAACGCTTGCCGAGGTCGGTCCGTGGATGGGTGACCATCTTTACATAGCGAGATTCCTTGGTGCCTCGGAAAGACGTTAAGCCGTTGATCCCGTCTATCATTTGAAGATCTTTGACATTAGTTACGGGTAGTCAGAAGACTGAATTCTGACGCCAGTCTTTCCACGGGGTATCGTGTTACCCTGTTACTGGGTTGTGGAGGTCAGATAAGCAGTCGGTCTATGTAAAAAACTGGTACTCAGCTGAATCCGGTTAGACTGGTTGCTGACCTCAACATATTGGGCAAATGCGAGGCTTATTGAGGCCTAAGTATAGGTCTGCTGAGCGAGGTAAGATAGGTAGACGAGATTGTTGCCGTCGAGGATACAGCCTGGATGAGATTGATGCAAGAGACGAGCGTGGGTATTAGCCCAAGAAAAGCGGGGACGATGTCGGGCTGCTGTTCCTATCTTTTAGTCTAGCATGTTTTTACCCGACTGCCGAAGGAGGGTAATGTGTTTATCAGTCTATGTATGTATGTATGTAAGTATGTATGTATGTATGTATGTATGTAAGTATGTATGTATGTATGTATGTATGTATGTATGTATGTATGTATGTAAGTATGTATGTATGTATGTATATATGTATGTTTGTTCCTATGTGGCGATCTAGAGACCAAGATCCTATGGGCCGATTTTGATGGTTCTTACGTCAATCGATTTGTCTTAACCCCGCGAGTGTCACTGGCTACATTAAAATTGGAAAATAGGAAAATGGCGGTTCTTGGGCGCCATATTGTGGGGGCCCAAATTTTTTTTTTCTTCCAAACCTATCGTGTGGGGTATCAAAATAAAGAATTTTAAGAGGCTATTTCAAAAATATATAACACTTATATGATTAAATGTACAAAATTCGAAAAAAAATAAAACTAAAAAGTTATAAATAAAAAAAGTTAATTAAAAAAATCAAAAAACCCGACTGCTTGAAAAGCGAACTAAAAAGACGTAAACAAGGAGAAAATCATGATGTGCAGTCGGAGGATACGTCTGGTTTTGGTCAGCCAGCTCGCGAAATGTATCCTCCGACAGCACAGCATGATTTTCTCCTTGTTTACGTCTTTTTAGTTCGCTTTTCAAGCAGTCGGGTTTTTTGATTTTTTTAATTAATTTAAATTAGGATTTTTAACCCTCGACGGAAAAAGAGGGGTGTTATAAGTTTGACGTGTGATCCTGTGTGTTTGTGTATCTGACTGTGTCTCATCATCAATTATACCTTCTAAACGGATGAACCGATTTTGCTTTTGTTTTTTTTTTGTTGGAAAAGTGGGTTTATCGAGAGTGTTCTTAGCTATGTTTGATAAAAATCAGTTCAGCCATTCAAAAGTTATGGGCGTTTTACTGATTGAATCGAGGTATTTTCTCAAGATATCGTGTCATAATTACGTGTTCAATAGATTGTCGATCGAAGCATGTCTACTACTAGATAAATTATGTAGCATGAAATAGAAAATTTGTTTAAGGGATTTTTAATTTATTCTTGTTATAATCAGGATTACAAATTATGTCAATACGTACGTGAATGCTCTATTCACGTAAAGCCGGATATAAATTTAGAGTCCCAGGTTTGTATCATGTTTGCCTTTATGAGCTCCTTCATACCTGAAACAAATACACGAGTAATTAGTATAGTTCTATAAGGGGGGCGGACATCGTGGCTAGATAATTACTGTCGCACGGGTCGATCTTCAAGGTTAGGCATTGCTTGTCAAGGTCAGTCCGTGGATGGGTGGTCCCACTATCTACAGAGTGATGTATTGCATTGAGACTCCTTCGTGCCTTGGAGAGTACGTCAAACCATCCCGGCTGCCACTTCAAGATTTTTGACAGTCGCTACCGGTTTTCAGAGGGGTGACCACAAGCTATTAGAGTAAGGTTATTTTGAGTGTGCATCTGTCCCTTTTTTACAGTCGAACTATAATAGTTTTGACATGTCGTGGTTCGGGGGCAGAAGCCCGAAATCTCGGACAACCAGTTTTACCAAAAGGTATCCCAGGGACCTTCACAAAGCAGTAACTGAGTTGTTATCCAGTTATTGGGTGCAAACATTTTTAGGCAATAGCTTCATGTACCGCAACCGGTTAGACTGTAAAGACAAAAGGCGTATATATTCCGACGCTCGGAGCCAGAATATCAATATTGAATCTCCTTTTGGATAGTTTTGTTTTTTGCAAAGTATTCTTTGATTTACATATGCTATGATATATTTACATAAAAATATCGTATGGTTAATTATTTTTTTAAAGCAAAACTATTAAATACACGAATAAAACATGTTTCACAAATAATGTACCTACATGAATCAATAATATATATTTTTTTTCAAACCTTTTAACCTAGCCGTTACTAAGGAGTATGCTTTAGAAAGTAACGTTACGTTTTACGGCACTAAAGTGGTTGGGAAAAGCTAAAATGATGAGGATATCAATAGATTGGTTCGTTTGCTATGATTAAGAAATAACTTCTCTAATTTCACATATTCTAATAAGAAAACCACTTTTATTTTTCATGTGGGCATTGAACCCAACGACAAAAAAAGGAAAATTGAATACGCTTGATAACTCGAAAAATAAATACACCAAATTACGATAATCAATGAACTCTTTCTAAATAACCGTAGTTGTTTATTTATAGATTGTCAAGCTCCATTGAGTAGATACTTAAGGTCATTGCACTTAGCAACATTACCTGATGAAGTAAAGAGTTGAAGAGAATTTCTCTCATTTACGTCGCCGGGCGGATGACTGGTGAATGACAAGATTACTAATGGTTTTATAGTTTTCTAATGTTTTTACTTAGAAAACATTTAAAATGAATATGTGATTGTGTCCGCTGCATGTGAGAGGGTTCAGACAAAATAAAATTATACCAGCAAAAATGATTGTTGTAAAGTCCAAATGTGAGGGATTGACCATGTGAGATTTCGGTAATTACCGCTTATCCCATACCACGTACTTCTCACAATATCTTTATAAATTACTAGCGGACGCCTCGCGGTTTCACCCGCGTAGTTCCGTTCCCGTAGGAATACAGAGATAAAAAGTAGTCTCTGTTACCCGGGGATAGTGTAGCTTCCAACGGTGAAAGAATTTTTGAAATCAGTCCATTATTTTTTAAGTTTATTCGTTAAATACAAAAATACAAATCTTTCCTCTTTATAATATTAGTATAGATAGCCTATGCGTTATTCTGATGTATAAGCTATTGTAAAGTTTCATCAAAATCCGTTCAGTAGTTTTTGCGTGAAAGAGTAACAACAAATTTTCACGTTTACAGTAAAAGTAGAATATTTGGACTTTTTGAAAATCATTACCGCAAATTGAACGTCTCTTTACTTAGAATCCCAGGACCGATAGATGGCGACGATGCTTGAGGATATTGTGGGTATAGGGCAAGTCCCCAAGTCCCTGTTCGGGCGCCAATGTAACGTCAGATCGGTTCGGGTTAATTAAAGCGCAAGATCCCAGTATATAAGTGGTTTTTCCACACTCTCACCGAAACACGTCACAATCAAAATATATTATAAGTTTAAATAGGGTTGTTGGTTACAGTTGGCTGGTCAAAGTTATCTTAGATTAATATTTTTAAGTTGAGGGTGGAATAACAAAATAATGCAAGAATAAAAAAAGACTGCCTGTCACTCGGTAGGGGCGCAGGCCAGCCAGCCAACTCCACACCTTGAAGCCTTCAAGAAAGGAAGCTTCTCAAAGTCTCGAAGACCCCAACTTAACGTCGGCACCAACTCAACAGTTGGCCCAACATAACCAAGAACCAAGTATTTTTTGAACTTTGAAGGTAGAAATGGGACGCGACTCTACGGAGTCAGTCAGAAGAAAGTTAAACGTCGGTCGTTTTTGTTGACAAGTGTCCAACATCAATCATTATCTCCAATCGAATAGAATCTAGGAGAATATCCTCACGAAAGAAAATTACTTTTTCACATTTTCAATTTAGTTAGCATTGTGAGAATTTGCATTGCTAACTGCTAAAGCTCTTTCAAACGAAACTAATGCTTTAATTAGGTATTTTGTTCTAAGTACCTAATTAACAAAAACATAATTTCATACTCGTGACTAGAGGTTGTTGACCATCTTAAAAACAATTCTATAATTAGAACAAAGAACCTTCGTCAATACATTGCCCGCTCGACTTATTCTTTTCAAATGATTTCTTGTTTCCTAATCTTCTAATTCCAATTAATCTGATCACTCCACAACGCTTTTGTTCTTACCACATCTTATTTTCAACTCTACTGCCTGAACTTTACAGTTAATTTTACCTTTAATGTTTTTTTCAGGAAACGGGTATTACAACGGTATTGGTCGCTAATCGTATCTTGACTTGAGGAAAACACTTGGGTTCTAAGTACACAGATGCAGGAGTTTGTTTGTGATTGTGTAACGCGTCTACACATTGGTCGGCCAATATGGCGAGGCCAATGTTCCGGGCGTTACGTGGCGTGGCGATTACCTAGTGTCTACCGATTAGGTACAGTTACCTAGGTAACAGTTTTATGCAATGGATCTATGTACTAGTCTGTCTGTGGTCATGGTTTGTTGATAATGTTGGTATTAGCAGACAGGGGTATTCGAGTGACCATTCTGTTAACTTGATTACTAATAGCCTAGAAAAAAAAAACATTTGCTGCGTAAAAAATCTTAGTTAAGGCGCAGTTACCCCATAGTAGCTGATTTTAAAATTAGGCTCACGTCTAAACGGTTAGTTGTAATTTTTTGAAATAAATATATAATACATGAGACCATTTTTTCAATAATTTGATCTAAGAAAATTTTGAGTTATATTCGTATAACATAGCATTATTAATTTGTAAAGTTATGTCTAACATGGACAAAAAACGACTACCGCACCAACACCGCCGGGTGTATTTTAATGATATTGTCTCCAACTCAAATACAATTTAATTATTTGTTATCCACTAGGCTTTTTATTAAAGTTATAGAATAATAAGGAAAGTACTAAATTTTGGGTCGCACGGGTGTGAAACGAGAGCAGTCGTCGTCTTAAGTAGTTTCACAAGAATTATATGTTTATTATGGTAATAGTAATGTTTCCTGAGTCCATTAAAATCCCATGAGAGCAAAAAAATAATTTTGCACTAAAAAGTCCTACATAATATATTCTCATTATTTGTAAATTATATATAAGTTAGAAAGATATTTTAATTTTAATATTTTTGGAATTAATCTATGCGCATGGAGTTTAGGTTAGTCAAATATTTTTATGCAAATCATAATTAAAATACATCTTGCATAATAATCGGCGTAACCAATTGAAAAACCAAAACTGCAGAAACTTAGGTAGGTACTTACTAACTATTATTTTGCTAACGTCATCCAAAAAGTTTAATTAATCTCTGCTAGAAAACTTAAAAAAAATAATCATTCCATGTTAAATACGAGTATTATTATATCATAACTGAATAACTTGATATTATATTCTTCGCTTCGCTTATTTTATGTGCCAACAGAGTCGAATAACGAACGAAAAGTGTAAACATACCTGATCTGTTTGTAACAAGATATTTTAGTAAAGATACGTTACAATTCCGGACGGAACAGAGACGCTTAAGCGTAAATCCGCATAATTTACGTCGCTGAAAATGAGTCGCCGAAATTTCACCGTGGTAGGTACTGTGAAAGATGATATAGCTATTAAACGTTTACCTACAGATATGACGTCTAATTGAGAGGTATACAAGAAGAAAAGTTGAAAGGCCTGCCTGTATGGCCTGGTCAAGACCGCGGGAGTCCGGTGGATGCGAAACGCACAGGATCAGTGTAGCGACGCTTGGGGACGGCCCATGTCCAGCAGTCAAAAGTCACAAGAAATGGTCTGCCGATCCCAAATTAATAGAAATAAGGGCAAGATTGCTCATTTAGCATTCAGACAGGGATAAGTATTATGTTACAGAGTAGGAGTTCCTGAAATTGCGTTGCGTTTAGTCCCAAATATTATTTCAGTTTTGCACACAATTTAAGCAAAATGTCGTGACAGTTTTTATTGGTTGAAGGCATTCCATCCTTGGCCAGTTTTGAAAAATCTCACGCCGAGTAATGTTTATCTTAGCCCACATTACGTTGTATGCGCAAAACGGCGGCAAACAGCTCAATTATATGTTATGTTAAACCATCATTTCTTCTTAATAGAATCTTCAAATATTTGTTTCGCATTTCAACTACTCAAATGGCGTAACGTTTGAAATTATGAAGCTTGAATAAAATCTGTGTTAGTATTTGGGAAATGTTGATATCCAACAACTTACCTACAGCGTATCATGATTTTTTTCGCTTGTATGAAGAATTTTTTATAAGGAACCTAATTGAGTGATTATGTAAGGATCGTAGCAAGTGGCGTTTCATCGTTTCTGCCTAGTACCATGGGAGAAAGGCGTGAGTTTATTTATGTTATGTGTATATTATATGAACTAAAAACATCCCCAGCATTCTTTGCTCAGTTTTATATACGGTATATTTTTCTAAAACCGAATCAGACAATAACGCTAGAAGCAACGCCTTCGCAGATCAGTCCCATCTATGGAGCCGTCAAATAATCATCGACAAACCTAACCTTTACACAAATAAAGGATCTTCGTTTTATCAGAGAGTTCAGTTGTCATCTCAGTGGAGCCATTACCTATATTAAATCTTCCACACAATGCGATCGATTTTCAATCATTCCAAAAGGGGAAGACCAAAGTAACCCTACTCATCAAACCCTCATCATTCATACTCATTACTCAAAAATTAACACTTCATGTCTGCATAAAAATGGAAAAAAGAAGTGTCTCCACCGACAGTCAAAGAGCATTAAAATCATTAATTTACAAACAATAATTTTAACTGTCATATTGTCCAGTTAAAACTTCCTACACGAACAATGTAATGTTCATGTTGTAGCCTGTTGAATTGGACATTTCATGAATCAGCTAACCATATTATTTAATGTTCAAAATAAGACGATTTACCTGAGATGGCGAGATGCTTTAAATGCGTACCATAAGAGCTGGTTCGAGAAGACGCACGCGCAGGGGAAATATATCGTTTGGGCGTATTATGGCCAATTCGCTAAATATCCAACTGTCTAATTCGCAAATGGCCCAGTTTGCAATTGGTCCAATTTGCAATTAGTCCTTTTCGCAATTGGTCCAGTTCGCAATTAGGGGGCGTCCTTGATTACGAGAGATGTTTTTAGACGACCTCCGCGTGAGTTTGATCTGGGAGGACTTGGGGAGCTCTTTGCGCGGCAGAGAGTAGCAATGGCTAGATTAAAAAAAAGACATCCTTACCATTCAATGATAAGGCCGGCTACGTCATAAAATGGCAAATTCTATGAATTGGCTACGACATCCGCATAACATTGCGTGACGAATTTAGTCATTAGGTATTTCGTTGCTAATGTTCTGCACAATATGTTACGTTGTATATAGAGATAATCTCGTTGCTTACAAAACAATAATGTAAGGTTTTTAGGTTTGTAACAATAATGTGTTGTAATAAGCGATCAATCATGGTGTGGTAAAGAGAGCAACAAGACTTGCATTGTTTTCTGATTGTTTGGGACTAACTATATACATTCGGTGGCCGGGAATCGGCTTGCGACTCCCGATGACCAGGGAGTCTCCTGCGGTGGACCCTGGATGCCTACCCCCTATAATTGTCAATTTTCTCTGTCATTCTAGGTTTGCTGTAAGAGAACTCAGCATTGAGTTAAGCTCGCCTTTGTACATGTACTTTATTATCACATGTATGTAATGTTGTTTTTTATGTACATTAAATAATTAAGAATTAAAATGTGATTAAAATGATTAATGTATTTAATACATCCATTTCTAAAGTGGACCACCTGGTCCCTCATGGGTCTACACGGACATGCAAGGGATCTACGACAAGTAAAGATGAAACTACTATCCACGAGAGTGGATCCTCCGTGGTTTATAGGCAGTCTAAATTGAGATAGAAAGTTAGGAATTCCCAAATGTGTTTTTGTACAAATGCTTTTTTATGTCGTAGGCAGCCTTTATTTAGAATATCTAGTAGGACGAAGCAAAATACTCTTAAGGTCTTATAAGGCATAACGACACCCACGACAAGAGAGGTACCTTATTCGGTAAATTAAAGTTATCGACCTACTTTTTATTAATTAAAAAACTCCTATTAAAATTTCATTAAAATTAAATACCTTCTGTATAAAATGTTCATTCATAAAAGATTGGATCCCAAAAGGTGTCAGCTCTATTACATCTGGCCTTTATTAAGTTTTTGTCATCCTCATTTCACTTGGTGACCTTAAAAACCACTGCCTTAATTTTTCGCTGACGAATTTCTTTTAGAGGTGGGCGCACATCGATTTGAGAAAACAATCGATATTTTTTTAAAGTATTTGAAGTTTTTTTAAGTGCAAGAGACTATTAAAAAAACAAATGTGATACGATAACTTACAAAACATTGTTTATTTACAACTAGATATAATTGATTCTAAAATGGCAGAGGCACCTAAAAATCTCGCAATGTTTTTAGAAACTAACAAAACGTAACGGATTTTGTTTTATAGTTAAGCCATAAATAACTCCTACTAACAATTAAAACAACATGCAGGTAGAAATCAATAGAATAGCGGAACGGAACCGTACAAAACAAATTGCTTTTTTAATAAACAGCTATCGTAATGCCCACGCCGCACTAGCACAAAATAAAACATCTAATAAATATGCGAATCGACAGACGCTAACAATCTATTATATACTTTTGTACAAACTAATGATACCATGAAGAGGTAAAATCATTTGATTGTTTGTGTAACGTTAAAAGGTAATCTTTTTTTAGGGTTCCGTACCCAAAGGGTAAAAACGGGACCCTATTACTAAGACACCGCGATCCGTCTGTCTGTCTGTCTGTTCGTCTGTCACCAGGCTGTATCCCATGAACCGTGATAGCTAGACAGTTGAAAATTTCACAGATGATGTATTTCTGTTGCCGTTATAACAACAAATACTAAAAACAGAATAAAATAAATATTTAAGTGGGGCTCTCATACAACAAACGTGATTTATTTGCCGTTTTTTGCGATAATGGTACGTAAACCTTCGTGCGCGAGTCCGACTCGCACTTGACAGGTTTTTCTTAGGCTCAGGCTTTAGGGACAAAGCCGTGTGAAATACATTGTCATATTATAAAGAGATATTTTTTTTTGTTAATTATGTTTAATTATTTCACAGAAAAAAACTATAAACACGTGAGCGATGCCACGGAAAAAAAAATTCTATATAAGCTATTACGTCACTCGATTTTCAATGTCTCGATTATCGATATGCATCTACATTAGGCACCTCTAATTTATATTTTTAATCTGCGTTCTCTATTCGAATTCGGCTTGATTTGTAAGCGATTCATTGACTATTATCGATTCGGAATTAGAGCGAATCGAATGAGACAAATAAAGAGTTTTGAATAAAGATATGATTAGAAAGTATTTGAAGTTGATGTTTGCAGTGGATCGGGTCAATTGGCTTAAGTATTGTATTCTCTAATAGTCGGTTTTAGTCAAATATTATTTAAGTGGCTTTTCCTTATTGGCCGTTACCACAGTGAAAAACCAGTAAGAGACTTATCTCCGACTGGTTTTTTAAGACGTATCGTGTCGGCACATAAATAAAAAACCGGCCAAGTGCGAGTCGGACTCGCGCACGAAGGGTTCCGTACCTACCGTTACCGCAAAAAACGGCAAAAAAAAACACATGTTTTTTGTATGGCAGCCCCACTTAAATATTTATTTTATTCTGTTTTTAGTATTTGTTGTTATAGCGGCAACAGAAATACATCATCTGTGAAAATTTCAACTGTCTAGCTATCACGGTTCATGAGATACAGCCTGGTGACAGACGGACAGACAAACAGACGGATCGCGGAGTCTTAGTAATAACGTCCCGTTTTTACCTTTTGGGTACGGAACCCTTAAAACATTGGAGAGCAATAATTAACTATCACTGTTTATAATAGACTGCCACTGACTGCTTATAATAGGATGGCAGGACTTCTCCTGGGTTTGTTTTTAGGGTAAAAGTAGTTTTTCGAATTTTTCTGTAGCTGCCCAGAATCTAAAGTGCCCAACTGGCGGTAAAGCGCTCGCCCCTATTATATGGTACCTAGAATGTTTGAGGGCTCGCTCCTATTATAGGGATTTAAACATAACTAGAAAAGTTTTGGTGTACCATAGATGATACTCTTCTGTCAGACGTAAGACATATTATGTTTCTGTTACTCTAAATACTTTTTTAGGGTTCCGTACCTCGAAAGGAAAAAACGGAACCCTAATAGGATCACTTTTTGTCCGTCTGTCTGTCTGTTTTTCTCAGGAACGGGTGGAGGTATCAAGCTGAAATTTATATCAAATACCCCTAATCGTCCCTTAAAGTTGAGAAAAATTTCAAACTTCTAAGCCAACGCAAACAAAAGATATAGCCGCAAATTTTCGACACTCGCAAGGGAATCAAAACCTACAAGGTACTTCCCGTGAACTCAGAATCTTGAAATTTGGTACGAAGCAACGTCTTATAGCACAGATAAAGGAAAATTTACGAAAACCGTAAATTTTTAGTTACATCATGTAATAAAATATTTTTCATAATTTTAAACTTACTACCCCTATCCTCATGAACGCGTAGAGGTATTAAATTGAAATTCATATCAAATACTACCTTTAAGCTGTAATACCTTTAAGCTAAAGTTAGTACGGAACCCTCGGTGCGCGAGTCCGATTCGCACTTGGCCGGTTTTTTTTAAGACTTATTGTGTCGGAACGTAAATAAACAACAACGGAGAGTATACTAGTTGTAGAAGAGTAACTATCTTAAAACTAATATTTAAACACATAGATGTCGCGGTTTAGCGTTACAAGTAAATATAATACTTTTTAGTGTTCCATACCCGAAGGGTGCGAACGGAGAGAGAGAGAGATATATCTATTTGCTATTTGTGTGTTTTTTATTTTCTATTTGCTATTTGATATTTCTATTTTTTTTTGGCTTATGTTTAACAAACCACCAAATCTAGTAATATACTGCCAAAAATAGTAAATGATCACCAAAATTAAATTTAGAATCGCAACAGAGTCGACGGAGCCCCGCTGGGCGGAGCTCTTATTTCTGAATACAGGGTCTAAAGTAAACTAACACGAAGGTGATGACGGGAGCTGAAGTGAGCGAGCAAAGCGAGCGAACTCCTTCGAACCTAACCTGTCCGTGTCGGGGTGCCCTTAGCTCCGAGCTCGCTTCGCTCGGTCTTGGACTGATTCATTGACCAAATCACTAGATTTGACATCTTCCGGTTTTAGCACTCATTAAAATTTGGTGATCCATTTACTAAATTTGGTTTAGGTTTATTTTTTTTGCTGATTAGTATGTATTTTAGGTGATAGAGGTTATCGTCACAAAGTTCTTTTTGGTGGTCATTATATTTATTCCCTTTTTTTTTTTGATTATCTATTTTTTATCTATTTTTTTTTGGCATGCGAGATAACAAAAAATAACTAAAGATTCCGACATGTTTGCCACATGCTATGGCGTGCAAATATTATGCAAGTTAAGTTTAATTATAAATGAATTACATAATTATAACCCCAACAATAAAACCAAAGGTAAAAATCAATAACAATTATCTCTAAATATCAATACAATTAAAATCTATGCAAAAAATATAAATCAAATGTCAAAATGAAAATATCAATCAAATGTCAAATAAAATAATACATGTCAAATATAAAAATTAATCAAATGTCAAAATGAAAATATCAATCAAATGTCAAACAAAATTGAAGATTAGATTAGATTTCTATATTTATTTAAACATTATGTAATATGCAAGATAGTATAAGAAGATGTCAAAATGAAAATATCAATCAAATGTCAAACAAAATTGAAGATTAGATTAGATTTCTATATTTATTTAAACATTATGTAATTATTATTATTGTCAGGAAAACATAAAACTATTCAATCAAAAAATATGTTTTCAGCTATTGAGCTAGGACCTGACCTGCTGTCACTGACCTGTCCATCCGTCATCTGTCACACAATTTTGTTCCGAATTTTTTTTAAACTTCCCATTGATCTATGAACTTGAAATTTGGTGATAATGTTTGTTGGTTACTAACAAATACCAATATATTGATAAATCTGACTTTTTATTTGGTACGGATCCCTAAATGTGCGATGTCCGACACGCACTTGGCCGGTTTTTACCCGACTGCCGAAGGAGGGTACCAAATGTGTTTATCAGTCTATGTATGTTTGTTCCTATGTGGCGTTCCAGAAACCAATCGCATTGGCCGATTTTGATGACTCGTACGTCAATCGATTCGTATTAACCTTGCGATTGTCACTGGCTACATTAAAATTGGAAAATAGAAAAATAGTGGCTTTTGGGCGCCATATTATAGGGGCCCATTTTTTTATTTCTTCTAATCCACTTCATCGTGTGGGGTACTAACATAAAGGGTTTTAAGAGGTGATTTTTTAAAACGTATTGTGTCAGCACGTAAATAAACAACAACGGAGAGTATAACTATCTTAAAAACTAATAATTATACACATAGATGTCGCGGTCTAGTGTTACAAGTAATTAGAACCGTTCAATTAGGACGTTCTATGTTTGCTGAAGCACTTATTAGAATGGACAAGTGATCGAGGATACGAAGATTGGATTAGACGGGTCTTGCAGGATCAACATTTCAGTTGGTAGAGGAATCTAGTTTGTTAGTTGACTGTAAACTAATCTAAGACTAGTTTTAGTAAATAAATGTTGCTTTATCTCTTAGAAGGTCAACTATACTTCATAAAAGATAGCTTGATCTCTGCGACATATTATGTCAAACTGACGTATACGTTACTAGATGTTGCCCGCGGCTTTGCTCCCGTGGGCCACCCACAGGACTCGTTTTCGGGATAAAAAAATAGCCTATGTCACTCAGGAATAATGTAGCTTTCTATTGGTGAAAGAATTTTTTAAATCGGTCCAGTAGTTTCGGAGCCTATTCGGTACAAACAAACAAACAAACAAAAAAATCTTTCCTCTTTATAATATTACTAGCTGACCCGGCAAACTTTGTTTTGCCATAAAAACACCAAACATTCATCTACCCTACCTACCCTACCTACCCTACCTACCCTAACTACCTACCCTACCCTACCCTACCCTACCTACCCTACCCTACCCTACCCTACCTACCCTACCTACCCTACCTACCCTACCTACCCTACCCTAACTACCTACCCTACCCTACCCTACCTACCCTACCTACCCTACCCTACCCTACCCTACCCTACCTACCCTACCTACCCTACCTACCCTACCTACCCTACCTACCCTACCTACCCTACCCTACCCTACCTACCCTACCCTACCTACCTACCCTACCCTACCTACCCTACCTACCCTACCTACCCTACCCTACCTACCCTACCCTACCCTACCCTACCCTATCTCTCAAGTTGGATCGAACTGCACATGGTGTGCGAATTTTATTATAATCGGTTAAGTGGTTTAGGAGTCCATTGAGGACAAACATTGTGACACGAGATTTATATATATTAAGATTATTAGTATAGATTGTTAGCCTGTCAAGCTCTAATGTTACTGTATTGATACTGACAGCTGTCGCAGAAATCAAGCTATATTTTATGAAATACTTAATTTACGTAATTGGTTCACCACAAGTGATAGACAAGCGTGAAGAATAAATAATATATGGGACCTTAGAATAATAACGCATATTCTAAGCATAAGACTCTTTCCTAAACAACATTTAGTAAACATTTCTACTATCTGGAGATAGTAGAAATGTTTACTAAATGTGCTAAGTGGATATGTATTTGGAAATACATATCCACTTTGGTTAAAATTTAAAAGCACAGTAAACTCACTGTCTCTCTTCTCGAAAAAATCGGCCAAGTGCGAGTCGGACTTTACACATTTCGGGTTCCGTACCAAACTGCAAAATCAAGTTGGTTGTTATAGGAAAATTGAGGGAATTGCAAAAAAAAATCAGATTTATCAATGTATTGGTATTTGTTAGTAAAATATACGTAATAATTAACATTGTCACCAAATTTCTAGATAGTAGGTCAATGGGAAGTGAAGAAAATTCATCGGTACAAAATTTTGTATAAAAAGCTGACTTTGGTGGCTTCCCATTACTTTGTTTTCCAATATTATAAAACAAAAAATACAGTATTTATCTACTCAACGAGCTCTAAACAATGAAACCCCAATCGATGGGGTATCGTTATTATTTTTCACGCCCCCTTTTGTTTTATGGGAGCCCCCTTAATACATTTAAAATGTTTTTGGGTCAATAAGCCATACAAATTGTTCAACTGTTTGGCTGTAAAACCTGTTTGATACACAACAGACAGACGGACTCATGAGTGATAGCAATTATAGGGCCCCGTTTAGACCCTTCGGGTACGGAACCCTAAAACTAGGCATCTTTGACCCTTTAACCATATCACGCTTTATCTTGCTGAAGGGTATAAAATGAAATAGGTATTTAACTTCATTAGATGCCTTCTAATGAAGTTTTTCACTACGTTTTGCACTTAGCTCATTGCGTGTTGGGTCCGGTTTTCTTAATTACTACGGTTTTTCCACTAACGTAAACAAATAATATCATAGATTATCTCGGTTAATTTTCTCTCATACTGACGTGTATAATTAACACTAATATTTAAGTAACTCTGTCTGTCTGTCTGTAACGTTTTCACATCTAAACGGCTACACCATCCCTATTAGGTACAAGGTCCAACTCTGCCCAACCTTTCGAGGGATACAGACATGTTGTTATGTAGGTAGGTACAGTAGTCACAGTGGATCTTTGTGTCTCTGAAATTGGCTGCAAGACCCTGCGCAGTTGCTATTTTTACCCGACTGCCAAAGGAGGGTAATGTTTTTATCAGTCTATGTGTGTATGTATGTTTGTTCCTATATGGCGTTCTAGAGATCAAACGCGTTGGCCGATTTTGAATGTTATCACGTTAATCGATTCGTCTTAACCCTGCGAGTGTCACTGGTTACATTAAAATTGGAAAATAGGAAAATGGCGGATTTTGGGCGCCATATTGTGGGGAACAAAATATTTTTTTTCTGTCAAACACATCTGTGGGGTATCAAATAAAGAGTGTTAAGAGGTGATTTCAAAAATGTATAACACTTATATGTTTAAATGTACCTAATTCAAAAAAAAAAATAACGACATAGTTATAAATAAAAAAAGTTAATAAAAAAAAAACAAAAATCCAGACTGCTTAAAAAGCGAACTAAAAAGATGTAAACAAGAAGAAAATCATGCTGTGCAGTCGGAGGATACATCTGGTTTTGTCAGCCAGTTCGCGAACATGTATGTGTTATTAATGTTGAAGTAGATGATAGCATTGTATGTATGCCTCTTTCACTCGCTTACGTTTGTCGCATGGTCCTATCTCGCCTACTCTACGCAGTATATTCGATGACAAACTGTTTCTTGCGCAATGGTTCGCAGAGCCTACTTCAAAGACACAAAGATCTGCTTTAACTACTGTATTATTATATACAGCTGAATCAAGTTTTAATGAATTTTGGTATAGAACTTGATTTCACCCTGGAGAAGGACATAGGATACATTCATCCAGGGAATAGGTTTCTTCAGGATAATTTACGACTTTCACGCAAGCGAAGCCGCTGGCAGAAGTTATTCTAAAATAATTAATTATAATTATTCCTCTGTCCATAATCATGTTCTGCTTGAATCCATCGGTTCGCTTTGTTCCAATCGATCACCGTAATACAGATTGGCGTATAATGTGCCGGATTAATTAACAATACTAATTACGTAATTGAATTATTCATTGTAATATCTCACGCATGGCACCTCGCGTTACCAATGGAGTTTAAAATTATAATTAATTTGAATTTATCGTTTTTGTTGAGAAATGTAATTATGGTAATAGCTTCTGCCCGCGGCATCGCCTGGAAAGTCGGAAATTATTCCAAGGGAACCTAGTTTCGGCATAATAAGTATATTATATTTTAATCCAGGACATGGTCTACCCGTGTGCCAAGTCTCATGTAAATCCGTTCAGCCGTTTAGTTAAAAACAAACAAACAGAGTTACATTCGCATTTTGAATGTGGAATAAGCAAGCTGAAGTGGCAATGGGCGGCCTTATTAGCCGTAAAATTGATGACCCTAAGGTAGACGTGTTCTTGAGTGGAGATTGCAAAATGGTAAACGTTGGGATCCTCTCAGGTCTTCATCATCTTCACAGGGGGGCTGGTAGCAGCTGGATGAGAGATTTTTTAATTTTTTATTTATCGATAGGCTCGCGTTTTACCACTATCTCGCCTAATGGTAAGCGATGATGTGGTCGACGGTGAAGCACGCTTGCCTAGAAGTAACCTATTCACTCTTGACTTAAAAGGCCAAGGTTGTAGCTATCAGGAAACAAAGACTCCAGCAGGGAATTCCACTCCTTAGCTGTGCGTACAATGAAAGTATTCGCAAAACGCTTTGTACGTATGGGTGGGATGTCCACCTTGTACCGGTGGCGCATTGCCGTACGTCTAGTAGTCCGTTGATGGAAAGGGCTAGGCGGAATCAAATTGTGCAGTTCCATTGCACACTCCCCGAAATGTAACCGATAAAAAACCGACAGACTGGCCACTTGGCGTCGATGTTTAAGGCTCTGGAGCTTTGAGGCGACCAGTGCATCGTTGCCGATAAGCCACTTGGCCCGTTTGTCAATCGACTCAAGTGCATCAAGTTGATATTTGGCAGATCCATCCCAGAGGTGAGAGCAGTACTCCATGCATGACCGAACTTGCGCTTTATACAATTTGAGCAGCTGTTCAGGCGTGAAGTACCGTCTCGCCAAGGATCCCCAACTTTTTGCCGAAAATCGAAACAAATGGCGTGAGAACTATGTCTAGCAATATACTGCTGTAGGCTGAAGATATGATGTGATGATATATATGATATATGGTGCATGGTTTATTGCACCAAGTGAAATTTCCAATGATGACCCAAGGAGAAATAGCCCCCTTTTACATGGGTCTTCTTATCCAGCTATTATTCATAGATCTAACATTTGTAACGGTAAGTAATTAAAGTCTGACAGCCTGAAAATCTAAGAAACGGTCACCGGTAACGTATCGGTATGGTATAACGTATGGTATCGTATTTCTGAATAATTGGGTTATGGACGTCGGATAGTAATATAATATAATATTAGTTTATTTCTCTCAAAAAGGTGCAATTTCAGTAAATAGTATCTAGGCTACAGGCTGATTTAAACCTTTGTGAGAGCTGGATTCTATACTGGGTTCGAGAGTTCGAGACCTGTATGACAGATCTCCAGGCTCACACCCTTAAACTTACAATATTATTGTGCACTTACGTACTACAACAAATGTGAAAGTTTCTAATTGAGAGGAAGAGATATAAAAAACAAAAGGAGATGTGCCATATGTGTCTTTGGAGAGTGTTGTGTCCATGAGTGCAATATTGCCCAGCGCCCGTGAAGGGCACCGGGCGTGAGCATTTACTTGCCTGAGAGTATGTGTGCGTGTCTGTGTGTGACAAGGTGATAGGCAGTCGCTCCTACCGTGTTTAAGTGCATGTTGATAGGACGGCATGGAAGAAGAAAGCGTCACCGACCTCAATTAACATAGGACAAGGGAAGATCATTTTATTTTATTTTATTTATTTGGGAAAACAAACACTAATGATGATGACGTTTAGATTAGAAGCGGACCCTAATGTAGAAAAGTCAAGCTAGATAATGATCAAAACAAAAACTTCTTGATTTCAATTAGGCCATTAAGCGGCACTTTTGAACGTTAAAAGTAGTAATAATTGGTTCTATCATCCATTCGGAAAAGTAGCTTCTTATGGAGAAGAACGGACAAGAAACTCCATATTTTAATTTTATTTTTAAAGTGTTTTACAACATTTATATACATATATTAATTCATATACGTGAGGACGATGCACCCAAACTAATACTACTATACTCGTACTTTATATCGACTTAGTATAGATGTAAAGTACGAGTATTACAAGCACTACCAGGAAAATTCATTCATTTGATAAATAGGAACATGGTACTCACATAATTACAAATATTACAAACAAGCAAATTACCAAATTCAACAACAACAGAACGGAGTGCGAGTCAATTTCTTAAACAAGATCATGGATCTCTTTCCCTGCATGAGAAAAGATTTGCTCTCCAGTAGATTTCAATGAAAAAGCTGTCTATAGAATGGTAAACTTAACTGGTTGACTTTGCGGTCAATCGCCTTCTTTGTACGAAGAAAGTGTACATAGACTGGGCCCATTTATTTCTTTACCCTGGTTACGCTAAAAATAGGCCAGTAACCGTCAGGTGACAGGTTAATAACCTGTCAATGTCTAGACGTAGTCATACTTATTGCACATAGTATTTTTTATTGTTAGATACTAGTAGGCAGTATCCTGTTTTTTCTTAGATTTAATTTGTGTTTTTCTCTAAATTGTCACTTTTGTTCGCAGACTATGTAAATAATATAAATAATCATGAATTAATAAATATAATTACTATCTTTGTACCTAATCTACGCTTTAATGTCGTTTCCTAATGTTTCTTGTAAGTCTAGGTACTGATATAAATGATAAAATAAAAAATATTTTCTTTTCAATTATAATTTAAAGCTTTACTTCTTTATAATATATTAGTGACCCACCGAAAAATTTCAAATATAATAGCCAAATCGCTCGATCCGTTTTCAAGTGATGAACTATTTCATCCAGATAAATTGCTTTTTATTTATTTATAAAGATTTCCTTAATTTAAATAAATAAATAAAAACGTCACTAGTTTTCATAGAACAGATGTATACAAGCGTCATTAGTATCTAATTATAAACAGATCCAGATAAACAATCACAGCAATCTGATTAAAAACCAAATTAAAACGTTGAACTAATTAATATTCAAGTAGGTAGGACGCTCAATAAGATTTGCTGAAGACGTTAAGAGGTTACTCACTTCGCTTTCCCGTTAGGATTCGCACTCCGGTACAATATGGACGTTCCGACTGGCGCGAATATTGTTTATGTACTTTTAAATCTATTTGCTTTCTGTGGTGATGATTTTCTAATGATCGTTAGGTGTAGAAGAAATCTAGTGTTGATATTTTGTTTAATTTGCGCAATAAAGTATTTGTAAGTAAAAAATAAACTGACTTCTAAAGCAAAACACTACAAAGCGAAAAATAACTTTGTTTTCAGAAGTCGGTGTCTTTGGTACCTATTGTTTTTCGTTTTTAGGTTTCCGTACCTTAAGGGTAAAAACGGGACCCTATTACTGAGACTCTGCGGTCCGTCTGTCTGTTTGTCTGTCTGTCTGTCACCAGGCTGTATCTCATGAACCGTTATAGCTAGACAGTTGAAATTTTCACAGATGATGTATTTATGTTGCCGCTATAACAATAAATACTAAAAACATAATAAAATAAATATTTAAGTGGGGCTCCCATACAACAAACGACATTTTAGTGCCCTTTTTTTGCGATAATGGTACGGAACTCTTCGTGCGCGAGTCCGACTCGCACTTGGCCGGTTTTTTGGTTCCAATAAGCCCAAACACGACTATTATGATAAATCGTTTTATTACGGAGTACCAGTGCCTACCTTCGGGCTTCATCTTTAGATCTATTCGATGGTACCAATACCATTTATTTATTCGTTTTTGTTTCATCATTGTCGTTTAACTATTCGAGATATCTATTACCTTTGATATACTTATCAAGGACTTCCAGTGGTCATCTGTAGTCTTCTTCATCAGTTCCATTTCATCAAATGATACCTTCTGATTGCAAATGTTTGCCATGTTATTGAAAATACCTACCAAAATCGCTATATGTCTGTCTGCCTTTAATATTTGAAGAATGCCCTCGATTTCCATGGGATGTTATCATCAGATTCTGACTTGGTGGCTATGCGACAACCTCGAGAGAATACCATTTCAAACAAAAAAAAAATTGTATATTCGTCTATAATTATGACGGAGTTATGCACAAACAAAAAAAAATTAAACATCCGAATTGAGAACCTCCTCCTTTTTTAAAGCGTCACGTGGGTAAAGCTTTTATTCCAACCGAGTAAATAATGTATCTTGTCTGAAGAAGCCAAAAGTTTGATTCTGCTTTAGGGTTAGAAAAATTTCAAAGTAATTTACAAAGCCTATTTTTGAAGAATGAAACTTAAGAGTTTCATTGGTAAATTTTAGTTTTGATATTACGTATTCGAATCGTTTTTTTTTATAATCCACTGGCTCGCTCTTGACCACTGTCTCACCTGATAGTAAGCGATGATTTGGTCGACGGTGAAGTACGCTTGCTTAGAAAAAACAAATTCACTCTTGACTTAAAGACCCCTAGATTGTGGCTATCGAGAAACACTGACTCTGGCAGGGAATTCCAATCCTTAGCTGATTAGTAATATTAGTAGATCGCATTGCTGAAAATGCACACGGGTCTCATATACCAGAGACCACTGAAAATCAGCGCCGTGCTGTGGGTCTCCCACGGCACAGCAATATGCTGAGTGGATGCCTGCTTGTCACAGTCACGACATGCATCTGCTTGTACTCATCATCCTTGTACTGTACTCAAATTTGGTATTTTATTTAACTTTTCTTTACTAACATAATTTAAGTACTTACTAATACTAGATACCGTTAAGGGTTTAATTTAAGATGTTGAAAATCTTGTATGTCGTTTTTGTGGCGAATAAACACTTTTTCTTTCTTCTATATATTTAAAAACTGCGTAAGTCAATGCAGTCATCTTATTCACAAACAACATCAGTTTTGTTCTCCCTGTGAATTAACATCTTAAAATATATCTGTCGATATTACTGTAGACTAAATGCGTCGCGGCATCTAGCCATTAGCCACCTCTGTAGTGTCACGTTCAATTTTACAGACAGTGAACGGATTGTATTGGCTCTATAACACGGGCAATAGTGCCGTTTCTAGGTTTTGTTACCGGGGTTGAATATTCTTTTAGTGAATATTTGCTATAAGACTTGGTTTAGTAATCTCATTGGAAAATTGACTATAAGTTTCTTAAAAATTATGGACCTATTTATGGACCTAGTGTGATACAAGAAAAACGCAGTTGCAAGGCCCCCTACGTTGGTCCTATGTCCTAGACCTCAGCAGGAGCGGGAATCCACTGTCGCGGTCGATGTGGTGACACTTGGGGGAATCCTATTCATCAGTAGAAGTGCTGAGATGAAGATACAAAAAAAAAAATGTTATTTTTTTTTTTTTTGATTTTGATTTATACGTTGTTTATGCAGCCAATATTATGTTTTGTAACACTTACACAACTATCTTTGGTCAAATCCGTACGGTGTAACAGCGACGTAAATTCTGCAAATGTGTTTCGGTCCTAAATCACGTAATCCTGATGGTTCTGTGACATGTTGTGCTGTGAAGGACTCACCTTTGGCGTTTTACGGAATGTGGTTCCACTCGGTATAGTAGCAGGATGGGGAAAATTCGTGTGATACTGACTAAACTCTGAGAGTTCTGCACTATAACTTTTTTGGACGATCGTGGGTTGACTTCGTCAAGGACTAGTGTCCTGACACAGACATGGTGTGGAATGTGATAACAGATTGTGGGAAACTTCATCGTTTTTATGGGTATCAAAAAAGGATTATGGCAGATCGTGTAATCTAAAGGATCTGTTGACCAACGTCTTCTTGCTTTTGAAGAAATGTTTTACCCTTTCCTACAAAAATGTTAAAAGCGTGTCAAAAGTGCCAGTATGTAGCACGAGTTAATTCCGAATGAATCCTTCATCAATGTGTATATGACTGATGTCAGAAGATTATCTGCTGCAATTTAAATTTTCTCTAACTCTGTTTTTAGGGTTCCGTACTCGAAGGGTCCAAACGGAGCCCTATTGCTGTCAATCATGTGTCCATCTGTCTGCCACACAGGTTTTACAGCTAAATTGTTGGAGGATCGTCACAGTAGAGCATATTCACATCAGCATTTTACAGTATAAGCATCTTGTTGACCCAAAGCCAATAAATATTTTGTTTTTAAATAGTCAATAAATATTTTTATATGTTTATAAGGGGGGCTCCCATACAGAAAAAAGGGAGCGCGTAACAAAAAAAATTACCTACTCCATCGAGTGGGTCCTCGTTGTTTAGAACTAGTTGAGTAGATAAATATTGTTTTTTTTTATATTGGTCCAATATTAGTCAGCATTTTTTACAATATTTAATTACGAATAATTGTTTTACCATTTAGTTATAATGTTTTTTTATTACGTATATTTTACTAACAAATACTATAATATTGATTAAAATAGATTTTTTCTTTGAAATTTCTTAATGTTTTCTATTACAACCAATTTGTTTTTGCGGTTTGCTACGGAACCCTATATGTACGAAATCTGGCATGCACTTGGTCGGTTTTTATAATTGCATTACAAATTTAAAATACCTCTGTTGTAGTATTATATGATCTGTGCCTCTATTTAACGAACTTTAAGGAACATTTAACTTTAAGTAAAGATAACAAAATAATCTGATAAAATGCATCAATGATAATCTGAAAATTATAAGGTCAAGACACATCCTTTTTATGTACATCTAGCACTTCGCCCGCGACTTCGTTCGCGTGATCCGTGTTTTATCCTACAGATGACTTTTTAATAAAAAGTTTCATACAAACTTTTATGCCCTATTTCACCCCCTTAGGGGTTGAATTTTAAAAAAACCTTCCTTAGTGGATGCTTACGTCATAAGAGGAATACGTGTGCGAAACTTTAAGGTTCTAGCCCTAAGGGTTTGGCCTGTGCGTTGATACATCAGTCAATCACTTTTGCCTTTTATATATATAGATGTACGACATCGAGGCTGAAGAAAGTCAACCAAAATTCTAAAACAATCAAAAGTGGGACATCGTTTACTGCAATATTTCAATCAATTGTTCTTTCTTGGAGGTTTCAATGTGCAGATCATTATTTATATTTCTTTTGATGCCTCACAATATAATTGAATTTGATGATGAAAGTGATGTGGTCTGAGCATTGTGTTAGGCGATCTAGTGAGCTAGTGACCTAAATACAACGAGACTTATTCTGTTTTGAATGAGAATGAAATATGACTGTACTGAGAGGCTTTACACTGTCAGAGAAGAGCGTAAAGTGAGAAAGTAAAGTGGTCTTAATTCTAATTCTTCGATAATTGCTGTGTCTTTACATGGTTCATGCTGTGCGCTGGACTTAAGGAGTCCATGAGTGCAATAAAACTTTCAGCTTCAGTTTGAATAATATTCACCAACGATTGAAACAACAACTATACCTTCGCGACCGGTTTAAGTACCTCGTCCCGAGGGGACTTCAAGACGCTACGGTGACTCCTTCTCTGTAACTGCAGTGCATGTCTGGATCTCTCTTCCACACTCCCTACGCGATAGCCTTTCTCTAGATGTCTTCAAGAGGAAAATTTAGGAGCATTTCCTTTCAACGCAATAAATTATATGTATATGTATTTGTCTTTATAAACTCAGGTAGGTCTTTTATGTATTATTATGTAACTAGTTTCATCTGACTATATATGTATATATATTGTACACTGGATTACTGCCCTCTATTATGATCTCTGTCATTCAAAGGTTTGCTGGAAGAAAACTCCATTTGGAGTTAAGCTCGCCTTTGTACATGAATTTTGTTATCAATTTGTTTAAATGTTATGTCTTGGTGAACAATAAAGAATAGGGAAAAATAGATGGAGAGGTTGAGTGATATATTCTTTACCATATTACGGTTAATATGAATTTTTAATTCTCAAACTAAATAATTACACTGTTATTTATTTGCATGAGAAACTTACGTATTTCATTTCAAAGTCTCTGTTTCTCACTCTCTCTCTTTTATAACATTTTTTTTTTGGTTATTTTGGGTAATTTCTTAGTAATAGACAACAGAAGACTCATAGATATGCCAACTTTTTTAGCAGTTACTAGAAAACTCCTAGTTCAATAACTTCAATAATTCCTAGTTCAATACTAGAATGAAATGGCCCCATTGCGAAAACCATTTTACTTTAATAATATAGAACCTTTTTTGACTATGAATAAATTAAATAACAAAATACTCTTAAGGTAAAGTGAGAGTCAATACTTGAAATTAGTTTCTTACTTTCCTTTCTGCGATTCTAAAACAAGGTTGTCACCTGATACGGATCGGAGTTAGCGACTGAAGCGAAACAAAGTGTTCTTTTATCTAAAGAAATCTTTGAATGAACTCTAGGATTCATTCAAAGATTTAAGAAAATACGCACAAAACATGTTTCTCTATTTTAATTAATTATGAATAGTAAATATGCCTAAGGCATTAAGTCCGTCGTTGTACTTTTGTGCTTGAAATCTAAATAAATAAGTCATCATCTTCCTGCCCTCTCATTGTCTTCTTCCATAGCGTTCTTCCCCCGTCACGCTATCACTGACTCCCTTTTCTTTCATATCACTCCTAACACAACCCATCCATCTTTTCTTTGGCCGTCTCTTCCCTCTCCATCCATCCATAACTTATGCGTTTCATCTCTCCTCATCACATGATCATACCAGGATAAACGGTTTTCTTTCAACTTTTCTGTCACTGACGCCACTTACAAACTTCCTCAAATATACTAAATAAGTATAGGACAGTTAACTTCTAACGCATCATCATTCTCTTGCCCTTGTCGTCATCATAATCCTTTTTAATGTACCCACTCCCTCCACCCTCACTCCTCCTCTCTGTGACAGAGGGAATGGGCCTTAATCCACCACGCGGGCCCAGTACGGGTTGGTGGATGTCACATGTCTTCGAATGTCTGGTTCTAGGACATGCCGGTTTTCGCACGATGTTTTCCTTCACCGTTTTTAACTGACTTACCAAAAAGGAGCAGGTTCTATGTTCGACATTATGTTTGTTTTATTTTTATTTTTTGTGTATGTTCACGCATATCTCCGTTAATTTTGGACCGATTTTGAAAATTCTTTTTTTGTTTGAAAAAGAATGTTTCACATTTGGTCCCATTTTAGTATGGTGAAGATCTGATGAAGAACTGCGAAGGTATACAACAGAACTCTTCAATAAATTACGGCAAATCTCTCGGGATTGCTGCAATCGCATGTCTGTTTATTGTTTATACCATTTCATAACATAACATCACGCCAGTACGCTCTTATAGGGTACGTAGATCTCTCATTTCACCGGTTATGTTCAAGTTTCATGATATTCGGGTAATCTATTCACATTTTCTTTGGTCTTCCTCTAGTTTTTAACCGACTTTATAACCATCAATTTCAATCACCTCAAAACTTAATTTTGAACGTGAAAAAAAGAACTAAATTAAAACGTAAAAAAAATACTAAATCGTATTTATGTCTACGTTAATTGAAATTGTAAGCATGATCTATTTAACCTATATAGGTAGAATCAAACTTAATGGTGGATCGGTACTTGAGGCGAGTCACAGCAGCGAATTAATATGACAGCAGGAGTGAGGAATGGGGTCTCTTCTTCTTCTTAGTTGTGCACTCTTGGCAGAGTGGTCGTGGTCATGGGTGGGTCCTGATGCATGATGGCTCTTGCTATGCGTCTCCATTTGGTTCTATCAGACGCAATGTGGGAGCTTTGGTGATGATTTTTAATAAGATCTGCCCAACTCGTCGGAGAGCGATTCCGGGATCTCTTGCCTTCCATTCTGCCTTGGATTACAAGACGCTCCATTGAGTATTCATTGTGAGTCATATGCCCACATAACTTTAGTATTCATATTTGAACAGTCGACTATAATCTCTCTTTAATGTGAAGTTCTTTTATTATCGATACATTGGTTCAGTAAGCAGTCCACGGAATCCGCAGCAGTCGTCTCCAGGACCACATCTCCAGTGCATCGATATTCCTCGTTACAAAATAGGAATGGGGTACTGCACAGTGAAAAGAGAGCATCACAGCCGTCTTTAAGTTTGAATCGACATGTACCTATGTTGGGGTCGGCTTAATTCTAGCCTAACAGGATGTGGAAGAATACCAGTTGATTGCACTTTTATCCTAACAATCTGTAGGTACCTATAAAGGCTTCTCTGCTCAGTCATTAAATTCTAGTTCTAAACTACTTTACTGTTCCTGTCCTTAATATAATTTATCGTTTACACTGTGTTACAAGTAAAATTTCAAAATTTATAAAACCCCCGGCACATTTTTATTTCATGCTACATAATTTATCTAGTACATAGTAGATACGTTTCGATCGGCAATCTATTGAACACGTAATTATATATGACACGATATCTTGCGTAAACACCCTGATTCAAACAGTGAAACGCCCATAACTTTTGAACGGCTGAACCGATTTTATTCAAACATAGCTAAGAACACTCTCGACAAAATCACCTTTCAAAACAAATAAAACTAAATCAAAATCGGTTCACCCGTTTGGACGCTAACAACAACTACACCGATACACAGCAACACACGTCAAACTTATAACAACCCTCTTTTTCCGTCGGGGGATAAAAAGAAAGGAAACCGTGCGAAAATGCTCCAAGCCAACCTGTGCCTGAACCAGTGACCTTAATGACTAAAGCTTGCAAACTTCTAAACATCAATTAGGTTTTCTTATGTCAGTATACTCGTTAAAAAACAATCTGGTTTATCTAAAAAGGACACTTTCAAAGATGTTTTAATTAAATCTGTAACAAGCATTGACTTATATAGTAAAGAGAGAGAGAGCAGTGGTAACCTAGTGGTAACGGCCGCGACTTACAAGTTGTAGGTCGTGGGTTCGAGCCCAGGCAGGCGCTTTACTTTGTGTAAATTATTTCATCACCACTGCTCTCAAAACGGTGAAGGAAAACATCGTGAGGAAACCGGCATTAAACCAAAAATCGAAGACGTGCATTGGGCCCGCGTGGTGGATTACGGCCCATTCTCTCTCACAGAGAGGAGGCTTGCACGCACAATGGACCAAATGCGATTTTAAGTGCGGAAAAGGGGTCCATCTATCCTATCCTTTCCTATAGTAACGAGAGAGCGGACCGCGCATTATTTTGACGCCACAATTTCATACGTACAATTATAGGTCATACTAGACCGAAGGGAACTAGCAACGCGATCAGCTGTCTTTGGGAACGGTCGTGTGATGCCGTCTTTCTCGTATTAGAAAACTTTCGGATGGCTGTATCTTTAGTACTTAAATCTATGTTACTGTTTAAAGTCAAAGGCTGGTATTATTATTATATCATCATCATCATCATTTCAGCCGAAAGATGTCCACTGCTGGACAATGTCCAAGCGTCGCCACACTAATCGCTCTCGTGCGTTTGGCATCCACCGAACTCCCGCAGCCTTGACCAGGTCGTATATATTATTTTATACCAGTGTTAGTATTGGAATATAATAATAATATCAGTCTGTAACTGTCCTGTTGCAGGGCAAAGATCTCTTTCCATAAATAAAAGGCGCGGAATATCATCCTGCAAATTTATTTTCCACTCATGTATTATTCAATTACTTTATAAAGACGGAACAAGTAAGAAACAAATCGATACACGAATACATCAAAGATTTCGTCAACTCAATAAACGTAATTGCACCTTCATTCATTTCATTCGATCCATTCACTCTGACAGCTGTCATTATTCATTGAATGTAAGAAGGGATTGATTTTGTGAAATCCATAAAATTGGTGTTGCGCTGTGTGAAATTATTTTATGTAAAAAATCTAGACTGAAATTATTGCGGACGTATTCGTGACTGGTTTAGCGAGATAGAATGATAAATGGTGGTGTGGTTATAAAGTGTTTTTTATGAAATGTTTGTGTAATTTAGAACGGGTTATGTAATATGGCTAGGCTAACAATAATAGGATAGATATGATTTTATTTGCTTATTGTTCTAAGTTATTAATTATTCGTGCTGTAAGTAGATATCTACAGTCAACTGCACATCAGTAGTAACAATTATTTAACTTTTACTTTATATAGACAATCTATACTTCATAAAAGATAGCTTGATCTCTGCGACAGCTGTCAGTATCAATAAAGTAACAATAACACAGGCTAACAATAGCATAACAATAACGCATACGTCAGTTTGACATATGTCGCAGAGATCAAGCTATCTTTTATGAAGTATAAGTAAAAATTTAATTGGTTACCCTCTTTTCATAAGTACCCACTAATGCGTGAGGGATATCAATGAAGTCAACGCTACCGCGTTGCACGTTGTGACTGTTAACCAAAACACAGCAAAAATTATAGATTCAAGAGATCAGGGTTTTTGATCTGCCGAATAATGTCGTCAAGATTATTCGGTCATGCAGTCGAATATCGAAAGACAATATTGATTTTCTTTTAGAAGTGTGAGTTTGCGACCATTTTCTTTGTGGTGGCTGTAAAACTATTGCTAAGTTCGAAATAGCTCTAGGAAAAACGCTTTTAAAATATAAGTAATATTAATTATAATGCCCCAGATTACACTGTGCTAGTAAAGCTCGCCTTTAGTCAATCTAGTCTCGTGAGTACAGGACTATAATCATCTACGATGTGCCAAGCCAGAATGAAAGCCAGGGTGTTACTGATTATAATTATTTTAGCTTCAAAAACCATCATCAAGAAAACCGGGCTTAAAGAATGGTGTACAGTTATTATCACTATAATTACTAAACAACATTTTTCTCTCTCGTTATGGTTTCAACATTCAACCCACTTTCGCGCTACATTTTCACGGACACCGAACATTTTTAATAAATAAACTTTTATTTCACATCGAGTCGTTATTAACGTTGTTCGCGTGTCGAACACATATAAACGATATTTATCGTTACATAAATCGAGTTCCGATTCCGATATTGATTTATTTGAAACGAGAATTCGGGTCCTGTTAATCGTTTTCATATTTTTACTTTAAGTTATAGTTACGGCATTTAAGTCAATAATATTTTATTATTATTTGGGGTTGACAATAAATACCTTGATATGGTCTTTCGCTGCTGTTGCTATTCCGACTTACTTAAAAATAATTCTTTAAATGTGTTTTCCTCGTTAGTCGATTGCTGAGAATGGTGTTGTGGGTTCGATCTCTGTTTTTGGGGTTATCTTCTATAAATTTCTCAGTAGCCTGGGCTTATACCCAGTTGATGGCCAGCTCTTTTAAGTGGGATTTTAATATTATTGGCGACATATATACTCCATTTGCGATAACATTAGACGTTTAAATTAGCCCATTTTACAGCCCGTTCAACCGATTTTGAATTCTATTGCTTTGGTGATACGACAAATGGTAGCTGTAGTAAACAGTTGGTTTTGGTAACATGTTTATGCTTTTTATGTCATCCTTATGTTTACGGGATAGAACTCAAAATCGGTTGAACGGACTGTAAAAAGATTTGTAAACATGTCTAATGTTATTTCAAATGGAATTTAGATGTAATGGCTACTTCACTGCCTAACAGTTCTGGGAGTATAAGCTTGATGTTAAATAATGTGTTAATATCATTGACAGTTACTATTTCTATCGCCGCCGGCGTTTGAATGCCATAAAATAATTACACTTGCATATTGCATCCTGCAAATCTCTCGTCACATTAGCGCAGGTGCGAATGCATTTGCCTTTACGCAAGTAACGGTACAAATACTTTATCGGTAACTAACCTCAACTTACTGATACGAAGTATGTTAATGCAACCAACTGTAAATTGTTATGGAGTTTCGAAATTTAAATGTGTACGGGTAATATTTATTGATTTTGTAACTGGTTTGCTAATTTTAAGTGTCATGTCGGATTTTATTGATATTGTCATGTCGACTTGGTATTTAAAATTTACTGGTAACGAGACGTTATTGTTACCATTATTTTTGATATTTTGAATAACAGTTATACCGATTACGAAACCAGGCTCACTGCCGAGCATAGTGCTTCCGGTGACACTGAATTTTGCGGTGTAAGTTTGCCAACTTTTTGTACTTATGAGAAATAAAGTTAAAGGAAGTTGGAGGTTAAAAAACAGTATTTCAGAAATATTTACAGTAAGTATAATGATTTCAAAATATAATTAGGAAAAAACCTGCCCACTCACAACACAAACAGTGGAGTTTGACATATCGAAGACCTAACGCTACACCAGCGCCTCTAGTGGCGATTTCATTCGCGGTAGCCCCCATCACCTACGGTTTATAAGACTGTCCTACAGGAACCGCGCACTTTTCCAGGATAAAAGCGATAGCCTTTATGTTAAGGCCGTGACAAGACGTAAAGCGTGTTCTCTGTCAGACTGCATAGGAAAGAAAGAAATGAGTCATACCACAACGCATGCAATTCAATACAAAATCTGAAACATTTTATCGATTTACTCAATAAATTCAACAAGAGTTATTAAACATTTCTGCACTAAGATATTTATTGTTATTAATTTTACCGACGTAGATTCGTTGGTAAGTAAAACATTATTTTTTATATGGTCAAAATAAGTGGTAAGTTTGCCGGTCACAAGTTTTCAGAAATATACCTATTAAGATATTTATTTTTCTACAGCCTCAAACTTAATAGAATTGCCACAAAAATCCATCGCAATTGTAGTAAAAGAATTTGGATTTCATAATTTTCTAATCTCTATGTGCTTACCTACTTAGGAACGTTGAATTATGCATGATAATTATTTATGTTTTGCTTTCTTCCTATGGTGTGAGACGTTCTGTTGTTTTCTTTTTGTTTAAGCACACTTTTAATTTACACATCCCTACACCGGTGCATCTAATCTCGATCACCATAAAAAAACTGGCTAAGTGCGAGTTGGACTCGCGCACGAAGGGTTCCGTACCATTATCGCAAAAAACGCAAAAAAGTCACGTTTGTTGAATGGGAGCCCACTTAAATATTTATTTCATTCCGTTTTTAGTATTTGTTGTCATAGCGGCAATAGAAATACATAATCTGTGAAAATTTCCACTGTCTAGCTATCACGGTTCATGAGATATAGCCTGGTGACAGACAGACAGACGGATCGCAGAGTCTTAGTAATAGGGTCCGAGGAAGAGGAAGCATGCGAGATGAAAGACGCGATGTGGATTTCCGTCTATGTGATTGGACGATTGATGCGTTCAAAATCCTTTGCCTTGCCGACTTCACTTACGCAATTAGGCTGCAGGTATCGCCGGTGCCACTCTGCTTGGAAATGAAGCTCAAAGAATTCAATAAAAGCTTTCTATAGATACTGCAAAAGTATACACCTATACTTCATAAAAGATAGCTTGATCTCTGTGACATATGTCAAACTGACGTATACGTTATTGTAAGCCTGTGAAGCGCTGTTGTTACTGTATTGATGCTGACAGTTGTCACAGAGATCAAGCTATCTTTTTTTATGAAGTATAGCTCCTCGGATTTACGACGTGACGATATGGAAAGTTCATCTTATTACAGTTTGATACCGATTCAGATTTCATGGCTTATAATAATGGTCGGTTTTATGAACCGAAAGTTACGGCTGGTTCTATCCTATCGTTATTCTTCATATCACTTTACTCTGAATGTCTTTCCATTTTTTAGCTTTGACTAGGTTTTTGATATAAATTATAGATTGAAAGCAAGCAAGCTTAGATAGGGGTTGTAGGTCTAACATAGGGTTAAAACTTATTGAAGTTTTGAAGGTCTAGAATGAGTTCAAACTGAGAGAGATATTTGGCAGATACAACAGACACAAGGTTCTTTGCTATCAGTAGGTATATCTATGGGAATTTGCCTGGCCCATAAAAACCTCTTTTATGGTGATTGAGATTAGATGCAAAGATAGGGATGTGTAAATTAAAATAGTGCTTAAACGAAAAGAAAACAACAGAACGTACTCGCACCATAGGAAGAAAGCAAAACATTGGTAATTATCATGCATAATTCAACGTTCCTAAGTAGGTAAACACATGATAGAGATTAGAAAATTATGAAATCCGAACTATTTTACAACAATAGCGATGGTATTTTTTTTGGCAATGCTATTAAGTTTGAGGCTGTAGAAAAATAAATATCTTAATAGGTATATTTCTGAAAACTTGTGACCGGAAAACTTATCACTTACTTTGATTGACGTTATAAAATTTTATCTGTATTACTTACCAACGTGTCTACGTCGGTAAAATTAATAATACCTAATAAATTTCTTAATGCAGAAAATTTTAATAACTTTTATTAAAAATATAGAGTAAATCGATAAAATGTTTCAGATTTTGTAATAAATTGCAAGCGTTGTTGTGTGACTCATTTCTTTTTTTCCTTTGCAGTCCGATAGAGAACACGGTTTATCTCTTGTCACGGTTTTAAGATAAAGCTATCGCTTTTATCCCGGAAAAGTGCACGGTTTCTGTAGGATAGTCTTATAAACCGTAGGTAAAGGGGGCTTCCGCTAATGATATCGCCGCTAGAGGCGCTGATGTAGCGTTAGGTATCCGATATGTCAAACTCCACTGTTTGTGTTGTGATTGGATGGATTTTTTTTCCTAATTATATTATTGTTGTGAATACTTTGCGATACCTCAGATTAGTTATGGCAAATATGAGTTACAGGTCAATGAATGACAGTGCTGTAAGATATTAAATAGGATTTAAATGTAAACTTGGTTTTTACGCCCGTAGTAGCTACGCTATACGTATCAAACTTTGACAGCTATACTTCTGGACCTTAGTCAACGTTTCAAGTTTAAACTGACGGTAAAGTTCATCCTCAGTATACTTCTATTAAATAAATGTTACTATTACGTGTCGGATTTTCTAGCTGATAAATTTTAATTGTGTTGTATAATATCAATGTTTCTATATTTGATGATAAATTGCATCATCATGTTTGCATGCCAAAATAGTAGAATGTACAAGGATTCTTAATATTATTGTAACCACCTTAATGTAAATACCTAGATTCTAAGCAAATAAATAATATTCTATTCTATTCTAATTTTTACGCTGTTGGTTACTTTATCATTCTGATTTTATCTTTGAAGCTGAAGCATGGCCAACCATAATGAAAATGATTTGGGCAAATCTGGTAAACGCCGGTATTGGTTCCAGACTGTTCTTTCGTCAGTAGTACTCCCTCCCCGAAAACACAAAATATAAAAAAATGTCTCTGGGCGAAACTGGACACGCCATTTATTTTTAAATAACAAGATTAGTGTTATTGTTGTGGGCTTCTCAATGAAATTGATTCTTTATATTGGCAAAACACTTTCGAATAAGATTACAGTATATTTCATACTTATATATCCACGTAATAGTTATTATATACTTTTATTAAATGAAGTTGGAAATAAAAGTTTAGTATAATAACTATTCCTTGAACAACTGCAGCGGTTACGTTACAGATTATATTTCAAGATTAAAATATTTTATCGTTTATATCGCTTCGGTTACAAAATATTGACGCAATGACGGTGAGGTGAATGACACTCTGTCATACTAACTGATTGGTCTAGGCAGAATTGGAAATAATTGTTATGATGGAATTGATGTAATACCTAGTATAATGCAAAATTTTAAGCTAGTTTTGTCCTCTTGAGTAATTCGTATTCTAAATATTTTAAGGTTAGATACAGACATAGCTGTATTTACGATAGTGTTTTTTGCTTGACCAGTGATAAATCATCATCATCATCAGCATTTTAATGTGCCCACTGCTGGGAAATAGGCCTCCTCTCTGAGAGAGAGGGAATGGGCCATAATCCACCTACATATATAGAGACCCCTCACAGAGAGGAGGCCCAGCAGTGGGAACAATGATGTGATGATGTGATGTGACATATATAGAGAGTATTGGTGGTCCAGTGGTATCGGCCGCGACTTATAAGTTGTGGGTCTTGAGTTCGAGTTCAGGCAGGCGCTTTACCTCGTGTAAATCATTTCATCACCACTGCTCTCAAAACGGTGAGGAAGGAAAACATTGTGAGGAAACCGGCATGTCCTAGAACCAACCAACACGCACTGGGCCCGCGTGGTGGATTACAGCCCATTCCCTCTCATAGAGAGGAGGCCTGTGTCCCAGCAGTGGGAACATTAATAGGTTGATGATGATGACATATATTATACCATCAATATTATATAGCAATGCTGGCCTTTGTACCCTTATAATTAAGTTTTTATTGTAAAAAAGATATGTAACTTTTATGGTGTACAATAAAGTATATTCTATTCTATTCTGGTGAGGTCAAGGTATGAATTTTTGATCGTAACTTAAAAACTCATATGTTTTTCAGGAATCCTGTCTTCATTCATATTATCAATAATAGCAGAAGATACAATTGTGTAGAAAGGATGGCTTTTGCCTATATATGGTACAAATACCTAGACATTTATCGTTAATTTCAGGCCCCCAACTAAAAATTTATCGTTTACTGCAAAAGTCATAGAAAAAAAAAACTACGATCAAAATAGTACACCGCACGATAAAGAATGTACCAATACAAGACAGCTATTGTAACTGGCACGCACAAAAAGTGTTGCTACAAAACTTTTTTTATTCTTAAAACGCAACGAGGTAGTGATGTATAGTTGGGCCGTCTATATTTTCTCATAATAGTTCTAGCAATAGCGTTTCAAATAAGCCTTGAGCAATCGTGCCATTAAGTATGAACGGATTGATATGGTAATAATAGGGTACAATGATGAAATGACTTCCAGACGGTTTAAGTTTGTGGACATACTTAGTGAAATTCTATTGAATGAAACTATTTATGAGTGAACTAGTGAATGAAAGCATGAATGAGTGTAATATTGCGTGAATTCATAGATGAATGAATGATTCAACTTCTTGAAAAATAATTCGTTCCTTTTTTTGGGCAGATGTGTATAATATGAAATGACTCGATATATGAAAAACGTCGTATGATTGGCGAAACTCTGATTTAGATATATTCCTATTATTTAGAAAGGTAAGAGCGACATTAGACCTAAAGACCAAAGCGGGTGACTAGAAGTTAGCCTATGGACATTATTTTAATCTTGCTTTTAACACCAACAATTTTTTTTACAAGCTTTTAAGTAACTTCCAATGTATGTATCTTGTGTTTAGTTTGGATGAAATGCATGGTAAGATAAGTGACGTCATTCTAAATCCAATATGGCGGACGGCCCTAGATGGTGGACTAGTTATTATTTGTGCACTGCCATGATATGGGTATTAAATGAAAGAAAAGGGTTTGCTGAGAAAAATACGAAAAAATCTTGTTTAAAAAAATATTAATGGTTAAATTATTTTTCTGTAGATAACTCTGGCTCTGTCTGGTCAACCACGTTCATGAACATTTTTGCAATTGGCGCTATTTTCACTTTACAGATGAGTACAACTACTTGTACATACAATACGTTAACAAAAACATCATGAACACAATAATTGCTTGGCACCTAACGAATAGCTAAATAGTCATACAGCTCTATCAATATTTACCAACGCCATTGAAAGTTCAACGACACCTGTTTTTCAAATATAGAACACGGCTCGCAAAAAAAAACGAGTTACTTCAAAAATCGTGACTATACCTGCCATGGAACCTATTGTAATGACAATCATGTCATTTGTAATGTGTTAAAATCAAGATGGCTGCTGGCTATGGTAATATAGGATGAAATGATTCAGGAAGTAATACTTAGACCTTGGTGTCTTTGTAAGACAAAGGTAAAATGTAGGTAATTAATATACAGATAGTTTTACTGTTTGCGCTGTGCGCCTCTGGTTAAATTTTAGTAGGTTTAGTAGGTTTAATCTATATATATAAAAATGAATCCCGATTTCCCTTGGTCACGGCTGGACCGATTTCGCTTATTCTTTTTTGTTTTGTTTGTTATTGTTAGGAGAAGGTTCTTACGAAAAAAAAATAAGAAAAAAAAACATAGGTACATGTAGATAGGGTAGGTGTGTAGGTAGGGTAGGGTAGTTAGGGTAGAGTAGGGTAGAGTAGGGTAGGTAAGGTAGGGTAGGTAGGGTAGGGTAGGTAGGGTAGGGTAGGTAGGGTAGGGTAGGTAGGGTAGGTAGGGTAGGTAGGGTAGGGTAGGTAGGGTAGGTAGGGTAGGTAGGGTAGGGTAGGTAGGGTAGGTAGGGTAGGGTAGGGTAGGTAAGGTAGGGTAGGCAGGGTAGATAAATGTTTGGTGTTTTTATGGCAAAACAAAGTTTGCCGGGTCAGCTAGTCTATATCTATACTAATATTATAAAGAGGAAAGATTTTTTTGTTTGTTTGTTTGTTTGTACCGCATAGGCTCCGAAACTACTGGGACGATTTCAAAAATTCTTTCACCAATAGAAAGCTACATTATTCCTGAGTGACATAGGCTATTTTTTTATGCCGAAAATCCCCGAAACTGTGGGGTGGTTCACGGGAGCGAAGCCGCGGGCAACAGCTAGTTAGTAATATTTTAGTTTTGTATTATATAGTATACTGTATGTATTATGTTTATGCATTGTGTGTTGCACACGTATTTGTTTAGTTTATTTAGTAAGTATTTAAAATTGTTAATAGTTTTTAATAAGCTTTTGTAGTGCACATGGATGTACTATCCTCAAATGCATATTTCTCTACGCAACTGAGGTTTGCTGTTAGAGAACCCAACTATGGGTTAATCTCGTCTTTGTACATAAACTACCCTATTCTATATGTATGATTTATGTTTTGTGTACAATAAAGAATAAGAATAGTTTGGTACCAAGTTACTGAAAAATGTTGAATTGTTAATTACTATGCATAGCTAAACAGTCATAAAAAGTTGGGGTATTGCTCCGATTATGTGTTTTGAATTAGAAGATTGCGTTGAATTATAGTTATTGAAAGAGTTTCTAAAAGCGTTGTTGGATTGAATCCGAGGATGCTTGGATACCAAAATAGCACCCAGACTTTTCTGATGTCATGTATGGTAAAGGATATTTCTGAACTTCTTCTTCTTATTCATAGTCGTGGTCACGATGAGTTTTGTCCGATCGCTGGTGTTCTTGTCACTTGCCTCACAATCTCTCTCCATTTGGCTCTGTTAGATGAAAGTTTGGCGCATTCATTTACTGGACCTCCTATCGCAGATTTAATTTGGTCGGTCCACCTCATCGGTGACCTCCCGCGTAGTCGTTATTCCGCCTTGAGACATGGCCAGAGAATTTCAGTATGCGAGTCTGTACTATTACTGATAGACGCTGCTTGATGCCGAATTTTTGGAGTATGGAGACGTTAGTGCGGTATTCTGACCAAGAAATGCCACGCATTCTTCTCCAACACCACATTTCTAGAGCATCTTCAGATCAGATGTTAAACAAAAGTGGCGATACGATACATCCCTGGCGGACACCTGCACTGAGATGGAAGCTATCCAAAATGTGGCTATCTGTTCGCACTGATGATTTCTTAACACGTGATCAAAAATAATAAAGTTTCTGTTACTCTTACTAAAGGCCGAACGAAGCCATAAACGGCGGTGGTCGGATCGAGTATTGTAGCATTTGGTCTATCAGCGATGTACTTCACCAGAAAAGCCGTTGACAAGTTGAAACGGAGTCAAGAATATCAGCAATGAGAGAACTATTAGGAAGAAGATGTTAGTGTTGTCAAGTCATGGTAAACTTCATGGGGTTGCCACAATTCTCATCAACGACAATTTTCATAACTGCCCAGCAAACGTGTATTATGTTATCATAGTAAGTTGTTATTTTCAGACCATTATATCACATTACGTGGCAACATTACTGTTACTTGTGCCTTGCAAACATTGTTAATGTCATTCTTCACGCATGGAGGTTCAGCATAAACATTATGAATGTGTTGAATTGTTTAATAACGTTTGATCACGTTTCTTTCCGTGCCCGTTTGACCATCATAATTATTATCTCGGCAAAGTATGGCATATATAATAATATGCCGTAAAAGTAGAGATCGCTAAAGATTTTATGTTCCTTCTGCCAGCGGCTTTGTCCGCGTGGAAGTGGAAAATTATCCCGAGGGAACATATTCCCGGGATAAAAAGTATCCTTTTCCTGATTATAATCTATCTCTGTGCCGATCCGTTCAGCCGTTCTGGTGTGATTGAGTAACAAACATACACACATCCATCCAAACTTTCACATTTATAATATTAGTAAGATAAGATTAACCTTAAGAAACTGTTGCTGATGCTGTTGTTATGTTATATATTGTTTTTACTTCCAAAATATTATAAAACATACTGTAAAGAATTTTCTTTACAAAAAAAAAGGAATCTTAGTTTGGGACGCCAGCTAAAATATTCGACCACCTGATTTATATATAGTTCTTTTTCTCCTTCGATGTGGTCCGTTGTGCATGGGGATTCTGGCTAACATAGCCAGCCTAGCTCTACCCAAAGCACAGATGTTTCTAGGCGGTTTACGGCCGATAACTGGGTGTTGTTGCTCAACTTGAGTGAGGCCTAAGTCTAGCATTGGACTGTTATAGACTGAGTTGATCGATGTAGGTGTCACCAAAAGGCATATGAGATTTTGGAACCATTGTAGGTTGTCAATATCATTGAAGATTAATTACTAGTCAGCATGTGAAAATAATTAGAGTCATCATCATCATCATATCAGCCGAAAGACGTCCACTGCTGGACATAGGCCTCCCCCAAGCGTCGCCACATTGACCGGTCCCGTGCGTCTTGCATCCAGCGGATCCCCGCAACCTTCACCAGGTCATCGGTCCACCAGGTGGGAGGCCTTCCAACGCAACGTCTTCCGATTCACGGTCACCACGAAAATGAAAATGATCAGAGTGTAGGTAGTAAGTCTCATTTTTCACGCTCGTAGTTTCAGTATAAACATAATAAATGAGTTGAATTGTTGAATATCATCGGATCACGTTGCTTTCCACGCGGATCGTAGGTAAATCGTTCGCGGTACAACGTTGAGTATTTACTTTACGTTGTGATGTCACTGTAGCACGATTATACTAATCGATGTTTACTACAGGGCCTAATGTATTGTTTTGCGTACTGTAAAATTATTTTATTTAAATATGTACACAATCACTCAACTCACAATACATACACCAACCCGCATTGGGCCCGCGTGGTGGATTACGGCCCATTCCCTATGACAGAGAGGAGAACTGTGTCCCAGCAGTGGGAACATTAAAAAGCTGATGATGATGTACACAATAAGTCACCAAAGGGCAATGGAGAGGGCTATGCTCAGAGTTTCCTTGCGTGATCGCATCAGAAATGAGGATATCCGCAGGAGGACTGAAGAAACCGACATAGTCCAAAGAACTGCCAAACTTAAGTGGGAGTAGACAGGGCACATTACTCGCAGAACGGATGGTCAGTAGAGCCGGAAAGTTCTGGAGTGATGACCTCGTACCAGAAGTAGCAATGTTGGCAAACCGAAGACCAGGTTAAGACTGTGGAAATCCGCTGGATGCAAGATGCACAGGCCCTGTTGCACGACACTTGGGGGATGCCTATTTTCAGCAGTGGACGTTTGCCGGCTTAATTGATGATGAGGTATGAAATAGTTAGTTAATTAACCTATTTTGGACACCAAGCATCGTTGCTGTGTCTCGCTTTGAGGGGTTTATGGGTTATGAGACATTTCAGCTTCGTTTCAGGGATCGCCATGCATCTAAGATGTCTTTGGCACTTATTGCAGATATCCATAAGCTACTACTACCTACTTTAGGTGAGCTATCAAATTGGCTGCCTCTCAATAATGTAAGAAACGAAACCATATTTATCAAAGGTTATACCCAGACCAGAAATAACGTGTAATTGTCTGTTTTTTGATTTAACCATTTACCAACCTCTAAATATTATAAAACAAAGTCGCAGTCCGTGTCTGGCGATGCCATTTGTTTTTCTTCTAACTTCTTCTAAACCATGCAACGGCTTTTAATACGGTTTTCACAAATGGAAAGAGCGATAAATGAGGCAGATGTGTTTTTTTTTGGTCCCATGAGAAGCCGGGGCGGGTCACTAGTCTCACTATAAAATTAACTAAGTATCGCCCACCTCCTAACAATGCGAGCCGTGTCCAGCAGTACTGCTTTCTGGATCAGGCCCTTGACCCAGCCGCCTAACGAGAGCCTCCTAAGGTGTTGGTCGAGGCTCGTGGCTATTAAGCCATTGGCCGACACGACTATCGGTACAATGATCGCTGTGTCCATATCCCACATGTCGACAACCTCGCGAGCCAAGTCAAGATACTTGATTTGCTTATCTTTCTCCGCTGCCCTTTTATACGTGTTCGTAGTTTTATTTTATTTTTATTTAACTGTATATATAGGTAGTTATTGTTATTTAAGTATATAATAGCATGTAAATTTTAATTGAAATAAACTTAAGTACACTTGTACTAAGTATCCTTTAATAACAAAACATTTTGCACCAAAAATAAAATTTTCAACAAAGCAGAATTGTGAGAAACGGGCACTTTTATTTTATTTTGCTGTAACACGTTACACGAGTGAGATTTTGTGTGAAAATAATAATAACAGAACGCATTGCCCAACAACACGAACCGAGCATTTTCAACAATAAAACTAACATTATTTTGATATTTCCCCGACATTTAACTAAAATATCACAGGCTGAATTGCACGTAATGTTACACCTAATTAGAACCAAATTATGTTATTATGACCTAACGTTTATGTTTTTTATACTATTTAATACAATAAGGCAATGTTGGGCAGAATATTAAAGCTTAGTTAAATAGGTAATATATTATTGTTTAATTGCCAAAGAGAATATCCGAAGTGGTTATCCAGCTCACGTTCCGAGGCTGTTGGTTTCTGCTGTCGATTAAATATCTTTGACAGTCGTTGCGAGTCATCAGATGCAAGACAATCTGGTGCCAGTCTTGCCATTAAATATCGTGGTACCTAGTAACTATGTTGTGGAGGTTAGATAAATTACATCGGTCGCTCTATGTACAGTACATCTGCATATTTTTTTTCGGTCTGCTCGCGTTTGACCACTATCTCGGCTGATGGCAGGCAATGATGTGGTCAACGGTGAAGAAGCAACCTATTCTCTCTTGACTTAAAGACTACTGGGTTGTTGCTATCAGGAAACAAAGACTCCGACAGGGCATTCCATTCCTTAGCTGTACGCACAATGAAAGTATTGAATGTGCTGAAAACTGCATTCGATTGCACTTGAAGCCGACTCCATCATAATCGAGAATATGCTAGGCAAATTGTTCAGAGTAATGATCAGCAGGAAAAACAAGTATAGAACCTACTAACCTAAGTACTAGTTCTGAAAATTGGAATAGCCCTGACGCAGAATAATTCATCACTTTTTTTTTGTTCTTGGTAGGATCGTGCTTGACCACTATCTCATCTGATGGTAAGCGATGATGTGGTCGACGATACAACAGGCAAGCGTGCAAGAAGAAATACAGACCCCGGCAGGGTATTCTACTTTTTAGCTGTACGCATAATAAAAGTGTTCCAAAAACTTTTGGTGCATATTGGTGGGATGTCCACCATGTATCGATGACACATCACCGTACGTCTTGTAGTCCGATGATGGAACGGGCTAGGAGGAATCAGTTCATGCAATTCGATCGCACACTCCTCGAAATGTAACCGATAAAAACCGACAGGCTGGCAACTCGGCGACGATGGTCAAGGTTCTGGAGCATAGACTCAACCAATGTCTCATTGCTGATGACCCTCTTGGCCCGTTTTTCGATCGAACTCGTCATTTTAAAATAGATTTTGTAAACAGGATGAATGGGTTGCCGCTGATAAGTAAATTGCAAAAACATGTTAGGATTGGATGGATTTAAACTTCGTAAACAAAAGATAATGATTTATATTTTCCTGTTAACCAGTGGGATAGTTACAGTGTTCCATCCGAGCATCTTTCTTCAGCCTGTAATGTTCACACTGCTGGGACACAGGCGTCCTCTCTGTCAGAGGGAACGTACCCGCGTTCCCTCTCGAGGATCCAGTGCGAATTGGTGGATGTCACGTTTTCGTATTTTCGGTTCTAGGTCGTGCCGGTTTCCTCACGATAATTTCGTTTATTAGTTTCATGAAATAGAATACGCAAAGTATAGTAGTTGATCTTGGTTTGAACCCACGACCTACCTAAAACGGTGCGTTACCTCTCTGGGCCACTATTGCATCGAAGAGGTCTATTTAAAGTACAATACAAGGATACAAGCTTCAATCACTGTGTGTTGGTGATGGTTGGCGACCAAATATAGGCCAACTTCTCTAAATTAGTTTATTTTTTACTTTTCGTGATATAGATTTCGGTTTCGTGGCAGTCCAGATAGGCTTTCTTTTTCGTGATAGAATAAAAATATTTAAAAATAGAAACATGTTTGTTTGTTGATTGTTTTAGTTAGGATTTTTTATTTTATTATTGCTGATAAATTGTAAAAATAATATGTTTCATGTTTGTAATAGTTTCGTAATACACTTCCCTCCAAAAATAACTAAACAATACTCCTTTACTTCTAATGATGTCGGTCAAATTCCTGAGATAGGTAGATTACTGACAAGGAAGGAATGCGGTACCCTTGTGGGCTTGTGGTATAACCCTTTGCTTGAAAAGGTCTTAAAAGGAACCCGAAATTGATATTTTTAGATTAAAACCAAATGTTGACCTAGTTAGGTTAATATTATAATAATTGATTTTTAAACTAAATACACACCACATAAAATTAAAAATACATTAAGTAAAATAATTACTTCCGTTAAAAAAAAAATATTTTTGTTGATTAAAGTTTGTATTGTTCAAAGATACCATTTTTTTTTTCTAAAAGATCGTTTAGCGATGATCCTTGATGAACTTAAGCTTGAAAAAATGTTTACGATAAAAATAATTTTAGACAAACTTCAAAAATGCACTTAAATTTGTCTTTAAGATAAACTGTTTGCAGTTCAATAGCTAGAACTGTAAAAGTTTTATTTATTGTTTATAACTAACAACAATGTTCATGACATTTTCACACATTCAAGACACGAAAGAAAATTTGAAAAGAAAATACATCGCTCGCACTTGAAAACATTAGCTATTGGAAACATTTATACCACCCAAACGTAGGAGACGATCAAAGATCTTTTTGTAACAAAAGAAAAACAACCATTAATAAGAAACAAAAAGCGCCCTAACTTACCTTTTACGCTAATGACACTCCATTTTCTGCAAACGCCACAAATTCCTCTCACAATCCGCCATCAGTCACAAAAGAAAAACGTTAAAACAAATCCCTTATCAATAACACCGGCCGAAACGATAACGAAACTACGAACGCGCACGTTAACGTTACAACGTTCGAGTGAATACCGTACAATTTTTCGCGTAACGCAGCGAACGCGCACTTGTAAGTTATGGTTTAGCGGTGAACGGCGAATGCGGCCGCATTGGTCTCATGTTAGAACGCAAATGACTGGCGGCATCGAAGCAGTACAATCGCCGTGACGTCACAACAAATGAAATTAAAAATGGAAGCAAAAAAATCAGAAGAAGCTCCGGTGGAATGAATCTATAGAGCGTTATTGGTAACATGTCCAGTAAGAGAAAGTTTTACAGACTTACTTAGTCATTCGCGTCGATTCGAAAGTGCAAGTACCATTCGACTTGCCGGAATGAGCATAATAAATGCTTGTAAACAAGCAAAGAAAACGGACTCTCAAGAAAGCAAGACTAACCATTACTAGGCAAGCCTGTCTACACAGCTCTAGTATGTGACTTCCGAATTTTTGCGTAACCGGCTCCCACATTTCTTTTGTTGTGTTCCGTAATACATTCTTGCATAATTAATGCTTAGCGTAAACGGTATAGTTTTACCGTTTGCTCCCATTTTGACAATGTTTACGTGATACTGGTTATGTAAGAGTATTAGACAGAGAAGCCCATTTATTGCCGTACTGTGTGTAATTAGTGTAGTGGGTATAATATGGCCAATTGTTATGGCTATTGTGTGTTATGTGCTAAAAATGCCACCTGAGCAACGGTAGTGTTTGTTTTATAGTTGTTTTTGCCCGTTATTAAAAACTGTGATGGTTTAATAATAGTGTTATTTGTATAATTTCATGGCTTTAGATTACATCAGACATTATAACTATGTCACGCTATATATAAATTTTTCCTCTTCATCATCAGCTTTTTAATGTTCTCATCGTGTGGGTTATCAAAATAAAGGGTTTTAAGAGGTGATTTCAAAAATATATAACACTTATATGTTTAAATGTACCTTATTCGGTTAAAAAAGGTAATTCAAAAAATCAAAATACCCGATTGCTCAAGAAGCGAACTACAAAGACGTTAACAAGAAGAAAATCATGCTGTGCAGTCGGAGAATACATCTGGTTTTATCAGCCAGCTCGCGAATATGTATCCTCCGACGGCACTGCATGATTCTCTTTTTGTTTACGTCTTTTTAGTTCGCTTATTAAACAGTCGGGTTTTTAGATTAAAAAAAAATAATCCCTGTCCCCTTCGTATATAGGTTTGTTTTGTTATTAGTCTTATGTTTTAGTACCTAAGTAATTATATTTTATTGCACTAAAGAAAAATGTATATCATAAAGATAAAGATAAAGATATTTTATTTTGCAAATATGGGTACAAGTCATGGTGGTACACAATAAATAAATACAGAAACAGCCATATTTTGCCAATTACAAGGCATGCAAAAGTACAGAGTTTAAAATTTAATACTATAATTCCATTAAATAATATAAATTTGGTTCAATTAACATATTTAATACGGAAAATAATATTGTTACTTCCTATTTTCTGTTGTTAGTTGATAATGCATCAAGTGAAAGCAAACAAGTGGATCATTAACTCGTCATGCAAATTATAGTCAGAAACGCCTGAAAATATTTCAAGAAAGAAGGGGTGGATTCCTTATTAAAACTATAACCAGCTTATAGAAGCAGACTTGCTATACTTGAAGTGAAGCTAGAAACTTGGTTCATAGTCTAGCTACTGGCACGCAAACGGCGGAGGCTGTAAACGTTACTTTACGTTATTTTCGCAGATCTAAACCTAAAAAGGAAAAATAAAAATTATACGGGAACAATGATGGGTATATTCCTAAAAGTAGGTAACAACAAAAATAAGTAACAAGTATCTACATATACTACCAAAATGTTACAAGTTTTATCTAAAGTTACCTAAAGGAACCATTAGATACGTGACAGTTGTATAATGACCTCATGTCCATTCAAGAGTCACGCAGGACTCAGGACAATGATGGGTATGGTATAGTGTAGTCGGCTGTATCCTCCTCAACTTGTTTATAAAGACCTTAGAAACCGGCAGTCTAATTGTATAAGTGAATTCGGCAAGGCAATGGGTTTGACACATCACATGCGAGATGATTGCCAAACTTAAGTGGCAGTGGGCAGGGCACATTGCACGCAGAACGGATGGCCGATGGGGCAGAAAGGTTCTGGAGTGGCGACCGCGAACCGGAAGACGTTGCGTTGGAAGGCCTCCCACCAGGTGGACCGATGACCTGGTGAAGGTTGCGGGGATCCGCTGGTTGCGGGACGCACGGGACCGGTCAATGTGGCGACGCTTGGGGGAGGCCTATGTCCAGCAGTGGACGTCTTTCGGCTGATATGATGATGATGATGATGATGCGAGATGAAAGACGCGATGTGGATTTCCGTCTATGTGATTGGTCAAACCCTTTGTCTTGCAGAATTCAATTTCAGCTGCAGACAAGCTCTTGAACAGGCAAAAGCATGTTGACGCTTCCTACTATTAGGTACAGGTATCGATGACTCTCTAGTACTGATAGTACCCCCCCGTTCCGGTGGGTTCCCGCATTGTCGAGGCGGGGGGGCTCAGTAGCCGTGGCTTGGACAACCACGGTGAAGCGAAGAGGAACCCGAGGAGGGGCCGCTCGTCAGGGCTTTTGCCGACAAGCCGACGCCGTAGTGGCCAATGAGTAGGTTGCGGTGCCATCGCAACTGAGGCGGTTCGCGATGTAGTACGAGTATGATATGATGTGCGCCGCTGGCCTTACCCTCCGCGGCCTGCACGGGGTCGCCACCGTCTGATGGTGAACGCGGTGGGGCCGCAGGGGAGGAGGAGTGTCGGTATAGCGTTGGCCACTCTCCCTATCCCCTGCGGCCGAAAAGTAGTAGGTGGCGGGGCCACTATCCTGACCCATAACAGGGGGATCAAGGGTGTCATACACGGGGTCTGGCACCTATGTGCTGATTTGGTCCCTGGGGTGGTCACGGCATACAGTGTGTTCTGGTGCGCCGGTGATGGGGGGTGAACCCCAGAGGAGGGTCCGGAGACGGACAGCCGCGGCGGGTTCGCGGTGAGTACTAACGCGTGCCCGTGTTCCAGCCATAAGCGGCACTGGAGGACACCGTGGAGTTTTAATGGATTAGAGTCCCACACAACTGCGCTATCTCCCCGTGGTAGCGCAACCCCGATTGACAACCCCATGTCATGTCCAGGTAATTTCTATCCATTCCAGGTTGCCTGGAAGAGATCGCGGAATGCGATAAGGCCGCCCATTGTATATTATAGTATTAAGTTTCTTTTTTTTCTTGTTTATTAAGGTGTACAATAAAGTGTATATAAATAGCGCAGTATGCATGATGCATTTCCCCAAGCTAAAAAAAAAATATTACTGACAGTAGAGACTCTGACCCGATCTGTTCTTCTAGTGCTTGGTCTACATTAGGTATTATCATCAACTTTGGAAGTATATGAAGAAATACTCTCGGATGATGAGGAAATACATTCTTACAGTGCGTTCTAGACTCATTATGTAGAGAGATATTTCTATCAGTGTGTTTCATCCTCGTTTAAAGTGACCACTTGGTGTTCGGGTTAGATTTCCTCATTGTCTCTACCCAAGATTACCCTGATTTTGAAGACTTTTTATTCTTTTGAGCCTTTTCGTGCGTCTCGCATCCAGCGGGTACCCGCAACCTTAACCAGGTCATCGGTCCACCCAGTTGGAGGCATGACATACACGAGATCGTTTAATGTAAACGTTGTCCCCCCATATCTAAGTACTAATGCTGTAACATGGAAATATTGTAAAACCAAACAATTTTTAGGGTTCCGTACGCAAAGGGTAAAAACGGGACCCTATTACTAAGACTTCGCGATCCGTCTGTCTGTCTGTCTGTCTGTCCGTCTGTCTCCAGGCTGTATCTCATGAACCATGATAGCTAGACAGTTGAAATTTTCAGAGATGATGTATTTCTGTTGCCGCTATAACAACAAATACTAAAAACAGTATAAAATAAATATCTAAGGGGGGCTCCCATACAACAAACGTGATATTTTTGCCGTTTTTTGCTCGATATTAATAACGGCAACAGGTAGGTAGACGCTTGAAATATTCACAGAATGTTTAGTTGTATATTTGCTTCAAAAAATAATAATTAATAAATTAAAATAAAATAAATTAAGGGGGGCTCCCATACAACAAACGCGATTTTTATGCAGTGTTTTGCGATAATGGTACGGAACCCTTCGTGAGCGAGTCCGACTCGCACTTGGCCAGTTTTTTTAAAAGAGTAACCGTGGAGTTTCTTGCCGGTTCTTCTCTATAGGAAACGACCAACCCGAACCGTGCGCCTTTTGTCGACGTTTTATAAGTGCCTATGTAGACCTATATGAAATAAAAACAAATGATTTTGATTTTTGAATGTGGCGACGCTTGGGGAAGGCCTATGTCCAGCAGTGGACATCTTTCGCTGAAATGATGATGACGCCTTTTCTTTTCACTTTAGTAACTATGCCATGTTTTGATGGCATGAAATCGGATACACTTTCTTTACCGCACACATATTAATGCACATATTTATTACAATTTTATTATTACAAGCTGTAAGGTAAATTAAAAGCGTTTTATTTTTACTCTTTAATGTTCGAACATTATGTTTATACTCCGGCGTAATTGTAAAAGCAATCTCGTATGGTTATTGGAATTTCTTCGTATTAACATGGGTTCCGTTATCGGCAACAACATACTGAGGTTTAATAATGAAGTCTTATCTAATAAATTATCTGGACGAAGGTCGGTGAAAACATGGTTTGATTAATGCCAGCCTTTGTACAAGTTAATAATTTCGCAGGGTATGTTTTTGATTTGTGGAGGACGTGCTATGGTATTATTAGTTTGGGCTAGTTGCAGCATTTTTTCTTCTATATTTGCAGTTAACTCAATAAAAACCTTCTTTCTAGCCATACTTAATAATAACAAAAATAATAAGCTGAGAAAGAGAAACAAATCAAGTATCTCGACTTAGCACACGAGGTTGTCGACATGTGGAATCGGCGATCATTGTGCCAATTGTTGTTACGGCCAAAGGCCTGATGGCCAAGAGCCTCAATGACCATCTGTTGAGGCTGTCATTGCGCGGTTGGATCAAGGGCCTGATACAGAAGGCAGTACTCCTCGATACGTCTCGCATTGTGAGGAGGTTCCTGTCTCTGGAGTCCTAACCACCGGTAGCTTGAACCCTGCTCCCAACACCGGCGGATTACCATTATTTTTTATATTTCAAATGTTTTCTTTTTATTATTTGTTTTTATAAAGAAATATTTAAAAATGTAAATATTTAAATGTGTACAAAATTGAATCAACAAAATAATAATAATTAATTTCACCAAAAACGTCTTTCCTGTCTTACAAACATCAGTAGTTAAAAAATCATTACAATAATAATCAATATAGTTACTAATAATATTTTTATAATTAATATAACTAATAATAAAATATAATTTATTAATAATGGTTCAGCGTATTCCAAGGTACGAGTATATGTGTGTGTGTGTGTGTGTATTAAGTGTGTATCCAAAGGTAGGTTTCATTATTTAGGTATTATATTACCTTTCATGCAATTCATCCATTGTATTGGGTTTTCCTCTAATATTATAACCATTCATACTCAAAACATTTTGTATTGAATTGTTTTGCATTGTGTTGCATTTTGTTTGGTTGAATTGTATTGAATTTATTATATTATTATAGTTTAACAAAATTTAAATTACTTTGTAAAAGTACGCCTAATTATATATAACTCTCTAGTAAAATCAAACCTCGAATACCTAATCGGAGTGTGGGGATCAGCCGCTAAAACTAATCTAAACCCACTACAAAGAACACAAAACAAAATTATTAAAGTATTATTTTACTACCACTATCTATATCCAACAAAAAAATTAAACGAAAAAACTAACCTGCTAAATCTCACACAACTATACACATATTACACCTGCATTCTCATTAAAAAAATCACCACGAATTCCGTACAATCAAACATACAATTACATAAAAAAGCAATAACATACAACACAAGAAGTAAAAACAAATTCCAACTAGCAACAGTAACTGCATCTGCACGGACTAATTATGACAAAAAACCATTATTAGTGCTCCCTACAGCTGTTTAATGATTTACCGGAGGATGTAAAGAGGTGTGATAATATTAACATATTTATGAGTAAACTAAAAAAAACATGTATGTACCCTATAACGTCGCCAACACGCCAGAGGCAAATATTATATTATTATTTAGATTAAGAAACTATGTATCTCATTATAAGTGAACTGTTTATTTTTAAGTTCTTATGGGAAATAAATATCTTTAAACCTAAACCTAAGTGTGACGGTGAAGTAGGTGCCCAGTGCCTGTAACACAGGTTAGTTCCTAGCGCGGGACTGGTCTTGCTCTGGCCTCTGCTGCAGCGCGTCCCATTCACATGCTTATGTCCTCATTCTTCCACATCTTATGCTCAATCGGACATTCGCAATCGGTTGTCTTGGTCGCCCGTACAACCGATTTCACTCTACTTTTCGGTAATCAGTGCCACTTTCAGACTGCCTCTTATCTTTCTCCTCATTTCTTATTCTATTGATTTGTGTAATACTACAGTACACATCTCTCTTAGCATTCTCTTCTCTCTCACTATTGCTTTACATTCATCCTTTATGTGGCCCAACATTCTGTTCCGATGGAGGGTTACTACTTCTTTTATCTGTTCTGTGGTTACTACCATAGACCTACAATTAAACATCTGCCTCAAGACATTATTGCTAACCGGAGGGTTGTTCAGTTCATGGTTGATTTTTCTCTACCGAAATTACTCCGTCCTTTTTTCGGATATTGGAAATAACTCGTGTCATCTTTGAATATGATACATAATTATATTTAATATAGGTATACTCGTATCGGTGTGTCATTCGTTCTTGATTAATAGTAGGATTTAATATCTAGTGATAACGTAATTAGGTTCTTATTAAGATAATTATGCCTCATACTAATTTTAATCAATATCTTCAAAATATATTACTCATCATTTGCTATCGGTTTTATTATAATATAATTATTGATTTGCACATGCAGGTTCAGTTTTTTTTCCAGAAATTATTTATCTAGAATGGGGATCATAGACGTAGGAGTTAAGGCTGCCAGAATAAAATGGGATTGGACGGGTCACGTTAGCCGCATGAGCAGAGACCGCTGGGCAATCATCATCATCAATCAGCCTTTTTTAATGTTCCCACTGCTGGGACGTAGGCCTCCTTTTATAATGAGGGAATGGGCTATAATCCACCACGCGGGCCCCGTGCGTATTGGTAGATGTCACATGTGTACGGATTTTTGATTCTAGGACATGCCGGTTTCCTCACGATGTTTTCCTTCAACGTTTTGAGAGCAGTGGGGATGAAATAATTTACACAAAGTAAAGCGCCTGCCTGGGTCCGCCCATGACCTACTACTTCTAAGTCACGGCCGTTACCACTGGGCCACCACTGCACTTGTCACCGCAGGGCAATAGTCTCCACAAATTGGGTGCCTGAGGATGAACACCGCGGCGCTGAATATTTTGAAGGATTTGGGGGACGTCTTTGTCCAGCAGTGGGACAGTATAGGATAATTTAAAAAATGGTTCACGAATGATTACATCTGTTTCTATTAACTTATACTGATACTTGGACTCCCCTCTCACAGAGAGGTGGCCTGTGTCCCAGCAGTGGGAACATTAATAGGCTGATGATGTGATACTTGGACACAATGAGTATAACTCAATACAAGTCAAAACATCGATAGTATTTTACACCAATGTGTAAAATACTTTCGATGTTTTCAATAATAGTTTTTATAGTGTAAAAGAGTTTTTTGACAAAAAATTTCAATGACTATATTGTATGCACGAAAAATATGCACGATGCAAAAACATGTATGCTCTGTATTTAATTTTGTACCATCTTCTATACCATTTTTTTATGCAATTAAATGTTATTCTATTCTATTAATTTAACAAAAGGCAAAAGTAAACAGTGGTCTCTACTTTTTTAAGTTTCTTTGTATGAGAAATCTTAACTTTTTGCCATCGTTTTTTTCTGACATTATTCAAGACAAGTCATCTTGACTTCATCATATACCACAGTAAAAAACTTCACTAGTAAGTGAAAATCTATAAAAGATAAAAATAAACAAAATGTCTAATATGGAAAACTGTGTGCTAAAATACCAATCTCTTATCCATTAGAATAAAAGACGGTCTTATCGCTGTCAGCGATTTCTACCAGACAACCTTTGGATAGACTGAAAGAACTTAGAATAAAAAGGGGTTAGTCTGCGATGTACTGCTACATAAAAATATAAATATATACAAAATTATATTTTTATATTAAATACCATACATAAACCTATATATACATAATATTAAATGTTATGCAAATTTATTTTTAGACAATCCTTCCGGCCACAGAATGTCACTGCCTAGAGACCAAGATCTTGGAAGATACTTATAAACTATTACCTTATGACTCCTAAAAAGCTGTATAACAGCATATCTCCACGCTAGGTAATTCTGGCCTCTGAGATTATGATTAGGTCGTAGAAAATGAATTCGCAATTCCGAAAAGACGTACTACGACTACGTACCAATTTCAGTATTTAGTAACTGGTTCTTTGAATGGAAACATACCAACTCTGCGACTTTAAAATCTAAAATTCATAGTTATCTAATATAATGCTCACAACGGATCTTCGTGTCTCTGAATTGGCTGCAAGACCCTGCGCAGTAGCTATTTTTGTGTCAATGTTGAAGGTGAAGATAGCATTGTATAACTGCCTCTTTCACTCTCTACGCTTGTCGCATCGTCCTGTCTCGCTTACTCTATTCAGTATACTCGATGACAAACTGTTTCTTGCGCATTGGTTGGCAGAGCCAACTTCAGAGACACAAAGATCCGCTGTGACTTTCATACTACGTATATGTATGATTTTGAAAGATATATAGATTGGACATGGAAACCTTTTTAAATATTGATAGCTATGCATTTCGCTATACGCGTAGAGGAGGCTTTCGAATCTTTTCAAAGCTGCTTCACATGCATAACAAGAGGACTGGTGACCTGGTAAGGATCGCAAGAGTCAGCTAGATGCGAGAAGGAGTATACCCCTTTACCGGAGCTTGGACGAGGTAGGTCCACTTCCGTGGCCGTCTTTTGGCTGAAATGATAATCACACACTATATACAAATATTATAAAGACGAAAGTTTGTGTGTGTGTTTGTATGTTTCTTAATTCTTCACGAAATTTGGCACAGAGATAGATTATAGCCTGGAATAGCACATAGGATTTCTTTTTATCCCAGGAATATGTTCCCTTGGGATAATTTTCGACATTCACGCGGGCGAAGCCGCTGGGAGAAGCTAGTAATTTACATATAATAAAAGCATAATATGCAGATTGCCTTTCAATAGCGTTATTTTCCTCATTATTCTTGCGGCTGACTGTTAATCGGCAGTAACAAGACTATCATTCTCAAAGCTATAAAAAACTTGCATTGTTTTGTTCCCAACTTTTCCCGCCAGGTTGCAATTAGACTCGATAATTGTAACTAATCGTTTGTAACGGAACAACTGGCGCTAAGTAAAGAAAACAAAAGGTCCTCTTGGTAAAATAAGAAGCTTAGACGTGCCATCTGATGAAGAAAGTGGCAATAGCGTCTTCATTTTGTGCCGATTCGGTTTCGTGCGGAAACTTGAAGATACGCGGTGCTACATGTTTTTCTATTTTTTGTTAAGAACTTCAAATAATTTAGTTTTTAGCCCCCGATGGAAAAAGAGGGGTTTTATAAGTTTAATGCGTGTACCTGTGAGTTTGTGTCTTTGTGTATCTGTCTGTGGCACCATAGCGCCTAAACGGATGAACCGATTTTGATTTCGTTTTTTTTTGTTTGTAATGTAACTTTATCGAGAGTGTAATTAGAAATGTTCTTCTTCAAAATCGGTTTAAGCGTTCAATAGTTATGGATCTTTTACTGTTTGAATCGGGGTGTTTTCGCATGATATCGTGTTATAATTACGTGTTTAATAGATGGTCGATTGAAGCGCGTCTACTACTAGATAAATTATTTTGCATGTAATAAAAATATATTAATTTGACTTGTACCTGTATAACCGTCTCTATTATCGTGAGGAAACCAGCATGTTGTAAAACCAAAAAATCGAAGACATGTGACATCCACCTAACAGAACTAAGCGCTCGTGGTGAATAAGGTGGATTAAAGCTTATTCCCTCTCATAGGAAGGAGGACTGAGGGAACCTTAAAAGGCTGATAATACTTCTGCTTTATGCTGGGTATTTTACAAAAACCGGCCAAGTGCGAGTCGGACTCGCGCACGAAGGGTTCCGTACCATTATCGCAAAACACTGCAAAAAAATCACGTTTGTTGTATGGGAGCACCCCTTATTTTTATTTTTATAATTATTATTTTTTGAAGAGAATATACAACTAAATATTCCGTGAATATTTCAAGCGTCTACCTGTTGCCGTTATTAATATCGAGCAAAAAACGGCAAAAATATCACGTTTGTTGTAAGGGGGGCTCCTTAAATATTAATTTTATACTGTTTTTAGTATTTGTTGTTATAGCGGCAACAGGAATACATCATCTGTGAAAATTTCAACTGTCTAACTATCACGGTTCATGAGATACAGCCTGGTGACAGACAGACAGACAGATAGACAGACAGACGGACAGCGAAGTCTCAGTAATAGGGTCCCGTTTTTACCCTTTGGGTACGGAACCCTAAAAAGTAATGGTTGTGACTAAATTCTGAAACCGAAAGAAAAATGAATTGTATCTACCTGGAAGTTGCTGGATCTTTTCGTTTTATTGGTTATACTAATTTATATATCACTTGTTTTTGGAGATGGAAAGTGTTAAAAGAAATAATGGTGTATTATTTATTTTAACATTTTGACAATTATAAGTGATGTTTATTCTCACTGATTTAAGGTTGCCATAAGAGGTAAGATAACTGTGAATTGACTTTAGTCTTTCTAACATAGTTCGTACACAAGAGACCCTTATATGTTAGGGGAGTTTGGTTTCCGCACTTAGTTCCTCAGGTGGACCATTGTGCGTGGGCCATGACGTACGTTTGGTGGTTATTCCAACCAGCCCATCTCCCTTCAGAAATTAATTAGAGCTCCTGGTTTGCTCAGAACATCTGTGTTAGATCTGGGTGTCCCGAGGGTTTATGTTCTTATCTGGGTGACATAAAGAGACTAAGAGACCCTTTTTATTATTCGAGAACAATCTGAAGTGGACCTTCTGTGTCTATCTACTTGGTGTTTTTTCCCGGGACATGCAACGATGTATGTAAAACGCGATTCACTATCAAGATATATTCGAAAGAACGAGAGCAATCGATGTTACATAGTAATTCATTTCACTGTTCCGCTCGTGTTAAGAAGATGTTCAAAGCGTTGTTGTGAATAAAATTATTATTGATCGTGACGTAACGTTTGACACAGTTTCGTTGGCTTGTATAGAAAATGAAATTACAAATGGAGAAATGGTACAAAATTGTTTCAATAATAATGTGTGTTTACAAACAATGTTGCAACAGTTGCACGAGCGTGATGTTGTTACCCGCAACGTCGATGTTGTTGGCAATGTAGCATGACTTTTGTTTTAGTACCATACGAAACATTCGCAGTTTAGCACGTTGCAAGCATCAGCAAAAAACAGGCTTCCCGCAGTCCCTCTGAAACAACTCGTAAACAACTGTATAAAAAAGTTTCAAGTATGTGCAGTGATGACAATAAGATTTTATATCACTCGATTTTTTGACCCCGTCTGTCATCCAGGGGTCATCCAGCGGATCCAGGGGTGGGGGGGGGGGGTTCACTGTTGCTTCTTTACTTTCAATGTAGCACCTTTGTTTCTTTTCGAATGTTTAGGGCCAGATTAGCTAAGTAATAGGTGCAGCAAATACAGCAGGCCCCGCGCTCTGAGGTCGCCTAGCTTGGGCGAACAAAAATCAAGCTTTTATATCACGAGCAGGTTTAGTAAACTATTGTTATCATTAGAAACGGGATATTTACCATGTTTAATGTTAGTGTTAGTGACCATGACAGTTTAAAAACTTATAACTATTGTTATATTTGATTGGTCCTAACATTTTTCAGCTCACTTACTCGCTCTTGCCCACTGTTTCTCTTAATTCAGCTCACATACGCTCGCACCCTAAGCAGCACTTGGTTGTGCAATTTTTGTGCTAAAAATCCCGTATTTCGTTCAGAAACGTATAAAGGAAAGTGATCCGACGTGCTGAATTTTTTATCTAAGTTAGGGTTAGAAAATGAACTAGTAGCAAGTACCTTATGACACTGCTTATCATGGGTATGTTTCATCGGTATTGCGTTACGGCCTAGTCATATGGGGAAATTCAGTGGATGTGGAAAGAGGAGCAGAGTATTTGGACCATTGCAGGCCATTATTCAAGGACGGGCAATTACAAGTGATTACAGTTATGCAGTAGAAATGCCAGTTGCATGACAATTAAAATTTATAATAAATTACCACCTGCCCTGAGAATGCTACCAATTAATAAGTTTAAATGTAAAATGTTTGCTTGGCTCTTAGACATGTGTTTTTATTCCATCAATGAATTTTTAAATCATTCATTTTGATAGTGTAATTAAAATCTTAATATGATATTAGTACTTTGACATTATTATGAATTCTTTAACATTGTAATTTTTTTTGACGTTATTGATTTATATTTTGACATGATGATTTATTTTTTTTGACATTATGATTTATTTTATTGACATTATGATTTATTTTTGGATGTTATGATTTATATTTCGACATTATACAAAATTTTATAAATTTATTTAATGATCATAATGTAAATTTTAATTTGCATGCTAGCTTATTATTTAATATTTCTACACCAGCAAATGGTAGTATGTGTGAAAAAAAATTTAATTTAAGATCTCAATGTACCATATACTGAGAAATAAATATTTACTTACTTACTTACTAAATTTGTTTAGAAACATTGCTTTGGCTTGTGTTAAATCGAAAAAAATTATTCAATAAAACTCTACCAAGGAACAAATATCTGTAGAAGAATTGCAGTCCCTCAAGAATGAACGAACTAACACCCTTATCGTACCCTTATGCCCCCCAGAAATGAATCCTGGATCAGCCCTTGCCGTCTTTATATCATCATTATTATGTAACTAAGGCATTACAGCCGCTAGTGGTCTTAAGTCTGGTATCCCCTTTTGCATTGAATTAATTAAAAGCATGACAATCCATTACTGTAATATAACATAAAAATTGATTGATTAATCAAATAAGGTACTCTAAAATGCAATCTCATCTCATTGAATCAAACATATTCTCAGATACGACTGTATTACCTATATTGGATTCATTAATTCGCGGATACATGCATATTAAACTCTAAAACTACTACTCATGTGGGTACGGTATGGTTTCACCAGTGCTTATTACACAAACAAATCTATATTTTAACAGTCATCATGGTTTAGTAAAATCTTTAACAACTGCCTAAATGTACAGTCAATGAAAGAGATTAGTGGGTACCTATGGTACCTGTCCTGTGTTACCGCGGCCCTGGCACAAACAACTGAAGGAACACGGGTGGGTTTTAGTCAGTAAAAGTCTGACACGCCCTCCCGCTTCACCCAGAGCGGGAGAAGTCATTGGGTACCTATGCAGCTTATTACAACTTCTTTCAAATACCATATTGTGTGAGTGTGATAGTCATGTCAGTATCACGCATAGCAAGATATGGTTAATTGAGTCGGAATTTATTTTTAGGGTTCCGTACCCAAAGGGTAAAAACGGGACCCTATTACTAAGACTCCGCGGTCCGTCTGTCTGTTTGTCTGTCTATTTTTGTATTTAATTATTTTATTAAAAATACAGAGTAGACTTATAAGCTACGCACACTCCCGCAAAACTGCACATACAGTTTGACTGCGAAATCAATCATACTCGCTTACTTAGGTAGGTACATAATTACGCAAGTGCTTAAAATTAGAATTGTTGGTAAGTAAGTAGGTACTTAATGCAAACAATTAAGGTAGTGCTTAAATAATTTATTTTTTGTTTCTTTGGCAATGTCGGCGGGTAAATTGTTGAGTAGGTATGGACTACGTTTTTTTAAAGTTCTGTCCCCGTAATAATTATTGACTCTAGGAACAACAAATTTACCCGCAGTCATTGACCTAGTATTATAGTTATTAACAACTTTAACTAACGAAGACATATGATCTCGATTGCCAAAGTTATTAACTGCAAGAAGGTATTTATGTTTCAGGCTTACCGGGAGAATTTTACAAACTTTAAACAATTTACTGTAGTCATTTTTAAACTTATTCTTAATTTTCTTATCGACAAGTAGTTTTAAAAATCTTAGTTGTTGTTGTTGTTGTGAATGTTTTCCAATTTATCAATGTATGATTTAAATGTTAGTCCATAGCAATCGAGAGCATAACTCAAAATCGAGTCTACGAAAGCACTATATAAAAGTCTTAACGTACTAAGAGGAACTTTGAAACTTAAATGATAAAATTTACCCAAAATTATTCTAAGTTTTATTACAGATGAAATTTATATGTTCAGCCCAGGAGAAATGCTCATCAACTTTTACCCCCAAGACAGTATGTCACACAGTTAACTCTTTATATTGACTACCAGTTGCAATTATCAACATTATTATGAAAGCAATTATAGGAATGGGCAAATAATGAGCAAGACACATCATTCAGAGACAAATATGGCGAATGTATAATTAATAATTTAGTTTTGTCCGAGTTTCTTACTATGCCGTTATCGTGTGACCATTTGACGATAACGTCCACATTTAGCTGCACGAGGCGACACGTCTTAGCCAAGTCAGAGCCAGCACGCAGTATGCACAGGTCATCCGCGAACATGTGCGCTGAACAGTGTTGAAGCACTCCACACAAACTATTTACGTGCATCAGGTAGCACACAGGTCCGCACCCCGCATCTGACTCCGACCTCATCGCTGTACGTCTCGCCGATCTTCACTCGGTATGAGCGTGTAGTCAGATAGTCTCTGAACCATTCATTCAAAGGCTCTCCGACTCCACACTCTTCTATTGCATTTAATAATATGGACGTTTCTAACGTATCGAATGCTTTTTTTTTATCAAAGAATATGGTCACAACGAATTTTTTATCTGCCAAATAAGTATTTATAATGATGAATTTTAATATGTATTTTTTTTTTTTCCCAATACGGATCTACCCGACAACCTGTCCTCCCAGAGACGATGGGATGTGCCGCTCTGCAGTATTATACAGAATAATCTTATAAATACATCGTCTAGTACTGCTGAGCGTGCGCGTCTGCTCGCTGTGGGGGAATGGGAGTCGGGTTTGTGGCTTCAAGCACTCCCGTCATCCACCATAGGCACTATGATGGATGACTCTTCGTTTCGGCGCACCTTGTGTTGCTCCACATCGGTGCCAATGTGGTGAAGCTGTCGGCAGCCTTGGGCACCATGGCCTGTCTTGTTGCAAGAGCGCAGGACGCATAGCACGACACGCCAGCATCAATGACATTATTCGTCGAGCCCTTATCACCGCCAGCGTACCAGCTGTATTAGAACCTAACGGTTTGGTACGTGACGATGGGAAGAGACCAGATGGCATGACGTTGGTGCCGTGGAAGGTGGGTAGGCCTCTGGTGTGGGACGCAACCTGTGTCGACACCCTTGCGCCATCTCATGTTCCTAGTTCGGCGGGCTGTGCTGGCGCTGCTGCTGCGGCTGCTGAGGCCCTCAAGCGGCGCAAATATTGTAACCTAATTGGTAATTACAGTTTTGAGCCGTTTGGGGTCGAAACGCTTGGGACATGGGGCCCGAGTGCACGTCTGCTTTTTAAAGAGATCTCTCGCCGACTGATCGACGCTGTGCGTGACCGGAGGGCTGGATCTTTCTTTGCGCAGAGAATCAGCGTTGCCATTCAACGTGGCAATGCTGCCAGTCTTCTGGGCACGTTCCCGGATGACAGCGATGTGGAGGAGTACTTCGACGCCTAAGTGTACCTTTCTTTTGTATATAGTATAAGTAGTTAGTTTAAGTATAATTTTGTATAGTTTACTTTTGTTTATGGTATAAGTATGTACATATGTAAGAAGCTGTAATAAATATATTCTTCTTATCTTTAGTATTTATTTCATTTGTAAAGTAAGACAAAAGATTAGTATTTGTGCCTTTTCCTTTTGGCTGTATCTCATGAACCGTGATAGCTAGGCAGTTGAAATTTTTACAGATGATGTATTTCTGTTGCCGCTATAATAACAAATACTAAAAACAGAATAAAATTAATATTTAAGTGGGGCTCCGATACAACACACGTGATTTTTTTGCCGTTTTTTGCGATAATGGTACACAACCCTTCGTGAGCGAGTCCGACTCGCATTTGGCCGGTTTTTTTGTTTAAGACGTACATAAAGATTCAATGCAAACAAGGAGGACCGGTCCCATAATAAAGTTGCTAATGCCTGGATCAGTGTCCCTTTTGGTGGCAAATAAGTCGCATCTTATTAAACGGGACTAAACATAAATAAACAAATAGGGTAGCTGGTGAAATGTTGGTGTACTATTTATTTTCTGCCTAACCCATGGAGGTACACACCAACAGACGTTAATTTATGGAACAATATATTGATATCATTCGAATTATTGAAGGTGTTATTCATATAATTTCGTTTGCATAGTAAATAGATCACTGGAATATTGCAGACACCAAAACTTTTTAACTAATCTTGCTATATTATAATGTCTCGATATTTTGTGAACAGAAACAGTTGTGTATTTTTTGAGAAAAAAGAGTTAACAATCTCAAGCGATTATAATTTTATATATCGCTTTATATCATTATAAACCGGGCGATTATAATTATAAACTTACGGCATTTGCAATAACCTGCTGATACATGCTAATTTATTTCGTTGTCTGTACCTGCTTGTCTGAATTTCGTCAAATCATTCGTTCCACGATGATTAGACTTTTACAACTTCAAAATGTCATTTAGTAACTTTTGTTGATTATGACGAACTTTCATATTTTCTCCTGATGTGTGGTTTTTATCTGTGTAATGTAAATTATGAGATTCAATACAATGTTGAATGTTATTACAGTTACAATGCGGTTCATTAATAATAACGAACGATGTTTTTGGATAACCTGGAGAGAAAATGAACATGTTTTTGGATAAATCTGACTTGACGTATTTCTCGTCTTTATTATCCTTCTGTTTATAAAACTTAGTTCCGGACTGTCTGATAGACATGCTAAGTTAGTATGCAAAAAAAATGAAACCAGAAAGTCAGACTATCAGTCTTACCAGTGTCGTGCTACCCAGAAACTGGGTTGTGGGGGTCAGATAGGTGGTCGTTCCATGTAAAACACTTTTCTTCAGGTGAAGTAAGAATAGGTTGGCTGGTACAACGCAGAGAACCAAGGACAACAAAGTTTTTTTTTCCTTCTCCTCCATTTTTCTTTTTTGATTAATTTCGTTGCGGGATCCAAGACAGTTAAATTCATTCTACGGGACTTCGTCAAGCTTCATTGCCTCAGCGCTTTTCTGGTGGTCGCCACTGTTGATTCTGGCTTTCAGGAGTTGCAGTGGTTTGGGAATAGTGCGGTGGGTTTGTCCCAAAACCCAAGGAGGTACCAAGATTTTCCAGGTACCTTTATGCTATCTATGTCTCTATTTGAATATAAGTTTTTCCAATGAAAAAATCTTTTTATACAAGCTTTTTAGCTTACCATGCATTGTCACCCAAACCAAACGTGTATGCAAAATTTCATCTTAATCGGTTGAGGATAACTGCTTTAAATTTCAGTTGCAAGATTTGACCCGAACACACTTATATACATACATACATCATACAAATATACATATATATGTAAACATACCACACTAACATACAAGTTAATAAAAAGCTTGTAAAATTAATTATCTATTGATTTACAGGGTGTAACAAAAGCAAATGAACTGTCCTAAACATTTATGTTTGTTACTGTTTGTGTTATGTTATTGGCCTTATAGTAAAAGTTATTCATAACTAGCGACCCGCCCTGGCTTCGCCCGTGACATATACACAAAAACCTTCCTCGTTTGTCACTCTTTATATTGGTGAAAACCGCCTGAAAATCCGTTCAGGAGTTTTTGAGTTTATCGCGTATAAACGCGGCGGGGGACTTTATTACAAGCTTTTATTTAACTTGCAATGTATGTATGTAAGTGTATATTCGGGTCAAATCTTGCAACTGAATTTTAAAGAAGATATCCTCCACCGATTAAGATAAAATTTTGCATACACGTTTAGTTTGGATGACAATACATGGTTAGCTAAGTGACGTCATTCTAATTCCAATATGGCGGACAGCCCTAGATGGCAGACTTATTATTTTTTGTGCACTGCCATGATATGGGCACAGATAATATAATACTAGCATACAGATGCCTCATCCCATACAAAGAAAACGTGCCGACGTAACTAGCGTTTTTCATCTGATTATACCGATTATTTTTTGTAAATCGTTCGCGTTCATTTCCGTTCCACGGCGATAGATAGATCACCATTTATATCTGTGGAACGCAACCGAACGCTATCGATGTGCAAAAAATAATCAGTATAATCAGTACAGTACGTCGGCACGGTTTCTTTGCATGGGATGGACACCACTGATATGGGTATCAAATAAAAGGTTTGCGGAGAAGAATACGAAAAAAAAATTTGTTTGAAAAAAATATTTTAATAAATAATTTTATATTATCATAATATGTAATGATGATTAGTACAATGACTCTTTACAGTTTTCTACTAATAGAAATAAATATAAAACATTACGACTATTTAACTTAACACAAACGTAAATCCGTAATTTTATCAGAGTAAAAATAATTTCTCTCATAGAAAAGTGAAAGAAATAAAAGCGAAGAAAACTTTTCACTTGAAGTCATCGAGATATCGGTTTTCTCTCTACAGCAATTACATACATGATCGGATAATGAGATGTCTTTTATCATGGTTTTTCTTCATTGAGTAATTATTATAATTATGTACTTATGTCTGAAGATTATCAAGCTTTCGATTGTCTTTGATGAGTCTTATTTGATTAGCTTGTCAATCAATGATAATATTTTTGTTTTGTTATAAACTGCCGAGCAATGAAAAAGTTCCACCCACAAAATTTTATTAAAAAAACAAAAAATTAATAAACAAAAAAAAAAAACAAACACATTTATTTAATTTTTTCACATTTAATTAAAAAATTGAACACAATGTTTACTTTTTAGTTGGTAATATTCTGATGCGCTGTTAAATGTACTTCAATATTGCAGACGGCGTCATTAAGCTAGCCTTTCCCGTTTAGGAGAAATTTGGTGCTATGTCACTGGAACTTTTTCATTGCTCGTTAGTGTATTTATTCTTTTAGGTATTTTTAAATTAATTTGAATGAATAATTGTAATAGTTATTTTGTATTTTGTTATAATTGTGGGTATGTATGATTTAGTATTTAGGGTAGTTAAGCGTATTTATTAAGGGTGGGTCAGGTATTTATTTATTAAGTGACTTTTTATGGTAAGTGGTGTGAGAAAGGGGGCGGGCTGGAAATTAGCGTTGACCAGCGTAGTAGCCATGCTGCATACTGGTCAGCATGTGCTGAGCCCACTCCTTTTGCCATACTGGAAAAATTGTGCTTTTAAACTATCTTGTGTTTTGTTTATATTGTAACATTTTTCAGTGGGAATAAATGTTTTCTTTCTATCTTTCTAATAGTCTGTTAATAAGTTACTAGTCTGTGCCTTAACTCCAGTGTTAAAGTATGGTTCCTAAGGTCATTACTACGTTGTGATGAAAAGCGATGGGAAAAATGTTCCTGAAATCACAAATTGACGCCAGTGGTCATGGATTTACCCAGGCAGGCTTTCATCACATCATCATCAAATCATCAGCCTATTAATGTTTCCACTGCTGGGACACAGGCCTCCTCTCTGTGAGAGGGAATGGGCCGTAATCCAGCACGTGGGCCCAGTGCGGGTTGGTGGATGTCACATGTCTTCGAATTTTTGGTTCTAGGACATGCCGGTTTCCTCACGATGTTTTCCTTCACCGTTTTGAGGGCAGTGGTGATGAAATAATTTACACAAAGTAAAGCGCCTGCCTGGGCTCGACCCCACAACCTACAACTTGTAAGTCGCGGCCGATACCACTGAGCCACCACTGCTGAAGCAGGCAGACTGTACTTTGTGCAATTAATTTTCGTCAGCACTTGCCCAAAACAGTAACGGAAAGCATTGGGAGAAGGTATATTCAAGAATCTCGGCATATCCAAGAATTTAAAATTCGAAGCTATGTGTAATCAATCCGCACAGGGCCCCCGTGGTAGTACGAGAAATAAATATTGGTCTCCAGCAGCGAGCGGCTATCACGACCGTGGTATATTCGTGCTCTGTGGTATTATCACATGACCTAATAAAACATCAGGCCTACAAATAATAGTATCCTTAACTAATAAATAGAATAGTAGTAGCTAGTTGTTGATACATATCATTAACGTGCATTAATTACACTTTGCATTAATTGGGTAATTTGTTAGCGCGTGATATATGGACAGTGGATCGCGATTTAATATAGATAATGTTATTTGTTTTCACATCGGCGTGAAATAATATAATGTGAAGCTATTTTATTATTGTCGTTAGTCAGCTTTGGAAAATTTCTATTCGGTGAAAACTAGGCAAACCAGGTAATTCGTAGTACGAATTAGCTAACCGACCTGGGGGTCTTAAAGTCACTAATGAATAAGTCACTAATGAGTAGTTCTTCAACCACATCATCGCGGGCCTCATAATAATAATAAAATCTATTATCTTGACTTGGCTCGCGGGGTTGTCGACATGTGGTATGTAGACACAACGATCTTTTGTACCGATAGTCGTGTCAGCCAATGGCTTAATAGCCACGAGCCTCGACCAACACCTTAGGAAGCTCTCGTTAGGCGGCTGGGTCAAGGGCCTGATCCAGAAAGCAGTACTGCTGGATACGGTTGGTATTGTTAGGAGGTTCCTCTCTCTGGAGCCCTGACCGCCGGTAGCTTGGACTCTGTTCCCGATACCGGTGGGCCTCTATTTTTTATATTTTTAAGTCTTTTTAGGGTTCCGAAGTCAACAAGGAACCCTTATAGTTTCGCTCTGTCCGTCTGTCCGTCCGCAGCTTAGCTCAGAGAATCTAAGTACTAGAAAGCTATAATTTGGCATGTATATACATATTAATAATTCCGATAAAGTGGTAACATAAAATCATGAAAAATATTTTTTTTTCGGGTACCTCCCATAGACGTAAAGTGGGGATGTATTTTTTTTCTCATCTATCCCATGGTCTGGGGTATCGTTGGATAGGCCATTCAAAAATATTATGGGTTTGTTTAAACCATTTTCCGATTCAGAGATTCGTTTGCGTAAAATTAAGCTTTAAGTTGTAAATTTATGTTAGAGTCAAATGTCCCCACCCCCTGCCAGCGAAATGGTTGCTCTTGGCTATGTGAAAAAAATCACGGCAGTAGTAAATATAACGAAATTGAAAGGAAAATTATCACGGATAACAAGGCTTTACAAGTTTACGAGTAATAGTCGACCAACTTATAAAATGTACTTGGAACAGTAAAAATTTTGTACAAATGCCATTGAAAAATTACTTAAATAAAGTTGATAGCTGTGTAAAACAGAGTAAATATAATGCTTACGAACCATGTAAAAATATACAAAAATAAAATCATAACAGGCTTTACAAATTTACGAGTAATAGTCGACCAACTTATAAAATGTACTTGGCACAGTAAATTTTTTGTACAAATGCCATTGAAAAATTACTTAAATAAAGTTGTTAGCTGTGTAAAACCGATTGTAAATATATGCTTATGAACCATGTAAAAATATACAAAAATAAAATCATAACATCCTTAATAATAATGATTTCTAAATTAATAATGTTTAAGCTCGAATAACGCATTGGAGTGGCCGGAGTAATTGGCAGTACCAGTCCGTAGTCCATACGGCGCATGCGCGCGGTGGAGTCTATTTTGTGTTAGTGCAGAAGTATTTTCGACGTTTTGTAATTAAAACGTAAAAGTAAAGTTAAATTAGATTCGATTTCCAAGCAAATTACTTATTTTCTTTTGTCGATATCCTTTTATAAAGTCAATATTCGACCCGACTTCATCACTAATTGAGTAGCGTAAAACTTTCCAGAATGAAATAGTGAATACCGCAGATTAGAGGATTCACCTCTAATCTGCGGTATTAGAGGAGAATACATACAATGTTTTTCTAATTCCATTTAAAGAGAAATAAACAAGGAGCGTGCACGCAAGGATCCAGGAACGAACTATACCATTCCCCGTGGCGCGCGCGCTCGTATCGGCTCCTTTCGCAATTCGCACCCGCGGTGGTACTCAAATAGATAATATTTTCTAACTTCAGTTGCGAAGTTGGATTTTATAATTCCTTCTTCAGTTACCAGTTAGTCCTTATTTAGTTTAAGTCAAGAGTGAATAGATTACATCTAGGCCACATCATCGCTTACCATCAGGTGAGATAGTGGTCAAACGCGAGAATATAGATTAAAAAAAAACATCATCCTATGTGGGCCCGTTTTTAGACTTTGTGAGCCGCTGAAACCGTTCTAATGTTCATGTAACAAAAACAAAACACTCTTTTTAGTCCGCCTTTTTATGCAACTTTGGAACCCTATTACTGCGCGTGGCCCGACACGCACTTGGCCGGTTTTATTTACTTTGTTTTTTTTTTTAAGTAATATTTAAAAATGTAGATAGTATGAAAATAATTTACTTTAGCTACCTACCTACGACCTAATGGAACTTGGAACTTTACTTTTATCACTGAGTAGGGTAAAAGATCACAGATATAAATAGGACCCCGTTGTAAGGAAGAGATAAACGTACTGTTCAAACGTACGTCCATGTCACGGTCAGACGCAGGACGGACTAAGTTTACTCAAGCTGGTCAGCTTGTATTTGTATTGGCGCGCGCAGGTGTCTTCTCTATTTAGGTAGGTAGGTAGGTAGTAGTATTCCTTTAACCCATTAGTACCACCGAAATGTACCACCGGTGGTACAAGAGGGAATAGGTAGGTAGTACTATTGGGCACAAACAGTCTCACTAGTACCACTAATATTAATTAATACAAATGGTGGTACTACAGAGAACGAAATTTCCCGCTAGTACCACCGGTGGTACAGTTTGGTGGTACTAGTGGGAATAAAGGGGTAAAACGCATCTACCTTAGTATATATATAACATCATTGCTTCTAATAGGTAAATTGCAAGGAATAATTTTTCAGTGCAACTACGTCTTTAGTTTGCCCTGATGATTTGCAGGTTAATAAAGAATTTTACAGAAGATGGAAAAGCAGTTTCATCAACCAGATTAAGAAAAAAATATCTGCATAAAAAGCGTCTCTTTTAGGGCTGTTTGTCTTGTTGTTTGAAACTCCTCCGCAAGATGTTCCGATGACCTGCTGAAAGCTACAGGAACCCGCTGGATGCTAGACGCACAAAACCGGTCGATGCGGTAACTTTTGGAAGAGGCCTTTGTCCAGCGGTGGACCACTTTCAGCTGAAATGATAATGATGAAACCTATAAACGTTGCCAAGACAGGAACTGAGCATCAAGAAAGGCAATGCCACCTAATAAAAAATGCAAGTAGCAAATACTTCTAAGGCTTGCATGCATTTATTTGCCCCACGTGTACATAATGCAATTACGGAAGAATCTCTTCAGTCGCATGCACTTAGAAACCTTAGGAACGAAGGTGTTCTGGATGTTGTACGTCTTCATTTTGTGTTTAATTTTAAATTGTAGGTTATTGGTGTTACCTAGCATTAATATAGATCTTTAACTTGATAATATTATTAATACCAGCTTGTTACTTTCTCACTGCAGCAATGGCCTCTTCTCATACAGAAAAGGCACAAACGAGCAACCATAATTCTTTATTGTAAACCAAAGAGAAATCAATATTCACAAAGGTGAGCTTTGTGAATATTGATTTCTCTTTGGAAAGGTACAAAGGCGAGCTTAACTCCAAGATTGAGTTTTCTTCAAGCAAACCTTAGATTGATAGAGATCATAATTGAGAGCAGTAATCCAACTACAAATACAAAATAATACAATGCATGAAAGTATAAATTTTAAAATTAGAATTATAAATGTGTCCAAAATTTATATGCCTGTTAGGTTAAACATAGTGATCCTGACATTAGAATTAGAACTTATTACATTGTACCTATGTTTTTGCAAATAAATAATTTGAATTTGACAATATAATACAAATATATATATATATATATATGTATACTAGTAGTATATGTAGTCGATACTAATATTGTTTATTGCGTAGATTACCACGCTTGCTCAAGAAAGGTTGGCGATTATAAGTCCAGGTTTTCTCACGATGTTTTCCTTCACCGATGTCAGCCAGCGATGTCTAAGATAAACTTAGAAAGTACATCATGATCTTCCTGCCCTTATCCCATGTTACTTGGGGTTGGCGCAACCCGTTCTCTTCTTCCATACCGCTAACCGCTATCACTGACTCCCTTTTCTTTCATATCACTCCTCACACAGTTCATCTATCTTTTCTATGGCCTTCCTCTCCCTCTCCATCCATCCACTTTTATTTTCATAGCTCTTTTAGTAACACGCGTTTCATCCCTTCTCATCACAAGACCATACCAGGGCAAACGGTTTCCCATCAACTTTTCTGTCACTGGCGCCACTTTAAAACGGCCTCTAATATAGTAATTTCTCACTTTCGTTCACGTCACGCCGCACATCCATCTCAACATTCTCATCTCTGCTACATGCAATCTCTTTTCATCCATCTTTTTCACAGCCCAGCATTCTGATCCGTACAGTATGACAAGTCTAATCACGGACATGTAGATTTTCCCCTTTAACTTGAGGGTCGCAAGTTTTTCCAGTGACCTGTCGCCATTTCATCCATCCTGAGTTGATCCGGTGCGTTACCTCACTATCCCCTTGGACAAGCGATCCTAGGTATGGAAGTTGAAGCAGATTGGATGGGCGTTCCAGCGAAACCTATGGGAAAAACAAAATCGCAAAACAAGTATTCAGTTTTGCTTCTGCTTATTTTCAGGCCAACACTCTCCAATCTGTGCCACCACACCTCCAATCTGCTCTGGACCTCTAGGCCACTCTCAACAACCAGCAAAATGTCATCAGCAAACGTAAAAAGTACATATGAATTGAAAAAGTCATATTGGTACTTGCCCAGATCGGCACCCACGACCTGAAGCGAGAGAGGCGAGATCTTAGCCACAGGCATGACTTGATAAATCTTAAATTCAATCACAGATAAACAATGCACATCCTAAATCACTGTATCCAGAGATGTGAATGCAAAACCACTAGGAGAATCCACTGGACGCGAGATGCGCAGGACACATCGATATGGTGACACTTTCAGCAGTGGAAGTCCTTCGGCTGACTGAAATGGTGATGATGATGATGAAACGCATTGAATAGGGGATTGCATGGAAGTTCGCCAATTTTACCGATTTGCAATGTCACCGCTCACAAGATTGGTTTAACTATAATCATGTTAAAAGTTTCACCAACTCTGTGTATAAACCGGATATTTTCCGGTAGTGTTTTATGATTTTTATAAAAAAAAATGTTTTTACAAAAAAATGAACTGACTTCAAAAAAAAACACTAAAAAGTGCAAAATAAATTTCGTTTCGGAAGTAAGTGTTCCTGTTTTCGATTCTTCGTTTTATAACACCCACTTCTGAAATTGAAGTTTTTCACTTTTTAGTTGTAGTGCATAATGGGCAAGTTCTATAGTAGTGTGTAGTGATGCCAGAATAGATTAACCTGAATAACATGAAACTTGAACATAACCGGTGGAATCAGAGTGTACCAGGGTGAACTGTATACATCTGCTTACCCCGTACCGGTAGTTATTAAATAAATTTAAACAATAAACAGACAAGCGATTGCAGCAATACCAAGGGATTGACCGTCATTTATTGAAGAGTTATAGACAAAGACAAAAATTATTTATTTCAACTAGGCCATTAAGCGGCATTTATGAACGTCAAAAAAATACAAATTTTAAGTTAATAATAATTGATTCTACCGTCCATTCGGAAATGTAGCTTGTTATGGTGAAGAATGGACAAGAAACTCCATACTTACTCTTTTAAAAAAAAGTGTTTGAGAACATTTACATAAATTCATATACGTGAGGATGATGCACCCAGCACTACTATACTACGTATAGGTATAAAGTATTACAAGTACTAACAGGTAAATTCCTTCACTTGTTAAATAGGAACATGGTTCTCACATACCTACTTACAAATATTGCAAACATAGGTTAATTACCTAATTCAATTCAACTATGTCATCAGATCTTAACCAAATTTACATGGGATTAATTCGGGAACTTATTCTTTCAAACAAAAAAGGAATTTTCAATATCGGTCCACAATTAACGGAGATATCCGTCAATTGTGGACTATATCGGTGAACTTACAAAATATATATTATATTTCTATAGCCACAAAAATACACAAATTTAATTGTAACTATATTGACTTAGTAGTTAGTAAGTGCGCAAAAAATAGAAAAAAAAACATAAACGTCAAGTTGACAAAGGGATACAGTTGTCATAGACAAACTGCGTTTTTTTCAGAAATTTCTCTTTTGTCGCGCTGTTGCCAAATCGTGTATTTTGACATAACGGAAGAGTTATACCAAAAATATACCAGGGGGTGACCATAACCTCATAGAGCAAGGTTATTTCTAGTGTGCGTAAGGGAAAGATGTATCTGACTTGTAATACATCGGTCCCTATTTCACAGTCACACCATTATCACGTATTACATGGGGTGTTGGTTTATTTGTAAAAAAATATTCTCGACATATTCTTAATTTATTACTGGTATAAATATAATAAGTATAAGAATGGAATAGATGCGATATAACACATTTTTATTTGTAAGGCTTTCCTTACTTTATTCACTTATACTATTTCATTTTCAAACTTTGTGGTTGAAAATTTGCCTTTTACTATTTCATATTAAAATCTATTTGAAACTGAACTCAGAAATTAAAAGCATTCATTCGTACGAATATAGACAATTTATCAAGAAAATAAGAAAAGAAACTTGTTTAAACATTTCTCATTACTTTTCCCGGCACTTAAGATCGCATCAACATTCTATAGCCCTTTTACAGAGTCGTCTTAAAAACCTGACTTATTGCATTTCCACAAAAAAAGTCTCGTGTCTTTGTTTTGACGGCCAGTCAAGAACATCCAATACTCAAAAAGTACCCTTTACATCTTTTTTACAAACTTCAAAGCATTGATATCGCGAAATAAACCGTGCCGGACTGACGTTTGCCTTTAAAAATACAACAGATAAAATTTTATAGTGGGATGACGCTCTTTTTTTAATCAAAACTAAACTTTAAATACTCCTAGATAAGGTTGAAATTGAGACCTAAGAAAAACGGGAGCAAAGGACTGAGAAAAAAGAGAATAAGCAAAATAACTTTCCTAATTAAAATTTCACTGCCCACTGGCAACCGTACTGAAAGAATAAAACAAAAAAAAGTGTTTCTTTTTTTGAACTGGCAGAATGGAGTTAATTCCCTTTGCCTGATAAAGTCGGTCTGGTAATTTTAAATACTTGCATAAAATTGTGTATTTTGCTGGTCGCTAGGATTATGGTTCGATGCCGCGGGGTGTTGTTTTAAAAAATATCGCGGGCATTCGATATCATTTCTGCTCCAAAATGTGCCACGATTTCTGTTATCGTGGTGTTGCAATCCGTAAAATATTTTTTTTAACTTGTTTGTATTTCGGAATACTTGTTAAAATAAATTCCGAGTCGTTTTTAAGTGTTTCGTAGTAGAGTCTAATATGTAAGACTGGGGTGACTTGGATCTACGGGAGATGTAAACGAGAGACATAAAATTTATAAAGCCCCTAAACATCTTCGGTTCATTTAAAAAACCAAACCTAACTCTACTATTACTCGTAATTCTACTTCCCCGGATTTATTACTTTAGTAGATTTGGCGTTACCATTTCAAAACAATTTGAGATGCTTAGTTGTTTATTATTTTAATGTTGTAGTGTGTAGTCTTCCGTAGGATCAAATCGCCCCAGTCTCCCCTACGTGATTTTCAAGAAACATATAAAATAAATATTAAACTAACAATCATGAAACATAAACACCACAGATGATAAAACACTAGTCACAGTTTTGCAATAAAACAGATTTCTACAGAGGAGGCTCGGCATAACTGTCAAACGCATTTCTAGTGGTGTAGTTTCACACCATACATTCTACTCGCATTTGAGCACGTGTTACGCTTAAACATTTTTATCGTGGCTAACCAACGCGGCAACGTCCCGTTGCAACCGCTTCAAAAAGGCAGAAAATTAAAATACAAACCCTGGGGTATTTCCCACAAAATGCTAACCAAAATCCGCTGCGAATTGCATGCCTTGCGAGCGAAAACTAAGAAATTTTGCTACATATTTTGTTGTTTATAAGGCTCAACTATGAATAACTTGAGGTCTTCGCAAAGTTATATTTGGGAGATTGTTAAGAATACAGAGTTATTATGAAATAATGCAAAAAGACGCAAAAAAAAATTATAATATTTTTTTATGTACTCATGTCTAGTGTCTTGGAGAACCCCAAGTGGAAGGGATACCCAATTCTTTGCTATGCTCTGCATGATACAGTCATTCTCAATTATTATATCCCTTCCTTTCGCAAGGGAAAATACATGGGACGGTCTCTCTTCGGTCTTTGGGTCTACGGTCTATCTCTTGGATGGTAAACCTGACTGTGATGCGTTCACGGATGAATGGAAAAGATCATGCCCGTATGTCTGGCCTATTGTGAGATGAGTGCATGATTGTCGTGTAGCGGAGTTTTATTTTTATTTTAAACACATAGTAGATTTATTACCAGACAAATAAACCTTTTGTCGTGTTATGTTTGAGATAAATAAACGGTTCGTTAATTTTTCCATAGATTTGTTTGCAGATATCCACCACTCTGTTCTGGTAAATCTCTAACCCCAGAACATAGTGGCAATATATTGGCGTAGCCTCGAGCATTGTCGCTATTTTTAGCTTTGATTTTCTTTGAAAGATAAAACTAGAAATACTTAGTATCTACATTTATCAATATGAAATACATGATAACATAGTGTTGGTTCTGTATTGTATGACATTGTATCGTCATTTGCAGCAGTAGTAGTACAATCTTACATAGAAAAACACAAGTTATTCGTTTAGCCGGTTTTTTTCGGCAAAACGATATTTACTTGATTGTCTAAGAGATTGTCTAATCTTTGGATGGACTGAACGAAATATTTGAAAGATTATACCACCTTTTTAATGAGACATGATGGTGTCGATAATGGATTGGTGGCCCAACATTCCAAGAAGTAAGGTTAGGTTATAGGTTTCTTCTAAGCAAGCGTACTACATTGTCGACCACATCATCTCTTACCATCAGGTGAGATAGCGGTCAAGCGCTAGCCTATCAAATAAAAAAAATAAAGGTAAACTTCACTCAAGACAAGGCTTTGCTTTTATTTCCGGGCAATACTAAATTCGGCAAAGACTTTTACTCTTAGCAGTACAAATTTAACTACAGTACGTAATCATCATAGTAATTCAAATAAGTTGCTGAAACGGGAGAACTTTTTGTTTTACTTCAGCACCAGTAGATGGCAAGACTAATCGAAAAACACACTTTTTTATTAAACTTCGCAATTTACGGGAGAAGTTTCCAAAGTGGCGGAGTCCCGATCCCCTATCCTGTTCTCTGATTGTTTTTAACGAAATTCGGATCGATTAGTGGAACTGGGTTTAAGCTTTCGATACACTGTGGATGATGGTATCATTATGTACCTTTTTTTTAACGTGTGAAACCTTCAAAAGGCGCCTGGACTTTTGGGGAAAACACCGGGGAGTGTGGGATTTTTACCTGACAAAAACTACCCCGGTGACCATCAACACGTAAAAACGAAACCCGTGACCTCTAAAGGAGCGTACTCACTGAGAGCATTTGTTCGTGAGCATTTGTAAACAAGCAATCGTAGGCGAGCAACAAATGCTTCCCAGCGAGCCCAGCATTCGCGTTCGAGCAAAACTATGAACGTTCGAGTCGAACATTCCTTTGCGAGCTTGGAGCATTCGAATACGATCTCGTTAAATGACATTCATTTCAAAATGTCGGATAGAGCGGGTGTGGCTGCAGCATTTTAGTGTTTTTTTATTCACCTCGAAGGTCACAAACACTTAAGATCTAGAAACTGTTCCTTGCTTTACCAGTAATATTCCTCAATACATACTCAATCATCTGAGTACTCGCTTTCGAGCATTTTATTTGCGTGAACGTTCGAATGTGAGCCGTTACCGCGAAAATCGTTGCAACGTCCACACCGGGCGAAGTTCGCGCTTGCGTGTAAGCTTTGTAACGCTCGGCTCGACGTCCACACCACTCGATTATTCGACGTCGAATGCACATTACAAGTTAATGCTCTCAGTGAGGACGCTCCTATAAAAGAACCCGGCGTGCGAACTCCTCTGTGCAACGCCAGTTAGGACACATCGAGGATATGTGTGCAGAGAGCAGAGAGTAATTCGAGGTAATTCTCGCCTATTTCCTACTCCAATCATCATCATCTTCCTGCACTTGTCCCATGTTACCTGGGGTCGGCGCAACACGTTTTCTTCTTCCATACTGTCCTAACCCCCGTCATGCTATCACTGAATGCCTTTTCTTTCATATCACTCCACACACAGTCCATCCATTTCCGTCCCCTCCCTCTCCATCCATCCACATTTATATTCATAACTCTTTTAGTAACATGCGTTTCATTCTCATCAGATGACCAATTGACCATACCATGACAAACAGTTTCCTTTCAACTTTTCTGTCACTGGCGCTACTTTCAAACTTCCTCTAATATACTCATTTCTCACTTTATCCATTCTCGTCACTCCGCACATCCATCTCAACATTCTCATCTCTGCTACATGCAATCTTTTTTCATCCTTCTTTTTCACAGCCCGACATTCTGATCCATATAGTACAACAGGTCTTATCACGGATTTGTAAATTTTCACCTTTAACTTGAGGGGCATCCTTGGGTCGCAAGTTGTTTCAGTAACCTGTCGCCATTTCATCCATCCCGAGTTGATTTTCTACTCCAATATTGGACCAATTTAAAAGATATTCCATGAACTGAAAAAGAAAGATATCTTTTTGATGATATATATTATTATCATTAGAAGCACTAGAACTCTCAAAAAATGCTTAAAATTGCGATCGAATTATTACTTTTTACTAAGGAAATTCAGTCGGCGCTCTCTGCCCATATTTCCTTATATGTACCTATATTCCATTTCAAAAAGCATTAGAAATTTAAACGATCCCTTTTTACACCCTGTTCAACAATTTTGAGTTCTATTGCGTTGGTGAGATGACAAATGGCAGCTGTAAAATTGGTTTTGGTGACAGGTATATACTTTTTATGCCATCCTTATGTCTACGGAATAGAACTCAAAATCGATTGAAAATACTGAAAACAGGATGTGATTTAAAATGTTATTGTAAATCTAATGTTATTTTAAATGGAGTATAGTAAAAAAATTAAAGTCTATAACTTTTTAACTAACATAGAGATTCAAATAACATAAAGGCAGCTTATGCACAAAGGCGAGCTTAACCCTAATATATCCATGCAATCCGATGACTACCTATCAGGTAGCGGCCTGCTTACAAGGCCATAAATGGATGCACGACTAAACGAACCGCAGGAATTTGCGGGTATGCCTCGAACCGCACCAACTTTGAAGCGCACTAAATGAAGCACACCAAAAGTATTCCTCGAATCGCACCAACGATGAAACATAGAGAAGAGCATGAAGGATTCGTAAGAAATGATATCGATAGACGTTTTAAAATGCAACTGTCCTAATTGTGTTTTTATTAAAACTACCAGGAAAGCAGAAATAAACTGGAACTAGGTGCTTAAGTGCCTTCCACCGTTTTAGTGCCGTAAAACGGTTGATTTCTAAAGCATACTCCTTAGTAGTAAGCTATAATTAAAAGACATGAAAAAATTATTAGTGAAATATTGTTTTTTCGTGTAACTAATAGTTTTGCTTTATAAAAATAATTGACAACACGATATTTTTACGCTACTTTTGGATACTCCTCCAAAATTTTTTTTAATGTTCGTTTTGGTTTAAAATATTTTTTTTAAAAGTTCGTTTTAGTTTAAAATATTTACACAGAAAAAAATATACCTAGCTAGAATTTCCTCATAACTGAAATAACACAAATAGCGAGGATGAAGAATACTGGCCCACAAGAATTGTACACGTTTATTTGAATTTAAACATGGACTGCGTCTTTTGCGCGACGACGATTTGAACAGCATCCATAGTGAGGCCCCATTGAACATCGTAAGTTACCACAGCGGACCGATACCTAGGAAGTTCTTCGTTATCTTGCTTCTTAAACAAATATATTTAGGCAATTTATTTTACCTGACTGCAAGGATGTATGTATGTTTATATGTATGTAATCTTTTAAACCGCTAGACCGATTTATTTATAAGTCTTGACCGCCCAAGTGTTTTTAGATAGGTTAAGTTCTAAAAAAACAAACATGGCGGATTTTGGGCGTCATAATATTGTGCGGGTCCTAATATTTTTCTTCCAAACCCGTCGAGTGGGTTATCAAAATGAAGGGTTTTAAAAGGTGATAACAAAAATATATACCACTTATACGTTTAAAAGTAATAAAAAAAAATTATAACTAAAAAGTTGTAAATAAAATGGTTAATTTAAAAATCAAAAATCCGACTGCTTAAGAAACGAACTAAAAAGCTGTAAACAAGAAAAAAATATGCTGTGGTGTCAGTGGATCAGGTGGTCAGTCAGTTCGCGAATATGTATCCTCCGACAGCACAATATATTTTTTCTTTTTTACAGCTTTTTAGTTCGCTTCTTAAGCAGTCGAGTTGTTGATTTTTAAATTAGCATTTTTTTTTACTTTTTGGTTTTCGTTAATAATTATTCTGTGAAAAGGATGGAGTTTTGTAATGTTTTTTTTTAAGAATACTGGAAGATTTTTTATATTATTTTCATAGACCTTAGTTTATATACTTTTTATTACAGGGGTTTACCAGTTGGTTTAGTCATAACTTCACTTTTATGAATTTAATCTTACCAACTACAGCTGGCAGCTAATAAATGCACGTACGACCTCATTAAGTTAATTAGTATTTAGATTTTTAATTTAGATTCTAAATTGACTCACTGATAACCTAAGTTCGAATAATAATTTTAATTAAAAAATTGGACTGGTACCTAGTAACTACGCAGATTAATTCTATATTATAATTCAGTTTTTTAGCAATTGTTTGTTCTATTTGAAAGAAACATGATATAGCCAAAGCATTTCGGTAGGTACAACATTTCTTTGTAACTAAGGGCTATTATTGAACAAGAGTTAGTTAGTTTTTAGTTTAAGCAAAGTGTCATTTCGATGATCTATACTCAATTTCTCAGTAAGGCCTTGTCCCAATCACCACGTCACGATGTCGTCAAAGTGGAATGGTGCGGTGTCGCGCCGCGGCTCTATTTCCTGACGTGCTAATGCACGGTACGGCAACGTGACAGTGGAACGACGCGTCGCACGTCGTCGGAAGCGGTACGTGACGATGCGCTCGTTAAGTTGATGTTTAATTGTATTAGCTGTTAGTTGTTTTGATTTATTGATACCCTTGTTGAGGAACCTCGAAAAGAGACTGCTATTTAACAGATTCGTGAGTGAAAAATTTACCGGTATTATACAAGGCACAACATTGTGTAACATTGCGGCATCCTGACGTTTGACGTGACATTTTTGCGAAGCGCCGCGAAGTCGCTCCGTTCAACGATGACGAGCGACGGCGACGTCGTGTCGTGGTGATGGGGACAAGCCCTAACACCTCGGATTTGTGGCCAGTTCATATTAATAAGATTACCTTCTGTTACATTGTACTTTTGATACACTAAATATGAGTACACCTCTGCATAACCGTTCTCCAAACAGGCGTGATGTTATTAAAAAAAAAAACATCTTGGAGAAACCTAAAATAAAAGTACAAAATCGCTCATCACGAAAAAACGATACAAAACCATTAACTCCAAAACTGCGTATCATTGCAAAGCCGATCATTCAATTTGATTGGGTCTATCGAACAATCCACACGAGATAGGTGTGACGAAATACTTGTAGTATAGAAAATAATCCACAGTGAAACCAACGCATATTGATTATTATTATCACCTTTATGTCTACGTACTTATCGTGTATAATCCGCAATTAGTTTGTTGTATACTGTCTATATATTCCTATAAATAGCCCGAATACAACTGCTTACGTACTTTCTCCGTTTCTAATAGGATTACTTTTGTAAGTACCTATTTGTATATATGTAGATTCATTGTTGTATTCATCGAAAAAAAGAAACTACGCATGTTACCTTTTTGAGGGTCATGAGCAATGAGGTCAGTGACTTCTGTGTCTCTGTTTTTCTAGGGGCGACCTTGAAAAATAACCTCCACCATTGATATTAATTTTAAATTCCTTCTGTATATCGTATCATAACAGAAGCAGATGTTTGGTTTTGTTAAACGCAACACAAGAAAGAGGCTTCCAAGAACCAAAGACCAAAATAGTTTTGTATACCACCCTGGTGCACCGTGTGTCACCTGGAACCCACTCTACGCTGTTCATTCACAAAGACAAAGGGGTGATGTTACCCCTGTGTATCCTGATCCTGAAGAATTGGGCAATCGGCTGTTCTTTGGCAGATCTTAGACAGTCGTAACAGGTAGTCAGAATCCCGAAAATTTGACACCAATTTTGCTGTCGTAATGCTAACAAGATTGGAGTAAAATTTTCTCAAATTTTTTTACATCACGCCTACCGAAAAATAAACCCACACAACTTTAGTATTTCTGTTTGTATTTAAGTAATAAACAGTCATACAAATACTCTTAAGTTTATATATCATGCATTGGGAATATAATTCTCACCAGATACATTGTCTGAGTAAGGGTTGGAATGATAAACTAATGAGATATTCTTTGGTTTTGAGTAAAGCTAAGCTTTCCGAGTTGCGAATAATAATCGCAGCGTGGGTAACGTCTTTACGCACAAACACTCGTCTATTTAAACCCACACAAACTTATAGCCTAACTCTTTGTCTAACTACCTTGTGGCATTTCTCCAGTATCGCATCATCAGATCCTAACCTGATGCTCATGGGATCACCTGGGAAGTATATATACCCTTTCAAATAGAAGAAAAAAAATCCATATCGGTCCAGGCGTCTTTGAGTAGTTGGGCAAAATACATTTTTAAAAATGCCGACGAATTGAGAACCTCCCCCTTTTTTTGAAGTCGGTTATTTCTCTCTTTCTCAATGGCCAAAAAGTCCATTATTCTAGAACAAACACTACCTAAAGCCGGCAGTTGCGGTCCAAAATTTCTATTCAAATCTTTCTGTCGTTTACATGGCACGTTACCAGCGTTTAATTCCAACTAATATATTTCCCTAGACGGATTCACACTGCAGCTAAAGCGCGCTTAGTTTATTTCTACAGTGTCCGACGGAATCCTAAATGAGACAACCCCTGTATTTTTAGGGATTCTATATTAAATTGAATTTTAAATTTGAAATGTGGTGTGGCGGTCTTATTTTATAAATAGCTTTTTTTATTCTATAAGAAATGTGCATTTTAGGGGATACAAAGTACCGTGGCTACCACAGAGTACTTTGTGTTGGTGGTAACTCAGCGATATTGTAGCTTTTTATCAATGATTGAATTTTCGTATAGTTCTCGCCAAACTTCTTGGTCTCCCTGAAGTTGGCTACAATGGCTGCGCAGTAGTAAATCTCATACAAAAACAGTACCGTTTGGTGCCTTGCGCATCCGGTAAACCAACTTCAGGGCGGCCAAGAAGTTTGGCGAGGACTATATTTGGATAAGTACTTCCAGAGATTACTTCCTACAAACTATGCTTCCTTTTTAGGGTTCCGTACCCGAAGGGTCCAAATGGAGCCCTATTGCTGTCACTCACCGTTCCGTCTGTCTGTCCGCCTGTCCGTCTGTCCGTCGTCTGTCACAAAATTTTGTTCCGAAGAATTTTTGCTCTTCCCCTTGACTTTTGAATTTGAATTTTGTTGATAATGTTGATTATTACGTATATTTTACGAACAAATACCAATATATTCTACATTTGGTACGGAACACTAAATGTGAGAAGTACCCTAGTGCAAGGAACCCTTATAGTTTAGCCATGTCCGTCTATCCATCCGCAGCTTAGCTGCAGCTGAGACTCTTAGTACTAGAAAAGTATAATTTGGCATGGATAATTCATATTAATCACGCCGATAAAGGGATAAAATAAAATCATGAAAAATAATTTTTTCCCCCTTTGCACGTAAAGTGGAGATGTTTTCCTTTTTTCTCGTCTATCCCATGGTGTTTGAAATCGTTGGACAGGCCATTCATAAATATTACGGGTCTTCGAAAACCATTTTTCCATTCAGGGATCCGTTTGTTTAAAATTAAGCTTTAATTTGCTAATTTTAGTTAGTGTCAAGTGTCCCTCCCACTGCCAGCTAAATTATTGCTTTTGGATATGTGAAAAAATCACGGCAGTAGACAGTATAAATAACAAAATTAAAAGGAAAACTATCACAGCTAAGTAGGCACAGTAAAGTAAAATGTTTGTACATTGATGTATGGGGACAACAGTTTTCGAATGGCAAAATTAATTTTGTCCCTTCGTTAAAGCAATGTTCGTTGCTTTCATTGTTTATGAACGTTAATAATGTTACCTATTTATTTTGATGAATGTAGTTGTTTATACGGAACCCTCTGTACGCGAGTCAGACTCGCACTTGGCTGGGTTTTTATAATATTAGTTTAGAACTTTAAATAGATGGTTACTGCTCATTTCACCTCTGTCCTCGAATGTTACGTCATCGCTGGCTTGAAGCTTTGATATTTTGGCATTGTAGGTCAACTGGCCATCACTCCACGTGGTGTATTATTTCTCTCTAAGGTAGCAAGCAGTCATTATGCATGCACACATGAGGTAATGTAAGCAATCATTAATCAATCAATGTACTTGATTAGCAGATGAATAATTGCTTACAATTGTCCACAGAAAGTTTGAAATATCGACACTATATATCATTGTAAAAATATCGAGTATAGCCCGACTGCCAAGGAATGTTTATGTTTTTTACAAAAATTTAAAAATGCGAAAAAAAATAATCTTAATTAATAAGAATAGGATAATTAATTAGCTTAATAAGATAAAACCCTTTTTATTAACAAAAGAAACTTCAAAAGTAGAAGCAAATCTTTACACAAATTATCCTAAAACTGTTCACTGTACCACCCCATATTTACGCTCGCCAGTGTTTGCTATCACGCGTCGGGTTTACCACTTGAAATGATCTAATACCCATACAACAAACGTGATTTTTTTGCCGATTTTTGTGATAATGGAACGGAACCCTTCGTGCGCGAGTCCGACTCGCACTTGGCCGGTTTTTTTTATAAAACAACGCGACAAAAACACGTTTCCAAAATGAATTATAACAAAATAAAACTTCGCTCGTAACCCTTATTATTAACAAAACAACTTCAAAAGCTGAAGAAAACCTCCACACAATTTTCCTAAAAATGTTCACTGTACCCTTAATCACGCTCGCCAGTGTTTGCTATCACGCGTCGGGATTAACACTTGAAATGCAAATAAGGCCACGTAAAATACACACGCGATACGCTTGGATTAATTCTGTCTAATTTCGCATAATTGTCCGACCGAAGGATTTTAACCCCGCGTTGTACGAATAATTCGAATAATCTGCGGGGAATTGTTTTAGTCTTATCTCTGAATGGTCTAGCAGCAATGATTGGCGGGCGTGTGAGCAAAGATAGTGGGGGTTTTCTTGGAAATTACTCTGTAAATAGGGTTGTGAATTTGTTTTAATTTTACTGGGGGTTTTTTTTCGTACAACGCGTTTTTCATTCAGTTGCCAATTGTTAGGTGGGAATAGAACGGGTGGTGGCTACAAATGTCTATTTTTGTCAAATGAAAACATACCTAGAGGAATACACGTCACCGTCAAACTTTACATTGCATCAGTAACGGTTGTTCTATGTTTTTGAGTGTATTTAAAAGATGTTAAGTTTAGGTAGTAATAAACAAGATTGTAATCAATTGTAACTGAATATTTTTACTACTGCTACTTAATAAACATGACCCAGTAAAAAACGACAAAGAAAATACTTTCAATACATTTGTGCATTAAAATTCTAACACGTTTAGTTTATGTAGCGAAAATGAGCGTCAAACGCTTTGTCTACTGTAATTGGTTGAATGAATTTTCAACAACAATCGCAACACTTGACATGCGTTTAATTTTTAACCGACTTTAAAAAAAGGAGAAGGTTCGCAATTCAACTATATGTTTGCTTATGTTTATTACGCGATTACTCTGCCGATTATGAACTGATTTTAATGTTTTTTTTTTGGTATGTCCCATTGTCACCAAGTGAGAATCTGATGAGGGAATCCTATGGCAATCGAGGGAAATCCTCAATGTTTAACGACACGGTTGGCGTAGTGGTTGAGCGATCGGCTGCTACTCTGCGTGTTCGATTCCCGCACGGAACAAATATTTGTTTGGGCTACAGATAGTTATTACGGATCTGGGTGTCTTGTGTTTAAATGTTTGTAAACGCACCCACGATACAGGAAGAAATTCCTAGTGTGGGGCAACGTTTTTCCACAAAAAATATAGGCATACATATAGCGATTTTGGTATTTGCATCAACATGGCAAGCATTTGCATTCAGAAAATATTTGGTAGATTTGGTAAAGAGAAACTGATGAAGAAGACCACAGATGGCTACTGGAACTTTCCTGAAACGGGATGTTAGTTATAGGACCTACTACACCTAAATTTGGCAGCAGAACTTCAAATCACTCAACTAATCTGCCTACCATTTTCAATACTGTAGGTGGGTCGGCTTCCTCCAGTCTAACCATATTTTGATGCAGCTGGCGGACCAGTATTTTCCTTGGAACCACTGCATAGTGCCTATATGACCTCCATAATCAAAGTCAAAGTCAAAACTCAAATGTATTTATTTGAACTATGCCAATAAGCGGCACATTAGAACGTTAATAATTAAAATTTACAAGTAATAAAAATTTATTCTACCATGCATTCGGAAAAGTAGCTTGTTATCGAGAAGAATGCACAAGAAACTAGATACTTACTCTTTTAAAAATATAAGCTTTTTACAATATTTACATAAGTACATACATTAATAAATTCATATACGTGTGAACGATGCACCCAGCACTACTATACTAAAATAGGTATAAAGCACTAACAGGTAAATTCCTTCACTTGATAAATAGGAACATGGTTCTCACATACTTACAAATATTGCAAACATAGGTAAATTACCTAATTCAACAACAACGGAACAGTGTGCGAGTCAATTATTTTTTAAAAATAGAAGAAAATAATTAAAAAATAAAGCGTTACTATAATAATTATGAATATACCGTGTACAAATTAACCAGTTTGATTTTGTCTACACTAAAGATTGCCCTATGGAGCAGGACCAGCATGTTTCCAAGCATTCTTATCTTGAATATAATCATCTAATTGGTAATGTACTTGTTTACAAAGTATGCTTTTAATTATTGTTTTAAATTTTATTTCATTTAGTTTTAATATCTTACAAGATAATCCAGTAACTGCATAACACGATACTCCGCAGCAAGTCTTGAGTCAGGTTTTCTGGCTTCTGACTAATGTCATTGTGCCCCTAAGGAGTGGAATTGAACCAACTTGCCAAAAAGGAGGAGGTTCTATAAGGAGGACTTTAAGATTTTTGTTTTGTGTATGTTCACCGAATTCTCCGTCAATTGTAATCCAATTTTGCAAATTCTTTGGTCCTATTTAAATTTGGTAAAGTTCTTATGAAGGACTTCGGCGATATACAACAGAACTCTCCAATAAATAACAACCAATCTTTCGGGATTGCTGCAATGCATGTACCATTTCACCGGTTATATTCAAGTTCATGATATTCGGGTAATCTATTCTGGCATTATAGGCGCCTTACTATAGAACTTGCCTATTAGGTATACCTATCACCACTAAATAAGTGATAAATATAAAAACATTTTACAAAAAAATAACACTGACTTCGAAACAAAAACACTACAAAGTGAAAAATAACTTCTTTCTCGGAAGTCGGTGTTCCTGTTTTCTTTTTTTGACACCGAATTCCGAAAAAGAAGTTATTTTTACTTTGTAGTGTTTTTATTTGGAAGTCGGTTGTATTTTTTTGTAAAAATATTTTTTCATGATAGCTGCAACCTGGGAGTCTGTAAATCAAGAGTGAATAGGTTCCCACTAGGCAAGCGTGGTTCATTCTCGACCATCGCTTACCATCAGGTGAGATAGTGGTCAAAAGCGCGAGAATGATGAAATAAATTTATTAATAAAAAAATATTTTTTCAAACAAGATTTTTAACCGACTGCCGAAGGAGGGTATGTGATTATCAGTCTATGTATGTATGTAAGTATGTATACAAGTACAAATACAAAATACTTTATTATTTAAATTAGAAATTACATTACATGTTAATGTGAATGGAGCCCCCATTTGGGCAAACAATGCCTGTATTGGAAGGTTGTATATATGCACGCATGTATGTATGTATGTTTGTTCCTATGTGGCGTTCTAGAGACCAAACGCGTTGGCCGATTTTGATGATTAATACGCCAATCGATTCGCCCTAACCCTGCAAGTGTCACTGACTGCATTAAAATTTAGAATGACGTCACTTATCTAAGCATGCATTGTTATCCAAACTGAACGTGAATGCAAAATTTCATCTTAATCGGTGGAGGATTGAGGGCTTTAAAATTCAGATGCAAGATTTGACCACATGCATTGCAAGTTAGGTAATTCAAAGCCTGTAAAAAGACTACCCGTAGCTTCAAATCACGGTTACTCGCAACACAAAAACAAGTTATCAATTTATCACAAGCCAGTATGGAAGCCCCATCACGCAAAAGTAACACAAATTAGCAATGTATCAATTCGACACATAGTTAAATGTCTAACATGCCAATAAAACTAATTGCTGTTTAAAGAACAATGCAAATGCGTGCCGGTGATGAGCAATCAGCGATAAAACACAGAGATCTTATATGAGAATCGTAAATGTTGTAATGATCTGTGTGTAATTGATGTTACTACTTTTTAGCCCTCAACGGGAAAAGAGGGGTGTTATAAGTTTGACGTGTGTACCTGTGTGTTTGTGTCTCTATCTGTGGCATCATAGCTTCTAAATGGATTAACAGATTTTGATTTAGTTTTTAGGGTTCTGTACCCAAAGGGTAAAGCCGGGACCCTATTATTATTAGGGTTCCTATTATTATTGGGGCAGAAAAGTTCTGGAGTGGCGACCGCGAACCGGAAGACGTTGCGTTGGAAGGCCTCCCACCAGGTGGAGCGATGACCTGGTGAAGGTTACGAGGATCCGCTGGATGCGGGACGCACGGGACCGGTCCATGTGGCGACGCATGGGTGAGGCCTATGTCCAGCGGTGGACTGCCAAATTCCCCAAAATTTGAGAAAACTCAGTTGGGGCAATTGGACCACCATCGCTGCATCGTCATCATCTGGCTGTAACGTTAAGTTTCATTTATATATAAATATCCAAATACTTCATTGCTCCACAAACCGTTAGATTTGGCATTGGTTGTTGATGAAGAGCTGTAAATGAAGATCCTCTATCTTGATCTTCAATTAATTTGGTAGTCGCATGTTGCACCTAATCGTCACAGAAAATTCAAGGTGGACCAAAACCCATTGGCTTCAAATGCGTGATCACCATAGAATGCCTAAAGCGGCCTTCAATTCAGCTAATAACTCTTTCTTCTAAATCGTATAGCAATGGAAAAATTTGAAAGCGTGTCATGGTTACACCCACAGAACACGGACAGACGCCATCCATATTAAATAATCCTATTATTATTATTAACGTGAAAGTTTGTGAGGATGGATGGATGTTTGTTACTCTTTCACGCTAACACTACTGAACGGATATTGATGAAATTATCAGAATTATATAGCTAATAGGTACATTAGAATAACACAGGCTATAATTTAAAAATATATTGGGAGAAGTACTAATACCACACGGGCGGAGCCGCGGGCGGCTGCTATATCGTATTATATATGCAATGTCTATCTGTTTGTTTGTTAAATTTTCACTCTTAGCAGCTAAAACTATCTTAACGGTATTTACCATAAGAATAGGACTTGGAATAGGACTTGGAATAGGACTTGGAATAGGACTTGGAATAGGACTTGGAATAGGACTTGGAATAGGACTTGGAATAGGACTTGGAATAGGACTTGGAATAGGACTTGGAATAGGACTTGGAATAGGACTTGGAATAGGACTCGGAATAGGACTTGGAATAGGACTTGGAATAGGACTTGGAATAGGACTTGGAATAGGACTTGGAATAGGACTTGGAATAGGACTTGGAATAGGACATGTAATAATTTTTATCAACGTACGGCGTACGTGATGAAGCGGGCAGAAGCTATTTACATAATTTCCATGACCATGAGCATGTTTGCGCCTAACGTCAGTCGTGTGTGTGACGTGCTTGCGGGTAGGGAGAGAAACGCGAGATTTTTGGCTGGAATCGTGTCCTATCCTCATTATCCATGCCTGGCACAATGCCTTAGTACCAGGTGCGAGCGAGAGCGAGACTGCCACACCCATTTTCGAAAGTGACAGCCGTGACAGGCTGACAGACGTCAACCAGCAGCTATATATTAGCCTGCGACTCCTGAGCGGGCCTCTTTCCTTCACATCAACTCGTCGACAGCTGTCCTCTTGGATGTCCCAACCCAGGTATTTGTGCTTTACCTAAACCCTATTTTAGGCGAGTCACCAACCATTTGATCCAATCGCTTATCATCTTCCTGTCTATCAAAACCAGCATTTCGCGTAACTGCGTTGCTTTTTAATCGGCGCGACCAGAGCACAAGTTTCGGCTGTCAAAGCAGAATTGTCACGGGCCATCTATTTCTGTGAGTAAACTTCAAACGGAGATACTCACTGACATGCTCAGTTTGTATGAAAAGTTTTGACAATGCCGTCTCTTACAGTGGCCGCCGAGACGTCTCGGTGCTCTATGGAGTAAACTATTTTATGTCACATTCTAGCTGCATTTTAAGCCTAGTGTTTGTAGGATATTACTTACGCGAAACGCGCGTATGAAAAAGGGTAGGTTCTAATTGTCAAAAAAGAAAAGTTTTGACAGCGCCGCATCTCAGTGGCCGCCGTGGCGTTTTGTTGTTGTTTGTTGTTGTTTGTGTTGGAAACTTAGCCATAAAAATTAACAGATAACATTTATGAACCGTGTACGGTATTCTAGAGTCACGTATGGTTATTGTTGGTAGTGATAAAGACACGACTGGTATTATTTATGGACCTATAAACGATCATAACTGAACATGGCACTTCTCATGATTGCTTATATTCATATTCATTATTGTACACATAATACAAAAGGACAACTTAAGTACATAGACAAGCTTAACCCATAATTGGGATCTCTGACAGCAAACCTCAGTTTTATAGAGAGATTTACAAAATAAGGAGAATCAATTTTTATTACTTGTAAATTTTAATTGTGTAACGTTCAAATTGCCGCTTGACTTGCACTTGCACTTTGACTTTGACTTTGACTTTGGACAGTTAATAAAGGCGCACAACAATAAGTTAGAATCACTTGAATAATTCGATTCTTACAAACTAGACTAAACAGTAAACACTCACTGTACTGTCATTATTAGAACAATGAAGAACGAAATAATTTTCTTGTGGTTCTCGGTTCATCTTCAATGCCTCGTTTCCACCTGCAAGCATTTGATCGAATGCACGTATAGACATTCAGTGAACGTATAGACATTCATGACATATTCAGTGGAAGTCGATCATATGCCAGAATTTTGAAGACTTTTATCTTCCTTTTTTGAAGCATATTATGATTTCAGCTTGCTAACTCCATGGTGACTGTTTTATATGTGGACCGTAGTTTATATAGGCTGGTTAATTGTTACAATTTGCTTGTTTTATTAATTACATAGATACTATACTATAACTCACAATGAATGCGTGTTGGCTTCAAGGCGACAGGAAGTGACAGCTCTTTACAACTGATCACGAATATCAAAGATAAAACTAGAAATATTAACTCTGTGTTGCCATCAACATACTGCCGTCCCAGGCAGACAGCACATCAATTCTTATTCTAGTTAGTTTCTTATTCGAAAGACGTCCACTGCTGGACATAGGCCTACCCTAAGTGTCGCCACATTGACCGGTCCCGTGCGTCACGCATCTTCACCAGGACAGGTAAGGTCAGGCCAGGTCTTTCCTTTTGCGTACTTATAATAAGTTTGAACACTGACAACACGAGCACATTTAGAGAAGTTAAAAAATCATATTGAAATCAACATACGCATAATACCGAATCTCCTCACATATATGAAATTGTTACAGCTGTCCCAAGTCGACAGACAAAAGTTGTAATAGTCATAATTTTGCAAACCACTTATCTGTTCTTCCATACGAAATCCAACTTTATATATACGAGAACAGCGGATGTGAAAATCGCAGAATTTCAATAGCTATTTCACAAAGTTATCATGCGTTTCAAACAATCGATTAAGGATCGTATTGTGGAGACGTTAAGGTGGTTGGTGATGGCAAATGTAGAACAATAAGTTTAGGAAATTCGCGTCGGGCTTACCTCAGACCGCAGACACCTGGTGGAGGGCTGACACCTTCAGTTAGATGAGATATTGTTGTTATAAAGGTTTTCGAATATTTTTGTGAATGTTATTTGTTGGATCGTTTATTAATTTAACAACCGTGAATTATTAATTTAACAAGAAGATTTTACCGTACCTTGTTAGTAACAGTTTAAATAGTAGCGCTTAAAACGCAATGTGTATCCCGTTCAATTTAACCTTTCGTGTGTTTAAGACGTGGATCCACGCGAGATCCAATGACTTTAAATAGGACAAGCTTGGTAAAAAGAATCGAAAACTTCTTCTCGTCAGATGAAACCTGTCCTCTAAAAGGTCCTAAACTTTTTTGCTTTTTTTTGCTTACATGGTGATCTCTAATTAACTAAGTATGTTTACCTTCCCTGATCACTTAGCCAAGAATACCAATTACATGAAGCATGTAATTAGTGTTCTAGCTCGTGTGACCAGAAATGTAAGTGGTAGCAACAATGTATGACACGCGTGCAAGCATTTAGAGTAAACGTTAGTATTACACGATGTGAGACAGACCACGCCAAACACGAATACAGGATGCTGCAAGACGACATAAGTAATTTTGAAAATTGGTAAAATGCAAACGAGTAAGCAGACGGGCGGAATTTGACCTGCATGCCAGCAGCAAAATTTCTGTTTGGATGCAGTTTTTGTACTGTTGACATGCTTTGAAACTGCCAATCAACCGACTGCGCAGTCCTCTCATTATAATAGCATCTCAAATTTCGTCTGCAAGCAAATTTCGGTTGGCATTCTATGGTTGGCAGTTTCAATGCAGTTATGTCAACAGAACAAAAACTTCATTTTGCAGCAATTCAAATATAACTCATATGCTTAGCCCCCTAGCCAAGTTACAAACGATTTGTATCGAATCTTTTTCCACAATCGTTAACGCCTTCTATTCCTTTGGTCTGACCACGTGATTAACGTTCATTGATTTGTTTTCTGTTAGCGTTATCGATTTTAGATTGCCAACTTACTTACAGGTGCTGAGCAGATGAGTTGTATTTGAATTGCTGCAATCCTTGATTGCATGTTTGGGCAACTAAGTTGATGCGAGCATGCAAAACGTTGGTGACGCCCCTTGTCATAAATAACCCGTAAATATTATCTATCGTGTAGTCAGTGACATTTTAATGAACAGCAACACGGATGGCGTTACCGATACTGTAAAAGATCCGTAAGAAAATGCAGTTCGATTCTCACCAAACCTGCTATGCAATACGTGTCAAGCAATTAGATTGCGCTCTTTTCTGAATACATCGTTTATGTCGTTTTTATCTTCTTTTATGTCATATTATCATCATCATCAGCCTTTCATTCCCTCCCTCACAGAGAGGAGGCCTGTTTCCCAGCAGTGGGGACATTAAAGAGGCTGATGATGAATCAAATTCTATAGACCAATCAACCAGTGTGCCATTGCCTGGTTATTATTGGTTCAGGTTTCAAAGCGCATGTAACCTTCCAATCTTTCTTCTTCTTGCCCTTGTCCCATGTTTCTTGGGGTCGGAGCAACACGCTTTCTTCTTCCATACCGTCCTGTCCCCCACCACGCTATCACTGACTCCCTTTTCTTGATTATCACTTCTCACACAGTCCATCCATCTTTTCTTTGGCTGTCCCCAATCTCTTTTAGTAACATGCGTTTTATCCCTGCTCATCACATGACCATACCAGGACAAACGGTTTCCTTTCAACTAATCTCTCAGTGGCGACACTTTCAAACTTCCTCTAATATACTCATTTCTCACTTTATCCATTCTCGTCACTCCGCACATCCATCTCAACATTCTCATCTCTGCTACATGCAATCACTTGTCATCCTTTTTCGCAACCCAACATTCTGATCCATACAGTACGACAGGTCTAATCACGGACTTGTAAAATTTCCCCTTTAACTTGAGGGGCATGTAACCTTCCAATCAAGCTCTGCTAAATATGATTTATCACACAGTTCAATGTCAACCAAGGCGATAATCAATCTGCCTAGCCTTTTCCCAACTATATTGGGGTCGGCCTACAGTTTTACCGGATTCAGCTGAGTACCAGTGTTTTACATGGAGCGACTGCCTATCTGACCTCCACAACCCTGTAACTGTGTAACACGGCACCCCTTGGCAAGGCTGGTGTCAGATCTCAAGCTTCTGACTACTCATAACGACTGTCAAAGATCTTCAAATGATAGCCGGGACCAACGGCTTAACGTGCTTTCCGAGGCACGGTGGAAACTCGTTATGTTGAAATGGTCACCCATCCACGGACCGACCTCGTCAAGCGTTGCTTAACCTTGATGATCGACCAGTGCGGCTGTTATTATTTAGCCACGAGCTCCTCCTCAATCAAGGCGATAATAAGAACGAAAACTAATTTATTTTTATCCACTAAAGTTGAGTTTGCACCGACGACTGAAACATGCACACTCCCAAACTGTTCCACTCAACCGTATTGAAACCGTGGCATTAAAACATTATCAACTACGCTTAAAGTTTTGCCAGTTAATTTCGGTGGGTGGGTCATATTTTGCATAACTTTAGCCGGTGAACTTTTAGCTTGGGACCGCGGGTTAGTGTAGTATAATGAGGCTTGGCACCTGATGTTGTTCGTTGATTTTATGTAGTTTTACACTAGAATAAAGTTGGGGACATTATTGTGTGTGATGTCCATATTTTAGAGTTTGCTACGGCTAGCTAGGTTGGTATGGAACTAAATGTGACTAGTACCAGTGGTGTCTCATCCCATACAAAGAAACCGTGCCGACGTACTGTACTGATTATTATGATTATTTTTTTGTACATCGATCGCGGTCGGTTCCGTTCGACGGATATAGATCTATCTATCACCGTGGAACGGAACCGACGTGATCATTAAAAAAAAGTTAATTAAAAAAATCAAAAAACCCGACTGCTTAAAAAGCAAACTAAAAAGACGTAAACAAGAAGAAAATCATGCTGTGCAGTCGGAGGATACATATTCGCGAGCTGGCGGACCAACACCAGATGTTATCCTCCGACTGCACAGCATGATTTTCTTCTTGTTTACGTCTTTTTAGTTTGCTTTTTAAGCAGTCGGGTTTTTTGATTTTTTTAATTAACTTTTTTTATTTACAACTTATTAGTTATTTTTTTTTAGAATTAGGTACATTTAAACATATAAGTGATATATATTTTTGAAATTGCCTATTAAAAACCTTTATTTTGATACCCCACACGATGGGTTTGGAAGAAAAAATATTTTGTTTTCCCACAAAATGCGCCCAAAATCCGCCATTTTTGTTTTTTCCAATTTTAATTTAGCCAGTGACACTCGCAGGATTAAGACGAATCGATTGACGTAAGAATCATCAAAATCGGCCAACGCGTTTGGTCTCTAGAACGCCACATAGGAACAAACATACATACATACATACATACCTACATACCTACATACCTACATACAAACCTACATACATACATACATACATACATAGACTGATAAACACATTACCCTCCTTCGGCAGTCGGGTAAAACAAAATCGATATAATCAGATGAAAAACGCTAGTTACGTCGGCTCGGATTCTTTGTATGGGATGAGGCATCTGTATGCTAGTATAATATTATCTGTGCTAGAACCTAGTCTGTGGTCTCTGTTATAAATATGCATTTTCTTCTTAATTTCGGAGTATATTAACGTCATAAAACTAAGTAATTTCGCGAAGGGATACCATTTTTTTGTGCGGGTATACTTTCAAAAGGCCAGGGAATGTGGGATTTCACCTCACTAAAACCACCGCGGTGATTACTATCAGCACGTAGAAATGGCCCAGTATCCTCCTAAAATACCAAACCGGGCCCCCCTCTGTGCGTCACCTGTTAGGGCACATTGTGCAACGCAAAGGGATACCTAGGCTACATTTTTAGATTTTGACCGCAATATTTGCATTTTGGCGTTTCGTGTAAATAGAAAGTAAACCTAACGGGGTACAAATCCAGATTTTAGACTGCAACCAAAAATACCTAATAGAAAACCGGCACCCAGTGTTCCCAAATAACAGACTACCTAATCTACATTATCATTCATCATCATAATTATGTCAGCCGACGTCCACTGCTGGACATAGGTGTCCCCCATGCGTCTCGCCAGCAGATCCCCCAGGTACGTTCCCCAGGTCATCGGCCCATCTAGTGGGAGGCCTTCGAACGTAACGTATTCCGGTTCGCGTCGCCACTCCTGAACCTTTCTGCCCCATCGTCCATCCGTTCTGCGAGCAATGTGCCCTGCTGACTGGCAATTCTTCGGGCTATGTCGGTAACCCGGTTCTTTTGCGGATCTCTACATACATTATCATTATTAGAGACAAAATAAATCTACTGCTGGACATAACCCCCCAAGCATAACCAAATAGGCCAGTCCTGTGGTTCTCACATAGGTACGTAGGTTCAAAAAAAATTGTTCAAATAGCTTACGTACGGTTAGCTTCAAGATATCTCACAACTCAATGTTATCATTTTTATCTCCTCACTTAAAACTAATAGAGTGAAAGCGCCAACAAATCGAAGGCGAAGTCAACAAAATCTCGGCTCCACAAATATTTAGTCGCCCAAAAAGGTGATAAATTTTGTGAAGTAATACCTGCCAGTAGTGGCAATACATTTGAAGGAGGAAGGCGTGTCGATGGCTCTCTATGGATTTATATCAAATTACCTATCCCATAGCAGCGCTATAGCCCATTGACCTCGTTTGTATTGGGTGGGGAGTAAGTTACGAACTTTTGGTATTATAAAATCATCAGATTTTTGACTTTTAAAATTATTTCATAACCATTGGTTGTTAGGTACTAGAACCTTCTGCTCTCAGTTTTATGTTGGTAGGTGCTAGCTTAGCCGGCTACAAGTTTGAAACTGACTAATTTGAATTCTGATGATGATATAGGAAATGTGAAACGTTTTTAGGAAGACAACAGCATGCAAGTCATACGCCTGGCAATAAAATCTTAACATCATTAAACGCATTACGCACAAAGTGTGATATCGAAAAACCTCCCACCACCGGCCCCGTTCTACCATCGGACATCTAGGCGCACTGCAAATTACCATCCTTACCTGGTTGCCATTCCACCAATTTGCACCAAGCGCTTCCAAACATCCTTCATAATGCGCACAGCGAATGAGTGGAACTCACTGCTTGCGTCTGTGTTTCCGAAAGAATTCAACTCGAATCTCTTCAAAGGTAGAGTGAACAGGCTTCTCCTGGGTACCTAAGCTTACTCCATCATCAATTCTGTCTCTGACACCTCTGACCTAGACTAGAGTCAAGAGCAAACCCATCACAATAAAAAATATATATCTGCTGCTAGTTTTGATGCATTTTGGCAATATTTTCCTTTTTGTAAGTTAAACAATTATTATATTTAGTGACAATATTTAATTTTCACTAAATAAAATATTAATTCTCTCTATCCGCTTACATTTTAAAATAGTGCAAACAAGCCGCTTCCACTTTTTCATTTATTGTTACGAAGGACGATGATTTATGTAATGCCTACACCCTAGGTTTTATTGGCTAAATTTTAGGGAAATTCTTCAAGAGGATCTCGTAAACTTTTTTTATTATTATCATTTCCACCACCGGCGGTCTTTGTAATAAAACGGCGGGCATATTATTATGTGTTCATTTTGTTTGTTATGCGTACTGAATTGTACCTAATTTTGAAATAATTTTAATGAACAAATATATATTTTTGAAGACACTAAAATAAAGACACACGGGAAAAATTGTAACTCAGTAAAAAAAGAAGATGCAAGCTTTCTAAACAAATTAAACCGGTTTACCTAACCGAAACGGAGTTCATCATAAACCCCATTATCTCGAAAATATTAAAGCCACCGTAAAATGGTACCGAAACACCACGAATATGGCGCTCCTGATATTATACGGAAAAAAAATCCCCTTCATTCGAAATAAAACAGCGCCTGGAGGTGGGATGAGAGCAATTTGCTATAAATCTACCGCGGATGGAAATCGTTTTAGGCGTTTTCAGGTCGCCTTTGTTTTCGTCTTAAAAAGTGGTGGAGGGTCACAGAGTTACACGTTTTGGTATCCAAGCAAATCTTTGGAAAGCATCTGAGATAAGCCTTCTTCTACCTTTCTTGGAAAGGGTTTTTAGACGAAGAAAAATGAGCCTTTGTAAGTGAAGGTCAAGGCGAAGGAGTTTCGTGAGAATCTAATTTGTCTTGACTTTGTTTTGGAAGAGGTGGATTGCAACATAGAAAAATGTGATGTAAATTCAAAGAGATAAGAGTCAGATAGACAAGCACTATGTATATTATTTGATTGAGGGGTCGAAATCGTAGTTTCACATGGTAAATGTTTATAGTCAGCATTTTAATCTTTTGTAAGTGTTAAGATTCAAACATCAAGAAATGTCACTTTTGTTTTGTTATTAAATTCGCATAAAACCAATAGATGGCGGTGTACATTTTTGGCTCTCCGCTACATCGCGCTGTTAAGATTTTCAGGGATTTCATGACCCCCCTTGTACATATCAATAATAAATGTTTCTCATTCTGAGCGCGGCGTACCCTATATATTATTTTTCTCTGTGCCGCGGCGTTTTCTTGGTGCAAACCGTAAACTGTCGTGAAGGCTCCTCCTCAGACTTTTTGGGAATTTGTACAGTAAGCATTGATTCTATTTTGTACAAAGATGAAAAATAGGAAAAACCAAACATTTATTTATTTACTAGCTGACCCGGCAAACTTTGTTTTGCCATAAAAACACCTAATATGCATCTACCCTACCTACCCTACCCTACCCTACCTACCCTACCCTACCCTACCTACCCTACCCTACCCTACCTACCCTACTTACCCTACCTACCCTACCCTACCTACCCTACCCTACCTACCCTACCCTACCTACCCTACCCTACCTACCCTACCCTACCTACCCTACCCTACCTACCCTACCCTACCTACCCTACCCTACCCTACCTACCCTACCCTACCCTACCTACCCTACCCTACCTACCCTACCCTAATTTTCCATTTTTTTTTTTTTTTTTTTGTAAATCTATACCATTCTCGAATCTCCACGAACACACACAAAAAATTTCATTAAAATCGGTCCAGTCGTTTAGGAGGAGTTCAGTCACATACACACGCACACAAGAAATATATATATTAAGATTAAAATTAAAATTTTGTGCACAAGTACAGAGGCGGACTTAATGCCTTAGGCATTTTCTACCAGTCGACCTTAGGGTGGTGCAGAGATAAAATAAGGCAGGTGCAACTAAATGAAAGGATTAATTTCAGAAACAAAACGTACATAAAAAGAAAATATATACTTAAATACATACCTACATAAATAATGTTATAGAGAAACCGAAACCAACAAATCAGTTCTGTGATGATTCTGCAAACTTCTTGCGAATGTGCTCACGTGCCTTAAAGAGAACCGAATGGTTGCCGTTCTGATATTCTGAGGGAGCGCATTCCAAGGACACACTTACACAAATATTACTTAGCTAAGGGACCTTAAGAAAGGACGCCCTAATGCTAGGTGGAGCAACAATCGTTGCAGGATGGTTGAGCTATGTCTTTGCTAAGTAGTCGACTGCTTAATGCTGCTGGTACAATTTAAAGAAGATACCAGAAGCCAGTACCGTTCCAGATTTTGCACCCAAAAAGATTAATGAAAATCCCACACAAAATAAACTAAAGCCTGTTTAACATTTTACATTAAAATAATTAACCCTACAATTTGGCATGCGACAAGTTTACCCCGAAGTGAACATCTGCCGAGGTCACTGAAACCACGGGGTCGACCCGACCGTATATTTTGGGGTAACAATAACTTCCCATGTTTTAATGTTATAAATCTTGATTAAATATGAGTTAGGTGGCTCGTACGACCTTTAGCCTGCCTTTCCACCATGTGCTATGCAGCTATGCTGCAAGGATGTAAAAGCTAACGAAACTATGTGACCGTTTCCACTAATGCTGAGCTATGTAGCGTTGGGAGTAAGATGTGCTATGAAGATGCGCCACCGCAAAGTAGCTGCGCGAGGAAGATGCGCAGCTCGAGCTATGCGATGTATCGATAGTAGGGAAGAGGCGAGGGTGGCGCGGTGAGGGGAAAGGCGCTCACGCGTCCTGCTACACCACTCGCGACGACCCATAGCACGCATCCTTCCATATCAAAAACATATCTTAGTTGAATCCGTTTCCACCAGTGCTAAGCTATGTGCACCAATGCATATGATTGGTGGATATCAAACGCATCCATAGCAACGTAGCATAGCACATCTCTTACGAAACTATGTGACCGTTTCAACATATGCTAAGCATATCCATATGCATATCCTTATTTATTCTTATGTAGTGTACACGTATTTTCTTATTATTTGTAATATACACTTACAACCCATCTATTTTTATCTTTTATATAAGTACTTTTATCACAAACACATTTAGTTACTATAAAACTGCTTTACGTCCGTCTCGTCATCAGTCACAGGTCCAGTTGAAAACCAGCGTCGGCACTAGTTGCCCGACATTTTGCTGAACTGGTCCTATTTGGCGCAGCCGTGGGACACACAGAATATTGTGATTGATATAAACACTTTTATTTTGTTTTATATTATTGTCGCTTAATCCAAGTTTTCTTTTTTTTTATGTATATTTTGTGTGCTCTGGCTTGTGTCAAATAAATGTGTTTTCTTTCTTTCTTTCTTTTCTTTCTAAGATGTGTAGAGGAGCGAGTTAAATGTGCTATGAAGATGCGCCGCCGCGAGTTAGCTGTGCGAGGAAGATGCGCAGGTCGAGCTATGCGATGCATCGACAGTAGGAGAGGCGACCATCCATATCACGCATCCGGGGCAATGCATCCAGATCATGCATCCATCCATATAAATACAATTATTAATTAAAAAACCTTTTTTAAAACAAGCTTTTTTCGTTTTCTGTTCAGCCCCTCAGCAAACCCTTTCATACCCATATCATGGCAGTGCACAAAAAATAATCAGACCGCCATCTTGGGCCGTCCGCCATAATAGATTTAGAATGACGTCACTTAGCTAACCATGCATTGTCATCCAAACTAAACGTGTATGCAAAATTTCATCATAATCGGTGGAGGAAAACTGCTTTAAAATTCAGTTGCTAGATTCGACCCGAACATACATACATACGTACATTGCAAGTTAAATAAAAGCTTGTAAAAAATAGCATAGCAGAACCCATTTCCAGCAGTGCTATGCTATATGGACCAATTAATATGATTGGTGGATATCAAACGCTTCCATAGCAACGTAGCATAGCACATCTCTGCTGTAAAAGCAGCCTTAGGGTGTTACCGGTATGACAATTACAATCTACATAGGTTGATGTGGGGGTTCTGTTGGTAGTCGATATTTAATTGCAGGGTAAGAGGTGCAGTTTGCCCCTTCCCTATTAATTTATAGGTCGACTAAGAACAGCTGTGGATGCTGCGGTCACGCCATAAATCTGTAGTGTGTGGAAATAAATTGATTGTTATCTGCGTTACGGAGAGAGCGACTATTACGTACATTCATAATATGTTGTAGAGCTTACGGCTATGAAGTTTTAATTGTTTTTTGGTACATATTAATGCAAACAATAATAATCTCGAGTATCTTCATTCTTGAGAACCTAGTAATACAAAAAAGACGTGTGGCACTCGGGGACTGCCGCGGTAAAGCTATTGCATAGCATTTTTTATCAACTCATGCAATTATAATTATATATTTATTTATGCTAAATCTCAATTAAAAAATGTTCATCCATCAGTTATAAAAACTTCTTTAGCAAGAATAAAAAACTTCTTTGTCAACCGGAACCGAACCTCCGAACTGAAAAACGCGGCACCAAATTCTGAGTGACCCTTATTACCACTGGCATAAGGCCACTTTTAATTGCCACGCAAAAGCGACCCGTATTGTTAGGGACATATGGTCGTTTTCTTTGAATACCATTATTATTAAACGTCAGACGTACAAAATCCTCCATCACAGGACGACCCGAGCCGACACTTTTCCAGAACCGACCTCGAGCCGCCACCAAGAACGAACCGGCGACCAAATCATAAAAACTAAAAAGTTCCATATCTTGGAAACGGCTGGAGCTAGCTCAATTCTAAGAAAAATTTTGCCCCCCTTCCCGCCGTTAACTCTTCTCGCAAAATATCAAAATGAAACTTCTATAAAATCGCGCAACAAGCCCCTCCGGCCCGTCCCCCCTCACCCGCTCACACACTCGGCAGGCTTATTACGTATCTTTTGCAATAGCAAAACGATAGCGATTTTTTCGCAATATTTCTTCTTCAATACAAAAGTTTTAGAGTTGTTGGCGTTTTTATTTGAAATAAGTGCATTTGACCAAACAGCGAGCGATTAGCAAACGATTGTGTAGGACTTACCATACCTACACTGCAGGTAATGGCGACTTTTATGACATAAAGCGTTCGATCGCTATCGTTTTGCTCTTGCAAAAGATACGTAATAAGCCTGCCGAATACATCGTCCGATTTCGGAGCAGCTCGGGGTGTCAGGATTATTTTCGTTACGGAACATTTTCGGTACGGCATTTTTTCGAAAATAATTGTTTTTCTTGATTCGGTCGCTGCGTTCAATCGGTCGCCGCGCTCAAAGCCCGTGATAAAAGCTCAAAGCCCACGATAAAAGCTATGCAATAGCTTAAAAGTTAATTTAAAAATCATAACCCGACTTTTTAAGAAACAAACTAAAAAGGTTTACACCTTTTTAGTTTGTTTCTTAAAAAGTCGGGTCAAGTAGAAAATCATGCCGTGCAGTCGGAGGACCAGGTCACTGCACAGCATAATTTTTCTTGATTACATGTTTTTAGTTCCTTTCTTAAGTAGTGGGGTTTTTATTTTTATTTATAACTTTTCAGTCATCATTCTTTTCGAATTACTTTTAAACATATAAATGGTATAATAATATATTTTTGTAACCACCTCTTAAAACCATTCATTTTGATACCCCGCTCGCAGGGTTTGGAAGAAAAAAATATTGGGACCCGCACAATATGGCGCACAAAAGCCGCCATGTTTGTTTTTTTTAACGTCACCTATAAATCGAGAACTGTGACTTGGGCGATCAAGACGCATCTAACGATGTCGTAATTAAATAAATCTGCGTAGCGGTTTGAAAGATATGAGGTAATAAAGAATATTAATACATAGAAAATACGCGCGAAAAACAATGCTTTCCTTGCAGCCGGATAAAAAGGTACTGAAGTCATTGAAATAAGTCTTGAATATGACCACTCAACACAATAATTGTTCTCTCGTCAATAAGTCGAAGCTGATAATGCCGCTTATCTTTACATTAAACAGCTAAATTACCTTTATTTAAATAAGTATTACTTAATTACCTAGTGGCACTTATCGTCTCAATATTTCAAGTGTCAAGGTTATCTTCCTACCATTTAAATATGAAAAATCGCCATTTGCTAGCTGTCTGAATGATTGACTATTAGGTCTAAAAATATCATACTGCCGTCCAGAAGAGAGAGTGTCACAATCTGAGAAAATGATATTTTGAGTTATAGACGAAAAACTAAAAGAACGCGAAATAATAAATGTCGATACTGTTTGGAATAGGGATGATGACTAAAAAAATATTTTTAGTCCGTCAGTTAGATTTCCAAAAAATATTGGACACGTATTTTTTCTTTTATCACGTTAACAAAAAATTATGACGATACAGTGTGTTAAAATATCGCATGACGTCACGCCTTGGTACAATTTTTACATAGAAGTGACGTCACAAGCCCCCACTCCCGAACTTTGATGCGCTTTATCTTGGTGAATTTTTATTGATTTGAATAATCAAAAAATACGTGTTCAATATTTTTTGATAATTTAATCGGCGGACTAAATATAATTTGCTGTTTTGTACCCCGTCATCATCCCTATTGCCAGTGCTTGAGACTCATCGGTGTCAAAAATAGATATACGCGCACTTTCGATTGATTCTTTAAATCAATAAATTGATGTTATCAAAAATAGGTTACTGAACAAAGCAATTTGGGGTATGTTAATTTTTATCCGAAATATTGATAGTAGAAAAATACTACATCGATAGATAAGTTGTTGCTGAAGTATTTGACATCAAAATGTATTATTGGACATCTAATTTTCAAGGTTAATTTATTATTTGACATCTAATTTTTAATGATAATTTATTATTTGACGTCTAATTTTTAATGATAATTTATTATTTGAAAACTAATTTTTAATGACATTTTAATTGTGTATTAATTAATTGACAATTTATTTTTGCATTTATTATTCTCTTTATAGTATAAAGTAAGGTATATTTAGTAAAAGTCTAACAATGAACTCTTCTTATGATTTGGTATATAATGATTAAATGTAACACTTGTTGATTCACTGTTATTTTTCATTAAAAATTTGCAAATGATATTTGTACGCTTCACGGAAAAACATAGAGAATCTACGTAATATTATAACAACTCACACACCATGTACTACAACAAATAAAGATTCTAATTCTGATTCTGATTATGGAGGTATTAAATCCTCGAAATTGGCCAAATGTCATATAGTGACACTTTAGCTGTTGGACGGCAGCATAGCTAGCACCTGGGTAGGTAGTAACAGATCAACATAAGCAACTTTTGTACTACAACAAACTCGTATTCCTTTGTTTTTGTGAGAATATTCAGAAGAGTGATGGTATCTTTTTTTCGCGTCATAAATAAGGTGCGTACCTGGAGTTTTTCATTTTAGTGTTGGTAAAGTAGGCCTTATATATTTGGTAAAACTTTTACTTTGAGATGGCCTGGCATAGTACGGAGTTTGAATAGAATAAGAGGTCGGCCTATACTGGTTCTTACCACTTAATTGTAGCCCATTGTATCTACTCTAACAGTCATTAGTTTGGTAATGGACTGTCCCTGTTTGTTGTTATAGGCGCGATTTTTTAGTGTTGAGTTACCCTTTAGTGGTCTTTAAATTGATGGACACTTATTTTTACCCGACAGCTCCAGACGGAGGGTTATGTTTTTAGTTATAGGACGGTAAATAGGCTGATGGTCCTCCTTTAGGAAAGAGTTCACCCTTCAGGGAATCTTTTTTTATTCTTTTCACTATCTCCTCACGATCTCTCTCCATTTGTCTCTGTTGGATGAAAGTTTGGCGCATTCAATTACTGAACCTCCAATCGCAGATTTAATTTAGTCGATACATCTCATGGGTGATCTTCCGCGTGGCCTTTTACCGTCCACTCTGCCCTGCATCACCAGGCGCTCAATGGAGTCGTTATTCCGCCTTGAGACATGGCCAAAGAATTTCAGTATGCGAGACTACTATTGCTGATAGACGCTGCTTGATGCCGAGTTCTTGAAGTATGGAGACTTTAGACTTCGGAGAATACAGGCGTATTAAAGGAGAATGGAGATTATTGTGCTACTTTAAAACCTTTTAGTAATATATCAATTAAGATCCATCATCAATGTTCATTTAACCAAACCAATGATCAATATTCACCTTTTCAGGCCATGTCTCCTTTGATCGCAGATACAGATTCAGTAAACCAGACAAATTGAACCATACGGTACTTTATTTCCTATCCACATAGCGCGTAAGCAGCGTCCCACAAACACTGGGCTTAAAACGCAGCTAAACGTGTCACATAAAAGGGTTTGCTGCATAGAGCAATGAGGCGACTCGGCGGGCACTGCTAGAGAAGGTATTGTAAACTGAGAAGCAAGTTATAGGAAAATAGTACCCGACTTCCTGAAACCTCAGAAAGTTCTGCCATCTGGACATGGGTTTGATTCCATTATTGATTCGAAAATATGACGTGTCAGTAATTGTCACCGTTTACTCTTAGATATTGATAGCCTGTAATATTTCTGACTATTTGCCGGAATTCCAGCAGCATTGACTCACGCTCAACTCAAAATGAACAGTTGTCATTGGTTGGCTTGTTTTTAGGGTTCCGTACCCAAAGGGTAAAAACGGGACCCTATTACTAAGACTTCGCGATCCGTCTGTCTGTCTGTCTGTCTGTCTGTCTGTCTGTCCGTCTGTCTCCAGGCTGTATCTCATGAACCGTGATAGCTAGACAGTTGAAATTTTCACAGATGATGTATTTCTGTTGCCGCTATAATAACAAATACTAAAAACAGTATAAAGTAAATATTAAAGGGGGGCTCCCATACAACAAACGTGATATTTTTGCCGTTTTTTGCTCGATATTAATAACAGCAACAGGGAGACGCTTGAAATATTCACAGAATGTTTAGTTGTATATGTGATGTCTGTAAATAGTGGGTACTTTTGTTACTTGATTTTGTGATGCATACATCCGGACAGTCTGTCAATATACGCCATTCAACTAAGTCGTGGTTTTATTCCAATATCCTTCAGTGGCGACGAGGTCATCGAATTTCACGCGAAAATAACTCAGTGTTGGTTGCTAAAATGTCCATCGGAAAGATAACGGAATTTAAAGTGCAGTGTGACGATTGGAAATTGTATGTAGAACGACTAGAACAATATTTCATAGTGAACAAAATACCGACAGAATTACAAGTACCTACACTAATAACGGTTATGGGAGCGGAATCCTACGAACTTTTGGTAAATTTGTGCACGCCGGAGAAACCAAAAAAACAAAACATTCACACAGATTACGGATATTATGGGCAAACACTTGCAACCCAAACCAAGTGAATTAGCCGAACGTTACAAATTTAGGCATAGAAAACAGAAGGAGGGTGAAACTGTATCAGAATATACGGCGGTTTTGAAGAAAATGTCTAAGACCTGTGAGTTTGGTGCATGGCTAGAAGAAAGTTTGAGGGACCAGTTAGTTTGTGGTATATCTAATGAAACCATACGACAACGTTTATTCGCCGAAAGTAAGTTGGATTTCGGCAAGGCGTATAAGTTAGCAGTAAGCATGGAGGCGGCTGAAAAAGATGCGGCAGAAGTGGTTAGACAAGGAGGGTCGGTGAACGAAGCAACGGCTCCGGGCCCGGTGACGTGTCAAACGATGGCAGCGACAAAGGCATCACGCCGGAAGTGGACGACACCGGCGACAGGTGCTACGCGTGACGTCAGCGGAGTGGCGCGGGAGGCCACTGCACAGGCCGCGTGGAGGCGAGGACCGCGCCCATCGTCATCGTCTGCGCACTCGCAACTGGGGGAGCGTGCTCGGCAGCAGTGTCATGTGTGCGGTGCGAATCACGACGCAGGCACATGCAAGTTTGTGCGTTACGTTTGCCGAGTGTGTAACCGTCCGGGACATCTGCAACGCATGTGTCCGAATTTGGCAGGACATTTTAATGTTGGCATCGATCAATTAAAGGACCACGAAAGTGAAAGTACAGGCAGTGACGAGGTAATTTTTGTCGATGTTTGTAAACTATCCGCCATAGAATGTAAACCTGTGTACTTAGAACTAAACGTTAATGGTAAAAATATAAAAATGGAGTGTGATACCGGTAGTGCTATCTCATGTATAAGCCGGGAATGTTATATTCAATTATTCAACAGCTTATGTCTTGAGCCTTGTCAATTAACGCTTAGATATAATACGGGGGAGACAGTCAAACCCCTAGGAGTAATATTTCCAGTTGTAAAATACAAGGGTATGTGTAAGACATTAGAATTGTTTGTTATAGAAAACGGGAAAACTATTCTCTTAGGTCGGCAATGGATGGCCGAGTTAAAAATACAGTTACCAATAGTAAAGTACGAATGTAATAATGTGGCTATGTACAAAGATGATGTTTTCGACATGTCTGCTTTCAGTTCCAAATACTCTGAGGTGTTTGCGGACGGACTGGGCCGATTCACCGGGGGCATGGCGAGCATACACTTGCGTGAGGGGGCGCGGCCGGTATTTATGCGTGCGCGGCCGCTGGCCTACGCACTACGCGAGCCCGTTGAGCGCGCGCTGGCGCAGCTGCAGCTCGATGGCATTCTCTCACCGGTGGAGCGGTCGGACTGGGCGACTCCAATCGTGCCGGTCGTCAAGAAGGACGGTAACATTAGAATATGTGCTGATTATAAATTGACTCTAAATAAACTTATAGAAGTTGACCGTTATCCGCTGCCTAGGGTGGAGGAACTGCTGCTTCGGTTGAAGGGTGGTGAACACTTTAGCAAAATTGATTTATCACAGGCCTATGCACAAATTGAGCTAGATGACACTAAGAAATATACGGTGATAAATACCCATAAGGGTTTGTTTATGTATAATAGGCTTGTTTATGGACTTTCGTCAAGTCCGGGCATATTTCAAAAACGTTTAGAGCAGTTATTCGCTGATTTACCACAAGTGGGGGTATTTCTAGATGATATTATTATCACGGGACCTACTAGGAATACTCACATGCACAACTTATGTCAGGTATTTGAACGTTTAAAAAAAAACGGCTTAAGAATAAAAAAAGAAAAGTGTGTATTCTTTGCGGAATCGATTAATTACTTAGGGCATACCATTAGTAAAGACGGCGTTCACACGTGTCCCGATAAAGTTAAGGCTATAATAAAAACACCAGCTCCAACGAACGTCTCAGAGTTGAGAGCATTCATTGGTATGGTCATGTACTACGGCAAGTTTGTCAAAAATGTCAGCACAGTGTTAGCACCACTTTATAACCTACTTAGGGCAGGTGTTCAGTACAGTTGGAACAAAGAGTGTCAAGATGCGTTTAGCAAAGTTAAATATTCATTAACTTGTAGTGAAGTGTTAATGCACTATACCCCGGAGCTACCAATAATTTTGACGACAGATGCGAGCGGTGTGGGTATAGGTGCGGTGATATCGCACGCGACCGCGTGTGGCGAGCGGCCGGTGGCGTATGCGTCACGCTCGCTGACACAAGCCGAGCGCGCATACTCGCAGATAGATAAGGAGGCACTTGCTATCGTTTACGGGATTCGTAAATTCCATCAGTACCTTTACGGGCGTAAGTTTATATTGAGAACTGATCATAAACCATTAACTTACATTTTTGGAAATAAGGTAGGGATTCCGATAATGGCTGCATCCAGGTTACAACGTTGGGCTGTACTATTGGCGGGGTACACCTATGATATTGAGTATGTTGCGTCAAGTAAGAACTGTGCGGATGCATTGTCACGATTACCATGTAAAGAAGTAAATAATTTAGGAATTCCAAAAGAAAGCACTTACGTTAATTTCGTCGAAGATTTTTTACCAATTACTAGTAAAGATGTTAAGGAAGCAACAACTTGTGATAAAGTCCTTAGTAGAATTTTAGCATATACTCAATCTGGTTGGCCACTAACTTGTCCAGACGAATTGGTTCAACCTTATTTTAGAAGACGTAATGAATTATATACGGAACGTGGGTGTTTAATGTGGGGTTATCGAATGGTCATACCTTTTTCGTTACAAAATAAAGTGTTAAAACAACTTCACAGTAGTCACATGGGTATAGTAAAGACAAAGAGTCTAGCTCGTAGCTATGTGTGGTGGCCTAAAATAGACGAGGCAGTAGAAGTTATGTGTAAACAGTGCGAGACTTGTGCGGCAGAGGCGGACGCTCCCCCGCGGGCTCCGATACAGCCGTGGCCTTATCACACTCGTCCCTGGAGCAGGCTTCACATTGATTTTCTGGGGCCATACAAAGGTTTAACATTTTTCGTAATAATTGATTCTACTTCCAAGTGGATAGAAGTATTCGAGATGAAACGCACTAATGCTGATCATGTAATAAAAGTTTTAAGAACAACTTTCGCGAGGTTCGGTCTTCCAGAAGAGCTAGTTTCGGACCAAGGTCCACCATTTACAAGTACAGAATTTAAAAAATTCCAACAAAAAAACGGCATAAAACAGTATTTTTCACCGGCTTATCACCCATCCTCAAACGGGGCAGCAGAGAATGCAGTAAAGTTATGCAAGCGGGCTATTAAAAAAGCGCATAGGGATCAGATAGACGTCGACACGGCTTTACAAACACTACAAAAAAAAAAAAATACACACACACGACACGGCACGGCTTTACTTCAAAAAATAATAATTAATAAATTAAAATAAAATAAATTAAGGGGGGCTCCCATACAACAAAAGTGATTTTTATGCAGTGTTTTGCGATAATGGTACGGAACCCTTCATGTGCGAGTCCGACTCGCACTTGGCCGGTTTTTTTTTTAAATTAACATACTCAAGTCCAAGAACCTAGTCGTTCCAAACGTTACCGAACTCTTTTAACACAAAATGTGGCAGTGGCATTGAATAGTGATAGCATGTACTTAGAACGTACTCGTACTTGAAAACTTGGACTTCCATTTTCATTCAATACCTACCGCACATTGTGTGTAGAAAGAATTCAGTAACGTCAGGGGCGTCTGGGCTCTTGCTCTAATGAGTACACATAATGTCAAGCTGAATAGGATCGTACTTCCGAAATAAAAAGTATCATATACGACCTTCTCCAAAGTTCAATTCATCCGTAATTATACCAAAATTCACTAAAATTGGCTCAGTGGTTTAGGCGTGAAAAAGATATATTTATTTATTTATTAAAGCTTTATGCACAAGTACAAAGGCGATGCCATTGGCATTTTCTAGCAATCGTCTTTAGAGTGGTGCAGGGATAAAGAAAAAGACAAGGCAGGTGCAACTAAATGATAGGATAAATAAAGTTAATAAAAATATACATATAAAGGCTGGGCAAAAAATCGATTATCATACAAAACAGGGCGATATTTGGGGAAACTCGGAGAAAAAAAATTTGATCCACGATGAGGTTTGTCTGATATTTGTATATTATGGATGGTGTATTATGGACGGTGACCAACCGCTGTCGGCACACCAATTCCGTGTTCTATGGTTTGGTCCAAACGATGTTCCCTGACTTCTCCATATTCCCCTTTACTCTCGTATTCCCCCAGTAACAGTAGCAAGTTTTAAGCAGAGTTTACGGCTTAAATGCGACACCCGGAAAGCTGGGTAATGCCGTTATACGAATTTCTTGGTCATTTTTTGGACATAAAGTTTTATTTGTGGTATAGTTTTTTGCTAACTATTTTTTTAAGTAAATACCAAGTGGATGTGGTTACTGTTTTTGTAAAGGACTTTGATATTTGAGTATGTAATTGTCATTAGTATCTATTTTTACTTGACTACGGCGAAGTAAAAGAGAGTCTTATGTTTTTTTAATCGAGACTTTGTTTTTTCTGGTACTAATAATATGCAGAAAAAAAAATATAGGCGTTAATCGCTGGAGGAACGATTCGATTACGAAAATTCTTTCTTTTATTATCCGACTACGGCATAGCAAAAGGGAGGGTTATGTTTTTGACCGGTATGTATGTATGTATGTTCATCTGTTCCTTCATAACTTCTAAACTACTTATCATAATTTGACAAATGAAGCTTCGTTGGAAACGTCTTGTTTTGCCACTGGTTATGGGCTAAGTGAAGTTACATTAAATCGAATATGGCGCCCTCTAGGGGGCAGGCAGCCAAGAAAAAAAAAATCGGCCTACCCTTTCATGTGTGGTATCATTGAACAGTTTTGGTACATCATATTTTTGTCAAGCGTACAGCGTTCGAGGTATATTCAGTCAAAGTCATAAAAACATTTATTTTACCCGACTACGGCGTCGCAAAGTCCACTCCAGTAACTTATGCATTATCTAGATACATGTAAAACAACAAACCCTACACCGGTAAAAATGTGATGTGGCTCTGCAAAAACACCAAATACTTTAAAAATTTGGCAAAAAAAACACTGGCATTAAGATATGGGGTTTGTTATAGCATATTCGAAGAAAGGTCTTGGATACGTTGTCGTTGGAAGGCCTCCCTCTAGGTAGACCGACGACCTGTCCAGCAGAGAACGTTTTTTGGATGAAATGATGATGACGATGATGATTATATTCGAAACAGTACGTCATATCAAAGCACTAAGCGATTTCAAAGGGAGCCAATCATGGCAACCATCAAGCTTACCCTTTCATGGCACGTCCAGACACTTTAAACAATACTGTGTACAATACATTGTCCTTGACGCTTTTCATTGAAAATGTCTCTGTCACCCCCGTGTTGCTTGGTTGAAAGCACATATTATCGATAACATCATGTCCCGTCACTTTATTCACCGATAGCCTGGTACTGACACGACCGAAACAAATTGTTTGTTATCCATTAACGGCTTGAAATGGCTGGATTGTAAACGTCACTGTACAAAACCAGTAATGGGGTGAAATATTTTTTGAAAGTGAATGTGTAGTGGGGTTTCGTGGTATGGGAGAAATAGATAGGGCAAGCTTAGGGTGCATATTTGATCATTTTTGTTGGAGATATAAAGTCTGTATTGAGGTGTTACTATGACGGAAGTATGTTCGGTATTTCCGAGACGGAGATATTGGTGTGGCGTGACGTGAGGTTATATTCTTGATATACTGGGGATATGTGGCACTATACTGTAGCGTTTTGTGAATAATTTATTCGGTTTCGTTTTTGTATTTTTCTTCCAGTGTCTTATGTCTGTCTTATATATATCTATGGGCTTTAAAAGAGATTGAGTCTCTGAGTTTGTTTCGGTTTACTTTTCAGAGTAGTCAGCTAAGAAATATCGGCAACATCTAGTTTAAATTTACACAGAGATTGACTTTTATTCGCAAAAAGAAAAAAATACATTGACATAAATGACATCACATCGACCGTAACTGCGCTGTGGTTTTCAGATCCTGCGAAGACCCTCTAAAAGTAATTGGTCCATGTTGCTGGAGGACTTCCAACGCTGCGTCTTCTGGTACGCGGTCGCCACGAAACTGGTCGATGTCGTTCAGCTGATATGTGATTATGGTGATGGGTATCAAGCAATGGAACTACGATAGGTCACCGTTGCCGAAGGACATGTGCAACCAGAGGCATTGCAGGTGCAACAGAAAAAAGGTACCAAAACACGAATCCCTCAAAGATGAATATCTTATTAATGTTATAATTGTTAAAGTTTGGATGGATGTGTGTATGTATGTTTGTAACTCACACCGAAACGACTGAACGAATCTTGGTGAAATTTGGCTCAGAGATAGATTATAGTCTGGAATATATCACACAGAGATAATGGTAAGCGATGATATGGTAGACCACATCATCGCTTATTATCGGCGATAGGCGAGGTAGTGGTCAAACGCGAGCCTATAGATAAATAAAAAAAAGAATAACATATAAACCCCGGTTTTTATCCCGGTATAATGTCCCCTTGGAATGATACAACACTTTTCACGCAGGCGAAGCCGCTGGCAGAAGCTAGTATGAAATGGAATAAGCAGCTTTGCCTGTAGATTTTTGATATTTTCGTAAAATACAAAAAAAAACGTGCTCATAATCCTTAGCGGTCCAAGTTTTCTTATCCAATTACTTACTATAATGATCCTAATAAACAAGGGTATTTGTTTTAACGACCTCCCTATTATCGGCCACGATGGTGATTAGTCTGCCCGAATATAGGGCAGGCCACAAATTTATTAGGGCCCAATCGAACACTATTTATGTATCTTTTATTGTATAGGCCTGAAGAATGGTATAGTTTAGGTCTATGGGTGATATGCTGTTTGTTCTTGTGGTGCCCAAACAACAGCTTAGACCACGAAGGCTAGGCTTTTGGCCGTACGTTCGGCACGTACGTGTTTTTTTTAATTAGTTTTTATTTATTTATTTATTAAAATTTTATGCACAAGTACAAAGGCGGAGTTAATGCCTTAGGCATTTTCTACCAGACGACCTTAGGGTGGTGCAGAGATAAAAAAGGCAGGTGCAACTAAATGAAATGATAAATAGAGAAAAATATATATAAAAAGAATATATATAAATATATACTTAGATACATACATACATAAACAATGTTATAGAGAAACCAAAACCACCAAATTAATTCTGTGATGATTCTGCAAACTTCTTGCAAATGTGCTCATGTACCTTAAATTTGAAAGAGAACTGACTGGTTGCCGTCCTGATATTCTGAGGGAGCGCATTCCAAAGAGAGATAGCCCGGACAAAGAAGGACGAGTGGATAAACCCAGAGCGGTGAGATGGACATTGAAGAAGGCGATTATTGGTGAAACGAAGATTTTTACTGTGAGCAGAGCAAAGGAATTGAACATGAGAAGTCAGATAAGAAGGAGAAGTGGGTTTATCAATAAAAGAAAACAGGTTGGTCAAGGCCCTCAGCGCTCTACGTTGACGAATGGGTAACCATTTTAAAAGTGATCGATGAGAGGAAACATGATCATACTTACGGAGGTTGAAGACAAATCGAATGCAGTTATTTAGAAGACGGTCAAGTTTATTGAGTAGGTTTTCATTCAGGTCATAGTAGCACACATCACCATAGTCAATTATGGGAAAGTTTAGGGACTATACAAGCATGGCCTTTATGTGAGCTGGGAGAAGATTTTATAGCCAATACAGTGAACGCAACATTCCGGTGACCTTTTGGCTGACACTCATTACCTGTTTGCGCCAGTCAAGGCAAGTGTCGACGAGCAAACCAAGATCCTTAACCTTGGAGCTAAACGGAATTGAAGAAGATTATAGGTGGAACAGTTAAGCTATCAAGCTTTCTCAAACTATGGGGGCTCCCAAGTATGATAGTCTGACGTTTGGCAGGGTTAACCGCCACACCGAATCGGTATGACCAGTCTTTAATCATAATTAAATCCCGGTTTAGCCCCTCGATCGCATCGGATAAGCTGTCAACACCCGCCTGACAGTAGAGCTGTAAATCGTCAGCGTAGAGATGATACGCACAGCTCGGTGGTTATAAGATTTATAACAATTGAGAACAGAAGATGAGATAAGATACTGCCTTGAGGGACGCCAGCTACAAGATCACACCACATAGAACAGAAGTCTCCAGTACGAACTGACTGCTGACGCCCCCGAAGATAAGAGGAAAACCATTCCAGTACCTCGTGAGAGACCTTACGATAAGAAAGGATAGACAAAAGGATATCATGATTGACGGTATTTAAGGCGTTGGAGATGCCGATTAACACTAAAACAGTAACTTTAGTGTCCTCCACCTCGTTTATAGATATATTTAACTTTGGCTAATTCTTACATGTTTCGTTTTAGTGTTTTTTGTTTTTCTCATTGTATAACACTTTAGGTGTGACCTGTAAAGTTATAGATGTATACTTAAACTAGCACTCCGCCCGCGACTTCGTTCGCGTGATTTCGTTTACCCTATTTTTTTTTTCTTATATGCAGTTAGTGAAGGCGACCAAAAATAAGCTATTAATAAATCAATAAAAATAAGAATTGGGTATTGTAGATATACAGGGTTTATTGGATTGGGTCGATTCGTTATTTGACTTAAATAATCATAAATTTTAGGTTACCGCCACAAAGTAAAATCCTCTCCTAAAAAGTTTTGAACAGCCTAAATATGCTATTCCATCATCATATTTCATTTATAAATCATTTCTAATTATTTTTCGTATACGTTAGTCAGATTGCGCAGTAAGATTCCTCAAAAAAACTTTAACACCCCTAACTGTCTGGGGGCGAGGTTTTAAAATGTTTTATGTAAATTTTGATTATTAACTTTATCCCCAAGGAATTAGATTTTTCAAACTAAGTTTGCCCCTTTTCACCTCCTTGAAGATTGAATTGACGCAAAATTGCTCCTTAGTGCTCTCCTAGAACCCCACGTCAAAAACGAAACCCTGTCCAGTAAGATTCATAGCTTGGGGTTAGTTTCAAAAACTTATAATGACAACCTTTCCTTAGGTTGGTATTTGTGCCAAGTTTCAACTTTATTAACCCAAGAAAATGAATCGCAAAAAAAAAGTATACACCCCTAAATCGTCTTTTGGGAGCAGATTCGATAAACTAATAATGACAACCTTTTTTGTTTACTTATTAGGTAAATACCATCCATTTATGTCAACTTTCAAATTTTTTCTTTAATTAACCCAAGGAATAAGATTTTTCCATAACACCTCCGAAATTGTGTTTTGGGAGCAGATTAGTAAAACTAATAATGACAACTTTTATTTTTTACATAGACTGGGTATTTATTTCAACTTTATTTTTTTTTTAAATTTATTGACCTAAGAAATAAGAATCTTCAAAAATACTTTAATACCCCATAAATCATCTTTTGGGGGTAGTTTTGAAAAACTAACAGTGATAACTTTTATTGTTTATTGAGGTTGGTGTTTATGTCCAGTTTCATGTTTATTATCCCAAGATATAAGATAAAAAAAAAAAAAAATAACATCCCTAAATCGTCTTTTGGGGGTAGTTACAAATAATAATAATAACAACCTTTATTATTCAATTTGGTTAGTATTTGTGGCAAGTTTCAAGTTTATTGACAAAAGAAATCAGACTTTCCATACAAACTTCAACACCCCCTAAATCATAATTTGGAGGTAGTTTCGAAAAACTATTAATGTCAATCTTTATCATTTACTAAGATTACTATTTGTTCTAAATTTGAAGAATTTTGGCCTAAGGAATTAGATTTTTCATACAATCTATTAACCCCCTTTTTACCCCCTTAGGGGTGGAATTTCTAAAAATCCTTTCTTAGTGCTCACCTTCGTCACGTAAGTAACCTTTCTGCCAAATTTCATGCTTCTAGGCTTAGCAGTTTTGGCTGTGCGATGATCGATCAGTCAGTCAGTTTCTTCTTTTATATATATAGATAGATAAATAAATATACATAGGTTGGTAGGAAGAAAAAAGGAAAAAAAATTGTTAATTGGCATCTTTTCATAGCGAGATTCCTCCGTGCCTCGGAAAACGCGTCAAGCTATTGGTTCAGGCTATCTTGTAGATCTATGACAGTCGTAATGGGTAGTCAGCAACCAGGAAACCTGTCACTGTCTTGCCAAGGGGTATCGAGCTACCCAGTTCCTGGGTTGTGGAGGACAGACATTCAGACACTCTATGTACATACTGGTACTCAGCTTCATACGTTTAGGACTGGAAGCCGACCCCAAAACAGTTGTGAAAATGCTTTGCAGATTGGTATGCGTCAGACATGGCACAAATTAACTCGTTTTCTTTCAAATAATGACAAAAACACAAAAGGTTTAAAAATATAAAGAATGGCTCTGCACGACTGGGAATTCCTCAAGGGCATGAGGGCATGCGGAACAGGGTGTAAAGTCCCACAAACCTCCATAGAAAAGGGAGGATCCTCCGACCAGACGGGTCTTGTGTGCGGTCCGGACAACTGCCCAACGGTTATTGTCGGACTGTTGTATGTGTTCAAATCGCGCCGAAACCTTTGCTTGCGTGATGCTGGATTTATGTGAAGTCATGTCATTAGTTGCGTTGGTGCCGCTACAGGCGAATCTGCGCCGTATCTTCGAGGCAATTGCTAGAATAATGGCAAACGGTTGTGACCTCCCAACCTGTGCGGCACAGCCGGTCTATTCTGTCCACTTCTCACCGTCAAAACTTTGATGGAGTGAGCTTAAAGTCAACTATCACTTGAATGGCACTGCAGGCACTTTTCGAAGCACCCACCTGTCTCGAGCAACAGTGCCAGTCGGAATGTAAGGGCACCATGCCGTCTTTCCAATCACTCCCTCTTTTCACTATCAGCGCTATTGTAGCTGAAAAGCAGACTGTAGGTAGAACACAAGTGCCACATATTTGAAAACGGCAAACAAGTTAATAATGTAAACATTTAGTTATAAGTAGTATCCTTATCTGTAATGTTTACATTGCACCTATCTTAACTACAATTTTACAGCATTGATAACTTATTTGGCATTAAATTCGGTCGATCATCATACCCCACCGTACCTAAAGCAACTTTTGATTAACTAATGGTCATTTGCCTTTATTCCGAAGTAATTAACAGTATTTTTTATGAATTTATTTTATTTTGTCATTGTTTTGATAAGTATGGAAGTTTCCTCAAGGTAGTTGGCGACTGTCGTCGTCTTAACCACTTGGTCCATAAAATGTACTTTTATTGTTAAATAAATATCCTCTTTACATGCTATGCGACAAAGAGAGCGAACAATTTTTTCTTCTATATATCGTAAATTATTTGATATTTCTAGTTATTAGTAACATGGGACACGTAACTGTTGTATCAAAAAAGACCCCAAGGTTGTAGCTATCAGGAAACAAAGACTCAGGCAGGGAATTCCACTCCTTAGCTGTGCGTACAATGAAAGTATTCGCAAAACGCTTTGTACGTATGGGTGGGATGTCCACCAAGTACCGGTGGCGCATTGCCGTACGTCTAGTTGTCCGGTGATGGAAAGGGCTAGGCGGAATCAAATTGTGCAGTTCCATCGCACACTCCCCGAAATGTAACCGATAAAAAACCGACAGACTGGCCACTTGGCGTCGATGTTCAAGGCTCTGGAGCTTTGAGGCGACCAGTGCATCGTTGCCGATAAGCCTCTTGGCCCGTTTGTCAATCGACTCAAGTGCATCAAGTTATATTTGGCAGATCCATCCCAGAGGTGAGAGCAGAACTCCATGCATGACCGAACATGCGCTTTTTATTTTTTTTATTTGTGATGGGTTTGCTCTTGACTCTAGTCTAGGTCAGAGGTGACAGAGACAGAGTCATACAATTTGAGCAGCTGTTCAGGCGTGAAGTACCGTCTCACCTTTGCAAGGATCCCCAACTTTTTTGCAGCCAACTGAGCCTTTGCCTCAATGAATGGACCAAAATTGAGGGTCGATGTTAACGTAACACCAAGAATGTCGAGATGGTCCGTTATATTTCCGTTACGGAAAGATGGAGCCGGGTGGAATGGGCTCTTTTTTGCGGAAAAAGACACGCCTGGGTCTTAGCAGCATTGAAACTGATTAGATTGGCATCACCCCATTCGGAGACTGCCTCCGAAGACAGGTTCAAGCGGTCAACCATGGCCTCCCGGAGAGACCGGATCTCAGGCCCAGTAGCCCATGCGCCGGACACGTATCTCTCAGCAACCGTGCTGTCGTCTGCGTACCCAAAGGTTCCGGATTTTAGCTGGTCATTAATGTGCAGCAAAAACAGTGTAGCCGAGAGCACCGACCCCTGAGGGACTCCGGCATTAATTCTTTACAGACCGAACCGCGCGCCATCAGAGTTCAGACGCGAAGATTCCGCAAAAAGGGAGGCAAACAAGTTTGCCTTGTCCTCGGCGGAGTGGGCCAGTGACCCGTCTGATCTCAGCAGTGGTAGTAGTGAGGGGCGACAGAAGTTTGATTCAACCGACTTAGCCAGGGACTAAAACGCTTTGCTACCAGCGGGGTATGAAGCTAGTTTGTGCCCAATTCTGCTAATACGGTCAAAACGTGCCCTTCGCATCGCCTTTTATAATAATTAAAAAGTATTACCTAGTAAATCTCCAGGACTTTGGCGATGTTGGTGATGTTCGGAGTAACTGGCAGTAATGTCCGTCCCTGATATGGCTCACTTATTTTATAGCTATTAGTTTACTTTTAGTTTTAGTAGACTCCAACGAGCCTTATCTTTAATCTCTAAATAGTACACAAGATAAATTAAACTAACAGAGTTCCAGACCCTTGAACATCGTCGCCGAGTTGCCAGCTTGTTGGTTGTTTATCGGTTTCATTTCGGGGAGTGTGCGATGGAATTGCACGATCTAATTCCGCCCAGCCCGTTTCATCATCGGACTACAAGACGTACGGCGATGCGCCATCGGTACATGGTGGACATCCCACCCATACGCACAAAACGCTTTGGGGACACTTTTATTATGCGTACAGCTAAGGAGTGGAATTCCCTGCCTGTTTGCTGTCTGTGTTTCTTGAATGCTACATTCTATCTAGGGGTCTTTAAGTCAAGAGTGAATCGGTTATTTTTAAGCAAGAGTGTTTCACCGTCGACCACATCTTCGCTTACCATCAGGTGATATAGTGATCAAGCGCGAGCCTACAGACAATAAAAATAAAAAAAAACGGCAAAAAAATCACGTTTCTTGTATGGGAGCCCCATTCAAATATTTATTTTATTCTGTTTTTAGTATTTGTTGTTACGGCAACAGAAATACATCATCTGTGAATATTTCAACTGTCTAGCTATCACGGTTCATGAGATACAGCCTGGTGACAGACAAACAGACGGACCGCGGAGTCTTAGTAATAGGGTCCGTAGGTTCCGTACCTAAAGGGTCCAAACGGAACCCTAATGCTGTCACTCACGTGTCCATCGTCTATCACTCGAGTTTTACAGCCAATCCGTTGAAGCTACGGTATGTTTTTTTAAATTTTCACAGTATAAGAAATCTTGTTGACCCAAAGCCATACAAATTGTAAATTTTTTAGGGTTGCTCCTATACAGCCGGGGGGGGTCGTGAAAAATTTTTGACAGCTCGTTGAGTAGATAAATACCGTATTTTTTGTTATAAAAAATTTTGGAAAGCAAAGGAATGAGAAGCTATCAAAGTCAGCTTCTTTGTACAAAAAAAAATACCGAAGAATTTATTAACTTCCCATTGATCTATGAACCTGAAATTTGGTAGTAGCGGCAACGACGCCGCCACTTACAAACTAATGACATGACGTCACAAAAATCGTGCATCGCGCAAGCAAGGTTTTCGGCGCGATTTGAACACATACAACAGTCCGACAAAAACCGTTGGGCAGTTGCCCGGACCAGACACAACACCCGAGTGGTCGAAAGATCCTCCCTTTTCAATGAAGGTTTGCGGGACTTTCCACCCTGTTCCGCTTACTTCCAAATGGTGATAACGTTTATTATTTCATATATTTTACTAACAAATATCAATATATTAATAAATCAATTTTTTTCTTTGAAATGCCTTAATTTTTCCTATAACAATCAACTTAATGTTGTGGTTTGGTACAGAACCCTAAATGTGCGAAATCCGACGCGCACTTGGCCGGTTTGGCTTTTCTGGCAACAATGACTGAATATATTTCAGGTCAAAGGCTTCTTCTTATACAGAGAAGGCACGAACATTGATCACCCCGCTTGCTCAAGATGGTTGGCGATTTCAAACTTATATTACCTATAAGTCCAGGTTACCTTATGATGTTTTCCTTCACCATTATAAGCGATGTCCAAGATAAACTTAGAAAGTACAATATGGATTTGAAAAATTCATATTGTTACTTAACCAGATTCGAACTCAAGTCTTGAACTTGCTCGGGCGAGTTCTTGGCCAATGGGCCATCACGACATTTGAAAAGGATCATGTTAAAACCAGGAACAGTAGTGCAATAAGCATTTCAATAAATAAACAAGTTGGTTGCACATAAAGCGTCTGATGGAGAGGTATTCTGCGGACTCTCACTCTCTTGGCGATAATAAACCGTTTCCTTAGGCGCTACCAACTACTGCCGTAAATTACTAGGGTTTTCTGTGTTGTCGCCGCAACCGTCGGGTGGGTTGCATCTCACAGCGGGGATACTCTTGTGGTAGGATAAAAATGTGCACTATAGAGATATGAAAAGAGTTAAAAATGTGGTTGGTAGCCATGATTTTTTTTTAAAGTCTATGTGATGCCTGTCGATGTATTGGGTTTAAGTCTTTGTTTTGTGAATATGTGAACATTGTAGGCCTTCTAGATTTCTAGATGCTTGTTAAAATTTGTTAACTCTTTATCTCGTTTATACAAGCTTTTTTTAGTTTCTTACGACTTATTGTCGGGCCTATGTTGTCCCCCCATATCTAACTAAGCACTAATGCTGTAACAGGGAAATATTGTAAAAAAAACATTTTTTTTAAAAGAGTAGCCGTGGAGTTTTTTGCCTGTTCTTCTCCACAGAAAAGGACCAATCCGTACCGTGCACCTTTTGTCGACATTTTATAAGTGCCCATGTAGGCTTATGTGAAATAAAAAATATTTATTTTTATTTTTATTGATTGATCTGATTTGAGTCATAAAATAAAACTACAAGATTCGGCTTTACTCCGTGATAGTACTATTAATGGAATTAGGCAGGGGGTCCAGTCGACATATTCAAAATGTAATTGGGTTGAGTGATCCCGTGAGTCCATTTCGAGTGGGTCCAGTTGAACAAAGAGTCGTAGTCGAAGTTTTTCATTTCAACAAAAGCATTATCAAACCTTGTAGAAAAAAAAAACATTCAGTGAAAACGTCTTCCTTTTTTTGAATTCGGTTAACAAGTAGGTAACGTTAAGAGCCCATTATGGGTAAAAAAGTCATAATTATCATTATCAGCCTAGCTTAGCAAGTTACTTGGGGTTTGACGCAACACGTCTTCAATGGGCAATGTGCATCAATGCACACAAATGGACTAGCAGTCCTCCCGAAAGACGTCCACTGCTGTACATAGGCCTCCCCCAAGCGTCGCCACATTGCCAGATACGTACATCTCGCATCTAGCGGATTCCCGCGACCTTAACCAGGTCATTGGCACCTATTCAGCTACTAGACACCAATGTGCTAGCTAGATAGATCAGATATATATACTGACTAACTTTATACATGTCTCCCAGGATGAGAGATGTTCAACTGCAATCATTCAATCAAAGCTCATTGAATGATTGCGCTAGAAATATTAAGCACACTTGATTTTATTAGTTTGCAAGATAACATCGTACTCTGAATCTCACTATAGTATTGCATGTTTCAGACATCAACACAATCATCATCATCAACTGACAGACATCCTCTGATGGACGATTGTTTCTCCTAAGTTTCTCCATATCCATAGATTCCCGCTGCCCGCACCGAGTCATCTATTTCAGTATCTATTTTATTTACCTACGTCCGTGTATCACAAGCGGGGTGCTAACCGAAAATCAGCGCTGGGTGTCTGACGCCCAGCAAATGCTGAGCTAGTAACCCTTTCGGTATGGACGCCCGGCGCAATTCTTAAACCTTGTTTGTATTTTTTTACTATTTTTCTCTGTTACTTTGTGATTGTTGCTATTGTGTTGTTTGTGTAGAATAAATGTTTTCTATTCTATTCATTTCTGTAATCATCATCATCTTAATAATCTGCAGCCTGACTTCTCTTTTCGGTTTGTTCCCACTTGTTCTACTGAACAGTTCGACGGTAGAACAAATGGGATATTTTGTTCTCACTAGTACTAGGTTTTACCGGTACATTGAGGTGATGAAGCGTTTTTGTACAAAAACGCCACCATGTCAGTCCGTCTTTAGGATCTGACCTCGAAACCAATCCTTCGCTGGCGCGGCGTGAGACAGGGTGACGTTATTTCTCCGTAACTGTTCACTGCTGCGCTGGAGGATGTCTTCAAGGTTCTGGACTGGAGGGGGCTCGGCATCAACTTTTGTTGTTTCGTTTATGGCGAGTACATCACTCACCTTCGGTTTGCCGACGACATATTGGTTATGGCTGATACCATGGAGAGCCTCAGTACAATGCTCGATGACCTCAGTAGAGCTTCCGAAACAATGGGTCTTAAAATGAACATGGACAAAACCAAGGTCATGGTGAATGTAACACCCACTCCTATCAAGGTCGGAGACTCTACACTCGAAGTTGTAGATGAATATGTCTAACGTCTCATTATTTCAGCCTACAGACGTCCACTGCTGTCTTCCGATTCGCGGTCGCCATTCCAGAACTTTTCGGCCCCATCGGCCATCCGTTCTGCGAGCAATGTGCCCTGCCCACTGCCACTTAAGTTTCGCAATTCTTCGGGCTATGTCGGTAACTTTGGTTCTCTTGCGGATATCTTCATTTCTCAAAGTCCAATATGTGTCTCTAAATTAAAATTTTATTACAAATCGCTTAAACTCAGACCCCAATACCAGCGTTTTCCTTCACAACCCTTAAGTGGTATGGCAGTAAAAGGATCCTGTTTACTTGCCGGCTGTTTCAGTGGTTGCTCCTAATACCGTTTGTAAGTAATTGTCGGCGATACACTGACCCCAACACCTGGCTCTCGCGAATAATAAATGAATTGTGACGCTGTGTTTTATGGTAGAAGCTTGATCGTGTGTGAGACTTTACGACTTGGATCTTGGATGGGTTGACGAATTCTTGATGTGGTCTGGTGTTGATTGAATGGGGTAAGAGAGGGGTTGAAAAGAAAGGGTGCCCAAGTTCACTGCTGCTAGTGAGTTATACTTTCATTAAAAAGACTTCGTTCACTGCTGAGAATATACCTCTCTTTAATCTCTTTCATTGTGCCAATCCCAATGTTCCTATGTCAGCTTCATTAAGGCCTTTCTATCTTTCCATTCCGTCATAGTTGCTTAAAATATGTGTTATTATCTTTTTATATAAATTAGTATTAATTATTTTATAATTCTTTGAGATTCTCGGGACCCTAGGATTTCGGACCTTTGAAAGGAGTATCCGGGGCCGAAACCAACTCGCAGAGGTCAGTTAGACATGTAGCTTGAAATGTGACACCAACCGATAATTATCCCTGTATGCACTACGTAAGTGCACCCAAGGACAATGAACGCTGGTGCAGGATTATTTTTAAAGTCAAAGTCAAATATACTTATTCAACTAGGCCAATAAGCGGCATGGCACTTTTGAACGTCAAACAAAAATTAAAATTTACAAGTAATAAAAGTTGATTCTACCGTGCATTCGGAAAAGTAGCTTGTTGTGGAGAAGAATGCACAAGAAACTCCATAAATATATATATATTGCAAAATAAAACACATTGGGCTATGGGTTCGGGAGGTTTCCTGGATCGATTATCTAAAACTATAGAAGGACTATTGGCCCTTGCATGAGCACTGTTGATATACACGTATTATTATTATTTAGTATTTATTTTTATGATTATTTTAATGTATGTATATGACAGCATAATTTATGTTTCACCTCTACACTCAATGTCTACATCTCTTTCTTCATCTTTCCTTTCGCAGGTATATTGGATGAGATTTCATTAGAAATTAGCATCACCTCTGTAACTATTTTTCTGCTCCTTCTTCTTGTCCTTGTATTATGTGTGTGTACATAAATTGCTAAATAAAAATGAGGCATCTCCTCAAAAATTAGGTTCTGTTTTGATTGAGTTTAGGTTCACCCATTGCTATGCACATTGGACTTGCGTATCCAGCTGACTATAATTGTGAGCGTACGATCTCTACTCTCTCTCTCTAGTCCTTCAGGGACACAGGCCCTAGTGCCATAGTGGGTAACACACGTCTGTAGACGTGTGTTACCCACTATAATCGTGACAGTCGAAGAAGTCCGAAAACGTTTTTTATTTTACTTGCTGCGATAACTTTGTACGTAAGAAATCGAAAAATCTAATTCATAATCCTAATTAATTACTATGTTATCCATATACTAACAACGAGTATCATTCATAAGCATCAAGTTTAATTATTATTAAGTATTTTTATAGCTGTCAAAACTGACTTTTTAGATTGTCACGACTATATCTAGCAACTCTAGTTGGTTTAAGAGAAGAGGTTTACATAAGGTCTTGCGATATTTTGATGATCGCTGACCGTATAATGGGTATGACATATCATTATTTTTCTCTTATCGTAATGTTACATCATGCATGGTGACCATTGCTTTTAATGATGTTATTTTACAAACAAAAAACATAGATAAGGTAAACTGCTCATCATTCTGTGCCAACAAAAGATAAAATGTAAACTTATGTAAAGAAGAAATAAGATTGTTAGTAGAAGACAATCTCTGGAAAAATTAACTCGATTAAGGCACTTGTCCCATCGCCGCCGCCGATGAGTAAGCTATTAGCTATCGACTATTTTTTCGATGAAGAAACGTGCAAAAAATATAAGATCCCGTGTCAATAAAAAAGATAATTGTAATAGTTGGTTGCTGGCTGTTCACACTGCCGGCGAGAACTCTCTCACCACTAGTTTGTCGCAACGACAAGAGCTATCAAAGTTGCACTCGTTTAGCGATACTCGTTCATCGTTGCTCGCTTGCTCGCTTGGTGGTCAGAACTCACGCCGAGAGACGAAGCAGCAGTCATTTCTACCTACAGTGCGGCCGCGAGTGAGTCAAGAACACTCGCTTATAGCCGAGTGACAAAACTATCGGCAAACTATTGCGAGCAGCGAGAAGCGAGGGTGTAGACACTCGCTTCTCGCTGCTCGCCAACTCCTCTTTAGTTTCTCGCTGATTGTCGGCGGTGGGACGAGTGCCTAAGATAATTCAGTCAATGAAGAAAGTTACACTATCAATCAGTGCCTTTGGCTTAAAACGGGGAATAATGTGAGGTTCGAGAAAAAATCAAAGAAATCGTTACAAGACTTCAAATATTTAATGAAATTTCATTAATATTTGTATTGGGGACGGTTGCTAACATAGGTGTCGATGGCGGGGATCTCGTGTACGTGAGTGTAGATCCTCTGCAGCATCGGGTACTGCTTCTCCAGGATCTTGGTGCCCCACATGCCTTCAACCGACTCGATGATGCCCACGAAGTAGAGGTCAGCCCAGCTTATTTTCTGGAAGGAAGAGTTATAATTAAATTGAGTCGGTTACTTTTAGGGGATTTTAAGTAAGGTGTTGTTTTTAGATTGTTTAGATTTGCGTAATTCATGAGAATTTTCAGCTCTGTTGCAGACCGTTGGTTTAAATATTTTTAGAAATTCCGTTGGGTAAAAAAATGTTAGTTTAGTTGCTAGGCCAAAATTGTGATTGTGTGGTGATGATTTTGGAATTGATCACGCTCATATTATTTTCTAAGAAAAATAAATAATATGGAGTAGCCTCTGACTATTACAAGTATGTATATGATATTAGTAACCGTTACAAAAACTTACGATAATGGAACAAAAATCAATAAATACCTCAAATCGTTTGACAATTCAAAAGTACTTCTAAAGTTTAATTGAAATAAATACCTTGATTTTGATTTTGATTTTGAAATAGGTAATAGGTACTAACCTGGCCACCGAAGTAGCTTCCCTTCTTCTGTACGATCTCTTCGAAGTCACGAAGGTACCTGGGGACCCAGAGCTCCTCCAGTTCCTTCATCAAGTATGCCTTCCTCTCCTTGTTCACCTCGTGGTACCATTCGTGAACCTCTGTAAATAAAATATAAAACCGTTTTAGATCCGAGCACAACACAAGTAACGCCTGTGGCCTCTGGTACGGGTTAATAACAGTTATGTTTGGTGAAAACTTTAAATCAGTATTGGTTCACATTTTTGTCTAAAGCATAAGGTAAATACACATTGTCCAGAATACATAAGAGCTCTGAACTAATGACAATGAGAAAACTAATGAGAATTAACAGACTGTATAACACTTCTCAAAGTTTTTTTCTTGCTCATGAATACTGCGCTACCACGATTCCAACCAACTGAAATTTCATGGTGTCATACTGTGCCACTTAAGGCGGGAACACGGGCACGTGTTAGCACACATCGTGAAGCCTCCTCCGTACTCCGTCGGCTTAAACGGCAAACGCCCTGACGAGCGGCCGACGGCCCGTCCTTGGGTTCCTCGTCGCTTCACCGTTGGTGACCAAACCACGGCTACTAAGCCCCCCTCCTCGAAAATGCGGTTACCCACCGGGGGAACACTTCTCAACCTGGGCATTTAATTGTGGAACTTATGCTTTAGCAATTACTCTGGTATTATTTTTTCCAAATTAGATCAATACGTATTGCCTTATACTACACAATACGGTATTTAAAAAGAAAATGGTTCTCAGTTGGTTTGGCCAGTTGTAGTTACATACAGTAAACAAATGGAAGTGAATGTTAACTCACTTGATCCAAAATCGAAGACTGTCAACGCAATAGCATCAAGCTCAGCTGCTTCCAGGTCATCAGCAGGAACTAAGCCGACCAGCTTTCCAAGGTAGCGACTGATGGCCACAGACTGGTAGAGGACCTTCTTGTCAACCTCCAAAACAGGCAGCTTGCCGAATGGTACAGCTGGAAAAAGAGGGAAAATGTTTTACTCTGTGCTATGAGGTGAGGGATCTCTTATCCGTCGGATGCAAGGACAACAGACAGGATCGATGTGGCAACGCTTGTGGAGGCCTGTGACCAGCAGTGGACGCCTTACGGGTTTTTTATTTATTTATTGGAATCTGAAAAACACTACGTTTTTCAGATTTTACATTTAAGGGTTATAGCTGAGTACAAATATGGACCCTGTTAGGGCATAGCAACAAGTTTCCCCGTGATTTGCAATACGGTGACGCAGTTATGCATAGCCAACAATGAGTATATTTTTAACAAGTCTTGCGCGTTCCTATTTGACTCCGTAGAGCCATAAAATAGAGATAAGTTAAAAAAGTTATGTAGAATGACAAACAAAATATTTATTTCTCGATCTAGCGATTGCGTGACCACAATCATGCTGGACCCGTGACCTTAAATAAGAACAATGATGATAAAAACAAATTAAGACGGGTATCTTAATTTGGCATCTTATTATCGTGTAAGAGTCAACGCGGTCAATCAGAGAATATAATCAACCCGCTTCAAAAATCTGTTTTTTATAGTTATGTAACAATGGAAATTATAATGTTATCACTATGCAATTGTGCATCGTTAAAACTAAGTAGGATGATAATATTGTTATGTGGCGAGTGGTTTGTTTACATTGGCATATGTTGATATATTTACCTATACTTTGGCATAGATTAGTTATGTAAAGTTTCAGAGAAATTAATTGTTTGTCACTTTTGATAACTGTCCCCAGTGAATAGTCACTATCTATCTGTGGCATAGACAAATAGAACTTGGCATTTCATGATATGACAAGTGATATTCGTCTTTAACGTGACAAACACTTATTTTCCTAGACTATATAGAACATTAATTATAATTGCCTGATTCTATTATTATTTTATACAAGCTTCTGCAAGCGGATTCGTCCGCGTGTTAATTATCTCAAGGGGACATACTCCCGGGATAAAAGTAGGGAATTTTTGGGTCTTATGTTTGCATTCAGCTGAGTACCAGTGTTTTACATGGAGCGACTGTCTATCTGACCTCTACAACCCAGTAACTGGGTAACACGATACCCCTTGGCAAGACTGGTGTCAGATGTCAGGCTTCTGATTACCCGTAACGACTGTCAAAGATCTTCAAATGACAGCCGGGACTAACGGCTTAACGTGCTTTCCGAGGCACGGAGGAAACTCGGTATGTTGAAATGGTCACCCATCCACGGACCGACCTCGTCAAGCGTTGCTTAACCTTGAAGATCGACCCGTGCGGCTGTTATTATCTAGCCACGAGCTCCTCCACATACTCCGAACACACTTACACACATACGTACATAAATATACTGTAAGTTAAATAAGAGCTTGTAAAAACTTACATTTCTGTACATCAGGCCAGTTAGTGTCCTTGTTGATCACCACATTCCTGTAGCTAATACCACCATAGGCAAACAAGTACCTAATGGGCTCAGCAACTCCCATAAAATCGAAGAACTTCAGCTGGTATACCGGTGCCATTTTGTTGTTAGCTTCGTAGGACCACAAATACTAATATTGAGAAAGAGATTTGGTCCGTTTATATACTTTCATTTTTATCAATATAACCTTTAAAGTCTTAAATGTTGGATTAACCTTAGTTAATCTGAAATTGTTCAGATAAATTGTTATTTTATTTACAATTTTGCGGTCACCTTTTTCGTGGATTAAATAAAGGGCATATCATTTACAGTTGGTACTATCAGTGAAAGAGTTAGGTTTGTAGAAACATATTTATTTCTAGTTTTATTGTGTAAAAGTGTTGGTGGTCAAGTGGTCAAGCGCAAGCATATAGGTAAAAAGAAAAAAAGCAACTTATATTAAACTTGGCGGCAGTAAAATTGTCCTAACCGCGAATTTGTGAACACACTATTAAGTATTGTCTAGGATTATTACTGATATGAGAATATGCGCCAAGTATCTTCTATAGTAGACTTTTTTTCGACTTGTTTTTATATATATAAGTGGTATATATGTTTGTAATCTTAAAACCCTTCATTATGATACCCCACTATAACGGGAATTAACAAAAAAAAAAAGAGTCCGCACAATAGTGCGCCCAAAATTCACACAGTTTGTTTTATTTTAATTCACCAATCTAAGAACACTTTGGCGGTCAAGACGTATCTAACGATGTCTTAATTATATAAATCCATTAAGCGGTTTGAAATATATGAAGCCATAAAGAATATTACATACATACAAAATACGCGCAAAAGAAAAACAACTCTTTCCTTGCAGACGGGTAATAAAAAGTTTTCCCATTCTTAGAAAATAATACCTGGCAATAAATAGGTTTGATTGGTTTTCAAATTCGAGTTTTGGGCTACATTTGCAGGCTCAATGATTTTATAAAAAATGTGTGTGTTTGTACATTCAAAATATTGTTCGGAAGCGGTTGCAGGTAAGTTGCCTGCTTACTTATCCTTTTATTTGACTGTACTAGCTAGCCACGTACAAATTGTTGTTAGGTAAAAGTGAGTTACTCTGTTATCAATAAAATTATCATCCATGTTTTTTTTTTCGTTACAATGTTATGACTGTTGCAATTAAGAAATGCAGTATATTTTATCACTTTTCAGTTAATTAAAAGTTTGTTTTTTTCCAGTTTATCTTTAGAAATATATAAGATAAAAATAAAAGCAGTCAGTTACTATCCCACCACAGCGGCTGTTTTCAAACTTAGATTAACTATTATCTTTTTGGTCTCGCACGGGGTTTTTATTTTTTATTATTGTTTTCTTTTGTGTTTTTGCTTACTTCACTTTCTTTTTTTCTTTCTATTAATCAATTTACATGTTTTCTCACGATGTTTTCCTTTAATGTTGTCTAAACTTGGAAAATACATAGTAAATTGAAAAACTCACACGATAATTATCAATAACTACAACCTACCTCTAGTAATGCAGGTTTATCTAACAAAATTATAAACAAACTAGCTGTTCCCCGCGGCTTCGCTCCCGTGGGTCACCCCACAGGACCCGTTTTTGGGATTAAAATTGCCTATGTTACACAGGAATAACGTAGCTTTCTATTGGTGAAATATTTTTTTAAATCGGTCCAGTAGTTTCGGAGCCTATTCGGTACAAACAAACAACAAAATGTTTCCTCTTTATAATATTCCTAGCTGTTGCCCGCGGCTTCGCTCCCGTGGACCACCCCACAGGACCCGTTTTCGGGATTTAAAAAGTAGCCTATGTCACTCAGGAATAATGTAGCTTTCTATTGGTGAAAGAATTTTTCAAATCGGTCCAGTAGTTTCGGAGCCTATTCGGTACAAACAAACCAACAAACAAAAAAATATTTCCTCTTTATAATATTAGTATAGATTATTATTATAGTATAGATTATTAGCATATTAGTATAGATATAGACTAGCTGTTCCCCGCGGCTTCGCTCCCGTGGACTACCCGTAGGACCCGTTTTCGGGATAAAAAAATTGCCTATGTCACTCAGGAATAATGTAGCTTACTATTGGTGAAAGAATTTTTAAAATCGGTCCAGTAGTTTCGGAGCCTATTCGGTACAAAAAAACAAACAAAAAAGTTTTTCCTCTTTATAATATTAGTATAGAGAAGCCTTGTGCCCGATGGGATTTCCCATCGGTAGAAATGACGAACGTTCATAGTCTAACCCTTTTAGATATTTTTTCAACAACCTTCCTTAAAGCGCATTATTTATACATAAGATATATACTCTAGTGCAAACATGATTCTAGACCCAGTTATGTAAGCTGTGCGTAGATGGCGTCTGTTGATGAATGAAGTATACGATTTTGTATCACACTAATATTATAATGGCGAAAGTTTGTGAGTGTGTTTGTATGTTTGTTACTTCTTCACGTTCAAACAGCTGGACGGATCTGGATGAAATTTGGCACAGAGATAGAATAGTCAGACGCTAGTTCAGTAAATTAAAACGCAACACTGCCTCGTTGGTTGAGTGGTCGCAAGCGTTTCTGCTTACCATGAGGTTATGGGTTCGATTCCCGGCAAAATGCTATTGGGATTTCTCAGTAACAGCCCGTAGTCTGGATTTGTGCCCAGTGGTGTTAATAGTATTGCCCTATATTACGTGGGACTTAACCATTACTGACGAAATGTGGGTGTTCTAGGGTATAGTTGCAATATATCGCGGCTGAGGGATTGAAGTCGCGGCGGGAGAGGAGTGCCGGTATTGCCGCTCTCCCTACCTTCCACTGCCTGGACGAGTCGCCACCGTCTGATACTGCCATTGCCGCGTCCGCACGCGGTGGGGCCGCAGGGGAGGAGGAGTATCGATATAGCGTTGGCCGCTCTCCCTATCCCCTGCGGCCGAAAAATGGTAGTTGGAGGGGCCATTGACCTTGACCCGTCACAGGGGGACCAAGGGTGCCATACACGAGGTCGTCTGTCACCCATGTGCTGGTTTGGTCTCTGAGGTGATCACGGCGCACAGTGTGTTCTGGTGCGCCGGTGATGGAGGGTACTCGTTCGCGGTGAGAGCTAACGCGTGCCCGTGTTCCCGCCATAAGCAGCACTTGAGGATACCGTGGAGTTTTAGTGGGTTCGAGAACTGCGCTATCTCCCCGTGGTAGGGCAGTTTGCATGAGCATTTCGACAAGCTACAAAAAAAGGGGGCTATTGTTGCACCGATCGGAATTACTCTATTTTCACGTATGAATCACATGCTATTTTATTAATCTATCGTAAGATTCTCTAACTATCACTTAATTGAGTAACTCATGTCTCTGTGCGATTGCATGGAAAGGCAAAAAACGATCAAAGTTTTTGCGGGATAGATGTCCTGTTTCTTGGTGGGCATCTATCTTAAACTAAAAATACTCTGGCAATATTAAAGACAATGTTTTTTACTTTTCATATATTTGTAGATAAAAAAGCAAAGTACCGGCCAGTTTTACAAATAAAGTATTTTGCTTTTTGTACTGAGAGATAGAGTGATTTTAAAAAGTGTAGCAACTATCCGGCTTTTACAATATAGGTTCACTCTATAGGCGTGATATTATGTTATGTAAATAAAAACACTAACCTAACCCAACTGTCCCATAAAGTAGCACAAGAGTGTTCAGATACCTACTGAGTAGTAATAGACATTTTATCATTACTCATGTAGTTCCAACGCTTCAAGAATATTCAGAATAGACACACGAAGAGAGGCGACATTGATCCCACACTTTGGGAGAATCAGGCACAAAATCGGCCCAAGTGGGCCTTTAAGGACAGAAGGAGGTTGGAATTGGACCAGAAACGCGACGACCTCAAAGCTAGACCACTAACAGCAATTGATAACGTCGTCAAAGGTGTTCTGACGTGTCCACTTGTGCTCGGAGTTTTTCGGACAAGGTTGGATATGCAAGTCACATGAGAGCACATAACAGAGCAGCAAATCTGAGCTCTCTACCACATTGAGTAGCCAATGAATGCGGTCGCTGTGGCCGAAACCGGCTAGATGGCATCACCACTCATGCAAACTGCATATCTACGTATAGACTATCAGTCTGCTCAAGTATGGGATACTTCATTATTTACCGCAGTTGTGCCTTATAAGTAGCATTAAAATATGCTTGTACGTGCTCAAATTACAAATGAAAAACTCTTATGTAACATAATGTTTTTTTGTACATATTATGTTTAATGTATATTGGTGAGCTATGTAGGTCTGTCTGGCTATCAAGGTCATTTCAATTGTCTATAACAGTCGGGTAATAACAGATGTTATAATGTTAACCTGATCCATTCGTAAATACAATGACTCGTTGGTTCAGACTGAATATAAAATACATTACAATAATAATGTAACACAATAATATAATATTTATAATTCTTATTCCTTTGCAAGAGGAAATATCTGATTTCTCTAGGTTTGTTAGCGTTGACCTGGCGAAAGCTGCAGGTATCAGCTGGATCTGAGAAACAAGTTCGGTGGCACCAAACTTGATGGACTTGACGGGACGGCCGTCGATGGCGACGCTCTGAGAAGGCGCTGCCTATCCATGGCAGATGCGATGGGGTCGCAGGGGAAGTCCCTATCCTGAAAAGTGGTAAGTGGCGGGGCTACTGACTTAACCCGTCACAAGAGGACCCTGTGGGTTTGGTCCTTGGGGTCGTCACGACGTGCAATGTGTTCTGTGCGCCGGTAAACTCCCCAGAGGAGGGTCCACTGACGGACAGCCGCGGCGAGTTCGCGTTAAGAGCTAACGCGTGCCCGTGCTCCCACCATAAGCAGCACAGGAAGACACCGTGGAGTTTTAGTGGGTTGGAGTCCCACATAACTGCGCTATCTACCCTTGCTAGCGCCGTATGCATAAGCATTTCTCAACGATAAAAAAACAAAAACAAAACAAATGTCCAGCAGTGAACGTCTTCCGGCTGAAATGGTGATGATAATCTGACTTTGAGGTTATGGTGTATGTTTACAATGGTGTATGCCACCACAATTTCTTCTTAGCGTGTTGATGGCTAGTAAAAAGTTGTTAAATATTATGGTTAGCGGCAACTTTCCTCAGACAATTTTTTTTTTGTTCCTGGCTGGAAAATCCTGGGGGTCCGGGGTGGTTTTTAGTCAGTAGGGGCTGTCAGACTCCTACTGACTGTAAACCACACCGATGTTCCATCTCACACCTACGCTGGGGGTCGCGGGCACAGCGATACTTCCGCAACCCCCGGCTCGTGCCGGCCCGCGTCTGCGGGCCTCGATCTCGGGTTGTGGGGGGAGTGAGGTGTTATGTTCCCTCCGCGACGTCTAAGAGGGGCGCGCAAACAACACAACGCGACGCCACCTCGGGTCCTGATGTCCTCAGACCAAGGCCCAACTTTTGTCTAGCGCCGCATGACCACTGCCCAGTCACCTGTGCATGAGAAGACCTTATGGTTGATCACATGATACAGCAGAAATCGAATCATAGGCAGTAAGTAAAACTGCTAGTAGGTAGTTTCCGATAAGATTTTATGGGTATTATCATTTCATTTATGTCCCAATTAACATTAATGTACAAAATCTCCATAAAACGCTATCTCATTGTTTGTAAACATCGCAATATATATAAACGCCTATAATAGGAACAGGAATTCAGTTCAAAACTTGTGTCCGGACAAGATTGGTGTGCTCCAGTAACGAAAATGCCGAAAAAACTACAATATTTCAATTTCAACGGCCTTGCGGAGCCAGTCAGATATATTCTTCACTACACTAAACAGGAGTTTGAAGATTTCAGACATGACATCAATACTTGGCCTAACGAGAAAGTCAAAGCAAGTAAGTTAAAGTGTTTATCTTTAGTTGTGTCCAGTGGAATCTATCAACCACTCTCCATTATTCGATTACCAAACCCGTGCATTTATAGATTCTATCCCTTCATCTGTCGTAATTAGCGAAAACAATAGTAAAATAATTCCTCAGGGGTATAGTTGCCTCAGGGGTATAGTTGCCTCAGGGGTATAGTTGCCTCAGGAATATAGTTGCCTCAGAGGTATAGTTGCCTCAGGGGTATAGTTACCTCAGGGGTATAGTTACCTCAGGGGTATAGTTACCCCTACCTGGGATTGCTCGACAGCCGGTGGAATTTCGGCCCCCACTTCCGGCGGCTGGCGCCCAAGTTGTTGGGCGCGGCTGGGGCGCTGTCAACGCTGCTTCCCAATCTGGGGGGCCCGAGCGCTGCCTGTAGGCAGCTCTACGTGGGGATCGTGCGATCAATGGCCCTGTACGGGGCCCCGATCTGGGCGGCTGACCTGACGGCCGGCAGCATCGCTGTCCTGCGAAAGCCGCAGAGAGCGATGGCCGTCAGAGTCATCAGGGGGTATCGCACGATCTCCTACGAGGCGGCTTGTGCACTGGCCGGATCCCCGCCCTGGGACCTGGAGGCAAAGGTACTCGCGTCACTGTATCGGTGGCGCGAGGAAGCGCGGGTGCGGGGCGAGGGGCTGATGCAGCGACATATGGAGTTGCGTCAGTCTCAGCTTCGCGAGGTCCTGGTGGCGGAATGGCGGGACAGGCTTTCACGCCCTACCGCCGACCTCATTACCATTGAGGCGGTCCGGCCAGTGCTCGAGCGCTGGCTCGGGAGGAGGCACGGCTCCCTGTCGTTTCGGGTGACGCAGGTGCTCTCGGGGCATGGTTGCTTCGGGAAGTACCTGTGTCGCATAAACAGGGAGCCGGACGCCCGGTGTCACCACTGCGTCGACTGCCGGGAGGACACGGCGCGGCATACGCTGACAGAGTGTGCCACTTGGGAGGAGCCACGCCGTGTCCTCATCTCTGAAGTTGGCAGTGACCTGTCGCTGCCGGCCGTAGTCGAGTCTATGGTCGGCAGTAAGGAGTCCTGGGACGCGGTGGTATCCTTCTGCGAAACGGTCGTTTCGCAGAAGGAGGCTGCGGAGAGGGAGAGGGAGATTTCATCCGCTAACCCGATCTGCAGCAGACGCGCCGGGCGTCGGCGGCGGGCGGACAACGCCCTCTTCCAGCCCCCCTAAATGGGTCCAGGGGCGACGGACTCGGGGACGTCCGTCGCCCCCAAACATCAGGACCCGAGGTGGTGGCGCGTAATGTTCCACGCGCGCCCCTCTTAGACGTCGCGGGGGGAGTCCAAAACCTCACTCCCCCCCAACCTGAGGTCGTGGCCCGCAAAGGCGGGCCGGCAATAGCCGGGAGTTACGGAAGTATCGTTGTTCCCGCGACCCCCAGCGTAGGTGTGGGATGGAACACCGGGGTGGTTTTTAGTCAGTACGAGTCTGACAGACCCCTCCGCCCTCCCCAGGGTGGAGGACATCCAATGAGGATTTTCCAACCAGCAACAAAAAAAAAAAAAAAAAGGGGTATAGTTACCCCGATCGTAATTACACTAGTTTCACGGATGAATCGCATGCTATTTTATTAATCTATCGAAAAATTCTCCAACTACCACTAAGTGTCTCATGTCTCTGTGTGATCGCTAATTTCTGGTAATATTAAAGATAATGTTTTTACTTTTCTTATATTTGTAGATAAAAAACCAAAGTACCGGCCAGTTTTACAAATAAAGTATTTTGCTTATGGTACTGAGAGATATAGAGTGATTTCAAAAAGTGTGGCAATTATCCGGCTTTTACTGTCGCGACAGTTGTGGGGGTAGAGGTTTTACACACATTGAGATATACATATATGTGGCAGAGCAACGCTTGCTGAGGCGTGTCCACGGATGGGTGACCAGTCATTATAAACTAAGAATCGAAAAGTACTCACGAATTTGTTTAATTATATGTGCCTCTTCGGTCCAGGTCTTGATGCTTAGACAACATCAAATATATTTATTTCAACTAGACAATTATACGGCACTTTTGAACGTCAACAATTAAAATTTACTAGTAATAAATAAAGATTCTACCGTGCATTCGGAAAAGTAGCTTGTTATGGAGAAGAACGCACAAGAAACTCCATACATACTCTTTAAAAAAAATAAGTGTTTTACAATATTTACATACGTACATACATTAATAAAGTATTTAAAGCATTAACAGGTTCAACAACTTACTCTCCAATAGTTAAACTCTAACTCAACCAATAGTTAAATATGAACTATTAATATAAATAATATAAACCAATGATTTAAAATTTCAGTAAAACGCGTTTGTTCCTCATTTTTTTGTCTTGCAAATGGTCAAATAATTAACTCTCCAACTTATTTGACCATGTTTGAGGCAAACAACTCAAGAAAAATGGTGTTTTATCGAAATTTACAACTATTGGTTAGCATATTTAATCATTTGTTGAGGTAACTACGGAGCAAAAAACTGGGCCTTAGCGAGGTTTTTACCGAAAATAATCTGCACGTGTGGCGATACTGAAAATAAGTCCTATTATGATAAAAAACAACCAATTACGATAAGTCATTCGTCTGCCAAATAATTATTTTTAGAAAAATAATTTCAATGTCATTGGAAAACAAGTTTGCCAGTTGCATTTGACATAATGTTATATAATAATTTGATGATGATCGATGAAATACTTGCACTATTGAACCACTCAAACTTCCATCACCGGATGAGATAGCGTTTTCAAAGAATTTTAAATATTAGGTCACCATACAAATCAAACATTATATATCCATCCATAGCGGCCTCTAGCCTCTTGTTTATGCAATTTAGTGAACTTAAGCTCTAGACAAGGACATTCTATGATCGAACGACAAAATATCAAAAAGTAAAATTAAAAAATTACAATATATTTACATAATTTATCTAGTAGTAGACACGCTTCGATCATCAATCTATTAATCACTTAATTATGACACGATGTCTTGCGATAACAGCCCGATTTAAATATTAAAACGACCATAACTTTTGAATGGCTGAACCGATTTTCATCAAACATTACTAAGAACACTCTCTATAAAGTCATCTTTCAAACAAAAAAAAAACTAAATCAAAATCGGTTAATCCGTTTAGGAGCTATGATGCCACAGACAGATATACACACGCCAAACTTATAACTACCCTCCTTTTTCGTTGGGGGTTAACAAATGTACGGGATTGCCACGCTATCAAAATGACACGGGATAAATTTCTTATTTCGGCATTTCGCCAATCACCATCTGTGATAGACCCTAACACTTTGTCTTTAGGATCTTTTCTAGCTTTATCCCAATTATATTAGAATCGATTTGACTTGAAAATGGACGAAACTGAACAGCAGTACCAGTATTTTAAATAAAGAGGTTGCCTATCTTGTTCACAAATAACTAATTTTGTTCCCAGGTCTCCCCTACGGCCAGTTCCCTCTGTACGAAGAAGATGGTCGTGTGCTGACGCAGACCCTGGCTATTGCAAAGTACGTGGCAAGGGGCACTGACCTGATACCAACTGATCCTTGGAAACAAGCTGTCGTGGAGTCTGCAGTGTACACCGTCTTCGATTTCTGGAAGAGTAAGTACTTAGAACTTTTTGTGAAAGTTCATCCAGGGAAGTTCTATACGCTGAAAGTATTTTTACTATTTAATATTTTTCCGGATGAACCTGTTTTCATGCTATGAAGTCTGCCATTTGAAATTAGAGGAATCTTTAAGGTTACTTTCAAAGTGGCTGCACTAGATCAGGGTTCCTACGGGCAGCTAAAAACAACTTTTTACAAGATTACTTGTTTTTAAATGCAAAGTTCATATAGTAGTCACAGTGGATCTTTGTGTCCCTGAAGTGAGCTCTGCAAACCGCAAGAAACAGTTTTTTCATCGAGTATTCTGTATAGAGAAAGCGAGGACGATGCAACAAACGTAAGCGAGTGAAAGAGGCAGTTATACAATGCTATCTTCACCTTCAACGTTGACACAAAAATAACAACTGCGCAGGGTCTTGCAGCAAACTTCAGAGACACAAAGGTCCACTGTGACTACTATACCTAGATGATTAGGTTCTTCTTTTTCTTCACTTTTGTAGCCTTTTAAAATAAAGACTGGCCAAAAAGTGACAAAAAATAACTTGCTGAGATGCGGAAGAGATTAATTTCCAAATAATTTGTCAGTTTTTGTGTATTTTTAAAATCACAGTATTGGTAATCATTTTCTTGCTTTAAATGATGTTCTAGAACATTCTGTAACATGATTCTTTGGTTTCCAGATGTGCTCCCATATATCACTGAATCAGACCCGATAAAGAAGGAAGAAGTGAAAAAGACACTCATTAATGAGACCATTGACTACTATTTCTCAAGATTCAGTAAACAATTGAGTGAAAACGGTGGATACTTCAGTGGAAAGGTAACTATTAAACAACAACATCTTGTCCTCGATCTCGCCTCGTTTGAGTCAGCTGTTCGCATAAATTCATTGCTGAATTGTAATTTTGTACAAATATAAAAAAATGGATTCCGAAAATAATTATATTGTCAAAGTCACCATGATCTAGAGGTCTCAAGTTTGAATACTAAGGGATCTAGAGTCCAAGTTTCGTTCGAACTCGGTTTTTAGATTAGAAACTCCTAAGTAGCTGCATTGAGTCTTGATTTATGCCTAAGTTAAGTCAAAGAGAATAAAAACCTTTATTTTCCAATCAACAAACAACCTTGCACAATTTATCAAAGCTTCATAGCACGTAATAAGGCCTTGCACAGTTCTTCCAGTTCTTCCAGTGGTTGGGGGTATAAGTGAGACTGGTTTACTAAACAAGCCTGCATCTGCATTTGCCTAGTCTTTCACATACATAAATTTTAGGTTCGGCTTTGTGTTTGTGCAGGTAAGTACAGCTGACATGAAGTGACTATCTATATGACATAGTCTATATATAGTCTTTATAGTTAGTCATGATACCTATTGTTAATATAACTAACTATAAACACTGCCCGACTGCCGTCTACCAATGGTAGCCGGGTCCAACGATTTAAAGGGGTGTCTTAATATCAAATGTTTAGTCACTGATTCACGGACTATATCTGTCTAAGGAATAAACAACAGGCGAGATGAAATTTATTCATGATAGATTTATTGAATGTAATTTTTTTTCAGCTGTCCTGGGGCGAGTTCCTACTGGTCGGTATTGTTGAGGCAACCAACCTGTTTCTGAAAATAGAACTGGAGAAGAAATATCCCGTAGTTGAAGCCACAGTTAACAAGATCAGGAACCTACCCGGAGTCAAAGAATACATTAAGGCTAGAGGAGTATACAAACTCCCTGCGAAGTTCGAAGACAAAAAATAAATAGTTTTTCTGATATAAATTGCTTCTTTTATTTGTCATTTCTAAGTCTGTGTATGATGAGAGTAATCTCATCAAATCTGTGGAAAGAATGGTCTCTAGTCTGAATAAAAATGGTCTACCATCCGCTGAATTTTTAATTTAATTTTTTCCCTTTTATTCCTATTTTTTTTTCTTATTAAATTATATTATAAGCTCGCGTTTGATCACTATCTCACCTGATGGTAAGCGATGATGTGGTCGACGGTGAAGCACGCTTGCCTAGAAGTAACCTATTTACTCATGACTTAAATTTGTTATTGGACCTATAAGAAAGCACAGACTTCGTCAGGGGATTCCATTCCAATGAAAATATTTCCGAAATGCTTAGTGGATATGGGTGGGATGTACACCATGTACATATGGCTAATTACCATACCTCTTTTAGTCCGATGAAGGATAGAGCTAGGCTGAATCAAATTGTGAAATTCTCCCCGAAATGTTTCCGATAAAAACAGACACCAAAAAACCGATGTTCAAGGCTCTGGAACTTTGACTTGACGGATGATGATGATTCGTCGGTGACGATGCAGGCAATGCAGCTAATTCTTGCATGACAGGTCACTTCAAATACTAGATGTAGTACACATATATGAAAGAAAATTAATTATTTTTTGGCTGTCGTAGCTTGATCTTAATGATCACAATATTTTTACGCAGAAAAATTTATGGTTACAATTTCTTCTTAAACTACATAGAAAAAATAAATAAAAAATATTTTGCAAACAAAACTGTCCAAAAACAGGTCCAATATTGATATCCTGGCACAAAGTGGGCGCACGGCCAGTACCGCTTTAACATTAAGGAATATAAACGCCTTAAGCCGGTGGTCCCAGCTGCCTTTTGTAGATATATGACAGTCATTATAAGAAGTTAAAAAATCTGGCATCATGATCAATTTGGCCAAGAGGTACCATGTTACCTAGATACTGGGTTGTGGAGGTCAGATAGGCCGTCGTTACATATTACTGGTAAGCTGCTTAGAGATTATTCTTTGATTAAATTCGTATAGGTACTAACAGACAGCCTTGCTTTTTCAATACTATGTTGGGGCGGCTGTCAGTTTAGCCATACTAATTAAGGGTTTTTTCATTACATAATGTTCGTAGTTCAAATACCTTATTATTTCTGTTATCAACCAATAATTATAAGAATGTTTTTAATTGCACTGTGAATTAAGTTTATAGTACCTATTTCCCCACGACATCTCTCTCATGGCCTTTTCTCTTATCTCTAATTCTCTCTAACTTAAAATCATATTTAAGATAAACATCATGATCATGTTTAAATTTTATGCCGTTTTGAGTACAACGTTTTAGGACGCTGCTACATACTATGTTGTATGTCCTTCCATTTGGCGCTAATACTTTCTGGGCCCTGGATATACGCGAATAAGCTACATATCGGTCGGGGATAAAGTGTGGCTTTTCCAAAAAACCTCCTGCTATCTTTGAGTTTTGTTAATAGTAATAGCAAAACTAAGTTTGATTGGAAACTAGGTCATTGGGAATTATTGGGATTCGACATAATATGAACACGCTTTCCCCTTTTGCACTTTTGACCCCTGACTGTACCTGTTAATATAACGGCTCCTATTATATTTTGCCCTTATAGTGTAATACGAATGCTCGTCCCATCACATAATCAGGGTGCATCAATATTTCACATAAGCATAACTGGTGCTCCATATAAACTGTAATAACCCCACTTCACCTCCTTTTAGGAGTATTTTGAAAAAATTAAATATGCATACCTCAATAATTTGTTATCAAAAACATTCATGCAATTTTAAATCAAATCGGATGCCGCAATAAAAAGTTTCATACAAAGTTCAGTGCCCCATTTCCACATTAAAATGTGAATTTACTAAAAATCCTTTATTAGCTAACGTTTATTATCTATAAACTACCCACCTGTCAAATTTCAGCTACATGAAGAAAATTTCTACATCTTATCTTCACAACCCCAACCCCTCTTTTAGGGGTAGTTAAAAAAAACGTCCAGTTTTAGGGGTAGTTAATTTTTGACGTCCAGTGCCGCTTAATGGCCTAGTTGAAATAAGTCGGCTGCCAGTCTTACCGTATGTAGCTGATTCCGTAGTGTTTTACATAAAGCGACTGCCTGACCTCCGCAACCCAGAAACCGGGTAACTCGACATCACAAACTCATAGTACCATAAATTATTTTCCATTTATTTATTTATTTATTTAATAACAATTGCTTGCTGTACTAACAGTTTGCACCAAAGCGTACAGCAAGCCAAAAACATAAACACTTATAAACTAAGGAACTTTACACAAACATTTAACATACATTTATCCTTATACATAAATATGTCGATGCCAGGTTCCTGAGCAAATAGGGCGTTCAGCAGATTGAGCGCCTGGGTTGTAGGGGCATATCGGGCAGTCAGGGTACGCGTGGAAGGAGCCGCGAACAGGCATCGTGGGGCACAGGCGCGCGACACCCGTACTCGGTCTGGAGCAAACAGTGAACAGCGAGCTAGCGTGGGCGAGTCGTCGATCCTATTGTTCAGCACAAAGAAGTAGTGCATCAACAGCGCACACTTCGCTTTCCCCTTTTGCACTTTTGACCCCTGACTGTACCTGTTAATATAACGGCTCCTATTATATTTTGCCCTTATAGTGTAATACGAATTCTCGTCCCATCACATAATCAGGGTGCATCAATATTTCACATAAGCATAACTGGTGCTCCATATAAACTGTAGTAACCCCACTTCACCTCCTTTTAGGAGTATTTTGAAAAAATTAAATATGCATACCTCAATAATTTGTTATCAAAAACATTCATGCAATTTTAAATCAAATCGGATGCCGCAATAAAAAGTTTCATACAAAGTTCAGTGCCCCATTTCCACATTAAAATGTGAATTTACTAAAAATCCTTTCTTAGCTAACGTTTATTATCTATAAACTACCCACCTGTCAAATTTCAGCTACATAAAGAAAATTTCTACATCTTATCTTCACAACCCCAACCCTCTTTTAGGGGTAGTTAAAAAAAAACAAATATTACACACTTTGTTATAAACTATACTTTCGCAAAATTTGAAGCAAATCGAATGCCATAATAAGAAGTTTCGTATAAAAGTAACCCCCTCCCATTTCTCCCCCTTCGTGTTTCATCTAAATCGCTTCAGCGGTTTAAGCGAGAAATGATAATAACAGGCAGAGTTACTTTCGCATTTAGACATACCATCAGCAGATTTGTGGCGAGCTGTCTTGTTCCTCATCTTACTATACATGAACATTACATTCTCCTTAAGAGCCAGAGCTTCCACCACTCTCTTACCGTCATAGGCTGGCTTGAGTGGAGATTCGTAAGAGCAAATATATGCTCGGAGGAAGGACGACATGGGAGTCCATGTATTGAGTATGCACGTTACCTTCGACCATTTTGTAGTCGTGTGATTTAATAGTGGTCAGGCTGGTGGAAGTTGTAGGTCATAATCCTTCCATTGACTTAGGTAACGAGTCCACTTTAGCTATTCAAACCCAATGAATCTGTATTGTATCTTTAGTGCAGCCGAAATGAACTTTGTTAATTTATATACCTATTCATACTTATTGCATTACTTTTTTTTGTTCTTTTGTTTAAGCAATTGACTGACACACTGTTCCGTTTTAACGCAGACACTGTTGTTGTATTAGTTATTTTACCTATGTTTGCAATATTTGTAAGTATGTGAGAACCATGTTCCTATTTATCAAATGAATGAATTTACCTGTTAATGCTTTTAATACTTTATACCTATACGCAGTATAGTAAGCAGTGCTATTCTGGATGCAACGTCCTCACATAAATATCACAGATAGTTGTTCGGGTTCTGGGTGTCTATACAGGAAGAAATTCCAAGTGTGGGTCAGCGTTTAAAAAAAAAATGTATGAATTTATTAATGTATGTACATAAGTAAATATTGTAAAACACTTATTTATTTTAAAAGAACTAGAATGGAGTTTCTTGTCCGTTCTTCTCCATAACATGCTACTATTTCGAATGGACGGTAGAGTCAATTGTTAATACATGTAAATTTTAATTTTTGACGTCCAGTGCCGCTTAATGGCCTAGTTGAAATAAGTCGGCTGCCAGTCTTACCGTATGTAGCTGATTCCGTAGTGTTTTACATAAAGCGACTGCCTATCTGACCTCCGCAACCCAGAAACCGGGTAACACGACATCCCAAACTCATAGTACCATAAATTATTTTCCATTTATTTATTTAATAACAATTGCTTGCTGTACTAACAGTTTGCACCAAAGCGTACAGCAAGCCAAAAACATAAACACTTATAAACTAAGGAACTTTACACAAACATTTAACATACATTTATCCTTATACATAAATATGTCGATGCCAGGTTCCTGAGCAATTAGATGAGATCAATCGCTCAATCTGGCGTTCAGCAGATTGAGCGCCTGGGTTGTAGGGGCATATCGGGCAGTCAGGGTACGCGTGGAAGGAGCCGCGAACAGGCATCGTGGGGCACAGGCGCGCGACACCCGTACTCGGTCGGGAGCAAACAGTGAACAGCGAGCTAGCGTGGGCTAGTCATCGATCCTATTGTTCAGCACAAAGAAGTAGTGCATCAACAGCGAACACTTACGTCGCAGTTCCAGCGTGTTGATGCCCACCATTCCCGCGACAAACAGAGACGGATACAAATAGGGATAGTACCCATACAACTTTTTATATAAGTATCAAGCAAATTTGCGTTGAACCCATTCTATCATTATTATACTTTACATCATACATCTTATACTTTTGATCGTGCGGATCCTACACCAGTGAATTATATTCTAGTTTGCTGCGCACAAAGGAAAAATACAATACCATAACAGCACTCCTATCCTTAAACCCATTTGCCTGCCTCATGACAAAACCAAGTGGTTGGAAGGCCTTGGCACAGATGATATTGATGTGCCGATTAAAGGTCATATTTACGTCCAATGTCAGTCCCAAGTCCTTGATTTCGTTGACGCGCTCCAGAGGGATGCCCGATATGTGGTAGTCATATTGAATGGGTGCATGTAATCGAGTGAGTGAATGTCTTGCACTTGGAGACATTAAATTCCAAGTGATTGACTTTACTCCATTTTACCACCATATCGATATCCCTCTGCAAAGCCTCACAGTCTTGTACGCTATTGATACCCAAGAATAGCTTCAGGTCATCAGCAAACATAAGACACTTTGTCGTCCTGACAACCTTCGGCAGGTCATTAGCCATAATAATAAATTGTATCGGCCCGAGGGTACAACCTTGACTCACACCAGAACAAGTCACATATGTGCCAGATTTATGCCCACAGAGTTGAACATACTGTAGACGGTCAGCAAAATAGCTGGAAAACAATTGAAGCAGCTTGGGAGTAAATCCGATCGCAGATAATTTTCTTAATAAGACGTCAGTTTGGACCCGATCAAATGCCTTTTTAAAGTCGAAATAGGCCACATCAACCTGCCTATTTTTATCCATCTCTGTGACAGCATAGTCCACAAAGTTAATATGGTTAGTAAGGGTTGATTTGCCGGTTCTAAAACCATGCTGGCATTCGGATAATTGGGATGTAACCTGTCTGGTGATATAACGGTTCAGTATCGACTCGAACACCTTGCCGAAGGCCGACAGGACCGCAATAGGCCTGTAGTTATCGACTTTTGACCTGTCGCCTCCCTTGGGTACAGGAGTAACCCGTGAAATTTTCCAAATTGCTGGATACGTAGCGGTTTTTAAGGCTAAATTGTAAACATATAGAAGCGGTTCAATAAAACATTTGAGCAGTCCTTAAGAATAAACGGCGGAATACCATCAGGCCCTGCAGATGAATGGGCTTTTAGACGGCGAATAGCTGCTGATATGTCGGCTGAGTCAACTACATCAATGGCAATCCGCGCGGAGCTCAGCGGCTCTGATGCCTCCTGCTCAGCATTCGCTGCAGATAAAACGGGATCATAATAATAGTCCTACACATATGGAATTGTTCTTGGTCAATAGTGTTGTTCGCAATTCAATTACATAATTTCTGTAATTAGCACTACAGAGTACACTTATGAACATTGCTTACATTGCACTTAGAATTTACCTTGTATCGAGAAGGTGTGTCACCTGATAAGGAAAACAAACACTTACTATTGACACAAGTGTGTAACTAGTTTTAGCTACCTACCTAGTTTAAGACATTGAAATTTATTCGTTTACGCACTGGAACACCTTGCAGCAATTATACCAATGGAGCACAATCTTATAATAAACTAGCTAACCCCCGCGGCTCCTTCCCGTCAATTGGCTACCTACCCTACCTACTCTACCCACCTACCCTATCCAGTTTCCCCACCTACCCTACCTACCTTACCCTACCCAACCCTACCTACTCAACCCTAGCTACCCTATCTAATCATGTAGTACATATTTTTTATATATCATCAATAGTTTTCTCAGCGCACGCCAAAGAATGAATTTTATATGCAACATTTAGCTACTTTGGGTTACATTATTGCAATTTTCATAAGGATCTCTAATTTTTTGAAAATATATTATAGCCTATGACGCTCAGTAAAAATGTAGCTTTCTACCGGTGAAAGAATTTTCAAAATCAGTTCAGTAGATCCAGAGATTACCCCCTACAACGTCACAAATTCACAATTCACAAACTTTACCTCTTTATAATATTATATTTTAGATTATAGACTAACTGTATGCCCAGGGTTCCTCACGATATTTATCTTTACCGTTGTCGGCGATGTCCAAGATAAACGTAGAAAGTAAATTAATTGAAAAAACAAGTTAATTAAAAAAATCAAAATACTCGATTGCTTAAAAAGCGAACTAAAAAGACGTAATTTTTTTAATTAGCTTTTTTATTTATAACTTTTTAGTTAACATTTTTTTCGAATTAGGTACATTTAAATATATAAGTGTTATATATTTTTGAAACCCTTTCTTTTGATACCCCACACGATGGGTTTGGAAGAAAAAAGAAAATTGGCCCTCCACAATATGGCGCCCAAAAGCCGCCATTTTTCTATTTTCCAATTTTAATGTAGCCTTCCTCTCGCAAAGTTAAGACGAATCGATTGACGTATGAATCATCAAAATCGGCCAACGCGTTAGTTCTCTGGAACGCCACATAGGAACAAACATACATACATACATAAATACATACATAGACTGACATTACCCTCCTTCGGCAGTCGGGTAAAAAGTCACATTGCTAATTGTCCAGCTTTGCACCCGTGGTCTTCCTCAAGCACGAGTGGTGTGGTCTTAGCTACTGGGCAACTACGGCATTAAATGAAATGTGATGTTGAAAGTAGTAAATGGCAATATCTTTTTTTTTTAATAATCTATAGGCTCGCGTTTGACCACTCTCTCGCCTGATGTTAAGCGATGATGTAGTCTACGGTGAAGCACGCTTGCCTAGAAGAAACCTATTCACTCTTGACTTAAAGACCCCAAGGTTGTAGCTAACAGGGAACAAAGACTCCGGAAGGGGGTTCCACTCCTTAGCTGTGCGCACAATGAAAGTATTAGCAAAACGTTTTGTGCGTATGGGAGGGATGTCTACCATGTACCGATGGCGCATGGCCGTACGTCTTAACTTCCTAAAATTTAATGCTCCCGACTGAATTTCGGTTACGGAGGCCAATTTCACCGGAGATTAGCCAAGTACCCAGGAGATATTATAGTGCACGAGTGTGCTAAACTCAGTGGTGCACTATTTGCGCCTGTTGTGTGTTGTTGTTAGTTCTTGAGGACCATTATGAACTAATTTTACTAAAGGACCAACCATGAGATTGCACAATGATGTGCAAGTACCTACAATGACATCTTTTTAAGAGTTGCGTCGTCTCAGTTACCTTATTGTCTAATGCCTATCTTCTAGTTCGAGCTATCTCTATCATTACCCATCTCCCTTTATCTCCAAATATTTGGGCTCGGCGCAGCAGATATATATATATATATATCTTCTTCTATACATCTCCATTTGCCATCATCCCTATAGTCACATTTATTTTTATTAATTCTCTTTTTTTAGCTAAACTCCTTAAATACAATTAAAAGGCACTTCGAATGTTAAGCCTTCTTGTTGTTTTGTGTCATCAACTCATCAAAGGATAGCGATAATAAATTCATTCACGAATTCGTGTGAATATTTGGCATTTAGCGGGGTTTTAACCGAAAATACTCTCCACGTCAAAATAAGTCCTATTATAATATAAAAAGCTTTTTTTACAAAAAAATACTACCCACTTCCAAATAAAAAAACTACAAAGTGAAAAATAACTTTATTTTTGGAAGTCGGTGTCTTTGGTAGGTACCATTTTATGTGTTATGGACACCGACTTCCAAAAATAAAGTTATTTTTCACTTTGTAGTTTTTTAATTTGGATGTCGGTAGTATTTTTTTGTACAAAAGCTTTTTATTTTTCACTTTTTAGTTGTACCTACCTAATAGGCAAGTTAGATAAGGTACCTATAACGCCAGAATAGATTACTCGAATATCATGAAACTTGAACAAAACCGGTGAAATGAGAGATCTGCGTACCCCTTAAGAGCGTACTGGCGTGATGTTATGTTGTAAAATGTTATAAACAATAAACAGACATGCGATTGCAGCAATTCCGAGAGATTTTCCGTAATTAATTGAAGAGTTCTGTTGCATATCTTCGAAGTTCTTCATCAGATCTTCACCAAATTAAAATGGGACCAATTTCGAAACATAATAAAAAAAAAAAAAAAACAAACATAATGTCGAACATAGAACCCCCTCCTTTTTGGTAAGTCGGTTAAAAAACAGCCAACTGGGATGAGTCATTCGTCTGCCAAATAATTATATTTAGAACAGTAATTTCAAGGTCACTGAGAAACACAAGTTTTGTATTTATCTTTATATTATTGATACTTAATTTGATGATGATGATATTATAAAGTCTATGTATGTAGTCAATTAATGTATTTATAAAATTAATAAAAAAGCTTTTACCGTTGAAAGACTTGCACTATCAGACCATTCTTCATTTCTATCACCGGATGAGATAGCGTTTTGAATGATATACTTATTTTATTATTAACAATGATATCGTTGTCGAGAAGATCCACTTCAACACAGTTATTGAACATAAACAATAATAATACAAAAAGCCGGTTCACAGAGCGCTGTGTCATGCTTGTTATGTAGTATAATATATAACGACGATGTAAGGAGCAGGAATTCAGTTGACCAATTGTTACCGTGGTCGATAGCCGTCTAACCGTTAACCACAATGCCGAAGAAACTACAATACTTTAACATTGGAGGCCTGGCTGAGCCCATCAGATATATTTTACACTACACCAAACAAGATTTTGAGGATTACAGACATGAAATTGATACTTGGCCTGACCTAAAAATTAAAGAAAGTGAGTATAAGTGTAATTTTTAAACAGTTTTTCTTGCTTTAGGCTCGTGAATGTAAATTATTCTTATCGATTTTTCGCCATAAATCTGATTGAGTTGAAATTGTGTTTGTATGTTCGAGTACATTAAGGTGTCAATAATAGTCATGTTTGTATATTCGAGTAGTTTAAGGTAACCAATAATAGGTATAGATAAATAGCGTCGTAGGCCTTGAGTCCCAACAATAGATAACTAAGAAATGATGTCTTGATAGTGATCGACGCTAGACTTATGGTGTCATAATTATATTTAATGCAGTGACCATGAAAATTGAGTCTGTTCATCAACGTAATAGCTTTATAATCATAATATTGTTTGTTAGTTTCAAACCAATTGACCGACACTAAATCAACTGGAATTACAGCAAGGGAATGATGATAATGATTTTTTCCAAATTGTTGCTTATGTATCCCTCCAGTTATAATAATATTATATGTAGCTTTATCAAACTATTTATAAAATTGCAATCTACCCTGCATCTACCTATATGTGCATTTGTAGACATAACACAAATACACTGTGTTTACTAAGTATGGCAAATATTAGGCCTTATCCATGCAATCTAATGACCTTGTCTTGCCTGTTCCCAACTTTTCTAGAGTTAACTTCCAGTCCAACTGGATCCAGCTCAATACCAGTATTTTACATTCAGCGACTGTACTATCTGGTTCATGCAATTATTTAATTAAAAAAACTATTTTGTTCCCAGGTCTCCCTTACGGCCAGTTTCCTCTGTACGAAGAAGATGGTCGGGTGCTGACGCAGACCCTGGCTATTGCGAAGTATGTGGCAAGGGGCACTGACCTGATACCAGCTGATCCTTGGACGCAAGCTGTTGTGGAGTCTGCAGTATTTACCGTCTTCGATTACTGGAAGAGTGAGTACCCAGAAGTAGTTAAACTTTGTGTTTAGGCTCATTCAGAGAATTATTTTATTGGAAAATTGGACGAGACCATCGACTACTATTACCATTTCACCCCTCAACTTTAGAAATTTGAGGAATCTCTAAGGTTTGTCCCAATGTGGCCGTACCAAGGTTCTTGGTTTCTGTTGTAAGTTGTCTACCTTTTTTTAAATGCCACGTTTATACCTAAATAAATACTTGTTTTTAATTGCCATGTTCATATTCGTACCTAGTTGATTAGGTTCTTCGTTTTTTTCACATTTGTAGCTTTTTAAAATAAAGTCTGTCCAAAAAGTGACAAAAAATAATTTGCTATGATGCGGAAGAGATGAATTGCTAAATATTTTGCCCTTTTTTGTAGTCTGTTTCAGCAAAAACGCGAAGGCTAATCATTTTTCTTGCTTTAGGATTCGTAAAATAAGATGTTCTAGCTAGAACATTCTGTAACTTGACTCTTTTGTTTCCAGATGTGACTCCAGTTTTCACTGAATCAGACCCAATAAAGAAGGAAGAACTGAAAAAGAAATTGTTGGACGAAACCATCGACTATTACTTCTCAAGATTCAGTAAACAATTGAGTGATAACGGTGGATATTTCAGTGGAAAGGTAACTATTAAACCATAACTATTTTTTATTCAAAAGTGAATCGAGATAGAGATTAAGATCTCGCCTGATTAGATCAGCTGTTCGCGTAACTTTATTACTGAATCGTAATTTTCAATTATAAAGGTAGTAGAATCTGGCAATATTATCAAAATCACCGTGCCTGCATCTAGAGGTCTCAAGTGCGAATGCGAATAGGGCCAGAGTCCAGAGTTCGCTCTAACGTTCTGTTTTTAGGTCCGAAACACCTTAGCAGGCCTGCAGCTTGCATACAGAGTCTTGAAATTAAATCAATGGTTACGTGGGGGATAAACGTGAATTTGCGTTTGCCTACACATACATAAATATTGAGGCCAGTTTCACTATCCAGGTGCAGCTTTTAAATAATATAACGACTACTTAACTAACTTACCTCCACAACTTTGTACCTCTAGCATGATGGCATGACCTATTGGTAACTAACTACCTGAAACTATTGTCCGAGGTCTACGTATGATAGAATAGGATAGATGGACTCCCTTTGCCGCACTTAGACTCCCATTCGGTACGTTGTGCGTGTAGGCCTCCTCTCTGCGAGAGAGAATGGACCATAATCCACCATGCGGGCCCAGTGCGGGTTGGTGGATGTCACATGTGTTCGAATTTTTGGTTCTATTCTCTGTCTAGGGCATAAACCACAGGCGTGCTGATAATTGTACAGAGTATTAATTTTCAATTATTTTCCAGTTATCCTGGGGAGAGTTTCTACTGGTTGGTATTGTTGAGGCAAGCAACCTGTTTCTGAAAATAGAACTCGAGAAGAAATACCCCGTAGTCGGAGCCACTGTTGACAAGATCAGGAACCTACCCGGAATCAAGGAATATATTAAGACTAGAGGTGTATACAAACTCCCTGCAAAGTTTGATGATAAAAAATAAATAGTTTTTCTTAAATAATTGGCTTCTTTAATTTGTAATTTCCCAACCTATGTTTGATGAAGGTAATCTTATCTTAAGTTTGTGTAGAGAATGCATGGTCTCTCAATATTTAATTAGAGTACAAGTGGTCCAGAATGCTTGGAAGGTCTTCTGGGCTTTAAAAAATATATTACGGGTAGACTACCAATAAGACTGAAGAGATATTTACATCGGGATCCTGCCTGCATCCTTAGCTACGATCAAATTCTCTATAGAAAATTCGAATTTAGAATCTGATAAGCATTACTAAACACTTCAGAAATTGTTTTATAAGGCCTATGATTTATCAACGGGGAATGGACCGTAGCATAATAGGTGATAAGCGACCAGATCGCGTTTCTAAGTGAAACTTGGCCAGAGGTTGCGTGACAAGTTTTGAAAGGAGAAAGTGGAAGAGTTTGTCCAGCAGTGGGGCACAAACTAGCCTAAACTCCATTTGCGATAACATTAAACATTTAATGTTATCGCAAATGTTTAATGTTATCGAAATTATTTCAACTCTTTTTACAGCCCGTTCAACCGATTTTGACTTCTATTGCGTTGGTGATACAACAAATGGTAGTTGTAGTAAACAGTTGATTTTGGTAACAGATATCTGCTTTTTATGTCATCCTTATGTTTACGGGATAGAACTCAAAATCGGTTGGACGGACTGTAAAAAGAGTTGTAAACATGTCTAATGTTATTTAAAATGGAGTATAGGACAAAAACAAATGGGCATATCTCCTGATGGACCGTGACTTTGCAAATTGATCTCAAAAGTCGACCAATTATGTAACCCAGTAGCACATGAGTGAATAGAATCAAAAATTCTATATTATTTAATTCCATTGGAATCTGTTCGTTTCTGCATGTCACTCTAGCTAAGCGGTATTTTAAAAGAGGACGAAATTAAAAACACATTTATTCAACCACACATCAGTGGTAAACATTTTACATTGACAACGTCTTTATGTCGTAGAAATAGGAGCGATTTTCGTAGAACCAGTATTACGTTCCACTTTTCGTTGTAGAAGTATTATCAATTTACCATTGATGCGCGGTTGACTGCGCAATGACCTTGCCCAAAGTTTTTTTTCAATGTATGTTGTTGATAGAATTGCTACGGTCAAAGTCGAGGTCGCAGGCACGGTTTAATATAATCATAATACGTAATGTACATACATGTCATCACAATCATGGGAGTCTTCTCAAAACATCAAAATAAAATAAGTTTGAATTGAATTTTAAATACATATTACAAGTAGCAAGTTCCGCAACCTGTATTGAATGCTCATGCTCAAGGCTCATGGGAAGAAACTCTGTGCTCCCTGTAGACAACAAACTCCTCATTTACAACTCGGTTCTCAAGCCCATATGGACCTACGGGATCTAATTGTGGGGCGTTGCCAGCAAAACCAACATACTCTGCCTGCAAAGAGTGCAAAATGGTATCCTAAGATCAATAGCAAATGCACCTTGGTTTACTAGGAATGAAGAAATACTCGACTATCTACAAATGCCATCAGTAAACTCTGAAATCGAGCGATACAAAAGACAACACAAGGCACGCCTATCCTTGCATCCAAACCCACTAGTTACTGAACTGTTAAACCCGACAGCGGTGGTAAAAAGGCTGAACAGGAACCATCTTCTATAAGTGGGAGGCGCAGCACCGGCTGCTCTACCACAACGACATTTGTCATGGAATGAATTCGCTTATGGTCCGACGACCGATTGCAAATGGAATAATATGGAAAAAAAAAATTACAAGTACAACATTGAAAGGATCTTCAAGTTAATGTAATGTAATGCACTATTAGTTGGCTAAGATGATCATAACTAATAATCATTATCAGCATGAATTTCCCACTGCTGGGACATAGGTCTTCTCTCTGTGGGAGGGAGTGGGCCGTTATCCAACGCGCATGCCTAGAGTGTGTTGGTGTATGTGTCAATCAGTATGTCATATGTCATTATAGATGATAGTTATGAATTAGAGATGGAATGGTCCGCGATTAGATGGGGAATTATGAAAATTAGTCGGAAAACTAAGTCTTGATAGAGTCGCAGACTAGTCTGGAAAGTCGACTATCCTGCAACATTTATAATCAGATATTTGAGTGCCGATTTTTTATTTATTATTAGAAGTTCCATTAATGGACAATTAATATACAAATCCTCTACCAAACTGAACTACTCGTATAGTTTGTCAACAGACTATCCATAGAACGTTTTTATTATATTACCGGTATTTATTAATTTTATTGTAATAACGCTTGAGACGATTTAATAATGGTCTATTCACGTGTCCGATTGCCACGGTCTGATTGTCTAGTGTTTTGATTGTGAGGCGGAAAAAAATCTACTATGGGGTGATGATAAAAACAAACCGATAACTCTCGAAATAATTTTTATTATGGTAACAGATTGTTAATAATAACTTGCGTTATCAAAGTGATAACGGTTCACGATACATTAAATGATACGAGGTTGAAGACCGACGAACTGATTTTATTTATACTAATTGAAATATTTATGACAAGTTGTTTGTTCAGTACGTAGAGTAAAATATTGAATAGTAATTTTATTCATATCTGTTCTTTTTACTGACATAAGTTATTCGTTAAACACAATACATATTTTTATAGGTAGTCAGAAACTAAGTAACGTGTTTACAAACCTTTTGATATCTGTTTTGATGCTTCATTTACTTTTTAGGGTTCCGTACCCAAAGGGTAAAAACGGGACCCTATTACTAAGACTTCGCGGTCCGTCTGTCTGTCTGTCACCAGGCTGTATCTCATGAACCGTGACAGCTAGACGGTTGAAATTTTCACAGATGATGTATTTCTGTTGCCGCTGTAACAACAAATACTAAAAACAGAATAAAAAAATAAGTGGGCCTCCCATACAACAAACGTGATTTATTTGCCGTTTTTTGCGATAATTGTACGGACTCCTTCGTGCGCGAGTCCGACTCGTACTTGGCCGGTTTTTATTATTTTGTCCGAGCGAGCACGAAGCGTCTCCAATTTAGCTTGGCCAAAAATTATTTTGTATGTCTGTCCAGATGTGTCCAGCAGTTCTCATCTACAGTTCGCATTTCTCAACCGATTCTCTTGAAATTTTGTGAACTGGTTCTCTGTTGATTTTCTTGTCGATTAAGTTTTGAATCGAAACAGCGAGGTGTACAGCTCATAGAGCCACTAGTATACTTTACTAGCGACGTGCCCCGGCTTTGCATAGGACAAATGCGAGTATATACAAACACCTTACTCGTTTAACGTTCTTTCTGTTGGTGGAAACCATTGCGTGGTTGAGAAGAAGTTAGCGGAGAAACAGGAATGACGTCGACAGACGTGGACAGCAACTTCATCATCATCATTTCAGCCAACTGCTGACAGCCAAGCTGAACATTGGAATTCCCTAAGTGTTGCCACATTGACCGGTCTCCCCGCAATCTTTACCAGGTCATCGGTCCACCTAGTGGGAGTCCTTACAACGCAACGTCTACGGTCCACGGTCACCACTCCAATTCTTTTCGACAGCAATTTTGTTTTATACTAGGTACTTAAAAATTGTACACCACATAATAAGTACAAACATTATAAACAAGTGTACAAGGGACGGTCTTATCGTCTTATTAATGAATTTTTTATCATTTACATGAGTAATGCAAGCAGATAGGGGCCTAGGTGATACTTTAGCGAATTTAAAAACATTTACACAGTTGCTGATAGTCATTGCTGGCAACACAGTGTCGTTAAACATGGCAAAGAAATTACATTATTTCAATTTGAACGCTCTTGCGGAGCCAATAAGATACATTCTTCATTACACTAAGCAGGAGTTTGAAGACATCAGACATGATCGCGAGAGCTGGCCTAATCCTGAAGTTAAAGAGAGTAAGTTTTTTTTGAAATTTATTTAAAAAAAATCTCTTTATTCTAAGAATTGTAATTATGTCAATAATGGTGCGCTTTTGTCTAGAACCATTCAGGTGTTTTAAGTCACAGAAACTTGAAGATCTTTAAGTCATTAGTATCGACCGTTACAGACCCAAGCACAGTTCTACTCCTTGACGCATAACCACCATTTACACTACACATCATCTACGAGTATACAAGGTTATTGATAAAACATTAACGGGTTCCGCCAGTGCCGATGCTTGTCTGGATCGCAGAAAAAATTTAAAGAGAGTTACCGCGGCCCTGGCTCAAGTAAATGAAGGAACATGGGTGGGTTTCAGTCAGTAAAAGTCTGACACGCCCTCCCGCTTTACCCAGAGCGGGAGAAGTCATTGGATAATTTCAAAATCCAAAAAAAGGGCTATACAGCCAACAAAAGTTGTTGTTCAACACAACAACTTTTGTTCTACGACTTTTAAAATTTAACAAAAAAAATGAGCTGGTACATAATATATGTAATCTCGAATATATCGCCAGAATGTATGGATCAGCTGTTTTTTGGTAGAAGGCATTTCCTCGGTTCCTTCGTAATGACGCGTCTATAGAATTCGATTGAAAATTACATAAATAATAGTTTAAAAAAAACTAAAAAACATGCTTTAATAGAAAATCAAACTAAAAAGTAGAAAATAATTTTCAATAAATTTAAATTGAGAATAGTGTAACGTAAATGTAAAAATACGTAGGGTGCTTTATAAGATATTTTTTAAATTACTCTTCTAGCTTTTACTAATATTTGTCAATAAAATATTATATCAATTAACACCAAGCACTCCACGCTTATGTAGGGTTCCGTACCCAAAGGGTAAAAACGGGACCCTATTACTAAGACTTCGCGGTCCGTCTGTGTGTCTGTCTGTCTGTCACCAGGCTGTATCTCATGTAGCTAGACAGTTGAAATTTCCACAAATGATGTATTTTTGTTGCCGCTATAACAACAAATACTAAAAACAGAATAAAATAAATATTTCAGTGGGGCTCCCATACAACAAACGTGATTTATTTGCCGTTTTTTGCGGTAACGGTACGAAACCCTTCATGCGCGAGTTCGACTCGCACTTGGCTGGTTTATACATTTACGTTACACTATTCTCAATTTAAATTTATTGAAAATTATTTTCTACTTTTACTTTGGTTTTCTATTAAAGCTTGTTTTTTTAGTTTTTAAACTATTATTTATTTTTGACTTTTTAGTTCAATTTACAATTAAAGCGTGTTTTTTTAGTTTTTAAACGACAATTTATTAATACAACTCGTGCCTACTGTCATCCCTGAATGTGATAGTCGTTGCTTAGGCTCCCTCTACTGAACCTTTATTTAATACGTGTACTAGGCGCAAGGCACTACCGTGTCTTCGGATATAACTAAAAATTAAGCCATGAGCATGTTTTAGCACGCGCCTTGGTACTTGGCACAAACACACTGACTACCTACCGGGTATTGGATTTAAAAATCTTTAATCCTGAAGATCCTGGTAAGGATAATGGGACAAACTATTTAAATTATTGCACTGTCATCAGTCCTTGATAAGTGTGCAAGGTTTCAAATTAATCCGACGTTTTGAAGGCGGTGAAAATCACTGTCAAAGATTCCGTTACATAGATAAATAGATCATCATACCAAGCTAATAAAAGCGTGTTAAAAATGGGACTTTCATCATTATCAACTGTATTTAAAACGTTTTTATTAACTTTAATTCATTAGCTGTGTATACAGTTGTTACTGTTATCGTATTATCATAATAATATTATTTCTCTATCTATAATATTATCTATGTAGGCTAAAAAACCCAGCAGATTGCCAAAACAAGTCAAAAACACGATTTCTATTTCATTCCCTGTGCCTCTGAACATCATTAGAATGAGCTGTGTGAAACTTATCAAAATAAAACCGCAGAGAAATGTTTGAAACAACCCAAAACGTGCCCGTACTTCTAATGGTGCCAAATTTTACGAAACTTCATTCCGTTTTTGTACGTTTTTGTTTCTGCCGTTGCGTATTTTCTATATTCGTGATTGTGTGTATTGTTCTTTCTGTTGTGATCGTGGAGTGTTGAAACTATGTGCTGGAAAGAAATGGGACTAAAAAATAAACGCATTATTTTATTGAGTGTATTATGCTGAGATTAAATTATTATTATTCATTTAATGATGTTCATTCAGGTCCGTGCCCACTCAGCCCGATTAGACTCAACCCGAATAATAATACCAGAAGTTTTACTACCAATTCACTGCCATTTTTACAGTCAGGCAAAGTGATATTTAATTCTAAATAACTCTACTTTCCAAGTTATTACCTTTTAGTTAACCTAATAATTATAATCACGTTTATAGACTGATCCAATAACCGTGCCACTAGCTATAAGATTGTAATGATAATTTACAATAATCTGTGATTTTTACCACAAAGTACAAAGCGTATACTATATTAAAAAGGATAAGTACTTACTCGTTTAATTATTGATTTATTAATCCAAACATTAATTAAATTTTACAGTCTTTGTGATGCAAGCGTTAAATCAACACTTTTCTGCCTGACTGTAGATCGAAGTTTTTACGCCTATTAAAATAGAAATATGCAGGTATTATTCTTCGGGTTGAGTCTAGTCGGGTTGAGTGGGCACGGACCCGTTCATTCTACGTAAAAATAAAAAAATAGTTGTGGTTTTGTTACAGAAACTGACATGCCTATACATTATGCATTTGTAAACTAAACTTTCTACGATAGTATTATTAGTTCTTAAATTGTTAACTATAGTCACCTTTTACTAAGCAGCAGTGAGTCACTGCTAAGAGAATCGTCCATTGTGACACCCAATGTAATGTTACACATTTTCTGTGATTTGTTTAATATTATGTTAATATATTATGATAATACAGTACAGTATTTCAATTATCTATCGCGTTTATCTATTAACAAACGATAACTCGGTTGGGTTCGAATTGTTTCGATTATAAATTGGAAACAATATATTTCTTAGTCATTGTTATTGTACGAGTAAGTACAAAATGACTTTGCTATAAAAATTACATATTTCAACTTACAGAACTTCCATACGGCCAGCTTCCTCTGTACCAAGAGGGTGAGAAGGTTCTCCATCAATCTCTGGCCATAGCCAAGTATGTGGCAAGGAACACAGATCTGATACCAGTGGATCCATGGCTGCAAGCTGTTGCAGAAGGTGCTGCGTACACCATCTACGATTTCTGGCAAAGTAAGTCGTTTAAAGGATGATAACATTTCTTTATTTATGGGTGGTTATGGATTATCATTGTTAACAGATTCATTTTTATAATTCATGGGGTCCGAGAGCCCATCGAGATTTTCGAGATGTAAGCAAACGGTTAGTCGGCTCTTCACTTGACCAGAGGGCTGGGCTTTTCTTTGGCCAGAGAATCAGCATTGCCAACCAACCACCGGGGGGGAAGTGGTCCCACGTCCATCACACACCATCACACAACTAAGTATAAAAATTGGGTACAAGTAAATTACAGAAATTATTTCTTTTCAGAGGTTATGGCTTACAGGAAGGAAAAAGATCCTGAAAAGGCAAAACAGTTGAAAGAGGAATTGCTTGAAGAAACCATTGACTTTTTCTTCTCAAGATTGGAAAAGCACCTGAATGAGAACGGTGGATTCTTCAGTGGAAAGGTAACTACTTAAATACATTGCAATCTGTGTAGGAATCTATTGAGAGATTGGCTAGCTCAGGCAACAACGAGAAAACTAGAAAGCTATGGGCAGACCTACCAGTACGACAGGACAATTTTGTTTGTAAACAGATAATGATCTTCTGTAAATGGCAATGGCAGGTCTGCCTATACTTCAAAATAGTGTTAGCAGTAGGAGGCCAAAGGAGTTGAAAGGAAATCTTGATGAAGCTGGATAACCCATGATTCATTCCTTTGACAACAGTTTGTATTAGCTAAACATGTAATTATTTTACTGCAAGGGACAAAAAGCAAAATTGCTTTACTTTCGGACTTTCCTTAGAGGGTGATATTCGTCCTATTTTTTTTATTTTTTTTTGAAGTCATCCAATGACTAAAACCCACCCGTGTTCCTTCAGTTGCTTGAGCCAACTCTTTTTCAAATTTATCCGCGACCCAGACACGCATCAGCCCTAGCGGACCCCTTCAGCTAGTTGACATCTCGTAAAAGAAAGCGTGTTGAATCGCTGGTCACTCACACTGTAGAATTGATTAGCATAACGGTAAGCTTGCAAGTAAGTGTTGGTTGGCAGTATCAGAAATTCAGAATAACATGTTTAAATGTTTTCTTTTGCGTAAGAGTCGCTTGAAGGAGTCCTGTCCATGCACAACTGTGGGCGTGTTTCAGCTATAATTATGATAATGATGATTCTAAACACGTAAACCTCCTGGTCCTTCTCTACTTTTTACCACCCAAAATTCTAGAGTTAGAAAATTGGTAGCGACAGTTAATCAAGAAATTCCCGTCAAGCAGTTTATTGTTTCGACAGCTCTGTAAACTGATAACTGTTTGGAAGCTTCCCGTTTAATTAGGTTAAGAAAGTACGTCGGATGTTCCAACTCGGTGTAATTAACACGGTGTTTAGTAATTAGATTAGGTGTTACCATGTGAGATTTCTTGTATCAAATTAAAAATTATTTTACATTAACATACATACGCATATGCGCACTTAAGAAGACGAGAGGCGCAAACGAACTTGAGGTAACAAAACGCGCACTCGTTTCACACCCGCACGACCCAAAATTCAGTAGGTTTTTGAACTTTCCTTATAGACTTCTAAAAATGTTGACTTTTCTCATCTTTGAGATGGTGAAAATTTTATTATAATACGCTCGGCGTTTTGGTGCGATTGCCGTTTTCTTGACCGTTTTAGACATAACTTTACAAAATAAAACTGGATAATTTCCTAAATAAAATTATAAAAAAATGGTCTATAATAACATAAATATTTTTCCAAAAAAATACGACAAGCCGTTTAGACGTGATTCTCATTTTAAAATCAGTTACATTTTCTAACAAAGGATAATTCAAGGCTAAGGTAACGTGTCATTTCGTGTAAAGGTTCTCCACTGACTCTATAAGTCCCGATCAAATGTTAATAAAAATTGCTTTACTTTCGGACTTTCCTTAGAGGGTGATATTCGTACTATTTTATTTATTTTTGTTTGGTGGAAAATCATCCAATGACTAAAACCCACCCGTGTTCCTTCAGTTGCTTGAGCCAACTCTTTTTCAAATTTATCCGCGACCCAGACACGCATCAGCCCTAGCGGACCCCATCTGCTAGTTGACATCTCTTTGAGGTGCGCTTGGAACACTACGCGCCGTCGCCGTCGACTCGGGCCTGGTCCTTATCCGGTGAGCTACCCGTTACTCGCCGTCCGCAAGCCCGGTGATATTCGTCCTGGCTCCTTCTTTCTATCTCACTGACACAGTGATAGCTTTAAAACCTTCATAGCTCAGCTATTGATTAATAGTATCCGAAATATTTTCTAAATATTTATGTTTCAAGATTTCATTCTACTTCTACTCTACGGGTCCATCAACAATATCTAACCCCACGACCTTCCATTATACATTCAAAATACAATGACATATGACCGATGACTATGCATTTCAGCAAGACTTTAGATAGATTCATTCTGAAATGTATAGTCATCGGTCAACTCTAGCTCATTTTATTGGAAAATAGCTTAAAACGGGCTAGAGTTTTTATGTCATTGAAATGCCAAGCATAATGAACAATTGAATCTTAATCAAAAGGTCACGAACTTGACCTGTTGCAGAAATTCATAACATTATGAGAATGTTTTTCTAAAATGACGAATCAATGATGTTATTGAAGACATTATCGTATGTCATTCAACTATGTACTTTTTATCTGGTTCGTTGGATTCGGTAAAAATATGCAAACAACAGATAGCTGTTTGGTGCAAATATTGTGTTAAGGCACTGATAATATAATACTAGCATACAGATGCCTCATCCTATACAAAGAAACCATGCCGACGTAACTACCGTTTTTCGTCTGATTAAATTGATTATTTTTTATACATCGATCGCGTTCGGTATATATATATACATCTATCGCCGTGGAACGGAACCGAACGCGATCAGAAAATAATCAGACGAAAAACGCTAGTTACGTCGGCATGGTTTCTTTGCATGGGATAAGGCATCTGTATGCTAGTATTATATTGTCTGTGGTTAAGGTTTTGTTTATTAATTTGTTCCTATCTTTATCTAAAAGAATCATGATCATTCAAGCAAACACCGCTCTCTGTATGTACGTGTATCTGTTTTCGTGTGCAATCAAGAATAAGAACGATAATCGTTTAAACTGCTAGCCCTTTACAGGGGCTAAAATAGTAAGCAACATTCTTAGCAAATAGTAACTAAACATTTTGTGAACCACTGATATTGGGGGTCTTTTTGAATGAACATAAACAATTTGATTTGATTTGAACATATTTTAACCGTTGCGTATTACTTATTTATTTAAAACTTCATGCGCAAAACGTAAAATGGCGAACGTAATGCCTTAGATATTCTTTACCAGTCAACCAAGCGTGATGCAGATATAAACAATCTCACTAACATAGATGTAAATGTTGTTTCTTGTAACGCTTTTGTACTTTTTGAAGAATAAAATTATTATTATTATTATTTCATTTATTCATTTTATATACATATTTTTACATTTTTAAATATTATTCTATAAAAATAAAATAAAAAAACATTTAAAAATACAAAAATAGTAGCCCACCGGTATCGGGAACAGGGTCCAAGCTACCGGTGGTCAGGGCTCCTGAGAGAGGAACCTCCTGACTATACGCGCCGTGTCCAGGAGTACCGCCTTCTGGATCAAGCCCTTAATCCAGCTGCCCAACGAGAGCCTCCTCAGATGTTCGTCGAGGCTCTTGGCTATTATACCATTGGCCGTCACGACTATCGTCACAATGACTGATGTATTCACATCCCACATGTCGACAACCTCGCGAGCCAGATCAAGATACTTGCTTTTCTTATCTCTCTCAGCCTTCACGAGGTTCTCGTCATGGGGGACCGCTATATCAACAATCATTGCGCGACGCTCTAGTCGGTCTATCACCACTATGTCAGGTTTATTGGCAACAATAGTCCTGTCAGTGATGATAGACCGATCCCAATACAACGTGACATTGCCATTTTCGAGAACTGGGTCGGGCACATACTTATAGTAAGGCACTTCCGATTCCACAAGATTGTATTTAAGAGCAAGTTGCTGATGGATAATCCTGGCTACAAGGTTGTGTCTATGCAAATAGTCTCCGTTAGCCAGACTAGAACAACCGGAGATAATGTGACGGATAGATTCACCCGGCCGGTGACATGCCCGACAGATGTCAACTGTGCCATCCTTCACAATGTATTTCCGGTAGTTGTTCGTCATCATAACTTCGTCCATAATCGCAAAGACAAAACCTTCGGTTTCCCCGAAAAGGTCACCAAATCGCAGCCAGGCCACGGACGCTAAAAGATCTACATCGGGCCCATGTAGGACCCGGTAGAAGCGTCCGTGAAGCTCCTTGCTCTGCCATACCTCCCTGCGGTCATTAGTATCTAATACTATAGGTTTGCGCCAGTTCTCGTTAGCCAAGGAGAGCGGGGTAAGGCCCTTGTCCACCGCTACCACATCTCGATGCATACCCACGTCGGCGGCCTGGAAGTATTCCCTAAGACTGCATACCTTGCGGTTGTGCAGGGTCTTAGCATTTAAAAAGCCTCGACCACCACACTTCCGCGGGATATACAGTCTCATGACCGATGACCGTGGGTGATGCATACGATTTGCGGTAAGCAGCGTGCGGACTCTCCTATCCAGGACGTCAAGTTCTGTCTGAGTCCATTTGAGTATGCCGAAAGAATACATCAAGACCGGCATGACCCAGCCGTTGAAGGCGCGCACCTTGTTTCCGCCTGATAAAAGACTATTTAGTACTTTATTCAGGCGGCCAAAGAAGCGTTCCTTCAACGACTGTTTCACGTCACTAGCATTGATGCCTAATGCTTCCGACATACCCAAATACTTGTAAGTTTCGGTTGAGGAAAGGGATCGAAGGTGTATGGAATCAGAGAGTTGTATTCCCACGGATTCCATAATCTCCCCTCGCTTTACATGCATGACTGCACATTTGTCCACACCAAATTCCATCCTGATGGCGTCACTGAAGGTTTCTGTCACCTTCAGTAGCTTCATCAGTTGAAAGTTGTTGGGGGCAAAGAGCTTCAGATCATCCATGTAAAGGAGGTGTGATATGACCTGACCACCTCTTCTCAACCGATAGCCCAGGCCCGAACCCTCCAGCAATGTACTGAGAGGGTTCAGGGCTAAACAAAACCACAGAGGACTCAGACTGTCGCCCTGAAATATTCCTCGCTCAATCCTTATAGGTTCGCTATTTTCCTGAATCTGTCGACATCCTGGATAGTGAAGGACCGTCCTCCACTGCCCCATACATGACGTCAGGAAGGCGCGCAGTGTTGCATCAATTTTATACAACTCCAGCACCCTCATGAGCCATGTGTGTGGCACTGAGTCATAGGCCTTCTTGTAATCTATCCAACATGTCACCAGATCCTTGCGGGAACGGTGAACCTGTTGGCTAATAGCAATGTCTATGAGGAGCAGCTACTTAGTACCGCGGGACCCATTCTTACATCCATTCTGAGAAGCAGTCATGATGGAGTTATTGTCAATATGTTGATTAATTTTCGCTCTCAGAATGGATGTAAGAACTTTATAGACCGTCGGTAAACATGTTATCGGTCTATAATTTTTAGGTTCCACAGTACTACCCGATTTATGGAGCAGGTGGGTTATTCCTGTCGTTAGAAACTGGGGCAGCGACCCTGACTCTAAGGCAGACTGGAACTGAGATGCCAAACGAGCGTGCGAACTTTGGAACCACTTAATCCAAAAGTTTTGCAGTCCGTCTGGCCCTGGAGATTTCCAATTGGGCAACGGACGGACTGCACGAGCCAGATTTTGGGGGCTGATGGTAATTGCCCCCATTTGTGGTATCGGATCACACGCTTGCTCGACCTCCCGAGTCCAATCACCCTCGGTGTGACTGACAGGCACCGACCAGATATCGCGCCAGAACGAACACATGGCGTCATTATCTGGTAGGCGCATGTCAGTCGCACCTTGGTCGGGTCGCTCCCAAGCCCTATAAACCCACCTTTCGTTGCTCTGGAATGTGCGATTCTGAGTGTATCGCTCCACTCGCTGCTTGTACCGACGAATACGGCTTGTCCATGCATAGATCTTCTACTTCAGAAAGTCGATACGCTCTGTGACGCGGGACAGATAATCTCGAGAACTGATATCAGTCCCCGAAAACGCCCGCCTCACAAAGCGCATCACTCTAGGGCGAGTGTTGCCCTCCCTGAAGCAGATAAGCTTGCCGATGAGTGCTCTAGCCTCACCGATACGATGCTCAATCCTGTACTGCCAAGCTGGTATAGCTGGTCGTGTAGCTCTGTCAGTTTTGGGAAACTTGACATTAGCTACACGACATGCCGCTGCAGCCGCACAGTACAAGATCGAGTGGGTATCGGCAAGATCTTTGCTGCTATCAAACACATTTGATAGCTGCGAATCTAGAGCACACACCAGCGCCCTATTTTTCTTATGCATGGGCAGACGAGGTAGTCGAGGTCTAAGCTCAGGCGGTGTGGAACGATACTCTCGGAATGCACACTCAAAAGCGCTCCTCAATCGTGCATTGCATTGGGTACTCACGGATATAGCCCCGTCGTCGTCATCCTCACTAACATGGTCGGGTCGCGGAGATACACTGGGTTGCAGTTGCACCGCGGCCGGAGGCAAGGCAGGCGAGACACGGCTACTCCGTGATTCCTCACGCAGTCTATCAAGTACGGTGTCATCCAGCATATGGTTACGCTGGATGACCCGCACCTGATCCGATAGACGTTGGGCCGACACGTTGACAGCTGGCTCAAGCACCTGAAACAGAGAGAGCATCCGACCACGGTACGCAGTCAGTTTACTTCCCCCCTCTGTAGCCCCAAAGTATGCGCGCATGACGTTTTCGTTAATTAATTGCGTCCATCGCATGCGCTGCACACTTCCACCGGGAGCGGGGACCCTGTCAGAGGCCGATGGGCCTCGAAGTCCCAGGCTGTGAGGCCGGCGTCCTCCCCGTCGACGCGCAGGTGGTGGTGTCGTCGGCGGAGAGAAGTATTCGTCCAGGATCTCTTCACTCATGGATGTAGGGGATCCCGGTGGCTGCGAGGCGGAGCTGAGCGACGAACCCGAAGATGTTGGGCGTGTGTGTTTGGCTCGGGCCTGGCTTCGCGTGAGCATTTTCTTCTTAGCTTATAGTCCAGTAGGGATACAATTATTTTCCACATAACCTTTGATAATTCAAAAGTTTTTTATTTTCACTGGGTGGATACCTTATGTGAATTCAACGCTATGTACAAAAATGCTAACAGTTTAGAGTTATGCAATAGGCATAAAGTAGGTATTTCCTATTATTTCGTGTTATAACAATGATATAAAATTTAAATTTAATTAATTTACTGTTTCTTTATTAGTACTATCTAAACTTTATATTAGTGAAAATGCTAACAGATACGTAATGTGGAACAATGGAAAACTGAAAATGGCTCGTAACTCTTTCAATAAAATATTTAAGTTTTCAAATCATTTCCTATACGCATACAGGGATTAGTTATACCTTACAACAAAAGTTCTAACAACTAAGTATAATGCTGCACAGGTTATTGTATTTTTACATTGTGATTTGCGAAATATTGAATTTAAGTTTATAAATTTGCGCCTACATATTCGAAATAATAAACTCTGCCACCATACAAAAGTTTAAACACTTATGTGCTATGCTAGTTTAATAAATAAAATATAATTGGGTATTGCGAGGCGCGGTGACACTCCACTCCGAATGTATTGAATGAGGCGCGAACCATTTCATTACTGTCACATCAGTATTTAAACCTCGTTCATAATTTCTACCTTCTTTGTTCCTATAAAAAGAATAAGAAAGAAATATTCACAGTACACAGAATAGTCGTACCTGCCGTGCTGACAGTATATCGAGATGACAGAATAATAAAATTCTCCGTATCGTGAATCTTTGAGTCGTTACGGGTCGTCAGAAATCCGAAAGTCTGCGGCCACCCTAAAAAAAGGGTACTGTATTATCCAGTAGGATTACCGTATAATCTGGGTTGGCAGGGGCAGTCACTTCATATAAAACACTGGTATTCAGATGCGTCTGGTTCGACTGAAAACAGTGGAAGTCAACCCCAACATATTAGGGAAAAGTCCAAGCAAATGCCTTTTCCAAACAGATGTGACAGTAGAAATATCAAACATCTTATAACCGGTGCAACTGTCACATAACTAACTAAATTGACTACATCACTGGTCCTAAGACCTAATACAATAAAGGCAGTGTTACCCACTAACCCTTAGTGGATGACACTGTAAGCATGATATGATGTATGCTTATACAAATCGATGTATTTATGTTTATAAAATATTACCTACTCAATTTTTTTATTCAGAATCAATATAGTAGCAACCCTAGTGAGTCCAGCAAGTTTAAGTGTCAATTTTGTGATACGCTTACCAAGATTTAGAACATTTTTTATTTTAAAGGTAGATAAATTTTACATAATCGTGTCTATTGCGCCCTATCTATTAGTTTTTAAAATCTATTATAACGAAAAATCGGCACCACGTGACCTTACCACACGATTGCTGTACATCAAAACCTAGTAAATGCCATAAAATATTATATTCCAGGATAGCGCAAAAATATTATTTAAATTAGCCTATGGAATGTCATCTTGTGTTAGGTAACTAAACGAAAAAAAATAAAATAAGCGAGTACTAAACAAGGCTTACGGGTGAACTGTACGTAATAACACAAATGATATTAATGGTGTCCTAAATCTATTAAATATTTTACATATCTCTAAACAAGATAATTCAATACCTATTAAGTACCGGACATTTGCTAATTTAAGGTGTTTTTACAATTTGAAGGGACTTTCCTATTGTAAATAATGATAAAATTTATTAATTAAAGCACCAAATCTCAATTCAAATTATAAATTTTCTGGTTAAAATTACACAGTCCATCGCAGCATATTAAAACTCATTAAAATAATATAAATAAGATTATCAGGGTATAAAACCATTATAAAAATATGTCACCTACTGCGTTCTTATATGGGGCAGTCGTACAGTACCAGACATAATTTTAATATTTATTCGATTCGCACGGGGAAGGCTTGTATAACACATGCCAGATTACCTATTTTAGTGATCTTTATTAACGTAGCAATAAGGTTGCATTCATAGGCAAAATAACAGTGAAAGATCTGTCAGATACTAGACGACAGTTTGAAATAAGAATTTGCGCTGTAATGTTTTTCTAAAAATCATCAGAAGAGTCCGTTTATGATGTGGGCCTCTGTGGTCTGTATGGTTCGAAGAATTAATACTGATCGTACATACCTACACCGCGCCCCGCAATACCCAAATTGTATTTGATTTATTAAACTAGCATAGCACATAAGTGTTTAAACTTTTGTATGGTGGCAGAGTTTATTATTTCGAATATGTAGGCGCAAATTTATAAACATAAATTCAATATTTCGCAAATCACAATGTAAAAATACAATAACCTGTGCAGCATTATACTTAGTTGTTAGAACTTTTGTTGTAAGGTATAACTAATCCCTCTATGCATATAGGAAAAGATTTGAAAACTTAAATCTTTTATTGAAAGAGTTACGAGCCATTTTCAGTTTTCCATTGTTCCACAGTACGTATCTGTTAGCATTTTCACTAATATAAAGTTTAGATAGTACTAATAAAGAAACAGTAAATTAATTAAATTTAAATTTTATATCATTGTTATAACACGAAATAATAGGAAATACCAACTTTATACCTATTGCATAACTCTAAACTGTTAGCATTTTTGTACATAGCGTTGAATTCACATAAGGTATCCACCCAGCGAAAATAAAAAACTTTTGAATTATCAAAGGGCATATTCTTCTGGCTACTGGACTATTATGTCATTTTACGTGTGATTTTGTATGGTTTGGCATTGTAATTATATTATTTGTTTTCTTCTTGGTTTAATATATATATATATGTCAACATTATTAAAATTAAATTTTATACAGATATTACGGTGATTTAATACGGTTTGATAAATAAATTATAGAAAATACGAAGAGCTAAGAATTTTTTGAATGTCACTCTTGACAAGTCAGGCCACAGATTATTATTATTTATTATTATTAATAAAATTATAAATTATGAAACAGCAGGACCTACTCACTCTTAGCATCATGCCTCTTTCTCATGGAGAAATCCTACGGCACTACACTGCCCTGGGGATCTAAACTGAGAAATTACGCTGTATTAAAATAATTAGTCTAAAGAAGTAATATTTATCTACTCATTTTTTCTTTTTTTTCTCAGCTTTCATGGGCAGAGTTCGTGCTATGCGGAATAGTGGAGGCCAGCAATCTCATCTTGGACACTGAATTGGAGAAGAAGTACCCTGCAGTCAAAGCTGTCATTGAGAAGATTACGAATCTTCCCGGAGTAAAGGAATACATCGCTTCTCGAGGAATTTATGTCCTTCCGAAAATAAACTGACGAATCCTTCTGTAATACCTATTAAACGTCGGTTGATTTTTAATGTATACATGTTTTTTTATTTTTCACTTTTAATAGTGGTACCTAGTTGGTAAGTCATAGTAATCAATACTATATACTAATACTAATTACTAATAATAATATTATAAAGAGAAAAGATTTGTTTGTTTTTTTGTACCGAAACTACTGGACCGATTTGAAAAATTCTTTCACCAATAGAAAGCTACATTATTCCTGAGTGACATAGGCTATTTTTGATCCCGAAAACGGATCCTGTGGGGTGGTCCACGGGAGCGAAGCCGCGGGCAACAGATAATGTACAATAAACAGACATGTGATTGCAGCAATCCCGAGAGATTTGCCGTCATTTATTGAAGAGTTCTGTTGTATATCTCCAAAGTTCTTTATCAGATCTTCACCAAATTTATATGGAGCCATTTCGCAGAAGTACCTTTTCAAACACAAAAGGAACTTTCAAAGTCGGTCTACAATTGACGTAGAAATCGGTGAACATACATAAAAATACATACAGTCGAACATAAAAGTTAGAACCTGGTAATTTTTTGGGAAAGTCGGTTAGAACTAAACGTTAAATGAATGAATGAATTAATTTATTTATTCATCGAACAACATGATTAATTCTTTGTTAGTAGAAAAACCTTAGAACTATTGTTAGTAACAATACAAATAAACAAACAATTAAAAATAAATAGTGCATAAAAAATAACAATAATGTTAATGTTAGTGTTAGTGACCATGACAGTTTAAAAAACTAATAATGGATAAATTAAAATAACAACCAAATAATATAAATTTTGAATAAAATATTAAAAATGTGAAAAAGGAAGTAACGTAAATTAAAAGAAAGAAAGAATCTAAATTAAAATAAGGTGCCTGCATGTTAAATGTTAGTTACTCAGCTGGATCTTTTTACACTCGAAGCCGACTCCAAGATAGTTTGGAAAAGTCTAGGCAGATCATTTCATATCTTCTCCCATCTCTGTTGAGAACGTCTTCCCATCAACCGGAGACAGATGAGTATAGACAGTTCAACTCATCTTTGCGCGCTGCGCTATGTGTGGGTGATTGTTTGCTCGGACGACGACTGCCGCGTCACTGCCACACAAATGCATTTTACTTATTTTATAAAAGCGAAAGTTTGGATGGATGTATGTTTGTTATCTACACAATCAACCCAGAACATCTGAACGGATCTGGATTAAATTTGGCACAGATAGAATATAGTCTGGAATAGCACATAGGCTACTTCTCGTCCCGACATAATTTTCTCTTGGGATAAGAAAACACTTATCACGCGGGCGAAGTCGCTGGCAGAAGCAAGTACTTTAATAAAGTGACGTGCGTGTACGTGTATGTGTGTGTATTTATGTGTGTTTTATAAATACAAGCTCACGCATAGTGCATGAATACATGGCGCCGCGCGTACATATGAGTTGAACTATATATACCAGTTTGCACCTATTAAACATGGAGCAACTGCCTATAAAAAACTCTTCATATTACTCATTAATTAAAGTCCTGACCGAATATCAAAAGTAATAAAGAACTAAATATCAGACAGACAGCGTTCTCAATTATTTGTAGATAAAGTTTACCCAACAAACATTACGAGTACAACTCTTTGTCAGCGGCAACCGTTCAAGACTCCAAAATTAGTTTTGTTCTAATTACTTCTGGAAAGTTCCATTCCTTTGCTTTTCGATTTGCAAAGATTTTAACAGAAACAAACGGGCAAACAATGATGAAATTCAAACGGAGCTGTTTGTCGAAGTATTTATATTACAAGCGCATCTAATTTTCATTGTAATATTCAGAAATATAGTACTTCGATGATTAATTTACCAGTGAAGGAAAGCTCATGAGGAAACCGGCATGTCCTAGCACCTGGTCGATTATGACCTACCATTTTTGTCGATCTCTCAGAAACGAGGCGTATTTTTTTTGCTCCTTCCTACTGCACTACCACGGGGAAATAGTGCAGTTATGTGGGACTCCAATCCACTGAAACGCCACGGTGCCCTCCTGTGCCGCTTATGGCGGGAACACGGACACGCGTCAGCACTCACCGCGATCCCGCCGCGGCTGTCAGTCACCGGACCCTCCTCTGGGGAGTACCCCCCCATTACCGGCGCACCAGAACACATTGTACGCCGTGACCACCCCAGTGACCAAACCAGCACATGGGTGCCAGGCGAACCCGTGTATTACATACCATCATCGCAAGGGATAGGGAGAGCGGCCAACGCTATATCGACACTCTTCCCCTTGTTGCCCCACCGCGTCCGCCATCCGACGGTGGTGACCCCTTTCAGGTTGCGGAAGGTAGGGAGAGCGGCGCACTGCAATACCAGAGGCCTTAGTGCGAGTTTTTACTCACGCTAACTCGTGATAACGTAAACGATCTCTTATGTCAAACTGTACACAAAAAAAGAGGTTTCTCCTTACCGTCACCAGACGGCGCTTATCCAGTTTCAATACAAATTGTCGTTAACGTTAACGCAATTGAGCGTGAGTAAAAACTCGCACTAAGGCGTCAGCACTCCTCTCCCACCGCGACTTCCAACCCTCAGTCACGATATCGTAAGGGTACGAGAGGCCCCATACGACATCGCGGCCCGCTTCAGTTGCGATGTCGCCCAGGCGGCACCGACAATCTATCGATGATCACAGTAATAATTTAGCAATTTACACAGAACTCAATATACAACATTCTCTCTTTAAAAAAGTGGTCTGTTTTTGAATTGATAGATTAATTCAAGTGGTTGAAAAACAAAACATCAGAAATGAATTCTCTACATTGTAGTGTACCTTGCTGACGACAACATCGATGACGATTGTCAAGAAGTTAAAATGTGTGGGATAAGGCTTGCGCTACCGAAATATTACGAGGTCAATCTATGGTCAAACATACATTTGTCAGTCCTTGTCACTGAAAGAATGTCAATATACGGAGTATATTGTTATACCATGTGACAATTAATGTAGAAACCAGTCTTTTTTCTGCCCAGAACTAAAAACACCTACTCCAAGAAGTTAAACAAGATTATATAAAGAAAATACGCGCATAGTAACAGCAACTATGTGGATTACAATCCATATATTTTACGCTTAACGCAGCCCGAACTCAATTTAGTAGCTCCCTCGGGCTTAAAAAAGCTTTCCACAGGTTTATGGAAACAATTTCTTGGTGAGATGACTGTTTCAATAAGCTCCTTTGTTAAGGGGTAGCAGTTATGAGAAAAATTAAACGGTTTTTGTGTTCAAGTTTGCAAAGTGTTTTTGCTACTGATAATTTTGTTGTTTTATTCATAAAAAGGAACGCCTCCCTTAAGGTGAAATAATGATCAGACGCTCAAGACAAGTGGCTTTCGAAGTCAGCGATGGGGATAGTCGAAATGCCAAAATATAAGGGATTGATCACATGATTTTTCGATATCGCTTGTCAATCAAAGAAAAAACTTGAACACAACCGGTGAAATGAGAGGGTAAAAAAAAGAAAGAAACATAAAGTCAACATAGAAACAAACATAAAAAGAAAACTATTTGTCAATCTAAGTAAATATATGACTGTAAAAAAAGACCGGCCAAGTGCGAGTCGGACTCGTACACGAAGGGTTCCGTACCATTATAGCAAAACACTGCAAACAAATCACGTTTGTTGTATGGGAGCCCCCCTTAATTTATTTTATTTTAATTTAATCATTATTATTTTTTGAAGTGAATATACAACTAAACATTCTGTGAATATTTCAAGCGTCTACCTGTTGCCGTTATTAATATTGAGCAAAAAACGGCAAAAATATCACGTTTGTTGTATGGGAGCCCCCCTTAAATATTTATTTTGTACTGTTTTTAGTATTTGTTGTTATAGCGGCAACAGAAATACATCATCTGTGAAAATTTCAACTGTCTAGCTATCACGGTTCATGAGATACAGCCTGGTGACAGACGGGCAGACAGACAGACAGACAGACGGATCGCGAAGTCTTAATAATAGGGTCCCGTTTTTACCGTACGGAACCCTAAAAATGGGTGAACTGACCACAAAGTGAACTGGAGCGAAATAAGCCGTTGGGGGTGTATTTTATCTGTACCTTCAATATGCACTCATGAAAAGATCTTTTGATCAGCTATTGATGCTGGCTGGTCATCAATACTACTTATTGCGGTACCTTACGCAACATCCTCGAATTTTTTCAACAAAAATGTTACTAAAACTTCTCCTTAAGTAAGTCCCTTATTAAAATAACAGCATTCTACATAAGGGATGTAATATTTCACCCCCCGCTAAGATTATCAACAGGTGTGTTAACCTCGTGGGGTGGGTTGGTCATCAAGTTAGTCGTTATTTAGAAAAATGAATTTGGTTTATTGACTACCAAGTTCGCTTTGGTGAGGCTGGTAATGGAAGCGTGAGAATGGACAAAGATGGAGCACAATTGGAGAGGTTTAGTTACGTACGTTGACCGCGTACTGGAAGACGTAGTGTTGAAAGACCTCCCGCATGAGACCTGGTGAGGGCCGCGGGAATCTTTAAATGTAAGAAGCATAGGATTGCCGATGTGGCAACGCTTGGACTGGCCTATGTCCAGCAGTGGACATCTTTAGGTTGGTATTATGATGATGAAGTCCGTTGACGGCTGTATGCTGAGGATGATGACGAAACTTGCCCTAAAAACGTCTTTAGTCAGATAATAAAGATATGATAGACATTCAAACAAAATGTTAACGTCCGTCAGTGAGTACATAAAAGTGATATCGACCAATATGTTTGTTAAGGATTTATAAACTAGATCAGCACTTTTTGGCAACCCTAGAGTTCCCAGGTAAACACACGTAACTGCATCATATTGTGGGTGGCAGCTCAAAGTTTTTTTCATTACAAGAATTCCTTGCTATGTGGGCGGTATATTACTCTACTACTAAGCCTTAGACTTCTGCCAGAGAACTAAGTTAAAGACAAAGACAATAGTAGTTTATGCAATGGACGTATAATAGGGGTTATTAAAACACGAGCGTAGGTTTATCACATGAGGTGAAGCCGAATGTAATAATAATATTACGCGAGTGTTTTAATACCTAATTATAAGCCATTGCATACACTACTTTATCTTCACTCATAAAGTTGCAATAAAACAAAAGTGGAAACGGAGAAAATATTTGGTATGGCAGGCAATTTAGATTCTCATTGCACATGACTGCGCAGCGCGCGCCTCCTTATACAATGACAATACTTCAATGAGCCTATACGCGTCAATAAATTAAAAAGTAAAAGTGTGCTATAAAAATTAAAAAGTCATTTTGTGATGCAGTTGTTAAAAATCGAAGGAAAATGTTGCACTGTAATGGGTTTTTTTTAATTTTACCTATCCACGAATATAAAGTATATACGTGTTTATACAATATTTTTTGAATTCATATTTGGAACATTACGTTGTAAGTGTAGATAAAATTATTGATTTCAACTAGGCTATTAAGCGTCACTTTTTAACGTCAAAAAAGTTCTTGAAATAAAATTGGATGACGACAGTTTATAGCCTATGGGGGTCCAATTTGGACTTGGACGTGCTTGTTATTCTAACAATCTACCAACGCATTTTCCTGGTTAATGAATTATTATTAGCAAAGCTTGTACACACTTACGGGTGTTTTGTTTTTCTTCATTTTCTAACTCTCGCACTAAATGGTCGATACGTACTACTAAAAAACTCTGTGAAAACCAGGAATTGTGTACAATTCCTAGGAAATCTATAGAATGTCTGGGCTTATTTAGGAAATGATAATTCAAACATTAATCAATACACACATTGCCCAGGAAATGCATACATCCTAGCATTTGTATTACAGCACAATCCTAGGATTTGTATACAATTTCTAAATGGTTCAAGGAAAAGTGTTTAATAAAAGAATTATCATTAAATAAATCCAATAATATGGTTTTAAGGTAAACCTACTATGAAATCCTAAAAATAATCACTGGTCAGACATTATAATACATTAACTCTCTTACTAATAAACGCGGCATAAAGTTATACCATGTATAACAAAGGAATAACCATACATTTTCATATGTTTATACTTGGTATAACTTTATTCCGCGTTTATTAGTAAGGGGATAAATCTTTATAAGACTTAGTATCAATTATAAATAAATCAGAACACAATTAACAATCAATGGGGGCTATCACGTATGAGTTCACCGCTAGAGGCGCTGGTGTGGCGTGAGGTCTCCGATAAATAAAATTTCAAAGTTTTTGGGCTTTTAGTGCGACTTTATGTAGATAGGTACGGTTTACCAACACCTGCTCTGATAGAGTTTTATGTTTCGGCAAAAGTTATTCACCTTTTTTTCGAAAAAAAGGGGCTGTGCAAAATTGATTTAATATTTAATCGCAGTTCTACGGCATTAGAAATGATTTTAATTCAAATTTTGCTTTCATGTGCGTTATAACAACGTTTAACAGCTATATATAAGGAACTTAGTCAACGTTCAAAGTTAAAACTGACGTTATTTAGTTCATCCTCATTAAATCAATCTGCCTAGCCTTTCCCAACTATATTGGGGTCGGCTTCCTGTCTTACCAATATTTTACATGGAACGACTGCCTATCTGACCTCCACAACCCAGCAACGGTCACACGTTACCTCTTGGCAAGGCTGGTGCCAGGTTTCCTGCCTTCTGACTATCTGTAACGACCAACAGCATAGCGTACTTTTAAAGGCACGGAGGAATCTCGCTATGTAAAGATGTTCACCCCTCCACATACCAACCTCGGCAAGTGTTGCTTAGCCTTGAAGATTGACCCGTGTGGCTGTTATAATTTAGCCACAAGCGATTGAATACCCAATACCCCGCGCTTCGTACCCCTTGTACCCCTAAACAGGCCGATATCCTTTTGAGATTTCCTATTGCCGTTTAGGAATTTTATAGAATTCCTAGGAAATGTGTAAAATACAATTTATTTCATACTGTTCCGGTCGATTTTTGAGATTCTGCAGATTGGCTAGGAATTGTATAGAATTCTTCATTTTATACATTTCCTATAACATTTACATAAGAGTGTACGAATAAGAACGACCGACAATGAAACGCTGGGAAAAAAGGGTGTGTAATGTATGATATAATATCACTTGTAATAACGTTCACATGATATAATTTTCATATGCTATAAATACAAATACCCTAATTTAATGTGATCTAATGCTATATTTCATATAACCTTCATATGCTCTAATAACATTTAGTATAACATTCATTTCATATAATTTTCAATAAATATAATACTCTTTTTATAAAACCTTCAGTTGGCCTAATTTTCTTATGTCTTGAGGAAAGAAATATTGTAAACTTACCTCAAAACACTAAAGTTGCTTCTGCATCGTCTCCGGCGCTGCGAGAAGTGCAGCCCCTTCGCCCTTACGTAACAAAGGATAGGCACCCATGCTCACCTCCGCAGCTTTGGCTTCCTGGTCGCCTCCAGCGCCCAGCCTCGGCCGCTACTTGTCGCATGGAAAGGTTCCCGTGACGAAACTGTCAAATCTTTTTCATTGCCATTACTCATTATAGAGTTATTGGTTGAGTTGCTTTGTTCTTAAAAAAGTTTCGATACAAAAAAGATCGTGCTCAATGTAGTACAAATAAATTAATGGACCTATTGCTTGCTCATTTCATGCAACTTCGTATTTAAATAGATAATTTCAACTTGTACGTGTTTAATAAATAAAACTTTCACTCAAATATAATTTTTGTTTTCTCTGTAATAAAGAAAATTTGAAATTCCCCATTTTGTATGTGGCTAAAACGCTATCCGCGAAAAGCCAAAAAAAAACAAACCTCATTCTTTTAGTCTATGGCCGATCGACATTGTTAGATGCGCGCGCATAGTAAAACTGATAAATTTTTCCCGCCATTGCGAAAAAATTTTCACAACTAGTTTTCACTGTTGAAATTACAGTTATTTTAGTATTATTTTCTTCACAAGTGTGTTGAAAAACGTCGTATGATACACGTGTGCATTGATGATTACCGTCCTCGGCTCTCTTAAGACCCTCACCTAACGGCTCGGGTCTCAATGGCGCCTCAGCGGTAATCACCAACATTACACACTTGTACCATAATGTACTAATTTTATTACCCACTTAAATATTTATTTTATTCTGTTTTTGTATTTGTTTTTATAGCGGCAACAGAATAAAACATCATCTGTAAAAATTTCAACTGTCTAGCTATCACGGTCCATGAGATAAAGCCTGGTGACAGACGGGCAGACAGATATGATCGTGGAATCTTAGTGATGGGGTCCCGATTTTACCCTTTGGGTACGGAACCCTAAAAATATCCATCCACCCGCATAAAAGCAAACTAATAACAAGCAATATTTATGTGGTGCTTAGTTTTGCAAAATGCGATTGCAAAAATGGCTGGCATTTAAAGCTAATCAGTGTTTACAAAATAAAGTATACGTTTATATTATGTATATTAAACGTTACTTACAGATTTTGAATATTATAGTAACTGAATAATTGCAAATGTGCATAATTACATATAAAATTAGGTTAAATGAAATTATATCAATAATTCATTAAATCATTTGATCCTTAAACTAAAAAAAAAGTATATTAAATGAAATTAGACCATATACCTAATTTCATAAAATATACTTTTTTTTAGTTCTAATTTCTTTTAATATAAAAAGTAAGTAAGTTTAAAGTATATTAAATGAAATTAGGTATATGACCTAATTTCATTTAATATACTTTTATTAAGGACGGTGGAGGTTCACTTATATTAATTAAAAATGGTATTAAATCAAAACCTCGTAAAGATATTGTAGATCTATCAGTTGAACATAGTGTTGAACTGTCATGCGTTGAGCTGGATAAGCATGTCATAGTGTGCGTTTACAGACCCCCCAATTATGGTAACTACTCTATATTTGAGTCAGTGATGGAAGATGTTTTGGCAAAACTTGCAATTGGAAATAAACTAATCATAATCTGTGGTGATTTTAATATAAATATTTTAGAGAGTAATTCAGATAGCAGTAGATTATTAAATCTCTTCAAATCATTTAATTTGTCACATGTGTTTATGGAACCAACACGAAAAACTGTAACTTCTGCTACATGTATTGATAATGTATTTTGTTGCTGCGACTACTTAGACAAAGCCATTATAAATTGTCTGCCTTCGGATCATAGTGGGCTATTGGTAAACTTTGAGTCCAACATACCAATTCAACAAGTGCAGATTCAATCCAGACCAATAACATCCGGTAAATTAAATCAGTTTAACAGCAGTTTAATTAGTAAGCTAAGTGATCAAGACCTTACAGTGAATGATGGTAATATTCTATATAAAAAAGTTTTCTCAGTAATCCAAAAGGAGTTCAATAATTCTTTTAGGAAAAAAACTAAAACTGTATGCCCTAAGTTTTTATTCAGTGACTGGGCGACTGAAGGACTCAGGAAAAGTAGGGAAAGACTTTACGAGCTCTATGGCCTTAAGCCTTATATTAACACTGAAACTTTTAACAAGTATGTTGCTACTTATTCAAAAATTTTTAGAAATACGTGTAAAGTAGCTAAGGCTTTATACATTGGTAATAAAGTTAAAACCGCAGAAAATAAAATCAAGACTGTTTGGAAAATTATAAACAATGAAACGAACAGAAACAAAAGAAATAATACTGATTACACGCTTGAAACTACACATGGACTTATTAGAGATAACAAAAAAGTTGCTCAAGAATTTGTGGATTTCTTTACCAGCATCCCAATTAAAACTACTGAAACCATAAATTCTTCGCCCTCACTTGCTTCTGGTTTATTAAACGCAAACGTTTCAGCCTGCCCGACAGAATTTAACTTTTCACATGTAAACCCAATAACAGTAATAAAAGCTTTTAAGCAAATCAAGATCAAATTGACCGAAGATCTATGGGGAATGTCCATCAAAGTTTGTACCTCCATTATTCAGACTATAGCGCCGTACTTAGCTTTAATTTTTAATTTGTGTGTAGATCAAGGAGTCTTTCCGGATCTAATGAAACATAGTAAGGTTATACCACTTTTTAAATCCGGGAACAGTAAAGACACAAATAATTATAGACCAGTATCGGTGCTGCCGGTTTTCAGCAAGATATTTGAAAAGATAATGCTAAATCAGATGCTCATTCATTTTAATACGAATAACATCCTACACGATAAACAGTATGGTTTTACCAAAGGACGTTGTACGACTGACGCTTGTGTCACCTTATTAAAACATATCTTTGAAGCGTGGGAAGAGGCACAAGATGCCATAGGGGTTTTCTGCGACCTGTCGAAAGCATTTGATTGCGTTGATCATGAAACATTACTTTTGAAACTTGAGCATTACGGGCTAGGCCAATCAGCGTTGAGTTTAGTTAAATCTTATTTAAATGATAGACAGCAATTAGTTCAAATAAACGGTGTCAATTCGTCCGGGTTAACCGTGAAAATGGGGGTACCCCAGGGTTCAATTTTGGGTCCTTTCTTGTTTCTAGTCTACATTAACGATTTACCTCATCTATTGAAAAACAATCTAAACATGGTGTTATTTGCTGATGACACTTCGTTGATTTTTAAGATAAATAGACGTACGAGTAACGTTGACGATGTGAATACCGTCTTGCGACAGGTTCAAAATTGGTTCACAGCTAATAATCTAGTTTTAAATGCTAAAAAGACTAAGTGCATAAAATTTGTCTTGCCGAATGTCAAAAGTAATGATTGTGACATTTTATTAAACAAGGAGAAGCTAGAATTCGTCGATAAAACGGTTTTTCTGGGGATCACGCTAGACTCGAGGTTGCAATGGGGGCCTCATTTAATATCACTTGCGGGGCGGCTAAGCTCGGCAGCTTATGCTGTTAGAAAAATACGTCAGTTTACTGATGTCGATACCGCAAGATTAGTCTATTTTAGTTATTTTCATAGTATAATGTCTTACGGTATCTTACTATGGGGAAGGGCTGCAGACATTGAGTCAATTTTTATTCTGCAAAAACGAGCCATCAGAGCGATATACAATCTTCGCCGGCGCGATTCTCTAAGGGAACTGTTTAAGAACATTAACATCATGACGGTACCTTGTCAATATATTTATGAAAACATCATGTATGTTAGAAAGAATTTACATCTTTTTAGTAAAAACGGTGACAGACATAATTATGTTACTAGAAATAGGGATCAACTAATTCAACCAGGTTTCAGGCTGGCTAAAGTAGCATCATCTTTTATGGGGTACTGTATAAAATGTTACAATAAAATTCCTCCCCACATTCTACAACTAAATGAGACGAAATTTAAGACTTGTATAAAACGCACACTATGTAGGCAAGCATATTATAAGTTGGGGGATTACATCGCTGATAAAAATGCTTGGCTCAATGCTGGTCCTGCTCCGCAGCCACTAGGGCGCAAGAACAATTAGTGATGGGCAGAAAAGTATCGAAGTATTGTTGGACATGCTGAAGACTGTATGCAAATTTTTGTATTGTATAAACTCAATTTCTTTTAGTATTATATAATTGCACAGCACATGTGTGAGTACTATGTTCCGACTGTAGATAAATCTACCATTCACTGTACCTATATGTCGTTCGTTGACTTCTGTGTGCCCTGGCAGTTGAGTGTGTCATGCTCTCTCTAATTTCTCTCTGATGGTGGCACATGTGTTGGATCATTCGGTTCCCTTCATGATGGTTGAGCTGAGTGGTGCCGATCCATGCGTCATGTTCGTGAACGGGCGCCATCAGTTGGGATTGGTCATAACTTAGCTGTCTCGGCCTGTTAAAGTGCTTTTTTTTAATTATTTGTTACTCTAGACGCTTTTACGTACACGTCTTTTTACATCGTTCTCACATATATGTATTTTTTCAACAAGAATGATGTAACCAAAAACTTGTAATTAAAACTGATGGAAAAGAGTGTCCGGGGAGTTTCTTGCAAATTCTTCTCCATTGAGACCTACAGACGCTTGCGAATTTGCAACTAGAGTCATCTTTTTATTAATTTTTTGTTTGACAATTCAAAAGTACTTCTAAAGTTTAATTGAAATAAATACCTTGATTTTGATTTTGATTTTGATTTTGATTTTGACCATTGGAACTTTTGTTATTATTTCAAACGTTACACACCCGGGAAGAAATGCTCTAAAAGAACACCACTGATCCTAATGGTGATCTTTTTCAGAAAGGTCATGTACATAGTACTCACGCTGACTCGCGTGTATGGTCAGGTGCATGCACGTAAAAAAGGGACATGGGTACCTAGATATCTTAGCAAGTGACGTTCTGAAGTTTTTGCATACAATACGCCCATAGGAAAGATACGAGGGTTTAGTATGTATGAGTATGACCTACACTACAAGACTATGACGAATGAAAAACTTTGAACAAAATGCAGAATGCAGTAGATCCATACCGCATCACTTAATCATATAAAAATGTTGAAGAAATGTTAACGCTTGGCTCCAGTGGACTAGTTCAGAACTTCTGGAACAGTTTACAGGGAGAGTTCATTAAGAACGTTGTTACTTTGTTGTGTGGCGCGATTTACTAGCGATAGCGGGTTGCACTAATTAGAAATGAATTAAAAGTTTACTTTTTGGGATCATTAAGAAAAGGAGAAAATGAAGAAGATTGACAGCTTGACAGTAATTATTGTGTAAGTAGGCATACTGTAAATTGTTTACAATTACGAGCTGGGGTTCAGGGATAAATTATTTAAACAGCAGACTTTAATTAATCACTCTTTATTACTAAAACACTACTTAAACAACTTTATTACTTCGCACTATTTTCGCTTTGATCGCTTCGGTATCGTTTCCCAATCGAAACTTTATATAGCAAGGAAAATGTTTCTAGAACGTTCCATACTTTTCTAGATACTTCGAGAATCTTCCAGAACAATCGACTTTCGAACTCATTGTTCCCGAAGCGACGAAAAACTTCCAGAATATTCGGCTCGAACATTCTGGTAAATTCCGAGAGCTTTCGAGAAGATTAGTGCCGCTATTCGATACTAGATGTCGCTACTAATTACTACTGGTTCTTCCTCTCGTCACTAGATGGCGTTGCCCTATCTTGTTACAATATTGTCTAGTGAATTGTGTCCGTCTTTCTTAAATAAATAAAGATAATGGTAATATTAGTTTATTCTGTACCTTCCTTTCAGTATAGTCTCAGAAAACTAGAAACATTCAATGAATACTTATTCAGTCATCATCATCATCAACATCATTTCAGCCAAAAGACGTCCATAGCTGGACATAGGCCAACCCCAGGCGTCGCCACATTGACCGATCACGTGCGTCTCGCATCCAGCGCCTGCCCGCAACCTTAACCAAGTCATAGGTCCAACTAGTGGGCCGCAGTGGCCTTCCAACCTATCGTCGTCCAGTTCGCGGTCGCCACTCCAGAACTTTTCAGCCCCATCGGCCATCCATTCTGCGAGCAATGTGGCCTGCCCACTGCCACTTAAGTACAGAACAGAGCACAGAGCAGTGCGCAGTGTCTCAAGACAAAAGTCTATGACCAGTGTGTGCTGCCAGTGATCTCCTATGGGACCGAGACGTGGTTGCTCACAATGGGCCTTATCAGAAAGCTTAAAGTCACCCAAAGGGCAATGAAGAGGGTTATGCTCGGTGTTTCCTTGCGTGATCATGCCAGAAAAGAAGATATCCGCAGGAGAACCAAGGTTACCCACATAGCTCGAAGAATTGCCAAACCTATTCAGTATAATGCGATAATGATAAACAGATCATACCTGCATTATTAGCAAAATAATATCAACGTGATTGTGTGACTTCTCGACGATTGAAGGATTCTGCATCGCCTGTTTCTTTCAGCAGTACCACCGATATCACAGAAGAAATACTTCACTTTCTATAGTAAGGAAATGAAGTTCCACCCACTCGGGACTCGTTTAGACTTCGCTGTAATTGGACTTAACTTGGCATTGTTTGATGCCAGTTTTGAAGCACTCCTGTTTAGACTTCGGACAGTTTGTCGCTGATTTATACGACTTTCTAATTGGTTTGGACCGCGATTGATTTTGGCAGAGATGTAGAGGAATTATTTTAAAGTTTAAACAGATTTTAAAACCTTTTTTAAGTTGTTTTACTTGAACAAGAACGATGTCTGATTGATTAAGATAGTGCCTACAAGGTTTTGTATAGCTGCTATCTAACACAATAGTTGATAAATTATATGATTTCGAACAGGCTATTTTATAAGTCGCACTGAAGTTCACACATATGCATAAATAAACTCACGCCTTGTTCCTGTTGTTGGAGATAGGCAGAAACTGCAGAATGCTACCTACTACGATCCTTGCATACTCCAGTGTGTAAGAACTCTGTGTTATATCACAAAAAATAAACAGATTGGCCAAGCAAAACATTACAAAGTGCATAATAACGTTCTTTTCGGCAGTCCCTCCTAATCTCCTCCTTTTTTTGAAGTCGGTCAAATATTTTGTCCAGCGTTGCTAATTTGGAATATATAACTTTGTTTCTTATCTTCGTCTGCTGTTAAAATATCTTTATTTTCGTCTACAGTCATTTAGGCAACTCTAGCAAACCCAAATTTACTCACGATGACGACAATATTGCTCCTAAACCCAATCAAAATATTACGATATTTATAGGATGATCCCAAAATTCTTAACCTAAACAAGTTCCAAGGGTCATCTTTTGTTTTGATCTGGTCACGCACGAGATGGCCTTCGATCTGTCGTATGTTGAAGATGGTTTGACCTCGACCCGGTGTCGATTCCGTTACGTGACCTGCAGCTCATGAATATCGCCAGGGATAAGAAGTTTGACCAGTTGATACACTTATTTGTCAGTCTATTGGCATCGTTTGCTGATTAGTTTTAGCCCTACTTTTACCCGACTGCGGGAGGGTAATGATTTTCAAGCGTATGTATATCTATTTCTATAGCACGCTCTACAGCCCAAACGGCTTGACGGATTATGACATACGAGTATGAGGTGTCGTTGGATTCATCTCAATTTTGAGAGTGATATTGGTTATATAATTTTAAAATATGGGGAATATTTTAAAATTATATAACCATATCACTCCAGACCACCCATACCATCTCCAAAAAAAGAGGGTGACACCATTTTTTTTTCGTTGTCGTTACAATATGGGTATCAAATGAAAGCTGCCAAATAGACCATTCCAGAAAAATTAATATCGTAACAATGTAAAAAATACAAAAATGATGATGATGAATGATGATGATGTGTGTAATGTACTATTTTGGCACTAATTCAAGATAAGCGTCACTTTGATAGCAAATATTAATTAAATTTTTCTGATCTCCACAACCCAGTAACCGGTTAATACTGGTGTCAGATTGTCTGGTTTAATTGTTATTTATCTAAAAATGACAGCTGGTATCAACAGCTTCCGAGGGGTTAATTGACATATTGAGCACGAGTATCGGCGATCACGATCGCATATTTTTTCTAAGGTGGAGATGTCAAAGTTAAGTCAGAATTTAAATTAAAAAAAAGCATTAGATACATAATATGTTTCGAATCATTGCCCTCACATAAATTCATCACTTTGCCTGTTCTTCTCTTAGTATTTTCACTACTTCTCCAAATATAACAATGTCCTATATACCGATACAAATATTTTCGAAGCATCAGGCGCATTGTCGACTCCTGGAGAAAATTTCGATCAACGAGCTTGGCGCGTTGGCGACAGTGAAATTGTTAAGCTACCAGATGCTGGATAGAGTGCCTAGATAATTTTCAGTATAGTTGTTTCCAATAGGTGTTTCTATAGCGAACAGCTATGAGCTATGTTATGTATGTATTTTGGTGGTATATGTAGTGTTTATGTAGGTACATAAACCTCGATACCTCCATGGGAAAAAAGCGTGAGTTTATTTATTAGAAGGAACCAACTGATTGCCACCTGCTATGATCCTTACATACGCCTTTAGCTTCCTTTACGTTCATACAAGCACGCTGGAAATTAATACTGCGCACCGGGCCTTTCTAAAGCCATAATCTAGTTAAGATAAGAAAAATTGCTTGACTAATTCTTTTAATAGCCTCCAATAAGTGTGAAATCAATCACTGATCTTATTTCACGCGGTCCATCTTAAGGTCCATATGTTAGTTTGTCTGTCATTTCGACGATGGCTCTTAGTTATGTGTTTAGTTACCTCTCTGTGTGCTATTTAGTTTTATTTATAGCTATAAGTGCAGGCAAGTGGTACATTTATTATCTTCTTCTTCGTTTTGCAACATCCACGGCATCTCTGTGGCAGCGCATAAGTTACTCTGGCTGCATGTTTTGGACCACAGTGGGCAGGATTAGAGGTGGACCATGGTTTGCGACACAGCGTCACATCCACACCCAGCTTTTGTTCTGTAAAGTTATGTAAAGTCTCACGATGTTAGGGTTACACCTTCCTACTTGGGATCTGAGGTGGTTCAGGGACTTCCAAGTGCACCACGGAAGGTTAGATCCTGCGTCAAGATGCTCGTAGGATGATAAATAATTTGTGGGTGGGGCTAAGCTTCCAGTGTAATAGCATAATACAAGTACATATGTTATAAGAAATGTATGAAATCAGGAATTTTATACAATTCCTAGGAAATCTATAAAATGCCGAAAATCGACAGGAAATGTAAAAAATATATTGTATTTCACACATTTCCTAGAAATTGTATAAAATTCCTAAACGGCAATAGAAATACTGTTCAAAACAGGATATCGGCCCGTTACGAGGTATTGGGTATTCAATCGCTCGTGTCATCGTTGATTGTGTTCTGATTGAGCAGCTCGTGCCTAAATTATAACAGCCGCACGGGCAATCTTCAAGACTAAGCAACGCTTGCCAAGGTTGGTCCGTGGATGGGTAATCATCTTTACATTGCGAGATTCCTACGCCTTTTTGCCTTAGAAAGTACGCTAAGCCGTCGGTCGTTAAATATAGTCAGAAGCCAGGCAATCTGACACCAGTATTTCCAAGAGGTATCGTGTGACCCAGTTACTGGGTTGTGGAGGTCAGATAGGCAGCCATTCCTTGTACAATGCTGATACTTAGCTACATACGATAAGACTGGAAGCCGACCCCAATAAAGTTGATTGCAGATTAATTAAATTCATTGTTGATTCTGATTATTTTACTAAGTCTTATAAAGATTTAAGAGCAGTGGTGGCCCAGTGGTAACGGCCCTGGCTTACGTGTCGTAGGTCGTGAGTTCGAACGCAGGCAGGCATTTTGCTTTGTGTAAATTATTTTATCACACATCATCACATCATCAGCCTATTAATGTTCCCACTACTGGGACACAGGCCTCCTCTCTGTGAGAGGGAATGGGCCGTAATCCACCAAACGAGCCCAGTGCGGGTTGGTGGATGTCACATGTCTTCGAATTTTTGGTTCTAGGACATGCCGGTTTACTCACGATGTTTTCCTTCACCGTTTTAAGAGCAGTGGGAAGAGATTTTATCACCACTGCTCTTAAAACTGTGAAGGAAAACATCATGTTTTCCTGAGGAAACCGGCATGTCCTAGAATAAAACAAAATCGAAGGCATGTAATATCCACCAACCCGCACTGGCCTCGCGTAGTGGAGCCATTACCCCTCTCACAGAGAGGATACCTGAGTTCCGAGCAGTGGGAACATTGTAAGGCTGATGATGATAAAGATTTAATGTTTTATAATGTGTGCATTATAAAACATTAAATCTCATCATCATCCATCATCTTCATTCATCTTTATCATCATTTACCAAACCAATGATTATTTTTAGGATTTCATAAAAGGGTTGTAAATATTGCACTGAGTATCTTGAAAATCATATTATTAGATTTATTTATTCATTAGATCATTTATGAAACACGTTTCCTTGAACCATTTAGGAATTGTATACAAATCTTAGGATATGTACAAATTCCCTAGAAAATGTGTATATTGATTATTAACATTAAAATTATCAATTGCACACATATCCTAAATATGCCCGGAATTCTATAGATTTCCTAGGAAATCTATAGAATTCCGGGCATGTTTCATAAATGATCTAGGGATGTGTGTGTGTGTGGAATGTGTGTGTGTGTGTGTGTGTGTGTGGAATGTGTGTGTGTGTGTGTAGGTGTGTGTGTGTGTGTGTAATGTGTGGAATGTGTTTCCTAGGAATTCCTAGGAAATCTATAGATTGCCTAGGAATTGTATACAATTCCTGGCTTTCACAAATTGTCTATAACATATACATATGACACATTGTTAAAGAGATAATTTCCCAATTTTCAGTTGCCGATATTTCCATCGACTATTATTTTGGAAGAGATGAGCCCCTACGGACACCTGCCCACACGCGTGTAGAAGAGTGTGGTACCGCATCTATGAAACGCCATTGCTATCAAAAGTGCGGGACAAACCATGCGTGCTTATTGGGCCAATGTTTTTGTGTTAAAGTCAGGTCTTCGTATAAATCTGAAGAAGGTAAGTCAATCGGCCTAGCTTTTTTACCTGACTGCAAGGAAAGGGTACTTGTATGTTTGTATGTATGTAATATTCTTTATTACCTCATATCTTTCAAACCGCTTGACGAATTTATATAATTAAGACATCGTTAGATACGTCTTGACCATCCAAATATTTTTAGAAGTTAAAAAAAAATCAAGCATGGCGGTTTTTGGGAGCCATATAGTGTGTGTCCAAAATTTTGTTCTTCCATACCCATCAAGTGGGGTATCAAAATGAAGGGTTTTAAGAGGTGATTAAAGTCAAAGTCAAATGAATTTATTTCAACTAGGCCATTATGCGGCACTTTTGAACGTTAAAATTTACATGTAATATAAAATTGATTCTACCGTGCATTTGGAAAAGTACATTACAAAAACATATACCACTAATAAGTTAAAAAGTAATTCGAAAAAAAAAAATATAACTATAAAGTTCTAAATAAAAAAAGTTAATTTACAAATCAAAAACCCGACTACTTAAGAAGGGGGTCAGCCAGTTCGCGAAAATGTACCCTCCAACTGCACAACATGATTTTTTCTTGTTTACAACTTTTAGTTCACTTCTTAAGCAGTCGGGTTCTTGATTTTAACTATGTTAGGATCGGCTTCTCATCTGACTGGATGCAGCTAAAAATAACAACTATTTTACAAAGAGTAACTGCCAGACTGATTTCCACAACCAAGTTCAGCTAGGATAACAGTTCATACGGCCTGGCAAAACTGATAATCATATTTTCGGTTCTGCCTACCCTTAACGACTCTCAAACATCGGAAGTGGCAGCCAAAACTAACGACTTAGCGTGTTTGTATTAGAAGAAGATATATCAATCAGTTTGCTGATAGTAGTAAATTAAATGAGTTATCTAAAGTTGAACTACGTTTTTAGAGTTCCGTAGTCAACAAGGAACCCTTATAATTTCGCCACGTCCGTCCGTCTGTCCGCAGCTTAGCTTCTTCGTACTAGAAAACTATATTTTGGCATGGACATACATATTAATCACGCGGACAAAGTGGTAAAATAAAACCTAGAAAAACAATTTTTAGGGTACCTCGTGTACACCCTCCCATGGTGGGTGTATCGTTGGATTGGCCATTGAAACATATTACTGGTCTGTGAAAGCCATTTATCGATTCAGGGATCCGTCTCCGTATATTTAAGCTTTAAATTAAAAAAAAATTGTTAGAGTCAAGTGTCCCCCTGCCAGCTAAATAAATGCTTTTGGATATGTGAAAAATTCAAGGCAGTAGTATATATAACGAAATTAAAAGGAAAACTATCACAGCTAAGTAGGCTTTACAAGTTTACGAGTAATAGACGACCAACTTTAAAATGTACTTGGAAAAATAAAAATAAATATTTTCGTTAGAGGAGTTTTCGGTGTTTTCATTGTTTAAAACAAACTTCAGTATTTTTGGAAAACAATATATCACGGGAATTTAACGCGATGATTTAGATTATTTATTTACCTATTTAACCCGACGTTTCGGCCGTGTTGCAATGATCGTGGTCCCAGGTAGACCATTCCCGTGATATTTTGTTTTCCATTATGAAACGCGAAAGTTTTAAAGTTCATTATTTTTATCTAATTATGTTGGTGAATATAGCTGTTTGTACGGAACCCTCATTGCGCGAGTCCGATTTACACTTTGCCGGTTTTTTATTATTAAATTGACCACGAAAGAGAGAGTTTGGGTCAATTTTAAACGAGGCTTACAGGTAGGTATCCGTTCCTGATTTTGCTTCGAAGTAAACATCTCGCTCTCTTTTAGGGCTTACAATAGTCGGATAACTTTTACTTGAGGAGAAAATGGCGGTTTGCCAAATAGCCTTATTTATTCATAAGTTAAAAATTATCTTATGTAATTAGTAATAATTATCATATCTATATTAAAAAAAATGCACTTAAAAGAACAACACAATCCTCTGCTTTCAGTTTTAGAAAGAGAGATAAAAGAAGAAAAATCAAGTGTAGAAGAAAACACAGGGGCCGAAATTTTATATGAGGATGAAGAGGATGATCAAGAAATACGTAAGGCGATAGATTTATCTTCTGTAATTTAACTTTTACTTAGCACCGAGACGCCTCGTTTGCTAATGCTGGAGACGTCATTGTCAATATTATTGGAACGAAGTTTTGGAACGAAGTTCCTTATCGCGCGTTGCGAAAGGGGACTAGCCGGAAAAAATTAAGACCAAAAGTTGGAACGACACTTTTTGCTATAGTTGTAAGCCGTGCGGCGTGCGCGTGTTTCTCTGTTTGTCTCTCTCTCTCTCTCTCTCTCATAGAAAGCAAGCCAGTTATTTTCAACAACAACTACAACAACAACTCGACAACAACAACAACTCAACAACAACAACAACTACAACAACTCAAAAACTACAACAACAACCAACAACAACAACAACTCAACAACAAATATTAAGAAAGAATATTACGATAGGAAACTTCGTACCATCCGGGTGTCCCTTGACACCTCTCAAGTTTTTTTAACCAAGCATGTCAGTGAGTGTCGCGTGACAATTCTGTCTAAGGCTGTGACAACGGAAGCTTGTGCTCGACGCAATTATGCTTGTGCTCAAAGTATTATTAGCAATAGCGTCTCTAGTCGAAATATGACATTCCTCTTTCTGGTAACAATCTAATTTTTAGGCTTAGTATCGAACCTTCTTAACGTTTCTAAGAGCATACATTGGTTAAAACTTCTACTTTGTCTTTGTTGTTTTTTAGGGTTCCGTACCCAAAGGGTAAAAACGGGACCCTATTACTGAGACTTCGCGGTCCGTCTGTCTGTCTGTCTGTCACCAGGCTGTATCTCATGAATCGTGATAGCTACACAGTTGAAATTTTCACAGATGATGTATTTCTGTTGCCGCTATAACAACAAATACTAAAAACAGAATAAAATAAATATTTAATTAGGGCTCCCATACAACAAACGTGATTTTTTTGCCGTTTTTTGCGATAATGGTACGGAACCCTTCGTGCGCGAGTCCGACTCGCACTTGGCCTTACCTTGAGAATTCCTTATAAGTAGGTACAGAAACAGTATCTTTTTGTTAATTGGGTAATTATTTTAATACTAAAAACAGAATAAAATAAATATTTAATTAGGGCTCCCATACAACAAACGTGATTTTTTTGCCGTTTTTTGCGATAATGGTACGGAACCCTTCGTGCGCGAGTCCGACTCGCACTTGGCCTTACCTTGAGAATTCCTTATAAGTAGGTACAGAAACAGTATCTTTTTGTTAATTGGGTAATTATTTTAAGATTAGTCGCTAAGGCATGAATCTATTTTACTTCTGATTTTAAGAAAGTCACTCAGAAGTTTATAAACACTGTGCCTATTCTTTTTTACTGTCTACCACTCACAAAGACTTTCCTGAAAGCTTATTTTCCATTGTTTCCTGATGCTCCGGAATACTCAAATTTCTGATAAATCGATACCTTCGTCCGGACTTGATTGAATGATAACTATCAATTTCAATCAATTACAAGTAACATGTTAATTAGCGAAGTAACACAATACGCGGGAAGCGGGAGGTACTTTGTGTTACTTCGTATTTTGGTTCCTTCGATTGACGAAAACAAACAAATGACGTCACAAACCAATTTGGGAAAGGGTGTTTCCTCGAAGATTTATAAATTGATTTTAGATGCTTTTGAAGGGCATCCATACTCTTATCTATACTAATATTATAAAGAGGAAAGATTTTTTTGTCTGTTTGTTTGTTTGTTTGTTTGTACCGAATAGGCTCCGAAACTACTGGCCGATTTGAAAAATTCTTTCACCAATAGAAAGCTACATAATTCCTGAGTGACATAGGCTATTTTTTAATCCCGAAAACGGGTCCTGTGGGGTGGCCCACGGGAGCGAAGCCGCGGGGAACAGCTATCTATACTATAATATTATAAAGAGGAAAGATTTTTTTGTTTGTTTGTTTGTTTGTTTGTACCGAATAGGCTCCGAACCTACTGGACCGATTTGAAAAATTCTTTCACCAATAGAAAGCTACATTATTCCTGAGTGACATAGGCTATTTTTTTATCCCGATAACGGGTCCTGTGGGGTGGTCCACGGGAGCGAAGGATGACAATGCATGGTTAGCTAAGTAAGTTCATTCTAAATCTAATATGGCGGACGGCCCAAGATGGCGGACTAGTTATTTTTGTGCACCGCCATGATATGGGTATCAAATGATTAAAGGATTTTCTGAGAAAAATACTAAAAAGCTAGTTTAAAAAAAATATATGTATAATTTTATTTCTAATCATTTTGTTGTAATCCACCTTTTCTTGTATTTTCATAAACAGCATACAACAACGAATCGGAAAACATCGAGGAAGAATTAGTGGAGCAATCGCTAGCACTAAGGCACCACATCGCTCACTTCTGTCCCAATTTAGACAAAGCACGGCTCTGCATCAAAAAATGTATGAAACTTGGGTTACCAGCGTTCTGCGGTAAAGATCATGTTTGCTACTGCGGCCATAAGTACCCAAACTCTATGAAAGATCCGAAAATTGATCCAGGAATGGTCCACAACCAGTTCAAAGACTTGTACACAAAATATTTTGGAAGGAATACCAGAGATAAACATAGAGGCTAAAATTACTGAATTATGTCAGGCAGTCTTTTTAACAACTTTTCGAAAGTGTTTTTTTTACGCGTTGCAATGTCAGTAAGTTTTGAAGTAATAAAAATACAATAAAGTTATGCTTCGTTTAATTTTTATCCTATTTTATTATATTTGGACTTAAGACATATGCCAGAATAAATTGTAGCTAAGGAGTGGAATTCCTTGCCAGAGTCTTTGTTTCCTGATAGCTACCACCTTGGGGTATTTAAGTCAAGAGTGAATAGGTTACTTCTTAGCAAGCGATTTACTGTCGACCACATACACATACACGTTTAGTTTGGATGAGAATGCATGGTTACTGAAGTGATGTCATTCTAAATCCAATATGGCAGATGGCCCAAGATGGCGGACTAGTTATTCTTTGTGCACTCCCATGATATGGGTATCAAATGAAAGGATTTGCTGAGAAAAATACGAAAAAGGCTTGTTTTCAAAAAAATATTTTTTAATGAATAATTTCTTATCAAAATCATACACAACAATAATTACATAAAGTGACGTTCTGTCAATGACAACAGTTCTCAAAAGTCCAAAATGTAGCGCTTGTCAATCCCATACCTATATATTGGATATTTTGATAACCGATGATAATCGCTGATATAATGTCACTTCTTATAGGTCTTGCCTCCCAAGTGAAAGAATTTGATATTTTGCTAAACATAGATTATCCAAACCAATCCTTAACATGTCTGTACAGTATTACTTGTTTTCAATTCGACCTAAAATTCTTTAAATAATGTTGAACACATTTATTGCTGCATCAGAGATGTTCATTACAAACATCATCCCGACTGTGCATTCACCTGCACCATGAATGACCTGTATAATGCCTCTGACGCTGCAATAAACGCGGCCACCTACTGGGCTCAAAAAGTTTGATCAAATGTACTTACTATAAGGGTCAAAATTGCAGTCACACTATCAAAACAGAAAAGGCAATCTTTTTGTAGGCAGCAGAATTTCAACTTTTCGCGGCTAGTAGAATAATCTATACTTTAATTTCTGTACAAAATATTAAATCAGTTGTAGATAATTTAACTTCTTCTACAAAAACTAGCCATTTGAGTTTTGGGAGAGTATGACTGCAATTTTGACCCTTGACTGTACCATCAATACGAAAAAGAAAGAATTACAATAATTATTATATTTTTATTGTCACTTTATTCTTTATACAGGGCTTTCTAATCCAGAACCCTACGTTCTATGTATCAAAACTTTTTTACAAATCCAAGGCTTCATCGTGCGGGCAGCAGATGCGGTTCGACATGAGTAATGACGGCACGAGTTTAATTTATACGAGCTGATGAATAATTTGGGGCTATCAAGCATGGAATGATGCGCCAAAGGGAGCGAGGATGTTGGAGCTAACCGCGGATACGTGAGGTGTTAAAGTTGTACTGGAGATTTGTTGAGGTGGCTGAAATTAAATCGTTGTTCATATTTTTCCTTGGAAACTAGAATATATTATGAAGCGCATATGGCTGTTTGACCAGGGTGCAGGGTTAATAATTTAGAAGTTTATTTAGTTTGGCAAATAAGGCATTCAACAGTCAGTTCAGTTATTGGTCCCGTATGGTGTCGGACGTAAAGAATACGGCTGAAATGATGAATGATGATGAAGATGATGTGATTGGTTGGCTCTCGCATTTTGTATAGTTCTTTCCTCTACTTGACTCCACCTCAAATAAACCTCAATTTATCACGTTGGTAGTGTATGAAAGGTGAAACAAATATTTTAGTTTCGAGAGTTTTCAAATAACAAACTGTAACATGACAATATTTTTTTAACAGCTGATTTCATTAAAGTTACTACATCGACGACTTTGCCTCTGTGTCACCTCTGACCTAGAAGAGCAAGCCAATCTATACAAATAAATAAAATTGAAGTGTCTGTATGTAATATCAAAATAACAACGTTTTATTGAATGCACGTGAAAGTATATACGGTACTAACAACAAATAAGCAATTTTTAAGATTTTTGTCTGTCTGTCTGTCTGTTTGTTCCGGGTAATCTCCGAAACGGCTAGACCGATTTTGACGGGACTTTCACTGGTAGATAGCTGATGTAATAACGAGTAACATAGACTACGTTTGATTACGAGAGAATTCATAGTTCGGGCGGAAAACTAAAAAATAAAAAAATATTTTTTACGAGTTTGACGCGGACGAAGTCGCGGGTAACAAATATTTATAAATAAAAAAATAAAAATAAAAAGTAGCGCTCGACTCAAAGTTGAGACGAGTGAAGGAAATAAATAAGAATATAGAGGTTAGTGAAACAAGCTGTGATGGTTCGTTTGGTGCAAATGTTTTGATACCACCAGTGCACCCTAGCTCTTTATGACAGACATGGTCAACTAAACATGAGTACTACATCGAAGTCAGGTTGGGCTCAATTCAGCTAACGTAAAGGTACTTTAAGGTCTGTAATTGCACCTAATGGTGGTACTGAAGATGTAGTCATCGGGTACGTCCGAGGCGACTTCGTATTGCTCTCTGGTCTTAATGAGCTAGAACAAACGTGCAATTAATTGCTATGCGATAGTTGTATGAACCTCAAGAAACTTAGATAAAGTACCTATAGATGAAGCCCTGGCGTGGCCGCACATGAGACAACAATAATTAGTTCTGGTGTTACAACTAGAACAAGAACACTATAACCCACCATCGCACTGACACATTATCTATAAATATCCCAAATTCCTTGTCTCAATTAACACATAATACCACGAAATCACAGAAAATCAAACAAAACCGAGTTTGTTTGTCAAACCTGCCATTAAATTAGAGTTTGACAAACAACAGAAACTGGCCATAGTGACAAAGACAAAAAATCATCTTTTGACCTTATTATTTACATGGAGCTGCCAATTAGCCATCTCGCTCTATCAATCAAGCTCATTTTAAGGCTTAATTTATAGGTACTTTATCTAAGTCAAGAAAGCATGGATATTTTTGTAGATGTGCGCACACTTGTGGTAGTAGCAAAATGATGTGTCGGCAACTTTAAAAATTGCATGGCCCTGCAATTTCAGTGCAACGCGATAGTTGCATAAGAGTCGTTTTCTATATATGAAACAATCAGAATGAACATAAAAAAATCTTTTCAGAATAACATCTTAAATTACTATTAATCGTATAAAATGTTCCTTTTGTAAATCTTTCTAATAATATTGGCTTTATCCTTTTCTTTGTTTTCTCCGTTTCCATGACGAATATCCATAGTATCCATACTAATATTATAAATGCGAAAGCAACTCTGTCTGTTTGTTACATTTTTACGTTTAAACCGCTTAAACAATTTAAATTTAATTTTGTCAGGAAGATATTTTGAGACCCTGAAAATTACATAGGATAGTTATATTCCCAGCAATCATACTTAAAAAGTGGAATGGCGTTTGGCGGCGAATGGAAGAAGTTTGTATGGTGAACTAATAATTTGTCAATTAAGGCGGCGGTGGTTCTAAAGCTACGCAGACGAAGACGCGGGCAAAAGCTGCAACTTAATAATCGCAATTGCACTCGCGCAATGTGTTACGTATGTGCAATTGTTACATGATGACGCGATTATTGCAGAAAGATTAACGCAAGTGTGTTCTTGCTTTTAGTTACAACTTTCTTTCTATTTAAAAAAAAAGTTGTCCCACACTAGGAATTTCTTCCTGTATCGTGGGTGCGTTTACAAACATATAAACTCACATACACAACACCCAGAGCCGGAACAACTATCTGTAGGTCATACAAATATTTGTTCCGTGCGGGAATCGAACCCGCGACACGCAGCGCAGCAGTCAATCACTGCGCCAACCCTGCGCCCATCTAAACCATCCAACTGTACCAACCAAATAAACCATCCAGTCTGTTTGTTGCTCTGGTTTGGTTAACAATACTATAGTGAGTGCTAGAAAGTACGTTTGTTTAGAAATGTTATTGGATGTATTTCAGCTGTCGGTCTGTCGTCTGTCTGTGTGAGGTAATAAAATTGAATAAATTGCTATAGCAATTAACATTGCAGAGCAGTGGTGGCCCAGTGGTATCGGCCGCGACTTACAAGTTGTAGGTCGTGGGTTCGAGCCCAGGCAGGCGCTTTACTTTGTGTAAATTATTTCATTACCACTGCTCTCAAAACGGTGAAGGAAAACATCGTGAGGAAACCGGCATGTCCTAGAACCAAAAATTCGAAGACATGTGACATCCACCAACCCGCACTGGGCCCGCGTGGTGGATTACGGCCCATCCCCTCTCACAGAGAGGAGGCCTGTGTCCCAGCAGTGGGAACATTAATAGGCTGATGATGTGATGTGTGTGAAATTGCTATAACTGCAGATAGGCAGTCACTCCATGTAAAATACTGGTACTCAGCTGAATCCTGTAAGACTGGAAGCCGACCCCAATATAGTTGGGAAAAGGCTAGGTAGTTGATGAAATTGCTATAACTTACCAACAACGTGAAATAAAGAAAACTAAGATGAAAGTACTGCAGTGAATTGTTCTTATCAATATAAGAAACGTATTTTAGTATTCTAGAATTAATATGATCTTAGATTCATAAATTAACTTACAGCTAAACCGCTGGTTAAAGCTATGCTTCAGCATCATCACATATGAGTTTTCTACGTAACGGAAATGAGCACTAAGAATTGAATTTCGAAAATCAAACCTCAAAGCGGTATTATACACTAACAAGCAATGAAACAGTTCCAGTGACATAGCACCAAATTACTTCTAAACGGGAAAGGCTAGCTTAATGACGCCGTCTGCAATATTGAAGTACATTTAACAGCGCATCAGAATATTACCAACTAAAAACGTAAATATTGTGATCAAATTTTACATTAAATGTGGCATTTTGTGATTGGAACTTTTTCATTGCTCGGCAGTTTACTATAGGGCAGGGGTCACTAATTACTTTCATTTTGGTTCCGATTTAAAAATATTATCATCATCACGGTCCGTAAGGCTTAAAGCTACCTGAGTATACTTTAAAGATTTATTTAGATTTCAAATATAAATGTGCATAAGTTGGTGCAGGCTAATGTCATACCTCCGGTGTAGGTGTGAGATGGAACACCGGGGTGGTTTTTAGTCAGTAGGATTCTGATAGACCCCTCCGCCCCCCGCAAGACGGAGGGCATCCAATGAGCATTTTCCTCCCCGGAACCAAAAAAAAGCTATTGTCAGTAAATCTTGGACATGTTCATGGGTAAATATACTCTGAAATTTACTTGTCCACCGCGATGACTGACGATCTCGAGGTCCGCGCTCTTCCGTTGTAGTATCAACGGACAGCAGTAAAGACAAAGCGAGGTATAAATTATTGTTATACGTACTCAATAAAACAAAGACACAAGTAAATCATATTGTACTGTTTACTTAAGGTCCACACAAAATAGGTTGGCGGTCCGGATCCGGACCGCGGGCCGCCATTTGCTAAACCCTGCAATAGGGAATGAAAATTTGTATGGAAGTTCGTCACTTTCGCCAATGGGAAATGTCATCGGGCATACGGATTCTATAACATAATTAGCATTTCCCGCGGCTTGGCTCCCGTGGCCTACCCGCAGAAACTGTCTTTTTTGCGGGATATTATTTACAAATTAGTCAAAACTAAACTATTGTTACGGATATGAAGTCAGCCTACGTGCAACCGACCAAAGCCCGCCGAGCCCGCCGAAGCTAAGCCGCCATGTTGAAGCCTCCTCTTCAGTCAAGCCATGACAAGCAGTGGGGATGTGTTAATATAAGCGATTGCCCGAATTTTATTTATCCATTTCACTATACTAACAATACAAAAAAGTAGGTACACCTAGTCGTCGTAGTACTCCTCCACATCGCTGTCGTCCAGGAACGTGCACAGAAGACTGGCCGCATTGCCACATTGATTGGTAATGCTGATGCTTTGCGCAAAGAACGAGCCAGCCCACTGGTCACGCACAGTATCGATCAGTCGGCGAGAGATCTCCTTAACCTCTGACGCGTTTTTCGTACCTACGCATGTACGTAAGAAACGTGCACTTGGGCCCCATGATGCCAAAACTGTAATTACCACAGCCCGCCGTACTAGGAACCTCTTTATTATATTAGTTTATGTAAATGTTTTACTACTATTATATTAGTAAATACCACAAAACAGCCGCTATGCTTAGCAGATGGTTTGTTAAGACAATAGTTAAGGCGATGATAGCTCAGTGGTAGTGACGTCGGATACCGAGACGAAGGTCGCGGGTTCGAATCCTACAATGAGCTTGAGCTTTCGGTGAAGGAAAACATCGTGAGGAAACCATAGCACGGTGGTAGGGTACTTTGTAGTACCCGCCTGGCTGGCAACCACCCTCAAGTTGAAAATCTGTCGCCAAGCACCTTCCGGTGTGTTCCGACAGCAGCACTTGAGAGCCAGTTCCCTTCTAGGCTTTGTGTGCTTACCACCATCGGCCACATCATCACTGACCACGGTGAGATTGTGGTCAAACACAGGCCTATACATAGTAAAAAAAAAAAAAAAAAAAAAAATTGTTCGGGCCACTTATATGTTCAAATAGGAATTCGTAACCATGTTTATAATAATTCACTTCAAGTAGTAAGACGAACTACATAAACTCACACCCGTTGAGAATACTAACACCTAACGTAATAAGCAGAAGTTCTTCTCAGAGACTTCTACAGTGCGATACAATATAGCTTGTTATAAACTTTAACTTCACTTCTACCTAGTTTTGAAAATAAATATCATACAAAAGGACACACACGAATCTTATTGGACATGACATGTTCTTCATAACCGCCGTGCATGAAGTAAACGAAGCAAAAGAAGTGTCAAGATCGTAGCAGATCGCATTCTGTAGTTTCCGCTAACCTTCATGGAAAAATTCATAATTTATGTTGTACAATCAATCAATCTACCTAGCCTTTTTCCAATTATACAGAGGTGGGCTTCCAGTCTTACCGGATACAGCTAAGTACCAGTGTTTTACATGGAGCGACTGCCTATCTGACCTCCACAGTCCAGTAACTGGGTAACACGATACTCCATGGATAAATTAAAAAATCTTGCACATTTGAAATAAAAATAAACATTTTAATCTTAATAAATATATATAAAAATAATTAATTAAATAATATAAATTAAATGAAACACAAAAAGGCGTGAGTTTATAAATGTACTAGCTTCTGCCAGCGGCTTCGCCCGCGTGAATGTCGAAAATTATTCCAAGGGACACAAAATTATTCCACATATTACCGGGATAAAAAGTATCCTATGTGTTAATCCAGGGTGCTAGCTACCTCTATACCAAATTTCATTAAAATTGGTCCAGCCGTTTGAGCATGAAGAAGTAACAAACATACAAACACACACACACTCTAAACATTATCTTTTGTAATATTATTATTAGTGTGATGTGTACGAGTATCTGTTAAAGTTCCAGTCCTCTGCAAGACAAAGGCTCTTCTCAGATATGGAAGGCATGAGTATAAATCACCACGCTAGCCCAAGGCTGGTAACTGGTTTCCGAAAATTATTTAAACTTACATTAGATATTGGTAAAATTGTTGGTTTGTAGGAGCTTCTTTTTGGAAGTACAGATCTAATTACTACATCGTCAAGCGGTTTTCGATATTTCGTGATAGGTGAATGAGTGACCTTTCAGTTTTATTTAAATAGATGTCTACTGTGCGGGTCAAAAACAATTTTTATTTCTTTACTTCCTATGAATAAATAGTAAGTACCTACTGTATGCCCGCTGGATGCCAAATGCCAAAGCATGAGGATCAGTCTTTGTGGCATCTTTCAATTGAAATGTTGATAGTTATGTTTCTAATGTGAAGGAAACACTCTATTGTACGAATTGCAATAGAGTCTGTAAACCTTCGATATAATTTAAGTGAACCAAGAGAAAGTAGTTGCTCGCAGAGTGGATGGCCGATGGGGTAGATAAGTTCTGGAGCGGCGACCGCAAACCGGAAGACGTTGCGTTTGAAGGCCTCTCACCAGTTGGACCGATGACCTGGTGAAGGTTGCAGGGATCCGCTGGATGCGGGACCGGTCAATGTGGCGACGCCTGGGGGAGGCCTATGTCCAGCAGAGGACGTCTATTGGCTGATATGATGATGATGATGAGGGAAAGTAGTTGGTATACTGTAATATCCACGAAATGTTTCCTGCTGGTTTCCGAAAATCGAACAATATCCATTAGAATGCAAACCAAATAGTAAATAAATCCTGTAAATGTACTAACAAAACCCCACATCCTTCATATTAGCATTAACATTGTGTTCAAGCAACTCGAGTGGCCTATTGTTCCACACTGCAAACAAACCAACATAGTTTTACAGTTTACTCCAACCTTGTGTCAAAGAGATGGGGTTCATTTTGCATTGTGGATTCGTGATGATAAGTTGGTTTAAAGAGACATGGTGCAAAAGCAAGTTGATTTGATTATACATTCGGTTTCCACCATGAAATCTATTGTTCTTTTAATTTTGTATGGTGCACCGATGCGATTTTCGTCCATGTTTTTGAGTGGCTTTGCGTGTCTATAGTCTTTGCCTCGAAATTTAATTTTAATTGTTTTTTTAAATAAATTATTAAAGAAAGTGACATAAATGTGTAGCGCGAACTACTCCCTCTCAATGGAATGACCACGTTTTATTATTTACTTAATCGAAGCATCCGATTTTATTTGGGACAACCTTGCTTCTGTCCTGAACTACAATTGTTGCGTTCTTTTTAAGTTTGTTTTTAACCGACTTTCCAAAAAGGAGCAGGGCCTATGTCCGACCGTATGTATTATTATTTATTTTGTTCTTATGCTAGCAAACCCAATGTACCAATTGTTCATACCTCGTCTTTCAATCATGCAAGCGCTCAATCTTTGCCAAGTTTCAAATAAATAATACGTACGAAAATTGTGTCTGTATTTTCAAACTACTATTTTCCCATACCGAGTATCAAATACTGTGAAATTCCGGACCGAAATATCTGTTCATATAAGAAATATTTCAATGCATGTTGTCCAATACCAGGGAACCAGGAATATACCCAGTGCTTGGATATACAATGGACAAAATCCGTCCGATCTGTTATTGTTTTGTTGCATTTGGAAGTGTTACATTTTCAGTTTCCACAAATTTTCTCTTCGAAACAACAGGGGATATTTTTGTTCTGATTACCGCAAAAATTGGAAAAAAATTTGATAAAAAAATGTGTTTGATATGGAAAAAAATATTTTTCACCATCAATTGAATTACTAAATAAAAAAGGCCAGAAAGAATATAATAAATTAAAATTATTTAAGGTTCAATATTTTTTCTATAAATCATACTAATGCTGTTTTTGCTACATTAATGTATTTACATAAATGAAATATATTTACTGCATTGTGCGAAATACAGGTCTGATTATGATTAGATAAATCAGTAGAAGATTGTCCGAGCTTTTACTATATATAGTTATATTAAATTTAATAAATATACGGGAACGAAGCTATAGGAAAAGCTAGTTCCCATAGGTTCGTTCCCTTGGCCTTTGCGTGGCGTTTGCACTTGTATTTTCCGCAATTAAAAAAGCATGTGACGCTCTTTCACGTTCTTCTCTTTACAAACACAGAAACAAACAAACAGTTTGATATTTATAATATTAGTGTAAATAGTGCCATAAAAACAATAACACTCTACTCCTCCGAACTTGATTGCACCATTTCCGTTTCAGAAACGTTATTCGGAATGCAATTTAATATCTGACAGATCCATACATCATGAAAGAAACGTAAGAATAGTGTCTGACAGCGCTGACAGACCCTCTAATTCTATCCGAAGCTGCAGGGGTCCTTTTGGTCGAGTTGTCACGAACATTAATAAGCTCACACAATTCACCTAGTATAAATTGACCCGTGATGAAAAGGGGAAGATTGAAACGATATTCGTTTAAAATATTGAGGACTAGCTGATGCCCATGGCTTCACCCGCGTTGGAATAGTAGTTAATATCATCATATATTATATGTTTAATTATAAAGTATAAGCTTTGTTACCTTCGATCAAAAATATACCAGATAACAATCCCATGCAAAACTTCTATTAAAAACTGACGCCAATTGTGTTTAGGTAATTCTAAGAATTCTGGTTAAAATAAATATGCATTAATGCAAATTCAACCTTAAATGCAGTGTTTAAAGTTGCATTCACAAAACTATGTACAAAAAGCAATAAAAATTGTATGAGCTTGCTCGCCGCTCAACATACATCAAAACAAATTTAGTCCTACACGCATGTTTTAAAAATCACAAAGTTCCAGAAAATTCGATGTTTATTACAATAGTTGGTCAATCAATCGTAATATTTGGCAATTGATTCATATTTACTATTTAATTCGGTTTTTACTTTATGAAACACACATAAGTGATATAAACTTACCGAAAAAAGATATTCCTTCCAAAATCAAGGTATTACGGTGGTTATTTGCACAATTTTTGAACACAAATTGCGGCATTTTTAACGACTTAATGTAGGCTATGATTGGACCATATTAATTTGAAATAAGACCACAACTGTATTTGTGGCCATATTTTACGGTCCGTTTTTGAAGCGCTGACCGGGCATCTAGTTTATCGAAGTTTGTTACTGTAAGTTTTCATCGTAATCCGTTTAGATTTTTTTATGTGAAAGAGCTCTTGCATACTTCCATTTCTTTCCTGAGTATATAGAAAGAAAAGAAAGAAAAAGTGTTTATTTGTCACAAAATGACATTTAATATAGGAACATACTTAAGCTAAACCCTTAAAATAGTATTAGTAGTACTTAAATTATAATAAAGGATTTATTAAATTTGGATTTAATAAATCCAAATTTAATTAATTATATATATATATTGTATGTGTTGTTGTTTTTTTGTTGTTGTTGTGTTGTTGTGTATTGTTGTTGTTGTTGTGTTTTTATATATTGTATTATTATTTAATTTTTATTTAATTTTTTTTTTTTTTTTATTAATTTTTTTAAATTTGGTTTGTTTTTTTTTTTTTTTGGATTTGATTTTTGGATTTATTATATAATAAAGGACTGACGTAAAAAATGAATTTAGGTTGTTGCCGCAAAACATAATAGTGTTGTAACTGCTTTGTGAAATTATGCCTATGTCGCGTTGAAATGTCAAGATATACTGGCCACCTTCTAGTTATGAACAGGGTACCCTGTGTCAATATGATGGTGTCTGTGTTTCAATGTGTTTCTGGACTATAATAATATCATCAAAGTGCGTTTAGATGAAATAGGTAGTGTAGTTTGGGTATTTAGTGATGTATCCTCTTCAATCAAGTCGATATATCGAAGTCCTCTGCTGGACTTAAGTTTCTAAGAATTTGTATTAAAAGTCTGTCCCAGGTATTCCTTCACTTAAGCAGTAATGCTCGCGTAGGAGGAGGCGGACCGCGTGAGGGAGACGCAACGGAGACTCCCTCGCGCCCCTAGCCACCGCAGGAGACGCCCTGGGCGTCGGGAGTCGCAAGCCGATTCCCGGCCACCGTAGACACGGGCTTGCGGACAGCAAGTAATGGGTAGCTCGCCGTCCGATAAGGACCAGGCCCGAGTCGACGGCGCGTAGTGTTCCACGCGCGCCTCAAAGAGATGTCAGCAAATATTGACGGAGCCCGCTAGGGCCGATGTCTGTCTGGGTCGCGGATAAATTTGAAAGAGTGTTACCGCGACCCTGGCACAAACAACTGAAGGAACACGGGTGGGTTTTAATCAGTAAATCTCTGACATCCCGCTTCACCCAGAGCGGGAGAAGTCATTGGATGATTTCGCACACAAAAAAAAAATGTTATTCTTTCGCTTCACTTACCGATACGCGATCTCCAATCTAGGACTCAGCTCCATCGGCTATCGGCCATCCGTCAAACATGGTCAACCTACTGCCACTTCAGCTTGCTAACCCTGGGATTTAGAATAATGTCACTTAGCTAACCATGCATTGTCATCCAAACTAAACGTGTATGCAAAATCCTAATCAGATTTGACTCGAACACACTTACATACATACATACATTGCAAGTTTAATAAGAGCTTGTAAAATAGTAAAGGCACAGACAGGTCTATGCGACGCAACAGTACGACATCGATGCGTCAACAATTTTTATTGAAATGATTCTACAGATAATTCTAAATGTTTCAAAAATTAAGTTATTGCTTTTTTGTCACGACGCGCGTGCTTTGCTGACTAAAAACCTGATTGTGCGAAAATAAGTACCAACATTACCTACTTACATAATATAATATAGAAGTACTCACGAGAAATAAGTATATTACAAATATAAGGATATTCAAAATCAGTTTTGTTTGAAAGTATCGATTGAAACCGAGAACTTTTCAATACGAGCACTTGTGAGTGTTTTCAGATTGCTCAAAACTTTTTCATCTTTAGAATTATTTGGAACGCTTATTCGTATGTGCTTTTAAATACTGATGACTGTGAACATTATGTGAACGTTTATAGCCAATCCAAATTAATTTTATATAGAGGTTGAATTAATGGATGGTTTGTACAAGTTCATCTCTGGAAGTGCTGCATTTGTAGCCAAGTTGACAATCTACAATCGCTAACGCTAGTAGAAAACGGATCAATGTATGGGAATGACACTCGGAACGTTAAGTCACGTGGTCAGACTATACAAATAGAAGGCGTTAACGATTGTAGAAAGAGATTCGATACGAAACGTTTGTAACTTGGCTAGGGGGACAGATCCGATTACGAAAAGTCATTTATTAATAAACAATTGTACTATAACTGAGTTAGTAGTAGTTAGCATTTGAAGTCCACTGCCATAATGTTGAAAGTCCAAAAACATTTTGGGTCACTTTACAACAATAGATGACCGAATGACATTACTCTTGAATACCGAATGACATCTTCTTGACAGTAATCTTGATTTGTAATCAAGCAGCAATATCGCTTGCAGTCCCGAGATAAATATGTTTTAAATATTTAGCTACACCGTTAGAACGCTCAGCGTCATAAAAATAAAGAAAAATAAGTACGAAAAAAAATAAATAATACGATGATAAGGTTATATTACATAAATAAAAAAAAAATCATATCTTCAGGTCTGAGTTTTTTTTTTTCACCTTTTATAAACTTTACAGCGGTTTGAGAAACCTCATTAAACTTAGTGCTTATTATAAATATTGTACAGTATTTGAAGGGTCTGGCAAATAGTCATTGAAAAAGGCGGGATCTTTATGGGAATGAGGGAATAATACGCCTTACCTGATGATCGAAGATAGCCCACGTGCTGCATCTTACTCCAAAATGGCGACGGCGTCAATCTCATTCAAAGCACATGAATTTTTAGGAAAAACCCGTGACTGTGGGATAGACGGGGGTGAAGCCAGAGTAAAAGCTTATGATTAACATTAATGTTAATTGAATTACATCCTGACATTGAAAGTTACTTTTTACTACATATTATAATATATCCCTACTGTATATAATAACGAAGCAATCCAAACGTTTACACAAAGCTTTGTAAACCTAAGAAAACGGCCTTGAAAGACACATTCAAAGTTCTTCCGCATAAACACAGCCCCTGCATGAAGATAACGTCATCACTTGAACATCTGTTTACCTTCCTCAAATCTTGCCGTGAGGAATTAACTTAATTAATGTGTCCAAAAACTCAAAAACGGATTAGTATGAGATCCCGCTGCAAAAATCTACAGGTTATTTTTTTTTTTTAATTTTTAACCGACTTCAAAAAAAGGAGGAGGTTCTCAATTCGTCGAAATCTTTTTTTTTTATGTTTGTTCCCCGATTACTGTAAGACGCCTGGACCGATTTGGTAAATTCTTCTTTTGTTTGAAAGGGTATATTTCCCATATGGTCCCATAGTCATCAAGTCAGGATCTGATGATGGGATCTTGGAGAAATCGAGGGAACTCCTCAAATATTATAGGCATACATATAGCGATTTTGGTATTTTTATCAACAATGCAATCATCTGCACACAGAAAGTAACATTTGGTGAAGTGGAACTGGTGAAGAAGACCACAGATGGCCAATAGAATTCCTTAATGCTAAGTATGTCATGGGTTATAAGATATCTAGAATAGTTTAACGACTATGATGAAGCAAATAGTGCTGATGAAAATGGTTCCATCGAACTGATCTGATGATGAAGCCGGCAGGTAGGCACTGGTACTCCGAAATAAAACAATGTATCCTAGTCGAGTATGAGCTTATTGGAATCGTCATGAGATGTACTTTGGCTATATATGATATTTATTGCAATTGGAAGTACCTATCAAAACTAAAAAGAGATAAATAAAAACTTTTTAACAAAAAATTAAACTGACTTCCAAAAAAACACTGCAAAACGAAAAATAACTTTCTTTTTCGAAGTCGGTGTCGAAACACGGAAAACAATAATGTACCAAAGACACCGACTTCGGAAAAGAAAGTTATTTTTCGTTTTGCAGTGTTTTTTTGGAAGTCGGGTTAATTTTTTGTTAAAAAGTTTTTTTATGAATGATTTTTTGGTATATATTACTGGGCAGAGTTGCCTGACTGCATTTGGCCGAAAACAGTATTTTTTTAACTTTGCCTACACCAGAAATTTCTCCTGTATCGTGGGGTGCGTATGAAACATCTAGTTCTCATTTAGCCGCTATTCATTCATGTGTTACCAGGTTTAGCAGGTAAATTGGCATCCCACATGTTGTGGCTAACTGAGAGCTGGTAACATTTTTTTTCCTATTTTCTACACCACTTTTAGTCAAATGACGATGGATTCACTTGAAAAACTTATATATTCTTATTTTGGGTTCATCATCACCAGGATCAGTCTTTTAATGTTCCGGGAAACAGGCCTCCTCCTCCTCTTTCTGTGAAAGGGAATGGGCCGTAATCGACCACGTGGGTCCAGTGCGGGTTGGTGGATGTCACATGTTTTCGAATTTTTGATTCTAGGACATGTCGTTTTCCTCACGATGTTTTCCTTCACCGTTTTTAAAAGCAGTGAAGTTGAAATAATTTACACAAAGTAAAGCGCCTGCCTGTGTTTGAACCCACAACCTACAACTTATAAAGTAATTGTGACTAGATATTTCCAGGCAACCCTGCAGAAATATATTCTCCTATTAAGTATCAATCAATCTGCCTAGCCTTTTCCCACCTATATTGGGGTCGGCTTCCAATCTTACCGGATTCAGCCGAGTACCAGTGTTTTACATGGAGCGACTGCCTATCTGACCTCCACAACCCAGTAACTGGGTAACACGGTACCCCTTGGCAAGACTGGTGTCAGATCTCAAGCTTCAGCCTACCCGTAACGACTGTCAAAGATCTTCAAATGACAGCCGGGACCAACGGCTTAACGTGCTTTCCGAGACACGGAGGAAGCTGGGTATGTTGAAATGGTCACCCATCCACGGACCGACCTCGTCAAGCGTTGCTTAACCTTGATGTTCAACCCATGTGGCTGTTATTATTTAGCCACGAGTTCCTCCTTCTAAGTATCATTCATGAGCTATTCTCCTATTAAGTATCATTCATGGAAATTAAGTATAATGGAAAAACCTGATTTCTGCAGTCGGATCTTAGGCTAAATGAATTATCAGGTAAGAGAAGCTACCCCAGCCAAGTCAATGAGCAAAATATAACATAATTCATTTCAATAATTCACAGAAGAAACTTTGCCCTTTTTAGATGTCTCTCCTTGATATTTGTGTCTCTTTCTAACGCGTTGTGGTGGGTAAATAGCTTTGTCTCGCTCTAATACGCGTGAAGTATTGCCAACTTTAATGATATCTTCTTTTTATGCATATGTTAGGATAACGAATTGCGTTTTTGCTTTAGTGCGTGGTAAATATAATATTTTAAGTTTCTTTTGCTTTTTAATTAATATTATATTCTATGAGCAAAAAACAAATCTTAATACTGTTATGGTTTTTCCTTATTAAATGCTTATCTACGTATACAAAAGTAATAATAAAAAAAATCTTCATTCAATGCTAAATTGCCGTTGAAAATAAAAATAAAATGTCACGTATCTGTATCTCTTTTATAAATAATTCAAAAGGGGATTATGTTGTGCCAGAACACTTCGTACACCCGATATAAAATGCTAATAAAAATAAATAAAATAATAAGTCCCCCGAAACCCCTTAATCCTGTGCGTTGTAAAATAATCTCAAAAATCCAAGTCGAGCACACTCCCATTTCGCGCAGCTTCACTTCGATTGGCTACGGATCCCTCGTAGCTCGTAGCAACGTGAGGCTGTCGTACGGGAGACCCGCTACGGAGCGGACGTTGCTACGCCGTAGCAACCGAAAGGGGGACCTTGACACGATTGTCACACCCCGAATTTCGTTTATCTTCTCGAATAATTCGATTTAAATTATAAATTGTGTGCTATTTCTCGTGGAGTACAGTGTTCAATGTATCGGTACACTTTCGGCCAAATTGAATGATACCTTTCACTTTCGAGTGTTTGTTTAGTGTGCGTGGACATTGACTATTCGACGAGTTTGCACGTGGAGTTAGTAGTACTAAAGGTGAGTACTGACTTTCCATTCATCATTTTACTATGGTTTTTATTTTATTTCTTTCGTTGTGCTGTGCACACATTTTCAAAATTCTTATAATCATTGAAGAAAAAACGTATCATAATATTGTTGTATACAGCTTTCTGAAACGACATGATAAAAAATTAATCAACAGAAAATCTTACAAAAAGGAACCTCTGCATCTACCAAAACATCGTTTTTAATATCAGTCAATACTAAATGGGATTCTATATTATTCGTGTGTATAATTCTATATTATTCGTGTGTGTGTGTAGTAATATCAGTCAATACTAAATGGGATTCTATATTATTCGTGTGTATTGAACGAATAAATGTAGACCCAAAAACTATAATAAATGTGTTTCCCAGAATATGCGGCTTATTTTCTCTGAATTATTGTAAATTTATATGTGTAATTTTGTTTATAATTAATATTATATTACGGCAAGAAATTCCTATATTTCATATAGATATTTAAAAAAAACACTAGAATGCAAATTGGTGGAACTTTAAGCTCATAGTGACAAAAGCTATACTCCTGTTTTTTGTGTGTAACACTGGTTAAAGCATTGTCACTTAACATCAAATGAGATAGTGGTCGAACGCAAGCTTTATTGGAGTAAAAAGCATTGCCTCCCTTCTGGGATAGTCGGGTAAAAAGGATCAGTACGTTTAGGTACAATATATTGTTGTTGATTCCTGTAGAATATGAGTAGGCTTATTTCTGGCTTAATCAAACTGAGAAGAGAATTGTGTAATTTTGATTTACTATAGAATTGCAAAAAAACTACACGTTTTTAAAAATTTATGAAATTTTAAATTTTATTTACAAAAAATTTGAATACTAAAAAAAAAATACGTTGTTTCGTGTGTTTGGCATTTTCAAAAGCAATGTATCACAGTTTCAACATATCGGGATTTGCAGAATAATCATCAATCATTCGTTTTGCCACTTAAGCATAACGACATTCGTAAATGAATTTTAGTTTCAAACAACTTCCATCAAAGATATATCAAGTTTTAAAGGTGACACCTGTGTTACGTAAGAATGAAGATAGGGTCAGAAAAAAATACGCGGGAATTTAGGGTAACAAATTTTCAGAGATGTTAAATTTATCAAAGTGCCTGTAAAATAATAATCATTTGTTAACTGTCGGAATATTCCAAATATATAAAGTAAGTCTAAGGCCCGAAGAAAATAGAAAAACAGGTTCCTAAAAACTTAATTAGTGTTAATGATAAAATGATAATAATATGTCAATTGCCAAAGGGAAACATCATGAGTGTCTCTTTTGAGTAAGAGTAGGTACTTGTTACATTTCTTCAAGCTTTGTAAAACCCTTCGATTTTTTTTTTGTCTTCGTTTGTAGCATTCCTTTCGTGCGGCTGTTATTATTTAGCTCGTGGCTAAATAATAACAGCCCCACTGGTCGATCATCAAGGTTAAGCAAAGCTTGACGAGGTCGGTCCGTGGATGGGTGACCATTTCAACATAACGAGTTTCCTCCGTGCCTTGGAAAGCACGTTAAGCCGTCGGTCCCGGCTGTCATTTGAAGATCTTTGACAGTCGTTATGGGTAGTCAAAAAAAAGCTTAAGATGATACCAGTCTTGCCAAGGGGTGCCGTGTTACCCAGTTACTGGGTTGTGGAGGTCAGATAGGTAGTCGCTCCATGTAAAACACTGGTACTCAGCTGAATCCGGTAAGACTGCAAGCCGACCCCAATATAGTTGGGAAAAGGCTAGGCAGATTGATATTGAAGCATTCCTTTGTTGGTTACTTACTTACAATTTAAAGAAGCTAGTGTCTAAATCTATCTATCAATATATATATCTATCTTCTATCTATATATATAAAATAGAAAGTATGTATGTATATTCCTTAGAGATTCCGAAACGGCTAGACCGATTATAATGAGATTTTCAGTAAATTTTTAGATTGAACCAGCGGATAATCCTGTTTGGTGGTGATCGGAGGATTTTCTTTTTTAACTTTGAACGCGGGCGAAGCTAAATCTATAAAAAAGAGAAAAGATGTATGTATGTGCTTAGACTCTGAAACGGCTGGACCGATTTCAAAAATTCTTTCACCGTTGGGAAGCTACACTATCCCCGGGTGACATAGGCTACTTTTTATTCCTTTATTCCCACGGGAACGGGCACTACGCGGGTGAAACCGCGAGGCATCCGCTAGAATTCTCTATAACAGCCGCAAGGGTCAATCTTTGAAATGAATCAATGCTTGCTGGGGTTTGTCCGTGGTTGGGTGACCAATCCTTACGTACAGAGACTCTAACTTAAGGCACCGATACCCCTCAGTAGCTGATTTTAAAATCAGAATCACGTCCAAACGGCTAGTCGTAATTTTTAGGAAAAAAATATAAGTTACATTAAACCATTTTCTTAATAATTTGATCTATGGACATTTTGAATTTTATTCGTATAACATAGTGTAATTGATTTGTCACCATCGCGCCAAAACCGTCGGGTGTATTTTAATGAAATTTTCACCATCTCAAAGATACTTTTTTTTTTTTTTTTTTTTTTTAAATAAAAACGTTGCCCCACACTAGGAATTTCTTCCTGTATCGTGGGTGCGTTTACAAACATATAAACTCACATACACAAACACCCAGAGCCGGAACAACTATTTGTAGTTCATACAAATATTTGTTCCGTGCGGGAATCGAACCCGCGACATGCAGCGCAGCAGTCAATCGCTCAACCACTGCGCCAACCGTGCCCCCAAATTCAAATTGCAATTGCCTCAAATTTTATACTTTTTGATCCAAAGCTTTTTTTAAAGTCAATAATAATAAGGGAAGTACAAAAAACTACTGATATTTATGTAGCGCGGGTGTGAAACGAGTGCTCGATTTGTTACCTCAAGGTCGTTGGCGACAGTCGTCGTCTTAAGCCGTTGGTCGCTGCTGTCATGTAGATCTTTAACAGTCGTTAGAAGTAGGCAGAAGCTTGAAATCTGATACCAGTCCAGTCCAGCCCAGGGTATCGTGTTTCCTGTTACTATGTTGTGATATCCAGCTGATTCCGGATAGACTAGAAGCTGATCCCAATATAGTTGGGACAAGACTAGGGTCATCATCATCAGCCTGTTAATATTCCCACTGCTGGGACATAGGCCTCCTCTCTGTGAGAGGGAATGAGCCGTAATCCACCACGTGGCCCAGTGCAGGTTAGTGGATGTCACATGACTTCGAATTTTTGGTTCCAGGACATGCCGGTTTCCTCACGATGTTTTCCTATACCGTTTTGAGAGCGGTGATGAAATAATTTACACAAAGTAAAGCGCCTGCCTGGGCTCGAACCCTCAGCCTACAACTTGTAAGTCGCGCCGATACCACTGGGCCACCACAGCTCTCAAGACTAGGGTAGGTTGGTATAACTCTTAATTTTAAAAAATAAAGCGATATACGGCTATAAAGATTCGACCCAAATAAAACAAGAGTTAAAAGGGATAAACGAACAGAACCTTAACGTGTAGGCGTAATTTTATCTTAAAGGTGGTCTAGACGCCTTAATGGGGTTATTGCCACTGTTACGTCATTCATCCTTACCGTTTAAGGTTCTGACCTACAGATGAATTAAGCTAAAATGCCAACGCGTATTTTTCGGTGAACAATTTTTCAGTTAGTAGAAGGTTTTCTGTTTTTCTGCTTTACTCGGGTTGTTTATAATATTTTGCGAGTCATTTTCGTTCGTACCAGGCCTGTTTTCCTTAGGTACGCTATATTTACACAGTTATTGGTACTTACTCTCAAAGCCCTTTTGAAATTTTTGTTTCACGAACAAATCGTTAAAATTACACTTAATCACTAGTTACTTAATCAGTCACTTAATCACTTAATCATTAATTACTAGCTGTTCCCTATGGCTTCGCTCTCGTAGATCACCCCACAGGACCCGTTTTCAGGATAAAGAAATAGCTCATGTCACTCAGGAATAATGTAGCTTTCAATTGGTGTTTTTTTTTTAAATCGGTCCAGTTGTTTCGGAGCCTATTCGGTACAAACAAACAAACAAAAAAAATATTTCCTCTTTATGATATTAAGTATAGATAGTATAGAAATGAGATTGCCTGAGGTTTTAAAAAGATCTATGGCAAAATATTCTCGACATAATATTGTCTCTGGAGAGTAGACTAAGACAACTGCTTTGACAGAGGGGATTGAAGTTCTCCATTGTACTGATTAAGACGTTCCCCTTTTACCTTTATTCGATTAACTTCTTCTTTTAAGTCTATATAAATCACTTATGCCTCCGGCCATACGAATAGTAGTGGTTTCAAGCCAATAGTGCAATGCCCGGGGCTCAAACTTACGACCTCTCCCCCAGCAGGCCGACGTCCTAACCAATTTATAGCCACTTAAGCCCTTGGGAGTACTAAGTACAAATAGCTATCGCTATAGCGTCTATCAAACTTGGTAGTTGTCGAATATAAGTTTACATATTGTGTTGTGTTGAAGGTCAGACGACGAGGCAACTTGCTGACCAATGTGCTTAATTTATTTACAAGTTAGCGGACAAACATAGCTTGTTGGCCAAAATGGAATGTGGTGAAGCTAAGTTAAAAATTTAAAGCTGTGGTGTATGTATGACTGTTGTCCATCCGACAGTTTCTTGTTTATCCATGTTATTAGAAAGCGAGCCTTTTAAAAACTTTTGAACAGAAAAATTAAACTGGCTTCTGATGCAAAACACTACAAAGCGAAAAATTACTTTGTTTTCTGAAGTAAGTGTCTCGTTGTACCTATTTTTTGTTTTTCGACACCGACTTCGGAAAAATAGTTTTTTTTATTATTTTTGGTTTTGGTACCTACCTCATATTATCATAAAAAACATTTACAGCCAGAGTACATCTCATTTCGATTCCAATAAGCCCAAACACGACTAGGATATATTGTGCTATTACGGATTGCCAGTGTTTCTGCCGCCGGATTCATGACTGCCGGATTCATCATCAGATCAGTTCGATGATACCATTTCATTTATTTATTATGTATTTGTTTAATTATAGTCGCTTAACTATTCGAGATAATTATCTGATACCCATGATATACCTATTACGGCGTTCCAGTGATCATCTTTGGTCTTTTTCATCAGTTCAACTTCACCAAATGTTACTTTCTAAGTGCAAAGGCTTGAATATATCAAAATCGCTATATGTCTGCTTGTAATATTTGAGGAGTTCTCTCGATTTCTATGGGATCCCATCTTCAGATTCTGATTTGGTTACAATATGGTCCTCAAGAGTAAACACTTGAAAAAAAAACAATTTTGCATATCCATCCCTGTATATGTGACGGAGTTAAGCCCAAACATAGATTTCAAAAAAACTGGTCAAGTGCGAGTCGGACTCGCACACGAAAGGTTCCGTACCATTAACGCAAAACACTGCAAAAAATCACGATGTTTGTATAAATTAAAATAAAATAAATTAAGGGGGGCTCCCTTAATTTATTTTATTTTATGTTAATGAATATTATTTTTTGAAGTGAATATACAACTAAACATTCTGTGAATATTTCAAGCGTCTACCTGTTGCCGTTATTAATATCGGGCAAAAATATCACGTTTGTTTTATGGGAGCCCCCCTTAACTATTAATATTACACTGTTTTTAGTATTTGTTGTTATAGCGACAACAGAAATACATCATCTGTGAAAATTTTAACTGTTTGGCTATCACGGTTCATGAGATACAGCCTGGTGACAGACGGACAGATAGACAAACAGACGAATCGCAAAGTCTTAGTAATAGGGTCCCGTTTTTACCCTTTGGGTACGGAACCCTAAAAAGAAACTAGGAGCATCCGAATTGAAATTCAGAATGAAGAAATGAGTTCCAGATTGTGAAATGATTCCAGAACCAAACATCGCAGTCAGTCTTAAAACCTAGTCCATAATGTGATAAAGTTCAAGCTAAGGAGACCAAAAAATACAACAGCAAAAAATATTCTTTGTAAATTGAAAATTCTGCAAAAGCACATGGAGGCGTTGTGCGTGTTGTATTTTTAGATTCCGATGAAAGGAGATGCAAATAAACTTTGGTTGATTATACTGATTATTTAATTAGGTTTTACAATAGATTGAAGGTTATTACCAAACGATACGATGTTGAAATATAAATACAAACTAGATGTGGCCGGGTGGAGGTACATATGTAAGCGACTGGCGAGCCGCCCGCTGGCGCTCGGTTACAATATCATAAAATGCAATTCAGCAATCGCATTAGGGACGCTACAGAGGTAGATAAAAGCCGCTAGCAAGCTTGAAACAACGAGTCGTACAATCACAGAGTCGTGATCAACCACAATATCAAACATGTTATTAATCCGATAAATATTGCGCCTTCACACATAACCCTAAAGAAAAACGGTAGCCCAATATTTTTCCTTCTTCCTCCACAAATGACCCTAAGAATATTATCACAGCTTCGCACAACCAGCCTAAGTAAATAGCAAAGGATATATGACATTTATACCTAAACACGAACGTATAAGAAAACGAAAATATAAGAAAAGAGGTCATATAAGGTCAAAGGGGAATTTGTTTTTGTGGCACAAATGTTGCTGGCACAAACTGTCGACGAATCAAGGGGTCCAATAATGGTATGTTCATAAATAATATTCTTTGATTTATTTCCTGGTAATAAGAGGTTTTCTTGTATGACGGGATCGTAAGTTACCAATCAGTAGTATCGTTGAAACCAATTTGTGGGATTAAAATCTATACCATTAGTAAGAGGAAATATTTGTTTGTTTGTACCGAATAGGCTCCGAAACTACTGACCCGATTTTAAACATTCTTTCACCAATAGAAAGCTACATTATTCCTGAGTGACATAGGCAATTTTTTTATAACGAAAGCGGGTCCTGTGGGGTGGTCCACGGGAGCGAAGCCCCGGGGAACAGCTAGTGTTGAAATAATTTTGCAAATAATGATCTGCTTTTGGAAATTTGGTATTTAATATATTTGCTGCAGGAATATAGTATATGCAATAAATAGCTATTCGATTTATTTACAAGGATGTGGAGTCTACAAATAAATAATCTTCATAATTTAGAACGAAAAAGCTGGCCAAGTGCGAGTCTCACTCGCGCATAGATGGTTCCGTATACACATCTACATTCACCAAAATAAATAAGTAACATTACTTACGTTCATAAACAATGTAAGCAGCGAACATTGCTCTAAGGAAAGGACAAAATTAACTTTGCCATTCAAAAAACTGTTGTCCCCATACATCAATACACAAAAGTTTACTTTCTATATTTTATAAGTTGGTCGACTATTACTCGTAAACTTGTGAAGCCTTCATACTTCTGATAGATTTTATTTTAATTTCTTTTTATATACTACTGCCGTGAATTGTTTTCACATATCCAAAAGCAACCATTTAAATGGCAGGACACACACACACTTGACATTAACAAAAACCGAATTCCAAAACAAAACACTACAAAGCGAAAAATAATTTCTTTTCCGAAGTCGGTGTCTTTTATTGTACCCATTGTTTTCCGTTATTCGACACCGAATTCGTAAAAGAAAGTTATTTTTCGCTTTGTAGTATTTTCAGAAGTCGGTTTGATTTTTTGTTTAAAAGATATTATTTTCCTCTTTTTAGTTTTGGTAGGTACCCCCAATTAACATGAAAATCATTTATAACCAAAGTACATCTCATGACGATTCCAATAAGCCCAAACACGACTAGGATACATTGTTTTATTTTGCAGTTCCAGTGCTACAGTTCCACTTCACCAAATGATACTTTCTGAGTGCAAATGATTGTATTATTGATGAAAATACCAAAACCGCTGTATGTATGTTAATAATATTTGAGGAGTTGCCTCGATTTTTCTAGGATCCCATCATCAGATCCTGGTTTCCTTATCATGGTACCACCCTTGAGTTATCTGCTTTCCAACAAAATCGGTTCATAAACGACGAAGTTATCCGCGAACACACATAAAAATAAAATATATGTATGGTCGAATTTAGAAACCTCCTCCTTTTTTGAAGTTGGTTAAAAATTTGCAATTAAAAGCTTAATTTTACGCAAACGGATCCCTTAGTACAGACCCGAAATATTTATAAATGGCCTATCCAACGATACTCCACACCATGGGATAAAAGAAAAAAAATATCCCCACTTTACTTGTACAGGAGGAAAAAAAAAAGAAAAATATTTTCATGTTTTTTTTTACCACTTTGCCGGCGTGATTAATATATCCATGCCAAATTATAGCTTTCTAGTATTAAATGTTTCTGAGCTATGCTGCGGACGGACGAACGGAAGGACAGACGGACATGGAAACTATAAGGGTTCCTTGTTGACTACGGAATCCTAAAAAGGCACATAGATCAATTAAATGTGGGTATACTACAGTGGCATCTCTGCTTAACTCTACGGGGATAACAGGCGAGAAGCTATGTAGGTGTACGTATGTAAAGACATATTTACATATAATAGAGGTAACTTTAAATTGTTAAATGGGTCAGTGGACATTCAGCTCGACTAAAAGCAATTTCTTGTAAATTACATGGACTAAACGCATACTTTGTAATTAGCAAGACAGGTAATTGAAAAGAACGGCAGTAGTGGAGCTTTATGAACGTAACTATAGTTGTTTGGTGCCTTGGTAGTTTATTTTTTACTATAATTAATTAATTACTTAGTCTTTAATGGGTGCTAACGACTGTCTTTCCTTTTCACCGGATTTGATAGTATTTGGTTGATGCAGATCAATCTTTTGATCCACATCTTCTGTTGAGGCCATTACAAATGCCCGTTTTTATTAACCTTTGGCGTTTTTTCCATGTTTGGATGATTTTGAGACATCTTATTATAGGTACGCATGGACTCTGATATGCCTCAAACCGCATATGTCTGGCACAGTTTATAAAATACAGCTTCATAAACTGCAAAAAAACGAATCAATTTACTAAAGGCATTCCTCCATCTTCTGTTGAGGCTCTGAAAAATTACCCATTTAAACCATTCTTTTATGATTTAGACGTATCTCAAAAAGGGGGTAACCATAAGCTCCTAGAGCAAGGTTATTTCGAGTGTGCGTAAGGGACAAATTTATATGACAAGTATAAATCTGTCCCTTTTTCCCAGTCGCACCATGACAGTTTTGACACGTCATAGTACGGGGGCAGGTACGCTTGTACTCCGATATGCATCAAATCGTTAAGAACTACAAGACAAAAATGCAGTAGCATTCACACATAACGTTTCAAAAGGCTAAATGCCTCCACTTTATTTTAATGCCAATACAACAACCATTTTTACCAGCATTCCATTCAGTTCCTCGCTCTTATTACATTACGCATTCATACAAGGGTATTACACATGTATATGTAAAGGGCCTTGGCAAAAGACGGAAGAGGAAATGCGATCAATCAAATTTTCCTTCGCATCTCTCAAGGCAACTTTAAGGCAAAGTGATTGCCAACAATCAGAGGATTAATTGATTCCTTCCTCTCTGCGATCCGCCATTTATTATGTCGTTATGAATATAATTGATGATATTGCTTATTCAAGTGTTTTTAGGGATAAAATATTGTCCTTAGTTGTCAATAATTAATTAAATTGTATCTCGTTTTGTAAAAAAAAACAATACGTTTTCTTAAAATAGGACAAGAATTATTTTTAGGGTCAACAACGAACCCTTATAGTTTCGCTATTTCCGTCTGTCCGCAGCTTAGCTCAAAGACTCTTTGTACAATAAAGCTATAATTTCGCATGGATATACATATTAATTACGCCGACAAAGTTTGTAAAATAAAACTATGACTAAAATATAATTTATGATACTTCCTGTACACGCAAAATGGGTTTTTTTTTTTCCCGTTATCCTATCGTGTGGGGTCATGGGACAGGCAGACAAAACGTATTACGGGTCTGTAAAAACAATTTTTCGTTTCCGGGATCCGTTTGCGTAAAATTTAGCTTTAAATTGCTAAGTTTTGTTAGAGTCAGCCCCCGCCAACGCCCCCGATGGGTTCCCGCATTGTCGAGTCGGGGGGGGCTCAGTAGCCGTGGCTTGGTCACCCACGGTGAAGTGAAGAGGAACCCGAGAGGGCGAGGCGCTCGTCAGGGCTTATGCCGATTAAGCCGACGACGTAGCGCCGCTCGCCCTATCTTCCGCAGCCTGGACGGGGTCGGCTCCGTCTGATGGCGGACGCGGTGGCTCCAACCCACTAAAATCCCACGGTATCCTTCTGTGCCGCTTATGTCAGAAACACGGGTGCGCGTTAGGACTAACCGCGAACCCGCCGCAGCTGTCCGTCAACGGACCCTCCTCTGGGGGGTAACCCCTATCATCGGCGTAACAGAACACACTGTACGCCGTGACCACCTCAGGGATCAAACCAGTACATGGGCGCTAGACGACCCCGTGTATGGCACCCTTGGTCCCCCTGTGACGGGTCAAGGTCAATGGCTTCGCCACCTACCATTTTCGGCCGCAGGGGATAGGGAGAGTGGCCAACGCTATACCGACACTAATAATAACATGAGCGGTGGTCATAACAGCCGTACAGGCTGAACTTCAAAGTCAAGCATCGCTTGCTGAGTTCGGTCCGTGGATTGCTGACCATCTTAACATTCCGAAATTATTTCATGCCTCGGCAATCACGTTAAGCCGTTGGTCTTGGCTGTCATTTGAAAAATTTTGACAGTCATTTCGTTAGTCAGAAGCCTGACAATCTGACACCAGTGTTGAGAATAGGTATCGTGTTACCCAGTTTCTGGGTTGTGGAGATCAGTGGATGGAGGAGAAGGAGATAGGTCACTCCTTGTTAAATAATCATCATCATCATATCAGCCGAAAGACGTCCACTGCTGGACATAGGCCTCCCCCAAGCGTCGCCACATTGACCGGTCCCGTGCGTCTCGCAACCAGCGGATCCCCGCAACCTTCACCAGGTCATCGGTCCACCTAGTGGGAGGCCTTCCAATGCAACGTCTGCTGGTTCGCGGTCGCCACTCCAGAACCTTTCTGCCCCATCGGCCATCCGTTCTGCGAGCAATGTGCCCTGCCCACTGCCACTTGAGTTTGGCAATTCTTCGGGCTATGTCGGTAACCCTGGTTCTCTTGCGGATCTCTACATTTCTGATTCGATCACGCAAGGAAACTCCGAGCATAGCCTTCTCCATTGCCCTTTGAGTGACCGTAAGCTTTCTGATGAGGCCCATTGTAAGCGACTACGTCTCAGAGCCATATGTCATCACTGGTAACACACACTGGTCATAGACTTTCGTCTTGAGACACTGTGGTAAGTTGGACGAGAAGATACCGCGCAACTTCCCGAACCTCTTTCTCGAAGTTGGCCCTACCCAATTGGATCGTTTGTCCAAGGTAGACATAGTCACCCACAACTTCGAGTGTAGAGTCTCCGACCTTGATAGGAGTGGGTGTAACATGGGCATTCAACATCACCTTGGTTTTGTCCATGTTCATCCTAAGACCCACTCTTTCGGAAGCTCTACTGAGATCATTGAGCATTGTACTGAGGTCCTCCATGGTCTCAGCCATAACCACTATATCGTCGGCAAACCGAAGGTGAGTAATGTACTCGCCATTGACGTTGATGCCTAGCCCTCTCCAGTCCAGAACCTTGAAGACATCCTCCAGTGCAGCAGTAAACAGTTTCGGAGATATGACGTCTCCTTGTCTCACACCTCGCTGCAGAAGGACTGGTTCCGAAGTCTGATCCTGAAGTCAAACTGACATGGTGGCGTTTTTGTATAAACACTTCAACACTTCGATGTACCGGTAGTCAATTTGGCACCGTTGGAGAGACTGCAATACAGCCCAAGTCTCGATCGAATCGAAGGCTTTCTCGTAGACCACAAACGCTAAGCAGAGAGGCAGGTTGTACTCTTCGGTCTTCAGTCTTTAAAAGATGTAAGCTTACAAACAGCGGGAGATAGAATGCTCTTACCCATTAATATTTACAAATGACTGAAGGTATTATGTAGAAGAGACTAAACATATTCAAAATAAGACAAAATAGTGTAACCAACAATATTATCCGGTAATTAAAAAGTTGAAAGTTCCCTTGAAAAACTTTTAAGAAACGCCTTTTTCCCATAGGAGAGACAGAAACTACAGAACGACACTACGATCGTATGCATTATTAATTATTTAAATTATGACACAAAAATGGTTGCTTTTAACTAAATGAAATTGGTGTCAAACCATTTACTTAAAACAACCCTTTCAACCAGCTTCTCGAATGTAATAACAGAACACTTATCTAAACAACCAAAAAACGTGAACCACTTCCCGTCCAATCTGAACACCCACCCACGAAACTCTCAAAGGAAAAAATCTCAAGCAAATAAGAATATTTTCTTAACAAACATCATCAACCTAACAAAATGTGCATTCACTGTTTGGTTTCTCCCTTTTGAGGTAAAGTAAACTGGAGACGATTAAAAATTCAAACCGTTTGAATGCCGTATGTCTCTTGACCTAGTAAATGGTTTCTTTAGGGGACAAAGGGGATAGGATTGGAACTCTCTGGATAATTGCACGGAGACATAGTGTAGCGTGTATTACTTGTGCTTTCTATTGCAGGGCGATTGGGTGCAGTTTGGTTGTTATTGGATTACTGCAATACATTATATCACGCCCTTAGGCAGTAGTTAGGTACATACACCAACATTAAAGCAATAGTTAAGGTAAAAAAAAAATAGAATTAAACCAGAATGACAGTAAGCTGAATCAATAACTTAATCTAGACTACTTATTGTTACTTAAAATATTAAATGGAAATTTTGTATTATACTGGTGGAACTTGTTTGAAATTCATTGCAAGTATATAATTTGTAGAGCAAAAGCTTTAAAGTTTAGCGATATAGAATGTCAAAAGTATAAAAATTTTGGGATTGCCCACGTGAGATTTCGGTAACGCGTCGCGTGTCAAAGACATACGTTTTGAAGTTTTTGATAATCGCGATCGCTGATATATATAGAATAGTTGTTCTATCTCACGAAGGCAGATGAATCGTAATAAAATTACTCTTAGTTCGACGTCATAAAAGTCACGTAACCTGGCTTACAGTCACCCAAAGGGCAATGGAGAGGGCTATGTTCGGCGTTTCCTTGCGTGATCGAATGAGAAATGAAGACATACGTAAGAGAACCAAGGTTACCGACATATCCCGAAGAATTGCCATTAAGTGGCAGTGGGCAGAGCACATTGCTCGCAGAACGGATGGCTGTTGGGGCCGAAAAGTTCTATGGCAACCGCGTACTGGAAGACGCAGCGTTGGAAGGCTTCCATCTAGGTGGAGCGACGACCTGTTCAAGACTGCGGGAGTCTGGTGGATGCGAAACGCACAGGAACGATCAATGTCGCGACGCTTGGGGGAGGCCTATGTCCAGCAGTGGACGTCTTTCGGCTGATATGATGATGATGATGATGATAAAAGGTAAAAAGAAACAGAGAATACGACGTTTTATAAAAATGAATCCTAGCTAGATCGATTTATCCGTTGAGGGGTCCTGGTCCAACTATAATGTTTAACTAGTTGGACTACGGGACTTCGGTAGGGGCAGTTGTCCAACTAAAAATAATGATTGGACAACTGCCCCTACCAAAGACCGTGGTCCAATTGATTTATTTTAATTATTTATATTAATATTCATCATCAGCCTTGCGACGCTTGAAGCAAGGCATATGTCCAGCGGTGGACGTCTTTTTGCTGAAATGTTGATGATGAACCTACCTTCGTGAGATAGAACAACTATACTATTGCTATACTTTGTCTGGGCTCTTAACAGAGTACCTGTACTTGTTATTGTGCCATTTCTTGGTTGGAACTAAGTACAAGGGAATAAAGAAAAACAGGCAGTGGATATAATGGTATCCTATTTTGCTTAGTAGAATCAAGTCAACCCGAATGCAATATTGGACTCCTGCAAGAATATAGCGCATACTATGTTACCTAACAGCCAGCTGAAGTTTAAAACGGATGTATGCGGAATGCGGATATCGACTTCGTTACTTTGTCGTGGATGCTGTAACAGATTCGAACAAGTAGTCCCTGAAGAGCATCGTCTGGTTCTATTTGTGTGGTTTTATATTAAGTTATATTTATTGGTCCTTATGTCCGACAGTATGAAGTTATATTTGGATAATTCAGAGGGTATAATATTGAGATTAAAACTTTTCGAAGAACCTAATATGGCAACTGGAATTCCCCGAAGAATTAGGCAGAGATTTAATTTTACAGTTCATAAATACTGGGTAAAGAAAAAAAGAAAGAAAACACATTTATTTGACACAAGCCAGAGCACACAAAATATACATTAAAAAAAAGAAAACTTAAATAAAATAAATAAATTGATTATTTATTTTGATTGATTGTTATTGATTGAAGATAGTAAATAAATAAATTGATTAAATACGTGGTTATTGCCACCATCAACCCCTTTGATGACTCTAGGCTGCTATTGATAAGTACATTTATTTATTTAAATTATCAACTTAGCAAGTATTAGGGATGTTTTCTGGGTTGCAAACAGATAGTTCTATTTAGTCCGTCAGTGAGATTATCAAATAATATTGGACACGTATTTTTTGCTTTATTAAATAAATAAAAATTGACAAAGTTAAAGCGCATCGTTCAGGAGTGAGGGCATGTGACGTCACTTTGTCAGTATAAAGTATAGCACCTTACACGATATCGTCGTAATTTTTTGAATCCGGGGAAAAAAAAAACACGTGTCCAATATTTTTAGGTTATCTAACTGACGGACTAAATAGATATTTTTTGTCAACTACCCTTTTGACGAATTAAAAGAATAAAATAATAATTTGTTTTCTAGTCAAGAAATCTGAAACTATGTATTTAACTATGTATTTATATACGTTAATATCATTTAAACTACATGTATATGTTTTTATATATTAGGTAAGTCGTTCAATTTTACAAAAACGACTTACTATACTTCATACAAGATAGCTTGATCTCTGCGACAGCTGTCAGTATCAATACAGTAACAATAGCGCTTGACAGGCTAACAATAACGTATACGTCAGTTTGACATATGTCGTAGAGATCAAGCTATCTTTTATGAAGTCTTACTGGATTGTAACAAAATATATATTTTATTGCTAAAGTTGAAAATATTACACTAAAAATATGAGATTATAATTAGAATACAATTTTAATCACCTGTTAATTTTAATCCGAAAGGTTATTAAGTAGTCAAGTATGCAGCTTATTAGATTTTATTTAAAGCAAGGTGGACCCTCCGCCTACATACAAAACTTTTCGGACTCTAAGGCGCTACACAGATGGTGAATTTTAATCACCAAGCTTCGGCAACTATAACCCACAACTACCTGTTTATGAGGTGTTTTATACAATTGCAAGCTACTGTGCAGATAAAGAGGTTTTGCAACTGGCAACTATTTAATAAAACCTTATTAAAGTACACAATTTCGTTAACGAAAGTTGCTATGTTTGTGCAGCGCCTAAAATATCCTTCGTCCTACTAAGGACACAAAACTCCTCTTTGCCAAATTGATCTAAATCAGTTTGGAACTCGTGTTGAAAACTTTTACATTTCAGACTTTAATTTACAATATTGTTAAGGGACAAGATTACCGTCTGAAATGACACATTTGGTCCCCAAACCCTAATGGAGTATGTCATCCCTTAGAAGCAACAAAAATATTATGACTAAGTACTCTTTTCGGTACTCTAACGGTAAAAACATTGTTATTTTTGTAAACAAAGGCTAATTAAAATTTTCCTGAAAAGAAAAAGCTTGTTTATAGAACTCAAAGTAGCCTTTACTACAACGCCATTCTAAAATAATTTCTATAACACCGTGTTATGGTTTATTTTTCCGCAAGAAGAAAACTTTTGTGTAAGTGCTTTTACCTTGGCTCGGCTTATTGTGAATTTTTGGAAACAATTCCCTCTAGACTGCCCTCAATTTAAGTGCGTTTGAGAGATATCAAACAGAAATGCCCGAAATCTATTACGAGATAGAAATGAGGTCGAAGTATTGACATTTCATCGTTACTTCGTTTTTCAGTGGTCTTCATTTTATTCTTCTAATTTATAGATATTGTAAAGAGCTTTAAATAAATATTGGAATTCATACTATTGCATAACGATGCTATATCTCTTATATGGTATATTTGAATATCGCATGAAATTTTCTTGAATATTCCGAAGAGTAAGACAATGGTGTACCTAGATATATGTCGGCAGTTTTGTTTTTAAGTCGCATGTTAAAGGGGGCGATCGCGATGTGTTCCGTAGAAAAAATAAAACAAGTTCTGAATTTGAAAAATAAACAGACAAATAAAAAGTAACAACGGTTTTAACCTTCAAATGCTCACATCACCAAAACAACTGAAGTTCGCACGTCGCCATGAAACTAGGGACTTACTTAACAGACACGTAAAAAATTCAAAACCCAACATGAATATAAACTTGTGGCTCAACTATAAAACTGGTAGTGGTCGAGCCGAAGGGCTTTTATTAATATGGTGGCCCTCGTCAAAGGCGACAGCGAATGACGTGGGTACATTGATTCCTGTTTCAATAGGGGACTTTTTTGCTGTACTCTGTTTTCGGGTTTCGACAGAAGGATATATGTCAATTGATTTATTTGTGTTTCTTTGCACTGAAATGCTTGTGTACCAAGATTGTTGATTACAAGCTTTAGCAAACCACTTTTCTTATTGGTCCTTAGTAACTTTTCAACATCCACATGCTTCAAATGAGAGTGGGACATTTATTCTTCAAGAAAAATAGGGAGCCACTTTTCCTGCAACCCTTATTTTTCGTCTCCTTAAACAAAAATAAGTCAAGCAAGGATATTTACTGCTGACGATTGCAGCGAGCGTCGAAAAAGGCTAGGGGGCCCAAAAGACCGGTAAGGTTTTAGAAACCGCTCGGGTATTCGAGGGTTAGTAATCCGATGTCGTTACTAGATTACGGGTTTTGTAAATAGAAGGCGCTCTGTGTTTTCTGTGTGTTCTTTTTAGATCGGCGTCGTATAATTTTATGTTTAGTTTTGTTTAAAAGCTTTAGTGGGCTCGTAAAAAAATACAAAGCCTTTTGTAGTTTAAGAATTAGTTCTTTATTCGTAGAACATAGCAAGGCTGATTCTCCAGGACGTACTTAAGAATATTGTAATGACATATCTTCAATTAATTATCTAATTACGCAGTTATGAGTGAGCAAAAACATAGAATAACATGAAAAAACTGTAACAATAAGAATCGCCAGATGCCTACAAAACGGCACTCAAAGAGAACAATAGCACTTAATTAATTTTCTTTTAGGATAACATAAAAGAGGATGGAAAAGAATAGGATAGCGGTCTGAACACAGACATTTGGCGAAAAGCGGATTTAAAACGCTGCAAAATTATCTGGACAAGAAAACACGCTAAAGCAAACCTTATGACGATAACCTTAAGGTGGTTGAACAAGTATTAGGGTGGAGACCACTATTACACAGAGAACGAATGTAAGGAATGTCTGGAGGATATGTTGGCCGTAATTATGGGTAGGCACGAAGTACGTAGGCGCATATTTTCCTTGTTGATGCTTGGTAATAGCACAGTCTTTAAATAGTTTTGAGCCCACTAAGTCGGGTAAGTGACAATAATACGAGATGTTTTGGTACTTTGACGGTCTGTGGAAATTTAAGCGGCTCTTGAAGGGCGTTGTTGTTGTGGGGTTACTTGTTTAATGGTCAAGATTGACATATGAGTTGTCTTTAATACTATTCTACGAAGCGAATAATTCGAAAGCATGCATTGAAACTTACTTTAGTAATTACTACACGTGTTTAAAATTAGGATATATATATTGAATTTGCTGTATTTTATATTATACTCACATCATCAGATATTTGATATACTTCACCGACCCGGACCCTTGAACAAATCTTTGTTACACTACTCCATTGTACATGTAGGTAATCTAAACCTACTACCTACAAATTACAAACGTGAAAATTAGTGACGATCAATTAATGATTCTTATTCTTTTACGCTAACATTCTTACACAGATTTTGATGACACTTTACAGCTACATCAAAATAACACACATGCTATAATTTATTCCAGTTGATAAATAATGTTTTTAACAGCTGTTAGAAGTAAATATACTTTTATTGTATATACAGCTAAGGAGTGGAATTCCCTGCCGGAGTCTTTAAGTCAAGAATGAATAGGTTACTACTAGGCAAGCGTGCTCCATCGTCGACCACATCATCGCTTACCATCAGGTGAGATAGTGGTCAAGCGCGAGTCTATACTAGACAAAAAAAAAAATATACAAGCCCATCAATGCAAAATAACACCGAATAATTCTAACCCAGAAACGTATCTTCAAACATTCATATCGTTATAGATCGTCTAACAACCCCCGTCAAGTTATCATAAAAGGAACTAAGAATATTTGTATACAATTGAAAAAGTTTACCTATATTGAAAACTTCGACGCTCAGAACGTTATAAGCCTTGTTCTGATACAAGTATGTAACTCGAGCGAGAAACTAAACGCAACTTGAACTTTCCAACCCACGTGTAGGAAAGTGTATTGTAATAGAAAAAATAGTTATAGTATAAGTTTACCTGTGATAAAGGTAAGAAAAATCATTGTGTACTTAAAGGAAGAAAAATCAATACATCGGTACTTACGTTAGTACCCATCTACCACAAGCAGATGGGTACTAAATCTTATATCATCGTCGTATTACTGTCTTGTTCCATTTAACTTGTGTTCTTTTAGTCCATCCATAGGTTGTCTGGTAGATATCACTGTCAGCGATAAGATCGCCATAGTAGCAAGATAAATGTGTCTTTAATAATTAGATATATTCTATATATCTATCCACTACATTCTATTCTACTCTATTATATTATATATATATATATCTATCCATTACATTCCATTCTACTCTATTATATATATATATCTGTCCATTACATTCCATTATATTCTATTCTATTCTATCCTACCCTATACTATCCTTTCCTTTCCTATTCTATTATACTCTATTATTTTCTATTCTTTTCTATTCTATCCATTACATTCTATTCTGTTATTTTATATTCTTCGGCACAAAAAGTTAACTACTTCAATTCTACCTCATCAGCGGTCACACTGTCATTGACTCATGTTTTCTTTTTCCATACTATTTGCTGTCTTACCAAATCATAACTGAAAGCAAATAAAAAGATTTCAATTTGATAAAATGTACTTTGTCTCTTTCTTTATTTTCTCAAATGATTTTCACTTCTGCCACAATAATGTTTTCCATCAGTTTGACAGGAATGGTTCACGACATTTTCATTCAACCTCCAAGTGTATGAATAAAATTTCCTACAACAAGAATCTTGCAACAAAACGTTCTTAGGAAACTCCCGAGGAAACCAGAACAAATCTCTGTGTTTTCTTCTCATGTATAGAAAACAAATCAAAGTTTAAAATCTCGCTAGCTATTTTGAGGCAGGATGTAACAAACGTTAGAAGTTAACGGCGACGGCGACACCGTTTCATTTCAAGTGTGGCTGGTGTGTGTGTGTGTCTGTGCTGCGTTTGAACTTGTACCAGTAGTTTTGTGACCTACTTGCTTGTTTACTATGCGGGTTCTTTACGTCCTTTAAATGTCCCTTCAGGCATTTTGTTTTTGGTTTGTTCTTCGTTTTGATAACTTCAGTATGTTTATTTTTAAATGTAGGTCTGTTTTTGTTGTGACAACGTTTTTAAGAGAGAAGAATGCGTTTTAAGGATGATTTATTTACTTATTTATGTATACTTTATTGTACACCAGAAAATACAGGAACAAAAGAAACTTAAGCTAAAAAAAAGAAAACAATGGGCGGCCTTAACGCATTCCGCGGTCTCTTCCAGGCAATCTGGAATGGACAGTGATTGCGTGGACATGATATGGGGTTGTCAGTGGTGCAACAATACAAACAATGAATATAATATTACAAAAATAACACCACAAGTAGAGACATAAATATGCTATATAATAGATATATACATACATATTTAATATATAAGCCGTGAAATTAAATGACGTATGACAATCATAGACAAAGTGTATGTCAAATAACTCAGAGCATTACAGCGATAATTAATGTTCCTTGATGAGTCTTTTAAACACAGGAAACGACTGAGCATGTTTACTTGGTCAGGCAATGCATTCCACATACGAGCAGCCTGGACAGTAAAAGATTTATCCATTATGAATGAAGTTCATCTTTGTTTCAACCGAAGGCTTACGTTTTCCCCAAAGATCACTTTATGTACCATATTGTTATTATTCCTAACCGTATTTAATCCTCTGATCATAAGCATTTCTTCAGTATGAATTGATTTCCTCTTATCTATTGCAGCATTTCCATTTTCACATAAAAACCTACGAGTATTGTCTGGTTAGTAGATAAACCATACTAAACGAACCTCGGGATCAGGAATTTATGTTCAAAATGCACAAGTTTGGATTGCAAACTGCAGTCCCGCTATATTTTTACGTGTTACTCTCAAAATACGAGTACTATATAAATTTCAGATTTTAATTCCAGTGTAGGTGTTTGTTAATAAACACTAAATAAATAACTAGCAACCTGAAATTTTCAAAAATGTTTTTCAGCACTGCGGAAAACTGTGTTTGTTCCAGATTTTTTCTACGGATCAGAACTTCGAGTGGAATTAACAGGAATAGTAATTTAAAGTCTGCGCTCAGGACTGTCTTGTTGATTTGTTGTTTTTTCTCGTTAGAACTGTGTTTTTATGTCTCTAGGTAATCTGGCTATGGATTAGTACTGGCAGAAAGTACGTAAGCGGCAGCGCGCCAGTACTGGATAGACTTTGAGCAATAATGTTTATTATTTTTTTGTGTTTAAACTTTTAATAACAAAAGGGTTCATTATTATTTGTCATTTACAGATTTACGATCATTGTGATTATATGTGGCCTGTGATATTGTGATAGTGGTGGATCCAACTGCCTTTTGTCAAAGTTTTACTAACATAGTTACTATGTAAATTGCTACCAACACATAACTCTTGAAAATCGTAAAAAAAATATTAATTAGCTTAATTTCGATTGAAATGTTTTAAATCATACAACCTTTGTCACGATACTTACAGTAGGTATGTTCTGTGTATCCAGGCCCTAAGGAAGCAAAGCCTGTGGGCATAAGCTTTTCATGTAAATTTTCACTGTGATCATTTCTAAATCCTACATCCAACATTGGAGGAACATGACATACGCGTATTACCATTTATTTCCATATCGCTTAACATTTAGGTTAGAAGCAAATTCATGTTTCCGAAACTAAATTCTCGCATAATCATTGATCTGCTGAAATGTTCTCAATAACTTGTTGTATAGAGTTCAAATATCGTGTTTACAAATTTATAACCTTTAGGGCCGATTTTTCAATACAAATACACATAATTTATTTTTCCTTCGTAGGTATCTACAAACATCTGGTATTTGAAGTACTCTTTTAGGCAAAAAATCACTCACTTCACTCTTTTAAAACGTATTATAATAACAAGTATCTACCAACTTGGAATTTTGAGGATAAAAGAATCAGAAAAATAATAAATAAAATATTGGTAAAAATTAAATTAAATTACAAAGTAATAATTAAAATTAAGATTAAAATCTAAATTAAAATACTCAATAGTAAGATAACTTTTATCTGAGTAATAAAGCTTGCATTTTGAAAGCTTTTGTACAGAAAATATACCAAACCGCCATATTTATTCTTCCGCCAAAAGTTATCTGACTATTGAAAATTAAAAGTTTCAGATGTTTTTATGGTTTGAATGCCTACAGTGACAAAAGGTCTTAATAAAGCCAATCATCATCACTTAGAAAAGGATTGTGTGTTCAGTAAAAGGTCTATTTTTTTTTTGCCGCTATCTTTGCTAGAGAAAAGAGCCGCTTTAGTTAATTTTCTCGTCACAATCCCTAAATCACTTTTCATGAAAGTCTGTTGATTTCGACAAGAAGACAATATTGCTTATCTTCATAACACATTTTTACCTTCTATGGAAAACAAGTTCAAGCCCAGGCAGGCGCTTTACTTTGTGTAAATTATTTCATCACCACCCACCACATCACCCTCAAAAAGTGAAGGAAAACATCGTGAGGAAACCGGCATGTCCTAGAACCAAAAATTCGAAGACATGTGACATCCACCATCCTCTGGGCCCGCGTGGTGGATTACGGCCCATTCCCTCTCTGTGAGAGGAGGCCTGTATCCCAGCAGTGGGAACATTAATAGGCTGATGATGTGATGTGATGATGGAAAACACAGTAAGGAGAATTGGGGCTTAATGACATAATTTCTACAAAATATTTTTATAGCGACAGCGAAAGTAAGCGAAAGGGAGTAATAAGTTGCCAATATAAAACAGTGCTGCGTTTGGTAAAAAATATCATCAATTGTAAAATACCCATTTCGTAGCCCCTACTCAGCAGATGCCCCAATGCAATCTTAACTTTTATTTCACAATTTCCACAGTACAAAAACATTAAAAGAAAAAACCTGAGGGATCTGCTCACCACTTCAGCCTGATAAATCACTGTTTCATAGTTGAAGAAGCTACAATGTAGTTTTATAGAGCCAAGGCCTCCGAATAAAGAAGTTAGAAGCTGTAAATTACTAACTTGAACTATAAACAACATTTTTGCACAGATTTTAAAGCCGTTTCTTTGGAAAGTTTCACATTGTAGTGGAGACACTGTCTCAGTCTCGCTTTAGAGGTGTATAGGGATATCCCAGTTTGCGATGCCAAGTTGGCGTTGCCGTTGCCGAATGTTGGCTCAGGGGATTAGCTAAGAATAGTATTATGTTTGTCATCGACACGTTAAGAAGAAGTTGGAAGTTTTAACTGATTGGTTGGTATATATTGCCCTTTATTTTATTTTGAGGCGTGTTAATTTAATGATTAGCTTGGAGTGTAGGTACTAATTTGTCATTGTATAGGATGTCATTTTGACTAAGAGTGATCAGGGGGTCCGTAGTTTCGGCCTTCTTAACGGGCGTTTCCTACTCCGTATCACATTCGGACGCATGTTTCGTTTGGAGCCCGAACTACCAATGAACGGCAACACAATTTGACAGTTGTACCTACTTCCGATGTGTTTTACCCGTTCGAAAAATTTAATCATTAGGGAGTAGGGTAACCCGTAACTTCGTTGACGGAGTTAGGGAGTAGACCCCCTGAAACGAGGGCCCGTTTTGTCTCAGTGATGCATTTCTGTTTTATCGTTCATCAATATTTTCCAATTTACACCCACAGGTAGATTATTAGTTAAGGTGGTTGCCAAGGTTTTGTTTAAGTAAATTTTGTTTTAAGGTACCATTGTCTGCCGTATTGCCGTACTTCCTTACTTTCAGTTCATTATTCAGGATCGGATATTGTAAGCTCAGTCTTGTTTTCATATACTCGTAAAGTTAACCTCGTTGTTCGATCTATTTTAGATGTTATCAGTGTTGTTACTTTAAAATTCATCATGGAATTCTCTTATTCTATAAATAATTAAATTACCTCTGAACTTTGATTTAAATGGGCTAAAATTGTATAAAATTCTATCTTAGCTTTTAATCATGGTGGCATTAAAGTTTGTTCAAAGAGGTAATCGGAATAAGTTAGACCTATTTATAGTCAAGTGCAATTCACAGACGTTTGAAGTATTTTAGATCAAAGCTCACAAAATAATGCTCTAGAATAGACTTGAGGCTTTGACTTCCTACAACACACAATGAGGTCATATCTCTACCCGTGAAGCATTTTCTTGACTATGTTTAGCTCGTTTCCAAGTCTGAAACGATATAGCTTATCAGTACGATAGGGTATATCACATTATAAGTTTAAAGTAAATGTGAAGTGCCTTATGTTTTCAAAAGACTGCCTCAAGGCACAATCTTCGGACCAGTTCGTTTCGAAACTGAATTTTCTATCACACATATTCGGATGTCCCGATAACACATTATCCTAGTACATCAGAAAATGTACCTTCACGTTTTCTCCAGTATAAAACCGGACCTTTTGTATAGATAGCCTCGTTTAGCAAGAAACTTGACAAATTGGTTACTGTAGCTTCCTATAAATCGTTCAGACGTCAACGATGGCGCGATGGCCGACCACTTTGGCACAAAAACCGATTTTCCACAGACTTTGTGTAAAGAAAGCTATTTCAAAGCGTATTACGTGTGGGTTAAGTGATGAGATGAAACATATTGAGATTTTGTGTAATTTATGAGATGGTTTTCAAAATTTTTAAAACAAAAAGAAGTAACCATATTTTTGTATTTCATGGTTAAGGAATGTTTGTAGTGCTTACAGCTATGGAGTGAAATACCCTGCCAGAGTCTGTAATTCCTGAGAGCTGTAACTTGGAAATATTTAAACAACGATCGAAATAATTATTTTTAAGCCCCGCGTGCACCATTGTCGACCACATCGTCGCTTATTATCAATCGAGGTATTGGTCAACGAGAGTTGAAAAGGTAACTTAAATAGATTTGTTAACAAGCAAAGAGTTTGAACAAATATCAAGGAAAAATAGAACAAAAACACACCGCACATCTTTGAAACTTCCCATACTTACAAACTCGTAACAAATTCCAACACAACTTCGAACAAAAGCACTAGATAACAAACAATTAGAACGTTTTCGTGCGCGCACCCCTAATCTGAGCGTTCGTTTGTACGGCATTATTCTACTCTGTAACATAACCCTCGAATTTGGGAGGATCAGAGGTTTCGGGAGCTTCCATTGTTTTTGGAGACTAAAGACCGACTAATTGTCTAATATGTACACCTATTGAATGAGAGGTTACAAAGCAGATAAATGGCGAATTAGATATAGATGTAGGTATGAATAACGAGGTAGAATAATTTGTAGTCGTTAACGGTAATACAAAAGAAAACTAGTTTAAAGAATTCTGAAAGAATTTTAAGTTAAAGACAAAGGAAGCGGAACTAGGTAAAGACTGAGAATTTCTGTCTTGGAAGTTAACTATGGAGATTAAGGGTACACTAGTCGAAAATTCTTCCATACAAACGTAGTCTGGCTTTTACTCCACTGTTTGACGATGTACGTTCAAAATAAAAAATGATATCAATTTGTCTCATCATTATATAGCCCTGTATGGAAGCAAAAAAGTAAAATAAAAATTTACTTGAAAGTTATGAGCTTCTAAAGTTCCATATTTTAACACTAATTTTAACGCATCTTTGGACGCAAATAAGCACCATAAGAAGAAGGAAAATTGAAAAACGGCCTCCATACAGGAATAGATTAGTAGTTCAATAATGCAAATAATTTTATTTTGAACGGATACATTCAGTCGTTTTTTCATGATATCCAGACTCCCAAAGGTCTGTTTATAAAATTTCGCGCGCTCGTTTTCGTTCTAAATCATCATCCATTTTGCTACAAATTTGCAAAAGTGCTAATTCGTACGCGTACTAGCTTTTTACTGCTCATAACAGCATCTATCTGTTCCGCACGTGTTGTCGGTTGATATAGCACGCATTTTAACGCCGCGCACGAAATAGTTCGTGCCGTCGACTAGTGTACCCTTAAGGTAAGTAATTTTAAATCACTGACTGTACTGTGATTTTGTATTGTACTTACTTTATATTTACAAGACCAGCGTGTTACTGTTCCATAGTCATCTTCTCAAACTAGGAAGAAACGACAAAATAGGAAACTAAAATAGTTAAAGTAGGACCTATCTAGAGCCACAGCAAAGGCTTATTTTCTCTGTTTTAAAAGCGAATCGGAGAAAATAAGTTAGGTATTACGACGGTTCTAAGTTGCAAACCAGCATTTTCTAAATACTATCACGTAGCTGCATTTGCTCTCAATGCTCCTAATGAAGATACCGCTTCCAACTTTTCCAGTCTTGTAAAAACAGTCAAATCGAAGAAAAAATATCCCGAATTCCAAATACTTCAGCCATTTTGCGAGCTGACAAACAGAATAAATTGACTGAACAGACAAATATTTAGCCTCCCTACGGTTCTTACGACTGCATTTTTATAAGAAAAAATACCAATAGCTCATTTAATGGCCAATTGGCACACTCCTGCTTATTGTTCTATTATTAATATTTTCTTTTCTCTCGCTAAATTGCCTTGCTTCAGCAAAATGTTTTGGAAAAGGTTCTTGATTAGCCTCGTGATTTTCTTTGTACGTCCTTTGTGAGAAAGTTTTTTCTTCAGTTCATTTGGATTTAAAAATGGCGCAGTTGTCGTCCTTTTTGTGTTGGTGAATTTTTGTCAGGCAGCCTTTGTCAAAGAGTTCTTGTAGCGTTTGACTTGAATGTTGTTTGACATTGCGAAAGTAATTCTGGATTTCAGTTTATTACTTCATTCTGTTTTACTATTTAAATCCTATCTTTTACGGATTTTTCCACGCCAAATTCTTTGCATTTTTCATCAGTCAAACCTAAAAAGCCTTCCCTTCCCTTAAATCAGAAAAGGGTTCTATCAAATCGTCGTCGGTTCAACTCTCATCAGACAGAATACACTCATTATCATTGTCCCGTGGCCGCAACGAAACGTGTGCGTTTAATAGATGGTACCCAAACGATTATCGTTCTGTATAACATAAAAACTTTTCTCTTTCCACTCCACTGCACATGTTCTTATGTTAAACACAAATTGTGCGTCCACCTGCCGCGGGTTAATTGGAATCTTTATGCGAAAATATTTGTCCCTTCAGACCTTACAATACCCAATTATACGTGACCTCTCCAACGTCCTGAATTCTGAACATCTACAGCAAAATGTGGGATGTTCATAGATCTTTTTATATTGGGCACAGACCCTTCCGCTTGCCTTGATTAACGTTTTCTTGCTTTTGTGTGTAACGTACCAGTTAATATGAATTAATAAGATTTTCTATTCGATCCATGCTGCTCTGCATGTGCAGTCATACGGGAATTTTACCAAACCGTATAATATTTTCGCTTTTATTTGAGAGTTTTAAGGGTATTCAGCAGAGATTCTTCTGTCGGCTAATATTTCAATGGAAGATATTTATGTAGTCTGCTTAGAAAAAAAGATGCGCATAGGTAGAGTCTTGTCATATATGAAAAATAAATAAAAGAATGATATTAATTAAATGTGTTGCACGTTCTGTTACTAAACAAAGCTATGAATCAACAATCTCCTCGCAAATACTAAAATAAAAAAGTAAATATCCAAAAGTAGGTCTCGTCTTTATATTCCCTGAAAAACGAATTTCTTATTCAACCTATCCGAATTCCCGCCACGAATTTGCCAATGACGTTTCTTCAATACTTCGACCGAGTGTTTTCTCTCCCATTTATTATTTTTCGTTTGTCTTTAGCCACCTTTCTTGGTTTGTACGCACAGGTTCGGAAAGTAATTTCCATTGGCCTTCCAAGCGATATCGTTGTTTTTGGAAAACTCAGTGCCAACAATTTGCGTTGCTTCTTCGATTTTGCCTCCCGATATAAAATTCTGATCGTTCAAGTGTTTACTTAGAAGATGAGAGTGTTTTTGGCGCGTTTTTACTTGGGCTTAGTGCTGTACCGCAATGAAGTTTAGGTTCAATATCTGAATATAAAAGTGTGTAACTGCTATCGATTCGACACTGCCAATCCTTTTTTGTATGGTATGTGTTTTTGGTAATAATTTATTTTATTATGTAAGGCAAACAACCACGTAATGAAAAGTAATCACTGTCGCTTTTTGAAATTCGATATATTAGAGCATAGTTGCATTGCCATCCCAGATAAAAAGCTGACAAGTCTCGTACGCCTGTAATTGCTCTGCAACTGTATTTCTTTTGTAAGTTGACACCAAATTGACACTTAAAACTGGTCTCGTACAAGGCGATTAGAAGGACGGTGGCTCCCTTGTTTGTTAGCGGAAGTTGTAAGAATCGATTGAGACGGATGAGAAGCTATGTGAGTCGTTTTCATTCGCCTCTTTGCTAAGTGATCCTTCTTATGTGTGTCTCATTTATCTTTTTCATTTAGGAGATTTCTTTTGATGTATTCATTGTTTGTTTAGTCAGCTGCTAATACTGTGGAATTATTTTCGTCGTTATTTGTTTTATGGGTGAGTTCTTTTTTTAAAACATTATGAATGTCATTAGACTCGTCAGCCAGAGTTTTATTATTTTAATCCTTGTTTTTATTTCTATCTCTTCTGTTTTGTTTTGTATGTGAAAGGTTGAAATAATACCTAACACACGTCACAAGCATAGCAGCTCTACGCAAATACACATACATGGCCTCACGTGGATACTAATGGACAGGGATCCCTGTGGCTTTATTTTTAATCAAATCCACGCCTGTCCATATTTATTATTCGAGCACACTCTGCGATAGAATTAAGTCTTGCCATATTAAAGCATGTGTTTTCACTTTTTGCAAATGAATCATTTCATGGGGTGGTTTGTATTATGTGGACTATAGACAAATGGGTTGTGATCGAATCCCATTGGCTAAAATTTGCAGATATTATTCAGGGGTATGATTATTGTTTGAATTTTAGAATTTGGGTGACGTCGATTTGTCAAATGACCTACCTTCGTCTTGTTCACATTAATGATAATCTATCATATGTTGTAGATTGTTTAGTGCCAAATTAAACAGCTAAAACTTTCTTATTGAAGTTCTTACAATTTCGTTGAACTTAAAGATAATGAATCTTACTCTTAGCCAAACAACATCAATCAAACATTCCTCTGTATAATAAAATTATAAAAAATGTTGTAGTGCAATTTAATATCCAAAACACTTCAGAAGAACACACAGCTGTGTAAAATAACATCAAAACGAAACATCAGATCTTTTATTTTCTTCTGACTTCATGTGGCATAAAACTGGCATAGAAGAACAAAACCATTCGCATAGTGGAATGATAAATAACGTTTGAATACAGTAATTTATACGAAGTTCCGAAAGTAGCGGCACCTAGCACGACCTACTTCTGTTCGAAATATTATGATAAAATGTTTGTACAGTGATGTAGATAGGTATTTCTGCGCAGTCGGCAACTCAATCAAGCCGTTTGAAATTATGGAAAGAAAAATATTCGCATAAGATGGTGATGTTGACACTGAGTTTTTTTTTAAATGACTTTTTTGTGTGATGTGGGCCGTTTTTTCAGTATTTTTCATTATAATATCTATCCAAATTAGTCAGAGTACAAAAATTTAAGGAAGCAGTTCTTTTTTCAAAAAAATGTTGAATGGCAATGTTTATTTAGTGATGGAGATAGGTATATCTGAGCAGTCGGCAACTTAATCAAGCCGATTGTAATTATGGAAAGAAAGATATTTAAATAGAGTACCAGTAAAATAATAAAATGTAAATAATATAATAATACTCGGTGCATTACGTTTAGTTATGTTCATAAAAGATTTTAAACTGTTGAACAAAAACTGTTAGGGAAAATACGAGAATTATAAAATCCCATTAGTCACTCTTTAGTAATATAAAATAACATTCTAACCTCAGATAACCATTAAAAAGCGCACCTTAATATTAAAACGAAAACCAACCACAGAAAGCCACTGTCTATCAGAAATTCAATTATTTTTCACTCCGCAAGAAAAAAAGATCCTTTCGGAATTTTAAACTAACATCACTAAACCGAGATGGGGGATAATCCTAATAGCGTCTGACATTTTCATATTTCCATTCCGTTTTTCCTCTGCGAACTAATTTACGTACATCCTTTTGATGGCACATCTTACGTACCAGCGCTAAATGGGAAAGCAAATTTGTTTAGCCGAATGCATTACTCGAGCCGGTTTCGAACGCTGACTGCATGATATTCTTTTTAAGGTTCCGTACCCAAAGGGTAAAAACGGGACCCTATTACTAAGAATCCGCGGTCCGTCTGTCTGTCCGTCTGTCACCAGGCTGTATCTCATGAAGCGTGATAGCTAGACAGTTGCAATTTTCGCAGATGGTGTATTTCTGATGTCATTATAAGAACAAAACAAATCCGATTCATTATTGATGATGCATGATTAAAAACTGAATAAAATAAATATTTAAATGGGGCTCCCATTCAACAAACCTGGAAAGCAATTGGCCGGCTTTTTTTCTTGGCAACACACCTTCACAGTTTTCAAACCGGGTAGAAAGGCGCAGGGATATATCTGAAAGGGTGGCTATTATTGGTTTTTCGTGGGACGTGATTAGTGAACCTTCATTTGTTTATTTCAATCCTGAACCCTGGTTAAGGGTTTTGGCAACTGGCGAATGTCTACCGCCAGTAATTGGAGACTGGAAAGAAAAAAACAAATCCTATTGAAGAGAGACATGGCAAGGAGAATACGTTAAGAGGCCTGTAGACTTTAGTAATTGGATGAAGAAAAGGAACGACTAGAAGTTATAATAAAAGGGTGGTGCAGTCAATTTGCAGCCGTGTGCATAAGACATTCAAAGTCTGGTTTCAATTTCTCTCGAAATAGTTTTTACTCCAATAGATTGAAGAGCTTTTATTAGCACCTAGCACCGAGTAGCAAAACCAGCTGACTGCAGATTATTACAGGTGAGAGCGACAGTATAACAAATACCAGTTGACCAAACAAATGTAATTTTTGAAATGGCCGTTTTTCATCAAACGGAATTCAGTAAATAGATGCAGGTGGGCCGTGAATAATTGATTTGTTTCTGTTATACCAAATAATCCGGGGAGTGTACAATTGAATTATAAATGGCCACCCGAGTACGTTCGCTTGTTCACCCTGTTTGCTAAATGTGTTTTGTTTATTGAGTCCACATTTTGTAAAAAATGTGTGCTTAGATTTTGTACTAACGGATGAAAATGACGTATATCATTTTTCCAATCGACATAAATACATGTTCGTATTTTTTTCTGTGCTCTCATAAATACTACGTCCAAAATCAATGTGCAAAATTATTAAGTTCAGTTACTAGTGATTTATCAAATAGAACTTAAATAGCTTCCAACCAAGTTTCAAGCAAAAAAAACCGGCCAAGTGCGAGTCGGACTCGCAAACGAAGGGTTCCGTACCATTATCGCAAAACACTGCAAAAAAATCACGTTTGTTGTATGGGAGCCCCCCTTAATTTATTTTATTTTAATTTAATCATTATTATTTTTTGAAATGAATATACAACTAAACATTCTGTGAATATTTCAAGCGTCTACCTGTTGCCGTTATTAATGTCGAGCAAAAAACGGCCAAAAAATCACGTTTGTTGTATGGGAGCCCCCCTTAAATATTTATTTTATACTGGTTTTTAGTATTTGTTGTTATAGCGGCAATAGAAATACATCATCTGTAAAAATTTCAACTGTCTAGCTATCACGGTTCATGAGATACGACCTGGTGACAGACGGACAGACAGACGGATCGCGAAGTCTTAGTAATAGGGTCCCGTTTTTACCCTTTGGGTACGGAACCCTAAAAAGATCAGGAGCCCAAACAATATTTTTTTGTATTGGCAATCATCCAATGACTTCGCCCACTGCGTGAAGCGGGAAGACGTGTCAGAATTTTACTGAGTAAAACCCACCCGTGTTCCTTCAGTTGCCTGGGCACACTCTTTCAAATTTAGCCGCGATATAACTAGATGCATAACTAGATGTGTACATGAACGTACATGGAGCAAAAGGAATATATAAGTATTGAGTTGATTATTTTCTTTAACACTCCATGGAATAAAGCCATCAGTTTATGTACAAACACACCACCTAAAAGCAGAACTTACGTAATCAAGAATTCAAAAAGCGTTTTGCCGTTCCCACAATCTCATTCTAATATAAAACAGATAAGACGATGCGATATATTGAAGACAATCGGATATAAACGCAAATGTCGTCTAAATATGCAAACGATCACCAGAGAAACGCGGAGCCAGCCGCCATTTTTCAATCGTACGCGAGTTGGCGTACTTAATCGTTTCAGCCTACAGATTAACTTTTTGTCAGAATGCGTTGAACTTGGAGGATTTTTTTGTATCGTGTTTTTTTTTGGTTCAGTATGTTTAGTCTGTGTTATATTTTCTTACTTTGTAATTCAAAATTCAAAGCCGACAGGGGCGAAGTGACAATGCGAAGAAGATTACTATGAAATCGCATTTCCAAATTTGCGGCCCTAAAGTAAAACATGTCCTAATTGACTGGATTCTGTGAAAACATTAATAATTTATCGTGTTGAAGTACACCTTAAATTCGGGACACTTGGGTATTACAAGGGTTAGTTAGGTATTTATAGGTTTAAACCCTGTCCAGCCTTTTCAAACGGTGATCCTAAACAATGAATATAAAAAGCAAAGAAATGAGATTAAGCAAAAACGGAACGATACTATTCTACAATCAGCTCAAGCCACAAAGAACTACAAGAAAAAGAACCCTAATTTGAATACAAAACTTTTCAAACGACTTCACTTTGAACAATATTTGTTCCAAAAAATGTCAAAGTTACTCACCAAGAAATATCTTTTTATATTTTCTTGCCTACAGTAGAGCAATCAATCGCGGGTGTGGCAGACGTCTGCCATCGCAAAAGAAATGTCAATAAACGACAAGAAAATTTATCTTTTCCTTGCGGAAATTGAAATTTCGACCTCCGGCCGTCAAGTGGGGGTAGTCACCACGAATGTACTGTTTGAATAAGAAGATTAAACCTTTTATATTATAACTGGCAACTAAATAGCTTTTTGACGAAGAGATTGTAAATGGTTCAAGAATTTGAGTGAATTACATTTTTTTCAGGATACTAAAACCTATGACAACCCTATGAAAATGAAATGATGTTTATGTTCATAACAAAAACACATTAGTTTTTCTAGCGTATGTATTATTTCTGAGACGGTCAAAGTTGGTACAAAAGTAGTTTGTAGGAAGACAACCTATGAGTACTATTGTATTCATGTCGAAATATAGGAAGGTTTGGGTTGAGGTTCCTATCTATAGATTTTTAATGTCAATATTTTCCTACCACCTTCTGCCAGCGGCTTCGCAAACGTGAAGAGTATTTTTATCATCCCCAGGGAACATTATACCGGGATAAAAAAGCCTATATGCTATTTCAGAGTATAATCTACCTCTGTGCCAAATTCCATCCAGATCCGTTCAGCAGTTCTGGCGTGATTGAGTAACAAACTTACATCCACACATAATTCCAAATTTTACATTTATAATATTAGTAAGAAGAAAACCTTCGCTACCAGCCAGACCCACAATTTTCCCTAAGCGCTGCGATTCCATCGAAATCTATTGGTCACAGTTCAATACAGACCGACCTCGTATGAAGAAATATATTCATAGTTACAGTAACGCCACAATTTATTTGCTCATTCAACGGAATCCGACCGTGGAATTATCATAACTAAAGGGCAACGCACAAAAATTTCCCATTCGATTTCGGGTCCGTTTTACAAAAGAAGGCGAGACCCAAATCCCTTTAGTGATAAAAGTTATTTTACATCTATCGCGACTTTCCACAAAATTGAATTTGCACAGAAATTCTTTCTTTAACTAAGTTTATTTTGAGGTTAACAACGTGTGGAGGTCCATTGAATTTGATGGACTTTACTTTATTCAAATGCTATGTCCCTTTTTAAATATTTTTCGAATAATATGCGAGATTGTGGTAGCGTTGAGGTTCTAGAATTCAGTGAGCTTATACTAGGTGCATATTGTTCAGTTAATCTAGTGTTATTTTAGAGTTAACTGATAATCTAGGTTGAGTTTGGCTTATATTATGCAAATGGTCACTTCTCAGTAGGTTTCCGAAAACAGACTATGTAACTAATTTGTCAATTAGTGTCAGTCTCGCTGCTCCTAATATTCCTGTTGTCGAGTTTAGTCACCTGCTGCCGTCACACTAGAGTTGTAACGTTCAATATTGGCCACATTTCAGCGTGCTTCACTCCACTCCACATCCAGACAAGAGAGCTATTGAAGTAGTTAGTAATCTGTCAGTTGACACCGAAGTGCGAATGTTGATGCTTGACTACAAATTCTATAGGAGAATAGGACAAAGTAGGCTGTGATCTCATACGTCACTGGCTTTATATTTCAGAAAGATTCATTAAATAGGAACGATTATTTGCCCATCATGGTTTCTTTTCTTGTCTTTCTTTCACGGCGTCACTTTTTATTTCTTTCAAGAGATTCCTTATGAGTTCAGGATTTTTAGTTTTATGCAAATTTTTGGTAAATGCAAAAATGTTGGTATTAGGAACAATAAAACGCAACATTAAATTTTCATTACAAAAAAAACTGCTCATTGGATCAATCACATCAATTGACAGGGTATCCATTACAATAACCACCTCACTTCAATCGATAAAAACCTGCTTACTCTACCAACTCTTACAATCTTGCTGATTCCACATAAGAGATAAGTAAGTACATACGCTTGTGCCTCTCACTTGTACTAAGATTTGTGGCTTCACTGACCTCTTCCAGTATCGAATGAAAGATTTATGGAGGTCGACATCCACTCTTTACACAAAGCCGGGGTCACACAGTATGTATGTGCCCGAACTAAACATGGTTGATATTGATTTATATATTGTATAAGACGTATTGATTTGAGTAATAATATCAGATGTATTGATAAAGTTAGATAAAGCATTTTTCTAAGGAAGATCACATTTTATGATCGAAGAGCTTTTACCGTGGTTTGCTTTGGCCGGTGAAAATAAGCTAAGTATATTAGGTTCTGATATCACCTACTAAAAAAACGTTAGTCTACTTCAAGTCTCAGGGTACAGCCGCTTTTAGAGGCAGTTTTCGTTATGCGGCTTACAAAATATGGAATAACTTGCCACCACCGATCGAGTACCTCACAGAAGCGCAAAGGAAGCTAGATGGTCAAACTAAATGTCTCAATTATATTATGAGTATGTACCTATACATTTAAATGTTTTTCATTTTAACAATGTTACCCACTCATTATCATACTACTTATGTACATATTCTTAACTATTTTTATTGGTCACAAATTTATTTTAATTAAGTATGCATACACACGAAACGTTGCAGTATAAAACTGATTTACATCCGTCATCTTACACATCAGGTCCAGTTGAAAACCAGCGTCAGGCACTAGTTGTCTGGCGTTTCTGCTGAACTGGGCATTTTTGGCGCAGCCGTAAGGCACACTTTCCTGCTAATTTTTTAAAATCGGACTTTACAGTTTTTTATTTGTTTTTTATCTGATGTACATGTATCTGGTATATTCTGTGTATTTTAGTCTGTGCTAAATAAATGTATTTTCTTTCTTTATTTTACTTAATAAGTGTTAAAACTGAAATGGCAAAAGTACGGGCATTTCCCTTTGGTGTCTGAAGTGACGAGTACTAAATGCCATCAAAACCTCCAACAAGTATTGCAATATTAATGGATGAGCATCCATCCATCGATATGAGCATATTTTGAAGCTTTTACATTCATCTTCTAAGATATTTGTCTATAGGCATTTTAAACTATCCAATATGCCTTGAAAACTGCGAAATTGGCAACCGTTGATGTATCGAACAGTTAAAGAAGCTGTTAACCTTGACCTTTATTGATGAGTCTTCAGATCAGAGACAAGACACTTCATTAAGATTTTTTTTTTAAGTTCAATCTGAAATGACGTCGTTGGTACTTAATCAGTTTTACTATAGCGTCACGTAAAAGGAAAAGGTGAAGACTTAGCTTGGATTATCCTTGCGAGATCGAATCAGGCATAAAGAGATCCTCAGGCAAATCAAATTTACCAACATAGCCAGAAAAAAATCCAAACTTAAGTGGCAGTGAACAGGGCACACTGAACGTAAAGCAGATTGCCACGTACCGCAGCGTTTAAAGATTTCTCACAAGGAAGAACGATAACCCGATGAGGATTGTGGATGCCTGCTCTGGATGCGAGAAGCACAGGAACATTTGATATCGAGACGCAAGCGTCTCAATCGATCGAGAGGTCTATTTCTAGCATTGAACTTTTTTTGTCATCAACTGAAGTTATGATAATTTTGCGTGTATTCGTAGATTACCAAAACTATTCGGTTAAACCTAAAACATTCAGGTTGATAAAACATCGAGCCTTGTTAAAAAATCAACAACTTACCCATGTCATTTTCCCAGCATTACTATTACAACTAAAAAACTCCAGAGATACTCGTAAACATAGAGACCTATTTTATTCTCCAGGTAGGGGACGTTTCCAACAAGAGTGACACTGGCCCCTCAAGTGGCTTATATTTGTACAAAACTTTCTAAAGCCTCATCCAGACCGGCTAGGTCTAGGTAATATTCATCGGGTTCCTAATGGAAATATGAATTATTCTGACGTAAGCACTGGAGTTGACTCTTATAATGGAATAGTTGAAGGCTACGTTGCTTTCAAAGTTACGGCTGTCACTTAAATGTTGGGAGTTGGTTAGAAAAATGAATGTAGTGTTCGACTTTTTTGGGTTAGGAATTTTAGAGGTACTTTTTATCGTTTTTGTAACGAAAAGGAAAGGGTTTCACAAAGGGAAACAGATTGGCAAGATATTATATTATTATTAGAAGCTTAAGTTGCGTAACATGTTCATAAATCCAGAAATAATTTTATATAATTTTAATCTGAAGTGTGCCAAAGAAATTTATCAAGCCCTTAATATATTATCTTAACATATAATTTACGGGGTAAGCATACCTACTTATTATATATATTAATTTTATATATATGTTAATTTTCTTAGTTATTCGAGAAATAATTCACTCTCTAATTAAATTGGCTTGTTACACGATGAAGTTTCATACAAACATCTCATTTGACATTTATAACGAACTGAATAATTCAATTTACAGACTTCATCAGTGTAATTTCATTTTAAATTCTATCTGCTTTAAAATTGTAATCAAAATCTTACATTTATTTTAATTGAGATTATATCTGCGTACTCTAACACCTAAAAGTAAACGAAAATTAATATTATAACAGTGTAAATTTCGACACAAAGGTCTGTTTAATATAGGACCTCACCTCATTAAGGGTTAAATTCTAAATATTCATACGCGTAACACTGCTGAATTCAGAAGTCTATTAAGTTCTCTTTACGTTAATAACAGGGTGTTGTACTTCATTTAGGTGTGTATTCAATGTATTGATGTTATGAATGAATGAAGGTATTATGAATGTTTTCATTCGTTCTCTATGGAGTATATTTAGGCGCTATTTTAAGAATTTCCTGACAGGTAAAATTGCTTTCGGTATTTTCAAGTAATCTGTTTGTTTTTGTTCAATGTTAAAACAATAGGAACTTATATTACATACAGTTTCGCCTGTATTCTTTGAAGGATATGACAAAAGTGTCATTTATTTAGGGTTCCGTAGCCAAAGGGTAAAAACGGGACCCTATTACTGAGACTCCGCGGTCCGTCTGTCTGTCTGTCTGTCTGTCACCAGGCTGTATCTCATGAACCGTGATAGCTAGACAGTTGAAATTTTTACAGATGATGTATTTCTCTTGCCGCTATAAAAACAGAATAAAATAAATATTTAAGTGGAGCTCCCATACAAAAAACATGTTTTTTTTCCGTTTTCTGCGATAATGGTACGGAACCCTTCGTGCGCGAGTCCGACTCGCTCTTGGCCGGTTTTTGTATTTCTTCCCGCATAACTCTCTTTTTTTTTGGAACTTGATGTTTGCATAAACCGTTCTTTGATTGATACCTAATTCCTGGAAAAACATTTGGCTGGTCATTGAAAATAAACCTGTAGGTACATCAATTAGTCTATATTAATGTTCAAGTCACATGTTACGAGAGAGGCCCAGTGGTATCGGCCGCGACTTACAAGTTGTAGGTCGTGGGTTCGAGCCCAGGCAGGCGCTTTACTTTGTGTAAATTATTTCATCACCACTGCTCTCAAAACGGTGAAGGAAAACATCGTCAGGAAACCGGCATGTACTAGAACCAAAAATTCGAAGACATGTGACATCCACCAACCCGCACTGGGCCCGCGTGGTGGATAACGGCCTATTCCCTCTCACAGAGAGGAGGCCTGTGTCCCAGCAGTGGGAAAATTAATAGGCTGATGATGTGATGTGATGTCACATGTTATAAATGACAGGTTTATGCAATCAACCGGGCACAAGTCTAGGCGGGTATTAAGAAGTGCCAGATGAACCCGTTAACACTGACCAACCCGGAAATTGGAATCAAAGCAATAGCGCTTGCAACAATTAGACCGATGCGATAAAGACTGTCATAGCCATACCCCTTCTAAAAATACTGAACCAATAAAATATCAAATTCTCCAATTTAAAGCAACAAAAATATTTAATGAAAAGAAGACCCACAAAAAATTTCTTTCTCTTTCCGCAAAATGATTATCAAAACATTCAGTAATTACGGTACATTTTGATACATATCTATATTATATTCAGAGTAATTATTGTTTTTGTAATATCTGTTCGTTTGCCGAGGGCTCGACATTTATGTTCGTACTTGGGTAGGTATTATTTGTGTTATGTCTATGAGACTAGATGTTAATGTGTTGGTTTAATGATTTCATTTTGTATTTCTGTTTGGTTGTTAGGGTTTTTAGTCTGTTTTGAAAAATAAATTATAATGTTATTTAGTAAGTTTTAGTAAATAAGATTATTCTTTACTAAAACTTATTAAATCACAATAATATTATAAAGGCGAAACTTTGTGTGTGTTTGTATGTTTGTTACTTCTTCACGCTCAAACGGCAGAACGTATTTGGATAAAATTTTGCACCGAGATAGATTATAGTCTGGCATAGTACTTTTTATCCTAGGAATATTTTCCCTTGGGATAATTTTCGACATTCATGCGGGCGAAGCCGCTGGCAGAAGCTAGTAACATTAACATCTTTAAATTCACAAACTGAGAACCCACAGTCTAAACTGCTTGGGCTAAAATCATGATATTTTAGACAAAGGTACCATAGACAACGAAAGGGAGCACCAAGGAAAGATTAACGGATTCAACCTCTAACAACTTTAGAATATGAATCCGTAAATCTGTCCTTAAATGTTTGTATGGAAGTTTGTTATTTGTACCGATGCCGATGAGAATGTAACGTCATTCCAAATCCAATATGGCGGACGGCCGACGATGGCGGACTAGTTATTTTTTGTTGCATCAAATGAAAGGGTTTGCTGAGAAGGATACGAAAAAAACTAGGATACTAATACATTGTTTTGGAATAACTGAGCCATGGATGTGTAATATCCGCCATTCTCTTCAAGGATGCAATGCTAAATGTCCTGACGTAAAATACCTGTACGTTTATTTGTCTACTGCAACTTCCTTTATTTCTTCATCAGCTAGCACAACTTGCTTACCGACTTCACTCGTCTACTAAACATTATTTACATTTCGTCCTGCTTCAATGTAAGTACGTTATTCACCCTCTTGTGGGTACATACGCACTCATCCGAGTATCTAAACATAAGGAAAACAAGACTAGATATCCGCAAACATAACATAGAGTGTACAAGGATTGTTGAACTAAGCGAAAATCTAGGTTATTTAGATTCACCGAGACGGTAACAATACAAACTGTCACACTAATATTTTAGTACAAAAGTTTGTGAGTGTGTGTGTTTGTATGTTTGTTACTATTTCACGCAAAAACTAATGAACGGTTTTCGATGAAACTTGGCAAAAAGATAGATTATGGTCTGGAATAGCACATAGGATACTTCTTATCCCAAGAATATGTTCTATTGGAATATTTTCGATATTCACGAAGCCTCTGGCAGAAGTTAGTGTTTTTTTTAATTATTTCTACGTTTGCTCAATAGCTCACAAGCTCCCAACTATTAAAGTGGTAATCTACTTTAGTAGTTGGGAGCTTGTGCATCCCATAAAACATAGGATAATTATTGGCCTAAAATTTTCTCATGGCTGGAATACAGGAGAAAAATATGCTCTTCTGTACGCAGAAAAACCCTAAAAATGGAAATTCCAGGGGTTGGACCTAGCCAACCCACCGGTGGCTCAGACTCAGTCCCAGATGTTTCTGGGCTTCTATAATTTTGTAATATGCTAATATTTATAATACGAGAAAGTTATGCGTTTACTCAAATATTGTAAAAAACTTTCAGAATTTAGCTATTAGGTCTCAATAAATCAACATAACAACATGTTATTATTTAAGGACCCTCTCGAATCTGGCACTATACTAGCCACTAGAACTGGAACAAGATTACCTGTCTTATATTTCTTATGTTTGTTTTTTACTCAGCTGCCCGTTCTCAAGCCCGAGAGTCTCTTCAACAGCATTGTATGAAATCTTAAAATTCTCCTTTTTACCGTACTGCGATATTTTTAGGTAGAAGATTTTATTTTCTGTGTTGGTCGCAATGTTTGTTTTGGAGATTGGCAGAGTGTTGGCTGTAAATGGTTGGAAATGAGTATCAGGAGATATGGGGGTTTGAATCAGAGGAGAATAAGTGAGTGAGGCAAATGATAATTAATGTAGATTAATATGATGAAACCCCTTGAGGACTAACTATGAACCGTGACTGACAGCCATCAATTAAAAATGTAAAATAATTGAACTGCACTAAGTGCCAGTTACGTATTCATGGTCTTAATCAACATAAAGGAAGCCATCACCTGTCTGTAGTTGTAGATAGAGTTATAACTAGTAATAGACGACTAGTAAGATCGTAGGGCACTTAGATCTTCCTCTACCTGAGATAAAAAAAAACGACAAGCTCTCAAAACGTTTCACTAAAAACACATAAAATATTCCATCTTTGATGGATTACTAAGAAAAAGCAACACAGAGGGCGTTGAAAGTAAAATATTCTTTCAAACTCGGCGCATAGAAAAGGCTGTGCTAGTAAAAATTCGTGTTCGCATGCATTTGGCGGGCGTTGCTGGTATCATCCGGGCTTAGAGCAAGCGCTTTGCAGAAATACATTACGAGGGGCACGGTACATTAGGCGAGAGATGCCTAGATAGATAGAGATTGTAGTGGGAATTAAAGCTAAAAAGGCTAGAATTATGGTTGATTATGCTTGGATAGTTGTGGGATGCTGTAAATGATGTAATTATAAGCATGTCACGGTCGTATTCATTATTTTTAATCGCATAAGGTATGGGAATGTGATTTGCCGAAAGACTAAGAAAAATGCCGAGAGGAAAGTTCCATTCCTACGCAATGAGGATATAAGAGCAGAGGAAATAAATATACAAGAAGCCATGGAAGGGGTCAAAGATATAAGGGTGTGACGACTAATTTAGAAGTAGGTATTAAAGAAAAAGACGTGTTGTGCCGACCTCATATAAATGGAGATGAGAATGATAAACAATACGAGTCAGAAATGATCCGATTTCTCATATATTTATTTATTAAAACTTCATGCAACATACAGGTACATAAGTTGACTTAATGCGGAGGTGGAGAGATAAAATGGCGGTGCATAAAAAAAGAAATAATTAATAAAGAAATTTGGGTTAAAAATATATAGTGTTAAAATAAACATACATATATATTTGCTATAATAAATAGCTATGTATGTAATATAATAAGAAACTAACTAACTGATCGATCAACGCAGAGCCAAAACCGCTTGGCCTAAAAACATAAAATTTGGCAGATAGGTTCCTCAAGTGACGTAGTGAGCACTAAGAAAGAATTTTTGGAAATTATACTTCAAAAGAGGTAAAAAGTATATAAAGTAATGGAAAGACGTTTTATTGAAACGACTCTGCTATTGGTGTACAAAATAATGCCGTATATTGACTAGTGACCTTCCTGATATCGAGAAGAAGCGCATTCCAGAGAAGAATGGACTGAATATGAAAGGCAGAATGAATAAAATCAGAAGTATGAGAAGGATAAAGCAAGAGAAGATTATTAAACGAATGCAGATTCCTAGCGTGTGAAGTACATAGATATTGAATGTGAGGTATGAGATAAAAAAAGGAGGGGTGGGCTAGTTGAGTAGAGAGAAAAGCGTGGTCAAAGCGCGCATATAACCCTACTCTTGCCTAACAATTGGGTTGAGATCTGATGGCACTCACACAAAAGAAGTATTATCTAGCTAAAAATTTGATCTGATAATAACAAATCTTTAATTTTTATGTTATACTTGAATGTCTCACTAGAAGTTATGCGCATACTAAATAAAATAGGGGAGTGGTGTGGGTGGTGTTATCAAGGCCTGCAGCAAATGGGTTTCAAAACACATTAAGGGGTAGAGAGGCACATTTAAAGGGTGCATGCAAGAATTGAGATAAATGTAAACATATCATAGATATAAGAATGTTTGTAAATGAAGCAAAACTTGTGAATTCAAACCCAGTGTGTGATAAAAGATACAACATTGTTGGGAAAACCCATTTACTATACCTACAATGTTAATGTTAGAGGTGTAAAGTTGTTTGTCACTCTATCAGATAAACAACAAAACGGATTTGGAAAGAACATGATTCATAGATAAACCATATTCCAAATTCAAATATAATGCTGGTTTCTCACGGTGCGTGTTATCACGAGTCACGCCGCAAACGCTCGCGCTACGCGCCATTTGTAGGCAGTGGCTCGACGTGACTCGGGCGCCAGCCGAGCGGCGCATTATGGCGCGTCCGATCCGCTAAATATTAGTAACTTCAAAGGCACGGCGCGAGCGCGCTTGTGGAGGCGCGGGCGCGCGTGGTTCAGCGCGGGCTCGCGCTATTGAACACCTTCATTTCATCTTGACTCGTGCGTCCGTGAAGTACTCATGCGTGCCTCGGTCTGTCTACTAGTATATGCGGCGTAGAAGCTTCAACGCGCGCCGCACCGCGTCCGTGAGAACGGGTGACGCGGGTTTGCCCGTGGCGGGTGCTTGTCCATACAAATCGACTCGGTGCGGCGTGACTCGTGATATCTCGCGCCGTGAGAAGCCAGCATAATATACATTCTATTCGAGTAGAAATATAAAATAAATCACGTAGGACGCTAGTAAAACCTCAAACAGCTATCTCGTACATAAATGTCAAAAACCCACGAATAGTTCCATGTTTTTTAAATTCTCACTAGCACATACAAGTGCCATAATGTTCCATTCTCTCTAGCAGAAACACATTAGGCGCGATATAACGGTACATTAGGCAAGGTGCAGATGCGCGGTAACTCGGCAGCAGAGCTACTCGTATTTTCATGTGATAAGGGTACGTACATACGGTGTGGTGTACCCCTTAAATTTATTACAACGGAAGGTGGGTAAAAAGAAATGCTTAAAAATGAATTATGAACAGTTTGTTTTGTTTTCTTTGTGGTGCATGCAGAGTGTGTGGAATTAAAGTAATGTGATGCTAAATGTAGATTGCAACAGCGTATATTGCCACTTTTATGTTGCTAATTTATTAACATTATCAGTGTATTCGAGGAAATCCTTTTGTGATAAATTGAACTACTTGACCTGGGGAGAGATTAAGCCTAAAGCCAATAATTAGGCACAAATATAGAGCAGGTTTTTGAGAAATTAGTACTAGGAAAACCCAAAACCATAGCCTAAAATAGAGAACGAGCCGAAGATGCACCCGTCACTTGTGCGCATTACAGCAGTGAAATAGGTAGTAATCTTCAAAAAAGGAAATTTATAGCTAGAGCTGCCACGTCATATTTTCATACCTCAAAGTTAACCCTGTCACTTAAACCTGACATTATTCTCGAAAAGGTCGACTAAAACGTTCAGACATCACCAAGAAACATGACAGACAGACTTTTAAATGGAGAAAGACTCACAAAAATGAATGCTAAAGTAAAAGATGAAGTATTTGTGGCTATGCTGGGACTGCTATGAAACATTCATACATATTTAAGAGGGACCACAAGTTTAGACGTTGATTTTCGATATAACAAAGGTCTTTGATAGGATCTGATACAAGATAGTAACATTAGTAATGAATATTGTATTAGTTTTAGGAGCTTTGGCTCTATTTTGGGTATATTGTAGTTGGTGACGATGTTATTTGACGATTGTTTATTGAGTTGAGTTGCGAGTTTGATTTCAAAGGACTAGGCTCTTGATCAATATCAACAACACCGTCGTATTAACACTCTGTAGTTAATGTTTATCGTTTAGTTTGATATGTATTACGATTGTAGCCGTAATCGATACTTTGAAGAAACAGGTTGGTTATCACGGTAACTATATATTTTTCATGAGTAAAGGATCCAATCTCCTTCTTTGAGAAGACCTATCCTCTTAATCGCATACGACCTTAGCACGATCCACATTAGCACCGACTTCGCCAAAATACTGCTATTCTGGGTATAAAACTTATATTTTAAATACTTTGAATTGATAACCACTTACATCGGTCGTTTTAATTAAATAGGTACACGGCAAAAGCGATAACAAACTTCCTTATAATGACAACTTAAATGACACTTTCCCATATTAAGTTTTCTCAACACGTCGTTCTAGTATCCAACCTTTTTATTACCTATCTTCTTTTCTTTTCGCCCTGTCTCTTTCTATTTATTCGGGGTAGTAAAATACCTCTTACATTTCATGACGTGAGCAGGAATTCAATATCTCAATCTTGATAAAATAGTGCGGTATTGGGTGTAGATGTGCCGTTAGATTTGCGTGTAAGATGTCTCATGCTTTATTATTGGACATGTTGGGTTATCCCGGGAATAGAGGTAGAAAATTTTGAAAAGGGGGTTCAGTTGTTAGGATCTGCGTTGATTTTTTGAGAAATGACGAAAACAGAAATATCGGTTATAAAGTGATGTAAGTGTGGGGCGCACGGTTGGCGCAGTGGTTGAGCGATTGACTGCTGCGCTGCGTGTCGCGGGTTCGATTCCCGCACGGAACAAATATTTGTATGACCTACAGATAGTTGTTTCGGCTCTGGGTGTTTGTGTATGTGAGTTTATATGTTTGTAAACGCACCCACGATACAGGAAGAAATTCCTTGTGTGGGTCAACGTTTTTTAAAAAAGAAAAAAGAAAAGAAAAAAGTTGTTTTTAAGTAAACTGAAACAAGTTAATAAGAAGAAACAAGAAAATTTAATAATAACAACTGGCCGAATGCGAGCCGGACTAGCGCACGAAGGGTTCCGTACCATTATTGCAAAAAACGGCAAAAAAAACACGTTTTTTGTATGGGAGCCCCACTTAAATATTTATTTTATTCTGTTTTTAGTATTTGTTGTTATAGCGGCAACAGAAATACAATCTCAACTATCTAGCTATCACGGTTCTTGAGATACAGCCCGGTGACAGACAGACAGACGGACCGCGGAGTCTTAGTAATAGGGTCCCGTTTTTACCGTTTGGGTACGGAACCCTAGAAACTGATTCCTAAATGTATAAAGAGAAATTCTTAGCAAGATATATATAAACTTATATAAAACTAGAGATATTGTAATACTCGTTTGAATAACTCATTAAAATAATACAGTAAAACAAACAGCTGACGTTTACTCCTAAAAATTGTCGTACACAAATTCAGGACAACAATTTTCTGGAGCGATTCTATCTTTAGAATAACTTTATAGCCAAGCTCACATTTTTACAATTTAGGCGTTGGAATATTCTCCACAATCTCGTCATAACTTTGTTTCGGGAACACGACATATTCATAATTCCTTTATATCTTCACCGCGACCTTTCGTAAAGAGGCATTCACGAAGAACGTTCGATGATTGCAAATGAATGTCTTGTGATCCTTCTCCCGCTTCAATTTTGGGAAGTGAGTGAAAGAGACAGCTGTAAATGATATTGTTTCGTATGGAATCGATTCTGAATCTACGTTGGAATTTTCTTCTTATACAGTTTGAATATATATTATTTCCTCATCTTGTTTAGAATTAGATTATGTGCTACTTTAAAACTGTGTCAGTTATTCATATTATGAAGTGATAATATGAACCGAATAAAATCTAAAAAATATATTGGGACCCATAAAAATAAGGTCATATCATGATACAGCTCTAGTAAAGGTACTAGTCAGGGCTAAGGTTATCATAAATAATGCATCCCTGAGAGATCTAGTGTGAGAAAATATAAAATATTCACATCAGACTCGATCGATAAACATATTATAAATTCATTCAATGATTAATGAAGAAGAAGTAGTGATCAACTATGTTATATTGCTGGTTTCGTTGAAGTGTGAAATTGAAAATTACGTAATCTTTATTGATCTTTTAGGAGTAAACAGAAGTAAAGGTGACATTACGGATAAAATTAATCAATTCAAAGAGTTCAATTCTTTATCAATTTAAATTTCAAACTGGCGCTTTATAGAGAATTTTTTGTCAGAAAGCACGTTATATAATATAATTTTGTTACGCATTGATATCATTTGTTATGAATTCAAACGTTAAAATAAGATATTCTTAATCTAGCGAAAGAGTTAAGGAACCATGAACCTTCCACTAAATAAAACATTTTTGAATAGAGTAGGGAAAACTTTACTTAATTCGTATGATATGGCACAACTACGGTCTACTATTTCATATGCTCCTAAATTAGAGCTATTTATATTCAGAGAGCGGACGAAAACATTCTCCAAAGCCGTGACACTGCTACCACTTTTATTATTTATTTCGTGTGTAACATCACCCACAGAATTTCCAATGTTACTCAAAGACTACGCAGTGTATGCCTCTTATTATACTAGAATATGTTTATTGAATTTCGTAGGACTGTAAGATTTGCTCAGAATTTATTCTAGGCTGTCTAGTGTCTACAGTTTCTTAGTCAACGTTTTCTTTTAGGACGTGTGATGTTTACTTAGTATGTATGTTTTCTTTAGCAATAGAAATATACTTAGAAATAAAGTTCACGAACTCTCTTTATTAAGTTTTCTCAAAACCGTTAAAACTAGCTAAATGTCGAAAGAAACATTTTGTTCGGATTGTAATTCTGAGTTGTACCTACAATATAATGATGAATTATTGTAAAATAACTTTCTCCAGTAAATAAATTGTACCAATATCAAATATATTGGTACCAGCAAATATAGTAAAGCTATTTATCTTCCTATTCAATGATGTTGGTTCAGTGCTTTCCATTAATGTTTGACTACTAAACTTATCAGTTATTTATTAGGTCACAAACTTAATCACAATGCATTTATTAAAACATCATAACTAATAATCAAAAGGCTCCTTTAGTCATTTCGCATACTCAAACCGCATACTAACATCATTCCCACAACACACTATCTCGAGCTCTTAAATGCACTCTCATGCACACTCTGTTATCTTCTTACGAAAAATCTAATAATTTAACCTTTAGAACTTATTGTATAATATTTTATCTTTTTCATCGTCTTTCCTTGTATTTCCTTATTGTAGATAATTTGTATTTTAAACTGTTATCATATTTCTCTATCATCCATGTCTATGAAGCTAATCAATATTGCAAATTTATTTTCTTGTATCCTAATCTGGCAATCAGCATGTCATCATGGGCGTTTAGCCGTGAGAGGGACCTGGTGACCTGTAATACAGGTTCTTATTGAAAGTTATCACAGGCACCAGTCTCTCACAAAGTTAAACCCTGCAAGGCATAGCATGTAAGGAACTTTGTGAAGAGAAAATAAACGTTTTAAATTATATTAATAACATTCAAAAGAAACATCAGTCGCAATGCATAAACTGAATTCAGTTTCATAAACATCCAAACCTAATTACAAAACTTTAAACCACAATAATTTCAAAACTTAAACTCCAACCTAAATTTAATATATATGACTAAATAATTTTGCTTCTAAACAGTTTGTGTGCCTGAAGTTGTAGTTTGTCTAATTTAGGGTTGCAACTGAAAATTGGCTGAAACTACACGCAGTCTGGCTGTCTTCCCAAATGCAAAGCCTACTAACTTGGGTGTGTAGTCGTGTGGTGTTTGTTATATATGAGCTTATGTACTTAGCTGTAAGTAGATTCGTCGTTAGCTTGTTTATGGAAACTGGATTCATCTTTGAGGCTTGTGTAGGTAGATTTATGGTGGGATGAGTCTGCTTTTTAGCTATTATGCTACGCATTATTTGCATTTTCGCAATATATAATAAAAGTAATCAGCCATCATTATTTGCAAGTCTGGTAAGCGGCAGATTTTTTTATTATCCTTTAGATGCTTAAGTAACTTAGACATGAGAATAGTTAGATATATTTGTACAGTTTCTTTGAGTAGGAATTCTTACATAGCTTTTAAGAAATTGATCTCTTAAATATTATGAGGCCAAGCTTAAGATAAAACTCCTGAATAGAAAACAGCAAAGGAAACCTCATACATCAATATCAAGATTCGTTTTATTAAGGTTAATCTCTCAAAGATCTTCTTCTTCCCATTCCGGACAATAATTTTATGTATTTGTGGCAATTGAGGCGCAACAAGCAAATCTATCGGATAAAGCCTTCACATACACAGACTGACCTAAATTCTCCTTTTGCTAGGACTTTTTCTGTGGTCTAAGTTATAGGCTTGCTAATACAGAACGTAGCGTTAGTAGATCATAACTAGAGCTGTAGCATAGCGTGCTTCCCTATCTATACCATACGTTCAACCTACTGAAAATTCCAACCTGGACATGATTTGCCAAGGCTAAACTGGCAGTCTTAGAATAGACTCCGGACACATGTTGGTCGAAGCAAGGCAGCTTATTCAGGTAATACCTATAATTATTTATCTTCCAAATTTGCTCAGGTGGATTTCATAGATGTCTCCACCTTTTACTATAAATAATATGGTGATGCTCTACACATCGATATTTAGACATTTATTTAGTTATCGCTTAGTGTTGGTAAAAACGGGCATTAATGATTTTCATTTTACTCTTATCTAAAGTTTCTTTGTTAAACCAATCTTGAAACACACATGTTTTTGAGATATGTTTTTTCTTTGTTTGCCGCCTTTCTCTCACATCTTGCAACCAGCTTAACGCGTGTATTGTTTGGTACGATACAAATCCCTATAGGGACTAGTCTCAGAGGCAGTGCATTGTGCACTATTCGAGATGTCTGACTGAGTGTGCGAGCAAATCTATCGGAACTGAATGAGACCCATGTAAGGGGTGAATAAAATAGGTGCGAGAGATGTTGATTTTGATAAATTCTATTGTTAGATTGTTGTGTGTAAACTGGAACTATATATGCCTAGATATATGAATATAAACGAAACTAAAGGAGTATGTAAGGATCGTAGCATCTGGTATTCTGTAGTTTCTGCCTAGCTTCATGGGAATAAGTCGGAAGTTTATGAATGTTTGTGAAGGGAAACATAGCGAATATATATACCTTGTCTATTTCCTATGGTCTGAAACTGCAAATAATTCACATAACCCTGTCAACAGGTATTTAGTTTTGAATGTTCATTTTAACATCTAATTGCGTACAGATCTATCTAAATATATAAATTAATACAAGTAAATACTAATGATTCAAGTGTCAATTAGCAGATACAATAGAAATTACCATTGTTTTAAGCCGATTCGACACGACGGACACTCAAAGGTACACGGGACAAGGTGTAAAGCCTTGCCTCCTCTATTGAAAAGAAAGGATCCTACTAGCAGATGGGTGTCATATCTGGTGTTTATATGATCACATCGCGTCATAGTCACAGCGCGTTGTAGTCAGGTCTTTATTGTAGTTCGTGTGGCGGTTTATATGCTGGTATATACTTAGTAAATTTTATTTATAATTCAAATAATATGTATAACTAACTATTCCTAATCTTATGACTAATAACAAAACAAATTTACATACAAAGAGGAGAGGGAAAAGGGCTAATAGCGCATTAAATTCGTCTACATCGATGTCAATGGAAAACGTTCCCAGAACGCTGGCAGCATTGCCACGTTGAATGGCCATACTGATTCTCTGGCTGAAGAAAACGCCAGGCCTCTGTACACGCGAACAGTCGACTAACCGTTTACTTATGTCTCGAAACACTCGATGAGCATTCGGACCCCATGGACCTAATATCTCAACCCCAAACGGCTCAAACATATAACTGCCAATAAGGTTGTTATATTTGCGCCGTTTGAGGTTTTCTGCACCAGCAGCAGCTGCCCCAGCACAGCCCGCCGTGCTAAGAAGATGGGATGGCGCAAGGGTATCGACACATGTTCATCCCACCCCAAAAGCCTACCCAACTGCCAAGGCATTATGGTCATCCAATCCGGTCTCTTCCCATCGTCGCGTGCCAAGCCATTGGGTTCTAAAACAGCTGGCACCCTGGCGGTGACAATATGATGTCATTAATGCTGGCGTGCCGTGCTATCCGACCAGCGCTCCTACTGCAGGATAGGCCTTGGTGTCCGAGGCGGTCGACTGCTTCACCACATTGACAGCGATGTGGAGCTCCGCTGGGAGTACCTAGTCGCAGACATGTAGCGATCCGGAAGGTAGTATCACTCAACATTGTACCTATGTTGGGTGACAGTAATGCATGTAGCCAGAGGCCCGACTCCTACTCACCCACAGCCAGTAGGCGAGCACGTTCAGCAGTATTAGTGGGCGTATTTATGAGTTTATTCCGTACCAATCTGAGCGGCTCATCCCACTGTCTTTGGGAAGATGGGTTTTCGTTATATACTTAATTCTGAATATAAAATATTGGCCCATGGGCATTTAATAATAATAATTAAATGTTTTTGTTTTTAAATTTATTTTATAAAAATATTTAAAAATGTAGATAATAAGAAAGACAATTAAATAAAGGAGATAATAATAATAATATGATTTTTTTTTTTATATAGAATAATATTTAAAAATGTTAAAATATGTATATAAAATAAATAAATGCAATAATATGATTTATTTTAAAGACAACTCCATTGGTCCAATGGTTAGTAAAAGCTTATCAACTAAAGGTTAGTAAACTTAATCTAGGTGATAGTATAATAGTTGGTATAAATAATCATTCAAATTTAAATCATAATAAAATCACAAATAATAAAATCAAAATAATGTCACATTTAAAACAATACAAACAAAACATCAAATTGTAAATAAAATTGCAGACCCTACTTTGTCAGCACCCTAATCTGATGCTTGAGAATAGGGCAGTCAAACTTATGGGCAATAATCGCCAGAATGCCATTGTCGCTAGCACGCACTCTGCGCAAAAATGAGGCAACATTTTTCCGCAGAATGGCAGCAAACCCATCTGTACGAGCCTCGAAGAACATACCAGATGCGCTGCAGAAACGTGGAAGGCGCAATAGCATCCTAAACGCGTTGTTGTATTGGACGCGCAAGGCGCCGAGGGTTTTTTGCGAATATGCTGTCCATAAGCTGCTACTGTAAAAGTTTTGGCAGTACGCCTTAAAGAGCGTTATCTTAACCTCCTTTGAGCAGGATGCAAATCTTCGGACCAACATATTAACATTAATGACCATGTTATTGTTACTTAGGCTGTTTCCTTGTCAGTATTCCGTATACCCGAACCTACTTAGAGAGAAGGCTCAGTAAGATCTTGTAATTTTACAGAATAAATTAAATTGTTAACAAGGTCAGACCTACCGTTGAAGAAACTAAAAGGCTTATGTTTAACTTACCACCAGATATAGTAACATATAACAGACAAAAATAGTAAATGATCACCAAAATTAAACCCGCATCTAATTGTAAAATTATAACCAAAGTTTTAACATCTCGCTATCCTGTTTAGGCAAAATGACTCCAAATAAATCATTGTTAACCCAAAAGTAGTAAATGATCACCAAAAGTAGTAAATGATCACCAAAATTAAACCAATGACCAAAAAGATTATAAAATTTCTGGGAGCAACTTGGAAGTAGCGCTCGCCGGCCGCTGCCGCGGCACCGCTCGCTTTGCTCGCTCGGCTCGCGCGCGGTTGGTCACAGTTCTAACCTAACCTAACCTATTTTACAACATTAAATAGCGCAATAATTTGCTATTAAAATTTGGTGATCAATTTACTAAATTTGGGTTTCATAGTACAATTTTAGGTAATAGAGGTTATGGTCACAAAGTAATTTTAGGTGGTCATTATATTTATCCCCAAACTAAAACTGTCACTGAAACAAAAAAAAAATGGATACAAAACTTATTAGATCTGTCGAATAGCGCAGACTGAGTTCATTATGAACTTGTGATTACTGTACAAGTTCGAAACATTTTCAATATAACTTTTTTAGTGAATTTTTTTTCTTTGTCTAAAATGAAACGAATTACTTGAATAAACAAAGTTTTGGACGAATATTTTCTGGAGGTTACCTTTGTTTATTTAAGTAATTCGTTTCATTTTAGACAACGAAAAAAAATTCTACTACCTACCTAAATGAAACAATTTATCTTTTTTGACATATTGCCGGTTCTTTTTTCTCCGAAGGTCGCATTGGTCACATTAATTTTAAATATCCGCGTCTTAGTTTATTTTCTGTGAACGCGGATCTTTGTATCGCAGACTGAACATAATAGAAAATATTACAGTTATTTTTCCGATCAGTTCCAAAACGGCTTTTAGGTACCTAGCTTTTAATAATCACTTTAAGTGTTTTGACATTATCATAATTTCTGTCGAAAGACCACTGCTAACATAAGTAAATTTTTAAAACCCCTGACACATTTTATTTGACGCTTTTTAAACTACATAATTCCATTTATATTCCATTTTTCCATTTTTTTTATTTATTTATTTTTTCATTTCATTTAGGTTGCCTGGAAGAGATCGCGGAGCGCGATAAGGCCGCCTGTTGTATTTTTGTTTTAATTTTTATGTTTTTTTTTGTATTGTTTTATCATGGTGTACAATAAAGTATATATAAATAAATAAATAATTTATCTCGTAGTAGACACGCTTTGATCGATAATCTATCGAACACGTAATTATGACACGTTATCTTGCAAAAATACACCGATTCACACAGTAAAACGCCCATAACACTCTCGATAAAGTTACCTTCCAAACAAAACAAGCCTGAATCAGAATCGGTTCATCCATTTAGGACTTATGATGACATAGACAGATACACAAATACATAAACACACAGGTACACATGTCAAACTTATAAGCCTATTTGCGGAAAAAGAGGGGTGCCCTCTTTTTCCGTCGGGGGTTAAAAATAGGCTTCTGCCAAATAATGCCACACTGACCTGTGCATCTCGCATCCACCAAAATTCCGCAGCCTTAACCAGGCCATTGGGCCACCTAGTGGGTGGCCTCACAACGCTACTTCTTCGAGTATTGCGGTAGCTACTCCAATCAAAAATTTATAATTAAAAAAAAACTAGTTTCAACAACAACAAAGCACAAATCTTAATCCTCCGTTTAATTTTGCCCATTAAAGCACAAAGAAAATAAATTCAATATAAAATTAGAAGCTAATACGTTTTAAAGGGACAACGGTGCGTAAGAAGGGCCCTTTCCCATATTTTTATATTAGCCCTTGAATATTGGACGAACAAAATTAAGGCCACTGAAACTCGAACCGTCGTAAACTGAAGCTTAACAAGGGATATAGAAGATCGAATTGAAAATTGTAACAGAGTCGGTCATGTTATACTTTGAAAGATATCTTTAGATGAAGAATCATGTGAGATAGAAAAATATTACTATAGTCTAAGAAGTCGGATTTGACAGCTATAAAAATACTAACATTAACATTAGAAACGGGACATTTACCATGTTTACTGTTTGTTGCGAGTTTCCATCTCACGGGTAAACCGTGATCATGGTGCTTGCAACAGCACCGAAATAATATTAGTGATAATATTATGTTAGTGACCATGACAGTTTAAAAACTTATATAGCTATCAAAATACTTAATAATAATTAAACTTGATGCTTACGAATGATATTCGTTGTTATAGTGCATGGGTGACATAGTAATTAATTAGGATTATGAATTTGATTTTTCAATTTATTACGTACAAAGTTACCGCGGCATGTTTGGGCGCACGGTTGGCGTAGTGGTTGAACGATTGACTACTGCGCTGCGTGTCGCGGGTTCGATTCCCGCACGGAACAAATATTTGTAGTATCTACAGATAGTTATTCCGGCTCTGGGTGTTAGTGTATGTGAGTTTATATGTTTGTAAACGCACCCACGATACAGGAAGAAATTCCTAGTGTGAGGCAAAGCTTTTTTTCAAAAGAAAAAAAAAAAAATGAGATACGTCATCGGACTTTCTAGATTGTTACGATTATAGCTAGCTTATGAAAGTGACTTCGCTCGCGTGAAAATAATCCGCAGGAACGTACCACCATGATAAATATTCTATTACCTAATCCAAACAATATTTTACGTGTATTTTAAATGTATCATCCTTACCTGTTTCACCGTGGAACCGTCCATCAAATATACCTATAGCGATATACGATACGTAACATTATACAATATACTTACTACGTATTATTAAAGTATGTTCATGAACCATGCAGAGTTTAGCTGGCCTAATAAAAACAGAAACCTGCTTATTGCAGATAATAAATCTATTTACGCAATAACCCCGACATTTTCATTCCTTTCCATATCAGTTTTTTCTCAAACATGCTTGGAAATGTGAACATTATTTTGACAACCTTCTTCGAGATAAATCGAAATTGCTGTACTGGCCAAATACATGCGAGCAGCGGCCGGCAAAAGTTGTATGAAAATCCATATCTGTCGTGTCTAGCGGCCAGATAAATTACATAGTAAACTCATATCTGTCGTGTTATTTAAAAATGGAACGATCTTTTACTCCAAAACATGGCAACCAAGGAGGTAACTTATCAAAGGTTTTATTTGAATTTCGAACTGGCTTGCAAATAGAATGCTGTTTATTGAAAAAAAAAAACAAAAGAACACTAACGCGGGAACAATTATTGTTGTTCGTCAATGATTTTGACAAAATGAGTTCAAGGTACTACTTAGTTTTAATTTCCGCGCATTATTTGAGAAAAGCACTATACAAGCCTTGGCCGCAACTAGGCATTGATGGACTTACGTATGTGTGCCTCGGCTACGCCTCGGCCCACATTTACGCGTTCGTCCATCAATGCCTCTTTTGCTGGCCGCTGCAGTAATGTACTATTATTACAATTACTGAAACAATAATTTCCCGGTGCGATATTTTCATACCATTTCCAAACAACTAATTTCTCATAATTTATTTCTCTTTTGATAAGCGAATTTCAACCTTAAAGCTTTAGTATAAGGTGGAAATAACGTATGAGGGGTAATAACGTTTGTTAACATAAGAAGCACCGATAGAGAAGATTTACTGGGGTCGAATGTGGACCCTTTAAACAAGGGGTTGTAAAAGAACAACGGTGTAGCGTTTGTGAGTGTTAGTCCACATAAATCGCGTCCATAAAACACTATGTGTATTGTGTAGTGTGGGGCCCAACTTAAATAAAAACACCATGCAGTAGATGGATATCTTTTTATGTGAAAAAGAAAATTACGTGTTAGAATATACTTAGTTAAAATGAGAAAAATAGGAATCTTACTAATATTCTAATAAAGTGAGAATCTGTGTGTTTGGATGTTTCTGTGTTTGGTTATCGATCATGCATTAACAGCCGAATGGATTTGAACAAAGACGACTTTAACACACGGGCAGATGATGATACTGATTGGGACATAGATCTGTCATTTGCCACTCGGGTTAGCCACGACCTAGACATAGCATAGTCTTTTTATGCTATTTAATATTCGATTTCCACGCGGGAAAATAATAAATATGAAGAATAGTAGGTAGGTACGTCAAGTTTTGAATGAGCAATGATGCGAACTAGTACTTTGAGAGATATGGCGCAAGCTATTGTCTTGTTTATCTCAGCGTCTTCATTTCAATATAGAGTTTCGCTTTAGTAACGAACCGTCAGTCAGCATCCTAATTAGAAATCTCGTCGGTTTGATTGGGATTACATGAAATAAGATAGTGTAAATGATTAAGAGATTGAAATTGTTAGAGTTATGTAACATTTATGGACTGTCTTAGCTATTTTATTTTTAATTTTGTGTCGCAATAATAGGAAGACTAGCATAGATTAGAACATTAAAGTACATTGTACACCATAAAAGTTATAGACATTTACAAGAACCAATGTAAATGTATGTTACTACTGCTGACTAGATTTAATGAGCAGTGGTTAAGTGTGGGTTGGAACCCAGGCAGGCACTTTACTTTGTGAAAATGATTTCTTCACCAATGCTCTCAAAACGGTGAAGGAAAATATCGTAAGGAAACCGGCATTTCCTTGAACCAATCATTCGAAGACTTGTGACGTCCACCAACCCGCACTGGGCCCGTGTGGTGGATTACGGCCTAATCCCTCTCACTCACAGAGAGGAGACCTGTGTCCCAGCAGAAGGAACGTTAAAAAGGCTGATGATTATGAGATTTAATGGTGAAAATAGTTCGCAGCATCTTCGTGTTATCTGATAAAAAAATCAACGCAATGCGAAAAACAAGTCGAAGATCGATCGGAGATAAAGATAAAAATAATAAATTAATTATTGATTCGTCCGAACAAAAAGAATCTGGCACAAAAAAATTAAACTCGTAATGAAATCTAAATTCACAAGGATCCGTTGAATTCCAATCGAATTGTTCAACAAAAAGAAAATTGCCTTTGCCGACTCGGAAACGACTTTTTTCGACCATTAAATTTTAAGGCAGGGCACCCAAAATTATATCTCATTGTGCAAATAACAATTTCAATTATCATGGTGTTTATTCAGAAGGAGAAATTTAATAGGCTATTAGTTCATTTATTCCCTGGACAGTGGCATCTACTATAAACCCATTTGAATTGTTTAGTAGATGGAAATATATATTACCTATTCAATGAATATGTTGGCAGAAAAATACTTGCTTCTTTTGTAATAGAATTATGCTTCACTCAAGTCAGCTTTGGACAGAAATAAGACATTTTCTAAGAATGATGTCAGTTCGGTAGGTAGCTAAGATTTTTTTATGAATATTGCTAATTCAGACAAAAAATATTAAAATGTTATATATCGTTTTGTGAGTCATTTTTTGTAAAAGATAAAACCTATTTATTTTATGAGTCATGTGAAAATCCATTTACTTTACCATACCTTATCAGTTACACTGTCCATTTTGGGGATATTTTTTTAGAACAAAAATACAGTATCTTTCTACCTACTGGAAATATTTATTACCTATTCAATGAATATGTTGGCAGAAAAATACTTGCTTCTTTTGTAATAGAATTATGCTTCACTCAAGTCAGCTTTGGACAGAAATAAGACATTTTCTAAGAATGATGTCAGTTCGGTAGGTAGCTAAGATTTTTTTATGAATATTGCTAATTTAGACAAAAAATATTAAAATGTTATATATCGTTTTGTGAGTCATTTTTTGTAAAAGATAAAACCTATTTATTATATGAGTCATGTGAAAATCCATTTACTTTACCATACTTTATCAGTTACACTGTCCATTTTGGGGATATTTTTTAGAACAAAAATACAGTATCTTTCTACCTACAGCTACAGGAGTAAAACAATCAATACGTCTTCATGAATAATTCAAAATGTTCTAAAAGGGATCAGTTCGCAAAGTAACTCTCCGAAGAAAAACATAATTTATACTAAGAATACAAAGTATGCATGTACAAAAGTACATAAAACATGATAAGGAGTAAATGAAGGAGAGGAACAAGAGAACATTAATAAATTTAAAAAGATTATAAATTATAAAACTGGCTTTACATTCATTATTGCTAATGCTAATTAAGTACCCGTAAATAAATTAGAAGAGAGTCTTAATGGAATGAATATTTGATTCCTTTTGATCTTCATTAAAGACATGTACCTAGACAAAGAAGTATTATTCTGAATATTTCGTGGAATAAAAACTACTCATCTTAATTTATCTTTTCCATTTGTGCCAAGATCAGTACTACTAGTTATTATTTCTCACTACAAGCCAATTGATAAAAATCTTATATGAATTGGTTCCTCTCTTTGAGATCGGTTTTAAAGCTCTTTTCTCCTCCTTAACTGCTTTGTTTTGCTCCGCAATCTATCGAGCTTGAACATTTTCTCGATCTTTATGGATTTTATTTTTCAAGTTTCTTCTTCATTTAGTTTGCTATTTTGTGGTTTCATGAATGTTTTTGTATGTTTAATGTTTAGTGCATTATTTGTTAACATGATGACTGAGATGTAGACTAATTTTCTTCTTTCGTAATCTTTCTGATGAATGACAAAGCTTTGGTCTGAAAACCCGGTCACATCCAGGTATGTTTGTACTTATTGTGAGGTTTAAAGTCCTGCGTTTAGTTGATATAAATTCTAAAGTAAATCTCAGACGCCAAGCAATCACAATTTTCAACCATCTCAAGTTTCGCCAAGAGTTTGCTTACCATTTCGAGAATGCTGGTAGAGGGAATCTTCGCACGCCATCAAGGCACCTCGCAATCAAAACATTCCGGTCACGTGTTCTACAAAGCGTCAACTTCAGGCCATGAGCGGTCTCCTCAATTCGAACTGCTTAATGAAGTTACACCGGGATCGACGGAACGCCTGCGAAATATCTAACGCGGAACCTGCATGGATTTGCGTCGTCAATTGTTTTGTTTAGAATATTCTCTGGGTGAGTGGGTGCTACGTTTTAATTTAGAATAAAATGGAGGGTGAATAGAATAAAATGTATTTACTAGGGGTTGGTTTAGTTTATGCTTTTACAGATAATAGCTTACCTTCTGAGCGGACTTTCAAATAAATAACAAAGGCCAAAGTTGCATGTAAGTATATCGCTGAAATAAAAAGGATGTCTCGACCGAATATCATAAAAGAACTAGACTGGCATAACAACAGAAAAACGAAGTTGAATACTGACCACGTAATAAACCTAACACCGCAGTTAAAAAAGAGCATTAGATACTGACAGCTTTATTTGCGGTACTAATCGATAGCTGGTACACAAAAATGGTGATCAATTCATTCAAACCATTGCAGGAAACTCAGTTTCATTCTCAGATAAAAAACAATCATTATTTTTTCGTCACAATGTCTTCAGGCTTACGTATGTAAATAATTTTCGAAGAAATGTATTCCCAGCTGATCCAACGCTCATAATTTGAATGTTAGGCAAAAAAGTTGTAAGAATCGTTAAAGCTTATTCCGATTTCTTTGTAAGCTCAGAATCGAGAATTTGTGTAAATGTCAGCAAAAAATGTATTCCATGAATTAATTTTGCATTTGTTTTTCTTTTGGACAAAGTGACGATACGCATATTTTCAGTGAAGATTCTATAGGACATGAGTCAGATAAGTTTAGGGTATCTATATATAAAAGTATTCTTAGCTATATACACATCCTTTCGATGAAAAAAAAAAACAAAAAAATATAATAACAATATATTTTATACCACCCAAAATGTGAGAAGTTCCTTCCCGTAGTCGCCATTTTTTTCCCCCGTTTTATCGTTTGCCGCCTGTCGGACTAGAATCGTAAACTGCAAATGTTTTTGTAGCTGAACACCTTTTCACAAAGGTTTTTTCCACAAAAACGCTAGAAGAAGGAAATCTTCGTCAGCTAAATAAACCTCAACTCCTTTTGTTGCAGAAGTTTCTTGTAGCTCAAGTAGTGCTAATTTAGAAACTGTTTCTGTTTTGTTTATTACTCAGTTTGCTTCACCTAATAAAGCCTTTGTAGTAATATAAACAATAGCTCTATTTTCAAGTAGTTCTAATTTCATTCGGGTATACAATGTAAGCACTACTGAGAATTTGTCCGTGATGGGGTGGTCTGAATTACTGATGTTACATTTTGTGTCAGAGTACTGAGTTAAGGGCTGTTGCCTTGTCCTTAACTATTAAGTACTTTGTCTTATGAACAATATACTAGAAGGTTTTGCTTCCACATATAATTATGTGGGGTTTGTTGTTTTAATTCATCAAAAGTACATTTTTTATTCTGCGTAATGGCATTTAGCCCTTAAACCACTTTTTTCCTTGTACTATGTTCACTGTCTAGATCTGAAAATATTTTTACACGATCAATATCATTTACACTATATAATTTCTTACTCAAGTTTATTATCCAACTCAATATTTCTATAGAGCAATCAGTGCGATATGGAACTTGTAAATATAATAAAGTAAAAAAGTTTTTGCGGTAGCAAACTTAGATGAGGCAATGGTGGGAACGAAATGTAATCAGGATCGACTTACAGACCTTCAAGGGTTGATAAGGTTTTATGGATACCTACCTACTGTTATGAAGTTTTTAGCCTCAAGTATTGAGTATTATGAAAGTTCGATCAGTCATTTTGACAGCTGTTCCAATTTTATAGCAGGATTTGGTTTTATTTGCAGTTTCATTTTATCACCAGAATTGTAGGTAGATATGGAGGATACTATGAAATACTTTTTAAATTAAAACACCCACTGATTTTACAAAACCCCAAAATTCTTAAATAAAATAATATCACCAACAATTTTCCTCAGTCGGAGCAAACACGACTATAAAAATAATTGCTTCAATTTATTTTAGCACGCAAAAATCTTAGGTGTAACCCAGATCGCTATCTCCCCAACTTTGTGACCAGAAAATTACTTTTTTGTCAAAAGCTACTTTGGTACAAGTCGCGTGTGAAATAAGAAGTACGTAGTATTTGGGAAAAGAACTATGAAATTGAAGCATCAAATATGAATTGGTGTTTATGCTTATCCTCTGGGAGTGACAAACCAATATGCTTCGGTTCAGCGATCATGATATAAAACAATAATGTTCAATCGTCTTATGAATAAAGTATGTCTACTTTACTTATCCATTCTACTTCAATAGTCTATGAAGTCTTCTATTGATTGAAACATAGCTACAATTATTCAATTAACTGGCCTAATTCACCATGATGTCAGGGCTAATGTACAAAGTTGGCTTCAGGATAAGGACTACGTCCGAACAGAAGAACTACTCCACCTTCAACAGTAGCCGTACAAAATCCTTCTACCCATTTTTTAGCAATCGCAATCTCAACAATTTCAGCAAGATACATAAAAATACTAATACTATAACACACATACATGAGAATATATACAAAGTCAATTATATAAATACCATTAAGCACACTAACACCCACTCATACACACCTCCACGCCAAACCATAGATATAGTATGTACAAGATAAACAGAGTCAGATGAAAAGCGAAACCAAAAAAATAAAATCTATGTGTTAGGGAAATGTCCATGTGTTAGTTAAAAAAGTGTTGTCAAAAAGTCCATGTTCAGTATCGATATCGATACTTGGTGAACACCATAAGAAATACGATTAAAGGGTTGTTGGTTACATTGAACTGTAATAAGAGCTGGGAAAAAACCATGCTTTGCTTTAATTAAATTACAAATTACAAAATAATATCTCGCATGTATTTAAAATACGAAATACAAAATATTTTTAAGTCGTGTAATTATTTAAAATATAAAATACAGTATTTTACATATTTTTATTTAAAATACAAATTAAAAAAGTACAGTCGGTCATCCATCGTGACATTCGTACTAATAAACTTAATCAATACACAGAAGTTAGGTGTAAATAACCGTTTAAATTAAAAATTACAATTTACAAGGTATTTGACAATTTGACGTACGCCATTTTGCTTATTATCTGCAGAACGCATCTATTAATAAAATCGCTAAATGTATTTTGAAGCCAAAAGTATTTGAAATACTTTTTTTATGCTTTGTTAGTAAGAACAAAATTCTTAATAATTAATTACGATCTAGCCTAAAAGACTAATAAGCAATTTAACTCTAACTTAATATGTTACGTTATAGATTATGTTAAAACTAAGAATAGTGTCCATTTGCACTTTTACACAAGTCCGTAGCACTTTCTTAGAGTCTGATATAATTTATAAAAACACTATGTTCATGTGTCATTTCAGATCGTCATTTCTTATGTACCAGGGTGCATTTACAGCATCCCTAAGCACTTTATTTTGGAATTGTTGGATTAATTTTACGTTGCTTTGTTTAGTACAGCCCCAAAGTTGGATACCAAACGTCCAAATTGGCATCAGTATATGCTTGTATATGGTTATTTTATTATGTATTGATAGACAGGATTTCCTTCCGAGTAACCAATACATACTTTTATAACGTATGTCGAGTTCCTGTCTTTTCTTTTTGTCATGGGCTTTCCAACGCAACTTGGCATCGAGAGTTATGCCAAGGTATTTGGCTGTATTAGCATGAGGCACTTGCATGCCATTTATGTAGATTGGGTGATAGTCCAAGTATTTATTTGTGAAGTCAATGAGAATTGATTTTGACTTTGTTCACAGCTAGTTGAACTTGTTCTACTGCTTCTCTGTGGCTTGATCCGGTAGCCATAATTGCAGTATCATCTGCATAGGTCGCAATGGTGTTGTTTTCCAGTTCTGGGATGTCACATGTGTATAACAAGTACAAAGTTGGGCCTAGCACACTACCTTGAGGTACCCCAACTTTTATAGCGTTTAGCTCGGAATATGCGTCTTCTTGCCGTATTCTAAACATTATATTAGTTATATACGACTCTAGGATATCTGCAAATGCTGGTAGCATGCGTCTGAGCTTGAATATGACAAACTTTGCCAAAAGCTTGCGTGACATCTAAAGACACGGTGGCGCAGACTTCCTTATTTTCAAGTGTTTTTCTTTTGTGTTTTTTTTTTGTGAGGTACCCCTACTTTTGACAGTAGTTCAGCTATGTTAGAGGTATCTAGATGGTTTGTAAACTAACACTAGGTTGGCCTCTAACTAACCATACGATAGGAAGTGTCATTCGTAAGCCATTCCATTGCCATTGCCATTTTGCCATTTCGTGTGCCTGTAAAGGCACAAATAAAGTAGGTATAGATTCTTTCATTAGGAGTCATCGAAGTTTTCTTTGTATGCAGTATTTCGATTCGAAATGTTTACTACATATAGTAGAGTTTTTATTTGGAGACCATCCATCTCTGTTTAAAATTCGAATCCATTTTTTTCTTAATACAGAATTACTTGGGAATCTGTAGGTACATAAATATTACATATTATTATTTAAGTACACAACAGAAAAATTTGCTGATGAGCAGAGCACTGATCTTCTTCTTCTTCATCGTGTCGATGATCCCATTTTTAGTTTTTAAATTAGATGTTGTGCTTCGATCAGAACTCGGCCACGTCGACAGACCTAGCGCTGGCCTCGCATAGGTCCTTCATGGTGCAGGTGTTTGTGCACAGAGCAGCAGAGCACTGATGTATTCTAGACACTGTAAAACTAATACATGCAAACAATATAATGACATTCCTAAACCTACTCAAAGAAACAAAACATAATTTTTGAAAAAAATAAATAATAATAAACATGCAACTTAAAGTACAGTTTAGATAAAACATCTTCTCAATCGTACCTTAAATCTATTTTAACAAAACTTGACTTAATAAGTTTGTACTCATGTCATGATGTCACTAAAAACGATTAAGTTTTTATCGATACTCATGACGTCACCGCTTTGTCAAGCCCTAGCGTAAACAAACAATTTACTCTTTTACATAATATTTTCGCAAATATTGTTTAAATATACTAAATATACTTATATAATACAATGGAAATCAATATACTATTGTAAGAATCTTTTTCTGAGCCGATTACTAGCAGAAATTTGTCAAAATATGGTTCGAAACAATCCAAGGACAAAATTGTATTTACCTATGAAACGCGTATTTATTGGGGTTATTTCGTCTTGTAACGTCACATTCACTCACAGAACAAGCCACCATAGTTGCATAATTAATATTATTAATTTAAATCTAAAGATTATTATTTAAATGCAAGAAATTCACCGCGGCGTAAAATAGATGGGCCGCTATGGACCCTTCCTCGCGAAAAAAGTGACATGACTGGACTTTATTCACACTCTCTTTTTCTCTTGGGCGGTTTGTACTTGATTAGGATTTCTCGCTCGCACGCTTCGTGTATCTTTTGGCGTAGCAAAAAAATTCTAAATCTATGCGCCAAACACAGAATTACTTGTGCACTCTCACATTACATCTCCGTTTAATAAATTCCATTACTCCTAATTTAATCTTTCGAAAATAATGATTGCCATGATTTTGTATACCGATAACACACACTTTTTAGTAAAAATTTTTTGGTATCATAGTGACAGCAGAACACTGACTTCTCAATCACAGGATCACCTAGTTTAGACTTTAGTGTATCTTTATTCACTGAAATTCATGTGAGCTAGTATTTAAGCATTGTTGAAGGTTTTTGAATAAATAAAGACTTTTATTTAATTATTCAATTGTATACACATTGTCCACAAGACAGATATGCTCTATGTTGTTTACAAGTTAGTGGAAAACTTTCTCATAACATAATGCTTTGTGTCTTCGAAGGGTTATGAAGAGGTGTTCCTAGTACACATTTCGCCAGTTATATTTAAGTCCCATCTAACGGGGGTGAGCCTTATGCCATCAATCGGATCACAAGTCCAGACTCTGGATAGCTACATAGAAATTCCAGATGGCAAAACCTAAACACATCCGCGAAACTCAGGACCTTAGGACCACTTGACCAATGAGGCAGTCAAAACTTTACTAACAGAAACTATCCTCAGACCACATCATCACCCTTTTAATGTTCCCACTGCTGGGACACAGGCCTCCTTTCTATGAGAGGGAATGGGCCGTAAACTGCCTCGCGGGCCCAGTGCGGGTTGGTGGATATCACATGTCTTCGATTTTTTGGTTCTAGGACATGTCGGTTTCCTCACGATGTTTTCCTTCACCGTTTTGAGAGCAGTGGTGATGAAATAAGTTACACAAAGTAAAGCGTCTGCCTGGGTTCGAAACCACGACCTACAACTTGTAAGTCGCAGCCTATACCACTGGGCTACCACTGCTCTGCAAAACTGCGAAACTATCCTACTTTCCTAAAATCAGAAACAGTGGCATAGCCATGAAATTTCGTGCAACTTCCATTTCCACAAACTGTGGCAAGATTATCACTTCAACGGTGAATCGCGATAATATATAGTACGTTGTATTATGAATTATGCATCCGCCCAAAGATGGCAAGCCTTATTAAACCGCCAGTAACCCCGGGCTTACAACCCCGCTGTAACCTATAACGTTGAAATTTATTGGCTAATTTCCCTAGCACTAAAAATCGTAATTACACGTTCATAAAACGTGATAAAAAGTGATAGATTTATTAGTACTTTAATTAGACAGTGAGTAGAGATAGTGGTACGCAGTAATAGCACTTAGTTTATTTTGGTGCTTTGGCGCTCTTTAGGTTAATAAATACTAGGGTGTTTTGTGGTTACAACTGATCAAAATCTAAACAAAAAACATTCCTACAAACAAATCTAATGTTATCTAACATCTCAAGATTATCAACATACGCAACACATTTGCTTTATCGATGTGACACTTTATTTTTGTCACTGTTTATAAATTAGGAAACACAGAAAATACCACGTTAAAATCTCAATTCAAAGTGCTTAAATTGATACTTAAATGATACCAGTGTTATTTTCAATCGATTTTTATTCATCCAACTCTAACTGAAGAAACCCCGAATGCAAATCCAGAAAACATTACGATGCAGATTTCTAAACTTACATTCGACGAAAACAACGTGTTTCGAATTTCTTCAACATTATTACTAAAATACAAAGCGTAATTTGGGTTAGCTCGACAAAGTTACTCTGCACTTTGAAAAGACACACGAGACTGACAATTAGAGTGAAAATGGGACCACAAGAACCGCAAAACATAAGTTTGCTAGCGTTCAATGAAATCCGAATATTCTTTTTTTTGTATTCTCTTCAAAGCTGGAGCAATATCGGGGGTGAATTTAAATTTTTCACTCGATGAACAAATCTTTATTGACACGACTAAGCTGATACCGCCCGAGGCAATGTTCGGTGCAAAACTAGAACTTTACCGTTGTTGTATGAATCCAATATTTTTAAAGAGAAATGGTACCTTTATTTTTCTTAAGGATTAAGCTTTTTCATTTGGTGCTTTAATTTAGTGCAGTGTCTGTCTCTGTGTTTCTTTTTGTGATCAAGGACATGTTGATACTAGTTACTTATTGGTTATTTTATTGGAAATAAAATTGATGATCGTAAAAATATTACCTATCTATTGTCATGCTATTACGTCTACATCACCATAATCTGAAGTCTATTAATTTACTAATGGACGAACCGTGAAGAAACAGAATGAGCATTAATTACACTAATTTAATTTTAATATCTATATCAAAGTTAGCCCCAAATTTTATGTTCGTTGAGCCAAAGAGCTTCGAGGGCTTGTAATAAGCCCATCACTCCAATTATTCTTGCTTGTTTAATTTCAAATTGTAAGCCTTTAGATTTTAAGTTGAATTCTCTTTGCAGATAAGCTTTCAACCAGCCAATTAGGCTTTGATGAGTGCGCTTGCATTTAAACAAGTATCCACGAAAGGTAATTTAATTTGAACTGATTAGTTAGAGAGGTTGTATTGAAAATCCTGTCATTAAATTTCATAGAAAAGTTTTGTTAAGGGTAAAATAATTATTTAAATTGTCACCATGATTTATAAAATGGATTTGACATTTTGTTTTAAGTAAATATTAATTGAATAGTTATTTTTTCGTAGAGTTCGTATTTGAGGGAATTTATGTCATTTTAGAATTTTTATATCTCAGAGTAAAATGTAGTAATCTTCATTTAATCTTTCAACCAAATACATACCAATCAAAACAATTATTAAAGAATTAAAGATTACAAAGGCTGTTTAAAGATTTATTCTATTTTTCTTCTTTTAACACAATTTGGAATTAAATTTACAACTCGCAAAAGCAAAGGCATTGCAAAACTATGTCTTAAGCAGCGCTTAATAAATATCTCTGTAAAGTTCTCAACTTACTGTTCACTGTTTAATATCTATTATTTCATATTTCAGGTAAGATCCAGAGAGTTTCCAGCAACTTCCTTTCAGATTATTCAAAACTTCTGTGAGTCCGATTTTAGTCTCATAACATTATTAAATTGCATGCATTCATAGTCATACACAGTCCAAAGTACTTACTGATATTACTCTACTTTAGCATATTACTTCGCGTTATTTGAAAATACTGCGGCCATTGAAAAATATACGTTTGAATATTTCATTCCATTTACAAATGTTTTCACGTGTCATGTCAGCAGATGTGTAGGTATTTGAGAAAACGTTTTTATTTAAAAACAATCTCGCTGAAACCGATGCGGTCTTGTATTTGAAAGTTTTCGTATTCAATATTCAGAAATTCTGAATATATTCTTTCGTATATGTTTGATAGTTTGAAATAATAAAACATGTCCTTGTTCTAAGATCAGTTCTATCATAAATTTCAACTTTTCGAATTTGAAAGGAACATCTATGTATCGTATATCTTAATAGTCAGTGAACTTTCCGCCATGTGTTCCTGATCTAAGCTCATTCAGGTCAAAATTTTACGAAAGGATATTCAAATTGTGTGCAGGCTCTAATACCTACGATTCGGAAAAACTATATCACAAGGCTAAACTAACTTTACCACATATAGGTTAACTAAATACAAAATCCAAAACCGAATTTTCCTCTATACAAAACACAATTAACTAACAAACTCGTTTGAGCTAACTTTATTAGTCCACTATCCCACAAATATTAATGACCAAGTACAGTCAAATGCATACATTTTCTCGGCCTCCATAGTAACATTACATACGAAACGGGCAGAAAGCCAAAATAGATATAAAGTTAATAATTGCTTAGAAAGACGTTTACGGGAAATTTGGTCGTACAAAATTATGGTTGAGTATTATGGTAAACAAGTTTATATGGTATATCTCGAGAAATATAAGTATTATATGACTGAATTTGAAAACTTTAGTACCTATCTACTTTGTTATAATTCAACTTACTTGGCCATAAGTAGATAAAGGATATATTCAGTTATGTAATGCAAATGGTGTTGGATGCCTACAAATGATAGGCTGTGTGATAAAACATTGTATATAAAAATAAGTCCCTTTTTCAATTCTGCGTCAACTCTGTAGAACATGTACGTACAACATTTGTATCATTTATTTTTCTTGCCAAACTTCTTGGCCACCCTGAAGTTGGCTTCCCGATGTACAAGGCACGGATCGGTGCTGTTTTTGTATGAGATTTACTACTGCGCACCCATTGTAGCTAACGTCAGGGCGGCCAAGAAGTTTGGCGAGAACTATACAGTCAGTTACATTCGTATCATAAGTACTGTTGTACCATCATTATCAGTGTCAAAACTTTATTTTATCTGGGTCTAGAATAGGAAGTTTGGAATGCCCGCATTAGCTGTTCAGCCGTTCAGCTGGGTGTCATGATGACACTGAGGCACAGATTTTGGAACGAAAATTCATCATAATCATCATGATATCTGCCGAAAGACGTCCACTGCTGGACATATGACCCAAAAGCATCGCCACATTGACCGGTCCCGCAATCTTCACCAAGTCCTCGGTCCACATTCCAACGCAACGTCTTCCGGTTTGCGGTCGCCACTCTAGAACTTTTCTGCCCTATCGGCAATCCGTTCTGTGAGCAATGGGCCCCACCCATTGCCACTTAATTTTAGCTATTCTTCAGGCGCTATGTCGGTGACCCTGGTCCTCTTGCGGATCTCTCCATTTCTAATTCAATCACGCAAGGAAACTCCGAGCATAGCCCTCTCCATTGCCCCTTGGGTCACTGTAAGCTTTCTGATGAGACCCATTGTGAGCGACCACGGCTCAGAGCCATAGGATATGACTGGCAACAAACACTGATCATAGACGCTAGTCTTGAGACACTGTAATAAGTTGGACAAAAACTTAAATTATCACCAAATTAATGTGAAAAAAAATTAAACGAACGTTAAAATTTAAGATTGCTTGAATAATTTTTAAAAGCCAATCACATCGCTTGACTTGCGTTTAATTTGTTACTCACTGATAAGTTATTTAGAAACTAGAAGTGAAAATAATATTATATTACTGCTAGCAAACGTTACACACAATATAAATAAAACTAAAGCTAAAATAGATTTTAACGTCAATAACGAAAGATCAAATCCTCCACGAACTGAGTTTATTGTATTTGTTGTATGCTGACCTAAAAATAATTGAGAGAAAGGCAATTCTCAAGACAAATAATGATATTGGACTGATATTGAGTTCTGTGAGGGATTCAATGTTACTTACTGTGAAAATAGGCGTGGTTGTTTCTAGAATTGCGTATCTTCTTTGAATTAAACATTTGTGTTTATCAGTCTTTGTCCTATGAATAGTAACTACTAAGATAGCATCGGCCGTCTGAAGATATGAATAAATAAGGATATGTTTTCACAATTTACGTTTTTGAGCTAGTTGGTAAAGTTCATAACTATTTTTAATGAACAATCAATATGTAAAAGTAATCACTGTTTTCATAATGTCTGGAAAGTGAACTGCGTTTTTTCAAATACAGGCTCGGCCTAGATCAGGTGCAGTTACTTATTTTGATTGTTGTGCAATAGCTTTAATAATTTAACTATAATATTTAAACTGTACAATTTTATGAAGATATAATTTAATTTAATAGTTTAATTACACGACTGCAAGGAAAGGGTTATGTTTTTCACGCGTATCATGTATGTTTGTATGTAAATAATATTCTTTGTTACCTCATATCTTTCAAACTGCTAAACGGATTTATAAAATTAAGACATAGTTAGATACGTCTTGACCGCCCAAGTGTTCTTAGATTAAAGAAGTAAAAAAAAACGAATCATGGCGGATTTTGGGCGTCATATTGTGCGGGTGCCAATTTTTTTATCGGGTATCAAAATGAAGGGATTTAAGAGGTGATTACAAAAATATATACCACTTATATGTATAAAAGCAATTCCAAAAAAAATAAATAACTAAAAACGCTTTATTTAAAAATCAAAAATTTCACTGCTTTAAGAAGCGAACTAAAAAGCTGTATACAAGAAAAATCTTGCTGTGCAGTCGGAGGATCAGGGGGTCAGCCAGGTCGCGAATATGTATCCTCCGACTGCACAGCATGATTTATTCTTGTTTACAGCTTTTTAATTATTTCTTAAGCAGTCGGGTTTTTGTTTGAGCTTAATGCCAAAACGGTCGCACCCTACACATGAGTTTTCAAAAATAAATGGCAGAATGTGGGAACTCTGCCTAACCTTTCCGGTAAGAAAGCCGTGATGTTATATCTTTTTAATAGCATTTATTAACTCTTTAACTAATCATGATGCCTACTTATGTACATCTATACTTTGTTCGATACTGTTTCTGTTACATGATATTCTAACTCAAATATTCTTTACAATATTAGGTAAGTTTCGCAAATTCTTCAGTATCCAATAACGTCTGAAAATACACAATTCCGATAATCCCTGAGAGGCTTTCAAAAGCAATATTGAATACCTATGCAATTCTTGTATCTTTCTACACCACTCGAATAAACCGATATCAAGAAATCTACATTCTTTTAAAGATATCACAAACTTTATTGCAAAGATACGTATAAGCGTGGAACTTTAGACTTCGACCAGGGTGTGGCACTTGTACAGGTACTGAGGCGGGCGCTAAATATAAAACATACTAATTCACCATTTCGCAATTTGTGTCCACATTGAAATAACTATACCTGAGCTGCGAGAGCTTACGATTGTCAAAAGTCTGAAATGTTTCGGAAAGTTAGTTGAATTTGGAAAATGTTATTGCCCGCCGATACAATGACACTCTGTCTTGAGGTTTCTGTATCCTTAGTTCACGATCGCTTTTTTTCTCGGACTTTTTTCTGGCTCGCCTAGGCATCGGGCTATGATTCTGATGAGCCAGGAAAAAATCCATCCAAAAGCCAGTACGGCACTTTTGAACGTCAAACAAAAATTAAAATTTACAATAAAAGAATAAAAAAATAATAAAAGTTGATTCTACCGTGCATTCGGAAAAGCAGCTTGTTATGGAGAAGAATGCACAAGAAACTACATACTTACTCTTTTTAAAATTATAGGTGTTTTACAATATTAACTTAAGTATATATATATTAATAAATTCATATATGTGTCGACGATGCACCCAGAATAGCACTACAGTACATTAACAGGTAAATTCATTAATTTGATAAATAGGAACATGATTCTCACATAGTTAAAAATACTGCAAACATAGGTAAAATACCTAATTCAACAACAACGGAACAGTGTGTGAGAAAATTTCTTAAAAAAAAAATTTATACCTACAATAACTATGGCTATAAATTAACAAATTTGATTTTTTCTCATTAAAGATTGCCTTATGGAGCAGGACCAGCATGTTCCCAAGCATTCTTATCTTGAATATAATCATCTAATTTGTAATATGCTTGTTTACAAAGTGTGCTTTTAACTAAAGTCTGCCTATACCTATCTATTACCCAATTGCAATGTCGTGGTCACAACCGCGCCCGCCACTGCTTCCGCTAACGCCTACTCACCGCTCGTTTACCGTGAACGAAGCCCAAAAAGATTCAACCGTGTGAAGAAGAATAAACTTTTCAGCGCCGTATAACCTTTGGCGCACTTAAGTATATTGCTGTTATTAAATATTGATACGTTAAACGTAAGAGCTTTTAGGCATGTTGTATGAATGATATGCGTTTGCATATTTTAGGGACGTGTCTGTGATGTTAGGGAATTAATCTTGAATGGTAATGTGTTTAAAAAGATTAAAATCTCATCTCTATGTAATGTAATTTGTTTGAAGTTACTTTTGAGGCTTAAATGTTGACAATCTAAAGAGGAATAAAATATCAGCCAAAAGATGTCCACTAATGGACATAGGCCTCCCCCAAGCGTCGCCACATTGACCGGTCCCATGCGTCCCTCATCCAGCGGATCCTCGCAACCTTCACCAGGTCATCGGTCCACCTGATGGGAGGCCTTCCAACGCAAAGTTTTCCGGTTCGCGGTCGCCACTCCAGAACTTTTCTGCCCCATCGGCCATCCGTTCTGCGAGCAATGTGCCCTGCCCACTGCCACTTATGTTTGGCATTTCTTCGGGTTATGTCAGTAAACCCGGTTCTCTTGCAGATCTCTACATCTAGAGAGTAATAAGAGGCCTCAATTATTAAGTTTTTCAAATGATTAATACGGGTAATGACGATATTAGATGAGATACATACATAAACTCACGCCTGGTTCCTATGGGAGTAGTAAGACACTACTACAGAAAGCTACGACGATCCTTACATATTCCTTTTGCTTCATTTACGTCAGATGAGGCATATTGAAGCTACTTCAAATAAAGGAGAATAAGATCAGGATATTGATCATACTATAAATAATAAGAGACCAGTGGTGGTCCAGTGGTAACGACTGCGATTTACAAGTTGTTAATCGTGGGATCGAATCCAGGCATGCGGTTTACATTGTGTATATTTTCATCACCACTGCTCTCAAAACGGTGAAGGAAAACATCGTGAGGAAACCGGCGTGTCCTAGAACCAAAAGTTCGAAGACATGCTGTGTCCCATTCCCTCTTACAGAGAGGAGGCCTATGCCCCAGCAGTGGGAACATTAAAAGGCTGATGGTCATGACGATGATGAATAATAAATAATCAATTATATAAACATTTCAAAAGTATAGAATTGGTCAAAATTCAATTGGTCTACGGAGCACCGACGTATTTATTCGACATTTTAAACACACAAACGTACAAAGTTGGACTTAATTCCTTAAGTATTAATTTCTAAAAGATTGCATAATGGAAAATGTTGTCCATACAACCGTTAACGATTTCCTGAAATAAAAACTTTATCACAAAAAAAAAATATAACTCAATTCACTATAAAAAGCCGTATTCACCCAAACATAAAAGATATAGCACAAGAGAACTCAGTCCTAAATACGTAAACCTTTCTCCAAATACGAATCCCAAACTTTCGTCCTTATTTAACTTTGTATTTCCTTACTCGAAACGTACGTGAGAATATTTCAAACATTCTTCTCCAATCTCTCACGGGTGCGATCCGAATTTCGTTGTTCAAAATGTGAAGGCAAAAGCAAATCGTCGGCATTTTAAATTTGTTATCACTACGTGATTGAACTCTTAGGCAAACTCCCGATAGATTTCTTCGAAGTTTGATTTAACACGTAAAAGATCAAAGGGGCGAACAAGTAAGTATGACATTTCACTAAAATACAGAAAGCTCAGTTCCATACCAACGAACTAAAACAGTCACACGCACACAAAGACGCGTACTTAAAGGCAAGCGACCATCGCGCAACTACTTACGCGATCGTCGCGTAATTTGTTCCGCAAAATCGAAAAGCACTCTCTGTGTTTCAAACAAATGACAGTCGTCAGTGCGCTACCACTCGCTACTCGTGAAGTGTATATAGGCACATAGGTGTGCGTGCGTTCTCGCTCGTTGTATGGAGTTAGTCTTCTGTACCAATCTGTGCTAAATAAGTTTAAAGTTCTCCGTTGGCAAAAGCGTCGACACGCCCTGTAGTTTCGTTAAGAGCGAATGTAAATATTTTCTCGTTATCTTCTGCTGAATTGTTAAAGGAAAGTTTCATTTTATTATTCAATTTGTTTGATATATCTATTTGTTTTATTGTTATCAGTTCTCAGTATTATGAGGGTACTTAGTTTATGTTATTGAGCTCCGAGCTGTTCCGTTGTTTTGTCTTCATGGTTTATATAATTACCATTTGCTGTGGATTTTGATATAGATAAAAGCTCGAGAGCATAATTATTACTACGGATTAGGATTCTAACCAGGATTCTGATGTTTAATTCCACCCACGCACCACATACATATGCCTATTATTCCCTTTAGCAGCAGAATCAGACGGCCAGTCTATTCAGAAGCACTCGGCCCGAATATTCGATTTGATAGGCTTTATGTTAGCCCGCCCTCACCAATTATGCGTCCATATACTCTACAGTGAAGCTTATCCGACGCTGGACCCTGCTCCTTAAATAGATGTGACTAAGCAATATAGCCCTTAAAGAGTTCTGTGATCTTGGTATTGTAAGAGAAAATTGTATTAATGAGTTGGCGAAAACAGGACTTGATTGCGTAATACATCCGGGATGACGCATCATGGTTCTGTCTTTGTTTATTTACATGGTTGGAACACCTACAGCAGGCTGTGTTTGTTACCAGCCATGTCTGCACCTACATAGCTACTAGTAGTGCCGACTATCGACGTTGGTAGGTATTAATTTATATATACTTTATTGTACACTAGAAAATCATCATCTGCCTAGCCTTTTTCCCAGTTATTGTTGGGGTCACACTAGAAAATACAGGAACAAAAGAAACTTGAAACTAAAAAATATACAACGGGCGGCCTTATCGCATGCCGCGATCGCTAGGTATGTATTTAACAAGCTAAAAATGGTAGTAACTTGTTTGTTTGTGGCCGATCACAGCGCACAAGCATATCCGAGCGCTATATGTAGGGTGTATCTGATGGGATGTAGCAACATACAAATTGTATGATGAACCTCGACCGTAGCTTGTGGTATCCACTGAGAGCCGAATTGTGGCGTTGGTTAGGCGCCATCTGTGCGGCCGCCTTAAAGTTAAAAAATAAGGTTTGTTATCATTTTCCATGAACATTTAACGGGTTTGAAAGTAAACAAATTCAACTGTATAATAATGTATACAAAATTAATTCAAGGAAAACGGTTTGCTGTTTTTCGTGTTCCGTTACACATAATAGAATTTATAATAGAAAGTAAGCAAAGGTTTTTGGAACATTTAATTGGTTATATTAAGAGCCATTTGCTTTCTACTCCCCATCGTTGAAAACTTCAAAGAATACAAAAGATGCTTCGTTAACTTTTGGATTTTATGCCGTTGAGAATGGAGGCAAGAATTGCGTTTCTTATAGCTCTTGTTCTACTTGGGATTTGAAATAAAAGAAATTGAAATTATATTTTATGTCTGCCATTTAAAAGAAAAGCCATTTTCCGGATTCTGCGGGTAAAGTAAGCTTCAAACACGAAAAAATTTAATCACCGACTACATAGTCCCTAAATGCACAAAAAAAAAAGAAAATCAAACACCGACAACAGTTTTTAAACGATTTCATGTTAATAAACATCGAAATCGTGGAAAATACAATGAATAATAATTGAAAAGGGACCAAAAATAGTCATATTCAGGGCGCGATCTTACAAATTTAATTGAAATGCGTAAAGACATGGGGTTGCTTTGGGAACCCTCCTATACTTTCATTAAAACCATTTGTCGCTCCCACAATTCCCCTTCTGATGGCTTCTGTATAGAATCTGTATTTTGATTTTGCTATGTGTTTATTGTCTCTGTAGTACCTCATCAAATGTTTTTGCTTACTTTTCGATTAATTACATTCAAAGCCTTCTTCAGTCGCTCTTACAGTTTAAATTTTACTTTTATGAATTAGTCATGTTTCGTTTTATGCATCTTCTACCTTGATGGTGTCTTTGACAATTACTTTCATGTTATGGTTGGTTACGATTCTTTATTGTCTTTGTTTGTGTCTGTTATAACTTTTTTAAACAATATTCTTTGTCACCATGCAAGCCATGAAACAAAGCCCAGCTTAAAATATCTGTATATATAGATATGTAATCCAAAATGATCATTTATCACTCCGCCATCCTATTGCTGTTGATTCATGGCCTCAACGAAAAACATGAAATTCCGAATTCCGTCAAAAATTTTCGTCCATTTTGAACCGCGTGTCAATATTCAGTTGGAGCAACCAAAGGCTTTGTTCACGAATTCACTATGCGTATCGGTATGCGTATAATATACTAGTGGCCGTCCTATGGGAGTGCCGATAAATATGTATGTATTGGGATAGACGGCCCGCCACCTGGGGTTGCCATAATTGCGTTTCTGTCCCAAATTATACATATTTATTTTTGATTGAATCCGCTTGCTTTGTTTGAATACGATACACGACAAGTCTGATGTTGATTCCGTTTTCGCATGGGCGAAGCTAATATGGATTTGGGAGTGAGTGACATGAATTTTGGTGTGTTTGTTTGTCTCACAAGGGATTTAACTTTATAATAATGAACCTTCGAAGCTTTATTTGATTTATGTAACTGTAATGAGTTATTTTCATTCCACGCTAGATACGAATATGTCACTATTAAAGTAAATCAGGGCTCGTGTAAACTCATTTCTAAAATGAGTGTCTATTTATAGCGGCACCTATGACTTTGTAGGTCATATGATTATAATAATTCTTTATGATAAATGATAAATGATTTTTATTTCTGTAAGTTGGTTTGTACAAACACTTTCACATGTCGATCATATTTTTTTAAACTAGATGAAGTCGGCGTTTCCTGTCTGACTACTCTGAGAAGAAAGGCCCTGGGATGTTCGGGCAACATAAATAAAATACACAATTCCTCCAATATTGGAACAATTTCAAAGATATTCCATAAACTGAAAAAGAAAGATATATTCTGTGCCCCTATGTTACGTTTTTTGATGATACATTATCTTTAGAAGCACTAGAACCCTCAAAAGAGGTTCAAAATTGCGCTGTCAACTGAGGCCTGGTGTACAAATTTGACAACTATAAATGAAAAAAAAAGGAAAACATAGGGGCACAGTATATAACGAATTTTTTCAGTTTGTGGAATATGTTTTAAATTGGTCCAATATTGGAGGAGTAAATAGGCGAGAGCCAAACCTCGAATTATAATATTTTACTTAGGAAATTCAGTTGGATGTCTACGACCACATTTCCTCTTAACAAAGATATTCTATTTAATACGTTGGGTCGGTGACGTACTGCCCTGAGTCGTGGTGTCATGTAGCCTTCCGCGGATACGCCGATACAAGACACTCGTTGGCCAAAATTCTTCGTTCATGAAGGTCTCCAGAAGATTAGTCGGAACCCGCACAACTAAATATTTGAAATTAATCTTGTGACGCGACTCCAACTACTCGACTCTCAAGGAGAATTTGGTCTTGATCTTTATATACTCAGGGACCTCTTCTACCTTCGTGGATTGATGCAGCCGTGACATGTACAGCTGCGTCAACGGAATAGCGGGACACAGAAATATGTTCCGCCCTGTCAATCCGGTACCGCACTGATTGTGACAAGCAGGCTTCTTCTTCTTCACCACTCGAATGAAGCTTTCTTCATCGGCCTGTTCTGGTCGTGTTATGGCTCGCAACGAGCTTCAAACTTGATCCCCTGGGCACCCCTTGCTTGCTTAGGTTGCTGCTGCTCTTTTGCAGGAGCAGCAATAACGGCAGCCGAGTAAGCACGTCCCCGTGCTGTCGTGCTGTTATTCGTCAGCGCTCCAATGATGAGAGACGCGGGAAGTGGTCGGGTGGGGTGGACTTGTGCATCGCTTGCAGTGACGACGGGATTAACGGGTACCTCATATGTGAAATAGAGTCATATTTAAATGCTGATCGTTAAGAGTACTTTAGTAGTTAAAGCTACTAACACTTTTACTAAGGTTTATAAATAAAATATAAATAAAAAAAGCCTTTTATTTCTTGCTTATTCAATTATAAATATAAATTTTATCATAAAGAAACAAATAACAAATCTTTCCATTTGTTTGTTTGTTTGTACCAAATAGGCTCCGAAACTACAGGACCGATTTAAAAAATTCTTTCACCAATAGAAAGCTACATTATTCCTGAGTGACATAGGTTATTTTTTATCCCGATAACGGGTCCTGAGGGGTGGCCCACGGGAGCGAAGCCGCGGGGCACAGCTAGTTCAAATTATACTAAGGTTTATATTGAAATATAAATCAAAAACTCTTGTTAGTTATTACTAACTAAAATATATTTCTGAACAGTCTGATTTTCATCTCCTAAGCCGCATTTTCACTCGATAAAAGGATGTTTTTCTAAAAATACAAAATGTCAAAGCTTGGATAAGCCGAAAGGGAACGGGACTAAAGTTAAGTAAAAGAGAAAATGTCTTCTCTCTTTGTGATAGAGGTATATTGATAAATTCGTGAGGGTTCGGATTCAACTGTTGGGATTCATATTTTAGTTTTAGTATTACTTTTCTTCGAACCAAAATCTTGTATTAAATAAAGTTGGTAAAATGTTTTTCGTTTTGGCTTTTTATTCTATCAGGAATTTCGTATCTATTTCTCAATACTTTCTTGTGATCGTTTGTTACGTTTAGTCTATCTATACTAGTAAGTGTAGTAGTATATCGACTAAATCTTTTATCTTTTTAACTCCAACCTGAATCTAAATAGAATCATCAAATTGACAGTTATTGCTTTTATATGTATTGATATTATTTAATTATATATTTATTGACATTAATCGAAGGTTTTTTTCGTTGTCATTGAGACTTAGGCGAGTGTGTGATGGTCTTTTAAATTCAAACTGACTTGAAATATGGGCTAGAGGTAGTCTACACAACAATCATCAGAAAATTGGTGTTGTTACTTTAGTTTCACCATGTTGATGAAATATTTTTTTGCCCTGTTAACTTTTTCTTTGCAAACAGCAAAGAAAAGTCCCGCAGTGAGATGAAACAGGATGAAAATAAATAATCAATTTTCTTGTTTACGCATTACATTCAGATGGCTCTTAATGTTAGTGAAAACGTGCATGCAAATCTTACTATAATCGCATTCAAGTACTTTACTAACATGATTATTCACGAATTTATTACCCATCCACGAAATTAATTTCCATCGTGAAACATAAATGTACGGGTATTGTAATCAGGGATGTAAAGCCTGTGCTTACGCGAGCTTATTATTTTAATGTGACATGTATGAAATATAGCGCTTTTATCTCTGCTGATATAATTTGTCGGTGAATTGTTACTGCTCGTGTTTTATGATACGGAATTATTGTCTCGCCATTAACTAGCGTATTATGAGCTAATGGGGTGTATTGTTGAGTATAGATACTTGTAGTAATTGCAGTTATATTTAATGAAGACGCTAATAAATTCACACTATTATGTGAATCTTCCTCATCTAATAGAAGTTTTACATGAAGACTTACTTTTAAAACATTTCACATAAAATGGCCCTTGTAAGTGAAGCTTTTAAAATTCTCACAAATAAATCTACATACAAGAGTGAATAGGTTACTTCTATGCAAGTATGCGCCATCGTTTACCATATCATCGTTTATCTCCAGGTTGAGTAAGTGGTCGGACGCAAGCCTATCAAAAACGCAATTATTTAGCTTGATAATTGCCTTTTTGATGTCCCTGAATTGTTTGAAGATTTCAAGTGTCTAGACATTTATATCAGAAGTGGAATCAAATAAATGGCGAATACGCAATCTCTTCGAATATATATCCCACTCAAACCACGACATTTATTTTATTCATACCGATATCCGATACTTAAATTCGCAGACACGAATCCTTTCATCATAGCTAGTCTGTCCATACCAGTAATAGGTACAGTCGGGTTCCCAATAACTACACTCTCTCGTTCTCCGAACGGATGCCGAATAAGCAGAAATTCTGTCCAATTTCCCGGTCTGTCATATTTATTGGCCCTCCGACCCGTTCGACGGAAACGCCGAGTGTATGTCCGATCGTAAACCAGTGCAGAATTAACGAACTTACTGTCCAACGAATTACTGGACGTGATCGTACTTGATGTTTGATTAAGTTTGAGGTTTGTTTGATGAATCTCTTTTTAAATTAACTCAGTTTAGATTTTTGGTGTTGCACACTTTTTACTTCCTAACTTTTTAATCACTGATGTATATTTAAAATTAAGAGACAAAGAGTGTTACGTGGAATTCAAAGTCAAATTATGAGAAAAAGCTTTTATTATAGACGGGTAGGTATTTTACTTAAAAGTTTAGGTAACTGTAAGAACAATAATAACGAAAAATGAGTAAAGAATCGTCACAGTAATAAACGAGAACAAGATAACCACTCAAATGGCAACACGCTCAGAATCAGCAACAAGGTATAAATTTTATGAAGCAACCGATGTAAGTAAAGACTGTTATTATTTACAATAACAGAAGCATTTCCTGTAAGCAACCAACGCCTTTGTCTTCAAAGGAAACAAAGGACTGATTAAAAGTCACCAACTAAACAGAGTTATTAAGATAAGAGGCAGTGCTGTTAAAAATAGCTCCCGTAAGATAGCAACGGGCATAAACTGGGCCTTTGTGGGTCGAGAAAACTTGAACCACGGTCTAAGTTGTAAACTTATAACAGAAACTGAGTAAGGACAAAAGCTAGATATTTTGTAGACCACGAGAATATGTGAGAAGTTTTTTATGGCTACATGTGTTATGACATAGTTGTTTCTTGTCCGTGTCTCTTGGTTTATTCAGAGAATTTGTGGTACAAAATATTGTCGGCTTCTTTTGGTACGTTCGTACATATTCATCGTTCTCTCTCTGCTGTATTCGTTAAGCCATTCTGTCTGCGTCACTTCGCGTTAGCTATTGTAAATTGACTGCTAGCTTTGCCTTGCTTTATTTGGTAAATCCACAGAGTTTCTAGCTACGTTGGAAACAACTGTTAAGTCATATGAAGATGTCTCTCAGTTACTAGTCGTAGTGAATTTTAAACGCCAAAAGCTTCTTTTTATTTTGCATTCTAAAAGCTAACTTTTCTAGTCAACGGTATAAAGTCTAAATTTATTACAAAATGCGCCTCTTCCATCATATCTTCCTCCGTTAAAAGTGGTAGTAAATTTAAATTTAAAACCACTTCTATTCAAACATGTTATCGCTTATACATTACGTCACACTGTACTGAGAAGTTGCCTGCAGCTATTGGCAATTATACCAGCCTATCGTACTTCAAAGAGATGGGAAGATGGTGAAACGTGAAGCTTTTCACACGTTGGAGGCATTAGCACGATAAACAGATGGTGATGATGGTCTATTGCAAGGAGACTAGATAGAAAGAGATTTTAGAAATATTACAGACAACACTTTCATGTATAGAAGAATGCACTTGATGTTCTGTGATTTGACTTAATGTCCTATGTTCCCTAGATGGGGCAGAGGGCGTCCACTGATGTCCTCCATCGCGATTGATCTTGAGATGTCATGTCATTCCGATGCTCGCCGCTTCTGCCAACACGGTGCAACGCCAGGTTTGACGGGGATGATCACGCTTTCTTTTCCCTTGAGTATTCCAGTCCGAATCATGCTTGGGTATGTGATCGGCACCCTGCGGAGCGTGTGGCCAATCCATCTCTAATTGCTACGCATGATCTGGCGATCGATCGGTCTCTCAAAGCATTTCTACCACAGCTCTGCGTTGGTGATGATCTCGATCCAGTAAATTTCGAGAATGCGACGAAGACAGCGGTTGACGAAGAGTTTTTTGATTGTAATGTATATTAGGTATGTTCTGGATTTGATAAAAAATATATTGGTGAAGAGAATAACATTCATGACATTGTTGTATAAGATACAACATTATTAATATTAAAAACAAGATTAATAATATAAACCGTTATCGAGAATGTCAATAAATATTACTAATCCATACGGTTTGAAACCAAACGGAGGTCGAGCCCTCCGTTAGGTTTCAAACCGTACGGATGCCATCCCCGGTTTTCTTTTTAAATTTGGGTGCTTAAAATAGCGTTTTAGCATAATATTTTGATACTTAAATTTATATGTAAGACACAATTTTTTAATACGGGAAATGATTACATGCGTTGATGAATATATATATATATATATATATATATATATATATATATATATATATACTAATTATATTTCGTAGAAGAGGATATATTTATCCTTCTTATCCACCCTTTGACGTTTTTTTTTGTTGTAGTCAAAAGAGATCTCTATAGCATAGCGAAAATATTTTTCTACACCGAACTCTCACTTTTTATTTAGAGGAGCTCGTGGCTAAATAATTACAGCTGCTCTGGTCGATCGTCAAGGTTAAACAACGCTTTCCGAGGTCGGTCCGTGGATGGGTGACCATTTCAACATACCGAGTTTCCTCCGTGCCTCGGAAAGCACGTTAAGCCGTTGGTCCCGGCTGTCATTTAAAGATCTTTGACAGTCGTTACGGGTAGTCAGAAGCTTGAGATCTGACACCAGTCTTGCCAAGGGGTACCGTGTTACCCAGTTACTGGGTTGTGAAGGTCAGATAGGCAGTCGCTCCATGTAAAACACTGGTACTCAGCAAAATCCGGTAAGACTGGAAGCCGACCCCAATATAGTTGGGAAAAGGCTAGGCAGATTGATTGATTGAACTCTCAGTTTTTATAAGTTATTAAGGTTCAGTACCTAAAGGGTAAAAACGGGACCCTATTACTGAGACTCCGCGGTCCATCTGTCTGTCTGTCTGTCACCAGGCTGTATCTCATGAACTGTGATAGCTAGATAGTTGAAATTTCCACAGATGATGTATTTCTGTTACCGCTATAACAACAAATACTAAAAACAGAATAAAATAAATATTTAAGTGGGGCTCCCATACAACAAATGTGATTTTTTTGCCGTTTTTGCGATAATGGTACGGAGCCCTTCGTGCGCGAGTCCGACTCGCACTTGGCCGGTTTTATAAGTTAACAAGTTTGAAGTAATTGAAGTACGTGAGTGACAAAACTAATACTGTTATGTGGTTTCCTTCAATCATTTATTCTATACTAGCTTTTACCCGCGGCTTCGCTCACGTAAAACGTAGAAAAGGAAACACAGAGTAGTAGTACAAAAATAGTGTATTTTGCGTAACATAACATGCAGTAGGTACTAATTTGATTTTGGATTCTTATAAATATTGTTTAGGTCGTCAAAAGTGTGGAAATGGGTTGTGAGCACAGAGTTGTAATTTTTAATAACTTACTTTAACAAAGTCGTGTTAACAATATTTTTAGTTTTACCATCTTTTGCTAAAACATATTGATTATGTGGACGTGATACTCGAGAACACGCTACATACAGTTGCCCATGGGAAAATCGTTTTTTCTAAATGCACTCCTGCAACTTTCAGTGTTTGCCCTTGAGCTTTATTTATGGTAATCGCGAATGTCGCTTTAAGGGGAAATTGCAACCTTTTAAATCGGAATGGCATATCAGTTGGGATTATCGGAATACGTGAAATCATTACATCTTCTCCCTTTGCTATTCCTGTCATAATTATTGCCCTTACTATATTGCGTCCCAGGTGTGTTATTTGTAGTCAGGTGCCATTACATAATTTTGGTGCTTCCAGATTTCTCATTAACAGGACTGGGACACCAACTTTCAGCCTCAACGTATGGGACGGTACCCCTGATAATTTCCGTCACCGTTCACCGTAGAGTTTCAGTGTGAGTCACTCTGCTGCCACTTGCTTCCACTTGCTTCAAGCTTGCTTGGAAGCATGTATTATATTTTCTTATTCTGCTTAAAAAACGGTGCGATTCATGACTGTCATACAAAAGCAAAGACTTGAGTGGTTCTTCCAAGCGAGCAACACATACCCGGTGTCTCATCATTCCACTTGAGTGCTTCACAATATCTACATTTTTTATCCATGTTCCCTATGAGAACTAATCGATGGCTAGTGTAATCAATCAATGGGTCATAATCAGACGCAGCGTTGTGGAACGACTCCCATGTATTTCTTGCAAACGTACGTCTCCTTTCAGACTACCGTTGAGCTCGTAAAATACGCTGTATTTGGGATTGTTCAGGCGTCTCAGCAGCTATCGATGACGCGTGACGTTAGGCATCTAAAATACGACGGGCCTGTGTTTGCTCAAAAGTCTCACCAGCCCTTTGAGTTGCGTGAAGCTCAGCATGTGCGAGTTGGCAAGCCTGAGTCTGGTTGAAAGTCGCAGCAGCCCTTTCAGTTGCGTGACGCTCAGCATCTGCGAGTTAGCGACCCTGAGTCTGGTCGAAAGTCTCAGCCGATCTTTGAGTCTCGTGACGCTCAGCATCCGCGAGTTGGCGAGCCCGAGTCTGGTCGGAACTCTCAGCAGCTCTTTCAGTTGCATGACGCTTAGCATCTGCGAGTTGACGAACCTGAATCTGGTCTAAAGTCTCAGCAGGTCTTTCAGTTGCGTGATGCATCTGCGAGTTGGTGAGCCTGAATCTGATCGAAAGTCTCAGCAGCTCTTTGGGTTGCGTGACGCTCAGCATCTGCGAGTTGGCGAGCCTGAATCTGATCGAAAGTCTCAGCAGCTCTTTGGGTTGCGTGACGCTCTTCATATAAAATTTGACGGGTTGAGTCTGCTTCTGTTTCTTGGCTTCTAGCTACTCTTGCTGTTCGAGCTCTGCTAGAGCTACGGCTCAGATGAGATTTACGCTTGCGAGGCATATCCACAGCAAAAAAATATCTCCCTAATAAAATTAAGCAGTAGAATATTTTAAAGTTTTGCTTAAATTACCACTTTCACGGACACTGACATTAAGTTGACTTTTTCAAATTGACACTCAAATATTTCATAAACAATTATATCATGCCTACAGGTGAATAAGAAGGACACCATAAAAGAAGTTTTATATTATTTTCATATTTTATAACTACTCCACCCCATTTCCCCCGCACCTTGTTTTATACAAAAAAATAGGCTATGTCCATCCCAGGGTCTCATACTATCTGCATACCAAATTTCATCTAAATCGGTTCAGTGGTTTAAGCCATAATAAGAAGTTTCACACAAATCTAACCCACCCCCCTATTTATTCCCATTTGTGTTTTATGCAAAAAAGAAGTAGCCTAAGTCCTGCCCAGGGTCTCAAACTATCTTCACACCAAATTTCATCTTAATCGGTTCAGCGGCTTAAGCCATAATAAGAAGTTTCATTCAAAATTAACCCCCCTCCCAATGCCCCCCCTTCGCATTTTTTGCAAAATAAAGTAGCCTATGTCCGTTCCAAGGTCTCAAACTATCTTCCTACCAAATTTCATCTTAATCGGTTGAGTGGTTTAAGCGTGAAAAGGTAACAGACAGACAGACAGACAGACAGACAGACAGAGTTACTTTCGCATTTATAATATTAGTATGGATTATATAAATTTTTTGCTCAAACAAGCCAGTGATTAAATGTATTTTTTTGAACCTGGGGGTAGAGGGCGGGCTTCAGCCCCCTCAAGAGTCCAAAAATAATATCTACAGTCCCGTGGTTGCACCACTGGTGGCAATGTCTTGGTCGGTGTGTGTGTCTGGTCACCGGTCCCATTTTCCGTCCGCTAGCTTGTCGTTGTGTGAAGTGTCTGTATCTTTAAAAGTATTTTAACTGAATAAATCTCTTGTACTAACGGTTGGCTTAAATTAAATTAGTTGGTTCTAATTTATCATAACCCAATAGACATGATTTTCGAGCGGGATAGTAATTTATTACGAATTTTAGAAATTGTTGATTTAAAAGTTTCTTTAAAAATAACTATTACGCATTTTAAAGAAACATGATTGTATATCAAGTTATGATTATTGAGCTGAAAATATCAGAAAGTTAGACAATGAAGTTTGTTATATTGAAATAGATCTTGATGAAGTAAAAACAGAATTGATGTGACTACAGAATATCAAATTAATTGGCTGTTTCTAGAAATTATTGCTTAGAATATTAAATTAGATCACAAAATCATTTCTGTCGTTAATTAACAAGATCAAAGCAGTCCATTATTTATTGAATAAAATTGAAAAGATTTTAAAATGACTGTTATTGAGATGAATTTTGATTAATTTAATATTTATGACCCATTTTTTTGCCACAAAATTCATGTTCTTTGGTATGCTTTGGAAAAGCTATATTTTTAAAGTATAATGGCATTCAGACATTTGCTTAAGAAATGTTATGAAACTATCGATATAAAGAAAGTCAGACATAGGACGCAGACGAGGCACCTCTAATCATTTTCGGTGCAATGCATAGGTACGTATTTGAAAAAAATTACATTACAGAATTTCGTAAGAATTTTGTGCATCCGCTTTATTTTTGGCCTCCGCAAATACGACCACGTGTCAGAGTTTCGGACTAAATTGAAGTGGCTGCCGATTCGGCGTCGTCGAGATACCCATATCCTATCTCTCCTCTATACTATCCTACACAATCCTAATTCTCCTCAATACCTTCGTGAACGCTTTGAGTACTTTGTCCCGAGGGGTAAACCCTGTCACACTTCCACTTCTCTTCTCCTTCGTACCCCACGTCACACCTCCAGCCGTTATGATGGCTCCTTCTCTGTTACTGCAGTGCGTCTCTGGAACTCTCTGCCACATTCCCTACGCGACAGCCCTTCTCTGAATGTCTTCAAGAGGAAAATCAAAGATCATTTTCTTTCGGAATGACATAATATTAGTATATGTATATATATATATATTTTTCTTGTACTTATGTATGTATGTATATTTAGGCTTTATTTTATTTTATTCTAGAATTGTACACTGGACTACTTCTCTTCTTCCTTTTGTAAACTCTCTCCATCACTCGTAAGGTTTGCTGGTAGAAAACTCTTCTTTGAGTTAAGCTCGCCTTTGTACGTCAACTTTAAAATCACTCGTGTTGTATATGTAATTATTTTTTGTGTACAATAAAGAATTAAGAATTTTAGGGTTCTCGTATAATGTAACTTAGTTAATCTAGAGTTATATTTCTCGCAGATGTTTAAATAAAATTATGATTTGTGTTGAATTTTAATTAAGTCGAGTTGTTTTGTTGCGTCAGTAATTTTAATAACTTACCTATAATGTTTTTGATATTAATCTTCGTAGTCTTAATTACGCTCTATTATAATAATGTTCTCCTTTAAATAATAATATGGACTTGTCTAATCTCTTGAAGATTATTTTATGCTTTTACCGATAGTCAAAGTATAATTCTTTTTCGGCTGAATAAAGATTAAGATAAGCCTATAGTGTTCCCACTGCACGAACATAAAGATTGCTTTCGATGATATTTTTTCATCTTTAGTTTTTCGTCTTCTGGTATTATTGTATATAATTATCTAGATAGATCTAAGTTGAATGCATCTTTAATTTAACCTATTTTTTATATAAACTCTGTGTATTAATTTTTCACTAAGACCCATACAAGTTTTCAATTTGTTTACAAGTATCTATATGTACTATATAATGGCAGTGACGTCAGTATGTAGGTATAATATGACTTGAGAAACTTAGTTCAGAGCCGTTAAGACTTTAGGAGTTACAGCAGATCAGTTTTTGAGGAGCCATAAAATGTAACAACCTTCTGGATTTTCATACTTTATTGAATTAACATTTTGATGTGCACGGTTATGCAGTGGTATTGTTTTTAAAATAGTTATCTTCGTCTTAAGTTCAAGTCTTGAGATTTGAAGTGAACCTTGTATGCATACCTGCCTACCTTCTATCAGATTGGTTGCAAAACAATTCTAAACTATCCACTATTCCAAACCTTTTTCTTTATATTTTCGGTACACAGCAACCCAAAACAACCAAACTTAAACCAAAATAATTCACTTTGTACCAAAGTAAACATCTTCAAAATAAACAGCTCCAACTTCTATACTGCATTAAGTTTTCACCATATTCCAGGCATAACCTAATTAATTACTTGGCCTAACAAGTCTGCCAACTGGTCTGAAGACTAACCCTATAAGATGGTCTACAGAGACTAAAGCGTCTGTATCTCGTGGGGACCAATCAAACGTCCGGAACGGAGTTTGTTAGACTGCGAACTCATGCATCTCCTTGGGTATTCTGTCTACCTGGTAACTTGAAAGGGCTGTGTCAATATTTGATGGGTTTTATTAAGTTTATGAATTTGATAATCAGCTCATTTCTGTTAGTTAGTAGTGTTAGTAGGGATATTAGATACTGATCCTTCTGTGTAGTATCATGGCTTGTATCTTTAAACAGTCGGCCTTTAAACAGTCTACATGGTTCATAGGTGACAATTGTTTCAGCTATAGACATCTGTAGAAAGATTTTTGCCAAGAATCTATCCGACCAAAATACGGTATTCCTATCTAACTCCCAATTCCTGTAACCAAACAGGACATCAATAAATAACGCAACCCTCCCAAGAAGCTTTCTAACATCAATTACCGTATAAATCTAGGCCTCATGTTTACATTCACCTCTCCCCCGATAGCCATAGGCCGTAGCCACAGAATAGATAAGTACAGAACTTTGTCTCCATCGGTACGGTACGGTTTGTATTACCTATTATACCCAGTATTTACTTAAATGAGTTGTGAAGATCATATAGGCAACTGCTCCGTTCTTTCTTTGTATCGATGGCAGTAACAATAAAAAAAACCCAGTGACAATTTTACAGCGTCATCACTGGTAGAACTTTTCAGGTCGCTTTGAAGGCCGGGTTTGGGACACAAAAGGCAGAAAAGTAGGCGAGACATAGTCTGCGATGTAGTTCCACATCAGCTCCTTGTAAAATATTGGTATTCAGGAGCATTTGGTATATTGGGATTAGTCAGAAAAAGAACCGGCCGTATATAGTAGGTGTCGGACTTCGCATATTTTTGGGTTCCGTACCAAACCGCAAAATCAAGTTGGTTTTAATCAGCATAATTAAGGTTATTTCAATATATTCGTATTTTTTGTAAAATAATGTTATATGTTGTATATTGTTTAATTACATAATAATAAACATTATCACCAAATTGCAAATTTCTAGGTCAATGGGCAGTAAAAAAAACGTAACAAAATTTTGTAAAAAATGCTAATTTTGGTGGCTTGTCATTCCTTTGTTTTCCAATATTTTTTAAAACAAAAAATTCAGTATTTATCTACTCAACGAGATCTAAACATCGATACCCCACTCGATGTGGTAAATCACATTTTAGGTGTATCGGCAACACCCTTAAAAATATTTTTTGACAATTTCTATGGCAACAGATGCTTTTACTGAGAAAATTTGAAAACTGTTGCTCTAACCGTTTGGCTTTAAAATCTGTGTGACAGACGACGGACAGACACGTGAGTGACAGCGATAGGGCTTCGTTTGGACCCTTCGGGTACGGAACCCTAAAAAGGACGCTACCATACAACACTGCATGCGCAAGCGCACACGAGCAAGCGTTCTCACGATTGTCATTTGTTTTCGACAGATTGAGATCTCCGTGTGGCTCACCTGTTTTTGCTCGTTGTAGGAAACTGATCTTCTGTACCCACCTTTTCGGTGGCCACAGACGATGGAACAAACAAACAATCGGTGCCTAACGAACCCCAATTAGCCTTTGGCCGATCCGTGTATAGTCGTGCGTATGAAGTTATAAACTTGCGTTTGTTTTACTATAGTTTCTTAGAATTGATGGAAGTTTTCTGCGCGTAGTAATAGCCTGGAGCAAGTAATAGGGTTATTTAGTTAACTGAGGTCAAAAGTGTTTGAGATTTGTTGGTTTTCTGTGTGTTATTACTTTTCTAGTAATTTGATTTAATACCCAGTTTTCTAGGGTTTTTACACGAAATACGGTCCCCTTCTCAAAAGATTTATACAATCTGAATCTCGGAAACGGCTCCAGCGATTTTCATGAAATTTTGTATGCAGGGCCTTTCGGGGGCGATAAATCGATCTAGCTTGGTTTCATTTTTAGAAAACGTCGTTTTATCCGTGTTTACAGGCAATGAAAATAGGGTTATTTAGTTAAAATACCAAGTATCTTACCAAGTTATTTTACCAAGTGCCTAGATAAGATTCTCTTTAACTGACCGTGATGATTAATTTTTGAATGCTTATATTGAAGAATTATTTATTAATCATTATCATTAACATATTAACAGGATAATGTGTTTATGTTCTAGTGTTAATTAATCCTTTGATAATTATGATACATCGAGTTTCCATTACCATAATGCACGAATTATGTTTGATGGATTGCTAATTAAGTTACTTGATTCCCATTATAGTAAGTGAAACAAAGTATTATTCAAATTTAGATTCCAGTTAGATTATGTATATTCTTCAAATATTTAAAACATATACATACACTTATACAAGAACATATTTATAAGTACTTTCAAAATTTTAGTCGCTGTTATTTCAACACCATTTTCTAGTATTCTTTTTTTTACATTTCGAATTCATAACTATTCTATTTATTTTTTGTGAAAATAAACAGCTACGCATGGTGATTTGTTGTCTAGCCTTTGACCGTCACGTCCACACAATCGAAAACCAGTCCTGAAATCATGGAAACAGGATCTAAATTGTTGTTTAATTACACTAGGTGGTGTTTACAACTAATATTAGCTATCTCGCTCACACTATGTGGACAGAACAAACACAAACATAGAGTATTGAGCTAATCAAACATCGTAAGGGTTTATAGAGGCATGTAAGTCACCGTTTCCACGTTTAATGGTAACATCTTACACAGCCACTTTATTTTGAACTCTGTCTCTTGATTCACAAGGTTGATTTTCACTTCTTGTGCTGCTATCATGGGGTGAACTTCCCGGTTGGAAGTAGTTATTACATATATATATTTATTCAAACAAGTATGTTAAGCAGGTAGCTTTATTTTGTTTAGAGAGTTTAATAATAAGTAAACAATTTACTGAACATACCATTGATCAAATATCATATTAAAAGCTTCTATTACATGAGGATGCGAGTGAGATTTCAATATTCACTACAAACTAGTTCAATCTGAAGGTGTATTTTCTCAGTAAATAGTTGACATCACTAGCAAGAGATTCCATGAACAAAATTTTTATGAAAACTATGGAATTAAACATTAAAATCACGCCAATTTTCTCTGCAGTATAAAGAAAGAAAAAACAAAAAACATTTATTTGTGACTCTCACAGAATACACGAGATAAGCAAAATACAAACATAAACAATAATAAAAATAAAAAAGTATCCCCGTGCTAGACCAAAAAGGCTCCTATCTCAGCATGTGCAACTATAAAAAGAAAATAACGCTGTGCAAGGCAAGGAAATAAGAACTCCTCCAGTTATGATGAAGTCACGTGTAATCTCGAAGATATTTATGCTACTGAGATACTACTATGCTATTGAGGTAAAGCACAAAAATACTTTTCCCCGCCCAGGAATCGAATTAAGGACCTCATGCTTAACTGTACCACTATATCACCAAGTTAATTCAAAACAAAATTACCATTTAACTTTGGAATTAAAAAGATATGTAATAAGCAAGCGTGATAATCAATATGGAGGTAAATATGCGTTTGTGGGTAAATAGTAACAGCCACACGCTTCTATTTATTTATTCAAAATTACGTACACAACATCTTAACATCTATAACACCAATGCAGTGCTGCTACCACAATACACCAATATACTATACCAATATGAATTATACACATACATCTAACTTAAATTGAATACCAAAATACAATGAAAATCCAATTTAAATACTATTAAAAATACAATCAAAAATACCTTCAAAAACAATAAGAAATACAATTAAAATGAAATAAGAAATATAATTAAAAATTCAAACTGCTAAAGTTTATATAAAGGTCAATCTTCGAGATTTAGCAAAGCTTGCCGAGATTGATCCTTAGAAGGGTAACCATTCCTGACCAGTCAGAAACCTGATATCTGACATCATTCTGGCCAAGGGATATCGTGTTGCCTAGTAACTGCCTTGTGGAGTTCCGATAGGGACCATTTCTACTTATGCGTTCTCCATGTACTACTTATGCGTATCAAATAAGTAAGACCGCGTCAATGAACTTGAACTGTTAATTGTCACTTGAAAAGTACGGTTTGCATAGAAAGCTTATTCGTGTAGTCATAATGATGTTTCACTTTTGATTAAGCTAGTCAACAAAAAACTCTTTTTGTGTGTCACATGATACATTTTAACTGAATAGGTAAGTTTAAATTAAATAAGTATCATAGAAATGAAATTAAAGTTAGATTTAGAATTTAGAATTTTAATTTCTTTCTTTTTTGTAAACATCTTTTTAAATTTAAATTATGAAAATGTTTAAAACATAGTATTATTTATTATTAAATAAAACCTTGCCGTCTATGACGTAAAAAATGGCGCGGCATGGGAAGTCTTACTTATTTGAAACGTGTAGTAAAATACTGGTATTCATCTGAATCGGGTTAGACTTGAAGCCGACTGACCAGAATATAGTTGGTAAAAGGCCAAGCAGATTGGTGATCAATAAGTATGTTTGTATAAGAAGAGTTCGTTTCCCTGCAGTTGGACTAATACCGGCCCCGGTATAATAACAAGTACCGTGGAAATCGAGCTCTGCTCGGGAAAATAGGGCAAACAATTTTTTATCAAAAATGAGATGAAGATGAAATTTAAAGAAACAAAGGCAAAAAAGAACCGGCCATGTGCGAGTCGGACTCGCACTCGAAGGGTTCCGTACCATTATCGCAAAACACGGCAAAAAAAACACGTTTGTTGTATGGGAGCCCCCCCTTAATTTATTTTATTTTAATTTAATAATAATTATTTTTGTAGATAATATACAAATAAACATTCTGTGAATATTTCAAGCGTCTACCTGTTGCCATTATTAATATCGAGCAATAAACGGCAAAAATATCACGTTTGTTGTATGGGAGCCCCCCTTAAAATATATTTTATACTGTTTTTAGTATTTGTTATTATAGCGGCAACAGAAATACATCATCTGTGAAAATTTCAACTATCTAGTTATCACGGTTCATGAGATACAGCCTGGTGACAGACGGACAGACAGACAGACGGACCGCGAAGTCTTAGTAATATGGTCCCGTTTTTACCCTTTGGGTATGGAACCCTAAAAAAGACCATAATTATAACAAAACAAAAAAAAACGAAACAAAAACAAAGAAAGACCTTCCCATAGCTGGGATTGGAACCTGCAACCTTGGGTGTAGTCGGCCACCGCCTTTATCATTAGGCTATTCAGATGGCAGCAGTGCCAGCAAAATTACGAATCACATTGCGTGGGATATTTCTTTTTGCATGAAGATACGAACGGTAATTTTCCCAGACTGGGAATATCTGGGAAAATTCGTTTTCTCCGTATTTAGACCTAGCTAGATCGATTTTTCGTCTCCGAAAACCCTTATATTGCATATTTTATCGACATCAAAATTCTCGAAAATAGCCGTTTTGAGAACGTGATTATAGGTACCAACAAATATTGTTCGTAACTATAATCACGTCTTATCGTTTAATAGTATAGGATAGGATTTGTGAGGCACAATAAACAACCTAATTCAGTCGACTTAAGGTTTAACTGGACATTACAACATTATTGTGGTTTACTTAGAAAAGCCTATGTACATACATAATCCTATGTTATACATTCAACCAATTTGTGGTTAAGCTAAGTGTAAACGGCATGTCCCACTAATCTATAGACACCAACCATTTAATTAGTACAGAGTAATGAAGGATTAGATTCAATATTAACACTATGTGGTTACAAGAACATTATACCTGGAATATAGCCTATCCCTCAAGAACTGTGCATTTTACGGGATCAAAAATACACTCACTTCCAGATATTGTACATTAAGCGCTTACAAGAACTAAAATTATGCCTACTATACTAGGTTTTCTCTTGGCTTCGCTCCAGTAGCATATCCCACAAGGTTAGTGCCCAGAGCACTCCCCAATAGCTTAGTATCTGTCAAAGAATTTCTTAAATTTGATTAGTATTTCCAGAAAATAAACTTCTAAATACTTACAATACATTTTACCAGTTTATAATAGTTTACACATCTATTCGCATATCTTTAGAAGTTTTTTTACCTTTGTACATATTTTCTGTTCCTTCTTCTTGTCTATTTATTATGTGTGTACATTAATGGTTAAATAAATAAATAAAGAACACAAAATAAAAAAAATGCCTAAGGCATTAAGTTTGTCTCTACGTTTGTGTAAATAAAGTATTAAATAAATAAATTAATAAATAAAGACGGTTCAAAACCATTCTCAATTACTGTGTAAATATTTCAGTTTTCTATATTTGCTAAGTTAGATAGCAAATAATTTGCCAAATCTATAAACTAAAACTCAACTCCAACAAAGTTGACAAAGCTAAGTTGTAGATTATAATGATAATAGACACAATTCTAAATTCAACCCAAGTATATTTAGAAGTGAAATCGATACCAAGCTCGATTAGAGTTCTTTAACATGTTCTAATATAAGCCTCCAAAATTCCTTCAAATTATAATAATATCGTTATATTTATCCTTCCACAAAATTCCCAGAAAATTAATCCAATAAATTCCTTTCTAACACAATTTTCAAATAAACCTTAAAACTGATCCAGAAATCTGTACCCTTAACCCAATAAAAGAGAAAAGATATTACATAGCAATTCCTAATTACGTAACATAGAAATTAATAGAAACACAGTTCCTAATAACAATATCGTCGAGGATTCGAGGAAGTTGGTAGGAAATCCCGTATCCTATTGTGTTGGGAGCCAGAATGTTAATTAGAGAATTAATGTCAGGGGTCGTTTCCTTTATGAATACCACTAACATTTGCTTAAAGTTACCCGTCTGATCTGCTGCAGCCGAATATTCTACGAATATGTCGGTTCTAAGGCGTGTTTTGTTATTCTTTGGGATTGTGTAAGGTTTTTATGCTAAGCACGGTCAAAATAATGTATCGTATTGGTTGTTATTTATTTTAGCTAAGCTCCGCAGCATATGCTGTTAGAAAGATTCGTAATTTAACTGACATAGAGACAGCCCGTTTAGTATACTTTAGCTATTTTCATAGTGTAATGTCGTATGGTATTCTGTTGTGGGGAAATGCCGCCGACATCCAGACTATCTTTGTTTTGCAGAAAAGAGCTGTTCGATCAATTTATAAATTAAGCCCGAGACACTCTCTCAGAGAGAAATTTAAGGAGATTAATGTAATGACTGTTCCTTCTCAGTATATTTATGAAAATCTTTTATATGCCCATAAAAATATAAAATTGTTTAAAAAATACAGTGATATCCATAACATAAATACTAGGAACAAACACAAATTTGTAGTACCTACAACAAGGCTCAAGAAAATAGGTGGCTCGTTTAGATGTCAATGTGTACGCTTTTATAATAAGCTTCCAAGCGACGTACAAGGTTTAAATGTTAATAAATTCAAATCATTCATTAAACGTAAGTTGTGCCAGAAAGCGTTTTATAACATTAAAGATTACGTTGAGGACAAAAAGGCTTGGGATTGAGCTGCTCCAATTAATTTCGTTTTTTATTTTTTTTTATTTTGCTTCGTGGATTTAGTTTTTAATTATATTTTTATTTTTTTAATTTTTCTTGCAATGACAAGAATATTTACTTTTTAAAGTATTATATTATTTTAATTATTGTGAATGTGAAGACTATGTGGATTATTCTTTTTTTTTTAATTTTAATTTATCTTAGTTAGTTTTTAATCATGGTCTGGCAGTTTGAGTATTTATGCGGCCTACCCGAATGTCCTTTCTTTGGTATTGTTCGTCAATTCGTTGAGCTCCTTAAATTCTAAGTTGAGCTGCACGGTTATTGACAAATGCGTGCACTGACTGGACAGGTCCACTCAATCTGGCTGGTTCTTTTCTCAAAAGACCATTTCAGACATCAGTCTACATGGTCTTCACATGATCTAACCAAGTTTTTGTCTGGACTTTAAAAGAGACTGTGACCTCTGAGTTTGTTTCGGCCTTTCTTCTCAGAGTAGTCAGACAGGAAACGCCGACCTCATCTAGTTTTAAAAAATATGATCGACATGTGAAAGTGTTTGTACAAACCAACTTACAGAAAATAAATCATTTATCATTTATTCTTAATGCTACAATGCATTATCTACCGGTCAATCTTCGGGTTCAAAAGGATTACACTGAGGGAGGTGTACTAAATACTAATTAATTACATTTTATTTCAAGATTATTGTCAAATCGGGTCCCAAGCTTTTTAATCCTCTGATTTTTGATCGTTACTTCTTTAACAGCTTTAGATATCCATAACCACAGAAATATCACTACGTACGCATTTAACAAAATTATAAACCGCAAATAAAATAAAAATATAAACAGCAACACGATTGATTCAGTACAATCACATTAATTTACTTTCCACTGCTATAGGAAAGTAAATAATCCGTTACTAATTCGATTATAACTGCTCGTGTAAATTATTTTCGTTCTGTATCTTTATCAACATGAACACAATAAATAATACATCAGTATTTGACAAATAAACTTGCAGTGACCATTTGCGTAGTAATTTATTATCATCCGAAAGCCCGTATCTATGTTGATCGTATCAATATATTACTGGACTGACAACCAAACATTGATAGCCGGAGAAATTTATGACTTGATAAGGAGATACCTAATGGATTGGTCGCTCAAGCCCCGTTTGGGACAACGAGGGGAATATTTGAAGAAAGAATTTTTCTTCAGACGAAGCTAATTTGGGGCATCGATTATGGGCTTGTAATAAACAATTATGATGGCCTGATGGACCATAATTGTATTGGTCTGTTTGAATAGGAGGGAAGTAACAATGGGATTCGTTGCCGCAATATTTCTTAAAGATGTTTCAAAAGCTCGTTCAATATTTATTGAAAGCTTCTATGGTTTTTCTAAAGAATATATGGTTATTTATGGGCAAACTCCAATTTAAAATGAAGATATTTGTCGGAGCGGTTATTCAAGCACAGCTCTTGATGAGATGGTAGGGTTTTCTTCATTTAAATGCTTCCTTTATGTATACTACTTATTTATTGTTTTCTGCATAGATATTAAATTCTTAGGTACTACTATATTATATATTTAATAATAATAAAGGACGACGTGGTGTCATGGAGCTATACTGTAGCGGTGTGTCGCGGGCGCGGGCGCAAGCCGCGCGTCGCGTGTGCGCTCCCCCCGCGCGCCCTCTCAGGCCCCTCCCTGGTCCGCGGCGTGAACATCCTCCCCCCTTTGAAAGCTGCTGCTTTCAAGCTCTTCAGTAAGTGGAAGAAGACAGGCTCTGTTTATCGCACGTCGGACAGTGCCTCTCACCGTGTAGAAGTCGGCGACTCTGCAGACTCCATCCGTCCCAGGAAAAAGTTGCAGAACTCGCCCGAGTCTCCACTTCAAGGGTGGCACGTTCTCCTCCTTTAGGATGACCAGATCGCCCAACTTCAAAGCTCTATCCTTCAAGCGCCATTTTGTCCGCTGCTGCAGTTCAGCTAGGTACTCTCGGTGCCAGCGCTGCCAAAAATGTTGCCTCAGCTGTTCTATCATCTTGTAGCGGTCTGGAGCCTTTAATGTGACACGTGGAGACGGCAGCGATGTTAGGGGCCGCCCCACAAGGAAGTGGCCAGGAGTCAATGGAGAACAGTCAGTAGGATCGGATGATAGAGGGGAAAGGGGACGGGAATTGAGGATGGCTTCAATTTGTGTAAATAATGTGCTCAATTCCTCGTACGTGAGGCTAGCGTTGCCCATAATCCGCTTGAGGTGGAACTTGGCAGACTTAACGCCCGCCTCCCAAATTCCACCAAAAGTCGGGGAATATGGAGGATTGAAAACGAATTTTATACCTTCAGAATTGGTGTAGTTATAAATAGAATTTACACTAGCCAATAGCAATCTACCTAACTCATTATTTGCCCCAACGAAATTTGTGCCATTGTCGCAATAAATTGTATGAGGTCTACCTCTCCTAGCAATAAAACGACGTAAGCTAAGGATAAATGCGTTAGTGCTAAGGTCGCTAACGATTTCTAAGTGAATACTTTTAGTTGAAAAACAAACTATGACGTTAAGGTAACATTTAGTTATTCTGTTACCTTTTCCTTTTTTACTAGAAATAAGGAAAGGTCCAGCGAAATCAACGCCACACACTTGAAATGGATAGCAAGGTGTGACCCTATCTACTGGTAAATTGCCCATCAGCGGCTCCATAGTTTTTCCTCGCAGTCGTGTGCAAATAACACACTTTCTCACAATGCTTCGAGCCAAAGTTCTGCCTCCTACAGGCCAGAATTGTTCGCGAAAAGAACTAAGGAGCAGCTGAGGACCGGCATGCAGCAGACGTAGGTGTTCGTCTTCCATCAGGAGCCGTGTGAAATAGTGCTTACCGTCCAGGAGGATCGGGTGCTTTTTATCAAATTTACAAGCAGCATTCTGCAGACGACCACCTACTCTGAGCACTCCATTGACGTCGAGGAAAGGTGACAACTGTAACAGGTAAGATTTAGGTTTAAGATTTTTATTTTGTTTAAGTAAGGATATTTCTGAAAGGTAAGTTTGACCTTGAGCAAGTTTTATCAGGTAAGTAAATGAATTTTCTAATTCTTCTAGTTTTAAATTACCTATTATTTTATTTTTAGGTTTTCTACCATTGTTTACAAAACGTAAAACATAAGCAATAATTCCTTTTAATCTATTTAATTTAGAATAATTATTAAACTTAATTAATGGTGAATGTTCAACATTAGTCATAGTTATACAATCACTAGTAGGCGTTTTAGTTTCAGGTAAATTGTAAGAATCTATAGAATTTATATTATGTGGCCAGTTTGTTTCATTTTGCAACAGAAAATCTGGACCATTCCACCATACAGATGAGCCCTGAAGTTGACCTGGATCGACTCCTCGAGAAGCGAGATCAGCGGGATTTAAAGTGGTAGGTACATGTCTCCAAGATTCCCTTGTTGTCAATTCATGAATCTCGTTGACTCTGTTGCAAACAAATGCCTTAAGTAGTTTAGGTTGTGTTCGAATCCAACCCAAAACGACGGTTGAGTCGGCCCAAAAGATCTTACGGTCAATAGTACAACGAAGTGAATGACACACCTTAGTGGCTAGTCGCGCGCCCAGCAACGCTCCGCACAACTCAAGACGCGGGATCGTAGTTGGTTTCAGCGGCGCGACGCGTGTCTTTGCACATAACAAGATAACTTGTACGTTATTATGACGGTCTACCGAACGTAAATAAACACAAGCCCCGTAAGCTTCTTGGGATGCGTCTACAAAACAATGAAGTTCTATTAACAATGGAAAAGTACATAAAGCATGTCTAGGTACCTTAATGTTAGCTAGTATATGGGCATTGGAAACAAACCTTTCCCAAACTTTCTTAATATTCTGTGGAACTAACTCATCCCAACTTAATTTTAAAACCCAAAGCTTTTGTAATAAGATTTTAAGTTGTATAGTACACGCACTTAGCATGCCTAAGGGATCAAAAATTTTACATGTGTTAGACAAAATAGAACGTTTTGTGATGTTCTTGACTGTTTGGTCCAAATTAACCGAAAACTGTAAATGGTCATTCTCAGGAAACCACCACAATCCTAATACACTTGATTGTTTATTCAAGTCCAATGACTGTGACAAGGTACAGTCAGCATCAAATATTTGTGAACAGTTTGTTCTAAATTTATGAATAGGAAAACAAGCAGATGCTAGTACCTTTTTAACTGAATTATAGATATGGGAAAGTTCCTTTTCCGTATCAGCACCGCTCAAAAAATCATCGTAATAAAAATCGTGTTGTATTATTTTAGATATGATTTTATCGTCACATTCTTTTGCTAACTGTAGTAAGCATCGCGTACTCAAGAATGGGGCCGATGCTGTCCCATACGTAACGGTATTTAATTGTAATATTTTTAGTGGCTTGTTTACATCATCACGCCAAACTATTAATTGTAGGTGGCGCTGCGAGGGATCGATTATAATTTGTCGGTACATTTTTGTTATGTCCCCAGACAAAACAAATTTATGTTGACGGAATCTAATTAAAATATTTATTAATTCATCCTGAATTACCGGACCTATAAACTGGATGTCGTTCAGCGATTTTCCTGACCTAGATTTTGCACTACAATCAAATACCACTCTGACTTTGGTCGTTTCGCTATTTTCGCGAAATATAGCGTGATGTGGCATAAAATATCCAAATAATGGTTTATCAACCTTACTTAGATGTCCTAATTTTTCGTATTCATCAATAAACTCACAATATTGTTTTTTGAGTGTAGGATTTTTAATAAATTTTCTTTCCAGACTCTGAAAGCGTTTTAAGGCCATGTTATAAGAATCGCCCAGTGCTGTTTCTGGTGATTCACAAAATGGCATTTTTACATTAAATCTCCCGTTTTCTAAACGTGAAGTATTTTCTATAAAATGTTTTTCACAAACATGATCATTTTCAGAGTAAGAAGTACTTGAAGAAGGAAATTCTTCAAGTTCCCAGAACTTGGTAAGGTTTTTATTTATTTCCTTAGTAAAATTACAATGTAAGTTCTTTTGTTCATTATAATCTAAGCTACATAATGGCCCAGCTACTAACCATCCTAATTTAGAACTCTGGAGTATAGGTTTATTAGTACCTAGTCTTATTTTCTTTGCAGTAATGATATCAAAGAAAATATCAGCACCAAGCAGCAGATCAACTTGAGAAGAACAATGAAATTCGGGATCAGCCAGCTGAATATAACCCGGTATGTTTAATTCTAATGGATTTATGTCACTATTAGGTAAGTTACCTATAATTTCAGGTATAACTAAACACTTAATATTCGTGCTGTAAGAACTTATTAAGGAATTGAAGGTAAGTTCACAACAATCTGTTATATTAAATTGCATGTTATTAACCCCACTAATACACATTGGTTGTGAATTAATAGGAGTTAACCCTAATTTATTTTTAATGTTTTCAGATATGAAGCAGGATTGACTACCGGCATCCAGGAGAGCCCGGGCAAGGTAAGTCTTATTATTTTTTCTATTGGTTAGTTTTACTAAAGCAGTACAGAGAAGGACTTGTTTACTCATAAAGACAGAGCAAGAGGATACAGCACTAGCGATTGCCGACACACTAGAGGTATTGTTATTCTCAGACTGTGTAACTAACGCATTAGTTATTTCAGAGTTTTTATGTAATAGTGTATTATGTTTTTGTTTACAGATTTGACAGGTGCCGAGGCGACATTTCTCAGCATTATGACCCCTACGTAAACAATTTGAGCAAAGGTGTAACTTTAAGACTTCACTCAATCTACTATCTAGACTCATTTCTTGGAATTTAATGCACTCTGTTATCCGATGAACTTCATGACATACCGGACAAGCAGATTCTTTGAAAGGTTTGCGGCCAGCTGAAGTAGCACAGGCCTTTGTTGTTTTAGGATTATTGGGCTTATTATTAGAATCATATTTATCATTTTTAGTAACTTGCATCGTTTCAAGTATGACTGCGCGGTCACGTAAAAATTGAATAAAATCTGATAAAGGCGGGAAATCTGTTATCTTTTTAAGTTCTTCCCACTTTCTGAAAGTAGTAGAATCTAATTTACTGGTAACCCAATAAGTGATTAAAATATCCCAATGTTCAGTTGGCAAGCCTAATGAATTAAGGGCTCTTAAGTTTTTATTAATGTGATCAATAATAAAGCGAAGGGCTCGAGGAGATTCCCGCGTTAAACTTTCTATAGAAAATAATGCCTTCAAATGGTTATTAACCAAGATCTTTTTGTTATCGTAACGTTCACATAGTAGGTCCCAAGCAACCTTGTAATTCTGAGAGGTAAACTCTATAGACCTTATTACGACAACAGCAGCCCCCTCTAAGGAGGACCGTAAATAATGAAACTTGTTGATATCAGCTATAGACTCATTCGAATGGATAATAGACTCGAAGGTGTCTCTAAACTCCAACCATTTGAGGTAGTTGCCGTCAAATGATGGAAGTTTTATTGTTGGTAATTTAATGTTATTTAAATTATTACAACTATCATGACTTGAACAAATTGTTTTTGCACCTACGCTTCTAAATTCTTCAGTACTAGAATGAGAATCAATAATTTCTTGAGCTGCTGAGATGAGAGAATAAAATTGAGATTCTACGTTATCTCTTTCATCAATTTGTTCATCTATCCCTGTTGACAGCATTTCAATTTGCGTTTGAATTGCATCAAACTCTGATAAAAGAGATTGAATTCTACACAAACGTAAACCTAATTCTTTAATTTGTTGTTTTGTAATCTCACTTGAACCAATTTGATTCAAAATGGCAACATAATCTTTAAATTTTGTTAAACGCATTTTATATGTACCTCGCTGCTTTATTAACTCTTTCATATCTACGCGTCTCTCTTCTTTCCTCTCAGAGCTCTGCTCGGCCTTAGAATCAGGCATTTTGAAGAAAGTAAGACGTTGGGACAAATAAAGAAGTTAGGCAAAGTAACTTGTGCAATCAAACCGGTATAAAGAGGCTCGATGGTCCGTCCAACACGCAGATTTAAAGATGACACACCCTACACCAAGTCTGAATAGTCACCGCGGGCACGCCAACCACGCTGAGCTCGCCAGCACACGGCACAGCTCAGGCCCGAGCACGTGCGCCTACGCGGTAACTGATCACTGAAAATGTTTATTAAGAATATGTAAGAAACTATTACAAGTAGGTATTTTTGCGGATTGCGGTTAGGTTAATGATTTTAAAGCTTTAATTTGCGATAGTCTAATGAATTTACCAATTACTTTATGATGGTATTTATTTCATGAAGAAAAGCAATTAGCTTGCAACGCAATTTACGCAAAATACATAAGAATGAGAAACACTTTTAACGTTGAGAAAAAAACCACTGACCTCGTGGAACAAAGGAAAAAAAATGCACATGTAAAAAAAAAGCATGGGCCCTGGGCACTAGCCGGCGCACGACGAAAATCACACACTCTTCACACAATATTGATACCTAGGAAAGGAAATAGGTGGATAGAAAGGAATAATAAGCCACACTCCCCTGGGTAACGTCCTTCTTATAGCGTGTTTTGTAAGCCATGCATGCAGCGCGGCACCAGCGGATAGCTCACCCAAGCTTCAACAAAAAATGGCGGCGCCGTGCACTTTTTAATCCAAAATTCTTGCGAGGTCCTGTCACGGTCGCCAGTTGTCGGAGCGGTTATTCAAGCACAGCTCTTGATGAGATGGTAGGGTTTTCTTCATTTAAATGCTTCCTTTATGTATACTACTTATTTATTGTTTTCTGCATAGATATTAAATTCTTAGGTACTACTATATTATATATTTAATAATAATAAAGGACGACGTGGTGTCATGGAGCTATACTGTAGCGGTGTGTCGCGGGCGCGGGCGCAAGCCGCGCGTCGCGTGTGCGCTCCCCCCGCGCGCCCTCTCAGGCCCCTCCCTGGTCCGCGGCGTGAACAATATTATTATATTGAAAGCAAAGGAAAACACTAATTGATATTGTTACGAACAATGAAATTAGATAATTTTATTATTGAATCTATTTAGATATTAGACGTTATTATATTTAAATATTGTCAATATGTTTTATTCTTATAGTTTTAGGAAGTCTATGGTTGATATACTTTACTTACTTAGACGATAGGTGTAGGCGAGACAAAAGACAACAAATATATAGCCTGACCTTAAACTGATAAATATTAAACCGTCCATGTTTACTTCTTTAATCTTTAGAAACTCTTTAATCAACCCCTGAGCACCATTGAAGAGTTAATCAACAGTTGCTAATACGTATAAAATCAACGATGTTCGTACGCAACGGAGCGGGAGACGCGTTACATAGCTAATCATGTTAGGGACGCATCCGCCTACTCCTGCCAAAGTGATGCACTAACATAAATGTCGATGATTTTATATGCCAACAGATATGGATGAAAAAAATATTCGGTAAAAGTCTGCTGCCTTTTATGTAACGTATATTTTCGATCGTGTTCGCGGAAATTGAGGTAACAAAGTAACATTGTCATGGATACCTCTCAGGTCAGAGGCTTTTTGTGAACTTATACATTCTTTGATACAAGCGTTTTGTGTTTAACATAAGGGCTTTGTTTACTCTGCAACAATGGATGGATTGCTTGGTATATTGGGGGTGATTAGTGTCTTGATATGCGAATTAGTCTGTATATTATGTTGGTTAGGTATGTTCAATCAGTGTCTGCTTGTTATGTCTGTGTGATTCAAAGTTAATTACTCACGATTTTTCTCAATAACCTCATTTGCTATGTTAAATGTTTTTGCTTTAGCTGGAGGCTTGCATTTATGAAGGCACTGCAGGATAGTCCAGTTAAGTGACCACTCGTAAAAAATGAACTCATAAGAACTTATTCAGTATTTATGTGTTTATTCAATTTTATTATTAAAACTGCACTAGCCAGTTACTGAAAACCATCTTGCCACAATTTTAATTGAATTAAATGTATCAGTCAGTAAACGACCAATGAAATTTTACTGTGCATTCACATATTATTCCGAAAATTCACGCAAAAGGACTTTTCGGTTTAATGAAAAGTTTAATATTAAAAGTCTATTTATATTCAATCATTTGGATGCCATACTGGTTTGGAATCCAATTAATTATTTCTGTTAGTGTTGTTGTCCAATTAAGTATTACATCAGTTATCGAACTGTATCAACTCAAAAACAGAATGTGAGAGAAACAGTAGCGTTCCTTATGCATCGAACCTGTGACACTAACATATTTAGTATTGGTACTGTTGACACTAACGGATTTACTGAACTGCTTCCATATCGTCTGCAAGAGAAATTGAGCTCGATGACAAGATAGATGGAACAATCGATAAACATTTTGAATCCGCACATCCCTTTATCCCGCATATCCCACATTACTGTACAGGTGAGTGGTACTAAACATGCCCCGATAAGTAATATTGCCTTCCTGCCATCTGATTATATGGCACTCGATGAAATAGATGCCAGATTTTCGGGATCTTTCCAAGCGACTTTGATCTTTGTGACCTGCTGTGTTAGAGCTGCTTTTTTAAATATAAGTTTTGGCATTGACTTGCTATCAAATATTAATATTTGGAAGAAGACGTAGTTTTAATATCATGTTATTCAATATTGAACGACTTGTATAGGGAGGTATTTTTTCAATAGTTCCAATCCAGAGATTCAAAGATGGTGGTTTGTTATATAAGATAATATTATAGTAAAAAAAAAATATGCAAAATATCTTGTAATATCAGATTTTATCCCCAAACCCTGTTGTAACTGTTGTCCAAATAAACATTAAAGTAATTCAGCATAATATGACAGCTGCAAAACATCTATATAAAGCAGGTGTGGAAAATGTTATAGTAGTTAGTCAGAAATTGGGTCATACCCTGGAAATTCTCATGTACCTACCAAGAGAAGTTTTCAGAAACAAGTATTTGACGTCAAACTCGTTACCGCGTGTGAATATCTAGGGAAACACTAAACGTGGTGTACGGTGAATTTGAATAGATTTAAACTCTATGGCTTTGTATGAAAACTTGAAGTTCTACTAAATAATATTGCATACACTGGTGGTGAAATTGACTTGAATCTAAACCTAACAAAAACAGAAAACTTGTTGAATATTTTAATAAAAATAAGTTCACTGCAATGGTAAGTACCTACTGGATTTTTTGATAACTGCAACATACGAAGAAATTCAATGCAGCTAGAACTAACTTAAACATATATAAGTAATGTCATCAACATAATGTAATCTTTAGCACGGTAACCTTTTTATCTATATGTCATCCACGCTGAGCTTGGTAATGTGATTTTATTCATGCAGTAAATCTTGCCAGATAAAAAGAGTCTGCCCAGAAGTATATGCAGCTTGGGATTTTTCGAAAGTGAAGAGAAATTGAATTTTTTAACGCTATCTGCTAACAAAGCAAACGTGAATGCAGCCACTCGAATAAAACTTGGGCCATTTCTATATGTCTGCTAAATCATAATGTAATTACATACTCCACTGCTTCTAGTTCTAATTTTATTCATTCAAATATATACCATTTAATCTTTGTCTACTTTCGCTAACACAACTTCGGCTACTGTTAAATTCAAACCAGATTTTAACAAAGCTTTTAGTGCTTCGCCAAATCCTGCAGACGAATGCAGCTAGACTATTGGCAAACATTTAGTTCAATCAGACCCAAATACATTTGGTAAATTGGAAAAGGCACTTTGAACCAATATGCTATTGAGATTGAGACTTAAGGCACCACTAGATGCAACGATATTAATAAGGTTACAATTCTTAAGTTAACTCTGTATTTTAGGACAAGATTATATGAAAGGAAAACAAATTAAAAGATTACGTTTAAATTATTCAAGAAAGTCCCAACCGTCCTTCTCTTTTGAAGACTCTTTAGAAGCTCCTGTCTTTTTCATGTCAAAAACATTATGTGAATAATTTTGTTCATGTTTCATATATCAAATTAAATCTATGTGTGCATTAATTTAACTTTTGAAATTAACTTTACTTCTTACTCAGTCGTTATTTCTTTTACAGTTACATTTACACGTATTCCAAAATATACAAATGGTAACGAAAACTCATTTGTTAAAAGCAATTTTGGTACCGAAACTTTCATATATGCCGTAACCAACAAAATCTTTCCAACAAAAATAAATAGGTTGAAATCTAATTTCACGGAAGCACATAGGAGTCGGCGTCCGGTAACACTGCATTAGTCCGGTACTGTTCCACAAAGACAAATGGTGTTTGTTCAACAAATTGACTTAAAGTTTGATACTTTACCTAACTCTTATGTGGATTCACTTTAGCTGCGAGTAATGTCCGCTGTTTGAGCTATGTTCTAAATTACATGGCAAATGTTGACTCTGGCCAGAGAATTCTGTAGGATTGGATTTTTGGTAAATAGTCCCTGATATTTTCTACTAGTTGGTGGATTTAATTAAATTTTGTAAGTTTTGTAAGCATATTCTTCATATTCTTTGAATATAGGTGTAGTTTTTTGTTGTGGATTAAGAAAAATTAAAAGGTTTTCTCAGATATAGTTTTTTTGCTGTTATCAAGGTATGTCATGATAGTCTTGCGTATTTAATACGGAGTGATTAAATATCTAACCTCCACAACACAGTAATTGGGTGACACGATACCTTTTAATAAGACTTGTCAGAAGGGTCTCAGTTCACCCATCCACGGACCTGCCTCCACCAGCATTGCTTATCCACATTATAATATTATAAAGAGGACAGATTTGTTTGTAATGGATAAACTCAAAAGATACATAACCAATTTTGAAAATTCTTTCACCAGTATAAAGTTCCATTTTTCCTGAGTAACATAGGCTATATTTTATCCCTAAACCGGGTCCTGTGGGGTGGCCTACGGAGCGAGGTGCGGGGAAAAGCTAGTACGTCATAATCAACCCGTGTGATTTTATTATTTAGTCCACGAGGCCCTAAGTATTTTTTCAATCAAACGAATACAAATAATGATAATTATAATATTATTGTGACTCAAATGGAAAAAATCAGCATCAAATTGGGTGGTAACGAAACTGAAAACAGTGGTGTTGCCATGTCAATTTGCATTATTAATACTGTAATAGTTGCTCGGAACACTGTTGACGCTTTAGGTCTACATTTTCTCAAGCGTCAAGGGATTGACAAGGTAATTTGCCCGGCCCTTTGTTCAGTTTATTGGTCTTGCGGTTACGGAGACTATACAGTATACAAATAATCTATTTGAACAACGTTTACAAAGAGAATATGAGAATCTAAGCTCATATAATAGAGAGGTTAAATTCGTTGTTTGTTTCTTTGAAGGGAGGAATCACTACGAAAATTCTTTCACTTTTGGAAAGCAACGCTGAAATAAATTTTTAGTTAACAGTTACCAAACTTTTGTTTCCTGGTTACGAAATGATTGGTACTTGCGAACCTTGTCTTACTAGTAACAATAAATGGATAGAAGGTGAATCGTGCCCTAAAGGTGGTGATAGGACAAACACTGACTTTGTGTTTAACAGTTATATTTAAATAAGGATGACTAACGGTCGACAATCAAACGAAACTGGGTTGAAGGCAGGACGGTGGTGAGTGACGCAGTGCTTGATCAGCTGGACTGGCCGGTGCGCGCTCGCAGGACGAGCCCCCTCCGCACCCGCCGCCCCGCCGCGGTCGCCCGGCATGTAGGGATGGCGGCGAGCGCTAGTGATGTCTTAACAATAAAGAATTGTGGTATTTGCTGTCATCATCATCATCAGCCTTTTTTAAGCTGTGAAAGGGATGAGGGAGTGGATGACACTGTATTCGATTTTTTGTTTCGAGGACATGCCGGTTTCCTCACGATGTTAAGAGCAGTGGTGGTGAAATAATTTACATAAAGTAAAGCGTCTGCCTGGGTTTGATCTCACGACCTACAATAAGTTATATAAGTTGCGGCCGATATCACTAGGTCACTACTGCACTATAGTTAGTTAGTTTTGTATTATAATACAAAAGTTTATTTTTTAACAATTAAAGTTTGCAAAGTTAAAACACCGTTCGGCTATCCGTTTTCTTTTCATCTTTATTCTCAATAATGTGGGCTTTGCCTTGAGATTCAAGCCGGGGGAAAAGTAAGTAGAATCTAAAAACATTTTATAAACGACTGATCGAATCTTGAAAACCAAAGCAGCCATTTAAGCTATAAATAATTATCTCGTGGCGTGTTTAAACCGCGAACGTTTTCGGCTTAGAGCTCCCCAGTGACGTGAGCAGACAAATTGCTATTTAAGGGAAAATGTATGGTCTACGTGGATTTGGCTATATCCAACCAACAATATATTGAATTGGGCACTTTATTAGATGCCAAAATAGGAGGAGGTCGTGGCTAAATTATAACAGCCGCAAAGATTTATTTTCAAGGTTAAGCTAAGCTTGCTGGGGTCGGTCTGTGGATGGGTGAGATTCCTCCATCTCTCGGAAATCACGTTAAGCCGTAGGTCCCGGCTGTCATTTGAAGATCTTTGACGGACGTTACGGACAGTCCGCGACAAGCCACAAGTCTGACAATAGTTTTGCCAAGGGGTGTTTTGTTACCCAGTTATTCTTATCCTATTATTGTACACAAAATATAAAAAATACAAATAAAACAGGACAGTTTATGTACAAAAGCATTGGTGGCCGCGGCTTATATGTCGTAGGTCGTGGGTTCGAACCCAGGCAGGCGCTATACTTTGTGTAAATTATTTCATCACCATTGCTCTCAAAACGGTGAAGGAAAACATCGTGAGGAAACCGGCATGTCCTAGAACCAAAAATTCGAAGACATGTGACATCCACCAACCTGCACTGGGTCCGCGTGGTGGATTACGGCCCATTCCCTCTCACAGAGAGGAGGCCTGGGTCCCAGCAGCAGTGGAAACATTAAAAGGCTCATGATGATGTACAAAGGCGAGATTGGCTTCTCTAACAGCAAACCTCAGTTGAGTGGAGAAATTTGCCTTGAGGACAGGTACATCCAAGTGTACGACAAAAACTTAAAAAGCATTTAATAATTTTATAGTTACTACGGTTTTACGTAGTTGAAAAGTCTAGGCATATTGATTTAGATGCCAATTTCACGTATTGGCCTGCAACTAGCAGAATTGATTAAATATGAAATTACAATTGAAGCAAGAATAAATTTAATAAAATTTTAACCAAAATAATGCAAAAGAAAAGCTGTTTTCAAAAGAAACTAATTTGTTGGTCTTAAAAAGAAAACTATTAAATATTCTGTACTGTTTTTATAGCCGAGGTGACTCTGCAATTAGATGCAGATGCGACCTTAATTTAATTTCTAGCAGAGACGTAGTTGTTCTTTGTTTGAAATATCATTTTAAATTCTTAGTTTTATATTTAAATTAAGAAATTAATGATAGAACATTACAGTTATTATAAGAAAATTTTAAAGGTAGGGTACAGACATGTGAAGTTGGAATTAATAAAAGTTGTTTTTAACCCCCCGACAGAAAATGAGGAGTGTTATAAGTTTGACGTGTATTCCTGTGTGTTAGAGTATTTGTATATAAATGTGTATCTGTCTGTGGCATCATAGCTCCTAAACAGATGAACTGATATTGATTTCGTTATCATATTATCGAGAGTGTTCTTTAGCTTTGATAAAAATCGGTTCAGCTTTTCAATAGCTATCATTTTACTGTTTGAATTGGGCTGTTTTCGCAAGATCATGTCATTGTTAACTGTTCATATATTGTAGATGAATTGTACTAGATAAATTATGTAGCATGAAATAAAAATGTGTCGGGGGTTTTAAACTATTTAAATTTTACTTATGTTGTGTTGAACAATCACCGCACTCTATATTTGGGTTACTTTTTCAATCAGAGATAAAAAATCCAAGAGGTAAATAAAACCGGCCAAGTGCGAGTCGGACTCGTGCACGAAGGGTTCTGTACCATTATCGCAAAAAAACCCACATAAATATTTATTTTATTCTGTTTTTAGTATTTGTTGTTGTAGCGGCAATAGAAATACATAATCTGTGCAAATTTCAACTGTGTAGCTATCACGGTTCATGAGATACAGCCTGGTGACCGACAGACAGACAGACGGACTGCGGAATCTTTGTAATAGAGTAGGGGTTTTCACCCTTTGTGTACGGAACCCTAATTACTGGACCAAATAGATGCGTTTTCGAAATTTCACGTGGTCAGCAATTACTTCGGCCTGCCGAAAATACGTATCACTGATCGAAAGCCTAGTTTCAGAGCTCGGTCGATCGACAGCAATGTGACATTAAAATTTTGAGACATTCCGATACTATAATTGTGGTGATACATTTGAGTCAACGGTTGTCATCGATTCTCTGAGTCTGGTTGCAACATAAGGAAAGACTTCCAAAATCGTTAAAAGATTGATTGCTCAATATCTGACAATGAAGGAAAACCGAAGAGGGGTTAGCTACTTACTATGCAACGAACGTAAGAGCAAAAAGCGTTGTATCAATAGAAGGAAATGGATTAATAAGGGTGGTTTTCGTTTGGCAGTTTGGCGATTTGCCGTCTTTTTTCCAATGATATAGTTATTTTTATGTTTGGCATCATCGTTGTGTATTAACTACTGTTATCAGTTGTAAAATCACAGAAGGCCACGCAGTGAATGTTTTTTTCAGTTTCGAACAACTTCAACTTTACCCGGTTGGCTTGGACTACATTCTTCCTTTACAGTGTTAACAACACCAGTAAAAGCTGGTCTCGTATTTTATTAAAACTTCATACTATACTAGACAAGCTGAAACGAAACCATTGATTGACTTGATTGTAACGTGCATGTGCTTGAATTTGTAGATTATTCGAATCCACAAATTCAAATCAAATCTTTACGATTAACGACCCTGAAAGATGAAAACAACAGTTTCATACAATACAATAAAATTGCCAAAAACATACACATCTTTTACATTTAAAGCTGAACTAGCAAACAAGGATTGAAGTCGTCATAAGCACGTGTAACCTACGTTACGCATTAAAATCGCGCCGTCAACAAAAGTAAGTTAACAACCAGCTAACGTAACAATAATATCGCTGGATATTACATATAGCTCTTGGGTTTATGCGCATATTACTCCTGCCACACGACTGGGGTTCAAGTAGTGGGTATACTGCGGTTTATTTTGAACTAAAGGACTATGCTTGGAGTCTTTTTGAGGGATCGAATCCGAAACGAGGTGATCCTATAGAGAACCAAAGTTGTCGACATAAATCAGAGAATAAACAAGCTAAAGTGACAATGGGCCGGCCATATTAGCCGTAGAACCGATGACCGTTGGGGTAAACATGTTTTTGAGTGGAGACCACGAATGGACAAACGTAACGTGGGACACCCCAGGCTAGGTGGAGTGACGATCTTCACAGGGTGGCTGGTAGCAGCTGGATGAGAGCTGCCGAAAATCGAGACAAAATGGAGAGGCATATAATTAGCAGTGGAATGCTATAGAATGATGATGATGATGAAGATGATGACGATGACGATGATGACGATGTCGAAGACGATGACGATGACGATGACGATGACGATGACGATGACGATGACGATGACGATGACGATGACGATGACGATGACGATGACGATGACGATGACGATGACGATGATGATGATGACGATAAACACGTGTGACACACCTAACACATTAATATCACGACGTCAACAAAAGTAAGTTTATAGCCATCTCCTGTAACAGTAATATCGCTGGATATCACATATCACATAAAGCTCTTGGGTTTATGCGCATATTACTCTCGCCGCACGACTGGGGTACAAGTAGTGGGTATACGGCGGTCTAGTTGGGTAGTTAAGTTAATTTTGCGAGCACAACTAAGATGAATATGACAGACAAGTGTAAAAGTATCTTGGGATACTCGAGAGTTTTAGCTGAAGAGGTGATGAGAAAAAAAAATCTTGGATTCTCCACTAGTTGCATAGATATATAATTATTGCATGCCTTAAGCGCGAGCGTAGGTATGCTTTCTCTCGCCTAAAAATTCAGATCCCATGTATCGTCATAAAATTTGTACCTGACAGACATATATCACATATTAATGCTACGAAAAGTATACTATTAGATGAAAAATTAATCACTGACCCTCTTAAAATTTACTTTTCGATTTTAATAAGCATTTTTACATAAAAAAGGAATTTTAATTGCATGTAGCGTAGATCTTAAAAAGTTCGTGTAGGGGTAATCACTATAACTTTAAGAAAAATCTTTTTGTATACTATTATAACGTTCATTGTTCGGGTTCGTTATTTATTACGAAAACACTGCACCTTTCATATTTACGTTCATTAGGTAATAACACAAATGGTAGGCACATACAATACACCTAGGAACAACTTAGTCATAAGCCCTACGGTCGCGGACACGCGACCGTCATAACATTAAAATAGGTTTGCTCCCGAGCCTTCCCGTTGATCGACTGTCCACTGGCTCGTGGCGCGAACGCACCGTAGCCGTTGGCGGCGTTCCCGCCCCTCACCCCGAAAGCTCTCCCCCTCGCGGGCCCTACGCTTTATTAGGTAGAGATGAGCGCGTTATAATACCCTTTTTTTAAGGCGCAAATTCCCTTGAGTAGCTGATTTTAAAATCAGAATCACGTCTAAATGGCTAGTCGTAATTTTTTGGAAAAAATATATGTTATATTTGACCATTTTTTTAATGATTTGATCTGAGCAAATTTTGAGTTTTATTCGTATAACATAGTGTAATTAATTTGTAAAGTTATGTCTAAAACGGACAAAAACACGACAATCGCACCAAAACCGCACCAAAACCGCTGGGCGTATTTTAATGAAATCAACACCATCTCAAAGACAATTTAATTATCTACATTTTGATTTGAGGCTTTTTTTTTAAGTCATAGAATAATAAGGAAAGTACAAAAAACTACAAAATTTTGGGTCGCGCGGGTGTTAAACGTATGCGCGTTATGTTCCCTTAAAGTCGTTGGCGTTAGTCGTCGTCTTAATCAATTCACTATTTATTTGCGACCACAAGGAATCTAAAATTGTAGCTTGATACCGTTCCGTTTAATTATAATATTATTTTTGCGGTTAGACGCGAGAGAGATTTGTTGTGTTTGTGTTTGTCTAAATACAACTTGAAGGTTACTTATAGTATACTGAACGTCGGTAACGCAGTATCTAATTTATTGTTCACCGATTCACTCAGAAAAATCAAATGAACTCGAATTAAATTCACTACAATAGTTAATTTCTTCAATAAGTTAATTTCTTAGTCTCGGTGACGATATTTTTGTTAAGTACGTTTTGCTGACTTTGTTCTAGTTTTCACTCAAATATTGAAATTTTCTACTTTCTACATAATTCTAATACTCCTTTTTTTGGCGATCAAAAAAATATTGTTCATGTTAAAGGACACTTTTTTTTTAAATACTGGTTTAAAAGAATGTTTGAAAATATTTCTTTACGTTTCTTTATTTTATAAATTTAATTGATATAACTCTATTATTTTTGTTGTTCAATGAAAAATTATAGTATTTTGGTGTTGATTTGACAGAAGTAAGTGTCTTGTAATCTAAGTAGCAGTTTGTTGCAGGAATTTCCATTCAAATCACTAGATAAAATTACATTAACAGCTTGACTAATAATTACATAATTAAGTCAGTATTTGCGGTTAAGTCACATGTTAGTGGTTTATATCTGTTTTCATTTTTCTTGTTTTTTGTTGACTATGCTTTTATCTGGTTTATTCATTTAAATTTAATAACTCAACACTATTATTTAGCCTAATAAGATGTCTTGTCATTTACCGTTATCAAAGATTAGTATACCAGTATTGTGTTTTTTTTTTTTGGCAATCATGAAAATATTGTTCATCTTGAGGGATATTTTTAATTACATTCTGCGAAGTAGAAGTAAGCTATTGCTCTATTTTTAATCCAATTTTTTATTATCTTCTAATCCATTTAACTTAAAAATCATGGATAGAAAAACAATTTTACTTTTAGATTTAAAACCAATACACACATTACTTTAACTCCAGTTTTTAGAAACAAATAATGAGGCGTCACAATAAACGCCAGTCAAGTGGTACAAAGAACATCAATTTAACTAATTACAGCAGTTAACGCGCATTTGAAAATTTGCCACAATATCTTTGGAGTAATTTAATTCCAGAAACAAGGCCTTAGTACGAGTATAAAACAATCCTCAGCTCCTGCTTAACATACCCAATTATAACTTTCAATCTTGACCTTGACCTCACACTACCAAAAAAACAGCAAAACCCAGTTCGTTATCATTTCGCCCCAACTTTGCACCACCGCCGCAACAAGCCCTTTCTGTAATTGGAGACATTCAGATATGCAAAAAACCGTGCCTGTGTTCCAAATGGCCCCTTTTGAAAAATTTATGCCCTCTCGTTTGACGCGGCCCATGCCTCCTGGCGGCCATTTTTTTATTTAACCTAAATTAATGGCTGCCTTCGTACATCGATATTTCTTTTGAACTTTCTACAGTTGGATGAGGAAAACGTGTCGAACTCTCGTTTGAGGTTCTGCGCCATTTTTCATCGCTGCGAGAATGTAAAGTAACGAGAAAAGCTGCTGTACGGAATCACTTTTCTTCAAAATGTTTTTTTCCTGTTTTGGAGGTCATTATGACCTGCAGGGAAGAAAAATGAGTAACTTAGTTAGATGCCCTTCAATCAAACGACTTACGTCACTGTCTTTCTTTTGATTACGTTTTTAGGGTGCCGAAGTCAACAAGGAACCCTTATAGTTTCGCTCTGTCCGTCTGTCCGTCCGCAGCGTAGCTCAGAGAATCTAAGTACTAGAAATCTATAATTTGGCCTGTATATACATATTAATAATTCCGACAAAGTGGTAATATAAAATTATGAAAAATATTTTTTTTTCGGGTACCTCCCATAGACGTACAGTGGGGATGTATTTTTTTTTCTCATCTATTCCATGGTGTGGGGTATCGTTGGATAGGCCATTCAAAAATATTATGGGTTTGTTAAAACCTTTTTTTGATTCAGAGATTCGTTTGCGTAAAATTAAGCTTTATGTTGCAAATTTATGTTAGAGTCAAGTGTCCCCCCCCCCCCCCTGCCAGCGAAATGGTTGCTCTTGGCTATATGAAAAAATTCACGGCAGTAGTAAATATAACGAAATTAAAAGGAAAATTATCACGAATAACAAGGCTTTACAAGTTTACGAGTAATAGTCGACCAACTTATAAAATGTACTTGGAACAGTATTTTTTTTTTACAAATGCCTTAGGAATTTTACTAAAATAAAGTTGATAGCTGTGTAAAACAGAGTAATTATAATGCTTACACACCATGTAAAAATATACAAAAATGAAATCATAACAGGCTTTACAAGTTTACGAGTAATGGTCGACCAACTTATAAAATATATTTGGCACAGTAAAATTTTTGTACAAATGCCATTGAAAAATTACTTAAATAACGTTGTTAGCTGTGTAAAACAGATAGTAAATATATGCTTATGAACCATGTCAAAATATACAAAAATAAAATCATAACATCCTTAATAATAATGATTTCTAAATTAATAATGTTTAAGCTCGAATAACGCATTGGAGTGGCCGGAGTCGTTGGCAGTACCAGAACGTAATTATTTATTTTCTTTTGTCGATATCCTTCTATAAAGTCAATATTCGACCCGACTTCATCACTAATTGAGTAGCGTATAACTTTCCAGAATGAAATAGTGAATACCGCAGATTAGAGGATTCACCTCTAATCTGCGGTATTAGAGGAGATTAGAAGTGAATACATACAATTTTTTTCAAATTCCGTAAGACAAATAAACAAGGAGCGTGCACGCAAGGATCCAGGAACGAACTATACCATTCCCCGTGGCTCTAACACGCGCTCGTATGCTCACACACATCATCGCTTACCATCAGGCGAGATAGTGGTCAAATGCGAGAATATAGATTAAAAAATCCTATGTGGGCCCGTTTTTAGACTTTGTGAGCTGCTGAAACCGATCTAATATTCATGTAACAACAACAAAACCCTCTTTTTAGTCCGCATTATTATGCAACTTCGGAACCCTTTTACTGCGCGTGGCCCGACACGCACTTGGCCGGTTTTTTTTATTTTTAAATTTTCTTGATTTTATCTACTTAAAAATATAGTATTTAGTAAATTATACGCGTTTTTAAAAACATATGTATATTTAAACAATAACTTCGTTAAGCTTTCAAAATAAAGGTAATTTCGTGACGTGATTGTGGAATAATTAAGTTGTCTTTCCCAGAAAACATCGCACCGTGATGAATTACGAGAAATGACTGAGTATTCACATATCTTTAATCAGCGAGAAAGATTTTCTCAGTAAAGTCTGTATGAAGGTAGTCTAAGCATGACGAAATTTGCAGGAAAATCTCATAAAATTGATCTAACAAATAGAAAGATAAATTCCATTGTTCCAATTCTAGCAGCAAAACTGGGACAGGACAAATATTTTTAATCCCCACTGAACGGGAAAACAAATTCAGGTGGCTTAGTTTCAACAAATCCCATTCAGAGCTAGTCTAATAAACATAAATCTGTCAGACCGATTCTAGTAATAGAAAATACATAGCAAAGTGAGCATCGTATGCAAAATGAATGCAAAAATAAAACGGTTAGCAGTAAATCCCACAGCTTTGCCTTAAAACTGAGGATTGGAACTAATCATGCGTCCACCTATACGGGTCAGGGGTCGCTCATACTTAATCGAGGTAATCCATTTGGCAGACAAGTTTTATACAACGACCATTTTAACCAGACCCTCCTAACCTCGCTGTTATCAAGCACTCCGGCACCATGCGGGCAAAGCGATTTGTTGTGAGAGCTCCATATATCCTGGCCATGTTTTATCAGGCCGTAAATTTCTACGGGTATCTAGCTAGACGTCAACCTTCCGACGGCTTTTGCAAAATTTTAGTGGGAAAAACGATTTCTTGTTGTATTTTCGGCGACGAAAAAAATATTGGCCTTTATTTTTTTCGTAGGTTGGTAGTACCTTCGTATCAATGTGTAATGGGTTGTCTTAGAATATTCAGGTTTTGGTAAAGGATGATGTATCGACTTTGTGATAGATAACGTGGCTTCCAAAGCTGCTTTTAGTGGCCATTTTAGTTCTAGGTAACTGGTTGGTAAAGGGAATAGTTTAGTTAAGATACGAAATAAGAACACGAGCCTGTTTCTACTACCGAAATATTGTTTAACCAGTTTCTCCTACTTCTTAGATAAAACAGACTAGCCTCTTCTTTCATAAAATAACTGCTGAAAATTTTACTTCTTTGACTTTTTATTGCTAAATTAAAAAAGACGGACTGATGTCATAATAAAATATTATATTTTCAAAAAAAAACTACATCTAAATATTTTTATTTCAACTAGGCCATAAATAGGTACTTTTGAATTGAATTCTAGTTGGACATTCGCAAGCTTTAGTAGGTTTCTATGGAAAATAATGTGCAAGAAACTCCACGGACACTCTTTCCATCAGTTTTAATTACAATTATTTGGTTATATCATTCTTGTTGGAAAAATACATATATGTGAGAATGATGTTAAAAGACATCCACGCAAAACCAACAATTAAAAAATACATTACATACATACAAGATATACATACAATATTCAAGCATTTTCTATCTTATACTAAGTCATATCTATATTTATTTTGCAGCTTTCTATTTAATCACGATTAGTAGTTAGTTTCCATACACGAAAATATTATCCACCTTCATGGCAGACGGGTAAAAGGAACCCATACACGTTGTTGATACAATCGCGATGCACAAATCACAGCAGCTATCCCCCTTCTGTCAAATCTGGTATCCATGTTAAAACACAAAACACCAAAATCTATACTAAATCCCTTAAGAATAGATTTCATCACATAAATTTAACAGCGATTACTTTCCGAACTCCCTCTGCAATATATCAACATTGAGTTAGATTTATATTTGATTAAAGTCTTGCTTCTTGAGCCTACAGCATCTTAATTGGTTTTTAATTATTTGATAAGATTGGAACTTTGTACTAGCCTAGCTAACGTAATGGAATCACGAGAGATACTTCACATGGGATGTACTGATTAAAGGTAGCAGCAATAGAATTAAGGATTAGTGACATAGCATATTTTAAGTCGGTTTCTTTTGTGAAAAAAATTGTGTACAACGTGGAGTGAATAAAGGTTGATAGAAAAATATAACATCCAAAGACGACACGGTTGGCGCCGTGGTTTAGCGAACGGCTGCGAGCAGCGGCCGTTCGCTCTGCGCGTCGCGGGTTCGTTTCCCGCACGGAACAAATATTTTTGTGGCCAACAGATAGTTGTTCTGGTCTGGTTGTTTGTGTATGTGAGTTTATATGTTTGTAAATGCGCTCACGATACAGGAGAAATCATCCTAGTGTGGTGCAAAGATAAATATAAAAAGATATTAGGAATAACATACTAAAAGTATTTCGTGTATTCGTGTATCATTGTGTGAATAAATTGTAGAAATACCTATAAAATTATTCTATTTTTATTGCTAGCCTGCGCTATCTGTGACTACTGAGTAAAGGCCTTCTTTCTTGCCATATTACGCGAAACCCGCGCGTTTTCCTTCCAGTTAAGATAAAATTCATCAAGTTCCTCCCACCATCTCATTATACAATATTAGTTTTCACGTTGATATCTCGAGTTATTCAATGGAAAAGTAGACCCTTGATGGATTTTTTGAGTAATCAACTCTTCATAGACCACACTCTTTAACGCCTATTGAAGTAGACAGTACTTTACTTTATAAAAATAATAATAATATGCCTAATGCCTTTAATAATCATATACGGCAATATTAAAGGTTAAGACCCCGTCCGTCAAAATCACCGTAGCGCCGAAAGACAATGGTATTTTCTCTAATTACCATATGTCTGCTAATTAACGGTTGACAGGATAAAATGGCCCCTAAAACCTAATTCCAAAAGTTAAAGCCACATTATATTTTATCGCAAAACGTAACAACTTGCACATTTGACATAATACAATCTTCAACAATGTAATGTTGGAAAACTTATATCCGCCCCAGTGAACACAGACTAGTTGGATAGTTCTCCAAAAATTATCACTTGGGTAAATCTAAATAAAAGCTATTGATGAAGGAATCCTTAATTAAAAACATTTGGATACTGTTCGAGGATTTTCTTGCTGATTATTGGTTTTTGTTTAAATTGGTTTTAACTTTATGTTTTCTAAATATTTTAATACTTTTACATGTTTAACAAAAATAAATATTATGTATTATTTTAAAACTAGAGATGAAGTACCTGCCCAACTTCTCTAAGCAGAAATCGAAATAAAGATTAGCTGGCTATGCTAATGTCAGAATATTTTAATTGTAAGATGATTTTAAGGCATGAAACGGGCTTAAATGATTAAATTAAGGCTTTTTGTTTTAAATCTGCAGCAACCCAACCAAAAGTAGGTCAGGATCGAATTTGCTTGCATTTCTCTGAACTAACGTTAAATAAACGAAATTGTTCTATAGATATATGACCCGTAGAAAATGTCTTTGAACAATGGTCGTTGCATCGCTTTCGCATTGTCACGTCTCGCCTGTCTATAGGAGCCCTAAACTTGAATATGTGTGTTCTATTATAGTAAGTGATTTGAATAAATTTCAATAGTTCGCTCAAATCTGACCTTTTCAAACCTACTTATCGATGTATCTTGTTCCAAAACATTTCATCGCACAAGAGAATTACAAATAACTCAAAATACCACTGTTTTATCGGTATTTGAAGATATCGGGTATTCTATCAAGTGAGATACTATTAAATTATGTACTAAAATTAATTCAAGCTTCATAGAATTTCATGATAAAATTGTAGACTATCTAGTAGTAAATTTAGTGTTATATCATGTTTCCAAAGCCATTAGTGAATTGGGTTTCAAAAACAGAGTTTTACCTTTACAGCCATACTTTTTGTATATTGCAATATAGTTTTTTTTTTTTGCGTTTAGAAATGCTCATACATACTGACTCTTACCCACTAAAACTCCACGATGTTCTCCTGTGCCGCTTATGGCGGAAACACGGGCACGCGGTAGCACTCACCGCGAACCCGCCGCGGCTGTCCGTCACCGGACCCTCCTCTGGGGAGTACCCCCATCACCGGCGCACCAGAACACACTGCGCCGTGACGCCCCAAGGGACCAAACCAGCACATGGGTGCCAGACAACCCCGTGAATGGCACCCTTGGTCCCCTTGTGACGGGTCATGGTCAATGGCCCCGCCACCTACCATTTGTCGGCCGCAGGGGATAGGGAGAGCGGCAAACGCTATACCGACACTCCTCCTCCCCTGCGGCTCCACCGCGTCCGCCATAAGACGGTGGCGACCCCGTCTAGGCCGCGAAAGGTAGGGAGAGCGGCGCACCGCAATACCGGCACTCCTCTCTCGCCGCGGGAACCCATCGGGGGGGAAAAGAAGAAAAATTGTTATTCCTGATATTTTATACCTGGAATAACAATTTTTCTTCTTTTTAGCGTGTCAATGGCAATCTAGAGTTAGTCCAAAAATTATTTACGAGTTGGGCGCTATCAGTGGCGTCCATCAGGTTGTAAGCATCAGGGCAAGCATATTACAGTTCATTCAGAGATTCAGATCAGTTATACCATCCTTTATGGAACAGCTCTACGTATGCACTTTAAACTGCAGTCGTCTATAAATCTTCAGTACCCAAATCTTATAAACTATTTGCAATTTTCCTTGACGTAAATTTCAGCGGAAACCCAAAACACATTACAATAAACCACCTCCAATGGGTCACTCCCTAAAAAATAATGTGACTTCTAACATAGAAATTCCATTCCTACCCTCAAAAATCAACATAATCTCTTACACGAAGCAAAAGTGTGCATCAAAAACCGCAAAAAGGGTCCTAGTAACGCATTTTATTCCACGAAAGGGTGCGAAAATTAGTGGGTTTCACCGCACTAGACAAAGTCTAAAGTGGTGCTTATCTCTGAAAATGCGACAGATATATATGGAGTTGTTAATTGTATAGGATAGTGTTGTGAACGTGACTGTTGCGGTATTAGGGTCTCGTTTTGAATTGGGTGTTAATTTTAGTAAGATGTTTAAGTGTTTTTGTGTTATTAATACTTTACAGGGTGAACTTGCATGCAAAATCATCGTTTAGTTGAAGATTAAGAATACCTATGAGTCTAGTATCTGCGTTCAAGGATATCTAAAACTTGTAGGTAAATCTACTATTTTTGGGCCTCTTTTCTAGAATGGAACAATATTATGGACGCGTCAAAATTTAAATTATCTATTGATAATTAATTCAACTAATTACATTTGTTTATACGTGCTGCACAATTTGACATAAGATTTTTGGCATAAATTTCGTTTCTAAATCTGGCTCTCAGTATGTTGCGAAAATAAATATTTTCCTCAAGTCAATTGCCCACTTATGTACGACCTACCTTTAGCAATAAACCTTACATCATACAAATAACCAGCTTAAGAGCTTAGAAACTTTACTCACCACTAAATATCAGTGCTAACGAACGCACCTGCGAACCGCGGCCGCCATAAACGTGATACAGGATCGTATGTTTACGGGCTTAAGTGTTAAACTTTGAATATACCACCGCGTTGGACCGTATTACAAGCCCCAAGAGTATGTGGCCTAGTTTTTCACCCCCACGTTAACAGGGCCAGTGTAGTTTTTAATTTTATTAAAGTTAGTAAGAACTACATTCACACGTTGTTGAAATTTTTAGTGTTGAAACTTTTTGTAACAAAACTTTATAAGTCGACGCGTGGTTGGAACTTTTTTTTGTGTAAATAAGTGGTGGTTTTAGCTTGAATTTTCAGGCTTTGGGTGGGTACTAAATATTTGTGTAATTGGGTCAATGTTTACTAGGTAGGTTTGCTAGGTATTTATTTATAATTTTGAAATGTTTGGCAATTAGATATTTGGGTAATTGGGTCAATGTTTGCACTGTAGATTTGCTAGGTATTTATTTATAATTTTGGAATGTGATTTTTTTATTATTTGAATGTAATTTAATTTTGTTTGCTGTACACATTTCTATTCAAACATGATTTGTGATTTAATTGCAATCAGTATTATTTTTCTATGAACCTATGATTTAAAACACGACTGTCAAAAGTATTGAATTTCGCCCGTAATCGTAACAATGGCACGAATATGAACATAAACACTCCAAATGAAATGTTATTTCCATGAAAAAAGGATTGATTAAAAGAGCCATATTCAATTAATAAACGTAAACGTCCTACATGCATCGGATAACCAAATTGATGTATACTTTATTCATAAATAGATTTTTGGGCTAAAATCGCAACGTGTTTCGATAAATTTTAATCATAAAATTCCATTTAAATTATTTTACGGAACAGCAATATTGGGATATCGGATGGCGGCAGTATTACGGAGTATAATAATGGAGTGGTACCACGCATATTTCAGGGAATTTCAATCGTGGAGTTCGAGACCATAGAAATGGGTTTCAATGCAATTAATTCCGTGGAAATTAAATCTCAAAATTCAACATCCAAAAATTGTATGAACGCTCATTAAGATTTCTGGGAAATAACGTGTAAAAGTGTATTGATGGAATATCCTTTGATGAATTTTATTTGTTTAAAAAGGCTTTACAATATTTCGTTTTTAATTATGAATGACGCTTTCAGAGTTAGTACCTATATTAACTAAATAAACAGCTTTTCAAAGACATGTGCTTAGTAAAGGTATTCATTCAGTATTATAATAAAAATCGTTTATTTCTCCTCACAAAACAGACATTAAAAGTTACTTAGGTACAAAAATACAGGTACAAATTCTTGGTCTAGAATGTGTGAGGAGCTGGTGTCTGAGTTAGGCATAGGAATGCCTGTATTACAAATAACCGGGTTATTGTGGTAATTAATTTATTACAGTTAAATTGAACACTCCATATTTGTTACCCACTCAATGGTACGTATTTTGATGGAAAGTACAAAATAGCTAATGGGGCAGGTTCGGTTTTCGTTAAAGTATTACGTGAACAAGTTTATATTGTATGGATTAATTGATGTCTTATATAAAATACTAGCTGTTCCCCGCGGCTTCGCTCCCGTGGACCACCCCACAGGACCCGTTTCGGGATTAAAAAAATACCCTATGTCACTCAGGAATAATGTAGCTTTCTATTGGTGAAAGAATTTTTCATATCAGTCCAGTAGTTTCGGAGCCTATTCGGTACAAACAAACAAACAAAAAAATCTTTCCTCTTTATAATATTAAGTATAAAGTATAGATAAAACTTTGGAGTGCATTTTGGTAAATTGACTGAGAGATGACAGTGGTTTATCGTACGATGAAACATTTTTAGTTTGTATTATTCAATTATATGTGTTGACTTTAAATTCATTGGAAATTGTACAAAGGCTGAATGCACTCATGAAATCTTATAATAAATCGGCTGTTCCCTAAATTTTGTAATGCAAGCATATATTTTCTGAACTTTTTTTTGTTGTTGTTATTTCCTCATTTCACTAACCTTTAAAATATTGACAGTGAATTTAAAATCGGCTTGCATTTAGAAAGCATTATAATTATCATAGAGAGTCTACGATAATTGAATCTTAATCTTTAAAAAATTAACAGTATTTAAAAACTATAATGGAAAAAACAAAATGTGCTACAGCGTAGCGCGTAGGTGACGTCTACGCTACGCTTGCTACGCCGTAGCAGTTTACCAACCGCAACTACTACGTGTTGAGTCATTACGTCTTGAACTTTGTTGTCGGTAAGGCGAGCGTTATCGGTCTTTGTTTTGTTTCAACAAAAATGATGAGGAAATGTTATCCATGTTCAAGCTAGAACAATAGCGTAGTTGTGAATCAATATTTAAAATAAAAAGCTCTGCTACTTATTAAATTGCCTTGTTTTGATCGTTTCATGAAAATAACTTATTGCACTTATTTTGATGGCAATAGCCTAGCAGGTGGTGAGTACAACAGTAGGACTTAATAATAACTGGCTGACAGACTGGCAGACAAAGACTAATCTTTCGGCGAATACATCATACATACATCATCAGCCTATTAATGTTCCCACTGCAAACAGGCCTCCTCTCTGTGAGAGGGAATGGTAATCCACCACGCGGGCCCAGTGCGGGTTGGTGGATATTACATGTCTTCGAATTTTTGGTTCTGGAATATGCCAGTTTCCTCACGATGTTTCCTTCACCGTTTTGAGAGCAGTGGTGATGAAATAATTTACACAAAGTAAAGCGCCTGCCTGAGCTCGAACCCAAGACCTACAACTTGTAAGTCACGGCCGATACCACTGGGTCGCCACTGCTCTTCGGCGAATATCACATCACATCATCAGCCTATTAATGTTCCCACTGCTGGGACACAGGCCTCCTCTCTGTGAGAGGGAATGGGCCGTAATCCACCACGCGGGCCCAGTGCGGGTTGGTGGATATTACATGTCTTCAAATTTTTGGTTCTAGTACATGCCAGTTTCCTCACGATGTTTTCCTTCACCGTTTTGAGAACAGTGGTGATGAAATAATTTACACAAAGTAAAGCGCCTGCCTGGGCTCGAACCCACGACCTACTTTGTAAGTCGCGGCCGATACCACTGAGTCGCCACTGCTCTTCGGCGAATATACGTGTGTTATATTGTGTGATATGTTACAATTATGACATTAATCAAATTAACTAATGCCAATTTCTAATCCCGCATTTTTTTAAATTAGCGTAAAGTACATTTAAAGTTGGTACCCCTCTTAAAACACCCCAAAAAGTCTCAAATTAAACATTATTTCCACCCCTCCTGAAACAGATCCTTTTAAACTAAACTAAAACAACGAAATGATGCCATCAGTCTCCAAACTCTTTCCGTTTTTAGCCCCTGTTAGGGCACCATTAACTTCAGAGCCCTCAGCCCTTAAAGCGTTGGTTACACGAAGTTAACACTTGCGACAAAACAAGTAAAATTTCAAAATTAAAAATCCTCCGACAAATTTTAATTTCATGCTACATTATTTATCTAGTACATAGTAGATACGCTTCGATCGGCAATCTATTGAACACGATATGTTGCGAAAACACCCCGATTCAAACAGTAAAACGCCCATAACTTTTGAACGGCTGAACCGATTTTATTCAAACATAGCTAAGAACACTTTCGTCAAAATCACCTTTCAAACAAAAAACCGGCCAAGTGCGAGTCGGACTCGCACATGAAGGGTTCCGTACCATTATCGCAAAACACTGCAAAAAAAATCAGGTTTGTTGTATGGGAGCCCCCCTTAAATATTTATTTTGTACTGTTTTTAGTATTTGTTGTTACAAAAATACATCATCTGTGAAAATTTAAACTGTCTAGCTATCACGGTTCATGAGATACAGCCTGGTGACAGACGGACAGACTGACAGACGGATCGCGAAGTCTTAGTAATAGGGTCCCGTTTTTACCTAAAAACTAAATCAAAATCCGTTCACCCGTTTGGACGCTATGATTATGCAATAGACAAACACACAAATACACAGCAACACACGTCAAACTTATAACACCCTTCTTTTTCCGTAGGGGTTAAAAAAGTCGTCAAGTAAAAACAAATATGGCCGACGCAGCTGAACGGATTTGGAGTAGTGTCCTGCTACAAGTAGCAGCAGGAGTTGCGAGAATCAATTGGATGGATGAAGGATGATGCTTGGAGGAGGTCTTCTACCATAAGGACATCGTCTTCAATTGAACTATTTTGATAATAACTCAAACAGCTATGAATCTGAATGAGATACGAACGTGCTGATCTCCTTCATTCCTTTAGTCTGTCGAGACAAAATTATGGCAACGCGTACCTCTGTTTTGTCGCTAGTAAGACAAAGCTTGCAAATGCCCAATAATTTCGTAACCAATCAATCTGCCTATCCATTTTCCAATTATGTTGGGGTCGGCTTCCAGTCTTACCGGATTCAACTGAGTACCAATGTTTTACATGGAGCGACTGCCTATCTGACCTCCACAACCCAGTAACTGGGTAACACGATACACCTTGGCAAGACTGGTGTCAGATCTCAAGCTTCTGACTACCCGTGACGACTGTCAAAGTTATTCAAATGACAGCCAGGACCAAAGGCTTAACGTGCTTTCCGAGTGACGGGGGAATCTCTGTATGTTGAAATGGTCACCCATCCACGGACCGACCTCGTCAAGCGTTGTTTAACCTTGAAGATCGACCGTGCGGCTGTTATTATTTAGCCACGAGCTCCTCCAATAATTTCGTAACCACCAAATAAAAAAATACATTACACTTGCTGCGAATAACCGTTCTAGAAAGACTACGTTTCTTTGCTAATGGGACTGACCTAGCGAAATACTTCGCATAAACCAAACGAATCTTCGATACATAATGGCTAAATTTAACCGGGAGTAATCTGTTTAAGCCTGTTCGGTGCGTGTGACCACAGCCTTAGAGCGCCCTGGCTAATTAATAAAAGTGTCGCAGAAAGTTGTCACATAAATTGCGACACTGACGCCACTGTGACGCAACAAAACGTTTTTATAACCTTTTAAACGACACGTATAATTTTTTAAGCAAGACAGCTTCATTAAATGTTTTGGAAGGGTTCCGACGAATCTCGGGTAATGGTTGTTTGGACAAGTTTAGGAGTTTTGTGAGTAATGTTCATGTAAATATTGTTGTTGTGTTTTAACATCCTTGATTAAGAAAGTTGTTGTGCATCGATTAAAGCCTCCATTCTCTCCTTGAAGTTTTAAGATCAACTATCCCTTTGATTACTCAATTGAACTATAACAAACTAACTGCCGCCCCCGGCGTCACCGTACTACCATACTAGTACGGAATTGCATGAACTAATTCCTCCTAGCCCGTTCCATCATTGGACTACAAGACGTACGGTGATGCGTCATCAGTACATGGTGGACATCCCACCCATACGCACCAAACGTTTTGGGAATACTTTCATTATGCGTACAGCTAAAGAGTGGAATTCCCTGCCGGAGTCTGTATTTCCTGATAGCTACAACCTGGGAGTCTTTAAGTCAAGAGTGAATAGGTTTCTTCTAGGTAAGCGTCATCAGGTGAGATAGTGGTCAAGCGCGAGGCTATCAATAATAAAAAAAAAAACAAAAAAAAAATAATTAAGTGACTTGTTTGAAAAAAAAATGGACGATGTTTACCAACTTCTAAATTCAAATTCTGTATTGAAAGAGTTAATTATTTGCTAAGAATTTGCAATATTGTCTATATTCTGTGTTATTCTGATAAGCTATATTACTGTTGCATTTTATCAAAATCCTGTTAGTGGTTTTTGCGCAAAATAGTAACAAACGAAGTACACGTTTTCAGTAGTAATAGCATATAAGGAATAACCCAATGCCTCCAAAAATTTGTTCCATTCTTGCTCCAAATCTTGATACGCCTGTTCCGCCTTTCGTATGAGGCTGGAAAAGTGCCGAATGCTTGGAAGCAGGCTAACGTACAGCCCGCTGACCCGTCCAACTACAGACCCATATCTGTAACCTCCATACTCTGTAAGAGTATGAAACGCATTCTCAATATTAAGCTCCTATCATACCTAGAAGCAAACGATATCCTAAGTGACCGCTAATACGGCTTCCGCCGAAATCGGTCTACTGGGGATCTTTTAGCGTATGCCATTCACATCTGGAGTGAGGCCATCGAGAGGCACGGGGAAGCGCTTGCCGTCTCCCTCGACATCTCGAAGGCTTTTGATAGGGTCTGGCACGAAAGCCTTATTGCTAAGCTTCCTTCATTCGGTTTGCTCGGTGGTCTGTGTGATTGGATTGCAGACTTCCTGAGAGATCGGTTCATTCGATTGGTTATCGATGGCTGCTCGTCAGACCACTTGGATATTAATGCCGGGGTCCCTCAGGGGTCGATAATTTCAGCAACTTTATTCTTGCTGCACATTAACGATCTGCTAAAACCCGGCACCTTTGGGTATGCAGACGACAGCACTGTTGCTGAGAGATACTTGTCCAGCGCTCGTGCTATCGGGCCTCAGATCCAGTCTCTCCGGGAGGCCATGGTGGAGCGCTTGAACCTGTCCATGCAGGCAGTCTCCGAATGGGGCGATGCCAATCTGGTCAGGTTTAATGCTGCTAAAACCCAGGCATGTCTTTATTCCGGTAAAAAGAGCCAATTTCACCCGGCTCCAACTTTCCGAGATGTGACTGTGCCAATAGCTGACCATCTTGAGCTTCTTGGCGTTACGTTGACATCGACTTTAAATTTTGGCCCATACGTTGAGGCGAAGGGTCAGCTAGCTGCCAAAAAGCTGGGGATCCTTGCAAAGGTGAGAAGGTACTTCACGCCAGAACAGCTGCTCAGCTTGTATCAAGCGCAAGTTCGATCATGCATGGAGTACTGATCTCATCTCTGGGACGGATCTGCCAAATACCAGCTTGATGCACTAGAGTCGATCGAAAAGCGGGCCAAGAGGCTCATCGGTGATGAGGCACTGGTTAAGTCAAAGCTCCAGAGCCTTGAACATCGTCGCCGAGTTGCTAGCTTATCGGTTTTTTATCGATTACATTTCGGGGAGTGTGCGATGGAATTGCATGATCTAATTCCGCCCAGCCCGTTTCATCATCGGACTACCAGACGTGCGGCGATGCGCCACAGGTACATGGTGGACATCCCACCCATACGCACTAAACGGTTTTGAGAATACTTTTATTATGCGTACAGTTAAGGAGTGGAATTCCCTGCCGGAGTCTGTGTTTCCCGATAGCTACAATCTAGGGGTCTTTAAGTCAAGACTGAATAGTTTACTTCTAGGCAAGCGTGCTCCATCGTCGACCACATCATCGCTTACCATCAGGTGAGATGGTGGTCAAGCGCGAGCCTATAACAAAAAAAATACCATTATTACCTATTAATTTCTTGGTAACCATAACTTCATGAGAGAATCTAATGATACTGTTCTTTTATTATCCTTTTACCCATTCTCATTAAACCTTCAAACCAAAACAAACAAATTAGCCCAAGGCCTTCCGAAGAAAAGCACAATAATTAATTATCTTTTCATGACTTCACTAACATTAACGCCTTCTGGCCGGTAGCAGGGCACTTTTGTAATACGTGCCCCAAAGGGTCCCTAAATTTATGTTCTACCTGTCTCTTGCAGCTGAGCACATACCCTAATTTAAATCCTTATGTGACCCCGACCCTAACTGTTTAACACCTTTGTGTACTAGGGTTAATGTCAAACGCGAAAACTTTCTATATTCTTCTATATTCTTTCTATAGGTTTCGTTCAATTTCTTTTATGTACTCCCGGCTTTAAAACGTTCTCTATAAATGTTTTTCAAGCGGAGGTTTAGTATACAGTTTTATGTCGGATTAAGTCTGGATCCGAAGTCTAAAGGCCTTTTTTTAGTTCACTGAAAATAAGATTTATTGGATAGTAATCTTAAATAAATGTTTGTTAGTGTAGTACTTTTGGGTCAAATAATTTGAGGCTTTTGATGAATAATATTTTTAATTGAGGAAAATGGATATGATCTCGTTATATATATATATATATAACGAGAAATCTGTGTATTCCATCTTGAGGAAATTTGGGGCTATTGATTCGGCGAATTATTAGGACCCTTCTCGTAAGTGTCTTTGACCTTTTTATTACGATTGGAACTCTATTTTATTTATTTATTTTATATAGTTGATAGGCTCGCTCTTGATTTGAAGTCTAATTAAAAGACCGTATCATTGTTTGTTAGTTTTAATTATTTCCTGAGAGAAAGTACTATTTATTTACTTATAGCAAGTTATATTAACAGTAAGTTAAGCAGTTCAAGATACATTTTATCCCGATAAATGTACGTTTCCTATAGGACTGACCACAAGATCAAAGTAGTTCGAGAACTTGTGAAGCACAAAACCATTGTATATTTCTCGAAAGGCAAATAGAATTCTAAAGAAAATCCAATCAAAATGAATCTGAATCTATTCCACAAAACAAACAAGTTGCAAACTATTAAGAAAAATGCGTTTTTATATCAATTTATGTCTTTATATTATCTTTTGAGAAATTGGAGCTATAGAACCCTTTCACTAAATAGTTTGGACTTTTTTGGTTCATGATACACGTTTTATAAAGATTTTAATGTTCAATGCTATTCTAAGAACTAACATTGTTATAAATGTGGCAATATGTATGTTCGTTAATCAATCAGACGTATCGTTACTCGAGCGAAACCGCATAAAAAGCTATTTGGGTACAAAATCATTGTGTATTACTCGAAAGCCAACCAGAATAATGCCGAAATACCCCACAAACCGCATCACAATTTTCCATATTCATTCACATGCATATCTACTCCTCCATTTTATTCATTCTCAAAATAGAATACTTGCTTGCTAGTTGCGAAATATTGAGAAAAAAACAGTTTACATTATTAATCTGTATTTTTTATAATCACGAGGCAAATTAGGTCTAAGTATTTTTATAACATTTTGGGGCCATGGTAGACTTTTAAAAAACATTATCAACAACTTAACATATTAAGTTCTATTTTGTGAGAGTCATTCCCATAGAATCATTATCACTTTCCTGCGGTCAAAGTCGCGGGTAGAAGCTAGTTACGTATAAAATCATTCCATGTTACTCGAAAGGCAATGCCATACTAATAATGCCCATCTATTCCACAAAACCTCTCATCAAAATTTTCCATGTTAAATCACATGCATACCTCTCGACTATCAAGTCTTTGATCATTCTCAAAATAGAATCCTTCTGACAGAATCATACGACTGAGCTAGTTTCAGACTATTCAGCTCAACAATGGTTCACGTTTGTGATTGAATTGTGGTACTGTATCGACGGACGTCTAATTGGAAATGCTTGCTGTTATTCATTGTGTTGCAGACTCCATTTTGAATGAGTAGTTCAGCAAGCGAGATGAGTTGTGAAATGGTTAATTATTGAAGATTTGTTGAAAGTGGTTTTCATGTATCGTTATGTGGGCTATACTTTGACCCCTGGTTTGGTTGAATCAAAGGTCAAAATTTTAAACCACAAAGAATAATTAAATCCATTTTTTTTCTAAATAAACTTACCCTGCCTTGTCTATTTGTCAGTCAATATTCAATAACTTCGAAGAAATACAAAAGAGATAGATAATATAATCAAAAAAAAAACAGGTACTCTCTAAATTTATCAAATGTGTCAAAATATTTTGTTTCAACCAAGAACCTATAGGACTAATTTATTATTTCATGGTACTTCATGAAAAATAGGAAAATCAGAACGAATCTAATAAACCATTAGAAAGGAATTCTTGAGAGCTAAAAAAATACGGTTAAACGGTTTTCTTTTATATATCTTTATTCACTAGCCACAGTACTTTATTGGTAGCTTTATTTGACAGATAGCCAATATCGATTGTATTGATAAGGTACTCTTAAGGACGGATTAATGTAAATATGAAGTAATAAAATAACCTAAATTGCCGACTGTAACTATGTACTTACATTTTACTGATATCCTGTATCTTTGGATAAGGATTGAATACAAAAAAAAATGAATTAATAAATGGTAAAAATAGTGTTCGGAACTATGTGCTGTTGTTTCTGACCGCTTAAAGTGGTAATTTTGCCGTATGTGCGGCGGCGGCGATCTATTTAAATTTTAGAACACAAAAGCTGCTATTGTGACTTACTTAACTATGATAGTGAGACATATTCTCTTGGGGATTTTTTTGTAGGTAACAATGAGTAATTTAATCATATAGTACATAATTTTAATGTATCATCAATAGTTTTCTCAGCGCACGCAGGCAAAATTTTGCTACTTTGGGTTACATTATTGCAATTTTCATAAGGATCTTATTTTTGAAAAAAAATTGTAGCCTATGTTACTCGTGATAAATGTAACTTTGCAAAGATGAAAGAAATTTAAAAAGGCTCCAGTAGTTTCGGAGCCTATTCAGTACAAACGAGCAAAAAATCTTTCCTCTTTATAATATTGGTATAGATAACAGGCTATGTGTTATTCTGATGTACATAAGCTATATTTCTGTAAAGTTTCATCAAAGTCCGTTCAGTAGTTTTTGCGTTATAGAGTAACAAACATCCATCCATCCTCACAAACTCACGTTTATAATAGTAGTAGGGTACAAAACTTACAAGTACATTAAAAGAAAACATTTATGAAAGCGTATTTATTATTTACATAAATATGAATAATGTAATCAAATAACATAAATTAAATTAATATTACGTATGAACACAAATTGAAATTGTTAATTAGTCTTAGAATAAATGGGGGTATCGCAAGGGAATCGCGTTAATCACAGTTGCCCGGTAATTGTTCATCGATCCCCATCCCCCATCTCATTGTAATTAGCCCCCAAAACGTACCCCAACTTATAACAGTCGTAATAATTTACACCTTATTCAACTTTAACCCTTTTTGATGTCCTTTTTTTGACAAAGAGGTTTTACATTATTTCGTAAAGTTGAGAACTAAATTTCTGGTTTTACCTTGGTACAGGGCTAATTGGACAGGCTTTCACGCCCTACCGCCGGCCTCATTACCATCGAGGCGGTCCGGCCAGTGCTCGAGCGCTGGCTCGGGAGGAGGCACGGCTCCCTGTCGTTTCGGGTGACACAGGTGATCTCGGGGCATTGTTGCTTCGGGAAGTACCTGTGTCGCATAAACAGGGAGCCGGACGCCCGGTGTCACCACTGCGTCGACTGCCGGGAGGACACGGCGCGGCATACGCTGGCAGAGTGTGCCGCTTGGGAGGAGCCACGCCGTGCCCTCATCTCTGAAGTTGGCAGTGACCTGTCGCTGCCGGCCGTAGTCGAGTCTATGGTCGGCAGCGAGGAGTCCTGGGACGCGGTGGTATCCTTCTGCGAAACAGTTGTCTCGCAGAAGGAGGCTGCGGAGAGGGAGAGGGAGATTTCATCCTTTAACCCGATCCGCAGCAGACGCGCCGGGCGTCGGCGGAGGGCGGATAACGCCCTCTTCCAGCCCCCCTAAATGGGTCCAGGGGCGACGGACTCGGGGACGTCCGTCGCCCCCCACACATCAGGACCCGAGGTGGTGGCGCGTAGTGTTCCACGCGCGCCCCTCTTAGGCGCCGCGGGGGGAGTCCAACACCTCACTCCCCCCCAACCCGAGGTCGTGGCCCGCAGAGGCGGGCCGGCACTAGCCGTGGGTTGCGGAAGTATCACTGTTCCCGCGACCCCCAGCGTAGGTGTGGGATGGAACACCGGGGTGGTTTTTAGTCAGTACAAGTCTGACAGACCCCTCCGCCCTCCCCAAGGCGGAGGACATCCAACGAGGATTTTCCACCCCGGGAAAAAAAAAAAAAAAAAAAAAAAAAAAAAAGGGCTAAATACGGTGTTTTGAATTCTTCATAGAATTGGTTTTTCAAATTTTTTTTTTGCTTTTGTAACCACGATTTATATTTCTGAATGTGTACCGTCTAAAGTCGTCACAATCTAAGAAGTACGTTGACGTTTCTCATATTACTTGCCCTCATAACTTTCTACGTAAGAAATTGAAAAATCAAATTCATAATAAAATACTATGTTACCGATATACTATAACTTGCGAATGAGTATCATTCGCAAGCATCAAGTTTAATAAATATTAAGTATTTTATAGCTGTCAAAACGGGCTTTTTATTTTTTGACAACTTTAACTGATGTAGAGAATGCCAATAAAGCAAAAAAGATGGTAATAAGTTGTTGAAGATAGGTTTAATTAAATCACAGCAAAAGTTAATCTCGCAAGCACTAAGATCGTCAGGTTTCTTGAATATTTCCCCATTAAAATACATAATTATATTTATTAGTTAGTGTGAAGAATATTTTTTGAAAGACGCTCAGGCACTGACCGCCTAATATTTGTTTCTTTTACTTTCGGCTTACATCAATAACCTTCGCTCACAATTAGTATTCCATCTCATATTCAAGACATGAACGGTTCATCTATCTATCATCATCATTAGAGACATTATATGAAATAGCTCTCAAACTTTATAAATATATATATCATATATGACAGTATATTAGTCCCCTTTACTGCCTAGTTAATACTCCTGTCACGTCTTGCTTCACGTCGCGAAATAATGTAAGGTCACTAAATTGTTAGGGTTGTACCACACGAGTGGGTTGCAGCTACGTTTCCTTTGAAATTATTCTGGGAATTCTTTTATTGTTATAGATTTGTCTTTAGCGAAAATGAACATCTATATCTTTGTGAAAGTAAGTGCTTTGCTAGTATAACAAAGGTATGATAATTTGGTCTTTAGTGGCTATGTATTGTCCCTTCACAGAGAGGCCCTTTCACAGAGGGGAGGCCTGTGCCCCAGCAGTGGGAATTTTAAAAACTGATTGTGATGTATCGTCACGCCTAAACATGAAAATGTCTAAGGAATTATCATGGAGAGTAGATACAACTTCCTAGTCTACGTATGGCTGCTAAACATCATAATTTTCTCCCATACGGACCCTCATAACCATAATAAGTGATGGCCAAACCTACTCTAACCACAATCCACAGTGACCCTTTTAAGCAGAAGTTTTTTAACCCACAAATTTCTCCATACCTACTCCGACAAACATTTCATCCTTCCCGAGAGGTCACACAATCAATATAAACTGTCGCTGCGACAGTCCGTAATAGTCTGAAGAACCTTAAACGTCAATTCCGATAGTAATAGGTCAGCGGGTTTCAAGGAGTTGTAAAACGGTTTTATGTATCATAAATACGAGTTTAGTTACTCGTAGTTTTAGTGTTCCCTAGGCTATAGGGGTAATCGAAAACCTTGTAGTACATCTAGTGTGATACTTAGAACGCTTGTAGGTAACTTAGAAACTTGGATACAGATGCTTTGTGGTGCGTATTGTGGAAGTTAGGTTCCGAGTTTTAGTTGTAATGTTCAAATTATAGCACGTTTAGGCGTACTATAAGTAATTTTTACCCGTGTAAAATGATACCATACCATCTACTCATTATTTGACTTGTTCTTGTCAAATAGCCATTAAAATAAAATAAAACTGATTTATTTTCAGCAAAAATGAATATTAATGAGTGCAAAGTGTAGGAAATAAATTTTTGCTATACTATTATGTATCCTTCGACTGCATAGCATGATTTTCTTCTTGTTTATTATTTTAAGTTCGCTTCGTAAGCCGTCGGGTTTTTGATTTTTTTATTTTTTTTTATACATCTTTTTTGTTATTATTTTATTGTTCGAATTAGTTTCAAACATATAGGTTCATTTTGTTACCCCAAACGATGGGTTTTGAAGAAAAAACTGAGACCCCAACAATATGGGGCCCAAAATGCGCCATGTTTTTTTTATGTCACTTGTCTAAGAACACTTGGGCGGTCAAGATGTGTAGTCTTAATTATATAAATCCGTCTAGCGGTTTGAAAAATATGAGGTAATTAGCGAGGATCTTTGTTATATCCTGAACTGTTATTTAAAATTAAAATTGATGAAACGGACCAAATAATGATTTAAATATCTGTTCAATGATATCCCATTTGACATAGTTCGTTTTTTTTATCGTCTGATCGTCGCTATGGTGAACTTTGATTACTGTCATGTCTTTAGTGACACTCGCAAGGTTAAGACGAATCGATTGAAGTAAGAATCATCAAAATTGGACCACGCGTTTGGTCTCTAGAACGCCACATAGTTACAAACATACATACATAGACTGATAAACACAATACCCGGGTTCCTTCGGCAGTCGGGTAAATACAAGTGCCTCTTACAACTAAACTAGATCCCACTCAAACACTGTCCTACATATTTATTCAAGACTGAACCGTGACCCTTTTGTTGCAGATCTACATAGCAGCGGGCAATATCCGGCGTGCAAGGAAATGCGCTGACTTGCAGCATGGCGGGTTATGTGGTGTGTACGCTGATCGCGCTGCAACTTGCAGTCGCCAGCGCTGGGAATTGCACCACGTAAGTTTTATTCTTTATTTAAACATTGCATTTTTTTTTTAATTTTGTTATCTTCGGCAGCAGTCGTGTGCTTGAGACATTATGCCGTATTTCTTGTACCATGAACGCGTTTATGCAAACGTTAAGGTGAACGGCCGCATTTTTACTATTTAGATCTAAAGATAGCCCTTTTTTAACCGACTTACCAAAAAAGAGGAGGTTGGAAGTCGTTGTCTTTTGTAGGTACCAATTTTTTAAGTTATGGACACCGACTTCCAAAAATAAAGTTATTTTTCGCTTTGTAGTTTTCTTATTTGGAAGGCGGTAGTATTTCTTTGTAAAAAAGTTTTTTTATTGTGTAATGATTTTATGGCATCTTATTTTAGCTAGAAGCCAGTGAGTGTAAAATAACGGGCCTTTTGTTAAATATACTAAAAGAAATAGCTAATGAGGAAGTGTCACTTGGGGCAGAAAAATATAACTAGCGTTGATATAATGGGCGACCAATTATGGCAATAGTTTGCTGAATAGTTTTACTCATTGTCATCATCATCATCATCATCATATCAGCCGAAAGACGTCCACTGCTGGACATAGGCCTCCCCAAGCGTCGCCACATTGACCGGTCCCGTGCGTCTCGCAACCAGCGGATCCCCGCAACCTTCACCAGGTCATCGGTCCACCTAGTGGGAGGCCTTCCAACGCAACGTCTTCCGGTTCGCGGTCGCCACTCCAGAACCTTTCTGCCCCATCGGCCATCCGTTCTGCGAGCAATGTGCCCTGCCCACTGCCACTTGAGTTTGGCAATTCTTCGGGCTATGTCGGTAACCCTGGTTCTCTTGCGGATCTCTACATTTCTGATTCGATCACGCAAGGAAACTCCGAGCATAGCCCTCTCCATTGCCCTTTGAGTGACTGTAAGCTTTCTGATGAGGCCCATTGTAAGCGACCACGTCTCAGAGCCATATGTCATCACTGGCAACACACACTGGTCATAGACTTTCGTCTTGAGACACTGTGGTAAGTTGGACGAGAAGATACCGCGCAACTTCCCGAACGCTGCCCAGCCGAGTCGGATTCGACGGTTGACCTCTTTCTCGAAGTTGGCCCTACCCAATTGGATCGTTTGTCCAAGGTAGACATAGTCGCCCACAACTTCGAGTGTAGAGTCTCTGACCTTGATAGGAGTGGGTGTAACATGGGCATTCAACATCACCTTGGTTTTGTCCATGTTCATCCTAAGACCCACTCTTTCGGAAGCTCTACTGAGATCATCGAGCATTGTACTGAGGTCCTCCATGGTCTCAGCCATAACCACTATATCGTCGGCGAACCGAAGGTGAGTGATGTACTCGCCATTGACGTTGATGCCTAGCCCTCTCCAGTCCAGAACCTTGAAGACATCCTCCAGTGCAGCAGTAAACAGTTTCGGAGATATGACGTCTCCTTGTCTCACACCTCGCTGCAGAAGGACTGGTTCCGAAGTCTGATCCTGAAGTCGAACTGACATGGTGGCGTTTTTGTATAAACACTTCAACACTTCGATGTACCGGTAGTCAATTTGGCACCGTTGGAGAGACTGCAATAGAGCCCAAGTCTCGATCGAATCGAAGGCTTTCTCGTAGTCCACAAACGCTAAGCAGAGAGGCAGGTTGTACTCTTCGGTCTTCTGTATAACCTGGCGCAGCGTATGTATGTGGTCTACGGTGCTGAAGCCCTTTCGGAATCCGGCTTGTTCGGGAGGCTGGAAATCGTCAAACCTGCGCGCGAGACGATTCGTGATGACTTTTTAAAACAGCTTGTAGACATGGCTAAGAAGTGTGATGGGCCTATAGTTCTTCAGCCGGGCATTGTCGCCCTTCTTGAAGAAGAGTACCACCACACCCCTGCACCATGCCTGTGGCGTTTTGCCCTCGAATAAGACGGAATCAAACAGCTTCTGAAGGGTCTTAAGAACCGGTTTTCCACCCACCTTCAGGAGTTCAGCCGTGATTCCGTCGTCACCCGGTGCCTTGTTGTTCTTAAGCTGTTTCAGAGCCATCCTAATCTCATACAGGCTGACGTCCGGAATGTCTTCGGTATAGTGTCGGGTCAATCTAGCTCTAGGGTAATTCGCTAGATTCGCGACGGGTTTACTGGTTGACGTGTACAGCTGCCCATAGAATCTCTCGATCTCCCTCAGAAGCTCTGGTTTGGCGGAAACGATCCTGCCATCATCGGTCTTCAGTTTCGTGAGCTTACTCATTGTAATAACTGAAAACTTCTTATCTCAGAAGTCCCTAAACCAACTCATAGAATATAATTGAATAGAAAAAGTAACAAAGAAGAAGCAGTAAAACAAGTATAAACAAGGTTCAAAAAGACCTGCACTGGGCGTGCCCACACCGAAAGGGTCACCAACTCAGCATTTGCTGGGCGTCAGACACCCAGCGCTTATTTTCAGTTGGCACCCCGCAAGTGACACACGGACGTTGGTAACTCACAATATACTGAATTTGTTTCTCAGTAATATACTGAATATAATGTGCTGAGCTAATGAATAGTAAGAAAACTTAAAAGAGATATTATAAAAATAAATAGAAATGGAGTGCTACAATATGACATTTATAATTTTTCAAAATACCCTTATTCAATGATGTTACATATATACTGAGGTGGATACGTTTTACCGACGTCTGCGCATAGTTCATAATTCTGAAAAACTTTTACTATGGTACCAACCCAGCAATTGCGAAAAACAACGCTTTTCAAACTATCGAGTAACAGAAAGGTATTAACTACTATTAAAAAGAGCGTGTAGTCACGTACACTTTCAATTGCAAAAAAACGTCTATTAGAAAATCAAAACAAAAATAAAATCACGACAAAAAGTAAATTTTACGCGGTAACGGTTGTAAAGAAAATCATTCCATGTTTCTCGCTAAAGGGAAACCGCACATTACAAGTTGAAACTTAAATAACAACCTTTACAAATACATGTTTGAAAAGTCGCGCTAAACTACTTTTCACTTTCATTACGACATTCAAATTAAAAATATAAAAGAATAACTTGACCTTATGTGAAAGGAGTCCGTGTTTTTGAATAAAAAAAATCCGTTTGGTGGCGAGTCGGATTCGTGTAGTAAGGGTTTCGTACCACGAAATTTTGTTGGTCTTCTGTTAATATAACAAACATTTTGGCGCTAAGGGCAACCTTTTTTAGCTCTTATAGTATTATAAATGATATATAAGAGCTCCGATAATAACATTCGATTCTACTATGGTGTTAAGGATAAATAATTAAACCTTCAAGAAGAATAACAGTTACAAAGAAAAAATTTATTACTTAAGGCGGTAGCATAGAGTTGGTAGGAACCATTATATAGCTCACTCTTATAACTATTAGAAGCGTAAAAAACTGTAAGCAATTATAAGGTGTCTACTAACACTTACTAACGACTCACGCCTTTAAACAGAGTTAGTTAGATGCTTCGTAACACCTTAAGGCTTAGTGTAATAGCTTTAAGAACCGTAAAACACTACAAGTAATTATAAGGTGTCTGCTAACACTTACTAACAGCTGAGGTCCTTAAAGAGAGTTAGAAAATACTTTGTACCACTTAACGAGTTCAATCGAACCCGAAGAGTTAGCAAGAAAGCTATTAGTATCATAATAGTGTTAATTATAAATCTTATAGAGCCGGATGCTGCAAGAATCGGAAACCACCTTTAAACCATTAATGTTTGTATAATGGGGTTACTCGGTCAACCTTAGGTAATACAGTGGTTTTAAAAATACTTCTATACGGCCATAAACAATATGTGCAAACATTATTACTCTTAATTATCACTTTAAGTTGAGTTATAGAATTTTATATCACCTAAATGCATCTTTATAAAACCTAACCTCAAAAATTATGTTTTGTTACAATATAAGTATACGCTGTGCAACGGGTTTATTCGGTAATATTTTTGTTTCTACCATGCAACCATGGAAAGTTAAAAAAAGAACCGGTGGAGTTAAGAGAAAAGCTTCCAAAGAATTCAAGAATAAAATTGGATCATCGCAAAATAACCACAATAAAATGTCATTAATTGAAGAAAAAAAGGATGACATTGTTCCAAGAGAAGAATTACTTGTAGTGGAGAAACAGTGTTCCGTAAATCAAAGTCCTACAATAGATTATGATGTAATTCCACGGAACCGTCCTCATATCAATATAAGATACAATTACAATCCCAGAGTCTTGGTACCGATATGTATCAAGCGCTACAAACACTAGCAATAAATATACAACAGGGTTCCGTACAACAGGCATATTATCGTCGAAATAAATTATATTATATCCTGAAGATGTAAAATGCAAATTAGTTTGTATTAACAACAGTGATTTTCTGTACTTCTTATCTCTTTTACATACAGTGTAAAAATAAAACATATTATTCTTTTGAAAAATGTGGTTTTATTCAAAATATATTTAGTATTAGTAGTATTACAAAGGAAATAACATAATCAGTCAAAGTTTGAACATAATTCTTCAACATTTCTAATTGTACTGAGCCCTTTTTGCATGATCATTTGTACCATATTCGGTTAAAAGCCCTTAAATCGAACTTGTTACGGTGAACAAGCGAGATGTTTATTTACAGCAAGGCCGAAATATGTTGGCGAGTATTGTGTGTGACTGGAACTGGGCGCGGTGTCGAGTAGGTAGGCACCTCCACTAAGATATGGGAATAGTTACTGAAACAACAGATTTGTTTATTAATAATGTAAAAATACATACAAGTTAAGCTTCTAAAAGTTAGTTTACAAAAAACAAAAAACAGTTTTGTATTATAGTAAAAGACAACTTTTAATTCAAAATATATTAGCTTAGGTTACGTTCGTACTGGCTTTTGTTTTCATAATTATTAGAAATAATAGAATATTGAATTCATTGATTTATTCAGTCAAGTACGTGGTATGTAAAGGTTTTTTTTCAAACAATAAGAGAACCCTGAAAATGTTCAGCTTACAGGTTCACATAGAACCATTATGCAAACTGAACCTATACATTTTTTGTCTTTTCACTTTCAAAACCATCTTGTAGAACTGCAAGTGGCATATAAGTCCTAACAATCGTTCTTTAAGCACTATGTTAGGGATAAAAGAGTTATCAGCATCCGTAAGTAATTTAGAATTGTCGCCATTAAATAAATAGTTAACCTATAAAAAAATTAAAAGAAAAAACTTTTTCTAGTCATTATTGTCCCACTTATTTATTATATTACTGTTAGTTTTCCATTAAAATATCTATTGACAGTACCAGGAACTATTATTCATAATAATTGAAATGAAAAAATAACTGAGGCAGTATATTTTTTCTACATATTATCATCAAATGCAGTTTATTTCTAAGGCGTTTCAAAATTGAGATGAAAACATACACATACTGTTACAGAAAACTTACCATGGCAGTGAATTTTAATAATTATAACAGCATTGCAATAATCTAAAATATATTAATTGACTTACCTTTTAAACATAAAGTCGCTTTCAAACACTAAAGTATCACTGTATCGAGGATGTATAAAGCTAAATATTTTAACACTATTGACGGTAACAAATCACAAAAACTATGAAAAAAGATACATATGTTGGCGCTTTGAGTGATGCTTATTGCTATTAAAAACCTACAATATATTCTTAAGGTATATATTGTGTCGAGGAAGCACTAATATGTCACTAAAAAAGTTATTAGGGTGTATTTCATAACTTTATTAATACTTTAGCTTGCAGTTGTAACCTTTGTATAGCTTATAATACACTTAATGTGGTAAGCACTGCTTCAATAGCACTATTGTAGCTCTTTATTGTCACTCATTTATCACTACTCTATAACTATTAAGTCACTTTAAGCTCTAAAATCGTGGGCCCAAATCAGGGTTATAAGAAAGTTAAAACGCGCTATATCACCAAATGTTAGAGCCTTTATAGGACTATAGGTTCTTTAAATTCTCTTATATAGCTCATGTAGCACTTATTCTTATCACCTAAATGTTAGTTGATTTACCTCCACATAAGTATTTGTTACCATCAGGCCAACTTTGAACTGTGATGCTTATAAGCGTTACCATTTTTAAGATAGAAACCATTCATTCCATCTAGGTTTTCTCAATCTAGGATTGTTATGTTAGAAGCAAAAAGGTATGATATTTATGGATTGGATGTTTTATTTTGGGCTGGACTCAGGACAAGATGATATCCTATCGATTATAGTGATTGCCGAAATTCCAAAACAAAAATAATCAGTCACGTTACATTTCAATGACGCATATTAATCCAGGGATCTCGTGATGGGTCGCGGACAAATTTGAAAGAACCCTGGCACAAGCAACTGAAGGAACACGGTGGGTTTTAGTCAGTAAAAGTCTGACACGTCCTCCCGCTTCACCCAGAGCGGGCGAAGTCATTGGACGATGTCCCACGCCAAAAATAAGGATCTCACCATCGGTAATCATGGGATTGCCAAGCGCTATGGAAATGACACGTGATCTATGTCTAACATTTTGACATTTCATCACCCACTGACATCGAATGTCACTTGAGGTGCTTTTAGATACGGATAATAGATCTGCCTAGCCTTTTCCCAACTATATTGGGGTCGGCTTTCAGTCTTACCGGATTCAGCTGAGTACCAGTGTTTTACATGGAGCGACTGCCTATCTGACCTCTACAACCCAGTCACTGGGTAACTCTATACCCCTTTGGCAAAACTGGTGTCAGGTCTCAGGCTTCTGACTACCCGTAACGACTGTCAAAGATCTTCAACAGCCGGGACCAACGGGTTAACGTGCTTGCCGAGGCACGGTGGAATCTCGGTATGTTTAAATGGTCACCCATCCACGGACCGACCTCGTCAAGCGTTGCTTAATCTTGAAGATCGACCCGTGTGGCTGTTTTTATTTAGGTACGAGCGCCTCCTGCTTTTAGATACGGAACCCTAACTAAAAATCCAAACCCGGCTTGTAAGTCGGGCACTAGGGAAGGGAGGAAGGGGAGAAAGTGAAAACGTGTCAAGCGGCACATGAGTAGTACCTAAATACTGCACCTGTTAGCTCGAGTGTTTAGGTTGTGGGACACCGGCATAATGGGAACGGTTTTGTGGGTTTTTTAATGACTCTATCGTAGGGTAGTTGCAGGTTTTTGTGTCATTCGCTTTGTTACTGTTGTGTTTTATTTTCTTGTTCTTGTATTGAGAACAGGATAGGCTTTTCTATAATATTTAATTTTAGGAAACGATAAAAATATAATTATTCTTGAACTCTTTTTATTTATTTTTCTTTCTTGTAGATCTCAGCAATTTTGCCTGGCTGTTAATAATAAAATCACATCACATCATCAGCCTATTAATGTTCCCACGGCTCTGGTTTCCCAGAGGAGGCCTCCTCTCTGTGAGAGGGAAAATATAACTATAATTATTAATTAAATATTATTATATTATAAAATATTATTATTATTAATAATAATAATATTTTATTATAATTTTCTTTATTTTCAGGAAACTAAGGCCCATAGATAAAATACACAAATTAAACATACAAAAAAAATAATAATGCATGATTCTTAAAAAAGTTAACACAAATCTAAAAAGAATGTGATAAAAAAATTCATGAATGATGAATAAATGTAAGAATTTTATTGACTGAAGATCTTCAATTACCAAAGTATTAGAGTTGGTTGAAAAAGACATAAAAGGAGGAAACAGAACAAAAATGTAGCTAGTCTGACGCGATTGTGGCTACGTCAGCTTATCGAAGCAAATAAATGATTCAATTCGCTTTGTTTTCATATTCACTTACTAAAGTAAAAAAGTCTGCCGAGTTATATTGTTCATACCTAAATGAGTATTTTAATCACTTTCTGGTTGTGTTTCATCATCTATATATATAAAATGCTTTGTCCTGAATGACTGACTGACGGATCAACGCACAGCCCAAACCGCTGAACGTAGAGATCTGAAACTTGAAAGGTGTATTCTTTGTATGATGTAGGCATCCGATAAGAAAGGATTTTCCGAAATTCTACCCCTAAGGGGGTTAAAAAGGGGGGCAAAGTTTGTATGAAAAATCTAATTCCTTCTGCTAATATTTTTGAAACTTGGCGCAAATAGTAATCTAAGTACATGATAAAGATTGACATTATTAGTTTTTTGAAACTACCCCCAAAAGACGATTTAGGGGGTGTTAAAGTTTTTTTTGAAAAATCTTATTATTAGGTTAATAAACTTGAAACTTGGCATAAATACCCAACTAAGTAAGCAACAAAAGTTTGCAATTATTAGTTTTTCAAAAATACCCCCAAAAGTCGTTTTTTTTTTTTTGAAGAATCTTACTTCTTAGATTAATAAACTTGAAACTTGACACAAATATCAACCTAAGTAAACAATAAAGGTTGTCATTATAAGTTTTTCGAATCTACTCCCAAAATTCAATTTACGGAGTGTTAAAGTTTTTTTGAAGAATCTTATTTATATCTATATAAAGACGGAAGGTCACTCATTCACCTATCACGAAATATCGAAAACTGCTTGACGTATAAAGATGAAATTTGGCAGAGAGGTAGTTTATAGTTAGTAGACGTCCGCTCAGAACGGATTTTACGACAGGGCTGGCTTTAGGGGGTCTAAGGGCTATCGCAAGTTAGTATGAAAGTCCTTAATTTTTTGACCTACTAACTTAAAATTTGGCAGGGATGTAGTTTATAGATAGTAGACGTCCACTAAGAACGGATTTTGCGACAGGGCCGGATTTTTTGAACCACAAACTTAAAAGGCAGGGAGGTAGTTTATAGTTAGTAGATGACGCTCAGAACGGATTTTGCAACTGGGCCGGATTTATGGGGTCTCTCGCAAGTTTATATAAAAGTCCTTAATTTTTTGAGTTACTAACTTAAAATTTGGCAGGGATGTAGTTTATAGATAGTAGACGTCCACTAAGAACGGATTTTGCGACAGGGCCGGATTTTTTGAACCACAAACTTAAAAGGCAGGGAGGTAGTTTATAGTTAGTAGATGACGCTCAGAACGGATTTTGCACATGGGCCGGATTTATGGGGTCTCTCGCAAGTTTATATAAAAGTCCTTAATTTTTTGAGTTACTAACTTAAAATTTGGCAGGGAGGTAGATTATAGTTAGTAGACGTCTGTTAAGAACGGATTTTTCGACAGTGCGGACTTTGGCGGCTTCGTTATTTGAACCATAATCTTGAAATTTGGCATGAAGGTAGTTTATAGTTAGTAAATGTCCGCTAAGAACGGATTTAGCGACAGGGCCGGATTTAGGGGTCTAAGGGCTCTCGCAAGTATGCATGAAAGTCCTTAATTTTTTGTGATACAAACTTGAAATTTGTCATGAAAGTAGTTTATAGTTAGTAGATGTCAGCTAAGAACGGATTTTGCGATAGGGCCGGATAAAGGAGGTCAAAGGGCTCTCGCAAGTTTATATGAAAGTGCTTCATTTTATTAACTACAATCTTGAAATTTGGCATGGAGGTAGTTCATAGTTAGTAAACGACCGCTAAGAACGGATTTTGCGACAGGGCCGGATTTAGAGGTCTAAGGGCTCTCGCAAGTTTGCATGAAAGTCCTTAATTTTTTGTGCTACAAACTTGAAATTGGTCATGAAAGTAGTTTATAGTTAATTAGTTAATAGATGTCAGCTAAGAACGGATTTTGCGACAGGGCCGGATAAAGGAGGTCAAAGGGCTCTCAAAAGTTTATATGAAAGTGCTTCATTTTTTTAACTACAATCTTGAAATTTGGCATGGAGGTAGTTCATAGTTAGTAACGCTAAGAACGGATTTTGCGACAGGACCGGATTAAGGCGGTTTAAGGGCTCTCGCATGTTTGTATGAAAGTCCGGATGTCTTTTTTACTACAGTCCTGAAATTTAGCAAGTCTAGAGTTTATGAGTAGGAGACATAAGCTAAGAAATAATTTTGTGATACTCTATATTTTTTTCCTAATTCGTGCTTTAAAATATGATGCTTAGTGTGATAGGCATTTTCTGTTGACTGAAATATAAAAATAGTTTGCGTTAAACATCATTAAACTTTATATCTTCTTAACCACGCGGACGAAGTCGCGGGCAACAGCTAGTAGGCTATATAACATCACGTTACGACGATAGGAGCGGAGCATCAATGAAAAATGTTCAAAAAAAAAAAGTTAATTAAAAAAAAACAAAAAATCCGACTGCTTAAAAAGCAAACTAAAAAGACCTAAACAAGAGTCGCGAGTTGGCGGACCAAAACCAAATGTATCCTCCGACTGCACAGCATGATTTTCTTCTTGTTTACGTCTTTTTAGTTTGCTTTCCAAGCAGTCGGGTTTTTTGATTTTTTTAATTAACTTTTTTTATTTACAACTTTTTAGTTATTTTTTTTTTAAATTAGGTACATTTAAACATATAAGTGTTATATATTTTTGAAATCGCCTCTTAAAATCCTTTTTATTGATACCCCACACGATGGGTTTGGAAGAAAAAAAAAATTTTTTACCCCACAAAATGGCACCCAAAATCCGCCATTTTTGTTTTTTCCAATTTTAATGTAGCCAGTGACACTCGCAGGATTAAGACGATAATCGATTGAAGTAAGAATCATCAAAATCGGCCAACGCGTTTGGTCTCTAGAACGCCACATAGGAACAAACATACATACAAACATACATACATACATACATACATATATACATACATACATAGACTGACAAACACATTACCCTCCTTCGGCAGTCGGGTAAAAAGGGAAAATTTATTCTTTTATGAGCTTCCGTTGCGTGCACTGCGTAAACGGTTACAATTACGCAACAATCATGTATGGTAGGGTAGCTAGGGTAGGGTAGGGTAGGTAAGGTAGATGGGTAGGTAGCCAGTTGACGGGAGCGAAGCCGCGTGGGACAGCTAGTCAATACATAAAATAAATCTGTAGAAAAGTCGTTTTTGTAAATCGCAAATATTTCCAAAAAAATAGACAGGATAACTAACAGAACCCATTCCCAGCATTTTTTTAATTTTTGTCTGTTTATCTATTTGTCTGTTTATTTATGCACGCATCATGAAAATGTACGAAACAAATGTAAATAAATTTTATACATAAAAATGTGCGTAACTTGAAGTGTAACTTAGTTTTTAGGGTTCCGTACCCAAAGGGTAAAAACGGGACCCTATTACTAAGACTTCGCAATCCGTCTGTCTGTCTGTCCGTCTGTCTCCAGGCTGAATCTCATGAACCATGATAGCTAGACAGTTGAAATTTTCACAGATGATGTATTTCTGTTACCGCTACAACAACAAATACTAAAAACAGTATAAAGTAAATATGAAAGGGGGGCTCCCATACAACAAACGTGATATTTTCGCCGTTTTTTGCTCGATATTAATAACGGCAACAGGTAGACGCTTGAAATATTCACAGAATGTTTAGTTGTATATTTACTTCAAAAAATAATAATTAATAAATTATAATAAAATAAATTAAGGGGGGCTCCCATACAACAAACGTGATTTTTATGCAGTGTTTTGCGATAATGGTACGGAACCCTTCGTGTGCGAATCCGACTCGCACTTGGCCGGTTTTGTTTCATTGCAATCGGTTCATTCTATAAGAAGTATGATGAATTGAAAGTGTTCAAGAAGAAAAATTATCACAACACACGCAATTCAGATACTCGGAGAGTTCTCTCGATATTCGATAGATCGCGTTGTGTATTTCAAGTAATTTTCTGAATTTAAATTGTAAAATGAAATTAAATTCGCGAAAGAATGATGACCCTAGAAAAAGAATTGGTAGTTGAACTATTAGGGTAGGGTAGGCAGTAAGTTGATGGGAGCGAAGCCGCGGGCTCAGCTAATTTGAAGTATAAATACTGAGTATCTAACTGAAATATTTTAAATATAAAACTGAATGATTTACTGAGTATTTAACCAAAACCAAACAGAAACTCCGTATAATGTCTTTTCATGTATAATGTCTTTCCAATACTACTTAACGACAAGAAACTTTCGAGGTAATCATTTTTCAAAGGCTCCAATGTATACCGACTTGCCACAAAAGCGCCCTAGAGGGGCTAATTTTATTCTGTAAAGTCATTGAGTTAATGACTTTTTAACTTGGTCGGTTAGCGAGCAGGTACCTTTTAATGATCAGTGGAATTGCGCTGGAGCAGTGAAGGGAACATTGTTGAAAGATACTGACTTGTCAAAAGATTTTTTGGGTCATGAATTATAATTACTTAAAAGGTTGCCTACTGAAGGCAACTTTACAGATGGAAGGTTGGGCGAAAAATAGTTCTGGCTGGATTTGAAAGCCCATTCGAATTCAGAACAGGTCGTTATTTTAAGACAGACAGCCGTAGGCTAACAGGCGGTTTTATATACTGGTCTTCAAAACTTAGTACAACACTTTTGAAATTACAATTTCTCCTAAACTATAGAAATCAAAGCTTTGAAATCAAGTAAATTTTATAGATAATTTTTCAACTTTCTTTGAAATTATAGTTTACTAGCGGACGCCTCGCGGTTTCAGTCGCGTAGTTCCCATTCCCTTGAGAATACAGGGATAAAAAGTAGCTTATGTCAGCCGGGGATAGTGTAGCTTCCCAAAGGTGAAAAACTTTTTGAAATCGGTCCAGTAGTTTTTAAGTTTATTCGTTACATACAAAAATTCAAAACTTTCCTCTTTATAATAATATTATCTATACTAATACTAATAATCTATACTATCTATTCTAATATTATAAAGAGGAAAGATTTTTTTGTTTGTTTGTTTGTACCGAATAGGCTCCGAAACTACTGGACCGATTTAAAAAAATCTTTCACCAATAGAAAGCTACATTATTCTTGAGTGACATAGGCTATTTTTTTATCCCGAAAACGGGTCCTGTGGGGTGGCACACGGGAGCGAAGCCGCGGGGAACAGCTAGTAGTATATAGTATTGATTATAAATTAGTAACGTATGTAACATAAAAAAAAAGATCAAAAAACCATAAACAGCAGGTAACAAAATTGGTAGAGTTTACTGACGGAAATACAAAAAATAAAAAAAATTGTTTTGAGATGTTTTTTAACAGAGCTCGAGGAGGCAATACCAATTATTAAAATATAATGATGTGAAACATACTTATTATAAATGTTGTTTGAGTTTTTGCCAGTAAGTTATCTTTTGGTTCCTACCTTTTTTAAGTTAAAAACTTTACTTATGTATACTTCTAAACTGTAATTTCAAAGGAAGTTGATGAAATTTTCTATAAAACTTTTTTTAGTTCAATACTCTGATGTATGTATATTCCTATAATTAAGGAGAAACTGCAATTGCATAGGTTGGTACTAAATTTTCAAGGCCAGTGTATAAATTAATGTATATTTATGTAATAACTAGCTGTTGCCCACAACTTCGTCTGCGTAGCATTAGTAATTCGTATAGCTTATTTTTTATATCGCGGCATAATATTCTAGGTTTTCCATACAAACTTCTACCCCTCTTTCCACCACTTAAGTATGATTTCCGGGATAAAAAATATCGTACGTTCTGCCCAGGGTCTCAAATATATCTCCAAACCAAATTGCATCTAAATCGGTATAGTGGTTTAAGCGTCAAAAGGAAGACAGAGATACAGACAGAATTACGTTCAAATTTATAATATTAACTCCGCCCGCAACTTCATTCACGTGATTTCGTATTGTATACCTCCTACAGGTGACTTTCTTATGTGTAGTTAGTGAAGGCAACCAAAAATAAGCTGTTATTAAACCAAATAAAAATGTGATTTCGTAGAGTTCTACGGTTTATAGGTTTGGGACGATTCGTTATTTGACTTAAAGAATAATACATTTTAGGTTCGGTAACCACAAAGTAAAATGCTCGCCTAAAAACTTAATAACCCCTTTATGCCCCATTGAGGGTTGAGTTTAAATAACCCGAATATGTTATTTATTCACTCTTTTCTTTTCTTTATTGTTTTTCGATTATGTTAGTTAGATTGCTCAGTAAGATTCCTCAAAAAACTTTAACTGCCCTTAACCCTATCAGGGGGGAGAGGGTGTGGTTAGTTTTAGTAACGTATTATGCAATTTAATTTTTTCATACAACCAATTATTTAAAGGTTGATACTTCTGGAGTGGCGACTGCGTACCGGGAAAAGCAAAGTAGGAAGTCCGACCTGGTCAAGGCTGCGGTAGTCCGGTAGATGCAAAACGCACAGGACCGATCAGTGTGGCGACGCTTGGGGAAGGCCTATGTCCAGCAGTGGACGTTTTTTGGCTGAAATAATAATGATGGAGAAAGGTTGATTTTTCGAAAATTCCTTCTTCGTGCTCCCCTAGATCCCTACATACAAAACGAAACCTAATCCTGATCGTATTTTGGGGGTAGCTTCAAAAAAATTAAAATGACAATCTTTTGTTATTTATCTAGGTTGGTATTTATGTCAACTTTCAAGTTTATTAAACCAAGACATAAAATTCTTCAAAAAAACTTTATAACCTGTTAAATCCTATTTTGGAGGAAGTTTTGAAAATCTAATAATATCAACCTTTATTGTTTACTGGGGTTGTGTCAACTTTCAAGTTTATTAGCCCAATAAATAAGATTCTACAAAAAAACTTTAACACCCCCTAAATCGAATTTTGGAAGTAGTTTCGAAAAACTTATAATGACAACCTTTATTGTTTACTTAGCTTGATATTTGTGTCAAGTTTCAATTTTATTAACCCAAGAAGTAAGATAATTAAAAAAAAAAAACATTTTTGATAAATTAATAATTGCAACCTTTTGTTGCTTACTTAGTTTGTTATTTATGCCAAGTTTTAAGTTTATTGACCCAGACAATAAGATTCTTCGTTTCGAAAAACTAATAATTACAACCTTTCTGGGTAAGCTCACTCCATCGTCGACTCTGTCTCAGTCACCTCTGACCTAGACTAGAGTCAAGAGCAAACCCATCACAAATAAAAAAAAATAATAATATTTTTTTTTTTTATTGTATATTTATGTTAGTATTTTTGCAATGTTTCAAGTTTAGTAACCAATGACATAAGATCTTGCCATACAAATTTCTACACCCCCTAAATCGACTTAATGGGGTAGTTTCAAAAAACTAATAATGTCAATCTTTATCATTTACTTAGATTACTATTTGTGCCAAGTTTCAAAAATATTAGCCGAAGGACTTAGATTTTTCATACAAACTTTGCCCCCCTTTTTAATCCCTTAGGGGTAGAATTTCGGAAAATCGTTTCATATCGGATGCCTACGTCATACAAAGAATACACTTTTCAAGTTTCAGGTCTCTACGATCAGCGGTTTGGGCTGTACGTTGATCCGTCAGTCAGTCATTCAGGACAAAGCATTTTATATGTATAGATGTAAAAGTAACTCTTTTTAGAAATTAATTCCATTTCTTATTATTTAAAATGTTCGCTTCAGGAGAGGCACACGCCTTATCCTTGCTCCATTGTTACCTAGTTTCCTGTACAACAATAAAATGTTGTAACTGGTCAATATTTATCCAATTACAGTTCAACAATAACAATTTTTGTCATTTAACAGACTGAATTAGACAGAAAACCCGTGAACTGACTATTCAATTGTTTGTCCAAATTAAAGCTTAACAAGAAATATAATGATAAAACGACTCATTATCCTATCACATAGCTGCGTTTCCGGTTTTTGTGTAAATAGTGCAAACATTCGGTCAGCGTTGTAATGGTTTTAATTAATTTAACCAGCGCGGGCGTTAACTTGTAACGGGTGTTTAATTAATCACGTGATATGGTTTAATGAGTCAGGGTTTACTGAATTTTCATGTAGGGTTTGATTTGGTAATTATATTGGGACGTAGGTTGAACAAGGTTTTCAAAGATTTATTCGAACTGTCGAAAAAGAGTGTGTGTGATAATCATTAATCATCATTATCACCATCATCAGCCTTTTTAATGTTCCCACTGCTGGGACACAGGCCAACTAATATTATAAATGCGAAACGATGGATGGATGAATGTATGTTTGTTACATCACGCCAGAACGGCTAAATGGATTTAGATGATAGTAGAGATAGATTATTGTCTGGATAGCACATAGGCTACATTTTATCCCGTTATAATGTTCTCTTGGGATGATAAAACACTTTGCACGTGGGAGAAGCCGCTGGCAGAAGCTAATTAAAATGTATTTCTGTATCTACGTATTATAATTGTACCTAAACTTACACGGGTTGTATAATGGTACCTACCTAAAATAAAAAAAAAACCGACTGCTTAAGAAGCGAACTAAAAAGACGTAAACAAGAAGAAAATCATGCTGTGCAGTCGGAGGATACATATTCGCGAGCTGGCTGACCAAAACCAGATGTATCCTCCGATGATTTTCTTCTTGTGCTCAGAGGAAGTTTATTCTTGTTCAATTGTGCACAAAAAATTCCTGCATTGCATTTCGCGACATGAACCAAAATACAGTTTCTTTTGGGTTTATTTTTTGTACTAAATCTTTGCTTATGATAATTTAGGCTTTTAACATTTAAATTGACATTTTCTGGTATGGTTTCATGTTTTGACAGAAATTTTATAAACAGTGGTTACTTACAATAATTAAAAACTAAAGTTAACAGTACTGAAATATACCCCACAGCAGTGTTTGGCAAGCACTAAAACTAAAAAGCGAAAAATAAAAACGTTTTGTTAAAAAAAAACCGACTGCCAAAACAAAACATTACAAAGCGAAAAATAACTTTCTAAAAATAAGTTATTTTTTTTGTTAAAACGTTTTTCATATCAATTCTTTTTTTAAATCTTATTATGTCAACGGTACAACACTGCCATTCTTCTTCCCTTCTATTTATCATTTTTTTCTCTTATACTTATCACAGTCAGCATTATTTTTGATTGATGGACATTTTGCTAATGATTTCACAAAGAATACTTTGAGGGTGCTGTCTCTTTGCTGTCTGCTCATTATGAACTGAAACATCTGACAGTTATCTGCTACATAAGAATGAGCAAATTGGGGATTGGCATTTTGCAAATTGTCCTTTGATATGCACTGTAATTAATTGAGTTGGTTATATAAATATGTTTGGTAATTTTATTAGAGGAATAACAGAACAAACAACACGCCTGTGTTCTCCTGAGTGTTATTCAAAAGGTGGTCCTACACCCTCCTACTTAGACTCGCTCATCTACATTCTGCACAAAAGGCGGTCACCACTGTACCTATGTTATTTATTTATTTAACCATTAACACAAATAGACAAGAAGAAGGAACAAAAAATAGGTACAAAAGTATGCTTACTCGTATTTCTAACGAAATCTCTTCCAGCATACCTGCGACAGGAGAGTTGAAAAAAAAGTAGATGGCTATTTGTCTTTAGTTTTTATTTTTTTATTTTCTCATAGTTTATGTATAAATTAATATAATTTAACTAAGCAGGATTGAACTTGCAAGCTTTTAAATGTATGTGTCTTTAAGGCAGAGCACGTCTGATATACAGATATTAAGTTATCTAGTTCAGACTCAGACGTCTTGTGGAATTTTTGTTATCTTATGCTCATAAAATATGATAAAATAAAAATAAAACATAATTATAGTTGAAAAACTATTTTATAGTTGCACCTTCAAGTAAAAATAAAACACAATTTCACATTGTATGTACCTTATTTGAATTGAGTAAATTATTATTAATTATTATATTTTAATTTTGCAGTCTAATATAGAATCGCAAATAAGCGAAGTCCAACACGCATTTGGCCTGTTTTTATGGTTCCGTACCCAAAGGGTAAAAACGGGTCCCTATTACTAAGACTCCAAAGTCCGTCTGTTTGTCTGTCTGTCTATCACCAGGATGTATCTTATGAACCGTGATAGCTAGACAGTTGAAATTTTCACAGATGATGTATTTCTGTTGCCGCTATAACAACAAATACTAAAAACAGAATAAAATAAATATTTAAGTGGGGCTCTCATACAACAAACGTGATCTTATTTTGCCGTTTTTTGCGACAATGGTACGGAACCCTTTGTGCGCTAGTCCGACTCACACTTGGCCGGTTTTTTAATAATCTATTAAGAAGCTCACGTTTGACTACTATTGCAACTGATGATAAGTGATGATGTGGTCGATAATTAAGCACGCTTGCCTTAAAGTACCTTAAAACTTTTTACTCTTGAGTGTAAAAAGACAGAGCAGTGGTGGCCCAGTAGTACCGGCCGCGACTTACAAGTTGTAGGTCGTGGGTTCGAGCCCAGGCAGGCACTTAACTTTGTGTAAATTATTTCTTCACCACTACTCTCAAAACGGTGAAGGAAAACATCGTGAGGAAACCGGCATGTCCTAGAACAAAAAATTCGAAGACATGTGACATCCACCAACCCGCACGGGCCCACGTGGTGGATTACGGCCCATTCCCTCTTACAGAGAGGAGGCCTGTGTCCCAGCAGTGGGAACATTAATAGGCTGATGGTGTGGTGGTGTAAAAAGACCTTCATGCTGATATGGTATTGCAAATTCTAAATGATAAATTCAAAAATAACACGTTGCCGGACTCATGTATAGAAGCCTCATGCTTAGCAGCGGAGCTTGGATCAACGAAGCTAGAGGAATCAGATTCTAATATCGTCTATTTCTAAATAAAATGATTCACAAGAGACCTTAATGGTCATTAGTGGACAAAATGAAGTCGTTATGCGTAATCTGGCGCAAGATAATATAGATTATGCAAAGTGTTATACCGGCGCAGTTAATTGAAATCTTCTCATTTAGAATGTCTCAATACCCTTCGTTTACCTTAGTATACAGGTTGATCAAAATTGAAAATTAGCTAGATCTTAGTATAAAATATACGATAACTAGTAGTTACTTATCTATACTAATATCATGAAGAGGAAAGATTTGTATTTTTGTATATAACGAATAAACTTAAAAACTACTGGATCAATTTCAAAAATTCTTTCACCATTGGAAGCAACATTATCCCCGGGTGACATATGCTACTTTTTATCCCTGTATTACAGGAACGGGAACCGCGCGGGTGAAACCGCGAGGCGTCCGCTAGTTCTTAATATTTTACTTCATAGCTAGAAATCAAATAACAAAAATAATTTTGGTATCTCAAATATGTATTATTCTTAGTTGAGTGTCTTTAGAAATGTTAACTTTCAAAATAAGTAATAGTTTTCGTGTTGTTTATTGTTTTATTTAAGTTATTATTGTTAGCTAGCTTCTTTGCTCGCTATATTACGTCGGAGTTTTGGTAAAATATTTCAAGAACATTCATACGTAATCATCCGGCTGTTATTTGAAGATCTTTGACAGTCGTTACGGGTAGTCAGAAGCTTGAGATCTGACACCAGTCTTGCCAAGGGGTACCGTGTTACCTAGTTACTGGGTTGTGGAGGTCTGATAGGCAGTCGCTCTATGTAAAACACTGGTACTCAGCTGAATCTGGTAAGACTGGAAGCCGACCCCAATAAAGTTGGGAAAAGGCTAGGCAGATGATGATGCATACGTGAGCATCAAACGAACAATGTTTATTCAGGAAATTTTCCAGAAACAAATCAGTTAAATAAAAACATTTGCGGTAGATCGATAGACGAAGTCCTTCCATTCCTTTTCGACCAAGAACTTTATAGTTGGAAACTATTTTCTTAACTATAAAAACTTTTAGACGTCCTTTATACCAACATAGAGAGAATAAATCAAAAGCCACTATAACAAACACTAACTACATCACTTTCGCATCACCCTGTATAAATTCTGTTTGTCACCCGTGACACGGTGTTCCTCGACACAGAAAATCAATTAATCATTTTCTCCCGCGCTAATAAAATTTACTACTTGACGTCACTCCGGGTAAGGGCTTAGAAAACTCGATTTATTTTAGAAAGTCATCTATTTAATTGAGGCAACTTCGCAACTTTGTGAAAAGGGAACGGGATTTCGTAAAGTTATCCCTTAGGGTGCTTTTTCACCAAAGATGTGCGAGGCGAACAAAATATAACATACCATAATCACCATAGACTTCTTTGTAATATTATTTTTTTGTTTAAAATTTATATAATTCTTATTTTTATTTTATTTTGATATTTTTATAACATTTTACAATTGCCGAGTTCACATTTGACAATTTTTATACTTTTCTGTCTTTTTTTTATAATTTAGTGATATTTTAATTACTATATTTAATGAATTGTTAACTATTTAAATTTAATCAATGATCAATTTTATTTTGGGTTTTTATTTATAATTTAATGTTTGTAACTATGGACTAGAGTGGTCTGAAATAAATAATTTATAAATTATATAACTTTCAAAATGTGGGTGTACTATATGTATTGAGAGCAGTGGTGGCCCAGTGGTATCGGCCGCGACTTACAAGTTGTAGGTCGTGGGTTCGAACCCAGGCAGGCGCTTTACTTTGTGTAAATAATTTCATCACCAATGCTCTCAAAACGGTGAAGAAAAACATCGTGAGAATACCGGCATGTCCTAGAATCAAAAATTCGAAGACATGTGACATCCACCAATCCGCACTGGGCCCGCGTTGTGGATTACGGCCCATCCCCTCTCACAGAAAGGAGGCCCAGGAGGTAATGTCCCAGCAGTGGGAACATTAATAGGCTGATGATGTGATGATGTGTTATATATTTATGTATGTGTGAGGAAGCGAGTTGGTGCGCGAGGAAAATATCCACCAACGGGATTACTTAATTTTCTTAGCCAGGCTTAGTGCAACTCTGGTGAAAAAAGACTAGAAGAGCTAAGTGTTTAAACATACAAAAAAAACAATGAGAGTGCGGGGGATACAGTTGAGGAATGTTTGCGAGAGATGTGAGTGAGGATGTGTTCGAGGAATGTGGTCTAGGAAGCGAGTGAGAAAAGTGATTGTCCGCACACAACTGAACAGATTCCGCTACGTTTCTTCCCACCACTCAGCTACACAGCGTCTATGTGATTCTTCGCACCGCGCAAGCTCCACACACAGCGTATGTAGTAACAGGCCACACATTTTCAAACCTATTTACCTCGTACCACTTAGTTTATCGCACATCTTTGGTAGAAAAGCCCCCTTACCCTGTAAAGTTATCCTCTAAGTTTTTTATTGTTAACGGCAATCCTTCCGGAAGTTTTTCGCAACGGTTATGTGGCTTGAGCTTTGATGTTGGGGACGCACGGTTAAGCGATGCCATTTTAGGGGATGTGTGCCCCTTCATTGTTAAAGGTTTTCGGGAATCGAGTTTTTTAGGATTTGATTTTTTTGAGGGTTCTGACGTTTCTTTTCTTTATGTGATAATGCATCCGAAAACTATAACGATTTATTTATTAAGCTCTTACAGTCGCAATGTGTTTTTATTATATTCTGAATGTTATAGATTCATTCAAAACTATTTTATTGTTATTCATAGTCAGCGACAGCTATCTAATTATCGGTTAAAAAGCTCTCAGAATAAACTAGAAGAGCGTAATTATCTAAAGAAAATTGCCCTAATTAAAGATGCTCGAATCTAATGACCTTGTTTATTTTTCGTATAGCATCAAACAATGACTGTTGTAAATGAAATACGGATTGACCAAGACTCAGTTTTATTGAGTACCCACAAACTAACTATTATTATAGTGACAAGACACAGACCTACCTACATAATATACGACAATGACCGAATAAATACCCAGCAAGGAGAGGAGGCCTAATAACTCGCAGCGAGTAATTCCAGATTTGCAGACTTATGATGAAAGACTCAGTAGTGAAATTATCAGATAGGTAACCTATCTGATAATTTCACTATCAACACTGAAGAATTCCCGAAACTTCATCATCAACATTCATCAACAGCGAATTCCACTCAATCAAGTCACTGGTTGGATCCTTTAGAAAACCTTAAAGCAAATGAACTCGATCGTAAAAATAAATACAACCGGAATGAAAAACAGAACAATTGTCGAACAATCACGCCGTTATCCTGGCAATTTCTCTTTTATAATGAACGTTCGTCTTCAGAAATAATCATCTTCACGGTTCCTCGAATGTCAATTTATTCGTATGAACACAATATGGGGGAGAATGGAACTTATGTCTGAGTAAGTTTTGGAGTTCTCCACAGAGTATGGAATCGACAGACCAACCATACACACAAATCGTTTTGGGAATACTTTTATTGTATGTACGGCTAAAGAGTGAAATTTTCTTGCCGGAGTCTATGTTTCGTGATAGTTATAACCTCGGGAATCTTTAAGTCAAGAGTTTATAGGTTGCTTCTAAGTAAACATCCTCCGTCGTAATGTAGTTTACTATGGAGGACGTTTCCATCAGGTGCAAGTAATAAAAAGGCGGACTATATTTTAATATTTTTATTTCTTCGTCATGTACCATTCGCGACTAGAAACGATAAAATGAATCTTCCCGCTCCATGTACGTTGTTACGTACAAACAAGGTTTGGCTGTTAGAATGGTTACAAGTCGTATTTTGCTAAGAGTATACAAGAGGCACTCACTCTCAAGCTTGGTAGGCATGGAAAGTTTTGACAATGCTGTCTCTATCAATGCCCGCAGATACGTCTCCGTGCTCTGTGGGCGTCCTCCAAAATTCTGACTTTACACATGTTTCTGTTAGATACACAGTCTAATGTATGAATGGTAATACTGTACAGAACTAATACTTCATTTAGGCACATATTAGTTAAGCCGGCTTAGTTTATACTAACAGTTATTGTGTACCTAACTAGTAAAGTTAATTGCTTATTAAGTTAGTTATTTAGATAAGATAGAAATACAAATACCTACATTTTATTCCTCGAGGTCATCTACGTCCTCGGGGTCTTTAAGTCAAGAGTACTTACCTTAGTTAATTCTAGGCAAGCGTGCTTCACCGTCAACCACAGTATCGCTTACCACCTGGTGAGATAGTGGTCAAGTGCGAGCCTATCTATAATAAAATAAAATTAGCTATATTAGTTTCATTCTTTAATTTTTCTTTCTTATTTAGTAAGTGTGTAGCATTCATTATAACAGTGAAATAATTTTTGTAATCTGATAACCATCTCCTAAAAACAAACAAAAATAATTTGATCTCTATAAAATATACACGTCCAGTATAGATTTTTTTGAAGATGATAACATTCTACGCGCTAATGACCTAAGCTAATATAAATGGTAGAGTATGTATAGAATATATGTAGAATATTTATTGGTCGTTTTGTGGCAATTATATACTTTTTCATTCTTTCGTTTTCTATCTTTATTTTGGGTCTAATCCTAGACCGTTGCCGAGTTGCCAGCTTGTCGTTTTTTTATCGGTTACATTTCGGCGAGTGTGCGATGGAATTGCATCTAATTCCACCTAGCCCGTTTCATCAGCGGACTATCAGACGTACGGCGTTGCGCCATCGGTACATGGTGGACATCCCACCCATACGCACAAAACTTTTTGAGAACACTTTTATTGTGCGTACAGCTATGGAGTGGAATTCCAAGCCGGAGTCTGTGTTTCCAGACAGTTACAATCTAGGGCTCTTTAAGTCAAGAGTGAATGGGTTTTTTCTAGGCAAGCGTGATTCAACGTCGACCATATCATCGCTTACCATCAGGTGAGATAGTGGTCAAGCACGAGCCAATAGTGTATAAAAAAAAGACCTAATTCGTAGAATGAGAGGAGAAATAATCTAGACATGACATATTTAGTTTACTTTTATTATTCCGAGAACTGTATGGATGTGTGCTATAGGTACTTTAGAGGTGCTTTTGTATCCGTACAAATAACACCTCGGATAGAATGATAAAATACGAGCTTAACAAAGAGGAACGTCTGCAAACAATTTCATATTGTCAGTAGCTCTATTCGGCCATGTCTGTTGCCATAGTGACTAGCTTAATGCCGTGAATGGCGTACAAGGGACAAACAACGTTCACATAGACAGATAGGTGCTCCTTCTTGGTATAGACGGAACATCAAAACATTGAGTTATTGTTACTGGAAATTCCAAGCGAAGTTTATGTACTCCAAAACATTGTTAACGATATGAGATAGACATTATTAGTTACTAATAGTATTGTTTAAACTTAAGCTTCACCATAATACAGTGACAAACAGTTTAAGTATCAGGTTGATATTTACAAAATTTTCGAGATTTAAGTTTAGTGTAATTTTACTACGCATAAAAACTACTACGCAATACATTATTCATCACTTATTTACGAAACCTAAAGCTGACTCAAACACAGGGAAAATTAATTCTACAATGCAGAAGCAGAAAGTAAGAGAGTCTCTTTTTTATTTCTGCAGCTTACTTCCAAAAAACTTATCATTGTAACCAAAGTACTGCACAATCCTAATACAGTTAATAGCAGAATACCAGCAAAACCGGCTATAATCCCACCAAAGATATATCACTCACCATTTAGTACCACGATCTCACAATACCCCTAATCAATCCAGACAGTGATCCCTTGGAACAAGAATCTCTATCTAGTTACGCCTAGAACAAGATGACGTCATTAAGTATCATTGTCTTGTTTCAAACAGTAGCTAATCGAGACACCTCAAGGGGCAACTGGATGCAAATCGTATGGTAATGTAGGGATTGACCAATGTTGATACTAGTTTTGCTTCTAAATTGGTTAGCTATCTAGGTCAAGAAGTCAGGGAATTTGAAGGATCTAAAGATTAGCTTATACGGCGGCTTCTCCGCGTGAAACGTGCTTTTACCAACTCTTTTTGTTTATGTCTTCATTGCTTAAAGTCGTATCCGTCATCGAAAAGTATTTACGGATTTCCTGACAAGCTACTCCCAGGTCACTACAGAGTGAGTGGCCTGGAAAAACGTGTATGTGAACTGTCTTTTTCCGTCCGGTTTTTCAAGTTATCTGGTTGTCTCCGGGTGATATGACCAAAATAGTTTAATATACTCCCGTAATGATAATTTTCTCAACAATATACTTATGGGATCATTAACTTTTTTCAAAGAACCTATTTATTTCATTTAACCCAAAACAAAGATAATAACCAACAGGACAGTCTTCTTCTTCCTTGTAGACTACAAGGAATTATGGTTTTAAATTATTGATCTTTATTTATTTTCCTGTTTATTTTTCGAGAAAAAGTAGGTAGGTATATAATAATTTACCATGAAATTAACAAACACTATTTCAGATCAGAGTTTCCATTAGATTTTCTTTTTAAAAGTTTGCCCTTTCCAGGGCCAATTTATATCCATAAACCAAGAATGGGCTCATACGAGCTTTGACACGGAATCCTGTTAGTCAACGTTTCATGGTCAGCGTAAAGATGTTAGATATTGATACAAAAGTTAGTCAGAATACTAGGTACTATCTTGTCTAGGGTGACTCGGCCTTTTGTTCTGAAATTGGACCTTAAGACAACGGGGCAATGTTTGCGATTTATTTATTAGATTTAGGGATAAGCTTGATTGACAAATAAACTCAGAATAATCATGGGGACAATTATGGGTCATAGCCCTCTTAACAAACATCTTTTTAACATAGGCGCCACAGACAGCCCACTTTGCAGGGGCTGTTTTGACGCCGAGGAATCAGCCGCCAACGTCATCCTGGACTGCGAGGTCATCTTCCCAACGTGAAGAAAACCTCGGAACGGTGAGGTCGCTCGGCAAAGCCTGTGAAGCCCCCCAAGCTTCTGTGCTTTTGGACGGAGCTAGGCTGGCTATGTTAGCCAGTACCTCAACGCACAACGGTCCAAATGATCCGTTGTGCGTGGGGGTCAATGAGTCTTAGTGCGGAAAAGGGATTCCCTCTTCTATTCTATACTATTAAGCTTGATTGAGTAAAAGTGGTTTTATTAGGGTTCCGTACCCAAAGGGTAAAAACGGAACCCTATTACTAAGACTCCGCGATCTGTCTGTCTGTCTGTCCGTCACTGTCACCAGGCTGTATACCAGGAACCGTGATAGCTAGACAGTTGAAATTTTCACAGATGATGTATTTCTGTTGCCACTATAACAATAAATACTAAAAACAGAATAAAATAAATATTTAAGTGGGGCTCCCATACAACAAACGTGATTTTTTTTGTCGTTTTTTGCGATAATGGTACGGAACCCTTCGTGCGCGAGTCGGACTCGCACTTGGTCGGTTTTTTTTGTAACTCGTGTTATTTGTTTGCAAAATATTTCCTTAAATATGACAGGCAAAATGTGATTTTGTTATTATTTTGCCTTTGTTTAACACTTTGAGGAAAACAGGTGTGATGTTATACACATCATTATATCAAGTTACTTTAAATATTAAAATGTCACAAAAAATAAAGCCAGATCTTAAAAACTTTGTTAAAGAGAGATTTATTTTACTGTCAGATTAAAAGGGACTAATTAATCCGAAATATACCTAAAAATATTCTTCAGTCAAATGGGATAAAAACCACATCAAAGTTAAAAGTGCTTACAAAATAATTGCTCTCTCCGGAGCGTTGCTAACAACACTAGTTGTTCTATACTTTTACAAAAAATACGTGCGAACAAATATTCGAACTCTCAGCCTAACCTATATTTCTGACCTTTCCAAATCGTAGGTACATTGCTCGCAATTTAAATTCCAACGAATATTTTATTCAGATTGTATTTACTGGAGTAGTTTTGCTTTCTGTAAAGTTTTATTTACCCTGGAGGTCAAGATTAGGGCATGACCTTAGGTCAAGCTCGATGAAGTTGGAGCAAACATATAAATATACATGATATTGCTAATTTCAGGATCAGAATAAAGGTGAACTATATTTATTACCGACTGCTTAAAAAAAGAGGTTATCAATTCGACACGTATTTATGTAATACTAGCTGTTGCCCGCGGCTTCGCTCCCGTGGACCACCCCACAGGATCCGTTTTCGGGATAAAACAATAGCCTATGTCACTCAGGAATAATGTAGCTTTCTGTTGGTTAAAGAATTTTTCAAATCGGTCCAGTAGTTTCGGAGCCTATTCGGTACAAACAAACAAATCTTTACTCTTTATAATATTAGTATAGAAGTATAGATTGTTGGAATTGCGCAATATTCATATTTGTTAGTCTATGTGGGCTTTCAAACACGTCTGCCAAATTTCATAAGTCTATATATGTTTATCAACGTATTTCACCGAAACTGGTAATTGGATCGTGATCATTCTTAATTCTTTATTGTACACAAACAATTACATAAACAACATAAGTGATTATATAGTTGACGTACAAAGGCGAGCTTAACTCAAAGAAGAGTTTTCTACTAGCAAACCTTAGAGTGATGGAGAGAGTTTACAAAAGGAAGAAGAGAAGTAGTCCAGTGTACAATTTTAGAATAATATAAAATAAATCATAAATATACATACATACATAAGTACAATATATATATACATATACTAATATTATGTCATCATCATTGTTTGTTGATTGGATTAGGTATCTCGCAACTAGTATAAGTTTCATCAATATCGGTTCAGCAGTTTTCAAGATCTGGAACATAACCGAATTCCTTAAAGACTAACAGTGCTAATGTGTAAATTGAGTTATTATGGGTATTTTGCCAATACTTTAGAACCTTACTATATCAATCAATCAATCAATCAATCAATCAATCAAGGTATTTATTTCAATTAAACTTTAGAAGTACTTTTGAATTGTCAAACAAAAAATTAATAAAAAGATGACTCTAGTTGCAAATTCGCAAGCGTCTGTAGGTCTCAATGGAGAAGAATTTGCAAGAAACTCCCCGGACACTCTTTTCCATCAGTTTTAATTACAAGTTTTTGGTTACATCATTCTTGTTGAAAAAATACATATATGTGAGAACGATGTAAAAAGACGTGTACGTAAAAGCGTCTAGAGTAACAAATAATTAAAAAAAAGCACTTTAACAGGCCGAGACAGCTAAGTTATGACCAATCCCAACTGATGGCGCCCGTTCACGAACATGACGCATGGATCGGCACCACTCAGCTCAACCATCATGAAGGGAACCGAATGATCCAACACATGTGCCACCATCAGAGAGAAATTAGAGAGAGCATGACACACTCAACTGCCAGGGCACACAGAAGTCAACGAACGACATATAGGTACAGTGAATGGTAGATTTATCTACAGTCGGAACATAGTACTCACACATGTGCTGTGCAATTATATAATACTAAAAGAAATTGAGTTTATACAATACAAAAATTTGCATACAGTCTTCAGCATGTCCAACAATACTTCGATACTTTTCTGCCCATCACTAATTGTTCTTGCGCCCTAGTGGCTGCGGAGCAGGACCAGCATTGAGCCAAGCATTTTTATCAGCGATGTAATCCCCCAACTTATAATATGCTTGCCTACATAGTGTGCGTTTTATACAAGTCTTAAATTTCGTCTCATTTAGTTGTAGAATGTGGGGAGGAATTTTATTGTAACATTTTATACAGTACCCCATAAAAGATGATGCTACTTTAGCCAGCCTGAAACCTGGTTGAATTAGTTGATCCCTATTTCTAGTAACATAATTATGTCTGTCACCGTTTTTACTAAAAAGATGTAAATTCTTTCTAACATACATGATGTTTTCATAAATATATTGACAAGGTACCGTCATGATGTTAATGTTCTTAAACAGTTCCCTTAGAGAATCGCGCCGGCGAAGATTGTATATCGCTCTGATGGCTCGTTTTTGCAGAATAAAAATTGACTCAATGTCTGCAGCCCTTCCCCATAGTAAGATACCGTAAGACATTATACTATGAAAATAACTAAAATAGACTAATCTTGCGGTATCGACATCAGTAAACTGACGTATTTTTCTAACAGCATAAGCTGCCGAGCTTAGCCGCCCCGCAAGTGATATTAAATGAGGCCCCCATTGCAACCTCGAGTCTAGCGTGATCCCCAGAAAAACCGTTTTATCGACGAATTCTAGCTTCTCCTTGTTTAATAAAATGTCACAATCATTACTTTTGACATTCGGCAAGACAAATTTTATGCACTTAGTCTTTTTAGCATTTAAAACTAGATTATTAGCTGTGAACCAATTTTGAACCTGTCGCAAGACGGTATTCACATCGTCAACGTTACTGGTACGTCTATTTATCTTAAAAATCAACGAAGTGTCATCAGCAAATAACACCATGTTTAGATTGTTTTTCAATAGATGAGGTAAATCGTTAATGTAGACTAGAAACAAGAAAGGACCCAAAATTGAACCCTGGGGTACCCCCATTTTCACGGTTAACCCGGACGAATTGACACCGTTTATTTGAACTAATTGCTGTCTATCATTTAAATAAGATTTAACTAAACTCAACGCTGATTGGCCTAGCCCGTAATGCTCAAGTTTCAAAAGTAATGTTTCATGATCAACGCAATCAAATGCTTTCGACAGGTCGCAGAAAACCCCTATGGCATCTTGTGCCTCTTCCCACGCTTCAAAGATATGTTTTAATAAGGTGACACAAGCGTCAGTCGTACAACGTCCTTTGGTAAAACCATACTGTTTATCGTGTAGGATGTTATTCGTATTAAAATGAATGAGCATCTGATTTAGCATTATCTTTTCAAATATCTTGCTGAAAACCGGCAGCACCGATACTGGTCTATAATTATTTGTGTCTTTACTGTTCCCGGATTTAAAAAGTGGTATAACCTTACTATGTTTCATTAGATCCGGAAAGACTCCTTGATCTACACACAAATTAAAAATTAAAGCTAAGTACGGCGCTATAGTCTGAATAATGGAGGTACAAACTTTGATGGACATTCCCCATAGATCTTCGGTCAATTTGATCTTGATTTGCTTAAAAGCTTTTATTACTGTTATTGGGTTTACATGTGAAAAGTTAAATTCTGTCGGGCAGGCTGAAACGTTTGCGTTTAATAAACCAGAAGCAAGTGAGGGCGAAGAATTTATGGTTTCAGTAGTTTTAATTGGGATGCTGGTAAAGAAATCCACAAATTCTTGAGCAACTTTTTTGTTATCTCTAATAAGTCCATGTGTAGTTTCAAGCGTGTAATCAGTATTATTTCTTTTGTTTCTGTTCGTTTCATTGTTTATAATTTTCCAAACAGTCTTGATTTTATTTTCTGCGGTTTTAACTTTATTACCAATGTATAAAGCCTTAGCTACTTTACACGTATTTCTAAAAATTTTTGAATAAGTAGCAACATACTTGTTAAAAGTTTCAGTGTTAATATAAGGCTTAAGGCCATAGAGCTCGTAAAGTCTTTCCCTACTTTTCCTGAGTCCTTCAGTCGCCCAGTCACTGAATAAAAACTTTGGGCATACAGTTTTAGTTTTTTTCCTAAAAGAATTATTGAACTCCTTTTGGATTACTGAGAAAACTTTTTTATATAGAATATTACCATCATTCACTGTAAGGTCTTGATCACTTAGCTTACTAATTAAACTGCTGTTAAACTGATTTAATTTACCGGATGTTATTGGTCTGGATTGAATCTGCACTTGTTGAATTGGTATGTTGGACTCAAAGGTTACCAATAGCCCACTATGATCCGAAGGCAGACAATTTATAATGGCTTTGTCTAAGTAGTCGCAGCAACAAAATACATTATCAATACATGTAGCAGAAGTTACAGTTTTTCGTGTTGGTTCCATAAACACATGTGACAAATTAAATGATTTGAAGAGATTTAATAATCTACTGCTATCTGAATTACTCTCTAAAATATTTATATTAAAATCACCACAGATTATGATTAGTTTATTTCCAATTGCAAGTTTTGCCAAAACATCTTCCATCACTGACTCAAATATAGAGTAGTTACCATAATTGGGGGGTCTGTAAACGCACACTATGACATGCTTATCCAGCTCAACGCATGACAGTTCAACACTATGTTCAACTGATAGATCTACAATATCTTTACGAGGTTTTGATTTAATACCATTTTTAATTAATATAAGTGAACCTCCACGTAACATAATATTTCTATTAAAACAACTACCCACGGTATAATTTTCATAATTAATTAGCATTGTATGATCTTTCAGCCAATGCTCAGTAAAACAAACAATTTCAAACATTGTTTTTTCCAAAAACAGTTCTATTTCCAATTGCTTCGCAGAAAAACCTTGAATATTTTGATGGAATAATTTCAAGGAATTCTGCTTAGCCCCTTTTTTTAAATTAACTAAGTGAGAGCAAGAAGGTACCTTCTTGATGGTGGATGTACTAGTAACTATTTCGTTGTTGGTACCCTCCCTTGTCCTACAAACTAGTTTAAACTATAAATATTAATAGCAGAAGTGCTAACGTTATTAAACTTATTGACTACCTGTATATTAGTATTACTACTAATATCAACTACAGTACATGCCTTCGACATACTATTTATGTCTGAGTTTATAGTAAAAGATAATAGCCTCGCTATTTGACGTCTTACCCTAATAGGCAGATACACTGTATTGCCTGTCGTTTTTAATTTATCAACAAAAATGTTGATGTCCAAAAAAACTAATTTGTCGCTGTAATGGCTGACAAGGAAATGAACATGCTTATTCAGCATGTGTATATAATTATTTTGTCTACTAGACAATTTTTCCAAATATGGAAAAGCACACAATACGATTTTATTACAATTTAACTTTAATAACTCTGTTACACACTCAGTGATGTCATCTTTTTTTACATCCAAACTGTTACCTATAAAGACAGTTACATTGGTATCTGGTTTGTATACATTATTTGTTACAGATTCCATGATATGCTTGTAAGATGACCCAGGCATACAATAATTCAAAGTTGAATAACTCTGATTGCTATTTAATAATTTACCTAAACCTCTTCCAATACCATCTGCAAACATAACCGAATTAAAACCATGATGACAATTATTTGTTGGAAAGGATGCAGTCTCAGGCCGGTCAACTTGAGACACTTCCTGTGAAATATCAGGAATGTCTAGGTCAAAGACACTGTCCTGAGACACCCTCTCAGCACGAGGCTGGACCTCCATTGTCTTTGGCTGAACAGCCTTCAGGTTTGAGTCTATCTGACAATTACATTGACACATCAGCAATTCGTTTGCGGCCAGAATGTGTTCCTTAATTTGTAACTGGGAGCTAACATATTTACTGTAAAGGGAGCCCAGTTTATCCTCAAGTACCTGAATATCATTTTGTAAGCGCTGTGTGTCAATTTCATAGATTTTTATGCTGTCTTCTAATTTGATCTGGTAATTATTTAATTTTTTAAGCAGGTCAACACGTTCTTTTCTGAGTGGAATATTTTTTAAGAAAACTTTGTGTTGTTTCCTGTACTGGGTATAATTTTTAATTATTTTATTAAATTTTGCATACTTTTTCAATTTTTTATTACTAACTTTATACCTATTTGTCTCATTTAATAAGGAATCTTCAGTCAGGTCAATAGTGGTTATGGAATGAGGTTTACAATTTGATTTTATTAATTCACTATATAAATGGCATGTTTCCTGTACCTGAGTACATGATTGTTCTTTTTGCAGATTTTGGATTAGAGAATTAGCATGAGCCAATTCATCTTCTAGGTCCCTAACTTTACCTAAAGCCTCCTCATACAAATCACTGCAATTATGGAAACCATCCGTGACTACCCGCAGTTGGTCACGTTCATCAACAACATTCTGATATTGTTGACTCAGCACCACTAGCTCCCGCTTAAGGCTTGTGTTTTTAGAGATGACATTTTGCACTTCTACTTCACATTCATCTCTCTCCTGCAACATTGCCTGACATTGATGTTGCGATTCTTTGAGCTCTTGGAGTGCAGTTCTTAGTTTAAATTCCAAGTCCTGAGCAGTAGCTTTACGTGTCATCATAGGCATGGTTTCGGGATAGTTACTGAAAGTAGAATTAGAGAAACGGTGAGAACCAAAAGAATAGACAAAAGACAGAAAAGCTGAAAATGGAGAAAAGTAACAAAAAATAAAAAGAAAAGTACAAGTAGGTAATAATACAATGAAGAAAGGGAGTTTAATTCTTAGGTAGGCTGCTGAATTGGCTTTTTTTACTTTTGATTGCCTTTCAGTTTACTTTTATTTAATGTGGGTAGGGTACCCAAAATATATATGTGTGATTAAATGCAGTTTAATAGTTTAACTATGCAAAAATCATAAGCGTTTGGTATAAGTGAAGGATAAGAATCAATTAATAGAACTAATTAAATGGGCCTAATGTTGATTTTGTTTCGTTTTTACGCTGTCAACGAAACGATTTATAAACACTAGAGTGCGAAATTAGCAAAATTGTTACGTTAAAACTAAAGGAGAGTGTATTACAAAGTTAAGTAATATTGTATGCTATAATTATAAAACGTAAGTAAACAATACTCCCCGTATAATGCCGTCGTCAGCTGTTCGATAGGTTACCGGTCGACAACCGGGGCAAAAACTCTTATTTAACTTGTTACTTCGCCAGGAAAACAATAATCCTAAGTATTTATGCCGTTTTATTGTGTTTTCACTTGTAATTACACACTAATTTTACGTATACAATAATTAAATCTAATTTTAAAATACGGAGCACAAATTTGACATGTCACTTGGGCAGTGTTGCCACCCAAGAGAAATAGAGCTTGCTCACTTTTTAGTGATGGTGTACCAAAACTAAGGGATATAAAAACGTCTTTCTCTTTTTTTTTGTCTTTTCGTGACACCGACTTCGGAAACGAAAGTTATTTTTTGAAGTCGGATTATTTTTTGTGAAACATGATTTTATCTAACTTGAAAATACTAGATGAGAATATTTATTATAAATAAGGAAGATGTTTTTATCTTTCATCCTTTTTTGCCTTATCAAAAATACTTACAAGTATTTTAACAAGGACTTTAACGATGCACTTAGTATATTGAACGCGTTGACACATATGTCATCTCTTAAAAAACCTGTATGATTGTTTACCAAAATAACGTTGCCAATCATCCCACACACCATTACACGTCTTCTTATCTCTATCAATATCAAAAAAACCTCTACAAAGAAAGTAGCATCGATCTAGTTCACGACACGATTGGCGCAGTAGTTGAGCGATCGGCTGCTTCGTGTATGGATCCACCAAAGATCAACCGAACTGCATAACAACAGATGGTCACGGGCTACAGACTGTAGACAGTCAAGAACGGCCTTACCGGATGTAAACCAGCGATTAACCAAAAAACTTCTTAGCCTAAGTAGAAATAACCTTATAATAATCATAGGGACAATTACGGATCATAGCCCTCTTAACAAACATCTTTTTAACATAGGCGCCACAGACAGCCCACTTTGCAGGGGCTGTTTTGACGCCGAGGAATCAGCTGCCCACGTCATCCTGGACTGCGAGGCCGTGATTTCCCAACGTGAAGAAATCCTCGGAACGGTGAGGTCGCTCCGCGAAGCCTGTGAAGCCCCCAGGAAGCTTCTGCGCTTTTGGACGGAGCTAGGCTGGCTACGCCCACGCACAACGGACCAAATGGGAGTCTAAGTGCGGAAAAGGGAGTCCCTCTTCTATTCTATTCTATTCGCTGTGTGTCGCGGGTTCGATCCCCACACGGAACAAATATTAGTATAGCCTACAGTTGTTCTGGGTCTGGCTGTTGTTTACGTGAGTTTAAATGGTTGTAAATGCATCCACGATACAAGATAATACCTAGTGTGGGGCAAATGTATAAATAAAAGAAAAAAGTAATGTATCCGTAAAGATAAAATAACATATTAATCAATTTTGTACGTAAGCATTCTTACACGTCAATTTTTTGTAGTGCACTTACGATCTTCTAAAAATATCCTACTACCGCTCTGAGAATAAAATAATACATCTAAAGACACGTCAATAATAATTGTCTCTCGATGTTAAGCCTACGGGTCACTAGGCTTGTTGCCGTGCTTCGAAGGTGGCGCCTTAGGGCTCTCTGATAAAATGATAAAATAGTATGATACTATGGAGTTTCTCTGATAATGAAGCCGAAAGGTAGCCGTAGTAACTCTTCAATCAGAGAAGATATCATCATTGTGTTCGGCCTCATTGGATGTATATTTACAAGTGGTATTATAATTAGTACCTTTTAGTTCAATCAAAAAACTTGTTTTGTTAAAAAAATGCAAGCTTTATTTATCAATATTAAACACAAATAAGCCTCAAAAGAATAGAATCGCTGTATTATATCCGTCAATTAAAATATGTAAGTGCTACATTTCCAATCCTCCAAAAATACAGCCCAACCGAAATATCAATTCACCTTCCACCCACTCGAGAATAAAATAATACACCTAAAGCCATGTCAATGGTCTCTCGATGTAAAACCTGCGGGTCACTAGGCTCGTTCCCGAGAAAGCACGAAGGCGCTAGGGCATGAATAATTCATCCGGTCGTAATGAGCCGCGGGCAGGCATTCAGTCACACCGTACACCGTACGGAAAATCTATGGAAGAAGAAACTTAGAGCGACCTTAATGATTTTACAAAAAAGAAAGTTGGGCTAAGATGGGGAGGGTTGGAACAGATTTATGTTAGAGATTAGGATCTAGAATCTTTTGGGGAGGTTATTAACTAGGAATGAGGAGTTTTGAAATTAAAGGATTTTATACAGGAGTTTGTAGTTATAAGCATGAACATTGAAAACTAATAGATTAAAGGAATTCATTTTATTGTATTTAAAACTCCAGAAAAAATACATTGTTTTACGACGTTATTAAAATCAAGGTACTGAAAAGATAGATTAAACTCTCAGTACGCAGGCTGTATAGCAGGTAGACTATAGAAGAAATATTATATATTGATAGTAATGATTTCCTTCCATATCCAATGACATAACTCTTTATATGTATGTATAAATATAAATAGATTATAAACAACAACAATAAAATGATTTCTTCAATAAGCTGTAAAGAAAGCCAAAATGACATCAATAAACATCCTAATTCCCTCATTCTCTGTCAGATCGAACGTTATTAATGTATTCGGCGCCAAATTGCTGTATATAGGAGAGAGTATCGTTCAATCAGTGAATATTGAGGGTACAACACCAGATGTTCCCTTCACGTGCTTGTTCCAGTTCCCTTTCTATGAAGAATATAATATTTCTAATAATGCCACCAAATATTGTAAGGAAGGTTTGATAATAATCCGATGACAGCTGTGTGGGTCCGTGTTTCTTATTAGAACTCGTGTACCAGGACGACATAAAAAAAAATGTTTACATATTAAAGTAGCAAATCATACGGGATATGAGCAAGCTCATAGTGCTTCTAAGCGAGGTTAATAACACCTCTAAATTACTGAAAAGCAAATAGTTTAATTAAAGAGTAAATGGATTGTCGCCTGTGTTTTCGATAAAAATTGTTATAAAGATAAAAATAATGTGACATTGTGCGGAACAAAAAACGAAGAAAAGCTTAACTTGGCGTGATCCCAATGATAAGCCGACGCCAAAAATGTATGAAAAGATAAAAATAAATGTGGATAGGTTTTGTCCTTCATAATTCGATGACGTTGACATAAAATACCTACAAATTGAAGAAAAAAAATACTACCCTGCTTGAACTTTCACATGAAAAAAGATCGGACCAAATAAACGACAGGACATCGCGAAACCAATTAAAAATGGGGACTGGTCAGGGAAAAACTGCACGTTGAATAAAAAGGTCTGATTAAAAACGATGGCGCTGAAATACAATCAAAATTAGAAGTCCCCCAACTTTTTGATATCTTGTTACATTAATAATTCAGTGCAGATTTATTTCAGAGAAAATGTCACCCAAATTCAGCCCACGAACGCAAAGTCGAACAAAAACAGTTTCGCCATATCATTTGAAAGGTTCCAACCCAAAAACTATTCACATAGTACATTTAAACAAACCGCAAATGGCGGCAAGCTTACCCTCTTCATAAACACCCAGAAGGCTTTAAATATCCTTGACAGAAGGATTTTTCCTTCGGTCCGGGTATCACGTATGAACCATTACCATTCGTATTTATTTGTAGCGGGTATAACCCGCGTCAAGTATCGACTGCCAACAATGTAGTCACGAACGCACGCCACTTTTCTGCCATCGGACTTAAAATATTTCGTAAGGGTTTGTTTTTGTTCGGCAATATCAAGGGTTCAGAAATAAGAATGAACCCACACTCAATGATGTATTTACGTCTTAAAAATTCTCGGAAAAATAAGAGTGGGTTAATCGTTGCCAAGTATAATATTATTTTTCATTTCGTTCTTTTAAAAAAGTCGTTGGTGACAAAAATATACTGATAATAACATCATTGACCCTGTCTCAAGGGTAGAACAAAGCTAGCATAAATGCTTATCTCAATCCAGCTTTACGTTAGACAGGTTACTAAAAACTGAATAATAAATAAATTTATATTATGCTAAGTCCCCGTAATGTCTTAATAAAACTGTAGGTCAATGATAAAACTATTTTCGCAAAATCCTCCACAAAATTTTATCATAAAGTAAAAACTTTGTCGTCCTCTATAAAATCTTTGGAGGTCACTCGAGCTACGAAAATGTCCCCACACAGAATTTATCACTTTGTTTTGCACGGATACCTACCCGTCAAAAAGATTTCACAGGTTTGTTGATACAAAATCCAACAAATCGTACTGAAATCTAAACCCAAAAAGTTGAGCCAACTTCGAGAACAAAGTAGAATTTGAAAAGAATAAAAATTCACAAGTAAAGTTAGGATTTACGAATATAAAAATGGTCATTAAAAATCTATCACTTTTGTAACGTCTAGCTTATACGGAGCTGAGAAACTGAGAGAAGCAATCTTTTCTGGAGCGATTCGTATCGATTGAGTAGAACGGGCGTTGGCAAGTGTCCATTTGCGAGCCTTTTGTTATTCGAATTCGTTCCAAAACTATATACATGCCGCCACATACTATGTTTTTGTGGGCGAAGCCAGTGCGGCGGGCTCGAGTTTTTTTGTAAACAGATATAAAGATTCTGCTCCATCCGCAGTTCCTTTGAGTTTTGACTTCCTGTCGGATCCTAACTCAATTTATCTATAAACTTTTTTGATAATGACTCTATTCGTTTCTCTGGCCTCACTAATTACAACGTCGGCCACCTTTCGGGAAGTAATTAATTTCGTTTTTCGTTCGCACCAAAACGTGACTAGAATCCCAAAGAAGAATTTGTGGATATTGTTGACATTCTCGTCGAGGTTTCGTTAATTATGCCATTCTGCCAAGTTTTGGAATTGTGTGAGTTGATTAATGAGATGACATAATTTGGAGATCAATGTAGATATATTAACTTAAATAATGTAAACGATATCCGTTCATTAACAAATCTATCATTAACTTGAAAATATTTCAGTTTCAGCACAGTTTCGAATTTTTGACGCACTTGTATAACCCGTACACTTACTTCACTAAACATAAAACTACCATAATATTTAGCTCAAATCTAAATCTTACTTCCCCAACCGAATAACAAGACTAATCATCCAAAACCAGCAGGAAATCACCTCAACACACAAATGCAACCAGAAAAATACCAATTACAACAAAAGAAGAAACAAGAATCGTTTATTTGAGGTAGTAAAACAGAGGCAGGCATCATAAAGCTTTGTTCAAAGCCAGCGTCACACGTCTGCAAAGCGAGTGCACAAATAAACTAAGCAACTTGTCCCGGAAACCACAGTACACTAGTTCTGAAATAAGTTCTGCCCGCACTGGAGTTCGTTCTAACTTACTTTCCTTGGACTTTGGATGGCATTTGATGCGGTCCGCTTGACACGTGTTTAAATTAAATACATGTTTAAGAATTATTTTTTAACTTGGGTTATATTGTGAGTATCATTATTAAAAGAAAAGAAAGAAAAAGTGTTTATTTGTCACAAAACGACATACAATACAAGAAGATACTTAAGCTAAACCCTTAAAATAGTATTAGTAAATTAAGTTAGTAAAGACGAGAAATAAATCAAACAATAATAACATATATTACCTACATTTTGTTTCTAACAGAAAACAATAGGTTGAAAAAGATGTCAGGCAAATGCATGTCGTGATTGTGGCAAGAAGGCTTCCACTCAGCATATTGCTGTACCATGGGGGACCCACAGCACGGCGCTGATTTTCAGTGGTTGCCTAGGACGTGACGTATGGATACGCACGGATCACGTACGGACTACTACAACTATATAAAAATATATGAAAAATAATCTCTGAATAAAAAGTTAGGCGTGTTTTTCTAAGAATCCAATAAAATCACAAAAAAGCAGTAAGCAAATCAAATAAGTTTCTACTAATTTGAATTTACAAATAAACGTATTTACAAACTGGCATGACTCTTGTTTCTATGTCCTGACCTAGTTTTCCCATGTCATCAGAAACATCTAATATTTTGTAGTGCCATTCAATATTCTTATAAGAAAAACAAATAAAATCTTGTTTCCAACGGAAATACCCATCCGATGTGCACGACATATCGACTGTAACCCTTATCAAAAGTAGACATTATGGAGCCATTCGTCTAGCAAATAAAAAAATTACACGAGAGACAACACCATTTCTTTTTGTTGTCATATTTATTTGAGCTTCGTTTCCTTCTATTATGACGTAAGATAATATTACATGGAGTGAATCAAATATGATGCGGCAAATAAAAATGCTATACACGTGATATTAAAGAAATGAGAACGTTACAAAGAGGAAAAGGAAATAGATAAAGAAAATTTATAAAATTTATTCGGTCAAAAAGAGATTTTGCTTAAAGTGAGTGAAAATTAAATTAAACTAGGAAGCTTAGAGCTCTAAGCAAAACAAACCAAAGCAGACAATGCTACGCAAACAGTAATGAACAATGAACATCGGAGTGCATAGTTTAAAACTAACTAAACAGTATCAGGAAACTCAAACAGACGTAGGCGCTTTCTTGCGCTCAAACAGGATGTAGCACGAACGGTTTCGTCAAACAAAATTCAGTATTCTGTGCACACGTAGGAAAATACAATAATTCGAACGTGTCCAACCGATTTGTCGCAATGCAGACTTTGGTTTGGAGAGTTTTCAATATTTCCCTACGCTTAGAATTGAATTTTGTTGACCTATGTTGTTCCCTGTTTGACTTTTACGCCGATAGCAACTTACTGTTCCTCTGTTCGTAGTTGGCCAACTACAGTTACGACAAGAGTTTTATTTCGTTTTTGTGGATGAGAATTTGGCCAGTTGTCAAAATCAGATTGCGGTGGAATCAGTACGAGAGATTTATTTTAGATGAAGTACAGATGTTTCTCGCAGGAAAAAAAATTGTGACGTGCAATAAATATAAATTCGTGATAAAATAATCATCATTTATTTGACACATGAATTACAGCTTTAGACAAGCTGAGGATACTTCTGATTTCAATTTATGTACAGCAACACTTAAATTATATATGTCATCCTTATAAGCAAATGCACCTCTACCTGATGAAATCCATTAATATTATCTAGCAAAACAAAACTGAAAGGGGACGATAAATCTGCATAGCAGTCAATATTTATACCAATTTTATCAATGACATAAATTCTAAAAGTTATTTTCTTCTTTCCAGTGGTTTCTCAGTGGTGGCACCCGAAGTTGCAGTACCAGGGAAAACTACTGCCATCCTAGTGACTCTTCATGGAAGAGCTGGTGATGAGACCTTAGATCCTCTAAATGTCACCGTTAGACTTGAAACTCAGGACGAGAATAATGATGTGAAACTGCTGACTACTGCAAGCCAAATGATTATGGGTAAGTCCTTAAGAAATATTATAAGTGAAGATTTTAACGATATTTATTTATTTAGGATTTCCTATAAAGGACATACACAATAAATGTCTTTTAAATAGTATTTAGGTATTAGGTTGGTGTACTCTTTCACTTACAGGAAACCACAGCATGCACAATAAATTAAACAACGAAGTTAACAAAAAAATATAAAATATTCGATGAAATATTTAACACAAACCGGTGAGTTCAGATAGATAATAGATTGCGGAATTGTGAAAAAACATATAATATGAACCTATAACAATATGTAACACATAGTGACCTATTCTTAACCGAAGACATCTTAATAAGATATAATAGCTGCCTCAAATAGAGGTGGTATTGTTAAAAAATCACTAAAGAATATAATGATGATCACTTTAATGAAACATTATACCATCTGTTTTATTTCCATTCTCATTTTAAACCAGTACGGAAACTTTCTCATGATAGGTACCCTCAATGCAACAATAAAGAAATGCTGACAAGCTTTCAAAGTAAAAGGTGCATTTTTCTATAAAAAGGTAAGATTTATTATCAACTTGGAGTCTCTAAGGTTTTTCTTATTGTTCCGCTGTTTGAAGGATTGTTATAAATTGAAAAAAACTCAACTGGGATTCTTCCGCAGTTATCTTTCTTGCGGAATAATAAAATATTCTTTTGTGATTGGTTTTGGTTAAAAGCTGGTATTTATCCTATGTTTGTTACTCTTTTATGGAAAAACTACTAACGGCTTTTGATGTTATTACTGTAATATAGCTTATATGTAAAAAAAAACAAAGATAAAAAAGAAGAAAAAAATAAGGGTAGAGTTAGAAGTATTAAAAGATAGCTACTATTGTTTATTATATAAAATGTATTAGCTTAAAAAAACATAAAATATTTGGATCGCAGGAAACGAGGAAAATGCCAGCAACACACAATAAATGAAAAACCTACTCTTTAATAAAAGGACTATATAAAAATACGATTAGTATAAAACTCTCTTCAAAATTCAATAATGTTTTCCTAACAAAAATATTTTATCGGTACAAATACAATCAGAATGTAATATAGCCATAAACTGGTGAAACAACACCCAAGCCAAAGCTTATATTGAATTCAGAACTCGAATAACTGACAGCCTATGATTTCCGCTGAATAACCGAAATAGACACCTACACTCAGAAATACTTATTACGAGACTTTTTATTGTTAGAACGAAATGAAAATTGTCGTAAAACCTAATAATAAAATTGGAGGAAACGCCTTCTAATATGATTTCGATGCTTCGATCCTGAGAATCGTGTCCCAGATTCCATCAAGATATTACTACCGTAGTAAAAATCTCATTTCGTTCAGCAGACGGTGCTATTGAAAACTCGACTTATTGCCAAATAGATATAAACTGTGCTCAAAATTCACGTACCCGGAAATATTTTCCTTACAAGTGCCCCGAGTTATTGATATTTCGCCAAATTGTAAGGTAGTTTGGGACTCGAGAAATATTTGCCCGTGAATAGATTTGCACTACATTTTATTTACTGACAGTTTTACCGTGAAAAGGCAAATCAAGGCAATCTTGGCATTTTCAATACGAATGGAAAACTGTCTTGTTAATTTCTGTATCCTGTTATCAGACAATTACATTTAAAATACATTCAATAGTCAGCATTTAGAATGATCTTAAAACGATTGGTTTAGTAATATAGGAGGATTTGTAGATAATGCAAAGAAACTTGATTTGAACGAACAAAAATAAAACAAAATCTAGCCGGTAATAAACATGGTCATAAAACGCCAAACTTAAAAAAAAATTCAATGCCAAAAAACAACATATAATTAAACTACCCACTGTTAAGTCATAACAATTTGTCGGCATTGCCGAACTCGCTCAAATAAAGACCTTTATATTTATCTGCCACATATTACCGTACCCACTGCACGTCATAAAACCGTGTAATAATATCATCAACTAAGCCCAAGTTTTTAAATGAAAACTTTATAGGCAGACAAAACCATGTATCTTAAAGCATACACGAAAACACACTAGTTATTTTTCAAGACTATTTTTGTACTATAAGTGAGTGCACAGTGGGTAAAGGATTCAGAATAAATATCAACTTACGATATCTGAGGGAATCATAAACACATTTAAAGTACTCGACGCAAACTTCAGCCATTCCACTATCATAAAATGGTGGTGCTCTTACTAAAATTTGCCTTTTACTGTCGTGTCTTTTATTCCTATTGTTAAGTTTTAAATTCATTACTCAGTTACCTTCCTTTTAAATTTTTCCAGCAGTTGTAGACTAGTAGCTAAGTGCTCTTAATTTTGTTTTATTTATTGCTGTAATGATATGAAAATAAGAGGGAAATGAACTATGTCCCGTCAGCTGTTTATAGTCTCACACTAGTAATATGAGGAATTGTTGATTGTACAGAAAGCAGACTATTAACTACCCTCTACCCAATGGTAATATGATTACCAGAAAAAAAAAGGGTGGCTATTGGGAAGTGGTCGGTGGTAAACACAAAATATACAACATATTCTTGTGTATTTGCGTCAAACATGTCGCTGCCCAAAAACAATTTAATTGATGATATTATCAACGAAAATAGCAATAATGATTACTTACATAGAAAATTAAAACAAAATGAAAATATACGAAATCAAAGAGTAGAATTTACATTCAAGAATGACATTCCAAAACCAAGCAGCAAATTAAGCTCAAGTGGCACACTGCTCGATAAGTAATGCAATTAATAGTAGAGAACAATCTCGAGCACATTTATCTATGTCTAGATAACGCTGGAAGTTACATCAAACTTAACACTATAAATGGTAGAATTTGCAAAAATGCCAATGACCAATGTAATTGATGAAATTGACTTGAATAAAGCTGGTGCCAAAAATTATTTAGGAGAAGAAAGAACAATCACATTTAAAGTCGAATTTGCAGTAAAAGATGACATTCCAAAGGCGAGCAGTTTGAAATTAAACTCTCCTCGATAAGTAATGCAAGTAATAGTAGAGAAACAATCTCGAGCACATTCATCTATGTCTAGATAACGTCGGAAGTGCCGTCAGGCGCGTCGCTGCAGTATGCCAGCTTTTATTGTCGTTACTTCAACGTGGAATAAAGTTCTGTCGCGTTCTGCCCGCTGTTATATAAGCGTAGTTTCTGGTAACTGATTTAACGACTGTTCTGTGTAAGTTCTTGGTTTAAATATTGGGAAGTGATTAATTAGTCTTTAGTGGAAGTTGATTGAGTTTTTATATCTTTTTTCAACATAAAAAGGTTTTATGTATAAGAGATTAATTTGGGTCTTACCATTGAAATTTAAAAATAATTATCTATTTTCATGAAATAAAATCGTTGATTGATTTGTTTTGACTTTGGGCCTTAAGAATTTGAGTTAAGATAAAAGAAAGAAAGAAAAAGGCTTATTTGTGCCAGGTACGACGCACACCAAAAAAAAACAAGCAAAAACTTAAATACAAATATGAGTATGCGTCACAACCACGCAAAACGGTCATCGCTCAACTTATTGCTGGGACTCGCGAAGATCGTGTCAAACCCTATTTTAATGCCAAAGTTTATTTCAAATTCTTAATTGTGAAATTAGGCTATTTCAAGCGATTAGTTTAAATACCTACATTTAGATTCAAAGATTATCCAAAACGTTATAAAACAAAACATATTCCCTAAATCTAGTTCTAACTTCAAACGAATGACATACTAAACTAACTTTACTATTCTCTTAATAAAACATAAACTCGAATAAAACTGAAGTGAGTTTTCTCGTCAAATAAAGTATCGTCTAAGTATCACATTAAAAGACTATAAACTGGAACGTAAATACAGTCAACGAAATGAAATTTGACCCACTAGCACGAGATCCCACGGCTAAAATCTGCTGGTTTTAGAGTATACTATTGCGAATCTTATTCGACAGTAGAATAGATTATAGCAGAGTTTCCTGGTAATATTCAGCCACATTTGTTTATTTTTTATTTTTAGGCTTTGTCCTACTTCTTCTGTATCGGAAGCAACATCAGCCAGCTCTCTATTAGTAGCAAATTATGGGTTGCCAGATGTAAATACTTTGAACCCACAGATTGTGGTTAACTGAAAGTTCTCTACGTTTCACTTTCTTTCAAATGACGTTAAATGTACTCGAAAAACAAATATTGTATCTACGGTTAATTAACAACATAATTGTAATTAAGGTAATTTGCTGCTAGATATTGGCAAACAAGTAATCCATAATCTTTCGGTATGGGCACGCCCGGCGCAATAATTTTTAAAACTTGTTTGTACTTTTTTTTACTATTCTTCTCTGTTACTTTGTGATTGTTGTTGTTTTGTTTTGTCTATGTCGAATAAATGTTTTCTATTATATTCTATTCTAATTTAAGTCAAGTATGAATAGGTTACTTCTAGGCAAGCGTGCTTCTCCGTCGACCACATTATCGCTAACCATCAGTCTAGATAGTGGTCACACGAACCAATGGTTAAATATTAAAAAAAACTACCCAGCAGCAGTATTTTCTACTATTAAGGTTACACTAGTCAACGGCACGAACTATTTGGCGGCGGAGTTAAAATATTTGCTATCTCATCCGACATCGCGCAGGAAAGAGATAGACGCTGTGATGAGCAGTAAGAAGCTAGATCGTGTTCGTATACACACTCATAACGCTGTGTGATGCACACATGCGCAATTTCATTGCAGAGCGCCGACAGCGCGGCGGTGTGTGTGCAAAGATTACTATAATATACTTGTGTGTGGTTGCGGTGGCGCGTATGCAATTCATTGATAACATAAACATAAAAAATAGATGTTAGAACTTTGGATTATTACTGTGTGTAACGTAATTAGAAGGCACTCAATTTACTTGTTGTTATGCACCTATATTTACCCGCGACTTTGCCAACTTGACAATAAGATCTTTTGCGAAAATGTGAATTTACATAGATATTGTTATTATCGACAAGTAATGTTAGATTTGACTTTTTAATTATTTTTGGCGGCGGCGACGACAGAGCAGCGCGAACCGCTTGCGCGCTTATTGAACCTTATGCCCTTAGTTATAAGAATGAAAAGTGTTCGAGCGTCAAGTCGGTAGATTTTACGTTGGCAGAGCGGGCGCCAGGGCTTCGCTGACTGTAGGTATCGTACCAGCGCGTGCGGAAAGCTAGGCTCTATGCGCACGGGTGTAGGTCATGTCTTTATGTTTTTGTATTTTATTGCAGGTTGTGCAAATATTACAATGTGTGTTAAATAGGTATTTACTTACCTTAGCTAGTTAGCTATAACCTACAGGCGCCTCCCCGTAAGTAGGTATTTCATACCAGCCAGAGTCAGGATAACTGCTTTTTCGATAGCGCCACTTTGATGTGAGACTTGTTTTCTAGGTAATTAGGTTCATCAAATAAAAAATAATGTTATTTTGTAAATTGTTTATTGATTGTTTGTTTACAATAGCAGTTTGAAATATTCTCTTTGTTATCACAATACAATATAATAGCTTCGGGTGGCTGAGCCGAGCTTGTGAGTGTCGGCGCGCATAGTAGGTATACAAATAAAAAACCGGCCAAGAAGGGTTCCGTACCATTATCGCAAAAAAACATCACGTTTGTTGTATGGGAGCCCCACTTATATATTAATTTTGTTCTGTTTTTAATATTTGTTGTTATAAAGAAATACATCATTTGTGAAAATTTCACCGGTTTAGCTATCACGGTTTATGAGATACAGCCTGGTGACAGACAGACGGACCGCGAAGTCTCAGTAATAGGGTCCCGTTTTTACCCTTCGGGTACGGAACCCTAAAAAGAATCATCAAAATCGGTTCACATTAAAAAAGTATTGAGGTAAGTAACAAAAAAAATACAGTCAAATTGAGAACCTCCTCCTTTTTGAAGTCGGTTAAAAAATAGCTTCCTTTTGTGTTTGTCCGCCGCTGAAGCCGAGTCGATATCGATATAACAGATAGGTACCTACATAATAATGAACTTTCGATATAAGTAGGCACGACTATCGAAAATCTTAAAATACCTAATCTAATTGGAATCTAATATCCTAATATATACAACAGAACTCTTCAATAAACAACGGCAAATCTCTCGGGATTGCTGCGATCGCAAAACTGTTTATTGGTTAGGCCTTTTGATAACATAACGTCAAGCCGGTACGCTCTAAAGGGGTACGCAGATTTGTACAGTTCACCCTGAAAGATACACTCTCATTGCACCGGTTATGTTAGTTTTATGTTAGGTATTCAGGTAATCTATTCAGGCATAAATTTGGGCATTTTAGGCTCAGATTTTCTCTAATCTGAGATTATAGGTATTATTGAACTTGATCTTTATGTACCACAACTAAAAAAATTAAATATAACGAAGAAACAAAAACAAGAACACCGACTTCCGAAATTAGTTATTTTTCACTTTGTAGTGTTTTTATTTGGAAGTCGGTAGTATTTTTTAAAAAGATTTTCTAATTATAGATAAAGATCGGCAGTTTGTAATTTTAAAATTTTATAAATGCGCGTGAAACATTAGAATTACAAGTCTGTGTTTATTTAGGTATAAAAGTCATGTCAAGCGCCCTCATGAATTGTACAAAATAAATTCGATAAAAGATTCAACTTACCCATTGTTACTTGAACTGCTGAAGAAGAAGATCACTTCACTGACGCAACAAGTTCAAATTCAAACGCCATGTAAATCAGTATGAAATCCCACGAACGCCAGGGTCAGTAAAATTTCGGACCAATTCAAAATAATCAACACAACACATAAAGGAATATCGGAATCCAAAGTTCAAGCCAGGGGTCAATGTTATAAAATATTATACGAATACGTTATCGTCGATATCACAATATCAATAACATACACCGCACGCGCGTAATTACGGTGACGTATATATTATGCAGCAGACGATTGAGGCCCCTCTGGGGCAGCGGGGCGCGGGCGCCGGGCGGTAGCTAAACTAGTGAGCGTGTGTGTGTGTAGGTGTAAATGCGCCGCACGCGCACCCCTCCGCCCCACTGACCGGGGAGGAAATTTGTAGCGAGATGGATGATGATTTAGAACGAAAACGAGCGCGCGAAATTTTATAAACAGACCTTTGGGAGTCTGGATATCATGAAAAAACCACTGAATGTATCTGTTCAAAATAAAATTATTTGCATTGTTGAACAACTAATCTATCCCTGTATGGAGGCCGTTTTTCAATTTTCTTTCTTCTTATGGTACTTATTTGCGCCCAAAGATGCGTTAAAATTGGTGTTGAAATATGGAACTTTCGAAGCTCATAACTTTCATGCTATTTTTTTTTTGTACTTTTTGCTTCCATACAGGACTAGATAATGATGAGACAAATTGATATAATTTTTTATTTTGAACGTACATCGTCAAACAGTGGAGTAAAACCCAAACTACGTTTGTATGGAAGAATTTTGGACTAGTGCAACCTTAAGTATAATTCGTAAAGAATAAATGTCATCAAAAAAAAATCCTGCAGATTTTTGCGGTGGGATCTTCGGCTACAAGTCTTGAGTAACCTTAGTAACTTAAATAATATCTATCTTTAGATCAGACGAAAGTTCAGATTAGATAAATGAACGAGATTAGACACGTAACTAGCCATTAGTAAGTAATGGATTTTCACCCCTTTTCTTTCTGTTAGATTAAGTTCATTTATTTAGTAAAAAAGGGTGAAAGGAGTCGAGTAAGTTTCTAGATGTTTTTTACTTTTGAAGTTGATGAGTGAAAGTAAAGATGTTTGGCTTGGATGCTTTGATACGTTTAAAAGAATCAAAAGGCAAAGTATTTTTAAAAGGCAAATTATTTTAATTTTAATAAGTAGGTATTTAGGTGAAATACCTACTTATTAAAATTAAAATAATTTGCCTTTTAAAAATACTTTAATTTGAAATAGTTTTTCACATTAGACCGTCAGTTAGGTGACTTGTTTTAGCTATTAATATGTTAGATGGATGTATATTATAAGCATTTTCACCAAACGATAAAAAATTCGTTGGGCAGGCCATGTCTGCCACACCAACTGTGGGCCAAAGTGGGCAATGTGCTTCCTTTTTCCAGTTCCGGTGAAATCTGTATTGTTCGTATATACAGATTACACCAGAACTGGATGAAGGAAGCGTGAGTTCGTGGAACTTTGTCCAGCCCCCCTAGCCAAGTTATAAACGTTTCGTATCGAATCACTTTCTACAATCGTAAACGCCTTCTATTTGTATGGTCTCAACGCGTAACTTAACGTTCAGATGTGTCATTCCCATACATTGATTCGTTTTCTACAAGTGTTATCGATAGTAGATTGTCAACTACATAATTATGCAGAAGTGGAATAGAACAGACTAGCAAAAAAAAATCGTTAAATACACGGTATCCAACATTCCGACCAATACTGATTAAAACTGACATGATGAGATTCCTTTACAGTCCCACCTCTAGAGGAACAATTCAACATTCCAAAAAACAACGACTGGTGGACAGGAACAATGTGTTGTTCCTGTCCACCAGTCGTTTAAAGTCGCTTTAAACTTCGATTTTACGAGAACCAGGAGGATTAATTATAACACTTAATTTAATCCAAACAGCGGTAATGAACAAAGCGTTGAATTTTGCATTGTGAGGCTGATTACAAACATACCGCTTATCGTATAAAATGGAGATATTGTTGCAAAGTGTGCCCATTATGTCACTGGTTTACGAGTAACGTCTGGGACATGTATGGACTTTGTTGCAATTGGGTCGGGGTTGCACGGATGTAGCGTTCTGGCTATTTTACTGCTGCGAGTCCGGATATGTTATCAATTGCTTTAGATTACAGCCCTTCCTGATCTTTTGGAATAGAATAAGAAGTGGCAATACAATAATATTATTTTGAAGTAACGTTTTTCGGTATCTTCGTCCATGTGTTGGTATTCTTTGGTAAAAATAAAAAGGTTATTTAAAAATCAAAAACCCCACTGCTTAAGAAGCGAAATAAAAGCCTGTAAACAAGAAAAAAACATGCTGTGCAGTCGGAGGATACTTAACCCAATCGATGGGCTTGGAAGAGAAAAAAATTGCAGCTCCCACAATTAGGCGCCTAAAATCCGCCATGTTAATTTTTTTAACGTTACTTATCTAAGAATACATGGGCAATCAAGACCTATTTAACGATGTCTTAATTATAAAATTCGTCAAGTGGTTTGAAAGATATGAGATAATAAATAATATTACAAACATACAAGATACGCGCGAAAAACGTAACCTTTTTCTTCAGTCGGGTTAAAACACACGACATTTTATTTTTTTTCCTTGGTCTGCTGCTAATAAGGTTTTCTTTATTTAGCCTAGCTAAACCAGAATTTTGTCTGCTTTTGTTGGGTAAAAATTTGTTTTGATTAACATGAAAGGCATCAAGTCTGCCTTTGTACTGCAAATAATCCCCGAAGGCTTATGTCCATGCAGGCAGAGGTATGTACACCCAACTGATTAAATAATTATGATTATCATAAACTCTCTCTCGCTTTAATTGAAATTTTCTTTATGACAGACCCAAAGTACAATTTTACTTTGCCTTGTTGTAATTGTTTGATACCCATTTTCTTGAAAACAGAAAAGAAAACAGATTACATTTGATTACGATTTCAAATCAAGGATTTCTTTTCGAGTTTATTATCCTAGTTTGTCTCATGAAGTCCTAGAAAAACTTGAAAAATAAGTAGGATGAATAAGAATTTGGAGTGCAATCTAGTTCGAGCTTGTTTGTCGACTCTATGAGCCTGCCTCTTTCTTCATTACATCTGTCCTTCGCCGAGAAAAAAAGTTAGTGGCTGCTTTTTACGCTCGCCATTTTAAAAGAAGATGCAGCCTGTTATGTTCTCTGTAATATAACTGGTTTGAATTTGTTGGTACAGATAATTAACTAATAATTTATTTATATTTTCTATCTTAATATATCTTACTAATATTATCAATGCGAAAGGTAAGATGGATATATGTTTGTTACTCAATCACGCTAAAATGGCTGAACGGAGCTGGATGAAATTTGGCACAGCGATATTTTATAATCTGGAATAGGGCATAGGCTATCCCGGTATAATATTCCCTTGGGATAAGAAAACACTTTTCACGCAGGCGAAGCCGCTGGCAGAAGCTAGTTGCACATAAAATTTTCTAAAACGATAATGCTAATCAATAGGACAGGTATGAGTTATGAACTTATTATTCACTAGGAAGTAAAAATGATTAACTGTGGTGATTTAATACCTTAAAAACAGCAAAATATTTCTTGAATTATGGCTAAGCTATGTCCGTCAATGAGAATGCAGACAAAGAAGATAAATAAAACCATTTTTGAGCTGCTAGGTAGCATTTGGTTGAGAAGAGCCTCCCCAACTGGCGTCAAGATCATAATAAAACGCCCTAAGTAAGCTGGTAACAGCTGGCACTCGGTCACCACGATGATTCCCTTGGTCCATCACCAAAGGCTCTCATCAGAACCACTACAATCGGAATACCTTATTTAATAAATACATAAATTCGATAGTTATCTGCGATAAATAATTTGATTTATGTGGTTGGTACTGGTACTGTGAGGACTTCTTGCTTTTTATAAGACTGGCAACAGAGTTAGTTTTGGAAGGTGATTGAATCGGAACGTAAGGAAAATTATTGAAGATGTTTTTGTTTAGCTCTGCTTATCACTTCTGTAAAGCCGATTAATGTTGGTGTAATGTTGTTGATACAAAATAATATATCAAAGTTATCATCATCATGAGCCTATTAATTTTCCCACTGCTGGGACACAGACATCCTCTCTGTGAGAGAGGTAATGGAACTTAATCCACCACGCGGGCCCAGAGCGGATTGGTGAATGTGAATGTCAAATTCGAAGAAATTTATTAATTTAAATAAATGTCTTCGAATTTTTGGTTCTAGGACATGACGGTTTTCCTTCACCGTTTTTAAGAGCAGTGGTGATGAAATAATTTACATAAAGTAAAGCGCTTGGGTTCGAACTCATGGGCAACATCAACTGGGCCACTACTGCTCCCATATCAAAGTAATTTCTGATTATCATTAAGAGCTCTTCGAGCTAATAATGTTCGTTTTTGCGAAGATCGCAGGCATGTTTATCTAATAGAAACCATCTACATGTGCGTTCAAAAAAACTTCGGTCTAAATACCTAGGACGAAGTAAGAATTATTTTAAGAGCCATGTAGATAATAGAGTTTATCTAATAAACCTAATTGAAGCCAGACTAAAGGTGACCTAGTCTTATCGTGTTAGAGAGGCGTTCCATTTATCCATTGTCAGAACAGAGCCTTTTTTCGTCTTTTTCTAGTAAGTGGGTTCAGCAAGTACCGAGACAAAGGCTATATTGTGGTAAAAGCTTTTTCCACGGGTTTGCTCCAGTGATCTGTGCTACCGAAACCGTGTATTTGTTCAGGACTAAAAGCCTATGATACCTGTATATCACCTGTCTATGATACCTGATCAAATGCACGGTTTATTGCTGACAATATAGTTGCAGTCTATCAGTGAGAGCATCGTAATCGGAACAGCACTGCCGGGGAATACCTTTTAGAACCATTAAAAAAAAACAAACAAATTCTTACAAGACTGCAAGGAAAGGGTTATGTTTTTCGCGCGTATCTTGTATGTATATATGCATTTAATATTCTTTTTCTCAAACATGCTTGGAAATTTGAACATTATTTTGACAACCTTCTTCGAGATAAATCGAAATTGCTGTACTGGCCATATACATGCGAGCAGCGGCCGGCAAAAGTTGTATGAAAATCCATATCTACCAAATAAATTACATAGTAAACTCATACCTGTCGTGTTATTTAAAAATGGAACGATCTTTTACTCCGAAACATGGCAACCAAGGAGGTAACTTATCACAGGTTTTATTTAAATTTCGAACTGGCTTGCAAATAGATCGCTGTTTATTGAAAAAAAAAAACAGAAGAACACTAACGCGGGAACAATTATTGTTGTTCGTCTTTGATATTGACAAAATGAGTTCTAGGTACTTCTTAGTTTTAATTTCCGCGCATTATTTGAGAAAAGTACTATACAAGCCTTGGCCACAACTAGGCATTGTTAGACTTACGTATGTGTGCCTCGGCTTCGCCTCGGCCCACATTTACACGTTCGTCCATCAATGCCTCTGTTGCTGGCCGCTGCAGTAATGTACTATATCTACATTCACAACGTAATGTTCCAAATAAAAATTCAAAAAACATTTTATAAACACGTACTTTATATTCGTAGATAGGTAAAATAAAAAAAAAACCATTACAGTGCAACATTTTCCTTCGATTTTCAAACAACTGCATCATACAAGAACTTTTTAATTTTTATAGCACACTTATACTTGTTAATTTACTGGCTATTTGTTAATTTTTGTTGTTAATTTATGGGCTCATTGACTTAATGTAGAAAAGAGGTGTCATTGTCTATGGACGCGCGCTGCGCAATCATGCGTAATGAGAATCTAAATTGCCCGCCATATCACATATTTTTTCCGTTTCCACTTTAGTTTTATTTCAATTGTATGAGTGGAGATAAAGAAGTGTATGCAATGGCATATAATTATGTATCAAAACACTCGCGTAATATTATTATCACATTCGGCTTCGCCTTTTGCTCAAACCTACGCTCGTGTTTTAATAACCTCTATTATATGACCATTGCATAAACTACTATTATTACCTCATATCTTTCAAACCGATAGACGGATTTATATCATTAAGACATCGTTAGATACGTCTTGACCACCCAAGTGTTCTTAGACAGGTGAATTTAAAAAAAAAATGCAAATTATTTTCTACTTTTTAGTTTGGTTTTCTATTAAAGCGTGTTTTTAGTTTTTTTAACAACAATTTTTTCTCTTTATTTTTTAGTTTAGGATCGCAGCAGGTGGCATTCTGAGGTTTCTGCCTACCCCCATGGAAAAAAGTCATGAATGTATGTATGAATGTGAATAATATTAGTTCTGATAACGCGACGGGTAAAAAAATAAATAGCATAGCTTTTATCCAAATGAAAATGTAAATGGACTCATTAGATCCTGTGATATGTCATAAAAAGGACTGCAGATTAGACCTTTGTACCGCACAGCTCTCTTTTTCACAAATTACTTTTGGTAATGGATGTAATTTTGCAGATAGGCTGGTTAAAAATATAATACACTCTTTATGTTATTGTGCCGTTGATATTTTTTTTTGTAATTTTTAGACTGAGTTACCTTATCAAACCAAACAAAAAACTGACTTTTTAATAGGCCTTTTCCCTGCATTGCCAAAAGTGCTTAACTTTTTTTCCTTTTGGCATACAATTTTATGGCATAATATTGTATGGCATAACGTTTTCGCATAATAATACTGTGGTTTAATAATAGTTTGGCATAATGCAATGGCTAGCTTAATAGTTATCTGGTCTCACTTTTTAGCATAATTTGGAATTGTACAAATTTTTAAGGCATAATGTTTTTTGAATTTAAAAAAAATAAATGTTAATTTTATTTATTAACGTTATCTATACTTACTATAATATAATATTATAAAGAGATAAGATTTTTTGTTTGTTGTTTTGTTTGTACCGAATAGGCTCCGAAACTACTAGACCGATTTAAAAAATTCTTTCACCATTAGAAGGCTACATTCTTCCTGAGTGACATAGGCTATTTTTTAATTCTGAAAACGTGTACTGTGGGGTGGTCCACGGGGAGGAAGCTGCGGGGAATAGCTAGTTTATTATAACTTGGGAATTACTCTATTGGGTTAGGTTAAGGTGCGGCCGCGAACATGTTTGTTTTTATATGAGTTACATTGTAAATATCAATATGCTTTATAAAATTATGCTTCATTATTATTATACGAACAGTATTTATGGCAAAACATAAACATTACGCGTAATTATCATTATGCTCAATTTCGTTATGCCAATGTTAATTATGACAAAATATTTTATGCTTATCATTACTAAAAGCATTTTCCTAACTGTTTTGCGGTCGGTTTCCTTTCTAACCATATATAGCTGAGTAGCAGTAGCAGTATTTTACATGGAGCGACTGCCTATTTGACCTCCACAACCCAGTAACTGGGTAACACGATAACCCTCGGCAAGACTGGTGTCAGGCAGCCAAGACCTAAAGTGCTTTCCAAGGCTTGGAGAAATCTGGTATATTAAGATCCACCCATCGAGTGATCTCAGAATGTTACAATAAAGACAAAGACCATTTACAATATTTATTTTTGAACGTAAGAGTTTTATTTCACAGCCTGTTTCCTATGTTAAACGAAGAGACACTAAAAAACCCTACATCTCACTTCAAAATCCAATCAAGTCCTGACAAAAACGCGAACCTGCCTCCGTTAATCGAATCCCTTTTTAGCTCAAAATCAATACCCGGCAAAATGAGGTAGGTTCTCTATCATTACGTTAAACCTACCATTCGGAGGCACTTCGAAAATCAGTGTGTTAAGGCGATGACAGACAGCCAGCGAATTTGAGCGAGTAAAACAAGCGAGACCATTCACACCTGCATGACCCAAAGCTTAATAGAAAATCAATGTTACATATTATTCTTTGAATTTAACGGGAAAAACTGTATAATACAATATAGATGGTTAAATTGTCTTTGAGATGGTGACCATTTCATACAAATACAACCGATGGTTTTGGTGTGATTGTCGTTTTTCTGACCGAAATAGGCATAACTTTACAAATTAATTACACTAAGTTATACAAGTAAAATTTTAAATATTCTAATATCAAATTACTAAACAAATTATCTAGTCTTACACGTATTTTTGACAAAAAATTAAAACAAGTCGTTTAGCCGTGATATTCAATTTAAAATCAGTTAAAGTCGTATATCTGCACCTTAATATTATAGCTCAAAGCGATTGGCAATCCCCTCCAAAGATATCGGATCGTGGCCTAATGAATCATGATTGCTGTGCCGATAGTGTTGTTAACGCATGGGAGCGATGTCGATAAATACAGATATCGACAGTGTTGTTCCTGTGTGTTTTAGCTAATTAGTTATCGGCATAGTGGTAGATTTGTATGTAATGACTTTGAAATTGATGGCGTTGTGAGTGGGATGAGATTTTATGGCGAAACTGATTCAATTCAATAGTAAAACGATTGATAGGAATTGGTAACTTTAGAACTGTGAGTTGCTTGTAGCCAAAACACAGTGACATACATTAGACATTAAGTTTAATCGACTCTAGCTAATGAACATGTTTTATGACACTCAGCATTATGTTTGTTTAAGTGAAATAATTTTTGTAATTTATTTTTAGAAATTATTTTGGACAAACATCTAAATACAATATTTTATTTTTCATAGTATGATTTTAGACAAAGGAATTCTAAATACCAAACCTATGACTGACTTATACAAATTATTTATTATAACTTGAAATACCTAACTGCATTACTGCAGACAGGTACTAGGTATTTTCCTCACAGCACACTTCTATTTTCTCCGAGACTTCAACGCCAATCCTCTTACGATCCACATTCAACTCTTATATCAGGTGTTAATGCTTCAAAGCGATTGCTAATTTCATCTCAAAGAAATCCGATTTGCTCTGCAGTGACTAACGAAGCGAGCCGTCGGTGTCAGCTGTACGCCTGTACCATCTCATCAGATCATACGGAAAAATTAGATTGCACGTATAGCAAAAGGAAGATGGTCTTGTTAGGCTACTCGTTATACTCTGTCGTATTATATGTAAACGTTCAAGCAAATATGGAAGCGAGAGCGAGGGAATTTGTTTGTACAAGGACGTATTTGCTGTGCTACATATGCACAGTTTTATTAGAAAGGAAATCGGTTTTGCCTTGATAGTTTCGTTGGTTTTGTGTAGGAGATCGGAAGGAAAGTTTCAGAAATGAAGGTGCGTTTATGTGGATTGCGATGATTGGTATATTTTATAATAATTCGGAAGATGGTTCGAAATTCATAACACTCCGTCCAGCCTGTTGTTTTACTTTTGACAGCTCAAAATTAAAGATTTAGTGATGAAGTAATGCGCTACCGATTCGAGTACTTATAACAATCCACTTTTAAAATTTAATGATTCAATTTTAATCGATTGAACATACGATAACACATGTTTTTATTCAAGTGAAGATTCCAGTTTATATAGAGAAGAATCCATCGATTCATCCTAATAAAATCGCAAGTATTTTATTTGCTGTTTTTCTATATTTATTATCCAATATTACTTTTTTCAAAATATATTCTGCATTGGACGGGTGAACCTTAATTGCAAGTCTTATTTATTATTACATTATTATTATGTAACAAATATTCAATTTACAATGGGATACTTACTGCTACGTATTCGTTCGATTTAACTGTGAATTTAAAAAAGTCGGTATAATGGAGTGAACAAGCACGTCACTTCACTACTGTAAGCTTCGATGAAGTATAGCATTTTATTGTTTATGTTTGCCTGTTACCAATTATGAAGTTTCATAGACGTGCATTTGTCAAAATTAAAATAATAGGCTGGACGCAATATAGGTATAATATTTATTGTAAAGATTGTCTGCTGAAGAAAATCTGTAAGCATGCAGGCTGGCTGTAAAATGGTATTGGCTGGATTCGAACACTCATTTGAATTTAGAATCAATTTGAATTTGGAGAACGCGTCGATATTTTTAGCGCAGTGTTATCTAAATGTGCTAATATGTAAACACATAATTTACAAAGTCAGCAGAGCGTTTCTAAAATTGTTGATTTTTTTTCGATCTGGTTCTGTGAGTAGTACTAAAGATAGAGAAAAGAGCTGATAGTTTCTTTGCATGTGGTGATAATTTATTTAAGATCGCGAAATGAAAATGTATTTATTAGTGTCACTGGAGCCGGACAATTCGAGAATAATGTAAGTAACTAAAATAAAAGTTATTTCATTACATCATCATCGTCAGCCTTATAATGTTCCCACCGCTGGGACACAGGCATCCTCTTTGTGAGAGAGGTAATAGACCTTAATCCACCACGCAGGTCCAGTGCGGGTTGGTGGATGTAACACGTTTTCGAATTTTTGGTTCTAGGACATGCCGGTTTCCTCACGATGTTTTCCTTCACCGTTTTAAGAGCAGTGTTGATGAAATAATTTACACAAAGTAAAGCAATTAATTGTAATTACATTTGGTTTTTGATAATAAAGAGACAAATAAAAAAAATATGCAGGCAAACATCACATAGGCAGTCGCAATAAATCCATCAATATATTAACATTTCGATCGCAATCATAACACTAGTTTGATTGACTTCAAACGCCAGGGGAAAATGGCGGCTTATATTACCATAAAAAACTGATCTTTCACAGGCGAACTTTTGATTTAAAAGCAACAATTTTTTGCCACAAAAAATGAGGTATGACATTATTATTTTTATACTAGCTTGTAACGTGAAAGTAGAAAACTATCTCACGCAAACGTACCTACTATCGTACATATAGTTGTTCCGGCTCAGGGTGTAGTGTATGTGAGTTTATATGTTTGTAAACGCACCCACGATTTCTTTGACGACGAAGAAATTCCTTGTGTGGGGCACCGTGTTTTAAAAATAAAAACAAAAAAAGATATAGATTATCAGCTTTATTAAGCCAAGCCATGATCTACCCATATTCTAAATTGAAACCTTCCTTTCAGCCATTGAGACAAATATACATACTTTCACATTTATAGACTAAATAAATTAAGCCCTAGCCCCATTTTAAACAGCGATTAATGTTGTATTTATTCTGTATATTTTTGCCACCAATAACCATGTTTCTTTATTTTACATCAGAAAAATACAATACCAATCCCACCAGCTTTACAAACGTTAATAATAAACCATTCGAAATATACTTCCAACAGCAAATAAAAAGAGAAAAGCAACAAACAGAAAACAGCATTAAAACAGAAAATATACAAGATTCAGTTTTTCACTTCACACACAAAAGGGATTTTTTTTATTCGTCCAATCGAATCGTTTCCTGTGCTCAGACTTCAATGCCTTTGAGAACAAACCTTACTTGTTTGTGCGTCCGAACAAAGCCAATCTCTCAGATTCCTATGCAAAACACTTCCTCTGCGCAAAATATTATGTACTATATTCTTATTCTGTGTCATGGAAATTTTATATCGTTTGTCGCCGAATAATAAAGAATGCTGAGTAGCCAGTTGAAAAAAATTGTGTCCTTTTAAAAAATGTTCTTTTTCCTTTCTTCTATTCCGACACCCCCGTGATTCTTTTTAAGTTGCTCTGTAACTTTTCGACCTACATTTATTTTTGAGGAGCGTTAAAAGTTGAAACATGAATCTTTTTAACGTTTGCTCTTTCTAAGTTCAGCTGTTACATTTATTTTTAGAAGTGTTATCTTAGTTATGAAGTTAAAAATAAATGGGACTGAATATAGAGACAGCATAAGTTAACTTTTCTTTTACACTGGCTATGAAATTTTATATATGTACATAGTTCTAAACGTGTATTGAGCTCCAATTCCCCCCTAATTTGTTTTAGTATTAATTATTATATTGTTAATTAATTACGTTACAGTCCAATCCAGGTCTTTTTATCTGAGTACAAGCCTCCCGATGGGATTTCTCGTTGGAGAAACAGGAGCTTATGGGGTTTAATCTTTAAATGTCCTTTATTAGTGCTCACCTTCGACTTATGGGTCTCTTCTCTCTTGTGAAATATGTTCATGCTTCAAGACCATATAGTTTAGGCTACCCGTTGTCTGTCAGTAAATAAAACGCCACCAGTAGCTGCAAACTGAAATCTTGCATAGTTTGAATCACACAATTTAAGCAAATTGATTCAACAGTTTAACTAAACCAACCTTTTCGTCTTCCAACAGAAAAAAAAGCTAAATTGCCTCCTGAACTGCACCTTGTAAATAAAATACGCCCCGAAAGGTTCCAATTTTCCGGCACATGGACAGATTTGCCTTGCTACGAGAAACTTGGCAGCCGTTGTAGAACTGAACGGTATTTTTCACTAGGAGAAATGGCTTACCTCCAACGTCAATATTAAGAGTACTGATTATATAGGGACTGAGTTACTTATGTTAATTAAAAAGGGGGTTTAGATTAGGTGGGTATGCGGTAAAGTAACATTGTTTGTTTAGATGTAATAGTCTCTCGAAGTACTGACCTGGCTAGGAAAATTCTTTAAGTACCTTGCTTAGTACCATCAGCTACTTTTATACCCAAAAATAAGTGGTACCTGTGGCTAGTTTAAAAATAATAATGTAGTTATTAGTACTAAAATAGAGGAGGAAAACCTTTACATCTCCACTTAGTGCAATTATTTGAATGATTTGTTTATATTTTCGGTGTTTCTGGCCCAATTATATTTGTTATACCTTAATTAAGAAAACATCATCCTTTTCGAATTCTAAAATCCATTACACCAGAAAAATCAAATCTCTAAAATATTGAAACCGGACACAAAAATATTGTTCCACATTAAACATATATTTTTTCAGTTCTAAATTGGAGAGAATCCGTAACAAATTTTTGTTTGAGAATTTTGAACATGTAGCAGAACTCAATATGTTCGGACGAGCTCGTTATCGGCCGGTTTCATCTATGCCGCGATATTTCTTTTGTGGAGTAGAAATATTCGGAGCTGGCACTATTTCAGTTAAGGTTGTCGGTTATTTTTGTGAAAGGTATCTGACCGAGTTCGTATTGATATTGCTAGCTATTGCAGTGGAGTTGTTCTTTCAACTTTAGGTTTGTTAGTTCTGACATAGCGATTGATTTCTTCTGATTGGTGTATAAATGAGGTCACCTTCCTACACTTATCTATGTAGAATAATTAAAAGGGCAGGAAGATGTGACCATTTATTTTATATTTGAGGGTCGGCGGAGCATGCCTTCTTTTCACATACATCTCCTTTTTCCACCATCTATATCGAAACGTTGCAATAAAGATATATGTGCTATTCCACACAAGAATGTACTATACTCTTATTATAAGAGCTTTTTAGGGTTCCGTACCCAAAGGGTAAAAACGGGACCCTATTACTAAGACTTCGCGATCCGTCTGTCTGTCTGTCTGTCCGTCTGTCACCAGGCTGTATCTCATGAACCGTGATAGCTAGACAGTTGAAATTTTCACAGATGATGTATTTCTGTTGCCACTATAACAACAAATACTAAACACAGTATAAAATAAATATTTAAGGGGGCTCCCATACAACAAACGTGATATTTTTGCCGTTTTTTGCTCGATATTAGTAACGGCAACAGGTAGACGGCAACAGGTATTATCTACAAAAAATAATAATTATATGAATTGAAATAAAATAAATTAAGGGGGGCTCCCATACAACAAACGTGATTTTTTGGCAGTATTTTGCGATAATGGTAAGGAACCCTTCATGTGCGAGTCCGACTCGCACTTGGCCGGTTTTAGGAATGGCATCCAAGTTATGTAATAATTTACCCATTACAACAAGCGATCTTGACAAGTTAAACCATATCAAAAATACTCTCAATTTATTGGGCGAAAAAGCTACACAGAAAATGAGTACCTGGAAGACAAATTGTAATCTAATGACATTTTATTTATTAATATTTAAAGTTTTATTATTATTACCATTTATTAATTAGAAATTATAATTACAATATTCGTTTGGCATTGAGAGCAAGACAGCGTTCATTTTATTAATATTGACACCTGTACCTTTTACTTACCTATGTTCTACAAATAAAATATTTGAATTTAAATTAAATAGTCACCTCCTGTCTAGCCATATTTTATAATCTTTCAATCAATCCAATCAGCGAGGTTTTGGTTTTCTTCTAATAAAAGTAATAAAAGCAAGTCGGAGGAAAAGTAGTTCTTACTCTATTCTATTTATTTTTTGATGACTTGGAAGATTTTTACCCTGCATTTGTAAAACGGTCATCCTGCAAGCCTTGCCAATATTTTTACACACAATCTTCTTTTTAAATTTGTATTAGTAGTCTCACCAATTTATTTGGAGTCGGATTGTGTTAATCTTCCATATATTACAAGTAATAGCAATATAAAAGTTAGATATTATTTAGTAGTCTAACCTAACATTTAACATGCAAAAACAAATGCCACTGCAAAAACAACTACATGTAAGAATAAAAACTGGCCAAGTGCGACTCGGACTCGCGCACGAAGGGTGCCGTACCAATCTATCTAGCCTTTTTCCCAATTATGTGGGGGTCGGCTTCCAGTCTTACCGGATTCAGCTGAGTACCAGTGTTTTACATGGAGCGACTATCTATCTGACCTCCATAACCCAGTAACTGGGTAACACGATACCCCTTGGCAAGACTGGTGTCAGATCTCAAGCTTCTGACTACTCGTGACGATTGTCAAAGATCTTCAAATGACAGCCGGGACCAACAGCTTACAGTGCATGCCGAGGCACGGAGGAAACTCGGTATTTTGTGTCACCCATCCACGGACTGACCTCGTCAAGCGTTGCTTAACCTTGTAGATTGACCCATGCGGCTGTTATTATTTAGCCACGAGCTCCTCCGAAAGGTTCCGTACCACTATCGCAAAAAACGTGTTTGTTGTGTGGGAGCCCTACTTAAATATTGATTTTATTCTATTTTTAGTATTTGTAGTTATAGCGGCAACAGAAATACATCATCTGCGAAAATTTCAACTGTCTAGCTATTACGGTTCATGAGATACAGCCTGGTGACAGACAGATAGACAGACGGATCGTGGAGTCTTAGTAGTAATAGGGTCCCGTTTCTAGCCTTTGGACGGAACCCTAAAAATGGCGACGTAAATCCATAGCTAAAACAAAATTGTATTTTCGAACATGGCAACCCTACGTGTGACAGCTACGCTAGTTTCACTGCGGTGAGCTTTCTTTTTTCATTGCCAGTTTCCAGTAAAAAGTACGGCCTTCAAACGTAAACTTTTTGTTTGCTTTTTGTAAGTTAGAGCTTTATTTATTTAAAAAATAATTTTTGACCACATTATTGTCTGATAAAATCTTGTCTGATGTTATTTCAGTATTATCTGTTTTTTAACCGACTTCGAAAAGGAGGAGGTTCTCAATTCATCGGAATATTTTTTCAGTTATATTTTACGGTAGTTTGAGTTATTTCAGTTAAAATTTGTACAGGTTTTTAACGTGGTTAAAGCAACCTAATACGAATTTAATTAAAACTTATGAAGATTTGTCTCTCTTCATCTCTCGCATTGATCAAAGATCAACACAATAAAGTAGAATGAGATTAATAAAACAAATATTGCTACTACAAATTTACTGACAATAAAAAGCACAACAAATAACCCACTTCTATTAACATACCGCACTTCTAAAATCGCTTCACAAAACTACCACTAAGAATACACCGAACACAACACAATTCGTCGCACATAAGCCGCACGTACAGCACTGCAGATACAACACCACTCCCGCAGTTTTATCTGTTAAATAAACCAAGTTCCTGAATCAAGTCCCGTACATCAGTTGCTGATACATCGCATGATTAATCCGATCAAGTGAAATTAAGATTTATCTTTACCAAAATTACGTCGCATTTACATTGAAGAATTTGAGCGGAATGAATGTGGTTTTGCTAGTCAGGTTATTTTTGTATTAAATAGCTTTGGGATATTATGAACTTTAATTGGCAGATGGAAATGACTTTGGTATGTTTGGCTGGATTTTCAAGGAGCTTTTCCATCTGTTTCGAGTTAAATTTAATTCGATTACCCACAAATGTTACGAGTCACTTCCAAAAAAGCTGCCTTAAAATATTTTTCGTCAAATTACTCCCGTCCTCTTTCAATTTTTTTCCACTTCTGAATTTATTTCCCCTTCTTAACCATGTCCCCCAACGAGACGAATTGAAGATGCTTCAGTCACTTAATCCGAACTAAATTAGACGTAATGATGTCTCCCTCACTTCTGAAATCCCCAGAAAGTCTCTAAGTCACACTTGATCCCCGTATTACCCCTACTTTGTGGCACCAAAATGTATCTCTAGTACAAAGTTTTAATTGAATTTAGTTAACCGATGGATACTTTTGTAATTAGTTGATGTAACTGAAAGCTGCCGATGGTGTAAGACAATACGGTTTTGTGTACCATAAAACAAGGATTAGGAAGTGAAACTTTTTATGGTTGGACAAAGATATTTATTATAGTAAATATATATGTATTTTTATTTTAGCTACAATATAAACTGCCGAGCAATGAAAAATTCCACCCACAAAATGCCGACAAACACCTTAATTTATTTTTTTCACATTTAATTTAAAATTTGAACACAATATTTACGTTTTTAGTTGGTAATATTCTGATGCGCTGTTAAATGTACTTCAATATTGCAGACGGCGTCATTAAGCTAGCCTTTCCCGTTTAGGAGTATTTTGGTGCTATGTCACTGAAACTTTTTCATTGCTCGTGAGTGTATATATATTGTTATTCAATTTTACTTCAATAATTATTTAAATTTGTATGCACCTGCCATGTTATCTCTACCCTTGGTTGACTGGTAGAGAATGCCTCAGGCATTAAGTCCACCTATGTACCTGTATGTTGCATGAAGTTTTAAATACATTCTAATAAATACAAGAGATATGGTAAAACTACCTAAGTTCTGCCGGGCGATCATGGCCTCTGTGATAGGCTTGAGTCACGCATTTTATCACGGTTTTGCTCCCAAACAGTGATAAAAATGTGTGACTCAAGCATGCAGTGCTCGCCCGGCTGAAGTGGTAACCATGTTCCGGAAGACGCAACGTTCGAAGGTCTTTTAAAAGGTGGATTGATTGTTACTTTGTGGAGGACATCGCAGCTCTCTGGTTGTGAGATATAGATAAGACCAGTCAATGTTGCAACATTGGGAAAGGTCGATATCCAGCTGCAGAGGTTTTTCGGTCGAAATGATGATGTTGTGATAAAGTTAAATAGTGGATATTTATTTGGAAAATCAGCGGGTATAGAGATAGAAAGAAAATAATAATGTTAATGGAATGAAATTCCTTGAAAACCATGGTATTTATAATGTCTAGGTATATATACTTTTATATAGGATTTCCTCCCATAAAAGCCGCACGTCGTTAAGTAATCAATTTAAAAGAAAAACGATTCGAGAAGAGATTTAGTACCGATACGATTTCCTTAAAGGTTTTCCATTTCAACGTAATGTTCTCGAAATCAGATACCTCGCCGTTTAATCCACAAAATATAATATTTAACATTTTATTTTAGAAGAAAAATTTTCAAAGATTATTTGAAATGATTCGAAAAGTAAGCTTTTAATAATAATCTAATTGAGTTATCAATTTAGATATTACTTTTGAATAAAATTATGTTTATTTTACATTGAAATGAAACGGGAGTCATTTGTTTTTGAGTGAGTGGGATCCTTCCTCCAGGCTTCGATTCCTGGGTCAGGCAAACTGGGTTATTCTATCTGGTTTTTTTCAGTAGGAGCTTTGAGTTTAGATTTGTGAACGGTTGATGAAAATAAACTCACCCCATATCACACTAGCGCCATGGATGGCATAGGTAGGGTTTATTATGGCTAGGTATTTTTTATTTTATTGATGGCAGGCTCGCGTTTGACCGCTATCTCACCTTATGGTAAGCGATGATGTGGTCGACGATGGGGCACGCTTTCGTAAAAGTAACCTATTCACCTTTGACTTGAAGACTCCCATGTTGTAGCTATCAGGCAATACAGACTCGGGCAGGCAATCCGGCTCCTTAGCCGTACTCACAATAAAAGTATTCCCAAACCGTTTAGTGCGCATGGGTGGGATGTTAACCATGTAACGATGAAGCATCGCCGTACGTCTCGTAGTCCGATGATGGAAGGTAAATCTCTACCTAACCCCTCAGATACAGACGTTATGTTATGTAGCTTTATGAAACGGGTTTCATCCAATTAGTCTAGCAGCTGACCCAACACAGAAGCCACAGGTTCCAGAATAGGAAATACTGCCTCATGATTATAAATGCTAATGATTCCAGCCCCGCAAATACATCTTCATGATTCTGGCCTCCTGGTAGTTTGGCTATAAATGCTTACACATGTTCAGCCCAGTTTACCATTATAAATTTTATAAATGGGCTACTGGGCCCTGGTCCCAGTTTCATAGTGGGGCAAATGACCCCTAACCCGAACCTTAACCCAACTTTCCCTCAGCAAATAACCATTTTGTCGTTTACGTCGGTAATTTTAATGAGGATATGAACGTCATTAGTCTCCGAACTAATATTCGAAATGCGAGTTTAGATATCAGGACGTATGTTTATTACGCAAAGTCTGGCCTAATGGCATTGCCCAGTAATTGTATTATAGGGGTTAGATGGCAGTTGCTCCGTGTTAAATACTGATATCCAGAGGCTTTTGGTTAGATTAGTAAATAGCCGACCACAATCTAATTCAAATTTAAAAATTAAATTCATAATCCTAATTAATTACTATGTTACCCGCTATAACAACAAGTATCATTCGTAAGAATCAAGTTTAATTATAATTTTTATAGCTATCAAAATAGATGGTTCTTCTTCCGAGAGGAGCTTTGGCCATTTACGGCCGCAGAGGGTAAGGTGACGGGGTCCGCGTCAGGTCATGCGAGCCAATACTTGGCCGGGGAAGTGTGATACACTGCACAAGCACTCCAGGGCCCAGGTCAGATAGGCCTTGACAATTCTACACTTGGACCGATGTATAACTTAAAACTGGTAATTACCACTTTCCAACTAAACACAAAAAAAACAACACATTATATTATTTGGATTTTACCTTTAATTTAAATTTTATTTTAAAGTTAACTGTCTTAACAATGTTGAATAAAATTATTCTTTTAAAATCACATTTTTGTGTGGTACGACTGTTCTTTTGTTTTTAGTACGTTTTGCTACTTAGTAATTTTGAGCATAGGACTATCTGCTCACATGTCGTTTTGCGAATAGGATATTCGATACGGAGTCTTCACGACTTTAGTTACGTTTTTTCATGTACCTCTGTATTCTATACGTAAGCGAATCTTAGTAAAAAAACCGGCCAAGTGCGAGTCGGACTCGCACACGAAGGGTTCCGTACCATTATCGCAAAACACTGCAAAGAAATCACGTTTGTTGTATGGGAGCCCCCCTTAATTTATTTTATTTTAATTTAATAATTATTATTTTTTGAAGAGAATATACAACTAAATATTCTGTGAATATTTCAAGCGTCTACCTGTGGCCGTTATTAATATCGAGCAAAAAACGGCAAAAATATCACGTTTGTTGTATGGGAGCCCCCCTTAAATATTAATTTTATACTGTTTTTAGTATTTGTTGTTATAGCGGCAACAGGAATACATCATCTGTGAAAAATTTCAACTGTCTAACTATCACGGTTCATGAGATACAGCCTGGTGACAGACAGACAGACAGACAGACAGACAGACACAGACAGACAGACAGACAGACGGACAGCGAAGTCTCAGTAATAGGGTCCCGTTTTTACCCTTTGGGTACGGAACCCTAAAAACGATATCTCTGTATTATAATCTTAATTTGATTTCCAATTTCCATTTTATTGCAATATTGGCGACGAGTAATGACTATTAGTCTTTCGCATCACAGAACTCCTCGAATCTTGTTGACTCTCACAAGTCGCGCGGAAGTATAATATATCAGAGCTAGGAGCAACATTTTCCAATATTTTGTCACTTGAAAAGTAGGGTTGTCTTCTTCTTGAGTTTCGATTTTAGGACCTGTCTTTGTGTTTATTATCTCTGTTTCAAGTCCCGTTTAAACCCGCCCCGTTTATTGGAGTGTGCCGTTAATCAAATGAATGATAAGTATAATTATAACATAACGCTTGTACCCGCATAAAGGGTAAGGTGATTTATTAGTGTATGAAATGAAAAGTTATATGAATAGTTTAATCTGGTGACCTGTAATTCAGGTTCTCATTACCTACCACGGGCACAAGAGTTTCATGACCATTTGTTATGTGTTATTTGTTTTTATGCCAAATAAATTATTATTTTGATAATGGTCCCAGAACTTTGAAAGGCGTACTAGGGGCTGAAACCAAGTCGCAGAGGTCTTGTTAGACATGTAGGATGAAATGTTACACCAACTGGCCATTATCCATGTATGAACTAGTCACTACGCAATAGCACCCAAGGGCAATCTCCGGCTGGTGCAGGACTATTGCAGAATATGGAGACAAAACACATTAGGCTATGGGTTTGGGAGGTTTCAAGGATCGATTTCCTAAAACTATAGAAAGACTATTGGCCCCTGCCTGACCACTGCTGATCTACACGGATATAAACAATTTTTTTATTTTAAATTACAGTAATTATACCTGAGTAAAAGAAAAATAATTGCTACGGCCTAAAATTATGTAGACACCTGTTTATTCATCATCAGGCTACAGCTGAGAAGCACACTGATGGACATGTTGATTTTTAGCAACTTGTACATAGTTTACATATAACTTCATATTACCCATAGTTGTGTTGTACCTACATATGTAACTACCTCTTCATTCGGCAATAAATTCAATTCTGATTCTATCTTTCTAGTCGTGGAATAATCCAATAAAGGACAGAAATACTCGTATATGAACTAGTGATTGAGGTCGGTGGAGAGATCGAAAACAAAGCGGACTCCTTGATGAACCAATCAACGAAACTAATCCGACATGAATATCACCCAAACCGTAAATAACGAATCAAATGACTACACGATTGTGCACAACACCAAATGAACCTATTCATCGAATCCTGATGAAGCTGTTAAAGCCTCTAATTTGCTAAATTGTATGCAGCTTGAAAATTAAGCCCAAAGCGCGGCTTAAATTGGGACAGCAAACAGCTTAGAGCAAGCGCAACGAGGTTAGCGGGGTAGGAATGGGGTTGTTCTCTAAAATGGTGATACATACAAACAGACTTTGCTATTGGAATAATATGTTGGTTCAGTTTATTTATGTGAGTTGCTATTTTTAACCCCCGACGGAAAAAGAGGCGTGCTATAGTTTGACGTGGGTTGCTGTGTATCTGTGTGTCTGTCTGTGGCATCATAGCTCCTTAACGGATTAACTGATTTTAATTTGTTTATGTTGTTTGAAAGGTGACTCTGTCGAGAGTGTTCTTAGCTATATTTGATTAAAATCGGTTCAGCCGTTCAAAAGTTATCCGCATTTTACTTTTTGAATCTGGGTTTTTTCGCAAGATATCGTGTCATAATTACGTGTTTCTATAGATTGACTATTGAAGCAGATCTCCTACTAGATAAATTACGTAGTGTCACATAAAAATGTCGGGGGCTATTTAAATTTTAAATTTGAGTTGTAGTAAGGAAATTCTTTAGTTTTTATTTGACTTAGGAGTCATAGTGCTTGAATGAAATACTGTCTATTCCACAGTAGTGACAACAAGAAGCAGAAAGAAAACCAGTTTATTTGGCACACACAGATACACACTAAGTAGGAAAACTTATGGAAGAACTTAGGTAAATAACCATTATATATGGGGATAGGCAAAATCTACAAAACGACCTGCTTCTATCCTTAAATACTACTTTTTCTGCGTTTACGTTCAAATGTCTGATTATACACAGGCGTGAGTTGTATATGGCATCTGGCTTTTTAAAATAAATCACCATTATTGAAAGTGGAATTCAATTTTTATCGTTGTAGTTTGTTGTTTCTGAATTAATGTCAGGTAGGTGGGTTTTATGAAAACACAGAGGATTAAAATTAAAAATAATTGAAAAAAACAAACTTATTAGATCGTTAAATTGTATTTGTTATGAAACGATTTCAATTTATTTGGGCCTCTTTTGTGTTGCCATTACCTTTATTTTATATTCGTTACTGAAGCCTACATTACAAAATAAATATAAAGGATTTAACTACCATTGCCGTTAGCATTGTAAATGGATCATTTCAACAGTAAACGCTTAATAATAGGTAGCGTTACATTTAAATCATTATTGTTTTCGTGTTTTGGAATCTCCTCTTTCGTTATATAATAAATATAAAGGACCAAAAAGAGCTTACTTTAGAATATAATTGCTTTGCTTTAGAATATAAGGCGATGATAGCTCAGTGGTAGTGACGTCGGATACCGAGACGAAGGTCGCGGGTTCGAATCCTACAATGAGCTTGAGCTTTCGGTGAAGGAAAACATCGTGAGGAAACCATAGCACGGTGGTAGGGTACTTTGTAGTACCCGCCTGGCTGGCAACCACCCTCAAGTTGAAAATCTGTCGCCAAGCACCTTCCGGTGTGTTCCGAGAGCAGCACTTGAGAGCCAGTTCCCTTCTAGGCTTTGTGTGCTTACCACCATCGGCCACATCATCACTGACCACGGTGAGATTGTGGTCAAACACAGGCCAAAATAAAGTAAAAAAAAATAAAAAAATCGTCTTTTCTCCCGACTTCGCTTCCATTTTTGCGGGGTAAATACATTAGACTCAGCAATAATAATCTAATCAGTAGATAATTGTAGAGATTACCTTTCACAAACAAACATTTATATTAGATTTATATGTAACTAATTCATAAAAAATATAAAAAATCAAGAGCGAGTTGAAAAAAAAAAAAAAAAAAAAAAAAAAAAAAAAAAAAAAAAAAAAAAAAAAAAAAAAAAAAAAAAAAAAAAAAAAACAGTGTACTGTGATGTGTTCCCGTTTAAATTATTACGAAAAATACTAAAATCAATAGTTGGACCTTATAAAGTGTATAGAAGTGAATCTGGACATTCAAGCTCGCTGTGACAGTGTTGTTGGATTTTTTATTTTGTGTTTATAACTAAACAAAAACAAAAAATTAAAAACTATCATATCTTTGTCTGCCTAAGAATTTTATTAAGTGCAATAGTGATAAAAACCTGGATAATCTGGATAATCATTCAACATTCTGCATTTACAAGAGTGATTCTCGTATTCAAGATCCGTTTTTTATTTGAATCACGAAGCTAATGTTGTGATCACAGCACCATCTAGCGTGAGTCTCTGAAATTATATCACATTAAGTATTGTCTCACTTAAAATAGTGTTACCTCCACAAATAAATAATTAACTCTGTTGATTGATACGAAACAGCGACATCTATTAGCGTGGAATACAGTAACAACACCAACACGGTCGTAAATTTCGACTGCTCAAATACTGTACGTGTGGCGCATCGGTTCTACACTCACCTTCAACATTTAATCAGTACAGCCCGAGTTCGAATCTGACTCAAACTGATATCTGTTTTTGTGACCTCTATTTAGAATACCAAATATTTATACCATGGAGTATTTGGAAAACGTAACTTTCCGTCGCAACCGCACTAGATCAGAGCCAAACATTGATGACAGTGATATGATTTCACAAACAATGGATTGTACTACCTCAAATAGTATGCCAGACATGTCCGAGAACGAAGACGATCAAATGTCAATTTTAAAAGATGAGATCGAAAAACTAACGGCTCAATTAAATAGTGCACACACTGAAATTGAACTACTATCGTTAGAAAATAAAAATTTGAAGCGGACTAACGAAGATTTAGTGAAGAAAAATGATATTTATAAGAAGATTAATTACAGTCCAGCAAAACAGAAAAAACAAACACCAAAGAAAAATACAAATAATTTCACAAAAACAAAACAAACACAAACTGAAGAAATCATGCAAACAGACTGTACACCTTCTACACAAGGGACGTCGAAAAACAAAAGAGAAGATATCAACTTATGTCTCTCAAGCACTTCTCAAGAAAGAATATCGCATACAGATCAAACTGACTTATCTTCGAAACACAAAATATGTCTACTTAGTAATGAAACTTCCAACAGAATATACAAAATCACACAGAGAACTCAATTATGTAATTTTGAAATATGCCACTATCGCAAGCCTAACTGTAGTATAAATCATTTACTTGAAAATATTGACGAAAAAGTACGAAACTTTACCTACTGCGACTACTGTATTATTTATATAGGCGAAGTACATTTTAGAAAAACGCATAATTATATTGAACTTGTGTCGTTTGTACGCGAAAAACTAGTTGCTTTAAAACATACAAACTTTATAATATGTCTACCGACATTTAAATATATGGTTAACAATAATATTATGTATAATAGCCGAATTGATACTTTCAACAATTTACTTTATATGGATGTGGAAACATATAATTACGCATATATTTTGGACTCGAATTTAAATCTGCCGTATACTTCCGACACATACAGCCCTCGTTATGGCACTCTAAACAATAAAGGCTTATATACTATAATATTAGATCTCCAAGATCTCGTCCTAGACATAAGTGCCCTGAACTCTGCACCCTTAGAGGTTGACTGTCCTCAGGAGAATCAAATGAGTGCTGTGCGGGACCCGCAAACACCAGATGGCTCTCAGTTTTTTCTATAACTGTCTCAATATTCTCCATCAAAATATAGCCGGTCTAGTGAACAAATCTGACACATTTTTAGTTAAGTTAGAAGAACTATACAATAAGGGAACTATTGTTGACGTTATCTGCATTACAGAACATTTTATGGAATCAGGTAATGAAGATTTAATGCATTTACCCAACTTCTATCTGGCTGCTTATTACTCAAGAAATTCGAAACGGGGAGGTACATGCATCTTTGTCAGAGCAGGACTGCAATATCGAGTACTAATTGACGTAGCTAAACAATCGATTTCAGGACAATTTGAATGTTGCGCTGTCGAACTTACAGCTTCTAACACTATTATTATTTGTATATACAGGGTACCTAAACATAACTACACAGTATTTTATGAAAAATTAGACAACATACTCAAAAAGCTTTGCTCCGGAGCAAAAAACATTATTCTTGCAGGAGATTTTAACATCGATGTTTTAAAGAGAAATAAAATTACAATGGAATTTGAGTATTTTCTCTTACAATATAATTTAAAACTAGCGCTGTACAAGCCCACAAGACTCAGTAGTAATACCTGCATCGATAATTTTGCACATAGTTACCAAAGGGGCTGCAAGGCCGAAATCATAGATTTAGCTCTCTCGGATCATACATCTCAAACTTTGAAAGTGCCCATAAAAAAGTCTTGCAAATTACATTTCTGGAAATGCAAAAGAAAAGATTATTCTGCAGAAAATCTTATTAAATTTAAAAATCTCCTAGGTTGTTTATCTTTCGTAGAAGTTTTTACGGCTAAAGACGCAAACATATCTTTTGAAGCCTTCATGGAAGATTTTATATTATTATATAAATTATGTTTTCCAGAAAAGATAATAACTGTTAAATTAAACAGGAAAACCAAGTGGATATCTCGAGGGATAAAGATATGCAGCCAGAAACAAAGGGAGTTACTTTGGAAATATCGATTTGACCCTAGCCTTAAAAATAAAAATAATCTAAGGAAATATTCTAATGTCTATAAAAAAATTATAAAGTTGACTCAGAAAGCCCAAAACAATTATTTTATAAACTCATCCAAAAATAAATCTAAAGCCGCTTGGCAGGTTATTAATAAATCTAAAATATGCTTACCACAGGAACAAATTATGACTATAAACAGAGACAATTTGACTTTTACACGCCCCATTGACATCGCCAATGAATTTAATAATTACTATATTGACACAATTGAAAATAATATAAATTCTGATAAGACTAGTGGTAATTTTTTTGAAAATCATTCGTCACAATCTTTGTTTATGACACCGGTCTCAGATAATGACATTATAAGAATTATATCTGATCTTAAAAATACGAATACTGTTGGTTATGATGGCGTTTGTACTAAGGTCCTAAAGTATGTAAAGGAAGATATAGCACAGCCATTAGCTCACATTATTAATCTTTGTATTGTAGATGGCATATTTCCCAACAGATTAAAAAAAGTTATTATCAAACCTTTATTTAAAAAAGGGGACAAAACGGATATGAAAAACTACAGACCTATTGCAAAAATCTCCGTCTTTTCAAAAATTTTTGAGAAAGTTATATACAAATCCATATACACATATTTTGAAAAATATAACCTATTTTGCAATGAACAAAAAGGCTTTCGCAAAAATATAAATATTAACATGGCACTTTTTGATTTAATTAATAACATTATGCCATCAGTTGACAAAAATAATCCAATCTGTACTATATTTACTGATATGACGAAAGCCTTTGACTATGTTGACCATAAGATACTGCTACAAAAGTTACATGGCTACGGTGTAAGGGGAAATATCCTAAAATTGATAAAATCATATTTATCTGATAGAGTTCAATGCACCGAAGTCACTAGATTATGTCCTAAAACCAAATTAGAAACCGTACACCTATCAAAACAAAAATGCATAAAGTATGGCGTGCCCCAGGGCGGTGTGCTGGCATCACCTCTTTTTTTGATTTACATCAATGATCTCCCAAAAACAATCCAGCACAAGATGGTTCTTTTCGCAGACGACAGCACAGCCATAATTGAATGCAATGACATAAATAACTATGAAAATGACATTAATGAATCTCTAACTAAAATAATAAACTGGCTCAATGATAACAATTTGAAAATTAATTTAAGTAAAACCAACATCATGCAATACCATCAACGTCGTGAGAATGCTGACATTAATATAATTTATAAAGACATTAAAATACAGGAAGTTGATAATGCTAAATTTTTGGGAATCACTATTGATAATAAATTGACTTGGAACAATCATACTGACATAATATGTAAACGATTAAGTAAATCTGCCTATGCGCTATTCCAACTCTCAAAAAAGGTTAATATTGAGACATTACTGACAGCATACCATGGACTTGTGGCTTCTGTTTTACGGTACGGTGTTATTTTCTGGGGGCAGTCAGCTAATAGGGAGTCTGTATTTAAGATGCAGAAACGCTGCGTAAGGTCTATGTGTGGTCTAAAAACGACGGATAGCTGTATTCCATACTTCAAAAGACTAAAAATATTGACACTGCCAGCAATGTACATAATGGAAACTGCATTGTTTGTGAAAAAAAACCCACATTTATTTGTAAGCCTATCTGCAGTCAGAAGGAATCCAATGCGTTCTCAATATCGTAACAAACTTTGCAATGTTAAATGTAAAACAGCCTTAATGAGTAAAAGCTTTTTCAACAACGCCCCAAAAATATATAATATAATACCCGATGCCATTAAAAACATGCCATTATTAAAATTCAAAAAAGCACTTAATAGCTTACTTATTGATAAATGTTACTATACAATGGAGGAATTTCTGAATGATGAATCATTGAAAACCATATAAAATGTTTGTTATTGTAATGCGTCAGTATAAATAAATGTTCTTAATAATATTATAACAGAAATAAAATACTGAGTTTTGTTTGGATTAATAATGTTGACATTTAATATTTTTGACATCTCATAATCTTTGACATGGTAATTTTTTGACATTTTAAATTAAGTATATTGATTTACGTACTTACTTGGTTTTGTTTCTTTTTACTCTCTGACTTTTTATTGTTAATTTAATTATTGGTTCTGCTAATTTAATACGCATGATCTTACGACAATGTTTTTTTTCTTATTTTTTCTCTAGACATTTGATTTGTTAATCTCCAGGTAGATACCTACACCTAATATTTGTACGCCTCTTGGCATGACATAGCGCTCTATTTTCATTTTAAACGCAACATCTGTATTTTATTACCTATGTGAACAAATAAATATGATTTGATTTGATTTGATTTGATTTGGACTCGCGCACCGAGGGTTCCATACAAACAGCTACATTCACCAACATAATTAGGTAAAAATACTGAAGTTCATAAACAATGAAAGCACCGAAGATTGCTCTAACGAAAAAAAAAAAGGAACTAACTCAAGTACATTTTATAAGTTGGTCGACTATTACACGTAAACTTGTAAAGCCTTCTTAGCTGTGATAGTTTCCCTTTTAATTTCGCGTAACCATTTAGATATCGATTATGGAAATTTTTATCGTCAAGTGCACCTGCCTAGCTTTTGTTCTAAATAATAATTATGATATCATTATATCTAAAACGTACAAAATTGTATTAATTTTATAAAGCAAGTGGTGAGCAGTGGTGGCCCAGTGGTATCGGCCGCGACTTACAAGTTGTAGGACGTGGGTTCGAGCCCAGGTTTCGCGGTTCGCTTTACTTTGTGTAAATTATTTCATCACCACTGCTCTCAAAACGGTGAAGGAAAACATCGTGAGGAAACCGGCATGTCCTAGAACCAAAAATTCGAAGACATGTGACATCCACCAACCCGCACTGGGCCCGCGTGGTGGATTACGGCCCACTCCCTTTCGCAGAGAAGAGGCCTGTGTCCCAGCAGTGGGAACATTAATAGGCTGATGATGTGATGTGATGTATAAAGCAAGAACTCTATATAGTTTCAAAATTCCTGAAAGTTAGAGAACTTTGGTGATTAGTGCAACGTTGAGTAATTGGTATTCCCTCAATAAAAAGGGATTTAGAAAGCAGCCGCGTCGTATAAGACTGAACTGCAGATCCCTGATCTCAGGATTCAACAGAATTTTGCAAAAAAAAAAGTTGCGATAACCGTTAATCGATACCTATGCTACGACATGGTCAGCTTCATACAAAGATTGAATGAAGTCAATCGAAAAATGTAGGGAACGCACTGTGGTACTCCTTTGGTATTGCAGATGTCCATAGCCAACAAAGACCACAAGTGCCTTATTCAATTATCTTTGATAACAATGGTACAGTTCAACTATCTTCTTAATGCGGCAAACTTTGTGTTTCGTCAGTCGTCGGATTTCTATCAGTTGCCCTTTGCACTTGATTCAGACCGGACGCTCTCAATCAACTTGGAAGTCTATAGAGTTGTTAATACTCTTTTAACTTAATATAATTTATTTTTTTAAATGGGAGAAAAACTGCTAAAGGAAAATAGGTAAATAGTTTTACAGCTCTATGTAGTTCAAACGGAAATCAAAACTAAGCATCATCATCAATAAAGTACTTAGTTCTGAATTCAAATCATTATACACGATAAATCTAATAATTATCATTATTAATAATAATTAATGCTAATTTCCATGTCCATCGAAATGGAAATTAGCATTCGTTTGTATTCGAAAATGCGATAATTGCCGAGGGACATAAAGAAAATAGTTGTACTGTACCTTCTTAATACCATAAACATGACCCTCTTTTGGCAGTACGATATAATTACCTCCTAATTAAATACCTCATAATTTTGTATAATATTATCCTCAATAAAATGACCGGATATTCATTTCCCGTTATAGACCGAAATACTATCCAAATAAATACGTCCACATTTTCTTCGATAAAATACAAAAATAGACATTCCAATTGTTTACCACGCCTATTCTTTTCAACCGCGATTGGCATGTACAATATTTATTCAATAAACATGGTACAAACAGATACAGCTCCAGTGGGGTTGTCAACATTGAAAGCCAGTATTGCCAGTTTCAAAAATGCATAACTATATTCGTCTCCGCTAATTCCATTGTGATATTTGAATCAACGGATAGCTTTGTTTCAATTTTTCGACTGGATGAAACATGATGTTTTCGTTTTTAGTTCGTTGGTAAACAATATCGAAATCTAACCACCGATGTTCCACATGTTATGTAAGTTTGTGGGTTTTGTGTTCTATGTTAATTGAATTTGTATATTCCATTAAAATTGCTGTAGGCTTTTCGATTTAATTTGTTCTTTATTGCGAAATAAAGAACAAATTAAATCTAAAAGCCTGGTTCGCGCTGCGTTGGAAAGTGGTAAACGATGTCACAGATAAAATAATACGCCATGTTATCTAAAAATATGAAAGAACAAAACTTTTGATCTTACCAAATCTGTGTTCAAACATTTCGATAAACCAAGTACCTATCCCAATATTATGTCTGACAGAAATCTGCACTGAAAATGGAACATCCCACTAGCAGTTATGATACCGCAAAAGGTTTACTATTGAGATTCAAAGCTTTTTATAAACATAAACATAACTTAATGACAAATAAAGACGTCAAACATAATATAATATCTTCTCCTTATGACGCAAGAGTGTCAGTGGTTAAAAATAAACACGTTAAAATACTCGTAGTATAGCAAAGTAGTCTAGCAAAGAGACTCACAAATGTTTTATAGATAGAAAGAAAAAAAAGAGTTTATTTGCGCCAGGTACGACGAATACCATAAAAAGGACAAAAGGAAAATTTTTGATGCATATAGGGAAACCACGCGTCACAACATCTTAGCGCGCAAAATGGCCATTGCTCAGTATATTGTTGGGACTCAAAATTCATAAATAAATAAAGCAAACTGAAATATAATAAGTGGTAAAAATAGTTCGGATTTAAAAATAAAGTCTTATAGTTATTGAGTAGTAGTAGTTAGTTCGGCTGAAATTACGATAATCAGTAGTTAGTTTTTGATTGAGTTTATAATAGGAACAAACACCAAAACAAATACTACACAGCAAGTGCAGTACCGAAACATCCAGTTTCCACAGCACTCCCAAATTCCATGAAAAAATTATTCCTATATTTTATTTCTCCGTCTCATTTTCCAAGGAGCTTTACATCATTCAAGCAGGTTTGAGGGCAAGGTGGCAGTAGCGAAGTGATTTAATTATCCCGGCACACCGGATTAGCCTCGCTTCTTTTGTTCCGACACTTAAGGAGATGACGTGACAGCCCCGGTATAATTGAATGGAGATTTTGAATTGACTCGAATTGTTTGACGCTTGTTTTTGGCCTGTAGGTGTTGTTAGAGGATTTGTAAGTTTTGTATAGATTCGTGTTGTTTAATTATTGATATTTTAAGGTTTAAATATATAATTTTCGATGTAACGTTTTTAACTTTGTCTATATTTGCTAAACTAACAACCTTTGACTGATATTTTTAGCATAATTACACCGTATTTTTAATTTTGTTGTTGGTTCAAAGTGGCTTTATCTTCATATTTTTCTTCACTCTTCCCGTATTCCCAATTTGTTCGAATTTTGACGAATCATGTCTTCTTATGGCATGCGTTTTTGTAGTCGTCATTTCAGAAGGGGGTGGCATCGATAAATATCCCAATCTGGCTCTCGTCTTCCACAAAGTCCATCCTGTATTAGGGTTCCGTACCCAAAGGGTAAAAACGAGACCCTATTACTAAGACTTCACGATCCATCTGTCTGTCTGTCTGTTCGTCTGTCACCAGGCTGTATCTCATGAACCGTGATAGCTAGACAGTTGAAATTTTCACAGATGATGTATTTCTGTTGCCGCTATAACAACAAATATTAAAAACAGAATAAAATAAACATTCAAGTGGGACTTCCATACAACAAACGCGATTTTTTACCGTTTTATGCCATAATGTTACGGAACCCTACGTGCGCGAGTCCGACTCGCACTTGGCCAGTTTTTATTATCTTCCTCTTCCTCTACCACAAATTGTCATTCATACTCAAAAATCTCCTCATGAAATTTTTACCAGTTATTCTAAATTCGTTTGCCACCGCCTTCACAAGCAAAAACATTGATGCAGTTAACTTTAGATGTACCCAATTAATTTTCATCTAATTCCAAATTCATGATACCGACCCATTCAGATGACCTCAAGTTATCTGCTACTAATGTACTCAGCAAATGAGTTTCGGAATTTCAGGGTTCCGCATTACAAGTTGGGGCACAACACTAAGTGAATTGCGTTTGTCTGCAAGCAACGGTGACCACTTAATGTTAAGTGCTGACCTTTCTGTTAAATGTGGGGCGTTACAATGTGTATGTACTTGTCTATTGTTTGCATTATCTGTGGTCACAAGCTTTATGAATCGTTGGACAGTATGCTTGATAGGTTGTGGTTTAAAACTGTAGATTATTTTTTATCAACCTATGTTGTCCCACTGCCGAAATAAAAAATAAACTTTTTAAATACAAGCTTTTTTTCGTACTTTTCTCAGCAAACCCTTTCATTTGATACTCATGTCATGGCAGTGCACAAAAAAATAACTAGTCCGCCATCTTAGGTCGTCCGCCATATTGGCTTTAGAATGACGTCATTTAGCTGACCATGCATTGTCATCTAAACAAAACGTGTGTGCAAAATTATATTTTAATCGATGTAGGATAACTAAAACTACTATCACTAAAACTTTTATAAACTTACATTTTATTTTTGCATCCACACTTATTTTGTATTGAATACTCTACATTTATACCTATTCCGAAAAGTATTATTTTTTCCGCTCGGTAATAGCACCTTTTCGCGAAGATAAATTTAAGGAAATGTTTTTTTCCTGTTTGTGTACGTGATCCGAATATACATACCTACAGGCCATGGAAGATAATATAGGAAATATGAGTATGGCATAAAGTGTACATATGAGAAACGATAACACATATATTTTGGCTTGTATAAAGTTATAGTGCATAGTTTGGTTGTATAAGCTAACTAGGATAACAAAATCTGGGTGCACTATATGTTGACATTACCCTAAGGGCGGATACGCACTACATCCGATCCGTGTCCGTAATTTGAGTTCCGAGTTCAATATGTTCCGAATAGAGTTCGGATGTAGTGAGTAAGCTTCTCTACAAGAAGTACTACGGCTACTCCGGAACCGAAATTTTACGGACACGGATTGAATGTAGTGCGTAAACGCCCTTACGCTTATTACAAGAATACAGGTTAATATGAAAAACAATCACACAACAACAACAACAAGTATGAAGTAGAATCACTTAACTTATTAATAGTCAATCAAATAAGATACTCACTATGAAAATGAATAAATTTTTACGCACTCAGTTCGTAACAATCCGAACAAAGTGTCAACCTTCATACTTGTACAGACTTGTACTTATTTGAAGCATTTTTGTCTTTTAACCGACTTCAAAAAAAGGAGGAGGTTCTCAATTCGTCGGAATCTTTTTTTTTATGTATGTTCCCCGATTACTGTAAGACGCCTCGACCGATTTGAAAAATTCTTCTTTTTTTTGAAAGGGTATACTTCCCAGTTGGTCCCATAGTCATCAGGTCAGGATCTGATTATGGGATCTTGGAGAAATCGAGGGAACTCTTCAAATATTATAGGCATACATATAGCGATTTTGGTATTTTTATCAACAATGCAATCATCTGCACTCAGAAAGTAACATTTGGTGAAGTGGAACTGGTGAAGAAGACCACAGATGGCCAATAGAATTCCTTAATGCTAAGTATGTCATGGGTTATAAGATATCTCGAATAGTTTAACGACTATGATGAAGCAAATACTTATAAATACATAGTGCTGATAAAAATGGTACCATCGAACTGACGTGATGATGAAGCCGGCAGGTAGGCACTGGTACTCCGAAATAAAACAATGTATCCTAGTCGTGTATGGGCTTATTGGAATCGTCATGAGATGTACTTTGGCTATATATGAATTTTATGGCAATTGGAAGTACCTATCAAAACTAAAAAGAGATAAATAAAAAACTTTTTAACAAAAAAACAAACCGACTTCCAAAAAAACACTGCAAAACGAAAAATAACTTTCTTTTCCGAAGTCGGTGTATTTGGTACCTATTGTTTTTTGTGTTTCGACACCGACTTCGGAAAAGAAAGTTATTTTTCGTTTAGCAGTTTTTTTCGGGCGGAGGTGATACAATGCCCTCATTCTCTGGGGATGAAGATGTCTTCTGGACTCGTCAGTACAGAGTCAGATCGCCTGTTCGAATATCTATATATATAAAAGAAAGTCGTGTTAGTTACTTCACTTATAACTCAAGAACGGCTGAACCGATTTAGCTGAAAATTGGCAGGGAGGTAGTTTAGAGCCAGGAGAAGGACATAGGATACTTTTTATCCCGTTTAGGGTAGGGTAGGGTAAGTAGGGTAGGGTAGGTAGGGTAGGTATGTAGGTAGGGTAGGGTAGGTAGTGTAGGGTAGGGCAGGTAGTGTAGGGTAGGTAGGGTAGGTAGGGTAGGGTAGGGTAGGTAGGGTAGGGTAGGTAGGGTAGGGTAGGTAGGGTAGGGTTGGGTAGGGTAGGTAGGGTAGGGTAGGTAGGGTAGGGTAGGTAGGGTAGGGTAGGTAGGGTAGGGTAGGTAGGGTGGGTAGGGTAGGTAGGGTAGGGTAGGTAGGGTAGGGTAGGTAGGGTAGGGTAGGTAGGGTAGGGTAGGTAGGGTAGGTAGGGTCGGTAGGGTAGGGTAGGTAGTGTAGGATAGGTAGTGTAGGGTAGGTAGTGTAGGGTAGGTAGTGTAGGGTAGGTAGTGTAGGGTAGGTAGGGTAGGGTAGGTAGTGTAGGGTTGTTAGGGTAGGGTAGGTAGGGTAGATGAATGTTTGGTGTTTTTATGGCAAAACAAAGTTTGCCGGGTCAGCTAGTTAATAATATCTATTCGAACTTTGGTCACCTCCAACACTTACCGGGACAATTTTATCCGTAATCATCAAAGAATGTTAAAACTCAACTGAAAAACATTGACACGTATTCTTAAAAGACACCGTGTGTTAATTTAATACAATCATTCATCGTATTTCCACACTTTTTTTTAACTTTGAAAATTTTCCGTCTTTACCAGCAAAAATTAACAAACGCTATGAAATTGACAGCTAATGTCAACATCGCTCTCAAGTCTCAAGAGCTCGCCTGCTGGAAAGAGACAGGTATAAAACCATGGACAATTTGGTAAGTTTTACCCATAGATCACCATGTAAAGGCATAATTACAGACAGCTTACTACAAACTAAACACCTGTGTTTTAGAATAGCACATAATATGCATAATTATTACATAAGCTAACTAACGTAACTAGCGAAAAGTAGCTGTACTCCATCTATAATCGAGACAATCTAAGAAGTCCGAAGGCGTTCTTCATTTTACTATGTTACTCATATACTATGGGTAACATAGTAATTAATTATACTATGAGGAGCTCATGGCTAAATAATAAAAGCCGCATTGGTCGATCATCAAGGTAAAGCAACGCTTGACGAGGTCGGTCCGTGGATGGGTGACCATTTCAACATACCGAGTTTCCTCCGTGCCTCGGAAAGCACGTTAAGTCGTTGGTCCGGCTGTCATTTGAAGATGTTTGACAGTCGTTACGGGTAGTGAGAAGCTTGAGATCTGACACCAGTCTTGCCAAGGGGTACCGTGTAACCCAGTTATTGGGTTGTGGAGGTCAGATAGGCAGTCGCTCCATGTAAAAAACTAATATTCAGCTAAATCCGGTAAGACTGGAAGCCGACCCCAATATAGTTGAGAAACGGCTAGGTAGATTGATATTGTTACCCATATACTATAATAAAGAGTTTTCATTTGTAAGCATCAAATTTTAATATTATTTAGTATTTTTACAGCTGTCTAAATTCGTGACAATCAATCGAAACCCTATTCTATCTATTATAAGCTTGTATAGTTATGAGTTATGAATAGGCGTATCTAACGAAATTAGAAGCTTGCACTTCGATGGGTCATTATTGCATGTCACTTTTTAGGGTTCCGAAGTCAACAAGGAACCCTTATAGTTTCGCTCTGTCCGTCTGTCCGTCCGCAGCTTAGCTCAGAGAATCTAAGTAATAGAAAGCTATAATTTGGCATGTATATACATATTAATAATTCCGACAAAGTGGTAACATAAAATCATAAAAAATATTTTTTTTCGGGTACCTCCCATAGACGTAAAGTGGGGATGTATATTTTTTTTCTCATCTATCCCATGGTGTGGGGTATCGTTGGATAAGCCATTCAAAAATATTATGGGTTTGTTAAAACCATTTTTCGATTCAGAGATTCGTTTGCGTAAAATTAAGCTTTAAGTTGCAAATTTATGTTAGAGTCAAGTGTCCCCCCCCCCCCTGCCAGCGAAATGGTTGCTCTTGGCTATGTGAAAAAATTCACGGCAGTAGTAAATATAACGAAATTAAAAGGAAAATTATCACGGATAACAAGGCTTTACAAGTTTACGAGTAATAGTCGACCAACTTATAAAATGTACTTGAAACAGTAAAAGTTTTGTAAAAATACCATTGACAAATTACTAAAATAAAATTGATAGCTGTGTAAAACAGAGTAATTATAATGCTTACGAACTATGTAAAAATATACAAAAATGAAATCATAACAGGCTTTACAAGTTTACGAGTAATAGTCGACCAACTTATAAAATGTACTTGGCACGGTAAAATTTTTGTACAAATGCCATTGAAAAATTACTTAAATATCGTTGTTAGCTGTGTAAAACAGATAGTAAATTAATGCTTATGAACCATGTAAAAATATACAAAAATAAAATCATAACATCCTTAATAATAATTATTTCTAAATTAATAATTTTTAAGCTCGAATAACGCATTGGAGTGGCCGGAGTCGTTGGCAGTACCAGAACGTAGTCCATACGGCGCATGCGCGCGGTGGACTCTATTTTGTGTTAGTGCAGAAGTATTTTCGACGTTTTGTAATTAAAACGTAAAAGTAAAGTCAAATTAGATTCGATTTCCAAGCAAATTACTTATTTTCTTTTGTCGATATCCTTCAGTAAAGTTATTATTCGAGCCGACTTCATCACTAATTGAGTAGCGTAAAAAAAATCCAGAATGAAATAGTGAATACCGCAGATTAGAGGATTCACCTCTAATCTTTTCCTCGATCCACCTCTAATCCTCGATTATAGGTGAATATATACGATTTTTCTCTAATTCCGAAAGAGAAATAAACAAGGAGCGTGCACGCAAGGATCCAGGAACGAACTATACCATTCCCCGTGGCTCTAACGCACGCTCGTATCGGCTCCTTTCGCAATTCGCACCCGCGGTGGTACTCAAGTATATAATATTTTTCTAACTTCAGTTGCGAAGTTGGATTTTATAACTCCTTCTTCAATTACCAGTTAGTCCTTATTTAGTTTAAGTCAAGAGTGAATAGATTACATCTAGGCAAGCGTGCTTCACCGTAGACCACATCATTGCTTACCATCAGGCGAGATAGTGGTCAAACGCGAGTATATAGATTAAAAAATCCTATGTGGGCCCGTTTTTAGACTTTGTGAGCCGCTGAAACCGTTCTAATGTTTATGTAACAACAAAAAAACCCTCTTTATAGTCCGCATTATTATGCAACTTCGGAACCCTATTAATGCGCGTGCGGGCCACGCACTTGGCCGGATTTTTATGGGTTCTTGTTAGATTGGCCGAAGAAGGCAAGAGGTGAATGAAGACTGTAAAATATAGGTGAGGTTTTTGCCCAACTCTAGACAACATTGTCAAGGATAAATGGAAAGGGTAATAAATCCCTCTTTAGATTGAAAACCAATGATAAAACGATACTAGTTTAGTTTGCGCAACTTTCAAACTTCTTCTTGCGATTCTAAACGCGATAACTTGTATCACAGAAAGCATTCCTGTTACAAAGATCCAGAACAACAATAAAACACAGAAAACCGAAGTACACGTACAAAGGAAACATAGAAAGACCAAACGATAAATACTTTAAATCTTTGTATAGAAGTCAAGAGCACAGAATAGATAGCACAGAAGGTCCACTCCATACAACAAGCGAAAACTGCCACAGGCACACATAGATGCGTATAAACGGAGATTTAAAACAAATGACTGTACGTGAAGCGTTTTAACTCTGTCCGATCGCCTGCTTAATAAGGTAGAAAGTGGAAACTATTTTCTGACTGACTCTTCCGCTGTTCTTTACTGATTAATTTCGTTGCAGGATCCTAGACAGTTGAATCGTTTCTTCGGCACTCGTCAATTATTCAGTACCGCGGTGGTTATTTGGTTGTCGCCACTGTTGATGACTGTGATTTTGGCTGTTAAAGTACCAGTGGTTGGGTATAATAATAAGCTACATACGGAATTGCCACAAAAAAATTGTATAGGTACGAGCGTAAGTGGTTGGGTATAATAATAAGCTACATACGGAATTGCCACAAAAAAATTGTATAGGTACGAGCGTAAGTATTCGTTTGTTGTATGAACCTTCTGTATCTATTTATTCCGTGTCCTTATGTAGAACGCATGAATCTTCGTATCGTATCGCCCCAGTGATTTCGTGTAAGTCAGCTAAATACGGTTTACCTCGAACGCCTTAGGGATCCACCGGCTTTATACCTTTACAAATTGGTTGGTTAATACCGTTGTCAGTACGTGGTTTTAATTCGTAGGGGGATTTAGTTTCTTAATTAGAACAGGTTGCTCTGAATACAGGTTTACGTGGCAATCTGTTCTTGGAGTGATTAATTGTAGGTATTTAAGGTGTATTCTGGGTGTATTATAGTGACAATGTGTGTTAGTATTTTGTGTATCAACATTGGTTTAAATTTATTTAAGTAACGGTGGTGTAAGTATTTTTTTTCATCAATGTCTTCATAAGCAGTGATTTCAGTCACTCGTTATAGCTGAAAAGTCAAAATATAAGATTTACTAGGTACCTAACAGAGGTTAGCTAGCTAAAAGTGACATTCTGTAATGAAGCGTAGTGATAGCGATTGGAAAAATATAGCTTGATGCAGTTGTCCCACCGCTGGCGACGAAGCGATTAGGTATTGACTATTTTCTCGCTGAAGAAACGAACAAAAGATACAGATCCCGTGTCAATAGAAGAGACACATTTGATACTTATAGTTGATCGCTGACTACCCGCGAGTACGCTCCCAACACATGTTTGTCGCAGCAACGAGAGCTATCAAAGATAATACTCGCTCAGCGGTGCTCGCTTTGCGGTCATAACTCACGGCGAGAGACCTACCTACAACGCGGCAAGGACTGACCGCCCAAGCGAATAGTGCGAGTAATCACCCGTCGCACAAAAACACTCGCTCAAAGACGAGCGGTAATACTATCGGCACTATACACTCGATCATAGACGAGTGGCAAAAATATCGGCACTAGACACTCGATCATAGACGAGCGGTAAAACTATCGGCACTACACACCTGATCATAGACGAGCGGATAAACTATCGGCACTATACACTCGACCATAGACGAGCGGTAAAACTATCGGCACTACACACTCGATCATAGACGAGCGGTGAAACCACAGAGAAAAATAATATATAGGTGAAACTATCGGCACTACACACTCGACCATAGACTAGCGGTAAAACTATCGGAACTACACACTCGATCATAGACGAGCGGTGAAACTATCGGCACTACACACTCGACCATAGACGAGCGGTAAAACTATCGGAACTACACACTCGCTTTTCGCTTCTCGCCAACTCGTATCTAGGTTCTAGCTCTACTCGCTCCTCACTGTAGGTAATAGGAATGCAAAGCTCTATCATAATGTCACGTAACTAAACCCATAAATATTGGCATTTTGACCATCGTTTTCACCTCTCTACATATGTTTGAAAATATTTAGTAGGTTACCTATATAAAAGTTCTTTGACAAAGTTTACAGAAGTAATATTTTGGGATGAATTTAATAAAATAACAAGAGAACAAAGCCTTAAATCCAGAACACCTTCCCAGATTCTAACATAAGTTTCCATATACCCGTAGGTAAATACAGTTCAACGAAACATCTTCAAACAAGGGGACAGAGGTTGAAGGTCAGATAGAGGACGGTAGTCATTAATCTTTCCTCTTCCGTCCTTTACAAGGACGTTTGATATGGACATGCGACTTTTGATAACCGTTTTTTGATCCTTCAGAGCTAAAATAGTTTTAGTTATGTGCAGATATGAAAATATTACCCTGTCCTATCCTATACTATTAAACGAGCAAAATTTGTACCTATATAATTATGTACTCACGTTCTCGAAAACGGCTCGAAGGATTTTATCAAAATTTGCAATATAGGAATTTTCGGGAGCGAAAAATCGGTCTAGATAGGTCTAATATCTGGGAAAATTCGTTTTCGCCGTATTGCCACGCTAAAAGAAATAGCCCACGCAATGTGGTTCGTAATTTCGCTGACGCTGCTGCTGACTGAATAGCCTAATGATAAAGGAGGTATACGCCTATGCCCATGGTTGCAGGTACGAATCCCAGCTATGGATAGATGTCTTTTTCGTTTTTGTTTCGTTAGTTTTTTTGATTTTATTATATTTTTTGCACTTGGAAATCTCTAAATGTCATCTCAATATTGGAAAATCATTGTTTTTTCTATTTTCACCCGAGCAGAGCTCGGTCTCCTAGTGTAGCGTTACGTATAGTTCAAATGAACTATACGTAAGCCACGTTAATAAAAGTAAAGGTAACTATAAATTAAAATTAATTAAAAGGATATTGAGTATAAAACTATGGGCCGGCTTCGCACGACGTGGGCAGAAATTTCTTAGCAGGCAGGAAGGCTGGGCAGCTGGACGGGCAGGCTAGGCAGCTGGACGGACACGAAGGCGTGGAATGCCCGAGGTAGGCAGATGAGCACGCAGATGGTCAAGGCTTGAACCAATTGTCAGGATAACAGGCAGGTAGCAGTAGCAGTAGCACTGGTGCAGGAACAGGCAGATAGGAGTGTGGAGGTCAGGCTGTGGCTTAATATGCTGATCAATCAAGCCCTTTTGATATGAAGCGGTGACCGTCGAAGTTAAAGAACCAGTAACACACTCAATAAATTATATTTATTGTATTAAACAGAATTGTTAGATTCACAGGCCTTATATATAATAGTTGTAAAGAGAAATTTTAAATACAATTGTAAACTTCATAGTATCAAACAGAAAAATGGACTACTAGCGTTCAGTCCAGATTCAAGACTCAATTCAAGACTCAATTCAAGACTGCCAAGCCCTCGGCCTTTCCGTCTTTTATATCCACCGCTTGACAGAATCAGAACCAGAATTTAAGTTAGTGACATCTTGTTGTCATAAAAAAAGTGCAACCTGCCAGTATTCAAAACAGCCAGTAATATTCAATCCAAAACCTTTTCGATGAATTCTGAGAGCGTGTAAATTAATTTTCAATTTATAAAATACAATATTTTGAGCTAACCATATTGATAAAAAGAATTTAAATTATATAAATCAAAAGTAATCTTCATAGACTAAGCTAGTAAGAAGCTCTATGACAGAAAATTTAAAAGGAAAAGTATTGACAGCTTGACAACCTGACGTAGGTGTCATAACATTGAAAAATATGATTATTTTATAAGAAAACGAATCGTTTTAGACCGATTCGCAGAATAATAATGTAAACGTATAAAGGATGCGAAGTATAAGTATATGATGTAAAATGTATTGGCATGGAATAATATGAAGTAAGTATTAAGAGACCTAAGTGTGAATTAGGTGAGAACACCAGCTCACTCAGTGAAATAACTAAAATATGTGGTTTAAAATAGCGAAATACCACACTAGGTAGTTTAAAGATATTTGTCATGCGTAACGATGGATGCGGGGCAACGGGTGCCAGCCGGCCGATGACCGAGCTAGCGACACACCGCCACGACCAGTCAGCTGTTGCAAACCTCCACGCACGGCTGCGCTCGCGTATATTATAAATTTTCTTTGATTACCTTTTAACCGACCGTTGTAATATAACTTCTTCTCGTCTTCAATATACTTACATCATCTTGTTATACAGTCCACTCTCTTTTATTTCCTCCACCACGACCTTTCGTCGCGATCATTGGTCCTTCGAGCCGGATGGTGTAGGTGTTTATTGTTTACTTTTCATCACGCTTGTAATCCCCGAAAAGTAAGACAGGGTCAAACCTGTAGTACACCCACATTTCACAGTGCGATGTTTATATTTGTTTCGGGATATTTACCATGTATATTTTGACCAAAAATATACATAATAATGATTGTGACCATGTCAGCTTAAAAACTTATATTGCGATGTTTATGTCCCATGTACGAGGGGGCAGAAATCCAGATTCCAATCTGCTACTTGAAAATTACAAAAGAAAAGTTCGATAACTCTCTTTGTGACCTGGGAATGGTACAAAGGATCTAATTCTTGCCTCCATCCTTTATTTTTTCTTTCTTTTCTTTTAATCACCAACTGTGGCACTTGCAACTACTAGACCAACAATCCAGACATAATATAACTTTTCACAATTCCAAATACAAAGTTTGTGCTGGAGTTGAGTTGAGTTTGAGCGTGTTACACCGTCGACCACATCATCGCTTACCATCAGGTGAGATAGTGGTCAAGCGCGAGCCAATCCAAAAAAAAAAAAATTATTGAATAATGAGCTATGCCACATCTTTTTAAAATGTAAAATACATTATTTTATTTAGCTTTCTATTATAAACTTGATGATACCCAACTTGTTGCTACCTGTAATTTTCGTAAGTGCACGCAATAAGTTGACAAAGTTTTATCGCAATCTGTTGAACGGTATGGCAGCATATTAAATACGAACAAACAACCATAGATTTAAATATATACGAAAGATAAATAGGCAAAATTTTCACAACAAGAGAGCTAAATATATACAAAATATTTAAATGAGCTGAAACATAAATATTTTCATCAATATACAAGCCGAAGTACACAGTAAAGGCTACTCCTATTATAATACAGAACATTTATTCTTAGAAGGTATCTTTATGAGTTTTAACGAGGGCTCCATTCCTTTATTTCATTTGTTTGGAAAATAAGGAGAACAATGTACCAAGATCATTAAAGTATGTTTTAACAAAATAATAAAAGGGGAAAGCAGCTGAGATAATGTTTCTGTTCTATGTTTATATTGTAATGATGTTGTTTGTATTCTAAGCATTGAAAAGAATTGCTGGTGAATGAAGTGCATGATGGTGGAATTAAACTTAGTGGTTGTTTTATGAGAATCAGATATATTTTTGATTAGAAATGTTGAAGGCTAAATTCGGTGTGAAATGATGGTGAGAATTAAATCGAAAAAGTAAGGGAAAGGCAGTTATTAAGTTTCTTGATATATGATATTGAATTCGTTCAAGGAAAATGACTAAAATGGATTTCAATAATGATCTGTTGAGCAAAGATCCTCACAAGATTGAAAAGAGCATCAAAGATTAATCAAAATTACACTATGAGCATGCTATATAGTCTCGTTTAGATAGGTAAGGTTGGTAGGACTTTTTCAGCCTATAGTGTCTCTTTCCAGGTTAAAGGCCTCCGTTTCTCCTTTGTATATAATCGTTATAATTATGTTACGATAGTGTGGACCAATTATTCTGCCTGTAGGGATCAATCTTGTCACGTCACCATTGCCTGAGACTGCATCAGTGTCATTGGATATATAAGAATACATTCGAGAATATCGCGGCAGACCCATCTAGATCCCAGATTTAGTAGTCAAGAGAATACTACATAAACAGAAGAAATAAGCTGCTGGAGCTTAATACCTTTTATCTAACTACATAATCCACTAAAAGAAATAATCATCTGTCCATTCCTAATTCTAATAAGTACAACATTATCAGCTAGATCTACTTTCTTGTCAGTATAATCGTGACAATCTAAGAAGTCCAATGACGTTTCTCATTTTTCATGTCGCAATAATTTTGTATGAAAATCTACGTAAGAAATTAAATAATCTTTTCTCAAACATGCTTGGAAATGTGAGCATTATTTTGACAACCTTCTTCGAGATAAATCGACATTGCTGTACTGGCCAAATACATGCACGCAGCGGCCGGCAAAAGTTGCATGAAAATCCATATCTGTCGTGTTTAGCGGTCAAATAAATTACATAGTAAACTCATATCTGTCGTGTAATTTAAAAATGGAACGATCTTTTACTCCGAGACATGGCAACCAAGGAGGTAACTTGTCAAAGGTTTTGTTTAAATTTCGAACTGGCTTGCAAATAGAAGGCTGTTTATTGAAAAAAAAAGCTATGAACATTTTAACACGGGCATAATTATTGTTACTCGTTGTTCGTCATTGATTTTGAAAAGTAATAATTGTATTTGACAAAATGAGTTCCAGGTAATACTTAGTTTTAATTTCCGCGCATTATTTGAGAAAAGTACTATACAAGCCTTGGCCACAACTAGGCATTGATGGACTTACGTATGTGTGCCTCGGCTTCCCCTCGGCCCACATTTACACGTTCGTCCATCAATGCCTATTTTGCTGGCCGCTGCAGTAATGTACTATATTCGTTATTACCATATACTACAGCAACAAGTATCATTCGTATGCATCTTATTTATATAACGTACTAGCTGACCCGGCAAACTTTGTTTTGCCATAAAAACACCAAACATTAATCTACCCTACCTATCCTACCAACACTACCCTACCTACCCTACCTACCCTAACCTACCTAGCCTACCCTACATACCCTACCCTACCTACCCTACCTACCCTACCCTACCTACCATACCCTACCTACCCTACCCTACCTACCATACCCTACCTACCATACTCTACCATACCTACACTACCCTAACCTACCCTAACTAAGTACCATTTTTTTCATATGAACCTTCTTCTAACAATAACAAACACAACAAAAAAAGAATTAGCGAAATCGGTCCAGCCGTTCACGCGTGATGCCGTGACCATGAGAAATAAGGATTCATTTTTATATATATAGATTTTTATATATATAGATTTTTATAACTGTCAAATCCGACTTCCTAGATTGTCACGACTATAACCATTTCTTATATCGCCAAAGCAATAGTATCGCCACAATTGAAACTCAGCAGCAATAAGCTAGTTATAAATAATTGGATATCTTGTTAGGAAGTTTGTACTCGGTAACTTGAAGAATAGCATAAACTGATTATGGTAGTTGTAACTGTGTTAAGTTAACAGTTATTAACTAGTTCAGTGGGCAACGATACGTTTTTAAAGTTAAAATAAACTGTTGATAATCGCATTGAAGTTGAAAAAAAAATTGAGATATAGAACGAATCAGATTGTCTCGATTTAAAATAGACAGTGTAACCCGATTCCAAACGTAAATAAACAGTATACAGTAGAAAAGGTGTAAATATTAATTTATCTTTAAAATACAAAAGGTTTCCATTTAATCATGGTTGGTAATCATAAACTGATTATGGTACCCGTAATTATGTTCAGTTAATAGTTATTAACTACTTCAGTGGGCTGTGAAAGTTAAAAGTAACTGTTGAGTTATCGCTTTCAATTTAGAAAAAAAAATACAGTACTTATTTTTTTGGCAGTAGCTTCGCCCGCGTGTATGCCAAAAATAATCCACAATATAAATTTAAAAAATCTATGTGTTTTTAATCCAGATTATAAAATATCTGCGTGACAAATTTCATTTGAATATGTTAAGTAGTTTTCGCGTTAAAAACTAACATCCATGGTCATACATTGGCGCGTTTATAATAGTTTATTTATATATTTATTAAAACTTCATGAAACATAAAAGTACAGAGGCGAACTTAATGCTCGACTAACAGTTGTAAGAATACTTGAAATAAAAGATTCTACGATTAAAGTAGATCACAAAAATATTGTGAAGGTGCCCAAAACCAGAGTAACCCGAAAACAAACGCAGGCAAACCAGTAAACATTAGGATAGGAGAAAATGCTAGCGTTTGATTTAGTAACAAGATCTAATTATTTGAAATAGAGGCAGTAATAAAAAGGTAAAATTGTTAAATTTCTCTTTTATAAAATTTTATTTTCAGCTATCACAATAAAATACAACAAGAGGGGCGATAAGTGCAGTGAGTCGGCACCGGAACATTCCACCATCGCGTAGCAGTCGTAGTGGCGTAGCACGACCGTGTCACCTACGGTACGCCGGCGCCGTAGCACTGTGAAATATTATTTTCTGAATAAGTTTATTCTGTAAAGCGGGTCAATACTTTCTTTTGTTTTTGTTATATTTTTCATTTTATATTTTGTTTGAAGTGATATTTTTGTAATAGCTTAAAGAATGCGTTTGATTTTATAGGGATGATTACTAAACATTATTTCTTAGATGTTTCTGCTCTTTTGTCACGCAAACAAAAAAAATAACGACAATACAAAAAATATCCGTTGAAATTTTGCGTGTCATCACGTTTAGTACACTTTTTACTCAAAAGTGAATTTACAAGCCCCCAGTCGTAAAGTTTGATGCGCTTTATTTTTGTATTTTTTTTATTGATATGGTAAAGCCAATACTTGTTCAATGTTTTTCGATGTAACTGACGGACTAAATAGGATTATATTTTTTTACCCAGGAATCATTTCTATTGTTAAACATAGTTCATAGTTAAACATACATTCATAAAACCTTTTTAAAACCGCCTTTTTCCCATGGGGGTAGGCAGAAACTACAGAACGCCACCTGCTACGATCCTTACAAACTTGTTTTCTATTATTAAAGTGAATTCCAATTTTAAAAATAAAATTGCTACCGCTAACTCTTTTAATAGTGAATTAAAACGCAAATAGAAAGAGCTAAAAAAAACAAAAAGCAAGCTTGTCCATTTAGATTAGTGCACTCGTTTCAAGCTTGGCTGAGAAGCAATTATTGAAATAAAACTAAAAGAAACTTTATACAACGTATTTTCCACATAATATTCGTAGTATTGTGCAGCTTGCGTTTCCAATCTAAATTTTAATAAAACCTCCATGTTTCTGAATAGCTTTCAAGTCCCAGTAACAGCTTTCGAGTCAATGGTAGAAAAGTTGGGATGGGAATAACCACGATTTCTTCGCGACACACGAAGAAAGTTGCAAGGTCTCATTTTCTCTAAGTTCGCTTCAGAAAGCTATTATTGGCTACATCGTGCGTCCCAAATTGAATACTTGAGTTGCTTTCAGCGTACGAAGTTTTGTTAAGCGTTGACAAAGGTTGAGGTGCTCGAATTGATTCGATTTGATCTAGATAATAATATGGTGATAAGGATTTTTGTTTAGTTTTAAGTGACCGTAATATTTTTACTAATACTGCTCCTTTGTTAAGTCTTTGAAGGTAAACTAACAAAATTAATATAATGGTTATAACTTTATAATTTTTCTTATTAGAAGTAACCTAAATCTAAGTCATTCAGTATCTCAAATATTTCAAGATTTTCCAGACAGTATCACAGATGCCTAACCCTGAATGTAATGAGGCAGCCCTTAGTTTTACAATAATTAATTCCCGGCACGTAATACCTTGAAAGTGCTACCTGTCATGTAGGACATGTAACACTTGAAATATATATATCATACGTACATAGAGGGGCTTGTCACTAAGTAATATCAGGCACTCGGGTCGATCTTCAACGGTAACCCATGGATGGGTGACCATTTATTACTGCGCATTGTGCTGAGGTAGGAGCCTTTTTGGTCTGGCACGGCGGTTTTTGTTTTTATTATTGTTTTTTTTACAAATAAATATATTTTCTTTCTTTATTTTTTCTTATTCTTTCATTCTTGGCTAAATAATAACAGCCGCATGGGTCGATCTTCAAAGTTAAGCAACGCTTGACGAGGTCGGTCCGTGGATGGGTGACCATTTCAACATACCGAGTTTCCTCCGTGCCTCGGCAAGCACGTAAAGCCGTTGGTCCCGGCTGTCATTTGAAGATCTTTGACAGCCGTTACGAGTAGTAAGAAGCCTGAGATCTGACACCAGTCTTGCCAAGGGGTATCGTGTTACCCAGTTACTGGGTTGTGGAGGTCTGATAGGCAGTCGCTCCATGTAAATCACTGGTACTCAGCTGAATCCGGTAAGACTGGAAGCCGACCCCAACAATAATAGGGAAAAAGGCTAGGCAGATGATGATTCTTTCATTCTTTGTCTCGGAAAACACGTTGAGCCGTAGTCATATAAGAAGTATCCTATTACAGATGTTCTATCTCACGACGGCGGGTTGGTCTTAGTCGTGTGTGTAGATGCACACGCACAATGTTTCTGTGTGTGTAAGCTCGCCTGAGCACACAGAAACAATGTACATGTGCATCTACACACACGACTAAGACCAACCCGCCGTTGTGAGATAGAACAACTGTACCCAATAACTCGATTGTTAAAGTTAGAACACTTGTACTCAGCTGCATTTGGTTTAACTAAAAGCTGATACAATCTATAAATAAAAGATGACAGATAATAAATTCCCTCCCAAATCTTAATCTCCCTTGGTACAGTGTAGTCCAACTTATTCTACCATACATCTGAAGGTGACGTAAGCAAAAAAATAATAGTGTCATGTAGACAGTTGTACAATAAATTCTAATATTCATGGATCCATTCGATAAGACAGAGCCAACCCTAAATTTGGATAGAGACAAGGATAGATTGACATGCATACGTAAATGATTTTCAATTTTTGATTTTTATTAGTTAGTTTTCATCATAGTCTGGCAGTTTGAGTAATTTATGCAGCCTACCTAATTTGTTGTCATTTTTACCCAAATGACCTTTCTTTGGTATTGTTCGTGGAATGAACTCCTTAAGTTCTGAGTTGAGCTGCTGCTGAATCGGTTACTGACAAATGCGTGCACTGACTGGACAGGTCCACTCAATCTGTTTGGTTCTTGCCTTAAATACCATTTCAGACACCAATATACATGGTCTTCACACGATCTGAACAAGATTATGTCTGGACTTTAGAAGAGACTGTGATCTCTGAGTAGGTTTACGCCTTTTTTCTCAGAGTAGTCAGATATGAAACACCGACCTCAACTAGTTTAAAAAACATGTTTGTCATGTAAAAATGTTTGTACAAACCAACTTACAGAAATAAAATCATTTATATACATGATGACTTACTACATACAATTAATATACATATTATTATTTTTTGCTTTTATAATATCGACAACCTTTCCAGAACATCAATCTATGTCAAAACACGGTTCTTGTTTATGATAATGATTTAGGTGGTAGGTGTTACCATTGCTTGAAATTGCGTTGCTTGCTTCCTAGAAGTTATAAAGCGTGTTTTGTTATGGTTAAGTGTCTCAGTAACTGTATAACAATAAACTTTCCCTTGCGTGATAGTAGCAAAGGATGTTCAACAGCTTTTTCCGCTAAGGACATTTTCTGAAATCATTGGAGTTTGTTATAGAAATGCGGAAAATTGCTAAAGAATTATACGGCTCATACGGCCCGGTGGTATATATATTATTACGACCCATTCCCTCACACAGAGAGAAGGCCTGTGTCCCAGCAGTGGAAACATTAAATGGCTGATGACGATGATAAAGAATTATATTGTTTCTAGCTGGCTGATGAAAATACTGTTTGTTTTTGCTCAACTCATCTGGGAGCACTACCGTGTCCCCAGATGCTTTGAACTTGACTATACATTATACGGATGGCTGTGGCCGACTGGTCATGTAATCAGTTTCACATACAAGCAGTGTAACAACCTTTATTATTCATTTAGGTTAGTATTTGTGGCATGTTTCAAATTTATTGACCCAAGAAATCAGATTTTTCCATACAATCTTCAACACCCCCTAAAACATAATTTGGGGGTAGTTTTGAAAAACAAATAATGTCAATGTTTATCATTTACTTAGATTATTATTTGTGCTAAGTTTCATGAATTTTGGCCGAAGGATTTAGATTTTTCATACAAACTATCAACCCCCTTTTTACCCCCTTAGGGGTGGAATTTCCAAAAATCCTTTCTTAGTGGTACTTACGTCACTTGAGGAACCTTTCTGCCAAATTACATGATGGGGATTCACATCGGCAAAAATGATGATCTTTAATTCTAACTTTCTTTTTCCATAAAAACCTGCATTAATTAGTGCTCACATTATTTATTTAAAAAAAAAACTAAATATCATGATTTAAGGCTCAGAGGTTTAGGCAGTGCCCCTTCACTTCCATACATCTGTATACCACCATCAGTTTGAAACTCGTTAAGCCCCTTCACCTACACATATTTCCTGCCTCGAGCCTCGTGCAACAATCCGGTACTCACTCCGCCTTCTCCCTCGTAGTGATTTATAACACTGACAGTGTCCTAACGATGATTGGTGTACACGGTACAAACTAGACCGTGTAACTAGAGGTGCAACAGTAGTTTAATAACGCCTTAGTTAAGACTGCTTGTGTGAGAATGTGCCGTCTCATCATAGTGCACATAAAAATACCTTTGAGTACTATAAAGTTTAAAAAAAATCTTCATTTGCTTATGAATAATACTCGTACAGAAGAAGGTTACATGAAATTAAACTACATAACATCTTGACCTGCAACCGTTGCAGAGACAAGTATTGCTGTAATCACAACGCGCGAAATTAGCATTTTTACCCGACTGCCGAAGGAGGGTAATGTGTTTATCAGTCTACGTATGTATGTAAGTATGTATGTACGTTGTTCCTATGTGGCGTTCCAAAGACGAAACGCGTTGGCCGATTTTGACGATTCTTAATCAATCGATTCGTCTGAACCCTGCGAGTGTCACTGGCTACATTAAAATTGAAAAATGGCGGATTTTGGGCGCCATATTGTCGGGGCCCAAATTTTTTTTTCTTCCAATCCCATCGTGTGGGGTATCAAAATAAAGGGTTTTACGAGGCAATTTCAAAAATATATAACACTTATATGTTTCTATGTACCAAGTTCGAAAAAAAAATAACTAAAAACTTATAAATAAAAAAATCAAAAAACCTGACTGCTTAAGAAGCGAACTAAAAAGACGTAAACAATAAGAAAATCATGCTTTGCAGTCGGAGGATACATCTGGTTTTGGTCAGCCAGCTCACGAATAAGTATCCTCCGACTGCACAGCATGATTTTCTTCTTGTTCACGTCGTTGTAGTTTGCTTCTTAAGCAGTCGGGTTTTCTGATTTTTTAAATTAACTTTTTGTATTTTGATCATTTGGTATCTAAAATCAAGCCAGGCTCTAAACATGATGGCATTTCAGCGACGATTAAGATTGTCGATTTCGGTAGCGCTTGAGAATCCATTGGACCATTATTATTCTTTATAATCACGCTATCACATCACACTAATAATATAAAAGCAAAAGTTTGTGAGTGTGTTTGTTAATTTGATGCAATTTGGCACAGAGATAGACTATAGTCAGGGTTAGAACACAAGATACTTTTAATCCCGAGAATATGTTCGCTCGGGATAATTTTCGACATTCGCGCGGGCAAAGCCGCTGGTAAAAGTCGTAGATAAAACATCACTTTGTCTAGTGTTTCGATACAGCTAATGATACACGAAAACACGAACCAAATAAACACTATCCTCTTAATAAAGTCTAGGAAATCCAGAAAACACTATGCAGCCACCGGCGGCAACCAGAAAAAAATAAAATCATAACGAAAACCAATTGAAAAGAAAGTAGAAAAATCCTTTCAAAACGTTTCAAAGGGGACCGAGAGTATTTCTCAGTTAAGTACTCACGCCATATAATAATTCTTACCTTTTAATAGTGCTTGGTTCATTTAAGTGTTCGCCTGCCGGAAGAACTGGAAATTTCTTCGACATCCTTCCATTTGGAGATGCTCCAAAAGCTTTTATAAATCGAACAAGCCTTAAATGAAGTGCAAGTGCTATTTATTATTGTGTTTTAAGACAGATATTGCCTGGTTTCTGGAGTTCACGATTGTAGGCAAACGTATTTTTATTTTTTAGCTATTGGGAACTGTCTTGGCTGAATCGAGGTATTGCCAAGTTGGAGTTAAAAAATTGTAGTCATTCAGCTGGTTTATAATTGCAATTGTTTCTCTATGGTTGATATAAATTCGTAAGCATCGTTTTGTTAGATTGAATAAATCTGAAAACTTTTAGACAGTAGTTTATCATTTGATATAATAAAACAAATATTAGCTTAAAAATACAGTTTCGTCATTAGCAGTTGTTAGAAAATTATAAGGTACCACTACATTCACTGTACTATAAGAGTTACTTCATAATTCTCCAAAAATAATTCAAAGAAAGAAACAAACAACCAAGCACTGTACAAGACTGTTACTAATGACACTGTCAGAATTCAACACAACAAAACAAAAACTTCATCGCTTGTGTCAAACACATCTTTCTGCGACACAAACTTTTATAAATGTCGACAAACTTATCCGTACACATCATAATGTCGCCACTGTCTAAGAAAAGACGTCAAACAACTGGCAAATTCAGTACATTTCATTTTAGTTCTGTTTTTCGCCGCAGGCAGAAACAAGTGTGTCAGTTTATAAAGTGTCGACGTCATTTTACGCGGGTGTTGCGAACGACCAGTGATTATCGTAAATGATGCCTTTTGTTCTGGTAATTTATGTTTTTATTTTGCCGGTTTTAATGTATGCTTGTTTGTGGATGGGTCGTATGTCTTGTCGGTTGCGAAACAGGGCTTTTCAGTGTAATTTTACTGTGTAGTTGAAACTGACATACTTAACAAAAAAAATAAGTCGTTTGTCTTAGTGAAGGGATGTGACGCATGGAACGCATGTGACTAAAATAGTAATTTAGAGGCAGGCCAACAAAAAGATGAATTGTGTGAGGAGTTATGTGAAAGAAAAGAGAGTCGGACAATGACAATAATATGACGGTCAACAAGACGGAATAGAAGAAGAGAACGAATTGCATCGATCCGAAGTAACATGGGATGTTGATACTGAAATAAATGCCGAGAGTAACTTTTCTTTTACTGCTTATAGGCTTGCGTTTCATAACTATCTTACCTGATGGTAAACGATGATGTGGTCGACGTAATTAATTCGTAGAAGTAATTTAATTGCCGTTTTTAGGGTTCCGTACCCAAAAGGTAAAAACGGGACCCTATTAGTAAGACTTCAAGGCCCGTCTGTCACCAGGCTGTATCTCATGAACCGTGATAGCTAGACAGTGGAGATTGTATTTCTGTTGCCGCTATAACAACAAGTACTAAAAACAGAATAAAATAAATATTTAAGCGGGGCTCCTATACAACAAACGTGATTTTTTTGCCGTTTTTTGCGATAATGGTGCGCGAGTCCGACTCGCACTTGGCCGGATTTTTTATAAATTGCAAAACTTCATAGTACTTTCTTTTGTACATCTGTGATCAAGCCAAAAGTTTACAAACTCAGATTATATTTGTATTTACAAGACTGTCTATAAAATCAAGCTACTTAAATTCCAGAGATTTATGGAGACGTACAGAATTTGTATTGAAACAGGATATTGTGTGTTCTAAGCTGTACTACCGTACAATGCAATCTGCCAGACGTTAGATGTCAGGATAGAGTCAGGTTTTAATCTATTTCTCTTGTCTAGTTTCTTATTGGTTGCAGTTATAAAACAAGAATTTTTAATGGAATTTTCTTTCTAGGGAGGGGATTAAAGCAATTTATGTAGCTCTAAGCAATAACTATATGACGAACTTAGAAAATGCCTAATGCCTAACTTGTTTTCTTCACTAGATATATATTTTTTTCTAGGTATTAGAGTTGATATCTAAATACAAAATTTATGAAATAATCAAGTTAGACTTAATTTGGCTCAATACATATATGTTCGCATAATTTGACAAAAAGTAGAATACCTATAGCAGATTTTTATAATCAGATAGTATTATAATTTTACATAACAGATAGGATAACTTTATAATTTTACATAACAGAAATCGGATACCGGTCGTTTCAATCCGGGTATTCAAGGCTATTTATGTTGCTAAAATACTCATACAACTGCGAAATATTCTCTGAAGACGTAGATCAAAATATACAGTGTATTAAGTCCCATTTAGCAGTGATCATAATAAATATCATAATTCTGGTACTTATCTCTATTTTCTCCTTGTTATAGGCTACGGCATCATTCCTCTCAAGATCCCGCCATCGCCGGCAACTCATTGCACTCTGCACACGACTGTCGGCTGTGTTGGCAATGATGACTGTACTGCCAAGAGTCACAGCGTCATTCGACTGCTTGGGCCAGTGAGGGACGTCATTGTTCGTCCGGCACGGCATCATTATCGGCCTGGGGAGACAAGTAAGTAAAAATATTTGTTGAATTATACTGCTAGGAAACATAATTTATATTATTTTATAATATCGATATCAAAAACTTCATATTATATTTCAAGGTGTTCTTTTTTCAAATACACTACATTTAGACGAGCTATCTAGACCCATTAATACCAATTGTATGCCATAGATTAGAAATGTTTGAAAATACTTAATTTAGTGGGTACTTAAAGATTTTATTTCCTTAGGTAGGTAGCCTAATTACGCACTTATATTTCTCTAAATTGTTATTCAAGAGAAAGCATTAATCATGATAATATAACACTAACATAATTAGACTCCCTAAAACCGAGCCCTTGCTTCTCTGTTCAACATTTTCAAGTTTTGCAGTGTTTATTGGTACAAGCTAAGCGTTAATACCATTAAATTCCGTACGACCGCCCGAGTTCCACCATTTTATGGGCTGTAAACTTTAAAATAAAACAAAACTCATTTGTACTGTCTGTTTTATGGAGGAAAAATGTCCGAAGTATTACATAAACGTATATTCGAAAAGGAAAATTCCAGAATTGGGGGATTCGAGAAAAGAATTTACGAGTTTTAACAAATTTAATGTTGAGAGAATTCAAATATGAATATGTAATGGAAATATTTTTTGCTGTTGAAATGGTCGTATAAAAGGTAGCCGTAAAGTTTGTTTATTTTTATGCTGAGTGTAATTTTTGGGCGTGAGGAAAATTAGGGATTTTTATGAACGTCGTCGGCATCTTAATGAGGATATTGTTATTTCCTTTACACAGTGTATAAAACAGGCCGTTCAAGCTTTTTTGGTATTTTTTCTGTTATCTTATTTGAAAACATCACAGAAAAAATGAGTAAGTTTGAAAGTATTGTTTGACATGGTTATTGTATAAGCATGCAATGCGGAGGAATGAGGGCTACCGTTTTTGTGCTCACCAGTTGGCGCCACTGGAGATTAAGGTGTTTAAATAAACAATAAATGTTGTTATTACACGCATGAAAGCAAAGTTTGAAATACAATCATTTCTAATGCCGTAGAAGAGCGATAAAATTTAACCACGAGTATACCGCAGTTATGCGCAGACCATTATAAAAAAAGAGAGATAACATTTTGCTTAACATGAAACTCCATTAAAACAGTTGTTAGTAAAACCGCTACATATCTTAATATGCCGCAACAATAAATAGTAGTAAATAAACTAGCTAACTAGCGACTGAGCAATGGTGGCCCAGTGGTAACGGCCCCGACTTACATGTCGTAGGTCGTGGGTTCGAACCAAGGCAGGCGCTTTTCTTTGTGTAAATTATTTCATCACCACTGCTCCAAAACCGGTGAAGGAAAACATTGTGAGGAAACCGGCATGTCCTAGAACCAAAAATTTTAAGACATGTGACATGCACCAACCCGTACTGGGCCCGCGTGGTGGATTAAGGCCCATTCCCGCTCTCATAGAGAGGAGGCCTATATTCCAGCAGTGGGAACATTAATAGTTGCGGCCGTTACCACTGGGCCACCAATGCTCTCGGTAACCAACCACTAGACTAAAATCAAGTCACACTAAAACAATTCACGAGTTTCATACAGCAGGGTTTTAAACCTGCCTATGTTTTTCAATGTCTGTTTTAGGTAAGCAAACAGCACGAGTTTGTCCCATGTCAATACACGAACGGTAAAATTAGTCACCGGTGCCACGGGTCATAAAGTCACTCTGGCAACTCTTAAATTAATAACCACATATTTTGTGTTCGTAACATGTATATTAAGTTACTCGCTGAATAATGTTTCTGTTCTAAAAGATCCATTTTCCGAGAGTTTTCTGCTCTGAACAACAGTAGTTAAGTAGCCATTCCCGCTAAAACTTTGGTCTCTTGATCGGAACGCACAAAGCTGCGGCATGTTGCACCGGACAAATAATCCTCCTCAACGCTGTCACATTCTTCTTCTTCGTCGTATCGATGATTCCAAAATTAAATATATTTGACCAGTATTCAGCCACGCCAACAGCGTTGTCATTTGCCTCATGAAGGTATTTTATTTTAATGGATTATTTCAGATACTCAATACTACCTAGTAACCTATATTCCTTTCCAAAATCAAGCAACAAAATCTCACAAACTTCCAACACCAACAATTAGTGCATACGCCCGCAATTCCATGCACTATTTACACTGTCTAAGAGCACCTGACGTTTACACGTGATTCGGTACTCGCACTCCACTCGTTGAGTGTAAATCCGACTATTTATGTGTATGCATACAATTGACACGGTTTAATGCAGAGGCATGTAGGTGTGGGATGCGGTGGTGATAGGAGTCTTTTAGGTCTCGCACGGGGTTATATTTTTATTATTGTTGAAAGATCAATGGCAGGTGCCCATACATTGTTTTAGCTCAGATTAAATATAGATAATATAAAGTCTTTAAATGAAAAATATCTGGTTTAACTCAGGGTGATGGTCTGAATTAGTTTGTGCAAGAATTTTTGTTCGAGAATGTAGAGAATAATAGTCATAAACTTTTGTAGGTTATGTCTGGGTAACTTTTAATTTCGTGGCAGTAAAAGGGGAGAATCGCATTAGTATTTCCCTTACCTAGTTATTTTAGCGTGAAATGTGTAGTATACTCTTTGGAAAGATTATATTTATTTAAACTAAGTGACTTTGATGTGTATCAAAAGGTTTTCGTCAACAACTAAGCTATATTATTTTTAGATTTGGGTACTAGTTTTTTTGCCAATCATAAATTGAAAGTAATTCATTTATTTCTACTACACTACAACATTCTTACCTACCTGCAAGGTACATCTACACTTAGACATAAACTGTATTGTTAACTCATTTACTGCAATAATTACAAAAATGATATTATTACTTAATATAGTTACTACTTGTCTAAAGAAATGAACTAAACAATCAAATAACTTTTTATTTATTATGGATTTTTTTTTAATATATTTTGGACCAGGCCTAATTATACTTTAAAAAACATAGACAATTAATAGAATATCTTTCGTATATAACTCACTTTCAGACGCTCAAATTTAAGTCAGCTAAAATTTCGCCATTGTTCTTTTGCTTATTTCTCGTGTCTCCTGTGCGTGTTTTTTCTTTCTTTCTAACACTGATATTTGTTGGATAAATGGTTTATATCATAGTTACTTAAGTTTCTGATAGTAAATATATCGCTTTTAATCAATTATAAAGGCAATGACTACCGCTGACTCGTTGAGTACGAAGGTCTTGGGTTCTATTATAAGGGAAAGTGTTATTAGGTGTTTCCTGCCTAGCTTAGCATCTGACCTGGTGCCCGATTGATGTTGTAACATTGCAGCCTCGACTATGTAGGAGCCAACATAATTGGCAAAATTTGTTAGTACCTACTATTTATACCAAACAGCCTGTATACATGCATAGCTCTTTCAGGGGAAGCGGCGTTGTGTGAAAAGTTTAATTTCTATAAAGTTAAAAGTTAGTTAGGTTTTTTATGTAGGCACATTTTATTATTATTGTGCTAATATTGTACTTACATAATTTTATAATCTAGAAATACCAGAAGACAAACATGTTTATAACAACTTAAGGCTCAATTTACATGGCCACAGAATGGAATGGAAGCGAATTTTTGCAACACAATTGTACGCAGCATAATGAACTTTATGTCAATTTTGTAATGTACAAACTAAATACAACCTTATATTAAAAATAGAATAATGAATTACGTACTAGTAGGTTAGGTATATAATAGTACATTGTGATACAAGGGTGGAAAGTAGGTTATTGCAAACGAGCTGTCATTAACAAGCCCGAGCCGAAGGCGAGGGTTTTTAATGACACGAGTTTGCAATAATCTACACGCCCGTGTATCACACGATATTTTTCAATACAGTTGTGGGAAATAGTAAAATCAAATCAAAGAATTAGATTTGTTAATTCACAAAAAAATAAAATTTTCGCGCGTTTTTGCAACTGGACATATTTTTTTACAACGAAAACAGCCTATTCGATTTTTGACAAATGTTGATGTGAAAATAATTAAATTGAAACTGGTAATTAAATATATTAAACAACCATTTAAAAGACTTTTGAGAGTTCAATGCTAAAACGTACGGAATCATTCATTTTTCCTCGTATAAAATCTATTCCATTATATTCTATGTATAAAAACTCCTTGCTACTAAACTTTTTAAATTGACTTATAACTAAAGGCGCGTTTTTGCAACTGGACATTTTTTACAACGAAAACAGTCTATACAGCCTATTCGATTTTAGACAAATGTTGATGTGAAAATAATTAAATTAAAACTGGTAATTAAATATATTAAACAACCACAAGACTTTTGAGAGTTCAATGCTAAAACGTACGGAATCATTAATTTTTTCTCGTATACAATCTATCCCATTATATTATATGTATGAAAACTCTTTGCTACTAAACTTTTTAAATTGACTTATAAATTTAAAACTAAACTGTAAAACTAATGATCGAGCTCGTAAACAAAAGTCACGACCGCGTAACAGAAAGATGCCTATGCATAAGATTTAATTTTCGAATCATAATTATAGCCTCTGAAAGTACGCCATGTTTAACAACTGTATTGAAAACTTTTTTACAGTCTTGTTTTTCGGAGGTTCCAGGTAATTAAAAAAATGTTATCTTTGGATGCGTTATAGAATAATTCAAGCAACCAAAAACAGCACAATATAGTCTATAATTGCTCTCTGCCTTATTAAATAACTAAGTAATTGTGCTTATTTTAATCAAATATTCACAAATCGCACGCTCACTGCTTACAAAACCATCTGACCGTTCGTGACTGTTTGCGACTGTTGGCTGAACTCGAGACGCCTAGGTTATGACTCGCCTTCCGACCGTTTGTATGAAGATAGAATACTGTAAGATATCATTACCGTGGCAATACGCTTATTATATGTCACCATCTTTGTTAATTCAGAATAACATAATTATTCCCTTTTTCAAGCTGACACAAACACGTGTAACCGTTGACACAGATCGTCTGTTACCCTCCTAATTAGTGAGAGCTCATTATATAGAAAATACTTGAACATGCCCATATCATTTCATTACTAGCGAAGGTTTTCTAGATGATTTTCCTTAACAACCACTAAGATAGTAATAGGTAGAAACAGACTACGTTTTATTAATTATTATGTAGTAGGTAATTTAATTATTTCTTATTGCCTCGAGTAATACTCCAACGGAAATTATTCTTCAAGCCTATTAGTTCAGGCAAATAAGACATTTGCGCCGAAAAATCCCTACTTACTTAAATAAGTACCTTCACCGGAATTATGTATAATTATTATGATAGTAACTACGCTGTGTGAAAAGTCCGTAAGACTCCACGTGCTAAAAAAATGCTGTCGAAGGTCCCAAAAATATTTTATTAGCTGGTGTTTTTGCCATTGTTGACTGTAATTCAAAAATATTGCCGATCCGAGAATAAATAACATAGTTCAATACACCACTAAATTCTATTTAATTGACTGTAGCCAATATACTTTACTCAATTAGTCTTCTAGATGAAAAGAAGTCAATACTAGACGCCTATAGATAGTTCAACTAATCTTTGATCGCGGCGCCATGTGTGCATACGCTTGTAAATACACAGCTTTAATTTGAGTGGCAGTGACGTGGCTGTGCAAACAACCACCCACACATGCTTACCCACACATAGAACCGCGCGCAAAGATGACTTGAACTATCTATACTACAGATTACCGTGCCTACTGTATCAAACTTTTTCTTCCTTCCCTGGTCTGATTATTTGCGGTAGATTACTTTCCTGCGCCACGTTGTTCTGTCTTGGGTTGTCTTGAGGTATCTTTCTATATTGGACCACCAGGTCAAAGGCGGCCTATTGTATCATAATGATCAGAAAAACCAGAGTACCAAGGCATTCCAAACCTGGATTTAATACAAAACTAAACCGAAGATTAGGTACTATCGAATAAAACGAACAAACTTAGCATCGATATGTAAAATCACGTCGCAGCAACATGCAAGTAACTCTATCGAACATTTAGTCGATAGTTCGTTCGTGCATGCAAAAACATCGATGTCGAATTTCGTGCCAAACTTAGGTGTGTGAACTTTCGCTGCATTGTACAACTTTAGAACTTGCTGCCGTGCAAAATAACGTATGTAGGACTATGGAAATGAGTTCTTACTTGAGTAGCTTTCGAAAGACCTATCAAAGCGTAGCAGAGTTGAATTGATAACAAGTTTTTAAAGTTCCGTAGCCAAATGCCAAAAATCGGAACCCTTATGTCTGTCTGTCCGTCCGTAAGTCACAGCCATTATTTTCCGAAACTATAAGAATTATGCTGTTGAAACTTGGTAAGTAGATGTATTATATGAACCGCATTAAGATTTTCACACAAAAATAGAAAAAATACAATAAATTTTGGGGGTTCCCCATACTTAGAAATGAATCTCAAAAATTTATTTCAATTAAACCCATACGTGTAGGGCATCTATGGATAAGTCTTTAAAAATGATATTGAGGTTTGTAATACATTTTTTTTCTAAACTGAATAGTTTGCGCGAGAGACACTTCCAAAGTGGTAAAATGTGTGCCCCTCCCCCTGTAACTTCTAAAATAAGAGAATGATAAAACTAAAAAAAATATATGATGTAAATTACCATGTAAACTTCCACTGAAAATTGGTTTGAACGAGATCTAGTAAGTAGTTTTTTTTTAATACGTCATAAATCGTGAACCGCAATTTACCAAGTACTCGCACTTCGCACGTTATCAGCACGCTTGTATTCCACGAGAGGCATCAGAGGTGTACCTATACTACCCCCGATGGCAGTTATGTTTAAGTCTCATGTGCTAGGGAGCGAGTCTATTACTATGAACCGAGCAGAAATCTAGACTCGGCTGTTACTAAGAAGACGCAGATGAAATAGTCAGTAACATTTTACAAGACTGCTTTGACTATAGACCGACCGATTAACTGAGACCATTCTGAAGTGACCTGTCAGTCGATAGTTGGCTGATGGGTGGTCGCTTACCATCAGGTGAGATAGTGGTCAAGCGCAAGCCTATAGAAAACAAAAAAAAACATCTCTCTTGCTTCCTTAGGAACGGACTCAGTTAAGCGGTCGGTCTATAGTTGGTTTCTGCATAAATACATTTTTACGTATAAGTTTGTAAAACATATAAATGTGACTGCAATTTGGCATAAATAAATATGTCGCTAATTTCCAACTTGTAAATGTCTATGTTGTGGCCTGTTTCAGTTGCCTTGTGTCATCCGTTATAATACCCCCCGAAATAGATGCGTCTTTAGGCGTAGAGGCAATTAAAGGATTAAAACCAGCTGTTTTGCTGGCTGCCTTTGATTTAACGCGGTTTCAAATTAGTTCCTCCATTATTTTAGTGATTCTATAATGAGCCGTTTTTTTTCTCTTTTAATTCTCAAAAAGTCTTCTTCAGCATTTTTTTTACTTCAGAATTTTATAAAACGTCTGTCCAAGACGTTACCACTACCTAGTGTTTAAAAAGAAAAGTGGTTTAAAAAAAAGAAGTGGCAAAGTGGTGGTGAAATGGAATTTCTCAATCAAAAAACCAATACCTACTTAAAAGCGAATAGTATGTTCCAGTAATCCAAAAAAGAGCTCTAGAGCATAGTGCAACGCAACAAAAGAGCGACCATCATTTGCGAAATTCCAACTATGCTTTGCACTTTCGCTGTCAAAATGCCGGGACCACTTCTCAACTTATTCCCTCTACAATGACGACAGCAGGTCCTGACAACACTGTTTTGTGAGGCACGCAAAACAGTTCATTCAGCCATGCAAAACACTGATACCGAATTTCGTGTGTCAACGTAGCCAAACTTAGCCTTGGAACTTTTGCTCACACAAGTTCAGAGTTAGCCGTTTTACTTGAAATAATTAATTGGGAAACTGTTACGTATGGTGTATCCTAGTAAGCAGAAAACCTGAATGTTTGAAATGTTTTGTAAAATATGGATAAAGGTTTAGAAAATGTATTCGAAAGATTTTAAAGTTTAACATTGACATTCTTTAGTAAAATCCAGTAACTCTGCCTATTTGTCAGTCTATTTGTTTCATTTTCACGTTTAAACCGCTGTATCAATAATGATGGATTTTGGTATAGAATTAGATTGGACCTTGGGGAATAGGTATTTTTTTCCCGGGAGAACTTTCCCTTGTGATAGTAATATATCTGTCTTTCACGTGGACGTAGCCGAATGCAGAAGCTAGCAGCTAGCTGAATAATAAACTTTTAGCATAGTAACAATTCTGACTTTAGTCGGCATTTTCCAAAAATAAAAAAAGTAATTTTAAGAATAATCGTAATCTAATGTTTTCATAGAAACAAATGCCTAAACGATTTAATAAAACTAGATACTCAACAGACTTATTCAATTATTTCTTTTTCGCTTCTGGGCACATTGTTATTATTTAAACGCTTGACTGAGCTCAGAATTCCTAAATAAATTTACGTAAAAAAAATGTCTGCTTGAGAAAAGGGTAATATTTTTGTTATATTAGATTTGTCCTGAAGATACAAGCCAGACCACACGATATAGAACCTACGTACGTTAAGATTTATGAAAATGTGAAGTTGAAAGAATGAGTAAAAAAATAGTATAACTTGAAGCCATTACAAGTCTAAGTGTCATTGGTTTTATTTATTTATTTAACTTCATGTACAATAGTGGTACATAGGCGGACTTAATGCCACAAGGCTACCTATACGAATAAACCTACCTACCTACCACATACTCACTTTGCTTTATAATGTGCTCTTTAATCCTTTTACTCCTTTTTATTTTAAAGAACGGTTTCAGTTCTTCTGTGACACCCATTCTAAGTCCTTGAGATCATCGGAGAATTTAAAATTGAGTGTTCGTATGCATTCCACTTCCTTCTTTACCAATTTTTTTTACGATTCAAGCAGTTCGATTATAGAATAACGTATTACCTATAGAAATAAGATGCACTCAAATACTGCCAACGTTTAAAAAAATGGTAAAGGAGCATTAGCTTTCACTATATTTTTTTGTCTTTTCCTTCCTCTGTCATATATTCAATATTTATTAGTATATTAGATATGCAGTATAGTATGTATGTATTTTATGTTATTATGTATTTATTATTTATGATCTATTGTACACTGACAGCCCTTAATTCTTCTCCTTTCAGTCCATCCAAATTTTGTTTGTGAAAGATTTCCCTGTGCGATAAGACCACCCATTGTACACTTTGTTTGAAAAAGTTTGTTCTGTATGAATTTTTTTATGGTGAGTTAAAGAATATAATAAATAAATAAATATACGAAATAATTTAAAGTTCATATTTAGAACGTAGAGACACAAATTCCACGTATAATGTGCTTTATCACCAAAGATATGTGAAGTAGCGAGAGATCACATTTTTGATTTCCCTAACAGGCTTAGCTCAGCTCTGGTGGTTAAAGGCTGACAGAGCTAGGTATTTTATACATAAAAGTAGAGATATGTTTGAAGGATGCGAGCAAAAAAAAATGTACAACCTACAGTAGCGAGGAATGTTTCCGCGATGAATCCTCGCACCATTCAGACAAACATCATTTCACAGCTTCTTTACGCATCTTCATACCGTGCAAGCTACTCGAAGAGCATTGATGGAAACAGTCACACACCTTCATAGCACGCCTACACATCCTTGCACCCCGTACCTACCTCGAACATTTCTGGTGAAAAGGCACCTAAAACATGCAAAACTGCACCTAATACATTACAACTGGGTATCACCACTCCACAAAATACAAAAAGCAGCCCCAGAAATTCTCCAACAAACCGCGTGTCTAACCACCGTCCACCACAGATACATTTGGTGTCTCAGAACAAATTTTATGTCCTCACTAAAGCGTAATCTTGGTCATTACTGGCCTAAATGCTTAGAATTAATGGAGTGAAGACAGATTGTAAACCAAGATATGCTGAAGGAAATACCAAGGTCTGACGAAGATAGTGTGAAAGGATTACCTTGTGATTATAAGTAGGTAGGTACCTTTTTTTTTTTTTTTTTTTTTAGTTTTATATTAATGTAGAGTAGAGGGCAGTGCCTTCAAGGTCTAGTGAAAATCTTAATGGAAGCCTGTTCTAAAAAAATCGAAACGTCGTCTATCTTATCTATACTACTTTACTACATAAAAGATAGCTTGATCTCTGCGACAGCTGTCAGTATCAATAAAGTAATAATAGCGCTTGACAGGGTAACAATAAAGTATAAGTCATTTTGGCATATGTCGCAGAGATCAAGCTATCTTTTATGAAGTATAGTATTATTTTTTGATAGTCGACGTTTCTACCCAGTTATCATTAATGCCCTTTTAAAGTAAGTTCTAATACGTAGTGAAATTCTATCAGTGAAAATAAATGCCAAAGGTCCAAAATATATGGCATTGAAAGGCACTACCGAAATGTAAGTGATCAAACCCAAATATTTTCTAGTTTTGAAAATCGTTAGGATTGATAGAAAATTATAGTCGTGACAATCTAAGAAGTCGGCTTTGATAGATATAAAAAAATACTTAATTATAATTAAACATTGACATTTTGTTATGTATTCATGTTTGAGCAAATAAAAACGATTTTGAACTTCGACAGTTAATTATTTCGACAGTCTCATTACATAGCTAATTATCGCTGATTAAATCTGAAGAAATGATTAAACTGTACAAAGATTTGTGACATTATAATTAAAAACATAATTATATATATATATCTTTATTGAAAAAAGAGCAAATACATTTTTAAACTTATCATAATATTATCACAAGTAGGTACCTACATTATGTTAAAAGATCATGATAAACCCTAACGTCTAAACTAGGCCGAGCCTGTATCTTAGACGTTAGACCCAAAATCCCGAACCCCGAAAACGAATCCCGAATTGATTATTATTTATGTTTTTATTTTATACCTAAAACCTTATAGCGAAATTCAATTATTATTCTTAATTCTTTATTATACACAAACAATTACATATACAACATAGGGTGATAATAAATTTGATTTACATATACTAATATTATGTCATTCCGAAAGAAAATTATCCTTGATTTTCCTCTTGAAGACATTCAGAGAAGGGCTGTTGCGTAGGGAATGCGGTAGAGAACTAGAGATTTCCAGAGACGCACTGCAGTAACAGAGAAGGAGCCATCATAGCGGCTGAAAGTGTGACGTGGGGTACGAAGGAGAAGAGAAGTGGAAGTGCGATAGGGTTTACCCTTCAGGAAAAGTACTCAAAGCGTTCACGAAGGTATTGACGAGAATTAGGATTGTGTAGGATAGTATAGAGAAGAGATAGGATATGGGTATTTCAACGATGCCGAATCGGCAGCCACTTCAATTTAGTCCGAAAATCCGACACGTGTTCGTATTGTCACATTTCAGAGCAGTATTATGTCGAAGGTATGTTCCGTCGAAATAGAGATCCGCCGAACAAGTGCATATCGAAGAAGGGTTCTGTCTAAGTAGTGTTTTTCGAAGATGTGTGTTGTTGAAGTATAATCTGTCGAACTAATGCTAGTCGAATATATGTTCTGTCGAAGCAATGACTAGTCGTACTATTGTTTTTCGAAATTGAGACTGTGTCGAAATAATTAACTGTCGAAGTTCAGAATGACACTCCCTTATGGACCGTTTGTCATTAAAATAATTTAGAGACTTGAATTGCAAACAGTTACAAACCTATTTATGCTGTGCACTTCAATAAGATCAATATAAGGATCACTTAAAATTCCAGTATCATAAACAATCTCTCATCCACACTGATTGAACCCATTCCCATTCAAACCAAGGTTCAAACAATAGCTAAACATATCATAACTATTGCTATCGCTTCAAGCTTCTCAAGCGAATAGGCGAAAGCGAGAACCATACATATTTATGAGTTCAAGATATGAAAACTTCGAGAATACGATGAGAATTGATAATTTTCTCTGACTTTTCATATCTACCATTGCATAGATAATAGGGCAAATTATACATCATGCCGTTGTTATCATAAGGGTTAGGGAACGTCAGTATAAATTAATTTTGAAATAGGGGTGATTAAAGGTCATATTTCCATATAATGTTTCGCTCAATTCCTTACTGATAAATTTAATTCAAATTTATGTGGCCTTGCAGTGGAAGTAGTATTTTGTGGTTATTCATCTTTATTTCAAACCTAGACTCCTTTAAAATAATGTTATAGCATCATCCTCTTTGTCTTAAAATAATAAAAATTATACAATCAAAAGTTACAGAAAAGTTTACATTAGTGTTGACATAATGGTATAATTATTCAATTATATTGTTCAAATTAAGTTGTAACTATAAATTTATGAACCCTGCTTCTCAAAATACTGTCTTTCAAAGGGCAACCTGCATTTTGAAAGACAGTATTTGGGTATAATTTAGCACAGATGTACAATAAGTGGAACATAAGTTGTTACAATTTAGTATTTCAAACTATGTAAGAATAAGTTTAATTAGATATGATAATAAAATTTTAAAGTAAAGTGTGTATATAGTGAGTACGGCGAAGTAGAGTGGAGTGTGTGATTTTTAGGTTTAAGAACATGTCATTTATCTAGGTCCTAGATTCTAGGAAATGTAGGTGTTTAACGATTCCATGTAGAAATAGTTCAGGTTTAGTAGTAGATATTAACTCAAGTTAATAATCCCTGTCTCTATGTCTGTTACGCTTCAGACATATTAACATTGTATCTATCAGCAATATAGATTGTAGAAACTTCTAAATATTTGGGTTAACATTATGGTAGCTTTTATCTACAAGGCTCGTCATGGCCCATACAAAATTTACCTAGCCCCAGCGCAAAAGATAGTATTCTCAAATTTAAGTATATTATGCAAATAAATTACTAAAATACGCCATTCCCAAAACTAATGGCTAACATATTAAAATTACCTTCTATAGATTATGTATTAGGAATAATAATTAAATGAGAGAGATATTTATGATTTAAATTTTTATGTGCCAGGATTTAAAAATAAAATATGGTAGACTGTTTTATTAATTTCTTACATTATTTAGCAACTTTTATACACATTACAGATAAAAATGACACCTAGAAAAAAAAATACATAATTTTTGCATGTTTTACGTTTCAATATTTCTATGATAGACATTGTACTTAAAATAACTTTGTACATATATTTTACATATTATAAAAAACATGGCATTCTTATTTTTTGCGCCGGGTGCTTGTCGATTTTTAGGTCACATTTGACGAGTCTTCTTTCATACATTTTGTACTTCTTGATAATATTTTTCACTGATAGAATGTGACTTCGTGTAAAGCATCTTATGGATATTGTTTCATGTCCCCATGACATTCTCCTTCGTCTGCCAAACGTACATAAAACCCATCTAACCCATGATAATCACCTACAAAACGGGAGAAAAGCACTCAACACCACTCGCGGTACTAAAGCAAGCATTTGACGCTTCATAACGTTACACAGAATTGTAACAGAGAGCAATTTGCTTTATTAATGACTTATCGTAAAAGTTTACGTGTATAAAAACAAAATGGCCGCGGACTCTGTCGAATATTTGTTGTTTTTATTGCTTGGCTATTATTTTTTCGGCAAATGATAGGTCTGTAGCTGCCTCCTGTCTGCTAATGACAAAACAGTTTTATTTGATCAATGAAATTATTTTTGAAATGAAGCGTGTCTAGCTTCAATTTTAGGAATAAGTCAAGCTTTAAATAACTAATCTAGTAAGGTAAGAACAAGTTTAATTTGAATTGGAGACAAAATTTTATGATTTTGTCTAACAATCAGTATTATTATGCCCAAGGGATTTCCATTATTTGGAAATCCCTTGGGCATAATAATACTGATTGTCTTTATTTGTCCCACTGCAGGGCAGAGGGCTCTCACAAAGAAGGCACGTGCATTAATCACTACGTTTTCTCAAGGCTATATTTTCATTCACTGATATCCATGACGTCCAAGATAAACTTAGTTACGTTCTGTAAAAGTCACATTGGTATTATCAACAACCGATATTTTGAAATACTAGTTCAATTCAATGCTAAAGCTTGTGGCAATGCTCCTTTAGTAATGGGTCCATACAAAGGTCCATAGGATACTCAAAGGATTTACGATTTTACCCGAATTTGCCCGATGGCTGAAACAATACGCCAATGCTTGATATGTGGGTATTGGATAATACCTGGGAATGGATGGAGCGTATCTCTGAGGCTTCATTGTTCTTGTTCAGGTATCCTAACCGCTTGGGTTTACCTAGGTATTTGCATTAGATTACAATATCTGTAGATGAGCCACAGCGCTGGTGAACATTGTCAATGTGTCGATTTGGGCTGCATACACATTTTATAAAGGAAAAAATACAGGCCCAGGCCTAATTTTGCAGTTAGCATCATCATTTTACGTGTTACCTTGTTGTGTCATATAAAAAAATATGACCCGTTTCGCACGCAAATAAATGAATTTGATTTTATTGCCCAATTGTAAATAACATTACTTTAGAAAAAGATTATTAGTCGTAGGAAAAACTAGACCATCAAATAAACATTGCAATATAAAAAAAAGTAGCGAAGACATTGCACCGCAGCCATAGTCATTAATTTTTGTTCAACTTTGTGTTACTTTTACGACCGTATTTTATGTTCTTGTGACCCTAAAACCCGCCTTAGATGTTTATGAAGCGAACCCCAAATTAATGTTAGACGATATTGTTTCTGTAATCAACGGTTTTTCTATTGCAACATTAATTAAAACTTTCGCTGCGAAGTACTTAATTAATTTCTTTGGTATTTTATTGCTTAGCAGTTTGGGGTTGTACGAAGTAGAGGTTGTTAGAGGAACTGTTAATTTGCAGGATTGTAGCCACAGTAAAAAAATTACAAACAGTATGGAAACTACCTAAAAACGCTCGAAACGGCACACTCACAGAAACATACGTGACCACTCGTCGCGTCGTGGTGCTCAGTACTGACAGCAGTGACAGCACCCGCAGAAATGCCCTAGTGGTCTCGTCGGTGCGTATGTTTGTGTGAGTGTGCCGTTTTGAGCGTTAGTAAAAAAAAAAAAAGCTATTGTCCATACTGTTTGTATATTTTTACTGTGTTGTGGCGCAGGATTTTGTTGTACTGCTGGGGGGCTCTTAATTTTCATAGCATAGCATAGCTGGCAGCGATAACGTTACAAGCTTATTATAACAGACATCCTTTCTACAAGAGAATGTGGGATATAATCCACCACCTGGGACCAGTACCTACGGTCTTTTACGGTATGTCTCTTTGCTTTCCAGTTGCCTTTCGATGTTTTCCTTCACCAGTCTGAGAGCAAGGCCAGCCCTGTTTATTGGACCACCACTAGTCACTGGGCCATCATTGTTCACTAAGCCACTACTGCTCTAGGCAATGTTAGTTTAAAACAACGATGGTCTCATTCTTAATAGCTGAAAGCTGAAATGTATAATCAACAGTCTTACCTTTGTCATTATAAAATTTTAGTATCTACTCAATATTTAGTATATACTCAAGATTAAGCAAAGCTTGCCGAGGTCAGTCCGTAGATGGGTTACACGTCTCACACCTTTACATAGCGAGTTTCCTCTGTGCACGGAAAAGCACGTGAAGCCGTTGGTCCCGGCTGTCATTTGAAGATCTTCGACAGTCGTTACGGGTATTCAGAAGCCTGAAATCTGACTTCAGTCTTGCCTAGAGGTAAAGTATTACCCAGCTACTGGGTTGTGGTGGTCAGATAGAAAGTCGCTCCATGTAAAATACTGGTACTCAACTTAATCCGATTAGATTGGAAGCCGGCCCAACGAAGTTGGCAAAGGTTAGGCAATATCTACGCAATATTACAATGCTTTCAGCATTCAACAAAGCTCTGTGTTCCAATCGACTAGTAACAGAATTTGCGAATCAGCACTTGTCATTGTCAGTTGCAGAACATTCACAATTGCGAATTCCTAGTCAGCCGGGTAGTTTGAGGTGGGTGAAACCTTGATAGGAAAATAGGAATTGGCGTCGTTTGATTTACGTGTATCTGGTTGTGAATTGTTTTGTGCCTATGTTTTGTGCTTCGTAATTTTGTGAATGGCATATTGAAAATAGTAATTTGAGTGACGTTTCGTAGAATTTTCTTAATTTCCAAAAAGAAGGAGGTTCTATGTTCGACTTTGTTTGTTTTTTTTTTATGTATTGATTGATTTCTACAATTGTGCACCAATTTTGAAGATTCGTTTTTGTTTGGAAGAGTATGTTCCCAAATTGGTCCCATTGAAATTTGGTGCAGATCTGATGAAGAAATTCGGAGATATACAACAGAATTCTTCAATAATGACGGCAAATCTCTCGGGATTGCTGCAATCGTATGACTGTTTATTGTTTATACCATTTCATAACATAACATCACGCCAGTATGCTCTAGATGTGTACATTTCACCTTGGTACACTCTCATTTCACCAGTTATGTGCAAGTTTAATGATATTTGGGTGATCTATTCTGGTATTAAAGGTGCCTTACTAAAGAACTTGCTTATTAGGTACAACTAAAATATGAAAAATAAAAAACTTTTTTACAAAAAAGTACTACCGGCTTCCATATAAAAACACTACAAAGTGAAAAATTACTTTATTTTTGGAAATAGGTGTCTTTAAATAATTTTTTCTTCATGGACACCGACTTCCATAAAGAATGAAATAAGTCGGTAGTATTTTTTTAAAAAGTAATTCAAAGAATCAAAAAACCCGACTGCTTGAAAAGCGAACTAAAAAGATGTAAACAAGGAGAAAATCAAGCTGCGCAGTCGGAGGATACGTAATTGCGACCTGCCTGCCCTGGACATGCCGTCCTAGAACCAAAAATTCGGCGACATGAGACATTCTCTCTCTCACAGAGAGTAGGCCTGTGTCCCAGCAGTGAGAAAATTAAAAAGCTGATGATGATGATGATGAGATCCTCGTGACTTGATTCCAAAAAGCCCCATATTCAATTGTCGATAATTACAGACACGGGTCCTGGTTTCAGCTGCCAAAAAATTTCATAAATTATTTCATCACTGGGACGCCCATTTAATATTTTCAATCACGATATTATATTGATTTTGCTCTGAAAATGTCAGCTTAAAATTCAGGCAGGTAGGTAGGCAAAGTTATTAATTAATTAAATATCTTACAAAGTTAATTAAGTACTGTAAAATAACTTGTTAATACTTTTCGATGTCGGTATTTTGTAGGCCTTCGGCAATATGAAATGGAACTAGAAGTCGCCCACATAATTCCAATTCACAAAAATTTTAAAAATAATGAGGTATTTAGCTAAAATTAAATCATCTGAACTTTTCATAATAATTTACGATCGGTATCATATTTTTTTATCTTTCATCTTTAAAGCAAACAAATTGTTGCCAATTAAAGTGAATATAAATTACTTTTTTTTTGTTATTTTGAAGTCTGATTTAAGATTAATGACATGATGTACCGTGAGAAAGAGAAAGATGACGACGAAGAATTGGAAGCGTATCCTAAGGACCATTATTTATTGGTATATTTTCATGCCTTTTTGGGTGTAGAAATCAAAAGACGTCTTAACTTATCCTCAAGGTGAGATAAAAGAGTTTGTGATTCTAACCTCATTAAATCCACATGAAATGGCCCCGTGTCTTCATTAAATTCCAACGGAATCCCCTCTGCGCAATGGTTGTTACGGTAGATCCCAAGGGAAGTGGAGAGTCGTTCTTGTGCCTATGTTTAACAATAACAATTTCTTTGTTACAGTAACCTTCTGGATCCTAGCTCTCGACCATGATTTACGACTGGTTCGAGGAGAGTTGGCGTATGTTGCGCTGAGTGACCCTGCTGGCACCAAGGTCGCTATCTGGGAACAGCTGTCAATGGATGAAGGTAAGACTTTTTTTATGGTAACACTGGTTCATTTTCTGGTAAATGAGTTACTTGTGTTTGGCGCTATAATAATTTAAATTATCATTCTGTCCCGGATAACATCAGAAAATTAACAGACACGGAATGTACCTCATTTTAAATTCGGTAAAATAATACATATATCTTTCTATGTTTTAATTTGTGTTTCTGTTATTCAATGTTTTATTTTGTATAGGGATTTGACATCTGAAATAAATGTATTAATAATAATTAATAATAATAATTAATCATGACAGTGGGCCTAAAATCAACATAATTTTTTTTTTATCTAGAAAATAGAATGTATGAGAAAGAAGACGAAGACGATGCGTTGGAAAGCTGATGACCGATGACCTCGTTAAGGTTGTGGGCATGCAATGGATGCGAAACGCACGAGGTCGGTCAATGTGATGACGCCTGGGGGAGGCCTATGTCCAGCAGTGAACGTCTATCGGTTGAAATGATGATGATGATGATAGAATGTACCGAGTGGTTCCGTTATTTTTTTACTCTTAGCCCATATTATTATTTCATCATTGACAAAAGTAGATATTTTCATTTTAATAAAAACATAGATGATTATATCTAATACCGGTGATGTTTCAATGAATTTATTGAATTCACAACAAAACCACACGAGACACACTAGTAGTATACCACAAACAACAGCCATACAGCAAATAAACTAATAAAACAAGGCCAAAACAAAGTTAGACACATTCTCCTAACAAATCTCCAAGGGGAATACATAATACTAACAGAGTTGATCTCTGCCGTCCGCTAAAAGCCTTCTCTTGTACTCACCTTAGGATTGAGAACCCCTGTCGTTTGACAGATTCAATTTCCTTGGACAAAATGCTTCAATGTTAAATGCTGGGTAAAGAAACGGTGACAACTGTAGTTTGAATAGAAGTCGGAATGTATATATTTTTTGTCATCTGTATGAATTAAATCGTCAACAGTCTATTTTATTTAAATAACGAATTTAATAAATAATCGATCAGCCGATCGATAAGACCAATGTTTCTACCAATTCATATTTCAATGTGTTTAATGTTTCGATGTTGTCATTGAAAATAATTTGTTTTTCTTTTTAAATAAATTAGTGATTAAATTGTGGATATATCTACTCCTTATCTAACTTTACCTACATACGAGTATTTCAAGTTTACACGCTGTAAATAATCAGCCAAACTTATATTTTAACTAGAGATCAGACAAACTCCAAGAATTCTTATCAAATCTTAATTAAAGTCGACGTTCATTAACTTCGTTGGCCCGCAAATGAGCTAGCTAAGTTTGCGTAATTATTTCATGTAAAATAGTTTGAGCGCCACTGTAATATAGTTAAACTAGCTGGCATATGAAATTATGAAGAGGTTTTGATGATTAAACGTTCTTTTATCTTTAAAGTTGTATTAGTTTTCTAATTATAAGAATATATTAGATTTTGTATAGTGTAGCTAAGAATTAGAGGAACGCTTAGCTATTAGAAATATTTTAAACACACTGTGCGAAACATTTGACAGTAACAAGATGAAATGTTTATATGACCGAAAAGCAAATATGTAATGCTTGAAATGTAACTAACATAGTCAATTCAATAAGGAATAGCGCAAAAATATGTTAAAAGAAATGTGAGAACACATGATTCGTATTACAGAAGCTGAATATGTAAATTTAATAAAAAGAGCTAATAAATCAAATCTCATTTTATTAAACACTTTAATAAAAACATACAGAATTCATGAAAGCGGTGTTCATACCAAAAGCAGCATTCATAACTTTACAATTTCATCGTGAACATGAGAAATCCGTGGAATAACAGAACATTTATGAAAAAATAACTACATCGTCTAAATATACAATAGTACGAGGGAAATGAAAAGGCAAAATTAATTTCTCTTCAGTCATTTGCATCTCTATCAATGAAATTTTCACATGCACACCAACACGAATTGCACGACAATCATATTTCTGAACCAATATAACTTGGTCTCCACATTGTGTTTATTTTTCTGGATATTTTCAAATGATGAAATCCCAGTACGAGTGCCAAAGACCAACTTCCGTTGGTGGTTCCCTAGAACAATCTCTCTCTAATTGTGAAGTAACTTTTGTTATTGTTTCTGCTTTTCGACTGGTTGGAAGTTATGAGAAACACTGCGAATGGCAACCAGTTCTCTATTTTGCTTTCTTGTTTATATCAAAAAAGGAATAAACTTTTATTGTTTCTCATGGTCCTAAGAAAACACTTCTGTTAAATATCGAGTTGATAGCTGAACATAACAAAAGGAATGTTATTCTATGTTAAAGTTTTGTATCGGTTTTAATGACCACCGTATATTATACATACCTGCTTTTGTTATCAGGCGGTTGTGTTATGTTGCATTTTCAATATTTATGTTCTGGTTAAGTTGCTTTCAGTGTTATTAATTCAACAGAATGAGTCGTTTTTGATCCGCTTATAACTAAGCTCTTGCATGATGTCTTAACGAGCTTAAATTCTCTTATAACATTTTCTTCTAGACTAAGTCATTTTTAATGATTAATATTTTATTTGGTTTATGTTAGTTTTGCTCATTCTTGCTCTTTTTATTTTATAATTTTTGGTTATTACTGTTGTTTTTTGTATTTATGAAGCAATACTATTTTTCTTTAAATATAACTTGCCAACTCCAGTTAAATTGGCATAAGGGGTAAGAGAATATACCGATGTTGTTTGTAAATGTTAAGATCATAAATTCATCTTAGCCGTCAGACTTAACAACCGTGACTGTCCGCTGCGTCTTACCAGTGAAAGCGTTTCCATGTCATCACCCATGCCAACCCCTGTCAAATTTTGATAGATTGAATTTCCTTTGTAGACTTGAGTGACTTATATCTAACTGCCAGATATTATTGAGAACATAATATTTTGGTTTAATTTAGAAGAAAATCTTTGCTATGAACTTCTCTTCATCAGCCTAATATTTTGCAAAAATAAACTATTAGTTAGTTATTAATATTATTCCAATGACTGCCTCATTGGTCAAGTAGAAGCAAAAATGCATTTCTGCTGAACATGATCAGTACCTTAGCCAACCAACGGAGTTTGTTTCTCGATATGAGTTGTCATTGTGTCATTTTTCATTTGGAATTTCTCAGTAGTAGCTTAGCATCTGGATTTAAATTAGAAATACCTGACGAAATGTGTACTTTTTAGTACCCACATAGTACGAATTTGTACATGTTTACACCTCTGCCTAATCCTTTGTTGAATACAACCGTGATGTTAGATAATATTATCACTTTCAACCGAATGAATTAGAGAGATTTCCCAGCTAAGTAACCTTCTCAAATCTCATAGATATATATAGCTTTGTTGAATGAAGCCAACGAAACACGTGTAAACCCCGGATTAGGGTACATGAATTTTATTCATAACTTAATTCCCCAACAGAAAGTGCTATCCTCGAGCAATTTGTCTTTCTAAAAATAGAAAAATCTTAGAATACGTATAGGTACCCAAGTGATGTCACCCTTCTTTAACGTATACGGGTAATATTTTTACAACGAATTTAAAACGTCGATGTTCTCAAAGCAAACGATTTATCATAAGGACATAGGGGTTCGTCGGTAAGACTTGGAAATTCTTTTACTAAGAAAAGGGATCAGGTTTAGCTTTACCTGAATCGCATTCACTTCCCCATGCCTTCCTTAATGCGATAACACAAAGGCTTCTGTAGGCGTTAGGGTGGTATTTGGGCGTGTGACAGATCACTTTTAAAGGACGCGTTTCAAAATTGCATTAATTAATTATAAACATTTACAGGGGGACTTGATCTCCATGTGGGTTAATATGATTACAAATGCCACGAGTTGAAATAATAATAAGATCATTTCCAGCTGTGTAAACAGACAAAGGCCATATATGAAAAAAATCACTGGCTCTGTTTCTTTCCCGATCCTTTTATTTTGCCTAGCCGTTGCTGTTTACTGCTGGCCAAGGATCTTCCAGACACTCTTCTCCCACTTCGTCTCGATGCAGTACGCAGCATTTTATATTACACATTTCGACATGGACTGCTTCTTATTTCATGAATGATTCGGCGATATTTTTTTCCTTTAGGTATAAAATATTACATAACTTTGAACCCAAAAACCTAATATACAGCAATGTCAAGAGAAGTTAAGGCATAACCTTGTCAGGGCGTGAGCTGGGTCCCACTCGAGACATAGTTTGATTAATTACATTCGGACCCTCTTAAAAGTCACATGTCATAACTGATGACAAAAACTTTGGTAGTGGACACACGTATAGTTTTAGAGGACACTGCTGTTTTTGCACACTGTCTGGGTCTTTCATTCTATATATTACAGTTTTCTTATTGTTGTAATGTTTACTCAGTCCTTTAGCGCACATTTTTTTTTTGCTTTTTTTTGGTTTACTTGGATGTTTCAAGCAAGTCAGTGGTCATGGGGCTAAAAATACAAAAGTGCCTTTGCAAAAAAATCCGAGAACGTTTTAAAAATACTATACGATTATTACCACAATTATTGATTGCGTTGTCTTTGTTGAGTCCATTATCGTTCTCTGTTTCTACTATACCAATGTGTGTGATTGTGTTTTGTTTACTACCAAAGAGTTATTTTTAGGATTCCGAAGTCAACAAGGAACCCTTATAGTTTCGCTCTGTCCGTCTGTCCGTCCGCAGCTTAGCTCAGAAAATCTAAGTACTAGAAAGCTATAATTTGGCATGTATATACATATTAATAAATCCGACAAAGTGGTAACATAAAATAATGAAAAAAATTTTTTTTTCGGGTACCTCCCATAGACGTAAAGTGGGGATGTATTTTTTTTCTCATCTATCCTATGGTGTGGGGTATCGTTGGATAGGCCATTTAAAAATATTATGGGTTTGTTAAAACCATTTTTCGATTCAGAGATACGTTTGCGTAAAATTAAGCTTCAAGTTGCAAATTTATGTTAGAGTCAAGTGTCCCCCCCCCCCCTGCCAGCGAAATGGTTGCTCTTGGCTATGTGAAAAAATTCACGGCAGTAGTAAATATAACGAAATTAAAAGGAACATTATCACGGATAACAAGGCTTTACAAGTTTACGAGTAATAGTCGACCAACTTATAAAATGTACTTGGAACAGTAAAAATTTTGTACAAATGCCATTGAAAAATTACTTAAATAAAGTTGATAGCTGTGTAAAACAGAGTAAATATAATGCTTACGAACCATGTAAAAATATACAAAAATTAAATCATAACAGGCTTTACAAGTTTACGAGTAATAGTCGACCAACTTATAAAATTTACTTGGCACAGTAAAATTTTTGTACAAATGCCATTGAAAAATTACTTAATTATCGTTGTTAGCTGTGTAAAACAGATAGTAAATATCTGCTTATGAACCATGTAAAACTATACACAAATAAAATCATAACATCCTTAGTAATAATGTTTTCTAAATTAATAATGTTTAAGCTCGTATAACGCATTGGAGTGGCCGGAGTCGTTGGCAGTACCAGAACGTAGTCCATACGGCGCATGCGCGCGGTGGAGTCTATTTTGTGTTAGTGCAGAAGTATTTTCGACGTTTTGTAATTAAAACGTAAAAGTAAAGTCAAATTAGATTCGATTTCCAAGCAAATTACTTATTTTCTTTTGTCGATATCCTTCTATAAAGTCAATATTCGACCCGACTTCATCACTAATTGAGTAGCGTAAAACTTTCCAGAATGAAATAGTTAATACCGCAGATTAGAGGTGAATCCTCTAATCTGCGGTATTAGAGGAGATTAGAGGTGAATACATACGATTTTTTTCTAATTGGTTTGTTGAATCAACTTTTTTTTTGTAATAAATGAAAAGATCATATATAAGTTTTCATACAAAACTATTTTTAGTTTTTTTTTTTCATTGTAATTACAAAGTAAAATCCAATCGAAAATATTTTTTTTGAATCCAGTACCGAAAACACCCTGACAGTTTTCCGAACAAAGCCGAGCCCGTGTGACGTCACAACGTTCATTTCTACTCATTATGGCACATAGCATAAACAGTGTTTTGACTTATAACCAATTCCATCTTGTTATTATCGTCAATATATTGATGAATATCGAATACATTGATCATAAATATCGAACCTTAAAAGTTATCGTGCTTGCTTCGCATCATTATGTACGAATATTACAAATAACTCCCCATTATTATGTGATTCGCGCAATACCCAACCTAGCAAACTGTACTAAAGTTTTGAGAAATGTTCTATGTGTAACTAGATTCCAATTAGAATATGTTAATTATGTTGTTATCTTGTTCTAATTTAGTATTAGATTCTGATTAATTTCTTAATTTGATCATTAAAGATTGAGAAAAGTAAATTTTTAAGGGAACTTTCGAGCAAAGTTGACATTTTTGTATAATTACGTAACTTGAAAACATGATTTTTTGTTTATGGAGATATATTCATTATTTTAATTTTAAATGACGGATATAGGCGTAAAACTAATATTTCTGTTTTAATTGTGAAAATCGGTCGACGCATTTAAGAGATATTTGAAAATGTACCGAATTAATATTTTCACGTTTTTGTTCTACAAAGTTTTTTACTGTTTGTAATTATATTATATAGATATTTGTGTTTAATATTATAAAGGGATATGCAAATTATTAAAAATACCGAAAATTTTAAGGATGTTATGCAAAAAATAAATAAAAATAAAGGCTCCACAGATTTCGGGTTGTATAATATTTAGTGGTCCCTATGAAGTTTTTTGATATCTAAAGTCGAAGTTGCGCGCCAATCGTGTTTGTTAGCTTTTTATTTTACACGAATATCACCTACCCATATGTAACAACAATTACATTATGACAATTATGTTTCTAAATGTAATGTGTACAATGAACAACAATGACAAACACCGATCGCGGTCCTCTATCACGTAATATTCATTACGACTACTTTACTTATGCTCAATTTTTCCAAATCGTCCATCAGATGGATATCTTTTCGAAATTTGCCTCTATGAATCCTTTATCACACATGTCTAAATAAAATTTGCTGTTATAAATAATATTTTTGCACTAATTTTCGGATATTTTTAGTAAATTTACGTGACATTGTACTATGGTGAAATTCCTTGAACGTTATGACGTCACCAACATGGCGACCAATCATGGCCCGTTCGTAGACAGGTGGTTCTTTTTAAAATTTTATCGATTTTCAATTGCTTATAATAAATTGAAAAAAAATATTTAAGAGATTTTTGCAACGACAATATAATTTATGATATGTAAAGATTCAAAATAAATTTTAAAAATAGGACTTTTTTTTAAATTCAACAACCCAATTCCGAAAGAGAAATAAACAAAGTGCGTGTACACAAGGATCCAAGAACGAACTATACCATTCCCCGTGGCTCTAACGCGCGCTCGTATCGGCTCCTTTCGCAATTCGCACCCGCGGTGGTACTCAAATAGATAATATTTTTCTAACTTCAGTTGCAAAGTTGGATTTTATAATTCCTTCTTCAGTTACCATTTAGTCCTTATTTAGTTTAAGTCAAGAGTGAATAGATTACATTTAGGCAAGCGTGCTTCACCGTAGACCACATCATCACTTACTATCAGGCGAGATAGTGGTCAAACGCGAGAATATAGATTAAAAAATCCTATGTGGGCCCGTTTTTAGACTTTGTGAGCCGCTGAAAACGTTCTAATATTCATGTAACAACAAAAAAACCCTCTTTTTAGTCTGCATTATTATGCAACTTCGGAACCCTATTACTGCGCGTGGCCCGACACGCACTTGGCCGGTTTTTATTATTTTATATTGCAGATTGGTTGGCGATCGAATGTCAGTCATGTTTGACTGATGCTTTGTGTAGGCTTGTTGCGTCAATATTGTTGGGTTCAGGAAGTATGCTCTACGTGTTTGGAATATTTATCACGAAAAGTGTGCCCTATTTTTGAGTCATGCTCATACATGCTCGATCGCTGCATACAAATTCAAAAGTTCTGTTCACTTTTCATCCCGGTTATGCCGTCGTAATCTTTGTTATCGTTATTTGACAGATAAAATAATTCAAAGTTGCAAGCAGTATCATTAATTCATTTTCATCAGTGAGGTATATGTATATAAGGAATCATATAATTATGAACTTACAACAATAAAACCTAAAAAAAACCTAAACTTGCAAAAATTCAATAAACGTCGTTAGAGCCCTCTAGAAAAATGGACTTTGAAGTATTTTTTATAAATTGCTATTTTTTGTCTATTGGGCCTATTTTTTTCTTGGGTTTTTCTCGTCTGTCTTATTTGTGTTTGCGATTTTTGTATAGTAGATTATTTATTTATTATATACTTTATTGTACACCAATAAATATATATAGGACAAAAAATCATAAAAGTAAGTGTGCAATGGGCGGTCTTATCGCACAGGGCAATCTCATCATCGTCATTGATTAGTTGCTTTATTATTCTCAACACAAAAAATGCAGTTTTTCTGCTATTGTTATCTGTTGATGTTAGAAGACAGAGAATAATCGATGCGGCAAATGATATAAGAAGGGGTTTAACAACTGGTGAAGTAAAAAGTGGATTAAGACACAGAATCAGAGTATGTGTGCGTAACAGAGGCGGACACGTGGAACATGAATTGTAATCGTAGACTTTCTGTAAAAATAGTAATAAACGTCATTTTGTACCTATTTGTATGGTTTTATTTTGTTTTTTGACGCAAGTGATAAATTTGACGATCAGGAACCGTAATTTTTTACTACTATCTAGGAGTCTTTCATCAATGCTTTTTTCTAAGTTTTCTTTTTTTTTTTAAAAGAAACGTTGCCCCACACTAGGAATTTATTCCTGTATCGTGGGTGCTTTTACAAGAATTGTGATAATACCTGTCTTGTTATACCTTGTTTAATAGCTAATGAAACGTAGATATTATAATCACATCTGCAGCATGACTGTCGTAGACATTCTCCAGACTAATTCAGATAAAAAAAACAATTTATTTCACTTTATAACCATCAATCATCTACTACGAACCAGTTGGTTCTGTTAACAGCAATTTTAGTATTGAAAATAATAAAGCAACTTATATACTACACATAAATCGCAAACACAAATAAATTAGACGCAAAAATCCCAAAACAAAATCGAAACCCAATATTTACACACTGTTAAGTTTGGTGTGCGGTGTTTCATAATCAAATCGGTCAAAAATGATGGAAACTACAACCTCTTAAAGGATCTAGGTCGACATAACCTGTAGCCCCGTATACAGGCTTATGCTAAACCCTTAACAATAATAATATTAATAGTACTTAAATTATGTTAGTAAAGACGAAAAATAATAAAACAATAATAATATAATTTACTACCTACATTTAATAAAAGACAGAAAATAAATAGGGTAAAAAAGAAGCCAGGCGGATGCATGTCGTGATTGTGGCAAGAAGGCTTCCACTCAGCATAATGCTGTGCCGTGGGTGGCCCACAGCACGGCGCAGTGGTATTTTTACGGCGCTGTGGCGACGAATTTGGAAAACCACAATAGATTACACAATAGATTACACAATAGAACTAGAACAAATAGAAATAGAAATAGAACAAACCATAACAATTAAAACATAAAAAATAAATACAGTAAGATAAAAATAAACTACTTAAAACACATCATAATGTGACTAAAACCAAAAGCCTGAGTATTTGACGAAAACTACCGTAACCCGCAACCGCAGAACATAGTCAATATTCCTTTTTCTTCACAGGAGTGCGCAAGCTCAGTGCAATCTTAGCAACTGGAGCTAGATCCGGGACCTGGCGTATCGAAGCTCGTTGCGGAGGAGGTTCTGCCCGCGTGGACATCACTGTTGGAAATGGAGTGGGCAACACCGCTCCAGCTGCCCCAGCAGCTGAGCAGCATTATGTAGAACTGAGATTTGCAGACAGCATGAGAAGACGATACAAGCCAGGATTGCCGTTTGTTGGAAGGGTGAGTTTCAAAGTGACTTTTAACTAGCTTTTTAATATTAGGGGTACACGATACCAGACATGTTAGATGCACACGTCCAGACAGAGAGGAGACCCGATCCTAAATAATTGGATTCAGCAAAGAAGAGAGTGTTCAAAGTATAAAATGATTACACCTTTCAAGTATTTCAAAGAAAGTCATTACAAATCAGTCCATCCAAGGTAAACAGTTTTATAGTTAGGGTTATAATGTCACTCTTCTATGTCATCAAAATTTCCTCTCCAAACACGATGATCGTATTTGTATCACCAATGTCAAGAAATACTATGTGGACTAACACTCTTTTGTACAGAAAGACACTTGTCTTCCTAAATATTATTTCTCCTACACCGTTTCCAACGTCTGTACTAAAGATAATTCATATTATTTTTCATAGCGCCATTTCGTACAAGTTGTGTAGCCTGAAATGGCAGAATTGTAGTAAATAGCTGCTCGTTAGCTCATTCCGCTGGAACTTTTGATAGCTCCCTTTACCTAAGGTTTAGACAATGGGGAGGCTGATGTTAGTGTGGACATGTCTGAGACAATATTTTATCCTACGAAGTTTAAATAATAAGATTTTTTCTAACACACAACATGTGCCATCTCGTTTTTAATTCCCGTAGGGTAAAATAGTACCTATAGTACATTTATATTTTGCCAATTATGTTTATACTATTATTCTTACAGGTTAACTAAAATATTTTTTTTTGTGTTGTGGGTGTTAGATTTTAAATGCCTTAATTAATCAATAGCCGATATAAGTCAATTTAAGCTTAGGCCTCTGATTAGAAGCCAAAACTGGGTTTTAATTCATACACATAGGTAATTATACACTGATAACTTTTGCTCAAGTCATTTGATGATATTACATAACCATTCATAATCATACAAAATCCAGAAATCAGCATATTAGGCTCCTACACTTACCCTGTAACTTAAAACACAATCAATCAAGAGCAAACAAACTCTACCTACGCTCCCATAACCGATAATCTGGCTCAGAGACTAATACCACCGTTGTGTATCAAAGCATTCTGTACTCCCTTTATACAGCAACTTACTTTATCCACAAAAAAGGTTCTCAACCATGATGTTGTAATTTCCTACCAATATGCAGTAGAGGTAAATAAGAGACTTAAATAGTATGTTATGCAACTAGTGAATAAAGGACGGATTTAAAGCTAGGGCCATAGATGAATCACGAACAAGTGAAGGATTCTTACAACTGAATCAAGACCGTAGGGAGTGATTCATGATGTGAGAGTTTCAAGTGTTAGAATCCTGAGCGACGCGAGTGATTCATGGCCCTCGATATAAACCCGTTTTATTCTTGAGTTGCATATTATATTTTATACCATGACTACGAGAAAAAGAAAAATTTAAGGCAAAACACAAGGAATAATAATAAATAAATGGTTTCCTTCAAAATTTACAAAAAATGAGACGCTTCAGGGTTTCAATTTTTTTTGTAAATTGAAGCTGAGCTAGGTAACAGCACCTCTGTTTCAGGGGCCAGTGACCACCTCCGTTACATTACATAATTATAATTAATTAAACACCAATGCAATTAATATTATAATTACAATCCAAATAAGTATTCACTAAACATCCTAGACCAAAATCAAAATCATTATTAAAATCCTAAATACAAACAAACTCAAAATGAAATCGACGAAGGAGTTTGAAAGTCGAATATTCTTTGCACAAGAAGTTTGTCTCGAGTATTTTATGCGCAAGGAGGTTGAAGGAGATGGAGGCCGAATATATATTGATGTGTTCTAAATTCAAACACCAAAACAGTGATTAAAAGTTCACTGTTTTCAGTGAATAAGATTAGCTTTTTAGAGGGGGAATGGTATAAAAAAAAAAAGTGAGATGCAACAAATGAGTGAAAAGCTTTAGGTAATATTTTTTGACTATTCTTCAGATCAGGCAACTACTCTACTCATAACTATATACTTAAACATAAGCAATCACCAATTAATTCCCTGTTACTGTCCTCCAACTGTTATCACCATCAATCAAGAGCAAACAAACTCTACCTACACTCCTAGATTAGAAACTAATACCACCGTTGCATCAAAGCTTTCTATACGCCCTTTATACAGCAACTCACTTTGCCCACAAAAGAGGTTCTCAACCATGATGTTGTAATTTCCTACCGATATGCTCTTTATTGTATTTACTCTTTATAACTTCGTCATTCGCTTGCATCCGGGATTCGGGAATGCTTTAGGACTCATAAATCATTTGGTTCTTTGAAACTGTCCTGAAAGCTTGTGTTTGGAATTTATTATTATTTTGAGAATACTGGATCTAATACTTTGGTCTAAACAGGTAAATATTTTCACAAAATGATGAATACATGAGAACAGGGGTCGTTTGTTAGAGGTGGAATAAAGATGAGATTGTACCACCCGTTCAAATTCTTAAATAGAAATAAAAGAACACAGTATGACAAGCTTTAATCTCCCTAATATAAATATTTACCAACGTAATTAAACTTAAAGATAAAATAAAGTAAAGTTGAGGAAATTATAGTCCAGAAGAAAAAAAAACATGAATTGAAAAATTAATAACAAAGAAACATTTCATTAATTCATGATAATTTTTAATATTGTTAATAGCAATCGCATCCATATTCATCTTTCGTCGTTGTCGACGAAGGAACAATATAATAAATTACAGAGAGGCTAACGAACAGCTTTTATATCGACGCTCGCTTTTCTTTTCGTCCGTCTGATGTGGCCTTTACGGTAGCGGATTATGATAAATAATAAATTTATTTAAAATATCAAAGAAAATAAGAGTAAGATTCGTGTCGATGTAGTTAATTCATTCGACAGTAAATGCTCAATTCGCCCAACTTTCAATATCTTAGTTATATATCTTACACGCTCGCAATCTGCGTTCTTCGATTAATCTCCTCCTCATACTACTGATTTTGTTCACTCATCCTTTCATACCCAGTCCATTCTTTTTTGGAATGCACTTTCTTCCGAGATCAGGACGGCCACCAGTCACTAATCGGTACGCATTTAAGCGGCAATTGCGATATTTGTTTTCAGCATAAATAAGCAGAGTCATCTCACTTTCTGCTTTTCTGTTACTTCATAAATATATATAATATTCATATTATATAGGTATACCTATATTATATTCTATATATACGTACCTTATGTTTTTTACCTATATTAATTTGATACCCACTAGCTATATATTATCAAACTATGCACCTGCCATGTTGTCTCTTCATCACCCTTGGTTGAGAATGCCTCAGGCATTTTATCCACCTTTGTACCTTTGTGTATGAAGTCTAAATAAATACATGCCTATTAAAGATAAGAGGCTCTATAACAGTGATATTTTAACAGCGGTAACTATTGTCAAAAAGTCAAAAATATACAAGTATATGAAATTGAAGTAGTCAATCGCAAATATTTGAATTCTTGATCGACAACCGTTTGTTGACAGAATATCACTTTGACTAAAGCCTAAGCATAATAAATGTTTCGCAAGTTATATTAGAGACCCATCAGCGTCCTCCTGTCCTTATCTTAGTTTATGTTTATTGGCACCATGTTTTCTTCTTTCTCTGCAAGACGTCTTCTGTATAGTCATTCGCTTCGTAGCACATAATTTTTCACATAATCCATCCATTGATAGCTAAAGAAATTCGTTTTCATCTAATTATCAGTCAGTACCTTTTTTTGCCGAGGCTTCGCTCCCATGGCCTATGACGGTAGCGTCATTTACCCCGGATCTAAAGAAGTCTGGTAATAAAAAAAAATCGTAATCAGTTCAGTACGTACTGCCAACTATCTCCTGAAAAGAAGACTATGTACTGCAAACTTGCTACTGCTGTGCTCCTAGAGTCTATCGCCTGCAAAGAAACAAACCATTTACTTCTTTATTGTAATAGGGTGGGCCAAAAATCGTGCATCAAACGGAACAGGGCGATAGTTGGGGTTACTAGGAAAAAACAAGAAAAATTAAAAAATGACCACAAATAGATATCCTTAATACCGCGATATCCCAAATCGCGATATTTGGGATATCGCGATTTTTGACCCTTCCTATGTTAGATGACACTGCTATAAAAATTAAACACAAACAAAACACTGTCGCACCCCCTGGTTTTAAAATAATTTGCGTAACAAAATAATATTAATCACGTTTAATTATCTCAGTATTTCATATCTGTACCCCTGTCAGCACAGGTTTTGGAGTAAAGCCAGGTTGGCTTGGTAAACTTAATGGTTTAATTAAGACTTAAGTTTACGTCATAATATTGTTCTCATTGCGTTCTGGGATGTACGTTTTAATTCGTGTAGAGATATAACGATGTTAGTTGTGCTTAGTCATAAAGGTAGCCTGCATTAGATGGGAGTATTTTTTTGGATTTTATGAAGAATATGTTTATTGCAAAAAAGTGTCACAAAACGACATACAATATAAATACATGCTTATGCTAAACCCTTAACAGAAGTATTCGTAGTACTTAAATTACGTTAGTAAAGACGAGAAATAAATAACAATTTCTACCTCCATTTTGTATAAAACAGAAAAGAAATAGGCTGAAAAAGATGCCAAGCAGATGCATTTCGTGATTGTGGCAAGAAGGCTTCCACCCAGCATAATGCTGTGCCGTGGGGGACCCAAAGCACGGTGCTGATTTTCAGTGGTCACCTAGGACGTGACGTACGGAAACCAAATGTTTTTGTATGTAAAAATACATACATTGAAAGATAAAAATAAACCACCCAAAATTATGATGTGACTAAAACCAAAAGCGGTATCTTGACGAAAACATAAAAGTAATACCAGCAAAACACAGGCACGCTCCATGTTTTGTGTCGAATTAAACAAAGTGACATTCTATTAGCGATTACTTGATGTTCATCATCATTTTCTTGCCATTGTCCCATGTCACCTGGCACAAAACGTTTCCTTTGTCCCTTCGATAAATTCGATTGTGTAAATACTAAACGTTTTATTGACTACGTGACATTTTGGCAGCACATGATTGACATACATTTATATATTTTAAAATCTATATCGCTGATAGATTGTAACTTTCTAGGCCCTCAGACGATCGTCACAGAGTGGCTGGTAACAGGAGGCTGAGAATAGTCAAGGATTTAGTTAAATGTGATTGGAGAGGTTTTTGTCCAGCTGTTGTTGTGCTGATGATTATGAATCGTAATAATGACAACAGATTTAACTTCTGTCCGTTACTGTTAATCTTGAACACGTTCGTGATTTGCCATTATTTACAATCATTATCTTAATATTTTAATAGTAAAAACTTATTCTTTTCTCCCATTAGGTCGAAGCAATGAGCACAGAAAAGCGCGTTCGAGTCCGTGTCAAGCTGTACGATGACAAAACCGATATCTATAGTCAAGACATCGACATGTCAACCGGCGAAGGAGGATTCATAGTCCCGACAGTCATGGCCGATGCACCGTATGTCAATTTGCAGGTTAGTGCATAGTTCTTTAACTTTATCATTGCTGTGCCTGGTTTTATGGGCCAGCAAGTTTTATATGAGAGAGATTTATTTTATTTTATGTGACGTTGCTGCGGTGATAAAATCTGGATTTTGAATGCTGTTTTGGTACGTGAGATTTATATTTGGTTTGAAGTGTCACATATGCTACAATATTCATAACTTTTATTATAACCTAATCCAGATTGAAACTATACACATCTGTCAAGTGGGGTTGAATGTTAGCAAATACGGTTGTATTTGTAGGCAGGTAGTTACAGCTTATGGTAAGCACCAAATTGAATACAGTCGTATTTTTAGGGTTTCGTGCCCAAAGGGTAAAAACAGGACCCAATAACTAAGACTTCACTGTCCGTCTCTGTCTGTCTGTCTTTCACTAGGCTGTATCTCATGAAACGTAATAACTAGATAGTTGAAATTTTGACAGATGATGTATTTCTGTTGCCGCTATAACAACAAATACTCTCCCGTACAACAAACGTGTTTTTTTTTGCGTTAATGGTACGGAACTGTATTATTCTTATAAACGAAAATCAGAAGAAATTATTGGCAAATCATATTTCTTTCCGATTGTCTCATTTGAAACAAAACCTCGTTATTCCCAAACTAAGTATAGTTATCGAAACTTTTCTTCTATCGGTATAATAAGCAGACGAACACGTGAGTGTATTGACCGAATGAGACCGATTTTGCAGTATTTTGTGAATAAATATCTAATTATATATCACAAATTATTCATTTGTATCTTTTTCAAAATTCAGAGTCAGAGCTATTCTTGGCATAAGATTTTTTCCACTAACTGCTATCGGCATTTAATTAATTTGACAAAAAAGTCAATTGTAGATATAAACTTGCTCAAATAAAATTGTTTAATTTGTAAAGTGTAAATGTCAAAGCTTGGAATCAAATTCTAATAAGGTCGTGTCTTCTATGTAATTTGTTAATTATTTATTTTGGTAACTTTAAAAAAGTGACTGTCGAGTAAGTAGCAGTGTGGCAGATCTATTTCTCCAGGATCGAACTCTTTAAACAATAACTTTGAATGACTGTTCCAATCCAGCCAGAAATATTTTTCTGCCAACTGCCTGCTGTAAGTGCAATCTTCACAGTACTTGGATACTTCAATAGGATCTTCATACCGAAGCGTTTAACACAGCGTTTGACACTGTTGAGTACGTTATTATCAGAATATTGGAAGTCAAATGCAAACAAAACAATTTCAATTCATTATAATAAGCCATTTAAAATGTAAAAATATTCAAATTAAAGCCACCATCGATATTAACCAATACGAAATTGCTCGAACTGCAATTTTCATCGACATTATGCAACTAACCACGCATTTGTGCATTCTAATTTATCTAAATCATTTCATTAGTTCAAAGTAATTCTATTTATTATTGAACTTTATCAACATAGATTGAAACCGATTAATTAGAGTCTGTATTTGAATGATTCTAATTGTAATTGTAAACCAGTTAAACTAACTCGATGTCATCTAGTTTGATTGTCATTAAACCATTAATTGTTAAATGAAAGTTAGATGGCAAAGCATTTATATCAGTTGGAACATTACCGAAATCATTTACATCTAACAGATATCTCAGTGTAATGTTTAGTACACACGCACCCACAACTGTAAAAACTGGCAAATTCCAGTGGAGAAACCAGACAGTAGAATCCAATGTTGCCCTTTTTGAACAAGTTAATAAAACATTTCTTAGCTTAGATTAACCATTTACCGTTATTTTAACTAGTATTCAATACTACTTGTAAAACCATTATTGCGTATCATTAAACCAGTGGTCGTAAATCAATAACAAACCATTACCATTCTAATATAAAGCCAACCAAATCAACCAACTTAGAGCTAAGTGCTAAACCAAGCAGGCGCTAAATTCTACATGGTCCTTTGAGAATTAGTGGACTCGGTTCGCGAAGTATAGTGAAGTGTTTGTGTGCCGGGACCTTGCAACCAGTGTTATTAAGTTTAATAACGGTCTTTGATATCGAAATTAAACAGAAAAAAAAAACCAGCGGATTTAGAGAAATTTCCATAGCTTAGAACTAGGAACGATTTTGCGTATTCGAGTTAATAATTCCATTAATTCTAACTGCAAATTGCGACCACCTGAACAGTTCCCGGCTGTCAAGAATATTAAGTATCTACCCATGATCTATTCCTAGACAGCTACACTTGACATAATTCAAATCAGCTAAATAGTTATAAATAGTAACCCAACACAGATCTTTATCAAAGCAAACCTTCTTGCTAATATCATAAATGCTTTTTTAAGCCCCTACAGAAAATTTTACGAAAATGCCACTTAAGATCTCAACGTAAAATATTTTTAACGATTCTTTTTTTTTTTTCATAGCATTCAGGACATACTAGAGCCTTTTTATAGGAGACAAATTCATTTATTGAAAGTGGAACACCACCTTTTTGTAGACCGTTTTCGGGCTTTCAAACAATTGACCAATTCGTTGCATCTTGGGCGTCAAATCATGTTGAACTTTGGTCTGAAAGTCTGGTCCTGACTAAACTTTATCATCTTAACCCTCAAAAACTTCTTTGTCATCGGTATCTGGTTCTCGCAGCCACCTAAACACTGGGAAATGATCCTTAACGAAATCGGGTATGCATCTGTATACCTAAATGTACTAAAATTACAAAATAATACTTTTTACAATATATAACCCGTATATTAATAATTATTATTTAAAATACACACATAAAAATACTTTTAAATAATTATTAAATATCATATTATATCGTTAAAAATCGATAATACACCGAAAGTTACTTGCCTGATTTTAATACACCAATGCATACGCGGACTACTATTGTAGGCCCGCGGGTTTGGCATCAAATTATCTACAAACGCATACACTTAGTTAGCGGTTATTTAGGGTACTGAGGTCTTAACTAATATATCAGACGAGGCTGAAAATAGCTAGTTTTATCTAATCAATCTGAAATGGCTCTCTTCAAAACTTCATAATCCTTAAAATCATGGCGGACTAAACCTCAGAACCGCACATATCTATCCACGTCTAAATTGGCCGTTCGCGCCTTAAACTCAAATTAGCTTTAATCGCATCATTAATTGGGCCTAGAAACTTCGAACTTCGATGCCCTCGGGAACAGCGGTACGAGGAATACAAATGGCCAGATTCTCCAACTGTTTTCGCGCTAATCCTCCCAATCGGCGGAGTGATAGGTTGGTATTAGCAATGCAGATATTTTGGTACGGAAGTTTATGTGTCTATTAGCCTATACGCCAATGTTTATTGATGTAGCTGTGGTTGTGTGGGCAAATGTGTGGGGAAAGCTGGGGAATAGTGCAATAGAAACTTGCAAGCGAAAAAGTATTAAAAATCGAACTGCAGCAGATTCATGATTCCCAAAATAGTCTGCTGGTGAATCTACCTATATTTTTATGGCCTCAGAATTTGAAAATCTAAATTTCTACAAATATCTTAATATAACTAACTAAGAGGAAAAACCTCTTCATCAAACGGCTATTTTACCTTCTTACTTCATATTTTTAATTAATAAAAGCACAGATAATATAATACTAGCATAAAATTAATCATCAGAAAAGTCAACTGTTTTCCTACTAAGACAAGGAATTATTCTTATCTCTCAAGATCTTCGAATTTCTTCTACCAAATTAGTCCTTTTACCTTTTTTTGAGATTGAGATGGTTTATTGATCGTTGCCAAAAAATGGACAGAAACGATACTACCTAGACTAGACTTAAACCTTTCTAGATAATAACATCTCTCAACGGAGCCTCATCCAAAGTTTGGAATTTTCTAAGATCATTGGGGGTCGGTAAAAAGCGACAAGAGTCTATCCCTAAAGATTTAGATATCTCGATGCATTGAATAATCATTTCACAGCTTCGTCCAATTTCGATAGGACAGTAAAATTGAATACATTGGGATTATCTTTCATCTCTTCCGACTCCCAGTTATGCTCCATTTGTTTTTAGTCAATTCACCGCATGTGATGTTAAGAAGATCATACTATCAATTATTTCCAATGCAATAGGCAGTGACTGTATCAGCCGTAAAATGTTACTCCCGGTGCTGGACGTTATCCTTTCTGTCATTTGCCACATCCTTAACTTTTCTGCGTCTAGCGGTGTCTTTCCATTCTCATGGAAAGATGCACAGATAATTCCTTTACCAAAAAAAGTCCAATCTCACATACTTTTCTGAATACCGTCCAATATCTGTCTTACCATTCCTGTCCAAAGTCCTAGAACGGTTAATCCATAATCAAATGAGCACTTTCCTAACCAAAAATAATCTCCTCAATCCCTTCCAGTCCGGCTTCCGTCCTGGTCACAGCACCTCCACAGCTCTTCTCAACATTACGGATGATATTCGGTCAGCCATGGAAAGCAGTAATCTCACGGTCTTGGCATTGCTGGATTTCAGTAATGCTTTTAATACTGTTGATTTCGATGTTTTGCTTGGCATTCTATGCTCTCTTAATATATCTCCATCGGTGGTTGACTGGTTTCGTAGTTACCTGTTAGGGCGCCGGCAACGTATTAACATCGGAGAGAAGTTGTCTTCCTGGTGTAGTACCGCCGTTCTGCCGGGGTACCACAGGGTGGCGTTTTATCCTCATTACTTTTCGCAGTTTTTATAAACTCAATCTCCAATGAACTAATTTCTTCCTACCATCTTTATGCAGACGAACTGCAATTATACTCGCGAGCTCCTCTCGGAAAGCTGTCGGAGGCTATAGCTACCATCAATATTGATCTGGCTCGCATTTGCGATTGGAGCAGGAGGTACGGGCTTATGGTCAACCCTGTAAAGACGCAGGTAATTGTACTGGGCAGTTCTAGATTGGTTTCTAGGATTGACTGGACGTGTCTTCCCCAAGTTCTTTTTGACAATTCAGTAATTCCCTTCAGTGAGAAAGTTAAAAACTTGGGGATACTCATCGACAAGAGCTTCTCTTGGACTGCTCAACTGCAAGAAGTCAGCCGCAAGTTGTTTTCATCTGCTGCAACTTTGAGGAGACTGATGCGTAATTTTCTTCCAACTGCCACTAAGATTGCGCTTGCACAATCTCTTCTTCTTCCCATCCTTGATTATGCTGATGCCAGCTATCTTGACCTTATTCAAGAACAACTCGATAATCTTGAGCGGCTTCAAAATTTTTGTATAAGGTTCATATTTGGTTTGCGCAAATATGACAATGTTTCCGAATTTCGTGTAAAGCTCAAGTGGTTGCCAATTCGCCTTCGCCAGAATGCTCATATTCTTTCTCTTTTGTTTAAAGTGCTCTTTACTCCTTCCACCCCTCTTTACCTCAAGGATCGTTTTCAGTTTATCTGCGATTCTCACCCGAAATCTGTAAGGTCATCAGATAACATGCGACTTAAAATGCCAATGCATTCCACAACTTTCATGGATAAATCTTTTACTGTTCAGGCTGCTCGTCTATGGAATGCATTGCCTGACTCAATAAAACGTGCTCAGTTGTTGCCTGTATTTAAAAAACTCATCAATGAACATTACCTATCGCTAAGATTGTGCTCTTGGTTTTTGACATAATGTGCTGATTGTCGTACATCATTTATTTTCATTGCTTATATATTAAGTATGTATGTATTTATGTATCTATTATTTAGCATAGCATATGCATATGTATTTTTGTTTCTAGTGAGTATCTATTTTATGTTTATTGTTGGTATTGTCGCACCACTGACAACCCCATGTCATGTCCAGGTAATTTCTGTCCATTCCAGGTTGCCTGGAAGAGATCGCGGAATGCGATAAGGCCGCCCATTGTATACTATAGTATTAAGTTTCTTTTTTCTTGTTTATTATGGTGTACAATAAAGTGTATATAAATAAATATAAATAAATAAACATTTCCAGTTAAGTGCTTTGATTAGCGATTGATTGGTTATTCCCGACCATGTAGAGCATCCATTTTAAATTTAGGAAACTGGATGAGTGCACTGCCAATTTGGGTAACGTGTTCAGTATTAGAGTATATTTTTTTTTTATGAAAAAATATATTCAAAGGGCATACATAGGAACATAAGTAAGTTTTATTGGCAAATGTATTATTTATGCTTCACTCGTATTCAATGAAAAAAAAATTGTTGTTTATTGTTTGTTGTTGTGTGTAGTTCAGTGCTATCATGAACTTCAGAATATCCAAAACCAGTTTCAAATATAAGCCAGAAAACAAGGTGAACCGTGGCGTACATTTATATTATATTGCCATTTGTTAAGATAATATTATAATGCATCAAAATTAACCTGCTATTGGAGGCTACATCTTCCAATAGTAGGTGATTTCATGTACTTAAACAATATTTTTCTTCGATTAATTACTTTAATAACTTCTTGAAAATATTATCAGTTTTACATTTATGTTAAATCTACCTCATTTCCAATTTAAATCTTCCCATGTCCATGTCTTCACGAACAATTCTGCACAGACATGCAGTCTCATCTATTGCGACGGATCTCCAAAAATCTATCTTAGCGACCGATAAAAGCAATTACACCGGGCCTGAGAGTGGCTATGACGTTGTCATCATGCAAATACTTCAGGCCCGTATAGGATTGGCAATCCAGCTAAAGTGCTTTTAGGCCTCTGCTAACTATCTTATGAATTATTATGTGAGCAAACTTGATGTGATCGCTGAATACACGGCGGTGAAGTTTGAAGGATTTTGTGATGGTTTTATTGAAGCTGATAAAAGGAGGAATGTTGCTTTATACGTGTTTTTAGATCCTCATTTTCATAAGATGGATTAATTTCGTTCAACTAGATTTAAGTCAAGATCTAATAAAGGCCTTGTTAGTAAGGGTTCTATTAGACAGAGGGCGGTCAGACGGTTAAGCGTTCAAGAAGTCAGTTTTGCGTTCGAGCGGTCAGTCTCATGAACCCTGATGTTGGACGGTCTACGCGGTACCACTACTGTCGTCATGTTTTTGACGATAGTTCTTCATCGGAAGACGAATTATTGAATTTATTGATTATATATTTCTATTTTCTTAACAAATTAAATTTGGGAGTTTCTCAACAAACTATGGCCAATACTACAAATAAATGTTCCACAAATAACTATTATGACTCAGGTACCATTTTCGGTCCCCATTTCTTTGGCAATTTCCAACCATGTTTCTGCTTATTTTCCTCAGGTTGTATAATCGATATACTTCGCATCGTAAAAAAAACGCCATTCACGTACTAACATAACTAGCTTTTCAGTCTTCATCTTCCTTCCGATTTGGTCAACGACAGCACTGAACGCGCGAAAGCGTACGTTCTGGTTGGCCGACGCGGTCAGAACGACTTCTGTGTGGGTATATCTATATAACGTAATACAACACAAAGAACGCAAAACTGATCTCTTGAACGCTTGATCGCGTGACCGCTCTCTGTCTGATAGTACACTAAGTGCTCCGATTAAGTCTATAACAAAGCAGAATTATATTCATAAGTACTTTCCATCACAATCACTAATTTTTTATTACTTTAATTAATTTTTCATCTGACTAATGAAACAGTTACACACAAAAAATGGTCATTACTCTACTGTAGCAACAGTGCCGTCACGAACATAAATACTGGTAACATTCAATTAATCAAAAACTTCTGGCTGTTTCGAATTCCACTCATCGAACATGAACACTAAATTGTCAGTGAAAGTCAAAAACATTGTCAGTGAAATGATTTACAACATTTTACTGATCGCAATACAACGCGTTGTGTTGTACTAGCTTATATATATACGCAGGCGTTGCTACATATATATATTATGTATATATATATATATATATATATATATATATATATATATATATATATATATATATATATATATATATATATATATATATGCCAACAGCGTCGCCTGCGTTAAAGTAAAAAAATAATTAAGTAAGTAGTAGCAGTAGTATTATAAGTAGTCTATGTCTTACTCTTAATCCAGAGGCTGTAGTCAAAGTGGGTGGTCTCTGTCAGCGATGAGTTTGTCGAAAAGTCAAAATATAATTAGTTGTCCACGTCATCATCATCAGCCTATAGCAGTCCAGTGCTGGACATAGGCCTCTCCAATCGCATGCCATTGGTCTCGATTTTTGGCAGCTCTCATCTAGCTGCTACCTGTCATACTGCAAAAATAGTCGCTCCACCTAGCCTGAGGGCGTCCCACGCTACGTTTACCCATTCGTGGTCTCCACTCGAGATCACGTCTACCTCAACGATCATCGGTTCTACGGCTAATATGGCCGGCCAATTGTCACTTCAGCTTGCTTATAATCTCTGAGATATATCGACAATTATGGTTCTCTGCTGGATCACCTCGTTCCGGATTCGAACCCTCAGACAGACCCTAGGCATAACCCTTTCCATAGCTCGCTGAGTGACCTTGTTGTCCACGTGGCAATAATCAATGTGATATGATAATGATGTATGATTATGCAGCAGCATGTCAATCACAATCACTTTGGACTTTGAGACAATCGCTATCGCTTAGAGAATGTCATCTCTCTATAGTTCATTCGCATTAAGAAAATAGTGAGTCATCGTTGTCAGCCTGCCCCTCGACCAATCGAGTCACGAGCTTTCTAATTTGTTGCGAACGATTAGTTGAGAGGCCTCTGGACTCTAGAGTCTAGACAATGTAAATTGATCAGTGGTGGCGTATGTCGAAATGCCACAATGTAGGTATGGGAGAGTTGTGGTGGCCCAGTGGTAACCGACGCCCCGACTTATGTGTCGTAAGTCGTGGGTTCGAACTCAGATAGGCCCTTTACTTTGTTTAAATTATTTCATCGCCACTGCTCTAAAAACGGTGAAGGAAAACACCGTGAGGAAATCGGCAAGCCTGAGAACCAAAAATTCAAAGACATGTGTCATCCACCAAACCGCACTGGGCCCGCGTGGTGGATAATGGCCCATTCCTTATCTCACAGAGAGGAGGCCTGTGTCCAAGTAGTGGGAATATAAAAAAATCCGATGATGATGAAGATGAGGTAAACGGTTGATCACGTGACATTCCTATATTTTTTTGACTTTAACCCCACGCTATTGCGATGCGTTCGGCCCTTGAAGCATGATTGATTAACAAACATCCAGACATAAATATTTTCACATTAATTTTGTTAGTAAAATTTTACTGTTCGCAAAACATCGCATCATTTTACGTATTGGATTTAAATTTTTATCCATGTTTTATGTGTAGCCATTGTTCTGACGACTGATACATGTTAATCGCAAAGCCCTTGAATATTCATTCAAAGCGGGCACATTCATTTGAATTAATGAGCGTTTTTGATACTATGTTGCCTTCCTCGTATGTCAACAGCGCTGCGTTCATATTTCACTTTATTCGACGCTTTTATGCGTGAGCCGATGAACTCGTTATGCGATTATTCGGTAGCTTTATGGCCTTTAGTTGCGGTTCCGCTTAAGTTATAAGATTTTATCATGTATTGTATTTATGTGTGAAGTATTTCTGAAATCAAATATAGTTATTATACAAATTAATCGATTTGTAAAGATAAAACTAAAAAATAAAATAAGTAAAGAAACAAAAAATTAAACCGACGTTGGAAATCAAAACACAAAAAAGTGCAAAAATGAGTTGCAAAATGATAAAACAAGAGGTACCAACATATATTATTACCTCAATGGGTACCAAAGACAATTTTGGTCGGTGTATTTATTGATTACTAGTAGTGCGCCTTTTGTCGACGTTTTATAAGTGCCCATGTAGGCCTACGTAAAATAAAAATATTTTGATTTTGATATTGTTCCCCGTTTTTTGGTACATTTTTGTCTACGATGGTACTGACAGAGGGAGCCTGTGTCCCAGCAGTGGGGATGTTATAGGCTGATTATGTTATAGTACTAACAGCTGTGATTGTATCGAATATCTGTGGGATTAAGATAATCGTCAGTATTTGTAAAAAAAATACATGTTGTTTATTCAGATTGAATCGAAATATTTTAAACTTTTATAACTCGACTAGTGGCGTACATCAAGTTAAGTTAGAAAAGCATTGCCATTGAGGGTGTTTTATGCGGCTTATACACAATGTCGTGGTGATACAGTGGCTAAGAACTAGCCTCTCGTGCTCGTGCCACGACCTCGTGGGTTCAAATCGGGCAATTACCAATGTGACTTTTTCAAATTCATATTAAGTACTTTCTAAGTTTATGTTAGACATTACAGGCAACGGTGAAGGAAAACATCGTGATTTATAAAATCAACGCTTAACATGAAGATGGTGAACAAAACCCTAATTCTGAAATAGCTAAGTTAGAGGCCTGTGGGATTCCCAGAGGCGGCTTAATTAACTCTGACACCAGAAGGGGCCACATCCTCACACAAAAAGAAGAAGAATGGAAATGCCTTACATTTAGACAATCTGTTAACATCCACTGCGTTATTAATTTATATATATTATTTATAGTACACCAAGCTAAAACCAATACAAATGACATCTTAAAACAAAACAAAAATACAACAGGTGGCCTTATCGCTTTCCGCGATCTCTTCCAGGCAACTTAAAATGGAAAGAGACACACCTGGACACAATATGGTATTGCACTTGGTGCAAATTTTTCGACAAACAATTAGTTTATAGAGTAAGTAAAAACAAAACAAAATTCTAAAAATAGATACAGACAACAAAACACTTCAGCTTATACAAGAATAACATCACAGTGACAAGTACTGCTCCTTTATAAGTCTCTAAAAAACCGGCTGTGATTGCGCGCGTTTTATAGTCACAGGCAATGCATTCCATAGACGAGTGGCCTAGACAGTAAAGGACTTGTCTAGGAAGGTGGTGCAATGCATTGGCATTTTAAACTTATGTTATGTTAGGTTATTAACGTTGTCAAGCAAAAAGAAAAATCAAACGTTATCTATACTAATATTATAAAGAGGAAAGATTTTTTTGTTTGTTTGTTTGTACCGAATAGGCTCCGAAACTACTGGACCGATTTGAAAAATTCTTTCACCAATAGAAAGCTACATTATTCCTGAGTGACATAGGCTATTTTTTTATCCAGAAAACGGGTCCTTTGGGGTGATCCACTGGAGCGAAGCCGCGGGCAACAGCTAGTGAAACTATATATTAGAAACCAACTATTCACGTCACGCACTTGGGGTGGGTAAAGTTTGCTGCTCATATTCTACGACTGTGTGTAGTGGAGGCTTAGCAATAGCTAATGGCTGTGCTCATCCCAAATTAGTTTGGTTATTGCGAGCCTAACATGTGGCAGGTTTTAGTTGAAATCCAATTATAACACCATCACAACACCCGGATGCAGGAAGCATTATGAGAATCACCTACACGATATTAAAAAACTTTTGTTCAAAATTTTAGATTGACAATGGAAAGCAAACTTTCCATTGTATCCTCCTCGTATTTTGAGATATCAAATAGAAGTGAGAGTGGGAGGATTGATAAATACCCTTTGATATATGAAAATAAGTATTTTGATCAACAAAATTGTTATCAAACAAACAAAATAGTTTCTCAGTAATTAATAATAAATGTCGACGATTCTAAGTGAGGATAACCTAGATCTTTGAAATTGAGTTATTAAGAAAATAAATTATAATATTCTTGGAATAGCGGTATTAGAATTTGTATCGATGTTCAAGTATTTGCTACTACAAAAGTAACTTTCTTTGATCGGGACACCTACAAACAGTCTTGTCTTTTCCTACAGAATAAAATTGACTTTCTTATTGCCAAATAGAACGAAGTCTGCCATAAATATTTACGTAACGTTACTATTATCGAAGACACCTCGTGACATCACCCGAAATTCGGGGCTTATTCGAATTCCTCGGCGCGTTGAGTACAAAATTACTTATTCAACGTCATTACCCCTATTTCATGCCAGTGCTTCTTTTATATTATCTTCACAATGATTCTCATTATTCATATCTCAATTCTTTTTTGTAGCTGTTTCTTTAGGGATCTCCCTTTGTTCCGTTTTTATCGGCAGGAATTTTTTGCAGTGAGATTTTCCGGCCTAAGCTTAATTCGTCCAGATAAATTATGCCGGGATAGAGACAAATAATCCAGCACTCCATTAAATCTGGAAAAAGCGAACGCTTTCAAGAAATTAGCCAACTAATCTTGGGACTGACTTAAAAGGGGATTATATCTTGGAAAAAGTGCGTGACCTTTTTTAATTTCGTTTTTGTAATGTACGTTCAGTGTAAGCTGACACTTACTGAGTAAGACGCTTTGCTGGCTGAGATATTTGTACATTAAATTGAAAACTTGTTTAAAATATTTTGGCAAAGTGTTTTCATAATTTTTGATCTACTTTATAAATTCTATCTGATCTTCTTGTTATAAGTGGTATGAAGACTTTATAAGACTTTCAAATTCAATACAATCTGTTCAAACGTTCTAGTAAATTGCTCCAATTATTTTGTACTGCTATCAAAGATAAGTTTGTTTTATTTATCTACCAGCGATAATTCCTTTGCCATAACCATCATAAGGATGGCCGTTGGGGTCGAAAAGTTTTGAAGTGATGACCGCGTACCGGAGGACGCAGCGTCGGAAAGTCTTCCTCTAGGTGGAGCGATGATTTGGTCAAGGCTGCGGGTGTCCGGTAGATGCGAAACGCACAGGACTGATCAGTGTGGCGACCCTTGGGGGACGCCTATGTCCAGCAGTGTACGTCTTTTGGGATGATGACTATGATGAAGCATCATCTTACTTATAAAAACTATTCATAAACATGCATTAGTTAATTTTAGTTATTATTTTCATCACCTCGTAAACTTCCATAACTTTTTCCTCATCATCATCATCATTTTAGCCGAAAGGCGTCCACTGCTGAACAAAGGCTTCTCCCAACCACACCATGTTCACCACATCGATCGGGTGATAACTGTTTGGTCCATTATAAACAAGATTACAGTCCAGTACTGTACAGGTTGTGCAATAATCATCTAGCAGATACATCACTTTAGATGTACTAATCCTTAACATATACCATTACTTGACATAACCAAGCAGCGCGGGTCAACGACAGTCGGATTATTCAATCAAACATCGCAAATTAACATAAAACTAATCATATTCTCTGTTTATGCAGGAAATAGATGAGATGGCTTAGTTTGGTGGTAATATATTAATCGGTAATACATATGGATTGTTAGCGGATTCTATTTCAAATAGATTGGAATAGTGAGTGGTATGGGATTGCTAATAAACAAAACTATTTTCAACATTACTATGACTACTATGTTGTTGGTTGTTAGTTTTTGGGCAAATGACTAGACTATTTAAGTATCGTAGCAGGTGGCGTTCTATAATTTCTGCTTACCCCCATGGGAAAATTCATGAGTTTATGTACTCGTACGTATGTAAAATGAACGTTACATATAACTTCGTACTGAACGTTTTGATGTTAAAAGTATTGAAGTGTTCAGGCGGTCTTTTCTATAAAAATCCCACCATGAAATCTTATGAGAGGAGAAATGTGCGTGAAATGAACTATAAATGCACCTTAATACTAAAGAGTCCCAGCTCACTATACATACTTTTGCATGTTGAGATTTTAACAAAAGTAAGTAAGGAAAAAGTTTCTAATAAAACAGCCAATATAAATACAAGTAAAATTACAAAATTTTAAAAACCCACGACAAATTTTTATTTCATGCTACATGGTTTATCTAGTACATAGTAGATGCGCTTCGATCGGCAATCTATTGAACACGTAATTATATCTTGCGAAAACACCCCGATTTAAACAGTAAAACGCCCGTAACTTTTGAATGGCTGAACCGATTTTATTCAAATATAGCTATCATACACACTCTCGACAAAATCACCTTTCTAACAAAAATAAACTAAATTGGTTCACCCGTTTGGACACTATGATGCCACAGACAGACACAAAAATACACAGATACACAGCAACACACGTCAAACTTATAATACCCCTCTTTTTCCGTCGGGGGTTAAAAACAAGGAAAATTAACCAAAGAAGCACTTCCTGTACTAAACCTTTTCCCACAAATTACAATCTCCCGAACATGACCGCACAAGGTCAAAGAATTTTCGGCGAAAGCTGAGTTCGGAACCAATTCATTTGCCGGATTTGCAGTCTGTGGTCTAACCCCAAGATCATTAATTGAAGTTGAAGTCCCAGTATGGATAGAACTCGATGAACCTGTTTGCGGTTCCCAATCATGGAATAGTTTGATTTGAAACTTCATTAGTCCTTGGCACTGATTGCAATTGCAGATTCGACGTAACTATGAACTGTCTCACTCAGGTAATTAGACCAAATGAATTCTTGCCAAAGTGGGATTGCCTTTTGCTGTTACAAGTTCCGCAATGGCTTAATTTGTAGTCTTGGGAAGATTCGAGATTGTAGAATTATGTAGAGGACTAGTTCTGTCGCTAAAATGAATTATGTCTTGAGCTGTAACGTGATAATGTTTAGTCAATGAGCTAGAGAGCTAGAGTAGGGGCAGTGGTCAAATCATTATATTTTGTTGGACAACTGCCTCTACCGAAGACCCGTAGCCCAAATAATTGGACATTATAGTTGGACCACAACCCTTAAACGGAACTTGTTAGGTTGGTCTTACCCGATACATATAAAGACGTACATCCAAAGTCATTATAAGATGGTTGAATGTAACTTGCAAGTCATAAAAAGACAAGAAGGCTAATTCGCGTGCATAAAAACGTTCATATTCAAGACTTTGGTGATTTTTATAGATTGTAGATGTGATGTGAATTCGAATGTTTCTATAAAATACGGGCATTGCCCCTAAGGTACATTTGTCCATGTGACAGTTCCAATATTAGTGAAGTTTAATTCTACTGGGAAGTTTTATCAGAAGTGGTAAACAATAATTTTTCAAGACTTTACATAGGAACTCGTGATACCTATTTCCTTTCCTAAAGTTTTCTCATTTTCTCCTATTTAAATAAGTCCAACCTCTTTTCATTAGAATCCGTAGTATACCATTCAAACATGAACCCGAACTTTCAGTTGATTTTCACTTGAAGTCCATTAGAAAACTTTCGAATAAAGACGTACCGTCAAACGGGGTGAATAGGACCGCAGGGGTGAATAGAAACAAAACTTTGAAGGGAATTTTCACATTATTAAAAATATGTTTACACCATCTTAGTAGGTATTCCAATATATTAAATAATTACTTTAAAAAAAACGATGCTTTGTTTGAAACCAATAAAGTGGTATAACAGTTTAAATCCTAATCAAAGTTTTGTTCCCATTCACCCCTGCGGTCCTTTTCACCCCGTTTTACCCGGTAGTATCCTAGATTAGCGGCAGTCCACATTAATATTCCGGGACTAAGCTGAACCTAACTGACTAAATCGAGAGCTAGCGATGTAATCCTCAGTGGTTGGCAAACTCAGCGAAATCTACCTTTAGGAAGATTAATTGAATTAACCCCAGTCAGAACCTGATGCAGTGCAGATGGGTGTAATTCAGGATTCAATTTAAAAGTTTATTTTGATTAAGAGCAAAAGTATGGACTTAAGTGGGTAGAGTGGAACGAATATTGAATTTCGATTTGCGTGTATGTTAGTTTGGATTTGTATTGGATAATAAAATACGTATAAAGGATCGTTGAAAAAGTGAAGCGTTTGGTTTATTTATACTTAGTATAGTATACATAAAAATCTGACGCCATTTGCCCGTTGAGGTAGAATATACAGAATATAAACTACCACGATCCTTACTTATCCTTTTTTAACCGACTTCAAATTGGAGGAGGTTCTCAATTCAACTGTATTTTTTATGTCTGACTCAGAACTTTATACTAGGGGGACAGATTTTGATTATTCTTTTTTTATTTAGAAGCTGTTGCTTCTCATGTGGTCCTATTTAAATTTGATCGAGATCTGATGAAGAACTTTGGAGATATACAACAGAACTCTTCAATAAATGACGGCAACTCTCTTGGGATTGCTGCAATCGCATGTATGTTTATCGTTTACATCATTTCATAACATAACATCACGCCGATACGCTCTAAAGGAGTATGCAGATGTGTACAGTTCACCCTGGTACACTCTAATTTCACCAGTTGTTTGTCTGTCTGTCCGTCTGTCACCGTGAACCGTGATAGCTAGGCAGTTGAAATTTTCACCGATGATGTATTTATGTTGCCGCTATAACAACAAATACTAAAAACAGAATAAAATAAATATTTAAGTGAGTCTCCCATACAACAAACGTTTTTTTTGCTGTTTTTTGCGATAATGGTACGGAACCCTTCGTGCGAGAGTCCGCCTCGCACTTGGCTGGCTTTTATTTTTTTCTTGCATAACGGTGGACATTATAGATATGTACCACAACTAAAAAGTGAAAATATAAACTTTTTACAAAAAAATACAACCGACTTACAAATAAAAACACCACAAAGTGAAAAATAATAAAAAATAGCCGGTGTTCTTTTTTTTTTGACACCGACTTCCGAAATTAAAGTTATTTTTCACTTTGTAGTGTTTTAATTTGGAAGTCAGTTGTTATTATTTTGTAAAAGACTTTTTATTTTTTCTTCATCTACGTTCATATAAATCTAGGCATCTAGGCGTTCTATAAATACACAAATTAAACTAGATGTTTCGAGAATACACCAGCATGTTTCCATAATCATATTTCCATTTTTTTATTTTTTATTCAAATATCTAAGCTCCTAATTTCTCTTAAAATAATAAAAATCTCACAATATTTAATAACGAAACATTCAAAACTTACTCCTACGCTTTTGGTCTTAAGGGCTAATATTGGGCAGTACAATAAAAGTCAGTCAACAGCACCGGCCCAGCGAATCCAATCAATGAGGAGATTAATGAAATTAGTCTGGCACCGAAGCTGATTCCGTTAAACTTGGTTGTGGTGATCTTCGAAACTAACTAATGTTGGATACTAAAGGAAATAGCCAAAGTCTTACATAAAACATGAGGTAGAGTAGTTAGTTCGTATTTGCTTCCAGGTTTACTCCACTAATCATGCTAATCCTAGTAGCTAATATTATTTATGTAGAAGTTTGTGTTTCAATCACGTAAAAATTGCTGAATATATTTGCACGAAATTGTACACTGTACACGATAATTCATAACTGTGATTAACACATAGGATACTTTTCATCCCAGTATAATATTCCCTTGAGATAAAACTATTTCACCGCTAGCTAGCTGAAGCTAGTAATATAAAAATGCGAAAGTAACCCGATCTATCGGTTAGTTTGTTACTTTTTCACTTCTAGATCTTCTAGAATTTTGATGGTAAAAAGATCCTTTCTTTTCTGATAGCTACAAATTGGGAGACTTCAAGTCAAGAGTGAATGGTATTTGTTAGTAAAATATACGTAATAATAAACATTATTACCAAAGAAGGCGATGATGGAAGCTGAAGTGAGCGAGTAAACAAGTTCATAGGTGAATGGGAAAATAAAAAATTCTTCGGAACAAAATGCGTGACAGACGACGGACAGACAGACGGACACGTCATCATCATCATCATCAGCGTTTTTAATGGTCCCACTACTGGGACACAGGCTTCTTCTCTGTGAGAAAGAATGGGCCGTAAACCACCACGCGGGCCCAATGCGGGATGGTAGATGTCACATGTATTCAAAGTTTTGTTTCTAGGACATGCCACTCACGATTTTTTCCTTCACCGTTTTGAGACGGACGCGTGAGTGACAGCAATAGGATTCCGTTTGGTCCCTTCGGGTACGGAACCCTAAAAAATATAGTTTTGATTTGAAAAAGAACATAGAACATCCCGGGAGTATGTTACCTTGAGAAAAATTCCGACTTGCGAGCAAAGCCGCTGGCAGAAGCTAGTTATATATATTTTTACTATTTTCTTGTTTTAAGTGCTCATTACCTTTTTTGTTCAAGCTCGCTACTGAGGTTAACGATTTTGTAAGGGAAAAATAATTATATTGTGACTTGGTAACAGAAATTCTGGATCAAAAGCCTTTTAACAAGTTTAATCTGTTCTCAAAGTAAAATGAGTTTTAAAAACATGGCATATATTTTCAGATGGACATTTTTGTACAACCACAGTTTTCATCAGAAAATACCTTAAAATATTATTATTTTATAGGTTAAAATATTTTAAGGTTTCATTACAGTTTGCTTTCGAGCAAAATTTTAGCAATTTGACTCTTATAACGAATCCTTGAAAGATTTTCTTTATCATTAAAATTAATGAAAACCCTTTTAAGTATTTATAACTGGGGTAACGAATTTCATTTTCTTTTTTGCTCACAAGTACTTTAAAAATAATATAATATTTTTCATCTTTTTCCTCAATTTAAAATCTTAGATTAAAATTTTATTCACTAGAGGAAAGCTTTTAGTATGAAGTAGCTTTTGGTAAAGAAAAATATCTTTAAATTGTTACAAGATTTTCTCAGTCGTTTTCATCCGATAACATACAAAAATGAAAAAATGGAAATTGCCTAGATATATTAAATGCAAATAATCATATAATTAGAATATTCTGTAATAATCGAAACATTAATGATAAAAACCATCACCAACTTTTTGCAATTAACATTATCCCACCGATTAACGATGATGAACCTAGAATGAATGATGTTACTAGATGACATAGTAATTGATATAGATATATTGTCAAATTAAATATGGGTTGGCTAGACTTTCTAAGTTTCTCTTATACATTGCTGATATCAGTGAAGGAAAACATCGTGAGAAAACTTGAATTATAGTTACGGGTATCAAAGTTTAAAATCACCAACACGCCATGAGCAAATGTGGTGACCTTTACCCTGCAATGGGACAGTAATAATTAAAACAAAATAAGTAAATAAAAATAACCTTTATACCATTCCTCCTCTAAAAAGCTTATTTTATTCACTGAAAACAGTGAATAAAAGGTTGCCTTCTTATTCGGCTGTAGGCATGATATAATTGTTAATGAAAGATTTGAGTGTCAATTTGAAAATGTCAACTTAATGTCAGTGTCCGTGAAAGTGGTAATATAACCAAAACTTTAAAATATTCTACTGCTTAATTTTATTAGGGCGATATTTTTTTGCTGTAGATATGCCTCGCAAGCGTAAATCTAATCTGAGCCGTAGCTCTAGCAGAGCTCGAACAGCAAGAGTAGCTAGAAGCCAAGAAACAAGGGAGCAGACTCAATCCGTCAAATTTTAGATGATGAGCGTCACGCAACCCAAAGAGCTGCTAAGACTTTCGATCAGATTTAGGCTCGCCAACTCGCAGATGCTGAGCGTCACACAATCCAAAGAGCTGCTGAGACTTTCGATCAGATTCAGGCTCGCCAACTCGCAGATGCTGAGCGTCACGCAACCCAAAGAGCTGCTGAGACTTTAGACCAGATACAGGTTCGCCAACACGCAGATGCTAAGCGTCACGCAGCTCAAATAGCTGCTGAGAGTTCCAACCAGACTCGGGCTCGCCAACTCGCAGATGTTGAGCGTCACGAGACTCAAAGATCTGCTGAGACTTTCGACCAGACTCAGGCTCGTTAACTCGCAGATGCTGAGCGTCACGCAACTGAAAGGGCTGCTGCGACTTTCAACTAGACTCAAGCTCACCAACTGGCAGATGCTGAGCGTCACGCAACTTAAAGGGCTGGTGAGACTTTTGAGCAAACACATGCCTGTCGGATTTTAGATGCCGAACGTCACGCGTCATCGATAGCTGCTGAGACGCCTGAACAATCCCAAATACGGCGTATTTTACGAGCTCAACGGCAGTCTGAAAGGAGACGTTTGCAAGAAATACATGGGAGTAGTTCCACAACGCTGCGTCTGATTATGACCCATTGATTGATTACACTAACCATCGATTAGTTCTCATATGGAACATGGATAAAAAATTTAGATATTGTGAAGCATTCAAGTGGAATAATGAGACACCGGGTATGTGTTGCTCTGGTGGTAAAGTTTCAGTTCCAACGCTTGGTGAGCCAGAAGAACCACTCAAGTCTTTGCTTTTGTATGACAATGATAAATCTCGCCGTTTTTTAAACAGAATAAGAAAATATAATACATGCTTCCAAGCAAGCTTGAAACAAGTGGCAGCAGAGTGACTCACCCTACCCTAAACTCTACCCTATAGAGTTTCTTAACTCTTCAGAATTATCAGGGGTACCGTCCCATACGTTGAGGCTGAAAGTTGGTGTCCCAGTCCTGTTAATGAGAAATCTGGACGCATTTGCGATTACCATAAATAAAGCTCAAGGGCAAACACTGAAAGTTGCAGGAGTGCATTTAGAAAAAAACTGTTTTTCCCATGGGCGTAGCATGTAGCGTATTCACGAGTATCAAGTCCACATAATCAATATGTTTTAGCAAACGATGGTAAAACTAAAAATATTGTTTACACGACTGTGTTAAAGTAAGTTATTAAAAATTACAATTCTGTGCTCAGAACCCATTTCCACACTTTTGACGACCTAAACAATATTTATAAGAATCAAAAATCAAATTAGTACCTACTGCATTTTATGTAACGCAAAATACACTATTTTTGTACTACTACTCTGTGTTTCCTTTTCTACGTTTTACGCGAGCGAAGCCGCGGGTAAAAGCTAGTAATAAATAAATAACAAAAAAAGCATTTTCAATCTTTTAATCACTGTGCTTTTAATCAATATTGATGTGTTCTAAATTCAAACACCAAAATGTTTGAATTTAGAACACATCAATATATATTCGGCCTCCATCTCAATGCTATACAACCTCCTTGCGCATAAAATACTCGATACAAACTTCTTGTGCACAGAATATTCGACTTTCAAACTCCTTCGTAGATTTAATTATTTATATTTAGGATTTTAATAATGATTTTGATTTTGGTCTAGGATGTTTAGTGAATACTTATTTGGATTGTAATTCTAATATTAATTGCATTGGTGTTTAATTAATTATAATCATGTAACGTAACGGAGGTGGAGGATAGAGGTACGGAACCTTCTTGCGCGAGTTCGACTCGCACTTGGCCGGATTTTTATGTGTAATCTAATCCTTGTTTTTCAATATTTCCTTTAGTCTCCACTACTTTTCCAAGCTAAAGCTATCCTTCTTTGTGTCTCTTTTCCAGTGCAGTTTTCGAACAACATGAATTCTCCTAAGTTGATATAATGGGACAGTAATAGGCTGGTATTATTAATATAAATATAGGTAAACAGTATAGCATAGTACCATCAGCAACGCTATACATATAAATTGCCTATTCATATTCCACTTAGACACCTCAAGCGGAACTTCGGCAGTTTAAATTAGAAAACGAAGGCGTGACTACTGTTTAAAGTTGAAATGGGCTCTAAGATTGTTGAGCAACAATTCCCGAACACATTAGTGGCAATCGATGTTACCACTTAGTAAAACTACTGTGGAACTTATGTAGCGTTTACATAAGTTCGCCTACCATCGCCTGAACTTCCAGTGAGCTGTTTGTAATGACTTATATCGCTGATGGCACTTAAATTCGAGTTTCATTATATTTTTATCTACTTAGATCCTTCTGGATAACATTTTCCGTTGCTCTAGGATACTAAATGGCTTTCAATATTCTGTCGATTTCATTAGCGTATATTCTTGGTCACACTTAAATTTATTTATTAAAACTTTATGCACAAGTACAAAGGCGGACTTAATGCCTTAGGCATTTTCTACCAGTCGACCTTAGGGTAGTGCAGAGAAAAAAAAAAGGCAGGTGCAACTAAATGAAAGGATAAATAGAGACAAATATACATAAAAAGAATATATATAAATATATACTTAGATACATACATACATAAACAATGTTATAGAGAAACCGAAACCAACAAATCAATTCTGTGATGATTCTGCAAACTTCTTGCGAATGTGCTCACGTGCCTTAAATTTAAAAGAGAACCGACTGGTTGCCATCCTGATATTCTGAGATATTCTTATTCATGATTTAAATAATTGTTTTACAGTTATCAAAGGTTTGTTTTTTTTTTCAAAATTTCTGTAGCTTGGTATTATTTGTATATCTTACTATCAAAACAACAGAGTTTGCAATTTTCTAATTAGTTTTGTTTTAAATTATTTAAGTTTATTTAGGTAATTAAAGTTTACGTAAATTTAAAGTTATAAAACTGGTTCGGTTATCCATTGCTGCGGCTATGAAAAAGGGTTAGTGCTCTTCATCTTGTTTAGCTCCCTCTCTCTCACATAGTAGAATTATGATAGTTTTGACACGTTAGAGTAACCCTGATCTACGTGATTCCAGTCATACACACGGTAACTTTCATTTTACCTATAGAGTTTTCTTTAATAAATCATAACTAAGTTATGATAACAGATTTATAAAAACTAGCTGTGCCCCGCGGCTTCGCTCCCGTGGGCCACCCCACAGGACCCGTTTTCGGGATTAAAAAATAGCCTATGTTACTCAGGAATAAGGTAGCTTTCTATTGGTGATAGAATTTTTTTAATCGGACCAGTAGTTTCGGAGCCTATTCGGTACAAACAAACAAACAAAAATATCGTTCCTCTTTATAATATTATTATAGTATAGATTTTATTACTAGCTGTTCCCCGCGGCTTCGCTCCCGTGTACTACCCCACAGGACCCGTTTTAGGGATAAAAAATAGCCTATGTCACTCAGGAATAATGTAGCTTCCTATTGGTGAAAGAATTTTTCAAATTGGTCCAGTAGTTTCGGAGCCTATTCGGTACAAACAAACAAACAAACAAAATCTTTCCTCTTTATAATATTAGTATAGATATAGTATAGATTATTAGTATTAGTATATTAGTATTAGTATAGAAAAATGAAAATATTTATAAAAACAAACAGACGCATTCACGCCCAGTGACGTTACGTCAGGTAAGTTATATAAGTTAGATTTAGTGTCAATATTTTCTCTTCTTAAGCTACCTTATTTAAATAGTAAAAAAAATTAAGAGGTAATCATAAACGGTGAAACCTCTATTGTAGCTTTCCGTTTTCAATATATTTAATATCGTAAAGTAAAAAGATCAAACGTTTCTATGACTGAAACCATATTACATATGATCTGCCATAGTGAATATTTTGCCATACCCTGTCTACTTATATCCACATAATAGATCCTCACCCATTCATCTGTGTATATATGGCCAAAGGAAAATATGGCTTCCTATTGTCATTCTCAAGTCACTACACACGTCCGGAACTTATTACTAACGTGTGACTTGCCATATAGTTTTTTTTCTTTTGACTCAGGACACAGTTGTTGACACGAAGAAAATACTTTATTATAATATACTTTCTTAGTATTGAGTTTCTTGTCAGTTTTTCTCAGTATCTATTATTATTTGAACAGGCTCTCAATTGATGGATTCGAAGATCTATTTTGGAACTTTGGTTAGACGAAGAAATCAAGTTGGGTCTTATATTTAATATCATGAGGAAAGTTTCTGCTATATAAGAAAACTACTAAATAAAGATTCCAGTTTAATAGTGAAACAAACAAACAGATAAAGAAATATATATTATCTGGTTAAATATAGATACTCGTGCAAAGGATGAGATGATGACGAATAATCCAGTTACAGAAAGCCCCGGATATCAGGATAGGGAAGAAAGATCAACGCAACACAACGCAAAATTCACGTAACAATGGAGGATGAATATTGAGTGAATATAAAAAAGAAACTTTGACAGGGCATCTCTATCAATCACTCTATACCGCAAAAGAAGGCACTTAGTACAGTACTTTTTTGTCTCTGGCTTATTCTCGTGATCAATCTTGAAATATAGATTGATCGGTTTTTGTGTTCTATGAAAAAAGCTGTGTTTCTTTCGCCCTTTTTATACTTTTATCAGAATTTTTTCTATTTTATCTATTTTGGGGGTTTCTTTTTTGCGGACTTCTGAATTTTCACATTGGGCAGGACACATTCGATGGAGACAGATCGATGGAGCCGTAAAGATTAAGAGTGGTGACTGCGTACCAGAAGTCACGGCATTGGAAGGCCTCCGACTAGTTGGACCGAAGATCTGGTTAAGGTTGCGGGAATACGCTGGATGCGTGACGCATGGTACCGTTCGATGTGCTGACACTTAGGGAAGGCCTATGATCAACAGTGGACGTATTTCGGCAGAAATAATGATTATGATCATGATAACTTTTCGATATAGTACCCACAAGTTCCATGTAGGAGTAGTTTATATGTCTATTGAGTGTTCATTTCTAGGACGCCTACAACTTATGCTTGAAGTTAGATTGCACGGAATAATTTTATTAGTGTATGCTCACAACTGCTGAAGTAATCTAGCTGACTCTGAGTTTCTAAGGAATTAGAATTATGTTCATGTAGGGTACTGCAATCTTTTCATGATGACATCAGCTGCCACCCGTGGCTCCACCCGCGTGGAAATAGTGAATTCTCCAATATCTTTGTAAATTGTAGCACGTTTATTTTAGTGAATAAGCTGTATTACTGTTAAGTTTCTTTAAAGTCCCATCAGTGATGTGCTTTTGCTTGATAATATTTCACAAATATCCATCCTAAAAACTTTCACACGTATAATATTAGTAGAATTTCATCATATTTGCCTCACTTTGCCAGAATTTACAACCTAAAGGTGTCTTCGACCAAAATTCCTAGTAGTACGATGACGCTTTTCTCCTAACACCAGATCGAATTAAAATACGCTCCAATTCCGTACAGAAACTCGAATTGATATCAACTTCTGTTTTTATACGGCTCAGTGACTTGCCAACTACCGAACGGACTAGATCCGTACGTAAAGTTGAAAACTTTTCCCCGAGATTCAGCAATAAAACACATTTATTGTTGTTTTATGAGTAGAATCTGAGTTTTATACCGTCGCGTCATTATTCTGTATCTTTGTTATTGTTATTGAGGTCATATTTTTTGAGGAGTCACAACCGGAGGATTCAAGTAAAACCGAAGTGAACTTAAGAAAAAGGTATAATGAATAAGATATAATGGTTACAGTAAAATTTTGGACTATTCTTATATCTAGTTTCGGACGATGCTAGTGCCAAAGTGTCTCTGTACAGCTGGATCTCGACACGAGGCTTCATCGATGCACACGCTAGTGCCGCGCCGTAGAGTCAGCGATTCTGTAGATCGTTTTCGTAATGTAGTACCAAGGCTGCTGGATATCGAGACTCCGTCGTTTGCTGGACTCAGCGAATCTATGTACCCTCGATTACTATTGCAAGATCTCATATATGTGACGCAGTAACTGGTTAAATACCATAGTTATGGATTTATTAAGTCTTTGAATAATTGTCTCATTGGTCTAGAAGTCACAAGTGCTATTGCTGGATATGAGTTTGGTTACTATATCAGGTTGGGCAAATTTTTATTAGATTTTTCTATTTGGAAATTTTCAGCAGCAGCCCGGTGTTTTGACCGGTAGATAGCAACAGGATCAGCCCCTTTTACTTGGACTTAAACATAACTGGTGGAATCTAGGTGCACCTCTGACTCTTTGGTGAAACCAGGCGTGATGTTATGGGTCGCGGTTAAAGGAGATGTTCCAGAAATGTATGGAGTCTGGGCCTAAAGAGAGTTACCGCGGCCCTGACACAAGCAACTGAAGGAACACGGGTGGGTTTGTGTCTGTAAAAGTCTGACACGCCCTCCCGCTTCACCCAGAGCGGAAGAATAAGTCATTGACAGATTTCCCAAACAAAAAAACAATGATTGATGTTATGTTATATTAAATATTAAAATGTTGCTACGTGGAAATAGTGAATGCTTTTCAAGGAGTTCTTTCAAGATGAGTTCGGAGAACAGCTTATTTTCTCGGTAAACATTCAATCTTAGTTTTCTCCACGGAATAAATTGGTAATATTATCTTTAAGATAGTAAGTAGCTGTTCCAAGAAGAGCGGTCTTCTCTCCTAAATATGTTACTTCGAAGATTTCCTCTCATAAATTACTATTAGAATACCGTTACGAGGAAAACACAATTAACCCTAATAGCCCTACAATATAAGGCTTCATAAAATTCCTTTCACGGAGAGAACGAACATCTTAATCAATGTTCATTGTTTCTAACAAAAACAGTTTAACTATACTCTAGTTGCTGGAACAAAAAATAATAGCTAAACATAACTTCTTGTTCTTAAAATGTCTTCTTTGCTGTCACTAAAATTTAAAATAAAATTATCATGAGAAGATGCTTATTTCATACAACAACTTGGATACACGCACAAATGTATCAAACATTTAAATTTTAATTGCCTTAACTTTATTTTACAAAAATATCAATAATAAATGCATAAACAAAAAGAAAGTGGTATTATTAAAACCAAAACTAATAGCCAACATTAAATTCATCTCGAAAGCCTGGCGTTCGGAAACATTATGATAATAAAAGTTACCTATAATGACCAAAGTTTTGATAACAAAAAACTTGAACATAACTAGTGAAATGAGAATGTACCAGAGTGAAAAGTACACATCTGCTTACATCTTTGTAGCGTACTGGCATGATGTTACGTCATGAAATGGTGTAAACAATAAACAGGCATGCGATTGCAGCAACCCTGAGAGATTTGCCGTTGTTTATTGAAGAGTTCTGTTGTATATCTAAGAAGTTCTTCTGAAAAAAAAACCTTCAAAATCGGTTCACCTAGTAAAAAGTTTTGAGGTAACACAAATAAAAAATACAGTCGAATTGAGCACCTCCTCCTTATTGAAGTCTTTAAATTTTTTTTTATCTACTCTCATATCGTAATATTCGAATTATAAACTTCAAAACGAATTTATATTGACCAGAGAGTTTGTATTAGAATAGAGGGAACATATTTACGACGAAACAGAAACTGTCAATTCTTTCGTTCTTGCTTATAGAAAAACTCTATGAAAAAAAAGAGACAAACATAGACAAACGCTACCATCCTGAACGTCAAAGAGATAACTTTTTAGTCACTATTGTAACCCATCGGTTAGCAGCTCTAATTAAAGATTTTCGCTGTTTTCACGCTTTGTTTCGTTTATATCAGGAAGAATTTTGTTGTTTCATTATCTACATGAACCATGTCGTGTGTGGCTATCAGTTGCAAGAGTAGAATGAGTGTATTAATAGGACATAATCAAAGGATATCTTTCCACAGGTGAGTTATCGACTAGCATACTGAAATTATTGTGCAGGGAATACATTTCATAGGCTGTCCGGAATAAAGGAATCTTAGTTCTAAATACGTCAAGGACGTGTAGTATCATTTAAACCTTTCTATTTAGTGAAATAATTAACTTTTATGCGTTCGCTGATAGAGCTATGACAGTTTACGTACTTACGTTCTGATGTTAGAGATGTGACAAAAGTCACAAGAAAGATTTATCGATACTGTATTTTTATTTTACTTACTTTAATGTATTTCTTAAAGTTTATTTGTTATTATTAATCTAATATTGATTGTGGACAGGTTCCTAAGAGTACTTATTTAAGAAATAAGAGGATCAAGAATATAAAACGAGCTAACTGGAAACCTTCACCATATTCTCGCTTGTGTTCACTGCATTTTATTGAATCATGCTTTCGCTATCCCTCGACATGGATACAGGTTGATGAATCATGTTTATTTTCTTTTTTATTTATTTATATATTTAACCATTAATGTACACACACATAATAAATAGACAAGAAGAAGGAACAGAAAATAGGTACATAGGTATGCTTCTTTCTAACGAAATCTCTTCCAGCATACCTGCGAGAGGAGAGTTGCAAAAAAGATATGTAGACACCGTGTGTAGAACTTTTTAAAATTAAATTATTATATTTAAACCATTTTGTTATTATTTATTTTGTTACTTTTAAACTTATACATACTCGTCTTTGAACTTTATTTTCAGTCTTGCACAAGAACTAGCATACTATATATCAGTATATTGATGAGTACCTATTTGTACATACAGATACAGTCGTACGAGTGTACCAAAAACTGTCACTTTGATCTCATGATGTACCTCGTTTTTGCACAAGGTATGAATAAACATTATTATACAACGCGTATAATGCGCAGAAAAATTACGAAAGAGTACAATTGTACTCTTACAATGACTGATAAGTTCACTCTTTGTACGAATACACATTCACTTTTTAAATAATTATAAAGAATCCCTAAAAAAACGTAGAATAATTAGCCGCAGTCAGGGACGATTCTTACAGATATTTGACCAAATTTGTATAAAATCCTCCTAAACTAAATTCGATAATATCGATATGACAGTGGCACAGATCTAGTTCTGATATATGTCTATAGATAAGTATCTATAGCATCTTCGGTCACACTGGCACAAAAGATGGCATAGACAAAAGTATATCTATCTCTTTTTGCTTATGACGTTATCTGTTAGTGCGAAAGAGAATACCGATATTGAAATTGCGTCTTAAATATGTTACCTCTATTCTAATACAAACTCTCTGATATTGACATACTTTATAAACACAATACCGAAATTTAAAAATAGAATCTTATTATAACACTTTTTCTCTAACAAAATAATGCTATAATACACTCCGCCTCGTCGTTGATGTCAGCAGGCCTATCCGGTGATGACACCCAGGCCTGCACGATCGAGGCTTCCAGGAGGAGCTCCCGGTCCAGCTGTTTCAGTGCCCACCGCGGACCGCTCGGGGTCTGTCGGACCGGCGCGCTTGGGCTCTGGGTGGAGACGTCGAACCGAATATACCGGTGGTCGGAATACGTCTCCACCTCCTCCATGACGCGCCAGTCGACGACACGCGGTGACAGAGCGGGGCTGGCGAACGAAATATCCACCACCGATTCGCCCTGCATCCGCACACACGTGGGGACAGAACCCCGGTTGAGGACGACCAAGCCTGTCTCCAGAGCCCAGTCCTCAACCATCCTGCCCCGTGTGTCTGTATACCGGGAACCCCAAGCCACATTCTTGGCATTGAAGTCCCCGAGGACGAGCACAGGGAGGGAGCGGTACCCGACGACGACAATTTTCAATTCCGCAAGGGAGTTGTGGAACTCGGCGAGAGTTCGGTTCGGGGAGAAGTATACACCCACCACGGCAATCTCCCCGAACCGTGCTGCCACGCAACCCTGTCCTCTCTTGACACCCTCGAGTGACGGGGTGCCGGCGGCGGCCGACGAAATTAGGGTCACTGAGCCGCTCAGGTCCTCCACCCAGTCGTCCCTGGGCGGGGCAAAGTACGGCTCAGCGACCACGGCGATGTTAATCGACCACTGCGCCATGCTCTGGAGCAATAGATCCTGAGCAGCGGCGCAGTGGTTGATGTTCGCCTGGAGGAGTCGTAATGGGGCCATTATTGGCACTCCATTTCAGGCCCCTCCCGAACCCCCGGTGAGGGTCCCGCCGCGGTGGTTTCGGCGGCGACGACGGCTGTGGAAGCGGCAGCGGTAGCGCAAGTGGCGGCGGCTGCGGCGGTGACGGCAGTGGTGGCGACTGCGGCGGTGACGGCGGTGGTGGAGTGCTTGCCCCTGCGCCTGGCCTTGGCGGGTGGAGCGCAGGACTTGCTCCCGGCCCGGTGATCGGCTGGCTTGCCAGCTGCCGCACATATGACGCAATGCGGCGTGGCATTGCACGTACCAGCCTTGTGACCGGGTTGTCCACAGCGGAAGCAATGGTCGCTACGGTCCACCTCCGAGGTGCATTGAGCTCCCACGTGGTTGCCTACATGGCAGCGGAAGCACCTCAGAGGTCTGGGTTCCAGCAGTTTCACCTGCGCGGAGACCCAGCCCACCAAGAGCCTTCGGCCCTCTCCGGCAATTTTTTGGGCTGCCGAGACGGGACAGCTCACCGTTACGGCTCGCATCCCCGTGGCGTCAGGGCGTATGATGCCTGCCCTGACCTGCTCGGCAGAGCACCCCCCAGTCCTGGCGACGGCTGCTACCACCTCTTTCTCCATCACCGAATCGTCCAGGCCCAGAATACGCATGTCAACGCACTTGGTTGGCCTAGACACTCGGGCCTCTTCCGCATTAAGGGACGCCCTGAGCCTTTCGGCCAGAGCGTCGGCGGTCGGTCCGCTGGCCACACCGGGGACTTCCAGCATCCGAGCCCCAGTCGCGGTGACCCTAACTCGAATGCCGTCGGTGACGCCGAGCTCCTCCAGGTTCACCGCCGCCCTCGCTTTGGCGAGCACATCGCGGTAGGACACGCCCTTCTTTTCCGCTTCCGGCTGTAGTGTAATCACTACAGCTGCGGACTTCGGGGCGCGGAGCCTAGCCGCGACGCTTCGCTCCTTGCGCCTTTTTCGCCTCTCCTTCCTTTTGGCCGCCCTTGCTGCCTTCTTCTTCTGCCCGGCCACTTGCCATTCGGCGTCGGCCGCAGGAGTTTCAGGAGGCGGAAGAGCTTGGGACGGCTGACTTGCCACCTGGGTTGGGGCCCTCACCGTCTGTGCAGCACCGCCACCCTTTTTAGGTACTGGGTTGCCCGGTTTCGCCGGGGCTGGTCCCGTCAAGCCCGGTTTGGCCGCGGCAGCGGCATACGAGGCCGCCTTCCGCTGGCCCAAGGCCGCCTGGCTCGCTGCTAGCGGGGGGCGCAGGACGATGGCCTCCAGAGCAGAAAATCGACTCCGGAAGGCAGCCAGCTCCTGCCGCACCAGGTTCAGAACCCGGTCCTCTGTAGGCACGGGCTGGCCTTGCCCATGCTCCGCCATCCCCTGCAGCATCTCACGGGGCCCAGCTCCTTGGAGCCCGACCAAGTCCGCTCGGAGCTTCTCGTTCTCCTCTTGGAGAAGCACAATGTCGGCCTTCAAGCGGGCCACCTCCGCCCGCATCTCGGATATACCATCCGACGAAGGCCCGACGTGATTGGTCTCTGCTGCCGCCATAATGGAGGCCGTGGCCGCAGATACGGCCTTGTCTTTAGAGGATTTATTCCTCTTCAAGGCCACATCCCGGATTGCGGCTTCCACGACCTCTGCAAATTTGGCCACTCGCTCCGAATTTGAGCCACCAGCGGTGTCCAGCTCACCGCCAGAAAATTCTGAATGGACAGACCTGCGGCTTGTCAATCCGGGGTGACGCCCCTCCGCGGCAAGCCTCTCGGCACGCTGGGCAGCCTCCTGGGCGGTGAGCCCCCTCCCCGCACCTCTGTCTCGGCCCCCACCCCGCTTACTGGTGGGGATCTTTGGGGCCGAAGCCAGCTCATTATCGGAGAGTGACCCCAAGCCATCCCCCGATTTGGGGCGCTTCCGGAAGAACCTAAGGTTCTTCGCAGCAGTTTCGCGCTCCAAGCTCTGTGAGCCCTTTGTGCCAGACGCGGCGTCGGTCTCCAACCCCGCATCACTCCTCACTTCTTCGTCAGTATCGCTAAGAAAAATCGGTGTCCTTATATCGCGCATGTGGTTATCGGTTTTGTCTATAGATATAGACAGCAGACGTTTGTTGCCCACCCCAGAATACGGAGGGCAGCCCGCCGAAGCGGGGTGGGATTCCCCGACCGCTGAGCAGTCGGGACCCACCTGGGGAGTTTTTTCACAAAAGTCTTGGTCCATGATGATTTTTTCCTTTAAAGGGTGAGGTCCCTATACTAAATCTAACTCCTTCTTTCTTTCCTGCTCACTCTAAGCCCACTCGACCTACCCTCTGTAAGCAGAGGGGGGAGTAGGCGTTAGAAGGCCCACCCAAGCGACGGACTAGTCGTCCTGTCACTAGCCCGGTTCCCTTCACAAACCATCAAGGATGATCTGTGATTGGAACCGTGACCTTTCCTCGTTTGTTGAAAATTTGCCGCCAGCACCAACTGTCCACCCAACGCGGGTGGACAATTGGAGCCGACGTTGCCCAGGGTGCGCCACGTGGAGGCTTTCAACATGCACCCCGTACGTCAAGCCCTAGGCGACCACTGATCAGCGCCGTACTGGGTCCCTCATGGCACAGTATCAAACTGAGTGGAAGCCTTCTTCTCATTTATCATCTCACGACGCGCACATGCCTAGTTCCTGTTCATCAGTTGATTTCTGTGGAAACAAATGATCGATTTTTTTTGTTAACGTTCGAGTCTTGTTGTATACAGAATAAAGATCTGATTGAATAAAAAAAGCCTCCAATCATCCTACTAGTTTTTTTGCAATTTCCTACTAGGCCAGTTACATAAATACTAAAAATATTGCAAAAAACGATTTCGCAAAGTAGCCTGCGACATTTCATATACGAGTAACGGAGGCTCGAAGTACATAAACAAGTGTAATAAGAAGGAATAATGTCATTTGGAGCACTCCAAAAAGTTTTCATGGGACTTATTACAATAAAAGAGAATACACGAAGAATGGAAGGGAAGGCATTAAGAGTCACGGTTTAAACACAACTGCGTTAATAATACGAGTATTACATGGACATTTTTCCTTTAGTTTTAGTTGTTAGAGTGTTTCTGTTGCATGACCTAAGCTTACTGGTGGAATATTATGCTCATGAATTTCATATTAAAAAAAAAAACATAATGTGTAGTCGGAGGATACATCTGGTTTTGGTCAGCCAGCTCGCGAACATGTATCCTCCGACTGCACATTATGATTTTCTTCTTGTTTACGTCTTTTTAGTTCGCTTCTTTAGCAGTTGGGTATTTTTGATGTTTTTAATTAACTTTTTTTTATTTATAACTTTTTAGTTATTTTTTGTCGAATTTGGTACATAGAAACATATAAGTGTTATATATTTTTGAAATTGCCTCGTAAAACCCTTTATTTTGATACCCCACATTAAGGCGCCCTAAATCCGCCATTTTTCCATTTTGCAATTTTAATGTAGCCATGAATCGATTGACTTAAGAATGATCAAAATCGGCCAACGCATTTGGTCTCTGGAACGCCACATAGGAACAAACATACATACATAGACTGATAAACACATTACCCTCCTTCGGCAGTCGGGTAAAAATAAATACGTATAGCTTGAGTAGTTATTGACTGTAGGTACGTTAAACTGTACGACTGTGTTTACATAAACATTTGACTTCTTTTTCTGTTGAAACGGCGTACTACGCTAGCTCAAAGTTGAAGTGTTGCACCTGAGGTGTGGTCTACTGTACTAGATACGGTTATAACAATAATGATAGTTAGCATTAAATAAAGATATTGAAAATGAAAGGTTATAATGAATACTAACGTACGTTTATCCACCCTCTTATTAAGATTACCCCATACTCTTCAAATCACTCTCTCAGGGTGATTTAGCAACTGAATCACTTCATTCTTCCCCCTCTTATTACCATAAAATCCCATCATGATTATAAGCAACTAAACGATTTATACTTCGTAAACGATGAGCCGAAGAATAATTTTGGACGCCCTAAATAAAAAAAAAGTCATGAAAACTCCGCCCTATCTCGGAGGGATTGCGCGTAAATACTTTCAAGGGAATTTAAATTTGGATCAATCTCATTAAAGCTGACGACAGTTTACGAACTTATAAAACTTTGCCTGTGTTTATATTTAAAGTTTGTCCTTTTAACTTCCGAAAAAAGGATTGGCTGAAAACTCTACACAGCCGTAAGTCCCTGATTAAATTCATTGTTGAATTAGGATTGCGACTAAGTGTGCTCTAATTGCCTCGAAATTAGCACTGAGGTTGTTGTGGGTGCAAAAAGGCCTACATTTTGTCACAAAAGCACATAAAGTGTGCTAATTAGCATAATTATTATATGACTCTTATTTTTCATCAAAGAGTTCAACGAAGCAGGCAAGGGCTAAAAATTCTCTCAACAGTGAACCAAATTAGCCTCAATTTAGATCGCGTTGCCTAAAGGTCAGTAAACAGGATTCCAAAAAGGGCCTTTACGCAGGAGTGCTACCGGTTTTTGGGTCGTTTGTAATTAGGTTTTTTGATGTCGCGTAGGTAATTATTTTTACATACGAGGATATAATTGGACTTGAGTTTAAACATGTTAACGAATTATGGCACTTAGCGTAAAGGTATGGTATACGGTTAAGAATTTTTATTTCTCAAAAGAATTACACTGGCATTGATTACATGAGAAACTTACATATCTAAACAATTTAAGTATGCTGAGCGTACTTACAGGACAAAAGTAACATAGCTATTTTTACAGTTATATTGGTAGTTAATCTTTATTATTTTTTTAAAATTAAGTAATCAAAAAAAAAATCCTTGCAAACAAAATTAAAATTATAATAGCTTTAGTAGGTAGAAGTAAATAAGTACACAGAATTAGTGAGCAGTTGACAAGAAGCGCCATGAATTAGGCAAATATAAGAAATCTGATTCGCAATTTAATCCATACTAAAATTTATTTTATAAATTTGAAAGTTACTCTGTTTGTTACGTTTCATGCCTAATCCATTGAACCAATTTTCATAAATTTTGTTCTAAGATAGTTTGGACCTTGGAAAACGACAATTTTATCCCGGGAGAATGTGTCTTTGGTATAATAACCGACGTCAACGTGGGCGAAGCCGCTGGCAGAAGCTAGTCAATTATAAATATTCCATATTTACATATATTACCTAAGAAGTTACTCAGGCACATACAATATCCGATAATCTCATAACTGAAAAGAACACAAAAATACATAAAGGATACAAAATAAGATACGAACCTACCAAGCCCAAGAATACCCGAATACGAAATTCATTGGAGCGCAAAGTAATCGCTGATCCACCGAATTGTGAATGTTATTATTTAAAAAAGTTCCCTTTACTACGGAATATAAGCATGTTTCAAGGGACACGATAAAAGAACAATAGAAAACAAATGAGGTGTGAGTTATTCACTGCTCGCCGTGTAATGGTCCGGGGTGGGTCCGATCAGCAAAAGGAAGGGATACACGCCTTTTAATCTAAATTTATATTCTCCGAGGGAAAATAGGTAAATAAAATTATGAGAATTGTATTGGATGGAGAATGGAGAGGTAAAGATAATGCGAGCTCAAAATCATTTACCTTTATTAAGACGAAGAGAATGATATCGAGACGGTTTAGGTACAGGAGATATCATATATGCACCCCCTTTTCCGTACTTAGACTACCATTTGGTCCATTGTGCGTGCAGGCCTCCTCTCTGTGAGAGGGAATGGACCGTAATCTACCACGTGGGCCCAGTGCGGGTTGGTGGATGTCACATGTCTTCGAATTTTTCGTTCTAAGACTGCCGATTTCCTCACGATGTTTTGCTTCACCGTTTTGAGAGCAGTGGTGATGAAATAATGTACACAAAGTAAAGCGCCTGCCGGGTTTGAACCCACGATCTACAACTTTTAAGTCGCAGCCGTTAACTCTGAGGCACCACTGCTCTAGGTACAGAAGAAGGGAAAACAAAGAAGAGTTGCTAGAAGAATAGCAGAAAGATGATGGTAAAGATGGATGATGGATTAGTCTCTGAATATCTATTAACTAGTCATGAAAACACCGAAAAAAGGGAATTGCTAAAAGAATTTGATTAGTTACACGACTTTGGTACATTGGATTACTTTGATAACATCAATTTGATTGTTAATACTTAAGGTTATTGACAACACAAGACGGAACAAAAAGATAGTTGACACTGTAGATGAAATCGATATAACACTAGCTTGGTCCATCAGTTTCGTTTTCATAGCTTATCTTATAAATCGCACATTTTTGCGGGATAAAAGGTACTTTATGACACTCAAAAATAGTGTAGCATTTATCAGTAAAATAATTACCTTTTACAACCATAAGAATTAAAAATTTCACCCCTTTATAATATTAGTTGAGATTAAGGTATACCTCGTCAAATAAATTAAAACTCGACAAGAACTACCTATCCCACTTCACAAAGACACGAAATAACTCTGAAAGAAGCTTCTGAAGTAAGTGAGATTTCATATCTCAGTTAACCCAGTCGTCTCCGAGTACTCGGTTTTGTCTCGCGCGATTATTTTGCAACTTAAATTGAAGTTTGAGTTACTTTACTTTAACTTGGAGAAGATTACCCGTGCAATGAAGCGAGAGAAGTAGCTGCTTTATATTATGAATTAAGAATTTGATAAGATATTTTGTTCGTGAGGTTTTAATTAGAAATAATCTTGAGTTGAAATTAATTAGGAGGTGTACTTAATATGTAAACGGAGCACTAGAATTTTAGCAGGTTCTTATGCTTTATTTTCCATTATTTTTGTTTATAAAATACATTTAAATAGTGGACCTCCGGTATTGGAAACAGGGTCCAAGCTACCGGTGGTCAGGGCCCCAGAGAGAAGAACCACCTGACAATACGAGCCGTGTCCAGAAGTATTTTAGCAGATTTATTATTAGATACTTGATTCGTAGCTTCAGTAGGTAATGCATATTTGATTTAATGCTTTTCAATATAATACGTATACTAAATTTAAAATCATGACTATAATCCTAAATAAAATTATACATTAAATAATCTTTTTTTAAACAAGCTTTTTTTCATATCATGGTAGTGCACAAAAATAACTAGTCCGCCATCTTGGGCCGTCCGCCATATTGGATTTAGAATGATGTCGTTTGCAAACCTTGCATTGTCATCCAAACTAAACATGTATGCAAAATTTCATCTTAATCGGCGGAGGATAACTGCTTTAAAATTCAGTTGCTAGATTTGACCCGAACACACTTACATAAACATACATTGTAAGTTTAATAAAAACTTGCAAAAAAGGAAAAATACTTAACACAAATGTATAGCAAAAACATCACTTTCCTATTAAATGTTGGTTGTATTTTAAAGCCTATTACGTAAGTGATAAGTAGGTACTACTGAGGAGAGAAACTGTTTTGTTATTTAACATACTGTTGTTATTACATAAATAAAGCTAATTTTACATAAGTAACACCTTCCCAATTAACTTCATTATTCGATTGTTAATAAAAGAGGATATCCGGTTAGGAATTTGGTTATTATCGCCTTGAATTATTCCTGTCATAATTTATAATTGGTCATAATTGTTATGGTATCATTGATACATTAGTATTTTGATCATTTTACGGCTCGATCTCAGAATACTAGATTCTCAATATAACAGATTCTCAAAATACCAGAGTATCTAAATACCAGGTTCCTATATCAGAAGTACAGTTAAATTAAAAATTGTTTCAGAAAAAGTAATCGCAGTACTTATATGACGACTTACTTTTCAACGTCATGACAATGTCAATAAAATAAAAATAGGTAAAGGAACACCAGACAGTATTTTATTGCACAATGTGCAATATGCTAAATATTTGCTGCAAAAAGTAGTTAGGTTTTTTCATATTATTATATATAATATTTTGATTTCGTCTGTTCGAAATCTGATATTTAGATACTATAGTATTTTGAGAATCTGGTATTTTGAGAAAGAGCCCATTTTACTGTTTTATTTTTATTTATTTGACATGGGTCAGTAAAATTCTATGAAACGAACCCCAGATGGGTTCCATTTCATCACACTGAGACTTTTATCCGTCGTCGGTAATTTTTTCGATGTGGCTTTCCCGTGTCCAATTCCCAAAAAAACGTACGAGATATTCACTCCATTTAGTTTCCTTTCTTCGTAGAAAAGCACATCGGCCCCCCTGCGCAACAATAAGTTTTATGAACCAGCGCAGGGTTGCAGGGTAATTTTAGGGTTCAGTTGCAAAATAGCAAAAATGAAACTCTTATAATTTCGTTCTTTCCATGTTGACATTCTATCCATGAAAGGAAACTAACTGTTCTATGTACCACTAAAGTATGGTTAAGTCCATTTACATTAAAAGTAATTAGGGGTGGCACTCGCGATAACTAAGGGCTGAAAGCGCGAAAAGTTCAGAAGAGAAGAAAAGAGTTAAGTATATCCTAATTTAATTTAAATTAAAATTGAGTTTATTTGGTGTCCCAACTTAGGAACCATATTTGTTTGTATTTGTATTTGTAACCTTAGATACTACAACTTACACACTAGGATTAGTAACAAATTTTACAACAGTAGACAACTTAGTAAGTCATTTATTTACGAGGCATTTCATGCGGACATTGATTCCGCATGAGATGCCTCAGCACAGGAGCTTTCAGGGTCCTCAGCCACGACCCTTTTAGGATGCTTTTGCCACTCCTCCTCCTCACAAGCGATACCACCTTTTTCCTAATGATAGTATGGAAACCATCTGTACGCGATTAGGCAAACGTCACCGAGGCACTACAGAAACGAGGGAGTTTCAAAATCATCCTGAAAACATTGTTATATTGGACGCGCAAGGCACTGAGCGTCCCCCGCGAACAGTTGAACCACAGACTGCCCGTGTACAGGCCTTGACAATACGCTTTAAACAAGGTTATTTTGACCTGATCGGTACAACGACAAAATCCATGCCAACATGTTCCCGGAGACCGCCAAAGTCTTGCGCTCCCTCTCCACGTCATCGTTGTCGACAAGTATATGGCCCAGATATCCCATTAAATATGATATCTCTTTCCAAATGACTTTTGATTTACGTCAATATGATTTGATTTTGAAAATATGATTTTGTTCCACATATAACTATGATAAATACTATGAAAAACAAACTTAATTTCAGTTTTGCAGTCAATACAATCTGTACTCTGCTTGCGTAAATGTTCATCCTGCGTACGGAACTCTCCACTGTATGTGGCCCAACAAACACTTGGCCAGTTTTTTCAATTAGTGCGGACTGACCATTGTGAGTCAGACGTCCCTGCGCCAAACAGATTTCTTTTGAAGTTGGTTTCCAGTAAATTTGGCACAGACCCTTTTAACTTGCGTTCCTGGTGCAAGTCTGAAGAGATAACTATTTTGTACTTCGAAAAGCCAGGATGTTTTTCAGTGCTGAATAAAACCGTAGCAAGATATTTTTAAACTAGTGTTTCTTTCGTATTCATTGATACTGTTTTACTTATTTTACGCTTTTTTTCTTTTTATTTTACGTTTAATAAACAACATATTATAATAATTATCTCAAAGTTTTGAACAAAATATTCCTCAGGTACCTATACAATACATCAAATTCAAATAACTCCCAACTCACTCCTAGTATATTATTTTATTGCGACAATCCCACCGCACTATTCCCAAACCACTGCAACTCCTGAGAGCCAGAATCAACAGTGGTGACCAGCAGAAAAGCGCCGAGGCAATGAAGCTCAACGAAGTCACGGAGAATGAATTTAACTGTCTTGGATCCCACAACGAAATTAATCAGAAAAGAATAATCCTATTATATTATCAAATTCAAATTAAATTTATTGCATCCATAATGTACATACAGGTAGTAAATATAACTTACAAAACTTATTGAAAATAGGAGAATGGAGGGGGGGGGGGCTCCTATATCTCCTATTTTATGATCGCTTATTACTATTATTACAAGCTTGTTTTCTTCAACTGCTTAGCAAAAGTCTCTCTGTTCATCTTCCACTTGTCTCTATTTAGGACTATTTGGTTCTTATAAATATTGAAATAACATACTTTCAATAAAACATTTCCAAACAAAAATCAATTCAATTCATATCGAAACGAATATCAAATTCTGTTGAACTAAAAAAGTCAATCATAAAAAAATGTAAAGCCTATTACCGCTCAAGCGTATTACTTGTGTCAAAGGCATTAAGTCAGGAGACTGAAAAGCCTTTTTTCTATTCAATAATAATTATATCCAGTCTAGTGGAAATTATTGAGGGAAACATTACTTAAGTATAGATACGTTCTCCGTTTGGATAGAGTTGTATAAAACTTCATGGTTAGGAACAAATCTTTACTTCGAGGGTTTTCGTAGAGTTGTTGTTCTGGAAAGTGAGACACAATATAGCTTATCTCTAAGCATTCTAGAATATTCTGAATGATATCGATCCCAATAAGAAAAGGCTAGGTGCAGACTGATTGATTAATGTCCAATTAAAATAGAAAGTGACGCTTAAATGCTGGGTATTAATGTTTAAACACAATAATACAAAGTAAAAGCTGATTTTCTATCCACATATTTAATTAACTGCATGGCCAACGTCCTCTTGTCTTGCTAGGTAATTTAATTTATAGATACGGAAAGAAAACAGAAAACACAAGTAAATATTTACTCAACTTATTAAATAATATCATATCCACAAGAGTTTATTTGACTTCAATATTAACAACGTCAAACTAAATTTCACACAGAGTAACAGAAATTCAATATTATTGTATAAAATAAAATAGAAAAGCAATAAAATTCTGTATCGGCGGCCACCACGCGACTCAAGGGGATCAATATTTTACGATATTGCTTCTAAAAAGGGTTCTCAATACCAATAAATGGACTATGCCTATATTTTTATAGATTTTCGGTATTAAAGTTCCCTAGACAGACGCGACGCGACATTGCGACACGAATTGTTCCACTATTAGTTTTTTTCAGTCTATTGTTTCCCACAGAGACACCAGTCTTGCAGGGTGTATCCTGTTACCTAGTTATTGGGTTATGGAGATCAAATAGGCAGTCGCCCTATGTAAAGTACTGGTGTTCAGCTAAGTCTGGTTAGACTGGAAGCCGTCCCCTACACAATTGAGTAAAGGCTAAGCCCAGTGATTGTTTTTTCCCACAGAGGACAAAGATCTCAATCATAGTCATCCACTCTTACCAGAATGTTGCGTTTTCCCATCAGTCTCCCGTAAACTCCTCTATATTCCAGGGATCATCACCATCTACCTGTTCTTGTCCCATGTTACTTGGGGTCGGCGTAACAGGTTTTCTTCTTCCATACCGTCCTGTCCCCCGTAACGCTATCACTGACTCCCTTTTCTTTCATATCACTCCTCACAAAGTCCAATCCAGGCGGGCGAGCACGGTCTACTGTAACAGGCTTGAGTCACACATTTTTATCACAGTTTGGGAGCAAAAACCGGGACTTAAGCATATCACAGAGGCCATGCTTGCCCGGCAGTAGTCTCTATATTTTAGGGATATTTATCACAAAATCGTTTCACATTGTCGCCTCGCGTCTATCTGCGGGAATCTTTAAACGTTTCTTTTTTCACACGTACTGTAGTAAATTGTAATATTATTTTTATGAGGGGCTTATTCTGTGAGGACATTATCATGAATTTTTATTTGGGCCTAATAAAATTATTTTTGTCAGGCGCTTCTGAGTTTATGGCAGAGCCATCTAGTGTGAGTTGAAAAAACTGATAGTTTTATAAGGCAGTGTTGTTATTGTATACCTATACATGCTGGTCCGTTAAAAGAAGAGCGTTTTATATAGCATGCAGTTAAATAGATGCAACCATAGGTAATTAATACCCACTATTAGTAAGGAAATTATCAAGATGGTACAAATTAAACGCAAGTCAAGTGATGCGATTGGCTGTTGATTTACATTTATTAAATCAATCACAACAGCTAATGTGCTTTTAACATTTTGTATCATTAATTATGTAATAGTTTCGTTTCAGAAATTGAACTGAAGAAAAAAAGCATGATATTCTTAATTTTACGATGTAGGCAAATAAATACAACATAAAAATTAAGTAAATATAGTCCAAAACATTTTATTCAATAACAAAACAGCTACCTACACAATAAAATAGCTAGAATTTTGGCCGACGTTCACAAAAATAAAACGAACAATCATTCCAAATAAGTACATTTATATTCTGGTGTAAGAGAAACTACAAGATCTTGGCACAATTTTTGTATGAATCACATTTCACAAAACAGGGCGGATGCATTGCATATGAAGCCATATTTTACAAAAACATTTCGGGGAAACGGGGCACTTGAACTATGAGTTATCATTGCGCAATATTATTCTTTTAACACACATTTCACAATATTGTGTTAATGTTGCAACACTTGTGAAATTGTTGTGCAATACTGTGTTCTTTGTTCAATGCAGTTTTATTTTTCTTTATTTTAAAATATCAGGTCCTAAAACTTTATTACCAGCAATAAAATCTTTAAAACAGTTTATTTGCGACAAGTATGACGCATGCCATAAAAAATAGATACATTTATATACATAAGATTAAAAAAAAAGTGTTTGAACTCTCTGAACTCAATTTTCCTAATACACCTATACTTACCTAACGGATATTAAAACACTATACACAGGGGTGAATAAACTAAAATAATTTCTCAGACAAACAGTTTTTTATTCACTGTTCACAGTCTGACAACTGTTTGTAACCAAATAAGCAGAATTTCAAATTACCATTTAACAACTTTACGCTCCAGACATAGAATTCAAATTCGCTTAAAACTTGTAGTCGTACTTACTATCAATACTGATAGAAGTCGTGACTAAGCAATGAGTCATGTTGAATGATGGTATATATAGCCCCTCAACGACTCTTACGTGCCATTAACTAGCCGACGGCTTTTGTTGATAGTCCTACAGTTTCTTCCTCAAAATGCAAGTAACTTGCGAAAGTGTGGCCGTTGGGCCAGATATGAGCGGTTTTTCCGGCCTTGATAGTGAAAAACAACAACTGGTGAGAATGTTTATCGAATATTTGCAATCTGATACACATGGATTTAAAAAACATGGACTTAAAAAACATGGACACGGACATCATGGGAAGTTTGGACGTCTCTTTGGGAAACATGGTTTCGGAAAACATCATCATGGGCATGGGAAACATGGCCATGGAATGCATCGCGGACATCACGGCCATCATGGGCCACATGGGCATCACGGACCTCACGGCCATCACGGGCCATTTGGCCACCACGGGCCATTCGGCCATCACGGGCCATTCGGCCATCACGGACCCCACGGTCATCGTGGACCACACTGCCATCGCGGACGTCACGGTCCAGAGACCGGAAAACATTGGGCTCAGTTGACCTTTGACCTAACATGCGAAGAATCTAGTGACAGCTTTGACAATCCTATTGAGTCTAGTCGCAACCCATCGCCTCCTCCAAATGAGGCAGGAACCACCAGTCAAGAAGAACAAGCTGGAACTGACAAAAACAATCGTAAATGTTGCCGATTTGGACGTCATGGTGGACGTTTTGGAAAAAAGAAGCATAACAAAGGAAACAAAGATACTGAAATACCAAGCCAAGAAAAACCAGTTCCTGAAAATCCAACTCAAACTGATGACAACATGGAAGAGCCACAGGATAACTTGACCGAAAGGGTACAAAATATCAACATTGAAAATACTGACTAAAACAATTGAAGGTCGCAGAGACAATGGAAAGCATTTGAGAAATCGGTGACGCCAGGGTTTTTACCATACGATAATGATGCTATTTTGTGGTGTAGGTATTTTTTTATTTCTTCCTTTTTTATTCGTAGATTCAGATGATGAATGAGGTTTCAAGCGCCTTTTAAGATAATCCCATATTAATCTTAATTTTCTTGATGGATGGTATTTTAATTTTTAATCTTTGTAATGGTAGAATTGTTTATTTTTTAATAACTTTTATATAATTATTTTAACTTTGAGTGTCAATTTACTTAATCAAATTATTATTGTAATTAGATTTTTCTTGGTGAGGGTTTTTAAAACTATTTTGATGTATTTGTAATTTTGTTTAACCATTGTGTTTATTTTTTTATTTTTAGCGCACTTATAATAGCACTTTATAATGATGATGATAATAGCCATTGAGCAAATACTTTCGAAGGTGGAAAGTCAAATACTTTGCAAAAAAGGAATTTAACAATAAAGTGATTGTAAAGGAAAGCATCAATTGAGTAAAGTTTATGACCGATGATAACAAAATATCAATAAAAATAATTATGAGTGGAATTATAATATGAAGTAAAATTTGAATAATGACTAAAAAGTAAGTAAAACTTTTAGTAAGGTTACAACATCTTTTTCCTAATAAATGTATTTTATTTAATAATATGGAGTTTCATTTCAGTCTTGTTTTTACGCCAATTTTTTCAGAAACCTTTTACAGGAAAATATATATTCACTTTTAAGGTCTGATTTTTGACTTGACAATATCAAAAACAGCACTTGTAACTGATCAATTGAATATTACATCAGTAAAAAGTCATCTTGGCATAAGGAATTAGCGTTCCTAAGTGACGCAACTACGATTTATAGAAAGTGTTGTACCTTCCATAAAATGCTATGTTTTAGCTCACTGTACAGCGCCTAAGTAAGTCTCGTACGAACCATAGAATGTAAGTATCTACACCATTACGAGCCCAGTATAAAAGCCTGGTTTAAAATTCTGGAGCAAGTGATGGAATATTTTATATGGTAACATACTGCTACAGCGCCCTTCCAGACCGTTTTAGTAATGTTACCGGAGAGATAAGCATACATTGCGAAATGTAGGTGCATCTTTAACAACACCTTCAGGCAATACGAACCTTGTTTTTATTAATGGATATTTAGAATTTAATGTAAGTTAAAGAAAAAATTTAACAGCAGTTATCACGCCTTTATTAAAGGAAGGTAAAGGTCAGGGAAGGAAGGAAGGAAAGAAGGCCTCCCACCAGGTGGACCGATGACCTGGTGAAGGTTGCGGGGATCCGCTGGTTGCGAGACGCACGGGACCGGTCAATGTGGCGACGCTTGGGTGAGGCTTATGTCCAGCATTGGACGTCTTTCGGCTGATATAATGATGAGGTCAGGGGCCTCTAAAAATGTTGGTGAAATATGTGAAAATTTCGCTAGTTGCCTATATTTAAGTACATGAGTGGCGATCGTGAACCGGAATACGTTGGGATGGAAGGCCTCACACTAGTTGGACCGATGACCTGGTGAAGGTTGCGGGGACCCGCTTGATGCGAGACGCACGGGACCGCTCAATGTGGCGACGCTTGGGGGAGGCCTATGTCCTGCAGTGGATGTCATTCGGCTGATGTGAAAAGAAAGAAAAAGTATTTAATTGCCACAAAACTACAGATAAACATTACATTACAAGAACAAGAACAGTGCAGTGGTAGTAGATTTTGAAAACTAAACCCTTAACGATAGATTTAGTAGTTCTTAAATAAGAAAATTCTTAAAAAAGACAAAAAAATGCGAGTATAAATAAAAGCAGATGCATTTCGTGGTTGTGGCAAGAAGGCTTCCACTCAGCATAATGCTGTGTGGTGGGGGCGTAACCCACACACGGCGCTGATTTTCAGTGGTCGCCTAGGACGTGATGATGATGATGATGACGATGAAGTTCATGATCATCATACAGTCCATGTTCATGTGATAGGGTGCGAGTCTATTGCCAACCAGGTATGAGTCTAGATTCCTGGCTGCTAATGAGAAATTCCAAATGGAAAACCCAATAACACTAACTCGATCAAGAAGCCGAAACGCCAATCAGCTAGAGGCGGTGAGAAGTGAGTTTAAGTATGTGTATATATAAGTTTTAATCGCACATCACCCACCCACAAAGACTTTAGTTCTCGTGATCATGGCGCTTGTAATGGTGCCGAAATATCGAGCTCTCAACAAAATACAAAATATACATGGTAAATATCCCAAAACAAATATTAATTCTAATGATTGTGACCATGTCAGCTTAAAAACTTATATATAAGTTTTTATATGCACCTAATAAAAACTGTCAAGTGCGTGCCTGACTCGCGCACAGAAGGTTCTGTATAAACAGCTACACAGAAGGTTCTGTATTCACCAAAATAAATAGAAACTTTACATTACTAATGTTCATAAACAGTGAAAGCGCCGAACATAGCTCTAACGAAGTGACAAAATTAACTTTGCCATTCGAAAACTGTTACATACATCATATACATTTTTTTTTCCAAGTACATTTTATAAGTTGGCCGACTTACCTACTCGTAAACTTGTAAAGCTACTTACCTGTGATAGTTTTTCTTTTAAATTCGTTATATATACTACTGCCGTGAATTTTTTCACCTATCCAAAAGCAACCATTTAGCTGGCACGGGCGGGAAACTTGACTCTAACAAAATTATACCATATCCTCCATTCATTTTACGCAAACGGATCCCTAAATCGGAAAATGATTTACACAGACTCGTAATATTTTTAAATGGCCTGGTCCAACGATACCCCACACCATGGGACAGGCGAGAAAAAAACTTACTTAATTTACGTGTACAGCAGGTATCCTAAAAAAAACTATTTTTCATGGTTTTATTTTACCACTTTGTCGGCATGATTAGAACTGTTATGTACTGGTAACATTACTTGTAGTAGAATCTTCTCTCTGCGACATCTACTTTTTGCTCTTGTGAAAAATTATTAAAACTATTTGGAAATTCAGTTCACTGCTAAAAATGTAACCAGCATTTTATTATACTCGTACAACATCCATGCCAAATACTAAACCAACACTATAGCTTTCTAATACTAAGAGTCTCTGAGCTAAACTGTGAACGGACGGACAGATGTGCATGGCGAAACTATACGGGTTCCTTGTTGACTACGGAACCCTAAAAACCTGCTAAGAAGAAATAATAGGTATGATCAATACAAATGATGATATTGATACGATAAGATGAGATTGATACGGGCACTGGCATTCCCTATTTTCCTGTATGGAGTGGAAACGTGGACAATCCTAACCCGAGAGAGACAAAGGATTGATGCATTCGAGATGTGGTGTTGGAGGCGAATGCTAAGAATACCTTGGACAGCGAAACGCACCAATGCATCGATCCAGACCCAGCTCCGAAAAAAGACTCGCTTGTCCACTATTTGCCAACAACGCATTCTTGCGTATTTCGGTCACACAATGCGCAGAGGCGACGAGAATTTGGAAAAGCTGATTGTAGTTGGGAACACCGAAGGCAAAAGATCGCGCGGTCGTTCACCAACAAGATGGACCGATCAAGTGAAAGACTCGTCGGCCTCCAAATTCTACACGGTCGTAAGGGACGCGCTGGACAGAAACCGGTGGAGGCAGATCATCCGCTCCAGATGCAACCTTGATGCTGACCACGATCCTCAGACATGAGGGACCGACCAAGAGAGAGAATACAAATACGTACCTACGTAGGTAGGAAAATACGGCTTAATATTATCGCAATCAGCAAGATTATGAACAATCAATATTTTGCGGAAAAGGGTAAACAAACAGTATATCTACATTGTAGTAGATTAGATAAAACGTAGTACTAAATAAATATACGAGTATCAAACTGTACTGCGTATTAGCAATGGCCTGATAAACAAAGCTTAGTATACCTATACTATGTTATTTGGATTTGATGATAAAGTTCTTGGTATTGCTAATATGAGGTCACTGCCTACTGGAATCTCTCTCCTTTTCTCAAATAGCCGAATAAAAAGAGACGGCAATAAAGTGTTTGTGTAAATGAGATGTATTTACAATTCATGACTTTACTTATCGACAGATCCATATAAAATTTTTAGCATCGGCTTTATCTCTGACATTTTAATTTTACTGTTAAACTATTACGAATTATTGTTATTGAATGTTATTTTTATTTTATTATTTTTTCATTGTAATGTATTAGTAGTGTTTTAAATTTCTTACTTAAAACAAATTTCGACACAATGTATATACGAGTAATGTTATGAAATAAATTACTTATGACTTATATTATAATGCAAAAGTAACTATCGTCTGTGTGTTATCTTTTCTCATTTTAACGGCTGAACCGATGTGGAGAAGATTTGGCACATAGAATAGAATAGAATAGAATAGAAAACATTTATTCGACATAGACACAACACAACAATCACAAAGTAACAGAGACCATGTCTTGTATTAGAACATAAGTCTCTTGGGATGATTTCCGCAAAGCCGCTGACAGAAATTAGTAAGTATCCCATTAAACAAGAATATAGTCTCTGTACAAAATCTAAAACTTATGTCAAGTAAGGAGCGATTATTAACATTAATAATATTATATTAACTTTAAAACTTTCGCGTTTCATTATTGAAAATCAATATCTATATGACGGGAATTTAACGCGATGATTTTGATTATTTATTTACCTATTTCACCCGAAGTTTCGGCCGTGTTGCAACGACCGTGGCCCCAGGTATTAATAATATTGTATAATAACTACATAAATATGTAAACATGCAATCAAAATTCAAATACATATAGCAGCATTTATTGATAGAACTGTTTGTACAGTCAAGGTCATATCATTTGATCCGTACATGTCTGCATCCGCTCATTTGATATGACGTCAGGATGGTTGTGTGATGATTTAAATTGGTTTATGATTAACTAGCTTTTTTCCCGCGGTTTCGCTCTTAAAACCCCGACACTTTTTTACTTATTTAAATTATGAAGTTTAAAAATCACGAAATACATGCTTTTTAAACTACATAATTTATCTAGTATTAGACTAATTTTAATCGATAATCTATCGAACATGGAATTATGACATGATATCTTGCGAAAATACCTCTATTCAAACACTAAAATGCCCATAAATTTTGAACAGCTGAACCTATTTTTATCAACCATAGCTAAGCTGAGAGTGTTCACTCTCATAGAGACACCATTTAAAAAAAAAAAAACAGAAAACCCGACTGCTTGAAAAGTGTATATATCGCAGGGATATGATGAAAACAGGGAATTGGAATTGATCAAATCTCTCTAAGAGCGAGCGTAGCGAGCTCGGGAGCTTAGGGCACCCCGACACGGACAGGTTAGGTTCGAAGGGGATGACGGGAGCTGAAGTGAGCGAGCAAAGCGAGCGAACTCAGCTCCCGTCATCTCCTTCGTGTTAGGTTACTTTAGACCCTGCATACAGAAATAGGAGCCCCGCGCAGCGGGGCTCCGTCGGCTCTGCCACACAAATACTAATTCAACGTACAAAATAAACCTTTAAATTACTACAGAAAAGTTATTTTTGTCATTTCACTGAACCAATTTTGCTTAGAGATTTGATCAATTCCCTGTTTTCATCATATCCCTGCGACATATACACCGACTGCACAGCATGATTTTCTTCTTGTTTACGTCTTTTTAGTTCACTTTTCAAGCAGTCGGGTTTCGTGATTTTTTGAATTAGTTAACTTTTTTATTTATAACTTTTTAGATATATTTTTTTTAAGTTTAGGTACATTTGAACATATAAGTGTTATATATTTTTGAAATCACCAAACACACCACACGATGGTTTTGGAAGAAAAAATAAATTTGCAAAAGCCACCATTTTCCTATTTCCAAATTTAATGTAGCCAGTGACACTCGAAGACGAATCGATTGACGTAAGAACCATCAAAATCAGGTAACGCGTTTGGTCTCTAGAACGCCACATAGGAACAAAAATACATACATACTTATACTGATAAACACATTACCCTCCTTCGGCAGTTGGGTTAAAAATAATTAAATCAACGAGCTATGATACCACAGACAGATACACAAACATGCAGATACACAAGTCAAACTTATAACACCCTTCTTTTTCTGTCGGGGGTTAAAAAGTAGCCTATCAGTATACTCAGCGATAGTATAGTTTTGTAGGTAGGTATCTTCCTATGAAATATTTTTTGTTATTAAATCCGTATAATAAAAATTTAAAATATATAAATTCGATTCTTGAAACTACTGTTTACTCAGAATACAAAAAGGAGATTCTAGGAAACTATTCAAAATACGTAAAATTCTACCGATCAGCATCTTTTAGCAGTTAACCATCATGGTACCCAAGATAATTACTTAGCTCACATAATGGCTGCTGTCAGATTCAATGTACCCAAATTCACTAATTATTTTGGTGACAGAACTCTAAAAAATCGAATACCACATCTATTGAACAGTCTGCTGGTAGATATAAGGAATGAAACGAATAAAAATAGCTCTAAAAATAAATTAAAAAGATATCATTTACAAATTGTGTCTGTAAATAATAATCCTCAGTCAAACCATTATTACGGTTTTGTAGGGCTTATATTATAAGTTACTTACCATTATGTGAATATAAATAAATACTCCTAGACATTACGTTCTACAAGCAAACCATCTTATCTCTTCATAATAATAGTTAAGATTATGATATATATATTGCCATAATACGATCATTTTAAAGATTAGCATAAAAAACTATGCAATTATGAAAGTGCCTGATAAAATCCTCATTATTGACGATTGAACGAATATCATACATCTTATCTCTTCATAATAATAGTTAAGATTATGATATATATATTGCCATAATACGATCATTTTAAAGATTAGCATAAAAAACTATGCAATTATGAAAGTGCTTGATAAAATCCTCATTATTGACGATAGAACGAATAATTTAACAAAACAAAAACTTCAGGAAGAGCTTCAGATCACGCTGAAGTTATTCGTGTATCTTATAAAGAATTTGTGTGTTCAACAAACATAGTATAAGTTTTTGAAGAGACCTAGTAAAACTGGTGATGGTGATGAAAAGATGATGGTGAATTAGTAGGTATTCACTACTTTCACCATAAGCAGAATCTGGATATTAAAACTACTTACAATTTGGTTTGTCTGATAAGTTTGAATTCGTCGAAGTTTATCAAAACAAATCTTCAAGAAAACTTTAAGCAACTCTTTAACTTTTCATTTCGGCAAAAATCTACAAATTCAGAATGAATTTTATTTAGCGACTAGTTTCAATAGTTGCTTGCTTATTATCTACTTAAATATGTCTCACTTTTTTGTGATTTGTTGTACTTTTCTTTGTATTATCTTTTTTACCTCCTGACATAGATAACAATTATAAAAGACATCGGCAAATTGAAGGTATTGTTTTGGCGATCGTAATAAAAAAATAGTAATATTTAGTATTATTCTTGCAAATTATTTCACAAAAAAATAAGTGAGACCGGAGCTTCCTAGAAACCAAAGAAACTCAAGTTTTTGTAAACTCATCTAGCCGCAATGGTCCCGCCCTCATAATCAACCTTCTAACTTTCCCATCACTGCTTAGACACACACAGGCCTCCTCAATGAGAGGGTCAATCGTGACCAGAAGGGTCAAAAGAGTAACCGTGGCGTTTCTTGCCGGTTCTTCTCCACTGGAAACGACCAACCCGAACCGTGCACCTTTTGTCTACGTTTTATAAGTGCCCATGTAGGCCTATGTGAAATAAAAAACATTTGATTTGATTTGATTCAAAAGGGGCCTTAATCCACCACGTAGGTCCAGTGTGGGTTGGTGGATGTCACATGTTTTTGAATGATTGGTTCTAGGACATGCCGGTTTCCTCAAGATGTTTTCCCTCACCATCACATGTATTTATGTAAGTGTGTTCGGGTCAAATCTTGCAACTGAATTTTAAAGCAGTTATCCTCCACCGATTAACATGAAATTTTGCATACATGTTTAGCTTGAATGACAATACATGGTTAGCTAAACCATCATAACATTGCTCTTTCATTTGTTACAGGCGGAGTTAGTAGCTGTCGAAGGCAAAGAAATAGAAACACACTACGTCTTAGCTCGCGAAAGGATACGCCGATGGAACTCCACGTCCAAATGCTACCTCCTTGTGGAAAACTTGCCGACACCTCTGCAGGTATTAATACTTGCACTAACGTAACTTGTTTGGTTGTTAGTTAAATGGTTTATGTACTATGTTTGTGGAGTAAGTTTTGTCCCTAGACTACGGAGTTTGCGTTTTGAAGACTGTAAGTAGAAGTTGATAACAGGGTGCTTTTACACGATGTTAGTTAGTTAGTCACTGACTGACGTCAGTATCAGTAAGAGATCGTCAGATCTGTTATTTAATTGTTCAGTGATCTAAGGGATTAGCTTCTAGAACTAAATTATTTTTCAGATGCCTTAAATATTATTTTATGTGATATTGATTTTCAGGCTATGTATCGAATAGCATTTGTACGATATACAAACTTTCCCATTTACCTATCAGGACTTTAAGGCATGATATTTTCCATCACCTATCTCTTCATCATCATCTATTTGCCCCTTTTTAAACAAATTTGGTAATTTTCTTTTATTTATATCTCTACCAGCTTCTGCCAGCGGCTTCACCCGCGTGAATTTCGAAAATTATCCCAAGGGAACATATTCTCGGGGTAAAAATTATCCCATGTGCTATTTTCCAGATTGATAAATGATAAATGATTTATTTTCTGTAAGTTGGTTTGTACAAACACTTTCACATGTCGATCATATTTTTTAAAACTAGATGAGGTCGGCGTTTCCTGTCTGACTACTCTGAGAAGAAAGGCCGAAACAAACTCAGAGGTCACAGTCTCTTTTAAAGTCCAGACAAAAACTTGGTTAGATCATGTGAAGACCATGTAGACTGATGTCTGAAATGGTCTTTTGAGAAAAGAACCAGCCAGATTGAGTGGACCTGTCCAGTCAGTGCACGCATTTGTCAATAACCGTGCAGCTCAACTTAGAATTTAAGGAGCTCAACGAATTGACGAACAATACCAAAGAAAGGACATTCGGGTAGGCCGCATAAATACTCAAACTGCCAGACCATGATTAAAAACTAACTAAGATAAATTAAAATTAAAAAAAAAGAATAATCCACATAGTCTTCACATTCACAATAATTAAAATAAAATAATATAATACTTTAAAAAGTAAATATTCTTGTCATTGCAAGAAAAATTAAAAAAATAAAAATATAATTAAAAACTAAATCCACGAAGCAAAATAAAAAAAATAAAAAACGAAATTAATTGGAGCAGCTCAATCCCAAGCCTTTTTGTCCTCAACGTAATCTTTAATGTTATAAAACGCTTTCTGGCACAACTTACGTTTGATGATTTGAATTTATTAACACTTAAACCTTGTACGTCGCTTGGAAGCTTATTATAAAAGCGTACACATTGACATCTAAACGAGCCACCTATTTTCTTGAGCCTTGTTGTAGGTACTACAAATTTGTGTTTGTTCCTAGTATTTATGTTATGGATATCACTGTATTTTTTAAACAATTTTATATTTTTATGGGCATATAAAAGATTTTCATAAATATACTGAGAAGGCACAGTCATTACATTAATCTCCTTAAATTTCTCTCTGAGAGAGTGTCTCGGGCTTAATTTATAAATTGATCGAACAGCTCTTTTCTGCAAAACAAAGATAGTCTGGATGTCGGCGGCATTTCCCCACAACAGAATACCATACGACATTACACTATGAAAATAGCTAAAGTATACTAAACGGGCTGTCTCTATGTCAGTTAAATTACGAATCTTTCTAACAGCATATGCTGCGGAGCTTAGCTTCTTTGACAATTTATCTATATGTGGGCCCCACTGAAGCTTAGCATCCAAAGTTAGGCCTAAGAATACTGTGCTATTTTCAGGATTCAATTCTTCGATTATAATTTATCTATGTGCCAAATTTCATCCAGATCCGGTTAGTAGTTTTTGTGGGAAGAGTAACAAACACACACTCTCACAAACTTTCGCCTTTATAATATTAGTATGATTCCAGATTATAATTTATCTCTGTGCCAAATTTCATCCAGATTCGTTCAGCCGTTTGAGCGTGAAGAAGTAACAAACATACAAACACACTCACAAACTTTCGCCTTTATAATATTAGTGTGATTAATGTGATCTGCCGTCATCTCAATAATAACCTACCTCTTTTCTTGCCACATCATAATCTGTGGATATTTTACCAATAACTAATCCCTACAAAAACGAAATCCTATATCCATCTGATCATTAACTCCACAAGTGGGCAGCATAGCGAGTGCAAGCTTGTGGTCCTCCTGTGGTTGTCGGCAGTGGTTGCAGGCAGCGTTTTAAGTAAAATCGTCAATACACTTACAATAAAATTTCAGGACACACCCATTCATTAGGCTTTCAAGGCTTCAAGACTTCCAATACCTATCCCTAAAAAAAGTACCAATATCTATTTTAACTTCTCATCAGTCACCAACAAACTGACCATTAACTCTACAAGTGGGCGGCATAGCAAGTACAAACGAGTGGTCCTCCTGTAGTTGTCAGTGCAGTATAAGTAAAATGATTTTGATCTTAAAACTAGCATTTATACAACATCCGGACACACCAATTCATTAGCCTTTCTAGGGTCCAAAACTACCAATACGAGCCCCTACAATCACGAACATCAAAATTCCTATTTTAACTTCATTAATTCCACAGGCGGGCGGCATAGCGAGTGCAAGCGTGTGGTCCTCCTGCGGTTGTCGGCAGCGGTTGTTGGCCGCAGTCACCAGCGGCGGGCGCGCCGTGCATTGGGCTGCCGTACCTGCGCCGCCGGCGAATGACTCCGACCTGTGCCGGTTTAATTATACGTGAGTAATTTTGTGTTTTTATTGAGAACTTTTGTGTTGATTTAAGCCTTTACTTGCTTTCGTATCTGGAAGGAAGACGTATCAGGAATACTTCTTTTTGGTCGTCTTTGGGATCGTAATAGTCGACCTTAAAATACCTACAACTCAATAGAGATGAAAAAAAGCTGTTTAACACATTGCTTCTCGCATTTGAACACATTTGAATTTATCTTATAAGATTTTTAGGGCTCCGTACCCAAAGGGTAAAAACAGGACCCTATTACTAAGACTCCACTGTCCGTCTGTCTGTCTGTCACTAGGCTGTATCTCATGAACCGTGATAACCAGACAGTTGAAATTTTCACAGATGACGTATTTCTGTTACCGCTATAACAACAAATACTAAAAACAGATTAAAGTAAATATTTAAGTGGGGCTCCCATACATCAAACGTGACTTTTTGCCGCTTTTTGCGATAATAGTACAGAACCCTTCGTGCGCGAGTCCGACTTACACTTGATCGGTTGTGGTTGGTAACTCATGAAAGATTTACTTGCCATACGAAAAAAGAGCATTCTTCAAATGATAGCCGCCTGGTAAAAAATGTATTGCAAAATTCCGAATATACTTAAAAATAATGCTATAACCCTCACACTGCTAAAGCCTCATTTATTATTCAAATAATAAAAACGAAACCACACTTTTACTGTCAGTACATTTACTTGCTATTAAACGAAATTATATTACGAATTATTTTGAGATTTAACTTTCAATTTGACTGCGTTTCAAATCCTTTACAACGCTCTCTAAAAGCGGTATAATCTATAAAGTTGGTTTTATTTCTACGGTTCTCATTAAAATGTACAATCCTCTTCCAATCTTGGTCCCGCGTTGTTCTTCGGAATACTCATTTGGCTAGTCCATCGAAGATCTTTTCAATATCGGTTCTTACAGCTTCGAGATATCCTTGCATTCAACTGATCTTGTCTCTTTTGAAATAGTCTGGCTGTACTCAATAGGGCTTTGATGAAGTCTTCTCTTATTAAACCCTATTCATAACTATAGTGATGAATTAATATGTTTTAAAGTAAAGATTGAACAGGCAAGTTCTAACGACAAAATTAGGAATTAAGCATGCTTCCCAATAAGTGATAATCCATTGATGATTCTACAATTTGGACAATCTTAGCATACATTGATTAATCTAAAAGTTCAGCACAGCTTGGTTAATACATAATATATGCCTAGTTTAGGCTTTTACCTTGATCAGAGAATAAGCATTGCAATACATCGTGGCAATGCTGCAAGTCTTTTGGGCAGTAACAGTGGACAACGATGTGAAGGCGTTTTTCGACGACATATTTTAGTAAAGTTTATTTTTAGGCTTAATTAGTTGGGTTAACTAAGTAATCTGTGTCTATAGAAATTAATCAAATATTACTTCTCTACTTTGACAATTCAGCACCATTGATAACATTATTTACCCTGTTAAAAAAATAATTTAAATTAGGCATCTCCTTCAACAATATTTTGAGTTGCGATTGAAAGTGTGTTACGCTATTAAGGTGCGAATATCTTCAAAAAAACTTTGAAATCAAATAACCTCCAATTCCATTCTATTTCGTTACACGGGCTAATCCAGCTGCCACCATTACTTACCATAACATCCAATCCAGTAGCCATAATAACTGACCACTGCTATAACTTACCTATAAACATTTAAATCGCGTGGCTTTCGATAATTAGCCACAGAAAAATCCATTAAAAACAAAATGGCCGCATCGTTAAAAGAACTGATAAAGTTCAGGCAATTAAAGAGATGAAGTGTTTTCTCGATGAGCTTTAATTATGCAAGCAAAATAGGTTAAGTATTTTTTGAGGTCAGTATTCGGATCGATTGGTTAAGTACTCTAAATTTAATATTTTTGTGGAGCGCTTATATTCTTACCTAGCTGTTCCCCGTGGCTTCGCTCCCGTGGGTCACCCCACAGGACCCGTTATCGGGATAAAATAGCCTATGTCACTCAGGAATAATGTAGCTTTCTATTGGTGAAAGATTTTTTTAAATCGGTTCAGTAGTTTCGGAGCCTATTCGGTACAAACAAACAAACAAAAAAATCTTTCCTCTTTATAATATTAGTATAGATATATAGTATAGATAGGTTTTTTATGTAGAGTCCTTAATCCTACTTCCAAACAAAGATAGTAATTATAAATTTATATATATCTATACCAATATTTAAACGAGCAATATTTGTTTATCACGTACATTTGTACATCAATCTAATATAGCTTATAATCATGTTCTCGAAAACGGCTCTAACGATTTCTATAAAATTTGGGGTTTTCGGGGGCAAAAAGTCTATCTAGCTAGGTATTATATCTGGGCAATTTAGAAGAAAAAATAACGAAAATATTGTTTTCTTTATTTTCCCGAGCAAAGCTCGTTCGGCCAGGTGCTGAAAAACTAAAATACCTACTTTTTAATAAAAAAATCAAACCGATATCCAAAATAAAACACTACAAAGAGAATAATAACTTTCTTTTCCGAAGTCGGTGACCTCTTTTTAGGGTTCCGAAGTCAACAAGGAACTCTTATAGTTTCGCTCTGTCCGTCTGTCCGTCCGCAGCTTAGCTCAGAGAATCTAAGTACTAGAAAGCTATAATTTGGCATGTATATACATATTAATAATTCCGACAAAGTGGTAACATAAAATCATGAAAAATATTTTTTTTTCGGGTACCTCCCATAGACGTAAAGTGGGGATGTATTTTTTTTTTCTCATCTATCCCATGGTGTGGGGTATCGTTGGATAGGCCATTCAAAAATATTATGGGTTTGTTACAACCATTTTTCGATTCAGAGATTCGTTTGCGTATAATTAAGCTTTAAGTTGCAAATTTATGTTAGAGTCAAGTGTCCGGGGGGGACACTTGACCCCTGCCAGCGAAATGGTTGCTCTTGGCTATGTAAAAAAATTCACGGCAGTAGTAAATATAACCAAATTAAAAGGAAAATTATCACGGATAACAGGGCTTTACAAGTTTACGAGTAATAGTCGACCAACTTATAAAATGTACTTGGAAAAGTTAAAATTTTGTACAAATGCCATTAAAAAAATACTAAAATAAAGTTGAAAGCTGTGTAGAACAGAGTAAATATAATGCTTACAAACCATGTAAAAATATACAAAAATGAAATCATAACAGGCTTTACAAGTTTACGAGTAATAGTCGACCAACTTATAAAATGTACTTGGCACAGTAAAATTTTTGTACAAATTACTTAAATAACGTTGTTAGCTGTGTAAAACAGATAGTAAATATATGCTTATGAACCATGTAAAAATATACAAAAATAAAATCATAATATCCTTAGTAATAATGATTTCTAAATTAATAATGTTTAAGCTCGAATAACGCATTGGAGTGGCCGGAGTCGTTGGCAGTACCAGAACCATAGAAATTATGACCTGAACGTAGTCCATACGGCGCATGCGCGCGGTGGAGTCTATTTTGTGTTAGTGCAGAAGTTTTTTCGACGTTTTGTAATTAAAACGTAAAAGTAAAGTCAAATTAGATTCGATTTCCAAACAAATTACTTATTTTCTTTTGTCGATATCCTTCTATAAAATTAATATTCGACCCGACTTCATCACTAATTGAGTAGCGTAAAACTTTCCAGAATGAAATAGGGAATACCGCAGATTAGAGGGTTCACCTCTAATCTGCGGTATTAGAGGAGATTAGAGGTGAATACATACGATTTTTTTCTAATTCCGAAAGAGAAATAAACAAGGAGCGTGCACGCAAGGATCCAGGAACGAACTATACCATTCCCCGTGGCTCTAACGCGCGCTCGTATCGGCTCCTTTCGCAATTCGCACCCGCGGTGGTACTCAAATATATAATATTTTTCTAACTTCACTTGCAAAGTTGGATTTTATAACTCCTTCTTCAGTTACCAGTTAGTTCTTATTTAGTTTAAGTCAAGAGTGTACCACATTATCGCTTACCATCAGGCGAGATAGTTGTCAAACGCGAGAATATAGATAAAAAAATCCTATGTGGGCCCGTTTTTAGACTTTGTGAGCCGCTGAAACCGTTCTAATGTTTATGTAACAACAACAAAACCCTCTTTTTAGTCCGCAATATTATGCAACTTAGGAATCCTATTACTGCGCGTGGCCCGACACGCACTTGGCCGGTTTTTTTATTTTGAAGTCGGTTAAAAATGAAAATATGAATTAATATTGATTTTTTTGGATCATGATTTCAACACGACATCTGCATACTTACGTTACGTTGATGTCCTTCTCCAGTATCTGAACTGTATAAATCATCAATAAACCTCCAGTACCAATGGTTAGTGACAGAGCTGACAGAAAAAAGACAAATATTATATTTAAGCCCATTCTTCTTTTTACAATCTTTTATTATTTAACTTGCAATGTATGTATGTACACTCGAAGTTGTGGGCGACTAAGTCTACCAGGGACAAACGATTCAATTGGGTAGGGCCAACTTCGAGAAAGAGGTCAACCGTCGAATCCGACTCGGCTGGGCAGCGTTCGGGAAGTTGCGCGGTATCTTCTCGTCCAACTTACCACAGTGTCTCAAGACGAAAGTCTATGACCAGTGTGTGTTGCCAGAGATGACATATGGCTCTGAGACGTGGTCGCTTACAATGGTCCTCATCAGAAAGCTTACAGTCAATCAAAGGGCAATGGAGAGGGCTATGCTCGGAGTTTCTTTGCTTGATCGAATCAGAAATGTAGAGATCCGCAAGAGAACCAGGGTTACCGACAAAGCCCGAAGAATTGCCAAACTCAAGTGGCAGTGGGCAGGGCACATTGCTCGCAGAACGGATGGCCGATGGGGCAGAAAGGTTCTGGAGTGGCGACCGCGAACCGGAAGACGTTGCGTTGGAAGGCCTCCCACTAGGTGGACCGACGACCTGGTAAAGTTTGCGGGGATCCGCTGGTTGCGAGACGCACGGGACCGGTCAATGTGGCGACGCTTGGGGGAGGCCTATGTCCAGCAGTGGACGTCTTTCGGCTGATATGATGTATGTATGTAAGTGTGTTCGGGTCAAATCTTGCAACTGAATTTTAAACAGTTATCCTCCACCGAATAACATAAAATTTTGCATACACGTTTAGTTTGAATGACAATGCATGGTTACCTAAGCGACGTCATTCTAAATCCAATATTGCGGAAGGCCCAAGATAGCGGGCTAGTTATTTTTTGTGCACTGTCATGCTATGGATATCAAATTAAAGGGGTTGCTGAGAAGAAAACAAAAAAAGCTTGTTTTAAAATAATGTTTTATAATGAATAATTTTATTCTTCTTCTCATAAAATATAGCTTGTGAGTTATAATTTTGTAGCTGACTACAAAATTATAACTCACAATATTTAGAACCTGTGAACTCAATAACCACATTCAATATTTTAATGTTATTCTCGGTAACGGACTTAATTTCATCACTATTATTCTAGCCTTAGATACGACTTCCACAGTAAGTATCTTATAACAAAACATTTATAGCTCATTTTTATTTTAAAGTACTTTAAACGTCTTCAAGAAATAAAAGCCCTATTTTCCATCTATCACACTGTGCAGACACCGTGTCCAATTGATTTAAACATTATAAAACAGACCGTCTCGAGAATTAAACACAGTGGCTTCCGTGTAATGGAATTACAAATACAATAAAAACAGCGTCCGAGAGGAGACGGTTATTCTCAGTGATTTATATGCATTTTGGGAATCGCCCGGGCAGGATATTTAAATGCTGACCCCATTTTTTTAAGTAGGTAAATGCGAAATAAGGTTTTATTTGAATACGGGTCTTTTGCGCCAGTTCATTCAAATCTTTTAAGAGTGCTGTGTTCTTTTTAAATTATAAATATAAACCGTATATAAAATGCGTTGATGCTCTTTTTACGTTTGTATGTATGTAAGTGTGTTCGGGCCAAACATTGCAACCGAATTTTAAAGCAGTTATCCTTCACCGATTAAGAAGGAACTTTGCATACACGTTTAGTTTGGATGACAATGCATGGTTAGATAAGTGACGTCATTCTAAATCCAATATGGCGGACGACCCAAGATGGTGGACTAGTTATTTTTTGTGCACTGCCATGATATGGGTATCAAATGAAAGGATTTGCTGAGAAGAATACAAAAAAGCTTGTTTTAAAAAAGATTATTGATGAATATTTTATGCTTCTAATTACAGCCAGTCTGTATTATTTATTTTTCATTGGAATCGGCAGTTTGGTATAAATACAGTATGGAACTTAAGAAACAAACTAAATACTGGAACTAGGAGCTATTCTTTAGGTCAATTGTGGTAAAACCAATAGGTTTGCCACAATTGACAAATCAGGGTGCACAATTTCACTTTATTTTTAATGTAAATAGGTACGTAGGTAAGTAGTACGTACGTAGCTACGTAAGAGGTACTTGGTAGGTACGTGTAGTAAATTTTATTCAGGGCTTTAACTTAAAAGTTAAAATAAAAGCTGTCAATATGAATAAATACTCGAAACTCACACACTCAAATAAAAATAGGTCATACACCGCAAAGATAAACTTTATTGTTTCCTACTATCATAAAATATTCACCTGTATTAATAAATTTTATGCTGTAAAAAACATTTCCCCGTAACAATGCCTGCTTAATAACTTGATACGACATAATATAAATATACAGCCGACGCTTTTCGAAGCTTTTTTGAACAATTCACTCAAAGCGCGCGGAAATAAATGAATGTTTTGGTGATCTACAAAATGAACGAACGAATGAATGAATAAAAAATATCGTTCAATGTGTCCGTGTTGGGATGGAAACAAGATTATGACTGTTTTGATGAATGAGCCTCTCGGGTCACACCGACATTGTACCAATTTTCCTATGGACCTACCTACGCTTTTAGGTCGTATTAAAATTTACATAAAAATTAAGGCTGATTGCCGTGTACTGAAATATGTATTTAAATTAGTCTGCTTCTATTTACATGTTATCGTCGATTTTTGAGAAATAAAGACAGACAAGAAAATAATGAGCCCAATATTTAAGGTTTAAGGGTACATTAGTCGAAAATTCTTCCATACAAACGTAGTCTGGCTTTTACTCCACTGTTTGACGATGTACGTTCAAAATAAAAAATGATATCAATTTGTCTCATTATTATCTAGCCCTGTATGGAAGCAAAAAAGTTAAAAAAAAAATTACTTGAAAGTTATGAGCTTAGAAAGTTCCATATTTTAACACCATTTTAACGCATCTTTGGGTGCAAATAAGTACCATATGAAGAAGGAAAATTTAAAAACGGCCTCCATACAGGGATAGATTAGTAGTTCAACAATGCAAATAATTTTATTTGGAACAGATACATTCAGTCGTTTTTTCATGATATCCAGACTTCCAAAGGTCTGTTTATAAAATTTCGCGCGCTCGTTTTCGTTCTAAATCACCATCCATATCGCTACAAATTTGTAAAAGTGTGTATTCGTACGCGTACTAGCTTCTTACTGCTCATAACAGCATCTATCTATTCCGCACGTGTTGTCGGTTGATATAGCACGCATTTTAACCCCGCGCACAAAATAGTTCGTGCCGTCGACTAGTGTACCCTTAAGGGACAATTCAGAGACATTGGGTATTAATACAACCCACGCAAGTTAAAGGTCAACCTAAAGGTCACTTTGATAATATCGAGATCAATAAAGTCAATAAGTACACAATTTATATCGTAATAAGAAACTGGAAAACCGTTCATAATACGTATCTAAATACGTACGTATCTTGCGCTAGTATGAAAGTATTTAGCCCGTAAAAACACACGAACAGAAAAAGAAATCAAATTTCAAATTGTTCAAATTTTGGCAAATATCTATGTAAAATTTCAAGTCGTATTTAATGCTAAGTTTAGCTCTCATTCATTACATACATGCCAAAAATAAAGGTGAATAAATTAAAAAGGAATATAAATAAAGAATTCGTGAAACTTCCGTAAGCCGTTTTTAACTTCGCGTAGGTCAAAGTTAAGGTAACTGCCAGAGATTTGTTTATTGCGAAAAAGTTTACCAAGGTTAATACAAGGTCACGTAAATTATTGTTCCAGTACCTTGTTATGAAAGTAGTAAATTTGCCTGTAGGCATCCTTTGTATATTTGTATTCCCTGTTGTGTCACCAACCCCAAGGCATAAATACAAACTCCGGGCTGCTACTGGGATTTCTTTGGTTGAAAAAACCCAATTTAACATCTTATAAATTCTTATTACAAAGGTCTTAAAACATAACTGGTAAAATATGTTTGTAATATAGATAAACGAATATATTAATAATAATATATTCGTTTATCTATTTTACAAACATTTGAGGAATACACGCGTGATATATTAACTTTTGCCTTGCCTTAGAATTTTCCACCTATATTGCATCAAACTTAACCTATTCTCACATTTACAACATCAACAGCTCATTTGTCGCCAACACTGCAAATTGTAACGGATGTCTATCTAGCTAGGTATCATATCTGGGAAAATTAGAACTAAAAAACAAAACCGGCCAAGTGCGTGTCGGGCCAAGCTATATCGCTTGATGGTAAGCGATGATGTGGTCTACAGTGAAGTACGCTTGCCTATATGTAATCTATTCACTCTTGACTTAAACTAAATAAGGACTAACTGGTAACTGAATAAGGAGTTATAATATCCAACTTTGCAACTGAAGTTAGAAAAATATTCATCATCATCATCATCATATCAGCCGAAAGACGTCCACTGCTGGACATAGGCCTCCCCCAAGCGTCGCCACATTGACCGGTCCCGTGCGTCTCGCAACCAGCGGATCCCCGCAACCTTCACCAGGTCATCGGTCCACCTAGTGGGAGGCCTTCCAACGCAACGTCTTCCGGTTCGCGGTCGCCACTCCAGAACCTTTCTGCCCCATCGGCCATCCGTATAAAAAATCCGTAGAAAAATATTATCATTATTATATTATTTGAGTACCACCGCGGGTGCGAATTGCGAAAGGAGCCGATACGGGCGCGCGTTAGAATCACGGGGAAATGGTATAGTTCGTTCCTGGATTCTTGCGTGCACGCTCCTTGTTTATTTCTCTTTCGGAATTAGAAAAAAATCGTATGTATTCACCTCTAATCTCCTCTAATACCGCAGATTAGAGGTGAACCCTCTAATCTGCGGTATTCACTATTTCATTCCGGAAAGTTTCACGCTACTCAATTAGTGATGAAGTCGGGTCGAATATTGACTTTATAGAAGGATATCGACAAAAGTAAATAAGTAATTTGCTTGGAAATCGAATCCAATTTGACTTTACTTTTACGTTTTAATTACAAAACGTCGAAAATACTTCTGCACTAACACAAAATAGAATCCACGGCGCGCATGCGCCGTATGGACTACGTTCTGGTACTGCCAACTACTACGGCCACTCCAATGCGTTATTCGAGCTTAAACATTATTATTTTGAAATCATTATTTTTAAGGATGTTATGATTTTATTTTTGTATATTTTTACATGGTACATGAGCATATATTTACTATCTGTTTTACACAGCTAACAACGTTATTTAAGTAATTTTTCAATGGCATTTGTACAAAAATTTTACTGTGCCAAGTACATTTTATATGTTGGTCGACTATTACTCGTAAACTTGTAAAGCCTGTTATGATTTAATTTTTGTATATTTTTACATGGTTCGTAAGCATTATATTTACTCTGTTTTACACAGCTATCAACTTTATTTAAGTAATTTTTCAATGGCATTTGTACAACATTTTTTACTGTTCCAAGTACATTTTATAAGTTGGTCGACTATTACTCGTAAACTTGTAAAGCCTTGTTATCCGTGATAATTTTCCTTTTAATTTCGTTATATTTACTACTGCCGTGAATTTTTTCACATAGCCAAGAGCAACCATTTCGCTGGCAGGGGGGGGGGGACACTTGACTCTAACATAAATTTGCAACTTAAAGCTTAATTTTACGCAAACGAATCTCTGAATCGAAAAATGGTATTAACAAACCCATAATATTTTTGAATGGCCTATCCGAAGATACCCCACACAATAGGATAGATGAGAAAAAAAAAATACATCCCCACTTTACATCTATGGGAGGTACCCGAAAAAAAAATATTTTTCATGATTTTATGTTACCACTTTGTCGGATTTATTAATATGTATATACATGCCAAATTATAGCTTTCTAGTACTTAGATTCTCTGAGCTAAGCTGCGGACGGACAGACGGACAGAGCGAAACTATAAGGGTTCCTTGTTGACTTCGGAACCCTAAAAAACGAAAAGATTGTTTTCTCTATTTTCCCGAGCAGAGCTCAGTCGGCCAGGTACTGAATAATAAATATACAATTAAACAAAAAATTCAAACCGACTTCCAAAACAAAACACTACAAAGAGAAAAATAACTTTCTTTTTCGAAGTTGGTGACCCCTTCTTTTTTTGAGGTCGGTCTAAAATGAAAATATGAATTAATATTGTGTGTTTTGGATCATGATTTAAACACGATCTCTGCATACTTACGTTACTTTGATGTCCTTCTCCAGTATCGGAATGAACTGTATAAATAATCAAAAACATCCAATACCAATGGTTGGTGACAGAGCTGACAGACTTGCAGAAAAAGGAAAAAAAATATATTTAAGCCCATTCTTCTTTTTACAAGCTTTTATTTATTTTGGCAAATATCTATGTAAAATTTCAAGTCGTATTTAATGCTAAGATTAGCTCTCATTCATTACTTACATGCCAAAAATAAAGGTGAATAAATTAAAAAGGAATATAAATAAAGAATTCGTGAAACTTCCGTAAGCCGTTTTTAACTTCGCGTAGGTCAAAGTTAAGGTAACTGCCAGAGATTTGTTTATTGCGAAAAAGTTTACCAAGGTTAATACAAGGTCACGTAAATTATTGTTCCAGTACCTTGTTATGAAAGTAGTAAATTTGCCTGTAGGCATCCTTTGTATATTTGTATTCCCTGTTGTGTCACCAACCCCAAGGCATAAATACAAACGCCGGGCTGCTACTGGGATTACTTTGGTTGAAAAATCCAATTTAACATCTTGTAAATTCTTATTACATGGGTCTTAAAACATAACTGGTAAAATATGTTTGGAATATAGATACACGAATATATTAATAATAATATATAAAAAATTCGCCTAAACATTTGAGGAATACACGCGTGATATATTAACTTTTGCCTTGCCTTAGAATTTTCCACCTATATTGCATCAAACTTAACCTATTCTCACATTTACAACATCAACAGCTCATTTGTCGCCAACACTGCAAATTGTAACGGAACCCTAGGCGACATGTTGCGTATCGGAGCGAATACCGGCGACATGACATTGATTGTTGCCTTGTCGCACCGCAACACTGAGCTTTATTAATTGAAAACCTATACTGTGTACGGTGGGTGATGTATTAGGTTAGTCGCGGTATGGTGTAATGGGATATAGGGAGAATGTTTTGGGATGTTCTACAGTGGCCTAGCTTTTCCTGTGGTTTCGCTTAGTTTTTTCAGGTTGAAACGCGGCCGTAAGTCTGTAGTCAAGCTTAGAGTAGCTTCTATTACAGAAATAATTTACGCAATAGGATCAATAAGTCAAGAACTACTACTAGTCCCTTTATAAGATATTAACAAAAAAATATTCGGTCAGTTAGATATCAACACCGGAGTGCCTCAGGGGTCAGTGCTCTCGGCAACATTATTCTTGCTGCACATTAACGATCTGCTAAAACCCGGAACCTTTGGGTACGCAGACGACAGCACTGTTACTGAGAGATACGTGTCCGGCGCACGGGCTACTGGGCCTCAGATTTGATCTCTCCGGGAGGCCATGGCTGAACGCTTGAACCTGTCCTTGAAGGCGGTCTCCGAATGTGGTGGGCCAATCTGGTCAGTTTCAATGCTGCTAAGACCCAGGCGTGTCTTTCTTCCCCTAAAAAGATCCAATTCCACCCGGCTCCATCTTTGCAACCATGCCGTTAAAGGACCGTCGCAAAATTCTCGGTGTTACATTGACATCGACTCTCAACTTCGGTCCATTCATTGAGACGAAAGCTCAGTTTGCTGCAAAAAAGTTGGGGATTCTTGCTAAGGTGAGACGGTACTTTACGTCTGAACAGTTGCTCAACTTGTATAAAGCGCAAGTTCGGTCATGCATGGAGTATGGTCTGGGATGGATCTGCCAAATACCAGCTTGAAACACTTGAGTCGATTGACAGACGGACCAAAAGGCTTATTGGCAACGATGCACTGGTCGCCTCAAAGCTCCAGAGCCTCGAACATCGACGCCGAGTTGCCAGCCTGTCGGTTTTTGATCGGTTACATTTCGGGGAGTGTGAGATGGAACTGCACAATTTGATGCCACCTAGACCTTTCCATCATCGGACTATAAGACGTCCCTCCCATACGCACAAAGCGTTTTGCTAATACTTTCATTGTGCGCACAGCTAAGGAGTGGAACTCCCTTCCGGTGTCTTTGTTCCCTGTTAGCTACAACCTTGGGGTCTTTAAGTCAAGAGTGAATAGATTTCTTCTAGGCAAGCGTGCTTCACCGTAGACCACATCATTGCTTAACATCAGGCGAGATAGTGGTCAAGCGCGAGCCTATAGATTATAAAAATAAAAAAAAATCTGCCTATATAACTGGTTTGTATAATAGTGCAAACGTGTTTATTAATACATCATTTGAAATAGATCCATTCAATGAAGTAGACTGATGTTAAGCAATGATGCTAAAGAAAATAAAAATAAAAATATAGAGTTTCAAATAGATATCATTTCAAGAAGAGATAATTCAGAAGCCATAACGACGTAAAGAAATCCACCATAAAATGACACGAAGATAAAATGGATATTTTCTCTATGAAGCTTTTAGGAACTACCAATCAGTTTAAAAGCTTGGGCTGGATTCAGAAACTGCGATGTTCAGATTGACGGCTAAATTATTACGTACATGTGTGGAATTCCTTACTACGACCTAGTTTTATTTAGTGCTGCTAGAAATTCATAGGCAGTACTAAAATGTTGGCCTTTTTCGTTGGCCTCTTTTTCCCGCTTCTACACGCAAAACATAACATCATACCTGTTTTCTCCCGAAAGTTTATTGAGAGTGTTGGCAGAGTTTATCTATGTACCTTCTTGAAAAACGATAATGTTTATGTAGGTAGATATACTTCTACGTAAAAGATTGTGTGATTCTTTTTAAGCTTTAGGCAGACGGAACTGTATTTCAACTGCACCCCGACTGCATATTTGCAGTTTGAATACAGTTAGTACGACTGCAATAACACTGCAACCCAACCGTGAAGCCTGATTGCAGTTGACCTGCACACCGACGGATGATGCTGCAATTGGGCTGCACGGTTGGTTTGTTGTTGAAATGCAGTCCTTATGTCTAAAATCTTAAGATTCCGAACCCGAAGAACCCAAACGAAGCCCTATTGCTGTCAATCACATGTCCGTCTGTCTGTCCGTCTGTCCGTCGTCTGTCGCAAAATTTTGTTCAGATTTCTTTTAACTGCCTATTTTTATATATTTTTATATTTCAACTTCATAGGTCACTATGAAGTTGAAATTTGGTGATAATGTCTATTATTACGTATATTTTACTAACAAGTAGCAATATATTCTACATTTTATTCGTAGTCCGATACGCACTTGGGCGGTTTTTAAAGAATTCTCAATATAATTTAAAACTTTACAGCCAGATAAACCATCAGTCCGATGATAACATCTACTTTATGTTAATACAAATTAACATTTCACATACATGATATGTCAACCCGGCCTAAAAATTAAAACACACTCATAAAACTTCACTTTTCCAACTCCATTACACATAAACATTATTCGTTTGATCAAAAAACTCCAATCCCACAGAGTAGATCAGATAAAAATGCAGCAATAAACCAGCTGGCTGACAGTTTACGTGATATATGGCACCCCGTCGCACATATGTCTTGAATTATGTCTGTTTTATTAAAGAACCTATGTGCTCGTTATTATTATTTATGCAAAAATAGAATTGGGTTTTGAAAAGTCAATGAATGTGTTATTTTTTAAATAGTTAGTATGAAGGTAAAATAAGCAAAAGTAGGCGTTTCGTAGTTTCTGTCCAACCCCAAGGGAACATGCGTGATGAACATTTGTTAAACATCAAAATTAAGTTTACCAGAAAATTAATATTTTTATAAACTAAACTGTGTCTTAAGGTTACACTAGTCGATCATTCTTCCATAAAAACGTAGTCTGGCGATTACTCCACTGTTTGACAATGTACGTTAAAATTAAAAAATGATATAAATTTTTCTCATTATTATCTAGGCCTGTATGGAAACAAAAAAGTAAAAAAAAAAGATTTGAAAGTTATGAGCGTCGGAAGTTCCATATTTCAACACTAATTTTAACGCATCTTTGGGCGGAAATAAATACCATAAAAAGAAGTAAAATTGCAAAACGGCCACCATGCAGGGATTAGTAGTTCAACAATGCAAGAAATTTTATTTTGAAAATATACATTTAGTCGTTTTTTCATGATATCTGGACTCCCAAAAGTCTGTTTATAAAATTTCGCGCGCTCGTTTTCGTCCTAAATTATCATCCATTTCGCTACAAACTTGCAATGCTAATTCGTACGCGAACTAGCTTCTTACTGCTCATCACAGCATCTATCTCTTTCGCACGTGTTGTCGGATGAGATAGCATTTTAACCCGCGCACAAAATAGTACGTGTCTTTGACTAGCGCAACCTTAATAGATGCATCTAGAGTTTTCACAAACTGCAACATACTTGAAACTTTCATCTTTTCATGCCGTGAAAAGTTATTGACGATGAATCGCGAGCATTTGACCAAGTCAATGAGTTTATTGAGAAGAAAAATCTTTAGAAAAGGACTGCACTTTGCGAGCTGCTACTGGTCCTAAGTAATTTACAAGACATACCACTGAAATCAATCTGCCTAGCCTTTTCCCAACTATATCGGGATCGGCTTCCAGTCTAACCGGATTCAGCTGAGTACCAGTGTTTTACATGGAGCGACTGCCTATCTGACCTCCACAACCCAGTAACTGGGTAACACGGTACACCTTGGCTAGAATGGTTTCAGATTTCATGCTTCTGACTACTCGTAACGACTGTCAAAGATCTTCAAATGACAGCCGGGATCAACGGCTTAACGTGCTTTCCGAGACACGGATCAAACTCGGTATGTTGAAATGGTCACCCATCCACGGACTGACCTCGTCAAGCGTTGCTGAACCTTGAAGATCGACCCGTGCGGCTGTTATTATTTAGCCACGAGCTCCTCCTGGACCTACCACTGAAAAAGGAGAAAAAAATATATATGATAATTATGTACCGCAACTCCTCATCCAAGCGCTTATTTTGCATAAGGGTAGCCCATTCTCAATGAAAGAAAGGTCAACAAGTTGGTACTAAAGATCTCACGAAGGATACCTGGGATACCGAAGCACTTAAGAATAACTAAAATACCTATACTACATCAATACTTGTTTACGAGCTGATAAAGGGTAGGAAGTTTAAAATTAATTTAAGTTAAACGGACGCGGTGGCCCGTAACCCGGCCGGTAATAGCATAAGTTCCGATGGGTTCCGTACATTGAATAATGTCACCATGCTGTGACAAACTTGATTGTTTAAGTTTAACGTAGAAGCGGTTTCTAGATTGATATTGGTATTTCGTATTTGTAAATTTTATTCTTGATTAGGATTGATTGGTCTTTAAGGAATTTACTGGAAATGTTTAATTAACATGGTCACTCATTTACGAAATTGGTTAGTACTAAGACTTAAATATGTATTGAAAAAGACAATTGTTGCACTTAACCAAAAATTAATTGGGATAAGGTCAAAATAATCATGATGGCTGACACGGCGACAACGACGACGAAAGAATGGGATGAATACTTATCAATTAATGAAGAAACGCATAGCAAACGTATCGTAAACGTAATCGTATCGAAAAGTCGAGAAAAGATTGGCTGGATGTGATAAGCCGCGTCTATGCCACACTGTTATTTGGGGTTTTTTTGTGACAATTTTAATCATCATATTGTAGCACTTTATATTATAATACATTTTTTTTTTTAATTTATAAGTTAAGCACATATTCACATTATGACATTATTTTAAGTATCTATTTTATTTACCCACGTCCGTGTGTCACTAGCGGGGTGCCAACTGAAAATCAGCGCTGGGTGTCTGACGCCCAGCAAATGCTGAGTTGGTAACCCTTTCGGTAAGGGCACGCCCGGCGCAATCATTTTTAAAACTTGTTTGTACTTTTTTTACTATTCTTCTCTGTTACTTTGTGATTGTTGTTGTTGTATTGTGTCTATGTCGAATAAATGTTTTCTATTCTATTCTATTCTATTCAAACAACAGTTCAATGTAGGTATTTTTGAAGTCCAAAAATGTATGCATTTTTAAATAAAAAGTCGCCCTCCAGCCAGACAGGCTTTTGAACCTACGTGATGCATAAAATTTCAATAAATTATAGGTGTTCGTTCAAAATTATAATGACAAGTCCTAAGAGGAAATGCGGTCGTAAAGATTCGACTGAATTTCTTAAGTAAAACGTCATAACTCTAGGTTTATCTCTCGCCTATTTCCTCCTCCAATATTGGACCAATTTAAAAGATACTCCATAAACTGAAAAAGAAAGATATATACTGTGCCCCTATATTTTCCTGTTTTCATTTATAGTTGTTCAATTTGTAGTGTACAAGGCCTCTGTTGACAGCGCAATTTTGAGCATTTTTTGAGTGTTCTAGTGCTTCTAAAGATAAAGTATAATCAAAAAGGAAAACATAGCACAGTATAAATCATTCGTTTCAAACCTCGAATTATGACTTTTTACTAAGAAAATTCAGTCGGTTGTCTGTGACCGCATTTCCTCTTAATATTTATCACTTGCGTACATGATACCAATGGATTCGCAGAAGAACATAAAAACATCTCAGTACACAAAACAGAAAATCCGTAGAAATATTTCAATACACACCAGTATTCAGGACACATTAAAGAACATTAGCATCAAATGAATAAACATGTATGGAACATTACGAAGGAAAGCCGATAAAGCATAGAAAAGAATGGGTTCTTAATGTACTATCGTAAATATAATGGAAACATTATAATATTTTATAATACTCGACATAAAAACATTAAGCTCATGAGTTGCTTCTTCCAACAAATTAGTCATTTCCAGAGACAGATAAGGAAAACAAGGGAGGATTTGATGGAAAACAAGCTTCTGGAGGTAATAATTATAAAGGTTTTCGACAAGGGCCAATTATTGGAAGAACTCTTTCTCTCTAGCGTTTTAAATCAAAATATGCTTTTCATGTTATTCATCGTCTGAAGAAGTGAGAGCAAAAGTTTTATTTTTGATTCTATCTAAAATTACAACCTTTCCCTAGTTTTGACTAAACAGTATTATCAAAAGTCTTTTTTAATGTTACTATTATACCCTAATCAGTTTTACTTTACACAAATAGCGAATCTTTTCTCGTAGGTGGGAAGGGGTTTGGAAGACACTGAAAAAATATCAAATAATTGCCTGCTTATCCAAGACCAAGGATTCCTGAAAGATTTATTACATGATTTATATCATCCAGTAAAATTAATAGGGTCACTTTACTGTGACGTTATCTGTCTTTATAAATCAGATATGATGAAGTTACGACATTTATAGGAGGTACTGGCTATAAACGGGTTCTCGACGTCGTAACAATGTTAGGCATTGCCAAAGGTTTTACTTTAGTCTGGAATATTGCCTTGCCTTTATGGGTTCAACTGAGCTTTACACTTCGTCATGCTGGCTTGACATGATAGTAACAAAACTCAGTTGTGACAAGATTTTCGTTGCTCAGAAAAGGAGCACTGCAGTTAGTGTCACTAAAGTGATAAACAAAAAAATATATGCATAACAGCTACAGGATTGAGAGACTTTCAGATGGCAGATAATCATGGCTATTTCGAGGTTCATGGAAAAAAGTTTGGGTAGACTTTCATTAATAATAATTCGACTTTAAGTATAGTCAATTAATTATTCAAAGGTATAGACAATTAAGGAAACCAACTTCAGACAGTTAACGTTCACACGTCATTTGTCTAGAATTGATTGAATATATTCCCAATTTAAAATTTAATAAATGAACGAGAATAAATTAAGCTTGCAAATAAATTGAAAGAGAATGTTCGGATCAAAGGGTACATGCGCGATCAAAAGCAATTTGTACCAACAAATTTTTCGATTGTTCACTTATTGAAAAAATAACGGTTTTAAATGTCCATTGAGCATGTATATCGAAACAAACTCCTGACGTTCTGCATTTTGGGATCGGGACGAAAAAAAAATAATGAAACGCTCTTGGTGCGAATAATGAAAAAGAACAAAATTTATTGTTTATAACGGTCTTGATTAAAAAACAAGAACAATTTAAAAGACCCCCGACACATTTTTATTTCATGCTTTTTAAACTACATATAATTTATCTAGTAACATTCTCGCTTCGATCGACAATCTATCGAACACGTAATTATAACACGATATATTGCGAAAATACACCGATTCAAACAGTAAAACGCTCATAACTTTTGAATAGCTGAATCGATTTTCTTTAAACATAGCTAAGAACACTCTCAATCAAAATCAAAATCAATCAAAATCAATTTTATTTTATTTTACATAGGCCTACATGGGCACTTATAAGACGTCGACAAAAGGCGCACGGTTCGGGTTGGTCGTTTCCTATGGAGAAGAACCGGCAAGAAACTCCATGGTTACTCTTTTAAAAATATGGTTTGTTTTTACAATATTTCCATGTTACAGCATTACTTAGATATGGGGGGACAACGTAGGCCCGACAATAAGACATTAGAAACTAAAAATAAAAGTACAACGAGATAAAAAGTAATCAGATGTTATCAAGCATCTAGAAATCTAGAAGGCCTACAATGTTCACACATTCACAAAACAATCGGTAAAAGTATCTATACAAAGGTAAAAATAAAATAAAAATAAACGTATAACAAGACTAAATTTAACATATGGCACAAATGTAGTTATCAGTGCTGTAACTATTCTTAGCAAAGGGTTATAAAGATGATTGAAAACCATTGTAAAAAGTCCAATTAAAAGAAGAGAAATACACAATAAAGTCACCATTCAAATAAACATAAACTAAATTAAAATCGGTTCATCCATTTACCACGTTGGCTGCCAGACAATAGACACAATAGAAAATGTATTGTTTGATGTCACCGGTGATTGGAGCAGCAGTCAACCTGCTAAGAGCTATGATGCCATAGACTGATACACAAATATACAAATATGCAAATACTCAAACATACAAATACCCAAACACACAGGCACACTCGTCAATCTTATATAATCATATTTTTCTGTCAGGCGTTTTAAAGCAATAGTTTGGAAATTATTATGATTTCAGTCGAATGACGTCGCCTGCTGGATACCTATGGAAAGTCCTGTGTAGCCACATCGTCCTGTGCTTCTCGCACCCATTGGACTCCTGGGGCCGTCACAAGACCATCGGTCTAACATATGGGTGGCTTTCCAATGCAAAAATAATATATTTGTTTTTATTTTTTTATATTAGCCTATAATATCCCACTACTGGGCTAAGGCCTCCCCCAAATCCTTTCAAGTATTTTTTCCTATACCGTCGTGTGGGCGTCTAAAATAATATCAGCAAATAAAAAAGTAGCAACAGCGTAGGGAAGTAGAAATCAATGAAATTCCTATTAATTAATAAAATTATCTGTCCCTGACTGTACTTATCATTCGTGTAAGAAACCGTATTGAGGCCTTCATATGTCAAAATCCGATATTGAAGTTTCAGACAGTCAGTGAATGTTTTATTTCCTACAACTACCACGTAAATGACTTGGTATTTACAAATCTGAAATGCAATATTGGTTTTTCTTAGAACTTCAATAAAAACAGGATTTATATAATATTTCATAATTAACTTGGGGCCCTTTATACTTTTTGAAAACTCTCTAGCATACCTATTGTTTGTTCAATAGCACGAACTTCTTCCCAAAAGAGCTTTTTCGTTTTGTTTCGTAAACAAATATTTTATCCTTCTTCAGTCTCTTTAAAAGAAATGTCATCTTAATCCAATACAAAGACCGAGTACAGACAAAGGGTAATAAACGTAGCCCACAATGGGTCTAGACATCACGACATCAACCCATAAATTCGTTAGTCTTAGCACTAAATGCTTTTAGGTCAACTACCAATGTTATAAATGGACATCGTTAACCAATAGTTCAATAAACATCCACTGGACGAAACAGCTCGAATACTGGGATGCTGGAACACTCTAGTGTTGGGAAAAACAGGCAGAGATTTATCGCGACAAATATTGGTATTGTCGGCAGAAATTTTTGATTTGTGTGTGTTGGTCCTGACAAGTAAGATCGGGAAAACAAAGGCCTCTCGTTTATAGCAGCCCAAGTACACGTAGTCGGCATTTGTTTCGTTTACATAACCGCTTCGGAGTCGATAAAAATGTCAGGGGAATTTTTAGTTCTGTTTTTCGCTTCGGGGGTTCGTGCTTTATTTGATCGTGAGTTTTGATCAAGTTCATATTTTTTTTAAATGAGATTTTTTGTTGCAAAACAAAACTACACTATCTATATAGTGTATTATTCCTTTTTTATACCGAAGTACCTACCTTATTACTTAATCCACAATACTATAAATTAAATGTTACTCTACTGACATAAAATAAACATACCCCTTTCTGTTTGTATGTTTTTGTGTTGGTACAAAAAGAATAAATAAAACCGGCCAAGCGCGAGTCAGACTCACGCACAAAGGGTTCCGTACCATTATCGCAAAAAAAACACGTTTGTTGTATGGGAGCCCCACTTAAATATTTATTTTATTCTGTTTTTATTATTTGTTGTTATAGCGGCAACAGAAATACATGAAAATTTTAACTGCTTAGATATCACTGTCCAAGAGATACAGCCTGGTGACAGACGGACAGACAGACAGACAGATGGACGGACCGCGGAGTCTTAGTAATAGGGTTCCGTTTTTACCCTTTGGGTACGGAACCCTAAAAATTAATAAATTAATTTTATATGTACCACTCATAATTCTAGCTGCACAATAAAACTAGATAGCACAAGACATTTAAAACATTGCCATTTTAGCACAAATATTTATGTACTACCATATTTTAAATTCCCATCTGCGCTGATAGTACCCACGATATTTTATTAATATTCAAACCACAATTTATGTAACATCCTTTCAAATGGGTTTATATAAGATATAGAGCAACACCAACTTTATCACTTAATAACCTAAAAGCATTTTACCATCTTTTTTATTCTGTACTAACTAACTTCTGCCAGCGGCTTCGCCCGCGTGTATGGCGAAAATTATCTCAAGGTAGCATACATAAACTCGAAACTTTTTCCCATGGGGGTAGGCAGAAACTACAGAACGCCACCTGCCACGATCCTTACATACATAACATATAAAAATATAAATAAGCCTTTATTGCTGTTCGATTTTAAATTACATGACTAAACATTACTTAAAAAATATAACAGTAGAGGTAGGAAACTATAAATTAAGTAAAACTAAAACATATACTCGGCATTCGTCTTATCTCCCCTCTTAACAGCTTGTCTTTCGACAAAGGCCTCCTCTAAGGATTTCCACTTGTTTCTGTCCTTTGCTGTACGTAACCATTCTGGCCCAGCTACTTGCTTCAAATCGTCTTCCCATCGCTTTGGCTGTCTTCCTCTACTTCTTTTGCTTTCTCTAGGGTACCATTCCGTTATAATTCTGGTCCATTTCTCTCTTTTCTCTCAACATATGTCCTGTCCAACGCCATTTCAATTTTCTGCATACCGATTGAACTTTTCCAAACTTAGTCTTTCCTTTGATCTTTTTTAATTGTATTTTATCATATACACACTTCTCACTATCCCATTATGACATATATTTAATTTATTTTGTTGTTGTTCAGTTAAGGCCCAAGTTTGGCATCCGTATGTAAGACATGGTAGTATGCAAGCATTGAAGACTTTTCGTTCCTCCGCCATAGGCATTTCTTTATTTTTCATTACTTCGCGTAATTCACATTAAGTGTTTGCTATTCTTCTTTCAATTTCTTTCTGCATGCTGTCTGTCGGTGATACAAATTGTCCTAAATAATATTCGCTTACATATTCTAACTGCTGATTATTAATTGTAATAGTATATTTTTGTGAGGAATTGCTCATTACTTTTGTCTTTGCTATATTCATTGTGAGACCTGCTTTTTCACTTTCGTCTGATAATTGTTGTAACATTTTTTCCAAGGTCATCGGGCATTCGGAGAAAAGTATTAAATCATCAGCGAATCTCCAATGACTCAATTTGTCTCCGTTCACATTAAGTCCGAAATTATCCCAGTCCAGTCTCCTAAAGATCAACTCCAACACAGCTGAGAATATCTTCGGCGAAATAGGGTCACTTTGACGGAAGCCTCTTTCCATCGGGAACTCTTCACCTGACCTTTCCTGTTTTATTTGTGCTGTGCTTTTCCCATAGATAATTTTAGTATGCGTATGTACTTTTTATTGACCCCTTGTTGTTTTAATGATTCCCATATGTAGTGAATCATAATATATGCCCGGGATTAAGTATTATCCCATGTGCTATTCCAGATTATAATCTATCTCTCTGCCAAATTTCATCTAGATCCGTCAACCGTTTGAGCGTGAAGAAGTAACAAACATACAAACACACAAACTTAAGCCTTTATAATATTAGTGTGATTTTACTGGAAATGGTTTGATTTGAAGATAAACGAGTCTCCGGTTTCTGAATTGAGAATTTGAACTTGAGTGTTTGTCAAACCCTACTTTAGCCTGAAAACCTGGAAAACTTTAGCATTAATTTAGAGTTGACTGGTTCAAATACTTAATTCAGAAACTGGCTTTCTAAAACCAAACAAAATTATTCTAACCAACTAAACAAATGAAGAGTATATAAGGATAATATCAGGTGGCGTTCTGTAGTTCCTGCCTACGCCCATGGGAAAAAAGGCGTGTATATTATACGTCAACTATAATTGAGGTGAAGCCTTTAGGGTAGAACCGAGAGGAAACTGAACTTAAATATATTCATACATTTAATATAACGGTATGAAGTTTCAAACTAACAGAATTTCCTCGAAAAACGCCCGTGCAAAAACAATCATAAGATTTTTCTCCAAAACCGTATATCCGTAGGAGCAGTGATATATTGCACGCAGGTGTACTTTATTGACCTAGAAACTGCTTTAATGTTAACTTTACAATGTTTTTTACTTCAACACATTGTGGCAAGTGTGATTTAGTGGCCACTTTACTGCTAACTTGTGAAGTTGCTTCAGTAGCATTTAGTTTGTGGCTAGAACTTTTATTACATAATTTCTCATAATATGTGGAATCGTAGATATTAAAAAGTAATGGAATTTTATTGGTACTAAAATAAATACATTTAAATCTATAAAGTAACATATAAGTAGGCATTGACGAGTATTTGACGACATGAAACAAATAAAATGTGTGTAATCTTAAAGTTTATGACCCTATTTAACATATTATACCTTTGAGGCTGTCAATAATCTCAATAATTGTAGCGAACTAGGAAAGGACATTTATTTTTTGTTTCATTAGAAATTAGAATGTTTTCACGATCCTACATGTTTCAAGACGACCTCTTCTGTAACAATCTTATCATGTAGAACCTGGTTGGAGTGAGTTTGAATGTCACTCCACCTGATGCTAGATATTGACTGCTCTCTTCACGATGAGATTTTTATAGAATAGTAATACTATAAACTTCATAAGTCGTTCATCATCTTTATAAAATGTAAACAGCACTTTCATTCACCATCCTTACTTCGCAACCACCGTTCACGAGCATCCCCATCCTTATATAAAATTACCTGTTTCTAAAAATCCGTCTTTGTTCCAGGTTCCCAGTGACAGCCGACATGGCGCCTGTCAGCTCGCTTCTCGTCTATTACGTCACGGAGAACGGGGAGCCTGTCAGTGACGTCGCCAGTTTCCACGTACGACTTCTGCATAAAGAGGTAACAGTCACTTTTTTGCCGGGTTTTTTGTAACTGGTTTACTGGTGAATTTGATGACTATGAAATGTAAAAAAAAGCAATTTTTTACTTTCATAATTTTTTTTTGTACCTACAATAAAAGTCTTTACCTTTCTTTATCAATTGGAGAAGATCTGTTTAGATTTCTATTACATCTTCATAATATTATTTTTTTCAAGACTGTTTAGAGTCAACAGTAGAGTTGTTAGTTGGCAATAACCTTTATTAGAGTAATCTTTAATTTTGTAGTTTGTACCGTATGTTAGCCATTAATCTTAGCAATTCCCTGACTGAAACTAAGAATTGATTTCGAAGTCATATTAATAATTTTCATTGGAAACCGAGTGATAATGGTTTTCATAGAAAGGATTTTGGGACCCCAGTGTCAGATAGACACAAGGGGATATAAGTGCATGTATGCAAAGTCACGGCCAAAAACTAGTATGAAGCACGATCAGGAAATAAAATGCTTTTTGCACATACATCCAAATATATTCCTACTGCACGAATAAACAACGTGTGTCTAGTTAATAGATTCAGATCCACGTCGTGTTAAGCCGAATTAACATACTTTGTTTGTACTACTTTAAGCTTTATTTAGTTAAGTAAACGTTCATACAAAACAGGGGATAAAAAACTTTGTTATTCGTATGTTTACTCTGCAAATACTGTGCTAGTATTTAAACGAAATATTACTCCTTATTTTTGTCGAGTATTTTTATCGCATTGCGACACCACTTCTCAATTAAAATGGTTGAAAAACACATTTGGTTTCGATACTATTTTTTAATCTTGGTAAAATTTGTTCAAAGTCATAAGTAAGTATCTTTAGAGAATCATCATTTATAAGTACAGTTTTGTGTTAAGATGTTATTTAATTGGTGTGGATACCATATATAAGTCTTTTTACTGGGTCTAAGTCACTTCTAAGTATGTTGAGACAAAGCACTTCACACTATAGCACCGCACCTTACCCAAGTATTTTCATTAGACACTCAATCTATCTAAAGGACTTTCTATAGTTGGATTGCTAGTTTGTGGTTACCACTGAAGGTCTATTCAGTTTACACCTGTAGACGTCAATAGTTTGAGAAACATCGGTGCTAAAACTTTGACTTCGATTCACACACTTCTTAGATATCTACAAATAGTATGAAGACTTGGATATCTATCATCGTTATTATCTACATTAACAATGAACATATTGCCAACTTTCATATGTTCGAGGAAACGAATGCTAACGTATCATCAAACATGATTTAAATTCATGATCCTCCTGTCTTTATCCCAACTATGATTAAAACTGCGTTACCTAGAACAGAATTATAGTTTTCAGTAACAAATAAAATCACTTAATTTAAAACTTTATTAACCGTAATATATCATCAACAATTATTTAAAATAATAATCCTCCTGTCCTTATCCCAACTATAATTGATTGCGTTGTCTAAAATAGAATTATTCTCGTTTTCAGTAACAAATAAAATGTCTCGATATCCAATTTCTTCCACCGGTAAATCATCAACTGTGAATCAAACTAATCATCCTCCTGTCCTTATCCCAACTACAATCGAACTCTCAATTTCAGTATCAAATAAAATCACTCAAATACAAAATTCTATTAATCTTTCACATCCAGCCCACACTGCGCGTATTCGTTCAATTATTACTAGCCAACAAGCCTGCATGGTTCATAATAATGATTAATCAGGCTATATGAACCTTTGATCGGTCAATTGGCGTGAAATCGAAATTCCGTTTACCAAGCTTAATTAGTAAATTGTTGATTTAGTGTACTGTCGTCCCAGCCCTAGCCAATTTTTCAACATATATTACATCACGGCTGTATTCGCCAGATTTGTTTAAGTAACATGCCTACTGCCATCAACTGGCATAAGTCAATTCCAACTATTCGACATACTTTTAAAAGGTCTATGATGCTTTTAATTATAATTACCAATTCTTCTTCTACTTCAGTCGGTCCCTCATTACTGAGGATCGTGGTCACTGGACCCTTTTAAGCGGACAATCTGCCTCCATCGACTCCGGTCCAAAGTTGCCATCACTACCTGCTGGAATTTGCTTGAGGACGTAGCTTCTTTCACTTGGTCAGACCATTTTATTGGCTACCGGCCACGTGCTCTCTTTCCTTCGGTATTGCCAACAATAACCAGCTTTTCAAGGCTGCTATCTTCCCTTCGCATAATGTGGCCAAAGTAGGTCAAAATACGCAGTAAGCAAACTGCAATTACCAATGACGCTACGCTTTTAAATATGGTTTAGACATTGTAGCCAATTTTGAAGTGAAGTACTTCAATAATTTAATATTTCAAGCTTTTGATTAGGTTTCTGATGGCACTTGAATTAAATTAAAAGTCAAGCTTAAATTATTTCGTAATAAAAATATTGTTACAAATTGCGTTAAAGATGCTAATTAGTTTTGCCAAGAAATTCAGGCGAACTAGATGAATGTAGATCTTAATATTTTAGTTAAGAAACTTTATATAATTAACTTAGGAATAATAAAGTTAAAATTTGAACTGAAATAAGTCTTGTAGCTCCTATAAATACTGAAATAAATTACTTCTACATATATTTAAGTTTCGCCTTTATTACCTAAACTTTAAAATTAAACAAGATATGTTTATTTCTTGACAATCGTGCATAAATTATGTAATGTATAAATGTATTCACTCGAGTTTTATTACTGAGATATTTTAAATCTGAGTTCAATTCTTTGATAGGTACTTAGAGAAGAGGTTTACTTGACAAGTTGGATTAAATTTTTACCCGACTGCCCAAGGAGGGTAATGTGTTTATCAGTCTATCTATGTATGTATGTATGTAAGTATGTATGTACGTATGATGATTCTTACGTCAATCGATTCGTCTTAACCCTGCGAGTGTCACTGGCTACGTTAAAAGTGTAAAAGATAAATATGGCGGATTTTGGGCGCCGTTTTGTGGGGGAAAATATATTTTTCCTTCAAAACTCATCGAGTGGGGTATCAAAATAAAGGATTTCAAAAATATATAATACTTATATTTTTAAATGTATCTAATTAAAAAAAACATTACTTAAAAGTTGTAAATAAAAAAGTTAATTAAAAAAAAACAAAAAACCCGACTGCTTAAAAATCGAATTAAAAAGACGTAAACAAGAAGAAATTCATGCTGTGCAGTCGAAGGATACATATGGCTTTGGTCAGCCAGCTCGCAAATATGTATCCTCAGACTGCACAGCATGAATTTCGTCTTTTTAATTCGCGCATTTTTATATAATAGCGTTTTTAATTGATGGCAATAGGCGTATGGGAGCTAAACATGACTTGCGAAATATAGTTGTACTAATGGAAACACCTCTGCTTACGCCTTTCGGGGAATACAGTGTGTTTCATTATTTGTATCGTCATATTTCTGCCCATCAGAGTTTTCACTTAACTGATGTATGTACAAAAAATCAACGCCATCACCACACAACACAACTGTAAAATATTTTAATTCGTACAAGCGTAGGCGGTCGTCCTTTGCACATCGGCGGACGTCACATCCCGTTGTGCGTGTGACAGCCCTTTTTGTGCTCAACACCCTTTGTTTGGTGGCAAATTTAATTAAATTGAACTTTTCGTACAACACGATACAAAGAATTAACGGATGGATGTACGATATAATGTGGGGAAATGGGAGTTATTGGACTTTAATTACTTTGTTTGGTGTTACTTATGTGCTTTTATTTAAGACTAGCTGTGCTCGCGGTTTCGCTCCCATCAACTGCCTACCCTACCCTACTTACCTACCAACCTATCTTACTTGTCTTGCTACCTACCTACCAATGCTTTTGTAGTGTCATTCTTCCGCAGAGAATCTTAACACCACCATTCAGTAAATGACGTCAAATGCACAATGCCATCTATCGTTTAAGGATACCAACTGTCCGAGTATCTAAATTGCGAGTATTGTGATAGTTTACTTCTTGAACACTTTAAATTCATCTAACTTTTGTGTTTTTTTTTTGAGTGAACCGATTGCAAAAACAAATCCGAAACAATAACTAATTAAAACATTAAGTTACGCACAATTTTTTGTATAAAATGTATCTACATTGGTGTCGTAAATTTCACGTGATGCGTGCACAACTAAACAGACAAAAATCAAAAAATGCTGTATATGCGTTTTTTTGGTTAAAAACAAAGTCGTTAAATATATAATGTATAACGTAAATTATTCAATATTATACCACGAGTAAAGATAAAAAATATTAAAAGTCGTCAAGGAAGTAGCCATCTGAACTTCAATTAACGTAAATAGTCCCCTTCGGTGCACTTATTCAACATTTACTCGTGACAAAATTCTTTAATGGTCCCAATTATTTTTATAGGACACTTTAATGGAATGACAAATATTGACCAGAGGGGTATGCATAATAATTTTAACTGTGTAGAATATGGAAGACCGTTTTTCTAGAGTCATGGAAAACATAGTTTGAGGTCTTAAAACATGCCATTACCTTCAGGATATTTACAGGTATAAAATGGCCTCTTAGTGTGGTTTCTGATGTTAAAAGCCACAGGCATAAATATGTGAAAAAAAAATGTACTTCGCGTACCAAAAAAACAGAGTAAAGTTACGATCAATGATCGTAATCTCAGCTTTTCATTTAGCATTATCGGCACCGGAAATCCACCGAAATCTAGAAATATGTCTTTTTATGCCGTATTGAGCAGTAAAAAATGTATATAAAAAGTAGGCCGAGGCATTGGAAATGTTTTCTTTCATTGGTAAATAAATTTGTATTTAAATTGTTTGTGAAAAAGTGGCACGTTTGGTTTTCATACACATGGAGGGAATTGCGTTATCTATTAAGATTTATGTCTAAGATAAAAGCTATATGACTATGTTTTATTTACGTTTTAAATCAGCATTGAAAATTAAGGCTTAAATCGGGCAAGTTAGTAACAGAAAAATCCCAAACTCTATCATAGTCTTTATTCTTTCTTTTTGTATATAAACGACTTCCTAATTCTTTCTAACTTATTCAAAAAGACACGTATATTTTATTAAATACAAAATCATTCATCTTCTTTCCGTATTTCCCCTCACTCCCTGATCGCAGTTATAACGTCCAGTAATAACACAGCGTTTAATCAACGACCCCTAATGAAAGGCAATTCGTTGTCTGTTAAAGGACGCAATCAAGAACGCCTGTAATTTCCAGTGTACCCCGATATCGCTTGAATGCGTGCGTATATATACGTATTTGGTAGTGTTAACTGGGTCTTGGACATTAAATTTATTGCTACAGTAACTTTCGGCGATTGGTTTGTGCGTGTGAGGTTCTTACTCACGAAATACGTTTTAAGCTCTAGTTGTTTTGTCGTAAGGGTTAGAAAGCTTTAGTATTTATTCGAGTTGTTTCCTTGTCACTAATTGAAATCTCTATAGCTTCTGCTAATAGTTTAATTATCTAGAATAATCAGTGTTGTCTGTCTGTACTTATTTTACCTGCCCTGGTCCTAACTATTATGGGATTAGTATAAATTGTATTTATCTGTTCTATTCTTTCGCGAGTATGTCAGTCTACTTTTATATGAAAGTATATATGCAAACCAGAACCAACCCACACAATGATAATTTCGTGAAAATTAACTTTTTTATTATAATGATGTAAAAAGTAAACGGTTGTTTATTTTGATAAGGCTACTTTTCTATACATATAGTGAAAGTATTTTTTTTTAAATCTCTCTAGTTCCTTGTTGTAATAAATCTTTTGTGTGGGTTGATTCTTTAAAAACTTAAACATTTTATATGAGTTATTAGTTTTATGTTAAACTTGTGGGACACATTAAAATAGATGAAGCTATAGAAGAATTTACCAGAGCAAACTGATTTTAAGCTGGATCAAGATCAAATATTTTAATCAGTAAACTAATGTCTATATCGATTTATTTTGCAAGTCACTAACTCATATAAAATATATTTCTTTAAAAAGTACCAACACATACAAAAGCTTTATTGCAACAAATAACCAAAGAACAATTTTAATATGCAAACTGGAACCAAACCACATGATCCTAAAAATAAAATAGTATGGTTTTTAGGCATTTATGTGACAAGATCCTTTTACAAACAATCAATTTACTAAGATTTGCAGTTTTGAACTTTACTACATAGCATGAGGTCTTTACATTAATTTTGAAAACTGCAGTTTGAAGACTTGGTAACCTTATGAAAATAATATTTGCTAAGCAAATATTGTCAAACCATTTTGAAACTTGCTGGGATTGTAGAAGGTGTATTATAAACTCATCCAAAATTGAAGTTAAGTAAATTCAATTTTGAGGTGTTTGTGGGTTGGTTCCATTTTGCATAAGTACGTCCATATCACGTTCCATGGAATCACAGGATTAATCCATATTTTAAGGAGTTCTATCTCCGTATTAGATGTTAATTGTCCTTACAACAATAACTCATAACATTTCATTTGTCTCCAGGTGGCTGTAGCCATAGAAGAACGTCGATGGTGGTACCCCAGAGCAGCTTTGCAGCTGAGAGTCCTTGCACCACCAGATTCGACAATGTGTTTGATAGGAGCTCGAGCACCACCTGATGCCAGATTTGATCCTCACCAAACGTAAGTATCGAAACGGATAAATAAATAGGTCTATTACAAGATGTAGGTAAGGAGATAAGTGAATAAACCTATGAGTAAACTACTGTAAAAAGTTCAACCACGTATGTTAACTTCAGTCAGCCATTCATACATACATATTCCCATTTGTATCTGCAAATAATTTGCCTTTTCAGGGATACTTACTTCATAAAAGTAACTAAATAATTACTCAGTAATAATATTATTCGTATAAATGTTCTGTTGTATTTAACTTCTCTTGTAATTATATTTGCCGAAAGTAGTTATCTTAATGTATTTAATGGAAGGCCTAATTGCTTGCCGGGATCCTAACTTGACTGTGAGCTTTTCCAGTACTATAATTATCGTAATTACAGTAATAGTTGTTCGTAAAAGCATACAATATTACTTTTACTTCCTCTTTTTTAATCTTAGTCTTACCTTTCTTAGGCAATCAATATTAATTAAGGTAAAGGTAGGTGAAGAAGGAAGGAAAACCTCAATAACAACGTTTAATTAACTTCACCGTCACCTGTCAGTAACATCATTAGCTCTTTAACTACGAAGAAGAAAATTTTAATTTCCGCATCCTGATGGTCTTATGAAGTTGTGCGGAAAAACTTATAATTTTCTCAGTCCTTGCCACCGACAGCTTGTAGTGATGCGAATAGAAACTCGTTATTGGTCGAGATATCGAATAATACTACCATAGCGGTATAATAACTGCGTTCAGGGAAAAGCGAGTTAAGCGATGCAGCGGATTGTGTGCTGAGCCAAGGGAGTGACGTCATAGCGAGCGGGCGGCGAAGCATTTGAAATTGGATTTCTACAGTAAATAGTTACTGTATTTTCTTCTGTGGATTTCACAGACTGTTGCTAGGCAAGGCTTTGTGTGAAGGTATTTCATTCAACAGTTGAGAATGAGACTGAGGTGAATAGGAAAGTAATTTTGCTGTAGGGAAATGCAGTAGTACTTTTCAAAAGGCTTCAAAAGTTTTTAGAAGGTATAAATATATTATCTAGAGACATAGCAGCCCCACGTTAGCTTAACGTTTTTAAACCGACTCCAGATGCAAGGTGCTGAAAGCATTTAGGAAAGCAAAATTGAATTTATACTGCAATATCGTCTAACTTGATTTTCATACGCCACATCAGTCTCGACGTAGTCGCAGCCCCCGTCAAACGAATCTTCTATAATGAATTAATCCGATAATTTAATTTTATAAAATTGAATGAGAGTAAATTGTCTGGCAATTTAATTTGATAGAATCTCTAGGGTTTAACGGATGAAATATGGATGGTTATCTCGTTAATAATTTAGCCTTAGAACTTCACTATAGGGAGCTTTCAATCTCTCTGAATTATTAGGCGATGCTACCTCGAGTAATTTATTAACAAATCGTATAACGTGATCCTGAACAAATTAATCTTAGTTCAGATCACAACTTATTAAATTTATTGTTCTTCTATCATCAAATTCTTCAACAGCTTCTTCTACCTTGTCTACCCCTGTCATTATTTCAACATAATTTACTAAATGTCTTTTGTCCTTTATTTCATCCTCTTTTTCTGCTTTGTGACCCATTTTATTTTATTTATTTGGACGCATGGAGATTTCATAAGAAACAATCTTCTTAAAAATATGTATTGCTACAATCCTTTCACTTACACCCCGCCCTATAACGTACAAAGAAGGAAGCACCGGACTTTGATAGCGGGAACTCATTTTGCAGGAGCTTATTGTTTAGCAATTAAGCAACATCGTTGTTGCTATACAAACTTCTATCTTCAATTCAAAACAAAGTTTTCAGCACAATGTTATTAGTAAACAAGATGCCGATTATATTAGTTGGAGCAACAAGCATCATAGAGAGCTTAACAGAGAGATAGTGATAAGTTCTCTTTTTTTGTCAATTCCTACAGCAAGGGAAGCCGCGATGGAGAAGTCCTTCTCCATCATTGGAGATCATGTGCGGCAATAGGAGAGGGAGAAATTTGTCCAGGAGTGAAATATAACGAGTTAGATATATAGAAATATAGTTATAGAAGATGCTAGTGATGCTTATATTAACGGCCCGTTTAACACCGCACAGTGGTGCAGTTAGTACGGACATGCGGAAAATATTATTTTAAAATGAAAAGACGTTGCGTTTCTTCATAATACTTTATTAAAATGATATAATGAATGTACCAGTATAGAAAGAGAAAGATAAAATACGTATTTTTTTTTATTAACTTGAAAATATTCATCATATTTTTTCACATATATTCAATTATAAATATTTTGCAAAATATACATTCAATGCTGTTTATACTTACACGATATGATAAAGTGTTAATTACCCTCATTAGAAACACTTATTAATTATAATGCACTTTTTCTTAATTACAGAGCGTCATTAGTTAAGCACCTGGATCCAAGATCGCAGGTTATCGCAGTCAAAACTGACGTATTCTTAATCTATAGGGTCTAATTAATCTCCGAAAGTATATTATTACGCATCGGCCGATAACGGAGATTAGTTATGATCTCATGATTGAAAACAAAAGGTTCCAAATGACCTTCTTCACTAAAAATGTAATAGCAAGTAATTATCATTATATCATAACATTATGTTTACATATTTTATTAATACACACTATAAACTTATGACTAAACTAAAAATAAAAGTTGATAATTATAGTATTTAGGTTCTATTCATACCTGAAATAACAATATTTTTTGCACGAAATTTGTTAATTCTCGATCATCCTACTTTGGCATCATATAATTATATACTGTATAATTATTTACCCGTATTACTTTTAAGACTTGTTTCTACTAACATTCTAGTATGTGTGTACCAAATTGTAGACATTTTAAACAAGGTTGAAACAAAGGACTTTTTTCCGCCCTTGAACCAGTGTGCACCGTACAAATAGTCATTAACTAACTACTTTTTTAGGTATAAACTTGTACAACAAATTTTCAAAATAGGGAATTTCTGATACAGCTGGTAGGTTTTATCATTTATATTCCACATATTCATTGTCAGTCGTTCCATTCTGGCAGAAATCACCACAAATTGCACACAGTGGAATTCTAAACCAAATACGAATGCATACATCATGGAAATAAATTACCCTTGTCATTGCCTTACATGCCCATATGAGGCAGAATTTCACCCAAAATATGCTGCTAACGTTCAAACAATTCGCGGTACTTGTTCGGCGACGTCAATCAAACATCGTGACAATACCAAACGCGCTCAAAGCGAAATACATCATTTATCGTCACACGATTCATCTTCCTGTGTGGAAACACACTGAAGGATATCGTTTGCGTGTGCCTGACAGTGTACCTCATTATCATTTAGTGATGTTTTGGTGGTGAAATTACCAATAAATAGAGATCACAAAAGTTTGTTAATAGGTATATTTATTTAGAAAATACTGATAAGGTCCACAACAATACTGATATCTTTAAAACAAAATCGCTATCTGCCTCTGTCTGTTTCTCGACTTAAGTCATCTAAACCACGCAAACGATTTTGTTACTGTTTCTTTGCACTTATAAGAAGAAAGATAAATGAAAATGATTTGTGTGTATAATTTGTCCCGTGTGAAGCCGGGTGGATTACTTGTATAAAAGAAAAAGCCAAATAAAAATTCTTCAGTCCTAAAAAAGGAGCTTCACAGTTTTTTTTTTTTTATTATTCCAAAAAGATCCTACAACCAGAGGCACTATGAGACACAGAGAGAATAGATTTTGCAGGTGTTCTAGATTATATCCTACATAGAATCTAAACACCTACAAAATCTGTTTTAGTGAAGCAACTAGACCAAATCGAGATGTCATTGGTGTGTTTACTGACCTTGGGCCTTATAAGTATAAAGGGCCTTATAATATATCAATAAAGTACAGAATTGCGTCATTCAGTTTCCTTCAGCAATTCTACAATTTCATTGCCGTTTGCTCGGCGAGTGCGTTTGAAACTTTTCGCCGTATTTCCAACTTCCTGCTTTCACAGCTGAGCCAAGGATTATGTCACACGATTCATCTTTCAGCCGGTTTGTCGAAGGAAATATCTTCTGCCTTTTCATCTGGCTAAATGTACGCGTACGAGCAGTTTCCGTTGTTATTGAGACGTTCAGTTAGACATTCGTTTCCACTTCAAATGTTTTTCCTGTAACATTTTTTTCTTTGTAATGTTAATGTTGTTTTTTTCGCGTTTGTAGAAGTATCGTGTTTCATGATGTGGGATTGATTTGTTACCTGTAATTTCTAAATTTTCATGCAAAACATAAAGATACAAAAGTGGACTTAATGCCTGAGGCATTCTCTACCAGTCAACCAAGGATGGTGTTTAATAGTTATATATTTTGTATCGTTAAAATAAACAAACATAATATCAATCACATATGTATAAATCGTGTCTCTCACGGAAGTTATCCGTAAAGATGATGTGTTTCAATCATTAAATAGTTTTTGGCAAAAACAATTTTATCTAGAATACTTAGAATCATTACGACTATCATTTTTATCTAATTTACATCTTTTCTTAGTGGGTACTCGAAGTGGTTGTATTATCTCTGAAAGGTATTTCTAGGTACCTATTGTATTTCACGTTTCTCACAGACTATCGTAAATTACCGACACTTCTAACGACAATCTATGTGCTTTCGTACTCGAAAAATATATCTTTAATCTACATTTTATTCTATTTACCAGGACCCCAGAACATGAAGAAGCTCCAGGGCCAGAGTTTGTCTCCGCAGGCGTCTCACTATTCGTTGGTGGCGGTGCATGCGGCGGTGGTGTACTATACCGGCAGAGAACCGCACCAGCTCCTCACGCCCCTGCGCACCTGGTACCTCCAGCCACGCATGATAGATTATGGATGTGGAAGTGCTTCAATTACACGTAAGTTTCTTTTTTCTTACTTAGCAAAGTACCTAGATTGTACTAAAGAAGGACCATCTGTTTTTCTCACAGAAGCTATAGGTATATTTTATTTCTGTAGAGGCAGATTGTTGGTAAATAACGACGAACCATATAAAGTGACTGTATTTAATTCAGGGCCCTTAAGTAAAGTGACATTCTGTCAAGGATAGCGATTGGCTGAATGTCTGAAATGTATGTGTGTGTGTCTGTGTGTATGTATGTGTATGTATGTTGTGTGTGTATTATTGCGAAATGTCACTTGGGAATTCCCTAACATCTTAGATTTCTTGACTGTCGTCGTTGCTGATCGAATGTCACTTTCTCCAACTCTAAAGGTTCTGGGGATGTAAGGGGCCGCACTCACAAACTTAGCGCCCCAAGTCAACCTCACCTGCTCGTGGTGCATCCTGCCGATCAACAAACGAGGCTCTGACGACAACCGACAAATGGCGGTATAACCATTCCAACAAATCTTCGCAGTCAAATGGCAAAGACTGGTGACGGGCAGCAGCGTCACTAATGTGAGAAACTGCGATCTGCGATCGCCAACCCGCATGCCCAGCGTGGCGATTATGGGCAAACCCTCCAATATGGCAAGTCAAAAGAAACCACGGCCCCCAGTTCCCGGCCGCCCTGCTGTTATTCCTGATTATGGCGGCGGTCATGGTAGCGGCAGGGCACTCGGGGGTGCGAAGAATCTCCGGGTTACGGACTGCGGCCGCCAAAATCAAAAAACAAAACTGACCTTGGCTACGTACAACGGACGCACGTTACGGCTTGACGAACACCTCGTGCAGCTTGAACAGGAGCTCGAGAATATAAGGTGGCACATTCTGGGGTTGAGTGAAGTCCGAAGAGAGGGAGAGGACACAATAACTCTTGAATCGGGCCACCTTATGTATTTCAGAGAGGGAGACCAGCTATCCCAAGGCGGTGTCGGGTTCCTGGTTAACAAATCCATCTGTGGCAACGTTGTGGAAGTCTCCAGTGTGTCGAACAGGGTAGCGTACCTCATAGTGAAGCTAACCGAGAGGTATAGCCTTAAGGTTGTGCAAGTCTACGCACCGACCTCGGCGCACTCGGACGACGAAGTGGAGGAAATGTTCGAGGACATTTACAAGGCCTTGCACTCCACCACTAAGACCCACTACAGCGTTGTCATGGGGGATTTTAACGCTAAAGTGGGAGTACAGAATTGCAGCGAATCGGTAGTAGGATCCTACGGATTTGGCAGTAGAAATCATAGGGGGCAAATGCTTGTCAACTTCCTAGAGAAGGAGGGGCTTTTTGTTATGAATTCCTTTTTTAAGAAACAGCCCCACAGGAAGTGGACGTGGCAAAGCCCCGACACTATGACCAAAAATGAGATAGACTTCATCATAACAGATAAAAAGCATATATTCAGGGATGTCTCAGTGATCAACAGGTTTAATACCGGCAGCGATCACAGACTTGTTCGAGGCTCTCTGAATATCAACTTCAAGCTTGAGAGAACTCGTTTGATGAAGTCTAGGCTCCGTCCAAACATGCTCCAAACTATGTTAGGATCTGAAGCGTTCCAGTCAGACCTGGAGAACCGGTTCGCTGTCGTGGAAACCACAGACGACGTTGATCAGACACTCGACCAAATGGTGCAAATCCTCAGGGAGGAAGGTACGAGATTTTGTAAGATGCGGCGTACGGGCCGGAAGTCTAAACTTTCGGAAGAGACTCTAAAGCTCATGACGGAGCGACGTGAAAATCCACCAGCCACTTCGCCAGAGCAGCGGGCACTCAATAAAAAAATTAGGAAACTGGTACGACGCGATCTCCGACGATCCAATACGCTCTCTATAGAGAAAGCAATTGAGCAAAACCGGGGGTCAAAAGTGTTCTACCAGCCACTTGGGAGGAGCCATCTGACGAAGCTGGCTAAATCGAGTGGGGATATCGTCGTTTCGAGGCCGGAGATTCTTTCGGAAGTTGAGGACTTCTACAGCCAACTGTACGCATCGCATGCATCTCGGCCTGATCCCGAAAATGAGGATTCTAGAGCCACCTTAACCCGCCATTTTACAGAAGACCTGCCTGAAATAAGCAAGATGAAATCGAGGCGGCTCTCAAACAGCTTAAAAATGGAAAAGCCCCGGGTGAGGACGGGATTACAACCGAGCTCCTGAAAGCGGGAGGACGCCCCGTATTGAAGGAGCTTGGGGAGCTCTTTAACTCTGTCCTGTTCTCTGGGAGAACTCCACTGGCGTGGCAGAGGAGCGTGGTCGTTCTTTTCTTCAAAAAGGGTGACAAGACCCTTTTGAAGAATTACAGACCCATTTCGCTCCTTAGTCACGTTTATAAGTTGTTTTCGAGAGTCGCCACGAATCGTCTAGCTCGAAGACTCGACGAGTTTCAGCCACCGGAGCAGGCTGGGTTCCGAAGAGGATACAGCACCATAGACCACATCCACACAGTGCGGCAAATTATACAAAAGTCCGAAGAGTATAATCAGCCCCTGTGTTTTGCTTTTGTGGACTATGAGAAGGCTTTTGACTCCATCGAGACCTGGTCTGTTTTGGAGTCTATGCAGCGATGCCAAGTTGACTGGCGATACATCCAAGTGCTGAGATGTCTTTATGAAAACGCAACAATGACCGTTCAAAGTCAAGACCGGCAAACTAGGCATATCTCACTGCGTCGAGGAGTTAGACAAGGGGACGTAATTTCCCCGAAATTGTTTAGTAACGCAGTGGAGGATATGTTTAAGACGCTGGACTGGGAAGGACGCGGCATTAACATAAACGGCGAGTACATCTCACACTTAAGATTTGCGGATGACATCGTCATAATGGCAGAGTCGCTGCACGACTTGCAGCAGATGCTGGATGGCCTAGCTGATTCATCTGCACGCATCGGTCTCCGGATGAACTTGGATAAAACCCAGGTTATGTTTAATTCACATGTCACACCGGGATCGATTGTAGTCAATGGCGGTGCTCTCAAAGTTGTTCGAGAATACGTTTACCTCGGGCAAACTTTGCAGTTTGGTAAGAACAACTTTGAGAAGGAGGCTAGCAGAAGAATACAGCTGGGCTGGGCGGCGTTTGGAAAACTTCGTCGAGTCTTCTCGTCGCGCATCCCGCAAAGCCTGAAGACTAAAGTCTTCAACCAGTGCGTCCTACCTGTTATGACCTACGGTGCCGAGACGTGGACACTCACAATACGGCTGGTTCATCAGTTCAAAGTTGCTCAGCGAGCTATGGAAAGGGCTATGCTCGGAGTCTCTCTAAGGGATCGAATCAGAAATGAGGTGATCCGGCAGAGAACCAAAGTTGTCGACATAGCTCACAGAATAAGTAAGCTGAAGTGGCAATGGGCCGGCCATATAAGTCGTAGAACCGATGACCGTTGGGGTAAACGTGTTCTTGAGTGGAGGCCGCGAACTGGTAAACGTAAGGTAGGGCGCCCTCAGGCTAGGTGGAGCGACGACCTTCGCAGGGTGGCTGGTAACAGCTGGATGACTGTTGCCGAAAATCGAACCAAATGGCGTGCAATTGGAGAGGCCTATGTCCAGCAGTGGACTGCTATGGGCTGATGATGATGATGATGAAAGGTTCTGGTTATAAGGCAAATTTTCTGTAAAGGACAATTTGCAAAAGTGGTCCAAGTAAAAGTACATACTTGTCACATAATTCTGACAAAAGGTTATCAAAATCCGTCCGAGGATTCTTTAGACTTATCGCCGTAAAGTCGTATTTTAGTGCTTGGCCATAGTGGAGTCGGTGGACGTTATTGCGAAGCGGGGGCAGAGCACGCCCGTACTCTGTCATTTAATTTAATCTAAATGTTTGTAAAAGGATATCTCTAGCAGTACTGATCTGTTTGTTAAAATTCTGCACTGTTCGAAAACAATGCTACTTGCCAATGCCACAGGGTATGATTTTTGTTAAAAAAACGCAGACGACGTCTCGGGCTCTATTAGTATCGCAAATACCTACTGACCTATTTCTAATACGCTTTTATTAGCTTGGTATGTATGCATCTACGTAACTATGTATCTATGAATCTATGTAACGGAATCTTTGAACGTGATTTTCACCGCCTTCAAAACGTCGGCTTAATTTGTAACTTTGCACACTTATTAAGGACCGATGACAATGCATTAATTTAAATAGTTTGTTTCATTATTTTTACCAGGATCTTTAGGATTAGCGATTGAACTAAAAAGTAAGACTAAATAATAATTAAAAATAACACGCTTTAATAGAAACCCAAACAAAAAAAAAATTATAGCTTCGGGTTGCTTTTTAACATATTTGCAAAATGACTCTACTTTTACCATTATCTGTCAATCAAATATTATAACTGACATCAAGCACTCCACGCTTTTTTTTACATTTTTTTTTAAACTTTTCTAGAGTTTTACACATTGCAAGAATAACAAGACAATTTCTAAAAGGCAGGATAGGCTATGGTGATCAAACAACAATGAAACGCATTGAACTGTCTTTACACGACCATTATGGACAATTCTATGAAGCTTCATATTACTTGTAGTAAGAACAAGATTTTTATTTTTTCTGGTGTCAAATTTCCTGATTCATGTCTAACAAGGCCTCTGCGAGTTGGTTTCGGCCCCTCTCATGCCTTTCAAAGTACCGGGACCCAAGGGTCCCGAGGTTGTCAAAGTCAAAAGAATAATTTAAGAATAAGAATAATTTACTAAAAAGTAAGAACGTTCACAAAAATGTACATCAGGTGTAGTAATTTAATTGCTAAAACAATGGTATAAATAGTGCTTATATGTAAACTATAACTAAAATATTTTATTACAACTGCAAGATTATAAACAAGATTTTTTTTTTGTTGGGGAACTGCCCGATTTAGGTGGCAGACAGGATAACATGATCATATAAAATGAATCCTCGGACGGATTCGATGTTTTTTTGCCAAAATCATATAACAATAATGTACATTCGTTTCCCACAAGTATGCCACAAGTATCATCTTGGAACATACATTTTTGCCCATTATCCTTTCAATAAGAAGTAACCGAAATCCGATTCATGCCATTTTATTTTTTTTTGCCTCTGATCAAAACTGACCAAAACAAACGATTTGAATTCTTACTTTGCGTCTTACTTCGCAAGAACTTTTATTATAAATACATTTAGTTCGATTAACTTCTAAATTATTTGATTAAAATTAGTAACTTTAACAACTAATTAAGCTTCAATAGAATTCCATTTCGAAACAACTTTTACTTAATCTTTTGAGAATTTTCGCTAAATACATTTTCTTTTGCTACTAAAATATTAAGCAGTTTTATTATAATTGGCTTGTTACATAATCCTTAAATTTCTTGAATAGGAAATCCTTCTAAGAAAATACTAAAAGGTTTGAACTTTTACGAAAATATTAAATTAGACGGAGTAATGTTTTCTTAATTTTGTTGTGCTTAAAGTGGTGTTGTGTTTTGTTTTTCTTCCTGCTTTTTGCCCCTGGCTATGATTTTGTTAAAACCCATTGCTAACGCCTTGTTACATTACAAAAAGTACACGTATTATTTAGACTCTGCGGTACTAGTACACTACTACCTATACTGGCGCATAAATCCACTATGAACTATTTTCCATAAAAAAGTCCGTCGCTTCGCTGTCTCATTATCACATTGCACCTGTCTACAGGAGTCTTGCATCAGTATTTTCGAGATCAGAAATCTTACCAGATATTTCAAAAACATATATAAGTATTCCTGAGAAGAAATATTGTCATCTGAATTTACTGTGAATCTTTAACCGGCATTGCAAAACAGTGTCTCTAAACCTAGAGAAAAGTGTCTCGAAGATAAACGAGTATGTCTGACACTTTTGGGTCATCATCATTTCAGCCGAAAGTCGTCAACTGCTGGACATAGGCCTCCCCCAGGCATCGCCACATTGATTGATCCCGTGCTTCTCACATTCAGCGCCTGCCCGCAACCTTAACCAGGTCATCGGTCCATCTAGTGGGAGGCCTTCCAACGTATAGTCATCCAGTTCGCGGTCGCTATTCCAGAACTTTTCGGCCCGATCGGCCATCTATTCTGAGAGCAATATCTCCTGCCCACTACTATTTAATTTTCGCAATTCTTCGGACTATGTCGGTAACTTTGGTTCTCCTGCGGATATCCCCATTTCTGACGTGATCACGCAAGGAAACTCCGAGCATACCCCTCTCTATTGCCCTTTGGGTGACTTTAAGCTTTCTGATAAGTCACTTTGTGAGCGACCACGTCTTGGTCCTATAGGTGATCACTGGCAACACACACTGGTCATAGACTTTTGTCTTGAGACACTGCGGTAAATTGGACGAGAAGATACCACGCAACTTCCCGAACGCCGCCCAGTCGAAAGACAGTTTTGGGTACAACATCATGAAATATTCACCATACAAAAAAAGGCAGCACACACAAAAACACTCTCGGTGTACCACTAACTAATTTACCTACATTCCCCAAGGGATTCACAGAAAACAAGAAACACCTAAGTCAATATTCCCATTCTCGGCATGTTCAATATGGGCAGAAGGCCACAGCCCACAAACTTAGTTTCATCCCAATTCCAAAGAGGAAAAATCGCGTGAAAACCCGCACCAACAAAGTCTTGGTAGTAATAAATAAGTCAACTCACATAAATCGAATTCGCTGATTCATTCTGCTGGCCAGCAAAAGTTGTGCGAGCAACCAATGACGAATTGCTGATGTAGCTGGACATAAATGTACGGATTTACGGTCGTGGAATGTTTTTGCTAAGATTCGCGGACGTAATACTGCTGAAATGACAAATATTTGATAGGTTTAATAACCTGTTTTGCTTCTTTTTAACCCCCGACGGAAAAATAGGTGTTGTAAGTTTGACGTGTGTACCTGTGTGTTTGTGTATTTGTGTACCTGTCTGTGGCATCATAGCTCCTGAACGGATGAACCGATTTTGATATTGTGTTTTCTTTAGAAAGGTAACTTTATCGAGAGTGTGTTAGCTATGTTTGATGAAAATCGGTTTAGCCGTTCAAAAGTTATGGGCGTTTTACTGTTTGAATCGGACTGCTCCCGCAAGATATCGTGTCATAATAACGTGTTCATTATATTGTCAATCGAATCGTGTGTACTACTAGTCAGGGATTTATTAAATTTTACTTGTTAAAGAAAGAAATCAGGACCATAGGAAAAATTATGTACAATGGCGAGCGTAACTCATAAATGGGTTCTGTTACAGAAAACCCACCACTTCAATCATATTTCTGGCAACATGCTTGCAGGTTTGTTTTGTTTGGTAGAAAATTATGTTGCTGCGAGAATATTGCATATATTATGTTTAGTAAGGGTTAAGGATAAATTTATTAATTTGGTAGCGATGCTTAAAAATTCATGCAAACCTAAAATTGCAACCTAACTTTGATAGATCAATAGAATATTCAATATGATTAAAGGAAGGGCCGTTTCAAGATTTTTATTTACTTGTCTTAATGTATTAGGTGTGCTTTTTGGTATTTTTGATCAGACCCAGGGTCGACAATTAAATAAATTCCCAGAAAGATACACAGAAAGTGGTAGATTGACTTCAATCATTGCTCAAGATGCCTTGTATTGAAAAATGTATGGACCCAAACCAATTTTCCAAACCGATCTGCGTAAACAGGACTCTTATTTATGCAAACCATGTAATATATAATGCCTGGACCATTTACTATCTACAAGAAGCTGTCAAATGTATCATATCGGACTATTATATGTCATGAGTGGACAGTAAGACAAACGGTTGTCTTGTCCGGCGTCCGGTCACTGTCCGGTCATCCGACGGAGACAAAGCGATGTCTCTTATAATATTCTAACTTTATGCCTTTGAGATTTGCGTAGCCCTTGGGCGATGCGATAAATCAAATCGTTTGTTTGAGGATCAACGTGACAAATAATGTTGTTTTAATATTGAATTGTACATTTTTATTTATTCTTTTACCTTCGCATAACATCATGTCTGTATACACGAAGGGATATGCAGAATTGCATCTAAATCACAGCTTCATATCGTATGTTTTAATATTTTATTTATTCATTGTATTTACATATTTTTACATTTTTAAATATTATTCTATAAAAAGATAAAATAAAAAAACATAAAAAAATACAAAATTAGTAGCCCACCGGTATCGGAAACAGGGTCCAAGGTACCGGTGGTCAAGGCTACTGATAGAGGAACGTCCTGACTATACGCGCCGTGTCCAGGAGTACCGCTTTCTGGATTAAGCCCTTGATCCAGCTGCCCAACGAGAGCCTCCTCAGATATTCGTCGAGGCTCTTGGCTATTATGCAATTGGCCGTCACGACTATCGGCACAGTGACGGCACTTGTCGACAACCTCGCGAGCCAGATCAAGATACTTGCTTTTCTTATCCCTCTCAGCCTTCACGAGGTTCTCGTCATGGGGGACCGCTATATCAACAATCATTGCGCAACGAAGAGTTAGAAGTCCAGAATCCAGCCAATATTAAGAAATTCTAGATGAAAAACTCAATAACAATTTGCCCGAACCGGGCATCGAACACAATACCACCATGCTCAGCAGTATCTCTTGCGGGTCCACGCCCACTCGACCCGCTTAGACTCGACCCGAAGAATAATACCTGGTTATTTCTGTTTTGATAGGCGTAAAAACTTCGATGTATAGTCAAACAGAAAAGTGTCGATTTAACGCTTGCACCACGGAGATTATAAAATGTATATGTTTGGATAAATAAATCAATTATTAAACAAGTAAGTACTTATCCTTTTTTTAATATAGTATACGCTTTGTACTTTGTAGTAAACATCACAGATTATCGTTAATTTGCATTATAATCTTATATCTAGTGGCATGGTGTTATTTATTGAATCAGTCTTTAAAAGTGATTATGAATTATACAATTAACAAGCTACATTTTGTAAAACTACTGACTAACAGGATAAATTATGTAGCATAACAAAATAATTTATGTTATATTCATTTATTTAGTATTAAAATATAATTTTGCCTGACTGTATAAATGGCACTGAATTGGTAGTAAAACATCTGGTATAATTCTTCGGGTCGAGTCTAAACGGGTCGAGTGAGCGCGCAACCACTAGAACAACGACGCTTTTTGAAGATTTCTTTACTTTTCTAAAGAAATTGGTGTTCCCCGAGATTAGTTAATCTATATGATGCTACTACAAGGGTGAATGCAGCTGCTCCAATATAATATTATGGTGCTCATTCACCTTAAAGTTTGTTTGCAGCTGTGTTCAAACGATATCTTCACTATTGATACATTCTTAAAATTGCAATGTAAGTAGTGATAAAGAAGCTATAAAACATATGATTACGCCCGAAAATCCCGTAAGGTAAGGCAGAGATATCTATAATAAACTCACATGTCGAAAGCAAAAATTCAACAATATAAAAAATTGTGTTATATCAAATAGAATAAGTACCAACCTAATAAATTAAGCTACTCTAATTAATCATAAATACACAATGATTATTACCAAACAACCACATTATAACTGACCATAGTCTATCAAACATTGCCACAACAAAAGTAAATATCGGATTCCATCACTGACCAAAAGTATGTTCAGTCATTAATCACAGTTTTGCTTTTGATATTAAATTAGTTCCCGATCACAGATATAAATCTAACTAGATGACGCGAATGTATGTACAGTCAAGGGTCAAAAGTGCAGTCGTAATCTGCCACAACTAAAGGGTCTAAATTTTGTTTTTAATGTTATTTTTAGAATTTGTATAGAAATTTATCTGATTTAGGCGAAACTAATGTAATTTTATGAATTGTGAGTGGCGTTTTTTGAGTCGCTTAATTTACATTCTACTTGAATATTTCACTCATTTTGCGTCGCAGTGTGGTACAAACAGGACTTTAGTATGAAACCGAATGCAGCGTAAATTCTGCGACTCATTTTACTCAAAAAGCTCAAAAAATTACGTTATTAGATTAAACTATTCGTGTATATCTTCTTCAACAAAACAGCTTTAGTTTTAGTAGAGCACGATTGCACTTATGACCCTTGCCTGTATATACATTCGCTTCGCATGTGAAAAATGGAGTTTAAGCGAGAGCAATGCTCTAAATTTGAGCTGTTTCATTTAACGTTATCGGCACCGGACATCAATTAAAATCTAGAAAATACAAAATTATGCAGTATTGTGCTGTAAAAATTGTGCAAAAGAAGTTGAGCGGGACAAACGAAACATTTTCGTTCATAGGTAAGTCTGCGTGCCTGGCCTTTTCCGAACTACGAGTATGTTGGTTTCGGCTTCCAATCTAACTGGATGTAGCTGGGTAACAGTATTTTACATGGAGCGACTGCCAATCGGACCTCCTTAACCTAGTAACTGGGTTGCACGATACTCCTTGGCAAGACTGGTGTCAGATTGTCTGTCATCTGACTGTAACAACTGTCCAAAATCTACAAATGACACGTAACGTGCTTTCCGAGGCACGAAGGAATTTCGCTCGACCATCCACGGATCGACCTAAGTAAGTTCTTAAATTGATGGACTATATAGATAGACTTGCCTCATCTAGTCAGATTTAAATGTCTGTGTTCCAGATATTGTTGCCCGATAAAATAATTTCATTATTCAGTTAAATTAACATACACAAGCCGGTTACATGCAGTGTAATAAATTCAGTGTATCGAAATTGAAAAGCTTTTGTGTTGCATCATGTAAACAGGGTAGCATGAAATAATTAACGATTTTCGTGTACTAAAATTTTATGTGAAATTGGAGGTATTGTAAAGGAGTTGGTGGTAGGTACCCCGCGGGATTGGTTATTTTGTGTTGGCATTATTTGGTGTTATCTGATACGGAAAATGTCATAATTTTAATGAAACAGTTCATGTTTGTGCTGTTTAGTCCTCTCGGTACAGGAAATGTGGATGATCTAGCAAAGTATGTCAAAGTTTTGTTGTTTTATATTAAAAATCTTATGCATAACGTTACACCTGTGTAGCTATATTCTGAATAACTGGTTAGGCATAAGTCCCCTATACGAGTAATAAGGAGCGAGCTTGTTTGTCATCAACTGGGCAAACATCCAGACACCAGGGGGAAGACCATAAGCTCTTAGAGTAAGGTTATTTTAAGATCGCGTAAGTGACAGATGTATACAAGTCATCTACATCTGTCCCTTACACACACTCAAAATTACCTTACTCTAAGAGCTAATGGTCACCCCCCCGGTTGTTACTGAGATATTCCAGAAACCCTATAACACTATGCTCTGCCCGATCATCTAAACTTTTACCTCCTACTATAATTAAGTCATTTATTCCCAAAAGATAATTACATTAAATAAAAAAATACATTCATAAATTAAACTCATAACATGTTTTAAATAATTACATTAAATTAAAAACATTCATAAAATAACTCGTATATAATAATTGAATAAAATAAAATAAAACAAAATGAAATTCGACTTCGGAAAAAGAGTTATTTTTCCATTGTTTTAGAAGATGGTTTTATTTTTTTGTTAAAAAGTTTTTTGTTTTTCACTTTTTAGTGATACATAATGGACAAGTTCTATAGTAAGGTACCTATAATGCCCACTATGATGCCAGAATAGATTACCCAAATAACTTGTAACTTGAACATAGCCGATGGAATGAGAGTATACCAGGGTGAACAGTACACATCTGCGTACCCATTTAGAGCATACTGGCGTGATACATAATGGACAAGTTCTATAGTAAGGTACCTATAATGCCCGCTATGATGCCAGAATAGATTACCCAAATAACTTGTAACTTGAACATAACCGATGGAATGAGAGTAAACCAGGGTGAACAGTACACATCTGCGTACCCATTTAGAGCATACTGGCGTGATGGCATGTTATGCAATAGTGTAAACAATAAACAAACATACGATTGCAGCAATCCCGAGAGATTAACCGTCATTTATTGAAGAGTTCTGTTGTATATCTCCGAAGTTCTTCATCAGTTCTTTACCAAATTTAAATGGGACCATTTCGAATTTAGCTTCTTTCAAACAAAAAATTTATTTTTCAAATCCGTTTATATAATATGACGGAGTTATGCCCAAACATACATAAAAAAAATATATATGTATAAACATCCGAATTGAGAACCTCCTCCTTTTTGGGAAGTCGGTTAATAAAACAGAGAAATCTTCTAATTAATACCAACTTTTTAAATATCGATATCTAAGATATAAAATAGCGTCCAAAAAAAAAAAACTCATATACATTATTCTTCAACAGGAGCCAACTCTCAACCGACGGAGTAACCATCTCAGCTCCCTCTGAAGCCGGTCGCTGGTCTCTCTGGGCCCTCTCCCTTTCCAACCATGGACTACGGTTCTCAGCACCCCGCACCATCAATGTGTTCCGGCCAATACAGCTGGACTTCTCTCTACCACCAGCCCTGAAGGTCGGAGAGACGGTCGAAGTGGATGTCAAGATTACAAATAATATCAATAATTGTATGGATGTAAGTATTTTTGTTGTATTTTTAATAGAAGATTTTAAAGACTTTTTGAAACAGAGTTCCATTTAATGGGGCCTATTTGAGTCGGCCTTATCATCAACTTTCTGTCCTTGTTGCATAGTACTTAAGGTAGGAGCAACGTTTTTCTATTCTATATACAGAAAATAAGAAAAAAAAAATAAGAAAAATAGTATTTTTGGTTTGATTTGATTTAAGCAGACTGACAGACACCCAAAAATAATCAATGATTTAAAGCGTATAAATTATTCACCTACAAGAAAATACCTAGTGCAATTATGGATTTTGCCACAAAAACCCCGGTATTACAACTCAAAATTTCAAAAAATATTAAAAAAATAAAACATTCTAAATCACCTAAAACAAAAAAAAAATATTCTCCCTTTAATAAACACAAAAAACTAGTTCATTTGTGTTGGCGAAAAATACACTCGCTATAGTCAATTGATTCTATTGGCAATGGGCAGTTCAAGCTAAATCGATCGTAAGGAGGCACTCACACGGAACGGGCCGCATTCAGCTAAGCTAGGGTTGTGTTCAGTTGGATTAGATTCATCAGTTCACACGGATTCATTTAGATAAATTAGATCTGGGTAGTCGTAAATAAAGACAAAGGGTTTCTCTTCAAACCTAGTACTGTTCGAGAGAAAAGCAAGAAAACCTTACCATTATCTGCCAATATGCAAAAAACGGCTAAAGAATCACGTTTGTTGCATGAGTGCCCTACTTAAATATTTATTTCATTCTGTTTTGATATTTGTTGTTATAGCGACAAAAGAAAGACATCATCTATAAAAATGTCAACTGGCTAGCAGTTCGTGAGATACAGCCTGGTGACAGACAGACAGACGGACAGTGAAGTCTTAGTAATAGGGTCCCGTTTTTACCCTTTGGGTACAGAACCCTAAAAACGATAAAATATGGGAGCGTCTCGTCGTAGTCAGCAAAATAACGTTACGTCAAACTAGAAAAGTTACTTCTTCAAAAGTTCAACTTTCTAACAGTATAACATCACGCCTGTACATATTAAATAAGATAAGGATAAGGCAGAGATTCTCCTTTAACGCGGGTGCTATACGCCAGTTATGTTTAATTCCCATTTAATAAGGGGCAAGCCCATTGCTGTCAATCGGGCACAAATGCAGACTTCGGGATACTATTAAGAAATTCCAGATGGTTATTTTTTTTTATTGGCTCGCATTTGACCATTATCTCACCTGATGGTATGTGATGATGTGGTCGACGGTGTAGCACGCTCGCCTAGAAGTAACCTACTCACTCTTGACTTAAAGACCCCGAGGTTGACGCTATCTGGAAACGCAGACTCCGCCAGGGAATTCCACTCCTTAGCTGTACGAATAATGAAAGTAATACCAAAACGTTTAGTGCGTATGGAAAGCCAGGATTTCATCCGCAGTAGTAGTGCTTGGGACACTAGACCAACGAGGCAGTAGCTTCTTAGGTATATGCGATAAAAACATTCTAATATCAACAAATAACTACTAGAGTTAATTAAGGTATACATGTTAGATATAGACATGCACCAACTCGCAATTGACCCGAATGGTGTGTTATTACACCCCACTTCCTTTCACAGAAAGGAGGCCTCAGTCCCAATAATGACAACATAACATGCTGGTTACGCGGAAGTGCTTAAGAGGAAATATGGAAAGAGAGCGCCGACTGAATTTCCTTAGTAAAAAGTCATAATTCGAGGTTTGGCTCCTCGTCATTTCCTTCTTAAATTATAGACCAATTTAAAAGATATTTCATAAACTGGAAAAATGAGATATATACTATGCCCCTTTGTTTTCACTTTTTCATTAATATTTGTCAAATTTGTACACTAAGCCTCTGTTGACAGCGCAATTTTGAGCATGTTTTGAGGGTTCTAGTGCTTCTAAAGATAATGTATCATCAAAAAGGAAAACATAGGGGCATAGTATATATCATTCATTTTCAGTTTATGGAATATCTTTTAAATTGGTTCAATATTGGAGGAGGAAATAGGCGAGAGCCAAACCTCGAATTATGACTTTTAACTAAGGAAATTCAGTCGGCGCTCTCTTGCCCATATTTCCTCTTAATAAAGTAATTATGTACAAAAAATAATTACAAGCTGGCATATTCTGCGCAAAATTGGCAGCCATAAATCTAGATTAGCTTACAAAATACAAATAATGAAAAGCTCTACACTTTTGAAAACAAACCGCAAATATTGACAGATTGATCAACAATAATTTTCCGAATGAGGTCCAACCAAATATCTGCAAATAACAAATAGATAATTTAAAATCCTCAAAACAAACAAGACCTTTATATTAACAGCGGGATCCGTTACAAAAACAAAATGTTTGTTTAGGTCCGAATCATTAACAAAATAATGAGGATGATGTCAATATTATTCTGGGTGATTTTTAATGCATTGGCAATAATTCATGGAGTAAAAGTATTTACAATGTACGAGCAATTTTCACTATTTTACCTGACATGGCATACCATACCATACATACACTCACGCCATGGAGGCACATATGGGGGTTTGCAGAAACTACAAAACTCCACCTGCTGTGATCCTTACATACTACTTTTTATCCGACTGCCGAAGGAGGGTAATGCGTTTATCAGTCTATGTATGTATGTATGTTCTATGTGTAATTGCTTTCGTTAGGTTAAAAAAATATTTAGAACCGAATATCCTTGAAAAAGCTTTTTTCCATATTCATTATTTTTCGAGCTTTTTCATAGAAACCACTATTGCAGAAAAAGTGAATACCCGGTTTTTTGGTTTTTAGAACCTGTCCATTGTTTTTAATTCTTTTAACTTAACAATCTTTGAGCTCTTTAAGTATACTATAGTGTAGGTATTAATTCACTACTAACATCCATTCTTTTAGTCCATCCAAAGGTTGTATGTAAGAGACAAAGACAAAGATATTTTATTTCAACGGCCTAGTTGCGGCACTTTTGAACGTACATAAAAATGATTCTACCGTGAGATCCATCTATACCATACTATATCTATACTAATACTATACTAATATACTAATACTAATTACTAATAATATTATAAAGAGGAAAGATTTTTTTGTTTGTTTGTTTGTTTGTACCGAATAGGCTCCGAAACTACTGGATCGGTTTAGAAAATTCTTTCACCAATAGAAAGCTACGTTATTCCTGAGTAACATAGGTATTTTTTTATCCCGAAAACGGGTCCTGTGGCACCCCACAGGACCCATTAGGCCACCGCCCACGGGAACGAAGCCGCGGGGAACAGCTAGTAATAATAATATTATAAAGAGGAAAGATTTTGTTTGTTTGTACCAAATACGCTCCGAAACTACTGGACCGATTTAAAAAAATCTTTCACTAATAGAAATCTACATTATTCCTGAGTGATTTTTGATTTTGATTTTTAATGGAATAACTTGTGGATCTTTTGTTGGATACCTACTAATTAAAATACTCATGTTATTTACATATATTTATGTTTTGCATTACATGTTTAATTTTAGTCTAGCCAAATCGGTTACTTTATTTGCACCCACGCCATCATTTATTTCTTAGTTATTATGTGATTATTGAGCAGTGGCCCAGTGGTATCGGCCGTGACTTACAAGTTGTAGGTCGTGGGTTCGAGCCCAGGCAGGCGCTTTACTTTGTATAAATTATTTCATCACCACTGCTCACAAAACGGTGAAGGAAAACATCGTGTGGAAACCGGCATGTCCTAGAGCTAAAAATTCCAAGACATGTGACATCCACCAACCAACCCGCACTAGGCCCGCGTGGTGGATTACGGCCCATTCCCTCTCACAGAGAAGAGACCTGTGTCCCAGCAGTGGGAACATTAATAGGCTGATGTGATGTTATATGCACCAACATATCACGTCTGCTTAGCGACCATATGTTGCTGCAGGGATCCAGCAGAATACCAGCGTCAGGTATATTTGCCAGACACGAGCAGATTTGAACTCCCATTAGGTGCAACCTTGAGACGCACACCGCACTGTGCTTTAATCGTTATACCTAAAATTTGAAGTAGGTATGTTACTAGGCCTCTGAGCGGCAGGTCTTGGCCGCCAGGATCGGGCAAGATCTGTCTCTGCCAGTAGCTGTGAGGGCCATGCTGGCAGGGACAGTAAATTGGAGGGAAATGACCTCCTTCTGTGAGACTGTGATGGCCCAGGCCACCGAGTGGGATTATGACAGTTCTGATCCCGCTCGAAGAAGAAGGCGTCGGGTAGGCAACCGCCTCGATGCCTAAAACGTCGAAACCCCGCCTGCGTCATAAGCAGGTTGGACTCCGTGGTCGCGGGTGGTCAGATTGGGGACTCTGTCCACCCATCAAGTGACTTAAGGAAAGACGGCAGCATGGTGATCACGTCCTGCCGTGCACAGCGAGGCTCAGAGAAGGTGCTTCTTTCAGCTTCCCCAAGGATGGACCCTAACAGGCGTTGCACAGAGGGGGTTCCAGGTGCTGATGGTGATTAGAATCTTGGACTTGAGCACATTAACGTAAAAAAAAACACCAATCACAACTATCCATTGCCAGTTTGAGTTGAGTTGAGCATAAGCATGAGCATCTGGAATACCGGCCATAGTGTCCCACTCTTGGGCAAAAGTATCCCCCGTAGCGATCTTTTCATCTCGATGTTTTGCCTTCTCCGACCAAACTCCCATAAACATTCTACCTAAGTTACGCAAACACGATATTAGAAGATATTTTTCTATATTTTCACACGCAAGACATATACATATAACATTTGATGCTAGCGGAATACATACTTAAGGTGTTTCCGAGAGTGAATGAATGCAGAAATGTAGAGATCCGCAAGAGAACTAGTGTTACCGACATAGCCAGAAGAATTGCAAAACTAAAGTGGCAGTGGGCAGGGCACATTGCTCGCAGAACGGATGGCCGATGGGGCAGAAAGGTTCTGGGGTGGCGACCGCAAACTAGAAGACGTTGCGTTGGAAGGCCTCCCACCAGGTAAACCGATGACTTGGTGAAGGTTGCGAGACGCACGGGACCGGTCAAAGTGGCGACGCTTGGGGGAGGCCTATGTCCAGCAGTGGACGTCTTTCGGCTGATAAGATGATGGAATACATACAAACTTACTAATAATAGCAGGAAACCCAGTCCTTTGAGATACTCGAAGCAAATTACCTGGCATTTAGTTCTATAAGATATTATACGAGGTAATACCTCGGCTAAGTCTGTGTAAGCTTGCTAGCCTATCGATAGAAACAACCCAAGTGGTTTTGGAATTAATTCCGTTCTAACGCGAATACATACGAACTGTTTAGTTAACAAGCTTGTGGTTCATTAGTGTTTTAATGAAGGTGGTAAAGGTACTTAATGAGAATAATTAAGGAGTAATTATGGATTATTTGGTTTTCGTCATTAACTAGATAATTATTTGATGGTAGGTATTGTAGGAGATGTCTTAGACACCTGCATAGACAAAATCAAATTGTCTATAGTAAATATAAGAATACACCTGCTTCGATCTGACAGAATAAAAACTTTTGGCTTCAAGAAAACAAAACTAATCTTGATCAACATTGCTGACTAAATCTTGTTATTCAACCGAAACAAATCCGCTTCTGGGAAAGGCCTTTAGTGAGAAAACACCGGTCCCTGGACTTCTCCCATCTATTGGACCCCGTGGCTATCACCAGGTCACCGAGCCACCTTATAGGAGGCCTATTTTCAAATACCCCTATGGAAAATCAACGTTCAACACAATCTTAACGCGAAAATATCTATAGAACCACCACTTACAAACTACTTAGGCACTATAATTCGTAACTCCGCCCCAACTTCGAACAATCTGCGCTTTTCAAACAGCGCCACCGTACATTGACGCTTCCACACGCTGATTTGAGTTTGAAACGCTTAAAGCGGGTAGATTGCCTAATCGCTCCATTTGCCGGGATTCACGTCTGAATCGTCGGGATGATCCCTAGAATCCCTAATCGGGATTCGATGAGCGACGCCGATCGCAAACAAATCGGTATCACATGTGGCTATCGCAAGTTTGGGTTCAGTAGGGTTTATCGAGTGAGCTATGGTTTTTATGGCGCGATGTTATCTAAATGGGTGTGAACACTTACGGAAGGGTACCTTCAGTTTCTAGATAAAGATTAAAACATTTCGGAGTACAAACCTGGTTGGTCTTCTTGCTTTTGTTAACAAACTTTTTTCGTTTAGCTGACTTTCAGGAGTTTGAATTGGTATTAGTTTAATAAGCTTGTCCCATAATAAAGCACTTTTGTCAACAGGCCCGTATTCGGGATGCTCATACTCAAAATTTGCCATATCTAACCAACCAATTAATACTCTCGAGTTTGGCATATGATTCTTCAGATTGACAAATGTGTACTCAATAATGTTATAAAAGAGTTCGGTAACATTTGGGGCGTCTAAGATCTTGGCCTTGAGCACGTTAATGCCAAAAAACAAGTCAACCAATTACAATTGTCCATTTGCAGTTTGAATTGAGTTGAGCATGAGCATCTGAAATACTGGCCTTCGGGAATCTTGATGGCAAGACGCAATTTAATTTGGGTAGACAGTAATAGTTATTTTTAAGAAAACTTCATGTGCAAACCGGTCCAAGTGAACGTACTTGGAATTTCGCTTAATAAAAATCGCGTATTGGTCTAATATAAATAGAATCGCGTAAAACCATCAGACAGAACCCTTACCAATCATTTATCTAGTATCAAGCGTTAGTCATTCCTTATAAAACCAGATACTCAATCAGATAGGTACTCGTAGTTATTTGCTGATAGCAACAAACCTCAAAATTCAGGAAAACCAACAACGTTCGCAATTACAGAGTAAGTCATCCAAAAGCAAAACCCTTTGTATCATAACGTAAACAAATTCATTACAATTCATACAATTATAACAAACGAAGCAACATTCAAAGGTACACTCGAAAAGCGTAAATTGAACGATAAATCACGGGACGAGACTCTTAAATTAAAATATTCACGGTACAGGATAAGGTAAATACGTTGTAGGTACTATCTGGGGGGATATCCGTTCGGGGATAATTGTGCACCCCACTACGGCCCCTTGCCCATCCCTTTATCCCACCTCTATTGGTACAAATATCTGACGAATCAACACTACAAATCACACTTTGAGACTGATATTCTTGGTGGGCATGGTTTGGCCGGGTTTTGGAAAAGTCTCATATTAAAATTTTGTTGAAAATATTTTTGGAGATTCTAACTCTAATAACTAAAAAGGGTCTGCAAAAGATTATGATATCAATCTTATACATTTTGAACTTTTATCAATCGTTATCGCTGATATAAAGACTTTGTAACTTTTTAATTGTAGATTATGCACCAAGGGGATAACGCAGTGTCTTACATCACGGGCATATTGAACCCTCAGCGTAACGATGGACTCTATAGTTAAAAATAAAAGTTGTGGTGGAGTTTATTTCAGTATTACAAAAATCACAGTGCCATACACCGTCTTTTGTTTCACATTCTTTGAAAATGCGCCTCCTTTTTTTGTGTTCTGCTTTTGTTGGCTAGTTCTATTTTCAAATAAACCTCTTTACAATGCCCTACGGGTATTTTTTTACTTATAGATTTTCACAAGTTTCCACACGAATTTGATCTTCCAACTTCAAATCATTTTACTCCCTTGGGAGTTTCATACAACTTTACCTCCCTTAAGAGGTAATTATGCTTTACTTTACGTTGAGATTGCATGATATGTAATTGACATTGTCGAGCAGGTGGTGTCAAAAAATATTTATTGCTGGTAGTGTGTCACTATCTCTAAGCTTCAGGGGTCACCAAATGTCGGACCGTCGAAATATTTGGTGCGGTCCTATCCAAGATAGATTCATTATCATCATATCAGCCAAAAGACGTCCACTGCTGAACATAGGCCTCCCCCAAGAGTCGCCACATTGACCGGTAATACCGGTTCTTTTCTGATTAATTTCGTTGTGGGATCCAAGACAGTTAAATTCATTCTCCGGGACTTCGTCGAGCTTCATTGCCTCGGCGCTTTTCTGGTGGTCCACTGTTGATTCTGGCTTTCAGGAGTTGCAGTGGTTTGGGAATAGTGCGGTGGGATTGACCGGTAATATGCATGTCGCATCAAGATAGTTTCCAAAATAAACTTTCCGATAAACATCGTCAAGATTTAATGACAATTGCCAGCACCAACTTTAGTCTAAACTTCAGACTGATAGTACAAGGCAAAAAAAAATCACGTAAAAAAAAAAGTCTTGGTAATTACTTTTATTGATTACATTTTTGTTTATTATTTAAGAAGTATTTCTGACGGCGGGGGCTACTTAGCCTTACGGACCGAGACGAGCATATTAATTTTAAGAAATGGACCCCAAATTAAAGTATTTGGTGACTCCTGATCTAGGCCATCGATTTTCCATATTTACCGTATACGTATTGTAATGTATACCTATACAATTGTAATGTATACCAATAACAAATATGTAAGATGCTTATAAAATTAAAAGGCTTACTTAAATGAAGTTGCAATTAGTACTAATTAGATTACCTAATTGGAATGAGCTTAAGCTCCAGATTCATACTTGGCATTATCTCTCATTAGTTCCATATTATTATTGAAACCCTTTTAGTCTACAAAAAGGTAAATAGCCTATACCTGAATATATAAACTATATCAATCATTAGTGAAACAAAATAAATCTGTATAAACGAGACTTTGATATTTCCATTTTGTCTACAATATTATCGCTGGCATGGCAGTATTTCATTTTTGGTTTTTATTATAATATGGCCCAGTTTTGCGTCATAATGAATTGAATTACGACTTCATTACGGAAACCGCAATTAATTTAATCAAGTTCTGATTACGTTTTACAATCCTTCATTATTAATGTTTCTAGGAAATATGCCTGAGGGCATCAATTTTACACTACTATTTTGATTTTTAATGTATACATTGGATTACTAATACGAAATATTTATTATTACAAAGCCTGATTGTAAAAACTTATTATGTACTCAGGATACTACTACTACTATTTTCAAGATTTTTCGTTAATTTGTTTGGAAAAGGTAATCTCTGGAATCTTTTTCAATAATAGAACGCTTCACCATACTTTTTATAAATTATGTAGTTTAATGAAGTATTTTTGTCGGGGGATTTTTAAATATAAATTTTACTTGTTGTGCTTTGGGGTATTCTCCACGGGAGGGAAACCACAGATTTAAGCTAGCAATATTATTAATGAACTGTGTTCTCAGTGCTTATATTCTGAGATACCTTCGTTACAATTTATTAACAAACTAGCCTATATTTTTTGTCTTGATATAATGCGTAGGTTTTATACTTTTCTCGTGTATTCTACACATTTTAACCTTGTTTTTCTGGTATATTATACAGTTATACACAATACAAATGTAATTCAATATCAAAATATTAATATTTGGAGACAAATCCACTAAGACTCAAAAGCGTGGCTACCGCTTTAATAACAAAGCTCCAGTCGCTATTGACTTTGCACCTCCGGGACAACTCTGGGAGGCGACACCTCGAGAAATTCCATTTCAGCTAATATCATATCGATTATATCGAAAATATAACACTCCTCTGCTTCCAGGGGAAGCAAAACATGGACTTATTGCTTTTGCTATGTTTTCCTTTGTATTATTGCGTTGGAAGCAAAAGTTGGAACAGTAGCAATGTTATTTCTTCAAATATCTTGTGTCTTTTTACCCGACTGCCGAAGGAGGGTAATGTGTTTATTATTGGCTTTGTCGACAATCAGAAGTCTTTCTTGCACAAAACTTTTTGACTTTTTTTGGCAGTTTTTACTTTTAATCAGACTCATATTTCATTAGGAAAGTTTAAAAAACAAGCAATCTACCATCCGCAGGTGTAGAAATACTGCAAAAAATATATCATGATATGATTCAGGTTTTTCATTAGGTGAGAATACTGTTTTTATCACCGATCGTTTGTTGTATAAAACACTGGACTTTTCCTGTTACATCATTCCCATTGCCTTTTCCATTGGAACTATGCACTTAGCTGTAGTGTAGTTTTCGCGAAAGACGTCCTCGGCTGAACCTCCCCAAGTGTTGCGACATCGACTAGTCCCATGCGTCTCGCATCCAGTGGATTCGCCTTAACCAGTTCATAGGTCCACCTAGTAGAAAGCCTCTCCTCTCCGGTCGCTACTCCAGAATTTTTCAGTCTCATAGACCATCCGTTCTACGAGTAATATACTGCCACTTAAGTTTGGAAATCTTTCGGACTACGTCGGTAAACTTGGTCCTCCTGCGGATATCTTCAATAGTTTTCGAAAGTTGAAAATTTGTTTGTAATCGGTCCAGTAGGTCCACTTACTTCCAAAGATAACAATAAGATAAGATTTAATGGAACTTAATATTTCCATTTCTTTCATCCCAGGTAACAGCACTTCTAGCTCTAAGTGCAGGCGCAGCATTCGCCAGCACAGGAGCTCTGTACGTCACAGAGAGACTGCGGCTTGGACCTCGTGGCGGAACGCAGTTGGTGGTCAGAGTGGCTGTCAACACTCCAGGCAGAAAGAACATTACTGGTATGTGTATGTAATTTTATGTATAGGTAAATAATATTATCCAAATAAAAAACTTTTTTTGAAACATGTGTATAGCTTACCATCAATATCATCCACGTTTGTGTACAACTTCAGCTCAATCGATTGGGGATAACTTTTATAAAATTCAGTTGCAAGATTTGTCCCACACATACTAATAAAAGCTTGTAAAATCTCAATTCGAGCTTGAATTACGAAGGAGCTGATAAGATGTGGTGTTGAGCGGGCTTGTTTTCCAACATGTACTTTATTTACTCTAAAGGAAACTTTATATAGTGCCATTAAATTAGATTTTTATGGTAACGGTATTTTTTATTAGCTAGTGTTAGCGAGTGGTAGATGACTTAGAGCGTGCGTAAGTTTAGTATTTTGGTTAACAAAATACGCATTGCAAAACTTTCAAGAGAATTCATATATTAGAAAATGCACCTTTGCCACTATAAAAAACATAGATTATAAAAATAAAACCGGCCAAGTGCGAGTCGGACTCGCACACGAAGGGTTCCGTACCATTATCGCAAAACACTGCAAAAAAATCACGTTTGTTGTATGGGAGCCCCACTAAAATATTTATTTTATTATGTTTTTAGTATTTGTTGTTATAGCGGCAACAGATATACATCATCTGTGAAAATTTAAACTGTCTAGCTATCGCGGTTCATGATATATAGCCTGGTGACAGACAGACAGACAGTCAGACGGACGGACCGCGGAGTCTCAGTAATAGGGTACCGTTTTTACCCTTTGGGTACGGAACCCTAAAAACGGTCATATCATTCTCTCCATCATATCATTGTACGTATGTTGAGTACGAGGATTGTATGTTGCAACGTTATTGGCTCTACGAAATCTAAATGTTATAGGTTACTGTCTTCTTTTATCGTTCTCATTTTGTACCATAATTGATTAATCCACCACAACATCCATCTCCCCAAGATTAAAACCTTAAATCTCATCAGCGTCAGTCCTGTCAATTTTAAGATTTATTAATAGCTACACGAATACTTAATTAATGACGAAGAACGCGAAGATTCTACCAGAAATTTATTCCGAACCTACGCCGAAGAAATCTGTTGAGCAAAATATTTTAATGAAGTTGTGGAGGAGAATTCTTAAACCGGAATCTTACGTAATTGTGAAATTAAAGACACCCGAAATTTGTGAGCGCTGATCGTAAAGTTTGGTCCAACTTTCAGATTGTTGGGGATTAATAAGGTTGTAGAATGTGATATGGTTATGTTTTTACACGTATTAGTAGGTATAGAAATAGACGTGAGCAGAGAAAAACTTATGTTAACTGCTGCGATTAGCTAACCAAAATAAAAATAACCAATGAACTTTCGGTGAGATTCTACAAGGGAAATAAATTTCAATAGGCGTTAAATAACTTGTGGATCTTTTGTTGGATACCTACTAATTAAAACACTCATGTTATTTACATATATTTATGTATTGCATTACATGTTTAATTTTAGTCTAGCTAAATCGTTTACTTTATTTGCACCTACGTCATCATTTATTTCTTAGTTATTATGAGATTATTGAGCAGTGGTGGCCCAGTGGTATCGGCCGCGACTTACAAGTTGTAGGTCGAGGGTTCGAGCCCAGGCAAGCGCTTTACTTTGTATAAATTATTTCATCACCACTGCTCTCAAAACGGTGAAGGAAAACATCGTGAGGAAACCGGCATGTCCTAGAACAAAAAATTCGAAGACATGTGACATCCACCAACCCGCACTGGGGCCGCGTGGTGGATTACGGCCCATTCCCTCTCACAGAGAGGAGGCCTGTATCCCAGCAGTGGGAACATTAATAGGCTGATGATGAGGCGTTAAGAAACTGAGGGTAAGAAGATTGAAAACTAGATTATAATTACCTACATTATTATTCATTCATTATTATTATTCATTATTTTGTGGAATTGATACTTACGTGTCTGTATCGAAGCTTCTTGATAGGAGTCATACCTAATCTTAATAAGGTTCTTTTTAATAAAGCATTCACAAATAATATTGCCTTCATTACCACAAGAACTTGCCAAACCTCACTAGGTGTCCTGGTGCCTATCATAACTGAGATCTTTTTAACTTTAATTCAAGGTAACTTTTTGCGAGTTCAGTTTTATTTAGATCAGCAAAGCAAAATTATTTTTCTTCAAAGTTGGGAGAAATAACTTTGACTATCACTACTTTATATTTATGTGATTTTTCTTTCGCAAGATTTGCTGTTTCAAGTGAATCCGACTTTGTAGTTTGAATCTGTCCGTCGGTCTTTGGATTTACCAGATTCGCAAAATATCAGCAGTTTTGGAAGACAAAATGTACCAGTGTCGAGGATAAAAGCGTCTAAAATAACATTGTGCTGTTTTAGACAATGTACATGTACAAATACTAGACCATGTTGGTATATTGCGCTAAAACATGTTTTCATAAAATATTTCATCTGCCTAGCCTTTTACCAACTATGTTTTTGCTACAGACCGATCTCGGCAAGCGTTGCTTAATGTTGAATACCGACTCTGCTGCTGCGGCTGATATTATTTAACCACGAACTTGTCTCTGCATTTTGTCATGATTTTTTTACCGCGTTATCTTACGAGTAAGTTCAGGGCATTCTCTTAAAGTAAAGTTAATTTAATTTGTGATTGTTTTGTTTGTTTTCATTTGGTAATTTCGAAACATATTACGCAAGTAAATTGTCTTTGGCCTCTCACCCACAGATAACTGTGTATTGCTCTCATCAAGCAATACACAAAATTGACATACTTTTATATTTTTTTGTTTTAAATACGAGGCTTTTGGCTAATTTGTACCTTTAGTGAATGCCACTCTTTATTTTGTATTGTGCGTTTAGTTTGTGCAGAATAAACAACTTTTCTTTCTTTCTTTCTTTTTCTTTCTAAACTAAAACAACGATTATTTTATCAATATTATAAATAAGAATAACATGATCTGCATGCTCCTGCGAAATATGACGCCTCTTTTCTATTATCTCTTATTTTCATTTTAGCCAAACCCACACATATATTTTTTCCTACTTAACCCAAACGGTACTCTAACTCACCCGTTACTTCAATCAGAGGATTTGAATAGGTAATCTAAATCCTTTCATTCACTCATTAAAACAACTCTCTACACTGCAGACAATTTATTCAGACACTTACTCCAGGTCAGAATTATTCAGCCACAATCCAGGCTGAGCTCCTGTTAGAACTAATTCTAGGACACGATCTAAGGCTGTCTTTCCACCAGATATATGTTACGTCGCGTCGCGAGAGTTGTGATAATGTCAACTATAATTGGACTGTTTGATTATTATAGCTTATCTTAGCTCTGGTAGAAAAGGATTCAACGAAGCTTAGTTTTTACCCGACTGCGGGAGGGTAATGTTTTTCGAGCGTATGTATGTCCATTTCTACAGCACGCTCTACAGCCCAAACGGCTTGACGGATTATGACATATAAGGTGTCGTTAGATTCGTCTCAATTGTGGGAGTGACAATATTTTTTTAAATAAATTAAATTCATCTAAAAAAAGGGGTGATACAATTTGTTTTTCTTTATCCAACAATATGTGTATTAAATCAAAGCTAATAAATAGGCCATTCCAAAAATATATGTATTGTTACACTTTTCTGTTCCTATTTTGGCACAAATTCAAGATAAGCGTAACTTTGATAGTAAAATAAATAATCTTTTACAACATAACTTATTTGGATAACCCGTTCATTACTACAACTAAAACGTCTGAAATAAAACAAATGATTATAAAAACAAAAAACCCGATTGCCCGGCAGCACCTCATAACATGTAATGTATAAATTATATCTAGTACTTGTTTTTCTCTTTTCAGTTAATTAATTTTTAGCAGTCGGGTTTTTTGTTTTTATAATCATTTGTTTTATTTGTATACTCGTTGAAGGGATATGAACTAAGGCTGCGAGCTGAGAATGCTAGCTTAGATTAATTATTCAAGCGGCGCTGGGCATGGGTCAAGCTGCGGAATACCGCTCTTAATCTTACATCGCAAGATTCACATAGCTATGATCAAATGTACAATCGAAACGAAAAAAATAAAAAACATAGCTACTCGTACATTATTCAAGTATAGTGTTGCAGTTGTTAATGTAACTATTAATTTGAAGTTAGAATGCAAAACGTGTCTTCAAAGTATATCTTATATCACTAAATCTGCCGAATAATAGTCGTTTCGTAGCTTAGCTTCACCGCTTGGCAATCTAGCAGGTAGTGGAAAGACATCCTAATCCCAACACAATCTAAATCCCTTTCCACTGATGATACATGAATTGTGTATTCAAATTGCACGATTAGTGAGACATTCTCATTGTCTACTCCAATTCACGGAGCTGTTTCAATAAACATTTAAATTGGACTCAGAGCAACAAAGCCGTGTATGCCGAGGCAAATTAGCAATTGAGACAATAGATAGGAGCTAGGTTGCGGTAATAAGTTATGGTAATGGTGCATTTGTATCTCGAGGGGCAAATGAGGATGGTTGCTGGGTAGAAGATAGTATGTGGTATGAAGTGTTTTGATTTTAACTTGTAACAGTGTAAGTTGATACGGGTAGTCAGAAGGTATAAAATCTGGTACCAGTTTTGGTTCAGGTTCAGTTAAATATTAAATAAAACAGTTTATTTCTTTAACGGTTATTTTACAATATTATTCAGTGGCTGGAACTACCCAGGAAGCACGTAGTAATACTTGTATTGGGTGGTGCCGCGCTCCGGTTACTAAACTGTTTTAAGTAAATTTACAAATAAGAACAAAATGAATGTAAAGGCAAAGATACTGGTAGAATTCTTTGTGTATGCGTGTGTGAGTGTGTGTGTGTGTGTGTGTGAGTGTATGTGTGTGTGTGTGAGTGTGTGTGTGTGTGTGTATGTGTGTGCCAAAAAGCAAAGTTTTTCTGAATTATGCTCCTATTGGGAGATTTTAGTTACTGGGTTATATTGTAAAGGTCAGATAGGCAGTTGCTAAAAGTAAAATACTGGAATTCAGCTCAGTTCCCAACATAGTAAGGAAAGATTAGCCAGAATAATTGATAAACCGTGAAAGCTGAAGATATTAATAATTTATTTCAAAACCCATAATTTTGGGCTTGTCCACATCACCACGTCACGACGTCGTTAACATGAAACGGTGCGGAGTCGCGGCGTGGCACGTTGACTTGACGTGCTAATTTACGTCATTGTGACCTTAAAGTGCACATCACGATTCGTTTCTGACAGTTACAGCATTTCTGACATCTTTTTAAACATCTGTACGCTAAGACTATTAAACATCAACTGAGCGAGCGCATCGCCACGTACCGCTTCTGATGACGTCCGACACGTCGTTCCGCAGACCGTGCATTAGAACGTCACGTCTATAAGCCGCACCGCGACCTCACACCGTTCCACGTTGGCGACTTCGTGACGTGGTTATGTGGAAAAGCCAAAAATTGTCTTGTCTAGTGTTCTGGATTACAAAAGTAGCACAAAGTAACAAGAAAACTGCAGAACAATTATATATGAACTCAGTTTTTTTTTATAAATTACATACTACATACCATCTTTTTTATCGTCTGTATATCACATCAAAAAGCGTGATACAAGATAATGTCACTAAAGTTAAAGTTCTATTGTATTACCTGTCTCTCAATTACATGCCAATTTTCCAAACAACTTATCCAAAATCCAATCTACTCTCTAGCATCTATTGTACACTCCTAAAATCAAAACTTCCCATATACTTAACTATCTGGAGTACCGTTCCCTCCGTGTTTAGCTTCAATCCGGCCTCAATAAAATGACACTCATTGTATTTCAATTGCTTTCCGAGTGTTTTCTACGGCTGTGCTGGCAATAAACGTAGCAGATTCTATTACCTTGGCAATACGATTGTTTGGTACGGGAAACGTGTGATCCTGGTGTGTGGTGTAAGTTAGGAGATGAAGGTAAATGGTGGATGTATTATTTCGATTTGAGTTTTCGGCATTTATGACTATAGTTAGTATACTTTACTTTTGTATGCCAGATATTGGTAAAACATAGTGCACATATTATAACAATACTTAACCATGCCTATGTTTTACAAAATAAATGATTGATTGATTGATTGATTGACATTAACTATCGACAATGCCATATCGTCTTGAAGAATGTCTAGAATGTGAACGCTTTATCATTGCGCCACAGAACTGTAAACTTTTCATAATACGTTAGCCTAATTCTTATTTTTTTCTTATTATTTTTCTACCAGGTAATCGTTAAAATCTTACTAATATTATAATCTATACTAATATTATAAAGCTGAAGAGTTTGTTTGTTTGTTTAAACACGCTAATCTCAGGAACTACTGATTGGAATTGAAAAAATATTTTTGTGTTGGATAGTCTATTTATCGCTACGACCAATAGGAGTCGAGCATAAATGAAAAATGTTCCAAAAACGGGTAAAAATATTTCTTTTTGACAGCTTCCGTTGCGTGCGCTGCAGCGGTTAAAGTAACGCAACATTCATGTATGTAGGGTAGGTAGGTAGCCAGTTGACGGGAGCGAAGCCGCGTGGGACAGCTAGTAATATTATAAATGCGAAAGTTTGAAAGAATTTATGTATGTGTTACACAATCACGCCAGAACGGCTGAACGGATCTAGATGAAATTTGGCACAGAGATAGATAGGAATAGCACAGAATACTTTTATCCCGAAAATATGTTCCCTTCTGATATTTTTTTTGATATTTATGCGGGCGAAGACGCTGGCAGAAGCTAATACTTTAATATGTTGGAAAAACTTTATCATGCTATTCTTGATGACTGTATTCAGCATTATATCCTATATTTTCTTAAAATACTACATTAAAAAGAGATATTCATAGATAGGTGATTGTATACAGGTAACTGAAAAATCAAAACAGCTGTATTTTAAAACTATAGAAATGTTTTTATCCGACAACGGCGAAGCAAAAAGACTACCACTTTTCAGAATGTATTGTTTTGTTACGGTAGGTTGGCATATGACTACGACCATGGTTATCCTCTGCGGAATAGTTTGTACATACGAATTTCAGATGAGAATATTTTCTTGTTTCATACTTTTTAGAGCGTGATTTTTCAGTAGTCGGGTTTTCGTTTTTGAACATATTTTTTTACTAAAATTTAGTCTAAAGCACGCTAAATCCCCGAACCCCGCTTTCACTCTTGTTTTGGAACATCGCAATTCCCTTACGGTCATAGCCATAAAAAATAGATATAAAAATGCTGCGTCGTGAATGGGGTTCAACGGGACTTTAGGATATAAAGTTATTTTATGTTATCCTAAATTATTATTACTCTGATTTATGATGACACGTCGATGACGTAAATCTTAGTGCTTACGATGATGATCATTATCTTTGAGTGGTTGTTTCAATGCGCTTGATTGATTAAAAGGGATATTAGTTACTAGAAACAATTGTTTTTCTATTGTGTCTGCTAATTAGCACTCAAAGGGTTAAGTATGTTATAATGGTGTTAATTGCTTGGCAATGGGGATGTGGTTAGGTTAGGTTAGGTTACACATTATTACACCAAACAAATACAAATTATTACACCCATTGGGCTGTTTGATGGCCGAAGCATTAGACTTCGTTTCAATTTTTTTTTTTAATGCTTTGCCCCCCTCTAGGAATTTCTTCCTGTATCGTGGGTGCGTTAACAAACATATAAACTCACATACACAAACATCCAGAACCGGAACAACTATCTGTAGATCATACAAATATTTGTTCCGTGCGGGAATCGAACCCGCGACACGCAGCGCAGCAGTCAATCGCTCAACCACTGCGCTAACCGTGCGCCACTGCGCTAACATTGATTTGAGTGACTATATTTTGTGTAGTATATTAGTACTATCTAAAATTGAAACGGTATCTACAGTCTAGCCATACATCCTACATCTTTTAACCACCGATGTATAAAGCTGCAAATTTTAAAACTCTTTCTTTCTTCTATTTGTGAGTCTGTCTGTGGCATCCTAGCTTCCAAACAACTAAACCAATTTCAATGCATGTATATTTATTAGAAGGCTGGTTTTTAATACTACTTTATCAAGAAAACTGGCAATTGAAAAACTATCATCACCATTTTCTCTCTTTTCAGTGGAAGTAACAGGCTACAGTGCGGACAACTGCTCAGTGTCCTACACATCGTTCAACAACGAGACCCTGGTCGGGTCTGTGATCAGGTCAGCTAGCGTGCTGGTCCTCCCTGAAGGTCTGCACCGGACTGATACACAGAGCGCTTACTTCTGTGCTAATGGTAAGTCAATTACGAATAAGTTAGCCTTTATATGAAACCGAAAAAAACTAGGCCTAATGAGAACATTGTATCATCCTGATTTCCTTCGTTCAACATATACCCAAAGAGAGACTGGTAGAAAATACCTTGTAGCATTAAGTCCACCTACCTACAACTACTGTACATAAAGTTTAAATTACTTATATACTAATATATATTATTTATTCCAGCCTGCTGTTGTGCTTTGAATTCAAAACATATATTTAATTTTCTTACTTCTTCCTTTTTAGAACACCTGGCAGTATCATCACGAGGATCTTGGGAGTGGCAATGGGTGGCAGCACCAAGGAATAGAGCAGGATTAGTGCTAGAACTGCGGGCGCAAGGGGCAGCTCATGTGGCGCTATCTGCTATACGGGAACCTTCTGACGATATGTACCGAGTTGTGTTTGAGAGGACCAGGGTTTGGATTGCAAAAGGAAAACATGGTAAGTGGCCTATGTATTTACAATAAAAAACTAAATGTATGTTATAATCATGAATTAACACAGCATCTCACCCAGACGAATTTTTTTTTGTTAGTTATCGAAATTTTCATTTGTCTTTTACTGAATTTTAAATTCCCTAATGTTTATGCAAACTGGTTCCTTTAAAAGGCGGTAAGACACCAGCAATGTTACCTATGTAAAGATGCAGCCAATTAATTAGATACTTATTAATCGTAGTATCAAGTGGTACACTATACATTACACCACTACCTTAGTCACGCATCCTCACAAATCATCACTCTCTTGCCCAGGTTACGACGTCCACTTAGCAAGTGCAGAACAAACTGAGAGCGACGAGGACTGCTCCGGTGCAGATTCCTGGTGTGCCTGGTGGGTGTGGTGGGAAGGAGGTCGGCTGTCTGTTGGAAGAGGTGCCGCGCCTTCGGAGAGGAGGCTCCTGGTCTGGCCGCTAGCTCCTGATATGAGGATCAAGTTTGTCGGCTTCAGCGCGCTTTGGGGTGATAAGGCTGATTTTAGGTGAGTTCAGTCTGCAGGTCATTGAAGTTTTCATTACTTGGTTAACAGTGGTATAAGTGACATTCGGTCAGTTACAATTAATGTTAAACAACTCACTAACAATTTCCTCTGATCTAGAAGAAAACAATATATCTTATTTGCCTTAAAAAAAATCAGCTTGTCAGTCGTGAGTCAACTTGCAAAGTAAAAGGTTGTTGAGATTTAAAAATACAGTAATAGTTCTAAAGAGAAACGTTTTTTTTATGTTTCGAAGATATCGAACAAATTCCGTATGTTTTTTTTGAATGTACTTTTATTAATACTAACGGACTATGTTTCAGAATCTGGAACTTCAACGAAGAAGCAGGCTTCTCCCAAGTACTTGAACTCGGTCTACCTCATGGCGTGGTACCTGGATCGGCAAGCGGAACTCTCCTTGTATCTGGCGGTCTACATCTTCCTCTGTATAGTCTCCAGACAGACTCTACTGACCAATGGGCTGAGGTTTGGAGGGACTCACAATTGTCCGCTGCTTCGGCCAGTTTGGCACCATTGTTGGCGTTGGAACATATACCACATTTGGTCGATGATGCTGAGAGGGAAAGGATTTTGCGGAAGCTGCCTGAACAGGTAACTAATAATCTCTATAAAATCATTTTACCACCTTTATCCCTCCCTATATTACTTTTCAAATTAAACCTCTTCTTTGATGTTTTTCTCTCATTTGTTTCCTGTCAGTCGTCACATTATTATTCAATCCCTTTTAAAATTTTTTTTATAATAATCCATTGTCCGTTCATTTGTTGTTGGTTTCCTCATCCAATATAATACTTACATCCTTATTTTTTCGGTTTTTCGAAGAAATCATACAACTAAAAATCTCGCTCTTTTCAGGTGCAAGTATTGCTATCCTTCAGAAAAAGCGACAACTCCTTCAGTGACCACCCAGGAATGAGTAGCCATCTATCAACAATCAAAATACTGGAAATCCTAACAAAAATCCAATCTTACTACCCAATTGACCCAGAGTTACTGCAAAACATCAAGAAATGGATACAAACCCGGCAGAATCCAGATGGTTCCTTCACACCTTTGGCTGCAGATAAAGAAGTGGATTACTATCCAGTAGATATAACGAAATCTAACGGTACAACAAAGGAGGTTGACGTCAATGAATATTATTACTATGATAAAGATGGTAATATGACTCAGGAAGAAATTGACTGGGAGAGAAGAGTTGAAGTGACTGCGGAGACTTTGGTAGCTTTGCTTGAAGTTGGAGTTGAGAACCAGGTTGATGCTGATGTGGCGAAAAAATCTCAAAATTACTTGGAACATAACCTTCACAACTTAACGTCACCGGCTGCTCTTGCTGCAACTGTCCTGGCGTTAGTCCTTGCAAGGTATTAACATTTTCTTTACTTCGAAAAATAACTTGAACTACAGATTAACTATGGCACTAAGCATTTTATTCTATTAATCTTAAATGTTATGTGGCCGATAGCTGAAAATTAATCGAACGTAATAGAAAAGTATATAAAGGGTTATATTACTGGAGCACTAAAACTTTTTTTAAATCTTTTTTTAGGAGTCCAATCGTACCAGAAGCTTTAGTGATTCTGCGAAATGCTTCAACAACCGAAGAAGGCGAGTTTGGATGGCCAGCACCGAGGAAGGACGCTGCTGATTGGCTTCTAGAAGAAACATCAAGGAATATAAAAACAACGTCTTATGGTAAGGACACATACAAAATTGTTATATATAATTGATTCCATGTTAGATTTTTGTTTGAGTTTTTAAGCAAGAACTGGTGAAATCAAGTGATATAATTTTACTACATTTGTACTTTACTACTACAGCAATGTGTGTAAATTCTGTTAAGGTATAGCTCAAATATTGATAAAAATATATATATAAATTTCTGTTATGCTGTTTAAGCTTAAATTTTGATTTAGAGTACATTATTATTTCCGATTTCAAAGCCAGGTGGACCACTGCAGTAAGAATTTAGTCATATGAGGTTACTCCAATGACCCACAGCGCGATTGTGGAGCTTCGTCTAAAAAAAATGCCTCACCTTTTGTCGTGCTCTCTGTGCAACAACACCTGCACCCTGAAAGTCCTTTACGAGGCGAATGCTAATGCTATCGACGTGGCTAAATTCAATACAAAATACGTGTTGGAATAATCAATACGGCGAAGTAAAAGAGTTTTATTGTAACCTGTAAATGACATGAATGTTACAGAAGCAGTAACGATGGAGCAGTACGTGGCGGGCGTGCGCGTGCTGCTGGCGGCGTGCGCGCGCGGCGCGCTGGCGGAGGGCGAGGCGGCCGCGCGCTTCCTGTACTACCGCGCCTCCACGCTGCAGCGCCACCCCAGCCTCGCCTACAGCGCCACGAAGGCGGCCGCGCAGTATGCAGCGTTGGCTCATGATAGGTGTGTACTGCTTCGTCTGTTTCCTTATCCCGAAATGATGGCAACTCTCTACAAGTGTCACGGCAAACATACATTTAGTGCAACATTGGATACCTATATTTAATTTCGTTTTTTCACTACCTAGTCTATTATAAAACACATTGCCTAAGAAATTCGTTTCGAAATATGAACATTTAGACACAAGATTATAAAATAAAAATTAAAAAAACCAAAATTACATAATAACAGTTACGAAATGACTTTTGTATGGAGTTTTGGTATCATTATGTAACTGGCAGAATGATACTGAACCTGTTTCCTCTCAAAAAGGCGCGCGTTGATTGTCTTTATATAGTCTGTGGTTTTTAGTCTGAACGTTTCTAATAAATTGTTGCTGGAACTTATTTGCATTTAACTAGTAAGCTCATCAGGTAGTAGAAAAATAATCATTCGTGTCTCGCAGAAAAAAGCTTTATTTTAACACTCGCATGTAGCGCCGACTTGAGCCAAAGGCGAACGTCGAAATTGGCTACATCGCTCGTGCTAAAATCTCGACTATTTATGCTCGACACAAAATATACTATTTAATGGAATCAATTTTATCAAGGATCTTCCAGGAGTTTTATGCAAATTATTAAGTTGATTACACCAGCGCCAGATACAATCATATCTCTGAAAATGAATGTACCAGAAAGAAAAAAAAGAAAAAAAAAAAAGAAAGCCATATATATTTTTTTACATTTCCTTTTTTATTAAAATCGTTATTATTATATTTACTTCTTCTATATTTCAGGCACCGAGCTCTCACAGTATCACTAGCAACCGCAGGAATGGAGCTAACAGACACTTTAGAACTACGGGCCCGTACTCCACCGCGACCACTACAACTGCCCGGCTTACCTACTAAAGTGTTTGTGTATGCTACTGGTGCTGGATGTGCTACTGTTCAGGTACCAACCTACAACAAAACTTCTTTACTTGATATCTTAAGCAAAGCAATTGTAGTTAGGAGTTAATTTCTATCATAGTACCTTTCTGTCATGAAGTCTCTGTCTCAGTCTGACATCGTCTGTCAAGGTTTGCGTCTTTTGCATTATATAAGACTTTGATGATCATAACTTCTTCAGTTTTAGAGGTCAGTTAAAATGAATCCGAATGCTAAAACCATGTGTGTCTTAAAATCTTTTTTTTTTTATATCACATATGCCTACATGGGCACTTATAAAACGTCGACAAAAGATACACAGTTCGGGTTGGTCGTTTCCTATGGAGAAGTACCGGCAAGAAACTCCACGGTTACTCTTTAAAAAAATGGTTTTGTTTACCATTATTTCCATGTTACAGCATTAGTACTCAAATATACTGTATGTGTGTGTGTATGTCTGTGTGTGTGTATTGTACTCATTCTTTATGTCATTGGTTTGTTAGTCTGTAAGCCTTCTTTAAAATAAATAAATAATAAATAAATAATAATAATATGGGGGGACAACGTAATCCCGACAATAAGTCGTAAGAAACTAAAAAAAAAAGATTATATAAACGAGATAAAAACTTAACAAATGTTAACAAGCATCTAGAAGAAATATTGTGTTTTCTCTTTTCAGGGAACAATAACTTATTCTACGTACACACCGAAACCTGAAAATGCTTTGTTGAACATTCAAGCTGCTATTATTGAAGAGATTCGTCCTGAGAGAAGTAGCATTGAAGACCTGCAAGGCAATCTACCTACATTGATCATCAAAACTTGTTTCAAGTGAGTATACTTCCTGCTGGCTTTGTCTCGACATTGTTTTCGCTTCCAACATTTTTCAATATACTCGTATTTGACTTTATAACTTAAAAATTGATATTGATAATATTTTCCAGGTGGAAAGGCAAGGAGCGTTCGGGAATTCTTCGACTAGAATCATCATTATTTTCTGGCTATGAGTTGCATTCAGTTAATCCTGTTGTATTGGATGGCGCCACTTTTGCTGACTTACATTATGGATCTCGAGGGGAATCCGTGTGGTTCGTGTTTGCTAACGTAAGTATTAAAATATTAATAATCATTCCTTATATACTTCAACAGGGATGTTTGCTGGGTAGAAAAATGATAATACTATTTAGTCCGTCAGTGAGTTACGCCTTAAAGTTTACAAGAGGTACGCCTTATGATAACATGCGATATCATGCTTTGAAATATCGTGAAATGTCGTGACATTATACGCGCAACGCGTGATATCGTGGTCATTTTATGTTTGCGTGTCAAAAAAAAAGATACGTGTCCAATAATTTTACTAATCTATCTGACGGACAAAACATAATTTTCAGTAAACTACCCTACTTTCTTTAATTTATGATGTCTTCATGTTCATATTCTCTTTACAGATCAGTTCTACCTGCCCTGTCTGTGTGACTTATGAGGTGCGCTCCAAATTCGTTATCACCAGCTTACGACCAGCGTTTGCCAAAATATATCCTTCAACACGACCAGACCTCGCCGTCGAAACATTCTTCCATGCCAGACCTGGAAGTCCACTCCTTCGAGGAATCACTGACGATGATTTTATCACTTGGTTCGACAAAACTGAACTAGCTAGCCTCAAAACTAGTGCAACCATTGATAATATTTGCGAATGCGGACGAATTTGCAGCAGGGATTACGAATTTAGGAAGAACTATGATGATCATACTGAAGGTAGTAGTACCACGGAACATGTTGATACTACCTCTACTACAACAGAAAATACTACGGTACCTACAACAGAACCCTCGACAACTGAAGAAACTACGACTTCTGAAGCCAGTACTTCAACTAGTACAACCGAAGCTGTTAGAACTACACATGAAACTACCATAATGGTTGAAACCTCAACAGACAGTTCTCCTATAATCAAAATCGCGAGTATTGACGATCCAATCATAATACCTACCGTAACTTACATAAACACAACAGAGACCCAAGATGTTAATAACGACATAGGACTGTTATTGCCAAAGATCAATGGAGAACTAATCGTACCAAAGTCGGTATTACCAAAGACGTCAAAGAAAGAGGAAATTAAGAAAAAGCCACTGCCTAGAAGAAAGGGAACTCTAAAAGCCACTTATGGAGATAAACATGAAAAGTTCTTCCTAAAGGTGAAGGAAATTGTAAGTTCCGTTACCACTACTGCAACTCCAGCTTCTGCAACTACAGACAATGTAAGAACGGCTATGGAAAAGGTTCAAGCAATAATTAACAAAGAGAATGTGAAAAATCCAGTGCCAACTCCTGTAGAAGTTAATAAATCACTACACAAAATCATCCTTGAAAAAACAAACATTGTTGCGCCTCTTCTCCCTGTAAACATGGTGGTCAATGTAACACAAAACAAAACTGAAGTTCGTAACAAAACTTCAAACGCAAATATCACAAAAACAAACAAAAATGATATAACAGAAAATAAAACCACAGCAAGAGCTGTACCAATAACAAACAATGAAATTACGACTGTAAGTCCAGCCAAAACAATGGTACCAGTTGCTTTTCTTCATCCGGAAACCATACCGCATACAATAACAGCAATCACCAATTACAATATCAAATCAATACACTATAGAACAAAGAAACCTAAAGCCATCACTCAAATCAAGAAACCTCTAATTAACTCAATTCACAATGCTACGAAGCACAACAAAAGCGATGATATCGATTCTGATATAATTAACAAAACGAAAAAGAAAACAGTGATGCCTCAGAAATACAATGCAAAAACAATGAAGTCGATAAACAAAGAGATACACAAAATACCGCCGACTCCAATTTCCGAAACTTCAAAGACACTGTCGGAAGCACTCAAATATGATATCGCCCCAGAAAACAAGGGTGGTTTTGAAATTTTAGACAAGAACAATTTATGGGAATTACTAAAAGAAGGATCTGATAACGATCCTTCTAAACTAGAGGAAAAACTACATGTTCATAATAGACTAAATATGTTAGGATACAACATGTCTAATGTAGATGATAACCGATCATTATAAACTTTATTGTTATATAATGTATAAGATATAAAGACTTCAGTATAAATATTTTTGTAACACAGTATGCCACTTGAAACCTGTAATAAATTAATCATGAAGATGGGTTTTTGGGGCAAATGAGTAATTATAAAAAGAAAGGTCGGATTTGAACTACTTAACGCTACATAAAGTCAACTGTATGTGTTTGATCTAATCAAAATGCCGCAAATTCCGAATCACCCATCTTCATCTAAAATAAAATTGTTGAAAATCTCGAACACGATTCCTAAAGCACGTTTTATTGTTGATTGTTAGAATGTATTGCACTCATCTGAATGATTTGAGTGAACGATTGTGTGAGCTGTAAATATTAAGTGTAAGCTAACTATTGACTAAGGAAAGCGCTGTGACCTATGACTTTTATTATACGTGTGACTTCTTTGCTCAAAAGCAAAGTTTTTGTTTCTCTGACCCTAGAAATAAAGCCGAAGTATTTACGGCTTCGTAGTCTCAAATGGAATGTAAACAGTAGTTTAGAGTAAGTTATTCTGAGTCATTCTTTATTAGTTTGATTTTTGCTTCAACTTAGATGCTACTATAACTTTAGGAGAGCTAGATAATGCTGTTTTTAGTGTACTTAATGGGCTGCCTATAGCGTTCATTTTATTTCTTATCTTCATAATAAACTTCTCTGACTACTTCAATGAATCTACTCCAGTTTGATATTCCATTTGGTGTATATTTTTATCAATATGCTCAAAATACCTATTGTTTATCGTTTACTAAATACTGGTTGCTCTAGAGAAGATGTCCCTCTCTTCCTCCACTTATTTTTTTTGGACATTCCTAAGGTTGTAAAGGTAGCCCTTATATTATTAGTATAGTGAATCCTGATTTATCTAATGTAAATAGGATATCTAATTGCCAAAATAATCGTTTACCCCCTATTATAAATAGTTGTACTAGTGTTTTAGATATGTAATTGTAATGCTAAAGCCCCAGAATTTCCATCCGTCTATCGTCTTCTGTATCTATTGTATGTAAAACGTAGTTCTAGTAGCTGTCTAGATGTCTTTTGTTGTGTCTAGGGATTGTGAATCGATGACTTGTTGCCACAAATTCCTTTCATTTCCTTTTGTAAACTATTGCTTTCATTGGTCTTTCATCTTTTAGCGACATCTCTCGGCAGTTTATGGCCTCAGTGAGTCTAACATTTTTGATAGGAGCGTCCTTGTCAAGTTGTACAAGCATGGCAGCGTTGGCGTTCTTTGATTTCCGTGTATGTGTTGTTTTTAACAACAGTAGGTAGATGGCGCTGATGAAATGATTCAGTACAAACTAACCATATTCTTTGCGATAGTACCATCGTCACATCGTTCCTATTTTAAAGACTAACTTTTTTTTTAAACTGGCTTTTGTAACACACCAAGTTAAAAATTCACAATACCCATGTTCCTGTAGTTTTTTAGATTTCAATTTTGTATGACTGTATGCATGAACTGTTCTTACCTGAGAATTTACGTAGAACTTATCTCCTATTCCTAAAACTATAACGTCAATAATATGGCTGTTTGTCTCAATCGCCAGCAGAAAAATTAACTGCCCATAGGCCTTCCCTAGTCTTCCTTTTGTAATATTGATATTTAGACTGTTTCCTATTTTCTGTAAGTCAGCCCTTCGTGACTTATCTCCCGTATTCTCCCTTTCTCTTTTACTAAGAATAGCAAAACTTCTTGTCTAATTTTCTAAATACTAACAAAATTACCTTTTGATTGTAAATATAAGATAATGTTTCTCGTATAGCTTTTTTTATTGTATCTTATAAGAAAAATATTTTAGGCGTTGCACCGATGCGTCCCTACAAGCGACCCTGGTGTCTCTTATTAGTATTACAATCAAATGTATAGTGTCATCCCTTTATTCATAAGAAATCTAAGAATATTAAAAAAATTGTTAATCCATGTCTAATCGTAAATAATCCAGTTCCTATATCCATCAGCAGACCGTCTAAGGTAATAATTCATAAACGTATTACTTTGAAATGATTCATCAAACTTTCTAAAAACTTTTAAAGATTGTAAAAACCTTAACGAACTATCGAATCTTAAATCAAAACTGCTGTCAAATTTCATAATATTTATATCAAGATTAATATAATTGCAGGTTGCTGGATAGTTGATGTGAGATTTGACAGTGATCACAATGATTTAGATTGACTTATCATCTTCCACTAGTCTTTAAATGTATTTTCCATTAAAATAGGAAGTGCAGTTTGAAATTGAACATCTTAATTCCCAATCCAGACGAAATCGGCAAAAGCCATAAGAGCTTCAGTTTTTAGCCTTATTAGTACATGACCGGTCGAAAGCAACCAAGTTCTTATGAATAAGGGGAAGCTAAAAATTAAATTAAGCACGATTTAAATGTATAAATGTAAGGTTGTATGATAAATAGGTGCTTGCGCGGTGGATACACGTCAATTTTTCGATATTATGTAAAAAAAAGATCTCATTTCGATTGTATAAGGTTTAGTTTTAAATGTTTGTGCTTAAAGAGTAAGCTAGTCTTTCATTAAGTAATACCTCGATGTACTGAAACGGATTAGTAATAGGAAAAATAAATAATAATACATTACTCTCTGATTTTAATTTCTCATACCTCTCTGCATTTGAAAAAGATCTGCATCGTTACTTCAAGCAGAATTAACCTTTTGTTCTCTCTTTTTTTATTATCCTTTAACCTTTTTATTAAGAATTAAGCTTTGATGTATACACAGAACACACTACGTCATACACTTCACTCAGGCCCCTTTCTGTAGGAGGTAATGCACTGTAATCCACTACGAGGGCCCTGTACGCATTGGTAGATATCACTTGTCTTTAAATTCAAAGTACGAGGTATACCTCATACCTCATATATGACGTATCCGGGTTCCGGCATTTACTATTTGCCGGTTTCCTCCATTGTTTATATTCATCGTCTGAGCAGTTGTGTTAAAATTATAAAAAATACTTAAACTAAAGCGCCAACCTACATGAATCTCATTAATCAGGGTTGCATATTTCGTTTTGATCTAATACCTGTAACCGTCCGTTATGATCTCATCACTCTCAGGTGAGATTGTGGTCAAGCGCGAGCCTATAGATTATAAAAAACATAGTCATTGTAATTTATGCTCATAAATCACTTTATTACATGGAACTTACTAAAACGTAACTGACAAAATGTTTGTGTATTATAGGAGCATCACTACCTAGACTTTCAGTAGTGTTACTGTTCTCTATGGCCCAATCCTTCGATGTAAACAAATGTGATGAGATATTACCTTAATTGCCGATCATACATGACCTAGGTCAACATCATTACAGTTCGGAACTCACGGTATATAAAACTATGCTCTAATTTAGCTTTCCAAGTTCCATGCAAGTACGATATCACATAGGATACAATAGCTTGCTCCTTATAATCTTGATTAGAATACCAAAAGTGAATGGCGTGCACTGGGTTTATTGTCTTACTTAATTTCTATGTCCATGTGTTTCTGGTGCCATGTATATTTTGGGTGCTACGAATTACACACGCGTTCAGTGTGGTTAGGCGGATGCTTACTGACCATACTGAATGCCCACATAATGAATGCTGAGTGCGCACATAATTGGCCTACTTGTATCCCGGGCAACAACTACTGGTAAAGGTACAAGCTATTAGAACGCGATTGCGATTTTTTGCGCGATTTTGATGCAAGGTCCACACAAGTAATGTCAATGTTCTATCTTTAGTTTATAGGCTAATCTACTGAGAGATAAGTTATTGGATTCGGGCGTTAGTCGGTAGGAGTCCGACATAACACTCCGTTTTCTCCAGACGGCCCCTCCGTCTGAATCCATGAAGATTTCACAAAAATACTTTGCCTATTATCTATATAACCAATTCGATTTGTAAAATTATAGTTTTGGAAATAACATTTATTAGTATACACAACTTGACCAATCTTTATAAAATCTACACCTACAACGAACTTCAACTCCATAAATTCGTTATCTATAGCTCTGGCCACAATGAGGCGAATCCGGTGCGGGACCCGGGACGTAACTGCTCACATCAATTGTTCCAATAATAAAGAAGTTTTAACAGTTTTACCTCCATACAAGTTAGTTGACGTGCGTGGAAGTTCTGTCCCACATTCCTGGCGGGATTCACTTGAGTTTAAGTTTGACAAACAGCTGGCACTTTTCATTTCAACTGTCAAACTTTGTAAGAGCAGAGTTTTCTTAGTGTGAAGTAATGGTTGATTTTACGAAAATGTCAATTTCCTGTGTCAGTACATTGACAGAAACTGAATATTGACCCAATATTTAGGAGAAAGGTAATGCATCGGTTGTTACGGTATATCTTATAATGAAGGATAATTTACGTATAGCTAAAAAAAACTTAATAAAATCAAAGATCTCGACTAAACAAGAAGAAAATCATGCTGTGCAGTCGGAAGATATATATTCACGAACTGGCTGACCAAAACTAAAAATATCCGCCGATTGCACAGCATGATTTTCTTCTTGCTTACATCTTTCTAGTTCGCTTAAGCAGTCGGGTTTTTTGATTTTATTTACTTTTTATTTTACAACTCTTTACTTATATTTTTTTTTCGAATGATTTTTAAACTTATAAGATATTGTTTATTTACATAGATAAAAATATATACATTTTATAAAATACTATAGCTACATACAAATACTCTTAAATAAAAAACTACCTACTAACTAACTAAGCCTAAAAATAATCTAAAATATGGCGTCAAAAACTCCTCCCCATCCTTGTTCAATGGTACTGTGACCAAAAGACTGGCAGCATTGCCACGTTGTATGGCAATGCTTATTCTCTGACCGAAGTAAAAGTGTCAAGGGTCACGCGAAGTGTCAACTAGGCGTTTGGCAAGAGGTTAAACAAAGCGTGAGCTCTCAGGCCCCACGGGCCGAGAGTTTCAGTCTCAAACGGCTCAAAAATATAATTACTGATGAGGTTATTATATTGCCGCCTCTTGAGGTTCTCTGCAGTCGCAACGGCAGCGTCAGCAAAGTATTACGATCTAGGAAGATGGAATGGCGCAAGAGTATTGGCACGAGAAGCGTCATTTTTGTAAAAACTTCTAAAAACCCTTCATTTAGAAACTTTATGGGTTTGGACGAAAAAAGGAATTGGAACCCCTACAATATGGCACCCAAATAGTTGATTTTTAACTTCACTTATCTAAGAACACTTGGGCGGTCTAAACCTATCTAACGATGTCTTATTTATAAAAATCCTATTGCTATTTGAAAGATATGAGGTAATAAAGAATATTACATACATACAACATACGCACGTAAAACATAACCCTTTCTCTGCAGCCGGGTAAAAAGAGATGACTATTGAAATTACAGCAAATTCCGGTACTATAGGTACTACTAAATAAAAACTCACGCTGCACCGGCCTAAAATAAATTACATAGCAATAAAGCGGGAGGTTGACGTATTGCATTCTAATCGAGATAGAAATATCTAACTTCTGAACTGATAAATAAGTTAAACCTTAAATCCATTTTTGAACTATAACTTCTTAGGTTCGATAATTAGGTGGAGGTAATTATAAATAAAAATCGCCTTGAACAGATCTGTCTAACGACATAATTATATCTTAAAGCTATTGAGGTAAGGGGCAGGATTAACTTTCGGTTTAACCTAGCAAACCTTTAAAACATTGCTCCTAAATCGGCATCACGAAGGCCAATTTTTAAAGAGGGTTAGGGTTATAAAATGATGATGAAAAGGCACAGTCTATCAAAAGGAATTAATTGACGAAATACAAGAATTTAAATGACATTTGTGTCTCGCATTTAGAGCTCCTCGCCGTTGCAGTCGTCATAATAAGTAATTCTCGCCTTGAAGAGATCTATCCAACGACATATATCTTATACGCTATTGAGGGTGGGGCAGGAATGCCCATTGTCCTTTCAGGGACGCAACGAGGATTAACCGCATATCGTTAGGTGCATGAGATAAAATAACGATGTCAAGAGAGCGACGTATACAGATACAGGGTTCCCAAAAAAAAAGTTTTCTTTTCCATACAAAGTTGTCGGCAGCAGACCAAAATTTGTATGGGAAATACATTTTTTTTTGAGAATGACTATGATTTGCTTGGAGATAGTTGTTAATATACATGGCCAAGCAGTATTTTAAAATATGATCGCACCTTTCCGGACACCCGATATACGTACAATAATATTGCACAATATTTATATTGTTAATAATATTGAATACCCCCTTAATAATATTCACTCAATAAAATTGACAGTTTCAAATAATTAATAATTTTACAAATTCGCATTAATATTTTTGTGCGACCAACATATCTGACGACGAAGTTTTGGTGGCAGCCATACTGGTGGTTTTGTTGAATATACAAACACTAGCTTCTGCCAGCGGCTTCGCCCGCGTGAATGACGAAAATTGTCCCGAGGGAACATATGCCCGGGATAAAAAGTATCCTATGTGCTATTCCTGACTATAATCTATCTCTGCGCCAAATTTCATCCAGATCCGTTCCGTAGTTTTTGCGTGAAAGAGTAACAAACATACATACATCCATCTGAAGTGTGCAGCTCGCCCAACCTTATATTTGTAACTGCACACACCTTTTATGAGCATTATTACACGAATCGTTGAATCGAACACTTCTCTTTTATTTCGATTACATCACTCTAATACATGGCGACCCTTAGCCAGCAATTAAAATTTTGCAACTTACGTAAAATGCGAAGACGTCAATAGTTGAAGAAATCCTGAAAAATATACTGATAGAAGTTTATGAAGACGGAAAATTTAGAAGAAAGAAACAAAAGAAGATTAAAAAAAAAAAAAGAAAAAAAACAGAATCCAAGAATAAGTGTGAAGCGGTGAAAATATTAAATAAGAAGACAGAAAAGGAACGTTGCTGCCGGGTGCCGGGAGAATGCTCAAGCCTTATGATGAGAGGATATGCAGGGCGCCGGGAGATAAATCGTTCGGGTCCGATGCGGAGCAGCTGGGAGTCAGTTCGAGTCCAGTGCCGAGGAATCCGTTCATCCACACCATGTAAGACGTCGTGACCTACGGAGTCAGTTCGAGTCCAGTGCTGAGGAGTCCGTTCATCCACGCCACGTGACACGTCGTGACCTACTTATACGTTGTCAGTACAATACGTACCTACTGCAATGTAAGTTTTGCACTGCAATTTTTTTTTAATATTCTACAATATTCCATAATATTGTAATTAGATCATGTTGTATTATTTTATATTTCGATTTGGGGAATAGGAATGTCCCAACAATTGCAAGATTTGCACGCTAAATTAAAATATTTAAGGGAATATTTAGTGAAACTAGGTCCAGATAGGCGTAGACAAGATTTAGCTTATAAGAAACTAGTAGAAACAGAAAAGGAATACAGTAAACTGGATTGTATTTTGACTCAGTTGAACCAAGAAATTAAAGAACGCAAGCTAGACAAAGAAACTTGTGAGGTTTTCCAAACATTAATCCATGAGATTCAATCAAATTATCAGAAAATAAAGGGTTTACTGACTTTAGTAGATAGTAGTAGTCAAACTAGTTCTAAGGATTTTATAGAACATTCAAATAGTGTTACAAAAATGGCTGAAACATTCGATATTAAAACTGCAATTTCCCTGTTGCCGATGATGAATGGCCAGGAGCAGGTGACAAATCAGCTTATTGATGGTATCTTACTTTATAGCTCGCTTATCAATGATGCCAGTAAAAGTCAATTGATACAGTTTGTATTAAAAACACGTCTCTCGCCTAGTGCAAAATTGCGTCTTAAAACTACTTACGCAGATATTGAAAGTTTGATAGAAGATATTCGCATTTATTTGTTACCTAAAAAATCATTTGTAGCATTACAAACACAATTGCTTAAGGCGACTCAAGGCCGTAGGAGCATAGAAAAATTCGGTACAGAGATTGAGGAATTGTTTGTGAATCTTACGATTGCTCAGGCTAACGATAAGCGTGATGCCTATGAGGTTTTGCGTCCGCTCAATGAGAAGACTGCAATCAAACGGTTTAGCGACGGTTTGGCCGATAAGCGGCTCAGCACCATCATTGCCTCACGACAGTTTGCGTCGTTGTCTGAAGCTATTACGGCTGCGGTAGATGAGCAATCCATGTCTGTCCAGCCACAAGACCAGGTTATGCAATTTAGGGCTAACCAAAACTATAAACGTGGAAGCTTTAGAGGTTCTCGAGGCCGAGGAAATAGACAGTTTTATAACAACAATAAAACTTATCATCATAATTATAATAAAAATTATGAAAATAGCACAGGTATAAGAACTTCATACAGTGTAAATCGAGGTAAACACACAGGTGGTCAGCGTCAGCATTTACGCGGACGTCCGGTGCGTTGTCAGCGTGTTCAGCATAACGCGCAACAGTCCAATGTCCAAGACAACTTGCGCAATGATCAGGCAAATAGTCATGAAAACTTAGAATTTTTTCGTACCTAAACCGTACACTCATTCAATTCTTAGTTTTAGTAATTTTTGTATTATTAATTGTCAATTACAAAATAGTAATGTTGATCTTAATTTACTGATTGATAGTGGAGCAAGCTTATGTGTGCTTAAGTATGAATGGTTGTCGCGACATAGGAATTTATTGAATTTAGTAAAACAGGATAAGATAGTTATTAAAGGAATTAGTGGTAATTTAGAATCTATGGGATACATTTATTTAGATATTTTAATTAATAATGTGACTTTTCAACAAAAGTTTCATATTTTTGAACACTTATCTTGCGCCGCAGAAGGTATACTCGGGCAGGATTTTTTTGAGCGCTATAACGCGGTATTAAATTATAAAAATGGTACTCTGAGTTTAGAAACCCGAGACCAGTCTGTTAGTGTTCATGTAAATAGGAATTTGTTTACAATTCCACCTCGTTGCGAAGTAATTAAACACATCCCGACGTCACACAATAGTGATTGCGTCATTTTGTCAAAGGAAATTTATAATGGTGTGTTCACAGCGGGTGTAGTATCGAAGCCACATAATGGACTTATTCCTGTTAGGATTTTAAATACAACTGATAGTTCGGTTAAGATAAATATTTCAGATCTAATTATTAGCTGCCTAGATAATTTTTATGTTTGCAAGTTTGACGACGATAGTATATCTGTGGATAGAGTTCGAACTTTGCTAACTACGTTACAACTACATACTTATTTAAATAAAGAGGAACAAAGAGGCATTGAAAACGTATGTGCCAAATATGCCGATGTTTTCCATTTGCCAGGAGATACGCTCACTACTACAAATTTAATAGAACATTCAATTAAACTAAAGGAAAATGCGTCTCCAGCGTACGTGAAGCCCTATCGATTGCCTAAAGCATTGAAAGGCGAGGTACAAAGACAAATAGATGAAATGGTTAAAAACGATATCATTGAAGAGACTATTTCAGAATGGTCAAGCCCAGTTCTATTAGTACCTAAAAAGACAGATAGGTCAGGAGAAAGAAAATGGAGACTTGTAGTGGACTATCGCCAACTCAATAATAGGATACAGGATGATAAATTTCCCTTACCTAACATCACTGAGATTCTAGATTCGTTATCTAACAACATCTATTTTTCAAAATTAGATCTCAGTCAAGGTTACTATCAGCTGTCTTTAGAAGAAAAGTCTAGGAAGTTTACTGCATTTACAACAGACAAGCAGTATCAAATGAAACGATGTCCAATGGGACTTAAGACATCGCCTAGTGCTTTTGCTCGTCTCATGACAATAGCAATGTCAGGGTTAAATTATAAATCATGCTTCTTATATCAAGATGATTGTATTGTCGTAGGAAATTGTCTTGAAACGCACAACAAGAATCTTATAAAAAATTTTGAATGCCTGAGAAGAGTGAATTTGAAACTAAATCCGATGAAGTGTGAATTTTTACGTAAAGAAATCGTTTATTTAGGGCATAAGATCACTTCAGAAGGTATATTTCCCGATCCATCAAAGGTAGAATGCCTGCAAAAGTACCCTGTCCCGCAGAATGTAGACGAAGTCAAGAGATTTGTTGCATTTGCTAACTATTATAGGCGTTTTATTCCAAAGTTTGCCGACATAGCCTATCCATTGAATGCGTTATGTAAGAAAGATGTAGCGTTCGTATGGAGTGATGAATGCGAGCGAGCATTTTACAAGCTAAAACAGATCCTTGTTAGTCCAACTATACTTGACTATCCAGACTTCAGCGATAATAATACTTTTACGTTACAAACTGACGCATCAAAACTAGGTTTAGGCGCCGTGCTGTCTAATAGTAATAGCAAGGTAGTCGCGTACGCCAGCCGTAACTTGAAACCAGCTGAGACACGATACCCTGTGATTGAGTTAGAATTACTTGCTATTGTTTGGGCGGTTCGACATTTTAGACCTTATTTATATGGGAAAAAGTTTTACATAAAAACAGACCATAAGCCATTGATTTATTTATTTAATATGACCGATCCTTCAAGCCGGTTGACAAAGTTTAGATTATATCTCGAGGAATATGATTTTGAAATCAGCTATGTCCCAGGACGGCAAAACGCAGCTGCAGATGCATTGAGCCGGATACCTATTACATCCAACAGCTTTTTTTTTTTTTTTTTTTTTTTTTTATTTAGATATAGGCTCGCGCTTGACCACCATCTCACCTGATGGTAAGCGATGATGTGGTCTACGATGGAGCACGCTTGCCTAGAAGTAACCTATTCACTCTTGACTTAAAGACCCCTAGATTGTAGCTATCGGGAAACACAGACTCCGGCAGAGAATTCCACTCCTTAGCTGTACGCATAATAAAAGTATTCTCAAAACGTTTAGTGCGTATGGGCGGGATGTCCACCATGTACCTGTGGCGCATCGCCGTACGTCTGGTAGTCCGATGATGGAACGGGCTGGGCGGAATTAGATCATGCAATTCCATCGCACACTCACCGAAATGTAATCGATAAAAAACCGATAAGCTAGCAACTCGGCGACGATGTTCAAGGCTCTGGAGCTTTGACTCAACCAGTGCCTCATCGCTGATGAGCTTCTTGGCCCGCTTTTCGATCGACTCTAGTGCATCGAGCTGGTATTTGGCAGATCCGTCCCAGAGATGAGAACAGTACTCCATGCATGATCGAACTTGCGCTTGATACAAGCTGAGCAGCTGTTCTGGCGTGAAGTACCTTCTCACCTTTGCAAGGATCCCCAGCTTTTTGGCAGCCAGCTGAGCAAATATAAATTAAAGGATATGAACAAGCATGTAGTATCGGTCATGACAAGGGCACAGACTCGAAGGTTACGTACTGACTGTGACAACAACGACATGACTACTGAGGTACCCTCTACTCCAAGGCCTGATCAACCTAAGGTAGTGGAAATTCTCAAACGACCAATTGACAGCGTTGAATTGATTTTACTTAGCAATAAAAATACATTAAATCAGATAGAAAAATCAAAACATTTCACTAGTGACAATGGTAACTGCAAATTCGTGCCTGAAAAGTCAGCAATTTTTGTAATTTCTCGATCGTTATCGACCGTAAGTGTGTTAGCGAGAGAATTACAACGTTTTTGCAAGCAAATCAAATTAAACGAGCTCATAATAATTAAGAACAAGCGCAACGAAAGTTTTGTAAACAATTTTATAAAGGAAATGAGTCATTTAAAAGATACTCCTAAGTTACTTGTTATTAAAGATGTGACTAGAGTTACTGACAAAGACACGAAAATTGTGATCTTGAATGACTTCCACCTGTTACCCACGAGTGGCCACGCGGGGGTAAACAGAATGTTAAATAATATTAGGAAGTACTATTATTGGCCAGGAATGAGCAATGACGTATCAGAATTCGTAAAGAAGTGTAGAAGTTGTCAGATTCAAAAGCATACCAATAGGCATACGAAGGAACCGATGGTTATCACATCCACGGCATCCACTGCTTTTGAAAGAGTTAGTTTAGATTTAATAGGTCCTTTAGATGTAGATAATTTAAACTATAAGTATATTTTGACATTACAGTGTGATTTAACAAAATACGTCGAAGCTTATCCTTTAGAAAAGAAAGATACTATTTCTGTAGCTAAGTTATTTGTAAACAATTTTATTCTGAGGTATGGTATCCCTAGAGAGATAATAACAGACCAGGGAACAGAGTTTATGTCATCAGTTTTCACTGAGATTTGCAATTTGTTGCATATTAATAAACTGCATTCAACAGCTTATCATCATGAAACTCTGGGAGGTTTGGAAAATACTCATAAAGTTCTAGGAGCTTATCTTAGAATTCAGTGTGACAATAACAAAACAGATTGGAGCAGTTGGCTTCCATTCTGGTGCTTTTCTTTTAATACTACAATGCACTCTGAGACAAAATACACTCCATTTGAGTTAGTATTTGGCAAAAATTGTAATTTACCATCTAATATAGCACAAAATGTATATGTTGATCCGTTATATAATCCAGATTCTTACCCTTTGGAGCTAAAATACAGACTACAAAGAGCACAAGCAGAAGCTAGAAATAACTTATTATTCAGTAAGGAATTAAGAAAAAATCATTTTGATAAAAATGTAAATCGGTTAATATATAAGAGTGGAGATTTAGTTTTAATCAAAAATCAAGTAGGAAATAAGTTAGATAAAATTTACTTAGGACCATACAGAGTCATTGAAGATGTATCACCAAATGTGAAAATTATAAAAGATGATAAGGAATATGTAATTCATAAAAATAATACAAAACTGTTTGTAACTTAAAATACTTTGGTTAATTAAGATAAGATGTTTTTTTGTATAATGTTATGTTAAAAAGTAAACAAAAAGTAGTGATGTAAGCATAGTTTAAGTAAAAAAAAAAAAAAAAAGCATTATGTACTTAGTAATAACAACATTTTTTTTTAAAAAAAGGGGAGGTGTAGTGTGCAGCTCGCCCAACCTTATATTTGTAACTGCACACACCTTTTATGAGCATTATTACACGAATCGTTGAATCGAACACTTCTCTTTTATTTCGATTACATCACTCTAATACACATCCATCCTCACAAACTTTCGCATTTATAATATTAGTAGGATAAATGAAAACGAATATGTGTAAAAGTATTGTTGAAAAGAAGGTCAGTCTAAACTCACACACAGCTAGATTTGATTACACGACCCTACGCTATACTGTGACTTACCAATCGCGACCGCTCCAAATAGTCAACTGAAAAATATTGCGCATTATTAAGAAAAAAAAAAGAAAATAATAATAATAATGCGCAATAAAATTTAAGCTCGTTCAAACTTTTGTTCAATCATTGCCCAATGTTTCAATACTACCCCTACACATTGAAAAATATTGTGCAATATTATTGCAGGTGTATGGGGCGTCTTACACTCTGTATACTCAATATGTAAGAAGTTTCACTTCTATCACTCGTATTTTCTTTTGTACTTGCTTGAAATGTTTCACTGCTGGCCAAAGATGTCCCCATGAATTTTAAAACACTCTTTATTAAATATCTAAAATGATAGGTACTTTCCATACTAATGTTTTCTCTTCGGCGTCTTGACTCTTGATTCAGTAGCCACTTTCAAAAATTTTGCCAGCCTCGTCAATAAAAACACGCTTCCATAGAATTGTCTACCTACAATCGAATTACTATTCCATTGCCGAACAAAATCTTATTTGTTCTTCACAAATATCCCAAATTACATAAACGATTCTTTGATTCGTTGAGCGCGTAATGTTTATTTATTCATTTGGTTTATTCTTTTGTTTTATTAAACTATGTTGACTGAAAGTGCCTACCTAAATAATAGTTTAAGGTTTTTACAATTCACTAGCAGTAGTTACTAAGTATTCTATAATACCTCGCTCCTTATAGTATTCGCAAGTGAAGTGAACTTGAAAATGTTAGTAGGTACGTCGACTGGGTAAAAGAGTAGAAGTGCTTCAACAAAATACGGCAAATCTCTCTTTCGATAGCCCATGGTTAATTACAACACTGAATAAGTATTCAGTGATGTAAGTAATTCAATCATCCATGATGAATATTTATTCATCATCGTTGGCCTTTTGATATAAGATTTGACAACATTTCAAAATAAGCCCCATCAATAAAACAATAGTACCAGGCGGTTACGCACTACACGTCCGTGTCCGTATTTTGTGTTCCGAGTTCAAAATGTTCTGAACTATGACAGACTATGGCGGATAGAGTTCGAATGTAGTGCGTAAGCTTGCGACAAGAAGTACTACGGCTACTTCGGAACCGAAATTTCACGGACACGGATCATGGACACAGACGTGTAGTGCGTAATCGCCCTTGAATATTCTATCCTGAGTGCAAACGAGAACTCCTTTTTGTATAACTAATGTGAGCTCGATAATTATTCCTGAATAATTATTTGTTCACTATTGATTTATCGATTAGAACAAATCATTGCTTGTAGGTATATTTATCGGTGTATTCAGCATCATGAAATGCTGTCAATTGATATATCAAGTATAATACTATAGAATTTCAAGATCAAAATAGTTCAGAGGCGAAAATTGAAAGGGATTAAAGTTTGTTTACCACATCAAAAGCATTAGATCCGAGAATTTAGCCTAAGGCAGTTCATGGCCTTGAGGAGAGGAATCTTCGAACTAACATCGTAATTTAAGCTTGTAACAAGACGTTTTGAATACAGTAGTATCATTTTCATTGTCTATAGCAAGTTATCAACAAAGGCAATACAATACTCTTCAGTTATTGGTTGAACTTCTTCGCTATTGGGGCTTTAACCTTTATAGGTACCAGTGATTTTCTAAGAGGGGGATGCGATTAACTAAGGGGCGACAACATTTAAAGGGGGGCTTGTGTCCGCGGGGCAAGTGCATACTACTTCTTCAATTCTACCCTAGAACCTTGTCCTAATCTTGTCATTAGCACACGTCTGGGGTAACAGTTCTCTTGTAACAACGTCTTCCCTTTCTTCGTTTTCTTTAACTAGAGAATTTTTTTGAGTTTATAAAAAAAAAATTACAAATTATCACTTCCTTTGCCAAATTATTACTTAACAAATAAACTCTTCACAAAAATTGTAACGCAAGCCTAATGTTTGGCAGCTGGATTGCCGTCAAGGGATATGGAGGTAAAAATCCTCGCGCAGATATGGGAATGGCGCGAGGAGGCGAAATGCCGGGGCGAAACTCCGTTGCCGCGACAAATCACGGCTCGGCGGACAGAGCTCCGGCAAGATCTCATGGCGACATGGAGAGGGCGAATGTCGCAACCCAGCGCTGGGCACGCCACAATTGTGGCGATAAGGCCCCTCTTTGAGGAGTGGCTTGAGAGGCGTCACGGCGTAATCACCTTCCGCCTGACACAGGTCCTCACCGGACACGGCTGTTTCGGGAGGTTCCTGTTCAGGATAAGGCGGGAGGAAACGCCCGGGTGTCACCATTGTGAGGATCGCCCGGAGGACACGGTAGAACATACGGTGGGGGCCTGCCCTGCTTGGGTGGAGAAACGCCGTGTCCTCGTGGAGGCGATCGGCGGTGGCGACCTCTCGCGTCCGGCCCTGGTCCAGGCCATGGTACGGAGCGAGAGGGAATGGGAAGCTGTCACCTCCTTCTGCGAAGCAGTAATGCTCGCGAAGGAGGAGGCAGAACGCGTGAGGGAGAGGCAGTGGAGGCGCCCTCACGCCCCAAACCACCGCAGGAGACGCCCTGGGCGTCGGGACAAACCCACCGCACTATTCCCAAACCACTGCAACTCCTGAAAGCCAGAATCAACAGTGGCGACCACCAGAAAAGCGCCGAGGCAATGAAGCTCGACGAAGTCCCGGAGAATGAATTTAACTGTCTTGGATCCCGCAACGAAATTAATTAGAAAAGAATAACGGAGAAGTAGGAAAAAATATAAATTTCCACTTTCCTCCATATCAAGCAGGAGACAGAACAAACAAGGCCACTAGGCACAAAGGGTCGTTTACAACTGGGATAAGCCCAGTTGCCTAGCACCACGGATAAAAATAAGAATTCATAATTAATGGGTCCTAACATTGTGAGCTGCTATGTTTGATTCCAATAATAGGTATGGCAAAAACGCTTGAACGCACGGAAATTTGTTCTAGTTTCCACAAGGTCCGTATAGTAAACAACTTCTGAGGTAGCCTCTACATTATTCAACATAATATTACGTTCATTCTGCCAAAGAATACACTCCCATAAGATATGATGTGCAGATTGTACATATTCGCAGTCAGATGTAGAACACTGACATAAAGGCGAGGCAACGAGCTTGAAGGAAAACAATTTACTTTTAAAGTTACCATGCCCTGTGAGAAATTGGGCAACACAGTGATCCACCTCCAGCCACGTCCTGGCCAGCCGAACGCGAACGGATGGATAGAATTGGTGGAGATGTCGGCCCTTGATGGAATTATCCCACCTACATTGCCATTCGGATAAAAGTTCCTCCCAGACGTCAATACTGGGCGTCGGGAGTCGCAAGTAGATTCCCGGCCACCGTAGGCGCGGGTTTGCGGACGGCGAGAAATGGGTAGCTCGCCGTCCGATAAGGATCAGGCCCGAGTCGACGGCGCGTAGTGTTCCACGCGCGCCTCAAAGAGATGTCAGCAAATTGACGGGGTCCGCTAGGGCCAATGCCTGTCTGGGTCGCGGATAAATTTGAAAAAGAGTTACCGCGGCAAGCACCTGAAGGAACACGGATGGGTTTTAGTCAGTAAAATTCTGACACGCCCTCCCGCTTAACCCAGAGTGGGAGAAGTCATTGGACGATATTCCACCCAAAAAAAAAAATTGCTTAATCAATTACAAAAGATTTGCATCTTCATATCAGTTGCACAGAAGGTTCTCTATTGTGTTCCCCAAGTTTTTTATCCATATTCTAAAGTGCCATTTTTTGTCCTAATCATCATTTGTCCAAATGATAACTTGCCCGTTCCTCAACTTGCGGGCCGCCTCGCGATTCTAAATTACACTCTAGGAGTAGGGCAGACAAGACTGCGTGAAGTCGGCTTTACAGCGATCCGTTTCCGTCACTAAAACATAATTTTTGTCTGTATATTTTTTTGTCATTTGAGTAAATGTTTATTGTCTAAAGATTGTTTGCTGTAATAAGCCATTTAATTAGAGACCAAATGCCTTAATGACATTATCCTTGGTAATAATCTGCCGAGTAAAAATTTTTACCAAATGAAAATGTGCATACGAAAATCATTCCAAATATTGCATTGGTATAAAAAGGTTGCTAAAATTTGTTTGGATAATGAAATGTTGTCAAAATAATTTTGGCAAAATGGCAGGATACCAGATTATAAGACTGTTTGTTACCTAAATACAAACACAAATAGTAAAGAGGGCGTGGGCATTTTTATTTTTCGCAGTACTTTATTATTTATGTGATAAAACCCTATTGCTAAGGGACCTTTAATTACAATTTTTGTTAATAAAAATCGCTTATCAGTGTGATATAAATCGAATCGCTTCGAGCCTTCAGGAAGGTCGCTAAGCGTCGTCGTTTGCCTTGTTTCCTTCTCCATGACTATTGATGAGGGTCATAGGGCATCACAGTGCCAACACCCTTTAACCCCATCAATTCTATACACATTACAGAGATAAGAACTTACTAATCCCCTACAGATTACCATTTCATATATCGGTGCTTACATCTGTGAGAAGTCAACTATGAAAGCAAGCAATTATGTCATATTTATTATTAGTTTTCCCATCAGTTCATTTCCAATCACCTGTCTTACCTATTTCCTTTGACCAACCAAATTAATTCAATCAACTGCGAGTTATTAATTTCTTGTTACCAGGAACCGATAACAATAAAACAAACAAATTAATATTACATTTTATCAATTGCTTTTATTCATAACATTACAATGATATTTGATCCGTAAAGGTACATTGTTATTTTGAATTTCTATGACTCAATAATTCTTAGGTAGAATGTAAAATGGGAATCGTTAAAATATCTAAATAGAATAAGATACAATACTGTTTACAATACGGTGAATTTGAACTTTTAAATGTATAAATAAACTAATAAATTATTTAATAAATAAACCAAACTATTCAATAAAAATAAATAAATCTACAAATAAAAACCGAATCAGTCAAGACGCAAATTCGCGAGTCCCTATGTGAAATGTGGTGTGACATACGCGTTAAAGGATTAGATGTACTGGGAATGTGGTACTTAAACGTTTATAACTGGTAACAGTAATCACGAACATTGATTTAAATGACATGGTTATTAATATGGATCCCGAGACTGTTGCACTCCTCATCTCCTTCTGGCATACGCCAGCCAGGCGGGTAAGTCCGGCTTCTGAAAAAGAGAGTTGTGATTAATTCATGATTTTGTACCTTAAAGATATTGGTATGGTTATTGCAGGGATCGGTTCTTGCATGTAAATACTGGTTCTCAGCAGCATCAGGTTAGACTGGTTGCCGTTCCTGAATTATGTAAATAGTTGGAGAATGGCTAGGCTAGATTATGACGATTGCAATATCAAACAGATTTTGAGAAACAATGAATATACTAGCTTCACATGCTCAGTGATTTTGGATTCGTTTCTCGAACAGCTTAGGGATATGGAAATTCAAAAAGTTCTTAGTTAAAGTTGAATTTATCATATTTTAAATTAGGATATCCAGCATAATACATAACGATTGGAGTGGAAAGACATTGTATCAAATTAAATTATCGTATTTGTTTCTCTTAATTTAAATAATTATTTCAAGCTACGGGCATCGTAATGAATCCATTAAACTCTGTAATAATATTCGCGTAAAACAATTTAGATTTAACGACCAATACCACAAGCTTTATTGAAATTCAATAAATTTAAACACGTACGAACCCCTACCATTGTTTTGCGATAAATTTGTTTTATCAAAGTGGACGTGAAATGACTTAAATTATTGAATAATTTATTCGTTTATTGAACTTAATTGTTCAAGTTTTCACTAATTAAATTGTGAATATCGTTTATAATTTCAGCTACGATTCAAGTAGATCTTTTGAACTGATAACTTCTATAGCTGTTTCATATTTAAATGATATACTATGTTTTGCTTAGAAACTAATAAACTCTTTCAACTGTATCTGGAATGAAATTATCGACGGGCCACAAGTTAAACGCAAGTCAAGTGATAAAAATGGCTGTTGATATATCCATTCAACCAACCACAGTTACAAATGCGCGTTTGACAATTTATCCTACGAATCTATCAACAATTTTCGTTCCAGAATATGGCCTCAATTCAGATGTCTAAATTTAAAAGTCTGTCAAATCCTACTTTAGCTTAAAACCCGCCAAAGTTTTAGCATTAAATTACAAGCGAAATTCTCAATTCAGAAACCGGCGCGTAGTGCTAATTCATACAGATGTCTGTTTTACAGGTCCGCTGTATCGTTTACGTTTTTATTCGGCGCTGACGTATGTTGTTGTATGAGCGAGTTCACACACATGACAGTATTCCAGATTCAGTACAAAATGTCGATGTGAAAAAATCTAAAGCAGTCCAGTTGAGTCAAAGCTCCAGAGCCTTGAACATCGTCGCCGAGTTGCCAGCTTATCGGTTTTTTATCGGTGTGTGTGCGATGGAATTGCATGATCTAATTCCGCCTAGCCTATTTCATCATCGGACTACAAGACGTACGGCGATGCGCCATCGGTACATGGTGGACATCACACCTATAAGCACTAAACGATTTAGAAATACTTTAATTTTGCGTACAGCTAAGGCAGACATTCCCTGCCGGAGTCAGTCTGTGTTACCCGATAGCTACAACCTCGGGGTCTTGTGAGAGTGAATAGGTTACTTCTAGGCAAGCGTGCTACACCGTCGACTTCATCATCGCTTACCATCAGTTGAGACAGTGATCAAGCGCGAGCCTATCTATAAAAAAATAAAAAAAAATAAAAATAACAACCGACTTCAAAACAAAAACACTACAAAGTGAAAAATAACTTCAATTTCGGAAGTCGGTGTTCCTGTTTTCGTTTCTTCGTTTTTTGACACTTTTTAGTTGTGGTACATAATGGACCAGTTCTATAGGCAAGGTACCAATAATGCCCAAAGTGTAGCCAGAATAGATTAACTCAATAACATGAAAGTTAAATAAACGAAACCGGTGGAATGAGAGTCTACCAGGGTGAACTGTTCACACCTGCGTACCCCTTTAGAGCGTACCAGTGTGATGTTATGTTATGAAATGTTGTAAACAATAAACAGACATGCGATTGCAGCTATCCCGAGTAATTTGCCGTCATTTAGTGAAGAGTTCTGATGTATATTACCGAAGTTTTTCATCAGATCTTGATAAAAATCTAAATTAATGCGACCACATGACAAGCACCAGCTTTCGAATAAAAAAAGAATCATCAAAATCGGTTCACCCCATGAAAAATTCTAAGGTAAAACACATTAAAAAAAAAAGGTCGAATTGAAAACCTCCTCATTTTTGCGAAGTCGGTTAAAAAGCAGGTCCAGTTTATCCTCTACGTTTTTATTCGGCAATGTCAAAACATTATTAAAATACTGATCTGATTTATCAGATCGAAGCCACGCGAGGCATGCCATCCACCTCCAGTAGCGACGTATCCGTTTAAACAATCCTGGAAATACAGATGTACTGTGTGAAGTCCATTAGTCTTCTGGAAAAATCTCTAACATCAAATATCGTCATACAAAACATCAAGACCTAACACAATCTAAATCTCATAGTAGGATATACAAGCCTCCAATAATCCGATATAACGTTGCGAATAAATCCTTATATATTGAAAGCTACATTGAGATGCAATATTGACGTTTATTCTTCATATTCTACTTCGAAGGAATAACCACATAAAATCCCTTATAGGACGATTGAACTATAAAAGGATTGAATAGGAATTTTAAATGGGGGATTCATATCGTGAAGTGCTTTGATATCCATTATGGAAACTTGAATACTTTTTGCTGGAGCATAAAGAAAATTTATTTATTTAAGGATTACCTCATTTTTAGGGTTTCGTACCCAAAGGGTAAAAACGGGACCCTATTACTAAGACTTCGCGATCCGTCTGTCTGTCTGTCTGTCTGTCTGTCTGTCCGTCTGTCTCCAGGCTGTATCTCATGAACCGTGATAGCTAGACAGTTGAAATTTTCACAGATGATGTATTTCTGTTGCCGCTATAACAACAAATACTAAAAACAGTATAAAATAAATATTTAAGGGGGGCTCCCATACAACCAACGTGATATTTTTGCCGTTTTTTGCTCGATATTAATAACGGCTACAGGTAGACGCTTGAAATATTCACAGAATGTTTAGGTGTATATTCACTTAAAAAAATAATAATTATTAAATTAAAATAAAATAAATTAAGGAGGGCTCCCATACAACAAACGTGATTTTTTCGCAGTGTTTTGCGATAATGGTACGGAACCCTTCGTGTGCGAGTCCGACTCGCACTTGGCCTGTTTTTTAATGATATTAATCTTTTGGACGCCTACGCAAGAACGCATACAATAAATTTTACCAACGATCGCGGTTTTGACAGGTCCTTTTCTTTTATTGAATTCTAAGCCATAATTTTGACGGAAAAAATGGCGCCATTGTACCTGTGACATATTCTGCCCTCGTAACTGAAAATATAATTTCAGTTCAAATATAACTTAGGTTACAGTGTTTCTAATTGCGAGGGCATTGTTAATTTCAATGCTATTTTTCCATTCAATTGTTTCTTTATTGCTGCCCAAATTGATCGACTTTTGAAAAGTGATCAGAATCAGAATCAGATTAAGAATGCTTTATTTGTAAACATAGGTCAAATTACAACAGTGTGCGAGATGTTACAGATAGGTAGAACCTCTATGTTTTGCACAGAAGCGTACAAATATGTTTTAATTAACATTGTCGAGTTCAAAATACAATCAATTTCAAATTAAATTATATATAAATGTCAAATAGATTGTTACATGTCACATAAATGCTATTGTCAAACAAATTTCGAAATCAATCAGGGCGTACAAATGATAATATTATATATGTATGTATGTATTATGTTTGTATGTTTGTATTTTATATATGTGTCATTATATGATAATATTTGTGGTAATCGCAGTTTGTTGTTACAAATGCACAGAGAATGCTGCTGCCCATTCTCTGGCAAGTCCCTTAGTCGCCTCTTACGACTTCTACAGGAAAGTATGGGATGGTACTAACTATTCTTTACGTTGACGCCTTAAGGTTAATCTCTCGTAATTTTAATTATTTTATCAAATTCCCATTGTCCCCATTAACGGGGACATGGCCTACGGGGACAACGGGAATACATCAAATAGACGAAGGTTGTACTCGTGGTAGGTTTAAACCCAAATTCAGGCTGAAAATGCCTCAGTATGCTGTGGTTGTTATTTTTATCAAGAGAGGCCGATGGTCTAAAATCACGGACGTAGGTACCTAATTTAGCTTCAAAAATAAAAGCTACCTTTCTCTCAAAGTACTAAATGTCAACACCTAATTGTATTAACACCTAGGTACACAATATTTATACGACACGATGACTTGTTTGTTTAGGCCTCTTTATTAATTCACGAAAGCAACACCAAAGGTAAAAAGATCAAAAGAAAAACGAAGCACATTTCACTACTAGGGCTTAATTAATAAATTATGTTTGGCAATAAACAGTGTCGTTTAAATTTAATTTCTAAGGTCTCATTCGTAGGGTTTTAAGTAGGAATATCGCAGTATTTTGTTGAGATAAAGATAATTTAATTTAATCGCTCAGCTTAGGGTTCGACATTTATTTTAGTAAATTCATAGTGTGTTTTCAGAATACTATTTCAAGCTTTGAGATAGTTCTCTGATAGCACCACCGAGCTCCAAAAGCCATTGCTGCACTAGAAACGGAACTGTCAAAATTTCCAAACAAAACAAGCGTGTCAGTGTGTGTCGCCTTTTGTTCATAGAATTGACGACCGTAGGCAATTCTAAAACCTCACTAAGCGGCTTGCTGCAATATACCAGCACCGTGCCCTCAACTTTTTCATATATAATATTCGTTCACCTAAGAATTGCCTGGAAAGACTCATGATACTAGGCCGGGTGAAGGCCGGGTGTGAAGAAAATCCGCTCAAGGCACAGCTCAGGAAAAAAGGCTGTTTTAGGCAGTATAATATGCCGAATGTCTACACTGCAGATGACAAGTTACGTGGTCGCGAACCTCAGCAGTGCGGGAAAAACGTAGAAGAAATCAATTTTGACAATAGTTCTTCTTATTCGTGTTCTTCATTGCTCGGTCGGCCCGTCCGGCAATTTTTGAGGCAGTCAGCTGCTTTCAGGCCATACACATGTCACAGTCAGTCCTATCATCGCCTTGATTTGATCCGACCAGCTTGTAGGTGAACAATACTGACAATGGCTAAGACGGTCGAAACGTGCTCAGCGCAATTGCACGATCGAGAATACCATTTGCAATAACGTCTATAGTTGCTGCTGGTGAAAAGAATTGATTTGGGACCCCCACAATAAGCCCTTACATTTAATATGTCACACGGTATAGTTTAAAGGCGCATCTGTTCTGTGTTCTTTTTTTTTTATCTGGTATAGGCTCGCGCTTGACCACTATCTCACCTGATGGTAAGCGATGATGTGGTCGACGATGGAGCACGCTTGCCTAGTAGTAGCCTATTCACTCTTGACTTAAAGACCCCTAGATTGTAGCTATCGGGAAACACAGACTCCGGCAGGGAATTCCACTCTTTAGCCGTACGCACAATAAAAGTTTTATCAAAACGTTTAGTGCGTATGGGTGGGATGTCCACGATGTACCGATGGCGCATCGCCGTACGTCTGGTAGTCCGATGATGAAACGGGCTGGGCGGAATTAGATCATGCAATTCCATCGCACACTCCCCGAAATGTAATCGATAAAAAACCGACAAGCTGGCAACTCGGCGACGATGCTCATGTGGCTGGCTTATACTATGCTTGGATGGCTCTGGAGCTTTGACTTAACCAGTGCCTCATCGCCGATGAGCTTCTTGGCCCGCTTTTCAATCGACTCTAGTGCATCAAGCTGGTATTTGGCAGATCCGTGCCAGAGATGAGAACAGTACTCCATGCATGATCGAACTTGCGCTTGATACAAGCTGAGCAGCTGTTCTGGTGTGAAGTACCTTATCACCTTTGAAGGATTCCCAGCTTTTTGGCAGCCAGCTGAGCCTTTGCCTCAATGTATGTATTTTCTATGGATAGGACTCTCTAGTTGGAATTACTGAACTACCTATATTACATAGATATTTGGTGAAAATAGGTGCCGTTGAGTGGTGAACTTTATCTAGTTAAGTGTGCTTCAATTGATTAAACTTGTTATTGGGTTACACGTTCTGTTAGAGATTGAGGTATCACTTGACTTTAGTATTTTGCCCTCATGTGTACGTAACTTAATATAACTTGTTAGGATGTTTGGACATTGGTTATGTCTAACAATGACGTTGGGCGTGTAGGCGGTCTGAAGATTTATTTCATACTAGCGTCTGCCCGCGGCTTCGCCCGCGTAAAAAGTTTTGTATCATCGCAAGGGAATACAAACTATCCTATGTCCTTTCCAGGGTCTAAAACTACCTCCATGCCAATTTCATCTAATCGGTTCAGTATATCCATAGATTACCCCCTACAACCTCACAAACTCACAAGCTTTACCTCTTTGTAATATTTATTTTATTTTATATAAATACATTTACCTAAAGTGTAGCCACAATGGTCAAGGTATCTATATATTTCCGAGATATAAACACAAGATTATATTTGAGCTTTATTTATGGTATCAAGTCCGCTGTTATTGCCTTTACGTGGGTCTATAATAATATCAAAAAATATGTATTTTGAGGCATTATTTACTCTTAATTTAAGATTCAACTATTAGATCTCTCGCCGTATATTGCTATTAGTAATTGCTAATAGCAATATAATTTATTAATAATTTATTAACTATTGTGAAATGTCATTGTGTAATGTGTGTTGTGTATATGTATTGTTAATGTGTTGTTGTGAAGAATACATAAATAAATAAATGTCAGTTTGTAACAAAAAAAGTCAATAAGCATACCTACCTAATTATTTTCTTGTTATCATTAGGTCAGTGATTTTGAAATCTTAGTTAACTCGACCTTTTCAAAATAAAATCAATTTACCATTAAATTACCGTCTACCAAATTCTCAATCCTTTTGCAAATTGCCTAACAATTAATTTATAAAATCATTAAAATTTATTATGCGATTGAAAAACAATATTGGTATCGTAAATCATTTATTTTGAAGGAATTTTAATCCTTACGGAGCAAGTTAGAAATGATTTCGAAAATAAATTGGAATTTGATTTGTAACACAAACTTACTGTAATATCCGCCGATTGGTTATTATAAATTATTTATTAAACAAAACAACGAGTTTTTAGGGTGCCGTACCCAAAGGGTAAAAACGGAACCCTATTACTAAGACTCCACTGTCCGTTCGTCTGTCTGTCTGTCACCATGCTGTATCTCATGTACCGTGATAGCTAGGCAGTTGAAATTTTCACAGATGATGTATGTCTATTGCCGCTATAACAACAAAACTAAAAACAGAATAAAATAAATATTTAAGTGGGACTCCCATACAACAAACAATTTTTTTGCCTTTTTTTGCGATAATGGTACGGAACCCTTCGTGCTCGAGTCCGACTCGTACTTAGCCGGTTTATTAAACCATCAAATGCGTTGGATGCATACCATTTTTTACGAAATTTTCAAGCAATTCCATTTTATAGTAATATTTATTTTCTACTAATAGGTTTTAGGTCTTTGGGAACTAGATAAAAATTTACTTTGAGGTTTCTTAACTGAAAATAGTTAAAATTTTATATTCAAAGAAATTTAAAAGAACGAATACTAAATAAAATTCCTCGTTGAACACTGATTTTTAATTAGCGTTTACATGTGTGGTTTAGAAAGCTCATGTAAGAAACCAATTACAACGTTCATCATACCTACTACGTTGTTATTAGCAAAGTGATTTCCTGTAATAAAAAGCTTAGAAACGACGGGCAATTATAATAGTTGACCATTTCTACCCACGAATGCTGAAAAAAGGCGACATAGAGATGCACAACCCATCTTGTACGGTAATCCGTTTGACAAAGATGATAATAGCTTTGCCATTTACGTTTATTGACATTTCCTAAGTTAACAATTCAGTTAGGGTAATTTGTTTTTTTAGTTTGTTCGATCGGTTATAGTAACAAGTTGGAAAACGGGGATGGAATGAAGATTGGGCTTTGATATGGTATTTTAAATTTTGATAAAAAATTAGTTCGATCCCAGGCAGGTGCTTTACTTTGTGTAAATTGTTTCATCACCACTGCTCATAAAATGGTGAAGGAAAACATCGTGAGGAAACCGGCATGTCCTAGATCCAATAAATTCGAAGACATGTGACATCCACCAATCAGCACTGGGCCCGCGTGGTGGATTATTTCCCATTACCTGTCTCACAGAGAGGATGCCTGTGGGGACACAGGACTGCTGGGAAGCAGTGGGAACATTATAAGACTGGTGATGATGATGAAACATTCAAAAAGTCGTCAAATTAAAGTAAGAACGATTTTAACAATCTAGAGAAATTCCAACTTCTTGCATACAAAGATTGTATAAAAGAAGTTGCTTTGTTCCGCTGGATGCGAAAAGTATAGGACCGGTCGGCGTGGATCTGGCCCTGAAGAAGACGTATTTCAACAAAAATTAAAACTGAGTAAAATGCAACAACATGGCAGGTCCTGTGGTAGGGAATAAGTGTTTTGACATTGACCGGGCACAAATCGAAACTCAAGCAAGTAGAACGGTTAGAACTTAATTGGTCGATTTTAAGGGTTTTATTATTAGGGGTTCCAAACGTACTTATTAAAAAGGTATAAAATACAAGGGCGATTCTATTTCCGTTTCGTGATAAACAATATATTTATTGTATTAATGACTGTTTGTTTACGATTGTAAGGTTTACATGTAGCTTTCTAAACAATGAGAATATGAGCGTGGGGGCAATAGAGAAACGATAAACAATTACATTGTTTTCAGTTTCTGGTTACAGCTATTTTTATATTGAAGGTAATCTGGCCATTGGCCCATAGGTAGCCCACATGGTATGAGCCGTAAATCGGTCTTCACCTAAGAGGATGTGTCCAAAACGTTGTGTTGGTGTTGAAGTCTGTTGTAGTAGAGGCAGTTAGTACGAGAAGGTACTGTCACGGGGTCTAAAATTTGGATCAAATAAATCTCACTAGATGGCGCGATATGCAACTCCATCTGTTATTGAATGTGTGTAAAATTAACATTTTCTGGAATTGAACACAAAAATTGTATGTCCTTCTTTAATCAACTCTCCTAAGTACAAAATTATGGAATATTAGGCTCTTAATTCACATTTCAAAGATTATTAGACGGAACATTTAAAATTGATGCCAATAGATGGCGCATTTTTTAATTTCTAAGGCATTCCACTCGATTGTTAAAGTTTGCATTTTAACACATTTTGGTGCAAAAAAAAAACTGTTAAAACGTGCAAATAAATACTAGAAAACAAACCTTCACTGTATTTAAAGAAAAAAATATTCACGAACCTAGTAAACTCTTTTACTTGCAAGTCGCTGCCAACACCATCTATCACCGTGAAACAGAACCGAATGCGTTCGATGTACAAAAAATTACCAGATTAAGCAGACGAAAAACGCTAGTTACGTCGGCACGGTTTCTTTGTATGGGATTAGGTATCTGTATGCTAGTATTATATTATCTGTGGTACTGTAATAGTACATTACTGCCGCGGTCTATAATGACTATTTTGCTGGTCGCGCTGATTATGGCCGACAGCGCAGCGTAGCGCAGCTCCAGGCCGACACAGCGCGGTCAGCGTGCAGCACTTGATGGACGAGCTGAGATAAAGGCCGAGACCGTAGGTCGAGGCCTTTACAGCAAGGACAGCAAGGGCTGCAATGATGGCCAAACTGAAAGGCCTAGAGCGTAGCTAGGCTAGCTCGAAGCAATCATAGCGTGACCAGCGAAGCAGTCATTGTGGGCCAAGGTTTGTATAGTGCTTTTCTTAAAAAATGCAAGTACCTAATCTAAATAAAACCAGCAAGTAATTTAAATAAAAAATATATTAATTAACTAGAATTTTAATTAAAATGACAATTATGAAAAGTACAGTTACTAAAATTCAACACCGACTTGCCCGGTTTGATATTACTAATAGTTTGCGATAATTCTAATGCGATATTTGACTGCTGTATTATTTCTTAATTTATTATTTCATTTATTTCTTTTTTTTTTTTCTTCAGGTTCTTGAGCAGATGTTGAAGCTTCCTGGAACTCGTAAGACGTTGTTCGTTTTAAGTTTATACTTTGACCGATTTTTTGTGTAATTCTGTTTTTATTCTCCACCGATTCTTCTATATAGCTCTCAGCAACTCGATCGGATTTCCATCCTCCATGCCTTTTTAGTGTAATAAGGTTTGGCCCCAGTATCGACAAGAATAGTGGCCGAGTAGTGGCTAAGTACTCAGAGTCGGGGGCTTCATTTATAAACTTTTCTACATTTTGTGATGTCAACACTTTTGTTTTTTTTTCATTTATATCCGTCTGACTGTCGTTTGAGCATACTCGTTAAATTGTGGTAATTTTTAATGTTCAAATTGTGCTTTATCAGAAGCATGCACTTTAACATTGAATAGGTATTCCAGAGAGACGAAGGCTTCATTTTGTTGGAAAGATCATTAAAATACGCAAGAAAAACATTTTCGGATGAAGATTTAGATTTCCTACTGATTTTCCACTGCACAAATTTTTCATTGAGTTTCGCGGTATCAAATTTTCAACCACTAATTTCGTTTAGGGGTCGTGGTCCAACTACAATGTCCAACTAGTTGGACTACGGGTCTTCGGTAGGGGCAGTTGTCCAACTAAAATAATAATTGGACAACTGCCCCTACCAAAGACCCGTGGTCCAACTGACTTATTTTATTAATTATTATTAATATTCATCATCTGGCTTTTAATGTTTCCACTGCTGGGACACAGAGCTCCTCTCTGTGAGAAAGAATGGGCCCTTTTTTAATATATCTATGAATGGGCCGTAATCTACCACGCGGGCCTTATGCGGGTTGGTGGATGTCACAATGTCTTCGAATTAAAAATTAAATTGTGGGCTGTTACTATCATTGCATTTGGAGGAAAGCTAAATTCTTGGGCCTTAGCAAAACAAAATCAAAACGAGAGAAAAGAATAGTTTCATTATGTTCTGTTTTGCCTTTATTACCTCATGATAAAATTTTAAATGGATGGGAGTACATTAAAGCGGAAAGTAATGGTGGAGCTACAAAACAAATAAAATATATAGAGCGATACTGGATTAAAAACGATTTTGACAAATTCAGTAAGATGATAAGCGTGTTTAGTGAAAGAGTGCGTTACTACAGCCAGATATTGTCAAAAATCGTCTTCTAAGTACAATAGATAATTAGATATACAGCTTCTGTAATTGGTAAGCAGATTTATTAATTTGGTAAGCTGATCGTTTTTTAATTATTTGATAAAAACAGTTCGGGCTGGAGTAACGTTACCGCAGCCAGATCTTTTGTTTTCTAACGGGTATGTTGAAATAAATGTTATCTAAATAATTAGATATCATTTTGAAATAAATGGTACAACTTAATTTGTATTTGTATTTGCTATGGTTGCGAAGATATTTAAAATCCTGCTGTGGTAACGTTTGCACGATTGCTGGTTCTCGGAATTGACTAAACGGATGATTATAATTTTTGTACATGACATCTGGCTAATTAGTTATAATTTGTTACGCAATTAAAAAATCCACAATAATGCACCGTTTTGAAGTTATTTTAGTAAATAGAAATATGCTTTAATAGGTCCTAGCACTTCCAATAAGCGGTCCGAAGACTAACTTGAAACGTTATTATATAGCTAATTACTGCCTATAAATGGTACTGAAGTTTCATTAGTATCCTATAAGTAATTAAAAAGTTATGAAGAAACTTCAATTTGTTCCGGCCACGGCGCGCAGCTGAGTTTTTTGAAGACCGATTAACCGAATTTCCTGTAGTTATGGTAACTGAATCTTATATCAATAATTAGATATATAGTTCAATTATATACCTGTGAAATATCAGACTTGTACACTAATTAATTAACGAGATAATCGAAAAATAATACTTATACGTGGTAACCCGACCAAATCTAGAATGTTACAAAAAAGCGGCCGCGCAATACATTTTACCAACCTTCTAAAATTATTAGCTTAATTGTCCTCAAAAGTTGGTACAGTCACGAATGAAATTTGTTTGATTGAAAAATTAAACCTACCATACTTAACGTTTAAATAAATTTAAAATTGCTCAAAGTAAGTGTCCACTATGCCATTCTTCATATACCTCATATACCTACATTTAACCATTCTGTCGTCGAGGTAGGTAGGTACCTACTTACTATTTACAAGGAAGAAATTGCGCCTAATTAGTTTTTATTTAATTTTATAATAGTGTTTAGGTAAAGGAATTTATTATTATATTTAAAATATTACATAATAACGATACATGGTATCGTTAGATTAAGGTGAGTGTAAATGTAAATGTAATATGGGCCCCGTAGCTTTAAAAAAATCCTGTAACAAATTATTGTAAAATGAGATTAGAAAAAACAATAGAACCTACCTACCTACTGTATATATAATATGTTAGTACTTACTGCACTGTGATGTTATTACATTTTATTATTGTTATGTGATTATTTACAATAAAACTTAATTTTAAATATGGCTACAACTATTTTACTTTAACTTATTCGGAACGCTAAGCACGACACAACACAACATTGCCCGAAAGGATGGTCATAACCTCGAGCAGCTGATGATCACTGGAAAGAGGCCGAGGGTCATCAGAGCCGCGCCCGATCAGATGGTCTGACCATATACGTGCAACGCTGAGCACCAAGCTGCATGATGCACTCCACGTTGCCAAGGACAGACACAGATGGAGAATCATCGTCAGAGAAAAGTTGGTCTCCTAGCTGTCACGGGAATCACGACCCTTAGTAATGAGGAACACGATGCGAAGAGGAGGAACCACAACGCAGTGTAAATAGTGAAGGTGTTTATCAGTACTTAATTTTAATTTCAGATAAGCTAGCAACGTTGCATGTAATTCCATTAAAACATACCTGTGATTATTTTTTAAATTAATTTATTTACTTACTTACCATAATTAATATCTGCATAAAATTATCATCATCTACATAAGTAGGTACTCCATATTTTTTATTACCTAGGCATAAATATTTTTGAAATTAATATTCTATCTGAAGAAACAAAAATATTTAATTATAACTATGTTTTACTTTACCACTTGTGTACCCGTCTGTACCAAACACGTATTATTCTCACGTATTATCCTGTAAGTTGTAGAAGGTTGGTATAATGTATTGCGCGGCCGCTTTTTTATTACATGGAGATTTGGTCAGGTTACCACGCATAAGTATTGTTTTTCGATTATCTCGTTAATTAATTAGTGTACAAGTCTGATATTTCACAGGTATATAATTGAACTATATATCTAATTATTGATATAAGATTCAGTTACCATAACTACAGGAAATTCGGTTAATCGGTCTTCAAAAAACTCAGCTGCGCGCCGTGGCCGGAACAAATTGAAGTTTCATCATAACTTTTTAATTACTTATAGGATACTAATGAAACTTCAGTACCATTTATAGGCAGTAATTACCTATATAATAACGTTACAAGTTAGTCTTTGGACCGCTTATTGGAAGTGCTAGGACCTATTAAAGCATATTTCTATTTGCTAAAATAACTTCAAAACGGTGCATTATTGTGGATTTTTTTATTGCGTAACAAATTATAACTAATTAGCCAGATGTCATGTACAAAAATTATAATCATCCGTTTATTCAATTCCGAGAACCAGCAATCGTGCAAACGTTACCACAGCAGGATTTTAAATATCTTCGCAACCATAGCAAATACAAATACAAATTAAGTTGTACCATTTATTTCAAATTGATATCTAATTATTTAGATAACATTTATTTCAACATACCCGTTAGAAAACAAAAGATCTGGCTGCGGTAACGTTACTCCAGACGGAACTGTTTTATTAAAAAATTAAAAAACGATCAGCTTACCAAATTAATAAATCTGCTTACCAATTACAGAAGCTGTATATCTAATTATCTATTGTACTTAGAAGACGATTTTTGACAATATCTGGCTGTAGTAACGCACTCTTAGTGAAAGACACAGAACAAATCATGTTTTGGAAGGGTCACATGCAAAACTGAGTCGTACTTTAAACACGAAAAATGTCAACATGTTGCGGCTTCTAAATGTGTTAGAAAAAATAATAACCGTTGCAAAAATAAGAGAAGTTACAATTGAAAATGATGATTACATCAAGGAGATACAGTTACAAGTGTTAACTGGTTAAATAACTGTTGGACATGCTTTAGAAAAACTACGTTAATTTCTTTAGTAATTTGATTGTTAATGATTTTTCTTAAATGTATAATTAAATAAAATTAATATTTTTATGTATTATTTAGCTGTTAATGTCCCACTGCTGGGCAAAGGGCTCCCCCATATCTTTCCAAGTGCTTTTTTTGAGCGCCACTTTAATTTTATTTATTTAAATATTAATATAAATTAGAATTAATAAGTCAGTTGGACCACGGGTCTTTGGTAGGGGCAGTTGTCCAATTATTATTTTAGTTGGACAACTGCCCCTACCGAAGACCCGTAGTCCAACTAGTTGGACATTGTAGTTGGACCACGACCCCTAAACGACTAATTTAGCTTCATCTTTAATGTCTGGCGGTGTTAAACACATTGAATCGGAAGAATTTTCGCTTAACCGTGTTTTTGTTACTTCTTTGTTTTTTTTTTTTGAGCAATGGTAGTTGGAACTATACAGCCTAATATGGAATAAAATCTTTTTGGATTTGATTTTTTAAAACGTTGAAACGTCAAAATAGCGGCCGGCAAAACATTGCCGGCCTGTTAGAGCGGCCAGCAAAACTTTGCCGGCCGCTCCTTGAAAAAGAACGGCAAGGTCGACTTTGCTCAAACAAGGTTGTCAAAATAATGACCACATTACATGCATTTTTGAATAAGCATGTAAGCATCTCAATCTTTTTCGAGTTTTAATAAATTAATGGAACATTATAATTTACAAGCACTTACTCGTATAATTTAAAAAAGACATATATTTGTCTTAGCCTATATTCACAGACAAAGGTAGGCATATGGAACTTGAGCGTCATTATTTGACTACAATTTAGAAAAAGAAGGCTTAAGTGCTTTAGTCTCTTCTGATGGTAAGTGACGATGCAGTTCGAATATATTGCACGTATGCCTAGACGTGACCGATTCATTTGTAAATTAAATATTTATCTATTTCAAAAATACCCGAATTTGCGCGATTTTCTAATTCATAATAAATCATGCACACGTCAGCACAGGCTACAAATTTGCGCTAAAATTGGAAAATCTTATACTAATTTAAGTTATGAGAATTAATTAGCATTAATTAGTTTACGTACCTAGAATGTAAATATTTTAGTAAATCTAATTTATCATATACCTAAATAGCGAACATTTTTCTAATTTAATTGCTTGCTAACAACTTTGATCTCTATCTTGTAATTATCTAATACTTCTATTCGTTATTTTCTAATAATTAGGCACCTATAGTGATCAAATTATCTTTATTAGATTAATTATAAAAACTTGTTAGCGACTTAGAAAATATTGATCTGATACAACTTAATTTCTTTATTTATTTTTTAACTAGCTCCTCCCACCGGCTTAGCCCTCTTCAAAGGCGAAAATTATTCCGAGGGAACAAATTGACGGAGTAAAAAGTCCTATCCCTGTGTCAAATTTCATCCAGACACGTTTACCCGTTCTGGCGTGATTGAGTAACAAACATACACATATCCAAACTTTCGCATCACTATCACTACATATCTATACTAATATTATAAAGCGGAAAGATTTTTTTGTTTGTTTGTTTGTACCGAAAAGACTCCGAAACTACTGGACCGATTTAAAAAATTCTTTCAACAATAGAAAGCTACGTTATTCCTGAGTAACATAGGCATAATTTTTTTATCCCGATAACGGGTCCTGTGGGGTGGCCCACGGGAGCGAAGCCGCTTGGAACAGCAAGTTATAAAATAAAAATAAAGTCCCCGCCGCGTCTGTACGCGATAAACTCAAAAACTACAGATCGGATTTTCATGCGGTTTTCACCAATACAAAGAGCGATAATACTTTTTGTGTAAAATTTGTCACGGGCGAAGCCGGGGCGGGTAGTAATATGAAATTTCATTTCAAAATAACTAAAAACACCTTCCTATCAAAGCAGCTTTCTAATAATTCATTTAGGATCAAATCAATCTGCCTAACATTTTCCCAACCATTATGTGGTCAGCTTCTAGTCTAACCAAATGCAGTTGTATACTAGCATTTTACATGGAGAGATGTCCGATCTGACCTTAAATTCCGCATCTGACTTCCCGTAAAAGCTGTCAAGAATGTACAAATGACATTATCGACCAACGACTTGAGGGAACAAAACGCGCACTCGTTTCCCAATCGCGTTATCCCAAATCCAGTAGATTTTTGTACTTTCCTTATTATTTAAAAAAAAACTTTAAAAAAGAGCCTTAGATTAAAATGTATATAATTAAATTGTCTGCGAGATGGTGAAAATTTCATTAAAATACGCCCGGTGGTTTTGGTGCGATTGTCGTTTTTTTATCCGTTTTAGACATAACTTTACAAAAATAAATTACACTATGTTATACGAATAAAACTCAAAATGTTAATAGATCTTTTTTTTTTTAAATATTGTAACATTTATATTTATTCCAAAAAAATACGACAAACCGTTTAGACGTGATTCTTATTTTAAAATTAGCTACTGCGCCATAATGTGCCTTCCGAAGCACATAGGAGTCTTGGACCTGCCTCGGCGAAGATCGACACGTGCATAACCAATGGTCCATCATATTTAGATTTCCAAAATAGACGTGGAAGCATTCAGAAAATAATCCGATACAAACATTTTTTGCAAGCACGTTAGTATTTCCATCATTAGAGTCTTTGAAAATAATACAATAAAGGATACACTTACTTCAAGATCCTTGGCCCAGTTCGTGTAGGCATCAGAGCGTTTGCCGAACCTGTGAACAAAAACAAGCAACGTTAACAAGCTGTCTTCGTAATAAACTAGAAGTACATATATAGGTAGATACACTGCTCAATAAAGGGGTCCAGTAGATACTATCATTATCATTTCAGCACTCCTCTCTCCTGCAAGTGACATAGAAGAGAGCGGGGCTAAAAGTGCCGGGGGTAAGTTGTTCTCGCGAAACGTTATGACACTATGCCGTAGCAGGAACCATTTTAGTTGCTTCCATTATGGTAGATAAGTAATTATAAAAAAAACTAAATCGACAGAAAATGACGGCAACACGGAATAATATATTTTGTGTTTTTGTTTTTTTTGTTAACTGTTGAATGTACACAAAAAAATCTCATATTTTGACGAACTATAAAAACTATTGGAGTGTGTGACCTAAGATTAAATTTTTGAAGGATAAGTTTGTATTTGAAATGACGAAACCATCAGCCCCATAGCGGGGTTAGTTGTTCCGTTCCGATCGATCTCATATAAAATGTTTTGATAAGAAAACTGTTTAACGATGCACAAAACTATATCACTATTCAGAAACGCCAATAATCATTATTTCAATATGTACGTAAGCCACACAATATAATACATCATTTTCATAGCTCAATTTTGTATTTTATGGAAATCGGCACGTTTAGCCCTGTACTTGAACTCAAGCCTTTTAACATACGGTAGGAAGAAACTACAGAACGCCACACACTACGTCACAACATTCACCTTTAGGTTCTTTTACATTACATACATCTGCTTTAAGTGTCTAATATAATTTTAAATCACCCACCGTTCTTGAACAAGCGTGATGATCAATGATCTTGCCTTTTCTGAGCTTACTACAGTAAAACAGTAATAGACTGTCACTGGTTTCTTTTTACAGTTCATAATCGTAAAGTGGCAAATGTGGGCAAGTAGCTTGCCTCAATTTCAGTGTTGTACTCGTAGGTACTGTCAGATTTTCATCTTACGCCGCGTAGTCTAAATTCCAAGATTTTTGTGTTTGAGAAAACGTCAGTCACGTACAAATACGTTAGTACATAACGCCATTTTCTTTGATCTAACAAATTGCGATAACGATACGAATTATCGCAGCCTTTCTTTCAAAGCTTTTTATAAAAATATCATTATTCCTACTTACATTTCATTATAACCTCAACATTACACAATGCTTTCTGTGAACAATATCCATTAAGTGACTTCAGAAAAAGTTAATTTAGAAATCAAAAACCCGATTGCTTAAGAAGCGAACTAAAAAGTTGTAAACAAGAAAACATCATGCTGTGCAGTCGGGTTTTTGATTTTTAAATTAACTTTTTATGACTTCATTTTGTTACTCCAACTCCTTTGGAAGAAAAAAAATTGAGACCCGCACATTAAACCACCCAAAATCCGCCATTTTTCTATTTTCCAATTTTAATGTAGCCACGACGAATCGATTGATGTAATAATCATCAAAATCGGTCAACGCGTTTAGTTTCTAGAATGGCACATATGAACAAACATACAAGATACGCACGAAAAACCTAACCCTTTCCTTGCAGTCACATAAAAAGGAGGCGGTTCTATATTCAACTTTAGAAGCGATGTCAGCTTAGATTTTGCTGCATTTTTTGAATCGAAACATAACATCACGCCTGAGATGCAGGTGTACCCAATATAACACCCACATCACGCTTGTTACGTTTTAAATCCCTTATTATTATTATAAGGGATTTAGGGGACGAGCCTATTGCCATCAACGAGCACAAGACTTGACTCCTTGCTGCTACTGAGGAATTCCAGATGTAAAACCCCAATAACACTTTGTACGACCACGGCATCGAACTCAGGACCCTATGCTCAGTTATAGCGCTTGCTACTACTACACCTACGAGGCAGAATGAAATTAAAGTTTCTCAAAATGAAAAAATCCATTTATAAAGTCCGCCAAAAACGAGCTTCGCTTGACACAAAGCCAGTTAATAGTAGAGCATCACAAAATAAAAACAACCTACAAACTATGCAGAAACATGCAACGTTGTAAAAAGTTCGAAAAATGACGATAAATATCAGAAATATGCTGAAACCAGTCTGTATACTGTCGTAAAGTTTGTTGAAGCAGCCTTTGAAAATCATGTCGCGTAAAATTTATGTCCGCAGCAGAATTTATCATTATATTACTGCAATTAATTTTGACTCCCTTTGGTAGCCACACGTTCAAAGGCGATGTGTTTTTATATTGATTGTTATTATTGAAAATTGTATTCAGAAACACCTACATGCAATTCCTTATCAAAAAGTGAGTAATATGGTTTTACTCTTTTACATTGATGTATTTGTTCTTACCAACACATCTATACTTCTATACCAATATTATAAAGAGGAAAGATTTATATTTTTGTATGTTGGTATTTTTGTATGTAACGGATAAACTTAAAAACTACTGAACCGATTTCAAAAATTCTTTCACTGTTGGGAAGATACACTGTCCCCGGTGACATAGGCTATTTATCCCTTTATTCCCACGGGAACGAGGTCTACGCGGGTGAAACCGCGAGGCGTCCGCTATTGTTATATAAACTCATATCTTTTCCCCATAGGTATAGGCAGAAACCATTCAGAACGCCACCGGATATGATCCGTTTATACTCCTTTTGCTTCACTTTCGATCCGTACATAGGCACTATATTTCCTATCTAGAAGAACAGTACTGTACCCACTAACTAGATTAATACTTTTAATGCCTGTCACACTTAACCATGCAATGTATCTAGTTCTTAGTTTAGGATTTTTTTTTTTTTCTAACGAAATTTTTCCCTTAACTATTTTCGACAAACTATTTTCGGTTAAGAAAAATGACACCAATGGAACTAACTGTACGAGATCTAAACTGCGTTCAAGAGCCGGTCGGTGTCATCATTACTGTGGCATATTGACACTGTCCGCTCTTGAACGCAGTTTAGACGGGCTAATCGCGTTCAGTTTCAGTTGAGTTCAGCAAAACTAACACAACTACGGTTAGCTTATGGAACGTGTGACGTGCACACGTATTCACGCTAACCTGTACTTAGATACTCATAGCAAAATAATATCGCTCATTTTCGCCGTACTTCATTCGTAGCGCAAAAAAAACTTGTTTGCGCTACGAATGAAGATTTATCACAATAAAAATACATATATTTAGAAATACAATAAAAAATTATAAGGTCCCTTTTATAAAAGTTAATTTCTAAATTATACACACAAAAACAAATGTTTGTGTACAAAATGTAGCAATTTTATAAATGAGCTGGAAAGGGTTTCCTACCGGCAAAGCCCAACGATTTTAACTTTTCATAATATTTTTTTAAACTTATTTAGTTAAATTCTTTGTCTTTCGGTTGACTTGATGAATGAAATTCTTTTGGAAATTTAACTTGAGTTTTATATAAGTTCGGTAATAATATGTTCATATACAATACCACAAGATTTTGCCAAAATTACTAAGGTTGGGTTATAAGAAAATAAGAAATCGAACTTGATGTGTGCCAAGAACTTTTCTCCTGAAGTAGATGTTTTTACATATTTGTTTTGTGTTTCCATCTAACACAAAAGCATGAAAAAGATTTTCTTTTTACAACTCTTAGGGCCGATTTCACCAACGAAACTAATCGCGATTAGTTCAACTAAACTAAGTTTATGCAAATACAGTGTTCTGATTGGTTTAAACCGCTGAAAAACTACTGGTGAAATCGGCCCTTAGTGGATTATGTAAATTATTATGTTCACCCTTTGCTTTTGCGATGATGCTTCTAGTTCCTTTTTATGTCTGTTTTCTAGCTTATTTCTTTATTTTTACCACGTTTCTTAAACAAAGCACATTCATAAAAATAGTTCTGAGGTTACAAACATACAAAAAATACAGTCGAATTGATAACCTCCAACTTTTTGAAGTCGGTTAAAAAATAACCTTATTGTAATGACTGACTTCAGCAAAATTAATATTTTGTTATTGTTAAAACTATTATTTTCAACCAGTATTCAAAAGGAAATATTTAACCCTAAGTATTATGTCAAATAGTTTCCATGAAAACATCGCACAAAATAAATAATCATCAGCAAACAAGGTGATTAAATACACATTTTAACAAGTGCAGATCTATTTACGTGTTAAAAAAATTACAACCATACAAATAAACTTTTCAAAATATTTCATAGAAATTTTAGTGAAGTCGTCCAAACACAAAATATAATTCAACGATAGTTTTGTTTATTTTTAAGTTTCATAATCATATTTTGGTAAGTTTAGTGCTAATTAATTGTTATTATTACCTAAATAAGTTAAAAAGGTAAAAGTTATATAGATCGTCGATAGGTGCTTAAATACTTAAGTAAGTACTTATCCACAATCTATAAAAATTTTGGGATACAATGAAATGTTACATCAATAGGATAGTATTTTTTTCCATTACGTTTTCGTCGTATTTTACCAGAACTAGATTGTAATCCTAAATAACTCAATAGTTTTTCCTCCCACACAATCTTTAACCAATCAGTTATATCCGCCGACCTAAAGAAGTATTATTTCGGAGACACGTCATCAATATTCATGGTAACAATTATTGACGAAACTATTATTTGTTTTTTTGACCGAAAAAGGAATTTGACTCCCTTTAACAAACTAACAATCAAGGAGGATAAGGCATGCAGGAAATACATCAATACACGAACGTGCGCTGAATTATCGATGATGGGAGGGAAACATCGATTATCGTACCTTGGTCGGGTGTGGTAGGAGTAAATGTTGTCTAATTTCTGCAGCACGAGGAGCCGCACAGCGCGATTTAACAAGTCTGGATCGACGCGGTCTCCATCCGCAACGTCGCGGCGGTCGATCCTGCCAATATATCGATATCGATATAACAATCGTGCTAACAACACTACTCAACACGGCCAAGATACGATAGACTTTCGTTCCGTATCAAAGTGGTGTTACGAAAATTGTTTGAATATTTTAATTCAAAATTATTCTAATTTAAGAACTTCTGGATTCTCTTTGAATTAGTGACTTTCTAAATGGCATTTACGTCCCTTGAATTCTGTTGAAACCGGCGAAAGGTAGGTTCTAATAACTCGATTTCATTTAGGTCTTTGTACTTTAAGTTTCTACGACTTCAGTTAAAAATCTTATAAAATAGATGTTTCAGAATACTTCAATAAAATTTTCTACAAAGTTCTTTATACTTTCCTTCATAAAGTGAGGTTACTGTTACGAGTATTGTAGGGGAACCATAAAGAATAAAGTTGCCTTATGAATAAAACATTGACGAGTGGTACATTATCAAGAATAGGGACACTAACATATTATTTAATTGTGAACAGTAAAGAAAAGATGAACAAGTAGGTGGGTACTACAGCTATACTAGCTATTGAATTGTTTTATGTCAAATTCTTGAGCCTTTGTGTTTTTTAAGAGTCGTGGTTACAAAAGATAGAGCCTCCCAACCCTACCGGAATCTTTTTTGTTCAATTTGAAAGCTTTTTCCTTGTTATCAGCAGCAAATCAGCTAAAAATACCCGGTACTGTCATGGAAATTTTTCTTAGACACCGCTTTCATTAAACAATCGGAGTACTCCATCTAATAACTAAATGCCAACAGTTGACTAAAGAAAACTATTATGCCAAAAACCCGGTGACACAACTATCAGTTAAGTAACCATCAATTAAATAAATAGGTTAGGTAACCAACATACAAAATACGTGAACCCAAAAGTGACAACACTGTGTGACTGTCAGTTGTCAACAAAGCAAATAAAGTTAAAAGGATTGAGTCGCTAAGTAAATAATTGGTTTCCAGAAAATACCAAATTGGGTAAATAAATATTCATTGAAAGATCAGACCGACTAAATTGTAAGTGGGTTATACTGAATTTAAGTAGGTAGATACGTACTCTGATAGACCAAGGAAAGCTGAACTTCTATTTAAATTATTACGAGTAGCTCCCAGTCAGCATAAAATTTTAATCCAGTGAGGAACAATATTGGATGATAAAGTATAGATAGTTATAGCAACAGTTTCTACAAAAAAATAAACATAACTCCATCATGAGAAATAATAATGTAGGTAACATTAAAATAAACGGGGACGCTAATATATTCCGCATCACGGGGTGGCACCACAATCGCTAGCGATAAGTTGCGATAAAGCGATAATATTGTTAACAGTTCAACAAATCGCGTAATTAGCGTGACACTCGAACCGTTCATTAAATGGTGCAACCAACCGTTAATATAAATATGTAGGTTTAACTAACGATAGTTTTATCGTAATCACCTAATCACACACTTCACGAAAAGTGCCATCAGCCGTCGTATTATGGCAATATCGCTGCAAAAGGTCAAACTACACCTCTGCGACGTGTCGAGATTCAGTTTTCAATAGATCTAGAAATAAAACTTTTCCACTACATTTTCTATTATGTAACACATTACCTAAGACATTCGTTTCGAAATGTGAACATTTAGACACAAGATTATAAAATAAAAATTAAAAAGAAAACAGAATTATGAAGAATGAATATTGAGTTATAAAATGACTTTTGTATGGAGTTTTGATATGGCAGAATGATACTGAACCTGTTACCTCTCGAAAAAGCACGCGTGTATATAGTCTGTGGTTTTAAGTCTGAACGTTTCTAATAAATTGTTGTTGGAACTTATTTGCATTTAATTAAGTAAGATCATTAGGTAGTGGAAAAAGAATCTTTCGTGTCTCGCATAAAAAGGCTTTATTTTAACACTCGCATGTAGCTTTCGACTTGAGCCGAAATTCTTTTAGCGGAAGTGATTATCAATATATGAAAAAAATAATTATGTCATTGACAAGCGCCATCGAAAAGACACGTGTTCAAACTGTAGGAGATCAACCTAACAACTCGACTTCGCTGTGTAACCGGGCTGCTAGGAGCTTCATATTTTTACAAGCTATTATTTAACTTGCAATGTATGTATGTAAGTGTGTTCCGGTCGAATCTTGCAACTGAATTTTAAAGCAGTTATCCTCCACCGATTCAGATGAAATTTGCCTTACACGTTTAGTTTGGATGACAATGCATGGTTTGTTAAGTGACGTCATTTTAAATCCAATATGGCGGACGGCCCAAGATGGCGGACTAGTCATTTTTGTGCACTGCAATGATATGGGTATCAAATGAAAGAGATTGCTGAGAAGAATACGAAAAAAGCTTGTTTTTAATGTATACTTTTATTTACGTAATATATATTCTCTCTCTTCTTGTAGACCACTTTCACAAAGTTTCAAGTCGCAAAGCCTTTTTTTTTTGGTTTGTTAATCATCCAATGACTTCTCCCGCTCTTGGTGAAGCGGTAGGGCGTGTCAGACTTTTACACCCGTTGACACCCGTGTTCCTTCAGTTGCTTGAGCCAGGGCCGCGGTAACCCATTTGGAAATTTTTCCGCGACCAAGTCGCAAAGCCTTTTCGTTTTAGAAAAATAGGTACCGAAGTGATTTCAGATGTAACACTAGAGATTTAAATATAATTTAAATGACGTTTGTCAATCCCATATATTCATTAATTTTTTAAGGGTTCCGTACCCAAAGGGTAAAAACGGGACCCTATTACTAAGACTTCGCGATCCGTCTGTCTGTCTGTCCGTCTGTCTGTCTGTCCGTCTGTCTCCAGGCTGTATCTCATGAACCGTGATAGCTAGACAGTTGAAATTTTCACAGATGATGTATTGCTGTTGCCGCTATAACAACAAATACTAAAAACAGTATAAAATAAATATTAAAGGGGGCTCCCATACAACAAACGTGATATTTTTGCTATTTTTTTTGCTCGATATTAATAACGGCAACAGGTAGACGCTTGAAATATTCACAGAATGTCTAGTTGTATATTTACTTCAAAAAATAATAAATAATAAATAAAAATAAAATAAATTAAGGGGGGCTCCCATACAACAAACGTGATATTTATGCCGTTTTTTGCGATAATGGTACGGAACCCTTCGTGCGCGAGTCCGACTCGCACTTGGCCGGTTTTTTTTAATTATTCTTACCAGCTTTTTATTAACTTGCAATGTATGCATGTTTGTAGGTATGTATTTAAGAATGATGTTTGGATCAAATATTGCAACTGAATTTTAAAGCAGTTATCATCCACTGATTAAGATGAAATTTTGCATACACGTTTGGTTTGGATGAAACTAAAAAGCAGGTTTTTCTTTTGTAAATCATTATTGACAATAGCCATCGCTGATAGAATGCCATTTGACTATATCCTCTTGGCATAATTGAGTGTACGGTAACGGCTTCTGCAAACAGATGCAATGGCGATGTGACAATATAACGACGCGAAAACCCTTTTCTAAGAAATTGTTCTGCGGATATATTACACAAAGAACAAATTCTATGAAATAGGGTCGTTGCATTGTCACATCGCGCCTCTTTGTGAGGGTCATTATGAATGTATATCATGTCGAGATTCTGTGTTCTTGTTTTTATTGCAATTTTTTTTTTTTTATTACAACCGAATTCAACTAATAATAAGACTAACCAATAACGTACCGTTTGTTCTGGTATGGTCATGTGAAGAGGAGGGATGAAACGCATGTTACTAAAAGAGTTATGAATATAAATGTGAATGAATGGAGAGGGAGAGATGTATGGACTGTGTGAGGAGTGATATGAAAGAAAAGGGAGTCAGTGATGGCGTGACAGGGGACAGGACGGTATGGAAGAAGAAAACGTGTTGCGCCGACCCCAAGTAACATGGGATAAGAGCAGAAAGATGATGATGATAAAAGGACGTACAAAAATTAGAGAGGGATCGGGGCCATTGCGCATCAAAAAATTTGTCCTATATCAATAAGAAAAGTGCCCAGAACGCATAGCCATGATGAAGCATAATCCGTTGAAATATAGAAGCATATTATTTTGTGTCATATATTGTCGGTTCCGTGCATTTATAATTTTAGCTCACTATGTGGGATCCCTTTTGCCAAGAATCTCATTAAGATTAGCCTTGCGCTTATTCGTGTCATAAGTATGAACTAATACCGTATGGAAAATTAATGTATAATCATATTTTCGTTTCTAAACTAATATTATAACAGAGTTAGAACTGTATACTGTAACTCACTCTTGACTTAAATACCCCCAAGTTGTAGCTATTGGAGAACAAAGACTCCGGCAGGAAATACAATTCCTTAGCTGTACGCATAATAAAAGTATTCCCAAAACGTTTAGTGCATATGGGTGGGATGTCCAGATGTCCATGTACCGATGGTGCATCGTCGGGCTAGGCGGAATTAGATCATGTAATTCCATCGCACACTCCCCTAAATACAACCAATAAAAAACCAACAAGCTGGCAACTTGGCGTCGATGTTCAAGGCTCTGGAGCTTTGACTCGACCAGTGTCTCATTGCCGATGAGCTTCTTGGTCCGGTTTTCGATCGACTCAAGTGCATCAAGCTGGTATTTGGCTGATACGTCCCAGAGATGAGAGCAGTATCTACTCATGATCGAACTTGCGCTTGATACAACTTGAGCAGCTGTTCTGGCGTCTCATCTTGGCAAGATGCTTGTTTAAAATTATAGTTAAGTTCAAAAGTTTCATCCTAACAATTTATTAACAATTTAAGTTATGAAGCATCTTACTAATATTATAAATGTGAAAGTTTGGATGGATGTGTGTGTGGATGTATGTTTGTTAGTCAATGACGCCAGAACGGCTGAACGGATCTGGATGAAATTTAGTGCAGAGATAGATTATATAGTTTGAAATAGCATATATGCTACTTTTTATCCCAGTATAATTTTCCCTTGGGATGCTAAAACACTTTTCAGGCGGGCGAAGCTAGTAACTTATAAACTCTTACTAAAGCGTATTAAGCTTCTTTGGGTCTATTGGTAGTTTATTGGAAATAAGCGAATTTGACAACTCAGTTGTCGAATTGCTTGACCAATTGATTTCAGTTTCAAGCCAACTGTAGCTGCACTGAACAAACATTGTATTGTCAAGTCAATTGTTTTGCGACCACTTGAGTCTGTTATTGAGATTTGTGTCAATATACACTCCTACATGGAACAATATTGATTTGAAGATGACTCTAAATACATAGATTGAGAAGACCAAGCAGTTACACTGTACCCTAAGTATTGTAGCGTAGCAAAAACAATACTAACAATACGCCTGTGTTCCCCGATGAGTTAGGCGGTGCTGCGTCATTTGAACAGCCGCATTTCAATATTCAGTATCATGTAGTAGGATATTACCAGCATTCGGGCACTCCGGGATTTACTGAGAAATTGTCGATGAAAATCTCAATAACTCTTAAACTGACATGGGGACTAAAGCCAGGAACTCAGAAGCTTAGCATTTGCAATCACAAAACCAACGAGGCAAAAAGAACCGACAATAAACTACGGTAAACGGTCGTAAATTTGACTCATAAAAATGCTGCCACATTCTATAGCTTGATGTATCATATATGTCCCGGTTTAAAACTTAGCCCAAAACTAACCCGACCTACGCATCTTAACTCAAGCCTCCTTTATATGCGTCACAAGTATCTAAAATCAATATGCCTCAATATGAACTAAAACTTTGAACTATAACAAGATCACTTCAATCAAAACAATCCCTTGTTAGACCCAATATGTCCGATGTTACTGACAGGTGACAGGAATAAATTAAGGAAACTCTAACTATGCACTTAAAATTATTGAATTATTAATTTGTTTATATGGTCAGGATGGATATATTTAGCTTTAAACTTTAAGGTCACTTAGTTATTTATGAATTTAGACGGGTCATATGTTAGGGAGTCCAGAGGAAAAATGAAGCAAAATACTGACTGAACGGTACCATAGAAGAAATAGAGGTTGACAATGTAAAAAATGGGTGGACGAACGTAAAGTCAATGGAAATGGAAATCGTTAGAGAAGGCCTTTACCAAGAGGTACACTGAACTCCTAGATATAAAATAACTCAAGAAAAAGAGTTTTAGGATAAAAGGATTATTAAAATTGAACTATGCGCTTGAAATGATTAAATTATTTATTTATTTATAAGCTGTGGATGAATCTTTTAGATATTCATGGTTTTGGGTGAAAAATCAAATACACGGTGCTTTTAATTCATTGGCAATTTCACTTCAAGAATTCACTCCTTCAGTTCTCATTACATAGGAGTGGAATTCCCGGCCGGAGTCTAGCTAGAGCTATAACTTCGGAGTTTTTAAGGCAAGCATGAAAAGTTATCTTCTAGCCTAGGCCCAGCGTGGTTCACCGTTGACCACTCATTGGTGAGATAGTGGTCAAAGGGAAGCTAATTAATAATTAAAAACAAAGTGACTTTTTTACTGTAATGCCAATTATAATTCCATATTTCTGGGGTGGCTGAAATATGAAACTACAATTTGCGCATTGGAGCATGGCGGCCCAGTGATAAAGGCCGCGACTTACAAGTTGTAGGTTGTGGGTTCGAACCCAGGCAGGCGCTTTACTTTGTGTAAATTATTTCATCACCACTGCTCTCAAAACGGTGAAGGCAAACATCGTAAGGAAACCGGCATGTCCTAGGACCAAAAAAATCGAAGACATGTGACATCTACCAAACCGCACTAGGCTCGCGTGGTGGATTATAGCCCTTTACCTCCCTATGAGAGGAGGCCTTTGTCCCAGCAGTGGGAACGTTTAAAAGGCTGGTGATGATATATGATGAATTAATTGGTGCATGACTTGAAAAAAAATGTAGAGAATAGCTGACTTTTAATTTTCACTGTAAAAGTGAAAGTTGTTTTTATATCATGACGTGACAGTATCGCTCCCTGAAACTTTGACAATGAATAAAAAATACCGTTTAATCCTATTAGGCACTCCAATCGCAGAAGAAAATATTAATAAATCACATTTTTTTATAAAAGTTGATCATAAGTTCTAAGTTGCTAATAAGGTAAGAATAAGACTTTTAAAAGCAAAACATTAACAGAAAAGATTGCAACTGATCTAATAAGCAGCCTCTTTATAAATTCAAACAGAAAAGAAAGACTCAACAAGAAATCACGAGCTTTACATTGTGCTACCTGCAGCGGTTAACAGACTTCCCTTACGTATAGAATACGGATTAAATTAATTTCCAAGTAAGAATTCTTACACTGACTGACTTGCAGCTCCAATCCGAATATTAATTTTCTCTTCAGCTATGACGATGATGAAAACGTACCCACGAAAAGGTACGGGAAATCTATCAGAATAATGTTATATTTTAACATGGCAAGTCAATATTTATAACTGGAGAAACCATCAAGTAAATTCGTACCTCACTAAAAGCCGATTACCTGACGTTACCTGATATATAAGAAATGTCAATACAATATTATTGAAAACCTTGTTATATGGGATCCTCGTGATATCACTGTTTACAAAGGTAAAATTATCAGTTACAGATAACCGTAATCCTAAACCAAACGACATGAAATTAACCATCCAAATGTCATTTAAAATAATAAAACCTGAAGCCTAATAATAATTAAATGCACACTAACGGTTATTATAAATTATACAATGGTAAGCCAACTCTGCTACCAAAGGATTCTCAGCTACTTTGCTCACATTGCCCGTCGGGAACCAGACAATCTCGAGAAATTGGTGGTAATGGGCAAGGTGGATGGAAAAAGACCTCGCGGCCGGTCACCTAACCGCTGGTCAGACCAGGTAACCGCCCTCACTGGACTCTCTGTTACAGCCGCCCTGAGAGAAGCTGAGAACCGACTGAATTGGAAGAACATCGTACATAAAGCCACGAGGGCCTTTCAGGGACACGACCTTCAGTAATGAAGAACGCGACCAAGAAGAAGAAGCCAACTAGCATTTTTTTGAAAAACCTGTGCCTTTTATATTTCAACAGACATAATATAATCTTACCGAAGCTTTACTAAAAAGCCAAATCTCTTTGCCTAATGCATCGTAAACATTTTAAGCACGTAATCGTCAAATTGGACATGCGACACTTTCGGCGAAGCAATGGAGCATCTCCATTATTTGGCACGCGAATAAGTGATTACTTGGGTTACTGCTTGATTATTAGGTGTTCCTAAGGGGATGGAACTTTAAAAAGCTTTTGGCTGTGATTATTGTCGCAATTTGGGATTGGGAGGATCTAGCTATGTAGTGGTTGCATTTCTCAATTTGTTTAGATGCAGCTAGAATATTATTAGCTGTTTTATTTATAAATCATTAGTTTAATAAATGTTGAGAAAATTATGATAATATATGTGTGCGAGTAAGCGGGGGGGTATCTGTAAATCTGAAATAGTGCAAGCGTCAGATGTTCTAGTGGTTCTCTTCCTAAAATACATTCTGCAAAACTTTATGTAATGCCTAGCAAAAATATATATTATACTTACCCTGTGCACAAAGTACATAAGCAGCGGCAATCTTTATATTTTGTGCCCTGTGTCTCATGTTTTTACTGAGACACATATTTTAAAGACCTATCGAGGTAATTTTTATTTCAACTTTCTAACACTCAAACGATTTGTTTTACTCTACAATACTACTGTGCCACTGGACAGGTCATTTTATGACACGTGACGTTTCGCGAGCTTTGAAGTTTTCGGGTAAATAAATCGATATATATTCATAAGGTTTTATTTGAACCGTACGGAACTCAGATTGAAAATAAACATCAATGTTATGTTTGAACTAGCTTATTTTATGTATAGTGTATCAACTGTATTTTAAGAATATTTTTATGAATACCGAAATAAAAGGTCATGCGACCCAAAAAAACGGATTATTTTATCTCCCCTACAGTACTTGAGGTACCTAAAATTATACGTTTTCTTGTTTGTAGTGATCTCTTAAATTATGAACCGATTTAGAAAAAATGTTCAATGATAAAAAGCTAGGCTAACGCTGCGAGCCATACACTTATTATTCCGGAAAAAATGCTATGCCCAGTAGGGAAAAGCTAGTTTCAGATATATGAATAAATTTTAAACGGAAAAAGCATGAAAGCCGTCACAAGGGCTAAATATTTTAACAAATTCGTTCTCCTAAAATCGAGAAATCTCTATAACTAATAAGCATAACAAAGCTTCTAAGCCCGACTATAAAGAACACGTCTAAAACAGAAACTGCAAATTGCATTAGTAATGTACAAAACATTATTTTTAAACCTCATTGTAAAGGATACAAAACGGCTAATTTAAATTCTTAGCGACGAGTATTTTAACAAAGAAATACTTTATTATAAAGCAGCCAACTCAAGGCGTTTCTAAAGCTTTTGAATACTTCTATTGCGTCTAACGGGGCGTAGGCTGAGATCAGAAACGTTTTGGAATTTATTTCTGTAATGGAATTTACGTCTTTTTAACCAAAATTCCAAAAAGGAGGAAGTTCTATGTTCGACATAAGTGTATTTTTTTGTGTATGTTCACCGATTTGTCTGTCAATTGAGGACCGATTTTGAAAATTCCTTTTTTTTTTGTTTCAAGGAGTATGTTCCCAAATATGTGCCATTTTAATTTGGTGAAGATCTGATGATCTCTCTATCTTTGGTGATCTTTCTATTTTTAGCTATTCTCATCCATTCTGGACCGGCCACACGCTTAAATTCATCTTCCAGTTCATCTTGTAAATAACTACTTTGCAATCGGGAAAAAATACTGCGTTGGACGGTCTGAGCAACGTATTTCTATGACATATTTTTTTTGATACGTAGACGTTGAATTTTTTTCAAACTATTTTAAAACAAAACATTCTTCAAATGCTGTAGATACTATAAAATCAACAATTTTTCAATGTTTTATAGATACAGCAAAATTGCTATAAATACTTTTTTTTGCACTCAAGATACAACAAAAAACGGATACACTAATATTGCCACTTGAAATATAAATACCAATTGTTATAACTATTATAAAATGCATGTTAAACTTACTTTAGAATGCTAACATTAGTGGCATCAATAAATGGCATTATATGAAACCCTTTAAAAAAAAATGGCCTCTCCGATTGAGCTAGTTTACGAGTTATGAATATTTGAAATAGTGTCTGGCTCTGGTGTAAAGTTCAACTTTTCGAGATACTACAAGTTTGCTTTCTTGGAACGATATTTATCGGTATGAAAAGTAAAAATTAAACCATGCCGATTCCAAAACCATTTCGATATTTTAGGTTTGAAAGCCTTATTTTTCTATTTATAAGTCTTAAAATTTTAAAATACTCAAAATCATTTGAGTTTTACTTGACCTCTAAATGACGTCATAAAGTATTCTATAGAGGCAACTTTTAGTGCCTTTAGTTATGAAATAATTAAAGCCCACTTGCACGAAAATCCTAACCCAGAGCTAGTCGCCAACATGAGGTTAAAGAACAAGGGGCAGACCAGCAGCCTCTTGGTAGACCACTGTCGAGAGAGACCTCAAGGAGAAAAATTTGCCAACATCGACAACCCAGAATAGACCGTCCCACCCCCGGTTGGATTCCCGCACTGTCCATGTGGTAGCCGTGGTCCACGCTAAAGCGAAGAGGGACCCGAGGAGGGTCCACTCGTCAGGGCCTTTACCGATAAGGCGACGTCGTAGTGGCCAACAAGCAGTTTGCGGTGCCGCTTGGCATAATAAGTGACATTGCAACTGAGGTGAACCGCGATGTTGTATGTTAGGCATCGCGGCTGAGGGTAGGAGGCCGCGGTGGGAGAGGGGTGCGCCGCTCTCCCTACCTTCCGGGGCCTGGACGGGGGTCGCCACAGTCTGATGGTGGACGCGGTGGGGCTGCAGGGAAGAAGGAGTGTCGATATAGCGTTGGCCGCTTTACCTATTCCCTGCGGACGAAAAATGGTTGGTGGCGGGGCCACTGACCTGACCCACAGGGGGATTAAGCGTGCCATACACGGGGTCATCTGGCGCCTATATGCTGGGTTAACCCTGGGGTGGTCACGGCGTACAATGTGTTCTGTTTCGCCGGTGATAAAGGGTACTCCCCAGAGGAGGGTCCAGTGAAGGACAGCCGCGTCGGGTTCACGGTGAGTGCTACCGCGTGACCGTGTTCCCGCCGTAAGCGGCACAGGAGGATATCATGGAGAGTGGGTTGGAGTCCCACATAACTGCACTAACTCACCATGGTAGTACAGTATGCATTAGCAATTCTAAAGGCAAAAAAATAAGTATAGACGGATGGTCTATACTTTTTTTTTTTGCCTGGCGTAGACGCACAAGGAGGCCCGACCCCAAATAAATTGGGAAGGGGGCAGGAAGAAGAAGAAGACATTTACATAGCACAGTTGGCGAAAGCATTTCCCCAAAAGCATTTCCCAAGGTACTTGACATTTTCCAGAAAAGATAATATTGCTCAAACATATTGTTATTAATCATGTTTCCAGATAAATTACATATACTTCGTCTCTTTCTCCTAAAAATACGTTTATGTACACGTGTATTCTTCACTTTTCATTAGTATTGTCATGATCTAAATTTACCAATTTATTTTTCGAGTCTCACTTTTGTGTGTGATTATAAGTATAAGTGATTTATAAACTCATTAGGCACATTTCGTCAATTGTAAATTCATTAAATGCATTAAGTCCATAAATAAATCGTCACCATAACAGAATTTATTGAAAAACTGACAGTGCGTGACCCGCAGAGAAATCATCTTCAATATTTTTTCTTTGATATCTTTAATACAATACATTAGACATTGATTTGAATATAGGAAATATTTTGGGTAAACTGACGGGATAAAAATTGTATATTGAAATGTAAGATTATGACAATGATAGGGCTATCATATCATAAATTCGGAAAAATTGAGAATAGATGAAGAATAAACGAGCAGGTGAATATATTTTTAGACTTTTCTTGCTTTTCAAGATATGCTTCTGAGTAAAAGGTACTTATATACTAGAAAAAAATAAATGTTCCAGATATGGTTTATGGTAACACTACGGTTAACATAAACCATACATGAAACATTTATTTTTCACATAAATCGTAGTGGTTTATGGTATGAACTCATTTAGTGAGTTTTCTGAGACCGGGTTTAAGAGTATCAAAATGTTTTACTTTTTTTCGTGTTTGTACTCAAGTGGCAATATTTCCACTAGAACTAGAAGTACAAAAACAAACACAAATGACATAATACAAACGCATGTATCCCCAAAGCTTTAGGCAGACAGTCAGGCCCAAAAAGGAGACGCAGTTGTTCCATGCGTTACTTAAGAGGAAATGCGGGCAGAGACCTTCAACTGAATATCCTAAATAAAAAGGCATAATTTAGGGTTTGGCTCTCGCCCATTTCCTCCTCCAATATTAGACCTATTTAAAAGATATAACATAAACTAAAAATGAAAGATATACACTGTGCCCCTATGTTTTCGTTGATACATTATCTTTAAAAGCAAAATAAAAGATAAAAATATTAAATATAATATTAATAAATAAACCTCAAAAGATGCTCAAACTTGCGTTGTCAACAAATTACACAACTGTTTACATATTTGAAAACTAAAAAGAAAAAAAACATAGCAGCACAACATATATGAGTTTTATTTAATTTTTGGAATATGTATAAAATTTGTTTAATACTAGAGGAGAAAATAGGTGAGAACCAAACCTCGAATTATGACTTTTTACTAAGGAAATTCAGTCGGAGGTCTCTACCCACATTTCCTCTTGGGATTGTGAAGATATGCGGTCGTAAATAATTTACACAAATGTAAATCGCCTGCCTGGGTTCGAACCCACGACTTATAACTTGTAAGTCGCGGCCGTTTCCACTGTGCCACCAATGCTCATGTACACACATATTTTGTTTAAATCTCATGTGATAAAAATAAACTTTGCAAACAAAATCTAATAAGGAAACTAAACCCACCCAAGCGAAGAGTAAACTACTAAAGTCCTATTTCCATGTTAACAGGGCTGTCTCCTACAAAGACATTTTACATTAACTTCAAACATAGTACTGGGGAACTTCTGTAATTGTGTGCGCACACTGAGACGTAATAAGGGAACTAGCCATATGCTGTAACTTGGTCAACGATGTTGTTAGTTGCTAAATTTGTCGCTAACTCACTGCTTTTGTGACAATATCCTCTAGACACCTGTTTCTTCGCAGTCTTGAGCAATATACAAGTTAATGTTTTGGACAATATAAAGGACACTAAGGAGATCAGCAGTACACAAATTATTTATTTGTACAGTATATAAATTAGTTATTACTAACCGTGCATTGTCATACACACACACAGACATAAATCTAACTAGATAACGCAAGTCCCTACATCTGTATGAAAACCAAGAATGCCACTTTTTCACACACAACTTAAAAACAAATTTACTTACCAATGAAAGAAAATATTTCCAATGCCTCGGCCAACTTTTTCTATACATTTTTTACAGCTCCATAAAAAGGCATTTTTTTAGATTTCGGTGGATTTCCGGTGCCGATAATGCTAAATGAAAAGCTCAGATTACGATCATTGATCGTAACTTTACTCCGTTTTTTGGCACGCGAAGTACATACAATAGCGTCATCTAGTTAGATTTTTGTCTGTGTCCACACCTAAATCAGTTGGGAATACCCATTTTATTTAAAATTCAGTTGCTAGATATGACGATCACATACTAACCAACCAACAAGGCAAATTAAACAGAAGCTCGTAAAACATATTTATTTTAAAATTCTATCTGAGACTTAGAAAAATATTTCAATTTTATTATTAAGTTATAATTTACTTTAAAAATAGTATAGGTTCTTTTTTTATTTACAAACCAAGTTAATTTGAAATGGAAGTTAATTTTTAAAATGCTAGGTAAAGATAAGCAATTACAATCCAACCTTAGACCGCAGGGGATACTGCGGTGGAGTGCGTCATCTCGTTTACACAATGGCTCCACTTTCTCAAAGTATTCATGAATTCTTTCCTAAAAGAATACATTCTTGCAAAGATCAGAAAGTCAAACAGAATTCATACTTATCATAAAGCTAGTGCTTTTGCGTAGGCGAACGGCAATTTAGCTACAAAGGCTTCGAATTATCCCCCCTGGCCGAGGCTACAGACTACACAGTAATTTGCCCCCCGACATCATGCCTTATATTGTCCCAATTGCATCCCTGTGCAATGACACGCCCTTCTCGCTTAAAATGACCACAGAATACACGCAACAAAGGGCAATTGTCCAACGACCAAATTGGTTTTGCGGTCAAAATTACTTCTGTGTCAAACGAGTAAGATTGAATTTCGATTGTCTTGGGTCCTGATTTGTTTTGTTTGAAAGTGATACTGATGGATGTTAGGTTAATTGTTGTAATTGATAGGCATTTAAAAAGACTTCTTAAATAGACATTTGGGGCGTATTTATTGTCACGTCAAGTTTGGGTTCGTTAATGCTCGGTTTCTTCCTTGCGCTAAAACAATTTGTTTTGCTTGGCAAAGTAAGAGTACTTTTATTGTTGAGCTCAGACATTTAGTTACTAATGAAAAGGTTAATTATGTAACCGACCCTTTATTAATGGTAATGAAGAAGAGTGAATTTGAGAAAAGACAGGAAATAGAATCTCTTCAGATGATAGGATTTATTTGAAATCTTATAATACAAGCAATCATGATACCGCAACAAAGAGTATTAAATTGGATGCAAAATAGATAAAAATAAAGAAATTAACTTCAAATCTGTGATATTTTAACGATTATAAATAATAAACAAACATAGAATTTATTTTTGGTATCAATTCGTTATTGCTATTCATACATTTAAATGGTTTTGGGAAACTAATTATAGACGTTAATCAGTCAAATGAGGTCGATATCTGCGTGGGATAACAAGAACTTTCCGATACGTGGTTTCAAGAGATTATCAACTTTAAACATCTCCCGACCGATGACAAAATGTGATAGATCACACTCTCTATCCAATAATATCTTCAGTATATTTAACGCCTAAGACGCAGAATTGTACTACAATGAACTAAAAGATTATTAGACCATAAAAGTTAAAAAGCTAGTCAAACATAATTTAGCAGTCCGATATTAATCTCAGGTACTTAATAAGAATTTTATTTCGTAACACCCATTTGAAAAGAAGCAAAATTAAATTGTGACATTTTTAGAAAAGTTGATTCTCCAAGGCGATAAATAATAATATTTCCCATAAAATTTTATTATGTTGCCGATATATAAGCTTATACTTTTTATTTTCTTTGAGCCATTATTGTGGATCATAGTTAGATATTGAGAAAGGAAAGAGTGATAAAAATGCTTTTGATCTACGACACTTTAGGGAGCATATACGTGCACGAGTGTGACAGGATAACTAGATAGCTTCACATATTTTTTTGCAAAATAATTCTATGTAGAACATATTTCCCTCTTTTAATTTTACGAGTGAATATTACTTAAATTCATAGTTTTTCCAGTTTCTGGTATTAACGATCCTCATAATTAATTTCTGATTAAATTTAACTTTTATATTTTACCTAAAACATTAGAATTTATCTTCTAATACAATATCTTCTGGATTGAAGAACATTCTATTTTAAAAATGATGAATGACAGCGATAAAGTTTTAAGTTGTCCAATGATTGATTAAAGTTAATGAAAATTAATGAGTTTGTCCAACTGATTAAACTAGAATAAAGTTACTGTTGGAAGGAAGTGACTTAGTCCAGAAAGTTTGTCCTAAGCTAAAACTTTTTCGATTTCACTCTCGTCGTAACAACATAGGGACCGTTGAAGGTGAAGTTAAACTGTACAAAACTTATTTTGTTTAAAGCGAATTGAAGTTTTAAGAGTCCATAAAAGCTAACGTTTTGTTGTGTTTAACTTTTACTGCAAAGTACTTAAATAATTTCTCAGAATTCATTGAAGTCTTAATCTCTTTAGCAAGCAATTAGAGTTTTAACTACCGAATACAATTTTGCTAAACTTTATAATCTTACTAAGAAATTATTGGGGATTTACTTTTCAAATTTAATATATTTTTCAAAACACAGATGTATTTACAACCAATTAATAGATTTAATCGTTACCTGTTAACACCTTTGAGATGCTAAGTTTGCAGTCACCCCATCTCCAAGTATCGTTGAAAAGAAAACATCTCAGACGGTACTTCTATCAGGAGCAGTCCACCTATTATTGCTACCTATACCTATATCTACTGTTAAGACCATTTCAAGTATAAAGCGGAGTCCTTTATCAGCATCAAGATTATCATCATCCAGATCGTTTTCATCTAATACATTCCTTTTATCCGCTTCATATTTGAAATGTTCCTCTAGGGATGAGCCAACATACCTTGGTCTAGCAGCCTGGGTATAGTAGCGGTCCAGTTCTTGAAGCATGCGAAGAGCGTCAGCCATGTCATGAGGACCTTCCTCCCTGGCTTCAGCCAGGCAGACGATGGCCAGGACCACAGCAACGGCGATTGCAATGTTCTTGTTCAGCATTTTGGTATCTATGGACAATACATATTAAAGGGTATATAAGTATTGTTTTGTATAGCAGGCTGGTGTCGGTGAAAAAGAATTACCTTGGCCCTGGCTCAAGTAACTGAAGGAATACGAGTGGGTTTAATCACTAAAAGGCTGACATGCCCCACTTCACCCAGAGCGGGAGAAGCCATTTGATGATTTCCAATCATAAGGAAATAAAAGGGCTGGTGTCCGCAACTCCACGTCTAAGTTGTTCGTTCAGTTTATTTAAGGAGATGGTCTGATTGGTTTTGTTTCTGTGAGAGTTGATTGTTAGGGTTTTGGGTTCGATCTCTGAGTCGAGTAAAGAGTTAATAGGTTGATGCATTAGAAAGTGCCTGGTTTATGGCAACAAGCTTGCCCTTGCCTTGATAACTAGGTTAAATATTGATGTACTATTTTCCTCTATAGAATCCACGGGCAATACAGATATGACGTTATCTTATTTCCTACAAGCACTCCGACCGCGACTTCGTTCGCGTGATTTCATCTATCCTATAAATGATTTTCTAACCCAAAAATATAAGATTCTTCAAAAAAAAAATAACATCACCTAAATCATCTTTTGGGCGTAGTTTTGAAAAATAATAATAACAACCTTTATTATTCATTTAGTTTAGTATTTGTGGCAAGTTTCAAGTTTATTGACCCAAGAAATCAGATTTTTCCATACAAACTTCAACACCCCCTAAATCATCATTTGGGGGTAGTTTCGAAAAACTAATAATGTCAATCTTTATCATTTACTTAGCTATTTGTGCTAAGTTTCAAGAATTTTGACCGAAGGAATTAGATTTTTCATACAAACTTACAACCCCCTATTTACCCCCTTAGGGTAGGAATTTCCAAAAATTCTTTCTTAGTGCACACTTACCTACGTCACTTAAGGAACCTTTCTGCCAAATTTCATGCTTCTAGGCTTAGCAGTTTTGGCTGTGCGTTGATTGATCAGTCAGTGAGTCAGTCAGTCACCTTTCGCTTTTATAGATATACATGGTGTCCCAGAAATCGACGTCAAGCCGTAAATGGGTGATAGACCAAGTTATAACAGTTCTCAGAAAAATACGAAAAAAAATCTATCTCATGTTTTTAAAAAATTATGTTCACTTTAAAAATTTACTAAAAAAATTAATCCCTGTAATGGTTCTTTAACTCCAATTGCTACAAATCCCATAATTTATCAAATTTTTTTATTATTATGTAATCTTGAATAATGCTTGTGTAGATTTTTGCCTAAAATTTAAAGCCAACTCCTCCTACTTAGAAGAAAATTAAACTTTTTCAAAACCAAATTATTCAAATTTACTGTTTCGCCCAACTTTAACTGACTGTACTGAAAAAAAAATGTACTACGCTAGTTTGGCAAGTAACATGAAAAATTGGCTTCAAAATACTTTACCAGATTTATTAGAAGACGTGCCACTGAACGTTTACAGGGAAATGTGGTTCCAGCAAGATGGCTGCCCAGCGCATTATGCCCGTTTAGTAAGAGAACATCTTGATGAAGAATACCCGCTCAGGTGGATAGGGCGCGGTGGGACAATCTTGTGGCCACCCCGTTCGCCTAGATTTTTAAATCCCCTAGATTTTTTTTACTGGGGAGCGGTAAAAGAGAAAGTGTACTCAAAAACAATAGAGAATTTAGCCGAGCTGCGGGAAAGAATAACGGAAGCCGTTGTCTTTGTAAATAGGGGAAGATTTGCCCGGAAAATAACCAGATCTTTTTTAAGAAGATGTCGTGCTTGCATTGCCGTCGAAGGAAGGCAGTTTGAACATTTATTGTAATAAAAAAAATTAAATCTGATAATTTGTTTTTTTTTTCTAAGAAGAGAAAACTGGTCCTGACTTAAAGTAAAAAGGTTGAGTCACTATCATAACTTTGCTCTTAAATTACGTAAAATTTCGATTTCTTATCTCGCTCACACTTCGTAAAATGACTCTCTCCGTCACTATCGAACTAGAAACGGAGTTTAGCAAAGCTTTAGGTAAGCTAAAGTCATTTTAAGGAAGTATGGACATTTTGTGTAAAAACTGAGACTATTTACAAAAAAAAAACTTGACCAATTATTGAAAACGTAATCTAGCAAGTGTTACACCATTTTTGAATCCTTATTAAATGCGCCAATTTTTCATGTTACTTGCCAAACTAGCGTAGTACATTTTTTTTTCAGTACAGTCAGTTAAAGTTGGGCGAAATAGTAAATTTGAATAATTTGGTTTTGAAAAAGTTTAATTTTCTTCCAAGTAGGAGGAGTTGGCTTTGAATTTTAGGCAAAAATCTACACAAGCATTATTCAAGATTACATAATAATAAAAAAATTTGATAAATTATGGGATTTGTAGCAATTGGAGTTAAAGAACCATTACAGGGATTGATTTTTTTAGTAAATTTTTAAAAACATGAGATAGATTTTTTTTCGTATTTTTCTGAGAACTGTTATAACTTGGTCTATCACCCATTTACGGCTTGACGTCGATTTCTGGGACAACCTGTATATATAGAAAATATCCCCTTATAGAAAATACATTATAGATATTTGAGGTCAGCCTAAAATAAGATGTTTGCCCTCCAAATGTTGAACATTAATTTGCAACGCCACCCACATATATCTATTAGGATTGTTTACAATTTCTCGAAAACTTTTAACCAAGTTCATTCCTTATTATAGAAAATTGAATATCTGATCAAGGTCTTGATCTTATTTATTTAATATATCGTAAATCTTCGCTATAATAAATTTTATCAGGCCTTAGTCCCTATTGATTTGGCTAATCAGAAACAAGAACAAGAAAGTTTGCCCATATTTTCTCCTACGAAGTATAATTTTCAATAAGTGTAGGTGTAGTACTCTCTACGTCTACATAATTATAATCAAATTTAGGGTAAAATTCTATTGAGGAAACAAATTACCGAAGTAGTAGAATAGAAACGTGTTGTTTATCCCTTGGACCCTAGACAATATGACATTATATCAGCGAATGAGGGCTTCCGTTTTTGTGCCCACCAGTTGGCGCCACTGGCGAGTAAGGCCCTTAAAATATAGCTATTAAACGTTGTTATTACGCGCACGGAAGTAATGTTTGAATTAAAACCATTTCTAATGCCGTAGAAGTGCGATGAAATATAAAATCGAGTAGTTTTGTGCAAAAAAATTTTATCCACCTTACTCCAACAAAAAAGGGTTTTTTGTTGGAAAATAGTGGATAAAAATTTCTAAAACATAAAGCTCTATTTAAGCAGTGGTTGGTAAAACCCGTACCTGTCTCAATCTGCCGCACTTGGAAAATATTCACAATAATTAAAAGATTGTAAATAAACTCGCATTAAAAGCCAAAAATCTATGTAATTTTACATTTTAATGACCTCACTCTACACCAGTGCTAAATTCAAACGCGGTAGCCCCCATAAGTATAATTAGAATGTTAGTAAACCTTTGGATCATCAAATGTAATATCATCAAATGTAATAACACAACACAACGCAACATAAATATGCGAGCATTATAATATTGCTTATAAACCCTAAAAACAGAGGAAGGAATCACATCTAGTTCGTTTTCCATCGGGAAAGGCAAAAGGACACAGAGTTATTCTGATACATCTTATTGGAGCTTCAATCCTACGAGAAAGTTTTGACTATAAATTTATTATTGTCCCTTCAAGTTTGTAAATGATGTGAGCATATATTTCACATTAGTGAGCATACACTTCACATAGTTTCACGTTGTAGCCTCTGGAGGCGAAGTGTCAGGCAAATCAGAACATATATGTTATTTATTTTGGGAGTTTCCGAGTTTTGTAATGTATAAGTGTTGACTTTATTTCTTACTGATGACTCCAAAATCTAATAGTTTTGTCGCTAGAAAATTTCACAAGTGGGAAGACTATATTCACAAACATTCAAACATTACTTTAGGAGATTCAAAGAATATGAATGAAATGATAAAATTATGTTTTACGTAGGTAAGTTACACAGGATACATTGAACATGTCGAAACTTAAAAAGAGACAAGATTGCGTTTTTATTATGTAATAACAAAATTGCTAAGCTACAAAATATAGCCAAAATTTATTCCTTTGAAACATTTTGGAAATGGGTAAAAATTGAGGTCGTAATACTTGTGGGACCGATCAATGTAAATAAAGGAAAATGTAATGTTTATTTATCAATATGTAGCAAGACATAACTTGAAGGTGCAAGGAAGGCAGGTCGATGAACAAAAAACTATGGCATAATTAAAGCATTCTATAGTTTCTGCTTACCCTTTGGGAAAAAGCCGTGAGTGTATATATTAACGCATAAAATTGTAAATGAACCAACGAATTCAGTTCCTGAATTACCAATTTCTTCTTCAAATAGTTTTATTCTAAAAATTCTAAAGGTGCAATTTTTTTTTCAAAGTATGCAATACTATGTGGCAAGATTTTCGTCTACCAAGCTTTCATTTCAAGGGGCACTAAAATATTCAATTACTCTGGCTGAGGAATGAGAATTTGCCCGGTAAAAAAATGGAAAAGGAATATTGGATTACCCTCGTATTTGTCTTTTTCAGTCTGGAATGAAATAGTAGAGATTATGGTAGTCTCACTACCAATAATATTGGGCAAAGTTTTTGTAGTTTTGTTCAATTGCTTTTTAGTGATGCAGTGAATAAGCTTACTAAAATATATATATTTTTTTGTTTCTTAACTACAATGATTTTATAGATTTATAATATAGAACAAATAAAACAAATCTGGTAAACTGAATAAATTTTCAAAAACTAAAGCAGATATATCATATACATCTAAAAAGTTTTATAAAATTTTAAAAACTCAAGTCACTTATCGCACACAAGCAAGTCACTTGTCACTTGTCCTTATAATTAAATCCTACGTAAAAAAGGTAGTTTTTTAAAACAATGATCAGCTTATCTCAAACTTTTAACGTAAACAAAAGATCATTACTAAGTTTTAAAAATCTCTTCGGAAAAATCAAACAAGGTAAGTTAATTTGTTTTTTCTGGCCATTTGAAGGTCGCACGGACCAAAGATTTTCATAAGCCTATAATAATGTTAGTACAGAAAGTTTCTCGTCAAGATATGAACGCCTCTTCATAACAATATAAACGGGGGCGTGTTGGTTTTCGTGAATATGATAAACAATGCTGTTACTACTTGCATACATAATGTTTGTCTTATAATCCCTGACGGGTTCAGCAAAATTATAATGAATTCCGAAAACTGTATGAAGTTTATATGCCAACATGTGGAAGGAAAAGCAACTGACTTGATATAAGTTACTATGTTCAAGAAGGCTATCCACATATCTTTGAATATAATGGTACGCAGTATAGTATTCTGGATGTAACGAAAAGATGCGATCATATTTTAAAAACTGTTTATTTCCATGTAAATGAGCAACTTGCTCGAGGAAAGTCATAGTCAATTCTCAAAAAAATTATGTATTTGGGAATTGCCTATGACTGCCTTGGAGAAACTTGTTTAAAATATGGTAAATTTATTTACGAGAAATAAATCTCTTTTATAATTTATTTTTGCAGAGCATTGAGCAGATGCATTCAAAGATGGGCTATAAAACTACAGTATAATACACTACACTAGCCTAGAAAATAAACCCCTTTTCCCAATATAAGAATACCCTGGAATACAGTAACAATGAAACCACAGCATCTGACCTAGGAGAATGCCGCTGGCCTGTTTGTTCTCTTGATTGTCTGAGTGGTTGGGACCTTCTGCAAACAGAATTACACGTAAGGGTCTTAACTTTGCGTCAATAATTTTAAATGCTTCCGTTCTTTTAGAAAAAATTTCACCGTTCGTTGTCCGGAGGCAATGGTAACTTTTTGAAAAGACTATCGTACAACTTGGAATATGAAGCTCTTTGACTTGAATTTAATAATGATGATAAAATTGATATTGTATCCAAGTCTAGACAAGGCCTTGAACATTCCCGAATCTCTTCAAAGTTAGAGTGAACAGGCTTCTTCTGGGTAAGCTGACTCCATCGTCGACTCTATCTCTGTCATCTCTGACCTAGACTAGAGTTAAGAGCAAACCCATCAATAATAAAAAAAAAACTTTCTGATAGCGCTATGATATTCGTAATAATACAGAAAGCAACAGAGTGTGAAATGTTTTCATTCAACAAAATGATGAATTAAATTAAACTACTGTTAACAAACTGTCGAAATGCTTACCCAAATGTCAAACTGAATATTTTAACTAAGGACTCTGAGGTGTTTTAAAAAATGTGTCAACATCAGCCTTATAATATTCCCACTGCTGGGACACAGGCATCCTCTCTGTGAGACAGTTAATGGGCTATAATCCACGCGGGCCCAGTGCGGGTTGGTGGTTGTCACATGTCTTCAAATTTTTGGTTCTAGGACATGCCGTTTCCCTCACGACGTTTTTCTTTACCGTTTTAAGAGCAGTGGTGATGAAATAATTTACACAAAGTAAAGCGCCTGCCTGGGTTCGAACTGACGACCTGCGACACGTAAGTCGAGGCCGTTACCACTGGGCCACCACTGCTCTTTTAATTATATTGTGTGTATTATTATAGTGTTTGTAAAGCTAACTATACCAACAGACGATAAGCAACTAAGAACATGACAATCTTTCAGTTAACATGAATAATACTAAACAATATTATATTTGACACCTAAAATAAATACTAGAACAGTCCCGAATTTCAGCTTCTCTTATTTGCCTTTATATAAAAGCTTTTTTTTTTACTGTTGATAGGCTTGCGCTTGACCACTATCTCACCTGTTGGTAAGCGATGATGTGGTCGACGATGAAGCACGCCTGCCTAGAAGAAACCTATTCACTCTTGACTAAAGACTTCCAGGTTGTAGCTATCAGGAAATACAGACTCCGGCAGGGAATTCCACTCTTTTACTATGTGCATAATAATTTTTTTTCCAAAACGTTTGGTGCGTATGGGTGGCCTTTTCTTCTCAAAATTTCACTAAACTTGTCAAACTTAAAGTTTAAAATATTTCCGGACATGACTGCAAATGGTCATTGGTTTGTTTGGGATAAAAGGACAATCCCTTAAAGGAATATCATTGTACTTCGACTACGTCGGATTTAGAAAACTACACCGCTTCGAAAAGTTATCCTACCGGAATAAAGAATAACATTCCTACTTTACTACATTCCGAAGGGATAATTTTAATTTTGATAGATAATTGAGATAATCCAGGCTATGAATTATATTAATTATCCATACAAGTTTTATCCAAACCCGTTCAACTGTTATATAATTCTTGTGCAACATACATTGATGTACATCTTCACATAATATTGTTTTACAGTAATAGGATTTTGACGACACAATACTAAAAGGTTATTTACAATGGCATTACGGAAAATTATACTGGTAAAGGAAGCAAAAGTAAGTATTTGAAAGGTAAACGTTTTTTACCCTTATTTAAATTGAGAATTCTTTGTAAAAAGGATTAAATTGCCCGAGTTCTGTGGGACGATCGACAATGTCCGTCGTGTTTGAGTTGAAGCTTCGCGCTTCGGCCAGTTTGAGTTGAGCTTATATCCCCATCATCGAGGTATCGGCAGACAAGTTTTACGCTTTTTTCAATGACAAAAACTCATATTAAAATTGGTGGAGGACTTATAAAAGATTTGGTGAAAAGTTTTTTAATCAATGATGTCGTTATATTCGGCTGTACGAATAATGTACCTATAGGATGTCCTGTTATAAAAATATTAAGCATTATATTGGTAAAAATATTCTTTGTGTTTGTTTTGGATGTTTTAAACCTTTAAAAGACTTTAACTTTAAAAAACTAAACTTATTAGCATGTCAAAGATGTCAAGTATTACGTTTTAGAAAATCTTAATACCTGCAAAATAATTTTAAGAATCAAAAGAAAATTAAGCAAAATATATAACATGTTAATATTTCAAAGCAAATTAATTTTATAAACATGTCACTTGCAAACTATGCACTATTTCTAAGCTTTATATTTAAGCAAAATGAAAGGTCTTTGAAATAATTTATTTAGAGGATTTGTTCCTAGAAAATCTGCAATTGCTCTTTTGGTAAAATTTTATACGAGTCCACCTTTCTAGAAAACACTCCATAAAATTATTATAGTATTACTGAATATTTAGATGATAAATAAAAAACTGTATCTAACTCCATTTTCTCCGATTTATTTATTACCAGGTTTCGTACTTTAGTCATTAAGGATTGTTATGTTAAGTATTGTTCTTTATTTAAATTTTAGTTTATGTTTCTTTCTGTAATGTGTTTGTTTTATTTCTTAAGGTTTTATTAGTTACATAATTATCTATGTTACAATAAGCAGCTTGTACACGTTGCAAGATTATGCCCAGCAAGGCTGCACACAGTGAAACAAAATCTTTTTAACCAAAACCATGAATGCACAACATTATTTACCCTGTGTGGCATTAATAAATACATTTGGATTTTAATTATAGTACCCATGACGTTTTTATAATGGAATACATCATGTAAAATAATAATTGGTTTTTAATAATAGCTCTAAACGTGCCTTTGTTCATGTGGATGCTTAGATTGTTTGGTCATGTTGAGAGATTGAATGAACGAACAAAAGATATTTACAAGACAGATGTGAGTGGTGGAAATGGTGGGTGGAGATTTGTTTTTTTATTGTTGGGTGGGAAAATTATCCAATAACTTCTTCCGCTCTGGGTGAAGCGGGAGGGCTTGTTAACTTTTACTGACTGAAACCCGTCCGTGTTCCTTCAGTTGCTTATGCCAAGGCCGCGGTAACTCTCTTTTAAAATCTATACAAATAGAAAGACCCAGACAGGCATCGGCCCTAGCAGACCCCGTCAATTTTGCTGACATCTCTTTGGGGCGCGCGTGGAACACTACGCGCCGTCGACTCGAACCTGGCCCTTGTCGGACGGCGAGCTACTCACTACTCGACGACCGTAAGCCGGGTGGAGACACCCTATAAGGACATAATTATGTACTTGTTACACGGATCTTATTGGTCATCTTCAGAAAGGAGAGGTGCGCAATTTATACCCATAACCAGCGGGCATTTATGACAAAATGAAGCAAAAGGAGTATGTAAGGATCCTAGAAGGTGGCGTTCTGTAGTTTCTGGCTACTCTGGTGGGAAAAAAAGGCGCGAGTTTATGAAAATATTTTATTTGAATATACTATTACCAATTTGTCGTTCTTGATTTTTTGTGCTACAGAAAATATTACGTAAACAGATGACATTAAAATAATATAAATAGACATTTACAAATAAGTACTCATAAAATGTTACGAGAATTGTCTATATTCACAGAAGTAGAAAAACAATTGACATTTTTAAATCAACAACATCTGGAAATTTCAAGTAAAAAGGAAGGCAATAAAATAAAGCAGATATTAGAGATTCGTAGCGGAAATAATAATATTTGGATCACTTGCCTTCTGTTACGATTATTAGAAACAATTGAAGCACGAAACATTTAACTTATTGATATATTTTAAGGTATATATACAGATATTCAATACACCTCACTTCCGAGCAGAGCAGCTTAGGTAACACTGAATAAATATAAAGAACTACTAAATGCTTTATTTTAAGCAAAGCTACTTGCTTGGCAAATTATATGTGAAAGATGTGATAACAAAGGTCAACCCATTATCAAACGTATTTTTTATTTTCAGGATTTATTAAGTATTGAATCATTGCCTAAAGAATCCGATAAATTACTAAGAAACTTAGTAGATCACATCACAAAGCATTTACGAGCGCTTAATATATTAGGGGAGCCCACTGATAATTGGGATTCATTAATTGTTCATATATTCGCACACCAATTAGATTCAGTAACATTGCGTAAATGGGAAGAAATTAAAGACCGTCGGCGTTCGCCTACGTTACAGGAGGTTCAGGTGTTTTTGCTGAAAATATAGCTTTTTTTGAAAGATTAATCACAATTTTTGTTGCGGTTCTTTAACCACATACAATCGGAACTGTTCTAAAGTATTAACGCCTTAATACAAAAAGCGGTTTTACTAAAAACCCAGGTTCAAACCTCTACGATGTACGGCTAAAACAAGATTTAAACCTGGGTTTTGGTAAAACCGCTTTTTGTAATACGGCACTTATTTATTTATTAGTTTATCCTCGTACTGGAACGCCTTCCAGCAATTACACCAATGGAGCACAATCTTATAATAAACTCACTATAAGTCCAGGTTTCCTCACGATGTTTCCCTTCACCGTTGTCAACAATGTCCAAGATTAACTTAGAAAGTACATATGAATTGAAAAAGACACATTGGTACTTGCCCGGATTCGAACCCACGACCTCAAGCACGAGAGGCGAGGTCTTAGCCACTGGGCCACCACGACATAAACCTATTGTCTTGTTTTTGCCCTATCTCTAAATATGGTATGGAACATTTTAATCCTCACAAAATTAAGATCCAGGTATTAGTAAACCTCTCAAACTTAACGTATAAATCATGAATGCGTTGCGCATGAAAGTTATTTTTTTATAATATCATCAGAAATGGCAGAAAATAAACTCACAAAAATATTCAATATAAGTTAACTCGAACTAAGATGTCCATCAAATACCGAACAAGATATCGAACTATCAGTCAATAAGCCTCATTCATTTTATAATAGCTCTAACGAAGCAGACAAGACAGGAAAATTTCGCAAAATCCCCTTATTATTCACGCTGTATGAATTCTTCCGGGGAATTTCACTGATGTCATTCGGGAATTTTACTTATATAAAACACGTCGTGGTTTTTATTAACAATTCATTTATTGTTTGTCACTCAGTGAGAGAAACCAAAAAAAATAACTGTTCAAAAGGCGAAACCTTTTAGGAAAGACAAGGCTTGCGTTTTTCAGCTATGTTTTGTTTTTGGAAATCATTGGAGTAGAATTGTTTCAAGATTTTTTTATGTTTGCTTGAAAAAACCTGTGTTTAAAATTACTTTATATAGGTTCTTATCATCCTCCCCCCGGTGGATTCCCATATTGTCGAGGTGGGGAGGCAGGAAGGGGGTGGGCTCAGTATCCGTAGCTCGGGGCCTCTGACCTGATCCATCACAGGGGAACAAGGGTTCCATACAAGGGATCGGCTGGCGCCTATGTCCTGGTTTGGTCCCATGGGTGGTCACGGCATGCAATGTGTTATGGTGCGCTGGTGATGGGGGTATTCCCAGAGGAGGGTCCGGTGATGGACAGCCGAGATGGGTTTGCTGATGAATGCTTATGCGTGCCCGTATTACCGCCATAACTGGCACAGGAGGACTCCGTGAAGTTTTTGTGGGTTGGAGTCCCACATAACTGCACTATCTCCCCGTGGTAGCACAGTATGCATGAGCATTTCCTCACGCAAAAAAGAAAGTTTCTTATCATCCTGTTGATTTTATCCCTGTTTATTTGGGTCGGCCGAATATCTTTTTCTTCCTTATGTATCTCAATTTATCGTCATCTAAATAGTCCTTTGTTGCCATATTATCATCGTTCACGCAAATATTTTCTTTGGCATTCCTCTACCTTTATAACTGTCTATCAACACTCATACTCAAAGCTTTTCTCGAGTCATATTCCTCAAAATTATTAACTACATCTATGATAACTAAACAGTTTTCTTGTAACTTAGCGTCTGTGGGTAACGAACATTGTGGGTAAACAATGAACTGATCAAATCACCCTTAATCTTGAAAGTTCATACTTTCTCCATCGAATTAAAGATTAAAGATTCAACAAGGAATCCGTACAAAGGCTTTTACGGATTATTATGTCTTGCTCATTTCAAGATATTAATCCAAACAAAACCTCGTTTCCATAATATTGTAAAGTTTAGTGTCAAAGTGATGGAATTATCTCGTCTTGAGATAAATCTGATAATTTGGGTAAGAAACTTTAGGTTTCGCACGTTTAGTAATTGTATTGTATTTTAACTAATACAGTACACATACATACAGACAACGATAACCAAAAATTATTGGGGATTAAACTCGTAAAGTTTCAGTAAGCTCATGTCAATCCCATAAATTTTGAACATTTCGACAATCCTTGAAGACGCCACGCGAAATACAGTAAATGTTACATCTAAGGATCTTTTTTATATTTTGAACTAGCTTTCCGCCCGCAGCTTCGCCTGCGTGGACTATTCGATTTAGGTTGTTTCGTTTTTTGTAGTTCTGGCGGGATATTGCAAATTATTATCTAAACATAGCTTTCCGCCCCCGTCTTTGTTCCCGTATAGTACAAAATTTGCTCAACTTTATTATTTTATCGACTTATTAAAATTGCAAGTAAATTGACATAAAATGAGCATAAACTGAACTGCCGTCGCGTTCTAATAACTACAGCCATGGACTTCCATTCTGGATGTCTCGTGGGATCGATTTCCACGGGCAGGTACAAATAGTGAAATACCACTTTGCTTTCAATTTCTGAAACCGACACGACAAAGACATAGTCAGAGGGTTGTATTCGAGGTATGAAAACTGATTCCCCCCAACACATCTAATAGGTAATCATTCGTACAAACTTTAACACCTCTTTTTACCCGTTTAAAGGATGAAATTAAAAAAAATGCTAAAGTACGTTTTTCATTAATTGTATTGAAGAGCAGAAATACTAAGTTTCAAGTAATTTTGATGATAAACAATTTATTTTTCTTACAAACTTTAACACCCCTTTTTACCCCTTTAAGGGATTAAAATCAAAAATCCTTAAAACAGTATTTTTGCCATATCTCGTTCATTTCAAATGACAGAGTTTCATACAAACTTTCATCCTCTATTTAACTCCCTTAGGGGTTGAATTTCGAAAAATCCTTCCTTATTCCTTGTCTGCATTATTCATTGTCTGCATTATAATTATTTAAGTGGTGTACAATAAAGTATATAATAAATAAATAAATAAATATAAAGGGAACCTCTGTGCAAAATTACAGCTTTCTAGGTCCAAGGATTTGAATGGGGCGTTCATGAGTCAGTCAGTCAGTCAGGACTTTTCTTTTTATTAATATAGATTTAAGGCAATCTTGTTTTTTGCCATCAGTGCGAGCCAACTGTCAAATTGACAGCGCGGACCGTCATGATTCTTGTGATGGACGAATTGATTCAAAATAACTAATACTAAGGCTGAATAAAATAAATACATCAATGTCAAAAAATCAACAGTTGTCATCAAAAAGTCAGTTTCACGAAAAAAATACACTCATTGTTTTTCCGGTGGAGTCTTCAGTTTTTATTTCTGATAAAATTAACTTATACTAATAAGGCTGAATAAAATAAATACATCAACGTCAAAAAATCAACAGTTGTCATCAAAAAGTCAGTTTCACGAAAAAATACACTCATTATTTTTACCGTGGAGTCTTCAGTTTTTATCTCTGATAAAATGTGCCCTCTGTTCACCACACACGTTTGGCCACTAAAATTGGGTATCATTATCTTCAGGTACGTAGTAAATATACACAAAGGGCCACTTATAATTATGTACTATTATTTGAAGTGGTTAAATGGTGTAATAAATAATTCATGTGTTATTATAGTAGTAAAACTACGATTGTATCATAAATATCTTATCAATGCAATTTCCGAATCGGCAATTTTTTATGATATGCCAGAATTTGGTTGTATTGCGACTTTTTATTGCACTATTAATGTTATAAAGATAAAAGTTAATGTACTGTCCAACTTGGGTCGTAGTAGTTATTTTTTAAATGGTACCTTTGTAAAGTTATCTATGGTTCTACGTCATGACGATAATTTATTATTATTTGTATTATCAATACAGCCAGAAAAAAAGCAATATATGGGTGGTGTGACTAGAAAGAAGGTTACTATTGAGATGATTCCCAATAGATACTGACTTATGGAAGAAGAAAACATGCTGCGCTGCCCCCAAAGCAACGGGAATAACAAATAAAGCCTCAGTCATATCCTAATACTCGTAACATGCACCGCGTGAGTTTTTTATAGCATGATTTGAGTCTTATCATTAATACCGATGATTTTAAAATTCGTGTTTTTATATAGCATCTCTTTAGAAGTGATGTTAGTACTTCAAAAGAGCCCAAAGCATTAAACCAACATTTTACCAATTTTTGCAATGGTTATTAACCATTTCATTCGGCTAACCGAATTAAATGACAACAGAAAAACCAAATAAAATTGCGTTCCAATTTTCAGCGTATATCGAATGTTTTCCAATATTTTTTCCCCTTTATACCAATATCAATTTCAATAATTTTTGTTGTAAGTTTTTTAACGAAAATATGAAAGTTGGTCTGTGACAACCTGACGATCATTAAAATTTTAATTATGAACGGTGTCGTATTTCGTCGTGAAATTTTTCATCAATCACCTTTTCCCTGTACTTTGTTACACATTTTATTTTTAACCCTTTTTCTACTTCTTTTAAGATCAGTGACATTTTCTCTTTGTTGTCAACATAATTAAAGGTAACTGTTGTAATAATAGAAAAATTACTTATTTTCCTCGTCTTTTTCGTTACCTACCTTTACATTGCTATAATGAGACAGACAATTACCAAAAACATAACTAACTACAATGATAACTGCTTGTCCAAGAAAAACTTGGTTTCTCTTAATTTTTCCTCTCATGTATCACCACAGTGCAAATACATGAGCCTGTGCTATCCCACTTCAGGGCAAATATCGCCCAGTATCCCTTCCATCTTTCCAATTTTCCCGGTCTTTTACAATTGTCGTCAAAATTGTGAAATAAAAAAAAAACAATTGAATTGACTCAACTTTACCACTTCAAACTACAAGGGAACACCGAATACCAATGAAAGTTCCATCGACATTCATTCCATAGTCCAATAGTCAAAAACAGTAGAAAAGCCAAAAATTTCGCTTTGACTTCGTAACGACCTAAACAATGCAACTGGTGCGGAAGTTTCGAAGAGCTCTTAATTGGCCCCTGAACTGTTTTGCAATGCGTGACCGAGGGTGGGATGAAAGAACAAAGGAACTCAATTAATTTTATAAAACCGGGTATAGATGGGTAAAGGACTAAAGGGGATCAGTCTAGTGCTCAGTGATAGCGGTCTACCGGAAAATATCTATCCTACTCGTATGTTCTAAACTCGATGCCTACTTATTGACGAGGGTCAATTAAATGAGGTAAGTTGGGGTAATGATGTTTTAGTTTTCCAAAAGCACGCTACATTAGGACCCTGTATAATTGTCACAAACACGAGTCTTCTATTTAAAAATTTAACGATCAAAAAATTGCTATTTGTGGCGAGGAAAAGTTCAGTTTCAATTTTTGATTCGCCTTCAATTTCATTTCTCTATAAACATTCATATCATCACGAGCATTTTCCTCGCTAAAAAGATTCTAAGACTTTATTCAAAATCTCGTGTTAGCTTTTGTGATTAGATGATAATATTATTGGGTTAGGTATAAAATATGGTACTCGATAGCAGAAAGGGGTTAACAAGAAATAATAAACTAGCTTTAATCCTCTTAAAGATACGAAAAGTCAAGTATGAAAGGGCAAAATTAAACAAAACAGAGCCTACGTCCAAGTAAAACGGATCACTTCATGCAATAAAAACAAAGTCACCAAGATACAATATCTTGTCGGGTGTCCTATAAAAATATTCTGCCATATTTTCTAAAGCTGTGCTTACACCAGCATCTTTTTCGGCAGTTGTTGGCAATAGTTGCCAGACCGAAAAGTATACTTAATTCCCAAACATTGCATTTGATTCAGAAATATTACTTCTAAAAATTTTAGTAGCCGAGCCCCGAGCATCCTAAGGGATTATTTACTGTACTACTACAAAATATTTAATCCTAACTACTTAACTTCTCAAAAGGCATGAGTTTTTCCAAATTTCCTCCTTAAATTGGCAGTATTATAGGTATCGTTTTTATGTGCAAAATTGTATGCTACTTGAAGCTTAACGGTTGAAGCTGTGCGCTGTCAGTAATTAATCTAAGATTTTTATTAAGGAGAAAGATAATTTTTTGCATCGCAGCAAATTGTTAGATGGAAAATGGCCCAGAATTTAAGTTGCCCGTGTGAGCGCGAACTTAATATGGTTACTTGAACTCTCTTGTTTCGATTGAGTTAGCCGCGGGATGAAATCTGTTTTTTTACTTGGTATTATCTGATTGGTTTGCGTCTTTTTTGATCATGGATAGTTTCAGATAGGATCTACATTGTGCGTGCTGTTTTTTTATCACGTGTGTGTTATTAAATATTATTCTTGCTTTAAAGGTCACTTCAAATATCAGATCTAACTCATACATGTAAAAGAAAATAAATTATTTGTATTGTATTTGTAAGTAACCAAGCCTAAGGTTTTCTCTCAGATTGATTGAGCCTAGCCTTTTACCAACTTTAACAAGGGTTGCAAGCTACTGCCTATCTGACCTCCACAACCCAGTAACTGGGTGGCATAAAGCCCTTTGGCAACACTGGTGTAATATTTTCTGGTTTCTGTCTACCCGTAAGGATTTTCGAAGATCTACAAATGAAATTCAGGTCCAACAGTAAAACTTTTTTTATGTCACCAGTCTTGGTAAGTTTTTATTTATTTTATCTTTATTTATAGGCTTGAAACACAGTCTTAACTCACAATCTTTCTCGTAACTATAAATATCGCAAGTTATAAATTCAAGGGAAGCACGGCACTACTAATTAGCGTGCTTGTACCTACAGGAAAACGAAATAATTATAAATAGCTACGGTAAGCCATTTTAACATTCGTAGCTATTTATAATATATCTATTTTCAAACATTAAGATAATAGGTACAGTACATTATTACCTCAATGTTTTCTAATTGAAATTCTCTTCGTTGGCAAGCGTATCATTTGAGAGCGGTTGGACCGATTTGGTTATCTTCTTTAAATTTTGTTTATAAGAAAATACTGAAAATTTTACTCGGAAATACAGAAAACTAGTGAAAACTGGAAGTGCTTTTTCTATGAGAATTTTTTTTTGATTTAGACAGCGCAATAATACCTTTACCCTTTTTATACCTTTTTACTCGTTAAGTAATAATAAAGGTTTGGTTTTAGGAATGGCTTTTGTGTTTTTCGAGGTGGTCTTATATTTCTATCGCTTCAAAAAGTCCTAATACTGTCAAAAATTATAATAAAATTAAATAGAAGACAGCGTTTACTCTCTTAATTTCAAATAGTTTCTAAAATGTTAAAGATCTCTTTTTGACTTTATATTTTTACTTAACCTTTGGACGATAATTATAAAGACTTTTGAACCGCAAAGGGCCCGGTACCTAACCATCTGTTATTTCCTCATAAGAAATATTTATGAGGTTTCATTATGTTATAAATTATTACGATATTAACCCCTCATAGAACTCAAATCTACGCGGGACTCAACGGATTTTAAATAGTTTTAGTTAATTACGGCATACAAGGGGTTAAGGAAGAATGTGCTTGTTAAGTGATTGGAATATACCTACATATGTACTTAGAAAACGACATACTCTTATACGTGGCTAAAGGTACAAAATTCAAAACAAATTTCTATTCAAGAAATAAATAATAGATAATTCCGTTTTGTCTTAGTATTTCCCCGAAAATCTAATCGTTCATCTTTATAAGTATTTCGAGTTTAGTATACAATTTTGGTCCCAAAGGAGATCATTCAGTGTCCATACATTATTGGGCTATAGTAAGCTAAATATAAAAGTATGCCGTGCCATGTAAGCCGGCCAAACAAAAAAAATATATATATATCAAGGAATATGTATCGAACGTTAAATATTTTTTACCTACCTACTTATTTTGGTAAATCTATTAATTTTAAGTTTCTTTACATATAAAGCAACTTTAAAACTAACTAACTAATACTGCACGTTAGAATCAATTTTTTATTTCATGTAAAGTTTTAACGTTCAAAAGTGCCGCATAATGGCCTAGTTGAAATAAATACATTTGAATTTGACTTTGACTTTTACTTACTTACTTTAAAACTAACATTTTTTTCGCTTCTGCACTGAATTAGCCTAACTCCGAAAAAACCCCGTTCTTGCATCCATCAAACGTTCAAAATCTATGTTGAACATTGTCATACCTAACAAAGATTTTATTGAACGATTTCAGAGCTAACAAGATTTCCAATACGCTAGGAACTTCACGCTCTACATCCCTTTATTCGTTTTCCATTGTTATAAAAATATACGTCGAACACAAACCGATTAATTTTATTGGCCATCGACAAAAACAAAAGTTTGTTGTTCTACTGAAAACAACAAGCATTTTGTATGCTCTGTCGTATGATAGCGAATATCGAGAGTAAATACGTGTTGAGGACCTCGAACTTTTAATCCGATTGTTAAAAGCAAATAAATTTGAATCGATATATTTGACTTTATTTTCGTGCTATAAATAAACAGCCTGTTTTTAAAAGTGAATGTAGTGTGATGGTTTAAATGTACGTTTAAATGCCATCATGATTCTAGTGGTGTGAAAGATGGAGCTAAATTAATATTATGACAGATAGCACCGGTTGGACAAGATTCATGGTGCCATTATAACTTCATAATACAGTCCATGGACTTAATTTCCTATTCGCATTTGACCATTCTCTCATTTGATGGTAAACAGCGACGGTATAAGCCTATATCCACCTAGCCTTTGAATGCAGGAAATAAAGTGAATGGTGCGATTGTAACCAGCCAGTCGATGTCTAAATCGCTGTAAGAAATAAAGGTGATTGGTGATCTTTCCGGCGTGTACACGAGAGGCTTTCTTGTATCCTTTTTAATGGGTCGGTTCCCAGTCTAACCGGATTCAGCTGAGTACCAGTGTTTTAGATGGAGCAAAAGCCTATCTGAAATCTGCAACCCAGTGATTGGGCAGCACGCTACTCCTTGGCAAGACTGGTCTCTAATTTTCTGGCTTCTAACTACCCGTAACCTCTAAGGCATGTAAGCATGATATGATTTATATTTAGACGAATCGATTAAATTATGTTTGCAAACTTATTATACTCTATACTCCTTTTTAAAATTTAGAATCAATATAGTAGCAACCCTAGTGAATCTATCAAGTTTAGGTAACAATTTTCGAGGATGACGGGTATGGTCCTTCTGTATACTGACACCGCTCGTGACTCCTTGCGTAGTTTTAGTTCTTAAGGCCGATACTTGCTATAAGATATAATAATTTTCTCTATTTTCTCGTATTTCGGTAGCTTTCTTTTGATGGTAAATTTTTTGGGCATGGAAATCTGTTACCAGGATCATCATTGTGCTTCCTAAGATATTTATAGAAAAGGAGATTGCCTAACATTCAAAGACAAAATTTATAAAGAGAGAATATTTTATAAGATCATTCTCTAAAATTAGATTATGAAAGGAAAAATATCATCTTTAATCTCGTGTGTTCCGTATTAGATTATAATCTATTAAGCTTAATAGAATACGATCAAAAACATTTGAAAAAACAAGTTTAATCTTTGCAAGTTTCACTTCAAAGCAATGTTTGCTTTGAACTGAACGAGATAAAAATAAATCAAATAAAAGTCGTCCAAACAAATAAACAAACGAAAGGGTGAAAACATTGAAATGTATGTTGCCAATGTATTAATTGATTCTTTGAAGGATATTTTTAAAATAAATATCATTAGGTTATATCGGTTCACAAAGAGAATCTGTGGTTTTAATCTTTTCCATTTTTGTTTTGTTTGCTTTTGGAATATCTAATTGAACGATTAAATGGATATCGAAATCAAAGAGAATCTATTAGGCAGATTATGAAACAATTCAAGGAATACTTTTTAATGGGAATAATAAACTGCCGAGCAATGAAAAAGTTCCACCCACAAAATGCTGACAAACACCTTAATTTAATTTTTTGCCATATGTTAAATTTAGTCTTGTTATATATTTTTATTATTTTTTTCCTTTGTATAGATTCTTTTACTGATTGTATTGTGAATGTGTGAACATTGTAGGCCTTCTAGATTTCTAGACGCTTGTTAACATTTGTTAACTCTTGTGCGGAAATTAGCGGGATATATAATAAAAAATGCAGGAGGCACAAGTTACGTGTGTGAGCTTTAATTAGCAAGTACCAAAAAAATGAACAGGTAGTAATTAGCAAAAATAATAGTTTGACGACATGAAATTTATTGCTAAACCATTTTGAGTAGGCGCTCCAACATGCCCCCGGGCGTTGAAAGTCTTGCTTTCAACCAGACTCCGATTCCGAAGTTACGGGTAGTGGGCAAATCCTGTTAAAGGCCCTCCTGATGACTCCAGTGGAAGTTTTGATATCCGCTACTCGGACTATTCCGTCAGAACCCGGGTGGATAGCAGCGATCCTTCCTAGTCTCCACTTCAAGGGTGGGAGATTGTCCTCTTTCACCACCACCAGGCAGTCCTTCTTCAAGGTATCCTGACATGAATGCCACTTCGTCCGTTGCTGCAACTCAGCAACATATTCTTTACTCCACCTAGTCCAGAAGTGCTGGCGGAGTTGCTCAATGCGTTGATACCGACTGAGATGGGTTGCAGAATGATCGACGTAACTCTTCCGTGGCAACGCAGTGAGTGGCCGGCCGACGAGAAAATGACCTGGCGTCAATGGGGTGCAATCAGCAGGTTCTGAGGACAGCGGCGTTAGTGGGCGTGAATTTAATATGGCCTCGATTTGGGCTAATGTGGTGTTAAGCTCCTCGTAACTTAACTTACAATGTCCCAACACTCGCTGTAAATGATATTTTGCCGATTTGACACCCGCCTCCCAGAGACCGCCAAAATGTGGAGTATACGCGGGAATGAAGTGGAAGCTAATACCATCATTAGCTATACTGCCGCTCAAAGATTCGGAATTAGTTTTTAAGAACTTTGATAGCTCGTTATACGCACCAACAAATGAAGTACCGTTATCGGAATATATGTGGACGGGTTTGCCCCTTCGCGAAATGAACCTATATAAAGCTAATAAATAATTATGACTAGTTAAGTCACCCACAAGCTCCAAATGTACAGCCTTTGTAGTGAAACAGATAAAGATTGCAATATACACTTTCACGAGCCTACATCCACGACCTTGACGACTAGCACTTAGGATAGGACCTGCATAATCAACGCCGGTACTTTCGAACGGATACCCTCCTGGAAGAAGATGCTGTCGCGGCAGGTTACCCATCAATGGAGTAACCACCTTACCTTGCATCCGTCGGCACAGAACGCATCTATGATAACAGGCCTTTGCTAAATTTCGACCTCCTATAGGCCAATAGGATTCTCTAATGGATGCTAACAATAGCTGAGGGCCAGCGTGCATTAACCTTTTGTGTTCAAAATCAAATAATAATTTAGTGAAATAATGAGTGGACTGTAAAATTATAGGGTGCCGTTTATTATAAGTAAAATCGGAATTATCGGGACGTCCTCCGACAAGCATAAGATGGTTTTCATCTAAATACACATTATATTTTAATAGGACGCTCGTTTTTGGTAAAGTTTGTTTATTTATAAGTAATTTATGTTCGGGAAATGATTCTTGTTGACTTATATAAATTAAAATTATTAACGCTTCTTTTAATTCTTCATCAGATAAAAATTTACTAGCTAACGATTTGCGTTTACATAATTTGATGAATCGCAACGCATAAGCCATGGAACGTAAAACTCTTAAATAATTAGAAAAACGTTTAAAATCTATAAATAATGCCTTATCGTTAGTGTCAAGAACAACATTCAATGATAATTCAGGTCGAGTTTCAGGGAGTGAGCTTATTTCTATACATTTAAATTGCGAAGGCCAACTACGTGAATCTTGTTGGAGAAAGTCAGGACCCGACCACCACATGTCCAAACCCTGCAGATGACTAATATCCACACCGCGAGATATTAGGTCTGCTGGGTTCTTATCAGTTGGGACGTGCCTCCACGTACAATGGCCTGCCTGATCTAAAATTTCAGCCACACGATTGCGCACGAATGGCTGAAGCTTAGAAGGCAATATCTGTAGCCATCCCAGCACGATGGTCGAGTCAGTCCAACAAAAGACGCGAGAGAACTTGAGTCGGAGTGAGCTCAACACTTTCTCATACAGACGAGCTCCCACAACCGCGCCACACAACTCCAACCTGGGAATGGTGGTCGGTTTAATTGGCGCCACTCGACTTTTGGCCATAAGTAACCTAACAATACATTCACCTTCATCATTAATACTACGGACATAAACGCACGCACCATATGCGCGCTCAGACGCGTCGGTGAATATATGTAGTTCCAACTCCCGGTATGAGTGACACACGACAATTCGAGGAATGCGAACTTCATTTAAAAGAGGCAAAGCTTTAATAATAGTCTGCCATTGCAAATTAATTTCAGTAGGCAATGGCTCATCCCAAGACAATTTATCTAACCACATTTTCTGTAGTAACATTTTTAAAGTGATTACAAAGGGAGACAAAAGCCCTAAAGGATCGAATATCCTAGCAATCACAGAAAGTAAATCACGTTTAGTGTTACTATTACACGATATAGTGGAGCCTATTGAAAAGACGAGTTCATCTGAACTTGCATACCAACCTAGTCCGAGCAGCTTGTCAGGTTCATTAGAACCTATATTTAAATCAAGCGAAGACTTAGCAACTTCAGATAATAATTGCGGTTCATTCGACTTCCACTTACGCAATGACATGCAAGCCGATTCAAGCACATTATTGACTTCCTGACGAATGAATTTGACCTCATCCAAATCATCACCGCCACATAGTAAGTCATCGGCATAAAAATCATGTTTAATAATTTCAGCAATCTTCGGATTTTTACAATCAAGGCCTAATTGATGAAGGCACCGAAAAGCTAAAAATGGCGCACTAGCTGTACCATAGGTAACGGTGTTTAATTTATAAAACTTAACAGGGTCAGACACCTCACCACGCCACAGTATCTGTTGTAGATGTCTGTCAGACGAATGGACGACTATTTGACGATACATTTTCTCGACGTCCGCTGACAAAACATATTTGTGCTGTCTGAAACGGAGAAGGATCGACAACAGATCGTCCTGAATGGTAGGGCCGACCATCTGCAAATCGTTGAACGAAACGCCAGATGAAGATGGACAACTTGCGTTGAACACCACTCGAAGTTTCGTAGTGGTGCTACTATCACGTAATACGCCGTGATGCGGAATAAAATAACCAGACGGGTCGAATTGTTTGCATTCTGTCATATGACCTAGTAACTCGTACTCAGACATGAAATCGTAATACATTTTACTAAAATCAGAATTAGGTTTTAATCTACGTTCTAATGACTTTAAACAATGAGAAGCTTTATTGACAGAATCTCCTAAAATAGACGGATTTTGTTTGAGGGGAATACGAACACAAAAACGTCCGTCGGCCAATCGTGTCGTATTTTTTATAAAATGCTCCTCACACAATTTCTCTTCTAGCGAAAAATGTGAAGACTTCTTATTTACCTCTTCAAGCTGCCAAAAGCGAGTTAAATCGTTACGAATTTCATCGAAACAATCGTCGGAAGAACTATTAATGATTTTAGTAAAGTTGCACCTAATGTTACTAGACAGTAATGCAACGTAATTACGACTAATAGGTCCAGAGACAATCCAGCCTAACCTGGTTTCACATAAAATTGGCTTATCATTGCCTAATTTTATTCTTTGTGAACCTAACAAGTCCCAGAAGACATCGGCACCGATTAAAATATCGACATCAGCGGGCTTGTAAAACATTGGATCTGCAAAACAAATATCAGAGGGAAGGTTCAGTGTAGATATATTTACCTCACGGCACGGAACATCACTAGTTATTGATGGTAAAACGAAACAAAATAGTTCAATATTATAACTATTGTGTAATGACGTCACGTTAATGCGACACGTCTTACCTACGTGAGAAGTCACGTTATTGATGCCAAATATTGATCTATCTACCTGCCTAGTCTCTAAATTTAACTGTCGACATAATCTTTCCGTCACAAAGCACGATGTACTACCGCTGTCAAGAACTGCGCGAACAACATGTTCCCGACCATTACTATCGTGTAATTTAATTAAAGCGGTTGACAATAACACATCATGACTCACACTTCTGTATCCAGATGTGACGTTAGCCGATAACGCGACATTATTTGTCTCAGTCACAGACGGCGTCGAAGACGACTGTGGCGACAAGTTATTTAACGAATTATTACTTACATTGTTAATCGGTTTAAAATCAGTGACATGGATTAGAGTATTATGTCTGCGTTTGCAAAACTTACAACCTGGCCTTTTACAATGGTTTGCAAAATGACCCGAACGAAAGCAGTTATAACAAACCTTTAAACTTGGTAGCATTTTAATACGTGCTTCGTTACTTAACGCAAGAAACTGCGCACACTCACCTAAATTATGGTCACCCTTGCATTTGGGACAGACTTTTGAACTTGACTCTGAGTTAGAATTACCACTTTGAACAGTAACCATAGACTTCAGCTTAGCCCCTGTTTTAGTACTAGGTTGTAACGGATTATTTCGAGATAACTCTAAAGTTTCAACAAGCTCGGCGCGCTCGCGTATGAATTTAAGGAATACATCGAAGGTAATCTTGCTGTCTTTGTCTATGCGACCTTTGCACTCCTCCCACTCACGGAACGTTCTGCTATCTAATTTGCGAGTAAAAATGTAAATTAAAAGTGTATCCCAGTACTTAACGGGCTCACCTAAAGTGTCTAACGCACGTAAATGCTTGTTGATTTGGTCTACTAAATTCTTTAAAGTGTCAGAGGATTCCTTTGTAATGGTCTCCATGTTAAATATGGCTGAAACATGATTGTGGATTAGTAATCTCTTATTATCAAATCGTTCGCATAGTACGTTCCACGCCACAGTGTAATTATTGGCCGAAAACTCGATTGACTGAATCACCACGGCAGCGGCACCTTCCAGAGACGTTCGTAGGTAGTGGAATTTGTTGATTTCATCTATAGCATCATTGCAATGAATGAGACTCGTAAAAGTGTCATGAAACTCCAACCAATTATTGTAGGATCCACTAAACTTTGGCAATTGAATTGTGGGTAACTTAACTGGCTTATAAGTACTACAACAATTACTTTTATTGCTACAAACAGATTCATTATCTTTATTATTATAACTACTTACAAATTCTTGAGCCTTAGCGAATGCTTTAAAATACAAGGACTCAAAATCGAAACGCTCAGTAAACTGTACCTTGATATCATCCACAATACATTCAATACGCAACTGTACCTCATCATATTGTTGGTATAACAATTCCATCTTGCTCATGCGCAGCTGTAGTTCTGTTATATTAGAGCTAGACAATGTTTTTTGATCTAGTGCGTCTAAATAATTGACAAAGGCTGTTAATCTGCCTTTGAAGCTACCTCGCTTCTTTATTAACTCCCTTTCCTCGGTCATTCTGGGATTCGGGTGTAAATCTGGAATTTATACAATAATGTGTAAACAAACAATAATAACTAGTACCTATATACGTACAGTGTATTTGCCTTTACTGATGTGCAGATGATAATTACTATATAATACTGATTAGAATGATTTAATGACTACTGACAATTACTGCGTAAGTAGGTAGATACCTATCTAAAATGTAACAACTCGTTTAATTATTTTACAAAATTAATGACCTACAAACTTTAATAAAGGTCAACACAATAACTTAATGACACGGTAATTAAATGTTATAACAGCAAACAATCAATTATATCTAACACTCTAAAATTGTGTCGTAACTAAATAGAAATACCTACGTACCTATGCAACATAAATCGTTAAAGTGACCTTTGGCACAGACACTTAAATTGAAATAATGTAATATAATAAAACAATATTACTATACTTTAATAAGTATGTTTTCTAACTTAATTGCTTCTAACTTAACAATAATAATATATATTGTTGCTACTGACTGCCATGTATCACAATATCACAAAGCAAACGGTACGGTACATTTTTACGAACAACGAATTTATAGGTACATGAAATCGGTAATAAATAGGACTAACCTTATAACTCCTTAATTGGCGTTATATACTACCTGAATGAGTGTTGGGTGACGATATAACATAACAATTGGGCTTAACACCGTTTAATGTTCACATACCACACTGCCGGTTAATAACCTCAATGTCAATGACGAGGTATAATTTTTCGCTAATTCCACTGTTTTATTTAGTTTTCTTGATCTTCCAAATATGTGTAGCTGATCCACGTTATTTAATGTAATCCGGTTCGTAATTGGACCAATATGTGCGGAAATTAGCGGGATATATAATAAAAAATGCAGGAGGCACAAGTTACGTGTGTGAGCTTTAATTAGCAAGTACCAAAAAAATGAACAGGTAGTAATTAGCAAAAATAATAGTTTGACGACATGAAATTTATTGCTAAACCATTTTGAGTAGGCGCTCCAACAACTCTCTAGTTTATAATTTTTTTTATTTGTTACGTCTTATTGTCGGGCCTACGTTGTCCCCCCATATCTAAGCACTAATACTGTAACATGGAAATATTGTAAAAACAAACCAATTTTTTGAAAAGAGTAACGTGGAGTTTCTTGCCGGTTCTTCTCCACAGGAAACGACCAACCCGAACCGTGCACCTTTTGTCGACGTTTAATAAGTGCCCATGTAGGCCTATGTGAAATAAAAAACATTTGATTGATTGATTAAAAAAAACCTGAACTATTGTGTGCGAATGGTAATCGAGATAACCATATGCAACGGGGGAATTTAAAATGTTAGTTCAATGGTAGGTTCAACCCAACTTTATGCAATTTTTTTCTTAAAATAATAATAGCATCATCATCATCAGCCTTTTAATGTTCCCACTGCTGGGAAACAGGCTTCCTCTCATAGATAGGGAGTGAGTATAATCCAGGTAACACGCGCGCGTCGCTTATAGGCCACGCGGACTCAGTGCGGATTGGTAGATGTCACATGTCTTTAAATAGTATAAATAGTAATTTTTGAAAATAATAATTTAGACCTAGTTAAAAGTAGATGCCATATTTTTCGGACACTTGGTTTCGAAAAAGAACTTTTCTACAAAAACACACACTTCAACTTTCAACTTTCAACAATACACAGTAATACAAAAACAAGTTTAAATTTTCACTTTTTAGTTGTACATAATGGACAAGTTCTATAGTAAGGTACCTATAAAGTCCACAGTGATGCCAGAATAGATTACACGAATAACATGTAACTTGAACATAACCGGTGGAATGAGAGTGTACCAGGGTGAACTATAGACATCTGCGTGCCCCTTTAGAGCATACTGGTGTCATGGTATGTTATGAAATGGTGTAAACAATAATAAGACATACGATTGTAGCAAACCCGAGAGATTTGCCGTCATTTATTGAAGAGTTATGTTGTATATATATCCGAAGTTCTTCATCTCATTTTTACCAAATTTAAATCGGCATAAACTTCTTTCGAACAAAAAAAGAATTATGCAAATCCTTTGATATATGAAGGAGTTATTACAAAACATATATAAAAAAATATAATAATAATGGAACATCCAAATTGAGAACCTCCTTCTTTTTGGGCAGTCGGTTAACAGAGCGAAAAGTATTTGTGGTGTCTTGTGAGATGGGAAAAGATAAAACTTCCTACGATCGTGAACCTGTTTGTCTATCTTCTACCTAAGTTTTCATCCAAAATCTATTACACTAGAAGTTAAGAAGATCAGAAAATAACTGAACAATTTATAGACATTACATACGTGACATAAGACATATTGGTTAAGAAAAAATATCCTGAAAGGTTTTGGATACCGTTGTCCAATATCCAATATTATAAAGTATTGCATAACTAGTTAAGTCGGACGTTATTTAGCGACAAACGAAGTACCTACTCGTAAAATGTGATTTCAAACAGTTATCATTTCTTAAGTAAATAAATAATTTAGTCTACATAATCGAACATGGACAATTTTTAATGAACGTGTAAGGACGTATCTGTAAAAATTTCTTCGTACAGACTTTAAACCGACCAAAATATAAATTTATTTACTATTCATTTTCACTAACAGTATTGTTTTTAGAGCCCATCATCACCAGCCTTTTAATGTTCCCACTGCTGGGAAACAGGCTTCTGTGAGAGAACATGGGCCGTAATCCACCACGCGGGCCCAGTGCTGGTTGGTGGATGTCAAATGTCTTCGAATTTTTGGCTTTATGAAATGCCGGTTTCCTCACGATGTTTTCTTTCACCGTTTTGAGAGAAGCGGTAGAAAAAGGTAGTACCCAAGGTATCTAAAGTAGTCATAATATGTATTGAATTTTTGGTAAAAAGATTTAACAATTCTCTAAAAAATGTGGCAAAGCAAAAATGCACTTGAATTTTAAAGGAAACTTCGAAAAAACTTTTATTTATTATCAATTTTAATGACATGGAAAATAACCATTTTTTTTTATCTTCGCAATTCATATCAAAATGCTACAAAACTTTTATGCCTTTAAAACGTATTTTTTTTTTTAAATAAGGATCAAATGCCTTGAAATAATAGGGTTCAGTCACATCTTGGCACCCTGTCACAAATCGTGCGAGGTTCACATAAAAAATATAAACACAGTATTCTAGTGACTAAATCAGCTAGATTATTTATTCAATCAATTTGAATCTAGTCAAGTTCTAAGGTCCTTCCCATCTCGACGATTTGTGACAGGGTCTAGGACTAAACCTACCTTGACAGAATTTCTTACTTAGGAGTGCTATATCGTCGAACTGGCTATGACAAAATAATAAACATTATTTATAACCCCAAATTTTATAGAATTAAACTTTCGTGCCTTTACAAAAATATTAAATGTGGGCCAGAAAATGCCATAACAGTGTGGCATACCTACTTCTAAATAATCAGTACCTATGTTTATAATTATGGCATTTTCAGGTGGGGTACGCAGAATATTCTCCTTATTTCCCTCCTTTTTGTAAGATTCTACTGCATGTTAATATCCTAGTATAAAAGTACTCAAAGCCGCGGTCAGTAGCTTAACATAGAGAATCAGTGAACTTATACTTATACTTTTTGTTTTATTCCTCTTTAACATGGTAATTTTCTTTTTAGTTCCTTTCTATCCATGTAAGTTTTAAGTACGCTTATTAAGTACGCTATACGTTACGCTTTCTTTTTTTGTTTTTAATATTTGGACGTTATGAAATAGACGTTTCGGTATTTTTATACAAAATAATTTATAATATTTATGCACAGTTAAAAATCACTGTATAAAGGCGGTTTTTACAATTATATTTCCCTGCTATATGGGTAGTTTTACATTTAAAAAAACTAATGCTAACGTAAATTTTTAAACTATATAATTATTTTTACTACGTTTCCAGGTGTTGTTTTTGTGGATGTTATTTTTATTCGGACGACATTTTGTTATGTCTAACGCAATTTATTTATTAAAACTTTGTGCAGAGATAAAAATCCGTACAATACCTACTGAAGTAGATTTATTACCTGGTAGTCATTTTCTACCATGGTTTCAATATTTTCAATTTAATTTTATAGATTTTTCATTAGGAAAATTAACGTTTATTTTCAAAATCCAGACAAATAAATAAAATCAATCTCTAGAAAACAAAATTTAATGCAAACCCTCTGTTGTTTAGATAAAAAATTGTTTTGTGGGAAATAAAGTTTTGTTAATGCACAAGGCATTAAAAAAAACCTAGCAATTTAATTTACCCGACGCAAACTCGTTTTTATAAAACATCTGCATTTATTTAACGAAGAAATAAAAAAATAGAATTTAATATAGTCCTGGAAATTAATTTATAACCCGTAAAAGTTTTCAAATATAAATTTAAAAAACCCCTTCAAACCAAAGAAAACACAAAAACCCAAATTAAAAAAAAAGCAAGTTCCGAACAAATTACTCCACTTACCTTAGATTTTCAGCGGAGTGACGACTGCGGAAACTTTTCGAACTTCGAAGGGCCGGAGCGCGCGAAAGTGCACCAAGTTAGGAGTGAAATATGAAGTCGCTAGCACCAGCATTTATAGGCAGCTATTGGGCGGGATGTAGGCGGAGCCACGCACGCGTAAGCAGCATTCAGCCACCGCTGTGACGTGTGTCTTCCTGGGAAAATTAAAAAAAGAAACTGTCACTAATGACGATAACTATTTCTTGTTCTGAGGCCGAAAAGATTAAAACATATGTGAAAACTATAGGAGAAAACTATTTTTATGATAGATAATTCATATTATTTAGTTTAAGAATAGTTTTTAATAATATTTAAGTAAATTCTAATTATTTCGACCCTATGTATACCTTAAGTTCATCGTACATCGAAATACGTCATCATTGGTTATTTGTAATTCTATTTTAACTTCAGTGATATAAATATTAAATGATTGTCACTATTTATGGAGTCTTCGCCATCATTACTCTGTTTACGATGTATAATATATCTTTTTAATAAAAAAATAAATTGGGATATGTAGATAACAGTATAAATGAAATAACCATACCTTTATACTTATTCTTCTGACTTATTTTATTTTTGTTTTTTTTTCATGTGTCCATATTTCCTGTACGATCCATAAATAAATCATTTTTCTTTCATTCTTAATTTAAAAAAAAACTTTTTGATTCCATTCTTTTTTAGGGTTCGCGGTCCGTCTGTCTGTCTGTCACCAGGCTGTATCTCATGAACCATGATAGCTAGATAGTTGAAATGTTCACAGATGATGTATTTCTGTTGCCGCTATAACAACAAATACAAAAAAAATTGAATTAAAAAAATCAAAATACCCGACTGCTTAAAAAGCGAACTAAAAAGACGTAAACAAGAAGAAAATCATGCTGTGCAGTCGGAGGATACATATTCGCGAGCTGGCTGACCAAAACCAGATGTATCCTCCGACTGCACAGCATGATTTTCTTCTTGTTTACGTCTTTTTAGTTCGCTTTTTAAGCAGTCGGGTATTTTGATTTTTTTAATTAAATTTTTTATTTATAACTTTTTAGTTAACATTTTTTTCGAATTAGGTACATTTAAATATATAAGTGTTATATATTTTTGAAATTACCTCTTGAAACCCTTTATTTTGATACCCCACACGATGGGTTTGGAAGAAAAAATAAAATTGGCCCCCCACAATATGGCGCCCAAAAGCCGCCATTTTTCTATTTTCCAATTTTAATGTAGCCTATGACACTCGCAAGGTTAAGACGAATCGATTGACGTAGGAATCATCAAAATCGGTCAACGCGTTTGGTTTCTGGAACGCCACATAGGAACAAACATACATACATACATACATAGACTGATAAACACATTACCCTCCTTCGGCAGTCGGGTAAAAACAGAATAAAATAAATATTTAAGTAGGGCTCCCATACAACAATCGTCATTTTTATGCCGTTTTTTGCGATAATGGTACGGAACCCTTCGTGCGCGAGTCCGTCTCGCACTTGGCCGATTTTTTGAAGAAACGCATCTTTGTTTGTTATCTTTTTGTCATACTCACCATATGGAAAGGATTGGTGGCTTTTCTATAAAGTACGCAGAAGTCTATGGAATATAAGTGTATCGTAGCAGGTGGCTTTCCGTAGCTTTTGTTACCCCATGGGAATAAGGCGTGAGCTACTCAGAAATAACATAACATTATGAGTTTATTCCCCAAAGGGAGAGACAGGGTGTGAGACTGTGAGTTCACCCACATTCAGCTATACTGTAATTTTTAATTTCGTGGACTAAACTGACAGCTGCTATTGACCTTATTTTTTTTTAATGTTGCAAGCGTGGCGCCTGTGTTGTAAGTGATTCATCGAATCGATGTGACATGACTCCTAAATTAATTTTTACTAATTGGTGTAAATAAATGTTTTATGAATATAAACGTAATATATTTAAATATAACAGTATTCATACACATAGTACATGAACTTTTTTGTGTTAAATATGAAATCAACAATAAAATAAATGCAATCGATAAAATTAAGTCTAACATAATTGTGTAGAAACTATATATGGGCCGCTAGTTTCTAAACAAATGATTTTTATATGCCGTGAAATAGTTTCATTTTCGATCTACTTCGATTTTCGATTAACTTTCGATCACTCAGGTTAGTTAGGGTGCGACACTATTTTAATGTATCGATAAAGTGACAACCCCCCAAATGTCAGTTTAGTACACGAAATAAAAAATCACATTATAGTAATATTTTGATGCTTTGTCATCGACCTGAACCAAAACTAGACACCGCGTGGACTGCTAAATTGAAACACGAAATGGAAAAACTTATTCCCAATTTACTTGAGAGGATTGATCTGACTGAGTATCTATTATCTTAAATAATAGATACTCAGTAGTCACGCTTGCATCCACTAGAAGGTTTCACAGAAACTACGCAATTCCTGAAAAGGGGTCATTGTACTTATAATTATGAGCAACTTTTAGTGTGGTTGTGGTATGTAGTGGCACATTTAGTTACTATAAAAACTGCTTTACGTCCGTCACGTCGTCGGTCACAGGTCCAGTTGAAAACCAGCGTCGGGCACTAGTTGACCGACATTTTGCTGATCTGGTCCTATTTGATGCAGCCGTGGGACACAATGTTACATTTATATTGTAGTTTAGTCTAAGTTTTCTTTTTTTTAGGGTTCCGTACCCAAAGGGTAAAAACGGGACCCTATTACTAAGACTCCGCGGTCCATCTGTCTGTCTGTCTGTCCGTCTATCACCAGGTTATATCTCATGAACCGTGATAGCTGGGCAGTTGAAATCTTCACAGATGATGTATTTCTTTTGCCGCTATAAAAACAGAATAAAATAAACATTTAAGTCCCATACAACAAACGTGATTGTTTTGCCGTTTTTTCCGATAATGGTACGGAATAATTCGTGCGCGAGTTGGACTCGCACTTGGCCGGTTTTTTTTTATGTTTATGTAGTGTGTTCTATGGCTTGTATCAAATAAATATGTTTTCTTCCTTTCTTTTCTCCTTTCTTTCTATAAAGAACAAACCCAGAAAACGCGAAAAAATGTCAGCTGTTCAGTACCTTTTGTTGATAAATTTATAGGGGTTGACTCGAGAACCTCCTCCTTTTTTTGTCAGTTAATAAATGTATAGGACAGTTGTTTTTTGGCGATGTTCTTTTATCTCCGTTTATACTTACGAACAGAAATAAAGATTTAATTTGTATATCATTAAACGTTCACTATACATCCTTATTTGTATGCGAGAGAAACACGTGCCAAAAGGGACGGTCTTTTAAAATAAAATTATTTTAAATGAGCGCTGCTTTTATAAATCTTAATAATGCTTTATTAAAATTCATTGTAATTGATATGCATTTTATTTATAGTTTCACAATAAAACTTTGAAGTAGTTTAAAACATTAACTGCATATTAAATTAGTTCTTGGCACAGTTTTTATAAAATGTGGCTTTGTACGACCTAAATGCTAGTAGCAGAAAGTTCTTGAAGAAAAAAAGATTGTAATAAAAGGGAGAATGGATGAGGATTTTATCTCCTTTTTTCACAAAGGATACGTACCATAATACGTATTGACCAATTACATTACCGGTGAAGTAGTCACTTTAGATTCGTGTTTTGCCTGTTGGTCCAATATAGAAAGATACCTCAAGAAAGCCCAATTTCTAGAATAGACAACCCAAGACCACCAAGGCGCAGGAAAGTGAGGAGACTCTATCTCAAATAATGGAACCAGTGAAAGAATAAGAAAACAGTTTAGATTCGTGTACACTCGCCGCATTTCTGGAATTTGGATTCGAGTAGCAAGAAGCTACGAATGGCTACGCGGGCGTAGCGCCGTAGCGCTGTAGCAGTGCCCTTAAGTTGGTAATGAATTGAAATCATAATTTTCAGATTTAAGAATTTATTTCTCCAAAAAACTTATCAACATTCTCTTTTAAGAAGAAGAAAAAACAAATCTTAAATATCTATTTTAACTAGTATATGTTATTTTAATACAAAAAATATGTTCTTCATTTTACACCGATTACAAATGTATATGTGTGGAGTTTCGTTTGTGACCGGTTCTTCTCCATAGGAAACTACCAACCCGAACCGTGCACCTTTTGTCGACGTTTTATAAGTGCCCATGTGTTGATGACGTTTTATAAGGCATATGTGAAATAAAAAAACCGGCCAAGTGCGAGTCGGACTCGCGCACGAAGGGTTCCGTACCATTATCGCAAAAAACGGCAAAAACATAATAAATATTTATTTTATTCTGTTTTTTGTATTTGTTGTTATAGCAACAGAAATACATCATCTGTGAAAATTTAAACTGTCTAGCTATCATGGTTCAAGAGATACAGCCTGGTGACAGACAGACAGACAGACGGACCGCGGAGTCTCAGTAATAGAGCCCCGTTTTTACCCTTTGGGTACGGAAAAAAAACAAATAAAGAAATTTTGATTTGGATATCAAAGTGAAAATAAAATTCATATACAAAGGCGAGCTAACTCAATGTCCAGTTTTATTTCGCCTTTGATTGATAGAAAGAGATCACAATAGAAATTAGGATCCCATGTACAATTATTTTACTTTTCATTTTACATCTTTACAAAACAAATCTTAAGTTACTTAAAATAACCCTTCAAAGCCAGTTGCAGAAAAACTATGCAAAACATCATAACAATCTGTTCCCCGAAAAGTTACCAAGAAAGGGTTAAGTACTATTAACATAAACCCTTTGCCGATTGGAATACCTTAATTAAATTGAATAGCTGTTGTACTCAAATCTTGATAACAATTAACTGATACGGAACAATTCAATTATTCAATTAAAGTAGGTACCTGAGGTGCTTACGCGTTTGGTGAAATTATGTTTATTTATCTTCTGGTACTTTGGTATCGTATCGCGGGTTTGTTCGCGAGATTATGGAAAAATGCGCAAAAAACACACCACACATGTGTGCCTTTAAGTTTGTGTCAAATAAATGTATGCTCCGTCTTTTTACCCGACTGCCGAAGGAGGGTAATGTGTTTATCAGTCTATGTATGTAAGTATGTATGTATGTAAGTATGTATGTATGTATGTTTGTTCCTATGTGGCGTTCTAGAGACCAAACGCGTGGGCCGATTTTGATGGTTCTTACGTCAATCGATTCGTCTTAACCCCGCGAGTGTCATTGGCTACATGAAAATTGGAAAATAGGAAAATGGCGGTTCTTGGGCGCCATATTGTGGGGGCCCGAATTTTTTTTTTCTTCCAATCCTATCGTGTGGGGTATCAAAATACAGGATTTTAAGAGGTGATTTCAAAAATATATAATACTTATATGTTTAAATGTACCTAATTTGAAAAAAAAATAACTAAAAAGTTATAAATAAAAAAAGTTAATTAATAAAATCAAAAAACCCGACTGCTTGAAAAGCGAACTAATACTAAAACTTTTTAGTTCGCTTTTCAAGCAGTCGGGTTTTTTGATTTTATTAATTAACTTTTTTTATTTATAACTAATTTAATTTATTAATTTTATTAATTAAGTTTTTTTATTAGCGTTCTGTAGTCAACAACCCTTATAGTTTCGCCATGTCCGTCTGTCCGTCCGCAGCTTAGCTCAGAGACTCTTAGTACTAGAAAGCTATAATTTGGCATGGATATACAAATTAATCACGCCGATAAGGTGGCAAAATGAAAACAAAGAAAAAAAAAATTGTACCTCCTGTAAAAAAAGTGGGAATGATTTTGTCCTCGTCTATCCCATAATGTGGGGTATCGTTGGATAGGCCATTCAAAAATATTACGGGTCTGTAAAAAAGTTTTCCGATTCAGGCATCCGTTTGCGTAAAATTAAGATTTAAATGCCTAATTTTTGTTAGAGTTAAGTGTCCCCTCCCCCTGCCAGCTAAACGGTTGCTTTTGGATATGTGCAAAAATTCACGGCAGTAGTATATAACGAAATGAAACTATCACAGCTAAGTAGGCTTTACAAGTTTACGAGTAATAGCCGACCAACTTATAAAATGTACTTGGAAAAGTAAAAATTTTGTATATTGATGTATGGGAATAGCAGTTTTCGAACGGCAAAGTTAACTTTGACCCTTAGTTACTCGTAGAGCAATGTTTGGTATTATTTTGGTGAATGTAGCTGTTCATACGGAACACTATGTGCGCGAGTCAGACTCACACTTGGCCTTTTTTCCGGCTTTTTCTGCACAAGATTTAACACCACATTTTTAGACCTGAAATGTGTCATAATTATGCAAAAACCCTTTATAGCTTGAAACCTGCGGAAAGACTCATACTGTTTTACCTGATATTGTTCTGCTTCTAGTTTCCGTGTGGACGTTTCATCAAATTATATTTCTTGGGCTCAGTAGCTGGCCATGTTTATTGCAGCGCGGCAGCGCTTTATTTTGCTAAATTATATTTGCAGCAGACTTACTCGGCCTTAATAAATGTTACAGACAGAATTATCTACTTACTTCGTATACGACTATGTAATAAATTTGTAAGCATTTTGGTATGTATGTTAATGTCTTTGTGTTCTAGGCATTTGCCTGTCTCGAAAGTTAGGTCTTCCAGAATTGTTTTCATTGCCAAGTAAGTTGAAGCCTGAAATGGTCATTGAATACAAATACAAAACCAGCACCAACACGATTAAAGTCTACTTTTAGTTCTCCGAATGACCTACAGACTTTATTAAGGGACCTTACAGAGGGCGCGACGCAATTTAAATTGCGTCAATAGGTGATATCGTACAAGTATTTTTGTTTAATAAAAGTCGTTTATCAGTAGGTCCTGTATGTTCCCAGGGATGTGCCCTAACAGGCGTTGCACAGAGGGGGTTCCGGGTTGGTCTTTTAAGAAGTAACGTCCCTTTCAGGTGCGGATGGTAATCACCGGGGTGGTTTTAGTGAGGTAGAAATCCCACACTCCCAGGTCTTTGCCCCAAAAGTCCAGGCGCCTTTTGAAGGTTTCCCAACGAAAACAAAATAAATAAAAAAAAGTTCCTGTATGTTATAAATCCAATCGCGTCGAGCTTTCCGGAAGGTCGCTTAAGCGACTTAAAAAGGAGGTTATTGTACTTTGTGCCCATTGTTTAGTGCTAATCATGAAGCTCATAATAAACTGTGATGTTATTTAGGGCCATTTTACCAACTTCTTTAAAAAAGGAGGTAATCAATTTGACACGTATGTATGTAACACTGTTGGAATTGCCTAATATTCACATATGTTACTCTAATTGGGCTTCTAAACATGTGTGATATTTCATAAGTGTATGTTTGTTCACGCATTTCTCCGAAACTACTCATCCGATCGTGATATTATTTTTAGCTGACTGCTGAAGGAGGGTAATGTTTTTATTTTTATTGGATTAGATATCTCTCAACTTAGGGAATAGTGTCAATTTCATTCAAATCGGTTTTGCAACGGTTTGCATAGTTTTTAAGACATGGAACTTACAACCAAACTCCTTAGCGACAAACAGCACGAATATGTAAATTGAGTTACTATGGGTATTTTGTCAATCCTTTGGGTACCTTAATATAGCACTTGGTCACTTTAGTAATAGTGTAATAAAACTAAAAAGAGAGAAGTAAAAACCTTTTCACAAAAAAAAATAAACCGGCTTAAAAAGCAAAATACTAAAAAGTGCATAATAACTTTCGTTTCCGAAGTCGGAGTCGAAAAACTATAAAAAAAGATGTACCAAAGACAATGGCTTCCGAAACGAAAGTTATTTTGCACTTTTTAGTATTTTGCTTTTGGAGTCGAGTTTTTTGAATTAATTATTTGAAATAACAAGAACGTCTCAAATAAAAGCCAACTTTAATATCAAAATTTTATAGATTTTCAGACTAATGTACAGTTTAACAATTAATATACAACATAGAAAGCCTAAAAATATATTACCTATTTCTAAATATGGCGTCGAAAAGCTCCTCCGCATCGTTGTCCATTGGTAATGTGCCCAAAAGACTGGCAGCATTGCCACGTTGTATGGAAAAGATTATCCTCTGACCAAGGTAAAAGCCAGCCCTTGTATCACGTGATGTGTCAACGAGGCGTTTTTTTTTTATAGATAGTCTCGCGCTTGACCAATATCTCACCTGATGGTAAGCGACGATGTGGTCGACGGTGTAACACGCTTGCCTAGAAGTAACCTATTGACACTTGACTTAAAGACTCCGAGGTTGTAGCTATCTGGAAACACCATGGAAACACAGACTCCGGCAGGGAATTACACGTTTCACCGCGTTTGGAAAAATTTTACACAAAGTGTAACAACGATCTGGAGTTTTTCGACGCCATATTTTAGAAAAGTATATTTTTAGGATTAGTTAGTAGTTTTTGTTTTAAGTGTATATGTTTGTAGTCTTAGTTAATTAAGTATTTTATACACTGTATATACTTTTATCTGTGTAAATAAAATATACATAGATGACTCATAAAAAAGAACTTAGAAATCGGATGTTACTTAAATTTAGTTTTTTCACCACGCTTGGCAGTCTGTAACATACCGAGGATAGTCGGATAATTTTTAACCTTTTAAAAATTGTTAAACATCTCCAATTTCTATGAGCTTAATTTATTAACTGATGTACTTCATAAGCTGTCTGGCAAAGGCTTTACTTTTTATAATGTTACACTTACCTACAGTACTCTGGTCTGTAGCACAATTCATTTTCTTAATCTACCTGAGCTGAGGAACAAATGAAAGAATAATACCTATTCGGAACGTGTCGTCTCCTAAAATAACTTCAGGCATTTCATTATTTCGATGCCTAAGTTCCTTTGTTCGTAAACTAAACGGATACTATCAAACAAAGTTATTCTTTTTTTAAATCAACACCTTTGTTTTGAAACAGACGATCTTAGCTCTTCTTTAACTATCTTGATGTTTAAATGTTCATGTACTTCCTAGATACTTAAGAACCATAGTGAGTTGGAAATTTGCTTCAGGATGTAATTATGAGCCCTCTGTGCCTATGCTGGCGTCATATGCTGAACCCTATAGTTCGATCCCATATGTCCATAAAGGTTTGAGAATGGTCTTGTAGACTAGGAGCTTGTTTCTTAGGGATAACTTGGAATTCCGGACGAGTAACAAGAGAAGTCCGCTGTATTTTAGGTTTATTTCATCCCTTTTCTTTTCCATGTAAGTCTGCGATCTAGGTGCATTCCCAGGTATTTGGCTGAGTCACCTTGTGGAAGAACATTATTACGTATCGAGACAGGTTTGCAGTTTCCCCTGCGTAAAGCGAATGTTACATGGACTGATTTACTGGCACTAGCTCTTAACATCCATTTAGTCAGCCACTCGTCAACCTTGTTCAAAGCACTCTGCATGATTATGGGAGCTTCGGTGGGACAACTGCTACATGCAAGAATAGCTGTATCAGCCACATATGTCACTACCGTAACAATACCATCCTAGATCGGAGTTGTATAAAGTGTATAGCAATGGACCCAGAACGGATCCCAGAGGCATTCCAGCTAAACTGGGTGAAATCTTAATATGCCCTCATCTTCTTTTATTTGGAACTAGCTGTTGCCCGCGGCTTCGCTCCCGTGTACTACCCCGCAAGACCCGTTTTCAGGATAAAAAATAGCCTATGTCACTCAAGAATAATCGGTCCAGTAGTTTCGGAGCCTATTCGGTACAAGCAAACAAACAAAAAAATCTTTCCTCTTTATAATATTAGTATAGATATTCTATCCCTAAGGTAGGATTCCATGATAATAAAGAAGGAAGATAGTCACTAGTAGGGATTTTATCTTGCATAGCAATCCCCTATGCCAAACCCTATCAAAGGCCTGTTGGATATCAAGGAATGCAGAAGAGCAGTATTCTTTCCGTTCGAGTGTTTGTCGGACTGTTTTGCAAACTCTATGGATCGGTACCACAGTGCCGTATTGCTGACTGAAGCCAAACTGGTGGTCAGGTATTAAAGATCTGCGGTGGTGGATGTTGGTGGTGGTGGTCTGGTAAAAAGTAGTAGAATATGTCTGTAGAAAAATTTAATTTTGCTTATATTATTTAGTTTTTCTGAACAAAACACAACTCTAACATAAAGGTACGTAAGATAACTACACATTCATTTACACCTACATGTTTAAGTCCATTTCCTTGACATAAAAGCCTCTTCCTAATTCGGTACATCACGTCCCTCATCTACATAATGACAACCTTATAAACATGAGTCTCACATAAAACAAAAGACATGGGTCACTCTTTTAGTCCTTACACTGACAATTAATTTTATTTTGCATCCTCGTAACATTTTAAAAACAAACAGGTAACAGTGTAATTAGTGTGGAGGAAAAGGCTTATTTTTATAAACAGGTAATTTTTTTTTACCGACTTACCGACCAAAAGAGGAGGAGGTTCTATGTTCGACATTATGTATGTTTATTTTTATTTTTTATTTATGTTCACCGATAAATAAATAAAATAAATAAATAAATAAATATCTCCGTCAATTGTGGACCGATTTTGAAAATTCTTTTTATGTTTGAAAGGGTATATTCCGAAATTGGTCCCATTTTAATTTGGTGAAGATCTGATGAAGAACTTCGGAGATCGGACTCTTCAATAAATAACGGCAAATCTCTCGGGATTGCTGCAATCGCATGTCTGTTTATTGTTTATACCATTTCATAACGTACTTACTAACTACTTCCCTATTAGGTAGGTATAACTAAAAAGTGAAAAATAAAAAACTTTTTTACAAAAAAATACTACCGACTTCCAAATAAGAAAACTAGAAAGTGAAAAATAACTTTATTTTTGGAAGTCGGTGTCCATAACTTAAAAAAATGGTACCTACCAAAGACACCGACTTCCAAAAATAAAGTTATTTTTCACTTTCTAGTTTTCTTATTTGGAAATCGGTAGTACTTTTTTGTAAAAAAGTTTTTTATTAAAAGCTGAAGTTACATTGCTCAGTTTTTTTCTCTTGAACTTAACAATTATTTCTCAAGATTGTGCATGAACTCATGGTACCGATTGCGATTGACTTTTCTATAGTTAATTGTACAGTTTAATTGTACAGATTTTTTGAAACAATCATTATTATTTTAGTAGGCTCATCGGAATAAGCATCCTTTGACATATGTACACCATCGTTGCTTCCAATCCTTGAAGATGCTAAAAATACTCAAGGGATATAAGTTAGACAGGCTTTGTCTGTGAAGCCAAAAGAGACAATCAAACCAATAAGGAAAAACATTTCTTTTACGTTACGTTGGTTGCAGGCCAATGTAACCAAAGAGGGTACACTTACTAGCTTAAACCCACGTGTAACAGTGAATTGTCGATATTTTCTTATTAACAAGAACAAAGGAGCCATCCAATCCTGCATGGCAATCGTTACCTGGTCCGAATACAATAAAATCTGACTGTATTGTATTTAATCAGAGTAAGAGGATTCACCTTATATTAGTTGCCTCCTTACAGCACATATCGTGTTAGCATAATCAAAAGAACGCCATCAAGCGGTCAAGTTGTTTTCTTAGATTTGCTTATAAATGGCTTAAATGTTGTTTATGCAAATTTTTGGGATGGAAAATACCTGTTGAAGGTACCAATCTTAATAGGTGAAGGCTTCGATCAATGTTGATTGAAGGGTGAAGGTGTAACATAGGAAAAGTAGAAGTTGAGGTAATAATAGAAGAAATATGTGGAATATAGTACTGTAGACCTACCAAGGAAAAAATTTGGCACTGAAGGGACGATGCCTCTAAATAGGTACAACAAGGCTGAAAATGATGATGATATAAGCCATAGATAAATTTCCATAATCAGCAAGCATGAATTATATTCACCCTGTACCCAAGAAAGATCTTGCAAATGTTGCTTGCTTTTTGCTTTCCAAAGAAGAAAAAAATATAGAAAAATCAAAAAAAAATACTACATTTTTTGTCAATTTTTTTTAAGACATACGATACTATTACGGACAAGATTTTTTCAAAAATCATCTCGTAAAACATTAAAAAGAATCGGCTGTAGCTGTGTTCATTTAAATCACAAAATGTAGGGAGCAGACTTTTATTTTTAAGCGTTGATATTTACATTTATGCATTTTTATTAGATCTTTGACAGTTATTACGGATAGTGAGAAGCCTGAAATCTGACCCTTGTATTGCAAAAGGGGTATTGTGTTGCCAGATAAACAGTTCGTAGAGGTTAAATAGGCTGTCGCACCCAATAGTTGGATGGCTAGGCAGAATGATTTACATTCATGTCTTTGATTATTCCTGGAAAAGGAGATTGCGAGTGGTCTGTCAGTAAGTCTCAGAACGCGCTTTACCTATGGATGGCTTCCAATAAATCTAATGTCAAAACGCTTGCCTGAATCATATGATAGAACTTTATTATTAACATTACGCTTGACTGAATCATAATAAGGAACTTTATTATTAACATTACCTAGTAATATTGGTAGAAACTAATGCGGTAATACAAAATATCTGCCTTAGCGAGCGTCGAAGCGTGGATCAAATTCAAATAGCTTTTATTTCTGTTAGGTAAATAGGTACATTACAAAATCATTAGGTACCTATTATTTATTATTATTACATTTTATATTATTATAGTTTTTAAACAATGCATGCATTTATTTTATGTCAATTCAGTAATCAAATTCATGAATTTTATTGATTATTTATCTTTTACAAAGCAATTGTTATAATTAAAATTTCAAATTGTAATTAAATATTTATTTAATATCAATTCAGTGATCAAATTTCTGAATTAATTATTAATTCTATACAAATCAATTGATATAAACTTTAAAATGTAATTATATTTATTTAATGTCAATTTAGTAATCAAATTTAACTAATATTAACTATTAATCTTATTCAAATCAATTGTTATTATTTAACTTAAATATAATTTTATTTATTTAATGTCTATTAGGTAATCACATTTCTGAACTAATTATTAATGTTATACATATCAATTGTTATAATTTCTACTCGGACAGCTCTATCATTTGCTACGTTCAAATCCCATAAGGTGCAGGTGGTCGGGCATGAAGGGTAGACAAGGAGGTGGGCCATATCTTGCGAACGGGCCCCACACTGGCGCTGTGTTTTGGATGGGTCTATGATATTCCATTTGGCCAGGTTGTTTTACAGCGGCCAACCTGCGCTAGCTTTCGAGGAGGTCGTATGTCTCAAGAAGCTCTTACGACTCTTCAGGCGCGCAGGTTGAAGTTGATGCTCATATAGTGGGTGCCGACTGCCCCGTTCCTATTTGTCCTTCTCGATGCGGCTGGCTACTTCGCGACGAACTTCTGGTGGAGCTATACCCGCTAGTGGGTACAACATCACAAGTGGGATTGGTTTGAAACACCCAGTTACGATGCGGCAGGTGTCATTTAGACAATCTCTAATATACTTATAGCATTTCTTTATCGCCCTGAGATTTGCTATTGAAGAACTAAAATCATATAAATGAGTTACACACTATTGGTGAGTGCAATACGCTATTTTGACTCAAAAAGCTGCATAGTTCCTGTGAAATAGGCCACGGGGGTGAAGCCACAGGATAAAACTAATAGGAGTTGTAGTTTTTGGGTGTGTGAACAAGTATGTCCCATAAAAAGAACATTAGACAGAAAAAAAGCTATTATTGTGAAAGTTTGGTTTAGTAAGCAAACATTCAAACTTGATCAACTGCTGAACGGAGTTTGTAACTTGAACATGACCTTGATCTGGCTTAGAAAATTGATATATTTTTTCCTGGATTAAGTGCGTTTCCATGGGATACTTTCCAATTATGGCATGAGCCAAACCACTGCTAGAAGTTAGTTGACTACAAACAAATAGCTATAGCTTAAAATCAGCGGCGTCACGTTCAAGTTCAAAAACTAAAACCCGACTACTGAAAAATCTCGCTCTAAAAAGTACGAAACAACTAAATTTGTTATGTACAAACTATTCGATATGAATCGGGTATTAAATAAACAACTTACATGAAATAAATATTTTATTGTATCATACATATTCATAGTAGTATTAATAGGGTAACCGTGGTCGTATGCCACCTACCGTAATAAAACAATTCTGCAAAGTAGCAATGATAGAACATGATGGGGTGAGGCGGAAAAAAATGTTTTATTCTTGAATTCTCACCCCCTAGAAGGCGCCATATTCAATTTAATGTGACGTCATATAGCCTATATCTAGCAGACACACAAGACGCTTCATTTGTCAAATTATGATAAGTAGTTATGAGGGAACAGATTAACATACATACATACAAAAATACTGGTCAAAACCATAACCCTCTCTCTTGCTTCGCCGTAGTCGGGTAAAAAATAAGATACATTTACAACAAATGTATCATAGAATTTTCTTCTTAGAATTCGCTCGTCACGAAATCACCGGAACTGAAAAATCTCACAAACTTGATTAGGATAATTGTAATACGATTATACTTTTGACTCGAAGTAAGACTTAAATAGATTTGTCTCTACCCCTCCTTTATCTTCAATCGTGCAAGTAAATTCACTAGCATTAAAAAAAGGAAAATGTAAAAATCAAAAACTCAACAGCGTAAAAAGTGAACTTTAAGGGTACACTAGTCGAACATTCTTCCATACAAACGTAGTCTGGCTTTTACTCCACTGTTTAACGATGTACGTTCAAAATAAAAAATGATATCAATTTGTCTCATCATTATCTAGCCCTGTATGCAAAAAAGTAAAAATAAAAATTACTTGGAAGTTATGAGCTTCGAAAGTTCCATATTTTAACACTAATTTTAACGCATTTTTTGCAAATAAGTACCATAAAAAGAAGGAAAATTGAAAAACTGCCTGCATACAGGGATAGATTAGTGGTTCAACAATGCAAATAATTTTATTTTGAACAGATACATTCATTCGTTTTTTCATGATATCCAGACTCCCAAAGGTCTGTTTATAAAATTTCGCGCGCTCGTTTTCGTTCTAAATCATCATCCATTTCGCTACAAATTTGCAAAAGAGTGTATTCGTACGCGTACTAGCTTTTTACTGATCATAATAGCATCCATCTGTTCCCCACGTGTTGTCGGTTGATATAGCACGCATTTTAATCCCGCGCACAAAATAGTTCGTGCCGTCGACTAGTGTACCCTTAATATTAAAAACTGAAATGAAACAAAAACAAGTTAGGTAGTAGTCAAGAATTATGTTTGTAATATTCTGGAACATAGCGAATTTAACAGTTAGGATCCATTATTGGGCAGATTAGAGCTGGTCTAGGTTTTTAACCGACTTCCCAAAAAGGAAGAGGTTCTCAATTCGGATGTTTATATTTTAATTTTTTATTTATGTTCGGGCATAACTCCGTCATGTTTAAACGGATTTGCAAAAGTATTTTTTGTTCGAAAGAAATTTATTCCGAAATGGTCCCATTTAAATTTGGTAACATTCTGATGAAGTACTTCGGAGTTATAAAACAGAACTCTTCCATAAATGACGGCAAATCTCTCGGGATTGCTGCAAACACATGTCTGTTTATTTTTCCACCATTTCATAGCATACCATCACACCAGTATGCTCTAAACGGGCACGCAGATGTGTACAGTTCACCCGGGTATACTCTCGTTCCACCGGTTATGTTCAAGTGTTAAGTTATTCGGGTAATCTATTCTGGCATCACTGTGGGCATTACAGGTACCTTACTATAGAACTTGTCCTTTATGTACCACTAAAATTGAAAAATAAAAAGCATTTTTACAAAAAACGAAGAAACGAAAACAGGAACATCGACTTCCGAAAATTAAGTTATTTTTCACTATGTAGTGTTTTCTTTGGAAGTCGGTTGTATTTTTGTGTAAAAACGTTTTTTTATTGGGTTGGCCTCTGCATTTGGGTAAAAAAATTAAACGTATATAAAAATCAAACATAGAAGATAGATAAACATTATAACTATGCTTTCACGCGATGACCCTAATGCAATTTTAGTTTTCTTTTACCAAAGTGAGAAGCTTGCAGAACGGATGGCTGATGAGGCCTTTGAATTGGGAACCGCACACCGGAATGTGTAACGTTGGTAGGCATTCCGACAAGTTCCAATGATCCGGAGAAACTCGCGAGTTCCCTCTGGATGCGAGAAGCATAGAATCGATCAATGTCGCGACACTGGAGATAGACAGCTTTACATGCATCTCAATAGGGCACATACTATGGCTGAAATGATCATGAATCACGAAGTTTGATGAGTGTGGCCTATAAGCTTCCTACAGTGTGGACCCATGATGACCCGGGAAAAGTCGCGAGGCATCTCCTTTTTTTTTTTTGGGTGGGAAATCATCCAATGACTTCTCCCGCTCTGGGTGAAGCGGGAGGGCGTGTCAGACTTTTCCTGACTAAAACACACCCGTGTTCCTTCAGTTGCTTGTGCCAGGGCCGCGGTAACTCTCTTTCAAATTTATCCGCGACTCTGACAGGCGAGGCATCTCCTGGATGCGAGAAGCACAGAACTCGTCGATGCCGTTAAAACTGATTCCCATCCTCACCCTTCAATGTAAGGTTCAGTTGAAAACCAGCGTCAGGCAACTCCTAGTTGTCTGGCATTTTTCTGAACTGGACCTTTTTGGTGCAGTCGCGGGGCACACTATGTATGTAATTGTTTTAAAATTAATTTCCCTTTTATTTGTACCTACATTGTGTGATCTGTGTGTGCCAAATACACTAGTTTTCTTTCTTCTTTCTATGCGGCGATGCTTGGGATAGGCCTATGTCCAGCTCAATAGTGGTCGTATTTCTGCTGAAATGGCAACGAATGAAGAAGCTCAATTAATAATAATATTATGCTTTAAATAAATCATTAACAATAAATAAATAATATTTGATGACTACAATTTTACCATACAAATAACCCACTAAAAGATGCCTCAATAACCCAATGTTAAGTATAATAAAAACGTCATATCAATTATCAGCAACTAATTTATTACACATTTGACTAAAGATAAAAAAATCGGAGCTAAGCCCATAATGCGAGGTTCCGTTAGGTCTTATTATTTAATCCTAAATAACCAGTCAAGCTGAAAACCTGTAATATTTATTATTTACTCGTCAAACCATAATTTTTCAGGTAAGCAGGTATAGTTCTAGGAACATATGCCTACGTCAGTAGTGATATTACGGTTTTTTACGTTGTGGGTAGTCAAGGCAAATATCTACCTACATACGTTACGGAAGGATAACTTAGAATGGGCCGTAATGGAGTTCTAACAGAATGCGAGGGCCGCTTATTTGCTTAAGTATATCTACTGGTTTTGATTACACTGACGTGCGGGCTACTGTATGCCTGCCCCACCCTCCAACCTGACTGGATGTTAAAAACTTTGAGAATTATTTTAATACATTTTGAAACAATGCTTTAATGACCTAAGTAGGTCTGTGTGTAAAACGCAGTTTGAAGTTGGCGGCACTTACCTCACAGGAAATTTACAAAGATTTTGAGCACACATCGCTCGCGGCATGTTTGTATTCTCTTCTTTCTTATACCTTTCTGCATAAGCCAGCAAAGTAGCTCATATTTACATAATAATACGCGCACGGCGCACGGTTGGCGCAGTGGTTAAGCGATTGACTGCTGCGCTGCGTGTCGCGGGCTCAATTCCCGCACGGAACAAATATTTGTACGATGGTTACCTATCATAAGTTCGAAAAACATTTAACCGAATTGCATTTCACCTAAAACTTTTCAACTATTATCGTTTCGTTTTTTTTTATTTCACCGAAGTCAGACGTGACTTCGTGCCACTGTCTCAGTTGACCTATTATCAATTCGATTTGTTTCGTTACTCCGATTTTTTCATTGGTCGAATATTTTTTTACCGAAGTTACGCTTAGCCGAAAAACTTCGTCGAAAAACTTTTTACCGAATTTACACTTATCTGAAATAACATTTGTTCGAAATATTTATTTCTAAACGCATATCAAAATACTAAGTGAGAGAAAAACAGTGGGCAAATGTTTAAAAAAGTGACTTGAAAAAAAATTGTCGTCGGAGCCTATTTCTGCATGCAGGGTCTAAAGTAACCTAACACGAACGAGATGATGGGAGCAGAGTTCGAGGCTTCGGCCAAAAACAAAAAGTTATTTGGTAAATCGATGAAATGTAGTTCGGTAAAATAAAACATATGCCCCATGATACTTCGATGATTTGAAAATATGTCAAATAATGCATAGAGTAAAAAAGACGTCGGTCAATAGTTTTCGGTAAAATGAAATTCAAACAAAATATATTCGGAAAAGTGATCGGTTCCCTTGTACGATTTACAGATCGTTGTTCCGGCTCTGGGTGTTTGTGTATGTGAGTTTAAATGTATCATAGGTGTTCAAAAGACCAATTATTTTGTTCACTTTTCTGCACAGAACCCTAAATATAATGTTACAAAGTCACGCATTGATACTCTTTCAAAGCCGTCCACTCAAACGGTTCTACGATCAATTAATCCATCCTGCGGTTGATCACCGATCTAGAATGACTAATGGATCACCACTTCAGAGATTAGCGATTTGAAATCTATTGCTATCAGCACTCGATTACTCTGTGCCATAGAGCACCGAGTCGCCTCTGTGGTCAAACCTAGAGACGGCAATGTCAAACTTTCCATTCAAACCAAGCGTGATGGAGCGTGACAGTAGGCGTCACCGTTTATGATAGAAATTAACGGTCCATGACAATTCTGACTCTGGCTCCATTTGACTAAATTATTACTTTTGTATGCAAATGCTTGATGGTTGATGGAAATACCAAAATTGCAATCATATTTGAGGAGATCCCTCAATTCCTCAAATATTCATCAGAACTGAATTTTGATACAAACGTGTACCAATCTGGAAGTATCCTTTCAAATAAAACCTCTTTTCTTTTTAACGAAGGTTCTGGATTCGATTGTATTTTTTGTTGGTTGCTTGGCTAAGAACTCCAACATTTATAAACTGATTTGGTAAATTATATTTTGAAGTCGATTAAAAGAAGATCCCTGAGAGCCTAGGGGTCCCTAGACTCTCGGACCTCTCGGGGGGACCTAGGGGTCTTTAAAACTGAATAGGTTACTTCCAAGCAAGCGTGCTTCACCGTGCGTCGACCACACCATCGCTGCAAATTGAAAAAAAAAGAAGCAAACATTCCTAGTCTCTTATGTTGGGCGTTGCATGCTCTGTACTCTTTAGACTATTTACCTGCTCTACACACCATAGAGACTCTTCACGTGAGTGGTTTCATTTTAAATTCAGGTCGAAGTGTTGATAGGTGTGGGCAGCTACTTGAAAGGGTATCGAAAAACAATGTAATTGTAGCCGGCCAGTATGGTCTGTCACGTGGAGTAGTGTGGGCAAATCTATTTATATAAAAACCGGCCAAGTGCGTGTCGGGCCACGCGCAGTAATAGGGTGCCGTAGTTGCACAATAATGCGGACGATGGTAACTGAAGAAGGTGTTATAAAATCCAACTTCACGAGTGAAGTTAGAAAAAATATTATCTAAGCATTTGAGTACCTAACACCGCGTGTAGAGGCAAGCGTTTGTAATAAAGATTGTTAACCAGCGTCACGTAATAATTTAAATATAGAAGATTATCTTCGTTAAAATCTCCAAATATTAGGTATGCAAGGGCTGTTAAGTGATAAAAATTACGTACGAAACCTTTTTTTTTTTTTTTTTTTTTTTTTCCTGACGAAGTTAATGCCTAACACATACCGCGCCATCCGGGGAGACGCCGCGGTTATGTGGGGCTTGCACCCACTAAAAACTCCGCCTGTTCACCCACATTCGCCTTGATGGATGGGCTGCGAAAACTGCTACGCATGACATTCGCGACCCATCCAGCGTGGCCCACTTCTGGGCTCCTTCTCCTTTGCCCGCCTCCGGGCTCCCTTCTCCTTCGGCGATGTCCGGGTGCACTGGGACGTCACCACAACTCCAGGGGCCGTGCAGCATGAACGATAGAGTCCCCGATCTATCGTCCGCTGACCCCTGTTATGGCGGCATCAGGTCGGCGTTTCGCCGCCTGCGCCGTCCTGCCCTTCTGCGACGAATCGGGTCAGCAAGAGAGTCTGCTTCCCTGACCCGCACCGCCGCTTCTTTCTGCGAGATAACATCCTCGCAGAAAGACGCAACCACCTCCCATGCCCCTTTACTGCCAACCATTGCCCTAACAATGGCCGGCAGTGACAAATCTTGCCCAATTTCTGCTGCCATAACTCGGCGCTGCACCTCCCAGGCAGGGCACTGCTCGATAGTGTGCATGGCCGTGTCCTGGTTGCAACCGCACTGGTGACACATGGGGCTCACCTCCCGTCTTGCCACTGTGTGCAGGTATTTGCCAAAACAGCCGTGCCCCGATAATACCTGCACTAAACGGAAGGACAACGTCCCGTGTCGCCTCCGTATCCACTCCTCTAGGATTGGCTGGATAGCCCCAACAGTCCAGTGACCGGCGCTGGGAGTCTCCAGCCTCTCTGCCCATTGCCTCATGATGGCAGTCTGCGCCTCTCTGCGCCACCTCATCAAAACTTCAGGCGGTGGGCCACTGCCATTCTCCGCCCGCATTTCCACACTTCGTTGGTAAACTTCGGCGAGCACTCGTGCCTCCAGATCCCACGGGGGTGTCCCTGCTAATACGAACGCCGCTTCAGCTGAGATTGTGCGGTATCCTCGTATTACCCTGACGGCCATGACTCTTTGCGGTCTCCGCAGCTGAGCCTTGTTCTGGGCAGTCAGGGAGTTCGCCCACACTGGGGCGCCGTACAACGCCATCGAGCGCACCACTCCCGTGTAAAGCCGTCGGCAGCTCGCACTGGGACCACCTAGATTCGGCAGTAGCCGACTTAGAGCGGAAGCTGTGCCGATAAGCTTCGGGGCAAGACGGCAAAAGTGTTCGCCGAAGTTCCACCTACGGTCTAGGACCAGGCCCAGGTATTTCATGTGCGTCCGCACCATAATTCGCTCACTACCTAATGTAATGTGAGCGCCCGCCGGTGGCCGGCGGCGAGGCCCATAAAATACCAGGGCTTCCGTCTTCTCGAGCGCCACCCTAAGACCAAGCGCTTCGATGCGGCTAATGACCAGGGACGCACCCTCAATGGCCAAGTGTGCCGCCTCTTCAAAGTTGCCTCCCCGGGCTGTGATGAGAGTGTCATCAGCATAGCAAATGACGCCCAGCCCGGGTGAGAGATCACCACGAAGGGCCCAGTCGTACCCCACGTTCCACAGGGGTGGCCCTAGGACCGACCCCTGTGGAACGCCACACGTAACAGGCCTTCGTGTGATTTGACCATTGCGTCCCTGGTAGCTAACACATCGATTTCTCAGGTAATCTGCCACCAGCTGCCTCAAGTATAGGGGTACCCGATGGAAACGGAGCGCCTCCCCAATACAACCGAATGGCAAGGTGTTAAACGCATTGGCGATGTCTAATGACACCGCCAACATTACCTCCCCTTGCGTTACCGCGTCTATCGCCTGAGTCTTGAGACGCAGAATGGCGTCTACAGTCGAACGCCCGCCTCTAAAACCAAACTGGGCGTCCGACAGGTTTGGGCCAACCGTTTCCAAATGCCGGACGATGCGGGTAGCGAGAATCTTCTCCAGCATCTTCCCCACCTCGTCCAGCAACACTATTGGTCTGTATGCCGAAGGGGACTCCGGTGGTCGTCCAGCCTTTTGCAGCAAGACCAGTCGACCTTCTTTCCAAGGTTTAGGGAACCGTCTCGACGTCAGACAGGAATTGAACAGTTCCCTAAGCCTATCCTCCATCGCATCCAACGCTAGAGCCAACACTTTTGAAGGCACCCCGTCTGGTCCTGGGGCGGTAGTTTTTGAACGCGCCCGCAAAATCACTGCCTCCATCTCCGCATCTGTGATCACAGGAGTCTCCTCTTCGATGTCCTGGTCCTCAGCTGGTGGAGTTATTGTGGGTGGTGTGTGTTCCGCCCGGCTCGGGAAAAGTGCTTCCACGACTTCGTCAAGGAACTGAGGCTGAAGGGATTCCGTTAATGGGGGGCCTTGAGCACGAAGTTTACTCCGGGCCGCACGGTACGGGCGTCCCCAAAGATCTCTGTTTAGGCCGTCTAGCATTTCACGCCTCGCCTGCTCCTTTGCTCGGAAGATCGCCAACTGTAGAGCTTCCCGGGCGCTTCGGTAGAACTCGTGCAGTTGGGACTCCAGCTCCTTATTGCGGCGGCGCAGTCTGCGTACTTGCGAGTAGGACCTCCGGGCAGTAATGCAAGCCCTGCGGAGGTCCGCCAACTCCCGGGACCACCAATAGACCTGCTTTTTTTGGGGCCGACTACGCGCTCGAGGCATGCAGGCGTCGCACACGGCCGTCATTGCATTGCGAAATCGGCCAGCCTCAACATCAACCCCTTCACTGGAATGCGGTGACGATAGCCATGCCTGGACAATGGCTGCCTCCTCCAACAGGTCCCTATCAAGCCGTTTCACTGCCCAGCGTGGAAAGTGTCGAGCTTCAGGGCGTGGAGACCCTGCCGTACCCTGCGAGGTGGAGACATCCATACGGATGTACAAGTGATCGGATAGGGTCTCCACATTCTCCAGGACTCGCCAGCCCTGGACACGTGCGGCGATGGCAGGGGTAGAAAATGAAAGGTCTACTATTGACCCCCCCTGTTGTCGCACACACGTATTGGCAGAACCTCTATTTAGGAGACAGAGGCCTTCAGCTGCCGCCCACTCCTCGACTGCTTCTCCTCTGGCATCCGATCTTGGGGAACCCCACGCAATAGATTTCGCATTGAAGTCCCCCATGACCATTATGTGGCCCGGCGTCATTCGCCGAACCGAGGCTCCCAAGCGATCCAGGAAGTCCTCGAATTCGGCCAGGCTCCTGTTTGGGGAGAAATATATTCCGTAGAATATGATGTTACCCCGCTCGACCGCAACATATCCCGGACCTCTCTCTTTGAATGTGAGGGGTGGGCAATGAGAAGCCGTAGAGCCAATAATGGCAACAGAACCGTCCACGTCGCCCACCCAATCAGGGCGGCGTGGGACGAAATACGGTTCCGCCGCAATGGCTACGTCAATCGACCACTCCACCATGGTTTGAAGGAGCAAGTCCTGGGCAGCGGCAGAGTGATTAAGGTTCGTCTGGAGGAGACAATGATTACGGACTCGGTTCATAATTATTCCGTAATCATTACCTCCGCTTGCGACTGCTCCAGTCGCACCACACTAGAAGCGGCCGGGGTTGAAGCGGTCGCCTGTTTACTTTTTGAAGGGGCTGGCGGCTTGCAGCCCTTGCTCCCAACGACGTGGTTGGCCGATAGCTTTGCCACCTCACATATTAGGCAGTGAGGGTCGGCAGAGCATGTCGAAGCTATATGCCCCGGCTTACCGCAGCGAAAACAGAGCCCACTGAGGTCCGTGCCAGAGGTACAATTATGGCGGGTGTGCCCTCTCTCCATGCATTTGTAGCATCTTATGGGCCGAGCCTCCAAAATCCTAACTCTGGCAGAACTCCAGCCAACGAGGAGCCGGCCGGCGTCAGCTAGTTTCTTTGCGGCCTCGACAGGGCATTGGGCCCAAGCAGAGCCGACACCTCCCGGGCCAAGACGTATCGGACCCACTCTAACCACTGCTGCGGGACAACCGGTCTTCCGAGTGATTGCCTCCTGCACATCTCGTCCAGTTATAGAGTCGTCAAGCCCGCTTAAGCGCATTTCAGCGCATTTTGTGGGTCTGGAGACCTTGACGTCTTCTGTGAAAATGCCCCGCAGCTTCTCCGCAATAAGGTCTGCTCCTTTGGCTCCCTCAGTTCCCGGAAACTCCAGCAGACGCAACCTGATGTCGGTGATACCGAGGTCTGCCAGGTTCACACTTTCCTTGGCCTTCGATATCACCGCCGCGTAGGTTAGCCCCTTCTGTACCGCTTCAGGCTGCAGGGTCAAAACCACTGCAGCCGACTTAGGTGCGCGAAGTTGCCGTTCCCGCCTTCTGTTGGAGCCAGATTCCAACTTAGCTCCTGTAGCGGATGCCACAGTATTTGTTGCTGGAGGCTTTTTATTTTTCTTGCCCCTTTTCCTCTTAGCAGCGGTCTGCCAACCATCACTGACAGCCACATTCCCGATAGGGGGCGGAGCGCTCCGCTGCGTTTCGGCCGCTTGGGACACCACCGGTGATGCCGCCTGTGATGCCTTCTCGAGAGGCCATAGAGGGCCTTTTAGACGCCCTGCTGGTATTAGCAGCATTCCTGGCAGCATTCCCGGCAGCATTCCCGGCAGCATTTCTGACGTCTGCCGCTAATGGTGGACGGTTATTCTTGGCCGGCAGAAGGCGGTCCTCAATCCCAGCGAACCGGGCGTCCATCATTTTCCCGATTTGGGAGACAGCAGCTCGCAATAACTCGTCTGACGAGGGGTTCTCCATGATCGAAGGGCGCACAGCCTGTGACTGCGGTTGCGTCAGTTCGAGCGGTTGCCTTCGAATGGAGCGAACTTCTTCCCAAAGACTCTCCATTTCTTTACGGAGGGCTCCAACCTCTTTTCGCAACCGGTCGTTTTCCAGTTGCAGCCTCCGAGTTTCTTCCGAGGAATTTCTACTAGCGAGCTCCTCTATCGCCATTCTGACGCGCTCTGCTGCCTCTTTAATTTCCCGTTTGCACGTACCCTTCATGTTTTTTGATTTTCGTGTGGTGTCCAGAACCACCTGGATATCCTGAAGAGCCGCTTTCTCCATGGCTTCCGCTGAGCCAGCAGAGCTCTCTCCAATTGGGTTGTTGAATTTAAAAAAAATACGATTTTTTTAATTTATTTTGAAACTTTACATATCATAAATTATATTGTCGTTGCAAAAATCTCAAGATTATTTTTTTTCAATTTATTATAAGCAATTGAAAATCGTTAAAATTTTAAAAAGAACCACCTGTCTACGAACGGGCGATGATTGGTCGCCATGTTGGTGACGTCATAACGTTCAAGGAATTTCACCATAGTACAGTGTCACGTGAATTGACTAAAAATATCAGAAAATTAGTGCAAAAATATATTTTATAACATTAAATTTTATTTAGACATGTGTGATAAAGGATTCATAAAGGCTAATTTCGATAAGATATCCATCTGATGGACGACTTGGAAAAAATGAGCATAAGTAAAGTAGTCGTTACGTGTTAGTGGACCATGACCGGTGTTTGTCGTAGTTGTTTACACAATACATTCAGAAACATAATTGTCATAATGTAATTGTTGTTACATATGGGTAGGTGATATTCGTGTAAAATAAAAAGCTAACAAACACGATTGGCGCGCAACTTTGACTTTAGATATCAAAAAACCTTATAGGTACCACTAAATATTATACAACCCGAAATCTGTGGAGCCTTTATTACCCGACTGCCGAAGGAGGGTAATGTGTTTTTTTTATTTATTTTTTGCATGACATCCTTAAAATTTTAGGTATTTTTCATTATTTGCATATCCCTTTATAAAATTAAACACAAATATCTATATAATATAATTACAAACACTAAAAAACTTTGTAGAACAAAAACGTGAATATATTAATTCGGTACATTTTCAAATATCTCTTAAATGCGTCGACCGATTTTCACAATTCAAACAGAAATATTAGTTTTACGCCTATATCCGTCATTTAAAATTAAAATAATGAATATATCTCCATAAACAAAAAATCATGTTTTCAAGTTACGTAATTGTACAAAAATGCCAACTTTGCTCGAAAGTTCCCTTAAAAATTTACTTTTCTCAATCTTTAATGATCAAATTAAGAAATTAATCAGAATCTAATACTAAATTAGAACAAGATAACAACATAAATAACATATTCTAGTTGGAATCTAGTTAGACATAGAACATTTCTCAAAACTTTAGTACAGTTTGCTAGGTTGGGTATTGCGCGAATCACATAATAATCGGGAGTTATTTGTAATATTCGTACATAATGATGCGAAGCAAGCACGATAACTTTTAAGGTTCGATATTTATGATCAATGTATTCGTTAATCATCAATATATTGACAATAATAACAAGATGGAATTGGTTATAAGTCAAAACACTGTTTACGCTATGTGCCACAATGAGTAGAAATGAACGTTGTGACGTCACACGGGCTCGGCTTTGTTCGGAAAACTGTCGGGGTGTTTTCGGTACTCGATTCAATAAAATATTTTCGATTGGATTTTACTTTGTAGTTACAACGAAAAAAAAAACTAAAATTAGTTATGTATGAAAACTTATATATGATCTTTCCATTTATTACAAAAAAAAAGTTGGTTCAACAAACCAATTGCAGAGGAAGGAGTGGTCTGGGTGCTGACTTGCACATCCATGTCTTCCTCTTCACTCGCTTCGGTGCACGTCAGCGGCACGCTCTGGCTATCCGACTCACTTTCTTCAGTTTGTGGCCCGTATGAGCCATCTGGCATGCTAGGCCGAGCAAACCGACCCCTCTTGTCACGTGGGAGACCTCCCCCTCGAGCAGTCGTCGCCTTAAAGGGTACTTTAGAAGGCGGCGACATCTCTCCACTCGTTGCTGCATCCCGTTGCCTTTTATGAGCGTCACGCCTCCGGGAAATGGAGGGCCGGATAGCGGGCATCCGCACTACTGGCAGCCTTTCCTCTGGTGCGCACTGCGCCACCATCTCCTCTATCGGCTCGGAGCCGGAGGGTCCTTGGTCATCGTTTGGAGTCATCATCGTTTTCCGTATATCGCGCGTGTGGTTGTCGTTGGTGTCTGAAGGGTCAGACGGAAGACAATTGTTGCCCACCCCAGAATACGAAGGGCAGCCCGCCGAAGCGGGGTGGGACTCCCCGACCGCTGAGCGGTCGGGACCCACCTGGGGACGTTTTTTACAAGTGCCTTTTTCCATAGTTTTTCCTTTAAAGGGTGAGGTCCCTACTTCTCCCTACTTTCCACTTCACGCCCACTCGACCTACCCTCTGTAAGCAGAGGGGCGGTAGGCATCCTATCATTAGCCCGGTTCCCTTCACACACCATCTAGGATGATCTGTGATTGGAACCGTGACCTTTCCTCGTGTGTTGAAATTAGCCGCCCGCCCCAGCTGTCCACCCAACGCGGGTGGGCAGCTGGAGCCGACGTTGCCCAGGGTGCGCCGCGTGGAGGCTTTCAACTTGCACCCCTACGTACGAAACCTACTGCAACACTGTCTATGTTCACATTGTTTACTTCGACAGATACTTTACAATGTTCACCTCCAGGAGAGTCACGTCATGTAAGATCGCGTTTGAGTCGCGTAAAATGCGTCGCGGAATTAACGCTGCATTTGGTTTCATACTAAAGTCCTGTTTGTGTCACACGACCACGCAAAATGAGTTTTCTGCTGACTCACAAACATTATTTCAACCGAATTGCGTTCGAGGTGAGGGAGGGGAGCGAGGCAAGCGTCAGCGCTCCGTACAAACGTAGAATAGCAACTGAAATTACGACCGTCCGTCTTGCAGCCTAACCGAATTTCAGTTGAACGCATATGCCGCGACTTCTTCGTTTGGCCTCACCCTAAAAGACCGACTAAGTATAAATTTAACAAACGTACCTATAATTGCAAAGTTATTTACAAACCGAAAACAATATATTTTTGAGAGTATTTTTAAACAATCTACTCAACTACCAAAAAATAAAATCAAATTATTCAATGATAGAAAGGAACAAGCGACCAACGTTTATAAGCTGCAACAAATAAAATCTGTATTAAGGACGTCAATTGCGAAAGGAGCCGATAGGACCGCGCGTTAGAGCCACGGGGAATGGTATGATTCGTTCCTGGATCCTCACACGCACGTTCCTTGTTTCTTTCTCATTCGGAATTTGAAAAAAAAATTATGTATTCACAATTTCATTCTCGAAAATGTTCGATGTAGTTGGGTCGGATATTGAATTTATAGATCTGGATATCAACAAAAGAAAATAAGTAATTTAATATTTCTATACTATAATATAATAATATGAGAGATGAAATAATAATAATAATATTACCTTACACCTTTACCCTCCCATAAGAAGTTATATAGGAGCAGTGGTGGCCCAGTGGTATCGGCCGCGACTTACAAGTTGTAGGTCGTGGGTTCGAGCCCAGGCAGGCGCTTTACTTTGCGTAAATTATTTCATCACCACTGCTCTCAAAACGGTGAAGGAAAACATCGTGAGGAAACCGGCATGTCCTAGAACCAAAAATTTTAAGACATGTGACATCCACCAACCCGCACTGGTCCCGCGTGGTGGATTACGGCCCATTCCCTCTCACAGAGAGGAGGCCTGTGTCCCAGCAGTGGGAACATTAATAGGCTGATGATGTGATGTGATGTGATACTATAATATTATAAAGAGGCCCGCCCGCCTCAATGAGTATAATTAAATTAGTACATAATTTCCAATTGATTTGATTTATAAAAAATACATATGCACGGTATGGAAGAAGAAAACGTGTTGCGCCGACCCCAAGTAACATGGGATAAGGAATAATTAAAACCACAACATACCTATTCCTTGTAGCACAAGGCATCCGAACATAGAGTTAAAGCAACGCCAACGGTGGCCCGTCTCCGTGTTGCTGCATGAGAAATAACATTCTTGGTTTAAATTATTAAGACGAAATGCGGTTGCAGACATCCGACTGCATTTCCTAAGTAAACAGTATTAATTCGAGGCTTGGTTCTCGCCTATTTCCTCCTCCAATATTGGAGCAATTTAAAAGATATTCCATAAACTGGAAAATAAAGATATATACCATGCTCCTATATTTTCCTTTTTGATGATACATTATCTTTAGTAGCATTAGAACCCTCAATAAATGCTCAATATTGCGCTGTCAACATTGGCCTAGAGTACATATTTGACAGCTAGATATAGATGAAATTAAAACAAGTTAATTCAAAAAATCATAAAACCCGACTGCTTAAAAAGCGAACTAAAAAGCCATAAACAAGAAGAATATCATGCTGTGCAGTCGGAGGATACGTATTCGCGAGCTGACTGACCAAAACCAAATGTATCCTCCGACTGCACAGCATGATTTTCTTCTTGTTTACGGCTTTTTAGTTCGCTTTTTAAGCAGTCGGGTTTTATGATTTTTTGAATTAACTTGTTTTATTTTCATCTATATCTAGCTGTCAAATATGTACTCTAGGTCCATCGCGCCAAATTGCCATAAAACAATGGAATTTCTATTGTGTCCATAGATTTAGAATTTTTTGATTGTGTCTGCTAATTGACACTTGAATGGATACTGGAGGAGGAAATAGGTGAGAGCCAAATCCCAAAACCAAATCTCAAATTATGACTTTTGAAATTCAGTCGGATGTCTACGACCGCATTTCCTCTTAGCATTACACCTTTTTGGCGTCCGATATAGCCGCTAACGCCATCTTGGTTTCTCTCTCAGAAGCTCTATGATGCAAAATTACTTGAGCAAAACGCTTCGTGAACGTGCACTCGTTTCCTGTATTTCATGGAATTGTAATATTATATCAATGATATTAATTAGTGAGACAATTGATTACAGTCTTGTGTTAAATATTACAAAACGTTCTAACATAATCCTTAAGCAAACATAGATATTCCAAAATATACTTTGGCAGCACAGATTTCTAAACGTAAATGTCAAAAAGAAAACGTCAATTTCAAATTCATAATTTGAAGGGCGAACACAACGGATTCTATTTATTTCGTTTCGTAATTATTTTACGAATTTAATAATTAACTCGTCTTAAACTATGGATATCTTGATTAAACCTCTGTTACAAAATTATTCGCATAATTATATTGTAAAACAAAAGAGTCCAACCTACGTTGAAATGTACACAAAAAGTAACAGAGATGTCGTGTTAGCTTGTAACAAGGTAAATGTTTATTTATTTCAGTGGTTTTGTGTATTAAAACATGGATGTATGTCTAAATATAAAGTGTATTTGCTTGCAGACCAAACAATCTTCTTATGTCACGGAAACAATCGGTAAAAACATTAGAAACGAGGCTGGTAAGTAACAACATTCTTTTGTTTATTATGCTCACATTCTAACATAATATCAAACATTATATATATAGCAAGTGAAGAATGAATAAAGATAATATTCGTTCATTATTTATTTTGTCAGGATTTTTTTTTTTAATTCATCATGAAATGTCTTGAAAGAAAGATAATTAAATTTTAATTAAAAGTAAGCATTGTTTGTATTTTCTGATTAAAATATTTATTGAAGTGGTTTTCTACTTATACCTAAGTGTCATGGCCTTTTTCTCCATCCATTTGAAAATTAATTTTAATACTTAGGTATTAATTTTACAGAAGAACTTGACTTAACGGGATCCCCACTTAAACTTGATCTAAGTCTTCACACAATTTTTGACGATACAATGATCACAGATGAGCCACAGTTATGGACTAAGGAGGAAGCTACTCATGTTCCTATTTCACTGGATACTGCAAGGTTAGTGATATTTCCTAGGTCAATGGCTTCCCTCCAGTCATCAGCCAATTCCATGTGTAAATTTTTTGGTCATTATTTTGAATAATGCTATGCTTTTTTTCTCTTGTCTTTTGGTGGCATTTGAAATATTAACCCTTAAACACTTGCCGCCGGTCTCAGAGACTGGCAAATTTATTTTTCAAATTATTCTGTCACTATGCACATTACACAATTGTGAGTCCATTTACTGCGCGCTCTGCAGTTCCAGACGTGCACGCATTAAACATTATAGATAATTTGAATTTTGCGTGTGGTCCATGAGACCGACATCAGGTAAATATAGATTAAATACCCAGCACTTCAACAATGGAATATTCTGAAAAATATTACAAACGCAAGACTTAATCAACCTGTGACCCTAACAAAAATCGCAAAACAGCTTACATGTGTTTTGTGTAAGAATCCGATTTGCATTGAATGCAGCCTAAAAATGTGCTTTAATTTGTTTTCACAACTTGTGAAAGTTTGTGGGTTGTGATTTTCTAAGAATTGTGCCTTAATCATGGCAAAAATTATTTTAAGTTAGAGATTATAATTATGTCTTAAATAAGAAAAAACTATTGAGTTATAGTAGAATTACCTATTCATTTCTCAGATTTTCAAAGTTCCAAACTAGACTTTTTTCAAATATTTGTATACATAGGTACTTAAATATGTTATGTCTTGATTTTTGATAAGTAAATGCATACTTTTGTTTAATTTGAAAACTTATAATGAATAAAAAGAAAATACTGATGTGACTTTAGGATAGGATAGGATAGATGGACCCTTTTTCCGTACTTAGACTCGCATTTGTTCCGTTGTGCGTGCAGGCCTCCTCTCTGTGAGAAAGAATGGGCCGTAATCCACTACGCGGGCCGGCGCGGGCATGTTAGTGTCTTCGAATTTTTGGTTCTATGACATACCGGTTTCCTTACAATGTTTTTCTTCACCGTTTTGAGAGCAGTGGTGATGAAATAATTTACATAAAGTAAAGCGCCTGCCTGGGTTAGAACCCACGACCTACAACTTGTAAGTCGCGGCCTTTACCACTGGGCCACCACTGCTCTCAGATGTGACTTTTATTTAATGTAATATTTTAAATAATGGTTTTAAACATGGAAAATGCGCAATCTGTACCTAGGACCGATGTCAGGTGATAGTGTAACACGTCAAGTGGCTAATAAGGGCTTATGATCTATAATATTTAGCTAAAATATTGCTGCCTTATTAATTCCAAACCAAATAAAAAAAAACAGTAAAAATTAAATACCAACTAATACAGTGCACCTTTAACCAACCCTCTAATTATTATTTTCAGACAAATAGCCAACCTTTACAACAAGAACCGTTCTCAAGTATCTGAAGAAGATTCCGTACCGTTATGGATACTACTCAACCCGCTTGAAGATGGCAAGCCGTTACTGCTAACTGTACAATCAGATAGCAGTCAACTGGCTAGAGGCATAGTTACTTATGAAGGCAGTATGAACCAGGACGATGTTGATTTGGATCTGTTAGTTGAAGATTATGCTGGTCAAGAGGGATTGGCTGTGGATTTGGTAAGATTGATTTCTTTTAACTTGATGTATAATAGCTTTGTATTAACTTTCTGAGATTATGTAGAACAGGCCTCCAAGGCCCAAGACTTACAACTGTTTCAGTCCAAGGCTAATATCATACATTGGTTATAAATTCATTGATATTTTTTCAGTTTAGGAAAATAGATAAAAAATCTAATAATAATAAAATAATCTCACAACTGTTATGCGGTATGCGGTGTATGCAGGTATGGACAAGTGAAACGCTTAGCTGCTATTTACACACTGATTTATTTTCATAAGATCCTTGGAGTTGCCGTCACACAGGAGGGGCGCAGGGGAAGGACGCACGCCTTGCACACATATACAACAACGACTATCATTACCATGGGTGGGCCCACCTTACAGCAACCCATGAAGAATTTTTGCCATCGGAGATCTTACACCACTGCAAAAAAATAACATCAATATTTTGTTTTTCAGATCTCAACCATAGTGGATTGCAAGTACCTAATCTCAGGCATTTCCTACGGTTCCCACAGCACTGATGAGCTAGTCAATGCACCACACGGTAGCGTCACTGAGTTGCGCTGCGAATGGTCCGGGAAGACACTGCACACGCCATTTATAAGCTGTAAAGTTAATTTTGTGAGTATATTGTCACTTTATTTATAAATTTAATATTAAACTAGCGACCCATCCCAGCTTTATACGGGAAAATTTATATACAATAAAAAAACATTTTAACAAAAAAAAACCGGCCAAGTGCGAGTCGGAGTCGCGCACGAAGGGTTCCGTACTATTATCGCAAAAAGCGGCAAAAAATCACGTTTGTTGTATGGAAGCCCAACTTAAATATTTATTTTATTCTATTTTTAGTATTTGTTGTTATAACGGCAATAGAAATAAATCATCAGTGAAAATTTCAACTGTCAGCTATCACGGTTCATGGGATACAGCCTGGACAGACAGACAGACGGACCGCGGAGTCTTAGTAATAGGCTCCCATACAAAAGACGTGATTTTTTTGCCGTTTATTGCGATAATGGTACGGAACCCTTCGTGCGCGAGTCCGACTCGCACTTGGCCGGTTTTTTTTTGTTTTGGTTTTTGGTATCTTCTCCAGTTCCTCACAGGAAGGTGAATTGAAGTAGGAAATTAAATTTTTAATTAGTGCATTAAATCATTAGTATTTATTTATTTCAGTAAATTGACACAGCTAAGCTAGTATGTCGGCTTAGTCCCATAGGACCCAATTAACCTTATTAATATTTTATAGTTAGTAGTTTTTTCATACTTTTTTACCCAACTGTGGGAGGATAATGTTGCCAGTGGTGAAAAACGAAGTTTTGGTCGTTTTTTCTATAATTTTTGTAAGTCCCCGCCTGCAGCACCTCATAATATTTAATGTATCCATTATATCTAGTGCTTGTGTTTCTCTTATCAATTAATACATTTTTAGCAGCCGGGTTTTTTGTTTTTATAATAATTTGTTTTATTACTTTTACAGGAGCAAGAGATCATAGTTGGTCATCTGGCAAGCCCGTGTAATGCTATTTGGAGGTCTGTTTGTGCGTTACACAATATGAACCAGCTTCTAGTCGATATGACTGCTGCAGGATTCGCCTCTGTTAATCTGGAAACTGCTTCCATCAGGTAAAACTATTAAGCTTTTACTTTTAGCATGGTTATAGATTAGTCTGACCTTTAAGGCTGAGAGGTCGCAATCACGAGTAGGCAAGGTCCTGGTTTGTCAAACTTTGTTGGAGCAGTGTTATTAGGGTTCCGTACCAAAAGGGTAAAAACGGGACCCTATTACTAAGACTACGCGGTCCGTCTGTCTGTCTGTCCAGGCCGTATCCCATGAACCGAGATAGCTAGACAGTTGAAATTTTCGCAGAAGATGTACTTCTGTTGCCGCTATAACAAAAAATACTACATACAGAATAAAATCAATATTTAAGTGGGGCACCCATACAACACGTGATATTTTTGCCGTTTTTTTGCGATAATGGTACGGAACCCTTCGTGCGCGAGTCTGACTCGCACTTGGCCGGTTTTATTAGTCACAGTGGATCTTTGTGTCTCTAAATTGGCTGCAAGACCCTGCAAAGTTGCTATTTTTCTATCAATGTAGAAGTAGAAGATAGCATTGTATAACTACCTCTTTCACTCTTACGTTTGTCGCATCGTCCTATCTCGCTTACTCTATGCAGTATACTCGATGACAAACTATTACTTGCGCAATGGTTCGCAAAGCCAACTTCAGAGACACAAAGAACCGCTGGACTACTACATTTAGGTTTTTCCTAGAATACAGTAATAGTTTAAATTTACCAGGAGGACAGCCCCAAATACATTTCCACCTATAGATTAGTTCTTCTAGGTGATCATTTGATATTAATATTCTTGATAATAATTCTTAGCTGTTTGCCCTAATAAAATAGTCACCTGTCCTAATTACAAATTCTACCTACATTCGTTACAGAAACAACGTCCCAGGATCCAAGCGTCCAAACAACGCCAAACGCGTAAACGAACTCCTAAACGAAACGGAAACGTACGCGTACACTGCAGAATGTCCAGCGGGCGGCTGTATCTGTGTTACCGAAGATACCACTACGTTAGGACAGTGTCTCAACGATATGAATACAATTGGCTCTAGTAATGACTTTACTTATAAACTCTGGGATATATTGAGAGGTAAGCATTCATTCTTCATGTTCTCTTGTCATCTTCATCATTTCAGCCGAAAGACGTCCACTGCTGAACATAGGCCTCCCCCAAGCATCTCCTTATGTACCGGGCTCGTCTAGCATGCACCGGATGCCCGCAACCTTAGCCAAAGCAATCGCCCCATGTGGGTGGGTAATTGTAAAAATTATAGCCTAGTGCAGTGTTGCCCAAACTGTCGTCGCGACGCTCCAGGGCGTCATCGTGGTCTTCTCTCACGGGCGTCGTAAACGACGAAGTACAGCTGTTGGAATTATGAGATATACGTAATACGAGCCAGAAACTACAAAATACTACTCGATAAATATTAATAAGTAGGTACTATTCAACAAAAACCATATAATTCAATTTAATAGTAATGTAATGTATCCTATACTGTGATTTTTAATTTCGTGGACTAAACCGACAGCTGCTATTGACCTTAGTTTTTTTAAATGTTGCAAGCGCGGAGCATAGTGTTGTAGGTAAGGCTCAATCATAAGTGATTCATTGAATCAATGTGACATGACTCCTGAATTTATTTTTACTAATTGGTGTAAATAAATGTTTTATGAATATAAACGTAATATATTTAAATATAACAGTATTCATACACATATTAAATGAACTTTTAATGTGTTAAATATGAAATCAACAGTAAAATAAATGCAATCGATAAAATTAAGTCTGACATAAATAAGTATATAAGTATAACTAAATTTGGGCCGCTAGTTTCTAAACAAATTATTTTTTTATGCCGTGAAATAGTTTAATTTTCGATCTACTTCGATTTTCGATTAATTTTCGATCACTCAGGATAGTTAGGGTACGACACTATTTTAATGTAACGATAAAGTGACAACCCCCAAATGTCAGTTTAGTCCACGAAATAAAAAATCACATTATAAGATTATCCAACTCCGGTACTGAAGATAATTAGTACCCCTTGATACCTACTTATGAGAAACTGCTGTTCTGCAGTTGCAGTAACTAAGTCGTAGTAAGGATTACAAGTCGGACTGTTATAAGCTGATGATGATGATGACCGATTACATATCAATTGAGAAAATGAAAGGAGAATAACTTTTTCAAAAGCTTTGATTTAAAAAGTTATACTCAAAAAACGAGCTCATTGACTACTGTTTTCCTTATAATCAATATTTTATGAAGCAACCAGAAAAACATTTTATACTAAAGTACAAAGGGCGTCAAATCAAATCAAATCATTCTTTATTTGCTCAAACATGAGTACAGTACACACAACAAATTATTGATATGTATGAGATGTTAATAAAAGTAAAATACAGAGCGTCATTCATGTTTGCCTTATTTTATAATGGCATGCAAATAATAATAATAGAATATAAATCAAAATAATACAATTCAAATCAAAATAACAAAAATCAAAACAAAACAATAAAATTCAAATAAAATAATAATTCCAAAATGACATGTCAATAAAAAAAAAAAAAAGTACTAATGTCAATATTATCATTCCAGAATGTCATTTAAATTATTAAATCATTATTATGTTATAATGTCAAAATTCATAAAATTTATTATTATTGTCAGAAAAAAAAAAGAAAAACTATTCAATCAATAAAAACTTTTTCAGCTAAAAATTCGGCGACACTATAATATGCTTTTTGCGAGAGAAACATTTTTAATTGACGCTTGAATGCCCTACCATTCAGCTCCTTCCAACGTTTAGGCAATGTGTTAAATATAGTAGGCGCCATACAGACGATATTTCTATGCATGAGTGCAGTTTTTGCTGAATAGCCTTGAAGAACTGTCATATCCCGTCTGTTACGCGGTACAACGTCCTGTAGACGTGGAAACAAATTGGGATTTGTTTTAACAAACATTGCGGTTTCGAAGATATATAGACAAGGAAGAGTCAATATCTTGTACTTTTTAAAATATGGTTTACATGTATCGACCGTTTTTAGCCCAAACATAGATCTAATGCATCTCTTTTGCGCCTTAAATGCCGTGTTAACGTCTGTAGAGTTTCCCCAAAATATGATACCATATCTTAGGTGAGACGCAACTAAGCCATGGTAGGCCGCAATCAAGGTATCTACATTCACAACTGTAGCTAGAGAGTGCAATGCAAATGCAGTACTACAAATTTTTTTGCAAACATTCTCGATTTGCGATTTCCAGTCAAGCCTTTTATCAATTATTAGTCCAAGGAATTTAGTGGTATTTACGATTTCAACAATTTTATTATCTATATTTATGTTCATATTTTCCACAGTCAATCGTTGGCTAAAATGTATGATTTTAGTTTTGTCTAAATTAATCTTTAAATTATTGTTATTTAACCATTCTATTATAGATGTCAAGGTATTGTGAATGTCAAGTTTATATTGGATCATGTCATTGCTACTACTAGAAATTGTCACCGTGCTATCATCTGCAAATAAAGTCATAGGGTGTGGAATTGATTTTGGCAAGTCATTGATGTATAGTGTAAAAAGTGGTGGTCCCAATACACTACCTTGTGGAACACCAAAAGTTGTTTGACGTTCATCTGATAAGTATATCTCTTCCTTTTTAGTGGTTATATTAATTCTAGTGATTTCTGTCTTTTGCTTTCTATTGTCTAAATATGATTTAATTAAATGTAGAACATTGCCTCTTATGCCATACTTTTCAAGTTTATTTATTAGAATGTCATGATTAACGTAGTCAAATGCTTGAGTCATATCGCAGAAGATAGCACATACAGGTGTTTTTTTATCCACTTTTATCAATACAGTGTATAAGAAATCGTAGATTGCCATATTTATAGTCTTATTTTCGCGAAAACCCTTTTGCTCATTACATAATAAATTGTTTTTCTCAATGTAGCCGTTTAATTCCTTTTGAATGAATTTCTCAAAGATTTTCGAGAAAATAGGAATTAGAGAAATAGGCCTGTAAAATTCCATGAGCTCTCTATCTTCTTTCTTAAATACTGGCTTAACGATCGCTATTTTTAGAGCGTCAGGAAACGTGCCCGCTACAATGCATAGATTTATAATATGAGACAAATGGTCGCATATTTCAGATGCTACAGCTTTTATTACTTTGGTTGAAATGCCATCGTATCCCACGCTATTTGTGTTTTTTAAGGCCATAATAATAGTCTGTGCCTGTTGTGGTGTACAGGGCGCCATAAACATCGAGTTTTTGTTGTTTAAGATGGACCATGTAGTTTTATAATTGGACTGGATGGGTTGTATTTTATTAATAAAATAGTCATTGAATTGATTAGCAATTTGTTTCGCATCCGTAATTTTGTCATTATTGATATTAATTTTCAAAATATAATTTTTAGGTACATTAAATTTACCTTGATTTATTATTTGCCAGGCGGTTTTACATTTATTGCGAGATGTTTTAATTTTATAGTTGTTTTGTGAACGCTGCGTCAGAGTAATAATTTTTCTAAAACGCTTAGAGTATTCTTTAAAACGAGTTTTATTTAATTTATTTGATTTTAATCTGTAGGTCCACAAAAGTTGACGTTTTTTCTTACTACATGATTTAATACCTTTAGATATCCACCTTGGCTTTGTTATTATATTTACTGTCATCATAGTCTTAGGAAAACAAAGGTTGTAGAAAAAAGAAAACAAATTATGAAATTTGTTATATGCAATGTTCGGGTCATACGTTTCATATATTTCGGAGAAATGCATTTTACTCATGCAATATTTAAATTTAGACATATTTTCCTTGCTGTAATTGCGTCTAATAGCACCGTATTTGTCGATCGTACATATCTTATTTACCGGGCATTTTAAGATCTGGGCTGTGTGGTCTGAAAGGGTAAACTCTAAGACTTCCGATTTGCACCGTTTGTTATAATTATGCGCAAAATTATCGATACAAGTTTGACTTTCCGTTCGAGTAGGTTGATTTATTGCTAGTTTTAGGTTGAAGCTAAGTAGAAGGCACTCAAACTCTATCGACTGCTTATTCCTTTTTAATATGTCTATATTGAAATCACCGGCTACGACAATATTTTTATAGGCATTCTTTGATAATTCATGCAAGACTATTTCGAATTGATTAAAGAAACCATTAAGATTGTTAGTATTTGGAATTCTGTAAACACATACAAAAGCAGTCTTGTACTTGGTGAGCTCAATGGCACAGCATTCAAAAGTCCCTGTTATTGACATTTGTGAGATTTTTAACAACTCTTTCCATTCGTGTCCATTTCTAATTAGGATACACGCTCCTCCTCTTTTAACTTCTTTTCTACTATAGTGAGCGGCTAAGCAAAAGTTTGGTATGCTCAACTGATTTTCGTAGCCTTCCATCATAAAATGTTCTGTAACGCATATTATATCCATTTGTATGTTTTTCTCTGTAAGTTCAGTCAGACAAACTGTGAGCGCATCCGCCTTGTTCAATAAACCTGCTATGTTCTGGTGCATTACATGGAGATGTTTAGATACGAAAAAGTTCACCATGTGACAGATTATCCATATTATAGTTCATGTCAGTCAGTATCATCTGGTTATTATATTTTATGTCATTAATTAGCTCAATTATATCCTTAAAAATTATTTGTATTCCAGTATTATTTATTGTGCCAGTCCGTCTGTTATACTCAGTGTAGCCGTAGGTGAGATTTTTATTGCTGTCTATTAGATATGCGTATTCGTGCGTCAGTATGTCCAAGAAAAGTAAGTTATTAAATGTCTCCACTCTTGAATTATATAAATTAGTGTAATTCTCGCATTTATATGTTGGAGCGCACAAAATAAAGTTAGTATGGTTAATTCCCTGTAGTATTTGTCTGATATGCACAATAATGTCAAAATAGCTGTTTGTTGTTCTGAAGTCTTCTTCACCTAACATAATTATGCAATAGTCCTCTAACGTAAAGTCAGATACTTTGTCTTTCAATCCTTTTAGCAAGAACCTAACATTTCCATGAGGTGTTATGTGGTGATAGATTTTCGATCGAATAAGAGAGTCCTCTGCAATGCTCAAAATTTTATTACTGTTATCTGTACTCAAGATACATATTTTGCATTTTTTATTAGTATTAGGACTTGCCGATTGGTTATTTTTAATATTAGGACAATTTTTGTTTACTTCTTTTGTGGTGTTGTTATGTGGTGTTTCGAATTGGATTTGTCTATTGCTAATTAATCGTTTGTTTTTCTGTTTTTTGACACTAGATGGCCTTAATTTAGCTGGACTGTTTGTCACTTTCTTGAGTAAATCGTTTTGTTTAGACAAATTATCATTTAACTGTTTAAGTTCATTGTTTTCTAATGATAATGTTTCGATTTCTGAATGAGCACTTTGAAGTTCTATCGTAAGTTTTATAACTTGTTCTCGTACCTTTTTTAGTTCGTCATCCTCATCGTCTGACATCTCAGGTACACTAGTGACTGTATTATTCAGATTATGTGTCATGTTATCACTGTTGTTTAGGTTCGAGTCTGAGTTTGTTCTATTCCGGCGAAAGGTTATATTTTCTAAGAAATTCATTTTTTTATTATATTTGTGTTTCTTTGCCTTTATTTATTGTCTTTATTGGTATTGGTGTTATTGTAATAATGATATTACACACAAAAAGTGCAGTCCCAGATGGGATTAGAACCCGCACCCCACGTTGCGTCAGGCGAGCTCACAGCCGTTCGGCTACCGTGTCAGATAAGTGTTGTTGTCAAATATGATACTTATATCACTCAGACTACGCTGCGCCACGTTTTTGTTTTCATAGATGTCACTGTTCACAGTCTTATTGTCCAATGATGATGTATATTTATCATAGATGTCGCTATTTCCAGTCAGATATGTCATTTGTTGTTGTCAAATCGTTGACCGTTTGTAGTTCAAAATATGCATGTCATCACTATTCAGTGCATGAATAAGTAAACAAAGATAAATATTCACCCGTTGTTGGTTTTTTTGTCCAATACGTGGTAGGGCTCGTTACTGATCTGTAATTATCACTACACTGTGGTATCACTACACTAGTATAATGTTGTACTTTCTTAGTCGTACTTCACTCTTGTTTACTTTATGATATTCCTCGAGTTTTTCATGGGCGATTTTTACACCAATATGTGTCCGCACTAATTACACTTATGACAGAAGACTGAGCAATATTATGTCACGAAAATCGTCCTTAAACTATTTTTAATAATTAAAATACGTGGAGCACTTGTTTGCGTGGCCGACAGTGCCATCTACCCTACCGTCCCAAAAAATTTCACTGTATAAAGGGAGTAGGTAGGTAGGGTTGGGGGTAGGTAGGTAGGTGGGGGTGGGTGTAGTAGTGAGTTTACAGTATAAATAAAAAACTGGCCAAGTGCGAGTCGGACTCGCGCACGAAGGTTTCCATACCATTATCGCAAAAAACGGCAAAAAAATTACGTTTGTTGTGTGGGAGCCCCACTTAAATATTTATTTTATTCTGTTTTTAGAATTTGTTGTTATAGCGGCAACAGAAATACATCATCTGTGAAAATTTCAACTGCCTAGCTATCAAGGTTCATGAGATACAGCCTGGTGACAGACGGACAGACAGACGGACCGCGAAGTCTAAGTAATAGGGTCCCGTTTTTACCCTTTGGGTACGGAACCCTAAAAAGATTGGAAAGCCCTGGCCTAGTGGTAGCGGCGTTGACAGACTAAGAGTTGCAGGGTTTACATTTGTGAATAGCCACTCGTCCCAGGTATCTGGACGTTAGGTATTGGTGTAGTGTAATGAAGGCGCTAGTGTTATCATCATGTTTTTAATAATATTTTACTGATTTCAGATTGCGAAACAGCGGAGGAACTAATAACATTACTGATTCAAGCCCTAAAATTCATATCGTCAGGAAAAATACGCCCATTTGTAAGTTGATTTTAAATTATATCATGTACCGCTAGTGTAACATTGTCTGTAACGTTTATTGTGGTGAGAAATAAATTAAAATAAAAGTCCGTATACTTGACATAGTACATCTTCTTCTTTTCACTTGTTTTATCCAAAATTATTCATTTCCATCGTGGATGGCCTGCCAAGCCAATACAAAGCTTTACTTAAAATATTACTATATCTTATTACAGATAGACGCCAACAACAAGACCTACCTATCAAAACTAGTTCTCAAACTATCTCGAGGGCACTCTCAAGCCTCTAAAGTTCTAAAGAACTTGCGCGCCAGTCCCCCACAAGCGTTGTCTTTGGTCGCCCAAGTGGGCACTGAGAAGACCATGTGGGAGTATACCAGAGTCATGTCCCTGTTGGAGCACTCCTTCTTTATTGCTGGGATTTGGAATAGCGATGCGAGGTATGCTTTTAATTTTTAATTCTGCAGATGTTTAATGGTAACCAAAAAACGACGATGGAGGTCAAGTCCAACGATGAACCTTTAGGTGTGCTGCAACACTGGAGACCACATTCATGAACTCACGCCTTTTCCCTATGGGAAACACAGAACTAACTTCAGACCGCCGACAAGATCCTTTCGTACTCCTGTACTTACTATCCTAGAGTTGAAATGTATATCCCATCTCTCGCCGTTGAGGTTTTATGCTTCGAAAAGTTCTTTGCGTTAAAATAAACTCTAACAACAAGACTTACCTATCAAAACTAGTTCTCAAACTATCCCAAGAGCACTCTCAAGCTTCTAAAGAACTCGCCGTTGAGGTTTTTTGCTTCGAAAAGTTCTTTGCGTTAAAATATACTCTAACAACAAGACTTACCTATCAAAACTAGTTCTCAAACTATCCCAAGAGCACTCTCAAGCTTCTAAAGAACTCGCCGTTGAGGTTTTATGCTTCGAAAGGTTCTTTGCGTTAAAATAGACTCTAACAACAAGACTTACCTATCAAAACTAGTTCTCAAACTATCCCAAGAGCACTCTCAAGCTTCTAAAGAACTTGCGCGCGAGTCCTCCACAAGCGTTATCACTGGTCGCCCAAGTGGGGACTGAAAAGACCATGTGGGAGTATACCAGAGTCATGTCCTTATTGGAGCACTCCTTCTTTATTGCTGGGATTTAGGATTATCAAAAAATTACTTTGCCAAATGTATACCTGCGTCTAACTAAAAAACTTCTCCGTCCAAGTAGAAATAACCTATAAATAATCAGAGACAATAACGGGCCACACCCTCCAGCAAATATCTTTTTAATATAGGCGCCAAAGATAGCGACAAAGCTAGCGCACTTTGCAGTGGCTGTTTTAACGCCGAAAAATCAGGCGTCCAAGTAATCCTGGAATGCGAGGCCCGTGGCATCTCAACGTGAAGAAATCCTCGGAACAGTGAGGTCGCTACGTGAAGCCTGTGAAGCCCCGAGGAAGCTTCTGTGATTTTGGACAGAGCTAGGCTGGCTATGTTAGCCAGTACCCCCACGCACAGTGGACCGAATGGGAGTCTTAAGTGCCCTATTACTACTACCCGTGCGAATCCGGGGCGGGCAGCTAGTAAACTATTATAATAAATATATAATATTTCAGAACACACGAATCCATAGAACAAATAAACCAAACAATTCAAGACATGACAATGAGCGGTGGCGACTTCCAGTTGAACCCCTTCGAGAGTTTCACCTCCGCTGAACATTCCATACGGTTGGACTGCGAATCTTTCTACGAGGAGGATCCTAACGAGCTGACTGTTGATGACTTCGCGTCGCTGAAGAAACATGGACTTGTTAGTGAGAAGAAAGATGTCAATGAGGTGAGTTAGGCGTGGTTTGGCTTAATCCTGATTACAGGCAGTATGAAAGGTGAAGGAAAATGTAGTGCGGATCTGTAGCGACAAAAAATAAATCACAAAGCTAGTTAAGTTACGACGAACGAATTTATTATTAAAAAAATATATTTATTTTAATTAAAAACAATGTTTATTTATTGAAATGTTCTACAAGACTAACTTATAATTATAATATTTCTATTAACTAAAACTTATTATTAAAATGTGCAAATCTGCAATTGTGCAGTCTGATAATGACGCACGGGCGCATCCGCTGCATTAGTCAGCGATTACGTTATTCAGGCGATTGCCTAACTCCTCCCTCCTTAAGATGGAAGCGCGTCCCGCAGCTTCCCGCAGCGTCCTCGGTGCGAGGTTGATTCTGTATTGGTCGTCGCTGTTTCCACTGCCAAAGCTTCCATAGAAGGATTGTCATCAGAATGAGGTACAGTCCTAGTGTTGACCAACTGGGCGTAGCCATCATAGTCTGCCAATCAATTGTGGGTTCTTGTAAGTTGTCGGCTCGTTCTATCAGTTCGTGAATGCTGTCCAGTGGTATATCTTCTAATTGTAGATTGAACTGGATGTTCTCCTCTGTAATCACGGCTTTACTAGGAAGTGGTATGATTTCGTCTGCTGCGACAGTATTGATGTTTGTCGTTAGTGTTCTGTTAAGTACTTGCATTTGGCAATCACTTGTAATACTGGCGATGTGTATTCCTGATATCCTCTTGTATTCAGATTTAGTTCCACATTTACTTCTTAGGACTTCTTCTTCCTTCAGGATGATAAGCCACTTGTTGTCTTGGAGTTTCTGGATTCTTCCTTGTTTGAAGTCTATCTTGGCTCGTGTGCAGTTTGTGTTTTGGTGTTTCACAAGGGATATTATGCAGTCTTCTGATTTATCAACAGGCTGGGTGTTCAACGACGTGCAGAGTTGTGTATCTTGTGTGATCCGTTTGCAGTCTTCTTCAAGGTACGAGTACTCGTTGGTGCCCAGTATGAGGTATTTGGATTTAGGAATGATTGCCAGGTTTTGCTTGTCGGGAATGGAGTATAGATGGATTAGGTCGTATTGGTTTGTATCGATGGAGGGGATATCTAATATGAACGTTAACGTGTGATCTGTACTATAAGCTTTTACGCTAATAGACTTCTCTAAGCTATGAATTTTGCTAATAGTAACGCTATCCACTGGTCTAAAATTGTATGATTTTTGGATAGCTAACATTTCGTTTATAAGAATGTGTGGGGATACAATGCTTGGATGCATGACTTCCAACTGAGCAAAAGTCATGGCGTCTTCTAAGATTACTAACTTGTCTAACAGCAATTGCAGACTGAAATCTATTTGTATATATAAATCTAGAAAGTGCAACCTATTTACTATAATATTATTATTAAAAGTGGTATTTCTTAACATTAGACTTAGTTTCTTCTGGTTCTCGTCTAAAAGTTCAATCTGTTTACTATACTCTTCGACTGCGTGTTTTGCTATGAATAATGATTGCTTTTGAGACACATTAATTTTATTTACTGAATTTCGTATTTCTAATATTTCTTTTTCGAATTTAACAGCATCTTCATAATCTAAATTGCCTGTAATGGTTTTAACGATGGAACCTAGGCCGTTAATAAAACCACGTCTAAACCTATGGTGCGGTGCTATAATAGTAGTTTATGAAACTGTTGCATAATAAGGGGTATTAAAACATGAGTGTGTGTTTAAAAACCGAGCCGTAGGCGAGGTTTTTAATAGTATTCACACGAATGTTTTAATACCTAGTTATGTGCAGTTTCATACACTACTTTATCTACACTCATACATTGGGATTGAACCTACTAAATACCTTTTTTGCATTTTCCATGCCATAAAGTCGTGATAGCATTTATCATATAATTTTCTCGACTTTGCTGGTAAAAAAATATGAGTAATTTTCTTCGCCGCATCTAAAATATCGGGCGAAGTCAAATATTCTTCACATTCACTGATATCAGACATTTTTAAGCAAGAATTCAAAAAACTCATGAAATTCAATACAACTAAACCTGCAAAATATGAATGGCGCCAAAACCCAGCACATCACCGCATTGCGCATGCGCTAAGGTTTAGCACGCACTGCGATTTTTATTCGTGCGAATTTTTTTCGCCTATTCTGCGACCTATGGAATTGTATGAAGTTGCACGCATTGCGGTAAAAAATCGTGCAGAAATAATACCTCAAGAAAGCCGTGTTTTGCCACAGAATCCACCGCACCGCGGCGCGAATTTAATTCGCGCGAATATTTTGAGCTCTATGAACATCTAGAAAGAGACAAAATTCGCGCGAATAAATATCGCAGTGCGTGCTAAGCCTGAAGCGGGCATTGTCATAGACAAGTAAAAATTGGAATAAAATCTTTTTAAATAGGTATTATAAAAATGGCATTACAAAAAATAATTGATGAAAACTCCTTGTGATTAACTTCTTGGATTTGTCCTGTATCGTAATAGAAAAAAAATTGTATTATAGCATTATTTTGTTAGAGAAAAAGTGTTATAATAAGATTCTATTTTTAAATTTCGGTATTGTGTTTATAAAGTATGTCAATATAAACTCGTTTTGAAGTTTATAATTCGAATATTACGATATGAGAGTAGATAAACACTATTTTCTTACCTATTAAATTTAAGCTATTATCTATTTGATCTTTGTATGCCCTATTTAATTGCTCGTTATTTTCTGCAGCTTTAGTATTGGCATATAAGGACATAAGTTTTATAGTTGTTTCGTGTAAATAGGATACGTTATACACGCAGGCCAAACTAAACGTATCTACTTGCTTCAAAATTTGACCTTGTTTTAATAAAAGTATGCCATTAACGTTATCTATGGGGTTAAGAGTCAGGTTGGCGGTTGCGTAGAGCAGGAAGGTTCCTGTGACGAGAGTCCTGGAACAAGATGTTGTCTTCGTAAAAGTTTGAAATGGACTCTGATGGATTTTGAATTGGGGTGGCTTCCTATGATTTCGGCGACATTGTTAGGATGAAGGTGAATGATCTTATACGGACCTTTATATACTGGCTTCGTTTTGTCACTTCTCGTAGTCTTTGCAACCTGCTTATATACAGTTTCACCTACCTTAAACGTGATCGCCTCAGCAGCCTGATTCCGTTTTTCTATCACCTGCTCCTTATTTTTAGATACGTGGGCTGCTATGCACTCCTGTACTGCTTCAGCATTTTTGCGATGGTTAAGTACATAATCCTGATAGAACTCTTTAGGATAGTATAGTTCTAGTGGATTTCTGGATGCCGTATGACCAAATAAAAGCTCACGCGGTGTATACCCTGTCGTAGAATGAATGGCATTATTGTAGGCAATAATGGCGTACTTCATTAGTAATTGTATGGGGTCGTCTTTATTCGTCATTCTCTGAATTCTTATTATTTCAGAAATGGTTGAGTGAAAGCGTTCAATGGGTGAGTTTGAATTCGGGTTATAAGGGGTCGTGAAGTGTATATTAATATCGTGAGACGCGCATATTTCCTTTATGACGTCATTGTCAAATTTCGTGTCTGAGTCTGTGGTAATTTTAAGAGGTAATCCTAGTATGGAAAATACTTGTAATAGAGCTTCTGAGATATGAACGCTGCTTGCAGCACTTAGCGGTACAGCCTGGGCAAATTTTGAAAAATTATCTATGATTGTCAGGAACGTTGCACCTCCAGTGGAATATAGGTCCATAAACAGATGCTGAAACGGTTTCGTAGGTGTCTCTGTTAACGTTAGTGGGGGTTTCAAAGGGTTTCTTTCGTATTTAGCTCTTAAGCACATGTCGCATTGATTAATGTATCTTTGAATTGTCAATAGCATATTAGGCCAGTGATAATTTCTGTGGAGTTGTTTATACGTTTCCTGAATACCTCTATGCGATGATTTGCCTTCGTGATATCGCTTAATGAGTTCTTGTTGCTCGGTTTTGTTTTCAACAAGGGTAACTCGTGACGTACATCTTATAAGTTTAGGACCTCTGTCATTGAAAATTGTGGTGTAGACTCTCGAGAAGGCCAAGTACAGATTTTCATCGTAGAAATAGCAGTGGAAGATACGGTCTGCTATTGTGTGTTCTTTTAGGAATCTGATGATTTCGGGTTCCGTATTGTTTACGGGGATGAAAACATCTTTAATAACAGTCCTAGCGTTAGTTGATCTATTGTCTACTCTGTATGTTGAGCCCGGGGTGGACCTAATATAAAATTGTTTCAGCTGTTTATCTATTGCATCAGATAAAATCGGGATGCCGTTGTTCTCATCATCGGGTTGGGTATGATTTGTCGAGACTAATTGGTCAGGGTCGACTGTAACAATGCTCATTGAGTCTGTTCCTTTGTCAGTGTGGGGATGGCTAGTACTTCTTTCTTCTACATCGTTATTATTACTAGGGTGGTTACTATTGTCGATAGGTACCTCGGTATTATTATTGCCAAGTCCGTCATTGTTGTCGTCTCGGTCGTTACTAGTCTCTGCTTGTCTACGGGCGTTCTCAAATATTCTGTTTATAATCTCGTCATCGTCGTTATCGTCAAAATTGACAGCTAGAGAATCTATGCTGTTGTGAAAGATTTTGGCTCTGGATAATGCATCAGCGTTAGTGTTTTGTTTACCCTTTTTATAAACTACCTTATAGTCGTACTCTGCTAGCTTTAGTTTCCAACGTGTTAACTTTGAGTTGAGGTCTTTTAAAGACATCAGCCATGTCAAAGGTCTATGGTCTGTATAGATAGTGAATTTCCGACCGTACAAATAAGGCCTAAAATATTTGATAGCCCACACTATCCCGAGTAGTTCCTTCTCTATTGTCGAGTAACGAGTCTCGGTTTCTGATAACGTTCTTGAAGCAAAAGCTACTGGTTTATCAGCACCAACATTGCCTTGCGATAAAACTGCGCCTAACGCAAAGTCAGATACGTCTGTTGTCAAGATAAATGGTTTGTCAAAGTCAGGGTATTGTAATATTGGGGCATTAGTCAAAATTTGTTTACACTTGTTAACTGCGTCTAAATATTCGTTACTATGGACAATTTTTGCGTTCTTTTTAAGACAGGCTGTTAACGGTTTTGTGAGCTTCGCAAAATCCTTAATGAATTTTCGATAGTAACCTACTAATCCTAGGAAAGACTTTATGTCCTTTTGAGTTCGCGGTACTGGGAAATTTAAAACTGCTTTTATTTTGTCTTTGTTGGGTTTTAGCCCTTGGTCGGTCAATTCATGTCCCAAAAAATTCACGTGCTTTTGTAAGAATTCTGACTTATCTAATTGAACTTTGAGATTATGCATTCTGAATCGCTGAAGTACTAACTTGAGTTTTTCATTATGACTCTGAAGTGAGGTGGCTGCAATTATGACATCATCTAAATAGGTAAATACGTTATCTATTCCTCTAAGAATATGGTCCATAAGCCGCTGAAAAGTGCTCGGAGCGTTTTTCAACCCGAACGGCATTCTTAAGAACTCATAATGACCTCTTTCTGTAGTAAACGCTGTTTTTTCTATGTCCTTGGGGTGCATTTCTAACTGGTGATAACCACTTGCTAGATCAAGGGTTGTAAAATACTGTGCGCGCCCTAATCTATCCAGTATGTCGTTGATGTTCGGTAACGGGTACTTGTCTTCAACAATTCTATCGTTCAGTCGTCTATAGTCTATCACAAGTCTCCATTTAACCTTCCCTGAAGCGTCGGGTTTTTTAGGGACGATATGGACAGGGCAAGACCATGGTGAAATACTTTCCCGTATAATTCCCTGTTTTAATAAATTATCTATTTGTTTTTTAATTTCTGTACGTTGTTGCGGGGCTTGTCTATAGTTTCTAACAAAAATAGGTGTGTCGTCAGTTAGTCTTAATTCATGTTTTACAGTATGTGTGAAAGATAACGGTATGTTCTCAGAGTAAAATACGTCACGATATTGATAACAAATTTTGGTAACCTCACGTTTTTCTTCTTCATTCATATGGCTGGTTCTAATTTTCTTTAAGTTTTCGTAAAGTTCTTTGTCAATGTCAGTTTTAGTTTGAAGGTTGTTTATTTTGTGTGTTTTATTTTGACTTATCAATTGTGGCGGTAAAGGCTCAAGGGGTAGGTGGCAATTGTTGCTAATTACTTGTTCTTTATTGGTCAAGTTAATTATAGATGTTTTAAAAATTCCGTTTTTTACTGTTATTACGGCAGCGGGTGACTTGAGTCCTTTAAACCAATTAAACTCGTCGCAGATATAGTTGCCGTCCATACAATTAGTTTTTACTGTTATAAACTTTTCGCAATTAGGTTCAATTTTGAGTCTTTTTACTGGATGATCAAAATAAATTGGTATTTCGGTATTATAAGTTCGCAATAACTTATTTTTAAAATCTATGTTACATCCTAATTCTTTTAACAAGTCCATTCCTATTAGTCCTTTATACTTTGGGTCAAAATCGAAAAGTAAAAATTTATGATATATGTCTGTCTTAAACTGTGGGGGTAAAGGTAAAATAGCAACATGTTCATGACGAGTAACAGCATGAGCAGTTTTTACTTGAAATGGCTCGCGCTCAACACAGTGTTCAAGATTAGTATCAATTATTACGTCAGGTGATATCATACAGCGCGAAGCTCCAGTATCTAATAAAAATTTACCATGGAATTCCGGCAACTCTATATAAGGAAGATGGTCTTTACCTTGGTTGTTGAGGTGGACAGTCCTCACTAGCTTTGATTCAATGGTTCCTCGTCCTGGGGAAAATCCTGATGGCTTGGTCCATCCACAGGCAACTCCTGCGTGTAGCTGTAGTCTTCACCATTAAGTTGTATGTTATTATTATACTCACCTTCATAGTAGACATTGTCGTCAGGGTAACACTGGTCTTGGTTGTGCTGTGTATAAAACATTTCTTCGGCAGCAAAACGCGGTGCTTCGGGCTTACTTACCGATCTCATGGTGACGTCGGACACTCTTTGTGGCGGGTTCACCTGCTGGCGAGGTATATTCGGCTGAGATCTAAAATTACCTGAGTTTCTGACAGTACCAGAACCACTAGGTCTTACGTTACCTGAAGCAGGTCTTCCTTGGGGTATGCCTTGACCCCTCTGTTGTCTCTGATCTATGTTCCAGCTATTACGCGGGGGAAAGTTATTATTTTGGGGTGCCGTTTGGTTTGGCTTGGGTATTTCTTTAAGTTTGTTTTGGATGGAAAGTGCATTAAAACTATTATTGAATCTATTGAATGCCAAGCGTGCCTCCTCTTGCCTAGCCGTTACTATAGCTGCTTCAAGAGTCGTAGGTTGCGCAATCCGCACGCCAATAGAAACATGAAAGTCCAAATGGTTAACGTATTGATCTATGACCATACTCTCATAATACGACTTATCCGTATGCCTACCTACTACGTTTAAGGTGTCTAAAATTTCCCTTAGTCGTTTACCAAACGTCTCAGCGTCTTCATTTTTATTACGACGCAAACGCGTTAGTTCTTGCATCAGCTGTATTTCGTTACGCGGTTCGCCTAATCTACGCGTCAACGCAGCCTTAATTGTCTGCCAGCTATCAACTGTTTCTTCGGATGCAATTGCACTGATCGCTGAACCGCTTAATTTACTTTTAATTAAACTAACAATAGCAGGGTTCACCCTAACTTGTGGATCCAGTAATAGCATCACATTTTCAACTTCTCTAATAAAGTAATTTAATGTTTTTGGGTTGCCATCGTATTTTGGCAACAGCTCCGAAACGAACTTGAAAGTCGCTAGATCAATGCTTGCCATAGCCATCGCGATTTAATCTTTAAATAGGAATACAAATGGGATCACTTCTAGTTCACTTTAAAATACTATTAAGATTATGTCTAATACCTAATACTGCCTACTCTCTAAGAAGTTAGCTTGAAGTTATTTTAATTATGTTATACGAATCACGCTTATAGCGAATGCGTAAACGAGTAAATATCTCTTGTTACAGAATGAATTGTTGTGAAATGCGAAATGTACCTATACAGCGATTTTAGCATGTATGCACATAAACACCTAAATTAAAATGAATGTTATAAACTCATATAAAGTAATTTGCCTATAGCGATTTTAGCCTATAAACAAACACACAGGTAACATTCATAGAAATACGGCAGGAAATATAGCATAGGAAACTGGGTATACAACAAGCACTCACCACAGTATCTTCTGCATCTCTAGCCGGGCCTTGTAGAACAGCAGGGCTCCCAATTCTCCAGGACTCCCGCAGGTTGCTCGCCTTCGTAGATTCAATTTGCGATCGCGAAGATAACGATAGATATCGTTCACTCTTACCGAAAAGTTTTATTCGAATTAGAGTGTCGCGATCCTACCGACTGCGCCAGTTAAGTTACGACGAACGAATTTATTATTAAAAAAATATATTTATTTTAATTAAAAACAATGTTTATTTATTGAAATGTTCTACAAGACTAACTTATAATTATAATATTTCTATTAACTAAAACTTATTATTAAAATGTGCAAATCTGCAATTGTGCAGTCTGATAATGACGCACGGGCGCATCCGCTGCATTAGTCAGCGATTACGTTATTCAGGCGATTGCCTAACTAGCTTCATAAAAGACTTTCAGAGTGCGGTGGTGTGGCATTGGTTGGGACGTATAAGTAGTGTGGCATAGTTTTCTTTTATTATTTGCCAGGAGTGGAAAATCCTCCTAGGACACCCCAGATTGACTCACACACAGAGCGAGTTAGCCTGGGCAGTGTCGGATTCACGGAAGGTGCATACCGACTTAAAACCACTCCTGCTTATAAATAATTATTGCCGATATTCAATTCGGCAATTAAACTTTATTACATTGTATCGATAAGTTGACTAATGTCTGGGATTTTGTTATTGAGTTAGTAAAAGTTATATACTATGTTAGTAATTTATTTTTATTTTTATTATTATACGTGGCATTGGTTAGGACTTACAAGTGGCGAGGCATTAGTTGGGACGTGGCACCGCATTTGGCTAAGTTGTGCCTGCAGCGGACCACCTGGCTTCGTAGTCGGTTTAGAGATTTCCAAGTGGGCTTGAAGTTGTAGATGATTATGTCTACCTGGGACAAACGATCCAGTTGGGTAGATCCAACTTCGAGAAAGAGGTCAACCGTCGAATCCGACTCGGCTGGGCGGCGTTCGGGAAGTTGCGTGGTATCTTCTCGTCCAATTTACCGCAATGTCTCAAGACAAAAGTCTATGACCAGTGTGTGCTGCCAGTGATCACCTATGGGACCGAGACGTGGTCGCTCACAATGGGTCTTATCAGAAAGCTTAAAGTCACCCAAAGGGCAATGGAGAGGGCTATGCTCGGCATTTCCTTGCGTGATCACGTCAGAAATGATGATATCCGCAGGAGAACCAAAGTTACCGACATAGCCCGAAGAATTGCCAAACTTAAGTGGCACTGGGCAGGGCACATTGCTCGCAGAACGGATGGCCGTTGGGGCCGAAAAGTTCTGGAATGGCGACCGCGAACCGGAAGACGATATGTTTAAAGGCCTCCCACTAGGTGGACCGATGACCTGGTTAAGGTTGCGGGAAGGCGCTGGACGTGAGACGCACGGGATCGGTCAATGTGGCGACGCCTGGGGGAGGCCTATGTCCAGCAGTGGACGTCTTTCGGCTGAAATGATGATGATGAATGATGAAGTGGACCATGGTCGGTGATGGCCTGTACTCCCTACAGGCCATCACCGACCTTTTCTGCAGATTTAATATAGTCAGTTGGAGGGGGATATCTGAATAGCCAATTTTTTTTAAGTGGTGCTATTGTACTCATAATCATTCCGTTTATATTATTTGCAGGTTCCATTAATAACAGATGAGATCGACATAAGTCCGTGGAAGAGTCTCCTGATGAAGTTCGCCCAAGTCCACGTGTGCTTGGAGCACCTTCACCGCGCCGAGAGCTGTTTGAGAATAGACTTTGGTAAATTAAAATACTATTATCTTATTCCTTGCTGAGTCCCTCAAAATACACAAGAAATGAAAAGTACTCTCAAAGGAGACTAGCCGTCGGTGCGGGCGATATTATAGTGCACGAGTGTGTACGCAAATACAGGTGTACTCTTTGTTTCCTCGCTCATAGTCCGATGGGGTGGCAATCAGACACTACCGGAGAGAGATCCAGCGTAGGACCAACGGCTTCACGTGCTTTCCGAGGTACGGGGGTGTCACACCATCAACTTCCAAATTCTGGGATTCCAATGACAAATTCCAAATGGGAACAACCAATAATTCCTTGCCCAACCTGGGAATTGAACCTGGGATCAAACGTTCCGCAGTCGCAATAAATTTCAAGTTCATTGCTATACAAACGATTCTCATAAGTGGTTCCTTAGTATACGCCTGCCACACCGGCAGGCTTATTAAGTTGCCGGGGTAAAAAAAATGATGATTCTATTTAGTCCGTCAGTGACATTATCAAATAATATTGAACCCGTATTTTTTGCTTTATCAAATAAATAAAAAAATACAAATATAAAGCGCATCAAGGTTCAGGAATGGGGGCTTGTGACGTCACTTTGTCAGTATAAAGTGTACTAACAGCATGACGTCACACGATATTTCAACGCACTGTATCGTCGTGATTTTTTGTTTACGTTACCAATGAAAAAATACGAGTCCAATATTTTCAGGTATCTAATTGACGGACTAAATAGATATTTTTTGTCAACTGCCCTATTGCTTTTCAATACAGAAGCTTTTGGCGGTTTTTTTTTTTAAATAAGTGCTTTTGACAACCAGCGAGCGATTAGCAAACGATTGTGTAGGACCTACCATACCTACACTGTAGTTAAATCTGACTTTTATGACATAAAGCATTTGATCGCGCGATGATTGCTCTAGCTTGCTGTTCCTTACGTAATAAGCCTACCGGACTGATCCAGGCACCTTGTAAAAGATGTCAATTATCAAAAATATATTGTTTTGTTTCAGCCAATCTAAAACCGATAGCGTCCCGCCTACTAGAACACTACGTATCAGAGAAATCACCTATTCGAACTGTGGGGCAACTGATGAGTGACCCGGTACAGAAGATCTGCATGCCTATCGCCAATAATATCGTACAGGATCATTTGAAGTAAGTACTATTCACTATTCTGAAATCAGTAGTCTCAGGAGAACCGGCTGACGCCCGCTGCTAACTGTCGCTGGATACTTCACCATTATTTACCACCAAGGGAGGATCTTCCGCCTCAGAACGCAAAAAGAAATTTGTACCTCAACAGTCCCAAAATGGGTCTACCTCGAGCAGCAGTAGGGTGTGCATGTGTTGGCGAGTCGCAAACCACTCTGTCCTGTCCTCTGGGCCCCGAAACATGCAACCAGGGCGATCTATAGGCTGCCACCGATGATGCTGTGGCAGTAGCTAAGTTTTGGCCCAAACAAATTTGAAAGCATCTTTCTTGCGTGACACGAAGAAGATCATTATTCTTACACAGTAAAGCAATGTAGCAAGGCACGAGTGCAGCCCTTGTGAACCTTCTCACGCAAGGCACCTTTTCACATTTGGTTTGATTACAGCGGTTAACGCATGCTCGGTAAAATGTAACAGATCATTTTCTAAAACTAAATTGGCTTCCCAGAAATCAACTAGATCGTATTTTAAATAATTTATTAATTTATTTTAAGCAAATTTTTTTCGTATTCTTCTCAGCAAACCTTTTCATTTGATACCCATATTATGGCAGTGCATAAAAAATAACTAGTCCACCATATTGGGCCGTCCGCCATATTGGATTTAGAATGACGTCACTTATCTAACTATGCATTGTCATCCAAACTAAACGTGTAAGCAAAATTTCATCTTAATCGGTGGAGGATAACTGCATTAAAATTCAATTGCAAGATTACAAACAAAATACAAACCACAACAAACAACACGAGACAAACCTACATACATACATTGCAAGTTAATTAAAAGCTTGTATAAAACAGACCGAATAAGCAGACTCATACGAATGTTTAAGCGCTGTCCTTATACAACGCGACCATCGCGCGAACACGCGACGGAATCGCAAAGCGCCCTCTGTTGGCGCGAAGTCGCGTTCGTGTTTGCCATACAAGCATCGACCACACAGCCCCTAGACGCCTAATGCTTGATCTAATACATCAAAACAATTCTGTCAACTAGCTGAGGTATGAGGCACGGGGGCTAGGCGAGGTACTGCGCTCTGATTGGTCCTTACCAATGTCATTTCACCGAACTAGGGATGGGACAGGTTTAAATAAAACTACGAAGGTATCGATATTATTTTAAATTGTTAGTGTACTTAATATTTTTTTTATTAATGTTAGCTATTTTATTATTAATTATACAGTAATATCATAAAATGCAAAAACTAAAACCAAAATATCAAAATTCTAAAGATAACATATTTTTGCGGCGGTGTTTTCATAGTATTAAATATTAGTAAAAAACAATCAATAGAAAAAAAACCTAAATTCTAAAATAAAAATAATTATCTACCTATATAAAAGATATAATAGTATTTAGGTTTCTATTTTTATCGATAATAGATTTGGTTATAGAATATGGTGCATCACTACTTTTGTCTACCAAATTACAGAGGAAAAGAGATAGAGAAAAAAATACTTTAAAAAGAAAGAGACGAAACACCAAAGACATCAACGCGCGCGACAAAATTTGTGCTGTTGCAGTTTTCACCTACAATAATGACCAGTACAAAATGAACTCCGATAAATAATATCAGAAAATAAATCTGATTATGATTTTGTAGCTATGAAATGAAACCGATGAAATGTTATGTCATTTTTCGGGAAACTCGAGTTCTGGCTGTTGTTACAACACCAACGTGTTGTACAAGGGGCCATTATAATATTTATTTTACCAATTTGTTATTGCCTGACGCGGAAGTGTGGTCGCTACTAATTCGAAATTGTCGAGTGGCTTCCTTTAATACCTGGATATGATCTTTTAGTCATATGTGTTGACAGACATCGCTCGCCTGTTGTTAGGCGTCTAGGGGCTGTGTGGTCGATGCATACAAGTGAACGCGACGGTCGTCTGTTCGCGCGATGATCGCGTTGTATTATGACTAGGCGCAGACTAGTGACTAGCAAAAAATTCTGTATGCGCATTGTTGCCTTCGATAATTCGATATGTTTGTGTATTTATTTATATTCATTTATTATGTATTGCTTTAGGAAGCCGGCCTTCTGGTATCGTGTAGAAATGACAAGAAAAGAAAATGCAGTTGGCAAAGGTGTCCAAAGAGACTCCAAGATGGTGTACGTCTTCTCACAACAATCAGTATTCCCTCCGGCTGTGTGGCAGAATTTAGGTAAGTTTTGCTGACGAATAGTTATTTTTGAAGTGATATCTTCTTATGGGAGGGTAAACCGCTTCGTAACGTAACGCGTTACGGCGCCAGTCTGTCTGGCTTCCCTTTCTCAAGCATGCGGCAGCGGTAGGCAGGCTCTTCTTCTCTCACTCTGACAAGTGAAACAATCTCTAATCTAGAGCTACCAGTTCTGTCCAGCGTCCCGAGACGCACAGTTTTTTTTTATTACTTCGGTAATTTGTCTGACAGAAAATTACATATCTCTGTTGAGTTTGTTTTTGGAACGAAGTTACTCAACGCGGCTTGCGGTTGAAGTTGCCTGGTAGAAATCGTCACGTAAGGCGCAGGCCACACAGAAATGGCGTCGGGCGCGAACATGGCACGGGCGGCTTCCTATTCCATTCAAATTTCATACAAAATGCATGAAAATAAAGGACACGGTATGTCGTTGCTCGGACGTGGTTTTGACGCGCCATTTCGGCGCCCGCGCCTGATCAAACTGCGCTTTATATCCATGCATTTTGTATAAGATTTGAATGGAATAGGAAGCCGCCCGTGCCATGTCCGCGCCCGACGCCATTTCTTTGTGGCCTGCGCCTAACGAAGCCTCTCGAGACTTTCGATTCCGTTCGGATAATACTGTCAAAGTGTCAAGCGCTGGCCGCCATACTTGTTACAAAATAAGATTGTTAAATGTGACTTTTGTCTGCTAGTTAGGGCGGTAACGCACAAACGTCCGTGTCTGTAACCCGTGTCCGTAATTTGAGTTCAGAGTTCAAAATCTTCTGAATTATGACGGATAGAGTTTGGATGTAGTGTGTAAGCTTCCCTACAAAAAGTACTACGGCTACTTCGGTACCGAAATTTCGAGGACACGGATCGGATGTATTGCGTAACCGCCCTAAGAGTATACTGCCGTACGGTAAATAAAACCGTTTTTCAATAACGAACAAAATTTATTAAAACTATTTAATAATAAATATCAAGTGAGTGTGAGTTTTTTTGTGATTAATGTAATTCATAAGTCGGTTACTTTGTTTGATTATTGCAATGAAATTCGTTCTTGACGGGGATATCCAGATTGTACACATTTTGTTTTGAGTGTCCATACATCCCAAGTAACACAAACGTGCTGAATAAAGATTGAGTAAGAGCAATCATCAAGAGCATAAGCTGAATAGTAAGCTGAATAACGTCTGAGTACCCGTCTATTCAGCTGTTATTCAAGCAAAAAGGGCCCCAATTTTGAATGCTTAACGCTGAATAACATCTGAGCAAGATCTGAGTAGGAGCTTAATAACGTTTCAATTAGCTTAATAACCTTTGAATAACAGCTCACATTGCTTTTATTAAGCTCTTACAACTGAGTTACTCAGCTTAATCGAATTGATTATTGTATTCAGAATTTATTAAGCATTTAAATTATTGTTCACACTTTTACAAACAATATTCATACAAATTGTGAAAATAATTCAATTGGATTAAGTATTTTAATGTCGATGTCGAATTTAAATGTGATTTGACATGGTGAACTTATAAAATCGGTAAGTAAATTTTAATTTACAAGTTAGAGGTCTGCTATATGTTAATTGTTAGTGCGCAAGTAATTTTGTCGTGAATAGTATGTTTATTTTTCATTATTTATTACGCGCCGCGTTAATAATCAAGATAATAGATAGTAAATAGTATTTTCATACATACATAATAGGTCTGACAAAAGTACTTGTGACGAAATAGCTAATACTAGCAATTTTATCCAACAAAATAACTTGAATCGAGTTGAAAATGTTGTAGTTGTAAGATTAAGCATTTTGGTATCTCGTAAATTCCGTGAAAGTATAAATTACAAAGATTTTTAATGGCGATCGATTGTTTTGGTGTATAATGCTGAATAAAAGTGCACACATGCCTTGTTACTAAGCTATAACTTGAAAAAAGTAGTCTCAGTACACTAACTTCTGAATATCAATTATATAGTTGATCACATTTCTAAATTATTCAGATTTTTAGGGTTCTCTAATCGATCTAACAAAAACCTTTTATATTGTGGAATTTCACGCCCGGCTTTCACTGAATTCATTACATTTAAAATTATAGCGTCTTTGCTTGCATTTTTTTTCGAGAAAATCTCATTTATGATTAAAAATGTAGTGCACACCACACACACGAAATCTGCTATAGATTTCACGTGTGTGGTGTGGACTGGGCCCTTGTTTAATCCGTGTTTTGTTATTTGTTTTATGTACAAACGCCAGTACATCAAGCCACCCTGTCAAATTGAAAACTGAACTGAACCTCAAGGCAAATTGAAAACGTAGCCGTGCAGCTGGCACTGATGGACACCACTTGGCACTGATGGACACCAGACGTACAGACTCTAGAAGGAATCAAGAATATATACGCGAAACCACAACATATTATGGAGAGTCAAGACAAAATCATAAAAATCTTGAAGAAATTTATGTGCATGTTGGAGAATTAAGAGTCGCAAATAAAATATCTTATCACAACGTAAATTTTATTTTCTTGTACTGTAATACCTTCTGCTAATAAAATAATAATTTCTTTTTCTATTAAAATTGGCCGAAATTCTTTCTAAGGGACTATGTGATATTCAGTGATATGTTTTCTGGCAAAATGTTTGTGTTAATCAATATTTTTTAAGTGTCTCAATGACGCCATTGTGCCAGTATTCACCTTGCTCAATAGACTTTATGTGGACTTGTCTCGGTGTATTTAAAATTGTCCTTGGATCATTAGGTAAAATGTCTGGGAATCTTTGATTTAATATTTCTGCCAAATCCTTTATTGCTACTTGTTTGATCTTTTATCGAAAGCCCATTTTCAAATTTTTCTCGAAATATCAAATTTTTCATGTATCTACATTGTTCTTCTTCGATATCTGTACACTGCCATCAGATGCATTCTCATCTTGTGTGAATCGCAATGCTGTTTGACTTTTTGGGGGACGGAACCCTCTTCATTGCACGGCAACCACGCATGCTGGCTGGGACCGGGTTCAGTTTTGTTTAAACTATTTTCATAAATCTTTTGATGACCAGAAACACTTGGACAATTACTATTGCTGATATTTAAATATTCTTTTAACAATTTTCTTTTGATGTAACCAGTTCTCTTACGTTTTTTCCACGATTTTCGATTCATATTAAATAACGCAAAAAATAAATACGGTGAATAATATTTTAATTAAGCTGGTATTAAGCTATGGGCGCTATAACAACATACATATGGTCTTTAATTTGAATAAGTTAGTTTCAAACTCTCTATTAAACAGGAAAAAGCTTAATAAAAACATAAATAATATTATTTATTCAGCAGCTGAATAATTAGTAAAACATAGAATCTTATCCAGTTTGAAGATAAATTAAAAGCAATTATTCAGTATCAAGCTGTTTAATAGAATTATGTAACAATATTATTCAGAAGGTGATACTTTATTCAGCATTGAGCTGTTTCAAGCGCTAATAGCTTAGTAATGCTTTTATAATAGCAATACAGATTATGGATATTCAGACAAATGCTACCGACGGGGCTGTTTTTCAGCTTTAAGCAACCTGAAACGCGTAATGCTAAATAACGTCTGTATAATAATCCTACGGTGATTGGTTATTAAGCGTTAAGAAGGTAAGGACAGACATACAGAATTTATTAAGCGTTAAGAATTTTAAGGGTCCGAACTCAACCTAATTCAGCATTTGGCTATTCCCAAAGCTCTTATACAAACTATATTCATCTTTGAACTGTATAATATGCAAAATGTGTACTTTTATCTTGCTTATGTGTTACTTGGGATGACTTTAACCAGGATTTTGAGCAGTCAGATTTTCCTCTGCAGAGTGACCACAGGAAATTGATGCCTTTGTAACAATCAGTAATGTTTCTCTCGGTGATAATGATATCAGAAGTATATCAACTTATTATTAGAAGAAGATATTTTGGATACCATCCTTCTTTAAAAATCATACGCCATACGATAAGTTATCTTATAAAATATTGCTGTAGAGGTAGAATTATCAATATCAGTGTAACCGTATTTATTCCATACGTTATTAATAAAATAATACTTTATTTAAATGTAATTTAGACTTGGTATGTGTATGTGTTTAGTAGAGTTTACAAATTTACGCAGTTCGGCAGTTAGTTGTATGTTTATCATCTTTAAAGCCCTGCGCACCTAGACGGCACGGCATGGTGCCGCGTGGCAAAAAAAAAATCGATGACAAATGATTCTCGACCTTATTTCAATGAACTTAGCACTCTAAACCGAAAGGTCACACTCGCGAAATTTTGGGATGCCGCAGCACTCCGGTGTAGTATCTAGTAAGGCGCATAGGTTACTTCATTTCATTAAAGGAATGTAAGTGCTAAGTAATTAAAACAAACAAGGTTGTATCTAGCCCTTTGCGGCGGCGATCTGATGCCGAGATGCCACAGGATCCGCCGGCATTCCGAAGTGCGCCTAACAGCGCCACGCCGTGCCACGCTGGCCACTATGGGCCGTGCCGTCTATGAGCTCAGGCCTTTAATGAAATATCTCACTGAGTTCGACATTTTTGTTTCCAGAGCCACCTACCGAAGAAGTTGCTGAAGTGACAACGCTAGGAGAAGAACTAAAGTACCACGTCACTAAATATGCATTTATTAGCAACAAACTTGTAAACAAATTGCCGTTCTAGTGATTTCGGACTTTATATATTTTCTAAATAACAGTGCCTTATAGTTGAAATTATCATATTACACGTGTTTTAATATACCAATTTTCTAATTATTGTTCTGTTTTTTAGAATTGTAGAATTCTACCACGAGACGCTAAAATGCTTATGGAATTATACGGATCAGGGTGTCTAGGGTCTCCGTCAACGAAGTTACGGGCCCCGTCTGAAAGTATTCCGAAACTTCGGACTGAAAAAAACAAGTATTAAGTTGAATTTTCCAGACCGGTAAAAACACATCGGGAGTAGGCACAACTATCAAATTGTGATGTCAAGCATTCTTATTCGGGCCCCGAACGAATCATCCGTCCGTATATAATACGGAGTAGGCATCGCCTGTAACGAAACTACGGACTTTGTGCATAGGGAGTAGACCCCCTGGTCCTGGCAACTGCCTGAAGGTTGTGTTCGGACTAATGTATCTAAAGAAAGAAAGAAAGAAAAACGTTTATTTGCGACAGGCAAGACGCATACCATAAAAAAAACAGTATCTATGTTCAAATCGCTCCCAAAACCGTGCTAGCGCGATGCAGGAATTTGTGATTTAGATCGAATGTGGCTTCATAGATGTCGCTACATGCATACTAGTTTAATTTCGTAGCAGCTTTAAGCGAAGTTTACGGAACTAAATAATTTAGCAGCAATAAAATGACCAATTATTATCAAACACGTTACACGTATGTTCGCGACGAAGCGACACATAGCTCATAGTTTATATACTCGCCTATATACCATTGAAATACTTAAGTTATTATAAGTAAGCAATGTATGTAATAAGCATAGGTAAATAAAGAATTTATTTCTTTTCGATTAGGGGTCCCCAAAAAAGCGGGAGTGCAAGTAGCGCAGGGTGCGATCTACTCACGCACCAATTCGTATTATTTACCTTACACACACTAAACTGTTAGGAAACACAATCTAGGTGTTCTAACTTAGATACCCTAAGGCTATGACTGAAAAACAATACATAACAACAGTACATAGTGTAATAGATCACTAGATAGCCAACAGAGCTAGTACAAAGCGGTAGGTCAGTAGGATAGAAAAATACTCAAGAATAGAATAATACTTACGTGTAGTTGGTAATTCAGCAATAACACACAGTTTGGACTTTGAACTATTATTTATTTACCATTTCACACTAAGTTACCATCAACTCCATACAATATATCCACTTAGGTCAACAGTACAATCTTTCAAGTCCGCCCAGACTAGACTCACGAACTCACTCAACGCGCCTCGTGTCCGAACAATCCCCCGCCAATCGACAACTGTCATTAGATGTGACGACATTTGACATTCGAATATTTTCTAGGATAATCATTTTAACAACTTTTAAGTACTATTTGATGTTAAATATAAATAATTTAATTCTTAACAAATAAAAGATGTATTTATCAAATAAAAACCTAACACTCGACCATCCTGACAACGTGTATGACCCCATACACGTATCCGGTGATAACCTAACACTCGGCCTGTTGAGTCAGTTTTCAAAATCTAAAATCAAATCCATCAAACCATACCAACCAAAAGTTCAAAGTCACAAAAAAAAATGATTCTACTGTCCATTCGCAAAAGTAGTTTGCTATGGAGAAGAATGGACAAGAAACTCCACACTTACTCTTTTCTATAAAATAAAAAAAACTTCTTTTAAATATTTTTTTCAATATTAATTCATTAATTATATCTGAGTACCTTATGAAGTATGATTCATCTAGAATAAAACGGCTGTTCTATGTACAGATATAAAGTATTTCAAGCAATAACAATTATATTGATTCATTTGATAAATATGAACATGGTACTCGCATATTTACAAAATCTGCATTTTATTCGCCTGTATAGAAACCCGTGACTTATTTGCATATATATCAGTTCGCGACTTGCTCGCATATAGACTTACAAAAATTAGGAAACAAATCTAATCAACTGTAACGTTTAAATTTGGCTACTTCGTTACATTATACTAGTACGTGAGTAATTTTTAAAGCATGATTCATCAAGAACAACACGGTAGTGCCACGCTTAGGTACAAAGCATTAACAGTTAAACTTAATCATTTGATAAATAGGAACATGATACTCACATACTTACAACATCTGCTATTTTTCGCTAGTTTGCAAACCCGCAACTTATTCGCATATAGACAAGCCCGTGACTTATTAGCATATTGCGATTTATTCACCTGTAGGCAAGTCCCGCGACTTATTCTAAAATTTATATGTACTGAGATGTATTCGCCTGTAGGCAAACCCGCGACTTATTCGCATATAGACAAACCCGCGACTTATTCGCATAAAGCGATTTATTCGCCTGTGGGTAAGTCCCGCGATTTATTCGCCTATAGGTAAACCCGCGACTTATTCTCAAATTTACATGTACTGTGATTTATTCGCCTGTAGGCAAACCCGCGACTTATTCGCATATAGACAAACCCGCGACTTATTCGCATAAAGCGATTTATTCGCCTGTGGGTAAGTCCCGCGATTTATTCGCCTATAGGTAAACCCGCGACTTATTCTCAAATTTACATGTACTGTGATTTATTCGCCTGTAGGCAAACCCGCGACTTATTCGCATATAAACAAACCCGCGACTTATTCGCATATTGCGATTTATTCGCCTGTAGGCGAGTCCTGCGATTTATTCGCCTATAGGTAAGCCCGCGACTTATTCGCAAATTTAATAATACTTCGATTTATACACCTGTAGGCAAACCCGCGACTTATTCGCATATAGCGATTTATTCGCCTGTAGGTAAGCCCACAACTTGTTCTCAAATTTAATAGTACTGCGATTTTATTCGCCTGAGGGCAATTCTTGCTATTTATTCGCCTATAGGCAATCCCCGCGACTTAATCACAGACATAAAAAAATGTTGATGACGTTTTTGGCATCATTGAAGGAGACCAACATGAGGTAGAATTATGCTTGGCACACCTTAATAGCATACATAGTAAAATCAAATTTACCTACGAGATGGAAAATGAGAGGCAAATTCCTTTCTTGGACGTGAAAATAGGGGTCCGTGCTGACGGTTCTTTGAGTCACACAGTGTATAGAAAATTGACTCACACGGATCGATATCTGCACGCTGATTCTCACCACCATCCTCGACAACTGAACTCTGTAGTGACTTCACTTACCAACCGCGCATATGATCTATGCGACGAGGAACATTTACGTGCTGAGCTAACACATGTGCAGAGGGTCCTACAGAGTAACGGATATACGGGGAAGACTGCACAACCTAATCAAAAAACTGGTTGTAAGCATCGGAAGTGCGAGGTTGAGAGGCAGCCAGCATTTTTACCGTACGTGAGGGGAGTGACAGATAAGGTTGCTAACATTCTTCGGAAATACGCCGTAAAGACTGTCTTCACTCCTTTCAGAAAAGTGTCACAGATGCTGCGTTCGCCGAAGGACAACTTTCCGCTGGAAAAGCCCGGTGTTTATAAAGTAGATTGTAGTTGTGGCAAGTCATACATCGGTCAGACGAAGCGTACCGTTGCTTGTCGAATTTCAGAGCATATCAGGGCGGTAAAGAACAATGACACCCAAAAATCGGCCATAGCTCAACATCTTTTGGAATCAGGATTGAACCACTGGATTGAGTTACATAACCCTCAGGTCATTTCGACAGAACGCCACTATATCCCTAGACTGGTGAGGGAAGCTATAGAGATTACTAAATGTAAGAATTTCAACCGGGAGGATGGGTTTCAACTGTCGAGAGCTTGGAATCCAGTGGTTCAGCTGTGTAAAACCCGAAAAAGTGCGGAAAAAAGTTCGCGAGCGGACACGGTGAGTTTCGTGTGTCGGGAGCAGAATCGAGTTGTGAGTGACAGTGGTAGCGGTACCGAGTGCAAAAAACGAACAAGAAAGAGGGTAGACCGATATGTCTCCTCATAAACACCCACCCGCAATGACTTTTCAGTTTATCCGTGATCATGGTGCTTGCAACAGCACCGAAATATCGGGAACTCACAAAAAACAGTAAACATGGTAAATATCCCGTTTCTAATGTTAATACCAAATCATTTCCAACAACATTAAATTTTTACAATTTCGACCGCACTCTACTACTCTTCAAGCAAGACCTCATTCAGTTTAGGTTTAATATCGCAATTCATACTAATTCCATATATGACCACTACGGCGTTCTGCCAGCGGAGTATTAGTATTAAACCCTCCAAAGACACTAATACCGAAAAGTGATTTAAACATCGCACTTTCGGTGTTAAATGACTATCATCAAAACAAAACATATTGAGCTAAAACAGTTCTACAAATATTACCCATGACATACTGGGATTGACTGAAGTCCATCTACTAAAAGAAGCTATTATCGAAGACTATGATTATACGTATTACATAGAAAAACCAAAAATATCCCCTTAGTAAAGACAAAAGACAAGTAAAACATTTCAACTTTTATCGAAATATCAGAAAGAATTTGTGTTCCACAAATAGTTCTAGAAAACCTGCCTTCCGCAATTATACAGTCTTATGCAACCTCCGAAACCTCGTCGCTAATTAAACTTTTATGAAAACTTGGAAATACTCATTACTTTACAAGTACCTTCATAATAGTACATTGTGATACAAGGGTGGAAAAGAGGCTATTACAAACGATCTGTCACCAACAAGCCCGAGCCGAAGGCGAGGATTTTCAATGACACGAGTCCGCAACAACCCACACACCCATGCACCACACGACGTTTTTCAATACAGTTGTGGGAAATAATTAAAACAAATCACAGAATTACATTTGTTTCTTCCACAAAATACAATTATCGTAAGTCGCCATATATCTTTATCGAGATTTTGGGGGCAAAATTTCATCTTGCGCTATTTTGCCACATAAAATATCGGGTGGGGTTAATTCCATTTCATCATTTGTACTTGAACTCATATAAACAAAATAAAATAATCCATTTATCACACAAAAATTAAAATTTTCAGAAATGGCGCGTTTTTGCAACATGACGTATATATATTTTTTTCAATGAAAACAGCCCATACAACCTATTCGACTTTTGACAATTTCCTTTTATGTGAAAATAAAACTGGTAATTAAATATATTAAACAACCATTTGCCCAACCATTTTCCCTCTCACAGAGAGGAGGCCTGTGTCCCAGCAGTGGGAACATTAATAGGCTGATGATGTGTGATGTGAAACAACCATTTAAAAGACTTTTGAGAATTCAATGCTAAGATGTACGGACTCATTCATTTTTCCTCGTATAAAATCTATCCAATTTTATTCTATGTATGAAAACTCCTTGCTACTAAACTTTTTTAAATTGACTTATACATTTAAAACTCAACTGCAAAAATAATGATCGAGCTCGTAAAAAAAAACCACAACCGCGTATCAGAAAAATGCCTATGCAAAAGATTTAATCTTCGAATCATAATTATAGCCTCTGAAAGTACTCAATGTTTAACAACTGTATTGAAAAATACATTACCTCTATGGGTGATTTTAATGCACAGATCGGGGTATCGGTAACGAACATTAGCATTTAGTTGCTGGAAAATATGGTTATGGAATCACCAGCACTCGTGTAGCGAGACTCATTCAATACGCATACGAGTAAAACCTCAAAATCATAAACAAGATTTTCATATTAACACTTAATCGATCTCTTCAAAATAAACATACGAAAACAGAACCCACAATTACTTTCAAAGTACGAAGTATCGTCGTCAGTTTCGTCTGGATAAGACCACATAATGCAGAGAGCTACAATCCACCAGAAATCCACAATAAGAAGCTGGCGCACTTCTATGACACGCCATTAACAATGAAAACATTGAACGAGCAAGAAGCTATAAAAGGTTCCAAAAATAATCTACCAGGACTTATAGCGTCACGTGAAAAGTATGACACAAAAACCTTATGCATATTACCATAAAAATCATGCACTCTATACTGGAATAATATAGAATTTATCAGGAAAACCGCACAGTTAATGAAAGAAACCAATGACAAAATAAGCCAATACTTTACAAAAACGATAAAGAAAACTTCATAAAACACAAACACAGAAATAAGGAGGTGCTCCCCATAGAACAACCACTATACGTACAAATATATCTATAAAAAAATTACAAAAAATGTATGAGATTATCATGTGCTATTGTAGTATCACAAAATTGATCCCCACACTTTAGTATAGTCACCGCTGACATCGAATGACCCTCTGTATAGCACCTGTCAAGAAATATATCCATCTCTAATACACTACCAAATGTGAATCCTGAATGGAGTTCATAAATATAGCTACGGTTAATTATGCCAAACTATATAACCAACCAGATTCATTACAGCAAACTGGTATGATTAACCAAAACGGGGAATAAATACTCCCCTGTACGTGAAAGGGTTTCAACAATCAATGAAGATGAAACCAGAGAAGGGCTATCAGATATATCAGGCAGGTTCATAAACAATTGTAGGAGAATGGGCTGTAATCCAATTATGGAAATTTGACCAAAAGCCACATGATATATGCGACCGATCAAGAAAAACACTTGCTTCTTACAAGGCCCTTGTCAATTGTTAACTCGTTCAGAGTTATTGACCTAAACGGGTAACTTATATCGAGCAGCGACGGTACGGATTTTCTGGCATCCAATAGCTACGACTATACCCCGCCGAAAAGAGCCTCTCAAGAAGAATCTTTACCACAAAACCAATATTGCCAATTATAAGTCGGTTCAGCGTTAGTGACCCAAACAGGCGACTCATTAGACATCAAAACAAAGACTTGTGCTCGATGTCCAACTGCCATAAGATACAAAACAGAAATAACTTTTCAAAAGAACACTCGATATTAAACTGCCTTTTGCTAATTCAAAAATATTCAGATTCAATGACCTAAATAGGCAAGCAATTGGGCCCCAAGCTTATTACCTTTTTCTTTTGGCACCTAACAGCCACAAGACACATGCCACCGAGAAAAGTCCACTCAAGAAGCCCTGTTACAAGACAACTATCGTTAATAGTTAGTCCGTTTAGAGTTTACACCAAACTCAAAGGTTTTTAATTAAGGGTCACTACATTTACAGAAACACGGCTAGCGATTATGTCCAAACCCAAAAAAGCAAAATTCCAAGTAAGTCAATAGACGACATACCAGAATTTAAATGATATGATATCTACTTAATGGATCACATTTAGAACTCTGTAGCTCCTCACGTGTCAACTATCCAGAAAAGTCTTTATAATAAGAAATATTCAAACTGAAAAGATTCATCCGACACATCCCAGCGCTACTGGGGCGAAGGACAGGCTTAACGTTTGGTCTAATGGAGCAGACTCTTAAAACATTGTTCCTAAATCGCCATATTAGAGTCCAATATTTTAAAGTGGACGCTTATGGATTTATAAAACAATGATTGAAATGCACAGTACTTATGAAAGTAATTAGTTGACAAAATACCAGAATTCAAATGACTCACATTTAAAGCTCTCTAGCTCCTCAAGTACCCATATTCCATGAAATATGAAGAGCCCCCCGAAGAGTTCCATCTAACGACACATATCATATCGCTACTGGAATGCGACAAAATTGTCTATTGCCCTTTGCAAGGACTGTACTATTAAGACCCATCATGCTTCTATGGAGCAAAATATTAAAAGGAAAAGTTGTGCCGATTTCAGTAATCATCCTGTTGTACAAAAGCTAATCCAATGGATATTGGGAATTATCAATAAAGAAGCCATATCAGCAAAATCTCATCAAAAATTAAGTTACGACTAAATAATCACCACATGTCATCCACTAGGTAAATGACATCCCTCTCAAGTTTGTAGAGAAGTATACCCATCTAAGCAAAAGGTTCTCCCTCAGCAAAGCCATAAATATGGAATAGGTCTATAGAAAATTTGAGTAGTAGAGTCGGTAAAAGATTAACGATCACTTAGCTATGAACATCCAGGCTGCTGCTGTAGTAGCTTCTTGTTGTGATGTCCTGGACTGCTGCGCCTTGGGCTGCGACGTCCTGGACTGATATGCCTTGGGCTTCGACGTCCTGAACTGCGTCACCTTGGGCTGTGGCGTCCTGGACTGCGTCACCTTGGGCCGTGACGTCCTGGACTGGTGCGCCTTGGGCTGGCGCCTCACGAGGCATGATGTACATAAAACAAATAGAAAAGGTTTATGAATAACTAAAGTACACAAAATATATTTGAAAATGTATGCAGGGTATTTTGAAAATATCTCTGAAACGGTGAGTCTGAGCATAAAAATAACCAAATTTTCACAACCCTTTAAAAAACCCCGCTTAAGGGACAAGATACTTAGTCACAATTTTTTTTTGTTTTTTTTTTTTGTTCTACCCTCATATTTTTAAAATACATTAAATATAGTTTTAATAAGACATTTGAAACTAATTTAATAAAATCGTAATCAAAAGCACTTGATTTCGTAATGGGCGCGTACATCCCGCTTCTGAAATGTAATAGATCACTAGATAGCCAACAGAGCTAGTACAAAGCGGTAGGTCAGTAGGATAGAAAAATACTCAAGAATAGAATAATACTTACGTGTAGTTGGTAATTCAGCAATAACACACAGTTTGGACTTTGAACTATTATTTATTTACCATTTCACACTAAGTTACCATCAACTCCATACAATATATCCACTTAGGTCAACAGTACAATCTTTCAAGTCCGCCCAGACTAGACTCACGAACTCACTCAACGCGCCTCGTGTCCGAACAATCCCCCGCCAATCGACAACTGTCATTAGATGTGACGACATTTGACATTCGAATATTTTCTAGGATAATCATTTTAACAACTTTTAAGTACTATTTGATGTTAAATATAAATAATTTAATTCTTAACAAATAAAAGATGTATTTATCAAATAAAAACCTAACAATAGCTAGGGATTATAGAGTTTCGGCCTGGAATACTAGATATATACACATTTCTCTCAAGTAAGTGGTAAGATAAACTCGTTATAAGCGATTCAGCGCTTCTAGGTAACCTAGATATCTGCCTAGGTCATGTAAACAGATAGTACTCACATAGTTCTAGTACATAAAGGCCACTTGCTTGGGATAATATGTTTGTATGCACAAAACATAAGGGTTTCGAGCGCTTGTCGGCGGGCCCGCCCGCCTTCAGGTACCCTCTGAACCTGAAGGGTTATAGATTTGCTTTCTGAAGCAATACCTTCGGGATCTGGCAGGCAGGCGCCCGGATTCCTTCATAGGCCCCAAGTCCTCTGACCATCAGGCGGATCATGAAATCTGTGGGTTTTTCTGGGCCTGGCAAATATTTTCCCTTTCGGCCGCTAACCTAAACCACCAGAAGGGTTTGTGGTACACCCATGATACGCACACCATTCGATTCCTTGTTTCTTTGCCTCCCTGACCACACTTCTGTAAGGAGCTTAGCTCTGGTGGCCGGAATGTGATGCCTGGTCCCGGGACACTCTCATTTTCGGACACTCCAGGGTGAATACTGCTTTGAGGGTTGAAGCCACGCCCACCAGAGTACTACCATAGGGTAGCCTGTCGTGATGGCTACCGACTGATACTTGGTGGGTGTGGATTCCACAGGTACCCTAAGTACAAACTAACTTTATGTTAGAAAATAACACCTTTCACTTTTCTTACACACTTCCAGGCGGCTACACGCCTGAAGACTATAGATACAGCTATAGCAATACTAGATTTCTATAGCTTAGGAAAACGGCTTCAGAACCCTCACCATGAAACCACCAGAAAAATGTATATTTTAGCATAAAATAGCCCTAAGTTCGAAAAACCAGCAGAATTTCCCTTCATCACTCATTCTTCCTGGCAGAACTCCTCTGAGAAGGTAGTCAGGGACGTGGTCGAAGATCCAACCATATGGGTGCCATGATCCTTACACAGTGAAGGGAGGTTCTGTTGATTTATAGCATAAGTTTATGATGAAAAAATTTGTAAATAAAAATCTTATGCGAGCGTGAAATCAGGGTCCTCGTTACGGTAAAGTTTGGTAGTACGATAGTGCGCAGGCGCGCTGAGCAATTCGGTAGCCAAATTTGTATTAGAAGAATCCACGCAACTTTATGTCACGAAGACCTTGTAAAAACATCGCAAAACGATAAGAAGAATAAAGTCTTTTATTTCCTTGACATCATATCTTCACCCATGAACATCTGGCAGACTTCAAGCAGCTCACAGAGGCGAGAATTCTTGAAGACAACTGAACTATAGGTTCAAGGGTGTCAACGCGCTGGTGCCTTACAACCTCCAGAATCCCTATCTACCGCCAGCGATCACGTCCACCCCATACACACTATAAAAAATGGTCTTGATCTTCTTGCAAATGTTGACATAGACAAACCAGTTATCCTTAATTGACTTTAAAACTCTCAAATCGTCGGCATATAATAAGAATTTTGAAGCAATCATTTATGCCATTAATGAATAAAATGAATATCAGGGGACCCAAAATCGATCCCTGAGGTACGCCACGTTTATGGTAGCGGAATTGAAACCTCTGAAATTAAAAAAAAAATGTATTTAAAAACCTTCGTCATGTTGCGGACTCCAGGTTATTGAAAACGGTATATTTTGGGTTATGCCAATCGCTGATATCTTACTGTATAACTTTAAGGGGTGGTGCGACAAAAATCCCCATGCTTCGGATCGAACGTGCAAAAAGGGCCGTGTTAAAAGTAAGCAATTTTCTGCAGTTCTTATTTCCCACCAAACAACTTTATGAGCGATGCGGAGTGTTAGCCGTCCGCCAACTTTTCATTTTGAATTCGATCTTGCGTAAACATGCTCTTCTTACTTATAATCCTACCTTATTCAAAGGTAAGCGACGTAAACATGCAGTCTGTCCCACAATGCGTGTTCATGCAGCTTTCGCCCGCCGACATTTTTAACCCCCGACGAAAAAGAGGGGTGTTATAAGTTTGACGACTGTCTGTGGCATTATAGCGCCTAAACGGATGAACCGATTTTTTTGTTTGAAAGGTGACTGTCGAGAGGGTTCTTAGCTATGTTTGGTGGAAATCGGTTGAGCCGTTCAAAAGTTATGGGCTGTTTTCTGTTTGAAACGGAGTATTTTCGCAAGATATCGTGTCATAATTACGTGTTCGATAGATTTTTGATCGAAGCGTGTCTACTCTACTAGATATATTATGTAGTTTAAAAAGTATGAAATAAAAAAAAATTGCCGGTTGTTCTGGAAATTTTTAGTTTTACTTGTTTATAATAAAAGTAACGAGGTCTTATCTATTTATGCCCTTCCCAAACAGTACTGGTAAAAAAACTCTCAGCCTGGTTACAAATAGTTATTTGTGTTACAAGGGGACAAAGTAATATTTTGTTCTTCCAGGGCGTTATTTTGAATTCAGAGCTAAGCGAAGGATTCTATAGTAGAATCACGAGCGTAGCTAGGGATTCTAACGTAGAATCCTGAGCTTAGCGAGGAATTCAATATACGCCGCCCGAGAACAAAATATTTTGTCCCCGAGTGATACACACTATTTTTCATCACTACCTAAGAGAAAAATAAAAAGCTACGAGTACCTACCTACTCGAAACTAGTATGAAAAATTCAAACATATGCGTTCGACGTATTTGGTTAACTTCACATAAAAAAAAAAAAGCTCAAAATCCTACGGGCGCAAAATTGGATTTGGCTCCCGCTATCCTCTATAGACAATTGTCGTTTTTCGAATAGGTGTGATGAAAAGTTAGATTACGATACCACAGAGCTGCTCATTGTTCCCTAGTAGGATGTATGTAACTATCCATCATAACAGAACTAAAATGGCAAGCCTACACACGCTCCTCGCTCACACTATCACCAATACCTAATATCTACGCTCACTTCATCACCTACCCACAAATATTACAATTTACACGACACCCGGGTATTCGGTACCTACTAAATTTTGTTTGTTTTTTTTTAAATAATCTGTTTCAATATTTGTATTTCCATTTTGTTTTCTGTATACTGACAATTTTGTTTGGTTATTGTTATTGTAACTCCTCATAATGTTTGTTTTAAGATAAATAATATTCAACTGTCGCGAATTCGGGGTGAGAGCCTGGTGATCTGTCACACATACCCTGTGTGACGGATTACCTTTTTATCTACCCCTTCTCTTTTTTAGGGTTCTGTACCCAAAGGGTCCAAACGGAGCCCTATTGTTGGCACTCACGCGACAGTCTCACACATCAGAAGCACGAAGCGGACCAATCAGAAAAGAGAAAGCTCAAACTCCTACGGACGCAAAATTGGATTTGGCTCCCGCTATCCTCTATAGACAATTGTCGTTTTTCGAATAGGTGTGATGAAAAAGAGTTTTCTTATCCCAAGGGAACATTATACCGGGATGAAAAGTAGCCTATGTGCTATTCCAGACTATAACTATCTCTGTCCTAAATTTCGTCCAGATCCGTTCAGCCATTCTAGCGTGATTACACAATACAAACACATCCACACACACATCTACCCATACTTTCACATTAATAATATTCAATTCATTTATTTTAATATTAGTAGTAAGATATATATATGGATATATACAGGGTGGCCAAAAAGTCGTGGATCAAACGCATCTAGGGGTTAGATGGGGTCATTAGCTGCAAAAAATTGTTCTACGGGAGGTCCTTGAGGTAACACCTGCAGAGTTATAATTTATTTTGTGTTTTTATGAGAAACTTGACTAATACTTATTAAAATTAGAAAAAATCTATATCCTGCATCTTTTTTATAATTTTCACTAGATTGGTACTGATGAGTCCTTGCGTTAGACATGCTATTTATGGTTGATTTATTATTGTTCGACGTTCAAAAGTGCCGCTTATTGGCCTAGTTGAAATAAATATTTTGACTTTGACTTTGACTTTCCAGAACGATATAGTGAATACCGCAGATTAGAGGTGAATACATACGAAATTTTTCAAATGCTGAAAGTGAAATAAACAAGGAGCGTGCGCGCAAGGATCCAGGAACGAACTATACTACTTACTACTTCTAGGCAGGCGCGCGTTAGAGCCACGGGGAATATATAATGGAATAGTACTTTTTTTTATTATTGACAGGCTCGCGCTTGACCACTATCTCACCTGATGGTAAGCGATGATGTGGTCGACGATGTAGCACGCTTACCTAGAAGAAACTTATTCACTCTTGATTTAAAAACTCCCAGGTTGTAGTTATCAGGAAATCCACTCTTTAGCTGTACGCATAATGAAAGTATTCCCAAAACGTTTGGTGCGTATGAGTGGGATGTCCACCATGTACCGATGACGCATCGACGTACGTCTTGTAGTCCGATGATGGAACGGGCTAGGTGGAATTATTTCATGCAATTCCATCGCACACTCCCCGAAAAGTAACCGATAAAAAACCGACAGACTGGCAACTTGCCACCGATGTTCAAGGCTCTGGAGCTTAGACTCGACCAGTATCTCATTGCCAATGAGGCTCTTGGCCCGTTTTTCGATCGACTCCAGTGCATCCAGCTGGTACATGGCAGATCCGATGAGAGCAGTACTCCATGCATGACCGAGATTAAAGTAATATTTTTGTAGTCACAAAATAACACATTATTTTTATAAGCGGACATGGTGATGATTCCGTAGATTATAGAATCTGTCAGAGACACCAAAAAACAGTCATGGACGAAATGAGATGCATACCACAGATTATCAATCCTTTATAACAATATAGTTAAGATAGATATTAGAGGCTTGCGCTTGACCGCTTTTCATCTGATGGTAAGCGATCATGTGGTCGTCGGTGAAGCACGCTTGCCTTAAAGTAACCTATTCACGCTTGACTTAAATAGATTGATTAGATTGTAGCTATCGGGAAACACAGACTCCGCCAGGGAATTCCTCTCCTTAGCTGTTCGCACAATGAAAGTATTCCCAAAACATTTCTTGTCGCGCGATGTTTGACATTTGCCTATGCTACCGATTCTTAGGCCTTCACGAAACATAAATCATCTCTAACTGCATCAATGACGCCAAATGAAAGAAATCATTCGGTAGCCCAACATTCTCACCAGTTAAATACATAATGATCTTGATAATAACATCTTTCTTACCTTGCCTAACATATAAATTAAAAGATCAAAGAATAAAAACGAGGTTTAAATAAATAAATAAACGAATGAATCGGCATCTCTTTGATGTAGGGTTATTAAACCGTGCGCTTTTGTTTACGAAGTTATTGATCGATCGGGTTTACAATTGTTTTATAGTCTGTCGTAAATGCAGATTCTGGGTTATCCCAGTTGTATGTAGGGTAGGAATTATTTGTGACTGCGTTTGCTTTATCTGTTCTATGGATCTGCAAGGTGTAGTTAATTCTTCTTCGTGTCGCTACCGTTGGCACGACATTCATTCAAAGTCACTTCCACGACTTCATCGGTGGCAGCGCATAGAGTATTTTGGCTGCATGTATGTAATAGAAATTACTGAAAAGTCCTTCCTGTATACCTTTCAAGCAACGCAAGTAAAGCGACACTAAATAAAGTCCGTCCGTGAATGGGCTGTCCGTGTCCGTCCATTATACCGAGATCTTTGGCTGCATGTAGGTAATAGAAATAACTGAAAACTTATTCATCTTGTACCTATACCTTTCTAGCAAGGCAAGTTAAGCCACACTAAATTAAGTGCTAAGTAACACTAGGCTGTGTAGGTCTAAGTGTAGGCTTTCGATAGGGTCTGGCACGAAAGCCTTATTGGTAAGCTTCCTTCATTCGCCCGGTGCCCGATGGTCTGTGACATTGGATTGCAGACTTCCTGAGAGATCGGTCTATACGAGTCGTTATCGATGGCTGCTCGTCGGACTAATTGGATATTAATGCCGGGCTCCGTCTGGGGTCAGTACTCTCAGCAAAATTATTTTTATTGCAAATTAACGATCTGCTAAAACCTTTGGGTATGCAGACGACAGCTTTGTTGCTGAGAGATACTTGTCCAACGCACGGGCCGTAGATCCGGTCTCTCCTTGAGAACATGGACTGGTGGAGCGTTTGAACTTGTCCTTGCAAGCAGGCGATGCCAATCTGGTTAAGTTTAATGCTCTTTTTTCCGCTAAAAAGAGCCAATTTCAACCGGCTCCAACTTTCCGTGATGTAACCATGCCAATAACGGACGATATTGAGCTTCTTGGCGTTACGTTGACATCGACTCTCAATTTTGGGCCATACATTGAGGCAAAGGCTCAGCTGGCTGCCAAAAAGTTGGGGATCCTTGCAAAGGTGAGAAGGTACTTCACGCCGGAACAGCTGCTCAACTTGTATCAAGCGCAAGTTCGATCGTGCATGGAGTACTGTTCTCATCTCTGGGACGGATCTGCCAAATACCAGCTTGATGCACTAGAGTCGATCGAAAAGCGGGCCAAGAAACTCATCGGCAATGAGACACGGGTAATGGCAAAGCTCCAGAGCCTTGAACATCGTCGCAGAGTTGCCAGCTTGTTTGTTTTAAATCGGTTACATTTCGGGGAGTGTGCGATGGAATTGCATGATTTAATTCCGCCCAGCCCGTTCCATTATCGGACTACCAGACGTACGGTGATGTGTCATCGTTGCATGGTGGACATCCCACCCATATGCACAAAACGTTTTGGGGACACTTTTATTATGCATACAGCTAAGGAGTGGCATTGTTTTGTTTTTTAAGTGGCAGTGAATGGGTTTTTGCTAGGCAAGCGTGCTTTACTGTCGACCACATCATCGCTAACAGGTGAGATAGTGTGCGAGCCTATAGATTATAATAATAAAAAGTTATTTCGTGGATGGCGTTCCTTCATTATAACCTTCGTGCAGCACAGGTTTTAAAGGCAACAGAGGTTGATCCCAGCTGTCTTTCATAGATCTTGATAATAGTTACCAGTTTGGCCATGCCCAAACTACTTCAAAGAACGGTCGCGTGTGTTTTGCATGCATTCATTGCTTCATATGGCTATAAATTCGTCTACTCGACATCATAAAACAAGCAATGAATACTGTTGAATTTTCAAAATCAAAGAGTTTGGGACCGATTCTATTTTATGCTATTATCTATCCCGCAGAAGTTCGATTACCAAACGGTACCTGTTACTTAGTAACTGAGTTATGGAGAGCAGTAGTCGCTCTGTTGCATGCTTATTATTCAGCTGCATCTTCTAAGATTTCAAGCTTGCCCCAATATAGTTAGGAATAGGCTCGTTATCTATTTATTCTGTTTACCCACTGCTGGTCAAAGGCGTTCCTCTACCCTTTCCGCTTATTTCAGTCCTCTACTGGTGTTATATTTGCCGGTCTTTTCGAAAAGAGCCAATTTCATCTCTCCATCTTCGTCTTGACCCTTATCGGTAGTTCCTATGCACCTATTGTTGGTAGTTTCTTGTGAAGGGGATGGGTCATCTAAGGATGCACTGACCTATATAGGTGTAGGTACTAGGTATACATTTACAAACTAAGGCTTCAATAAACCTTTTTGCAAAACTCCAGATTATTGAAAACAAAATATTGTATAATATTATAATAATCCCTCTCAGTTTATATTGGATCTAAATCGTGGATCAGTAAATAAAAAATTCTAAAACAGAAGAGACAAAAGAACTAGCTCGAGCTAGTTCTTTTGTCATTTTTAACCGACTTCCCAAAAAGGAGGAGGTTCTCAATTCGGATGTTTATATTTTTTATGTAACTAGGTAAGTTCGGTCATAACTCCGTCATATATAGACGGATTTGTAATATTTTTTTTTTGTTTGGTAGGGTATACTCTCGACTCTCGACGTAGTGGTTCCATTGTCACCAAATCAGAAACTGATGGTGGGATCCCATGAACATCTAGGAAACTCCTTACATATTGTAGGCAGACTTATATCGATTTTAGTATTTTCAATAACATGGCAAGCATTTGCACTCAGAAAGTATCTTTTGGTGAAGTGTAACTGATGAAGAAAACCAAATATGACCTCTGGAACGCCTTAATAAGTACGTATGTCATGCATGAGTATAAGACATCTGGAACAGTTGTTTTTTTGATGTTATCGTTGCCCTACATTAGGAATTTCTTCCTGTATCGTGGGTGCGTTTACCAACATATAAGCTCATATTATACACAACACCCAGAGCCCGGAACAACTATCTTTAGGTCATACAAATATTTGTTCCGTGCGGGAATCGAACCCGCGACACGCAATCAATCGCTCAACCACTGCGCCAACCGTGCGCCATTGTTAAGCGACTATTATGAAGTAAATAACTACTGTATATAAATAAAAGGTACTGATGAAAATGGTACCATCGAACTAATCTTATGATGAAGCCGGAAGGTAGACACTGGAACTCCGTAATAAAAAAATTAAACAAGTGCGAGTCGGACTCGCGCACGAAGGGTTCCGTACCATAATCGCAAAAAACGGCAAAAAAAATCACGTTTGTTGTATGGGAGCTCCACATAAATATTTATTTTATTCTGTTTTTAGTATTTGTTGTTATAGCGGCAACAGATATACATCATCTATGAAAATATCAACTGTCTAGCTATCACGGTTCATGAGATACGGCCTGTTGACAGACAGACAGATGTACTGCGGAGTCTTAGTAATAGGGTTCCGTTTTTACCCTTTGGGTACGGAACCCTAAAACCCGACTGCTTGAGAAGCGAACTAAAAAGACGTAAACAAGAAGAAAATCATGCTGTGCAGTTGGAGGATACATATTCGCGAGCTGGCTGACCAAAACCAGAAGTAACCAGCTGTACCTACCTTCCGTAAAATTTTCTTGAGCTCCGGTGATTTAGATTTATTGCGTCAATTCCTACAGAAATAGGAGTAGTAAAATATGAAGATTTGACCTGTCGACAATTTCATGAATTGGTGAAACTTTTGACCATTCGACATAAATAATAACTTAATTGACTTATGCAGACAAGAAAATACTGCGCTTTGACCATCCATTCTTCGAGCAATGTGCCCTGCCCACAGCCACTTAAGTTTGTCAATTCGTTGGACTATCGGGTCGGTAACCCTGGTTCTCTTGCGGATGTCTTCATTTCAGATTCGATTACGCAGGGAAACTACAAGCATAGCTCTCGCCGATTCCTACTTGAAGCCTGCTGATGAGGCCCATTGTGTGTGTTCTCTCACATATTCAAAACTTCGGTCTGTCTAAAGTTGGCTAGCTACAAGTAATCTTCGAAATAATTCCTCCTTTGACACAAACCAATCCTCATCAGGCTAAATTGTTTCAAAAGAAAATTAATATCCAACACCAGAAAGTATCAAAGCATTGTGTATCTAATATCAAATATCAGCGGACCATCATTGTTAAGACTTTGTCGTCCATCATTTTATCTCAAGTTTTGTCACACAGGCAGCACTTCGCTACTCACTAATGAGTTTTTCTGCCGTTTCCGCGACCCATTGTGTGAGCAGTCGACGCCACGGTAAATATATGTATAAACTTTAATATACATATATGTAGGGTGTACAGGCTATATGTAAGAGGTATATGGGACATAGGTACATGAAACATGAATACTGAACTATGAAACGAAATTTACTGCCTGGGTCAATATTGACACTTTGTGGCCCGAAGCAATTTTCAGTTTTTATTAGTTTGATGTTGTGTAGGTATATCTATCAGACAGGGTGTTTTTTTTTACTGGGACACTATGGGGTAATCCAAATCATCCTTTAGGTACAATACAGGAACAATATTTTATACTAATTCACATTAATTCAGCTCTAGTTGTCTCTCTTCACCCGGAATACGAAGACAATCTTTGAATCCATATCTATTATGTTCAGGTTGCCGCCCTTCCAATTTCGATCAATGTGTCATTTTAGATATTGGTCTACCTACTGCTCCTTAAGATACAATATCGCACTTCTATCAAACAACATGTGTGGTCCAATTATGACATCATAATTTTACGATAAAAACCCGTAACCGACATTGTTTGGCATACTCCACATACTACAAAAATAGCCATAACCCGTCATTCTCAGGTTATGCAAATTTCGTAGTACTCTCATTCATGTTACGTCCGTAAACCAGACGTAGTGTTAAATCATTACAAAAACTGCACATAAATATCTGAAGTTTCCTCTGCCCTCTTGATCCCATTCTCTTAAATTATGATGGATCATTGACTTGATGATGTATTTACTGAAAGTACAGTCGATCATAAAACTTCTAAAAACAAAATAAAGGTGATCATACTTTTGTATGTTGGTAATCCTTTTCATTGTAGTGACCTATTAATGTTCAAGGTACCTAATTGATCCGGAAATTCTTCTTTAATAAGTTTGCCCAGCTGAATCAAGAACCATCAATTATAGTGTTGTGTCTAAGTCCATGTAGTTACTAAGTTTAACAGCGAGATAAAGAGCCGTTCAAATGTAAATGAAGGATATACATAGAAAACAGTATTGTCTGGAATAGACATGTAGTCTACGTATCAGGGTTGTTGATAGTATCAGCATCCGCGAAACTTAAGCATCACTTTCAATAACAGTAGCAGCATTGATCGATGCTAAATATTAATGCTTATGTTCGGGCCGTGGTATGACTGCATGAAGCCAAAAAACACAGCACAGCTAAAGTTTTTAAAATACAACTTACCTTTGTTGAAATTCCAATCATCATTCGTATTATCATACGAATGATAGACAACACGTTATTTAATTAGGTATGATGCCAAATAAAATTGTTTCAAAATACCTCAAAAGTAAAACATTTAAACTCCAATGTCGGTCCGAGAAAGAAGAAGAAAAAAAAGAAAAATTACAATGTGGCATAGACGCAACGGGCTCAACACTTCCAGACATCTTCCCGACTCATAACCTAGAATTAGGCACATGCACTTGATGGACTAAACTAATGTGAAAAAGATATTAAATAACAAATTGAATTAAATAAAAATAAGAATTAAGTTAATAAAAATAAAAATTAAATAAAAGATTAATGACATTAATGCCATTAAATTTGGTTTGTGAACTCAGAACGAATTACTTAAGTTTAGCCTTGAAAGTCATCATCATCATCATCATATCAGCCGAAAGACGTCCACTGCTGGACATAGGCCTCCCCCAAGCGTCGCCACATTGACCGGTCCCGTGCGTCTCGCAACCAGCGGATCCCCGCAACCTTCACCAGGTCATCGGTCCACCTAGTGGGAGGCCTTCCAACGCAACGTCTTCCGGTTCGCGGTCGCCACTCCAGAACCTTTCTGCCCCATCGGCCATCCGTTCTGCGAGCAATGTGCCCTGCCCACTGCCACTTGAGTTTGGCAATTCTTCGGGCTATGTCGGTAACCCTGGTTCTCTTGCGGATCTCTACATTTCTGATTCGATCACGCAAGGAAACTCCGAGCATAGCCCTCTCCATTGCCCTTTGAGTGACTGTAAGCTTTCTGATGAGGCCCATTGTAAGCGACCACGTCTCAGAGCCATATGTCATCACTGGCAACACACACTGGTCATAGACTTTCGTCTTGAGACACTGTGGTAAGTTGGACGAGAAGATACCGCGCAACTTCCCGAACGCTGCCCAGCCGAGTCGGATTCGACGGTTGACCTCTTTCTCGAAGTTGGCCATACCCAATTGGATCGTTTGTCCAAGGTAGACATAGTCGCCCACAACTTCGAGTGTAGAGTCTCCGACCTTGATAGGAGTGGGTGTAACATGGGCATTCAACATCACCTTGGTTTTGTCCATGTTCATCCTAAGACCCACTCTTTCGGAAGCTCTACAGAGGTCATCGAGCATTGTACTGAGGTCCTCCATGGTCTCAGCCATAACCACTATATCGTCGGCAAACCGAAGGTGAGTGATGTACTCGCCATTGACGTTGATGCCTAGCCCTCTCAGGTCCAGAACCTTGAAGACATCCTCCAGTGCAGCAGTAAACAGTTTCGGAGATATGACGTCTCCTTGTCTCACACCTCGCTGCAGAAGGACTGGTTCCGAAGTCTGATCCTGAAGTCGAACTGACATGGTGGCGTTTTTGTATAAACACTTCAACACTTCGATGTACCGGTAGTCAATTTGGCACCGTTGGAGAGACTGCAATACAGCCCAAGTCTCGATCGAATCGAAGGCTTTCTCGTAGTCCACAAACGCTAAGCAGAGAGGCAGGTTGTACTCTTCGGTCTTCTGTATAACCTGGCGCAGCGTATGTATGTGGTCTACGGTGCTGAAGCCCTTACGGAATCCGGCTTGTTCGGGAGGCTTGAAATCGTCAAACCTGCGCGCGAGACGATTCGTGATGACTCTTGAAAACAGCTTGTAGACATGGCTAAGAAGTGTGATGGGCCTATAGTTCTTCAGCCGGGCATTGACGCCCTTCTTGAAGAAGAGTACCACCACACCCCTGCACCATGCCTGTGGCGTTTTGCCCTCGAATATGACGGAATCAAACAGCTTCTGAAGGGTCTTAAGAACCGGTTTTCCACCCGCCTTCAGGAGTTCAGCCGTGATTCCGTCGTCACCCGGTGCCTTGTTGTTCTTAAGCTGTTTCAGAGCCATCCTAATCTCATACAGGCTGGCGTCCGGAATGTCTTCGGTCTGTTTGAATAATATTATTCAAACAGTGTAATTGCTTATTGCTATATTGTCAAAATCTGTAACTTGTAAGTAAATGATCTGTAAACAGCTTCCATTGAAGGTTAGACCTAATTACGAAGATATAAACAGTATAGTAACTGTGGCTCTTCTTGAAAATAGGTAAATACGAGATGATTGTTGCTGGAAAATATTCCTTATTCCTTAGTCAGATTGTGCAAAGCCAGAGACTTTTCTTTGACAGTGCAAGGTTTTATAAGAAAGCACATTGTCGCTGCATAATGGTGGAACATTGGTACTCAGTTTCATCATCAGGATTAGTCTTGCGAATAAGAACTTCGTATTCTCTGTGGCACCCTGAGAGACCTTTACGTGCCAAATACTGACACTGACGACGTTGCTGAATACTGATCAAAATATAGTAGGTAAAGTAATTTAAAATCATCGATACGATGCAGAATAAAAATGCTCATTACAAATGATTAATTCAATAAATAAATATCAATACTAATTGCATCTTCCCAAATAAAATGTAGGTAGATACCTACCTTCCTATTGAGTAGGTATTATTTAAATTAAATCTTCTTCAGCATGAATTAACAACCCAAACAGAAACGAAATGACCACCCAAAATGAACACTGCATACATTCAGATAATATGTACTACGTACTACATTAATACCTCAATGACTGCATAATGCATTCACAGTATAATGAGTACAGAATTCCGTGCACAAGTGTACCGCGGTCGTACATTGTTTACAGGCCGGCCATTTTGTTTACCACCGGGGCCACGTGTGGCCACGTGCAATAATTATCTCCTTATTACTCAATCATATTGTGAAGCTATTCGGGGAATGTTTGGACAATCGTGTTCGGGTTTATTAGGTCGAGCGCCGGTCAGTATCACGATGTATTAATGGAGTTTCTATTGTAGCTTCGACATGAGAATAACAATAGTTTTGACTGGGAATTGGAAAGCGAAAATAAAGATTTGTATCCCAGAAATGGTATACGGAGCAGGGGAAACCAGTAAGGATGGGAAGATGAGATAAATCTTACAGCGGGCCCTAATTGGAGGAACGTGATAATATGGAAACAGCTAGAAGAGGCCTTTGCCAAGAGGCATCCTGAATTAAGAGATATATTTTAACAACACATATAAACAAGGGCCTGTGAGAAGGGCTTATAAATAAATAAAAATTGTTGTACCGAAAGGGTATTTTACTCTATATGAGAAAAAATCTATAAATACATTATTAAGATGCAAAACGCAGTTGGAAAATGTTACTTTGAGTTCATAAAATAACAAATTAATTTTAAAATTCAATTCAAAGTTTTCAGTTTTTATAATCGCTTTTATAACGCCATGAAATATGAAATAGTAGCCGCCATGTTATTACGTCATACGGCTGTGTAAACTAAAAACTGTCAACTGATCGGTGTATCGGAGCATTTGTTTACACAGCCAACTGACATTCGTGACGTCATTGCGAGCATTATGGCGTCCACTGCGTCCAGCGTTTTCGTCAAACTACGCGCTTAATTTGGAAATGTAAAATTTTAATGCATTTTTATGGCACTTATCGATCGAATAAAAAAATTAGTTTTTTTTGCGGCATATTATAATAGCTCTATAGAATTGAATTGAGTCACTTTTCAAAAATGGGTGTAAATACCCTATTGGATGCTAAAATAAATGAATGTTCAATTCATTATTAGCTAGCAAGACTCGTGAAGTCGTGACGGTGATTCTGGCCATTGCTTTTGCATATGGCGTTTTCCCTATCTCTGCCATTTTTGAACATCAGAAGGCGGTTTTTCGGCAGTAAACTTTATAAGTGATGGCCATCATAGGATACCTAAAAATAAATGATGTTGATAATAATAATCTTGGTCGCCATTTAGATTAGGTTATGGGCCCATCATACCTACCTAATACGGACATCATCATCATTACAGTTTGGTTGGTTTTTATTACAACTAAAGTCACCGACAGATAACAAAAATATAAAAGTTTTTATCACCTGTTTACCAATGTATTCCAATATTACAAACCGATACGAAAAAAATGTAAAGGCAGTGTCGCTAACACTATCAAAACAAACGTATCGCGGTAAGGGGCGTCCTTGACCCTTTCACTTGGCATGGAGCTACAAACCTTTTGGTCAAAACCATGTTCTGTCGTATTAATTTAGATTGGCTTACTAATATACCGAATTATAACCTGTATTTGACAATAATTTTCAGTAATGAGTTAATCTAACTAATATTATACATGCGAAAGTTAAGATGGATGTATGTTTGTTACTCAATCACGCCATAACTGCTGGACCTACCCTGCCTACCATCCCTCCCCAGCCTTCCCTGCCTACTCTATCTACTCTACCCTACCTACCTACCTAATATTTTTTATGTATTTTCAATAGTTTACTCAGCGCACGCCAAAGAATGAACTTCACAGGCAACATTTTGCTACTTTGGGTTACATTATTGCAATTTTCATAAGGATCCCTAATTTTTTTGAAAATTTAATGATTCAAGTGTTAATTAGCAGACACAATAGAAATTACCTTTGTTTTAAACCGATTTGGCACGATGGACACTCAAAGGACCTATGACACTCAGGAATAATGTAGCTTTCTACTGGTGATAGAATTTTCAAAATCGTTTCAGTAGATCCAGAGATTACCTCCTACAACGTCACAAACTTTACCTCCTCGTAATATTAAGTATAGGTATCTCCATAAAATCATGTTTTCAAGTTACGTACACTCACTTTTTGGTGCAAGTCGGATCAATGATTTTAATTTTATCTATTCCGATCTCTGTCCGTCAGCCATAAATAGATATAGTACTGTATGATCCCTTGATTGGCCATACATTACTTTTAGATACGAGATGATTGAAAGAAAGAAAGAAAACATTTTTATTTGTGACCCGCACAGGAGACACGAGATAAGAAAAACACAAACAATAATAAAAAAATAAAAATAAATAAACCCGTGCGAGACCAAAAATCATCATCGTCATATCAGCCGAAAGACGTCCACTGCTGGACATAGGCCGCCCCCAAGCGTCGCCACATTGACCGGTCCCGTGCGTCTCGCAACCAGCGGATCCCCGCAACCTTCACCAGGTCATCGAATAAATGAATTTAATTATTTAAATACTGATGTATTGTCTGAAAGGTTTTAAGGATAAAATGAGCTGAATGAATTAATGTGTGAAGAATGGAGTGAGTGACGCGGCTCTTGTTGGCTGTTACGAGGACGCCTGGCTGTCTTGGTAGCCCAACGCGAACTAACTAATTATTATGAATTGAAATTAATGTGTGGCGTAAACTGCTGAATTGCAGAATGTGCGGTTGCACCTTACAAGTGCCGCTACATACAAACAAGCCCATACAAACAAGCCCATAACAGTCTCCATATTATAATTTTGAGCCACAATCGCAACAGACAAACAGATTAGGTGTTAATTAGGTAATGCATTAATTATGTCATGTCAAACTAGCTTGGGTCTAGACAATGGATAGATATAATATTGTATTATGCTTCATTGTATACCATAAGATTAACTCATAAACAAAACTATTGCAATGGTAGGTGGTCTTTGCATTACCATTTATGTGGGAGTTGCGTCTACCAACAAACTGTCCTACAGTTTGGCAGAAGTATTTTTTTTGTATATGTGCTATCTTTTGAGAATAAACATTTTTTCATTTTTTTTTGTTGTTTTTTCGTAATTATGTAGTACTTAATCTTAATAATATTATAAATGTGAAGGTTTGGATAGATGTGTGGATGTCTGTTTGTTACTCGATCACGCTAGAACGGCAGAACGGATCCGGCGTCTGGAATAGCCATAGGCTATTTTTCATCCCGGTATAATGTTCCCTTGAAATTAGAAAATACTTACCACGCGGGCGAAGCCGCTGACAGAAGCTAGTCAAAGATAATTTAATTACATCGTCACGAACCGATTGTCTAATCTATTGAAGTTGAGTATTTGTCAAACAATACTCACTTTCGTCTGAAAATCTGTTTGAAACTGTTTTTAACTACAAATAGGCAATAAACTCAGAAATCGGTCCTAACTCTACTATCGTCTTTACCATTGGCCATTGTGTATTCTTAATTGATAATGATAAGGCCCTATAGTTCCAATGTATTTGGTTGTTCCAAAATTTCATAATTAACTATCTCGAATTCTGAATTCAAATGTGAGTCGTTATATTACAGAGCCAGCGTAGAAACCGCCCATAGGTACGCACTTTTAAATCAGGGAGTATATCATAAACTAAATCATCGATTGTAACGCGAAGAGTCAATCGATTTTGAGCCATATGTGAAATGTAAGTAGGTATTAGTCAAAATCGGACAAGTCTAATCCAATAATAAGTTAAGTATTCGATTACACTTGCCTGTCCTTCAAATGTGCCTGTATTCGTTCGTTCTATCGAAAAGCCTCGTCTCAAAACCTTGAGCTTAATGTACTTATAAAAAACCGCCCAAGTGCGAGTCGGACTCGCGCACTAAGGGTTCCGTACTATTATCGCAAAAAAACGGCACAAAAATCACGTTTGTTGTATGGGAGCCCCACTTAAATATTTATTTTATTACGTTTTTAGTATTTGTTGTTATAGCGGCAACAGATATACATCATCTGTGAAAATTTCAACTGTCTAGCTATCGCGGTTCATGAGATACAGCCTGGTGACAGACAGACAGACAGACGGACCGCAGAGTCTCAGTAATAGGGTCCCGTTTTTACCCTTTGGGTACGGAACCCTAAAAAGTACCTAAATCACCTTTGCCAATTAGTCAGGTACATAATATCATTGTTGTTAGACACAGCTGTACGGCTTCTACACGACTGATTTAACGGATCACTGCTTTTCAGGGCATTCACTTCAAGGATGGAACGTACTTAGGTTTGTAAGTACGTACCTGACAAAGGGTAGGCTGAACAATTGCGTTTTTTTTGTATCTATCACATGAGAGTTTGGCCTGTTGTTTGCCTCTTTTAAAACAGATTCAGGGAGACTGTCACTATACTTTGCAAAACATTTACAGTACGTCATCCCGACATCGTAAGGCTTAAAATTTGTTCAACGAATTTGAAGAAAAAGATAAGCTTTAAAGTAACTATTAGATTTTTTTTATTGTAATGATTTTCCAAAACCCAGCAATGCCTTCTTGCCTTTCCTCATTTCAGCTGAAAAAGTTAACTTCTTAGCAACCTTAAACGGAATCAATAATTTCGTCGGTCTGTTTAACAATGTCATTTCGTCCCGAGATTATTGGAATTTGTTTAGGACCGTTTAGGATCGACCGTTGCAGAAATTCAGGTGGGTTGGGGTCAATTTGATTGAATTTTACTCAATCATTCATCTCGAGAAATTCAAAGGTCAATTTGGTCCTTTTTATTTGTATCGGAATCTGACATTTGGTCTTTGATTCAATACTACTTGACGAACAATAGAAACACTTGTATATTTCCATTGTTATTTATTCCTTTTGAATTTTGGATAAGTATGTTAAGAAATTCGTTTTCTTAGAATTTATTGATAAAGTCGTTTACAATTAACATTTTATACAAGTCAGTGTTCACGGAAACTCCATTATTCAAATTTGATTTGTCTCCTGAAATGTTAAAAAAAGAGTTATTTTTATAACGAATAACTATACGAAGCACATCTTGTCTCCTGAAAAAATATCTGAATATTTAATGACCAGATTCGTTTTTGTTTCTTGTGGTCTTCAGTCTCTTTTAAAAATATACTCCAAAAATGCTTTCCTTTCTCTTCATCCCTATGTTCTTTCATTACTCAGGCCTAGTCAACACTAAATATACCTCTCACTACATAGATACCTCAGTCGGTTGCTTAATATTGAGTGTCTTGATTGACCGACTAAACTTCTAATGATCTTCACCCATATGTGTCAATCTTTGGCATGTTATAGCACTTTGGATATATTAGTGTATAAGTGTTGCCTCAATCGGACAGAAAATCGTATAATGTGATTTTTTATTTCGTGGACTAAACTGACATTTGGGGGGTTGTCACTTTATCGTTACATTAAAATAGTGTCGTACCCTAACTATCCTGAGTGATCGAAAGTTAATCGAAAATCGAAGTAGATCGAAAATGAAACTATTTCACGGCATAAAAAAAATTGTTTAGAAACTAGCGGCCCATATTTAGTTTCTATTCATTTATGTCAGACTTAATTTTATCGATTGCATTTATTTTATTGTTGATTTCATATTTAACACAATAAAAGTTCATGTACTATGTGTATGAATACTGTGTATATTGTATATTTAAATATATTACGTTTATATTCATAAAACATTTATTTACACCAATTAGTAAAAATAAATTCAGGAGTCATGTCACATCGATTCGATAAATCACTTATGATTGAGCCTTACCTACAACACTATGCTCCGCGCTTGCAACATTTAAAAAAAATTATGTCAATAGCAGCTGCCAGTTTAGTTCACAAAATTAAAAATCACAGTTTAGACGATATTACGACGGTTACCTGGGTCCCCTTCTAGCAACACTATCTACTAGCTGGCCACAAAATACCCTCAGAATTAGCCGACATACTCAACGCGAAATCTTAAAAACAAAACAGCACCAGACAGTAATCCGGAGCACAAACAGTTGCCCCAAACGCATACCGTGGTTAAGAATACAAACTAATTAACGGGCAGGTTGAATACATCCCGCCTCTCGTCTCGACGACCTCATTTTAACAGATTGTGTTACGACCCCACCGGCTACCATGCAATAGCACATTTCTGGAAAAAAAAAGTTAATCCGTACTCCTGGTTTTTGCAGTACAGAGAATATTCATTTTTGACGGTTGGGGTTTCGTAAAGAAATGTCTGCTAGGATTTATTTATTGTTCTATGGTAAGCCACGCTATGGTTTTACGAGGATTAAATTTCAGCCTGGAATTTTCTAACTTTTTTTTTTTTAACACACGCACGGCACAAGTCTCGTCTCATACAAAGATGGAACGAGCAGTGATCTTGCTTGTTTACTGCGTGCAGTCGATTTATTTATTTAAGTTTAAGTCAACAATGTCTGCCATTACTGGGCAAACCTCCCTCAATATCTTCAAGGATGCCCCGTCTCCAAGGTTGTATAAGGTACCTACATGCTCAAGATTTAAGAACTTTGCAAGTAGGTAAGCACTACGTTTCCTGTTTCCTTGCGATTAATTCTTTTGATCTCTAAGATTCAGAAAGAATTTATCAATTTAAAAATTCTCAATAATATTTACCAAATTTGATGTAGGAGTTGAACCAAATTGAAAATCGTTATTGAAATACTATAAGAAAACATTCTGGTTAGGGTAAGGTAAGCTAACATGCTGGATACCCACTCACATACATATATACACATACGCACATACAAAATATGTGAAATTCTCACACATCGAGAGCTGCTTAATTCATATCTAATTTTATTTTTCTATTCATTAGCTTGATCAATTTCATTGTCAGCTCCGACGCAAGTACTATTGTTACCTACTTGGGCTGCCCCATTTTTATCCGACTTACCAAAAAGGAGGAGGTTCTATGTTCGACTTCATGTATGTTTTTTTTATGTATACACAATGTTTGAAATAAAATAAATACTTTTGTTTTTTTTTGTATTTGTAAATGGTTTAGTCGGTCCTCGTGTATGAAAGTATTTCTGAAATCTGACGCCCACACTGCGTTACCGGTAATAAAGTGTGGGCTGAAATTTTAATGACGAGGAAAACCGTTGTTGCGAATCCGTGTCTATATGTGGCATGTTTACATATTTAAAGTGTTGATGTAGTACTTACATGAGACTTTAAGCTTCATCACCCTATGGTAAGTCAAATAGGAAGAGAAAACATTGATCTTGAAAATGAGGGGTAATTTGCTGCCAAACTTATTACCCAGAACTTCGGCAGTTGACAAGAAGTTTAATTAAGAGTAATGACTGTAATTTTAAATCTCTTGGTAGGGCTACCGGAGCTAAAGAATTTTGAAGATTTACGTACTATTTGTCTCGATATGAAATAGCATGTACATATTTTAAACATCTTCTAGGCACCTCAATATAGGTACCACGTCAAGGAGCTTTTCGTGATAGTGTGAATTCATTTAGAAGAAAGAAAGAACTGACGTATATTTAAAAACTTGTTATGCCGATCCCCAGTAACATAGGACTATAGGACAAGGTCAAAACGATAATAATGATGATGACTTAAGTAAGTACTAATTTTATGAGTCAATAATCACTAATACAAGAAGCTAAATACAATACCGAAGAATGCTAACACAAAGCGTAGAATTAGCCACAAATTAACAGCGAGAAACTCAGTCTGTCTATTGAAAATTTCCTAATAATGGTATGGCGTTGATATATTCCAGAAGCATTTGACTCATGGACATGGAGAATGGACTGAGTTTTCCCTATCCATTAGTATCCAGAAGGCCAATTCTACCAATAAAAAATGGTCGCATTTAAATCGCAATATCATCGCGATGTCAAAAACTTGTTAAAATTTTGGTAAATTAGAAGTGTTTTGCCAGTTTGCGACTGCGAAGTGAATTTTAACGTTTCTTAAACCTCAGGTATGAAGTAAATACGGGCATAAAAGTGTGAGGGTGATAAAGCGAACTTGCTGGCAGTTGTTGTTTTTTCTACGATTCTGTTCGGGCCACATCACAACCTTGCGATGTCACCTTCCACACTACGATCTACAGAAAAGACAGTTATTGATCGCACAGTCGCTTTGTCTCTTTCGACAGAGCGGTCAATTTTGTAAAGATATTGGTCAGTCCATTCTCTATGTCTATGGTTTGACTCACGGTGCTATAGTGATCAGGGCTTTGTCTGTAGAATGATTGGTATGCTGTTTTGTTTGTGTTGGTTCTGCGTTGTCGAGAGAATAGAATATTTCACACTGTATTTTGGAGTTAATAAAGTTAAATTAATTCGTAGCTCTCTTTATTTCTTTATGCAAATGTATCTCGTTCTGTGTTTTTGGAAAACACTTTGCTCTGGGTTAGTTAGGTATGTTTTGAAACTTTGTACGGTATAAATACCACTAATCTCGCACTATGTTTTCCCGCGGCTTTGTCCTCGTGGTCTTTCCCACACGAACTTAACATTTTTTGCGGGATAAAAGAAGCCTATCGAATCAGTACCTAATTCCAGGTATTACCGCCTGCAAATAAAAAACATACGATGTCACCTCTTTATTATAATTTTAAGTTTTTTCAGATGACAATTAGGTCATATGTCTTCATGCCATCTTGAACGTGGTTAGTAAACAGTATACCGTAAGATTACTAAAGTTTTTAGTGTATTTTAAAAATCCAGCCACCGTATTCTCTTCACAGTGTAACAATTTAAAATATTGGCACAGAAAGGCATCGCACATGAAATGCCCCACTGTCCTCAATCGTCAGAGAATGTGCGGGTAAATAAAAGATAGACAATTTTTAATTTCAAATGTAATGACTGGCTGTGGGACAATGGGATGGCTGTAAAAGGCTGTCTTACCATTTTGTAGGCAGGGCATTATACAACGTAAGGGAGAGCGGAGCTTAAACTGCCGATTTTCATAAAATTCTAAATTGAGCTATGAAAATAGTGTATTAATAAAATTTGAAGAATGATCATTGGCGTTTCTAAACAGTTTTTTTACCAAAACCGTTTTTTATAAGATCGATCGGAACGGAACAATTAATTTCGCTATGGGGCTGGTTGGTCCGTCGTTTCAAATACAAATTTATTCTTCAAGAATTAAATCACTGAGATTGTTAAATGAGTGTTTTGTAGTTCGTCAAAATAAGTGATTATATTGTGTGTACTATCAGCAGTTAAACAAAAAATCAACGGCAAAAATATATTATTTCGTGAGGTTAGTTGTGCCGAAAAATGTTGTTTTTTAACATAATACGACACGCTTCGTTTTTTACTTGCGTTCCTATTCTCATCGGAAAAACTTACCCACGGCACTTTTAGCCCCGCGTTGCCCTACTCTTTCCCAGAATATAGTTGATGAAAGTAAACAAATATAAATGGCACCGTTTTAAGCCTATAGCCATTCATTGCTGGGCATGGTCCTATGCTTTTGCCGGCTTTATGTCGATCTTCGCCTATTGCCATTTCACCATGCCTGAGAGCGTCCTTCCAAGTTTGTTGTTTCCCGGTCTCCGCTCAAGAACACGTCTTTTCTCTCAATGGTCATACGGCTACGGCTAGTCCTTTGCACTTCAGCTACAAAAATTACTAATACTCAAAATAGTAAACAATTTTGACCTGTTTACAACAAGATGACGACGGTTTAAAATGTAGTAGGTTGTAGCAACATTATTACTAACTACACGAACGACCCGACAAAGTTCAAACACTTACAAATTAATTTAAAATACTCCACCTACCCGGGCTTGCCTCTCCAGATTTAATTTGTTTAGCATTCTACTTTATAACAAGCGACGTCGCAGGCACGAATTATATGCAAAACGCCTTAAAATGCTGCTAGACTGAAACTGTGAAGACACGGACAACTTTGAGCATTTACCACGTCCTATTTTACGTTTTTTCAAGGAATATTATTTCCCTTGGAAGTCTCGGGCGTAATAAAATGAGTACTTAGAATTTTTTCAAGCGAAATTTTTACTTTATGGAAGCCGAGGCTGCTCTTACCGGTTCTAATTTTAGGAACCTTTGAGTTTCAGTAAATTTAGAGTTGCTTTTAAAGGTACTGTGGATTTGGTTTTTATAAAGGCGGTAATTACTAAGCCTTGAAATTAAATGGAGTGAATCAGTTCTCTTTACTTATATTGCTTCTTATCTTTTAAGGGTTGCTGAAGGCAAATATTTTTATACGTTACCAAAACTTCAACTCTAAAAATTCCGGTTGAGCTTGGCGGTGATTATAGAAAAATGCTCCTGGAAGCCTCTCTTCGATCTGCCTTTATACTGCCTTTAAAAACTATTTACTATTTATTACCCGACTACGGCGAAACCGAAAAGGAAGGATATTGGTTTTAGCAGTCTATGTAGGTATGTATGTATATAGATATAAGTGTAATATAGCGCCTAAACTATTCATCCGATTTTGTTGAATAAGGTGTCAATCGACTCGTTATTATGGCTGTCCGGGTAAAAAAGGCTACAAAAACCTGTAGTCGTCTTACAGTTTTTAGTAAACTTTTTGCTTGTTTATTGATCAAATTTTGAGATAAAATGGTGTGAATATAAATACATTTTAAATAGAAAGAAATTCCTGGTCTGCTATTACTATTTTCTATGGAGAGAATAACACTGCTAATGACGTATGTTTCCAGTTCGCAGCAAAGTAACATAAACATAGTTACTTTAACTTGAGATGCTCATCAGTTTTCCTTTCTTGAGTAAGTTGATATCCAATTTGAAGTAAGTTGAACAAAGGGGAAGTTATCAAAGGATTCTCATTATAGTGTGAGTGTGTATCTGATGCGAGTAGTTACACTGTGGAGATGAAAAGGACTAATGAACACTGAACTTGTCTAGTTTAAAGTTAGTAATTTTGAAAGTTGAAACATCTAGTCATACGGGTGTATTTTGCAGTAGTAGAGGTCTTTGCAAAGGTGCTATTCCAGGAAAGTACTATAACCATAGCACCTACATCTGCCAACAGGCAGGTTTGGTGTGTGTTGAATGTTATGAGGGCTACAGTTACAGGCACATAACATGAGATAATTATACCAGATTTGTCTATGAATGAAAAAAAAGAAAAATAATGGCAATGCATCTCCGATTCCTTTGGTGGATACCACCTATATTGCAAATTCCATTTGTAATATTGCCAAGCAAATTAACAAACTATTAAGGACCGCTTGAGCCACTAGTAGTACTAATACAGGCACCGAGTTAGTATAGTAGCTATCTCGAGCCCATGTATGACATATGTATTTTAATTTAACTGTTAGCTACTAACTCTGAGTTAAGTATTTGGCGCAACTGGGCCTAAGTGAATTATTTTTATATACCTATGCTTTGTCTATGGAGGTGACTAAATACTACTATTTAAGTATACTTGATATCAATAAAAACACTTCCGATTATTAATAGGTTTGATAATTAACACAATTGAGTCACAAATTGTCTGTATCGCCTTCTCGTTATTATTAATAAGTACCTGGGCGACCGAGCTCTGCTCGGGTGAAAATAGAGAAAACGACGTTTTCTAAAAATGAAACTTAGCTAGATCGTTTTAGCATCCCCGAAACCGCCTACGTACTAAATTTCATGAAAATCGTTGGAGCCGTTTCCGAGATTCTGATTATATATATACAAGAATTGTTTGTTTTAAGGTATTAAATTTATCAGCAGACATATTTGGCAATTAACACATTCATGCATCACTTCAAATATACGTAGGCACCTACTATACTTTGTGTTTCCATCATAGTAACGTGTGAAGGAACTATATTTATCTGTTAAGTTGATTTCGTGTAGGTAACATCCACAAAATTGAATACCTAAAGGTCTACAGCTACCTATTTTATGGGTGTATATTTTGGAGTTCTGAGCTATGTAGGTACACCTACAACAGTTAATTATGTGAAACCACTATGATGATGTGGTCAGAAACCATTATCAAGCAGGTAAACACTGTACCTACTTACAATCCACAAGTCATCATATATTTTGTTGCTTAATATTGGGTCATTCATCAAAAATTATTATGAATGAAAATGAGGAAAAGTATTGACATAATATTCATAACAGCCTTCACATGTTGAAATGGGTAAGAATCAGCCAATAAGTAGATAGGTACCTACTACTTATTGCCATATAGGTACTCGTACATTGTATTGTGTGCAAGAACGTACGTGCCAATATTTCCGATTCGGTAACGAAGATGACTCACATTGAGCACCTGTGCTCTAATCAAAATTCGATAATACTGACTCATTTGAACATGTCACCTGTCAAATGCCTAAATAGAAGATTGGTCTCTTCCAATATGTCTTTTGTTCCAGCGTGATGTAGTTCTAAAAACATAATTCAATTACGTACCTACTCTCTTCTTCCGTAATCTCTTACTACTTTACCGTACTATGTCCTAATCCATCTATAATATAAAAATGAATCGCTAAATGTCTTGCTAAACGCAAATCTCGAGAACAGCTGAACCGATGTCGCTAATTATTTTTTTGTTGTGTTTGTTATTGTTGGGAGAAGGTTCTTATGAAAAAAAAATAAAGAAAAAGAAATTACCTTACCTACATAGGTACAGTAGGTATGTAGGTAGGGTAGGGTAGGTAAGGTAGGTAGGGTAGGTAGAGTAGGGTAGGTAGGGCAGATTAATGTTTGGTGTTTTTATGGCAATACAAAGTTTGCCGGGTCAGCTAGTATAGAAATGAATGGAAATATATTTATTCGACACAGGCACAACACAACAGCAACAAACATGGAGTAAAAGACAAAAAAGAAGTGCAGAGACAAATTGCGCTGGACATATATCATACCTACCTTTGTGTCGTTCAGACGTTTGAGATATGATTGATTCAGAAAAATCAAAACAACGACTTTTAGGTATTTATGATATTAGCTGCATAAAATTATTAGCAACTTCAATATCGATGATAATCATTTCAGATGAAAGTCAGGGGATGCCTATGTCCACTACTGAACATAGACACGACTGAACTGGACATAGACATATCTAAGGGTCGCAAAATTGACCAAACCAATGCTAGTTACTAACAATTTTTTTATAGCCAAATCATTTCAATATTTATCCAACATAAATTACAGAAAATGAATATTGCTTTTAAACTAGGTACACAATCTCTAAGCAAAGCGAGCAAAAACTATTGAGATAAATTAAACAGACTTAATTAAGAATGAAAACTCGCTTCCAGAGGGAACCACACTTGGCACTATATTAATTAACTTGGCTGAATTAAAACTAATCAAGTTTGAACGTGAATGAAGCCGTGCAAAAGCATTTTCTTGACGCAAGTGGGGCAAACCCGATTTAACATGGATATGTTACAAAGTAACGGCACAGTGAATAAATGCATAGGCACTGTGTGTTTTCATTCGTAGGCTGGAACGTGACCGTAGAACTGAAAAATGGGCTGAAACAAGTAGTAGGTACCAAAAGTGCTACAATCTAATTCATCAAAATCTATAATTGTTTAGCACTTGTTAAGTAAGAATAAATTTTGCTATTCAGCTGCTTAACGGTGCTAAACAGTTCAGAGTTTATGTTCTTTTTTGTGACTGATTTTCTGTAAGCATCACTTTGAAAATGGTGTCGAGTTGTGAATTGTAAATCCACAATAATAGGCTTTAGGTATTTAATTTGGAACTTCGGTTTTGGTAATGATTTAACTTTATAGATTAGTAGCATAATACTGGGGCACCTCAACACCTCAATATTCCTTGTTCAAATCATTCATTAAATAAATTACGTGGCTCACTTCTGGTCGAAGCACAACATCTAAATTAAAAACTCTAAATGGATTCTTCGACACGATTTATAAAATAATTTAACTTTATTGAAATAAGAGCAAATACATTTCACACTTATCATAATAAGTACATTTCGATCATGATGAACCCTATAACGTCTAAACTAGGCCGAGCCTGTATCTAAGATGTTACTCGCTTCCAATGTATGTATTCATAATGTAACGATGAAGAAGAAGATTACATAAAGAATCATTAAAATTAGAAAAAAAAGTTAAAACTTACATTTTCATTAAATCTAGAATAAAAAAACTATGCCATGTTTGTGTGAACTAAAAAACGAAAAAGCGAACAATTTATTCCAAAAATAAAAGCCGTGTTTCAATAGCTTTTGACTAAGCTTTTGCGTTCTGTTCAACACACAGCGTTTGAAAGTGTGGAAGTGATGTGCGGATCAAGTTGATCAAAGGTGAATGGGAACCAAAAATACACAAAAAGAGAACGCGCTGTATAGTAGTGTATAAGCTGTATAGAGCATCTCTTTTGTTGGAACTTGCGTCTTTTGAAATGGAGCATTTTTACACGAGTTAGGTACTCGTGTAAAAATGTTCCATTACTTCTTCCTCTAATTTATCTTTTGCAACAACCACGAATGAAATCTTTATTAACTGTGAATACAAATGAGTCTGATAATATTTAATAAAATAAAATTATATAGTTTTTAGTCTATTTTGTCACCTAATTTTTATACTAATGCACTTCATAATATCTTCCTACTTAGCTCACATGAATAATGTACTGCTAACTGCTCAGACCTTTGACCGTAAGGGCGTTGATCTCTAATTAGCTTGATCAATTTATGTCTTCCGGATCACTATACTCGCTTACATATCGCTGCATTGCAACTATCATTGACTGTGCATATCCCGTCTATTGTACTCACTTATTAGAACGAACGAACGATGCATTCTTGGAATGTTGAGTGAACTATCCTATTTTTCTTCGTCGTGTTGTTGGCACGACAGTATCAAAATCAGATTTGGTTGGCGCAAAACTTCACCACTTCTACGGCTTCGTCGGTGGTAGCAAAAAGGTCACTTTGGCTGCATGTTTTGAGGCATAGATGGCAGGATAAATGCAACATATCTCAGCGCCACACCTTACTGCCACTATCCTATCCTCAACGTGAAGGATTTCGCCTCAAGATATTCAGCCATTTAGAAGTTAAGGTGATTGTATAAGATATAGCAGAAAACCGGCACTACGTACAAGAGTGCGTCCCTCAATTTCAATGTAATTCAATTTAATTCCTAAAATAGCACTTCCATTTACAAAAATAGCGCTGTGACATGCCAGAACAATATTAGGCTGTTAAAAATATCTGGGTGTAGTTATTTATAGCTGGAAATACACGCTAGACTCTTACCAGCGTAATAACATATGCCTACCATTTGTGCTCGACTACACAAAGAGCTGTTGATCAAATGTCTCAACACCTGACCTCTGACTTTCAAGGCAGGCATTATTGTCTGCTGGGCAAATTCTTCCATAATGTGCTTGTAGACACTGCTCTCGAACCAGTTCTTACGGAACACCCCATGAACTTCAAACATTTGTGAAGATCTGATTGTGTTCTTCTAGCTTCTGGACTACTGGCAGCTTGATATCAATTCGTCATTCTCCTTGAAACGCTAATGCGATGCCATCGTGTAAGGAAATACTTGACTTTATGTCTACCTACTCCACATTAGTAGGAAAACCAACTTGTCTGACGTCACAGATCTAATCAGTTTGACATCTCTGCAGACAGATGGCCGAGTGACCTATCGGTCGCGACGCCCGACCGGATTATGTGACTCATATGACCTCACAACATATTAAGGAATCGCTCTCGTATGTGACGTGTCATTTGCCAAATCCAAGGATAGTTCTGGTCATGGTTGAATACTTGTTAGGCGATCGAGCAGTATCTAAGACCTACACTTCAATTTCGTAACAATCACGATCTGAACGATTTTGTAGAAAATTCCTAATCCAGTGGTCGCCACATTGATCGGTCCCATGCGTCCCGCATCCAGCGGACATCGGTTCACCTGGTGGGAGGCCTTCCAACGCAATGTCTTCCGGTTCGCGGTCGCCACTCCAGATCTTTTCTGCTCGTTTTGCGAGCGATGTGCCCTGCCCACTGCCACTTAAGTCTGGCAATTCTTCGGGCTATGTCGGTAACCCTGGTTCTCTTGCGGATCTTTTTAAAATACAACAGGGTAATTGCATAACACTTAATCAATTTCAATTCCTTTAATTATTTTCAATATGTACACCACTGGATCTACATGCATACTAAAAAACTTTTCTCCTACCTAGGCATATAATTTTGTATTTACCCAACCAACTTTCTTCTAAACCTATATTGATAAAATCGTTCAATCAGGTTGTATAAACATTTGCTTGCTTGTAAGTCAACAAAGCAGGCAGCCTTGAACGTTGACATATCGACATCAAAGGGACTGCTTTTAAGAATGTCGATTTCTTTAACTTTTCCTTATAGGTATTTTCCGTCGAGATATTTAATTTTATTTATTTGTAGACACGTGTGTCTATTTAAGTAAAGAAAATATTCTTCTATTATCTATTTGTATTGATCGCTAATTCTCTTTCCAAGCATGACTATACTCGTAAAAAGATGGATTGTTGTGTGGAGTGATATGAAAGAAAAGGGAGTCAGTGGTAGTATGACGGAATGGAAGAAAAGCGACTTCGTTCGCGTGATACGTGTTTTATCCTACAGATGACTTTTAATAAAAAGTTTTATACAAACTTTTACCCCTATTTTACCCCCTTAGGGGATGAATTTTGAAAAATCCTTCCTTAGTGGATGCTTAGGTCATAAGAGGAATACGTGTGCGTAATTTTAAGTTGCTAGGGTTTGGCCTGTGCGTTGATACATCAATCAATCACTTTTGCCTTTTTAACCGACTTCAAAAAAAGGAGGAGGTTCTCAATTCGTCGGAATCTTTTTTTTTTTTTTTATGTGTGTTCCCCGATTACTGTAAGACGCCTGGACCGATTTGGAAAATTCTTCTTTTATTTGAAAGGGTATACTTTCCAGTTGGTCCCATAGTCATCAGGTCAGGATCTGATGATGGGATTTTGGAGAAATCGAGGGAACTCCTCAAATATTATAGGCATACATATAACGATTTTGGTATTTTTATCAACAATGCAATCATCTGCACTCAGAAAGTAACATTTGGTGAAGTGGAACTGGTGAAGAAGACCACAGATGGCCAATAGAATTCCTTAATGCTAAGTAGGTCATGGGTTATAAGATATCTCGAATAGTTTAACGACTATGATGAAGCAAATACTTATAAATACATAGTGCTGATGAAAATGGTACCATCGAACTGATCTGATGATGAAGCCGGCAGGTAGGCACTGGTACTCCGAAATAAAACAATGTATCCTAGTCGTGTATGGGCTTATTGGAATCGTCATGAGATGTACTTTGGCTATATATGAATTTTATGGCAATTGGAAGTACCTATCAAAACTAAAAAGAGATAAATAAAAAACTTTTTAACAAAAAAACAAACCGACTTCCAAAAAAACACTGCAAAACGAAAAATAACTTTCTTTTCCGAAGTCGGTGTCGAAACACGGAAAACAATAGGTACCAAAGACACCGACTTCGGAAAACAAAGTTATTTTTCGTTTTGCAGTGTTTTTTTGGAAGTCGGTTTGTTTTTTTGTTAAAAAGTTTTTTATATATATATAGATGTAGGTATCGATTTACCTCACGGTCTCCAGACCGTAGCCTCAATACTTACGCACATCGGATTTTCATTAAAATCAGCAGCCTCTAAGATAGACTGCAGAACATAGGTAAGCCGAGAGCATCGAGAAGGACATGTGCTGTGTGGTACCTTAAGATACCTATTCCCAGTTTTCTAAAAGTTTTTACCGTAACTTTAACGAGTCCAAAACAATATTAAATCTTTATTTCACTACTTTTCACATACTAATCTAATCACACACAAGTGAACTAAACAGTACATTTCCTCGCTATATGTGATGGGTGCCGACTGTCCGCGCCCGATTGGACCTCTGCCCTCTCTTAATTGCGACCCAAGTGGATAATAGTGTAATAAGATAATGGCACAGGAAGGAACACGGACTTTGTTACAAGGGACCCATCAGCTGTTTTTAAATGGTCCTACTAATTACTTAGTCATCGGGGATTGTTGCACGTGAAGTGGTTCTTGAGTACTTTTTTGTTTTTTAATATTTGATGAGACTCCTGAGATTAGTACTGTCTTGATTACCGTGAGCTTCCACGAGTTTTGTATCGAGTGAAACTTCATTCGAGTTCTTAACTTATTTTCTGATAAGAAACTAGTAGCTGCAGAACTAATTGATTTGTTTGGAATAAGACTTCTTCCTGAAAATTATCTGGCTTGAAGCGGCCTGCTGAGTTTAGTAATTATTTTTGCTCTAGGTTATTAATTAATTTGAAAGTATTAATAGATGTGTAGTGTTCATGCTACCCCGAGACGTTCTATGAGATTGTGTAGGTATGTCTAGAAAAGTATTTGCCTTTTTCTTCTTTCATAGATTTTCGATAGGAAAATTCTTTGAAGGTGCACCAGACAACACAGGCTTAGGTACAAGTAAAATAATTATTTATATGTATTTTCTGTGTTTATCTTGGATATCGCTGGCAACGGTGCAAGAAAAATCGTGAGGAAACATGGACTTATAATTAGTTTATTATAATTTTGTGCTCCATTGGTGTAATTGCCGCATGGCATTCCAGTGCGAGGAAAAACAAATAAATAAATAAATATAAAACAATTTTACTATAATACTAGCTGACCCGGCAAACTTTGTTTTGCCATAAAAACACCTAATATGCATCTACCCTACCTACCCTACCCTACCCTACCTACCCTACCCTACCCTACCTACCCTACCCTACCCTACCTACCCTACCCTACCCTACCTACCCTACCCTACCCTACCTACCCTACCCTACCCTACCTACCCTACTTACCCTACCTACCCTACCCTACCTACCCTACCCTACCTACCCTACCCTACCTACCCTACCCTACCTACCCTACCCTACCTACCCTACCCTACCTACCCTACCCTACCTACCCTACCCTACCTACCCTACCCTACCTTTTACTGTGATCAACAGCACTTTTTTGTATTCTTGTATATGTAGCACTTTTTCTTTTAACCTTACACCAAATAAATAAAGTTGCCTTTAAGTATTTATACAAAGTGGGAGTCCCACCCACTGTATACAAGAAGACGTATGCAAGAAGAACCATGGTATGAAGAATGAAAGTACGAGAGGCATGAAAGAGGAATGGAATGAAAGAATTTGCACAGAATAGGCGCCAACTTCGTTGAGCGGGATTAGTATTAAAAAAAAAAAAAAAAAAAAAAAAAAAAAAACCCTACCCTACCTACCCTACCCTACCTACCCTACCCTACCTACCCTACCCTACCTACCCTACCCTACCTACCCTACCCTACCTACCCTACCCTACCTACCCTACCCTACCTACCCTACCCTAACTACCCTACCCTACCTACCCTACCCTACCTACCCTACCCTACCTACCCTACCCTACCTACCCTACCTACCCTACCCTACCTACCCTACCCTACCTACCCTACCCTACCTACCCTACCCTACCTACCCTACCCTACCTACCCTACCCCGCGGTTATACATCGGAATAAAACCTGAGCGCACCGTGCTTCATTAATATTTCTGTGTGATATTTAAATGCAAGCACGGAATGCAGCAAGGACATGTATAGCCGGCAGTATTTCATGCTAGTAGGTACCTAAGTTTCTAAATTGTGTAAGACTGATTGTTATGATAAACTGCACTTTTGTGTTTTTATATCCTTAGCAATAATGTACGCTTGTGATAGAAAGCACCTTTTGTATTTCCTGTGATAAACTGCACTTTTGCACAATTTGTGATACCTTGTATTCTATATTTTTCTTAATCAGCACTATTTGCACGATTGTATTTCTGAGATAAACAGAACTCTTGTATATTTTTCTTTTTGTATTTTAAGTTTACTGTGATAAATAAATAAAACATGCACGTAGTTATTGAAATGAACCCACACAGTATACAAGAGGATGAATGCAAGATGAACCTTGGTATGAAGGATAAAAGTGCGAGAGGAATGAAAGAGGAATGGTACGGATGTGTTTGCAATTAATAGGCGCCAATTTTGTTGGTGGGGATTAGAGTTAAGAAAAAAAAAAAAAAAAAAAAAAAAAAAAACCTACCCTACCCTACCTACCCTACCCTACCTACCCTACCCTACCTACCCTACCCTACCTACCCTACCCTACCTACCCTACCCTACCTACCCTACCCTACCTACCCTACCCTACCCTACCTACCCTACCCTACCTACCCTACCCTACCTACCCTACCCTACCTACCCTACCCTACCTACCCTACCCTACCTACCCTACCCTACCTACCCTACCCTACCTACCCTACCCTACCTACCCTACCCTACCTACCCTACCCTACCTACCCTACCCTACCTACCCTACCCTACCTACCCTACCCTGCCTACCCTACCCTGCCTACCCTACCCTGCCTACCCTACCCTGCCTACCCTACCCTGCCTACCCTACCCTACCTACCCTACCCTACCTACCCTACCCTACCTACCCTACCCTACCTACCCTTGGCTGGGCTCATGGACAAGAAACATAGGGAAAGATTCTTGGAATACTGTATTAGAGTAGCCACTGCGGTTATACATCGAAATAAAACCTGAGGCGCACCGTGCTTCATTAGTATTATGTATGATATTTAAATGCAAGCACGGAATGCAGCCTGGACATGTGTAACCGGCAGTATTTCATGTTAGTACCTAAGTTTATAAACTGTGTAATATTACTGTGATAATTTTGATAACTGTGCTTGTGTTTTTATCCCTAATTATAATATGATATTGTATACATAATTTCTGTGATATACCGCTCACTGTATACCTGTGATAAACAGCACTGTTTGCTCAATTGTTATAATAGCACCTTTTGCTCAATGTGATAACCGCACCATTTGCTCAGATGTAATATACCACACTGTTTTATTGTATTTTAACTATTTTTATAAGAAATAAATCATGCCCATAGAATAGATTAAATAAAAGTGGGAGTCCTACCCACAGAATATAAGATGATGAATGCAAGAAAGAATTAGTATGAAGAATGAAAGTACGAGAGGCATAAAAGATTGACCGGAATGACTGAGGTTGAGCAAATAAGGCGCCAATATCGTTGGCGGGGATTAGTGTTAAGAAAAAAAAAAAAAAAAAAAAAAAAAAAAAAAACCCTACCTACCCTACCCTACCTACCCTACCCTACCTACCCTACCCTACCTACCCTACCCTACCTACCCTACCCTACCTACCCTACCCTACCTACCCTACCCTACCTACCCTACCCTACCTACCCTACCCTACCTACCCTACCCTACCTACCCTACCCTACCTACCCTACCCTACCTACCCTACCCTACCTACCCTACCCTACCTACCCTACCTACCCTACCTACCCTACCTACCCTACCCTACCTACCCTACCCTACCTACCCTACCCTACCTACCCTACCCTACCTACCCTACCCTACCTACCCTACCCTACCTACCCTACCCTACCTACCCTACCCTACCTACCCTACCCTACCTACCCTACCTACCCTACCCTACCTACCCTACCCTACCTACCCTACCCTACCTACCCTACCCTACCCTACCTACCCTACCCTACCTACCCTACCCTACCTACCCTACCCTACCTACCCTACCCTACCTACCCTACCCTACCTACCCTACCCTACCTACCCTACCCTACCTACCCTACCCTACCTACCCTACCCTACCTACCCTACCCTACCTACCCTACCCTACCTACCCTACCCTACCTACCCTACCCTACCTACCCTACCCTACCTACCCTACCCTACCTACCCTACCCTACCTACCCTACCCTACCTACCCTACCCTACCTACCCTACCCTACCTACCCTACCCTACCTACCCTACCCTACCTACCCTACCCTACCTACCCTACCCTACCTACCCTACCCTACCTACCCTACCCTACCTACCCTACCCTACCTACCCTACCCTACCTACCCTACCCTACCTACCCTACCCTACCTACCCTACCCTACCTACCCTACCCTAACTACCCTACCCTACCTACCCTACCCTAATTTTCCATTTTTTTTTTTTTTTTTGTAAATCTAAACCATTCTCGAATCTCCACGAACACACACAAAAAATTTCATCAAAATCGGTCCAGTCGTTTAGGAGGAGTTCAGTCACATACACACGCACACAAGAAATATATATATTAAGATATGAAAATTATAACACAGAAAAGTAAAGTATCATAATCTGTGGCCTGGAATCACGAGCTCAGTCAGAACAAAAAAAAAACTAGACACTAGTGAGTACCTAGACGGTAAACGGATAGACCGAGGTGAACTTATAATCGGTCGATCCTATACACCACACATACCCTAGCTATTCTACAAGCTTAGCACGAACATAGTCATAAATAAAGATTATGGTGGAAGAGATAGTGGAAAAATATAAAAAATGGATATCTAACTATGACGTTAAAGTTTCACGCCTGAAGAAAGGAAGGCGCATTTTAATTTCAAATTGTTGGCGAGGTGAGTCTTTTGCGACTGTGGCGTTTGACATAATTTTATTTTTATTTAAAGGGGAATTTTTTGAAGGAGGTAGTTACCAACCTAAAAGATACCTAAAGATGAATGTTTCAAAAGCATTTTAAATGATTGGAATTTTGATTGATTAATGCTGAATGGTTTTAATATGATTGATGCAATACACGGTTTAGAGACATTTTAGCATTTTCTATGGAATAACAAACATCTGGGAAGGTATTGCCGATATTATTTTATTTTATTCATCCTGTTCTGTCCCCCTGCAGAAAAAAGGCCTTCCATTCATTTTCTTGGTTTTAGGCAATTCTGGACCAATCCTATCTGTAAGCGTCAAGCTCGTCCCGAGATATACTTAAAACAAAAAAACAACTACATGTGGACCGTCAGTTTCTTTGCAATCATATAAAAAGTAAAAACAGACTTAAATTTTTATCGCTACCTATTTACAAAGTTGTGTTATAATGAGTATTAGGTAAATGGTGATACATATGACATGATGTTTCGGTTTTCCTCTAGGTATTATAATACCTGATCTACTTCGTAAGGCAACCTTATAGGCACGTTAGGTACCTCTTCAAAACTGTTAGACAAAATACTTTCCTGTTTGTGGTCAAGTGGTCTGACATAATTAAAAACAACATCATGACATTTGACATTAGATGATATTTGAAAATATAGTTTAGGGATACTGTGGTAGGGTATCGTGGGGGAGAATTTCCATAGGATTTTGATTGATTGATAGGTTGTTAAACTTGGAGTAGGTTTTTAAACGGCCCACTTATTAGCCAAATTAACTTCATAAATATGTATGTACAACTACGTGTCAGCTACGTAAAATTGCTTTTACAAACTCCGTTCGAATAAAATTACTTGCCCATTTTAGTTCCACCGTTCAAATTCCTTTCAACATAAAAGCCTGGAACTATTACAGTAGTGGGCACTTCAATATTCTCTATACGCTTAGAAGGAGGTACTTCCTACACATAAGTGTGGCTTCCAACTAACTCGATTTGCACGCTGCTTCCTGCGGATACCAATTGATATGGTTTCAGGTTTAGTCGACTCGTGTCATCGCACACTTATGTAAGAGTGTTGTAGAGTCGATGACTTGCATTTGCAAGTTGTTTTCTATTAAAGGAGATACCGCTTGCTCGTTATTCAAATACTTAAATAGTACCTACAAAATCAACTTTACTATTCTATTAGGTAGGCCTTCTAGATTTCTAGAAGCTTGTTAACATTTGTTAACTCTTATCTCATTTAAATATTCTTTTTTGGTTTCTTACGACTTATTGTCGGGCCTACGTTGTCCCCTCCATATCTAAGCACTAATGTTGTAACATGGAAATATTTTAAAAACAAACCAATTTATTTTAAAAGAGTAACCGTGGAGTTTCTTGCCGGTTATTCTCCATAGGAAACGGCCAACCCGAACCGTGCACCTTTTGTCGACGTTTTATAAGTGCCCATGTAGGCCTATGTGAAATAAAAAACATTTGATTTTGATTTATTTTTCGAGTTTACTCCTTTACTTGGCAGAAAGCCTTGTAAAGGAGTCGGATCGAAAAGTTGATTTGAACGTTCACTAAGGAACTTCGCCTTGTGCAGGTCTGGTTAAATTACAAGCCAATGAAATAATCTCTCTCTCTCTCTGTCATATTCGCTACAAAAATATCTACAGGTAAGCATCAAGTTTAGTGTACGAAGAAACGGAACTAAATGCCAGCATAAAATCTGCCAGAACCTACCTTCTGAAAGAAATTGGGGTGTTTTATTTTATTCATAACAGAAGACCGATACGTGACCGTCATACTTAAACCAATGACATTCCCTGAGCTCACCTTTCACGAATACATTCGTTCCTTTCCCTCAACGAACGTAAAAATAGGAGTGAAATCAACATCAAACGACAAAGATAATAGAGTAAAACTAAAGGTACATAAGGACCTTTCTGTGGCGTAATTTGAGTTCCCCAAGGGGAATTAGGACCTGTTGCAATCAGGCTGAATCCGAGCCTTCCTTTCCCTCGTGGCATAGTTTTTGGGCCCTATTAAATGCCCGGAATTTTCGCTGCAAAGTGCTTTTATGTGTGCATGGCATTTAACTATTTTGCTCCGCTATTTTCTTATCAAAACTTGACTGGATTATTTAGAGTTTTTCCGTAATGTAGTCCATTTTAAATTCAGTACCTACAGCTGTGATATTTTTCTAATAATAGAAGTAGGTAGGTAGTGTCAGTTAGGTACAATACATTTGAGGGTAGACACAGTTCTGACAGTTGGGTTATGGACAATTTCGCATGTTTGGACACAAATCATCCACAATATAATGGAATAACGCTGTCCCGTCACACCTGTAAATAAAATATAGCTTTGATGTCGCCCTATGTTTAGATATATTTTGTCTGTCTATTGTGTCTGATAAATAATTTTGCTGTGAATAAAAAGAGTTACTGCCTGTTTCTATGTTTCTAGGCCTTGGAAACAGATGGCAATTGTTGATTATTTTTTTTATGATCGTACATAGTAGTACACTGTTTCTCTATAACTGTTTCCTGTCTTACATTAAAAAAAAAATTGATAGTATAACCTTTCTATTTTGAACTAAAACTCAGAAAAATGGAATTTACTTTTGACTTTTACCTCAGGCCAAATTAAAATTTAAGTATTTTTTTGTTCTAATAAAAGAATTTTCTCTACCTATTTCTCTAGATACGATACGATAGCTTGCAATAAAGCTATCAGACATTAAAGTAGGGTTTGAAAATTCTTTACTACAAAACTCAATTCAGAAACCAGTACTAGATTTTAATCATTAGCAATTACAACTTATACAAATAACTTCCAGAAAATATTTGCATTAAAAGTCTCAAAGGCGTAGCCAGGAGCTAAGTCCAAAGGTACGTAGCGCGTAGCTCCGGTACTAAGAAACTGTGAACTACAGGAAATTGATCTTAAAATTGAGTTGAAAGCAATCTAAGTTTCTTGATAAAGTTGGTGTAGGCTTTTAGCGTTAGATGTATGCAAGCTGTAATACCTCTCCATGTAAGGTAAGTTATTAGAACTATAGGTAAATATTTTTTTTGGTATACACCACATCGCTTTTTCTGGGTAGAAAGATCGTAAAAGCCATTTCAGACGAAAAAGAATTAATAATGCAGTTCTGTTCAGTTTTTTACAATCTATCGACCTGTGTTTTTAAAGTATAAATTTTCCCAAAAAAAATGGATCTACAATCCAGTTTTTTTACATATATCTGTCATATATGAAAGGGAATCGTTTGTCCACAAGACAAACACACGTAGAACATGAATTGTAATCGTCGCCTTTTAGTAAAAAATTTAATAAATGTCATTTTGTACCTATTTGGATTGTTTCATTTTGTTTTCTAACCCAAATTTGACGCTTAAGTAGATACCGTTATTTTTACGACTACCTGGGCCTTTCATCAAAGCTTTTACTAATAATTCTGATAATACCCTAGCTTGTTATACCTTGTCGGATAGCTAATGAAACGTAGATATTTGTAAGCAAATCTGCAACGAAAAATGAGGGAAACTACAACCTCTTAAAGGATCAAGGTTGACTTAACCTGTAGCCATGTAACTGTAGATGGACGGACAGTGAGGGGAAGGCCAAAGAAAAGATCGAGAAGGATTGAAGTGAGAAGTAATATGATAATCAGGGAGTCAGTAATAGCGTGACGGTTGACGGGACGGTTTGGAAGAAGAAAACGTGTTGCGCCCACTCCAAGTGACTAGATGATGTCTAAAATATGCTGCACATCATCATCATCATATCAGCCGAAAGACGTCCACTGCTAGACATAGGCCTCCCCCAAGCGTCGCCACATTGACCGGTCCCGTGCGTCTCGCAACCAGCGGATTCCCGCAACCTTCACCAGGTCATCGGTCCCCCTGGTGGGAGGCCTTCCAACACAACGTCTTCCGGTTCGCGGTCGCCACTTCAGAACCTTTCTGCCCCATCGGCCATCCGTTCTGCGAGCAATGTGCCCTGCCCACTGCCACTTAAGTTTGGCAATTCTTCGGGCTATGTCGGTAACCTTAGTTCTCTTGCGGATCTCTACATTTCTGATTCGATCACGCAAGGAAATTCCGAGCATAGCCCTCTCCATTGCCCTTTGAATGACTGTAAGCTTTCTGATGAGGCCCATTGTAAGCGACCACGTCTCAGAGCCATATGTCATCACTGGCAACACACACTGGTCATAGACTTTCGTCTTGAGACACTGTGGTAAGTTGGACGAGAAGATACCGCGCATATATCAATATGTTAAAATAGACGATATTACTAGCGATGAGCAAAAAAATACTGGTTATGGTGTTCCTCAGGGAAGCATTCTGGGCCCAACCCTATTCCTGATTTACATTAACGATCTGTGTGATTTAGATATTAAACAAGGAAAACTCATATCTTATGCCGACGACACGGCGTTAATCTTTACCGCAAAAACCAGTAAAGAATTGTACGAATACGCTCAACAAGGTTTCAATACTGTGGCTAATTGGCTACAAAGCAATTTACTAACACTAAATGCTGACAAGACAAAATATATTCACTTCTCCATGCGCAAGCCTCAATTTAACATTACTAACTCTCATCTGTATGCCCATAAATGTGGATTCCACCCAGTTAGCATGTGTAATTGTCCTTTTATCCTTAAAACAGGCAACATAAAATATCTCGGGGTTATTATAGATGAAAAACTCTCCTTTAGACCCCATATTGATAACCTAGTTAATAGAGTGCGCAAATTAATTTATGTTTTTAAAAAGTTGAGAACGATTGCAGATTCAAAATTGATCAAACAAGTCTATTTGGCCTTAGGTCAATCTGTAATCCAATACTGTATCACCACATGGGGTGGAGCACCAAAAACGCATCTACTGCCTCTTGAAAGGGCTCAGAGAGCAATTTTAAAAGTAGCCAATTGCCACCCTTTTCTCTACCCCACTGATCTGCTTTACAAATCCTGCAACGTGCTGACTGTTCGCCAGCTTTTCATTATGCACTTAGTATTAAAACAACACACCATGCTTTCCTACAACGCCGAATACATAAATAATAAGAGACGAAATGATATTGTCTGCGATTCTAATGCATCCTCAAAATATGTCTTTGTAAATAGATTCTTTATATTCTTAGGTCCATTTCTGTACAATAGATTAAATAGAAAATTAAGTATCTATAAATTAAATTATTTAAGCTGTAAAAGAATATTCTTGAACATCTACTTAGCTTATCTTACGGTGAGACAGAAGATCTCCTGACTGTAACAAAATAATAATTTTGCTTTGTCTTTAATTTAAGTATTCATATACAGATATACCATTGTTAATTTATTATTATTATAAGTTTTAAGCACTTTATAGTCTGAAACACAGGTTCAACCTAGTTCAGGCAAATAAGCAACTGTCTTCTTTTATATTTTTAAGATATTTTTATTGTAAAATGTGCCTTATGTTATAAATAAACGATATTATTATTATTATTATTCCATTTATTTATTTTATTTACATATCTTTACATTTTTAAATATTTATCTATAAAAAATTAAATAAAAAAACATTTAAAAATACAAAAATAGTAGCCCACCGGTATCGGGAACAGGGTCCAAGCTACCGGTGGTCAGGGCTCCTTAGAGAGGAACCTCCTAACGATACGCGCCGTGTCCAGGAGTACCGCTTTCTGGATCAAGCCCTTGATCCAGCTGCCCAACGAGAGCCTCCTCAGATGTTCGTCGAGGCTCTTGGCTATTATGCCATTGGCCGTAACGACTATCGGCACAATGACTGCTGTATTCACATCCCACATGTCGACAACCTCGCGAGCCAGATCAAGATATTTGCTTTTCTTATCTCTCTCAGCCTTCACGAGGTTCTCGTCATGGGGAACCGCTATATCAACAATCATTGCGCGACGCTCTAGTCGGTCTATCACCACTATGTCAGGCTTATTGGCAACAATAGTCCTGTCAGTGATGATAGACCGATCCCAATACAACGTGACATTGCCATTTTCGAGAACTGGGTCGGGCTCATACTTATAGTAAGGCACTTCCGATTCAACAAGATTGTATTTCAGAGCAAGTTGCTGATGGATAATCCTGGCTACAAGGTTGTGTCTATGCAAATAGTCTCCGTTAGCTAGACTAGAACAACCGGAGATAATGTGACGGATGGATTCCCCCGGCCGGTGACATGCCCGACAGATGTCAACCGTGCCGTCTTTCACAATATATTTCCGGTAGTTGTTCGTCATCATAACTTCGTCCATAATCGCAAAGACAAAACCTTCGGTTTCCCCGAAAAGGTCACCAAATCGTAGCCAGGCCACGGACGCTAAAAGATCTACATCGGGCCCATGTAGGACCCGGTAGAAGCGTCCGTGAAGCTCCTTGCTCTGCCATACCTCCCTGCGGTCATTAGTATCTAATACTATAGGTTTGCGCCAGTTCTCGTTAGCCAAGGAGAGCGGGGTAAGGCCCTTATCCACCGCTACCACATCTCGATGCATACCCACGTCAGCTGCCTGGAAATATTCCCTAAGACTGCATACCTCGCGGTTGTGCAGGGTCTTAGCATTTAAAAAGCCACGACCCCCGCACTTCCGAGGGATATACAGTCTCATAACCGATGACCGTGGGTGATGCATACGATTTGCGGTAAGCAATGTGCGGACTCTCCTATCCAGGGCGTCAAGTTCTGTCTGAGTCCATTTGAGTATGCCGAAAGAATACATCAAGACCGGCATGACCCAGCCGTTGAAGGCGCGCACCTTGTTCCCGCCTGATAAAAGACTATTTAGTACTTTTTTCAGGCGGCCAAAGAAGCGTTCCTTCAACGACTGTTTCACGTCAGTTACATTGATGCCTAATGCTTCCGACATACCCAAATACTTGTAAGTTTCGGTTGAGGAAAGGGATCGAAGGTGTATGGAATCCGAGAGTTGTATTCCCACGGATTCCATAATCTCCCCTCGCTTTACATGCATGACAGCACATTTGTCCACACCAAATTCCATCCTGATGGCGTCACTAAAGGTTTCTGTAACCTTCAGTAGCTTCATCAGTTGCAAGTTGTTGGGGGCAAAGAGCTTGAGATCATCCATGTAAAGGAGGTGAGATATGACCTGACCTCCTCTTCTCAACCGATAGCCCAGGCCCGAACCCTCCAGCAGTGTACTAAGAGGGTTCAGGGCTAAACAAAACCACAGTGGACTCAGACTATCGCCCTGAAATATTCCACGCTCGATCCTTATAGGTTCGCTGTCCTCTTGAATCTGTCGACATCCTGGATAGCGAAGGACCGTCCTCCACTGCCTCATACACGACATCAGGAAGGTGCGCAGAGTTGCATCAATTTTATACAACTCCAGCACCCTCATGAGCCATGTATGTGGCACTGAGTCATAGGCCTTCTTGTAGTCTATCCAACATGTCACCAGATCCCTTCGGGAACGGCGAACCTGCTGGCTAATAGCAATGTCTATAAGGAGCAGCTCCTTAGTACCGCGGGACCCGTTCCTACATCCATTCTGAGAAGCAGACATGATTGAATTCGTATCAATATGTTGATTAATTTTAGCTCTCAGAATCGATGTAAAAACTTTATAGACCGTCGGTAAACATGTTATCGGTCTATAATTTTTAGGTTCCGCAGTACTACCTGATTTGTGGAGCAGGTGGGTTATTCCTGTAGTTAGGAACTGGGGTAGCGATCCTGACTCTAAGGCAGACTGGAACTGAGTTGCCAAACGAGCGTGCGACCTTTGGAACCATTTCATCCAAAAGTTGTGCAGTCCGTCCGGCCCTGGCGATTTCCAGTTAGGCAACGGACGGACTGCACGAGCTACATCTTGGGGGCTGATGGTAATTGCCCCCATTTGTGGTATCGGATCGCACGCTTGTTCGACCTCCCGAGTCCAATCACCCTCGGTGTGACTGACAGGCACCGACCAGATATTGCGCCAGAACGAATACATGGCGTCATCATCTGGTAGGCGTGTATCAGTCACACCTTGGTTGGGTCGCTCCCAATCCCTATAAACCCACCTTTCGTTGTTCTGGAATGTACGATTCTGCGTGTATCGCTCCACTCGCCGCTTGTACCGACGAATACGGTTTGCCCATGCATAGATCTTCTGCTTCAGGAAGTCGATACGCTCTGTGACGCGGGACAGATAATCTCGAGAACTGATATCAGTCCCCAAGAAAGCCCGCCTCACAAAGCGCATCACTCTAGGGCGAGTGTTGCCATCCCTGAAGCAGATAAGCTTGCCGATGAGTGCTCTAGCCTCACCGATACGACGCTCAATCCTAGACTGCCAGGCTGGTACAGCTGGTCGTGTAGTTCTGTCACTTTTTGGGAATTTGACGTTAGCTACACGACATGCCGCAGCAGCCGCACAGTACAGTATTGAGTGGGTATCGGCAAGGTCTTTGCTGCTATCAAAAACATTTGATAGCTGCGAATCAAGAGCACACACCAGCGCCCTATTTTTCTTATGCATGGGCAGACGTGGTAGTCGAGGTCTAAGCTCAGGCGGTGTGGAGCGATACTCGCTGAATGCACATTCGAAAGCGCTTCTTAAACGTACATTGCATTGGGTACTCACAGATATAGCCCTGTCGTCGTCATCCTCACCATCATGATCGGGTCGCGGTGAAGCACTGGGTTGCAGTTGCACCGCGGCCGGTGGTAAGGCAGGCGAGACACGGCTATTCCGTGATTCATTGCGCAGTCTATCAAGTACGGTATCATCCAACATACGGTTACGTTGGATGACCCGCACCTGATCCGACAGACGTTGGGCCGAAACGTTGACAGCTGGCTCAAGCACCTGAAACAGAGAGAGCATCCGACCACGGTACGCAGTCAGGTTAATTCCCCCCTCTGTAGCCCCAAAGTATGCGCGCATGACGTTTTCGTTGATCGATTGCGTCCATCGCATGCGCTGCACACTTCCACCGGGAGCGGGGACCCTGTCAGAGGCCGATGGGCCTCGAGGTCCCAAGCTGTCCGGCGGCCGGCGTCCTCCCCGTCGACGCGCAGGTGGTGGTGTCGTCGGCGGAGAGAAGTATTCGTCGCTCGAGCTCGACGCAACTGCAGCGTCCGGGATCGCTTGACTCACGATTGTAGATGGTCCCGGCGGCTGCAAGGCGGAGCTGAGCGACGAACCCGAAGATGTTGGGCGTGTGTTTTTGTCTCGGGCCTGGCTTCTCGTGAACATTTTTTATTCATCTTTGGTTGGCAAGTAATTTTTCATGTTGTAGTTTTGATTGGATTACATCATTACTATTGTAATTTTCTTTTATTTTCTTGGTTTTTCATTTTATTGGTGTGTTTGGACATTGTTCTATTGTATTTTTCTATTGTATTAATATATTAGTTTATATAGGAAAATTTAGAGATAAAATTTTTTTTTTAATAAAATTTTATTATTATTATTATTAACTTCCCGAACGCTGCCCAGCCGAGTCGGATTCGACGGTTGACCTCTTTCTCGAAGTTGGCCCTACCCAACTGGATTGTTTGTCGCCCACAACTTCGAGTGTAGAGTCTCCTACCTTGATAGGAGTGGGTGTAACATGGGCATTCAACATCACCTTGGTTTTGTCCATGTTCATTCTAAGACCCACTCTTTCGGAAGCTCTACTGAGGTCATCGAGCATTGTACTGAGGTCCTCCATGGTCTCAGCCATAACCACTATATCGTCAGCAATATGCTGCATGCCTTGGTGCAAATTGTTAGTACAGCAAGCAATTGGTATTAAATAAATAAATTACTTTTATGTAAAAAATCTGACTGTTCTGACATTAAAAATACCTTTTTGTCGAAAGACGAACTCTCTAGAAAGAAATCTGACAATACTGCCAATTCTGACTTTTCTGTCAAAAATCTGACTTCACTGACAAATAATCAATGGTGATGATGTAAGTCCATATACAGATATATATAAGGTATTTGGTATTATAAGTTCGCTATTTGAGTTAAGCTTCCAGTGACGACGTAAAGTTGTGTTTGAAGTTTGACAAGGCCTTGTTGTTGCGTGCCGTAACTTTTAAAACTGTGTTAATTGATGTTCCTCTTTGAGCATTGACAAATTGAATTTGGCGTAGGCTTCCCCCCATTCCTTCCATTTCCCTCGAGGAAGGCGACCCAGTCTAGCTGTTTCAGGGCTCCAGTCTTTCGATATACGGGCCCACAGCCCAGTCCCACTTTAGATGATCCTATAATCATAATAAGAAAATATTATTTTTGGGCACATGCGAAACAAAACTGGGCACCCTTTTTCCTTCCTCTCTTTTTCCACCTCTCAATCTTAACCGATGTCTGACTACGTCTGATAATAATCCACATATAATATTCAACATATTTACTGCTCTTTATAATATGAAAGCAAGAATATAGGATAATGTTATCATTTCCATGGATGGGAGAGAGAGCAGAAAGTAACGACCGTTTCCGACATATACCTACTATTAGCATGAATACAACCTGTATAGCAAACGTAACAATATAATGGTATAGTATATTCAAAAAGGGTGCATAATACCCGAAATGTTTTTATAGTTTTTGCGGCTGACGTTCGCTTATCAAACACGTTGATCTGATGTTGGGTCAGGGATATAGAACGGAACATTTACGCTATCAGTCGTTTCTACCACGACTAATATTTTTATACACATGGTATAAATGATTGATACTGGCTAAAATACTCTTCAAAGAGACTATTTTTCGATGGAGTGAGAAAACTAATAAAAATAAAAATGTACTTGGCAAGCCAAAATAGTAACAAAGTGAGTTTTATTCAAGAGGATTCTCTATCAAAATTTTAATTTACAATCGAAGACTGGATGCATATGTAAATAGCTCAAGCATACTTATAAAGGTAAATCCAGCACACTCTGGGTAAGTAGCTACCTTCTCAGACCTACATTCCAAGTCTTCTTTTTGAAGGAGCCCTTTGGAAGGAGTGGAGGAACCACTCCAATAGACTCAGTCACCATGGACAATGGAAACAAGACCCTCAAATAATGTCTATAATTAACAAGTTATAACTGTCTACTTGATTGAGAATATCGGGGTCAGGGGGTCTACTCCCTAAGCACGAAGTCAGTAGTTTCGGCCTTCGTTACGGGCGTTTCCTACTCCGTATCACCTACGGACGGACATTTGCTAAGAATTAATAACAACACAATTTGACAGTTGTTCCTACACCCGATGTGTTTTTACCCACTGTTTTACCGAAAAATTGAACTTAACACTAGTTTTATTAACTCTGAAGTTTCGGAATACTTTCGGACGGGGCCGTTACTTCGTTGACGGCGATAGGGAGTAGACCCTCAGCCCTGCAACCAACCTTGTTTAATAAGAATTACTAATAAATTGCACTCTAAAATCAAGTGTCCCATTTTAAACTTCTCATTCAACTATTAAAATTATGAAGTAAACTATTAACAATACCATTTAAAACGTCCATTATTTTCGCATACAATAAATAAAGTTTAAAATTATACGAATCCGAAGTTTTCACCCGTAATTGCAAAGTTAAAACAGTTGATGTAATACAACGCGCTTTGCCATCAACTTTACGGATGCTGTTAGGGTCATCAATAACTCAATGTTCTGTTGAGTTTTTATTAGTAAATAAAAAAGCCTGAAATTTTATATCTCTAATCTCATCAAAAAACTTTATCGAATGATATCAGCCAGTATTTTATTCCAATTTAGATTAAATATGTATGGTAGGTGGATATAATTACCTATAGGAGTAGGGGAAGACCAAAGAAACGATCGTTGCATTGAGTGGAAATGATATAGCTCGAAAAGAGGTGACTATTAAGATAAAGTCCCCGTCACGAGAAGCTATAAATTTTGTAAATAAAGAATTCTACTAAGTTACGTAGCGACATTTCAATCAACAGCAAATAATCCCAAATTCAATCAACTCAAAGTAATATACGTGTAATACAAAACTAACAAACAATTTCACTTAGTCGGGTTACATTTTAGCGATATAAAGCGCTGCCGACTAATGTTTTGTGGTTTGCCTGTCTGGAGACTACATTTTAGTCTCCACAGGATCGTCCGGTTAAGCAGAATTGACCTGCTAGATGCAAAATTAAAAAAAAGTTTTCTTTTAGACGCGTTCCAGTACCGTGACGGAGACACAGTAAGTAGAGATGTGTGGAAGAAGAAGTGCTCCGCCGATCCCAGATCGAAGATCGTGCCGATCTTCGATCTCGCTGTCCAGGTTTCTTGGCAATGTTGTTCTTAGCCGTTTCTTAATAGTGTCTCTCCTTAACTTTTAGCTATTCACAGACTACTTATATTGGTGCTTATTTATAAGTGGCACTAAATATACTTTTAATGCTTATCTTATAAGTTTGACGCTTTTAGGCGAAGCTTACGGTAAAAAGGATTATGCAAGAACTATCAAACTGATAGCAATAACATAAACTTTAGTTTTCCTGATAAACCAACTGCATTTCAGACATCCTGACTTATGAAATGACATCCCTAAAGCCTGTTGGAGTCGCCCGCTTAACCAGACAACTTGTATTGTGAAGAAACTGTGAAACGTTCAATCGTATCGATCTAACTTGTGTGAAGTTGTGGACTCATGGTGACTAGGAGAAGTTATGAAGGAGAATTTATTATTACTTAAATGGAGTGAGATTATCTTCTGCAGCTAATCGAATGTTTAAGGGCTTTATGATGAAGTTTAATCGTCTGCCATCGACGGTTTGGACTGATTGGTTAAGATAGGACTTGAACGAACCTGAACCAGGGCAATTTGTCCAGGTAATAGGTACTTTAAAGAAGGCTTGGACTTCAGATGATAAAAAAGTAGGTATAAACGACATAAGTAAACTACGTAAAATAAACGACATGAAGCTTGGATTGAAATACTTATTTGTAATCCCGTAAATTTCTGCGGCAAGTATCTATTTACCTGAATTCTGGTGACGCCTAATGTAGGAACTGTAGGATTTTACTCCATTCGTGTCCGACATAACCCTTCGTTCCCCAAACGCAAGGTAAAGGTTTTATTGCGGGGTAATCCTATAAAAAAAGGTATTGGCGACCTCATCTTAATAGGCATAAATTAGAAGAATATCTGCATCTACTTACCCTCATGGAAAAGTTAAATACATAGTGTTATTTTCCGGAAATCGAAAAAATTGCAAAAGCACTATATACCTACCTATATTTACTTTGCGACAGCTGAAAGTTTATAATCGACAAAATAGCTTATTGCTTTAAAATTAAATATCTCTCAGGATCAAAATAAGCAGTTAAAATATTGAAAATATTCAACGTGTTAATCACAATTACTTTTTGAAAATAAATTCTCCCAGCTCGCAATTAATTGACCTACTTCGCTTTTTGTCACTTGACGTTAACAAACTACAAAAAAATGTAGGTTCCACTCGTTTCGAGGATATCTTAATGATGTCGGCTACGCCAACCTGCAGGAAATCACTGTGCAAGTTTTATTTAATTAAAACTTTACTCATTTTCATATTTTGTTTTAAGTTCAGGGTGTTCTGTATAGTGATGGTAGTCTTAAAGCTGGTGAAGGAAGCAGGGGTTATCTCCTGTATCGATGCCAGGAATCTTTGCTAAATGTGACCAAACTTATTTCAGATAGTTTGTTAAAAAAAACGGCCCAGTGCGAGTTGGACTCGCGCACGAAGGGTTCCGTACCCAGGGTGGCGTCAACTATGTATGTATGGAGACACCCTTTAATTTTCAACTATTTTTTTTTGAAATTTTCCTTTGTTTTTTTTTTTTTTATAAAACGTTGCCCCACACTAGGAATTTCTTCCTGTATCGTGGGTGCGTTTACAAACATATAAACTCACATACACAAACACCCAGAGCCGGAACAACTACCTGTAGGTTATACAAATATTTGTTCCGTGTGGGAATCGAACCCGCGACACTCAGCGCAGCAGTCAATTGCTCAACCAATGCGCCAACCGTGCGCCCTTTATTTGTGCTGAAGACCTTACTTTTTGCCAAATTTCGTGATTCTCGGTCAACGGGAATTACCTATAGGTTTTTGAAATTTCGACCCAAAACCCTATAGGTTACTCCCGGTTCACCTAGAATTGTCAATTTTGGTTAAACACAAGGTCTTACAGCACAAGTAAAGGTAAAATTCGGAGTTGAAAATTAAGATACCAAAATTTTGTTAATTACAAGTATTCACGAAAATCTAAATTTGCCCATATCTTTTTATCGTGTTGACTCAGGACCTTGATTTTTACAACTAATAGGGACTATAGACCTCAGCTTAGTAGCTGGTATAAATTTCAAAGAATGGTTGACAGTCCCTTTCATATATAAAGGGTCTTTCAACAAGGACGGGTCGTTGTTAAAATTGAATAAAACAAGATGTGTGTGAGATATTAACGAAATTTATTTTTTATTTGAAAGGCCCATTTATGCCAATTATGGATGGAATATGACATCGTTCAAATGTCCGCCGCGGCTTCGTATGGTGGCACTAATCCGAGAGGTACAATTTTTAATGACTCTAAATAATCATCATAATCGGTTCACCTAGTAAAATGTTCTGAGGTAACAAAAAAAATACAGTCGAATTGAGAACCTCCTCCTTTTTGAAGTTGGTTAAAAAGTCAGAAAATCTAACATCAATCTTGCCAAGGGATACCATTTACCGAGTAAGTCAGAGAACTTATTTGTGGAGGTCATATTGACAGTATCTCAATTTAAAATATTTGCATTCAGCTGAACCCGGTTAGATTAAAAGCCGACCCCAACATAGTTTGGAAAAAAAAGTTAAGCAGAATGATTCTTAAAAAAAATAGCTAATGGAACAAATACAGTGTAGCGCTTTGCCGCAAAAAGCCAAAGCCAAGCTTACCTCAGTATCCGCAGTGAAAATAGAACGGTAACTGTCTTTGACAACTGCGGAGAGCGAACTAAAATCGACAGCGATTTTTGAGAAACAAGCTGCAACTTTTTCACTTTAACTCAAGCTTTAGTTGCCTCGTTGGTCGAGTGGTCGAAACGCTACTTTTGAGCAAGAAGCCCTGGGTTCGATTGCCGGATCGTGCAAAGTGTTATTGGGTTTTTCCATCTGGCACTTCTCAATAGCAGACAAGAGTCTGGTTTGTGCCCGGTCTATGGCAATAGGTTCGCCCCATATTTCATGGGACTTAAACATAAAAAAAAAAAAAAAAAAAAAAAAAAAAAAAAATACAGTGATATCCATAACATAAATACTAGGAACAAACACAAATTTGTAGTACCTACAACGAGGCTCAAGAAAATAGGTGGCTCGTTTAGATGTCAATGTGTACGCTTTTATAATAAGCTTCCAAGCGACGTACAAGGTTTAAGTGTTAATAAATTCAAATCTTTCATTAAACGTAAGTTGTGCCAGAAAGCGTTTTATAACATTAAAGATTACGTTGAGGACAAAAAGGCTTGGGATTGAGCTGCTCCAATTAATTTCGTTTTTTTATTTTTTTATATTTTGCTTCGTGGATTTAGTTTTTAATTAGGTATATTTTAATTTTTTTAATTTTTCTTGCAATGACAAGAATATTTACTTTTTAAAGTATTATATTATTTTATTTTAATTATTGTGAATGTGAAGACTATGTGGATTATTCTTTTTTTTAATTTTAATTTATCTTAGTTAGTTTTTAATCATGGTCTGGCAGTTTGAGTATTTATGCGGCCTACCCGAATGTCCTTTCTTTGTTCGTCAATTCGTTGAGCTCCTTAAATTCTAAGTTGAGCTGCACGGTTATTGACAAATGCGTGCACTGACTGGACAGGTCCACTCAATCTGGCTGGTTCTTTTCTCAAAAGACCATTTCAGACATCAGTCTACATGGTCTTCACATGATCTAACCAAGTTTTTGTCTGGACTTTAAAAGAGACTGTGACCTCTGAGTTTGTTTCGGCCTTTCTTCTCAGAGTAGTCAGACAGGAAACGCCGACCTCATCTAGTTTTAAAAAATATGATCGACATGTGAAAGTGTTTGTACAAACCAACTTACAGAAAATAAATCATTTATCATTTATCATTTATCATAACTGACGATATGTGAGAGTACTATATATATGCACCTCTGCCCAACCTATCGGGGAATAGCTGGAGAAGCTTTAAATTGATAACAACCTGGTTATCGTGGTGGCACATATGTTGGATCATTTGGTTCCCTTCATGATGGTTGAGCTGAGTGATGCCAATCCATGCGTCATGTTCGTGAACGGGCGCCATCAGTTGTGATGGGTCATAACTTGGTTGCCTCGGCCTGTTTTTAATTAATTACCTATTGTATTTTGAGGTTGTTTATTTTACTCTAGAAACTTTTACGTGCACGTCTTTTACATCGTTCTCACATGTATGTGTAATTTTACAACAAGAATGATGTAATTGAAAATTATTGATGGAAAAGAGTGTCCGTGGAGTTTGTTGCACATTATTCTCCATAGACCTACTGATGCTTGCGAATGTGCAACTAGATTAATAATATTTTTTTTGTATGACCATTCCAAAGTATATAAGGTTTATTTGAAATAAACTGTTTGATTGTATAATTTCGATTTGATTTTGATCCTATATCTACGCAAAGTAAAGGACAGAATTTTTCATTTAATTAACAAAATTCATCCCACATTTTTCAATGCATACCCACCTAACAATACAAAATTCAAACGAAGATGAATTGTTCGTAAAACAAGGGATGTCAACATACCGTTAAAATAAAAGAGAACGTCCCTGTGAAATTGATAAACAAATTGGCAGCTTAATGAGTTTTATTTGTGTTAGCACTGAGGTCCAAATTCCGGTAACCCAGTTCGGACTGCTGGTGTTGTGGTGTTGTGCGTGGATGGCGAATTATTCGCTATCGTTGTTTCGGATTTAGCACATCTTGTTATGCTTAAACATTGTTATGATCAGAATCGATTTATTAAAAAAAATATTTACTATCTATAGTTTTATCATTGGAAGAAAAAAATATATTTGTATTCAGCATGGCAACAAAAAATAACATTGGAGTAGAAAATAACAAATAGTAGCAGTAAAATATTTACCATGTCGAAAATACTAGGAAAGAAAATTGTACACACTATACAATTCAAAAGATCCATTTATTATCCTGAAAATTAGATTCTAATCAGAATATGAATGTAAGTAACTTTTACAATACACTCACACAAAAAGCCATAAAGGAGAAAAATCATTTCAATTTTAATTTAGTACGGTCCGGATATTTTCGAATATTGAATTATTTCGGTTACTCGAGTGTTTCGGGTACTGATAACAAATTGTTACATCCTTAATTGAAAGCGTACCTTTAGCAGGCGCTGCAAACGGTTTTCCAACAAGAACCGTGTGTTGTGTGGTTTGTGTTAACAGTATTTACTGCATGTGGTTTTGTTATACGTGATTATGGGTATGTGTGCTCATTGTAACGGGGTGAAATACGTTTCCTAATATATTCTGCTTTAAAAGGATAAAGTATCTAAGTACCTATGGCTGGATTTATGTAAAGTGCACTTTGATAAATGACTTCTTTAATTTAAAAACATTTAAACCACTGGTGGAGGTTAGGATTAACATTATCTTGATTGCAAAAAATGATTAATTCTTTCTTCACGCACTCATATATTTTTTTCGCTTTCCGAAACAAAATATTCATTTGGATTCTATAAATATAAATAACCCTTTAGGTATCCCTAAAAGTTTCTTAATCTAAATTCAGATTTAGATAAACATCATAAGGTTTGCTAAAATTTACTTCCATACCAAACGACTTTAAACAAACTCGTATCCGAAATCACCTTTTACCAAGCCTACCCTCATGTCATCCCAAAACAACAAACATCAAGAATTACTGACGCCATCGTCAGCCAAAACTGACACTCATAAGGCTGCCTTCACCCCAGCTATGTACCGTGCCCGTACTCTCCCGGGTCGGGGTGGCGGGGGGCGCGGGGGTAGCTGCCCGGCTCCAGGGCCGTAGCTTACATAACGCTGAGAAAAGCGGATGTACAACCCCTGGCTGGAATGCTGTCTCGCTCGCGCAATATTGAGCTGCGTTTAGAGTTGACGGAGTTTTCACGCGGTTGTTTTAGATGAGGCGTTCGTGATAGCGATTTTTCTTTTGGGTAAGTACTAGTTTTTGTGACTGTAGTAAAGGTAAGTGTTTATATTCTAGCAGGTTTTGGGATTAGATACTTGGCATTGTTTATTTCAGAAAATTATATTTATGTGTTGAACTACAACCTGTTTTTATTACCATCAAATTCAGACATTTTTATCGATCATAGACACGATTCATACAAAAATCAATTAAATAAATAAAAATAAAACTTGTTTACATACAGTGCAATGATAAATTAACCGGTTTCACAGTGAATTATAATACTACTTAATAATGTGCCAAAGCATCAAACGTTGGTATTACCTATATAGACGAAAATCACTCACACGTCAGTGATAAGGTTACCGCCAAACTAAGTCACACGGGTTATTCCCCAGTAAACATGTTTTGCATTATTTGATCCTAAATTGTAAAATTTCTTAACTCATTTTTATGAAGTATAATATACCTATTCTAGAATATTAAGTTCGTCACTTATTATGTATATTCATCATCATAATCGGCCTATTAATGTTTCCACTGCTGGGATACAGGCCTCCTCTCTGTGAGAGAGGGAATGGACCGTAATCCACCACGCGAGCCCAGTGCGGTTTGGTGGATGTCACATATCTTCGTATTTTTGGTTCTAGGATATGCCGGTTTCCTCACGATGTTTTCCTTCACCGTTGTGAGAGCAGTGGTGATGAAATAATTAACATAAAGTAAAGCGCCTGCCTGGGTTCGAACCCACGACCTACAACTTGTAAGTCGCGGCCGATACCACTGAGCCGCCACTGCTCCTCTGTTTGTCTGTATATTCATGTCAGAGGCAAATAAATAATATGTTTTCCATTCTTTTTTTCTACCAAAGTTTAAAACAAAGCTTGATAAATAAAAGAAGATTCACTTTTATCCAATAACTTACCAGTTTACCTTCCCAGATTATGAATGACACAACATACTTTCACTTTCATCGTGGGTGCCGCTCGCTGTTCGAATACCGATCAACTTTCTGACTGACTGACTGGCTCCTTGAGTCAGCAGGTTGATAGTCTAGACGGCATTTAAATGTAGGTATTATTTAGTTAGGTCGAATACTTCGTTTTATTATTATTGAGAGCTATTTTTTTATTATGAAAAAATTAGAAAATATTCTAATAAGAAAGTTTTATTTCTACTTAAGTATTATAAACCGCAAATTGGTTTTAATCTACTTCGGGTTCTATAAAACCCTTCCAAAATAAACTGTAGAAATGGTAATGAAAACCGTATCAAAATCGGTCTCATTGTTAAAAACAAATAATCGCACATACAGACACAAAAAAACACTTTAATGTATACCATTAAGAAATGATTTTTAAATAAAACATTTTATATTAAACAAAAATCGTAGGTAAGTAATAGTCATTAAAAATAGCAAGGAAAATTGCTTGCGCAGTAAACGCAGCCTTACTACGACCCGCACATGTGCCGATTGTGCTGACATTTACGTAGTGCGCTCCGTACCGCCGCGAAGACGCGCGTCCGTCTCGCGCCATTAAAAAAATAGCGTTCGAATTTCAAAAAAATATTCGAATTGTGTATTTTAAAATCCGAAATAGAGAGGTGCCTATGTTTTTTTTTATTCAGTGCTCAGTTTTAATTTTACGTATTTTCGAGTCTGTTTTGTTACTGCGTATTTTGGATGTGAATTCGCTAGGGGAGGTTTTCCCTGGGAGAGCATTGCTATAGCAACGAATTTACGTCAAGTTCACGGGCGACTGGTGCATTTTCGCTCGATAATGAGTAGTTTTGGAGATTGCTGAGTTTGATTAAAGACCATCTTCGAATAAAGGTGAGGTTTTATTTTAATTATACGATTTTTAATTAGAGAAATCATTTGGTTTTTGATTAAAAATCGATTTGTTACTGATTTGACCAGATTGTGTAGACTATTTTTACTAAATGTAAATTGAAACGGTGGTGTCGATTTATAATGTTATAAATAGAAATAATTTGAAACTTTTAAATTAATGTTTGACTACGTGTTACATTACAAACATAACCAGTTAGCCAAATAATATGATTTTCTTTTTGTATAAATAGTTACCTATTTTCCTTAAAAAAACAAACCTTACGTATCTAAATATTACCACGTTTTATCCTCATCTCAAAACTTGAGCTAGCTAAATCGGAATGACGCATAAATCAAGTTAGATATAAGTAAAAGCTATATTATACAAGTATATATATATATTCTACAATAATACTATAGAAACTATAGTCAGGTCAGTTTCCCATACACCATTAGCACAATGTCGTAATAACTTAACGCGAACTTACGTCCAGTCCTACTTAATTTATCAATCAAGTTTCATCCTTATATCAATAACAATAGAGTTGATTATGTGTAACGGAAAAAAAACCGGTTTTAGAAACGCAGCGATTTTTCGTGGCGAGGTCTCGTTGCTTCGTTGCGTAATGAATGAATGTTGACATTGTATGGTGGTAGTGTGATGGGAGTGGGGCACTATTGGTACTCGCAGTTTATTCGGTTCATCGAGTAGAGTCGGCTTCACGGTACATAATCCGATGAACTGTGGTACAGCGGCGTTTAAGTTAGGGTTAAGTTAGAATGAAGAAGCACGATTTTATTAAGTAGTATTTTACAACAGAATAATCTCTGCCTTTAAAATAAATATTTATAAATATTGAGTCGATAAAAATAATCTCAAACAAAATAGCACATTTTACACTTGTAGGTACGTATCTAATCAACGAATTTATCCGCTAAGGTCATGACTTACACATAAAAAATAATTTATACCAAAATCGAAAAAAAAAATACATCATCACAAAACTAAACTAAACATTTATCAGTGGTATTATATACGTCCACAGCTGGATATTTGATTTCCTCCATAATTTATTAATCTATGAACCGTATTATAAAGGACTAACTGACCGCCCGCGGCTCCGCTCGCGTTAATAGTGTTTTGTATCCCAAAGTATCATTAAATCGGAATAAAAAGTATTATGTCCTAAATCCAGACATAGTCTACCCGTGTAAAAGTTTCATCCGAATCCGTTCAACAGTGAAGGCATGAAAATGGAACAGACAGACAGACCGACAGAGTTAATATTGTATTTATAATATAAAACAATGACTAAAGGACACCGGTATAACAATGAGAACCTATAGTACATAGATAAAACCAGTAGTTACGAGTGACCCAATACACGTACCAAGTCAAAGACCTGAATTCAAATGAGATTACAGCAACCCGACAAAACGCACGTCGATCATATCCATCTGTATATATTTTTTAATAATGTTTGCGTATATCCAGCTTGAAAGTTCGCTAATTGAAAATATGCTTTGAAAATGTTTGGTCGTAAAATCACCAATTATTTCATCATGCACTGATTATAGGTTACTTATTAATAGTTTATTAGTGGTTGGCACAACATGTCTTCTTCCATACTTCTCTGTTAGCCCTCGTCTCTGTAGTTACCCCTATTAAAATAAAAATCATCAACATCATCATATCAGCCGAATAACGTCCCTTGTTGGACATAGGCCGCCCCAAGGGTCACCACTTTGACCGGTCCCGTGCGTTTTGCATCCTCGCAATCTTCAGCAGGTCATCGGTCTACCTATTTGGAGGTCTTCCAACGCAACGTCTGCCGGGTCGCGGTCGCCACTCCAGAACTTTTCTGCCCCATCGGCCATCCGTTCCGCAGGTAATGTGCCCTGCCCACTGCCACTTAAGTTTGGCAATTCTTCAGGCTATGTTGGTAACACTGGTTCACTTGCGGAACTCTACATTTCTGATTCGATCACGCAAGGAAACTCCGAGCTTAGCTCTCTCAAATAAAAAATTCAAATATTTATATTTCAACTAAACCATTTAAATGTACTTTCTGGACTTATCTTTCACATAGTCCATCCATCGTTTCTTTGTTCTTCTATCTTCTGTTATATTTGTTACAATGAATAAGTCTGTCTAGACTTGTCCCAAATATGTTGTGTTTGGGGTTCAGTCTAACATACAGCTTCTTTCTTTCTTCTTTTTCGTGTAAGGATGTGGCCACCTCTGGTGTCAGAGTTATTAAAGCCGCCTCTGGGAACCCTACATGTCTCTGACTTGGCTATTTCAGACATACATTTACTATATAAATCCAGGTCTCCTAACGATGTTTTCCTTCACCGTTGCCTATGATGTTCAACATTGAACGGACTGCTAACTACCAGTATTTTATATGGGACGACTGTCTATCTGATTTCCACAACCCAGTAATCGGGTAGTACACAATACACGATACAACTTGGCAACACCGAAGTCCGATTTTAAATTAAAGTCGGGTCCAACGACTTAAATGCTTTCCGTGGCACGGAGGGGAATGATATGAAATCGACGTTCGTGATGTTCTGTAACTTATATGGTGTACATAATAAAGAGTATTCTATTCTTTGAAATGAATGATGGTGGGTGACCATAGACCGACGTCGGCAAGCATTGATTATCATTGAAGATGCGGCTGCGGATGCAATGCAGCTGTTAGTATTTAGCCACGAGCTCCTATAACTCCCATATACGCATCAAAAATTATTACATTGAACATGTGTGCTCTAAATACCTCTATTATTATCCTACACGTGCGTCTTTTCCTGGTTAATTGAATTAGTGAGGGCACGAAGAAATTCTTAATCGAGGCTGATTCATGACACGGTGGGTCTTTCGGTACATGCTTAATTCGGTTAACCGGCTCTGTAGTGTTGGTTCCTGTCAAGAGTGATAATTAGCTGGACTTATTGTGAGAATGTAACGTGATATATTTATGCATATAATGTTGCTATAATTACTTGCAATCACAGGGTCCTTTTTAGGGTTCCGTACCCAAAGGGTAAAAACGGGACCCTATTACTGAGACTTCGCTGTCCGTCTGTCTGTCTGTCTGTCTGTCTGTCACCAGGCTGTATCTCATGAACCGTGATAGTTAGACAGTTGAAATTTTCACAGATGATGTATTCCTGTTGCCGCTATAACAACAAATACTAAAAACAGTATAAAATTAATATTTAAGGGGGGCTCCCATACAACAAACGTGATTTTTTTGCAGTGTTTTGCGATAATGGTACGGAACCCTTCGTGTGCGAGTCCGACTCGCACTTGGCCGGTTTTTTAGATATAAGCGGGCTATTCGACATCGATTTTGCTAGCCATATAAAAATTTTGAATAGAATAGAATTCCTTCTTCATCATCATCATCATATCAGCCGAAAGACGTCCACTATTGGACATAGGCCTCCTCCAAGCCACATTGACCGGTCCCGCTCGTCTCACAACCAGCGGAATATAATTCAGAATTCCTTACTGAAAAATAATTTTGAACAAGTATTGTATATGTGTAAAATATAAATTGTGTTAAGTTGTGATTCAAAAACTATTCGGTGTATCTGTTAGTTGTTTTTTTTTGTTTTAGCGTCATATTATAATTTTTGCATGCCTATTGGTAAAATATGGCTGAAAATACCTTTTATCTGTTTATGACCATGTACTGTACCTATATTTCATCATCATCTTCCTGCCCTTATCACATGCTACTTGTGGTCTTCGCAACACGTTATCTTCTTTCATACCGTCCTATCACGCTATCACTGACGCCCTTTTCTTTCATGTCACTCCTCGAACAGTCCATTCATCTTTTCTTTGGCCTTCCTCTCCCTCTCCATCCATCCACATTACCCACATTACTGTACCTATATTTGCAAAATAAAAAAAGAACTTATTTAAGTTCTTACTTAAATATAACAGGGTCCTTAGCTATAATTTTGTTAGTTCTAACTATGAGCCTCTAACTAAAATAATCTGAAAAACAATAATATGAAATGCAACAAAAACATGAATGTAGATAGATATGTGGTTGCTACATTATAGGTTTCTGGATACTTTAAATGCTGTAATTTTTAGTTCAGTTCAGACCAATTGAGACCTTTTTGCTTATACATGCATATATGAACCCACGCCTTGTTCCCGTGGGGATAAGCAGAAACTACAGAACGCCACCTGCTAATATCTTTAAATACTTCTTCTGCTTTATTGACGTTCATATGTCTATGCTTTTGTATTGTATCCTTATAATATTTATATCAAAATTATTATCAGGCCAGCCGGTGCTCTAATTCATTCATTCAAGAAATCATCAACGCTTGCGGGTTAGAGTACTGCGCACTATTTTTCGTATTTGACCAGATATTAGTAATTTGGTAAAGTACAATGTTATTTAAAAAATGTTAATTTAAATCGGTATAGCCTGTATTGTCTGCTAACTTAATTAGTAGGAGTAAGGAGAAATTCTTAATTAGCTGGTGGCTCAGTGGAATGTAATTTATAATTATGTCCTCGTTGTGCTAATCTTCTCTGTCCTGACTTTCGTCAATAATTATGTCAAGATTCTGCTTGTTCTCAGGCTGATCTTAAGATATTTTTCAAAAGTTATTCGCTTAGCTCAGAGGAGAGCTGTTGGTTGAGCGTTCTGCTTTCGTATGTCAAAAGTCTATGACCAGTATGTGTTGCCAGTACATATAAATATGACTCTGAGACGTGGTCGCTTACAACAGGCCTCATCAGAAAGCTTACAGTCACTTAAAGGGCAATGGAGAGGGCTATGTTCAGCGTTTCCTTGCGTGATCCAATCAGAAATGTAGAGATCCGTAAGAGAACCAGGGTTACCAACATAGCCCGAAGAATTGCCAAACTTAAGTGGCAGCAGGCAGGGCACATTGCTCGCAGAACGGATGGCTGATGGGGCAGAAAGGTTCTGGAGTGGCGACCGCGAAGTAGAAGACGTTGCGTTGCAAGGCCTCCCACCTGGTGGACCGATGACTTGGTGAAGGTTGTGGGGATCCGCTGGATGCAAGACGCACGGGACAAGTCAATGTGGCGACGCTTGGGGGAGGCCTATGTCCAGAAGTGGACCTCTTTCGGCACCAATGCCGCCATTTACGAACTACTGACAAATGACGTCACACAAATCCTGCATCGCGCAAGCAAAGTTATCGGCGCGATTTGAACACATACAACAATCCGACAATAATCGTTGGGCAGTTGCCCGGACCAGACCCAACACCCGTCTGGTTGGAGGATCTTCCCTTTTCTATGGAGGTTTGTGGGACTTATACGCATACCCCCAAAATGATGATGTCAAATTGTATGAGATTACATACCTTTACCAAATACAATTTAAATTGTTTCGATATTGCGTACAATTCGTATTTCATAGGCTTATATTGGTCGAATTGCATCTCATTCCGTCCATGAGAACATACTTAGTTTGCAATTTAAATCGTCTATTGGTGTGATATTAATCGAATCGCGTCAAGCCATTATTGAGGTCGCTTTTTGCTTGTTTACCTTACAACGTTAAAAATACGTGACTTCTAGCATCCGTGACAGCTTCGATAGAATCTATGTACAAAGTAAAATGTTTGTGGAACTATAGGATCTATGCGAAGGTATGCTTATTTATAGTGTTACTTGTAGACACCGGTATTATGGACAAATTATCATCTTAGCCATGACACGCTCGTAGTAACACAATTATAGTCACGCAGTTAAATAATAAAGCAATTGTTATAAGTACTAACTTATAATAATAATTGCTCTTAAAGTTATACGTATGATAAGTTTCAACTACTGTTAGCTTGGGAATACACCCACACTGAATAAGAAACCGATGAAAGTACCTACTAACAGAATAAATATAACAATTATAAAAGTGAGAATATTATTTTATATATAGTATGGAGTCTTATTCTTGAAGTTATTGCATGAACAAATATTATATGTATCAATATTTTGATACGAGTCATGAATTCAAGTTTGACTATAATCTGCATGTCCAGAAATCGTCTTTTAAAGACACTTTCAGTTCCTGACCAACCATTATCATAAAAGTTAGTTAAAAATTGAAAGTGTTTTGTTTACTGGTGCCTTACTCCACATGTCAAAACTTTCATTATTCCATTTTGAAAGAGAGAGATGGACCTATGCAAGACAAATAGCATTTTCCATTTTTCACCCGGAATCATGTTGCCGTTGACCTAAAGTAAAACCATAAGTTGATTAACTCTGTTTAATTTATATTGGGCATTTCATAAAACAGGCAGTGTATCGTTTATGTCACAATTTTCTTTATATTCTATGTTTGTGCCAGATTGTCTCAAGTAGAGCTTTGGCACTGATTGTCACACCGTTAACCCCGTTACAATAAGGACAAATAGGTTAACATTATGTATGACCTTTTTCCTTGACCTAAAATCTTCATACAAAATGACACTATACGCCATTGTTTGATCATTCAGAATTTATTATCATAGACCGCTGTCAAACGTGCCTTTATTGTATTTGATATTAATTCATTCATAATGCAGGTATTTTATGTTGTTGTTATCGAGTAATGATTTAATATTACAAAGTATGAATAAAATAGCGTAGTGTTTACTACAAGAATATCCTGTATATTTCAACAATTATTTGTCAGAGTCAACATTACTTGAACTAAGCAATCAATTTTTATATTCGGAATTGGATTATTTTTTTAATGGTATTGGTTCCAAACAAGATTGATAAAATACTTTACATAGTACCTAACAATAAAAAAATAATTTAAAATATTGAAAGACTGCCCGTCTTATTGCTACAAAAATCAACCATAATGTCCACTTGATGGTTCAATGCTCATCAACGCTTATGGACTTTTTAATACCAGATATATTAGCAAGTGGATACCTGTACCTGCATTAAACCTGATACAGTATCTGATACTGGTACGTCTCTGGTCCTTGTAATAATTATATTCTTCTACTTCCACCTCGCCACCTCTCGTTATTCAGAGTCGGCTTTCCTAGTCCTGGGGAGCCACTTGTTCCGCTGACAAGCATTGGCAGTAGATTGACCGCACCGCTTCGTGTCTTTTTGAACAGTCGTCATCCAGGCGATTAGCGGTTAACCTCTCCCTCGCTTTTGTTGTATCGTTATAATAATATTGATATCAAAATTATTATCAGGCCAGCCGGCTCTAATTCATTCATTCGAGATTATCATCAATTCTTGCGGTTTGGTTACTCCTATTGATTAATAGCATGCTACTACATAATGACAGGTTGACGCTGATGACGCATGTCATAAACACGTCACCGATCATCACTAACGAGCGCCGATCTCATTAAAACTAATAAATTAACGTGGTAGTGACAAGCTTTGTGCTTGACTGTGTATTATTTTGGTAGTAACAACAATAACTAAAATAACGGCAAAGTGCAATATATTAGAGTCGTTATATTTCTTTCTGTAATAAGCAAGGGTCTGCAAAAATTGGCTACAAAGAAAAGATCACGCGGATCAATGGTCCAAAATTTTGGAAGTTGTATATTGATGGAATCTTAAAAAATATGCAAAGTGTTAAAATAAGCGTCATCAACTGGGTACTTCTCACGCAGAAATAGATACTAGATACCTTAGAAAAGTCACGCAGAAATACCTTAGATAAAGAACTTACACCACTAAGAGGAAATAGGGGCAGAGAGCGCCGACTGAATTTCCTTAGTCAGTCATAATTCGAGGATTGGCTCTCGCCTATTGCCTCCTCCAATATTGGATAAATTTAAAAGATATTCCTTAAACTGCAAATGACAGTTAAATGCTATACCCCTATGTTTCTTTTTTGATGATACTTTATCTTTAGAAGCACTAGAACCCTCAAAAAATGCTCAAAATTGTGCTGTCAACAGAGGCTTAGTGTACAAATATAAATGAAAAAGAAAAACAGGGGCATAGTATCTATCTTTCATTTTCAGTTTTTTTTTTATTGTAAAATATGTGTAACTTCATTTTTTGTGTACAACAAAGTATATTCTATTCTATTCTATAAATGGGTCCCACGTGTTTGAGGGCGAGTATAACACCATGTTTTATAGTCATTTTCACCGGTGTTTTACCTTATCGCTATCGTGATCAAATAGATAACGAAATGCCTTCAATAACACGCCAATCTGATAGAATATCTTTATCGTTTGCCACAACGTTCACGGAAAGAGGGGAGGTTTGTCATTAGGCCCTTTATAAACGATTGACAAAATTATTTCCTGTTGGTTGACCAACTTTGGATATTGAAGTCTGATTAAAATAAATATCTTATACCTTTAAACGAGCAATTCTTATTTATAATTATTTATTTATTTAAAACTTCATGCAACATGCAGGTACATAGGCTGACTTAATGCCTGAGGCATTCTCTACCAGTCAACCAAGGGTGGTGGAGAGATAACATGGCAGGTGCATAAAAATTTAAATAATTAGTTATTGTATATATGTAATCTGAATCTCGGAAACGGCTCCATCGATTTTCATGAATTTGTATGCAGAGGGTTTGAGGGGCGATAAATCGATTTAGGTAGGTTTAATTTTAAGAAAACGTCGTTTTCTTTATTTTCACCTGAGTAGAGCTTTGTCGCCCAGGTACTAATTTTTGATGTTGTAAAATTATGGTTCTGATATTAATTTTGTTACTTAAACTGTGAATTATAAACATTACATAACATCCCACTTCAATTCCCCAAAGAAATGCAGATGTGCACTTATTAGGCAGTTACTATTATTAAGCTACTATTAAGCTATGAATTTGCCCTTTTATATTCAACGTCATAGGCAACGTAGGTATTCGTTAAGAACCTAAATTAATAAACTAAATTAATAAAAATAAAATTCAGCCTACTATAATGTTTAATAAGCAATTAAAACAACGATATTAAAACAAAGATCTAAAGGATTCTTAATACAAAACCAAATATGCTAACTATCTGTAGAGTAGGCGGCCATTTTGAATTTACCCAATGATTTGTCTAAATCGATTTCTTCATTTAATTTATAAAGAGCCATTACTTGTCCTTCCACCTTGTTTCATTCCTGAAATTCGTGACGTTTCATTTATATTCTAATAAAGTGTTCGATATTTAAATACTGGCAGTTGCTTTGCTTTTTTTATAAGCAGTGTATTGTACAAAGCTTCAAAGATCTTTTGATGCTTGAATGACTTTGAAAAGAGGGAGTTTAAGGTAAATATAACAAAACATCACGATAATATTCCCGAAAAGGTTAAGCGAAATGTACTAACAGTACCTACACATTTCGCCAGTTGGGCTTCATGATAATCATCATATCAGCCGAAAGACGTCCACTGCTGGACATGGGCATCGCATCCAGCGGATCCCCGCAACCTTAACCAGGTCATCGGTCCACCTGGTGGGAGGCCTTCCAACGCAACGTCTTCCGGTTCACGGTCGCAACAGATCTTTTGTGCCCCATCAGCCCATCGGCAGGGAAGGGGTGAGCCTATTGCCATCAATTGCGCCGACTTCTATCTGCTAATGAGAAATTTCGAAAATTTTGCCCGACCCAGATGTCGAACCCAGGGCATCATGCGACCACTAGTCCAACAAAGCAGTTTGTTATTTTTTTGAGACATTACAAGTTGAATTTGTTTTTGACACATTCCAAGTTTCGATTTTGGCAACTCACCAAACGATCCTAGAACAACTAGATATCATCATCATTAGCCTTTTTATTGTTCCCCTTGCTGGGACATAGGCCTCCTCTCTGTGAGAGGGAATCCACCACGCGAGCCCATTGCGGGTTGGTGGATGTCAGATGTCTTAGAATGTTTGGTCCTAGGACATGCCGGTTTTCCTTCACCGTTTTGAGAGCAGTGCCTAACTTTCTAATACATTTTTACCAATTGTAACTATTCAATTTTTTTTTTGTTTTCTGTATAGGTTTGTACTTCTGCCTTTATGCAAATCTGTCCTTCTGCTAATCTGGGATTTTGCTATTCCGGGATTTTGCTTATCTGTCCTTCTGCTGCAGAGGGTTGAACCCACGACCTACGATACGAAAGTCGCGGCCGTTACCACTGGGTCACCACTGCTCTTTTCCACAACACAAACGAGTATATGTAGAACAACTATACATAGTCCTATTAAATTACAAATTGAATGTAACTTTTATCCCAGTTAACTTCAAAGTTATTATTTTTAAACCGTCCAGTAAAGTTCTTCTCGTACCCCAATATTACTTCCTATTTTTAAATTATAACGTAATTTTCTTTTTATAGCCTCCGAAACAAAAATTATTTTTCTCTCTCATCCATATTTAGAGTCAGTGTTCCAAATCTGCCAGTTCCAGCAATATGAAATCGATTTAGTCTCCGATAACGTATATTTTTAAGTTAATATTATGCTGATTTCTCGTGGTAATACCATGTAGATATAATAACTCACTGAAACAATATGGAAACGACTTGAGAATTCTACTAGTCCATAATCAACAGCAAAAAAAAAGGAGATATATTTATAAGCTCAAAATGAATTCGATTTTCTAAATTATTTGAGGTTATTTAAACACGAGAGTTGATTAATGAGTTAAATAAATAAAATCTTAATAAATACGTTAGGGAAAATTCGTTAATGTATCGTCATAGCTTATAATAGAAGACTATAAGAAAAGCAAATGGCCGGTCTATCACCATAAAAACTAACCAGATAACCAGTTTTCACAATTCTTGTGTAGACTTAGAAAAAGGTACTTGAGTAACTATGACGCATATTTTTAAATATTTTGTTCTATATCCTCATATCACATGAGTAAAGAAACACTGATATCATGCCAAATTTATTTACACAAAACAACAAGTTGACATTGTCAAAATTTGAGATGAGACAAAAGTGACAGAAGTGAAGTGACAGATGTATACAAGTCATATACATCTGTCCCTTACACACACTTAAAATAATCTTACTCTGACGCCGTACCATGACGTGTCAAAACTATCATGGTGCGACTGGAAAAAGGGACATGTTTACAAGTCATATTGTGCATATGACTTGCTCTAAGAGCTTATGGTTAACCCCTGTTAAGGTTAATGAATTTTTGATGGCAGATTTAAATTGGCAGGTTTATTTAAAACAGACAATCATCATCATCAACCTTTTAATGTTTTCACAGCTGGGACACAACCTCCTCTCTGTGAGAGAGGGGATGGGACGTATCCACCACCCGGGCCCAGTGCGGGTTGTGGATGTCACATGTCTTCGATTTTTTGGTTCTAAGTCATGCCGATTTCCTAACGATGTTTTCCTTCACCGTTTTGAGAGCAGTGGTGATGAAATAATTTACACAAAATAAAGCGCCTGCCTGGGTTTGAACCACGACATACAACTTGTAAGTTACGGCTGTTACCACTGGGCCCCCACTGCTGCAAACCAAAACATAGGTTTTAATAATTATCATGTCATAATATTAGATTGCTGGGCCCAAAGGACCATGTTAGACTGATCTTAACATCAGTAAATTAATTTACTTATCAGTACAAAAGCCATTAGCAAATGCGTTTTGTGATACGAACATTACGAACACAACAGCTCTGACAATGACAATAACACAATAAAGGCACTGGACCGTTTGCTAAAGCGAAAAAAATCTATTGTTAATATTGCTTGGCATTCTTATCGTATGCTCTGGACCTAAGAATGGGACAATTTGTGTCCCGGTGTACTATAAAACGTTGTTAGGATTTCTGTGCAGGTTGACTCGACTTTTATATTCAGGCGCCGATTCCCTTGAGTAGCTGATTTTAAAATGAGAATCACGTCTAAATGGCTAGTCGTAATATTTTGTAAAAAATATGTGCTACTTTAGACCATTTTCTTAATAATTTGATCTGAGCAAATTTTGAGTTTTATTCGTTATACATAGTGTAATTAATTTGTAAAGTTATGGCTAAAACGGACAAAAACACGACAATCGCACCAAAACTGATGGGCGTATTTTAATGAAATCAACACCATCTCAAAGATAATTTAATTATCTACATTTTGATCTGATGCTTTTTTTTTTTTACTTTCCAAAAGAAAAAGAAAAGAAGTATGTAAGGATCGTGGCAGGTGGCGTTCTGTAGTTTCTGCCTACCCCCATGGGAAAAAGGCGTGAGTTTATGTATGTATGATCTAATGTAAAATATATTTTTCCAAAAAAATTCGGCTGTCATTTAGTCGTGATTCTTTTTATAAAATCAGCAACTCAGTGGTATATGCGCCTTAAACGCAAGTGATATATAGCTGTTGAAAATTCATTCAAACTTAATAGTTTGTTAGTTCTGTGATCAGCAGTTAAAGCGCGTTTGTCAATTTTTCGCGATAATTTTCACTCTAGGATCTGGGCCTAACTTCAAGCAAGAAACACGCCTTGGTTTCACGCCTTTTCCGTCCCCGAGCGATCACGTTCAAGTAATGTTATAACCTAATCAAACACAAGTATGTACTTAAGTAACCTATTTACTATTGTCAAGCCTTCTCACTAAAGACAAGACAAAGCCTACTACACAACACACAAAACAAAAGCAATCACACAGACACACACACAGTTAAATAAACAAAACTTAATTTTACCCAACACGGAAACTACGTGTTGTGAGTTAAACTCAATTAGCGAGTAAATCGAGCAACGCGTACGGCGTCGAGTGTAATTGCTACCAATCTTAATAAAACGCCTGCGTTGAGCAGGTGTGAAAAATTAACCGAACCTGGCCTTTTTATTAGTGCAGCGGGTCAGTTGGACCATCTGCCGGCGTGTTTGGTGCATTGCTTCATATAAGAGGTGATTCATTGGCGCCACGCTGCAGATGTGAGGGTAAAGATTTCTTTTTTGCTACTGTGGTTGATATGACGTGTCAAATCCACATACTACAAGTCGTGATTGCGCTCAGTCAACTCAAAATCTGAGCCTATTGTAATCAGCTGGACTTTTGTTGTATTGCTTGACTTATTGTAAGCAGAGGCTTTTAAGCACTTTGGCTGAGCCTAAGGTGCACCACAACACATCACCTTGCACTATATCATTAAAATACATTATATGCTTATTGCTAAATCGAAGAGGCAGATGAATAGGACGAGACGGAAATCATTTAAAATTTTGAGACCATTAACAATGCAGCAAATAAAAGCAGTGACCCCATTCCATCTATTCTTCAAACATGATCTTTCTGTTTAGGAGGTAGCTGTGCTTGGCTTTCCGTAGAGACAGTCATTAATTTAGCGTTTCTTGGCCGAGATGGATCGATACGATGGTCATTGAAAGACCTCAGTGCTTATTTCCCCCGAAGAGTCGCTTTTAAGCGAGTGATTTATAACATTATTGTATGTAGGGGGTCACATAAAATGACGTTTGATTGGTCACAAAACAATCATTTACTAGCTGATTCCCAACGAATTTTGACGCCAAAGCCTATATCAATAGACGGTGAAATACCAAAAGTATGTGATTTGGACCAATCAAAGTATAATAAAAGAGCTTATAAACCCACGTCACGTCATAAAGGCCCCGTCTTTTACTCTTATGACGTGTTATTTCATCCTTTCACTGTCTTACAAAGCAAAAAGGCGTAAACGACAGTTCCTTTCATAGGAAAAGAAGCTGTCGCTTACGCCTTTTACTTTAACTTCAGGAAGACGTCATGTAAATAGGGAGAACGTGGTTTTGAATATTTTTCATAACTTATTTCAGGCTTTGCTACTAACGCAATGAGTGCCTTGTTGTAGAGGCATGAATAAAAAAATTACATTTGCTTTGTTATGAGTGAACTTAAATAAGTACTAGAAATATTTAATTTAGTTAAAAAAAACGCTTTTAACAAGCTTTGTCGTGCATTGTCATCCAAACCAAACGTGTATTCAAAATTTCAGTTCAAACGGTTGTTGGGGATAACCATTTTATAATTCAGTTGCAAGATTTTTTTAACTTTTCAGACCCAGACATAATATCAAACAAACTAACAAAGCAAGAAAAAATAATTAAAGCTTCTAAATCTAAAAACTTCCAAAAAGTATCGTAAGTAACATTATTTACGGCCAATCGTGGCTGCTATTAATAGAACTTTTTAGCCCCAGTGCCCTTTAAAAGAGATCGCAAAACAAGGTAAATATCGACTGAAAAATTAAGTAAAATGTCAATTTACTTCCACTGCTAGTGGACAGCTCCAATTAAAAATTTTCCCTGTAAATTTCAGTTCTATAATTGTAATCCCGGATTGAAATCTAAAGGGAAAAGTTGCAAATTTTTGGGAGCGAGGTGGAAATGATTTAATAAATCTTCGTATTGAGTGGCATAAATAAACACATCGAGAATGTATCTACATATTTTTATCGAGGGATTAAACTATTTCCAGGAGCTCGTGTCTAAGTAATAAAAGCCGCACGGGTCTACTTCAAGATTAAGCAGTGCTTGCCGAGGTCGGACCGTGGATGGGTGACCGTCCATTACATACCAAGACTCCATTGGTTGTCCATTAGTAACGACTGTCTTTTGCAGATCTTTGACAGTCTTTACGGTAGTCAGAAGCCACATAATGTGACACCAGTTTGGTCACTGCTTTCTTTTGCAGATCTTTGACAGTCATTACGGTAGTCAGAAGCCAGATTATGTGACACCAGGTTGGTCACGGCTGTCTTTTGCAGTTCTTTTACAGTCATTATGGTAGTCAGAAGCCACATAATGTGACACCAGGTTGGTCACGGCTGTCTTTTGCAGATCTTTGACAGTCATGACGGTAGTCAGAAGCCACATAATGTGACACCAGTTTGGTCACTGCTTTCTTTTGCAGATCTTTGACAGTCATTACGGTAGTCAGAAGCCAAATTATGTGACACCATGTTGGTCACGGCTGTCTTTTGCATATCTTTGACAGTCATTACGGTAGTCAGAAGCCAGATACTGTGAAACCAATCTACTCAAGGGGTTACCCAGTTACTGGGTTGTGGAGGTCACATAGGCAGTCATTCTGTGCCTGCATCCGGTTAGACTGGAAGCCGACTCCAAAGTAGTTGAGAACAAGCTGGGCAGATTGATACAATATTCAGGTCGAGAAAAATATGTTAATAGAGTAAGACCTTGAAGAAGGATAAAGACGAAAAGTAAAATAGAAAGGTACAATTTCTCATTCGATATCATCACATATTATCCAGGTAACTATCTAACTAGCATCAACCCTCATAAGCTTTAACGTTATTATTTTGATAGATTCGCAAAATATCCTTTTCAGAAGGATGGGATAAACCTATTATGTGGTATACCTTTCTACCTGAAATAATATATATCAATAGGAGAAGGTACACACTTATGCTTTCATCTGTGCCTAATTTAGGGTAAGGGTTTCCTAAGTCTTCTTGATGATTGATCTTTATATTTGGAACTAAATCATCCTTGCTCTAACTTTGTAGAAAATGTCGTTATAGAAACATTTAAACATTTGTGTTATGGTCACTTCTTAGTTTCATAAACAGCAGAATAATTACAAAACAACAAAAAAAAACCGAAAACATATCCGCCGACATATAAGATTTTTTTTTGTTAGTTCCTAAACATATTAGCTATAGATTAAAAATCTGAAATCAGTCTCTGAGAGACTAAGTACGCCAACAGGCTAAAGCGCTGACTCTAGAATCATGAAATTTTACAGAAGTATTATTATTATTATATTTTAATTATTGTGAATGTGAAGACTTTGTGGATCACAAATTTTTTGTGTTCTTTTTTTTTCAGTTTGTTTTAGTCATTGTCTGGCAGTTAATAATTTTAGTCAGTTACTGAAATGCGTACACTGACTGAACAGGTCCACTCAATCTGGCTGGTTCTTTCCTCAAAAGACCATTTCAGACACCAATCTACATGGTCTTCACATAATCTAACCAAGATTATGTCTGGACTTTAAAAGAGACTGTGACCTCTGAGTTTGTTTCGGCCTTTCTTGTCAGAGTAGTCAGGCAGGAAACGCCGACCTCATCTAGTTTATGAAAATATAACCGATATTTAAAAGTGTTTGTACAAACCAACTTACAGAAATAAAATCATTCATCATTTATTACTTAAACGACGAAGATGAGACAAGACATTTCAGAGAAACATAGGCAGGATTTATGAAAACTGAACTCTGGAAGGGATTCAATAAGGAATGAAAGTTTTTATTAAAGAACGTCATCTTAACCAATGGTAAAGCCTATTCGGCGCACGGCTTGTCTAGATATAAAACCGTAAATTAGAGAACTACTCGTAGTAAAATACGAACGATTCTCATATCTTTTATGGGATTTAGGTTGTAACAGATGACTGCAATCACTCTGTTTGGAAAATCAATATCCTTTTACAATTTGGAATATAAACGTTACTTATGGTGTTACAACAACAAATAAAATAAGACTAGCCTTGTTCGATCTTATGTTATGCTTGTGTTAAAAGACATTGAGTAAAAATATCACGGCGTCCGCATGTCTTTTTACTATGTACTAGGTAACAACAGCTGTATCCCAGCCCCCCTAGCCAAGTTAGAAACGTTTCGTATCGAATCTCTTTCTACAATCGTTAACGCCTTCTATTTGTATGGTCTGACCAAGTGACTTAACGTTCAGATGTGTCATGCCCATACATTGATTCGTTTTCTACTAGCGTTATTAATTGTAGATTGTAAACTGGCTACAGGTGCAGGACCTTCTATATGCTACATACTGAACCCCTAGTATTAATTTTATGCTGTCAAATCGTTGTGTGTTTTAGCATGGCTATAGCGGTCATTGACCCTCCTTCATTTCTTGCATTATTTATTTCAAAAACGTTAATAAAGACATTTATGTCTTTCTTAACGTTTTCAGTCCAGGGGCTGTACCATGATAGTTAAGATGGTTAATATTTTTTTTTGTATCATTACTATTTGATTCTTATAAATTATGTATTGTGGGGACCAGATTGGGCACGCATACTCTAAAACGCTGCGCACATAATCAAAATAAACAGATTTAAGAGCCCCAATGTTTTTAAATACCTTACATGACCTAAGAACAAATCCTAGGTTCTTATAAGCTTTTGTGCTAATAAGGTGTATGTGATCTGAGAACATTAATTTACTGTCAAACATAACTCCTAAATCCCTAACCATCTGGACTTTATTTATGACAATTCCATTAAAATTATATGAGTAAACAATCGGGTTCCTCTTACGTGTGTAACTGATATATTGACACTTTACTACGTTTACAGTGATCTTGTTTTTTGTGTAATAATTATTTAAGTGATTAAGATCCTCTTGAAAGGCCTTACAATCATCGGATGTTCTTATTTTATAAAATATGTTTATGTCATCAGCGTACATTAAGTGATCAGAGTGTTCAAAAGAATCAGTGATGTCAAATAAATATGCGTTGTAAAAAAGAGGTCCCAAATGTGATCCCTGTGGTACACCGCTAGGGATTTCAATAAAGTTGGAACGGTAACCTTCAAGTACGACAGCTTGTGAGCGTTTAAATAAATAAGACTGTACCCATCGCAAAAGATCCCCTCGTATACCCAGTCTGTTCAGCTTACTGAGCAAAATGACGTGATCCACACGATCAAAAGCTTTTTCGAAATCCATGTAGATCACGTCAACCTGCCCCCTGCCATCTGTATTCTCAAGTAAAAAGTTTGAAAAAACGTGCTGATTGCAAGAAATTCCTCTGAGGATATATGGATAAATAGCGTTGTATACTAGTTTTTCAAACACTTTACCAATTGTATTTAGTATAGAAATACCCCTATGATTTTCTATCATCCGCGAACCCTTTTTATGAATTGGAACAATGAAAGCTATTTTCCATTCATTTGGGAACGTCCCTTCTTTCAAAGAAATATTAAAAATAGTACTAATTGGAGGTGCCAAAGATTTTGCACAGTTCTCCCAAAATATTCGACGCACACCGTCGCATCCAGGGCCCTTATCAATGCTTAAGGCACACAACGACCCCTCCACAGTTGACGAAGTGAATTGTAAGTTAGAAATTATGTCAGGGCAGTGATCTTTTTCATCCGCTATCAATGATATGCCGTGGAAGAAGTCATTGAAAGCCTCACAAATTTCCCAACCCTCTGCATAATTGACGTTATTGTGAGATAACATTTTTGGATAATTGGACCTTCCACGCATGTTTTTTATATAAATCCAAAACTTATTTGGTTCTTTTTTTAAACTGCGTTCCATTTCCTGCACTGTGTGTATGTTTAATGATAACAAATCTCGTGGACTTCTCGCTGTCTATCTCGTAATAATGCGAATTCGTCGTAGTCTTATAAGTTTCCATATCGTTTCCATCGCGAGTGTGCCTTGCTTTTTTCTTTAATTATTTTAATTAAAGAGTTGCTATACCAGACAGGATAATTATGTGATCCTGAACTTCAATTAAAAGGTACGTATTTATCAACTCCTGTTTGAATTATTTCATAGAATGTATCCACGGCAGCATTTATTGATTTAATATTTATTATTCATAAGAACAAAGACTGGACCGATACATAAGAACGGTCACGAAATACAAGGAATAAGGACGTTTCCTCCCTTCCCCTCCTTCTCTAACGTTTTTACTAACTGAAATATATCTTGGCTTACACCCCCCATCACATTATGTTTGAGATTGTTGCGGCTTAGTCGCCGTGGAAAACTCATTCCACTTTTCCTCAAACTTCTCAATCTTTGTGGGAGAAAGTTGTTTAAAAAGAAGCGAAATCTGAAAGTTGACAAAGCTTCCATAAGCGGAAAAGATTAAATCTGTAAAGTATGTCGTAATTCCTTGAGAGGTCCCGGGTAAGAAGCTACCCCTTTACTTCCTGACCTTGAAGATACTACCTAAGTAGAGCAGTTGCTATGAAAATTTTGGACTTGTTAAAATAATTTTGAACGGGCAGTACTTAAAATTTGTGTTGAAATTCAAACTTAAAATTACCTGCTATACCCACTTATCAATAAATCCTGATTTAAACAAATCTATCTACATATCCGCAACGAACACTTTCACTACTTCTAAACGCCAATATATTCATCTAAATACGGTTGACATACATAACATACCTGCTACTGACTCACGTAAACAGTGTAAAAATACTACCTACTATACATGTCTAGACCTAGATAAAATGAACTTTATGTCACGGTCACAAGGGTCATAATTGTAGCTATAGTTTCTACAAATACCAAAGGCTGGTCGACCTTAACGGGTCTTACGTAAGCGTACGTTCTAAGCAAACAGGTTCTATGCACTCAAGATGAAGAAGTATCAAATATTTTGGTTGTTTTCTTGAGGTAGGTTTGTTTTTGTGTCGGTTCTTATATGTAGTGTTGGTAGCGCACTGGAATTTTCTTGAAATTCCGGTCTTAAAGGGCTAAAACCATTTCAAATATTGTGAGTCGGCAGTATCAGTTACTTTACCAATATCTGGTTTATTTTGGAAACAAAAACACTATTATTTTTGTTGTAAATCACCGACAAATTTTGTGCTAAAAACTTTTGAACTTGTGACAATCATTACAATTTTATAAATATTCATATTTGCGAGTTCCGTCTTAGTGACGTCGTCGCAAAATAATAATTTAGCATAACGTATGTTCTACTAAAATAAATTGAAGTAGTCTATTGGTTTATGTCCAAGTAAAGGTTGTATATTTACCGATCGTAAGTACATTTTGGTCCTTTGAGACTTGTTGTACTCCTTTAGAGTCTTGTAACTAGTCTCGGAGGACAGGACGGAACCTACCTTTAGAGCCTTATCTTTTCAAGTGGACTAAAGGTTTCCCTACCTACGTTACGCTTTGAAACACCTTGCTCTGTGGGCTTAGTGTGAGTTTTTACTCACGCTCACTCGCGTTAACGTAAACGATCTCTTATGTCAAAATGCGAAAAAAGAGGTTTCTCCTTACAGTCACCAGACGGCGCTTATCCAGTTTCAATACAAATTGATGTTTACGTTAACGCAATTCAGCGTGAGACAAAACTCGCACTAAGCCTCTGATGTTGACTAGCTCCCGGTTTCTAGAATGAAAATATCTACGCGTCACATATTAAATTGGTTGTTGAAAATTCTTTGTAACCAATCTCAGGTAAATACGGGTTTGCCAGATTGTCACTTTAATTTTGCGTTAAGTTTTATTCCAGAAACTGCCTTAAAGCCTGAATCACTGTAGTCTTGATAAGGGTCGTTAAGATAGTACAAATCCTATATTTAAGACCCTACACTATTTCACCCAATATTATTGTCACTAGGTACAAGGCCCGATAATATCCATGTAAGAAGAAGGGTTCAATTTCGTAAGGTTCTAGTCCCAAAGGGATTGTCAACTCGCGACCCTTCCAGTTTGCAATCAACAATCTTTTAGATGTTTATTGTGTTTGGCGAAAACCTGTTTATTGGATACTAGCTTTTTTTCGTGGCTTCGCTCTTGTGGTCGGACAGGAACCGAGATTTTTTTGGGGATGTAAAATAGCCTTTGATACTCAGCGGTAGTACATTTTTTTATTGGTAAATTTTCTTACTCCAGAGATTACTTTTACATAGAAACAAACAATTAATTTAAACTCTTTTTAAAGAAATAATAATAATTTAGATTTTAGTAGAAAACTTGATTTGCGTGAAGGTTGATAGAAATTATAATAACTAATTTTATCGTTTTAATTTAAATTAAAAACGTTGCTATTTTTCGATGTTGACCTTCACAAGCTCAGTTTTAGGACTACATCGTTGTTTCCTGCAGGATTCAATCTTGGGGTCTAGTAAGAAGGTATTTGTGTTTTCTCGTTGGCAAATATTCAATTTCACCCCGGGGTCTTCCATTTTTTTTCGGTTTATGGATAAAGCTCACCATTAAAACGCCCATCTGAAAATAAGAGGCCATAAAAAGTTATACCTATATTAATAAAATAAAGGTTCTATCAGTAAGCGTTTAATCCTGAAGCATCATTGAAACACAATTCACCCGTTCCATTTAACAGTAACAAAGGCAAAAGCGTGTCCATTAAAAGTATTATATTGTTCATTTACGAACAAAATACTTGTGTTGTAACTTTAAGAGCATTCTGAATGCTCTATTCATTAACGCCCATGTCGCGGTGTCTTTGGGAGAAAGTCTACTGATTCTCACTTGGTTGTTAATGAAAACCTTTTATATATGATCGATGGCTACTTAGTGTAGTTTTAATATAGTGGCAGACAAAACAGGTGCAAATATAAGGTCGTGATTGCCTTTAACAGAGGTATGCAAGTGTTAGTTAGATAGTGGAAAACGGGACAAAAGGAACTTGATTTGAATGAGTAATGCTTTCTTAGGTATGTTTCATCATTCAAAATCGTCAGTTTCTATGACAACTTTCCTTAACAAGTTTATATATTCAACACCATATATATTCGCTATATTCCATTAGTTACAAGGCCATAACCTAATCAAATCAAACCAGAAAAACAAAAGCAGAAATACCGTTTTCCAACATTCGATTTTCAAATGTTTTCGACGAAAACTTCGAACCTAAATTAGAAAGAAACAATAAACGCGGAGAGTTCATAAGGAGAGAAAAAGAAAAAGAAGTTTAAAAAATAAACGAATGCCGAAGAAAAGTTGGAATTGTACGCTCTTGAATAAATTCTGTGTAATGTGTGGAGCTGAAAACCGTGAGAGCTTTCGTTTAATTTATGTTTATTCCGAACTTTTATTATTGTTTTGTTTAAGGCTATTAATTTGGTGGTTTCTGCGGTTGAAATGGTTAAATTCTAGCGATTGTTAATCCTTGTAGTTTTGGTCTGGAATTTTGGATCATTAAGCATCTTTTGCCACAAATATGAATGGTATCATTGCTTTGACAGCTACGAAACTTAATCTTCTTTGACTGCTTCAATTTTAGGGCTAACGCAAATTCTCTGTTTCCAATTTTTATCAGCGAATTTTTTAGATTATTCTTTAATTGTTTGCATGATACAGCCGCTTATATCCACCACCGTTTTCGAAGTTACGCTAGGTTATTTGAAGCATTTCAAAGTTTAAAGATGGTTTGAGCTTATAATAAAATAAGCTTATTATAAATATTAGAGTCAAGTTTGCAACATAATTCTATTTATTGTAGCTACCTACTAAACCACTAGTTTCAGTTTTCCATAATTGCTAGTTTACTTTTAATGCCCATCATTATTATTTTTACTGTTCAGTTCCCTTACGGCTTGTTGCCTTGCGTGCGACAACCATATCAAATTGCCTAGGCCATTAACGGTGTTGTTGGAATCAACATGGAAATAAACTATTACGGAATCCCTTGTGTTAGTATATTAACCTTCAATTTTGTACGAAAATATCTGTATCAAGGATGTTATCGATTAAGGTCAAGTTTAAGGTCAACTCTATCAAAGGCTGACAAATTCAGCTGCCACCAGCAGACACCTATCGTGATCTTTGAATCAAGATTTTGATTACGACTATATCGGCCCCACTCTTCTAAGCCGCTACAACTACTAAAAGACAGAAGCAAAATTGACAATCACCTGAAAAGCATAGAGTCAATGAAGCTCGACGAGTCTCGGCGAAACAACAAACTATCTTGGATCCCGCAACGAAATGAATCAGAAAATAACAGCGGACGAGTTAGGGAAACTAAAATTTTACCAACTTTTTACAAAGAACATTTTGATGGTCATCAGTGATTTTACAAAATTACTTACTATTCCAATCTCATAGCTGCTTTCGGATAGATGACTTCTGCCATGGTAGAAATATTAGCCTATCAGCAAGGTATTAGGGCGATTGATTATCTCAGAACCTTCTAGCTAGAGAAGACAAGAAGCGCCGATATCAAATAAATTTGCATAAAAGCAAAAGAATGAGAAAGGACACGTCTATAACTGAGTACTTACAATTAGTATCAACCTACGTCATAACGCACATATCACAACACGCTAAATCATGACAACATCAACAACGTATTTGTTTGGCTTTATTTAAACAAACCGACTGATATTCGTCGCAAATCGAATAACAACATTATTCAATTAAACCTAGGCCTTGAGCGCCAGTGTTTGTGACTGATTGACAGGAGAACTGGAGTGCATCGGTTCGTGCATTAATAATCTTCTACTACGATCTAACACATCTGTGTTGGGTTAGGTGGATGTGAACGTGAATGTTCTTTTGGGAAACTAACAATTTTCTTCTTCTGTAACGACTGATTGATTCAGTCTTCAGCCTTACGGCTGAGTCTCTGGCGCCAACATTTAGTATGTTTAAAGTCTATACTTTTTAAAGTATTATATTTTTTTTTTATAATTATTGTGAAATTTAAATTTTTAATTTTACTTTATTTAATTTTGTCTTTTAGTTTTAATCATGGTCTGGCAGTTTGAGTAATTTATGCGGCCCACCCGAATTTCCTTGCTTTGGTATTGTTCGTCAAATCGTTGAGCTCCTTAAATTCTGAGTTGAGCTGCACGGTTATTGACAAATGCGTGCACAGACTAAACAGGTCCACTCAATCTGGCTTGTTCTTTCCTCAAAAGATCATTTCAGACATCTACATGGAATTCACGGGATCTAACAAAGATTTTGTCTGGACTTTAAAAGAAACTGTGACCTCTTTGTTTGTGTCGGTTTTTCTTCTCAGAGTAGAAATATAGGAAACGCCGACTTCATCTAGTTTAAAAAAATATGATCGACATGTAAAAGTGTTTGTACAAACCAACTTACAGAAATAAAATCATTTATATTTAGATAATGTCGTCCGTTCCTAGACATAGACCTTCCTCCAGAGTCGACACATCGACCGGACCTAATATTGCATCCAGCGGATACCCGCGACCTTCACCAGTTTATTGTTCCGCTTTGTGGGGCCAAAAAGCCTAGTATTATGAAAACGTAGTTTTAGGCCAATTATCTCGTCCCGTGGCTATCGTTTGAAGTAGAAATGTTTTTGGTCCTTTGTCCCACTTTACGTTTTATTTGTAGCGTACCTAAGTATCCAGAGCATGGCAATATGCTTGCCCCCTAATTGCACATTATCTGCTTTACCTACCTCTTTGGGGAATAGTCGTGGTGTTCAGTTATTTACATTGAAACAACAAGACCCATGTTGTATTGCCAGCTATCCAATTAATATTCAAAGCTCCCGAATTCTGGTAAACCAAGCCTAAGAGTTGGTACTAACTAATTAAGTTACGACGCAAACTAAAGCGTCACGTCGTCATACTGTGAGTCATCTAATTAGTTCTGTGGTTGACAATATACACAACACGTGTATGTCATAACTAGATTTTTGCTCGCGGCTTCGCTCTCTTGCCTATACCGTGGGAACCGTGCATCTATCCGGGATAAAAAGTAGTCATTATTGACTTATATGAGTATCATACACTCATCGATAGGTAGCTTCCTACAAGTAAAATAATTTTCGTTATTCGATTAGTACTTTGGCAAGTAAAAACAGTTAAAAAGGTAATCTTGGGAGGTTACCTTTTAAAAACATAACTAACCGACTTTCCAAAAAGGAGGCGGTTCTAAGTTCGACTTTGTTTGTTTTTTTTTGTGTTTACCGATATCTCCGTCAAGTGTGGACCGATTTTGAAAAATCTTTTTTGTATGTTCCGAAATTGGTCCCATTTTAATTTGGTGAAGAATGGATTTGATGAAGGACTTTGAAGATATACAACAGAACTCTTCAATAAATAACGGCAAATCTCTCGGGATTGCTGCAATCGCATGTATGTTCACTGTATGTATGTTAACTGTGAGCATTATAGATATGTACCGCATATTCGGGTAATCTATTCTGGCATTATCGGCACCTTATTAAACAACTTGCCTATTAGGTAGAAACAATTAAAAAGTGAAAAATAAATAAACTTTTTTTTTTAAATACTATCGACTTCCAAATAAAAAAACTACAAAAAGAAAGTTATTTTGCACTTTTTGTAGTTTTTTCTTTTTAAGTTTTTTTTATAATACCCTAAACGGTATGGAAAAGGAAAACATGTTGCGCCGACCACAAGTAACTTGGGACAAGGGCAGGAAGATGATGATGACGCAACAAAACAACTACTTTAACTTTTTAAATATGATATAAATTCATAAATACGTACGATCATTAAAATACCTATACAAACAAGTCAACAGCACGTAAGTACTGATATCCTGAGTCATCAGTACTCCATTTCAGACTCTTCGAATTTGTAACAGGTTCATTAAATACCTAATCATTAGTTACTTTTAATTTCTAGAAAGTTTGTCTTATTTCTTAATAAGTTTTGAATAAATTGTAAATATTTTAATGCAATATTTTTAGACATATGACCTCAATAACAACATACCGGTAATAGTAAGTACTATAAAAACCCATTTTCATTGCTCATGTAGGTACTGTTAACATAAATACCTAATCGAAAAACAATTGAACCTATAATAAAATACACCATGATCAAATGGCCATAATGATGATTCTATAAAATTTCATAAAAAATGTGAGGAAATTGAAAACTAATAACCTACACGGATAAAAACCCATTTTGTATTGGCGCCTCACCGCTAATGGAAGAAAAACATGTTATGTAGGTATCTCTTGACTGTTTGTCATCTTGCGTAAGTGAATTTCCTACCTATAGTGAGTCAACCGTGTTGTCTATGACATCCTAGTAGTAGGAGATGATTAATGCTGCCTAGTTTCCTGATGACTGGCTTATATACTTACTCGTAAGTATATATAGCAGGTGAAGTTTTAGTACCCCATTGTATTTAAGGGATCTTAAGATTTGCTTTTTTGATTTGATTTTTTCTTTTGTTTTTTTTTTTTTTTCTTAACAAATAGTTGTGTCTCGAATTGGAAAGAAGTGCAAACACTCAGGCGAGTTTAGAGTTTGTAGGGAGTCATTTGTTAATTCAGACTACATTTCTTACCAAAAATTTAGTAAAAACAACTACTATTTGGTTTATTAATTTTCAGACGTAAAAAGTGTAGAGACCATCAATGAAAACTATTTTAATGCACACTACTATTAATGGGCACTTGGGTAGTCTATATTATTGTCTAGAACTACAACTGCATTGTATTAACCAAACTTACAATTAGGAGACCACAAGTAGAATTGGTTAATTAATTAAGTAAACTGACATAACAATGGTGCTGTTGTACTAGTAACATATCAACTCACAATACTAGTATTGTATACTCACGTAAGACATTAGGTACGGCCAGGTAAACACCTCAAACAGCCGTATTGCGATTTAAATTGCGTACGCTCCATACATTTTTTACGATACGACCGAAAAGAAAACTCTAGGCCTTGTGAGGTTATCCACACAATAATAAAATATTCAGACTTAGGTGTTGCTGGGCTCAAAATAAAATGGTAGCGGGCAGTTTAGTATTGTTTTATACTGAAAAGTTACAAAAATTGGAATACCGTTTCGAATTCTACGAACATAAACCTAAAATCCTCTGCGTTGTACGTTGCGAAAAATCGTTCAATCGTTATGAAAAATAGATAAGTTTCAGTTGCTGGATAACGTGTTGCTGTTATAGATTTACTTTTTGGTTTCAAAATTTACTGTGATGCAAAATCTATAGGCACTTTATTCCAAAACACCAGCTGCTCCTAATGGTCATTCGTGACGAAGAGTTAGCAAAGTCAGTCTTTTCCCAACTTTATTGGTTGGGTTCCAGTTTAACCGGATTGAGCTGGATACCAGAAAGTTACATGGAGCGATTGACTATCTAACAACCCAACCAACATCCTCCCAACTGCTCTACCACCCATTAATCTCAATTAACAGTAACATGATTCCTTGTCAACCCCTTGTCAGGTTCAGACTTCTGAATACCCGTAACGACTGCAAAAAATCTACAAATGACAGCCGAAACCAACAGCTAAACGTGCTTTCCAAGACCAGGAGTCCCGGTATGTCAGAATGGTCTATCATCCATGGACTGAGATCAGCAAGCGTTGCTTAATCTCGAAGACCGTGCGGCCGTTATTATTCGGCCGTGAGTTCCTGTGGCAAAGTTAAATGTTAAACATAATTTTAAGCAACCTTTTACTGTTGCGAACTAAGTTATTAGACAGAAAACTAAATGCATTTATCCTTTCACATATTCCTACGTCAACGTTAAATATTAGCGCATGTAACTAAAAAAATGCAAAGCAAAAACTATGTACCCATCCAACAGAAACACTCCGGGCACACGGTTCACCAAATTGTTTTGTTGTGTCCACAATCGATGCTATTTCATTACTCGGTACCCTTTTATGTTTGCACAGCAGTATTGAAGTCAATGACCGAAACTGTTCACCTAAATTAATGAGTATGTCCCTGCCATTCAATACTTTGTACGAGTACTTGTGCAGTATGGGTTTTGGAGACAGTTCTGTCTGACCTAATACAAGTGTGACTTTATGGCATGTTCCACTTGTTAGAGTGCTCCAAGTGCCTGAAGACTTGATACCGCTGATGCCGCTATGAACGTGGCCACCTACTGGAGCCAAACTATCTAAGGGTTAAATCACCATGAACGCGGCAAGAATAAGAAGTGTAGCTTTGAACTACGATCCATCTCACATATTCATGTACTGAATGCACCAATAACAATCAAGAACGCTCATGAAAGTGTCGATCAAGTGCCAGAATACTAGATTGCAGAGCTGGTGATGTACAGGACAGGACAAGGTATATAAACTACTCATAGCACTTCGTGTAAGAGTATATGGGCTAATAGGAAATATGGTACGTGCTATAGATAAAAATAGAAAAACAATAGGGATGAGTAGACAAACTGTTCGTCACTACTTAGCCTTTGGCACTTGGGAGTTGTTACTATTGTGTGCAAGCACTAGTCATACTGATGGGCTATATTCTCGTATAGATTTATACGACAATGGATATTGAGATCTTACTAACGTATTCTGCTTATCGATTTTGTTAAGTATTCGCATACATAGTTCAGGAGTTGCAGTGGTTTGGGAATAGTGCGGTGGGATTGTCCCAACAAAAAAAAAATAGTCCATCCATAACTGACAGACTTCAGTAATGTTGTTGGAATCAATTTAAAAACCTATTTGTTTGGGTGCTCCACCAACTGGTTCACTTTTACCACTGTTTGTTTGGCAACCTAACACTAAATATTATATACACTAACAGCTAAAATAGAACACTATAAAGGAGCACATATTATAAGCACAAACATAGTGCAAGACGTTCTATAAAAATATGATTTATTTTCACCCAAGGTCTAAACGGTAAAAATAACGATAGGTTAAAGCCTGACCTCAGTAGAAGCTCGTCAAGTCTAGAGCAAAGTAATCTAAATTAAGATGGTTTAACCTTTGTCTCCCCCCACAGTTACGGCGACCCCTATAAATTGACCCTAATTCTCCAACGGCCAGTTTAAATTAAGCTGTAGTAATGTATCGGCAATAATATTTGTGTCCGCCGACTGTTTAATGACGCGAACGTTATTGGATATTACCTGTAATAATTTCTCTAAAATATCGCGGGACTCAATATTATTGATGGGTTGGGAAGATTTGGTTGAATTTTCGCTTGACTGAGCTGCTCAATTTTGCGAAAATGCAAAATGTAGTGTAAGAATTAAATTTTTGCAAATTAAATTGGAAGAGGGCTGATAGTGCTACCTTAGTAAACCTGTAACCATACTACCACTTAGGTATAGAATTCCTTAAAAGTGTTTGAATACAACTATTCAAAGGCTAAGATAAAGACCCTATAGAAGTGTTGAAAATAAATTTCTGATAATAAATCAATTTTATATAATAAATCATTATTTAATTAAATCTTGGTTCTTCTCAAAATAACCATATCATTTCCCCATTCCAAGCCGTGAATAAAAATGTCTCCTTAATCCTATAATAATTCAGCAATTTTCATTAGGTATTCTATCTTGCATTTTTAATCGCGTAGCCTTTCAGCTGCATATTTTCTCATTTTTCTTTTCAACATATTATAGTCTTGAATTCGAAGCATTTTTACTCTTGTAATTTATTGCATATTTTTAATATTCTAGCACACAATTAAATACTGGTATATTAAATTTCTCTTTTCGAGCTATCAGTTTAATAAGATAATGGAAGTCTAGACTTTATTTTGTTCTTGTATATTCAATAATGACAGTGATGTTTTATTTATAGCAATTTCTTCTGTGATAATTAATATTGCGTTTGACTGTATGTATCCTTTTACATTTACACTAGTTTATGTAAAATCGCCAAAACTGTTTCTTCGTCTTCATTCCCATGCTTCTTATTCAAATAATCTAGTATTTTAATCGGTATTTAAATGTTTAATAAAAAAAGCTTTAATTTTGTCTTGTCCTAGCTATAATCTAGATTATATTATATCTCCACACCTGTTATTGCCCCTCCATTCTAAGCATTAGCTTTTGCGTCAAGTATTATAATCACCATTTGTATCTTTCATAAAAGAAGCTTAGCTTTCTCCACTTCCCATTCCCTGAGGAACTCCACGCGCTCTCTACATCTCGCAATGTAATTACCAACAACTTATATTATGTACCACAACACGTCGTGAATTCCATAAACGGCAACTGTTCAAGCTTTCAACAAGAACAATAAAATCTTTGTACAAACATTTATTTATCCCAAACTTCTGCGTTCGAGTTTCATGAAAAATCACCATTGGGACGGGCTCGTTTATTGGTAGCACGCAATGAGCGAAAAGTTAATAAGGAAGATCCAAGAATATACAAAAAGTTATTTTTTTAACGATTGCTGACTTTTATGCAATTCAGATGCTGAAGAAGGAGATATCATAATTAATGATGCTAAGTACATAAAGGAAATGCAAAAAAAAAACCTTTCCTTTAATCGTTTCATTTTCGCTTAATATTTGAATTGTGCAAAGGCACCAAAGTTACCTTTGCTCTACATTTTGTGCTTCAATATTTCGTTGATCGTGCATGGATAGGTTTTGTAATTAAAGTGGAATCAACTTAATGCATTAGGTACCAGTTACTGCAGCAGGTTTAGTTTTGGATCCTTGTAACCAAAATAAGATCATAACAACTGAGATGACTGTTGACATTATTAATCTTAATACCAATCATGGTTAAGTGATTCAAAAACAAGGAAAATGGACAATTAAATTCCACGTTAATCTAGTGGGCAACTTAAAATATTTACACACTCAGCTGTTCATCAACAACATGTTATAAGAACGATGGAGGAAAACAACTTGATATTATGCAATAAACCAGTCCCCCGTCGTGACGAATGCACGTACTGCAAAGTACCTTCGATACTGATCTGAGACAAATATTATTAAAAACATAATGTTAGATTTATATCAATATGAATTTCATGTAAAATTGCCAGCAGAGAACTTGGAATTTACTGAATAAATAAGTTTCCGTTATGAATCATAAGATAGGAATTTAAATGCCTGTATAATGATTTAGATCGTTTGATGATGGAGACCTAAGAACGATTATATTTGAGCCATTACCAGCAGTTGACGCTAATATGAGACCGATGTTCCTACTTAAGGTCATGGTCGTAACAAAATGCATAATAATTAATACTCTTAAATAACATTCTAATGAATATAAAGCTTAAAATATCGTATAGTCGGTGTTGAATAACGGAAAACAATGTACAAAAGACACCGACTTCGGCAAAGAAAGTAATTTTTCGCTTTGTATTGTTTTGTTTTCGAAGTCGGTTTGATTTTTTGTTAAAAAGTTTTTTATTTTCCTCTTTTTAGTTTTGGTAGATACCTCCAATTAACATGAAAATTATTTATAGCCAAAGTGCATCTCAATAATCCAAACACGACTAGGATACATTGTTTTATTTTGGAGTTCCAGTGGCCATTATGGTCTTCTTCATTAGTTCCACTTCACCAAATGATACTTTCTGGGTGCAAATGATCGCATTATTGATGAAAATACCAAAATCGCTATATGTATTTGAGGAGTTCCCTCGATTTCTCTAGGATCCCATCATCAGATCTTGGTTTCCTGTTTCCATACTACCCTTTCTTTCCAACAAAAAAAGAATAATCAAAATCGGTTCATAAACGACGAAGTTATCCGCAAACACACATAAAAAAAAATATATATACGGTCGAATTGAGAAACTCCCACTTTTTGGGCAATCGGTTAAAAAATACGTTAGGAAAATATTAATCGTCAAACCATTACACATCGCTTATTTAAATTTGAGATTAAAAGAAGGAGCGACGCATAAATGCGAAGATAATAAAGTAACTACATAAAAGTAACTTATAATCTCAGCTACATGAAAGCTAGTACACACCATTTTAACCTCAAACATTTGCTTATAATTAAGCAATTACATTAAGCTACTCGAGAATAATGATTAAGGATTTATCAAAGATGTTGAACAAGTAACATGTGGTTGAAAGCTTGCTAACAGGCAGCGTATATGTAGCCACTCATGCTTATCAACAGGTTATATCTTGACTTAAATAGGAAGTGGTATTAAAGATTATGAAGGGATTGGAAGACATTGACAGAAATATCAACGTACAATGGCGAGTAGTAACGAACCTATGTATGAGGCTTATTTCGAATGTTTTTTTCTTATGAACCTAAGAGGTGTCAATACAAGTTAATTTTGAGCTGTGTCTGTGAATGCCTTAACAGAATCATGTACAGGCTAAGTTAATATATTGTTACTAAATATAAATATTGATGGCAATACAAACCCATCACAAGAAAACAAACTCAGCAAACAGAATGAAGCACTTGCAATGCGATATCAAGCAGAAGAATATAACAAAATAAACAATGTCAAACGCGCTTTCAAGCGCTGCACTTAACTTTGACAGCGCGTAAACCTCAGCTCGTTAAAAGCGAAGCATGAAAATAATACAAACTTACTACCAACGAGGGGACACCTCCTTTTAATGACGAAGTTAACCGTTTACTTGTCCCTAATTACCATCTTGTAAATCATTTTTATCGCACTCCTTGAACCATTACACATTTTGGTTGGTGCCATAAAATTCTTTGCTTTGAAAGAATTGTTTTAAAATACATTTAACAATGAACTATGTTAATTAGGCATTTCTTTCTGACAGATTTGGGTACTTTATTTCCTCTGTAATGTGATGGATTGTGGTAATTTGGGCATCGCGAGGTTTCTGCCCTGCGTGGGGAATGAAATAATCTTACCTGTAATATCGGCAGTTTGTTTTCCCGCCAACGGAGTAAGAGGTTATGCTCGTAAACGTCCTGGCAGCCAGCCACAGCCTAATACATTACTGCAATTTTTTTTTTTTTTTTTTTTTTACCTCACATTTTCGAAAAAGGAGAAATACGAGTATCTGGAAAGCTTCATACATATAGTCCATATGCTAGGTTTTGATTAAGTAATTTGCTTTCTTTATCTCTATTTAGGTTACACTGAAAGCTTTGCAGTTTGCACTGTTGACCACTCAGAAACATTTGAATCTTGTTTTCAAAACGAGGAATTTCCATAATGGCATCTCTCTGAATATCTTTTATGAATGAAAACAGTATTCATGAGGCGCAACGTCCAGAATACCTCAAGCTTTTTGCAGTAAATCTTTTGATCTGAAAAAGGAACTAATAGTTTAAGGAAAACCGGCTAGATTGTTTTTATACCCGACAGACCAAGGCCAATCTCCAATCTTTAAACTGAGTAGGTACCGCACCGTTAATAGGATCCTCCTCATTCCGGCCATTAGAACCTAACCCAACATCCCAAAAGGCTGAACTATCTCTAATACTCGTAAATTACCTCCCTGTCGTCACTCCTGGTAATTTTGGGGAAATTTTTTAATTTAATGTTGGGGAAAATGAGCGGCCTTTCAGTTCCTGCCTTAGATAATAACGAGTGTACACGTAGAAAAGTTTTCTTAAAGAAACCTTCTTCGTTAGCAGCCGTTCATTTTCTAGCCACCTTGAAGTTATGAGCTTCTGGTACGCCTAGTTAGTGTATCTATTTTCTTGATGTAAATAGAATTTAACCGAAGAAGGCAATTAGACCGTGTTCGTATAGTATATAATGTCTGTTCTTGATAGTAATGGTTTCAGTGTAATGGAGACGTTGTCCTTAATTTGAGATCGAATATAGATGTCCTACTACTTCTTGATACCCTAGTAATTACATTCTAATTTACTAAAGATACTTACTTTACGCCATCATGAATTAATAACTACTTTTCTGAAGATTATGAAATAAACACAGAATATTTATAAGCATAGAAAATCCAGTCTTAAGACACAATATCAGGCTTATAAAGTACTATTGAGTCACCAAGTTCGGCTAAACTCTGCGCTTTGAGTCTTTAATCTTATGCTAAATACCGTCACACTCTCGGAGCAGGCTTATGAACGGTATATCGCTAAACTAACTTACTTTGAATAGGATTTGCGTCTTCGTGCGAAGAGAAATTGGAGGCGAGGAAGATTTAATACTTAATATAGTAATATTTGTTGCGGTGCTGCTTTTGAGTTTCTATGGACTGCACAATACCATAGGAATTATTCTGTTCATAAGTGCTTAGGTAATTATCTCAAGCTCCCTGGGCTACTTGGCAAGATCTTCCGTTATGGACTCCAACACCTCTCATCGTATTGTCTTTTTCGGCAATTCTGACATGAATATGAAAACTTCATAACATTTAGACGACGTTCGTCTTTTGCCGAATTTAGTCTATCTGAAACGCTGTGCGTCAAATTCAAATTCATTTATGGATTGTCGCAGCTAGAAAGTCCATTTTACACCAAAATTGATGTTGATCTAAAAGTGATACTACGTATTCATAAATGGTAGTTTCCATACTTCTGCCAGAAACAATTCCGACCTCCAACTAGTTCAAAATTATAACGAGTATTTCTGACAAATTACTACACAGCTTTAGCCTCAACGAGGGATCTATTTCAATTTTACATGGACCAACTGGATCGTTTGTGGTATTTGCGGTGGAAACTCCTGCTATCTACTGAAGAGACTAAAATTATTTACTCTTTACATCAGGTTAATGATTTTAAGATCCTACTGCTGATTTTACAGCGTCTAACTATCCAACTGCAAGCTATTGGTTGTTTTGATTTTTAGGTATTCTTAATTTTACAGCGTCTAACTATCCAACTGCAAGCTATTGGTTGCTTTTTATGTGTTCTTAATCTTAAAAGTTACGATGACATTAAAGAGTCCCTTGACGACCTTGGACTTGGAGGCTAGTGCAGATCGGGTTAACGGGGTCCACTTTTTGCTCGAAGAATTCCTCATGGATGTCCACATCCCTAGCATTGCCAAAGAGGTCTGTGAGACTCATACTGATCAAAACCACACGGTGTTCCCCAACTGCCTCAGGCTGGGGTGTCGGAACATTTGAACAGTTTGTCACGCTCTCCTGGTCAGGTTTTAACCTGATTCTCCCCTTCAAAATTCGCTCTTCTATTTGAACTGAAAGATGGTTTGACTGTACAAAATGCTAGACACTACAATTAATAGGGAATCCATTTTGTAATGGTGCTTATGAACATTGAAAATCGATTATAACGTGCGGTTACAGAATATACGTGGCGTGTTTGTAATGATATTCGTGGATAATGTTGACGCACAACGACATACATAAAGTTGCCATGAACCGCAAGTTATTATTTAGCATGTCCATGTTATATACGTATATAATAGAAGATATACTTATATAGCTGGTGATTGTAAGATCTCCTGGCATCTTAACACATTAAAATGGTCACAAAATCAACCTAGCTGTAAGCTTTGTACTGCTGGGCCAGGGCTCATCTGTTTGAGGTAGATTAGGCGGTAGTTAAAATGATCAACTTGCTTTTAACCGTATCAATGTTTGGCTAAAGATTTTTTAGGTTTATGAGTGTTATATGCTTTGGTATTCTAAGACATGTGACATCCACCAACCCGCACTAGGCCCGCGTGGTGGATTAAGGCCCATTACCTCTCTCACAGAGAGGATGCCTGTGTCCTAGCAGTGGGAACATTAAAAGGCTGATGATGACATGCGTCGGTGCAAACTCTTAGTACAGCAAGCAATTGTTATTAAATAAATAAATAAATGTTCTTTTGACGATGCAGAAATTTACTAGATAATCAAAAAATCTGCATACAATTGACACGATCCAACGTCAACTTCCAGTATAAATTAAATACTACCAGTTAATCATATATCATTATAATAATTATATTCACCTGACTTTATACCGGTCACTACTTCTACATAGGTAGAAGTAGTGACCGGTATTGTTATGTCAAGGTCCCCGACATCCAATTGACGTTATTGGCGCGGCCAGGCGCAGCCGCACTCAATTGAACGGCAGGATGCACCGATGCAGTTTTATTTTCACACCTTTTAACAACAACAATCAGAACAGATTACTGTCTGTTTATGTAGCTGAGAGACTGATTTTAGTATTTTATATAGAGACACCTATGCCACCAGAACATTACCAATAAGGTTTGTGTATGTCCTTCTATCTAATACGTCCTGGCGTTTCGACACACGTCTGCCTTGTAGATAACATAATATTGGTAAAATATAATAAAATGCAAGCGCACAGCAATATATCAGTTCAAAAAAAACATATCTAAAAGTGGTACCAACTATACTTTGTGTTGCTTTTAATCGCATTATCACGCAACATTAATTTCATCTAGCTCTTGCAGCTAAATACCCAAATTACCATGATGATTTTAACCAATAAATCGTACAATAGTGGCTACTAGCTAGCTAGACCAAAGCCACATAATAAAGCACCGCAAACCTGAAGTTATCCCACAGATTGGCCACAACGTCGATAATCCTACCACAGCGTCGATATTGTAGGGTGAGACAGCTGTAAAAGGGAAAAACAAATTCTCTGTAGTGTTGGCTACAAATATGTGTCCATCCATCTGAAACTTGAGTGCTGGACGTTTGTTAATCGGTGTGACAATTTTCATTCTATATCCAAAGCTTTTAGCTGCTTTTAAACTTCTAGGTATATTTCAGTTGGCCTTTGTTCTTACTGCCTTCTTGCTCTCCTTTTTAGGGTTCCGTATCCAAAGGGTAAAAACGACCTTATTACTAAGACTCTGCGGTCCGTCTGTCTGTGTGTCTGTCTATACTTCTGTCGCCAGACTGTATCTCATGTACCGTGATAGCTAGACAGTTGAAATTTTAGCAGATGATGTATTTCTGTTGCCGCTATAACAACAAATACTAAAAACAGAATAAAATAAATATTTAAGTTGGGCTCCCATACAAGAAACGTGAGATTTTTTGCCGTTTTTGCGATAACGGTACGGAACCCTTCGTGCGCGAGTCCGACTCGCACTTGGCCGGCTTTTTTCTACTACGTGTCTCTTTTTTCCCTTGTATTTGACGTCGAATAGATTTTGTGATCAGCTAAGCATGGCTATCGGATTGGTGACACTTTTTTTATCTGTTTGGTGCACTGTTTAATGCAGCACACGGCTTTTGGTGTTCTTGACGTCATGCCCTTTCGTTCTTTATGTTACTAACATATCAACAACATATAAAAACTCATCAAAGGTCTACTACTAATTCTAATTTTGATGTGTATCACATATTTTTTGCTGCATTGCATCTACATTATGTTCTATGATAAATCAAGTGCTTCGCAAGCTTAAAACCAATTTATAAGCGATAATAGCCAACCATCGGTGGTTACGCCATTGAGAGGTCAAATTCAAATTATACCCCGCTGAGCAATCGCTTCGAAACTACTTTCAGTATAAAGTAGTTTAACGAAAATTGAAGTTGATAATAGGCATTTTTGGGCTTGTCATTTCAATTTATTTTGAACTAGAGGCCTGCCCGGCTTTTTCCAAGTTTTATATGCCTATGTCCATGTGAAATATTGTACCTACCATTCAAATGTTAAAAGAATTTTCAAATAAGAGTATTGGTTCCAGAGATTGCCCTCCACATATATTATACTAATTAATTATATCTTTATAAGATTTATAGCACTCATACTCATATATAAGTAGAGATAAGAAAATGTATATGAAAGTAATTGGTGGCGCGAGGGCTGAATTTCGGGGTCAAACATGCACCTAACTTAATATAATTATGACAACACTAGAATACGTTTTCAAGAAATATCTACTGACTATTAGGAGATGATAAAATAATGTTAATGTAATAATAATGGGTTCGAAGAATACTCGGTTAATCTTTCTAATTGAATATTTTGGTCTGCCCTGTAACAGACTTCTTTTAGGCTAGTGCTGCCTTATTAGCCTTAGAGAACATGGCGTTAAGACACAATTCCAGAAAATACTTTTTCTATAGTAATATGACTTAGATAAATTCACCAATCGATTTGTGTCTATAAAGGGTCTCTCTACCTACTGCAAGATTAGCCTGCCAATAAATGATGACAGGTTCCCTTGTCACATCCCTTTATCCTTTTGCAAACTACAGAAATAGCTTGCGGGACAAGTAAAGTGTCAAACCTTCACTGCCAATCAGCAAAGAGGACTTTGGAAAACAAACGTAAGAATTATTCATAATATTCTTCTGATAACCCTACTGCTACTGATATATATGATACAATATTCATGAAGGTAAACGTTGAACGAGGGGTTATAAGCCAGAAATGAAACGAGGAGTTCTCTTCAGTTTTCTTAAAGGTGCATTTTTCTTTTTCATTATAAGTATTTATGCGTTGCTTTTCTAAGAGAAATGGACGGCGAAAAGTTCGGGCTGTGTACTCGTTTTGAGAAAAATATCTACTTAAATAATGGTACATACCTTACCATTTTATAACTATATATAACTAGATACTTGAATTTCATAAATATATTTTTATTACGATGTTTCTTGTCATGTTCAGGCAATATTTAAATGTAACTATTTTATTTAGTTGAATAATATTTTTTTGAAGTATCTTGTACTATATTATTTTGCTTCTTTTATACTTACTAATAAGTCTGCATCGATCACCAAAAAAAAAGATGTAAATGATTTATTTTTTCGATCTTTGCGAGTTCTAAACGTGACGTGAAAGAAGTATTTAGGTGCCAAGATTTTCGGTGACTGCCTAAAACACAACCAAGCAGGCAATCCCAGCACTCCAAACGCTCAGTAGTACAAAAAATCTTGGCAAGCACAAAGCAACTACAGCAGATCAGTGTCACGGAAATGAAGACACTGCAGTGCACTGGCCCGATTAGATCGGATACGAAACGAGGACATCCGTGACAGTATAGGCTACATGATAAATACAGCCACTTATTGGATGATAAGAGACCTATTGATGAGGAAGAGGTTATTAGGAGAAACATCAAGCAAACGATTCTGCTAAACACCGACTCAGTAAATTTTAAAGGCCCATCTTACAAAGTACGAATAACTACAATATACCAGAAAAATAAAAAAAATATGAAGCAAAACGAGTATATAAGCCATAATTTTCGCCTACTATGAAAAAAGCGTCAGTTTATGTAAGTATGTAAATTAAAAAATATATCAGTAATTGTGGTCGAAACTTTGCAAAAGATAGACAATGAAACATATCATAAATAAGGAACAACTGATGTAAAACAAGAATTATACAGAAACTAGAGAATTTAGTTTAGAGAAGTACTCGTAAAGTTTCAGCATGTTTTAACTAGCACATTTTGAGCTGTGTCTGTAAAGAGCAAGTTTGAGTTTAATTGATGGCCGTTCCACCGCCACATTCTGACTCCATCTAAAAGTAAAAACCTCAGATGAAGTCAGAACGATGAATGGAACAATAGTTTAGATTATTCAGTGCTACACAACCATACAAAACCATTTGTTAAGCCAACTATAAGCAACAAAATAAAACTTTTCGCAGAAGTTCGTATGTGAGGAAGTTACTTTAAAAATCATGTTCTACAAAGACTTCTCTTTCGAAACCTTTCTTTGTAAGCTAGAAATGAAATAAATTTTACGGAATATATCGTGTTTCATTCGTATCCTTATAAATTTTATATTTTCCGAACACTTTGCGGCGCTATCGTACGTAGGCGGACTTTTGAAGTTTTGAACTCTTTTTGGCTATTTTATTGCCCACTCCGACTGCATTTGCAGTTTTGAACTTTTGACTCGAACTAGTAAAGCGATTATTTGTGGCTTCACGTTTGGCCTCTTTGATACCGCTACTACGGTACTGCGGTATCGATATAACTTGAGAGAATGTACTGTGAGGTATGGGAATGTTTTCCTGACTATATTTTGTAAGGTTCCATTCGGGGAACCATGATCAGGACTGGTGGCTATACATTATTGGTCGAAGATTGGTAGAGACACAGTTGAAGGCTTTTTAAGGTGCAGTTTCCAAAAATCATCGTACTGCTTTCATTAGATTTACTTCTCAGGTTCTCTTGTACAGCAGATCCCTGTCACTTAGCTACATTCCTGACGATGGCTTGACACGATTCGATTTACATCACACTGATGGGCGATTTAAATTGCAAGTACGGTCACATGGAAGCAAAGTAATGCAATTCGACCGATTTCCACTTATAAATAACCTACATAGAAAATACTTCGGTACTACTAACGGTGAAGGAAAACATCGTGAGGAAACCGGCATGTCCTAGAACCAAAAATTCACACATGTGACAGCCACCAACCCGCACTGGGCCCGCGTGGTGGATTACGGCCCATTCCCTCTCACAAAGAGGAGGCCTGTGTCCCAGCAGTGGGAACATTAATAGGCTGATGATGATGTGATGTGAAAATACTTCAAATCAAAATAATTTATTTCAACTATACCATTTAAAGGTACTCGACATGGACGCGATGTCCGACCGATATCACCTATCGTACCATCAGTTTGGTCTCTTACTCTTCCTACTCATCATCATCTCAGCCTAAAGACGTCCACTGCTGGACATAGGCCTTCCCCAAGCGCCGCCACAACGATCGGTCCTTTGCGTCTTGCATCCACCAGACTCCCACAGCCTTGACATAGCGTTGGAAGGCTTCCCCCTAGGTGGAGCGATCTCCATCTAGGGGAAAGCCTTCCAACGCTATGTCTTCCGGTACGCGGTCGCTACTCCAGAACTTTATGGCTCCTTCGACCATCCGTTCTGCCTACCTACTCACTTATTACATAATAGAATGCAGCATCGAGTCAAAAGAAATAACGACTCTTATAAAAATATCGTAGGTACCTCTCAACATAATGTCATTTTCGCCAGAATAAGCACTCGCTAGCATAATTTGCACAGTGCTGACTTTGCAAATGACAGCAATTTAAATATTGCTTGTTGAGTTTTTGTTTAGGTTTTTTCTCACAATGCGGTGTCATTAAACTGTAGGTAGTTGTCTCAAAATAATTTCGTAGTACAACATATGGTTATGCATTGTTTTGTCTAGTAATGGCATGTCATGGTCTCTGAATGCAAGTAGCTGGAGTATAAATGGGTAAGCAAGGCTTGTCATGAAATTTCCTTAAGTACATACGCTAAAGAGACATAAGTCTTACTTAAACAACGTAAGATCACGTTAGACTAAACGTTTCCACCTTTACACCAGAGATGTGCGAGGATGCGTAGCGAAAGATGTGTTTATTAAGAACCAATATAATCACTTCATTTACCTAGCCTCTCCCAGCACAGCTCTAGTGGACACGGCTCAGCCACGCGAGATTTTTGTACTTACAAAATAAGGGAAGGGTATGTGCGAGGGATGTGTTCTAGGGACGGACGCGAGTAGTGTTGCCGTTCTAGCGACTTTGTCGCTAGTTCTAGCGGATTTCATGAGTGGTTAGCGACAAAAAAAGATTAGTGAGTGACAGCAAATAATTCAACGACTTCTAGTGACTTTTGAACCGTTAGCAAACCAAGGCTAAAAGCAGTTGGTGGGGATATTGGAGAGGCTTCAACTTCCACTGCCAGTGATATTTTATCTGAATTGAATATCCGGTTGCCATTTCTTTTGATTTTGAAATGTAGGTAACTACAAACACTTACAAAATTCGCTAGAACAGCGACAAAGTTGCTAGAACGGCAACACTGGCGCTCACACGGGCAGTAGCGCGCGTTCTGCTCCTACCACACCTCATCTGAAACGAGTCCGATACACATCCTAGCATCGCCCATCTGCGCAACGTTTCACAGCGTCGCTACGCATCATCGCAATGCTCAGCGGCCTAGGACATCTCTGGTGGAAGCACTCACACCGTTCCACATCCTCACTATGCATCCTCGCACCACGCAGCTATCACACATATCTTTGGTGGAAACAGACTTACGCTATCATTCATAATCTTTTCATATTATTTTTCACAAAATGACACACATAAATTCTTCTTTGATGTAATGTCAAGATGAAATTACAAACTATCTGAAAATCCGTCACTTGTTCTTCATGTTTTTGTATTGTTGTACTTGAATGTTGGCTAATTCCGTTACTGTTAAACAAAATAAATTTTCCGTTACCCAGAAAGGACACGATATTTAGACAGTTATGCTATAACCCGAAATCCAAACAATAATTTCATGTCCAAACAAACTTTATCAATGGCTACAACAAATTTCGCACAATTTGTAATCATATTAAAATGATTCGTTAACGGAGGGTCCCAAACTGAAATGTCAGGAGTTACAGCGCTAATAATTGTTCTAAATAATTCGTCCCGTTTGTTTAAAAGTTTCTTGAGTCGGTGAAATAAATTAAAAAGTGGTGTCTTGAGTTGGCAGGGTTGTTTTTTGGGAGACATTAAGTTTAAGAATGTTACGTGTAGACTTAATACGAGTAGGTAACAACTCATTTTAATAGCATCTCCATTCCGAGCACACTTTTTTGTACACAAGTTTTTTGAAGGGTGTAACTACATACGCTATCGAAATGGTTGTCTTATGACAATTCTCCTATTCAACGACACCTTGGACACAGTAAGCCACAATTGTGTTAACAATTCCGAATTATGCTGGCCTTTTTTCATTGATTCTCCGATGCGTTCTAGGCTAGGCAGCTCAAAATCAACCTGTTATCGCTGACATGCGGCTTTCTCTAAAATTGATTGATGTCTTATAAAAAGCTAGCACCAAATCCAATATATGTGATTACTAGCTTCTGCCAGCGGCTTCACCCGCGTTAAACTCAAAGATGTCCTAGGGGAACGGTACATTTTTTCCAGGATGAAAAATAGCCTTAGCACATAGGCTCCAGACATTTAATATATATTACAGATATCTCTGTGGCAAATTTTATCCAGATCCGTTCAGCCGTTCTGGCGTGTTTGAGTAACAAACATCCATCCATCCATCCGAACTTCTGCATTTATATTATTAGTAAGATTTCCAATAGAATATAATACCTAAATAAGATTAGGTTTACAGACATAGAAAAACATCATAGCACTGTATTAAAACTGTATCAGTAATTCTATTATCCCTCCGTTCCTATAATAATAGGAATCTACCTGTATAATTAAATGACACACGATTTGCATTCAAAAGGAGATCCGAAACTTTAAGGGGCATCAACAAAGAACAGTTAAAGAGAAACAAAAAGTAATTATCAACTTGTTTAATTTGGCTTTAATTAAAAGTGAAGCTGATGGAAATAATGATAAAGGAGGAATTCTACAAGTATTATACATGTGAAATTGTATGTATATCTATCAATCATTCTTAACGGTTGAACAAATATGGTTGCAATTCGGCACGCAGGTAGAATATTACTAGTTTATTCTTTTAAAATCTCAACTAAACATGATAACGCAGGTGAAGTCGAAGTCAAAGATAAATATGGTTACAAAAGTTCTTACAATGGTATAAAAGTTGCTTAACATATTAAATCATAGCATAATGACATGCAAATTTTGAACAGAATGTGGAGTGAAATATCATTACTACTCATATTATTATTATTTAATTTTATTAAATTGATAGCTCTCTTCGAGCTCACTTCACCTAGTCATAAAAATGTCAGGTAAGATGTTTACAGAATAGCAAGGCTGTAAAAATATCACCATGAAAAAGTTAGATTGATTGCTCACTGTCTTCACCTAGGTTCTCCAGCAATTTTTTTTAAAGAATAAGCCGTCTGATTTCAAACTCAGAATACTTTTTATCCGAAATCGTTGTAATAGTTTTTCTAGAATACGAGTGAAAGAAATATTCCTACCATTGATTTATTTTTCTTTTGCTTCCAAAGTAAACACAACTAGTGACAATCTGTGTGTGTTGCCTTCAGACTCCCTGGACAATACCCTCGGTATATTGTTACGGAGAAAACTGGGCTACCCAACGTATTCCTTTACCGATTAGACCAAGTGATAAATCGTGTACATGTTTCAAAAACATATTGGTCGGCCAACCCCGACCTCAAAGTCCCTACAAAGTTAGCCAAACAACATTTAATAGATTGTTAACTAACATCCTGATGGAATAAAATCCCGCCCAAACTCACACCTTCATCACATACAAAACGATACTTTAAGTCCCATAAAAACAAAGTTCAGTTTCCAATGTTTCAGTCTCGCTTTGATTTGGAATTGGCTCACGTTCGAGTGGGAGCGACGGAAAAAATCTATTGAACATCAAAATTACCTTCCGCGTTTGCGGGAAACTCAAACTTGACCTACTTTGTTTGAACTTTACCTTTTATAATAATTCACAAAGTTGTATAACAGTCGTTAAAATAGGTTTAGTACGACAGGTATTGTAGGTTTCCAAATTGTATTTATGGTAATGATAAATTCGCGTGACATGGGTTAAACTGGGTATGCAGTTAAATCGAAGGATTGAATTTGTATGTACAGCATGTTGTTCTATTAAACAATTTGACTTAACATTTATCTAATTTATAATCTCTTATTTCCCAGAAGACTATTTTGTTACGTTAAATTATCATATCAGGCGATCACAGTCCAATATCGCACACCGTATTGTGTAATTAGCTTTTTTAATCCACTAGCTTCTAACAGCGGCTTTGCCCGCGTCAAAGTGGAAATTTATCCAAAACGCATCACTCGCAATAAAAAATGTCCAATTTCTAGATCTTAGGTATTTTTTTTGATATACACACTATATGGAATTTTGCGTCCGAATTTATGAATATTTCTCCTCGGCTTCGCTCCCGTGGCCCACCCTACAACCCGTTTTCGGGAAAAAATTGCCTATGTAATTTAGAAATAATGTAGCGTTCTACTGGTAAAAGAATTTTTAATATAGGTTAAGTACTTTTTAAGTTTATCCATTACAAACAAACTTACAAACAAATATTTACTCTTTATAATATTATTATTATTAGTGTAGATTATTATTTAATCTAGGGCATGGTATATCCGAGTGCCAAGTTTCACCCAAAGCCATTCAACTCTTAAGACATAAAATGTAATAAATAGACATTCAGTTAAACAGAGAGACATTACTGACATATTTATCTGACTATAATCACACTAATATTATAAAGGCGAAAGTTTGTGAGTGTATTGGTCTGTGTTTGTATGTTTGTTACTTTTTCAATCCCAAACGGCTTGACGGAACTGGATGCAATTTGGCACAGAGGTCGATTATAGTCAGAAATAGCACATAGAATACTAGATACACTTTTTATCCCGGGAATATGTTCCCTCGGGATAATTTACGACTTTCACACGGGCGAAGCCGCTGGCAGAAGCTAGTAATAATTATGAGTAAGTATACCTAGATAATTTGCATCTGTTTTTAGACAAATCATCATCATCATCATCTGCCTAGCCTTTTCCCAATTATAGTGGGGTCGGCTTCCAGTCTTACCGGATTCAGCAGAGTGCCAGTGTTTTACATGGAGCGACTGCCTATCTGACCTCCACAACCCAGTAACTGGGTAACACGGTAACACTTTGTTTTTAGACAAATATGTCAGTTAAAAATAGCATAATGATTGATCTTTTAATAATAAAACAGTTTACTCATTACATGAAACTGTATTTGCTACTGAATAATTAAAAAGCTTAGTAACACCAGATCAACCCATTGATTTATAATGCTAATAACATATTTAATTATATCGTCCAATGAACTTAATTAGCGTTGGAATTAATTTGATTCCAACTTTATTTTGTCAACCTTTTTGTTTTACAAGCCAATTAGTTCCTATCCTGTGAATAAAATAACAATTGTAGAGCGAGAACATTTATTGTGGCCCAGGGGTTACAGCCCCGTCTTACGAGACGAAAGTAGTGGGTTCCAACCCAGCCAGGCGCGTTTGTGTAATTTATTTCATTACGAGTACTCTCAAAACGGTGAAGGAAAACATCGTGAAACATTTGTATGTCTAATATAAGTTTTTAGACTGTCATGGTCATTAACATTAGCATTAGAAGCGGGATTTTTGGTATGTATGTATGGTAAATCCATGTTTGTTGCGAGTTTCCGATATTTCAGTACTGTTGCATGCACCATGATCACGGATAAACTCGCAACAAACAGTAAGCATGGTAAATATCGTGCTTCTAATGTTAATGTTAGTAGTATGTCTAATAACTAAAAAATATCGAAGACGTGACATCTATCTACCTTCACTGGACCTGCGTGGTGGATTACAGTCACCTTCCGCTCGCAGATAGGAAGCCAGTGTCCCAGCAGTGAGAATATTAAATGCTGATTATTCTGTGCTATGTAGGGATCAATAAATCTACGAAGTTAATACTAGGTAAGACATTTTTCCGCATCACTACTTCACAGATAGATAAATACAGAATAAATCAACCGAATCTTATAGGATTGATATACCACATTTACACTTCAAGAAAATAGGAGTCCTACAAAAGAATACACACAAAAATAGTTTCATTCTACTATAAGATCACAAGAAAAATCCATCTTATTCTTTGCCCCAAATAAAATCTGGTGTAACATACTATAGAAGTCGTAATACGGAACCTATCACATTGTGTTTCGGTACCTATTTAGTGGGGATCAATCGAGCTTTGGCAGAAACCCGAGGATTAGGGCGAAAAGAGAGGAAGCTATGAACAAAGCCGGGGTAATCACTTGTGTTAACGTGAACATTGCTGGCTGATGTATTGACGTTGTGATTTTTTGACTTTGGCGAAATTTTTTGGATTTTATTTATTTTATTCAATTGTGTACTTTAATGCCGCTACAGAGCAAGGCATAGTTGAATTATTATTACTGAATTAAAATCTTTGAGATTCTCGGGACCTTAGGGTCCCGGACCTTTGAAAGACGTACCAGGGGTCGAAACCAACTGGCAGAGGCCTTGTTAGACATGTAGCTTGAAATATGACAGCAGCTGACAACTATCCCTGTATGGAATACGCAAGAGCACCCAAGGATAATCCCCGAATGGTGCAGGACTATTGCAAAATATGGAGACAAAACTTTTTGGGCTCCATAGCCCAAAAAGTTTTGCCTCCATGTTTTGCGACACCTCCCAAACCCCATGGGGAAACCATGGTTTGGGAGGTGTCGTGGATTGATTACCTAAAACTATAGAAGGACTATTAGCCCCTGCCTGACCTTTCAAATGGCTGGTGGTGGAGTATAAAATGGCATGGGATAACTTGCAAACTCAATTAAGTCCCCCCCCCCCCATAAAAAGTCGCTAGCACTTTAGTGATTCGAGTATTACTGGGTTTAATGAGTCTTCTTCTTCTTCCACCTCACCACTTCCCGTTACTCGGGGTCGGCTTTCCTGGCCATAAGGCGCCACTTGTTCCGCTGATAAGCATCGTCAGTAGATAGACCGCACTTCGTCAAGTCTTTCTGGATACCGTCATCCAAGAGGTCAGGCAGTTTTCAGTTTTCACGATGTGGTCATCGGGTTTGAGTTTTAATGAGTATACATACTAAATGATTTATTTTAATTAACCTAGATGTACATTTCCGCCATAGCCTTTTACCAATTTGACGTGATGGTATTAAATAAATCGTCTATTTTTCTGTCTGAGGGATGCTCCGTTTAATTAAGCGCATGGCTGATTCTGTAATCATATCGGGGCATTATTAAGGTCGGGAAACATCGGGATGATGAGGATGTGGAGCGTTATTGGCTATTACAGAGCTGTTCCTATTTCGAAAGAACCAATGGCGAATAGAGTACGTCACAAAAATGTTGCAGTGAGGTATGGATATTACTTCTAAGAAGCTTTAACCTCAATTGCTCCATTCGTATGCTAGAGTTCCATTACAGAAAGTCGTAACTCCTAACCCTGCAATGGAATATAAAGTAGGGATCTATGTATTGTGTGAAGAGAGGATTAAACCCCTGAAAAAGTAAACCAAAAGATCCAATTTATCCAACAAACATAATCACAACAAAAGCCTCAAAATCGGGCATTAAAGTAAACCGCGCCATTTTTAAATCACCGATTCGAGTAAAGTGACCCAATTTAATCGCCAAGTCGAATAAAGTGAGCTATTCTGCAGCGATTAAAGCGCTTCGTGGCTTCATACGTACGCTGAAAAAATAGCCTAAGATCCGACCGCTGAAATCTGGCAGGAAACAGGGCTTTTGATTAACCTTAATTTTCATGAATGATACTTGATAATATAATAGACTGCAGGCTTGCCAGAAAATATCTATCTGCAATTATCTTAATCAATTTAATTGAAATTTATGTTTGATAGTTAACCCCAAATTTATACGTTTTTCAAGTGAAAATTATTTCACTTGAAAGTGGTGTAGAAAATAGCAAAAATAAGATTGCCAGCTCCCAGTTAGCAACATGTGTTGCCAGTTTACCTAGTAACACATTAATGCAGGCTAACAGAGAGCTAGATGATGTTCCATATGCACCCACGATACATGAGAAATTCCTAGTAGTTATATGGCAAAATTGCGGAGCTCTAAACTCGATAGGGAAGGCAAAAAAAAAAAAATACGCACCCTCTTTAGATGTATGGGGCCCCTCTTAAAAATTTAAAAAATATTTTTTTTTGCAATTTGCATGGCTCAACAAGATGCTTATACCGTGCAATTTTGAAGTCTGTAGCTACAACCGACCGTTTGGCCGTAAAACCCGTGTGACAGACGACGCACAGACTAGACGGACAGACGGACAGATAGACGGAGACATGAGTGACAGCGATAGGGTTCCGTTGGGACCCTTAGGTTACAGAACCCTAAAAAGGAACAAAAAAAACGATTTCCGGTTTCCGGTATGCGGACAGGCAAACCTGCAGTAATCTCTCTAATCTATTCTACTATCAAAAATCATTTATATAAAACAAGTTTCATCAAAAATAAATTACCTGGAGATTTTTGCAGTGCGATCTCATACTAAAAGCGGAGGCACGATGTAAATCTTGACAAACAATTTTCGTTGCCTTGAAAGTTGTGGGTCAGGGTGACACGTGAACATAGAGCTAATTCTTTTTTTGCTCCAGTTTGCGCATAATGTGCAACCTTTTTGGAAACATTTTTTGTTTTGTAAATTGTAGCTTGGCTTTTTTTGTTAGGATAGGCTTTTGTTCGTGATCTTGAAGTTAAGAGTTAGGTTATGTAAAATTTGGCCTGTCAACGATGTGTTTTAACTGTTTTAATTTTAATTAAAAGATGAATTGAATTGATTTCGACGGATGGACTACAGTTTTCGGTTAGTGGGGCTTCCTTAAATATAATTAGTCCGCGTGTGTTTTATGGATATTTCAAGGGTTTTATTACCGGCAAATTGAAAATTCGGCTGTCTGATTGGAATTCATGGGTATACCTACTTTAATTAAATTGCAAGCGAATATAACAGTTGAAAAAAAAGCCTATCTTTTGTTCGTGATCTTGAAGTTAAGAGTTAGATTATGTAAAATTTCCTAGAAATTGTGAAATTTTTCCTGTCGTCTTGTGTTTATCAAAGTCAAAATCAAATATATTTATTTCAACTAGGCCAATAAACGGCACTTTTGAACGTCAAACATTGTTAAATCTAAACTAAAAATGTACAAGTAATAAAAGTTGACTCTACCGTGCATTCGGAAAGTAGCTTGTTATGGAGAAGAACGCACTCGAAATTCCATAATTACCCTTTTTAAAATGTACATACATTAATAAATTCATATATGTGAGGACGATGCACCCAAAAATAGCACTACACACTATACTACGTACAGGTATTTACAAGAGGGAAAAAAATATATATTTATAAGGCATTAGGGGCTTATTTAAAGAGTTGCCAACCGCTCTAAAAAAGGAAATAAAATAAAAAGAGGGGAATAAAGAAAATTGCCTAATAGGTTTGGTATACAAGTGAAGATATAAAAAAAAAATTGGTGCTAGCAAAAGAAATGAAGAATGAGGTGATTGATGGCCTGAAATAGATACCAAAAGTTAGTTAACGTACTTGTGTAAGTATTGTTTTTGAATTTTGAGAAAATCGAGCCCACGTTAAAAAAATGTGTAGTAAAAATAAAGGTAGATTGTGGGTGATGGGGTGAGTTCTAGAAAAGTTGGGCGCCAAACTGTAGCGTTACGTATAGCTCAGTTGAACTATACGTAAGCCACGTTAATAAAATTAAAGGTAACTATAAATTAAAAGTAAGAAAAGGATATAAATAACAAATTAAGGTCCGGCTTGACACGGCGTAGGCAGCTAGGAAGATCCGGACTTCACACGACGTGGGCAGCTATGAAGATCCGGCTTCGCACGACGTGGGCAGGTATTTCTTAGCAGACAGTCAGGTTACGCAGCTGGACGGACACGAAGGCGTGCAATGCCCGAGGTAGGCAGATGAGCTCGCAGATGAATCGCTTACTCGTGGATAAGCAGTAGGGTAGCCAGCAGGACGAATGGGCTGGCACACAGATGGTCAAGGCTTGAACCAATTGTCAGGCTAACAGACAGTAGCATAGGTGCAAGAACAGGCAGATAGAAGTGTGGAGGTCGGGCTGTGGCTTACTATGCCGATCAAAAGAGCCCTTTAAACATGAAGTGGTGTCCGACAAGGTCAATGAAATTAAGGTTCCACATTCAATATGTTTATATTTATTGCACTTCTAAGATTTTAATACATTCACATGCTGTATTTATTATAGTTTTCAAGAGTTTTAGATTCAATCGTATACTTCATAGTATTCACAGAAAAACGGACTCTAGCGTTCAGAGCAGATTCAAGACTAAAAAAGTGACACCCGTTTTTCTTCGTTCCGATATGTCTTCTCAATTTTAAATTCAAATATGAATTAAGAAATCATGAACGAATAAAAACGGTTTACAGAGGCGCAGTCTGCCGCTGCCCTTATAATGAAAATATAATGTACAACGAGCTTAATAAGCTATAGAGAATGGTATCTTATGTCTATGGTTTAAGAAAATAAAATAATGACAATGTCATGTCAGGTAAAAATGTCAAGAGTTAAAAATAATATAATAGTTTTGGATGAATCAACAAATCTTATGATTTTCAGGTTTATACCAACGTAAAGCATACATAAAAAATGGAAAACGTGAGATGATACAATTTCAAAAGTAACGGTGATGAAATTTGTAAAATATATTATAAAACGTAAACATGTGGAATGAACACCACAGTATAAAGTAATAAAAGCATAAGATCAGCAAATAAGATCAATCTATTACCTACATAGACTCAGCCTTTGTCCAGGGGTAGGCAGAAACTACAAAACGCCATCTGCTACGGCCCATACATATCAATCTGTTACTAATTCACTGGTACACAAACAAATAGATTTAATTAAGTAATAAATAAAGTTTTTTTGTTAATTCGAAATTAATTCTAAATGTACTAATAATAAAAAGCCAGCACGCTACGTCACTAAAGTGCTAGCGACTGTTTATGGGGGGGGAGGTCATTAATTGAGTGTGTAAGTCATCCCCTGCCATTTTGTAACCGTGTAGATCAACAGTGGTCAGGCAGGGGCCAATAGTCCTCCTATAGTTTTAGGTAATCGATCCACGAAACCTCCCAAAACCATAGCCCAATGTGTTTTTTCTCCATATTCTGTAATAGTCTTGCATCAGCCGGGGATTGTCCTTGGGTGTCTTGCGTAATGACTAGTGCATACAGGGATAATCGCCGGTTGGTGTCATATTTCATCCTACATGTCTAACAAGGTCTTTGCGTATTGGTTTCGGCCCCTGGTACGCCTTTCAAAGGTCCGGACCCTAGGGTCCTGAGAATCTCAAAGAAAAGCCAGCAGACTTCTTGCGCAAATTGAGATCTAAATAAATATGTCTAAATCAAAATTTTGTTACGTCCTTCCCTATCACGTTATGACGCATTTGCCTAATCCTCCCCTATTTATTACGTCATTGGAATCAATTTCGTATGACCATAAATTAAACAGAAGCGTCAATAACCTATACAACAAAAGGCGGATCAGTCAATTTAACTTCACCTTTGGTGCTACAGGTGTCTTCAGGCTGTAATTTGTAACCCCTTACGTAAGTACATGACACTAAAATATAACTGGTGAATTATGGGTGTTCTATATTATGTAGATGGACCTCTGCTCAACCCTTCAGCGAATACAGGCGTGGTGTCATGTTATATTACCTAAGTACTATTACCAAGGTCGCTTGTTTCATAATTCCAACCGTATAACTACCTATTATTAAAAACTCTTTAGAACTTGAACTAATGAGCGGTGGACGGGTATTACTAATCCTTATTTTTGGAAAGAATTATAATACCAGCATGTAACTGTCTCACTACAGGGCGAAGGCCTCTTCTCATATGGAACTCCAAACGCTTGCTGACGGCAAGTTGGTTAACTGTCGAAATTTCGTATTCCCGATTACGCTTCATTCGAGCCAGCCGTGGCACCCATATGCCCGAAATGTTTAAGCACTAATGGCATAAGAATATATTTAAAAAAAGCCAATACCATGGCAATTAAATTTATTTGTTCGTGTTTTATTTCAAAAACCAAACCTCTAAAAAACAGCCTTTATAAGTCCAAGTGTTTCTCGTCACCGATGTTAGCGATGTCAAATTGGTACTTTCTCGGATTTGAACCTATCACTACAAGCACGAAAGTCGAGCTCTTAGCCCAGTAGCAAAGGATCGCAAAGCTTATGTGATTGTCATGCGCTTAAACTGCTGTGATTTAATTTGTGACGCGTCGATACCAAGTATAGAACTGCTAAGTTCGACTGTGCAATAACAGACTCTTTTTTGTCAACTAAACAACAGGTCTTCCGATTGCCTTTCACTCTTCCGATATGTTCCAGAGAGGAAACTCTGCCTTTCTCGGCGATGACGCCCGTCCTCTGGCTCTCACTGAGTAACGATTCTTGTCCATCTGTTCTAATGCATTTTACAGACTTTTAAGATAATTCAATTTGTCTACTAATACACATAGTAGCAGCAGTGGTGGCCCAGTGTTAACGGCAGCGACTTACAAGTTGTAGGTCGTGGGTTCAAACCCAGGCAGGCAATTTACTTTGTGTAAATTATTTCATCACCACTGCTCTCAAAATGGTAAAGGAAAACATCGTGAGGAAATCGGCATATCTTAGAACCAAAAATTCGATGACATGTGACATCCACCAAACCGCACTGGCCCGCGTGGTGGATTACGGCCCATTCTCTCTCACAGAGAGGAGGCCTGTGTCCCAGCAGTGGGAACATTAAAACTCTGATGATGACACGCACTACCCCTGGCTTTTACCAACGGTAATAACCAACCACAAGAATAATACACACACACCATGATCACTGAGTTAAAACGAAATCGATGTCGCAGTCTTCGGCACGACCTAATTTCCGATTGCGACGTCCTAATCCGGATTTACTGAGGCCTACATTGGCTTCATTTAGGCCTCGGCCTGTCAACGATGTGTTTTAACTGGTTTAATTTTAATTAAACGATTAATTGAATTGATTTCGACGGATGGACTACAGTTTTCGGTTAGTGGGGCTTCCTTAATTATAATTAGTCCTCGTGTGTTTTATGGATATTTCAAGGGTTTTATTACCGGCAAATTGAAAATTCGGCTGTCTGATTGGAATTCATGGTTGTACCTACTTTAATTAAATTGCAAGCGAATATAACAGTTGAAAAAAACTGCTCAAGAGCGGTCACTTATTAGAATGTATCATCAAATTATTGTGCATTGTTATTTTGAAAAAAACCGAATAACTGTACAGGATTGTTTTTTTTTTCATCATCTAATAAAAGGAGACCAAATAACTTTAAAAATAAACACGTGACCTGAGAGCCAAGAAAAAGAAGAACACAAATAAAATGCAAATGTATTTTACTTTGGTGCAGGAATCAATAAAAGAGCTCTTTGTCTAGCGAGACAACAAAGAAAATGCTCTCCCTCCCCGTACATTAAACTTTATTATTAAAAGAGTACATTTAGTTAATACCTTAGTCCAATATTTTTGATGGTCCATTAAAAATGGCCGGCAATATTTTATTTATGAAAGAATTAAAATGGAATGTTTTAAAATTTGATGTCGAAAAAGTGTGTAAAATTAAAATTATGGTTTATATCAATTATTATGATGCTTTTGAAGGTAAATTAATGTTTATATTTAATCAGTATTACTAGTACCTTCCTACGTACCTAGTGCATGAAAGGGATAATTTTGTGTGGAACGGAACATAGCCTGAAAGTCGCTAATGTCGTATAATCGTATTCCCTAGGGTCGCTTCCCTACCGTTTCCTAATCAATGAATACTTTTGGAGAAAACGGCTATGAGCCATTTTATGTATCATCTTCATAAGTTTAGTCAGCGACTTCACACAGACTTCTATCTATCTACATTATTTGGGTTAAATGAACAGCACTAAATTTGATTTCTTCGGATAGTCTCTTTTGGTGTATCCCACTCATAAGACATGAATCAATTAATAATTAGTCCAGTTCTCTTGTACGATAATGAATTATGTAATTTTAAAATTGGGACTTGGAGCCTTAATTAATAAAAAAATATTATTCTTATGCATAAATAACACAACATCCAAGGTCAAATAAAAATGCTGCCCATGCAATTAACTTTAAAGAAAAAAGTGCCCAATCAGGTTCAATCAAGTATCAAATTCCAAATGCCATCTACTTGGCAATTTCTCCGCAATCATGTCGTTAACATACACACACACAATAGCAGAACAAATGACCTAATGTTCAATCAGAACTGGGCCAGTGATTACTGTTGCACTTAATGATCCGTAATAGGTTAATTTCCTTGTTGTTTTGTCATGAGTTTACTATAAAAGGTAATACATTGCAACTAATATAATAAAACGGTACCCAAATAAATTGCAGTTCTAAAAACTTAAAAACACGCTTTAATGGTAAATTGAACTAAGAAGTCGCTAATCCTGAAGATCCTGGTAAGGATAATGGGACAAACTATTTAAACTATTGCATTGTCATCGGTCCTTGATAAGTGTGCAAATTTTCAAATCAATCCGACGTTTTGAAAGGGGTGAAAATCACTTTCATAGATTCCGTAACATAGATACATACATACCAAGCTAATAAAAGCGTGTTAAAAAACTAAAAAAATACATAAAAACACTGTGTTGCATAGTATCAGGAAGTACAGATTAATTAACATATGATAGACTTTACTAGAAGTGGTTATAGTATTAGTAGCTTCAAAATGGTTCAGTAGCTTCAAAATCATTGGGAGGGATTTCTGCAAAATGCACGTTACCAGTTGGCACCACTTTGGCAAGAGGTATTAAACTTAGAAAATGTGACTTATGACATCAACATGCCGTAGATCTCAATTTAACTAATGTCGGCAAATATAAAAATTTTGCCAGGTTGCCTGGACCTGACGTCTCAGTACTGCCAAAATAGCAGTTCGTCGTGGATGAAGTGCGGCATTGACTCTCCTGGTATGATCCCTGACATGATCTGTCATCTGTTGACAGCTGTCATTTGGGACTCAAATATGGACGCGGCGCGCCACGTGACATTCAGCAGCCATCACAACCTTATCCCATCTTTTCAGTGATTCCAGTAATATAAGTGGCGCTATTCTACGCCAGCAATTAATACTATAAAATAATAGCTGTTTGTTACCTACCCACAATTAGAGTTATTCCGCACTGCATTTTTTATTATTAAATAATTGTGCCCTTGAGTCAGCAGTACCTGGGTAGGTAATTGCCTTCATTGTTGTCCTTTGCATACTGCAGTTAATTCTAGTTTTGCTGCATTCTCACACGGTGTATACTTTGATTGTTATAGGGCAGAGCTGTATTCCAAATTCCATTAAGTAACCTAACAGGAAAAAAAACTGCTACACACATGCATACGTACATAAACGCATTTCTCATGGGGGTAGACAAAAACTACTGAGCGCCATCTGCTACTCCTTTTGCTTCGTATGCATTCATATCTGGTCGTACACGCACGCTGGTTATGGTTGACCTTTCCACAACAGCAACAAACGAACTGTTGCATCTTTCCTTTATACACAAAGCGCTAAATTTACTTCGAAGCAATAATTTTTTACCACGAAATCTTTAGTATTGTCCCACGTTTATGTGAAAGGACAATGTGTACAGATCAGGCCGACATTTCCGCCATGTTTCTCTATCTAAACCACCCTTTTTTGTTACTAAATGGACACACATGAGTGAAGTGCGGCCTGGACGGCTCGCGCCGAAAAATAGGTACACGCTATTGAAATTTTGGACAGAATAACCTCGGTAGTTGAAAACGTTTCGGAGCACAAAATAAACTATAGAATCGTAAGTGAGAGTAGTTTCATTCACCTGGGGTCGTACTGTTATGTTACTGAAAACAAAGGAGAGATAAGACAATGTGATTTCCATGGTTGAGGTTCAATATGAGTAAAGAATAGGTCACACCTCCTTGCTTGTTGAGGTTGTAAAAGAATTTCATCAAATATCTGTAAGCGATAGAGGTTCTCCATTCTTGCCTTTCTGTGTAACATCTAATATTGTGCTTCAAGACGTTCAGTTAGAGTTAAAATACAAGATTATTTTTCTTCTCCATCTGTGGGAAAGCACGAGCTAAAATAAAGCTTTGAATTTCGTGAAAGACACAACCGAAAAGTTTGGAACAGGACTCGTTCTTCGTTATGTTAATTGAATCAAAACGGAGGAGTAGGTTCTGAAACAGTACTTGTAACAAATATGCATCCTTTGTTTCATCACAACATTCCTCAAAAACTGTAGTTTATTGAAACGTAAAATAAATAAAGAATGCTAGGCTTTGATTGTGGGTCACTTGGACATCTGAATTAAATTAGAATAACGAAAAAAAGAAGTGAAATGTTAAAATGATAACGATTGTCTTTGTATAGTCATGTGATGAGATGGGATGAAATAAAACGCATGCGACTAAAAGAGTAATGAATATAAATAAGGATGAAGGATAATGGAGAGGGAAGCCAAAAAAAAAGACGAATGGATTGTGTGAGGACTAATATAAAAGAAAAGGAAGTGAATGATAACGTGGCAGATGATGATGATGATTACTATTACGATTATTATTGATACTAAGAATAAATATTGACTGTTCATTTACCACGCAATTTAAGTAGTACCTAGTATCTTTGTAGATAGATACACGGTATTACAGTGGTTCTCCTCTTAAAAGCTTTTAATAATTAAATAGAAGATTGAAATATTGTTTCAGAAATTCATTAACATTCTGATTGAAAATTACATCATTATTATAAACTGTAATTTCTGGGAACAGATTAACGCTCATATTTTAATTAGTTGCTGCTCATTAGCGGCTTTGTCTGGATTTTCCAAGAGTTTAAATTAGAAAATCTGAAATTTATTTTTGATTGAAAACGAGTTAATTTTATTTTTCACAATAATCATTTTAATACTTAATGGTATATCAGTAAAAGGAAAAAAATCTGGTCATATTTTGGTCGGTAGTGTAACAGACAGCTTAGTTCAAGCTCACTATTTTACAGAATGAATCAGCAGCACAGTATACAAAAAATTATATGTTCAAAGGGCAAAGGGCAAAGCCCAAAACTTCCTAAATGTCAATAAAACATAAGGATCTCTTACACCATACCATTTATTACATCCCGAGACTCCTCTGAGCCTCGCAAGCACGTTAAACTTTTGGTCACGGCTGTCATCTCTAGACCTTGGAAAGTCGTTACGGTAGTCGCAAACCTAAAATCTGACATCAATCCAAAATCTGATGCCAAGGGTTATCTTTTTACCCATTTACTGGTATGTGGAGGTGAATCGAAGACATGTGACATCCACCAACCCGCACTGGGCCCGCGTGTTGGATTATGTCCCATTCCCTCTCACAGAGAAGGGGCCTGTGTCCCAGCAGTCATCATCATCACCGTCATCATATCAACCGAGTCCACTGCTGAACATAGGCTTCCCCTAAGCGTCGCCACATTGATCGGTCTCGTGTGTCTCGCATCCAGCGGATCCCCGCAACCTTCACCAGGTCATAGGTCCATCTGATGGGAGGCCTTCCAACTTAACGTCTTCCTGTTCGCGGTTGCCTCTCCAGAATCTTTGTGCCCCATCGGTGCCAGCAGTGGGCATATTAAAAGGCTGATTATGATGATGAGGCCAGACTGGCTGCCGCTCCATGTATAATACTGACATCCAGCAGAGTTCAGTTTAACTGGAAGCCGATCCCAGTATAGTTGGCAAAGGCTAGGGAGATTGATTGATATCTTAAAACATTTTTTACTAAGTCAGTAAAACTTTTCATTGCAGAACCCAATAGTGTTAACTGTAACACAAATTGACTCGAAAGTGTTTATTATAATTGAGCGAATACCAACCATCTCTGGGCGACCCAAATGCAAGTGATTTATGGGCGAGTGCACTTACCCGGAGAAACATGGTAAGTGCTTACGAAGACGGGTTTAGTGTTTTTAGGCTCGGTTTTAGTACTGCTCGGCCTTGTGCGTTTATTTTATTGTTATATAGTGTGTAGTTTGCTAGTTCATTAGTAGTTAAAATATATTTTTGTAATTTCTTCTCTGCATATACGTTCCCGTGCGTGATTTGCATGGGATCCCCAAATTGGGCAATGTTATTGAGTATTTGTGTGTGTTGTTGTGTGTTATGAGTGTTTTGTTTTTCATTTGGGATTTCTCAGTAGTAGCTCGAAGTCTTCTTTCAATATTATAGTCTAAATTTGTCTTCAGTCGATATTAGTAATTACGCAGTTTAAGTTTTTATCAAAGCCGGCTCCGATAATCCTCTTAATTTTATGCTATTTACTTAGTTACGAATTTGGTCACCCACGGACACGAAAAAATTTACCTCGTATATTTATTTACTTTAGTAGAAAACATTTAAATAAACAAAGGAGAATATTGTACTGTTAAGGTATTTAACAAATATACATTCATCCGATAACGATATTGAATTTACTTCGATTTTCGGCTATTGTAGCTACATTTATTTACATTGGCAACGCTAACGAAGCTTTCATTTGATGAAATATCAGACCGTAATCGAAATTGTAACAGAAACCGTTTGCTATTCAAATATCGATGGATAATTTGAATGATAGAATAGAATAGAATATACTTTATTGTACACCATAAAAGTTACACATCTATTTTATAAGAAAAACTTAATTATACGGGTACTAAGGCGGTCTTATCGCTTACAGCGATATAAACTGATTTCCGTTGTATATAATACCTATCTAATCTAGTAATTATTTGATTTGTGAATGTGGAGAGTGTGTGTTATCAAATTACATGTTGGGACAGCGTGTACGTAGAACTGTTAAAATGCAAAAAAATCTATTGACCAAATTATTGCCTGATGATTTGAAACTATGTTCCATTTTACTGCAATATGCTTATTGCAAATCAAAGCACAGTGCACCAAAACACCTATTTAAAACTTTTAAAGACCTAGGTATAGATTTTTCTCACAAACGAAGCTACGGCCACACCTATTTCAAAAGCACCAGTTGCGATAAACGACCTAACTTACGACTTTAAAACTACCTCACGTTAACCGACCACCAGGACATTAGTACCTATAACTCAGGCAGCAGCATTAAAATTCTACAAAGTATTTCCCAGTTGGCCCTAACGTGACCCATATTATATTGTCCATGGTAACTGGACTTGGCTGAAATCAGTGGTAATTTTTAACACACGAGTAATGTTTTCCACCATTCCGCCGGGAAATGGAAAATATAGCGACCGCAGCGCATGCCTCGATTTCCACAACAAATAACTATATTGAATCGTGTTGGGCGCATTGGAAAATGATAATTTCACAGGCGATTTTCAACCGTATGTCGAAGGAAAACGGTCGGATGTTCCTATTGCCCGTACTGTGTGCATAACTAAATTTCTTGCCCGGCGTACAATTGGTCGCCTGTTGACGGAAATAAGGCATATGCACGTGGAATTCCAAATGAAAGTAGCTTATTTTGGAAAATGCGCAGGAAATTATTCATACAGGATATCGAATATGCAGCAACATATTGATGAAGTGGCTTTTGGATATACGAGCTTATAGCTGAAGTAGGGTTCATGAATATGTAACAAAATGCTTGAATGCAAAGCCTTTGCTGTTGAATCTGATGCCAATTTAGTTGGAGCTTAGTTTATGCATTTCATTTACAAACGTTAAGCTTTTGGAGGATGTGCAATTGTACTAAGTTGGTACAATTCCAAATGCTTATTCAACCAGTAAGTAAATTCAAGAAGACACAATTAAGCTGGGTGATGGTACATAAAGTAACGTAGGTGTACTGCCCATTTGCAACAATTCCTATAAATAATAACTTTGGAGTCTTGAATAAGTTACTTCTAGGCAGGTCTTCATCGTCGACCACATCATTACTTACCGCAAAGTGAGCTCAATAAAAAAATGTCTAACAAGGTGCATACATCACATTACATCACCATCTTCCTACCCTTATCCTATGTAACTTGGGGTCGGCGCTACACGTTTTCTTCTTCCATACCGTCCTGCCCTGTCACGCTATCACTCACTCCCTTTTCTATCTAATCACTTCTCACGGAGTATGTATACATCTTTTCTTTGGCCTTCCTCTCCCTCTCCATCCATCCACATTTATATTCATAACTATTTTAGTGACATGCGTTTCATCCCACCTCATCACATGACCATACCAAGACAAAAGGTTTCCTTTCAACTTCTGTTCTGTCACTGGTGCCACTTTCAAACTTCCTCTAATATACACATTTCTTACTTTATCCATTCTCGTTACTCCGCAAATCCATTTAAACATAATGCCTTTCCATTTCATCTAAGTCATAATTGATCCTTTCGTTCAGTTTTGTTTTTAGTGCTGCCTGAATATCTGTCACAACCACTACCATAACGGTTGTAGCTCCACTGGCTTTTACAAGTTTTTTGTAATTTTTTTCCCGCAATGCTAGTGCAGTCATGTCAACGAAAAATGTAGATAGCATCGTATTGAAATATTTTCTGTGTACCGTATTTCATTGGCACTCGGGATGCAATTTTAGGTAGCCTGGGGACAAACTGTACCCCCGGGTATTTGCACGCCCATTTGTGTTGGCGTAAAAGGAGGTTTTAGAATTTGATGGCCAAATTGCTATTTCAGATTTTGAAGAATTTTTGGTGTGTTTGCCTCAAGGGTTTTATCATGGATATTGAAAACTTGTACGTTTCTGAAATTGCTGTGTTGTTTAGTTTCTTTTTAAGATTGGGTTCTATAATGAACTTACTTATCTTAATAATTGGGTCTCCCAATTACAGGACATGTATTTCTGGTCTATTTTTTTTTATTAATTAAGAAAAAGACATCCAAAGTAAACTCACATTTTTGCCACAGACAGCATTATTTACATCACCATTATCTTCGTTCACATTGGAACCTTCTCAGAAATCTTTAAATCCCAGATTATGCGTCGCGTAAAAACCTTTTTGGTAACAAAGAGGTTCTTTTCAGTAATAATAAGAAAGAAAAATGTGCCGAGAGGGGTTCTCCTCAAAATAAGATCAATAAACGTTCCGGAGAGAAGTATTAAAATATTATTCGGTCTGTCTAAAGGGTGAGAAATGGGCGTCTTAGGATGCATTATCGGTTTGGTCCCATGTGCCTGTGGTTTATAGTTATAGCTGATAATTTCCAGGCATATCTCTTGTGGTTTGCTTGATGTATTGGTTACATAAATATTCCCTATGTATATGGGATCGGCTAATCTGCTTCGGTGTTTGACGGAATCCTTACTTTATTATATTCATATTAATTGAGAAGTTATAAGTCATGTGATTCCTTTATAGTCAAACATGTATTCAGTACAACCGTATTCCATTTTTGTAAGCTTTTCAGAATATTATGTCATTGTGATATGATGTAGGGTTTATTTATTTTTATTTTATTTATTTGGGAAAACAAACGACTGCACACTGCAGCAATACATACAATTTGGGCACAAAGAAAAACAAATGTGCAATCAGCGACATTTTCCACATAATATAAAAACATTTTACAAAATTAATGCGACGTACGCTTACAATATTTAAATTAAAAATAAATAATATCAAGTGACAAAGATAGAACCAAACAGGCATGCAAGAAAGAATAAAACGAAATTATATAAAAATTAATCAAATTATCATTATAGAATAAAATAAAATTAACTAATTATAATTAAATTATTACAAAAAACAAACGGGAAGAATACGGCTTAAAATGTCAGCGAATCAATTATAATTATCTTACAAACAAGGCGTCAACAAAACAAATTTAATGATTACTATACTGATTATTAAAATTATTATATTATAATTATAATTACAAAAAAAAAAAGCAATGGGCAAAGAAGGTTACGGGGCCAGATAGCAAAATATATTTCCTTTATTTCATGTATTAGGTATATTCATAATCAAACAATAAATATAAATTGTCTACCCATTGTTACTATCCCCATAAGGAGACAAATAAATTACGTCAACGCAGACGAAGCAATATCTCGAAACCGTTTTACATGGTGACTTATCTCGAGTATAACCTTGTTATTCATAAAATCTGGTCGATCGATAGCAGCTGCGTCTCATTCAATCTTGGCTCCACACTCAGTGGTATCTGGTATTAAAGGAGAACTGAATATATTATGTAGATACCGGAGAGGTTTAATTTATCTTTAAGTACCGCTCCGATTGTTAAACTTAAGCTTTATCAAACGATTGGTGCCGCTCTAGGGAGGAGTGTCGAATTTTAAGAAGAAGACATTGTGACGATAAAATAAATTTGGGTGTATTTTCGTGAAAATATTTTAGTATCGTATCAGCCGTCTATTTATAATGAAAGAGATTTCGTTTGCGATATTTTTGTGTCCTTTATAATTTTCCCCATGCGTAATATGATCGATCATTTTCTCCCTTTCATTCTTTATTATTTCGTTTTGTAGGATCGGTTTAAAAATTTAACGTTATATCCAATACATATTTATTTTTATGAGTATGAAACTTGAAGGCTTGAGTCTCTTGAACTCTTCTTGTGTTACTGACTCCCTGTCAGTAACACAAGAAGAGTCTTTTTAACCGACTTTTCAAAAAGGAGGTTCTATGTTCGACTTTTTTTTTCTATTATTGGCAGGCTCGCGTTTGACCACTATCTCACCTAATGGTAAGCGATGATGTGGTCGATGGTAAAGCATGTTTTCCTAGAAATAACCTATTGACTCTTGACTTAAAGACCCTCAGATTATAGCTATCAGGTAATCTTTTTTTTGGCTTTTTGTAGCCCACCTGACTATCGCAGCTGCTAAACCTTACCGTATCCTAGTCACGTCCACTTAGCACGTGTTTTACGTGCCATTGCATTGCTCTCGTCACCCAGAAACTAAGTTAAAAAGTTTTATCGATTTCACTGCTGAGATAAACTCCTCAACATGATTGCTTCGTGTTTACTTCTTTTATTTTTCCAGCCAGTTTTATTCCACTGCTGGCTAAAAGTCTCCCTCTCTTTCCACCTCTCTCTGTACAGACCTGTCAAGGAAAGATCTTTCTTAAAGGAGCCCAGCTCAACAGATTCAGCCTGTCGCGATTTCGGTTGCCATGAATAGGGAGGATGTGCGGTCGTGGTATCGGTAGTACTTGGTGATGGGGCCCACGGCGGGCTGATACCAGTCGCGAATATATTAGTATCCCGGGTCCTCGACTGATTTTAGAGTTAGAAACTGTGGGGTTTTAGTCGGTTAAAGCCCGACATAACCCTCAGTTCCCCAGACGGAAGGTATCTCCACAATAATAATAAAAACAAACACTGGTTCATGCATTTGTCCCATGATTACTTTATTTAATACAAAATGAATGGTAGCAATGATTTAAAGGATAATGACGGACGTACTGGCGGTTTTTATTCGACTGCATTTCAATTAAATTCTCTCGCTTTAGCAGTTCAGCAGACACGTTTGTGGGTTCGTTTAATTATTTAATTATCTTTAATGTGACAATTGTTTTTAATTGTTGTGCTATTGATGACGCTGAAAAACAATTAAGTAATACCCAAGTGCTTTAGATGTATGTGCGTATTGTCCTTATCATTGTCAACCTATGTGCTTTAATACTGAGCATGAACCCTCAAGGGCAATCCTCCCTTCCGTTACGGAAAACTGGGTAAATCTCGGTCAAGCATTGTGATTATAGCAATTTCCTTTATATAATATATAACCTACATACAGTAACAAATAAAAATAACATTATCGTTCTAATGCAGCTTCTAAAGCCCTTGGCGTATATTTTATGTCTTTATTTACTCTAGTTGCCTGTAGCAGTGGCCGACAGTTGGTTTATTTCAATAAACAAAGGTTACTAACTCAATAAATCAAACCAAAAGAATTAAAGCCCTTACCACCCTTATTCTGACAATCATAACACCAGTATAACAACCTATATCCATCTTCAGCATCATATCTAATTCTCATACATACGTCTCTGGAGAATTACCCACGTCAATTTCTGAGAGAATTTTAACGAACTAAGTACCGTGCTTAGTACGTTACGCGTTTCAAGTAGGTACACAGCAGCTGTACCGTGTACATCTGAAGACGTGATTGTAATGAAAATTTAAATGTTAATTTTGTATAAGAGTGGACTGTACGTTCATTTTTTATTGGAAAATATTTAAAAAAAGATGAAGACGGTATTTTTTGTTATGTTACGTATGTTTGTTACGTTCTTGGTTACCCACCTCAGAACTTTTTTCCAAGTTAAACCATATCTAACTTGTGTCATCCAACGATTGATTCCACCTCAAATCATCAAGGTGGCAGTATAGTTTGTTATAATTTGACATTCATCGAGGGATTTTTCAGTTGTCATGGTGACAGTCGAGTGGAGTTTCTTCAAATGTACGTGGAATATAGGCTAAGAATATAGGCATAAGACACGTTTCGATATTCGTGGCCTTGCTATTCGTTCAGTAGGCTAAATAAGAATTCTTAGTAACAACCTCACCTCATCATACGCTAGTGGGCTAGTGCGCTAGTTATTACTTTGTGTTAAAGTTCACCTTTCATTTGTTTTGAAATTCTTTCACTAAATTATAACGTAATATGAAAAAATTGCCTGTGTGTTGACATAATTTTAACAATGTATCCTATTGTTCCAGAGTTTGATGGCGTTTATTAAGTTCGGGTATGCGCTGGTGGTGGTGACGCTGCTGCTCATGATATGGGCATCACTGTCGAGAGCGTTGGAAGTAAGTAACTCTTGAATACCTATGATACCCCCTAGCTGGTTACACGAAATAGCGAGTTCATATACTTCAGTGATGATATCATGCAAACGTTTAAACGTGAAGCTCTAAACTGTTCGCGATGCACGACTGCTGTGGACCCAGCTAGGGAACATAGGATCTTAAGTAAGTCATCATGCAAAGATTAGAAGTTACGACTGTATATTTTGAAAGTCATTATGCGGGAAGTTGTTTGTTTCCATCTCTTTGAAAATAACCATAAGTAGTCCTTTACGTAACGGTAGTAGTCCAGAAGCCAAATGGGCAAACGACCTGTGACAGATCGCGTGCTAAAATTATATATAATTAGCGTAAAGTAGGGATAAAGAAAATAAAAGGGAATACAGCTAATCTAGCTCAGGGTGAAAACAAAGGTGTCAACGATGCTGTAACTTTAACTACATCCATATAATTAAAGAAGGACGTGGAACGTTCTTACATTGCTGCTTATTAAAACATCAATTCCAGCACATTGACCTCTGACTAAATTCGACATTCTTAAGTGGGTAATGTCAAGGTTCTTCGCACAAAGATCCACTTTGCCTTTCAATAATGAAGTACTAACGACTTTCATAGACCCTTTGTACAAAGGAATGGTCCATAGAATACTTAACAGACGTTTAATATGGGCTATACAATATGCCAGCGAAATTACCTCGCACGGGAAATGGGTAAACGATCGTATTTTGATTATAAAGCTGACTATGAAAACTGAAATGACGCTGCAGGCGGTTATAATAAATTAAAACTTAATTATTGTCAGGCAATTGGCTAGTAATGGCATTTTGGGCTCTGACAACAAATTCAAAGAAATAGAAATCTAGTCGATGACAGTGTAGTGCCCATCTGGAATAATGTAGATTCAAATGGTACTTTTTTCAAATTTATTCGTTGGCTCTGGAGTTCACCCTCGGGATATTATGTACTCGTATACACAAACTCACACAATTCGCACACTCTCTTGATAATATGTTTTGTAAATAGTAAGTCATCTCAAGTCCATATCTAGAATTCTAGACTGCATCGTTCCAGTTTCAAAACGATATTTAGAGAACACAACAAATTCAAAACGTCCAAAATCAGCATTGTAGAACATCTTATTCAGTCTATTTTCGTAAACTTCACCGAAGAAGACTAGTTGTTTGTAGATGAGCTAGCAAACACTTGGGTCGAAGGATGCTTGCCTCTTGTAGCTTGCAGCTACGATTGCCACTGTTTTGCATAATAACATTCAAGCTGCAGAGGTAGGGTGCACTTGGGGACAAACGTTGGTAGAGCGCTTCCGAAGAGAGAGATCCTTTGTTTCTGCGTGACTGAAATCGTCGAAATCAATCAGTTCTCAAGCATTCAATGCTGCAATCTAATGGAATGTCCTTCATATTTTCAAGTATGGCTATTAGATTCGTGTAATTTTCTTTAATTCTGATGTCTTGAATAATAAAAGTATTACATTTTGAATATGACATAATATTGAAAATAAATCGTTTGTCATATTTAATCGTTTATGCTTATTGTGATTAAAACTTTAAAAATAATAAATATAAATAGTGATGGGTGAAGAGGTAGATAAAGGTCAAATTAAAATAGGGTGTTAATTATGGTGTAACATGAGAATGCAAGAAGAAAATTTCTAGCTCCGACATCAAGTAACATGAGACAAGAGCAGGAAGATGATGACCACTTATTGATCTTGTAGGTCAACTATAAGCAATAACACAGAAAGTTTGACCCACATCAAGTAAATTAGGTGATATTGGCCAACGATCTCCCAATATCCAAGGAATATTGAGCAAACATTTGTCACCAACTGAACGCTAAAGTTAGCAAGTTAGGAAACTGTGATGAAGTTGTTACCGAAATGCGTTTTAAAGCCGAAGGAGATATTAGTAAAGTGGTTTATTACACGTATGAGCGAGACTTAAGCCACAGGCTTTGAACTTTAGTAGGTCGAGCCATCTTTAATATGACATTAAAGATATTCCTGTCGTATATGTTCCTATATGGTAGGATAACAAAGATGGATGTGTACAGGAATATCCTTCCAAAAGCTTTTGTCCAACTTTAGTCTGATGATAACCACGCTTGACAGTTTAATTTATGATTTCTTTGACAGGTCAATACATAGTACACAAGGGAATACTGCAAATCTTCTTTAATGATACTTGCTGAAGAAGTAGAACCTCATTTTCCTTTTTTTACCCTTATCCCGTAAGCGAATAACCAGTATTTATTATCTTTTAAAGTGGACGCGTTTTTTAAACGCACACACAAAATTGTAAAGCAAATTTGCTTGCCTAATACTTCTCCTAGCTTTTGTGGTGGAATCACCTTTCTCAGTCATCTTCTCTACTAACAAAACATACAGTTCAGTCAAATTGTTAAGAAAAGTCGATAATAATATATGAAGCCATTCACCCTCCTAAAAGGAAAGGCGAAGGATACTATCGTATATCGTTTGCCAATGTCGGTATAAGAACCCGATGTGATCCGGCCCCGGCTATCTATCGGTATTTATCCGGCGCAATTTCAATCCCGGTCTAAAAATTTCATAAAAGAAAATCTACTTTATCCGTCTGAAGCAGTCTGAGAGCTAGCTTTATGAATATTATGTCGATAACTTCTTGTATGTTATATCCATAAATTTAGGCATCTTTATGAGAATTTTCAACGTTTATATTAAGTACAATCTGTTGGCCCTATGGGATTTTCCCCCATCGGAACGAATTCTCTTTCATACAACACTTCATCGCCTATTTAATCACTAAAAGAGATGAATTTTCGTAAAGTTGTCGTTAGCATTCACCTTTATTATCTAAGAAAGTTAAAGTTTGCGCTGTAAGTTGTCTGTCAGTGAATTAAGAATTGAATCAAGTATTAGCTTCTAATAGACTACTTCGAAAAACTACGTTTAATGTTGCAATAACAAACACAATTATCTAACTAATAAAAATTGTCATCTTATCGTCAAAGATACACAATAATCCCAAAATACACCTTGTACTTTACCAAAAAAAAGATAAGTTGTAGCTTTTCGGTAACCACAACACGAGAGCCATATACACACCAAATAAATAGAAGTTGTATACATGTGTCAAAAAAGTTTACTTGCCACAATGTGTCTCCCATTGGACATACGGACTCGTTCCATCGTAATCCAATATAGACTGTGGGAGTCGATGTTTTACGGGAACTTTAATTGCAAATACTTCAAACAGTTGTATTCTGGTATGACTGAGGTTTTGATCGGGAACCAAATGTGTGTATTCGTAAAATCCTCTGTTGTTATTTTTATTACATTATTGAAATTTTAAAATGAAGACACTCATCATCATCTTTCTGCCCTTGACTCATGTTGCTTGTAGCCGGCTGTATACTTCTTCTTCTATGTTACTCTATTACATGATATCATTCACTCCCTTTTCTTTCATCATTCCTCACACAATCCATTCATCTTTTCTTTGGCTTCCTTTTCTCTCTCCCTCCATCCAAATTTATATTCATAACTCCTTTAGTAACATGCGTTTTATCTCTCCTCAACACACGCGCATTGCCCATATCAAGAAATATTTCTATTTTTAATCAGGAGTCAGATCACATTCAATAAGTTCCCTAAGATGGGATAGTTCTACTGGCCCCTGTCATCCCCTTCAAACCAATGTTCCAGACGTCATTCACCGAAAACTATTTCCTACCGAAACCTACCAATTCATAACCTCATGTTACACAACGACACAAATTGAAACAGAAACCGAACACTAATTTCAGTTTACACGGGCAGCCGTGAAATCTAGAGAGATGTGCGCTATAACGGACACTGAAGTACGCACACAAACACTTGATGTGAACAACAGCACACACACTACTGTGTCCTAAGTGGCTTGGCAAGCCCGGCTTTCAGGCTTTTGATTTTCCCGCTTTCCTGTTATAGCCTGGATTTGAGTGGAGGAAATTAGATACTCATTCCTTCAAGGGTCTGCTTGTTGAAGGATGGTAAGATGGCTCTTTTAATTAGGTATTTATAGCCGTACTAACTTCTGTCCGCAGCTTCGCCCACATGAAAATAGATTTTTTATCCCAAATGAACATTTGCCAGGATAAAAAGTATACCATGTTGTAATCCAGGTTTTGGTCCTTCCATATGCCATATTTCATTCAAATCAGTTTAGAAATGAAAGCGTAACGAACAAACAAACTCACATCCGTATTTAAAATATTAAATTTAGAATTTACGATTTTCACTATCAAAAGAAAAAAATATACGCCATTTTTTCTGATTCTTACAAATCATACTAATTTTAAACACCACTATGACGTTTATATTTACTGGAATTCTCAAAAATTCACGTGCTAAAAGAACTTCCAAAATCGACAGGCCAAAACTTTCTCATAAAAATAGAAAAGTGGAAGATGCCTTTGCTTTTGCCTCCTTTTTCGTTTTAACCACTTCGGAAAAGCGATGTATGCAGAATACTTCAGTTCGACTGAGAGTAAAACCATTTGTGGTTAGCTGCAGAATCTGTTAAAAGCTTGGTTTTGAAGACTCATGTGTAAATTATGCTGGAGATGAAACAAAGACTCTCGCAATTAATGTAATGAATAAGGAAGTGAGATAATTGTATCAGGTATTAGATCGCATTACTAAGAGCCATCTTTTAAATAGACTGAATTATATTAATTTTCTTGTAACTTTACCTTACTTAAAACAAGAAATCTTGGCAAAATTTGACTTTTAAGATCTTGGCCTTATGCTACCGACTTACTTTATCAAAGAGCTAGATAGTGCTTTAACAATCCATATTTTGACATTAAAATGCTAATGTAACTCTGCTCCCTGTCTCTTTGTTAACTTTAATGGCTGAACTGCTCCCGGTAGACCACGTGCTGGATTATAACAAAATTAATTAATATCCCGGGTGAACGTTCCCTTAGGATATTTTCAAATATTTGCGCGGGCAAAGCCGCTGACAGAAGCTGTCTCACTGTAAATGTCTGTCTGACTATAAATCAGACTAGTTCAGTAATAAGGCTGGCCGTACGAGTAAGTCAGCTAGCTAGCACAAAGGTTCACGAATCTCCAGTCATACAGACACCAGACAGGCCTTATAAAATTTTCGCCCCAACGTCAGATACACTAGCAATTACGATTGGGCTGGAAGTAAATGGCCTATTATTCTGCATAACGTATAATATTCACAGTATATTCTGGCCTTTCAAAGGGAATATTTGGCTAGGGTATAATCCGTGAGAATAACAAGGTAATATTCTTATTTTGGGTCTATTGTGTTTATAATTCTACTGTTTGGGAAGAGTTGTGGATATTTTTTGTATAATTCTTGCAATCAGTCATAGAGGTCAGGAGCATAGGAAGGAAAAGATCTTGGCAAAAGGAGTCCAGAGACAGAGCGGAATGGGAGAAGATCGTTGTGGAGCCCAAGACCCACAAAGGGTTGTAGCGCCGTAGGAATTAATGAGTCACAAAGTTTCCATCCCTCCATATACATATATAGCCGACTGGCAGTTATCAGCTCAAGACATAGGTAACCAACTAATACTTTAATAACCTACTTCTCTTTAAGTTATATCATTGACTCAAATATTATTCATATCTTATTTGGCAGGAATACAATGTGATCTCTGACAGAAAATAAGTATCATCTTGTGTGGGCTAAAATAGATAGTATTCTATGGTGTGCAATAAAGAACTCATCACTACTTAAATCCAATCTAACCTGTAGAATTTTTCAGCAGTATATTGACGCTGATATCTAGTAGACAGGTATAAAGGGAGACAGTCTTTTCATGACCTCGATTTTTGTTAGTGAACATTAAAGATCACTTAATTTTACGCCGTGAGAGTCATAAGAACTTGCCATCAATTTATGCCATTACTTGCAGTTTACGACCAGAAATGAAAACGTTCCAGTACTTTCAAACCATTATTAAAGTTGAAGAATCTATTTTGTCATTATGGTTTTTCTTTGAAAGTGTTTCAGAGAGAGTTTAAATTGACAGTTTTTTTGCGTTTTAGTGACAAAATATTTCGCTGAAATTCAGCTGTTTTGAATTACCTACTTAGTTACGGTATACTTTAATTTGATTGTTGCCTCGTAAATGACGTTCATCCTGTAACATGTTTCACGCGAACAAAGACCCCGAGCTTGATTTCTTTATGTAGTTAGTACACATAACCTAATCTGTGACCAGACTAGAAGTCATAGGTCAACGAAGTTAATAATACTACATTTCTCTTACGAGTACTCACTGTAGTCAATGATGAATATCAGCTTCTGGTACTACTATTATAAATCATAAAGTTTCGATGGATGGATGTTTGTTACTCAATTATGCCAGAACGGCTGAAAGGATTTAAAGATATTGAAGAAACAGCTAATAGGGTAGTTGACAAAAAAAGACTATTAAGTCCGTCAGTTATATAACCTGAAAATATTGGACACGTATTTTTTCTTTTGCCACGTAAACGAAAAATTACGACGATACAGTGCGTTGAAATATCGTGTGACGTCACGATGTTCTACACTTTAAGTGACGAAGACGTCACAAGCGTCAAAGTGACGTCACAAGCCCCCACTTCTGAACTTACGTACATGTGCTTTAACATTGTCAATTTTTATTTATTTGATAAAGCGAAAAATACGGGTTCAATGTTATTTGATAATCTCACTGACGGACTAAATATAATTCATTTTTCTACACAGGAAACATCGCTATTGCACGCGCGCGGCTGCAGCTCATTTGACTGCAAAAGCATAAGTCGATCGTACTTTCTGCCAATTTCGGTGATAACAAATAAACTCTAGGTAGCATAAGCTTTTGCAAGTGCGACTGCTGAACGTAGGGTTTTGAGTATGATCCCCATGAATGACTAAGTTTAGATTAGGTTTCCCTTACTTTAAAATTCTTAGTAGCAGCCTGGCTATTAGATTTTTTTTCAGTTGATTAAGCCATTTTACACTTCCAATCTTAAAAAGGAATTTATAAGTAACAACACTGGCGCAATGTGTGCGTGCCATAACTGCCACACGCCTTGGCGATTCCTTCGAAATAAATAATAGTTAAAAAAAAAGGAAGTTGGAAGTCGGTGTCCATATCGCAAAAATATGGTAACTACGAAAGACACCGACTTCCAAAAGTAAAGTTATTTTTCACTTTGTAGTTTTTTATTTGGAAGTCGGTAGTATTTTTTTTGCAAAAATGTTTTTTATTTTTCCCTTTTTAGGGTTCCGTACCCAAAGGGTAAAAACGGGACCCTATTACTGAGACTTCGCGATCCGTCTGTCTGTCTGTCTGTCTGTCTGTCCGTCTGTCTCCAGGCTGTATCTCATGAACCGTGATAGCTAGACAGTTGAAATTTCCACATATGATGTATTTCTGTTGCCGCTATATCAACAAATACTAAAAACAGTATAAAATAAATATCTAAGGGGGGCTATACAACAAACGTGATATTTTTGCCGTTTTTTGCTCGATATTAATAACGGCAACAGGTAGACGCTTGAAATATTCACAGAATGTTTAGTTGTATATTTACTTCACAAAATAATAATTAATAAAATAAAATAATTTAAGGGGGGCTCCCATACAACAAACGTGTTTTATATGCAGTGTTTTGCCATAATGGTACGGAACCCTTCGTGTGCGAGTCCGACTCGCACTTGGCCGGTTTTTTAGTTTTGCCTACCTGATAGGCAAGTTGTTTAGTAAGTTACTTATAACGCCAGAATACAGATTACCCGAATTACATGAAACTTGAACATAACCGTGAAATTAGAGGTCTGCGTACCCCTTTAGAGCGTACTGGCGTGATGTTATGTTATGCAATGTTATAAACAATAAACAGATATGCGATTGCAGCAATCCCGAGAGATTTGCCATTATTTATTGAAGAGTTCTATTGTATATCTCCGAAGTTATTCATCAGATGTTCACCAAATTAAAATGGGACCGATTTCAAAACCAACTCTTTCAAACAAAAAAATAATTTTTTAAAATCGGTCCACAATTGATGGAGATATCGGTGAAAAAAAAAAAAAAAAACATACTTGAAGTCGAACATAGAACCTCCTCCTTTTTGGTAAGTCGGTTAAAAAACTAAAGAACACGCTTTAATAGAAAACCAAACTAAAAAGTAGAAAATAAGAATAGGGTGATTAAAAAAAATAAGAAACTGGTCAACTCCCTGGTGTTCTCCATCTTCAGTTAGGGGTCCGAGACGTGGACTCTGAAGAAGGCCGACCGTGACAGTATCGATGCTTTTGAGATGTGGTGCTGGAGGAAGATGTTGCAAATCCCCTGGACTGCCTATCGCACCAATGATTCTATCCTCCGGGAACTAAACCTAAATATCAGACTGTCCACGGTCTGCCTTCGTAGGATTCTGGAGTTTATTGGTCACATTGCCAGGAAGGACGGACACAACCTCGAACAGCTGATGGTTACTGGCAAGATCGAAGGGAAACGTCCGAGAGGTCGAAGTCCAACCAGATGGTCAGACCAAGTCCGCACATCGCTAAATACCAGGCTGCACGATGCTCTCCACGACGCCAAAGACAGAAGCAGATGGCGCAAGTTGGTGAAGGAGAAGTTGTTTCCACGAAGACCGGGGAATCACGACCCTCAATAATGAGGAACACGATGCAAGGAGGAGGATTAAAAAAAAAACTAAAGAAGCGTGGGATGCTTGATGTCAATTGTTATAATATTTTATTGACAAATATTGGTAAAAGTAGAGTCATTTTGAAAATATCTTTAAAAGCACCCCACGCTTTTTTACAATAAAATAGGTATACTTTTTTGTTAATCACACTATTCTTAATTGAAATTTATTGAAAATTATTTTCTACTTTTTACTTTTAAGCGTGTTTTTTTTTAATTTGTTATACTATATTTATATTTTACTTTTTATTTGAATCGCAAACTATTTAAATTATTGCATTGTCATCGGTCCTTGATAAGTGTGCAAAGTTTCAAATTAATCCGACGTTTGTTTTGAAAATTACGTTCAAAGATTCCGTTACATAGATTCATAGATACATACATACCAAGCTAATGAAACCGTGTTAAAACACAGGCATGCTTTTCTAAATATTGTCCTTTCATACACAATTGAACATGTTTGCTCGTTATTGTCAGACATTAGAAAGGCAATATCATTTTATTACTGCAGCGGCTCGGTGTCACACGATCAGGGTGGACATTAAGCAGGCAATAATTATAATTTCTATAGGGAAATATCCACCCTATTCGGATTATTATAGAGTCATGTTTTTTCAGGTCCTGTTCTTTTAATAGCAAATAATAATGTTCCAAGTTAGTTAGGTTTAGGTTATTCTAATAAAAACGGTACTATAGTCAGATACTACACAAAATAACTGAATGTTGCCTTGTTTAATTTTACCCGACTGCCAAGGAAGGGTTATGTTTTTCGCGCGTAACTTGTATATTTGTAAATCTTTGTTACCTCGTATTTGCCAAACGGCTGGATGGATTTCGACAGTTAAGGTATTGTTATATTCGTCTTAAAAACCCAAGTGTTCTTTGATAGGTGTTTAAGAAAACAAAATGGCGGCTGTTTGGCGCCATATTTTTGAGGTTCTATTTTTTTTTTCTTCAGTACCCATCAAGTAGGGTATCAAAGGTATTTATAGTTTTTGCCAGCCAGCTCACGAATATGTATCCTCCGATTGATTGCACAGCATGATTTTATTCTTGTTTACATTTTATTAGTTTGCTTAAGCAGTCGCTTAAGAAGTTTTTTTATTTCAATTTTACGTGATTTTTGTGTATGATGTAATTAGTTGCATAAAAAACCAGTGATTGCATTGCTCTGCCAACTTTATTATTTTTAGTACCAAAAACTGCCTACAACATTTGTATAGCAACTGACAAGACAGCTCAACATTGCTCAACGCCTATACCCTAAAAACGGGATGTGGGCAAATCCAAATCCCGACTTCAGTCTTACTCAAACATAACTTTTCGACTCAACCCCAAAAAAGTATGTCATGTACTCAGTGGATCTCTCCAAATTATGAACGAAACCGTCCGCTAAAAAGTACATGTGTTATGTTATCCTAAATTGATGCGAAAACTCCCAGAGAGGAGGGTTTTTAGGGATCCTCACGCCCCTAAAACCCGCTATTACTTACCGGATACCGCAATATGTATAAAAACCGAAACATGGAACTTTTGGATCGTATTCCAATCCATTTCGTTTGTTTTTGTACGGCTGTTAACTTTTTATACTAACTGGTGTAGGAAGCTATCTATTTGGTTAAATAGAATATGGTGTATTGGTTGCACACAGCCTCCATATTCTGTCACTTGTGAGATTTTTACAGAATAGCTCAACAGATATTGATTCTGATTTGTATGTTTAATAGGACCTTGGAAAGTACAATAGTTAAGGCAAACATAGCATTTATTATCTGGCCTTCGATGTAGCAAAAATAAACTACAATTTACTATCCAGTTTTTTTATTCACGAATGTGATAAAAAAAACAGTATATCGATACAGAATCTACCTTCACTAGAATTATCTTGGAGTTTACATTTCCAATCATATTTACCCACGATTCATAAGATTATTTAAGAAAATTGTTCACTAAACGAATAACTTTGGCAACTATGCAATTATCATGGTTTCATTTGAAATTGTAGGCCTTTTTAGGCATACAGAAAAAAAATACAAGATAGTTAATAATTTATCGACATTCTGAATGAACTCAGTTCAATGAACTTCGGTACATAATAACTTATATTTCATAATCATTTCGTGAAGAGTGTTTAGGGGAGCTATCTATATCTTCCTGTATGTCAATAACAACAAACTTACAATCACCATTCATCTACCAATATAACACTGTTTTGATTTTTCATTAGACCGGTAACCATTGCAAGGGCCCATGCTAGTTTCATTCATCAATTCGACAATATCTCATTAAATCTAGTTGCTGGATTAGGTTATTTAACCTAATCCAACAACTAGAGTTGACATTTGACATTTGTCAAACCTCTGCAAAATAAGCGTGATTTTATGTTGTGTTCTAAGCCTTGATCTCTACGCGCCACTGAAACGGTTAGGGCCTTGCAGGTAAAGTAAACTCTCGAAGAGGGAGTAGGTACAATAACTTATTAATAAAAAAATGTATTAAATTTTAAGATTAACCAGCGGAAGACTGACGTAAGTTATCGACATCAAGCGCGTGTTAAATTCAAGATCGCCGAAAGAAAACCATTAATCTGTAGTTCCCAGAACGTAGTTGACTGGTAATAGCCAGGTAGTTAGGTCGATCTTTTAATCGGAGGTAGCACGCAGGGTTGTCCAGCCACAGCCCTTGCAGCAACAGCCAAAGATTGTCCGGTACGGAAGACCCCTGGCATATCCCGAATTTGGCATTTTAGAAAATGACCGAATTCGTACTACTGCTACATGCCCTACGATCTGTAGGTCAAAATAACGTCGTGAAAAACCATAATGCCGCCTCCACACGCTCGCTGTTTGCCACAAACAGGGCGAACAGCAAACACGTGCCGAACACTGACCACAAACACCCAACACAAACACGGCATCCACACGCTTGGCGAACATGCTAGTCTATTCCGGATTGGCAAACATGGCAGACGACGAGCTTGTTGTGGCAGCGATCACTTTCGGGTTAAACTCCTCATTTTTCCTTACAATTTAGCTTAGGATACACAAAATGTCACGATTCGTAAATTTGACCACTACTATAAACTCTGTCCGCCGCCCGCAAGCTCGCGCGTACTACTGAACTCACAAGCGTGTACATCACAAACACGTTCGTCGAACACCCTTTGATTTGTGCACAAAAACCGACACCGATGCCTAACACGGGCGAACACAAACAAAAACAGCCAAACACAATCAAACACCCATCCACACGTTCGTGTTCGTTGTTTGCTTTTCGCCATTGTTCGGTGAGCGTGTGGAGGCGGCATAAGAATGACGAGAAACGAATGGACCACATTGCCCAGGGTCGAAATAGTTAGATAAAAGTCATGGGAGGAGGCCTAAACCACGAGAGCAGTGTATGATGCAGTCAAAAGTAGGAAGTTCTCTCTTCCGTGTTAAAAGACAAATTGAAGCAACAGGCATACCAAGTCACCTCTCCCTGAAACTTTAAACAACCTGCGTACTCAAAATCACACAAAACTCCTCTTTAGGCTCGGCTCTCTCAAACAATAACAAACTTTGATTGATGGCTAGACAAGTCTTTAATAAAGTGGATCTTTTGTAACACAGTTATCATCGCTCGCCTTAATTCCTGCGAACAACAGCGTCTACAAATTATGGACGTTCATTTCAAGTTAAGATATGGCGTCCATTTAACTTGGCTCTGTAAGAGACGGTTAGAGATCTGTTTGTTTCGTTTTAGATGGTGTTAATGGAATTGGATTCTATTTGAGGACGTTTATGATTGTTTTTCCTGCCTCTTTTCTTGGAAACCTGATTTTTGTGTCTCTATTTAAAGGCAGTTCGTCCGGTAAAGTGGCCCGCCATGCTTATTTTTAGCCTGTACCAACTATAAGTTACAATGTGAATACGTACAGGTACTTTACATCCATGTCTAATAGTTTTTAAACCATTATGTCTTTGACATTGCTGCCACATGTTTCACCTTACTCACTTGGTGACAGACGACGAAATAACAACGCTTCTCAAACACGGTGCACCGCCACGTGTGATATCGTTTCATCTGAAAAGCAATACAGATGACTTTTTTTTTGAGAGATTACAAATTTAGAGACTTTAGCTGGTGTATATACTAGCTCCTTCGTTCACTCGCACCATTATTTACTTCTATAAAAATATAAACGGAAATATGTCGCGCTAATAGCCACTTCTGCGGAAAACGACTACCTATCAGAAACATAAAATCTAAACAAAATGCGACATTATTCAAGCAATATCGTATATTGCGGCGGTCTACGATGCTCATTTCCAGCAATAAACATTTCCTTACGTCTACATATACGTAAAACGCAGCTGAAATATGCCTATAAATACTTGATTTTAATATTAGCATCAAAATAGAAAAGAATTTCATTACGGGGAAGACGAAAACGTATGATGCAATCCTGCCGACTAAACTTGTAATAATAGTGTTCCTACAGTTTTACGTTATAGCTAGCTCGTTCCTTATTGCCTCGAGACATTGCTTTCCATTTATCAATCACCTCTCTAACCTTTAATTTATTTTCTTCCAGCTCCACGTCGACCAAGGCCATCCACCATGTCTGTTCCAAGCGTTGTGCTCCTGTTCGAAGCCGGCAGGAGACCTGGGCATCGTGACGTGCAACCACGTACCGATTCTCAGGGTACCTGGCACCATCAATAGTTCCAAAGTCTTCATGCTGCAGCTGACTGGCAATCAGATCAGGGACCTGGAGCCACAGTTCTTCCAAGCTACAGGTTAGTTTATTCTTACTCATTCGCTATTCTTTTCTGATTTTTTGTTTATAGTTTAATCGTTTCTTCGGATCTCGTCGAGTTTCATTGCCTTGGTGATTTTTTGGTGGTCGCCACCATTGGTTTTGGCTTTAAAAAGTTACAATGGTTGAAAATTGTATGTTGGTCTTGGGCTTTAAAAAGTTACAGTGGTTGAAAATTGTATGATGGGCTTGTCCCATTGGACAGTAGAGATTTTTTTTTGGGATTCATGGCTGCATTTCCAAAACCAAGTGTTCGAAAAATTCTGAGAATAAATAAAAAGGAAACGTTTCGTATAAAAGAATATCTAAGATATCCCGATCGCGTTGCATACAGCTACATACATTAAATATATCCCAAGGCGACGTTTGAAACATTTTGTGCGAATAGACTGGAGACCGCGAGTGGAATATAGAAATATTTTATTGCATTACAATGGCTGATATCATACGGTTAGACTAATATCAGTTTATATCATTTTAAAATGTCATAGAATCTTGAATGTTATGAGTCTGATATTTTTCTTAAAAATAATCAAATAAAATGTGGAAGCAGGTCTTTTACACTTTACACGATATTCAGCTTTCAGTACCTACCTATAGGCTAGTTTATTTGCTCTCAAGTGCAAACAAAATAGCCCCTAGACTAACCGAAGGGTAGTTGTCGCCTTGTCGCTTGTCCTTGTGTTAAGATTCTGACGTCCAATTGACAAAAATGTATGGCTGACTGTGAGTTCGATGTTTTGAAAAAATGGATATGAAAATACTACTCCTTGCATCGTTAGCCCAATGCTGGGGTTGTGACCACAACGTTGTTTTTAGGGTTCCGTTCCCAAAGGGTAAAAACGGGACACTATTACTAAGACTCCGCGGCCCGTCTGTATGTCGTCTGTCACCAGGCTAATCTCATGAACCATGATAGCTAGACAGTTGAAAATTTTCACAGATGATGTATTTCTGTTGCCGCTATAACAACAAATACTAAAAAAAGAATAAAATAAATATTTAAGTGGGGCTCCCATACAACCAACTTGATTATTTTGCCGTTTTTTGCGATAATGGTACGGGACCCTTCGTGCGCAAGTCCGACTCACAATTGACCGGTTTTAGTTATGTTATAGGTAAGACTTGCTATTTTTAGCAACATGCACGGTTATTATAATGAGGCATCAAAACATAATAATAAAAAACTAAATGAATACAATATAAAATGTAGAGCCCGCATTACTTCCACATCCTCAGAGAACAGACAATAACTTGCTTGAAGAGATAATAGTATACTTTACAACCTGCATTATTAAAGTCTAACTTTGTTACACAACCTTCAGGAAGAACAAGTTCACATAATAGAAATTATGCAGTAAAACTTTCGTTTGAAGTTTAACCACGGAATAAATAGTAGCACTAGCAGAACCTCAGCATTTTCGTTATAAATTCGCACTTGTAACTAAACAATGTGTTCTTCTTCATTGTTGAAACAAAAAAAAATGTTCGTAGTATCTATAACTACTATTAAATATTAGATATCAAAAGTAACATTTTTATATTCTCACAATTTGAAAATTGAAGCACAGTTTTCAGCAAAACAGTGTCAATTTCAAGTTTTCTATAACACTAAAAAAACATTGGAAAATTCTTAGATAGAATAGTCTATGGAAGTTTCCTTTTTTATGAAAAATAAACTGAAATATTCATAACCTTGTAAAACCCCAGAAATGTGTAGGTCGTGGGAATGAACACAGGCAGGCGCTTTACTTTGTGTAAATTATTTCATCACCACTGCTCTCCAAACGGTGAAGGAAAACATCGTGAGGAAATCAGTATATCTTAGAACCAAAAATACGAAGACATATTATGACATTCACCCGCACTGGGCCCGTGTGGTGCATTACGGCCTATTCTCTCTCACAGGCCTGCACACACAACGAACCAAATGGGAGTCTAAGTGTGGACAAGGGGGTCCATTTATCCTATCTTCAAGATTCATAGTTTTGCCCTAGAATTGCGGAAAAAATACGTATACAAGTAAAAATGCTAACTAGATTAAAAACATGTATATTTGATATTACCAACATAAATTCTCATACTCCGTGCTGACAGAGCGCCATTTGCGACTGGCACCGGTAAATATAATAAGGGAGGTTTGTCTTAATCCTCCACTCAGCGTTTCGTACTAAATAAGTAAAGCGTTTGAATATGTGACGTTCTGCCTGATACCCTTATATCCGCCTATTGTCGGAGAGTAAGCAGATTTTGAATAAATTAATACTTGAGTAGAGAGAAGGTATTTTGTTTTGTTGAAAGCTCAGCTGTTTTATGAAAGACATGGATGATACATTCGTTTAGATGTTTATTGCTAGGCACAATACAGGCGATCATCCTCCTGGCGTCGTGTTCCTCATTACTGAGGATGTCTCTGATGAAATTTCTCCATCTGTGTGTTTTCTTGGCATCGTGGAGTACACCGTGCAGCTTGCACGGATTTGGGCAGACCATCTGATCGGGCTGCGACCCCGGCCTCTTGCCTTGCTTCGATATTGGTGATAGTTATGAGGGTTTTCTAAAATGGCGTGCTGTAGATGGAAACACGGAGACAACAGGTCAAGGCAGCTGTCAAAGCGCTTATGTTTTCTGACATTAGTTAAAATGACGTCATAAGTTACTTATTCAAAGTGGAGGACCTCTTGCCAAAGTGGCGTCAACGGTGGCGTAGATTTTCCTGGAAACTCTTTCATTGGTTTTTGGTTTTTACTTTTGTCTCCGAGTCAATGTTGTGATAAATTCTGCCCAGTAGATAGCAGCGTCAGTGGCGTTCACTAAGGTGTATGGGCACTTAAAGTACTCCATCAAGTGGACCATATTTTGAACATCTCAATTTAAGACCCTCAAATTGGTTATCACGGGTATTAAAAAAGTTTGGTTACCTAGGAATTCGCTTGCTATGATCGTATTAGGCAAAAGATATCTACTGTTAGGCATTCTTCTAGAATGACTGAAAATAAAAAAAAATCTTCAACATTGAAATCAAAGAATTATGTTAATTATTACACAGGCGTAAGATCCCGACATTTTTTTTCTTTCTTTTTACGCATCTTATTATACACGCCCTTGAGCTTAATAGTAACTGAAATATCTTTTTATCCCTTAACGATAATGTTAATGATGTACTTAACGTTAATGGAGGAGCCCCATCTTAGGGCAAGACATTTTAAAAGGATTCATATCAATAAACACAATACAAGACTTTAAGGCAAGATTAGAAAGTTAATTAACACTTTACTTAATAATCTTAAGCTTTAATCGACGCATTTATTATTTTCGATCGAGCTTCAAGTTTCGCCCGCATGGAAATTTCCAACGAAAAAGTGCATTTTTCTGGCATAAAAAGTATCCAGTGTAGCTTTTTATCTGTGGAAGAAAGCTACACTGGAGAAGAGAAGATTTTTTTAAATCGAATCAGGAATTCTAGAGATTACATTGCACAAACAAACAACCTTTTTACACTACTTTGTCTATTATGTAACACATTGTCTAAGAAATTCGTTTCAAAATGTGAACATTTAGACACAAGATTATAAAAAAAAAAAAAAAAATACAAAATTATATAAAATTATATATTATATGAATGCGATAAGGCCGCCCATTGTATGTGTATTAATTTTAATTTTCTTTTTATAATTGTGTTTTAAGCTGTACAATAAAGCATATAACAAATAAATAGCCTATAAGAATTGGGAATAGAACAACTCTGTCAGTAAAATAATTATTTTAATTCGATTTGCATTTCTGGAGATCATCTTGTACAAAAATACAATTTACCAGTTCTATGTATATTAGTATAGACTAGCTGCTTGCCCACGACTTCGTCCGCGTCATACACGGCTATTTTTATTTTATGTATTAATTTTCCCGTAATATCTGTGCATTTGTCCGAGATAAAAAGTAGTAGCCTATGTTACTCCTAATAACATCAGTCTACTACTACTACTACCAGTGAAAGTCCCGTCAAAATCGGTGCAGCCATTTCATAGATTACCCGGAACAGACAGACAGACATACAAAAATCTTAAAAATTGCGTATTTGTTATTAGTACCGTATATACTTTTCCATGCATTCAATAACACGGTATTATTCTGATGTTTTATACTGACACTTCAGTTTTATATATTTGTTTAAATGTATAAATGATAAACTAACAGAGGCAATTATTTGCAGGCTTGTACCGTCTGGCAATCAACGAGAACCCGCTAGAGAGTATCCATGAAGAGGCGTTCTATGGTCTCGACAATACACTCTGGGAATTGGAACTACGACAGGACAAATTGACGGCCGTGCCCAGCAGGTCGCTGAGATACTTACAGAAACTGAGGCTTCTGGACCTGACAGGTGATTTATACTTGGAATTCCTAGTTCAATTTAAGTTGTTGGTGTAAATTTTGGACCAACATTGGCGCTAGATAAAATTGTTGGACGGAAAGTGGAGCGAGATTTCACAAGTTTTGATCCAATACTGGGTGAAAGTCGTGAAAGAAAAATTGATGTATTGAATTTTGTAAATGTGTTTGAGATTTTCGATAATGGGTTGGAGTCTGGAGTGATAAATTAATGAACCTTACATGTAATGATTTATTCGATGTGAACTGAGATGAATTGAATTACTTAGAAAGAGGCTCTCTGACTCTCTGGAAGCTCTTTTAAGGATTATAGCCTCGTAAGGCGATTTATTACTACTTAGGTACTAAACCTTCTTTAGAGTCTGTGCACTAATGTTTTAGTTAAGATAGATAGGGATGGCATAACCTAAATTCAAGACCCGATAAAATTGTTTTGTGATGCGCTTATTATAGTGCAGATACCATTGTTGCTATCTTATAACAATATCGAATCTTTTATCAGCATTTTATATGAAAATAACATCTAAACCGAAATGGATAAAAGATATCTTAATAAAAGAGAATTTGTTTATGGTTTTTATTGCTAGATATTCAATTTTATTCAAGAACAATTCACATTGTGTTTGAAATCATATTCTAAACAAATAAATAAAATCACATTCATTAAAATTATAAAACTAACACATTCATATTACAACAATTTTCCTAATACAATTTAAACATTCAATACAAAAAGAAAAAAAAAATACTAATAAATTTTTTAAACGTGGATATGTCATCGTCTATCGAATACAGACATTTCTCCAATAGGAACGCCTTTGCGTGTTTTCTTGTAAATTATGGCTATTAAGTCCAATGGCAACCTGTTAGAAATCCGCACTGCTTGATATTGAGGACAATTTTGAACAATATTAACTGAAGTATTATTTTGTTTTTTTTTTAAATAATACATACTACTAAGATATATAATATACTACGAGGATATAATAAACCACAGAGAAGTGGTCAAGGCTACTGATGACATCATCTAAACTTTTCATACATACCAACAATTATTGGTTTCTTTTCTTTGATATGCTTGCATTTGACCACTATATCACCTGTACTTTGGCCGTTAGTCCAAGTCACATCCTCCAACTCAACTCCACCTCAAATCATCAATTTAACTAATATTGCTTGTTATTTATTGACACTAATATAGCTTGTTTTTCCGTTTTCATGGCGATTGAGTCGAGTGGGGGTCCCTCAAACTGATTTGAAACACGGGCCTTCTTTTACAAATAAAAATACTACCCAAGACAATTCTGAAAATTGCCATGGACGGGCGCGAGAACGAATATTAATGGCAACGGTGTCTCTAGCGGTGGTTCCGAGCTCTGTGATATAAACAATCTCCATTGTCTTCATCAAGACTAATGATTTCCATTCCAACAATTCCAGGGAACGAAATAACAGACATATCGGGTGACAACTGGCGAGGTTTGGAGCACACGTTAACGACATTGATTCTTGCTGACAACTCAATCGCGAACCTGCCTCTAGATGCCTTCTCCAGCTTGCCTATGCTGGAGACCCTGGATCTACATGGAAACCATCTGTCGGTGATCGATAGTGGGGTGTTTCGAGATGGGATGAGCAGATTGAATAGGGTAAGTTGAACCTTATGATGTAGATTGAATAGTTATTTATTGCCAGTGTGATTTCGTAGACTTATTTCTAGAAACCGGATTTGCATGTTTGTAAATAAACTTACATATTTAACCCCTTTTTACCGGTTATTGCATATTTCAACCAAAAACTAGTTATGATGGATATTATTGTGCATATCGACGTAGAATCGACCATTATTTACTTTATTTTTTGCTTAAAAGATATTTTAAGCGATCGAGGAGACAATCTTACTACTGAACATTTGGAACAGATCCTAGTCGTTTGTGTTTACAATATTTAGTAGTTAATCTTACAAATGGATTTATGAAAAGTACATATTGTATTTGGTTTTCTAAATGAAATAACTAATAATGAGTAGGGGCACATATATATTTATTTTACAGTTTATGGAATTTCTTTTAAATTGGTCCAATATTGAAGGAGGAGCAGTGGTGGCCCAGTGGTATCGGCCGTGACTTACAAGTTGTAGGTCGTGGGTTCGAGCCCAGGCAGGCGCTTTACATTGTGTAAATTATTTCATCACCACTGCTCTCAAAACGGTGAAGGAAAACATCGTGAGGAAACCGGCATGTCCTAGAACCAAAAATTCGAAGACATGTGACATCCACCAACCCGCACTGGGCCCGCGTGGTGGATAACGGCCCATTCCCTCTCACAGAGAGGAGGCCTGTGTCCCAGCAGTGGGAACATTAATAGGCTGATGATGTGATGTGATGTGATTGAAGGAGGAAATAGACGAGACCCAAACCTCGAATAATGACTTTTTACTTGGGATATACAGTCGGATGCCTGCGACCGCATTTCTCTCTCTTAATTCTCAACTTATGTCTGTTGACTATAAGAATAAGATAATCTTACTCTTTAAATATGAGAGTGTTTGTAAATAAGGTTAACACTAAGTAGATAAGCAATTACGCCTTTCTTCCAGCATTAACATTTTACTGCAAAGCTAAATAGTTTTCTTTTCGAGATGATGTTAAATTTTCTTATTGTATTAGATAAGTTAGCTTGATAACAAAACCTTCACCTCGGACAGAAAATAAAAATTCACTCGAGATATAAGATAATATTTTTGCTGAGCACTCATCTAGATCTCTAGTGTCTGACCTTGGCCTAATTACAGAATGAAAAGTTACTGAACATGCCTTGTATCTTAAAAACCCTAATATAATTAAGAATAATGATATTGGCTTAGGTACCTACTCGTGCTCACAACTTCTGTGAAAAATATAATTTAAACTAATGACAAAAATACATTTAAAAAAAACAGCTAAGTTTGACCTAATCGTTAAAGTCACGCAAATTTAAAAAATAGGCATAACGGTTGTAGGTATTTTACTGTAATTCAATAGTTTCTGTAAGTTGACTCGGAATTGGTTCATGCCAACCCAACGCGTACGCCGCTCGGTCTACCCCGAATACCTGTCCAGAAACCATATTATTACCACAAAATAGTAAAATTTAAACTTTTACAAAGAAACAACACACAAGAAAGAAATGCACGTCGCGCATCTTAGTACTGTCTGGAGCGGCCGGAGCGAGGTGTCATTCAAATGCGTTGGTGACCACGTGGTATCCACCCGGTTACATGTTTCCGACAAAGGTTATTGGGCATAATCTGACCCGCTTTACGAAGAGTCTTACCATTAACCAAAATAGTTTTAAACTAAACATAATAATGTGACCTTTAATTACATATATTTATTGGATTAAAAATCGATGGAGAAAACCAACCGAATGGATAAAAAAAAAACGGTTTCAGAGGACTTCTAAAAATGAGGCATTTCCTTAAGTTTGCCGTGTGTCATTGCCACTTGTCAGAATTTGATCGTTATTAGCGACACTATCGGATCGTGTAATAATCAGCGTGTGTTTTTTTTTAAATCAACATGTTGGATACCTGGCTAAGAATATTGAGTTTACAAAAAGCCCATACTAAAACAAACTAAAACTGTACCTGTAATAGGTACAGTTTAAGTTGTCATCAAAACGGCCCCGAGACTCCTTTCAGAGTTTTTTTTTTAATTTTTATTTATATATATATTTTTAATTTTTATTTAGAAGTAACCTCACTCCTGACTTAAAGACCCCTAGATTGTAGCTATCGGGAAACACAGTCCCCGAAAGGGAACTCCACTCCGTTTATAGCTTTTCCTCATAGTTTCGGATTCGGCCCACTTAAAATACTCAGCCTATAAACGATATTTATTTTTTTCGATATTCCTATGATTCACATTAATGCGATTAATGCACATAGTAAATGAAAAGCATATATTAATACATTCTACTATATTTCGTTTGTGTACGCCATGGTTTCCATACTAACATGCCCAATGACCTTCAAATTTTGTAACCTTGGGGTCTTTAAGTTAAGAGTGAATAGGTTACTTCTAGGCAAGCGTGCTTCACCGTCAACTACATAGTCGCTTACCATCAGGCGAGATAGTAGTCAAACGCGAGCCTATCGTTAAATAATAAAAAAAAGACGTGTGGCACTCAGGGACTGCCGCGGTAAAGCTATTGCATAGCATTTTGTATCAACTTACGCAATTATATTTTTTTTTTATTTATTTATTTTATTCATGCAGTATTGCTTTTTCTTTGATATTAATTCAAGTTACACTTTTTGAGCGTGGTGACCGATAAGAAAACAAATTTTTCTATTATTAAATAAATAAAAAAAGTTAATATTGTTTATTAAACGAAAATATCTAGGTATAAATAATAGGTATAAATAATTAGGTATAAATAGTGTAATGACACACCAAAACAATATTCATTTATAAAAAATAACAATATTAAGAAGTGATTATCGCATTTCGCGCGATGTACATTTATATAGATATAATATCATATATACTTTCTCTGCGCGGCATTCATGTGCATTATCTATACACCAAAAACAAGTTTGGTAGAGTCGTACAATACGTCTCATCGCACACAACGCCGTGTCGAAGACTGCCGAACTGAAACGACGTTAGACGATGCACGGCCTTCAAGCCACACCTCCTTGCCCGTCGGAGTGGGGAGCGTGAGGTTTTTTCGTTACGGAATTTCTGGATTCGGTCCCCGCGCTCAAGGCCCGCGATAGAAGCTATGCAATAGCTTAAAAATAAACCTTTTAAATAGAATCCACATTCTCCAGTAACATGTCGTGAAGCGCAGCGACCGCGCGGTGTTCGCAAGATAACTTTCACGGCGTCTAACTGAAGCCAATCGGTTCACTATAAAATGTCCCAGAACATTTTTATTTATCTCCATCTTCTCTAATTGCAGCTCCTTCTCGGAGACAACCAACTGGCCTATATTCCGTACGAAGAGATATCGCCGCTACGTCAGCTGAGGTTCCTGGACCTGTCCAATAATCTGATCAAACAAGTTCCACCGGCGCATGATCTGAATGGGATCAAACTGTCTTTGGATTCTTTGAAGTAAGTTATTGATTATCCTCACCAATCTATTTTTATTTTTATCACGATTAAAGTACTGTTCTCGGTAGTGGTAAAACCGAGAATGGTTATAGATTTTCAATTGGCTATTCAACAATTTCTGTTAGCTCAATAAAAATAGCAAAAGCATATTATAGTGTCGCCGAATTTTTAGCTGAAAAAGGTTTTATTGATTGAATAGATTTTATTTTTTCCTGACACTATTAATAAATTTTATGAATTTTGACATTATAACATAATAATGATTTAATAATTTAAATGACATTCTGGAATGATAATATTGACATTTGTAAAATTTTTTATTTTTATTGACATAACATTTTGGAATTATTATTTTATTTGAATTTTATTGTTTTGTTTTGATTTTTATTATTTTGTAAGAATTGTATTATTTTAATTTATATTCTATTATTAATATTTGCATGCCATTATAAACTAAGGCAAACATGACGCTCTATATTTTACTTTTATTAACATCTCTTACATATTGACAATTTGTTGTGTGTACTGTACTCATGTTCGAGCAAATAAATAATGATTTGATATTTTTTTAAGATTATTATATATATTTATAAAGATAGGTTTAGTAAATAAGTTGATTATATTCCAAACAATGATATAGCAAAGCATATCTATGCTATACTATGCTTTTATGCACATTAATATTAAACACGTTTTTCACTTTAATGTTTTCAGATTAGACAACAATCTTATCAAGATCCTGTATCCCGGTTCGTTCAAGTACTTCAACGTTTTGAATTCGACTTCTTTGGACGGGAACACTATATATGCGTTGAGAGTAAGTTTTGTATTAACAAGATAAAATTACAAATTTAACAAACCCCCGATTTATTTTTCATGTTTTTTAAACTACATATAATATACCTAGTAGCAGACACGCTTCAATCGACAATCTATCGAAACACGTAATAATGACACGATATCTTGCGAAAGAATCCAGATTTAAAGAGTAAAATGCAAATAACTTTTGAACGCCTTAACCGATTTTATTTAAACATAGCTAAGAACACTCTCGACAAAGTCACCTTTCATACAAAAAGAAACTAAATCGAAATCGGTTCATCCGTTTAGGCGCTATGATGCCACAGACAGACACACAGATACACAGCAACACACGTCAAACTTATAACGCCCTTCTTTTTCCGTCAGGGATTAAATAGGTACATATTTTCTTTCGGGTTTTACTGAGTTTCTAATATTTCATCCAAGTTCGAAACTAATCGAGCAATCTTAAATTAAGAAAAATGTGTTTATTTATCGACGATGTCCGCTACACATTAAAAAGAACCCTAGACGAAGGAGGAAAGATGAACCTGACTGTCACCTGGACTGGCCCGCAATGGTGTCCAGTCATGTGCGGAAAAGAGAGAGAGCAGCTTTTGCCCAAAAGTGGGCTAATCACATCACATCACATCATCAGCCTATTAATGTTCCCACTGCTGGGACACAGGCCTCCTCTCTGTGAGAGGGAATGGGCCGTAATCCACCACGCGGGCCCAGTGCGGGTTGGTGGATGTCACATGTCTTCGAATTTTTGGTTCTAGGACATGCCGGTTTCCTCACGATGTTTTTCTTCACCGTTTTGAGAGCAGTGGTGATGAAATAATTTACACAAAGTAAAGCGCCTGCCTGGGTTCGAACCTACGACCTACAACTTGTAAGTCGCGGCCGATACCACTGGGCCACCACTGCTCTCAGTGGGCTAATATATCGGGTTAATTAGATTAGATTGGCACGTAACTATGTAAAAATACACTAAAATAAAACATAAGGTGCTTATTTTCTGGAGTAGTTTTGAATAAGTAAACGTATATCTGAGCGGTGGTGGCCCAGTGGTAGCGGCCGCGACTTACAAGTTGTAGGTCGTGAGTTCGAACCCAGGCAGGCGCATTTCATTGTGTAAATTACTTCATCACCACTGCTCTCGAAACGGTGAGAGAAAACATAGTGAGGAAACCGGCATGTCCTAGAACCAAAAATTCGAATACATGTAATATCCACCAACCCGCACTGGGCCCGCGTGGTGGATTAAGGGTCATTCCCTCTCACAGAGAGGAGGCCTGTGTCCCAGCAGTGGGAACATTAAAAGGCTGATGATGAAACGTATATATATTGTGATTTTCTTTTAATTCATTCGTTGAACCAGAAAATCATTTTACTTTCGCCACTGAGAATGATATCGAAGCACATCACCCAATAAAAACAAGACCATTAACAGGAAGTGCGTATATTTTCACATAAAACAGTACAGCATTACGGTTTATAACGCCAAGAGGTTCGAGCTCGTAAAAAAATTCACTGCCATGTTTTACTGTATCATCGATCTTAGGGATAAGTAAAAACCAGCAGCTGATGCTCATAAAATCTTGGGTGTACGTCGAAACAAGTGTGAGTACTGGCTTTTATCGAAGAAATATAAATAGAGTTCTTGGATAGGTTAAAAAAAATATACATCTATGAATCATAGATTGTATCATAATTGGGGCGCACGGTTGGCGCAGTGGTTGAGTTATTGACTGCTGCGCTGCGTGTCTCGGGTTCGATTCCCGCACGTAACAAATATTTGTATGACCTACAGATAGTTGTTCCGGCTCTGGGTGTTGTGTATGTGAGTTTATATGTTCGTAAACGCACCCACGATAAAGGAAGAAATACCTAGTGTGGGGAAAGGTTTAAAAATAAAATAAAAAAGTACCAAGGTCTAAAAAATTAATGGTAGGTTATGGTATCTCATTAAAATCCTATAGTTAGATGGGACGCTTCCGATATTGAGCCGCTTAAAAAAATCTTTCTAATATTTAAAGGGAAAGTTTGTAATTGTGTGTTTGTATGTTCTTCACGCTCAAATGGCTGGACTGATCTGGATGAAATTTGGCACCGAGATAGATTATAGTCTGGAATAGCACATAGCATCCTTTTTATCCCTGCAATATGTTTCCTCGGGATAGTTTTCGACATTCACGCGGGCGAAGCCGCTGGCAGAAGCTAGTTATATATAATACCTACAATAAACATACATATTGGAAATGCTGTAAAACTGCTAGAGGAAATTGCTGCTTGGCCTTTCTTTTTAATTTCACTATCAGGCAATGGTCATGGCAAGGCATGATCTTCCATATAGGTAGATATATGTGACACCACGTTTAAGTACTTGAAATTGAGTTTTTTTACTACCTTCTCTAATATGTAACACATTGCCAAAGAAATTCGTTTCGAAATATAAACATTTAGACACAAGCTTATAAAAAAAAATAACAAAATTACTTAATAACAGTTACAAAATGACTTTTGCATGGATCATTATGTAACTGGCAGAATGATACTGTACTGCGATTCCTCTCGAAAAAGCGCGCGTTGATTGTGTTTATATAGTCTGTGGTTTTTAGTCTGAACGTTTCTAATAAATTGTTGATGGAACTTATTTGCATTTAATTAATTAAGGTAATCAGGTAGTAAAAAAATAATCATTCGTGTCTCGCATAAAAAGGCTTTATTTTAACACTCGCATGTAGCTTTCGGTAATGGCTACATCGCTCGTGTTAAAATCTCGACAGGAAATGTACTATTAGATAGTTCAACTCATCTTTGCGCACGGCGCCATGTGTGCGTGCGCTTGTAATTATACATAATTTATTTATTTAGAAAACATGGAAAACTTACAGCTTAAAATCAACAGAACAAGAGCAGTAAATTTGACAGTCAGCCAATTAAAAGTCTTCACTTATAAAATATTGGATATTACTTAATATCTATGGACACTTCAGAAGACGACGATTATGCATTGTCGTCCAAGCAAACAACCACCCACACGTCCTTACCTACACAAAGCGCCGCGCGCAAATATGAGATGAACTAGTTATTTATAGTAATACTAGCTGACCCGGCAAACTTTGTTTTGCCATAAAAACACCAAACATTCATCTACCCTACCTAACCTACCTACCCTACCCTACCTACCCTACCTACCCTACCTACCCTACCTACCCTACCTACCCTACCTACCCTACCTACCCTACCTACCCTACCTACCCTACCTACCCTACCTACCCTACCTACCCTACCTACCCTACCTACCCTACCTACCCTACCTACCCTACCTACCCTACCTACCCTACCTACCCTACCTACCCTACCTACCCTACCTACCCTACCTACCCTACCTACCCTACCTACCCTACCTACCCTACCTACCCTACCTACCCTACCTACCCTACCTACCCTACCTACCCTACCTACCCTACCTACCCTACCTACCCTACCTACCCTACCTACCCTACCTACCCTACCTACCCTACCTACCCTACCTACCCTACCTACCCTACCTACCCTACCTACCCTACCTACCCTACCTACCCTACCTACCCTACCTACCCTACCTACCCTACCTACCCTACCTACCCTACCTACCCTACCTACCCTACCTACCCTACCTACCCTACCTACCCTACCTACCCTACCTACCCTACCTACCCTACCTACCCTACCTACCCTACCTACCCTACCTACCCTACCTACCCTACCTACCCTACCTACCCTACCTACCCTACCTACCCTACCTACCCTACCTACCCTACCTACCCTACCTACCCTACCTACCCTACCTACCCTACCTACCCTACCTACCCTACCTACCCTACCTACCCTACCTACCCTACCTACCCTACCTACCCTACCTACCCTACCTACCCTACCTACCCTACCTACCCTACCTACCCTACCTACCCTACCTACCCTACCTACCCTACCTACCCTACCTACCCTACCTACCCTACCTACCCTACCTACCCTACCTACCCTACCTACCCTACCTACCTTACCTACCCTACCTACCCTACCTACCCTACCTACCCTACCTACCCTACCTACCCTACCTACCCTACCTACCCTACCTACCCTACCTACCCTACCTACCCTACCTACCCTACCTACCCTACCTACCCTACCTACCCTACCTACCCTACCTACCCTACCTACCCTACCTACCCTACCTACCCTACCTACCCTACCTACCCTACCTACCCTACCTACCCTACCCTAACTACCTACCCTACCCTACCTACCCTACCTACCCTACCATAACCTACCCTACCCTACCTACCCTACCCTACCTACCCTACCTACCCTACCTACCCTACCTACACTACCTACCCTACCTACCCTACCCACCCTACCCTACCCCACCCTACCCTACCCTATCTCTCAAGTTGGATCGAACTGCACATGGTGTGCGAATTTTATTATAATCGGTTAAGTGGTTTAGGAGTCCATTGAGGACAAACATTGTGACACGAGATTTATATATATTAAGATTTTCCTGTAGGTAGGGTGGCTTCAATCAATCGATACTAGTATTACGTTTAATCAACTTTTTATGTTCACCTTTTCCAGGAAGATGCCTTTAGGAACGCCAAGATCAAGACCCTCTCGCTCCGGGACTGTAGTCTATCAGAACTATCACCAGCTTCCTTCGCTGGTCTGGAGAACAGCCTGCAGAGCCTCGACCTGTCTGAGAACAACTTGACCATGATATCCAAGTTCATGCTTAACAAGCTGGATTCTTTGAGGTTCTTGAACCTTAGAGAGAATAAGGTGAGCTTCACCCCCGGTTTCTGAATTAAGAATATCAGCATGAAAACATTTAATTGAAGTACAGACGTATAAAAGTTCAGCTCCATTCCAACTCGCGCACTGCATCCGCTCCGTATCCGTTTTTAATCCGACCAGAATGTGAGAAGTATCAGTCCAAAAAAGCTGTAGTATTGTTTTATGAGGCATTGCAAACTGAATCCGAATCCAATTCTGAATTTAGAACATTTCAATCGGCTCGTACTCGGATCTCGATTTGAGTTTCGAAGGGGATGAAATGCTTATACCCTCTTCAACTGCACGATTATCAGATCGCTACCAATCTACCGTAAGTTAAAATATTATCCGTTTTATTTCAGGTTGATGTAAACCTTCTGACTTCGACCACACCGTCGGACTACGTACAGACGTCGTTCAACAACTTCCAATACAAACTGTTCTACCTGGACATTAGCAGTGCCAGCTCCATTGAAATGAACTTACAGGATTTCAGAAGGTCGGTCTATTTGCATTAAAAATTAGGTATATATTTTAAGTTTGAAAAGAGATGTAATTAAAAAATATTTAAAAATTAAATCTGGCATTAGTATGCACTTGCGACAAAAACTTAACTCAAAGTTAGTTGCTAACACGAGGGTTAAATAGCAAATATGTCATATATAATTAGCCATGTTAGCTACTAACTCGGTGATAATAAGCTAACCCAGGGCGGCGCAAGCAAGTCATAGATGATTGAGTAAAGATTCATCATCCTCCTGCCTGTACTCATAACTTTTAATTTCTGGCGCAGCATGTTTCACCCTCAGAATGAAAGTGACCTTAACTCAAAAAACGCAATTTGTTTTAGCTCTTTAAAAAACGGTCTTCAAAAAAAAAAAGTGTTGAGTACTAAAGTGACCAATGCATAGGCTGTCCCTTTCTTACTCGTAATTTAGGCTCTGTTTCACCACAGGGTTTTAGAGTAGGCTTTTTAAGGACAGTTTTTAGTAAAATTGGTAATCACAGTCATTTTGAAGACACTTTCATTCTAAAAGTGCGATGTGTTCTTCCATACGCTTGATAAGTCTTCTCTTCAGGATTTACCTCCTTTCTAGCCGTATGCTGTTCACAAGGGAATCCAATCCCGCAAACGCGGGATCTCGCAGATGCGCGATCGGAAATTCGGGATTACTCATGCGGGATCTCGCACGTTTGCGGCAATGAAAAAAAAACTCGAGATAATTCACTTGATCTAATATTGAAACGTGAGATAGCACTTATTGAATTGAGAGGGAATAGGGGCAAGTATTTGGAAGCTAATTATACTTAAATAATGTCAATCCCGACTGCAAGTGTGGAAGCCGAGCGTGATTTGCCGCCGCTGGCTATTTATGCAACAAAAAAAGAACAAATCTAAAAAAATTACATGTAATTTATTCGGAAAGTATTATCAGAAAAAATAAGCAATTTTTAATGCCTCTAAAACCAAATATGTTCAATTAAAAATAAAAATCTAAAAGATGAAACGTTAAATATTGTAGTATATCGTTCCTTAAAAGAAGCTGACTTTATGCCTCTAAAACATCATTATAATTATTCAATTGATAATTAGTAATATCTCTACTTAAAAATACTATTTATCTTTATTTAATTTTTTTAAATAACTTCTTAAAATATGAAAAATATCAATCTCACAAATCCCGCGGGATTGATAACCTCAATCCCACAGGCTTGCGGGATCGTGATTTTGATGCGGGATTGGATTCCTTACTCTTCACCCATCCATCTATCTTTGTTTGCCCCTTTTGTAAGAAAGGCTTATACAAGACAACAAGCAACTACACTTAAAAAAAACATGGTCAAACCTTTGGCACTGTATAGTTAAATATATCTTCACAACCTGTTCTTGGAGTGATATTATGATATTTTTATTTTTTATTTTCGCTTTACAGAATGAGATCACTTCGCTACTTATCAGTGAGCAAACTCCTACGCCAAAGTATCAGAACGGAAGACTTCCAAGAGTTTGGAGTAGAACTGGAAGACCTGAAAATCTTCGGCAGCACAGTGACGAGGATCGAGTCCAGTGCCTTCCAACATGTTAGGACTATCAAGACTCTGGATCTGTCGGAGAATAATGTCGAGTATATTGACCCGTTTGCTTTTGCTGAGGTTAGTAACGACATTATACTAAGAAGAACATATTGACTTGAATATTTGCATAGCTATTAATTATCATGGACCGGAGAGTGACATAATAGGGTAGTTGACAAAAAAATATCTGTTTAGTCCGTTAGATAACTAAGATAACTTAGATAGATAAACTTAAAATATTGGACACGCTTTTTTTATTTTGCTACGAAACCATAAAATTACGGTGATACAGTGCGTTGAAATATCGTGTGACGTCACGGTTTGCTACACTTTATACTGACAAAGTGACGTCACAAGCGTTTTATCTTTGTAAATTTTTATTTATTTGATAAAGCAAAACATACGGGTCCTATATTATTTGATAATCTCACTGACGGACTAAATAGAATTACCATTATTGTACCCAGGAAACATCCCTATTATATTACTTTATAACCTGGGCTTTTTAAATCCAGCACAGAACTAAAACCATGCGGTTAAAAGCTACTAGTTTGTGCTTAATTTGTCTCGAGTATCGTAAAACCGGCCAAGTGCGAGTCGGACTCGCACACGAAGTGTTCCGTACCATTATCGCAAAACACTGCATAAAAATCACGTTTGTTGTATGGGAGCCCCCCTTAATTTATTTTATTTTAATTTATTAATTATTATGTTTTGAAGTAAATATACAACTAAACATTCTGTGAATATTTCAAGCGTCTACCTGTTGCCGTTATTAATATCGAGCAAAAAACGGAAAAAATATCACGTTTGTTGTATGGGAGCCCCCCTTTAATATTTATTTTATACTGTTTTTAGTATGTGTTGTTATAGCGGCAACAGAAATACATCATCTGTGAAAATTTCAACTGTCTAGCTATCACGGTTCATGAGATACAGCCTGGAGACAGACGGACAGACAGACAGACAGACAGACAGACGGATCGCGAAGTCTTAGTAATAGGGTCCCGTTTTTACCCTTTGGGTACGGAACCCTAAAAAGGGATGATGGTGTTAGACTTAATTTTCCTTTTATCAACTTGGCTTTTCATAGATCGTTGTATGACATAAACTTGCTTCAAATTTTTCACTAACACCCTCTTCGCCGCCTTTTGCATCCATTCTGGTGTGTCCTTTCAACATCTACCTAGTAACGTAAAAGTTTGGCGAGTTTAGAATTAAGTCATCATCATCATCAGCCTTTTTAATGCTCCCACTGCTGGGACACAGGCCTCCTCTCTGTGAGAGGGAATGGGCCTTAATCCATCACGCGTGTCAGTGCGGGTTGGTGGATGTCACGTGTCTTCGTATTTTTGTTTCTAGGATTTATTTATGTCATGTTCCCTCACTATGTTATCCTTCACGGTTTTGAGAGCAGTGGTGATGCCATAATTTACACAAAGTAAAGCACCTGCCTGGGTTTGAATTCACGACCTACAACTTGTAAGTCGCAGGCGCTACGACTGGGCCATCACTGGGTCACCACTGCTCTTAGAATTAAGTAACACCTCTGTATTAAAATATCATTAGATACATAAATAATAAAAATACCTAAAATAATTAAATTGAGTATACCAACTACAACTTGAATATTAAAACATTTGCTTCTTCTCTTTCCAGTTGCACAGCCTAACAACACTAAAAATGGCAAACGGTCTAGCTGACAACGTGAAGATACTACCTTTCGAGCCACTGAAGGCTCTCATAGAACTACAATACTTGGACCTTAGCAACAACAAGCTGAAGAATGTGCCAGATACATCCTTCCACTTCTTGTACAAGTTGAAACACTTGAATTTACAGGATAACTATATTGATCATTTCTCCAAAGGAACTTTGCAGGTTTGTTTTAGATTTTATTTTTTGAAAAAACATTGTGTGTTTGATAATCTGGATATAATTATGAATGAAAAGGGAATAAAATATGGATTTTATATTATTTGTTCCATATATATGATGCGATGGCTGACAAGGGGGGAAAGAATTGAGTGCAAAACAGTTTGCAAAATGTTTTATCACAAGAAGATAAATTCATCATAACTCGACTCGAAGTCGAATTTATTATTCTTAGTAAATGAGAAAAGCGAACTAAAAAGACGTAAACAAGGAGAAAATCATGCTGTGCTGTCGGAGGATACATCTTCGCGAACTGCCTGACCAAAACCAGACGTATCCTCCGACTGCACAGCATGATTTTCTCCTTGTTTACGTCTTTTTAGTTCGCTTTTCAAGCAGTCGGGTTTTTTGATTTTTTTAGTTAACTTTTTTTATTTATAACATTATAGTTATTTTTTTTTTCGAATTAGGTACATTTAAACATATAAGTGTTATATATTTTTGAAACCACCTCTTAAAATCCTTTATTTTGATACCCCACACGATAGGTATGGAAGAAAATATTTTTTTTCCCCACAAAATGGCGCCCAAAATCCGCCATTTTTGTTTTTTCCTTTTTTAATGTAGCCAGTGACACTCGCAGGATTAAGAAGAATCGATTGACGTAAGAATCTGGTCTCTAGAACGCCACATAGGAACAAACATACATACATACATAGACTGATAAACACATTACCCTCCTTCGGCAGTCGGGTAAAAAAAGGAACATTCTGCCGATAACATCTGCCGAGGGACTGCAATGACAATACACACGTGAATCAAACGACGTTTTTCAAAACACTCGAAAAAAACAAATAAAAATTCATAAACATTACGTTAAATAACATGAAAGTTATAAGAAACTTACTAACAACTGCATTTTTTTTATAGGGTGACATCCACGGCCAATTAGAAAGCATCTGCCTAAACCTAAATCAAATAAGGCAAATAGTCCAACACGCGTTTGTTGGTCTAAAAGAGCTACAGGAGGTTCTGATAGAAGACAATATGATTGAGCTCATACAAAGGAGGGCTTTCACCAGCCTTGATAATCTGAAAATTATCAATTTAAGAGGGAACAGGATCAACGAAATTAGTGAAGAAGCCTTCCAGAATATTCCTGCTCTTACTGAGTAAGTAAAGACAATTTTTTTAGGTACAGTGTTACGAAAACGGATTATATCAGTAAATGTTGGAGAACAAAGTCAAAGTCAAAAATATATTTATTTCAACTAAGCCAATAAGCGGCAGTTTTGAACGTCAAACAATTAAAAATTAAAATTTAAAAGTTTAAAAATTGATTTTACCGTGCATTCGGAAAAGTAGCTTGTTATGGAGAAGAATGCACAAGAAACTCCATACATACATTAATAAATTCATGTTTGTGAGGACGATGCACCCAGAATAGCACTACACACTATACTACGTACAGGTATAAAGTATTAAAAGCATTAACAGGTAAATTCATTCATTTAATAAATAGGAACATGGTTCTCATAAAGAACTATTTTTTTTAAACGAAATAAAATTTAAGGTAATCAAAAATCGGCTAAACGGAATGTACGTACTTTGTAGATAGTATGTAGGCGTACTTTTAGGTAGCACGGCTAGCCTTTCGGAGAATACTTTACCGGATCGTTAATTGACGATTTAATCGTACAAATTTCGATATTTTTGCGTAGAATAACGTGTTACTTGTTTATAAGAACTTTGTTTATTTCAGGCTGGACATATCTTTCAACCAACTCGATACGTTCAAATTTTCCATATTCGACCAAGTTGGATCGGCAACTGCTTTGAAGGTCAACGCTTCATACAACAGAATCATCACATTGACGGATTCCAACGCTCCAAGTTTCTTCACATCCAACTTTTACCCACCACCCAAAGCTCAAAGTAAGTTTTCATCATATTTTATTATTATTCTGTGGTCTTGATGCGAGTTTTAATGCATTCTGGATAGACGTCGCGTAAACGTCAATTTGTATTGATATATTGGATAAGAGCCATCTGCTGACACTTCAGTGAAACACTAGAACTAGAATCAATATTATATTTTTATTACTATATTTTGTCATTAAAATACCGTTTAATAGTCTAATTTAATTAAATGTTTGACTTTTAAAAATTATAGATACATAGTTAGAAACAGCCGGAGTATAAAAACTCGTACTAGTCCTTCTGTTGTTGTTGTTTGCATCTATTTTACTCTTTTTATGTTGGATTTTATTTTTCTTTCTTTCTTTACTAACTCTGTCATTAACCGTCTCTACTTACTTCTCTCTCATATCATTTCGGATGTCAAGACTTTTCATCAAACATCAGTATGTATGAAAGTATGCTCTTTTATTATTTTTCTACAATATAAGATTTTATTATTTGTAGATTTTCTTTGATTATTTTTTTAAGTTTTATTTTGTTTATTTCTTTATCTATGCTTCTACTAATATTTTTTGCTTTCTACTCTTCGCTTTTTGCACAGGTTTCACTGAAGAGGAAGATCTTGTATTGACTCAAGGTGATACATATACTGCTTTTAATGAAATAATATTTAGATATGCTGCTATATTACATAACAAAACTTAATGGTAATAAAACAAAAGTGTAACAAGAATGTTTTTTCAGGCCTTGGGACAGTCTCAGTAAATATCAGAGTTTTGGATTTCTCGCATAATAATATTACGTACATCGCACCGTATTATTTCAGGTAAGTTATTTTTTATATAATTAAGACAAACTTACAATCACAGATAATATAATACTAGCATACAGATGCCTTATCCTATTCAAAGAAACCGTGCTGACGTAACTAGCGTGTTTCGTCTGATTAAGCTGATTACTTTTCTAAGAATATCGACCGCGTTCGGTTCCGTTTCACGGATATAGATGGTGTTAGCGGCGACTTACAAGTACAACAAATTTAAAAAATCGAGAGGATGCCTCAATGCCTAAATGATTCATTCAAATAATCTTTGAAATGTGAATTAAGAGCACAATATTATTTATTTTTGTGCTTAGGAGAGTTAATGTAACAATTAGTAACAAGAACATACATGTTTTTATGATCGTCTCTAGATAATCTTAATATTTCACAAAACTCAATAACTAATCGAAGCTTATCACGCCATCTAGAGCAATTTATTTGAACCAAATTTTCTTTCTTCGCGTTGGGTGCCCGTGCTTACAGTATAAAGAGGATCAAAGCACACTCAAACAGAGTCGAAGCGCAGCGACGCCACCGCCGTCTAAAAAAGTATATAGCATATTGACCCCTATCTCCACTACGTAATGTATATATTATTATCAAGATAAACAAAAGATGCGCGAATTCGCAAACATTCTACAGAATTTGCTGCATCGCTTTGATTTGACTTTACGTCGTTGAAATAGGTGTCAATATTCTATGTACATTTTAGAACCGACACGTTGCTTTGCTTCCTCTTTGTCTCAATGTGCTTTGACCCTAAGTTTGTATCCTGTAATCTAATATATTCTGGGTCCACTTTATTAACAATCTTTTCAATATATTCCAGGCATGCAGACTTAACTCTAACAGAATTACATCTGTCACACAATTTAATCAGAAACATAACTCGCGAAGTATTCGGTTCTATGCACATGCTGCAATACTTGGACCTATCATATAACTTTATATTCCATATGGAATACGATTGCTTCAAGAGAGTTAAGAATTTACAGGTGAGTTTGCTAGATTTGTCTTAAATCTTCCTAGGGCTTACAATCAGGTAGAAATTTGTAGTATTTTTTATAAACAGCCTGAAAATATGTTGAAATGAAATGATTACAGAGAAATTAAATTGTTTCGAATATTAGAAAAGCTACAGTTATGAAAATGTTTGTTAATTATTAAAAAATATGTGTTAATAATAATAAAAAAACATAATTTATCTAGATGATATCACGGATGATTCAGCTTCATTCACTTGACTGCAAGCTGACCCCAACATAATGTTGAAATGGACTGATTGATAACATCGTACTTAAAATCACCTTTGAGAATAATGTACCTTTTTAATTTCAGATTATTAATTTATCTCACAACCACTTAATTGACCTGCCAGTTGAAATATTCCACGACATGCCTTCATTAACATCAGTGGATTTATCGTACAATCATATCAAGAATTTGGCAGACAATCTAATTCCGTCACCAGCTTTAGAAAGGTAAGATACATTTTCAGGAGTATGAAAACATCTTGATTGATTATTATAATTTATAACGAAACATAAACTCCTACTTCTGAGAGAGAGAAAGGGCCAAAGCACCCTCAGATAAGAATGAAGAAATAAAAGAAGAAAATAAAATATTGAGCACAAACCATACGCACATAAAATTTTTATGTACAAAGAATAATATATTTTTTTTACGAAAACATGAGAGAATGTATGCTTCACAGCTGTGCCAAATAGAACCCTTAGGTCTGCTACGTAATGCACTCTTTGCTATCAAGATAAACGAATGACCTTGCATTTGCGCACATCTTACAAAATTTGACGCGTCAATTATGCTCGACTTTACTTTATAAATATAGGGGTCAATTTGCTTTGTTAATTTATAGACTGAGGTACCGCTTCGCTTCGACACTGTCTCAATATGCTTTGACACTAAAATAGTCGACGAAAGTAAATAAGTACGACTGAAATATTAACAAAATATTTTCATCCTTAGGTTAGACCTGTCTAACAATTTACTGTCAAGAATACCAACAAACTGCCTGTCACCTGCTGCGTCTTCCAATTTGGTAGAACTAGATTTGAGTGGAAACACCATCCCTGCCATAGGTCTAGGAGACTTGGTCCAAAGATTCCGGGTAATTATTATTTCAATAATTTCTTAGAAATAACCTAAAATCCCTTTGCATCTGTTTGAAGTTTTGAGAATTAACTGCTCGATACTAAGATAAGCATTTGATCTGCAACATGTAAAGTTGAATATGATGTTTGATTTTTGTATTACTTGAGTAATTGAATACTAATGCAATATTATGTTATGGGAACATGATCAACTTACTTAAAGTACCTAGCTAGATATATGGTTATAATACTTAGCGGTTAATATAAGAAATTAATATTATGTATTCAGAATTTAAAATAGAGCTTTTTACAAACTCCAATATAGCTGGAAAACCTGTCAAACTTTGGCATTAAAATAAAGATAGTTCTTAGCTCCAAATTTTCAATTCAAAAACTAGGTAGAAAGAGACTATCATGTTGATATCAGCAACATTCTATTACGGCATACTTCTTTTAAAACGATTGATGTGCCATTTTATGTTTTTAACGGCCGGAACAGACTTTCGAAAAATATGAAAAAAGGAACAAAAATCTTTGATCATGTTTCCACACATTTCTCTAACAGAGTTTTACCGTAGTTATCGCCAGTGTGTGAGTATGCTAATTTGTTGTCCTACCATGCATGTGTCGCCAGAACCAAGAGCAAACGGGCGAATACTGGCCCGAGGAGCCCGACTACAGCGACGAATACATGTACCACACGGCTAGGCGAGATCACACGAGAGTGTTCCACCAAAAAAAACAATACCCGCAGAATATTTTGTACAAGGTAGATTGTAATTTAGATGTTCATGCCATTCCTAACCTTGTAGTTATCGTACTATGTTTGAATTCAGAATTCGAGATAATAATCAAATTTCGGAACAACATACTCTGTCGTACATGACAAAGTTTAAATTCCTTTTTATTTGCAACCGAAGGCGGCGCTTGGATTTTTGGGGTAAATATATAGAGATATATTGAAATTATCTCGAATTATGAATCCAAGTACATTTTACTTTTTTGCACCGTATCTTCTTTCTGGCTTTTAGTTATCATGGTGATTCTTCAGCATATTAACATTGAGTTGTGGTTTGTATCTCATTGAATTTTGTTTTCAGCGCTTTACTCATGAATTTTGTTAAATATTTTCAGCATGTTATTTTATTTTTTGTCAACTTTTACTTTTCAGTTATTGCCTGAGATTATTTACCATTAGCAATCATTTTTACTTATTATTTTGATCAGTACCCCTACTGTGACGTATCAATTTGTGATTCCGTTGTGATAAAGGGATAGTGCTATTTGTCTTGCATTCTTGTATAGCTATTTCTCTCTCTCATAGCGGAATCATGATTGCATTAGCACGTCATAGTAAGCTGATTTTTCTCTCTCATTTAACTTCATCGTTTAAAACTTCTATTTATTTTTCAGTCTCTAGCGTGGTTGGACTTATCGAACAACCATCTTGTGCGAATCGAAGGTGGATCCTTCTCAGCATTGCCTAGGCTTCGATGGTTGGACCTAAGCAATAATTCGCCTTTTAATTCTGGTGACCGAGGAACTACAATATTCAAGGGTCTTGAGAGGAGGCTGTCTCATTTGGGACTGAAGAATGTCAGCTTGATTTCTGTAAGTCTTTAATACCCAGAAGCAACTTTTTAATGTTATTAATGGACCAGAGAATAAAAATCTTAATATTACTTTATATCATATAGTTGGTATCAGTCGATGTGGAGTCTAGCAGTGGACATTTTTTGACTGCAATAATGTAAATGATTTTAATATATTTCTAACTAGAAATCTACTTTCAGGTGCCTTCAATGTCATTATCGAAATTGAAGAGTCTGGACTTGTCATATAACAATTTGCCTTCAATTCCACCTGATACAACAGCCAACCTGACACGTCTCAGATCATTGGATTTATCGTACAACGATCTTACTGCTGTACCTGTGGTAAGTGACAATACTTTACAATTTTCTTTGATAAAGTTCCTGGTTCTACCTTTTTTGTCCTTCTTTCTTTTTGTTTTCGCTCTATATTTTCTTTCCTGTCTATTCCTGTGTTTGTCTCTCTTATTTTTTCATTCTCTCGTTTTCTTTCAACTCTTCCTTTTTTATTTATATTTGTCACATTGATTAACTTTCATTTTTCTTTCAGGCAACTCATTCACTAAGTGATCTTCGCTGGCTGTCTTTGTCTGGTAACCCTATCACAGCCTTGATGAATACCAGCCTTTACGGAGTTTCGCCTCGCCTTGAGTATCTTGATGTGACCCGTCTTCGACTTAGGATACTCGAGGTAATTGTTTGTTTATAAAGTCCTCTAATAGAATTAATGTTTACAGATATGAAATCTAGTTAAACACCTAAAAGTATTTTGCAAACTTCATTTCTGTTGACTTAGCCGTCCCGCAAACATTGATTCCAAGCATTTGGTGACTAAAAGTGACTTTACCTTTTTTAAATCATTATTTTATACATAAAAATAAATATTCCTTCAAGTGTCGCGACACCAAAATCAAGTGCGACGTCATTGTTTTACTTGTGTGTGCTAATTTTGGCAGCTGAGTGAACTAAGAAAATTCTACAGTTAAATTAATTTGACCTTTTTTGTATATTTCCAGCATGGAGTCTTCAGCAAAATGTACGGATTGAGGACTCTAAAAATAACAGCATATTCAAGCGTCAGAGATTTCAATGTACCAAAAATGCTATCCTACAACGCCGGCTTAGAAAACCTGCTGATAGAAACTGATTATGATGGAGTAGAGTTCGGAAAGGAAATGTATGGACCACTGCCTCTCAAACTCGATAATATCACTATCACTGGAAGATACCTCAGGTATCTGACGCAGTATTTGTTGAGCGTAAGTATTGGAATCTTAATCTAGTTAAAATAAATAATGGATTGTGTGCAGCTTAATCATCATTCTATGAAAAAGTTCATGAATCCTAAGGCCTTATTCTTGTGACCATAGTTATTCGTGGTTAGGACGTTTTACAATCATACTAGTTTCAGTGTGAGAGATAAGAGATGGAGATATACAGTACGAATAGGGTACCAGTACCAGGGTTACCGACATAGCCCGAAGAATTGCCAAACTTAACTGGCAGTGGGCAGGGCAGATTGCTCGCAGAACGGATGGCCGATGGGGCAGAAAGGTTCTGGAGTGGCGACCGCGAACCGGAAGACGTTTTGTTGGAAGGCTTCCCACCAGGTGGACCGATGACCTGATGAAGGTTGCGGGGGTCCGCTGGTTACGAGACGCACGGAACCGGTCAATGTGGCGACGCTTGAGGGAGGCCTATGTCCAGCAGTGGACGTCTTTCGGCTGATATGATGATGATGATGATTACGAATAGTACCGTCTTTTTAACGGAACGTCAACCGAACAGTGATGTCTTTACAGTTCATACTGCCCCTGGTGCCTCTGCAGCCAACGTTATTCTTTGGAAAAAAGCAGTACCTTTGTGCTCTTTTAACTGTTTATGTTTTATTAAGTTTAGTCTTATATAAATTATACCAAATTTCAGGGAGTCCAATCCAAAGTACTTCGCCTCACAATATGCAACACAAGTGTGGAGGAGTTAGCAAGTGAAGTCTTCTGGAGACCAGGTCGTGTCACCAACATGACCTTGGACCTTCGAGATAACTACATCATGAGGGTACCGAACCCTTCGCAGAGGGGTTGGCCCAAAGTCCCGAATACTGTGTTTCTGCAAGATATTCTGGTTGCTGGCAATCCTTTGGCTTGCGATTGCGGGATTGGGTACGTGAGCTTGTATTTAAGATCAAAGAAATTTTATCTGTTTGATTTATTTTATTCATGCAAATTTAAGTGTTAACGGCAATGCCTTGTGGCGCTCAACACGATCGATCCTCAACGTGGACGTTAATAATCAAGATGAACATCACTTCAATAAGCTTTTATATTATAACTAGCTGACCCGGCAAACTTTGTTTTGCCATAAAAACACCAAACATTCATCTACCCTACCTACCCTACCCTACCCTACCTACCCTACCGTACCTACCCTACCTACCCTACCTACCCTACCTACCCTACCTACCCTACCCTACCCTACCCTACCCTATCTCTCAAGTTGGATCGAACTGCACATGGTGTGCGAATTTTATTATAATCGGTTAAGTGGTTTAGGAGTCCATTGAGGACAAACATTGTGACACGAGATTTATATATATTAAGATAGTTTTTTTTTAAAGAAGCTTTTATATAGAAAAAACTCGTCGTTTTAATTCACTTCTTCAGAAGTCGGGATTTTTATTTTTTGTATTAACTTTTTTATTTATAACTGACTTTTTTTTTCGAATATCATTTAATCATGTACCTAAGTGTTATTTTGAAATCACCTAAATACATTTTATTTTGATATCCCACACGATGGGTACGGAAGAAAAAAAATTGGGCCCCTCAAAATACGGCGCCCAAAAGCCGCCATTTTTCTATTTTCCAATTTTAATGTAGCCAGTGACACTCGCATGGTTAAGCCGAATCGATTGATGTAAGAATTATCAAAATCGGACAATGCGATTGGTCTCTAGAACGCCACCTGAGACTACCATACATACATACATAGACTGATAAACACATTACCCTCCTTCGGCAGTCGGGTAAAAAATGCATTGTCACGAGAAACAAACATGTATGCAAAATTTCAGCTCAATCGGACACTGGTAAATGCTTCAAATTTAACTTTCAAGATTTGATTACAGACACGGGGACAGGTCAAAGTAAAGAAAATCTTGTAAAATAGGAAATCCTTTGCAAGGCCCGAAAACCAAAAATAAAGAAAGAGAAGAAGATGAAGGAAGATAAAATCAATTAATCAACATAATTACTATGTTTGTAGATGGATAAAAGCCTGGGACCGCAAAAGACGGCAGTACCTCTGCGACAGCCCATCCAAATGCGTGTCAACGCGCGACGATGTAAGATTCGCAACGTGTCCTACGTATGACAACAGAACTTTTGCTGATGTGAGTTGGTTTCACAATTATATTTTAAGATTAACAGAGTAAGGTAACAGAACTAACTTAACTTCAGAACTAACCCTATTCTATAAATTCCGTATCGCGTGCCGGCAGTCGCTGCGTTGGAAGGCCTTCCACTGGGTGGGCCGATGAGTTGGTTAAGATTGCGGGGGGCCCGGGCCCAGTCGATGTGGCGACACTTGGCCTACGTTCAGCTGTGGACATCTTTCGGAAGAAATTATGATGACATCGATGATTTATTTCATCAGTACTGCTCTCAAAACGATGAAGGAAAACATCGTGAGGAATCCATGTCCTAGAACCAAAACTTCAAAGGCATGTGGCATCTACCAATCCGTACTGGGCCCACGTGGTGGATTTTAGTCCACTCCCTCTATGAGAGGAAGTCTGTGTCCCAATAATGGGAACATTAAAAGGCTGATGATGATGACGTTCCTGTAAATTGTCCCACTGCTGGGATAAGGCCTACCTCTCCTTTTTTTACACAATTCTCTCGTCTGCTAGTGTGGGCCAGTCCTTTTGGTAGGAGACATTTATTAATCGGTCTAAATAACTGTGCACTTCACCTCCACTCCCGCCAACCCCAGTGGCGCCCCGCGTTCTCTTCATGGTTCAATAGCAAAAGTCTAACCCCAGAGTGACTTGACAGCGCCAAGTGCACAGTTATTTTAACCGTGCAGTAATGTTCCATCTTGAAGGTCCATTTTATTTAATAATTATTTTTTTCAGGTTCTGTCGAGAGATCTGGAATGTGAATGGAACAAAGGATTCCTGGGATCACCCAACTTCTACATAGTCTTAGGCATGTCGATCCTAATGTGTATCTGGGTATGAGGATTGTTCTGGCTACTTGGGGTATACGAGGAATTCAACCTGATTTTGGCAAGGGTGTATAATTCTAGCAGTTAGAGGCCTCGTTCAAGACATTCTCGTATAAATTATTAGAAAGAAAACAATTTTTGTACAGAATTAAATTCTGATGCTTACCAACTTTTCGATATTTTGAAACATAGAACTATTATAGAATTAAAACTCGAAGAAGATTCTTATTGCTCAGATAAAAAAAATATGTAAATAAAATCAAATGCAATCGTTAAGAACTGTAAGAATCTTCTTCGACCAAGAAGATATCCAGAAGCGAGTGAGATAGCATTGAGATGTTTTTTCATACTGTACCTGTTAACGTGGCCTACATACAGAGTCTTGGTCTGGGGTGATCCTGAATAGCCAAATCCTAGTTAGTGTTAGTGAAACGGAAGTATATGCTTTAAGACTTGAAGTCAGGACGTGGCGCTGGCGACAGAGAACAAGTGACTTTTGTATACTTAAGTGATTGCGATAATTCTAGTGAAGCCTACTAAAATGTGATTTATCGTTTTAAAAATGGAAAGCAGATGTGTGATCTCAGAAGAATCGTTGGATATGTTACCGTAACGTCATATTTTAAATTACAGTTTGCGTTCCCCCAAAAACCTATTTTGCGTGTGTAGTTTTAAGATTTTGATTTCTACATTTCACGCATTTCGTGCACTGCCTTACATAACGAATTTTCTGTGATTATTGTCCAGAATTTATGTCCAACTTGTATGGTGCGTCTGATCTTACACGATATTGTTAAGAACCGCGTGTGGAAGTGCACTTAATGTGTTTTAGAAGTTGCATTTACGTCGATTTATAAGATAAGTTCACACGAAAGCAATGACTTAATTATGATCGTCTAAGTAGACTGCATTCGCTCGAATGGTATATGTGTTCGTCCATTATTAAGAGTAATAATATTATTTATAGATGTATTCATTTTTGTAATAGGTGACTTTAGGTGTAGACTAATCAGATCATTTATAAAGATTTCCTTATATTCAATATCTTTAACATTTTCTTTATTGTCTTTTCTGTCATAAAACGTAGTTGTTTTAGAATCGTCGATCCGATGATTTGTAAATATAACAAATTCTTGTACAAATAAACTTTCAAATCATCTCCCATGAAGCCTATATTCAGAGTCACTATCTTCACTAAGAAAGCTTGATCCTATTCTATTTACTCTTTAATATTTTTCATTGTTTAGCTGTTTACAAAGTCTATCTGGTTATTGTTGGATAAACATATTTTATTACATATTATGTATAAATAAATGTGTCATTAGCTGTTACTGTATCGGAGCATGCTGTAATATATACATCATTGTACGTATATACTAGGATTTTATCGACTGAATTTAAGTGTTTCGGAGCTATATCGCTGGTTATTGTGTAAGAAATGTTGTTTGTATGATGTCCAATGTGGCTTGTTTTTATTACTGCATCGCTTAACTTTTTGGTCACGTTTTCATTTTCCTACTAATGTTTTAGACATGCACGCTAGCAATAGTTTAGTCGGTTGAGAGTTGCATGTTACTCATAGCTTTCTTATGCATTTCTCTAAATGAGTGAGTTAAATTGAATACCTCTTCTTCAGTGGTCCAGTATGTGCTCAGGCCTATTGTTGACTTTTGTTTTCAATGCCATTTCACGATGCACTCGATTTTTTTCATAACTTCGATATATCATTCATGAAACAACTTTTAGTGTCACACTGTTTGTTGTTAATTTTGGTATTGAAAACAAAGGGATGTCGTTGTAACAATGAATATATTTTGTGATATATATTACTCTAATCCTTCTATTTTTGATAAAGCCTACAATGAATATTGCTGAACTAAACGGGAATTGTATAGCTGAATAAATTGTCATTATTAAAATAAATAAAACTTTACCGCTTCTCTTTAAAGTAGAACAGACCGCGACGTCAATTGTTACATTACATAAAATATTTTCTTCGATGGTACTAAATGGAATATTGTATTTTATTCGAATAATAGCTTGCTTAACTTCTATGGTGTAGGTAAATAGTAGCCCAGCATCATGTTATTTCTGACCAATGGTAGCTAAAAGCATTTTGGATGGTCGGTTACTTTGATTATCTATAATTTTCTATCGTATTTTCTTAAGTACGATTGTACCCTACAATAAAATCATTGCAAGAAAAAGTACACTATAAGTTACAAATTATGCGAAATGGAATATGTCATAAATTAGTTATTTTATATATACCAGGGGCCGGAGCCATTAGTTATTTTATTACTACTAATTTTGTTTGTCCGGTTTTACAACGGCTCAATGTAATTGCAAAGACTCAACTTCATTGTTTATTAGTGCCATCTGTAGCAAAAAAAAACTCAAATATAAAGAGACATTATAAATTACTTATTAACTCTTCTGCAAGGTCCATTGTGATAGAAATAGCTAGTGCCAATATTAAAAAATATAGTGTTTATATTACAAATAAACTTTAAAAGAAGTGTAGTTTTTATTTTGCGATTGGAATCGTGAGATGGAAATTACAAATGTTTGGTTGAGTCTTAAGAAAAGTGGTAGGTACGAGTTGAGTAGATGCAAAATTGAGCAATAAGTGTGGCACTCATGCTCAACTTGACTGTCGTGCGGTAGTTGATCGATTTAATGTTGAACGCAGAAATGAACAAATTTATAAGTTCCCTTATATGGCCATAGATTTTATCAATACAAACTATCGTCCAACAGTTCAGTTATTAGGTATGTGTGCAACGAGCTTTCAATATATCTACCGGTATTATTCAGTTTGCATAGATATAGAAGAAGATAAATAATCTAGTAATAAATGTTTGTTTTTATTTTATAATTTTTATTGTAATAAATGGTCCAATCGTAAAATAAAAATTATAAAAAGCAATAGCTTTATTATGTTCTCAATACGGTTTAAAATCCATTACGCTGTAAATAAAATATGTTTTATTAATATTTTCTTTGTTAAATAAGGAGATTATAAAGAAATCTAACGCATCGCTACTTCAGTGAATATAAATATTATAATTTTCAAGGAATGTAGGACGAAGGAATGTTTTTGTCTTCACTACTTAAAAAATAGTGTGAAATAAAAATAAGTAATCATTGAATTATTAGCGTATTAAAATAAATTATTGCGTAAATAATATACTGTGTTGTTTTATTACCCTCCTTGAAACTCCCATCTTTACGGAGCTCTAACGTCCGTAAATAAAAGGTGCCGACAAAACCCTGACTAAAGTCACAACTAAGGGCGCGGTTCCTTTGAGTACTATTTCATAAATATTAGTTTTGTAGTACAAGAAGAATTGACACTGCAATAGACATGTAAAGCTAGACAGAAATGGCATTTTTATTATATTGCCAAAATTACTACTAGTTAGTACTAGTTTGGTATTAAGGTTCTTGCCAAACTTCTTGGCCGCCCTGAGGTCGGCTACTATGGCTGCGCAATAGAAAGAAAATCTCATACAAAAACAGCACCGATCCGTGCCATGCGCATCGGAAAACCAACTTCAGGGCGGCCAAAAAGTTTGGCGAGAACTATACTTAGAGTGAACTAGCTAGTAGTTCTCGATGGAACCGGCCCTAAAGCCTACGCCTGCAAGCGACAATCATCTGTCGATTGGTCTGTCGGTTTGTATGGCTGTTTATCCTTTTTAACCGACTTACCAAAAAAGGAGGAGGTTCTATGTTCGACATTATGTATGTTTATTTTTGTTTTTTTGTTTTGTGTATTTTCACCGATATCTCCGTCAATTGTGGACTGATTTTAAAAAATATTTTTTCGTTTGGAAGAGTATATTTCGAAATTGGTCCCATTTTAATTTGGTGAAGATCTGATGAAGAACTTCGGAGATATACAACAGAACTCTTCAATAAATAACGGCAAATCTCTCGGGATTGCTGCACTCGCATAACTGTTTATTGGTTATACCATTTCATAACATAACATCACGCCAGTATGCTCGAAAGGGGTATGCAGATCTCTCATTTCACCGGTTATGTTAAAGTTTCATGTTATTCGGGTAATCTATTCTGTCGTTATAGGTACGTACTTAACTACTTGCCTATTAGGTAGGTACAACTAAAAAGTGAAAAATAAAAACTTTTTTACAAAAAAATACTACCGACTTCCAAATAAGAAAACTAGAAAGTGAAAAATAACTTTATTTTTGGAAGTCGGTGTCCATTACCTACCAAAGACACCGACTTCCAAAAATAAAGTTTCTTAACTTTCTAGTTTTCTTATTTGGAAGTCGGTAGTATTTTTTTGTAAAAAAGTTTTTATTAAACATACCTTCTTATTAAGTGAGCTACCTAATAAGAAGATATGTTTAAAAAGGATAAACTAAAAATTGATTTAATTCTAATAAAATAATTTAATCATTTTAATAATTATTTTAATCATTTAATTTATACCACAGAAATGGTACAAGGTATCAATTTGGAGGGCCTATTGGATGCAACATACCTACCTATACACGAGATGGCTACACTATTGGTTTCAGACATCCTATCTAACATTTCATAGAAATCCAATTTCGAACACAATACTTCAAACTACAATTTCGTGAAATCGAAATGCACCCAATTTGGACGAGAGGCGGCCAATACATCTGTATCTCTGGTTCATCAATGAGTTCAATCAAATCTGGTTTAGTAATCAATATTTGGAGGCAAACTTATTATGGTTGGATAGAGTCAGATTCGTATGACATGTTTGTAGGTAATTCAGAGAATACTAGGCATACAAGTAATAATAATTGAATATATTGGTTCAAATGGAACACGAAAATATGATATATAAATATTTTATAAAATACTATCTGTCAGAGACACCAACTATCGTTTCGCTACCAGGGCATGCCCCATAGTTGCCGTGCGACAGATTGGAGGACTGGGCAGTCTTGCCAAGACTGGTGACAAGCTAATCATAAAAAAGCTTGTGGCTCACAAGAGTTTGTACATCATGAATCTAAACTGATATCAGTTCAGCCGGCATCGGCTTTTTACCCCTGGGACAGAACGAATGACCTCAGGAGTACCTGCAGTCTTCGGGATTCCGAACATCTTTCGACATATTTTTCCTAAAACGGCCTCAGTTTTTGGAATGGTTCTACGGAAGACGGTTTTGTTCATCCAGCGTGGATGCCCGACGAATGACTGCTATCATATTTTTTTTTATTTTTACCGTAGCTTACCTTTTAAGTTTCCGTAGCTAAAAACTTGCATTACATTACTTAAATCACGTTTTGGTTTAGTACTTTACGTGTATCTTTAAGCCATCATTAAACCGGTTGCAACTGCGTTGAAGATTCTTTTTTTTTTCTTAACACTAATCCCCACCAACGAAATTGGCGCCTATTATTTGCAAACACATTCATACCATTCCTCTCTCATGCCTCTCGCAGTTTTATCCTTCATACTAAAGTTCATCTTGCATTCATCCTCTTGTACACTGTGTACATCTTGTACTCGTTGTACAAGAGAGGAGAAAACATACAAAATGTTGGAGAGAACGCTACCAACTTGAATGAGCACATTCAAGTTGGTAGCGTTCCCTGATGAATAACGGTCACTCCACAATTATGTGCTGGACAGTCTCTGCCACGCCTGATGGATCGCAGACGCACGATGGGCTCTCCTTACACTTGAAGCGATTCAAGTATTCAGAGAACCCACCGAGCCCCGTCAAAACTGGCGTTGCGTGCGTTGAACATTAGGCACGTGAATTCAGCTTTATACGAGTACCTTTAGACCTTGCCAAAATTTCACTCTAAGTTAAATGTGTGTAACTTTCTACATTATAATTACATAAATTGAGTATCCATATAACCCTAATAGTTCAATACTAAGCCAATATTTTGGGTCATATTTAGGTTATACAGGGTGATTGGAAGTTGGGTGCAAAACTTAAAGGCGAAGATAGTACAGACAATTTAGAACCATTTAAGCCATGGTTGTCTTAGACGAAGTCTTACTATTTTTTTTTACCAAATTTTTATGATTATTTTCGAAAGTTCCCAAAATTTAAAAAAAAATAAATAATAATAAACACTAATCAATTATGGTGGTTTTATTATTATTGGTTTTTAATTTTTTTTTAAATTTTTTATTTTTATGTAAAAAATAATTCTAACGACACAGAAGCTTAAAATATGTTTTGCTAGATAGCTTACACATTACTTTTATGAAATAAAATAAAAATGGATTCATTTATCATTCAATTTGACCATAAAGAAGCAGTTTAGTTAAAATTTTGGGAACTTTCGAAAATAATCATAAAAATTTGTTAAAAAAAAATTGTAAGACTTCGTCTGAGACAACCATGGCTTAAATGGTTCTAAATTGTCTGTACTATCTTCGCCTTAAAGCTTTGCACCCAACTTCCAATCACCCTGTATATATGTTTAAGATTTAGTAACTATTTGTTTTCATTAAACTTTTGGTTTTTGTTTAGCAAAAAGACTTATGACTAAAAAAAATGGATTCAGGAAAAAAAGTTAAATATATCTAAATCTAAAATGTTAAAAAACATAGTTTTATATTTATAAATTAAATTTTGTATCTTTTAATACCGGGTGATTGATTTTCGCTGTAACTTTGCAACGAGATACTGCTCCCATCTGCACCCACACACAAATTGGAAAAGCACTAGATATTTTTAGATAGCAGCACTTAACAAATGTGTATGCATATGCGTAACTTCGGAAATGTGTATGTGTGTATTCTGGCTCTTTTTCTATTATTATTAGTTATCATTTTATTGTAACAGTAATCAATTATATTGGATATTGAAAATCATATTTGCACGCCTCATGGCAAAACAGTCTGTTTAATATTGTAACACACTGCTGTGTCACCTATGTTTTACAAATAAAGTTTTGAATCTGATTCTGATAACATAACTACAATATTGTCTTTTATTTATATTTTTAGAAACGTCCTACGTGCTACCACGTAAGACTGTTTCTTAGTTTATTATTATTATTTATTTTCAACCCGAATTGTATTTTTTATTATTATTCATTTTAAATTGCTTCTTAGTTCAGATTAGAATTTTTTCCTAGTAGCATGAGACACGGCATTGATCGCATGAAAGTCGAGAATTATCAAACGGTAGGTAAGTATGAGATTAAAATCACGTATCCTAATCCATGCAAGCCACTTGTAAGTACTTCTTATACACCTGACCCTTTTGAAGGTCATCTAACTACAATATCTTTAAACGCCTAAGTTTGTGCGGATGGATGGATGTTTGTTATTCTTTCACGTAAACATTTTATAATAATACAGGATGTATGCGATACCGCGAAACGGAGTGCCATGGATTCAGTAAGTAGGTAGTACCTACTGAACCGATAAGAAACAGCTGACGAAAAATTCCAATGCTAGGGTGTCCACAATCGGGCGCACGGTACGGGCACGGGCATTTGGGCGCACGGTTGGCGCAGTGGTTGAGCAATTAACTGCTGCGCTGCGTGTCGCGGGTTCGATTCCCGCACGGAACAAAAAATTTGTATGACCTACAGATAATTGTTCCGGCTTTGGGTGTTTGTGTATGTGAGTTTATATGTTTGTAAACGCACCCACGATACAGGAAGAAATTCCTAGTGTGGGGCAATGTTTTTAAAAAAAAAAAAAAGAAAAAAAAAAAAAAAAAAAAAAAAAAAAAACATGTACTGAATCCACTGAATCCATTGCAGTCCTTTTCACGTCGGTGTCGGAGACATCCTATATAATCCATAATAATATTATAAATGCGCAAGTAACTCTGTCTGTCTGTTATGTGGTATGTTACCTTTTCACGCTTAAACCACTAAACCAATTTAGATAAAATTTGTTATGGAGATAGTTTCAGACCCTGGGCAGGACAGGTTTTATCCTGGAAATCATCGTTTAGGAGGCGAACAGGGGGTTAAAACTTTGTATAGTGAACTAATAATTTCTCAAATAAAGCGGCCCACGCATCTATAATATTATGGTGCGATATAAATAGGCTATTAAAAGTACTAATGCTACGTAGACGAAATCGCGGGTAACAGCTAGTATCTTATATATCAGAATAACACAGTATATAGGCTACAATTTGCAAATATATTGGGCGAAATAGTAATTCCACGCGGGAGAAGTACGAACTTCCACGCAGGCAAACCCGCGGGCGGCAGCAAAATACCTCAAACTTTTTTTTTATCACAAAGGATAACTAGATGACATGGCATCTATCTGTATTTCAACATCAGTCTAATAATAAATTATTACATCCTCAATAACATAATAAGAAACAACAACATTACTTTCGTCCGTTATGCCTTCCATATCTCATCTAATATTGTTCGCGGTAGGGAGCTCGATTCAATTACTGGTATTGTAGTAGATTACCACAAATGGACTGCCATCTAGGGCGCGACCTTTCTGTTTTGACCTTTGGAATAAGAGTATGAAATAACAAAAAGCTACAGGAAGCGAGTGCTAAGATATTATATTGTTAGGATCCGGGCGTTAAGCACTAAGATTTTCGAGAATGAGTCTTCATTTTCGATATCTGACTCTTTTCATTAGATAGATAGTTTGAACTTTTTATGAGAGTTGGCCTATTCATTTTGATGTTTCCACAAACTTGCGACGCACGATGAAACTGGTATTTTTGGATAGAGGACACTTCATCATCATCAGCGTTTTGGCTAACAGACGGCCATTGCTACACACAGACCTACCCTAAATATCTCCTCATCGACCGGTCCTGTGCGGTCTCGCATCGAATCACATCACATCACCCGCAGCCTGAAACAGGTGCCTAGTGAGATACCTACCAACACTGTATTTTCCGGTGCATGGTCGCAAATTGTGTAGTAGTTAAGGCGTGAACGTGGCGTTACAGAGTTACATTTAACACAGATAATATAGTACTAGCATACAGATGCCTCATCCCAAACAAAGAAACCGTGCCGACGCAACTATCGAGTTTCGTCTGATTAAACTGATTATTTTTTGTAAATCGATTGCTTTCGTTTCCGTTCCACGGTGATAGATAGATGGTGTCAGCAGCGACTTGCAAGTCAAAGGGTTTACTCGGTTCTTGATGAATATTTTTTTCTTTAAACACAGTGATGATTTGTTTTATAGTATTTTTAAGCACGATTTTACAGTTTCATTGCACCAAAATGTGTTACAATACAAATTTAAACAATCAAGTGAAATTCCTCAGAAATTTAAAACCACGCCATCTATTGGCATCAATTTTAAATGATCCGTTCAAATAATATTTGTAATGTGAATTAAGAGCCCAATATTTCATAATTTTGTGCTTGGCCGAGTTGATTAAACAAGAACTTACAATATTTATGTTCAATTCCAGAAAATGTTAATTTCACACAATGTTTATATATAAAATTTTACACCAACACATCAGTGCATATCGCGCCATTTAGTGGTATTTAATATGAACCAAATTTTCTTTATTAGCGCTGGGACGCCGTGGTATTAATACAATATGAATAGAGGAAAAGAGAAGGTAAAACAGACCGCTTAAGCAAGAACTATTGTACAAAAAAGATTATAAATATATTATATCGTTTTATTCACCACTTTCTTGAGTAAGACTATGCATAATTGACTCTAAGCTACTTATTAATTAGACTTAAAAATAGTCTTATTTAATTAAGATACATTATTAATTTCTGAAATGGCAAATTGTTTTATCTGCATCACATTTTGTTCACAGAGATCTGCTGCCCTCATCGTCTTTGACACACATTGCGCAAGCACTTTAACTTTACACATCCGTAAAAAGTTCAAATTACTTTGAATATAAACAAGGTGGACCTTATTAGGTACTTGTACGTCCGTCAGTCTTCCTTTCCCCTAAATTTGAATATCACACTTGCATTAACTATCCAACAACTCTATTAACTGCTATATTCTTCTCTCCTGGGGCGACGTAGAGTATAAAATCGATCTTCGATGGACCAGTGTCGTACCATAGCTTGCATTCTATGGCCAGCGATAAACCCATCGTAAACTCTGATATTTGCACTGCAACCAGAGGAGAGTTCGTGTGGGCTTCAAGCGGAAATCTACTTGCGTCAAACCCTGGAGGATCTGGGTAGTACTTTATTCTGCCAATGTGTTCTTTATCATAAGAGTGGTATCCGGTACACTGCAACCAAAGTTTCGTTCTGTCTGCTTTCATCCATGTCTGAACTTCTGCTGGCGCCGATTTCGCAATTGTAGAGTTGAAATGCAAGGGTTTGCCAGCCCAGTTGTATTGCTTATTTATTCTTACAATCACACAAGGTGTTTCCCCATAACCATAAGGGAACTCTCCACATGGCCCTAAATTACTAACTTCTCTTTTCCGCCTGTTGGTTTCAAGGAACTTGTCAATTGCCTGAATGTATTTTTCATAATCCGCCTTCTCGCCGTTTTTGTACCAAATCAATGGGGCACTGCCTTCAGATGTCGGTGTTGCTGATAGTCCTATACCGTGTACCGGATACGTAAGCAATTTAATTTTCGGTTCATATGTATTAAAATCAACCTGAGTCTTTATTATTACCAGGGCAATATAGAGGCATATGAGGGTGAACGTGGCGAGGAATACAAGATACATAGCTGAATACGCTAAGATGAGGATCCAACTTTTGCCGGTTCTACAAAATACTTCCCCTGTTTGCGGGTTGTATATGCCTTTTGAGAAACTCTGCCAGAAGGATTCGGGTTCGTCATAGTCAGCTCCTGGGTCGATCGATCTTGTAGGCGCAGAAACTGGTGTTGGAGGTGGTAGTGATCGTCTTGGCTTACGAAACGGTCCCTTTCGTGGTGGTTGACCTGACAGCGATAGCGATGCTCGACCCTGTGACGGTGTTGGACCCGACAGCGATGCTCGACCCTGTGATGGTGTTGGACCCGACAGTGATGCTCGACCCTGTGTCGGTGGTGGACCCGACAGTGATTGCGATGCTCGACCATGTGACGGTGGTGGGGGTGGCGGTGGCGGCGGGGATGATTGCCATTGCGGCGGCGACTGACCCTGCAATGGTGGCGGATTAGACCTCTTCCTTGCACCTTCACCATTATCATTTTGTCCCATTTTACCACGAGAATAAGTGGAAAATAGTATTACGCGGTGACATTTGTCAAAACTCAATGTCACTGTCAATTAAAATTGCTATATTCACTATGGTTATGGTACAAGTTATTTTTGTATGAAGAAAAAGTTTGGCAACGAGAGTTTTTAATTTATATGGGGTTATAGAAATTGTACTAGATTTTTTATTATAGTGATGATAATTGTACTGGACTGAAGAGAGATCAGGCCTGTACCTGGTCCTGTGGCAAACGACTCAACGTGCTTTTCTAGGTCACGTCATCATCATCATCCTTTTTTTAATGTCCCCACTGCTGGGATACATGCCTCCTCTGTGAGAGGGAATGGGCCGTAATCCACCACGCGGACCCAGTGTGGGTTGGTGGCTGTCACATGTCTTCGAATAACCAACTGCTGAGAAATTCCACAGGGAAAAATCCACTATCACTTTGCATCACCTGGTAATCGAACCTATAATCAACCAGCAAGGCCTAAATTAAAAACGTAGCTATCATCAAATTACAAGAAGATGAATCGGATCCACTTATACAAATAGTAATAATAATAGTTAGAAAGATTAATTTTATTAATCCTTAGGTATGATACAAGCATACATTGGCTACATTATCGCATCCTCAGAATGAAACTGACCTGTCACAAAAAATTCAATGAGTGAAATAAAAGTCTTCTAAAAAGTACATTTTGTACTAAAGTGACCGAAGTACCTACAGGCTGTCCCTTTATAGGGTTCCGAAGTCAACAAGAAACCCTTATAGTTACGCAATGTCCGTCTGTCCGTCCGCAGCTTAGGCACTTGGCAGGTTTTTAGGGTTCCGACGACAACAAGGAACCCTTATAGTTTCGCTCTGTCCGTCTGTCCGTCCGCAGCTTAGCTCAGAGATTCTAAGTACTAGAAAGCTATAATTTGGCATGTATATACATAATTTTTTTTTATTAATAATTCCGACAAAGTGGTAACATAAAATCATGAAAAATATTTTTTTTTCGGGTACCTCCCATAGACGTAAAGTGGGGATGTATTTTTTTTTCTCATCTATCCAATGGTGTGGGGTTTCGTTGGATAGGGCATTCAAAAATATTATGGGTTTGTTAAAACCATTTTTCGATTCAGAGATTCGTTTGCGTAAAATTAAGCTTTAAGTTGCAAATTTATGTTATAGTCAAGTGTCCCCCCCTCCTGCCAGCGAAATGGTTGCTCTTGGCTATGTGAAAAAATTCACGGCAGTAGCAAATATAACGAAATTAAAAGGAAAATTATCACGGATAACAAGGCTTTACAAGTTTACGAGTAATAGTCGACGAACTTATAAAATGTACTTGGAACAGTAAACATTTTGTACAAATGCCATTGAAAAATTACTTAAATAAAGTTGATAGCTCTGTAAAACAGAGTAAATATAATGCTTACGAACAATGTAAAAATATACAAAAATGAAATCATAACATCCTTAATAATAATGATTTCAAAATTAATAATGTTTAAGCTCAAATAACGCATTGGAGTGGCCGGAGTCGTTGGCAGTACCAGTCCGTAGTACGGCGCATGCGCACGGTGGAGTCTATGTTGTGTTAGTCCAGAAGTATTTTCGACGTTTTGTAATTAAAACGTAAAAGTAAAGTCAAATTAGATTCGATTTCCAAGCAAATTACTTATTTTCTTTTGCCGATATCCTTCTATAAAGTCAATATTCGACCCGACTTTATCACTAATTGAGTAGCGTAAAACTTTCCAGAATGAAATAGTGAATATCGCAGATAAGAGGATTCATCTCTAATCTGCGGTATTACAGGCAATTAGAGGTGAATATATACGAATTTTTTCTAATTCCGAAAGAGAAATAAACTAGGAGCGTGCACGCAAGGATCCAGGAACGAACTATACCATTCCCCGTGGCTCTAACGCGCGCTCGTATCGGCTCCTTTCGCAATTCGCACCCACGGTGGTACTCAAATAGATAATATTTTTCTAACTTCAGTTGCGAAGTTGGATTTTATAACTCCTTCTTCAGTTACCAGTTAGTCCTTATTTAGTTTAAGTCAAGAGTGAATAGATTACATCTAGGCAAGCGTGCTTCACCGTAGACCTCATCATCCTTTACTATCAGGCGAGATAGTGGTCAAACGCGAGAATATAGATTTAAAAAAAACATCATCCTATGTGGGCCCGTTTTTAGACTTTGAAAGCCGCTGAAACCGTTCTAATGTTCATGTAACAACAACAAAACCCTCTTTTTAGTCCGCATTATTATGTAACTTCGGAACCCTATTACTGCGCGTGGCCCGACACGCACTTGGCCGGTTTTATTAATTTTGATATGCTAGTACTGAAAGCATCGATGTCAACGTCCCGGCAGATCGCATTATATGTATCACTCGCTCTTATTAAGTGTGAGTTTCGTCTGTAATTCGTTCCTACCACAGGAGTATGCAATAGACAGGGATTGCGCCGAAATGTAGAAGGAATCCGCAGTCCAATTTTGCTCAGCAATTCGGGCAGCTCGGTTGAACCATTAGCGATTCTAAATAAAAAAACGCCAAGTCTGCAATTCTTTTACGTTTAGAAAGAGGAAGTATATACATATATATATGATTTCTTATAGTAGGTAAATAGGCATACATACTTATGTACAACATACTTATGTACAACATACTTATGTACAACATACTTATTTAATTTTTCAGAATTGTCTAAAGTTGCATGAGATTTAATAGGTACACATAAGCATTTGGATTTTGGAGTATTGATAAGAAAGAAAAGGGAATCAGTTAAAGAGTGCGGTCGTCAGAACTCAGGATGGAAAGGAGACTGGAAATGTTTAGCGCCGAACCCAAGTAGCATAAGACAACAACAGGAAGATGATGGATTATCTAGAGTTAGGTGGTAGGCCATCATTAGGAAACACAGATGACCTTCTTCTTCTCCTTTTCGACTCGATTGATTTAATCTGTATAGCTCTATCATTGACTCGTTTAAAGCCTGAAAGATTCATTCATACACGACGGAATATGAGTCACCTGACGGGGCTCCATACTGGCATTGTGTTTGTTATAAGTGCAGGATGCCCCATTTTAACAGATTATTTAGACTTCCAGCCGCTGAAACCGTTTTAATGTTCATGTTACAACAAAAAACCCTCTTCTTAGTCCGCATTATTATGCAACTACGGAACCCTCTTACTGCGCGTGGCGCAACACGCACTTGGTCGTTTTTTTTACTGATTATTCAGACTCTTTTTCACCACAGGGTTTTAGAATAATATTTTTTAGGTTAGTTTATTGCAAAATCGTAAATTACAGAAATTTAGGATTAAGTCACTTTCACTCTAAGGGTCTTCTTCATCATTTCGTGTGAGGATGTGAGCACCTCTGGTGTCAGAATTAATAACGCCGCCTCTGGGAATCACACGGGCCTCTGAATTGGCTATTTCTAAGGGTACGACTATAATAATATCTACAGTCGACACACACAAACTCTACTCTGAGGCGAAAATAATAAAGACCTTATATAGATTACCAAAGTCATCAACGGCCATTCTGCCCTAATGGACATTATTATCGCGACGAATGAAATACGAATTTCTTTTCATATAAGGGCAGTAAAAAGTTCTTCGTGGGTTTCAATAGCTGTTCCCAAGTTAGGTGGCTTTTGCAATAGTTATGTTGATAAACTCATTGTTTACGAGAAAAGTTCTTTGTGAAAAGTGTGAATGTTCAAAGTTTTTCTTTGTTAAGAATGTCTTGTGTTTTTTTATTTATTTTTTTATTAACATGGCACACCAACGACTCAATTACACATTAATATTACAAAGAAACATCTAGAAACGATCCTGTGTAAGCAAGTCACTTACAGGCATGCACATCATTTACAGCGTAAGTCTCATATATTGTAAAAGGAATATAAAACAAAAATAAAATTAAAAGGAGACAATTAAGACAATAAAGACAAGGGGGCAACGAATAAAAAAAAAAAAAAAAAAAAAAAATATATGGAAATATATATATGTCATGGATTAAATTAGAATTCCAAATAGACCACATCCACACAGTGCGGCAAATTATACAAAAGTCCGAAGATATACTCTTCGGACTATCGGCCCCTGTGTTTTGCTTTTGTGGACTATGAGAAGGCTTTTGACTCCATCGAAACTTGGTCTGTTTTGGAGTCTATGCAGCGATGCCAAGTTGACTGGCGATACATCCAAGTGCTGAGATGTCTTTATGGAAACGCAACAATGACCGTTCAAAGTCAAGACCGGCAAACTAGGCATATCTCACTGCGTCGAGGAGTTAGACAAGGGGACGTTATGTCCCCGAAATTGATTAGTTACGCAGTGGAGGATATGTTCTATGTTCTATCTATGTTAGGGGGGTTTGGTTTCCGCACTTGGTCCCTCAAATGGACCTTTGTACGTGGGCCATGGCGGCCGTTGGGTGGTCATTCCAACCAGCCCACCTCCCTCCAGAAGTCAATCAGAGCTCCTGGTTTCTTCAGAACATCTGTGTAAGATCTGGGTGACCCGAGGGTTTGTGCTCTTATCTGTGCGACACCTGTGCATTCGAAAAGAACGTGCGCAACGGTTTCCTCAGCCTCCATGCATGCCCTGCACAGAGGACTGTCCGTTATGCCTATTGTGTGGAAGTGTTTATTGAGTGAGCAGTGTCCCGTGATGGTCCCCGTCACCAGGCGCAGGCCATTCCTGTCCAGGCGTAAAAGACGCCTGGTAAGCCTACTGTCCAAGGATGGCAGAGCTTCTTTGGATTGCCTACAGCCTGGTGCCGAGGCCCACCAGTTCTCCGCCTGTGTCTGGGTGAATTCCTGTAGCCACCTGCGTATTTGGTTGAAGGGGATGGGTACAACAGGTTCGGGTCCATAGACCGTCGAGCTGGATCCGCGCCTCGCAAGCTCGTCAGCCGCGTCGTTGCCCAGCGATCCGCTGTGTCCCTTTATCCATTGTAGTGTCACCGTGTTACGGCTAGATACAGTTATCTGTTCTAGTGCGTTGTGACATTCTAGTATTAGTTTAGATGTAATGTATTTTTTTCGTAAGGATTGGAGGACTGATGCGCTGTCGGAGAGTATCCGTATGTGGGTGTCCGTAACCCTCCTGGCTTCTAGGGCATGGACCGCTTGTATGATGCCCACACACTCCGCCTGATAGACGGTGTTGAACCCTCCTAGCGGTCTGGATATATTTATATTGAAATCGTATGAGAAGACTCCGACTCCGGTACCTGAGTCAGTTTTCGATCCGTCGGTGTATATTCTCATCTCTTTCGGGCCAGAGTAGTCACATCTTTCCTCTGTGAGTATTATGTTGTAGTGCCTATGAAAGTGGTGTGATTTTGGGGCTTTGTCGCATGGCGATGCTAACATCGGTTTACGTTTGATCGCATCTTCCTTTATGCGTGTGTGCTTAATTCTGGAGTCTTTATTTAGGGAACCTGATAGGTGGAGTCTAAAGGCAGCTAGGGCTGCCTCCTCCCTCACAATTAAGTGTAGAGGCGGGAGTCCCAGCATTGCCTGTAGAGCGGCAGTAGGTGTGGTTCTCATACTACCGGTGATTGCAACACAGGCGAACCGCTGTAGTTTTTCGAGATCTCTTTGGGCTGTGCTGAGGTCTGTCCTGGGCCACCAGACCAGCGAGCCATATGTGATGATTGGTCGGATGACTGTGGTGTATAGCCAGTAGGTGACCATGGGGCTAATCCCCCAATTCCTGCCTAGCAGGCGTTTGCACTGCCACAGGGATATGCTGGCTTTTGTGGTGATATGGTTCATGTGTTTTGCCCAATTCAACTGTTTGTCCAAATAAATGCCCAGGTACTTGGTTTCGGTTGAAAGGCTTAGGGTTGTTCCGAAGAAACGCGGTAGTTGCAGTGTCATCGGTTTTCTCTTTTTAGTAAAGAGAATTAGTTCAGTTTTTGTAGGGTTCACTGAGAGTTGGTGCTCGTTGCACCATTCCTCTACTATTTTCAGGGCTTGACGCATGAGATTGCATAGAGTGTTTTCGTGGGTCCCGTTTATTATTATTGTTATGTCATCCGCGTAGCCAACGGTGAAATAACCTTTGTCGTTGAGTGTTTTGATGAGGCTGTCAGCTACCAGGTTCCACAGAAGTGGCGAAAGGACGCCCCCCTGCGGACAGCCCTTCGCGACGATGGCCCTTGTAGTGTTATTTATCGTGACTTGAACCGCTCTCAGTTTGAGCATGTTGGTGATCCAGCCCCCTAGGGTCGGGTCTATGCCGTGTCTGTCAAGGGCCGTGTTTATGCTGTTGAACATGGTCTTATCGAAGGCGCCCTCGATGTCAATGAAGGCAGCCAGTGCTGAGCATTTGTGGTCCACTGCGCATTCAATTTTAGAAACCACGTTGTGCAACGCGGATTCTGTTGATTTGCCTGTGGAGTACGCATGCTGTTGTTTGTGTAGGGGTTTTTCCCGGAGAGGCCCATCACGGATGTGCCTATCACAGAGTCTTTCGAGGGTTTTCAGTAAAAAGGATGTGAGGCTTATAGGTCTATAAGCCTTAGGGTGTGTGTAATCAGTTTTACCAGGTTTGGGTATGAAGATGACTTTCACCTCGCGCCATCCGAGAGGTATGTATCTAAGTGCTATGCAGGCCCGATAGATCTCCAACAGCCATGGCGTTAGATAATCTATCCCCCACTGTAGTAGGGCTGGGAAGATGCCGTCCAGCCCCGCTGACTTGTACGGCTGAAAGGTGTTGATAGCCCATTTTATCCGGTCTACTGTTACTATATTATGGGCTCTTGACCAGTCTTGTTCCGTTGGGGTCCATTCAGACCCAGCTTCCCACGTCCTGTCCTCCAGGATTTGACAGTCCGGGAAGTGAGTCTCGAGGAGGACCTTGCTGGTTTCATAGTCAGTTTGTGTGTATGAGTTGTCGGGTTTTTTCAGCGCGCCAAGGGATCGGTCCTGATCAGTTGATAGGATCTTCCGTACTCTTGCGGCCTCATTATTTGTTTCGATGGATTCACAGAATTTCCGCCATGCCATCCTCCTGGCGGTTCTAGTCTGTTTTTTGTATGCATATTGGGTCTCTTTGTATATCTCCCAGTCTTCTGGGAGTCTCGTGTTTTTTGCTCGGTTAAATTGCTTACGCAGCGTATCTCTGAGTTTACCAAGTTCAGCGTTCCACCAGGGGTTCCTTTCGTTCCTGCTTTGTGGCGCTCTTGATTTACAGCATGCGTGGTAAGCTTCTGTTAAGTATTTGGATAATACTGTTACGGTGTGTTCTAATTGTGTTTGGTCCCTTACGGTTGCTAGATGTCCAGCTAGTAGTGAGGCCAGAAGGCTTTTGAACCCGGGAACGTTGGTACGCCTCGGGTTCCGCCTTGGTTCGGGTTTTTTAGTGTTTGTAGTTAGTGTAAAACGGATTCTTCTATGGTCTGAGCAAGAAGGCTCGTCCGATACGTGCCAATTTGTGATAAGGTTTGTCGCGTTTTCTGTGGCGAGTGTTAAATCTATGATCGTTTGTCCACGAGCCGTGACCCAAGTGGGTTCTGTGCCGCGGTTAACAATATTAAGATTAGTAGAGAATAAAAAGGTGGATAGTACCTCTCCTCTGGAGTTCGATGTGACACTGCCCCAGAGTGGGTGGTGGGCGTTCGAATCGGTGCAGATGATCAGGTCCAAACTGGCGCGCTCACAGTGCTGCACCAGGTCAGCCAGCTCCTTTGGCGGGCAATCTGTGTCCTCACCTGGCATGTATGCCGAGGCCAGTACAACGTCCGGAGCGCTACCTTCGGTATGGAGCCTGACAGCTGTCAGGTCTCTGGAACAGAATTGAGTTAGTGTCGTAAAGGGAATTTCTTTGGGTATGTAGATGCAGGTTCTTGGCTTATCTGAGCCGTGTGTGTCGAGAATTATCTTACCTCCGATGTTACCGAGGCCACAAATTCTGTTGTTCCTGATCCACGGCTCTTGGATCAGTGCAATGGTTCGGTGTTTAACCTCCAGTGCCCTGCGTAAGCTAGCCGTGGCAGTCTGGCTATGCTGGAGGTTAGTTTGGATAATGTTGAGGGGTGTTGGTGGAGATGGAGTGGTGTTAATCGGAGACGGATCCATCGGATAGTCCCTCCGTCTCCACCTCCCGGTACTGCTCGTTGTCGTGCGTATCCCCCGGTGACGACGCAAGAAGCTGCTCGTTCCAGCCGGGTGATGCGGGCAATAAGGGTTCGGCGACATCGGCCATTACCGTTCGGGCCATGTACTCCTCGATGTGGACAATGTCCGTGTCGCTTGTCTGTGTCGTCGTCGGTTCTTTCGGGTTCGTGTCTGTGCTGTCAGTCTGGGTGTCGGCGGGGCGGGTCGTGGGCCAGAAGCGCACGTATATCGACCCTAACAGGTACGATATCCGTCGCTCCCGCCCCACGACCTTTTCAGCTTCCTCCGGTGGCAGCCCCAGGGTCAGATAGGTCCCGTAACGGTCGCCACCGATGGCAGTTGCCCTGTACAACGACCACCTCGATATGTCGTACCACGTGTTCTGACGGATCAGAATACCGTGGAGCCTGTTCACGTCACCTCTGTAGCGAGGGACGAAGAGCGAGGCTCGGACACGGGTGGGTACGTCGGTCTGTCTGAGCACCGTCAGTGTCTGGTCATTGTCGGGAAGTCTGATGTGGGGCACATTTTGGGTCAGCCAGGTCAGGGCGTTCTCGTCTTCGCACCATATCTGCACCGTGCCATCCGCTACCCGTGGGTATCCGCGGAATGCCGGGAGTGGCGTCGACGGGTCCGAGTCAATCAGTCTGTCCTCCAGGGCGGTCTTGATGTGCTCGGCCTCATCCCTAGTTAGCTCCCTACTGGGGTGGGGAAGGCAGATTGCTACGGCCAGCCGCGCAGGAATGTCCTTCGTGGCCCGCGCGTAGGTCCTCTGCCCCTCCTGTGCAGAGTGAACCCTCACACGCTTGGCGTCCCCCTGGAGCGTATTAGGTGAGGCTGTGTCGTCGGGGCGCGTCCTCTTCCCCGGCCCAGTATCACTCGGTACAGGCTTTGGGTTTGAGGTGCCTGGCTGGGCGTTGGATGCTAGCAGCGCCCGGCGTGAGGCATGGGAGCGCTTGCCCCTGGTGCGTCTAGGTCGAGTGTGGGTTGTGTCGGTGTCTTGGGGTCGGGCGGCGGCCCCGGCAGGTACTTTTGCGTGCGGAGGCTCTTCGCGCTGGGTTGCCCCTTCGCGTACCTGCCCCCGCTCGCTTGGGTCCACGTCCGGCTGCTTTTCGCGCTGGGTTTCCCCTGCACGTACTTGCGGCTGGTCGCGTGGCCCCGCGTCTGGCCGCTTGTCGCGCTGAGTTTCCCCTTCGCGTGCTTGCGGCCTGTCGCGTGGCCCCGTGTTCGGCCCCTTTCCGCGCTCTGCGCGTACTCGTGGCTGGACTCGTACCCACCCTTCAGCGTCCGATCGCGCTTCGCGCTGACTATCGCCTTCGCGAGAACTACGCTTTCGGTCGCCTACTTCCTTTTCTCGGGCTGGGATTTTTCCGCGCTTATCCAGGCGTACTTCATCGACTGCAGCCGTGAGAGTGGTAGAGCTGCCAGGTCTGTCATCCTTCCCCGTGTCAGTCTTATTGTGTCGGTCTGGGTCATTCTCTACATTGGTGGAGCTGCTCCGCAAGACGCTCTGTTGCCAGAGGTTTGCGGGGGGCATGCCCCGTGTAGTGGGTATTGGCGCGTGGGTCGCTGCCGGAGTCGTGTCTGAAGGCGCGGTCGTCGCAGCCAGGGTCGTGTTTGTGGGCGCGTTATTCGCAGCCTGTGGATTGGGCGCTAAATCAGCTGCCATCCGCGCAGAGAAGCGCGGCATCAGGGAGTCTACATCGCAGATTGTTGCTCCCCCCATACTACGATGGGAGCTAACCGCCGAAGCGGTGTGGGATTCCCCGGCTTGGCCGGGACCCACCTGGGTAGTAAGATTGACATTCTGCTTATTCATTTTGTTGGGGGGTGGGCTTTTTTGGAACCGAGGTTACCCTTCCTCTGGGAGCGACAGGACTGAGGGATAGGAGGGAAGGAATTTTATGGATGTGGATGTGGGTTCCTTGGGGTCACCCTAGGCCTGGGAGTTGACCTAGGGATTTAAGGATCGACGGGATCTGTGCGGATAAAGGAGGGATAGCTATGTTAGGTAATGGGAACATAGGACGATGGTGTATGGGTTACCCTGAGCCTGGGATTTTAGCTTTCGGGAACTTCTCTTGTCCGGGATCTCCTTGGGAGATGCCCCGACCGCGGGATCACCCACCACTAGCAGCGATGCAGCCGCCAGCGGTCAGACCCACAGCCGGAGTTGGGCTATCCGCAACCTGCCCACCCGCTCGGTTGCATGAGAAGAAGTGCCTGGCAGTCCGGGTCGCCCCACCACGGATGTACGTATACATTCGCGTTGGGTCAATCCAGACCTCCCCGAGGATATGTTTAAGACGCTGGACTGGGAAGGGCGCGGCATTAACATAAACGGCGAGTACATCTCACACCTAAGATTTGCGGATGACATCATCATAATGGCAGAGTCGCTGCACGACTTGCAGCAGATGCTGGATGGCCTAGCTGATTCTTCTGCACGCTTCGGTCTCCGGATGAACTTGGATAAAACCCAGGTTATGTTTAATTCACACGTCACACCGGGATCGATTGTGGTCAATGGCGGTGCTCTCAAAGTTGTTCGATAATACGTTTACCTCGGGCAAACTTTGCAGTTTGGTAAGAACAACTTTGAGAAGGAGGCTAGCAGAAGAATACAGCTGGGCTGGGCGGCGTTTGGAAAACTTCGTCGAGTCTTCTCGTCGCGCATCCCGCAAAGCCTGAAGACTAAAGTCTTCAACCAGTGCGTCCTACCTGTTATGACCTACGGTGCCGAGACGTGGACACTCACAATACGGCTGGTCCATCAGTTCAAAGTTGCTCAGCGAGCTATGGAAAGGGCTATGCTCGGTGTCTCTCTACGGGATCGAATCAGAAATGAGGTGATCCGGCAGAGAACCAAAGTTGTCGACATAGCTCACAGAATAAGTAAGCTGAAGTGGCAATGGGCCGGCCATATAAGTCGTAGAACCGATGACCGTTGGGGTAAACGTGTTCTTGAGTGGAGGCCGCGAACTGGTAAACATAAGATAGGGCGCCCTCAGGCTAGGTGGAGCGACGACCTTCGCAGGGTGGCTGGTAACAGCTGGATGACAGTTGCCGAAAATCGAACCAAATGGCGTGCAATTGGAGAGGCCTATGTCCAGCAGTGGACTGCTATGGGCTGATGATGAAATTAGAATTCAACATTATTAAAAAAAATATCAATTCCGTTCTCAATGGAGCAGACTCTGTCGTAAAAAATGAACATTCTGTTAAGAGGTGCTTGGTGTTCCAGGTTTGTGCGACTCGTCTTAGTACTAAAGGTTTTAGTGGTCGTAGTAACTATTCAGTAATCTGTGGTGGTTCGCTTGGACCTGACGTGAGATTATCGAGCCACATTTAAGCTAATTGTGTTAGGTAGACCTGGCGTTGAAGTGGTCCCGTTTACGGTTTTAGTATCAAATCATTTAGAGCGCTTCGTCACTTCAATGAGACCATTTTTAAATGACTTAGCCGTTCTACGTAATCGACTCTGTAGGGCATTAGTGGCAATTAAACCGCAAGTATCTAGTGATTTTTTTTAACTAGCTCAAGACGGTCTATGTGGATATTATAGGTAGGGTTCCAGACGGGAGATGCATATTCTACTAGACTGCGCACACAGACATTATACAAGACTTTCAAGGCTACGGTGCCACTAAATTCCTTGCCAACTCTATTAATAAACCCATCCATTTTAATAGCCTTCTTAATGACATTGTTAATATGCGTGGCATATGATAGATCGCTGCTAAGCACTAAGCACCCCTAGATCCCGTATGTTTTTATCTTCTTGCAGCGATGTTCCATTGAGGGAGTAAGAAGAAGGTAAGAGGTGCTTTTTCCACATAAATGTACTGTGATTACATTTCTAGGATTCAAACTCATTCCATTTACCACACACCAGTCCTGAACTGAATTTAGATCAGATTGTAGCAGCTCAATGTCTTCTTGTGTTTTTATTCGACGATATATTTTTAGGTCATCCGCAAACAAGAAAAGGAACAATAATTTTGGAACGTAGTTCTTTAACACTAATACTATTTTAAGGGTTTAGCTTAAGTATATTCTTATATTGTATGTCGTTTTGTGACAAATAAACGCTTTTTCTTTCTTTTTAACACGGCTTGCGTTAGGAGTTGCCGTATAGAAATTGTCATGTTCGGTTCGGTTCCGTTCGGCGTAGTTTGGATATTATCGTCAAGTGCTGGCCGCGATATTTGTTTACATCATATGTTAGTTATGTGACTTTTCTGATGATCAGAGTATACACCATTTTTTTTTTTTCATAAACTATGTTACTCACTGATGAAAAATATCACCTGAGAAAAGGCATGAAGAACATACACATTCACACGCAAAAAAACTAAAAACCGGCCAAGTGCGAGTTGGACTTGCGCACCGAGGGTGCCGTACAAACAGCTACATTAACCAACATAATTAAGTAAAAATTGAAACATAATTAGGTAAAAGTTCATAAACAATGAAAGCACCGAACATTGCTCTAAAGAAAAGATATTTTTTTTCTTTTCCAAGTACATTTTATAAGTAGGTCAAAAAGCACCCTGTAAAAGCACAGGACATTATACACATTTTACACAGGAATTTCGTCAGTTGTGTTTAATCCATGTAATGGGGGGTAAATCTTTTCCCCTCAACTAGGTACATTTCCAGATTCAGGGGAAAAAGCACAATGACACTTTGCCAATCCCTGGCATCAAACCCAGGACTACAGGCAGTCTGATAATAAATAATACCTTAAATAGAAGCTAATCTAAGGTATGTTAATTATTATTTGTTTATTAGTGTATCCTCGCTCTGGAACGCCTTGCAGCAATTACACCAATCGAGCACAGTCTTATAATAAACTCACTATAATAACGAAAGGTCTATTCACACATATCAGGGCCGTGCCCGCGACGTGACAGGGCCGGGCCCAGGCATTGAAGCTTCGTCACTGGCCCGTCCACGGCCCGCGCACGGACGTGTGTGAACGAGTTCATATAAAATGTACACACCGATATTTTTTGAGCCCGTCCACGTCCTGGGCACGGCCCTGATATGTGTGGATAGACCTTTATGGAAGCAGATTACACCCGTTACATACATACCATACAGTACCGAAAAGTTCAAACATACCCATCATACGCTGCAAAATTATGGACTTACACGTCCTAAGTGGAAGTGGTTTCCATTCGATAGTTCGCGAGGCTGTGAATATATATGACTGTTTCCACCAAAGCAATGTGAGGTAACGAGGCGGCGCGGTATGTAAGGTAAAACTGTTAAACGGTGTGTAGCTAAGCGGTGCGAGGATGCGTAGCCCACTCTTTTCAGCAACACATCCCTCGCACAAATTTCTAAATTTTTCGTATGTTAATAAATAACTCTGCCAGCCCTTTTCCACCAGAGCTACACTAAGCCTGTTCAAGAAAATGAATTGATCCCATCGGTGGATATTTTCATCGCGCACCGCCAAGTTACCTCGCACATCTTTGGTCAAAAAGCACCCTAAGTCCAGCTTAAAATAGTCTGCAGCTCCACTCTGTATTGACCTACTTAGTGAGTTATTTACTTAAACGTACTCGAATCTATGGTTGACACTGACCTATTGTACGCTGTATAGAAGCAATATACCTATATCATTTACACATGTGTAGCAAGATTAATAATCCACTGCACCTACACAATAACGCTAAGTGTTTGAGTTAGAAACATCAATATACTAGTAGAATGCAATAAAGGTTGCCGTATACGGGCAACTCTTGGCGACTTATAGTAGTCAGCAACCTTATTTAGATCGATGCAAAAAAATACTGTTTTTAAGACGTATAAAATTCTTGATCATAGTATACAAGCATAACTAGACCATAACGTTCACACTTCTGGGACACCGGCACACTCTTTGAGATGGAGTGGGTTGTAATCTACCACACAAGCGCAGTGCAAGATGGAACAGGTCACCATGTCTTCAAATCGTTTGGTTCTAGGACCTGCCCGTTTCCTCACTATATTTCCCTTCACTGTTCGCGTTAGTTCATAATGATAAGCACAATGGCTTCTATTTAGGTTATCAGTTATCATCGCGTGTATTCTTTGTTATTCAAATCTGTACGTAGGTTTTGCAGCGTATGCCTTCTTGTGCTAAACAAAAAAAAGAAAAAGCATTAGCCATATATCAGTTTCATTTTGGCATAATCATCATCATGATCATCATTTCAGCCACGATGACCACTGCTGCAGATGTCTATTGCTTAACATAGGCCTCCTCCAAGTCACAACAGAGCCCGACACATCGACCCGTCCTATGCGTCTCGTTACCATTGGATTCCCGTAACCTTAACCAGGTCATCAGTCCATCTAGTAGAAGGCATTCCAACGCTTTGCATTCGTCTCGTCGTCTTTTTTAATATTGTTGCCAAAATATATGTGGCTGTCGCTGACCACTATAACTAACTTAAGTAGCTCGTGTACGAAGCAAAGACCAACGCGCTTGAAGCATACAAAGAATATTTATGCATGTTAGCTTACATAGGTGGGTTCTGTATGTTCAAACGTACTTCTGACGCAGTCTAACTACGCTTGAGCCTTGAACTCGTTTTGTGCTTAAGAGGTGTCAAGCTTAGTAGATCTAATGTTGAATATGCTTAAGTTTTTGAAGTTATATATCTCTGTTGGAGCTGATTTCTAAAAATATTGTGTTTCCCGATAGCTACAATCTAGGGGTCTTTAAGTCCCCCCCCCGGTGGGTTCCAGCATTGTCGAGGCGGGGGGGCTTAGTAACCGTGGCTTGGTCACCCACGGTGAAGCGAAGAGGAACCCGAGGAGGGGCCGCTCGTCAGGGCTTTTGCCGATAAGCCGACGACGTAGCGGCCAACAAGTAGGTTGCGGTGCTGCCTGGGCAACATCGCAACTGAGGCGGGTCGTGATGTCGTATGGGGTCTCCCAAACCCATACGATATCACGGCTGAGGGTTGGAGGCCGCGGCGGGAGAGGAGTGCCGGTATTGCGGTGCGCCGCTCTCCCTACCTTCCGCGGCCTGGACGGGGTCGCCACCGTCTGATGGCGGACGCGGTGGGGCCGCTCTCCCTATCCCCTGCGGCCGAAACATGTTAGGTGGCGGGGCCATTGACCTTGACCCGTCACAAGGGGACCAAGGGTGCCATACACGGGGTCGTCTGGCACCCATGTACTGGTTTGGTCCCTGGGGTGGTCACGGCGCACAGTGTGTTCTGGTGCGCCGGTGATGGGGGGTAATCCCCAGAGGAGGGTCCGGTGACGGACAGCCGCGACGGGTTCGCGGTGAGTGCTAACGCGTACCCGTGTTCCCGCCATAAGCGGCACAGGAGGACACCGTGGAGTTTTAGTGGGTTAGAGTCCCAAATAACTGCGCTATCTCCCCGTGGTAGCGCAGTATGCATGAGCATTTCTCCATGCTAATAATAAAAAAAAAAAAGGGTTCTTTAAGTCAAGAGTGAATAGGTTTTATCTAGGCAAGCGTGCTTTATCGTCGACCACATCATCGCATACCATCAGGTGAGATAAAGGTCAAGCGCGAGCCTATAGACTAAAAATAAAAATAAAATAGTAGGCAATGCACCTTACTTTTGGTATTGCAGAGAGGTATTCCATCGATTGCGGTTGCTTCCTGCTTGTTTGTTAATCTATGGCATAAAACAGACAAGTTTCTATCAAAACGGTTGACATATTTAGAAAACCGACCGATTCACAAAATCCGAGAACATTTGCAATTATTTGAGTAAAAAACTGTTCAGCTAATTCGGTCTCGTATTCAAAATGACTTATGAATGAATTATTTTAAATACTAATTCCTAATCAGCGACATCTGGTTGGACCTTAAAACGATAAGCTTGGAATGAAAGGACGTCGACGATGCTATAAACTTTATCGTCCAGTTTAAGCAGGCCCTCATTTGTGAAAATGAAAATTGTTATGAGGGGTCATGTTATAGCGGTTAACTTTTTGAGCTTTGCTTTATTCACATTGTTTGCAGTGGCATATACAAATGTTTGTGATACAACTTTCTGTGACAAAATTTTTGTACCTACGAGGCAACTTTCTGACGCAGTGCCATAAACATTAGTGGATTTAAAAAAAATCTCGAAACACCCATTCATCTTGCAAGATTTATTTTACAGTACGGTCTTCTATTTACCTGAAATATACACTTAAATCCCAACGAAGCAAAAACATTTAGTAAGAAATCGTTCATAAAAAACCTTTTGCCAACGCAGTTGTTCAGACCAACTGGACCGAAAATTAGGTCCCGTCCGAATCCGCTTTCAAGTAAACGTTTGAAAACGGCAATAAAACGGGATAGGGTCGGTTTACGGAAACGGAAAGATATCAAATCAGTTGTCAAACGGTCCCCAGGGAAATGATACATTAGGGAGAGCCGTTGAAACCCGTTGGAATCCGTCTCGTCTGATCCAATCTCTCGGACACACGAGTGGTCACCCGCTACTGCTGAATGGTATGGATAACATTGAACATATTGGAGAACCTAAAACTCAAGGTTTTGTATTAGGTTACAAGGTTTTCACATATATCACGAAAATCCCGATTAAATTATCTTCACTCACATTTTAGCGATAAAATTGTTTGTTTGTTTTCAGAAAGAAATCTCTAAAAGTAGTGACCCGATTAAGAAAATTCTTTAACTGTTAAAAAGCTATGAAGCTGTCTAGTTTAAAAACATAAGCCAATATTTAAAAAAACTGCCAAGTGCGAGTCGGACTCGCGCACGAAGGGTTCCGTATCAATATCGCAAAAAATTGCAAAAATATCACGTTTGTTGTATGGGAGCCCCACTTAAGGCGCAGATTCCCTTCAGTAGCTGATTTTAAAATCAGAATCACGTCTAAATGGCTAGTCGTAATTTTATGGAAAAAAAAAAATGTTATATTTGACCATTTTCTTAATGATTTGATCTGAGCAAATTTTAAGTTTTATTCGTATAACATAGTGTAATTAATTTGTAAAGTTATGTCTAAAACGGACAAAAACACGACAATCGCACCAGAACCACTGGGCGTATTTTAATGAAATCAACACCATCTCAAAGACAATTTAATTATCTAATTTTATCATCCGACTGAATTTCCTAAGTAAAAAGCCATAATTCGAGGTTTGGCTCTCACCTATTTTCTCTGCCAATATTGGACCAATTCAAAAGATAGGTAACTCAACAAGAAAGTTATAAACTGTGCCCCTATGTTGATTTTTTCAGTTAAAGTTGGCAAATTTGTACACTAGGCCTCTGTTGATAGCCAACTTTGAGGGTTCTGTTGCTTCTAAAGATAATGTATCATCAAAACATTATAATAATGAACATTCCTTTTATTGGCCAGAACCCGAGAGTTCGAGATTACCCAATTTCTCAGATTATAACAGAATATTTAAAAATATTTGAGTTGAAGCCCTTTATAGCTTTTACTTTTTGTGCTGTACTGGTGTATAGTGCGACTGTGAAAAAGAGACAGATCTATTTGTCTTGTATAGCTCCGTCGCTCTCTTACAGTGTAACCATGATAGCTTTGATACATCATGGTCAGGGCCGAGACGCCCCTGTGTGCGATGTGTGCGGCGCACACAGGCGCCAGGGCAATTGGGGCGCCGGATGAAATGCCAGTGCCAATGATTGAATTATTTTTGTCACTTAAAAACATAATTATTCTTTACAGTTTAGTATCGATAAGTAAGTTTTTTCAAAACCAAAATTCACGTTTGTGGTTTAATTTTACATTATTTGAACCACCGCAATCGCTATAACAGCAGACTACTTTTATTACAAAAACCGTGCCGGGGATGAGTTTATGAACGCAACCCGAAGTGATGCGACGCGAGCGGGCTTTGGTCACCGGGGATTCCCCGATTTAAATATTTCACGGTTCTAACGTCCACGTTTAGAAACAGAAATCAGTCTTTCATCGATGAAGGTATTAAAACTGACCAAAAAATGCTTTAAGCAGTCGTATGTACTTTTTACCCGACTGCCGAAGGAGGTTAATGTGTTAGCAGTGTATTTGTTTGTTCCTAAGTGGCGTTCTAGAGACTAAACGCGTTGGTCGATTTTGATGATTCTTACGTCAATCGATTCATCTTAACCTTGCGAGTATCACTGTCTACTTTATATTATATATATTTAAATTGGAAAATATAAACAATAAATATATTGATAGACCCAATTTTATTTTTCTTCATAGTCCATCGTGTCCATTGATAAACACACCTCCTTCGGAAGTCGGGTAAAAAAGAGGCGCTTCATAGCGCAGAGGCGTTTCGCACACAGACGCTGCCAGGGGTCGGCGCTGCCCTGATCAGGGTAGGGCCAGATCAGTAATTTTAGAGAATACTTATGTTTTGCAAATATATTAAAAAAATCTCTTTAACCAGGCTTGGCGTCTTCATTAATGCTCGTGCCTTCTCTGTATATTAGAAGAGGCCTTTGTCCTGCAGATACAGGAATAGGCTGGTATTATAGTATTAGTTCAGATAACCAAGACGCTGGTACGGTCTCATCACTTTACTGTACAACTATTTTCTACTGTAATTTTTCGGCATACTGGCAAAATAATAATCTTGGTCATAATTTGACCGTATATAACGAGACAACAAAACAACCAACGATCTCATAGCCGTGTTGCTATCCAAACCAGGAAAGAGAAATAGTCGACTTTCATCTAAGTTATATGGTAATTTTACTTAAACTCAAATACACTTAGCTAGTGGATTTAACTGTGACGTGTTTCTCTCCAATCAATTAACGGTGAATCAGTGTACGGAGTTACGACCCGTAAATTAAAAGGTCCTTCGAACCGGATTTTAAGTGCCTGTGTGCTACGCAGTACAATGCCTTTGCCCGGCAGTGGGACAGTAATAGACTGGTATTATAGTATTAGTTTAGAAAAACATTGTAATAGTACAGTATGTTGTAAATAAAGTCTTTACAAATACAGCCAGTCATTTGATTTTATGCCTCTCGGTCCATGGGAATTGACCTCGTCCAATTTCCTCTTTGAAGGCCGAGGCCCTTCGTCGTACTCGGTACTTAAACGGCATAACGTAGGCTTCACTCTTTTATTACTAGGATATGACTTTATTGTGGTAGACGTAAAATTGTATGAGGTTTGGCAGCGAAAAATAAAAAGGAATGAGAGGAAATGTTTCAAATGAAACTGGAATAAACTGGACATGATATTATCATCAAGTTACGATTACTGTACCGTTATACTTTGATGGCATTAGAAATAGCAAAAATACTAACCAGACCATGTAATGGTCTGACGTAAAACGTAAAATCTTCTGGGATACTAATGCTCTATATAGCCCAATTACCTATCGGTACTTGCGATTATTAGCTTACTACCGTGCGGTGCATCAAATGAACATAATAGTTTTATTTCAACATCTATCTTCTACTGCGATACAAGCCGAAAGGGTTTTTACCCAAATCTGTTTACAGTCACTCGAATTCATCTACATATTTTATTAGTATTAATATTCAGCACACTTCCCTCTCACAGAGAGGAGGCCTGTGTCCCAGCAGTGGGAACATTAATAGGCTGATGATGTGATGTGTGATGTGATGTGTGAATATTCAGCACTCATTCAAACTGAATGCATTTAATAGTGCAATAGTTCAAAAGCTTAGCCTAACTATGTCCATGGCTGAGTTACAATGAACGACATCAGATTTTCTTCCCAATTCCGGCACATTCCCTCTAATATACGAGAAGCTCAACAAACTGACCCGGACATGGCACAGGCCGGATCTCCGGATGTACACGCTTTTATTCGTCTATATTTTGGGTCAACTTGTGTATAACCCTAAGCGAGGTACCAGGATGTTAGTCCGGCTAGGAGTTAACCAAACTTTTGTTCTGCATATTTTGGTATTCTATTTCTCGTGCGGTATTGTGATATTATACAAATGTTTTCGATGAATATTTTCTTACTAGGAAATAATATTTTACAAGAAAGGTGTAGTAGGTGCTACTTGTGATTCAGTTTGAGTTTTAAAATTGCTGGAAGCGTAAGATTTTCAAAGTAGGTAAATGGTAAGATACATTTTCTGATTTCCAATTCGACGATCATGTCCTTAGAGAGTTCTACAGAACCTTCGGATTTTGTAATTTCCTTCGCAAAGAATTCAAAGCTTTGACCACTTCGTTTCAATATGTATGTAAGATATAAGAAAGGTTACATTTTCAATATTAACACGAAGAATGTACTGCAAAAAAATTTTTAATGCATTTCTTTTGACTGCTTTTAAATGCGCGCGCGACCGAACATGTAATCTGAATCTAAGTAATGACTTATTAAAAACAAGCTGTTGCCCGTGACTTCGTCCGCGTTAAACTCGTAACTAAAACATTATAATGCTTTTTTTACGGTACCCTAATTATTTATACTTAAATAAAATAAAATAGTCTCAGTTACTCCTTATAACATCAGCTATCTGCCAGTGAAAGTCTCGTCAAAAGAGGTCCAGTCTTTTCGGCGATTACCCGGAACAAATAGACAGATAGACAAAATGTATTTATTTTGTTATTGTTTTATGTTCCGTATCCTACTTACATATTAATTTACTAAAAAGCTATTATTTTGATATTACAAACAGATGCTTCAATTTTATTTATTTGTGTAGATATAGTGTAGATGTTTAGATATTTTTTACTTTTCATGTCTCGTTTCATTTTCAAGGCGACTTTAACGTTCAAGTTCCGATCCATTTAAATTCTTCTGATGGAAAACTTTTCAAAAGCAACGCTATTGAAAAGTTTTCTGGGAGGTAAATTAGAGCTTCAGAACTTATCTCCAGATTTCGTTTTATTATTTGTTTAGGAAAACAGTGTATATGGCATATGGCAGAGAGAATGACTTAAGAGATAACTGAAGAACCAAACTCATAATTTCAAATTATTGCTTACAAATGATTTATAGGTACTAAACTAGTACCTATTTAAAGCATAATTTTATTATATAAATATCGCAGCAGGTGGCATTCTGTAGTTTCTGCCTACTCCCATAGGAATAAGAATAGGGAGATGGGGACAAGTAAACATTGTTGAATTGTGTGATTAATGAAATGAAAGAACTAGCTAGACAGAATAATCATTATCTTTCTGCCCATACCCTATGTTATTTGGGGTCGGTGCAACACCTTTTCTTCTTCGATATCATCCTGTCACGCTATCACTGACTCCCTTTTCTTTCATATCACTCCTCACACAGTCCATCCATCTTTTCTTTGGCCTTCCTCTCCCTCTCCATCCATCCACATTTATATTCATAACTCTTTTAGTAACATGCGTTTCATCCCTCTTTATCACATGACCATACCAGGACAATCGGTTTCCTTTCAAAATTTCTGTCACTGGTGCCATTCTCGTCACGCTGCACATCCATCTCAACATTCTCATCTCTGCTACATGCATTGTATTTACCTCCATCTTTTACACAGCCCAACCTTCTGATCCATATAGTATGACAGGTCTAAGCACGGACTTGTATATTTCCTCTTTAACTTGAAGGGCATCAATGGGTTGCAAGTTGTTCCAGTGACCTGCCGCCATTTCATCCATCCTGAGTTGATCCGGTGCGTTACGTCTTGGTCTACTTCGCCACACCCATGGACAAGCGACCCTATCGGAAATCGGAGCGGATCGGTATGGGCGTTCCAGTGAGAGAATACGATTACAGAATATATATTAAGAAAATGTGTTGAGCTGACCCTTAGTAACATGGCACCTGAGCAGGCAATTGATGATATAAGTAATTTTAGTATCAAACGTATACCTATGTTGAGTAGACCTTATACTCTACTGCTATATACGCAATCACATAGCTACAAGTTCCTGTAACCTGGAACTCAAAGGACCGTTGCACAAAGAGAAGTTTGAAACTATATCAACTAACAAGTAATGAACAAGACTCTGGTAGTTAATAATAGAATATCAGAAGCCTTTGTTACAACAAAAACACTCGACGACGAAAGTACGACAATTCTTTAAGTTAGTCACAGATAATATAATACTAGCATACTTAGTTAGCTAACCTGTAGTTTCTGTAAAGTATAAAATTAGGCTAGGCACTTGAAAATAAGAGAAGACGATAAGGCTTTAAAATGGCTAGGGGGATATAGCTTACTAGGAAAATGTGACAAATTCTGTCTCTTTCACTGTTCTTTTCTGATTAATTTCGTTTCTGGATCCAAGACTGTTGAATTGTTTCTCCAAGACTCATTGAGCTTCTTTTAGGGTATTGCCTCTAGGAAGGGTTGCCGGGCTAGGAAAATATGAGTGTATTACACTGTTGAGTTTTAGACACAGGTGCCTAAAACTTCGGGCAACATATGAGTGATGTTATAAATACTATGTTTTTCATTTAATTACATCATTATTTGGTGAATAAACTTAGGTATACTTACAAAAGTTCTGGAGTGGTGACCGTGAACCGGAAGACGTTGCGTTGGAAAGCCTCCCACCAGGTGGACCGCCGACCTGGTAAAGATTGCGGGGATCCGCTGGATGCGGGACGTACGAGACCGGTCAATGTGGAGACGCCGACGCTTAGGGAAGCCTATGTCCAGCAGTAGACGCCTTTCGGCTGATATGATGATGATTATGAAACTTATGACTTCTCCAAATGTCGGTATGCACTATAAATATACCTCTGGCATAACCTTTTGGAATCCCCAGTCGTGATATTATGTTAGACCAAATACCGCCCGCAGCTCCACCCGCGTGGTATTAGTAGGTACTTCTCCCAATATATTTATGAATTAAGCTTATGTGTTACTCTGAGCTATATATGTGCAAAGTTTCATCAAAATCCGTTCAGTAGTTGTTGCGTGAAAGAGTAACAAACATCCATCCATCCTCACAAACTTTAACGTTTATCGTTTAAAATAATGTCATTATTTGGGAAAAAAAACTTAGGTACGAGTTTAGTTATTTCTGTTCCCTCAGTAGCCCTCAGATTATGAAAATGTTTTACCACACCTATAAGACGTGAATTCCTTTGCAAAGTGAGTAAAAAGAGTTCAGCGGCATATTCTGTAAGTAGTAAGGTTTAGTGACCCAAATACTTAGGGGACCCTTTTCTCTCAGTTTACTTGTAGATGCATAGACAGATAAGCGGCGTAATGTAAGGCTTTTTTCTTCTCTTTTCTAGGTCAACGGAACTGAGGTGTGGAGGAAAATCTTACATAATTTTCCTTGAGTTATTATCAAAGGTAATGGATGCTTGTTTACTTTAAATAGTCATTTTACTCTATAGTTTTAACCGACTTACCAAAAAGGAGGAGGTTATGGCTATGTTCGACTTCATGTATGTTTTTTTTTTACTGTATGTTCGCCGATATCTCCTTCAGTTGGGGACCGATTTTAAAAATTCCTTTTTTGTTTGAAAGAGTATGTTCCCAAATTTGAATTTGGTAAAGATCTGATTAAGGACTTCGAAGATATACAACAGAACTCTTCAATAAATAACGGCAAACCTCTCGGGTTTGCTGCAATCGCATGTTTATTCATTCTTTATCGCATTTCATAACATAACATCACGTCACCAGTACGTTCTTAAGGGGAACGCAGATCTCTAATTTCACCGGTTATGTTCAAGTTTCATGATATTCGGGTAATCTATTCTGGCGTTAAAGGTACAAAAAAGCTTTTATGTTAAATATGTTTGCAAAAAAGATTTTATGTTAAATATGGGTAGGTCATCTGGTAGGTATGGTCATCTGATGAGGAGGGATGAAACGCATGTTACTATAAGACTTATTAATATATATGTGGATGGCCAAAGAAAAGATGGATGGACTGTGTGAGGAGTGATATAAAAGAAAAGGGAGACGGGGGACAGGACGGTATGGATGAAGAAAACGTGTTGCGCCGACCCCAAGTAACATGGGACAAGGGCAGGAAGATGATGATGACTCTATGTTTTGTTTTCTCTTTGATCTTCTTGGCACGATCGATTCATTATGAACCTCATCCATTGCTATCCTTCAGGCTTGATCGAGGTCAAGAGTGAGATCATCTTACTAATATTATTCATGTGCAAGTTTGAATGGATGTTTGCATGGATGTATGTTTGTTACTCAGTCACGCCAGAATGGCTGAACGGATCTGGATGAAATTTGGCACAGAGACAGATTATAGTCTAGAATAGCACATATGCTTTTTATCCCGGTATAATGATCCCTTGGGATGATAAAACACTATTCACGCGGGCGAAGTCGATGTCAGAAACTAGTTGTAAATAAAAAAAGATGGCTGAAAAGTACTTAATATATTCGCGAAAAAATACTTCAGGAATTAATTTAACACTACGTTTTCTATTCCACGACCAAGACCACTCATTTTGTTTAGCAATAACCTTCATGATATAACGAAAACAAACCTATTTTTTTATTTATAGTTTACCTACAACCATCCTTAGTTGCATGAGTAACCCATCCATTCGTATCCCATTAATTTTCCATTACACTTAACATAATAACATATCAATAATCGCCACCATCACTCCCATACCGTTCCCGCTGTGAACAATATTATTTTCAGTTCACTCTCATCCGCGGGTACTTTCCTTCAGTCTTCAGTAGCTCTCCGGACTTCGACGGGGTTGGACGCTCGCTCTTTTTCTCGATCCGAGCTCTCGTAACACCGAAGTTTTTCCTCTGCGGAAAAATGTTTTGTAAATAGTTTCGTGTGTTTTGTTTGAAAGTGCTTTAAAATTGATGTGATGTGATTTTCTTTGGATATTTTCTCTAGTTCAATGCCTGGTAAGAATTAGTTTTAATATACATATGAGTTTTAATAAAAAAAATACTCTTTGTTTTGTTTTAGTTATGTTATTTTTGTAACATTTATAGTTACTATAACTAACTACTATAAGTTACTAGTACTTACTATAACTTTATAACTATAGTTTTTAAAATTAAGATAACCATCCCTGAAAATACCTGGAGAAGGTCTTTGCTCAAGTTTGGGGCATTATTGGCTCAATAGTAAAAATAAACTATTTAAAGTGTATAGTGTTATAATAACGCCGTTTATTAAAACAAGAGTTTTTAATATTTAATTTAATTTAAAGTATTTTAAGATTTGTAAAATGTATATTATATGAAAAATTTTAACATATCCACTCACTTTACATAATTTCATACGTTTTCAAAGATTTTTACTTTAACAGGTACTTTAAGCTTTAGAAATATTTTTTTGCGGATTAGCAAAAGCTTATACACTACAGATCGTTCGAAAACATCTGGTTTATCCGAACATCTACGAATTACAATAATTATTGGCTCACCATTCACCTTTTTCAATCAATATCTCGTATTTTAAATAAGCTACCAAGCAGGTATGAAGGGCTTATCATTATAACATAAAGAGATTTAGTTAATTATGAACGCCTTTAAGACATTGAGCTTTGACTTACGAGTATCATTGCGTTTGAGAACAAACACCTATTCATCCTATTCATACATATGAGGATTATTTGGGATCCTGATTCCTTGAAAGGAATAAATTAATATTAGTTAAATTCTAGCTTGCTGTGATATCTTGAAGGTAAGGGACTTGCAGCTCAAGTAAAAAATAAAATGATGTTCAAACCATGCATTATCTATCTAAAGGGTCTTTCAACAAGGACGGGTCGATGTTAAAATTGAATAAAACAAGATGAGTGTGAGATATTAACGAAATTTATTTTTTATTTAAAAGGCCCATTTATGCCAATTATGGATAGAATATGACGTCGTTCAAATGTCCGCCGCGGCTTCGTATGGTGGCACGAATCCGAGAGGTCCAATTCACACATCTTGTTTTATTCAATTTTAACATCGACCCATCCTTGTTGAAAGACCCTTTATAATACCTTTAAACGAGTAATTCTTGTATGTATGTATCTATAAATATAATCTGAATCTCGGCAATGGCTCCAACGATTTTCATGAAATTTAGTATGCAGGAGGTTTCGGGGGCGATAAATCGATCTAGCTTTCAGGTTTTATTTTTAGAAAACGTCGTTTTCTCTATTTTCACCCGAGCAGAGATCGGTCGTTTAATTATATCTATTGATTCTGGTGTTTAGATAATATGATATATTGAGAATCTGGTATTCTGAGATCGAGCCATACCAAGGTAGGGTCTGCAAAAAAAAGTGATTTTAACATCGGATTTTTTAAGGAACTTTGTTTGTGGCCTCCATTAACTGCACATAGCGACCTTACAAATGGCTCGACACGAAACGATTTGTATCACACCGATAAGTGATTTTTACCAAGCGAAATTGCAACTACGTTCACATGCATCCATTGCGATGCAATTTCAGTAGCACTTGAAATTTTCTTAGAAAATACGACCGGTATCACCTAACGAACTCGCCATCACGAAATTCCTTAAAAAGAAATATGGGCAGAGGGCGCCGACTGAATTTCCTTAGTAAAAAGTCATAATTCGAGATTTGACTCTCGTCTCTTTCCTCCTCCAATATTGGACCAATTTAAAAGATATTCCATAAACTGGAAAGGTAAGATATATACTGTGCCCCTGTGTTTTCCTTTTTACCTGACAGCCGAAGGAGAGTAATGTGTTTATCAGTCTATTATACTGTGCCCCTGTGTTTTCCTTTTTACCTGACAGCCGAAGGAGAGTAATGTGTTTATCAGTCTATATATGTATGTATGTATGTATGTTTGTTCCTATGTGGCGTTCCAGAGACTAAACGCGTTGGCCGATTTTGGTGGTTCTTATATCAATCGATTCGTCTTAACTCTGCAAGTGTCACAGGCTACATTAAAATTGGAAAATAGGGAAATGGCGGCTTTTGGGCGCCATATTGTGGTGGGCCAAATTTCCTTCATGCGGGGTATCAAAACAAAGGGTTTTAAGAGATGATTTCAAAAATATATCACACTTATATGTTTAAATGTACCTAAGTTGAAAATAACTTAAAAGTTATAAATAAAAAAAGTTAATTCAAAAAATCAAAAAATGCCCTTAAAAAGCGAACTAAAAAGACGTAAACAAGGAGAAAATCAAGCTGTGCAGTCGGAGGATACATCTGGTTTTGATCAGCCAGCTCGCGAATATGTATCCTCCGACTACACAGCTTGATTTTCTCCTTGTTTACGTCTTTTTAAGCAGTCGGGTTTTTAGATTTTTTGAATTAACTTTTTTTCATTTATATTTGTCAAATTTGTAAACAAAGCCTCTGTTGACTGTGCAATTTTGAAAATTTTTCAAAAAAGAAAATATAGGGGCATATTATATAACTTTAATTTTCAGTTTATGGAATATCTTTTAAATTGGTCCAATATTGGAGGAGGAAATAGACGAGAGCCAAACCTCGAATTATGACTTTTTAATAAGGAAATTCAGTCGGCGCTCTCTGCCCCTATTTCCTCTTAAGATTCCCGCTCGGTCCGCTATGCTTAGGGATCTTAGCACAAAAGCTTCCTTGGGGCTTCATAACCTTCCTCACAGCAACCCCACTGTTCCGAGGATTTGTGCAAGTTGGAAATCTACGACCTCGTATTGGAATGCGAGGTCATAGATTCTATGTTATAATTTTCTAAAATATTTCTTATCCTCCAGAATAACTAATAGACTTGAATGAAAATAGATTTCAGTAGACATAGAATACCTCAACATCACAAGTGTGAAGCAAATCCAGATCTTTTAAAAACGAAAGATATAAAATTACTTACACGTAGAGTCCGATTTAATTCGAAAAAAGGAGCACTTTAGGTAAACCCGCTCGAGCGAATGTCAGATTCGGAAATAGGGAGTGACCTACTTCCGCAGCTCACGTATTACAAGTTAGGCAGGTTTCAAAACGTTTCGAACTAACAATCTATCAAAGCTCTAGCAGTCTACAGTCGGAAAATAAACTGTTCTAATCTGGGAGGCGTTTACAAACCAGTTTGAAATCTTTGATCGGAAATAACTTTTCAAGTACATTCATCGATAATGATGATGAATATAAGAATATCAATAGTGAAGAAATTAAATTAGTTTCAAGTTTTGCTTTGAAAGAAAACCAGCCAAGTGCGAGTCGGACTCGCGCACGAAGGGTTCCGTACCATTATCGCAAAAACGGCAAATAAATCACGTTGTTGTATGGGACAGACGGACCGTGGAGTCTTAGTAATAGGGTCCCGTTTTTACCCTTTGGGTACGGAACCCTAAAAAAAGTAAAAAAGAATTAAGAAAAGAATATATTCTATTTGTGTCTCGCAAAGGAGATATAATAGACCCGAGAAAAAAAAAATACAAAAGTTTTAAAAGAAGCTAGACCAAAAAAGCTCCTATCTCAGCTATGTAGAGGTCTTTGTCCTGTCCATTAAATATATCTCTTTCTTGATGAATTAACATGACTATATTTTAAAGTACAGTAACAAATAGAAATCAAAACTTAGTACATACCTATTGGAAAATTAAATAATTAGCCCAGCCTTTTCCAACAATACGAGATGCAGCTGAATACTAGTTTATTCATAGCGTATAGCGACTGCTGCTGATCTCGACAACCTAGTGACTGGGTTACAGGATAACCTTTGGAAATTCTGGCCGACGTTGACCGTCGTTACAGGTACGACGGTCAACGTCGGACAAACCCACCCCACTATTCCCAAACCACTGCAACTCCTGAAAGCCAGAATCATCAGTGGCGGCCACCAGAAAAGCGCCGAGGTACCAGAAGCTCTATGTAGTCCCAGAGCATGAATTTAACTGTCATGGATCCTGCAATGAAAATTAATCAGAAAAGAAAAAGTTTATTTTAAAACTGTAACCTGACTACGGTTTTTTTATTAGGCTATTTTACCCGGGCCATAATAACGGATCGATTAACACCTTATTCATCAAAATTAAATGTATAGTTTAGGCGTTTCGGATGTATATGTTACATACGTAAATACATACATAGAGAAAATCATAACCCTTCATCCTCTTAGGTTCGGCGTAGCGGCCAAAGTCGGGTAATAACGGAGGAGGAAAAAATTAAATAAAAAACATCGACTGTCGACTACAAATGACAGCCTGGATAAACTGCTGAACGTGCTTGCCGAGACACGGAGAGATTTCAATGAACGGTTATCTATCAACGGACAGACCTTGGCAAGCCTTGATTAACCTTCGATCGGTGCGGCTGCTTTTATTGAACCACGAGCCCCTTAAAACCAAAATAGTGTTTAGTGGGCCCCGTTGGCCTAATAGTCGTCTTATCGGATTAAGATGAAACTTGGCATAAGGGTAAACTGTTGCCTGGAATAGCACATAGGATACATTATCTCGGGAGTATATTCCATCGGAATAATTTTCGACACACACGCGGGCAAAGCCGCTGGGTTAGGCTAGTGCTGTATAACTGCCTCGTCGGTCTAGCATTCCCAAGCGTTACTGAGCATGAAGTTTTGGCTTCGACTCCAAAATCGGGCAAGGTTATTTTGGATATTTCCATGTGGAGTTAGTAGCATCTCGTGGTATGGATTTTTCCCCGGTTGATGGCAATTACGTGGCACTTAAACCGATTATACTCGATGGCCACCACTTGGACTAAACGTAAACATAAATTCTTACACAGAATAACATAAAAAAAATGCAGTTTTATTTTGTATAAATTAATAACATAGGAAATAATATAGAAAGTTGTGACGCTGTCCACCAGTGGTGAACAAAGAGAATAATTTTTAAAAGTTGTTTCACTGTCCCTTAGTGGTGACCAACCAAGTGTCGGACATCGGGAATAATCTGACTTAACATAACTGGTGAAATGTGGCTGCAATACAGGCGCACCTTTAACCCTTCCAGGACTACTTTCAACACTAAACTGCTGAGGTCTCCAAAGTTGTACTTGAACCAGCTTAATCGACCTTTCTCAATGCATTGCTCCCAACGTCTCGGGATTAAGGGAAATGGCTTTCTTATTGACTCAACCGTCTTAACTAGCTTTGCACACCGACTTTACTTGACTTTTCCATTTAGCCACTTAGCAACTTAATTGACGACAATTTCTCTCTTTTTAATTTGCGATGGATTATAAGATTTTCCTCTGGTAGTTGTGAAGGTTGTATTAGACTACATTCTGGGGTATAATCTTGCTATTGGAGAATTATTGTACAATTAATTGGTCTCGTTAAGGTTCATCTGTTGTCTTTTGCGATAAGTTTTTCGTCCTTCTATAATATATAAATATTATATATATATATATATTTTATATAATAATATAATGAGGAGCTCGTGGCTAAATAATAACAGCCGCACGGGTCGATCACCAAGGTTAAGCAACGGTTGACGAGGTCGGTCCGTGGATGGGTGACCATTTCAACATACCGAGTTTCCTCCGTGCATCGGAAAGCACGTTAAGCCGTTGGTCCCACCTGTCATTTGAAGATCTTTGACAGTCGTTACGGGTAGTCAGAAGTTTGAGATCTGACACCAGTCTTGACAAGGGGTACCGTGTTGCAGTTACTGGGTTGTGGAGGTCAGATTGTAACGGTTTCGTTACAATCTTCCCTTACATAACTTAACTTCTTCTAATATATATACCTACTAGCTGACCCGGCAAACTTTGTTTTGCCATAAAAACACCAAACATTCATCTACCCTACCTACCCTAACTACCTACCCTACCCTACCCTACCCTACCCTACCCTACCCTACCTACCCTACCTACCCTACCTACCCTACCCTACCCTACCTACCCTACCTACCCTACCCTACCCTACTCTACCTACCCTACCTACCCTGCCTACCCTACCCTACCCTACCCTACCCTACCTACCTAGGGTAGGGTAGGGTATTATTATAGACATGCATACAATTAATGAGTAATTTATTTTATCATTGTTCTTATTATAATATCATTGCTATTTTTGTATTTCATCAATAATGATAGCATCATTATTACTATTGTTGTAAAAAAAAATATAAATAAAAAAAAAAATATAAGAAAAAATATAAATATTAAAATCATGCTCGTGTTGAATTTATAAAACGAAATATATAATCACTCTCACTTTTCTTGTAAATTCACTTAAATTTGAATAAGTCTTTTTACTAAACTATGATAAAAAAAGCAACATGGCGCGTAACCGAAAAACGTGACGATACGTACAAAATTTCTCCCATACGTCGATAAAGAAGTTTCACTTTTAAAAGTTATTTTAAGAATCAAAAACACGAACACATGAAAAAATCATGCTGTGCAGTCAGAGGATCAATCCTCCGACTGCACAGCATGATTTTTCTTCTTTACAACTTTTTAGATCGCTTCTTAATATATATATGTAGTATAAATTTTTGTAATCACCTCTTAAAACCCTTCATTTTGATACCCAACTCGATGGGCTTGGAAGAAAAAAATTGGAATCGCACCATACGGCGCCTAAAAACCGCCATGTTTGTTTTTTTTAACTTCACCCATCTAAGAACAATTGGGCGGTCAAGACATATCTAACGATGTCTTAATTATAAATATCCGTCTAGTAGTTTGACAGTCATATCTGTCAAACTACTAATAAAGAATATTACATACATACAATATAATCTACTACATGTTCATATTTTAGATTAAGTACCCATTAATAATGTACAAATACCTGTTTTTTGAAAATAAAGTTATTATTATTATTATTATACAAGATACGCGCGAAAAACATAACCCTTTCCTTGCAGTCGGGTAAATATGCGCGGCTCCAGTGGGATAGACCACGGGAGCGAAACCGAGGGAAAATGCTAGTATTATAATAACTTGTGAAGGATCAATTTAACTAAAGTATTTTGCGTTGCGATCAAGATAAATAATGAAAGGAAAGATCCCTTCATTATTTATCTTGATCGCAACGCAAAATACTTTAGTTAATCCATATTCCAATGTTCAGCTGACGCACTTATAGAGCTAGAGAATTTTATTTACAAGCTTTGTAGTTTTCTTTTGTATCTTCAATCTTATCTTTAAGACTATCACTAAGGGGATTTATATAGATCTACTCGGTGGTGAAGGGTTGATATGACACGTTTCCTATCAGTACCCAGCATAATTGGTTTTTGAAAACTACAAAACTGTTAGAAGCTTTAAATGGACTGTATGTGATGTAGGCTGGTAATTGATACAATTTGCTTGTTTTATTTATATTTATTGTAACTCACATGATACGTCTCGTACATAGCCCAGAGATTATAGAGAAGAGAGCGATGACAGTATTTTTATACAGATAAAAAACAAATCAACAGACTAAGAAATATAATAATTTGTGTTGCTATCAACATAATTTTATCTTTCAGACCGTCACTAAGGGGCTTGATATCATAGATCTACTCGGTGGTGAAGGGTTGAAATGACAAGTTTCCTATCAGTACCCACTTCATCCCTGTATTCCCCTATAAAGTCCTAGGAGGGACTCCCGTTTCCGCAATTAGACTCCCATTTGGTCCGTTGTGCGTGGGGGTACTGGCTAACATAGCCAGCCTAGCTCCGTCCAAAAACACAGAAGCTTCCTCGGGGCTTCACAGTAGGCTTGTTCTTACTCGGACAATGAAAGGAACGCTCCGAACTAGTACAATCGTACAAATGAACTAGTTCGGTATTCTAGTACTATTAGTTCATTTTAGTTCACCGATCTTAAGACATCAGTCAGTCGTACGTAATGGAATACATATTTGATTTTCCTTCATACTTTGCAGGCTTAGGACTGTCATTTAGATTAAACAATTTACAATAATTTAAATGTCATTAAATTTTACAAACTTTAATGAATTATTAATTATATATACGAATAAGTAACATAAAACTTCATGGCATTTTCACGAGTCGGGAATCACTTGTTTGCAAGGTCGGTCATCGTCCATCACGCTCGCGCGCACGCTTCTCTAATCTCTCAACTCGCTCAGACACTTGTAATTATTCATTCTGATTCAGCACTCGCGAGCCAGATGATCACTGTACTAGTGTACTAGATGAACGATTTAAACGACCGAAACAGAATAGTTCGTTCTCGTTCACCTAAAGGAATTAATTCCTAATAGTACTTAATACATGTACTACACAAGCCTTCTTCACAGGCTTCACGGAGCGACCTCACTGTTCCGAGGATTTCTTCACGTTGAGATGCCACGGCCTCGCATTCTAGGATTACGTTGGCGGATGATTCTTCGGCGTTAAAATAGCCCCTGCAAAGTGGGCCTGTGTGGTGTCTGTGGCGCCAATGTTGAAAAGATGTTTGTTAAGGAGGGTGTGGCCCGTTATTATCCCTATGATTATTTTGTCGGTGATTTCTACTTAGGCAGAGAAATTATTTACCTATAAAGTCCTAATTTTATAGGGGAATATGCAGAGGTGTACCAATAGTGTACTAGATAGACAATACACTATTCTGATGGAGGTATACCGACATTCCATCACTTATGTTTAAGTCCCATGGAATAGTGGTGAGCCTATGCTACTGAGAAATTTCAGACGAAACAACCCTATAACATTTTGTCCGACCTCGGAATCAAAACCTAGACTTCTTGCTCCGACACAATTGGAACTGCTAGACCAACGAAGTACACAGCATAAATGCACAGCAAGAACATGCTAGAAAAAACCTGTGGGATTGATCGTGTATTTTGTACCTCGCCAATTGTATCCTTAGTTAAGTTGTGTAATTTTTGCCAAATCTATCTTATATATATAAAAGAGATAGTATGTATGTATGTTCCTTATAGACTCCGAAGCGGCTGGACCGACTTCAAAAATTCTTTGACCGTTGGGAAGCTACACTATCCCCGGGTGATATATGCTACTTTTTATCCCTGTTTCCCACGACTCCAGGAACTACGCGGGTGAAACTAAATTACTAAATATTAACTAAATTATAAAATTATTATAAAAGCCCCGCTAATCTGTAGTTATAGCAGTCAATGCTAATATTGTTTAGATCAAACTTTTTAGAGGTGCTTTTTATCAAAGTAAAGTTCAGTTGTTAGTTTTAAAAATAAACATTCAACTATACTCATCACAAAACATAGTCAGGTGCCAATAAAATTTCTAATGAGTTTTCGTTGGACTTTATTTGGTTTTAAAAGCCAACTTTAATACCCCTATTTGTACATCGCTCAGCATCAAACAGGGTTTTGTTTATTGGCAGTAACTTTTGGGATAGTAAGTAGCGTAGAATATACCTAGGTACTGAATACCATTTAATTTTGCTTCACTGTTGTATGTACTTATAGGTACAGGTGTCCCTTGTTCTTAATGTCATGATTATACTCCTTTTTTTATGAATTATGCATAGTTGTTCATAATTAAGGACCAATCCGGAAATAGCGAAACAAAAATCAGAATGTTTTTTTTCATATTTGACCCCTGCAGTGTCTAAAACATGGATCCACGCGAGACACAAAAATGTTTTAAATTGTTTCGGTAATTAATTCAACCGTTTAAGAGTTGATCCTACAAGTAAAACTGGTTTGTTGTCATGAGTACCTACTTTTCTCGTTAAAAGGTTGCCAATTAATTAAAAGTCACCTTCTAGTTAGAAATGTTTTGATAAATAATATTATACTGTTAGTTTGTATAGGGGCATAGAAGCGTGGTATCCTGTAAACACAGCTTGTAGGTAAACAGACCTATAGATGTTTTGTTGGTTTACAAAGTTATCTAGTAAAGCACTTACCCACTCAGCAACTCCTAATGACTAGCCTAGATAGAACTGTTTTGTCCTAATTAGTCTGATGGGTAGGGCTGAGCTTTTTGCTCTTATCGTGCCCCAATTAGGAGCACCCTCCATTAGGATATTGGGTTGGTGATGATGGTATAGCGTGCAATATAGGGTATGATTTATAACAGGGTAGCTTGTGTTGTTAATTGGTAACTTGCGTATAAATTCTAAAAGGTGTAGCGTCTTTGTAATAACTGTGAGAGTTACTGCGCACATTGACCCATTCTGTATAAGGGGATTTTGCTGAATTAAAATTGCGCCGGTATTGCACGTATTTTGTAAGATGATTTCAAGTGCACATCAGTCAATTCAAATTGCATCGCGTTGCGACCATGTGAACGAACTTGCAAATTTGCTTATTTGCTAAATCGAATTTTATCGAGCCTTCATAAAGGTCGTTTACTCTGTTATAATGTTTGGTTCTGGATCTTATTAGATTTTGCATTTCATTGCATTACTTAACTTATGATAATTGCGATCTATGTAGATTCAGATAAGTTAATTGTTTATCATTATCACTTTTGAAAACAATTCCCAATTTTACACTGCGTTAATATTGCCTACAAATAATTCCTATTGTTGCTCATTATACTACACACACTGGCAAAATTAGCGGAACAAGAAAAAAATATCGTAAAACTTTTTTTTTACCGTTGCGGTTTGGTTTTTCTTTTGTTTTATAATAAAACCAATTATGCCAAAACAATTGAGCATCACCTTTCATGCGATTGTTTTAACTTTAACTTCGATTAAAGTAAAATTACAACATTTTGAGAGAATTTCGCTTATTGCCACTTTATGGATATGTTTAAAAATTTCGAAAAATTTTCATTAACATACTGAATCATTTGTTTTATTTTTAACGTTTAGATCTTTTTCGAAGTTAAGGAAGACAATGTGACCAACTTAATCCAAACTGAGAGGGCCAGGGAACTTGAGATGAGGAGAAATGATTGAAGTGTACATTACATTTTACTTTGATATATTTTGTTTTGGATTAAATTTGGCCCAGAGATAAATTATAGTCTGGAACAGCAAAAAGGCTACTTTTCATTACAGTATGTTTCCTTGGGATGAGAAAACACTATTCACGCGGGCAAAGCCGCTGGCAGAAGCTAGTGTTTTAATAAAAACTGGCCACAGTGTTCAAATATACTGACTCATCTGGGCACAAAATATAATTTTGGGGTGCAATAAATTAATTTTATTCCTGTTTCTTTAGACAAACAAATTTCGAGGTAATTCTGCTCTGAAATATGTAATAATACTACTGTCTGTTGTGTACTTTTGTAAAATGTGGACAAAATTAAATTAAATACGAAGATGCAACTTATGATTCATAAATATTTTTATAAGTTTTTAAATAAAGGATCGTTAGTTACATTTTCACTATTTTCGTGTCACTACTTTTGTTTTTTAAAATTAATACGCTTTTATTAGTTTGGTATGTATGTATCAATGTAACGGAATCTTTGAAAGTGATTTTCACCCCATTCAAAACGTCGGATTGATTTGAAACTTTGCACACTTATCAAGGACCGATGACAATGCAATAGTTTAAATAGTTTGTCTCGTTATCCTTACCAGGATCTTCAGGATTAGCGAATGTTTAGTTCAATTTACCATTAAAGCGTGTTTTTTAGTTTTTAGAACTGCAATTTGTTTTTATTTAAAAGAAAAATAAAATTATTCTAGCGTTTTTAAAATATAAAACATGCTTCTGAAAGTTTATGGCGTAGAAAACTAGAAACGTTTCATTTTACAACCCCTATTTCAACAGTCGTTTTCACAGGTGGTCTATAAATCCAAACGCAGCTATGAAAGATTGTAGAGTCAGCAAAGTCTTCCAGTAACTTTATACATTTTCAGGTCAGGCAAGGCAAGTCAAAATTCTTTATTTAAATAATTAAGCCATTACGCGGAACTTTTAAACGTCAACACTTTCAATTTAAAAGTAATAATAATTGATTCTACCGTCCTTTCGGCAAAGTAGCTTGTTTTTGAGAAAAACGGACAAGTAACTCCATACGTAATAAAAAAAAGTGTTTTACAACATTAACATACATACATTAATTCATATAAGTGCGAACGAGGCACCCAGACTAACACTATTAATCCGTTGTTGTTTAATTAGGTAATTTACCTATGTTTGCAAAATTTGTAAGTATGTGAGAACCATGTTCCTGTTTATCAAATGAATGAATTTACCTGTTAGTGCTTGTAATACTTTATACCTATACGTAGTATGACTGACATTGGTGACTATACTACGGGGTATTGAAATTTGTATGGTGAACTAATAACTTCTCAAGTCACGGCCCACACACCTAAAATATTATGGTGCGATATAATAAAATAGGGTTTATAAAGTACAAATGCTAAGCAAACGAAGTTGCGGGCAACAGCTAGTATTTTCATAAATGAATTGGCAAGAAACTGTCATAATATTAATGTTTTAAATAGTTTCCTGGAGATTCTCGGTGAATTAATTTATATAAGGCTCTGATAGCTTTTTTTTGCTTATAAATATAGACTTGCAATATCAATGTCAGCCGCCCGACCCCACAGTAAAATACCGTATGACATAATGCTGTGAAATTAACTAAAATAGACCAAACGCGCAGTTTCTACATCCGTTAACTGTATTATCTTTCCAACAGCATAAGCGGCTGAACTTAGCCGACCCGCAAGAGATGTTATGTGAGGACTCCATTGTAATTTGTTGTCTAAGATCTCAGATCAGAAGAGAAAGTCTGTCAACGGTCACCGTAATGTGTAGGTCTTATAGGCAGTCGCTTCTTGTAAAATACTAATATCCAGTTGTATCTGATAAGACTAAAGGCGGCCCCAATATATTTGGGAAAAGGCTCGGTTGACTGAATCATACTTAAACTTTTCTTGGTTAGTATTATAACCGAAAGCAAAATATTTTAGCCATTCAATGCTGCGTTTCTATAGAGATTATACAGTGAAATGTCCATAATTTTAATCCAACCGCTGAGATATGGTACGCTCGTACAACGCTGCTCTATTTTCAGCGCAGTTAGAGAGATCAACTGTACCAGTAAATAATGGGCTGCACGAGTAGCTATATATCTTCTTTATCCTGAAGGCTTCTGTGATAAATCTGCTTTGCTTTGCTCGTTAGTGCATTTTGTTGTTTGTGTCTGATACTTCAGTTTGATATATTTACTGTGATTTATAAACAGATAAATACAAATAAAGTAAAATTAAAGTATTAAATAAATTTTTGATTTAAGTTGCTACAAAAACCCAAAATACGATGAAACCTAGAATTTACCGGTGAAACCTATGATTTATCAGGACTAATTGCTAAAATTCCCAAATGATCTATGATAATGGTTTTTTTCAGTATTTTGCCAGCAATCACAAGGTCAGAGAAAAAAATATGAATAGTAGTAAATCTTGAGCTTCACGCTTCACCTCGCTCCATGTCATTCCGATGCTCGTCGCTTCTGCCAACACGGTGCGACACCAGGTTTGATGGGTACGGCCACGCTTTCTTTTCCCTTGGGGATTCCAGTCCAAAGCTTGCTTGGGTATGTGATCGGGACCCCTTCGGAGCGTGTGGCCAATCCATCTCCACTTGCGACGCTTGATCTGACGGTCGATCGGGCTCTCGTGGCATTTCTCCAACAGCTCTACATTGGAGATAGTCTCGGGCCAGTAAATTCCGAGAATGCGACGAAGACAGCGGTTGACGAAGACTTTTATTTGGCGTGAGATGTCCTTTGTGACCTTCCACGTTTCGCACCCGTAGAGCAGCACGGATTTGACATTGGACCCGAAGATTTTGAGTTTAATCCTTCGGGTCAGTTTCCGCGATTGCCAAACAGGTCTCAGCTGCGCGAGGGTTGCTCGGGCTTTGGCAATCCGTGAAGCGATGTCCTCTTCACTACCTCCAGTCTCTGACACGACAATCCCGAGTTATGTAAATTTGTGGACGCGTTCCACTGCCTCTGTGCCAATCAGCAACGGTGAATCGTTCTTATGGTATAAACTCAATTTATTTTAGTATTATATAACTGCACAGCACATATGTGAGTACTATGTACCAACTGTAAATCTACCATTTACTGTACCTATATGTTGTTTGTTGACTAGTGTGCCCTGGCAGTAAATAGTGTGTCATGTTCTCTCTAATGTCTCTCTGATGGTGGCACGTGTGTTGGATCATTCGGTTCCCTTCATGATGGTTGATCTGAGTGGTGCCGATCTATGTGTCATGTTCGTGAACGGGCGCCGTCAGTTGGGATTGGTCATAACTTAGCTGCCTCGGCCTGTTTTTAATTGCCTATGTATTGATATTAATTTTAATTGTTTGTTTTACTCTAGACGCTTTTACGTGCACGTCTTTTTACATCGTTCTCACATATATTTATTATTTTCTAACAAGAAATGATGTAACCAAATACTTGTAAAACACTTTTTATTTTAAAAGAGTAAGTGTGGAGTTTCTTGTCCATTCTTCTCCACAACAATCTACATTTCCGAATGGACGGTAGAATCAATTATTGTTACTTTTAAAATTTTTTTTTTTGACTTTCAAAAGTGCCGCTTAATGGCTCAATTGAATAAAGAAATTTTGATTTTGATTTAATTCCGTGAAACTTTTTCTAATTCCGTGGCGTTGAGGGCATTGTAGAAGTCGTCCTTGGTATCCTATGTTGATGCATTGGTTGGGGCATAGCACTGGATAATGGAGATCTTCCGGGCTCTTGAGTTGAAACGGGCACACATGATCCGGTCTGAGATCGGTTTCCAGTCCAAGAGGCTATTCTTAGTTGCATTAGAAAGGAGCCCCACGCCATACTCGCGCACAACTTCCTCACTTTCTATACCTGAATACAGCAAAGTCAAGCCCCCGGACGTTCTCAGCTCACCAAAACCGTTTCTCCTTTCTTCGCTTAGACCGAGTATCTGCAAGTTGTAGCTAAGCATTACTGCTTCTGCTTGCGCTAGTCGGCTGTCATCGCTAAGCGTGCGTACGTTCCAATAAGCAATTCGTGTCCGTTTTTTCATGCCAAAAGTCGTCGGTAAAAGATCGGTCCGGTTTCTTTTTGTTTCGGTTTCAGAAATCAATTATTGTCGGGCAAGCGGGTGATTAGCCCACTGTGCCTTAATCCGATAGCGGGGCTGCCGCCTTAGAGCCTTTGGATGTGTTCTGTTTTATTTCGGGTATCCTCCCTAGTGAGACGATTCTGTTTTAAGGCGCAGAATATTCGCCCTTCACCCTGCATCCGTTAGCTCAGCTGCAACTCGGGGTGGTGGACGCGCGGCGGCATGGTTGCAGCAGGTCCCAAGGAAAACGACGGGGACGTGGATGAATCGGACTGGCTAGGGCTCTGCTTTATACGGTACTCCGCCACGAATACAGCAGAAGGAAGGAAATAAAATATCCTATGGTAGACAGTAAACACTTATGGGGTGGTATGGGATCTACCTCCTAGCGGTCCACCCCGGGCAACGGCACCACGGGCTTGCCTGTGGTACGGCTGAACGATCCCACTTAAGCGGTGGTAGGCTCCGCAAGGGGCCGCCTGGCTCGCGACCACCATCCCACCGGAGTCCGGCGCCAAGCAGCTTGCTGTATTCCGTCGGTGTGTGGGAGTGCCAGTGCCTTTGGGGGAGAAGTAGGTTGTCAGTTGCGCTGTTCAGAAACGGTCTTGGTCTCTGAGAATAACTTGCCGGGTAACTCATTCTGGAGGGTAGCGGGATCCGAAGCACGGTGCCAGCCGTTGGCCGACCGCAGTCAGTAGGGGGCCCAAGTAGCACGCCAGCCACGTGCCAAAGGCTGCCCCGCCAACTCGCGAAAAATCCCGGTATGCTCCACCGTGCCAGCTGGCGACTGGATGGGAGGACCCGGTGGCCATATCCGGGGGGGTTCGGGCGTCCCCGCAGTCTCCAAATGAGTTCCCCATAGGTTGGGTTAGTTTTAGTGGTCTACTTGGTTAACTGAGCAGCGCCTCGACAGTTCAACTTTTCCCCAGCAACTCTAACAAAATGACCAAAACAAAGAAAAGAAATACGGGTAAACAACGGCTGCACTTCCTCCCACTAAAAGTGCACCTCATTAACATCAGGGGGTTGCACTCCAACCTTGATCCGGTCCACCACCACCTTGAGACCGAGAAGCCGCACCTGTTTTTCCTAACGGAGACGAAGATAACAACCCCGTCGGACGTGGCGTACCTCAACTACCCGGGTTACTCTCTTGAGCACAAGTTCAAGAGACAAGCTGGGGTCTGTGTGTACGTCCGCGATGACATTTGTTGTCGTCGTCTCCGTTGCTTTGAGAAATCGGGTTTTTCTGCCATATGGCTACTTGTGGATACAGGCGTGGAAAAGTCTATCTACATCGGCGTATACCGATCACATAGCGGTGACAAGGAGTCAACAGCGCTCTTTAATAGCCTCGTAGAGTCGACTGATGTAGCCCAGCAACGATACCCAACAGCAAAGCTTATTTTTCTGGGGGACTTTAACGCCCATCATAAGGAGTGGCTGTTCCCGTACCAGAAAACTGACCATGCTGGGTTGGAGGCGCGCAAGTTTGCTCTGACGCTAGATCTTACCCAGCTGGTGAATGTGGCAACGAGGGTACCGGATGTAGACGGCCATACACCCAATTGCTTGGACCTTCTGATGACGACTGATCCGGACAGTCATTCGGTATCGGTCTCAGCCCCGCTGGGAACGTCTGACCACTGTCTGGTGAAATCCGTTTCGACCTGCTCTCCTCCAGATGAGAGTCCTAGAGGCACGAGGCGAGTATGGCGATACGAGTCAGCAGACTGGGATGAGATGCGGCACTTTTTTGCGTCCTATCCTTGGCGGCATGTGTGCTTCTCCTCGGGTGACCCCTCGTGTTGTGCTGACGTGGTTGCGGACGTGATACGGCAGGGAATGGAGTATTTTATTCCATTCTCCGATATCCCGCTCGGTCAAAAATCCCGGCCTTGGTATAATGCAGAATGCGCCCACGCTGAGGCCCGAAAAGAGTCTGCCTACCAAGCCTGGGTCAAGGCCCGCGACCGCAAAGTTAGAGCGCGTAGGGTTCGCGCGAGGAAAAGAGCCTTTAATTCTGCTGCCAAGCTCTGCAAGCGGGTTCTACGTCGGGCACGTTTTGACCATATTGGACGTATCGGGGCCAAGCTGGCATCGCACCCTCCGGGAAGTAAACAGTTTTGGTCCCTGTCCAAAGCGGTTGAAACTAATTTCTGTCGTCCCACTTTACCTCCAATGCTGAAACCTGATGGGTCGCTGGCTCACTCTGCAAGTGAGAAAGCAAATTTATTTGCATCTCTCTTTGCTAGCAGCTCACGTCTGGATGCTGGCTCAAAGCAACCACCTAATATACCTCACTGTGTCTCTTCAATGCCGGAGATCGCAGTTCACACTAAAGAGGTTCGGAGAGTATTGTGCAGCCTAGACGTGAACAAGGCCAGCGGGCCTGACGACATTCCAGCGAGAGTATTGAGGCAGTGTGCGCCTGAACTGTCTCCTGTGTTGACTCGCTTGTTCCGCCTCTCTCTTAAAAAAAGAACGGTGCCGAAATCCTGGAAGCTTGCAAATGTACAACCAGTACCCAAAAAGGGCGACCGTGCAGACCCTGCCCACTACCGTCCGATAGCTATTACCTCCATACTGTGCAAGGTTATGGAAAGGGTACTGAACAGTAAGTTGCTGACCTACCTTGAAGACAATGATCTCCTCAGTGACCGTCAATATGGCTTTCGCCGGGGACGGTCAACTGGCGATCTTCTTGTGTTTGTCACGCACTGCTGGGGCGAAGCCATTGAGAAACACGGCGAAGCTCTTGCTGTATCACTCGATATCTCAAAGGCCTTTGACAGGGTCTGGCACGCTGGTCTACTCAGCAAGCTTCCTGCTTATGGCATCCCAGCTGGTTTTTGTAGCTGGATATCAGATTTCCTCAGTGAACGGTCGATCCGAGTAGTCATTGACGGCTGCTCCTCTGAACTTAAGGCTATTAATGCCGGAGTTCCTCAGGGGTCTGTTCTCTCTGCAACTCTTTTCCTGCTGCACATCAATGACCTACTTCTGCCTGGTATTGTTGGGTACGCGGATGACAGTACTGTTTCAGAGAGATACTTGTCCAGCGCAAAAACCAACGGGGATGAAGTTCGTTCCTTGAGAGAGGCTATGGTGGCGCGGATAGATTTGACCTTAAGCCATGTCTCCCAGTGGGGTGATGACAATCTGGTCGCTTTTAACGCCACCAAAACACAGGCATGTCTTTTTACCACAAAGAGGACTCATTTCACCCAAACGCCTACTTTTCGGGGTGCATCTGTTCCTGTAACAGATCGGCTCGAGCTCCTTGGCATGGAGTTGACATCCAGTCTTAACTTCGGCGCCTCCATTGAGTACAAAGCCCAAATTGCGGCAAAAAAACTGGGCATCTTAAACAGAGTGAAGCGATACTTTACGTCTGGACAGCTTTTAACTCTTTACAAGGCGCAAGTCCGATCCTGCATGGAGTATTGCAGCCACCTCTGGGATGGCTCAGCTAAATATCAGCTTGCCGCGCTTGACTCGGTGGAACGCAGAGCTAAGAGACTAATTGGCGACGTCAAACTGGTGGATGCCAAGCTTCATAGCTTGGCTCATCGCCGTAAGGTTGCCTGCTTGTCGGTCTTCTACAGACTATACTTTGGCGAGTGTGCTCTGGAACTCCACGACCTCATCCCACCGGCCCCCTTCTACCATCGGACATCTAGACGCACTGCAAGTTACCATCCTCACTTAGTTGCCATTCCGCCAATTCGCACCAAGCGCTTCCAAACATCCTTCATAATGCGCACAGCAAAAGAGTGGAACTCACTACCTGCGTCTGTGTTTCCAAACGCATACAACCCGAATCTCTTCAAAGTTAGAGTAAACAGGCTTCTTCTGGGTAAGCTCACTCCATCGTCGACTTTGTCTCCGTCATCTCTGACCTAGGCTAGAGTCAAGAGCAAACCCATAATAAATAAAAAAAAAAAAAAAAAAAACATTTATTTAAACGGAGATTTTAAAAACCTATCATAAACATTACCCTCCTTTGCATCGCGTATTCGGATAATATTTAAATAATTTGACCTCATTATCGTATTAGTTTACACAAGAAAAATATATATAAAATATATTTCAAATCAAACAGAAAGTAGGTTTCAATAACAGATCACTTCAAACATCTTTTCATTCTAAACAATCTCGGCGGAATCAACAAAATGGGTAACCATTTGCATTGTTTACACATAAATAAATAATAATATGAATGAATATCGCGCCTGAAAAAGTAGCATGAATAAAATTTACAACGTAACTATAATCGTCACTCAAAATCGAACAAAAAGCAGCTTTTCACATTGTCCGATATAAGCGAGTATTGCATGAATACAGAATATGGTCAGCTTCCACCAAAAATTGGTGCTTATATTGGAAAACGAGGATAAAAAAACCAGGAGTGTCAGTTTTTCTTTGCAATGTTTCATGTTACAGTTTTTTTATCACTTTTCTGTTTTCAGTAACAGTTAGTGTAGGAAAATAAATCTTGTCATTCATATTTTTTGACGTGATGAAGTTTTAACAGATAGATAAATAAGGTCTTGAGGATTTAGCTTCCATGTAAATCCTTATTTTTATTGGTGTAAACTGTATGAAAATGCTTACATTACTTTCATCACACACACTCAGTTTGGCGGGAGCCTTTGTGGTGTTGGGTACGAACTACAATTCAATCAGGTTACAAGTTAGACTGGAAGCCATCCCCAACATAGTTGGAGACAAGCTAGGCATTTGCCTTTTTTACAAGCTTTTTTTTATATTTATCTTGCTATTGTATGTATGTTTGTAAGTGTGTTCGGTTCAAATCTTGCAACTGAATTTTAAAGCAATTATCCTCAACCGATTAAGATAAATTTTGCATACACGTTTAGTTTGGATGACAATGCACAGTTAGTTAAGTGACTTTATTCTAAATCCAATATGGCGGACAGCCCAAGATGGCGGACTAGTTATTTTTTGTGCTCTGCCATGATATGGGTATCAAATGAAAGGGTTTGCTGAGAAAAATACGAAAAAAGCTTGTTGTAAAAAAATACTTTTATTTAATCATTTATTTCTCAAGAAATCAAGTTTAGTACGATTCACAAAGTTTGTACTTAGGTACCTAAACAATATAAGAAGACACACATTTATTTATTTATACAAGACATGACATTTACACATTAGTACAAGAAAAGAAGATTCTGAAAAGATCCTGTATACCGGTCACTTACAGTCATGATGCACATCAGTGACATAGTAAGTCACATACATTAAAATAAGATTTTGAAACTAACACTAAGTAAAATCAAACGCTAAAATAACAGAATATATAAATTAAAAAATTGCATGTCATAGATTAAATTAGAATTCAAAAATATTTACCCTGACAACAAAATCATCAAAATCACATAATAAATATAATCATTAGCTGCAGCATACATTCTTCATAATGAACAACAAAGCACAAGTTCCTACGTTGTTGCAATTTATTACAATTATATTTTTCTCGCTTCTCCTTACCCGTTTTTCCCTCGTACTAATTTCTTCCAACCCTTAATGGTGTCCGTTAACTTGATTAATCTCTTTCTCGTCCACAACTGTAGGGTTTACATCTAAATAATATTGTTTCCCCTTTTCTTCTTCTAAACCTTGTAAAACAGAATGAAATTTATTTTGAGAAATTTTTGCTGTTGATATGGAGTTTTAAACAAAAGAGTACAAAAATCTAGATACCACAGAGACTGACCCCCGTTTTCTGAATTAAGTTTTTAAAGTTGAGTAGTTGTCAAAATCTACGTTACCCTGAAAATCTGAAAAATTGTTTAAAGTAGGGTTTCATTCGTTCTTAACATGAAATATTCAGTTCAAAACCCCGTCCTGAATACAGAATTGCCTATAATACTGACTAAATTTAGATTGATAGCTGCTTTTATCTTCAAAAATTGCACGGTCCTTGTGGAATAGTCTACTGGAGTGACGATCTGTATGAGGCCGCGGTAAAAACCTAGTTCTTAATAATTAAGGAAAAAAAAACAATAAACATTATGTAAATTATGAGAAACCAAACATTTACTAAAAACTAATGAATTGGTAGATAGCTAATATTGATCATCGCTCGATTTCATTTAATTTAATTAATAGACGGCTATTAACTTTAGTTCAAATGGATTTAACTTAAAGCTATAGCTACTTATATAAATATTGACTATTCATTTTCAAGTTAATAAGTTCAATATATTAAACAAGGAGATAATTATGCCCGGTAGACGAGAATATATCGGAAACCTGTGTCTCCAGTTTGCCCCTACCACACAGCAACTACTACACAAGCAGTTCAGGAAAAGCAATAGATGAGACGCACTCGCTCATACAACTACATTTCTTAAATCAAAACGTACTACACAATCAATTATAAACATTATCAAATCAAACAGCTTGTATTTACCATGCACCGTACAACTTACTTACACAACAACATCTGCACAAGCACGTCACTAACTCTTCGCAAGAAGCAGCGGCCGTATGACGCGATGCATCCACTTAATAAATTGTCGTTTTGTGATTTTAACATTGCTTTAGCGTCAAATTTAGCTAGTGGTTAAGAAGAAATGTATTTATTGCAAAAATAGTACAGGCGCTGTGATATTTGAAAACCAATCTTTATGACATGCTCACTGTGACTACATAGCGCGGACACCGACATGCCCCCTTGCCACCTGTTCTTTTTACCCGACTGCCGAAGGAGGGTAATGTGTTTATCAGTCTATGTATGTATGTTTGTAAACAAACACCCCCTGCGAGTTAACCCTGCGAGTTTCACCGGCTACATTAAAATTTAAAAATGGCGGATTTTGGGCACCTTATTGGATACATCTGGTTTTGGTCAGCCAGCTCGCGAATATGTATCCTCCGACTGCACAGCATGATTTTATTCTTATTTTTGTCTTTTTAGTTCGCTTTTTAAGCAGTCGGGTTTTCGTTTTTTTTTTTTTTATATGTCTTATAGCTACACTCGAATAGTTAAAACACAACAATATCATGGAAGGGTCTTTCAAGGTTTGCAACGATAACCGAATTCGTTCCGTAGAACCAGCCATTATCTATACAGCAAAGACCTTCCAAAGACCGATCAGGTTGTTTTGGCTATCTTTGGTATTTGTTACATATAGTCCGAAACCCGAAAGTCTGTCAACTAGCCCTGCCAGAGTGTCGTGTTAACCAGTGACTGGGTATTGGAAGTCAGATTAGGAGTCATCATCATCATTTCAGCCGAAAGACGTCCACTGCTGGACATAGGCCTCCCCCAAGCGTCGCCACACTGATCGGTCCTGGTTGTTTCGCATCCACCGAACGCCCACAGCCTTGACCAAGTCGTCGCTCCACCTAGTGGGAGGCCTTCCAACGCTGCGTCTTCCGGTACGCGGTCCACACTCTAGAACTTTTCGGCCCCAATGGCCGTTCTGCGAGCAATGTACCCTGCAAAAGGAATAATAATTCCCGTTTTTGCAACATTTTTCATTTATGCTCCGCTCCTATTGGTCGTAGCGTGATGTAATATAGCCTATAACCTTCCTCGATAAATGGACTATCCAACACAAAAAGATTTCAATTCCAACTGGTAGTTCCTGAGATTAGCGCGTTCAAACAAACAAACAAACTCTTCAGCTTTATAATATTATTATAGATATAAGGGACCAAAACTAAAAAGAGAAAAATAAAAAAACTTTTTCACAAATAAATTAAACCGATTTTTAAAACAAAACACTACAAAAGGAAAAATAACTTTCTAATCGGCAGTCAGCGTCAAAAACCGAAAAAAAATAGGTACTTCCGACTAGGGCATGCAGTTTCGTTCATTTTCAATTTCGAAATTAGCTGACGAAATTGAACTCCTCAGTTTCGAAATATCGAAATTTCGAAACTGAGGAGCCAAATATAATGGAAAATCAGAATTATACAACAAACTCAAAATGCAAAATTCGTGGTCTGGATAGGTGCGTAAGTGCAATTTATAGTTAAACAAAGTGAATTTTCTTATTCTCAAGACTTCTACTACAAATACTCCACTGCTGGGGACGCCTTAGACGATACCATCCAGTTTTCCGAGCTGGGTTTAAACTTTAAAGATAGTTACAGATAGCGCCTCATAAAATTCCACCCAGCTCGTCAGTGACAATAGGAGATGCGCAAGCAGCGCACATCCACTATCTTGGTTTAACCATGTACGGTGAGGCTTCAAAAAGCATTTCGAGCGCCTTTTCCCCCGCATTGGTAGGCCAGTGAGTGCTTTGAGAGTGAATCTCGGAGGCAGAAATAGACTGTCAGATGTCCGACGCTTCAGGACTAAAATCAACAGTCTGCAGCGGAAAATGGTTGTTTGAATAGCAAGTGGCTGGCTGAAAAGAGCGGAGTGCATCTCCTACAGGTACATTCAGGTACTGACCGAGCACGGTTGCTTCGGTGAGTATCTGAATAGGATTGGGTGAGAGGCCACGGTAAATTGCCATCATTGTAGAGGCAACTTGGATCCTGCACTGCACACGCTAGAGGAGTGCCTTCTTGGGCCTTTGAGCGGTGGGTCTTAATCGCCAGGATCGGGCGAAACCTGTTTATGCCAGTTTTAATGAGGAATATGCTGGCGGAGACAGAAACTAGAGTGAAATAGCCACCGAGTGGAATCGTGAGAAGGCCAATCCCACTTCGGAGAAGAAGGCATCGTGGAGGCAACCACCTCGATGTAGACACGCCGAAACCCCGCCTGTATCATTTAAGGCAGGTGGAACACCGGGGTTTCGGTTGCTCAGAGTGGGGTCTCTGTCCGTCCACCGAGTGACCTCAGGAAAGACAATGGCACAGTGATCATGTGCTGCCGTGCACAGCGAGGTTCAAGGGAGACTCCTGAATAATCTCCCAAAGAATGTGGTATTTTAATAAGTGCTGATGATGATCACTGGTTTGGTTTTAATGAGGTAAAAATACGACTCTGCCTGGTTTTTTCCCCAAATGTTTATTTATTTATTTATTAAAACTTTATGCAACATACAGGTACGTAGGTTGACTTAATGCCTGAAGCATGCTCTACCAGTCAACCAACGACGGTGGAGAGATAACATGGCAGGTGAATAAAAATTAGAAATAATTATTTCTATTTTTATGCACAAAAGTTCAGGCGAAAGTTTCTCTCCGATAGCAAAAAAATATATGGGCACTCCCAGCAAACGATTGTAGACCTTAATATTCCCCTCACTGGCCACCATTATAATAAAGTTCGGTTATTCTATATGGCCGAGCTTCCTTCACTCTAATTTATTTATTTAACACCATGGTTAGGTTTTGTTTTATTGTAATGTTAGCACACATGGTCACAAGGTGGCCCAACGCAACAGTCTAATTGGCTTTAGATTAGTATTCAGACTCATTTTCAGATGATCCTCTTTTGGTTTCAATAATAAATTACATAATTGTATTAAAAATAACATATTATTTCAATTAAATCCAGTTTTGAAATTTCGAAATTATGGGAGTCAATTTCGAAATTAATAAACATGCAAATATGGTCCGAAATTTCATAGTTCCGACAAAAAAGTAATTTTTCGCTTTGTAGTGTTTATTAGGAAGTCGGTTTATTTTTTTTGTTAAAAGGTTTTTTTTTGTAATCCCTTTCAATTTATATTGAAAGTTTCTTAAACATAATATTAGGTACCTTAAGTTATTTACCTAACTATTTACACTGTGTAACAGCATTCAATAATTTATTCCGTAAACATATTACGCATTCCAGTGAGCATCCAATTACATTATGTAAAATATGAAATTGATTCCTTGAAATTGGTTTATCGATCGAGTCAGTTGCAATAAGTCAAATTCCATCTATTTAGCGATTGGGTTTTGAGTTCGGAGAAAACTAATTTCACAGATCAGAATCCTAAAATTTTGATGCAAAAAATATCTACTGCTCTTCTTCTTAATCAAGATTACGCAACTGTGACTGTTATGAGGATCTGTCATAGGAGTCAAAATATTGTATTTATTTGTATCAGGGGGGTGACTATAACCTCTTAGAGCAAGGTTATTTCCAGTGTGCGTAAGGAACAGATGTATATGACTTGTATACATATGTCCCTTTTCCACACTCAAACCATTATAGTTTTGACACGTCATGGTACATGTCACGTAAAAGTCACGTGGTAAATCCCAAACATTTCAGAATCATTATCGCTGATTTAATGTCTTTGTCTAGTGGCTGTTTAATCTAGCAAAGATATCCTACATACTCTAAAAAATGGGCGTTCATGGGGACTGCCAACAGAAGTGAAAACTTAATATATAATTGTGTTTTTGTGTGTCAGAAACACGTCACATTAGCATGTCGATGACGCTGTTTTCTAAGAATGTCTCTGACGCGAAACCATAAATTTTATTATACAAGAAAGTATTACTTCCACCGACATCCAAATAAAAAAAATTACGTATACAGAAAGTTGAATAAAAAACACTCAACCCAGCTAAAGAAGTTTCACTTCAAAAATGTAAAGTTCCTAAGCCTGTGAACTCAAACAAACTCAAAAGCTCAAGCGGTTAAAGATAACCAACCCAGTAGAATCGTAAGTACGTTATAACCACTTGTTGAAATACTACTAGCTGGAATTACCACTGCAACATTCCGTAACGACCTATTTTCGGCCAATTACACTATTGTTCAAAATCATAATATCTTCCCACTGCTCGTAAGCGGAGCGGTATTGGAAATAACCCAACAATTGATTGAGTACGTGTTTGGCTTCATAAGATTGAAAGCTCTGTTATTCGTTATAGTTGTAAATCTGTGGATATTAGGTACAGTCATAGGCAAAAATATCTTACACTTACACAACATTCAAACACGATTTTCTCTTAAAATAGTGATCGGAACCTTGAGCAAAGCTCGATATTTCATAATAGTATCGTCTCGAAAATTATGTGCGAGCATCTTCGAGATTCTTCTTCTTCGTCGGTACACTTTTGTCGTCTGGTCGTGGTCATCTACACCAATATTATAAAGAGCAAAGATTTGTTTTGTTTGTTTATACCGAATAGGCTCCGAAACTACTGAACTGATTATGAAAATTCTGTCACCAGTAGAAAGCTACATTATTTCTGAGTGTCATAGGCATTATTGTAAAAAAAATAGAGATCCTCATGAAAATTGCAACAATGTAACCCAAAGTAGCAAAATGTTGCCTATAAAATTCATTCTTTGGCGTGCGCTGAGAAAACTATTGATGATACCTAAAAATTACGTAGTACATAATTAAAGTACTTATTATTACCTAAAAAAAAGTCTGTAAGAGTGTTTGTCTCACTATCACAGTTAAGTCACAATAGCAGCTTTTGTGTTTTAAAATTTTATTAAATCGCAGGTAGAAACAAAAGTTGGTTACGAGTACATTCGTATTGTATTCGTAATATTCCGTATTCAAATAAATAGTTTAACAAATTGGTTGGCATGTAGGTAGGGTGAGGTAGGTGGGTAGGTAGGTAGGGTAGGTACGTAGGGTAGATAGGTAGAAGTTAGGTAGATAGCCAGTTGACGGGAGCAAAGCCGCAGGGATCAGCTAGTAAGACCTAAAGGAAAGAAGACATCGGGTTGCCATGATTCGGGTCACCATGCTATGTGATGATTTCCATGTCTCTCTATCGGCTAAGACTCGTGCACTCATGCAATGGGCCGCCTGCCGACTTGATCTGGTCGGTCCATCGCATGTGCGATCTTCTGTGGCTTGTATTGCAATACTTTAGGAGAAAATCACTTTTGAATCTTTAGTACTCAAGCGTAAGGTATTAATGCTCATGACTGTACTTACTGTTTCCATGCTATAAAGATTATTTTTGTGGTTATAGCCAGGAATTTTGATCAAAAATATAAATATTAAGACATTTAATTATAAACATTTCATGCCAAATTAATCTACCGATGAACTCATGTGAATCGGTTTTTCTTTTACTCGATTGAATTTGCACGTCCGTGAACCCATTCTAAATATAAGTATTTTAGCTTATTCTAGAATTAGCGGTGACTTTAAATTGGTGTGAAAATCAGTCATGCAACGGATATGTGTTTCAAAGGGGGGTATTACACTATCATATATTATCTAGGATCACATATCTACATGTCATATTCATATGAAAATGTAATATTTGATAAAAGGTTTTTAATATTTGTCGATAGTTGGGATCCTAGAAACAGGAGCAGGACGGAGTTAACAAGACAAATAGCTCTGTCCCTTTTTGCTGTCGCACTATGATAGTTTTAATACGTTATTGTATAAGGGCCCCTGGTCTTTCCAAATTAAATCTTGCTATATTGAGTTATGTATTAAATTTATTTTTCATAATTGCCTGATGCAAAATCCGTCCATAAAAATGTGATTTTGCCTTTTCTGTTTTGCTACTGCCATATTCTAAATTCTAAGGTAAATATTGTGACGGTTTTATTGACGGAATAAAATAAGTTGGCGTTAGTTCACAATATGCTTAGTGGATGTGGAATTACAAAATGATTGTTAAGAACAATGCTGTATTTATGTACGAGTATTTATTAAAACTTCATGCAATGTACAGGTACATAGACGGACTTAATACCTGAGGCACACACTGCGACACACTGCCAAAGCAATATTAGTACAAACAACCGACTTGTCCTCCATTGCAACCAAATATGTCAAAAAATAGGATCAAAGAACTATGATAATGTAATACACAGATATGATTCTAGAGGGCATATATTTAGGATAAGAGATAGGATTATATGTATCATCCTTACTATAGTGTAATACATCCCTAAGGAATGAGGAGTTAGTGTCGTGAGGAAATTTTTGAGTATGAATGGGGATAGCTAAAAAGATTCCGACGAATTGAGAACCTCCTCCTTTTTTTGAAGTCGATTAAAAAGAGGAGGCAAAGCCAAATCAACGATGGAACATCATCATCATCCTTTTAATGTTCCCACTGCTGGGACACAGGCCACCTCTCTGTGAAAGGGAATGGGTCGTAATCCACCACGCGGGCTCATTGCGGTTTGGTAGATTTCACATGTCTTCGAATTTTTGGATCTAGGACATGCCAACTTCCTCACGATGTTTTCCTTGACCGTTTTGAGAGCAGTGGTGGTGAAATAATTTACACAAAGTAAAGCACCTACCTGAGTTCGAACCCACAACCTATAACTTGTAAATCGCAGCCGTTACCACTGGGCACCACTGCTCTCACTACGATGGATAGTCTCTATTAGTGATGACACGACTAAAAAGGGATAATTACTACGTTGACGACCGACAGAGAAGAATGAAAGAAGAACTCGTAGACATTTTCCGAGCACAAATAAATTGGTATAAAGACAAAAGAATGTACGATGACGATAGGATGTACGCAAACACGCTATTAAACAAATCCAATCCAAAACCTCATTCATAAGAAACAGGTCAAAAAGTAGATAACGTAAAAAAAACGGCAAACAAACAAATCCCTTTACTTTTGTAAACTAATTCAAAACATTTTATATTTTTCTTCCTTATATGTGTTCATCACTTGAAAGGGTAAGGTATTCAACTAACGAAATACACTACATAGTAGGGAGTATGTAACATTAGGTATACGAGGATTGAGGGAGTACTACCACAAATTAACCCGTATTTAAGGCGCAGATTCCCTTGAGTAGCTGATTTTAAAATGAGAATCACGTCTAAACGGCTAGTCGTAATTTTTTCGAAAAAATATATGTTACATAAGCCCATTTTCTTAATAATTTGATCTAAGCATATTTTGAGTCTTATTCGTATAACACAGTGTAATTAATTAGTAAAGTTATGTCTAAAACGCACAAAAACACGACAACCGCATCAAAACCGCTGGGCGTATTTTAATGAAATCGACACCATCTCAAAGACAATTTAATTATCTACATTTTGATCTGAAGCTTTTTTTTTTAAAGTCGTAGAATAATAAGGAAAGTACAAAAAACTACTAAATTTTGGGTCGCGCGGGTACGAAACGAGTGCGCGTTTTGTTCCCTCAAGGTCGTTGGCGTTAGTCGTCGTCTTAAGCCACAGCACTATTGAATTACTCTCCAAATTTCGCTGCTTAGAGATCATTTTGCCGAAGCAAACAGTCGAATAGGGCAGAACTAGCTTAGTAGATTTATTTATTTATTTTATGTAACCATTTATGCACACACACATAATATACAGACAAGAAGAAGAAATAGAACAATAGGTACATAGGTGATGCTTATTTCTATAGAAATCTCTTCCAGCATACCTGCGAAAGGAAAGATGAAAAAAAGAGATATAGACATAATGTGTAGAGTTGAAAAATAATAAACATAAAACGATTCATAACAAAGTAATAACTAATAAACAATACCGATAACAAATAAATATACCTACTATCATAACAATATATACAAACATATTTGTAAAATAAATATTAAAACAATAAATACTAATACCTACCTATATATATATATATATAAAATAATAATACATAAATAAATATGCAACTATGACGGAATGGAAAGGTAGTGGTCTTTCACTCTTCTTTTAAAAACTGCAAGAATTTTGCAGTCCCTAATGTCAGGCGGTAGAGTTCCACAATCGCACGGCGTGCACAGTAAAAGAGTAGGAGTAGAAATCGGTAGTGTGGGAAGGGATATTAAGGATAATTTTAAGATGCGACCTGCAAAGTGCATCGGAAGGACGGGAGTAAGAAAAGCGTTTATATTAAATACTATAGGAATACCTGAACAAAATGATTATGATTGTGATTGTATTGTTGTGTGCTGTTGTGATGTGATGTATGTAATGATTGTATTTAAGTTTTTTGTTATTTTTATGGTGCGCCTGGGGGATGCATATGTCCAGCAGTCGACGTCTTTCGGCTGAAATGATGATGATGATGATGTGGTATGCGTCGTGCCTGGAGCAAATAAACTATTTTTCTTTCTTTTCTATCTTTTTGTCTATACTGTTTCCACCGGAAACAACATGAATTTTGGATGATTGTTTTATGTGTGGCTTTCGCAATTAATTTCGAAAATCTAGATTCCAAATTATTTGAGTATAACGATTACATCATTCAAACGACATCCATATGCCGCATCAATGGTGGCCGATAGAAGCAAACCATCGGGAAGTCAGGATGTTAGGTTAAAACATCGTGTATGGTGCGGGTGGAAGGTTAGGTGGGTAAAATCGTGAAAATAAAATCACACAAATTATTCGATACACTGGGTTTATTCAAATAGACACAGTTACAATATTTGCTCACAAATATTACGGATCGACCGTGATTCTACGATGTCTTAGCTCTAAGGCGGTCAGTACTCAACTGCCATAGTCTGCTGTCCCCACCACGCAAGTGGTTAGAAAAAGCGCGCCAATGCGTAGTTGTTCTTGATTTGACGCCAGGGGCGTGCTTGTGATTTGTTTTGACGTCCGTATTATTGACTAAACACGACATTTTTTTAAATGTACCATCGTTTAATTTTATAAATGATCGAGTTCAATGCTTTAATTACTAAAGTGCAAGTAAAAAATTTGTTAGTCGGAATCAGAAGTCCATTCAATGAATATTTCTTTATGTAGCTTTTGAGAATTGGCACAACTTTCTTAACTATGCATCTCTCTAAAACGGATTCTGAAAACAGTTCTGTGTACAGAACCTAGATAAACATCTCTTCTCGGAGATATCTTTTGAGTGACACCGGGATCTGAGAAGAACTTGCATTAATACCAGTTTTTTTTAGTTCCTAATTAGCTACCTACTCTGATACCTGAAACCTTGAAAGCGAATGGTTATTAAATTCACAGGCCCAAATACATCACAAAAGGTTTCAAAGGTCTGAAAATAAAAACTTCTATTTCTGTCAATTTTAACTTAAACGTGAATTTGCATAAAAATAATACGACGTCGGCGTTCAAAGAAAAAGAAATAACACGACAAGATAAACAGGCTCTACTCTGAAATAAAAAGTTTTAAATAGATGAGGGCCAGAGAGAAGACAAGGAATTCTTCCAATTGAAGATTAAAGTTCTTTATAAGTCAATTGAACTTTTGTAAGTTTAAGAAACTTTTGCTGTACTATTGGCCTAATTGATTCATGACGAGTCTTAAGCGTATTTTTACTATTGAAATTTTAATACAATTAGGTCGCATTTTGTTTAAACTTAATACATTTTATTTTCTTAGCAATAAACTTGTTATCAATTTATGCATGGAGTAATGCTCTCACCTCTGGGACGGATCTGCCAAATACCAGCTTGATGCACTTGAGTTGATTGACAGACGGGCGAAGAAGCTTATTGGCAACGATGCACTGGTCGCATCAAAGCTCTAGAGCCTCGAACATCGACGCCGAGTTACCAGCCTGTCGGTTTTTTATCGGTTACATTTCGGGGAGTGTGCGACGGAACTGCACAATTTGATTCCACCTAGCCCTTTCCATCATCGGACTACAAGACGTACGGCCATGCGCCATTGGTACACACACCGATTCGCACAAAGTGTTTTGCTAATCCTTTCATTGTGCGCACAGCTAATAAGTGGAATGCCCTTCTGGAATCTTTGTTCCCTGATAGCTACAACCTTGAGGTCTTTAAGTCAAAAGTGAATAGGTTACTTCTATGCAGGCGTGTTTCACGGTAGACCACATCATTGCTTGCCATCAGGTGAGATAGTGGTCAAACGCGAGCCTATAGACTATATAAAAAAAATAAAGCTCATACACCTTTCTCTATTATTAGTGCTTATAATCTCATGATAGGGTAACTAAATATTAACATGTTTTTTTATTTGAAGTTACTAGGGTAAGCGTATCTTTACTTACTAACTTCAATTACAGCCATAAACTTCTCTTTGAAGAAAACTTAAAATCAGCACTGAAGCGTCAGAGTTTGCTAAATTAATCTTCTTGTTTTCTAGCCATTTTGCTCTGCCGTCGACGAAGATCTACAACTTCATCTTTGTGCTGTATTTTATTTTGTATAATGTAGTTTCTATCAGCGAAACAATTTTCGCTATCGGACAAGTTCTTCCTGAGATTACTTTTAACAAACATATAAACAAACAAACACATAATTGTATCACTTTATAAAACTGGTACAAATTGCAATACCTATGTTTATACCTGTTTACTATTTAAGGTTATTTTTTTTATTTATGTACACACAAAACACTTAACAGAGAAAAAATCAAATACAGATACAAGAGCCCAAAGGTACTGCTTATTTCAATGGAAATTTCTTACAGCAGACCTGCGACTAGAAAGTTGGATGATAAGTTAGATGATTTCCTTATTTCTTTCGACACAGTGTGTAGAAAGAAATAAGGAAACTTAAAATAGACTATTATAACTTAACTATGTAAATATAAATTACACATGTACATGTTAAAAATACATACACATAATAAATAAAATTATAAGATGGTGGAGAGGTAATGTTCTTTGACCTGTTTCTTAAATAACGATACATTTTTAGAGTCACGGATTTTAGATGGAAGTGAGTTCCACAGTCGTACTGCATGAACAGAGTAGGAGTGGGAATAGATATTAGTATTGTGGGAGGGGAAGTTTAGATAAAGTTTTAGGTGGGATCTAAACTGGACATCGGCAGGGCGAGTAAAGGAAAAGCGATCACGCAGGTATTCAGGGTGCGTAGGGTTAAAAAGGATGTTGAAAAGGAGACATAATACTCGAGTGTGCCTGCGAAGACGTCTAGGGAGCCATTTGAGATCCTTGCGGAACTGAGAGACATGATCGTATTTCCTCAGACCGAAAACAAAACGTATACACAGATTTTGCAAGCGCTCAAGTTTATTTAAGAGCTCCTCCGTGGCATCCAGATAGCAGGCATCGGCGTAATAGAAGATCGGCTGAATTAGAGCTTGAGCTAGATATATTTTGGTTTTAAACGGCAAAAGGTTTTGAAGTGATTTCAACGAGCGAAAAGAAAAGTGCACCTTACGACTAACCTCATTTACTTGATTAGTTAAATCTGTTAAAATATTTCTACCACTTAGTTCCCAAATATGAAAGTCTTTCAAAGAAAACAGACTGACACTAAATCATGTACCCGCGCCGCACAAAGCTTTCAGAATTTGTGAATACTTACAAAAACCCATTAACATTTTATCAAGCCACCCTTTGTTTGTCCAACGAACACTTTCAGGTCTTTCAGGGATGCTCACAAATTCATTTTAATTGGTTTGTTATCGTTTATTTTACGTACCTAAGTCTACAAGACTACCTGTGTAATGTCAACGACAACATTTGAGAAACAGAGGCCGTAAAAAAGACAATACATTTTTATTAGGGAGAATATTAACTGTATCGTTGGTTCTGAGGTGGCAAAAATGGTTGTCATGATCGTTGGGTATCTTAATTACCGTAACCGTTTTTAGAACAAAAATGGCGTCGATACCGCAGGTTCTCCTCTCTGACTTGTTTGAAAACACGCCTGCACGGGCCATGCCTTCAAATGATACCGTTTTATCGTTTTTCGCGCATGTTCAAAATGTTTGCTGGGTATTATATATTGTAAACAACAATTGCGAACAATGCATTAGTATGTAAAGCGTTTTCTATACAAAAATCTCAGTGATAGCAATTTGGATTTGTTCCCAGTTGCTGCCAATTATTAAATTAATTTTAAATTAAATTTTATTAAAAAATCAGACAATTTTGGAGTCAATTTTTTGTTAGTACACATCGTTATAAATGTTAGTAATCAGTACATGACACAAAAATAATTCTAAGAATTTATTATAATTAGAGATATCCAAGTATAAATGAAATAAGAAAGACACAAATTTAAATTACGATTAAAATGTCACAGAATTAAAATATAAAAAAAACTAAAATGACACAAAATTAAAATGTCAGAAAATTTAAAATTTTAATGCCCAATTATAAAAATTCATAAAACCAAAATGACATAAAATGTCAACAACGGCGCAAATATTGGCAGTTATTTGTTTGAGCCGTTTGGGGTTGAGACATTAGGTCCATGGGGTCCGAGTGCTCATCGAGTGTTTCGAGACATTATGTCTCGAAACACTCGATGAGCACTCGATAAACGGTTAGTCGACTGTTCGCGTGACCAGAGGGCTGGCCTTTTCTTCAGCCAGAGAATCAGCATTGTCATTCAATGTGGCAATGCTGCCAGCGTTCTGGGCACGTATCCCATTGACATCGATATGGACGAATTTTTTGATGCGTTATAATAATAATAATTTAATAATAATTTTTATTGTTCCAAAAACACAGTGTTACAAATTATATTTTTCCACCAGATATTGATGCAAAGACTATGCAATACAAAGTAGTAGTTAACTTTTAGTGGAAAAGATCACCTGTTTCCTGTACTAGTTATAGAAAACTGTATCACAGGAGACAGGGCCTTCCGTTTACAGCGTATTGGCAGTACATGTATGCCGTGTTTGTTGGAAATAGCTAATTATTTAATAAAAGGAATACATGCAAAAGTAGGAACAAGTTGGTAATTAAAAGAAAGTAACTGTAGGTGTGGGTGTACTGTGTAGGCGTGCTGTGTATATGTGTTGAGTGATGTATGATGTGTGTGTGTGTGCGTGTGTGTGTGTGTGTGTGTTTGTGTGTGCGTATGTGTGTGTGTGTGTTTGTGTGTGCGTATGTGTGTGTGTGTGCGTTTGTGTGTGTGTGTGTGTGTTTGTGTGTCTGTGCGTGTGTATGCGATTGCTCGTGAGTGTGCAGATTTCACTGTAGAACTATATCGGTTGCACAAGAAGGCTTTCAGTGTCACTATATGAGAGTTTCAACAGCCAATCACGCAACAGTAGTTTGCATTTTGAGAACGAATGCTCGTAAATGTTAAGTTGTTTGTTTGCTTTGTTATAAAGACGAGGACCGAGTACATAGAAATGTCGACTAGCAAGAGTGGTCTATGGCGTACGGTGGGACATACATGGCTCTTGCGTCGTTTTCTACTCATGAGCCCTGCGACATACGTGAGAGAAGAGTGTTGGCGCAAAATTGATTGAAGGACAAAGAGCTGTCTCACAGATAGAAGTTTACATTCGCTATGTAACAAAGATGTAGGGTACATGCGTGGTTTCTTGTATATAACTTTTAAGACAGCTCTCTGTGCTCTTTCAACTTTTAGAAACGCCGTGACATAAGCACCACCCCACGCCGAAATACAGTACACAAGAAGGGACTGTGCCAGAGCATAATAAACAGCTGTAAGCGAACCACTCTGCAAAGTCGATCGAAGCCTTTTGAAGTTAAATATGAGTCTGCGGACACGCTCTGTCAATACCTTTAAATGCGTGTGCCAATTCAAGGTGGAGTCAAGGAACACACCAAGGTACTTGACATTACTTGCCCTCTCTATGCATTGGCAATTGCAGGTCTGTGTGTTTGTGTCAAGACAACTATGGGCCCTGAGGGAGAGCAAATTACTTGAGGGTTGGGATTGAGTGGAAAGTGAGAAAGCGAGATAATTCGTTTTAGCGATATTCAAAGTGAGCAAATTAGCATTCAACTACGTCATAACAATTCTGAGAGAAGATTGATGATGGAAGATTAGAAATATTCAGTTGTATATATTATTTGAATTATAAATAAAAATACCTTAACAAATGACAGAAAATTATAAACCAAAAAAGAATAATAAATCTAATAACTACATTAAATACAGACAAACTAGTCTTATTATAACTAATAACTACTAGGTACAACTACTTTTATATTATGGGTGGTCGTCTCTTTAAGGGAACTTCTTTATCCGCTGAAGAACGGACGTAATACACTTTGCTTCTTGTTTGATTGTGATGCTTTGTTTGCTTTGTAAATATTTAAACATAAAGCGCCGACAAACTTATAGTCAACTTAGTTATAATTGTTCTCTGTTTAAGTTCACATTAAGTTTGTTTAAACATTGTTTATATGTCAAGTTTGTCTTGTTTGTCATGTATAACTGGGTCAAGTAAATGTACAATGTTATTTGTTCAAACAAAGCTAATTGCCATGTATACTGTGGAGTTGGTAGCTAATATGTACATGCATAGAGGAATGGCTTGAGGATTTTATCGGTTTGTGAAGTTCCGGCAGTGAAGTGAACACGATCAAATATCAGAAAAATATGACCGTGCTTACTTAGGTGAACTAAACCTGAAGTGAACTGACACTAGTCAATCCCTAGCATCAATTTGATTGAATTGATATCACACTCCAAGTTCAGCTAACCTAAACTTTCACGGCCTTATTTTTATAGAAGTACAGAAAAGTTTGAGAGATTCAAACCGATCGTGTGATCAGTAGATTTTTCGTTTTCAACTATTCTGTCTAGACCACGTCTCAGACTTGCAGTGTCACCTTTGTCACTACGATCTACAGAAAAACACCTGCACCTGTACTTTTCTCTTTCTACAGGGCGGTCAAAGGACAATGGCAGAAGCCCATACATTGCTTTAGCTGAGATTAAATTCCTTCGTATTTAAATCAAACATATCTGGTGTAACTCAGGATCATCTTCTGAATTAGTTTGTGCAAGAATTTTTGTTCGAGAATGCCGAGAATAATAGATATTCGGTTATGAACTTTTGTAACTTATGTCTAACTTTTAATAATTTTATTTATTTATATATGCTTTATTTTAGGACACCAAGTTAAAACATAGAAAAGGAAACTTAAATCTAAAATACATACAACGGGCGGCCTTATCGCAAACCGCGATCTCTTCCAGGCAACCTGGAATGGACAGTGATAGCCTGAACACGAAATGGGGTAACTTTTAATAATGTGTTTAATAGGTAATCATATTCAATTTCGAAGAAGTAAAAGGGCAACATCGCATTAGTATTTCTCTTACTTAGTTATTTTAGCATGAAATGTAAAATGTACTCTTTAGAACGAGTATATATATATAAACTAAGCAACTTTGACGTGAATTAAAAGGTCGTCGTCAACAACCAAGCTATATTTTGTTTTAGACTTGGACACTAGTCTTTTTGTCTACCATTAATTGAAATTAGGTAATTCATTTATTTCTACTACTACAGTATTCTTACCTACCTGCAAGGAACACCTACACTTAGACAAACTATATTGTTAATTTATTTTCTCCATTTAATTATATTAAAATACAACAATGATATGTACTTACCGTAGTTACTACTTGACACTGGCATAATAAGTATAAAATGGCAACACTAACCTAATGAAACTTAACGAAAAACTCAAATAACTTTAATTTTAAATGTTTGTTTTTTATCAGTTACTGTTATACTTTAAAAAGGCGTAGACAATTAATGGAATTTATTTCATATCTATCTCAATTTCAGACGCAGCTATGATTTCGCTATTGTTATTAGCGACTTTATTACTCAGTATATTCTCCGTCAATGGAAGCTAATCTATCGCCCGCTGGGAATACTGAAGGCTGTGGGCCGACAAGCAATTGCAATGCTTGTCAGACAGACAGCTAGTTTGGTTGTACAAGAGTGAAATTCAACCGTAGTACCAGTTTGTCTAATAGACACAGAAACATTTGACTTCACTAAGCGAAGTCTGTTTCTCCGTCTGTCATTTATGATCAAAGTTAACTAAAATGTAGGTATGCAAATTGGGTGCAGATATGAATGCAAGTAATAGGAAAATTTGCAAGTACAGGGTACGAATGAGGTACAGTACAACAATTTTTTTTATGTCCCTCGGCAAACTTCGTGTTTCTTGAGTCATCGGCTATCTATCAATTGCCCTTTGCACTCGGTGAAGAACGGTATCTTTCAATCAACTCGGAAGTATATAGAGTTGTTTATACTCTTTTAAATTAAGGTTACACTAGTCGATCATTCTTCCATACAAACGTAGTCTGGCGATTACTCCACTGTTTGACGAAGTACGTTCAAAATAAAAAATTATATCAATTTGTCTCATCACTACTAGCCCTGTAAGAAAAAAAAAAGTAAAAAAAAATATTAGAAAGTTATGAGCGTCGAACGTTCCATATTCCAACACTAATTTGAACGCATCTTTGGGCGAAATAAATACCATAAGAAGAAGGAAAATAGCAAAACGGCCACCAAACAGGGATAGATTAGTAGTTCTAAAATGCAAATAATTTTATTTTGAAATTATACATTTAGTCGTTTTTTCATGATATCTAGACTCCCAAACGTTTGTTTATAAAATTTCGCGCGCTCGTTTTCGTCCTAAATCATCATCAATTTCACTATAAACTTGCAAAAGTGCTAATTCGTACGCGAACTAGCTACTTACTACTCATCACAGCATCTATCTCTTTCGCACGTGTTGTCGGATGAGTTAGCATGTATTTTAACCCCGCACACAAAATAGTTTGTGCCGTCGAATAGGGCAACCTTAATGTAATTTATTTTAAAAATGGGAGGAAAGCTGCTGCGTTAAAAAGAAAATAGTTTTACAGCTCTTTATAGTTCACACGGAAATCATAACAAAACAACAATAAAGTACTCAGTTCTGAATTCAAATTATTATACACGATAAATCTAATAATTTATACTGTAATATAAAATGAAATAGTGTAAAAGTGTAAATGTAAAAGAAAATAGTTATACTGTACTTTACCTACTCAGAATTAGTTTGTTGAACCAATTTTTTTTTGTAAAAAATGGAAAGATCATATATATAACTTTTCGTACAAAACTATTTTTAATATTTTTTTTTCATTGTAATTACAAAGTAAAATCCAATCGAAAATATTTTTTTGAATCCAGTACCGAACACACCCCGACAGTTTTCCGAACAAACCCAAGCCCGTGTGACGTCACAACGTTCATTTCTACTCATTGTGGCACATAGCTTAAACTTGTTATTATCGTCAATATATTGATGAATATCGAATATATTTATGATAAATATCGAACCTTAAAAGTTATCGTGCTTGCTTCGTTTCATTATGTACAAACACTACAAAAAGATCCCCATTAAATGTGTTTCGCGCAATAGCCAAGTACCTAGCAACTAGATTACAATTATAATGTGTTAATTATGTTGTTATCTTGTTTTAATTTAGTATTAGATCCGTATTAATTTCTTACTTTGATCATTAAAGACTGAGAAAAGTAAATTTTTAAGGGAACTTTCGAGCAAAGTTGACATTGTTGTATAATTGCGTAACTTGAAAACTTGATTTTTTGTTTATGGAGATATATTCATTATTTTATTCTTAAATGACAGATATAGGCGTAATACTAATATTTATGATTGAATTATGAAAATCGGTCGACGCATTTTAGAGATATTTACTGACGAATTAGTGTAAGGAAAATCTACCAAGTTAATATTTTCACGTTTATGTTCTATAAACTTTTAAGTGTTTGTAAATATGTAATATAGATATTAGTGTTTAATATTATTAAGGGATATGTAAATAATAGGAATTAACGAAAATGTTATGTTTATGTATAAAAATAAATATGATAATATTTAGTGGTATCTCATGAAACTTTTTGATAGCTAAAGTCGAAGTTTCGCGCTAATCGTGTTTGTTTACTTTTTATTTTACACCAATATCACCTACCCATATGTAAAAACGATTACGTTATGACAATTATGTTTCTAAATGTACCTGGTAAACAACAATAACTAACACCGGTCCACTAACACGGAATATTCATTACGACTACCTACTTTATTTATGTTCAAAACTTCCAAATCGTCCATCAGGTGCGTATATTATCGACATTAGCCTTTATGAATCCTTTATCACACATCACTAAATAAAATTTGTTGTTTAATAATATTTATGCACTAATTTTCGGATATTTTTAATCAATCCACGTGTAGTTGACACTGTATTATCGTGATTTCCTTGAACGTTATGACGTCACCAACATGGCGACTAATCGTGGCCCGTTCGTAGTCACGTGGTTCTTTTCAAAAGTTTATCGATTTCAATTGCTTATAAAAAAAAATTAAATAAATATTTAAGAGTTTTTTGAAACAACAATATAATTTAAAATATGTAAAGTTTCGAAATACATAACAAAAATCGTCAACATTTTTTAATTCAACATCCCAATTGCACCTATTTGGTTTTTTAATTAGGTGACCAATCTGGCAGATAGTCTGTAGTTTCACTTGGATCATACCACGCAAACTTGAATACAGAAATACTTCTGTAAATCCTTACAGTACTTCCCGTATCTACTTTAAGGATTATTGGGATATTTCTGTTCTACGAGTATTTTGGTATCGAGCAGTGGTTGCCCAGTGGTAACGGCCGCGACTACGTGTCGTAGGTCGTAGGTTCGAACCCAGGCAGGCACTTTGTGTAAATTATTTCATCATCACTGCTCTCAAAACGGTGAAGGACAACATCGTGAGGAAACCGTCATGTCCTAGAACCAAAAATTCGAAGACATGTGACATCCACCAACCCGCACTAGCCCCGCGTTGTGGATTAGGTCCGTTCCCTCTCATAGAGAGGAGGCCAAAGTGAGGGTGCAAAATGTTGAATACAGGCCTGCGGATCACAAGCCAAAAGGCAACACTGGGGCCCATGAGCAATTTTGCGAATCTTGGATCCTACAAGGTCTATATCCGCGAAACCACGATACGCGGCAGCGGTAACTAGGGGGTTGTTTTTTGGGATACCGATTCCCGTATAGCTGGAAAGTGATAGCCCTACAATTCCACATGCATACACAACTTACATCTACAACTTACATTTGTCCCCGTGGTGGTGTCCTAGTCTCGTTCAATCCCGTGTCAGGGCGGTGGTTATAGGAGGAAAATATATATAATAATAAGGGAAAACCGATGTGGTCTGGACCGCGATTCCCGGCAGACCGCTAGACACGTTCCCGACAAAAATACTTCGCTGCGCGCGAAATATATACACAAACAAATGCACGGGCGATTCACAGTACCACTCGCGGATCGCGAACGTAATTTCGAATAACGATTGGTTTGTTGTTTACCTTTAGTAAGTAAATCTACTTCTTATTATATTCCTATGTATTCACTATAACACGTGTGGTTGAATAATACATAAGAGAGCGGCTAAAGTCTGAGCTACCGAAACTCGAGTGACTGTGGTTCCAAATAATGCTAACATAGTTACATAGTTATTTACTCTGATTTATTTAAATACTGAAATTTTGAAAATAATCGATACTAAAAGGGAACTATGGTAATCTGCAATTTAAATATTTTATGAAGGGTCAGAATATGTTTAGTTTTAAATATAGGAAAAAGGTAAAGCCCACATCTATTATCTCTGCACCACCCTAAGGTCGACGGAGCTTTACTTTGTGTAATTTATTTCATCAGCACTTGGGGGTTACCATACGCTCTTAAAATAAGGTTATTTCCATTGTGCATAAGGGGCAGATGTATATGACTTGTATACATCTGTATTGTCTTCATAGTCACACCATGATAATTTTGACATGTCGTGGTAAGGGGGCAGATCTCAAAACGGCGAAGGAAAACATCGTAAGGAAAGTGGCATGGCCTAGAACAAAAAAATGCGAACTTTGCGGCGTACGAGTATTCATGGCCTCAATGCGACGTCAAACAACGTTAGATGCTAAGGCATTTCATTGAAAAATATCTAACTTCACATACTCATCGCATATTGACGATGCTTTCAAGGATAAGTCAGATTAAGCACCCACGCGAACAAACCGCTTTAGCAATGTATGAAATTACGTAGTATACATAAGTACGATGTAATCTCCTATAGATATACCTCCATATTGCGATAAGGTCCGATGCATGTTTTTGTTACTGAAATCCGATAACCTTTTGATAAAAATGACATCATAATTGTATGTTATTTTGTGTGATTTTTGGTATTAAGTTGCATTATATGGTAGGTATTAAGTTGATACAACATAGCATCACGCCTGTATTTTTAGAAGAATTGCAGAAGATTACCTATTGTGCCAATATAAAAAAGAAGAAATACTTAAGAGGAAATATGGGCAGTGAGCGCCGACTGAATTTCCTAAGTAAAAAGTCATAATACGAGATTTGGCTCTCGTCTATTTCCTCCTCCAATATTGGACCAATCTACAACCGATGAGCTCGTAGCTAAATGCCACGAGTAGATTTCTATGACATGAATTTTCTGTAATGACGTTTTTTTCATCAGACATTTTGACTTGTTTTCTTGTCAATAGAAATTTGAAAATTCGTAAAATGTATACGGCCAATTTGACAAATCAAAAAACAGGAGAGATGGCAATCCGTCTTGTAGCGGAACGCTTCACTATTTACACTATTTGGGCATTTTTCTATCTAAATGCCACCCACCCAGTAAAAATCCAGATCCCAGACTGCTTCTGAAAATTTCCACTTTGCCTGATCCTGGAATCGAAGTCAAGTTATCCTCATCAAGTTGATCTTGATGCCCCGTTAAGGCACAGGTTTAATGGACCTGTCGATTTATAACCACAAGCTACTTACTTGTTCTGCCAAATCTTCATAGCAATATGGCAATAATCCATTATGCACCTTGTAACAGCTGTTGTTACTCGGTCGCTAGGCCCTATATAGAATGTAGATCTGACAGAATAAAAAAATCATTTTTTTAATTTATTTTGTGAGTGTCTTGAATCAAAATACTATCATATAGGGCAATACAGGACATTATATGGCCATTATAGGGCATTATAGGGTCTGTGTGAACTTGGCAGATAATTTTCCTGCCATATTTAATTATACTCTGCTGTAAATGAATATATAAGTAGGTCGTAATAGGTAGTTTACTCACACTGCTACCCTCAAACCATGCATTTTAATTTTATGTACTTCAAATGGATGAAGTTTATGTTATTAGTTTACTTTTGTTCAGATTTTTTAAATTAAATTCCAGAGACATAAATCTATATTCTTATTTCCTTTGCCCACAGTTCTCCACGCAAAAGCGGCGATGTGGTCGCGGAAGCAGTCAGTTTGCAGCGCCGTCAGTGGAGTGTCTCGTGGAGACGAGGTGGAACAGCCTGGCAATGGGGTACAGCTGTACCCTTTCGCTATAGGCCTTAGAGTTAGAGTATTACAGGTAAGAAGGATAAGTATACACATTTAGGAAGTTATTTTATTGGGTCCTTCATCATCGCGATGTAGAACAGCTCGGAGTACAGCTGTACCCCTTCGCCATTGGCCTTAAAGTTAGAGTTTTACAGGTAACGGCTATTAGAGTACCTATCTAGTTTACATGTTGTTATATTGGCTTCTCCATCTGATGGAGTACAACTTCATTATAGCTTTTTTGCTTTTAGAATTCGAATATTGCAGGTAAGATGGATACGAGTGCTATAGATTCATTATTCAACGACTTTTCCATTATTCTATCCGAACACAGGCAAAAGTATAAGGTAGGTAAGTATAGTATATAATACACACATATTTAAGCTAAAGTTCTATTTCATGTAATAAGGGCGAAGGCTGGGTAGACTCTTAAGTTGAGCAAAGATTAACTAAGCTTCCTGACTAAGAATTTCTCAGGAGCAATCTGATGACAGGATTTTTGCCCACTCAGTGATCATTGTTCAGCCTTCTAACAACGGCAATTATTGCCACTGCAAATGGCAGCTATAGGTGTTCTACAAACAATTAAGCGTTATAAAAGCAGCAAAGTTTAAATCGCTTTACTTTTAAATCAGATGATCCAGCGATTTCTAAACTGCTCCTAAAATTAGCTCATAGAGTAATGCAATTAACTGGAACGGAGTCCAGATTAACATAGCTTATAGCTAGGTGTAACAGCGCTGGTGCTGAACATTATTAGATTAGGTAATCAATCATGAGTGCTGAGACAATTATAGTGTTATGTGATTAGTGTAGAGGAACCAAGGGCGTTAAGGGCATTGGACATTGCTCTTTTAAGCACACTGTTCTTAGAAAAATAATAACAAAAACGTTACGCGCTTAGACCAAGGGTTATTAGCGTTAGTAGTTCTTCTCTTCTACAAATCCAAAAAAAAAAACATCCTATCTTTCTGTCAGTTTCTGTATCCCTATCACATAATGTATAAACCCAACAAAGCAAGAGTAGACAGGCATCTTCTGGGCTCGCTGCTATACCGTAGATACCATGTATGGCTATACATGAGGTATCTACGAGAGGTATCTGAGAGGCTTCTCATCAAGTTAGATTAAAATTGCAAGGACTGTCTCACTAAGAAATAAAAACACACCCACTGTCGAGGTGGGGGGGCTCAGTAGCCGTGGCTTGGTCACCCACGGTGAAGCGAAGAGGAACTCGAGGAGGGGCCGCTCGTCAGGGCTTTTGACGATTAAGCCGACCACGTAGCGGCCAACTAGTATGTTGCGGTGCCGCTTGGTACAGGCGACATCGCACCTGAGGCGGGCTGCGATGTCTTATGGAGCGTCCCAGGTCCCATACGATATCACGGCTGAGGGTTGGAGGCCGCGGCGGGAGAGGAGTGCCGGTATTACGGTGCGCCGCTCTCCCTACCTTCCGCGGCCAAGACGGGGTCACCACCGTCTGATGGCGGACGCGGTAGGGCCGCGAGGGAAGAGGAGTGTCGGTATAGCGATGGCCGCTCTGCGGCCGAAAAATTGTAGGTGGCGGGGCCATTGACCTTGACCCGTCACAAGGGGACCAAGGGTGCCATACACGGGGTCGTTCGGCGCTCATGTGCTGGTTTGGTCCCTTGGGTGATCACGGCGTACAGTCAAAATCAAAATCAAAAATCAAAATCATTTATTTTTATTTTACATAGGCCTACATGGGCACTTATAAAACGTCGACAAAAGGCGCACGGTTCGGGTTGGTCGTTTCCTATGGAGAAGAACCGGCAAGAAACTCCATGGTTACTCTTTTAAAAATATGGTTTGTTTTTACAATATATCAATGTTACAGCATTACTTAGATATGGGGGGACAACGTAGGCCCAACAATAAGACGTTAGAAACTAAACAAGTAAAACGAGATAAAAAGTTATCAGATGTTATCAAGCATTTAGAGATCTAGAAGGCCTACAATGTTCACACATTCACAAAACAATCGGTAAAAGCATCTATACAAAGGTAAAAATAAAATAAAATAAAAGTGTGTTCTGGTGCACCGGTGATGGGGGGGAACTCCCCAGAGGAGGATTCGGTGACGGACAGCCGCGGCGGGTTCGCGGTGAGTGCTAACGCGTGCCCGTGTACCAGCCATAAGCGGTATAGGAGGATACCGTGGAGTTTTAGTGGGTTAGAGTCCCACATAACTTCACTAACTCCCCGTGGTAGTGCAGGGGGTGAAAGTACCAATGATACTCTAATAAAATATCAACTGTTTCATACGGGTAAATTTTGCATTTGCTATTAAATATTTAATTTTTAAGGCGATGATAGCTCAGTGGTAGTGACGTCGGATACCGAGACGAAGGTCGCGGGTTCGAATCCTACAATGAGCTTGAGCTTTCGGTGAAGGAAAACATCGTGAGGAAACCATAGCACGGTGGTAGGGTACTTTGTAGTACCCGCCTGGCTGGCAACCACCCTCAAGTTGAAAATCTGTCGCCAAGCACCTTCCGGTGTGTTCCGACAGCAGCACTTGAGAGCCAGTTCCCTTCTAGGCTTTGTGTACTTACCACCATCGGCCACATCATCACTGACCACGGTGAGATTGTGGTCAAACACAGGCCTAAACATAGTAAAAAAAAAAAAAAAAAAAAATATATATTTTTGGGATAATCTTAAAAATCTTACAGAAAAAGTTGTTTAAAATCGTAAGTACTCTCACCCCCTGAAAAGTTATTAGTGTTTGTAAATAACCCTGTAAACAATTTCAGAACAGCCTATTCTGTGTATATTTCTTTCAACTCGATTAAGCTCAGACCAAGCATCGAAATTAATTTAGGGAGGGAACTGAGGGACTGGGATAAACAGCGGTTGCGGATCAATGTAGCCAATTTGGTGAATGTGAAACGAATCTAATTAGATAAAGAGGCCCGAAGGACACGTAGAACCTTATTTTAAAAAAAATAACCTCATGATTAGTTTAAACAATGCTAAAAGCAGATTCTTAATTAAGAATTTACTAATCAGGATTTAAACCATTTGGATTACCAAATGGTTTAATTTATTTAATTAGGCAGTAATATATAGGTATGGTGTAAAATAGCCAGGAATATTATTTAGATGTAACCTATGGTAAAAGGTGAAGAGAAATACCGTGAGAAAACTGGCATGTCCGGAAACCAAAATACGAAGAAATAGGACACTGGATCCGAGTGGTGGATGTTATGGACCAAGTGATACTTGGTCCATAACATCAATCAAATGATACGGCATTATTCATAATTCCCAGACAATTAGAAAAATGCCCAATATGAATAGGCAATATGCTAAAAACTATTGAAATAATTAAATTGACCGGGCTTTCTGAACAATGCCCATCACTTATTGGGCCGGGTAATAAAAAGATGTGTTGACATTGATTTTAATATAGAATTTGTAAGTACAATTACTATTTAAGCAGCAAAGTCGACGGAGCCCCGCTGCGCGTGTCTCCTATTTTTGTATGCAGGGTCCAAAGTAACGCAACCTCCAAGAGCGAGTGAAGCGAGCTCCCGAGCTGGCTTCCCTCGCTCTTGGACTAATTCATTGATCATGTTTATCAAATTGTCCAACCGTTACGTAGCAAAATTCATAATGACCAGACAATGTGATAAATATAGTATATAAATATAAGTTTAAATAATTATTTATTACATTGCATTGCCGTATTGAATTATTGACTTTAATGCCCGGGCACTATACATAGCGCACTGATTGATCACTTGGTCCATGACAGATACACAGCCCAATCTCACGAAGAGGCGATCTTTGTCTCAGTAGTGGACACATTACAATTGATTATGCTTTTAAATATTCTACATCACCATATAAGCAACACACACAACTTCTATAAACAGGTACTTTGAAATTACTACACTCAGCACTCAGTTTTCACTGTCACTAACTGCGATCCTCTTTTGTTTTATCATAGCATTTTTTTTATGTATCTTTGTAAAATTCCTAAACAGAAGATATCTGTTTTTAGGGTTCCGTAGCCAAATGGCAAAAACGGAACCCTTTTTCTTGCACTGTATGCAAGGATTCGTCATGTCTGTCTGTCTGTCTGTCCGGCCGTATGTCACAGCCACTTTTTTCCGAAACTATAAGAGTATATAACTATATATATAACTGTTGAAACTTGGTAAGTAGATGTATTATGTGAACCGCATTAAGATTTTCAAACAAAAAAAGAAAAATACCAATAAATTTTGGGGTTCCCCATACTTAGATCTTAAACTCAATTTTTTTTTTCATTATTCCCATACGTGTGGGGTATGTATGGATAGGTCTTCAAAAATGATATTGAGGTTTCTAATATAATTTTTTTCTAAACTGAATAGTTTGCACGAGAGACACTTTCAAAGTGGTAAAATGTGTCCCCCCCCTGTAACTTCTAAAATAAGAGAATGATAAAACTAAAAAAAAATATATGATGTACATTAATTACCATGTAAACTTCCACCGAAAATTGGTTTGAACGAGATCTAGTAAGTAGTTTTTTTTTAATACGTCATAAATGGTAAACCGCAATTTACCAAGTACGGAACCCTTCGTGCGCGAGTCCGACTCGCACTTGGCCGGTTTTTTGTGTTTTATTTTAACGTGTTTTTATACAATATTGATTGTTCGGTTTTTTATTTAGTACATTGTGTTTGTTAAGTGTTATAATAGTGTCATTAGCTTTGGCCGTTCTATTTCGAATTAATTAAATAAATATCAGTATAAAAAAGTACCATTCCATTTATGAAGCTCAGCAGCAAACATAAAAATTAACGAAAATTCCCATTACACATCGCAGTCGCTTGCAGTGATGCAGCCTTTTGTTATCATATGATGAACGTCATTTTTACGAACACGTATCTGCAAAATGGACGAACTGATTTGATAGTGACGGATGAAAAAAAACGCTTTAACGCTAATGTCAAATCAGCTGCTGGTACGCCTTTCATATGTCCGGAACCCAGGAGCCCCTAGTTATAATAATTATGTCAAAGACATGAAAATGAATAATAGGGTAAGCACTAAGAGGAAATGAAAACCCATAAAAATGCTCAAAATCGCGCTGTCAACAGAGGCCTAGTGTACAAATTTGACAACTATAAATGAATTAAAGAAAAACATAGAAGTACAGATTTTAACGGGAGTTAATGTATAGCTCGAACTGAAACTTATTCAATACGTAGTGGGACCAAGCCACATAAGCCTGTGTATTATAACTGTGGTTAAGCTATTAAGTCTTTACCACAGAGAATTCAAGCCTTAGTCAATTCAGTTTAATTTTAGAGAATCTTTTTGGTGTTGTGCTGGCCAAGTCTACTGCTGCAAATGAGGCCTTGGGTTCGATGCCCGGTCATCCCAAGTTCTAGGTATTGGGTTTTCCATCAGAAACTTTGTAGAAGCCTGATTGATGGAAATGGGAGGTATCCTATTAGAGCTTGAGGTGGAGCAGGAGTTATTATTACTAAATATAATCAACGACCTCACAGTTGTGAAGCTTAGAGGGCTTGATTGTACCTTTTTACATGGGACTTCTACAAAACATAATGTCTGCCTTTCCTTTCAGAGAAAACAAGCACATTTTTTTAATGTTTACGTTATTGTATATGAATTGCAGGTGAAAAATTAGTTGTAAAGGGAAAAGAAAACCGTCTCGGCACAAAATGTTATTTCCAAAATGTTAACCGTATTTTATCTGCCACAATTTGCCAACATCAATTTGTAACTGTCGGAACCCTTGTTTGATACTGACCAGCCCCATGGAACGACATCTAAGATAAACATCAAACAGTTTCTTTTCCTACAGAAAAAATAAGGCTCTTTTTAGGCAATCTAATAATGGGGAAGGATACAGATTGATTCCTTGAAACAGCAATTTGTTTTGTAATTAATTTGTTTAGTGAGATTGCATTTGCGAAACTTCTAAGGCAAAAAATATGGCTTTGTTTTACAGAAAACATTTTACTTTTACACAAAGTTAATTAATTAAAACAGTTTTTTTCTGTACAATCGTGTTTCTAACTTACCTGCACTGTTCCTGTGGTATTATGTTTGTGTTTTGTACTAAACAAAAATACTTTTTAATACTTCAGGCAATTTATAATGCAGATTATTTTACACACGTCTGTTTGCATATTTGCTATATTATAAACTGGCTGGTGGTTTGCCCCTGTTACAAGAATCGAACTCAGTGCACGAAAATAAATACACGAGGCTGCCCTGAAGCATGACCATGTCATGATGTGTGGGAGCCACATGTTTACCTTTTATTTATTGTTTCTTCGCAAATGTGTTAAATTCGTCGCTTTGGTAATCTTGAGAATTTGTCATTGCAGTTGAGGCAGGATTGACGATACACTATGGAGCCGTGTTTGCAATGATAAATTTCTCCCACTAGCATCAGAAAGTACCATAATTGATCACACGTCTTGTTCATAAGTCAAAGAACCTTGTGTAACCGTTTTGCTATAATTTCGGTGCTAGATAGGTACAACTTCTGAAACAAATTATAATAGACAGATAAGATATAAATAAAGTAAACACTATCACAGAATAATTAATAGTACAACTCTATTATCTAGACACTCTTCCCGGTTCACTAATGTTTCACCAAAACACAATTGACAATTTTTTTGGTTTACAACCAACGTTTCATATACCTTCTATTTAATTCACAAACAACATATTCCGTGAATGTTTTATTTTATAAACAATCTCTTTACAAACATATATTTGGCAAATGCTTCTCTTTACATATGTTTCGGATGATATTTAATAATTTTTCATGAATACGAAAAACATTAGAATTATCAAAGGTTATGTGAAAACTAATTATATCCCTACTGGACTATTAATATTTAGATTCTATTGGAAAAATCACGGATTTACTAAATATAATTTTATAATACATTTTTTAAACCTGTCACAAAGTGATTATAACGGTATTGTTTTGCATAATTTTATTGAGTTTTAAAGATGCTTCTGCATCGTCTTCGGCGCTGCGGCAAGTGCAATCCCTTCGCCCATACGTAACAAAAGATAGGCACCCATGCTCACCTCCGCAGCTTCGGCGGGTGAGGGTTGCTCTCCCTTTGCGCCGGTTTTTATATACACTCTAGGGGTAGCAGCCAAAAGACTACGTGAAGTCAAAGTGCCCCGATTCGGTTTTGGAACAGATTCGACATATTTTAACCATGGAGTTTCACGTACTTACTTAAATGTGGATGGATGGAGAGGGAGAGGAAGGCCAAAGAAAAGATGGATGGACTGTGTGAGGAGTGATATGAAAGAAAAGAGAGTCAGTAATAACATGACGGGGGACAGGACGGTATGGAAGAAGCAAACGTGTTGCGCCGAACCCAAGTAACATGAGATAAGGGCAGGAAGATGATGATGAGTTTCATGTACTACTAGGAAACTGTGAATGAAAGATGAATCATGGATGAACCATGAAGTGTCCTGTACTACAAGGAAATTAAACGGAACGAATGGCACTTCATATCAGGTCACCGACACACAAAATGGCGGAAAACGTTCCGTTTCATAATCGTACAAATAATAAGTCAATATGTAAAACTGTTTTTATTCCAAACGTTCTTTTATGACCTAAAATGAAAAAAAAAGAAATGGTCATGTAATACGTTATTTAAAAAAAGTTAATCGGATAATTATTTTCGGTGAATTATTTGTCAAACTTGAAAAATCTTTTTTACGTTTTATAATGATGAAATGACAAATCATGTTTTTTGCCAATCGTTGCTTGTCAAGTAAAAATTTGTAAATATTTTTTTCGTAAACTGACAGGACGCCACTCTTCCCACATAAGTAGAAAATAAGCATTTACTAAATCGCTTCACAACGGTACAAATAAACAAATCGTGACTCTTTACAAACGACTTTCATTACTGAAAGTGTGCTATGAGCATGAAACATGACTGGGACATACACTTGATAAATTTGTAGCTCTGAATGTTGCACTTAAGTTGGTATGTTGTGTCGCTTATCTTTTTTAAGGTACACAGGTACGTCTTTTACTTTTTAGTACACATTATGCTAAGTTTTAGATAAACTAGGATTAAAATTATGAATTTTCAGGTTGAATGAGACCCCTCTGTATAGAATCTTAATTATTGCCAACATGTATGTTCATCAGATTTTTTTTTGGGTCAATCCCACCGCACTATTCCCAAACCACAGCAACTCCTGAAAGCCAGAATCAACAGTGGCGACCACCAGAAAAACGCCGAGGAAATGAAGCTCGACGAAGTCCCGGAGAATGAATTTAACTGTCTTGGATCCCGCAACGAAATTAATCAGAAAAGAATAACGGAGGAGTAGGAAAAAACATAAATTTCCACTTCCCTCCATATCAAGCAGGAGACAGAACAAACAAGGCCACTAGGCACAAAGGGTCGTTTACAACTGGGATAAGCCCAGTTGCCTAGCACCACGGATAAAAATAAGAATTAATATTAATGGGTCCTAACATTGTAAGCTGTTATGTCTGATTCCAATAATAGGTATGGCAAAAACGCTTGAACGCACGGAAATTTGTTCTAGTTTCCACAAGGTCCGTCAGTAGTAAACAACTTCTGCGGTAGACTCTACATTATTCAACATAATATTACGTTCATTCTGCCAAAGAATACACTCCCATAAGATATGATGTGCATCTGAATAACAAAGATCTCTTTTCATGGAAAAGGATCGGGTGTTGATGACCGTTACGAACCAAACAACTCATCATCATCTTCTTGCCCTTGCCCCACGACCCCTTGGGTTCTTCGCCAAACATTTACTTCTGCCATTCCGTCCTACCAACCATTACACTATGACTGACCAAGGGAGTTATATCTTAATCATTCCTTCATATGTGCTTAAGTGCTAGGCTCTATAATAAATCCCACAAACAATTTAATATCCACGCCTTGACTAAAGGAGGTAAAACACAAGATTAAATTCCTGGCTACTGACATTGACATAAATATAGTGATACTGAGGAGCTTCTAACGACTGTTCAATTAAATGAGATTGTGACTTTAGTGTGAATATGTTTACACACACTAAAGGCTTCAAAACAAACAAACACAAACACGTACTCACTCTCATACACACACGCACGCACCATCACACACTTATAAATCGTTTTATTATTCGTTGGCTCGCGCTTGACCACTATCTCACCTGATGGTAAGCGATGATGTGGTCGACTTTGTAGCTCGCTTGCTTAGAAGTAACATATTCACTCTTGACTTAAAGACCCCGTGGTTGTAGCTATCAGAAAACACAGACTACGGCAGAGAATTCCACTTCTTAGCTGTACGCATTATAAAAGCATTTCCAAAACGTTTAGCGCGTATGGATGGGATGTCCACCATGTACCGATGGCACTTGGCCGTACGTCTTGTAGTCTGATGATGAAATTGGCTAGGCGGAATAAGATCATGCAATTACATCGCACGCTCCCCGTAATACAACCGATAAACCGACAAGCAACTCGGCGACGATGTTCAAGGCTCTGGACCAGTGCCTAATTGACAATGAGCCGCTTGGCCCGCTTTTGGATCGACTCTAGTGCATCAAGCTTCTGCCAATCCATCCTATCAACCGTTACGCTATGACTGCCTAAAGAAGTCATATCTTAATCATTGCTTCATATCATCCATCCATCTTTCTTTGATCTATCTCCCTTTCCATCGAACCTCATTTATTTTCATAATTCTTTTGTTCACATGCATTTCATCCCCCTCATTATATGCTCATACCAAGACAAACAACTTGTAACTTAGATAGTACCTAACTTTAAATCACCTATGTTTGATAAGCAGGTCCTCAATCCCTCGAGCTAACAAAGCAACCTAATCACAAATTACATTTTCGCATACCTAATTATTCCAGCCAAGCTCCAAGGTCCCTCTTTTTCTGCTTACTCAGCACATACAGGAGTTAACCTAGGCTTTGACTTAGCGTCAGAGATAAGCCAAGCATTATCCCGTCTTCGTGACGGCATTTACATACTAATTTCGTTGGTTGGTACAGATAGCCGCACATCAGTCGGAACACTTGCACTAGAAGTTATATTTTTCTTACTCCTCCGCGGTTCTTTTCTAATTTTTTCGTTGCGAGAACCAAGAGAATTTGATCGTTTCTTAGCAAATCCTTTTATTTAATACCCATCTAATGAGGGTGCAAAAAAATTATTGATCCACCATCTTTGGGAATCCGCTCAATCGTTTGGGGATAATAACAAGACAAGTTAAATAAAAACTTTTAAAATAAAAACACTTGCACTACGAACGTCGCTCTTTCTGCTACGACATAAAGGTGCTATGAATATCAAATTAAGAATATTACCACTCATGTCTGGCTGACTGTACTACCGAGATGTTCTAGTAAAGTAAGGTACGTATAAGTAATGTCTGAATAATTTACGTAGGTATAGGTAACTCCTGATTGCGAATTGATTGTCGTGTTACAGACCTGCGAGGTGGAGCAAAAGGCTTATTTTGTAATAAATTAATAATGCATAAGCCCTCCTTGTTTTATGAAGATGTATATATACGTACCTAAGGAAGGTCGAAAATTTATATATGGCAAGCTTATTTCGTAAAATATACGAGTGTCAATAGATCGAATACCTACTCTTTATTTTGGGCATCACCAAAGATACACAAAATACAATGGTCAGTCTTAGGTCAGTTACGCACTAAATTTGATCCCTGTCCGTGTTTCCATTTTTAGGGTTCCGTACCCGAAGGGTAAAAATGGGACCCTATTACTAAGACTCCGCGGTCCGTCTGTCTGTCTGTCACCAGGCTGTATCTCAAGAACCGTGATATCTAGGCAGTTGAAATTTTCACAAATGATGTATTTATGTTGCCGCTATAACAACAAATACTAAAAACAGAATAAACTAAGTATTTAAGTGGGGCTTCTAAAAAACACACGTTTGTTGTCTTTTTTGCCGTGTTTTGTGATAATGGTACGGAACCCTTCGTGCGCTAGTCCGACTCGCACTTGGCCGGTTTTTTTTAAATGTTCTGAATTATGATAGACTAGCTGTTCCCCGCGGCTTTGCTCCCGTGGCCACCCCACAGGACCCGCTTTCGGGATTAAACAATAGCCTATGCCACTTAGGAATAATGTAGGTTTCTATCGGTGAAAGAATTTTTTAAGTCGGCCCTATAGTTTCGGAGCCTATTAGGTACAAACAAACAAAAAAAATCTTTCCTCTTTATAATATTACTAGCTGTTGCCCGCGACTTCATCCGCGTCAAACTCATCAAAATATGTTTTTATTTTTTTAGTTTCCCGCCGGAACTATGAATTTTCTCGTGATCAAACGTAGCCTATGTTACTCGTTATTACATCAGCTATCTACCAGCGAAAGTCCCGTCCAGCCGTTTCGGAGATTACCCGGAACAAACAGACAGACAGATAGACAGACAGACAAAAATCTTAAAAAAATGCTTATTTGTTGTTAGTACCGTATATACTTTCACGTGCATTCAATAAATCGTTGTTATTTTGATATTACATACAGACACTTCAATTTTATTTATTTGTATTGTATGTATAGATTAGTATAGATTATGACGGATAGAGTTTGGATGTAGTGCGTTACTCTTATAGCGACAAGACGGTCTATTGTTACATCCTATAAAATTGTTGTAGTGCTGTATATGTTTTTCAAACATCGCGGTCCTTTTCAGATTATTTTTGTTGCGGGAGCCAAGACAGTTGAATCGTTTCTTTTAATGAATTTAAAAGGGAGAGAGAGAGAGTCAATTAAACAACAGTTAATATTCTTTCTGAATACAACGAATTAACTTATCGAACTAAACAACTTGATTATATCTCGTCAGACCACTACCCGTGGCTATTAGAGGCGAATATAGAAACTTCAGAATACGTACAACTTAGACGAACGATGAGTAATATCACTAAGTCTAAAGAATCTCGTATCAAATATCAAGAACTCATAGAGGCTAATTTGCCATTTCCTGAGCCTACTACTGATACTGAAGCAGAACTATATGTAGAGAAAATTGAATATATATTGACCAAGGCATTAGATGAAATGACACCATTGTGTGGCAAAGCGACGGGAAGAGCTCAGTCCCCACCCCAGAAAACAAAAGCAATACAATTTAGTGTTTCCGGTTTAGTTACTTTCAATTTAGTCCAGTTTGTAACACTGTTAGAAGAAATTAGTAAAATCATTAACAAATCTTAAACATTATCATGCAGAAAAAATAAATGGAATAAAAAACGCCTCAGTGTGTGTCACGAAGTTTATTTACTTCGTGTTAGTTGTAGTTATGTGTGTGTGTGCGTGGAAGTCTGAAGCATGTATGTATGTGCTTGCATTTAATTCAATTCAGTTCAATTCAATCCAAATTAATTCACTTCAATACAATTTAATATTTTAATCCAATCTAATGTAACTCAATTAAATTCAAATTAACCCAATCTAATTTAATTAAATTCATTTTAATCCAATTCAATCTAAATTAATTCAATTCAATAGAACTTAATTGATTACTTGATTGATTGATTTAATTTGATTTAATTTAATTTTATTTAATTTAATTTAATTTAATTTAATTTAATTTAATTTAATTTAATTTAATTTAATTTAATTTAATTTAATTTAATTTAATTTAATTTAATTTAATTTAATTTAATTTAATTTAATTTAATTTAATTTAATTTAATTTGATTTAATTTCATTTAATTAGGTTATTTAATTTAATTTATATAGTATTACATACTAATCCAAGCTTACAGAAATAGAGAGACAATACCGTATGGCATTGAAAACTGTTACTAATTTTCCTCGAAATACGAGTTCAACAGTGATCTGGGAGATGCTTGATGAAGACCCGTGGTACCTACGTGCTAGGGACCTTCATGAAGATATGCAAATAAGCTAAGAGATCTGCAAATTCCCGGTCTTACACAACTTGGTGATAATTATGACAAACCAAACCATCATAATCCTATGTTACCTAGTCTGCGTGCTGGTGATATTGATTATGTATGTAAACAACAAAGAGGTAAACCACTCTCGAAGCGAATGGTCCCTCTTTTTTTGCTTACTCAGCACATACAGGAGTTAAGCTATACTTTGACTTAGCGTCAGAGATAAGCCAAATATTATCCCGTCTTCGTGACATCATTTACATACTAATTTCGTTGGTTGGTACAGACAGCCGCACATCAGTCGGAACACTTGCACTAGAAGTTATGTTTTTCTTACTCCAACGCGGTTCTTTTCTAATTATTTTTATTGCGAAACCAAGACAATTTAATCGTGTCTTAGCAAATCCTTTCATTTTGTACCCATATAACAGAGGTGCAAAATAATAATTGGTCCGCCATCTTTGGGAATCCGCTCAATCGGTTGGGGATACTAAAAAGGCAAGTTAAATAAAAACTTTTTGAAATAAAAACACTTGTACTACGAACGTCGCTCTTACTGCTACGACATAAAGGTGCTATGAATATCAAATTACGAATATTACCACTCATGTCTGGCTGACTGTACTACCGAGATGTTCTGATAGTCGTATAAGTAATGTCTGATTAATTTACGTAGGTATAGGTAACTGCTGATTGCGAATTGATTGTCGTGTTACAGACCTGCGAAGTGGAGCAAAAGGATTATTTTGTAAGAAATTAATAATGCATAAGCCCACCTTGTTTCAGAAAGATGGATATATACGTACCCACAGACAAACATTTAATTAGATAACGCAAGTCTCTTCATCTGTATGAAAACCAAGCCTGCCACTTTTTCACATACAATTAAAAAAAAAAAAAACTTACCAATGAAAGAAACATTTCCAATGCCTCGGCCAACTTTTTCTATACAGTCTTTTTAGCTCAATATGGCATAAAAAGGCATTTTTCTTGATTTTGGTGGATTTCCGGTGGCGATAATGCTAAATGAAAAGCTCAAATTACGATCATTGATGATAATTTTACTCTGTTTTTTTGACACGCGAGTATATACAATCGCGTCATCTAGTAAAAATTTTATCTGTGTACGTGTGGCATAAATTAATATTGACTTCGTATTGACGCTGGGAACATAAAAGCTTTTTAACCGCGGTGTGACATTAAAAGCTGCAGTTATATTCAATCCGTATCGTTGGAAAATGAATGGCTTTTATATTGGAAAATAAAACATTTGAAAATTGTATAATGTGCCCGGCATTATTTTCAATTTGGTATTTACTCTTAGTCATGTGAAACTCAATTCTTTGTTTAACCCATTCACTCGGACTACTGGGTAAAAGTTTCCTCACAGGCGTTCGTTCGATAAGACTTGATCTTTTAACATTAGTTTGATTCTCAGATTTAATCATAAAACTAATTTGATTCGATATTAAAATTTAAAAAAGAAACAAACCGACTTCCAAAAAAAAAACTCTACAAAGTGAAAAATAACTTTCTTTGCCGAAGTTGGTGTCTTTGGTACCTATTGTTTTCCGTGTTTCGACTCCGACTTCGGAATAGAAAGTAATTTTTTACTTTGTCGTGTTTTTTTTTTATTGTCGTGTTTCTTTGTTTGAAAGTATACCCTTTCAAACAAAGAAGAATTTTCTAAATCGGTCCAGGCGTCTTTGAGTAATCGGTGTAAATACAGTAAAAAAAAATATCAATAGAATTGAGAACCTCCTAATTTTTGGGAATTCGGTTAATAAGCTTGACATGATCTTAAAATAAGATCGAGAAAGAGGTCAACCGTCGAATCCGACTCGGCTGGGCAGCGTTCGGGAAGTTGCGCGGTATCTTCTTGTCCAACTTACCACAGTGTCTCAAGACGAAAGTCTATGACCAGTGTGTGTTGCCAGTGATGACATATGGCTCTGAGACGTGGTCACTTACAATGGGCCTCATCAGAAAGCTTACAGTCACTCAAAGGGCAATGGAGAGGGCTATGCTCGGAGTTTCCTTGCGTGATCGAATCAGAAATGTAGAGATCCGCAAGAGAACCAGGGTTACCGACATAGCCCGAAGAATTGCCAAACTCAAGTGGCAGTGGGCAGGGCACATTGCTCGCAGAACGGATGGCTGATGGGGCAGAAAGGTTCTGGAGTGGCGACCGCGAACCGGAAGACGTTGCGTTGGAAGGCCACCCACTAGGTGGACCGATGACCTGGTGAAGGTTGCGGGGATCCGCTGGTTGCGAGACGCACGGGACCGTTCAATGTGGCGACGCTTCGGGGAGGTCTATGTCCAGCAGTGGACGTCTTTCAGCTGATATGATGATGATGATGATGATCTTAAAATACACTTGACAAGATAAATAATCTCTGTAATTTTCAGACTCGTAACTACTGTAGTAATGCCAAGCTTTGGAACTCTAGAATGAGAGGTATAACCACTTTGGAAATTCACCAGTAAAAGAAAAGTGTATTGGAGGGACCAATCCACTTTTCTTTTACTGGTGAATTTGTTTTTTTGATCAGTATTTAAACTGGCTGCCAAAACACATGAGCCTTTGTGAATGCTTCACCGAAATAAACAGCGCCAATGAAATAACAATTCCGTGAGATTCAACGACAGGAGATTAAATTGAATATTGGTTTTCGGAAACCGCAGGTTATTCTCGATTCCAGTGATTGCTATTTTGTGATAAAGTCGTCTAATCGAAACAGGTCACTTTGAACTATGAGAACTTTGGTTCGGATTGGAATTATAAATATATATAAATATTATATTTAAGGCATTATTTCTTTTGAAAATTATTTATTCATCTGTTGCTTTGAGTTTTATTTTTCTCTAATGTCGCCATACAGCTAGCGAAGTTTGTATGAAATCTAAGAAAAATCGTACTAAGTAACCTAATATGATTTATTTTGAGAAAAGAGGATAAATTGAATACCTTTACGTTGCACATTACCGGTATGTAAAAATAAATGCAAAAATTCTATAGCAGTAATAGTGCAGTATATAATTGCATGCCTGCCGGGGAAAACACACTCTCTCTCTCACTGTCTTTATTACTGCTATAAGCTCATTTAGAATCTCTCTTTACAAAGTAACAATATTTTATACAAAATATGAAAAGTAGCGTAGTATCCTAGAAAGCTTTGATATTTTCTTAATTAATTTTATAAGCCGGTCAGGGCAAAGCTGACCGTCGCATTTTCCCCTCAGATAATAGTTGTCGTCTGTTCACTGAATTCCCTTTGTATGAAATATATCCCAAAAAGAGTAAGCACAAACACGACGTACCTAGTTCATCTGCATAACTGTTCGCTATGCTAAAGAGAATTTATTTGGATACGTTTTCTTAGTTAAAATGCTGTGAAAGTAATAAAATAAAATGAAAATAAATAAATAAAGTCTATTCAATGTTTTCGCTCTACTTCCATAAAAAACAAGCACAACACACAACAACAGACAAGCAGACAAGTGTCTTGTGGTAACACTTACGTTAATGAGATTCTTATGTTTGGTTTCCTATATGGAAACAACCATTATCCTCATTATTCCATTCCATAGAAGAAACGATTTCCGCAAAATTCTATTTTTTCAGATACAGTGTACTTAAGTGATTGCATTGCGAGTATAATAATTATGTTTTTGTCTTTTCCATCGACAATTCTCAGTGAATTTAATTCATGATTTTTGTCAAGTGTGACAAATTCTTTTCTTTCTTTTTTTTGGAAACCTTACCCCACACTAGGAATTTCTTCCTGTATCGTGGGTGCGTTTACAAACATATAAACTCACATACACAACACCCAGAGCCGGGACAACTATCTGTAGATCATACAAATATTTGTTCCGTGTGGGAATCGAACCTGCGACACGCAGCGCAGCAGTCAATCGCTCAACCACTGCGCCAACCGTGCGCCCAATTATAATGGTTCGTCCTTTTTCTTACCTACAATGGCGCAGGCGTGTATGATCTAAATGTGTCTACAAGTGTGTGTGCTCGACATTGCCATCGACAATTTTTTTGAAGATATAAATAGAAATGCTCATAAAAAGAACTAAACATGATATATGTTAAACGCTAAAATAAAATTAACGCATAATGCAATTCGTTCAGCACTGTGTTACATATTTTCTAGAGTAGGTTCTTAAACTTAAGTAGCCATGGGTAGATCAGTGTTCACAGAACAAATGGCCTATGTGGCCGAAAGGTTCTGTAGTGACATTCGCGTACCGGAAAAACCTAACATAGGCAGACCACTTACAAGGTGGACATAATGACCTGGTGAGATAGAGTAGGTTCTTAAACTCAAATCAGAGCACATTGCTCACAGAACGAATACATAATAGGGCCGAATGGAGTGGCAACCGCGTTCTCGAAGACACATCGTTGGAAGAAAGGTCTTAGTTCTCCTTACGATAATTTCTATGTATTTGTATACCTTCAAAAAATTCACGCAATGTAACTTTGCAACGTAAATTCGGTGTGCTAGAGAATTCCAATTTGGTTTCATGCATTAAAGTACCTGAATAGCATGTGTCGAGCTGCTATCTATATTTAGACCATACACAGGCGCAGGCGCGCCATTTTGTGTAAGAAATAGGACGAACCAATATAAGACTGCGAATTAACGATGTAAAAGACACCAGTTCGGCCCTCACTAGACCACCTTGTGGAAGGCCACATGGTGGTCTAGTGAGGGCCACGGGAGTTCACTGGATACGAAAAGATCAGGACCGATCAATGTGGCGACGCTTGGAGAGCCTTTTGTTTGGCTGAATTGATGATTAGAAGGTTCTTAAATAGATAATATTGTTCCAGATTGTTTGCGGCATCGGTGGCTTAGTGCTGGGTGCTGTTGGCTGGCTGGAAGAGAGACAGAAGCCAGCGTTAGGACTAGGCGTACCAGCTGGTGCTATCACAGTGTTGGCCGCAGGTAATTATTTTTTTTCTTGGTCTTTACACTCTTTGCGATACAGGTACGTAGTTGTAGCTAAAGTTTCTTTTATAAAAAAACTTTGTAAGATAAATCCGCTTCATTAGGACTACTTTGTTAAACATTGTAAATGCAATTTTTTTATTTTATTTTAAGGTGAAACTCGGTGATGTACTCTAAGGTTTAAGCCTTAAATCTTAGTACACAGTACCAAGAAAAGTGTACCAACAATAACAAAAGGGCACTTAAGTCAAAGTTCACAACAGTACCAACATTAAGTACACAACACACCATTACTTCGAGAAAATGGTGCGATAACGTAACGTCACCATCATAATGTGGCGTAAAATAAACCGTCCGTTTTGTTAACATTAAGACGCTCGTAATTTTATGGAAGAGAAGTTTTCACAACCATTATGTAAATGACATGAGGCGGTTATTTTTCATGAGCACTTATATGTAAAAGGATTTAACCATTTTAATGCGTGGAGATTATTATAATACTCTTATCTAAGTTAACATTTTATTATTTTGAATCATTAATTTTAATTAATATAAAGCTTAATTACAAATCATCATTAAAATAGAAAACTTCTCTTTCATTCTCAAAACTGATTTTTTAAACCCTTTCATTTCTGGAATCAAATTGTACCAAATACCTTTGTGTGACTCCTTTTTTATTGAGGTAAAATCACAATGATATTCTTCGTTGGGCAGAACGGAGAATTATGTCGGGACTAAAATCCCTACAGCACAGTTCCTATTACTACCTAGAGTCGAGGCCCGAAATACAAGTACCAAAATTTGCGCGTAACTGTGACTGTATCTACTAAAACTAAATGGTGTTCCTTTTTAACCGACTTCAAAAAAGGAGTAGTTTCTCAATTCGTCGGAATCATAAGATTACATAAAGACACCTGGACCGATTTGGAAATTTCTTCTTTTATACTTCCCCGGTGGCCCCATGGTCATCAGGTAATTTTCATATTTTTTCAGATTTCTAAAACAAATACTACAAAGTGAATTTTTTTTTTCTTTTCTGAAGGCGGTTTCAAAAAACTGAAAACAATAGGTAATTACTAAAGCGCTTAACGTTTGTGTTTTACAAGAAAGCCGTCAATTCGATCGTGACTTGAGCTGAACTGCAATCTCTCCAACGGTGCCAGATCGACTACCGGTACATTGAGGTATTGAAGTGTTTGTACAAAAACGCCACCATGTCAGTGCGTTTTCAGGATCAGACTCGGAACCTATCCTTCTCCAGCGCGGTGAGAGACAGGGAGACGTCATTTCTCCGATCCTGTTCCCTGCTTCGCTGGTGGATGTATTCAAGGTTCTGGAGGGGCTAGGTGTCAACGTCAATGGCGAGTATATCACTCACATTCGATTTGCCGACGACGACGACGACAGTACAATGCTCGATGACCTCAGTAGAGCTTCTGAAAGAGTGGGTCCTAAAATGAACGTGGACAAAACCAAGGTCATGGTGAATGCCTATGTAACACCCACTCCTATCAACATCGGAGACTCTACATTTTAAGTTGTAGACGGTTATGTCTACCAAGGTCAAACAGTCCAGTTGGGTAGGTCTAACTTCGAGAAAGAGGTCAACCGTCGAATCCGTCTCGGCTGGGTGACGTTTGGAAAGTTGTGCGGTATCTTCTCGTCCAATTTACCGCAGTGTCTCAAGATAAAAGTCTATGACCATTGCGTGTTGCCAGTAATTACCTATGTGACCGAGATGTGTTCGACCACAATGGGCCTCATCAGAAAGCTTAAAGTCACCCAAAGGGCAATGGAGGGCTATGCTCGGAGTTTCCTTGCGTGATTGCATCAGAAATGAGGATAGCCGCAGGAGAAGCAAAGTTACCGACATAGCCCGAAGAATTGCGACTCTGAAGCGGCAGTGGGCAGGGCACATTACTCGCAGAACGGATGGCCGATGAGGCCGAAAAGATCTGGAATGGCGACGCGAACCGGAAGATGATGCGTTAGAAGGCCTCTCACTAGGTGGACCGATGACCTGGTTAAGGTTGTGCGAATCCGCTGGATGCGAGTCTTACGGGATTGGTCAATGTGGCGACGCCTGGGGGAGGCCTATGTCTAGCAGTGGATGTCTTTCTGCTGAAATGATGATGATGATGATCATAAGCTGGGATAATGAAATATACTCAAGCCAATACCTAATTAATAATAATAAAAGGCAAAAGTGATTGACTGATGTCTCAACGCACACACACCCTTAGGGCTAGAAACTTAAAATTTCGCACACGTATTCCTCTTATGACGTAAGCATCCACTAAGAAAGGATTTTTCAAAATTCAACCCCTAAGGGGGTGAAATAGGGGACAAAAGTTTGTATGAAACTTTTTATTAAAAAGTCATCTGTAGGTTAAAACACGGATCACGCGAAAGAGCGACTTCTTTAAAAAAAGGGCGAAGTGCTAGTTAATAATAACGTTATAATATTAAACCTCACACATTGCAAATTAAAACACATCAAAAAGGCATCACGATAGCATTACGACATTAACTAATACTCAAAATGTAGCAGATGTTATTTATTACTTAAAAGCAATTAGCAAATCTTGGGGTTGAAGCATTAACGCTGTGATATTTGCAACTTCAGTAACACTCATTTTGAGTACCGAAGTTAAAATTCATCATTTCGCATCGGTTATAAATTTAAGCAGATGGCGAAGTAAACCTATTTATTTTTTACCTATAATTATCTACAGGAAAGCCGTTTAGGGCGTCGTTGACTCATAAAACCATCCGTTTATTTATGTCAGTTATATCATTTCCATCCCATTTTCAGTAAAATTTAGTAGCTATCAACTTGTAGAGAAGAAAGTTGCAAGGTGCTGACCTGAAGGTGTAGGACTCTAGTCCGACTGAAGCTAGGAAATAGAAAACATACATATCTTTTACTATAATTTATTTAAAAGCATCTTAGAGTGTACCTATGCTATTAAAAATAATTACCAGTATAGTACCATGTGTAAAAATATATATGGCACTATATTGTGTGTTATTATTTAATTAAGAATTAGTTGTTAAGAACACGTCCAACCACAATTTAATACCGAAGTTTGTTAAATTCTGCACTTCAAATAAATTTTTCAGAAATCGGGGTTTTATTTAACAAATACTGATTTAAACCCAGTCATGTTCCAAAACCCCAAAACTTAGGTATGAAGGTTAAAGTTTGCCTGTTTTATCTCAATAGTTCTCTTTATTAATATATGAAGATAGACAGCAATTCTCAGGCAAGGCAGCAATCATTCGATAGTGAAGTAAATCTAGTTAAAAACAATTTTCAAGAAAATTAAAATAAAAAAGGACAACGCAATAGAACGTGTGAGTGCAAACTGAATTCCTATAGTCAAAGCCAAACGTAGCAATATAAAGGAGAAATAATTTTCCGAGAAAACAAATGTGTTTTCAATACATATACAAAAGTACGGATTATTTATTATTTTATTAGTATCACCCCAGTTACTACAGTTTGTGCTGCAGTGTGTGTGACGGTAATCTATTGTGTAGTAAAGTGAACTGGTTGTTCATATGGTTAATTAGCTACAAGCTAGGGGTCTTTAAGTCAAGAGTGAATAGGTTACTTCTAGGCAAGAGTGCTACATCATCGCTTACCATAAGGCGAGATAGTGGTCAAACGTGAACCAATCGTCGTTTAATAAAAAAGGAATACTAAAATCTTTAATCACTCGCTGGAGCGTCCTTAAAAATTAAGGGGCGATAAATCCTTGACTTGATATGGCAATGGCAGCCCAAATATCACAGATTTAACTACTGCTGATATTTTCCTTAAAAAGTAAAGTTCACAATCCATTGACACCCAACCTAATTGTTTTAAAGCAAGCAAAGAGTCACAGACGAAACCTAAGTTATTCGAAGAATCCACAGCGAGTGATTGAAAATTTTTGATCCAGGCTAAATGAGAGTCAGGAAGTGTTGGGTGCGCATTTCCTAACAATTATTTTTCATAAACAAAATATAAACTGCTCTGTAATTTAACAGTATATAATACGAGTTTGAACTAATTCTAATAAAAACTGCTCTTTAATTTAACAGTAAATAACACGAGTTTGAACTAATTCTAATAAAAACTGCTCTATAATTTAACAGTAAATAACACGAGTTTGAACTAATTCTAATAAAAACTGCTCTTTAATTTAACAGTAAATAACACGAGTTTGAACTAATTCTAATAAAAACTGCTCTATAATTTAACAGTAAGTAACACGAGTTTGAACTAATTCTAATAAAAACTGCTCTATAATTTAACAGTAAATAACACGAGTTTGAACTAATTCTAATAAAAACTGCTCTATAATTTAACAGTAAGTAACACGAGTTTGAACTAATTCTAATAAAATCTGTTCTTTAATTTAACAGTAAATAACACGAGTTTGAACTAATTCTAATAAAAACTGCTCTATAATTTAACAGTAAATAACACGAGTTTGAACTAATTCTAATAAAAACTGCTCTATAATTTAACAGTAAATAACACGACTTTGAACTAATTCTAATAAAAACTGCTCTATAATTTAACAGTAAATAACACGACTTTGAACTAATTCTAATAAAAACTGCTCTTTAATTTAACAGTAAATAACAGAAGTATGAACTTATTCTAGTGCTTTTTTTTAAGTATCAAAAACGATTTACATTCTGAGACACCCTATTGAATGTCACCTGTGTATTAGGGCCTCTTAACAAGTCAAGAATGGACCCTTGAGTAAATTTACTTCTGTTTCAGCGTGATGAGAATTGAGTAGCTTTTCACGAAGAAGTATTGTTTCTTTTGTTCTCTATTCTTGTACGTGGCTCTTTTGTTCAGGTCTGCATTGTTTAACATAAGATCATCTATTACTTGAGAGCTTTCATAGGATTTGTTTATTATGCTTTGGTAATCCATTCGTACCGATGCAACGATAGTTTTTTTCAGTTGCATTTCAGACGGTTATAAAGCCTGATCATACCAAGTCCAAAAAAATATTGTCACTGTAAGTACTATACTCAGTCATTATCCCCATACGCTGACGATAGCCACTGCTAGAGACGGCATTGTCAAACCAAGTGAGTCAGTAAGTGTCATGTCATCGTTTACTCATATATAAGTCGCACGCAGAAAGTTTGCCGATGACAACCCCTCCCGCATGCCCGCGCGGCGCCCCGCGTTCGCATCGTCCGTTCGCCGAACATCAGAGTAACGTCATGACGTCATCGGCAAACATTCTGCGCGCGGCTTATAATTGGATGGCCCCAAGATAATTCACTACTTGTGCTTTTAACACCCACAATATATACTAAGCGCACATTGGGCAGGCCTTTAAATTATAAGTAATGGCGTCACTAGTCACGGAAGCGCGGTTCTTGTAGTTTTTAAGCTAAGGAATTTGAAATAACATATATAACATCAGGCCCGTACTCATCGAAAGGTAAGTATAGGCAAGGGGCAGAGGCACACCTGTAGAACCTGTCCCAGCGCTAGATAGAAAAAAAATATAAATCTCACAAGATGGCGCGATATGCACTGATTTATTATTGAATTGTGTGTAAAATTAACATTTTCTGAAATTGAACATAAAAATTATATGTTCTTGTTTATTCAACTCTCCTCAGCACAAAATTATGGAATATTGGGCTTTTAATTCACATTTCAAAGATTATTTGAAAGGATCATTTAAAATTGATGCCAATAGAAGGTGCGGTTATGAATTTCTGAGGCATTCCACTCGATTGCTTAAATTTGTATTGTAACATATATTGGTGCAATGAAACTGTAAAAACTTGCAAACAAATACTATTAACAAATCGTCACTGTATGTAAAGGAAAAAAAGTCTTTGTGACTTTTTTTCCTTTACATACAGACGAGAAAATCCTTTTATTTGTAAGTCGCTGCTAACACCATCTATAGCCGTGGAACGGAACCAACGCGATCGAAGTACTTATAAAAATAATCATCTTAAACAGACGAAAAACGCTAGTTACGTCAGCACAGTTTCTTTGTATGGGATGAAGTATCTGATTCTGTATGCTATATATATATAATCTATGCCTGTAGTAAACCTGTGTTCACATCAGAAAATCAAAACTATAATACAAAATTATACTACGGCGTAATAGTGAAGATAAGCCTTTAAGGACGTTTCGTTTAAATACGGATACTTACGGGTTCGCTAGTGCCTCTTTTCTTACTACTTGTTATCTTTGGCAGATAGTTGATCGCCAATTAAGGTCCCATGTAACATAGGGTGAGCCTAATATAGCAATCACTTCTTCTGTATTTTTTTTTTTTATTCTTCCAACAGAGCCTTTACCCTAAAATAAAGTCCAAAATCCACCCACAACCCACAACTAACATTACCCCTTTTTTCAGCCATATCAATATACTACAGCCGTGGCTTCGGTGGATGGGTGTCAGCCAGATCTAGAGCCACCAGAAGCTGGGGTGCTCCGTGGAGGGCCTTTGGGCCTTCGCCCTGTGCTGCAGTGCCTCTGACCATACTGTGGATGGCAGCTATTGGAGCCCATATAGCGATGCTCGCGTTCTGTATCAGGTCACTGATGAATATTGGGTGAGTGGGAATTATGATTCGTCTTTTGTCTTATGTGTAAAAATCACTTTTCGAGAGAACCCATAAAAATGAAATTTACTACAACAAAAATACAAGTGACAGCCACATGATTTCTTGTGTCGTATTATTGTCGCATGTATATATTTTTTGTATGTTAAACCGAAATATTTTACTTAAGTGAAACTAGTTTGTAAATGTATAAAGTTGTTTCAGCTGACTTTCATTCGCCCATTGCTGTTTCCAAATTTTTAAGTTATAAGCCGAACAAAAATTTATAAAAAAAAATACGTTTCTCATTTTGGTCCTAAAAATGTATCCTTTGCAAACGCTTTGAATTACACATGAACAAAAATTTTAATACGAACTCACACGGTCAATCCTACAAAGGGAAAAAGCTTGGTAACAAAATTGTATGTAACAAATATTCGACCTTTTTTAGGCAAGATGGCTTCCGGCCACAACATTTAATTATCTCAATATAAAATCTTCGACCCAACTCTGCAGGTCATCGCTTTCTGTTTGACGATCCTTTGACAAGTCCCTCAAAGCTGTTCAAGATACATCACCCTCCTGTCATGAAATTAATGGCTTTTGTGATCATTCATGTCAGCCTCAAAACTGCCGCTTCCGAGGGTTCTATTTATATAAATATAGTTTAAAATACGGATCGGTCCGTTTCACTGATGTAAAATTTGTTATCTATGTTATATTTGCCGCGCTGCGACAGTCAATTTTCATCTTGATGTTATCGCGATGACACAATTTATATCGGTATCTACCATTGAGGTAATAATGTACTAGTATCTACGGATTTTATGTAAATATTTTGTAGCTATAAACACATAAAATGGCAAATCAGACAAAATAACAAATCCTATTCAAGCACTTATTTATCGTTACTTTATTTTGCTAAGCTATATTAGACCTTTTTCCGTCAGTTTAGTCTTAATAAATTATAACGCAAATAAAATGGACGCTCCCTTTTTATAATTGACCGAGCGAGCGCGAAGCACGAGCGAAGCGTCTCCGTTTCAGATTTGCCGAAAATGCTTCCTAATGTCTGTCCGGATGTCCGGCTGTTCTCCTTTACAGGTCGCATTTCTCAACCAATTCGATAATTACATAGAATATTTTAGTCGCTTCATGGATTTTTTGAATGCACAAAAAATCAAAAAGACAGACTCACAGAGCTACTATTTAAATTCAGATTATACTATCTAAACTATTCTGCCGTCTAAAATGAGTTTACACACTACATAATGCTATGTTATATTCAGTATCTACGAGTATCTACACACACGATTGATCCTGAAAAACCGGCATGTCGATCCTTTTGTCCAACTTTTCGCGCCTCAAAGGACTAGTGAACAACGCATATTTTCACACAAAAGCTTTCGCTTATGGCGCTCACCATCCTCTTAATCCTGTTATCACACACATTCTTATATCTCTAAGCGTCCTTTGTGATGATTCGACGCGATTAGATTAATATCACACCGACTAGCGAAATTTTAAGTTCGTTCACATGGACGCAATGTGATGTAACTCAACCAATTTGCACTTGAAATTTTCTTAGATAAAAGTCTTTTTAACAAAAAAAATTAAACCGACTTCCAAAACTCTACTAAGCGAAATATTACTTTATTTTCGGAACTCGGTGTCTTTGGTACTTAATTTCATTCGTTTGTTATATTTTGGATGCTATGTGTATATATTATTATGTTTTCTCTTTTTAGTTTTGGTATTTCTTTTTAGTACCTTATATTACCATGAAAATACGCATTATTAAAGATATCTTACAAACTGTAGCCAGATGAAAAGCACCAGTTTTCAATTAAAAAATATATAATTAAAATCGGTTCATAATTGGCGGAGTAATCGTAATAAACATACAATCGAATTGAGTACCTCCTCCTGATTGAAGTCGGTTGTAAATATTTGTACGATATGCCTATCGACGCAATTTGAATTGCGTCGCGCCACAAGGATGGTTCCTAACAATATAAAAAAATCTCACCAAGATCGTTATCAACAAAATTAATGCAAATTCTATCGCACTGCGCTATGTTATTACCCGACTGCCGAAGGAGGGTAATGTGTTTATGTTTATAAAAATGCTAAACAGTCCATTTTATAAAAACTAACAAAATAAATTCTTATTAGATAGACATTTCCATGTGTTTATATTGTGTGTGCCGAAAACAAATTTTAAGTGAATACTGAAAGTCATGACTATTGGGAAGTTAGATAATATAATTTAAACAAATAAATGAAGTTAAGAAAACTTTGTACACCGGTCGCCGAACCATTTTACAATTTAATTTTTTGGTTGAAAAATAGGCACCTAACTCAAATTATAAATCAATTACACAAAACAGTTAAACCAATTCTATAACTAATAGGTATTATACGGTCATTATCAAACCACCGCACATCTGCTACCTCTAATGCTGTGACTTGAATTTTAATTAAAGTCCACCTTTTAATTAAAATTCCACGATCCAAATATTTTGGCTCCCTTTTGTCCGATTAGAATAAAGTTTTTGATACTGACCCGTATTTTTGCGAAGACCGGACGAAAACTGTCTACTATTTATTAAATTTAGTACCTAGTATAATCTGTATTTTAAATGTAATTAACAACGAAAAAAAAATTCTGCTGTAATTCAGTTTGTATTTTCCTTTTACAATTAAAAAGGAATTTGTATTGTTGGCAAAGAAATTATCAATCTTATTAATTCCGTGGTTATTTGTAAGAACCGGTAGCACTGGTGTCTGAGAGGTTATAAGGAAGTATGAAACAGGCTATGGTATATTAGTAGAGGTAGACCCAAGATACTATAATATGTTAAAGATGATATGGCTAGACAGCATGATGATATTTAAAAAAAACATATAATGTTCTTTTTTTTCGTTTGATGATAACATGCTGCACCACCTTAAATAAATTTATATAAGGGCAAAAAAATACTATCTAGGTTCTGCCCGCAACTTTGCCCGCTTCTATAGTGTTTTATAATCCCAAGGGATCAGTATACTATACATATACAGTATCAACCAGATTCGTTCAGCCGTTCTGTCGTGATTGAGTAACAAACATCTAAATCTTCACATTTATAATATTAGTAGGGTTCTATGACCTGAATATAACAATGTTCAAGAAAAGAAAGAAAGTTCTAGAACGTCATTCTTTACAGATGCGGCAGCACCACATGCATAGGCGTGGCTAGTGCGCAGCTGACGCTCTCCATCGCGACCCTGAGCGCCGCAGTCTTCATGTTCCAACTGGACTTAAGGTTCGATGCGTCCCTCTCGCCACCTCCGAGACAGTCGGACACGCATATATGTACTGCAGTTTCTATGGTATGTATGTGTCAGTTTTATTTTATTTCTCTGAAACTTTTTCAACGTTATATTTGGTATGACTTCTCCGGCCAATACATCACGAACAAGTTCTCCAACCTTTACTCAAACACCCTCAGTGGTGACGCCAGCCCACACACTATGTGGCGATCGTAACACATTTGTTCATAGCAAAAGTGTAACCTATCCAGCCCCATTACAGGAGTCAAATAATGTAATTATATTTAAATATAGGTACCTATAACTGTGTCTGAACATCAAATAAAAGCTCTGACTTACTAATAGGGTGTTTAAGATACGATAAAACACGGTAAAGCTGTAACCAATGCTTTACGAATGATGAAAGCTAATAGAAACTCCGAGAAAAGGAAAATCGCGCTCCAGTTCCATTGCCATATACAAAAGCAAAACACTATAAATATCAGTTGCTAAGTATTTTTTATAATTCCAAAATATCACTCATTTATTAAGGTAGAAATAGGTAAGAATTCAAATAGAAATAAAAAGTACCAAGCCTATGGCATAAATATATATAGCAGAAAGTAATAAAAGAGTAAGTATTCCTCAGAATATTTTTAACAAAAAATGTCTTTGCCTAGCTAATTTATCAAAGTCGACGGCAGCAAACAGGATGAGCGAAATTTCGCCTTCGAGCGATAAAACGTAGTCAGCCAAAAATGTTTTTTTTTTTTTATTTTTTTTTTTATTTTACAAAAATGTTACTTATTAAAATTATGAAAGAAATATGACATAGCAGGTCACATTGCGATCAACTGAAGAAAAATATCCACATGCCAGAATTGGATTATTTTACCTGTGAACTGAAATGAGCACGTATTCCATCAAATTAAATCTCAACTTATAATTGAGTTTTTATTTACAGAAAATTCTCTCTTCATGACTTTAATATCATTTGCATTTGGTTTAAACCACATCGATGTAACATTATTTGTTAATATTAAAATGGCCTCTATACCAATTTACAGCAGCTATTTCAATGAAAATTTAATAACAACATTACTGAGGTGGTTAACTATTCATTTAATAGTAACTGGGTCAGAGTTTAAACGAATTTTGTGGCTTATAACGGTCAATTTGAAAACTCCATAATTTGATTTTCTGGGTAATTAAATATCGATACATTGCGGACAATTTCCTGTGAGAGTACCAGGAGCGTATGAAAGGCAAGGTGTACATTTGATTCATGCATGAGTCCTGAATAAGAGCAAGGTTACTGCTGCTATATTCCGGAATATTATGTGTTTTGCGTTGTAAGTGTGTCACCCGCGACAAAGCTATGCAAATCACTTCGTAAAAGAACTAAGATTGAATATTTGCATGGCTCTCATATTCAGATGAAGCAATAGAATTCGTGTGTTTGCTGCGCTAGTTGCGAGTGTTAATGTGTCAAACACGCCAGTCGCCACTGTACCGGAATTTATAAATCCTTGTAAGGTCAGAGTTACAATTTTTAGAATGAAACAACAGTCTTCAATGTCAAGTGTTTACCAAACTTTAAAAATTTCGGTAAACACAATTTACGGTATACGAAAGAAAATATGAATAAATACAGAAATCCAAACCATTCCCAAAGGACAAATGTTACATTCGTATAAAAATACCACAATTTTTCTAAACATACCTAAATAGTATAAAGAGAAACCAGCGTTGTGACAAAACAACAGCAGATAACAATACTCCCGAGACCATTACATTCAAATTCACGAAAGCAGCTTTAATACACGAGACCAATGTACTGGGAACTTAGGACTCCCTGGAGATGGAAACAAACCAGTATACACCGCTAAATTGTCAAGTTAGCAGTCTCACTGTTTGAAAATATCCTTATTATTACTGAAAGTACACTTATTATTTTAAATATAAAATTATGTCTTTGGCATGCCTTATTTTATTAGCATCCTGATGTAACCTAATGTCACTCTAACGAGATATCTTTATGAAAACTTCCTCCAGATAATACAAAGGAATAATCGTTTATTGATATAGATACTCGTACCTATAGTAACTATAGTACAGAGCTTCCTATCAGATAAATCGATCGAGCATATATATAGGCACTGATATAAAGCAAGCACATGATACGATGGCAGAGTCATTACTATTATTAAGTCGTCTTTACTAGTATACTTACGAGTATCTACTTCACCGTCAGTACCTAAATGAAGCCCTAATCTAGAACACCTAAGGGAACCAATCGGCATTACCCCTAGAAGCTAACCAATTAATTAACTTACAGGTACCTCTGACGTCAGTGGCAATCAACAGCGGTAACAGTGACGCAGCAGACTCTGGGGGAAGTCCCCTGGGCAAGGAGAAGGAGCCTCCCCCTCCGGAACCCCCCACCTGATGCAGTGACGCCGCTTGAACGAATGGACTGATGTTTCGAGTGACTGATGTTTCTACAGACTTTAAATATACAGAGTGACTTTCATACGTACTATATGTATATGTATAGATTCTACTTTTAAGTCATTCTGTTTTTGAAACTTCCTTATTTTTGTTTGTTTTTAATAAAAATGTGGGTTTAGATCAAATGAAAATAGAACGAGAGCAAAGGTAAGAGTTTTACTTTCATGTTATTTCTGATGTGTCAGTATAAATAGATACACCATTGAAACACTGCTCAGTTTCTGTTTCCAATTATTCACAAATAAGTAATGTAATAGATTGGGCAGATGAGCATTCGATCCTTTGGTCTTCCTTAAGATAAGTATGTATTGTTTGTGATCGGCATTTTAATAAGATAACTGTCTATCAAGATATTGAAAGTATTTTTCTGATTGATAAATTCTTGACCTTTTCCAATCCTCCATTTTGGAAATATATCCTCAATTGAACGGAAGTTTTTAATTGGATTTACCCTTTTACTTTCTTCTTTTATGTTTTTATTTATGCGAATTGTTTCTCCAATTCTGTCTTATTGTCTGGTAAATAATAAGTATAAAGATATTCGTATTTGTAAAAGTTGTGAGTTTTTAGCTTTTCAAGAGGATTATGCGTAGATTTTTTGTATCGACGAAAACTTTCAACATTGCCATTGCCTGCTCATTACTTTCTTTTGCTTACAAAAATATTTCGTCCATAATCATACATACGGTAGGAAATAATTAATATCCTACTGTCGTTTTTCTTTCAACCTTAAGGCTTGGCAAATCATCGTAAGAAAATTAGCCAAAGGTTTCGAATTTCTCAATTGTAAATTGGAAATATCCACAATGGTTATATTATAACTTCTCATCGTTAACATTAAAATCAACATTGTTAATTGAAGCATCAGTTTACATTTTGGCTTCTAGACAAGATATTGCGTTCAGAAATTTACTCCAACATATTTATGGTGTATATCGAGAATTGTATATAACAGATTTAAAGGCACTTTTCGGTACCGAATGTATCTCTTATTTATTATGTCTTGAATTTATTCGATTGATCTCTTCTGCGAAGAAATGCTTAATGTTCTAGATTGGAGTAGTGATATATATATTTTTTTATATTTCTCTTCATAATTTTGTGTATATCATAACCTTTTTGATCTTCATTTCACCTTTACAGTAGGTACTGTTCAACTGGTATATTCTGTAAACATCTCACCGTAAAAACTTGGATGGAGTGTCGATTGATGGAGTCGGTTATGTGTAGACATTTGTGATGAAATAAACACAAAGTGACCTTGCAATCTCTAGCATCGGTTGGAATGACAACTTACTTTTTACAAAGTTACACTACTGTTTTTGTCTTTTCTATTCCACGTGATTGGGCGGTTTAACAGATCCCTACATGTTTAGTTCACTTATATGAATACGCTAAGATTTTTACGGAATAATCCAGCGGCTGTTATCGCCGCTTTTATATTAATTGTTTGATGTAATTTGAGTAGCATGTTTATGCAAATCATTGCCTAGCATTTTAGTTAAGGGAATTTGTATGTGACATTTTTATGTTTTAATTACAATTTATTCTATGACTGCTATAGTTTTATATTCAATGGTGTTTTAATTTACTTAAGTAAATGCTTTGTTTGTACGATCTAGTTCGAAAATAACTTGACTATTCTAAATAGCAAAGGTGTGGTCTTACTGCCATTTTAATTAAATTCAATCCTCTAGTTGCCTGCTGCTGTCCTATTAACTTAAGTAATTTGTTGGTTCTTGATAAATTATTATTGTAAAATGCAATTTGTATGCAAATATATTCCGTTGAATATTGTTCTTTAAAATTCATGGGTTTACCTAGAATGCGACGCATCATTGGAAAGTCTAGTCAAATATCCTTTCAATGGTATTTATAACTTCGGTTATCATTATTTTAACTTGATATTGGAAAAGTATTTAAGGCCCGTCTCTGAAGAGAATTTGAAGCTAATAATGCCGTCTTTGATGCCAAAGTTTAGCACGACTTCAGACTTAAAAAGAGTATGACAAATACTGAACTTCATATTTTTTATCCAGAAATCGGGGTTAGTATTGGGAAAGGCAACATTTTCCAACTAAGTTTAATTGTCTTCCAGTAGTATCCAGAATGTTTTATCCTTTTGATAAGTATAAGAAAAATCTTCTTCTAATAATATCTATTTTCTGCAACAATGATAGCACAACTTTAAGCGGTAAAGTGTGTTGCTCTGCACTTTATACCACTTGAGAAAGAGCAATATTGTGTTAGCTGCTAAACTTTATTTGCCAACCCTACGTAACGAGCTTAGCGGTTAGAAAGTGCTCATAACTATAAGAACTTTTCTTGAGAAACTTTTATTTATCCTTTTTGAGACTTTTATGTGAAATCTGTATTTAATTGTATATTTTATTTATTTTGAACAGATGTTCGCTCGTCTAGAAATTGTTTTATCCTGTGATTTGCCCAATATATCGCAGTAACATCGAACTGCGATATATTGGAAACCAAATCGGAAGGCTGCTTTAATTTTAATAAATGGAAAATGTCCCAATTATTTTTTTAAACTCTCGGTATAAAGTTTTTAAAATTCTCATAAAACTATAAGATTCAATCTGCCTTGCCTGATTGAATTACATCATGATACGATTATTTTGCGGAAAAAGCGGCAAATCATTGTAAAAAAATATGTAAATGTTGTAATTATTGGTCCGCTGAGCCCTAAAGCTGTCATCGCTATAAATAAGTTATTTGACGGACTTATATTTTCTTATCTTATGTCTTTGATGATGCAGATTCATAGATATAATTCTCGGCAAACTGCTGGGGTGCCCTGAAGTTGGCTTTCCGATGCGCAAGGCACGGATCGGTGCTGTTTTTATATGAGATTCACTACTGCAGCCATTATAGCCAACTTCAGGGCGGCCAAGAAGTTTGGCGAGAACTATATAGAAATGGCAATGCGATCGACGACGCGTTGCAAAATGTCATGAAATTTTAGCGATCACAATATCGCCGTAGCATTACAGTGGACCCACAACCTTATACCTTATTTCACATGTAAATTATCAGTACAGAGATTACATTATTTTGCATAATAATGCCGTAGCCTACTTACTTATGTAAATATTGGTATTCAAGCTTAAAGCTATGTATGTTTAAGTACCTACTTATTTTTCTACGTTGTGTTTTAATTGATGGATTTTATATTTGACTTGTATTATAAAGGCTATCCTAAATATATGTATGTAATTGTAAATATTATTAGAAAATAAGCATAAATATTAATAAAAAGTATAAATACAGAAGTTTTTATTTCCACCAGATCATAGAAATAGTGCTATTCTGTAAAATTCTTACCTTGAAAACTTAATTGATGCACAAAATAGAAAGTGTACAGTAGGGCCACTCCCGCCGTTTCGAAAATTGACACCTAAACTTGACAGACACATTAGGGTTGCTACTATATTGATTCTGAATTATAAAAGGTAGGTATACCTACCTTATAAATATATAAATAATTAAACCTAAAGACTGGCGTTTTACTACTTACCTTTCTGTATCGTTTGGACATTTGAAGACGAGTAGGCACTGTTTTTTGTTGTATTGAAGCAACAGTTCAAATACACTGCAAGCGTAATAAGAGGATTCAATCATTTTGTAAACATTTGACAACAGTAGAAAGCACAGAATTAAAGGTTTCGCCGCAGCTTACGTAAATAGCTACACTTATGTTCCAAATTACACGTTCCTATGTTCCCTAAAATAAAAGTACTCTGTGCTATGTCCTCCAGGTGGCCTGACAATTGTTGACATCCAGATCCTTAATAAATACTAATGAATTTAAAGTATATTTGGTCTGTTACAATTAATAAAGGTAACCCAGCCAATGAAACGCCCGCTCAAAGCACTCGTGACAGCCGCAACTGAGCTTTTTTTTTATTTGTGATGGGTTTGCTCTTGACTCTAGTCTAGGTCAGAGGTGACTGAGACAGAGTCGACGATGGAGTGAGTTTACCCAGAAGAAAACTGTTCACTCTAACTTTGAAGAGATTCGGGTTGAATGCGTTCGAAAACACAGACGCAGGTAGTGAGCTCGGTCCAATATTGCCCAAGAATCCCCGTAATATCGCAATGTCAATGTGTGTGTGCAAAATGACGCTTTGTTCATAGTGGACTCTCTGTCTACGGCGCGCCGCCGCTTACGTACTTTTTGGTTAGTGAGCTGTCAATCGGTCCAATCAAGGTGAAAAGGCGTAAATAGCACGAACTTATTTAAAAACAATATGAAGACATATTTTTATTAACGTATTAGCTTCTGCCAGCGGCTTCACCCGTGTGAAAAATATGTTCTTATCCCAAGGGAACATTATATAGTGATGAAAAGCCTATGTGCTATTCCAGACTATAATCTATCTCTGTTGCAAATTTCATCCAGATCCGTTCAGCCGTTCTGGCGTGATTGAGTCACAAACATACATCCAAACATTCACATTTTTAATATTAGTAAGAACAAAGAAGTGAGATGGCTATTACCACAAATATAAATCTAACTAGATGACGCGATTGTATGTACTTCGCGTGTCAAAAAACAGAAAAATGCGCTTTCATGTCATATTGAGCTGTAAAGACTGTATAGAAAATGTTGGCCGAGGTATTGGAAATGTTTTCTTTCATTGGTAAGTAAATTTGTTTTTAAATTGTGCGTGGCACGCTTGGTTTTCATACAGATGGAGGGACTTGCATTATCTAAAGGGTCTTTCAACAAGGACGGGTCGATGTTAAAATTGAATAAAACAAGATGTGTGAGATATTAACGAAATTTATTTTTTATTTAAAAGGCCCCTTTATGCCATTATGGATGGAATATGACATCGTTCAAATGTCCGCCGCGGCTTCGTATGGTGGCACGAATCCGAGATGTCCAATTTTTAATGACTCTGCTGCATAGATCGAGCGAGCGCTACAGATCAATGATAAAAAAAATCAAAAAACCCGACTGCTTAAAAAGCGAACTAAAAAGACGTAAACAAGAAGAAAATCATGTTGTGCAGTTGGAGGATACATCTCGTATAAGCCAGCCAGCTCGCGAATATGTTTTTGAATTAACTTTTTTTTAAATGTTGCAAGTAAGTAAGCTTTAAGTGATTCATCGAATCGATGTGACATGACTCCTCAACTTAATTTTACTAATTGGTGTAATATATTTAAATGTAACAGTATTCCTACACGTAGTACATAAACTTTTATTTTGTTAAATAAAAAAATCAACAATCAAATAAATGCGGTCGAACATAAATGAGTAGAAACTAAATAAGGGCCGCTAGTTTCTTAACCAATGTATTTTTTGCTGTTAAATAGTTTTATTTTCGATCTACTTCGATTATCGATCAACTTTCGATCACACAGGATAGTCAGGATCTGATACTATTTTTATGTAAAGATACAGTGACAATCCCCCAAATGTCAGTTTCGTCTATGTAATGAAAAATCAGAGTTAAACCTTTTTGGTGAAATAGAAAATATTTATCGAGATTCAAACACAAATATTGTACTAGCAATATAATTGTATACCTAAAGAAATATCCTTTTCATACCAACAAAATACAGAAAAAAGGGTCAACCATAAAACATAGACCATAATACTATTATTATTTTTATTCTGAACATGAATCTTTATAGACGAGCTTCTTATTTGTGAAGAAGACGAATATGTAAATAGCTCGTTCGTGAAAAGAATTCTGGTTCGTGAAAGGAGGGTTTTAAGCCAGAGTACGAATCATCTGTCTCATCTGCCTAGACTTTTTTCCAATTACTGCTGGGGTCGGCTTCCAGTCTTACCGTATTCAGCTGAGTACCAGTGTTTTACATGGAGCGACTGCCTATCAGACCTCCACAACCCAGTAACTGGTTAACACGATACCCCTTGGCAAGACTGGTGTCAGATCTCAGGCTTCTGACTACCCGTAACGACCGTCAAAGATCTTCAAATGACAGCCGGGACCAACGGCTTAACGTGCTTTCAGAGGCACGGAGGAAACTCGGTATGTTGAAATGGTCACCCATCCACTGACTGACCTCGTCGAGCGTTGCTTAACCTTGAAGATCGACCCGTGCGGCTGTTATTATTTAGCCACGAGCTCCTTGAGCCAGAGTACGAATATGGTTTGTATTTCAGAATGAGTTAAAAAAAATCGTACGTCGTATCTGCCGGGTAAGGCAAACACAAATAATATTGGCAAAAGTATGGGGGAGATCTTTGCCCAGCCGTGGGCAATTACAAATTTTTGTTTCAATATTCTCGAAAGTATTATTTATTTATTATTATATCCTCGCACTGGAACGCGTTGCAGCAATTACACCAATGGCATACACAAATGTATACTAATTATAAGACCAGGTTTCTTCACGATGTTTTGCTTCACCGTTGTCAGCGATGTCCAAGATAAACTTAAAAAGTACAGTCAAGGGTCAAAAGTGCAGTCATACTCTCCCAAAACTCAAATGGCTAGTTTTTATAGAAGAAGTTAAATTATCCACAACTGATTTAATATTTTGTTTAGATATTAAAGTATAGATTATTCCTACTAAACGCGAAAAGTTGAAATTCTGCTGCCTACAAAAATAAATGCCTTTTCTGTTTTGGTAGAGTGTGACTGCACTTTTGACCCTTATAGTATGGGGTTACGAAAACAATTAATAACGTTGACTAATAGGAGTCAATAAAAACTGTTGCTTGCTTTAGGCTTAAATAATTATAAAGACTACGTATGTAAGGTCACTAGTGATATAGGATCAAGTGAATACGTAAGTCTTCGCCCGGAGCAGAAATTCGAATGACTGGTCATCGTGAGTATATTGTTTTTCTCTGTGATCGTGAGTCGAGTGTCCGCGGAGTCTAAATGAATGTTACCGCTCCTCGTTCACTCGTTCGAACGCGCCGACCGAGCACACCACTAGCACGGACAGCTAACTAATTGCGAAAGTAACTTGAGACGTCCCTAATGGTATAACATCTGTGGTTTGTCTTGACATATATTGTTGTCAATATGTTGTTCATGTAAATAATAACGTACAACGTTATGAACAACAAAATAACGTATATGAACTGAAAAAATCACTTTGATACTTGCCCGGATTTGAACCTACGACCTCAAGCACGAGAGGCGAGGTCTTCCAAAACGACCCATAACCCATTCGAAGTCATTACTTCCTCTCAGCTCAGCGTCCCTCAATCAAATTGACATTTATAGCTCGTTTTCTATTGACATTAATCGAGGGTTTTTACGTTGTGATTGAGTTGATTGCAGTGGAAGAAGTTTTTTAAGCTTATTTGATGTTTTCTCAAGAATACTCTTATAAATTACAAAATGATATACAACAGTTTAACAATAAAAACACACATAAAAACCCTGCTGAAAACTGAAACAAACAACTTGATATTACAGCAAGTAATATTGAAGGTTTAACCTACCTTTTAAATCCTTTGATGTGAGTTCAGTCACCTTTTAAACCCTGTACCTTTATAATGCTGACACGGGATTAAAACGTAGGTGGAAAGTTTTAATACTCATATTTCACATACCTGCTTAGGTACGTGATACCTTGCTACATGAACTTATGTCTTTGTGAAAACTTGAAACTTTAATAAGCAGGAGTTTCTATTTTATATATATTAACGAAGTATCAGTTCCTATTCCGATAAAGTTTTAGGAAAAACGACGTTCTTTGAAGACACGGTTGGCGTAGTGGTTAAGCGATCGGCTGATGTGCTGCGGGTCGCGGGTTCGTTTCCCGCACGGATCAAATATTTGTGTGGCCTACAGATAGTTGTTCCGTGAGGTTACATCTGGGTGTCTTGTGTGTTCCACGATACAGGAATAAATTTCTAGTGTGGAGCAAGGTTTAAAAAAAGAAAAGAAACAACAAAACTTTGTTTATCCTACAGATACAAAACGAACCTTCCATTAATTTAAAAGTATATAAAAAATAACAAAAATTAAAAAAAAAAAAATCGCTACGAACTAACGACGCAGTAGCCTGGTGTACACGGGTAGAGCTAACGGTATAGTATCACGGTAGAGTACTAACAAATTGTTAGAAGGTACTCTACCATGCTACTATAACGTTTCATCATCATCATCATTTCAGCGAAAAGACGTCCACTGCTGGACATAGGCCTCCCCCTGGCATCGCCACATTGACCGATCACCACTATAACGTTTACTCAGAAGGAAATGGCGTGACGAGTTAGACTCTTATCTAAAGGATTAGCCAGATGTACAAAAAGACTGAAAAAAATGGAAAGACACACGGGAGGTTTTTGCCATGAATTGGGACACAACAGTCTTCTAATCAATAATAATAATTCGCCTATAGCTTGTCTCACTCCTTATGCAAACAACCTTTCAAGGAAATCCGCGAATTGGAAGATGCCTATATCTAGCTGTGGACGTCTTTCAGCTGAAGTGAAAAATATCACTCGGGCATTAATGCAAAGTAATGTACAAAAAGCTTAAAACTGGTGCTTGAAAATATGAATTGTTTCCTTAATTCCAGCAACTACAATAATTTGAATAATTATTGTTATGCCACTCGACTCAACTGGTTTCACGTTCAAATTGGCTGTAAATCTGAAGCAAGCCAATCAAAACGCCTCTTTGCCCACTGCTATTTAATTACACGAAGAATGACGAGCGATTTATGCAGACTTCATTTTTATGTAAAATCTGCCAGTTTTTCTTATATTTGTATTAAGATTAACAAAAACTTTTTCAATATCGCGTGAGCATTTTAGAAGCGTATTTAACTAGTCAACAGATTAACACCTCTCTAGCTTGCCCAATGCACGTCTAGTTTTTTCCGGAAACTTTGCTTCCGTGACCCTTCCTACAGAAACCGTACGTGTTTTCTTAAATAAAAAGTATCTTGTATAGTGTAGCTTTTTATCGGTGAAGAAATTAAATTACTACTTCCAGAACAACCTGGGAGTCTTTAAGTCAGGAGTGAATAGGTTGCTTCTATGCAAGCGTGCTTTATCGTCGACCACATCATCGCTTACCATCAGGTGAGATAGTGAATAGCGATAGAAGCGTGAGCCTATCAAAAATAAAAAAATAGCTCCTACAAACAACAATAGCTTATAAAAAAAAATACCTTTTTGAAAAAGTTTTTATCTTGCGATAGTTCTAAAAGGATTCTTCGCAACTTAGTTTTCAGTCCTAAACGACGCCAAGTTTCACGGTAAAGAAACTTAAAAACAGTTAAAAATCTACGTCTACAGGTTTAAAAAAAATATTCATGGCTTTTTCATCCAGCGGGTTCATTCCTTCGTTTTTCTTCGACTGCTTCGTTGGTCTACTCATTAGACCATAACAAGCTTTAAGTCAAGAGTGAATAGGTTACTTCTAGGCAAGCTTGCTTCATCGTCGACCACATTATCGCGTGAGGTAAGTTAGTGGTCAAGCGCAAGCCTATCAATAATAAAAAATTGCCAAGTCGGACTTCGCACATTCATGGTTCCGTACCAAACTGTAAAATCAAGTTGTTTGTAATAGAAAAAATGAGGTAATTCCAAATAAAGAATGTGATTTATCAATATATTGATAAGTTCATAGGTAAATGGGAATTTACAAAATTCTTCGGCACAAAATTTTGTAAACCTTAGCTGATTTTGGTGGCTCCTCATTCCATTGTTTTAAAATATTTTTAAAACAAAACACATAGTATTTATCTACTCAACGAGCTCTAAACAACCATACCCAACTCGATGGGGTAGTTCAATATTTTTTTCTCCCCCGTCTTCTGCTGTATGGAGCCCCCCCTTTAAAACATTTAATAATATTTTTTTAATTTGTATGGCTTTGGGGTCAACAAGATGCTTACACTGTGAAAATTTGAAGACTGTTGCTCCGACGAGACGACGGACAGATAGACACGTGAGTTACAGCAATAGGGCTCCGTTTGGACCCGTCAGGTACGGAACCCTAAAAAGCGGTACTGCTGAGCATGAGGCAGGTACTGCTGAGTTTGATTCCCGGGTCGGGCGGTGTTATTGGATTTTGGGACTTGGGACTATAATAATACTTGGGTCTTAAACATTCCTGGTAAAATGTGGGTGTTCTATAGATGCACCCCTGCGGGGAAACCAAGAGTGAAGTTATTTATCATAATCATTATCTTCATATCAGCCGAAAGACGTCCACTGCTGGATATAGGCCATCGCCAAACGTTGCCACATTGACCGGTCCCGTGCGTCTCGCATCCAGCAAACTCCCGCCACTCTCACCAGGTCATCTGTACAACTAGTGGGAGGCCTCCCAACGCAGCGTCTTCTGGTTTGCGGTCGCCACTCCAGAACTTCCAGAACTCCACTGACACTTGAATTTGGCAATTCTTCTGGCTATGTCGGTAACCCTTGTGATGGTTCTCTTGCGGATTGTAACATTTCTGATTCGATCACGCAAGGAAACTCCGAGCTTAGCCCTCTTCATTGCCCTTGGAGTGACTATAAACTTTCTATAAATTATTTATATATGTACATTTTCTTCACCTTATCAGAAAAAGATTTCTCTGAACATTAATATTGGTTTGGGTCGTGAGATACTTGTGTTATCCCTATTCAAGTGCGCTCTTGCATTAAAAAGGTTTACTTTGGGATACTCGGATGTATAATCACACGTAATATTGAACAATGGTAGGTACATATCGGACCCTTCTTTTTCCATATAGGCTATATTCGCTTGTATGAACATCTGTATTATTCCCAGAAAATATTTTCAATGGGAGGATATTAACGCTATCAATAGCGCTCTACTTATTCTTCTGATGTAGCTTTGGTAATAACGTAGTTTTCTTCGCATAATAGAATTAACTTTTGAAAGACAAAGTTAATATTAAGCCCTCGTGAGACTCTTATGGGTGAATTTAGTTTTTCTTTTCACTTAACTTAAATAATAGCACACTTTAATTGAAATACAAAGTTCTTTCTTAAAAAATTCGCTATATTGGTGTATTAAAGACTACGACTCCTTAAATTCTGAGTTGAGCTGCACGGTTATTGACAAATGCGTGCACTGACTGGACAGGTCCACTCAATCTGGCTGGTTCTTTCCTCAAAAGACCATTTCAGACATCAGTCTACATGGTCTTCACATGATCTAACCAAGATTTTGTCTGGACTTTAAAAGAGACTGTGACCTCTGAGTTTGTTTCGGCCTTTCTTCTCAGAGTAGTCAGACAGGAAACGTCGACCTCATCTAGTTTTAAAAAATATGATCGACATTTAAAAGTGTTTGTACAAACCAACTTACAGAAATAAAATCATTTATCACTTATCATTTACGCCAATTGCTGATGTACATCTAAAGTTTTGTTTTAAATTTATTCAGTCTGACAAACTTCTTCTTTAAATCCTCCGGTAAACCATTAAATCCGCCACTGTACCTTTGAGCATGAAGTTTTAAATAAATTAAACAACTGAACGTGATCAATTCTTAACCACTTCAAAACTAAATTTAATAGGTATATTTACCACAACGTTGATTACCCTGACAGCTCTTGGACGCGGTAAAGCTGATCATATCCGGCTTCATTGGTAAAACTCGTTCAAAGAACTCCGATTAAATTTTAAAAAGAGGAAGAGCTAGATAATGTCCACATGATGCAAATACTGCAAAATCTTGTTTCATAATACTGCTCCGAATTCTAACAACCAATGCATAATTACGGTCAGTTTTTGTATGAGATTTTCTACTGCGCAGCCATTGTAGCCAACTTCAGGGCGGCCAAGAAGTTTGGCAAGAACTATAAGTAGGGCAGAGTAGCCATGTTGACGGGAACGAAGCCGCGGGCACAGCTAGTATATTCATAAATTGAAATTTTAATTGAAACTTAATAACACGTCTCGATAGGCATCAAGGCATCTTTGAAGTTCGTACTTTAATGAAATTATAAGTTTCCAGTTACTTAATTATTAATATTCACTGTTCTCATTAAATTTGCACACTATAAATCTTCTGAAATATTCAATCAATCTAACTAGCCATTTCACAACTATGTTGGGGTCAGTTTTCAGTAAAACCGATACACTTGAATAAAGAATATAAATAAAGAAAACAAAGAAATGAGGAGTCTCCGTTTACAATGAATATTCACCAAACCACGGACTGAAATCGGCAAGCATTGCTTAATCTTATGTCTGAATCGTGCGGCTGTTATGACATAGGTACGAACTCCGATACTCACTGAAATATCATGTATTGTATTAAAAATATTTTTCGTCTTGTCAAACATAACTGATATAAAAAAATATACATTACTCATTGAAGTATGAAAAATCTGTTGCATATACATATTTTCCTAAATTTGCTTGTGGCTTATGGCATTTTGTGATTAATGGAACTTCAAAAATGGAGGCACATCAATCATGGCACGAGCAAAACGACGTTGGTAACAAATCAGCAGACAACCCCGGATTTTACCACGGTATGAGTTATCTCGTGTTTTTAAGGCGCAGATTTTAAAATGAGAATCAAATCTAAACTGCTACTCTTAATTTTTTGAATAAAATATATGTTATATGAGACTATTTTTTTGATAATTTAATCTAAGAAACTTTTGAATGTTATTCGTATAACATAGTGTATTGTTTGTATTGTTTCGACGGGCTGTTTCCGCAACTCCACGACTAGCGCGTATTTTGCGTACGGGTGGGATTCAATTGCTTTACTCGATCCACCCCAGCTCCTCGAGGAAGGCTAGCAGCGCCTTGGTGTTGCCGACTATCTCCTGCAGGGTACCTGGGTAACCGAAGTATTTGGCCCTGTAGCTTGCGATTACAGGGCAGCTTAGGAGCAGATGTGCTGCTGTCTCATCCTCCACCATGCATGCTCTACATAGTGGGCTGTCCGTGATCCCTATGACAAAAAGGTGCTTATTAAAGGTCCCGTGTCCAGTCGTTACGGCTGTGACAGCACGCAACTGTGTCTTGGTCAGTCGTAGGGCCTTTTTCGTGAAACGGCCGTTGATGGAGGGCAGTGCCTCTTTGGCCTGCCTACAGTCGCTAAGGTCAACCCAAAGCTTACTGTGTTGGTCCCTGGTGCGTTGCCTTACCAGACCGCGTAGGTACCCGAAAGGTAGCGGCACAATGGGCTATAACATAGTGTAATTAATTTGTAAAGTTATGTCTAACACGGACAAAAAAACGACAATCGCACCAAAACTGCCGGGCGTATTTTGATGAAATTGATCACAAAGACAATTTAATTATCTACATTTTGTTCTGATGCTTTTTTTAAACTCATGGAATAATAAGAAAAATACAAAAATCTACTGAATTTTGGGTAGCGCGGGTGTGAAACGAGTGCGCGTTTTGTTCCTTCAAGGTCGTTGGCGACTATCGTCTTCTTAAAAGAGAGGCATACCAAGATTATCGTCTAACACTGTATAAGTACTACGAGTATATCTAAGAACACACATTTAAACTTTCGACCAAAAGGTCATGGTGGCAATCTCAACGGAGATTATTAATGTACGCAGGAGAAACTATAATGCATAAGGGTTTCGCAAACATAAACCATTGGGATAGCGATCCGACACGACTGGGGAGAGATGCAAGCGCCGGACAAACAGCTTCAATTGCGTTCCGAGGCACAGGGGTGACAAACCACCAACTTTCAAACTCAGGGTTGCTACTGAAAATTCTCGTTACCTGTGAATCTAACGCTCGGCAGTCGGATTTGGCCAAAGATCAACTAAAAAGAGGTAAGGTCTGGCAGTATTTCTGTATTGATTCGATTACGAATCGTTCTGCCACTGATGATACCACCCAGCCGGTTTCGACTACAGCGACCACATTCCTTGGCTTCTTATTGTGGTTGTGAGCTCAGATTTGCTGCTCTGTTTATGACTGACTGAGTAACGAATTGATAAATAGTAACTGTTGGTGATCTAGCTTTCAGGTGGTCGCGTTTTATATCTAATTCTAACCTCCTCTTATCCTCAAAGTCCTGCACTTGCCGCCTGCACACGACGTCTCCACTCGGGCCGATTTTGTGCCTGCTTCTCTCAAAGTGTGGAGGTCAATTTCAACTCTCTCTCTCTCTGAACATCCTTGATGCGCAGAAACTGTACACCACGCTTCCGCTTCCCGACCTGGAGTTCAGAACAGAAGCAGAAGCGAATCTTTTTCTCTCTTAACTGATCTGATCTTACACTGTAGTAAGGCCACGACTCACCTTCTCCTGTGGTCTATTTTGTGGGATAGACCACAGGAGAAGGTGGTTTAATAAATTATGTATGTACCTTGTCTTTAAAATGATACAGTCTAATCTATGAAAACAGTACAAAATTTTAACAGTCTCTCTCATAAAATTACCCGCCCTTATTTTGCTCAGCATCATAGAATAAAAGCAAAACTGTGTAAAACAGATGAACGCCGCGTGCTACATTATTGTAGAAGTTGCTTCACAAAGGAATATAGGTTAGTCTACTGATTAATGGTGAGCTGTGGGACCTGTTGTGAATTGTGCAAGGATTTTATTTAAACAGAGATTATGTTCGTCTATTTTTTTTTATGTACTCTAAGTGACCTTCCTGATGGCTCGGAACGGTCGATTAATATCACACCAATAGGCGATTCAAATTGCACTTGTATTCTTAGAAAATACGTGTACGTGATATCCGACTGATATTGTCTATCGAGTCGATGCTGTTCTTCTTCTTCTTAGCGTGTCGATAACAAAAATAGCCTCTAAATTTTATGTTTGGCCCAGAATTCTGCCACGGCAACACCAACCGGTGACGCAGCTTTAAGGTCTTCATATGCACAGGTGACAGGGCAGGCCGCGCAGGATGAAAGGTGGACCTTGGTCTGCGGGGAGACGCCGCACAAACACTGAAGGTTGGAGCCATCCGAGATGCTGTTTACAAAATATTATTAATTGCACATCAAATAAATAATTACCTATCAATTTATTTCCATCATTTATATCCTTACTTTACTTTAGAAATACTGACTGCACAGCAAATTAACCAGAGCGTACAGACCTAAACGTTATACTCACACATATAACAAAATAAATCCAAGAGCGAGCTAAGCGAGCTTGGGAGGTTAGGGAATCCCGACACGGATAGGTTAGGTTCGAAGGGGATGACGGGAGCTGAAGTGAGCCCTCATCTCCTTCATATATTCACACATCACATCACATCATCAGCCTATTAATGTTCCCACTGCTGGGACACAGGCCTCCTCTCTGTGAGGGGGAATTGGCCGTAATCCACCACGCGGGCCCAGTGCGTGTTGGTGGATGTCACATATCTTCGAATTTTTGGTTCTAGGACATGCCGGTTTCCTCACGATGTTTTCCTTCACCGTTTTGAGAGCAGTGGTGATGAAATAATTTAAACAAAGTAAAGCGCCTGCCTGGGCTCGAACCCACGCCCTACAACTTATAAGTCGCGTCCGATACCACTGGGCCACCACTGCTCTCCATATATTATTAGGTTAATATAGACCTTGCAGACAGAAATAAGAGCCCCGCAATTGTTACTAAAAATATTTTAAGGTAACAATTTTGCTGTGCAATCAGTATTTTTATTGTAATTCGGATTATTTTTGGATACAAAAATTATTCTCTTTTTTGCGTTTAAATATTACCCTTTGTAAAGGGGGAAAGCGAAATCTACAGAACGCCAACTGCTACAATCCATACATACTTCTTTTGCTTCGTTTGCAGTCATAAGCGCACGCCTCTCTAAAGAACATTGATACATGTAGATAATAAAACAAACTTAATTAACTCGTAGTGATTTATCTACATACATAATGAGAATCCCAAGAGCATTTATTGATTAGGGTCGTAAGGAGAACCCCTGACGACCACATCTTTAATGGCCACATCGGACTTATATTGCGTATATAAAAGAAAGATAAATTGATAGGTCCTCTTAGGTGTTTGCACAATAAAAAGATTCCTATTTATATGACAGAACTAGCTGTCCCACGTGGCTTTGCTCCCGTCAACTGGCTACCTAACTACCCTACCCTACATACATGAATGATGCTTAACTTTAACCGCTTACACAGCGCACGCATCGGAAGCTCTAAAAAAGGAATATTTTTTTTCCCATTTTTGCAACATTTTTCATGTATGCTCCGCTCCTATTGTTTGTAGCGTGATGTTATATTGCCTATAACCTTCCCCAATAAATGGACTATTCAAAACAAAAAGATTTTTCGATTCCAACCAGTAGTTCCTGAGATTAGCGCCTTCAAACAAACAAACAAACTCTTCACCTTTATAATAGTATAGTTAACGGTTTTGAAGAATTTGTAATTTTGGGGCAATACTTCACGGAAACCAATCGTCTGAAGAAAACGGAGGGTTATGACGGACTCCTAACGATTAAAAGGGCCTAAGATACCTTTCTATAAAATCTACTTTAGTATCTAAAAACTTGACCAACCTTTGATACGTTATTCTTAATTCAATAACGGGATGCCAGATATCTTTTGAGCATTGGTTTACACGTCTCCTTTCGTAAGTAAAGACTAGTGACATGGACCGTTTTGACGACGTTTTAGGAGGCAACACACGTATCGGGCAGCGGAAGCTCGTTGGTCTTTCAGTTGGCACCGCTACAAAACGTGAGGAAGGTAAGCAAACATATGAAACAATTTATTGTCTTTACATTATTAGCACTAAAATTATATCTTAATTAAATTAATCTAATTTTGATTCTTTCGCCTGCTCAAATAGCTTTGCAGGGTTCAAGACATATATATATACAAATAGATCTCGATGGGACCTACGTCTGAGCTGCTAAGTACACATACAGCCTTTTTTTTCTGATATATCATCCGATAACTTCTCCCGCTCTGGGTGAAGCGGGATCAGCGTGTCAAACTTTTACTGACTAGGGTTTTAGTCAGTGTCTACCCATGTTCCTTCAGTTGCTTGTGCCAGGGCCGCAGTAACTCTCTTTCAAATTCATCCGGGGCGTCTCCCGCGGTGGCTCGGGGCGTGAGGGCTTCGCCTTTGCATCTCCCTCACGCGTTCCGCCTCCTCCTTTGTGAACATTACTGCTTCGCAGAAGGATGATTTTCATAGTTACAAACTTAAGATGTGTTACTAACTTTTCAAATTTGTACAATAAGTCTCTTATCTTTTTCATCCGTTACACCATCGTGAAAAATGAAAAGCGGACTCAAAGCACTGCTGGACAAATTCCATTATGGTCATGCGTTAACAAAGATATTATAATATAAAATGTAAAATACGCAATAAAGATTCTTTTTAAACAAGAATAGAATTATAGCCTTCCGTATTTTAATTAATCCGGAGCATGTTTCAGCGTCGTCGTGGCCTCTATTTCTCCCTGCAGCGGACATTTTGTAAATCAACATGAAATATGACAGAGATGAAACCGCTACGTGTGAATGTAGTCAGAAAAAGTATAATATACTGAATATAGTATGAAAAATGTGAAAATATTTTGGTGGGTACGTGATTTTGGCCTGAAGAATATAAAACGTGAAGTAAAGGCGCGGTCCCATCGAGAGCTATTTGCTAGTCTATTTAGTCTATTTACAAACCATTGAACTATTATATTTCCATTTCTGTCTAATCTTGTAGGTATAATTGCAGACTAGCTCTTTTTGAACAACATTAGATTAAAAGATTTAAAAGCCTGTTTCTTAAACTCCACTGTCGATTGTCCAACAAAGCGTGTGTACTACAAGTAAAAGCCATCGTAACACGTATTATAACACAATATCTTGCGAAAATAGCCCGATTCAAATAGTAAAATGCGCATAACTTTTGAACGGCTGAACTGATTTTCATCAAACACAGCAAAGAACTCTCTCGACAAAGTCATCTTTCAAACAAAATTGGTTCGCTCATTTAGTAGCTATGATGCCACAGACTGACACACAAAAACATAGATACACACTTCCAACTTATAACACCTCTTGTTCCGTCGGTCGTTAATAACTGAAACTACAGATTGACTGGTAGTTTGCGGCGCACCGCCGCTTACGTAATTTGTGTTGGTAGAAAATGCTGTGGCATTATGTCCGCCTCTTTTTAATTGTTTGCGTAAAGTATTAATAAATAGAACGCAGCTTGCTGGTAGGCAGACCTCGAGGTCGATTCCCTGGGGATTAAGTCGCCAACGAGCCAGGCGATGGAGGAGGGGCCTCAAAACTAAGGCCTTCCTATATCAACACAGGCCCATTAAAAATCATCCAAGATGGAGGGACTAAGGTGTGTACAAATTAATTTGCATCATTGCAGAGCTGCTACTGCCCTTCTGGCTCGGCAACTGAATCTTAATTCATACGAAGTTGCCTTGTTACAATTACCTTACTGAGGCGAGGACTGGCATCTATATCAGGGTTGGTATAGAGACAAAGCCCTTCATCGAGGCGGTCCGGCCAGTGCTCGAGCGCTGGCTCGGGAGGACGCACGGCTCCCTGTCGTTTCGGGTGACGCAGGTGCTCTCGGGGCATGGTTGCTTCGGGAAGTACCTGTGTCGCATAAACAGGGAGATGGACGCCCGGTGTCACCACTGCGTCAACTGCCGGGAGGACACGGCGCGGCATACGCTGGCAGAGTGTGCCGCTTGGGAGGAGCCACGCCGTGCCCTCATCTCAAAAGTAGGCAATGACCTGTCGCTGCCAGCCGTAGTAGAGTCTATGGTCGACAGCGAGGATTCCTGGGACGCGGTGGTATCCTTCTGCGAAACAGTCGTCTCGCAGAAGGAGGCTGCGGAGAGGGAGAGGGAGATTTCATCCACTCACCCGAACCGCAGCAGACGCGCCGGGCGTCGTCGGAGGGCGGACAGCGCCCTCTTCCAGCCCCCCTAAATAGGTCCAGGGGCAACGGACTCGGGGACATCCGTTGCCCCCCACACATCTGGACCCGAGGTGGTGGCGCGTAGTGTTCCACGCGCGCCCCTCTTAGACGTTGCGGGGGGAGTCAAATACCTCACTCCCCCCCAACCCGAGATCGAGGCCCGGAGGCGGGCCGGCACCAGCCGGGGGTTGCGGAAGTATCGTATCGTTGTTCCCGCGACCCCCGGCGTAGGTGTGAGATGGAACACCGGGGTGGTTGTTAGTCAGTAGGAGTCTGACAGACCCCTCCGCCCCCCCCCTCAGGGCGTAGGACATCCAATGAGGATTTTACACCCCGGAAACAGAAAAAAAAAAAAGACAAAGCCCTTACGTACTTTCTGTTACAGAGATCTCACAACAACTATGATCCAAGTGGGGACGGAAATAGAGAAAAATAGAAATATCCTTGCTGCTGATACTTCGCTGCGATGCGAATGCATTTATTGACATTGGCTTCAAACAGAGCCAGCACTCATATTGAAAATTGGTATGTATAGGACGAAATATCTCTGTCTGCCCACAATTATATATGCTTTAGGAAAATTTAAATAAATTTGAATTTATTTCTCGGCCCCTCCACAATATAAGATAAGATAATAAATAGAACTACTAGTTAACTAGCTCTCAATGGGACCGCGCTCTTCACACGCAGTCTCTCTCTCAGCTAAATATATAGCTGAGAGAGAGACTACGTGTAAATAGAATTTTTCACATTATACCTAGATCAAGAAAGCGTGTAATTTGTAGATTGATTGACACTATCGACAGGTTACATAGACGATATGGAGTACAAATAAATATTCAGCATTCTCTAGTGCTTATCCCAATATATTTGGGCTAAGCGCAATATATCTTCATACTTTACATATTATTGTTGTGTTGGCCCAGTGGCTAATACCTCACCTCTCGTTTGTTGAGGTTGTGCGTTCAAGTCCGAAGTACCAATGTGACTTTTCTATTCATAATTAGGTACTTTCAAAGAGCAGTGGTAGTCCAGTGGTAGCGGCCGCGACTTACAAGTTGTAGGTCGTGAGATCGAACCCAGGCAGGCGCTTTACTTTGTGTAAATTATTTCCACACCACTGCTCTCAAAACGGTGAAGGTAAACATCGTAATTGCTTTAAAATTCAGTTGCAAGATTTGAGCCGAACACACTTTCATACGTACAATACAATTTGCAAGTTAAAATCTTGTAATAAATAAATAATTATACTTCTCTATAAAGTAGTCGTCATCTCATTAATGACTTCTTTTCTAGAATTATCATTTCCCACACGGTCCATGGTCCATCTACACATAAATAAACCAATAAAAAACTTAGGTCTATTTACACAAAAACAAAAAAAAAACAAAAAAAATGTCCTCATTTTATATTATCTCGCGATTTATTTTGAAAAGTTTTATTAAGGGTACACTAGTCGAAAATTCTTCTATACAAACGTAGTCTGGCTTTTACTCCACTGTTTGACGATGTACGTTCAAAATAAAAAATGATATCAATTTGCCTCATCATTATCTAGTTCTGTATGGAAGCAAAAAAGTAAAAATAAAAATTACTTGAAAGTTATGAGCTTCGAAAGTTCCATATTTTAACACTAATTTTAACGCATCTTTGGGCGCAAATAAGTACCATAAGAAGAAGGAATATTGAAAAACGGCATTCATACAGGGATAGATTAGTAGTTCAACAATGCAAATAATTTTATTTTGAACAGATACATTCAGTCGTTTTTTCATGATATCCAGACTCCCAAAGGTCTGTTTCTAAAATTTCACGCGCTCGTTTTCGTTCTAAATCATCATCCATTTCGCTACAAATTTGCAAAAGTGTGTATTCGTACGCGTAATAGCTTCTTACTGCTCATAACAGCATCTATCTGTTCCGCACGTGTTGTCAGTTGATATAGCACGCATTTTAACCCCGCGCACAAAATAGTTCGTGCCGTCGATTAGTGTAACCTTAAGAACGACATCCACCTACTTAGTTGCCATTTGTTAAAACTAACAATGCCGATGATTCTCAAGAGATATCAAATAATATTATTCATCATCATCATATCAGTCGAAAGACGTCCACTGCTGGACATAGGCGTCCCCCAAGCGTCGCCACATTGACCGGTCCCGTGCGTCTCGCAACCAGCCGATCCCCGCAACCTTCAGCAGGTCATCGGTCCACCTGGTGGGAGGCCTTCCAACGCAACGTCTTCCGCAGGCTTATTACGTATCTTTTGCAAGAGCAAAACGATAGCGATCAAACGCTTTATGTCATAAAAGTCGGAATTACCTGCAGTATAGGTATGGTAGGTCCTACACAATCGTTTGCTAATCGCTCGCTGTTTGTCAAAAGCACTTATTTAAAAAAAAAACTGCCAACAACTCTAAAACTTTTGTATTGAAGAGCGCAAAAATCGCTATCGTTTTGCTCTTGCAAAAGATACGTAATAAGCCCGCCGGTTCGCGGTCGCCACTCCAGAACCTTTCTGCCCCATCGGCCATCCGTTCTGCGAGCAATGTGCCCTGCCCACTGCCACTTGAGTTTGGCAATTCTTCGGGCTATGTCGGGTAATAATATTATTATGTAACCTTAAAAGTACGAGGACTTTCCTACGGTATTATTTAGCAATAAGTATGGTAAGAAACCGCTGAAAGTTTCTTTGTATTTTTTCTGTTGTATGTAACTGTGAAAGATTTTATATAAAAAAAAAGTTGAGTTGTGAACGTTCTCATTTTTGAAGTCGGTTGATAAATATTCACTAACATCGGCAAAAGAAAACATCGTGAGGATAGGTAACAAAAATGTCAAATCGCTAACCTGCCTTGAGTAAGGGCCGATTTCACCAATGAAACTAATCGCCATTAGTTCGACTAAACTCAGTTTATGCAAGGTGTTCTGATTGGTTGAGACCGCTAAGAAACTACCAATCAGTAAGGGGCGATTTCACCAATGAAACTAATCGCCATTAGTTCAACTAAACTCAGTTTATGCAAGGTGTTCTGATAGGTTGACCCCGCTAAGAAACTACCAATCAGAACCCTAAGCGTGGTTATCAACGTTCGTGACTTCTCTGTATGAACTGCGACCCTCTGTAGTGGGTCAGTAACATGCTTGTATTATGAGTTAAACAAGTAATTTTATACCCAAAGCACCCTTATAAACAGAATTGTAGTCTGTATCTAATGAACTGTACAATACTAGTAAATACAAATTATCTTTTTGTTTTCAGGAGATTTTCTGTTAACAATAACATATAATTTTAGAGATTCTCAAAAGATATAAAATAAATTGTAATAACGAGATATTACTAGGTCAGTCGAGACTCATTATTTTGACGATATATAATAATCTGGAAAGCGGTTTGAGTGTCGGAAAAACAACCCGCCCGAAAATTGTAATGATATTTTCTTGTTAGGAGAAAATGTAGGTAATTAAGAAAGGGTTTAAGGATCGTTGTTGTGTTTATAAAAGTTAATTATGATATAACTAGCACTTCGCCCGCGACTTCGTTCGCGTGATCCGTGTTTACAGATGATTCATACAAACTTTTATCCCCTATTTCACCCCCTTAGGGGTTGAATTTTGAAAAATCCTTCCTTAGTGGATGATTACGTTATTTATTTATTTATTTTTTAATATTACGGCACACCAACGAATGTTTCACAAAAACATTGATAACAGATTACTCCCAATTTATGTATTAATTACTGTGTGTGCTTATTCACTTAAAGGTGTGCACAGCACTTACATATTAAAAATAACGCAAAATACACACTACTAAAATGTCGAATAAGCAAATTCAATAATAATCATTATTCATTAAATCAAAATGTACAAAACAAAACATAGAATTAAATTATCATGATTAACAAAAAGTAATGAAAAAATAATAACTCAATACAATAGTTACAGAATTACGAGCAGTCAATGATGGAATAATGGAATAAAACAATTAATTAATTTCCTGAAGTTGTTGAAAAAGACGTCTACGAAACTGGGCCAAGGTGTTGGCGAAGATGTTAATGCCATTGGTGCGAGAGTGACTCTCATTATAGTTCCTCATGAAGCGGTTCAATGGCGCTGATCGCCCGAGGTTTGTTCGAACTACAGTAGGTGCAAATAACTCAACCTTACGTTCAGGCCTGGATTGACTACTACGGGGAACAAATATATTTATATCGTCCAGAAGCCCGGGAACATCGACCAAACCATTTACAATTTTGAACATCATTATTTGGTATTTGGAGTAGTTAGATTGAAGTAACTTAACCTTTCAGGATAAGTCACTGTGTTAGAACAGTTTTTCAACTTATATCGCAGATACCTGGTGAAGCCAATTTGAATGCGTTCAATTCGATCGATATGGACCTTATAGGTAGGATTCCACACCTGCGATGTGTAGACCAGTACACTTCTGACAAGTGTGACGTACAGAAGTTTAAAGGTGCGCACGGATTTAAAGTCTTGGCAGACACGCTTTAGGAATCCTAACATTTTGGTAGCTTTTTTGACGATATTGTCTACGTGTGGAACAAAAGTGAGCTTATTATCGAGGTATACTCCCTGATCGCGAATTGTGTTAACCTTCAGCAGCGTTAGATCGTACAGAGAATACGAAGATGGCAGTGTATTCCGTTTCCTAGTGAATGTAATGTGGTGACACTTTTCAGCATTAAGAGACATCTTGTTTTGTACCAGTTGTGTACTAAGTTTAGATCATCTTGCAATAAAGATATATCTCTGGCTGAGTCTATTTGTTTGTAGAACTTGACATCGCCAGCAAAGAGCAAGCATTCACTGTGTTTGATGCAGTTCACGATGTATTTAACGAATACCAGAAACAATATTGGACCCATATGAGAGCCTTGTGGAACTCCAGAAGTGGAATAATAAAAGGGGGGCTGATGCCCTTTACTACGACTCTCTGTTTCCTTTCTGTCAGATATGATTTGAACCATTGGAGAAGTTGGCCGAATATGACGAGGTTTGTAAGTTTTTGGAGTAGGATCTGATGGTCTACTTTGTCAAAGGCGCTGCTAAAGTCTGTATATATGGCGTCAACTTGTGCGCGGGAATCAATAAGTCTGGTTAGGTCATTAATATAAAGGGCTAAGTTAGTCGTGGTGGATCTTTGCGTGCAGAATCCATGCTGTTGGGCAGCTAGCTCAGTTTTGAAATGTGATGTGAGGAAGGGACACATCATCGATTCAAAGACCTTCGAGAACACTGATAAAATGGATATAGGCCGATAATTTCTAATGTTGCTCGCTTCACTTTTTTTGAAGATGGGCACTGCATTGGCATCCTTCCATTTGGAAGGGAATTCTGCTGTTTTGATGGAATGGTTGAATATTATTTTTAACGGTAGGGCTAAAGTACTCGCACAGTTTTTGACAAAACTTTAACAACATCCCTTTCAGAGAACGTGACCAAACCTAAGCTATTCTGTGGATACCTATGGTCTTCATGCGCTGAAGTATGTATTGCGTCTTCCGATGAGATGAAAGTTGAGGAAAAATGGGATGCAAAGAGGTTGCAGACCTCGTCTCCAGAAGTGGCTTACTGATCGTGAAGTTTCATCTCTGACGGTACATCATTTATTTATTTATTTATTAACTCCATAAAATTGTACAAATTGGACTGGGATCTTTTTGCATTTACGAAAGACCAAAAAAGTTTGGGATTTTGTGTTATGCCCGTCTCGATTTTACCCACGTACTCATTGTAGCATGTTTTGATCATAAGAGGAATACGTAAGCGAAATTTAAAGTTTCTAGCCCTAAGGGTTTGGCCTGTGCGTTGATACATCAGTCAATCACTTTTGCCTTTTATATATTTAGATAACACAATTCAGGTACTTATTACTGTCTCAGTGTAGTGTAGTGCGTCGGGGATGTTCGCGGATGCGCATGTAGATTGTTTCGACACAACCAGTTTATATTATTATGTATATGCTATGTATTATTATTAAAGATATATTGTCACTGACAACCCTAAATTTCTCTCTTCGCTTTCAGTACATTCAAAGGTTGTACACTTGCTTTTATGATTTTTTTGTCCTGTATATATTTTTTTGTTTTTGTGGTGTACAATAATGAATATAATAAATAAATAAAAGGTGCGCATCCGTGGTGCGCAGGGTGTGGGGCAGTTCCAACAGAATCCTAAGTATGATTTCGAGTCGCCTAGACTGTGTTTTCGTGGGTCGCTGTCGTGCTATCTCACAAGGGGTTGTCATTAATTGTTGTTTCGTTTGTAGTGGCAGTTTGTTAATATCTGTGATACTAACATAGTTGTAAGTTTTTTCTTTCATTCTTTCATGTAAACGAGCCCAATTTCATCAACTAAAATCTTAGATATTGATTTTTGAGCTGCCTTCTGCTGCTACTAATCTATAATAGTTATACTCGTACCTATCATTATTTTTTTATGTTATGATATAAATTAATAGTTTAAATAATGTATGTTTGTATGTGTGTGTTTTAATTAATGTATGTTTGTCTTATTTATGATTTAAATTTGAATCATCATATCAGCCGAAAGACCTATACTGCTGGACATAGGCCTGCCCCAAGCGTCTCCACATTGACCGGTCCGCACCAGGTCATCAGTGCACCTGGTGAGAAAACTTCCAAAGCAACGTCTTCCGGTTCACGGTTGCGACTCCAGAATTTTTCTGCCCCATCGGCCATCTGTTCTGCGAGCAATGTCATCTGTCAACTGCCACCTAAGTTTGGCAATTCTTCGGGCTATGTCGGTAGCCCTGATTCTCTTGCGGATCTCTACATTTCTGATTCCCGAGTAAAGACCTCTAAATTGTCCTTTGGGTGACTCTAAGCTTTCTGATGAGGCCTATTGTGAGCGACCACGTCTTAAAGCCCTAGGTAAACACTGGCAACACACACTGGCCATAGACTTTCGTCTTGAGACACTGTGGTAAGTTAGACGAGAAGATACCGCTCAACTGCCCGAACGCTGAGTCGGATTCGACGGTTGACCTCTTTCTCGATGTTGGCCCAACTGTATCGTTTGTCTGAATTTGAATAATGTAATTAATAATAATGTATTTTATTTGCATAGTAAATTAATTATAATTTTTTAGTATTTGACTTGACATTTTACTTAATTTCCGTTGATAATTTAGTTTTTAGAGAAAATATTTATGAATTCTAATTTAATTAAGGCATATATACTTACATTTTTCTAATTTAATTATGTCTTATAAGCCTTTGGTTTAATTAGGGTAGTTGACAAAAAAGAAATCTATTTAGTCCGTCAGTTAGATAACCTAAAAATATTGGACATGTATTTTTTCTTTTGCCACGTAAAAAAAAAATTACGACAATACAGTGCGTTGAAATATCGTGTGACGTCACGGTGTGCTACAGTTTATACTGACCAAGTGACGTCACAAGCCCCCACTTCTGAACTTTGATGTGCTTTATCTTTGGCAATTTTTATTTATATGATAAAGAAAAAAATACGGGTTGAATATTATTTGATAATCTCACTGACGGACTAAATAACATTATCATTTATCTACCCAGGAAACATCCATATTTGTTTATTTTAAACTCTTATTTTGCGACTTACCATGTAATTGTTTTGCATGCCTGTAAGTGACTTGCTTTCACAGAATCTTTTCTGAATGTTTTTATTAGAATGAGTCGTTAGTGAGCCTTATTTTATTTTTATTTTATTTATTTGGGAAAACAAAGTCAAAGTCAAATGTATTTATTTCAACTAGGCCATTATGCGGCACTTTTGAACGTTAACATGTAATAAAAATTGTTTCTACCGTGCAAACGACTGCACACTGCAGCAATACATAAAATTTGGGCGCAAAGAAAAACAAATGTGCAATCAGTGACATTTTCCATATAATATAAAAACCATTTTACAAAATTAATGCGACGTTGAAAGCGCACGCATATTTAAATTATATAAAGCCAATTAAGGCAAGCAAGGGTTGAGAGCTCTGGTGCCCGTCAGTTTTCACTCCAACTGGCCAATAAAGACAGCCAGAGATAAGGAACAAGTCTTCTCCCTGGTGATCAGGTCCGTGGGGTCGCTACTGCCCACCAGCTCACCACAAAGCTGCCCTGCGGATTAATTAATTATGCTTATTATAATGGTGTTTACGTAGCTACGTCAAATGTAGTTTAAACAAATCAAGTTAAAATAAGTTAAATGTATTTATTTTAACTACATTCGACTTGTTAATAATTTCCTATCTTTTCCAATCCAATTTACCTACCATATTCAGCACCAAGGGATGAAACTACCTATGTAGTTTCATCAAAGCTAAACTTGCCCAAAATACATGTAATCTTAGCTTACAAGTGTACAACTACTCCAAGCCCAAAGTCAGTTAACCAACTGTTGGCCCAAACTTTGGGCAAACTTGCGAACTTGCCAACGCAACGACCAAATTTGTCACACCCTAAATGATTTATGGTCGCTTCAATGGACCATTTTGTGCTCTTAAAAGACAGTGTTAGTGATATCTTTATAGACATTATGGTCAATATCGGTCTTGGTACTCACCTATATTCTTTTTGGCGTAACGGGCAGTTACGTTTTTGATAGTTTTCTTGTATTTTTCTTGGAAAATGGTTTATGATGTTTGTTTCGCAAAATACTGTTGTTTATTTTATTTTATGTTATAGTGAAGATTAGAGTAGGTTATATGTTTATGTATTTTAAATATTGTTTTTATATTTAGGAAATTTAGCTTATAAGTTATTATTATTAAATGTTAGGACAACTAGATTTTTACGTTTTTCATAGTTTTATATTGTATATAAGTTAATTGTAAGACCGCGCTATCGCATTAGGTATACCTACCTGTAATGATAGTTGTAAGGGAGATTTTAATAAATAAATAAAAAATAAATAAATGATGGAGATATTATTTTCATTTTAAAACATGTTCAGATTAAGGCTTCTTTTTTTTTAAATCATGCTGGACCGTGGTGTGTGCGAGCGGTGTCCGAGTGGTCCGAGCCCCGTACGTGCTACGTGTTTATACGACGAGTCGAGAAGGAGCACGTCCGAGCCTCCTCCGGGAAGCGGGCACACATCAACCGCATCATATAAAAAGTTCGAGAAGTTTTTAATCTGTGCATCGTCCGTGCCTCGAACGGGGCTCGGCTCGCGCCCACTACGGTCTAGCATAATTCATCCTTTAAAAAACGTAAAAATCTAGTTAAGGGAGTATAAAATAAAATATATTTACTGAAATCGTGTTACCCGACTGCCGAAGGAGGGTAATGTGTTTATCAGTCTATGTATGTATGTATGTATGTATGTATGTATGTTCCTATGTGGCGTTCTAGAGACCAAATGCGTTGGCCGATTTTGATGATTCTTACGTCAATCGATTCGTCTTAATCCTGCGAGTGTCACTGGATACATTAAAATTGGAAAAAACAAAAATGGCGGCCTTTGGGCGCCATTTTGTGGGGATTTTTTTTTTCCATACCCATCGTGTGGGGTATCAAAATAAAGGGTTTCAAAGGCGATTTCAAAAATAAATAACACTTATATGTTTAAATGTACCTAATTCTAAAAAAAAATAACTAAAAAGTTGTAAATAAAAAAAGTTAATTAAAAAAATCAAAAAACCCGACTGCTTAAAAAGCAAACTAAAAAGACGTAAACAAGAAGAAAATCATGCTGTGCAGTCGGAGGATACATCTGGTTTCGGTCCACCAGCTCGCGAACACGCCAACATTCCCTAGCGTGTGTAACAATATATATTCTCTTTATCGTCCCGTAAGAGAATAAAACTGGAGTGGACAGAGAAAACCTTTCCGGCTTTAAGTAATAATTCGTGAAATTTCCTTTATTTTTGTCAGTTACAAGGAAGGTATGAGTTGTTCAACCACCTGGTGCACCTTATCCTTTGGGAAATCAGGCGTGATCTTTTGTGATGTGGTGCCCTTCCAAAATCTACATTTATATTGAAACTTAGATGGAAATCACGCTGACTATATTATGGCATAAATAACAATATGTTTCAAATGTTCTACGCAGAGAAAAATGGAATAATAAACACATACTAAATTCTCACGACAGTTTCTCATGGGATTTTGGGATTATAAAGATAACACAAAGGCAACCTTGATACGATTCTTACAAACTTAAGTTTTTAAACTGTCACTGACTGACTGTGTGTTGTTTTTGTCTGTCTGTCTGTGTTTTGTGACTGTGTGTAGTTTATCCGTGATCATGGTGCTTGCAACAGCACCGAAATATCGGAAACTCGCAACAAACAGTAAACATGGTAAATATTCCGTTTCTTATGTTAATGTTAGTCTTACAAACTTATTCAAGATTTCAGCACGCTTTCCGCACGCTCTAAAAAGTATTGTCAAAACATTTTTGTTGGGCCCCAAAATATTCGTAACTTTACTAAAATTTAACTCCGACGTGCTTTTAGAGCAGACCTTTATTAAATTCCTATGACATGAAAACACGTTCGCAGATAAATAGCTTGCGACGTGCACTTAACTTCTCTCCACAGCCTTAACTAAGTGAACTTAAGTGCAGGCAGATCTTGAAATATGGTGGAATAATTTATGTTCATAAGTTCAGTAGGTACTAATACTCAAATAGCTGCTAAATTTAAATTTGTATAACACAGCCTTACATACCCATGTTGTCTGAATTACGACTTTGTAGTCGAGTGTGTCTTATCCTCAACTTTAGCTTAAGAACCTGTGAAGCTGAGGCAATACAGGATTTGACACGTGCTTGCAATTTTTTTTTTTTGCTAATTCTGCTGCTTAGTCGAGAGTGAATAAGTTTCTTCTAGGCAAGCGTGCTTCATCGTCGACCATATCATCGCTTAACATCAGGTGAGATAGTGGTCAAGCGCAAGCCTATTACAAATAAAAGAAAGAAAGAAAATAATTCTCAAATCAGAAACCCTGCAATAATTCGCTGATCTCAAGATCCTGATCGCAAGCGCTACTGTAGTACTGTAGTACAGTAGCGCTTGTGATCAAGGTCTTGATATACGGGATTTAAAATTATCATGGGTCGTCTCGGATATACAACAACATAGCGGCAACAGAAATACATCATCTGTGAAAATTTCAACTGTCTAGCTATTACGGTTCATCCTGACAGACAGACAGACACACACGTTTTTCCTCTTTGGGTACGGAAACCTAAAATTTACTGGCGGAACTTGGGTGCACTAGTACAGCTCTGCCTAAACCTTACGGAACACACGCGTGTTGTTAGTTTTGTTATAACAAATCTAGTACCTGGGCGACCGAGCTCTGCTCGGGTGAAAATAGAGAAAACGACGTTTTCTAAAAATGAAACCTAGCTAGATCGATTTATCGCCCCCGAAACCCTCTGCATACTAAATTTCATGTAAATCGTTGGAGCTGTTTCCGAGATTCGGATTATTTTAATTATATATATATAACTATATACAAGAATTGCTCGTTTAAAAGTATTAGATTAGATAGATATTTCAAACCTGATAATTAAATCCAAAGCATTCAAATTTCAAATGTTTTTTGTTTCACATAGGCCTACATGGGCACTTATAAAACGTCGACAAAAGGTGCACGGTTCGGTTTGGTCGTTTCCTGTGGAGAAGAACCGGCAAGAAACACCACGGTTACTCTTTTAAAAAAATTGGTTTGTTTTTAATATATAATAATTTAAATTGTTTGAGTTTGAATTTTTTGATTTTATTGTATATTGATTATATTTTATTGACTATATATTTTATTATCTGAAATGACGTTTATTTTTTCTAACAAATATATACAAAGATACAAGTATATACACTGTATAAAATACTTAATTAACTAAGACTACAAACATAAACACTTAAACCAAAAACTACTCACTTACCTAATCTAAAATATGGCGTCAAAAAACTCCTCCACATCGTTGTCCACTGGTAATGTGCCCAAAAGACTGGCAGCATTGCCACGTTGTATGGCAATGCTTATTATCTGACCGAGGTAAAAGCCAGCCCTTGGGTCACGCGAAGTGTCAACTAAGCGTTTGGAAAGATCTTTAAACAAAGCGTGAGCACTCGGACCCCACGGACCAAGAGTTTCAACCCCAAACGGCTCGAAAATATAACTACCGATGAGGTTATTATATTTCCGCCGCTTGAGGTTCTCTGCAGCCGCAGCGGCAGCGCCAGCACAGCACGACGAGCTAGGAAGATGGGATGGCGCAAGAGTATCGACACAAGTAGCGTCCCACACTAAAGGCCTACCCATCTTCCATGGAAACAAAGACATCCCGTCCGGTCTTTTGCCATCGTCACGTGCCAGGCCATGGGGTTCCAATACGGCCGGAACGCCGACGGTGACGAGAGCACGTCGGATGATGTCGTTTAAGTTTCCGTGACGCGCTATGCGACCCGCACTTCGGCTGCATGATAGACCGTGGTGACCAAGGCTGTTGACAACTTCGCCACAGTGACAACGATGAGGAGTACAGCAGGGAGCGCCAAGACGTAGGGAAGCAGCGAGGCGGAAAGTAGTGTCGTCAAACAAGGTGCCTATGTTCGACGACGGTAGTGCGTGAAGCCAAAGGCCCGACTCCCACTCACCCACAGCCAGCAGGCGAGCGCGCTCGGCAGGAGTGGCAGAAGTGGCAATTTGGTGCTCCTGAACTGCTCTGCATAGCGGCTCATCCCACCGTCTCTGGGATGATGGGTAGTCGGGGATATTACAATTCGGGCAAGCGAGTCTCCAAGCATCAATAGCCTCGGAGAAGCACGGCACATCAAAATTAATCAGTATGGGTGCTAGGATATTCCTGATTAATTTCTCAGTACCGTGGACCGAGGATATAAATGCCGGTAAACTAATACTAGAAATTTTGCGGACGCCGAGGCCCCCCATACGGATGGGAAGAGTAGCTTGAGCCCAAGCTCGGTCGTCCATGGCCACATTTAAAATTAAAGTAAGTGTATGTCGGATAATTTGGTCCATTTTTTCTAAAAGATGAGGGTGCTTCCAAAGATGGGAAGCACGAAGGAAATAAGTTAATTTGGGGCCAAAACAACAAAAGCGGATTATGGTGATAGCCGAATGCATGTTAATTTGGAGCAATCTTTCCGAAATGTTGTTGAAATTTTGAATTTTTTCCTCAATAAAATCGGGAAAGGAATCATCGAAGACTGGGGATCCAAGCAGACGAAGAGAGCTTTTTTCAATAATTTTAATTTCGGGGGCTATTTTATTGAATTTTGAAAGTGTCACTTGTCTGTCGGTACTGTCAGATAAAAATAACTCACATTTAGAAAAATTTAGATCCAGTCCTATAGAATGTAGATGGTGTTTTAAAAATTGCAGGTCATCTAAAACTGTGTCTACATCGCCTCCCAGGGTTCCATCATCGAGATACCAAACGTTAAATTTTGAATTTAGCTGTCGAATAATTGGGTGAATAGCCAGACTGAAGATCACTGGCCCGAGAGGGTCACCTTGTTGACAGCCTACAGCGGATTCCAGAAGGTTGTCCCGATAAAGTAATTTAGATGGATGCCTATAACATTGCCAAAGAAAACTAAAAATTTGAGGTATTTCTTTTTTAGTTTCTGCCAGCAAGGTGTCCCTATTAACCGAATTAAATGCGTTTTTAATATCAACCTTCAGGATGACCTCTCCTTTGCCAGAATTTAGGTAGGTCAATAATGCATGTACGGCAGCCTCACAGCCCCCTTTGGAGCCGTAACCAAGCTGCAGGGGCTGAAATTTATCCGAAACTACCTCACCATACAATTTACAGCAAATCTTGGCTGCCATACGCCGGTAAGTAGTTCCTACAGCAATGGGACGAATCCCGCCATCCCTCTTGCGTAGGGCACATAAATTGATGTGCATCTGGACCGAGGGCCCATTTTTTTAATCCTTGCGAAACGAAATAAGACTTAAAGGGAAATTAGTTAAAAATAGTAAAAACATAAAGCAATGGGCCAAGAATTTCTTAAACGTGAATTAAAACAGTTATGCTTAAATTACTTGGGCCCTCAATCCAGACGCGTGAATAAACTGGCATAGCCTACATCTCAGAAAATACTATCTCTGGGTTAATCATTTTTATTTAGGAATTTAGTTAAGAATTTCTTAAATATTTTAAGAAATTCCCAACTCTGTAGAATATGACATTACAGATTTTTGGCGGTTTAGCTAGGGCCCTCAATCCTTTAATGTCTCTACTGAGGAATCTGCAAAACATGAATTTATCTGAAGATATATAATAATAGGACTGTAATATATTTTGCTTAGATACCTCTGTAAATTAGTTAAAAAGAAATAATGACACAAAAGTGAATTGTTATAAAGTAAATGAGAATCGAATTTTACTATAACGTCTGGACTGAGAGCCCAATATTTTCGGCTTTATTGACTAGGTTCAACCTCATAGATTAAGTCAAATTAAAATATATTTTTTTACTATTTTTTAATTAAAATGTTACATATCGTCCGTTCTTCTAAATGCAATACTTTAAGAGAAAATACATTTTTAATTTTTCATAGGAGAAAGTTTTGTAGGGTACATATGATTTTGTTACTTTTTTGGACTGATCAGTATGTATCCTCATACAAGCTATTTTTAAGCGTCTAAAGTAAATATTTACTGCTTGTACTGTCGGAAGCGACTGTTTTTTGATGCATTATTTTGAAGGGAAGACAGGTCAATTGTCAGGAAAAGTCATTATTACATGGGTCCTTTTCGGGCGAGGATAAAACAAATCTTTCTTGGTAATGTACTTTTACAAAGTAACTAATTGCACAATGTAATGGAGAATAACGTAAACGACATTTCACTAGGCACGTATTTTTATCTAAACTTACAATCGGGAACTATAACGACTGTATTTCTCTTCAAGTTTTATCATGTTTACTACTGATCAAACTCGCAATCTTTCTTTCTCGATCTCCTTGTGATCTTCTCTTGTTCGCGCCATAAACTAGTGTTATGTCAAGTTAACATCTGTCAGTCATTCGAAACCAAATCTCTCTTCAGAAGGAAATCTTTAACATTGCTGACAAATTTAATAGTGCAGTAAATATTATTATTATCAGTGTTTCTGTTTTGTGATATCGAAGTAAGTTGGTAGGTACCCAGATCGCTTTTATATTGCTTATTTCATTTGAAGAATAATATGCATTTTTCCTGTGTTAATTCATCGTCATCGAAAATTTCTGATTATTGTGTTTTAATTAAGGCATATTTTATTATATCTTGAACACTTTATTGCATTAACACATACTTGGGAACTGGTATGTAAATAAAAAAATATAAATAATAAAATATAATAAAAGGTAAGCAGGTTCCATAAGCCAGCAGGTTCGTCGATCCCGTAAGGATCTGTCGACATGTTGGATAGACTACAAGAAGGCCTACGACTCTGTGCCACATACATGGCTCATGAGGGTGCTGGAGTTGTACAAAATAGACGCAACACTACGCACCTTCCTTGAGTCATGTATGGGGCAATGGAAGACGGTCCTTCGATATCCAGGATGTCGACTGATTCAGGGGGATGATGAACCTATATGGATTAAGCGGGGGATATTTCAGGGCGACAGTTTGAGTCCACTTTGGTTCTGCTTAGCCCTGAATCCTCTTAGTACACTGTTGGAGGATTCAGGTCTAGGTTATCGGTTGAGAAGAGGTGGTCAGGTCATATCACACCTCCTGTACATGGATGATCTGAAGCTCTTTGCCCCCACCAACTTGCAACTGATGAAGTTACTGAAGGTAACAGAAACCTTCAGTAACGCCATCAGGATGGAATTTGGTGTGGACAAATGTGCAGTCATGCATGTAAAGCGAGGGGAGATTATGGAATCCGAGGTCATCCGACTGCAATTCGTGTTTTTGGTAGCGCAGTCGTGTTTTTTTATATTTTTATTATTATTTATTTTTCTTTAATACATTTTAGTGACAAGTTTAATTTTAAAACAACATGTAGATAGGTAGGTACTCATCTGGACTTTAAATTTCATATCCATGTTGTTATAATCGACGACAAAATCTGATTTCATCTTCGAAAATAGGGGCATATAGTTAGCCGCTATTTTTGCATAAAAATTATAGCACTAAAAAATAACATTATTATTTAGCGTTAATAACTAAAAATCAGCATACAAACTTCGCTCACTCGCTTCTTTGAACAAATTTATTGATAATTTAAACTGTTTATTAGAAAATTTGTTACAAAAAGTTTGTAAGTAGGTAAATTTTATTTTACAACTAGTTGACCCGGCAAACTTTGTTTTGCCATAAAAACACCAAACATTCATCTACCCTACCTACCCTACCCTAACAACCCTACACTACCTACCCTACCTACTCTACCTACCCTACCTACCCTACCCTACCCTACCTACCCTACCCTACCCTAACAACCCTACACTACCTACCCTACCTACTCTACCTACCCTACCCTACTCTACCTACCCTACCCTACCCACTTAGGGGTATGAAAAATAGATGTTAGCCTATTCTCAGACCTACTCAATATGCTCACAAAGTTTCATGAGAATCGGTCAAGCCGTTTCGGAGGAGTACGGGAACGAAAACTGTGACACGAGAATTTTATATATTAGATATCAGACTATTTTTAGGTTACATTTATGTGAAGTAAATAGTTTTCTTATATTTATACCGATCGTAACCGTTTATTTGAATTGTTGTTACAAATAGTTTGTAATTAAATTGATGTTACGATATCAAAGTATTTTTAGATTATATAATATAAGTGAAGTAAATAGTTTTAATAAATTTATACCAATTGTGTTTTATTCATCGAAATGATTTTGATTGCGACGTCTCTGGTGCTACATATCCTGTCTTTAGAAACAATGACATACGATTTTCCGTCCCAAAAAGTAACAAAATCATATGTACCCTACAAAACTTTCTCCTATGAAAAATTAAAAATGTATTTTCTCTTAAAGTATTGCATTTAGAAGAACGGACGATATGTAACATTTTAATTAAAAAATAGTAAAAAAAATTATTTTAATTTGACTTAATCTATGAGGTTGAACCTAGTCAATAAAGCCAAAAATATTGGGCTCTCAGTCCAGACGTTATAGTAAAATTCGATTCTCATTTACTTTATAACAATTCACTTTTGTGTCATTATTTCTTTTTAACTAATTTACAGAGGTATCTAAGCAAAATATATTACAGTCCTATTAATATATATCTTCAGATAAATTCATGTTTTGCAGATTCCTCAGTAGAGACATTAAAGGATTGAGGGCCCAAGCTAAACCGCCAAAAATCTGTAATGTCATATTCTACAGATTTGGGAATTTCTTAAAATATTTAAGAAATTCTTAACTAAATTCCTAAATAGAAATGATTAACCCAGAGATAGTATTTTCTGAGATGTAGGCTATGCCAGTTTATTCACGCGTCTGGATTGAGGGCCCAAGTAATTTAAGCATAACTGTTTTAATTCACGTTTAAGAAATTCTTGGCCCATTGCTTTATGTTTTTACTATTTTTAACTAATTTCCCTTTAAGTCTTATTTCATTTCGCAAGGATTTAAAAAATGGGCCCTCGGTCCAGATGCACATCATAAATTGGCCCCGTACAAGACGTCGATGACGGACTCGTTTACCTTACCGGAAAGCATAAGGTTCATCAGAGCTGTAAGCTCCTTCAAGAGCAACTCACCGGCTTCCCCAGCGCCTAAACACGTATGGTCCTTTAAGTGCTGAGGACTCAGGCCGTCGAGGCCGCCAGCAGAGCCACTCCGGAAGGAACACACGGCTCTGATCACCTCTCGACCTGTAATGGTGAGGGTATTAATATCAGGATCGGGGGGGTCGGGAAAAGAAAGACCATCCACTGGGGCAGGGTGTTTGCTCTCCAGAGCTGCAAGAGTATCTGGAGAACACGGTGCCACCACATCACTACTAAAAAGAATCCTGGCTGCTCCGCTAATATCACCTTCCCCTAATTTCGATTCGACCAGGTGGGATATACTTCTTGAAGAGATAAACCTCTGTGTCGATAATTTTGTATCCAAATTATGGGCCGAAATGTTACAATTTTCTTTAATTTTTGAAGTTAACGACTTTTTGCTTGCCAAATTCTTTTGAACATTTAAAATTCTGTAAGGGAAGGTGAGAAGTTGTTCCCAAGCACTTTGTGAGTTCTCCCGGACGGCTAGGCGGATGCAACCTGCAAGATTTTGTGCTACTAGAGGTCTAGCGCCGCGGGGAACTCGTTTTAAAACTGGAATAGAATTTTTCAATTTTGATAGTGTTTTCCAAAAAGGGTCAAATGTGGATGTAGGTGGTGTAGAAACAACAGGGTCTGAAGTGGTTGCATTTTGGGGCTTATGTGCCTTCCCAATATGCACGTTCAGACCCCGCTTACCTTTAAAGAAACGTGCCTGGGTGCACAGAGGACACCTCTCCAGGATGTTTAGTGATGAAGAAGGTTGATACGCACTAATGTCCACCACATCACTGCTACCACTTAACATATACCTATCTATTTTAATTGGAACACTTAGTTAATATTTACAAATAAAACAAATAAAAAACTAAACAATAAGTACAAAAAACACTAAAAATTGACAACTAGTGTCAAAGCGGCGCACATAGACTAATATATATAGATTGGCGGCGCAGACGCGCTGGCGGCCTGGGGCACCGCGAAGTCCAGAAGGCAACTCGGTTGCGGCGCCCTGGAGTTGCCGAGTTGCACGCAGCCCGGCGTCGCCTCGTCAGCTCCGCCCGTTTAGAACGAGCGCGCAGTGAAGAGGCCGATTTTTCTGTTCTGAATTTTCACTCTCGGGAACACTTGAGTTCGATTATCATTGATCGAAGAGATAGATTGAATGGAAACGGCTTTGGGGTTAATATTGCAGTCGGTTTTGTACTCTGGATTCTTGAACGAGCGTCCTCGCTTGCATGTAACCCAGCATTCGTGGATCGGTCTCTGCTTGAAATTGATGGGAAGCTATCACAATCCCCGGGTGACATAGGCTACTTTTTATCCCAGTATTCCCACGGGAACGGGAACTACGCGGGTGAAAGGTAGTAAAATTAGAAAGTAAAGTACAATATCAAAATTTAAATTAAATTGAAATTACAATGTCAAAATTTAAATTCAATAAAAAAATTACATATATAAAATATTGACATTTTGTAATTACTGTAATCGAATTATTTTTGGTAATTGTTCATTTGACTTCCAAAATATTTACACGCCATAGTATGTGGCAAACATGTCCGAACTTCTTGAATTTTTTTAATGATATCCTGCATGCACGTATTGTTTATACTTGCATGTATACACGTGTTTGAGCAAATAAATCCATCTTTATCTTTACAATATTTCCATGTTAGAGCATTAGTGCTTAGATATGGGGGGACAACGTAGGCCCGACAATAAGTCGTAAGAAACTAAAAAAAAAAAGTTTGTATAAAAGAGTTGTTTAACAAGTATCTAGAAATCTAGAAGGCCTACAATGTTCACACATTCTCAAAACAATCGGTAAAAGAATCTAAACAAAGAAAAAAAAAAATGTGCATCCCAAACAATGTGGGTTGAAAGAGCTTAATACATTTTTGGATATAAAAAATCTATTTTCACCTGGGCCGTAAGCAGCTGCATCGATTATACAAATAAAACTTTTCGAACATATCACACTTAGTTTTCGAATAGCAAAATAGGTCAAGTGGAAACCAATTTCTAGTTGCGAATTTATGTTGGTTCCGCACAAAACTATCGATACATATCGTAAATTAACGAGAAAGCCAGCCAAGAGGAAAGGCACCTCATTATTTGGAAAATTGAAACAATTCAGTTTCCTATTGTAGTATTGTCCCGTTTCCTGTTTCTGCAAAAAAAGTTATATTAGTACTTTAAGGTTCCCCTAGTCGACTGCACGAAACGAACTATTTCGTGCGTGGGGTTAAAATGCATGCTATCTCATCCGACAACACGTGCGAAAGAGATAGATGATATGATGAGCAGTAAGAAGCTAGTTCGCGTACGAATACACACTTTTGCAAATTATCAGCGAAATGGATCATGATTTAGGATGAAAACGAGTACGCGAAATTTTATAAACAGACCTTTGGCAATATGGATATCATGAAAAAACTACTGAATGAATATGATCAAAATTATTTGCATTGTTGAATTACTAATCTATCCCTGTATGGTGACTGTTTTGTAATTTACCTTATGGTATTTATTAGCGCCCAAAGGCGTGTTAAAATTAGTGAATAATGGAACTATCGACGCTCATAACTAAAAAAAAACAAATATTATTTTTCTTTGCTTTTTTTTCCATACAGGGCTAGATAATGATGAGATAAATTAATATGATAAAAAAGTGGCTCTAATTTCACCGCAATTGGGCACATAATGACACTTGTAATCAAACTGTGAGTTTTTCATTGCTAATTCAAAAGTGAGTTATAGAGATTTTTTTATTGGTTGTTTTGCTTTGTTCTTAAAAAAAGTTTTGATACAAAAAAGATCGTGCCCAATAGTACAAATAAATTAATGGACCTGTTGCTTGCTCATTTTATGCAACTTCGTAATTAAATAGATAATTTCAACTTGTACGTGTTTAATAAATAAAACTTTCACTCAAATATAACTTTTGTTTTCTCTGTAATAAAGAAAACTTGAAATGCCCCATTTCGTACGTGGCTAAAACTACCTCTAAAAGCTAACTGACCTCATTCTTTTAGTCAATGGCCGATCGCCATTGTTAGATGCGCGCGCATAGAAAAACTGATGAATTCTTCCCGCCATTGCGAAAAAAATTTCACAACTCGTTTTCACTGTTGAAATTACAGTTATTTTAGTATTATTTTCTTCACAAGTGTGTTGAAAAACGTCGTATGATACACGTGTATATTGATGATTACACACTTGTACCATAATGTACTATTTTTATTTTGAACGTACACCGTCAAACTGTGGAGTAATCGCCAGACTACGTTTGTTTGGAAGAATGATCGACTAGGGCAACCTTAAGCTTCGATATAGATTGGACATTAAATATTGTAGTTCAATAGCGAATATTCAAAAGGCTTCTCCGAAAGTCGGAAATTATCCCAAGAGGACATACTCCCGGCATAAAAGTATGCTATGCCTAAGATCCAGTCTGTATCTATACGAAAATTCAAAAATGGTAAGGAGTGAAAATGTATCAAACAAACCAGACTTATCTTGTTCTTTTTTAGGGTTCCGTACCCAAAGGGTAAAAATGGGACCCTATTGACTCTACGGTCCGTCTGTCTGTCACCAGGCTGTATCTCATGATCCGTGATAGCTAGACGGTTGAAATTTTCACAGATGATGTATTTCTGTTGCCGCTATATAATACTAAAAACAGAATAAAATAAATATTTAAGTGGGGCTCCCGTAAAACAAACGTATTTTTTTTGCCGTTTTTTGCGATAATGGTACGGAACCCTTCGTGCGCGAGTCCGACTCGCACTTGGCCGGTTTTTTTACCCGACTGCCGAAGGAGGGTAATGTGTTTATCAGTCTATGTATGTATGTATGTATGTATGTAAGTATGTATGTATATATGTATGTATGTATGTATGTATGTATGTATGTATGTATGTTTGTTCCTATGTGGCGTTCTAGAGACCAAACGCGTGGGCCGATTTTGATGGTTCGAGTGTCACTGGCTACATTAAAATTGTAAAATAGGAAAATGGCGGTTCTTGGGTGCCATATTGTGGGGGCCCAAATATTATTTTTCTACCAAACCTATCGTGTGGGGTATCAAAATAAAGGGTTTTAAGAGGTGATTTCAAAAATGTATAACACTTATATGTTTAAATGTACCTAATTCGAAAAAAAGTTACTAAAAAGTGATAAATAAAAAAAGTTAATTCAAAATATCAAAAAACCCGACTGCTTGAAAAGCGAACTGAAAAGACGTAAACAAGGAGAAAATCATGCTGTGCAGTCGGAGGATACATCTGGTTTTGGTCAGCCAGGTCGCGAATATATGTATCCTCCGACTGCACAGCATGATTTTCTCCTTGTTTACGTCTTTTCAGTTCGCTTTTCAAGCAGTCGGGTTTTTTGATATTTTGAATTAACTTTTTTTACTAACATTTATACTATTATATTATTATTAATATGGTTCTGTCTACCTAAACATAATAATTGGGCGAACTCTGAAAATTTAAAACAGCGAGTCAAAAAAAAAAAAAATATTTTATGAAAAATAGTGAAAAAAAATTTGGTGAGTACGTGATTTTGCCCTGAAGTATATAAAACTTGAAGTAAGGGCGCGGTCTCATCGTGAGTTTTTAGCTAGTTTATTCTACTGCCAAACTAGTGATCTATTAGTTGTGTTGTAGTATATACTTCTCTATAACCTTGAAGATCCTAATTGCAGTGTAGTTCTTCTTGAACTATAAAACTACCCGGTTCAGGTCAGTAAAAAAACCAGAAAAGTGCGATTCAGACTCGCGCACCGAGGGTTCCGTACAAACCTCAGCTTAAAGGTATTATAGACCTGAGTATTTGATATGAATTTGAATTTAATACCTCTACGCGTTCATGAGGAAAGGGGTAGTAAGATTAAAAATATTAAATATATTTTTATTATATGATGTAACAAAAAATTTACGGTTTTCGTAATATTTCCTTTATCAGACGTTGCTTCGTACCAAATTTCAAGATTCTGAGTTCACGGGAAGTACCCTGTAGGTTTTGATTCCATTGCGAGTGTCGAAAATTTGCGGAACTTTGCGGCATAAACGGCTGTATCTTTTGATTGCGTTGGCTTAGAAGTTTGATTTTTTCACAGGATTAAGGGACAATAGACTTGAGTATTTGATATAAATTTCAGCTTGATACATCCACGCGTTCCTGAGAAAAAGGATCTTCACAGATAGACAGACGGACGGACGGACAACAAAGTGATCCTATAAGCGTTCCGTATTTTCCTTTCGAGGTACGGAATCCTAAAAATTTACTAGTCCGCAGTGTCTCACTGTGTTTTTCTCAAGCAGATCTTTTTTAATTTTATTTATTTATTTAACTAACACACACTATCTTACAGGTTGAACCCAATACAATAGAGTGATTAAAATCTTAATCTAAAATCAGACTTTTCATAAATGTATAATAATTATATAAACCTAAACTTCTAACACTATTAAAATATTCTAAACTAATATATTTTAATTAAAATTATAACTAGCAAAATTTAACAAAACTCTTGCGAATTCACTCAAATTGCACGAATTTTTATTATTATTCTTAGATCAAGAAAGGCAAGTGATTTTGTGGGTTGGTTGATACTATCGACAGCTGACATAGACGATAAAGGGACTACAAATAATACCCATGTTTCTCTTTTTCGACTTGTTTTATTTAGGGTTCCGTACCCGGGTCCAAACGGAGCCCTATTGCTGTCACTCACGTGTCCGTCTGTCCGACGTCTGCACAGGTTTTAAATTCTATCGGTTGAAGCTACAGTCTTCAAATTCACAGTATAAGCACCTTGTTGACCCAAAGCTATACGAACTGTCACAAAATATTTTAAATGTATTAAGGTGGGCACCCAAAATTTAAAAAAATGTATTAAAAAAAAGTATAAAAGTATTTAAATGTTAAAGAGGGGTGCGAAAAAAAGAAGAGAGAGGGTTATCTAGTATGATACCGCATAATTTTTTACAGCTCGTTGAGTATATAAATACTTTATTTTTTATTTTTTGATTGGTAAACAAAGTAATGAGGAGGCACCAAAGTTAGCTTTTTTTAATGGTGTTCCGAAGAATATTTTAACTTGCCTATGAACTTAAAATTTGGTGATTATGATTATTATTACGTTTATTTTACTAACAAATACCAATATATTGATAAATCTAAATTTTTCCTTGAAATTCCCTCATTTTCCCCTATCCACTACATTTGGTACGGAACCCTAAATGTGCGCAGTCCGACACGCACTTGGCCGGTTTTTTATCATTGATAGGCTTGCGTTTGACCACTATCTCGATGCACGATAATGTGGTTGACGATGAGGCACGCTTGCCCAGAAATAACCTATTCACTCTTGACTTGAAGACTCCCAGGTCGAAGCTATCAGGAAATCTATATCTTCTTCCATACTTCTGTTTTAGTTTTCATCGCATTAGTCACCCTGTCTCTAGCCATAATAAAAAATCGCAATGTCGTTCCATACTAATAAGTGAATCATTAAACAAAACTTTGACCCATTCATTCAACAAAAAACAGAAATAACAAACATCAAGAAAAATGTTGTCCATAATTATGCCTAGATTTTTAACCGACTTACCAAAAAAGGAGGAGGTTTGACATTATGTATGTTTTTTTTTTTTTTTTTTATTTATTTTCACCGATATCTCCGTCAATTGTGGACCGATTTTGAAATTCTTTTTTTGTTTGAATGAGTATATTCCGAAATTGGTCCCATTTGAATTTGGTGAAGATCTGATGAAGAATTTCGGCGATATACAACAGAACTCTTTAATAAATAACAGCAAATCTCTCGGGATTGCTGCAATCGCATGTCTGTTTATTGTTTATACCATTTCATAACATAACATCACGCCAGGACGCTTGTTACGTGCCCTGCCTACACCAAATCAGCTGAATAGCGACATGATATGGAAATTACGTCAAACGGATGTTTCTACATAAAATTCGAACACGCCACCTGCTGACTCAGCGAACGGACGCCTCGTGCCGCCGAGTGGCCACCTACTTCCAAATCTGCTGACACCGCATCCACGTTTAGCATGACTTATTGTATCGTAATAAAATAGAATATATTTGGTAACTCACTTCGGTACTAGCATCGTCCGAAATTAGACTTAAATACTAGTATAAGTTAAACTGTAATTTTAATCTTAATTAAAACCTTTATAAATAATTTTGGTTTTTTTTAAGTCCTCCGGCTGCCACCTTCATAATTGGCGCAGTCGGTAGGATATTCGAGGCAGTGCGCGGCGCGGTATAGATTTCCAAAAATCGTTTATCTGCTGACTCCGATAGTCGCTGTCGGTATTTCCAAATACCTCGTCGAATATCCGAACTTAAGAAGACGCAGCTGAGGACGTATCCAGCCATCGATACACCAAGGAAAACCATGTATATGTAAGTGCTTGAAACTTTCTTTGAGTGTTGCTCCCGACTCCTTCCTTTTAACCCCTTATATAATATTAATTCAAAATTTTTCATCCAAGGGAAGCTAGGGCAAAGTCTGTCTCTTCCAGACAGATAAATAGGACTAGGGAAGTAGATTTAAATAGATTTATAGATTCAAATAGTTTAGGTTTAGATACATTATTTAGTAGTGACGAAATGGAATTGAACCCCGATACTATCTTTAAGGCCTTACGCCCAGTGCCAGAATTTGATGGAAATCCGAATGTTCTAACACGTTTCATTAAAATTTGTGATCAACTCGTAATACAATACGTCAGAAATGACCCGAACTACGAGTTCACTAACCTATGTATAATAAACGGTATCTTAAATAAAATCACGGGATCTGCAGCTACAACCATAAATTCTAATGGTATACCTGAAAATTGGCAAGGGATCCGCGACGCTTTAATTAACAACTTTTCCGATCAAAGGGACGAGACCGCCCTTTATAATGACATGTCCTTACTAGCCCAAGGAAACAGCACTCCACAGGAATATTATGACAAATGCCAGACCCTTTTTAGTACTATAATGACTTACGTCACCTTGCATGAAAATATAGCTACTACCATCGAAGCAAAACGCAACCTTTATAGGAAACTGACGTTACAATCTTATGTCAGAGGTCTTAAAGAACCTTTAGGGTCCCGTATCCGATGTATGAGACCCGAAACTATAGAAAAGGCTCTGGAATTTGTACAGCAGGAATTAAATGTCATGTACCTACAGCAACGCAACGAAAGTATTCCTGAGCGACGTAACCCGACACAGCAAGCGCATTTAACCCATAGAATGCCTCCAGCGGTCCTTATGACCACGCCCAAACCTTTTAGCTTTGCGAATGCAGGCACGAGCTGGCATAAGTCTATGCCCGCGCCGCCGCAGCAGCAGCAGCAGCAATGGAGGCCACCCTTCCAGCATAATCAGGTACCTCATCGTGCCCCTAACATGGTTAGTCGAACCCAGCAAATGTTTCGTGCACCCCCGCCAAACTACCATCCCCAGAGTAACATATTTAGATTACCGAACGCAAACCCGTCAGCGCAATATACAGGTCCGAAACCGATGAGCGGCGTTAGTCACTTCGTACAAAAACCAATAGGGTTACCAGGAAATAATTGGCAAAGATCAGGGAACCCACCACCTAGTAATTACTTCAAGACACGAGAAATGAATTTTAACGAGATGACAGACCCTGAAAACGCTTATTATTACCCCGACTATTACTATGAACAGCCTGACTATTCCTGTTACTATGACTATCCCGACTTTTATTACTACAATCAAACCGAGCCCGATAGTATTTTGTATGTACAAGATGACACACAGCCGCAGAGTACTAACAACGCGAATTGCTTAGAAGCACCAAAGCCTACCTCTAGTGCTAATCCGGATTTTCTCAAGGAAATGGATCAAAAAGGGTTAAAATAGAGTTAAATATACAATCTAAAAGGGAGTTACGTTACATTCAGATATCGGACCCACCACTTAAGTTATTAGTAGATACCGGGGCTAACCAGTCTTTTATTAGTCCTGAGGCAGTCGAACAATACTTTTCACACATACCTTTGAATTTTGACCCCTTTGAAGTAACAAATGCCCGTGTAACTAGTACACACAACCATTCAATTACTGTTCCGAATTTTCCTGAATTTAATAACCCTACGAATGTTAAGTTTTTCATTTATAGGTTTCATAATTATTTTGACGGACTAATAGGCCTAGATTTACTTGACGGAGCACAGATTGATCTTAAAAATAACTATTTAATTACAGATTTTACAACTATACCTATTCGGTTTTATCAATGTAAAAAGTCCAGTTATCAGGAAACCATTCCCGCGAACTCGTCAAAACTATTAAATATTCCTATCTTTAGCCCAGACGGTGACGTTTCCATAGCTCAGCAAATACACAGTAATTGCATTATACATGAATGCATTACTCGCGTTACCGACTGTACGGGCATCGTTGAAATTGAAAACCCGACCGATTATGATTCACTCGTTACATTTGAACGCCCTTTACAAGCAGTGATATTTAATAATGAGTGCACTAGCACTAAACAAGATCCTAAGCGCGTTAAAGAAGTTTTATCTCGATTGCGTACAGATCATTTAAATATTGAAGAAAAAACTAACTTAGAGACTTTATGCAGTCGTTTTGCTGACGTATTCTATGTAGAGGGAGAACCTTTGACTTTTACAAATAAAATAAAGCACCATATCAGGACGACCGACGAACTTCCAGTTTATACGAAAAGTTACCGCTATCCATTTGTTCACCGACAAGAAGTTAGAGACCAAATTACTAAGATGCTGGACCAAGGTATTATACGACCTTCTGAATCAGCCTGGAGCTCGCCTATCTGGGTAGTTCCTAAAAAAGCAGATGCATCAGGCAAACAAAAGTGGCGCATAGTAGTAGACTTTCGCAAACTGAATGACAAGACTATAGACGACAAATACCCGATTCCAAACATCAACGATATACTTGACAAGCTTGGTAAATGCCAGTATTTTAGCACATTAGACCTTGCATCAGGATTTTATCAATGCCAAATGGATCCAGACGATATTCCGAAGACAGCTTTCAATGTAGAGCATGGGCACTTCGAATTCTTGCGTATGCCCATGGGTTTGAAAAATTCCCCATCTACTTTTCAAAGAGTAATGGACAATGTGCTCAGAGGCTTACAAAATGAGATCTGTCTGGTATACCTTGATGACGTAATAATATTTAGCACATCGTTGCAAGAACACATGATTAATCTAGAGAAAGTATTTAAAAGATTGCAGGAATCCAACTTCAAAATCCAGATGGACAAGTCCGAGTTTTTAAAATTAGAAACCGCGTTTTTAGGACACATAATCAGTGGCGAAGGTGTTAAACCTAATCCTGATAAAATAGCGGCTATAGAAAAATACCCATTACCTAAAACCACGAAAGAAATAAAACAGTTTCTCGGATTATTAGGTTATTACAGGAAATTTATCCCGGACTTTGCCCACGTTACTAAGCCTATGACTAAATGCCTTAAAAAGACTAATAAAATAACTTTCGACTCTGAATACATTAACTGTTTTAACAAATGTAAGAGCTTACTGACAAATGACCCCATCTTACAGTACCCCGACTTCACTAGGGAGTTTATATTAACAACAGACGCTTCAAATATAGCTATAGGCGCAGTACTTTCGCAAGGTACCATCGGGTCAGATAAACCCATCTGTTACGCCTCAAGAACTTTGAACGATAGTGAAACCAATTATAGTACTATCGAGAAGGAACTTTTAGCTATAGTATGGGCTACAAAGTACTTCAGGCCTTATTTATTTGGTCGTAAATTTAAAATACTCACCGACCACAAGCCACTACAATGGATAATGAACCTTAAGGAGCCCAACTCAAGACTGACTAGGTGGAGACTTAAATTAAGTGAGTACGATTACACTATAGTCTACAAAAAGGGAAAGTATAACACTAACGCAGACGCATTATCCCGAGTAGAAATTAATAACGAGGAGACAGAGTCAATGTTAGCCAACCCTTCAGAGCGACCACCTTCTCGAACAGGTTCCACCACAGCCACTGCACATACCAGCTCTGAAAACCCTATTCTAGAAGTACCAATCACTGACGAACCTTTGAACAAATTTCACCGACAATTATGCATTACCATAGTAGGTGACATTAAACGACGTACAACCGCTACTAAACCTTTTGACACGCACACCCGGACATATATTCAGGTTTCAGAATCGAACTTAGAACAAGACGTAGTAAATGCTATAAAAGAATACGTCAACCCTAAAGTTAAAACCGCTATAAAAATTACTCCACCCTTAGGGACGTATTCAATTATACCCATAATCCAGAATAGTTTTAAAAGCTCAGCAATTAATTTAGTATTAGCCAAAACCGAACTAGAAGACGTTAAAGAGTACCTAAGACAGCAAGAAATCATAAAACACTATCATGAAGGGAAAACTAATCATAGAGGAATAAATGAGTGTCATCTCGCCCTATCCCGAAAATATTATTGGCCTAAAATGAGGGAAGAAATAGCTAAATACATTAATGAGTGTACCATCTGCGGACAAACGAAATATGACAGGAACCCGATTAGACCTCAATTTAATGTAGTACCCCCAGCAACTAAACCCTTCGAATTAATACACATGGATCTATTCACAGCTCAAAACGAAAAGTATTTGACAGTGGTAGATGTTTTCTCAAAATATGGACAAGCGTACCATTTGAGAGATGGTACAGCAATTAGCATACTTCAAGCAGTTTTAAGTTATTGTACACATCATGGGTTACCGTTAACAATAGTGACCGATAACGGCACAGAATTCACAAACCAACTATTTTCCGAATTTACAAGATTACATAAAATCAACCACCATAGAACATTAGCACACTCTCCTAACGATAACGGAATCATTGAACGATTTCACTCTACGTTACTAGAACACCTACGTATTTTACGATTACGTCAAAAGGACGAACCCGTAATCAACCTCATGCCTTATGCCTTATTAGCCTATAATAGTTCAGTTCACAGCTTCACCAAGTGTAGGCCACATGACATAGTTAGAGGACACTTTGACCCAAGAGACCCCCTTGACATTAACATGACTGAACACCTAATGCAACAATATATTTTGACACACCGAGACCAGATGAGTCGACCAGACCGAGAAACTGTATACGACCTTATCAATGACTTTACTCTTGCTGACCGTACAAACATCATACGAAATAGGAATAAGGACAGAGAGCCCGAAATAGAATACCAACCGGAACAACAAGTATTTATTTCTAACCCAGCAGCCAACCGACAAAAATTAGCACCACGCTACACACATGACACTGTTCTAGCTGACCTTCCGATTCATATATACACCTCCAAAAAGAAAGGTCCCGTAGCTAAGTCTCGACTCAAACGTATCCCTAATAAATCAAAATTGTTACAGGATACTGCTAGCAATGTTAGCCCAACAAATAACGGCGCTCGAGATAAGACTTGAAAGCTTGGACAATGGACCCGGACTTTTACCTTTTAACCTTGGACAAACAAGGCTCATTACACATTACCACACCTTCCTACAATACATAGATTTAACTGACATTGAACACAGACTTGATTCTGTAATGTCTCAACTTGACTATTTCCAGACTAAACTAGACAACCAATCCTTCCTCTTGTATGAACTTCAAATCAACCATTTAACTAATAAGTTAACTGAAACCAGTTCACAGTTAAAAACACTAGAACCCGGTCGTAGTAAAAGAGGTCTTGTAGACGGACTAGGGTCCGTTATAAAAAGCATTACCGGAAACCTAGATCATACGGATGCCCAAAAATATAATAATGCAATCAATCTTTTAGAAAGTAACAACGATAAAATAGTATCAGAATTCAATGAGCATGTCAGTCTTAACAAAGTTTGGATCACCCGATACAGCGACATACTCTCAAAAATTGTTAGCAATCAAGAGAGGCTGAATAGTACCTTAGGATTAATCTTAGACGAGAAAACTAGTGCGAAAAATGACCTTATAAGATTCGCAAAGTTTGCCCAGTTGCTGACTATAATTAGCGACAATACGGAAGATTTATTTTTAGAAATAACTAGGATAGAAGATACCTTAGCTTTTATACGTGCATCGAGCATCCATCATAGTATGTTAAGCATAGATACTTTAAGTAATATGATTAAGCGATTAATATCTATTTACGGCCAGGATCAGTTAATAGATGCAGATCTAAGGGAGTATTATACTGTTATAAAACCCGGGTACTACTACACTAATAAAAAAATTGTTATTATATTTAAAGTTCCAATAACCAGCTCCGATAAGTTCGAATTATACAGACTAGCGATAGTTCCCAATAAACTTATGTATACCTATATTCCTCCTTACCCTTTCCTTGCAACTAATGGGAAAGCTTTCAAGTACATAGAGGCTGAATGCCCGAAGTTCGGCCCATATCATCTCTGCGAAGAAGAAATCAACCGTCAACCAACAAGAGGACATCTAGATTGCATCCAAAGTCTCATCTACAACCAATCTTTGGAGAAATCTTGCCTGCCTACGAAGCTCACACTGACCAAGGCAGCCATGGAACAACTGGATGACAGACGTTATACGCTCATCTTCCCACAACCGACCCGGACGGAGCTACACTGCGAACGTCAAGAATTCATCTCCCTGCATGGAAGTTACCTCGCTACCATCCCGCAAAAATGTCTACTACGCACCGAGCGATTCATTATTATCAACACCAACGACTATATCAAAGGGCAGCCGCTGAAAATCACCGAAATACCCACAAACCTGAATATTGTTGAAGAAACCATCCCACATCTGAAGCTAAACCCACTGCACCTGAAAAGCCTACATGAAATCGAAGATAAAATCTTAATGCAACACCCAGTACAAATAGAACACGCAACGGCGGAAAATTTACTATACCATACGACGATTCCACTATACGTCATACTATTCAGTGCAACTGTACTGATCACCACAATCACTATACGTCGCTATAACGTTTGCACAAAACTTACGAAGCCACAGAAATCAGATGTAAACCCTGAAAATCATCAATACGAAGATGCAGAATCACCCACAATCACGGAACAGACTCCAGCAACATTCTCGCTCAAGATTCTCAAATAGTTGCTGTTCTGAGGGGGGAGGTGTTACGTGCCCTGCCTACACCAAATCAGCTGAATAGCGACATGATATGGAAATTACGTCAAACGGATGTTTCTACATAAAATTCGAACACGCCACCTGCTGACTCAGCGAACGGACGCCTCGTGCCGCCGAGTGGCCACCTACTTCCAAATCTGCTGACACCGCATCCACGTTTAGCATGACTTATTGTATCGTAATAAAATAGAATATATTTGGTAACTCACTTCGGTACTAGCATCGTCCGAAATTAGACTTAAATACTAGTATAAGTTAAACTGTAATTTTAATCTTAATTAAAACCTTTATAAATAATTTTGGTTTTTTTTAAGTCCTCCGGCTGCCACCTTCATAATTCGCTCTTAAGGGGTATGCAGATCTCTCATTTCACCGATTATATTCAAGTTTCATTTTATTCGGGTAATATATTCTGTCGTTATAGGTACTTACTTAACTACTTCCCTATTAGGTAGGTACAACTAAAAATTGGAAGTCGGTCCATAACTTAAAAATTTGGTACCTACCAAAGACACCGACTTCCAAAAATAAAGTTATTTTTCACTTTCTAGTTTTCTTATTTGGAAGTCGGTAGTATTTTTTTGTAAAAAAGTTTTTTATTTTTCTATTGAAAAGTTTTAATATGAACAACATCCACCGACTTAGTATACATTTGTTATAACTAACAATGCCGGTGATTCTCAAGACATATTAAATAATATTAAGTAATTTCAACAGTACGAGGACCTTTTGTACGGCATTATTTCAGTGTAATAATAATAATAATAACGACGACCATCTGTCGAGGCTGTCATTGGGCGGTTGGATCAAGGGTCTGATACAGAAGGCAGTACTCCTCGATACGGCTCGCATTGTGAGGAGGTTCCTGTCTCTGGAGCCCTAACCACCGGTAGCTTGGACCCTGTTCCCGATACCGGTTGGCCTCTATTTTTATATTTTTAAATGTTTTTAAGTTTTCTTTTTTAATATTTAAAAATGTAATATATAAGAATGAAGAAAAATAAAGGAGATAATAATAATAATAAAGCCTTTTATTCGGACAAAAGATATACAATTATGTTTCTTAAACTACTGCACTGTTATAAATATAAATTTTACATAATTAAAATTATTCGCGTATTTGCTGCTTTTTTACTTTCTGTAAGTCCGTTTGCCAGTTGGCAAAGGCCTCCTCCAACCTACTCCATTCTGATCTCTCTCTGGCCACTCTATTCCATGTTATGCCGGCAACCTGCCTGATATCATCGTCCCATCTTTTATGTTGTCTACCTCTTTTCCTTTTACCTTCCCTTGGGTACCATTGTGTAACTATTTTGCTCCACTTGTCCTTTCCTCTGATCATGTGTCCCGACCACTTCCATTTAAGCCTTTTTATTTTTAGGGTTACGTCCTGTATCTTAGTCTTTTTCCTAATGTTGGTGTTTCTTATTCTATCGCACCTCCTTACTCCCAGCATGCTTCTCTCCATTGCTCGTTGGCAAATGGCAATTCTATTGGTTGTGTTTTTTGTTAAGGCCCATGTTTGGCTTCCATACATTAAGATTGGTAGAATGCAGACATTGAATAATTTGCTCTTTGTTGTTATATGTAGGTTTTTGTCTTTCATTACTTCCTTCAGGCCCCAATACCTCTTCCAACTGTTTGCAATCCTTCTTTAATGATTTCTTTGTGTACGTTATCTTTAGGTGATATTAGCTGTCCGAGGTATATATATTCTTCAACATAGCTAATTTGTGACTCGCCTACAGTTATGCTACTTTTGTTTCCATTGGTCATTACTTTTGTTTTTTCGGGATTTAATTTAAGTCCCACTTTTTCACTCTCAGATGCTAATTCGTTTAACATTATATTTAGGTCTCCTGGCGTTTTTGCGAATAACACAATATCATCGGCAAATCTTAAGTGTGTTAGTGTGCGGCCGTCGATATTTAAACCCAGATTTTCCCATTTAAAGCTTCTGAAGATCATTTCCAAAACTGCGGAGAAAAGTTTTGGAGAGAGAGGATCTCCTTGTCTTACTCCTTTTTGTATCTTAAATGAATCTCCTTTCTTTTCTAACTGAATGCATGCCGAGCTGTTTTTGTATACATTTCTAATCAATCTTATATATTTTTGTTCTATCCCTTGTTCTCTTAACGCCTCCCAGATAATTGTATGTATTAACGAGTCGAATGCCTTGCTATAGTCGACAAATGCTAGATAGTATATGAGTTGATATTCCGCATATTTCTCGATGATTTGCCTAACTGCATGGATATGATCTAGTACTGAGTAGTCTCTTCTAAAACCTGCCTGCTCTATTGGCTGCTGTTCGTCGAGTTTTCCTTCCATTCGCTTGAGTAAGATCTTTGTAAATATTTTATACAGGTTGGACATCAAACTTATGGGCCGGTAGTTTCCGATATCGTACTGATCACCTTTTTTGTACAGAAGGATTATATTAGATTTAGTCCATTGCTGTGGAATTGTTTCTGTGTTGATGATATCATTGAAGATTTCTTTGAGAATAGGTGTTATTGTCTGTTTCGCTTGTTTCAGTACTTCATTGCTTATTCCGTCGGGTCCTGGAGCTTTATCGTCTCTTTGGGTTTCTATAGCGAATTCTATTTCTTCTTGCATGATGCTGGGTATGGGTGACATTTCTAACAATTCAATTTCTTTCTCCACTCTGTTACTTTCGTATAGTTTCTTGTAGTATGATGTAGCAATTCTCAATATGCCTTGCCTTCGATTCTCCTTCAATCTATTACTATCTTTCATCTGTACAATCCAGTCCTTTTTGTTCGTTAACTCCTTATTTGCCTTTTTTATTCCTCCTGTCTGTAAAATGTGCCTCTCTATTGTTTCCATTCTTCTCTGAGTTCTATCTTTTCTAATACTTTCTTTTATTTCTTTGCTGAATTTTGCTATTTGCTTTCGACTGTCTTTAGTATTTTTTCCAATGATTAGTTCAGCTCTTTGATTAAGAAGGTTAATGGTTTTGTTAGTCATCCACTTGTTAGATAGGTCTTTGATATTAGTTCCTTGCTGAATAGATTTTTTGATTGTTCCTTCTAACCAGTTGTATTTTTCTTGCACCTCCATGTTTGTTGTCTCTTTATTGTAATCCATAAGTGTTGTCGTTATGGAATTGGCTATTTGGGCTGTTTGGTATTTGGTAGGTTTTGTGTTCGTCATATTATTTCTTGGCCTTGGGTTTTTTGGTGGGGTTGTCATCAGTTCGGCTCGAATCATTCGATGGTTGGTATTGAAGTTGAAATTGCTTATGACTTTCATGTTTGAGAAGTATCTGCTTTTACTAGTCATTATGAAATCTATTTCGTTTTTTGTTTTCCCGTCTGGTGATATCCAGGTCCACATCTTACTTTCTTTCTTCTTGAACATTGTGTTTAAGACTCTCAAGCCATTCTCCTGTGCAAAGTTTACAAGTTTCTTTCCGTTTCTGCTTCTGGTCTTTCTTCCATATATAAATGGTCCCAGGACTGTGTCTTCTTCAGGTTGTCGTTCTCCAATTTGGCCATTGAAGTCTCCTATCACAACAAGGTTTTTGTGGGCATGGTCATGGATTGTTTTATTTAGCTCTAGGTAGAATGAGTCTATTGATTCTGTATCGGATTGTTCTGTAGGCGAGTATACTTGTATGATGGATGGATTTTATAGGAGTATCAGAGCGTATAGCAGTGATGAATCTCAAGATACCAGGGTACAACGATTCATTATTTCAGTGTACTCTGTAGTTAATTTGTTTTCTTTTGTAACTATTTAACCTCTATCTTTACTGACCAACGTCTAGAATTAAATAAGTCAGGCTCTTATCCCACCGCCGCGAATCAGCGAGCAGCGAGTATAGCTAGAATCTAGATATGAGTTGGCGAGCAGCGAGAAGCGAGTGTGTATTTTTGATAGTTTTACCGCTCGGCTATGAGCGAGTGTTCTGTGCAACGGGCGATTTACTCGCACCCCTCGCTTGGGCGGGGTGGTCAGTCCTGATCGCGTCGTTGGTTGATTGGTCTCTCGGCGTGAATTCTGACCGCCAAGCCAGCATCGCGAGTATGGCTGAGCGAATATTATCTTTGATAGCTCTTGTCGCTGCGACAAACTTGTGGAAAAAGAGTATTCGCCGGCAGTGTACTTACAGCCAGCGATCAACTATTAATATATGTGTCTGTTTTTGGATCTAAATCTTTTATTTGTTTCTTCAGCGAGAAAAGAGTCGATAGCTAATCGCTTCGTCGCCGGCGGCGGCGGATCAACTGCCTAAAACTGCAACATTGGCTTTTTACCCGACTGCCGAAGAAGGGTAATGTGTTTATCAGTCTATGTATGTATATATGTATGTATGTATGTTTGTTCCTATGTGGCGTTCTAGAGACCAAACGCGTTTGCCGATTTTGATGGTTCGTATGTCAATCGATTCGTCCTAACCCTGCGAGTGTCACTGGCTACATTAAAATTGGAAATAGAATATTGAGGGGGCCCAAATTTTTTTTTCTTCCTATCCCATAGTGTGGTGTATCAAAATAAAGGGTTTTGAGAGGTGATTACAAAAAGATATAATACTTATATCTTTAAATATACCTACTGGTTTTATCCGGAGGATAAATTTTCTTCTTGTTTACGCCTTTTTAGTTCTCTTTTTCAGCAGTCAGGTTTTTTGTTATTTTTATTCTCGTCCTGTATATCGACAACCAGAATTGATTAACAAAATCTATATTAACGCGAGCGAAGCTGCGGGCAACAGCTAGTAGGATATAATAATATGGTAAAATGTTCCCATAAGATAATAAAACAAATATCACGCGGGCGAAGCTGCGGGCAGATGCTAGTAAGTTAAAAGATCATTTTTTTAAGAGAAAAAATATTAAAATACTGACAAACTATAATTGATAGTGATATTTCATCAGCCACACCCACATAAAACTTCTTCCTCGTTGTTCACACTGCCGTTGTCTCCAAATACTTGTCTGTTTCCATGATCATTTATATTCTCATCCACTTTGAATGGTTAACTATACTCACCATTTAATATGTAGAACCCCAGATTTCGTTAGTTCCAATTAAAGCCACCAGGCTACAAGATCTGGCTGCATTACACCGCATTTTGCGGAAAAAAGCGACATACGTCTATCTAGCAACGCCGTAAAGTGGTCACTGTCGAATTGCACTTGATGGAAAGAGAAGCACGATGGAATTTATATAGTATTTTTATAAAATATATTAATATGAATTACTTAAAAATAATTAATGAAACTTCAAAATATACGACAAAGAAGTTTTGCGTCCTGTTAAGATACGTTACTGTTGTTAATTGTACCAATGTACGTTGATCAGTATTATTGGACAAAATGTTTAAAGATCACGGTAAGAGTTTACTTTGCCGTTTAATAGTATCGAGATTAAAAGTTTGTGCTTATACGTGTTTCGGCCACAAAGAAGTTTCAAGATTAACATTTTTTTTTCCGTCGCAACGGAGAAAAAAATTGTATCTTCAATAGATTTGGCTAAAGATATTTGAAAGAAAGCCTATTTTCAGTATTCTGCCCCATAAGCTTTTTAGCTTACCATGCATTATCGTCCTTCATATCCATATTTTAAAATTCAGTTGCAAGTTTTGACCCACACATACTAACTAAATTGCCAAGTCAAATAAAAGCTTGTAAAAAAACATTTGTAACCTTGCCCATAAGCAGCTAACTCGATGATTCTTCAAAAAAAACTTTTCAAACATTTACATTATTTTCGAATAGCAAAGTGGGTCAAATGGAAAAACAATTTTCAGTTGTGAATTTGTTGGTTCCGCACAATACTGCCGAAACATATCGTAAATTAACTAGATGGCCAACAAAGAGGAAAGGCACCTCATTATTTGGGAAATTGGAACAATTCTGTTTCTTCTTGTGCCTTTTCCTGTAATTCCTGCAAAGAAGTGATAAGTTTTAGGTACCTGTTTCAATGCGTTAAGCGTTGGTAAGACCGATCATTGTGATATTCTATGTTACTCTCAAAAGTTCGTTGTAAGATTTTCATTTTAGTAAATACTACCCGCCCCAGCTTCGCCCGTGACAAATTATCGACAAAAACCTTTCTCGTTTCTCACTCTTTCTATTGGTGAAAACTGCATGAATATCCGTTCAGTATTTTTTGAGTTTTTCGCTGACAATCGCGGCGGGAGAGTTTATTTTATAATATGTAGTAGATAGTGATTAAAAAGAACTGACTACTGGCAACGGCTTCGCGTGCAATTTTGAAATTATTATTATTAATTATTATTATTTATTTGGAATTATAATAATAATTATTATTATTATTTTCTTTATAATCCGCGCGCGGTTCCGGTCTGTCTCTATACAATATTTTTTTTATATCGGCGGTTTAGGCGTCAAACAGACAGACAAGAGATACTTTCAGTCTACGCATTTATAATATTAGTATGGTCTATTTTCAGAATTAGGCCAATTATGGTGATAGCATTAGCTACCCTAGCTTTTATATGTTATTGGATGGTAAACAAGCAAACGGTCCTTCGAATGGTAAGTGATCAACTGAACATCTACGCCTGTCGATATGTAATACCAGAAGCATGAGATTTCAGTTCTAACATGAGAGTAAACATAAAAAATAAAAAGCTTTTTTACAAAAAAATACTACCGACTTCCAAATAAAAAAACTACAAAGTGAAAATTAACTTTATTTTTGGAAGTCGGTGTCTTTTGTAGAGGTAGGTACCAATTATTTGCGTTATGGACACCGACTTACAAAAATAAAGTTATTTTTCTTATTGTAGTATTTTTATTTGGCAGTCGGTAGTATTTTTTTTGTAAAAAAGCTTTTTATTTTTGACTTTTTAGTTGTACCTACATTATTGGCAAGTTGATTAGTAAGGTAGATAACGCCAGAATAGATTACCCGGATATCATGAAACTTGAAAATGAGAACATATCCGGTGAAATGAGAGATCTGCGTACCCCTTAAGAGCGTACTGGCGTGATGTTATGTTATGAAATGGTATAAACAATAAACAGACATGCGATTGCAGCAATCCTGGGAGATTTGCCGTAATTTATTGAAGAGTTCTGTTGTATATCTTCTAAGCTCTTCATCAGATCTTCCCCAATTTAAAATGGGACCAATTTCGAAACATAATTTTTCAAATAAAAAAAGAATTTTCAAAATCGGTCCAAAATTGACGGAGATATGCGCGAACATAAACAAAAAAAAAAAAACAAACATAATGTCGAACATAGAACCTCCTCCTTTTTGACAAGTCGGTTAAAAATAATATGGAAATTGCATTTCCATCTCAGCGGTTTTGTGTGGTATGTTTCTGAAATAGAATATGTGAGAATTGTACCGCCGTCGTTTACATATGCAATTGCTTCTGAATTCGTATTTCTGCGAAAGAAATATGCTTTCGGTTATGAAAATAGTTGTGTGTTGAGATCACTCGCTGATTCAGTTCACGTGTTCCACTTTGCAGTGAAACAAACATTTATCATGCGTTACATTACACTTCTGCATGAAAGATGAATGTTTACAAAAATTGGAGATATACTTCCAAACTAACCTTATAAAGGTAAAACGATTTGTGAATATATGTACCTGGTAAGGACTACGGGAGTTGACTGGATGCAAGAAGCAAAGGGCTGGTCGAAATGGCGACTCTAAGGAAGGACTTAGGACCGGCAGTGGACGTCTTTCAACTGTTATGATGATGATACGTTTGTAAAAGGAATCTCTAGAAGTTCTAACTTGATTATTACGGTGAAGGAAAACATCGTGAGGAAACCTGGACTTATAGTGAGTTTAATATAAGATTGTGCTCCATTGGTGTAATTGCTGCAAGGCGTTCCAGTACGAGGATAAACTAATAAATAAATTAAGAAATTAGCGGACAGTCTTGCACCGATAGAAAATAAAATTCTTACCGAACTAACACCACGGATTGTTATGTTAACACGTGAAGCTAGTCTTAGATATTTTTTTCCAATATAAAAAAAAATAACTAGCTTAGTTTACCGTGTATTATCATCCAAACCAAACGTATATGCAAAATTTAATCTTAATTGGTTGAGGATAACTGCATTAAAAATCAGTTGCAAGATTTAACCCATATATCGCAAGTTAATAATAATAAAAAGCTTGTAATACGAAATATGCATCTATAAATGGAGAGCAGCGGTGGCCCAGTGGTAACGACCACGACTTACGTGTCGTAGGTCATGCATTCGAACCCAGGCAGGCACATCACTTTGTGTAATTCATTTTATCACCACTACTCTCAAAACGGTGAAAGAAAACATGGTGAGGAAACTGGCATGTCCTAGAACGAAAAATTCGAAGACACGTGACATCCACCAACCCGCACTGGGCCCGCGTGGTGGTTTACGGTCCATTTACTCTCACAGTGAGGCTTGCGTCCCAGCAGTGGGCACATAAATTGCTGATGATGAATATGAAATAAAGGGGGCAAGTTTTGAGTATGAATGTATCAATGAATAGTTTTTGTCAAACATAATTTTAAGTAAGTTGTGACATAAGATTTAATAGTTGGTTCCCTAAATAAATTGAGATAAAGATGATGATGATGATTTGATATAAAAGTTTATATACGTTACCGCTATGTCGAATACCAATAAACCCTTATGGAAGGAACCCAACGATGCGACGATTCAAATGGGCCGAACGGCATTCAAATCGAATAAAAACTCATACGGCGTAATTGGAAGCGAATAAAATATTGCGAACGATTTTCATTTTATCGTTGTATCGTGATTAAAGCCTTTGATTTCATAGTGTTATTTTGTGTGATAGTGCAGCGGTTTATCAATGCTTGTTAAGTCTACCTACTCATTAACAGTTGGCACGACGGAGAAAACCGACCGGCAGAATATTATTACTATTAGCACAGATAATATAATACTAGCACATAGATGCCTCATCTCATACAAAGAAACCGTGCCGACGTAACTAGCATTTTTCGTCTGATTATCTGATTATTTTTTGTACATTGATCGCGTTCGGTTCCGTTCCACGGTGATAGACAGATGGTTTTAGCAGCGACTTGCAAGTAAAAGGGTTTACTCGGTTCGGAAATATTATTTTCCTTAAATACAGTGACGATTTGTTTTATAGTATATTTTTGCACGTTTTTACAGTTTCATTGCACCAAAATTATTTACAATAGAAATTTAAACAATCGAGTGGAATGCCTCAGAAATTTTAAACTGCGCCATCTATTGACATCCGTTATATATGATCCGTTCAAATAATCTTTGAAATGTGAATTAAGAGCCCAATATTCCATAATTTTGTGCTTAGGAGAGTTGATTAAACAAGAAGATAAAAATTGTATGTTCAATTCCAAAATATGTTAATTTTACATACAATTATTCCCTTTAGCCCTGCCAAACTTAAAAAAAGACGGTGTGATATAGTAGCCCCTACATACTCAGCACGTTCAACTTTTGCTAGTCGCCAAAATGTAACTCAAGCCCCACTCGTTTATAATAAAGTAAATCGCATACTTAAAATTTACCCTATGCAGTTGTATGAGTGTAAGAAGACATTGACGGAATGGCTCTTCACACTTAATTATGATGCCGTGGAAGACATTTTGGTTACCCTGGGTTGAACGTCATGCATATACATTCACACATACACACACACACACACACCAACACACACACAAACGCGGACACTCTTTCACACATACACACATCCACTCATACACACACACATACACACAAAATATACATTCACACACGCATATACACACATGTATACAAAACACACTCTACTTTCTCACACTGCCATAAGCATTCATTTGTCTTTTTATTTTTATTTTATTTTTATTGGTTTAATAAAAATGTGCAACTTATACCAAATTAGCACGATACTATTGTAATAAAACGAGGAGGAGCGAGGTTTATCCCATCACAAGTGTCTTCGGATTACTTTCTGGGAAGCCCCGGCAACTAAAGTGTATAGATTTAAGTTAATAAACACATTTTTTTTTTTATTTTTTTTTATTTTTTTTTTTTTAATTCAATAACAAATCGGTGCATGCCATCTAGTGAGATTTATTTGAACCACATTTTCATTCTTAGCGCTGGGACCACGTGTTATTAGTATTAAGTTGCTGCATATCTCTCAATGGAAAGCATCGGTGTAGGAGAATATTAGGTGGAAACATGTACTTATACTTAGCATAAATCTGAAATTACAACCCACCTTGAGCAAGCGTACGTGTTGTCCTCTGACTTCATATTTATTTTATAATTAATATAGCTACAACATAAACAACATTTATGTTAACCTTGTTGGATTAAAAATAAATATGTACACAAACAATTACTTCGCGATCAAATATTCGCAGTTTATCATTTATCATCAACTGCACGCCTGCCACTTGTAATTGATTAATTAATCACAAATGATAGACAAAACAAACAAATTGCGGACGGATTGATTGACCTAACAATGTTTTTGTTAACAGTGTTGAAAAGCTGATTTGATTACAAATTACTGAACGATACCCAATTTAGGCTGCCTGTCCACTTAAGCGGAGCGAGGCAGCGGAGCAGAAATGCGGAGCGGAGTTGCGGACTGTGTCTGTCCATAGATGCGGAGCTAAGTAGAGGAGCGGAGAGAGAAAGAAATGCCGAGCGGAGTAAGACAGACAAAAAACAAATTGCGGATGGATTGATTGACCTAACATTGTTTTTGTTAACAGTGTTGAAAAGCTGATTTGATTACAGATGAACGAATGATACCCAATTTTAAGGTTGCCTGTCCCTTGATCGGAGCGAGGCAGCGGAGCGGAGTTGCGGACTGTATCTGTTCACAGACGCGGAGCTAGGTAGCGGACCGGAGAGAGAAAGAAATGCGGAGTGGAGTAGCGGAGCGGAGAGAGAAAGAAATGCGGAGCTGAGTAGCGGAACTGAGTAGCGAAGCGTAGCAGCGGAGCGGAGTAGCGGAGCGTAGTAGCGGAGCGTAGTAGCGGAGCGTAGTAGCGGAGCGGAGTAGCGGTGCGGAGTAATGGAGTGGAGTAACGGAGCGGAGTAGCGAAGAAATGGAGCGGCCTTTTTTTTTTCATACTCGGAGCTTGTTTGAACTCGTTTCGCCTCTCCATTTCCCCGCTCCGCGGTCCCGCTTCGCGTAAATACATGCGAGTTTTGAAACAAGTTTTCAAATCCCTGTCCACTAAAGCAAAGCGGAGTGTTTATGCAATTCGATTAGTTGGCTCCGCACCTCTTTTCTCCGCTCCGCGCGAAGTGGTAGGCAGCCTTAGGCCTTGTTTATCAATCGTGTGAAAATTTTGACGATTTTGTGAATTGATTGGATTAATCAACCGAGTCTACGGATCTGTTTATATAATAGGATTATCAAGGACGAAAGCAGCATTAATTAGTTGCCTCTATTACTAAAATATTTGGAAAATTGTTGGTTAAATAATAACAGCTGCATTTAACGATCTTCAGACATTTTTTTCTGTCTGTACCTCTTGTGCGAGTCACAAAAAATATTTTTTCTTTCTTTCTTTACATTGAGGTTAAGCAACACTTGCCGAGGTCGTTCCAAGGATGTGTGATCATCTTATCATACTGAGACTCTTCCGTGCCTCTAAAAGTACGTTAAGCCGTTGGTCCCGAAATCCTTACACTACCCTTAAACTTTCGGAACTCTTTTTAAAACCAGTTGTGCGATTCAGGCTTACCGAAAACACTGATTTGGGAATTTGGAAAACTATTTTACGTTTTACGAGAGCAGTGGTAACCCAATGAGCAGTGGTGGGCCCAGTGGTTACGGTCCCGACTCACGTGTCGTGGATTTGAACCCAGACAGTCGCTTTACTTTGTGTAAAATATTTCATTCCACTGCTCTAAAAACGGTGAGGGAACACATCGTGAGGAAACCGGCATGTCCTAGAACCACAAAATCGAAAACATGTGACATCTACCAACCCGTACTCGGCCCGCTTGGTGGATTAAAGCCCATTCCTTTTCTCACAGAGAGGAGGCCTGTATCCCAGCAGTGGGAACAAGAAAAGGCTGATAATGATTGTACGTAACTGCCAGTTTTGTGATATGTAGGTAAAGTGAAAAGTTATAGGCATTACAATATTCTGCTTGTAGGTACTTTTCTCAGCACTGCTGCTTTTTCATTTAAAATTATCGATTAATGTAGGTAACATCTTGTTATATATTAAAAGCCGGTTTCTGATTTAATCATTTGTAGTTAAGAATATGTCAAACCCTACACAAACGCCAAAGTTTGACAGGTTTTCAGTATAAAGTAGAAATTGATCAATACTCAACTTCAAAATTCATAAATCAGTAACTGGTTGTTACAAAATTACTCTTTATGCTAATAAAAAACTTTGTCACAATAAATACATCGACTTCAAAAGCAAAACACTAAAAAGTGCTAAATAACTTTGGTTTTGGAAAACGGTGTCTTTGATACCTCTTGTTTTTATCGTTTTGCGACACCGATTTCCGAAGCGAAAGTCGAAATCGGTGTATTATTTTTATCTCTCTTTTCAGTTTTGGTACACCATCACTAAAAAATGAGCAAGTTTAACCAGGATTCAAAATTTAACCATAATAACTCAATTTACACATTCGTGCTGTTCGTCTCTAAGGAGTTTGGTTGTATGTTCCATAACTTGAAAACTGCTGAACCGATTTTGATGAAACTTTTACTATTCCCTAAGAATGATCACGAGCCGGTACCTAGTTTAGGCGAAATGCGTGAAAAAACATACATAAACCTATGAAATGAGGCACTCAAATGTTTAGAAGCCTACATAGAGTAACAATGTCAATATTGTACAATTCCAACACTATTACAAACTTAGTTACATATCAAATTGATAACCCCCTTTTTTTGAAGTCAGTAAAAAATATATAGAGAGTTCAAAGGTAAAAAAGTATGGCTAGCACACGTTAGTAATTTACTTAAAACTCTTTTATCGGCTGGCTTATTTCAAAGAAGATACCTAAGCCTTTAAACCTTACAGATCCAGTCTATAATGCTTTAAGCGTAACTATATCAAAATATCGTATAATTATTCTCGCAGCGGAAGTAATGACGATCCATGAAGGCGGAAAACGCGACAGAATTGCTTTTCCAAAGGCACCTGATTTCTGAGAAACTATTTTGAAGGAACTTTAATACATGTGCTTTCACTTATATGTATGAAGGAGCTCACTGAGGCTCAACTAACTCGAATACTAGTAGATTCTTATAGCTAGATCATGTTGGAAAATGTTGAATTTTGAGATAAAATGTGGTTTATAAAACCAATAATTGTGGTACAGTGACAATTACAATGAAATCCGTAATTTTAAAGAAAGTTACGAAATGAAAGTCACAGTTTCATCTGGACGTAACATTTAGAACAACGGGGATTATTTACACAGTTAATATTTAAGGCAATAACAACACAATAGTAGCCAACATATTTTATTACAGTCAATCATAAAACTCTATTTTTCAATATCACGGACCCAATCACGGAACCCATCAAATTCTTGAAAATGAAATCACAATACCTAGTGCTCGCGTGAAAAGCGTTGTCACTCGGATCGTTTAATCAAGTAAAATCGGACTACACGCGTGCGAGTAGAATTTGAATTTCAAAGTATTCATACGCTCAGCAATTCATGGGACCGAGCGAATCAGTCGTAGATGCCTAAGTTTTGAATATGGATGGAACTTTGTGTATTTTTGAGCGAATTAAAAATGAGGTTCGCTGTTAGTCTGTATAAAATATGGTTCTACATTTATTTTTCGCATAGCAGCCTGGAGCATAATTATATTTCTGTCCGGTTTATGACTGAAGTCTCACCCAATAATAACTTCATGGCACTAAAACATAACAAGCAAAATGTGGATATTACTTCCAATACACTACTGCCCATCCCTTAGGAGAATACAAGCGTGATGAACTGAATGAAATCTTATTTTGTATTAACGTATCCAAGCAGTAGACTAGATAAAATAGAACAAGTTGCCAAAACGAAAGTATAAAGGTAGCTACTAGCTTCCGCCAGTGGCTTCGCCTGCTTGAAAGTTATTCCAAGGGAACATACTCCCGGAATAAAAAGTAACCTATGCCACAAAGTACGTAAGCGGCGGCTTATTTCTATTTTGTGCCTATGTTCTAATCCAGGACTTGCTCTACCCGTGTGGCGAGTTTCATCTAAATATGTTAACCTGTTAACGACATCCTCATGAAGATGGGTCTAGCCGCGACACCGATGTGCAGGCAGTGTGGGGAACATACGGAACGCATGGAGCACCTTCTGTGCACATGCGATGCACTGGCTGGTAAGCGAATGAGTCTCCTAGGGGTTGGATATCCAAAACCAGAAGACTATAGGCTCATATCTCTTAGTCTCGTCGTAAAACGCATGAAAAGAGTTTTCAACGAGATTGGGGAGGAGTAGGTTATCTAGGGGACCACAATAGATCACAATGGGTCGAAGTGTCCGAGGTATTATTAAGACATGAAAGGTAACAAACAGATAGACAGAGTTACTTTCGCATTCATAATATTAGTATACTTAGGTTCAGTTTCTATGGCATATTATGGTATCAGAATATTAACAGTCTTCACTTTAAATGGAAAAGGAAATCTGAAAACATATTAGCAGCTCAGATAGGAATAACTTTGAATTTCCTGAAGCTCCCGTCGTTCCCGTTCTGCGCTTCTCAATGCATGCAAGGTAGCGGCAATCTCCGTCTTTCAGTCTGACAACGACGAGATATTACATTCTGAACGAAATTTGAATTTTAAATGGAAAAATACTCGTTGCGCGGATATATTTAAAGAAACACTGAAATTCGGTTATTCTTATTTATGTCAAGTAGGTTGAGAGGGTGTCTGCATAGGTTAAATACTCTAAGCTGCATTCCGATAATTTTTGCTGCTGTGTCGTTGAACCAGGCTGTTTGTACACGACGTGACACACGACACGACAAAATGAGGTCACGATTCAGAGCCCCATATAATTATTTGTATGGACCGTTTGTTCAGTGCACGACACCGCACCACACGCTACACGTTTTAGAAACGGTGTTCCGGCTATGTCGTCGATGCCGCTATGTCGCCGTGATTTTTTGCGGTGACGATTTAGCGGCCGTACAAAACAAGTATGAGCTTATTGACGACACGACACACCGCACCGCACGGCTCTCGCGTGGTTCGTCACTCAAGTGCTTATAAAATAATACAAGTGCACTGCAGTGTCGTTGCAGAATCGTGTCTAGTGAACAAACGAATGGACGACAGACCGTCTGCAGTGTGTCGTGTGTTACAAATCTTGACCGCAAATCGTGTCGTGTGGTGCCTCGTGAACAAACGACCTTTGCCATGTGAGCTCTCTCGGCGTGCTGTGGCTTGCTGAGTGGAAGTCGCGACTGTGCCTTCTGGCCAATGTCTTTTGTTTTTTTGTGTTAAATGTAGATATCATAACGGAATGTTTGTATATACTAACATAATTTAAGCATTACTAATACTATCGTTAAGTTTTTAGTTTAATCATCATAAAGATCCCTTTATCTTAAACATTCTGTGGCAATGCGATGTGTGCGGTTTTTGTGTCAATAAATTATTTTTCTTTCTTTTATCTCGAATGCAGCCGGAGTACCATATAGCTGTGGCAAGATGCGGATACTTTCCACAGTTACCGGTCAAACTTGGCTGTAGCATAGATAAGTGTGCTTTCGCTCGAAATGCCACTAGATGAAGTGATATTAATTGTATTAGTTAAAAATAATACTTTTACACGTACAATTTTACTTTTTACGTTAAATTAATCTAGATGAAACACCGAAAAAAACTCAAGAGGTCACTGTCCTTAGTCCATACAAATACATCGAAACGAGGACCTTGCAATGTAGATCACCACACAGTAATGAGCAGTGGTTTAGACAATATACGTATTGTGTCAGTTATCTTGTAGCTTAACTCAGAAATTAAGGAGCTCAATGACAACAACTGTAAGCAAACTATTGGACAAAGAGGAAATGAGCATTGGTCATTTACGTTTCTCTCGCTAAATTAAATCTCTGCAAAAGAGAGAGCCCATATTGTAAAGATCATACAGATTACATAAAGCCATTTATATACGGCTATCATGATTTAATGAATTAACTTTTGTCGGTTAGGAAGCGGCTTTCATTTCCGTGCGATAATGGGAAAAGTATAAATGAAAATATGGAGAACATTCTTTTGCAAAACATGAAATTCAGTACCTAGCTATGTAGGTACTTCTTACTCACGAAAGATAAATACGGCTTAGGTCTTTTTTATTTATAATTCAAATAATATGTACAACTGACTATTCCTAATCTTATGACTAATAAAAAAACAAACTTACATACAAAGGGGAGAGGGAAAAGGGCTCATAGCGCATCAAAAAATTCGATTCGTCATCATACGCTGGCAGCATTGCCACGTTGAATGGCAATGCTGATTCTCTGGCTGAAGAAAAGGCGTGGCAGCATTGCCACGTTGCTTAGGTGTAGAATTGAGTCTGTGTTGCCTGATATCTATAAAAAGTGAATACATTATTTTTAGGCAAGCATGATCCATCGTTGACCACGTCTTCGTTTACCGTCAGGTGTGATTGTATTCAAACACGAGTCTATCAAAAATAATAAAGGAAAATGAGCAATGGACGTTGAAACTATATTTATGATTAAGAATGAAATTAAAAAAAAAAAAAAACTGAATCCTACGCTACTAAATGCAGCATACAAAACAGTACAAACTCGGATTTCGACGCCCTAGGAAGCTGAACTATAAACTGCTTCGGTTAAGTTTTGTGTGGTAAGATATAAATTAGTGTGAATCAGTTGAGTTGAGTTATCAAGTTAATAAACCGGCCAAGTGCGAGACGGACTCACGCACCTAGGATTCCATACAAACAGATACATTCACCAAAATAAAAAAGTTAAAGTTCGTAGTAAAATTCGTAAACAATGAAAGCACCGAACATTGCTCTCAATAAAATATTTTTTTTTACTTTTCAAGTACTTTATATTAAGTTGGTCGACTATTACTCGAAAACTTGTAAAGCCTAATTAGCTGTGATAGTTTTAATTTTAATATCGTTATAATTATATACTACTACTACTGCCGTAATTTTTTTCACATATCCTTAAGCAACAATTTGTCTGGTAGTGGGACACTTGGCTCTAACAATTTATTTTATAATTAATAGTAAGATTTTTTTTTTATAACATTCTAGGAATCCCCACTCTAGGAATTTCTTCCTGTATCATGGGTGCATTTACAAACATAAACTCACATACGCAAACACCCAGAGCCGGAACAACTATCTGTAGGTCATACAAATAGTTGTTCCGTGCGGGAATCGAACCCGCGATACGCAGCGCAGCAGTCAATCGCTCAACCACTGCGCCAACCGTGCCCCATTAAGTTAAAACTTAATTTACGCCAGCGTTTTCACAGACCCGTAATATTTTTGAATGGCCCAGCCAACGATACTCCACACCATGGGGTAGACGAGAAAAAAAACATCCCACTTTACGTGTATAGGAGGTAAACCTAAAATGGTTTTTCATTAATTTATTTTAGCACTATGTCGACGTGATTAATATGTATATTCATGCCAAATTATAGCTTTCTAGTACTTAGGATCTCTGAGCTAAGCTGCGGACAGACAAACATGGGGAAACTATAAGGGTTCCTTTTTGACTACGGAACTCTAAAAAGGATGCCTGAGCTAAGTACAGAAGCAGCAAGAAAAAAAGGCAAGGGAAAATGAACCCCCGTCTTATTGCTATTAGAGATATTAAAACGCTACAAACGTACAAACGTACAGACGTATAAACGTACAAATATACAGACGTACAAACGCACTAACGTGCAAACATACATAGAGGTTTTATAGCCTATGATCCAACAAAGCAGAAATCTACAAAGCTTTTTGATTATACTTAATTTTCATGAACGATACTTGATAGTAGAACAGATTGCTGTAGGATTGCCTGCAAATATCTAGCCGCAATAACCTTAATTAAATAAATTCAAAATTATGTTTGACATACCAAAATATAAAACTTTCTAGTGAAACGTCATTTGAAAATAAATGGTGTATAAAATAGGAAAAAATACGGTTGCCAGCTCCCAGTTAGCCGCAAGTTATGGGTTGCCAATTTACCTGCAGTCTGACAACTCATACAGGGCGCCTAACTGAGAGCACGTTGAGATGGCATTACGTACCCAGGATACAGGAGAAGTACCTAGTTGTAGGGCAGAGTTCCTAGTTTAGTAGCAGCAGTCTATTCTTCTGTCAAAAATCATACATCAAAAACAAAATACCTGCAGATTTTTGCAGTGGGTTCTCAGTATATTATATCTAAACTAGTTCTGCCAGCAGGTTCACCCGCGTGAATTTTTTTCCAAGGGAACATATGCCCAGAATAAAAGAAACATCCAAAATCGTTCAAACGTGAAAAGGTAGCGAACAGACAGACAGACAGTTACAGTCACATTTATAATATTAAGGTGCCACGGCCAGCCAGCGGAATTGATGGGCAGGGGAAGTCGGGTTCGAAATAACAAAACTGCGTCCAAATCTCCTCGTTTATTAAAGGTTTATAAAGGTGCCTAAAACAATAAAAATTATAAATGATTACAAAATGGATACTCGTTCAAGCCTCAATACATAGACACAATTACAAAATAACTTACCCAAAGGGCACCTTGAAGTAGGTACTAGAAATCACAATATAACGCAATACACACAGTTCATAAACCAAATATATTAATATAATATAATAATTTTTCCAATATAAAATTTAAATTAATGCCTTGAGTGTCAGCAGGCCAGAGCTATTTTTCTTGACAGCTCCCTTGAAAAAACGAGGCTTTTTGACAGACATTCCATCAATGAATTTTGAATTTTTATTTTTAAGAGATCGCCAAAATGATTTGAACCCAAAAAAAGGTCGACATGGTCACAATACCCCGCCACCCCTTGAAAAAATTTGGAGGTAGGCCGAGAAATTTGATGAGGAGAGGAAAAAAAAAAAATTACAAAATGCTAAATTTAGAGATGGGGGTGATATTTACAATGTGAATATTACAACAGAGTCTGAGTCCTACAAGCACTCAATCATACAATCATACAACCTATCAATATTAGTCTTAGGTATAAAATATTGCCCTAAAACATCACGCAAATGAAGTAGCTGAAAACTGTGTACAGGCTACTCCGACGCAACTCTGCAATCAGTGTAGGCTTATTTAAAGAGTCACCATCCGCTCTATAATGGTGAATGATGTAAAGTATTTACAAAATGTGTGCCCAAATGCGCAAAAGGTCTTTAGAATCATTTCTTCTTTTATTATTATAGAAGAAAAGTAATAAGAGGGTGATGTTTTAGGTTTACATCATATAAATATAATTAAATTAAACTTGAGAAACTCGCGTAATATTAATTAATTAAAAGAAATATGTATAAATTAAGAAAAATTTGAGACAATGTTAATGAAACCAAAAGAAAATAAATGAATAAAAGAACAATTATTGTAAAACACTAGGTCTAGGTTTGATATCTTTAACATGCCATCGACCTGACGACCTGTTAAGTCTGCTAAATCATAAACAAGAGGAGAGATTTTTTGTATGATTTTGCATTTAATAAATTTGGGAGCTAATTTAGCTGAATAATATCTGCCGGCCGCACTTAGTGCGTAATTACGTTTCCACACTATGTCGCCTGCATTGAAAACTATATGTTGGCGTTTCTCATCGTACCGAGCAGCATTATTTTGATGAGAAAGCCAAAGCCTATTCTGAACTTCAGCAAGAATAGGGCTAAGAGAACCTACGTTATCAGCGAAAACGTCACGAGGAGCGAAAATCAAATCTTCCAAGGTGTCATGATTTGGGTAAATTGAACCACACGAAACGAGTTCACGACCATAAACAAGGAAGGCTGGTGTGAATTTAGTGACTTCATTTACTGCGGTATTTATTGCAAATTGTATTTTATGTAATTGTAAGTCCCAAGTCCTATGGTCTTGATCGACAAAGGATGCTACGGCTGTAATTATGGTTTTATTGTAACGTTCGACTGTACTGACTTGTGGGCAATATAGCGGTGTAAAGCTAATTTTTGGGATGTTGTAACGTCTAAGCATGTCGGCAAGTTCATTGCTAGCGAATTGGGGCCCGTTATCAAGGATAACCGTTTCGGGAATACCGTGGCTCATGAAGACTAGATTTTCTAAAATGTGTGCAATAATAGCAGAAGTTGCCCGCTTAATTGGAAACAAAAGGCAATATTTACTAAAGCAACAAGTAACAACGAAAATATAACGATTTAACTTCCTGGACATAGGAAGAGGACCAATCAAGTCAATAGATATAGCTTGAAAAGGTCTTGAACAAACCTTAGGTTTTCCCATTAGACCGATAGTAGCTTGTGTTTGATGTTTGTAAGCAAGGCATGTCTCACACTTGGCAACAAAATTTGCAACGTCCCTATACATACCTTTCCAGAAGTATCTAAGTTTCAGTCTGTTATACGTTTTAAGAAGACCAAAATGAGCAGTGGTAGGTGTAGAGTGATTTTCGACTATATGAGCCGTCGTATGCTCAGCCGGTATCACTTCTTTCCAATTGTACTCGGAAGTAAGAATAGTGCTAGTGCGAGTATACCTGTATAATTTGTTATTCCTAACTATATACTCAGGACAAGCAGCAGGATTGTTTATACATTTAGCCCTAATTTCATTATACCAAGCATCAGCTGATTGACTAGGGTCATAATTTATTAAAGAAATAGGAACAGAACGTGAAAGAACATCAGGAACCAGATGGTCTTTACCTTTTTTGTGTTTCATTTCAAAATTAAAAGCAGATAATCGAATACTCCAGCGAGCTAAACGACCGGTAGGGTTATTTAAATTAAGAAACCACTGTAGAGAAGAGTGATCAGTGTAAATTGTAAATTTCTGGCCGTTGTCTAAATAACAACGCCAGTGTTCAAGGGCTGTAATAACGCTAAGTAATTCGCGCTCAGTAATAGAGTAATTCTTTTGAGCACCAGTTAATGATTTGCTCATGTAAGCAATAGGTTTTTCAACGCCATCGATGTCCTGCGTAAGCATAGCTCCAATACCAAAGCTAGACGCGTCACAATGTACCGCAAAAGGATCATTAAAATTAGGACGTGACAATACCGGGGTAGTAGTCAACGCTTGTTTTAGCTTAATAAAAGCATTATTATGTTCAACCGTCCATTTGAAAGGAGGAGCTTTTTTACTGGTAGAGGTTAACGCGTTAAGTGGTGCAGTTAAAGTACTGAAGTTTGGTAAAAACCTACGGTACCAACTTGCAGTGCCTAAAAATTTCTTAACTTCTCTTCGAGAAGTGGGGGCAGGTATGTCAAGAATAGCTTTGACTTTATCTGGGTCTGTGCGTAATCCGTACTCGTCAACGATAAATCCTAGGTATTTTAGTTCTTTCTTAAAGAATGAACACTTATTAAAATTGACGGTAATGTTCGCCTGAATAAGTTTGTTTAAAACCTTCTGAAGAAGAGATATATGTTCCTCAAAAGTATTAGAAACGATTACAATATCGTCGAGATAACAAAAGACTTTGTTATCAAATTCATCAGAAAGTAAGTTATCTATAAACCTCTGTTGTGTTGCAGGTGCATTAGTTAAACCAAAAGGCATAACTTTGAAACAAAACATCCCACGACCGGGAACGTGAAATGCGGTTTTCAACCTATCATCCTTATGTAAGGGAATCTCCCAAAAAGCTTTAGCGATGTCAATAGAAGACAAATATTTTGCATCTCTTAAATTATCTAATATATCAGCAATAAAAGGCAGTTTATATGCGTCTTTCATAGTAATTGAATTTAGTTTCCTACTATCAATACAAAAACGCCAAGAGCCATCTTTTTTAAGAGTAATTAAAACAGGACTCAACCATGGGCTCTCGCAAGGTTCGATTACATCTAGTTTAAGCATCATATCAACCTCGTGTGAAAGTGCTCTTAGCTTTTCAGGTGATAAGCGGTAAGTACGTTGCCTAATAGGAGCGTGATCACCAGTATCAATGCGGTGTACCGCTAAATGCGTCCTACCTAAAGGTCGTGTTTCCGTAGAATTTATTTTAAATTGTTCTATAATATGATCCGCTGCCATTTTTTGTACAGGGGTCAAGGTGTCGTAATGTGAAACTTTAGAAGCTTCAACAGTAGCAAGAAAGTTTGACGGGTTAGTATTTTTAGAAAAAGATATAAGTTCTAGAATATCAGTAGCTAGGTTAAAAGATTTCCAAAAATCCATTCCAAAAATAAGGGGTTGAGTAATAGAAGGAATCACGTGAGCAGTAATAATCTTAAATTGTTTTTTAAAAATAATAGGTAATTCAATCGTACCTATAGAGTTAATAGGTTGGCCGTTAGCTACCGAGCCACTTATTTTATATTTTGTATCAATAATAAAATCATGTTTGAGAAGTTCTTTATAAGCATTATTGCCAATAATAGTAATCGGACTATCACTGTCGAGTAGTCCACAAAGAGTAAGGTGTTTAAGCTGAACATTGCAGTACGGTCTCAAAGTATCAGTATCATTTTTAAACAGGACTGTAGAGGTCTTATAAGAATTCATGAATACCTTAATGTAATTAAGCCATTGTTGCCACTCTCCACAATCCTGACTTATGCGTTTTTTGAACTTGGTTCAGTTTTACTAGTAACGCAATTAGGACAGTTGGTGGCTTTAAAATCCTTTAAACCACACTTAAAACAAACTATGTCCTTCTTCGGACATGATCTCAAAGAGTGTTGATTGTTCCTGCATCTGGGGCAGAACTGATTGTTAGAATTATTGACCACGTGAATAGAGTGAGTACCAGAGTAGCTTGGAGTAGATTGTACCCAGACTTGGCCTAAAGTCATTGATTCGTACCACTTGCACGCTTTGAATAGGTTAGAGACCGAAGAAATATTTTCCGGTAATAAACGAGATTTAAGAGACGGGTAGAGATTACGAACCAAAGTATCAATTTTCTTTTGTTCGGAAAGCGGCTCCTTAAGTTTACTAAATAAAGTTTCAATCTCAGTAAAAAAACAGGCGACACGTTCGCCAGGCTTTTGCTTCCGTTCATCGATTTGTTTGAGCACTTTATAGTCGTAGTCATCGATTTCAAAATCATTAAGTAATTGATTTTTAAAAGATTCCCAAGTAGTAAGGGTGTTGACCCTACAACGGTACCATTCGAGTGCCGTGCCTGCGAGGATATCATAAATGTACTTATGTAGTTTGTCGTATTTAATTTCCCTAGCAGTAGCGAATTCCTCAACTTGACGAATAAAATCCCTAGGGCAGGTATCACCTTTAAACGTAAATCGTTTTATTTCGTTAACACGAGGTCTGTCTTGCAGAGAGGCAAACGTCTCTACAAGTTTATCAACAACAGAAGTAGTATGATCTTTGTCCTGTGCCGACACAAAAGTAGCCTGAGAGGACGAAGAAGAAGGAAATATGGTCAAAGAATTAAAAGTTTTATGCAGTAGTGAAAGAGATTTGCAAGCTTCGTTAAATATGGTTAACACTTCAGTAGTAGCTTCAGAAGTGTCGATCCTGTTAAGCCGGTCTTGTAGGTGAGAAAGGTAAGTTAAAATTTTATTTTTCGAACTTTCTGTTGGTTTGTTTTCAAAGAGTAAGATTTTTGCGTTTAAATCCACCAAACATTTGTTTATTTGTAACAAGTCCTGGTCTAAATCGAGAGGACTTGCATCAGATACTACAGAATTGGTAGAAACGAGATCTGATAATTGTTGACGGAGTAAGTTCGCAGTAATCGCCGGAATAGCACCCCTTAACAAAACTTCGTAAGTTAGTTCATTTTTATTGAGTAAGTTTAAGTCCATATTTAAAAATTGGGTAATATTTTAAAGTTGTTAAAAATTACGTTAAGTAACGTTAGGGTGTAAGTAAGAAACGATAAAAGTCAGAATATTAAAAAGATAATACGCATAAGTCGTATGTACCGTTGTAGCAAGTGTGTAACTACCCTAATGCAACAAGTCCGTAATAAAAATTAAAAATTTCTTTTAAGTAAAAACTTTTTAAGAAAAGCGGCCAGCAGATATCAGGAATCAACAAACAAGAATAAAATATGTCAAATGTCAATTCAAATTGTTTACAATTTGATGTCGGTGTGACGATAAACAACAAAAATAAATTATGGTAATGTTATGGCATGTAAAATCCCTCAAATAAATTGTTGTTGAATTAATAGTTAATTACAACACAATAATAAAATCAACATAAAGGTACAAGTAGGTAAATCAAATTGGTGATTACGAGAGTGGGTTTAAGTTAGGTTCTTAAATTAAGTAATTCTATTTGTATATAGCTAATAGCTAAATAAAAGTATGCATCTATTGCCTTTGGCTTTTGGAATTTAGAAAATGAGGACTAACAGTTTGACTCCAGCGAAACAGTGTTGGTTCTTCAGTAGGTCCTGAGAGCCTTAAAAACGTTGAGGCGCCACTGCCACGGCCAGCCAGCGGAATTGATGGGCAGGGGAAGTCGGGTTCGAAATAACAAAACTGCGTCCAAATCTCCTCGTTTTAATAGTTATGTTGTTTTTAAAGTAATTAAACCGTTAAATCATTTATTTAATTTTAAAAAAAAAAACACTGACTCTTAAACTAAACATGAAACGAGGTGCGGACGACTGGGAATAATGCGTTCTGTTCGTCCACAGTGTAGACGAACAGAACGCAACATTCCCAGTCGTCCGCAGTGTGGACGACGGGGTGTGGACGAGCGGGAATGACTCTTATAAAGGTGCCTAAAACAATAAAAATTATAAATGATTACAAAATGGATACTCGTTCAAGCCTCAATACATAGACACAATTACAAAATAACTTACCCAAAGGGCACCTTGAAGTAGGTACTAGAAATCACAATATAACGCAATACACACAGTTCATAAACCGAATATATTAATATAATATAATAATTTTTCCAATATAAAATTTAAATTAATGCCTTGAGTGTCAGCAGGCCAGAGCTATTTTTCTTGACAGCTCCCTTGAAAAAACGAGGCTTTTTGACAGACATTCCATCAATGAATTTTGAATTTTTATTTTTAAGAGATCGCCAAAATGATTTGAACCCAAAAAAAGGTCGACATGGTCACAAAGGATGTAAATGAAACCAATTAACAAAATTTAACAATATTTATTACAACATTAACCATCAAAAAGACAATGACAAAATAATATAGCAAGACAATTATGTTCAAAAAAAGCTCTAAACAGTTTACCAGAATTAATTTCGATAATTGTGTATTAAAATCATAAAAACTTTAATAATCATAATAAAGTCTCAATAGACATACTGATACAAAATTTAAAGTTTCGACCCCGCAAACAAGCAAACACCTAGCCCACGTGCACAACCAAATGCATAAAATAAAGGCAGAAGCATCATGCCGGATATCCCAGGAGAGACACAACGGTAAAATCATACTGTAGACAATAGACCAAAGTCATGCAGAACAAGCACGGACCTGACACTTTTCTTTTCATACAGACGCACGCAAATATGAAGCTGTGACAGCAAAAAAGCTAATCTGTAATGGAACACCAGAGGATAATAAAAAACCTTTAGACGCCATAAATTACACGTGCTTTCTGATAGACGATTCTGTTGATGACATGGACAAATAAGCAGAAAGAGTGACAGAAATGCTACAAACTGCGTCTTGACATATATAATACTATCCAATCTTGGCTCTTCTTCGGGCGGTGAAGAACCGTCGACCCTGAAGGCAATGCTTGGTCTCGAAACAGACGATCTCGCCCTTGTCACAGTTGGTGTGGCAGGCACAGCCGAAGTGGCATATCGGGATATTCACGGGGCAGGCTATCGGTGGATATGCGCCCGGACAAGGAGGACTGCATACAGTCTCGTCGCAGTTATCAAATCCACCTGTATTAATAATGTTTTATTTTATAACGTAGCAATGTTTGTATATCTTCTGGAGGTATATAAAAGAGAAGGTAGAAAACTGTGGAGAGCAAAACAAACTTGTAATTTAGGCAAGGGCTATTAGAGCTACACACACATTTGAGAACAGTGGCCAGTGGTAACAGCCTCGACTAGGTCGTGGGTTCGAACCAAGGTAGGCGCATAACTTTGTGTAAATTATTTCATCTCCACTGCACTAAAAACGGTGAAGGAAAACGTCATGAGAAAACCAAAAATTCGAAGACATGTGACATCCAACACCCGCCCGCGTGGTGGATAATGGCCCAGTCCCTCTCCCACAGAGAGGAGGCCTGTGTCCCAGTAGCGGGAACGTTAAAAGCCTCATGAAGATGATGTTGACACACACATTCCACCACTTATAGTTCCACAGTAAGGGGAGAATTTATTGAAATAGAAGCATGTCAAGCGCAAGATACTTATGTTATATAGCGACGATAGATAGAGATACAAGACATGTTATAAGGGGATAGGACTCATAGGTAAGGATTATTTAAAATTAACGGGTCAACGGATCATGCAAAATCGTGGACACATTATGCTACTTCGTCAAAAACAAACACATACCTGGTCTAGTTATGTTCCTTAATAATTCGTCTATTCTTGGGTCCATTTTAACAAGATGAGTATCTCCAGGATTAATTAATACAACTTGCACTAAGTAAACAGCTACAACTAATAATTTAAGAGCCATGGCATCTGACTATTTGTAAGAATCGGGTAAAAATTGAAAAGCAATTTTGAACAAGGCTGTTTTACAAATGTCATTTTGTAATCTTCTTTTTCAACTTGGCCTATTTTAAGCACAGAGCATTTTTACTGGCAGTCAATTTTCACAAGCACAGAATATAAAATCAAAATTTTAGGGATAATGCCACAGAGAAAAATAATATATTGCCAAATTTTTGCCAAATAAAATCAGCACTAAGGTTTTGCTATCAGTGGAATAGAAACTTTAACTCGTGAAGATACTCACCTCTAAGTAGTCTGTGATACTCACACAGGAACTTTCCGACAGAAAAAGCATATTTTGTATTACAAAACGATACAAAGAGTTTCATGCCATCGTGTAATTGAGTTTTTATAAATCACTTGTTAACAAAATCTGCAAATGTTTGATCTCCTATAATTATATTAGCTAAAATACTCTTCAGCTAGGCTTTGCGTCTGGTTTGCAATTTGAGCTAGTTTATTAAACAATACTTTTTAATAAGTTTTTCAGGTATGCTCATTTTAGGATTCGCGCTGGTCCTATCTTGTTAACTCATTAATAAATAACTAACCAACCTAAATATTGGTAATTTTTACAGAGCCTGCTTATCGTATCGACATAAAGAGCGCTTTCGACTTTACAACATTTGAGTCCATTTGCATTGTTGCAAAGGAACATGGCTTCAATGATATCACATGCAATTGGGTTGACAGATTGGATAGTCAGATCAGAACTGATGGGAGACCTATTAAGCGCATAAACGACTAGACGTTGTCCGCACGGTGGATTGCTGTCACCATTATTGTGGTGCTTGGTAGTAGACTCGCTACTTACCAATCTCAATACCAGAACGTTCTACAAAGCAGGCTATGCAGATGACATAGCTGTAATGGTTAATGGTAAATGCCCGAACATAGTCTCTGGATTATTACAACAGGCATTGAGGATGACAGAAGAATGGTGTACAAAGAACCATCTCTCTACCAAACCAAGCAAAGGAGTCAATATCCTATTTACTAGAAAAAGACAACTAGGAAACCTAGGAGATTCCTCCCTCAAAGGAATCAAGTTGCCCTGATCCACCGAAGTTAAATACCGATATGTAACTCTTGATAAAGAATTCAGGTGGCAAACTCACGTGGAAAATATAATGACAAAAGGCCCTGTGGATGTTTGGCATTTGTCGTTCCACTTACGGTATAACTTGGTGGCTAAAACTCATAGTCATATGATGGCTGTACCAGACAATGATAGTACATATTATCACATACAGCAGCATAGTGTGGTGGCCAAGAACAAAACTTACCTCGTGTATAGCACCACAGGCCAGGCTCGGTCTCGGAATCACGGGTGTTTTCAGGACATCACATACGGGAGCAATAGAGAGATACCTCAACATCCCTTCTCATCCCTTCTGCATATAATGGTTGAACTCGGGGCTAGGAAGGCAACGTCTTGCTGTTGCTGGACTTTGGAATGCCTCTAAGCCAAAGACTAACCATACAATATTCGATGGAAATGAGGACCTGGATCGGGTAGCAATTATGATGGCCGAAAAAATGTAAATCATGTTTGTATTCGAAAGGTCTTTCAAAGTCCAAAACCCGACAATCAAGGACTGCACGAAGGGACTTGATCCACCAGCACAAGATAATCTGGTTTGGTACACTGATGGATCCAAAATGGAATCAGGCATAGGAGCGCAAAAGTTACAAATGTAGTAAAAGCTTAAGGAAGATGGCAACTATATTCCAAGCAGAAACATATGCCATAATAACCTGTGCTCAAGAGAATATAGATAGAGGAACCAGAGGTAAATCTATATATATTCTAAGTGACAGTCAGGCTGCCATCAAAGCCATCCTACAATGTGGACTCCAAACTTGTTCTGGATGCTATCCAAACCCTAAATAGGTTTGAAAAGCATAACAGAATAAGTTTGATGTGGGTCCCAGGGCATAAAGGAATCCATGGTAACGAAATGGCATATGAACTGGCAAGAGAAGGCTCAGCAAATAATTGTGTGGGTCCAGAATCATGTGTAGGAATTGCGACGTGCCTCGTGAAAGCCACATTCAGGGAGTTTACAGATCACAGACAACAAACACACTGGCTGTCTAATATCGGTCTGGAACACTCCAAAAAGTTCCTAGACTCTACGTTCAAAGCGCGGGAATGCATTTGGAATATGAGCAGCGGACAAATCCACTACCTGCTTGGGACCTTTACTGGCCACTTTAGAACCAACGACATGCTCATCGATGCCTCATAGCCAAAAGGGGATAACAGCCTCTTTGCAAACTTTACAGGAGAGTTGTTTAAAGTTATAAGTAAAAAAATCACATAAAAAAGAGAGTTACCGCGGTCCTGACAAAGCAACTGAAGGTACACGGGTGGGTTTTAGGTTGTAAAAGTCTGACACGCCCTTCCACATCACCCAGAGCGGGGAATACATTGGATGATTACCCATAAAAAAAAGAGTAAAAAAAGGATATCCGAGACCAGAAAATTATTTTAGGCTCATACATATCTTCTTATCTCGTTGTAGAGCTCATGAAGTAGGTTTTCAAAGAGGTTCGGGAGGAGTAACTTATCTAGACAAAAGATCCCAAAGGATCAAAGTGTCCGATTTCATGTCTCGACCCCTTAAAAAGATAAGTATTGGCACAGAGTACGTAAGCGGCGGCGCGGTATTGGTAAGATATTATCTATATCTGCGTATGAATAATATATAAATGATTTCTATGAAACTGAGGAGGGATGCCCCGAAGAACACGCCTATGACACCGCCGACGTCCACTGAAACAAATAGATAAAGTTATTTCATTATTGTGTATTAACAGTATTTTTCTTATTTTATTATTATATTGCTTTTACCAATGTGCTTGCACACCTTATCGCTATAAATCATGATATCTCGATCAGAATGCACAACGCTGCGGTATATGGTACTGGACACAGCATAGCAACAATCCCTTGGATACTGTGAGTTGCATGCCAGTCACTATATCCAGCACAGTCTCTCTTAACCATATACGAGTATCATGTGTAGCCTATGTTCCAACACGCTTTTGTACTTTATCATTGGCCTCCCAGAAAATGGTGCGCCAAACCACCATTTTCTGGCTGGCCTTTTGTGCTGTTTTGAGATTCTACCCTTTATGAGAAAGCTCAATTCTTATTTCGAAGACTTTATCTTAAGTCACTTACCGACAAGTCCAAGCAGTTCTCTGATAGCGTGGCGACGTACTCTCAGGGAAGGATGATTGCTCAGGCGCAGACTGCCTCGTGTGCCTCGACGTAAGAGCTCCTCGGGCACATTGCTTGATTTACGTCTACAAGAAGAATAAGTTTACTAGTAAATTAACCTAGCCCTCATTACAAAGGACTTAAACACTACTAACGACTTATTGACGACTTACTGACGACTTATTGACGACTTACTGACGTCATAATGACGACTTACTGAAGACTTACAGACGACTTACCGATAACTTACTGACGACTTACTGTCGAGTTATTGACGACTTACTGGCGAGTTATTGACGACTTATTGACGACTTACTGACGACTTAATTACGACTTACTGGCGACTTACTGACGACTTACTGACGACTTACTGACGACTTACTGACGACTTACTGACTGACCCTTTTTGGGCAAATAAGCGTTATTTTATTCATCATCCTCCTATCAATTATCCCAATGAGGTAATCGCCATTTAATTTGCTGCTAGGGGCGCTGGTGTTGGTAGTCCTTAAAATGTCAAATTTCATAGTTTTTTGGCTTTTAGCGCGAGTTTATTTACTACTTTTTTATTATTGTGAATATGTTCCTAATATAGGTAGATTGAGATAGGTACGGGTTTTACCAACCACTGCTTTTATGTTTAGGAAAATTTTATCCACCATTTTTTCGAAAAAAAAGGGGCTGCGCATAACTCGGCATATTCGATTTTATATTTAATCGCACTTCTACGGCATTAAAAATGTTAATTCAAACTTAACCCGTGCGTGTAATAACAACGTTTAACAGCTATATTTTAGGGACCTTACTCGCTTGTGGCGCCAACTGGTGAGCACAAAAACGGAAGCCCTCGTTGATGATCAATAATAATCGAATATCAATTGACCGACTAATATAAGTCTGAAATAGCCAAATCAGAGGCCTGTGGGGTTCCCAGAGGCGGCTTAATTAACTCTGACACCAGAAGTGGCCACACCTCACACGAAAAGAAGAAGAAGAATTGACCGACCACCATAAATCGAACGCCTAAATACTCGAACGTTTTTAATATCGAATGGTAAAGATATAAAAAAAAAACCTTGTACCTATGTAGTTGCCATCATCACTATGATGACCGAAGACCTTCTTTGTAGCCATATTATCATCTTTCAAACAATCCATCTTTCGTTTCTGTGGTCTTCTTCTACTTTTGTAACTATCCACATTATTCTACATTCATACTCATATATTTCTTTAATGTAAGACGTTTTTACCCTACTGCAAAGAAATTGTTATGTTTTTCGCCCATTTTTTTTTCTCCTAACCGATCGAGTGGGGCATCAAAATGAAGGGTTTGAAGAGGTGATAACAAAAATATATACGTGAAGTAATTCGAAAAAAATACATCTAAAAAGTTATAAATTATAAAAAGTTAATTTAAAAATCAAAAACCCGGCTGCGACTGCAGAAAGTCTTTCTGTGCAGTCGAAGGATACAAATTCGCGAGCTGGCTGACCATCTGATCGTTCGACTGCACAGCATGATATTCGTCTTGTTTACATATGTTTATTTTTCTTCTTAAACAGTCGGGTTTTTGATTTTTAAATTAATTACTTACGGACAAACAACATGGATGTCATTGTATATAACTTCTTCGCACGCCATCGGACAGTAGTAGTGGTCGGTGCTCAAATCATCTGAAAGAAGAATTGCAACATCTAGAAACAGATAAATGGAAATTGTATAAATGATGGAAATAATGTGGAAGTTAGCACTAGAGAGACAATATAATTTATTATAGAGAATGGTGTTGCGTAGTTTTGTGAAGTAAAAACTTCTTCAGCCGGGTTAAATGATTTTTTGTAGGGGCAAAACTTATGGGGTCATTCAGCGCCATGCTAATGTTAGAGCGTCATCGACATGCTATTGTACCGTGTGACGGAATAACAGAATGGCAACGCGCAGCGTAGTGTAGTTCTTGCGGGTCTACTCCGTAAGCATGAAGTCCGTAGTTTCGGCCTTCATTACGGGCGTTTCCTACTCCGTATCACATACGGACGCATGATTCGTTCGGGGCCCGAACTACTAATGAATGACAACACAATTTGACAGTTGTACCTATTCCGATTTGTTTTTATTTTGAGCCGTCTGAAAAATTTAATCATTACGGAGTAGGGTACACTCCGAAGTTCCAGAGTATTTTCGGATGGGCCCGTAACTTTGTAGACGTAGTTAGGGAGTAGACTCCCTGAATCGCGATCGGAACTAACCCAAGAAGCAGTACATCACTTACCTCTCTTGGCTTTATGAAGGCAAAGTAAACCGTCAAAGTCACATTTTGGTATATTACCTGAAACAAGAGTTTTGGTTTAGAATTTAGATCTTATCTAAAATTGGCTCATTAGGCCCTTCGGCCGCTGAGTTTCGTCCGATCTATTCGAAACAGGAATTTAATTTTATTCATATTTTTGAGTGGTGTTTCGGACGAATCCTTTTTTAATACCTATTTCACTTTATGTAGAAACATTTTTTTTTGCAATAGATGGTCTTGTTATATACACAATGTTACATTTATATTGTTTTCTGTCTTTTTTATTATTGTTTTAAGTTTTTTTATGTTGTGTGCTCTAGTGGCTTGTGTCAAATAAATGTGTTTTCTTTCTTTATAATCAATTTAATCAAACCACAAACATGGTGGAATCCTGGCATGGATGTGTCAAAAAAAAAAAAAAGAGAACCGGGAAATGTGGCACAATTTTTAATAAATAATATAACCCTTCCGGTACCCTTCCCTAAGGTTTTACATTCTGACTATCCACTGACCACTCAAAAAAAATTATAATATTGAAATTCCTGTTTCGACCGGATCGGACGAAACTCATCGGCCGAAACGCCTATTAAGCCCTAAAATTGCACCAACTTCATTAAAAAAAAAACCTTTTCTATTCAAATAGTCCAATTATTTCGTAACAAGCATTGGAAGGCAGTGCAATTTTAAATTAAACAATCTCTACCAGCGTGTTACTGTCCCTATCCTACTCTACCTACTACTTTTATCAACGTGAAAGTTTGTGAGGGTGGATGGGTGAATGGATGTTTCTTTGTAACTTTTTCACGCAAAAATTACTGAACGAATTTTGATAAATCTTTACAAAATGTATAGCTTATACATCGTATTAAAACATAGGCTATAATTTATAAAGATAATGGGAAAAAAAGTTCATGATAAAGGCCGCCCTTCTCATACAGAGAAAACACGAGCATTTTTCACCAACATCAAGAGCATTGAATTCCATAAATGTTAATAAGCTGTTTTTGTCTTCAATAGGGAAAACGCAAGATTTTTTTTTCTCTCGCCTTTTCCTGAAAAGTATACTGAAATAGAATTCTACTAGTGAAAACAAAATAAAGGTATTGATTTCGGGAAAACTCCGTTTTGGATCGCAAGTTTTCCATAGACTACGTCGTAGACCGTACTAGACTAAAAGTTAGGGTCGCGGGTAAATTTGAAGAGTGTTACCACGGCCTTAGAACAAGCAATTCAAGAAACACTGGTGGGCATTAGTCAGTAAAAGTGTTTGTGTTTGTGAGTTTATATGTTTGTTAACGCACAGGAGAAATTCCTAGTATGAGGGGCAACGTTATATATAGAAAAAAATTTTTTATTTATTTAGCCCACATGCACAAAGATACAAGGTGGACTTAAGGTCTATCGACACATGTCAGGGCCGTGCTCGGGACGTGGACGGACCGTGTCCCGTCAGGGGCTCAAAAAAATATCGGTGTATATGTATATTTTATATGAACTCGTTCACACACGTCCGTGCACGGGCCAGTGACGAAGCTTCAATGCCTGGGCTCGGCCCTTTCACGTCTTGGGCACGGCCCTGATTTGTGTGGATAGACCTTAAGTCCACCTTGTATCTTTGTGCATGTGGGTTAAATAAATAAATATATTTTTTCTTTATATAACGTTGCCCCACACACTAGGAATTTCTCATGTGCGATAACAAACATATAAACTCATATATTATAAACATATAAAGGTGGACTTAAGGTCTATCCACACATGTCAGGGCCGTGCTCGGGACGTGGACGGACCGTGTCCCGTCAGGGGCTCAAAAAAATATCGGTGTGTATATTTTATATGAACTCGTTCACATACGTCCGTGCACGGGCCAGTGACGAAGCTTCAATGCCTGGGCCCGGCCCTTTCACGTCTCGGGCACGGCTCTGATATGTGTGGATAGACCTTTAAAACCTTAGGCATTCTCTACCAGACAATCAAGGGTGGTGAAGAGACAACATGGCAGGTGCATAGTTTAGTAATAAAAGCTAGCAGTTATCTTACTAAAACAGGTAAAATACACGTACATATATATTGAATATAATATACACCTATATAAATATACATATTATATATATTTATGAAGTAACAGAAAAGAAGTAGAAAGTGAGATGACTCTGCTTATTTGTGCTGAAAATAAATCCGCAATTGCCGCTTAAATGCGTACCGACTGGTAGCCGTCCTGATCTCGGAAGGAAAAGCATTCCAAAAAAGAATGAGTTGCATATGAAAGGAAGAGTGAACAAAATCAGTAGTATGAGAAGGACAGAGTAAGAGGAGATTAGTGGAAGAACGCAGAATGCGAGTGTGTGAAGAACTTAGATATTGAAAGCTAGATATATATTTTATGTCAACGTACCAAGTTGCGGCATAAAATGATGTGTACAGTTACACACCTCCGCCTGCACTATAGCTCTGCTATACATGATGCAGGCACTGTAAGAGTAGTGACGGAAGGGCCAGAAGTGCGCAAAGTCTGGCCGCTCTTGTTCGAAGAGGCAGTCGCGATTGTCCGGAGAGAGGAGTTGCACGGATACGTCGCTTATTGTTTGCTCTGCCTGATGAAAAAAAAATAAGTTCAAAAACTAAACAATCACGCTCTAAAAAGTATGAAAATATTTATGTAATTAATATTTTATTGTATTTCAAACATATTCATAGTGGTGTTTAGATGGTGAACCGTGGTGTATGCCGCCTACAATATATTCTGTAAAGTAGCAGTTTCTTAATTGTCTTCTACTGTACAAAATGTTACAATAAAATTCCTACCCACATTCTTGGACTGAATGAGACGAAATTTAAAACTTATATAAAACGCACACTATGCAGGCTGGCATATTATAAGTTGGGGGATTACATCACTGATAAAAATGCTTGGCTCAATACTAGTCCTTCTCCACAACCACTAGGGCGCAAAAACAAGTGATATGCAGAACATTATTGTTTTGAAGTATTTTTGGACCTGCTGAAGAATGTATGAGTATATTTGTATTGTATAAAATCAATTTCCTTAGTATTATATAACTGCACAGCACGTGTGTGAATACTATGTACCCAACTGTAAATCTATCATTTACTGTACCTGTGTGTCGTTCGTTGACTTGTGTGTGCTCTGGCAGTTGAGTATGTCATGCTCTCTCATATGTCTCTCTGATGGTGGCGCGTGTGTTGGATCATCTGGTTCCCTTCATGATGGTTGAGCTGGGTGGTGCCAATTCATGCGTCATGTTCGTGAACGGACGCCGTCAGTTGGGATTGGTCATAACTTGACTGCTTCGGAAGTTAATGTTTTTCTAGTATCTATTATAAACTGCACAGTACAAGTGTGACTACTTTTAATACTTTATGCCTGTACGTAGTATAGTGTGTAGTGCTATTCTGGGTGCATTGTCCTCACATATATAAATTTATTCATGTATGTACTTATGTACCTAAATATTGTATTTTTTTTTTTTTTTTTAAAGAGTAAGTATGGAGTTTCTTGTGCATTCTTCTCCACAACAAGCTACTTTCCGAATGCACGGTAGAAACAATTTTTATTCCTTGTAAATTTTTATGTACCTAACATACAAAAGTGCCGCTTGGTGGCCTTGTTGAAATAAAATATCTTTGTCTTTGTCTGCGGGCCCCGTAGAGGGCGCCATATTCAATTTTATGTGATGTTATATCTTTATATATAAAAGAAAAAGTATGTATGATCCTTATAGACTCCGAAATGGTTGGACCGATTTTATTGACATTTTCAGAGAATCTTTAGATTGACCCAGCGGGTAAACCTGTAAAATTTGGTGGCGAAGCAACATTTTTTTTTTGAACTTTGAACGCAGGCGAAGCCGCGGGCAGGAGCTAGTAGCTTGTAACAAGCGGACAAAAAAATGCTTCCAACGACACTTCATTTGTCCAATTATGATAAGTAGTTTAGAAGGTATGATGGAACAGATGAACATACATACACACATACCGATCATAAAAACATAAACCTCTTTTTTGCTTCGCCGTAGTCGGGTAGTAAAAAGGGTAAAACATACACATGCTCGATAAGATCATCAACTTTCTCCTGCCCCTGCCTCAATTTATATTGGGTCGGTGAAGCACGTCCACTTCCACCATACAATAAAAAAAACTACTTTCTTCTTTCATATGCATATCTCTATTAAAGATATATAAAAGTAACTTCTTTCCGAGCCATATCATAATTATATGAAATGCTCATTTAGACAATTTGTCTAGAAATTCTTCTGGGTAACGTGTTTGACCTATAAGCTGGATTCTTCACCTCAAAATCTGAGAGATTTACTGATTTTTCTTTGTTACTTTTTTCTTCTTTTATAATTCAAAAAGATATTCATCACCAGAAATAAGGTAAGGAGACGAATGTTTTGATGGTGTTAGTTACTCGTTTATTACCTTCAATGTAACTTCAAAGTCTGTGATGCGATGCAAAGTACCGCAGTAGCCCAGCATGTTTTCTGACGCTATTGTTATCATATCATCAGGCGAGTGAATCCATATCTGTAACAAGATCGTAAAAAAATAAATATAATATATAGCATTGCCCATATTTCCACGTTATTATTATGCTATTTGACTCTCCCCGAACCTGAAACCAAAAATAAAGTGTACGATTTTAACGTGTGATTTAATACATACACAGACCTAACTTTATATTTCTTTCTTTTAAGTATACTTACGGTGACAGATGGAGTAGCAGTAAATACTAAAGTTGGAAGACCAGTCTTCCGGTTAACACTGATACTGGTCTCGGCATCGGTCCAGTGAGAGTTGAACGAGAAACATGTTCCGAACTCTGTAGGGATTGGGCGGAACCTAAACATATAATAAGTTCAGCTGTTATTTTTGAAAAAGTTAATGCGCTATGTTATTATCCGAACTAAGTATTGTTGCTCTATCTGCAAGATCCCATCATCAGGTTCTGACCTGATGACTTTGGAACCAAATAGGAAGAAGAATTTTCTAAATCGGTCCAGGCGTCTTTGAGTAGTCGATGTACATACATAAAAAATAAAAAACCCAATCGAATTGAGAACCTCCTCCTTTTTGGGAAGTTGGTTAAAAACATCATATTCCTTCACTATTCCCACGCTGCTTGGGGTCAGCATAACACCTTTTCCACTTCTATTGTCCGTGTCTACGTCACTTTATGCTGCCTTGTCTTTCATATCATTCATACAATCCACACATCATTTCTTTGGCCTTCCTGTCCCTGTTCATCCATCAACATTTTTCTATATAAGGAACACTCTTTTAGTTAATCAATCAGATATATAATCAAAATCAGAAAAAATAATTGGTACCTCTAAATCCTACAATTTTGACCTCATTTTATTTTATTCACGGCCTTATTAGTACCCGAACTAAAGTCACTTATTCTTTAAGGTCTAGCAATAAACGTTTGGGTCCGAAACAGGCAATAAAGTGGCAATACAGTTGTTATCTTTAATTTAGCTCGAGTAATGTTGGCAATACCGCAGCGGTTTAGGGCCTAAATAACGACTGTCGTTTGAGAACGGGCTTGGAACTGTCAAGGTAATATTGCTTTCTGAATTATTTACGTTTGATAGCATAAAATAATAAAACCATGTCACGAATTTAAAAGGAGAGGTTGGGGCAGGTCTTAAATAAGCCTACGGTTGACCAATCTTGATGAACAATTGGTAGATAAGGTCAGAGCTTTAAGATGTTAAGAAATAATTACCCAACCAAAGGTCGCCCGGTTATAACGACGCCAACTTACTTGTCATAGGTAGTGGGAGCTTCGAACCGAGAGAGGCTATTCCTTTGTGTAATTTATTTCATCACCACTGCTGTCAAAACGGTGAAAGATAATATCGAGAGTAAACTGGCATGTCCTAGGGCCAGAAAATAGAGTAAATGTGTCCCACCCATCAAACAGGGAAGAGGCGTGTGTGCACTAGAAAGCAGCAGTGGGCACTAGAATTTTTTTTTAATTGTTTTATAAATTCAACTTCATAACAGTATAAAATATTAAAAAAAAAAAATACAAAAAAATACTACCGACTTCCAAATAAGAAAACTAGAAAGTGAAAAATAAATTTATTTTTGGTAGTCGGTGTCTTTGGTAGGTACCAAATTTTTAAGTTATGATTAAAAAAGATTTTTTACTTTTTAGTTGTACTTACCTAATAGGGAAGGGAAGTAGTCAAGTAAGTACCTATAACGACAGAATAGATTACCCGAATAACATGAAACTTGAATATAACCGGTGAAATGAGAGATCTGCATACCACTTTCGAGCGTACTGGCGTGATGTTATGTTATGAAATGGTATAAACAATAAACAGACATGCGATTGCAGCAATCCCGAGAGATTTACCGTTATTTATTGAAGAGTTCTGTTGTATATCTCCGAAGTTCTTCATCAGATCTTCACCAAATTGAAATGGGACCAATTTCAAACAAAAAAATAATGTTCAAAATCGGTCCACAATTGACGGAGATATCGGTGAACATAAATAAAAAAAATCATACATAATGTCGAACATAGAACCTCCTCCTTTTTTGGTAAGTCAATTAAAAAAGAGAAAAGGGAAGGAATAAAGTTATCGGTCTAATTAAAATAGGTTAGGGTCCAAATCCTTGCTAAAACTTCAACAGCCATTAGCTACCCGCCACACTCCTGTTCACAACTGTTTTAAGTTAACCATTTCTAAGTAGTATTTTAATTAAAATTGCTCCAAGAAGCTTAGTTCAGCTTCTGAATACAGCTCAGAACTTAATTTGGCACGAAACTCGATCAAGATGGCTTTAATATTACCATTTTCACTTGTGAAGTGTAGCGTTTAATTTTGTAGCGTGGAGACTGAATCTAGGACATTTCAAAGCTCCGTTTACACTCTGAAAAAGGCGCAAAGAGAAAAAGCAAGAAGCAGTGAGTGATGTACACTTTACTGGCCCCAAAATATCTAAGAAGTTACCCATCGACTCAAAAAGATTAAGAAGACGGCTACTTGAGAGTGAAAAACGCACCGAAGAATATTTTTATCAAAATAAAATTTGACCCACTAGGTGGACCGATGACCTGGTGAAGGTTGCGGGGATCCGCTGGTTGCGAGACGCACGGGACCGGTCAATGTGGCGACGCTTGGGGGAGGCCTATGTCCAGCAGTGGACGTCTTTCGGCTGATATGATGATGATGAAGATGAAAATTTGACAACAAGTTCAACTTCTTAGGTACATATTCTATGGTTGCGGATAAATTTGAAAGAGAGTTACCGCGACCCTGGCACAAGCAACTGAAGGAACACGGGTTTTGACACTTCTTTACATGTTTGGGTTCATTTTGACAAGCAAACTAAGCGCCATGTTTGTTATAATTTAAAAATGTAAGCGCTAGATGACGTGCAGGCGATATTATAATTCTGATAATTTGATTTTGGCTCCATACCACCCATAGGTTAGTAAGTCACAGTTAATCACCTACCAGTGTGAACAGGGCACAAGTCTCACGACAGCAGCGAGGATATTCAATTCACTTCTGACTTAAGTAGGTATATTCAAAGTGGGAATGGATTTGAGATAGGCTAGATTTATTACAAGGGCGAATCATTTAATAAGTTACACTTCAAACTTGGGGATATTTTGATAATGATCCAAACCCTTTAGATCCTAAAGTGTTTGGATCATTATAAAAGCTTTAAGTTTAGGATAATACAAGAAGACTTCAATGCTAATAATATTCTCCGGCTTTGCTCGAGATGAACAATTAAAATATATTAAGCCTATATCTATCTGCAATAGTGTTATAATATTTCAAATAGGTTCAGTGGTTCTAGAGATTACCATCCACATACCTATACACAAACTCACAAAACCCGACTACTGAAAAATCACGCTCAAACAAGATAAAATTACAAATTTAAAAAACCCTGATTTTAATTTTAATTTCATGCCTTATAAACTACATATAATATACCTAGTAGCAGACACGCTTCAAGGTCTCAGCACACATATGGGATCGGAAAGGGATCGTCACCGTATCGCCTCGAGCCGTTCAGAATGGTTTGTATTAAACTCCCTACTGCAACGCACACTAATCGGAATAATAACGTAATCGCCTCGCCTCGGAACAGGCTCCGAACTTGAATTCCCGCGCTTACGGCTCATCGTCCCCGCGCTTACGTTTCTCCGTCCCCGCGCTTACGTCTCTCCGTACCCGAGCTCACATCTCTTCGTCCACCCTTTCCCCTTTCCCCTCCCGCGACTTGCCTGCTAAAGACCAAAGATTACTATTATATACTGCTAAAGACGTCGCCATTCGCAAGGAGTATTTCATTCGTGTTGCGCGTATGTTTTATTTAAAATTTTAAGTTCGATTCAAACACAAAATAACGATGCAAAGGGAGAAACTTATTGAAGAAGTGAGAAAATATCCATATTTATATGACTTAAGTGATGCTAAATACAGCAATACTATAAAAAAGGCTATGGCTATGATAGCCAACTCACGTATTGTAAACCAAGACATAACCGTGCGCTACACTTAACGTTTGGATTCAAACTGATCTGGTGCCAACCAGGTCAGCCACGGGGCGGCGAGGCGTAAGCGCGGTGTCGCCTAGCCGTAGCCGAATTGACGTACAGGCGCTGCTGATACGCTTTCGTTACGTGCATACGGTAGGTTGACGCCTGGTTGACAGCGAGGCGAAAGGCGTTACGGTTACGATCCCTTTCCGATCCCATATGTGTGCTGAGACCCTCAATCGACAATCTATCGAAACACGTAATAATGACACAAACACGATATCTTGCGAAAAAATCCAGATTCAAAGAGTAAAATGCGAATATTTTTTGGACGGCTGAACCGATTTTATTCAAACATAGTTAAGAACACTCTCGACAAAGTCACCTTTCAAACAATAATAATCAAATAAAAATGGCTTATGTTTAACTTACCACCAGATATAGTAACATATAACAGACAAAAATAGTAAATGATCACCAAAATTAAACCCGCATCTTATTGTAAAATTATAACCAAAGTTTTAACATCTCGCTATCCTGTTTAGGCAAAATGACTCCAAATAAATCATTGTTAACCCAAAAGTAGTAAATGATCACCAAAAGTAGTAAATGATCACCAAAATTAAACCAATGACCAAAAAGATTATAAAATTTCTGGGAGCAACTTGGAAGTAGCGCTCGCCGGCCGCTGCCGCGGCACCGCTCGCTTTGCTCGCTCGGCTCGCGCGCGGTTGGTCACAGTTCTAACCTAACCTAACCTATTTTACAACATTAAATAGCGCAATAATTTGCTATTAAAATTTGGTGATCAATTTACTAAATTTGGTGATCATTTACTATTTTTGTCAGTATATTACTAGATTTGGTGGTTAGGGGTTATCGTCACAAAGTTTTTTTTGGTGGTCATTATATTTATTCCCAATAAAAATCAGTTCATCCGTTTAGGCGCTATAATGCCACAGATAGACACACAGATACACAGCAACACACGTCAAACTTACAACACTCCTCTTTTTCCGTCGGGGGTTAAAAAGTAACAAGAAAATATTCTCATTTGAAATTTTTATGTACAAACTATTCGATATGTATCGAGTATTAAATAAACAACTGTAATAAATAATTTATTTTATTTCATACTTATTCACAGTGGTGATCAGAGGATAACCGTGGTCACATGCCATCTACAATACGTTCTGCAAAGTAGCATACGATACGGCCACGGTTATACTCTGAACTATGATAAACAGTTCAGAAGTTATGAGGGAACAGATGAACATACGTACATAAACACAAACTGGTCAAAAACATAACCCTTCCTTGACTGCGAATATGAACAATCTGCACATCATATCTTATGGGAGTGTATTCTTTGGCAGAATGAACGCAATACTATGTTAAATAATGTACAGGCTGTATCAGGAGTTGTTTACTATACGGACCTTGTGGAAACTGGAACAAATTTCCGTGCGATCAAGCGTTTTTGCCACACCTATTATTGGAATCAAATATAACAGCTCACAATGTTAGGACCCATTCATATTAATGCTAATTTTTATCCGTGGTGCTAGGCAACTAGGCTTATTCCAGTTGTAAACGACCCTTTGTGCCTATTGGTCTTTTTTGTTTGTTCTGTCTCCTGCTTGATATGGAGGGAAGTGGAAATTCCTAATTTTTTTCCTACTCCTCCATTTTCTTTTCTGATAATTTCGTTGCGGGATCCAAGACAGTTAAATTCATTCTCCAGGACGTCGTCGAGCTTCATTGCCTCGGTGCTGTTCTGGTGGTTGCCACTGTTGATTCTGGCTTTCAGGAGTTGCAGTGGTTTGGGAATAGTGCGGTGGGTTAGTCCCAACAAAAAAAAACCCTTCCTTTTGCTTCACCGTAGTCGGGTAAAATTAGCTCTCTCTTTTTAAAATAGGAAGGATAGGACGAAGTAGATGACGATAAAGTTCTTACCTGTCACAACACGGGAAGGGTTTCCCTTCCCACCAGCACTCTGTCAGCAGATCAGGGCACTTTTTCCTTATTCCATTAACCAGCTCCAGAAAGTCCTGCACACAGGTCTTGCCCATATCACAGGAGGCACAAGACCTACAGAACTTTACGTTCCGGTAACTTACATCTTGACTAAACGCGGCTAGACTTGTTGGTAAATTGTGCCTGAAAGGGAGAGATTATAATGATTTATGTTTCTTGTTGTATTTGCTTGACTAGTAGGCATGCTTTCCGGATTCGTATCAGCACAAAATACATAACAATAAGACAATATACATAAGAATAGGTCAGGAAATCAGAAAACCTTTTTACAAAAAAATACTACCGACTTCCAAATAAGAAAACTACAATGTGCGGAATAACTTTGGAAGTCGGTAGTATATTTTTTTTTAAGTTTTTTTTTTTCCACTTTTTAGTTGTACCTACCTAATAAGCAAGTAGTTTAGTAAGCTACATAATAATGCCAGAATAGATTACCCGAATATCATGAAACTGAACATAACCGGTGAAATAAGAGTGTACCAAGGTAAACTTTACACATCTGCGTACCCCTTTAGAGCGTACTGGCGTGATGTTATGTTATGAAATGGTACAAAAACATAAACAGACATGCGATTGCAGCAATCCCGAGAGATTTGCCGTTATTTATTGAAGAGTTCTGTTGTATATCTCCGAAGTCCTTCATCAGATCTTCACCAAATTAAAATGGGACCAATTTCGGCACATACTCTTTAAAAAAAGAAAGATTTATTTAAATTGGTCCACAATTGACGGAGATATCGGTGAACATACACAAAAAAACCTACACCTTTTTCGTAAGTCGGTTAAAAACAACAAAGTGACTGTTATAACTACTTGACTTACTTGACTTAATGTCCTATAACCCCTAGATGGGGCAGAGGGCGTCCACAGATGTCCTCCATCGCGATCAGCGATCAGCGGTTGACGAAGACTTGTATTTGGCGTGAGATGTCCTTTGTGACCTTCCACGTTTCGCACCCGTAGAGCAGCACGGATTTGACATTGGACCCGAAGATTTTGAGTTTAATCCGTCGGGTCAGTTGCCGCGATTGCCAAACAGGTCTCAGCTGCGCGAAGGTTGCTCGGGCTTTGGCGATCCGTGAAGCGATGTCCTCTTCACTACCCCCAGTCTCTGACACGACACTCCCGAGGTATGTAAATTTGTGGACGCGTTCCACTGCCTCTGTGCCAATCAGCAACGGTGAATGGTTCTTCACACCAGTTCTCATTTCCTGGGTCTTCCGGATGATTATTTTGAGCCCCGTTTTTGCCGCTTCCTGACGTAGATCGTTTAGCTTTGCTTGCATATCGGCGTAGGTATGACTCAGCAGGCATAGGTCATCGGCGTAATCCAAGTCTTCCAAGACGTTGCATAATCCCCACTCTATGCCGCGGCGCCTGTTATCATGGATGCGAAGCATAATTCCATCAAGAACGACTAGGAAGAGGAGCGGCGACAGGAGGCAGCCTTGGCGGACACCCGCACTGCACTGCACTGTTACATCATCCGATATTAGGCCGTTATGAGTAACCTTACAGGAATATTTCTTATAAATACTCTGCAACAGACGGACTATTTTCGGCGGCACTCCAATGTCCAGTAGGCGGGACCAGATACTAGACCACTTCAGCGTATCAAAGGCCTTTTCGAAGTCTACAAAGGTTAGATAAACCTCCCTCTGCCATTCTGATGCCTGTTCCAGTATGATACGGAGAGTGTTGATCTGGTCCGTACAGGAGCGGCTCGAGCGGAAACCAGCCTGTTCCCTGCGTAGAAGAGGATCCACGGCCTTCGACAATCTATCTAGGATGATCTTGCAAAAAACCTTAGAGGGAATCGAGAGCAACGTTATACCTTTCCAGTTATCGCACTGGCTAAGATCACCTTTCTTAGTAACAGTTATAAGAAGGCCTTTGTTCCATTCATCTGGGAGTTCTTCGGCGATCCAGATCTTTTCAATGAGCGGTGTCAGGACGTCGACTGCGGTGGGTAAGTCGGCTTGTAGCATTTCCGCAGTTATCAGGTCGAGTCCTGGTGCTTTGCCTGTCTTCAAAGAGCGGACTGCCTCCGCAACTTCAGAGGCTGACGGTGGTTCCGTGTTAATGTTGAGGAGCTGGGATGGTGGGGAACTGACTTGCAGCGCGTCAGGCGTCGATGTGGCTGACAAACGGAAGACCTCTTCAAAGTGTTCACGCTAGCGAAGTAGCTGCCCTTCTGACGTCACAATGAGCTGACCATCTTTGGACTTCAGCGGCTTCTTCCTCGATCTGCTGTTACCTGCCAAGGTTTTGGTAGCACTGTACACCTTCAAGTTGCCGGCGTTTGCAGCTTGTTGAGCACGATCAGCAATATCATCAGCCCACCGTCTCCTATCTTTGCGGGTACTGCGATAGATTTCCTTGCGTTTCTGACGGTATTGCGTGTTAATGTCTGCTCGTATGGCGTCGTTATGGGTCTCAAGCAGTCTCAGATGAAGATTCCTACTATCTTCGATCAGGTTCCACATGCGTTGTGACATCCAGTCCTCCCGAGAATGAGTCGATCTGTGCCCTAGAACGACGGAGCTGGCCTCTGTATAGGCCACTTTGATGCGGTTCCATTCCTCGTCTAATGAGTCCGTAGCAGCATCGAGTACAGAAAAGCGATTGCGCAATTCCAACTGAAAAGTTTTACGCGAGTCTGAGTCTTGCAGTTTGCTCACATCGAACCTTCTTCCAATCTTGCCAGGTCCTCCAGCCGCACGGGCTACTGCTACCTTGAGCCGGACTTCAGCAACTACCAGATGGTGGTCGCTATCAATATCGGCGCCTCTGCGGTTGCGGACATCGAGCAGTGAAGACCGCCATTTGGAACTAATGGCGAGGTGGTCAATTTGGTTCTTGGTGACCCCATCGGGTGAGTTCCACGTGTACTTATGGTGGTCGCCATGAATGAATAATGTTCCTCAGATGGTAAGGTCGTGGTTCTAACAAAACTCGATAAATCATTCCCCATTCTCGTTGCACACTCCAAGTCCCTGTGTACCCATATGCCGCTCGCGGTTAGTGTTAACACTCCCAACCTTTGCATTCAGATCTCCCATGACGATGACGATGTCTTGCTTTTTTATGCTCCTGAGGGTGGCGTTGAGGGCATTGTAGAAGTCGTCCTTGGTATCCTCTGTTGATGCATTGGTTGGGCGTAGCACTGGATAATGGAGATCTTCCGGGCTCTTGAGTTGAAACGGGCACACATGATCCGGTCTGAGATCGGTTTCCAGTCCAAGAGGCTATTCTTAGCTGCATTAGAAAGGAGGAGTCCCAAGCCATACTCGCGCACATCTTCCTCACTTTCTTTACCTGAATACAGCAAAGTCAAGCCCCCGGACGTTCTCAACTCACCAAAACCGTTCCTCCTTACTTCGCTTAGACCGAGTATCTACAAGTTGTAGCTAAGCATTACTGCTTCTGCTTGGGCTGGTCGGCTGTCATCGCTAAGCGTGCGTACGTTCCAATAAGCAATTCGTGTCCGTTTTTTCATGCCAAAAGTCGTCGGTAAAAGATCGGTCCGGTTTCTTTCTGTTTCGGTTTCAGGAATCAATTATTGTCGGGCAAGCGGGTGATTAGCCCACTGTGCCTTATTCCGATAGCGGGGCTGCCGCCTTAGAGCCATCGGATGTTCTCGGTTTTATTTCGGGTATCCTCCCTAGTGAGACGATTCTGTTCTAAGGCGCAGAATATTCGCCCTTCGCCCTGCATCCGTTAGCTCAGCTGCAACTCGGGGTGGCGGACGCGCAGCGGCGCGGTTGCAGCAGGTCCCAGGGAGAACGACGGGGACGTGGATGACTCGGACTGGCTAGGGCTCTGCTTTATACGGTACTCCGCCACGAGTACAACAGAAGGTATTTATGGCATTTTATAGGTAATGCTGTTCTCACCAACAGCGATTCCCACCAAAACATACCCTAGCTTCTCTCTGTTATAACTACGCACAATGATAATTTGATAATTCCTTTAAGGAACTTTGGGTATGTTTTGTCTTTACCAAAATCAGTAAGATGGGGTACACTCAGAGGTACCCCTTACTGCTTTTGATAAAGACAATAACTGTTCTAATTTTATCTGGTAACGGATTGAAGTCGATAAGGTAACCAATGCTCGTTCCTCTTCCATAAGCGATGCATTTACGGCATGAAAAGTTTTATCACTTACGGAAGATTCTTATATATTTCCAGCCAAACCGTACGATGAAGAAGAGGCAATAAATCTTCACTTACTGAACAAGATATTTCTTTATGTATGTAGGATTTGGCTCCTCACATATTGTCAGGGCAGGGAACGGGGTGTCCCACTCCAGATAGTCAGTTTCCACAGAGTATGATACAGCATCTGAGGTGTACAATGCTAAGGCACCTCGTAATACCACATATGAGCTAGCGCAGCAAGCCGATATAGTTGCTAGCCAGAATAACCTGAAAACAATTTTTAAGTTTTAATGTAAGATCGGCGGGGAAGTCGCGTAATATACAGATTCAGAAAATCGATCGCAATCCCTATCATTTTGTAAGTTCATTCTCCTTTCTCTCAAACTTTTCTGCATAAATCAACAAAGTAACTCCAATTTCAGTACGTATGGTCAAAATAAATCTTGGCTTATCCGAGGGAAGCCAAAACTTATTCATTCGATTGTGCTTGGTTACGCAATAAAAACTTTTTGATACAAAAATACAACCGACTTCCAGTTTTATTTTACACTTTTTTGTTGTGGTGCATATCTATAATGCCCACAGTTATGCCAAAATAGATAACCCGAATAACATGAAACTTGAACACAACTGGTGAAATTAAAGTATACCATTAGGAACTGTACACATCTGAGTACCCCTTTAGAGCGTACCGGCGTGATGTTATGTTATGAAATAGTGAAAAGAATAAACAGACATGCGATTGCAGCAATTCCGAGAGATTTGCCGTCATTTATTGAAGAGTTCTGTTGTATACCTCCGAAGTTCTTCATCAGATCCTGATCAATTTAAATGGAACCAAAAGAGAAACAACAGCTTTCAAATAAAACAAAATCATCAAAATCGGTTGACCTAGTATAAAGATGGGTGGTAACAAAAAAAAAAAAAATATATATATATAAGAAAAAAAAAATGTTTTTATTATCTTAAATCTATACAACTAAGTAGCCGGGGCTTTCCAGAAAGTAATCCGAAGATACTTGTGATGGGGTAAACCCCGCTCTTCCTCGTTTTATTAGGGTTCCGTACTCAAAGGGTAAAAACGGGACCCTATTACTAAGACTTCGCGATCCGTCTGTCTGTCTGTCTGTCTGTCTGTCCGTCTGTCTCCAGGCTGTATCTCATGAACCGTAATAGCTAGACAGTTGAAATTTTCACAGATGGTGTATTTCTGTTGCCGCTATAACAACAAACACTAAAAACAGTATAAAATAAATATTAAAGGGGGGCTCCCATACAACAAACGTGATATTTTTGCCGTTTTTTGCTCGATATTAATAACGGCAACAGGTAGACGCTTGAAATATTCACAGAATGTTTAGTTGTATATTTACTTCAAAACATATGAATTAATAAATTTAAATAAAATAAATTAAGGGGGGCTCCCATACAACAAACGTGATTTTTATGCAATTTTTTGCGATAATGGTACGGAACCCTTCGTGTGCGAGTTCGACTCGCACTTGGCCGGTTTTTAACAATTGTTTCGATTGTGCTAATTAAGTTTAAGTTACACATTTTTATTAAACTAACAAAAAAGAAAAATGAGCATAAATGAAGTGCTTATGGCAGTGTGAGAAAGTAGAGTGTGTTGGCGTGAGTGTGTGTGTGTTGAAGTGTGTGTGTGTGTGTGTATGTATATGCATGACGTTCAACCCAGTGTAGCCAAAATGTCTTCCACGGCATCATAATTAAGTGTGTAGAGCCATTCCGTCAATGTCTTCTTACACTTATACAGCTTCATAGGGTAAATGTTAAGTATGCGATTTACTTTATTATAAACAAGTGGGGCTTGAGTTACATTTTGGCGACTTTACAGCAAAATTTGAACGTGCTGAGTATGTAGGGGCTACTATATCACACCGTCTTTTTTTAAGTTTGGCATGGCTAAAGGGAAGAATTTTGTGATATCTTAGTACCATGTGTAGTACATAGAGTTTTCTGACGGAGAGCAGCTTAGAGCTTGCGTATAAAGATTCAGTAGGGAACCTGTAGGGCTTACATTACATGACCTTAATCAAGGATCTATGTGCCCTCCCTAGTTCTATAAATAAAATACGTCTTATCTGCTCCACCCCATACCGAGATACAATATATGATTACAGATTGGGCCAATGCGATATAGATTTTATTTTGTAGTTCTTTACTAATAACATGTCTCAACGATTTGAAAACCCATATGAGTTTTCTTACCCTCCCTATAGTTAATTCGAGGTGTGGGTACCAGCTTAACCTTTGATCTACAACAATACCTAGGTACTTGACGGAATTTACCTTCTGAATTACAGGGCAGCTACAGGTAGATTGGGTTGGTGTACGACAAGAATGTATTCTAATGTTAAAGTCAGGCGCAGGGTGAGAGTTTGCGTATTTAGTGAAGCAGACGAAGTTGGTTTTAAGGGTATTTAGAGTAAGTAGATTCTCCCTTAGCCAATCACTAACTCTGGCCAGTCTACTCTCAGCCTCCAGCCTAACTTTGTCCCAGGTCTTAGCAGAGAAGATAATAGCGGTGTCATCCGCGTAGGACAGTATCCTCGCACCGTTGATAATAAGGTTACAGAGTTCATTAATGTAAATCAAAAAGAGCGTCGGGCCGAGGACACGGCCCTGCGGGACGCCATACATCACCTTCTCCTCGTCACTAACATTTTTTTCAATTTTACCCCCTGTTTTCTGTTTTGAAGGTAACTGCTGAGAAGAGAGAGAGCAAAACCTCGAAATCCTAAGTTCTCCAGCCTGTGTATAAGTTTAGAGATAGAGACGGTATCAAAGGCTTTCTTGAGGTCAAGAAAGGCCACTAGGCATTTGTTCCCCTTATCTACTTCCTTGGTTATTACAGTTGCAAGTTCCTCCGTAGTATCCTGGGCCGACATTCCCCTTCTAAAACCATATTGAGAGGAAGATAAGATGTTATACTTAGTCAGGTAGTTAACTATTCTAGAGTTCAAGAGCCTCTCAATAATTTTAGAAATGGAGTTCAACACAGAAATTTGCCGATAGTTGTTAACGTCGTCTTTATCTCCACTCTTATACACAGGGGTAACAACGGAGCGCGTAAGAAGGTAGGGGAAGATACCAGTGTTAAAGCATAGGTTGGCCAGGTCACAGATCAGCGGGACTAAGATCTCCTTGGCCTGTTTTAGGAAAAGGGTAGAAAATCCATCCCATCCTGGTGCACTCCCAGTCTAGTGACATCAGTATATTTTCAACTTCCTCCTGAGTGGTGTCTAGGAGAACAAAGGAGGACAGATTAGGGCTGTCTGTGTTACAAGTTTTTTTTTTTTTTTCTTTTTTTCTTTTCTTTTTTTTTAACATTGCCCCACACTAGGAATTTCTTCCTGTATCGTGGGTGCGTTTACAAACATATAAACTCACATACACAAACACCCAGAGCCGGAACAACTATCTGTAGGTCATACAAATATTTGTTTCGTACGGGAATCGAACCCGCGACACGCAGCTCAGCAGTCAATCGCTCAACTACTGCGCCAACCGTGCGCCAAACAATGTAAGTGGTACGTAACTATTTAAGATGTTCTGAGCTAGAGTTTGTCCAATGTTAATAAAATAATTATTAACATAGTTGACTGAGTCTAGGGGACATGATTTTATCTTAAGTAGGTCGCCATTTGAGCTCCTGGGTGGCTTATAATTTGTGATATCATTAATGGTTGACCATTGTGGGTGGCCCGAGGGTTTTTAGCAGATGCTTTGATTTTATCTTTATTGAATTAATTTTTTAGTTTTTTTTTATAAGGTTCCCACAGAAAGTCCGATATTGTCTATATGTAAAAACTAGAATTTGATAATGTGGGTTTGATTTGAGTTTAAGGTAGATTGAATTTCTTAGTCTGATACACCGTAGGGCACCTGTTGTTATCCAGGGTTTGATCGTTCTTTTGCTGTTCGTGATAATTACACTTTTAGACTTCGACAGTAAAGCTGTCTTGACCAAATCTATAAGCGCAAAGGCGTAAGTATCAGGGTCTTTGAAGATGTTAAAAAAGGAGGTATCAATATTTTTTAGACTAATATGAGCTTTTTCGTAGTTGACTATTATTTTGTGCTTTTTGGGTATATTATAGCAATATTTGTTCTCGAGTGATAACAAAATCTTGCAGTGGTCTGTTACGGTTGTATTTAAAACCGCTGTAAAAGCTAAAGTTTTTTGTTTATCAAGACTCAAGGAAGACGTGATCTAGGCATCCATCCCCCCTCGTGGGTAGGTTGTGAGATGGTAAAAGTCCATGCGTTGATAGCATATTTAAGTAGGTTAGTCTATTGTTTCTTTCATTATTTGTTTCAGTAGGGGAAATAATTAAGTCAATATTAATGTCCCCTAAGATTAGAACGTTTTTACTAGGCGTAATATTATCAAGATGATTGTTAAGGGAATTAATAAAGTTACCTGCATGTAGAAATGAAGGGGAATGGTAAATACCCAAAATAGTGTAATTTGGTTTATTTAACTCGAGTCCGGTGGCATTTACAAGGTTTAGTTCTTTAAATTTTACTGACAATTTATTTGTGATGTATACAACTACCACGTCACTTTGGTTAATATGGTGTTTTGTTTGGAAAGATGTGAAATTAACTAATTGTGGTATGTTTTTTTTAGGGTTTAACCAACATTCCGTGAGAATCAAGATATCTACTTCATATTTTAGTTGTGATAGGGTGAGTTGCAAGTCATCAAAATTTTTATATATACTTCTAATGTTTTGTGTTAAAATTATTAAATTGTGTGGAGAATTACCCGTGTTTAATTTTAGATCCTGTATGTTACACTTTTTCGATTCTGATGGTATAATCTAATCAATTTCCTTTAGTGTATCGAAATTATCCATTTAAACATGTCAAGTTAATACTCTCGGGATTGCAAGTAGGGTAGTTAGATGTTATGAATAATAGCGGAACAGATTCCAGGAAGTGTAAGTACACACGGATGAGTACAACATTTTGTATAGGGGAAAACAGGGGGTAACAAATTGTATATTTCGAATCTAAGTAATATAGGTTTTCCACTAATGTAGGTATAGAACTATTGTATCTGGGGTAGTAGACGGTGTGTAAGTATGTTGATATGTTTGTATTCTGGGCGTGTTTATGTTTTTTGTCAGAGATCAAGTGATGTAAATGTGGGATATAAAGTTTGTAGTTGTGATTGTGGTATGTAAGGGTTTGTAAGTAGATTTCTGTGAGAATTCCAATATATAGTAGACGTTTGATATTACTTTTATCAAGCTAGGCAACCCATACCCAGCTTGACAAAGGCAACATTGTATGTAGACGTCTATAAGTGTGTAGACGTTTGAAAGTGTGTAGACATGTATAAGTTTGTGTGTAGATTTCTGTGCATGTTTTATTGTATAGTAGATTAGTACATTTAACATATTATTATATAACAAATTAGGTGTTAGGCTTAGGTAAGCTGTTTTAAGTAGGAGAAACAGTATTGACATATATATACCCATAGTTAATCATTGTTATAAATAAAAAAAGTTAATTCAAAAAATCAAAATATCCGACTGCTTGAAAAGTAAACTAATAAAAAGACGTAATCAAGGAGAAAATCATGCTACACAGCAGATGTCAGAGGATACATCTGGTTTTGGTCAGCCAGCTCGCGAATATGTATCCTCCGACTGCACAGCATGATTTTCTCTTGATTACGTCTTTTTATTAGTTTGCTTTTTCTTTTTGAGTACAAACTCGGAGACGAGTGGACGGTTCTGGTGAACAAACGCGTGCAGGTAAATATGTTTGACAATATTGTATATACGTAGTACCTTTTAAATAAGAGTGTAGGATCCGGAGTAAACACATAGCCAAGCCATTGTAAGCTGCATTTGTCGCTTAAGAACTGTAGTTTATCTTTCAGCCCCATGACCATGATTGTGCATTGCCAAATTAACGGCGGTTACAGGCATATATTGTTGAAAAACTAATCACATGACTGCCCTAATAAACAACTGAATTGTAAATCACTGAATAATAATAACATTGTAATTCCAAGCAAGTTAGTTTGGTAGTCCGTATTATAATTACCTATGCTAATAGCTCTATTCGTCCATGTTGATTACCTGATTGTGTACGCTACAGTGGAATTCAATTAGGGATGCACGTAGGTCGCATAATGGAGTTTTGTTTTGGATGTACTGATATTTGTTAGTTATCGTCATGCAAGATAAACCGGCCAAGTGCTCGCGCTCGAAGGGTTCCGTATCATTATCGCAAAGACGGCAAAAAAATACGTTTTTGTATGGGAGCCCCACTTTAATATTTAATTTATTCTGTTTTTAGTATTTGTTGTTATAGCGGCAATAGAAATACATCATGTGTGAAAATTTCAACTGCCTAGTTATCACGGTTCATGAGATACAGCCTGATGACAGACGGACGAGATAGAGTCCCGTTTTTACCCTTTGGGTACAGAACCCTAAAAATGATACTAAGTATCACAAATTCTGGTGATCATCGGTTGAAAAACAATAGCTTAGAAAATGAATGTTACAAAACGCATGTTTTGCTATTACTTAATAAGCAGGCGCTTTTTTCATACCGGTTTCCTTTTTCATTACAAGAAAGAAGTAAAGACGGAAACACACTTATGTGTCGTGGCGCGGCGTGCGCCTTCTGACACTGTTAAGTGGCTGTTGTGTTGTGGTTCTAACGTAGGCTGAAAAGAGTCGTTTGATTGGTGGATCCCGCGCCACGCCACGTAAATGTGGTTCCGCCTTAATTCTAAAACGTAATGTCTATTTTGTATGCTTTTAGACAACGAAGTATTTTAAGTAGGTATATCACTCAGAAGATTCGTGATGGGTACCCTTATGAGCCTATGCCTAATGTTCACAAAGATAAAGAGACATAAGATATTATTTTTTTTCCAGCTCCGCAAGCTAATAGATGTCATTCCGTTGATAGCGCACCGGGGATATTGTTTCGTTTATGTACCTATTTACACAGTGGTATATAGCAAGTATAAGTTACATGATAAGTAAAAGATACAAGCAATCAATGGGCTTTTAAACTGATTTTATTTTGTCTCAAGGCGCAGATACCCCTCAATAGCTGTTTTTAAAATGAAAATCACGCTTAAACGGCTAGTCGTAATTTTCTGGTATTTTTTTTGTAACCAAAATGTTGAATACAGGTCTGCGGATCACAAGCCAAGAGGCAACACTGGGGCCCATTAGCAATGTTGCGAATCTTGGATCCTACAAGGTCTATATCCGCGAAACCACGATACGCGGCAGCGGTAACTAGGGGGTTGTTTTTTGGGATACCGATTCCCGTATCCTCCAAAAGTGATAGTCCTACAATTCTACAAGCATACACAACTTACATTTGTCCCCGTGGTGGTCTCCTGGTCTCGTTCATCCGTGTCCGGTCGGGGGTTATAGAGGGAAAATATATATATAATAAATAATCAGGTTAAATACATTTTTTTAATAATTTGATCTACGAATATTTTGAATTTTATTCGTATAACATAGTGTAACTAATTTGTAAAAATATATCTGTCAGATCCAAGTATGTAGGATCATGATTAGACCTACTTAGTGACATACCGGTGTTAGATTATAGTCGTGGGCGCAGAATTTGGGATACGGGTAAACCAGAGAAATATCTCCTGTAACTTGTACTACTCTGGACTTAAAAGGAAACACAGGTAATTTCCAGGCAGCATGTTGCCACGGCCATGTTCGAACGATCACTGTCGCTCTACAATTAACAATATCGATACCATACCACCAAGACTCCACCCAGTACCAAACAAGGTACTTGTGTATCATTTTAAGTAAACAAATCATACATGATCCGACATATCTAACACGGACATAAAACCGACAATTGCACTAAAACTGCAGGGCGTATTTTAATGAAATTATCTCAAAGACCATTTATTTATCTACATTTTGATCTTAGGCTTGTTTTTTTCAAGTCATAGAAGGAAAGAAAAGTACAAAAATCTACTGAATTTCGGGTCGTGCGGTTGTGAAACGAGTGCGCGTTTTGTTCCCTCAAGGTCGTTGGCAACTGTCGTCTTCTTAAATCTTTTAACCTAGGATGTAAGTAAACTGCAAGTTATATGTAATAGCTATGTATTGCTGGGCCGGGCGAAGTCATTATCACCATCAGCCTTTTAATGTCCCCACTGCTGGGACACAGGCCTCCTCTCTGTCAGAGACATGCCTTAATCCACCACGCGGGCAAAGCGGTTTGGTGGATGTCACATGTCTTTGAATTTTAAGTTCTAGGAATAGCCGGTTTCCTCACGATGTTTTCCTTCACCGTTTTTAGAGCAGTGGTGATGAAATAATTTACACAAAGTAAAGCGCCTGCCTGGGCTCTAACGCACGACCTACGAGACGTAAGTCGGGGCCATTACCACTGGGCCACCACTGCACCATGACTGGGTAAAGTATTTAACGAAAATCTGTCTATTTCGACATGCTAAGAAAGAGAAAAGAAAATAGACTAGGCTTTTCTATAAAAAAATAAGACTGGATTGTATTACTTTTCATTCAAAATAAACAATTCACATAACAGTTGCCATGCTGTCGTGATAAGATAAACAATCCCTATCAGTGTTATCACAATGGAACATTATTTTTTATCACTTATTTGTTTTTAACTACATACCGTGCCTGCTGGGGCTCTTGTAAGATTGATAATTACATAACTTCTTTATCCTACTACCACGGGCACCCAACGCGAAGAAAATTTTGGTTGAAATAAATTGCACTAGATGACGTGCTAAGCTTCGATTTGTTATTGAGTTTTGATAAATATTAAGATTTTCTAGATACGATCATAAAAAAATATGTTCTTGTTTAATTAACTCTCCTAAGCACAAAATTAAGGAATATTGGGCTCCTAATTCACACTTCAAAGATTATTTTAATGGATCATTTAAAATTGATTCCAATAGATGGCGCGTTTTTAAATTTCTGAGGCATCCACTCGATTTTTAAATTTGTTTTGTTACATATTTTCGTACAATGAAACTGTAAAAACGTGCAAAAAAAACTATAAGCTATAAAACAGATCGTCCGCGTCGCTGTATTTAACACCATCTATATCCGTGGTACGGAACCGAACGCGATCGATGTTCTTAGAAAAATAATCAGTTTAATCAGACGAAAAATGTTACTTACGTGTCGGCACGGTTTCTTTGTATGGGATGAGGCATCTGTATGCTAGTATTATATTATCTGTGCTTATAAACGTGAAAGTTTATGAGGATGGATGGATGTTTGTCACTCTTTTACGCAAAAACTACTGAACGGATTTTGATGAAACTTTAAAGAAATATAGCTTAACATTATAATAACACATCTCTACATAGTAAACAAAGTCACTGCCCGCCGTCTGTATGCTTAAATCTTTTAAACTACGCAACGTATTTTAATGCAGTTTCCATCAATAGACAGAGTGATTCAAGAGAAAGGTTTATATGTATAATATATGTATATTATAGCAGAGAAAAGCCGAGAATCTCAAAGATTTGTAATGTGATGTCGTAAAAGCATGTTTTTGTGCGCTACCATTGGAAACGCTGGCTAAACCTTACGACATAGATCAAAATAATTTACTACGGAATTGTATATCTTAAAAAGATCTACAAAAAGCACGAATGGTATATGTCTATCTGCTAAGGATAACCCACAGTAACCATTTATATCTTTTACATATTAAAAAAAAATATGGGTTATTTACGAAGCTATTTTAAACAATACAGTATTATTCCTTATCCAATTAAATAGTTAGATACGTTGTACGTAATATTATTAATCACTCCACACTGACACCACATTAGTATCTACATTTCACCCGTGCGAAGCTGTTGCGGGTCGCTAGTAGGCTAATGCAGCGAAAAAATAGCCTATGTCCTATTCCAGACCAAGCATAGACCGAGTTGGGTGAATGATCTCGTTCACAGTATCTGAGATTTGGGAAACAAAAATTTGATTACAGTTATGAAAATTCCATATTATTCTTAACAACATCTATATTATTTTTTTATTCTCATGATGAACTAGCTCTTGACCTCTATCTCGCCTGATGGAAAACGATAAATGAAGTCTACGATTTGCCGATGGGATGGTGTATCAAATAGCTATACAAAAATGAGGAATCAATTAAAGTAGGAAAAGGAAACAATTTAACACGTGGTTCTTTATATGATTTCTTATCGGTCCCAAAGTCTTAAATGTCAAAACCAACATTATTATTTCATCTACAAACATTATTATCGTAGTTATCAAACATAGAATCGCATTATTACGTCAAATATTAAAAAGTGTGTAAACAACGACCATTATCATACTGTCGTCGGCGACACTGTCGCTCTCCAGTAAGCGTCGAGTCGCGTCTCCGTCCACTCCCGCGCATAATGTCCGAAATTAGCCGACCTTGAATTGGGTCACGTATTTGAAAATCGAACGACGCTCGTGCATTCCATAGTTCAAATAAAATATGGTATTCTATTTTTAAATAAAGTGTAGTGATAATGTTGAGTTTTAAAGTAGGAGCGAGACAGCTGATGAAATGGAAGGAGCTGCAATTCGATCGAGTGAAGTACCATTCAGGAGTGGGAGTGTTCGGTCATCGACCGATGAAAGTGAATGATGCTGGTACGTAAACAGACGAGAATGGGGTCAATGGGGGAATATACTCACTCGTACAAAGACACTTGAAGACTTCTACATATATAATTTGAATGATTTATGTGAATGATTCTTTGCAGCAATCAAAATATTCACTAATTCTGTTACTAACCTAGTAATCTTGACCTCCCAGTATATTATTGATTATTTTACTACTGATAAACTATCGACTCAGTCTGTTATCGTTTTTGTACTACACACATCAAAAACGTATCTAGAGATCAAGTACGTTTTACAGTATCGCCACAATTTAGGCTTATTGCTTTAATGTTTTTGGATCGATTGATTCTTTTTAGTGAATTTCACAATTTGAATAAAAGAAAATTCTTTAAATTTTTATTAAAAATTGAAAATCAAAAATGTCAATCAGGATGCCTATAAAAGTGTGTAATAGCATTTTTACAAAACCATTACAATTTCTGCAACGGAACTGAATAAAATTGCTTCAATATAAAGCAACGACATCATTTGACACGAGAAGAGATGATGAGAGCCATCGGAATGTTGCAAGCGGGTATCAGACAACTTACTGTGGCTGTCGCTCGTGCATTACACGGAGCATCATAAGCTGCCTCTGCCCGGTGAGCACGGCCTCTGTGTTAGGCTTGAGTCAAGCATTTTATCACAGTTTTTGCTGATTGCTCCCAAACTGTGACAAAAATGTGTGACTCAAGCCTGTCATAGTAGGCCGTGCTCGCCCGACTGGACACGCTATCGTATCACAGGTAGTGTGGCCGAGTGACATGGAGGACGATCTCGCATCACCACTCTCAGATAGAACCGATACATCCAAAATATTGCTCGACGTAATCGTACCATGAACGCCATGATTTTGGCAACGAGGTACTATTACTAGTTTTAACATAATCTATCACTTATAATATTAAATTATAGTTAAATTGCTTATCACAGTATTTCAGGCTAGATCGGAATTATTTATTAAGCACGGAATTTTGTTCTTACTAATAAAGTTAAAAAAAAATATCTTAAAAACCAAACCTCTAAATTAATTAGATATTTTTTTTATAGTTAAAAATGTAATTGATCCCTAGACACTTTTGATGTGTGTAGATTCTTAAATATTAATATGTTGATACCAATACATGTTGCTAATGGTTATATAAATAGCGATAGCCCTAAAATATAATTGTTAAATAAAAATCACATTCTTACCTTTATAATTCTATATAGTACTAATCCATGCCTAGTTGTGTCTACAATCTACGTAACTAGTGGCAACTAAAATATTATAATACTAACCAATAAAATAATGCATAACAATGCAGATTCCAAGGTCACAACAACCACAATATTCTTGTTTGTTGTGACTTTTGTCACTCAAAACATACGCAAACACACAGCAATGCAATTTTCATTACTGGCTTTGTATTAAAATACTATTCCTACAAAGGGGTGATGTCCGACGCATCTTGGAAGAGTTTTAGATCTTTGTAAATTTATTTATTTTTACCTTTATGCCAGGTGCTACCTTACCTCTTAGGTCCTTTTTTTTTTTTTTTTTTTTTTTCTTGGAGAAATGCTCATGCATACTGCACTACCACGGGGAGATAGTGCAGTTATGTGGGACTCTAACCCACTAAAACTCCACGGTGTCCTCCTGTGCCGCTTATAGCGGGAGCACGGGTACGCGTTAGCACTCACCGCGAACCCGCCGCGGCTGTCCGTCACCGGACCCTCCTCGGGGGAGTCCCCCCATCACCGGCGCACCAGAACACACTGCACGCCGTGACCACCCTAGGGACCAATCAGCACATGGGTGCCAGACGACCCCGTGTATGGCACCCTTGGTCCCCCTGTGACGGGTCAAGGTCAATGGCCCCGCCACCTACCATTGTTCGGCCGCAGGGGATAGGGAGAGCGGCTAACGCAATACTACACTCGCGCTCTAACGCACTCCTCCTCCCCTGCGGCCCCACCGCGTCCGCCATCAGACGGTGGCGACCCCGTCCGGGCCGCGGAAGGTAGGGAGAGCGGCGCACCGCAATACCGGCACTCCTCTCCCACCGCGGCCTCCAACCCTCAGCCGCGACATCGTATGGAACCTGGGAATCTCCATAAGACATCGCGGCCCGCCTCAGTTGCGATGTCGCCTGTTACCAAGCGGCACCGCAACCTACTAGTTGGCCGCTACGTCGTCGGCTTAATCGGCAAAAGCCCTGACGAGCGGCCCCTCCTCGGGTTCCTCTTCGCTTCACCGTGGGTGACCAAGCCACGGTTACTGAGCCCCCCCGCATCGACAAAGCGGGAACCCACCGGGGGGGTACCTCTTAGGTCCTAAAGGCTTAGGTCCTAAGCCTTAGGACGATTACGCAATATATCCGTTCCGAATCCGTGAAATTTGGGTTTTACGGCTACTTCGAAACCACAGAACAGAAAAAACGCCTGTAGAAGGCGTTTTTTCTGTTCTATGGTTTCGAAGTAGCCGTAGTACTTTTTTTAGGGAAGCTTACGCACTAAATTCGAACTCTATCCGTCATAATCTGTCATAATTCAGAACATTTTGAACTTGGAACTCAAATCACGGTCACGGTTCACGGACAACGACGTGTACTGCGTAACCACCCTTATTGTAACACCTCCATGAGTGCAATAGAAGAATGAGTTTGGACTTTTGTCCATCTGTGAATTGAAGTAGACTGAATTGAAAGATACAATGATGAAAACTAGTTACAAAGAGAGAGCTGTCACTATCTAGGATCTAATAAAGCAACTCAATTCTAAAATTGACCACCATTCGTATCAATAGCTACTTTAATGTCATTAGAAAGTACCACTTTATAGGCATACTAGCTGTTACCCGGTACTTCGTCTTCGCAGCATTAGTACTTCGAATAGCCTATTCTTTTTTATCGCGCCATAATATTGTAGTTGCGAGGGCCGCCTTACTTGAGAAATGACTAGTTCATCATACAAATTTCCACCCCTCTTTCCACCCTCTTAAGGACGATTTTCGGGATAAAATTATCTTATGTCCTTCCCAGGGTTTCAAACTATCTCCATACCAAATCTCATCTAGATCATTTCAGTGGTTAAGACGTGAATAACAGACATACAGACAGATAAACAGAGTTACGTTTGCATTTATAATATTTTTAGTATGGATTAAGCACATACAAACAATTTTTTTTTCTTAGATGTTTCAGAAGCAGTGCTAACAACGAGAAACGAGAACTGCCGAGCACAGCGGTTGGTGGAAGCGTATCGCACACACGGACATCTCAGAGCTACTATAGACAATGTAGATTATAGAAAGGAAGACAGGTAACCGTCATAGCTAGACAATATTTGTGTTTTACGATTTCTCTCTACATGATTGGCTTTCATTCGACTTGCGAATAGCGACCCTGGTACTCCATTCGAGTTCGAAACTAGACTGGAAAACTCCTACCGGGTATTTCTTATTACTGTACTTTTGTATCTTCTTTATTTACGGATAATTATCAGAACAATATAACATCGGTTTTCATATTTTTTCTGTGGGGCATACATGATGTGTTTAACAATAGTTATATAGCACTAGCGGCTGCCCGCGACTTCGCGCGCTTGTATATAGTACTTCACACTTGCCATAATTTTGTCTATTTTTGACGTTATCTCTATAAATTATAGCCTATGTGTTATTCGGACAAATAATCTATATTACTCTAAAGTTTCATCAAAATCCATTCGGTAGTTTTTGCTTGATAGAGTAACAAACATACATCCAAACAATTCAAACTTGCACAATTAATACTAATATGATTTAATAGTAGTATGATAAATATATGGTATATATGTATATACGGTTGCTATTAGTCATCATCATCATCATATCAGCCGAAAGACGTCCACTGCTGGACATAGGCCTCCCCCAAGCGTCGCCACATTGACCGGTCTCGTGCGTCTCGCAACCAGCGGATCCCCGCAACCTTCACCAGGTCTTATTGCTATTAGTGATTGTAACCAATTCACTAGTTACAATTCACGATTGTTGTAGGAAATAATCTCTGAAAGTACTGATCAACTACTATATCTGAAAGTAATGTACCTATTGGTCATTACTTTCGAATCCACTAAAAAAAAACTCCTTTATCTCTGTGAAAGTTACTTTTTGTTTCGGCCACAGAAATAAAGCAGCAACATAAAAATAATGCTCTTCATTTCATCAGGAATTTTCATAATATTTTTCACAATTTTGCTTACCAATAAAAAATAATGTATAATAATATATAATCGCCATAATTAAATTTTATTCACCAAGTTGTTCGTATAATTTCAGAACTGTCAAAGAGCTCAGTATATCAAGATACGGACTTCGATCCGAGGACAATGTCGACCTGGGTTTGTTGTACGGGTACGCTGGCAAACAATCTGTGAAGAGCCTTGTAGAAACTTTGGAGGGGATCTACTGTGGGCCTATCTCTTATGAGTTCAGTTATTTAGAGGTAAGTATTCGAGAAACTTATATTATTGTCTGGCCCTGGGATTTCCTTATCATCGAATATGTTGGCGTAATAAAAGCCAATAAGGGTCATGTGTGTGTGTGGGCAATCATTGCAGCCGAAAAACGTTCACTGCATTGTTTTGAATTATTATGTTATTATTATTTATTTTATTTCAGACATAATTACAGTCCATAGATACATAAAAAATTACAAACAGATAAAAACACAAAGTAAAATCAATGAATAATTAAAATCTAAAATAATCAAAAACTCATTAAAAGTAATAATTAAAACGGTCCAAAAAATAAATTATAAAAATGTCAGAAATGTATATAACAATGTCAAATGTAAAATTTCTAATTTTGCATGTTATGAAAAATGTCAAAATAATAAAAATAAGATTTATATAAAATTATATTGCAAAACATAAATAACCACAACGATCGATACTGTGGTATTGTTATAAATCTGAATTGTCACTCATGACAATCTGATAAATAATTCTCTTTATTTAATTGCGGTCCCCGAATTTATCTCAGATTTTCTTCACTTATTTTATTATTTTATTTTATAAATTTTTATGACTCTGACCTTTTCATTTTTTATACTTTTGTGACATTTTTAATATTATTATGACATTTGATGTTGCTGACAGTTTAATTTTGGCTTTGATAGATTTAATTTTAATGTATTCAGTATTTTTAAAGTCTAATGCTAATGAATGACATTTTATTTTAGTTTGGAATTGATATTTTTTTATGTAATGCAATAATATTATGGACTACTGTGTCTGAAAATAAATGAATTATTATTATTATATTAGTGAAGTCATCACTTGGGATTTTAAAATTAAAATAAAATTAAAACAATAACATTGCCGCTATATTATACCCACGCTTTTTTCCAGACAGAAGCCGAAAGAGAATGGTTTGCCCAACGCATAGAGAGCGGCAAAGACTCCATCGACAACGCCCGCCGGCTAGGGGTCGTAAAGGAGTTGCTCCATTCCCAGGCGTGGGATAAGTTCCTCAGCATCAAGTACCCCACAGTGAAGAGGTACTGCGGAGAGGGCGCTGAATCTCTGCTTACGTTCTTCTCCAGTCTGTTTAGGTTGACTACTGCTGGTAAGATATTTACGTTCTTCTCCAGTCTGTTTAGGTTGACTACTGCTGGTAAGATTTTTACGTTCTTCTCCAGTTTGTTTAGGTTGACTACTGCTGTTGATATTTGAATTACCTTAGATAAATACGTGTATCACCTAATTTATAAATAATTTTAATTTAAGTATTTCTCAAACTCCTCTATAGCATAAAAACTGGTTTGAGAAGTTTGTAACTTCAAAATCCCAATGCATAAACTGACTATTCATCTTCGTCACTGTGTGCAAGTACGTGGCTTGAACTTCAAGAAAATGTCAGTGGAGAATACTCTTCTCTAAATTAATTTCATAAATACTGCATAAAATAATATAACCAAACTTATTTTTTTTTATATAATATTATCTTTATTTATATAAAAACAGATTGCAGTACATGTAACAGTTTTACAAAGTAGGTAGTTGTACATTTCTGACAATCAATCTTGTCAATCATGGGTGACGTGCTGTCCTCCTTGCTAGGCTATGAAATAGCCTGTATTAAGGAGTAACAGTGCCGATACCCTCTAATTTTATTGCTACAATTTAATTTTTACAAGTTATTTTTAAATTCTTACCCTCTTACAAATAAACGCGGTATAAAGTTATACCAAGTATAAACCTATGAAAATGTATGGTTATACCTTTGTTATACCTGGTATAACTTTATACCGCGTTTATTTGTTAGACGGTTAAAATCTATAGATATTAGAGCGCGAGCGCATTTGTGTGTGTGTGCGTGTATGTCTGAGTGTGTTTGTGTATTTGTGCGAGTGTGCTGTGTGTGCGTGTATGGGTTTGTGTGTGTGTGTATGTGCGTGAGCGTGCGGCTGAGTAAGTCAGTTTAAGCGTGCGTAAGTAAGGGGATTGGATTTGTTTGGGTCTATGTTTTGGGTGAGTGGTACAATATACAAACTTATCATAATTTAATTAAATTAACTTTACCATGTAAAAATAATTTTACCATGATTCATTTTGTTTTCAATTTGTTTAATCTGATTATACGAGACGAAAGTTAATAAAATGTTAACGAAGTACGATAATTATTAATTCAGCTTGTTACTTGCGGTTCGGTTTTGGAAAACTTTCAGTCATGTGGTAATTTCATTCAAAATTAAAGTACTTATACATAAAATTACAGCTAGATTTTTTATAAAACCTAAAACTCTTAACTAATCCAGATTACAAAATGTAAGCACTAATTATAACTAATAATTAATAACTTCATACTTTAGCTCAGCGCATTCTATAATATCTGCGCAAAAATTCACAATTAGCGTAGCCATATTCGTAGCGCGTAGCAAATGCTCAAAGCGTGTTACTACGCAACGAGCATTGCTACGTTCGTAGTACATCATTCCTTGTGGCGTAGTAAAGCTTGAGCTACCTTCGTAGCATCTCCGAGATTCGTAGCATCATTATTTGAAAGTGTATGCGGTGCGCGTAGTTATATTCATGGCGTAGCACTACTCATAGCGTGTTACTACGCTACGAGTATTTCTACGCTCTTAGCTCATCAACCCTTGTGGCATAGGAAAGCTTGCAGCGTACCTACCTTCGTAGCAGCTACGAGGTTTTGTAGCATCGCTTATTAAAATTCATTATAAACTCTTAATAGCTTTATGAATTATCTGTGTAGTAATGTTAATTTCGTACAATACATATTAGTCTGGACTTTTTCCCGCTTGATGGCAATAGGTTCACCCCCCCCCCCCCCCTAATACATGGGATTGAACATAATTGGTGAAATCTGCAGCTCTGCCCAATTCTTCGGGGAACACTGCCGTGATGTTATGATACAGCAAATGTTAAATCTTACAGTTGTTTTTTTTTAATTACAGAAGGAGTAGAACAAGTGATATTAGCAATGGCCCACAGAGGTAAACTGAATGCTTTAACTGGCGTACTTCAATGCCCACCCGTGAAGATCTTTCACAAATTCAGTGGGCAACCGGAATTTCCTCTTGAAGCGAACTCAGCTTGTGATATTTCTACGCATCTTAGTGAGTACCTATTTAATTCACGGCTTCTCCCATTGAGAAAGGGCGAAAGCCACCTGCTGCACCTACTCGTTTTTAGGGTTCTGTACCCTATTACTAAGACTTCACTATCCGTCTCTATGTCTGTCACCAGGCTGTATCTCAAGAAACGTCATAGCTAGACAGTTAAAAACTTTCACAGATTATGTATTTCGGTTGCTGCTATAACAACGAATACTAAAAACAGAGTAAAGTCAATATTTAAGTGGGACTCCTATAACAAACGTGATTTTATGCCGTTTTTTTTTTGCAATAATGGTACGGAACCCTTCGTGCGCGATTCCGACTCGCACTTGGCCTTTTTTTGATATTTTGTAGCTTATACTGTAAAGCTCCATCTAAAAAAGTAACTTAACAAGTGGCGTTGTAATTATTACAGTCAACAATGACTTCAATTGGCATTTCATAAATATAGAACACAAAACGTGGTACAACTTTTAATTAGCACGATTTAACACATCCGCCTTTTAACTTTGAATGTGTTTTGTTTTAGGCGCTTCTGTGGATATTCATGTCAACGACAAATCAGTTAGATTCTCTCTGTTGAACAATCCATCACATTTGGAGGTAAACAATCCATTATCTAATATATCTATTTATATTTCAGAGAAGTTATTAATCACACAATCAAAGTTATCTAAACCGATCTTAATGTTCAGAGACAAGGTACTTTTAATTCCTTGGTTATTTTTGTCATTTTATGGAACAAGTTCACTTCATTTTAGTCAAAAATCTACACAATGTAGAGAACAGCAGATTTATTTTGTTAATATTACAGAAAACTTATGGGTCAATATGGTGTCAATGTAATGACAATTCATTTTTTTTTTCTTTCTTTTTTTATTCATTATTTTTTTTTCCATTTCTCGTTATTGTCGCAGAATGTTACATACAGTTTGTCCCATCTGCACTTGTTTTACTACTTTTTTTTTATTTGTTATGTCGTAATTATTCAATAAATGATTATTAAGCGGTTTCAAAAATTGTTTATGATATATTTTTTTTATTACTTATGGACAAAGCTTTACTATACTATTAAACTGGGCAGCGAAACATTTCTCAATTCTCCATAGCCCAGTTGGTAATTGGACGTTGGAAACATGTAATTTTCCCCATAGACCAATTGGACAGATTTCAATTGGTCCATGGAGCACCGACGTAAAAATCTTGTATTATGCTCAATTAATAGTTTAGTTTTGTATAGGTTGAATTCTTAATCAAATTAACAAACATCAGCTACGTTGCGATGTAGGTCAGTGTCCTTCCGATTCCCATCTTATCTGCAAGGCTAATTAGATCCCCAGCAGACGTTGATGGGTTACAAGGGAAAATGTAGGAATTAATTGCTTGTTCAAGATATCCATCCTTCATCTGATACCCTGCCAATAAGATATTTGATTTTCTCTTCCTAATTTATATAATAATAAGGCCACGTTTATTAACACATTTTACGCTCACAGTGTTCAAACATTTTCTTTATGTGTATTTTTATCTAATACCTTTAAACGAGAAATTCTTGTGTTCTTGTTCTTGTAATCTGAATCTCGGAAATGGCTCCAACGATTTTCATGAAATGTAGTATGCATAGGGTTTCGGGGGCGATAAATCGATCTAGCTAGATTTAATTTTTAGAAAACGTCGTTTTCTCTATTTTCACCCGAGCAGAGCTCCGTCGCCCAGGAACTAACCTTATAATTACGATCTTTGCGTTATCAGACATATTATCATTATACGCTTTTTCCCAGGATCCATAAATACTTGAAACTACCCTATTCATGTAGTTATTTTCCATTCTAGGCAGCTAACCCAGTATCAATGGGTAAGGCAAGATCCAGGCAGTTGCGTTTAAAAGAAGGAGACTACTCAGAAGATGGGTCATCGAGGATGGGAGACAAAGTTCTTAATGTTCAGGTACGTTAATGTTGAATGGCAGTTTAAATGAACAATAGGGACTCTGCAGATATCATTCATGGGTATTAATAATAAAAAAATAAAAAAACCGGCTTCCAAAACAAAACACTATGAAGCGAAAAATTACTTTCTTTTCGGCAGTCAGTGTCTTTGCCTATTTTCTTTTTTTTGACACCGACTGCTTTGAACCGATTTATATTTCTCTTTTTAGTTTTGGCACCTTACAATACCATAAATACGCATTATCAAGGACTACTAAAAAATTACTCGTCAAGATCTTAATGCTGGTGCTTCTCGTCTGGCCCCACAGACAAGAAGCACCAAATTCCAAATAAAAAAAGAATCATCAAAAAATCGGTTCCTAATTGGCGAAGTAATTGCGTAACAAACATACAATAACACACTCGAATTGATAAATAACCTCGTCCTTTTTGAAGTCGGTTGAAAAAAAATGGCGTGTGCACCGTGCACGTGATAGACGTGAAACTCCTTACAAATTAAATAATTAGGGAGTTTTTATGTGAGCAGGAGTAAGTTTTCTCACACATGTGTAAAAACATACAAAAACATACAGAATTGATAAATAACCTCCTCCTTTTTGAAGTCGGTGTTGAAACTATCAGCATTAAACTATCAGCGGTCATTAGCCCCATAGTCAGCTACTACTAGGTACATACAATTCAAAATTAATGGTTTTTTGTTTATTATTTCGTCATTAAATATGGGCACCCAATACCTATACCTTTCGCTAGCTAGTTTTATCTGTATTCTACAGAAACAAAAAAGATAAACACTTATTCTAATTTTAAAGAAAACATAAACTAAAGATCTTGTTAAAACTTCTACAATATTGCTCGTCAAGTTGTGAAGAAAAACAAAAAGTTTTAAAGCTTCTTGTAAAGTTAAAAATAATAACAAATGTTCACAGACGACAGGACGAGAACATCTAGTCTAATTTAATTTTAAAATAATGTATAAAGATTAGCTTTGACCTTTTGTTAAATACATTAGGTAAAATTTTTGCCTGAAACAAGTGTACTTAATAAATTTTTTTTTTGTGCCTCTAAGTTTTTGCTAAACAAATGTGTTTAATTTTTAGGGCTCCGTACCTGAAAAGGTAAAAAAGGAACCCTTATAAGATCACTCTCTTGTCCGTCTGTCTGTCCGTGTGTTACCACCGATTTTCTCAGGAACAGGTGGGCCTAGCTAGTTACGACTACCAGATACTGAGGTCTACAGTCCCTATTAGATGTATAAAAATCAAAGTCCAGAGTCAACACGATAAAAAAAATGGGCAAATTTAGATTTTCGTGAAAACTTGTAAGTGCCAAAATTTACCTTAATTTTCAACTTTTGTTATGTTTTTCGGAATTTTCCCTTTACTTGTGCTGTAAGATCTAACTTTTAACCAAAATTGACAATTCTTAGTCAACTGGAAGTACCTTATAGGTTTTGGGTCGAAAACCTGTTGGTGTTTCCCATTGACATTGAATCACGAAATTTGGCAAAAAGTAAGGTTTTACAGCAAATATAAGGAAAAAATGCAAAAAGTTAAAAATTAAAGGTTGTCCCCATACATACATAAATGACGCCACCCTGGGTACGGAATCATTCGTGCGCGAGTCCGACTCGCACTTGGCCGGTTTTTTCTCTATCTTTCTTTTATTTGAGTTTTGCTGGATGATGTTTTATTGTATATGTCCTTAGCTGTCAGCAGAGATACCTATATTTAGATGAATTTTTGCGGACTAATTCTGGTAATCTTGCTCTTGGTCTATGAAGTTGAAAGTTTTGAAGCCCTATTCAGCTCCTATAGCACTTCAGATTGGTGAAGATCGCCTCATGCTGCAGCGGCCTTCAACACTAGTCGATATTTCCCTTTTTTTTTCGCATTTCTACCAACTAGTTCTCTTAGAGTTGCTAGTTACTCATTGCATTATAATTCTTCACAGATTCACGGTGACGCAGCCTTCACTGGTCAAGGAGTCAATCAGGAGACTCTTATGCTGTCACAAGCACCACACTTTAATGTTGGAGGCTCTTTACACGTTGTCGTTAATAATCAAGTAAGTACTTTATGCATATTATGAGATTAGGGTATGATTTACAATTTCTATATTCTTTTCTGTGCATTAATATTAAAAACCAGGCGCTCTATGCAAAGGTAGGGCACATACGTAGGGTTACCATTTCGAACATTGAAAAGTCCTGACAAAAAGCCAGACTATCAAAAATGTCCGGACAAAAAGTTACAAAAAAAAAAAACCTCATTTGAAGAGAATTCAATTAGAAAATATTCCGGGAGGAATGGATAATGGAACGGGTCGCCTTTGCTCTACACTGGCAGAATTTAAAATAATAAAAAGAATGATTACAATATAATCAAGACAATTGAAAACTCGTCTGAAAAAGTTCAGTAACTTTTTATGAGTCCGTATTTTTGGACCTCACTGCTGAACGATCATAAATCACTTTAGTTAATGACTTCAGTGTTCACGTTACCGTATCAAAAAAAGGCAAATAAAGTGAATTGGAAGACAAAGATTAGGTACCTGCTTCCAATATAGGAGGTACCGAGTTCATCAATATTGCAAAAGACAAATGATGAAAAACATGCTGAGCCGACCCCAAATAAATTGGCGTAAGGAAAGGTGGGTGATGAAGATTATGCAGAAGATAAATGGCATTAGAACAGAACCACTGTAACTGCTGTGAGCAATGACAATTTTTTAGAAGACTTGTAACTTATGTATGAACATTAAATCTAAACTTGATTAAGCCTCTGATCAGTAGTAATTAAATGTTGTAGTCATACCTTTAACTTTTGTGATTGATCAAACGAAAAAACAAGAGCAAGCAGATCACTTAAAATGCGGTTAAGCTTTTGTATTTCATAGAGTGGTAAAAAAGCGGACGACCCATAGTGCTATTCTCTAAGGATACAACAGCCTTGAGCGCAGCGCTGCGCCAACTTCGAAAATACTAGTTTTGTACTAGTTTGATCGCTGCTGCTGTTTTGTGCTGTTTGAAAGTGACCACAGACGGCTCAAGTACGCTTGAACGATATCATTTCTGTAAAAGTCACCGCCCAGGTGTGTTGTGTAGTGTTGCGCGGTAATGATTTTTTTTAACAATCAATTCACGGTTGGCACCAGGTCCAATTTTTTTTAAATTGTCCGATTAATTTATTATAAGCAGCTCTTTTTGATAATCTTTATTCTTTATTTGCCAAATACATGGTTCGTTTCTATGAATATTAATAAATTCCTCCAAATTCTCTAGAACTCCACGTCTCTCTTCGTTCGACATTTTGGCGCGAAACCGCAGGACGTGCATACAATCAGCTGGCTAAGACACGACTGAAGTTGAACGCGAAAATGCCACACACGCTTCGGTAAACTTGCGCAAATAAAATTAGCAAAAGTTCGGCATCGAAAATTGGTCAAGTCTAGAAACTTGCGCAATTATCTTCCACCTTATGTTTAGACTTGCACCAGTATATCGCAAGGTGTGTAGCCGGCTTATCGATACAGCGATTAAACTCGTACAAAACTTCGTAATTGGCGCAGCGCTGCGAATCAATCATCATCAATCAAACATCTGTAATACAAGGAATTGCGATGCTATCCTTTTTTTAACAGAAGCCTCTTAAAATTGTTGTTATTTTTTTTTTGGGACCAACCCTCCTCTCTGTTCCCAAACCACTACAACTCCTGAAAGCCAGAATCAACAGTGGCGACCTCCAGAAAAGCGCCGAGGCAATGAAGCTCGACGAAGTCCCGGAGAATGAATTTAACTGTCTTGGATCCCGCAACGCAACAATTAATCAGAAAAGAATAACGGAGGAGGAAAAAATATAAATTTCCACTTCCCTTCATATCATGCAGGAGACAGAACAAACAAGGCCAATAGGCACAAAGGGTCGTTTATAACTGGGATAAGCCCAGTTGCCCAGTAACACGGATAAAAATTAGGATTAATATTAAATTTGTTTGTATTTGTTAGGATTAATGAAAAATTTTGGTATGAAGCTATCCATTTCATAGCTCTACAGAGGAACCTCAAAGGGAAGCCATAGCTTGTCTCAATGAGATAAGCTTAAGGGTACACTAGTCGACGGCACGAACTATTTTGTGCGCGGGGTTATAATGCTTGCTATATCAACCGACAACACCTGCGGAACAGATAGATGCTGTTATGAGCAGTAAGAAGCTAGTACGCGTACGAATACACACTTTTGCAAATTTGTAGCGAAATGGATGATGATTTAGAACGAAAACGAGCGCGCGAAATTTTATTAACAGACCTTTGGGAGTCTGGATATCATCAAAAAACGACTGAATGTATCTGTTCAAAATAAAATTATTTGCATTGTTGAACTACTAATCTATTCCTGTATGGAGGCTGTTTTTTAATTTTCCTTCTTCTTATGGTACTTATTTGCGCACAAAGATGCGTTAAAATAAGTGTTAAAATATGGAACTTTCGAAGCTTTTTTTTTTTACTTTTTTGCTTCCATACAGGGCTGGATAATGATGAGACAAATAGATATCATTTTTTATTTTGAACGTACATCGTCAAACAGTGGAGTAAAAGCCAGACTACGTTTGTATGGAAGAATTTTCGACTAGTGTACCCTTAAGGGAAGAAACTCGAAAAAATAAAACTTTATTTTTTCTTCACAAAAATATACCAAGAGCAAAGGCAAAATAAATCGTATAAACCCTTGAACATGTATAGATTTAGTACATAAAATAACACATAAACACGTTGCTACATGTGGAATCATTTAACAAAAACAAGGTTTTGCCATTTGTCACCAGCGAGCAAGGTTGTGTTGTTATAACAATGTTGAAAACCTTTTTTTCTGTGTCGTGTTTGTAAATGTAATTATTTGGAATGTAGCCTTGTAAAGACTGAAATTATACTCCGTTTATTTTATCACACTAATATTATAACGGCGAAAGTCTGCGAGTGTATATGTTTGTTACTTCTTTACGCTCAAACGGCTGGATGGATATGGATGAAATTTGGCACAGAGATAGATTATAGTCCGGAATAAACAACAACAAATAAAAGCCGTGAAGGTAAATTGTTTAGTGTTTTAGTAAATTGTCTTCATCATCATAGCAGCCGAAAGACGTCCCACATTTCCCCCAAGCGGCCCCGTGCGTCTCATATCCAGAAGATCCCCGCAACCTTCATCAGATCATCGGTCCACCTAGTGGAAGGCCTTCCAAAGTTCCAACGCAACCTCTTCCGGTTTGCGGTCGCCACTCCAGAACTTTTCTGTCCCATCGGCCATCCGTTCTGCGACCAATGTGCCCTGCACACTGCCACTTAAGTTTGGCAATTCTTCGGGCTCTGTCAATAACCCTGGTTCTCTTGCGAATCTCTAAATTTCTGATTCGAGCACGCATGGAAACTCCGAGCGTAGCCCTCTTCATTGCCCTTTGGGTGGCTTTCTAATGAGGCCCATTCTGAGCGACCACATCTCACAGCTATAGGTCATCACTGGCAACACACACTGGTCTAGACCATAGAGATGGTAAGTTGGACGAGAAGATACCGCGCAACTTCTCAAACCGTTGACCGAAGTTGGCCCTACCCAACTGTATCGTTTGTCCCATGTAGACATAATCGTCCACAAAATCGAGTGTAGAGTCTCCGACCTTGACAGGAGTGGGTGTCTGTATTTTACGGTAAGGCTGATTTATTTTACGTGCCAACGTAGTTGTCGCAAAAGCTAACAAAGGATGAGGTCTTGGGTTCGATTGGTCGCTCGATGAGTCAAGCAGTTTTATTAGTTTTTCCCATTTTCTTAGCAGCAGCTTTGGTTCTTGATAAATGCCCTGTTAATAGCAATAGGCTCTCTCTAAACATTAAATGGAACTTGAACATAAACATAAATATGGCAGTCGGTGTACGACAGCTAGCAGGCAACCAGCTGTCTACGCGCTTACAGCTTGCTAGCGTGGACAGACAGTTGACTGCTGTCAACTGTCTGTCCACGCGCCGACACTTTCACCTTCCTTTTTCGACAAGCTAGCAACGTGCTTCAAGCGAGCAGTCTACGTGGGTACAGAGCGCGGGCCGGCAGATTGAAGCGCGTGGTAACCACTCAATAGTTGACGTCTCGCTTTCCGCAAAGCGAGACGTCAACTATTGAGTGGTACGATTATGTTGTCAATGTAAAGTATGTCTACAGAGGACGTCTCTGAAGCTCTCATTTCAATGATCATTATTTTGCCGGGTCGGGGCGGTGTCGTATAAGTCGGCTACGACCTTACCTTGCGGAGACTAAAATGTAATGTTATGTAGTTGTTGATGATTAAACTTTTGTACCAAAAAAGGATTTCTTTATTCCAGGTTGGTTTCACACTGCCAGCGTTGCGCGGTCGGTCTTGTCGGTATGTCACTGACCTAGCGAAGGCAATATCCGTTCCAGTCATCCACGTGAACGGTGACCATCCGGAAGTAAGTGACCCGTCCTTAAATTGGTTTATATGTTTTTTTTTATATTTCTGGATTGCTATAAAAGTAGAGGAAGATCAAAGAAACCTTTTTATCAATCGTAAGCCTCACAAATTATCAAATAAGTTGGAGAGTTAATTATTTGTTATACTTAAGTAAAAAAATGTTTTACTGATCATTTTAATCATTGGTTAGTATATTTGACCTTTGGTTGAGTTAGCTACGGATCAAAAAGGCCTTGGACAGGCCTACTCGACAATTTGACCACGCCTTTTTATTGCATTTGATCTAAGCCGTACCTAGAAATCCCATATTTACTTTATTTATTTATTTAAAACTTTGTGCAACATACAAGTACATAGGCGGACTTAGTGGCTAAGGCATTCAACCAGTCAACCAAGGATGGTGGAGAGATAACATGACAGGTGCATAAAAACTAGAATATATAGATTAGATATTTTTATAGTTTCAAAATATTTTCGCATTAACGCTTCTTCGACTCTCATAAACATACTGGAGCAGTGGTGGCCCAGAGGCATCGGCCGCGACTTACAAGTTGTAGGTCGTGGGTACGAGCCCAGGCAGGCACTTTACTTTGTGTAAATTAATTCATCACCACTGCTCTCATTCACAGCACATGCACTCTGCATGTCCTAGAACCAAAAGTTCGAAGACATGTGACATCTACCAACCCGCACTGGGCCCGCGTGGTGGATTACGGCCCATTGATAATGATGAAACATACTGGACTCTTAAGCTCATATTTATTCGAACATTTCCATTCGTGGATATTTCGATTCAACTTTCATTCATTGTTCTAGAAAATAATTTGGCAATAATATTTGCCCTCGTTCTACGGGATTTAATTATTATACGAGGAAAACACTTCTCATTATTAAATTTTTTCGCTCATTATATTTTATTATACCCAACTTAATTAGACCGTACTTAATTTTCGAAGGTAAGGGGATTAAATGAAGTCTCCAATAAAATTTATGTAGTAAATACAGGGTGAACAAGGTTCTCTATTGAACCAACCATGAAATCGCGAAAAATATCAGCTGTTCAGTTCATTTTGTCGAGTCATGCCAACAAAATCTATGGGCAATTGATTTTTACAAGATTTTTTTAACCTGCCTTGTTTTTTGGGTTAAATCGTGCAACTGAAATTCAAAACAGCTGTCCCGATCCAATTGAGCTGAAATTTTGTTTACACGTTTGGTTTGGTTGACAATATATGTTAAGCTAAAGAGATTGTTTATAAAAACGTTTTTTTTTTGTATTGATTAAATGTATTGGTGAAAAAGTTGTTCATATTGATGAGTTCAATATTTGCAGGTTTGTATTGTTTCTAATGCACAACAAAAAAAATGTGTATTTACATAATATTATTATACACGCATGATAAAATTTGGCCAATCCCAAAAGAAAATGGTCTTATTTCTCCAACATCTCAAAGACTATTTTTATATCTTTCATAACCAATAGAATTGATATCAAAATCTTTGTCTCCCAAAGGTACTCTAGTCGACAATATCCGACTCAATCTTTTCTACCATTTTGTTCTAGCATTCGAACTTTAGTTATTTCTATTTTTGAAAGCGGTTATTTCAGATATATATTCAACTGTAAGAGAAATATAAAATGCAACTGATCATGGGAAACGCTCAAAACGGTGAAGGGAAACATCGTGAGGAACCCGGCATGTTCTAGAACAAAAAATTCGAAGACATGTGACATCCACCAACCCGCACTGGGCCCGCGTGGTGGATTACGGCCCATTCCCTCTCACAGATAGGCTGATGATGTGATGTGTTCATGGGAAAAATATATCACAAATATTGTTATTTAAAGATGAAATTTTCTTAGTCTTTAATGGATTTTAGTGACATTTCTTTGTTCTTAAAACCACTAAAAGGCACTTAAAACTAGTCATTTTCAAACTACTCGTATTTATCACATTTAATGCTTATCACATTCAATACTTCGCCACTAATTTAAGTAACGACTTTAGCTTTGTGTAATGTGTAGTTTAAATATTTTTTTAAGTGACCGCTTGTTTTTAAAAAGGCCCTAAAAAGTATGGGTTGCAATGGAATTTCAACTTTGTCTTATATGACACACAGTTTGTAGTTCCAAAAATGAAACAATTAGAACAAAAAATTTCTATTTTTTCCGTCAGATAGATAACCTGAAAATATTGGACACTTATTTTTTCTTTTGCCACGTAAATAAAAAATTACGACGATGGAATACGTTGAAATAGCGTGTGACGTCACGGAGTGCTACACTTTATACTGACAAAGTGACGTCACAAGCCCCCACTCCTGAAATTTGATGCGCTTTATCTTTGTCGGTTTTTATTTATTTGATAAAGCAAAAAATACGCGTCCAATATTATTTGATAATCTCACTGACGGAATACATAGAATTATCATTTTTCTACCCAGGAAACATCGCTATTGTCAAAAAAATAGTCAAAAAAGTTTTCTTTTGTTCCAGTTGGTCGTCAAGGCAACGAACATAGCCTTTGAGTACCAGCGCAAGTTCCGTAAGGATGTGTTCATTGACTACAACTGCTTCCGAAGATGGGGTCACAACGAGGTCGACGACCCTACGTTCACCAACCCTCTGCTTTATAAAACTATTCATAGTAGGAAGTGAGTATTTTAAGGTTATGTTTATTATTTTAAGGTTTATTTAATCACACTAATATTATACAGGCGAAAGTTTGTGAGAGTGTGTGTGTGTTTGTTACATTTACACGCTCAAACGGCTCGACGTATCTGGATGAAATTTGGTACAGAGATAGATAATAGTCTGAAATAGCACATAGGATACTATTTATCCCGGAAATATGTGCCTTTGAGATAATTTTCGACATTCACGCGGGCGAAGCCGCTGGCAGAAGCTAGTTGGAAATAAATGTGAAGATTGATTTGATAAAAATGTATAGTGTGTGGTAAACGTTTTATATATATTATAGAACACTAGGTTCTGCCAGTGGCTTCGCCCGCGTGATAAGTAGTATTTATGTGGTTTTTAGTAGTATTTTATCATCCCAAGGGATCATAAAATGTAGCTTATGTGCTATTCCAAACTATAATCTATCGCTGTGCCAAATTTCATCTAGATCCGTTCAGCCGTTCTGGCGTGATTGAGTAACAAACATACATCTATCCAAACTTTCGCATTTGTAATATTACTAGCTTCTGCCATGCGCGGCTTCGCACGCGTGGTAGTCGAAAATTATCCCGAGGGAACTTATTCGCGAGATAAAAAGTATCCTATGTACTATTCCTAACTCTATGCCAAATTTCATCCAGATCCGTTCAACCGTTTGAGCGTGAAGAAGTTACAAACATACAAACACAAGTAAAGGCGATATTTTTAGTGTGTGTTTTTGAACGTTTATTAATGATAAATGATTTTATTTCTGTTAGTTGGTTTGTACAAACACTTTTACATGTCGACCATATTTTTTAAAACTAGATGAGGTCGGCGTTTCCTGTCTAAGAAAGGCCGAAACAAACACAGAGGTCACAGTCTCTTTTAAAGTCCAGACAAAATCTTGGTTAGATCATGAGAAGACCATGTAGACTGATGTCTGAAATGGTCTATAATTGTTTGTATCTTCTTCACGCTCAAACGGCTGGGCGGATCAGGATGAAATTTGGCACAGAGATAGGTTATAGTCAGAAATAGCACATTGGATATTTTTATCTCGGGAATATGTTCGCTCAGGATTACTTTCGACATTCACGCGGGCGAAGCCGCTGGCAGAAGCAGTGTTTCATAAAGTTTAAATAAATTGGATCATAACGGACCGATTAGAATGGCTCTAGCTAGCTAGCTATCTATTCGGTAGCTAACAAACTTTTTTTGAGATTATCTCAGACTCAAATCTCCGCAGCCAAAGGTCGGTAGGCCATTTATTTATTTATTTATTTATTTATGTACACACAAAACACTTAACAGAGAAAAGAAATAATACATATAGAAGAGCACAAAGGTACTGCTTATTTCAAATATAAATTTCTTCCAGCAGACCTGCGACAGGAAAGTTGGATGATATACGAAGACACAGTGTGTAGAAGGAAATAAGGAAACTTAAAATAGACTAACAACTATATAACTATTTATCTTAACTAATTATGTATAAATAACACATATACCTTAAATAAACATATAGAAGATAAAAATACTTACATAATAATATATAATAATTACAATATGGTGGAGAGGTAATGATCTTTGACTTGTTTCTTGAATAGATGTACATTTTGGGAATCCATTGCTTTCAATGCGACATTATTTCAGGCAGCTTCTAATCTAAAATACCTAATGATACAGTTCAGTTTTCTAAGAATTACCTTCGTCAAACCTACCAATTTCCCGTTTCCGATCAGGCAATTTTCTAGACACAAAACGAGCAATTTCCGACAGACATCGACATTTCTTCTAGCGACTATATCGCTGAAGTGTAGCTATATGTTTTTAGTTTTAGTTTTATACCTGTTCCTACTTACAACAGTTTTTTTTTTTAAGTAAGTCGTTCCTAATCCTATGGACTTTGTCAGTTCTTTTTTTTTCTTGTTGCCTGCGTTTTTTTCTTCTGGATGAAGAAAACCTGTAGCACCGACCCCTCGTTTACGCAGAGGTCCGTTTTACGTTTAAGTTCACAAACATGACATTATTCCAGATCCAGTAAAAAATATCGATCCAGCTAAATATACAGCAGTCCGTCTTACAGGTCCGCTATATCGTATACGTTTTTATTCGGCGCTGACGTTATGTAGTTGTATGAGCGAGTTCACACACATGACAGTATTCTAGATCCAAAAAAAATACCGATCTGACAATATATACAGCAGTCCGTTTAACAGGTCCGCTTTATCTTACTTATACGTTTTTATTCGGCAATGGTGTAGGTAGGTGTATGAGCGAGTTCACATACACAACAGTATTAAAGTACTGATTCGTTTTGTTTGAAAGTTAGTGGTACACTGCCTAAATGAGGTGTGAATAAAATTACCCCCAGTAGCGACGGATCCGTTAAAACGGTACTGTAAATGCGGTGTGAACGTCACCTCCAGGGGCAGCGGATCCGTTAAAAACAATCCTGGAAATAAGGAAGTTCTGTGTGAACGTACCCTTACATGGGACAAGAGCATGAAATTGATGATGAACTGATTACCAAATACTACATTCAAATTCTCTATAAAATTATTAAATTCTAAATTCAAATTCTGCATAGAAAATTTGAATTTAGAACTTGTTAATTAGTTGCTAAACATTTTCGAGATTTTTATAAATAAGGCGCTTGTATTTATTCCTTTTACAAAATCAGTCATTATTACCTTTGGGCTTTATTTATGATATATGGCCCTGTCTGATGTAGGTATCTCTCTTTATTCTAGATCAATCCCAGATGTGTACGCTGAAAAGTTGGTGTCTGAAGGAGTCATAAAAGCAGAAGAAGTGAAGGAAGTATTAGCGACATACACCAACTACCTTCAGAAACAGTATGAAGCAGTTCCAGCATACAAACCCGAGGTAAAAACAAAATAATAAACTACTAATGAAGCGGCTTGATCCTAAATCTGGCGCTTCACTGCTACCAAGTTTGCCTACAAACAAAATTTTTGTTGTATACAAAATGGGCGGGCAATCCTTTCCTCGCTTATCCCGCTTCAGAACGAATAATATTTCACTTCACCTTTTAGTTATCAGTATCACTGTGAGATTTTAACTGAATAAAACGGTTAGACCCCTATGCTCTATTCCCACTATGCACGAAATCACATTCGCGGGCAATGATGAAGAAAACTTTTACAGTGTAATATTGTGTTTAATCACTTAAAAAGTGAATTATTAAAACCTAGTATGTAAATTCCGTTACGTTCGCGAAAAAAGTTAACAAACGTACCGTTTCATCATACTAACGCATGCTCGCCCCGCCGCCAATCAAACGTCGCGTCATTCATTTTAAAAACATAGTGTCCATCCATTCCTTAGCTATTCCATAGAACTGTGAAAAACGAAACATCTTGCCGTAAAAGAGAAACTTAGCCTAAAAATATAACGTAAGATTTCGATATTTTTAGTTTAATTTCAATATTTTTCAGCTTCGTGCTCAGTTTAATTGAATTCAAACAATTTTCTTTCCAACCTTCCATTGTTTACGTAGAATCGAAGAATTGCGTGCATAGCGGCACTTTTTGGTAGGTATTTTTCGAGTCGAGCGTAGGTGGACTAATCGGAATAAACATGTGCGTTACTGTTTTCACAAAAGCATATTAGCCACGATAGTATTTGTGTGTATCATGATTTCATGGACATACACAGCTTGGTGTTAATGGTGCAATATTTATATTTTTATTATGGATTTAGGAGGAGCTCGTGGCTAAATAATAACAGCCGCACGGGTCGATCTTGAAGGTTAAGCAACGCTTGACGAGGTCGGTCCGTGGATGGGTGACCATTTCAACATACCGAGTTTCCTCCGTGCCTCGGAAAGCACGTTAAGCCGTTGGTCCCGGCTGTCATTTGAAGATCTTTGACGGCCGTTACGGGTAGTCAGAAGCCTGAGATCTGACACCAGTCTTGCCAAGGGGTACCGTGTTACCCAGTTACTAGGTTGTGGAGGTCAGATAGGCAGTCGCTCCATGTAAAACAGTGGTACTCAGCTGAATCCGGTAAGACTGGAAGCCGACCCCAACAATGATTGGGAAAAAGGCTAGGCAGATGATGATGATTATGGATTTAGGAACTCAGTTAATTAATCTTAATCATTATGCTTGTTCTTCGAAAGATTGATGACTTTCTGTTCTTCTGTTGCTCCGTAAAATACTGGATTGTATAGTAAGCAGGATTATCAAACAAAAAATAAATACCTTTACCTAGGTATCTATAAACATCAAAAATCACAACAGCACACGCAATTACCTTAGTCCAAAAATCAAACAAAGAACCCTTGTTAAAAAAAATCTGAAACAAAGCCTTTTAGTACAGCTTTAACATAAATAAATTGTTCTCATTTACTTCGGGATTAAACTCATGAAATATGTAAATGTGCGGTCTTCAAGTTTAGAAGGAAGACATTAACTTTTGGTAAACATGAGCAACTTTATCAAGGTGAATGAATTACCGCAGTTGAGATTATTCTTAGTGGCTTAGAACTTTCAACTTTATAACAGCTGTTACAACACTAGCAATTGGCCCCGATTTAGGTGATCAGTCTTTGTCAGGAAGACTGTGATCATATTAAACTCACATCAAAATTTATCTGGTAGTTATAAGCCGGTTGCAAACCAAAAGCTAACCTAAGTAAGCCAAGCTTTGGTTGCTTATAAAGGTAATTATTTATTGGAAAGATACTCCAAAGACGTTTTATAAAGCTCAATGAATTTTTTTTAGAACAAGATTGTACTGAATTTATCATTAACAAGCTATCCCACGCGGCTACGCTCCCGTCACCTGGCTACCCTACCCTACCTACCCTACATAGATGAATGTTACGTAACTTTAACCGCTTACGCACCGTACGCAACGGAAGCTTTCAAAAAGGAATGGTTTTGCCCGTTTTTCCAACATTTTTCATTTATGTTCCGCTTCTATTGGTCGTAGCGTGATGTTATATAGCCTATAACCTTCCTCGATAAATGGACTATCCAACACAAAAAGAATTTTTCAATTCCAACCAGCAGTTCCTCAGATAAGCGCGTTCAAACAAACAAACAAACTCTTCGGCTTTATAATATTAGTATAGATACGAGTAAAGCTTTATTCTTAATCCGATCCGTGTCCGTGAAATTTCGATTCCGTAGTACTTCTTATAGGGAAGCGTACGTACCACATCAATACGACGGATACGTCAAAATTCAGAACGTTTTGAACTCGGAACTCAAATCACGGAGGCGGATCGGATGTAGTGCGTAACCGCCCTAAGAGTTAGTTAGGTCTGCACTTAGCAGACTGCAAACTATGCAAACAATTTTGAAAAAATACCTCAGCTATACAAGCTAAACTAAGGTAGCTAGACAGGTAGACGCTTAAAATATTCACAGAATGTTTAGTTGTATATTTACTTCAAAAAATAATAATTAATAAATTAAAATAAAATAAATTAAGGGGGGCTCCCATACAACAAACGTAATTTTTATGCAGTGTTTTGCGATAATGGTACGGAACCCTTCGTGTGCGTGTCCGACTCGCACTTGGCCGGTTTTTTACTTTTTTGTTTCCATACAGGGCTAACTATGATGAGACAAATTATGAATAAATATAAATAATAAATAAATTATATTTGTTTTATTGAAACTTTTGTACAATCAAACACTTTTGAATAACATTATGCAAAAATAACAAATTGATATCATTTTTTATTTTGAACGTACATCGTCAAACAGTGGCATAATCGCCAGACTACGTTTGTATGGAAGAATGATCGACTAGTGTAACCTTAATTAAAAGTGTATTTCAGTAATTTAACGGCAATTTAAACTAGTACTGAAATCAAATGTCTTAGATAATCTTGCATGGATCCTTTTACCCCTTGCAACTTTACAATATAGCTCGAATAACTTAATGCTACTCCTATAATTGAATTGTTTAATTCGAGCCCTATATTTTCATCTGGTTTCTGTCTTATTTAGTCTGAATTTATTATATTTGAATTATTTATTTAAAATCTGTTTACATTGTTTATTAAATCTATGGTTTACACTATTACATTCCAAAATTTTGCCAAACTGTATAACAGTTTGTCGGCGCTTACTCTCGTGTCACAATATATTACAATTGTGTTTTAAACAATTACTTAAATACGTAATTATGCTAAGTAAACTAAATTAAATTTCATCTGTATATGACAATCTCACATCCTACATGATCAATTTGCATTGTCCATGGGTGCAATATGCAAGACTTGTTACAAAACAAGAGTGACAGATAATGTTTGTTTTTCAATATATTCCTAAGTTGGTAAGGTGATGTGATATGTATTGATTGACGATAAAATAAACTTTGTAGGGTGAATGAGACGAAATAAAGTTTTGTCGAGAAAATTTACACAATATAATCACTCAGACCAATACAAAATACAGAAAATACTTAAAAGTTAACTTAATTCGAATATAACAACGAGACAGTGCAAAATCGTGCCGTTTGCGAGCGTGATGCGAGCCGGACTACTTGCCTCGGAGCAGGGTGCAGACGACCGCGCAAGGGGTGCGCGGGTGGCGCGGGCGCTTGGGTGCGCGTACTCGTCATAAAAAACTAATCTTCCTACATACTCCCCCTTTTGACCAACCGAGTGCCCCCACAGGTGGTCAAACGTCAACTATGACACGTTGCTTACGCGGCCTACCACGAGAACGTTTAGGAGCAACCGGCTGCGGAACCTCAGGGCACTCAGCATCTCGAGAATGATACCTCCTCAATTAATATCTTTGCGCATGCGTCAGCTGTTGCTTCGGAGAGGGCGAACAGCTCGACCCATTTGCTAGCTGTGTCTTCAACGATCAAAACCCACCTTTCTCCATTAGCTCCTTTGGGAAGCGGCCCAAAGAGATCGACAGCCAAGACCTCGAAACGCTGAGCGGGAACTGGAGTCTGTAACAGTCCCGCAGGTTTCTCATTGGAAGCTTTGTAACGCTGGCATTCGATGCAGGTCTTCAGGTACTCTGCTATGTAACGCCGCATACCGGGAAAATAAAATCTTTGACTTATACGGTGCAGGGTTCTGTCTAAGCCACCGTGACCTGAGGTAGCAGAGTCGTGACACTCAACCAGTACCTGTTTTCGTCGATTTTCAGGGATGACGAGCTGTGGTTCTTCAGTCTCCGCCTCAGTATAACGGTATAGTACACCTCTGCATGTATGATATCCTCTCTCTGACCAACGGGTAAGTTCTAAATCATCCTTGCCTTCCAGAGCCTTAACAATCTTCGCCACTTCGGGGTCTGCGAGCTGGTCTTCACGAAGAGTAGCAGCATCCCAGTGCGGCGGGTCCACAAACACCGTGCTGACTCCACAGGAATCGCGAGCCTCCTCCTCACCCGGCGGTCGACTGAGAGAATCAGCAACGACATTGGTTTTCCCTGGAGTGTAGTCAACTTGCAGATCAAAGGACTGGAGTTTCATAGCCCACCGTACGAGACGACCGGCAGGCGACTTCAAGGTGAGTAGCCATTTTAGGGGCTGATGGTCGCTGCCGATACGTACGGGGTGGCCATCGATATACCCACGATACTTCTCGACTGCCCAGACAACTGCCAACGCCTCGCGCTCGGTGGTGGAATAGTTCCGCTCCGCCGAGGTAAGCAGGCGACTGGCATACGCAATGGGTTTCTCTGTACGGGGCGACTCCCCTTGCAGCAGAGCCGCGCCCAGTGCGTAGTTGCTAGCATCAGTCCTGAGAATGAATGGCACATTATAATTTGGCTGAATAAGAATCGGAGGTGAGGTAAGCAATCCTTTTAGTTCTTTAAATGCCATAGCCTGTTCTTCACCCCACAACCAGGACTGATCCTTGCGCGTTAACATAGTCAGTGGCTGCGCAACTTGGGAGAAGTTCGGCATAAATTTCCGGAACCATGAGCAACTCTGCAGAAAGGATTTTAGATGCTTAACATTAGCTGGTTTCTTCATATCTAATATCGCAGAAATCTTATCCGGGTCTGGGGTCAGTCCTTCAGAGGTGATAATATGTCCCAGGTATTTCACACTCTCTCGAGCAAATGTGCACTTATCGCGATTTGCGTGGAGGTTAAAGACACGTAAGCGGTCGAATACCGCACGTAAGTCCTGAATATGCTGGTGAAATGATCCGGATATCAATATTAAGTCATCGATATATCCAAGGAGGGTCACCCCCTTGAGGGATGATGCAGATCGAAATCGGTCTATCAAACGTTGAAAGGTTGCGGGCGCATTCCGCAGACCAAACGGCATGCGCGTAAATTTATGAAGCCCAAACGGAGAAACGAAGGCAGTCTTATCCTGGTCTTCAGATCTTACACTGACCTGCCAGTAACCAGATCGAAGGTCAATCGTGCTCATAAAGCAGCTCTTGCCAGTGTACTGAAGAAGGTCATCGATCACCGGCAGCGGGTACGAGTCACTTTTAGTAATGGCGTTCAACTTGCGATAGTCCACGCAAAACCGGTAAGTACCATCCTTCTTCGGTACCAGAAGAGCTGGTGCTGCCCACGGAGATTCACACTCTGTGATGATACCTTCGCGCAGCATCTTCTCTATCTCCGCCTCCATGATGGCTTTCTTAGCAGGTGTGAGTCGATACGGTGGCACTGCGATCGGCGGATGATCACCGCAATCGATGCGATGCTCAGCGAACGATGTAGGTTCTCCCCCTTCTGCGAAGATATCTCCATACTCCTGGAGCACCTGAGCGAGACAATTCTTCTCTGAAGATGACAGCATCGAGCCCTCATTACTACGTAAGACATCCGCGGAAGCGCATCCTACGACGTCACGTGAGGTCTCACACCGCAAGGGGTGAATGTCCTGAGGTTGATCAGCTGTGAACCAAGTATTGTTCGCCATATTGATAACTATACCGACTTTACGCAAAAAATCAATACCGAGCAACGTGTCATTATTTACTGAGTCTGGAAAAATAACGAAAGTGATGGATACTGCTGACCCCCTAAATAATACGTCAACATCCGCGAGTAAAACTTTAAGGTCCCGCACTATACCGTCGGCTAATTTTACCGACATAGAACAACTACGGAACGAATAGTTTTGTTTACGAAGCAGTTCATAAAGTCTCGAACCGGCTACACTACGCTTGGCAGCCGTATCAACTAACCCCGTACCACGAAACCCACCTATCTCAATATCGAGTATTGGACGACCGTTGGTACATAAGTTCGACTCGGGCAAGTTATTTTTTCGACTCGGCAATGCATCACATTCGCTAACACACTTACATTTACATAAATGACGACATTGAGATAAATTGTTTACATGCACAACATTACAGCTATTAGATTTTAACGAGTTAATATCAAGAACGGAAAATGATTCCTTAGTCCTATTTACAGAACATTTAGGGCAATTTGAACGTATTACACCGTTAGCTCCACAACCATAACACTTCACTAAACTTTTATCGGTCTTTTCTTTAATATTTTTACAAGAGTCGCGAGTGTGTCCGACTTTACGGCAATAAACACAAAATAGTCGTTTACCTTTTTCAACCGTATTGTTATTGTTTACCACAGTCGGCGCGGGCGGAGCACTACTCGTAGCGCTCGACGATCCAGTAGGTAAGTCCATCGGCGCGCTCGGCGCACACGTTGCGGAGGCCGAAGGGGAGCGCGCCTGCGGCGCAGGCCGGGGCTGCGGTGACGGCGTGTGTGTCGCATGCGCGCTAGCGGCGCGGCCACGCGCTTCGTTCGACACTTCGGACAGCGACTCCTCTATGTTTCGCGCCTTCTCAACCAACATGTCTAGGTTGTTAGCGGATTCACGGGTTAAACGTTTCCTTATACGTCTATGTAGTAACCCGTAAATCATGTCGACTTCCATATCATTTACCACGATGTATGGCAGCTTGGCGATAAGCGCGCGGAGGCGAGCAACAAAGACCTCTGTGCGTTCTTCTGTTTGTTCCGCGGCAAATATATCGCGGAATAGCTTGTGCGGTGGTCGGGATACACCGTACATGGCGCGTAATCTTTGCAGCGCGTCTTCCCATGACGACACTGATGACTTTACACCCCGAAACCACACAGCTGCTTCCCCTTCTAGAAGCATGGGTAGGCCGCGAAGTGCATGTTCGTCGCTGATCGATGTACACTGTTTGTATATCTCGATAGTATCGACGAATGCTTCGAAGGCCTCTGAGTCGTGGCATCCACTAAATCTCGCCGTACAGCGCGCGAAATTTCCCTGTTGTGTTGATACAGGCGATGGAGACGGTGAGGCTACGACGTTGTCGGCCGACGTTGCCAGCAGGCTCTGAACCAGTTGACGGTTCGATTCCGCTTGAGCCTTGGCGAACGCCTCCAGGAACGACGTAAGTGTCACTTCCGAAAGAGGCGCGGGCGTCGGGGACGCCGGCGCGCCTCTCGTGGTGTCGTCATCGTTACCTCTACTTTTGCGGCGAGGCATTATTGTTACAATCAACTAAACACGAGGATTTTGTTAGGTACGATGTGCACTAGAGTTCGTAGCGTCCACTGTGAAAACCGTTACTTTGTAAGTATATAATTGAGTTCGCGTCGCGTCGGTCGGTTACGTACGCGTGCCGCGTTGGAGCGCCAGTTGTAGGGTGAATGAGACGAAATAAAGTTTTGTCGAGAAAATTTACACAATATAATCACTCAGACCAATACAAAATACAGAAAATACTTAAAAGTTAACTTAATTCGAATATAACAACGAGACAGTGCAAAATCGTGCCGTTTGCGAGCGTGATGCGAGCCGGACTACTTGCCTCGGAGCAGGGTGCAGACGACCGCGCAAGGGGTGCGCGGGTGGCGCGGGCGCTTGGGTGCGCGTACTCGTCATAAAAAACTAATCTTCCTACAACTTATAATTTTAAATATGAAACTACGAGTACCTATATATTTCCTGCCATTGACCTCGTCAGCTTAGTAAAAGTTTAAAATTATTTTATCGATAACCATAATGTCTAGGATTCTAATTTAATTCTAGATAGCTAATTTAATTCGAGACACAATAAATATCGAGGATCTAACTCTATACTTAAAGCTATGTCTAAAATTCAGACTTATTCGCTATTTGCGCAAACAAAGATAAGATAAACTGAAGCTAATATATTATCTGGGCCTTTTGTTCGTCCCTCCTTATTCTTGTATCTAAACTTTATTGTTGCCAACTTTGTCTTATTTCTTTGTGTCCTTTTGTAGTTTCTGTTTCGGTTTTAATTAGCCGTTTGTCTGACTTGCCAGAAGTATGTTTTGGATATAAAGATAGTACTTAGTGACTTAGGGAAATAAAACGGCAGCAGTTTCAGCAGTTCTTTGGTATCAGACAAATGTGTTCAATTTCCAATTTTTAGGTTCAAAATAGGTACAGATAATTTCCCTGTAGGTACTTTAAAAACTGAAGAAACACAACAAATAGGACAGAATCAATACAATTAAAACCGTGCACGTAGCTTCTGATATTTCGTAAGAGAAAAAGACAGGGTACGTCTATCGGGTCAACTACATATCATGAAATACAATATTTTGTATCTAAAATTGCAATAGTAAAGTTTGGCTGTTCGGCTGTAGACACATAAAAAAAAATCACGAAAAAACTAAACCGACTTCCAAAATAAAACACTACAAAGCGAAAAACAACTTTCTTTTCGGAAGTCGGTGTTTTTGGTACTTACCTATATTTTTTCGTTTTTGACACCGACTGCTGAAAAGAAAGTTATTTTTCACTTTGTAGTGTTTTGTTTTGGATGTCGGTTTAGTATTTTTGAAAAAAAAAAAAAAAATCTTTTTAGTTTTGGTACCTTATATTACCACGAAAATTATTTATAGCCAGTGCGCTTCTCATAACAATCCCATAAAGCCTAACCTCTAACACAACTGGGATACCATGTTTTATTACGGAGTTCCGGAGCCTACCTTCCGGCTTCATCACTAGAGCAGTTTCAAAACAAAAACAAACAAAGTAGACCATAGAACGTCCTCCTTTTTGGAAAGTCGGTTAAAAAAGTAAGGCCCAAATGACATTACTTTTTGATTTAATATTGAGCAGGATTTTCTATTGAGTTTTTCAGTAATGACCTCAATTGATTGATTTATCTGTCACCCCTCTATCTTGAGACCCTTTTCTATTTTCAGTTGCGAATTTGCCATCCCTGCAGTAATATGATTTTCTAATGTAGGTCACCTAAATATTCGTTACTACTCTCACATATTACCGACATTTAAACCGATACAGGAGTCTTTAGGATAGACAAAACGGGATTCATCATCATCATCATCAGCTGATTAATTTTCCCACTGCTGGGACACAGGCCTCCTCTCTGTGTGAGGGAATGGGCCGTAAATCACCACGCGGGCCCAATGCGGATTGGTTAATGTCACATGTCTTCGAATTTATGGATCTAGGCCACACCGGTTTCCTCTCAATGTTTTCCTTCACCGTTTTGAGAGCAGTGGTGATGAAATAATATACACAAAGTAAAGTGCCTGCCTTGGTTCGAAACCACGTCCTACAACTTGTTTGGTGCGGCCGTTATCTTATCTTATCTTATGGAGGGGCCGAGAAATATCTCGGACACTTCGACCCATTGGGATCTATTGTGGTCCCCTAGATAACTTACTCATCCCCAATCTCGTTGAAAACTGTTTTCATGAGTTTTACAACGAGACTAGGAGATATGAGCCTATAGTCTTCTGGTTTTGGATATCCATCCCCTAGTAGACTCATTCGCTTACCAGCCAGTGCATCGCATGTGCACAGAAGGTGCTCCATGCGTTCCGTATGTTCCCCACACAACCTGCACATTGGTGTCGCGGTTAGACCCATCTTCATGAGCATGTCGTTGGTTCCAAAGTGCCCAGTAAAGGCCCCTAGCAGGTAGCGGATTTGCCCCCTGCTCATGTTCCAAATGCATTCCCGGGCTCTGAACGTAGAGCCTAGGAATTTCTTGGAGTGTTGCAGACCGGTATTAGACAGCCAATAAGTTCGTTGTCTGTGATCTGCAAACTCCCTAAATGCGGCTTTTACGAGACACGTCGAAATGCCTACACATGGTTCTGGACCCACAAAGTCATTTGCTGAGCCCTCTCTTGCCAGTTCATCAGCCACTTCGTTACCATGGATTCCTTTGTGTCCAGGGACCCACATCAGTCTTACCCTGTTGTGCTTCCCAAGCCTGTTTAGGGCCTGGATAGCATCCAGAATAAGCCCGGAGTCCACTTTGTAGGATGCCATGGCTTTAATTGCAGCCTGACTGTCACTAAGAATATATATGGATTTACCTCTGGTTCCTCTATCTATATTCTCTTGAGCACAGGTTATTATGGCAAATGTTTCCGCTTGGAATACAGTTGCCATCTTCCCTAAGCTTTTGCTACATTTGTAACCTTTTGCGTATATGCCCGCTCCTGTACCTGATTCCATTTTGGATCCATCAGTGTACCACACCAGACTGTTTTGTTCTGGTGGATCGAGTCCCTTCTTCCAGTCCTCTATGGTAGGGATTTGGACCTTAAAAGACCTTTGAAACACAAATATAGGTTGAATTTTATCGGATAACATGCTTGTTACCCGATCCAGGCCTTCATTCTCATCAAACTTTGTATGGTTAGTCTTTGGCTTGGAGGCATCCCACAGTCCAGCAATAGCAAGACGATGTAATGCCTTCCTTGCCTCGAATTCAACCATCATATGCAGAGGAGGGATATTGAGGTATCTCTCAATCGCTGCCGTAGGTGTTGTCCTGAAAGCACCCGTGATGCCGAGACAGAAGCAAGCTTTGTTCTAGGCCACCACACTATGCTTCCGTATGTGATAATAGGTATTATCATTGTCCGGTACAGCCATCGTATCACTTTGGGCTTTAGCCCCCAAGTTTTACCGTAGGTGGAACGACACATGCCGAACACTCGTAAGGCCTTTGTCGTTATATTTTCCACATGAGTTTTCCACCTGAGTTCTTTATCAAGCGTTACACCCAGATATTTAACTTCGGTGGACCGGGGCAGCTTTATTCCATTGAGGGAGAGCTCTCCTAGGTTTTCTAGTTGTCTCTTCCTCGTGAATGGAATAATGACTGCTTTGCTTGGGTTGATAGAGAGGTGGTTCTTTGTACACCATTCCTCTGTCATCCTCAATGCCTGTTGTAATAATCCAGACACTATGTTCGGGAATTTACCATTGACCATTATTGCTATGTCATCTGCATAGCCTACTGTGTAGAATGGTCCGGTATTGAGTTTGGTGAGTAGCGAGTCTACTACCAAGCACCACAATAATGGTGACAGCACCCCGCCTTGCGGGCAACTTGGTGCGGCCGTTACCACTGGGCCACCACGGCATTCGAAAAAAAAATTTACTACTTATTGATTTTCTATGACTTTACCAAAATGCCTGTCTCAAGAATCTAGTTGTAACGCCACTAATGTAGTATATTGGAAGGTTGTATCGGCTGGAGCGATTGTTTCTTTCAATTAGCTATAAAGCTTATCAGTATAATCGTTTCGTGTATTTACCTATGTGCTTGAAACCGGTCCAACCGGTCCAACCGGTAACTTTCCTTGCCGAAGTCGGTGTCGAATAACGTAAAAAAATGGGTACAAAAGACACCAACTTCGGAAAGGAAAGTTATTTTTCGCTTTGTATTGTTTTATTTTGGAAGTCGGTTTGATTTTTTGTTAAATAGCTTTTATTTTGTGTCTTTTATGTCTTAGTGTACCACACCATTTATCTGCGAAATCATATTTTATTATTAAAACTCTATTTTATCGCAGGTAACATACTATCAAGAGCAATGGTCGGGTATGCAGGCAGCCCCCAACGCCGTGGAGACCTGGGATACTGGAGTCGACGCTGGTCTTCTGAAGGTGGTTGGACATGCATCTGTCAGCCTACCTGATAACTTCGTAAGTACCCAATGTTTATCTTTAGAGTGCTCGTAGCTGTTTGCCTCAGAACTGAACCAGCCCAACCTTTAGTCGAAATTATAAATAAATTGTTTATTAGCATTATTGTTTTACAAAACAATTAAAACCCTGACCCCTGAGCTAGGTAAAAGTACCTGTCTTTCAGGGGCCAGTCACCTCTTCCGTTACGTTCAAATACTTAATTAACAATAGACCAATCTAATTTACTAGAATACAAAATAATGCAAATAACTAAACCCAATATATACACGAACTAGCTTTTACCCGCGGCTTCGCTCGCGTAAAACGTAGAAAATAAACACAGAGTAGTAGTACAAAAATAGTGTATTTTGCGTTACATAAAATGCAGTAGATACTAATTTGATTTTTGATTCTTATAAATATTGTTTAGGTCGTCAAAAGTATGGAAATGGGTTCTGATCACAGAATTGTAATTTTTAATAACTTACTTTAACACAGTCGTGTAAACAATATTTTTAGTTTTACCATCTTTTGCTAAAACATATTGATTATGTGGACTTGATACTCGTGAACACGCTACATACAGTTGCCCATGGGAAAAACAGTTTTTTTCTAAATGCACTCCTGCAACTTTCAGTGTTTGCCCTTGAGCTTTATTTATGGTAATCCCGAATGCGTCCAGATTTCTCATTAACAGCACCAACTTTCAGCCTCAACGTATGGGACGGTACCCCTGATAATTCTAAAGAGTTAAAAAACTCTATAGGGTAGAGTTTCTCACCCTGAAGAGATTCAGGGTGAGTCACTCTGCTGCCACTTGTTTCAAGCTTGCTTGGAAGCATGTATTATATTTTCTTATTCTGCTTAAAAAACGGCGAGATTCATCACTGTCATACAAAAGCAAAGACTTGAGTGGTTCTTCTGGCTCACCAAGCGTTGGAACTGAAACTTTTCCACCAGAGCAACACATACCCGGTGTCTCATCATTCCACTTTCAACTCAGCCTCGTCACCTGCACTTCTCGAGAAAGCTTAGAAACTTAACCATGCCTGCTTGCCTTCGTGTTTTGAAGAGATTTATAGGTTTACTAGCTTTTACCCGCGGCTTCGCTCACGTAAAACGTAGAAAAGGAAACACAGAGTAGTAGTACAAAAATAGCGTATTTTGCGTAACATAAAATGCAGTAGGTACTAATTTGATTTTTGATTCTTATAAATATTGTTTAGGTCGTCAAAAGTGTGGAAATGGGTTGTGAGCACAGAGTTGTAATTTTTAATAACTTACTTTAAAACAGTCGTGTAAACAATATTTTTAGTTTTACCATCTTTTTTTGCTAAAACATATTGATTATGTGGACTTGATACTCGTGAACACGTGGGAAAAACAGTTTTTTTCTAAATGCACATCTGCAACTTTAAGTGTTTGCCCTTGAGCTTTATTTATGGTAATCGCGAATGTCACTTTAAGGGGAAATTGCAACCTTTTAAATTGGATTTGCATATCGGTTGGGATTATCGGAATACGTGAAATCATTACATCATCTCCCTTTGCTATTCCTGTCATAATTGTTGCCCTTACTATATTGCGTCCCAGGTGTGTTATTTGTAGTCGGGTGACATTACATCATTTTGGTGCGTCCAGATTTCTCATCAACAGGACTGGGACACCAACTTTCAGCCTCAACGTATGGGACGGTACCCCAGATAATTCTAAAGAGTTAAGAAACTCTACAGGGTAGAGTTAAGGGTGGTAACTCACCCTGTAGTTTCAGGGTGAGTCACTCTGCTGCCACTTGCTTCAAGCTTGCTTGGAAGCATGTATTATATTTTCTTATTCTGCTTAAAAAACGTCGCCATTCATCACTGTCATACAAAAGCAAAGACTTGAGTGGTTCTTCTGGCTCACCAAGCGTTTGAACTGAAACTTTTCCACCAGAGCAACACATACCCTGTGTGCTGAGTGCTTCACAATATTTAATTTTTTTATCCATGTACCCTATGAGAACTAATCGATGGTTAGTGTAATCAATCAATGGGTCATAATCAGACGCAGCGTTGTGGAACGACTCCCATGTATTTCTTGCAAACGTACGTCTCCTTTCAGACTGCCGTTGAGCTCGTAAAATACGCCGTATTTGGGATTGTTCAGGCGTCTCAGCAGCTATCGATGACGCGTGACGTTCGGCATCTAAAGGCCTGTGTTTGCTCAAAGGTCTCACCAGCCCTTTGAGTTGCGTGACGCTCAGCATCTGCGAGTTGGCGAGCCCGAGTCTGGTCGGGACTCTCAGCAGCTCTTTGAGTTGCGTGATGCTCAGCATCGGCGTGTTGGTGAACCTTAATCTGGTCTAAAGTCTCAGCAGCTCTTTCAGTTGCGTGACGTTCAGCATCTGCGAGTTGGCGAGCCAGAATCTGATCGAAAGTCTCAGCTGTTCTTTGGGTTGCGTGACGCTCAGCATCTAAAATTAGACGGATTGAGTCTGCTCCTCTGTTTCTTGGCTTCTAGCTACTCTTGCTGTTCGAGCTCTGCTAGAGCTACGGCTCAGATGAGATTTACTCTTGCGAGGCATATCCACAGCATAAAGATATCCCCCTAATAAAAATAAGCAAAAAAATATTTTGAAGCTTTGCTTAAATTACCACTTTCACGGACACTGACATTAAGTTGACTTTTTCAAATTGACACTCAAATCTTTCATAAACAATTATATCATGCCTACAGCCGAATAAGAAGGACGCCATAAAAAGAAGTTTCATATTATTTTCATATTTTATAACTAATCCACCCCATTTCTCCAGCACCTTGTTTTATACAAAAAAGTAGCCTATGTCCATCCCAGGGTCTCATGCTATCTGCATACCAAATTTCATCTAAATCGGTTCAGTGGTTTAAGCCATAATAAGAAGTTTCATACAAATCTAACCCACCCCCCTATTTCTACCCCTTTGTGTTTTATGCAAAAAAGAAGTAGCCTAAGTCCTGTCCAGGGTCTCAAACTATCTTCACACCAAATTTCATCTTAATCGGTTCAGCGGCTTAAGCCATAATAAGAAGTTTCATTTAAAATTTACCCCCCTACCATTTCTCCCCTTCGCATTTTATGCAAAAAAATGTAGCCTATGTCCGTTCTAAGGTCTCAAACTATCTTCTTACCAAATTTCATCTAAATCGGTTGAGCGGTTTAAGCGTGAAAAGGTAACAGACAGACAGACAGAGTTACTTTCGCATTTATAATATTAGTATGGATAAATAAGATTCTTCAAAAAAACTTTGACACCCTAGGGGGTGGGAGAGTGAGGGAGAATCATATTTTGGGGGTAGATTCGAAAAACTTATAATGACAACCTTTATTGTTTACTGAGGTTGATATTTGTGTCAAGTTTCAAGTTTATTAACCTAAGAAGTAAGACTCTTCAAAAAAAATCGACTTTTGGGGGTATTTTTGAAAAACTAATAATTGCAACCTTTTGTTGCTTACTTAGTTGGGTATTTATGCCAAGTTTCAAGTTTATTAACCTAATAATAAGTTTTTCAAAAAAACTTTAACACCCGCTAAATCGACTTTTGGGGGTAGTTTCGAAAAACTAATAATGACAACCTTTATTATTTATTTATTTTAGTATTTGTGTAATGTTTCAAGTTTAGTTAGCCATGAAATAAGATTCTGCCATACAAATTTCAACACCCCCTAAATCGACTTGAGGGGGTAGTTTCAAAAAACTAATAATGTAAATCTTTATCATGTACTTAGATTACTATTTGTGCCAAGTTTCAAAAATATTAGCCGAAGGAATTAGATTTTTCATACAAACTTTGCCACCCTTTTTAACCCCCTTAAGGGTAGAATTTCGGAAAATCCCTTCTTATCGGATGCCTACATCATACAAAGAATACACCTTTCAAGTTTCAGGTCTCTACGTTCAGCGGTTTGGGCTGTGCGTTGATCCGTCAGTCAGTCATTCAGGACAAAGCATTTTATATATATAGATTAAATAGAGTGCTTCACAATATCTAATTCTTTTATCCATGTTCCCTATGAGAACTAATCGATGGTTAGTGTAATCAATCAATGGGTCATAATCAGACGCAGCGTTGTGGAATGACTCCCATGTATTTCTTGCAAACGTACGTTGCCTTTCAGACTGCCGTTGAGCTCGTAAAATACGCCGTATTTGGGATTGTTCAGGCGTCTCAGCAGCTATCGATGACGCGTGACGTTCGGCATCTAAAATCCGACGGGCCTGTGTTTGCTCAAAAGTCTCACCAGCCCTTTAAGTTGCGTGACGCTCAGCATCTGCCAGTTGGTGAGCCTGAGTCTGGTTGAAAGTCGCAGCAGCCCTTTTAGTTGCGTGACGCTCAGCATCTGCGAGTTGGCGAGCCCGAGTCTGGTTGGAACTCTCAGCAGCTATTTGAGCTGCGTGACGCTTAGCATCTGCGTGTTGGCGAACCTGTATCTGGTCTAAAGTCTCAGCAGCTCTTTGGGTTGCGTGACACTCAGCATCTAAAAGTAGACGGACTGAGTCTGCTCCTCTGTTGGCTTCTAGCTTCTCTTGCTGTTCGAGCTCTGCTAGAGCTACGGCTCAGATGAGATTTACGCTTGCGAAGTATATCCACAGCATAAAAATATCCCCCTAATAAAAATAAGCAGTAGAATATTATAAAGTTTTGCTTAAATTACCACTTTCATAGACACCAAGACACTAACATTAAGTTGACTTTTTCAAATTGACTCTCAAATCTTTCATAAACAATTATATCATGCCTACAGCCGAATAAGAAGGGCGCCATAAAAAGAAGTTTATATAGTACATATTATTTTCATATTTTATAACTATTCCACCCCATTTCTGCCGCACCTTGTTTTATACAAAAAAGTAGCCTATGTCCATCCCAGGGTCTCATACTATCTGCATACCAAACTTCATCTAAATCGGTTTAGTGGCTTAAGCCATAATAAGAAGTTTCATACAAATGTAACCCCCCTCCCATTTCTCCCCCTTCGCATTTTTTGCAAAAAAAAGTAGCCTATGTCCGTTCCGAGGTCTCAAACTATCTTCTTACCAAATTTCATCTAAATCGGTTGAGTGGTTTAAGCGTGAAAAGGTAACAGACAAACAGACAGACAGACAGAGTTACTTTCGCATTTATAATATTAGTATGGATTCCAATTTAAACTTATTCAATAAACAATAAAAAGCCCAGACTAAAATTAAAAACAATATCAAAATCCCTATAAAAATAAAAATTTAAACCACATTCAAAATCATAATCACAATATAAATCAAAGTCAATTAAAATTAAAGCCAAAGTTAAATTACTTTCCAGATGTATATAACTAAACACTTTGGTGATTTTGACACATACACAAATATACCAAAACTCACGCCTATAAATGAATAAGAATCGTTTTAGCTTCAGTTCTAAGCGTAATTCGCACTATCTCAACATTTTCAACTATCGACGCTGATCCGAGCGATAAAAAATTTCCACTGGATTTTATTTAGACTTTCAATTAGGTGTCAGTCAGTTTTAGTGAAAACAGACATAAGAAATAGTATGCCAATCCAATTCTTCCTTACGCAACTCCTTTTTGAATATCAGGATATTTGTAGGGAAGTATTCCATCCACACTCACATCATTATCCCGTTACGGGATTCCCAATATCACAATCATGAATTATCTACACAATGTTTACCATACAAAATCTCAATACACTTATCCTTCGCCTCAAAATTACCAAGAATTATTTCTTCAACATAATCCGAAGGTTCCATTGATATTATGCAACTTCTAACAAGAAAACTCCTAATACCTCAATCAAGATTATGTCATGCAAATGTTCAGCTCAGTCCCAAGAAACACGCCCTTCGCCTAAAGTAACCAATAGAATTCTCTCGCCATAATCTGAAGGTTCCATTGACCTTATGCAGACCTCTAACATAAGAACTGCTAATATCTCAATCAAGACAACTACTACTAGAATACTATTCAGCATCATCCCAATATAGCCTAAGATCCCACTGCTAAAATCTGCAGTTGGTAATAGCTGTTACCTGACCCACCCTAGAGCCTGCCTGATCCTGTATGAGTTTATCAGACTAGTGCTACTCAATGAAAAAATACAATAATAATAGAGATACGCAAATGTGATCTTTAAAACGTTAGCGTTAGGATAATTATAACTTTTTGTTAAGCGATTTTGATTTTTATGCTGTAAGACTAAAATTTTAGCAGAGTATTGTAATATAATTAGTGTCATTGCTACTAATAGCTTATTTTAACGATTATATTCAAGTAAATCTGGGGGGTGACCATAACCACATTTATAGAGTACGTAAGGGACAGATATATCTGACTTGTATACATCTGTCCCTTTTTCACAGACAAACCATTATAGTTTTGACACGTCATGGTACAGGGACTGGTCTCGTGGTTCGTGTATAAGGCTGAGGCGAACAAGAGGAGAATTCAAATCCTACGTCGAGAATATTATTGTTTTGCTTCCAATGTAAAATCTATTCAACAATAAGTATTTCTGACATCATTGTTAAGAACTATAGACGGACACATTATTCAAATATAAAATTTCTAAATAGGTATAATTTTTTAGCCTAACTTGTTATAAGTGGATAGTTGAAAGACACATATGCGTATTGATTATAAAACTGGTAGTCAAATTTTATTAAGGTTAAGGGTAGGAAAATAATAATGAACCATGACAATAAAACAAAAGCCAGTCTACGCACAATTACAGTGACTACGCGCGAACATTTTTACCTTGCCTTACTTAATTGCAAAAAAACAGTGTCCTTTTAATTTTTTTTGTTTAACGTTATCATAATCATTGTTATTTCTCATTTTTGTTGTTATTTTAATTTAATATAAATAATATTTTTAATTAAAAAATTATAATTGAATATTGCAAACATAAAGCAACAAGAAGTGGAAGGATAGTTTTGAACTCGCAACCGTGATGACATAGGTTCACTGATGCATCCACTAGACCAAATCGACTTAACAAATATTGTTGAAATTAAAAAGTCCATCATGGTGACAAAACAGTATTCAAAGCATACCTAACCCAAACGTTACGTGTTAGAGATCAAATTTGCATAACTGTATTCTATCATATTTGCCTACCTTGAACAAGTAGTTCTAGTTTGATAAGCTCATGCGTATCGAATAACACTTATTTACTGCTAATTGCAGTAGGTTCAAAAGCGTCTAACTTTTGGTCGTCGTCTAACAGTGGGTTGGCTAACGGCAGGGTTGGTCAGGTAACAGATATTACTTAATTTTCATGAATGATCTTAATAGGATAATAGATATTTCCAGACAACCCTACTGTAATTAATCTATTCTTTTATCAAGTCTCTTTCATTAAAATTAAGTTTAATCAAAAACAAAAACCACTGCAAATTTTTGCAGTGGGATCTCGTGTACACTCGTCCTTCGCCCTCAAAATAACCAAGAATTCTCTCGCCAGCATAATCCGAACGTTCCATCGACCTTCGAAGCCAAGCTTCGGAGCATACAAACTCAATCGCGACGATTCCAATAGATTCCTTATTTACCGACGATCCAAACCAAGGATTACAGCTGATTGAGGTCAAACTACCACAGAATTTAAGTCTCGTGATATTTGTGTTAGAAATATGCTCATAACAGTCTGTTTAGTAACTATTGGACAATTATTTTTGTGTTTGTTGTTTACTTGTAGGCTTGGATGCTCAAGCCTTATAGGTAATTAACCCAATTATTCTGGGAAAAGTAGGTTTAGTAATGAAAGAGAAAAATTAATTTAATATATTTAAGAGCAATTTTTTTACCCACGCCTTTTCTCTCTTGGCTAATCCCAAACCGTCCATTTTACCAAGACAAAAAGCCTTTGCGACTTAAAGATAGAATAGGTCTACTATCAATGAAATAATTTACGCAATTTTACTTGAAACAACAACAACAACAACTTTTATACAACAACAACTTTTATATTTTTTTAAACAATCTTGCATTGTCACCAAAAACAAATGTGTGTGCATAACTTCAGCTCAATCGAACACCGGACAGTGGATCAAATTTAACTAGCAAGCATACAATACGAACAGACACAAGGACAGCTTAAACTAAACTAAAACTTGTAAATTATATATATTTGAAAAAATCTTATTTTTAAAACAATGTTTTTAGTATTCTTCTCAGCAAACCCTTTCATTTGATACCCATATCAAGGCAGTGCACAAAAAAAACTAGTGCGCCATCTTGGGCCGCCCGCCATATTAGATTTAGAATGACGTCACTTAGCTAACCATGCATTGCCATCTAAACTAAACGTGTATGCAAAATTTCATCTTAATCGCTGGAGGATAACTGCTTTAAAATTCAGGTGCAGATTTGACCCGAACACACTTACATACATTGCAAGTTAAAAAAAAGTTTGGCTTTTTTTTGGGTTCGCTTGTTTTTAGATGGGTGACCCCGCCATGGTAAGCAACACTTACCAATCTCAGCCTTAGGATGGGTGACCACTTTTTTTGGTTCACTTGTTTATGGATGGGTGACCCTGCCTGGGTAAGCAATACTTACCAAGGTCAGTCTTTGGATGGGTGACCACCTTTTTTTGGTTCGGTTGTTGTTGCAAGTTTAGAACTAATATGTGTAAAGTATTTTTATTTGAAATTAATTAATAATTATATCTAATGTACATTATTTACAAACTAATATTAGAACTAAAATAAGAAAAACTAATATGTACAATTACGGGGCGTCAAAAACTTCGTCCACATCGCTGTCAACAGGAAAAGTGCCCAGAAGGCTGGCAGCATTGCCACGTTGGATGGCAATGCTGATTCTTTGGCCAAAAAAAACGCCAGCCCTCTGGTCACGTGAAGAGTCGACCAACCGCTTGGCGATATCCCGAAATAATAGGTGTGCACTCGGACCCCATGGCCCTAGTGTTTCAACCCCAAACGGCTCAAAAACATAATTACCAATTAAGTTGTTGTATTTGCGCCGTTTGAGGTTTTCAGCACCTGCAGCAGCCGCCCCAGCGCAGCCCACCGTGCTAGGAAGATGGTATGGTGCAAGGGTGTCGACGCAAGTTGCATCCCACACCAAAGACCTACCCAAGAACTTCCATGGCATTATGGTCATACCATCTGGTCTCTTCCCATCGACACGCGCCAGGCCATTGGGTTCTAAGATAGCTGGCACCCCGGCGGTGGCAAGAGCACGACGGATGAGATCATTAATGCTAGCGTGCCGCGCAATCCGACCTGCACTCTTACTACAGGAAAGGCCATGGTGTTTCATCTCTCAACAACTCCCTTGTCTGTCCATTGGGTTTTACTCCTCGAGTGAATTGGCAAGTTACAGTTCGTAATTAACGATCAAGTTTACGTAACATCCAATACCTAAGTTACATCCCTCAAGCAATCTAGGAGAAACAATGCACTAATCACCACGCTTGGTAAAATAGAGGTCGCTGGAGACCTTATCGGTATTCAGGTCAATCCTATCTATCCAACTGGTATAATCGCTAAGTCACTGTGAACAGTGGAAACTGGAGGAGTAGGCATTGTATATCTTAAGTATTAGGTACATAAGTACAACTTAAGTCTATCAAAATAGTATAAGGAAATAATTTTCGGAAGTTGGTAGTTTTTTTCGATGATTGTAGTTAACGTTTAAGGCTCCCCGCAAACAGGCGTCACGCTACAAAGTGACAACCATGCGACATCGCTTTTAAATAAAAAATAAACTATTTGACGGTTGATACATTAGTATTACCGAAAGAACATTTCAATAAAAATTTGGACACAATTCACATTTTTTTATCTACTTTTTCGTTCTATCTTTGTCGTAACTGCTATCGCTTCACGGCTGACGACAGGAGCCTAGTTGTTAGCAACTAATAATTCGAAGACATGTGACATCTACCAATACGCATAGGGCCCGCGTGGTGGATTATAGCCCACTCCCTCTATTAGAGGAGGCCTGAGTCCCAGCAGTGGGAACATTAAAAAAAAGGCTGTTGATGTTGTTGATGTTGAATCATGTGGATTGAGGTTTACTTTACAAAGGGAAGGCTTAGGATCGTCAAACCTAGTTTTCAATTTTATCAAGCACACGAACTACCTACTTCTAACTTGTTTCATAACTTGTCTCACTTGAACAACATTTTGTGAATAAGGTAATCCACCGAAAACTTAGTCAACCGAAAACCTTGCTCAAAATGCCTGAACATGTAACTAAGTTATTGACTAAACTTAGCTACCTAACTTCGACCCACTGAAAAGGTGAAGTTAAGTATTATACAACCTCAAATATCAACTTACTAGAAGTGGCATCTAAAATACTGAAGCTAGCACGAGCAAGAAATATATTGCCGTTAAGTGGTTTAATTTAGAGAGAATTACGAGCATAGATTGAAATAGCACCGTCTGTACCTTTGCTTATACGCGTTTCTCATTCAAGGAACAACAGGTTTTATATGATAGAAGATAAATACCCGCGTAACGAGTTCGCGTCGGTCTAGTATGAGCTTTTACGTAAACAAAAAGAACGTCAAAAAAAACGCGATACACCCTGTTCTTACTAAATTCTTTTCTTCTGCCTCTGAGTATATCTGGGCGAAGCTAAGCGAGAAAACACCGCTTCAATACAACTCACGTTTTCTTAACAATAAATCATTTTGATAAATGATAGAGCAAATGTTCGAGGGATTTTAAAAAGCAAATTCTAACCGAATTCGATTCCAATCCGCGTCGCGCTGCCATTTCCATTATTGAATCAGCATATGAATCTATGTTGATCCAGTTAAGGACTATTGAAATGCTTCAGCCACAGAGCTTTAGTCACAAAATCGTTGGATTTTCGTAAAGGTGGGTAGATACTGGTAGAAACTTTGGGCACATTTGAAATCGTACTAAACTTTTTGATTCAGTGTATTCGGTGAATTGACTGCTAGAGTAGGGTATGAAGCAGTAGATGACCGATTCGTTAAACATATAGTAAATTAATGCACTTCCAGAAATACTTAGTTCCAAACTGTAACTAGAAAGGATTTGTAATATTTATACAAATATTCTCAATAGGAGGGATGGAATTCAATTTGAAACTGAAAGGATTTATCTACTTCAAACCTGAGACGGCTTAAAATCCTTCGAATACTTATAGGCGATATCTGAATTGAATTTTGTATTTTCACTTGTAAAACGTAAATAAATCCCAAATTATTTGACAACAGCCAACTTAGCTGATTTTCTAAATCAGAAACCGGCTCTAAGTCAATACAGAAAGTCAGTTGCTGTTGTTATTGTTGTTGTTGGCATGTGGAAATAAATAGCTTGAAATTTTTATTTTTTTATTTAAAGCTGTTACTTTTGAAAATTACATATCATCCAAATTGACACAAATATTATTCGTAGTTTATTATATTTTTGTTCTGGATATTTTTTTTCCTGTTTTTTTTTTTTTTAGTCTATTCTAAATAGGCATATGCAATCTCTCTTCAAAAAAATCTAAAAATAATCACGATTTGAAAACCTGGAGTGTTTACCAACTTTCCTTGTTATCCATACCTCACCAAAGATATCTCGTACAATTTTCCTGAGACATCAACCAATGTATAATCGTTCCCTTCTTGTTTGCAGAACATTCATCCTCATCTAGCCAAGACGCATGTAAAGAATCGCTTGGCCAAGCTGGTGGAAGGAAAGGATATCGATTGGGCGACCGCTGAAGCGATGGCTTTCGGTAAGATAAAAATATATAAGATAAATAGTGTTTCTTAAAAAAAACTTACGCTGAAAACTCAGGTGAAGTGCGCTTAAAATATGCTATCGATCCCGAGTAATCATCCTCCAGCCTTTAATTTTACATTTGACATAAGTACGCCTATGAAATTCCATAATTATTAAAAGGCAACCATAATATAACCAATAATAACCATAAAATTAATTATCAATGAGAAATTATGTATGTAAGTATGTTAAATATTGAAAAAAAAAGGTAATATTGGTTATAGAATATACATTCAGATCGATAAAAGTTATACAAAATGTAACAGTTAATTTGAATACAATAAAACATATAGTCGGGCACACGGTTGGCGCAATGGTTGAGCGATTGACTGCTGCGCTGCGTGTCGCGGGTTCGATTCCCGCACGTAACAAATATTTGTATGACCTACAGATAGTTGTTCCGGCTCTGGGTGTTTGTGTATGAGTTTATATGTTTGTAAACGCACCCACGATACAGGAAGAAATTCCTAGTGTGGGGCAAAGTTTTTATTAAAAAAAAAAAGAAAAAAAGTCATTTAAACAACTGGGTATGTTTATAAAACAATACATATGTGATTAATCGAAATTCGCGAATACCGATTAGAGCTCACTTCGCCCTAAGTTTTCACGGTGAGGTTTACATAGAATCGACCGGCTGATTAATACACTCACAACGGACCAAATGAAAGTCGGAAGGGCGTTTCATCATCATCATCATCAACATGTACATAAACTATCAACATTTACGTGATAACATAACACTACGGTATCTACTTACTCAGAAAATGGTTGAAACACTCCAGGTTGCCTGGAAGAGATCGCGGAATGCGATAAGGCCGCCCATTGTATATTATAGTATTAAGTTTCTTTTTTTCTTGTTTATTAAGGTGTACAATAAAGTGTATATAAATAAATAAATAAAATGGTCGAGAATTTCAGATGAAAATTAGTCTCAATTTTGCTTAATAAATAACCAGATCGAACGGATCAGAGCGGAATTTGACATGACACTATTGTAATTACAATCATTTCAGTATGAAGATATTGGAAAGGCCATGACTAGTTAAGGTCTATCCACACATATTAGGGCCGTGCCCGGGACGTGACAGGGACGGGCCTTGGCATTGAAGATTCGTTACTGGCCCGTGCAAGACCCGTGCACGGACGTGTGTGTGAACGACCTCATATAAAATATACACACCGATATTTTGTTGAGCCCCTGACGGGGCACGGTCCGTGCACGTCCCTGGCACGACCCTGATATGTGTGGATAGACCTTTATTCATTAAAAAACCTTTTTACAAAAAAATACTACCGACTTTCATATTCAGTTTTTAGTTGTGGTTCAGAAAGAATAACTTCCTGTATAGTAAATAGTGAAGTACCTATAATGCCAGAATATATATCAGAATAACATGAAATTGAACAATCGTCAAAATGAGGGTGTACTAGGGTCAACGGTCAACATCTGCGTACTCTTCTAGAGCGTACTGGCGTGATGTTATGTTATGGAACGGTAAAAACAATAAACATACACGTACATGCGATTGCAGCAACCCCAAGTGATATTCCGTCATTCAATGTAGAGAACTGTTGTATATCTTCGAAGTTCTTTATCAGATCTTCCCCAAATTAAAATGGGAACAAATTTTTCAAAAAAAAAAAAAAACAAAATAAATTAATAATTGGCGGAGTAATCGCGTTACAAACATACAAAAACATACAGTCGAATTGAGAACCCCCACCTTTTTAGAAGTCGGCTAAAAATAATGTCACCAATGTTAAAATTCAGACGTAACAGTCCGTGACAGAGAAATAAACAACCATTGAAATAGCTAAAAGAACATCTTACCCAAACCAATGTTTTTCCAATTATAAGTTTCAGGACAAAGACCTCACTAATTCACTGAGACACTATAGTATAATTACTGACTACAACAGAAATCGCAAGAGATTACAGTAACACAGTCCATTTAATTGAAACTTTGTAGCTTTTCAATTAGATTGAATCCTATCTCTTTGAAATGTAGCTATCTGTCTCGAATAAAGCTTAGCTTCGTGATTCAATCAATTCTTATTTCAATTGTTTTTATTCATAAATTAATTAGAAATCTTTTGCGACATGAGGATGCCCAAAAAAAGAAACGTCCTGGCAGACTCCTAAATTTAAATATTATACACTAACATAATAACATAAAGTTGCCCGCCTTTTCACCTGAGAACAGGCAGAAATTACAGAAAGTATTTTTTTCTTTGTTTTTTTTTTTCACCTGCTACGAGTACGATCCCTACATACTCCTTTTGTTTCGTTTGTGTTCATAAATCTGAGGCCTTAGTGAGAGTTTTTCTCACGCGCAATCGCGTAAACGTAAACGTCAATTTGTATTGAAACTGTATAAGCGCGGTCTGGTGACGGTAAGGAGAAACCTCTTTTTACCCGACTGCCGAAGGAGGGTAATGTGTTTATCAGTCTATGTATGTATGTATAAATGTATGTAAGTATGTATGTTTGTTCCTATGTGGCGTTCTAGAGACCAAATGCGTTGGCCGATTTGATGATTCTTACGTCAATCGATTCGTCTTAATCCTGCGAGTGTCACTGGCTACATTAAAATTGGAAAAAACAAAAATGGCGGATTTTGGGCGCCATTTTGTGGGGTTTTTTTTTTTTTTTTCTTCCAGCCCCTTTGTATGGGGTATCAAAATAAAGGATTTTAAGAGGCGATTTTAAAAACACTTATATGTTTAAATGTACCTAATTCTAAAAAAAAATAACTTAAAACTTGTAAATAAAAAAAAAGTTTATTAAAAAATCAAAAATCCCGACTGCTTGAAAAGCAAACTAAAAAGACGTAAACAAGAAGAAAATCATGCTGTGCAGTCGGAGGATACATCTGGTTTTGGTCCGCCAGCTCGCGAATATGAAATTATAACTTTTTTGTATACATTTTGACATAAGAGATCGTTTACGTTAACGCGATTGAGCGTGAGTATAAACTCGCACTAAGGACTCTGGTCATACGCATTGCGTACTGGATATGAGTACTGTGCCGTTCTCGTAAGGCAAACTTCACAAATAAGTTTAGCCCGGCGTTTCCACTCTCAATCAAATACTCCGTTTTCCAGAATAATTTCTGAGCTAATCGAATCAAAGATTTTCTTACACCAAAATTAAAAGTCGGCCAAAATTAAGTTAGGATGAAAAGTATTACCTAAGTTTGACAATATAAATTTTCTGAACAGGTTCCCTACTGATGGAGGGTCGTCACGTGCGTCTGAGCGGCGAGGATGTCGGCAGAGGCACCTTCTCGCACCGTCACGTGATGCTGGTGGACCAAGAGACTGAAGCCATCCATATACCTCTCAACCATATACATAAGCAGCAGAAGGGATTTCTAGAAGTAAGCAATAAACTTATTTCAACTGCAGCAAAGAAAAAACACATCTGCATTTTTCGAATTTAACTTTTTTACATAACTTAACTTAACTTACTTACTTACTTTTACTTCTTTTTTAACTTTTTTTTTTCATTCCGAATTCTTTATTTTGTAATTTTTTCTTCCATGAATTATCACATTTTTAGGGTTCCATATCTCAAAAGGAAAAAAAGGAACACTATAAGGATTCCTTTTTTCACTTATTTGTCCGTCTGTCCGTGTGTCACCACCGATTTTCTCAGGAACGGGTTGACCTGGCAAGCAGAAATTTATACCAGATACTAAGGTCTATAGTCCCTATTAGGTGTATAAACATCAAGGTCCTGAGTCAACACGATAAAAAGATATAGGCAAATTTAAATTTTCGCGAAACCTTTCAATTCTAGGTCAACCCTATAGGTTTTGGATCGAAAATCTATATGGTAGTTCCCGTTGACATAGAATCACGAAATAAGGTCAAAGCAAAAAGTAAGGTCTTAAAGCACAAATAAAGGGAAAATTCCGAAAGATGTAATAGTTGAAAACTAAGGTAAATTTTGGTACTTAGAAGTTTTCGTGAAAATCTAAATTTACCCATATCTTTAAAACTGAGCCACCAATTAAAATGATACCAATTTTATTATGGCGGTATAATGGGTAGGTACGGAACCCTCGGCGCACGAGTTCGACTCGCACTTGGCTGTTTTTTTTTATTAATATTTTGTCGCGTATATAAGACAGCTACACCCTATTTTTTTCTACAGTAGTTGTTTTGTTGTGTCCGTGCGTTGTACTGTATAATTTCAGTTGTCCGTTTCAGCATTGGCGGTCGACTTTTTACCCGAATGCCGAAGGAGGGTAATGTGTTTATCAGTCTATGTATGTATGTATGTTTGTTCCTATGTGGCGTTCCAGAGACCAAACGCTTTTGAAGATTATTACGACAATCGATTCATTGTTATTCAGAAAATTTTAACTATCTAGCCATCACTGTTCATGAGATACAGCCTGGTGACAGACGGACTGACAGACAGATGTTCCGCGGAGTCTTAGTAGTAGGGTCCCGTTTTTACCCTATGGGTACGGAACTCTAAAAACAAACTAAAAAGACCTAAACAAGAAGAAAATCATGATGTGCAGTCGGAGGATACATCTGGTTTTGGTCAGCCAGCTAACGAATATGAAATCTTCACAGATGAAGCATTTCTGTTGCCTGACCTTCACTTTTTTCTACCGAATGCCGTATTAATGAACTATTGCAAATATGAAATCTGATAGCAGTGTTCTTGTGAAAGTTATAACAATTACGCGTTAAAAACACTCTCCTGAAAACTAGTGATTTTGTAGATAGCCGTTTCTTTTTTGCTGTCGCGATTTGTTTTCTGTCATACTATGAATTAATCATCAGTTACACTGCGAAGCGGAGTTCTGCGAGTCTTCACGGTAGAACAATCCGTCACGGTTACACTACGTACGTACGGTCTACAACACTCCAAGAAATTTCCAGGCTCTACGTTCAAAGCCCGGGAATGCATTTGGAACATGAGCACGGGGCAAATCCCCTACCTGCTTGGGGCCTTTACTGGGCACTTTGGAACCAACGACATGCTCAAGAAGATGGGTTTAACCACGATTCCCGTGTGCAGGTTGTGTGGGGAACACACGGAGCGCATACGATGCACTGGCTGGTAAGCGAATGGGTCTCCTAGGGGTTGGACATCCAAAATCAGAAGACAGATAGTTTGACAGTTTTCAACGAGATTGGGGAGGAGTAAGTTATCTAGGGGACCACAATAGATCCCAATGGGTCGAAGTGTCCGAGATATTTCTCTGCCCCTCCATAAGATAAGATAAGATACAATACGTAGCAAAGTGGAGCTTTACGAAATACTACTACAGTTTTATCTGGGGCCATCGGCAACACTAAGGCTACGCGGCGTAGCAGCCTAGAGCTCTACGAATATAAATGGCTCTTCACACACGATTCAAACCTTACCTTATTTAATATAAAGAAATACTATCCCATAGGAATTATCTTTTTCAATCTTGTGATGAGTATTTGCCATGAAAAATTTGCTCAATTTAAAGGAAGAGGGAAATTTCCTCGACACGACACGACTAGATCTCTGACTATGATACGAGTAGATTTGATTTCAGCTAGCCTAGTTTTTAGGGTTCCGTACCCAAAGGGTAAAAACGGGACCCTATTACTAAGACTCCGCGATCCGTCTGTATGTTTGTCTGTCTCTCTGTCTGTCCGTCTGTCACCAGGCTGTATCTCATGAACCGTGATAGCTAGACAGTTGAAATTTTCACAGATGATGTATTTCTGTTGCCGCTATAACAACAAATACTAAAAACAGAATAAAATAAATATTTAAGTGGGGCTCCCATACAACAAACGTGATTTTCTTGGCGGTTTTAGCGATAATGGTACGGAACCCTTCGTGCGTGAGTCCGACTCGCACTTGGCCGGTTTTTTTTTAAATGCAAATTAAAATAGGATTGTTAACCCTTCGCAAACGGATTAACGATGATAGTCTGCCGACAGTATAATTCCCATTAAAGGAACAAAAATAACAGGGAGGCAGACATTAGCCTTAATTCTCTGGCAGGATCCAAAAACACATTTCTTCAGAACCTACTCATTTCCGTCGGCTCTTGCACACACAGCATACCTCGTTATCATACAAATGTACTTCCCGTTTCAGGTGGCCAATTCGATTTTATCTGAAGAGGCGGTGCTTGGCTTTGAATACGGCATGGCATACGATTCGCCAGATAACCTATACCTTTGGGAGGCCCAGTTTGGAGACTTCTATAACGGGGCACAGATCATTGTGGATGCTTTCATCGCTTCTGGTGAATGTAAGTATTTTACAAGTTTTCATTGTTATGTATTTTTATTTTATTTTATATATAAGTTACTCCAACGACTTATTCACTAATACATATTACATAAAAGAACTTATATATCTGTTAGTAAGGTGAATTTGTCACTTAAAGAAGTATACAGCTTAAACATATGAAAAAACCAAATTATTCAAATTATGAGAACATTTCCTAAGTGATTTAAAATAAACTAAACTTATTTTTTGTTACAATTAATTATAAATAAGCGTAAAGTAGCGTTAGTCTTCTTCTTTTCGTATCGACAAACTCAAATGTATGTATGTAATGACCAGTATGTAGCCACCTGCCGGGCGAGCACGGCTTCTGCGACAGGGTTGAGTCTTGCTTTTTATCACGGTATTTGCACCCAAACTGTTATAAAAATGTATGACTCAAGCCTGTCACAGTAGGCCGTACTCAGCCACCTGGACAGCTCTGTCATTTGCCACGTTAGTTGGTCCTGGGTTTGATTCCTGGATCGGGTAAAGTTTATTTGATATTTCAATATTAAATTTCTTAGTAGGACCCCAGGGTCTGGATTTATCGCCGGTTGATGACATTAGGCTCATCTCCCATACATGGGGTTTAAACATAACTGGTGAAATGTGGGTGTATAGTTCTCGCCAAACTTCTTGGCCGCCCTGAATTTGGCTATAATGGCTGCGCAGTAGTAATTCTCATACAGCACCACGCCGCGCCTTGCGCATCGGAAACCGAACTTCAGGGCGGCCAAGACGTTTGGCGAGAACTATATACTATGGTGCACCTCTACTCATCCCTTCGGCAAATACATGCCGTGTTATTTAACTTGCCTTGTTAACTATAGTCAGAATGTATAATGTATGTCAAATCTTGCAACTGAATTTGAAACAGTTATCGCCAGCCGATTAAGCCGCATAGTTGAATACAATTTTATTTAGACGACAATGCACAGTTTAGAATGATGCCACTTAGCTTTAAGTGGCATCATTCTAAATCCAATATGGCGGACCAATTATATTATTTTTTATGCAAATAATGATAATCCATGATAATGATAAATGATTTTATTTCTGTAAGTTGGTTTGTACAAACACTTTTACATGTCGATCATAATTTTTAAAACCAGATGTGGTCGGCGTTTACTACTCTGAGAAGATAGGCCGAAACAAACTCAGAGGTCACAGTCTCTTTTAAAGTCCAGACAAAATCTTGGTTAGATCATGTGAAGACCATGTAGACTGATGTCTGAAATGGTCTTTTGAGGAAAGAACCAACTAGATTAAGTGGACCTGTCCAATCAGTGCACGCATTTGTCAATAAGCGTGCAGCTCAACTCAGAATTTAAGGAGCTCAACGAATTGACGAACAATACTAAAGAAAGGACATTCGGGTAGGCCGCATAAATATTCAAACTGCCAGACCATGATTAAAAACTAACTAATATAAATTAAAATAAAAATAAAAAAAAAGAATGATTCACATAGTCTTCACATTCACAATAATTATAATAAAATAATATAATACTTTAAAAAGTAAATATTCTAGTCATTGCAAAAAAAAAGCATGGTATAGGTATTAAATTAAAGGGTTACACAGTACATACAATAAGTAAAAAAAAACCGGCCAAGTGCGAGTCGGCCTCGCGCACGAAGGGTTTCGTACCACTACGGCATAAAAATCACGTTTGTTATATGGGAGCCCTATTTATTTAAATATTTATTTTATTCTGTTTTTAGTATTTGTTGTTATAGCGGCAACAGAAATATGTCATCTGTGAAAATTTCAACTATCTAGCTATTAAACATCCGAATCAGTTATTACATTTCCGCAGTTCAAAAACCTCATTTTCAAGTCGTTGTCACACCTCTAATATAAAAGAAAGTTTCAATTCATCGATTTAATGATTTCTTCAGCTGTCGTCTCGTCTGTGATGGATTAAAATTCTGTGAAAAATCGTGAACGATAAATCTTTTAAAATGAATCTTTGTAGTTAAGGCGCCGATTCCCTTGAGTAGCTGATTTTAAAATGAGAATCACGTCTATACGGCTAGTCGTAATTTTTTGGAAAATATACATGTTACCTACATTAGATCATTTTCTTAATAATTTGATCTGAGAAAATTTTGAGTTTTATTCTTAAAACATAGTTTAATAAATTTGTAAAATTATGTCTAAAACTGACAAAAACACGACAATCGCACAAAAACCACTGGGCGTATTTTAATGAAATCGACACCATCTCAAAGACAATTTAATTATTTACATTTTGATCTGAGGCTTTTTTTTTTAAAGTCGTAGAATAATAAACATTACAAAAATCTACTAAATTTTGTGTCGCGCGGGTGTCAAACCAGTGCGCGTTTTGTTCCCTCAAGGTCATTGGCGTTAGTCGTCGTCTTAATGCATAGGGACCGAACCAAGTTCGGTTTCCATGAAACTTTTCTCTATTTCTCATAGCGTCGGCTAGTGGATTTAATGGATAGACTCGCGTTTTACCACTATCTCACCTCACCTGATGGTAAACGTTGATGTGGTCAACTATGAAGCCCTGCTTGCCTATAAAAACCTATTCACTGTTGACTTACAGACCCCGAGCAAGGAACTTTGTGGAATGAGATTAGTAAATAAACTACGGTGCTAGTAATTTTTTAGGCTGGTTTACAACTTGTACGTCGACAAAGCTAGAAGAAGCAAATAAAAAATAAGAATTTCGGCGGCACCCGTATCTACTGCTATTTGCTGCCGCCGAAAATGCCGACAACTGTCTATAGACGACCTAGTTTAGATATCTGTAATATTTATTCACAGAGCACCAAAACGCCTCAGAGTCAATGGCGCTGGCGTCTTAAAAACTGAACAAAATTGTATACTACTACAAGCAGAATTTTAAAATTTAAAAAAAGCTACATAATTTATCTAGTACATAGATAGTAGATACGCTTCGATCGGCAATCTATTGAACACGTAATTATGACACGATATCTTGCGAAAACACCCCGATTCAAACAGTAAAACGCCCATAACTTTTGAACGGCTGAACCGATTTTATTCAAATATAGCTAAGAACACTCTCGACAAAATCACCTTTCAATCAAAATCAGTTCACCCGTTTGGACGCTATGATGCCACAGACAGACGCACAAATACACAGATACACAGCAACATAGTATTAAGTTTCTTTTTTTCTTGTTTATTAAGGTGTACAATAAAGTGTATATAAATAAACGAGCAGTTGCCCGCGGCTTCGCTCCCGTGGGCCACCCCACAGGACCCGTTTTCGGGATTAAAAAATAGCCTATGTTACTCAGGAATAACGTAGCTTTCTATTGGTGAAAGAATTTTTTAAATCGGTCCAGTAGTTTCGGAGCCTATTCGGTACAAACAAACAAACAAACAAAAAAATCTTTCCTCTTTATAATATTAGTATAGATAAATAAATATAACATCCATCTTTTTCCGTCGGGATTTAAAACCCGGTATATTCATATTAAGGACAGGGCGAAAAGTCATTTGCTTATTGGTTAATATTGTTTTTTTTCTGCTCAGCCAAATGGGTCCGCAGCAACGGCCTGGTGATGCTGCTCCCCCACGGGTACGACGGCGCCGCATCAGAACACTCCTCCTGCAGGATGGAGAGGTTCCTGCAGCTCACAGACAGCAGGGAGGCAGCTCCGGACTCCGAGAATGTCTGCCTACATGTGGCCAACCCGACCACGCCGGCTCAGTACTTCCATTTGTTGAGGAGACAGGTTAGATAACACCGAATCCTACTAATATTAAACAAGTAAAAGTTTTTAAAGTTGGATGGTTGGATGGATGGACGTATCTTTGTTACTCTTTCACGTAAAACTACTAAATGGATTTAGATGAAACTTTACAGTACTAGCTCCAAAATAACACATAGGCTATAGTTTATAAGGAGTAATTTCAAGAGTGCCTCGCCGCGGGCCGGAACTAGTTTTTTTAGGGTTCCGAAGTCAACAAGGAACCCTTATAGTTTCGCTCTGTCCGTCTGTCCGTCCGCAGCTTAGCTCAGAGAATCTAAGTACTAGAAAGCTATAATTTGGCATGTATATACATATTAATAATTCCGACAAAGTAGTAACATAAAATCATGAAAAAAATTTTTTTTTCGGGTACCTCCCATAGACGTAAAGTGGGCATGTATTTTTTTTTTCTCATCTCTCCCATAGTGTGGGGTATCGTTGGATAGGCCATTCAAAAATATTATGGGTTTGTTAAAACCATTTTTCGATTCAGATATTCGTTTGCGTAAAATTAAGCTTTTAGTTGCAAATTTATGTTAGAGTCAAGTGTCCCCCCCCCCCTGCCAGCGAAATGGTTGCTCTTGGCTGTGTGAAAAAATTCACGACAGTAGTAAATATAACGAAATTAAAAGGAAAATTATCACGGATAACAAGGCTTTACAAGTTTACGAGTAATAGTCGACCAACTTATAAAATGTTCTTGGAACAGTAAAAATTTTGTACAAATGCCATTGAAAAATTACTTAAATAAAGTTGATAGCTGTGTAAAACAGAGTAAATATAATGCTTACGAACCATGTAAAAATATACAAAAATGAAATCATAACAGGCTTTACAAGTTTACGAGTAATAGTCGACCAACTTATAAAATGTACTTGGCACAGTAAAATTTTTGTACAAATGCCATTGTTAAATTACTTAAATAACGTTGTTAGCTGTGTAAAATAGATAGTAAATATATGCTTATGAACCATGTAAAAATATACGATAATAAAATCATAACATCCTTAATAATAATGATTTCAAAATTAATAATGTTTAAGCTCGAATAACGCATTGGCCAGAGTCGTTGGCAGTACCAGTCCGTAGTCCATACAGCGCATGCACGCGGTGGAGTCTATTTTGTGTTAGTGCAGAAGAATTTTCGACGTTTTGTAATTAAAACGTAAAAGTAAAGTCAAATTAGATTCGATTTCCAAGCAAATTACTTATTTTCTTTTGTCGATATCCTTTTATAAAGTCAATATTCGACTTCATTACTAATTGAGTGGCGTAAAACTTTCCAGAATGAAATAGTGAATACCGCAGATTAGAGGAGATTAGAGGTGAATACATACGATTTTTTTGTAATTCCGAAAGAGAAATAAAACAAGGAGCGTGCACGCAAGGATCAAGGAACGAACTATACCATTACCCGTGGCTCTAACGCGCGCTCGTATCGGCTCCTTTCGCAATTCGCACCCGCGGTGGTACTCAAATAGATAATATTTTTCTAACTTCAGTTGCGAAGTTGGATTTTATAACTCCTTCTTCAGTTACCAGTTAGTCCTTACTTAGTTTAAGTCAAGAGTGAATAGATTACATCTAGGCAAGCGTCATCATCGCTTACCATCAGGCGAGATAGTAGTCAAACGCGAGAATATAGAAAAAAAAAACATCATACTATGTGGGCCGGTTTTTAGGCTTTGTGAGCCGCTGAAACCGTTCTAATGTTCATGTAACAACAACAAAACCCTCTTTTTAGTCCGCATTATTATGCAACTTCGGAACCCTATTACTGCGCGTGGCCCGACACGCACTTGCCGGTTTTTTTTATTAGGGTTTCTTCTCTTGTTGGTATTGGCCAGTTATAACGATGTGAGTTTTTGCATTGCTAGCAGTACAGTGCAAAAGTTTAAAATTGTGGTATTATGACGATTTAGGCTATGGAGATTTAGGTTTTTCTGATCTTGATGGGATTCTCTAGTCTTGAATAAAGCCAAATTTCCCAGTAATGCTTTCTTCGAAAACTTTGGTAAAGGGATGTAGTGAGGTGTTAGCGTCGAAGTCTAGCCAGTCGGCTTTTACAGTTGGCGGCAGGTCTAGTTAAAATCGTTGAGAGCCTACAAATCTCACAAATGGCCAAGTAGCTGTTTTGCGCCCCGGTAATCACGCAATTGGTACATTACGCCCCGTAACACCAGTCAGTACCCACCTTTAGGTTAGGTTAGATACCTACATGTGTGCGCTATTCGAGTATAAATGTAAAACTTAGGTACACTATTATTAAATTCACCTCGTCTATTTCGCTGAGCAATTCTATTTCTGATATCTTTAGTTTATTTTTTTAAAGGAGGAGAGATCTCGTTTCTAATCCATACATAATATTATAAAGGCAAAAGTAACTCTCTGTCCGTCTATTTGTTACCCTTTCACGCTTAAACCGCTGAACCGATTTTAATATTGAACCTTGGAGAAGGACATAGAATACTTTTAGCCCGGAAATACTCATCATGTCAGCCGAAAGACGTCCACTGCTGGACAAAGGCCCTCCAGGCGTCGCTACATTGACCGATCCCGTGCGTCTCGCATCCAGCGTATTCTGGCAACTTTTCAAGCATATTCCCGCAACCTTTTCAGCGCATGCCCGCAACCATTCCAGCGCATTCCCGCAACCTTTCCAGCGCATTCCCGCAAATTCTACTCGGTCAAAATAAGTGAGCACTCGAAATGTCAAATGACGCTACACCCGCCTAACCGCTCGGCGTCCCGCGTTCTCCTCGGGAGAACGATGGCGAGAGACGAACGTCACAATGACATTGACAGCTCAAAGTGCTCAGTCATTTTGACTGTATATTATGTTACCTTGGCATAGATGCCGACTTTCACGCGGGTGAAGCCGCTGGCAGAAGCTAGTTATTTTTTATTTTTTCTTAATATTTGGTACAGTCTGTTACAAAGAAAGATGACGATGAGTAGGTAACAATACAATTTCACGATCTGATGTTCTAGCTAGGTTATTTAGTACCCAGTATTAAAAACAATCAGCCTTCGTTTCCCGAAAATAGGACAAATAGTATTGCTTAGACTTTTACATAATTATTAACATTATTGTCCCCCGGTTCACCTTCGAATTTAAAAAATATTTGTAAAAGTTCAATACAAGAACGTGTGAGAGCGCGCAAGTGTGTGTGTCAGTGTGTGTGTATGCGCGTGCGTGTGTGTGTGTGAGACTGTGAGTTAGTGTGTGGGTAGTATGAGTTATTTTATTGTTGTAAGAAGGAATTCAGCGAGAGATTAATATAACTAAAAAAAGCCCAAAACAGCATTCAATCAGTAAATTGTTAAGGCAAAGCAGCTGCTCGTCTAACACGACGATAAGTAAACCAAAGCTGGCTCAAGAAGAAACTGGTCTCCGAAAGTATCAAAGTAGGAACAACAACGAAACAAGAACTCAGCCATATTGAATCTAACTTTACTTAATTTACTTAAGTCACCACGTAATTTAACGTTTTCTTTAGATAGCTGTTGTGTGTGTCTATGGATAAACAGTATAAACGCAGGGTAGTGTTGTATGTATTTTTAGACAGATATCATGGTTCCACTGTGAGTGGGAGAGACGGAGTTTTATTCTATGGTGTGTAAGTTTTTTTTTTTTTTCCCCTATATCTCCGCCAATTATGGACCGATTTTGAAAATTCTTTTTTTGTTTGTTATGTTAATATTTCATGTTATTCCGGTAATCTATTCTGGCGTTATAGGTACTTACTAAACAACTTGCCTATTAGGTAGGTAAAACTAAAAAGGGAAAAATAAAAAGCCTTTTTAGCAAAAAAATAATACCGACTTCCAAATAAAAAACTAGAAAAGGAAGTCTGTAGTATTTTTTTGCAAAAAAGTTGTTTTTTCGCAGTGGAACCATTGTTGTTTTGAGACGTCAGAATAAGGTCCCAGGAGTGATTATATCGATATGAGTAACCGGATATAGCTCACTCACTAACCGAATGAAAACTACAGACCTTATTATTATTGAGAACTATAAGCTTTAACCAGTGGGTTTGTCCAAGTGAACGTTCGTATCTACTCCCGGCTTAAAATGTTATGTTTTACACCAAAATTTTGAAAACGTAGCAAATAGACAGATGGAGAGAGTTACTTTCGCATTTTTAACCGACTTACGAAAAAAGAGGAGTTTCTATGTTCGACTTTGTTTTTAGGATGCCGTACCCAAAGGGTAAAAACAGGATCCTATTACTAAGACTCCGCGATCCGTCTATCTGTCTGTCTGTCCGTCAGTCACCAGGCTGTATCTCATGAACCGTGATACCTAGACAGTTGAAATTTTCACAGATGATGTATTTCTGTTGCCGCTATAACAACAAATACTAAAAACAGAATAAAAAAATATTTATGTGGGTCTCCCATACAACAAACGTTATCTCTTGCCGTTTTTCGCGATAATGGTACGGAACCCTTCGTGCGCCAGTCCGACTTGCACTTGTGTGGCTTCTTTTTTGTGGTTTGTTCACCGATATCTCCGTCAATTGTGAACCGATTTTGAAAATATAGATATATTGTTATCGAAATTGGTCCCATTTGTCAGTAGGTGTCCATAAGCCAAAAAATTGGTACCTACAAAAGACACCGATTTCCAAAAAGACAATTATTTTTCACTTTGTAGTTTTTTTATTTGGAAGTGGGTAGTATTTTTTTGTAAAAATGTTTTTTTATATATATTACGCATTTATAATGGATGGATAAGCCACTGTGCCATTGAAATTTTACCAACAGTGAAATTCTTTGAATCATTCTTAGAGTCGTATTTGGCCTCTGTCTTACCTGATAGTGTACGAGGATGTGGTCGACGATGGAGCGAGCTTGCCCACAAGTAACCTATTAAAGCGCTGTCCACACATTTCCGGGTTCCCGTCTGACGGAACACGGCAGGGACGGAGAAAAATCGGTTACATACAATTTGTACGAACTTGTTCACACATCTCGGGGATCCGGATCGTTCATACAAATCGTTTGTAACCGATTTTCGTGTTCTGTACTTCGCCAGGGGCGCAGCCGAATTGCGCAAGTGAATTCGGCATGGTGAAGGGTTTGTCCGCTATCAAATCGACCAATTCCGCTGTCGGAAATGTGTGGAAAGCGCTTTACTCTTAATTTCAAAAGTATTTTCTTCTGTCTCTTCTCAGGTAGCAAGAAATTACCGGAAACCTTTAGTAGTAGTGGCACCGAAGGTGTTACTGCGATTAGGAGACGCTGTGTCACAAATGTCAGAGTTCGCGCCTGGAACACATTTCAAGAATGTTATTGGTAAGTATTGTCGGAATAAGTAGAATCATAACGTTTTAGTTTTAAGTATACTATATCAGTCTATGTGATGATAAAAGGGAGATATCTGCATAAATATTATCTATCTGATAGGTGAAGATGGGGGATATAAGGATATCTATGTTAAAAACTTTTAAATGCGCAAGGCCTTCTTGCTCTGATGTTGATTGTTGCTATGGAATGGGTGCAGTGGCGGCTTAGTGGCCGCGCCTTATAAGGCGTCGTGGGTCCAAACCCAAGCAGGCGCTTTACTATGTGTACACTATTTCATCACCACTGGTCTCAAAACGGTGAAGGAAAACATCGTGACGAAACCGGCATGTCCTAGAAACAAAAATTTGAATACATGTGACATCCACCAACCCGCATTGGGTCCGCGTGGTGGATTACGGCCCATTCCCTCACAGAGAGGAGGCCTGTGTCCCAGCAGTGGGAACAATAAAAAGGCTGATGATGATGATAGAATGGGTGCCACGTGTGTTGACTTCTTAATATTTGCTTCTATAACTTTTATATATTTATTATAATCTTTATTGTACACCACACTAAAACGTACAGGACACACGTTCACAAACACAAGTTTTCAATGGGTGGTCTTATCGCACTAGGCAATCTCATAAATACAACCTTTGGATAGACTGAACGAGAGGAGAAGAATTAAGGGCTGTCAGTGTAAAAAATATCAAAAATAATATTACTGACTTAATAACATACAATTCTATAACTTTTCTTCATCTATAACAGTTTCTATTTTCACTACACTCTACCAATTATTCCCTAAGTACTCAGACCATGTCTGATTACTTCAAAGCACAAATCAAGAAACACAAACATTTGGCAGAAATACGAGAAAAAAGCAAATACGACAAAACTGAGAGGAAAGTAGGAAAATGTACCCCTTTTCCGTAAGTATTCTCTAACGGAAATGTCGGCAAATAACTCAACTTCTAAACATACGCTGTTCGTTATGTGACAACAGAACAAACAAGTTGATTTATTTATAAATGTCTGCATACGTACCTACATGAAACACAAGTTTAAGTAAAAGGAAGTAATCGTTTATCTTGTTGCAACTCGTTCACTTGGTGTTTCGTAAAAAGAAATGTGTTTTGATTTTTTTTGGAGAAATATTTCTTTATACGGACACATAATTAGTTTTGCTATTTTCTTTGTGCTGGATTTTTATATGTTAATGTTAATTAATTACCGGGGCTGCTTCAATTTTACAAGTAACAATAATATTTCGAAACACAATAAAACAATTATATATTTATTTAACCCACGGTACAAATCTTTAACTACATTTAACCAAAAGACAACGATTTTGTCACCATTTACAGCCGAAATTCATTTACTAATCACTGCTAGGTAGTCAGGTTAGGTACTTTAACTTTTTGCCCATTTATAAAAACATTATATAACTAACTGACAATATAATATGACTATATTTAATTAATTCTTCCCAGGTGACACCCTAGCCGACCCGCTAAAGGTCAAGCGAGTGATTCTCGTATGTGGCAAGCATTACTACGAACTACATAAGGAGAGAGTTCGAGCCAAGATAGACGACGTCGCCATCGTCAGAGTTGAGGCCCTCGCACCGTTCCCTCTGTATGAGCTGCAGACGGAGCTTGCGAGATTCAAGAATGCTAGAAGTAAGTAATTATATTCATCAGAGGAATAGCAGCATTATTTAAAGGCATACTGCAGTAGGGAGGACCTCGGTCAACCAGACTAAGGACAAACTACTAGACGAAATCTACGAAATGCAACATGTTTGGTAGAAAAGTGTTCACACCTCTGCTGAGCTACTTTACATCTGTGCTGTGTTACATTCAAATACAAGCAAGAACTCCACATAGAATTGGTATGTTTGAACCCGGATCATCAATCCGCCGAAAGATGTCCACCGCTGGCGACTGGAGGGCCCATTCAACCCATACCGCAGAAGCCACAAGTAATGTTGGTCCTAGTCAAAGTCTTTATTCAATGGAACAGCCCACTACTAGTAATTGCTGAAAGATAGGTGTGTTACTTAGAGCACGGAAAAGCCTCGACTATCACTGCTGGAGACGGCATTTTTAAACTACGTTACTTATGTATACGTTTGCTGTTAAGGGTGTGTGTATTATCAGAAGGTTTGGCAAATGAAAGAGCGTGTTCTCAGTTAAAGGTTTGATGAACGACTGAAGTTGTATACAGTGGTTGAGAGGACTTAGATTTAACTAACGAGCTACGTTATACGTAAGTTAAGATTACACGCTGCACACGTATAGAAACGCTTTGAATAGCGAAGATGGCAGAAGTGTGGCTCAGCGCACTCTCGGCGGGCAAACACAAACAAAAACAGGCAAACACAAACACCCATCCACATGTTCGTGTTTGTTGTTTTGTGTTTGCTGTTTGCCATTGTTCGCCAAGCGTGTGGAGCCGACTTTAAATGCAAATGTGTACAAACAGCGAGTCAACGTCGTGTCAAGTCCGAGTCACATTCGGTCAATGTCGCTTTTACAACATGGCAGCTTTATGTGAATTTGCACTAGAAACCTGCAATGCCGATTTAGAAATTTTCATTGAAATCTGAATATCCATTACCCACCCATGGTACTTGTTGCAAACCAACGTATTCACGCGAATCGGACGTCTATCAAAAGAGCTATTGTAGGTTTAGAATCGGGGAGAATATTATTACATAGTTTTATGTACTAGATCATATACGAGATATACCATGCATGATATGGGTAAATTTCGATGTATCTAGCTGTTTCTAATATAAGCAATGCTACAAACAATCTGTGACCAATGCCCGTCTGTCTATGGATAAGAAAATACGAAATCCACAATATCATCGAATAAAAGTGCTGTTCTGAATAAAACAGGCCTAGAGTCTGTACTTTTATTGCGTTCAAAGCTGAATAACTCCAATATTAGTCATATTTTATTACTTAGAATATTTGTTACGAAGTTTCTGATATAACCATGAATATTTATGTGCCCCCACATCATTTGTAACGAATTTTGTTCACTTGAGCGTAATAAGCTTAAAACTTTTGCAGAATTTATATGGAGTCAGGAAGAGCACCGGAATATGGGCGCTTGGAGTTTCGTCAAGCTTCGGTTCGAGAACCTTCTAGGAAGAAAGGTAACTCGAGTTTTGAACCTATTCTTCGGGTAAACTGGGCTTTTATACAAAATTATGAAAAAATTGTGTTCCTTTATTTATTTTGACATTCATCCGAAAATATTTTGTCTTTTAGGAATAGACAGACTCTGGAGTTTCCAGTTTGTGTTTATGATTTTAATAGTTTAAATCTATCCAAATTAGAATTTGATTCCATTATTAACAAATAGTGAAAAAACTATTTTGACTTAGTTGATAAGGAAGTCCTAAAGTTCGCGGACTAGTTTACTTAAAGTGCATTTGCATTGTAAGAAAAATATACCGCATACTTTTTGACCTCCTTTAGTACGTAACCCCGTACCTACTTGGGTCACAAAGTACCAAGTTACGATCCTTAAACCGTATATAAGTAAACGCTATTTATAACCAAATATCGCGATACAAATTCCTGAAACGATTTCTGATATAACTAAATATCGTATCCGTATGAGCAAACGACATCATTTAGATCCTGAACTCGTAACATTGTATGGTTGTAGACAGTTTTATCTGATCAGAACATTTGGACCCGATTTCATTATGATAAATGGCCGGCCCTTGCTACATTTGTGTAGCAAAGTCTAGAGTCTATGAACCACGAATCAAATTCGATTTATTTTAGGGTTTTTAATCCCCCCTCCCCCGTGGTCTTCGCTGCAGTGGCGCTACCGCTATCCAGTTCACTTTTAAGTCTGATTACACGAAGTACCTTACAAATTTCTTAGTCTCCGTACTCCTTACGTATCTTATTTTACGTGGCCTACTATTTCTTTTTCTTTATTAAAAAAAACGTTGCCCCACACTAGGAATTTCTTCCTGTATCGTGGGTGCTTTAACAAACATATAAACTCACATACACAACACCCAGAACCGGAACAACTATCTGTAGGTCATACAAATATTTGTTCCGTGCGGGAATCGAACCCGCGACACGCAGCGCAGCAGTCAATCGCTCAACCACTGCGCCAACCGTGCGCCCAAATAACGTTGCAACTATGCAACCCGAATAAAGTCAATTCACAGTAAAAGTTCTTATACAGGTTGAAACTGCCCATATTCTAGGGGTAGAATATAATAACTCATGCCATGATAAAATATTAGTTAGCTAGTAAGTTTTAAGAAGCATGACTGACCGAGCAAGTACTTAGGTACTGCTCCAGGCGTACCTTACTCAATTATTTATAGCGATAAATAATTATGCCAATAGGATCCCCGTCAGCAAGATGAATAGTTTAATTCTCAAACCCAAAGCATTTATTTCATCTAAACCATTTACATACATTTTAATTTTCGTTCCAAAGTGTACATTTCTATTGTCCCCGTCACGAGAAGCTATAAATTTTATATCTCGCTGTAATTTTGTATGTTTTGTATCGCTAAAATATAACCCGACCAAGTGAAATTGCACGTAAGTTTCGTATTACAGTTCTCGCCAAACTTCTTGGCCTCCCTGAAGTTGGCTACAATGGCTGCGCAGTAGTAAATCTCATACAAAAACAGCACCGTTTGGTGCCTCGCGCATGCGGAAAGCCAACTTCAGGGCGGTCAAGAGGTTTGGCGAGGGCTATACACTTATTTATCTTTGTTGATTGAATTTGGGATTATAATTATAGCTACGTAACTTAGTAGAAGTTCTTTATTTACAAAATTTATAGCTTCTCAGTGAAAAGAGTGTGGTAGAAACTCCATTGACATTTTTTTAAACAAAAAATTATGATTTTAGTCATGCCTTTTTATCATCTTTACAGTTGGTATACGCCGGCAGAGCAGAGGCACCCACTCCTGCTGTAGGTGCTTCCGTGCTGCATCGAGCTGAAGTGGAACACATCCTAAAAGAGCCCCTTTATAACATTAAATAAATAATACCAGCCTATGTGCATCTGTCTTTCCCCTCGAGGAATACAGTCTAGCGTTATGTTTATGTAAATACCAGTCTGTTACTGTCTCACTGCATGCCAAAAAAAAGGCTTATACAGAATAGACTTGCTCAAGGCCGGTTGGCTATTCCAGACTTATAAAGGGTCTTTCAACAAGGACGGGTCGATGTTAAAATTGAATAAAACAAGATGTGTGTGAGATATTAACGAAATTTATTTTTTATTTAAAAGGCCCATTTATGCCATTATGGATGGAATATGACATCGTTCAAATGTCCGCCGCGGCTTCGTATGGTGGCACGAATCCGAGAGGTCCAATTTTTAATGACTCTGCTGCATAGATCGAGCGAGCGCTACAGATCAATGATAAACAATTTCATTTGGCCATCGCTCGGCTTCAGCCGGATCTATGCAGCAGAGTCATTAAAAATTGGACCTCTCGGATTCGTGCCACCATACGAAGCCGCGGCGGACATTTGAACGATGTCATATTCCATCCATAATGGCATAAATGGGCCTTTTAAATTAAAAATAAATTTCGTTAATATCTCACACACATCTTGTTTTATTCAATTTTAACATCGACCCGTCCTTGTTGAAATACCCTTTAGCTCGGCCAAGATAACTGAGCAGCCGAAATGTAAAACGACCCCACTCCGAGCCTCGTGAGCCAATAGCGAGACGAGACTCGAACGTCAGAGTGACACTGACATTTTGGGTGCGTAACTTATCCGAGCTATACTGCAAGTTCATATTTCCTCCCGATAAACCCTTCACTGATGTCATCTTATATAGATAAATAAAGAAAATTATTAATACTGTTTTATGTTATGCATTTAACAATTGAATTTTATACCTGCCGAATGATATGTTATTTTTTAGGATAAAGTTTCATTGTAAATATTTGTATTTATTTTCAAATGTATTAAACGGTTCTGATACCTACTGTGAGTATCTATGTTTATTTTTCAAAATATCTTAGGCCCATTTGCGTGAAAAACTTAACGCAGAGTTAGTAGCTAGCATGAGGTTAAATTAATATATGTCATACTTACATAAATGTCATTTATTAAATGGGGTTAGCTACTAACTCGGAGTTACTTGGATAACTCAAGGTTGCGCAAGTGGGCCTTAATAGCTAATCGTAGTGCCTATTTATATGATCTGGGGGGTGACCATAAGCTCTTAGAGTAAGGTTATTTTGAGTGTGTATATGGGACAAGTGTATATGACTTTTATACATCTATCACCTACGCACACTCAAAATAACCTTAATCTTAGAGCTTATGGTCTTCCCCCTGTTTTAAGGCCTCCGCAGACAGACACGACACGATAGTTCGACAACGATTGGATAACCTTTTTCTTGCGTAGATATTGTTTCAAATATATCCGTAGCACATTTATACAAAGAAAGGTTTGTCACATCGTAATCGCATCATCGCGTCGCACCTGCCTGCGGCAACCTATAAAACATCTAAAGCCCAAAATTGAAAAAAATCCTAGTTAATAACGATTCAAAGTCATATAAAAAGCTACAGAGGAAAATAACATTCATAAAAAGAATAAAAAAAGCAAGTGACATAGTTTTCCCGTTTTATCGTTATGCAAAAGCAAAACCCGTTAGCTGCGAGGGCATCCCATTGGCAATATATTACCCTCTTATGATCTACAGAGGTGAACAGACTAGCTGGAAACGAGCCAAGAGTAACATAACCATTGTGAAAGTAGGACGTGAGGACATGAGGATCTTAGGATCAAAGCACACTCAGACAGTGTCAAAGCGACGCGAGCGTCTCAAAATATACCTAAAGACCGATTTTGGCCACGGCGGCGGCGGCGGTCAATCTCAATGGAGACATCGGCGCGGTATTATAGTGCACAAGTGTGTCCGCAAACACAGGAGCATTTTCTGTTCCCTCACTTGAATAGCCCGATGGGCCAGCAATCCGACACGTCCGGAGAGAGATCAGGCGTAAAACGAACAGTTGAATGAGCTTATCGAGGTGATATCACACCACCAACTTTCAAACTCCAGCCTAATACTAAAAAATGCTTAATGAAAATACCCAAATATCACTTTTTTCATTTCCTAGGAATCCTAGGAACCTCGCGCTCAGCGGTTGTACTTGCGACCGCGAGACCATCGAGGCACTCAAAATGTACATAAAATATTGACCCCTATCCAAAGATTTAAACACATCTATGCAAATGACAACGACAAAAAGTCAACTAGGCTGCAAATCTCTAACGAATTCGCGTACAACTTAAACAATTTGACGCGTAGCATTACGTCGACTCTATGTCTGAGTGTGCTTTAATCTTTAACCCCTCTCATCAACAGGGGGACAAAATTAGGTACGTTCAAATATTCTAGGTAGTTTCGAACAGGGTTTACTAGTTTAGTTTTCGGAATATCTGTAGTTTGGTGTGGTTTGTGTTGTATCTATACGCACCTACTTGAATTGTTAAGTAAGTGGTAAAATTTATCTAATTCATACGTGTTTATAGGCATTTACTAAGTTAGGTATGCCTGTAAGGTATGTATGTAGGTATGGTAGGTTTGCTTAAAACAGGTATCCTTAGGTAGAATTAATTCACACTTGTCTTGTCTTCTGATTTCACTCTTCAGTATTTTCTAGATCTAAGGTTCCAGATCGAAAACTAACCGACAACGAATATTTTTTTCCAATAAAAAAAACTTTTTTTAAACATGCTTTTTAGCTTAACGTGCATTGTCATACAAACCAAACGTGTATGCAAAATTACATCTTAATCGGTTCAGGATAACTGCTTTAAAATTCGGTTGCAAGATTTGACCTGAACGTACATACATTGCAAGTTAATAAAAAGCTTGTAAAATAGAAGATACATTTTGATGCCACTCTGGGCGAGTGGCATCGGGCGGCGGGCGAGTTTGTCATTGCACTTGAATTGATTGTAAACAATAAACTGAATAAGTGGTGGTCCAGCGCGTTCTTTTCCACAAGAGTGTGGATATAGAAAAGGTGAAAAAAAATAATTATAGGTACAGTCGGTAATAGCTGTTACCTGAACCACCCTAAAAACGAACGAATTTGAACCCTCTGCCTGTAACATCACGGATTATTTAATTTGTATAAGTTTATCAGACTAGCGCTACTCGTTAAACATATACAATAATAATACAGATACGCAAATTTGATGTTTAATGCGTTAGCGTTAGGATATTTACAATTATTTATTATGCGATTTTGATTTTTATGCTGTAAGATTAAAAGTTTATAAGAGTATTGTGATATAATTAGTGTCATTGCTACTAATAGATTATTTAAACGATTATATTCTAGATCTGGTCTCGTGGTTCGTGTATGAGAATGAGGCGAACAAGATGCGAGTTCAAATACTGCGTCGAGAATATTATTGTTTTGCTTTCAATTTAGAATCTATTCAATAATAAGTATTTTTTACATAATTGTAGAATACGTAGTACATAGACGGACACATTCTTCAAATATAACGTTTCTGAAATGGTAATATTTTCGCCTAACTTGTAATAGTGGCTTGTAAGAAAGACAAATATGCGTATTCAATAACTGGTAGTCAAACGTTACTAAGGTTAAGAGTAGCAAACATTTTAACCTTGAGTTACTAAATTGCGAAAAACTTTTTTTCCAATTTGTTATTTAAGGTTATCATAATTGTTATTGTTTTTCATTTCTGTTGTTATTTGTATTTAATTTAATATAAATATTTTTTTATTCAAAAAAATATTTTAATATATGTACAATTTTATATTCTCAAAAAAAACATATAAAATATGAATCCGAAATAAATTATATTTTGAATTAAAAAAACATAATTGAATATTGTAAACATAAAGCAACTAGAAGTGGAAGGTTACTTTTGAACTCGCAACCATGTTGACACAGGTTCACTGATGCAATCACTAGACCAAATCGACTTAACAAATATTGTTGAAATTAACAATTAAAAGTCCAGCATGGTGACAAAACAGTATTCAATCGCTAACGTTACGTGTTAAAGATGAAATTTGCATAACTGTATTCTATCATATTTGCCTACCTTGAACAAGTCGTTCTAGTTCGAAAAGCTCATGCGTATCGAATAACACTTATCTATAGCTAATTGCAGTAGCTTCAAAATTGTCTAACTGTTAGTGGATCGGCTTACGGCAGGGTGGTTCAGGTATCAGCTATTACCGACTGTACCTAACATCGACGAAACAAAACTGCAAATTCATACTGCTTACCGCATCACTAAACTATAGACAATTTCAACTATAGCCTTGTCGTTATTGTTGTAAGTCTTTGGTCCACTCTGGCATTGACAACTTCACAAGTAGGTACATCAATAGGTAGGCATATTCAATGCACTCTGTGGGTACATCGGTTTAGTTCTCGACAAACTTCTTGGCCGCCCTCAAGTTGGCTACAATGGCTGCACAGTAGTAAATGTCATACAAAAACAGCACCGATTCATGTCTTGCGCATCGGAAGGCCAACTTCAGGGTGGCCCAGAAGTTTGCTCAGAACTATACATCTATGTTTAGCGTGAAATTTTAAAACAACAGACAACTTCTGGTACAAAATGGTGCCACAAAGTACGTAAGCGGTGGCGCGCATACTTTGCTAGGAACGCTAGGAGCCATCATGGGAGTAATCCTCTCAGGCTTAAAAACATCATATTGTTTTTCTTTCCTTTGATATTCAATCAGGTTTTAAGTATGGTTATCAATTCCTTAGTACCAATAGTACCACGAAAGCCTTTGTTAGATCGATATGTTCCTCCTGCCGTTGCTAACGCTACCAAAGCTGTTTACTTACTGAAACAAAATTCCTGAACAAAATGCATGAAAATGGCTGGTAAACCGAAGAAAGATGAAGAAGATGATGGTGATAGTAAAAAAGAAGAGAAGAAAACTAAGAAGAAAGGGAAGAACAAAGGCAAATGTAATGTGGATATGCTGACTGATGCGGCCATGGATAATGTTTACTACGCCTGCCATAATGTGCAGGAGCTGCTGGCTGCAAGGGGATTCCATCCACCAGACTTCGTTAAGAAGAAGAAAAAGCGTTGATCTTATGTTTGTGAAGTGGGAATTGTTATTGTGATAAAAGAAATAAAGATAAAGAGTTTATTTGCACCAGTTATGACGCATGCCAGTGTTTTTTTTTATTTGTGCCTCGCCGAGGAAATAGAGATATAAAAAGAAATTATTAGAACTATACTTCTTATAATATAGCTTTATCTCTGCGACATGTGTCAAACTGACGTAAATGTTATTGTTACGTTATTGTTAGCCTGTCAAGCGCTATTGTTACTGTATTGATACTGACAGCTGTCGCAGAGGTCATGCTATCTTGAAGTATAACAACTAACATTAATAAAAATAACTATGCGAGGTTAAAAAGGTAAGGTCTGGTAGTACCTACCAGACATTACTGGCCGTTAAAATACCTTTTTTTTTATCTATTATAGGCTCGCGCTTGACCATTATCTCACCTGATGGTAAGCGATGATGTGGTCGACGATGGAGCACGCTTGCCTAGAAGTGAAATATACCTACCGTACAATGAAGTGTAGTACTCCATAGTCCCAATAGCATGGTTGTAATGAAAATCCAGTGATTTAGCTCTATTACGCACTAACGGTTGACCTTCTAGGCGGTTCATTTAAGCGGCCAGCCGCCTAATCCGGTTGGAATAGCGGCTCACCGCTATGGCGGCCACCCGCGATAATTTAATAATGAAATTTTAATAATAATGAAATAATTTATTTGCTTTAACACTTCCGAAGTTTGTTTTTACATTAATTAGGTGGTACCCACAATTTCAGGAATATTAATTTAAAATAAATGAAAGTTACAGGGTCACCTACAAATTATCAATTTTGAATCTTAAAAATAACATAATGGTAGGTTGGAAGGTAATAGATTGTGTTTTGCGTGATGAAACCGCATAAAGCGGTTGGACGACTCGAAGGCGTGTTGGTCCATAAACGAAATGGACACCGTCGAGGTAGCTTGTGTTATCTATTATTACACCCGAAAACACCGACAAAAAAATAAAAATAGATACTGGATTCATCTTTTACTAGAAACGCGCAACGAATCTGGCCAGTTCGCAAGTTGTTTTCAAGAACTGAAGAAGCTCCTTCACAATTCCAAATAGCTTCTCGTTGAAGAATTTCAACAATTAATGTTTCAATCAAAAGTTCATGGCTGCGAGTTGCGCACGAATACGACAAACATCAAAGTCGTGGTGGCCCAGTGGCTAAGACCTCGCCTCTCGTGAGGTCGTGAGTTCACCGGGCCCGTACCAAAGTGACTTTTGCAAATTATTCATATGTACATTCTAAGTTTATCTTGGACATCACAAGCAACGGTGACGGAAAATATCGTGAGGAAACCTGGACTTATATATTTAATTTAAGTCTGAAATAGCCAAGTCAAGAGGCCTGTGGGGTTCCCAGAGGCGACTTAATTAACTCTAACACCAGAGGTGGCCACATCCTCACACGACAAGAAGAATAATCAACAGCGCGGCGGTTCGCCGCAAAGTCATTCACCCATGAACTGCCAGTTCGCATAAACGAGATGGAGGCCAGCCGCGAAGCAGGCCACGGCCCTGTATTCAACGGCCGCGGTTGAAATCTTATTGCGGTTAAGTAAAGCGGTAGCAAAATAAAATGGAAAAGCAGCTAGCCGCGCGGTTAGCCGCCCCCGCGGTTTACCGCTAGTGCGTAGGAGAGCTTAATAGGTTCTCTATGTTCTTCAAGTTCGTCAGGCATGACCAAAGATGGATTTGTGTGGTATAATAATAAGTTATTTTTTTAATATTAAGTAAACTATAAGTCCTCCTACGGGCAGCCAACCGCTAGTACGTAGGAGGGTAAATATATATCTGAGTTTAATTTGTGCCTATTGATCTTAAATCTATAAAGCGGTTCCGCACTGCATCCGAACCGATTCCGGGTTTGAGTGCCGAGTTCGAATCGGTCGGACGATGTTCGCCTGTATCTTACCTCACCTCTTACAAGTCGTACTACGGCTACTTCGGACCAAGTTTCTCGGACTCGGATCAGATGACGTGCGAAACCGCCCTTAGCAAATCAGCAAGGGCTATTCACGGATATATGAAAAAAGCCTACAAACTTTTTAGAAAAAATACTGGTTAAATTCTGAAACGTCAAAAGACTACCTTGATGAAATTAAATGTCACCAGTCATGTCAAAATTCTCAATCTTATTTAGTTCAGGAAAATAGCAATTAAAATGAAATAAAATGTATGTGATTGATAACAACCAAAAATGTGCAACCCCGTTCTTAGAAAAAGATCTCGTTTTCATAATTCGTTGTTGATAAATCAAGAAAATAAAATGCTTTAAATAAACCGAATCATGTTCAAAAAATTAAGCAAATAAGGTAAGTTATTTACCTACCTTTTTTACATAGTTTTGAATGAAGCCTTTGCAAGCTGCTTGTATCACAATAAAAAAAAAATAGATGCAATAAATTTAGGTACTCAATCAGGCCGTATAAATACAATGAAGTATTGAAAAAACAATGATTTTTATACCAGTGGTTTCGCCCGTGTGAAAGTTAGATAGTATCCCAAGGAAGCGTCCTCCCGGGATGAAAAGGTTGTATCTACTCGTACGTATATTTATACCAAAATTCATCATAATTGGTTCAGTGGTTGCGCGAAAATGTAACCGATAGACAAACAGAGATACTTTCGCATTATATATGCACAATATCTACTAGTTTTAGTATAGATAATTGCCTGTTAAGGTAGCACTAGTCGATCATTCTTTCATACGAACTATGTCTGGCGATTACGCTCTTAACGATGTACGTTCGAAATAAAAATGATATCAATTTGTCTCATCATTATCTAGCCCTGTATGGAAACAAAAAAGTAAAAGATAAATTATTTGAAATTTATGAGCGTCGAAAGTTCCATATTACAACACTAATTTTGACGCATCTTTGGGCGGAAATAAAGATCATAAGAAGAAGGAAAATTGCAAAACAGCCACCATACAGGGATAGATTAGTATTTCAACAATGCAAATAATTTTGTTTTGAAAATATACATTTAGTAGTTTTTCCATGATATCCATACTCCCAAGGTCAGTTTATAAAATTTCGCGCGCTCGTTTTCGTCCTAAATCGTCATCCATTTCGCTACAAATTTGCAAAAGTGTGTCTGAGTGTGCTTCTTACTGCTCATCGCAGCATCTATCTCTTTCGCACGTGTTGTCGAATGAAATAGCATGCATTTTAACTCCGCGCACAAAATAGTTCGTGCCGTAGACTAGGGCAACCTTAAGGGATTATCTCTACATTATTATGTACAAAATTGTAGATGTTGTATTGTTCTATGTTATTTTTGTATTATGAATTTCGTAAGAAAAATCAAGAGAAATCTATCTTCATTCAACTTATCAATGAACTCATCAGCATCAATCCTTATTTGTAATGTATTCAATTCTCCCCAAACCTATATATCGTTAAAAGTTTCCCCTCTCAAATACGTTCTGCTCTCTCAAACTCAGATTGAATTTAAATTGTCTTCCAAAGTAAACGTTCTGTGGCCTTTACACGAAAATACATTGGGAACGTTTTTATATTTCACAATTGGGACAGCCTGCTTTGATTAGGCGAAACATTGGGGCTCTTGACAATAACTTTCTGTGAAGTTTATTGCTCGTCTCGCCTTAATGACATTTACAATTTGGCCACTTTTATTGGTTTTCAGTTGAAGAGGTCTGAGATAACAATTTGCTTGAAGCTCTTTGGGAACATTTTCAGGACGAATACGAATGTAAATTTTAGTGGTAACAATTTAAATCATTCGTTTTTTCTCACCGTAGATGAACCGTAATGGGTCGCACAAAAAATATCGTAACGATTTTAAATCTTTGAACCTCTTTGCTTGTGACTGGTGAAGGAACCCTATGATAATATGGACCGAGGGTGCTCAAATCGTTCATCGTGATCGCCCGGTCGATCGCTTTATGTCCTAATATTCTGAGGGGTCGTCCTCAAAATATTTTACCCGATGGCATAAGTCTGAATACCATCGATAGTTATTATAGACCAACAACAACAACAACAACAACAACTAGCAGAACAACTTAGTACGAATTCAGAGCCTTCTAAAATACTTATGAAACTTGGTAGGTAAATATATTTTGTACCAGTCGAGTCGTTGACATGCTGCTTAGCATGATTTCAGTGCATTTTCAGTGTACCGGCTGGATATCACGTTCTTCTTTTATTATTACGAGTCATTGTCATGGCAAAGAATACCCATTACCTACCATTTCATGACCAGTATTCATTCAACTCTGTTATTCTAAGGTCATCTTCTGCACAATACCGCGGCGCAGTTACACTAAAATGGTCAGGTAGTACGGATCGATTTTGCGGTGGAGGGAATTTGGGTGATACATTTACGGTAGGAACCGTTTTTCTTTACATATTTAAAGGACTGTTACTTTCATAGAACCAGTTTCTGTATTGAGACTTTGTATTTAGAAGGCCAATATTTGACAGGTTTTCAGGCTAGACTTGGACAAATAACTTCTCAAAATCTAATCTTAATTCAGAAATCAGTGGTGAGACAGTTTCAGTATTTACTTAAGTAAGTAGGTGTTCCCAACTTGCTGAGTTTAGAAGACGTTAAATCGTTTCCCGGGTCTTGGCGAGCATTATTACCTAGGTGATTTTCTGGTGGTCGTGGTTGTGATTTAGAATAGTGTGTCAACCTTGAGCCGTGATTTTATCAACAATATAAAAAAATATTTTTAAATATTTTTTACCTTTACCTATGTGCTAATAATGCTGCCGTTTCTCGTAGACCACATCATCGCTTACCATCAGGCGAGACAGAGTGGTCAAACGCGAGAATAAAGTAAAAATAAACAAAAAAATGCTGCTATGCACATTTACCATATTTTAACAGTATGTAGAGAAAAAGTAAAAAATAATGATGATAAAAGTAATGTAATGTGAAAGTGTTTCTTAGGACACACTTTTCAACCATTTTGGTGTTGACACCAGTATCACCAGACTATTTGATGAGCTAACACGTGAACACGCTACATAGAACTGTCCATGGCAAAAGCAATTCTCCCTCAAATCTACACCAGCATACTTCAGAGTTTGTCCTTGAGCCTTATTAATTGTCATGGCAAAGCAGACTTTCCCGTCCCTATTTAATTCCTATATTTATGCGTTGAGCCATTTTATAGTTACAAACAGACTTTAAAGACTTGAAAGTATTTTTAATAATTTTTCCTTTGTAAAAGAAGGACTTTTGTACACAACATTTCATCCCCCATGATCCGCCGCGGAATTCCCAAAAAACTTTAATTAGCGTTAGATTTTAATCTTCAGCCCAAACCCAAAATTCGAAGATCCTAACTTCAAAACTGAGCAACTTTCATCCCCTATCACCACCTTAGGGGTGGAATTCACAAAAATCTATTCTTAGTGGATGCCTGCACAGTATAAAGTATCTATGTGCAAAACCTATGTGCCAAGTTTCATGATTGAAGCTTCAGCCGTTTGGGCTGTGCGTTGATGGTCAGTGAGTGAGTCAGTCAGTCAGTCAGTCACTTTTTTCTTTTATGTTTAGATAGATAGAAGATTATAGTTACCAACAGACTTTAAAGACTTGAAAGTATTTTTAATAATTTCTCCATTGTAAAAGAAGGACTTTTGTACACAACATTTCATTCCCCATGATCCGCCCCCCAAGGATGGAATACCCAAAAAACCTTAATTTGCGTTAGATTTTAATCTTCAGCCCAAACCCAAAATTCGAAGATCCTAACTTCAAAACTGACCGACTTTCATACAAACTTTCATCCTCTATTTCACCCCCTTAGGGGTGGAATTCACAAAAATCCATTCTTAGTGGATACCTGCACAGTATGAAGTATCTATGTGCAAAATTTCATGTCTCTAGACGATTTCATTATTCCCATGACACCCCCATGAGGGTGAAAAGGGGGATTACCCCTTTTCACCCTCATAGGGGTGGAATCTTCAAAATCGCTGAGACACGTGTAAATTATTTTATAATCTTCAGCCTAAACCCAAAATATGAAGATCCTGACTTTAAAACTGACGGATTTTCATACAAACTTTCATCCCCTATTTCACGCTCTTAGGGGTGGAGTTTCCAAAAATCCTTTCTTAGTGCTCACCTACACTACCAAAAGAACCTATGTGCCAAGTTAATGATTGAAGCTTCAGCCGTTTGGGCTGTGCGTTGATGGTCAGTGACTGAGTCAGTCAGTCAGTCAGTCACTTTCTTCTTTTATATGTTTGTTTGTTTTTGTGTTGTTTTGTTGTGTTGTTGTGTTTGTATCAATTTTTAATCATGCTTTTTTGGTGTTCTTCTCAGCAAATCCTTTCATTTGATACCCATATCATGGCAGTACACAAAAAATAACTAGTCCACCATCTTGGGCCGTCCGCCATATTGGATTAAGAATGACGTCACTTAGCTAACCATGCATAGTCATCCAAACTAAACGTGTATGCAAAATGTCATCTTAATCGGTGGAGGATAACTGATTTAAAATTCAGTTGCAAGATTTGACCCGAACACATACATACATACTTTGCAAGTTAAATAAAAGCGTGTAAAAACCAACTAATAATATTTTTAGAAGATACTGAGAGGCTATAGGTAACAAATTTACCTATTCATACTAATAACGTCAGTCCATTTTACTTCTTAACGGAAACTTGGGACACGGGTAGATCAAGTCCTGGATAAGGAAATAGGACGCATTTTATCCCGGTGGTGTTTTCTGTTGGGATAATGACAGACTTTTCACGCGGGCGAAGCCGGGGTTAGAAGCTAGTTATCCATAAAATGGCGATACATTTCCGCCTCGACGTTCATTTGATTTAAATTTTTTCCAACAACAGTATTGAGCAGACTAAGGCGGGCCGCATACGTACCTTTTCCGCATTCGATTTCCGAATTCGTTTTTCGTATTCGGAATCCCGAATGCACCGTACGCTAATAAAATACATTGACTGCCGCACACGTCCGTTTTGTTTCGAACGGAACACTTTCCGTACGTACGTATCGAATGCCAGCCAAACAAGAAAATCTAACGTCTGCGCTAGGTTCACGGAATTCCGAATCTGTATTCCGTATTTGGAAATCGAATGCGGAAAACGTACGTATGCGGCCCGCCTAAGACCCTTCATAAACTTTAACGTACCGAAAACTGGTTCAGTGTGACAGAAACCCGCCCTCATATAGATACTGTAAGCTTCCATTTACCAAGTCCCTCTTTGAAACTTTTGAGTAAATCTACACAATGATTTGGGGAATAAGGATGTTTAGTGTTCTCGAAATTCGTAAAATTGTAATTTGTATCTATTACTAATTCTAACCACTCATAACACATTCATAGCACTCGCTTGTTGTATAGCGAGTGCAATAAAAATAATAGCTCGGTTGTACAGTATGAGATTTATCATTAAGTTTAATTTTTTGTTTTTAAATTTATGTATGTTTAATCAAATTAAATCAAAGAGCCGACGTAGAGTCAGAGCTCTCTGGCGCAGACGTATAAGAAACCGACTCCAGCTGAACTGGGAAAAGGGTTAGACAAAGAAGAAGAAGAATAAATTTAAAATCAAAAGTTATTTGATCAAATAACCCTCAGTGTCCCTCCTTAAAATTATCGCAGAATTTTCAAGCACGCGTTATCTGCTGTGATTGGTTGAATGAATTTTCACATTATCGTAGAATTATTTTGTCACATTAATTCTACGATAATTTTAAGATGGGAAACTGAGGGCAAGGCTCACATCTCTTTTTGAACGACATAGTTCTACATAAATACATTCCCCCAAAATGCCCGCCTGTCACCATTCCTCGTTCTGTCCTGGTCGTTAGCTGGGTAGAAGAATATAATTCATTCATCAAGACTTGCTGGCTTGACAGCCTAGTATGAATAAGTATATAACTTAATTTTGATTTTAAGTCATAAAAACACTACCTACAAAGCGAAAAATAATTTTCTTTTCCGAAGTCGGTGTCTTTGGTACCTACCTATTCTTTGTCGTTTTTCGACACCGACTTCCGAACTGAAAGTTGTTTTCAAAGTCGGTTTGTTTTTTTTTTGATTAAATTGCTTTTCAATTATCTCTTTTTAATTTTGGTACCTCCAATTACCATGAAAATCATTTATAGCCAAAGTAAATCTTATGACGATTCCAATAAGCCCAAACACGGCTAGGATATATTGTTTTATTTCGGCGTTCCAGTGCCTACCTTCTGGCTTCATCATCAGATCAGTTTGATAGTACCATTTTCATCAGTACCGTTTATTTATAAGTATTTGCTTCATCATAGTCGGTTAACTATTCGATATATCTTATACCCGTGGCATACTTAGCATTAAGGAGTTCCAGTGGCCATCTGTGGTCTTCTTCATCAGTTCCACTTCACCAAATGATACATTCTGAGTGCAAATGATTGCATTGTTGATGAAAATACCAAAATCGCTATATATGTATGCCTATAATATTTGAGGAGTTCCCTCGATTTCTCCAGGATCCCATCATCAGATCCTGACTTGGTGAGTATGGGTTCACCTTGGAAGTATACCCTTTCAAATAAAATAAGAACTTTCCAAATCAGTCTAGGCGTCTTTGAGTAATCGGGGAAAATACATTAAAAAAAAAGATTCCGACGAGTTAAGAACCTCCTCCTTTTTTTGAAGTCGGTTATAAAAGAAACCTTCTTGGTGTATACAAGACTACCTATTGCTCTTCCTGCTTCCTCAGTTCCTGACGATGGTTCCAGCAGTCGGCATAGACCTCGGGACCACATACTCCTGCGTGGCCGTGTTTCAAAATGGTAAAGTGGAAATCATTGCGAACGAGCAGGGCAATAGAACAACGCCCTCGTATGTCGCGTTCACCGAAACTGAAAGGCTAGTCGGGGATTCTGCCAAAAATCAGGTAGGCACGGTCAGGGAGTTTAGTTTTTTATCACCTTGATCACGTCACTTGCACGTCTTAAAAGGACAAGGTCTAATGTCCATGGCACAGCGACATAGTTATCAACCGTAATAAAGTTTAAATTTGGAGTGGATTGTTTACGAATATATGGCAATAAATGAGTTCCCCTGTCTTTACTTAACGTAGCATCAGGACAGCTGATTCAATTTTCTATAAATCGGCAAAGAATCCGTTGTAAATTTAAATAAATATTATTTTAACTAAAATTTGACGTTTCATTAAAACTCCAGGTAGCAATTAATCCAGCAAACACAGTATTTGATGCAAAACGTCTTATTGGAAGAAAATTTAATGACCCCATAGTACAAGAAGATATCAAACATTGGCCCTTCCAAGTTATCTCTGACGGTGGCAAGCCAAAAATTGTCGTCGAATACAAAAAGGAGAAGAAACACTTTACGCCTGAAGAAATCTCCTCTATGATTGTTAGTAAAATGAGGGAAGTAGCCGAAACATATCTAGGAGATACGGTAAAAGACGTCGTTATAACTGTACCAGCTTACTTTAACGACTCCCAGCGACAGGCAACAAAAGACGCTGGTACGATAGCCGGGCTTAATGTCCTCAGAATCATTAACGAACCTACAGCTGCAGCTCTTGCTTACGGAATGGATAAAAATCTTACTGGCGAAAAGAATGTGCTCATTTTTGATCTCGGTGGTGGGACATTCGATGTTTCCGTTTTACAAATTGCTGAAGGATCGCTGTTTGAAGTTCTATCTACAGCAGGCGATACACATTTGGGTGGAGAAGACTTTGATAGCAGAATGGTCGATCACTTCAGTGCAGAATTCGAAAGAAAGTTTAAGAAAAATCTTAGAGGTAATCCAAAGGCAATGAGAAGACTTCGAACGGCTTGTGAAAGAGCCAAAAGAACGTTGTCATCGAGCACGGAAGCCAGTATAGAAATAGATGCACTATTCGAGGGAGTCGATTTCTACTCCAAGCTCTCGAGAGCACGCTTCGAAGAATTATGTTCGGACCTTTTTCGGTCAACTTTAACTCCAGTTGAAAGGGCGTTAAAGGATGCTAATTTAAACACAAGAGAAATACATGATGTTGTCATGGTTGGTGGCTCCATAAGGATACCGAAGGTCCAAAGGTTGTTACAGGTAGCGAATATAACATAAAAGAATTTGTAAACCTTAGCTTATATTTCATTGATTCTTCTTGATACATTGCAGGAATTCTTTGGCGGCAAGTCTCTTAATTTGTCTATTAATCCTGATGAAGCGGTAGCATATGGTGCTGCGGTGCAAGCAGCTATCCTCAGTGGTTATAAAGACGATCGAATTACGGATGTTTTGTTAGTAGATATAACTCCATTGTCCCTTGGTATTGAGACCGCTGGCGGAGTGATGACCCGCTTAGTAGGGAGAAATACTCGGATCCCTATAGCACAGAAGCAGATCTTCACTACTTATGCGGATAACCAACCTGCTGTCACAATTCAGGTGAGTGAAAGACTTTGCGATATTGACTAACATACTCGTATGATCAATTGCCAGCCGCGATATTTTTCATGTCGTCACGAGTCACGGCTCAATAAGAACATATGATACAACAGACATTATAATAAAAAAGACAGTGCTTAGATCCCTAAAACCATAACAAATTTTCATTCAGATTTACGAAGGGGAAAGAGCAATGACTAAAGACAATAATTTGCTGGGCGTTTTCAACTTGACCGGCATACCACCAGCCCCACGAGGAGTGGCCCAAATCGAAGTAAGTTAAGTTGTTTCAAAAATATTATAACAATTTGTAGTCATAGTGACACCCAAGTAAGCGGTTTCACCAATGAGAAAACATTCAACAATGTTTTAGAGAGAGCCACTGACAATGTAGATTGAGTAATCACTGACAATGTAGATTGAGTAATCACTGACATGTAGATTGAGTAATCACTGACATGTAGATTGAGTAATCACTGACAATGTAGATTGAGTAATCACTGACATGTAGATTGAGTAATCACTGACAATGTAGGTATATTGAGTAATGTATAATGAACTAGCTGTTGCCCGCGAATTTCTGCGCAACATTAGTACTACGAATAGCCTATTTGTTGGTATGTGGGCCGGGCCGCTTTACTTGAGAAATTATTAATTCACTATACAAAATTCCATCCCCCTTTCCACCCTCTTATGGATAATTTCCGGAATAAAAACTATCCTATGCTAAGTCCTTCCCAGGGTCTCAAACTATCTCCATACCAAATTTCATCTAAATCGGTTCAGTGGTTTAGGCGTGAAAAGATAACAAACAGATAGACAGAGTTCGCATTTATAATATTAGTGTGGATAATGATATAGATTAGCTGTCAGCCAGGGCTGGATCAAGGGAGTTAGCCGGCCAATTCCCAGAGCGGCATAAATGAGATGCGGCCAAACAGAAATAACAGCCCTATTAGTTTTATCAGAAAACCTAACTTTATTCGTGGTGTGGTGCTTAAATTTTCAAGCTCGCTTCCCTCGCTGTCGAATGTTATTGGTTCTTATTGTAAACCCACCTTTAAATAACTTAACATTCATAATGTTGCGAAAATTCTTGCGTGATATTTTTGAGCTCACTTTGTTTTCACTTCGCTCAAAGTCGTCAAAAAAGCGGCTTTATCCGATCCGACGCGACGGTTAAAAACAGCATTTTTTTTTCAATATATTTTATACTTAACCTGAAACATTTACCTCCTTAACAGGCGTAATTTTAAAGGGCGCCAAGTGCGGCAAATATTGTCTGTGCCCAGAGACAAAATTGCTAGATCGGGTCATGCTGTCAAACTGGGGTCTTATTTTTTTTACCCGGCTACAAGGAAAGGGTTATGTTTTTCGCGCGTATCTTGTATGTTTGTATGTATGTAATATTCTTTATTACCTCATATCTGTCAAACCACTTGGCGGATTTTTATAATTAAGATATCGTTAGATAGGTCTTGTCCGCCCAAGTGTTCTTAGCTAAGTGCCTTTAAAAAAAAAAGGAACATGGCGGATTTTGGGCGCCATATTATGGGGGTTAATTTTTTTTTTCTCCCATACCCATCGAGTGGGGTATCCGAATAAAGGGTTTTTAGAGGAGATTTCAAAAATATAAAACACTTATATGTTTAAATGTACCTAATTCGAAAAAAAAATATCTAAAAAGTTATAAATAAAAAAAGTTAATTCAAAAAAGACGTAAACAAGAAGAAAATAATGCTGTGCAGTCGGAGGATACATCTCGTATTAGTCAGCCAGCTCGCGAATATATATCCTCCGACAGCACAACATTATTTTCTTCTTGTTTAGGTACGTCTTTTTAGTTCGCTTTTTAAGCAGTCGGGTTTTTTGATTTTTATTTATTATTTATTTATATATTTATTTATATACACTTTATTGTACCAAGATAAAAAGAACTGAACTGAACTTTTACTGTCTTGTTTACCTACTACTGAATCTAATATGTGTCACATCACATCACATCATCAGCCTATTAATGTTCCCACTGCTGGGACACAGGCCACAGGGAATATGTGTGTTTTATCGAATTTATTTGCAGACTACAACTGAAACTGAGGCGGAGTTTCTCACCTCTAAATTTTCGCAGAATTAATGTGACGAATTGTCAAGCACGCATTATCTGCTGTGATTGGCGGTTGAAAATTCATTCAACCAGTCACAGAAGATAACACGCCTGAGAGAAAAATCGCAATCTGTAATTGTCCAAAATTCACAGGTGACATTCGACATTGACGCCAACGGTATTCTGGATGTCAGCGCTCAGGACAGGAGCACCGGCAGATCAGAACACATCACAATATCCAACGACAAAGGACGCCTCAGCAAGAGGGACATAGAGAAGATGTTGAACGATGCTGAGAAGTTTAGAGCAGAAGACGAAGCTTTGAAGAAAAGGGTGGAAATGCGGAACCAGTTGGAGGGTTACTGTTTTGGGTGTAAGACGGTAGGTTACTCAAACTTTCTTTAAATATATTTTTTACTAAGAATCAAAGGTCTGTCGAATACGGTCTAAGCTAAGGGCCTGTATATCGAAAGATAAGAACCCTGAATCAGCTAGATGGGGTTGCGGCAGACCGAGAAAAGATGGCGGGACGCCTTGGATGGCTTCCTTGGAAATTGGCAAGATTAAGTACAATACCGAGAGAAATAGAAGGAATGGGGGGAGGCCTTTACTCAGGAGTCGGTCAGTTTTGCTTACAAAAAAAAAAAGAATCTATATAACTAATTGCACGTTCGAAACAAGAGTCGCTGCGCAGTCGTCTACCTATATTCATGTGACAACTGGGGTGTGGGGCGAGCTAGTAACGAACTTCACATCCGCGATAAAGTTTGACCCTTACTGACTGTATAAAGTGTTTTAATCAGCTTGGTTGCGATCAATTCAAGACGACAGAAAAAAACTACGTTGCGATAACATGCTTGGGTAATTTAGCAGAGGCATTGTTGATGCCAGATTACCCAAAATCTAGAAGAAACTTTTTTTAAGCTATTGCATAGCTTCTATCGCGGGCCTTGAGCGCGGGGACTAAATCCAGAAATTCCGTAACGAAAAAAAACCTCACGCTCCCCACTCCGACGGGCAAGGAGGTGTGGCTTGAAGGCCGTGCATCGTCTAACGTCGTTTCAGTTCGGCAGTCTTCGACACGGCGTTGTGTGCGATTAGACGTATTGTACGACTCTACGAAACTTGTTTTTGGTGTATAGATAATGCACATGAATGCCGCGCAGAGAAAGTATATATGATATTATATCTATATAAATGTACATCTCGCGAAATTCGATAATCACTTCTTAATATTGTTATTTTTTTATAAATGAATATTGTTTTGGTGTGTCATTACACTATTTATACCTAATTATTTATACCTATTATTTATACCTAGATATTTTTATAAATGAATATTGTTTTGGTGTGTCATTACACTATTTATACCTAATTATTTATACCTATTATTTATACCTAGATATTTTCGTTTAATAAACTATTGGGATTTATGGGTAGAGGTGGACACCAATGAAAGACCGTTTTATAAGGGTTTCAATAATACAGTTTAATTACCCTTTACTTGTTAAATTGGAAGGTGTGTTTCAGTAATACTTTATGATACATGTGTTCCCTAGCACGGCTGATGCGATTGTGTATGGTGACCAGATAGGATTTGGGTCTGGACTACCTGAGAAGGGTTCGAAGCCAAACCATATAATAAAAGGTTAGACAGAGACAGACATAGAGTATTGTAGATTTATTTTTGTTAAACTCCAACACGCCCCCTCAAAAATAAATCCTTTTCTATTTAATTACGACATACTCGTAATTATACCTATCTCATACTATCTTTATACAATAATAAAAACACACACCTTCCTTTTTCTCTCTTGGGAAAACAATATCATCATGGTCCAACATTCGTTGCGCAGAATAAGGGAAACCCAAGAAAACCTTATTAAACCAATTAATCATATCTATTGTAATCAATGAAATATTAAAGTTATTTGTCTTCTTATTATAACCAAGCTCTTTTAATTAAAACATCCTTAATTATAACCAAGCTTTTATAATTAACTTATCTGTAGCATTACAATCATGCTATTATAATTAACATAATATTTAATCATTCTTGTAATTATAACCAAGCCTTTTTCAGCTTCAGTTTTAGCCATGTAGTTACCTTAGTAGTTACCTATTTTGCTTTTATGTACTATGTTATTATCATAGTTTATTGACCATTATTGTCCATTTGTGGCATAAAAATAACATTGTGCAATGATCAAATACTTTTAAGTTAAACAAGTAACTCATTGTACTTTTCTATCTATTATGTCAGCCCATTCACAATGAACAAAGCCACTTCCAATAATTTTGTTTCAAAACCAACTTGAGATTTATGGTTCTTTAAAATTTGTTAGACCTTTTTAAGTCTGACCATAATAAATTATTGGTTTTTGCTTGCATACTGACTTAGAAAGTTTACAAAAAAATACTTGGGTCAGGTCGGGTGCACAGCATGGCATCAAGCACACAACAAAATTTCTACAAAGGCACTAGTAAGTTCTCACGAATTTAATACTTCGTAATTTAGTTTACTTTCAACTTGGTTACAAATATTGACTGATTTACTCAAGGACTGTTCATATATTCTAAACAAAAGTAACTTTGTTTACCAGAAAGCCTTTTCACGCATTTCGGTCTTACATAATAACAGTATGTTTTACAACTATTCATAGAACATATTTAAATTACCGATCGTTACAAGATCGTTCACATGTAAAACTTTCAATACAATTTAAAATATGACTTAGCATATATAACATCGCGCTTGTATTTCCCAAAGGGTTAGATAGAGGCTTAGTACACTATATTATAGTACAACCACATTTCGTCAGTTACATAAATACTCTTTAAAACATGACTTAACATAATATCACGCCTATGTTCCCCGGAGGTTAGGCAGAGGCATAGTACACCCACATTTCACCAGTTATTTTAGATCCCATAATAAAGGGGGACTTCCTTTAATCCTTTCATTCCTTTTTATCTGGCAAGAATTATCGATATTTTCCTTTTATCAGTACAAGTTTTATAAGAACTTTGTTTATTAACATCGTATGGCTTTAGTATCTATGTTATTAGAGTATTTTATCGAGCGAATTATACTACTTTTAATCCATTCATCAGAATTTAAATTTTCTGATTCCACTGATTTAAAAACCATCCAATTTTTTTTTTATCATTGGATTTAGTTCCATCAGTTTTGATACACACCAGATTTAGGTCTTTATCTGTTTTGATATCATGTAGTATTTAAATAACTCTATTTTAATTCCACTGATTTGAACCATCCAATTTTTTATTTTTGGATTTAGTTACATCAGTATTTAAGACACCAGTTTAAGGATTGTCATAACTGTGAGAATTAATTGACACTGATTTTTGACGTCATGTTAATACAATCAGTTTTGTTGTGGAAATGTTCGGTTTCATTTCCTTCAAATTGTAACACAGCCCTCGACTGCTTATAACTCATTCATTATGACATTTCCAACTGTTTCATATTTTCACTCTTTATGTTTCATACTTTATAGCCATTTGGTAGGTCCATACCTTACTTACCAGAATATCTTTCTAGGACTTTTCATCAATTTTGGTTTAGTGGTTTTATTATGTACATACACGGTAGAACCTAAAACCTATAAATATTTAATAGCAGGTTTTTTATTTATTATCTTTCCACAATTCATATGGTGTTCTAGTTTCTTTCAAATATTTGGAACTAACAGCTTGCAGACTGCTTTAATCTGACCTCTGATCTGATCGTTTTGACTTGAACGAATATAATTGAATGTGACTTCTTTTTCATTTGCAAATTATATTTTCAACCAGGATATGCTATGGAAATATTCATATACTTAGATTTCCTTGGTCAATTTCCCATTCAAAATGATTTAACATCTATATAATGCACTAGCAAATTAACTACTAACTCGCTAAAGATATTAATCTTAAACTTGTGTTTCTTGCAACTAATGCAAAAGTTTCTGACTAGAACCACTAGCCATTTATTCACAGGTTTTCAAAACTCATCATTTTTAACCGTAAATGGCACTTACAGTTTTATTGATAAAATATATTTAATATGCAAATGATTTTAGTGTTTCACTTCAGGTATGATTTATAATATAGGTATAAATTATATTCCTCAATGAAATTTTACCATAGGTACATGTACATTATCATGCATACATAGACTCAATTTCCGAATACTATTGAGGTATTTGAAATATCAAAGATTCAGCACACAACTGCATCCTAACACTTGCTTATTTTCTGTTACATTATCATTATCTTATGGTAAAGTTAACACATTTCCATTTTGATATGAAAACTGGATCAAACGCTCCTCTATTTCTTTAACAGATTTATTAACATATGATATTAGGAATTAATTCGTATTTAAAGGTATATACAACCTGATTTAATCTTATCAGATTCACATCCCTTCAATAGAGTGTGACAAGTCAAAATAACATAGTTATTGTTACTTTTTAGCTATGATCCAATCGGGCTCAGATTTCACTGGCCTATTTGATAAGATGTTAATCTCATCCACAATGTAATCCAATACTACATTTCTGAATCTCACAAACCAATTGAATAATATAATTGTCTACACTTTAAATACAAATTAGTGTGACTTAAGTAGGGACTTTCACGTTGCGGACACGAAGTAGCGTCATTCATCTGTTCTCCAGATGTTACTCTCCGCTCGTCTTTTGTTGTTTCGTCCGAGCAGGTAGAGACAAACCCTTACTTTTACCCAAAGAATTATTACTCTTTGATAACACATTGTTTTCTACTTTATTAACAAAGTAAAACCGAAACATTTAAATACTTTAGTTGTGGCTTCTTATTTCGCCATAACTAATAAGGTTTGTTTTACAACCTCAAATATGTTTGACAACCTCAGTAGGTATTGCCCAGAATAATTTCATCCCTGAATGATTTGGAATATTTACGACCTTAATAGGTGGTACAATTTATTACATACCGATGATGTTTAGCCGTTAGTCCCGGCTGTCATTTGAAGATATTTGACAGTCGTTACTGGTAGTCAGAAGCCTGAGATCTGTCACCAGTCCGGCCAAGAGGTATCGCGTTATCCAGTTTCTGGGTTGTGGAGGTCAGATAGACAGTCACTCCATGTAAAACACTGGTACTCAGCTAAATCCGGTTAGACCGGAAGCCGACCCCAATATAGTTGAGAAAAGGCTAGGTAGATGATGATGATGAATTTATTACATGTACTATTCCGTTCTATAGTTGATTGTTCATATTGATCCATTCGGCAATATCATTCAATGTCGTTATGCAAACCACTGTTTAATGGTAGGCATCCTTTTCGAGTTCAGGACTCTTATTTAATTGGATACAATTTCCTCTCCATTATTTAAACTAAAGTTAGGTAACAATAATTCTGAGACCAAAATTAGCTTTACAAAACACAACTCGGTTTTTGTTTGTAATATACGAAGAAGTGTTTTGACTGTACACATCTGTGTGCACTATAATTATCTACCTTTTATTTTATACTAAACTTTTGTTTTGTTATGCCGAACAAAATTGTTTTCAATAAATACGCGCTTCACACAATTTTTCGTAAAGCACTTATTTTTGATTGCATCACTATTAGAAAATAGTTTAATTAATTTTATTTTCAAAGAAAAATGAATTGCCTTTATGGCCTCATACTTCGTTTCACAATAAATCATAATTATTATTTACGAATGTAATACAAACATTTGCTAATTAAGGCGTTTTTAAGATGCAAACAATTATCGCCAATTTCATTTTAGATTATCATCAAAGACTTACCATTTATCGGCTTACCAACCATTTTAGAACATAATGACACCGCCATCTTTATTAAAAATGACAGCCATTCCCACTTTGCATTTTCTTTACCGATGGTATGGGATTTCGGAACATAGCACACCTGGAACGCCCATCTTACAGGTAACTGGCAGCTCCTCCTCCTTCGTCGCTAGTCCAACACGCGCCATTATTCCTGTCTTTTGTAGCACTGCCCGTCACGAAGATAAAACCAGAAGTCTATTAGGGTTTTGAACTAACCGTATTATGCACTGTTGTATTGTTTTATTGTTCCGTCTTGTTTCACTTAGATGCACAACACGTTTTTAATATTTAGTGTCCGTATATTATTATTTTCACTTTGGCTTAGCGCTCTGGGCCCATAACCTATTGGGATTTATGGGTAGAGGTGGACACCAATGAAAGACCGTTTTATAAGGGTTTCAATAATACAGTTTAATTACCCTTTACTTGTTAAATTGGAAGGTGTGTTTCAGTAATACTTTATGATACATGTGTTCCCTAGCACGGCTGATGCGATTGTGTATGGTGACCAGATAGGATTTGGGTCTGGACTACCTGAGAAGGGTTCGAAGCCAAACCATATAATAAAAGGTTAGACAGAGACAGACATAGAGTATTGTAGATTTATTTTTGTTAAACTCCAACATAAACAATATTAACTATTTTTATTTATTTAATAATAGAAAAATTTGTTTTCTTATCGGTCACCACGCTCAAAAAGTGTAACTTGAATTAATATCAAAGAAAAAGCAATACTGCATGAATAAAAAAAAAAAATAAAAAAAAAAAATATAATTGCATAAGTTGATACAAAATGCTATGCAATAGCTTTACCGCGGCAGTCCCCGAGTGCCACACGTCTTTTTTTGTTTTTTTTTTTTTATTATAGATAGGCTCGCGCTTGACCACTATCTCACCTGATGGTAAGCGATGATGTGGTCGACGGTGTAACACGCTTGCCTAGAAGTAACCTATTCACTCTTGACTTAAAGACCCCGAGGTTGTAGCTATCTGGAAACACAGACTCCGGCAGGGAATTCCACTCCTTAGCTGTACGCATAGGTAATGAAAGTATTTCCAAAACGTCTATGTTAAACGTACTTTCTTTCATCCATAACCCAATAGGGATTCTCCTGTGTAGGTAACTATATAAAAAAGTAGTCTGTGGGATGTTAACTGAAAATTGGTTTTTAGTCCTTCAGGTAGATTAATAAATAAAACCGTTTTAAAATATTGGACACGTAATTTTCTTTTGACACTTACATGAAGTGACGACGATATAGTGCGTTGAAATTTCGTGTGACGTCACTCCGTTAGTACACTTTATACTGACATAGTGACGTCACAAACCCCCACTCCTGAACTTTGAAGCTCTTTAACTTTGTAAATTTTTATTGATTTGGTAAAGCAAAAAATAGGTGTTCAATATTATTTAATAATCATTTTAATCATTATTTCGAATTATCATTTTTCTACTCAGGAATCATCTCCGTTTCAGTATTTTTTTTTGTTTTTCAGATAACATTATGTAGGTACATTTAATAGGTTTCATCATAATCATCATCATCACTATCATCCACAGCCCAACTTCGCCTACTGCTAAGCATAGGCTTCTCTTTTCTTGTGCCATTTATAGTTTTACTTTTTTATTCACAGGCTGTAGAAAACGCTGGTACCAGGCTAACAGACGAGGAAAAGAACACAGTCCGTACCGAATGCAACAACCAACTGTTGTGGCTCGAGGTTCACACTGACGCAACCAATGACGAGCTAGAGACTCGGTTGAGGAACGCCCAGTCGGTGTGTCAGCCAGCCATGATGAAACTGCACGGCGTCGGCGGCGAGGGCGGCGGCGGAGGACTTGGTGGGGGAGCAGTTGGTGGGGAGGGACCTAGTCACAGTGTCCCATAGGTCCCAGATTCACAGAGATTGACTACCTACCTATACTCTCATTTTTAATTTGGTGGACCAAAATGAAAGCTGTGATTGACAATTTTTTTTTAAATATTGCTAGCGTGGAGCATACACTATGCTGTAGTTTGGCTCATTCATAAATCGATTAATCGAATCGTTGTGACATGAATCCTCATTAAATTCGTCACTAATGTACTGCCCCTTTAGCTTAACCCTTTAATTCCTATTTGAAAGATAATCTTTCAGAAGATTGAGTGGAGTTCCCCTTATTCCAATAATTCCAATGTTAATAAATATAACCTTTTATTGTAGATAATAAATAAGAAATCAACAATAAATTATATGCGATGGATAGAATGTAGTCTGACATAAATGAGTAGGTAGAAATAGAAAAGGTAACTAGTTTTTTAACTATACTTCATAAAAGATAGCTTGATCTCTGCGACAGCTGTCAGTATCAATACAATAACAGCGCTTAACAGCTTAACAATAACGTATACATCAGTTTGACATATGTCGCAGAGATCAAGCTATCTTTTATGAAGTATAATAAATTTTTTTTGCTGAGAAATGTTTCCATTTTCGATTTACTTACTTCGATTTTCGGTCGACTTTCGATCACTGAGGAGACGATTATGTTACGAAAAAGGCAACGCACTAAATGTAATTTTTAGTCCAGCAAATTAAAAATCAGAGTTTAGTCACTTTGCTGACTTGAAATAGAACCAGTATCTGAAGCTACTATTTGCAGTTAAGACCGTGTCAAAACCTACTTCAGTGCGCAGACAGAGAATTCTCTTTCTAGTTTCTACGCATTAGTGCAAAGTTTGACAGGCAAACGTGGAGTGTGATCACATTAATACTCAACTTCAACTAAATCGACGAAAAGTGTCTCAGTAATTTCTCATTGATTTTTAGCCTCCTGTGATTGGCTTGACAAATGTAATCGGAAAGCAAAAAAAAAAGCAAGATTGTGTCCAAATACTAAAATATAATAGTAGATGTTTTGAATTTTATTTTTTCGCAATATTGACGTTATTTTATAGAAGTAACTATGAAGTTTTATGCACATCATTGTCTTGGTAAATATAAGGTAAACTATTCACGTATTTTTTGTTTTATTACATACATACAATCAGCCAATCCCATTGCTGATACACAGGCTTTCTCTCTGTGAGAAAGAGTTGGCCGTAATCCACCGCGCAGGCCCAGTGCGGGTTTGTGGATGTGACATAAATAAATAATAAAAAAAAAGTTTATTGATGCTTCAGTTTACATAAGTGTTTGGAGCCTCCTTTTAAGCAAATAATGCCTGTTAGGAGACTCCGCTCTTCCATAATATAGCAATAATTAATAACACTATCAGTACAAGTAGTCGATTAAAAATAACAAATAATTACTAAGGGTGATGTTGAGAGTGGAAATCTGTGCATAGTCAAACTGTGGGGTGTGTGTGAGGGTGGATGTGAGAGTGTAGTGAGGATGTGTGTGTGCGCGTGTGTGTCTTGTTTTACTAAAATGATACAAATTGTGTGTTCTTATAAAATCGTTTATTTTACAAAAATATAACAATAATGTCGAGCATTTCAATTAATTAGGATTTGGTGAATGTGTGCTATGAATAATGTAAAAATGCAAATTATAATAAGTGATGTGTTTACCAATATTTATTTATCTTTTGATAAATACATCGTCTAAAAAAAGCATGCTAATTGATCGCTACGATTATGTGTAATAAACATGGAAACTTGCACACCATTAATTGCATTCTACTAATAAGGTTAACGATACATAATAAAATTCCTTAAAAAAATTAAATTATCATCCCCAAATTCGCATGGAATTAGCAAAAATAACCCACCACAGAGAGAAAAAACAAGAACTCACATGGGGCAGAGATGAAAATACACATTATTTTCAACGGGATAAGGTGCAAAGTCATATAAACTTCGGCGCTGATGTGAATTGTCAGGCATCCTAGAAGAGTTTATACTTTAAGTCACTGAAAATAAAGTGGATCTTTCATTGTCATAAAAATCCTCTGCGTTACGGTCCTGCTAAGCATAGCGTCATATCTTATCTATGAACAGTACTTCAACTAAAGTTTCCAGTCAATCTATGTTCGCCCTTATAACCTTAGGAATAACATTCAAAACATGTTCTTTTAATAACTCGATATTTTGTTAAGATATGGTGCACTGCTTAGAGTTTACAAAAGGTGACATCTATAGACGTTACTTATTACAAAGCATTGTTCCTTTCACTGTCGCACAACTGAAAAACTTCGAGAGTAAGATAGAGACGGGAACATATCTAAGTCAAAGTGCGTGCTAAATAACGTTTATAATATGGGGTATCCCCAGTTAATAAAACGTCAATGGCAACACACCTTCTCTCTCTTCCGTCTCCCTTCTATTGTACAATACGAAAGGTTACATAATTATTTCAATTTTGAACTCTTGTTTAAATGCGATCTACAAAAAATAAGAAAACGTCTACATTTTTCGTATGTCAAGAATTTAAGAATAACTGCTAACATATTAGCTAAAGCTCTAAAAAGAAAGTAATAAATAATAAAATTATCTAAGTGATTTTATATAATTGTTTATAAAGAGTTCTATAGGTAACTATGATAATTTGTGCCTAATAATCAAAGATCTGAATAGGTAGAGTACATTTAGCTAAAGTAGTAGAGGAAGTAAGTAACATAGAGTTGATAATACCTCCTCTAAAATCCCGGCATCATAAACATGACGATTAAAGCCCGGAATTTAAGAAATTGCAAATTAATTATTGCGCTTTGAATACATTTGAACTAAACCATTATATTGAAGAATCTTATTATGTTTTTAGAGTTCCAGGATTTATGAGGAGGTATTATCATCTCTATGTTAATTACTTTCTCTAACTTTAGGTAAATATACTCTTACTATTCCGATCTTTGCTAATAAATACCTCTCGACACTTGTGAAAAATAAATAATTAGTATGACATTTTTTTTTGTCTAGCGAGTGATCGTACTTTGGTTAATTTTGTCTAGCGAGTGACCGTACTTATTGTTAATTATGTCTAGCGATTGACCGTTCTAATGGTTAATTTTGTCTAACAAGTGACCGTTCTTTTGGTTAATTTTGTCTAGCGAGTGACCATTTTTATTGTTAATTTTATCCAGCGATTGACTGTTCTTATGGTTAATTTTATCTAGCGATTGACAGCTCTTATGGTTAATTTTGATCTTGGTCTGTCTTTCTTTGCGCTTAACCTCATCTAAATCTGTTCAGTAAAGAAACTTTCACAGTATTTGTGGATTCATTTTTTACCTACCTATTTTCATTGAAAAATAACTATTAATATCCTCAAATTGGATCACCTGTTGTCCGCAACGTTTCACAAAACGCGTAATATGCGTATGTAAATCAATTGTACCAATTAATATTAATTTTTCATAAGTGTAAGGTAAATAAATATCCTTACATTCACTAGTATTCGATCTTAATGTAACATTTCCTTAAAGTGATTACAATTACTATCACCCAGGCACTGATTTATAAGCACTATTCTTGCTACGCGACTTAAAATTTTAATATGCATACTTTAAGGGTCAAATTAGCTTCTGATCGAGGCTTCGCCTGGAACTTAAGTGTTAGGAATGCGTAAATACCGATTGGTACAAAGCTTTGTTTTTTTTTTGATCGCAAATATAAGTTCTATACATTTTTAACTTCTGTCAATATTTAATTACACTATATGGTATGGCTATTCTAAGTAATTAGTCTTCGATTATTATATTATAATTCTTCTATAAGTTTATTAGATAAATTAATTTTGATTGATCTGTCTACGGTGTAATTTACGGTGTAATTCGATATATTACAACTCCGTCGGCTGAACTGTGCATCTCGCTGGAATGCGACCCCACACCAGCCTAACTGCACGGTGACTCGTATTCACATTGCCGCGAGAGTCAACGTAAGAATGACGTCACTGCTCCAAGTGCATAGTTAAGTTGACTATGTTGAACTAGATGATGATTAGCTGACATACCGAAATAACAAGCCAACAGATATTTGAACCAGACACATATATTTTCCCGTGACAGATGTGTATAGTGCTCGCCAAACTTTAGGCCGCTCTGAACTTGGCTTCCGATCGCAACGCACAAATCGGTGCTGTTATTGTATGATATTTACTACAGCGCAGCCATTGTAGCCAACTTCAGGGCGGCCAAGAAGTTTGAGAGAACTATACATGATTTTAGTTATTTTTGAGATGTCGAAATTCTCCTTAAAAAATTAAAATGTGCAAATAATATCTTACTTATTGCTCATGAAGGAGTCCACACACATCAAGGTCAGGGTCTTCAGACTCCTGGATTCCGGGTGCATAACCCCTTAGTGTTCTCTGACGTACCGAGATTAAAGGAGGACTTGTCTCGTGTAAAAATAGGGATAATTAAAAATAATAGGCCATCGGTTAGATTATCAACAAATATTGGACACGTATTTTTTGCTTTATCAAATCTCTAAAAAATTACAACAATGAAGCCCATCAAAGTTCAGGAGTGGGGGCTAATGACGTCACTTTTAAGCAAATAGTGCACTAAAACGTGACGTCGCACGAAATTTTAACGCACTGTATCGTCGTTGTTTTTTGTTTACGTATCCAATATTTTTAATTAATCTAGATCTACCTGACGGACTGAAAAATATTTTGTCATCAGTACTTTTTAAAATGTATATCTGAATGTACATGAACTCGAATCCTGTTCGGCACGGAGTCTATAAGGCATTAGCCTGGAAGCGCTTAGATAAAATTCAGAAATCAGTTATAATACTCACAACGGATCTTTGTGTCTCTGAATTGGCTGCAAGACCCTGTGCAGTAGCAATTTTTGTATCAATGTTAAAAGTGAAGAAAGCTTTGTATAGCTGTCTCTTTCACTCGCTTACGTTTGTGGCATCGTCCTATCTCGCCTACTCTATGCAGTATACTCAATGACAAACTGCCTGGCAGAGCCAACTTCAGAGACACAAAGATCCGGTTTGACTATTATATCATAGCCCTAAGCCATAATATTGCTCTGAAGCAATAATTGGCACTAACGCCGGCATAACACTATGGTATAGTCATCGGCACGTAACTTGGCAAGAGTCGTTAGATGCGCAGAAGTCGTTTTTAGGTCTCCTTGGTAATGAAGCGGGGCGCGGGGTACAAGGTCGCGCCGATCCGAGCGCGCGATTGGTGGCTCAGTCGACCCTTGCCTCCCGCGCCGCGTCCATCCCCTCCGTTCGCTCCCATTTACACTTGCGTGTACGAAAGTTGTACCCTTTTTTATGTTGAGTTTTTGTTAGGAGTAGTTGTTATTGTTTTAAATATTAATATCATTATATTAATATTACATATTAATATCATTTTAATAGGACACAAATGTTTAATATTAATTTATCTTTTTCGAAAATATTTTTTTTATCTTTTATCTGTATATATTTTATTTGTAACACCTATTATACTTCACGAATTCCTCTCCTTTATTTAACTTTCTTCTAAACATACATGACTGAAAATAAATGATGGCCATTGAAAAATGACAAGAAATAAAAGTGACCACATTTTTGTGGCAATAAGTGTACGATGCGCGAACTTACCCCCACTACGCCAAAATCTTGCCAAGTTACGTGCCGATGACTATACTATTAATGCTACAAAATAAAGAGGTATGAAATAAGACCGGCTGTAAGCATATTATTATTGCTTCATTTTGAGTTACTTATGTATGAGGTAGAACAGAGTATGCGGCAATGCGTAGACGTAGCTCATATTCGAAATTATATGGTATAATCTAAATTATGATTATACTATTGATTGATTTAAGAGGGCCCTAGATAAAGTGTAATTTTACCAACGATGGCGATATAAAAACGAAAATATCGATGGTCAATCCTATACTCTGAAATTATGAAACTCTGATTGTTCTGCTCAGTTTTTGGTGCTGATTTCTTTACCTCTTCATTTTGTTCAAATACGGATGTAATATCTAAAGTACTGGAATCTTTACAAAGTAAACACGAACCCTTTAATGATATACCCATTTAAAATAAACCCTGTACCACTAAACATCCGTTTAACATAAATCACAGACTTGCACCTAAATAAAATGTGTGCGGGAATACATGATCAAAGCTATAAAAGAATTTTAAGGCCCTAGAACTGTCAACCACGACGGCTATCCGATAAAAAATTGAAGGGTGAAATCCTAAAAGGGTCTAAACTCCATTTGCAAAAACATTAAACATGTTTCCAAATCTTATTACATTCAACCGATTTTGAGTTCTATCCCGTAAACATAAGGATGACATAAAAAGCATAAATCTGTTACCAAAACCAACTGTTTACTACAGCTACCATTTGTCGTATCACCAACGCAATTGAAGTCAAAATCGGTTGAACGGGCTATAAAATGGGCTAATTTTAACGTCTAATGTTATCGCAAATGGAGTATAAGTGCTGCGTGTCGCGGGTTCGATTCCCGCACGGAACAAATATTTGTATGACCTACAGATAGTTGTTACGGCTCTGGGTGTTTGTGTATGTGAGTTTATATGTTTGTAAACGCACCCACGATACAGGAAGAAATTCCTAGTGTGGGGCAACGTCTCTAAAAAAAAAAAAAAAAAAAACTAGGTGCCTAATCTTACAGTATCCAAAAGCTTAATTATTTCCTTTTCGATTGAGACGTACGACATCACTCGTCCGGGTGGAAGATCATCTAGTGGTCTCCTGTCGCGCGTCTCGAACTTTTATCGCGGTCTCGCTCGCGAACTCGCCCCCATACAAAGCCTAAGGACAAGTACTGTCGCGTGTCTCGGCTTATTTACTTTATATTTTTGAACACACAAAGATGAAATAGGCAAACACTCCACCTTTCTTTTAAAGGTATCTAGAAATTTTTAAATTGGTTTTTAGACCCTTTAGATTTTCAATCCTTTAATTTATTTTATCAGCTGCGCAGTAGCAGCAGCGGGCATTGGTGTTACTACAACATTTGATTTTTTGTACATTATTTGTTTCATATTAGGGTAAAGTTTTTTTTTTTTTTATAAGGTATAGCTTTCACAAAGTATTCCCGCCTCATAAAAATAATGCTTAATAATTTATAATACGAAAATAAATTGTTCTAAACTCAAACGAACTTTAACATTTTCTGTATAAATGCTGACTGGATTTCATCGGCCCTGGAAGAAAAACATTATTTAGTTTTTTAACACTTTACAAACACAGTAAAAAAAAGAGAAAATATTAAAAGTATATAAAAAATGTACAAGATAAAATAGAACCCAAATAAGAAAACCGGCCAAGTGCGAATCGGACTCGCACACAAAGGTTTCCGTACCATTATCGCAAAACAAAACAAAAAATCGGCCAAGTGCGAGTCGGACTCGCACACGAAGGGTTCCGTACCATTATCGCAAAACACTGCATAAAAATCACGTTTGTTGTATGGGAGCCCCCCTTAATTTATTTTATTTTAATTTATTAATTATTATTTTTTGAAGTAAATATACAACTAAACAGTATGTGAATATTTCAAGTGTCTACCTGTTGCCGTTATAAATATCGAGCAAAAAACGGCAAAAATATCACGTTTGTTGTATGGGAGCCCCCCTTTAATATTTACTTTATACTGTTTTTAGTATTTGTTGTTATAGCGGCAACAGAAATACATCATCTATGAAAATTTCAACTGTCTAGCTATCACGGTTCATGAGATACAGCCTGGAGACAGACGGACAGACAGACAGACAGACAGACGGATCGCGAAGTCTTAGTAATAGGGTCCCGTTTTTACCCTTTGGGTACGGAACCCTAAAAACGCCAAAAAAATCACGTTTGTTGTATGAGAGCCCCATTTAAATATTTATTTTATTCTGTTTTTAGTATTTGTTGTTATAGCGGCACCAGAATTACATCATCTGTGAAAATTTCAAGTATCTATCTACCACGGTTCATGAGATACGGCCTGGTGACAGACAGACAGACGGACAGTGGAGTCTTAGTAATAGGGTCTCGTTTTAGCCCTTTGGGTACGGAACCCTAAAAACAGTCATTTTCTGCTTAGGACTTTTACACAGACAGTCACACATTCATCTCATAAAACTTTATACTTACAAACAGTATCGCATTTCATTCTTCCGCAAACATCAAATTATGACAAGGCAATAATTTTCAAATGTTACTTTACTAGCAAACTAGTAGAGAAATTCGCTATTCCAGAAGTTTTTCATTACTTTGCTGCCCCGGTTAGGTTTTTTAATATGTATCATAAATCGGGCTTCAGCAAGCCAGTCATGTTATTTGGTTCTGCAAATAAAAGTACTGCTTAGGCAGAATAAATAATGAAGAAGTGCGAGTCGGACTTGCGCACGAAGGGTTCCATACCATTATCGCAAAAAACGGCAACAAAATCACGTTTGTTGTATGGGAGCCCCACTTAAATATTTATTATTTTCTGTTTTTAGTATTTGTTGATAAAACGGCAACAGAAATACACCATCTGTGAAAATTTCAACTGTCCAGCTATCACGGTTCATGAGATACAGCCTGGTGACAGAAAGACAGACGGACCGCGGAGTCTTAGTAATAGTGGTAATAGGGTCCTGTTTTTACCCTTTGGGTACGGAACCCTAAAAATACTAAAGTAGCTGTTCAAAACTTACTTGGATCTAGTAACGGTATGCATCAAGTTGATGATGTATTTTGGACACACATCCTCGTGCATCACTCGCGCGTGGAACAGGAGACCTTGGCAGAGGCAGTACAGGATCTCGACCAGCGGCCAGTTGGCGGGGATCATGCCTTTCTGATAACCCCAGGAGCCTAGGATCTGGAATAGTATTAAAGTAAGATAGTATTGTAGGTTGTCTTAAGACCCGACGTATGGCCCTTAACGATTTTTTGTTTTAATTGCTGGATTGTTGGTCTACTCGGAATAGAAGTACATGAAAAATTCACTACTGCGTATGCAGCGTGCATATGCTTCGTGCATATGTTGCCTTAAGAATCACAGCAATGCAGAATAATACAGTATCCACTAGCACAAAACCCCCTGGTATTGTGACTGATACTGGCGGCCTTACTATATTTTATATATTCACACCTAAGATACAGTATACCTAATATAATTTGTTATGTGTTGATATATATAAATAAATATACGAATCTGTTCGTGAAATCATGTAATGTATTAAACTAGGTTAATATTTACCTGTAAGGAAGAAGTAAGAGGCGCCAACGCGATGGGCAACGACGGCGCGGACCTGAACGCGAGCCCCGATAGGAAGCCAGCCGGTATCGCGTACATTGCGCTGTCTTTGCCGTGCGCTCGACAGAGTATGCAGACTACTAACTGAAATGAGAAAATGTTAATTAAAAACTATAAATTAAGTAAATATAAATTATTATAAAAACAAAAAACCCGACTGCTAAAAATAATTAAGTAAAAAGAGAAAAACAAGTACTAGGTATAATTTATACATTAAATGTTATGGGGTGCTGCAGGCGGGGACAAACAAAAATGATAGAAAATACCAATACTACCAATACTTCGTTTATCGTCAAATAAGTTGTGGTAAAAGATTATTCATTTTGCTATCAAAGTTACGCTTATATTAAATTTGTACCAAAATAGTAACAAAGTGATACGATATACATATATATTTTTGGAATGCTCTTTTTAGTAGCTTTCATTTGATACCCATGTTTGATACCCCCCTTTTTCGGAGGGGGGGAAGAGATATTTAAAAATTATATAGCATATCACTCCCACAATTGACACAAATCCAACGACACCTCATATGTCATAATCCGTCAAACCGTTTGGGCTGTAGAGCTTGCTATATATAGAAATGGACATAAATACATATGCTCGAAAAACATTACCCTCCCGCAGTCGACTAAAAGAAGAAGAAGGTGAATGAAAGGCGACTATCAAAAGGTATTGTCCACTACCTTGTCTATTATGTAACACAATGCCTAAGAAATTCGTTTAGAAATATGAACATTTAGACACAAGATTACAAAATAAAAATTAAAACAAAATTACATAATAACAGTTACGAAATGACTTTTCAACATGGATCATTATGTAACCATCGCTCGTGTTAAAATCTCGACTTTTTATGTTCGACTCGAAATGTACTATTACAAGGCATACGTAAATGAAAACGCTGTGAAGGGACGCCCTAGAAAGACATACATAGACCTTATTGGTGATGTTCTTCAGGCCAGGTGCGCAGTTCTCATAACCGGCGTGCGTGTATGACTAGATGTATGAACGTGAGTGAAGCAAAATAAATATGTAAGGATCGTAGCCGGTGGTGTTCTGTAATTTCTGCCTATCCCCATATTAGCTGCATCTGATTGGACTGGAACCCGACCCAGATATAGTTGGGTAAAGACAAGGCAGGGGTCAGTAATAATTTTAGTGAATAGGTACCAAACTGGGGGTCAGTAGTAATTTTAGTGAGTACCAAACTGGGGGTCAGTAGTAATTTAACCCTTGTCTAACGCCTCGTTTACACAGTGCGAGCTGTTGCCTAGCCAGTAGAAAGCTACTCGGCTTGTCTACTTGTACGCCAGTAGCTCGGCTCGCCTTAGCTTTCTACACAATACATAGTAGCGGCTGCCCAGTCTTGCGAGTTGTCACAATGTCGAGTGAACGTGTTTTAATAAAACAAACGGTGATAAGGTCCATGACAACAATATTATGTCAAGAATTTGAAAACGCCTTTAAATAACGTGCGCGCGGCACACAAAACACAGGTTCCGCTCAAAACTGTCCGGCTGGTACTGACGAACTACTGCCGAACGCGTCCAAACGATGCGAGTGATGACCGACCTACTGCCATGTGCGAGTTGCTGCCGGGAGCGCACACGAGTGAAAACAAAAAATGTTTAAGTAACTCGGATGCGAGCTACTGTCCAACTTGCACGTACGAGTTACTAGTAAGTTACGTCCAAACAGTGCGAGTTACTGCAGTGCAGCTACTCGGCAGGCTGACTCGTAAGGTAGATCGCACTGTGTAAACTTGCCCTAACTTTAAAATTCAGCTGTAACTGAAATGATCAATACAAGTTTGAACTCACCCTATAAATACCGATGTATCCTCCGAAGAACAGTCCCAATTTCATGTGCGAAAGCCTCAAAGACTTGAATGCTTTGGCAGGCGTCAATATTTTGGGTATCAACGTCCGTAGCATCGTCATTGCGCAGCCGACGCCGAAGAGTTGCGCTGTGCCCTGTAATGTAACAAAATAATGGTGAAAATAGGTTAAAAATATTAGAGAAATGCCCAACGCTAGCTTTTAAGAGTGATTTATTTTGAAGTCCGAGCAAAGAATCACGAAGGTGTTAGTATCATGAATGGAACTCTTATATAAAAGTATTGTTAACTACCAAGATAGCAAGCTTTGAATGTCAAGATGATTGTTGGTTATTTACTATTTTATCAGAGTTCCGATGTATGTGATGTGAAAGGGAAGGGTTTTATGAATAAAAGCACAAAAGCACAGAAAGACAACTAGTTATTTATTTCAATAAGGCTATTAAATTAATTTATATTGAGAAGGCTCAGTGAGCTTACCACCCGTTCGCTAAACTAGTTCTTGTGGAGAAGAAGGTTAAAAATAATAGAGAAATGCCTAACACTAGCTTTTAAAAGTGATTTAGCCCGCGTGAAAGCTTAAAATAACCCACAAGTATGTCATCATCACCATTTTATTCGAAAGACGTCCACTGCTGGACCGGCCTTCCCCAAGCGTCACCACATCGACCGGTCCTGTGCGTCTCGCATCCAACAGATTCCCGTAACCTTTACCAGGACATCGATCCCTTTAGAGGGGGGCCTTCCAACGCAACATCTTCAAGTTCGCAGTCGCCACTCCAGAACCCCCGCCGACCATCCATTCACAAGAATGTACTATCGTGTTGACATAATCCATCTATATCCTACGTCCTAACCCAGACCACGGGGTCACAGCGCTAAGATTTTTTTTCTAATAAATCTCACTAGATGGCGCTATATGCACCGATTTTTGTGAGAATTGTGTGTAAAATTAATATTTTCTGAAATTGAACATAAAAAAATTGTTCTTGTTTAATCAACTCTCCTAACCAAAAACATAAGGAAAATTGGGTTTTTAATTCACATTTCAAAGATTATTTGAACGGATCATTATAATTGATGCCAATAGATGGCGCGGTTTTAAATTTCTGAGGCATTCCACTCGATTGTTTAAATTTGTATTGTAACACATTTTGGTGCAATGAAACTTTAAAAACGTGCAAAAATTGTATTTAAAGCAAAAAAAAATCATGAACCGAATAAACCCTTTTACTTGCAAGTCGCTGCTAACACCATCTATCTATCGCCGTGGAACGGAACCGAACGCGGGCGATGTACACAAAATAATCAGTTTAATCAGACGAAAAACGCTACTTACGACGGCATGGTTTCTTTGTATGGGATGAAGCTTCTTTTAGCATATTATATTATCTGTGCCCAGACCATGTCCTACCTGTGTTCAAAAATCGTACAAAAAAAATAGTCTCATATATTTGTTACTATACCTTTAAAATATAATTGATGCACGGTCCCTTGTGAGGACAGGCAGGACTTCTGCCCTCAATTCCAGTGACTGGTTCACCAACTTCTTTTGATACCCGTGGAGGTGTGAAGAACCTTTTAATGAAATTATTGATCAATGAAGTTAATATTTTCGAAAACAGTTTATCTTTCCTTTATTACTAGTGGTATTCTAGACTGTATGAACTTGTTCTGTTCAAAAGCAAATGTTATAGTTATAGTTGTCATTAGAAGCGATTGTAGCGAGCGAAAGTCCTGGATGTTCAAGATATACTTTTATACCGTGTGTCAGCTTTACAGGATATAAATATTAAATGGCAAAACAAGACCAGCACCTGTAGCCAAGTTGACAATCTACAATCGATAACGCTAGTAGAAAACGAATCAATGTATGGGAATGACACATCTGAACGTTAAGTCACGTGGTCAAACCATACTAATAGAAGGCGTTAACGATTGTAGAAAGAGATTCGATACGAAACGTTTGTAAGTTGGCTAGGGAGCAAGAGCAGAAAGAAAAAAATGTGTGTGTGTACCAGAGTACACAGGTAAGAAGTGAAACTTCTTTACAACATATCATTTTTCTACTATTTGCAACTTCACGAAAATGGGGTAGATAAGGCTTAAGCCTTAAGAAAAACAATTTTTACCGTATTAAATTAAAGCTATTTTATTATTATAGACATGCATACAATTAATGAGTAATTTATTTTATCATTGTTCTTATTATAATATCATTGCTATTGTTGCATTTCATCAATAATGATAGCATAATTATTACTATTGTTGTAAAAAAAAAAAATATATATACATAAAAAAAAGAAGAAAAAAAATATAAATAAAAAATATATATATATAGATAAAAAAAAAAAAAAAAAAAAAAAATTTATAAATATTAAAATCATGCTCATACGTGTTGAATTTATAAAACGAAATATATAATCACTCTCACTTTTCTTGTAAATTCACTTAAATTTGAATAAGTCTTTTTACTAAACTTTGATAAAAAAAAGCAACATGGCGCGTAACCGAAAAACGTGACGATACGTACAAAATTTCTCCCATACGTCGATAAAGAAGTTTCACTTCAATAATATCATAAATGATTTACTTACACGTTGCTAAATTTGATTTAAATATTTTTTTATGCTGATTGACTATATCTCTACCAAAAAGAAAAATACCAATTAAAATTTTTAAGGTTGCTCTAGTCGATATTTTTTTTCATACAAACGTAGTCTGGCGATTACTCCACTGTTTGTACGTTCAATATAAATTATATCAATTTGTCTCATCATTATCTAGCCCTGTATGGAAACAAAAAAGTAAAAAATAAATATATTTGAAAGTTATAAGCGTCGAAAGTTCCATATTTCAACACAAATTGTAACGCATCTTTGGGCGGAAATAAATACCATATGAAGAAGGAAAATTGCTAAACAGTCACAATAAAGGTTAGATTAGTAGTTCAACAATGCAAATAATTTTATTTTCAACAGATACTTTTAGTCGTTTTTAGGGTTCCGTACCGAAAGGGTAATAACGGGACCCTATTACTAAGACTTCGCGATCCGTCTGTCTGTCTGTCTGTCTGTCCGTCTGTCACCAGGCTGTATCTCAAGAGCCGTGATAGCTAGACAGTTGAAATTTTCGCAGATGATGTATTTCTGTTGCCACTATAACAACAAATACTAAAAACAGTATAAAATAAATATTTAAGGGGGGCTCCCATACAACAAACGTGATATTTTTGGCGTTTTTTGCTCGATATTAATAACGGCAACAGGTAGACGCTTGAAATATTCACAGAATGTTTAGTTGTATATTCACTTCAAAAAATAATAATTATTAAAATAAAATAAAATAAATTAAGGGGGGCTTCCATACAACAAACGGATTTTTTTGCAGTGTTTTGCGATAATGGTACGGAACCCTTCGTGTGCGAGTCCGACTCGCACTTGGCCAGTTTTTTTTTATAATATGTATCCATATTCCCAAAGGTCTCTTTATAAAATTCCGCGCGCTCGTTTTCGTCCTAAATCATCATCCATTTCGCTACAAATTTGCAAAAGTGTGTATTCGAACGCGAACTAGCTTCTTACTGCTCATCACATCATCTATATCTTTCGAACGTGTTGTCGGATGACATAGCATGCATTACATTTTAACCGCGCGCACAAAATAGTTCGTGCCGTCGACTAGGGCAACCTTAAGCTACTATAGTGATTATGCAAAATGTACATACTACAACGTTATTTAACAAAGACTAAGAAATGCTACAAAAGATCCATTAAATAGATCTTTATGGAACGAAGTTCCTTAACGCGGTTTGCGGTAGGAATTGTCTGGTAGAAATCGTCACGTCACGAAAAAGCGTTATGCCCCCTCTCGAGACGTTCGGCGTAGTTCGGATATTATCGTCAAGCGTTGGCCGTCGTACTTGTTTACATCATGTGTTAGTTAAATTTGATTTTAATTCATATAAAATTACATTCAGAATTGTAAAAAGGCGATGGCCTGATGGGGGTCGTGATTGCACACGTTTTGCTTTAATCAATCATCATTAATGTGATTACGGCTTATAAGTGACTTGCATTATAAATGCGTAAAATTAGATAATTCATAATTTATCGTCTTTACGCTTGAAACAATTAGTATTGTTCTACTTTGATTCAAGTGGCCTTCCAATTAAACATAGCCGATAGTTTCAGTCCGATATATAATATAATATACGTTGACGATATATAAAATCACGTTTTTTTTTGCGTGGAGAATTTTTCATGCATACTGCACTACCACGGGAAAATAGTGCAGTTATGTGGAACTTTAACCCAATAAAACTTCACGGTGTCCTCCTATGCCACTTATGGCGGGAACACGGGCACGCGTTAGCACTCACCACGAACCCGCCGCGGCTGTCCGTCACCGCCTCCTCAGGGGAATACCATGGGGGGTATATACACCGGCGCACCAGAACACACTGCACGCCGTGACCACCCCAGGGACCAAACCAGCACATGGGCGCCAGACGACTCCGTGTATGGCACCCTTGTTCCCCCTGTGACGGGTTAAGGTCAATGGCCCCGCCACCTACCATTTTTCGGCCGCAGTGGATAGGGAGAGCGGCCAACGCTATACCGACATGCCTCCTCCCCTGCAGCCCCACCGCGTCCGCCATCAGACGGTGGCGATCACGTCCAGGCCGCGGAAAGTAGGGAGAGCGGCGCACCGCAATACCGCCACTCCTCTCCCGCCGCGGCCTCCATCCACAGCTACTGACCTCCCCCCCCCCTCCCTCGCCTCGACATTGCGGGAACCGAACTACCCTATTGGACGATTATCGGCCATTACCGGTGCAATAACAATTACAAAATCCAATGCACTAATTTACTCCCGTATAAAGTCATATAATAAATATGGAGAGGTAGAGAGATGCCAAACAGCTGAAGACCGTGCACAGTGGAGAACATGGATACCCCAAATAATTGGTATAAGTTCGCGACAGTAGGAGGTAGAGAGAGACCAAAGAAAAGATGGATAGATTGTGTGAGTGAGCGATGAATTAAAATCCAAGAAAGAAAAGATGGATAGATAGTGTGAGTGAGTGATGAATTAAAATCCAAGAAAGAAAAGATGGATAGATCGTGTGAGTGAGTGATGAATTAAAATCCAAGAAAGAAAAGATGGATAGATCGTGTGAGTGAGTGATGAATTAAAATCCAAGAAAGAAAAGATGGATAGATCGTGTGAGTGAGTGATGAATTAAAATCCAAGAAAGAAAAGATGGATAGATCGTGTGAGTGAGTGATGAATTAAATTCCAAGAAAGAAAAGATGGATAGATCGTGTGAGTGAGTGATGAATTAAAATCCAAGAAAGAAAAGATGGATAGATCGTGTGAGTGAGTGATGAATTAAAATCCAAGAAAGAAAAGATGAATAGATCGTGTGAGTGAGTGATGAATTAAAATCCAAGAAAGAAAAGATGGATAGATCGTGTGAGTGAGTGATGAATTAAAATCCAAGTCCCTATTTAAAATGAAGTTGAGAACCTGCTCTTTTTGAAGGTAATTTTTTTTTAACTTTACCCTTCACTAGGATTTTTTGTTGTATCGTGGGTGCGTTTACCAACATATATTTACATAAAGTCAATCCCCCAAAACGACCGCTTATCGCCACGTCCTAATGTTTGACGGAAGAAGAAGTGACGGAACACAAAGAAAAGTTATCATAATATTAATGAAAAGGGAGCCAATGATAATAACGGAACTTTGACAGAACGGAATGGAAAACGAAAACTTGTTGCGTCCACCCCTATTACAGTTCGCATCTTATTAGACGCAATTTGATTCCAACTTCCTCTGATTAGTGAAGACCTGACCTGTGTGAAGTTGGATACAAATACACCGTAGTACCGTAGTACCGTATACTCATATAATCCCCCAGCACGACGTAAGTTGGCAAGAGTCGTTAGATGCGCAGAAGTCGTTTTTAGGTCTCTTTGGTAGTGAATCGGGGCGCGGGGAACGTTAAGAGCGCGCGATTGTTTGGCCAGTTGACAAAAGGATCGACTGACCAATTGCGTCGTGTCCATGTTCCGTTCGCTCTATATTGTGGTTGGTCAGTTAACTACGCCAAAATCTTGCCAAGTTACATGCCGGCCAAAACAACAGTGTGAAATCCATGATTCAGAGCGGCCAACTTATTTAGCGCAAACTGTAACATGGGATAAGAGCAGGAAGATGATGATAAATAAGACATACATACCAGAACAAGGGCGTCCGTTTGTCGTTTTCTCTATCTAGTCGCATGAGGTAGAAGAAGATGGCGCTACCTATCATGAAGGTAAGGGTCTCCTTGCCGGGAGATCGCCGAAGCCAGCCTTTCATTTCTAATGTCCGTACCCAGTATTCGAATACCTAGAAAGACAAGAAAAATTTTAAAAAAAAGAAGCCCCGGACACATTGTTATTTCATGATACAATAATTTATCTAGTTGTAGTCACGCTTCGATCGACAACCTATCCATAATTAGACACGTAATTATGACAAGATAACTTGCGAAAACACCCCGATTCAAACAGTAAAACGCCCATTACTTTAGAACGGCTGAACTAATTTTCATCAAAAATAACTAAGAACATTCTTGATAAAGTCACCTTTCAAACAAAACAAACGAAATCAAAATCGGTTTATCCGTTTAGGAACTATGATGCCACAGACAGATACATAGGTACACATGTCAAACTTATACCACCCCACTTTTCCGGTTAGAAATGGTGAAGTTAATTAATATCGTTGAATCAATCAAAAGTCAGTAGGCATTAACTTTTTTTGAGATCCTGATCTATCTGTATTAATAAAAATCAATTCCTGAATGTATGTAAATGTAAGCGCACAACTGCACCTATTTAGCTAATATTTTTTTTGTGGTTTGTAATTGTCAGGATTTTTTTTTTGTTAATCTATAATACAATAGGGATGTTTCCTGGGTAGAAAAATGCTAATTCTATTTAGTCCGTCAGTGAGATTATCAAATAATATTGGACACGTATTTTTTGCTTTACCAAATCAATAAAAAATTACAAAGTTAAAGCGCATCAAATCAGTAGTGGGGGCTTTTGACGTCACTAAGGCAGTATAAATTGTACTAGCGACTTGACGTCACACGATATTTCAACGAATTATATCGTCATCACTGTATGTTTACGGGTCAAAAGAAAAATACCTGTCCAATATTTTTTATTGTAATGACTGTGAATGAATGATGTGCTGATTTTTACTGTAATGACCCCTGTCACCGTCGTATTCTTGATGTGATGTACTCTGACATTGTGACCGCCCTTCGTGCTGCGTCCTTGGCTGGTCGAGGGGGCATTATGAGGAAAAAGAGTGGGTCACGCGTACTGGGTTGGAATAGGCACGTCAGCGAGGCTCACCGGAAGGCTAGATTGAAGTTTACGGAGTGGGTTTCGTGTGGTAAACCTAACGCTGGCCTTATGTACGATGAAATGTGTGCCAGCAGAAGAGTTTTTAAGTCACATTTGAAGTGGTGTCAAGATCATCAAGCCCAGATTAAAATGGACAGTCTTGCGGAAAAACACGCTAAAGGTGATTTTAGAGGCTTTTGGAAAAACACCAACAAAGTTAATGCCAAACCTGGACTTCCGGTGAGTGTCGAAGGAGTGAGTGATTGTAAAGGCATTGCTGAAATCTTTAAAAGTACATTTTCTGTTCAGTCTCCTTTGGGTCCGGCGTGTGAGGTTTACAATGGTGAGTTACCTGAAGGGATGGTGGGGGTGAGGTTTACTGCCAAGGATGTGGCCGTAACCCTTAAGAGTATGACCAAAGGCAAGAGTCCAGGTCATGATTCTCTATCCATTGAACACCTGGTTCACGCTGGCCCACATATAAATAGAGTATTAGCGATGTTCTACTCGCTATGCGTGAGCCACTCTTATCTTCCGCCGGATCTTATGAAAACTGTTGTTGTGCCTATAGTTAAAGATAAAACCGGTGACTTAGCTGATAAAAGTAACTATAGGCCCATTTCTCTAGCTACAGTTACAGCGAAGGTGTTTGACGGTTTGCTTAATACACAGTTAAGTAAATATATGTCTCTGCACGATAATCAGTTTGGGTTTAGACCCCGATTATCAACGGAAAGTGCAATACTGTGTCTTAAGCATACCGTCAGATACTATAATGACCGCAAAACCCCGGTATACGCATGTTTTCTCGACCTGTCCAGGGCCTTTGATTTGGTGGCGTATGATCTTTTGTGGAAAAAACTTGAGAGTATCAACCTACCGCCAGAACTTGTTACCATCTTCAAGTATTGGTATACGCACCAGGTCAACAGCGTCAGGTGGTCGGGGGCAATGTCGGAGCCATATCGGTTACAGTGCGGTGTGAGGCAGGGCGGACTGACCTCGCCCTCGTTATTTAACCTTTACATGGACGCGCTGATCGTCGCGCTGAGCAGTCAGCATGTCGGCTGTCATGTAGACGACGTGTGTCTCAACAATTTAAGCTATGCAGACGACATGGTTCTGCTGAGCGCGTCGATTTGTGGCCTAAGGAGGTTGATTGCGACATGTGAGGATTACGCTTTAAAACATGGACTTGTTTATAATATTAAGAAAAGCCAGTACATGGTCTTTGAGGCCGGTGGTGCTATATGTCCCGACTATGTACCACCTATACGTCTAAATAGTGTACCTTTAGACAGGGTGAAACAGTTTAAATACCTAGGACATATAGTCGCGTCTGACCTCAGGGACCATGCTGACTTAGAACGGGAGCGGAGGGCGTTATCTAAAAGAGCTAATATGCTGGCCCGCAGGTTCGCACGTTGTTCGGACGGCGTGAAAGTAACTCTTTTCCGAGCATATTGCACCTCCTTGTACACCTGCAGCCTGTGGGCTAATTACACGCAGAAAAGCTATAACACCCTCCGCATTCAATTTAACAATGCTTTCAGGGCGGTTTTGGGTCTGCCTCGCTACTGCAGCGCTTCGGGTATGTTCGCATGGGCGCGCACGGACTGTTTTCATGCGACCATGCGTAAGCGCTGCGCGTCTCTTGTGCGCAGAGTGCGGGACAGCTCCAATGCCGTTCTGAGTATGATAGCAAATAGGTTGGACTGTCCTTATGTGCGACACTGTTGTGACAGGCAAGTTACATATAGTGTCGCACGTAAGAGACTACTGTAATTAATAATTTTGATTATGAAATATGAATTTATTTGATGTGTTGATATTATTTTGTATTTATTTGTTTGTATTTATCTGTGTGATTTTGTATTTATTATTGAATTATTGATTTATTGTCTAATATGGGTTTAAGACCTGAAATAAATGAATTTTAATTTTAATTTAATTTAAAATTAATCTACCTGACGAACAAAAAACGAATTTTCAGTAAACTACCCTATTATTTCAGGTCGGGTCAGCAAGTAGGATATAAAGTTACATAAATGATAAACTACTAAAAAAGGCAACCACAACTACTACCAAACTACTATCAAAGGGCCAAGGGCTTAATAAGACCACTTTTCATAGGAATTATTCTACGGATAACATATTTGTAGAACAATAACTATAAATAAAAAACCGGCCAAGTGCGAGTCGGACTCGCACACGAAGGGTTCCGTACCATTATCGCAAAACACTGCATAAAAATCACTTTTGTTGTATGGGAGCCCCCTTAATTTATTTTATTTTAATTTATTAATTATTATTTTTTGAAGTAAATATACAACTAAACATTCTGTGAATATTTCAAGCGTCTACCTGTTGCCGTTATTAATATCGAGCAAAAAACGGCAAAAATATCACGTTTGTTGTATGGGAGTCCCCCTTTAATATTTACTTTATACTGTTTTTAGTATTTGTTGTTATAACGGCAACAAAAATACATCATCTGTGAAAATTTCAACTGTCTAGCTATCACGGTTCATGAGATACAGCCTGGAGACAGACGGACAGACAGACAGACAGACAGACGGATCGCGAAGTCTTAGTAATAGGGTCCTGTTTTTACCCTTTGGGTACGGAACCCTAAAAATGGTCGTCGAATCAGTGACACATTGACATAAGGGCTCCTTGTGACAAAAAAAATAATACAGTTGAGCATAGCACCTATTTTTAGAGTTCCGTACCCAAAGGGTAAAAACAGGACCCTATTACTAAGACTCCGCGATCCGTCTGTCTGTCTGTCTGTCCGTCTGTCACCAGGCTGTATCTCATGAACCGTGATAGCTAGACAGTTGAAAATTTCACAGATGATGTATTCCTGTTGCCGCTATAACAACAAATACTAAAAACAGAATAAAATAAATATTTAAGTGGGGCCCCCATACAATAAACGTTATTTTTTGCCGTTTTTTGCGATAATGGTTCAGAACCCTTGGTGCGAGAGTCCGACTCGCACTTGGCCAGTTCTTTTTTTAGTCTCTTAAAAATAGATATACACACACACACACACACTATTGGACAAAGGCATAATAAATTTTAAGACCTTGAGCTGTCCAAAGTCCATGTGATTTATTTAAGGATTTGGTTACTGCCATAATATAATAATTATATTTTTAGGAAAACAAATCACATGGCAAACTTTTAAATTATGTACGTAAAAACAGCATGTATGAATAAGTACATGATTACGTATATTTAAAATCGCGAGTTGTCAACAAAACAATTATAAGATAACTTATTCCGAATGTCGCAAACGCAAAGTTTCTCATGCTTTTTTGTCAATACATAACTTGATTCGGCTTTTAGAGGTTTTTCGAAAGCCAAACGTTGCGTTGTAAGATTTTGAGTCTTTTTGTTCCTTATTTTTTATTGTTTTCTTATTTTTTATAATATTATTATAACTTCAATATGAGTATTGTTCATGAGTAAAGAGTAATTATGGGTTATCCTATCGCTATCCTCAAGAAATAGATACATAATATACTCTTGTGTATAATTGACACGTTTTTAAGTGGACAATGACATCATTTAGTAACTAGGTACCTACTCAGAAACCTCTTGTATTTGATTTGCACATACTAACATCCATACATACATAAAATCACGCCTTTTTCCCATGGGGGTAGGCAGAAACTACAGAACGCCACCTGCTACGATCCTTACATACTTCTTTTGCTTCACTCACATTCATACATCTAGTCATACACACACGCCGGTTATGAGTACTGCGCACTTGGCCTTTCTGAAGAACATCACCTATAAGGTCTATGTATGTCTTTCTAGGGCGTCCCCTCCCGGCGTTTCCATTCACGTCTGCCATGTAAATACCTTTCGTTAGTCGCCTTTCATTCATTCTCTCAACATGACCAAACCATCTTAACATACTCTTTTCAATTTTAGTCACTACATCTTCTTTTAAACCACAACGTTGTCTTATTACCTCATTCCTCAATCTATCATTTAAAGTTACACCACACATACTTCGCAAAGAACGCATTTCTACTGCATTAACCCTACTTTCATGTCTTTTTTGCCATACCCAACCTTCACTTCCATACATAAGTGTAGGCACCAGCACACTGTTGTGAACGGCGAGTCGAGCTAACATTCATGAACTAACATCCATGGATATTTTATATGTAGTTACTACGCACTAGATTTGGCGATTCGACTCATTTTTTACGAGTAAACTGATCGATTACATATTATTCCATCGCCGCAGAAACCGTAAACTGATTTAGGTTGTGGTTTCTGCGGCTGTGTTTATTTTTATGTTGTTTGAAACCTGCAATTCTTCCACACACAAACGGGACAGAACAGAGCTAGCCCATTCGACAGAAACCGACCTTATAACTGGGCTGATCGGTTTATTTATTTATTAAAACTTCATGAAACATACAGGTACATAGGCGGACTTAATCCCTGAGGCATTCTCTACCAGTCAACCAAGGATGGTGGAGAGATAACATGGCAGGTGCATAAAAAATAGAAATAATTATTAAAGTAAAAAATTAAGAGTATATATATAGTTAAAAAAACCGGCCAAGTGCGAGTCGTACTCGCACACGAAGGGTTCCGTACCATTATCGCAAAACACTGCAAAAAAAATCACGTTTGTTGTATGGGAGCCCCCCTTAATTTATTTCATTTTAATTTGATAATTATTATTTTTTTAAGTGAATATACAACTAAAAATTCTGTAAATATTTCAAGCGTCTACCTGTTGCCATTATTAATATCGAGCAAAAAACGGCAAAAATATCACGTTTGTTGTATGGGAGCCCCCCTTAAATATTTATTTTATACTGTTTTTAGTATTTGTTGTTATAGCGGCAACAGAAATACATCATCTGTGAAAATTTCAATTGTCTAGCTATCACGGTTCATGAGATACAGCCTGGTGACAGACGGACAGAAAGACAGACGGATCGCGAAGTCTTAGTAATAGGTTTTTACCCTTTGAGTACGGAACCCTAAAAAGCACCACAGAACGATAGTATAATCTATCTATATATATAAAAGAGAAAGTATGTATTTATGATCCTTATAGACTCCGAAACGGCTGGATAGATTTGAATGAAATTTTCAGACAATCTTTAAATTGACCCAGCGGATAATCCTGTAAAGTTTGGTGGCGATCGGATTTTTTTTTTGAACTTTGAACGCGGGCGAATCCGCGGGCAGAAGCTAGTGGGTCATAAATATGAGGAAAAAAAAAATTGCCCTGAAATCACAAGACGGGGGAATTGGCAGAAACATTTGGATATCGTCCTAAGGAATTGGAAAAAAGTGTCGCAGATCTGGGCACAATGGAAAGAATGTAGGGAAGAAAGAAAAAGTATTTATTGCCAAAGAAAAGTATATGCTTTATAAGTTACACTTAAAATAAAAACCTTAAGGGCAGCAGTGGGAAAATAAAGTCTGTATTGCTTAAATTGTGAGATGTTTAATTTCATTCCAATAATTATAATTACCTATGATGCACAGAATTCAAATAGTCCTGGTATGGCCATGTGATGACAACGACAAAAATTATTTATTTCAACTAGTGCCTAAGCGGCACTTTTGAACGTCAAAAAATACAAATTTTAAGTTAATAATAATTGATTCTACCGTCCATTCAGAAATGTAGTTTGTTATGGAGAAGAACGGACAAGAAACTCCATACTTACTCTTTTAAAAACAAGAAAAAATCATGCTATGCAGTCGGAGGAGACATATTCGCGAACTGGCTGACCACCTGGATCCTCCGACTGCACAGCATGATTTTTTCTTGTTTACAGCTTTTTAGTTCGCTTCTTAAGCAGTCGAGTTTTTGTTTTTTAACTTTTTTTATTTACAACTTTTTAGTTATAATTTTTTTTTCGTATTACTTTTAAACATATAAGTGGTATGTATTTTTGTAATCAGCTCTTGAAACCCTTTATTTTGATACCCCACGCGATGGGTTTGGAAGAAAAAAAAATTGGGACCCGCACAGTATGGCGCCCAAATTCCGCCATGTATGTTTTTTTTATTTCACTTATCTAAGAACACTTGGGCGGTCAAGACTTATCTAACGATGTCTTAATTATAAAAATCCGTCAAGTAGTTTGGAAGATAAGAGGTAATAAAGAATATTACATACATACAAACATCATACATACAAGATACGCGCGAAACACATAACCCTTTCCTTGCAGCCGGGTAAAAAAAAGTGTCTAAAACACTTTTTTTTTACCCGGCTGCATTTACATAAATTCATATACGTGAGGACGATGCACCCAGCGCTACTATACTACAAAAAGTATAAAGTAAAAAAAAAAGTATAACAAAGTAAGTAAGTAGTAGTAAGTATAAAGTATTACAAGTATTTACAAGCACTAACAGGTAAATTCCTTCACTTGACAAATAGGATGAGGAGGGACGAAACGCATGTTACTTAAAAAGTTATGATATAAATGTGGATGGATGGAGAGGGAGAGGAAGGCCAAAGAAAAGATGGATGGACTGTGTGAGGAGTGATATGAAAGAAAAGGGAGTCAGTGATAGCGTGACAGGGGACAGGATGGTATGGCAGAAGAAAACGTGTTGCGCCGACCCCAAGTAACATGGGATAAGGGCAGGAAGGTGACGAATTATTGTTACCTATGATGCATAGAAAACAAACTGTGAGTCAAGAATTTATAGTGACTATGGTATTTAACATGACATCACGCCTATTTCCCGAAAGATTAAAAACAGAGGCGTACTAAGGTCCAGTTCTTTTATCTGTGGTTAACTTAACCAATGGTTAAATTTGCTTTCGTTGCCAATGATTCCGTTTATAAGTTAGTTACTCCAATGCAAAGTATACTGTCATAATAAAACACGTTTTAAAGTTTAGATAGGCCTGTTTAACAAAATAAATTACGATTTGTCTACAAAAAGAATAAGATCATTTGTAAAAACACCGGCCAAGTGCGAGTCGCACTCGCGCATGAAGGGTTCCGTACCATTATCGCAAAAAAACGGCCAAAAAATCACGTTTGTTGTATGGGAACACCCCTTAAATATTTATTGTATACTGTTTTTAGTATTTGTTGTTATAGCGGCAACAGAAATACATCATCTGTGAAAATTCCAACTGTCTAGCTATCACGGTTCATGAGATACAGCCTGGTGACAGACAGACAGACAGACGGATCGCGGAGTCTTAGTAATAGGTCCCGTTTTTACCGTTTGGGTACGTAACCCTAAAAAACACTGTATAACCTATGTTTTAAAGACCTTTCAAAATCAATCAATTAATGGTTGCAAAATTCGTTAGAACACCTTTTTTTTCAGTTGTTAGCCTCACAAATGGTCAAATAAATTGGAGAGTTAATTATTTAACAGTTTGTTAGACTAAAAATTAACGAATAAACGCATTTTTCCGAATTTTGAAACCATTGGTTAAACATAAGTTTAACCACAGGTTGGGTTAACTACCGATCAAAACCTGGGCCTTATACTACACATTTCGCCAGTTACAAACATATTTACTCAATGCTTATCATAGTCCTTGGATTATTTCTGCTAAACTTAAATGTTATCAGTTAGTAATACTATCTAACACATTTCAAGAATCTGATAAGGAATTTATAATTTGACTTATGAATCAATAAGGTATGAATTAGTATTTGTAATTTTTTACCTTTACAAGGTACTTCTCGAATAAATTTCATGTCTTCATATTATTATGTTTAATATTTTTAACCATCTTTCCAGTAAGGAGGAGGTTCTATGTTCGACATTATGTTTGTTTCTATTTTTTTGTGTATTTTCAGCGATATCTCCGTCAATTGTGGACCGATTTTGTTTATCACAGGGGAAATCAAGGATATATATAAATTAAGCCTTACAAATAGGGATGAGAAGCACAACAGTGTTTTTCATCATACAGACAATCTGTTGTTGCTAGGTACTACCCCATTGCAACGTTCGTCATTGCAGTTTTGTGCGTGCTATTCTATGCTTCTTACAAATATTCTTATAATACTGGTGAAGCATAGTGCCGCATCAACTTCGGTTTCGTGCAATGACGATGGAAGCCACATTAACACAGTACACTAGGAACTTTTCTCTGTGTTGCTTACTCATGAGCCCATGCAGGCTCTCCTTCGTCAGTCTCCTGTCCAGCTTACATTCGAGTTGGTAGCGTTCACTGATAAATAACGGGCAATCTACAAGTATGTGCTGGACAGTCTCTTGCACGCCTGGATCGCAGACGCACGATGGGCTGAAGTTTTTTTTTTAAGAAAAAGATGTAAGAGGTATAAAATAAAAATTTAAATTTTTTACAATTTGTGTCTGAAATCTTCAAATAGCAAATGACACAATTAAAGCCTGGATGCCGAATTACTCTCTGTTGACCTTGATCAGCCGTTTTAAAGCCTTCTAGGGTGGTCCAATTATTGCACTGCTGAAATACATTATTTTAACAATAGTTGTTTAAATTCCTGCTCTGAAGAATTGTGTTATTTATGAAATCTAACTGTTGTTAATTTAAAGGTACAAGGACATACTTTCCGCAGATACCAATATTAACTGGGTTTAGTGAATGCGTTTCTGGCAGGCCAGGCTTGAATGTAATTTTCGGAGAGGTGCGATTTTATTGATACTGAGTGTATTTCAAGGCAGTTATATTACGGTAGTGAACGGTATGTACAACTTAATTGTCTTGTGCAATTATAGTCCTTTAGTTATACATTTTTATTTTTTTTTTTTATGCTGCTAGCTGTTGGCTGCGACTTCGTCTGCGTAGCAATAGTACTTCGAATAGCCTATTTTTTATTACGCGCAATAATATTGAACGTATGTGGGCCGAGAAATTATTAGTTCACCATACAAACTTCCAACCCCCTTTCAACCCCTTTAAGGATGATTACCGGTATAAAAACTATCCTTTGTCCTATCCAGGGTTCCGTAGCAATATTTATAATTATAGATGATAAATATAAAAGTTTAAATCAGTGTTCATTACATTTCCCGATTTGTCTTGACTTGATTCATAATGCTCGGGCATTATAAAGGGCCGATTTCACCAATCATCCTAATCGCGATTAGTTCAACTAAACTCAGTTTATGCAAATACAGCGTTCTGACTGGTTGAGACCGCTGAGAAGCTACCAATTAGAACGCTGTATTTGCATAAACTAAGTTTAGTTGAACTAATCGCGATTAGTTTCATTGGTGAAATCGGCCAAATAGTGCATTGATTAAAACGACGACAGTCGCCTACGACCTTGAAGGAATAAAATGCGCCTTCGTTTCACACCCGCGTGACCGTAAATCCGGTAGTTTTTTGTACCTTCCTTATGGCTTGGCTTTAAAAAAACAGTCTTAGATCAAAATGTATAATATATATAATTCAATTGTCTTTGAGATGGTGAAAATTTCATTAAAATAAAAGGTTTTGGTGCGGTTGTCGTTTTTTGGTCCGTGTACTTTAAAAAATTTATTACACTATGTTTTACGAATAATACTATTAATTAGCGATCACAAAATGGTCTAATGTAACATATATTTTTCCAAAAATTACAACTAGCAGTTTAGACGTGATTCTCATTTTAAAATTAGCTACTGAGGGGAATCTGTGCCTTAATGACTTGGTCCATGACATATAAATAGTATGGATGTGGCTCTCCCTCTCACCCGATCAGAGCATTATGCTTAGCGATGGCGGCTTTGCGCAGATGCTAGATAATTTTCTAATTTTTTTTTAATGGTATGCCCGGCGCATATAAAGTCTTTTTCTTTCATTCTGTTTCTCTGTAACGATTTTTTTTATATAAATTATAACGCAACTTACCAGATTTACAAATAGATTGACAACCATAACTCTTCTGTATGGTGGCTCAAAGTACACTGCTAGTCCACTGACGGTGCATGGTAACAGCACTGTCGTGTAATATGAAAACTCACTGAAGAATAGTTTTCTGAAAAACAAAATAATATTACATTACAAATATTGAATAGTTACTTCCCTAATTTACAGTCTCTTTCTCTAATTTGTTTCAAATGCCTGTCACAAAAAAATATGTTTACGATAATATCTAAAATGCGTAAGTCTCATTCTACACATGTGATAAAATTTATAACATTAGAAGTTATACATTTAACCTTCCGTGCGTTTAAGACGTGAATTCACGCGAAACACAATGGCTTCTACTGTTTCGGTAATTACGGGCACATAACCGGTTAATATGTAAGTCTGTAATGTTTTGTTAATCAATCATGCCTGAACAACAACGGTTGACCTCACACCTCAGCCTGGATCCTGGATTAGGATGTAGTATTTTTTTTATCCTGGTAGCAAGTGCCCTAGGGTCAATTTTCGACTTCAATATTGGCAAAAGCACTGGCAAAAGTAAGTATGATATAGTAGCTAGATACTCTAGAAGTACCGCAACTTCTTCTTCCTCTTGATGTGTTGATTCAACTCTATATTTTGTCCAACCATAATGTGGCCACCTGGAGTCCTGGACAGCTTTGTTGTTACCCTCAAGTCATGGAAGGTGCACATGGTTGTGCATGCCAGGCAGGAAAGAAGACGGTGCATATCCTGTGAAGGGGCTCCTCACTTGCACAATGTTTGAGATAGCTCAAGTATATCCCATTTTACCAGATTAGATAGTGCAGTACTGAAAATGCTTACTAAGATCACTGCCAGATAATATAAAATAAAAGTCTATCCATGTTTTTTTTTGATAATTGAGATAGTTTGATAATTTTTGTCTCAAATGAAAGGTATAGGCGTAGAAACATTTTAAATCAAGTAAATCGGTCCACGCGTTTATGAGATATTAACTCATTACAATGCCAAGTGAAAGGGTCACGAATGACCCTTAGCGCGATACGTTTGTTTTGATTGTGTTAGCGACACTGCCTATACATCTTTTTTTTTATTGTTTTTAAATATTTGAATACATTGGTAGACAGGTGTTAACGACTTTTTTATTTTAATCTGGCGGTGACTTTATCAAAATTTCTGGCCTTGTTAGGATAAGATTAATTTCCTGTTGAGGCTGGCTATGGATTGCGTTCTGTAGGAAAGATTATTAATTTACCTGAATATGCAGTTTAATGTGACAAACGAACTGCCCACAGTCAGCCCAAATATGCCTGATTTCAAATATAGCTTGAATTGTTCCAGCATTTCTTTTTTCCCTAACTTTTTTCCTCTCATTAATATTTGTATCTGAAAAAAAGTGGTATTAAAATAAAAAGAACCTAATTTGATTTCAATTAAATCAGTTTCAATTAGTATTCAGTTTTTATAAGTACTATTCTACTCTTCTTTTTACTTCAATATTTAGAAGGGTGAAAATTCATCTTAAACCACATCATCGCTTACCATCAGGTGAGATATTGGTAAAACACAAGCCTAAAGGAAAATATAGCACAAGCATAAAGGAAAATAAAAAATAATAGTTTGTGTTTTTAAACAATTTTTTTTGTGTACTAAATATTTGTTCTACGTAACCCACAAGAAAAATGGAGCAAGAGTCACTAGGGACAGAAAACAGTGGAAATTGTTAGAGAAGGCATTTGCCCAGAAGCACACTGAATTGAGAGATATACTTAAAAAAAAAGAGAGATTACACCAAGTAAAGAACCAAAATTCAGGATATTATTATAAATTTTTGTTTTATTTGCAGAACCAGGCCTAAGTTTGAAAGACGGGCTCAGGCTTTTCATAAACTGTACCAGTTCCTTAGTTGCAGTTCATGGTTTTGTCATTAAAATCATTTTAGTCGCTAAGTTTTGTACACAGTATTCCTTTTACATTATTATAAACACAGAATAGCTTTAGCTATAGTTAACATACTACATTACATTACACATGAAAGATTTGTATTTTTGTATGTAACAAAGAAACTTAAAACTACGGTGCCGCCTGCCGATTTCAAAAATTCATTCACCGTTGGGAAGCTACTCTATTCCCGGGTGACATAGGCTACTTATTATCACTGTATTCCAAGGGGAATGGGGACTACATGGGTGAAACCACGAGGCGTCCGCTAGTAATATATATATATTATTTTAAGAACACATTTATCGTACACATTTCACTAGTAATATTTTAGTCACATGTTTGTGAATATAATGCATTTTCTAAAATTTACCAATACCTATAATTAGAAATAAAACACGGAAGAGGAAATCATCAGGTTAGTACCAAAAGATAAGAAGTTATCCCGTCAGGAGTTACCCACTAGCACCATACAATGGAACTTACATTTGTTTTCCTGCTAGAGAAATAATACCCAAACTTAATAAATAATATTCATTTTATATATTGCTGAACCTAGATGAGGCTGGTGTTTCCTAGCTCACAACTTTAAAAAGAATGACAAAGTAAACTCAGGGGTCTTAGTCTCTTAAAAAGCCTATCCACTAACATAGAATAGAATCATGTAGGTTTTGTTTAAGGGGGTAAAATGCTCAATCAATACCAATTATTATAATATAACAGATTAAGTTTATCATAATATTCAAACCAGCTGAAAATCATGTGGTTTAAAATCCAATGCTAGATTAAATAATTATTATTGTTTAGGCAATTGGTTAAAATTCTAGCACAGTAGAAGAGAGAGAATAAATAATATTTTTAGTGAGATTCTTGTCATTTGGTATTGTGCTATGCAGAGTACAATACTTCAAAGTTTATCAAATCTGGTAAAGTTCAAAGGGCATCATCTGGTCAAGTAATGATCTTTCATTGAAAAACACTGACAGATCAAAGGTTTAAAACTTGTGTATTTGTGTACTGTAAACAAAGAAGGTGTGAAAATACTCACAAGGTAGACCATAGCATAGAATTTGTAACTTCCCCTGATACAACTTATCAACATCGTTCTAGTTGCATCAGAGCATCGGTGCGTCCACGGGTGTATGAGTTCATGGCATTTACAACTATTGCACGCAGCTTCAAACCAAAGTTTACTAGCTTCAACCATTTTTAGATTAGATATTATACACAAAATTCTCTAAGAAATATATGGAAGGCGCATGTGCTTTTAATACTGATGATTACTGGCACAGTTCACTTAAAAAATATTGTTGTTTGACCTCATTAAAACTAACGGGTTTCTTTCGATGCGTAATGTACGGAGTTCATACGAATACGAACGAAAATGAACTGGGCAAAATAATATTCATTCGTATTTTGTGCTGAACAACAAATAAAATCTCATGACAACTGACAACTACTGACAAGTAAATGACAGTTTGACAGTGTAAGTCTGCACCATACCATGGCATGGAATAGTAAAGTACCATAGATTTAGTATATCATCCATGTGTCCTTTACTCGTATAATCAAAAAACAAATTTTATTCGCTTCTTCTTTTTTGTTTTGCTGGTCCTCATGTTTAATTTAAAATATTTTGTATTACCTACTAGATCGCACTCGTTCCACTTAAATCCCCTGGACCAGTCCCCCACCGGGACTAAAGAACTCAATGTTGTTCCACTTCGATGTCTTAGGGGATCATAAATACTTTATTTCCAGGGGAACCATAGACTGAAATTTATTTTAATTTCGCGACTAAAAATTATTATATAAAGCCAAGGCACAGTATTCATATTCATCCCCCCCGCAGCCTCATTACCGGACTGACGCTTGAACGAGCCGCTCACTGCTACACGCGCCTCGTTCACACAATAATACTATACTGTTATACATACATGTAGTGTACATAGTGTTCTAAGTTAATATAGGCATTATGTACGCTATTGTCACACAATCACGACTCTACAAACATATAACCCACATAACAAGTACAAGCCGCGCGCGGTACGTACTTTGTTATATACATGAACGGTGTTACGCAATACAATACCGTTCAAACACACATAGCGATCCCTTAGCCTGGGACGCAACCGGCTAGATCTGGAAACGAGTCAGGCGGGGTTCTAGCACCATCAGCTGGGCGCGTCAACATAGCCGGTGCCTAGTCGCTGATTATTTCTCGCTTGGCTTCTAGGGGTCCGCCTCTAGTCTAACCGGGCGGGAATGTATCGCCTAGGTACCGTGAAATATCGACGCTGTGCGACAGCGTCGCGGCGCTCCCACTGTAACATTGCAACTACACAATTAGTAGACAGCGTACTCGCGTCTACTACATTTCAAGTGCCACGTAGGCCAACCTAATTGAAACATGCCCGTTGCAACGGACATGCACTGAATACTGCGGTCCCCTGTCGGGTCGCAGCGATTGCTCTCTGTTCATATTCATACTAACGTCAAACGCTAATGATAAAATTTTTGGCTTTAGCTCCTTCTGCGCATGCGATGCGGCTTCCCTGGTAACTCTTAAACGGCACAAATATGTGGATGTCTCTAACTATTCTCAATCTCATTTTTCTTTTTTTTCCTTCTTTTAATTAGACTTTTTACAATGATTTCAATAATCTTTATAGCCCTTTGCTAGAATAGTTACAGCACTGATAACAACATTTGTGCCACATGTTAAATTTAGTCTTGTTAAATTTATTTTTATTTTTGTATAGATTCTTTTACCGATTGTTTTGTGAATGTGTGAACATTGTAGGCCTTCTAGATTTCTAGAAGCTTGTTAACAGTTGTTAATTTACTCTTTATCTCTTTTATACAAACATTTTTTTTCCTTACTACTTATTGTCGGGCCTACGTTGTTCCCCCATATCTAAGCACTAATGCTGTAACATGGAAATATTGTAAAAACAAACCATTTTTTTTTAAAGAGTAACCGTGGAGTTTCTTGCCGGTTCTTCTCCATAGGAAACGACCAACCCGAACCGTGCACCTTTTGTCGACGTTTTATAAGTGCCCATGTAGGCCTATGTGAAATAAAAAAACATTTGATTTTGTTTTTTTTTTGAAAAACCAATTTAGATCAAAAATATTATTAGTGATAAAACTGCAGCTGAAGTGTGAGTGCTGAGTGAAGCTAACGCTACACAGCCAAGAACCTCTAGTTTGAAAAAAACCGTTTCACTAATTTATTGATAAATTTGCCGATAGTAAATTATTACTAAATTTCAACGTTCAATTTCAGGACGTGACTAAAAGCTAATGTGAGCCATGCCTTATTTCTCCTTTTTCAAGGATATGAAAAAGATGAAATTGCGTTTTTACAAACTACTAGAGGGAAATACAATTATTTCAGAAGAAAACGCGAATTACAAAATGAATATTTTCGGATTACATGATATTTTTATACAATATGCAATAATAGGTCGCAATAAGCAATAACAGTCGTTTTTTTAGGGTTCCGTACCCAAAGGGTAAAAACGGGACCCTATTACTAAGACTTCGCGATCCGTCTGTCTGTCTGTCTGTCCGTCTGTCACCAGGCTGTAGGTATCTCATGAACTGTGATAGCTAGACAGTTGTAATTTTCACAGATGATGTATTTCTGTTGCCGCTATAACAACAAATACTAAAAACAGTATAAAATAAAAATTTAAGGGGGACTCCCATACAACAAACATGATATTTTTGCCGTTTTTTGCTCGATATTAATAAAAAATAATAATTGTGTTGTATATTCTCTTTAAAAAATAATAATTATCAAATTCAAATAAAATAAATTAAGGGGGGCTCCCATACAACAAACGTGATTTTTTGCAGTGTTTTGCGATAATGGTACGGAACCCTTCGTGTGCGAGTCCGACTCGCACTTGGCCGATTTTTTACGTACGTTTTTGTTATTTTGGTATTGAGTTGCAGATGAAAGGGGATTGTGACCCACATGGAGACACCTGCCCCGGTACGAAATTTAAAAAGAAATTTTGTTTTTTAATTAAAGATTAAGCGAAGCTAACTCGAAACTTTTGGGTCCAATAGGTTTCGGCTCGGGAATTTAAGGGATAAAGTTTGATTTTACATTAGGTCTCTGGACTTAGGTAGAAAAACGAAATTCGGGTGCGAGCGAAGCAAGCTCGTAAATATCATCCATCTTTTTCACAGCCCAACATTCCGATCCATACAGTATGACAGGTCTAATCACGGACTTGTAGATTTTCCCCTTTAGGGAATACCGACCCTATCCCAAACGGGGTTCTTATATGGAGCTTGCTTTTGCATTTTAGTATATTCTTTTTATCCTTCAGCAATTCTACATTAGTTAATCAAGTTAGAATTATTATAGGTAAACCTATAGAACCTGCATAGCCTATGTAAGTTTAGTGGAGCTGACTAAGCACTTCTCCCTAAAAATAATTCCTTCGGCACCCGTGGTAGCCCCGGCCCGAAAACATGGGCTCCGAACGAGCCTCCCTTTTATACGTACAACAGCTACGATACATACATACTCCTCACTTCACACATACACATACAGTTACCTAAAAACGCCTGAAACTCTGTTTATAACCATAATTGTCCAAAGATTAAAAATAAAATGTATTCTTTTTTCGATAATAATTATATTTATTGTCAAGATTTATTTTTATGTAATTAGTTAAACTACACTGATCGGTCCTGTACGTTTCGCATCCACCAACCTTGACACTCACGCTCAATCGCGTTAACGTAAACCTCAATTTGTATTGAAACTGGATAAGCGCCGTCTGGGGACGGTAAGGAGAAACCTCTTTTTTTGTATACATTTTGACATAAGAGATCGTTTACGTTATCACGAGTGAGTACTTTAAAAAACTCGGAATAAGCACACCGCTCGTCGCTCCACTTACAGGGAGGCCTTCCAACACTGCGTCTTCCGTTACGCAGTCGCCACTCTAAAACCTAGCCGAGTCGGATTCGACGGATGACCTCTTTCTCGTAGTTGGACCTACATAACTGGACCGTTTGTCCCAGGTAGACATAATCGTCCACAATTTCGAGTGTAGAGTCTCCGACTTTTATAGTGAGTGGGTTCAACATGGGCATTCAACATCACCTTGGTTTTGTCCATGTTAATTTTTAGACTTACATTTTGGGAAGATCTACTGAGGTCATCCATGGTCTCAGCCATAACCACTATATCGTTAAGAAACTGAAGGTGAGTGATGTATTCGCCATTGACGTTGACGCCTAGCCCTCTCCCGTCCAGAACCTTGAAGACATCTTCCAGTGCAGCAGAGAACAGTTTCGGAGATATGACGACTCCCTGTCTCACACCTCGCTGCAGAAAGATAGGTTCCGAGGTCTGATCCTGAAGTTGGACTGACATAGTGGCGTTTTGGTACTAACACTTCAGCACCTCGATGTACCGGTAGTAGATTTGGCACTGTTGGAGAGACTGCAGTTCAGCCCAAGTCTCGATCGAATCGAAGGCTTTCTCGTAGTCCACCAATGCTAAGCAGAGAGGCAGGTAGGTTTCTCTTCGGTCTTCTGTATAACCTGCCGCAACGTATGAATGTGGTCTACGCTGCTAAAGCCTTTTCGGAAACCGGCTTGTTCGGGAGGCTGGAAATCGTCAAACCTGCGCGCGAGAAGAATCTTGATGATTCTTGAAAACAATTTGTTGGCATGGCTAAGAAGTGAGATGGACCCATAATTCTTAAATCGGGTCTTGTCTCTTCTTGAAGAAGAGTACCAACACACTCCTGCACCATGCCTGTGGCGTTTTCCCTTCGAGTACTAGCAGCACCGATCAGTGCAGAGTGAAGGACCGATCAGTGTGGCGACGCTTGGACGCCTATGTCCAGCAGTGGACGTCCTTAGACTGAAATGATGATGATGAATTAAACTGCCTTATGTAAATGCTTTTTTAATTTTCTTTGTGATTTGGTTTAGTTCTTGAATCAAGTCTAAGTCAGTGACGACAGTCGACAATGGAGTGAGCTTACCCAGAAGCTCCTCAGGAGGAGCCTGTTCATTCTAACTTTGAACAGATTCGGGTTGAATGCGTTCGGAAACACAGACGCAGGTGGTATTTCCAATCTTTCGCTGTGCGCAATATAGAGGATGTTTGGAAGTGCTTGGTGTGAATTGGTGGAATGGCAACCAGGTAATGATGGTAAGATGCAGTGCGTCTAGATGTCCGATGGTATAAGGGGGCCGGTGGGATGAGGTGAGTTCTTGAGCACACTCACCGGAGTACATACTGTAGAAGACCGACAAGCATGCAACCTTGCGGCGATGAGCAAAGCTGTGAAGCTTGGCATCCACCAGTTCAACATCGCCAATGAGGCTCTTAGCTCTGCGTTCCACTGAGTCAAGCGTGGCTAGTTGATATTTAGCTGAGCTATCCCAAAGGTGGCTGCAATACTCCATGCAGAATCAGACTTGCGCTTTGTATAGAGTTAAAAGCTGTCCAGGCGTAAAGTATCGCTTCACTCTATTTAGGATGCCCAATTTATTTACCCGCAATTTCGGCTTTGTACTCAATGGAGGCGCTGATGTTGAGACTGGGTGTCGTGAACTACATGCCTAGCAGCCGATCAGTTACAGGAACAAATGTACCCCGAAAAGTAGGAGTTTGATCGAAACGACTCCTTTTAGCGGTAAAAAGACGCCTGTGATTTGGTGGCGTTACATGTCCATATGGTAGTTCATAATGCCCTTACCTACTCGAGAAAAGACTGAACACAACAACACAAGGGAACTTAGTGTGGGATTATTTATTTATTGTTAGATAATGTGGGATAAATGAATATTGTAAATTATAAATTAGTTTATGTCCAGAAGGTATATAAAATTGAAATAATGCGCTGAGGTTCCGCGCTCTGCTAGCCAGCACTTGCGTATACATTATTGCTCACGTACTTTTCATAGGCGCACAGTTCAGGAACAACATCATAATGTTACTTATTTTGTAAATTGATTAAAAATAACACTGTAGGTACTTGGCCGGAGAAGGTGACACACCGGGCAGATTGGAAGGCTATGAAGAGACTTTTGCCCATCAGTGGGACAATATTGGTTAATATAAATAACACTTTTACACTTACAATTTTATTTTCTTTGGCAGTGCAAACTAGATGAAGCCAGCGTTTCCTAGCCAGCGTTACTCTGAGACGAAACAACAAGACAACTCAGAGTACATAGCATAGAACATAGAAGACTGAGAATACCCCACCAGCATTATTTAATCATACCTACGTACGAACTCAATAAACATACTCACATTAAATAAAACCAGATAGGGTACATAAAATATAACGGACCCTATCCCACAGGACACCATCATGCTAAAAAATGCATGTCTGCAGCTACTTGTCCACGGATGCACCAGTTGGTAACACGAATATTTAGTTATTTCACTATTTTCCACCATAAACTTGCTAACTTCAACCATTTTCACTTGATTATATTAAAAAGGAGAATTTAGGACAGAATTCCCCTGTGATTTCAACCTGAATGGGTCTTTAAGTCGTTTTAAATACATTGTTGTTCCGTGTTGCAAGGACAAAGTTCAGTTATTTTAATTTATTTAAAATGTTTCGACAGACAACAGGTTACAGGTATAACAATAGGTAGCATAAAATTCAGTAGATGTTTAGGTACATACCTACTAGTTAGTAGGTATGTACCTAAACATCTACTGAATTTAAGGGACATATATTATGCTAGGTACATATTAAGTGATATAATTTATTTTAACTTACTTCAACTTAATTTATTTAAAAAAATGCAACAGACTTCCAAAAAAACACTACATAGTCAAATTCGGAAGTCGGTATTCCTGTTTTTATTAACCGACTTCAAAAAAAGGAGGAGGTTCTCAATTCGTCGGAATCTTTTATGTTTTTTTTTTATGTATGTTCCCCGATTACTCAAAGACGCCTGGACCGATTTGGAAAATTCTATTTTAGTTTGAAAGGGTATACTTTCCAGTTGGTCCCATAGTCATCAGGTCAGGATCTGATGATGGGATCTTGGTGAACTCGAGGGAAATCCTCAAATATTTTAGGCATACGTATAGCGATTTTGGTATTTTCATCAACAATGCAATCATTTTCACTCAGAAAGTATCATTTGGTGAAGTGGAACTGGTGAAGAAGACCACAGATGGCCAATAGAACTCCTTAATGCTGTATGTCATGGGGTATTTTATAAGATATCTCGAATAGTTAAACGACTATGATGAAGCAAATACTTATAAATAAATAGTACTGATGAAAATGGTACCATCGAACTGATCTGATGATGAAGCCGGCAGGTAGGCACTGGAACTCCGAAATAAAACAATGTATCCTAGTCGTGATTGGGCTTATTGGAATTGTCATGAAATGTACTTTGGCAATATATGATTTTTATGGCAAATAGAGGTAACTATCAAAACTAAAAAGAAAGAAATAAAAATCTTTTTAACAAAAAAGCAAACCGACTTACAAAAAAAAAACACTGCAAAGCGAAAAATTAATATCTTTTCCGAAGTCGGTGTCGAAACATGGAAAACAATAGGTACCAAAGACACCGACTTCGGAAAAGAAATTAATTTTTCGCTTTGCAGTGTTTTTTTTGTAAGTTGGTTTGTTTTTTTGTTAAAAAGATTTTTTTGTTTCTTCGTTTTAGGACACTGACTTCCGAATTCGAAGTTAATTTTCACTATGTAGTGTTTTTTTTTTTGGAAATCGGTTATTTTTTTTTTGTAATAAGAATTTATTTTTCAGGTTTTTTGTGGTACATAATGATCAAGTTCTATAGTAGGTAAGGTACATATGAATATATAGTATATATAATATAATAGTCATATATAATGTTATGTCAGAATAGATTACCCGAATAACATAAAACTTGAACATAACCTTAACCGGTGAAGTGAGAGTGTACCAGGGTGAACCCTTTAGAGCGAACCGGCGTGATGTTATGTTATGAAATGGCATAAACAATAAACAGACATGCGATTGCAGCAATCCCGAGTGTTCTTCACCAAATTAAATGAGAAGCACCAGCTTTCAAATCACATAAGAAAAACCAAAATCGGTTCAACTATTAAAAAGTTTTGAGGTGATAAATTATGTATTTTGATTTGTGCAAAAGTACTGATTTTAACATTATATTAAACAAGGATAAGCTAGAATTCGTCGATGGTACGGTTTTCCTGGGGATCTCGCTGGACTCAAGGTTGCAATGGGGTCCTCATTTGCTATCCCTTGCGGGGCGGCTGAGTTCGGCAGCTTATGCTGTTAGAAAGATTCGTCGGTTAACTGATGTAGGTACTGCGAGATTGGTCTATTTTAGTTATTTTCATAGTATAATGTCTTACGGTATCTTACTATGGGGAAGGGCTGCAGACATTGAGTAAATTTTTATTCTGTAAAAACGAGTCATCAGAGCGGTATATAATCTTCGCCGGCGCGATTCTCTAAGGGAACTGTTTAAGTATCATGACGGTTCCTTGTCAATATATTTATGAAAACATCATGTACGTGAGAAAACAACGATCTCCAAAAATCGGCTATAGCAGAACATCTTCTCGAATCAGGGCCAAACCACTGGATCGATTTACATGACCCACAGGTTATCTCGACTGAACGTCATTACATACCTAGAATGGTACGGGAAGCAATTGAAATAACCAAGTGCAAAAACTTCAATAGGGACGACGGTTTTCAATTATCGATAGCCTAGAATCCAGTGGTTCAACTATGTAAAGGTCGTAAAACTACTGAACGAGTGTCAAAAGTGGATACAGTGAGCATCGTCTGTCGTGAACAGTGTCGAGTAACTAGTGAGAAAAGTTCTGGTAGTAGCGGCATCGTGCGTGAAAAACGAGTGAGGAAGAGGGTAGATAGATATGTCAGTTCTCGTGATCATGGCGCTTGTAACAGTTGTAACGGTGCCGAAATATCGAGCTCTCAACAAAATACAAAATATACATGGTAAATATCCCGAAACAAATATTAATTCTAATGATTGTGACCATGTCAGCTTAAAAATTTATATCATGTACGTGAGAAAGAATTTACATCTTTTTAGTAAAAACGGCGACAGACATAATTACGTTACTAGAAATAGGGACCAATTAGGTCAACCAGGTTTCAGACTGGCTAAAGTAGCCTCATCTTTCATGGGGTACTGTACAAAATGTTACTATAAAATTCCTCCCCACATTCATGAACTGAATGAGACGAAATTTACAACTTGTATAAAACGCACACTATGCAGGCTGGCATATTATAAGTTAGGGGATTACATCACTGATAAAAATGCTTGGCTCAATGCTAGTCCTGCTCCACAACCACAAGAAGTGATATGCAGAACATTATTGTTTTGAAGTATTGTTGGACCTGAATACTCTAAGTTATTTAATTTAATTTATTATTTGAAATTAATTAATAATTATATCTAATGTACATTATTTACAAACTAATATTAGAACTAAAATAAGAAAAACTAATATGTACAATTACGGGGCGTCAAAAAATTCGTCCACATCGCTGTCAATAGGAAAAGTGCCCAGAAGGCTGGCAGCATTGCCACGTTGGATAGCAATGCTGATTCTTTGACCAAAAAAAACGCCAGCCCTCTGATCACGTGAAGAGTCGACCAACCGCTTGGCGATATCCCGAAATAATAGGTGTGCACTCGGACCCCATGGCCCTAGTGTTTCAACCCCAAACGGCTCAAAAACATAATTACCAATTAAGTTGTTGTATTTGCGCCGTTTGAGGTTTTCAGCACCTGCAGCAGCCGCCCCAGCGCAGCCCACCGTGCTAGGAAGATGGGATGGTGCAAGGGTGTCGACGCAAGTTGCATCCCACACCAAAGACCTACCCAACTTCCATGGCATTGTGGTCATACCATCTGGTCTCTTCCCTCGATGGAAAGAGACCACGTGCCAGGCCATTGGGTTCTAAGACAGCTGGCACCCCAGCGGTGGTAAGAGCACGACGGATGAGATTATTAATGCTAGCGTGCCGCGCAATTTGACCTGCTCTCTTACTACAGGAAAGGCCATGATGAATATATTTGTATTGTATAAACTCAATTTCCTTAGTAGTATTATATAACTGCACAGCACGTGTGTGAGTACTATGTACCCAACTGTAAATCTACCATTTACTGTACCTATGTGTCGTTCGTTGACTTGTGTGTGCCCTGGCAGTTGAGTGTGTCATACTCTCTCAAATGTCTCTCTGATGGTGGCGCGTGTGTTGGATCATCCGGTTCCCTTCATGATGGTTGAGCTGGGTGGTGTCAATTCATCCGACATTTTCGTGAACGGACGCCGTCAGTTGGGATTGGCTTCGGATGTTAATGTTTTTCTAGTATCTATTATATAACTGCACAGTACATGTGTGAGTACTTTTAATACTTTATACCTGTACGTAGTATAGTGTGTAGTGCAATTCTGGGTGCATTGTCTCACATGTATGAATTTATTAATGTATGTACTTATGTACCTACCTAAATATAAAAAATCTATTTTTTTAAAAGAGTAACTTTGGAGTTTCTTGTGCATTCTTCTCCATATCAAGCTACTTGCCGAATGCGCGGTAGAATCAATTTTTATTCCTTGTAAGTTATAATGTAACGTTCAAAAGTGCTGCTTGGTGGCCTAGTTGAAATAAATTGTCTTTGTCTTTGAAATAAAATAAAAAAATACAGTCGAATTGATAACCTCCTCCATTTTGAAGACGGTTAAAAAAATTCAAGCTCATATTAAATTAACTAGAAAAACTTGATACTATTGAACCTACCACAAACGGTAAAACAAAAAAAAATAACAGTTTTATTGTTTAATAGTTATCGGTGGTCGTTTATTTATTTATTTTTATTTATTATATACTTTATTGTACACCATAAGTTACATTTATAAAGGACACTTAAGAGCGCGGCGAACGGAGCTCGCAAATGCAATTCGAGACGAGTGAAGAATTCGTTCAGAGTATTGCTATCTCGCTTTGCACACACACGCGGTGCGCCGTGCGCAGCCGTGTGTGTGCGAGTAGATAGGCTTCCATTCATAACGACTCGAAAGCCGGCAAGCCGGCCAACGCGAACTGCGCCGGCGTTCTTTTGTCTTATTTATGTAGGTAACTATGCCTTTTACGAAACCTCAAATATGTATTGTTATAATAAATAATGAATGCAAGTAAAATAATACAAATGTTACTTAGGCAAAGTATTAGTACAAGACAAATATTCCAATAATTTATGCCTATTTACGCATAAGTAGGTACAGACAAATAACAGCGCTCTGATCTATTAAAAATAAAAACACGAATTTCGTATAAACATTTATTTAGTTATGTTTTACTTTATAGATCATCATTCATCTATTAAAAAAATATAAATCAAAACGTGATAAAGTCGTGTAGGGTGACCATAAATATTATCGATTGAACGAAATACAAAAATACAATAATGATAATTAGACAACATTTTAACGCATGCTTTTTAGTTTATATGTACAATTGTACATTGTAATAATTGTACATTACGTAGGTAAAGAAAAAAAAAAGTTTATATTCTGTCTCTGATAGGCAGATTTCTAGGTAAACAGGGATTTATTAATTCAGGCAATATACATTTAAAATAAAACTCTTCTAATTTTAAGACTATTGAATTCCAAAATTCGTTGTCTTTTTCAATTTTTTCATATGCCAGTCCTTTAGGCGTCCATATTATAAAAATACAGTATTTGCGGTTTGTTATTTGCAATTGTCCTTGTATCTGGTAAAATAGTAACTTATTGTATTATATCATTGGGATATAGGTACTTACTGTGAGAAACATCCCAACGCTCGGAGTCCATGTCGGCAACCAAACCAAATCGTAAATAATAAAGTCCGTAAACAACGCAAAGTTCGTAAGAAAGTAGATTACTCAATATCAAAGTTCAAATCACAAGGCAAATCTAAATCCAAGTTCATAGCTTAGGTCAATAGTGTCAGAAATATTACAATAAGTACTTAGAAAATAAATAAATACGCACGAGCAGCACAGTAAAGTAATCGTCTAACACTGACAACAAACCACAAAAAAAAAGTTAATTAAAAAAATCAAAAACCCGACTGCTTGAAAAGCGAACTAAAAAGACGTAAACAAGGAGAAAATCATGCTGTGCTGTCGGAGGATACATCTTCGCGAGCTGGCTGACCAAAACCTTTTTGGTTATTTTTTTTTCGAATCAGGTACATTTAAACATATAAGTGTTATATATTTTTGAAATCACCTCTTAAAATCCTTTATTTTGATACCCCACACGATAGGTGTGGAAGAAAAAAAATAATTGGGCCCCCACAATATGGCGCCCAAGAACCGCTATTTTCCTATTTGCCAATTTGTATGTAGCCAGTGAGACTCGCGGGGTTAAGGCGAATCGATTGACGTAAGAACCATCAAAATCGGCCCACGCGTTTGGTTTCTAGAACGCCACATAGGAACAAACATACATACTTACATACATACATACTTACATACATACATACATAAATAGACTGATAAACACATTACCCTCCTTCGGCAGTCGGGTAAAAAATATACAATACAACAAACAGTAAACAACCCCGAAGTGCCCCGAACAAAAGCCGTACGAGTGATACCTACTCAACCGTATGAAGCACGACTACACACACATTGACATGACGTGCTCGACGCGACAGCAATACTAGCTATTGAAAATGTATGATTATTTTTATGTGTTCCGTAATACCAAAAATGATGAATGAAAACTTAATGTTTTTTTATTTTTTTTTCGATAATTTGTTTCTTGATAATATGAGCTATGTTATAGCGTTGACAATTTTATAGATATTGTTTTTTTTAAGATAGAAAAATCAATAAGAAAACATGTCATTTACGCTGTAAAAATGTACGAAATGAAATTCGCTTAAACTTCATTTTAGGTAACTATTTTGAAAAAAAAAAGACGTAGGAACCTAGATAAATACTGACTGAATCCGAATATTAGCATAATTTGGTGGAAATATGCTCAACTTACAAATGATTTAGGTATTACGTTTGTATGGACAATTCATGCTTCGCCGCGCCCTTTAATACAATGGGCTGCCTTATCGCATTCCGCGATCTCTTCCAGGCAACCAGGTCGTTGACCCCGTATTTGCTACCACAACGGAAGAAGAACAAAGAAGACGGAAAATGCAGCATAAGAAGACCTCCCACAGGGCCATCGGTGAGGGAGTCAAGTATTTTATTAATTCATTGTATCGTGTTCAGATATCGATACGCATTACGACTGCGAAGAGTCGCTAGCTAATTATTTTGACCCTGTAAATCTCACCCAGAAACCAGAATTTAGGACCTCGTGCTCAGCCAACAACAGCACTTGCAATCACTAGACCAGTGATGAATGAATGGCAATGAAAGGCCCGCGGGCCAGCTCCGACCCGCGAAAGCATTTAATCCAGCCCGTCGACGGTCCTTCGACATGAATATTAAATGGCCCGCGATAATTATATTTTGGCGGTCCAGAATTATAAAATAGATTCTGCTTAGTAGAAAAATATACGCATATGTAAAGGTAGCGCAGAATACAATGGTAAGCCAGTATGTCTTATATGTAATGCAGAAGCAATGGCGGTATTTAAAGGTTTTAACCTCGCTCACTATTTTAACACCAAGCAAGCTTAAACCAAATGAAAAAAGGTGGTCAAAGAAATATGTATAGAAAGCAAATTCTGGCCCTCATCTCTGTCTTAAACTTTCTGGCCCCCCATTAAGAAAGTTTGCCCACCACTGCACTAGACTAACAAAGCAGTAAGTCGTGTTTTACCAGGAGGTAGGACACGACGGTATCTCCCGTCCCAAATTGAGCAGTCCGTCTGGGGAAGTATCTCCGCCCTACAGAATCATCATCATCATCATCATCATCAGCCCATAGCAGTCCACTGCTGGACATAGGCCTCTCCAATTGCACGCCATTTGGTTCGATTTTCGGCAACTGTCATCCAGCTGTTACCAGCCACCCTGCGAAGGTCGTCGCTCCACCTAGCCTGAGGGCGCCCTACCTTACGTTTACCAGCTCGCGGCCTCCACTCAAGAACTCGTTTACCCCAACGGTCATCGGTTCTACGACTTATATGGCCGGCCCATTGCCACTTCAGCTTACTTATTCTGTGAGCTATGTCGACAACTTTGGTTCTCTGCCCTACAGAATACCGCGGCTATAATAACCTTGTGTTGTGTTCCCGGCGGTGAGTAGGGTAGCCAGAGCTCACTGGAGAGGTTTTGTGCTGTCAGTGGTAAGACCGAAGGCTTTAATTGACACCACCGACTGGTGGGGGCGTGAAATGTTGGCGCGGCGGTCAGGGAGACCCGGTGAAACGGTTATCCGTTGGCCGCCCGCAGGCTGTACGGTTCCCGAACCTTGGGATTACTTAATCTCCGCCCCAGGAGGCTGAACCAGCAGCCTGTGTAAAGTTCCCGGTGCTGTAGTCGTGCCGGAGGAGGAGACCGGAGTGGACTCGGCTACAGTATCTGGGAGGGGACCGGCGGCCCTTCCGCCCCCCGCGGCAGCCAGTCACACAACCCCAGCTTGTCTGTGGTGGAACGAAGCCTTACCTTGTCTTCAGCACTGGCGGCACAGAAACTCTCCTTACCTTCCCCCCCCTACCCCTCAATTGATCATGAGAACTACAAAAAACAAGAAGAACGATACCACAGCGGCACATGCGGATTTCTGCAACATCGCATCGCAACGCGGTCCATCTCCATCTGGAGACCGCGCAGCCTGCCTTGTTTTTTTTGACGGAGACGCAGATATCATGCCCGGCAGATACAGCCTACCTAATGTACCCAGGATACAAACTCGAGCACAACTTCCTGAGTCGCGCCGGGGTATGCTTGTACGTCCGGGATGATGTTTGCTGCCGCCGTCTTCATGGTCTTGAAGATAGGGACCTGTCAACTCTATGGGTAAGTATGTATCACGGTGACCACACCCGTATCTATGCGTGCCTCTACAGGTCTCATAGCGGTGACATGGGCACGGCTCAACTGTTTGAGCATCTGCGGTCGGCGGACAAGGCAATTGGGCAGTACACCACCGCGGATATAGTATTCTTGGGGACTTCAAACGCTCACCACGTGGAGCGGCTGGGGTCTCCTAGAACTGATTTTGCGGGAAGGGCTGTTTACGATTTCGCGCTGGCCTACGGGTTCTCTCAACTGGTGCATTCAATCACTAGAACACCAGAAATAGAGACACACAGACAGTACCGTATTTGCCATAAGGGCACACGGGGCCCGTGCCCATAACGGGGGCCCCGAAAGGCCGGTATATTCACTTACTCTATATTTTTTATCTATTTAATGTACTTAGGTAATTATATAAATCTTAAATTCGAGAATTTGTTAGTTACGGCCCAGCCTAATCTTTTCGTTAGGGCAATGTTTTGGTGTTTTCATTGTTTATGAAATTCAGTAATGATTAACCGAATGAAAAAGGGATGTTTCCTGGGTAGAAAAATGATAATTCTATTTAGTCCGTCAGTGAGATTATTAAATAATATTGGACATGTATTTTTTTTTTGTTTTTTTTTTCAAATCAATAAAATTGACAAAGATAAGCATCAAAGTTCAGGAGTGTGGGCTTGTGTCGTCACTTTGTCAGTACAGCACGTGTAGTAGTAGTAGCGCACCGTGACATCACACATTATTTCAACGCACTTTAACGTCGTAATTTTTTGTTTACGTGGCAAAAGAAAAAATACGTGTCCATTATTTTAGATTTTCTAACTGACGGACTACGGTATCTTGGTGAATGTAGCCCGACTCGCACTTTTTCTTTAAAACAGTGTAGGTACTTTTTTACCAAAAGAATATTTTTTTTTTAAATATAAATAGTATTTTTTATCTAAACATGCAGAATTAGACACGCCGAATTTTAAGGCGAGTATAGAGTAGCTTCACGCATGCAAAAGCTAATAATTAGCAAGAAGTTATTAATCAGTCATTCTCGTTTGATTTTTTCGAAATAAATATATTTTCGGTAATTAATATGTAGGGGGCCCCATTATCCTAATGTGCCCAGGGCCTCCAATATATTAAAGACGGCTCTGCACACAGAAGCTCTATACTGGACCTTCTGCTGACTACACGCCCGGACGAATACTCCGTAACTGTGGAAGCACCACTCGGTACTTTGGACCACAGCCTCGTTCGGGCGCAAGTGACTCTCTCGCGGCCTGAACCACCGCGGCCACCTCAATGTTTGGCACTATAAGTCAGCAGACTGGGACGGACTGCGAGAATTCTTCGCGTCCTACCCGTGGAGGCAGTTTTGCTTCACTTCAGATGATCCAAGCTCCTGTGCAACAGCAGTAGCTGAAGCGATCCTAGCGGGTATGGAATGCTATATTCCCAACCGCTGGATCGCGACGGGAGCGAGCAAACGCCTGTGGTTTAATAGGCCCTGCAGAGAAGCTAGAGACCGCAAGGAATCTGCATACAGGGCTTGGACCATGGCTCTTGCCAATAAAGATCCAAACATCGCTGAAGTGAAGCGGAGGTTGAATGCTGCCTCGAGGTCTAGTAAAAAAGCAACGGCCAGGGCTAAGTTTGAGTTTATCGGCAGAATTGGCGAGCGGCTTACGCGCTACCCATCTGGCAGTCGTGCCTTTTGGTCGCTCGCCAAAGCTGCCGAGGAAAACTTCTGTCGGTCTTGCCTCCCGCCGCTGCAAAAACCTGACGGTAGTCTGGCCCATGGCGCTAAGGAGAAAGCCGATCTCTTGGGTAAGCTCTTTGCGTCAAACTCGACTATGAACGACGGGAATGCCGAGCCACCTATTATCCCCAGCTGTGGTGCTTCTATGAACGAAGTAAAGATCACGCAACAGGTGGTCCGCCGGGAACTTGAGTCCCTAGACGTTCGGAAGTCGAGTGGGCCAGATGGTATACCGGCGATAGTGCTTAAGCACTGTGCCCCCGAGCTGTGCCCTGTACTTACACGCCTTTTCGCACTCTCTTACGCGAGACAAGTCTCGGCCTCGTGGAAGACTGCCTTACACATTGCGAACTGAGACGGTGCGCACTGTGCGGTATGAAAGAAACTTCATCCCACGCACACTCAAGCTGTGGAATGAACTCCCTGCAGCGGTTTTCCCAAGCGCCTACAATATGGGGTTCTTCAAGAAGGGTATTAGAAGGTTTCTTCAGGGTTGGCAGTGCGAGTGTAACGCCCCTGGTGTTGCACACGTCCATAGGCCACGGTAACCACTTCCCATCAGGTGGGCCGTGTGCTTGTCTTCCACCGAAGTGGGATTAAAAAAAAAAGTGTATTTCGTCCTATCTCCTAAAATTCCAGCCAATTGTTGACCGGGATTTCTGGGTTCAACTTTTACATACACTGCCGACAAGATAAGCTGTACCTGTACTGCAGCATTGCAGATGTTTTTTGTATTAAGTTTTAAATTGTGTATCTAGATATCTTTTCCTGAATAAACGATTTAATTTAAAAATGCCCGTCGGGGAACCCCCATCAGGAACGATGTTCCTCACGTCTTTTCTCACTTGATATTAATTATATTTATTTTTAAATAAAGTTGTTAGTTATTGAAAAACGATTTTTGTTTTAATCCGATTCGGCAATATGGACAGTTGAGCGCAGAAGAAAGTCACATACAACCCATACAACCTGATGTAAATAATAAGGTAGCCGGCGCTGTATCCGAACTATTAACGCCGAACGGAACCGAACCTCTCGAGACGCTTAAAGGTGAGTATACACTAGACGACTAGAGCATTTTCGCGAGCATTACAATGTAACGTAACGTTCTTACAAATGGTACAATACCACAGAATAAATATTAGTACAACAATACAGACAAATGTTCAGTTTCCTAAAGCGTTTCCATACATGGAAACGTTTTAGGAAACTGAGCATTTGTGCATGTAACGTTCTTGCGAATGTTGGATGCTGTGTTCGACGTTATACTCACCGCGAGCGAGCATTTATTTGTATCATTTCTTTAAAATCATTTAGTTTTTTTTTTAAATCAGGTTGTTGATGTTATTCTCTCCTAACATAAAAGCTTTCGTTACGTGACGATTTCTACCAGGCAAATTCTACCGCAAGCCGCGTTGTCGATCTTGATTTCAAAAACATTGGAAAAAGTAATCATGACAGGAACCTAATTTTCCCAAAAAAAAACCGGCCAAGTGCGTATCGGGCCACGTGCAGTAATAGAGTTGTGTAGTTGCACAATAATGCGGACTAAGAAGAGGGCTTTTTTTGTTACATGAACATTGAAACGGTTTCAGCGGCTCACGTCTAAAAACGGGCCAACATAGGACGATGGTAACTGAAGAAGGAGTCATAAAATCCAACTTCACAAATAAAGTTAGAAAAAATAAGTATTTGTAGTACCACCGCGTGTAGCGGCAAGCCTTTGTAATAAAAATTGCTAACCAGCGTCACGTAATAATTTGAACACTGCAGTATTGTCGTTACGGTTAGTCTTCGTTAAAATCGCCAAATATTAGGCATGCAAGGGCTGTTAAGCGATAAAAAATTACGTACAGGAAGCATAGGGTCATAATATTTTTCAATTTCAGTTTATGGAATATCTTTTAAATTGGTCCAATATTGGAGGAGAAAATAAGCGAGAGCCAAACCTCTAACTGATTATGACTTTTTACTAAGGGAATTCAGTCGGCGCTCTCTGTCCTTGTTTCCTCTTAAGTACCCTGTCCGCGCCTGTATCATTCAAAACTCGCAACAGAAAGAACTAGAGCGTAGAACTAAAGGGCTTATTACACTACACGGTATTCAGGGCCCTGAATACCGTGTAGCCCTTAAACCCAATGAAGGAGCGCTTTCGTTGGCCAGACTCTACCACCAAAAGTAAACCAAAGTAAAATCAGAAAAATGTTTCGGTGAAAAAAGCTCATTTGTGGCAGTCGATGGATAGTATAGTAGATATTTACGGGTCAAAATGATAAAGTTTGTTAAAAAAGTAACTTCAATGGTTCGACTTTAACAACGATACCGTCGTAAATACGTGTAACTAGTTCAAAATAAAAATTGTGTAATTCTAACTTAGCGCCGCGCGCCGCAGTGAATACATTATCTATGGTCGCCACAACACCAAGTAAAGTTCTAGAATTCGCCGCTAATGTCGATTGTCGCTGCAGTCGGTAAATGGACGTTTGATGTGGTTGTTTGTCAAGAGTGTCCCATTGTCTGTTTACAGTGAATTATTTCCCATAACTCTAATCCTAATTGAAGTTAAAGGTTTTAAGGAGTAGATGAAGGTGTGTATTAATTGGTTTTACCGTAATTTTGCATGTTAAGTTGTTAGAAGTGTGAATAATGAATTGGCGCTTGGGGACTCAAATGGTTCGAGTCGATTCATCTCTTTCATGTCAGCTGTACACAAAGATGCTACGCATTTACACAGTAATCATCGAAATAATGAATTAAATCAGTACTTTTACTAGGAAATAGACCCTGTTTCGTTGTTAAAAGCCTGTTAAGCATGTGTAATAACTGTATTCTTTAGGTATATCCGCCGTACTACGGAGGTTATGGACTTGTGTTGTCCTTATTTTTCGAAACAAGATAATTTATCGAAAAAGGTCGTTCTATCACACCTAATGACCCCTCGCGGTGTTATAAAGGTACATTTTTATCATTATGTAGTCCTATAGCGTACAGATTTGATTCCATATTGTATGAAAACAATCGTATCAGTGTTTACGTAGATAAGTACGAAATATGGATTGTTATATTAGAAGTGTTGGCCAACGTTTCATAAGAATCATTGCAGTTTTAGTTTAGTCACCTAGTTGATTAATATTTGTGGTAATTTAATAATATGAAATAGCATACTCCATAAGTCATGTAATTTTCACTCAAGAATCAGTAGTACTCATAGTCACTATACATTTCTTTCAGCTAGTGTCAAAACCTTAAAAATATTTTGGTATAGAGGATATTCCTTCACCTATATTCTAATAATATGCCCCTAGAAATCGTCATAGTTAAATTATATCATAAACACCAATAGTTGTCTATCCAGTTCAGGCAAGATTCTATCATTTGAAATTGGGTTAAATTGATAAAACATTAGTGGAAACACATTCATACTGAATACTGACTAGAAATAAACATGTAACCACAACATAGCTAGAAATACATGACTTTCCAAAATTGTTTTATTCTAACCAGAATTTTTCTAACCAGAATAAAACAATTTTGGAAAGTCATCTATTTCCAGCTGTTATTATAATAGCACCCCAACACCAATTATTATAAGTACTTTCTGTAAAAAATAACCAATTAATATTACTATAGTTTGCTGGGCATAATATTTTTTTTTGGTGGGTAATTCTCCAATGACTTCTCCCAATCAGGGTGAAGCAGGAGGGTGTGTCAGATTTACTGACTAAAACCCACCCGTGTTCCTTCAGTTGCTTGTGCCAGGGCTGCGGTAACTCTCTTTCAAATTTATCCGCGACCCACACAGGTTGCTGGCATACCTATTTAACAATTTCTTTTACATATTCACAAGTTACTGTTAGATACTACTACATGGATCCTCCAAATACCTAATTCATATCCATACTAATGTTCAAAATGTGAAAGTAATGCTGTTTGTTACCCTTTCATGACGAAACGGTTGGACTGTTTTGGATGTAATTTGGTATGGAGATAGTTTGAGACCCTGTGAAGAATTTAGGATAGTTTTTGTCCTGGATGTGTGTTCCTTTGGTATGATAAAACACTTTTTATGCAGAAAAGCAGAATCCAGTTATTTATAAATTTTGTATGTACAAAAAATATCAAATTATATTGTATGGATACCATCATTAATTGGGTACACTCTAGAACCCCTTTTCCCGGTTGATTTTATTTTGACTAAAGTGGCACAATCAAGCAACAAACCTATTGCAGTCGACTATTGGATATAGGCCAAATTTGCCTCTGTCCGTATTTGGCAAACTAAAGTAGACGCTAAATAAGTGATATCAGTACCCAATTTCTCATTATCAGTTCTATAGGCAATAAAAACCAACCAAACATTTTTAACACAAAAGAAACAAAAAGAGTTTCTATTCAAAACTGCAATTTTAGATCCAACTTGAATGGATTAGAAATTGACCTAGTTACATGAAAATAATCATTGTTCAAGATTTTTTAGCTTTGGTTGCTATGTTGATACTTTTTAAATGATTTTCCATTATTTTTTTAGCATATTTTTTGAGTCCAATTAGCGTCTAAGTATCCTGGTTAAGTTCTTCATTATTTATTCTGTTTTACTGTTAACTAACTTGGGTTGTCCTACTAACACACTTGTTGCCTTGTTTAGGTGTCAAAATGAGTCACAGTGAGTTTGGGACTACAGGATTGACTGAATAGATTTATAATATAACTGTCCGCACCAACACCTGCATGAAAAATGTATTATCATCCAAAGTCAACATTATACAGTAGTCATAGCGAATCTTTGTGTCTCTGAAGTTAGGCTCTGTGAACCATTGCACAATAAACAGTTTGTCATCGAGTATACTGCATAGAGTAAGCAAAATAGGACAATGCAACAAATATAAGCGAGTGATAGAGGCATTTAAACAATGCTATCTTCTACTTCAACATCAACACAAATATATCATATGCGCAGGGTCTTGCAGCCAACTTCAGAGACAATAACGACTGGTCATTTTTGTCTCTGAAGTTGGTGTTGGTACAGCGACCAGGATGAAAAGTATCCCATGTGTTAATCCAGGTTATGAACTATCTGTGTTCAAAATCTCATACAAATCCGATCAGCTGTTTTTGTGTTGGTTAAAACCCAAATTGTACAAACTTTCATATTTATTCTCTTAGGGATTTATAATTTCAACGAGAATGAAATGAAAAGTGCCACTTTTTAGTTCCCAGCCATAGGGTTTTATTCTACACCATAACACAAAAGTAACAATATTTAACTACTTATCGGCAACAAGTGTGGAATGTCAGGGATATAAAGATGCAAGTGTATTTTAAGATGCTCATGTATTCTTGTTGTTGTTAATCAGTATTACACATTTGCTAGCATAAAAACAGTATTATAGAATCAAATTGTTTACTAAAACATAATGTATTTCAGTAATTTACATTTGCAACATGCTAAAAGGCATGCAGTTGATATCTAAGGAAAATTCATGCCAAGAAATACCTATTACTTTCTGCAATGAATTTATCAATGTCACCTTAGTGTTTATTAAACTCAAATTTAGATAATAATGTATAATACTGTATGTTTTTCACACTTCATTGTATGCTACTTGTAATTGTTTGTAGAAGGTTGTGTGAACATTGTTCATGTTTTTATTGAGTAATTGATTGATTCACCATAAAAAAATATCCAATGTCTTCTTCTCAAATTGTCTTCATCAATGTGCAATCAACAAAAGAGATAAGTAACTAGTTCAACAATGACAATTTAGAAAAATATACGAATTATTACACCCTCTGTCATGACCACCATGAATCTTTGCCATCACTTTGATGTCATAGATTTATTTTCAAATCTGATTCAGAGGAGGAAGCAAAAGTGTCTTGCAGGGTTATAGTTCTCTCCAAACTTCTTGGACGCCCTGAAGTTGGCTACAATGGCTGCGCAGTAGTAAATCTGATACAAAACAGCACCGCGCCGTGCCTTTCGCATGGGAAAGCCAACTTCAGGACGGCCAAGAAGTTTGGCCTTGGAAGTTTGGCGAGTACTATACTACTATTAATATATAGCCACTAATAGGTTTAACATTAAAACAGGATGCTATTTTATTGCAGTGGGTATTATTTACCTAATAAAATACCTCTTTTGTTGATTACATAGAAACTTTTTGGAAGTCTTTAAGTCAAGAGTGAATAGGTTTCTTCTAGGAAAGCGTGCTACATCGTCGACTACATCATTACTTACCATCAGGTGAGATAGTGGTCAAGCGCGAGACTATAAATAATTTAAAAAAAAAATTGCCATCATTGTGAAAATATTGATGAGAAAGACTCTGCATAATCTATACTTCATTTAAAATAACATTAGAAATTTTTACAACCCCTTTTTACAGTCCGTTCAACCGATTTTGAGTTCTATCCCGTAAATATAAGGATGGCATAAAAAGCATAAACCTGTTAACAAAACTAACTGTTTAATACAGCTACCATGTCATATTACCAACGCAATAGAAGTCAAAGTCAGTTGAACGGGCTGTAAATGGGATTATTTAAATATCTAATTGTTATCTCAAATGGGGTATAGCACTAGCTGTCTATAATTCAGGCCAATAATTGGACCCATACCGTATAATAAGAAAAACTTGAGAAGAAGGTCTTGGGGTCTTTATATTAAGAGTGAATAAGTTACTTTTAGGCAAACGTGCTTCACCGTAGTCCACATCATCGCTTACCATCTGGCAAGATAGTAGTCAAACGCGAGCCTGTCGATAAGAAAAAAAATATATAAGTTAAGTGCTGTTGCTGAATATCTCAGTCCAGGATTCGATTCCCGTGTCGGCCAAAGTGTTATTGGGTTTTTCCATCTGGCATTCCTCAGCAGCAGCTCGGAGTCTGGATTTCTCGCCCCCTATGTGGTTTAACTATAGGTGTACCACTGCCCAACCGTTCAGGAATACGGGCTTGTTGTTATGTGTGGTGAAAAGAAGAAGCTTGTCCCCAACATCAAGTCCTCATTGATAACAACCTCATTCCCTTACAGGTGACAGAATGTCTCGCAACAAAGACAAGCATGAGAGCGCTAGCGGGCGCACTTACCACATCATGTCGGAAGCGGAGCGAGCGTCCGGCCGCCGCGGTGGCTGGACCACGCTTGAGGTAATTGTCTTTATGATATATGCTATGTATAATTAAAATCAAAGATCAAAATATTTTTATTTCAACTAGATCATATAATTATAGGTACTTTTGAATTGTCAAACAAAATAAGAATCTAGATGCACATTTGCAAGCGTCAGTAGGTCTCTATCGAGAAGAATGTGCAAGAAACTCAACGGACTCTCTATTCCATCAGTTTTAATTACAATTATTTGGTAACATAATAAAAAACGATGTAAAAAGACGTGCACGCTAAACAAACAATTAACTAATACAATAAGTACGCAATTAAAAGCAGGCCGTGGCAGTTAAGTTATGACCAGTCCCAACTGATGGAGCCCGTTCACAAACATGACGCATGGATTGGCACCACTCAGTTCAACCATCATGAAGGGAACCGAATGATCCAACACATGTGCCACCATCAGAGAGACAGAGAGAGCATGACACATTCTCAACTGCCAGGGCACACAAAAGTCAACGGAGTCTGGTTGATGGCAATAGAATCGCCCTCTATTAAATGGGGCTCAACCATAACTGGTGAAATGTGTGTACTGTAAATGCACTCCTGCCTAACCCCGTCGGGGCAAACATCCGTGATTTTATGTTTTGATTATACAATGTATAGCAGCACGTATAGTTCTCGCCAAACTTCCTGGCCGCCCTGAAGTTGGCTATAATGGCTGTGCAGTTAAATTCCATACAAAAACAGCACCGTTTGGCGCCTTGCGCATCGTAAAGCCAACTTCAGGGCGGCCCAGAAGTTTGGCGAGAACTATACATGGGCAATAATCATAACTGCAGAAATGTGGGTGTATCTACTATAGGTACTACTCTTCCTAACCGTTCGGGTAATACAGGCGTGATGTTGTATTGATTGCTTAAATTTATTGCTTACCTACCACTTTTGACAACAGTTCGTGGTAAAATGAAAATTCACTGAACTTTAAGTACGTACTAGTGTGGCAAACTCCCACATATTATCGAAAACCGATCGATGAGTGCCTACACTGCCTACACTGGTTAACCGCCAGATGCAAATGTACTCGCTTAAGAGTGGTACCCCAGGCTTTTTATGGCAATTCTGGCGTTTACCCTGGATTGTGAATTTATAGCGCCTTTAAGTCCTAAGAAAAATAACGTATCTATTGTAGTCTAAAATCATCCCACAAGACAGAAACTTTCTAAAAAAAATACATTTACAGAACCTATCCTATAGAATCCTAATACCCTTCTAACGCCCAGTTTTTTATCCGTAGTTAACTCAACCAATGGTTAAATATGCTAACAAATGGTTACAAATTTCGGTAAAACACCATTTGTCTTCAGTTGTTAGCTTCAAAAATTGTCAAATAGAATGGAGATTTAGTCATTAGTTATACTTACAATTGACGAATAAACGCATTTTACAAAATTTTTAAGAATAAGAATAAAATTTATATGCATATAAACATGGTATGGAAGATGGTACAAAATTAAATGAAGAGCATACATGTTTTTGCTGACCATTATATATTAATAGTCATTTAATTGTTTTGTCAAAAAGCTCCGTTTCACAATAATCTTTTACTCTTTGAAACCATTGGTTAGCATATTTAACCAGTGGTTGAGTTTACTACGGATCAAAAACTGAGCCTATATCTTCTTCCAAATCTGTACAGTCATATAGGCTTGATCGAATACCAAACTTTCGCTTTTAATATTCCGATGGTACACTCACGCGACATACGTGACTCATAACTCGAGTCAACACGGTTATTTATGTGAGAACATCTCGTGCTGTAGTAAAATATAGCATACGAAGCTATAGCAAGTTTGGTACAGGGTCCTCTGGGGGTAGGGCCTTACTCTGACGTATCTAAACTATCATGGATCACTGTAAGCGACGGAGCTATACAGGAAGAAGACCAATATTCCTTTTTACCCGACTGCCGAAGGAGGGGGGTAATATGTTTATTAGTCTATGTATGTTTGGTTCTATGTGGCGTTCTAGAGACCAAACGCGTTGGCCGATTTTGACGATTCTTAGTCAATCGATTTGTCCTGTCCTTGCTACTGTCACTAGCTACATTAAAATTGGAAAATAGAAAAATGGCGGATTTTGGGCGCCATGTTGTGGGGGCCCAATTTTTGTTCTTCCTAACCCATCTTGTGAGGTATTAAATTAAAGGGAAAAGTTTAAATGTACCTAAACCGAAAAAGAATATTAACTAAAAAGTTATAAGTAAAAAAAATATATCTGGTTTTGGTCAGCCAGCTCGCGAAAATGTATCCTCCGACCGCACAGCATGAACTGGAATCATGATGGCGTTGACAAGGTTGCAAGGATTTACTGAAGTATCCTCACTTGTGGAGGGTCTTTTAATTAATACATTCTTATCAAGCGCTATATGAATCATACTTCTTTATAGTACGCTGATGATGAATCAGTTTACAACAACGTAAACAACGTAAAAGATAGCAGAAAAGCTTTCTAAAAGTCACCAGATTTTTGTTTCTGGCTGATAAAGTGATAATATAATGATGATTACTTAAAAACTCACTATTATTTATTTATTTTAAATTTCGTGAATAACACCTTAACTATAATTCGCAAAAATGATATTACTACATACATGTAAACAAGAATACAAATACCCCTTCTCCTGTACCCTCCTTTATTTTTGTTTATAGCTTGTTCCTATTCTATAACAGTGTATTCTAAGACTTGAGTGGTTATACCTCCCTTGAGAGAACCTTTTTGGTATCCCGGGAAGGTAAAGTAGTGTCCCAAATATTTAACCCTTTTTTACCTGACGTCAACGCCAGGTATACTTTTCAAAAACCTCTACAAAATTCTGAGTTGCCAGTATCAAGTAAAGGAAGGATGTCGGTCAAGTTGTACGGAATTATTTTGTCTTTGAATGACCTTTTGATTAAGTTTAGACTATGCAGATTAAAGACACAATATGTTCGTTAAAAAATTATAAACATTATTCAGTCTCAGATTTCATCCCGAATTTAAATAAGCACACCAACAGCACTGTCACTTACAATTGAAAAAAAAAAAAAAAACCGACTTCAAGACCAAAACCCTAAAAACTGCAAAATAAGTTTAATTTCGGAAGTAGGTGTCTTTGTTACCTCTTGTTTTTATCATTTCGACACCGACACACAACCCTAATAAGAGTGTTAACACTAATTTTAACCACATTTTAATTTATTTTGTCATCTAAAAAAATTAACTAAATGTCGTTCGTAAGAGTATTAAGAGTGTGAGTGAGTGTTAGAGTATTTTTTGGTTATCCATCATCATCTGCCTAGCCTTTTTCCCAATTATTGTTGGGGTCGGCTTCCAGTCTTACCGGATTCAGCTGAGTACCAGTGTTTTACATGGAGCGACTGCCTATCAGACCTCCACAACCCAGTAACTGGGTAACACGATACCCCTTGGCAAGACTGGTGTCAGATCTCAGGCTTCTCACTACCCGTAACGACTGTCAAAGATCTTCAAATGACAATGATGTTGTCCATTATATTTAATCCCAATTATTATTTTAGTATTCTTTCAGAGTTTCCGTAATTATAATAATTAACTAATAATATATTCAGTTTTTGGCTTTAAAACGTTTTAGATCGAGTAGATATATTTGAATGGCATTGAAGATTAAAACTCACCAGGTATTTAAGGTAAATCCGGCGCCTATTTACTTACTGACCTCAATAAAAGATTTAATTTATCCTTTTAGGTTAAGTTTACCATTTTGTAGTGGATTTTTTCTTTGTTTGTTTTTATGTACAGTCAGGAAAATTAATTGGCTAGCAATAGGGTTGAAACTATCACTCAAATAGACAAATAGGACGGATTTCTGAATTGATTATTTCCAGTTCAGAACATGTGAAACCCTACTTGAATGCGAAAATTTTACGGGTTTTCAAGCTAAAGTATATTTAGACAAATACCTATCCAATTTTTAATTTTTAGCTGACTCCGACGTCGAAGGATTGTAAAGTGTTTATCAGTCTATGTATGTTTGTTTGTTCCTATGTGTCGTTCTAGAGACCAAACGCGTTTGTCAATTTTGATGGTTCTTAGGGCAATCGATTCGTCTTAACCTTGCGAGTGTCCATGGCTACATTTAAATTAGAAAATAGAAAAATGGCGGGTTTTGGGTGCCATATTGTAAGGGCCAATTTTTTTTTCGTACCCATCTTGTGGGGTATCAAAATAAAGGATTTTAAGATGTGATTTCAAAAATATATAACACTTAGATATTCAATTGTAGTGCGAAATATTTTTTTAACTATTTAAAAATTTAATTCCAAAAATCAAAAATACCCGACTGCTTATGAAGCGAACAAAAAAGACGTAAACAAGAAGAAAATCATGCTATGCACTCGGAGGATACATCTGGTTTTGGTCACCCAGCTCGCGAATTCGTATCCTCCTACTGCACAGCATGATGGTCTTCTTATTATTTACGTTTGTGTTATGTTTGTGTATCACTTATCAACTATTTTTCTGTAGTATTCACTTAATTGTATTATGCTACCATGCTTGGCATTTATTCTTGTATTTTTAAAACTCGAGGGGAATGGTGCTGATAGCCGAAATACAGGCTATGCCTAGTTCGGCTACAGACGCTAATCTCTTTGCCCAAATTGAAATTGCTGCCACATTGCCATTGTAAAGTAGTATTAAGGTTTTTGAAAAAAAAAAAAAATAAGTAAACGTTTTCTTAGTTCGCTTCATAAGCAGTCGGATTTTTTGATTTTGTAAATTAATTAATTCAGTAATCGGGGTATAGACCTTGTTGTTTTATGACGTGCAAGTGACACTTAACCTTAAGGTGATGCACAATTATTTACCCCGACTGTACATAAGTACAATGCAAGCATACATAAACTGTAATTTTGCGCACACTTGTTTTTTATGCAATAGTGTCAAGATGCGCCTACATAGCAAGACTAAAAGTTTTCCTTAACATGTCTGTTGTCAAGACATATTGCGCGAACGATTGCATACGAAATCGAAATAATATTGTTGCTAGACACATAGATTTTTTTGTTCTTTTGTAATAGGTATCGTATGTTTTAAAAATTAATTGTGTTGAGGTAATGGCGACTTCAACCGTTCACTTTTCACAATTTATACAAGAGGCCTCAGTCAAGTTAATCGACAGTAGCGTTGATGTATCATGATGCATAATCGATAGATTGTAAATACCTCAAATAAAAAACTCATGAGACTTATTGTGTAACATTCTAAACTTTCAATAAAATAAGCCCCCATTCCTCATCTTAGCTGTTCGGAAAAGTTTTTCTAACTGTGTTGTATCTTCTATAGATAATGAAGGAGTCCTACCCAAAACTTGGTACTAGTCTCATATGATAGTGATGATAATAATCCACCCGACCGAATTTCGAGGATGATCATAAGAGGGAATGCGGACCGCAGATATCCGACTGAATATCCTAAGTAATAAGTCATAATTCGAGGTTTGGCTCTCGCCTATTTCCTCGTCATATTTTTTTTTTTTTTTTTTTTTACTATATATAGGCCTGTGTTTGACCGCAATCTCACCGTGGTCAGTGATGTTGTGGCCGATGGTGGTAAGCACACAAAGCCTAGAAGGGAACTGGCTCTCAAGTGCTGCTGTCGGAACACACCGGAAGGTGCTTGGCGACAGATTTTCAACTTGAGGGTGGTTGCCAGCCAGGCGGGTACTACAAAGTACCCTACCACCAATTGGACCAATTTAAAAGATATTCCATAAACTGAAAAGTAAAGATATATTCTATGCCCCCATGTTTTCCTTTGGTTTTCGTGCTTTCTGAGGCACGGGGCCGTCACACCACCAAATTTCTACTTCGCCCTGTTATGGTGTACTATAAAAAGCATTTTATATCTAGGATAGGATTGGATAGATGGACCCCTTTTCCGCACTTAGACTCCCATTTGGGCCGTTGTGCATGGAGGCCTCCTCCCAGTGAGAGGGAACGGGCCGTAATCCACCACGTGGGCCCAGTGCGGGTTGGTGGATTTCACATGTTTTCGATTTTTTGGTTCTAAGACATTTTGGTTTACCGTCATACCGTCCCCTGTCACGCCATCACTGACTCCCTTTTCTTTCATATCACTCCTCGCACAGTCCATCCATCTTTTCTTTGGCCGTCTCCTCCCTCACCATCCATCCACATTTATGTGCATAACTCTTTTAGTAAAAAGGGTTTTAATAAAATCCTTACAAAAGTAAAAATTGACAAATAATATTATACAATTATTTACTAATCTATCTTTCATCCATCTTCTCACAACACCTTAAACATTCACGACATACATCTATCCATCTCCCGGCAAACAGGTGTATGATGATGTATGGACGCTACGATCCTTACATACTCTTATTCTTTCACGGATATGAAGCAAAAGGAATATGTAAGGATCGTAGCAGGTGGCGTTCTGTTGTTTGTGCGCATTTTCCGCATGGGGTAAGCCCCCATAAGAAAAAGGCGTGAGTTTGTGTACAGAATCCCTAATCTTCTTCGTCGCCCTGAAGTTAGATACAACTCAACAGCAGCGCGCCGTGTCTTGCACAAAGGAAAGCCGTGTATGTTCAGCCCGGCCAAGAAGATTGGCTAGTACTGCATATATGCTGATGTATGTCCTTACCATCAATTCTAACAACCCATCTACCATTTCCAGGTAACAGGAGGTGTGCGCGCCTTAGCGCCCCAACTGTTCCAACTGACGCACCTGACCGCGCTGTACCTCAACGACAACTCGCTGCAGAGGATCCCGCCCGACATTAGCCAGCTCGCGAATTTGCACACCCTCGATATATCTAACAACAAGCTGAGATCGCTGCCCGCGGAGCTTGGAGACCTTATTCAGCTCAGGTGAATATTTTATACAGATCTTAAAAGACTAGCCTTATTTTTTAGCACAGTATGTTATGAACTTCTTACAGTATGTCTATGCGAGCATCTAAACAAGATAGCTGAACTTGTGTCCTAAACTGCCATACTGCAGTTTGGTTGGGACAAAAGCTCATGTATCCTGTTTTTAACCCCCGACGGAAAAAGAGGGGTGTTATAAGTTTGACGTGTATTGCTGTGTATCTGTGTATCCGTGTCTGTCTGTGGCATCATAGCGCCTAAACAGATGAAATGATTTTGATTTAGTTTTTTTTGTTTGAATGGTGACTTTGTCGAGATTGTTCTTAGCTATGTTTGAATAAAATCGGTTTAGCCGTTCAAAAGTTATTCGCATTTAACTATCGTGTCATTATTACGTGTTTCGATAGATTGTCGATTGAAGCGTGTCTGCTACTAGATATATTATATGTAGTTTAAAAAGCATGAAATAAAAATAAAAATCGGGGTAATTTTAAATTTTGTAATTTTATATTCTAAATGTCTGCGGTGTGTGAGATTCTTGCCAGTTCCTCCCCGTAGGAAACGACTAATTAGGACAGTGGACAGTGCTTCATAGTACGTGCCCAATTATTGTCGTAATATATGTGTTTGAATTTGGTTTTATACATCGCCAATTCTGAGTTAGGCTCTTGAGATGTTGCGTCGTCAATAAATCTAGTTAATCTTAATGTCTTCACCTTGTAAGGCGATGTCTCTGGAGTAGAGGATCGTGAGAAAGCTGTTACCTAGTTGAACATGGCCACAGATAATATAATACTAGCATACAGATACCTCATTCCATACAAAGAAATCGTGCCGACGTAACTAGCGTTTTTCATCTGATTATACCGATTATTTTTTGTAAATCGATCGCGTTTGGTTCCGTTCCACGGCGATAGATAGATAACCATCTATATCCGTGGAACGGAACCGAACGCGATAGATGTACAAAAAATAATCAGTATTATCAGTACAGTACATCGGCACGGTTTCTTTGATGAGACACCACTGACATGGCTTAACCATCCTCTTCTCAAGTCTTCTCACTGAATATACCTGAATCTCATCATTTTTCCTTAAATATCATAATGAAAAACATTCTACTTATTAACATGCAATATTGTCTCATTACGCTTATATGTCATCATTAACGAGATAACTTATCGACATTAATAAACCATAAATTCGTAAATGAATGACCCATTCACGAACTATTTGCGTTCCTTACCTTTCAAGAAAATTCACTCTGACGGTAGTACATGAAAGTACCGCCATTTTTATTTAACTTTCTCTTTCGTTCAAGAAACGATTTCTAAGGAAAAGTTCTTGTAATGGATGTTAAGGTGAGTATAGACTATAATGTGGTTTTTTATTTCGTGGACTAAACTGACATTTGGGGGGTTGTCACTTTATCGTTACATTAAAATAGTGTCGTACCCTAACTATCCTGAGTGATCGAAAGTTAATCGAAAATCGAAGTAGATCGAAAATGAAACTATTTCACGGCATAAGAAAATAATTTGTTTAGAAACTAGCGGCCCATATTTAGTTTCTACTCATTTATGTCAGTCTTTATTTTATTGTTGATTTCATATTTAACACAATAAAAGTTCATGTACTATGTGTATGAATACTGTTATATTTAAATATATTACGTTTATATTCATAAAACATTTATTTACACCAATTAGTAAAAATAAATTCAGGAGTCATGTCACATCGATTCGATGAATCACTTATGATTGAGCCTTACCTACAACACTATGCTCCGCGCTTGCAACATTTAAAAAAAATAAGGTCAATAGCAGCTGTCAGTTTAGTCCATGAAATTAAAAATCACAGTATAGAGCATTTACTTGTAACAGAACATCGAGCATTCGCTGTTTTTATCCTTGACCTAAACACGGTGCCAGTGTGGAGGCCCTTCACAGGATATGCACCTCCACCTTTCCTGCACAACCACCTGCAAGTTCCACGACTTGAACGAGACCAATGACAGAGCTGTCCAAGTGGCCACATTTTGGTTGGACAAAATTTTAGTGCAATCGCCACCTAAAGAAGAACACCGTACTTCATGTTCTGTTTCAAGTAAATGCTCTAGTCTATACTAACCTTTAGTGGTGTACGCACTGTGATTTGTTTGCCATTAGCGTTTTTAAATCGTCAACGACGTTGTCTCAAAAGACAACTTATTTCAATATCCGTAGGTCAATGATTTTTAATGAGAAGTCTGATAGCGATATAGAGCTATCTTTGTTGGCAAGCTATAAAATCTCGTGTGTGCAAAATAATGCTGATAAAGTGTTATTTATATCTCGAAAATGAATTGAATTGGTTTAATCATAAGAAAAACAAAAGATAATCAGATATTAATTGTTTACCTTTCCAATTAACATGAAGTTACCCGATTTAGTCTTTGTTGATGTCGACAAATATTGCTAAAACCTACGTTTACGATGAGATATATTTCTTTGTTTTGCCAGATAAAACCTTTATCCAAGTTGGAATAAACGACCATTGACGTGTACCGTTTGAATACCCGAGGGCCTTTATAAATAAACTTTATTGCGGTTGTAACAAGGGCTGTACAAATACGTAGAATTAGCTCTCTTTTATCTTATTCAAAGGTCAAGATGTACTTAGATATTGTCTCAAATATTTTAAGACCCAATCTCATCTTTGTTTTAAGAAAGGATAGTGCGTCAATCGTTTTCCAGTTTTACTTTGAAAATAAAAATACTGTTCTTCTGTTCAAAATGTGTGAGTAAGTGAATTGCCCACTCGTATTTTATATTAACGAGGTAAAATTTGCCTGAAATTAACTTCTCCAAAAAATTAAACCGGCTTCCGAAACAAAACGCGAAAAATAAAAAAAAATCTGAAGTCGGTGTCTATTGTTTTTCAGTTTTCGACACCGACTTCGGAAAATAAAGTTCAATTCTCGCGTTGTAGTGTTTTTGTTTTAGAAGTCTGTTTAATTTTTTTGTTAAAACATTTTTTTTAATTCTCTTTTTTTATTAATGGTAGGCTCGCGCTTTACCATTATTTCAAGTCTCTTTTTAGTTTTGGTACCTCAAATTACCATGCAAATCCTTTTTAGCCAAAGTAAATCTTATTATGATTCAAATAAGTACAAACGCGACACATTGTTTCGTTTCCGAGTTCTAGTCCTACCTTGCGGCTTCATCATCAGATCAGTTTGATGGTACCATTTTTATCAGTAATATTTATTTATAAGTATTTGCTTGATCAAAGTCGCCTAACTATTCTAGATATCTTATACCCGTGACAGTTATCATTAAGAAGTTCTAGTGGCCATCTGTAGTCTTCTTCATCAGTTCAACTTCCCCAAATGATACTTTCTGAGTGCAAATGATTGCATGTATGCCTATAATATTTGAGGAGTTCCCTCGATTTCCATGGGATTCCATCATCAGAACCTGACCTGATGACCATGGGACCACCCAGAAAGTATACCCTTTCAAACAAAAGAAGAATTTTCCAAATTGTCCAGACGCCTTTGAGTAATCAGGGAACATACATAAAATTAAAAGATTCCGACGAATTGAGAACCTCCTCCGTTTATTTAAGTCGGTTAAAAATAAGAGCTAATGTATGTCAAGTTTATTCAGTATCACAATGACTCAGCAACTTAAGTAACAGTTTGTAAATAAATGTTAAAATTAAGATCAAGGTTTCTCGAATCCGTTACAATTGGGGAAAAAAAACCGACGATTGTCTTAGCGAAATCAGAAGTCTTCTCGTGAAATGTCTTTGTATTGCAGTAGTTATTCGTTCGATGTTGTCCGCTGCTCTGTACTGTGACCTTCAGATCTATGCGAAGATATTTATTGCTCAGTCACATCTAAAGATAGCCTGGTATGCCCCTTTTCGATTACCGTCCCTAATGGTTCTTGCGAGCTCCGCTCTGATGCATCAAATTGTATTTTCGTCCTTCACTTTTACTCAAATCTTATTTTAGACGTCTCGTATATTGTTGGTATTCTTAATTCTTGACATATCAACGCTGAACTTCAATTCAAATATTTGGGAAACAAATCTGCTATTCAATTTCTTTTTACTTGGTGTTAGTATTTTCAATTTTGTTTTGGCGTTTATAAGGCGTAAGTAAGTATTCTTTAAATTCGTCGCTCTCGGTAATCGCTCTCTGAACAGTTTCTTCATCCATTACATCACAAGTTTCTCTTTTCGAATTCAAGAGCAAACAAAGTCTTCGTAATAAATTTATAACGTTGTGCTGCTTTTTTTGGTGGGTGGGAAAGGGACCAGAAATCTTTTGCCGTCTTTCTGATCTTATAAAGGCGTTTGATTGAATTGAACACAAATTCCTAAGCTATAGTTGTATTTGATGCCATTGTTCGTGTGCATCCGACCTGGTCCTACGCTTAAATCTTTTTAAGTAACTACTAGGGACTACTTAAATCTCTGTTTTTTGTTGTTGTTTGTTTTAGCTGAAAGAAACAGGGGGTTGGTAACCTGGTTTCCTAACGATGGATGTGGGTCTCTTACTAGGTAGAAACTAGGGTTTATTTTCAGTTTTATGGTTTCTTAACCATTCTTATTGTCTCTCATGGTCACAAAGTGTAGATTGTCCGTATGTAACGCGAATTAATTCCGATCAGTGAGCAACGTTGACCTCGTTTTTGATATCTCAAACGTTCGACGTGTGTACTCGTTAACTTGCTAACTGTCGACCTTTATGTTAATTCGGTAAATAATGCAACATTGATGGTTTTTATAATTTTGTGATCGTTTTATACCAAAATAAACTAAGATAATTATTTTATACTCAATTTAGGTCATAGCTTTGTTTTGTTAGACGGTTAGACTAGAGCAATATAATGACTGCAGTATTGCCAAAGTTGGGTAGGAATGTTGTCCTATTATAATTTTTTGTATGTTTTGACTAGAAATCGACTTTTAATTGATGATTCAACAATGAATTTGCTTTCGATAGAACAGTTAGTAACCAGTAATGGCCTGAGTTCTTCCAATACTTGGTTGGTTCTTATTTACGGATTGGTACATAATGTACCTAGTCGTCCTGACCGATTTCGGTCATGGCGGCCAGTCTCAGCGGAGACTAGCCATCGACGGAGATATTATTGCACAAGGTGGGTGCCACAGATATAAATCGAACTGGAAAACGCAAGTCCCTCCATCCATATGAAAACCAAGCGTGCCACTTTTTCACACACAAATTTTCTTACCAATGAAAGAAAACATTTCCAATGCCTCGGCCAACTTTTTCTATATAGTCTTTAAAGCTCAATATGGCATAAAAAGGCATTTTTCTAAATTTCGGTGGATTGCCGGTGCCGATAATCTATATATATAAAAATTAATCCCTATTGCCCTTGGTCACGGCATCACGCGTGAACGGCTGGACCAATTTCGCTTATTTCTTTTTTGTTGTGTTTGTTATTGTTAGGAGAAGGTTCTTATGAAAAAAAAAACAAAAAAAAATGATTCATAGATAGGGTAGGTATGTAGGTAGTGTAAGGTAGGTAGGGTAGGGTGGGTAGGGTAGTTTAGGTAGGTTAGGGTAGGTAGGGTAGGGTAGGTAGGGTAGATTAATGTTTGGTGTTTTTATGGCAAAACAAAGTTTGCCGGGTCAGCTAGTGCTAAATAAAAAGTTAATTAATCTTACCTTTACTCCGTTTTTTGACACGCGAAGTACATACAATCGCGTCATCTAGTTAGATTTATATCTGTGTTGGTTGCGTATACGCAGGAGCACATTTTTTTTTTATTGTCTTTTGGCTTGCGCTTGACCACTATCTCACTTGATGGTAAGTGACGATGTGGTCGACGGTGAAGCACGCTTGCCTAGAAAAAACCCATTCACTCTTTACTTAAAGACCCCTAGATTGTAGCTATCGGGAAACAAAGACTCCGGCAGGGAATTCTACTTTCTCTTACTTCATTCTCATTGTCCAATGGGGCGGTACATAAAATGGTCCTGTATCGTGCAATAGAATTGCGGTAGACTTATACACTATATACAAAAACATATACTCGATGGGGATAAAGTATTAATAATCTTATTTCATATTCCACAATGTAAATTTCCTCCATGTCACGGCCATATCTTGCTTGGTTAAGACATGATTGAGTAACAAACATACATTCAGATTTATTAGTATACTTTGTATTTAACAATGTTGTGTATGTTTTAAACAAATATTCTCTGTGTAAAAGATAGTATTTCTAGAAATAATGTAACTTTGAGATACCGACTAATATAATAGAAGAATAGATGAAGATATATTATATTTCGAAGACTCCAAATTAATTGGGATAAAGATAAAGACAAGAGAATGATGTTGCTTTTACCCCCGACGGTAAAAGTGGGGTGTTATAAGTTTGACATGTGTTGCTGTATATCTATTCATTTGTTTGTGGCATCATAGCTCCTAAATGGATGAACCGATATTGATTTCGTTTTTTTTGTTTGAAAGCTGTCATTATCGAGCCTGTTCTTAGCTATGTTTCATGAAAATCGGTTCAACCGTTCAAAACATATGGGCGTTTTACTGTTAGAATCGGGGTATTTGCGCCCGATATCGTATCGGCGGTTTTTAAATTTTACTTGTAAACGATGAAACAAGTAAAATTTATAAAACCCCTGTCATATTTTTATTTCATGCCCTAATTTATCTCACGCTTCGATCGAAAATCTATTGAACACGTAATTATGACACGATACCTTGCGAAGACATCCCGATTAAAACATTAAAATGCCTATAACTTTTGAACGGCTGAACCGATTTTCATCAAACATAGCTAAGAACACTCTCGATGAGGTCGAAACCAAAATCGGCTCACCTTTTAGGAGCTAGATACATAAATACAGAATCACACAGGTATAGCCCTCGCCAAACTTCTTGGCCGCCTTGAAGTTGGTTTACCGGATGCGCGAGACACGAAACGGTGCTGTTTTTGTATGAGATTTTCTACTGCGCAGCTATTGTAGCCAACTTCAGGGCGGCCAAGAAGTTTGGCGAGAGCTATACACACGTCAAACTTATTACACCCTTCTTTTTCCGTCCGGGGTTAAAATATAAAGAAAATCTGTACAATCTGGAAAGAAAAAAGATTTTTTTTTCTTTTTCTGATGGAATGTGTGCAAGACAACAACAAAACACAACAACAACATAATATTTTTCAATCAACTTAAGGGAATTTTCTATTTGTTATCGTATAATTCAAATTGATAGCACAATGTGACTTGATACAATCACAATACATATTATACTTACCTCTTTCTAAAGAATATTATATTATTATTCATACATTCCGTTTTATCTAACGATAATAATATTTATGAGTATAAAAACAAGTATATTTGCATTTAGCTTTGTTGTGTGAGGAGTTTAGTATGTGTAGTAGAGCTCGTATGTAAAGATCCAAGGTTGTTGACCTCTCGCGTGTATTTTGCCATCGACGTATATTTGTAAACACTGAGTGAAGGCCTGTTTACATTTTGATTAGTGATATAAATGCTGGGGTATATTAAAGTTATAGAGGTAAGTTGTTGGCTTGGCAACGGTTAGTCACATAGATTATAATATTATGCCTGTCTTACCCGAAGGGTTATGCAGAGGTGTCTGTGAAAGGGCGTGCCCAGGGTGGGCAGATGGGGCAGTCTGCCCCACCCTTCACTCTGACTTGTAACTAAAAGTTTACTGTTCTAGCAAAAAACTATTAGACGGGTACAGAAGATTTCGATCACGCGAGCGAATCGCCCTTTATTTTTGCCCCCCTGGGACCCGACAGACTTGGTCCGCATCCGAAATTACCACAATTTTTCGAGTTCCTTACTTTTGCCCCACCTCTAAAGCTAATGCTGGATACGCCCATTGGTACTCTATGTACTATGTGTTTTTGTCAGAGTCTGACAGACCCCTAGGCCCTCCCCGGGATGGACAACCTGAATTATACCTATTATAGTATACCCACATTAGCTTGTTTTGTTTAAGTCGAGCATATTCTCGTCAAACAGCCACGAATCTAGTCTCCGGGCGTGGATTGAGAAATTCCAGAAGGGAAGACTTGATAAAACTGTCCGACCCGTGGATCAAACCCAGGGTGTCATACTAAATAGTAGCGCTTGGAACCATAGACACAAGACGCAGTCCCATACAGATTACAGCGTTTTTAAAATTCCTCTCCTGACTTTTATTATCTATACATATAAAATGCATTGTCCTGAATGACTGACTGACGGATCAACGCACAGCCCAAACCGCTGATCGTAGAGACCTGAAACTGGAAAAGTGTATTCTTTGTATGACGTAGGCATCCGATAAGAAAGGATTTGCCGAAATTTTACTCCTAAGGTGATTAAAAAGTTTGTATGTAAAATGGCACAAATAGTAATCTAAGTAAATGATAAACATTGACATTATTAGTTTTTTAACTTACCCCCTCAAGTCGATTTAGGGGGTATTGCAATTTGTATGGCACAATCTTATTTCATGGGTAAATAAACTTGAAACATTGCACAAATACTATAATAAATAACGGTAATAAACGTTGTTATTATTAGTTTTTCGAAACTACCCCCAAAAGACGAATTAGGGGGTGTTAAAGTTTTTTGAAAAATCATATTACTTGGTTTATAAACTTTAAACTTGACACAAATATCAACCTAAGTAAACAATAAAGGTTGTCATTATAAGTTTTTTAAACTACCCCCAAAATTCGATTTAGGGGGTGTTAAAGTTTTTTTGAAGAATCTCATATTGGGCTAATAAACTTGAAAGTTGACACAACCTCAGTAAACATAATCGCATAATACGTTTTTTAAAACTAACCACCCCCGCTCCCCCCTGATAGGGTTAAGGGGTGTTAAAGTTTTTTGAGGAATTTTACTCAGCAATCTAGAGAGCTATCATAATTGAACAATAATAAATAAAAGAAAAGAGTGAATAAGTAACATATTTGGGTTGTTAAAACTCAACCCTCAAAGGGCGTTATTAAGTTTTTAGGGGAGGTAACCTAAAATTTATTATTCTTTAAGTCAAATAACGAATCGTCCCAAACCTATAAACCGTAGAACTCTACGAAATAACATTTTTATTTGGTTTAATAACAGCTTATTTTTGATTGCCTTTATTAACTGCACATAAGAAAGTCACCTGTAGGAGGTATAAAATACGAAATCACGCGAACGAAGTCGCGGGTGGAGTTAATATTATAAATGTGAAAGTAACTCCGTCTGTCTCTCTGTCTTCCTTTTCACGCTTAAACCACTGAACCGATTTAGATGCAATTTGGTTCGGAGATATTTTGAGACCCTAGGCAGAACATGCGATAGTTTTTATCCCGGCAATCATACTAAGTGGTGGAAAGAGAGGTAGATGTTTGTATGGAAAACCTAGAATATAATTCCGCGATATAAAAAATAAGCTTTACGAATGATTAATGCTACGCAGACGAAGTTGCGGGCAACAGCTAGTTATTTTATTATGTGAATGGAATAACTTTATGGAATCTATTTTTACCTTTGTTGCATGAATGCTTTTTTATATTTTTTTAATAAGTAACATACATTGACTAATCTAATCACACTCTAATCAAAGAATGCAAATTAGTAAGTTTATTTCATTGTTTCATAAGAATTTCAAGTTTTGATTAGAAGTTATTACATAGGTATGTAGGTAGGCACAGTAGCACATACGAAGTAATAATTTAACATGACAGCACCTTTATATCGTGGTAGTAAGGGTGATTTTCCTATAAAATTTGCGATCTACTGTATGTAAAATACTTGTACTAAAACTATTTATATATTTTTTATAATTAACGCCAGGCAAATCATTGAACCCGAACCTGAACCTATGACGAAGTTTTATTATTAATTATTATTTATTTATAGTAGGTAATTAATATCGCTATCGGTCCGGAAATTGACTCGATTTAATTGTGTTTTATCATGTTCCCTTAAAAATATTATACTCATTCGGTAAATATTCCGGTAAGTATAAAAAAATACACTATATAATTTTTTTGTTAGAAAACACAAATAAAATTCCATGTTGCCTAAAGTTTTATAATCACATCCGTTGACTCTCCGGCTCAAAACTGGGAAAACACGGAGGTAGCAAATTAAAACAATGTCTATACATGTATACTCAAAGAGTTGCCTTTTTCTATGGGGGTAAGCAGTAACTACAGAGCTCCACCTGCTTTTGCTTGTAGTAAAAATAAAATTATATGACTGAATAATTTTTTTATGACTGCTCCCGTCCGTGCCTTTAGTTGATTTTGGTAAGGAATATTACACTGATATAAAACTAGTAGAGTATTTTACCGCACTAGGGTTAAACTGTTATACTTAAAAGCCTAATTCAAGGCCCATTGATAAGTTACTTACAGAGTATGGGAACTTAATAAGAAACACTAAACATGCAATAATATTGTCTTTAAAGGCGCTATCTAATTGCACCAATCTTCTGACGTCTATCTTAAGCCTACTATATATTACACAAGTAAAATTTAAAAACCCCCGACATGATATCTTGCGCAAATTACCCCCAATTCAAACAGTAAAACGTCCATAACTTTAAACCGATTTTCATCAAACATAGTTAGGAACACTCTCGATAATGTCACCTTTCAAACAAAACTAAATCAAAATTGGTTCATCGGATTAGGAGCTATGATACCACCGACAGATACACAAACAAAGATTTGTGTATCTGTACCAAGTACAGTAAGTACCTCAAAATTATCCTCCCTTACCCCTCTTTTTCGGTTGGGGCTTAAATATTAGATAGTTATAAATACTCATACTCAACGTTTAGTACCACTTAAATACCTAATGTTAATTATATTTGGTATTTTGTTTTAACTTTTGCAATTAGACTTGTTACGGAGGCAGTTATATCGGAACCCAAGTCGGAGTCGGAGTTTAAAAAATTTGTTAGTCCTCTTTAATTTACTATTTACCTACAGATAATTGTTCCGGCTCTGGGTGTTTGTGTATGTGAGTTTATATGTTTGTAAACGCACCCACGATACAGGAAGAAATTCCTAGAGTGGGGCAACGTTTTGTTTAAAAAAAAAAAAAAAATTAGTAAAAATTATACACCTTAGCAGATGTTATTGTTTTTTTTTATCAAATCTTAAATAATAATTATGTAGTTGTAATTTAAACCTCCAATTGAATAGTGTCGGAACCGAAGTCGGAGTCTGGTGTGGGAATATCAATCGGAAGTTTTGATTTTTCGGTATCCGAGTCGAATATCCTTAAGAGCTCTAGTTGCAACATGCAAGCCTAATACTCTCAGGACTCTATAGCTAAATAGTAAATATTCTTCGCCATCCTGCCCTTATCCCATGTTACTTGGGGTCGGCGCAACACGTGTTTAGGGTTCCGTACCCAAAGGGTAAAAACGGGTCCCTATTACTAAGACTTCGCGATCCGTCTGTCTGTCTGTCTGTCTGTCTGTCCGTCTGTCTCCAGGCTGTATCTCATGAACCGTGATAGCTAGACAGTTGAAATTTTCACAGATGATGTATTTCTGTTGCCGCTATAACAACAAATACTAAAAACAGTAGTCCAATAAATATTAAAGGGGGGCTCCCATACAACAAACGTGATATTTTTGCCGTTTTTTGCTCGATATCATTATCAATAACGGCAACAGGTAGACGCTTGAAATATTCACAGAATGTTTAGTTGTATATTTACTTCAAAAAATAATAATGAATAAATTAAAATAAATTAAGGGGGGCTCCCATACAACAAACGTGATTTTTATGCAGTGTTTTGCGATAATGGTACACGAAGGGTTCCCCTTCGTGTGCGAGTCCGACTCGCACTTGGCCGGTGTTTTTACTTCCTTTTTGACAGGGACATCGTGTCCCCGGTCACGCTATCACTGAATCACTTTTCTTTCATTATCACTCCTCACTATCTCTCCTATTCTTTGGCCTTACTCTCCCTCTACACCCATCCACATTTATTTTCATTTAATTCTTTTAGTAACATGCGTTTCATCCCTTCTCGTCACATGACCATACCAGGACAAAAGGTTTCCTTTTAACTTTTCTGTCACTGGAATCTCTTTCAAACTTCCTCTAATATACTCATTTCTCACTTTATCCATTCTCGTCACTCCGCACATCCATCTCAAAATTCTCATCTCTGCTACATGCAATCTCTTTTCGTACATCTTTTTCACAGCCCAACATTCTGATCCATACATTACGACAGGTCTAATCACGGACTTGTACATTTTGTCCCTAATAAAACCTACCATTATGAGAAGTACCGACAGTAAGCTTGAATACCATCTTAATAACAATAATAACATCTGTAAAATACAAAGTACCACCTAAAAAATAATTTATTTGGCAGGAAGTTACGTGTTAGACGAAATTGCTAGAATCTAGACCCAGCCAAATGCTTAATGCGTTCTTGTGGGTAGTAAAATTGAATTGCCTGAGTAATAGTAGCAAACTCGCAAATACCCTTTTCTGAGGTCATGGCAACTCAGATTTCGGTAAATTGTAAAGTAGTATACAAACAGTATTAACAATAAGCTCATAAAATCGATGAGCTCAACTTTACTTGCCATTACTGCAAGCTAATAGGGATGTTTTCTGGGTAGAAAAATGATAATTCTATTTAGTCCATCAGTGAGATTATCAAATAATATTGGACCTGTATTTTTTTGTTTAACAAATAAATAAAAATTGACAAAGATAAAGCGCATCAAAGTTCAGGAGTAGGGGCTAGTGACTTCACTTTCTCAGTATAAAGTGTAGCACACCGTGACGTCACATAATTGCCTGGCTGGAGGCTCTAGTTTAGTATCCACAGGATCGCCCTGTTAAGCAGTAGCCAATCACTCTGATTAAACTGCGAGAGGTCCACCAAAAAAAAAATCTCCCATGATATTTTAACGCACTGATTTTTTTTCTATACGTGGCAAAAGAAAAAATACTTGTCCAATAAATATTTTTTGTTAACATCCCTATTGCGTAACTTTATTGAAAGATCGAAGCAAGTGCGCACACGCGATAATATCATATCATTCATTGCTTCGTATTATGTTCTTAAATCAATCTACTCGATAGCACACGCAATGAATACAGTTGAAATGTCAAAATTAAAGGGTGCGCGCGCTTTGAGCTTTCACTAAAGCTAGATGCTGATCTCTAATAGACAATCAAATTATTTAATATATTATTTAAAACTGTGTTTTTGCACTGCAGGGCAAAAATTACGATAATTATGTATGTTGAATATACTCGACAAAAAATAACAAGCGCCTCTCCTTCCAGAGAACTGCACCTGCACAATAACTACCTCCGAGTGCTGCCATACGAGCTGGGCAAGCTGTTCCACCTCCAGCTCCTGGGGCTGGGAGGAAACCCCCTCAGCAAAGAGATGCTCTCGATATACAACGACAACAACGGAACTGCGAAGCTGTTGACTTACATGCTCGACAATTTGCAAGGTAAGTCTAACTATAGTAAAATGCTGGCAATTCACTTGGTACGAAAATTAACTTTATTGCAACGATCATGGGGTAGGTTTTGGATTGCAACACTATAACGCGAAAATTTTGGCTTATAAGTCAAGGCAGCCAGCACAATAGACAAATACCTGTTATGATAATTTAAATCATGGGATTGTAATCTGGATGAAATAAGATTAATAGAAACTTAAATTAGTTTTAATATCATTATTTTAGTTTTGAACTTCATTCAGCATAGCAGATATTTAATTGATTAGATCTCGCCTATGTACAAGGTTGTGTGTGGTTTTCTACTTATATATACTTTATTACAATATAAAATCTGAAATTGCTTGTCACTATTAAAACACAAATAGTTGTCACCCAGTCTGTCCCTGGTCAGACAAGAGGGCGTGACCGCGTGAGCAAATAAGGGTCTCATGCAAATAGTACTACTATATAAAACCAAACAGTCTTTGTTTAAATAAGATAAGTCCACACATTGGGGGTGACCCAGGTCGCTCCCTTGGGATACTAATCGCTGCCAGGGCTTATACATTTATATATAGAACGGAAAACATCTTCCGTTCAAAGCATATAATTAGCAAAACAACAGCTATAATTAAATATATTTAAATGCGATACGATATAATTGTAAACAAAACATTGTTCAACAAATGCTTATCTGTTTACCTTTACGTCGTTTCCCTCTTCAATTTCGCCACAGTCAGCGCCATCTATCCGCGCACGATAGCACTGTTTTAGTTTAGTGATCGCTTTGTAAGCTAGATGTCGCTACGTGTAGTGTTCTAACTGAGTCGCACGGATAGTCATAGTGCTAATTACATACTAAATTAAAACTTGATTTCATCCTCGAGACTTGAAGTCGCCACAAATTCTTTACTGGGTTAATTTAATTTAAGTGGAAAGGTCACCGTGACGCGGCGTGTTTTTCACGCTTTTTTATTTATTGACTCTTTTGTTAAACAATCTTTTGAGAAGATTGTCACGGAAGAAAAGTCTATAGCGTTTCTATTTTTGCTCTAGTTTTCAAAAAGGTATGCCCATTGTTAGCGTGGGGTAGGTTAAGACAATCACGATTTCGTTTAAAAAGTTTCACTACAAAGATTTTGGTTTAGAGAAAGTAGGATTGAATTAAGATTGCGTAATGTTTTCTAATGCAAACAGGAAATGTATTCATAGAATTATGAAAGACCGAGAGGTAATTTGATGCTAGATTTGAATATTACGTTTCTCGAATTTGAAAACTGGTTTGTCTGAAAAAGAATTCGCATTCTCTTTTAAAAAAAATTATACAAGTGAAAAATAAAATAATTTTGAAAATAGAATACAAATCAAAGTTAAATAAAATACATAGTATAATGAACCCCGAACTATTTGGGATGTTTCATTTAGGCAAGCATGGTAATTTATTAAGCTTATCCTTAGAGGTATTGTGGGTATAAAAATATTTAAAAATATACCATGCATTTGTAAATAACCGAATCCGATGAGTTGATTTACGACTGCTATTTTATTTTTTTTATCAGGACCATATTAAATAGTTTTTGACCTGTCATAAAAATGATTCACGGGTCCATAGACTCTGGTTCGATCCCCATGTTTAGACATGATCGCATTGTGAAGTCGGATTGTTTATACTACAAATAAAACTTCTTCAAGTTTGTATGATACACTAATAATCTTGTGTAATGATAGAATTAGATTCGTCTAGACACGAGGCTTTGAGCTAAGACTTTTTCTCAGTGTGGGTTTGGTTTTCCTAGAAGTTTGTTCGTGTTCTTCATTAACCACTCTGCTCGACAAGATTTTGACACATGACACACCAGCTGAGTCGACAGGTTGTTGCAAATTACGTCATGAAATTCAGGAATTTACTTGAACTTTCAACATTCGAATTTATTCAGAAAAATAAGTTTACGCAGCTATCTTACACAGTAAATTTTAAAAAAATATCTTTATTTACATGTTGCGCTCGGTTAAACCGCGTCAGTCTACTGCAAAATGTGTACAAAATACGAATTACTACACCTTTCCAAATGGTAGACAATTTAGATTTGCTCAAAATATGTACATAAACAACCTTTTCTCTTGCTGAAAAGATGCAAAAGGACAACACAAAGATATACTTATTTTATTTGCGTCCTTATGTTCCTAATTTGTCATACAAACATTCATAAAAAAACAAGCCAAAATCTGGAAAAAAATTGCTTAAAATTTTGATGCAACCTTGCAACATGACATTTCTTTGGTGTTGTTTTTTTTTTTGCTGTCCATTCACGCGTCTCATAATCGATTAAAACTGCATTCAGCCTAATCGATTAAGTGTATTTCGATTATTTAAAATTATTCATTTAAATAAAAAAGTGATTTTCAAAAATGTATTGTTTTAAAATTAAAATTAGTTTATAGGCACAAAATAAAATAACAACTTATAGTAATAATATATAGTAATAACTATACATATATGCTTTCATAATGTTATCAGAAGAGTAAATTGAAAAAAAAATAGGATTCGTGGCTAAATTCGCGCCGAATTCGCCGAACGTAAAATAATTCAAAATTCAAATTTGGAATGCAGTCGGTATTCAAAATATTTTATCGGGCACATTTTAATATAAAAGAGAGTTTTACATTGATCATTTCAGACGGTTTTATACAGAATGACCAGTATAAATATGAGTATGTTTATGTATGACTAGCACTCCGCCCGCGACTATGTTCGCGTGATTTCGTTTATCCTATAAATGATTTTCTTATATGCAGTTAGTAAAGGCAACCAAAAATAAGATATTATTAAAACTATTAAAAACTGGGTATCGTGGATTTGGGTTTGGGGTTTATTGGATTGGGACGATTCGTTATTTGACTTAAACAATAATACATTTTAGGTTATCGCCACAAAGTAAAATCCTCCCCTAAAAACTTATCAACCCTTTTTGCGCCTAGGGTCTAGTTTTGAACAACCTAAATATGCTATTCACTCCTTTCTTCTCTTTTTACTCGACTGCCGAAGGAGGGTAATGTGTTTATCAGTCTATGTATGTATGTATGTAAGTATGTATGTATGTATCTATGTTTGTTCCTATGTGGCGTTCTAGAGACCAAACGTGTTGGCCGATTTTGATGATTCATACGTCAATCGATTCGTCTACATTAAAATTGGAAAATAGAAAAATGCCAGATTTTGGGCGCCATATTGCGGAGGATAATTTTTTTTTCTTCCAAACCCATCGTGTGGGGTATCAAAATAAAGGGCTTTAAGAGGTGATTTCGAAAATATAAAACATATATGTTTAAATGTACCTAAATCTTAAAAACAGATAACTAAAAAGTTATAAATAAAAAAAGTTAATTCAAAAAATCTAAAAACCCGACTGCTTTAAAAGCGAAATAAAAAAACTTAAACAAGGAGAAAATCTTGCTGTGCAGTCGGAGGATACATATTCGCGGGCTAGCTGACGAAAACCAGATGTATGCTCCGACTGCAAAGCAGTCGGGTTTTTAGATTTTTTGAATTTTTTTTTTTTATTTATCATTTTATGTTAGTCAGATTGCGCAGTGAGTTGCCTCACTAAAAAAACTTTAACACCCCTAAACCCAATCTGGGAGGGAGTTTTCAAAATGTTTTATGTAAATTTTGATCATCAACTTTATCCCCAAAGAATTTGATTTTACATACAAACTAATTTTTACCCTTTTCACTTCCTTAAAGGTTGAATTGCTGCAAAATCGTGCCTTAGTGCTTCCCAAGAAAACCACGTCAAAAACGAAACCCTGTCCAGTAAGATTCTTAGCTTGAGTTAGTTTCGAAAAATGTATAATGACCACCTTTATTGTTTCCTTAGGTTGGTATTTGTGCCAAATTTCAAATTTATTAACCCGGGAAATAAAATTCTTCAAAGCACTTTAACTTCCCAAAAATCGTATTTTGGGACTAGATAAGTAAAACTAATAATGAAAACCTTTATGGTTCACTTAGGATGGGTATTTATGTAAATTTTCAAATTTATTAACCAAAGAAATATTTAATATTTGATTTATGGGGTGTTAAATTATTTTTTAAATATACGATATTTCAAAAATAATTTAACACCCCCTAAATCATCTTTTGGGGGTAGTTTCGAAAAACTAATAATGAAATCCTTTATTGTTTATTTAGGTTGGTATTTGTGCCAAGTTTCATGTTGATTGACCCAAGAAATCAGATTCTTCCATACAAACTTCAACATCCCCTAAATCGTCATTTGGGAGTTTCGAAAAACTAATAATGGCAACCTATATTGTTTACTTAGAATAAGAATAATATCGGCCATAATTCTTGAAACTTAGCAAAAGCTAAGTTTCAAGAATTATGGCCGAAGGAATTAGATTTTTCATACAAACTTTCAAACCCCTTTTTACCCCCTTAGGGATGCAATTTCCAAAAATCCTTTCTTACTGCACAATTACGTCACTTGAGGAACCTTTCTGCCAAATTTCATGCTTCTAGATGATTTTCAGCTTAGTTGGTTGACAACCATGCCATAACTCGCTTGGAAAGGAACCGCGCAAGAAGATACGCACAAGGTTATTGATATTAATAGTTTTCGGGGAATGCAGATGTAAATACAAACCAAACTTATGTTCTTAAAATGAATAAAAATAAAATTTTAAAAGTATGTATAGAATAACCAATTTTCATAACATTACAAGAAACTCGACCGAATTCAAAACCTAACCATACCATACTCTCAACTCATTATTCAATATATAATTATAATAATAACCAGCCTATAATTGTCCCACTGCAAGGCAAAGGCCTCTTCTCATACAGAGAAGGCACGAACATTCATCACTACGCTTGCTCAATGCGGGTTGGCGATTTGAGACTATAAGACCAGGTTTCTTCATGATGTTTTCATTCACCGTTGTCAACGATTTCTAAAATATACTTAGAAAGTACATTAATAAATTTGAAAATGGAAATCATTGGTATTTGTCCAGATTTGAACCCATGACCTCAGGCAAGGCGAGGCCTTTAGCCACTGGGCCAGTACGACACTCATTGCAATAAAACGAATAATCACAAAATCGTTGGTTCCCCGAAACTAAATTTATCTACACTTGCGTTACAAACTTACATAAAAATATACTAGGCACTCTGTATACTTCTGAGACTATCAAACATAAAGACTCAATCATTATTATTTTTATACAAAATAGTTTTGAATAGCGAACGCATTCCGAATTTGAATTTTGAATCGGATAGATAATTCGGCGCGAAATTATCCACGGTTCGATGAAATTGTTTAGTTGGTTGTAGTCAAATAATGTCCAAAAATCTATTAAGATTACTTTAAGAAATAATTAATAGTAATAATTTAAGTACTAATTGTATTTTATGCCTAAAACAGGATTTTTCTATTTTTAAGAATCGATTTGGGATAATCGCTCATTAATCGAGTGGATAGCATAAATAAAATCGATTGCTAAAATCGTTTTGCCACACAACTATTACATTAAAAAAAAACAATCTACTTGACGAATTGGAAATTTAACAAAAATAAAGTAGTGGTAATGAATTTTACTTATTATTGGACTGGTGTTTGTTAATTACGTTAAAATCAGGGCTTCTTCTTGTTGTTTATTATATTTAGAGACATAATTGTCATATTTGTAATCAATTTTATATGTGGAAGGGTGACATTTGTGTAAAATAAAAATGTAAACAAACACGATTGGCGCCTAACTTCGACTTTGCATAACAAATAACTTCATTACCACTAATTATTTATTTTGAAATATGGATGAATTCGACCAATAATTAAACAATTAGCAAAACTTTACCCCTGTCGTGGAGTTAGGGTGTCCAAAATCTGCATTTTTATGTTTTTTAGCTTCGACCACCACTGTCATCAAAATGGCGATTATCGTATTATTACACTTGTTTTTAACAAATGTAAATTAATAAATTTGCGCACTTAATCTAAAAAAAATATTTGCGCTAACATGTAAGCTTTTTATCCAACTATTTTAATTAAAGCCCCCACATAAGATTCGTTAGGTATCTTAATCAATAATTAAGTTATTAATTAGGATGTCGTATGACGTAAGTCTGGGGTCCAAAATGAACCGCGGCTGAGCCAGCGGAGGTATGCTTGTCAAGCCCCAAAATGTACCCCGTCCGAACTATACGGTTAATATCAATAAGTACACGTATGTTACGATCTTTGATTGCAAGACAGAGTATCTACACGTGGTCAAACTAATTGATTATAGAGAAAAATGTTTGGAGTTACCTGAACCTGGCTGGAGATCGCCCCAAGAGGTTTGGAAGGAGAAAGGGTATGTCTTACCCAGCAGTAAGACATAAAGTAGGCTTACCAAAAAAAAACCGGCCAAGTGCGCGAGTCCATTATCGCAAAAAACGGCAAAAAATAAAGTTTGTTGTATGGGAGCCCCACTTAAATAATTATGTTATTCTGTTTTTAGTATTTGTTGTTATAGCGGCAACAGTAATACATCATCTGTGAATATTTGAATTGTCTAGCTATCACGGTTCATGAGATACAGCCTGGTGACAGACAGACAGACAGACCGCGGAGTCTTAGTAATAGGGTCCCGTATTTTACCCTTTTGGTACGGAACCCTAAAAATGAGGAAAATAATTAATTTTGTAAATGATTTAAAACCTCTTATTAAAAAATACGTGTGGCACTCGGGGACTGCCGCGGTAAAGCTATTGCATAACATTTTTTATCAACTTATGTAATTATAACTATTTATTTATTTTTTATTTATGCTAAATCTCAATTAAAAAATGTTCATCCATCAGTTGTAAAAACTTCTTAAGCCACGCGAAATTCAACCTCCAAATTACAAAAACTCAAATATCTCGGAAACGGAGCGAGATAGTCCGATTTTGAGGCCGACCTACATATACTAGTAAACTAGTATGCCGAGCCCTCAGGACACCTCCTCCGGAACCCCTCCATCTAAATTAAAATTTTAACATACACGTCATTATTCATCCATCAGTTGTAAAAACTTCTTTTGCCAAGCGAAATTCAACCTCCAAAATACAAAAACACAAATAACTCGGCAACGGAGCGAGATAGCCCGATTTTGAGGCCGAGCCCTCAGGACACCTCCTCCGGAACCCCTCCATCTAAATTAAAATTTTAACATTTGCCCCCCTGCCCGCCGTCGCTTCAGGCTGGAGAACAAGACAGCATAACCCCCCCCTCGAATCGAGAAAAAAAAATCGCGATACAAACCCCCTGCTGCCCCTCCCCCCTCACCCGCTCACACACTCGGAATCCATCGTCCGATTTCGGAGCAGCTCGGGGTGTCAGGTTTATTTTCGTTACGGATTTTCTTGATTCGGTCGCCGCGCTCAAAGCCCGCGATAAAAGCTATGCAATAGCTTAAAAATGTTCTGCCTAAATATAAATGACATTGGCAAATTAACCAAAAATCATGAAACAATGTGGATACCTACTTATTATTATTTTTGTAACGAATGATAAAAGATCTTTCCTCATATTTGCTAATAGGAAGTATGTTAACATTGCTAATTAAGGAAATATGAGTTGTTATAATAACGAACCTAAGTGCAATCAACTTTGGTGTTAACTGGTGATAATTGTATGGGCTAACGTTCGATAGCATCATACAATACGTGATAGGTACCAACCAACAGGAAGAATGTACAGACAGCAATATTTTTAACAAATAATCTACATACATAAAGTAAACAGAGAACAAGAAGGAAGGAAGTAAAATAATATATGTACAATTAAACATACTCTATATGAATGTATTGGTTTACATACATAAAAAATCCTGAGTTGTAAAATCTTTCAAACATAAAACACAGTAATGACAAAGATTATACTGATCAAGGCACTACAAAATTATACTGATACATTATTATTTTTTTCATTAGTGTAATTAATATGTAAACTTATGTCTAACACGTACAAAAAAAAAACACAATAGCACCAAAATCGCCGGGCGTATTTTAATGAAATTGTCACCATCTCAAAGACAATTTATTTATCTACATTTTGATCTAAGGCTTTTTTTAACAACATAGAATAATAATGAAAGTACAAAAATCTACTGAATTTTGGATCGCGCGGGTATGAAACGAGTGCGCGTTTTGTTCCCTCAAGGTCGTTGGCGTTAGTCGTCGTCTTAAAATACGTTGTCTTCCGCTGTTAACTTACCTCTCTTGCTGACCGTATACGAAATCACACTAAACAAGTTAGCGCAAAATATCCTAGTAGTGTTAATTTGTAAAAGTAAAAACCAGAACGTATGGTCATTCAATTCTTGCATAATATTAAAAGTAGAAACTAGCTTTTTAGATTTCGTAACACCTGTCTAGAAAACTGAGCTATCTACGCTTGCCTAAATATCTCCAAAATTATAATCTATACTAATACTAGCTGACCCGGCAAACTTTGTTTTGCCATAAAAACACCAAACATTCATCTACCCTACCTAACCTACCCGAACTACCTACCCTACCCTACCCTACCTACCCTACCCTACCCTACCTACCCTACCCTAACTACCTACCCTACCCTACCTACCCTACCTACCCTACCCTACCCTACCCTACCCTACCTACCCTACCTACCCTACCTACCCTACCTACCCTACCTACCCTACCCTACCCCACCCTACCCTACCCTACCCTATCTCTCAAGTTGGATCGAACTGCACATGGTGTGCGAATTTTATTATAATCGGTTAAGTGGTTTAGGAGTCCATTGAGGACAAACATTGTGACACGAGATTTATATATATTAAGATTATAAAGAGGTAAAGTTTGTGAGTTTTCCGAATGGACGGTAGAATCAATTATTATTACATATAAATTAAAAAGGTTGACTTTCAAAGAGCCCCTTAATGGCCTAATTGAAATAAAGAATTTGACTTTATTAACTACTAGCTGTTCCCCGCAGCTTCGCTCCCGTGGCCCACCCCTCAGGACCCGTTTTCGGGATTAAAAAAATAGACTACGTCACTTAGGAATAATGTAGTTTTCTATTGGTGAAAGAATTTTCAAAATCGGTTCAGTAGATTCAGACATTACCTACAACCTCACAAACTTTACCTCTTTATAATATTAGTATAGAAGAGTATAGATATGTTCTGGTTGCCTCACGATGTTTTTCTTCACCGTTGTCAGCGATATCCATGTAAAATAAGAACGTACAAATGAATTAAAAAAGATTTGAAGCCACCACCTCAAGCACGAGACGTGAGGTCTTAGCCAAAATGGAAGAAAAAACTTCTTTGCTCTACATTATGGTACGAAATACAATATACACCCACACGTCTTGAAATACATCGCTATCCTATAGGTGTTGACGCATCCAAATAAAAAGAAACTGGTACTGATACGGCGACATACTTTAAACCTGATATCAGTACCCGTCTGAAAGTTGCCTTTCGTAGTTGCATTTGCATCTTTTCTTTTCGTACATACAAATAAAACGAGTGCGTTTGAACACCATGGGACTATAAAGCGAAAATAACTGAGCAAGAAAGAATTATAAAATACCAATTTGGAATCCAGTTTTCAAAAAGACTACGCCATAAAAAAATACTGAAAAATATAGCAGAACTAACATAACTAAACATCAATTTTTAATTCAGTAGATAAATAAAAAATGGTGACGAGATTGGATAAAGTGAGAAATGAGTGTTCCTATATAAGAGGAAGTTTGAAAGTGGCGCCAGTGACAGAAAAGTTGAAAAGAAACCGTTTGTCCTGGTATGGTCATGTGGGGAGGATGGAGAGGGAGGAGAGGAAGGCCAAAGAAAATATGGATGGCCTGTGTGAAGAGTGAAATGAAAGAAAAGGATGTCAGTGATAGCGTGACAGGGGACAAGACTGTATGGAAGAAGAAAACATGTTGCGCCGACCCCAATTAACATAGGACAAGGGCAGGAAGATGATGATGATAAAAAAAATATAAATAGTCTATAAAATATTTTTAGAGGAAAGGCTAGCCTGGTAGATGGCAAATCTGAAGCACATACTCAATCTAAGATCGAATTAAGAAATTATCTGACCTTACATGAGGTCGTAATAATTTCACTTTGATGAGTCAGCACTTTATATACTATTCTTACCTGTTCCCTTCGAGTCGAGGGGTTATGACAGACTTTACCTGACTCAAGACCACACAGTGGGTCCCATCTTTTTGCCGAGGTAGCGGCAGTAGCTTGTTCATCAAACCATTATATATAAAAAAAATACTTAGAAGACTCGACTGAAAAAAGTTAAACAAAGAAAATGTCACAATATGTCAACCAACTCTCTTTTTTTTATTCAGAAACGTCCACATTCTCAAATAAAACCTCCACTTACGTCAGCAGACAATGCGGTAGGCGTTGATATATTTCTGGCATACACAAAAGAAAGTGCAATATCTAGATTACACATTTTTATAAGAAATAATACAGTCGCGATTTCATCAGTGTACGACACTTAATAAAAGAGATGCGATTGTTTCAATGAGGCACAATGGAGCTAGAAAGTGTGAGAAGACGTTGACTGTGATAATATTAATTGTTGGTCTTAGAACTATCGGGGTGAGGCGGTCATATTACTTTATGTCCGTGTACTAGAAAGATGTGCTCGAAAGATGGGTACGTTTACTTTGTATGATACTTCATTTGCTATATGTGTCGCAGCACTATTTCGAATGATTACTGCAGAATTAACTGCCGTGTCATGTTGCAGACACTAAAGTGATGCGTAGTTTCTAATTCTAGCCATTAATTTTTGTTTCGTGATGTTGCGTTTTCGAATTTTTGTTGATTGCTTGAATTGATCATCTTAATGGTTTATCTCCTAGACATTTCGGATCTCTACCACAAGGTTCTGAATTTCAGTTCTCAGAAAAATACAATCTCCTTGTATTTTGCTATTCTTCTAATGATGTCTTAGGTTTATTATTTTCACCCCTGCGTGACTTGTTAAGCCGACGATTCGCCGAAAAGAAGATATTATTACAATAGCTTTACTCTTCATTGTGACGATAAAACTTTCGTTGTTTATTAGGGTTCCGTACCCAAAGGGTAAAAACGGGACCCTATTACTAAGACTTCGCGATCCGTCTGTCTGTCTGTCTGTCCGTCTGTCACCAGGCTGTATCTCATGAACCGTGATAGCTAGACAGTTGAAATTTTCACAGATGATGTATTTCTGTTGCCGCTATAACAAAAAATACTAAAAACAGTATAAAATAAACATTTAAGGGGGGCTCCCATACAACAAACGTGATATTTTTGCCGTTTTTTACTCGATATTAATAACGGCAACGGGTAGACGCTTGAAATATTCACAGAATGTTTAGTTGTATATTAACTTAAAAAAATAATAATTATTAAATTAAAATAAAATAAATTAAGGGGGGCTCCCATACAACAAACGTGATTTTTTTGCAGTGTTTTGCGATAGTGGTACGGAACCCTTCGTGTGCGAGTCCGACTCGCACTTGGCCGGTTTATTAAGTTTATTTACTCTCTATATTTCTTTCCCACAATAAGTTTAGTCATCTTTTGACATATTTTACTTAAAACTCTTGTCAAACTAGAAGAAATATTTATGAAAGTGGATATCTTTCGGACGGTTAAGAGACTGATTGCTTTGTCACGAATTTATTTCGTCTGTTCGGGTCATATTGAAACGACATTGAAAGTGTCGATTTTTGTAAAGAGAAATTGCCTCATTTGTGGCAGTTTCACGTTGTTACTTTTTATAGCGCTTAGCATATTCTGAACGTTTCTCTCAATTTATATTGTTTTTATTCAGGTAGTAAAAAACAACAACGCGTAATCGTGGCTTTTCTCTAACTAATCTATAACTTTCTGATTCGTAAATATCGTAACACGAATAAAGATTGGCGGTAAACGAGTAACACTACTTATGTTAGACGTAATCAATGTGAAACAAAAAATGATTGCCGTTATTGCTTTACGTGATCAAAATAGTTAAACAAATTCGGTCGGTTATGCAATGGACTCTTATGTATTACTCACGCGCACGAGTAAGGTGAAATTCGCCTTTCGCGAGCTTCCAAATTAGAGAGCCCAACTATCGTTTGTGTCAGTTTTACTCACGGATATCTACGGGTCCGCTTATGACAGAGTGACCTCTTAAGTGGAAATATGGGCAGAGAGCACCGACTGAATTTCCTTAGTAAAAAGTCATAATTCGAGGTTTGGCTCTCGTCTCTTTCCTCCTCCGATATTGGACTAATTTAAAAGATATTCCATATACTGATAAACTAAGACATATACTATACCCCTATGTTTTCTTTTTTTCATTTATGTTTGTCAAATTTAAACACTAAGCCTCTGTTGACAGTGCAATTTTGAGCATTTTTTGAGGGTTCTAGTGCTTCTAAAGATAATGTATCATCAAAAAGGAAAACATAGGGGCATAGTATATATCTTTAATTTTCAGTTTATGGAATATCTTTTAAATTGGTCCAATATTGGAGGAGGAAATAGGCGAGAGCCAAACCTCGAATTATGACTTTTTACTAATATAATTCAGTCGGCGCTCTCTGCCCCCGTTTCCTCTTAAGACTATGCACAATGAATGTAGCAAAATGTTTCTGCGAGAAAAAACACGACCATAAAAAAAATATCAGTCTTTTAAAATCTTAGTGTTTCAGTTGAATCGTGAAGACCTAAAAAAATAACAACCGAAATTCTCGTGTTCCGTGTTTTGACGATGTTTTTCAAGTATTTATTCAAATGAGCTTGCCTCTATTTTCGTATAAATGCCTATTTAAGAAATTACTTTGTTTTCATACTTCGTTTCCAACACAACCTAGCTTGCAATAACATCTATCAAGTCACCATCACGTGATTTAGTGGTCAAAGAGCCATTAAATCTTATATATAAAATTCTCGTGTCACAATGTTCGTTCCCGTACTCCTCCGAAACGGCTTGACCGATTCTCATGAAATTTTGTGAGCATATTGAGTAGGTCTGAGAATCGGCTAACATCTATTTTTCATACCCCTAAGTGGGTAGGGTAGGGTAAGTAGGGTAGGGTAGGCATGTAGGTAGGGTAGGTAGGGTAGGTAGGGTAGGGTAGGTAGGGTAAGTAGGGTAGGGTAGGTAGTGTAGGGTTGTTAGGGTAGCGTAGGTAGGGTAGATGAATGTTTGGTGTTTTTATGGCAAAACAAAGTTTGCCGGGTCAGCTAGTAAATAAATAAAAAACAAAGAAAGTTTCAATACGCGTGTTCATAAAAACTCCTGTTGAATTAACAAACTGACACATGGCAACACCGTGAATAGTGTTTTTCGAATAAATAATGGTGTTGATTTTTAACCGATCATTGATAGTCACGAGTTGAATGACAATGGCTTGGGTATTGCCGGCTGCGCCACACGTCGCGTCCGGCGCCATGCGGCCATGCCTGGTCCGACCGGTGAAAGTGTTTCGCGAAAGTGAAGCCGGAACCAAACGCGCTGACGTCACAGCGATTTGCGCAAGAGCACCCGCCTATGGAGAGCCGTTGCGAAATGTTACCAACCTCCTCCGTATTGTTGAGGATACGTTCGGTGATGCTGCTTTTTGTGTTGTTACTTTGTTAAGTAAATTACGACGCTTGTGTAATACTATTCTGGGTTTTCAAGCTCTAGTAATGATTCTTGAATAATGTTTATAGTCAGTTAAGCTATACACGGCGCTCTTTTGTTAGGAGTAAGCAGTTGCATTCAATGCAGCTCCTTTATGTTAAGATACTAACACATCACATTATGAGAAAGACCATTGAGACATCTGCTTCAACCGCTATTAAACCAATTGAGAAGAGCAATATTTCTTGGCTTTCGCAGAATATTTTTAATTAATTCTCACTCGTGCTGCTGAACAATAAGAAATAGTGTGATCATAAAAATGGCAAGAAAACTAAATGACGATTCAGTCGCATCGTTCCATTCTATTTTAGAAAATCAGTAGTGTCGAGAAGCGATTATATCTTATTATATTGCAGTTTCGTGGGAGAAATGGTGTTTGACAATGCGACATTGGCTGAAACATTATTTTCATGCCTTTTCATTAAGTTGGCGTTTGTAGGTTTATGCGCAGTTTGAATGGGGTCGTAGTCGTAGTCGCAGTAAGCTGAGTGTGACGACTAACACTAGTGCGGGGACACTGTTCTGGGGATTAATTCTCCCAACGCTTTAGTAAAACGGTTACTTTCTAAAGCATACTCCTTAGTAACGGCTAGGTTAAAAGGTTTGAAACAAAAAAAAAATATTATTGATTCATGTACATTATTTGTGAAACATGGCTTTTTCTTGTCACTAACAGTTTTGTATTAAAAAAAAAGATTAACAACTCAATATTTTCTCGCTACTTTTGGATACTACTCCAAAACGACTTGGATGTGTGAAAATATTTTTACGCAGAAAAATTGATGGCTAGATTTTCTTCCTTACTGAAATAGCATATGTAAATCTAAGAATATTTTTCAAACAAAACTGTCCAAAAAGGAGGTTCAATATTGATATTCTGGCTCCGAGCGGTCGCACGGCCAGTACTGCGTTAATATTGTGGAATATATACAAATTAACTTCTTTGTTTGTTCAAAACGTCCAAAATATACAATAGTGTTAAATACCGGCTATTTCGCTCACGATGTGTTATGATTATGAATCAATAAATCAATTAGACACCTTCGGCCAACTTCCCACAGATTATTTTATTATTTACAAAGGAAGTAATTTTAACACTTGAATTAATATCCTCTCTTCGTACGATATCCTCATCCTTAATTTATCAAATCTATATGTACATCACGAGTCACGAGTATAGCTCGTTAGCCACGCTCTTATGGACGTTCAAGCTTTGCCATAATGATTTTTGCCGAAACTTTATTGCTTTTTGACGATCGGGTGTAATCAGGAGTAGGCATTAGTATACTTCTCACGTAGTTAGACCCCGGGCAGAAATATAAATTCGTTTTAATTAAAACTTAGGAGAACTTGTATCATCTGGAGATTAATATAGCCACCCACATGTCGGCTTTGTTTGTAGCCGAGGTAGCCAATGAAGTTTTCTGTCCGTCCTGGATGCCCTTAGGAACAAATTACATAGGAGAAACTTCTATGTTACTGGAGCTGTAAGAGAATTAATGTCGGCACCTACTAGCTATTCGATTTGGATTAGGATTGTTGTGTGAATGTCTTTTGTTGCTGTTAGCATCTGTTCTGCGGAGGAGGTTCTATGTTCGACTTCATGTTTTTTTTTTTTTGTGTATTTTCACCGATTACGCCCTCAATTGTGGACCGATTTTGAAAATTCTTTTTTTTTTGTTTGAAAGAGTATGTTTCGAAATTGGTCCCATTTTAATTTGTTGAATATCTGATGAAAAGCTTCGGAGATATACAACAGAACTCTTCAATAAATAACGGCAAATCTCTCGGGATTGCTGCAATCGCATGTCTGTTTATTGTCCATACCATTTCATAACATCACGCCAGTACGCTCTAAAGGGGTACGCAGATGTGTACAGTTCACCTTGGTACACTCTCATTTCACCGGTTATGTTTAGTTTTATGATATTCGGGTAATCTATTCTGGCATTATAGGTACCTCACTTAACTACTTGCCTATTAGGTAGGTACAACTAAAAAGGTAAAAATTAAAAAGACATCTTTACAGAAAAATACTACCGACTTCCAAATAAGAAACTACGAAGTGAAAAATAACTTTATTTTTGGAAGTCGGTGTCTTTGGTAGGTACCAGTTTTTTTTGCGTTATGGACAATGGAAAGTTATTTTTCACTTCGTAGTTTCTTATTTGGAAGCCGGTAGTATTTTTTTGGAAAACAGTTTTTTTTTTTTGTTTATATTTCGGCGACCATTTCGCTACTCTTTTACGCAGTTAGCGTTTGTCGGTGTCATCGTTCATTTGGGGTAAACGTATTTTTATTCGTACTAAGCCCAACCGTTATCCCTTCGATATAACATTTTATTCGATATCTGAAAGCGATAAAGCTCTCACCACTACCAGCAAATTGTAACGTAACTTTTTCCAACTGAAATTTATGACTGATAAAATTCATATCTTCTATATTAGTTAGGGTTCGACTACACTGTTTCTGATAAGTGATAACGTGCGATAAAATATAAACAAAGATTAAAGTACTTGTTTACGAGCTGTTGCCACCCCAACGAGGTCAAGCAGGCAATTGAATATTAATGGCGTCAGGTGCTCAATTGAAGCAGGGATTAAAATGTATAAATACGCAACGTGAAAACTTTCCCTTTGCAAAATAAATTTACGAGAAAAATTGCCAACTTTCTGAATGAAAATGAGAGTCTGAATTATAAATTCGTCTGGTTTTTAACTTTAACAAAAAGCCTTTAAAGTACCTATTAGAGATAATAAATTTTGATATTGTGTTGGATTAGGGGTGCGCTTGAAGACAAATTGTAAATTTTATCCCGTTGCTATGCTAGGGATTGCTCGAGCTTCGGCCAGATCGAAGGGATTAGATGCAAGATGACTAGAATACGTGTATTTTAGGTTTAAAGCATTTCTGCTCATTAAAACAGACCGTATAAAGTTTCAATTAACATTATACAAATAATTTACGCAACTTACGTCTGTGTTGATAAGAAAATGCGCAAAGCTAAGGAGTGGAACTCCCTTCCGGAGTCTTTGTTCCCTGATAGCTACAACCTTGGGGTCTTTAAGTCAAGAGTGAATAGGTTTCTTCTAGGTAAGCGTGCTTCACCGTAGACCGCATCATCGCTTAACATCAGGCGAGATAGTGGTCAATCTATAGGAATATAAAAAAAAATACAAAAAAAATATTTTACACGCTTGAATTATTGTTTGTTATTCGAAATTACTCGAATATTAGTTTTATTTTAATTGAATGAGGGATCCATTTAATAAAATAAAATAATAAAAATACAGTTTCTTGCTGTAGGTTAATACTACAGCAATATTCGACCAAAAGAATGAAGTTACCTAAAAACAGAGTCAAATTAATTTTAATTAAAGTACCTTGAATAAAATTAGTATAATAAATAGACCGTGCTCTTAACACACAAAAATACGACAGATATTACTGGCTGGATTGTTTATTACCTACCTGGCGAAAGTAGGCACACTAGAAAACATAAAAACAGCGGCATGCCTGTAAACTAGCTTTTAGGCTAGTATAATAATATCAAATCAATACAAAATAATCTAGTTTTCTTCATTGGTCAACTTAATAAAAAGTAAACTAGATTTTATAATTGCTAGCTTGTAATGTAGAACATTTATCTATACTAATATTATAAAAGAGGTAAAGTTTGTGACGTTGTAGATGGTAATCTCTGGATCTACTGAACCGATTTTGAAAATTCTTTCACCAGTAGAAAGCTACATTATTCCTGAGTGTCATAGGTTATAATAGAGATCCTTATGAAAATTGCAATAATGTAAGCCAAATTAGCGAAATATTGCTAATAAAATTCATTCTTTGGCGTGCACTGAGAAAACTATTGATGATACATAAAAATTATTAGGTACGTAGGTACTTAGGTAGGGTAGGTAGGTAGGTAGCCAGTTGACGGGAGCGAAGCCGCGGGGGTCAGCTAATTAAATATATACTTAATTGCATTTTTATACTCAACAAAAGTTCAAAGACATGTGACATCCACCAACCCGCATTGGGCCCGCGTGGTGGATTACGGCCCATTCTCTCACACAGAGAGGAGGCCTGTGTCCCAGCAGTGGCTGATGATGATGATGACTCTTTTCGCTCATTTATACATTTTATTTTCTAGAACTAAAAAGCCTGAAACTTTTCCATTTTCAGTCACTTACCAACTAAAAGCCTCTTTCAAATTATTTTCTTCGATTACCTAATAAAAATGTAAGCGTCCGTTAAGGTAAATTGGCTACCTTGGCCAATACAATTTGTTGGTAAACGACTCGTTAAATTACAGGTTAAGTTAGTTGTCGTAACACGGCAAAGGGCGGACATTGGGCGCAATGCAAGGGCACGTTGGCGCCCTTGTCGGGACTGGGGCGCAGTCTGGAGGTCGCGGATGTACCCTTACTTCGTCCCTAAACACTAACTTTCCTGCCTCGGACTATGATAACTTGCTAACTTTGTTATTGCCACAAATCTATACAAACCCGCCTGATCAAACCTCACACCGTGGCTGCGAGGGGCGCGCTGCTCTCAGAGGGCGGACGTCGGGTGAAGTGCAAGGGCGAAACACCCTTGTCCTCGTGAAGTCTGAAGGTCGTTATGTACTGTATCGTCTCTCCCATTTATTCCCCTACCACATTTTTGCAAAAAATGTTAAAACATTTTGCTTTGGCGAGTCCAAACTGCCTGCCATGCTTTTCTGGTGGGTTGCCAAATGAAACATAAAGTAGTCGATTTAAATATATAAAGTGCAGTGAAGCTTGGCGGGAAGTTAGAAACCCGTTGCCTTTATGTCTCTTAGTAAATGGAAATTGTTTTATGACCTCATGACCCTCGCTTGTTTGTCTGTGGCAGCATTTTCCGAAGAAGGCAACGTCGCCAAGACCGTGGACCGGCTTTATTCACACGCAATGAACAGTGCATTTAAGTTATGTCCTTTTGTAATCAATTGTTTATTTATTTTCTACGTCAATTGAATAATTATTGATAAGGTTGAGAAGGTTAGGAGTTGATGCTTGTAAACAGTATACAATGACCAATGACAAACGTCTTTTAGCTATGTTTACGAAGGCCCATCAACTTGTCCCGCTAACCTTAAAAAGTGACGTTTAGTAATTTTTGAGAGAATAATTTCTATTAGAAACTTTTGCATATAAAATTAGTTAGCTGCGGTGTGCACATTTATCATGCAACTAGGGTTGCCGAATATCAGAAGACAATTTGAAAATGTCTGGCTTTTAATATTTTTTCAAATTTAAAATATTAAAAATAAAACAATAAAACATAAATATCATGTTTTAAATTATAAGGCTAAATATTGATGAAACATATCTAGTTTAACTACACTTAATATTAACTTTTTAGGAAAATATTTTAAATTCAAACAATTTACTTCAAAGTTTAGTCTATTTACTAACTCAGCTTTTATTATATCAAAAGTCATACAATTTCTCTCTTTGGTAGGTATATAAATTATTTAGCAAACTTAACATCTTTTCACAGTAATGCTTACAAGAATTGATAATACAAATAATCTGAAAGAAAAAAACTTTCCTAGAAATTGTTTTTCTGGAGATCTTGAGTTTTGTCGGGAGTCTGGAAATCTTTTAAAATGTCGGGAGAATCCAGACGATTCCCGACCATCTGGCAACCCTACATGCAACGAATATTTTTTGTTTAAAAGGTTTACCCTTGAAAATGTCTTTGTTTTATTGGAGTTGTTCGTAAAAGTCGAAACTGTTGTAGGTGACACGATTTGTGAGTATTGTTGTTTGAATAAATCCATTTAATCAAACAGGGCATTTGGAATAACTTTGTTTATTTACGATAATTTTGTTGCAAACAATCTCCTTTTATTACGAGGCTCGCATTTCAACTGATTAACTTTCAAAGCTCATACATTATTGCACATAATATAACAAGCGATGACTTGAATTTAGTATTGAAACTCAACGATCTTGATACTTAATAGTCAAACCCCGAGTAAGTGCCATAGATCTGTTCGTAATGACATCTGTACAGATACTTGGATACAACAATCTTCGGTTTTATGGTTGAGTGGAATACAAATGAGGTTGGGCATAGTTCTTAATATTGCTCAGTCATAGAGGCTCGACACGTCATGGTTTATTGCCTCGTAAAGTGAGCTCGTGCCGCGAAAACGCATAACTTTGTATTAAGTTACAATTTCTTTGGCGAGATCATCCATTATACAGTGTGCGCCTAGGCTACTCTCGCAATAAACCCTAAAACTGGTCTTAAACCGTTTTAAACTTTTAACGTGCTTTTCCACCGCAGTACTCCTCTGAAATTTTGATAATTACAGCTATATAAAACAATGTTTGGAGAATCTATACTATCTATATTAATATTATAATGAGGTAAAGTTTGTGATGTTGTGAGTTTGTGAGGTTGTAGGGGGTAACCTCTGGATTCACTTAACCGATTATGAAAATTCTTTCACCAGTAGAAAGCTACATTATTCTTGAGTGTCAAAGGCTATATTTATTTTCAAAATAATTAGAGTTCCTTATGCAAATTGCAATAATATAACCCAAAGTAGCAAAATTTTGCCAACCGAAATCATTCTTTGGCGTGCGCTGGGAAAACTATTGATGATACATAAAAAATATGTAATACATGATTAAAGTACTCTTTTTACCTACAAAAAAGTATAAGAGAGAATATATCTAACTGTAACAGTTAAGTCATAATAGCAGCCTTTGTGTTCTAGAATTAAATTAGATCGCAGGTTGAAACAAAAATTGGTTACATTCGTATTGTAATATTAATTCTTATTCATATAAATAGTTTAACAAATTGCTAGGTAGATAGGGTAGGGTTAGAGTAGGTAGGGTGATGTCAGATTAGGTAGGGTAGGTGGGTAGAGTAAGTATGGTTCGCTCCCGCGAAGCCGCGGGGGTCAGCTAGTCTTAAATAAAAGGACATTTCGATTTTAGTCGGCTAACTATAAAAAGTAGAGAAAGTGTGTAATCGATTCAATGTGCGCTAGTTTCATATATATGCGATTCGCGTCGTGATTTTCAATCGAGAACTCGTATTACAGACTAATGGCAGTAAACGCAAAACACGAGGTTTAGTGAATGTAACAGATACAGACTATAAAGAAACCATAACGTAAACGCTTCACGCGTTAGTGAAAGTGCAGGCTTTGAGCGGCGCCAATCAAAATCGCATTAGGCCTCGATACAACGCAGGCACATCTTAGCTTTTGTTTTGTTTTTACACGAATACTTATTTCTTTTGTGCAAAATGGAATTTAAATAGACCGTTTGTCTTTATATTTCAGCGAATTTGTATTGTCTAAGTTTCTTTGCGTACTTATTTAAAAGAACTAATGAGGATGTAATAAATAACGCAGCGTTCAGTCACATATAATATAATACTAGCATTAAGGTGCCTCATCCCATACAAAGAAACCGTGCCGACGTAACTAGTGTTTTTCGTCTGATTAAGATGATTATTTTGATTATCATGATGGTGTTAGCAGCGACTATTTTTATCTTTAAATATAGTGAAGATTTGTTTTATAGTATTTTTTTGCATGTTTATACAGTTTCATTGTACCAAAATTTGTTACAATACAAATTAAAAAAATCTCGTGGCATGCCAAGCGCCATCTATTGGAATCAATTTTAAATGATCCGTCCAAACAATCTATGAAATGTGAATTAAGAGCCCAATATTCCAAATCTAATTTTGTGCTTATGAGATTTGATTTAATAAAAACATACAATTTTTATGATTAATAAATTGCATATTTTTTTTTGTTCCTTTGTTTGTTTTTTTTTTATAAAATGTTAATTTTACACACAATTTAATAACAATTCGATGCATATCGCGCCCTCTAGTGACATTTATTTGAACCAAATTGTCTTTGTTAGTGCTGGGACCTCGTGGTTCAGTTCAGTTTAGCGATAATGTTGTCACTTTAATGGTTTCGTTGCACTTTACTAACCAGTTTGTTTTGCACTCTAACAAATGCCGCATAATGTAAAGTGCTCATTTAAAATAGCAATTAACACATCGATGATTAGCGTAAACAATAGGTAGTTATCGAGTAAACGGGCCGAACACTTGCCCCGCAGGCGCTTGCAACTGACGGAAACGCAATTACGTGAACATTCACCGGAAGACAGTGCGCCCGCGCATATGGCTGGTAAAAAGCGCTAAATGCAAATGCTGGCCGATTGTAAATTCAAATTTTTGAGTTATGAATGGAACAAGACAAGTTTAACTTTAAATTAAAAGGAAGTTTCGTTGACAGTTATAAATGCCCTTCGTTGTTCAAAAGGTATGCTAAGTACCCTTTTTTTGCTTCGCTACACGGTTTCCTTTTTAACTGACTTCAAAAAGGAGGAGGTTCTCAATTCGATTGGTATTTTTTTTTATGTATTTACACCGATTACGCTGAGATTTATGATCCGGTTTACCTGATTTTTCTTTAGACTTTGATGCGGAATAGTTGCCATTTGGTCCCATGAAAATTTAACATAGTTTGGCCAAGTAGTTTTCATTTTATGAACATTTTTTTATTTATGATCATTTTTTACTTACGTGGACGATGTAATTTTAGTTTGTGTACGGCTTTTTTAGGAGTTTTCATTTGGATAATCTATTCTGGCATCACTGTGGGCATTATATGTACCTTTCTATAGAACTTGTACATTACGTACCACTAAAAAGTAAAAAATAAAAAACTTTTTAACAAAAAAATTAAACCGACTTCTAAAGCAAAACACTACAAATCGGAAAATTACTTTTTTTTCGAAGTTGGTGTCTTTGGTACCTACTGTTTTTTGATTTTTAGACACCGACTTCGGAACAAATGTTATTTTTCGATTTGTAAAGTTTTTTACTAAAGGTTATACAAAAATTGCTCTAGTTATTATCCAATTGAATGTGACAGATGAACTTTGTTCTGTTTGTCTAGACACGTCAGCTCTATAAAATAATCCATCCATCAGTTTATTTGCTGTGTTGCTGGCCTTGAATTAGCGTTGATATAGCGTGGACGCGATCAGAAAATTCAATTATGTTTATTATTTCTAACGTGTGTACTCGGTATGTAATGTACTAACCTTGTTTTTGTATGTATGCCTATTGTATTTTTGATGGGTCTCTGGAAAAATATATGATATACTGTAGCAACAGGTGCTACTTCCATGAACAACTCAATAACCGCAGTTCTTCTGACTCCAGCCGGGCGAGCACGGCATCTGTGATAGGCTTTACGCATTTTATCACGGTTTTTGCTCCCAAACTGTGATAAAAATGTGTGACTCAACCTGTCACAGTAGGCCGTGCTCGCCCGGCTGGAGATTCCTTAAGTCTGTAGGCATAGACAAATCGCCTACCAACCAGTGCAAGGATGTGAACTTCAACGATCTCAATAATAATTTATATTGTCTTCCTTTTTCTCTTGATAAATATATTAAGGCATCAACCTTGGAGCGTCTTGCCAGTATACCTTTGCCACAGTTGCCGAAATTTAACTTTAATGATGTTACTGAGAATGACGTTAAGAGGAAATAGGGGCAGAGAGCGCTGACTGAATTTCCATAGTAAAAAGTATATATTATACCAAATTATAATATATTATTTATTATTAAATATAATAAATAAAATATTTATTATTAAATATAATAAATAAAATATTTATTATTAAATATAATAATATTGGACCAATGTAAAAGATATTCCATAAACTGGAAAAATAAGATATATACTATGGCCCTATGTTTTCCTTTTTAGGGTCCGTACCCAAAGGGTAAAAACGGGACCCTATTACTAAGACTCCACGATCCGTCTGTCTGTATGTCTGTCTGTCTGTCCGTCTGTCGCCAGGCTGTATCTCATGAACCGTGATAAATAGATAGTTGAAATTTTCACAGATGATGTGTTTCTGTTGCCGCTATAACAACTAAAAACAGAATAAAATAAATATTTAAATGGGTCTCCCATACAACAAACGTCATTTTTAGGGTTCCGTACCCAAAGGGTAAAAACGGGACCCTATTACTGAGACTTCGCTGTCCGTCTGTCTGTCTGTCTGTCTGTCTGTCTGTCTGTCTCCAGGCTGTATCTCATGAACAGTTATAGTTAGACAGTTGAAATTTTCACAGATGATGTATTCCTGTTGCCGCTATAACAACAAATACTAAAAACAGTATAAAATTAATATTTAAGGGGGGCTCCCATACAACAAACGTGATAATTTTGTCGTTTTTTGCTCGATATTAATAACGGCAACAGGTAGACGCTTGAAATATTCACAGAATATTTAGATGTATATTCTCTTCAAAAAATAATTATTATTAAATTAAAATAAAATAAATTAAGGGGGGCTCCCATACAACAAACTTGGTTTTTTTTGCAGTGTTTTGCGATAATGGTACGGAACCCTTCGTGCGCGAGTCCGACTCGCACTTGGCCGGTTTTTTTTTGATAATGGTACGGAACCCTTCGTGCGCGAGTCCGACTCGCATTTGGCCGGTTTTTTCATTTATATTTGTCAAATTTGTACACTAAGCCTCTATTGACAGCGCAATTTTGAGCATTTTTTGAGGGTTCTAGTGCTTCTAAAGATAATGTATCATCAAAAAGGAAAACAGGGGCACAGTAAATATCTTAAATTTTCAGTTTATGGAATATCTTTTAAATTGGTCCAATATTGGAGACTATAGCAAATATACGAAAAAAAACGAGATAGATGAGAGCAAAACCCCGAATTATAACTTTTTACTTAGAAAATTCAGTTGGCGCTCTTTGCCCATATTTCCTCTTAAGAAGTCTGTTTTGGCAATAACAAGGAATGCGGTAATATCGTAACCCAGACATTGAAGTCGTAACGATAATAAACTTGAACTTGAAGTACTTACTGATAATATTAATACTCATAATAAATCCAATACATAACTTCTGTTGATAAAATTGAAAGGAGTGGAAATGGAAAGTGTATCCGGCAATAGTGTTAATTAACCTGCAAATAAAACATTTGGTGACTTTCGAATGTAATGGTCGGTAATACTTTTTTTTTTCTTTTGCGGTTGCTAAGTGGCCGGTGTTTGGTTATTTAACACTTGTAAAAGTTATCGATTTAGCATACGACAATGTTTTTGACTTTTTGTTTATCCAGAAATGGTGGGTAAATATTTTAACACGCTTTTATTAGCTTGGTATGTATATATCTATGTAACGGAATCTTTGAACGTGATTTACACCGCCTTCAAAACGTCGCATTAATTTGAAACTTTGCACACTTACCAAGGATCGATGACAATGCAATAATTTAGATAATTTGTTCCATTATCCTTACCAGGATCTTCAGGATTAGCGATTGAAATTAAAAGTTATAAATAAATAATAGTTAAAAAAAACACGCTTTAATCGTTTTCGTTTTCGCTTTTTGTGTTTCCGAACGCCTTCAACCCGAATCTCTTCAAAGTTAGAGTGAACAGGCTTCTTCTGGGTAAACTCACTCCATCGTCGACTCTGTCTCTGTCACCTCTGACCTAGACTAGAGTCAAGAGCAAACCCATCACAAATAAAAAAAAAAAAAAAAAAACTAAAACGTAGAAAATAATTTTAAATTTAGAATAGTGTGATTAACAAAAAACAATATTTTAGTATAAAAAAGCGTGGGATGCTTTTAAAGATATGTATTTTATAATAATTAACATCAAGCACCCCACGTTTTTTTATATTAAAATATTTTTTTTGTTAATCACACTATTCTTAATTTAAAATTATTTTCTACTTTTTAGTTTGGTTTACTATTGAAGCGTGTTTTTTAGTTTTATTTTTTAAACTGTGATTTATTTACGTAGCGTATATTTGACGTTTTTATATTGCAAGCACTGAGAGTTGTTTTCGAGCTGTAGAAATAACATTTAGATTGTTCGATTCCCTTTTATCGCAAGATTCCGCCAATGCCATTCAGCAATAAGAATGTAGGTAGCTCATAAAATAATCCCATAAAACAGTGAAGGGCCGACCAATATAACTATTTAATTACAACAGATTTAGATAAGTAAACGTAGTTAAAGCAATTGCCCGGGAAAATACCAGGACGATGAAGAAACTGCACTATTAAAAGAAACGGTATATGCCATTACAGCAACAGATAATACGCGACAGAATTTCTAATTACTGTAACTCGAGACTGATCATCCGGCAGAGAAAGCTGAGACGATCAAAATATGATGACGCCTTCGGGGTAGCGCACAGGCCACAGACCTGTTTGGAACAGCTAATAACTTTCCCTCAGAGATATAATCAGCGATGCTCTCGTAACAAGCGTAACACGTAATAACCGCGGTGTTAGTCGGTTAACGCATCTATACGAGAGCGAGAGTGGATGGTAAATTGATTTTGTCTAAGCACGCGACGGCAAGGGTCAACGAATCTGAACACTTTCTCTGATCCGCCGTGAACGATCTGTACGATGCACCGCGATGTTACGTGATGAACTGCACGCTATTATTGCCTCTCAGCACATGTAATATGAGCTAAAGTTGTGTGTAAAGCAGGCGACGGGATAAAGTCATTTATGGAAAGCGAGTATAAAGTTTAGCAATCATCGTGGATGGCTTGAAAATACGTGCGGCTAAAAGTTTCAAAGTCCTATAAACCCCTCTTGAAGTTGTATAAAGTACCATTATAAAAGTCATCTGATAATTTAACTGTCATGGCTACCTTTCGTTTCAACCCTTTTGAACTGACAGTCATTCATTATTTATATCTTTATTTACGTTAACCATACAGATAGGCGACTCACCCCTTTTAATATCTACACGCATACAAGAATCAACAATGATATATTTTTTATTTCATTTAAACCCTCCCAAGGTGGGGTCGACGCGTCATTTGCGTGATATCAAACATTTTTACGAGACTTCTTTCCTGTGACAATGACGGACACAAAAGTTTAATGATATAATGACTCTTTCAGCCAACATTTGACCTCTTTGTTCGGCTTTACTGGGCCCTAACAAATAACTGACAAAATAATAAGTTACATTTTGCTTAGCCATTGTATGGACTCTGAAATAACTTATCATTACTGATTGATTAGCAAAGGTATAGTTGTGATGATTGATTTTTGGGTTTTTCGTCCATACAACTTAAGAATGACTCTTTATCCAATTGAAAAAGAAAAACAAAATAAACAAGGTTTTTAGCTTGCTAGACAAACGTGTATGAAAATTTCAGCTCGATCGGTACAGCATACAAAATACAAAAATCAACAATGATATATTTCTTATTTAATTTCAACCCTCCCAAGGTGGAGTCGACGCGCCATTTGCGTCATCAAATAACTGACAAAATACTGAGTTACATTTAGCTTAGCCATTGTATGGACTCTGAAATAACTTATTATTACTCATTGATTGGCATAGGTAGCGTTGTGATTGATGATGATTGATTTTTGGGATTTTCGCCCATTAAAAAAAACTATAACTATATTTTTAGCTTACCGTGCATCGTCATTCAAACCAATCCTGTGTGCAAAATTTCAACTCGAACGGTTGGGAATTTGGGAATATTCGTTGCTGTTTAAAATTCAGTTGCAAGATTGGACCCACACATACTATCTAACAAAGCAAGTTAAATATAAGCTTATAATAAAATAGAGAAGAAAGGTCTTTTTAGTTTATTTTCATAAAAAGAACAAAAACTTATCTAACATCGTACACTTGTCGAGAATAAAGTAGCGAGAAAAGTTCTTTGTTACCCCGCCTTTTTTACGAGACAGCCAATTAATAAATATCTTAATCGAAGCAATAGCGAGGCGTTATAAAATTAAATCTATTTCAATGGCCGCTGCAACAGTGTTGCAGACACAAAATAAAAGAAGTTCTAGTTATTGATGTCTCGAAGCTGCAAGGCTTCTTGGTCTAAGAACACAATGTATCAACAATTTAGCATTGCCCGAAGCATAATATTATCTTCTAACAGTAACAAATCAATTTCGATTCGCTTTTGCTAACTTGTAGATACTATCTATACAAATAAATAAAATTAAAGTGTCTGTTTGTATTGTCAAAATATCAGCTTTTTACTATTAAATGCTTAGAAAGGTAACTAAAAAAAAAAAGAACGGAAAACTAAAAAAAATTCTCTGTTTGTTCCGGCTAATCTCCGGAACGGCTGAACCAATGTTAACGGGACTTCCACTGGCAGATATATAGACTAACTTATGCTACTTTTATTTTAGGAAAACAATTAGGGATACGACCAAATAAATTAATACAATTTTTTTTTAGTTTAACTTTGACGCGGTCAAAGTCGCGTGCAAAAGCTAGTCGTATATACAAGTATACAAATATTAAACAATTGTTTACTATAATGACACGACGTATCGTGTACGCATCAGATTCGCCTAACTTTCATTATTCGACACGGCTCGATGAAAGTTCTTCTTGTTATAATATGAATATTCTAAATGAAGCTATTATATGTACATATCTACATATGGCACTGTACTGTCGCGTGCTTAGTGCGAATATAAACTGTTTTAATGAGTTCTGTTCTGATTAAGTTCAGTCATTTAAATTTTAGTTTTTGTGGTAATTTCGGTGTTGAGTTATAGTTTTAATTTTTGTTTTTGAGAAGACATACAATTTGAAATTTTGAAGCTACGGCCCCGATTGCGTAACACTCACCATTTTCTATCATAATCAGAAGCATTTTGAAAGAAAACTTTTAATTATATGCTTCATTTTTAGGTTTCCGTACCTACCCAAAGGGTAAAAACGGGACCCTATTACTGAGACTCCACTGTCCGTCTGTCTGTCCGTCACCAGGCTGTATCTCATGAATCGTGATAGCTAGACAGTTGAAATTTTCATAGATGATGTATTTCTGTTACCGCTATAACAACAAAAACTATAAACAGAATAAACTAAATATTTAAGTGGGGCTCCCACACAACAAACTTGTTTTTTTTTTTAGTTTTTCGCGATAATGGTACGGAGCACTTCGTGCGCGAGTCCGATTCGCATTTGGCCGGTTTTTTTTTTAGCTTATAATGTCCCACTGCTAGGCAAAGACCTGCCCCTTATCTCTCAATTGCGTCATATATTTGAAAGAAATCGTTGTCTTGACAGCGTAAAGAAAACAGTGAATGTTATTGAATTGTAGAAATGAAAGGCATTACCATCGATTGTGTTACGCAATCACCCCGCGAGACTCGTTAAAATAAAGATGTTATTTTGCAGTAAAAACCACTGGTAGTGACCAAGTCAAAAATACATCAAATATTCTATAAGAACTAAAATAAAACATTAAAGTAATAAATAACATTTATAACAAAAACAATCACTTAAGCACACAATAGTAGCAAACTACACAGGTTAAATAGAAAGACGTACGCACGCACGACAATATTCACAAAGCTTACGTTTATCGAGAGAGAGGTCTGACTCATGAAGTTCACTTTCACCGTCCCTCCGACAACGTTCAGAGGTCGACGGACACGTCACGGGATACGACGAATAGTAACAAAGAACTTGGGATATACCTTTAGGGAATCAGGGCTGATTTTTTTCTAACGGTATTTTTTATTGCTCAGATAAAAGATAAAAGTTATCTGTCTATTAAAAAAAACATTCCCTAACTGGATGATATTCATATAATAAAATTAGCCTTAATCTTAATAGTTTAGGCTGTCTGAATCAGGGATGTAACGGAGGTAGTTTTATCGGAACCGAAGGCGGAGTCGGAGGCAGGATCAGAAGTGGTGGCATGAGAGAGAATTTTTATTTAAGGACAAATAAAACATTATTTAGTATTTTTTTTTTCATTTCAATTTTCAATTATAAAATAAAACACAAACAATGAAAAAAAAACCTGTTCATAACAGTCGACACAGGCCGCCGCCGCCGCTATGTTATGCTTCGACCTCCGATTAAAACCTTCGATTTAAAAGTGTCGGAGCCGAAGTCGGAATCGAAGGTGTAATAATAATCGGAAGTTCCGACTTAACGGAACCGGAGTCGAAGCTCCGTAACATCCCTGGTCTGAATGAGTGTTTAGGATACAGATTTGACTTCATGAGTCGTGAGTTCACTTTCACCGTCCCTACGAACAAACGTTGTTCAGAGGTCGACGGACACGTCACGGGACACGACGAATAGTAACAAAGAACTTGGGCAATACCTTCAGGGAATCAGGTCTGATTTTTACCAACAGTATTTTTATTTGCTCACATACAAGTTGTCTGTCTATTAAAAAAACATTCCCTAACTGGCGGGTATTCATAGAATAGACATAAATTAGCCTTAATCTCGCCTAAAGCCTTAATTAGCCTTAATGGTTTAGGCTGTCTGAAATAGTGTTTAGGATACAGATTTGACTCATGAAGTTCACTTTCACCGCCCCTCCGAACAAATGTTGTTTAGAGGTCGACGGACACGTCAAAGGATACGATATTAACAACGAACTTGGGAAAATCCTTTAAGGGCTGATTATTCAACAGTCGGATAACTTTTATATGAAGTGGTTTGGCATTTTTTCCATACAAAGGTTGTTAAACCGCCATGTGTATTCCTCAAATAAAAGTTATCTGACGGTTAAAAAGTGTGCCTTAACTGATGTTTGACAGGTATGTCGTAAATAGTAAGAAGTTAGCTTTATTATGAGTGGTTCACGTTTCAGAAAAATAATGAGAGAATAATGTTTGAGGGACAGATTTCACTCCCTGAAGTTTACTTTTACCGACCTGCCGAACTAAAGTCGTTCTGAGGTCGACGGACACATTACGGAACAAGACGAATATTATTAACAAGGAACTTGGGCCTTTATTTGCTTTTTGAATATAATATGAAATTAGCGCAAAATATTTCAGGATCAGTGTCAGAATTTAGACATTCAACAAGATAAAATTACAAATTAAAAAAACCACCGGTTTTAATTTTTATTTCATGCTTTTTAAACTACATATAACATACCTAGTAGCAGACACGCTTCAATCGACAATCTATCGAAACACGTAATAACGACAGCGTAATAACCTTTGTAAAAATCCAGTTTCAAAGAGTAAAATGCGAATAAATTTTGAACGGCTAAACCGATTTTATTCAAATATAGCTAAGAACACTCTCGACAAAGTCAACTTTCAAACAAAAAAAAACTAATCGGTTCATCCGTTTAGGCGCTATGATGCAACAGACAGATACACAGGAACACACGTCAAACTTATAACACCCCTCTTTTTCCGTCGGGGGTTAAAAACATTTCGTTTAGTATTCCTGTAATGATTTTTGCTAGAGTTAACGTAATTTAGCATAATTAGGCTAATGAGCAGTTTTTCCAATGTCACTAGCAATCAAAGGCATTTTACACAATATAATTATCATAAAGTGGCATAATCAAGTACATTCTTTAACTTTTAAACATTTTTGTTTTACGTAATATACATAAATATTTGTTCCTTAAAAAACAAAACTTATGTTTTTTATTATTCACATAATAATGTATCTAAAATATTATGGACTATTAAAATATTGGTCTACATAGCTCAATGAAAAAAGTGCTCAGAACACTAGCAGCATTACAAAATTATGTTTTGAATTTATTATCAGATTTTTATGACTTAAAGCTTGTTAAATTCATTTTTATTCGACACCCCTGGAAAGAAAGTATACCATTAAACACCCATTCCGGTAGAGCAGTTTTCAAAACAATTTACAGCCCAATAAATGCATTTTATTAACGTTGTTTGTTAGTATAACGTTAAAGTTATAATGTCAATTTTAAGGTTTGTTAAGGTTTCACTTTATTACAAATAATCGTTATTTTGTTGTTTCAGGTAAGTTCAAGTTAGACCCTTTAGTGCCTGGGGAAAGCGGTAAGTGCGTCTACAAAGATTTATTTTATTACGTCAACTTGATTTACTGTAAAGACCAAATACAAACTAGGTACAAACTATTACTAAACCATATAACGCGCATGAATATATTCTCATTTTAACACGTGAAACAATAAAAATATACAAACATATAAAGGTACGGTCAACCTATTAAACCACAGGTTTTATCTGCTTCGTTACCATTTAAATGAACAATTACAAACGCTGTTTTCTTTTTTCTGTACACCGCAAGGAAAGTAAACAATGTCGAGCGGTTTAATTGTAAAGCGATTAGGGTTGTAAAGTTTTCCGGTGCATCGACGCCGCGGTAGTCGCGTGGCGGCGAGTCAGCGGCGCTCCCACTCGACACTCGCGGCCGCCGCCGCCTCGCACCGCACTCATTCACTCCAGTCTTCTGCCGACTGTCGCGGCGATAGGACGCGCGCATTCTGCTACTCGCCTCAGATGTTAGTGTACGATTACGACATCGCGTTGCAACTCGGACTTTTACCGTGACAGTGAAACGTACTTTCACGAATATGGGTTAAACACCCCTTTAAGCGTGATGAGTCCGGGCGAGCGCGCCGCCCTAGGGCGCCGCGAACCCGCTCGCCCTCAGTATGCCACCACCGCACCGGGTTTCCCGCCGCCCTACTATCCGCCCTATGGCGTTCCGCACCCGAATGCATGGCTCGGCGCCCCCCTCATATCGATGGCGGGACGTGCACCACCACAGTCCCGGAATACACCGGTGTCCAAGTTGGCTATGCACGCACAAGGAGCACCCCTCATCATACAAAATAGGCACGACCGACGAAAGTACAGCACGGCACCGGAGCAGCGCAACCACCGGCCGCTAGCACAAGCGGAGCACGTCGCACGAGACCGGTGCGAGGCACCCGAGGGAACCAGGCCGCGCACCCAACAGCAGCAAGCGCGCTCCACGCGAGGCGGACGTAACAACAACACGGATGCGGTCAGTGTCGCGAGCGATGAAAGTTCCGGCTCGACCAACTCGGAGACTATGTTGCCCAGGATTATCAAACCGCGGAAACGACGCAAAAAGGATAGAAAACCTAATAATATCGTACCGCACGATTTAACAGCCGGTGCTTTGGATCTCGGTGATGTCGATCATTGTGCGGTTTCTGGCTTAACCTCGTCACACGGCATATATGAAGATACTTACTGTCGAGAAATGTCATTGCCTTATCGTTTGGATGTAAAAGTGTTAGAATACCCCGAACCAGTGCCTGAAACGTATCGAGTTTCAGCGTTAGGGGAAGCGTTAGAAGCGACCCGATTTGGTTTAGCCGAGGCCGCTTCACCTGCGGAGTCCGCGGTTAGTTCGTGTCAGTGTCGTCTCTGTGACCCTGTGGGACAAATCTGGGATGCCGATTCTATCGCAGATTTACTCGACGAAAATTCTTGTGGTGATTTCGCGCCTACTAAATTGGAAGAGTCTATGAAAGTGGTCGGACCTCTTGGCAAAAGGGGAGCAGACACGACGTTGCGACGCAGCTGGAGCGATCCTTCATCGAGGGTTCCGGAACGACGAGAGATTAACACCGGCGAAACATATTCCGCCCCTAATCTTTACTCATTGTTCCCACCAACGAGAAGGGCTAGCTCGCCGGAACCTCGCTCTCCCCTTGCTCTAGACATATCCTCTGAGATTGTCACCTCGATGAACGGCCACCGTGACCTGGAAATCAAGTTGTTTTCGACCTCGCCCCCGGCTACGAACTCCGACCGTCGCTCCTTCTTCGCCGATAAAAGTGAAAGTGCTGTGAACAGATGTATCGCGAGCAAAGATCTAAAAGTGAATAGTGCGGTGAATAATAACAACAGAGTCGAATCTAGTGTTAAACAAGATGGCAAAAACAGTGAGGATGTGTCTGATACGGGGTGCTCTTCGGCATTCGTAGCCGGCGAGCCCTTGCGCAACATTTGTGATTTAGCCTTAGTAACTGCCTGAGGTACTCGTGTTCGAGTAGCGCGATATGTTAGTGGAACTTTAGTGTTTTCGAGCAGTCCAGGGGGCTCTACGCTCGCCATTTGAGCTGGACTCAAATTGTCTCAGCGAGGCATGCACGGAGCGTCTCACCAAGGCCCACTAAAAATTGAGATCTCCGAATCGGTTTCCTGTAGATTCTATAATTAATTTATTGATAACAATAGCGTAGGAAACTGACGGGGGACTTTATCTGGATAATCGTTGAGGTTCATTATTCGCCGTTTATCATAATGTTGTTAGGCGGAAAAGTCAGATGTGTTCATCGACGTAGAAAGTTTATTTGAAATTATAACGGAGGAGTTATTGAAAGTTGCTAGTTGTGAGTAGGCGGCGATGTCAAACAGTTAATGTATGATCGGTGGATTCGCGTACAGTTAGTAACTGAACGTGATTCAGAAATGGTTCTGTCGAAGTTGAGCACGTAGAGTCAAGATCGCTATAGATGTATGATATATTATAAATCAATTGCAATTTAGTGAAACGAGCGGCTGCATCGATGTTGCGAGCCGGGCGCGCCATAACTCGCCGTGTGCAATTAGCGTTTCACACTACTGACACGGTTCTCGCGCTGCGGCTGCGCGTTCACTATTGCGGTTTCCCGCGGTTTTCACCGCGCGCGCCGTTCCGGGTGGCGCCTCGTGCGCGCACACCGGTTCATACCACTAATGACTTTTTTTTCATTCCAACTAAGTCTTAGCTCTCTCCGGCTATTATGGTTTACATGAATATTCAGTTCACCAAACAAAAACGAACTCAAAACATGCAGGTAAAGCCGAGCGCTTATCTAAAAATCTATCGATCCCAATGTGCTTATCAGTATTTCTAATTTAAAACTTTATAAAACAAGCATTCGTCACGATCACGACTGGACTATCAAGCTAGAGTTCGGTATTAAAATTATTATAATATCGTAAGCGATGAGCACGTTTGACGATTGCATCCATCACGTCCGAGCATAAAATTCACGAAAGTATCATTATCATAGTCATTGAAGTCATTATCGTCAACACTGTTCATCATCTTTATCATTATTTGCACTTTACATCACGTTTCATCGCCGCGATCGCAAATCTTTGTTAGTGTTGAAATTACTATTATTTTCTGCAGTTACGTGACTTAACTTACTAAGTGTGTTAATATCGCGTTTCTACGTTCCTCATAGTTACATAACAGGTGCGTTGTAGATAAAATGCCATGATATATACTTTTTATACCAGTTTGTTATCTATATTTGTTAAAACTGTGTACAGAAGGGGCCGTTTAAGATTTTTTTACGAAATATGTAAAAAAAACAGACTAAGAATCAGTACGTTTCTCTCATAAAAACAGTGCTCTAAGTTAGTCATAGAATTCTTAAAGGATTGTTTTTGCGATAGTACTTCAGTTACCAATAGGTATTTTATATACGGCACGAGATTGTCAAGGTCCATCTAAGTAACAGAACATTTTATTGTCCGCCATCAAATAAATTAACAACGTGATAGTATTATCATTTATATTATGTAAGTTGTAAAAAGTATCGTAAAATCCATTGGTAAACGGCGAATTAAAATCTCCCTTTTCCGTATGTCTGTCTGTCTTTATGTTTATGCGAGGGTCCAGCGGAGTAAGTGATGCCAGATAAAGTTCCATATTGATGTAGATAATGTGAATATAACTAAGTTATTCATGGACTGTACAGTTGTTCGCAGTCTCTATCGTTGGGTTTTACACTCTACGGGCTGCTTCTATGTTTTACGTTTTTATTTTTATGTGTGTTTGCTTATATTGCTCGGCGCGTGCGTGGGACGACATGATAAATTGGTTTTTGCTTCACTTTTTTTATCTGTACGACAGACTCGGGCGAAGACGAGGAGTTATAACAACGCCTTGTCTTCTTTACATTCAGTTTAATGCGTGTCAGTGCAAGCCCCGCGATTGGCTTATTTATCGCTGTCTTCGTTATTTGTGCAATATGCAATAACCGATCATTCTGGAGTTGGGCCTCCTTCATTCAATGTAAACTTTTTATCGAAAAGGAAGGGGGCAATAGCTTCTTTATTACGTGACGATATGTCTAGTGATGTTGCCTTGACTATAAACGATAAGTAATCGGATTAGATAGCCGAAGTTGTTATTACGTCTAATATTAAATGTGTTAAATTATTCTCTTCGATAGACATGTATATCGAAAACAAATACGCCCATGAGTCTGTTGCTGTGTTGGGATTTATTTGGGGCGTGGCAAACGTGGTTGTAAAACTCAACGATACACCTCACTATATTAAAAACAAAAATAGGCTATGTCTAACATACTGAGTGAATGCATTTTATACATAAAAACCTAGGTTTAATATTTGTTTGTGTATGTTGTGAGGCATGAGTTCACGCTCGCACACTATTTTTGTACAATAAATTACCATGTCCTGATGTAACAGTGGTTGTTTTATTTCAATTTGATATGTGTTTCGACATAGTAGTTAGTTATACACGTGTACTTGATCGGTAATGTTACCTACCGTATCATATACTTAGTACTCGATATATTTTTATCGAACCGCGGTTTAGTATGCTATATATGTATTATTTGAATAAATTCTAGTAAAGGTTATTTCACGTTCTACGCAACAATGTTATTGATAAGAAAAGTAAAAAAGGTTGACCGAGTTACGTTACAAAGGTTTGATTGCTTGGATCACAGTAAAGAACAACACAATAAGGAAACTGTCGATAGTAAAGAGGCCGGCGTTAGAAAACTCAAAACATAGTTTGTAAACAAACTGGAGGTGTTTGCGTAACTCTTCAAAGCGACTCTCTATTGTGGTACAACAGCTGTAGTCGGTTACGCATGTACCATTGTGCTCTCAATTGCAACGGACACGGTTTGGGTGCGAATTGTCAACAAAACACTAAAGTAGCCACGCAAAGATTATTAGATAATCAATTGTTACCTGACCACAGATCTCCAGTTGTAGAATAAAAAGAAAGCTGCTCTGAAATTTAATATATGCATGGATATTGCAGATTGTGAAGTTTTAAAACGGTCTCAGAAAACTTTAGGATAAGTAGTTTGAAAACTTTTAACGCTTGGAACCTTTTATCTCGAAAATATCGTATTGTCCTCCAAATTCGCAGTGAAGGATAGAAAAATTAGGCAATATTTAGCCTTGTATGTAAAGAATAATTCAAAGTTAAACAATTTTTGGCATTGCATATTCAACATGCTCCAAAAATTTATGAAAATTTAATTTGTCTTGTCGGTCGAACGACATAATATATTGTTTGCGATGTGTCACCAAAACATTGTCCATTTGCATTACTTTGTGCATTAAACATGGAACCATTTTCTGTCTTCAATAGAACGTTTACAAGGACGTCTTCGTCAATGTCACGAATGTTTGCTTTAACAGTTTTATGGTTATAGATATTTTATGAAACTGCAAAAATTTCATTCGCAACACGCGTTCGTCGCACAGTAATATTCTGATGTGTTCTATTGTCTGTGTCTATATTTCTTAGAACTCTTTATACAATACATCATGCGCCTCTTTTTTTGAGTAATCAATTTGGCAACCACATCTAACGCAATACTATACTATAGGTATAATTTAGTAGTACCTATATATATTCGCACTGGAAGTGTTTTTGTTTCAAGATGCACAATTAATCAAGTGTCTTTGTCGTTTTGCTTCACATATTCCTGTCCAGTCTTTACTTATTTAAAATTCAACCTCTACGTATCTTCGAGACGCTGTCAATCATAGTCTTTAACGCTTGTTATGAAAATTACTAAAGTTACATTTTTTGCAAGTATTATATTGCAGGTTTTGAAGTGTGAACACGAGTTTCTAGGTTTTATTTGATATTGTGTTACACGCTCTACTCGTAGCGTATCTATAATAAATCTTTTACCTACTGATATTATGGTCGATTTCTTGAATTCAGAGGCGGAATGGATTTTCAGTGTGAATTTATTCACTTGCTTTTTGTTAAATTCATTATTATATTCATATTGATGATCTATTTTATCATCGTTAGATTCTCTTATCCCTGTTCCAATTTATTTGTGTTCAATCATGTTACGCCTCTTACAAGATTGAATCTTTCCATATTTCTCAATTAGTCTTTATCTCAGTGATCGTCTGTTTTCTAGCCATATTACTCACACACTGTCCTTCAATCGTTTATTTAACCTTCCCATAATCTAATAGCTATCCATATTCATACTCAAATCTTTCCTCTCGTCATTTTCCTCATGAATTTTCCTTGTTATCAATAAATCAATCAATTTATAAATTGAAATGACATAACTTATGAAAACACTACAACATTCCAATACGCAGATCACTCCCTGGAATGTGCGAATGTGAGTACAGTTCACCGTATTGTATTGCTACGGTGTGATGAACTATATCTAATGCAGATTGTTCACGCTTCTCGTAATCCACAAATCTGGAGCACAACTTTAGGTGATCTCGTAAATCTCGGCGTGCTATCGTACATTCAGTTATTTGTTTACGCAACTTCACATATCACGCGTTATTACGACGCATTACTGTTTCTGCGCGGACATTATTACTGTTTTATTGCCAGTTGCGACACTTGCGACAAGGCTTTGTAATAATTTTATTATGTGAGGCTACTGCGGATATAGTCATATTTATTGCCAACTTAGGTTCCGCTCTCTGACCTTTTTGAGAATAAAGCTGCAAATGTCGAAATTCGGAACAGGAAAGTGCAATATGAACTCAGTTTTACAACATTGCAGTAGTCTGTGTTCTATGTTCTATGTTAGGGGGGTTTGGTTTCCGCACTTAGTCCCTCAAATGGACCTTTGTACGTGGGCCATGGCGGCCGTTGGGTGGGTCATTCCAACCAGCCCACCTCCCTCCAGAAGTCGATTAGAGCTCCTGGTTTCTTCAGAACATCCGTGTAAGATCTGGGTGACCCGAGGGTTTGTGCTCTTATCTGGGTAACACCTGTGCATTCAAAAAGAACGTGCGCAACGGTTTCCTCAGCCTCCATACATGCCCTGCACAGAGGACTGTCCGTTATGCCTATTGTGTGGAAGTGTTTGTTAAGTGAGCAGTGTCCCGTGATGGTCCCCGTCACCACGCGGAGGCCATTCCTGTCCAGGCGTAAAAGACGCCTGGTAAGCCTACTGTCCAAGGATGGCAGAGCTTCTTTGGATTGCCTACAGCCCGGTGTCGAGGCCCACCAGTTCTCCGCCTGTGTCTGGGTGAATTCCTGTAGCCACCTGCGTATTTGGTTGAAGGGGATGGGTACAACAGGTTCGGGTCCATAGACCGTCGAGCTGGATCCGCGCCTCGCAAGCTCGTCAGCCGCGTCGTTGCCCAGCGATCCACTGTGTCCCTTTATCCATTGTAGTGTCACCGTGTTACGGCTAGATACGGTTATTTGTTCTAGCGCGTTGTGACATTCTAGTATTAGTTTTGATGTAATGTATTCTTTCCGTAAGGATTGGAGGACAGATGCGCTGTCGGAGAGAATCCGTATGTGGGTGTCCGTAACCCTCCTGGCTTCTAGGGCATGGACCGCTTGTATGATGCCAACACACTCCGCCTGGTAGACGGTGTTGAACCTTCCTAGCGGTCTGGATATATTTATATTGAAATCGTATGAGAAGACTCCGACTCCGGTACCTGAGTCAGTTTTCGATCCGTCGGTGTATATTCTCATCTCTTTCGGGCCAGAGTAGTCACATCTTTCCTCTGTAAGTGTTATGTTGTAGTGTCTGTGAAAGTGGTGTGATTTCGGGGCTTTGTCACATGGTGATGCTAACATCGGTTTACGCTTGATCGCATCATCTCTTATGCGCGTGTGCTTAATTCTGGAGTCTTTATTTAGGGAACCTGATAGGTGGAGTCTAAAGGTGGCTAGGGCTGCCTCCTCCCTCACAATTAGGTGTAGAGGTGGGAGTCCCAGCATTGCCTGTAGGGCGGCAGTTGGTGTGGTTCTCATACTACTAGTGATTGCAACACAGGCGAACCGCTGTAGTTTTTCGAGATCTCTTTGGGCTGTGCTGAGGTCTGTCCTGGGCCACCAGACCAGCGAGCCATATGTAATGATTGGTCGGATAACTGTGGTGTATAGCCAGTAGGTGACCATGGGGCTAATCCCCCAATTCCTGCCTAGCAGTCGTTTGCACTGCCACAGGGATATGCTGGCTTTTGTGGTGATATGGTTCATGTGTTTTGCCCAATTCAACTGTTTGTCCAAATAAATGCCCAGGTACTTGGTTTCAGTCGAAAGGCTAAGGGTTGTTCCGAAGAAACGCGGTAATTGCAGTGTCATCGGTTTTCTCTTTTTAGTGAAGAGAATTAGTTCAGTTTTTGTGGGGTTCACTGAGAGTTGGTGCTCGTTGCACCATTCCTCTACTATTTTCAGGGCTTGACGCATGAGATTGCATAGGGTGTTTTCGTGGGTCCCGTTTATTATTATTGTTATGTCATCCGCGTAGCCAACGGTGAAATAACCTTTGTCGTTGAGTGTTTTGATGAGGCTGTCAGCTACCAGGTTCCACAGAAGTGGCGAAAGGACGCCCCCCTGTGGACAGCCCTTCGCGACGATGGCCCTTGTAGTGTCGTTAACCGTGACTTGGACCGCTCTCAGTTTGAGCATATTGGTGATCCAACCCCCTAGGGTCGGGTCTATGCCGTGTCTGTCGAGGGCCGTGTTTATACTGTTGAACATGGTCTTATCGAAGGCGCCCTCAATGTCAATGAAGGCAGCCAATGCTGAGCATTTGTGGTCCACTGCGCATTCAATTTTAGAAACCACGTTGTGCAACGCGGATTCTGTTGATTTGCCTGTGGAGTACGCGTGTTGTTGTTTGTGCAGTGGTTGCTCTCGGAGAGGCCCATCACGGATGTGCCTATCGCAGAGTCTTTCGAGGGTTTTCAGCAAGAAGGATGTGAGGCTTATAGGTCTATATGCCTTGGGTTGTGTGTAATCAGTTTTGCCAGGTTTGGGTATGAAGATAACTTTCACCTCGCGCCATCCGAGAGGTATGTATCTTAGTGCTATGCAGGCCCGATAGATCTCCAACAGCCATGGCGTGAGATAATCTACCCCCCACTGTAGCAGGGCTGGGAAGATGCCGTCCAGCCCCGCTGACTTGTATGGCTGAAAGGTGTTGATAGCCCATTTTATCCGGTCTACTGTTACTATATTGTGGGCTCTTGACCAGTCTTGTTCCGTTGGGGTCCATTCGGGTTCAGCCTCCCATGTCCTGTTCTCCAGGACTTGACAGTCCGGGAAGTGAGTTTCGAGAAGGACCTTGCTGGTTTCATAGTCGGTTTGTGTGTATGAGTTGTCGGGTTTTTTCAGCGCGCCGAGGGATCGGTCCTGATCAGTTGATAGGATTTTCCGTACCCTTGCGGCCTCATTATTTGTTTCAATGGATTCACAGAATTTCCGCCATGCCATCCTCCTGGCGGTTCTAGTCTGTTTTTTGTATGCATATTGGGTCACTTTGTATATCTCCCAGTCTTCCGGGAGTCTCGTGTTTTTTGCTCTGTTAAATTGCTTACGCAGCGTCTCTCTGAGTTTACCAAGTTCAGCGTTCCACCAGGGGTTCCTCTCGTTCCTGCTTTGTGGCGCTCTTGATTTACAGCATGCGTGGTAAGCTTCTGTTAGGTATTTGGATAATTGCGTTACGGTGTGTTCTAATTGTGCTTGGTCCCTTACGGTAGCCAGTGCTAGATGTCCAGCTAATAGTGATGCTAGAAGGCTTTTGAACCCGGGAACGTTGGTACGTCTCGGGTTTCGCCTTGGTTCGGGTTTTTTGGTGTTTGTGGTTAGTGTAAAGCGGATCCTTCTATGGTCTGAGCAAGAAGGCTCGTCCGATACGTGCCAATTAGTGATGAGGTTTGTTGCGTTTTCAGTGGCAAGTGTTAGATCTATGATTGTTTGTCCCCGGGCCGTGACCCAAGTGGGTTCTGTGCCACGGTTAACAATGTTAAGATTAGTAGAGAATAAAAAGGTGGATAGTACCTCTCCTCTGGGGTTCGGTGTGACACTGCCCCAGAGCGGGTGGTGGGCGTTTGAATCGGTACAGATGATCAGGTCCAGACCGGCGCGCTCACAGTGCTGCACCAGGTCAGCCAGCTCCTTTGGCGGGCAATCTGTGTCCTCACCTGGCATGTATGCCGAGGCCAGCACAACATTCGGAACGCTGTCTTCGGTATGGAGCCTGACAGCTGTCAGGTCTCTGGAACAGAATTGTGTTAGTGACGTAAAGGGAATATCTTTGGGTATGTAGATGCAGGTTCTTGGCTTTTCTGAGCCATGTGTGTTGAGAATTACCTTACCTCCGATGTTACCGAGGCCGCATATTCTATTGTTCCTGATCCACGGCTCTTGGATCAGTGCGATGGTTCTGGGCTTTACCTCCAGTGCTCTGCGTAAGCTAGCCGTGGCAGTTTGGCTATGCTGGAGGTTGGTTTGGATGATGTTGAGGGGTGGGGATGGAGGTGTGGTGGGGTTAGTCAGTGGTGGATCCATCAGATAGTCCCTCCATCTCCACCTCTCTGTAGTTGTCGTCGTGTCGGTCGCCCGGCGACGAGGCAAGGAGCTGCTCGCTCCAGCCAGGTGACTCGGGCGGTATGGAGTCAGCGTTATCGGCCATTACCGTACGAGCCATCACCTCCTCGAGGTGGGTAATGTCCGCGTAGCTTGTCGGGGTCGTCGTCGGTTCCGTCGTTTGTTCTGATGGGTTTCCATCCGTGCTGTCAGTCTGGGTGTCAGAGGGTCGGGTCGTGGGCCAGAAACGCACGTATATCGACCCCAAGAGGTACGATATCCGTCGCTCCCGCCCCACGACCTTTTCGGCTTCCTCCGGTGGCAGCCCCAGGGTCAGGTAAGTCCCATGACGGTCGCCACCGACGGTTGTCGCCCTGTATAGTGACCACCTGCTAATGTCGTACCAGGTATTCTGACGGATCAGAATACCATGGAGCCTGCCCACGTCACCTCTGTAACGAGGGACGAAGAGCGAGGCTCGGACACGGGTGGGCACGTCGGTCTGCTTCATCACCGTCAGTGAAAGGTCGTTGTCGGGGAGTTTTATGAGGGGAACATTCTGGGTCAGCCAGGTCAGAGCGTGGTCATCTTCACACCACAGCTGCACCGTGCCCTCCGCTACCCGTGGGTATCCGCGGAAGGCCGGGAGCGGTGTCGTCGTGTCTGTGTCCAGCATTCTGTCCTCTAGTGCGGTCTTAATATGTTCGGCCTCCTGTATAGTCAACTCTCTGCCGGGGTGGGGAAGGCAGATTGCTACCGCCAGCCGTGCAGGAATATCCTTCGTGGCCCGCGCGTAGGTCCTCTGCCCCCCCTGAGCCGAGTGGATTCGCACCCGCTTGGCGTCCCCTTGCAGTGTGCTTGGCGAGGCTGTGTCGTCGGGGCGCTCCCTCTTCAGTGGCGCGGTCCCACTTGGTCCAGGTGTCGGGTTTGGGGAGCATGGCGTGGTCTGTTTGGCTTTGCGCGCAGCTCCACCGCGCTTGCTCCTGGTGTGTCTGGGTTTTAGTCCGTCGTGGGTTCTGTCAGTGTCTTGGGGTCGGTTTGCGACCCTGGCAGATTCTGTCGCGTCCGGTCGCTTTTCGCGCTGGGTTACTTCCACGCGTACTTGCGGCTGGTCGTGTGGCCCCGCGTCCGGCCGCTTTTCGCGCTGGGTTGCCCCTTCGCGTACTTGCGGCCGGTCGCGTGGCCCCACGTCCGGCCGCTTTTCGCGCTGGGTTTCCCCTTCGCGTACTTGCGACTGGTCGCGTGGTTCCGCGTCCGGCCGCTTTTCGCGCTGGGTTTCCCCTGCGCGTACTTGCGGCTGGTCGCGTGCCACTCCTTCAGCGTCCGATTGCGCTTCGCTCTGGCTGGTGCCGTCGCGGGTGTTGCGCTTTCGGTCGCCTACTTTTCTCTCGCGGGCCGTGATTTTTCCGCGCTTTTTACGCGAGCGTACTCCATCACCTACAGCCGGGAGAGTTGTAGAACTGCCAGTTCTGCTGTCCTTCCCCGTGACTGTCTGTCTGTGCTGGTCTGGGTCGTTATCTGGGTAGTTGGTGCTGCTCCGCACGACACTCTGTTGCCAGGGGTTCGTGGGGGGCATACACCGTGAAGCGGGTGTCGGGGTCGAGTCAGTGGGCGCGTTGGACGCTGCCGAGGTCTGGTTTGTGGGCGCGTTTGTCGCTGCCTGTGTAGTGGGCGCTAAATCAGCAGCCGGCCGTGCCGTAAAGCGCGGCATGAGTTGCTCGATGATGCAGTTTGATGCTCCCCCCATATTACGTTGGGAGCTAACCGCCGAAGCGGTGTGGGATTCCCCGGCTTGGCCGGGACCCACCTGGGTATCAAAATTGTCTCGCTGCATGTTCATATCGTAGGGGGGTGGGCTTTTATTGGGGTTCGAGGTTACCCTTCCTCGGGGACCGACGGGATTAGGGGATAGGAGGGAGGGAGTTTGATGGATAGAGGTGTGGGTTTCTTGGGGGGTCACCCTAGGCCTGGGAGTTGACCTAGGGATTTAAGGATCGACGGGATGTGTATGGATACGGAGGGATGGCTTGTTTAGGTGGTGGGCACATAGGAGAGTGGTGTATAGGTTACCCTAGGCCTGGGGTTTGGCTTTCGGGAACTTCTCTTGTCCGGGATCTTATATCAGATGCCCCGACCGCAGGATCGCCAAAGGCAAAGGTAGCCGCCATCAGTCGATCCCGCAAGCCGGAGTTGGGCTATCCGCAACCTGCCCACCCGCTCGGTTGCATGAGAAGAAGTGCCTGGCAGTCCGGGCCGCCCCACCACGGATGTACGTATACATTCGCGTTGGGTCGACCCAGCCTCCCCCGAGTTGCAGTAGTCTGTCAACTGCCCTTAACTAAATGTCTTACGGTTAAAATTGCAAAACTCAAAAATGAAGCACATTATACAGATTACAAAAACGTTCACGGACGTTCAATCAAATACGACATTTCCTTTCGCAAACAAATTGCTAGACCACTTCATTACATATTCACATGACCAAAATAATTATCTCAAAGGCCAATTGTATAAAGGAAACTATTTATGTCGACATCAAACACACATGGAAGAGTGTAGAATAATTTAAATCAAGCAACTAACTCTGTTCACACAATACAATGGCCGATCGCACGTGGCGAATGACCTTGCTCGCTCGGGTATAGAAATCGCCACTTGTATATTATAGTCTCGACAATGTAAGGTAAACATAACACCATGTAGTCAATTGTAGACAATGTTACGCGTAATAGCCGTGGAACATACGATGGTTGGTTCTGCGCTGTTGCCTTGTCGTGTAAGGGATTTGCGAATGCTTTATGGCCTGTAATGTTATGTTATGGCTTTATTTTCTATTAGGGTCTGCGCCCGCGCACGAGTTTGGTTGCCGCTCGATAACATGTTGGCAAAAATGCTCATATTACGTTGGAATTCTGTGGTAAATTCATCGATTCTACTTGTAATCTTGTCGTTCTGCTGCAAATGACAATGATTAAGCTTGGGACATATCCAATTTAACCAAAAAAATAACATATTGGATTAATTAGTCGCAGAGCCCGTTATGCCCATAACGATGGTAGGGCAGTCATCAATATATCTACTTGTAAAGTGATTGACTTGCAAAATAAATGGAACACATCACATCTGCCAATTCTGAAATATGCTAGAAATAATTGGCGTCCTCGAAAAGTCTTCGTTATTGGTGGTGGAGTTCAGACCCGAATTATAATCAGTATTCACAGCCATTAAATATGCATTAGACTTGCAGTTCGTTTCCGTATCTCGTAATATAGCAATTAGTAAGAATTCTGTTGCAGTTTTCTTCAGATAATTGACAATGTGTGTAAAAATCATCAAAGCTTGTTCTAGGTAGCTCCTCCAAGTATTTTGGATATGAGTGTGCCGAATATCAGTATTGACGTTATTGATACCTATGTTAGCTGTTATGAATGAAGAGTTGATTGAAATATGACAGCTGGTTTCGGTGATCTTAAAATAAAACTGTTGAAGATGTATATCCAGGAAGTTAGCGCAGCAGATTCAGCAGTCGTATATTAAGTTTACGGACCAGATCTTACACATTTTGCAACATTGTACCGTAGAAAGTTTAGTGTTATATTACACTTTACACTTAAATGGGATCGTAAACCGCATAGCTGTCAACGCCCTATCTATGCGGCAAGTAGCTGCACAGGGTTAGTTTTCTTCGCTTGCGACAGGAGGCGGGGTAGAAAGCCAGCCGGCTTCCGTTCGGAAGTTTCACGCGGCTTTCACTCGCCACCCGGCGAGATATGACGCCTTACCGCACCGCACCGGATTAATATTATATGCTTGAGAAGATTTGATCTGCACTATGTAGAAAACTGACTTCCTTTCCATAGGAAATATCTTTCTCATGGGAAAGGAGATCGACGCCTTTATGTTACTGGCGATAGTAAAAGATTTATAACCAGTAATTTGTACATGTTCATTATTAAACGAGTTAGTCAAAAAAGATTTGTTATCTCCTGTTCCTTTGTAGGATGGTCAGAATCTCGGGCGGTGCCATTAATTTTATTAACAAAAGCTCAAATTAAATGTCTAAACGAAATAATTTATCATAACTTTATTTCAAACTCCGGAGGAGGTTCTTTGCCTCCTGTATCTAATTACGGTTTAATTCACTACACTTTCTCAACGCGGATGAGATCGGCGTTTCCAAGCATTTCACTTCGTAGGTTATGAGATGTGATTTCCTGATCACAAGTGACTACCTGTAGTTGTTTTATAGCATGTATTTGGAGAGCTGAACGAACATGAATCAAGCCTAAACGCTGAACAAAATTAAAGATGATTTCAATGCTTTGTTTTTGTACAGTGTTAATGAACCTCTTTAGCACAAAAAAGAAACAATGAGCGATACCCATTAGTTCACACGCCGAGACACATTTTAAGACAAACTGCCATCCGATGAACAATTTAATTTCAAAGACGTACGGGATGCTGCAGTTGGGTCGACGTACTGCGTGAGGATCGTGCAAATCATCGTTATATGTGGAATGAAAAAGGCATTTTTTCTTATGACCGTACGTACGATTTGTATCGGCGCAGTGTTAAATTGCATGTCTTCACGCGATTAATGTTAAATGTTCAATGATTTATGTTACGGTGAAAATTAAAATCCATTTTGTTTCCACGTAACGCGCGAGTTCGGAAGGCTAACTCGTTTTAGCGGTGTGTTATTGTAATTGAGTAAATTACTTTATTTGTTGACTGATGTGAAGTTATTACTAAGATGTTAATTTGAGTTGTTTTTAATTGGATAGTAGGTAGTTGTTTTTAATGAACTGCACCGCAATCTTTTACTTTAATATCACAACTGCAGAGTTTATTTGTACCTACAATATACTCACTGATTTATAATCTTTTAAAGACTACACATTATTGACTTCCAATAAAAAATGAAAGGAACCAAGTGCTCCAAATAATTATAGAGCAAATTGTGGATGACCGTCAAATCAAACAAGATCCTTGGATGATGTGCAAATGTATTGTGTCTGATTATATATTGCACCTCTGCCGTTTATTAACGATTCCGTTTAGTCATCTAATGAAGTATTCAGGGCTGAACGTCATGCGGTCTCGGCGCATCCAACTCGGTCCGGTTTTAATAACAAATCATCTTTACCATTGTGAACGGATTATAGAGAATTACACGCTGATTTCCATTACCATTCCTTCGTGTGTCGTTTTATTTTGAATCGTTACAACATGATCGTAATTTCTGATTTATTCATATCGTACTTTCTCACAACAACAACACTATTTCTGATGGTCTCATTTGATCTGTTTGTCTGTATTTCTTTAGATAAAGTAATATTTATTACGTCTACGAAAATAAGCCTAATAACAAACAAGCGATTAAACCGTTGAACCTGAATTTATCTCGCCTTCTGTAGTTGTATCCTAAAAACATCGCATTAACAGTACATTCAACCTGCCTTTTACAAACCGATGTACAATGAATTCGTCGTTATTCATAAAAAGTTAAGTTCAAGATGAATTCCATTCAATCTTTGTCCATATTTTCTTTGTATTATAAACCTCTGTGGGTTCCCATTTTAATTAAGAAATAATTAAATGCAGCCACCGCACTGTTATAACAATTTCTGCCTTGTTCGTTTTGGTATGATCACTTCCTCGAATCGCGAGATGTATCTGCATGCTTCATGAAAGTTTATCTCTACAAGCCCACGCTGAGGAAGAGGAGAATAATATCGCTATAAATATATGAAAGTAAACCGTTACAATATAATGCGGGCGTAGCAAATAAAGTTTCATTTGTGTAAGTCTCCGACGGGCGCGGGGCTCGGTGCGACTCGATGGTGTGATTTCATAATTTTCTCCAGACAGTTTTCTATGGGCGCGAGCCGATAAAGCTGTTCGAGTCGCAAGAGAAAGCCGATATAGTGTTGCGTTTCCCGATGTTCTTGCACTTAGCTCGTGTGTGTCAAGTGATAAGCGAATAGCATACATTCAGTAATCAACGCTAACATCCACCATTACCATTTTTCCTTAACAATGAGAGTGGCGACCGTGAAGTGGTAGACGCTGCGTTGGAAGGCCACCCACCAGGTGGACAGATGACCTGGTGAGGGTGGTGGTAGTCCGCTGGATGCGAGACACACGGGGCCGGTCAATATGGCGAAGCTTGGGGGATGTCTATGTCCAGCAGTGGACGTCTTTCGGCTGATATGATTATGATGGATAGGTACTGATGTTATCGTCCCTCTAAATTGCTATAAATACAAGTCTTTACAATCACATTCGACATACTGTTTAAAAATAGAAGACATTATAAAGATAGGTCCAGCTCAGCATACAGATCAAAGGGTCCTCGATCCACTTTGATAGGTACTGATGTTATCGTCCCTCTAAATTGCTATAAATACAAGTCTTTACAATCACATTCGACATACTGTTTAAAAATAGAAGACATTATAAAGATAGGTCCAGCTCAGCATACAGATCAAAGGGTCCTCGATCCACTTTGATAGGTACTGATGTTATCGTCCCTCTAAATTGCTATATATACAAGTCTATACAATCACATTCGACATACTGTTTAAAAATAGAAGACATTATAAAGATAGGTCCAGCTCAGCATACAGATCAAAGGGTCCTCGATCCACTTTGATAGGTACTGATGTTATCGTCCCTCTAAATTGCTATATATACAAGTCTATACAATCACATTCGACATACTGTTTAAAAATAGAAGACATTATAAAGATAGGTCCAGCTCAGCATACAGATCAAAGGGTCCTCGATCCACTTTGATAGGTACTGATGTTATCGTCCCTCTAAATTGCTATATATACAAGTCTATACAATCACATTCGACATACTGTTTAAAAATAGAAGACATTATAAAGATAGGTCCAGCTCAGCATACAGATCAAAGGGTCCTCGATCCACTTTGATAGGTACTGATGTTATCGTCCCTCTAAATTGCTATATATACAAGTCTATACAATCACATTCGACATACTGTTTAAAAATAGAAGACATTATAAAGATAGGTCCAGCTCAGCATACAGATCAAAGGGTCCTCGATCCACTTTGATAGGTACTGATGTTATCGTCCCTCTAAATTGCTATATATACAAGTCTATACAATCACATTCGACATACTGTTTAAAAATAGAAGACATTATAAAGATAGGTCCAGCTCAGCATACAGATCAAAGGGTCCTCGATCCACTTTGATCACTTGATGAATGTGAAACGTGAAAGCCATTGAATAGGAAACACGACTTTTTTCTCTTAATCACGATGGACAGTAAAGCGTTAACTATCTTTTATTAAAGGGAAGTGTATTCAAGAATGAATTTCACTACTGGTATTATTTTTAATACCTTCATGCTTCTATTAAGTTACTTAAAAACACACAGCTACAAAGATATATTCATAACGGTTCTTCTGGGACTCCTTTCCTCTGGCTCCATTTTTTTATATTTATCGGATCATTATCAATTTACCCATCCACTGCTGGCACATTCCAAATTACGAACTTAAAAGACATCTGCAGTTATGTCCTGAATCAAGAAAAATCTTAAAAAAGAATTGGTCATTTGAGACGCATGAACCCAACTCATACATGGTCCTTCAGGACGCATCTCAGTGACTCTAAACGCTGCTAGTTTGCGTCACGCGTCGCCAACCATTCTCGTACGCACCGGTCTCGCGTCGTAGTGGTGAGAAAGTTGTTCAGCTGCTCTCTCGGCGCGATTGATTCTGTCTCGCGTGCGCGCAACTGCAGATGCCTGCGGGACCAAAGCGTCACCTCGATGCGATCAATCAATGAGCTTTCCAAATCCATCAACACCTACAATAATATAATTTGTTAATACATATCCAATAATCCCAAACATGATGGTGTTATCTTATCTGGATGAGGAGTTGCCATGGCCATCTTTCGCCTCCATCATGAGACCAACTCCACAGTACCACATTATTTCAATATTTCCAAAGTTACATAAATACGCCAAGTTTTAGCTTAATCGGATGCCAGGAAGTGTTTGAAAAATCAATTACTAGTTGCTGGACAAGAAAGCTAGGTTATAAAGTTTGTAAAAATAACCTTATTCCATCTCTTTTGATCAGTTTTTCGGTCGAAGTTTTTTTTGATGCAAAAGTAAACGAAACCGATGCTCAATTTGAATGTTGAGTGGTTTAGTTTTGTTGAATCTGAAATGTAAATTGTGTATTATGACTTCTGTTAGTTTTTAGTCTAGCGACTTAGACGAACTTTAGAATTCGTCTAGCTTTCTATATTTTTTTAACTTTTAGGACGGATGAGATCGTCAAAGAAAACATTAACTAAAAAGTAATTATTTAAAGAAACCCGAATATTTCCATGTCTGTTTTATCTACCAGAGAATTTTATCAAGGCTCCAGTAATACGAATTTCAAACAGTCGGAAGGCAAGGACAGATAAGGCGGGAGCTTTATGAAACCGTTCCGAGATTACGTCGGTATCATCGTAAGACACAACACGCGATAAAAGATGCTGTGAGGTCACCCTTATCTTCTTCCTTATTTGATCGGGCGCGGCTTTCATAAGTTACGGGGACGTAAGTGCCTGATAAAACAGTTTAAAACGATTGGCATTGAGACGCTAAGTGTTTCAGGTCATTCGAGATTTAGATAGAGACTCTCATAGACACAACAGAGATGGATGTGTGGAGAGACGTGAATGGATAAAGTAAGAAATGAGTATATTAGAGGAAGTTTGAAAGTAGCGCCAGTGACAGAAAATTTGAAAGGAAACCGTTTGTCCTGGTATTGTCATGTGATGAGGAGGGATGAAACGCTTGTTACTGAAAGAGTTATGAATATAAAACTGCATGGATGGAGAGGGAGAGGACGGATAAAGAAAATATGGATGAACTGTGTGAGGAGTGAAATGAGAGAAAAAGAGTGAGTGATAGCGTTACAGGACGGTATGGAAGAAGAAAACGTGTTGCGCCAACCCCAAGTAACATGGGTGGGACAAGGGCAGGCAGATGTCGATTCTCATAGACACAGCACTCTATAATGATAGCAATGCTTGATATGGTTCATGGTTATAGCACTTTTTTCATTAACGGAATAAACAGACTATACCATTATGGTAATCTCTTAGCTTCAGGCTGTAAACAGTAACTGATGGATTGCTATGATCACCACACGAGTGCACGTATACTATAGATAAACTAGCGACGCATCTATGGAAAATACACCATGTCTTATTACCATTACATGAATTAAACATCCTAATAATACATTCTGAAAGCAATTATGTTCATTGTTACATTGCACATAATAAAATAAATCAACGTCGCGACGAAACAGCTGATTGAATAATTATATTTTACCAAAAGGACGTTATTATCCAACAAGTAACAAATTGAGAAAGATGAGTTGGGTACGGGAATAGCTGCGGTTTGGCTGTTGGTTCCTAATTGAGAACACGTGACTTTGCAGGAGAGATCCAAACACGTGGGGCACGAGCGCGTGATTCCTTTTTGGGAACGGTATGTAGAAAGTTTAGAACGTTTCACTTAAATATAGAAAGACCATGAGGTTTCTTAAAAGGACTATTTCAAGATTATATTTAGGAGCAAGTTTTAGGAGCAATAAGGAACCAAGCTATCTAAATACAGTTCCGTCGTTTTCTCAATAAAATGAACTTAGTCTAATCATAATTATAAAGCAACAAGATAAGAAATGAAATGTTCACTGGACTCGTGTATACGGTAGACAAATTGAAAAAAAAGGTAAAATGTGTTTGCGTTGATAGCTTCTGTAGCGAATGAAATGTTGTTAGCATAAGAAATTATAGTCGCCAATTGTACATTCCGCAAAATGGCTCTATCAACAACTTACGTTGACGACTTTCTAACATATGACAAGTGTGAATAAGATGTTTTAATTGAATTGCCTTCAGCGTTGCGTGTGCGACCTACAAACGCATGAGTTGACGTATAATAAACTTTGCATCCAATTGCCTCCATGTATATTTAATATCGCATCGTCGGGAATTATTCGAATTATAATTAAATGCCTCGGCAGAGGAACCTTCGTGCATGTTATCTCTAACAGAAAATTATGTATCGCTATGTTAGAGCCGTGTATAATGCGACGTTTAGAGAGAAAGTTACTTTCGAGTATATATCCTTATTTACTGACAAGATTTCCTTCTTAGATTTTAATTTCATTAGCGTAACAGTAATCAAATTACGTATCCCGTTTTTAACAGGCTTTTATTAGCTTGGTATGTATGTATCTATGTAACGGAATCTGAAAATGATTTTCACCACCTTCAAAATGTCGGATTAATTTGAACCTTTGCACACTTATCAAGGACCGATGACAATGCAATAATTTGAATAGTTTGCTCCATTATACTTACCAGGATCTTCAGGATTAGCGATTGAACTAAAAAGTAAAAAATTAATAAGTAATAGTTTAAAAGAACTAAAAAACATGCTTTAATAGAAAACCAAACTAAAAAGTAGAACATAATTTTCAATAAATTTAAATTAAGAATAGTGTGATTAACAAAAATATGTATTTTATTATAACAAAGCGTGGGGTGCTTTTTAAGATATTTTCAAAATTACTCTACTTTTACCAATATCTCATCTTTTTTTAGAATAAAATACATTTTTTTGTTATTCACACTATTCTTAATTTAAATTTATTGAAAATTATGTTCTACTTTTTTTTGGTTTTCTATTAAAGCGTGTTTTTTAAACTATTATTTATTTAAATTGATAAACTCAAAACTAGCCATCTGCAAGTTGTCTAGAAAGGTTATTTTTTCTATTATCTCATTTATTTTTATGTTACAGTTTTTCTCGTCGTAGGTATAAATAATAGGAAAATCGTTTATAGTTATCCACGAAATAACAGGTAAACATTAGCAATAACACTACACTATAAAATCAACATACAACTGTAGTGTACACAGTAATAAAAAGTAACACTTGTGGTAGACAAGCAAAAGCTATCTATGATATTGTAGATAGTGAGTATTTGTTATAACCATAAGTACCTAAAGTAGTTGTGTTGCGGGAAAGTCCACCGATGCGTGTGGAAGGTCGGATCGTTTACCCCGCAACGTGATATCATACACGTTACGTAACAGTTCAATGCCTACAGTTGGATAACGGAAATTCAAACCCTAAACATAATGAATTTTGGGACGAGTTTCGATCGCTCCGTCTCGTGGTGATTTCATCCGTTTATTGAACAGTGCGTGTAATGAAAGCTTTTCGTAATACCAATAAAGTGAGCACACAATCTTATCGCTGTTGTGTCAATGAGTTACTATATTTTCTGTGTTTTTGAATAGATAATTTTATGTATATGTATGTATATACATAGCGGCTCTTTCGTTTGAAAATAGGTGTCTGAATTTTTTATATGATCGGAATCAAAATACGCTCGTAAATGTCGATGGAGGTGAGTAATGTGATGATACGCGCCGCGCAGGTCGAGCCACTATGTCTAGGTTAGTAGCCGCTGTCCCATTTACCTAAGTAATGACTTTGGAGCTTTGGTCGTAGACAAATCTGGACCACAGTTATAAATACTCGATAGTTACAAAAGTTTATTGGGATTTTTGTTACGACAACCTCGTTCCCGAAACAACGCAAGAGCTTGTTTTTTACGACTCTGAGCGCGGTCAGATTTTATTGGCTGAGCCAAAATGGAGACATTTTTAGGTAATAACTTCAAAAAAATACTTTGTTGGAATGTATTGCTCGAGCATTTCCAAGTAATACAGACGGAAGTTCGACTCAGAGTCACGTATTCAACTAAAACATTGTTGTTTCTTTTGGGAAGAGATTCATCAATACCTACGATGTGGAATTAGCATCCATAAAATATATTTTACCAATAAAATCTTCGGTAGTGGCGCCTATTTAATTAAACCATGGCGATAAAGGCGACCAATATTTAAAAAAAAAATGTCTGGTATATTTTTTTTAGATAGCATTGGCGCTTTGTGGTCAAACGAGTTACTGCGCAGTGTACGCATTAGTGAAACCACAGCCGGTAGCGATTTCGAACTGATCGACCTCGCACTAAAACTAGATTTATCGCTCTTGACTGGCAACTAAAATGTTTGTTATGAACTAAATAATACCAACCCTCGCTTCCATGCTCAGAAATGTATAGACCAAAAGCGCAGAAAATCTATTTTTGTGCACCACGTGCAGAAAGGTTTCATGATCGCACACGTGCGATATGTTCAATCCTTTGTAACTACGTTTCCAAATCCAAATACATTTCATATTTGGAGAAGGAATATTTGAGTTCAGCAATTTTGCTAAAGTAAAAGATAGCATTCATCAGCAAAAAGTTTTACAAATTGAGGAAAATAAAGGAAGTCAGTATGTTGGATGAAAAGGAGAGAGAAAAAAGGCTCTAATGGCAGAAGTCTGTAGCGTAACAACGGTACATAAAAGTGAGTGTTGATAGTAGTTTCCATTACGTGTTCAGATATTTGTTCATTTGAGTTTTTCTCTTCTTGGATTCTTAACCTTTATTTTCTTTAAAGATTTTGTATTCCAGTGCCTCGAAGTCTAGTCTAACACAAATTTCAAAATATCTTAACCTCTTTATTGACAAGTCTCAAATACAATATGTCTATTAAATATTTGAAGATACCTATGTTTCTTTTTTAATCAATTGTCAATTCACTTAAGCTTCCATTAAATATTCTTATCCCAGACCCATAAACTAGAAAAAATAACCTCAACCAAGGTTAAAAAACTCCATCACGATATTCTTTTTAATTGTTTTAGCTCCAGAATCAGATAAGCATTCACGTCTTTCAAGCTTGCCTTAGCTTTAAATATGCATTAATGTAGGCAAGCATATATTAATAAAAAGGATTGTAAATACATTTCATACGACTGTAATTGAAATCATGGCAATAAATACCGGATTAAAGGTAGACTCATATATATAAAGACAATTGCTCATTCAGATGCCCGGGGATTGACCAAGATAATTAATTTATCTAGATGATTTCACCATTTAAGGGTACACTAGTCGACGGCATGAACTATTTTGTGCGCGGGGTTAAAATGCGTGCTATATCAACCGACAACACATGTGCAACAGATAGATGCTGTTATGAGCAGTAAGAAGCTAGTTCGCGTACAAATACACACTTTTGCAAATTTGTAGCGAAATTGATGACGATTTAGAACGAAAACGAGCGCGCGAAATTTTATAAACAGACCTTTGGGTGTCTGGATATCATGAAAAAACGACTGAATGTATCTGTTTAAAATAAAATTATTTGCATTGTTGAACTACTAATCTATCCCTGTATGGAGGCCGTTTTTCAATTTTCCTTCTTCTTATGGTACTTATTTGCGCCCAACGATGCTTAAAAATTAGTGTTAAAATAAGGAACTTTCGAAGCTTTCAAGTAAACTTTTCAAGAACTTTCAAGTAAATTTTATTTTTACTTTTTTGCTTCCATACAGGGCTAGATAATGATGAGACAAATTGATATCATATTTTATTTTGAACGTACATCGTCAAACAGTGGAGTAAAAGCCAGACTACGTTTGTATGGAAGAATTTTCGACTAGTGTACCCTTAAGCGCTCATCTAGATCGTCCGATTGCTTTTTATATATTAAGTTATTAACTCACTAACGATTATTTATCGCACTCTTTACGCACTATCAGATATATATACGAAAGTAGTTTAATTGTTAATAAAGTTTAATTTGTTCAATTAAAGAGTTTTATCTCGTAATAGCTCTAAGGAAAGGATGTGCACTATAAATGTGATTTATTAAATGTTAATCAAGCAGAGCGCTGGCTACTGATTACTCGAGGAATTCATACGAATACAGAAATTCTTTCTAAAATAACCGGAGATACCGTGTTAGTTTCTCACGTTTGTCAGCTTTCACAATTTATTCCAGTTTTATCTCTGTTACAACATTTTCAATTCGTCTGCTTGTCGCTACTAGACTAATGAGACAACATTATTTATAATATTTATTGATATACTCTTGCTGCATTTCGGTTTATCTAAAGGCCCTTAATTATCAAGAATGTATCTTCTTTACCATCCTCACCGCACTCGTTAGTTTTCTGTATTTTACAAGTACCAATAGTTTATAATGCTCCTTCTCTTATAAAAATATCATTTGGGATCTTTGCAGAAGGTCTTTTTCTATACATCTTTATTATCTGTTTTCTTAGCAGTTCCCTTTCCCAAATCCTTTTTCCAGCTATGACATCATTGGTTTTCCCCTAATTCCACGTTCTAACTCAAACCTTCTTTACGTATGGACAAAATTTGTCCATACGTAAAGAAGATGAGGACATTCCTTCCCATTACATACCTTTTACTTATCAACAATTAAACCATTACATCATATCACATCGAACGCCATACACGATCGAAAAATCAATGTAATACGCGTTTTACAGTGACAAATCAGATCGTGCAGTGGCGTGACTTTTCACAATTTCGTTGTTGCCGAGGGGTTGTTGGTGACCCCGGCGATATCTCCGATGGCAACACACGGCAGCCATGTCATGTAGGTGTTTCCAACGAATTTGTCTACATGCTACGACTTTTATAACTGTAGGAGTGTAAGCCAACTTGAGGGGCTGCCGCGCTCGCGTCCCTGATATGGTTCAGCTTGAATAATAAAATCTGAGGCGTGTCAAGGTTTTTGGCACTTGTGTGTATCTCTGTACTCAGTATTTTATGTGTTCCCTCCTATGTAAGTACGTGCTATTATAGTCCATGTGTAGTTTGTGTATGAAGCAAAATAGGATTGATGTTCACTGGTATCTCTCAGAACACTGAAGTAGGTGACATCTGTTCACCTTCGTCCTAGACTATAAGGATAACAGGACATACTGTTCTGTTAATAGCGCTCGCTATGTCGGTAAATATAAATATTGTTCTAGAAATAAAAGCACATTTATCAAAAAGATCAGACATTACTACGTAGTGACACACGTGACTGTTTGTTACCATTGTAGTGTTGTTCGCACTTAAATCATGCGTGATTGGATGAAAGTACGATTGTGGCGTTATCTCGCATCTTCCCACGGGCGACGCGCGACGGACGGCTTGAACCGCCCTATTGTTTCTTGTTGATGTTATATCGAAAGAAAATACCAACAAAACAATACTAATAGGATGGATCTATTACGACGATAACCGTGCCACGATATAAATCATTCATGACTTTTTGTTAAAGCCCGTCCTATAAAAAACACCATTTAGGGCCTTTTAAAATACAGCATGAATAAAAATTTAATTGCTGTTAATGATGATAAGGAAAATCGCGAAAAGTATTCAACAAAAAAGCGGCACGTCAAATGCCGTAAATTAATTCGTACATAATCAATCAGAGAGTCTTGTGAGGCAATCGCTCGTCGTCGCACCAAATAAAGAACTCTTACATACACGCTTAATTTAATAAATCAGCTAGTTAATTCGACCATCAAAATTCGACAGGTAATCCTTTGAATTCGTTGGTGCGTGATAATGCCGTACTCCAAGCGCCAAGGGACCAAACCTTTTTTCGTCTTCGGCCACATTCGAAGCATGAAATCGATTAAAATTCCACGGCGCGATCCTCCATTTTTGGGAGTTGACATATTTCTTAAGCGTTGACTGGCTGTTTTTTTACGGTAAATATACTTGTGTACATGTACAGTTTTGTTTCGTAATATCCCATATACCTTGATACGCAACGCGTGACCACCGGACGTTTATAATGAACGCGTCAGGTTAATAAACCCACACAGTACATAAGGTCCGGGAGATTCCTAACATAATAAATTTGTCATGTCCTCTTTAATTACGGCTGTAGTCGCCATGTCCGCCGTGAAATGTTGAGCCAGGCACTGGTGCAAACTTTACTCGCAGCTTCTAGGAAATTTTCGGATTCCCAAGACGAAATTGCTATTCCGTTCAGGTTATCGGCATATCCCATCTGACACCTCGGGCGGCACAAAGGCGTGACGTGAGAAGCGACACTCCTGTCTAATATATTCTGCAGTATGGCCGACAGCATCAATTGCAACTCGAATCCCCTGAATTTCCCGCAATAACCGGCGCTCTTTTCAATTGGCTGTACGTGTTCAGAACGCGTGCCGCCAACCACAGCTTTCGACGTATCTTTGCTCACAATTTCGATAAAACCCTGTGTTCATCACATCATCTCGTTGAGGTGTGCGGTTGGCGCTCAAGTTTTACGCTGACCAAAATTCTTTCTTTTTTTTTCTTTCTTTTTTTAAAAACGTTGCCCCACACTAGGAATTTCTTCCTGTATCGTGGGTGCGTTGTAATTGAAAGTACCAAATCGATCACGCGCATGTATCTAAGTATATGTCTATATCGCGTTATAGCACGGCAAACAACGTTTCTCAACGTTACCGCAAGGGCCAATTTCAGAGTCGAGCCTTCCGAGCCACCCACCGGAGTCGGCCTGATTGATTGCTAATGACTATTGTTACGCTGTTACGCAACCCCCCGGGCTAGCCGTCCGAACTGACACCGTACATGACGGCTAACACTACTTCCATATTTCTGCGTCTCATGGATGGACTAAACCGTTTATTCGCGAACAACAATAAACGGATATCTTGGCCCTCAGGGAATCGACGTATCACTGTTACTGGACACACACGGGACTGATCGAAGCCCTATAATAATCGTCGAATCGACGATACTCACCTCAGGCCAAGCAATTTGAAATGACATCAGTCTATGATTGCACTATATTTTCATTCTCTCGCCATATAATCTGGTGCAAGGTTCTAAACAAGTATAAAGATGTATTTGCCGTGGGCTGTAATTGCTATCCAGTGGACCTGATTGATTGTTAATGGATATTGTTACGTGATCGCCTCTATTGGGAAGAGAATGCCTGCACATAGTGGTCCGTGCCCCATCTGCTTGATTGATTTGATCGTATGAGGTTTCTCTTACAATTTGCTGCTTTGGTGTTTGCGAGTTAATAGAGGTTCGCTCGGACGAAAAGTTCTAAAGCTTTGGCTTGCAATTATGTTTCATTATAGTATTCTCAGCGGCTAAGTTACTGCTAATGAAAAGTCGACGGAGTGGTTAATGTTATTATATCGCCTAGAGGGTTGCTTTTTAACGGTATACCGCAAGTTAAGTGACTATAATTGTATTTAAATTCGACACAGATTTGAAATTCTGTAGTATTAATAGCGGTTGCGACAGTCGACGTTGCGTGTGGTGTATACCCTGATTCGCCAGCAATTCGTGACGCGCGATAATCGATCCGCGAGCGTCGCAAACTAGCGAGCTGCGATGCCCAGCGACCCGGCAGACCTCGATCTGAATCAGCACGCGGCCGATTCAGCGAACAGTACAATCTGACCAAGTTGGAAACGCACAACACAGCCAACGATGCTGGAGCAACACACCGGCCGACCGGCCTCGGTCGATTACGATCGCGACGCTGCATCGCCGCACTCCCATTATGGCCTTTTACGTGGCGATTGTATCAATTGTGACGTCGATTATCGAAAACGCGCCGAGGTCAATTCATATAAAAAAATTCCTTGAATCCATTCATGTGTTAAAAGGGTATGTTGTTTTTTGTCGATAGTCCAAGTAGATACGGACGGACATAAATATTCAGCAGGATATCGTTTAAATTGTGAGCTCTTAAACATCTATTATCTGAAGGTGATCAGTAAAGTAACGTAGTGGGTAAACAAAGGCAGCAGGGTCAGGGCAGAGTGCCGGGGGCGATGTGCTGCTTGATTTATGAGTGCTCGATACCGGAGCCCTTCCGCGGTGTCCGCTGACGGTAACCGCACGGATCTCGATGGGCCCTTTAAAACCGCCAGTAAATCCCTACTTAATACTATCGGCGTACGGGTTGCGGTTATTTTGTGGATATTCATGCAAGGTATTTCCGGTTTTGTAAGGCTTCTACTTTGTATCTGTTACATTATCTTAATCTCAAGACGCCCAGAGTCCAAGTAATATATGTGCTTGTCAAACGAGGGTGGCATATTCGTAACGTAATTCGCAGTTCCACACAATGAGATATGAGTAGTATTACGATCTGATTATGTGCCATTATTGTACGTAGTGTTCAGTTGTAAAATTGATGGCTAGACACGAGATACGCAGCTACAATCAATGAAAAATACACCATTCGAGACCTGTACTTACTGAACGAGGGAATCCAGGCCGCTCCCTGCCTTTAACGCATTAATTTTCATTTTAGCAAGAACTTCTGCGGTTGTATTGGAAAATAGTAGCCGTAGAAAATGGAGCAAAGTTAAATGACTGATACGAGTGCGATCGAACATGTTCTTTGACCACTACAAGGCGCTGCGGTTTCTACTCGGTCGGTAACATAAGTAGCCCAGGACAGAATTAATTGTCGACGGGTAGAAGTGCTCAACGGTTTCTTGTGTAAAACGAGACGAGACTCAGCATGGGAAAAAGGTTAACTGCATATGCATACATTGTGGACAAGGTGAAGTTTCCGTCTTGTTCGAATGTTCGAAAGTCTTTTAACTTTTTATGACGTCGTATGGGGATGGTCATGGGCAATGAAACTTTGATTGTTCAATTATCTACTGTCTCTACGACTTTAGTTTTCTGGCAAATATGTGATAGCTTACAGAGGTTCTATTTTTACCTGACTGCCGAAGGAGGATAATGTGTTTATCAGTCTGTTTATGTATGTATGTTTGTTCCTATGTGGCGTTCTAGAGACCAAAGGCGTTGGCCGATTTTGATGATTCTTACGGAACTCGATTCGTCTTAACCTTGTGAGTGTCACTGGCTACATTAAAATTGGAAAATAGAAAAATGGCGGCTTTTGGCGCCATATTATAAGGGCCCATTTTTTTTTCAAAATAATTACTATTAAGAGGTGATTTCAAAAATATATAACTGTTTTATATTTTTAAATGTAACCTAATTCGAAAAAAAAATGTTAACTAAAAAGTTATAAATAAAAAAAGTTAATAAAAAGAACCAAAAATCCCGACTGCTTAAGAAGCGAACTAAAAAGTCGTAAACAAGAAGAAAATCATGCTGTGCAGTCGGCGGATACATTCAAGAGCTGGCTGATCAAAACCAGATGTATCCTCCGGCTGCACAGCATTATTATCTTCTTTTTTACGTCTTTCTAGTTCGCTTCTTAAGCAGCCGGGTTTTTAGATATATTTTTTTTCCTTTTTTGCTTTTGATATTAACAGTACTTATTGTCAATTCTCATATTATAGAACGGTTTGGTATACAAAAAATTATTATAGAGCAAATAAAGGTCCATTCTATTGGAAACGGCTCATAGTTTTAATAGTATTTTTAACGATAAACTTTATGGTGTAATACATCACGATGGTATAAAATCGGTGTAGGGTATCTTAGTAATTGGATACACTTATCGTGGCGGCCGCGGGCTGGTCTGTCCCCGTCTACCGCGTGGATTTATCGCCGCAGCAAATCATTGCGTTCATATCACTCGGCTTTAGCTTCTCTTCAGCGAAACATCGGTCCTCTACAAATCGCTAAACATCCATTAGCCTAACTTCCGAAACTTCGACTAACTTATAATGTCCCCAAAACACGAAGACAGGAAAAACTATTGCCAAATGTGTAATATAAATTCGGATACTTCCGCGAATCTTTGCCGTGCTGTCGAAAATATATGAAAGTGGTTGCTCGGAACTCTAGCATGGCTCATTAATATACGAAAAAAAAAAGAATGTAAATAATGTTAACGTAAAAGGAATGCTACATAAGTTTTATTTGTTTTTGTTTATTATATCGTTAACTCTTTCATTTACATAGGTATTTGGAGAACCGATAACCCGACCAGATAAACAACAATCATAATTTTTGTTTTTTTAACAACCAGAAACTATGTTATTCGATTGCGTCACAATTCCAAGTATCTTTACTGGAATTAATAAAAGCTAGCTCGTGGTCCTGATTGCCACACCTTATAAATTGTTCGTCTAAAAAACCTCTTAGTACGTCGCCGACGAAATAACGAAGGCGGTCATTATGTCCTCCATTGAATTTATCACTGCCACAAATTATCAATGTAGAAACGACATAGTAAAAAAGTTTATTTACTGTTTTTACCTCTGCGGTTATTACAGTGGCAACACCCTCTTTTTAGGATAAAAAGCTATTGGTACCGAAACTAAAAGTAATAAAAACTTTTAACTAGGGATAGGTACAGACGAATAAATTATATGCTCCCTTTAATCGTTTTTATCGACAAGGGAGACACTCATTGAACTGTTTTCGATACAACATGTGAATTCGAGCGGATCGCAATGTTTGTCGTTGTATTATCTCTCATCGGATTCGTCAATGTCAGCTCGATAAACGATTCTACTAAATCGGTAATGCATTACCCTTTGTGTGCCTTAACCGCTAAAACTGTTCGTGATAAATGAGACACGTCTAACGTGAGACAATAAATCAGCTTCTTCAACCGGCAAATGATCTCGCGTCAATCTCTTACTTTTCCTTGTAGCTTTTCGTCTTATCTCATTTCCATCGAAGTCTTATTTCACCAGCTAATACTTTTACGATTGTTTTACCAGCATTGGACGGAGAACAACACGATGCTTTAGACGTGACCGTTCAAACGCTAGCTGCATTGTAACAACAGTTCTACAGCTGAGATCCTGAAGGTTAACGCGGGGACGATCATTTGTTAAGGTTTTGACCTCTGATGAACAATGTTACCCTTCGATCGGGCCTGTGATAAATGTGTGCACCTACATTTATTTTGAACGACCGTTCAACGATCCTTTTTTAACCGACATACCAAAAAGGAGGAGGTTCTATGTTCGACATTATGTTTGATTGTTTTTTTTTTTTGTCATACACAAAAAATACCCGCATATCTCCGTCAATTTTGGTCCGATTTTGAAAATTTCTTTTTTTGTTTCAAAGAGTATGTTCCGAAATTGGTCCCATTTTAATTTGGTGAAGATCTGATGAAGAACTTCGGAGATATACATCAGAACTCTTCAATAAATAACGGTAAATCTCTCGGGATTGCTGCAATCGCATGTTTGTTTATTGATTATACCATTTCATAACATAACATCACGCCAGTACGCTCGAAAGGGGTACGTCATTTCATTAGTTATGTGCAAGTTACATGTTATTCGGATACTCTATTCTGGAGTTATAAGTACTTACTAAACAACTTGCCTATTAGGTAGGTAAAACTAAAAAGGGAAAAATAAAAAAAACTTTTTTGCAAAAAAATACTACCGACTTCAAAATAAAAAACTACAAAGTGAAAAATATTTTTTTACAAAAAAGTTTTTTTTGTAGTTTTCTTTTGCTTATAAATAAATCATTATTGAAAGGATTTGTATTGCATTTGTGCAGCGTGCCAGCGGGTTGTTCCTCGAACTTTGTTTTACATAGTGTTTAATGGGTCAAGCTTTTTATCACTGTCAGTGCTTGCATAACGTGTACATGTATCGCGTATCGTTCAGGTGTTGGGTGTACTCCGTTAAGTGTGTCCGGTAACAAGTGTAGGGCTTCGAAACGTTACGAAGTCAGAGCATCCCATGCCCGCGCTTGTTTGTAACATAACGCTTTGTTTCTCACGCGTCGGGTTACTTTAATGTTAAAACAGAATTTGCAAGTGTTACTCGGAATGTGAACATTTGTAGTAATTTGTGAGTATACGAAGCAACTAATTGCGGAATAACCCTTTCTTTATTTCTTTCCTTTTTCTTTAAAAAAAAAAGCGTTGCCCCACACTAGGAATTTCTTCCTGTATCGTGGGTGCGTTTACAAACATATAAATTCACATACACAACACCCAGAGCCGGAACAACTATCTGTAGGTCATACAAATATTTGTTCCGTGCGGGAATCGAAACCGTGACACACAGCGCAGCAGTCAATCAGTCAACCACTGCGCCAACCGAGCGCCCTTTGGTTAGTTTATTTACACAACGTGAATTAGATGTAATAAGTTGTTATCCCACCGTCGTCGTGAATTGCCGGTTCAACACAAAAGATCCTATTTACATTAAAGCATGCCCTTCACAAATAAATCCACTACCGGATTTATTATAAACTTATACAGAGTTTCTTTATTTATAAACGGACCCTGTCTATCTAAATCTTCATCTCATGATAGCTTAGCATATAAATCCTGGAAATTTAGATCAGTAAAGCTTGCGTGCTGGTCTGATTGCGACTATAAACTACTCGTCCTGAAACTAGAAGTGCAGCTAATCCTAACATTATGAGCGCGCGATCAGAGTCCCACTGAAGTATTGTTGTTGATTCGTAAGTAGGCACTGTTTGAGAAGTATGTAGTTATCTAGCGTCAATTTGACAGAAAAATTAAATTGTTATTTGTGCTGTTGGTAACGGATTTTATTTCTTTAAAAGATTGACACCTAACAGTATTGTGATCATCATCATATTAGCTCAGAAGTTCACAACGAGACATGGACCATCTAATTGTCAGCTACGATGAACGGTCGCATGAGAATTTTGCCATAACCACCAAGCCAGCGGCATCTCGCACACGGATTGACATAATTCGCCTTTTACGACACCCACGAGAATAAAGGAGCTGACCTAGTCGTTGTTCTGTCGCCCTCAAGCTAAAATGCCACTATCTTACAAAATTATTATTTTGAGATAGAGATAAAAAACCGGCCAAGTGCGAGTCGGACTCGCGCACCGAGGGTTCCGTACAAACCTCAGCTTAAAGGTATTATAGACCTAAGTATTTGATATGAATTTCAATTTAATACCTCTACGCGTTCATGAGTAAATGAGGGTAGTATAGTAAATTGTAAAATTATTAAAATAATTTTTATTATATTATGTGTTTTTTTTACTCGGATTCTAATAATAGTAAAAAATATTGCTTAGACAGATCAATACAGAATTTTAATATAAAAATAATATTAAAAAAAATAATGTTAACAAAAACAGGAACACCGACTTTCGAAATTGAAGACTTCCAAAAAAAAACACTTCAAAGTGAAAACATATCACTTTGAAGTGTTTTTTTTTGGAAGTCGGTTGTATTTTTTTGTAAAAGTTTTTATTTTCACTTTTTAATTGTGGTTCATAAACAGCAAGTTCCATAGTATGGTACCCATAATGCACAAAGTTATGCCAGAATAGACTACCCGATTACCCGAATAACATTATACTTAAACATAACTGGTGAAATGAGAGTGTACCAAGGTGAACTGTACACATCTGCGTACCCCTTTAGAGCGGAATGGCGTGATGTTATGTTATGAAATTGCGTAAACAATAAACAGGCAACAGTGTGATTGTAGCAATCCCGAGAGATTTGCTGTTGTTTATTGAAGAGTTCTGTTGTATATCTCCGAAGTTCTAATTCAGATCTTCATCAAACTTAAATGGAAGAGAGACCACATGAGAAGCATCAGATTCCTAATAAAAAAGAATTATCAAAATCGTTCACCTAGTAAAAAGTTTTAAGGTGACACACAAAAAAAAAACAGTCGAATTGAGAACCTCCTCCTTTTTGAAGTCGATTAAATACCCACAAAACAAATACCTCTTTAAATTACATAATAATGTATCTAGTAGTAAACACGCTTCGAGCGGCAATCCATCAAAACACGTAATTATAACACGACATTTTGCGAAAAAACCCCGTTTCAAAGAGTATAATGCGCATTACTTTTGAACGGCTTAACCGATTTTCATCAAACATAGCTTAGAACACTCTCGCTAAAGTCTTCCAAACAAAAAAAAATAAGTAACCCAAAATCAGTTCATCCGTTTAGGAGCTATGATGCCTCAGACAGATACACAAATACACTAAGCCATAAAGACACAGATACACACGTCAAACTTATAACACCCCTGAAATATTACCCCCGGTTTTTCCGTCGGGGAAAATCAGCCAAATGTCAGATAGTGGTATTTTAGCTTAAGAATAGCGGTGTTAGGAACTGCACGGGCTAACAATTGAATCGACAATGCATTTCCTTTGCATTCGAATGGCATGCAGTGATACCAGCACTTACTCAAGATATAGCGTCATTATGTGATTGTCAACGGAATCTCTGACCAATTTAAACCTTGTAACAGTTGCACATCTAAACTTTTCTTAATTCATGTTTATGCAACTGTTTCACAATTAATTATACTTCGAGGTCTATTCTGGTTTATTTAGAGCTCTTTTGCTTTTATCTTCTTGATTTGAATGTAATATTGAATTATCATGATTTTCAATAAAATATCTTATTTAATCGCCAATACGATATATTCTTCTGCAGCCCTTGCGTATGTATAGCAGTGTGACTATCACGTGTTTCTTTTGTCTTTACTACAGTTCCCGATTTAACTCGAAAACGTGTTTTAGGTAGGGAACCTAAATCAGCTTCCTAATGCGTCACACGGTCACGTGGCTTAGCAACTGGATGAGAACGTGATTTGACGAAATAGGGTAAAGTAACTGCGCCCAACGCCGCGTGATCTGCGGTTCTGTTGTAAATGTTACGATCCCTTGGTTTTGTATGTAAGTATTAAATCTGTAGCCGGAACGTGAACACGGGCATACTCGTATTCGAAAGTAAACATTTGCAAACCAAAATTGTAGTTGCTAAGATTCTATTTCTCGTTGATGTCAGTTATTCTATTCTGCTCCAGGAAGAATCTTATTATTAAACATTAAAGTCCTTTTATAGACAGTAGGAGTAATAACATGGACATTTATTCGGCTATCACTTGAGCGAAGCCGCGGGTTAAATGTTGTTTGTAATCATCAGTGGGATCCGGTCCTTATAAGTTTTTTCTTTTCATCAAAGCTTCTCAATCCTTAAGCACTACATCATTCTTTTGCTTCCGGGTCATTATGGATTATAACTGTGAACTCCGTCTCACTCTTTTGAGTAACACGATAGATATAGACAACGTTGTTAAATTATTATTTTCACATCTATTCGACCTTAATGATGCATTGACAAATATTTTATTATTATTTATGACGTTCAGTAATTTATAGACACCCACAAATCCTGTTCGATTAAAATTAAAATGCCTTGTGAATCTCTCCATTTGTTTTTACCCACGTATGGGTATTTATCACTGATTGTTATCATTACAATTAACGAATCCCCGGTTTAACAAGCATAAACAGGCTAGGCTTCTCTTCCAATTAAGAGTAAAACGAGCCGAAGCGTCGCCTCGCCTCCGCACCGGTCTTAGGCTATTTTCTACTTAGATTTTTTGTTCTTCGATAATTTCATGCTCATCCTAACGTCCAAGCCTTTCTTTTTTATACGTTTATCTTTTATTTCAAGTTCTTGTGAGCGTCCGATCTTCACTAATAATAAACATTGTTATGAGTTGACAGCGATTACTTTAACAGCGCTACCAATTTTAATGCAATTTATCGTTTTTTGCGCTGCAGGTTGACGACCAAACTTATAGTCTGTAGTTAAGGATCTGATCGGTTAACTGGCTGCCTTACACGCCATTCTTACGTCACGTTTGCGACTGATGTGCTGCGCTTGTAATAAAGTCAGTAACATTGGTTTAGCCGTAAACATCCATCATTTTGAGGTTGGAGGACGAAATGTGGCAGGTGAGCTGCATAGTTTGCAAAACGGAAGATTAATTCGGAACTTTACGACTCTCACCGCCCACTGTATTACTGAATGTCGATTTCATTGCTGTGGCCCCGTCTGTCGCTGTTATTTCAAGAAGTTGATGTTCGAGAACGTCGTATACAGGCATGTATGTCGACGAAGTTTCAGTAAACTTTCCACTGGCATTTCTATTGGTGTTTCTCGCTGAAATTAATGAATAAATCTCACCCGGCACTCTAAACCATTAAAGCCAGCAAGCAATAAATATTTTTCATTGATTAATTATTTTGTATGGCCGTCTGCAAGCGATACAATTAAATACTACTGCAAATATTCTTATTACAAAATTGGTTCGAGTTACGTGTGGCCCCAGGCGAACCGGGCGCGTTGTGAAATTGAAAATATAATTAACACGGACCGCGAACTACTTCATTATAAAATTGAACTGTCTTTTGAACGCCTACCGCATAAATTGTATTAATATTACGTCGCTTATGGAGCTGTTCGACTAACTTGTTCCGTTTCACAGCTACCGGCGCAAGCGCATCTTCGAACATTTTTTCTTAACTAGCTCTTTATAATAATGCGTGATCTAACAAGGTGTCATATATTACATTCCGAGGGTTTGAAATGCTGCTACCGTATTATAAAGTTTCCAATTAAGAATTAAATATTAAAAAAACTAATCGGTCTCTTCCGAAACAAGTCTCAATTTCTGCTCATCGTTAACTCGTGCCCCTCGGCATCAAAATATAATATCTGTAATACAATTTGAAAGGTTACACAGTCGGTAATCAAATCCTAATTGTGAAAACGACGTAACATCATTTTATTTATGACCGACTGACTTGACAACCGTTACAATGATGGTCAATCGTAATTAGTCACACCGAAATGCAAATGTCAACTAGTCGGTCACGCGATACCATCGTTTGCGACCTCTGTATGACGAAACTTTTTATTGATTACCAGAAAACCAACCAGATCCTGCGCATTGTACAGCTGATCTAGATTTTTTTCATTACAATCCAGATTTAAAACCTCTTTATGTTATTGACCTTCGTAATTAATATCAATCTCAAGCACATATGCAAAGTAATTTCAACCTTCTGCGGTTTTGTAACTCCGATACATATAATATTATTTTAATAATGTTGTAATGTAAAGTCAAAGCATTATGAGGTCAGCCGATGTGAACGGCTATTTTTTTATGTTAATTTCTTTTATTGTTAATTGATTTCGATTAATTAGTATCACAATGGATCCATTGAATGATGGCCCTACAGTTATTGACGTTCATTGTCCATCAAATACAAGGTTAGTTAGGTAGTACTAACACCAAAGAAACGTGGTTATTGAAACTTTTTGTGGAACTTCGTATATTTGACCGTCTTTGTTCGTAACTTGGAAAGAATTTGTGATTTCGTGAGTCCAACTCTTCAAGGTCTACAACTGAACTATATTATAACTTTGAAAAATTCTGTATTGAAATATTTATTGCTTCTTGTAAGTTTATGATTACGAGTATTTTATTGCCTGATATAAAGTAGAGCAATACTGTAAATATTATTTTCTTATGGTGCCTACCACAAAAAAAAAACGAATCATTAAATGTATTCAAATTAGACTGAGAGCCAGCACTTTTTGAGCGTCAAAACATTGAAGATAATTACTGTTTTAAATTGCCACCATGATTTTCTTTCGCTAAATCTCAACATAAATCATTATTCAAGAACACATTATGTATCAGGTCGTCCAGTTAGCCATAGCGATGTGTATGTAGGTCAGGCATAATAGGCGATGCCATGGCTCCATCGGCGGGGTTGTTACCAGCCTTGTCCAAGATTGAACTAGTTTTTCTATCAATCGAGACGAGGGCGAGGTGATTGTGAACTACGATACGACACGAACGAGTTTTATGAGAGAAGCGTAGGCGTTCTGTGACCATTGCACTCTTTGACATATTTTTATACGCCTGAGGGTACTTTCGTAAGATGATTAGTAAAGAAAAATTCATTGATTGCCACTAGTTAGTGACGCAACATCTAAAAGCATTTCATTCTTCTACATTCTTTTTTATTTCATTTACACTTAACCTTATCAAGACTAACCATTGTTCTGTATTCTGTCGTAAGTACGAATTTTGAATGTTTTGTAAACTATCGTTGTGTAAGAATTTTGGCTAACCTACTTAGAGAGTTATAGTGCAAACAAGTTTTAGATGATTATTCAGAAAGCGATAAAAATCACATTTGAGAATATATGCTATTGATCGACCTTGACTGTACTACAACACTACAAAATGCAATATTTCAGTAGAATATCGCTTCGTTTGAATGACGTTACATGAAACATTGTGTTGGACGGAAGCCAAGATTATGTCTATACCCGATAATCTTGCTTTTACCAATATGTTGCAATATGTGTCAAGGATGAAGCATTTTATATGAGCTGCCGGCTTTATAATCGACATTCTTATTCTAATTTCTAAATATAAAGTCTGGGAAATATTCGACTCAGTGTTTCAAACGCACCATTGTCTTGCTATATATTTTCGTCTTAACCAAGCCGTGAATTAAAAGGTCGCGTTGAACGAACGCAAATCATTCCTTCCATTGAGGTAATGAACTTTATAGATGTGGCCTTGAACTAATAGAACGTGATTGACGTGCGATCGTTGTCGCTGGAGGACCAAGGTCGCGGTCTTCCCACTAATCCTACTGCGTAGTACTGTTGTCACAGGGAACTCTCGTGTGTTGGTGCTAAAAATTATGTGAGCACGTGCACCGTTGCGGTGTCCGTTAGCTTCCCTTCGAAATGTGCCAGATATCTCAGCTAAGATCGTCTCCGAGCTGTCTTCATTGAGGTCACGAGGTTTACGATTTCACTCAATACGTCTAAATACTCACGCTCCGCAACTGCTGCGCTTGTTGATTTTGGAAACCGTTTTATGTTACCATAAAACTCGCACTGCTATATGCCAACTCAGATCTTTAAAGGGGAAATGCACATCTTTGCGTCATATAATCTCGGAGTGCCATTCGATTTACGACTTGTAAATTATTTATCAGTCGTAAATATAGAATACCATTTCGTAAACGATCTTCCCATTTTATTAACTCAATCAGCTAGTCTCAAATAGCCTCAAGATAAAGATGAGGTACGGTCTACGGATCATAAAATTATACGTGTTTACTTGAATGACAAATATTAAAATGGCTTTATCAGCTTCAGCGGGCGCTGTTATGTATGTATGAAGTGTCTTCGATTTAATGATATCCTCTCGTTTGAACTGCAGTGTAAACTGGATAGCGATTGTTTCTAGTTAATATTTAATAGCCCCATCGGCATTGGTGTCAGGCTCGCTAGAGAATGGAAGGTTGTTGATCGGCACACCTCACCCACCGCCGCGGACGTACAATTTACGCCGCTGCTGCATTCCTGCCCTTAACTATCACACTGTAAGACATAATTAGGCTAGCATCGAATACACCGGCTACATTAATCTACATTCCGTACTTATTCGATTAAGCTTTTACGTGTAAAGAATTTGTCCTGCTTTAAATTACTTTAATGGCAATAACGGTCGCGCGCTACGTCAGACCTAGGTTTTCCTCTGTAAATAAGACATCTTATTATTTATTCTGAGATGTACGATGTTTTTTATGACTGGTGCTCCAATAATTCTTTCGAGATTAAACACGTTATTGATTGAACACAAAAAGTAGCCTTGCATCTGTGGTATTCACGAAGCTATTTAGATGTAATGTAAATCTTAAAGGGCAAAGGCGTGGCATTAAGTACTTCGTACTCGTAAATATATCTGTAGGCGCAGCAGGTGACCTCTTAGGTGTTTAGTTCGTGAGCTTGCATATTTATTGCATCCAATTCTCTACTGGCTTCTATTGTAACTCCGTACAAACGCACGCACTGTAAATCATCCTCAACGTGTGAGACAGCATGTTTCCTTGTTCCCCTGTGGGATTTACTACCGTTCTTACTTTATCTGCCTTGGAAATAAAATAGAATACAAAGCTGTATTTGTTTTTGCTTGGCACAATATTTATATACAGCCCGTAACGACTATCTGTTCCTTGGATAATTTAAATAACCGCATTCTCTTATTTGACCTTCAGTAATGTACGAGTAACAGCTTTGTGGCTACTGAGCTCTAATGCTTTGCGCTCATAATTATTGTAAATGTTAACAATCAACGGTATTGTAGTCTGTACAGTTTGTTTATTCTCTAGTCGATAGCAGATTACAAAGGAATCTGTAATTGGCAACATTTGTCGAGTATAATGATTGCATTTGAACACCACCTGTTTATACGAAATCCGCGTGGGAATCGGCAAGCGCCCGCGGCACCAGAGTTGCGCAAACGCACCGGTCGGCGGCGGCGACGCGGCAACCAACTGAAGTTTCGAAAACGGTTGCGCTTGCGACTGCGCACCTCGTTAATGCTTCGCTGGCAGACGAGTACAGTTACAAGAAATTATTGAAACAATTTAGCAAACGTTCATTTTGAATATATCGCAACAATTAGGCTACCTAGACCAAAACTTGTTATAGCCAACTTAATGCAGGTCAGTTGGATGCTGATTAAATGTACAGCGAATCACTTCAACCCGTTAAGTTGCTTGTTAGAAAGAAAAGATCCTGTTATAATTGGGATCGTGTTTTAATGTTTATCAAGAAATAGCTTTTATCTGATCTTATCTTGATTTTGCACGAATGCGTTTGATAACTAGAGAGCGACGTTATTTCTAAAAGTTTCTTGTATCTTATTCTTTGTAATGTTTCCTGGTATATTTCCAGAGTTTGCCTTCCAACTAGAGTAATAAATAACGTGACCATTTAGTATTTGACTCAAAACGGGACATTGGATGATTGACACAATTCGGATGTGGGATCTTCATAACAGTTTTTTAGTTAAGGGGACAGTTTTCAATACTCAAAAAGACCAAAAAGTATTTTTTTAATGGCTGATATATTTTTAAAACCCTTTCCAAGGCAGGCATAAGAGCAAGCCATCTAGTTTTGCTATATCAGTATTTGTTGATATTCCGTTTCAGTTTCGGCGCAAAACTCCTTTAGAGCTTCAACTCGAATCACATCACATCATCAGCCTATTAATATTCCCACTGCTGGGACACAGGCCTCGCCACAGAGGGAATGGGCCGTAATCCACCACGCGGGCCCAGTGCGTATTGGTGGATGTCACATGTCTTCGAATTTTTGATTCTAGGACATGCCGGTTTCCTCACGATGTTTTCCTTCACCGTTTTGAGAGCAGTGGTGATGAAATAATTTACACAAAGTAAAGCGCCTGCCTTGGCTCGAACCCACGACCTACAAACAAAAAATTACTTCACAATAATGCTTTCGTAATCTAAGGGTAGCCTGTCGGCAGCAGATTTCATTGCATTGTGAATTACATGGGCTCCACATCCAATACCTATTAATGGCTTTTTCAGAGATGATTGTAATTTCGTTAACACATGCGGCGGCCGTCCGGCCGGCTCGACTACTCAAGTTTTCGCGCGGTTTCAGAAAACGGGACAATTTTGCGTCCCAGAGTTCATTTCGGGGACACCGGGACTCGTAATTATAAAAACCGGCCAAGTGCGAGTCGGACTCGCGCACTTTGGGTTCCGTACCATTATCGCAAAAAACGGCAACAAAATCACGTTTGTTGTATGGGAGCCCCACTTTATTTTTAATGTTATTCTGTTTTTAGTATTTGTTGTTATAGCGGCAACAGAAATACATCATCTGTAAAAATTTCAACTGTCTAGCTATCACGGTTCATGAGATACAGCCTGGCGACAGACAGACGGACCGCGGAGTCTTAGTAATAGGGTCCCGTTTTTACCCTTTGGGTACGGAACCCTAAAAAGGGACAGTACCGTTCAAAACAACGTCTGGCCACGTTAGTAATAAACGAAGTTGTTTGATTCATGGTATGCAAGCTTCTGCGTAGTTTGCACAAACATCTATCATTCCTAGATAAACCCAGTCACAGCTCGCAGCCCAGGTAATTAACCTGATTAAGTTAAGCCTACAACGCTGTTTTCTAACCTATAAACCTACAGTACAAAAGAAGAAAGTCCCGATATTTTTCCGTCGTTCATAAATCATAATCTACGCACGTCAGAAGCTTTATTTGCCTACACACACGGAATTGTTAAGACAAACAGCGCAAGCCAGCTCCGTAAACGCTTCCGTTGCTCACTTCGACTATTGTTTGCACAAATAGGTGACAAACAACACAACGAGTGAATGCGACCTCCGTAAACGCTTTTCACTGTCCCTCGATTGTCGTTAATTTAGAACTGTTTCGGGCTATTGTAAAAGTGAAATCTTAAACGGTTAGAGCGACTCTCAATAGTGAATGATCCATTTTCACAGTAGTTAACACTGAACTTGAGCAGAATACACACTTTTGTTGTTTATTTTTATGGTTTTTTTTTCGTCGTCTATGGTGAAAATGAAAGCAGTCTGCTAAGTGTGGTTTGGAAAAATATATTCATATTTAATTTATGTTCTGGAGAAGACACAGAAACAGTTACGTTCTCTAAGCGACCTTGGCAGCTTTTTTATTTTTGCCCATTCTAGAAAAATAGAAAGAAAGAAAGAAAAATTGTTTATTCTGCACAAACTAAACGCACAATACAAAATAAAGAGTGGCATTCACTTAAGGTACAAATTAGCCAAAAGCCTCGTATTTAAAACAAAAAATTATAAAAGTTTGTCAATTTTGTCTATTATTTATCTTATCTTTTTTTTGTCTTTTATTCTGTCCCACTGCTGTGCAAAGGCCTCCCCCAAATCCTTCCAAGTATTCTTTTCATAAGCAACCTCGGACCAGTCACTTGGTAGCTTATTGAGGCAAAAACAATTGTACATTTTAAAATCCATTGTACTCTTTATTTGCTAAAAATCAAGAATACCTTTGACGAACATATCTATAAAAAAAACTTCAGAATTTGGCTTCTTTACAAAAAGTATCCCAATTAATATTGTTTTACTAAAATACCGCACGACTTGATGAGTTTGTGCAAAAAATCATAAAGAATCATAATGTTATTCACTGCTATAAAACTGACATGAATATTGATGATAAATTTAAATTCGCGTGTGAGGATATTGAATATGTTTGGACTATTTTGAAAGATGTAGGTCACGATATAAGATAACCATTCAAATGCTTATGGTAATTCATCTTCATATTGATATGACGTTGAGTTTCGACCGGTTTTTGTTCATTATCATCATTTCAGCCGAAAGACGTCCACTGCTGGACTTAGGCCTCCCCCAAGCGTCGCCACATGGACCGGTCCCGTGCGTCTCGCATCCAGCGGATCCACGCAACCTTCACCAGGTCATCAGTCCACCTATTGGGAGGCCTTCCAAAGCAACGTCTGCCTGTTCGCGGTCGCCACTCCAGAACTTTTCGGCCCCATCGGCCATCCGTTCTGCAAGCAATGTTCCCTGCTCACTGCCACTTAAGTTTGGCTATTCTTCGGGCTATATCGGTAACTTTGTTTCTCTTGCAGTTGTCTTCATTTCTGATTCGATCACGCAAGGAAACTTCGAGCAGTTTTTTTTTACTTATATGAAAATTGCATTTTCGTATACACAAATGCAGTAGTTGTTAACTTACACTTTATTAAACAAGGCGATGTAAAAAGGCTTATCAAGTCTTTGCACATAAAAACAAAACAACCTAACTAGTTTCCGGATTCCCCTTTACTCACTTTTGAACACTGACCAAGTTTTAACACAGAATCACGGGCTGAACTCCAACACTAATGTGATTATATTAAATCCTAAGCGTTTTCATGTCCTGTATATAGAGAAGCGAGTGCGATTGTGAAGCCCACGGGCAACAAAGTAATTATTAAGCAATCTGTGCCACAGAGCTTTCTGCAGCTTACAGATGTGTGACGAACAGACGACGCCGCTTAAGTAAGCCTAGTATGCAATCACGGATCTTTTCAACGCGTGTAGGATTAAACGACGAACCTGTAATAGCAGCTTGTTTGCACATTGCCTGTAATAGTATACGCCATAATTACTTCTTGACGAAACCGACTGCATAAAACCGTTTAATCTTTACAACAAATGCGATAGTGCTAATATTATTTAATTAGCGTACAACATTCAATTACCGTTATTTACTCCATGCAATTATCGAAGCAAAAGTTGAGTAACAGTTTTATTTATCTGGAAATCATAACCGTTCTCATTTATGAACAAGATTAATAGTAGCAAAGTTTGAGATGAGAGTCTTAATAATCATATCTACTTAATGACTTCGATGGATTCTTCATTGCCTAATTATATCGCTGTCAATTATTCAAGCGGTCATAATTCCTTTATGCATTTAATCAATTTGCGAGGTTGATCAGCCACAATCAATTCCATCGCTAAACGTTGATAATTAAACTAGTTGATATTGTTAGTTCACTTCCTATTTCGGCAGCGATATAAATATCTTGGTCTAGGTGCCAGTTGACTTACGTAAGCGCGTTCTTTCGCGTTCGTTCGCGTTCTAGTATCTTTTGTATTTTTTACATCAGTCTAGTATTGGACTTCTTTGCGTCTGTAATACTTACAATATTTTATATAATACGTGTACATTACTTTATTCATCCTTCTATCTCACACGGTTTTACTCTGGCATGCAGCAATCAGATATTAAGTTCAAACATTGTAATTTTACGAGAAGATGGGCGGGTTGTTAGCCCATTATGGTAAACTGCACGTGTACAGCTTCTCTGGCAGCTTGTTAGGTTTTAGAGTATTGTAAACCGTAGTAATATGATAATTTATATAGCAGAACTGCTTAACAATCGCTCAAATATGTCCCTTGAAACATAAAATATTAATGCTCATTGTTATACTAATGTTATGAGCTCCTTTAGGCTTACCTAGACATTGAAAATAGCATAAGAATTTAATAAAGACTATTGATTATAAAACAATGGAGCTTCTAATTAGTGCCTAGCACCCAACAATACCATACTATACGATATGTTTGGCATGCTACGTATATTTAACATATGTCCATTAGAAACTGTAAATGAGTTTCCACTGAGTACAATACCGAATTAAACTCTTACTATGTCACTGAATACATTGTTATACCGTGGGATAACGTCACATTAATTACCACAATACAGGCATTTTCTGCACAAATTGAAAATGTAGCATGACGTATTGTTTGGATTGTTTCATGCAGTTCTTTGTTCTTCGCTGGAACGTGCATGCATACTTGTCTCTGTTCACCGTACATCGTACCAAACGAGAGCGAGAGAGATGGAACAGTGTGTCAGTGGGCGCAGGTGAACGGCCGGCATACATTCGCTTATCAGCTGCCGACCGGTAGTGACGTCCCTACGCACCTGTCGATTTCTACATCTCAATACTTAGTATTAAAGTTGTCGGATGCCGCATTAAATTACCGGTTATTGGTTAACTTATGCAAATTTAATATCCTCAACGAATCGTCATCAAATCTCAGGCATATTCCTAACATTTTATACTTGCGGCTACAATAATTTGTTATTGAATTTGTATTAATACGCAGTCGAATTACACGTCTGAATAGATAAACGATAATAGAAAACGTCATCGATATCGATAAAACATTAGAGTGCGATGCCGTAGTAATAGGAGTTTTGTCATCTCGAGACGATTAAATATAATTGAATCTGCCGAGTAGCAAGTTCGAACCAATCTAACCTCTCACGAAGTCGAGCGCTGTTCTGTGCCGCAACGCCGAAGAGTATTGTACCACTCGCTGGGGATTTCGCAACAAAATATTATGATTACGATATTGCACAATTCGAATATCGACACAAACAGTTTTCAAGAATGCCAAATGTCAGCTTTCTTGAAAATCTGGATGTCCTTAACACAATCTTCTGTCGATCGGTATTCAATATTCCGATGCGCTATTATATCAACATTGTCATGGTTTTTTATGCATTCTGTAATTGACTTGTAATCGAAGCCTTCTAATTGTACTGCGAATCGATAAGTAAACTGGTTCTTTTTCATTTCAGGTACGTATCATCGGACAACTGCGTACGGTTAATTGGAGCCGGGTATGTACACTAACCGTTTTAATAATGACGGTCGTTGCTGGTATGAAAGTCAATGGACTGTACCCTGATTGCAAACCTGTAACGACTCCTTCGAACAGACTCAATGTCGACTAATGTAGACTCTTCTTGTTTGATTTGGGCTCGGCAACAATTTATGTTGTATTTACTATAGACTGTCGGACACCACACGGGGATTTTAATGATCTCATCGTTACTCGAGAACGAAGTCGAGTAGTTAAACGTATTCGAGTGTTAATATCATTAAAGTCGTCACTGAATTACAAATAACGCTATTAATCGAAGGTAAATAGGGCTTGGAGGTCACGTCTAGAGGCGAAATATCACTGGAGCTTCAACCAACAGCACTAGAGTAAATGTCTTATGAATAAATGTACAATTCATCAATGTCAATGAGAAGAATTTCCTTCTCTTAGCTGTATTTCGCTACTGACAGACTTGATTGCTAAAATCAAGATTTCAAAAATGTTGAAATCTTTTTTGTCTGTGCCCATTTGAGGAACTCATTAGCAAGTAAAGAAGTGAATAGCGATTTTTGGTAACAATAACTGCATGTCAGTGTCCACAAAAACATTTTTCAGCTAATCCTCCAGCGTCGGTGTCACAACCACTGCTCCAAGGACGTCTGTGGACTGCGATTGACATTGTTTATTGTGTACCCCCTTCATTTGTCAGCACGTTGCCCAAGAATGACATGTTGTATGAGCTCTTGCAAAAACCTAGCGCTTGGGAATATACGCCCGTATAATTGGCAATTGTTTTCTAAGAACCCAGTGCTTACTCGTTTCTGAAGCAAGGTTTCGACCGACCTTTCCCCTTGCTTTGTGTATAATCCTAGCCGGAAAGTTGATGCCACGATGAAGACGTTATTAAAACTTTGTTTGTATTTGCATTTTATAAACTGAATGCAAATAGAAAATATAAATTGGTTGAGAACGCTCGCTTAATAGCAGAGTTGAACCTTTATCGACGTATTACTGTCGCGTGTTACTCGTACTGTACTATCTTCATTGATAATGTCAGTCACCGCTTACATTTACGTCGTCTATTTCGTTTTAAAGCTATCAGCTTTATTTATTGATTGACGTGTACTTTAATATTTAAAACCGAGGTGTTATTATAATGCACCTTCTAATTCTATATTAGACGTTTTGATTGATTATTCATGAATAATATTACGTGGTGTTACAGATTCGTTGGTTTGAAATTGATCATTTATATGCATGTATTTATTTACGGGCCTTGTTATAATAATTATTTCCTTATTTGACTGGTATCGATATCAGTCGTGACGCGAAGTTTTTCTACAACTGTTAAAATATTCATTAGATGACTCGTGTGATACATACTGCATACGTCCGGTTTAAACTTTTTATGGTATTGGCCAATTATGTAAAGAGATTTTTTTTTAATCTGGCGGAGGATAAAAGTGAAGAAAATTATAATAAATATATTTCTTTAACATTACCATAACAGCAAAAAAATCGTTTTCCTACTGAGTTTGGGACTTACTGATGACGCTTTTTCCTTTTCATTTGACGTTAAGGTCGACGACGATGTTGTAAGCTCAGGGAGGCATATTGTGTACACTGAAAAAAAAACCGGCCAAGTGCGAGTCGGACTCGAGTAGCATTATCGCAAAAAACGGCAAAAAAATACACGTTTTTTGTATGGGAGCCCCACTTAAATGTATTTTTTATTCTGTTTTTAGTATTTGTTGTTATAGCGGCAACAGAAATACATCATCTGTGAAAATTTCAACTGTCTAGCTATAACGGCTCATGAGATACAGCCTGGTGACAGACAGCCGAACAGTGGAGTCTTACTAATAGGGTCCCGTTTTTACCCTTTGGGTAAGAAACCCTAAAAACGTTTTCCTAGTGAGTTTGCGCGTTGGGACTAGGGAGTTTGACTTACTGATGACGCTTGTTCCTTTTCATCTGAGGTTAAAAGCGGCTACACACGACCCTAAAATCACTGGCGATATCGAGACAGTGAAATCGGGGCTGAATCGGCGATAAAATTGTCTCTACTCTACACACGTCCTTGCCTGTCAGTACGTAACCGACCGTGCTACAGACTGCTCGTTTTTCCGAAATGCCGCCGACGCTCTCAAAACAGCAGAAAATAGGAATTGTCTTGGCACTTACTACGGTGCCACCTAACCAGAGACGAAAAAGGAGGATCTGGGTTAAAAACTGGTTAATGAAACGCCATGAATTAAGCCACATGAACGTCATGAGACATTTAGAAGCAGATGATTTCAGAAACTTTTTAAGAATGGATATTGAGTGTTTTGAAGAGCTCCTCAATATGGTGACACCATTTATACAGAAACAGGATACCGTAATGCGAGAATCCATAAGTCCGAGAGAACGACTTACAGTTACTTTACGTTTCCTAGCAACTGGACAAAGCTATGAAGATTTGAAATTCAGTGCCATAATATCGCCGCAACTTATGTCCACAATGATTCCAGAGACATGTTGTGCTATCTATAATTGTTTGAAACACTTTATTAAGGTAAGTAGACTGAATTCTTATAGAATAATTAAAACATCCATTTAAAAGTTTTATTTTATTTATTTATATTAAGCAAAAACATACAAGGTATTTACTACTATTTGTTTTATTTTTTATTAAAGATCAAAAAATCCTTCATGTCTGAGCCAGTTCCTCTTTGAACTGTTGTGTCACTTGTACAGTTTGGAAATTCAGTGGTAAGATCTATGTCGGTCGACGATGAATGTGTCGCGTTGGTTGGATTTACGTATTCAGAAGAAGGTTGTTCAAATGTATATTGTGGGATAGACTGTAGAAATGGTTGTACAGTGGAGTTATACTCTGGAGATGCTTGAGGGAATTGTGACATCATATGATGTTGGGGTGGTTGAGGAGAAGGTTGTACCGTATGCTGTGGAGGTGTTTGAGGGGATTGTGGTATAATAAATTGTGTAGATGATTGAGGGGACGGGTGTATCGCATATTGTGGAGATGGTTGAGGAGACGGTTGTTCCAGATATTGTTGACATGGCTGCGGTGATGAATTTGTCACCGAAGAGCCAGAGGAATAATGATAGTAGCGATGTGGAATGCGAGGATGTAATACTGTGTGTTGTGGAGATAAAGTGATACTAGATTCGTCTGTCAATTTGCAAAGTTTTCCGTAAAATAGGGCATCATTGAGAATTTTTTGGGCAATCACTTGTTGATGGGTACTCAGGTTTTTTAATTGAACGCCTATTGACTTTCCTATTATCTCCCAATCATCGTCTTGTCGAGTCATCAGTGTCTGAGCAGCATCCAGCAGTTTTTCTTGTTTACTTTGTATGGACATTTTCTGCTTCTTGGGCTGTGAACTTTTTCCAGAGTCCGCGGGCCCCTCTTTATCACATATTTCTGTATTTATAATTTGTGTGGATGATGTCGATGCTGATATATCTGGTGACGTAACGTTCCCTTTACTTTCTGTTTCAGATGCCTGCAACGCAAAGTGAATGGAAAGATAATGCTAAAATGTTTGAAGACAAGTGGCAATTCGATCACTGTGTTGGTGCAATAGATGGGAAACATATATCCATAGAAAAGCCACCGAGGAGTGGCACGTTATTCTATAACTATAAAGGCTTTTTTAGTACAGTTCTGTTCGCCGTAGTAAATGCAAATTATGAGTTTATGTATATACATACTGGCATTAACGGAAGCGTCTCTGATGGCGGTGTCATAACTCATACATCACTGTATAATAAATTAATAACAGATAAGTTACATCTACCACCATCGTGTACGTTACAGGGCACAAATATTTCAGTGCCCTACACGTTTTTGGGAGACTCAGCATTCGGCATTAATAGACACATTATGAAGCCATACCCATTTAAGAACATAACTCACGAGAAAAGGATTTTCAACTACAGATTATCACGAGCAAGGAGAGTAGTTGAAAACGCGTTTGGAATTTTAGCAGCACGTTTTAGGATATTTCGTCAAAGAATAAGTGTGCACATTGATAATGTCGACAAAATTGTGCTCGCTTGTTGTGCCTTACATAATTATTTAAGAACAAAGTCAAAAAATTATATCACAAAAACATGTGTCGATGCTGAAAATATCAATGATTCTACTTTTCGTTATGGTGACTGGCGGGAAGAAACCACAGGACTTGTATCTCTAGCGCAAATCAGTGAAAAAGAGCGCAATAATGAAGGCAACAACGTGCGAAATAAATTTACAACTTATTTCAATGGACACGGCAGAGTTTCTTTTCAGGAGGATATGTTGAGAGTAGTTCCTACATAAATTTAGTGTGTACCTGACAAATAAAACATCAGTTTATAAATTGCATATATTTTTTTCTTACCTCATCCAAAGTATCCGTTCCAGGTCGGCATGGCTCCGTCGTCCCCTCTAGGAATTGGAAGAGGGGGTAATACCATAACGCTGGTACATAGATGTCACTGGACCCCGATCCTGTTTGCTTGGAAGCATTCACCTGAAACACGTGAATTGAGATGTACCAAAAAGCGTGAGCTTAAAGTAGGTAGCTCTATTTAAGAGCGTATAACCCTCTTTTGGCGGGAAAATGAGAAAAAGACAAATATCTCGTGATTGAGAAGGAATTTTAGCAAAGTGCTCTATTCATCGACTGGGTAGGTGTATTTACAATTTTTTAATACATTTTACAAAGTTTTATATTATTTAATGAAGGAACAAACTAAAAAAAAATGAAATATTGCTTTTTTTTCGTTCACGAGATATTTGTCTTTTTCTCATTTTCCCGCCAAAAGAGGGTTATAGGCTCATAATATTCTACATGATCTTACCTTCTTCAGCTCTCTTCCATACGTAGTACGCATATTCTCAAGTTTTTTCTTGAAGTCAGCCAGCGATGTATCTCTGCCGATCTCTTCATTAAAAATTTGCACTAGCATTTTGAATGCCTCCTGTCTCATGTCGCGGTTGAAATAGTCTTTTTGTTTTTTGTCCCACAAATATGGTAAATCTTTAAATAAATCAATGACTTTTGTCCACGCTTCTCGCTCATTTTCCTTCGCCATATTTTCGAAATAAAAAATAGTAGCCGTAAGCACGTCGTATCGCCCGTGGCGACAATAGTAACCGCAAGCACGTCGTATCGCCGCAGCGCTCGAGCGCAGACTGCGCAAAAATCAGTCCTGATTTCGCTACACACGTCCTGACAACGCTCCCTGAGCCGATAATCGTCCCTGAATCGTGAGCTCGCCCGTAGCGATTTAGGGATGAAAAAAATCGGGTACGATTTGCCTACACACCAGGCGATTTATGATACGATCTATGGTCCTCCCCACCACTGTCCCGATATTGCCAGTGATTTTAGGGTCGTGTGTAGCCGCTTTAAGGTCGACGAAGATGTTTTAAGCTCAGGGAGGCATATTGAGTACCCTGAAATAAAACAAAAAGAAAACACATACAAACCGTGTAATAAATCAATTTGTGGTTAGTATTGAATACTAACCACAAATTGATTTATTACACGGTTCATCGTAAATAGCGCTGCACATACGATGGATCCATACTTTATTACCTTAATGCTGTAAGCTGTTCTGTCGTTTTCCTACCAGTCCTGCAACAAACAACTCCCATATGTGTGGGCTCTAAAGTATCAGATATCTTTAATGCCATTTTATTTACAAAATTATAACCTGCAACTTGGCTAACCCGCGGCATCATGTCTTGATTACAGTCAAAGCAGTAAAATCAAATTGACAGGCATCTTGCCCTTGGTGGTTAATGTTAACTTCGCATGTAAGTTGCGAGCAGCCTTGTTATTATGATGTGCGAACTAAATATTAGTCGTCTAAGTACATAAAGCAATGCTGGGATATCACGCAATGTCCTTGCAAACTACCTGCCATTATTTTTTAGAAGATTTTGATGCGTGTTTGACGGTGATTCTTATAATCTTCTCGTAATAAATCTGACGACTTAAAAATTGCTTAAAAGCTGCATCCGATCAAATGAAAACGAAAGGTCCTGCAAGTGTAGCCAAGTTGACAATCTACAGTCGATAACGCTAGTAGAAAACGAATCAATATATGGGAATGACACATCTGAACGTTAAGTCACGTGGTCAGACCATACAAATAGAAGGCGTTAACGATTGTAGAAAGCGATACGAAATGTTTGTAACTTGGCTAGGGAACGTTGAGTAAGAAAACAATTAATGGAATTCCGATAGTGGATCCCTCACCAAAGAATGCATATCTGAAACTTTATAAGCGAGCCGCACCTACTCACTCAGTTATTGACGTTTAACCCTAATGCTTGCTCAAAAACCATGCCAACTCGGCCCCTCTTAATAGGAGAGGTTCTAAGAGATTATGACTTATTAATAAGCCATTAGTTGTATTTTGTATTCGTGAGCATTAAAAAGCCCGAAACTTCGGCATTTGCCGGAGAGTTTACCGCAGGAGGGCGACCTTTATTGTATTCGATACAACACCTGCAAGGTAGAAAATTTATGTAACCCGTTGTACAATCGGCAAAAGCATATTTGAAGTTTTTTTGTGTACCTATTTGTCTTATTTAAAACTTTGTGAATGTCAACTAAGAAGTAAAGAGTAGTTTCCTTTAAAAGCCCTTCTTTATTCGGTCTATAAAAGCATAAAATTGTATTCAAGTATCTACTAAACAAAGTGCATAGCAAGTGTTCTTATTTTTTTATATACCAGTCAAGTAGCTAATGCATATGTGTAATTTGTAATTTAAATACTTGTATCACTTGTACACATTAAAAGCTTAAAGGATTATATTTTACATGGAGTGTCTTACTTTTTAGGGTTTCGTACCCAAAGGGTAAAAATGGGACCCTATTACTAAGACTCCACGATCCGTCTGTCCGTCTGTCACCGGGCTGTATCTCGTGAACCGTCATAGCTAGACAGTTGAAATTTTGTAAATTCACAGATGATGTATTTCTGTTGCCGCTATAACAACAAATACTAAAAACTGAATGAAATAAATATTTAAATGGGGCTCCCATACAACAAACGTGATTTTTTGCCGTTTATTGCGATAATGGTACGGAACGTTTCGTGCGCGATTCCGACTCCAGTTGGCCGGTTTTTCTACAAGATGTAGCAGCATGTCACGATACCTTATGTACCTATAAAATACGTACGTTATTATACGAATTTTAATAATTGCAGTTTGCAGGTCAAAAAATTAATCCTTATGATTAAAAAAATACATAGTAATCCAAAAGCAATTTGCATGCAAAAAGAAATCCAGATGTGAGTCGTTCTATTTCTAGTTTTCAATTGAAATCCACAGTAACAAAGTATAAACATTCGATCAAACTGACGTTTTTGACAGTTATCCTATATCTTTCAGCCACCATTTTTATCGCAATGTTGCCAGTTAGCTATTTATTACGAGCGCAACACACGCACGATGTATGCGCTCAATTTCAAATTGAAACTGTGAGATACACTCCAGACGTGCATAATTACCATTGCAATAATTCAATGGCTGGTCTTAGTGCATCGATATTCAATTACACATAGCATTTAAGGGATTCACCAGTAATTAAAATGTCAGTTTAAAAATTATATCGCAGTACAACCTTTGTGGCGTATCTATACTAATAATAATATTATAAAGCTGAAGAGTTTGTTTGAACGCGCTAATATCAGGAACTACTGATTGGAATTGAAAAATTATTTTTGTATTGGATAGTCCATTTATCAAGGAAGGCTATAGGCTATATAATATCACGCTACGACTAATAGGAGCCGAGCATAAATGTAAAATGTTGCAAAAACGGGCAAAAATATTCTTTTTTGCTGCTTCCGTTGCATTCGCTGCGTATGCGGTTAAAGTTACGCAACATTTATGTATGTAGGGTAGGTAGGTAGCCAGTTGACGGGAGCGAAGCCGCGTGGGACAGCTAGTTTGTTAATATGCCCGAAGTTGTAGTCTCTTATCAGAATAAATTGTCGAATTTAGAAATTTTAAAGTCAGGCCCATAATTATAACTCCACTCAGCAAGTCAGCACAAATGTAATATGTGTCCTGAATAATTTTATAACTAAATTCTCTCTTTCATCTTGATAAAAAGTTTCCAATTGGGACGTTAAGTTGTAGTTAAACTTGTTTCAAATTCAGTCTCAGAACTAGTTCCAATTTTGGGACAAAGTCAAAGTCAAATATATTTATTTCAATTAGGCCAATAAGCGGCACTTTTGAACGTCAAAAATTAAATGTTAATAAAAAATGTACAAGTAATAAAAATTGACTCTACCGTGCATTCGGAAAGTAGCTTGTTATGGAGAAGAACGCACAAGAAACTCCATAGACAAGGACTGCGATGTCGAAAATTAAACTTCGAGTTTTAGTTAGTATCTAATTTGGTCTTAATTTCTGCTTAGAATTTTATGTTTCAAAGAACAATTAATGTATCTAGATTGCCTCCCTTGGGAGCACTTTAGAATTGAGGTTAAGTTTTGGTAATGGTTTAAATTTGTAGCCGAAGAATTGCCAAACTTAAGTTGCAGTGGGCAGGGTACATTGCTCATAGAACAAATGGTTGATGGGACTGAAAAGTTTTGGAGTGCAGACCAGGCCCCCTAGCCAAGTTACAAACGTTTCGTATCGAAACTCTTTCTTTCGTTAACGCCTTCTATTTGTATGGTCTGACCACGTGACTTAACGTGCAGATGTGTCATTCCCGTACATTGATTCGTTTTCTACTAGCGTTATCGATTGTAGATTGTCAACTTGGCTACAACTGCTGGTACCGGCAGATTTAGCATTGGAAGGCCTTCTTCTAGGTGGACTGATGTCCTGGTTAATTCTGCGGGAAGGTATTCCGCGAGACGCACGGACCGTACGGTGTGCCGGTGCTTAGTGGAGGCCTATGTCCAGCAGTGAAAGAAAGAAAGAAAAATATTTATTTGTGACCCGCACAGGAGACACGAGAAATAAGTATAAAAATTACACAATAGTCAAAATAAAAAACCCCGTGCGAGACCAAAAAGGCTCCTATCTCAGCATGTGCAGCGATATCCAAAAAGGAAATAACCCTGCGCTGATATTCTGATAGGGCCCACTGTTCATGCCACGGACACACTTACGGAAACGGAAAATACAATAAAAAATTAAATAAAATAGTATATATAAATAACAAAAGAAATATAATAAACACAGAAAGTGGGTCAAAATATGTGTAAGTATATTTATTTATTTATTCAGGACCTCCAACGAAAGATGTACACAAAAAAACACAATGTATCATTAATATTAAGTAATGACAAGTGCACTCCCTCAATTATAGGAGGCCACAGCATGCGTAATTAAATTAAAATATAAATTATTTTCTAATTCTAGAACTAATTAGAAGCTAAAATATAAATTCTTATTAAAACATATAAAAGAAAAACAAAAGAAAACATGACATACCTACTTATAAAAAGAGACTATCCTTATATATAGTTAACCTTAGGATTTACCAACATTATGGCAAACCAGACGGCAAAAATCTACACGAGTAACAAAATGCTAAATGTATACTTTTTATTGTTACAAACAGTATCAGGTTAAACAATTTTAAAATAAAAACAATTTTAAAATAAAAACATAATGGTAAACTGAAATGAAAAAATAAATAAAAATATATTTGTTACAGAGGGTAAGGCACTTTTAAAATAAATTATTTAAGATATAATATAAAATTAAATTCAAAATCTAAAACAATAAAACTATAAAATAACTTAAAAAATAAAAACTCACAAAACCTCAACTAATGACTTTTTAAATTTAGGTAATGGCTCACAAATGTCAATGTCATAAGTTTTCGACAAAGTATTATATTGCCTACAGAGTCTGTGTACAGCGGCATAGTGACCAAGATTGGTTTTTGTATATTAATAAAACATATTAAATGTAGGTAGACCTATTATAGATTATTTGTCGATATCATAGACAAACGAAGCGCGGACCAAAGAGTAAGTAATTTATTAAATATGGAAGAAATCTATTAATACACACACACACACAACATCACATCACCACACTCATCATCATTCATCTTTCGACTGAAATGATGATGAGTGGTTTCGATTTCTATACTACATTAGTAAACAAAGCTTGTCTCGCAACAATGGCTTTCAAATTGACAAGAAGTGTGTTAAATTTCTTTATACCTCGTCACTCATTCGCATGCTCTCGTGACTGTGTATGACGTAACTATTTTCACCGTCTGAGACACGCCTCGCTTGCATAATAATAAGTTCGCGTTCATTTCGCACGATTTTATGGCAAAAAATCCAAGTCGCTACCTAAGCCGGCGAAAACTTACATAATAATAGTTATTTGTTAACTTACCTGCCCGATAAGATTTTCAGTATTGAGCAGTTTTTAAAGTTGAAAGCGTTTTGGTTAGTTTTATAGGATCGAACATTTTGCTGATGAAATTCGTTGTGGTTTTTAAGGCGAATAAAGATATGCTCCTGCTCTTCCCACAAATAAATAGACTACAGAACATGTCCTTGGGTGATTTTACTGAAAATTTAATATACATTCGCACATTCACCCTCCCAAATGCAACTTTAAATACAAAATGTAGTAAGCTTTTGTCCCGAAGCCGTAGTTTTTCTAGCGTGCTCAAACAAGAAGGAAAACACGCACGTAGACCATAGTAGTTTCCTTATGGTGTCCGCTTTAATCAAGATTTACGTGTTATCTGACAAACGTTATTGAAACGTCCCGGTTATGGCGCGAATCTAAATCATACACGTGATTTTATGAGATTATAATTTGCAAAGTAGTTTATGTAGAGCTGATACACGCCTTCCCGTTATCGATTTCAGGTTAGTAGATAAGTAATGGGTGGAACCGCTTCTGGGTTACGATAGATTGATTAAATTTATGTACCGTGTGGGCTTAACTGAGGAACGACCACCCGTTGCATCCGGTGGTGTCTTTTGCCGATCAAAAAGCTATCAGCTTAGTCATTACCGTCCACTTGCGTGCTGTTAACATCAACACTATCAACTCAGAGCTCTGGAAAAGTGTCATTCGATGTCAGCGAGGGCGATGATGCCAAAATGTCAGGCTTTATCACGTGACATTTCTATAGCGATTGTCAATTTTCAATCGCAACGCTTTCATTAGACAATTAGCTTCTGCCAGCAGCTTCGCCCGCCTGAAAGTCGAAAGTATCCTATGTACTATTCGTGACTCTAATCTATCTCTCTGCCAAATTTCATCCAGATTCGTTCAGCCGTTCTGGCGTGTAGAAGTAACAAACACACACACTCACAAATTTTCGCCTTTATAATGTAAAGTGTTCAACATTGAAGTTGACCAAGTTATCATGGCCTATTGAAAAGGAAATATTCACAACTAAAGCGGATAGTTAAGAGCCATTATGATAGATGCATTACCGTTTCTTTGCCGAACATGTTATACATACATAGGACATAGGGCAGGAAAGCAAAACCGCCTGATCGAATATGTATCATTTGTTTTGTTATTACCAGCTTATCCATGTTCCACTTAACGTTGAACAGGATAACGACAAGGAAAGATAAAACGTTGACAAAAATACACAAACAAAATTTATTGGGAACGCGGAATTGTTTTGATACGCACTCAATGAAACTAGGTGACTAGTTTACCAGAGCATTTAGCGAAATGTTATCTTACTTATTATTTCGTGCTTTAAAAATATCGTTATATCAATGTTTTACTTGGTTTTTGTTTTTTTGGTGGCACATGTGTTGGATCATTCGGTTCCCTTCATGATGGTTGAGCTGAGTGGTGCCGATCCATGCGTGATGTTCGTGAACGGGCGCCATCAGTTGGGATTGGTCATAACTTAGCTGTCTCGGCCTGTTAAAGTGCTTTTTTAAATTTGTTTTTTAATTTGTTACTCTAGACGCTTTTACGTACACGTCTTTTTACATACATAAACTCATGCCTTTTTCCTATGGGGGTAGGCAGAAACTACTGCCACGATCCTTACATACTTCTTTTGCTTCACTCACATTAATACATCTAGTCATACACACACGCCGGTTATTTTACATCGTTCTCACATATATGTATTTTTCAACAAGAATGATGTAACCAAAAACTTGTAATTAAAACTGATGGAAAAGAGTGTCCGGGGAGTTTCTTGCAAATTCTTCTTCATTGAGACCTACAGACGCTTGCGAATTTGCAACTAGAGTCATCTTTTTATTAATTTTTTGTTTGACAATTCTAAAGTACTTCTAAAGTTTACTTGAATTAAATACCTTGATTTTGATTTTACCCAAGAGACGTATTTCGGCCACCCCGTTACCGAGATTCGTGCCGGTTTAAGTCTCGACTGGTTTAGGTTTGTTTAACCGATTTCGTGGTTATAAATAAAGCGGCGTCTCAGTTTTACTAATTATATTATTAGTGTTCGGCAATACATATATTACCATACGACTATTAACGAGGTTACGATTGACGAGTCGATTTAATTTTTTTTAGCTTACGTTTACATAAATTTGTTGATATATCGGATATAACGTTTTCTGGGTCTATTGGGAAAGGAAACTCATTAGACGGCTTATATTACATCACATGGAAAGTGCTTCTTGATTGCTATTATTAAACTGTAAAATTTAGGAGCTTCAATGTAATTGCATATTTATTTAATATGCGCAATAAACATACACATAAACGATTGTTTTAATACACAAATCATAAATATTAAATCTAAGCGTCTTCTTTATGTATATGTGAGTACAATTGATTTATGTAACAACACTAGAATACATTATGTGCCATACAAAGTTTTCCTCAATGACGATTAAAACGATTTATTAGTTACGGGTTATTGTTTACTGTTAACCTGCTTCATCCCACTTCTGATTCTAAGCCAAGTCCCCTGTGATTTCTAGCTTTTTCGATTTGATGATTAATTCATATATAAAGTAATTTCAAATTCGATTAAGATCGTTTATATTCCAAAACAAACGGGACTGCTGAAGGCATATTTGGTTAACCGATGCGTCGGGATCACTGTTTCCAATGAATAAATAACATTTCTATTAGAGCTAACGCACGCCCGTTTACATTTCTGAACAGTCTTATGTTTGTAAAGTGGGAACCCTTTTATTGCTCCTGAAATCAGAATACGGAAAGCGCTGCGTTAGATAAAAAAAAAAGATCTTACTTAGTTGTGGTCTTTCTTTTTTTATCAGCCTGTATTGTGCCACTGCTGGTTAAAGGGGTGGCCTTTGATCACCTCTCTCTGTGCTTTCTTTCCACCTTTCTCTGTCCAGAGCTGCCACGGAACAATCTTTGTTTAAGGAGTCCTGCTCATCCCACCATCTCCATCTTTGTCTGCTTCGATATCGCTTACTGGTGAGAGGAACCTACTAAAATCGTCTAACATGCGGCAGACGACATAATTCAGATTCCATATAGTTCCATTTTAGTTGTGGGCTTGTTTGTGGCTACACTTTTTAATATTCACTCATGCAAACGTTGTTTTTAGAAACACCTACTTGCTGCTGAGCGTTGTACCTACTCACTTTCATAGTACTAAAATATATATCTTCGAATTTAACACGTTTCTGCTAAATGACTGCGCAGATATTAGTACAGTGAACGCAAAACAACAAGCTTGTTTTGACAATACAATAAGTAAGTTCTTTTCAAGAAACTTTTTTTTCATACATAGTTCAAGCTATCAAACACATGTTACGTTTTTTATAGAACCTTATCTCATTACACGCAGTTTTTTTACATTTAAATCGGGTTGATGTAAAACAGCTGAATTCAGAACTAGAACTGTTCGTATGGGGTGCTCTATAACTTTGTCATCAACATACATATTATTATCTTCATGTATAATGAAGCTAGGAAGAGTACTATTCCGAATGGTTTCACGTGAAACAGTTCCAAAAAGCTTTGTATACCGTAGGGACTAGTATCGTGAAAGTACTGCGTGTCTGTTCATGTGTAGGCTCGTTTTATTAGTAATGCAACGGAATTCCCACCGCTCGTTTCAACTCCGCTTCGTAGGAATGACGTGTTTGCCTCGCCGCCATTTCTTTTTAACTTAAACATAAGCTTTTCATAGAACAATTTTCTTTTTCGTAGCGGTTTCCTGACCTATTTATCAAGCTCTGTTTTCTTTAGAAAATTATTTTTTCGCTTTTTCTTTCATGTTTTGAATCGAAATGATTACGTCTGGAGCGTTCATTTCGAGTTCAATGATCTTCCTTTTCAATAGCTGTCGGTAACTATTTCTGACTTGTTAAGTATTTGTTATGAAAATATCTGAAAACCCAATCATCATCGTTACCATTGCTAGATAATAACCGTGTGCTAATCATATCATCTTCAATACCTATTCCTCTTATTTCTCGGGCTAGCAACAAATTATCGTGGTATTTTCCTTTTACAGCGAAAAATCAAATCGCGGAGAATATGTGCCAATCTTGTGGTCAAACATTTAATCAATCATGGTAAACTCTTCATCCTGTTTTTTTATCAAAGAGTTCAATTGAATTACCTATAGATTTCTCAAATAATCATTCTGCAATAAAAAGTCGATTTATTTTGTTAGCTTCAAGCGGATTTTTTCATACAAGATCATTCAGTTTTTGTGCACGATCATTATTAAGTTACACATCTTGACAGACAAACTGTGACGGCCATGTTTCTTCAAAACTATAATTAATATTTTCATATCTGTCATTTTTTGTTTAGATATATAATACTGTTGCGTTCTCCAGTTAATTTAGCGTATTGTCTGGCAATGAAACATCTTAGGTTGATGACATATTTATCTTTTTATTGAATTTTTGTTTTGAAGTTCAAATAAAATCTTCTTGCTTGCTGGACCGTAATATACTGAGGGTTATTTTAATGAGATCTGAGGAGGACCTTCAGAACATCTATTAATAATAAAATTCAAAACTATAAAAATGCTCGTACACTGAATATAATTTTGTAAACCGCCAACTTAATTTTGCGGTTGTGCAAGCTTTTATTGCGTTCAACAATAAAGCTGAAGATACTTTAAAGCTAGTTTCAGTGACTGTCAACAGAATTTGGTATTTCAATATAGTATGGCGGCGCGGGAACGAGGATATCATTGAAGTGGTAAAGGTCACTTGGTTTGAGGAGAGACCGGTCAGCCTTGGGCCGTGTAGTTCACTTTCGTACTCGACTGTATGGCCCTTCGTGTGACCTCATTTCTCAACTCTGTTTGTTTTGTTAGCAGACCTGCGATATAAAGGGTCTTTCAACAAGGACGGGTCGATGTTAAAATTGAATAAAACAAGATGTGTGTGAGATATTAACGAAATTTATTTTTTATTTAAAAGGCCCATTTATGCCATTATGGATGGAATATGACATCGTTCAAATGTCCGCCGCGGCTTCGTATGGTGGCACGAATCCGAGAGGTCCAATTTTTAATGACTGCTGCATAGATCGAGCGAGCGCTACAGATCAATGATAAACAATTTCTTTTGGCTTGAATTGAACAATATGGACGTGAACGACATGTGGTTCCAGCAAGATGGCGCTACTTGCCACACAGCGAACGACACAATCGACATTCTGCATGAACGATTTGAGGGTAGAGTTAGAGTTCCGCTAGACTTTTTCTTGTGGGGTTTTCTGAAGTCGCAGGTCTATGCCAATAAACCACATTCGACCATTGCCCTGAAAGCCAACATAACACAGGCCATCGCTCGGATTCAGCCGGATCTATGCAGCAGAGTCATTAAAAATTGGACCTCCCGGATTCGTGCCACCATACGAAGCCGCGGCGGACATTTGAACGATGTCATATTCCATCCATAATGGCATAAATGGGCCTTTTAAATAAAAATAAATTTCGTTAATATCTCACACACATCTTGTTTTATTCAATTTTAACATCGACCCGTCCTTGTTGAAAGACCCTTTACAAGACAGCCATTTCTTTATGTGTGTAAGCATATCTTCTTATGTTACGGAGCGAAAGTTTGTTTATTGAGAGCTAACACAGACAGGCCTTCCCTATTTGAGTGGCTTTTAACCTTCTTTCGCGACTCGAACAAAGTAGTGCTAAGACTGTTCTATATAACATTGAGCAAAACAAAATCTGATTCATTTGACATTGATATAATTTGCCTTACTACACCTAAGTCAATTATTATACGCCTTCAGGGTTTAGCAACTAAACCTGTGTCTATTATATGAAAATTACAATCATACGCATATAATTTACACGCCTTTTATTTGGTACCATGAGTAGTTGCCTTGTGGTTGCGTGGCGATTAAACCAATTGCCTGGCTTTATAACGAGGAAGCTCATTACTCAGAAGCAAGGCATTAACAAGCTGTTATTGTTCCTTGGGACTGCAATGCAACACTATCTTAGGACGATGTACTTCCTTGCTTGCTTTCAATTGCTTAACAAGTTTTTATATGTAATCTATTTGTGTATTAGGTATGTTCTTTGAGCAAAAATGCTTCATACAGAGTGATTTTGTTAAAATAGGTGTTTCTTTGGTTTTTTAGGGTTTCGTAGTCAACAAGGAACCCTTGTAGTTTCACCATGTCCGTCTGACCGCAGCTTAGCTCAGAGACGCTTAGTACTAGAAAGCTATAATTTGGCATGGATTTTCGTATTAATCACGACAACAAAGTGATAAAATAAAATAATATTTTTTTTTAGCGTACCTACTGTACAGATAAAGTGGGGATGTTTTTTTCTCGTTTTTTCCATGCCCATGGTGTGGGGAATCTTTGGATAGGACATTCGAAAATATTACGTGTCTGTTAAAACCATTTTTTGATTCAGGGTTACGGATCCATGAAAAAAATTGCGTTAAATTAAGCTTTACATTGCTAATTTTTGTTAGAGTCAAGTGTCCGCCCCTGCCAACTAAATAGTTTCTTTTGGATATGTGAAAAAATTCACGGCAGTAGTATATAATAATATAACGAAATTAAAAGAAAAACTATCACAGCTAAGTAGGCTTTAAAAGTTTACGAGTAATAGTTGACCAACATATAAAATGTACTTCGAAAAGTGAAAAATAATCTTTTCGTCAGAGTAATGTTCGGTGCTAATTATTTTGGCGTTTGTACGGAACACTCGGTGCGCGAGTCCGACTCGCACTTGGCCGGTTTTTATTACTAATTCCGCAGAAATGTCCGTGAGTGTTCCGTGAATAGTGCTTTCTGAATGTTTTCAACACAATTTACACAGGGTACTCATAAACAAAATATATTGGCAATAAAATGTGCGACCAAACTAATCGATTCTGCACTTTCTCGTTATCTAAACGGATGAAACACATAAAAACATATCGAAGGATGGAGTTGTGTTACAAGGAAACATTCTAAACCTCATTTTACAGTCGTCTTATACGAGCTTTAAATCTAACCTTTCCTGGTCACCATAATAGTAAGCAATAGGTTTAGTTTTATAACTCCAGTTTCCATTACCTCGGCATGTAGAGTCCTGTGCAATACTAGGAACACTTACACCTTCATATAATCGAGATTCGAACCGACTCAATATTCTCTAGAACAGGGCTTCCCAAACATTTTTTTCATTGTATCTTAATAACTAACTTTGTTTTTCTTGTTGCTTGAACAATTTCCTATCTTTTCAAGGAAAAGTTTTGAAATAGTTACTCTCTACATTCTCAATTGATTTGAAGCTGTACTAGGATTTTATTACTGCAATTGCTGAATAGCCAGTTTCGCATAAGAAAGTACAACGCCGATGTATCAAACGGTACTAAAGGGTCTTTCAACAAGGACGGGTCGATGTTAAAATTGAATAAAACAAGATGTGTGTGAGTGCGTGATATTAACGAAATTTATTTTTTATTTAAAAGGCCCATTTATGCCAATTATGGATGGAATATGACATCGTTCAAATGTCCGCCGCGGCTTCGTATGGTGGCACGAATCCGAGAGGTCCAACTTTTTATGACTCTGCTGCATAGATCGAGCGAGCGCAACAGATCAATGATAAACAATTTCTTTTGGCTTGAATTGAACAATATGGACGTGAACGACATGTGGTACCAGCAAGATGGCGCTACTTGCCACACAGCGAACGACACAATCGACATTCTGCATGAACGGTTTGAGGGTAGAGTTAGATTTCCGCTAGACTTTTTCTTGTGGGGTTTTCTGAAGTCGCAGGTCTATGCCAATAAACCACATTCGACCGTTGCCCTGAAAGCCAACATAACGCAGGCCATCGCTCGGATTCAGCCGGATCTATGAAGCAGAGTCATTAAAAATTGGACCTCTCGGATTTGTGCCACCATACGAAGCCGCGGCGGACATTTGAACGATGTCATATTCCATCCATAATTGGCATAAATAGGCCTTTTAAATAAAAAATAAATTTCGTTAATATCTCACACACATCTTGTTTTATTCAATTTTAACATCGACCCGTCCTTGTTGAAAGACCCTTTAGAATCTTCAGTTCTCAGAGTTGTATAATCTTGAAATTCATTACTGTAAAATGTATTTATCGAATAGTTCCTGTTAGTATTTATCGAGTAGTATGTTGCAGCTTCAGGCTCGTATCACATATTTAATAGTTTCAGCAGCTGTTCTTTCCCATTTACGACGCCAGTGAGAGAGCACCGCGACGCCCCGCGACGCACAGTTTGGGAACCCCTGCTCTAGAAGGTTATCGTTTGTTTCGGAATGCTCGTATGGGAATGAACCGATTATTCCTCAAAGATATTCCTTATAACTAAATCGTTATTCTGAGAACATTATTCTATTTCTATAAATATATCTAGGTACATTTTACAGCGGTCGGTATACTTAAATTCACGAATTCTGCTCGGCGGAGCCCACGCTTTGCTGCTTGGAAGACTTTACCGTTATAATGTAACAAAACATTGCAACGTAAACGAGTGCATTATCCTAAATGCCCATAAAAGGCACTCACTGAATATGTTTAGAGTTTATTTTCTAAAGAAGTATTTATGCACTTAGGCATATCATGGTGGTCTTCGCACATGACGGTTACGCGACAAATACTCGGCCTCAAAATTTTAAAAGGACGTTCACATTGTCGTAACTTAGTGTGTACATATTTAAACAGTAATGACCTCAGTGAGGTCTACACAAAAGGGTGTAACAGGAAGGTAGAAACCTCACTTAATCGCAAAACAAGGCAAACATGATATGAAAACATAAAACCTGCTCGATGAAAGCACTCCTAGTAATAGACATGACCTCCCGTCGAGTCGTGCTAGAGAAAAATAATCTTACGGAAATACTAAGAAAGCCATTAAATACTCCAGAAACGCAAAAATAAATATGATCAGTGCCATAACAAGAATGATCTCTATGACAATTAGGTTAATTACCGATTTGAGTAGAACTATAACATAATATATGTAGGTACTGGGTACCGCTATTACGACGAACTCGGATAGGGCTTAGAGTAATAAAGTTTAATTTTACTAGTAGAGGCTGATGTAGACGTAAGTACTGAATACTCAGTAAATTTTAGTGTTCTGGGCATTCTCGTTCGTAAAGCGGACAACTTACCAACGAGACACTCAATCCGACACACAGATCTATATGCGGCAAATCAAATTGGCTAAGTCGGCGGGATTACGTACACGGACGCCAGAATAATCAAATGTGTCTGAGAATTCTGATGAGATACCTAGTCGGTTTGCTACCATAGTGGAAGATTACGGCAAGTAGGAAAACAAATCAAAGTTGCCGTCATAGATCTTTAAATTAGCAAGTTGTAGTGGCAATGTGTGTGCTTGTAGTTACGTAGTTCGAGAGTACTAAAGAAAAAGAAACAGCCATAAAGGCTTTGTGAGATCGTACAAATGTTCACGTAACGTTTTACAGCTCTTGGTTTGATTTATAATTATAGTCATGTGTATTAATATAGTTATCACATTAGAACGATCTGATGTCAACATCCTCATCTCGGATAGTACCAAGCTTTACAAAAGAATCTAGCACTATAGTGTCAAAATATCACGAATTTATTTACCCATTCTAACTAGAAGCCGTGTTGGAATGGCTGTATGATAACTTAATAAGATAAGATAAATACCAATAACTATAAAATAACACGTTGGTGTATAATAAATTTCAATTTATATGATTACATTAGCTTGGTCTTTGGGTTGAGTACCTTTGCTTATTTCACATTCTCATCCTATTACGCTATGACGCAACACATACTTCTCTGACACGTGTTACGTAGACCTTACAAATTATGACTGTTTACGTAATAAAAACTGATTAAAACGAATCCATTTAGTTGAGTGATGAAACTGAAGCGTGTCCATAAAAAGAAACCTTAGCAACGTTTTCCAAACTCATTTGCATTTTTTTTTGATAGACGATAAACTTATCCTGCTGGCTGATGTTTTCTGGACCTGCTGCCTAATTACGTATCATCTTTAATATCACAGTCCAACAATATTTTTTTGAGTTATTATAATCTGTCGAGCAAGTCGATATATCAAATTGGCATATATGAAGCAATTTGGTTGCAAAACAAATTTACCGTGTGTTCTGTATAGTAAGTATCTGTGGTCAGGGACAATATAGTTATTCTTATGTCGCAAGGTGCGTCTCGCTATCTGTCCCTATCGTAGACACCCTTCTTTATGTGCTGAGGGGCGAACACCTTGGGGTTTAAGTCAGTAGGTGTTCGACAAACCCCTCTGCCATTCCCAGACGTTGAATATACACCAGGATATCCCCGAATAGCCGTAAAAGAAGTCAAGCGTATCAAAGGACCATATTTTGCGTACGTAGTATATCTAATCTTTCCATATATTCCTGAGTCTCAACAAATTCCAGTACAATAATATAGATTGCATAATATGCAGTATTAAGTTATGCCAGCAGTAGCGCATTAGTTGGTGGGTATATGCTAATACTTCTGTAGGGCATGGGCCGGGTCGCTCCGGCCAAGGATATCGCACTGGAGAAGGGACGTTGAGTAACATTCCACTGGTTTTCGTGGGCTTTGAATGCGAATACAAATGATCGGCAAGACTTAGTGTCAAAGTAATAAAACTGAAATTGAATGTACAGTTCTGTTGTGGACAGATGTTTCTTTATTTTATTGATTTTAGCACGCATAGTTAGCCGGGAGTTGTTTGTAAGGTGAGGTGCCACCGCGGCACCTGTTCTCGGTCCTGTTTTAAATAGGTAGATCTGTATCTAAACGCGGCATCTTTGCGCAGTCTACTTTACTTGCAGGGCTTTTTATAGCGCCATGAATGGTTTGCGTCTTCTCTATTTACCATTATTTAAAAGAGTGAATATCGAATGTTTCTGTTTAAAATGTTGGTTTATCAATACAGCTTTTTTGTCTATAGAGCTTTACCTAATGTATATTAATTTAAACAAATTACTATATTGACACTAATAAATGTTCCATCAAAGGTATTGATCGTCGCATTATGTTGATCGCTCAATAATACGTGACAGCTTTAGAATAGACGATACGTAAGTTCTTTATTATGAATGAAAATATATTTTTTATTCGTTGAACAGTCAAGGTGAAACGTATGTCAGCGCACTTATTATGTAAATCCTACGTCCTATCACGATGACTTATTTCCTTCTTTGGCTGCGTATAAGGTTATCTACTACATCTCAACAAATTATTAACTCACATTGGCTGGTTCGCCATATTCGTAGTAAGGACTGCACTTTTATTGCCAAAAACATTACAAAAAAAGATACATCTGACTTAATATTTTACCTGCTACGATATCCTTACTAAGCTTTAACATCTTTTGTCAAAACGGCTATTTAAATCATGTATGGGTGCAGGTAATATGGCTTCTGGCGTAAAACCAGAAGCACCTAAATACCATTACGCATTTATACGAGGTCCAATCCAGTTTGTCCTCTCAAACGGAATTCCGTGAATTCGCACTGGAACTCTCTAAACGACGCAAATTAAATTATTCCGAACTTAATCGAATTATTCTGAACTAAATTGATTTCATTCATCGCGTTTCCTGCAGTTTTTCTATATGAATGTCAATAAATATATGATAGAAATTGTGGCATGATTAGGAATATATGTATTTGGTCTTTATGTCCATTGGTATCCTAAAATGGGCGCATAGCCACACAGCATGGCAGGTAATGTATCGCGGTGTGGTCACGTTCTAAATAACACACTTGTATTATATTTCACAGTCTTTGTGTCACGAATCGTGACAAAGCTCCTGTCTCTGTATCATCGTTCACATTGTGCAACCCGATGTGCTGAGCCGAGCCGTGTGCCTGTTCACAGGGGCACTATTACCCAACCAGTTTCAGTTGCGCTCGATTTCCTAAGCCTCTCGATGCGCCATGAGGTTTTTGCTTAGCCATTCGGGTTGCTGGATTTATGAAGGCGCATAGTGAAAGTGTTCGTCGCTTATGAAACACCCGAGCGCGCGGTGTACTACGAGAAGTCATCAACTCATGTCACGTTTTATCAAACATTTCATCCTTTGAAGCGCACTCGCAGTATTTCATCGTACGCGCCAGTTGGCAGCGGTGAAATTGGTATTCGTTTGGAACTTTCAAAGGGGACATCTGATGGAGCAGGCGCAACGAAGCGCATATCCTGTGACATGCCCACATAACTTAAATGCATTCACGTTATTTGCACGCTTTAACTGTAGTCTAGAGACAAACACACGCCCACTCATTTAGGGGCGCAGCCGTGTCCCATAATTGGTATTAAAATGTTATCCACCGTAAGTTTCATTCATTGTCTCAAAAGCTAATGAATTTTCGCCTCGCGTCTGGCCGAACGCTGGCGCTTGCGCTGAAAGCAGATTGATTAATTTCCGTTTACTCTCCGGCAACGAACAAATTTACTCTCGTACCTGCCGTCCCGTCCGACATTATAATGAAAAATGATGTGTTTTCTGCATCGTCGAATGAATTTTGAATTTGATTAAGAGTATAAAACAAATTATAGTTTAATGTTGTCCGCTACGTGAAGGTTTTTAGAAGGGCGTGACCACAACGGAAGGTCGTTATAAATTGCGTGTGACATCATGTTCATTTTGTAGATCCCCAGACCCGACGTTTTGCGTTAGACGTGGTACAATCATATCTGGCTATTTGCGAGGATGAATTTCCCCACGAATTAAAATTACTTTAATATTCCCTAACTGATTATGATTGACTAAATCAATTTTGTATAATCATCTCAACCAGACCTTACCTAATATTGTTATAATTACGGCTATTATTCAGTCGCTTATTTCCTTCAACATTGTCGTTACGATGAACAGAAACATTCAGATGAAAGGTTTTGTAAATACTTTATATAAATTAAAAAAAGCTTGCTTAATATGCGAACAATTACAATAAATTCTCTGTGACAAGTAGTTGTTCAACTCTTTGTGTAAAAAATTTAAAAACGTCGGTTTGCATCGGGCATGGTGCCAGGAGATTATGCTCATGATGGCAGTTAATTACGACTTCTTATTAGGATTACACGTTTCTTTGACTTCGTCCAAATTGTTGTTACAAATTAAAATAAGCGTGGGTGATGAGTTTTTTAAACCGACTTTTAAAATAGCCTGTCAAACTAGTTCACTAACCTATTTAAATGAGGTAGCTTCTTCAGAAAAAAAAAAATTCACCTCTTTGTTTTATGTTCTTTGGTTTTATTTTATGTGATTTCCGGTTAGAATAAGATTTACAATGTCTTGCCACAAGGAAGACAAAATCCGATTTATAGGTATTTCGAAATGGGACAATACTCAATACCAGGGATACTTTTTATTGCTGTAATAAAGACAGGCTTAGTTTATTGGGAAACATTTTATGTAATACTTTGAGACATCTCATCTCAGTCTCAACCTCAGTACAATTTCGGACAGGACGCATAAAAACTCTTTTATGGATTGAAGTCATCCATAAATATTTACAATGTTTTGACGATTGTATCAGGTACCTTGTGTCGTATTGCTTAGTGAGGTACATGAATACCGATACAAATATCCGGTCAGACAATACGGGGTGGGACGTTCAAAGTCAGGCAGTCAAGCACCGAAAATAATTAGGGCGGTGCAGCGAGGCGCAGGCGCGCCGCGCGGTGGCGGCGCACCTCTAACAGACGCGCGAGCGCAACGGTCACCCAACTGTATAACAATATGCTGTTTATAAAGTGAAATGACCGACTGCAATGATTTCATTTAACAGCCATAAATTGTGAACCGTTTTAGTTGAAGAGGACACACATTATTCATGATTTTGCAAGTTAGACGAACTGTTGTACATCGAGAAAGGTCTTGTGTAGCTTCCACTCTGACCATATCGAATCAAACAAAGGCTTGTGCTATAAAATAATGCAACTTACAGCAGTGTTAAAGGAATTATATATTGATCTAATGATAGCTTTTCTTCCTTATTTGGTCGTTTTTATTCGATGTTGTCTTGGCATTTTGACATTATCTAAATAGATGGTTAAGACAGTAAACATAAAACTAAATTCAATTCTTCTTTTAAATGTCGATGCTCCGTCATAGATAACTACTGCCGCCCACATAGAGACCTATGAATCTTTGGTATTTATCTGATATTATGACTTTTGCAGTGCAAAGGCTGCTTGATCATCCTACGCGTCACATATTAAAGATGGCATCGAGCGATTGCTGGCTTTCTAACACCTCATTACTAGTTTGATCTTTGTGCTCGGCTGCTGTTTCTCTCAATTCGCTTTATCTTGTTAATTGGAGAGCAACACTGTCGCTGGCTGCTCCACTTCTACCTATTGTTCGAGACACGACACTTTCTAAACTAATCTCTGCTTCATATCTAGTTTTAATGACGTAGGGCCTGAGTTTTTAAGCCTCTAACGCTTAAGCCGTGTGCCCGTGTCGTACTGCATGAATGTCTTAAGTACTTTTTGATTGGCACACTCGTATTCAGTTTTAAGTTTATTTCTTGCTGCCTTCAATTACTGTGCAGTAACTTCACGTTTCATCGTCAACTAAATAACCTAAGATTTTATCTCAGGAATATGCGTTTTTGCTGGTTTGCCAATATTTTTATCTGATTTACGCAAATTTCATACAGTAAGCAAATAATCATTTTGCTGCATCAGACGCGTGGTCAGCATTATTGTGGACTCTCGACTCAACATTGGACTCTTCATTATTGACCTTAATTCGATCTCTGATTAAAATACCGTGTTTTATGATGCGTTTGTTATCTAGCCGTGTCTGGGTGAGTGGGTGTGCACGAAATAACTCTAGCATAATTACGATCTCGACTTAGCTCTAATTCGTGAGTCACGGCCGAGTGAAATGGCACGCGGTCCATGATCGCGCCGCCCGTTCATTCAATTACGCTGCGTGATGTGAATTGAAAATTATTGTACTCCGCTCAAATTTGTCGTCGCTTCATAACAGATTCACGAGCTTTCACCTTCTATCAAAATATTGATAATCGCAACAACGATTAGGACACGATCGACTTCGCGTTTCAACTATTGCGGTATCGGCTTGATCTCTAGACTTTGACTAGAGCCGATAGGTTGTAGTTATCTATTGCAGTTATCATGTGTTGTACCGATAAATACACAATCATTATATTGTCACAGACTGCCGACGGGTGTGGGTTGACTGGTAACGGTGCGCCGTTGAAACTGGAACACATCGACGTGCGTAATCCTATTATGAGCTCGTTAACGTAATCCTACTTGGACCTCAATTCTGCTTCTGTCTCGGCTAAACTGAAATTTCTAACAATCTTCTCGTATGAATAATTTCTAGGTAAAGTTAGAAACGTGCACGAAGCTTAGATTCACCATCGCCCCCGATGACAAGTTTAGCTGATTCATCAGGAATGACTTCGGTATTGATTCACTCGAAATAAAGCTGTGTGATAAATACGTCGTTAAGACGCCTAACACGTAGCTTATGACCAATAAGACAATCGTTATTACCTACTATCTGACATGTAAACAGTTCGCGCATTGTTTTGCTGACTCATAAATTATGATAGATGACCGACTCGCCTCCGCCCTTGGTACTGCGTCATAAAATAATGACAACAAATTACACCATTATTATAACTTGACGTCTCGGTTATCAGAACACGCCGTAATGGTGCGATTAATTCTTCAGGGAGTGCTGTGTATAAAACACTTTCATTTATCATATCAAAAGCCTCACCATCAGCTTCTTAGATGAAAAGTATTTAACGTTATCCTCATAACCTAGACCTTTCGGGCAAGCCGGGCAACAATAGGTACATTATTCAAATGGTTATAAGATTGCATCTCAGTAGAGATAAAAACCCATACACAAATTGTTTCCGAGTAGAATACGTGTCCCCGAAGGCCCAATTCCTTAAGTCCATTGTCGTCGACGCGATGCTATCATGCGTGGGCGATGTCACGATAAGTTACATTTGTTAGATCTCAAGTCTCTTTTCATTACTCGTTTACTTCGTGACCTTTATGGCTTGGGGTTATTTGTGCGTGTAATGAAGATCGTGCACGTTGCCAGTTCATATTCCGAGACTGGGCGTGTCCTGCTGGTAACTGGATTGTTGTAGATTTTTGACGAGATACGAATCCCTGCGGAAATATTACGTGGCGACCTGACCGGTCTGACATTTAAAGAAAGAAAATTTTCTGTGTCGAGGTAATTCTCTTTATTAGCTCGTAATTGGTCTTGTTTCGCTAAAGTAATAGCCTATTACTGGCCCATACAGTCTGTTGTTGTAAGAATAATGTTAGTAAATTGGCTTGTCTAATAAAAAGTGGTAAATATTAGTGGATATTGCTATTGTTATTATGTCATTAGATAAAAAATTTAACCCGCGACGGAAAAAGAGGGGTGTTATAAGTTTGACGTGTGTTGCTGTGTATCTGTGTTTCTTTCTGTGGCATCATAGTGCCTAAACGGATAAACCGTTTAAATCGGTTTAGCCGTTCTAAAGTTATGGTCTGTTTTCTGTTTGAAACGGAGTATTTTCGAAAGATATCGTGTTATAATTACGTGTTCGATAGCTTGTTGATCGAAGCATGTCTACTACTAGATATATTATGTAGTTTAAAAAATATGAAATAAAAATAAAACAGAATTGGGGGTTTTGGAAATTTTTAATTTTTACTTGTACGTCTAATGAATTTAAAGTATTTTTGTTGATGTTCATGAAAACAGGAGATTAAAACTTGTGTAAATATAACTGACAAGTAATGGATGTCCATGATGCTGGCCACCTGTTTATAGTCAAGAAGTCTTGGACCAAAATAAATGTAACCTCGTTTCTGTAGAAGCGCACGACAACTCTCCATATGTTACGATGCTGAGGCGAAGGGCGTCGTCCTCATCTCATCGAATATATTATTTTACCTACCATATGTAGGAACATATAAAGACTAATTTATTCAATTCAATTATATAAGCGGTATTTTTGGGCTTGTTATAACCACAGATGTTGTACAACGGACACCTGTGGATGTCGAAGGGCTGTGTAGGTGTATCTGGGGTACACAATTTGATTACGACGACACAGCAGTGTCACTTCATAGAGGTCAAGCCCTTAAACGGTTGATCCGCAAAATCGATTTCCGGTATAACCGTTTTAATTATTTTTATGTCCATCCTATACGTTGGAGTGGGATCGCCATTGTTGACTTGGTACAAAATAAAACCAATCAATCTGCCTAGCGTTTTCTCAACCATATTGGTGTCGGCTTCCAGACATACTGGATTCAGCTGAGTACCAGTGTTTTACATGGAGCGACTGCCTTTCTGACCTCCACAACCCAGTAACTGGGTAACACGGCACCCCTTGGCAAGACTTGTGTAAGATCTCAAGCTTCTGACTACCAATAACGACTGTCAAAGATCTTCAAATGACAGCCGGGACCAACGGCTTAACATGCTTTCCGAGGCACGGAGGAAACTCGTTATGTTGAAATGGTCACCCATCCACGGACCGACCTCGTCAAGCGTTGCTTAACCTTGATGATCGACCAGTGCGGCTGTTATTATTTAGCTACGAGCTCCTCTGGTACAAAATAAAACCAACCAATGAAAATGTTTTCCTTTCTCAATAAAGTCACTTGGGCTCCTACCATCAATAACCTTTAAATACGTGCCGTCACATTCTGGATTTGAAGTACATCTCAGTTTCTGGAGCGCTGCCTTTATCTCCCGATGCCTTTTCATTGGGTTCAATATAAGAGAAAATGTCGGAGGTACCTCACAAGATATAAAATACCTACACGTTTCTGGAAGGAATACCGGCAAATTTCGAAATAGGATTAGGGACTTTTTGTGTCTGAGTGGCGTCCGGTTTTTATACCTTGAATATTTAGAAATTGTGTTCGCTAAAAGTTTTATCCTCCTTCCGTTCGTGCCCGGAGGCTACTATGTTGCTTCGATTAACCCTTTTCATCAGACAATAGTATATTTGGAAACATAATAACATTAAATATAAAAGCTTTGTTACCTTGTTTATCACAATCATTAATTTTACGATGGCTATCGTGCTCAGTGCTGTTACCATGAATATGTAAGTACATTACGTGTTCTACCAAATCAAAGTAAAAAACACGTAGTAGCCATTCAAAATAAATAAACTGTTTAAAGTTTAAACGTACACCTAATAAACATACCATGGGCCATCCAGGGACATTAGATCTGTGGGAAACCGCGTTTCAAAGTCCTATTGAAATTGTTTAATGACCCGCGTAACTTGAATGCGGGACTGGTAAGTAATGAAGGGGAGGCAGAATGCTCCCAACTGACTCACTCGAGGACTTTCGATTCGATGTTCCACTTTTGGAACGGTTCTAACAAAAGCATCATAGCCTGTGAGAGATCATTCAGTTGGGTTGGTAAACAGGTTTAGGACTCTATTCATAATTATGTGACTTGACCCTGTTATGGTTGACATTATTTGTGTTCCGCGAAATTCTCCCCTGTTTGCACTTATATTTATCGCATCGCATTCATTCATCCCTTGCACAATACACCGTAAGTATAAAAGTACCTACTCGCCTAACTTCTTGACCGCCCTGAAGTGCGGTACAATGGCTGCGCAGTAGTAAATCTAATTCAAAAAGAAAACAGCACCAAGCCGTGTCTTGCGCATCGGAAAGCCTTCAGGGTGGCCAAGAACAACTCCGGTGGACGTGGCTTGGTCACCCAAGGGTAAACGAAGAGGAACCCGAGGAGGGAATCGCTCGTCAGGTCAGGTCTTTTGCCGATTAAGCCTACGACGTAGCGGCCAACAAGTAGGTTGCGGTGCCGCTTGGTAACAGAGGCGACACCGCAACTGAGGCGGGCCGCGATGTCGTATGGAGCGTCCCTGGTCTCATACGATGTGGCGGCAGAGGGTTGGAGGCCGCGGCGAGAGAGGAGTGCTGGTGTTGCGGTGCGCCGCTCTTCCTACCTTTCACGGCCTGGACGGGATCGCCACCGCCGAGGGCGGTGCGGTGGGGCCGCAGGGTTTAGGGATCTACCCGAAAAGTGTTAGGTGGCGGGGCCACTGACCTGACCCGTCACACGGAGATAAATGGTGCCATACACGGGCCGTCTGGCACCCATGTGCTGGTTTGATCCCTGGGATGGTCACGGCGTGCAATATGTTCTGGTGCGCCGGGCATGGGGGTTACACCCCAAAGGACCGGTGACGGACAGCCGCGGCGGGTTCGCGGTGAGTGCTAACGCGTGCCGGTGTGCCTGCCATAAGCGACACAGGAGGACACCGTGGAGTCCCACATAACAGCGCTATCTCCCCGTGGTAGCGCAGTATGCATGAGCACGATAAAAAAGTAGCCAAGAATTTTTGCGAGTACTATATTTTCACATGGACCCAATGCGATGCATTTAGACCGATTTATACTTGAAATTTTCTTAGAAAATACTTGAACGATATCGTCTATTGACGCAATTATATCGCGTCGCACTATCGGGAAGACAACTAGAAGTATTAAAATCTAGGTGAGAGTATAATAGGCAGCAAAATATTTAATTTATAAGGTGTGTTCGCCCATAAACTTCACTGCAATGCGGTCTACCTACTCATCCTTTTCTCAACGGCCATTAATTGTGTCATTAAACTAAACGTCGGACAAAGAAAGATCAATAATTTGTATACGGATCCTGGTGCGTTGAAATAAACATCATCATATAATATTTATTATCAGTCGTAAACGCCAAGTGACTATGAATTAATTATAGCTTTACGGCTCTTGCAATTAACAGCAAAATTACGACTAGCCGGAACAAATGATTAAATGATCGGTTGACTTCTCTTTTATTATTCAGTGACACATACTGAGTAATCAGTTTTAGTACTCTTTCTGATTTCTACTATAATGTCCCCGTTGGCACCCTTTATGTGTGACCCTAAAAACGCTGTTCGGATTGCCGACTGAATTCGGTATTCTCATTTTCTTATTTCGTTTATCAGAAATTTATGCTAATTAAAAATCAATTAACCCTTTATCGTTGTACGTTAGTAGATAAGGTAGATTAATTGTGCTATTAACATTAAAATATCACCTAAGTTGATCAGCAATAACGCGGTGTACTTATATATCTTACTGAAGTTTGTTTTAAATAAATTTTCACGATGACGAAGTTTGTTTACAAAAACATTGTATACTTGGAAGTGAAGCATCTTCGTCTCATCTCATTGTAAGTTTTTGCACGAACACCGGTCGAGTCTTTCCCCCTTTACTTTTATAATTAATCAACCCTAGACTAGACATATCATGATCGCTATGAATGTGATTTTTATTGTATTGTTTTCTGTAGAATATCGCATCTAAATTAAAAAGCTATGAATCTGTCACTAACAGATAAAAAATATGAGAACGCCATAGTAAATATCCAAAGGCATAGAGATAATAATCAAGAACTAAAATATAAATCACTTGTGAACCCCAGGGAACCCACTTAATGTAACTAAGAAACTATTAACTAATCTTTGATAGACTGTTAGCATGGTTTGAATTAATCGGATTAAATGTATTTACTCGAAGTCTTTACCAACAAACTTGTCCTTATTAAACTAAGTATGATCATAGTATAAATATGGACAAACAGTATGGAAACTACCTACAAACGCTCGGAACGGAACACTCACACAAACATGTGCGTCGAGGAGACCCCTAAGCAGCGTCCGCAGTGCTTTCAGTAGTGCGAGCCGCTTAGGGGTCTCGTCGATGCGCATGTTTGTGTGAGTTACACCCCAAAGGACCGCTGACGGACAGCCGCGGCGGGTTCGCCGTTTAGAGCGTTTGTAAGTAGTTGCAGTACTGTTTATCCATATTTATACTGTGATATGATGAAGGAAGCTATTAAGTTGTCACTAACGCTATAGCCTGACACGCATAATACTCAAAAGTCGCCTCATCGTTATTAATTATCTGATTTATATTGTAATCTGTAATCTATTCTATACAAGATAGCCATTGTGTCATATTCTAATAGTTCCATTGAAACGGACTGAACGCATATTTTACAACACTGTCAATTAACATTATTATTGATGATCAAGAGATAATCTGTCATTGATATATTACTCATGAGAGATGAATATTGAATTACTTGAATAGGATGTAAATGTTCTTTGTTAAGACATATTAATATCTGCTCATTTATTTACAGCAAAATATTTATCAAATTCCAAGGCACCTCCATAATTCCATTACATCTAGAAGCAATTACAGCAAAGCAAAAGCTCTGTCTATTAGTAAATCTAATTCTATATAGATTCCCCTCTTCAATACGTGATATCCTTGGCCGCAATGTGCCCGTCCCTTGCCCTACAAATTTACCACAGCCTAAAGGCATTCTGTGTTGCATGCTAACGTTGACAATATATACATACACGCATGTTATGTAGATTATAAACCTTAGCAACGAAGGAAATAAAACACAGACTCGTATTAAAATTAATGTACTTTATTCACAGCTGTATCAAAACTTATCGACTAAGCATTTTATTCTAGAACTAAACACTGTCATCAGAGTCATGTTGTACTTTAATCACTGTGTCGAATTGTGAGTCATATATTTCTTTGTTTAGAGGGTCATCATCGTCTATTATAGTAAACTTTTCAAAGCAATGAGGTTCATAGTAATTTTGATCAGCTTTGAATATTACTTCACAAATGGCTTGTTGCACGGCATTTTTGGTAGGATCTGTGTATTTCTTCATTTTATTTCCTATGAATGACGTAAATGACTTGATTTCCTCGTCTCTTTCTGCTGCCGTTTGACTGGGACCCGGTATCGCATGTGGTTGATCAGAAATAGATATAATATCATCTTCTTGTGCTTCTTCTACTACTTTTTGGATTACTTCTCTCTTGACCGGGTATGATTGTCGTCGATATCTTTTCATTGGTACAGGTGTACCCATATGGTTTCTTAGTAGTGCGTTTTGTATGGCATCATAAGGATCGTCATCTTCTTCGTCTTCTGTGCCTGTGCCCTGGAATGACATTGGATTATAAACACAAAAAGACGAGTATTAACCTTCTTTGCTTGACTTCCATGCCATATTCGTGTAGAATGTAGTTTGTTTCAAAGTTAAAACAATAAACCACCCAAGAGCTTGTCGATCTTCGCAAAAGTAGGTTGCCGCACCAAACTAAACTGAGAAGAATCAATGATTAGCTATTATTACTGTATTGTTAATATTTGTTAACAATAAACCAGCGTAAGCTACTAAATTTAATGCCTAAATGGCAGCCTAAGGAAAAAAATCAATCGGCATAATATGATCCAGCTAAGTTATTTTTATTTGATAAAGATCAATTGATACCCATATATGTAAATTAAGGTAGGTACTACATATATAGGTTAAAAGGCTTTCATAGCATATACTTTTTGAACTTTATTTTGAAGAACTTTACTTAGAAGAATAAATATTATATTCTTAGAATCCTTAGCGGAAATTCTTTTAACATTTATTTACCGTAGATTTTCATAGGATCTAACTGACCATTTATCAATATAATCAATAAGTGATCTTATAAAGATCCACTTGCCTGAGGTCGAAAACCTAAAAATAATAATAAAACCTGCCTTCTACTGTCCGCTGCAGAACAAAGGCCTCTTCTCATACAGAGATAATCACCACGCTTGTTCAATGCAGTTTGGCGATTTTATCCAGTGGGCCACCACGACACAATAATAATACTCAATAAATCGGTTCTTTATATACTGTTTTCTTTTAATACCTAGCTAATAACGAATGTACTGATAAACGAATGTCGGTATGAGAGACGGTTGTTATCTGCATTTGTACCTACTGATAAGTTAATAAAGCAAAGTTATTCTTACATTTAATATTCGTTTTCTTTCACTTTCTTTATCCATCAAAAATGCCATGTCCTTAAATGCGAACCACGTGCTCTTGTAGGCTTGAGATGGATCTGTAATAAAAGGATTATTAAAGAAACGTATTAACAGTTATTCATTCTACATTAGAATAAAAATGTGTAGTTATTATAATTACCTGATGTTTCCTTGAGGCTGTGGACAATTTTCGCTTTCTCTCTTCTAAATGATGACATTAATATAATCATCTTGTGTTTACATCTATCCGGAGAAATATTAACTTTGTCGCCTATCTCTTTCCAAGCCTTAGGTTTGATAGTCTTTTTGAAGAAGTAAGGATCCTTTTGGTCCCACAAAACAGGTCTTGCTCTAAATTCTCGTATCAGCTGTACACATTTTTCTTCAGTCCATTCGTCCGTTGTTGCCGTCGCCATATTTAAAAACTTGCAACAGGACACGCGTCGATTCTGGTTCGTGCGAACGCTACACTGGGTACAAAATGGCGGCCGCGCCAGCTGAACACGCGGTCGTGCGATGTGACGTCGCTTAGACGCGTTGCAGTAACCAGCAGATATCCGGTCGGACAGCCATCTCTTTCGCACGCTGCGTGTCACTGCTAAAGTGTGAGCGTGTCAGATATGTTTATCGCGGCTCGTGTTAATCACATGTTTACTAGAGGCGGTCAACGTTCTGATACTGTAGCGGATCCGCGTTAGTGTGCGTGCGAGTGCATGTGTTGGATAAAACGAGATTCGTTCGTATTGTTGTTCGCTGAACGGCGCGGTATTTTTATGACACGCATCATTGACACAGCGCGGACGCTTGATGATAAATGGCGGATATGATTTCTATTATATTAGTATTCCTATAAAGTTAATCAGTTAAATAGACTTTTTTAACATGTCAATGTTAAATTTTACGCTAGGTATCGCTGGCGCCTTGTTTACTTTATACAATAAACCAACCATTTGATGGAGACTATAAATTATATTACAGACCAAGCAACTAGAATGTAACTTACCGTATCTGTAGGTAATGCTCTGTTTGAACAGGATTTATCCAACACGTATCAACCTCAGACTCCGCAACTTCCTGTTTACGCTACAACCAGATTTAGTTGATCCTAACCGCTTACAATACAAATGATAAATTCCTAGACCCGTAAGGAAGCCATTGTTGGAATAAGAGCATTGCATGTTGTTTGTACTCGGTTATAATTCAGCAGCCTGCGTGGGTGGAGGCAGTCGAGTGAGGTCAGTACTTTGCAGCTCATAAAAATGTCACTTTCAATGCGTAGTCTAGGTCAGATTGTGGAGCAATATTCTAGAAGAGCCTTCAAAATGTCATTCACATGCAATTCAAATTCAGTTCACCTGTCTGTTATTAGGATGTATCTCTGGATGCCAATGCGTGAATGCTCCGTCCAGATGATCGATAGCTAGATAGCAGTTGAGATAAATACTGAGAATACAAGTTGTCTTATGCAGCAGCGGCAGTGCCGGTTGTCTGTCATTTGTACCGCGACGCATGCGATTCATGTTATCGGTAAAGTTCAGCCCGCTGTGTGAATGCTAAGAGGGTAGATTAGTCATGCGATGCACTCCTATGTTGTCGTTCACACGCGTCGAACACAGATGTACGAAAGATAATAGCTAACAATAAGCGTACCGGCTTTATATAAGTTTTCCTTGGAAGGATATATCTGTCGTTGACGTTGTTATCTAGCAGTTGTTATGTCTCCACAAGCTCTTATGTTATGTAAACTCATGAGAACGCTTGCTTCATTGTGTTCTATGCATCCTAGAAACGAAACAAGACCGTTGAGTTATGTCTATCTTATAAACTAAATATGACCATACATTTTAACATGAAGCATTTAAAATATGAGGTCTTTAACTAAGAAATTGCATTGAATTTTGGACGACCACGGGGATCATTTTTCAGGTAGAAATTTCCAGAACGGAAGCGGGCAAACCAATAACAGGTGGTGCGTTCGTTTGTAGTGGTCGCTCCGTAAACGTCGTTGATGTTGCGTGGCGCTTGTGCCGCGTTGATGCCACGACGGTACTCATATTCCATAATTACTCGATTTATAGGGTTCCGTACCCAAAGGGTAAAGAACGAGACCCTATTACTAAGACTCCGCGGTCAGTCTGTCTGTCCGTCTGTCTGTCTGTATATCTGTCCGTCCGTCCGTCTTTCACCAGACTGTATCTCATGAACTGTGATATCAAGGCAGTTGAAATTTTCACAGATTATGTATTTTTTGTTGCCGCTATAACAACAAATACTAAAAACAGAATACAATAAATATTTAAGTGGGGCTCCCATACAGCAAACGCGATTTTTTTGCGGTTTTTGCGATAATGGTACGCAACCCTTCGTGCGCGAGTCCGACTCGCACTTGGCCAGTTTTTAATGTATCCATACAATGAAAACATATCGCTAGTCAATAAACAAATGACTAAATTAAAAGAAAGAAAGCCCTCCTTTTAAAATAAAATTCGTTTGAAATTAGAATTCTTATCCAAACAAAAAATATTTTGATTTGAAATGGCCAGGTAAAGACCTATTATTATTATGCGGAGAACAAAATATTATTAATTCGGATATTTCTAAATAATAGCTAATCGTTATGTCAATAGTTTTGCCTAGCATTACAGTTGAATTTATGATAAGTGTTGTTTTTGAAATGTATTTAGTAAATACCTAACCGAAGCAGTGGTGGCCCAGTGGGAACGGCCCCGACTTACGTTTCGTAGGTCGTGAGTTCGAACCCAGGCAGGCGAATTACTTTGTGTAAATTATTTCATCATCACTGCTCTCAAAACGGTGAAAGAAAACATCGTAAAAAATTCGAAGATTTGTGACATCCACCAATCCGCAGAGTGCCCGCGTGGTGCATTAAGGCCCATTCCCTCTCTCACAGAGAGGAAGCCTGTGTCCCAGCAGTGGCAACATTAAAAGGCTGATAATGATGAAGACAACGAAATACCTAATTTGTTAAGCTACGAACTTGTCACACCACTAAATTTACCATTGGATCATTTTGTATATTCAGTTAAATATACATACCGAAAAGAAATGAGGTGAGCTACTCAAGGACCAGAAGACAGAATTAAAATATAAAAAGAACATAATTCATGATAATAATGACCAACTATTGATCGATCTACTAATGAAATAACGGCTGAGTAGCGACATTTCTTTATCTCTGCGAAAGCTGACAATTAATTACAAAAAAAATCTCAAGTGTCCACTTGGAGATAAGTGAAACATTATAATACCGTTAATACAATTCCATTTAACGTTATGCGTGCATACAACATTTTCTTGGTCCAAGATAATGTCGCCCAGCTCAATTAGCATGATTAACCTGTCACAGTAATGTTTTACTTCTATCAATTACTCATGCAAATGGTTCCATTCCATGAATATTCATTCAGCTAGCTCACGAAGTTATTCTTTACAATTACCGTTATTCGCTTAATTTTCTATAAAGTATAATATAAAGGCTGTCCAATCAAATTCCTCGCAGCAATTAACAGACTTTCGTTCGTGGCTTTGGAATTTCTAAATTGATGAAAAGGATCTCTATTTGTTTGATTTGGTCATCTATGTCCCATAAATCATGTAGATAGAAACAATAAACAACATATTACGAATTCACGACCGTGTAGGTCTGTTCTATAAATGATAAATGCATGTACTTGTACCCATCAGTATGAGCAAAGCGTATCACACACAAATTGACTTGCGAAGGTTGCTATTCCAACGTTCGAAAAGCAATAAAGCAATGTTTCAAGTTTAAACCATTGTCCCATTCAAATCCGGGTTTATTGAAATTTTCGCGTGTGTGTGAAGTAATGAAAGTTAATGGTCACCATTATTCTTGTCGGTGGACGCTGTGACGTTGATTTAAGCCGAACTCTTCCGAAAGCGGACGTAGGTGTTGAGTGTTGAGTTGTTGACCAAGTTATTGTTATATCCGAACAGCTACTATTAGTTATTGCTTTGTTTGCTCTGCCTCTTGGAGTAGGTACAAGCTGGTTGGGATTGTAACATTTTACTTCATGAATTAGAAAAGCAGGTTTCATTTTCAACTTGTGTTGCAAAGTGTTTTTGCTATTTCAAAACCTTTTTCACGAATGTGTTCCGCTTCTTCTGTCTCTTCGATGTTTTCCTTATTAATGTTCTAAGTAATTGATTTGAGCTTTGGTATACCCATATTTCGGTTTGGTTTCTCGTTTTTATTAAAAAATCCTATAATTATTGATTCCTTGGTACGTTCGTCTCTAATTTTTGCGTCTCGTTTTCCCGTATTCTTAGTAGTGGTTGTAGCATCGTGACTTGACACACTAAACCAATAAGCCTGAGTTTTATATTGCATAAATCAATCGAAGCGTGAGTTGCTTAGTATATATCTGGTTCAAATAATATATTTGTATCATTATAACGACCTATCATAGTGGTATTGATAAAAGTTCCCACGCTGCCTCTAACATTCGACGTAGGGCTGTGACTTTGTATACTCAACGTGTTAATTCGTTTATTTCCTTTTTAGCTTCTACAATCCTCTACCCATTCATAATTCTGACGTATCTGATTATACATTTAACGTTTTTATTACATAATCCCTATATTGTTGCAGGTAAGCCCACGAGACGCGAGCTTTTGGACTCTGTGGTAAGCACAACAATATACAAACCTATCATCTACTACAAAATAAGGCGCCACGTTATAGATTATTATAGTCCGACCCTTTTTTTATCCATCCCATTATTTGTTATGTAGTTACCTGCGTTGGACATTCGAGGAATATTTATTTTTTAAAGTTACGGCTTCATTTCATTGTAAGAAACTACCTCTGTATCAATTCTTCGTATTTTAAACTGGTTGTTTATCGTACGTTGATTTTTTTCATTTGTGTAACGGATAAATAAAATTCGGGCAGAGCTTTGTTCAGATCTTGTATTCAGCATCGAAAGAGACAAATAAATGACTGGTAATCGCTTATATTAACACATCCCCACTGCTTGGCATGGCTCGACTGAAGAGAAGGCTTCAATATGGCGGCTTTGCTTCGGCGGGCTCGGCGGGCATTGGTCGGTTGCACGTAGGCTGACGTCACATCCGTAACATTCGGCCATCCTGGAATCATTGCTCCCGCAATGGGAGCAAAAACATTCATTAGCTTTCAAATAAATCAATTAGGGCTTCAGTGTCAGTACTATTGTTACTAAAAAACAATTACTATTACAGTTACTATTGTTACTGTCAGATATAGGTGCTATACTTCTATATGGCCTTAGCCCATTTACCGACTCAGCACCTGCGAGCTTTTGTAACCACGTAAAACTTTTAGTATCTACCCACATTAGGAATTTCTTCCTGTATCGTAGGTGCGTTTAGAAACAAACTCACATACACAAACACCCAGAGCCGAAACAACTATCTGTAGGTCATACAAATATTTGTACCGTGCAGGAATCGAACCCGTGACACGCAGCGCAGCAGTCAATCGCTCAACCACTGCGCCAACCGAGCGCACACACTACACTACTTTACATAGAGCATTTTCAATATGGACTTGACAGATTCTTGCAAACCATTGTACCGCATTCAATGTAAATGTTTACATTATGTTTAAGATAAATACGTTATAGCTATGGCGTTGACATTGACTTTAGTTAATATATTATGAAAGGTCTGTAAGAGATTGCCCTGTGCGATAAGACCGCCCATTGTACACTTATCTTAAAAAAATATTGTCCTGTTATTATTAAAGTGGTGTACAATAAATTATATAATAAATAAATAAATGAATATGACCAAAATAAAAGTCATCCAGTTTGTATTGACTAACTGCACTAATTGTAGTCATAAAAACAACCCTTTTGTACACATGATCACTTTTGCGTTATCTGAAGCTTTCTTTTTACATTCAATATTTGACATTCAAAGTGCCGCCTAGTGGCCTAATTGAATTGGCATTAGTTGGCGTTACTTGGCGTTGCATGGCATTGCATGGTATGCATGGCGTTGCATGGCGTTGCATGGCATTGCATGGTAGGCATGGCATTGCATGGCATTGCATGGTATGCATGGCATTGCATGGCGTTGCATGGCGTTGCATGGCGTTGCATGGCGTTGCATGGCGTTGCATGGCGTTGCATGGCGTTGCATGGCGTTGCATGGCGTTGCATGGCGTTACTAGGCGTCACTAGGTGGCACTAGGCGTCACTAGACTTGACCACTTAACTTTACTTTACTGAAAATTGTAAAGTCACATGGCCTACCATTACGAGCGAATATTAAATCTTAACGCTTCAAAGAAATTCTGACAGGGAATTGGCCTAGTTATTTAGTTATTTGTTAAGGCTTTACTATAGTAATTATATTCAGCAAAGCATTATGAATGGATTGATTTTTACGTTTAAACTAACCATTAGCATGTGGACAAGCAATATCACGTAATGTGTACCTAAACTGTTTACCAAACCATTTCAGTGTCCGAATTTTCACGATAGAAATGATAGTACGCAAGTGTTGACTCGGCAATAACAAATTTGGAAAACTCATTCGTCACTACAATCATTACCAACTGAACACAATCAATCTGCCTAGTCTTTTTTCCAATTATGGTGGGGTCGGCTTCCAGTCCTATCTGATTCAGCAGAGTACCAGTATTTTACATGGAGCGACTGCCTATCTGACCTTCTTAACCCAGTAACTGGGAAACACGATACCCCTTGACAAGACTGGTGTCAGATCTCAAGCTTCTGACTACTCGTAACGAATGTCAAAGATCTTCAAATGACAGCTGGGACCAAAGGCTTAATGTGCTTTCCGAGGCACGGAGGAATCTCGGTATGTTGAAATAGTCGCCCATACACGGACCGACCTCGTCAAGCGTTGCTTAACCTTGAATATCGACCCCGTGCGGCTGTTATTATTTAGCCACGAGCCAACTGTACACATACCTCTTTTTTTTTTGCCTAACAAAACGGACCTAAATGGTTTACATGAATCATACGGACCTAAATGGTTTACATGAAGCATTGGTTCAGACGGTTTACGAAATAAGATGTAATGTTCGTTCTTTCATACACTAACTTCCCTTGCCATGTGCACAATGAAGACGTGCGGTCATGTATTTTCTAATGAATTGCGTCATTTTTGGTAATCAATATACTATTTTATTAAAATCATGGTGACTAAAGTAATCATGATGCATTTGCACTATCTTATCTATCTACCCAAGCTCCGAAGCTCCTACAAGTCTACTCCCATTTAGGGTTTTTATATAAAGCCTCTCGTCAACAATCATGCAATTGCTTATTGCGTACGGATCGGAGGTGATGGTTTTTAGCTGGTTAATTAATGAACTAAGCTTATCGTCCTGGCATTGTAACGTATAGAACCAATCAGCGACTTAAGAGAAGATTTCTTTTTTATCCTTTGTAACGACTAGATTTCTGTCAAGCGCCTACATGTTTCATACGATGGCCCGGCCTATACTCAACACTAATGTTATAATGTTTTATCAAAAACCACTATCCTGCGATGCGTGACCGTACCTTGGACCGCTGCACAGTTGGTAACAACCTTTACATGACATATAACATACACGCGAAATCTACGTAACGAGTCCAACAGCAAGGGTTTGAAGCTCATAATAATGGTCCATGTTATCCTCACTTGTAACACGACTGATCGCAATGAATTTTATTTTCAGTTTGTTTTGCATCAATATACCGGCGACACCTAACTTGCACGCATCCGTATGTACTTATGTAGGAAGCGCGGGGTCATACATAGCGAACACAGGCTTAGAACACGAAATATTTTGCAATTGTTCAAAACTAATTCATTAACGGGTACCCAAACAACGCGAAATTTCAAATAAAACTTCTTGAAATAACTGCACAATCCGATAAATGGACGTACCCACATGACACATTACTAGAGAAATGAAACTTGAAACTGCCAACACGGCTGTATGCCACTGGTGGCAATTTGACCTGACCATTTAGCGATTTGATTTTTCAAAACTAAGTGTATTTACGAGTATTCATATTTAAGTTTCGGTATTTTTTTTGTTAGACATTTCATAAAATTATAACGCCAGAATTTAAATTAGTTGAGGGTAGAAGTAAATCTTCTAAAAAAAATGCCAATACCTGCTTCGTTTTGGATATCGACAGATCTACCGACAGATTATGCTACTATATTAATAAATCTCACACCGAAGGTCTCTTTTCTAAACTAAATGGAACCCCGGTATACTTATGCTACTACCTTTGCTACTTCTAAAATCTGTTTTATGAGTGTCATCTGGATTAATTGCTAATTGGACCATACTGATGCGTAACAGTTAAAGTAATCTTTGCCAGTTAACTCAGAAATTTGATCTTCTATATAAGGTAAGGGAAATATTTATTTTACAGTGACATTTAAAGCGCGGTAATCAACACAGAGGTACAAAGTATGCAAGTGGCGGCGTTCTATTTTGTCACAAAGCTTACAATCGACGCTCTCTTTTTTTTTACTTAGATCACAGGATAAGCGTAACTGTATTCGGATTGTCGTCCAAGGATGTCTTACGTCTATATACGGGTTGATCAGTGGTAAGCTTAATTTTGATCTGCGTAATTAGTACAATATTATTAGTTTGTACCCGAAGCAAAACAATGTTTGTATTTGGTTAATCTATTTATTCCAACTGCTAGACTAAATGGCTATGGACCGGCTAGAATAAGAGTTAATTATAAGCACATATGAAGGTACGCCTTTTTCCCACGAGGGTAAACAAACTACCTACAGGACGCCATCTGTTACTATCCTTATAACTTTTGTTTCGTTTACGTAAAAACATGGTCATACACGGATGCTGGTTATGCGAATTAGTTTTATCCTTATTATTGAGAATATGGCGAAGAGTAAAACAAGTCGCTATGGCCTGGCTAGAATTACAGTTATTGATATTGCGAATATAGAAATGAGAAAGACAACGCACCTGGCAAACTGGCTGTGGCTCCTGGCAGACTGGCTGTAGCTCCTGGCAGACTGGCTGTAGCTTCTGGCAGATCTCGGATCTTGTTAGGACCTCTCCTTGCAGTCACACGCAGCACACGTTGAAGAGTTTGATGTAGTCTTGCTCGGCGTGCAGTCGGGTTGATGGCAGAGTGTAGCACACGCCGTGAAGCTCGTAGTGTCAATATGACAAACTTGTTCGATTTTTCTTCAGATTCAGGGTGATCTTGCGGTTGTGGCGTGGATATTTTATTAAAACGAAGCTTACTTTTTGTGTATCCCACTTCTGAGTGTAACGGATAAATAAAATTCGGGCAGAGCTTTGTTCAGATCTTGTATTCAGCATCGAAAGAGACAAATAAATGACTGGTAATCGCTTATATTAACACATCCCCACTGCTTGGCATGGCTCGACTGAAGAGAAGGCTTCAATATGGCGGCTTTGCTTCGGCGGGCTCGGCGGGCATTGGTCGGTTGCACGTAGGCTGACGTCACATCCGTAACATTTGTATACAAAAATTGACTTTCAACTTGAGCGGTATGCTATTCGAAAGTATTTGTATTACTGTTGTTTATTTCTTCTAAGACGAGGCGAGACGTCTGCTCTCGTAATTACATTTTTGTCATCGAATATCACCTGTGCATGGCATACGTAATACTCACTATTTAGCCTTATTTATTAGTACACTCTTGGGTTTTAGGGATAAAATTTCCATTATGGGCCGTTGATTTGGAAGTTAATTTTTTTTGTAGGTAGTACTTATAAATAGAAAGCTTTTTACAATTTTTCAAGACACGGAAATTTTATTCAATTTTATGTAAAAAAAATTGTGAATTAGTCCAAGAGCGAGCAAAGCGAGCTCTGGAGCTTAGGGCACCCCGACACGGATAGGTTAGGTTCGAAGGAGATCATCGTCATCTCCTTCATGTTAGGTAACTTTAGACCCTGCAGACAGAAATAGGAGCCCGAGTGGTGGGGATGGCACTGGGGGGTAGAAAAACCTACCCCCTCTCCCCTCACCACCCTCCCCGCGCCAAAAATCGACGGCCCATAATCTAAACCATAATCTAAATTTTAACCATTACACCATTTATCATCTGCCTGCCCTTATCCCATGTTACTTGGGGAACATCCAAACCGTTTTCTTCTTCCATATTTACCCCTGTCATGCTATCACTAACTAAAAAAAAAACTCCCTTTTCTTTCATATCACTACTCCAAACAGTCCAACCATCTTTTCTTTGGCCTTCCTCTCCCTCTTCATCCATCCCACACTTATATTCATAACTCTTTAAGTAAATGCGTTTCATCCCTTATGACGTATATGACGGGTCCAAATTTAATAATAAAATTTCAAAACACCTCAAAACATCCAAATCCATGACCATCTTTAAAAAGCTACTAGAACACTCAATAAAAAAATCACATTCCTTATTCAAATTCCCTACAATAGTTTGGAGCGACATGCTGTTGCGCTTGTCTGCGTTCTTCGGAAACTTGTTATATTTGAACCCGTGTATCGAACTAATATTGTCTGTATTTTTGATCTACCCTCAAAATTAAATTATTTAAATATCTAGTTTTTGCAATACGCCCAACAATATCTGATTTAATGTTTAATTCCTATTAATATTCTCATGTAATGTTAATGTATTCTTATGAGAATACAGATTGTCTTAAACCTTATAATGTCTGTAGATAAACTCAGAAGGAATTATTTCACAACGTCTGTGGTTGGAAACACGCTTTCTAACTCTTGGCGCCAAACAGTCGATTATTTACTATTAACTTTCCAACAAATTGTGTAGGTTCGCTTCAATCGAGTTTTGAATCGATTTTCCGAAGTTCCATTACACGCTGAGTTTCAGGTTTTCCTGGAAAACCATTTCCTGCTTTAGTTCATGCAATTGCATTTGCATTTTCTGTTTTTAGAATGCTTTCGATCTGATTCTCGTCCTTGTCTACTTCTAAAACTTGCGGTTAGTTTTATGCGGTTTGCGAATTTTAAGTTGCTTTGTTTACTTAGCGATTTCTTCTTAGTTTATTTTTATATGAGTAGGTGCAGGTTTTACATCGCGCGTCACTTCCTCGTTGACATTAAACGTCAAGTATCCGATTAAATCGTTTTTCAGATGTTCCTGATAAGCAAAATCTTTTATTGCAAAAACAAAATTACAAAACGATAAAGACGCTGTTAAAAATAATAGAGGAAAATACATAAAACGGTGACCCTACGTTTGACTCTAGTCGTATTACGAGTAATACGTGACTGCAATAAGGAAGGCGTTATGTCTACAATAAAATCGCTGTTCAGACCGAATACAGTGGCAATCTGCACTAAAATCAACTGGACAAATGAAGCGTCCGTATTCAATGAGGTTCCGTTTGCTGGCGGCCTTGAATAAACTAAATCCGCACTGATCCGATTGTACTCAAGAGACCGTACATACGAGACCAGATTTTTTACTATCAGTGCTCATTAAAACGCTACGTTTAACGATAAACATCATTCGGTGTATTGAATGTATCCTTATCCGAGATCTACAGCGATCGCCGCACGCACGAGTGATTTCAAATCCTTTCGATCCTTCACGCGGAATCCGCTTGTTATCTACCCTTTGATCACTCGCTATTCAAAGGTAGGCTACCATTTGCTTTATTTCGTGTCTCAGAATAATACGTTCCTACTTCGATTACTCAATTTTGTCAGTATCATTTAGTAACTCTTTTTGTTGTGTTTGTGTCCTTGACGCACGGGGTCGCGTACGCAGCTTGCACTGTGAAAGAGGTCAGAGGATGAAAAAACTTGCTCCGAAAAAGCGGGCTTTCTCTTGTGGCTCCGTGGGAGGTGAAAGGCGGACGGACTTGTCCTTGAGTCCCTAATGTAAGTTAGAAACTCCGTGCGGGAACAGTATCTTGTTCTTATGGCACTTCTTACCACCGTGTTAATCGAAAGAACAGATTCCATTTTAGGATTTTTTAGGTAAAGAATTAAGCAGCACAATGCACAGTGACTGAAGCATTAAAAACAACATCAGTTGCTTGACGTTTATAGCTTGCACCAAGGCCCTCACCATACATACACTTTCATGGTCGAGGGATCCAAAAACGGACAGAAAGAATAATTACCATCACTATTATGTTAATCAATTCTTTTAACGACGCCGCATGGGGCCATAGTTGGAGCTGCACTCGAAATTTGAGACAACCCATTTTAATAGTTATTTCACAACTGGTTTCCAAAGAACGATAAATTATGCACAGCTGTCGCATTTGATGCTTTAAAAACGTTATCAAATGAAAAAGAAACAGTAAAGTCGCTTATTCCGTTGTCACACGCTGATAGCCCGATTTTCGTATTAGTCACTTCAAAGCAGGACGATTTTGTTTATTTATTGGGGTCGATTTCTGAAAATCAAATAAATGGTAATATTTACCGTTATTGTTGTTTACAGTTACAAAAAGCTTTAGTGCCGGCCAGCGATACGGTCCGTAAAGTCGGACTAAATGCAGTAATGCGAGTGCTAACACTCCTAAAATTACTATTGTGTTGCTAAAGTGTTTATTAGTTTCCATCAGTAAATAAATGTACCTAACTGTTGGAAACTGGCTAAATGTAACTATTATTAGCAGTCAGTTGTCATCCTTTGTCAAATTGAAAAGGAGATGTTCAAATTCACAATGGTAGCTGACTACAAAAATGAAAAGTTTGATATGAAAGATACGCTTATAATCTGAGGCAAAAGTTTTACCTGGAAGCCGGGGCTGGTATAATGTGACACCATTCCACGACTTTAGTGGAGTATTTATAAAAGAGACGCGACATCGGCTGTTACCTGAGGGTAAATGACCACCTGACCCATATCCGCGTCCCAACTTTCACCGGCGGCCATTCACCCGGGAACCAGCGCGTAAACATACGTTCCAATTTCCAAAATGGACTCGCACGGAACGAACGTAGTCCACATTAATTGGGGCGCATTCCAATTAAGAGCTCGTTACGTACGCCTCTTACGCAATTAGCATCGTCCGGCTAAACCATTAAGTGAACAGGCGCGTCCAATTTTTGAAATGATAACACTGTTTTTTCTTTAAATCCGATTTTAGTTGTTTTTGTCCCTTTTTGCTTATCCTACATGTCCTGTCAAAATGACACGTCTGGGGTCCGGAGGCACGGCCAAATAGTAAACGTTAAACTCTGCTTCACCCTCGCATTTCCTGCATCCGCGCCATGTCCTGATTACGCCTTGTATTGTGGAAAAAGGTCGAGCGCTTGTTAATGAGCCCGCAAAGTTCTGTTTTTATATGAAGCTATATTTGGACCCCAGCAACCCTTAGGGAAAACCAGACATTTCATAACATGAACCCGCTTTTGCAAAATGCATTATAAAGACAATTTATCACATAAACAGGTTAACGGAACGGTTCTACGTTAAAAGATAAATATCCACAACGCTGCAACATCAATATTCTATGACAAATCGGTCACAATTCACGTTATTGCATGCCCCGAGACTATTGTCAAAAGCGATTTCCCACAAGTATCGAAACTATTGCAAAACAATCGAGTTTTTGTAGTCTATGTCGAACGGGATGTTGATGCTTACTTACTTATAATAGAAACCGAAATGGGAACTGATAGATCCGATAGAATACACTAGAAATTCTGTTACACGATGAACTATTAAGATTATTTGTTAAAGTTATCTATTTAGCATTCATGTTATCCAAAACAGACGTGTGTTATTGTTTTCCGTATACAAAGAGATCCTTTTGATGCCGGTGCCAGCACAATGATCTGTATTTATCCAATTCATACCACTATTGTCCTTGTGCCTCGACTGTACACAAAAGACCTGTTTGCATAATGTACTTATCTTGCACCATCTAATTAAGATCAAAATGTACGTGTATTTTCTAACACACGGACGGACTGCAAATTATGTATTGCACCACAAGAACGTATTACAGGAAAATAGCATGTGGCTGACTGCCCAACTGCAAGGATCGATAACCAGAATGAAATGGTCGGCGGTTATAGTTCAGAGAAAGAATTATGTTAGAATGACTAACACAAGCCGCACTCATACGAAAACAATGTCTTTGTTCCATTAAAAAACCTGCAATACAATAACATGGAAATCGAGATTTAGGTGATCTAGTATTTGAAGAAAACTTCGTCAATAAAGTAAATAGTGATAAAAATGGAATCAAAGCTAGAATAGATGGTCCAGTTCAGTGTGCAGTCCAAATGAAATACTGAAAAAAAAGAAAATCGAGGTTACAATGATGCAGTATTTGACGAAAACTTTATCAATACAGTAAAAAGTGACAAAAGTGTAATCAAAGCAAGTAAAGTTGGTCCAGGTCGGTGGGCGGTCTGAATAAAATAAGATACTGAATGAAAATCTAACAAAATCGTTACAAAAGACCAGCAGCGACTAAACAAAAAAATATATTCCTACAATATGGAGAAGTGGAAAGTCTAAGAGGCAACAGTAATTTACGTAGTAATTGAAAGTCGATTCCAATTCAGGTGCAACGAAAGCGTTTACTGCGCGTAACACGAGTTTAGATAATACAATAGCTGTACTTTCTAAACGTTTCTTATTTACATAGGCTGATAAGTAATTGATTTAAGTTTGCTAATATGGCACAAGAAGAGAGAGACTGATGCTCAGCACTCAGCAGTAGTGGATGGTGACGATGATGCTAGTACAACGAAATTATCTACAAATAATAATTCAATTAAATCAAGATCGAAATCCCGAGTGGTAGAACTCAACATTTTTAAAACAGCGTCTCTGTAATCTTAGCTTGAAGTCTGGAACCTGGATGCAATTATACCTCTGAGAACCGCTCGTTGCGCGCCCTTCCTCATAACGTGGTCCTTTTTTGTATAATCATACTCAAAAGAGCTACTGTAGTGCATTGAAAAACTTGTATCTTTGGAGGTAAACCGGGTCCGTATTCAGAACTGAAGAGACAAGTGGGTCTTGAAGCAACGTCGCTCCGGCCGACCGCAGCCGACTTGCAGTAAAAATAAATAGGTATACCAAAAGCCTTCGTACTAAACAAGGTTACATACGGATAGGGGGCATGATTCAGACACGCCGTGATTCGACGTTCACTCGGATGCATCGCGATTATTTGTAACATGCGCGCCATGTGCGTTTCTGTTTGTGCGGTGTGTACTCGTGATTTCACCGCATAAATGCTGATTTTAATTGCAGTACAATACGGTTCGTTTTACAGCGTAATTGCTACCATACGCAAGATGCGCGCTCTCAGTTCTCAAGACAAAGGATTCAAATGATTTTTATTTGCCCCTGTTACCGTTCAATCTGTTCTTCGTTGCGTTACTCGCTTATTTTTACCGTTGATTGCTCAATGGTCCCATTCACTGTATAAGCCTTATTGTCTACTCTGTGCTTGTACCTTTTGTCGAACTCGTTGTTTTTGTGTAATTCCAAATGATACTTATCTCGGCCATCACGAGCATGTACTGTTATATCAACTAGTAACAAGTCAACAATTCGGTCGCAATATTTATTTCCTGCGCGCGCATTAAGAGCATCTCCAAAAATTCAATCCGCAGTTATCTAAATTGGATTATAGTCTTATTTACTCTTGTTATAGGAAAGATCGTGACTCAGCTCTACGGTTTCACCATTTGTTTCCACCAGTTTTTGAAAAAATCGTTTATTGATGCATTTCGAGGATCGGGTTCTTTTTAACCCCCGATGGAAAAAGAGGGGTGTTTTAAGTTTGACGTGTGTTGCTGTGTATCTGTGTGTCTGTCTGTAGCATCATAGCGCCTAAACGGATGAACCGATTATGATTTAGTTTTTTTTTGTTTGGTGCCTTTGTCGAGAGTGTTCTTAGCTATGTTTTTATAAAATCGGTTTAGCCGTTCAAAATTTATTCGCATTTTACTCTTTGAATCTGGATTTCTTCGCAAGATATCGTGTCATTATTACGTGTTTCGATAGATTGTCGATTGAAGCGTGTCTGCTAGTAGGTATGTTATAAGTAGTTTAAAAACCATGAAATAAAAATTAAAATCGGGGGTATTTTAATTTGTAATTTTATCTTGTTATCGATATCTTATTGGTCTTGATTCTTTGATGTGTGTGTGTTGACTGTTGAATAATCAGTTTTGCAACGTTCGGTCGCATTGTTGCGGAGCGCGTGCGGCGCGGGGGCGTCGCCCCAGTGAAAGTGTGAAAGTGAGGCGAATGCGCTTGCGCACCGCAACTACGACTGTCTATAAAACCTTCCATATATTGCGCTTTTCTGATTTATTACTTAATTATTAAACTAATCTGCCTAAGACTTTTACTATTTTCAATTTACGACACTTTCTAGTAATTATTGTCATTTAGCAACTGTAAATTGTTGTGTCCAGATTTGATCTCAGAATTTACGAACGAGGTATCAATTTACTCCTAATCATTATTTCTTTGCTTCTATTAGCTGTTGCGCTCCGTGTCGCGGATTCCATTCCCGCACGGAACAAATATTTGTATGCCCTACAGATAGTTATTCCGGATCTGGGTGTCTTGTGTATGTGAGTTTAAATGTTTGTAAACGCACCCACGATACAGGCAGAAATTCCTAGTGTGGGGCAACGTTTTTCTAAAACAAGAAAAAGAATCATTTTAAGACTTAAGGCCACATAAAATATAGTCCAGAATTGTAACTCTGTATATGTCGTAGTTAAATTATAAAACAGTCACGATTGAAACTATAACGAGAGGAGATGAAAAAGTAAACGAGGCTTGAGAATAATGTATCTGGAGCGCAGTGGTGGCCGTTGTTTGTGTGCGCCGCGCGGACGTACAACCGACCTCAACGCGACTGCACATATTTACATATCATATCCAATATATTATACCAACCTGAATACGTCACTCCTGAATACGACCCTTTTTATCCGACAGCCGAAGGAGGGTAATGTGTTTAAAAGTCTATGTATGTATGTTTGTTCCTATGTGGCGTTCTAGAGACCAAACGCGTTGGCCGAGTTTGATGGTTCTTACGTCAATCGATTCATCTTATTTATTTAAATTAAATAGAAAAATGGTGGATTTTGGGTGCTATATAGTGGGGCCCAATTTTTGTGGGGTATCAAATAAAGGTTTTTAAAAGGTGATAAAACATATATAACACTTATGTTTAAATGTACCTAATTCGAAAAAAAATATGTTAACTAAAAAGTTAAAAATAAAAAAGTTAATTAAAAAAATCAAGAAACCCGACTGCTTAAGAAGTGAACTAAAAAGACGGAAACAAGAAGAAAATCATGCTGTGCAGTCGGAGAATACATTTGGTTTTGGAGAATACATTTTCAGCCTCCGACTGCACAGCATGATTTTCTTCTTTTTTACGTCTTTTTAGTTCGCTTCTTAAGCAGTCGTGTTTTTTAAATTAACAATTTTTAATCAAATTAAAATGAAGTTATTAAAATGATTATTAACGTGGACTGCATTAGTCCACGTTTATAATAATTTTAATAAGAACTTGGAGTTTTATTTTAAACAAATCAATAACTGAGAGAGAATCTCGCGGGTAGGCTAATTAAATATATTTAATTTGGTATGTTTGTGCTTTTCGTTTTGTAGCTGATTTCTTTTCCAATTAATTGATTCCATATTAAAGTTACCATGTTTATTATCTTCGACAAGCTTAACGACTGAACCGTTTTATAGTAAGTATATTTCTTAATTACTTATAAAACTATGTTATATATAGAGACGTTATTTATATCGAAGACGGTCATTAGCTTAATCGTATCGAGATATTTCGTGTTTACCTACAACATTCATCTTAGTTTTCCAGCAACATTTAGTATCCGGGCGCTGACATCGATTAATTGTTATTGCGTTGTTTCCGATCGAAATACGCCCAGATTTGTCTTAAATCATCTCGAAGCAAGTCTTTCGAAATGTATGCGACACATAAATATGTACGGTGTGGAATAATGACAGTAAATTATCGCAGTGTCGAGTCATGTAATTGTACCGCAATCGATGCGTTGCGATGCGACCTCCATAGCAGTAAAGCATCCTTCTCGCCGATGAAGTGTGGCGAAACAGATAATATTTTACCATCTCTAATGGTCGCAGCGAGATACAACGCTTTAATCACGACAGTTTCATCATTTGATATTTCCGCGCATAAAACTTACGATGTTGACGTTGACGTGAATGTTTTATCAATTTCATGGTCTTCTTTTAATTGAGCAACTTCTGTAAGATCACGAGAGTTTATTTTTCACTTTGTAGTCTTTTTATTTGGAAGTCGGTAGTATTTTTTTGTAAAAAGCTTTTTATTTTTCACTTTTTAGTTGTACAAGTTGTTTAGTAAGGTACCTATAACGCCAGAATAGATTACCCGAATATCATGAAACTAGAGTATTACCGGTGAAATGAGAGATCTGCGTACCCCTTTAGAGCGTACTGGCGTGATGTTATGTTATGAAATGGCGTAAACAATAAACAGACATGCGATTGCAGCAATTCCGAGAGATTTGCCGTATTTTATTGAAGAGTTCTGTTGTATATCTTCGAAGTCCTTCATCAGATCTTCACCAAATTAAAATGGCCAATTTCAAAACATACTCTTTCAAACAAAAAAAGTATTTTCAAAATCGATCCAAAATTGACGGAGATATGCGTGAACAAAAAAAAAAAAAAAAACATAGAACCGAGACTAACTATATACTACTACTAACTATATACTAGACTAAATATTTGTGTCAGTCATAAATCGCAATATTCCAAAAGAACTTTCGATCATCAATATCCTATTTTTATTCGAAACATTTTCCTGCACAAAATAATTTCTGTTTCCTACCCACAGCAATCTTGCAGATGGAACGCTCCTCCAAGACAATTCAGAATCACTTTATTTTACATTAGACATTGTGTTGTCGAAAGGAACTATGAAATGTGTCGTAATAGCCGCTACAAACACTTCTACGAATGCTATCATTTTCAGGCGCGTGCGCTAAACGCTCGACTTGTTTGTATAATAACCCCATGAATATGAATTAAATGTAGATTATGTTGCAACAAATTGCATTTTGTCAACTGTACTCGGCGACAATGTCCCATTTGTATGAGATTATCGTCGCTGCGTGGTAAGTAATTTAGTTAGTGCTAGAATGAAGAAGCATGTTGTAAACTCAATAACGCCTTGTGACTCTTGAATTTATGAAGAAATATGTTCTTGTAAATTCCATCTTTGTTATTTGTCTGCACCGACAATTCCAATTAAAGTTTAACCACGCCTAAGGCTACGTAGACTGCAGTAATACAAGACTAGATTCTGTTCTCAATAAACCAAATTCCTGTTCCACATAACTATGCTAATGAATGCAACTCATTTGCTGCAATCTATTGAGCTGCCTCAAAGTATGTCGTAACAACTTTTAAGTATGTTTTGCATTTGATGAAGTTTGCAAGACATATCTGAACAGGAGAAGCTTGAATGCAATGAAAATTGCTCTTAACCTTGAATACAGATGGCTCAGTATCAAATAAATAAATTATGCAAATAATAAGATGTGTGGTCAGTCTCCAAGTGGCGTGTCGTGCTTATCGCACAGTCGGTGCATTGAGGCTGGCTCAGATTGTCAAGAGGCGCATGCTACCATGATTAGTAATGCATGATGCTCGGTCTTCGTGTCGCTCTCTCTATTGTGCAGTGCATGACGTTTCACAATCTTTTGTATATGCCACGCCAGAACTCATCATTCTTTCATTGTAGACCACAGTTGAACTTTTTGTACGGTTTTTCTTATCTATCCCGCTTTGTGTTGGTTCTCGAGCATTAACTAATGTCCCCGGTCTGTCAGATGATATCGGGGCTCTCGTTAGTGGCATTGTGGCACCCACGCTGGCCCTGCGCGCGGACCTAATGGACCACTGACAGGATTACCTATGAGCCCTACGATCAAACGTTTACCTGAATTCGCTGATGATTTATAGACAAACAATTTTGCTCACGATTTAGTAAAGCTTTACTGTTTTCAAAACAAGTTGTTTTCAAGGCATTCTGGACTATGATTCACCGGTGTCAAGATGTGAGACTTGCGTAGGTGTGTGACAGAACACGAGTCTTAAGAGCGTGTGAACCGTGATATGCTCTGGAAAGACTACCAGCGATGTATCGGTCTCACGCGCACCTGATCTTATCTCCATGCGCGTTCCGAGTTGCGACCTCCCCTAATCATTGATCTTTACGTGTCTAATGGAAAATATAATGAAAATGTAACCAACTGAGTCGTTGGTCTAGTAGATGGAAGCTCGTCTGCTGAGCGTGGAGTCCTAAGTTTGGACTGCAAAATGTTCGCCCCCTACAACGCGGGACTTCTCGGAACTGACCTATTTTGGGTTTACTACACAACGACTTTGCTAATCCATTCAGAGAACACTGAAGTGATATTGAACTAGTTGATTCTGTTGTTTGCTCTATTTTTCTAGCGAGAAATCGCTCTCACTCTTCAAATTCGAACGCGAAATCGTTGTGATTGTCTTGTGCGCGCTCTCGCGAGCACGTTATCTAATACATTTCCCACAATGGATCAGTGCTGAGCGCTCCGACACAATGCTTCCGTCGGCTTCGGTTCCGCTCTCGTAAATTAGGTAAGTGGTGCATTTGACGAAACTTCACTTTTTCACCGGCCCACTTTACCCCGCTGCGCGCTGTTGGATTTACCAATCTATAATTTGTTTGCTACCGATTAGCAACGCATTTATCCATAAAAGTTGATTTCCACGCCGTCTCGAGGGTCCATTAGAGAGCTGCCGATTCGCGACGGGAATTCATGCGATCTTTTCGCACGACAATCGGGAGCGCGACGCTACAACTAGAGCGACTAATATTCAAATGGACCGGTTTAAGATCATCTAATACCTGTTGCTCGGACCGACGACGCCAACGTCGTTCTGCATGTACTACAAGTTTTCTAGTTCATTTATAAATCTAACCTTGAAATATACGATTCATATTTTATTCACTAAAGTGAGACACTAAAACGTTTCATTTGAGTATTTAAAAGTATGCATGTATAAAATTAGCAGCCGCTGCCGGCGCGGCGTGTGCTTCGGTGCGAGTATGTAGGTCGATCTAACTCAACGCTACACTTTCGTTGGCGATATGCAAATCAGAGCGTGAGGTGGTAGTCAGTCGGCGCCTACACCATCAAATTGTTTGGAAACGGCCTAATCGACTCGTCGTTTTGCAGGCTGCACTCGGTTTCTGCAATGTTGTTGTCATTACAGTCATTACTATCCGGTAATTGTCGGATTCACCGCGGCTGCTTTCACCTCAATTCAAACAATTTCCGCGGCTCAGAATCCGCTGGGTCCTGCCGTACCCTCAACATTAAGTGCTCATATTGCAATACAGTCGCAGCATTCACCCAGTAATGTGTGGGAAATGGGCGTTCCGACTTTTTTTAATTGCCTTGTGTCGGCTGTGCGGTATGCTATTATTGCGGAGCGTAATGCAACGCGGGCCACAGAAGTAAGGCGCCTAGCTGTCTCCGGACAATTTCGTTGTTAATTATCTTCCATCGGCTGGCTGGCTGCTCGGTGGCACGTCTGGCCTGTAACTGCTGCTTCGAAAGTAGGCAACGAGTGTGTGGTGGCTGATGCACGTCAACTACTCTTCGGTATTATTTTCGTTGCACAGCTGTTGTGGGTCGACGACCTATCCGCGGTGAGCCCACCGTGCTGTTTTGTTTATACCTCTATTTTTGGAATAGACGTTCTACGAAATAATTTATTAACGCAGCAGCGTTGGGCTTAGAATATGACACAAGAGACCCTTTACATCAGATTCATTTCTGAATTTTGGAAAATCTTTATATTTTTACATCTTTTCAGTTCAGCTCAGTAAAGGTAGAGTACAATAAAATTACACGCAGAATCCTAATTCGAATTTGTCGTTGCATTACAATCGTGACCTGGGCAGTCCGATTCGAATTCGCGGTGACAGTAGTCGATGCAGCCTCGTTTCCGTACTCGACGCTCACGTCTGCGACGAATCCGGGGCCATTTTGACGCACTCACTAATCAACTTAACTTATAAACTCAAGTTTTTACTCCAATTCTTTTTCTCGTTAAAAATGGCCAAGTCCGCCTTAGATCGCAAAAAGGTCGTTAATTCAATGAATATTCATAAAGCATTATGGAAAGCTGTCTTTGGGAAATTGCTATGGCGTAATAATCAACGTTGGGCTTTCGCTTTTCGCTCTAATTCAATCAGAATTTACGTAGTGGACGACGTGAATTTAAATATCAACAAATAGAGAATTCCAATTCTTGTTCAACCTTAAATTTGTCCCTTCATCGAAATATTGCAACCACTACGTTTTCTACTAGTAACTTATCTCGTTTTATGACATCGGATAAGAAGTTAGCATACGTTTTAAACTCATTGAAATTCTAACCGTCTACATTCCCAATCTTAAAAGCGCTATAAATGGTGTATTCATTATAATTTTAGCTAATTCACCTCACCCGTTACTTAAGGCCTAGATGGCAAAGCGGCTGGAAAGGTACATTTATTATCTGGTATTTGGCACAATACCGCTGTTTTGCTGCAAAATAACATTCTCTCTTGATGAGTCTATTACGTAGACATGGAATTGTACTTTGCTACTTGCATCCATGTCTACCGCAATGTTCCTATGTCGTGATACACAGACTTGCATTATTGCTGCGGAATATTTGATGGTCTATTGAGTATCGACATCGCCGTATCTGGGGCATTTATTACGACTTTTATCGTTACGAAGAAAATTGTTCATTCTCCAGTGGATCGTTTAACTGTATGTCGCATTTACAAATACAGCATCTCATCACCAGTTACGCTGTTAAGGAAACCTCAAATTCAAATATAGTTTAAGATGTTTTCAAAAGTCGTTCTGTCGCTAATATCCATAATCCTAACGTTTTAGTAATTTCACGTCAAAAGCTTGAAACTTGAGCTGTGTTCGAGAATTCGGTCGTAAAACGTAAAGTACAAAACAACAATTCATTACAATTAAGCACTTTAATAAACTTCTAACGCGATATGGACCCGTAACTCATTCTAATTTTTGTATGAATTACACTCGGTGAATTTATGAAAGAGCTTTATTTTCTCAGTATGAACTCTTTAGCTCGTAATTAATTCGTCTAAGTAGGCAAGTCGTAAATGCTAAGGTGTGTTTAGAGCAAGAACATTTAACGTACCAAATTATTTACCAATTCTCGGTATGTTGGTTACCCTAGATGTAAAATATAGCGGCTCTGAAGCCTTAACTTTGTCTTAAATCTCAGGACATAATATTCTAAACATAGTACCTACCTAAATACGGAAAAGATAAGTCTATTCCGTATCAGATGTTCTAGCTTAGTACTCGCTCTATACTAGTCTTATCTAAACGCAGCTTTAGATCCGACTGAGTCATCGGTAACGACGACTTGTTCGTGACGTGAAATGCTAACCTGTAATTTAGACTAAGATTTACGAGGCGACTCTCGCGGTGATTATAGTCATTCTGAAGTGTGCGGCTGCCAAAATTAAGAGGTTACAACGCGCAATGATAAGTGGGGAATATTCTCTTAGCGGCCGACCTTTTAGGAGTCTGCAGTAGTGCAGTCAAAATCTGCAGTCATAAGAATGCGTATCATGTTCGTAAAATTTCCTTTTATGAACTAACACAACCTCATGAAACGCTACAAAGACTTATCCTGGGAATTGGTGATACAGACCTGCGTATGGTGATGATAGTACATGCAGGCATTTACCTCCTATAATCTCAAGTCTCATCTAACGACTGTTAAGACCATACAACACACCGCTGGCTTTATCAAATATGCTTTATTATACGCAAATAAAACTATTACACGTAAATATCTAGAGAGTCGTTTGTACAAAGAACACGGCATTCATAAAATATAATATGAAATGGTTATAATCTTGATAATATCAAAAAACGTAACACAGTAACAAGTAGATTGTTTCTAAGCACACATAACTGCTATCTGATTGCGCTGTCTAACTGGCTTACTGGATTAAATTTTACTGCCAAAAAACGCTCGAAGGAATAATTAAACTCATCAGAACCCATAAACAAATTCCCATAGAATCGACGCGCAAGTTTTTTGTGCAATGCTTACGTTTATAGATTGAAGTCGTCATGTTTTTTGTTACCTCATAAAAACATACACCGTTCACGGTGCTCGCCGAAAATTTTATTTAATCATAAGCTTTCAACTCGCCTTTCAATTTGAATTGCCGGCGATTTTGCATGTTTAATGCTTTTTTTCTCTCTGAACTATTACCATCAGTTTTTCTCTCATCACGAGTTAAGTCGGTGTGTACCGCCATGTTTTTTTCTAGAGCGGCTGTGCCTTGCCCATAAATGGTGTTATTTCCTGCCTACACCTGCGCCAATGGTCATTCCTGGGCAGCCGACGCGTCGTCGACCGCAATCAATGCCTCACGATTAATAGCTAGCCGCAAAAACGTCGGCTTAGCTTCCTCAATAGATTATTTTTTGCGGACTAATGTCCTTTCGGTCGATATCCGAACACATGCATTTGGATAAAGAAAAGTGGTCCGGGAACCATATTTCTTACTTTTTATGTATTGTCAGTAAGTGAATTTTATTATGGCTATTAAATTATAATGATTTGTAGTGCCCTGAGTGCCTGCCTGCTGTTCGATGTTAATATTTTGCTCTGATTTACTCTGACGCGAGGTTTACTGCCTAACTGTAATAGGACAGCGTATCCAGTAAATGATTTCAACATCAAAGCCCTGAACTAGACATAATGTAAGTTTCTTGAAACAACACTGAACAGTGAACATGTTCTTAAATAAATGTGAACGTCCCTCCAGAACATTACCTCCCATTCATTTCAAATACGTTTTGTTGAGATCAAAGTTCAAATCGCTTTACCAACGAACTCTTCTCTCTCAACACTAGAAATCAGTTGAACTGAAGCTCGACTGTTCGAGACTTCAAGTCAACGCACTGTGGTATTTTCTTGGGCGAGTTGGCTATGACATTGAACCCTCGTCAAATCTTGTACGAGATAGTGGTAATACCGACGTCTTTACTGCCACCAACGTCATTTGCCAAAACCCTTCAAACGGCTTCATTACTAGCAGCGAATTTCACTAGCGAGTTGGCCTTATTGATTCTTAATGGCTAGTAAACGTGACAGTTGGTTACATTACACCCACTGGCGGTTTCATTGTGGAGAAATTACTTCGTGAGATCCATATTTTATACTGATAGGTCTATTGACTTCTTGATGTACGTGTTTGCATCGTTTATTATCAACATTAACATTCTGCACTAATTGATTTAACAATATGGCGCTAATTGTTTATATGTGGGCGTTTCAAACGTTTTATTTGTGGCACTTTAATGGACATCTTTGTGTTGCTGAATAATAAGGAAAGTACAAAAAACCCGGCCAACTGCGAGTCGGACTCGCGCACGAAGGGTTCCGTACCATAATCGCAAAAAAAACGGCAAAAAAATCACGTTTGTTGTATGGGAGCCCCACTTAATCATTTATTTTATTCTGTTTTAAGTATTTGTTGTTATAGCGGCAACAGAAATACATCATCTGTGAAAAATTCAACAATAGCTGTCACGGTTCATGAGATACAGCCTGGTGACAGACAGACAGACGAAGTCTCAGTAATAGGGTCCCGTTTTTACCGTTTGGGTACGGAACCCTAAAAACCACTGAATTTTGAGTCACACGGGTGTGAAACGAGTTCGCGTTTTGTTCCCTCAAGGTCGTTGGCGACTATCGTCGTCTTAAACCGCACGTGTTACACATAAAGGGCAATGACAAGATTTTGTTACGTCCAAGCTGATAAACAAAGTCCACAACAAACAGAACAAATGTTTACCGCGCTGTCACAATAATGATGTCACATGTCTAATGTAGTGTGTCTACTTGCCAAGATAACGACTACTTCGGGTTGTTCACCTTTCACGAGGCTCATTATAGTTAGAGTATCGCATGACAAAATACAATGAGTATGTACTGTGCGCCTTATTTGAAAGCCAAAAGTACAAAGTACAGGCACAGTTCGCGAACTGTTCACGGAGTATTGCTCTGTGAACGCTCCGATATATTTACGAGTGGAAAACGTTGATACACGCTCAACAGTTACGGCAAGGAGGGCAACATTCGTTGGCAAGCTCCCTCCAACGTATAAATATTCAAAGTAGGAGATTTATTGCTACGACATGATGTGGTTCAGATCCCACTGATACTAACAGACGACTGTGTCGGTAATTTTAGACCTATAAAACAAGAAAACCACACGACAGTCGTAATAAATGATGATTGGTACTTGCCCGTCAAGAAAATGATGTAGCAGAAACGAGATATTCAGCTTTACAAATGTGTTAAAGGTTACTCCTGTACGACTTAAATGTGGGAGCCTATTAGCTGATATCTCAAGGGTTCAGCATCTCTTTCTTACTTCTTAAGGATTTAATTAAAGGCAAAATTAACATGAGCCGCCCACGGCACAAATGTGTGTAGGACCTTTGAGTAATCTCGAATATCCACATTAATTGCAAAAGTTAATTTAGCGCCGCTCTTTAGCAGCTTTCTCACGCAAATTGTGCGTAGGAGGACGTTTTCTAAATATTTCTCGTCGCCGCTGCGGCGTAGGAATAATTAATGATTTAGTTATTTATTATCGGACACGGCACGTAGAGTTCAAGAATCCTACTCAAGTACACATGAGCTATCACGAACTGCGACTCGGCCATATTACCGACGACGGCGCAGATTTCAAAATGATATGACTTAAGAGACAGCTGTAACTTTATGTACAAGGTGAGCATTGTGTGTTTTGATATCCGTAAAGCTCACATGTCTAATGGCTTTCCTGGTTATCGTGATTGATTGCAAGGACAATGCGAGCTTCTGTAGTTATGTCCTTTACCACAGATAATATAATACTAAGCATACAGATGTCTCATCCCATACAAAGAAACCGTGCCGACGTATTTAGCATTTTTCGTCTGATTAAACTGATTATTTTTGTAAATACATCGATCGTGTTCGGTTCCGTTCCATGGCGATATATGGTTTTAGCAGCGACTTGCAAGTAAAAGAGCTTACTCGGTACGAGGATATTTCATTCTTTAAATACAGTTACGATTTGTTTTATAGTATTTTTTGCACGTTTATACAGTTTTTTAGTGTTTCAATACCAATTAAATGATCCGTTCATTATCATGGGATCAATTTTAAATGACCCGTTCAAATAATCTTTGAAATGTGAATTAAGAACCCAATATTCCATAATTGTGTGCTATTGAGAGTGGACTAAACAAGAACATACAATTTGTATGATCAATTCTAGAAAATGTTAATTTTACACACAATTCAATAACAAATCGATGCATATCGCGCCATCTAGTGATATTTATTTGAACCAAATTTTATTTCTTAGCGTCGGGACCCCGTGATAACTTTACTAAATAAAGTCTTGTTATCACTTAATGTTCGTGTAAATAACGCATCTTGAAAAGGACTAAACGTGTCTTTATACGTTATCTCTTGTCGACTCCTTTTGGAGCGTATCAAATCTCCACAGCAAAATACGACTGAACAGAATCTTCATAATTCATTAAAATACGGTCAAGGATCTTTCTCCAGAAACAGATAAAAGGCGAGCAAATAAACATCATTTTGAATACGACACGAAAAAGAAAATATATCCATTCGTTTGAATAACAAATTCGGCTACCAAACTAACAGAGCCCCGATGAAAATATAAAGTGTAGTAACAAAAAACCGGCCAAGTGCGAGTCGGACTCGCGCACGAAGGGTTCCGAACTTGGTATATTGCGGTTTACGATTTATGACGTATTAAAACAAAGCTACTTACTAGATCTCGTTCAAAGCATTTTCGGTAATGTCATATATTTTTTTTAGTTTTATCATTCTCTTATTTTAGAAGTTACAGGGGGGGGGACACGTTTTACCACTTTGGAAGTGTCTCTCGCGCAAACTATTCAATTTAGAAAAAAAATATATTAGAAACCACAATATAATTTTTGAAGACCTATCCATAGATAACCCACACGTACGGGTTTGAAAAAAAAAATGAGTTTCAGTTCTAAGTATGGGGAACCACCAAAATTTTACTTTTTTTTTTTTCTGTTTTTTTGAAAATTTTAATACGGTTCACAGAATACATCTACTTACCAAGTTCCAACAGCATAGTTCTTATAGTTTCGGCAAAAAGTGGCTGTGGCATACGGACGGACAGACAGACATGACGAATCTATAAGGGTTCCGTTTTTTGTCATTTGGCAACGGAACCCTATAAACGACGGCTCAGCTGCGAGCTGCGAGTTCCGACTCCGGATTTGTACAAAAGCCTATCGCGTATTCGCAGTCACCTCACGACTTCACTTTCACTGGCGAACTATCAATCTCAACTGTCACGCTTAAAAAATACATTGCGTACTTTGTACTCACTTTGTATCAAGGGACTCCGTTTTACTCCTTTTTTGTGTTATTTTATCTAAAGAATTTACTTGGAACGTGTTTAAGTAAGCATTTATTTCCACTTCATCTACATCTGCTGAATAGAAATATGCTTTGTATCTGACGTTTATGGCTCTGGGTAGAACTTGTGTTTCGTGGAATATAAAACATTTTTATATCTCATTTTTATTTTCAGTCTAACGATAAAAATCTATGTCGGTCGGGTCTGGAGGTGACTGAACAATACATTAGCAGGTCACTCAGAAACTTATATTTCACCCGGTCTAGACCCATTGTCTCGAATTTCTATGTCAAACGGGAACTGACAAAAATTCACTGCCGTTGACAGATGCTGAACTAATTCCACTTCTGTGCCAGTTTACTCAATTTGGTTCAAAACAACAAACTAACATTTCTCCTTTACGACAATAACTATCTCAGTATTAATCTTAACGATATGTTCTAAATTACACTAGGTAATATAATATTAAAAGGTTATTGGCCTGCCATTGTTTACAAGCAATTATCTGCAGTATCTTGTTAAAATAATAATTGAATCGAGCGTGGGTACACAATAGACGATATTGCGTCTATATTCGGCGTTTTAATTAGGTTGCACCATTACGGATAAACAATTACTCGCATCGGACGAGAGTTTAAACCCTCGTTCATGGAATTTGATCGAGGCTTTTGTGACGTCATTAGTTCGGCAGTTAGGTAACATGTCAAAGGGTAGTTAGGGAATAAGTTTAAAGTTAGCAGACTTTTCCCTAGTGGTTAAGGGCTGTCTGTAATTTTGTTTATGCACTAGCTGTTGCCCGCGACTTTGTCCGCGTCAAACTCGTAAAAATATATTTTTATTTTTTTAGTTTCCCGCCGGAACTATGAATTTTCTCGTGATCAAACATATATACGCCTATGTTACTCGTTATTACATCAGCTATCTACCAGTGAAAGTCCCGTCAAAATCGGTCCAGCCGTTTCGGAGATTACCCGGGAACAAACAGACAGACAGACAGACAAAAATCTTAAAAATTGCTTATTTGTTGTTAGTACCGTATATACTTTCACGTGCATTCAATAAAACGTTGTTATTTTAATATTACATACAGACACTTCAATTTTATTTATTTGTATGTATAGATTAGCTGGTAAGATACCAATTCTGTACTTTGAAACATACGAATTTGTTTCAAAAAGTTCGTGAATTGTTGTCGCTACGAACTTGCTACGAAATTCGTAACCTCGTAGTAACAAGGTTACGAATTTTAGAATGTCAGTTCTTACTGTCTACTTAAGTTGTCTTATTTCATCTGATTATGAGTTTAAGCTACTAAACTTTGTATTACTTGTTACGTTGTTTCTCTCAATATTATGAGAACAGTACTAATCGAATCGTAAAGATAATTGCTCGTTACATCATATCCGTATTGTTGTGGGCATGGAAGGAATCAGAATTAGTTCCTTATCTACCGTTTTAAATGGTACTGCTGGCACTCATTACGAAAGAAGGCTGATTGCTTTAATTACGTTCAGAAAATTAAAGCACTACATAATTAGAAGGCATACATTCCCTTTGATTTTCCGTTAATGCTTTATTACAATTAATAAATTAATGAGTTATATGAGTGTTTAAGAATTTCATAATTAGTTCTTAGTTACGAGGTCATCATCATCTACCTGCCCTTATCCCATGTTACTTGGGGTCGGCGCAACACGTTTTCTTCTTCCATTCCGTCCTGTCCCCCGTCACGCTATCATTGACTCCCTTTTCTTTCATATAACTCCTCACACAGTCCATCCATCTTTGCTTTGGCCGTCCCCTTCCTCTCCATCTATCCACATTTATATTAATAACTCTTTTAGTAACAAGCGTTTCATCCCTCCTCATCACATAACTATACCAGGACAAACGGTTTCCTTTAAATTTTTCTGTCACTGGCGCCACTTTCAGACTTCCTCTAATATACTCATTTCTCACTTTATCCATTCTCGTCACTTCGCACATCCATCTCAACATTCTCATCTCTGCTACATGCAATCTCTTTTCATCCGTCTTTTTCACAACCCAACATTCTGATCCATAAAGTACGACAGGTCTAATCACAGACTTGTAAATTTTCCCCTTTAACTTGAGGTATTTTATTTAAATGTTAATGAGAATGACTCTCAAAACTTAATTAGCATCAAAGTTCGATAAAGTAGTAAACAAATCTTCTTAACTTATTTCGAAACAAGTCCTACATGGAAGCAGACAACCAATTAGCCGTTCAACTGGCCATAAATCAAATTGCATAAGCGTAGTTGACGCATCCGACACTTTCCAACCGCACGGAGCGACCTCTGCACGCGGGGTGGTGAACTATTGCACTCGCTGCGGAGTGCGGAATATTCTACGCCTCTGCGGCCCACAGGCTCACAGCCTTTCACGAGCAGGTTCAACGCACTAACGTTATCTACAGAGATACCAACCTTTTCTTTTTTTTTAACCCCCGATGGAAAAAGAGGGTTGTTATAAGTTTGACGTGTGTTGCTGTATATCTGTGTGTCTGTCTGTGACATCATAACGCCTAAACGGATGAACCGATTTTGATTTTTTTTTGTTTGAAAGGTGACTTTGTCAAGTCGAGAGTGTTCTTAGCTATGTTTGAATAAAATCGGTTTAGCCGTTCAAAAGTTATTCGCATTTTACTCTTTCATTCTGAATTTTTTCGGCAGATATCGTGTCATTTTTACGTGTTTCGATAGATTGTCGATTGAAGCGTGTCTGCTATTAGGTATATTATATGTTGTTTAAAAAGCATGAAATAAAAATTAAAATCGGGGTTTTTTTTTAAATTTGTAATTTTAATTTGCTTGTGAAATATTGTACAGACTTATATAATGGGTACATTTTATTAATTTTGACAATTATTGAAATTGATGACTAACAATTGTGTAGGTAATTAATTATTTTCAAAACAAGGAAAAATGCGTATGTTTCGGGCAACGATCATTTTTAAGACAACAGAAAGTTGCTGTAGCTTCATATCACTTCGCAATTATGACCAGAAAGCTTGAACGACAGTGAAATAAATGAGACCTTTGTAATTAAATTCATAATCAGAGTCAATTAAATACGAGTATTTTAACGCACTCTATTACTTTTTTGGATTACAAAGTACACCTAATCTAAATAAAGTACAATACTCTATATCAGACGACGGTTGGCAAACCTACTTATCTATGAGCTCTATGACGCGAACTAAGTAATTGCTACGTTTTTATGACAGCTCTGCGACTCCGTGGAGTTATGCTTTTCCTACTGTCTCAGCTAGAACGTTTAGCGTTAATGTGTCAGCGTTATGTGAAATCATACAGTGTTAAGAAGTTACTGTGATATTGTATCAGTTTTTAATATTTTTATTGTGAGGACAATTTTTCGGCAAAGAATTCGAGCTCATTTTTATAATTTCTTGAGATGAAACAAAAAGATAAATGATTATGGAATTTTGTGAAATCTTATTTTCATCTAGACCAAATCGTATCTTCTTGCAGATCTGCGTGTTTCGACAAGAAAAACAAAAATTTCTAGTTACATTTTCTAAACTTGTGAAACTGCATACTTACATAAATTGTGATTTAATTTTTGAATCTCTTCTTTGTACATATTACCCAATTGTACTGATTGAGTAGAAAATTGGCATAAAAACTTACCTGCAACTATCAGCCGTCAATGTGGTTATGCTCATTTATTATTTGATGAATAAGTAACTAGCTAGGCATTGTTCTATACCTAACACTTGAAAACTAGACACCTCTAAACCACATCTGCTGCTCAGGTTCAGTTGACTTTCTCCTTTAAATAACATTATGGTTTAAGCAAAAACAATCTAAAGAACAAAACAGTCACTATGGAAACTGCTACAGTATTGACACGCTGCCCTACTGCGGAAAAAAATTGCTAGAGCGGAAATTAAGCACGCTTGTCCACGGCAAATAAAACTATTCGATACAGAATGAGTTGCCAAAGTATTATTTAAACAAGACCAACCGAAGTACAACACTATAATTAACCATAGGTACAGTCAAACTTATTGATTCACGCATGACCCATTCAACCGATAAAATTCGTTTAAAAACTTCAAAACAGTAAAGTTATACCGCTAATGGTGTACATTGGAGACGTTTTAAATGATATAGAAACTGTGTCATATGCCTTAGGATCGTACAATTTTGACTATTGTTTTTTATTGCAGTAAAGATATTATTGTCTGCCTAGCCTTTTCCCATCTATATTGGGGTCGGCTTACAGTCTTACCGGATTCAGCTGAGTACCAGTGTTTTACATGGAGCGACTGCCTATCTGAAATCCACAACCCAGTAACTGGATAACACGGTACCCCTTGGCAAGACTTGTGTCAAATCTCAAGCTTCTGACTACCCGTAGCGACTGTCAATCTTCAAATGACAGCCGGGACCAACGGTTTAACGTACTTTCCTAGGCACGAAGGAAACTTGGTATGTTGAAATGGTCACCCATCCACGGACCGAATTCTTCAAGTGTTGCTTAACCTTGTTGATCGACCAGTGCGGCTGTTATTATTTAGCCACGAGCTCCTAGAGCTCCTAAAGGTATTATTAATTAATTTAATTCAAATAATAATCTCTCTCTCAATCGCCGACTGGAAAGAAAAGACTGGTTAATAATTAATCAGGCCGATAGTACGTGGATTAGTAACGGAAGCTGAGCGCGGCATGTTCGGTTGATTAAGCGTCGCCTATCGTCGGATAACCCGTCGTGAAAGGTTACAGTGTTAAAGGGCTAAAGTTCACTAGTTATTATCACCTCGTTGCCTGTGAAATTGTTAGCAAACAACTAAGTAGCATCCCCTGTCCTGAAAGCTTCGTACTCATTAGCGAGACACACGACAGATAGGCCGTGATTAGATATACGACAGCGTTCTATTTTGGCCTGACATCAAAGACCCTCAGCGAAGCGTATTTTTAGCGCTCCGATTTTAGGCAACACTTTTACTTCTGCGTAATTAAACTGCACACAATTCAATGCACAGTGTTTTATTTGACGTCAATATCCAGACCAAGATAAAATTACAAATTGAAAAAACCCCCGATTTTTATTTTTATTTCATGCTTTATAAATTACATATAATATACCTAGTAGCAGACACGCTGCAATCGACAATCTATCGAAACACGTAATAATGACACGATATCTTGCAAGAAAACCCAGATTCAAAGAGTAACATGCGAATAACTTTTGAACGGTTAAACCGATTTTATTCAAACATAGCTAAGAACACTCTCGACAAAGTCACCTTTCAAACAAAGAAAAACTAAATCAAAATCGGTTCATCCGTTTAGGCGCTATGATGCCGCAGACTGACACACAGATACACAGCAACACACGTCAAACTTATAACACCCCTCTTTTTCCGTCAGGGGTTAAAAAGATTAACATCTTTTTGATGTTTGTGATGTTTTATTGAAGTTAGATAAGGAAGACGCTGCCTTCATAAACCTGACACGTACCTCTCATCCCAACTGTAATTAAGTTAAAAGCTTGTAAAAACAAGAATACCAGCAACAGCTTATAAACATCCCAGTAATGTGTTAAACGGGCTTCCGTTCGCATTATCGCTTCAACTAGGCAGAAAAAAAGAGTCAGACGACATTTACAACAACGCTTGTAACAAGTTCAGATAACACACGGTGATATGCTTTATGCAGTAAAAACTACACCAGCCCGCTTGTCTAGGATGCCGTTATACGCTTGAAAATTGAATGTTTTTCTTTTAAATCGTACAACTGAAACCACTATGACAAGAAGGCAGAGCTACACACAAACACAAATTGTTTTAAAAGTTAAATCTAGACCAGACACGTGTAAGTCTTTAGACGAATTCATCAACTTCATGTTAACTCGCACAACTGAAAACACTATGACAAAGTAAAGTAGAACTACACATGAACACAAATTGTTTTACAAATTTGAATGCAGACACGTGTAACTTTTTAGACGAATTTATCAACTTTTCTAAGAACTAATGTTTATTTGTCATGTCTATGTAGATGCGATCGCATCTGTTAACATTCATCATCATCTTATTTATAAACTAGCTGATCCCCGCGGCTTCGCTCCCGTCAACTACTACCTACCTACCCTACCCTATCTACTTACCTACCAATTTATTAAACTACTAGCTGTCCCACGCGGCTTCGCTCCCGTCAACTGGCTACCTACCTACCCTACATACATTAATGTTGCGTAACTTTAACCGCTTACGCAGCGCACGCAACGGAAGCTCTCAAAAAGGAATAATTTTGCCCGTTTTTGCAACATTTTTCATTTATGCTCCGCTCCTTTTAGTCGTAGCGTGATGTAATATAGCCTATAACCTTCCTCGATAAATGGACTATCCAACACAAAAAGAAATTTTCAATTGCAACCAGTAGTTCCTGAGATTAGCGCGTTCAAACAAACAAACAAACAAACAAACAAACTCTTCAGCTTTATAATATTAGTATAGATTTATTTGAATAAGAATTAATACTACAATACGAATGTAACCAACTTTTGTTTCTACCGGGCGGCGGCAATAAAATCTAAAATTAAATTTTAGAACACAAAAACTGCTATTGTAACTTAACTATGATAGTTACATATATTCTCTCTCAGACTTTTTTGTAGGTAATAATGAGTACTTTAATCATGTACTGCATATTTTTATGTATCATCAATAGTTTTCTCAGCGCACGCCAAATAATGAATTTTATAGGCAAAATTTTACTACTTTGGGTTACATTATTGCAATTTTCGGATCTCTAATATTTTTGAAAATAAATTATAGCCTATATTACTCCGGAATAATGTAGCTTTCCATTGGTGAAAGAATTTTTTAAATCGGTCCAGTAGTCTCGGCGCCTATTCGGTACAAACTAACAAACATCTTTCCTGAACGATGACATGCGTATACACGAGAATGGAAAATCGATCACTATAGGCACTTTCTCGTGGAGCATATTAGCTCACTGATACAATACACCTCACCCGTTCACTTTCGCTGTTCTTGGTCACGACCGGCCATAGTTCACGATCGTCACAGACTCCTTTGCCACTGGTATTCAAACGATACGGGAAAGTTTTCAATTGACCTTTACATAAATATCATTGCCACTACTATACTCTCACTTGATGTTTGTTGGCCTTTGCCATGTCATACTTGTTAATGGTCCAGCAACTAAATAGTAATTATATTCTCGGTAATTTTATCAGAAGTGGGATAATGTCTCTATGCGTTATAAAAATGCCACTCATAACTGCTTATTTAGATACTAATTACCTTGCAACCTTTAGCGATAGTAAAAGTAACTGGCTGGTTTAACTACCTTCGCACACTGGTGAAGATGATTTTCTCTTCATTCTAGGGTTTTTCTTGTATGATGGCCGTGATGCGTCCCTTCTAAACGCCCAGGGCATTTACCATCACAACACTATCTATTTTCTCCGTCTATTTCACCATTTACTGTCGTGATTAGTTGCATGTCAGACCTGCAACAACTTTCATATCGAGTTATCCTCGGTGATCTTTTGATCTGTTGCAAAATTGGTTAGCAATAACATGAGTCATGTGGTTTCACCTGTAACTCTTGAGAACATGCTTTATGTGTTTCGATTTATGTGCCTTTTAAATTATTTCAAGTGTGTTGTTTGCTGCGGTCCTGACTCATGTAGGTATTTACTTACATACAATGAAATGTCAGTTGTACTTTTAGCTATAATAGCATAGGCATGAGTGGGATATTTGAACTTAAATATGTCTAATAATTTTAAAGATTGAATTATAGAAATCCATAGACGAAATAAAATGTGTTCAAGAACAAAAAACTTAGGTGTAGTTCTGCTACGCCGCACCGTAGCGGTACCTTGGTATTAGTAGGTGGTGTAGGGACTCCCGTTTCCACACTTAGACTCCCATTCGGTCATAGCCAGGCTAGCTCCGTCCAAAATCACAGAAGGTTCCTTGGGGCTTCACAGGCTTCACGGAGCGACCTCACTGTTCCGAGGATTTCATCACGTTGAGATGCCACGGCCTCGCATTCCAGGATTACGGCGGCTGATTCTTCGACGTTAAAATAGCCCCTGCAAAGTGGGTCTGTGTGGTGTCTGTGGCGTACAATGTTGAAAAGATGTTTGTTGAGGAGTTTGTGGCCCGTTTTTGTCCCTATGATTATTTTAGGTTATTTCTACTTAGACAGAGAAGTTTTTTAGTTAGACGCGGGTAGACATTTCGCAAAGCCATTATAATTGCTTAAGGATCGTAGCGGTACCTATATAATTTAGGCAAAATGTGTTCAACATATTCGGTACCATATTCTTTAAATGTTACTCCTGTTAGTAGAGACTTACTATTCTGTTTAGTAATGATTTCAGTTGCAATTTATATATTAAGTATATAAATTGCAACTGATATATAATATAATATATTAAGTATCCATACATCAACGGCGCAGTAAAGTATTGCAACGTTAATACACCTCTTCTAAATAAAATCAATATGTCAAACAACTTCGCGAAACGGCACACAAGTGTTCATACCACTTTCCACCCGTCATCATTACTCAAACTGTCATTTACAACTCATTTTATTACCATTCATACAATATTCCAACAATAGCTAACGAGACTTGATGAAGTAAAAGTTGCAAATGCATACTAATGCCCCATTGTTACTTTCTACCGAGTCGTTATAATGTATCGCCGACATCAAATGTGATTGGAGGTCGAAACGGTAATAGGTCCCAACTGCGAACGGAAAGCGCTCAGATGATTGTTTCAATATTTGCTTTCATATTTCATGGTTTGTCTCGTCTTAGTATATACTTTTGTAGAGTACTTTACGTAGACATTAGCGTAACTGCGCGTTAGACACGATTTGTGTATTTAAGTTAATGTTCTTTATAATGCACGTTTTACTACTACTGTGCTAGTTTTCAATTTCAACTGAACTTAATTCCTCAAGTTGGTCACGGTTTTTATTGCATTTTTACGGTGTCATTACTGTTCTATTGCATTTTAAATGTTGTAACCCAAATGCGCAAAATATGATAACATTTAAAATAATATAAATATACTCGGACAACGAAAACACCATACCAAGCACTCACGTTAGAGAAACGATAACATCTCACAATATGAGCATAAGGACACAAAGATGTTTCATTTTAAATGTGTAGCGATATGCAAATAAGAGTATACAAATTGAATGGATGGCTTCAACGTGGACATATTGGCCCCCAGATAACGCGAGGTACGCAGGCGATATTTGGTCGACGGCTGTTCGCTTTGCGTGTGCGATAGCGATCTGACTGAACGACCGAGCAATTGCCTTGTTTGTCGTGCGGCGACGCTCCGATACTACGCTATGCTGATACCAGCGCGATTGGACGCGGCAATTTGTTGCTGACGATTTATTATATACACACCTGCACCACCTGACCGCTCCTGGCAATTATACCTGATATCATGATAACTGCGCGCCCATCTGTCACTAAATATTATGATACTCGTTTTAAACCACGCGATTCCGACCAATATAATCCTCGATTTATGTTTCGCGCAACGCCTTCCCTTCGTTTTGTGCATCGTTAACCTCGTTATTATAATTAAGGTCTCCCACTTTCATAATCGTTATCCTTTTCGGGTAAACGATACTGAGCAATTTAATGTTAAGCTCATGTAAGGTCGAAAAGTTTATTTTATGCTAATCTTGAAATAACTTGTCCATAACTGTTATTCAAATGCTGTTACGAATACGAAGATAAGAATTCGCTCATGCGTGTTGCACGTGAATGTATGCAGTTCTAAATGTCCCTCATTTGTAGATGTTCAGAATATTAGTCACCGAGCATGTAGTAGATGGCTAGATTCCTAACTCTGGGGAGGTCCGGTAAAGTGGGTAATACACGGCGGGAGCACCGCAGCTGCAATGACATGACTAAGCCGTTTTCGAGCTGGCCCTACGGACACGGATGCATTGACGTCGCCATTTGTGGCATTTTGATGGTAGATTGCTCTGTTTACATACAAACGTCTATGGCCACCTTCTAGAAACCTGCGTGTATTTATACAACTTATCCTATGCGTACATCTTAAGTACGCACCGTTTCGGTCATGCCTCCATTCTGTATTGTTTCTACGAAAGGAATAGCAAATGAAGCGTTCACAACGGACAGATCACTTCCACAGATGAAATATGATCTTGGAGCGTTGGACAAAGTAACTTTGTACTTCACCAACACCATTAGTTGTATTTGGTAATCAATCAACATAATGCGCACCTATTAGTCAGTCCGTTCGTTCACCTCGCCTTTCAAGGTCCAACCGTGCATTATTTTAGCGTCGGTGGCGACCCACACACGCACTATTATGCACATTTCCAAGTACGATGCACTAGGTTGGAGGAATGAGAGCGCGTGATACGAATACACTAAGCGATTATCTTGCCAGTGTAGATTTTATCAGTACGTAAAAACCTACCGAGTATCCTAACGGCCACACCCTCGTGAAACGCTGCGGACAAATTGAATTTTCCCGTAACAAGGGCATGTAATCACTTTTATAACAAAGTATTCACAGTAGACCATCAAACTAATCATAAAGAGCGCAAATACCAGACCGGTAGAGTTGATTGTTCTTTCATGAACATAGTTCATCTAATATAGACAGTAATCCAATAATCGGATAGTGATCTTCGCGAGTTTTAATAGTTCCTTTCTTGCAACTAATAAAAGTTTGAGGCTTTCTTGGTTAGTGTTCAATTTACTTAACAATAATTGTGTTGTACGGTTGTCTAGTTGACAGGAGTCCATTAGTGACAGAGGTGAGCTCGGCGGTGATTTACGACGGCCATCGCCCTCCATGTTGGCTCCTTGTATCTCTAAATGGAACTCTCATACAGTAGCCCACAGCTACTTACAGCTAACGTTTATCTGATGGTGATTTGAATTCTCAGGTGGTTGACACGACCGCACTAATAATTTTGAAAACGTCTCCTTCTTTTAATGTGGCTTTACAAGAGCTAATGTCACGCAACAGTTTTCATTTGTATTAGGTTTATTAGTCGCTGTTATTTTCCAAGTCATTAAATCTTGTGAGAGATTCATAAAGACTCCCCACGTGGGCAAGCGCGCGCGCTGCTTTTTTGCTCGGCAGCACATCGTTCGTCATTACGCGTTTATTATCTGTTTGGCCTTGGCCGTGAACGGTCGCGCAGGAGGACACACTAGCGCGTGGGCAAATACGGTGGCTACACAGCGTACCGCAGAATTTTGAATTGACGCAGCAAAAAAACTCATTGTGTCCATACCACGAAGTGTTTTACTTGACATCGTACAAAAACTATCCACATTAAATTAAAACACCACATCTTTAGACGTAGTTAGAATACTAAACCTATTTAAAAATAAATATGTACGCGTGTTTCTTTTCGTTTTTATGTTGTTATTCGAAGAAATTAATCTGGCATTAGAATAATGTTTGTTGGATGTGAAGTATAACAAAAATAAGTCTTTGCCGGCACCCCCTGCTGTGCATGTTATAGCTAAATGATGGCTGCGTCTACAATAATAAACAGTAACGTCATACGAGTATGATTCATGTGATTCATGCAGGATATTTTACAAAACTTTAAATATTATATTAAGCCTGGTAGAAACTTGTAAATATGTCAATAGAGTAGTTGACAAAAAATATCTATTTAGTTTGTCAGTTAGATACACTAAAAATATTGGACACGTATTTTTTCTTTTGCCACGTTAAAAAATACTACCATACAGTGCGTTGAAATATCGTGTGACGTCACGGTGTGCTACAATTTATACTGACAAAATGACGTCACAAGCCCCCACTCTTGATCTTTTAATTTAACAAATTTTATTCTTATTTTATTGATTTTGTATTAAGTTCCGTATTTTAATTAGTAATAACTAAGTTTGTTGCGTCAATGTTCCTGTGGGTGGAGCTGCATGCCAAAATACAAGCTCTCATCTAATTCTGCTGCAGAGGAACCCTCTGACAATTGTATTGTACTTAGTTTTTAAGTCACTAATCCAAATTGTGAACCTTTGCCAAAAACAATGAACAATTTTTTTGATGCGCTTTATCTTTGGCAATTTTTATTTATTTGATAAACCAAAAAATACGGGTATAATATTAGTTGATAATCTCACTGACGGACTAAATAGAATTATCATTATTCTATACAGAAAAAATACCTTTTCATTCACATTCAAGTAAGAAGAGTTCAGTCAGGTTTACCTACAACACTTTCCGAGGTCTATGAAAAGTTATTTAGATTAGCACTTCACAGTTCAACGGGGTCCATTTGGGTCAATTGCAACAATCGCTAGGTTAGGCCGGTCGTTAAAGCCGCCCACCATCGTCGGCGTGCGCCAGCCGACCCATTCGACGATAGCGCATCCGCTGGCGTGCTCATAAACACACATTTGCTTACTCCTTCAGTTACGTAACCCGCCTGTTCACCCCCCACATGCAATTATTTACAATATGTGCGCAATAAACAGCTATTTGCTACACGCACTGCACAAGTGTACGCCCTTTGAAGTATACTAATGCGTACTCCACGCAAGATTGTTCATCTTTGTAAGGAAGCTCCATTTCCTTACATTAAGTATCTTTCTAAACGTCGTCTTACCTGCGTTTATCTTCATCGAATGTTGGAGTTTTATAGACTCGGTGACGGTAAAATGAATTTAAGGTGACATCATGCGCTTTTCGCGAAAATATGTACTTTACGATGCCGTTGCCGCATTGTGATAAAATCACTGACGAGGTCATTGCACCGATCGTCACACCGATAAACAATTTACGTGAAAACTCAAGTAGGATGACTTTTAAGAATTACCCGTAATTTCCTCATCTAAGCCCAAGAATTATTTAGTATTTGTTCTACAACACTAATACATGAAACTAAGCGATTCCTGGTCACGATCCGTGAACATAATCGTAAAGTCACTTGATGAAAGTTTTGTCCGAACATATCCAAGCTCGCAACAAAATCAATAGACTATTCCAATGTAATTCTCGTCCAGCTAAAGCAGCTCTTTATTTATATCACTTTATTTGTTTTGCAACCTCGCCTAAAAGTAAATGCTATGTAAAACTAAGAGAATGCATAGCTATATATTTCCAGTTGTTCGACGTACGCTCGATGGATCAGCGGAGAATTTGTCCTGCATAAAATGTCGTACGCGCCTATTGAATGCACAAAACATATCATTCATTAATGTCACATTACGAAAATGGATAAATGCAGCAGCATTATATAAATGTCCAGAATGACAGCACTTACCGGAGTTGTGGAGTCAGATCACGCAGACGACATGATATGCTCGGGGACTGTATTTCTGTATTTTCGCTTATAAAATAACGCTGAGAGACAATGACGATGAGTAAACGGTAGGGTCACGTATGTGCTTAAGATCCTTTATTCGAGGCGTGCGCGAAATATTGAAAATCATTTCGAATAAAAATTTCATTTTAACAAAAATAGCTCCAATATAATATTTGCTCCAGAATGTGATGCAACAGGGGATACCGGTTTTTGCTCGATCGGCTCCCCGGCGTCTAGCGAAGATACGATAGTCAATGGACTGAAAATGTTTTGCATGGAATTGATTAACCCCGTGGCCTCGGCGCGTTTGATATTCTACGCCTATCTTTTTGTTAAGTATTACTTTTATGGTAAAATATTTTATATCCTTTTATTTACTAGCATGTTTACACTTGTTTTTCTTCTTATTTCATTCTAAGTTTACGAAGTTTTCATCCTTGTATTCTGTCTTGAAAAATAACTTAGCCATATACAGTTGCCCACACGATCATGCTCCATATTCCAAACTGCTGATATGACAGATAGTTGTTATGCTAATATTCGATCAGATAAAGTATGCTCCTGTTTCGCAAATGTCAAGTCGAATGATACGAGGGGCGTTCTCACGGTAGCTCTTGAGAGAAGAACAGAGAAAGCCTTATCTCATGTATCGGAGCGCGAACAATGTGAAGAGCGTGTCGATGCTTATCACAGCCAGCCTATCTAGTGGCTAGAGTGCATTCGACTTTCACTCGCGCCGCCGCCGCACGCTGCCGTGTTGCTCCTAACACCACTTTGTGCCCGTCTGTCTTGTTAGTGATGTCGGTGTTAGGATTAATAGGTGGACGGACACCAATGAAAGACAGACCTTTATTTTATATACCGGAAGGTTTGTTTCAGTAATATTATGTGGGACGTGTGATCCCTAGTAAGGTGTCCGGAAGATAGGAATTTCAGTCTCAAGTGTTGACAAGGGCTCGAATCCTACATTATTTATGGTTAGGCAGAGAAGACTACAAGTGAAGTAGTATTGATTTGTTTTGGTTAAACTCCAACAGTCGGAAATTGTGACGAGCTGGGGAGAATCGTTCTCGTGAATGTTGTTTCAGCACGAATCTTTGAAATTTTTTGCCTTGTCGAGTCGCATGCAAGTCGAGATAAATACGACATTGTTTACCTCAAAATATGTAAAGTGCATCACTCCAGCGGCAGACGGAACAGCGTTTTTAACGTTTAATATTCAATAACACATCCATACACGTCCATTGTGTCGGCATGGATTATGGGTGTCGGGGGACGCCGCGCCGCGCGCCAGTTGCGTCGGTCGCGCATGTTAAAGCGAGCCTGTCGTGATTTAGTGCAGGGCCGGCGCGTACGCAGCCCACGGGCCTAATTACAAAGTGTAATGAGGCGACGACGACGCCCGCGCATGCGTCCGCCCGCTGCACTGACGCCGCCCGACAGACAATAACTAACTTGTTGAGGTGACAATACCGCGCACACCTCTTCAACTTTAACATTACCACATTTCTCCATATTTAAAAAAGACTTTCATAAATAAAAGTTAAGAACACAAGTCGTAAAACCACCGTAAATAAATAACTGTGTTTCATACTTTCATGTAAGGGTAAAGGGTAACATGCAATAAACTCAACGTATGCATAAAACTCCAGGATATAAAATGTTTACACTCAACTTAGCAAATTAAATGACTCTTCGAGCGCACAAGTAAACATTTCATGAGTGAATAAAAGTCTACTGACCACTACCTATTTATAGAAAGAAAGACTAAACACAGCGTTCAATTTTGGGTAAGAACCTCCTTAAGAGGAAAATGCGTTCACAGACATCTGACTTAATTTCCTAAGTAAGTCATAATTCGAGGTAATTCTTCCTCCAATATTGGACCAATTTAATAGATATGCCATAAACTGAAAAAGAAAGATATATTCTGTGCCCCTATGTTTTTTTTTAGGGTTCCGTACCCAAAGGGTAAAAACGGGACCCTATTACTAAGATGCCGCGGTCCGTCTGTTTGTCTGTCACCAGGCTGTATCTCATGAACCGTGAAAGCTAGACAGTTGAAATTTTCACAGATGATGTATTTCTATTGCCGCTATAACAACAAATACTAAAAACAGAATAAAATAAATATTTAAGTGTGGCTCCCATACAACAAACGTGATTTTATTGCCGATTTTTGCGATAATGGTACGGAACCCTTCGTGCGCGAGTCCGACTCGCACTTGGTCGGTTTTTTTTCATTTATAGTTGTCAAATTTGTACACTAGGCATCCGTTGACAGCGCAATTTTGAGCATCTTTTGAGGGATCCAGTGTTTCTAAAGATAATGTATCATCAAAAATAATGTATCCTATCTTTATCTTATCTAGAATCAAATCACAAACATCAGTTACACGATCACGAATGACGAAAGCGATGTTCGAATTAATATTTTCATTACAACATTCAATAGATGGCTATCTGAGCATCAAAAAGCGGACACACTGTTAGAGAGGTATAACCCATTACATAATTACAGTGCGACGGGCGTTTTCATATTATGATTTACGCACGAGTGGCCGCGGTCCGTTGCTACGGCTCAACTTTGGCAAAAACACTCAGCAATACCATTCCACTTAATTTTGCATCCGAATGTTGAACTAATCATGACAGCCATTTCTTTTGAACCATCTTTTTTACCCGACTGCAAAGAAAGGGTTATGTTTTTCGCGCGTATTTTGTTTGCATGTATGTAATATTCTTTATTACCTCATATATTTCAAACCACTAAACAGATTTATATAATTAAGACATCGTTAGATAGCTTGACCGCCCAAGTGTTATTAGATAAGTGAAGTTAAAAAAAATCTTCCAAACCCTTTAGTTCCAAACCCGTTATACCGTCTAGTGGTGTATGAAAATGAAAAGGTTACAAAAATATATACTATTTAAATTATATGTTTAAAAGTAATTTGAAAAAAACTAAAAAGATGTAAATAAAAAACGTTATTAAAATCAAAAAACCCGACTGCTTATGAAGCGAACTAAAAAGATGTAAACAAGAAGAAAATCATACTGTGCACTCGGAGGATACATATGGTTTATTTGCATAATCAAGTATATAACGTACACGCTGCGAGCAAACATAAATTGTCATCTATATTCCATTAAACAATCAATCAAAAACAAAGTAAGATGATTATCGCCCGTCCAAGAGCAATTTGAAAGAGCTAACAATACATCAAGATATGTAAATCGCCATTTTTTTCGTGACCGAATGTCGTCACATGGTAAGTGATGGACATACAAAATTCTGTACTATTAATCTCCATTGAACGGTATGAAATAATTCGATCATCTGGACAAGTTACATCTTACATGACACGTCCCGACGGCTGTTATTAATTTCTTTCAACAGTATAAATATGTTAATGGAATTTCTGAACTGGTTCCAGTGACAGCTTAAGTTTTTAATTTAGAAGAAAAATTTATATCTTGAGGCGTTCTTTTTCTTCGTTTTGTGAAACAATTTCCCATAGCATTTTGATCTTGTTAAGAAGTTCCGTTATTTGTTCTATATCATCGGATTCAGACATGTTTGTTTTATTTTCATAGATTTTCCGAGGCGACTCATTAAGTTTTTGCTCTCGGAGCCGTATTTGCAAATGCGGTTCCGGTACCGTTGTGGTAGAGACCAGCGCCTGTTTGTTGATTTTTCGCTCGAATTGATGTTTCGTTGCGTATACCGAACAGAACAATAGAACAAGTTTTTTAGGTGTCTTTGTTCGTACAGCTATGTGGTTGTGGATAGACGTTAACCAACGATACAAATGAAGTGGGAACTTTTTGTTCTCGCCTTCGTGAAATATTATGAGGTTTCTACCACTGTTGATAGCTTTCAGTAATGAAAATACATGCACGATCTACAATTTGAAATGATATCGCCAACTTTTTGCGAATGCATACAAATGATTTATTTCGTCCACAATCGGTTCCAGATCTGTTCTATTTTTTGCAAATCAAAATCTAATATCGAGTCCACTGCAGGTACTAGACATCTGTTCTGGTTTTCAGTGATATTAACTTATTCTTGTTATTTTGTTTCAGTTTCCGCCACCCTTCCGCCACAGAGGCCTTGGATTCCATTGACCCGACCGAACAGAACTCGTCCGACTTGTAAGTATTTAAGTAACTTGTTTATCAAACCATTAGTTTTCCAAAACAAATATTTAAAATAACAACATGAATGTGCAGTTACTGTTCAAACATTAATTTAAACGATACCATCGCACTTGTGCCTTTTTATTCGTCGTAGTAATACGATTCATAGCCGAGAACGGCGCGAGATTATTTAATATCGATATAACAAAAAGCTTAGCAACAAGTTCGTCATTAATAAAGTGTCATAGTGGCACATATGGGCGCGGCGCACGCGGGCCATCTCATAAATAATCAACCAGAGCCCGCCCTACCATTGCAACGGTAATGTTTCCACCCGTGGGAGTGCCCAGGGATACTAGTTTGGTCCTGGTTCAATCCTAACTTGTAGTCTTTCAACCAGTACCGTTACACAGTTAACGTTGTATGACATTTGAATAATTCTAAGAGGTGGAGCTTCCTCGTCTACGATAGATTTATCTTACCATTTCACTAATCAAGTGCGACCCTTAGGCCCTTTCAAGTTGCTGTAGAAATGTCCTATTTTAACGTTGCCGACTCTACTGTCGTGATATAGTAAATTAAGAGTAGTATAACATTATAAATTACCAAGAATTCATGTCCCTATTAAAAAACCTTGTACACAAAGTACACCTACTATTTTATTAACATCTATTCCTACTGGTTTAACAGCATTACCCATGTGCTAAGCAAGATGCAATGTGATAATATCAAGATGATCTGTCGAGGAACGAGATAAACACACTTAGTACAAACTCTTTATTGAATGCGCATGTAAAGCATACATTTTCTTACGTTTCCCCGCAAAGCACTTTATGGAGTTCTCTGAAATTTATTTTCGCTTGCAGTTCTAAGTAACAAATAATCGTGAAGAGTGTGCCGGCGGAGTTTAGATCCCGTCACGCGTTCCTAGCCGGCACTCATGCCGCTTCCCGACGCACGATGCGCGTACCCAATTTACATAAATCAAAGCGGACGCTCGAGCCTGCCAGCCGCTCGAACACCTTGCACCTATTGGCAAATAATTAATATTGTTGCAAATGCCACATTCCTGATTTGTTAAAATACTCGCAACTGCGTGGAGGTAGAAGTCTGCCTCATTGCGTAAATCAGACCAGCCATCCATGAAGCTGGACACTTATACAACGAGATTACGCGTTCAACCTTCTTGTTACATGCCGACTATCGTATTGTATACTCGCATTTACTTGGAACAGAATCCAATCGACCGTAAATAGGAAGCGATCTACAATACACCTAGGAACCGATTCAGTCGATCGAGCTTAGTCGCTCTCATGGCCAGATTGCACGGGAAGAGAGGAAATGCCCTTCGTCTCGCCATCCGCGGATAAACAATGCACAATGAGAGACATTGGTTGCGACCTCCTCGCATCCGTGAACCCGCGGATCCCGCAAAATTTATATTAAAACTGGATAACTTACTTCTACAGACAGTGAATAAATCACAAGGAGACGTAAACAAGCCTCGCAGACGACAGCCGACAAACCTTGAAACTCCTTCGTTCTCATAAATGCGACGTATAAAAATCAATTGATGGCTTCGAGGTATATTGCTCCAAGATTGTGTGACAGAATAAATTCCAACATAGCTTGTTTACAATCAGCACAAAGTAAGGTCTTTTTGTTCATGAGTCAAACTATTATTTTCTTACTTTCGACCTTCATGTTTTCAATACTTGTTTTCTTAAGCTCTTGATATGTGACCTTTCTAAATCAGTTTATGTTAAAATTCATGAAACAATGGACGTTTACAACACTTGAATAAATAATTCGTATGTCTGTCGTGATATAGAATACCCACGTAATGGCATCGCCAATAAACAGACGGCTGTGCGCCTCCCCCCATTATATTTAGATGAGGCGCGATAGCTAACCGGTTTATTTCTTTTTTTTGTTGCTGACATAAACACTAGAGTGAGATGTTCTGATCGACACAATCTCGCAACGTAATAACTGTTCACACCATCTCCCAGTTCTTAAATCATGCACGTTTCTCAGACTGCGAGGCTAGGCTAGCTAGCCGTTACCCCTACTTGTTTGATTAATGTGTGCTCATGATTTAGCGAATGCATCTTCGCTCTCTACACCTGTCAGCAATTCTAAGAGAAATCTCTGACTCTCAACACATTCGACTTGATGCATGGCGTCTATCTCAACTTAGAGACCTACGGGCCATTTGTCATTTTCGCCAGTATTATGTTCTAGAATTTTCTAATCGTTGATATCAGTAATTGCAATAAATAGAAGTAATGAGCTCTGTCATTCATTGTGCAGATATAATTAGCTTTGTTTACTGCCTTCATCATTGTACTGTCTTTAATCAAAGAAGTATGTTCAAATTAAATCATTATCAGCTAACATTTATCCTCAGAAAGTACAATTGTCTTTGTAGAAAAAGACCTACAAAAGAAGGACGCTCCCATGGCATTGAAGCCAGATGTCGATATTGTCATGTTCGATACAATGATTCAACGCAGTTGTACACTTTCATATGCAAATGACTGTGAACGTAATTGCAGTGACTCACCTTTTAAATTCACTCATTCGTATGTCCTTACGAACTTTTCTTCATTCATTGCAGTAATTACTATTCCGTTAATTTTAAACAAACTACTGATATAGTAATTAATCACAATTATAACTTTACCATTAGTTGGTTCTATATTGGCTGAAATTTAATTATAATTTGAGCGAAATCGCATGCTTCTTTCCCATTAGCTGAAGGTGAAATCCATGAAGCAGTGCGGTCGGCAACAAGTACCGATGGTACGTCTCAGCTCCCACTAACAACATCTTGTTAGCTTCTATTGAGACTTCTTACGTCATATTGTCGATCACACAGGGCTCTGACCGAACGTGATCTAATGAGTTCTTTACAACGCCAATCCAAATGGAAATCTTTGCATACTTAAATCGGTTTTAATGAGCTGTGTTCACTGCGCAAAAAAGGCATGTGTTGATCTCTCACGAATCGTATTGATATTAGAAATCATTACGCGAGCGTGACTATAACCGACCGCGCAACGGTACCCATTGCTTTAAAGATTTGACTGCTCCGGACAGAGCGTTTACAATAATGTATGATATATGTGCTCGTGTAGGCATTCACGCGCTACACGGTGAACATAGCGTTGTTCAGGATAAACGTGTAAAAGCTAAGAGTTGCGGGGCTACGCGAGCGGTGCAAATACCCAGCGGGTCGTCGTGACATGCCTCACTAGTCGGCCGACTTCCGTCGCCACGCCTTTTCCTTTTTACTTTTATATTTTTACTACACGCACTAGTAAGTTTACTTTACAATACTTATACATGACATCTTTGATATGCCCACGCTTCGGCGCTAAAACCATAACGTACAGCGCACAATGGTCGTAGCTATCAGGAATACTGTAACCACACGCAGTTAGTGTCACCTTCTCCCATTGTTTGTGCTTCGTACACGTACTATTTCATCATCGTCGTCGATTTATTTGAAATGAAGACACGCGTCCACATGTTCGACAACATTACCATTTATTATTGTGTTGGTGTGGAGCTTTCGTTTCGCCCGTAGTTCCTTAAACAACGAGCGATTATCGATGCGTGTATTGTTTCGCGACATTTGGCATGTGCGCCGCGTCTCGCGCGCTCGCATCGGGCATACAATGGACGTATTTGAAGCACGTGCTGCGGCCGTATTGATCGCCGCCGAGTGTCGCCAGGTGACTTTGACTTTGTGTCGATTAGCATGAACGCGAGCGCACCGCCCGATCCTTATCAATTTGTCCGCACTACGGCTCCGCGGACGATCTCTGCGCATTGTCTTGTCTTTCTAGCTGTCGTGTGCCCGTCAGCGCCGCTTTGTCTTACAACCTCCACTCCCGGTTCTTTGTCCGTTGATTGACTGAGACCGGCTCGATTAAATCTAGATAATTGCATCGCCAAGGTCTTCCACGAAGTTGACATTTAGACGAGCGGCCCTCGTCCTGCGCAGCGCGCCTTTTGATTCGCGTAATGAGACGGGTGCGAGCGAGCCGCGTCCGCATAAATCTAAGATAATGGTGTGGAGTACTGTGGAGCGTGAGAGAGCACGGTCGTGCCACCTTAGTTTACGTAATAAGTGGATACGTTGAAATGAATCCGTCGCTGTTAACTCGCGAAACGCTTATGATGCCCAATTTCCTTGTTCCAACCTTCCAACCAGTCTGAACGAGAACATTTCCGTTTTGCATAAATGTCTCCATTGTGTAGAATGGCTTCATCACATATGTATGAGAGCTCCAGTTCAATTTGTCGTACACATAGATCGTACGTTTCAAATCAGTGCTAAACTAAATTCAACGAAACCTTGAAACTTGACTATTTTCAATCTGCGACCTAAAACAACAAGCGTGAGGAATAATCGAGTGTGGCCGGAGCATCGGCCGCCTGGCCTCCTGTGAGATATGATTAGAAAAAGCAAGACTATTGTGTCGCGTGCCAGCCGCATTTGGAGCGTAATACGAGGCTCATTTTAATTGGAACATTTTTTATCTGTCACGCGAGTTGTGCACTGGTAACAAAGTGTCGGGGGCTGCTAATTGGCGGTGATGCTCACCCAACATGGTGTCGTGAGATAAACGACGCGGCTGCAGCGACGTTGAAAGAATTACAACTTATTCAGAAGCGTCTTCACGTTCCGTGTTTATGTTTCCGTACCTGAGCATCGTCAAAGTGACGCGATATATGGTAGAGTCCAAAATTAGGACAGTTTTCTGTAAAAACCGTAACTTACTTAAGGAGTTTATCTCTGCCAGACATCAGCCTAGTAATAGCCGTTCTGCTTAAGGCGCAGATTCCCTTGAGTAGCTGATTTTAAAATGAGAATCACGTCTAAACAGCTAGCCGTAATTTTTTGGAAAAAATATTTGTTGCATTAGACCATTTTAATAATTTGATCTAAGAAAATTGTGAGTTTTATTCGTTTAACATAGTGTAATTAGTTTGTAAAGTTATGTCTAACACGGACAAAAAAACAACAATCTCATCAAAATCACCGGGCGTATTTTAATGAAATTGTCACTATCTCAAAGACAATTTTATTACCTACATTTGATCTAAGGTTTTTTTAAGTCATAGAATAATAAGGAAAGTACAAAAATTATGGGTCACGCGGGTGTGAAACGAGTGCAGTTAGTTCCCCCAAGGTCGTTGGCGACAGTCGTCGTCTTAAAATTATACGTCATCTTGTGCTCTCAATAATGACACTCATTCTGTTTTCACGCACGTTGTAAAGCGTCTGTTGTCACTCCCAATACCTATTATTTGACTTATAAGTATGATGTTTTTAACAAGCATTTGGCGACTGCTCCACTTATCTGTGCGAACGGACTAACAAAATGACGTGCTTTCACGACAGGAGACGACAGTTTAATTAACAGTAGGTAAACCGAGAATTTTCTTTATCAACATACAAATAATGATCTCTGTTACGTTTACAGGTATATTCACAGTGATGTGTTACAACGTGTTATGTGACAAGTACGCCACGCGACAGATGTACGGCTACTGCCCCAGCTGGGCTCTCGAATGGGACTACCGGAAGAAGGGCATCCTTGATGAGATCAGACATTATTCTGCGGACATCATCAGCTTACAGGCTAGTATATCTATTTTTTTATCGCCACAATTACTGTGAATGTCGAAAGTGCATCGTCGTCTAAGTAAATTACCTGAGGCTTCAGACAAGTGTTATTCGTTGTCAGCGTTGCAAATGCCAATATGTAAGGGATTGATCATGTGACATTTCGATAGCGCTTGACATTCCCATACTTTTTTGCCCATTTTTATTCATTTTACCCATCGCTACCGTAACGCTTTCGTCAGTGGTGTCACAGAATAAATAATAGTACAAGTACAGAAGAGTCACTTCGTGCAATAATTCATTGAAATAGAGACTCCTGCTAGTAAGCAACAAAGTGCGATTCAGCTCGCATAAGCGCTCAGTGCCTAACGTGATATTCACCTAAACGTTGCCGCTCTCTTCTAACGCGTAACTCCGTCGCAGTCTGACGCGGTTTGACTCTGCTCGTAAGGGTTGTCGACTTGCCGCTTTCGCTTACATCCACTATCTACCTACTTGACCGCGTAATCTTTCTTATGTTTGATGCCTATAGTTACACGGTCAAGTAGTTAGATAGAAATATTATAGACCGTCATTTTGTTAGGTACTTAACAAATAAAAACTAGGTTACCTAAACTTCATTTACTATAACATTAGACATTTAAATAAGCCCATTTTACAGCCCGGTCAATCGATTTTGACTTCTATTGGTTGGTCTACAAATGGAAGCTGTAGTAAACAGTTGGTTTTGGTAACAAATTTGTGCTTTTTATATCATCCTTATGTGTACGAGATAGAACACAAAATCGGTTGAACGGACTGTAAAACGAGTTGTAAAGACGTCTAATGTTATTTTAAATTGAGTATAGGTACCTACCTCTTTGTTTACTCTTTAGTGATATTTTTTGTTAGTTTATTTAAAGTTGGCTTGAAGAACTCTTAGGAAATATTATTTGTTTGTTCGTTAGGTATATAAGTAAAATAAGTACCTAGTTTTATATACAAACGTTAACGTTAACAAGTGCGTACACTTACTCAGGCTATTAGTAAATTCTTAGGCTAAGTAGGTAACTACTTACTTAGGCAATCATAATTTATTTTAAACTGGATCTAAAGCGTTTATTTTTATGTTAATAAAACGGTAACTATTCAATAAAAAATAAATCAATTTACCTAAGACGACCCACTGACCTATATTTGTGAACAACACGAAAATCTAAAATGTCTAAGTAGGTAGGTACCTAATTATTAGTATTTCACACACCTATTCATTCTTTTAGGAACACCAAAATGCTTAAATTTTTATACAAAACTCGTACTCATTATGCATCTACTACCGATAGTTACAGAGTATTTATGTAATGATTTAAATAGGTACAACAAAATAGCTTATCTTTCAAAATCTTTCGGTACTTTAAAAAAACTTAATATCGTTTCATAGTTCTTTGCTTTATTTAAACACCCGTAAACATACCAGTATCTTTTAAAGGCCTTAGAAGTACGTTTAGAAGTCACTGTTCTTTGCTGTATAAATCATAGAATAAAATTAATAACGTGGCTAACGTGCGAGCCGAGCGGTAAGCGGCAACCTAATGCGTTATTCCCTCTAGAGGGTACCGCCGGCCGATCGTACCTAAACTGCGGAGTGACACCCCCCTGGTGGTGTCTAAGAAACCGTGCCGACGTTCTATACTGATTATTCTGATAATTTTTTGTACATCAATCGCGTTCGGTTCCGTTCCGTTCCACGGTTATAGATGGTGATCTATCTATCGCCGTGGAACGGAACCGAACGCGATCGATTTATAAAAAATAATCGGTATAATCAGATGAAAAACGCTAGTTACGTCGGCACGGTTTCTTTGTAGGGGATGAGGCACCTGTATGCTAGTATTATATTATCTGTGCTTTCGGTAATAAAATGTCATTTGTCTAGAGTGGTAGAGCCTCCGGTAAAGGTCGAGAAGCGCAGGAGCAAGTTTTTTTTTTAATTCCTTTTTGTCTCGCGTTTGACCACTATCTCGCCTGATGTTAAGTGAGATGTAGTCGAAGGTGAAGCACGCTTGCATAGAAGTAACCTATTCACTCTTGACTTGAAGACCCCGAGGTTGTAGCTATCATGAAACAAAGACGCCGGCTGGCAGGGAATTTCACTCCTTAGCTGTACGCACAATGAATGTATTTTCAAAACGCTTTATGCGGATGGAAGGGATATCCACCATGTACCGATGGTGTATTGTCGTACGATGTTTGTGAGTGGCCGTCAGAGGATCATGGTCAAAAGTGGAGTATGGGCAACTTAGAGAAATGGAGTTCGAACCCATGTTTATTTTAGTAACTCCCGTTGGTAAATTGTTATCGATTTGAAAAGTATTCTTACCAATATCTATCACAAACCAGGCATGATTACGATCATCAAGCTTTGACTCATCAAACTCTTCTGTAATTTTACCCTGATGCAAGCCGACTTACATGGGAGTAGTTTTCTAGTTCAAATTCAAACTAAATGACGGTCTTTCTCGTACAGGAAGTGGAAACAGATCAGTTCTACAACTTCTTCCTGCCCGAGCTGAAGCAGGATGGGTACGACGGAATCTTCTCGCCGAAGTCGCGCGCTAAGACCATGGGCGAGTCGGAAAGGAAGTACGTCGACGGGTGCGCCATCTTCTTCAGATCTGCTAAGTATGTTCACACTTTATTTATTTAAGCTTTATATACGGAAGTGGCCCAGTGGCCACCTCGCCTCCCGTGCTTGAAGTTGTGGCTTCAAATCCGGGCAAACACCAATGTAACTTTTTTGTAAACCGTATTGAGCAAGCGTGTTGGTTAATGCCCGTGTCTTCTCTGTATAAGAAGCCTTTGTCTTGCAGTGGGACAGTAACAGATTCTTATTATTATCACACAGTAGTGATATATAGGTGGACTTATGCAAAGCGTTCTTTACCATGATTACATATTTTAGAGGATCTTATCTTTCTTCTGCTTTACAACGAAATGCGATAAGTGTAAGAGAAAAGAGAAATATATAAAATCTCATACTTATGGTGTGCTTTTGGATCGCAAAGTTTTCTACAATGGTCCACAGAACGGATCGGATGATTCTGCTTCCAGAAGTTCTTTAGTTTGGACGAAATCAGTAGAGATGCCAGTTGGTCGTTGGGTCAGTGGTCAGAGAAATCATAATAATATGGCATTATGGCATGCCATGCTGCGGTTATAAGCCTCATTCTCGGCGGTAGTTTAAAACCAGTAATAAAAATCAGTTAAGACTGCGAAGATATAATTTTTGTCTGGGTCAGTAGAGTTCCCATAGTTCACCAAAACAATCCGCAACAGTGAAGCCATCTGCAGAAAGTTTTAAGATTCTCGATCTAATATTCGCAGCTAATAACTACCACGCAGTTACCACGTAATATTAATTATAATCCCATAGTAAACATGCTAGACAAAAACTCTGCGTGTTTTTACGTACTTAAGCCTAGAGAAGAGAAATAAAAAACTTTTCAGTATGAAACAATATTACCCATAAGCTCAAAATAATATCCATAAGCTCTTGGATTTATCTTCATAACAGGGACGATGTCGATACGCCCACAAGATATCGCTTACCATACGCATAGGTTATAAGTCAACACACGCTTTACGTCCAAGAAAAAAATATTAAAAGTTTTATGACTTCATTCCATCGCGCGGTTTATAAAGTTTGTTCATCCACTCGGGGATACTTATTTATTTGTTTGTCACCTTAAGGATAAATGTCACGTCATGTCTGTGTTGTGACCTCATAAAATGATAAGATCTATTTGTCTATGTGAATTATAGTTTTGTTTCAAATCGACATGGGAATTGTTGTCAAAAGTGATGATAAAATATTAATTCGGGTGACTTTTATTGAAGTGAATACTTCTTAAGGTTGCCCTAGACGACGGCACGAACTATTTAGTGCGCGGGGTTAAAATGCCCGCTATCTCATCCGACAACACGTGCGAAAGAGATATATACTGTGATGAGCAGTAAGAAGCTAGTTCGCGTACGAATTAGCACTTTTGCAAGTTTGTAGCGAAATGGATGATGATTTAGGACGAAAACGAGCGCGCGAAATTTTATAAACAGACCTTTGATATAGATATCATGAAAAAACTAATAAATGTATATTTTCAAAATAAAATATTTTTGCATTTATTGCAAATATATTTGCATTGTTCAACTACTTATATATCCCTGTATGGTGGTCTTTTTGCAATTTTCCATCTTCTTATGGTATTTATTTCCGCGTAAAGATGCGTTTAAATTAGTGTTGCAATATGGAACTTTCGACGATCATAACTTTCAAATATATTTCTTTATTACTTTTTTGTTTCCATACAGGGCTAGATAATAATGAGACAAAAAGATATATGTTTTTTATTTTGAACCTACATCGTCAGACAGTGGAGTAATCGCCAGACTACGTTTATATGGAAGTATGATCGACTAGTGTAACCTTAAGGCCGCGTTGAGCGATTTAGGGGCAAAACTATTTGGTGCGTCACTGACATGCTGTTGTGACGTGTTGCGTCCGTAAAAACTTTCATCATAAACCTTTTGATGTTCAGCAGTGGGCACACTGCTGGGACACAAACTTTCTCTCTGAGAAAGGGAATGGTCCTTAATCCATAACGTGGGCCCAGTGTGGGTTGGTAGACGTCACATGTCTTCGAATTTTTGGTTCTTAGACATGCCGGTTTACTCACGATGTTTTCCTTCTCCGTTTATGGAGCAGTGGTGATGAAATAATTTACAGAAAGCAGTCCGGGCGGTAGCGTTCCAAATACAATAGTCATAGACAACGATATTGACAACGATAGTTGATCTTATATGTCTAATAAGTGAACCGACCGCCAGCTGCTCACGGTGCTCTGTAGCCGTGGGAGGTTGAGAAAGTGGAAAAAATAGTAATTGTATCCGGCTGAAACTTATTTCATAAATAGTTGACATTATACTGAGCTGAAAAAAAATCTTCAGTTGAATCGTGGAACTTACGAAATGCATAATATTAAATAATAATAATAAAACTACATCATTGGATTTTTTTTTAATTATTACCTATTCCTAGCCAGAAATCACTTATTATCTATTATATATTATCTATTGAATAATAACGCTTTCGATCAGCATAAAAATACTACCTACCTAAAATGCAACACTACCGCCCGGACCATGGGTTCGAACCCACAAACTACGACACGTAAGTCGTGACCGTTGCCACTGAGCCATCATTGCTCTTAGTGAAAACTTTTTTTTTTAGTGGCAGTTACTTATTCCAAAATTTGAAGTTTTTACTTCTGTCGGCATCGACTCCCCATGACTGCATATAAAAAAAAAACTTTTATACAAAAAATATAAAAAAGTTTTTTTATTTTTCACTTTTAGTTGTACCTACCTAATTCCCTATTAGGTATGTACAACTAAAAAGTGAAAGTAGTAGTTAAGTAAGTATTCTGTCGTTATACAGAATAGATTACCCGAATAACATGAAACTTGAATATAACCGGTGAAATGAGAGATACCCCTGCATACCCCTTTCGAGCGTACTGGTGTGATGTTATGTTATGAAATGGTATAAACAATAAACAGACATGCGATTGCAGCAATCCCGAGAGATTTGCCGTTATTTATTGAAGAGTTCTGTTGTATATCTCCGAAGTTCTTAATCAGATCTTCACCAAATTAAAATGGGACCAATTTCAGAATATACTCTTTCAAACAAAAAAAGAATTTTCAAAATCGGTCCACAATTGACGGAAATATCGGTGAACATACATAAAAATAAAAAAAAGATAAAAACATACATAATGTCGAACATAGAACCTCCTCCTTTTTTGGTAAGTCGGTTAAAAAGATATTCATGTCAACTTTGTATTGCAGGTTTGCCTTAGTGAAGGAACACCTTATCGAGTTCAACCAACTGGCAATGGCTAACAGCGAGGGATCAGATAATATGTTAAATCGTGTCATGCCGAAGGACAATATAGGGCTAGCCGCCCTTATCAAGACGAAGGAGGCGGCATGGGAGAACGGTGAGTACATAATTGTACCATGCACTTTAGTATCTGTGGCCCTGAAAGTAGCGGTGATGAGTTGATGCGGCGTTTTGATAAGGGCATTATTTTTAACCCGGCTGCAAGGAAAGGATTAAGTTTTTCGCACGTATCTTATATGTATGTATGTTTGTATGTATGTAATATTCTTTATTACCTCGTATCTTTCGAACCACTTTTTATATAATTAATACATCGTTAGATAGGTCTTGGCCGTCCAAGTGTTCTTAGATATGCCGTTAAAAAAAAGAAACATGGCGGATTTTGGGCGCCAAATATATATATGTTTTTTTTTAATAAAGAACGTTGCCCCACACTAGGAATTTCTTCCTGTATCGTGGGTGCGTTTTTAATAATGTAAACTCACATGCACAAACACCCAGAGCCGGAACAACTATCTATAGGTCATACAAATATTTATTCCGTGCGGGAATCGAACCCGCGACACGCAGCGCAGCAGTCAATTGCTCAACCACTGCGCCAACCGCGCGCCCAATATTGTAGGGGTTGCAATTTTTTTCGAGTGACGTATCAAAATGAAGGGTTTTTAAAAGTGATTACGAAAAAAACGTGATTAGGTTTAAAACTCATTGGAAAAAAATAAAGTATGACTAAAAAGTTGTAAATATAAAAGTTTATAAAATCAAAAACCCAATTGCAAAGATGTAAACAAGAAGAAAATCATGCTGTGCAGTCGGAGGATATTTATAGTTTTGGTCATCCAGCTCGCGAATATGTATTAGGTTTTTTTTTTATTTTATTATGTTTTTTTTTTTTTCATTTGAGACAGGTTTTCGAAAGTATGTAATATTAAGATGAAAATTCTGAGATAAAGAAAATTGCAAAATCTTTTATTGGGTACTGTACACTATAGCATTGTTTAGTACAAAATGTCTGCTCATTTATGTTCAAGTTTAAAATAATAAAGCGTTCTCATTAAAAATTCAAAGGATGAAGCACCCACCTAATTCCCAAATTCTTAACATTAAATAAAGTATGAGCGGACGCTTACGCTCTTAGCCCTTAATTGAGCCGCTGACGCAAACGTTGTAATTTAAATATGAATTTATGAGGCCTCTTTCGCCACTCATCCTCATAAATTTGTAACGCCACTGCGGCACTGCCCTGCGGAAGCGAACCAACAAAAAACTTAAGTAACTGGCGAAATTTCAACGTCATCGCTTTGGTACCCACTTCCTTTTCCGTCTGACCTCGTCGTGTCATCGCTCATTTCGTAGCCCAAGAACTATGCATACAATTCAGACCACACTAATAAAATAAAATTATTCATAATTATTCTGCAATTTTTTCGTATTCTTCTCAGCAAACCCTTTCATTTGATATCTATATCATGGCAGTGCACAAAAAATAATTTGTCCGCCATCTTGGGCCGTCCGCCATATTGGCTTTACAATGACGTCACTTAGCTAAACATGCATTGTCATCCAAACCAAATGTGTATGCAAAATTTCATCTTAATCGGTGGAGGATAACTGCTTTAAAATTCAGTAGCTAAATTTGACCCGAACACTTACATACATACATACATTGCAAGTTAAATAAAAGCTTGTAAAAAAAGCAAAATTTTATAGTTTAATTTAGTTTTAGCAAAAAATATTTGTAGAAGCACCGACCGACGCGAATTTCTAAAAGTATTCGATAAAAAGCGTGTCCGTTTTTTTTGTCATTCTAACTCGTAATTATCAGGTGTCTATTAACCTAAAAACTGTGCAATCGATTTCTTAGTACTTTCTCTGTACGCGGGACATGTACGTGCAGTGGCCAATAAAAATAAAATAGCTAGTTGTATTTGTTTATAAAGATTTTATCGTCGGGAAATAAAATAGAAATAAGAAACCTGCATCCTCAAATTACTATTCGAGTGACAACTTTTCTGCACAAACTTACTAAGTGCCCAAGTCAGTGAAGGATTTGCAGTCTTGGCCGCCGTAGGCCGTGTATTGTAGTACCAGCCGCCCCTTTCTCAGGTCCCATTTTTATACGTATGAGCTTACTTTCTTACCAACTTTTAATGAAATAGATTCAGCAATTTAGTTATGTCACGATAAAATAACACATCTCTCTATTATTTATTACTAACATCTGTTGGTTTACATATCAGATGTGCATCATTGGGGAACGCTACAAGTTCCACAAGCTAAAAAGGGGACTGCATTTTCAGCAACCCGCCTCGAATAAGTTTGTTTGGCCTATTCATAAAAGTCAGACAGACAAAGTTTGTTCTATATATTTATATAGAACAATCTTGAAGAACTTTGTCTGTCTGACTTAAGCAGTAAAGCTCGTCAACTATAGAAAAACATGCAAGAGCGAGCGAAGCGACCTCGAAAATTCGGACGAAAATTCGGGAAAGGCCTTAGGGCAAATTCGGCACTTGCCCAAGTAGACGGTTTTCCTTATTTCGTTCGTAATTTATGGTAAATCAATTAACAATTATTCAGATTACCTAATTATTTTAGATCTACAGTGGCAATAGTTCGAAACCAGCCTTGCCAAGGAGTATCGAGTTACCCAGTTGCTAGGCTGTGGCGGTCAGATAGGCAGTCGCTTCATAAAAATACTTGTACTCTGCTGCATTTGGTTAGAATGGATGGCGACCCCAAAATACTTGGAAAAAGGCGAGGCAGATTGCTTGAAACTCAGTTTAGAAGGCTTGAAAGACAAAAGTTCGAGAAAAAGTATGACCTCACCACATTATTTTTACAACATCTGCAGGCAATGTATCAAAAACATTGACTATTAAGCATTTAATACACATTCCACATAAGGAATGTTTAGATAAAAGTGCACTAAGTAGAGACAGCTCGCCTATCTACTCTGCTAACATTTATACTTACCTTTGATCGACTATTACTTACGCAAGTTGGTTCAAGTTACGGGAGGTGTAGACTTGGGCGACACCATGACGTCATTACTTACCGAACGGGGGAAGCCCATTTCCACACATACCGGTTTAAATACGGTCACAGGAAAAAGTTTGTGGTGTTATTTTTTTTCTCGAGTCGAGTGTGGTTAACTTTTTTGAGCCCAGTTGGAGGCCACGTTAGTACTGGGTCCTCAAAGTTGCAGGTGTATGTATTTGAATCATTCCAGAGTGTTGATAAGCATGACTTGTCTGCTCTGCACAGTTACAAAACTATTTAGAAAATTACTATCAATGTGTCCGCATATATATAGTAATTTTCTTAATAGTTTTGGTTTACCAATAGAGTAAAATAATATGCGGGTTCAATACACAGTTATTTTACTTATATCTGTCACTCGCGTGTTGTGTTTGGTCTAAATTCGTGATAATTACGTCCACACATGACAGTCTGCACGCACCACTACATCACATAGTCTAGACCCACCATTAGACATCACATTTACTTTTACTCCCATTAAACATAGAAGTAAGGTATTTGCTATTAAGTAAAGTGCGTTCTAAAGTGCATGATTATCGACGCTGTCTGCGCAGTTGATGCCATCGGCGTCCTTAGGACCTTAGTTATCGCTTCATAACAGCGGACAGGGATGAATTGAATGTCCTGGATGTACGAAGCCTTTAGATTACCCATCATCTTGAACCAATAGCTCTTGGCGATTCATAAGGTATTGAGGTAAAAAGGTCCTACCGTAGTGCCATCCTTCAAAAATCGAGTTATAAGGAAAAAATATTCGATCTACTATACTCTGATTTTTTTATTCGTAGACTAAATTGACATTTGGGGGGTTACTTTATAGTTACACTAGCAGTTCCCCGCGGCTTCGCTCTCGTGGACCATCCTACAGGACCCATTTTCGGGATTAAAAAATAGCCTATGTCACTCAGGAATAATGTAGCTATCTATGGGTGAAGGATTTTTTAAATCGGTCCAGTAGTTTCGGAGCCTATTCGGTACAAACAAACAAAAAAATCTTTCCTCTTTATAATATTAGTATAGATAGATAAAAATAGTGTCGTATCCTGACTATCCTGAGTGATCTAAAGTAGATCGAAAATGAAACTATTTCACGGCAAAAAAAATTACATTTGTTAAGAAACTAGCAGCCCTTATTTAGTTTCTACTCATTTATGTCAGACTTGATTTTATCGATCGCATTTATTTTATTGTTGATTTCATATTTAACACAATAAAAGTTTATGTACTATGTGTATGGATACTGTTATATTTAAATATATTACGTTTATATTCATAAAACATTTATTTACAGAATTAGAAAAATTAAATTGAGGGGTCATGTCACATCGATTCGATGAGTCGCTTATGATTGAATTTTACCTACATAACTATACTCCGCGCTTGCAACATTTAAAAAAATAAAGTCAATGGCAGCTGTCAATTTAGTCTACGAAATTACAAATCACAGTATCTATCTATCCATCTAATACCTTTAAACGAGCAATTGTTGTTGTTATATATGTGTCTATATAATAATCTGAATCTCTGTTTCAATTCACCCGAGCACGAGAACGAGCTCGGTCGCCCAGGTATTAAGTAATTAAGAGAATAATTTCGAGATGAGAGTTTTTTGTACAATGTTTTTCCTAAACGGGTTAAATAGAGGATGAAAGTTTGTCATTTTTGCTGATGGGAGAACCCGTTGGGGCACGGATTGTCGCTTCATAACAGCGAACAAGGATAAATTGTCCTGTCTATGGATGACGTATCATCTCGAACCCATATCTCTTGGATATTAAGGCCCATTGCACACGGACGCACGGTTGGCGCAGTGGTTGAGCGATTGACTGCTGCGCTGCGTGTCGCGGGTTCGATTCCCGCACAGATCAAATATTTGCATCACCTACAGATAGTTGTTCCGGCTCTAGGTGTTTGTGTATGTGAGTTTATATGTTTGTAAACGCATCCACCATACAGGAAAAAAATCCTAGTGTGGGGCAATATTATTTAAAAAAAATATGTTATCATATGGTTTCAAATTTCGGTAAAACGTGTTTATTCATCAATTGTTAATTTAACAAATGGTCAAATAAATAACTCTCCAAATCATTTGACCATTTATGAGGCAAACAAATGAAGAAAAGACGCATTTTAACGATATTTTAAACCATTAGTTAGCATATTTAACCATTGGTTAAGTTAACTACGGATCATCAAAATTGGTCCTAGAGACATTGAGGTAAAAAGGTCCTACTGTAGTACCTTCCTTTAAACGTCAGGTCTATGGCAAAAAATCTTGTCAGGTCTGCTAATTATGTTATCTTAGCGAATAATCTCGAGAATTATGTAACAATTTACATGTAACGAGATGTTCTACGAGCTGGTGTGATAGTGAACACGTGTAGGCAAATTGCTAGGAATGTTTTAAGTACCCTCGCTTGTTAACTTCTACGTAAATTTGATCTCTTGTTAAGCTGGGGTAGCAATTAAAATTTCAAGTTGTGCGAATTAGAGGTTCTATGATTAACATAATCTGGTTAATTGTTACTTTGTGTGTTATCTAATTATACAATTTTCACTATTCAAATTATAATGAAACTTACTTCTGACAGCGGCTTCGACGGCGTGAAATTCGAAAATTTTCCGTAGAGCATAATCCCTGGAATAAAAGTATCCTATGTGCTATTCCAGACTATCATCTACCTCTGTGCCAAATTTTATCCAGATCCGACCAGCTGTTTGAGCGTGAAGAAGCAACAAACATACAAACACACACAAACTTTCGCCTTTATAATATTAGTGTGATAGTAAGTTTAACTACTTACCTCAGACCTAATATTGTTTATTCTGAGCTACTTACATAATTATGTTGTTGGAGCATAGTCAAGACCACTGCAGCCTCTTAATAAATATGCAAATGTGTAAATAAATTGTTTTTATGATTAATTTTTTATCCAAACTTTTATTTCGTTTCACCTGTCCAGGTGAAACTATTTTGATTTAGTTTTTTTTTATGTTAGAAAGGTGATTTTATCGAGAGTGTTCTTAGCTATGTTTAATGAAAATCGGTTCAGCCGTTCAATGTTATGGGCGTTTTATTGTTTGAATCGGGGTGTTTTCGCAAGATATCGTGTCATAATTACGTGTTCGATAGATTGTTGATCGTAGCGTGTCTACTACTAGATAAATTATATCGTTTCAAAAGTATGAACTAAAAAAAATTGGACGGGTGGGTGTTTTGTTTTTGTTTATATAAAACTACGTAGGGTACATTACATTATTTTTTTGTAAATCACCTTTAAACGAGCAATTCCTGTATATATATAATCTGAATCTTGGAAACGGCTCCAACGATTTTCATGAAATTTAGTATGCAGGGGGTTTCGGAGGCGATAAATCGATCTAGCTAGGTTTCATTTTTAAGAAAAAGTCGTTTTCTCTATTTTCACCCGAGCAGAGCTCGGTCGCCCAGATACTATATATAAAACGATGTACTTATTCGATTCAGTTGACGGATTCAACAAACATTTTAAATTTAAATGTGACGAATTCAACAGACATGTTAAATTAAAATATTAAGTAAATAACTTATTTTAAACTAACCTTATGTAGACAAATCCAATTAGGACCCTCGTAATTCTAAAACAATTTTTATATTTTTGAAAGTCTTGCGATTTGCCACTGTTTTACCTGATGGTATTTGCAGATAAAGCTCTATGTGTTAACTATGTTCTTTTTCTTCATTCCAGGGCTACCAACAGACTCATCAATGCTAGGCCAGCCCATCTTAGTCTGCACTGCGCACATTCACTGGGACCCGGAGTTCTGCGACGTGAAGCTCATTCAGACAATGATGCTCAGTAACGAACTGCGCACTATCCTCGACGACTCGGCGCGGACGCTGCGTCTGGGAGGCCAGAGGGATAATGTGCAGCTACTGCTGTGTGGAGACTTCAACTCGCTGCCTGATAGTGGTAAGTTAATGTATTGATAAGTGAAGGGAGAGCTCATCCAGACGATGATGCTCAGCAACGAACTGTGCACGATCCTCGACGACTCTGACGCTGAGTCTGGCGGCCACAGGGGCAATGTCCAGCTATTGCTGTGTGGGGACTTTAACTCAGGAACCTAGTAAGTCATCATTTTTTTTTCAGTGTCAAAGAGAGTCAGCCATTTCTTTAACTCCTTATTAGGGATACTGATAGCTTCTGAATGAGGATACTTGCTGTTATTGCGATTAATTTCTGGCATGTGAGACCTGCAGTCCAATTGCGTAAGTGAATTCGGCAAAGAACACGTATTGCTAAGGGTGACAACACCTTTAAAATAACGACTTTCGTATTGCGTAATACACTCGAAAGGCAATGAAAAGTATATGTGAATTCAACTCATAGGGTGGAGGATGTATCCTTCCTAAATTATTTACGCAATACCGAAAACATTTTAAAGGAAATGTGTCATACTCTTTCACGGAGCTGTTTCCTTTGCCCTGCCGAACTCACTTACGTAATTAGGCTGCTGGATTGCGCTTGACCGACTTATTTTATCGACTTCAAAAAAAGGAGGAGGTTCTCAATTCGCCGGAATCTTTTTATTTAATGTAAATTCTCCGATTACTCAAAGACGCCTGGACCGATTTAGAAAATTCTTCTTTTGTTTGAAAGGGTATACTTCCCAGGTGATCTCATGAACATCAGATCAGGATCTCATTATGGGAACCTGGACAAATCGAGGGAACTCCTCAAATATAATAGGAACTCCTTAAATATAATAGGAACACCTAAAGCGATTTTGGTATTTTCATCAACAATGCAATGATTTGCACTCAGAAAGTATCATTTGGTGAAGTGGAACTGATGAAGAAGACCACAGATGGCCACTGGAACTCCTTAATGCTAGGCATTTTACGGGTATAAGATATCTCGAATAGTTAACCGACCATGATGAAGCTAATACTTTTAAATAAGAAACATAGTTCCGTATAGTGCCGGAAGTAAAGAATTGAACCATCCCATGTGTTCCCGTGGGTGTCGTAAGAGGCGACTAAGGGACAAACTAGAGAATGGGCAGCAGCGTTCTCTGTGCATTTGTAACAACCATACTGCGATCGCCAATCCGCCTGCCAAGCGCCGTAGTGCCCGGCAGCCTGCCTACCCTGGACTACGGTAGCGGTCGAGGTTACTCCATGGCAAGGGTTGCTAAGAATCTCCGAACAAGATCCGGCTACCCCAACGAACACCAACGACTGAACATGGCAACGTACAACACGCGCACACTCCGGACCGACGAGAAGATCACCGAACTCGAAGAGGAATTGAGCAGGTTACGATGGAATATTATTGGGGTATCTGAAGTCTTCGGACTTCGGACGAAAGGGCGAGGACTCCATAATCCTCAAATCCGGTAACTTGCTCTATTTCCGAGAGAGGGGCCGGCAGTCCATCAGTTCCACTTCACCAAATTATACTCTCTGAGTGCAAATGATTGCATTGTTGATGAAAATACTAAAATCTCTATATGTATGCCTATAATATTTGAGGAGTTCCCTCGATTTCACCAGGATCCTATCATCAGATCCTGACCTGATGACCATGGGACTACCTGAAAAACCCTTTCAAACAAAAAAAGAATTTTCCAAATCCGTCCAGGCGTCTTTGAGTAATCGGGGAACATACATAAAAAAATAAAATAATAATTTCGAAGAATTGAGAACCTCCTCTTTTTTTTTTGAGGTTGGTTAAAAATAGAAACTAACGAAATCCTACAACAAGGTAGGCAGATTATATCGATCTGTTTTCTCCTAGTACGCCAGTAACTTAGCTACTTTATTCGACTGTTTGTCATTTACGAGTGTGCCCAAAGCAAAGATCGGCCCGATATGGAGTTTACGACATTTGCTAAGCCTTCGATTACTAGATTGGACACAATATATGGCCGGGTTTATAGGATTTGTAGACCTATTAATCAATTGCTCAATTTTCTACTTTGTTCTATACGGCTTGACCTTTTTTATAATAAAACTGATTTTAATTTTGCATTTGTCGGTCAACAACCTTGTAAGATAGGGAATCATGTAAAGATCGGAATGATGGGTGGAATTTTGCAAATCTTTAACTTAATTAGTGAGTTGCTGAAAGCGGGGTAGTAGATCTCTCCTTCTGAATTAACTCTGTGCTAAAGCCATGCCAGTGGTAATTATTAAACACTAGATATACAATACTTTTACATTGACAACTCTCCTTCAAGTCAAACCTGCATTGCAAGAGAGTGGTCCCAACGGAGGCGAATCAAGCATATAAATGACGGGCTAATCTCAATAAAGATCCCTATCTAGATCTCTTATTTTGATAGGCAACAATCTTTCACATTTTCCTAACTCTTAATTGTTTATTGTACAGCAAACAACACGTAAATCAAAGTTCATGTAGTTACAAAAGGCGAACTTAACCAAAAATGGGATTTCTGCCCGCAAACCTTTGAGTGGTTGAGAGAGATCAGGATGGAGGGTAGGATCCAGTGTACAATTTTCAGGGTTACGCGGTACCCTTTTACTAAGACTCCACTGTCTGTCTGCCTGTCACCAGGCTGTATCTCATGAACCGTGATAGACAGTTGAATTTTCAGAGATGATATATTTCTGTTGCCGCTATAACAACAAATACTAAAAACAGATAACATAAATATTTAAATGGGGCTCCCAACAACAAACGTGATTTTGTTGCTGTTTTTTGAGATAATTGTACGGAACCCTTCTTGCCCGAGTCCGACTCGCACTTGGTCGGTTTTTAATGTGACAGATGAAACACTGGCAAAAACCTGACTAATATCTTTACGTACAAATTTCCAGGTGTGGTAGAGTTCCTGTCAGCGGGTCGCGTATCATCAGAGCATCGCGACTTCAAGGAGCTCGGCTACGCGGGCTCGCTGCGCCGCATGCCCGGCTCGGAGCACGAGTTCACGCACAACTTCAAGCTCGCCTCCGCCTACAGCGAGGACATCATGCCCTACACGAACTACACGTGAGTATACTGGGTTACTGCAGATCAACAGCATAAAATACTCGAAGTAAAACTTCTTCGTGTCGCTGGCATGACAATCGCCCAAAGAACAATGGCGAAATTTTAGCTGACTTAAATTTGAGCGACTGAAAAAGAGTTATATACGAAAGGCATTCTATTAAATGTCTATGTTTTTTAAAGTTCAATTAGGCCTAGTCCAAAATGGATAAAAATAAAACATAATAAATAAAAAGTTATTTGATTTTTAGTTCATTTCTTTAGCATAGTTTTGCCATTATATATTTTATCTGCTAAGTGACAAGTAGTAACTATATTAAGTAATAATATAATTATTGTATTTATTGCAGTAAATGAGTTAAAAATACAGTTTATGTCTTAGTATAGATGTTTCTTACAGGTAGGTAATAATATTGTAGTGTAGTAGAAATAAATGAATTACTTTCAATTAATGATTGGCAAAAAGACTAGTACCCAAGTCTAAAAAAATATAGCTTGGTTGTTGACGACAACCTTTTGATACGAGTCAATGTCAAAGTCACTTAGTTTAAAAAAATATACTCTTCCCAAAGAGTATACTACACATTTCATGCTAAAATAACTAGGTAACGGAAATACTAATGCGATATTCCCCTTTTACTTCCACGAAATTGAATAATATTACTAAAGTACAAAAGTAAATATTACTAATATACAAAAGTTTATGACTGAATATCTATTATTCTCTACATTCTCGAACAAAAATTCTTGCACGAACTAATTCAGAACATCACCCTGAGTTAAACCAGATATTTTTCATTTAAAGACTTTCGAATTTAATCGCAGCTAAAACAATGTATGGGCACCTGCCATTGTTCTTTGTTTAGCCCAAAACTTAGCCACTTCCACGTCGTCATCGGTGACAGCCCATAGATCACTGCATGTTTCGGGGTACAGAGGATAGGACAGGAGGTGGTTTGCGACTCGCCACCACCCTGTTGCTGTTTCGTCGAGGTAGACCCATTTTGCGAGGTTGGAGTGACACCTTCTACTTGGGCTCTGAGGCGGTTCGGGGACATCTAAGTAGACCATGGAAGGTTGGACCAAAAAATGCTTTTGTGAGGGAACAGTAGTATGCTGCGGGCATCGGCCGGTCTCCCGACAGGAGGAAAACTTTATAAGAAGCAAAACTGTCGGCTATTCTGTGTTTTTCCTCGACACTTAAACCTTCAGCTACACCGTAGATTGGTAAGTCAATACGGTTAGGTGTCATGTAGACCAGAGGTTAGGTCTAGACATTAGCCCAGGAGAAATCGACATTAAAATCGCAAAGCTTGATAAAGTTCTGCATTTTTGTTAGGTTGTATGGACTAGTAAAATGCAGAACTACATCAAGCTTTGCGATTTTAGCCTATTTTAGTGTCGATTTCTATTGGTCTACAAAGTGGCATTCAGCTAGGGCAATTGGAGAAATATAAGGGATCGATCACGTTACTTTACGATAGCGCTTTTTTATATAAGAACTAGATTGCAATACCAATCGATCAGCTGTTGCAGTAGGCTGACCGATTTCTAAGCGCTTATAACACACTAGCGGTTGACCTAGGCGGTTCATTTGAGCGGCCAGCCGCCTGACGCGTTTGGAATAGTGGCTGACCGCCTTGGCAGCCAAACGCGATAAAACCGCGTCAAGCGGTTGGACCACTCATGTTCGCACGCAGAGCGGAAACCTCAACTCTATTTTTATTTTACTCATCGTTGTTCTATAGGTATAATGTTTTTATTTTGTTTTTAAGAAATATTAAATATAGCCTAATGCTCTAAATAAGTTTCGTTCCTTTATTTTCGTAAACATAGGAGGGCCTCACTGGCGGTAGGCGGCTTCAAGTGAGCTCCACTCCTTTATCTTTGGAGCAGAAAATCTAAATCCAAATAATTTGGGACGCACAAAATGAGCACTAAATAATCAGGTAGTCTGCAAAGCCACGTCCATACTAACATCAGCAGAGGCTCGCCGCAAAGTAAACCGCCCATGAACCGCCAGTGCGTATAAACGAGATGGCGGCCCTGTATTCAACCGCCGTGGTTGGAATTTTGTAGCGATTATGCGTAAGATCACAAGCAGTTGCATATTAAAATGGAAGAGCGGCTAGCCACCCCCGCGGTTAACCGCTAGTGCATAAAATGGCTAAGAATCGACTGAGCCCTGATTTTTTTGACGTTCAAAACCGCCTTTTGGTGATAACTGTTTCAATAACGAGGTAAATTTGGCGACGACAAATGACGAGACAAAACGAGAATAGTGTTAACTTTTCTTCATCAATATTTTTTTCTGGCTTTCAGGTTTGACTTCAAGGGCATAATCGACTACATATTCTATAGCAAGCAATCAATGACACCGCTCGGGCTGCTGGGGCCACTGTCGCAGGACTGGTTCCGAGAGCACAAGGTGGTCGGCTGTCCACATCCGCACGTACCTTCAGGTGAGTTACTGCAAACGATAATAGCCTTTATAGACAAAAGCACGTTCATGGTAACAATTACACTTTGAGAACACCTTTATTAGATAGTAAGGTTGGTTTTCCTTGTTCAAGTTTTGGTAATGACTGTGCTGTTGTTGACCGTACAGTGGGCTGATATTGAATTTTGCTTGGATTGTGACTTGGTCACAACTCTTCCAACTTGCGTAATTTTAAGATGTTCAATTGAAGTTTAAAGCCTGAGCATTATTTATTTACATTATTTTCAAGCGTGCTCTGTTTTCTTTGGTTAGTAGTTTCTTGTGGTAAAGCGAGATAGCACTTGTCAAAATCATCTTGAATGAAAAGTGGAACTTAATTTCACAGTTTTCTCCGATTGGTAATTTGGGACTTTGATGGATAGATTTTCCCTTTTCACCACTCTTAAACTCTCATTTGGTCCGTTGTGCATGCTGGTCTCCTCTCTGTGTGAGGGAACCGTTTTGAGAGCAGTGGTGATGATATAATTTACACAAAGTAAAGCGTCTGCTTGGGCTCGAACCTACGACCTACAACTTGTAAGTCGCGGCCGTTACCACTGGGCCACTACTGTTCTATTTGGGACTTTATAATAATGATCGATCATATCTTTCAGACCACTTCCCGCTGCTAGTGGAGCTGGAGATGTCGCCGACCGCCAGCGCAAACTCCAACGGTCTGATCGGGCGCAGGTAGCACGCGTCGCCGCGCGCACGCCGCGCCAAGCGACACACGAGCAGCAGCCGCCACACGTAGCGCCGCCCCGCCCCGCCCGAGCGCGAGCCGACACCAGCCGAAGTGACCCGACGCCGCCCGACACTACAGCTACACGATCAGTGTGCGTCAGTTTTGAAATAGGAACCGAACATTTACAGCTTTTGCAATGACGTGACGATTCTAACTATAGTGAAAGTTTTAATGCCATCGTTGTGCTAGTATGAGAGACGGAGCTTTGTATCACCGAATGACCGAATAACACTACCCCTTTGTCAAAACGGAATCATGATGGCGACGTTGACTTTTTAATACCATCATAATTTCAATACGTGAAAAGGATAGAGCTATACAAGCACTATCCCTTTTCACAATGGAGTCATGATGACGTTTAAAACGTCACAATACGACACCAGTATACATTGACAGTTGACAGCATAGGAACAGCAATAAAAGTGACCAATTATTTCGTTCTCTGTCAAGGTGTACTAGGCATTATGGAAGCGTTTGTCTATAGTATATTTAAAATAGAAAACTATAACTTTTTTAATGGCGTAAGGATGTGCGAGTGGAAGAAGTAGTAGCTGATACGTTCTTTGATAAATGTTGCTACTACTTTTCCCAACTCGTCCTGTCTTGTACGCTTTTTGAAACATTAAACATTGTCCTAGTTTTGAGTGGCAGTTACCTCTAGCGTGCGCACTTGACACCATTTTTATTCTATTTCCTAATTCACACTCATAAAGAACAAACATTTCTTGCACGACTAGATGTAGGCACTCTAAACTGGTCGAAGATCTATGCAATGTTCATAGTTTCGAACGAATTTAGCTTAAAGTAAACCCTGTTAAAATTCTCTACTTATCTCCTGTTTCAGTCCGTAATACTGCGGTCGAATATTTCAAACTGCAAACACTAATATCAGAGTTCACTCTAAAAATAATCTTTATAAATATCAGTAACTAGCTTATGAATCGTTTATGTACAAATAACTTAGTCTTAAGTACTTACTTAAAATCATCTCATAGTATACTCTGCGTTGTTTTTGTTCGCATTGTTTGGACAATTCCGGACGACGTTACTTTAGTTAATAATATCTATATGTATTTTGTATACCGTTACAGATGATATCGAACGTCGTTTTCTCTTCACTGGACTACTCTAGTATTTCCTAAATAACCTAGAACTTGATACTGTCTCGAAATTTTAGTTTTGCTCAATATGTTAGATGTGACGGCTTTTCAAGTAAAAGTTAAAGCGAATTAGATTTTTACTATAGTTAAATGAACGAAATATTTTAGAGAAATTTATATTAATCAATTTCCTTGTTTAATACCGCTGAGTTGTTGTGCTTTAGAGGTGTCGTAGCATGATATATTTTTATAAAGTGACTTGTAGGCAATATTGTAGCACTGCCAATGTGAGATATACCTCGCGGAGTACAAAGTGAAGCGGTGCGCTCGCCAGTAATAAAAATACCGTACTATGACTTATTGAAGCCATCATTGTTCTAGAGCGTCGGTCGGAAACAGGCGGACCGCGGTCCATGTGCGGACTGCGAGAGGTCGGAACTTGGACCGCCAAACATTGTTAAATAACTTACTACCTATTCAATTTAAGTAATATTTTTTGAAACAGAAATTCCCGTTTGAGGTTAACAGACCCCACAAAGAAGATTGTCTTCGCATCAGCTGTTCCCAGCGTGAACCAAACTGTGAAAACTGGCTCAAGACCACAGGCTTAATTTCTCGCATAAATTTTTAAGAATACCTACCTGTTTGTGTGTTTTGTAATCACCTTTTATTATCAATATAAAAAAAAAACAACAGGTAAGTAGGTACTAATTATGAGTTGTCATTTGCGGATTTCCGGACCCCATTTAAAATTACTTGCCGACCTCTGTCTAGAGCAATCCCAATCACTCTAGAGGAACGTGAAATAGTGCTATTCATCAGGATTAGTGCTATTCATCCAATATAGCTAAAGCTATACAGCAGTGCTATTCGGTAAACGTCTCACCGTGAAAACTTAGGTGAAGTGAGGTCGAAATGGGTTGTCAATCCATAACTTTGATAAAGATTGATCAAGGTACGAAAGTGCTCTCCACCTTCGTTATCGCGGTGAGATTTTAATAGGACAAACTCTAGACTACTCTAGAGGCATTCCTCTAGAGTAGTTTCGAGTTTATTCACTTTTTGTTTGCACTATTCCTCATGAATAGCACTATCTCTCATTAGAGATAGTGCTATTCATCCTGTATTGTTCCATATCTACGGAGACATGGAACTATACATGATGAATAGAATTATTCCTTTTTCACAACGGAACCTTGATGGGATAGATACGTCAAAGTTACGGTCTTATTACAGAGTCCGCTCGGTGGTACGGGCGCGTTGTTACAACTAGTTCAACTTTTACGTTTCAGTGAACAGATAACGTGCCGTAGTCTAGTATTATAGTAGTTAGATTCATGAAGCCTTTCAAATTACTACAAGTTAGTTTAGTGTGTGACGAATGACAGTGCAATTGTTTAAAACGAATCTGATTAAAATTATGTAGTTTTAATTTTGAAATATTTATTCAATAAAATATGAATGAACTAAATGAGACCTACGCTTATTGTGTCAATAAAATTGTATGGACGAATGGTAAGGATACATATTTTTTCAGTCGATTGCGACAGAAATTTTACGCTTAGTTTTTCGATGTATTATATTATACAGTTGAGGAATACGTTACAGGTACATTATTGCTATCAGAAATATAAAAGACCTAGCAAGATGGCGCCATGTTTAGATGTTTCTAATTTCTATTTGCTTGCATATTTCGATTTCCGGCGTCGCGTTAAGGTTTTTTATTCTTCAATTAGCGCTAGTTATCATTATGATGATTCAGAATACAGTCTAAAATTAATTTCAACATCTTCGTCCTCATGTGTGAGTGTTTTAAACGTCCATTTACCAATAAGTGATTTAAATTCCTCCACTGTATATTATTTAGGTTTTTTGGGATGTTATTGCAATGTACGTGTACGTGAAGCGGTGGAGTCGCCAGGGATGCTTCCCTCGAGGCTCGACCGCTACTACTCGTCCTGGATCAGTGAGACTAGTGTTCTAAGTATAGACACGCTTTGTATTTCAACCATACAGATTGTTCGCACGCATAGGAGCTTTTACACGGAGTAAAGAATAAATGGAATGCTTACTTTACAAAAACAACTGTGGTCGCGGTAGAAAATGCAATCGTTCCACTATCTTCGCGCAACCACAGATAAAATAATAACTAGCATACAGATGCCTCATCCCATACAAAGAAATCGTGCCGACGTAACTAGCGTTTTTCGTCTGATTATACTGATTATTTTTTGTATAGATGGTGATATATCTATCGCCATGGAACGGAACCGAACGCGATCGATTTACAAAAAATAATCTGTATAATCAGATGAAAAGCGCTAGTTACGTTGGCACGGTTTCTTTGTATGGGATGAGCCATTTGTATGCTAGAATTATATTATTTGTGGCGCAACCATGAATCAAGGTGGTGGACTCCATGGAGATTTACGCAAACCTAGCGTTCCATACGTTAGTTACTCTGTGTACGGGCCCCGACGTCGCGATGAGAGCAGTACTGACGTATTTGTTATACATATATACATAGTGCGATATAGTTGGTAGTTTCAGGGCCGGGTTGTAAGATAGTTATCATAAATCTTTAATAATGTAATAGAATATTTGAATTATTTTTGATACTTAATTAATAACTATTATAAAGTTTTATATAGTGACCATTGTTAAATCGAACACTGCCTACGAAGTGACATCACGTGTGTGCAATAAATTTTAAATATCTTAAGTGATAATGTGAAGTGATATAGTGTTGTTTCATAAATATAGTATCTGAAGGTGGTAACATACTTACGTGTCGTGGCGTGGCGTGGCGACTTATGACACATTTGATTGGCTACAAGACTCGTTGTGATATGACGTAGGCTTGAACAGATTCGTATGATTGGTGTATCGCGCGCCACGACACGACACAGTAACGTGTCTGTAGCTTGACAAGAAAGTTTCTGTGTCGGGAGAAACGACTATACTGTGATTTTTAATTTCGTAGACTAAACTGACAGCTGCCAATGACCTTATTTTTTTTTAATGTTGCAAGCGCAGAGCATAGTGTAAGTAAGGCTCAATCATAAGTGATTCATTGAATCGATTTGAAATGACTCCTCAGTTTAATTTTACTAATTGGTGTAAATAAATGTTTTATGAATATAAACGTAAAATATTTAATTATAAAAGTATTCATACACATGGTACATAAACTTTTGTTGTGTCAAATATGAAATCAACAATAAAATAAATGCGGTCTATTAAATTAAGTCAGACATAAATGAGTAGAAACTAAATAAGGGCCGCTAGTTTCTTAACAAATGTATTTTTTTTTGCCGTCAATACGTCTTTTTGATCTACTTAATTTTCGATCACTCAGGATAGTCAGGCTACGGCACTATTTTTATGTAACAATAAAGTGTCAACCCCCCAAATGTCAGTTTAGTCTACGAAATAAAAAATCAGGGTATAGTTGTGACTTGTGACGGCTCCCATGGAGGTACCTGCGGAATAATGTACACATAGTGATGTTTAGGTTTATTCTATTTTATTTGAATAGGTCGTTGCGTGTCCAATGCACAGTCCTAAACAAGAAGTTTGACATTGTAGAGACGTAATGTCTGCTGAGTGCCTTTCGTAGTGAGGTGCTGAGCCGTTGTCTCCACACTAACTCTGGGATCCGTTTTAGGTAATTATTCTGTTTACATCCCTCGTCTTAGCCCATGAAGCATGCTCCATTTATTAATTTGTACAGCGTATTATTTGTAATATCCAGAGTTACGTAAACTTCTTGGTCGTGAAGGCTGTCTCACTGATCGGTAAGTGTTATTAAGTGGTTTAGGTATTAGACGGCATTTCTATCGGTATAGTAGACTCGATGAAGTTCGGTTCGGTTGTCGCGGTGTCGGCGGCGAACAAATAGAGCGGCGGCCGCTTGCTCGGAGTTAGGTTAATTGTGGCATCGAGTGTACCAACAAACTACTTAGCGAGACTTGTATACCCCCTCCTTGTCCTCCCGTACCCTCCCTGTCCTCGTGAGTTATAGACGTCTGCGTATGTAAGTGGAGAGTTGACTTGTGTAGCTTAGTGTAAGTCTTGAGTTTTTTATGAATGGTCTCCTTCAGCGGTATATCGCCACCGGACGCCTCCCTCCCTAGTTGTAAGTAGGTTTTATTACGTGACGGTCGAGACCCTCCCCCCCACCCTCATTTTTTCAATTACGTATCATTCTTACTCGTACTATTCACAAAATAATTATCGTTAGCTCTTAAGGTGTTTCATGTTGGTTTTTCGAAACAGTTCAGTATTCGCGTCGTCTCACGAGAGGTCCGATCAAAAATTGCGAAACGATGTTAGATGCATTTTATTTTTTAGTTTTAGTAAGTTTTTTAATTGATGTTCCGGAGGCGTCCGACGGTGAACCGCTACAGTTTTATTAATAGCGGGTATAGCATACTGGCGTAGTACAAATGTTTGTGTGAGTGTCGATAGTTTAGTAAGCGTGGTTATTGCGTCACGTGTTTTGGAGCCTCTGATTGGTCGGCGTAACCTTTGACCCGAGACACGCAGAGCGACGTTGCCGTGTTTTAAATTGTCACCCTCACCCGTTCCATGCAGGGTCATAGGGTCCTCAACACAAACTAAGGTCACATGACATTGGTGACGTTCACCTGTCGGCTTAGTGCGAGTGATTGTGTTAATGTAAACGTCAATTTGTATTGAAAGTGGATAAGCGCCGTCTGGTGACAGTGAGAAGAATCTTTTTTTGTATAGAAATTGACTTGGAGATCGTTTAAGTTACCGCGATCGAGGATGAACAAAAACTGGGAATAAGACTACTGTGTGCTTATTCCGAGTTTTAAACGTACTCACTCGTGATAACGTAAACAGGGATCTTTTATGTCAAAATGTATACAAAAAAAGCGGTTTCATCTTACCGTCACCAGACGGCGCTTATCCAGTTTCGATACAAATTGATGTTAACGTTGAAGCGACTGAGCGTGAGTAAAAACTCGCACTCGTGTCGCGGGGAGGTCGGCGGTCAGGGCGCTAGTGTACTACCTACCTAGTCATAGCGCAGGTTGATGAATCGCATCCGACTCGCTACAGAGCGAACGATTTTGAAACCATCCTCTAAACAAAATTCAAAACCGCGTTGTTCTAGCCAGCCGTTTACGATCGATCGATCTCTTGCGCAATGTTCTCGTTGTGAAGCGTTAGTTGTTTCATCGGAATAAGTAGTGATATTTACAAAAAAAAACACATAATTATATTGTAAATTAAAACTATTTGGACCACTGCATTGTTGTATCTACGCTTATTTTATGTCATCTCCATCGGAATTATTTATATCGAATAATTGATTTTGAATATTTTTATTATTCAGTATAATTATTATATTATTATGTATATCAAACGACAGGTGCTGTTGTATTTAATTTTTAATGTTACTAATGTGATTGTGATAGGGATACGTCTCTCTTGTAATCTATCTGTATTGTGAAGAAAAATTAAGCCAAATCATAAAAAAGGGTATATTGAATTATTACTTTTAGGATAAATGGAGTTAAAATGAAGTTTTATACGAATCAAATTTTACTAATGACGCTGTATAATTTTTCTAAGTACAGTAGATTTTAAATCATATCATGATGATCTTGTTCTAGTATTCGTGTAAAATAAAGTAGGTTTGTAAGACTTGTGACGTCACACGCTGGAACTGTCCCGCTGCGTCAGAGCACAAAGTTTGGAGAGTCGTTACCTAAGTCTAGTGTATATGAATATCTATTTACAATTGCGGTGGAACGGTTCCAACGAAGACTTTCCAATTTGCCTTCATCGCTCGCAACTGTTTCAAATGTTAAATTTAAGTTGACATGAGCATTCGAAACGATACAATGGTTTTCTCTTTTTTAATAGTAGTGATTATTTTTGCATTTACCGTTCTGTCAGTAATTATACGATACAATTTCTTATGAAGCATAATAAATAATAACTATAGGGCTACGTACAGTCGACCTCGGAACAATAGCAATACAATAGGACAACAATATTATCTGCTAAGATTTGGCTTTACATGATTCTGTGTTCTGAGTTATACTTACGCGGGACCATAATAGATCTACTCCTGCAGTATGGTGTGCCTAATCTCGCTTGCACATCACAATTATAATAGAATCTGCGATCATGCCTGTGAGTGACACAGACATAAATCTAACTAGATAACGCAAGTCCCTCCATCTTTATGAAAACCAAGCGTGCCACTTTTTCACACACAATTTAAAAACAAATTTACTTACCAATGAAAGAAAACATTTCCAATGCCTCGGCCAACTTTTTCTATACAGTCTTTACAACTCAATATGGCATAATTAGGCATTTTTCTAGCCTTGCCGATAATGCTAAATGAAAAGCTCAAAGTACGATTATTGATCGTAATTTTACTCCGTTTTTTGACTCGCGATGTACATACAATCGCGTTATCTAGTTAGATTTTTATCTGTGGTGAAAACGGTCTACACTCGTATGCATGTGGTCTTGTGTCGGATTTCACCAAAATTCGCATGATGAGTTTTTGAGCTACTCATAAACTTTTCACTCGAATAAAGAAATATGCGACAGTGATGTGACAGTGATTCGCGCTCACAAGCATGAATATCATAAATGCAAGTTATAGTATATTTACATACATTTTACAGTATTCAAACAAACCAAGAGAACACCACGATGCGTAAGTATCGCTTATGAATAATCTAGAGCTTTATTGCAACAAGTTTATCTTATTTGTAGAACATATGTGATCTCTTTATTTTTAATAGAATTTTGATGGACATTTTTACTTAATAGTAGTAGCAGTGTGTAGCGTTGAAATAGGAATTTATATCGCACATTACATTTGTTATATTCCACTGTAAGTCTATTTATTGATTTACAAAAACTGATGCCATCCAAAATTGTGAAAAGCGCTTTTTGTTCGCGTCGTTGAAACCTCTCCGCGCTTTATAATTATTGATACGTCTTTTTAAATACATATTTCAATATCGTGCTATTGGTTATTCCTTTTGGAATCACTTTTATTTGTACATATTTGTATTATATCTTCACTTCTTTCGTGTAAATATTCACAATGTGTTTGTACAATCCTGTTACTTATTCCAACGGGAGGCTTCAACGATGCTGCTAAGTTTTGGATAGTGATTCGAATTAACCACGAGGAGCCTTCATGTTGTGTGTATATTTAATTTGTAAATATGTAATTTCGATAACAATTAATGCTAAACAACGAGCGAGCCGTCGCATAATGTCAGCCGTTTGGACTTCTGCGCACACAACCACACCGGAACACTTAGCGTCTACCGCGACGTTTGACAGACATTCCACAGGCACCGAATTAGCTCAATATGAAAGACTGTTTGAGACTTTAAAAAAAGGATATCATGATAATTAAAAATATTTTCTGAAGCACCTTAACGAGTTTACAAAATGTGTTTTATGGTGATTTAATGATAAGATCGGCAATGTTTAACTCACTAGTATGTAAGGACAAATGCTTTACGACACTGTGATAGACAATACAAATTTACCTGAGAGAGACAGACACCATAGGCATTTTATGAGAAATTTAGAGAAAATTGTCATATGGAAATGGAATGTAAGAAAAATACTCTCAGATTTAGAAACGGACACCGCTTGGATTTGTGACCTTAACGACGCCACTGACATCGGATAGCTCAGCAAGACATTTTAATTTTGATTCTAATGACAACATACACAGACTCACATGAACAATCGGTGTTAGTTTCTTGTATAAGTGTAATTAAAGATCTTTAAAAGTACAAAGCGTATGTGCAGAAGTTCGGTCGCGGCTCGACACATTGTTCGAGCGGTTAGTGCGTGCGCAAGAGTGTGCTTGTATGTGCCGGCTGCGGCAGTTGTAAGGGCGGCCGCGCGCCCGCGTCTCGCTGTTCTGTTTGTTGATACATTATGTATATTTGAAGGAATCAAAAATTATAAGATGAATTTTATTACTCGACTTTTATTTTCAAAATATTTATTTCAATATTTTTCCTATCCCTAAAACAAATAAGCAGAATGAGATATTTTAATAACATTGAATATTCGACTTTATTGAAAATGGTATAAAGTACAGTTTTGCTATGGACGTAAACTTTTGTGCAACTTTATCTTGGTAATTATTGACTAGAGCATTTACTTGTAACGGAACATTGAGCATTTGCTGTTATAAAATTTACTCGAACCACACTTCGAACATGACGCTAGATGTTTTGTTAAAACCTGATTTTAAAAACCAACGAGCGCTTTGGTTTATATTGTAGCGCAGGAGATGTGGAGTGAGGTCAATAATGTAATGAATGCAGCGTCGTCTTCGCAAAAACATTACATGGAAATGCTTTAATTAAGAAACTTTGTTTTTTTTTTGCAATCTATAGACTCACGTTTGACCACTATCTCGCCTGATGTTAAGCGATGATGTGATCTACGGTGAAGCACGCTTGCATAGAAGAAACCTATTCACTCTTGACTTAAAAACCCCAAGGTTGTAGCTATCAGGGAACAAAGACCCCGGAAGGAACTCCACTCCTTAGCTGTGCGCACAATGAAACTATTAGCAAAACGCTTTGTGCGTATGGGAGTGATGTCAACTTAGCATTTGTCTGCTTACATTACATTGTAATGCTCGCTAAAATGCTCTAGTGTATACCTTTCGTTACCTTCTCTTGAAACTTCCTTGTTCAAAAAGTTTTTATATATTTAAGCTGCTATTAGGCCGGGTTTCCACTGAAGCGGAGCGGAGCGGAGACGTGCAGAATCGTCCAATCACAGACGAGACGAGTGCCGCGATGAGAATTTCAACTATTGTGATTGATCGTTTCCGCTCCGCTCCGCCCAGCTCCGCTTCAGTGGAAACCCGGCCTTAGTCTGCACTGAAACTAACAGCACAAAATAGAAAGCGGCGCGTCGCCGCTTACGTACTTTGTGATGATAGTTCAGTCAAAAGGGTGTATTTGCTGCAAGACTAAAATAATAAATATTCCAAAAGAATAAAAATTACTCACATGACATTAAACTAAAATAAAAGTTGACAGGAAATTGTATATACATTTTTTTATTAATACCTAATAAATTACACTAACACTACAAAAAGCACTATAAAATTAAATATATTTGAACACAACATCTTTGAAACTATCAACGGTTTGTAACTCAAGGGTAACGGGACACTGCAGCCAGTTGGCCAATAACTCTTCAGTGTAGCCAAGGAGGAAATACATTTTGGTGGGCGATACAGCACGCCTAATAATTGCTGCTACTCTTATGTGGTTGAACTGACGCTTGATAATGATCTAAAAACAGAAAAAAAAATACTTTTCAGAAAAATCTATCAAATAACATGGATACTGTCAGCCTGTTTCATTCCTGCTCGGCAAAAAGTTCTCTCCATAACTTGACTCTTAACTTAAGTCTTGTGACCCAGGGCATATCATGACAAAATAATAAGAGACAAGAACTACACAGCCTTTAACAGTGTTTCAAAACATAAGGACATAACAATTGGAAAACTGGAAGAACATTCTACATCTGTAAAAGCGTATGGGAATATGTAATGGCATTCAATATTACCTCACTGCAAACAAGTCCGTGCCAGGTGCCAGTCATAAACCTCCTAATGAATTCATCTTCCATAGCTGTCTCTGAACGTCTGAGACCATCCTTTAAACTTGCTGAAACATGAAATAAATGAATTAACTGTTGTTTCTATATTCTATGAATAACGACATATTACTGATGTTAGAACTCAATAAACAATGCAGAGCTAAGGCCACAAAGGGTAAACAAACAGACTCCTGAAGTTAGGAGACAAACCTTTAAATGACATTGCATTTTTGTGAAAAAGTATTCTTTAATGTTTCTTTTCATTTTAATAAAAGATTTTTATTAATGTTTATATATCAGCATATTGGCAAAAACAACTGCTATAATATTAGAAAATAGATAAAATTGGGAATATTATTTATTTTCTAATAACAACAATTTCTATTGGGTACATTACCAGTGGGGAATGATGTGGAGGAGTTTTTCGACGCCATATTTTAGTTAAGTATATTTTTTGTTTTAGTTAGTGAGTATTTTTGGTTAAAGTGTATAGGTTTGTAGTTTTAGTTATTTAAGTATTTTATACACTGTATATACATTTATCTATGTATATATTTCTATTCAATTCTATTAAATATCCTGCATAATATTGGGAATTATTGTTACATTTGCATTGTATCATAGGTAAGAGGGTCACCATAAGGCTTGATAGGAGAACTATCTCAACAATTATTCCAACTTACAAGTATTCCAAGAGTTCCATGATTTACGATGAGCAATGTAATGTGGTGGGTTTGCCATCTCGTATGTGAGCGGCTTGTCCCGTTTCTTCGTGATCCTGTACTTCCCTGATACCACTCTGCATAGCGGAGCAGACGTATGCAGTTGGCATGCTAGTACGGGCGCACATTGCGCTATAATACCAGTCGCAGCAAAACTTGACTACAAACATAAAACCAAGATTAAAAATCAATCAAAATAAAATTATGTAAGAATAATAAAAGAAGCATCAAATTTACCTGGGCTAGTTTTATTATAGAAGAATTCATATTTGTTTTTCGTTAGCTTCTACTTGATTTGTACAAAATATTTCGTTTATTTTTCCTACTACGGTACAAATGAAATCGATTGAGGTTATATTGTGATTGTGACAGTCTGACAGTCTGTTGTCTCTATGACATTGACAGACAATCTTGCGTTTTGTTATTACCATGCGAAAACAGATAGAAATACGCAGCACGGAATTACACATAATTAGTTTTAAAGACATCATAAAATTACATATTTTTAAATTAAAATAGAGGGTAAGTGTGCACATTTTTTATACCATTCCCCCTCTATAAGCTTATTTTATTCTCTGTAAACAGTGAATAAAAAGCACTTTTAATCACTGTTTTGGTGTTTGAATTTAGAACACACCAATATATTCGGTTGTAATGACAATTCGTCACACTAGCTATCTCGTCGCTATTCACAGAGAAAAATAATATATGTCGCTATCTCTTAGGTATCTTTCACTAATACGTCACTTTCTACATGTTGTCAGTTTCCCAACTCGTCTCAAGCCGTATTTTGTCTCTTTCCCAATTCGTCCGACGCATATGTTCAATGTACAGTAACGTACAAAATTATAAAGTGAATAGGTCCCCGATGCAATACGAGGTCAGATCCCAATGGTTGAAGTTTTATTAATGCCGGGGTCCTTCAGGGGTCGCTACTCTCAGCAGCATTTTTCTTACTCCACATAAACGTTCTGCTAATACCCTTTGGGTATATAGACGGCAGCACTGTAGCTAAGAGATCCGGTCTCTCCGGGAGGCAATGGTTGAGCGCTTCAACCTGTCCTTGAAGGCAGTCTCCGAATTTTCCTAAATATTTTATTTACATATTTTGTGCTAAATTGTATATAAGCGTCGGACGAGTTGGGAAAGAGACGAAATACGTCTTCAGACGAGTAGGGAAACTAACTACATGTAGAAAGTGACGTATTAGTAAAAGAGATCTATTAGAGGTACTTAGCGACGAGATAGCTAGTGTGACGAGTTGTCATCACAACCATATATTCGACCTCCATCTCCAGCATATCCCTGTGGCAGTGTAAACGACTGCTAGGCAGGAATTGGGGTATAAGCCCCATGGTTACATGGCACAGTCATCCGACCAATCATCACATATGGCTCGCTGGTCTGGTGGCCCAGGACAGACTTCAGCACAGCCCAAAGAGATCTCGAAAAACTACAGCGGTTCGCCTGCGTTGCAATCACCAGTAGCATGAGAACCACACCCACTGCCGCTCTACAGGCAATACTGGGACTCCCACCTCTACACTTAATTGTGCGGGAGGAGGCAGCCCTAACCACCTTTAGACTCCACCTATCAGGTTCCCTAAATAAAGACTCCAGAATTAAGCACACATGCATAAAGGAAGATGCTATCAAGCGTAAACCGATGTTAGCATCACCATGCGACAAGACCCCAAAATCACACCACTTTCAGAGGCACTACAACATAATACTCACAGAGGAAAGATGTGACTACTCTGGCCCGAAAGAGATGAGAATATACACCGATGGATCGAAAACTGACTCAGGTACCGGAGTCGGAGTCTTCTCATACGATTTCAATATAAATATATCCAGACCGCTAGGAGGGTTCAACACCGTCTATCAGGCGGAGTGTGTGGGCATCATACAAGCGGTCCATGCCCTAGAAGCCAGGAGGGTTACGGACACCCACATACGGATACTCTCCGACAGCGCATCAGTCCTCCAATCCTTACGAAAAAAATACATTACATCAAAACTAGTACTAGAATGTCACAACGCACTAGAACAAATAACTGTATCTAGCCGTAACACGGTGACACTACAATGGATAAAGGGACACAGCGGATCGCTGGGCAACGACGCGGCTGACGAGCTTGCGAGACGCGGTTCTAGCTCGGCGGTCTATGGACCCGAACCTGTTGTACCCATCCTCTTCAACCAAATACGCAGGTGGCTACAGGAATTCACCCAGACACAGGCGGAGAACTGGTGGGCCTCGACACCAGGCTGTAGGCAATCCAAAGAAGCTCTACCATCCTTGGACAGTAGGCTTACCAAGCGTCTTTTGCGCCTGGATAGGAATGGCCTCCACCTGGTGACGGGGGACCATCACGGAACACTGCTCACTCAACAAACACTTACACACAATAGGCATAACGGACAGTCCTCTGTGCAGGGCATGCATGGAGGCCGAGCAAACCGTTGCGCACGTTATCTTTGAATGCACAGGTGTCACCCAGATAAGAGCACGAACCCTCGGGTCACCCAGATCTTACACGGATGTTCTGAGGAAACCAGGAACTCTAATTGATTTCTGGAGGGAGGTGGGCTGGTTGGAATGACCACCCAACGGCCGCCATGGCCCACGTACAAAGGTCCATCTGAGGGACTAAGTGCGGAAACCAAACCCCCCTAACATAGATAGAATATAGACCTCCATCTCAATGCTATACAACCTCCTTGCGTAAAGAATACTCGACATACAAACTCCTTTTGCTTTTCGCTAAATTCTAACTTTTTCTCGTAGTCAAGGTATAAAGTATAGTATGCAACTCTTGAATAAATTGGATTTATATCGAGGGCCATGAATCACCCGCGTCGCTCAGGAGTCTAACACTTGAAGCACTCGCTATGCTCGTGATTCAATCAGCATGAATCACTCCCTACGGTCGTGATTCAGTCGTTAGAATCCTTCTCTTGCTCGTGATTCATCTATGGCCCTCGCTTTAAATCCGTCCTTTATTCACTAGTTGCATAATATACTTTTTTATATTATTCACATGTAGAATAACAGGAGCATGTCTATATTATAGCTGAAATGAACAACTTTTTTTTCCTCAATTTAGTCTGAAATGTCCTTAAAGTATTGTAAAATCGTCCATTCAGAAGTGTAGTAGCTATTTGCACAATTCAATTGTACGGATTAATCACTGAGTATGCATTTGCCTATTTTAATTATTTTTATCAAGCTTTGGTACTTAGTTATAAAATTCCTCATTATTTTCATATCTCATTAATTATAGTTACGTGTTGTTTAACGACAATTTTACAGATGTTTTAAGGTTCTTTGAATATATCAGTAAGAAAATCGCCATGGATTTACGTAACGGAATAAACTTCACGATATTTTATTTGGTTTTTGCAATTTTATTTACCTTTGCATGCTGTATACATGGTAAATATGTTCATGTTTTTATTTAAATTAAGTATAGATATTCAGAATTAAGTCAATAATATATAAGTACAAAAAAAAACAGTAGGTATTGTGAGCAATTGTGAATGTAAGTAATACTTTGGCATGCCCAAGTATTTACACCTAGTAAATAGATACCTGGGCACGCCACAATATTGGCGGTGAGGCCTATTTTAGAAGAGTGGGTGGACAGGCAGCATGGTGCCCTTTTAGGGGACATGGATATTTCGGGCAGTACCTGCGTCGCATAGGTTGAGAGCGGACGTCCGCTTGTTATCACTGGTGATGGTGATCGCACGCTTTCGGACGTGGTTCAGGCCATGGTTGGAGGCGAAAATGCGTAGGATGCTGTCGCAGTGTCGCGTCATTTGCGAGGAGGCGATGCATGCAAGTGATGCGGCAGAGAGGGAGAGAGAGCATACCTATCAGTCCACTGGCGCTAGCAGAGCAGCTGGGCATCGAAGAGCTCGTAATGATCTCCGTCCACCACAAGAAAGGGTCTGCGGACGGCGAGCTTGGGGCTGAGTCGTTGCTCAACCAGTCAGGCCCGAAGACGAGGCGCACAGTAGTTCCATAAGAGCCTAGATTGTAGAAAATGCGGTCGTTTGATCGCAATAGATAATGGGAGCCGCTAGCAATGGTGGGCCGAAACCAGTCTGGCGTCCGCGTAAATTTAATTGTATACCGGGCCCCCACACTTATGGTAGCGGTTACACATATTTTTAAAGTTCCTTTGCTTCCGGGTTGTTTTGAAACTTACCTATAGATCAAGCTTTCGATCCTTCGCATGCCCTTCGAGCCTTTTTACGAACTTAAAAAAAAAATGAGGTCATCAATTCGAACGTATTATGTAATATTGTTGGAAAGACACAATATTCACATATGTTACTTTAAGTGGGCTTTACGTATGCCAAATTTCTTAAGTGTATGTGTGTTTGTATGTTTGTTAGTCCACGCATTTCTCCGAAACTACTTATCGGATCGAGATCATTCTATTCTTCAATCGATCTTTTTGTTAGATTGAGTGTCTCTCAACTTAGGGAATAGTGCAAGTTTTATAAAATTCGGTTCAGCAGTTTTCAAGATATGGCATACAGTCGAACTCTTTAGCGACAAACTGCAATGTGTAAATCTTTGATATTTTTTATACTTTTGTTACATTTTCGCTGATATGTTTAATATTGATTAATAGTGTGTGCTGACAATTTAATGTTATTCAAAAATCGTAATTTTTTATGTATTTTTATTTATTGCTGATTTATTTACATATGTACATTATTTATAAACTAATATTAGAACTAAAATAAGAATAAAAACGTGTATATTGAGTTATTATGGGTATTTTGTCAATCCTTTAGGTACCTTACTATAGAACTTGCTACTAAAACTAAAAAACCGGCCAAGTGCGAGTCGGACTCGGAACGGCAAAAAAATCACGTTTGTTGTATGGGAGCCCCACTTAAATATTTATTTTATTCTGTTTATAGTATTTGTTGTTATAGCGGCAACAGAACATAATAGCAATGTATAACAATACATCATCTGTGAAAATTTCAACTGTCTAGCTATCACGGTTTATGAGATAGGTACAGCCTGGTGACAGACGGACTACAGAATAAAATAAATATTTAAGTGGGGCTCCCATACAAAAAACGTGATTATTTTGCCGTTTTTTGCGATAATGGTACGGAACTCTTCGTGCGCGAGTCCGATTCGCACTTGGCCGGTTTTTTGTATACATTTTGACATAAGAGGCCTAAGTGCGAGTTTTAACTCACGCTCAATCGCGTTAATCAATTGGTATTGAAATTGGCTAAGGGCCCGGCTGGGGACGGTAAGGAGAAACCTCTTTTCTGTATACATTTTGACATAAGAGATCGTTTACTTTATCACGAGTGAGTACGTTGAAAAACTCGAAATAAGCAAACAGTTCTTAAATAGTATCGTAATTTAATCGGTTACTTTCAATCTGTGCTCTGACGCCTTAGTGCGAGTTTTTACTCACGTTCAATCGCGTTAACGTTAACGCCAATTTGTATTGAAACGGGATAAGCGCCGACTGGTGACGGCAAGGCAAAACTTGTTTGTAGGGTTCTGTACCCAAAGGGTAAAAAAGGGACCCTATTACTAAGACTCCGCAATCCGTCTGTCTGTCTGTCTGTCCGTCTGTCACCAGGCTGTATCTCATGAACCGTGATAGCTAGACAGTTGAAATTTTCACAGATAATGTATTTCTGTTGCCGCTATAACAACAACTACTAAAAACAGAATAAAATAAATATTTAAGTGGGGCTCCCATACAACAAACGTGATTATTTTGCGGTTTTTTGCGATAATGGTACGGAACCCTTCGTGCGCGAGTCCTACTCGCACTTGGCCGGTATTTTTGTATACATTTTGACATAAGAGATTGTTTACGTTAACGCGATTGCGCGTGAGTAAAAACTCGCAATAAGGCCTCTGTGCCCTTGGTGCGAGTTTTTACTCACGCCACAGATAATATAATACTCACACACTCGCGTTAACGTAAACGATCTCTTATGTCAAAATGTATCTCCATCATCAGGTCCATTCTTGCTTCATCAAGAGGTTTCTCCTTACCGTCACCAGACGGCGCTTATCCAGTTTCAATACAAATTGATGTTTACGTTAACGCAATTCAGCGTGAGACAAAACTCGCACTAAGCCCTCTGATACCTACACTGCTACGAGACTCATGACAAAAACTAGCTCTCTAACTGTGCCTGAAATCTAAACATAATAGGTAAATATTCACCTGTAGGTAATTTGGCACCAGTAACATTGTTGTGTAGAGATCAAAATAAATTCTTTATCTTAGCGATAATCTGGTATATTTTTAATATTACAGCGGAAAGCGAGTCAAAACATAACTCGACAAAATCAGTAATTGTTCAGGCAATTATAAAAAAAGTATCCAACTTAACATTGGGTGCTTTGTCTAAAGCGCCTCATGAAACTAAGGAAACGATATTAAAGAAAATAGAAAATAAATTGCGGAAATCTGCTGATGCTATCGGTCCCGATGCAGACAAACATATAAGTTTCATTATGGAACAGTTTAAAGCGAAAATGGCCGACTCTGTTCCCGCAAAGGAAACGGAAAATGTTCCAGATCATGTTGAAGAAAAACCTGATAGTATAATTCGTAGGACTAAAGCAGAAGAAGGTAATGGTGGAGAGAAGCTCGATTCTGAAACAAAAAAAGAAATTATAAAAGATATAGCAAACAAAATACAGAATCTTGCGCAAGGATTTATGAAACGTGCTAAAACGATTGAAAGTAAGCAACAGATATTGGAAAAAATTAAAAAGAAAATTATGGATTCAACTAAAGAAAAGCATATTCAGCTTCATAACAAGCATACGGAACTAAAAACTTATAGCGGACTCATAGCGCAAGGCCTCGAAGTGTCCATGCGAAGAATGTTAGAGAGTGAAGCAAGTGGCAGGCGAATGGATACTATAGACAGCCAGGCATTACCAAAACTAGATTCAGAAATCATAACAGTGGAGGAGCACAAGCCAGAAAACTTAAAAGCATTACCAAAACTAGATTCAAAAGTAATAACAGTAGAGAAGCGCAAGCCAGAAATCTCAACGAAAGTGGAAGAAGAAATTTTAAAGAAAACCATAAACCTAATGGATATTCAAGAAATAGAAAAATACAGGGACCTTGTTTCACAATCATTGAAAAGTACTTCTGACGATCCACACTGTGAGCAAATTGTAGAAGACACTTGTACTAGTATTCAATCATTTAATCAAATAGCGTGTGGCGGGGGAAAACTTATACCCGCAGAATACCTTTGCAACAATGTCTCTGATTGCTTGAATAGGGTTGATGAAGAAAACTGTGCTACCCAAGGTAAAACGTTTTTAATACTAAGTATCTACAAGCGCTTTATTAAAGACACCTGATTCACGGTAGCCTGCTGAAGACTGAAGCTAGTCCAGTAGCCTAATTGCGTAAGCGAGTTCAGCAGGGCAAAGAGAACCATGAAAGAGTATGACATATTTCCTTTAAATGTTTTCACATATCCTTTCCATGACCTATCCCCTTTCGAGTGTATTATACAATACTAAAGTCCTTATTTTAATGGTGTGGTCACCCTTACCTATAGGTGTTCTTTGCCGAATTCACTTACTGAATTGGACTGCTTATGTGCTCCCATTCAAGTGCAATGCGTATGTGTCGCATTGCGACATTTCGCGTCCGTGAATTGAAATATGCGAATATTTTAATGCCCGGTTTTTTTCAAATTAATATTAACAATACCAACACACCATCTATCTATAGCCTATCTATCCTACTTATGTATTAAGCAACTTTTACTAAAATTACAGCAATGGAACTGGTGCGTACAGCTTCAAAAGTTTTGTCGGAAGTTGAATTATCTGTGTACCGTAAATGTTTTATAATAGCTGAAGAGAAATTACTGATGTCACAAAACCAAGTTTTACGGGATGTATTAAATACTCAAATGAGTTTCTTAAAGAAACATGTTAATAAACCATCTCAAGGAAATAAAAGTAAAGATGAAGTCCTTGAAGAAAAATTTGTAAAAGCGACTGTAAACGATGTAATTAAAATATTGAGTACGTTATCTTACGCCCTGGATGCGACACTTTGTGCGCGTATTTCCTCTGTGCAACATCATGGCAACAATGATTTTCGCAAATCTAACGACATTGTTGTAGATGCAATTGAAGAACTCGATGAAGAACCAACAGATCCCGGTTGGTCCCCGAAACTATGTCGTTGCAAAGAACACTTTTGTGTAGAACCGACATGTCAGGCCGCGTGTAAGCGCGTTTGCTGGCAGAGATACAGTTTGAACCACTGGGGATGTCAGGCCCTCAGTGGGGCTACCTCTGTCTCTCTGAATGTTATTTGCGATGGAAAACTGGACTGTTTTGACGAAACTGATGAGAGCTCTTGTATGATAGGTATTTATAGTATGTATATAGTTAATTTATTCCTTGATGAGTTAACGGAACCAAAATATAATAAAAAGTTAACTGTTTCAGATGGTACTTCCACTAAGTTTGAAGCAGCGAAATCGTACAGCAATTTACTAGATTTACTGGCAACTAAATCTAAATCAGAAGTCTTTAAAAGCCATAATAAGTTGGTTGCATTGCATGGCTTAGTTCTATCGCTGCAAAAGCAAACTGTCAGTACGAATCCTGACAACCACGCCATAAAGTCTCTAAGAGATGAAGCTTTTGGGATGCTTGTCTCAATTTATGATGATTTGTTGGAAACGGACAACCTAGACGAGTTAGAAGACCATTATCTTACTTTACTAGCAATAAACGAAAAGTTGGTTACAGCCCTCAAAGCTTCTCACACCGGCAACGAAAATTTATTATCAACAGAAGGGTGTTACTGTAGAGACGGACTCTGTGTTCTTCGTAGGTGTAGCAAACATTGTATTCAGGCATGTTTAGCGGAACCATTGCTAACCAATTTTTCATGTAACGATGTTAAAAACCTTACTACACCTATTGAGTCAATATGTAATGGAATAAAAAATTGTCCTAATGAAGAAGACGAAAGTAATTGTTCAAAGGGTAAGGAAAGAGCAATGAATAGCTTTTAAGTTTAGTATTTAGTTTAATCTATCGTGTCATTTGCAGATATTTGTCGAGGACACCACTTGGTAATGTTACGTCATAATCTTGAAAATATTGGAGTCAAGCACAGGAATTCACTTATGGGGGAAGTTATTGAATCTTGGAGAGCTAAGGTAATTTTTGTTATAAAGCATGTATTACTTTTAATGTGGACAATACTTCGGCAATCACCACCACGTATAATACATTTTGATGACAACTTTCAGGTGTCGGCTGCCTTGATCGTCACGGAGACAACTCGTAGGACTACTCACAAACTAATAGTTGTGATAGTCCACAAAGTCCTTCAAGACCTCGTAACGGCATTCGCTGCCATGGAGGACATCAGGAGATCCAACTCTGAGTATGCACTGCAAGAATTTAAAGGCATAGCTAAAATAGTGATGCAAACGCTAAAGTCTTGTACTCATTAAAAATATTGATGAATTATTGGGTGTTGTATAATTCTTTCTTCTTGTTCGTTTACTATAATGCATCATGTAAAGTTCGGACTGTGAGAAGGGCTTCAGAAATTAAATAGATGCAGCGATGTTAGCTTATCAGGGCACATACTGCCGACTGGATACGTACTGTGCTCAGTCAGCTGTTAACCAAGATTTCTCTTTTTAACCGACTTACCAAAAAAGGAGGAGGTTCTATGTTCGACATTATGTATGTTTTTTTTTTTATGTATGTTCACCGATATCTCCGTCAATTGTGGACCGATTTTGAAAATTCATTTTTTGTTTGAAAAAGTATGTTTCGAAATTGGTCCCATTTTAATTTGGTGAATATCTGATGAAGAACTTCGAAGATATACAACAGAACTCTTCAATAAATAACGGCAAATCTCTCGGGATTGCTGCAATCGCATGTCTGTTTATTGTTTATACCATTTCATAACATAACATCACGCCAGTACGCTCGAAAGGGGTATGCAGATCTCTCATTTCACCGGTTATATTCAAGTTTCATGTTATTCGGGTAATCTATTCTGTCGTTATAGGTACTTACTTAACTACTTCCCTATTAGGTAGTTACAACTAAAAAGTGAAAAATAAAAAACTTTTTACAAAAACATACTACCGACTTCCAAATAAGAAAACTAGAAAGTGAAAAATAACTTTATTTTTGGAAGTCGGTGTCCATAACTTGAAAATTTGGTACTTACCAAAGACACCGACTTCCAAAAATAAAGTTATTTTTCACTTTCTAGTTTTCTTATTTGGAAGTCGGTAGTATTTTTTTGTAAAAAGTTTTTTATATATACCATCTCTCATCTTGTTATCTTTAAGGACGATAAGTAAACAGTTCCTTAAAATAACTTTTAGGAAGCATAGCAGTCATCAGTTGATAAAACAATTAATTAACGTATGTCATACAAACAGGATATGGATGAGATTAAACAATAAATATTAGATACTGATACATTAAACATTCACCGTATCGTAGATTGACGGTGACGAGTCATATTTAACTAAAAATACACTAATAGTCGACAAATCATAATTTGTGGAATATATTCGAAAATATTTATTTAACTTCGTCTTCTTTCCTTAAATAATTTGCTTAGTTATAATGTACTTACTATAATTTTAAGATACAGATACTACATAAATTGTTCCATAGCAGTTTGTTATCAAGGACCACTCCCAAAAATAATTATCTAACTGATTTAAATAAATCATTTTCACAAATAATGAATGCTTATATACGATATCTATCTCTATTAGACATTAGCAGCATTACAATCTTACAAAGATCGATCCAATATTTTAAAGTGTAGTGAAATGAGCTTGTTGTATTAGAATATACTAGAATTTATAGAATAGCTAGAATATATAGAATATAACTTTTTAACGGTATGTAAAGATAATTCAAGAATCCACATTCCGGATAATATTATGTTCGATAATCATCGAGATTTGTCATCCATAAAATATCATCATCATCCACGCGGGCCCAGTGCGGGTTGGTGGATGTCACAAGTCTTCGAATTTTTCGTTCTAGGACATGCCGGTTTCCTCGCGATGTTTTTCTTCACCGTTTTGAGAGCAGTGGTGATAATTTATACAAAGTAAATCGCCTGACTGGGTTCGAACCCACGACCTACAATTTGTAAGTCCCACGACTACACACGCCGTTACCACTGGGCCACCACTGCTCAACTGGGCAACCACTGCTCTAAAATATATTGTTAATTTATATTTGTGCAAATCAGAGTTCAGTCACAAAGTACGTAAGCGGTTGTTTTTCGAGGAAAGTGACAAATCAAATTGATATGAAAAGGCCAATAATCAATGCTTTTAATTCCAAGTCTCTTGCAAAAAAAAGCATGTAATAAAACTGTAAAATAAAAATACTTTTTGACACAAAGATAATGTAATACAGTTAGCTTGAGAGCAATATTTTTACATACATGTATTTTAATTACGTCTGAGTTAACTCCACAACTAGGTCTGAAACTGTTATTTGGGCAAAAACAAATGTTTAAAAAATGCTACACAACGGGGCAATCACACTTTCTTTTGCTAATTGATCAACGCAGTTATCAGACCACAAGAAGGACAACTTCGTTATCAACGCGATGCCCTAATGAGTCACATTTGTAATAAAATACCAGCAAGCGACGCAGGCAAGGCAGTCACTTGCGAACGAGAGCACTGAAAACATGGCAGGTGAGTTCACAAGATAACATGTGATAAGATGTGTGATAACAATACTTGCTAGAATGTACTGTTCTCAAATAATTGTACGTACGTTTTACTTAATTTCTCGTGACATTGTTTTTTTTGGTTTTCGTAATGTGGCAAATTGTCAGCGTATGTAATTTTGTAAAACGTTCAGTATATTGTAAAAACTTGTTTTGAGATAATGTAGAGATTAGTTCCAAATTGTATTGTGTTTTCGTAAAAATATATCTAATTTTAAAGCACTCAAAACTACTCTGAGTAGGTTATGTTTTGCGTAATCAATTAATTAGCTATGATCTACTTTCAAACATTTCATATTGTTCAATGAATTTGAACAGATGTAGTTTTAAAACAGACATCCATAGATACTTAGATCATATTTTCAATCGACTCATCGTTAAAATATTGACTGAATTAAAACAAAATGCTTATATTGTACTGAATTTATAACAATATCACCTAGGATTCATGTCATATTATTTAAACAGAAAGTTCTAGATGATATTATTGTGTATGTATCTGCGCTGTGCTCTGCGCACAACGTGAATTATTTACATGACAATTCATGTAAATAATTCTCGAGCTGCGCTACATTTGTTTTCAACTGAAACAATGCAGCTTAAGATTGCGATGTAGACTATGACGATTATTAACCCATTTCTATTTACTTTGAGTCATTATTCGCATAAAAATATAATTTAAACTACATAGATATATCTACTAAAAGCATATATTCGTCACATTGTTGAAATTGTTGACCTTTAAGAGGCCAATGAGACCCTATCTGAGCATATACCGTAATTAGTTACCGTTGCTGCGTTCGATTTAATGTAGTATTACACGAAGACAACTACTTATTTATAATAATCTTAAAGCCCTAATCTAATCTTTAAGCCTTGAAAAAAATAATCGAACAATGTCAATAGGAATGCCCCAAGGGATAATGATTGGCCCTACAATGTTTCACAATAAAAATTTGTTAAAGGGAAAATCCTTAATCATTAGATTAAATAAGGTATGTCATATACCAAATATTTACTAAAGTGATTAACATCGTGATTACTTCATAAGTAGATAAATAATGTGTGTACAAGATATAACGGGCATTCGATACCTGTATCTAATCTATGAGACAGAGGTGCTTTTCATCGATAAACAATAAAGTGTCTTAAGGGCATAAATATCTATCTACAGAAAGTGTAACAATGTATGTAAACATCATATTCTGAGAGACCACGATGCACTTGATTATGTTCTTGAAACATCGGTACTAGCACTTCAGCAGGGATTCTACTACTATTACATGAATTATCGCAACTAGAAAGTTATGTTTGTGAGGCAGTATAGAATTCTTCAACAAAATAAAATGGTATCTTTTTTAGATATAGCTGATAAATAAGTTATATTTGAGACGGGAATAATGAAGATGGAATGCCTAAAAACATAATTCAAGAGCCAAAAAATAATAGACTCTTTACAAAAATTAACATCTTTTAGTGTCATCGATTCTAATAATAGTTTTTTTATCTATAAGATTAGTGATTAGTGCTCGTCCTTAGATGTTTCTTACTTACTAGACGCTTGAGTAAAACTCCCTGTGGTACTCCGTTTATCAAAGCAGTGCAAAACTACAATAGGTGCAACGGCATGTGTCGAATCAATAGCAGTTTTACTGGCCGTGACCACTGGTTCGGCCAAATGAATAATACGATAAACATATTTCTTTAATGATTCGCTAAATACTTATGTACTTTGCATTAATTATCACAACATGGTCAAAACAGTTAATATTTTGGTCCATTACACTTATTCTAGTTTCGTAAATATCTACATGCCTACGTAGTTAGGTACTTAATTTAACATTACGACCACAACAATAGTAAACGTGTCAATAGTAGCAGTTGCAACTGGATTATGGTCAAAATGGGTCCCATATCTTTGTAACATTGCTGTTTTAACTTGATCATGTACCAAAGAATCATTGTGCAGATCGGCCGTATTATGGTTGGGGCGCACCGCCGCCTCATTATCCTCCTCCACCACCCGGTCATCCCGGACACCATTACCCCCCTGCACCCGGAGTAGTCTACTACCCGATGCACCCAGCATACTTCTACCCCTACCCGGGGGGGCAGGTTCCGCCCCCTCCTGATGGCGGAGAAGTTACTGTGGTCGATAACTCGGAGCCGGAATTGCCCGGAGAAACTGTCGAGTTGCCGTGGAGTAAGTCTGGATTGGGTTCCCGGAGATAGCACCTTCTTCCTCATACTGTTAGGTATCTAGAAATGTAATTGCCTAGAACTACTTCATTTAAAATTGCAAACGCATTGATACACTTTTTCATAAAAGCAAGTATTGTCCCAGTATCAACATGGATATAAATTATCAATACTTACACATAATTCTTACACAGAAACTCCATCACATCAGTAATAATCATTAATCTAATCCGGGACATTTTGGTCTTACCGATAAAAACGATAACAATAATTTCGCAATGAATCGGTGGAAACCAACAGTGTAAAATATTATTACAACCGATAAAGATTAAGTACTTGAAAATTTCGCATTTATTTTCCTTGTAACTCATTCATACACACATCTAATGTAGGAATTCCCTGAAGGTGTTAACTCTGAAGCTGTAATGTCTTGTACGCCATGTTTGGGCCAATCCTCTTTATGGTGACTGTCCAATCCAGACTTACGTCTCACCATGCCATTGTTTAATATGCTTGTTAGTGTTTGGAATTAGAAGTCTTTATCCATTTAGAGTTTTGGCCGTAGCTTGTGTGTTGTCAATATTTTGTGGAAATACTTTCACCATCATCTCCTATGTGTTGTTCATATTGGCACTATATTTATATGATACACAACTGGGTTAATACTTCTTGTCTTCTCTGTTGCCATTGTTTTTCAATTACTTACCATTTTCTCATTATAATATAATCGTGTATAGGTTCTCGACTCGTTTATAGATTTCTTATTAATCATTGGTAATCTTTGCACTTTGGGTTTCCCTTCCAATCTAAATTCTAATCAAGGCTTTACTTTATTGCTGATATAGGATATCCTTGAATTATTTGTTACCACTTACGTGTGCATGTTCATAAAAAAATTACCCTAGTAGTACATTTTAACCTGTCGTCATCTGACTCCTTTATTGGATACACTGGGATCGTCTACACATCACGAAAAAATAAACTGTCCTAATATCAACTAGTTCACTAGTCATACAATAATAAGTAAAAACAAATGATTAACCCATTCTCGTCTACTCCAGGTACATACCGTTGGGTCCCGGCATGCTTGAGCCAGCGCTCGATCCCCCCCGGCGCACTGCGCGTGGGTACCGATGCCGATGGAGACGAGATCTACGCCGGCAGGGCCCCCCATGAGGGCGACATCCTCCCCGCCAAGGTCATCCCCAACAAAAACGCTTGCTACGTCTGCTGGGGTGGCGAGGAAATCGTCAAGGATCAGTTCGAGGTAACTGTCTGAATTATGCGAAACAGAAAAGTTTTTACTAATAACAAAAACTGTGTCTTCAGTGTTTTCATGCACTTGGATTGGTATTAGCCGGAAAATCAGTTGAATAGCGGTAGTGACCGCTTTTTGCTCATTTGCATCCTTTTGTGTCTCACAGACAATCAGAGTTCTGAGTAGTGATAAAATAACTGAATCACCCTACAAGTCTGCCTTCTGTCATCTGTCCGTAAAATATTATTATTGGCGTCACATGCAATACACTACTAAGTACGTAACTATCTCTAATATATCTGGCTAAAAAAAACAAACGCATTCCAATCAGTGGAAAACATTCCTGATGATGGAAAATTCTAAGTAAACTAACTGACCTTCACCCTGGTTCCAGGTCCTGGTGCCCGCCATGTTCTCGTGGCAGTTCTCAACAGAAGGCGCAGTCCCCCCTGGTGCTGTGGCCGCAGGAGTCACCGCTGACGGCGAGAAGCTGTACTTCGGCAGAGTCACACACGACGGGTGCACCACGCCCGGCAAGGTATGGAGATATTCTTATTCAATAGTAGACAGGACCTTTTTTGCGATGTTTATATCCACAAGCTTCTGGTTTCTTACGCTACTGCCGCTGTCCAGCATAAACAACAAGGAAGTGAGACGACACACATTGTGTATTTTTTGGCAAAGATTATTTGGAAAATTGTTTAGAATTAGGTAGCATTTTTTATTTTTGGGTTTGGCAAGACGTCATAAACGTATACTTTCATATTCATTCGTGGTTAGGTGACTCAAGATTTTAGGCGGGATATATTATATCCATGGTTTCTTATTAGAAAATTTTCTGTTCTGTATAATAATCGGCATAACTGCTCTACTTATATTTAAAGGAGTATTAATCGAAGAACTATTGCAATAAATACCACGTTTGGCCATTGATCCAAAGTTAAATTAAAAGGCACCTGATGATATTTTATCTTTAATTTCAGATCCAGCCTAGTCACGGCACCTGTTACTACCCCTTCGATGGCGAAGAGAGAAGCTCAGCCGAATACGAGGTCCTCGTGCTCATGTGAACACGCCTACATTACCTATTTATACTGTAACATAACAATAAAATAAACGATATATGTGTACGATTTCACCTTGAGATTCAACCAATTCCTTGCGTAAACCACCTGTGGCAACCAAAATTGTGGAGACTTCACCATAGTTTTACCTTTTTCTTTAACGTTTTGTAGTATATTGGTATCGTTGATAAGAAATACATCATTTACTACATAAGCAACATCGTGTTTTATATTCAAGACGTAAATCCTGTAGATTTAAATTTTTGTTTGAAATCATTTATGATGTTATTTTAAAGTCATTTTATCCCATTATTTTACAGTGAGATCTAGATTAAGTACAATATAATTAGAAACTTGTTTGTTTACTAAGTAGTGTACGTTTTTGTAGAAAGAAATAATTAAATAAAGCCTATCGGAGACATCATTTCCGTATCTAAATATTTTTACTGTTAAATACCAAGGCCCTTATTTTATTATTTTAACTAGTCTTTTTATATAGTATCCTTGCAGTGTGAGTCAGATATAATTTTTACAATTTTACTTTTTTTTGTGTGGTTTAATGATAAGTACCTGGGCGACCGAGCTCAGCTCAGGTAAAAATAGTGAAAACGACGTTTTCTAAAAATGAAACCGTTGTATCGCCCCCGAAACTCCCTGCATACTAAATTTTATGAAAATCGTTGGAGCCATTTCCGAGATTCACTCGCTTAAAGTTATTAGATAGATAGAAGCTTGCTCGTTTAAAGGTAGATAGACAGATAGTTATTGATTGCGTTCTTAGTCTTGTCATTATTGATATTAGAAGGCATGAATAGAACAATTCGAACAATTTGCATACATACATACATAAACTCACGCCTTTTCTCCATGGGGGTAGGCAGACACTACAGAATACCACCTGCTACGATCCTTACATACTTCTTTTACTTCATTCACATTCATACATCTAGTCATACACGCACGCCGGTTTTGAGTACTGCGCACCTGGCAAATCTGAAGAACTATTTGTTCTGTTAAAAATCTGGTTGCATTTATCACAAGTGACATGACGAAACCTGTCTGACTCAAAACCCATATTGTCAAGTGGTGATAACTATATATCTTATCAAGACTGATTCACTACACTTTGGTAGATTGTGTCGATACATTGTCTTTATTTATTGCCAAATAGAAGATGAGTGAATTATTTGAAACTAAGGAAACCTTGAAACGACTTTGCTATGGCAATTTATTATTAGGCAATGTTGTGCCTAACGATGCGTGTAAGCAATCACTCGTAGTATTGCAAACGGCATCAAATCAGTCGTAATTTTTTTCCATCTAATAACATAATAGAGATGCCAATATCGGCAGTGAGTTTAGGCTTCATTATAATATTATAAAGATTTGATTGTTTGTTAGTTTGTTTGTCTGTAATGGATAAACTCAAAAACTACTTAACCGAGTTTGAAAATATGCACTTTCATTAGTAGAAAGCTACATTATTCCTGAGTGGCATAGGCTATTTTTAAGCCACGGGAGCGAAGCCGCGGAGAAAAGTTAGTTATGAATAAAGTCGCGGACCACCATACTCTCACCTGATGGTAAGCGATGATGGATGATAGAGTACGCTTGCCTATAAGTAGTTGTATATTATTCACTCTAAGAGAGCTCCGGCAGGCTTATTACGTATCTTTTGCAAGAGCAAAACGATAGCGATCAAACGATTTATGTCATAAAAGTCGGCATTACCTGCAGTGTATGTATAATCGTTTGCTAATCGCTCGCTGTTTGTCAAATGCACTTATTAAAAAAAAAATCGCCAACTACTTTAAAACTTCTGTATGGAAGAGCAATTATTGCGGAAAAATCGCTATCGTTTTGCTCTTGCAAAAGATACGTAATAAGCCTGCGGGTTTTAGCTAGCAAGAAATACAAACTTCTGTAGGAAATTACACTCCTTAGCTCTATGAAGGCTTATAGTCTGTAAGGCTTATATACTCAAACAGTAATGCACGTTGACATGACATAACATCACGACTATGTGCCCCGAAAATTTACACAGAGGTACACCTTTAGTACATCCACAATTCACCATTTATGTTTCATCATCATCATCATCATTTCAAACCCACCGCACTATTCCCAAACCACTGCAACTCCTGAAAGGCAGAATCAACAGTGAAACGGTCAGTGCCACTACCTTCTTTCAACGTTCCTAGGGATAAGGCGTGAAATAAGAAGAAGGCGGAAACCATTTAACAAAAATATTTATTTAAAAGAACCAGTCAAGCCGGAGGGGCAACAAGGTGGTGTTCGGGCCGTTCTACAAGTAGGTGCTGAATTCTATTATCCCTCTGTGGTCCAGTACTGTCCTGAGTCAAGCCGCAGGTGGAAGCAGGTGCTCAACGAGTAGTCTGGAGTAGAGCGTAGGCAGGTCGCTGGAGAATCCAGCTGGAAGCGCCGCGGGGTATTCTTCTAACCCGTACCTTGAACCCCAATCTGGGGTTGGAAAAACACTTAATAACTTTGCCATAAAAGCGCCGAGGCAATGATACACGACGAAGTCCCGGAGAATGAATTTAACTGTCTTGGATCCCGCAACGAAATTAATCAGACAAGAATAACGTCACGTGAATATCATCATTTCAGCCGAAAGATGTACATTGCTGGACATAGGCCTCCCTCAAGCGCAGCTGTACTGATCGGTCCTGTGCGTTTTGTATCCACCTTGACCCAGGTCGACGCTCCACCTGTAGGGAAGCCTTCAAACCAGTAGCTTTTTCCTGTATGCGGTCGCCACTCCAGAACTTTTCGGCTCCAACGACATTTATGTTTAAATTTCTCGTAAGAACCAGCAGATTCTGGACCGGAAAAAAGCCAGATGGAAGAACCAGACCCACGAATTGAATCCAAGATGTCATACTCAGCAGTAGAGCTTGTGACCACCAGGCCAGTTGGATATTATGTGATATCTCTGATTTTTGGAGATATCTAAATTGACACACTTAACCACAGAATAAATATAACTTAACGCTGTCGTATCGTTTGAATAAGTGTATCAAGGTCAAGGACTAAGTAAAGGTTATTGGCATGGTTAAAAAAGAAACAAAAATAAAAACCTTATTGAAAGTTATATTATTATGTTTCAGCCATTTGGGGTTCAAAAAAATATTTTATTTTTTATTTCACATATGCCTACATGGACACTTATAAAACTTCGACAAAAGGTGCACGGGTCGGGTTGGTCGTTTCCTGTGGAGAAGAACTGGCAAGAAACTCCACGGTTACTCTTTTAAAAAATGGTTTGGTTTTACAAAATTTCCATGTTACAGCATTAGTAATTAGATATGGGGGGGACAACGTAGGTCCGGCAATAAGTCATAAGAAACTAAAAAAAAAAGGTTATATATTATATAAACAAAAGAAAAAAATAGTTGACAACATTTGTAACATTAGGTCCATGGGGTCCGAGGGCTCATCGAGTATTTGAGACGGTTAGTCGACTCTTCACGTGACCAGAGAGAGGGCTGCCCTTTTCTTTGGCCAAAGAACCAGCATTGCCATTCAACGTGGCAATGCTGCCAGCTGCAGCGTTCTGGGCAGGTTACCCATTGACATCGATGTGGACGAATTTTTTTATGCACAATGAGCTGTTTTCCCTCTCCCCTTTGTATATAGGTTTGCTTTGTGATTTGTTATAAGTTTTGAAATATTCAATTGTATATATTATAAATAAATATATTGAAATCAGTTAAAACTATGGTTAAAAACAACAAATATTCAGCAAAAAGGGTTTATGACCAGACGTACTTGAAAACGAATGATGAACTAAGTTAGAGCTCACATATAGCTCAGCTCAGGAACCTTCAATCACCAAGAAACTAAAATACAGCCAAAATAAACATAGCTCCACATTCAGATACTTGAATGATTTGGCTTACAAGGTAACCCAGTATGAGATATCCATAATCATATGAATGATAGATACGATGAATCACAAGTGGGGACAACCGATATGCGCAAACGCAGGTCGATTTGCATGCTGCGGCAGTACGGCTCATTCCGTCAACAGCCGCCGTAGAAGCCGCGCGTGTGGTTTGTTTACCAAGCGATTTGTTTCGGTAAACATTGTAAACAAAAAGTGCAGTTTTTAACTGATTTTTTTTTATCCCGAATCAATCAACTATGAAGGCTGTGATCGGCTTTGTGATGCTCAGTAAGTTTTGTTTTTATTTTACTTCTACAATTCTTGACTTCCGTAGTTATTACCTAAGTACGTCTAACGTCTATGTATAAAGGAAAGCCTCGAAATTCCTAATCCTTTCTCCATCGATTGAATCAACGAAATTCTTTAGTACCTAACTGGATTCATTAGTAGATTTAAAGATCGAAGGTATTGGTTTATCTCATTATTTATATATATGAGTACCATAATAATTTAAATTGTTAAAGTAATGTTTATGGCCATACATCTTAACGTTAGGTGGTAATTCTTAATCTTAAGATTTTCATAAGATCTGTTATGTTTCCTTCAAAGATTAATTTGAAGCATTCGATGGTTCTATAAATTTTTAGGGTGCCGTACCTAAAGGGTAAAAACGGCACCCTATTACTAAGACTTCGCGGTCCGTCTGTCTGTATGTCTGTCCGTCCGTCTGTCACCAGGCTCATGAACCGGCGTCTGTCTCATGAAACGTGATAGCTACACAGTTGAAATTTTCACAGGTGATGTATTTCTGTTGCCGCTATAACAACAAATACTAAAAACAGAATAAAATAAATATTTAATTAGGGTTCCCATACAACAAACATCATTTTTTTTGCCGTTTTTTGCGATAATGGTACGGAACCCTTCGTGCGCGAGTCCGACTCGCACTTGGCCGGTTTTATTCAAATCCGACAACAAACTTATATGTAAACCACAATGAGATCAAATAATGACTGTGGTTTGGGTCCAGTTTTTTCATCCGTAGTTATTTCAACCAATGGTTAAATGCTATCCAATCGTTTAAAATTCGTTGAAACACAATTTTTCTTCATTTGTTAGCCTCATAAATGGTCAAATAAGCTGGAGAGTTAATTATTTGATCATTTGTAAGACTAAAATTGAGGAATAAACGCTCTTTGACCTAAATTTTAAACCATTGGTTATTTAACCTTATGTTACAAATACAAATAATTTATTAATCCTTCACAAGTATGTACAAACACAATGGTAATTGAAGTGCTCTTTTAGGCAAAAATAGCCTATAGTAGAGCACTTCACTCTTCCAAAACATATTTAGTACAACAAGTACCTAACAGCATACAATTTTTACAATTTTGAGTATAACAGAATTCAAATCAGACTAAAAAATAATAAATAAAAGAATTGTAAAAATTAAATCAAATCAAAAGAATTAAAATTAAGATTCCAAATAAAATTAAATAAAATCAAAATTTAAATCAATTATAAATTAAAATAAAATAAAGTCACAATCAAAATTAAAATAAAATAACAATCATAATTAAAATAAATTCGCAATCAAAATCAAAATATAAATTAAAATAAAATCACATTGTTAAGAATAAAAATACTGGGCCTTACTCTACTACGTTTACTGATTCGAGATCTTGTTCCTACTAGATGTAAGACTCCTTATTTGTAGATTACGGGCCAACTTTTAAAATCTCAGTTAACGTACCAATAGTTAGTTAAAATCGTTACGTATGTACAATGACCAATAAGTTAAAATAAATAGTTAATAATTTCTGGCACCCTAAACACAAGTTAAATCTTACATTGGGTGCCAGAGTTCATCGTAAACACTCTTTTTCTTCCCTAGTTGTAACGCTACGTGTTTAGATAAGTGTTTATTTTGTACAATTGAAGTAAATAAAAACTTTTATTATTATTATAATTAACCACCAAAAGTTAAAGAGTTGCAGTTGGTTGAAGATGAAGAAAAGTAGAGAAAGAGAATTGAAGAGTTCAGTCGATAGGTAGGTACTACACATGCATATTATGATCAACGTTATTTAATATAATATATACGAGTAGGTATATGTAATCAATCTAATAACAAATGCAGTCTGTTTAGTTATCATACTTATCACGTAAGTAACCATACCTAATATTCGCTAAGTGTTTCTATACTTTCGATAATAACAAAATAATAATTCGCATGTCCTTAGTGAGACGAATGAGAACGAAAATAAACCAATTACCTGTGAAGCTTCCTTCACAGGTAATTTGTTTATTACATTTGTTTGGTAAAGATAATTTGGTTGTAGAAATGGAAGTGGAAAAGTAGGGCAAACGTAATTTAGAAAATTGCTGTTCGTTTTCTATTTACATAGGTAACCAAGGATGTTGCATTAATTTACTTATGAACGATTAGTACCTACTTCTATGTTCTGAATTCCTTTAGCTCAGGGTCAATGATTACTGAACACCTACATTATGTATTAAATTTGAATTGATATGATTATCTCATGCCAATTTCACGCACTGTCACGCACATTTGATTTGTTTTCGTTAACTTGACTATAGAAAGAAATAAAGAGCGTTACCTCATGACGCTGCTAAAAACTAAAAACAATCTCAGCAATAGGTATTGGCTCGTTTTATTCGCCTAAATCGATAACATGTCAATCAGTGCCATCTTTGCTGGCTATATTTTCTTACAAACTTCCAAGAAGAGGGGCAGTAATAACTCTCATTTGTGGTCCATTTTTTTAAATAATGTGCCTGTGGTGTTCTCTATGTTTACTTATTATTTCAAAAATAATTTTTTGCCTCGAATCATCCATACCAAGTTTGGACTAAAGTTGTTTCAGTCTATTGTTATTCAATCTTGGAGATGTTCATCGGTAGTCTACTCCGAAATTATTTTTTCCACCGCGACGACTAACGATTTTGAGCTGCGCGTTCTTCCGTTGTTAAGGTTACACTAGTTATCATCCTTCCTTACAAACGTAGTCTGTCGATTACTCCACTGTTTGACGATGTACGTTCAAAATAAAAAATGATATCAATTTGTCTCATCATTATCAAGCCATGTACAGAAAAAAAAAAAGTTATGAGCGTTGAAATTTCCATATTTCGCATCTTTGGGCAGAAATAAATGCCATAAGAAGAAGGAAAATTGCAAAACAGCCACCATACAGGGATAGATTAGTAGTTGAACAAAGCAAATAATTTATTTTGATGGTTTAGGAAATGGATGATGATTTCGCTATCGTCCTAAATCATCATCCATTTCGCTACAATCTTGCAAAAGTGCTAATTCGTTCGCGATCTAGCTTCTAACTGCTTATCACAGCATTTATCTATTGCGCACGTATTGTCGGATGAGATAGCATGCATTTTAACCCCGCGCACAAAATAGTTCGTGCTGTCGGCTAGGACAACCTTAATCGAGGGCAGTGAATGGAAAGCCCTGGATCTCAAGTAGCACAAGTAAATTATATTGTACTGTTTACTCTAGGTCCACATAAAATAGGTTGGTGGTCCATATCCGGATCGTGGTTCGCCATTTGTAGACACCTGGGTTAGACTATGCATTTTCAAACCTCTCATATATGCGAATGTTAGATAAGTAACAGTGTGTAGCTATGCCTACTTAGTTTAGTATTTTCATAAGAAAGGAGTTGCGAACCGAGTGAACTAACTTTCTGTCTGTTTATCTACTGAAAGTTTCTTCGTTTTCTTTCACTTTTGTTCATAAATGTAAGTCTGGCTGAACGTATTTCAATGGAATAATAACGAGTCTCGCGCAGTATCTGGTGGAATTTCTTTCCACAATAGTTACCATTTCAAAATCCTTTGGGGTTAGTCTGATGATCTTATTTCTACAGATGCCTTTCTCGCCTTCTTTGGCAATATTAGATGCTTAGAGGATAACGAGAGTAGATAGATTAAGGCTGGACTAACACATTCTGAATTTCTCTCTGAATTTAGCGTCGGAATTCATAATCTGATTGCCAGCAATAAGTAAATCATAATCTGAAAAATCAGAATGTGTGTGCACATTTTTCAGATTATGATTTACATAATTATAATTATAATATGATTGAATTGTAATGAATTGTAATATGATTTACAAAATTATATATGAATGCATAATGAAATGGTACGCATTGCCGTATATGAATTCTGAGTCTGGACACAGAGAGAAATTCAGAGTGTGTGTGAAAGGCCTTATACCAAGGAAACAAAGGATTCACTGTTTAAAAATTATATGGGTGTCTTCCGAAGTGACGACTTGCAGAGATGTAATTCTAATATTTTTAGCAAATTGTGAATTGTCATTGAAACTAACCGTGTACACAAAATTTCAGTTGAATCAGTTGGGGATAACTGTTTTAAAATTCAGTTTCAAGATTTGACCCACACATACTAATTACTTAACCAACTAACTAACAATGCAAGTTAAATAAAATATAGTAAAAAGAAAGAAACAATTTGCAGCCCAAGTAAAATGTTGATGGCAAATCTTAATTGAATCGGATCATATTTTAGCTACCACTACAAGTCTAGCGGAATCAGTAGCGTCCATATGTTCCTATAATACCTACCTACTTTACCTAACTACCTTAGGAAACACGTCACGGAAGCTGATGATGATAAAACACACAAATTAACCGGCGTGACGGGACGTGCGTATGTTGCCTGTAGCTGGGTATACAGTGTTCAATTAGGATTGTTTTAACAGTAACTTTACTTACGATGTTCTTCCTTGTTTCCAGTGCTGGGCGCAGTGTCCACAGACATGGCGGGCGAGTGCGACATGGCTAGCTTCTATACTGAGCTGGGCTGCACGCCGGTGGCGCGGGAAGATGGAGAGTTGTGTCCCGAAGCCTTCACCTGCCCTGATCTACACCCTGACCCTAAAATGTGTTACTATAAGTGAGTAGAGCACTTACTTCATCATAATCATCATCGACAGCCCGACTTCGCCCACGGTTGGGCATAACATAGGCCTCTCTCTTCTTGTGCCGATCCCCACGTTTCTGTGCCAGTCTTAATCCAGGTTCTAACCGCGATGGCAACAATATCGTCTGCCTTTACTTAATCTCTTGAGACCATATTATGAGAGAGCCAAATTAAAGTTGTTTCTGAAAGCTTTCGTGTACCTGATAAATTCGTAACGCAGTCCCATTGAAGGATTTATTAACTAGTAGTTTTGTATTTATTTATTTGTTAACTTAGTATGTATTCATTTATTTGTTAACATAGGTTGGTAACATAAGCATCTAGACGCACTGCAAGTTATCATCCTCACCTAGTTGCCATTCCACCAATTCACACCAAGCGCTTCCAAACATCCTTCATAATGCGCACAGCAAAAGAGTGGAACTCACTGCCTGCGTCTGTGTTTCCGAACGCATACAACATGACTCTCTTCAAAGTTAGAGTGAACAGGCATCTTCTGGGTAAGCTCACTCCATCGGAGACTTTGTCTCTGTCATCTCTGATCTAGTCTGGAGTAAATACAGATCTTATGTTTGATGAGCAGAGCGCTATGTTATGCCAGGAGGCGTACTAATATGGTGTGCAAATCTAGCTGACGATTACAAATTAAAATTTACTAAAAATATTTGAAGATCATGCATAATTATGGTATTAAATTAGAAAATAAATTGAACAATTACATATTATTTCGTACTCCAATTATGTCAGACCTAAATGAGGAATTATTAAAATGTCAAAAAAATTACAAAAAAATTATAAGTTCAAAATAATATATTGTTTAGATTTTAAACAATAATTGTAATTCTAAATTAATTCGTCATTATGTATTCGTCAATAGTATAATAACATTTTATCAATAAAGAACAATTTCACTTTTACTTAAATTGTGTAAAATTTAATTCTTTTATGGCGTCTGGAATTTTATTATAAATGCATGGAGGATGCCTAGATGGATACCTAGGTAATTTTTTCTTACTAATGGAGTTTTACACTTATAATTATTCAAAGAAGAACACTTGTAGTTCAAGAAGTACACTGCAATTAGATACAAGGTTAGACAGAAATGGCAATATAATATAATAGTTCACTAGTTTAGAAGTAGAGTAAACTAGCTAATAGTCCTCGATGGGTCCGCGCCTTAACCAGGAATTAGTAGAACCCGAAACAGAAAACTTTTGCAAAGATTAAAAAAAAACTGTTTTCGACCTTATTTCTAGAAATAAAAGATATTAATATTGGTTTAACACAGACCTTTGTCAGTCAAATTTGACTCATCAGACCACACAGCCTTAAGACGACAAAAAAACTACAATACCACTACATAATAAAAGAGTAAATAAGCACCCACTCAAGTGTACTGACCTCGCGGAATACCCAGAAGCACCAAGTAGTTATAATGGACAAAAAGACGGTGACCTCTCAAGCGGCCGCGTCGCCTCCGCAGGGAAATACCGCGACCTTGCGCTTGATCTGGTGACAAATTAGCTATGCTGATATAACTGATATAATAGTAAGTTAAACACTGGGCAGGGCACATTGCTCGCAGAATGGATGGCCGATGGCGCCGAAAAGTTCTAGAATGGCAACCGCAAACCGGAAGACGATGTGTTGAAAGGCCTGCCACTAGGTGGACCGAGGACCTGGTTAAGGTTGCGGGAATGCGCTGGATGCTAGACGCACGGGATCGGTCAATGTTTCGACTCCTGGGGGAGGCTGGACATAGGTCCAGCAGTGGACGTCTTTTGGCTAAAATGATGATGATGATGTATTGAATTATTTGATCGCTTACAGTTGTTAAAATTGTCTAATGACGGGTAATAACTAACACGTCACGCAAAAGAATTATCGGCTTGGTTGTCTTTAAAGGGTATAATTGAAGTAAGTCAATCATAAATTTGAGGATGCCGACTATTTTTCGTCAACACGAAAATTTGCCAGGCAATTTTCTAAGAACTTCACTCAATCAGATTTATTACAAATATATAACAAACAATAGCTTCTAACTTGTTCAGCCGTTCTCTAGTGATACGCTTACCAACACTTACGGCATTTTTTATTTATACAGATAGAAAAAGTTTACATGAACGTTTGCATCCTGTCTATTTATTGCTAATCTCTGTTGTCCAGAAAAAAAACGGCACCACATGACCTGCTGCGACACGTGCTGTAAATCAAAACCAAGTAAAGTGCCTCTAAGCTATTACAGTCCAGCAGACTAATTGCATAAGTGAATTCTGCAAAGCAAACAAGTTGGAACCTTCCCAAAAACAACTTTTCGTATTGCATATTACACTCTGAAACGGAAAGGTTATTCTCCTTTCATTACCAATATTTTGACGTAGAATTGATTGTAAAAGAATGATTTAAAGCAGAAGAATCGAGATAAAACTTCACTATTGGTGATGCAAATGTCATATATATTCAACTCTCTAAGTAGTCTGTGTTCAACTCGAAGGAGGATTTGGAACGCTAACGCTGGCTTTCCAAATTAGTTTCGCAATACCGAAAAAGTTGAAAGAAATGATTCTGATTCTTTGAAAGAATCGACCTGTTTCCTTTGCAGAATGCACTTACGTTAGGCTGCAGGACAGCGAAAAAAAATTATGATTTGCAGTAGGCTATAATATTTCAAGAGAGTACTAAACAAGGAAAAGGTACCTACATAATAGTACAAATGATATAAATAGGGTCCTAAGTTCTGAGTAATTCATCAACTCCGTTAGGACGACACACAGCTCATTTAGGACGACTTGCAGAAAATCAAAATAAAATAATATTTGTATTCTGCATTTTCAATTTGCGGCCGTTACCACTGAGCCAACACTGCTTTAAATAATGAAGCAATTAACAATAAAGTCTATAGAAATCAATATTTTAATTAACAAGTCTATAGATTTATGATTTTCGTCAAGTTTTGTAATAAATAAAGTTGTGCCTATGTTTACCCAATTTAACCGCCTTAAGTTCTTCGCTTTTAATTAACTGTGTAAAACCGATCGAGCAACTTTATGAGTCTGTTAATTAAACAACTTTATTGTTGGTACTTTCGAGTGCTTTCGGATACTTTAGCTATATTGATGTTTATATTGAGGACTAGCTTCTGCACGCGGCTTCGGCCGCCTAAAAAGTGTTTTAATTATCCGAAAAGGAACACACTACCACGATAAAAAGCGTTCTATGTCCTAATACTCCTGTATTAGGACATAGAACGCTTGATCTAACCGAGTGCCATTATAATACATAATATAGTATGGATTTGTCGAAGTATGTTCTTCTATAAAGGAATTGCTAGTATTCTTTAAAGGAGCCCTTCTTCTATACCCAAGACATGTCATCCATTTTATCAGGATCTTACCGAGCTGTTTCATTTTTTCATGCTACATGAAGAAATTCCGCGGATATAGGACCAATGTTTTTTAGTCAGGCTCTACAACTTACAAGGTTTTGAAGTCGCTTGAGACGACTTCCATATATAGTTACAATGAAAAAATCGGTTGATAATTAGGATAAAAAGTATTAAATTTCCCTTGTATCTTTGCGAGCTATCGTGTAGTGAAAATTATGACCGCTATAAAATTTACGAGGAGCCGGAAGTCACAACTTTTTGCTTTTAACATTAAATTCAACGTTATCTCACAATTACGGTTCTTTATTGTGTCCACGACATTTTACAAACTGTAGACACTTTAAGTAACAAAAAAAGGTAATTCAAAAAATCAAAAATCCCGCCTGCTAAAGCGAACTAAAAAGACGTAAACAAGAAGAAAATCATGTTGTGCAGTCGGAGGAACACATATTCGCGAGCTGGCTGACTAATACGAGATGTATCCTCCGACTGCACAACATGATTTTCTTTTTGTTTACGTCTTTTTAGTTCGCTTTACGGGCGGGTTTTTTGATTTTTTAAATTACCTGTTTCTTTTTATAACTTTTTAGTTAACATATTTTTTCGAATTAGGTACATTTAAACATATAAGTGTTATATATTTTGAAATCTCCTCTAAAAACCCTTCATTTTGATACCCCACTACGGAACGGAAGAAAAAAAAAATTGCATCCCCCACAATATGGCGCCCAAAATCCGCCATGTTCTTTTTTTTTAAACGCACTTAGCTAAGAACACTTGGGCGGTCAAGACCTATCTAACGATGTATTAATTATACAAATCCGCCAGGTAGTTTGAAAGATATGAGGTAATAAAGAATATTACATACATCCAAACATACAAACATACAAGATACGCGCAAAAAACATAACCCTTTCCTTGCAGCCGGGTAAAAAGAAAGTGTTACAAATTTGTAGTCAGATATTGTCATTCTAATGATTTTTTTAAATATGTGTACATAATTATGTAGAGCCAGAATTTCTAAGTAAGTAGTAGATAATTTCTGCTGGTTTCAAACTTCTTTGTTTCGTTAAATTTGGGACCGGTGTAACATAGGTAAGAGTCACATTGTGTGTAAAAGCACAGATCATATAATACTACAGGTAAAAGTAATTGAAACAATATACCTAGGTAAATTTTCCCTAACCGCCGGAAACCCGCACGCGTTGATCACTTTATCCCTTATCTTCAAAGACTATTAATTAATCACTCAACAAAGTAATTACTTTACTTTTTTTGCCATCGCTCCGTAGTAATATTTCTATACACAATCTGTCATTATCTTTCGCTTCTTCCGCTTCCACGGTGATCATGCTAGAGTGTTTATCTTCTCCAATATTCAAATAAAGGTCAAATTCCTTTACAATTCAATCTAGATACAATAAATTTCATACCTACCATTCCCATCTAAAGAGCCAACGTAATTGTCTATTCCAGAGGCGTGTCGTACGGTGACAGATCCCCGATACCACAGTCGTTGATCAGCAACCCGTGCTCGCAAGCCTGCAGTTGCAGTATGTTTGCCGGAGAGCCGCAGTTCAGTTGCGCGGCGGTCGACTGCGTGGAGATCTTCGACAACGATATGCAGCAGCAATGTATCAACACCTATGAGGTGGACTCGTGTTGCAGTACTGACACGGTTTGTGGTAAGTGTCACCAGTGTTTTAGATGACTGTTTAAAGGAATGGATGCAGATGTGACTGTAATTTTAAGAGGAGATAAGAAATGGGACATTTAAGCCTTTATTAGGAAAGGGGGTTTGATAGTTTGTCACTTAATTTGTAATACTATCGAACCCTTGCACAATATATTTTTACGCTTACGAGTATTATATTATCGGTGCTTACTGTAGGGCTCGATAAGCTCAATATTAAGTATGCCATTTTATAAAATCAGCCATATTGTAAGCAGACGATACCAAAGTACAATCATACGAATGTCACAAGGAAAAATAAATGTAACCAAACCCAACAAAATACGTCACTAACTTAGATCTTCTCCATCTATAAACATAACATCCGTTCCTTTCACATAAGGAGCTAACCACACATTATAATTGAATCTATGGCGTGGTCCACAAGATAACAGTCACCAAACATCAACACAGTAACTTATGAGTTCATCAAATGTAATTAGATTACAATAAACATTAACATGCACCTGTTTTGTACAAATAAATCTATTGCTTATTAATCAGCCTTATTTTTAGATGACACACTCTTTAATGGCCTTAACACTAAGGCAGACAATAGGGGCCTCCATATATGCGCTCGTAAAGATCGGCGCAATGGCAGGATTACTGTCTACGACCTATTGTCCATTGGTAATGACGATGGAATCCCCTTCCAGGTAGCAAGTGCTATTTAATAAACACAACACATTAAGGATGAACTCATAAAATGTTTTTCATATTGTTGTCCTTCCTTACGTCTTTTAATATGTGTATGTTTGTCCATTGATGCCCATTATATCTTGATTCACTTATCCAAATTTTTGGTAAGCTGCCAGGGTGCAAAAATTAACCAGCCAGGATTTTTACCTTCAATTGTTTCGCCACAAAAATAACTCTTCAATCATCATTGTTTCATTGCAAAACTTGACGCAAAATCATTATCATGTTTATAAGGACTATTATGACAATTGCAGCTTTACCAAGAAGATCACCTTGACTTAGGTCGTGACTCGCAAAGTCGTGTGGTGTTTATATAAATATGGATTGTTTACATTAATATTTATTTAAAAAGATTGAGAGGACTGCATTTTGTTTGCGAAATAAACTTGGTTAAACAAATTACAATATATTTGGCAATGTATCAGCAAGTGATATACTGAACTCAACTTTGTGAAATTTGGCAACAATTTTTAATACTTTTGGTGAATATTAAAATGTTAAACGTTATTCTAAAATTATTTCTTTATTGAACGAGTAGAGCTTTATAGGCAGATAATTGGAAATAAGTTGATGCAGCAAGTTTCCATGCGTAATATTTTTAACGTTTGTAAAAGTTGATCAGAATCATATTTTGCAAGTAGCCTTTATCCATAATTTATCTTCCCCAGGGAAAGACGCAATAGCCCAGCTGGCTACCTGCGAAGTCGACGGCCAGACGTATCGCGAGGGTCAGACCTACCAGCCCAAGAACACGCGGAAGATGTGCGTCTGCACCAAGGACTACAACGCCGTATTCAACGCGTCTGACAATGCGGCCAACTGCAGGGACATCAACTGTGGCATAGAGATACACTATCAGAACGATTTGCTACAGAACTGTGCGCCAGTGTTCCCTGGGAATATGCGAGGATGTCCGATTGGATTTGAGTGCCGTAAGTTTTGGCTAAACTATTTTATAAAAAAAATAAAAAAAAAAAAATTGACAATTTGCATGGCTTTGGGTCGACAAGATGCTCATACTGTGAAAGTTTGAAGACTGTCTCCAACAGTTTGGCTGTAAAACCCGCGTGACAGACGACGTGAGTGACAGCAATTAGGCTCGGTTTGGACCCTTCGGGCCCGGATCCTAAAAACTAGAGCTGACCTATTGAGGGATTGATCAGGTGTTAGTGAGTACATAGCTTATAAGCCTAGAAGGTTCTTTGGCAAGACTGATGTATTGGTATCAGATTTTCAAACTTCTGACTACCCGTAATGACTCAGAGTTTTACAAATGACAACCAACGGCTTTACTTCCTTTCCGAGGCACGGGGGAGTGTCCATGTGTAATGATAGGTCAACCATTAAGATCGACCCGTGCCTCTATTATTACTTAGTCACTAGAATACCAGTTCACTAACAATTTGTTTTTAAATAAGCTCGCGCTTCACCACTATCTCACCTGATGGTAAGCGATGATGTGGTCGACGGTGAAGCACGCTTGCCTAGAAGTAATCGATTCACTCTTGGCTTAAAGGCCCCTAGATTGTTGCTATCGAGAAACACGAAACTCTGGCAGAATTCCACTCCTTAGCTGTACGCATAAAAAAGTATTCTCAAGTCATTTAGTGCGTCTGAGTGGGATGTCCACCATGTTACGATACGCATCACCGTACTTCTGGTTGTCCGACGATGAAACGGGCTTGGCGGAATTAAGTCATGCAATTCCATCGTACACTCCCCGAAATGTAACTAATAAAAAACCGACAAGCTGGCAACTCAGCGACGATGTTCAAACGCTAGAGCGTTTGAACATCGTCGCTGAGTTGCCATGGCTTTCGGGAGAGATTGGATCTGAGGTCCGGTTCTCCGTGCGTTGGACAAATAACTCTCAGCAACAGTGCTGTCGTCTGCATACCCAAAGGTAGCAGGTTAGGTTTTAGCAGAGCGTTAATGTGCAGTAAGAATAATGTTTCTGAAAGTACCAACCCCTGAGAGACCCCGGCATTGATATCCAATTGGTCCGACGAGCAGCCATCAATAATCACTCGAATGGACCGATCTCTCAGGAAGTCTGCAATCCAATTACACAGACCACCGGTCAGACTGAATGAAGGAAGCTTACCAATAAGACTTTCATACCAGACCCTATCAAAAGCCTTCGAGATGTCGAAGGAGACGGCAAGCGCTTCCCTGTGCCTCTCGCTGGTCTCACTCCAGATGTGAATGGCATACGCTGGAAGAGTAGACCGATTTCGGCGGAAACCGTATTGGCGGTCACTAAGCATATCGTTAGCTTCTAGATTATAATTTTATTAACCATGATTAATACCAACATTAATAAATATTATAATTTTCTTTACAGAGACTACAAAGACCAAAGTAGTCCGTGGTCTGAATATCCGTAACCTGACAGCTTCGTGCGTCTTCGGCAACACGACGCTGATCGTCGGAGACGAGGTCACTGTTGACGACAACTGCACCAAGTGCACTTGCAGTGTTCCACCCTTCGTGACCTGCATGAGGAAGAACACCTGCGATTCTACTGTTCAGTAAAGAAATTGAAGAAATGGCAAAATGGAAAGTGTGTGTAAGGTGATAAGAAAGGTGGAAAGTAGAAGTCTAAAGGATATTTTTTCTGTATTTGTGTATGTTTGTTATCTGAAGTTTGAGAATGTTTAAGAAACCTAGTTATTATTTATACGTAAAAGTTCTATGAAAATACCTATGTTGAATATGTGACCGTTCGACTGGAAGCAATTGTCCAACGTTTTTGTTTCGTAAAAAAAACAAATTGCTTTCAAAATATATCATTGTTTTATTTTATTGTTTAATACATGGCTTATTGGTAAGAATATTTATGTATAAGTACTGTAAATAAGTAGATACTTAATTTTACTTAGATCTATCTTAATCTCAAATATAGGAATCACATGACATTTACCTACTTAAAAATAAGGATATTTACATTATGTACAAGTACACAGCCTAAGAGGACCTTTGTAAATTTAAATTTAAGAATAATATAATAATTAAGTATTTATATTATTAAACTATGTTGTGACGACCTAATAATACTTATATTTAAGTACTTAATTGATAATAAAATCTTGTCTTAGTATAATTTTTAATATTATGTGTTTGTTTTTTATTCTAATTAGATAGGTACATTGTTGGCTTTATATAGTTATTATAATAAATGCTTGATATGGCAGTTTTCTTAACTAAATTGCACAAAATGATTATAATACAAAATTAATATTCCTTGTTCTTAAAAGTACAAAATTGCGATGTTTTGAGATCCTACACGTAAACAATACACTCTTATTATAAAAAAGTCTGTTTTAAATGCAAAGGGAAAGTAAAAATACAGAAATTATTTCATTAGCAGTTTAGTTTCTGGCATTATTTCTCCCATTTACTGAAAACCTAATCAATAAGATCTCATGAAAACTTATTTGAGTAACTATTGATTTCGATCAACAGCCAACAAAAGTTCTAAACGCTAGTATTAATGAGAGATTTGATCAGATTTTCAGAAAAATGAGAATATTTATTTTATTTTCTTTAAGTCCAAACAATCTTGAGCCGGTGTTGCCATTTAATTCGAATCTTCTCGTTGCTTTCGTGGTCTTTAGGTAAAGCAAGCCAACCCGAGCTCAATCCTGAACATCTGGTGTGGTCGGCCGACGTCCCGGATGGCCACATCGAGGAGTGGGAGACGGTTTGGCTTATCAGTTTGGTACTCAACGATTGTGCGCGCCCAGCTTGAACTCTTGTACTGGGGACAAAAGTATTGGTGTTAATATTGATGGAAAGAATAGAAAGAAAATACATTTACTTGGCATAAACCTATAGGCAAACAAGTTTACAGGACAAACGAAACCAACAATAAAAAACCGGCCAAGTGCGAGTCGGACTCGCACACGAAGGGTTCCGTACCATTATCGCAAAACACTGCAAAAAAATCACGTTTTTTGTATGGGAGCCCCCATTAATTTATTTTATTTTAATTTAATAATAATTATTTTTTGAAGATAATATACAACTAAATATTCCGTGAATATTTCAAGCGTCTACCTGTTGCCGTTATTAATATCGAGCAAAAAACGGCAAAAATATCACGTTTTTTGTATGGGAGCCCCCTTAAATATTAATTTTATACTGTTTTTAGTATTTGTTGTTATAGCGGCAACAGGAATACATCATCTGTGAAAATTTCTGCTCTCTAACTATCACGGTTAATGAGATACAGCCTGGTGACAGACAGACAGACAGACAGACAGACAGACAGACAGACAGACGGACAGCGAAGTCTCAGTAATAGGGTCCCGTTTTTACCCTTTGGGTACGGAACCCTAAAAAGTAAAAAAAAATGCTATCTATATATATAAAAATGAATCCCTATTTCCCTTGGTCACGGCATCACGGGTGAACGGCTGGACCGATTTCGATTATTCCTTTTTTGTTGTGTTTGTTATTGTTAGGAGAAGGTTCTTATGAAAAAAAAAATATGAAAAAGAAATTGGTACCTTACCTACATAGGTAGGGTAGAGTAGGGTTGGTAGGTTAGGTAGAGTAGGGTAGGTAGGGTAGGTAGACTCGGGTGGGGAGGTTGGGTAGGTAGGGTAGGTAGAGTCGGGTGGGGAGGTTGGGTAGGGTAGGGTAGGGTTTAGTAGGTAGGGTAGGGTAGTTAGGGTAGGGTAGGTAGGGTATGGTAGGGTAGGATAGGATAGGTAGGGTAGGGTAGGTAGGGTAGGGTAGGAAGGGTAGTGTAGGGTCGTGTAGGGTAGGGTAGTCTAGGATAGGGTAGGTAGAGTAAGGTAAGTAGGTTAGATGAATGTTTGGTGTTTTTATGGCAAAACCAAGTTTGCCGGGTCAGCTAGTAGTTTATAAAAAAGAAATCTTTTCGGTTATAAACAAAAACATATGATCTGCCTAGCCTTTTCCCCAATTATTGTTGGGGTCGGCTTCGAGTCTTACTGGATTCAGCTGAGTACCAGTGTTTTACATGGAGCGACTGCCTATATGACCTCCACAACCCAGTAACTGGGTAACACGATACCCCTTGGCAAGACTGGTGTCAGATCTCAGGTTTCTGACTACCCGTAACGACTGTCAAAGATCTTCAAATGACAGCCGGGACCAACGGCTTAACGTGCTTGCCGAGGCACGGAGGAAACTCGGTATGTTGAAATGGTCACCCCATCCACGGACCGACCTCGTCAAGCGTTGCTTAACCTTGAAGATAGACCCGTGCGGCTATAATATTTAGCTACAGAAAAATATACGGTTTAAAAAAAAGTGTGCCCTAAGGCTGCGCCAAATAGGTTAAGCCAGTTCAAAATAAATGTCAGATGCCTTTTGAGGGGCATGAAGATGAAACTGATGAAAAGCTGTAGTTGATTAATGATTTTTTGAGAAAAGTCTTTTCTTTTTCGGGTTTTGTTATCAGTTTTGCACAGTTCACTGGTTTTCTGTGCGAATAAAAGATGTAATGCACAAGTCTGCAAGTTCACGCTGTAACACTTTAAGTTTGAAAAAACAAAAACATTTTTAGGTTAGATAAAGTACCTATAGATTAAGCCCTGGCGTGGCCGCACATGAGACAGCAAAAGTTAGTTCTGGTGTTACAACAAGAACAAGAACACTACAACCCACCATCGCACTGACACTTAATAACTATAAATAACCCAAATTCCTTGTCTCAATTAACACATAATACCAAGAAATTACAGAAAATCAAACAAAACCGAGTTTGTTTGTCAAACCTGCCATATATTAGAGTTTGATAAACAACAGAAACCGGCCATGGTGACAAAGACAAAAAATAATATTTTGTCCTTATTATTTACATGGAGCTGCCAATTGGCCATCTCGCTCTATCAATCAAGCTCATTTTAAGGCTTAATCTATAGGTACTTTATCTAAGATTTTTAGTGTAGCGTCGTCTCTCTTTGTCCTACGCCCGAGTCCTGACCATAGTTTTATAACTGTGCTGTGTAAAATGTCGTGGTGGCCCAGTGACTAAGACCTCGTCACTCGTGCTTGAGGTCGTGGGTTCAAATCTGGGCAAGTCCCAAAGTGACTTTTTCAAAATCATTTATGTCTTTCTAAGTTTATCTTGGACATCACAGGCAACGTTGAAGGCAACATCGTGAGGAAACCTGAACTTATAAAGTTAAGTACCTGGGCGACCGAGCTCTGCTCGGATGAAAATAGAGAAACCACGTTTTCTAAAAATTAAACCTAGCTAGATCGATTTATCGCCCCCGAAACCCCTGCATACAAAATTTCATGAAAATCGTTGGAGCAGTTGCCGAGATTCAGATCATAAATATATATACACATATACAAGAATATATGTATATATATATGCTGCTCTGCTGCTCGTATAAAGGTATTAGATGTAAGTCTGAAATAGCCAAGTCAGAGGCTTCCCACAGGTGGCTTAAATAACTCTGACCTCACCTCTGGTGGTGACCACATCATCACACGAAAACGAAAGTAAGAAAGAAATAATAGTTTTATACTAATGTCATAATCTGCTACTAATACTTACTATCTTCTTCTTTCTTTATATAATGAAGATAAGCACATAAGGAGAATAATAAGCGATGAAGCTCGTATTTTCAACATCAATGTGTAAACCCTTCTTGTCGCTTATAATATAAAAAAAACCGCCCAAGTGCGAGTCGGACTCTCGCACGAGGGGTTCCGTACCATTATCGCAAAAATCGGCAAAAAAAAACACTTTTGTTGTATGGGAGCCCCACTTAAATATTTATTTTATTCTGTTTTTAGTATTTGTTGTTATAGCGGCAATAGAAATACATCATCTGTAAAAATGTCAACTGTCTAGCTATCACGGTTCATGAGATACACCCTGGTGACAGACAGACAGACAGACGGACCGCGAAGTCTTAGTAATAGGGTCCCGTTTTTACCCTTTGGGTACGGAACCCTAAAAATTACGAGGGTTGAACTCACCTGACACTCATCCAGCAGCGCCTTATACCGCAGTCTGTTGTTGGCCTTAGGCAGGATCTCGGCATCGTTATAAGCCAGCAGCTTGATGCCTCGCCTATAGTTGTTGGAGGTAGGGTCGTAGAAGCCGACGGTGTTGCGGCAGTGGAACGTCACGTTCTGGACGGCCTTGGCAGACATCAGCTGCAGGTGGGTCAGTTGTGTGTGGTCGGCCTTGTATGTGATCTGGAAATTGATAAGGGGATTAGAAGACCGTAATAGTTATTTATGCTACAAGTGCGGAAGGTAGGTGTCGATTTATCCACTCACTCGCTTCGCTCGCTCGTGAATAAATGCCACTCATCGGAAATCATCTTACGTACGTGTACCATACAACATTTTACTATGCATTGTGCGAGAAAATAAAAAAAATATTTCTGAACCAAGCAAAAAATAATACAATGGCGGGCTTATTGAAGCGCGCTCAGCATAACCACAGATTAACTAAAAGTTCCTCGGGCATATCTATTGCGCATGTGCAAATAGCTGTCACGTCGTAACGCAAAAAGGCACCAGTAAAATATACGTTCTGCCAAACATATTTAATGAATATTTAAAATTAATAATTTATTGATCAATATCTAAATCTAGATTAATTAAAAACGACTTAAATGAAGTATTAGTTTTATTTTACATTTTAGATGAATGATAATCTGTACTTAACTAATTTGTAAAAAAAATCTCAAATAATAAAAGCTCTATGCGTCGGGCTGACGTTGGCGTAAAAAATTAAAAAAGTACAGAAAAGTAAAAAGCACTAGTAAAAAAAAGTGACACTTTCCGCACAGTTTGGCTGCTTGGAAAACGCTATTTTCGAGGACATGCATTGTAAAGTATATTTCAGGAGTCTACTTATTTTATCACATCGGATAAACCACAATCACTAATGGATCGTTGGTTTAATATATTCAGAAAAATGTATAGGTCGGGAATGTGGCACTTTTTAAGACAAATTAGTTTTTAAACAAGATTGTTTTTGGCAAACAAGATAAAAAAACTGATTAGTATCGAAAATGTTAGATTACAGAGGGCCTTAACCCAGAGACATTCTAGCGGCGATAATTGTTGTCGAAAAGTCAAAAATATATAATTTGCCCGAGGATTCCCTCGGGAATTCCCGGGATAAAAAGTATCGTATTGTGCTATTTCTGATTATAATTTATCTCTGTGCCAAATTTCATCCAGATCCGTCCAGCCTTTTGAACGTGAAGAAGTAACAAACACACACACTCACAAACTTCCGCCTTTATAATATTAGTATGACTACCCATAAATGGTCTATGGAATTTAAACTGATCACTCACCGTGAACCCATCATCCATCTCGCTTAACCAAGGCTCGTGCTCCTTGCCATCATACGCGATGTCCTGTGACGTCATCGGCTTGGGGAACACGCAGCTGCTGCCAGTCTCCATATCGCAGTGTACCACGATAGCGTCATTGATATCCCCGCCGTTGGGATCGATCCAATATTGTCCTGTAAATTAACTTCTGAGGTAAACAATTGGTTTCTGCGTCCTGTTAAGCAGCTGCTTTTGAATATAGTATGATAAGTATCTAAGTGCCGATACTTTTCCTAGTTCATCTAACAGATTTACTTTTGTCTGAATTTAGTTCTGTGATACCGAAGATACCGGTACCTAAATGGCTATCAGTTAGGTACCGGTATCTTAATCAAATCAATGGCACGAACGCATCAGACGAGATTAAACTTACAATACCAGCAGGCAAGGCAGCTTTAGTCACGACAACATAATTAAGTAATTTGGATGACTGTGTTTAAATTTACCAAGAAAGTGTAGTCTCTTACCGCTTTCAAATTGAGGATGGTGATATTTGATATCTCCGCAGGTCTTAGCTGGTGCTTCCTTGGAGCCGTCTGGTTTGAGGAACTTGTCAAGAGAAACCTTCAGTCTTTCGTATGCCTTCATCACAACCTCCTTGCGTTCAGCTGCCGTCATGTCTTCTTTGAAGAACCGAGGAGGAAGGGTGTTGGGGTCGTCGCCTAATGAGTCTGGTCCTTTCACTGAACCTGTTAGAGGCAAAATTCATACTAAATTGCAAAGAAAAATAAAGTAATTTGCTTTTAAGTAACAAGATTCACCGTAATTTCCTGGAAATGCTTGAAATGTTTAGAACCGATAAGCATACTGTATACGAAAATCATGATCTCCTTTAAGAGCGATCGGGTAGAGTGCCCCATAAGGAGAAAGGAGACAAAAAACAGGAAACTGAAACAAAAAATTGTACGATTTACCTGATCAATGATCACTAACCTTGTTGTAACATAGCAGCCAAAGCAGCAGCGTCATAAGCCAGACCCTCTCCAGGCGGGCCGGGAGGTCCAGGTGGACCGGCAGGTCCAGGGGTTCCGTGCCTACCAGCTTCTCCAGGAGGACCGCGACCTCCGGGCACTCCCGGTGGACCTTGCAGGCCAGGGTTTCCGTCACGGCCAGGAGTTCCTTTATAAATAGATTATGGTCAATGTTCATTTTTATCACCAACAGACTTAGTATAAGAACCTTAAACAGTGGTACAATAATAATTAAACCCCATAGGAAACACGGATTGCCAGTGTAGTATCGAGAATTACCATTTTTGAGGTTTATGTTTGGCATGCTATATGTGGAAAACTTTTAATTGGCATTAATGTTTTATAATTTAGCTGTAAGTTTTCCAAAATCTTACTACTATATAAACGTGAAAGTCTTAAAAAAGTTATCAGTTATAATAAAATAAAATAAAAATGTTTATTGGTGCAAAAAAGGTTACACTACAGTTTAAGTACAGCTATATTGTAAGAATTATTCCATTGTAACCATTTTAAGTAATGAACCTCTCAAACTAGGGCAACCTGTATCTTGAGAGACATTCAATGACCAATGGACAATTGTATAACATTTTTGTAATAATTACCTCGTGATCCAACATCTCCATCCTTGCCAGGTGGTCCCATTTGTCCAGGTAAGCCTCGTTCTCCAGTTCTTCCTGGGGCGCCAAGCATTCCGGGTAGACCAGGCAAGCCAGCGTGGCCCTTAGCTCCATCAGCACCAGCCTCGCCTCGCTCTCCCTTGGTTCCGTCAAGTCCAGAAGGTCCCATTTTGCCGGGAGGACCCTGGGGTCCATCTACTCCAGGTGGTCCGCTTTCACCTCTAGGTCCTCGTTCGCCAGTGGGTCCGGAAGGTCCAGATGGGCCTGGTGGTCCCTGATAACAATAATTTGTTTGTTTTTCTAATATGATAATATCACTAACGCAGTTCTGTTTTATCAAGTCTGGACGTTATATTTAATCAGTGATCTGCCTCTTTTGGCACAGAGCTAACAGACTGTGTAAATCTACGCATTTACCTGTAATCCTGGTGGTCCACCTGGTCCTGACGGGCCGGGAGGTCCAAGTGGTCCTTTGTCACCAGGTCGTCCAGAGATACCCGGTTGACCCTGCTTGCCTGGTCGTCCTTCTGGGCCTGGCTCTCCCATCGGCCCTTGTGGGCCTTGTAGACCCGGAGTTCCTGATTGTCCCGGGGCACCGTCTGCTCCTGGTTTACCTGGTGCACCACTTTCACCCTATGAAAAGAATGGAGGTTTATAAATCATCCGTAAAAAAATAATTTTGGAAGTCTAGATCTCAGATTAAGTATCCCTGGTCTAGATACTAGAAGGTCTTTGTTGAATTAACTCTTAGTGATAAAAATAACGTTACACCTTTTTTCAGGTTTTCAATTCAACTTGTTTACCTAAATATACTTTTATGATTATTATCTACCTGAGTGCCTCGAAGTCCTTGTGGTCCAGGTGGACCCACAATACCAGGTAACCCAGACGGGCCTCTTTCACCAGCCGCTCCAGGTGGCCCACTAGGACCTTGCAAGCCGGCTTCACCTTCGCTACCTCTTTCACCCTTTGGTCCCTCAGATCCCTGAGGACCCGTGAGACCCATTGGACCAGGGGCGCCTGGCCTGCCAGAGTCACCTGTAGATCCTTTAGCGCCAGGAATGCCATGGGCACCGGCAGGGCCTGTGCTTCCTTGTGGACCCTAAATACAAAGACAAGGATTAAAAAATATAATGCAACTTGTATGTGTAACTTTTTTTGGTATACAATAAAGTATATTCTATTATATACTAGACTTGAGAAGTTAATAACCGTTCTTAATATTGAATGTACTTACAGGTGGTCCCAAATCTCCAGGTCTTCCTTGCAAACCAACGTGTCCAGTTTCACCTTTAGGTCCATGATCACCGCGAGCCCCCTTAGCACCAGCTAAGCCTGGTAGACCACGTGGGCCAGACTCACCGGGTACACCTTACCAAAAGTAATGAAAATATTAATATTCACTTTTACTTGAGTAAGTACTTTCATCGTGAGTAAGGTCATTGTTATTCAGCGTGAATGCGTTGCTTCAAAGGTTGTATGGTTAACAAAAAGAGGGGGACTGCAAAGATGGTACCGTCCCTAGATATAGATCCCAAGAAAATAAAAGTATCGTTGAGTATAGTTTGATTTACCTGGGCTACCCGTATTTCCTTGTTGTCCTTTCGAACCAGCGTATCCTCGTTCACCCTTCAGACCAGGCATGCCAGTCAAGCCGGGTGGGCCGGATAGGCCAGGTGAGCCCTGAGGTCCAGGCTGTCCTCGTTCTCCAGGGGAACCAGGAGCTCCTAATTCTCCGGGTATACCAGGCGCTCCAGGTTCTCCTCTCTCAGCGGGCTCTCCAGCAGGTCCGACGGGTCCAATTGGACCCTGTGGACCTTGTTCTCCTTGGCGACCTGTGGTAATATTTACAGTATTATTTTCTTGTGCTTCGAGCATCATCTCTTAAAACCTTGACTGCCGCTCCAGTCACCGGTGACCTCAAACAATACATTTTCTATTGTGTCAATTGTCTGGCAGTCAACGTGTTAATTATCGTTTAAAATTATACTATAATTATTCAGCAAAAGTGTGCGGTTCCAATGGGACAAACCAAAGGAACGAAGTATATCGTACTAAGCTGGTAAGACAGTAATAAAAATTTGACCTGGAGATCCATCATTGCCAGGTGGGCCGGCAGAGCCTCTCTCTCCTTTCTCTCCTGGAGCTCCAGTAAGACCTCGTTGTCCAGGCATGCCCATCGCTCCCGGTGATCCAGGGTGACCTTTACCACCTCGGAGACCTTCGGGACCCTGATAGAATAGTAATACAGAGGCTTGGTTACTAAAACAGACAGATAAATTGTAACTAATATCAAAACAACATTTTATTTCAACTGAACTCTCACATATAGTTTTACTGCAATCATCATCATCATCATGATGACAGTTTTACTGCAAAATAAATAATAATAATAATAGTAATTAATAATAATAATTCTTATCGAATCTTACTAAGATAATTCAAACTGTTTTATTCAGCTATGCCAAGGGTTACCATGTTACCTATTTCCTGGATTGTGAAGATCAGAACAGGCAGTCGCACTATATAAAATTCTGGTATCGTATCTAATTTTTATAAAATATAATCATTATTTTCTTACCGGTGGTCCATCAGGTCCTTGAGCACCAGATTCTCCCTTCTCCCCTGGGCTTCCAGGCTGGCCAGGCTGTCCTCGGTCTCCAGTGAATCCTCTCTCTCCGCGTGGTCCTGACGGTCCTGGGGGGCCGGAAGGTCCCGCCATACCTGGCTCTCCTTCTTTTCCAGGCGAACCTGGCAAGCCAGCTGCTCCGGGCATACCCTAGATGACAGGTTGTTTGGTTATAAATAACACTTTGGTTTATGAAAACTGTAAATTGGAGGTGCAACAGATATAATCAATAGCAATAGTATATAGTGTAAACGAAACGGTGTGTGCGTCACCAAATACTTACAGGGAATCCAGTGGGTCCAGCCGGGCCCGATGGTCCTCTCTCGCCTGCTGGACCGGCAATACCCTGAGGTCCCTGAATACCAGTAGCGCCATCACGTCCAGCATCACCTTTAGGCCCCTGTGGTCCCGCCTGGCCTGGGTCACCGTCTTTGCCTGGTTCACCCTATCGAATACGGAAAATATTTAGTTAAATAAAAACTATGTCTAGAAAATAATTCTATAAAATAATTTTTTAATCAAAACTTACTTGCAATCCCCGTTCTCCAGGTCCTCCCATTAATCCAGGTGGACCTTGTATACCCTGAGAGCCTTGCTCACCAGGTCTGCCATCAGCTCCTGGTATACCCCTTTCACCCTGAGGACCAGTCTTTCCTGGCATTCCAGGCCTTCCGACAGTTCCTCGAGGTCCTTGCAAACCTTGAGGGCCAGGCCTGCCAGGGTCTCCTGAGCTTCCCTTAGACCCAGGTAGTCCAACACCACCCCTCTCTCCAGGTTGACCTTTAGTACCCATTGGTCCATCTGCGCCAGGTAGACCTCTCATGCCCATTAATCCTCTTTCACCTTGGGGTCCGACATTACCAGCAGGTCCCCTGAGACCTCTTTTTCCGCGTTTTCCCTCTGGGCCCATATTACCAGGCATTCCACGAGGTCCTTGGGCACCAGTTTCTCCCCTGATGCCGCCATCTCCTTTCTGACCTCTTTCACCAGGTTGACCCTTTAAAAATAACAATAATTTTCACAAAAATTCAGACTTCAAATCTCTACGAACGGATAAAAATGAATATTTAATCACTATCTTACCGGCATTCCTTTAGAACCAGGTAAGCCTGAGTCGCCAGCAGCACCCGGCATCCCCCTAGGTCCAGGGAACCCTTGTGGGCCAGAAGCTCCCGGTTGTCCCTGCACACCTTTCTCTCCCGGGGTTCCATCACGGCCAGGAATACCAGAGGCTCCTACTTCACCAGGTTGTCCGGGACGGCCTGCTTCTCCTCGAGGTCCTTGCATTCCTTGGCTACCTTTAGGTCCATAAATACCCTGTTCACCTTTTAAGCCTGGAGCACCTGGGAATCCTGGTGAGCCTGGTTTGCCGACGTTACCCTAAGCAGAAAAGTTATCCTTTTAGTATATACATAGACAAATTCTTATCAATAACTGTTAACGGTTTTTTATATTTTAAGATTATGAGAGCACAGCTTTAATAATATAGGTATGAGAACTGCTCTTACCATTAATCCTTGAGGTCCTGGTGCTCCATCAATGCCTCGCACACCAGGGGGCCCGGGAGGACCCTCGCGGCCTCTCTCACCTCTGGCACCCACGGGACCCTGTTAAACAAAAACAGTGAACTCGGTTAAAAATAGCATTAACTGTGTGTTAACTTATCAAGCTTATCCATAAGCATTATTTATAAAGCTCAAACAAACCCTGATCAACGAAAAGAGTAATTATGTGGTGAGAAAAAATAATCGTAAGTGTAAAAATAATAGTATGTAAAAATTTTTACTACTAAGAAAATGTTTCATCTTGCCCTACTTTATACACACAAAAACCAAAATAAATCAAGATTAGTTTCAATGACTTACCGCAGGCCCAGTCGGCCCCATTGGTCCAGTCATTCCAGTTGGTCCCTTTTCTCCGGCCAGTCCTTGTTCTCCTTTAGCACCATCCCTGCCGTCGAAGCCTCGGTGTCCTTTCAGTCCCTGGATACCAGGTACCCCTGGTGTTCCACGAGCTCCTGGCTGGCCAATAGCACCTGAAGGTCCAGGTTCCCCATCTTCTCCAGGAGATCCCTTAACAGATTTACAAAGTGTTAAGTATTTCGTTTTATAAGACGATCAGTACATTTTTGCTTTATTTTATGCTAAGTTATATAAATTGTATGAGCTCATGCTAAAAGGGTAGTGAACCAAATTGGCATATGTTAGCCTCACCCATCACCAGGACAGATCAGGTCTTTGCCCAGAAGTGGGACAACATAGGTTTAATTTATAAAAAATAGTGCGCTGCAACTTTGTATAAAATCAAATATGACTAGGCCAGCTTCAACATCAAAAAGTTCAAACGTCTTTGAAGACAACGTTCAACACAGTAGCTGTAGTATTAAATGGTTTGCTTGTATTCTTACGTCTTTCCCTGGTAGCCCTTGGGGTCCTCTTTCGCCTGGAGGTCCTAGCTGCCCGGGCAGGCCTGGTTCCCCTGGCTCCCCCCTTTGTCCTTGGAAGCCTTGTGGGCCGGGTGGTCCTTGTGGTCCTATTAGAGAAAATCCAATGTATTTTTCGTCATTCTTCAAATAATTTATAATCAGCCGACCTACACTGAGTTAGTCTGTCTCTCGCAGTATCGCAGCAGTATAATTTTGGTTCAAGTTCCTCATAGTGCGTTTTAAATTAATTATGACGTTTTCAAAAAATATTTTTGTGTTGACAAGTCTTACCGGGTATTCCTCTAATGCCTGGAGTGCCGACTGAAGCTTGCATGTACTGGTACGGGTCGAAAGGCGGTCCTTTGTCACCTCCTGCTGTAGCCGCCAGTTGAGCCAAATATGCGTTCACCTGCATAATGATCAATATTTTTTGATGAATTAAATTGGATGAAAAAACTACGAGACGTATTTAATATCAGTCAAATCAAATCAAATGTATTTATTTCAACTAGGCCATTATGCGGCACTTTTGAACGTTAAAAAAATTTACATTTTATAAAATATTGATTCTACCGTGCAGTACAGTCAATAATTGATGCGGTAACTATCTGTAATTTTTGATGAATAAACATATTATTATTATTTATAATGATCAGTCAATAATCACCGCGTTCCGAGTCATAAATATCGCTTTTAGCGCGTCAAAAATCGATTAAGTTCGGGTCACGGTTCGGAACAGCTTTTGAAGTAACTGGGAACACGACTTAGCGTACAAGACCGTTCACTATAACTTGTCCCTTGCCGTCATGTAGCTGTTGCTTCTGTCGACAGCTGCAAATGCTTCTGTCGACAGTTGAAGTTCGCTCCGTCAACAGCAAAGTGCTGCTCGTCTGTTTGACGCCTTAGTTTCAATATAGAAAATATCTCATACGACTCCACGACTGCTCTGCCAAGACCGACGAAGAAGAATATAAGCAAATTTCATTCAAGTTCTGTTTCTACTATTCACTCTTTAGTTCGGGATATTGTGCAACAGATAAACAAACATGGAAAACAATATATCACGGGCATTAAACGTCGGGTTAAATAGGTAAATAAATAATCTAAATCATCGCGTTAAATTCCCGTGATATATTGTTTTCCATTACGAAACGCGAAAGTTTTAAAGGTGATAAACAAACATGTTTTGTTTCTTTCTATTCGGTGACTATAGTAAAGAAGCCAACATTGCACTCACATCAGGTATCTGTCCAGCGGATCCGGGCATCCCAGGAGCCCCTGGGACTCCATTAACGCCAGGTGTTCCGGGCGGGCCGGGCGGGCCCTCGTCTCCGGGGTTGCCGGAGACCCCTCGTATTGGAGTCTGCGCTTGTGGAGACACGCCCACGTACACTGGCCGAGTTGGTGCTGCCAAAAATAAAATTCAACTTTTTACTGAATTTACTTTTTTTTACTTACCTATTTTAAGTACTATTAATAACGTTAAGAGTACAGTTTTAAGCAAAACTGATCTATAATTATGTCGTTTTCAGTAAGAAACACTTTTTTATTTTTAATACAAGCTTTTTTACCTTGCTTTCTTACTTATGTAACTTTCGAAACATTGAAATAATATTGCACTATGTAGTTGGGCTTATGATGGTGCTGGAAGGTGACCATAGCAACTTCTCAACCAGACAAGATAGCACCATCGTGTTTGGGCCCAACGCTTATTTATTGACAAGCGATATTAAATTTCGTACTTTTTAGTCCATTAGGTAGACAGTAGGTTCCCGGCCTTAGGTTATATTCCAGCAGCATTGACTCATGCTCAACTCAGAATGGACAGTTGTGATTGGTCGACTTGTTTTTTTGAACGAGAAACAACGTGCTCAAGTCCAAGATCCTAGACGCCCCAAACGTTAACAAATTCTTTTAGCACACAACCACTGGAATTGAGTAGTGTTAGCATGTAATTGGAACGTACTCGTACTTGCTAACTTGGACTTTCATTTTCATTCAATATTACCTACCGTAAGTACGTTTTGTGTAGAAATAATTCAGTAGTAGGTAAGTATTTGTCTGGGGCGTCTGGGCTCTTGCTCTATTGAGTACACATTTGTCAAGCTGAAGAAACATATGTCAAACTCGAGAGTTGTGATTGGTTGGCAGTTAATTGGCAGGTGTGGCCAATTTTGAGTTTGAGTCGAGTATGAGCATCTGGACTACGGGCCTTAAACTCGATTTATCATATTAACGGTCGTGCACGGCAGTAACACATGAAACTGCTTAAGGCTAAGTGCTAACCTAACCGAAGTGAATTAAAGAGAAAGATATTGAGTACCAGTAGGCAGTAGAAATACTACTTTACTCTTTCCTATTTGATGAAAATTAAGAGAATTTTCTTGACAGTGGCGTAGCTATGGTATGGCTAGGTGGGGCAGTGCCCCGGGGCCCCTAAGCTCAAAGCCTCTTGGCCTCCATGAACGACTGCTGCATTCCCTTGCCTTGTCTTCTCCTTTGCTTTTTACCCTGCAGTCGGTGATAAGGAGCAAATGATGAGTTTTGCAACTTTAGTAAGGTTTAAATAGGACCTAATTTTATTTCTGGGGCCCCGGGGCCCTTGATTACATAGCAACGCCAATGGTCATTGATAAAGCTAGATAACATACCAGTAGTAAGACAACCAGGTACAGTGGAACAGTTCACTCGCCCGGCGTGGCAATGGCAGAGAGAGCAGTTGTTTCGCTTCCAGTTCTCGCCCTCAGACCATGTGCGACCGATGTCCACACACTTAGTAATGGCTGGAACTAAAAACAACCATTTTATCGTAAGCCAGTGGCCCACTCCTTTCTTGCCTGGGGTCATAATTCATATGTACTTTCTAAGTTTATCTTGGCATCACTGACAACGGTGGAGGGAAACAGCGTGAGGAAACCTGGACAATTTTTAAAACTCACTATATAATAGTGAGTTTAAAAATTGTGCTCTGTTGGTGACTGGTATAATTGCTGGAAGGCATTCCAGTGCGAGGTTAAACTAATCTATACAAATAAATAAAATGTCTGTATGTAAAGTGTCTGTATGTAATATCAAAATAACAACGTTTTATTGAATGCACGTGAAAGTATACGGTACTAACAACAAATAAGCAATTTTTAAGATTTTTGTCTGTCTGTCTGTTTGTTCCGGGTAATCTCCGAAACGGCTGGACTGATTTTGACGGGATTTCACTGATAGATAGCTGATGTAATAACGAGTAACATAGGCTACGTTTGATTACAAGAAAATTCATAGATCCAGCGGGAAACTAAAAAAATAAAAAAATATTTTTTACGAGTTTGATGCGGACGAAGTCGCGGGCAACAGCTAGTAATATATAAAAAAATAATAATTTATAGCCTATAACCATCTGGAATAATGTACCTTTCAAATGGTAAAAGATTTTTTCAAATAGGAATAATGGTTTCAGAGATAACCTTACACCTCTGAACAAACTTTCACTATTCAGGCTCTGTTTATAATATTAGTTAAGATTGCCAAAAAAACAATGATAGTCCATTGTTTTTTTTCTATTTCAAACACTAAAATCACTGTGTACTAAGTAACGTTATATACATACACCAAAGTACAAAAAATAATTAAGAACATGATAAAATTACAAATTTAATAAAACCCAGAAATAATTTTTATTTTTTGTTTTTTAAACTACATATAATATACCTAGTAGCAGACACGCTTCAATCAAATATTTATCGAAACAAGTAATAATGACACGATATCTTGCGAAAAAATCCAGATTCAAAGAGTAAAATGCGAATAACTTTTGAACGGCTAAACCAATTTTATTCAAACATAGCTACTCTCGGCCACAGATCATATAATACTGTCTCGGCATAGTCACCTTTCAAACAAAAAAAACTAAATCAAAATCGGTTCGTCTGTTTAGGCGCTATGATGCCACAGACAGACACACAGATACCCTCTTTTTCCGTCGGTAGTTAAAACTGTTGATTGAGTTCTTTGCTAATCAAATAGAATTCAATCAGTATTTACAATTTTAAATGACTGTAGATCAGTTAAACATTACGACTTGTTTTTAAAATTATATTAGTAAATTATTTACATACCTCTAGGTGTAGGTCTTCTGTATGTCGGTGTGCCTGTAACAAAGCTCAATATCACCACAAAATAACTAAACAAGACGAAAGAACAAGCAAACTTCATTGAGCAGATAAAGTCACTTCGTTACAAAGAACAAAGTCGCAAGTTAAGTAATAAACTTACTTTCGGTTGATCCAAGGAGATCCCTCTCGTCTATTTCTGCTGGAACAAGATAAATTAAACATGTTTCAGCGAATATTCTACATGGCAGAGACACAAATTTGATGAAATAAAAAGAAAACAATAAACTCTCACTTCACTACTCAGAAATTAAAGTAAAACAATTATAATTCTTCTAACTTTACAGACTTCAGAAATGTATGGATTTATATGCAAATTATGTATATATATAAATATGTTACTTGTCTCTAAGAGAAATCCTAAGATTTACAGTGGGAATGCTGGTGAATACCCGAAATTTGCGATTATCAATATTTATTGGCAAGAAAGGATGTCCTTTTGGACTTTTACAGTAACACACCTTCAGATCTACACGCACACAAGTTAAGCCAAAATAGTGGCGTTATGTGTATTATAGTACATTACTGCAGCGGCCAGCAAAATAGGCATAGGCAGACATACGTAAGTCCATCAATGCCTAGTTGTGGCCAAGGCTTGTATAGTAATTTTCCCAAATAATGCGCGGCAATTAAAACTAAGTATTACCTAGAACTCATTTTGTCAAATACAATAATTACTTTTCAAAATCAATGACGAATAACGAGTAACAATAATTTTGCCCGCGTTAAAATGTTCATTTGTTTTTATTCCAATAAACAGCTTTCTATTTGCAAGCCAGTTCGAAATTTAAATAAAACCTTTGATAAGTTACCTCCTTGGTTTCCATGTTTCAGAGTAAAAGATCGTTCCATTTTTAAATTACACGACAGATATGAGTTTACTGTGTAATTTATTTGGCCGCTAGACACGACAGATATGGATTTTCATACAACTTTTTCCAGCCGCTGCTCGCATGTATTTGGCCAGTACAGCAATTTCGATTTATCTCGAAGAAGGTTGTCAAAATAATGCTCACATTTCCAAGCATGTTTGAGAAAAAATAAATAAGTTCAAAATAATTTCGAAATGAATATTCTAGAAACGAGTACTTATTCACCAGAGAACAGTTTCAAAGTTAATCGAAATTCTAAATTAAATCTAAAAACTTAATTACGATTTTCGTCCTCCCCAAATGAACTATTGTAGTCGTCATAGTGGATGAGGTCCGGGTCTTGAGCTTGTGGCAGTTCCTGGATGATCTCCTCACGGAGTGGAACGTCGGACAGCTCCTTGCAGGCAGCTGGCAGCACCAGCATCGCCAACCAGGTAGCCTTCAACCACCGCATGGCTATCTGGACAATGAAGAAGAGGACTAGGTTTCAAGAGAAATGTAAACTGTTTAGAACTATGACGACACCGTTGGCGCAGTGGTGGAGCTATAGGCTGCTGCGCTACGTGTCGCGGGTTCGATACCTGCACGGAACAAATATTTGTATATCCTAAAGGTTCCGGGTCTGGCTGTTTGTGTATCTGTGTAAACGCACCCAAGATACAGGAGCAATAGCTAGTGAAGGGGCAGCGTTTTAAAAAAAAACCGGTCAATTGCGAGTCTGACTTGCGCCCGAAGGGTTCCGTACCATTATCGCAAAAACGGAAAAAACCACGTTTGTTGTATGGGAGCCCGACTTAAATATTTATTTTATTCTGTTTTTCTTATTTGTTGTTATAGCGGCAGCAGAAATACATCATCTGTGAAAATTTCAACTACGCGTGTAATTTCAGCTATCACGGTTCATGAGATACAACCTAGTGACAGACAGACAGACGGAGTCTTAGTAATAGGGTCCCGTTTTTACCCTTTGAGTACGGAACCCTAAAAACTGTGATGGATCTGACTTAGATTCAACTGGGGTTGATCTATTAATGACACTAATAAGATCGCTTAAAATCAATCAAAAGCGAATCTATATCCAATTACTTTAATGTACACAAGTGTCTGAACTTCCAACTCATTTACACAACAATCCACTCAATTCCAGAAACAAAATTCACAATGAAAATGGCCCAATAAAATTTCTATTGGATGCTATTAACTCGAATTCCTAACAATCAAGAACGCCATCCCGAAATTCTAGTGCGTAATGAGTACATTAAAATATTCAGACTATATATCTTCATAAACGGCAATATAAATCAATGTAGCCGATACATTAGCGTCCCAGATCGTCCAAGGCTACCGAACCAGGGCGTCGACTCGGCCAGTCGACCTATTCTTCAATCAAGCAAAAAGATGTCATGAACAAGTAGCGGCCGTTCCAGTAACCTTTCTAACAAACACGTCATCTGTTTATATGGAGATGACAACCACCAATTGGCAACTATAATAATTAATTTTAGCGACGGACTCCGTGTCAGAAGCAATTTGTTTATTAAACAAAATTGTCTATGATTCTACTTTCGTTTATTGAGATTTCGGCAGTTTGATTATTTTAGTGAATTGTTGGGGTCATAATGTCGTTAACACTTTATTACTAAATAGACAATGGCGGCAATTTTTAACAGAAGGTTTGCGAATTCTTTTTGTTGTTTAATGTGTAAATATAAGGCTCGCTTGTGCCGCTCTGGGTTAACTTACAAACTCCGAGTTAGTAGCTAACACGAGCCTATTATGTATGACATATTGCCAATTTAACCTCGAGTTAGTAACTAACTCTGAGTTTTTGGCGCAAGTGGGTCTAATTCAGATGACGTTTGAAGGAACCTTGTGACGCACGTTTTCGTTTTAAGCTGGAAGGTGCGACACATACGATCCGTTTCCATAGAAAATAGTATGAAATTGATCTAAAAATAGAAAATTATTCATTTAAAAGTCTTTTTTTAAAACTAGCTTTTTTCTTATTCTTCTCAGCAAACTTTTTCATTTGATACCTAAATCTTGGCAGTGCACAAAAAATAACTAGTCCGCCATCTTGGGCCGTCCGTGGAAAGACGTTTTATCCAACCATGCATTGTCATCAAAACTAAACGTGTGTGCAAAATTTCTTCTTTATCGGTGGAGGATAACTGCTTTAAAATTCAGTTGCAAGATTTGACCCGAACACACGTACATACATTGCAAGTAAATAAAAGCTTGTAAAATGAAGTCGGTTATAAATCCTATGAAAAATCGTTGTCGCGTCGTTGCTTGGCACCTGTCTTTGGGAGTCTTGAACCGGACTAATAAATAATAAATAAAAAAGCCTTATATTTCCTACTTAATAACAAATAGATAGGTAAGTGATTAATTATTAAAATAACACTAGTGTTTAGCAGGAACCCCTTGAACAGGTGAAGGCCTCCTCCAAGTCATTCCATTTGGTTCTATTTTGGGCTACTTGTAGCCATTTTGGGCCAGCAGTAGTTTTTATATCATCCTCCGATCTTGATATTGGGCGACCCTTCTTTCCTTTTCCTTGTGGCCCTTTCCAAGAGGTTACTCTTCTAGTCCACCTCTGGTCCCGAAGTCTTGCTATATGTCCACCCCATTTCCATTTTTGTTTTTTGGCATATTCAAGAGCATCTATGGATTTTGTGGTTTCTCTTATTTTAGTGTGTCTGATTTTTTGGATTTTCCTAATATTTAGCATACTTCGCTCCACTACCCGTTGGCAGCTTATTAGTTGGATATTGACCTTTGATGTAAACTTCCAAGTTTGGCAGCCATAGGTCAAGCATGGTAAAATGCAGGTGTTCAAAACCTTAGTTTTTAGGTTTGTTGGCATCGTACTTTTGAATTGAACCGGACTACTGGACGACAAACTTTCACTATTCACGTAGCAGACAGAATAGTTAAACAATCACCAGATGCCATATATGCTTAGGTATACATACTAAACACCTACATTTCACCGGTAATGTTAGTCTCATGTAATTGGGGACTAACCTTTTGGTTTCAACCGGGCACAAGTACAGACCGCCTGCCTATCCCATCGAGGAATACAGGCGTAATTTTATGTTATGTGTTATATACTGGGCCTGGAAGTAGGGTTGCCATCACTAAAATCAGCCAACCAGAGGCCTCTTACTGCGAGTTTTTACTCACGCTCAATCGTGTTAACGTAAACGTCGATTTGTATTGAGATTGGATAAGCGCCGTCTGGCCTCAAAACAATCTCTTTTGTATACATTTTGACGCGACACGAGTTTGTACGTTAAAAAATTCGGAATAAGCACACAGGACAAGGAGCGTGAAAACCCCGAATCAGGGCTTTCACGCTCCTTGCTGCTTACAACCCGGACATTTGAACAGACTATTTTTCTAAGTTACTCAATAAAATAAAATAATAGTTGTAATGGTTATAAATTAACTTTATATTTATTATCATAATACAGATTCTTCTTAAAGTTTTGAGGAACTATTTAGCAGTCCTACATTGTTCATTATTTTATATTAAACTAAATTATACTCTTTTAACGTGCCTGCGGGGACGACGTGGTGACCGGTGGTGATTTGAAGACTTTAACCCTGAGTTTCCCACCTTAAAATTATCGCAGAATTAATGTGATAAATTGTCAAGCACGCGTTATCTGCTGTGATCGGTTGAATGAATTTTCAATAGCACTAATTAAATGTGCCATCGTATCGAACAGAAGAAGAAGAAAAAAGAAGAGCCCTTAAGAAGGCTAGACTGGTGTCAGATAATTATCCTGCCTTCTAACTATCCGTAACAACTGTCAAATACTGCCTCTAAAATTGCGATAGCCCAATCTATACTTCTCCCTTTCCTGGACTATGCTGATGCCAGCTATCTTGATCTCACCCAAGACCAATTGGACAAGCTTGAGCGACTTCAAAATCTCTGTGTCAGGTTCATATTTGGCTTGCGCAAGTATGATCATGTTTCTGAATTTCGAATCAAGTTCAAATGGCTATTCGCCTTCGCCGGAATGCCCACATACTTTCTTTGCTATATAACGTGCTCTTTAATCCATCTAGTCCTTTTTATCTTAAATAACGCTTTCAGTTCCTTTGTGACACACATGCTAGGTCCTTGAGATCATCGGAGAATCTGAAATTAAGTATACGTATGCATTCCACATCCTTCTTCGACAAATCTTTTACAGTTCAAGCAGCTCGTTTGTGGTTTCCTTTAGTATATTATGTATTATTGTATGTATGTATTTTATGTTAGTATGTATATTTATTATTGTTTAAGATATATTATAACCCTAAATTTCTCTCCTCTCTTTCAGTCCATCCAAAGGTTGTCTGTAAGAAATTGCCCTGTGCGATAAGACCGCCCATTGTACACTTGCTTTTATGGTTTTTGTCCTGTGTTTATATTTTTGTGGTGTACAATAAATAATATAATAAATAAATAAATAAATAAATACCTATGTACTAATGACAGCCGGGACCAACAGCTTGGAGGGTTTTCCGAGGCACGGAGGATTCTCGCTACGTAAAGATGGTCACCCATCCACGGACCGAACTCGGCAAGCGTTGTTTATCCTTGAAGGTCGGCCCGTGTGGCTTTTATTATTAAGCCACGACCTCCTCGATTAATATTAAATTTTAATTCTAGGTAAGTTTTGTGGCAGCTTGCCGTTTGTTCAAAAAACGAACATATACCTAAATACAATACCGCCTACCAACTTGTTTTCAAAGTGACAATATTTTGAGGAAACATTCGCAAAATCTCTATCCAATATAATAGACTAGCTGTTTCCCGCGACATCGTCTGGGTAGCATTAGTATTTATATTTTTATACCGCGCTATAATATTGCAGGTGTGTGGGCCGCCTTACTTGAGAACTTATTAGTTCACCATACTATGCTAGTATTATATTATCTGTGACCACAGAAACTACCCTATTCCCATTGTCTTAAACTATCTCCATACCAAATTTCATCTAAATCTGTTCAGTGGTTTAAGCGTGAAAAGGTTACATACAGAGTTACTTTCGCATTTAAGTATCATATTAGTATGAAGTATGAATTTTGTATCAGATTGATTAATTATGAAACTTTAATATATTACATTTTGGTGTTAGTTTGGTTTAAAGTTTTGATGATTATCAACAGAATTAGTTATCAACAGATACAGAACTTAGTAGCAAATCTTTTGCACACAATAAGTTTTCTTTACCTATTTTCACTCAGACATAATGAAATAAAAGTACGAATATTTGACTACTGTATAAACATTATGACTACTTTATTTTGTTTGTTTGTTTGTTTGTACCGAATAGGCTCCGAAACTACTGGACCGATTTGAAAAATTCTTTCACCAATAGAAAGCTACATTATTCCTGAGTGACATAGGCGATCTTTTTATCCTGAAAACGGGTCCTGTGGGGTAGTCCACGGGAGCGAAGCCGCGGGCAACAGCTAGTTAATAATAAAGTAGTTTCAGTCAAGTAAATCCTACTTGCTATTATTATTATAAATTTGAAAGTTTGTGTTTCAATCACGCAAAACGCTTGATCTGAATAAAATTATGCACACAAATAGTTTATAGCCTAGCCTGGATACGTTTCAGCCCGGTATAATGTTCCCTTGGATAATAAAACACTTTCAGCTAGTGTGTTACATAAAAGCTAAGTGGAACTCTACAGTGCTTGGTTATGCCAACAGATGCAAATGGCTTGGATGCAAACAATGCAACCTATCGAGAGTTGATATCCGTATAATGGTACATATTGTGCAAACTTTATTCCTCAAGGTGTGTGCTTATTCGTCGTTTTTATTGTAACGATTCCTTTGTTAACCTACTACTACTTTGGTAACTTTACTGTTTTAAAGCATTTTCCGCTTATCTAGTAGAAGTTTGACTTCCTTAACCTAGAAATATTATCCAACTACTTAAAATCAATATACACAAAAACTTAAGCAAAGCCGCGGTGTAAAGATGGCCGCTGACCGAAGCAACTACTTCGTTACTATTCGAATTAAGATTGATACAACACATTTTTTTGTGTATTCACGATTTTTCTGAATTAACCTCTTATACGAGCTAAAGAAGCTCCCGAACAAGGCTTTTGTGTAAAAACTAGAACTTTTTAAGCGTCATTCATTAGCATTAGGTACTGATTATTGAATACATGATTTAAAGTTACCAAAATTACTACTATGACTTATTATGACTAAAATTAAATACTCATAGTTCGAAAATAACACATCCAAAAGCAGAACCAAAGTTTTTATAATAATTAATACATAAAAAAAGTTACACATCATCGGGTGATAACTTTTGCACCACCTGTATTAATTTTCTATCGTGTCTGGATATCTATCCCATGAGACCCCTGGAATGAAAGCCCAACGCTCAAGGCAGTTCATTTTATTATAATTATATATAAATTTACATGTATTGTTAATAATTCGATAAAATAATAAGTACAGTTTAGAAAATTTTGTGGTTTACGCGAAAAAGACGCGGGCGGAAAGCACTGTTTGGATAATAATTTGCAATATCGCGCACTGGAAAAACGAAACAGCCAAAATCGTGTAGTCCACGCAGGCGAAGCCGCGGGCGGAAGGCTAGTTATTATAAAAAGATTATTAGAGATCTGCTTATTATAAGCACCTTAACTCATATCTTTATATTTGCATGCCAACTTAAGGCGAAATGTGTCATTGTGCTAATAATTTATTTATACCATTTTTTGTACCGCATTTAATGCAAAAAAATGGCTTAGACTATGAATTTGACTTTAAAAGCTACGTCCCAACAAACCGTCCTGTTCAAAACGTCGTTATGCTAGTAACATAAGATAGTTGAAGTCGGTAAGTCTTCAACTGTCGTTGTCCGTAAGGCTCCAACTAAAGAAGAAGAAGACGAGACGGGAGTCGTAAGACTCCTCAAGTAGAGTTTAATACCGGCCAGCTTAGGTACACGCCTATTGTGTTTTAAGTATGTACAGTTTATAAGAGCTCATATCAAAAATATCTTTACAAAAACAAGACCTATTTTATTAACCGACTTACCAAAAAGGAGGAGGTTCTATGTTCGACATTATGTTTGTTTTTTTTTTTTTTGTGTATGTTCACGCATATCTCCGTCAATTTTGGACCGATTTTGAAAATTCTTTTTTTGTATGTTTCGAAATTGGTCCCATTTTAATTTGGTGAAGATCTGATAAAGAACTTCGAAGATATATAACAGAACTCTTCAATAAATTACGGCAAATCTCTCGGTATTGCTGCAATCGCATGTCTATTTATTGTTTATACCATTTCATAACATAACATCACGCCAGTACGCTCTTAAGGGGTACGCAGATCTCTCATTTCACCGGTTTTGTTTAAGTTTCATGATATTCGGATAATCTATTCTGGCGTTATAGGTACCTTAACCAACTTGCCTATTAGGTAGGTAAAACTAAAAAGTGAAAAATAAAAAGCTTTTTACAAAAAAATACTACCGACTTCCAAATGAAAAAAACTACAAAGTGAAAAATAACTTTATTTTTGGAAGTCGGTGTCCATAACACATAAAATGGTACCTACCAAAGACACCGACTTCCAAAAATAAAGTTATTTTTCACTTTGTAGTTTTTTTCATTTGGAAGTCGGTAGTATTTTTTTGTAAAAAAGCTTTTTATACAAGTAAAAATTAAAAATTTCCAAAACCCCCGGCAATTTTATTTTATTCAATACTTTTTAAACTACATTTATTTATTATATACTACTAGATAAATTATATATAACTACATTTATATATAATTTATCTAGATGTAGACACGCTTCGATCAACAATCTATCGAACACGTAAATGACACGATATCTTGCGAAAATACTCCGTTTCAAACAGAAAACAGCCCATAACTTTTGAACGGCTAAACCGATTTTCACCAAACATAGCTAAGAACACTTTCGACAAAGTCACCTTTCAAACAAAAAAATCTGAATCAAAATCCGTTCATCCGTTTAGGCGCTATGATGCCACAGACAGACACACAAATACACAGATACACAGCAACACACGTCAAATTTATAGCACCCCTCTTTTTCCGTCGGGGTAAAAATTAATTTCAGTCAAAGACTTGTGACAAAGAATGACCCAGTTTTTGTACTAACCAAAAGTGTGAACACAGGGTGAATTTACGGATTTTGACGGATAATTTAGCAGAACATTGTTTAATAATTTTTTACAAGTATCCGTCTAAAGAAGTAGGGGTCGTTTGGTGAGAACTATAAAAGCGCATCGCACAACTGGCAAATTCATTCTATACTTCTATACTAATATTATAAAGAGGGCAGATTTGTTTTTATGAATTTTTGTATGTAACGAATAAACTTAAATCTACTGGACCGATTTCAAATATTCTCTCACCGTTGGGAAGCTAAACTATCCCCGGGATCCATACAGGCTACTTTTTATACCTGTATTCCCATAGGAACGGTAACTACGCGGGTGAAACCGCGAGGCGTCCGCTAAAAAATTAAGTCCCTCGCCGCGTTTTTACGCGATAAACTCAAAAACTACTAAACGTATTTTCATGCGATTTTCAATGATAGAAAAAGTGAGAAACGAGGAAGGTTTTTGTGTATAATTTGTCACGGGCGAAGCCGGGGCAGGTCGCTTGTCCAATATAAATAGTAGGTACCTACATATTTGTAACGAGAAACTAACATTTTGTCAGATGATTATTTAATATAGCGTTAAGGCTCCCGTAGACATGCACGAAGCGACAATCCGACAACGTTGCAACGACCATTTTTCAAAGAAATTGTTCTTCATAATTATATTCAAAGAACACTTTCTTTAATAAATTAAAAAATTTGCTGTCGCATTATCATGTCGCACCTGAAGAACGTTTAGAAACACAAAATTAACATGTAAAAAAACAAATGTAAACAAACATACCTATGTTATTCTTGAGATTGACAGGGGGATGCGCGGCCCGCCCGCGCCGCGTGAATGCGCAGACTCCTGCCGGGACAGCAATAAATATGCGCCTACAAATGACCCGCCAGCACCGCTGTCTATGAGCCCAGGGAACCACAACCATTGGTATCATGTAACCTGTCTATTCGTGGTTACAAACATTCAAAATATAGGCGCAATCTCTTATCAACCTGGACTTATAATTAGTTTATTATAAGTTTGTGCTCTATTAGTGTAATTGATGCAAGGCGTTTCAGTACGAGGGTAAACGAATAAATAAATCAAGGTCAAAACCTCCTCCCCTAACCTTATGTGTAAAATCTTTGAAATATTGAAACGAAGATTAAAAGGCGAATGCATGAAAAAAAAAACGGGCATTGAGCCTGTGTTGATTTTCAGCACAATAAATTAAATAAAAATAGCCTTTATTTCTCTAAAATTTACAATCTATATATATAAAAATGAAACCCGTTTTCCGTTGTCACGGCATCACGCGTGAACGGCTGGACCGATTTCGCTTATTCTTTTTTTGTTGTGTTCGTTATTGTTGGGAGAAGGTTCTTATGTAGGGTAGGGTAGGGTAGATAGGGTATGGTTGGTAGGGTAGGGTAGGGTAGGTAGGGTAGGTAGTGTTGGTAGGGTAGGTAGGGTAGGGTTGGTAGGGTAGTGTAGGTAGGGTAGGGTAGCGTAGGTAGGGTAGGGTAGGTAGGGTAGGGTAGGTGGCGTAGTGTTGGATAGGTGGAGTAGTGTTGGGTAGATGAATGTTTGGTGTTTTTATGGCAAAACAAAGTTTGCCGGGTCAGCTAGTTTTATATATTTGTATATTTTTTTAATTTAACCTTTTAGCGGGTCACCCATTTCTGGATGAAGGCCTCTTCCATCTTTTTTTTTTTTAACACAATAAGCTAAACATAATATTTGATAAGTGATTTACCATCATTGTAGAAGGGGAAATGAAAACGAGGTTTAAACTTCGTGTACAAAGTACCTTTTATCCTAAATATCTTTACTAGTGCGCATCCTGACTTTAATGCTACTTTTAAAGAAAATTTATATTATTAACACTCTGATTTAATAAACCGGCAACCGGCATCCCCACAGGATATACCTCAGATGTCTTAAGTTTTTTACTCAGAAGTTCTTCTTAACCGCAAAGAACAGTATATTCTCACGTTTGATTGATCTATATAATCAGCTCAAAATATATTTCCATTATTTTTCTGGTCATAGAAAGTAAATATATTCTCTTAGAACACAGCAAATCGTTCGCAGAGCATGATAGTCACTCGCGGCAAGATTTTTATTCTATAAGTCAATAATTTCGATAAGCCAGAAGAGTTTAGGCGTTGGACTGCAACTATTAGGTATTTCTTTTAAACAAGCTGTACGCTCGACGAGGTTTGCCACCGATAAAAAACCGGCCAAGTGCGAGTCGGACTCGCACACGAAGGGTCCCGTACCATTATCGCAAAACACTGCAAAAAAATCACGTTTGTTGTATGTTTTATACTGTATTTGGTATTTGTTGCTATAGCGGCAACAGAAATACATCACATCACATCACACATCATCAGCCTATTAATGTTCCCACTGCTGGGACACAGGCCTCCTCTCAGAAGAGAACAGAAAAACATAATCAGTGAAAATTTCAACTGTCTAGCTATCACGGTTCATGAGATACAGCCTGGTGACAGACGGACAGACAGACAGACAGACAGACAGACAGACGGATCGCGAAGTCTCAGTAATAGGGTCCCGTTTTTACCCTTTGGGTACGGAACCCTAAAAGGTGCACTACCATACCACAGATAATATAATACTAGCATACAGATGTCTCATCCCATACAAAGAAACTGTGCCGTCGTAACTAGCGTTTTACATCTGATTATACCGATTATTTTTTGTAAATCGATTGCGTTCGGTTCCGTCCTACGGCGATAGATAGAATTCCATCTATATCCGTGGAACGGAATCGAACGCTATCGATGTACAAAAAATAATCAGTATAATCAGTACAGTACGTTGGCACGGTTTCTTTGTATGGAATGAGACACCACTGACCTTACCAACCTTTATCCCTTGTTTAACCCCATTAGGGTTAAATGTTCAAAAAAAAAACCTAGATTAATAAAAATGTTGCTCGCTCCTATTTTCAGTAAATAACTAGGCCGCGAAGTAATGTGTGTTTATTGTGATGTATTCTATCACGATCACTAACGCACCAATACTTAAAGCATACGACCGCTTTTTAATTTACAGGTCAACGGCGCACGCGCTGATTTTTATTGCTAAGCGCCATTAGATTGGCGACGGTTGCTGGACGCTCTTGTGAAAAAGCTTTGACTTTAAAAAATAAACCGGCCAAGTACGAGTCGGACTCGCGCACGAAGGGTTCCGTACCAGTATCGCAAAAAACGGCAAAAAAATCACGTTTGTTATATGGGAGCCCCACTTAAATATTTATTTTATTCTGTTTTTAGTATTTGTAGTTATAGCGGCAACAGAAATACATCATCTGTGAAAATTTCAACTATCTAGCTTGATAGCTAGACAGTTGAAATTTTCGCGTTTCAATTTTTTTTTTTATGGTTCTTGAGATACAGCCTGGTGACAGACGGACAGACAGACATACAGACGCATCGCAGAGTCTTAGTAATAGGGTTCCGTTTTTACCCTTTGGCTACGGAACCCTAACAATATGGTTAGTGAATATTGTTTGTAAAAAGACAGAAAAGTACCAGAACCAATTTAGGGAAAGCTTATTAATTGAGTATTGCTCGTTAGTCTAGATTACAAAAGTGCAATACTTAATGCATATGTAAACCGTTACTTTTTGAGGATTTGTTGAGTTACCCTCGATTTCTGAACTAAGCATTTGAAGTTGAGTATTTGTCAAACTGAACTTTAACCTGAAAACCTGCCAAAAGAAGACTCGTCACGGCCCATACAAAAAATATCTGGGTCCGTGCCCACTCAACCCGAAGAATAATACTAGATTATTTACTACCAATTCAAAGCCTTTTGTACAGTCAGGCAAAGTTATTTTTAATTCTAAATAACTTATTAATTTACTATACATAGAATATTTAATATTTTGTTATAATGTATCCTGGTAGTCAGGTATTTATAAACATTCTAATGGCGGGACCAACTCTTGTAATTGAAAGATTCTACCACGTATATTTAGCACCCATTTAGTACTATTTTGTACCTATCCTGAAATTTTTGTTAGTCACACGGCATAAGCGGCATTTCACGATAACAATGGTCCCTCCATTATGATGCGTCATAATGAGAAGACCATGCCTGTACTCCAAAACTACAAAGAATTACATATTTCTGATTAAACCAGTATCTAGTACCTGATTTAGTACCTCCAAAAATCAACAGTGGTTGACAGAAATCCTAGTCGTTTCTTTGCAAAATATTTTTTTGATTTTTTGACACTTTATACGCCTGAATAAATAAACGATCAAAAGCACTTAAAGTAAAAAGTTGCAGCCACATTCTTACAGGCGCTTCATTGTTTTTTTTTGTCTAAAACCATCTTCATGTTTATTGCCTTCAAAAATCAAAAAATCAAAATCAAATGTTTTTTATTTCACATAAGCCTACATGGGCACTTATAAAACGTCGACAAAAGGTGCACGGTTCGGGTTGGTCGTTGCCTGTGGAGAAGAAACGGCAAGAAACTCCTAGGTTACTCTTTTAAAAAAAAATAAAAATCTAATGAGACCGGTTTGGGGCACATCAGTTGGATGGTTTCAAAGTCTGTAAAGGACATAGATAGGTAGAAACATTTATATTATATTAAGATTTATATTGCAGACTGGCCCTAGCGCAAAAAGGTAGTTATACATATTTAATAAGTAGGATGTACAGATTATTTTTAGTAATACCTTTACAAAATATGTTTAATAATAATTTACATGCCTTGGCCTAACCGTTATCTAGTAATATAATGTTTCAAAACAACATAATTAATAATAAATCGTCTGTCTGCACGAGATGTAGCTGCATCTTTTTACTTGAAGTATTTTTGCTCGTCAAATTAATCAGGCGTAGAAAATGTCAAATATGAAAAAAATATTTTGCAAAGAAACTAATTGGATTTCCGTCAACTACGAGGTACTAAATCAGGTACTAGATACTGGTTTAATGAGAATTATATAATTATTTTTAGTTTTGGAGTACAGGCATGGTCTCGTCATTATGACGTATCATAATGGCGGGACCAGTGTTATCGTCAAATGCCGCTTATGCCGTGTGACGTACAAAAAATTCAGGATAGGTACAAAATTGTACTAAATGGGTGCTAAATATACGTGGTAGAAACTTTCAATTACAAGAGTTGGTCCCGCCATTATGATGTTTATAGGTATTTCGTTTCAAAAATGTAGCTTTATAAGGATAGCCTCTACTCGCTTCAACTGGTTTCCTGATTCTTACTTTTTTATATTAGAAGTTAGTACCTACTTGTTAACCTAATAATTATAATCACGTATAAAGACTGATCCAATAAATACCACCGTGCCATTAGCTTTAAGATTGTAATGATAATTAACAATAATCTGTGATTTTTACAACAAAGTTCAAAACTTATAACTATAATAAAAAGGATAAGTAATTACTTATTTAATTATTGGTTTATTTATCCAAACATTATTTAAATTTTACATTCTCTGGGGTGCAAGCATTAAATTAACACTTTTCTGCCTGACTATACATCGACGTTTTTACGCCTATCAAAACAGAAATATGCAGGTATTATTCTTCGGGTCGAGACTATTCGGGTTGAGTGGGCACGGACCCATCCAGCCCCGGCGCAAAATATAGTATTCTAAACAAAGGCAAATAAATTACTGACATTCACCATTCCCAAAAATATCTACTAGCTAACATAATAAAAATACCTTCTATAGATATGTATTTTAGTGATAAATGAGATACATATTTAATTTTTTTTTTTTATTTGCCAGGATTTAAAAATTAGTGAATATTAAACGATATCTAAATATTACAAATCAATACCTTACTTTATTTTTTTACTTTATCTTACCTTGCTGAATAAATTAGAATTTAATATTGATGAAAACTCAAAGGACTATTAAGCGCTAAGAAGAAATGTGATAAAATATTATTCTTGCTTAAAAATCTAATGCAATATCAATAATTGATAGAGATTTTTTGTCACATTCGACGAGTCTTCTTTGGCAATTCAGTAGGGTTTGACATGTTCTTACCGCCAAATACTCAATTCGGCAATCGGCCCAGTCCCGTAGTAAACTTTGGTAATAGGTAACCCACGTGTTTCTTAAGTTTCACGCCCTCAAAGATTGCCTCTGAATTCAAAGGCAATCCATATAACAACTTAAGAGAATAGGGATGACGCATGAGAATATTTGTTTTCTACCCAGATAACGATAAATTTACAAAAATAGATTACTAATAGTGAAAACAGAATCGATCAAAATTGATCGAAAAACAAGCAGGATATAACGATTTATAAGCAAATATATTTATGTCCCTCTCGTGAAAAATTTGTATTCTAAAGTGTATGAGGCTGTATGGGTGTCTCGGAGTTTGACGTCAGAGTCCATGGCGGGCTTTTCTTTCTATCAACTTCAAAGCTGTATTATTACTTCGTCGCTGCTGACGATATTTAAAAAGAAAATACCGGTCAAGTGCGAGTCGGACTCGCGCACGAAGGGTTCCGTACCATTATCGCAAAAAAGGGCAAAAAAATCACGTTTGTTGTATGGGGCTCCCCCTTAATTTATTTTATTTTAATTTAATAACTATTATTTTTTTAACTGAATATACAACTAAATATTCTGTGAATATTTCAAGCGTCTACCTGTTGCCGTTATTAATATCGAGCAAAAATCGCCAATAAAATCACGTTTGTTGTATGGGAGCCCCCCTTAAATATTTATTTTATTCTGTTTTTAGTATTTGTTGTTATAGCGCCAACAGAAATACATCATCTGTAGTCTGTCTAGCTATCACGGTTCATGAGATACAGCCTGGTGACAGACGGACAGACAGACAGACGGATCGTGAAGTCTTAGTAATAGGGTCCCGTTTTTACCCTTTGGGTACGGAACCCTAAAAAAACATTAATACACACATCAAAAGTATCTAGGGATCAAGTACGTTTTAGAGTATCGCCGCAATTGAGATTTTTTATTTTTTATTATTATCGATTCTTTTTCAGTGAATTTCACTATTTGATAAAGAATTTTCTTTAAATTTTGATTAAATAAAACACTTATCACGCTGGCAAACTATAATTGATAGTGATGTTTCATCAGCTCATACGGTTGTTATAGAAGACCAAGGTTCTATAACCCACATAAAAACTTCTTCCTTATTGTTCACACTGCATTCGTGGCCAACAACTTGCGTGTCTCCATTTTTGTCCTCTTTAACATCTATACGAAAACAATCATCAAACTCAAAATTTATTATGAAGAACATCAGAGAACCATTTTTAACCAAAGGTTCCAAAGAATTTCCACAGCAGTCACTACTAAGGTGACGCGTACCATATGCGATTCTATATCCGGAATCACTATCTTTACGGCTTCCTAATATTAAATACATAGTGCGATAAATATTGTATAGTCTGAATCTGACGCCGTCTTTAAACCAATAGGGGAGCACCTTCCAGCTCACTCTGTCACTTGTTATACCTAGGGTTTTGGCAACCCAAGTTTGTGACTTCTTATCGGAAATGGGCATCAATTCAAAAGTCAAAGGCTGTTGGCATTTCTTGTTAACTATCGTCACAAGATCTTCGTTAAAGATGTGTTGAAACGTCTTGGGGAAATGATTGCGAACGACATCTTCAGCGCCCCCGTGCCACAGTTTATACGCGAAGTTCATGGTGTTTCGCGGAGAAGCGCTGATAAGCCTCATTACAATATTTTTGATAGATTTACCACTAGTCTTTAATACGCTCAGACTTTTGGTAATTTCTACTGCAGTATCATACTTACCAGCAACGATATCTTCGTACAATTCATCCATAAGAATGTGGGATTTCAAAAAAGCCACGTGAGTATCATAGTATGACAATCCTTGAAGTTCGCGGGTCAGGGTAGCATTTGGAATAGAGCCCAGATCTTTTTTCACCAATTCGACAGCAAGCTCGGAGATCTCCTGGGAGCCGCTCTGGACTCCGTACACGACCACCTTGCCGTGATCGTTGTTAAGGATGCGCGCGATGTCCTTAACACAGCTGCTGGTGATACGTGCGGCTTCGGCGATGGTCACGGTGAGGGCGGAGTTGTCTTTGATATAACTGCTGGTGTCGCAGAGGTCGTCACTGCGGACAGGGATCCTGTTCGGTATCTTCCTGTCTAGGTCCGGGCCGCTGCTGACCAGTTGGTATTGATGGTTCACATTGTAGCAGTTTGGGAAGCCGCGAATCCCATCTTCACCCGTAATCCTACCCTCACCCCAATAGTCAACATGTTGAATCCGATCGTTGGGGGCGGCAGGTATTTTCACCAAGTAATTCTCATCTAGATACGGAACCTCGGAGTAAGGAAACCGCTTGTTAATATTGGTGTCGTAGTTTGGTCGTTTTGCAGACTTCCAGACAGTAAAGGAACGCATTCTGAATTTTAGTGCGTATCTAGATGAATCTATGGATAAATAAACATTTATTAAAAATCTAGGGTAAAAAGTCTGATCCAATCATCAAGTCCAGCTACTCAGATATGAATTAAAGATGAAACCCAAACTACTCGTAATATAGATACCAACTAAGTAGATAGTAGCTACTTACTTTTATTTTATTTTAAGTTTTTTTTTGTTAGGTGATCAGTGTAAATTCAAATTAAAAAAATGAATGTGAGCCAAAACACGATGAAATCCAATCTAGTATGATTGTATGTGTCAATGCAATCATTGTTCCAGTGACAGAGAGAGAGAGAGAGAGAGACGGTGTTAAATAGGAATATGGCGAATATCACTATCTTTTTTTCACAACGAAACACCATTGCTCTTCATAGATGACTATGACGTACTATGACGTCTCAAGGCCATCCTGATTGATCCTGTTGGTCGAGGTCAGAAGTGTATACTTCAAAGTTCACAATTTAAATTATTATTCTAAAACTTAACTCGTATAAGCACATAATTATGTTGAAACACCTAATATGTATATTGCCTACTTCTATGTTGAATGTTGTATGCTAAAACTGAACATACTAACTAGTACTACTGTGGCGAAAGTGCTGGACAGTCTGCTTGATCGTATTTTGAACAGTCACATAAAGCTAGTCGACGCTCAGTTCGGTTTTAGACAGCGGCTGTCCACGAAAACGGCTGTTCTACGTATGCCTCAAACATACTGTCCGGTACTACACTGACAGGAAGACTCCTGTGTACGCCTGTTTTTAGATCTTTCAAAGCTTTCTATTTGAGGTCCTATGATGTGCTTTGGCACAAAATGAGGGCAGGTACCAGCCTCCCTGAATTAGTAATTAACATTTTCAACCGACTTAAAGGTGGAGGTTCTCAATTCGACCGTATGTTTTTTTTTAATATTTGTTACGCGATTACGCTGCTAATTGTGGACCGATTTTGGAAATCTTTTTGTTTTGAAATGTTCCTTTGTCACCAAGCTAGGATCTGATGATGGGATTCCATGGAAATCGAGGGAAATCCTCAAATATTATAGGCATAGGTTCATATAGCGATTTTGGTATTTTCATCAACAATGCAATCATTTGCACTCAGAATGTTTCATTTTGTGAAGTGGAACTGATGAATAAGACCACAGATGGCCACTGGAACTCCTTGATGATAAGTATGTCACGGATATAAGATATCTCGAATAGTTAACCGATAATGATGCATATCTAAACTTATAAATAAATGGTACTGATGAAAATGGTACTATCGAACTGTTATTATGATGATGCCGGAAGGTAGGCACTGGAATTCCGAAATAAAACAATGCATCCTAGTCGTGTTTGTGCTTATTGTAATTCTCATGGGATGTACTTTGGCTATACATGATTTTCATAGTAATTTGAGGTACGAAAACTAAAAAGAGAAAAAAAAGAAAACCTTTGGTACCTACCTGTTGTATTTCGACACTGACTTCGGAAAAGAAAGTTATTGCCCGCTTTGTAGTGTTTTTTTGGAAGACAGTTTATATTTTTATAAAAAAATGTTGATTATTAGTACAACAAAGGTGCGCAGTCGTGATCTTCGATGCGATTGAGGTGTAGAGTTAGGCAAGTAGGTTTTTAGCTCTGTCTCTGCTCTCCAAATTGACTCGCACACTGTTCCGTTGTTGTTGAATTAGGTAATTTACCTATGTTTGCAATATTTGTAAGTATGTGAGAACCATGTTCCTATTTATCAAATGAATGAATTTACCTGTTAGTGTTTGTAATACTTTATATCTATCCGTATTATAGTAATATTAGTCTGGGTGCATCGTCCTCACGTATATGAATGAATGTATGTATGTAAATATTGTAAAACACTTTTTTTTTAAAGAGTAAGTGTGGAGTTTCTTGTCCATTTTTCTCCATAACAAGCAAATTTTTCGAATGGACGGACGGTAGAATCAATTATTATTACTTACAAATTTAAATATTTGACGTCCAAAAGTGCCGCTTAATGGCCTAATTGAAATAAAGAAATTTGACTTGAAATATGAGAACGGACTCATCGAGGGGCTCAGCAACACCAATGCCGTATGTTCGATAGATGGAAAATTCATCAACAACATCAGTTACGCGGACGATATTTTTATGATGTTGCTGGGTCCCTTCGTTCGTAAACTGCTCGCTATGTATGTAGATTATGGTGGGGCACATGGGCTCAGGTATAATATGAAGAAAAGTGAGCTCTTGGTGTTTCAATCCGCTGGCCATAAGGTCACACAAGTACCACCCGTAGTCATATATGGTGTGTCGTTTCAAGGTTCAAGTAGTACCTGCCACTGGGTCTCGGATTACCTCTCAGACAACGAGGGCGTTGAGAGAGAGTGCCGATTTGCACGCTGCACCAAAGCTGAAAAATTAACACCGGTTCGAGCTTTTTGACAATCTTTTTACCCGACTGCCGAAGGATGGTAATGTGTTTATCAGTCTATGGATGCTATGTATGTATGTTTGTTCCTATGTGGCGTTCTAGACACCAAACGCGTTGGCGGATTTTGATGGTTTTTACGTCAATCGATTCGTATTAACCCCGCGAGTGTCACAGGCTACATTAAAATTGGAAAATAGGAAAATGGCGGCTTTTTGGCGCCATATTGTGGGGGCTAAAATTTTCTATTTCTTCCAAATTCATCGTGTGGGGTATCAAAATAAAGGGTTTTAAGAGGAAATGTTTAAAATATTTAACTCTTATATGTTTAAATGTACCCAATTCGTAAAAAAATAACTAAAAAGGTATAAACGACGTAAACAGGGATAAAATCATGATGTGCAGCCGGAGGATACATATTCGCGAGCTGGCTGACCAAAATCAGATGTATCCTCGAACTGCTCAAATGGTTGCTCTTGGCTATGTGAAAAAAATCACGGCAGTAGTAAGTATAATGAAATTAAAAGGAAAACTATCACAGATACATAGGCTTTACAAGTTTACGAGTAATAGCCAATATAGCCAATAGCAATAGCCATTGAAAAATTACTTAAATAACGTTGTTAGGTGTGTAAAACAGAGTAACTATATGCTTATAAACCTAGATTGTAGCTATCGCTTATTTTGTGTTAGTGCAGAAGTATTTTCGACGTTTTGTAATCTAAAGTCAAATTAGATTCGATTGCCAAGCAAATCACTTATTTTCTTTTGTCGTTATCCATCTATAAAATCAATATTCGACCCGACTACATCACTAATTGAGTAGCGTAAAACTTTCCAGAACGAAATAGTGAATACCGCAGTTTAGAGGTATTACATAAGAAATTTTTAAAATTCCGATAGAGAAATAAACAGGAACGTTCGCGCAAGTATACCATACGGCGTGGCTCTAACGCGCGCCCTTATCGGCTCCTTTCGCAATTCGCACCCGCGCGCGGTGGTACTCAAATAGATAATATTTTTCTAACTTTAGTTGCGAAGTTGGATTTTATAACTCATTCTTCAGTTACCAGTTAGTCCTTCTTTAGTTTAAGTCAAGAGTGAATAGGTTACTTCAAGGCAAGCGTGTTTCACCGTAGACCACATCATCGCTTACCATCAGGCGAGATAGTGGTCAAACGCGAGCAAATAAAACAGCGATAGATTAAAAAAAACATCATCCTATGTGGGCCTGTTTTTAGACGTTGTGTGCCGCTGAAACCGTTTTAATATTCATGTAACAACAACAAAACCCTCTTCTTAGTCCGCATTATTATGCAACTTCGGAACCCTATTACTGCGCGTGGCCCGACACACACTGGCCGGTTTTTTTATGATAATTAATTTAAATTATATTATACATTGTATCTGTATAAATACATTATAAATATGATTCATCATCCATCCAGACCATCTCAATCTTCTCTGATCAAGAGCTAGGGGCCTGCGCTGTGTCCAGGCATTCCACTGTGGTGACATTTACAGATCAGTATATGACAGTATTGTGGTTAACTCAGTAAAAGTTTGTAGTACTTTGTACTCATGATTGTGTTTCGTAACTTTCACCCACTCAAAGATTGCTTCTGAATTCAAAATCAACCCATTTTGTAAGTATAAGAGAATTGTTATTTGTATGATCAATTAAGCAAGTGGATCAAGTGGGCTATCTTAAATGCCTCTGCCGGCTTTTAGTCTATGACAATAAGATATACTTTATCAGATTTCTACACTTTATTATTAAGCAGAATTTAAAAGCTAAATTGTAAACCATTAGATTATCGAAAGAGTAAAAATTTAAAAAAATGGAAACACTTTTGAATTTTTTTCTGATGATTCATCAAATATGTTTCTACAAATAATTTCTACCTATCAAAATATTTTATCCCTTGAGGATGAAATATTAAAATGATGACATACAGTAATTTCGAATTAGCAGACCTTTGTTTACCAATTTGCTATAATCCACTTGAAGCGATTTGTTGTAGCATCCACACTACCTTTGTGGCCCCAAACTAGTCTGTCTCCAACATTATCCTTTTTCTCATCCAATTTGAGTTTTTGATTATACTCATAATTTATTATGAAGAATATCAGAGAACCATTTTCAAGCAAAGGCTCCAAATAATATTTAAGGTAGCCTTCATGACTGTTAATCATGCCCCAAGCTTTTCTGTCTCCATTCTTATCCTCTTTTGCGTCCAATTTTAAGAACAAACTGCTATGAATATTGTACAGTTGAAATGTGACGCCGCCGCCGTCTTTGCTCCACTCGGAGAACACCTTCCAGCTCACTCTCTCACTGGTTATGCCACATATATTGTCACCCCAAACGATTATCTTAAAGTCATTTTCTCTTTGCTGGGTCAAACCGAGTTTCAAAGGCTGCTGGTATTGCTTATTGACTATCGTTACAGTATCTTCGTTGAATATGTGTTGGAAAGACTTGGGCAAATGATTGCGAACATTTTTGTTCGAGTCTCCGCACCACAGTTTACTCGCAAAGGACATGGCCTTTCGTGGAGCAGCACTGATAAGTCTTATTAAAATGTTATTAATGATTTCACCACCATTATTGAGCTCTCCCAAGCTTGGGGCCACGTGGACTACATTAGTATAGTTGTTATCTTTAAAGACATTATTGAATAATAGATCCGCAAGGTCGCTGCCATTTAAAATAGTGTAAATGTGTTTACCATAGTATGTCACTGCTTGAAGCTCATTGGGTAGGGTGGCATTTGGCCCATAAATCAGGCCTTTTTTCTTCAATTCGTCAATAAGCTCTGAGATCTCCTCATTCACACACTCCACTCCGTACAGGACCACCTTGCCATGATCATTGTTGACGATACGCGCGATGTCCTTAACACAATTGCTGTTGACACGTACTCCTGCGATAGTCACAGTAAGGACGGAGTTGTCTTTGATATAGCTGCTGGTGTCGCAGTTGTCGTCACTGCGGATAGGGATCCTGTTCGGTATCTTCCTGTCTAAGTCGGGGCCACTACTAACCAGTTGGTACTGATGGTTCACATTGTAGCAGTTTGTGAAGCCACGAATGCCTTCTTTGGATTCAACCCTGCCCTCACCCCAGTAGTCAACATGTGGAATCAGATTGTTGAGGGAGACAGGTACCTTCACCAGTTCGTATTCTCCTAGGTAATGAACTTCGGAGTAAGGAAATTGCAACTCCACGTTTGTTTTATAGTTTGGTCGATTTGCAGACTTCCAGACAGCCAAGGAAACCATATTGAATTTCAGTGTGAATATGTGATTCTGTTAAAAATAAATATTTATTAGAACAGAGTAATAATTGTGATATCATCTTAAAACCCTTTTTTAGGGTTCCGCAGTCAACAATTAAATTCCGTAGTCCCTTAGAATTAGCTCAGAAACTTATATAATTTGGCATGGAATCATGGATATACATATTAATCGCCGTAGTTCCGTATGGTGCCGGACGTAAAGAATTTCACCATCCCATGTCTTGCCGTGGGTGTCGTAAGAGGTGACTAAGGGACAAACCAGAGAATGGGCAGCAGCGTTCTCTGTGCCTTTATAACACACCATCGTATGAAAGTATGCAGTCCATAGTATGAAAGCTTGGGAGAAAGTTATTGAAATGTGGCTGAGAGAAGAGAGTGAAATATCGCAGAACCAATTCGGTTTTATGCCTGGTCGGAGTACAACGGATGGCATTTTGTGCGATACTGCGATCGCCAACCCGCCTGCCACGCGTGGCGATTATGGCGAACCCCCCAAATGAATAGCACAAATAAAAAATGGCCCCTAGAGCCCGGCAGCCTGCCTACCCTCGACTACGGTAGCGGTCGAGGTTACGGCATGGCAAGGGGTGCTAAGAATCTCCGGCCGAGATCCGGCTACCCCAACAATCACCGACGACTGGACCTGGCAACGTACAACACGCGCACGCTTCGGAACGACGAGAAGATCACCGAACTCGAAGAGGAATTGAGCGGGTTGCGATGGAGTATTATAGGGTTATCTAAAGTCCGAAGAGAGGGGGAGGACTCGATAATCCTCAAATCCGGTAACCTGCTCTATTGCCGAGAGGGTGACCGGCAGTCCCAGGTTGGTGTCGGATTTATCGTCCACAAGTCCCTTGTGAACAACTTGGTGAAGATCGAGAGTGTGTCGACCAGGGTGGCGTAACTTATACTCAGAATATCCTCAAATATTCGCTGAAGGTCATACAGATCTACGCCCCAACCTCGGCACACCCCTACGACGAGGTAAAGACCATTTATGAGGATATCTCCAGAACCATGCATGGTTCCAAAACTCACTTCACCGTTGTCATCAAGTCCCTCTTAAACTCGAAACTGGGAAAACGAGACGAGGATGATTGCAAGTGGGGTAATTTGGAGTTGGACGACGGAACCACCGGGGTCACCTATTGGCCAGTTTTATGGAGAAGGAGGACCTCTACATAATGAACTCCTTCTTCAGAAAGCGTGACCACAGGAAGTGGACCTAGCAAAGCCCCGATGGTGCAACTAAAAACGAGATCTGTGATCAATTCGGTGAAAACCGGGAGCGATCACCGCATGGTAAGAGGCACATTGAACATTAATATTAAGCTTGAAAGGTCTCGACTGATGAAATCCACGCTCCGTCCAGCACAGATCCAGGTTCAAAACCCCGAGAGCTTTCAGCTTGAAGTCCAGAATCATTTCGAGTGCCTAGGGAGCTCCGTGGACGAATACAGTGATGGGGTCGTGGAAGCTGTCCATACGGTCAGGTCTAAATTTTTCAAGACCCGTCGTACAGATAGAAACAAAAGCTCTCTGATCCTACCTCCAAGCTTATGAAGGAGAGGCGTGAGATGATCCTGCAATGCAAATATCTCTAAAGCCTTAAAAAAGGGAGTTCCGCCGCTTTAATACCGAGCTTATTAAACCCCAGCTCCCGAAATTGAAGACCGACAATGGCAGGTTCGTATCCGCCAAACCGGAGCTTTTGAGGAAGATCGAGACATTCCATGGGCAGTTGTACACATCAATCAGCAAGCCCGTTGCGTGTCTAGCAAACGGACCCAAGAGCTAGATTGACCCGACACTAGATTAGACAGAGCTAGATTGGCCTGTACGAGATTAGTATGGCTCTGAAACAGCTTAAAAACAACAAGGCGCCGGGTGATGACGGAATCACGACTGAACTCCTGAAGGCGGGTGGAAAATCGGTCCTTAAGGCCCTTCAGAAGCTGTTTGATTCCGTCATACTCGAGGGCAAAACGCCATAGGCATGGTGCAGGGGTGTGGTGGTACTCTTCTTCAAGAAGGGCGACAATGCCCGGCTGAAGAACTATAGGCCCATCTCACTTCTTAGCCTTTGTCTACAAGTTGTTTTCAAGAGTCATCACGAATCGTCTCGCGCGCAAGTTTGACGATTTACAGCCTCCAGAACAAGCTGGATGTTGGGATGTTTTTTTCTCGTCTCTCCCATGGTTGAGGTATTGTTGGATAGGCCATTCAAAAATATTAAGGGTCTGTGAAAACATTTTTCGATTCAGGGATCCGTTTGCGTAAAATTATGCTTTAAATTGCTAAATTTTGTTAGAGTCAAGTTCCCCCTCACCCTATCAGCTAAATGGTTGCTTTAAGATATGTGAAAAATTTCACGGCAGTTGTATATATAAGGAAGTAAAAGGAAAACTATCACAGCTGAGTAGGCTTTACAAATTTGCGAGTAATAGTTGACCAACTTATAAAAGGTACTTGAAAAAGTAAAAAAAAAAAAATATTTTCGTTGCGTTAAATATTTGCGTCGTATTTCGCTGCTTTCATTGTTTATGAGCTGAAGTATTTTTACCTAATTATGTTGGCGAATGTTGCTGTTTGTACGGAACCCTTGGTGCGCGAGTCCGACTCGCACTTGGCCGGTTTTTTATCTTTAAACTCAGATAAAAATTTAAAATGGAACCAAAACATAATACCAAGGTAACAAAAGTTACTTACCAACGAATCCCACACCTATATTTTTAATATGCAGCTTTGTAGCGCGTTCTTACACACCAAAGAATTTTTATGATAGGTGATCAAATTTAAATGCAAGTTGATGTAAAAAAATACGAATTCTAATTATCTGATGTGTCAAAGCTAACATTGTTCCGGTGCGAGAGAAAGAGAGAGAGAGAGTGTGTTATACAGGGCGAATAGCACTGTCTCTTTTTAACAACGGTATCAAGTTGGCATTGCACTTTAAATCCATACTATTGAATCTCACAGCCATCCTGATAACCCTTTATAAAATACTAGCTTCTGCCAGCGGCTTCACTCGTGTGATAATCGAAAATTATCCCGAGGGAACAAATTCCCGGGATTAAAAGTATCCTATGTGCTATTCTTTATTATTTTCATTTATTAAAAATGAATAAATTAAAGAAGTAAGACAAGATAATATTAGTAAGATTTCGCAATTTACGTTATTCTTCGAAAATAATCTTCACTCGTATCATAATACTAGCTGTGCCCGCGGCTTTGCTCCCGTCAACTGCCTACCCTAGGCAGGTACAGACTGCTGTAACGTAACATGCAATGTAACTTAGAAGGTGCATTTCATAAGTATGGACGCAGCCCGCGCACGAACCGAGCATGTTCCTCCTTGAATCTGTTTCCGGCATGCACGCGGCGAACATAGCTCAGTCTGCCGAGAACACGCGAAGAGAATGGATCGTGATGACCAATTACTGGCTACGTTGATTGTCGGTGCTTCATTATTAATAGTGAATCATGTGATAAAAAAATGACGAAGACATCGACGTTGGTGGCGTACAGTCAGAGAGCTGGTGCAAAATTAATGGCCAACATGAGATTAATCGGACAATTTCAAAATTTCACAAGGATGGCTACAACGGCAACGACATTTGAAAATCTAATCAGATTAGTCGGACCAAGAATTTATCGGAATCGCACACATTTAAGGGCCCCAATTTCAATCCATGGCAGACTGGCAATAATACTTCGTTTACTAGCTAATGGTGACTCTTACACAAGTGTTTATAATACACCTTCAGAGTATCGACACAAATAAATAAAAAAATAAAAAGTATTTTATTATCAGGTCCCAAGGCCCATAGGGTATTAGTATTACATCTTACTTAAAAACTATGTTAGTAACATGTAGGAACACTCAAAAATAATAAACAAAACCACAATCACAGGAAGGTTTAACAGGCTTTGTTGTCAACATTTATCCTGATAAACCTCCCCATCGTAGGCCCATCTAGCCTCTCTGCAAACACCCTCAGAATGCTGTTGCTGCTTCCCCTCACTCTGGATATTACTGAGGCAACTTTCTTCCGCATTATCGCAAAATAAGCGTCAATGTGCGCATCAGCGAACATACCTGATGCACTACAGTAAGGTGGAAGCCTCAACAGCGCCCTGAAGGTATTGTTGTATTGAATGCGCAGGGCATTGTCTGCTCTATTGACATGCCACCTTAATTGTATTATTTTATTTATTATAGCTTGCTTATGTTAATTTTGTACGCCAGATATTGGCAAAACATAGTGCACATATTTTAACAATATACCAACTGTAACCATACCTATGTTTTACAAAATAAATGATTGATTGATTGCTTTTCGGGTATGGTTATCCCAAAGGTTGCTGGTGAAAAATGTTTGGCAGTAGGCCTTAAAAAGAGTTACTTTGACCGCCACTGAACAACCATGAAAAATGTGCACACCATATTTCCCCTCACAGCCAGTGCCCTGCACTCCCTTTCCATATCCAAGTCGTCTTTTAATTCCTCCGTAACAATGTGGCCTAAATATTTAAGTGGGCAACTCTCTTTAAAAGTGAACCATTTAGTTTTACAGGAGGAACAAATGTTGGATTTTTATTCCTACCTCGAAACACCAAGAAATCACTTTTTGTAGGATTATATTTTAGCCCGTGCTGTTTGGCATATCCTTCACAAATGGAGAGTAATTTTCTAATTCCACTGATAGTAGGGCTCAGAAGCACCATGTCATCTGCATAACTTAAGTTATTTAAACATACTCCATCTATATCGCATCCGACATGCATATTGCTGAGCTCAACATTAACATATATATTAAAAAACCTCGGGGAAGTTAGACCTCCTTGCCTAACTCCACACTCAAGTTTACATGGGTCAGACAACGCGTTAGACCATTTGACGAAGTTCCTCTGCTTGTCATACTAAAAAGATAATGTGGACACTAATGCAGTTGGAACACCTGTCTCCAGAAGCTTCTCCCAAAAGACATTATAAGACAACAGGTCGAAGGCCTTAGAAAGGTCCAGGAAACAAGCATACACAGGTGTTTTCCTATCAGTATAATATTTGACAGTTTGCTTCAACGCAAGTTTAGCACTCTCAGTAGATAGCCCAGCCCTAAAACCAAACTGTGTGTCTTGTAACTGGATGTACCTACCGAAGTGTGAGTCGAGCACACTGTCAAACACTTTGGCTATCACAGTTTCCAGTGAAATTGGCCTGTAGATGCCTTTGTCTGCTATGTCCCCTGTCCGATTCTTCACAATAGGTACAACAATTGTATCCAGTAACTCCTGAGGTAAATAAGAGTGACCCAAACATAAATTGAACAACATAGTCAACATTCTCGGCAGATGTATACCAGCATTTTGAAGCAAACCATCCACCAAATCCTTAGCAACATACATTAGATAATGATAAAACATATACAAATAGCAAATAAAGATAAATGGTAAATTAATGGTCCGAGGCACGCGTCCTTCAAAGGGCGACCTAACACACAATTGCCCTCAATGCTCTTCGCCGAAACGATCCAATTCAGTTCACTATCAACTTGCTGATTGATCAATCGTATTCATGGCGTCATCATATGAATGAGCATAATATTCCACATTAGGTTATAATTAATCTGCTACAACCGGAACTACCTACCGGAATATCACGCCTTTAAGTTGCGGCGACGCTTGGGGGAGGCCTATGTCCAGCAATAGACCTCTTCCGGCTGAAATGATGATGACTCGAGCTTTCCTAAGTATTTATGATTGTAAGGCACAGCGAAATAAATGCAAACAAAGTACTCCCTTATAATTATAAACAGATAAATGTTAGGGCAAAATCTGGATAAAGTAAGTATAACTTGTTCAACAAATCCTACAATGGAGTACAAACTGTTGTTTTGATTGACGGAGGACTTAGCCGACCGACGGCGCGTGCCACGAATCCTAGGATCCACGAATCGTAGCTAGGTGGTTCCGGGAGACAAGCTCTAACGTACGGAGACCAGGTGAAGGCCGGAAGCGTTGTATTTCGTCTTACGTCGACCGTTTTATCGTCAAAAATGTCCTTAGAGACTGGTTCATGACGGCAACTCAAGCACGCAACCATCGGAGGTGGTTACGACAAATTAGTTTAAGCCTTCGTCATATCACAACGACTCTTGTAGCCAAAATAAGTTTTTAAGAGGACGTGGTCACAATCAATCAATATCGAGCATCGATCGAGTATTGATCATGGTCAATATCGAGCTCTCAACAAAAACAAAATATACATGGTAAATATCCCGAAACAAATATTAATTCTAATGACTCTTGTAGCCAATCAAATGCGTCATAAGGCGCCATGCCACGAAACAACACGTAAGTATGTTTCAAAGTTTGCCCCATATGCAAGGGTGGAAACAGTAGTGTAACAAAGTAGCTCCATAATGATTTGGGGTGGCATCACTTACGGGGATCGTACGGCCTTGGTTATTTTTGATAGAGGAGTTATAATTCTGATGAGGCCCACTGGAAGCGACCACGTCTCAGAGCCATAGGTCATCACTGACAACACACACTGGTCACAGACTTTCGTCATGAGACAGTGTGGTAAATTGGACGAGAAGATTCCGCACAACTTCACGGACCAAATGAATATTAGCCCTACCCAGCTGGATCGTCCCAGGTAGACATAGTCGTCCACAACTTCGAGTGTAGAGTCTCCGACCTTGTAAGGGACTTTGTGTAACGGATTGATGACCAGATTTTTCGATATCGCTTGTCAATCCCATACAATTTTGCCTTGTTGAAAAATTAAAAATGTTGCATTGCATAATGTTAGGCTCAAAGATCGAAAATTGGCAAATTTTGCAAATTGACGTCGGCGCCATCTTGGATTTTGGTTTTGACTCCATAATCGTTATTAGCGACCCCGAAAACCATGAAAACGATACCCACCCAAAAACCGCCCTCGGTAAGTGTTCCTTAACCAGGGGACTTCACCACCCCAGCCGCTCAATGTCAAACACTGACCCATCCAAAAACCGACCTTAGTAAGTGTTATTTAACTTGGCGTCTTCACAACCCCGGCCGGTTAAGAGAAATACACTAACCCATCACACAGCACAGTACATGTGTGAGTACTTTTAATACTTTATGCCTGTAGGTGGTATAGTGTATAGTGCTATTCTGGGTGCATCGTCCTCACATGTATGAATTTAAAACCTATGTTCCTAAATATAGATAAAAAACTATTTTTTTTTAAAAGAGTAAGTATTTCTGTGCATTCTTCACCATAACAAGCTCCTTTCCGAATGCACCGTAGAATATTTTTTTATGTACCGTTCAATATTGCCGCTTGGTGGCCTAGTTGAAATAAAATATCTTTGTCTTGTCTTGTCTTCTCTTGTCATCCAAAAACCGACCTTGGCACGTATTGCTTCACAACAATATCACCTATCCTTCGCGAATTCGGGTTGTAGTCGCACCAGTTGGCGCTCAGAACGCGTTCTGGCTTTTTGCACTGCCAGAATGCATTGTGGTCGAATATTGTGAAAGCCACAATACGTTCTCACCTATTTTTTCGCTCAATGAGCATTTTCAATCTTTGAGCCTAATACGTATACAAAATGAGACTGTAGAATTGTACTCCTGTACTCCTGAGTAAAATTCTACAGTCTCATTTACCCCTCCAGATATACTCCTGTAAATCTCATCAGGATAGGTCCTTTAGTGAAACAGTAAAACCACCACGAGAGTTTTCAAAACTTTATTTTAAGCAAAAATTACAATAAGAAGGGGAAGAGGAGGAGGAGGTCATCATAAAAATTGCGGATCAACAATCAGGGGGGTGAGTCAAATTATCCAAAGAGTTTAACAAAAGTTAGAACATTATGGAAGCACTTTATACAAAAGTAAAATATGAAGAAGTGACAAAAATTAAAATCATGTATAGTATAGGTACTATTACAAAAGATACACTTAAACAGGCAGATAAATAGGTAGACATAGGGTCAAATAGTCGGCGATGCTTTTTCAACACATTTAGTTTTTGAGGTTTCACCGTAATCTCCGGCATGGTTACCATGCTGTAATAACCCACCTGCAGCGATCATATTCATTGTTGACACTGCCGTTGTGGCCCCAAAGTAGTCTGTCGCCATAACCATCCGTGTTCACATCCAGTTTGAATCCTTGACCATATTCATAATTTATTATGAAGAACAACAGAGTACCATTTATAACTAAAGGTTCTAAATAATATCTATGCCTGTCTTCGTTGGAATTAGACGATCCCCAAACTTTTCTGTCTCCGTAACGGTCCACACTTACGTCCAATTTTAAGTACATATTGCAAGGAATATTGTAGAGTTTGAAGGTGAGACCGTTGCTACTCCACACGGGGAGGATCTTCCAGCTCACTCTCTCACTATTTATTCTATAATGGTTATTGTCACCCCAAGCAAGTCTGTCATTATAATAGTCAGTGTTCACATCGAGTTTCAGAGGCTGTTGGTATTTCTTATTGACTATCGTCACAGCATCTTCGTTAAATATGTGTTGAAACGACTTGGGGAAATGATTGCGAACAATATCAGCAGCGCCCCCGTGCCACAGCTTGTACGCAAAGGACATGACGTTTCGTGGAGAAACGCCGATAAGTCTAGTTACAATATCGTTGATGGATTCCCCACCGTTCGCCACTCCGAAGCTTTTGGCCATAGTCACTGCAGTGTCATAGTTGCCGTTAACGACATTATTGTATAAATCATCCTTAAGGTTGCTGGTACTAATAAAAGCCACGTGACTATCATAGTATGTCAATCCTTGAAGTTCATGGGGCAGGGTAGCATTTGGACCAGGGATCAGACCTTTTTTCCTCAATTCGACAGCAAGCTCTGAGATCGCCTGAGAGTCGCTCTGCACTCCGTATACGATTACCTTGCCATTGTCGATGTTGACGATACGCGCGATGTCCTTAGCACAGCTGCTGGTGATACTTGCTCCTGCGATGGTCACGGTGAGGACGGAGTTGTCTTTGATGTAGCTGCTAGTGTCGCAGTTGTCATCAATGCGGACAGGGATCCTGTTCGGTATCTTCCTGTCCAGGTCCGGGCCGCTGCTGACCAGTTGGTACTGATGGTTCACATTGTAGCAGTTTGAGAAGCCGCGAATGCCTTCTTCAGATACAACCTTGCCCTCACCCCAGTAGTCAACATGTTCAATCAAATTGTTAAGGGAGGACGGTATCTTCAGCAAGTCGTACTCTCCTAGGTAAGGAACCTCGGAGTAAGGAAACTGCTTATTAATATTGGTGTTGTAGTTTGGTCGTTCGGCTTGCTTCCAGACAGTAATGGAACGCATTTTGATGTAAAGTGCGTAGTTGAATCTATGGACAGTGAAAAACAAATATTTATAAGAATACTAAAAACCGGCCAAGTACGAGTCGGACTCGCGCACGAAGGGTTCCGTACCAGTATCGCAAAAAACGGCAAAAAAATCACGTTTGTTATATGGGAGCCCCACTTAAATATTGATTTTATTCAGTTTTTAGTATTTGTTGTCATAGCGGCAACAGAAATACATCATCTGTGAAAATTCCAACTGTCTATCTATCACGGTTCATGAGATACAGCCTGGTGACAGACAGACAGACAGACGGACCGTGGAGACTTAGTAATAGGGTCCCGGTTTTACCCTTTGGGTACGGAACCCTAAAAATTTACTAGTTTACTTTGAGACAACTGTGTAATTAGCTAGAATAAGTTTTTCCAATAAAAAAAATGTTTTTTTAAACAAGCCTTTTAGCTTATCATGCATTGTCATCCAAACCAAACGTGTATGAAAAAAATCATCTTAATCGGTTGAGGATAACTGCTTTAAAATTCAGTTGCAAGATTTGACCCGAACACACTTACATACATACAAACATACATTGCAAGTTAATAAAAAGCTTGTAAAAAAGGTACTTACCAACGCAGTATACACCTATGTCTGTTTGGGTTATCAACATGTAGCAGCTGTATATATACGAAAAGATTGTCTTTCAAGGCACACTCACAGTTATCAGTACTAACCGCAAATTTCATACAAAAACAGACAATTTTGGGCACATAAGCCGCAAAATGATAAGTTACCTACGCCAACGTAATGATAACATAACCTAATTCACATGATGCCTATTGGCAAATTTCTAAAGTACACCAACAATGGAGAGAGGAAGTTTTCGAGATATTTGGATATAAAGTTCTCATATATCTCGCATAAATGCCTCCAAATGTCTCAGCAATTCAAGTCTCTTATTACGATATATACCTACATTCCAGTTTCAATAACTTTTCTGTGTTAGTCGACAAATTAACTTCTATTACAAAATAAAAAGTCAAAAGAAATTCATAGATATGCTGCCTCGGATAGATATCCGCTGCTTATTTTTTTTTCTTTAATCTTTACATTATAAATCATACCTCAATATATCCCTGTAGGTGGACCGTGGTCCTCCACAAAGGCTCCGAAAATCTAATGGTTGCGAAAAATGATCAGTGTGGCGACGCTTGAGGTAGACCTTTGTCCAGTAGTGGACGTCTTTCGACTGAAATGACGATGATGATGATGATGATGAATCTATGCAAATGCATGATCTATCAAAAATCAATTTAACCTTTCCGAAACGGAATGCAATTCCGAAGCTGCAGAGCTCGATCTCCTTGAAGTGTATTCCCGGCCTTGCAATGTACTTCGTACTAATTAATTATTCTTTGATTTACGTAACTGCAAAATGTGTCATTTCTTATTTAGGGCTCAAAAATAAAGAAAGAGATATCTTCATCGTAATCAAAACCTCACGCTCGTGTTCACCGAAGGGGGAAGGCTGAGTCGTTTTATTAAAGCCACATGTGGCCAGTTGCAGTAGAAGCGTCGACGTTAACTATCTGGTTGCAGATGCAGCTGAATACAAGTGTTTTACATGTAGCCTTGCCTAGCTGAACTCCACAATGTGAGCCGACTTACAAAAAGATTTGAGGTCAACGCTTATAGGGTTTGAGGAAAGATATTTGTAAAAAAACATTAAATTTCGTTACTTTCAACAGTCTCTTATACAGGTGGAGATTTTTTAAGTGGACGTGGATGGTCAAATCAAAAACTATGGGGAAAAGCGAAAAACACTCAAAGGACTCACTTTTTTTTTGTAGGAAATATACGAAGACTCTTGAAGATGACATGAAACAATCTTTAGCGAATATTATAAACGTAACCACAATTCATGTAATATAAAGCACAATGCTTGAGATATCGAATCAGGCTATTTGTTAAAAAAAATGGCAATTATTTCATCACCTAAGGTATAATAGGGAGGTACAAGCAGCTGTCCCGCGCCGCTAAAGTGAGTTGGGGATTGGACGCACAGATCATACACACGATCTACACTGCTATGATTGAGCCCATAATAACGTACGCGGCCGCAGACTGCGCTCTCGCTACGAAGAAGCTGGGAATACGGAAGAAGCTAGGCTTGGTCCAACGAGGATTCGTCCAGAAGCTCTGTAAATATTGCCGTACTGTCCCCCTGAACACGGCACTGGTTCTGTCCGGCTACTACCTCTAGATCTGCGTATACAGGAGGCAGCCGCCCTGTACGAAGCGAGGAGAGGGTCATCCCGGTTTGTGCCAGGAAATAGAGAGATCGAAAGTGCGGTAAGGTTTGCAGAGACTCCTCATCCAGCTACACAAATGCCTCTGGAGTTCATGTGCCTGGCAGCCCAACAGTTGCTAGACAGCAACAATGTGCAGGCGGAGCGAATCTTCAACGACGGCAGCAAGATTGAGGGGAAGGTCGGCGCCGCATTATCCATTTGGGATAATGAAGGCGAAGTGCGGAACCTCAAACTTAGCTTAGCCGCGTACTGCACAGTCTACCAGGTGGAAATCCTGGCCATCTGCAAAGTGACGAACTCGATCCTCACGCAGCAAGAGACGAGCTATGGTTTGCACAGTGATTTATTGTCAGCATTGCAGACGCTTGCAAACCATGGCTCTCTCCATCCCCTGGCGGTTCACGCGCAAGCCAATTTGGCTCAAACCCTGGGCCAGAGCAAAGCTGTGTCTTTGTTCTGGATCAAGGCCCACGCGGGCCTGCCGGGGAATGAGCGAGCGGACGAGTTGGCAAAAAAGGCAGCATTGTCGTTACGGAGGAAGCCGGACTACGGACTACCAATGTCCGGTGTCATTAATCAAACGACAGTTCCGTTTGAATCGCTTGATGAATGGAACGGAATATATGTGTCAGGTGAGACAGCCTCAGTGACGAAAATGTTTCTTCCGGATGGCATAGCGGCTTTCCGTATTATAAAAACAGGTGCGGCCCACAGGCGTTCTCACGCAGGTTTTGACGGGGCACGGCGGGTTCTCTGAATACTTGAATCGCTTCAAGTGTAAGGAGAGCCCATCGTGCGTCTGCAATCCAGGCGTGGCAGAGACTGTCCAGCACATACTTGTAGATTGCCCGTTATTTATCAGGGAACGCTACCAACTCGAATGTGAGCTGGACAGTAGACTGACGAAGGAGAGCTGCTTGGGCTCATGACTAAGCAACACAGGCAAAAGTTCCTGGTGTACTGTGTAAACGTGGTCTCCACAGTCATTGCGCACACCGCACTGTGTTTTAATCATTACAACTAATAATTGAAGTAGGTATGTTACTTGTGTCACTTTTATTTGTATAATGTATTTTTCCTGTTTCTTATTTTTTGTATGTCGGCACCTTAAATTGTTTCCAAATACCTACATGTAAATTAAAAAATATTGTGATTTTGTGTGTTGTGCTGTGTCTTTTGTGTGCACTGAATAAAGAGTTTATCTATCTATCTATCTATCTATCATTGCACGAAACCGAAGCTGAAGCGGCACTATGCTTCACCAGTATTAATATAATGTTTTGTAAGAAGCATAGAAATAGCACGCACATAACTGTAATGATGAAAACAGATTGTCTGTATGGTGAAAAGCACTTTTTCACCTCAGCACCTCAAACAATCTCAATTTTGGCCCATACATTGGGGCAAAGGCTCAGCTGGCTGCCAAAAAGCTGGGAATCCTTGCAAAGGTGAGAAGGTACTTCACGCCAGAACAGCTGCTCAGCTTGTATCAAGCGCAAGTTCGATCATGCATGCAATAAATAAATAAATAAATAATAAATGGAGTACTGTTCTCATCTCTGGGACAGATCTGCCAAATACAAGCTTGATACACTAGAGTCGATCGAAAAGCGGGCCAAGAAGCTCATCAGCGATGAGGCACTGGTTAAGTCAAAGCTTGAACATCGTCGCCGAGTTGCCAGCTTGTCGGTTTTTATCGGTTACATTTCGGGGAGTGTTCGATGGAATTGCATGATCTAATTCCGCCCAGCCCGTTTCATCATCGGACTACCAGACGTACGGCGATGCGCCATCAGTACATAGTGGACATCCCACCCATACACACTAAACGTTATGAGAATACTTTTATTATACGTACAGCTAAGGAGTGGAATTCCCTGCTGGAATCTGTGTTATCCGATAGCTACAATCTAGGGGTCTTTAAGTCAAGAGTAAAAAGGTTATTACATTCACGCGGTCGAAACCGCTGGCAGAAGCTAGTAATAAATAAATATGAATGAATCCAGTGAGTCTGCTGTTTAACACCGGAAGAATTGAAGCCGTATGTAAAACATGCAGAATTAAGTTTCCCGCCTGAAAAGTCGAGAAAAATATCTAAAAGCTTATGATATTTTTAAGCAATGGAGACTTAAAAAGGGTGCAATTATACTTTTTCGGAGACTGCACTGTTATCGTACTTCATAGATTTAACACAAACGAGGAAACCATCGTTAATGTGGAGTATTTACTCAATGTTGAAAGACACAACAAAGACAAAAGATGATGTACCATTTTACCTTTAGGTAATATGTTCTCGCTGCTGAGGTGAAAAGTTGTATGTGTTACACGAGACCAAAGTTATTTGCATCTCGTGTCTTTGAATCCTTCGTTTACTCAGGAATCAAAATCAGCACTCGCAGGAAAAACCAACTTTGCTCTCTTGTTGCACAAATAACTATTGTGCTTCTCATCCCTATTGTAAGGCATAATTTACATTTTTATTATCTTTCTCTAGATTTCCGCGAAAGTTTTCCGCGCGTTTTTTTTTCAAAATCTTCTGGTTCGATTCCGGTCTAGGAATAATGATTTTTCAAAAATGTATTGATGCAGTTTTGGTTTCGATTTTTCAAAAATTTATTGATGCAGTTTTTTCAAAGGAGTCACGAGGCCGATTTTGATGTATTTTACATCAAAATCGGCCTCGTGACCCACTCCACGCCCACTTTAAAATCTCACCCTGTATATATAACAACTAAATTCCAATTCAAACAATATCATAGTTTTCTTACTATTTAAATTCACGTTCCTATTAACTTATAGAATGCACATGCACAATGCATGTGTCAAAAAAGTAGGGCAGCTAGAAACCATAACTCTGAACTGCATTTTTTTAATTATATCTATACTTAATAATATATTATTTTTATTATCTATACTAATATTATAACGAGGAAAGATTAATTTCTTTGTTTATTTGTACCGAATAGGCTCCGAAACTACTGGACCGATTTAAAAAATTCTTTTACCAATAGAAAGCTACATTATTCCTGAGTGACATAGGCAATTTTTTATCCCGAAAACGGGTCCTGTGGGGTGGTCCACGGGAGCGAAGCCGCGGGGAACAGCTAGTTTTCTAATAAAATTTGTGTAACTCGCCTATCTTCAATTAGTCAAGGAACACTAAATATGTTACCAAAGAGTTCTTAGCACATTGCACGTCAAAGGCGGCCGGCTATAGAATACTAAGTACCTATCAGTTCGCTCCCTTATCCGTTCAGTAGCCGCGCGAAAGCCTTACCGGGTAAACGCGACTCAAGGTTGCGAAGGACGTAAACAACACTCAGTGTATCGAAACTTGTACACTGGTCGTTAATCAGTGTCATTAGTTCGCGAAAATTTAGGCTGTGGCTTACTGACGGGTACAGGATTTCTTGCGGAAAGATTCAATTAAAGTCAATAAAGTTTTTTTTTTACGTGGATTAAAAATATTGTTCGCGGATTGAGGCCCTGTCTTATTTATCCGTTAATTAAATTCTTAGGTTGTAATTAAAAATTACTTGCACTTGAAAGCTCTTTCGATTGTTTCTTTGGTACCGCCGATTGCTTTCTTTGAGAAACTAAAATTCTCAAACCAAGTAACTTCTAATTTTCAAGATGTACGGATGGTTACTGGAAAGTGTTCAACACTTCATAGTGGTAAGTTTTCGGATTATATTTTCCTATAGGAACTTACACAAATATATGTACTTTATTATTAATGTTTACTGTCCCGAACAACGTGAGGAAACCGACATGTCCTAGAACCAAAAACTCGAAGGCATGCGCGTGGTGGATTACGGTCCAGTCCCTCTCAAAGATAGGAGGGCTGTGTCCCAGCAGTGGGCACATTAAAAGGCTGATGATGATGATGACTGTCCTTCCCACTTCTAGTTTATGATCTTTCTAATACCTAGTCTTATCGTAGACATCGCTGACAACGATGAAGGAATAAATCGTGAGGAAACTGAGTTAAAAGAAATGCATTATTTTAACTCTTGTAATTATGAAAATCGTTTGTAGTTTTACTGAATTCCTTAAAGTACTTAAAACTAGACCTGTATTGTATATTTTAAGGCCATAAAACTCTCAATCGAGATGTATCGATTATGATTTAAATAATTTGTATGAAGCCCTAATTCGTCTACGAAATTGCGACGGGAGATGATAGAGTTCGTCGACGACCATAACCACGCTAGGGAATACTTATATATACTAATCTCAATACTGTCTCGATGACGAACTCGTCGAGTAGTACAGCCAAAAAACTGTCTCTTATAGAATAGCATAGTTGGCAATATAGTTAACGAAGTAGGAGTTTAATTGCCAACCCACCTTGAGCAAGCGCGGTGATTACTTGGTGGTGGCTCGTGTCTTCTCTGTATGAGAAGAGACGCTAAGGCCTCTTAGTGCATAGTCCTTTAGTGATACAGTAACAGAATTGTATTATTATTATTGTGATCATTTTCTTATAAACTTAAGCTCATCATTTCTGCGTTTCCCAAGCATGCATCCACGTTTTTAGGGTTCCGTACCCGCAGGGTCCAAACAGAACCCTATTGCTGTCACTCATGTGTCAGTCTGACCGTCTGTCTATCTGTCCGTCGTATGTTACACGGGTTTTAGGGCCAAACGGTTGTAGCTACAGTCTTAAAATTTTCACAGTATAACCATCTTGTTGGCCCAAAGCCATGCAAATTGACAAAAAATATTTTTAAGGGAAGCTCCCATACAGATAAAGGGGGCAGGAAAATAAAATGTTGACTCACCCCATCGAGTGGGGTATCGTTTAGAACTCGTTGAGTAAATAAATACTGTATATTTTATTTTTATAAATATCGGAAAACAAAGGAAAGAGATAGAATATAATATATAGATTTATTTTCGGTTTGGTACGGAACCCTAAATGTGTGAAGTCCGACACGCACTTGGCCGGTTATTTTTTGTTAGGTAACTACTTATTATAGTACAAAAATTGATAGTAGAAAATTAACAATAGTAGGAAATAATTCCGCCATTGCGTTATAGTCCCTACTTTGGTTACGGTTACATATTTCCGTTATGTGGTAGAGCGATATGTAGTTACAATGTGGGCAGCGAAGTGAAAAAACAAAACCCTAAATGTAGTTAACAAAATACCTTGTTCAGAACCGTGCGTAGGAAATTTGTAAATTGGTGGTTGAAATTATTTATCTCGGTCACTTGATTTAAACTAAAAACTGTCATAAGTAAGTAAGTATTTGAGAATGTTAATTATTCGTCAAAAGTTATGAGTTTTTAATCGATATCTGGCACATGTGGCACCAAAATGAACATTTAGGTACATATTTAAATTTAAAAAAGAGTTACCGCGGCCCTGCCACAAGCAAATGAAGGAACACGGGCGGGTTTTAGTCAGTAAAAGTCTGACACGGCCTCACGCTTCACCCAGAGCGGGAAAAATAAAGAATTTTTTCAGCTGCCGTATTTATTTATTAACTTTTTCCCGCGGCTTCTTCCCCGTGGCCTAGCCCGGAAAAACCATGACATTATTCAAGTTTAAAATCCTCTGACACTAAGTAATAGTAGCTTTATAATAGTCAAAGTTTTTTTTGTAACCGGTTCATCCACATATATTAATTACCCTTTACAAACATACCATTTTTAACCCCAGACAGAAAAAGAGGTGTTATAAGTTTGACGTGTATCTTTGTGTATATGTCTGTGGCATCATAGCTCCTAAACATATGAACCGATTTTGATTTAGTGTTTGACAGATATTGTATTTTACTAGTTAAATTATGTTGTTTAAGGAGGTATTTGTATCGGGGGTATTTAAATCTTTACGTGTATCTCTTTACTAGCTATCCCACGTGGCTTCGCTCCCGTCAACTGGCTACCTACCTAACCTACATACACGAATGTTGCGTAACTTTAACCGCTTACGCAGCGCACGCAACGGAAGCTGTCAAAAAGGAATAATTTTGCCCGTTTTTGCAACATTTTTCATTTATGCTCGGCTCCTATTGGTCGTAGCGTGATTTTAACCTACCTCGATAAATGGACTATCCAAAGAAAAAAATAATTTTTCAATTCCTGAGATTAGCGCGTTCAAACAAACAAACTCTTCAGCTTTATAATATTAGTATAGATTACGACATTTCTAGATAGGCTTTTAATTGACTCTACCTAAGTCTAAACTCTAGTGCATCATCAACTTTATGTTAGAACTAGTCTGTTGCTAGAACACTCGGAAAATGGCAAACTGAGCGTTCCTTTGATCTACCTTAGGTTCTGCCATTTTCACAGATTCTATTTTGAAAACTGTTTCGTCCCCTGTAAGAAAAAAATCTTGATATAAGAAAAAAGAAACACCTTAATTTAACAGTTTTTAATTAATAATACTATACCGTTACCGTAGATACGAGCATAATAATTAAAAATAAAAATAATTAGAGATCATTTCACACCATACCTCAGATTTTATTTTCCTACTAACATTTAACAATAAAAAAATATTAATAAAAATTATATTTTTATTTCCACATCAAAATACAGTGACTGTCATTATACGTAACCTTGTATGGAGAAGGGTGACTAAGATAGGTAAGGCCCTGTATTACAGATCATCCATTTTACTCTTATTAAGGCGATGATAGCTCAGTGGTAGTGACGTCGGATACCGAGACGAAAGTCGCGGGTTCGAATCCTACAATGAGCTTGAGCTTTCGGTGAAGGAAAACATCGTGAGGAAACCATAGCATGGTGGTAGGGTACTTTGTAGTACCCGCCTGGCTGGTAACCACCCTCAAGTTGAAAATCTGTCGCCAAGCACCTTCCGGTGTGTTCCGACAGCAGCACTTGAGAGCCAGTTCCCTTCTAGGCTTTGTGTGCTTACCACTATCGGCCACATCATCACTGACCACGGTGAGATTGTAGTCAAACACAGGCCTATACAAAGAAAAAAAATTAAAAAAAATACTCGTATAAAGGAAAAATTAACCATGAAATAATTTATTTTGTGTTTTTGTATTTTCTTTTCTCTTTATTTGCCAGTAGTAATTCGAAATTTAACTCTCGGGAACATACTATATCGGCCGATAACACGAGATTGATTTATCAAGCATCAACTTACAAACATTCACGTTATTTTAGGAAGTACGATTCTGTGGCTCGCATATGAGAAACAAACAAACTTTACGATGTCACTCTTGATCCTTTGACTTCCTGGCGAGTATCTGACGAACTAAACAATAATAAAAAGAATAATAAAACTCTTTTATTATTTCATTATTACCGTAAGATTTTTACAGCAAAGATTGTTTCATGACGTAATAATGTTCTCTTCTGAGTACGTTAATTTTCTTATTACGCTAAGGGAATTTGACGAAATTTCTTTCTATAGCCCGGTAGTAAAAATTCTCTTTGCTCCATTAGTTAGGAAACCAAAAAATATTGGATACCTTATTTTTTCATTTATCACGTAAATAAAAAACCGGCCAAGTGCGAGTCGGACTCACGCACGAAGGGTTCCGTACCATTATCGCAAAAAACGGCAAAAACACGTTTGTTGTATGGGAGCCCCACTTAAATATTTATTTTATACTGTTTTTAGTATTTGTTGTTATAGCGGCAACAGAAATACATCATCTATGAAAATTTCAACTGTCTAACTATCACGGTTCATGAGATACAGCCTGGTGACAGACAGACAGACGGACCGCGAAGTCTCAGTAATAGGGTCCCGATTTTACCCTTTGGGTACGGAACCCTAAAAATGACGACGATACAATACCTACCTACACTTTTAACATAGAAATGGCGTCCTAATATTCCTGAACTTTGTTTGTTTTTTGTATTGATTTGTTGAAGCAAAAAATACGTGTATAATATTTTATAATTATTTAATTAACGGACCAAATATTTTTTATATCGAGGAAACATCCTTATTCTGATTAGTACTAAGTCAGCCCAAGCACAGGGTCAGCCAGCATACATTGATTGCGGGCACGATAATCGTAAGTGTACGTAGTCGCAGCGGAAAAAAGAATTTATTAATTTCAGATAATTAGTGTATGACATCGTGTAATTGTGTATAGTAAGTACAAATTTGTGTATCCAACCATTGCGGAGCTATTCAACAAAAACTGTTTCCGCTGGAACTACGTCATCCTAGCGGCACATTTCTTTTTCCTATACACGTAGATGAAAAAAAATACATTCAATAATTAGTGTGAAACGAGAGATAAATGTGTATGCTTAAATGGAATTTGTGTGACATAAAACTGCGAAGATAATCAAGTTGCCGCTGCGCTGACGTTTGGCTATTTGATGAAAATCATATAAAACGGCTTATTGCATAGGTCATTTATTATGTATGTTGTTTGGGTTGTTTTGGTATGTTTATTATATCTCTTTAATTATTTAGTGTAATGAGCTGAAATTTTACATGTGAATAATTGCATTAATACACTAACTATCGACGTCGACACGACGACGTCATACACTAATTATCTGCTTATATGAAATTAATAAATTCGACTTTTTTTCGCTTCGACTACGTACACTAATCGTAATGGCGTATCTAGTTGCTGATATTCTGTGTTCTGTCAGAAATTCTATATAACTACGGGGATATATAGTAACTAAGTAGTAAACATTGCTGAGAGAGATGTAACGTTGTCGTCGGGTTCATAACTTAAATAATCTGAACTAAGCTCTCATCACGTCTTATGAGGCCTTAAGTCGAATATTATGACCCAGACTCGGTATGAAGTGGCATTTTTAACCGACTTCAAAAAGGAGGAGGTTCTCAATTCGATTGGTATTTTTATTATGTAAGTACACTGATTACGCTAAGATTTATGATCCGGTTTACGTGATTTTTCTTTAGTTTGATGCGGAATAGTTGCCATTTGGTCCCATGAAAATTTAACATAGTTTGGCCCAGTAGTTTTCATTTTATGAACATTTTTGTTTAAGTGGACAAGGTAATATTTTTTTTTTTTGCCATACGTTGCCCCACACTAGGAGTTTCTTCCTGTATCGTGGGTGCGTTTACAAACATATTAACTCACATACACAAACACCCAGAGCCGGAACAACTATCTGTAGGTCATGCAAATATTTGTTCCGTGCGGGAATCGAACCCGCGACACGCAGCGCAGCAGTCAATTGCTCAACCACTGTGCCAACCGTGCGCCCCAACATGCATGCGTGCATTTTAGTTTGTGTACGGCTTTTTTAGGAGTTTTCATTTGGGTAATCTATTCTGGCATTACTATGGGCATTATAGGTACCTTAATATAGAACTTGTCCATTATGTACCACCAAAAAGGGAAAAATAAAAAACAAAACCGACTTCTAATTTATTTAAAAAAATTCTATTTGTAGTGTTTTCCTTTAGAAGTCGGTTTTATTTCTTGGATAAAAAGATTTTTTTGGTCTATATGAAACTTGGTAGGTTTATGCAAATGTTTATGAAATAGCTTGGGAACCTACGATGAGTAGTATAACCTAAAAATGGAGTTGATATAGTCATCGGCACGTAACATGGCAAGAGTCATTAGATGCGCACAAGTCATTTTTTAGGTCTCTTTGGTTGACAAGCGGGACGCGGGGTACGTTTAGCACCGTTCCGAGCGCGCGATTGGTTGGTCAGTTGACACAAGGATCGACTGACCAATCAAGTCGCGTCCACGTCCCGTTCGCTCTATACGGTGGTTGGTCAGTTCGCGCACTATGCGCAAGTTTACCGACACTACGCCAAAACCTTGCCAAGTTACGTGCCGATGACTATATTTACGAATATCTGATTACTGCTGCGAGTTTAAAATACTGGATAAGCAGTTGAATTTCAGGAGTCTGGGTAGAGATCTTTAAGATAAGATTTAATAATTTACTTCAAGGTAAGCATCCTTCATCGATCACGTCATCGCTTAGGTACCATCAGATGATATTATGTTTTGCTTACAGCTCCGCTGTCCATTTCTAGTTAATTTCGTTGCGGGATCCAAGACAGTTGAATCTTTATTCCAAAACTTGTTGAGGTTCATTGAATCGGCGCTTTTCTGGTGGTCACCACTATTGATTCTGGCTTTCAGGGGATGTGGTGGTTGGGTTTGGTGTGGTGAGCTTGCCCCAAAGTAACGCAACACAAGATAAATCAAATTTAAAAACCCCCTGAGACTAAGTTTAATAGATAGATAGGCATTTAGTGGTCAAACGCTATCCACAATAAAAAATACCCGACTGCTTAAAAGCGAACTAAAAAGATGTAAACAAGAAGAAAATCTTGCTGTGCAGTCGGAGGATACATCTGGTTTTGGTCAGCCAGCTCGCGAATATCTTTTTAGTTCGCTTTTAAGCAGTCGAGTTTTTTGATTTTATTAACTTTTTTAGGGTTCCGAAGTCAACAAGGAACCCTTATAGTTTCTCTCTGTCCGTCTGTCCGTCCGCAGCTTAGCTCAGAGAATCTAAGTACTAGAAAGCTATAATTTGGCATGTATATACATATTAATAAATCCGACAAAGTGGTAACATAAAATCATGAATAATATTTTTTTTTTTTTTTGGTACCTCCCATAGACGTAAAGTGGGGATGTATTTTTTTTTTCTCATCTATCCCATGGTGTGGGGTATCGTTGGATAGGCCATTCAAAAAAATTATGGGTTTGTTGAAACTATTTTTCGATTCAGAGATTCGTTTGCGTAAAATTAAGCTTTAAGTTGCAAATTTATGTTAGAGTCAAGTGTCCCCACCCCTGCCAGCGAAATGGTTGATCTTGGCTATGTGAAAAAAATTATGGCAGTAGTAAATATAACGAAATTAAAAGAAAAATTATCACGGATAACAAGGCTTTACAAGTTTACGAGTAATAGTCGACCAACTTATAAAATGTACTTGGCACAGTAAAATTTTTGTACAAATGCCATTGAAAAATTACTTAAATAACGTTGTTAGCTGTGTAAAACAGATAGTAAATATATGCTTATGAACCATGCAAAAATATACAAAAATAAAATCATACCATCCTTAATAATAATGATTTCTAAATTAATAATGTTTTAGCTCGAATAACGCATTGGAGTGGCCGGAGTTGTTGGCAGGACCAGTCCGTAGTCCATACGGCGCATGCGCGCGGTGGAGTCTATTTTGTGTTAGTGCAGAAGTATTTTCGACGTTTTGTAATTAAAACGTAAAAGTAAAGTCAAATTAGATTCCATTTCCAAGCAAATTACTTATTTTCTTTTGTCGATATCCTTCTATAAAGTCAATATTCGACCTGACTTCATCACTAATTGAGTAGCGTAAAACTATCCAGAATGAAATACCGCAGATTAGAGGATTCACCTCTAATCTGCGGTATTAGAGGAGATTAGAGGTGAATACATACGATTTTTTTCTAATTCCGAAAGAGAAATAAACAAGGAGCGTGCACGCAAGGATCCAGGAACTAACTATACCATTCCCCGTGGCTCTAACGCGCGCTAGTATCGGCTCCTTTCGCAATTCGCACTCGCGGTGGTACTCAAATAGATAATATTTTTCGAACTTCAGTTGCGAACTTGGATTTTATAACTCCTTCTTCAGTTACCAGTTAGTCCTTATTTAGTTTAAGTCAAGAGTGAATAGATTACATCTAGGCAAGCGTGCTTCACCGTACACCACATCATCGCTTACCATCAGGCGAGATAGTGGTCAAACGCGAGAATATAGATTAAAAAAAAACATCATCCTATGTGGGCCCGTTTTTAGACTTTGTGAGCCGCTGAAACCGTTCTAATATTCATGTAACAACAACAAAACCCTCTTTTTAGTCCGCAGTATTATGCAACTTCGGAACCCTATTACTGCGCGTGGCCCGACACGCACTTGGCCGGATTTTTTATTTATTTACAACTTTTTAGTTATACTTGTTTTTTCGAATGACTATAAACATCTATGTGATTGATATATATTTGATACCACACTCGATGGGTTTCGAATAAAAAAAAATTGCAAACCCTACAATATGGCGCCTATGTTTTTTTTTAACAGCTCTTATGTAAGAACACTTGGGTGGCCAAGACCTATGTAACGAAGTCTTAATTATAAAAATCCGTCAAGTGGTTTGAAAGATACGAGGTAATAAAGAATATGACATATACACATACAAACATACAAGATACGCGCGAAAAACATAACCCTTTCCTTGCAGCCGGGTAAAACAGGCCTACAATTTTTCAGACATAACAGCATAGCAACAAAACTGTATTTTTCCTTTGCAAGTGATACGAGTGAACGACAACAAGGGTAATTAATTATCTTTATGGGGGTGGTTATCGTAGGGGTGGCAATTGATTAATTACCCCTACAAACAACGCGAGGGCGCGGAAGCCTGCATCCTCCCTTATAACTTATATTTTCATAGGAATATCTATTTTGAAGACAGATGTTTGCTTAACTCCGGATGTTTTGTGTTCAGGATGTGATCATTGGGGACAAATATAAATCACGTATTAGGCCGCTTGTACACGGTGCTGAACAAGACAAAATCTTGTCTGCTCTAGACCGACAAAATTCTTGTCATGTACAATTGTACATGATGAATTGGTCGAGTACGACAAGAATTCTAGTGTAAGGCTGGTTTATTTTCGTAGCATGTACAAGCGACCTTAGTGATTTATATTTTTGTTCGAAGAGGAGCTCGTGGCTAAATAATAAAAACTTTATTACAAGAACATACTACCGACTTCCAAATAAAAACACTACAAAGTGAAAAATAACTTTATTTTTGGAAGTCGGTGTCTTTGGTAGGTAACAATGTTTTGCGTTACGGACATCGACTTCCAAAAAGGAAGTTATTTTTCACTTTGTAGTGTTTTTATTTGGGCGTTTTTAAGTGTTTTAGTGTTGGTATTTTTTGTAAAAATTATTTTTTATTTAGTTGTATCTAATAGGCTCACCATTCATTACATAACGAGCTGCATGCCTCGGAAAGCACGCTGAGCTGGTCCCGCAGCCTTATTGCATAATGAATTCGGCAAGGCAAAGGGCAAAGAGTATGAAAAATCGACCAATCAAACAGACGAAAAACCACATCGCGTCTTTCATCTCGCATGTGATTGGTTGATGTTTCATACTCTTTGCGCTTTGCGGAATTCATTATGCAATAAGGCTGCCGGTTGTAATTTTTACAAACTTTAAAACCTTGCTTTCTTGTGTGTCCGGCAACTAGTAATCGATATTTCAATTACTTTCAAGTCAGTACTTTCAAGTATAAAGCTCAAACTTTGCTTTTGATGATTCTTACGTCAATCTATTCGTGTTAACCATACAAACTCTCTGTGTTAACCCTGCTGTCACTGGCTACATTAAAATTGGAAAATACAAAAATGGCGGATTTTGGGCGCCATTTTGTGGGGGCATTTTTTTTTATAATAATAAAGTGTTTTAAGAGGTTATTTCAAAAATATATAACACTTATACATATGTTTGAATGTACGTAATTCTAAAAAAAAATAACTAAAAAGTTGTAAATAAAAAAAGTTAATTAAAAAAATGCAGTCGGAGGATACATATTCGCGAGCTGGCGAGCCAAAACCAGATGTATCCTCCGACTGCACATCATGATTTTTTTCTTGTTTACGCCTTTTTAATGGCTTATGTTTAACTTACCACCAGATATAGTAACATATAACAGACAAAAATAGTAAATGATCACCAAAATTAAACCCGCATCTTATTGTAAAATTATAACCAAAGTTTTAACATCTCGCTATCCTGTTTAGGCAAAATGACTCCAAATAAATCATTGTTAACCCAAAAGTAGTAAATGATCACCAAAAGTAGTAAATGATCACCAAAATTAAACCAATGACCAAAAAGATTATAAAATTTCTGGGAGCAACTTGGAAGTAGCGCTCGCCGGCCGCTGCCGCGGCACCGCTCGCTTTGCTCGCTCGGCTCGCGCGCGGTTGGTCACAGTTCTAACCTAACCTAACCTATTTTACAACATTAAATAGCGCAATAATTTGCTATTAAAATTTGGTGATCAATTTACTAAATTTGGTGATCATTTACTATTTTTGTCAGTATATTACTAGATTTGGTGGTTAGGGGTTATCGTCACAAAGTTTTTTTTGGTGGTCATTATATTTATTCCCCTTTTTAATTCGCTTTTAAAGCAGACGGGTTTTTTGATTTTTTTAATGAACTTTTTTTATTCGTTTCACTCCAGACTCCCTAGCCAAGTTACAAACTTTTCGTATCGAATCTCTTTCTACAATCGTTAACGCTTCTATTTGTATGGTATGACCACGTGACTTAACAGATGTGTCATTCCAATACATTGATCCGTTTTCTACTAGTGTTATCGATTGTAGATTATCAACTTGGCTACAGCTGCCAGCAAACTGTTCAATAGATATGGTATTCGTTTTTTAGGGTTCTGTCACCAAAGTAATTAGTGACTCTGGGTAGGTACATTGAATCTACCAGCAGCCATAGATCGTGTGTTATGGTTAACTGCTAAAAGATGCTTATGTTTGTAACTGATCGGTAGAATTTTACTTATTTTGAATAGTTTCCTATAATCTCCTTTACAACTGTTTTTAGTTTTTTGAGGATAAAGTACTTTCAAGAATCGAATTTGAAGAGCTTCTAATTTATCCAATTAATTATTTTAATGTTTGTCTCACGTTGTTTGTCAACTGCACAGTACCATATTATGGTACTGTGCAGTTGGTCTCATGATGGAGCTGCAAGATGTTCATAGCAACTCCTCAACCAGACAAGAAAGCACCATCGTGTTTTGGCTCATTGGATGTGTATTGAAAAGCCATATGACATTTCTTACTCTTTAGTTAATTAAAAGCTTGCTTTAAAAAGATTTTTACCGTTAATTATTTGTTAACTAAGCTGACTTTTTGTATGAAAAATTACATCAGTTATGCGAGCTATGCTACGTAAACTAACTTAGCTTCGCTCTTGTCTACAACTAGCTTAATACTTCGTAAAAGAATAAATAAACTTGAGGAAACCAGACAAATTCAACTATTAATTTTGCTACTCTCCTTCCTTGTAATTTCAAGAATCCCTGGAAACGATTTAGATTTTTTAATTTGCAAAAGAATTTCAAACGTTCGTTGCAATTAAATCCGTCTGAAAATTTATCAAAGAAAATGCCACGAACACGTTTAACTAAGACCAATGAAATGGCTCCAAGAACTTTGTCTCCAACACTTGCAACTCCATATTCTAGTTCGAATTTGTTATTAATTAGTTTTGGCTTGGAAATGGCGAAGACTGCGGTTAAAGTTTTCTATGATCTTTAATACATAGATGTATACGAATTCAGGAGAGAAAAAAAAATCTTTTCAGTATTGTGATTCCCATTAAGGCGTACATATTCCCCAATGTTAACGCGGTACTTCCATGCGTCCGCTCAGTGCCAGAATATCAATATTGGACTACCTTTTGGACAGTTTTCTTTGCAAAATATTTTTTGATTTACATATACTATGTAGGTTAAGAAGAAGTTCTTTCAATAAATTTTTCTGTGTAAATATATTTTTAAACATCCAAGTATTTTTGGAGGAGAATGCAAAAGAAGCGAAAAAATATCGTGTGATTAAATATTAAAAATATGTTTCACAAATAATGTACATGAATAGTTACGTGATTACTCCGACACTCAATTATGAATTGATTTTGATGATTCTTTTTTATTTGAAAGCTGGTGCTTCTCATGTAGTCCCATTTGAATTTGATCAAGATCTGACGAGTCGTTTTTAAGTTATACTTAATAATGCGTATTTTCATGGTAATCTAAGGTATCAAAAATAAAAAACATTTTAACAAAAAAATTTATCTACTTCCAAAAGAAAACACTACAATGCGAAAAATAACTTTCTTTTATAAAAATCTCGATGGTGATTAGCAACTGATTAAAAGAATCTAAATCCAAATTCTGTATAGAAAATACGAAAAAGAAATTTTTAACCCCCGACGGAAAAGGAATAATGTTATAAGTTTGATGTCTGTACCTCTGTGTTTGTGTATCTGTCTGTGGCATCATAGCTCCTAAACGGATAAATCGATTTTGATTTCGTTTGTTTTTGTTTGAAAGGTGACTTTATCAAGAGTGTTCTTAGCTATATTTGATGTAAATCGGTTCAGCTGTTCATAACTTTACTATTTTTTTTTTATATTTTGTATATATTACGTGTTCAATAGATTGTCTATTGAAACGTGTCTATTACTACATACATTATGTAGTATGTCGGTGTTTATTAAATTTTTAAATTTTACTTGTTAGGTCTTTGAGTCTAACATAATAATATGCAGCAGATATTGACTCCGTAGTCAGCTGTAGTTATTTAACATTAAGAGCTTAGTTTTTTTTACCCGACTGCAAGGCAAGTGTTATGTTTTTCACGCATATCTTGTATATGTTTATGTAATATTCTTTATTGCCTCATATGTTTCAAACCACTTGACAGATGTATATAATTAAGATATCGTTAGGTCTTGACCGCTTGGGTTCTTAGATGGTGACGTTAAAAAAAAGTGATGGATTGTGGGCGCTTATTAGTTCGCTTAAGCAGTTGGGTTTTATTTTTATTGAAGTGAAACTTCTTTATCGACGTATGGGAGAAATTTTGTACGTAGAGTCCGTCCAACGAAAGAAGTCCCGTAGACGCGGCGCTAGTTTCTATGCGACTGTACGCTGTCCTCTAACAAATCTTGTTAGTTCCATGTATTTCCGCGGGACTTTTTTCGTTGGACGGACTCTACCGTCACGTTTTTCGGTTACGCGCCATGTTGCTTTTTTTATCAAAGTTTAGTAAAAAGATTTATTCAAATTTAAGTGAATTTACAAGAAAAGTGAGAGTGATTATATATTTCGTTTTATAAATTCAACACGTATGAGCATGATTTTAATATTTATTAATGATTTTTTTTTTTTAATTTACCTTTTTTTACCTTTTTTTTTATATATTTTTTTTTTTTCGTGAAGTTGCAAATAGTAGAAAAATGATATGTCGTAAAGAAGTTTCACTTCTTACCTGTGTACTCTGGTACACACACACATTTATTTTATTACGTTTTTTTTTGTTTAATCTTCATCAGATCCACAATCTGCAGATTAGAGCTTACTAATTTAAATGTTTTGTTTATGTTCGGTATTGTGCCTTTTTACATTGCGAATATAAGGGTGAAAATTGAAATATATACTTCATATCGTGTGGAATACACCAAATGTGTCGCTAACGACATGAAGAATTGAACAACTAACATAATGTACAGCTGGACACGACACATTGGGCAGCCATCAGTGTTGCTAACAACGAACATTACGGTTGACAATAAAACTGGCGAATCCGTTGCGTCACGCGACATTGTGAAATTAATATTAACTGCCCACGAGCATACGAAGGTGGAATACTAAACAACGATAATTATTTTTATACAGGACCCAATGCCTTAATTATATAGTTCGGCTATTACGACACATGTCAATTGATAGCGATATGTGCTGTCTCTAAAATATATAATTAATTGTTAACCATTTTCGACAATAAGCCCAGTAAATTGAACTTTCACGAAAGTTGGGACTATATTAAAGTCACATAGACAAGTAGGTAGGCATATCACGAAGTCCAAGTGATATTCAATCTTGACAATAAACAGTTTATTATATTTAACGAATAAAATTATAAAGATAACGAACTACGAATGTAAAAGTAAAATAGTAAAATGGTTACTTAAACTCAATTAAATATGGAAACAGAAAAATTACTCGATGTAGCAAAATAGCAGGGGGTGTGTCAATTATAGGTATTCTTACTTTTTTCTTTCTTACATAGAACGTATATATGTTAGAAAAAAGTTTTGAAAATTCATATAATAATTATATTTACAATAAATTATTAATTATTATGCAATATACACAAACACACATACATACAAACACACCACACACTCACGCACACACACACATACGCACCATCCACACACACTATTACTAATTAGTTCCATGTTGCCTGGAGTTCTGAAATACTGGCCTAGGCTTAGTTTAGACTTCAGATCTCTCACAAATTACGTTTTTTTTTTGTCTAAATACCTGTCAATATAAACAGCAAAGATAAGGATGTCATTTGTGGAGATAAATAAACATTGTTATTATTATTAGTTAATTAACAAATTCTAATGAAATAACTTTTTGCAGGAAGAATGCGGGGAGGAAATATGGGATACGATTCTGCGGGAGTCGGGCGCAAGGAATACTGTCTTCAGTGCCACACAGGTATCAACTGAATCTTCATGACTTCATGTAAATGGTATTGATAAAATGAATAATAATAATTTTGTTTTATGGTCCAGCAATACCCAGATGCCTTGATGCTGCGACTTGCAAGCGCCCTCGCTCGATTGATCACCAAAGACCCGAACAGCCCTGCGCCATCCAGACCTAGCAGCCCAGCACCCAAGAAACAGTCAATTAAAGCCAAACCAAACTGGCGAAGTGCTTCGGTCCACACCGACAATAGGTCACAGAGCTACAAGTGCCCCTTCACAGCCACCAACGCCTTAAAAAGCGTCACCAAAAAAGAAATCGATGCGTACAACTCTTCAGAAGAGATTCGATCATCAGTAGCAGCGTCTACGGGCAGGATCAACGAAAGGAGAATAAGTGAGGAAGCTGATTTTGTCGCCAGAGAGTTCCACAGAAGAAGTTTGGGTTTCAAGTTCGAAAATAACAAAGTTAAGGAGACAGTTGAAGAGCCTATCCCTGAAACGAGCCACGTGGAAGAATTGGAGACACAATCTGAGAGCCAGGAACCTGGAGAAGCTGCTGCTCTAGAGAAGGTAGCTTCTGAACCAGTTTCTCCAGAGACTGAAGCTGTGAAAAGGAACTCAATACTGAAGCCGACAGCAGCCCGTAAGACCAGTTGCACGGTTGCTCTGGACGTGTATAAACGTCGAGGGTCTATCATCCCCTCTCGGCAGCGGGTGAACAGCCTCAGCCTGGTCAGTGGCGACAAGCTTAAATACATGAGGGAGAAGTTTGGAACCCCTGAGAAAGTGATGCATTTCTTCGGCAGATGTTTCGTGAAGTTCTTCAGTAATTACGGGTAAGTTTAAATACTTTTTGAAAAATTCTCATTTCCATAATAATAATAATACCGTGAAGTTCAACAGTGATCGGGCAGGTGCCGGTAGTCCTGCTATAGTTTTGGGCAATCGATCCACTAAACCTACCAAATCCATAGCGCAATACATTTTTTTCCATATTTTGCAATACCCTAAACCGGACCGGACTGAATAATCCTGCACCAACCGGAGACTGTCCTTGGGTGCAGTTGGGTAGGGTATACAAAGATAATCGTCGGCTGGTGTCACATTTCCTGATGCATGGTTAACGGGGCCTCTGTGAGTTGGCTGCGGCACCTCGCACGCCTTTCTGTGTCTTTCTGTTTGTGTTTTTCTTATCTCGTGTCTCCTGTGCGGGTCACAAATAAAAATGTTTTCTTTCTTTCTTTCTTTCTTTCTTTTTCAACGGATTCAGCAGATTGTCAAAAAAAAAAAATGTAAAAAGAATTTTTTCAAACAAATGTTACAACTCATATGTTATAGAAATCTTAAAAAAACATTAAATTAGCACTATATACTTAGAATAATACATGGTAATACAATCATTTTAAAATTCCATTCAAAGATAAAAAAGAAATGGAATTTACATACTAAGAATGTAGTTTATTCTAGGATCCCGACGATCATGTAATTATATACAAATAAGGCAGATTACGTATCTCCAAACTGCGCAAACTAAGCCACTTAGATTCTCAGCTACGAAGACGCTAATATTTTCTCGATAAGCGATGCTATCTTTACATCGTTCTTTACTTCAAGGACAGGATTTACGCGCCTCATCCCAGAGTTAAAGGCAATATCCCTATCGCCAAATTGACCCGCCAAAACTTTTCGTAACACAAAATAACATTAAGGTTTCCAAAGCAAATTTATCTAAGACCTTGCCAATATTGAGCTGTCATTCAAGTTTTAGAGGCTCAAGGTTTCAAATCATGCCTAGTCGATAAGCTTCGACCCCGATTACCGATTTAGATAAGTAAAGGGTGACATTATATTCATACATTCACTTTTTCATAATATATCCTTTTGTTATAATGGTCAAAGTATTAATTTTCTCCTTACATCTACGTAGTTTTGATGCCCAATGAGAATATTTAAAAAGAAGGCTTTTATATGCTTATATAAAAGCCTCCTTTTTAAATATTCTTGTATATAATGTTATTATTATCTTTTTAGGGTTCCGTACCCGAAGGGTCCAAACAGAGCCCTATTGCTGTCTGGCCGTCGTCTGTCACACGGTCTTACAGCCAAACGGTTGGAGCTACAGTCTTTAAATTTTCACAGTATAAGCATCATATAAAGTCAAATAATGTATTTAGATGTTTTTAGGGGGCTTCCATACAGCAAAAGTAAAAAAGAATTTTTCGTATCCCAACGAGGGGTATCGTTGTTTGGATATTGGAAAACAAAGGAATGAGAAGCCACAAGTCAGCTCTTTTACAAAATGTTATATCTTCCCATTTACCTATTAACTTAAAATTTGTTGATAATGTTTATCTGTACACGCATATTTTACTAACAAATACCAATCTATTGATAAATAAGATCTTTAAAATTCCCTCATTTTTCCTATTACAACCAACTGATTTTTCGGTTTGGTACGGAACCCTAAATGTGCGAAGTCCGACACGCACTTGGCCGGTTTTTAAAATATTGTCTCATTACTTGTTGGATGTGGATCATTTATTATATTTACTTAGCGCATAATAAATAGTCCTAAAAAATATTTAGGGCTTTGGAATCATCCCCGTCATGACTCATATACCCGTTATTAATTTAAGTAAATAGCGTTTGAAACGTTAAGATGCTTAGTAAAGTACTACCAACAGTAACCATTGTTGGTAATAAAAGATTTGAAAGACGAAATATGCGAAGTAGGGTTTGTATCTCATGTTAGTAAAAGCGGTATTTGGTTTTCACACCAAAACATAACATTTCAGTCAGTAGTACAGTCTCATGACTGTAATCCCTGAAAGGTTAGGCAAGGTGCACCTAAAGTATAGTAGTTGTAGTGTAGTATTTGGTTTGTCCGCTAGAAAATTCTTAGTAAACGTGTGCATCTAGATTTGTACCCATTGTTGGTTATTATATGGGACTCTTCGGGGAAGATTGTTATGTTGTTGCCGTGTGTTTGGTCTTATTTGCTTAATCTATTCGCCGCAGCGTGTCAAGCTAAGTCAATTCCACTTATCTCTTTTACTTATCCCCCTTTTCCTACAGCTACGACACAATGATCCGCGCAACTGGTCGCTACTTCTGCACGTTTCTGCAGTCGGTGGACAACATCCACCAACGTATGCGCTTCACGTTCCCGCGCATGCGTTCCCCGAGCATGCAGCTCACTCGTGCGCACAGGCACGGAGCTGAGCTCGTGTATAGCAGCGGCAGGACTGGCTACACGCATTATCTTATGGGTAAGTCCTCATTATCATCAGCCTTTTAATGTCCCCACTGCTAGGATACAGGTCTCCTGTCTGAGAGAGAGAGAATGGGCCGTAATCCAGCACGCGGGCCAGTGCGGTTTGGTGGATCATGTAGGGGTAAGTAAAGAAACAAAAATATACAAAAGACAAAATAGCAAAGCGATTTGGTGAGATCTACCAAGTAAGCTGCACAGGGATGTTTATATTGGTTAAACACCAGTTAAAAATAAAAGAAAAAACAGTAACTTTCTTCAAGGGAGTCATAAACAATTCTCAAAAAGTAATTGGATTTTCCATATAAAGTTGTCGTCAGCTGACCAAAATTTGTATCAGAGATACAATTTTTATTTGAGATCTGGCAATGACTTCTTTGGAGGAAGTTTCTCATATACATGGGCGGATGCAGTTTTTAAAATATGATATCACTTTTCCGTTTCACTGTGTATAAATAAATTTCTGTAACGAACAAGGCTGAGACGAGTGATAAAGGGCGGTACAACCATTTGCCATACTAGATCAATATAGTTCATTACTCACGGTTTGATAGGAAAATACTCCAGAGTTAGACCACGAAGCTACAAACGAAATATACACTGGTATCTCAAAGCCACTAGTACTAAGGATGCACTGTGTGGTTTTAGTTGAATTTTAATTAACTAGACTTAGAATAGTTTGATGCCCGTATTCCAACCATTAAAAGATGGGGGCAGCGTGGAAGCGAGACCGTTTCTGTAAAGACCCAGATATCGACATTAAATGGAAAGATTGGCCTCCCTTTTAGGAGAGGCCTACGGTGATATGGTATCCTCCCATAAGCCATGTGGTTTTAAATCCACATACCAACTTGCTGTCACATTTCAGGTCAGCTGTATGAGATAGCAGAAGACATATTCTCGTTGAAGCTGAAGGTGTCTGTGGTGAAGGAAAGCATGGAGGGCAACTACTACGTGGCAGTTCTGAGGTTGGAGTTTGATAACAGCGATTATGTAAGTGTTTTTTACATTATTAATATTTCGTCGTGACTCGTGTTTGAGGTTGGTTGGAGGAAAACTTTTAGCACCCTACCTCGGAAGTTTAGTAGGCTAGAGGGGCATAGTAGTGCTTGTCTCAAAAAAATATGATGGGCTAGTAAAAAAATAGGATGGCAGCGTAGGGTGGATTGGGCCACCCTACGCTGTCACCCGCCATGGCTCTCTTGGCCTAGTAGACGTAGACCACATCATCGCTTACCATCAGGCGAGATAGTGGTCAAACGTGAGCCGATAGATTATTAAAAAAAGTACCAATGTGACTTTTTCAATTCTTAAAAGTTTATCTTGGATGGACATAGGACAGTCAGCTTATTATAAGTTTGTGCTCCATTGGCGTAATAGTTGCAAGGTGTTCTAGTGCGAGGATAAACGAATACATCTAAGTAGCATTAAGAATACAGTAGGAAAAGCAGGTTCAGTAAATTGAAGGTGTTCCACAGGGTAGAATACTCGGTCCGCTAAAGAATAGTTTGGCTTTTATTATATTACGAGTACTACCATTTCCCCGCAGCTCCGCTCAAGTAACCTATGCCACAGGGGCCGTACATTTAACATGGATAAAAAACCGGCCAAGTGCGAGTCGGACTGGCACACGAAGGGTTCCGTACCATTATCGCAAAACACTGCAAAAAAATTACGTTTGTTGTATGGGAGCCCCCCTTAATTTATTTTATTTTAATTTAATAATTATTATTTTTTAAAGTAAATATACAACTAAACATTCTGTGAATATTTCAAGCGTCTAACTGTTGCCATTATTAATATCGAGCAAAAAACAGCAAAAATATCACGTTTGTTGTATGGGAGCCCCCCCTAAATATTTATTTTATACTGTTTTTAGTATTTGTTCTTATAGCGGCAACAGAAATACATCATCTGTGAAAATTTCAACTGTCTAGCTATAACGATTCATGAGATACAGCCTGGAGACAGACGGACAGACAGACAGACAGACAGACAGACAGACAGACAGACAGACAGACAGACAGACGGATCGCGAAGTCTTAGTAATAGGGTCCCGTTTTTACCCTTTGGGTACGGAACCCTAAAAAGCGAAAGACACTCAGTGATCTATAAAGACTTATCTGTGGAATATTCTATTGTTACTGTATCATTACTGCCAGAGATATAAAAAAGTCTTTAGACATAGAGAACAGATAACGAATGCTGTCATTTGAATAAATTCAATCTGTTTTACGTCATTATCTTCTAGGTACTCATAATCGATCGATACCACTAAGAGCCATCTACGATTCTATTTATATAAAATATTTATGTAAATCATTCATTATTAGAGCGGCAAATACCTCGATTGACGAAGTATCATTTGCGGTGGCTCTTTCGTGTAACATTACTTTATTGTTGGTTAATTTGCTTGTAAATGTACCTACTAAACCAATTACCAAAAATCTTTCACTAAGTAGTAGTAGTAAGCTACTCTGCCGCTTAGTTTTTAACACCCGACGGAAGAAGAGGGGTGTTATAACTTTATCCCTCTTACAAATAAACGTGGAATAAAGTTATACCAGGTATAACAAAGGAATAACCATACATTTTCATAGGTTTATACTTGGTATAACTTTATTCTGTGTTTATTAGTAAGAGGGTATAAGTTTAACGTGTGTACCTGTGTATTTGTGTATCTGTCTGTGGCATCCTAGCTCCTAAACGGTTGGACCGATTTTGATTTCGTACATTTGTTTGATAGGTGATTTTATCGAGACTGTTCTTAGCATAAAAATGTTTGATGAAGATCAGTTCAGCCGTTCTAAAGTTAGGGCGTTTTACTGTTGTAGATCGGGGTGTTTTCGCAAGGTATCATATAGATTGTCGGTCGAAGCGTCTACTACTAGATAAATTATGAAGCATGAAATAAAAATGTGTCGGAATTTTTTATATTTCGTTATTTTATTTGTATAGTAACTTTTTATCCCAAAAAAATAAACAGCACATGTGAGATAGGCCACGCGAAAAGCTAATATGTGTTATTTTGTTTTTAATTCTCTCTCTGCCAAACTTTTTGCCAACTATCTAAGAGTCGGCTTCCAGTGCATCCAGATCCATTTGAGTACCAATAGGTATTCTGAGGTCTCCTCAACTGTTTAGAGGCAACCTCCTTGCCTATTATAAAACTGGCAACGGATAACTATTTGATTTTGGAAGGTGATTGAAATCAGAACGCTAAGAAAATATTTGAAGATATTTCTTGTCAGTTCTGTAAAAGCTGGAATAGCGTGAAGACTAAGATAAAAATATAACGTATCAAAGTAATTTTATTCTTTAATTTAACTGCTTCTGGCTACCCCCTTATAGTATTTAGTTTTTAGTTCTGTAAAAGCCGGAATAACGCGAAGACTAAGATAAAAATATGACGTATCAAAGTAATTTTATTCTTTAATTTAACTGCTTCTGGCTACCCCCTTATAGTATTTTACATGGAGCGACTGCCTATCTGACCTCCACAACCCAGTAACTAGGTAACACGATACCCCTTGGCAAGACTGGAGTCAGATCTCAGCCTTCTGACTACCCGTAACGACTGTCAATGATCTTCAAATGACAACCGGGACCAACGGCTTAACGTGCTTTCCGAGGCACGGAGGAATGTCGCTATGTAAAGATGGTCATCAATCCACGGACCGGCCTCGGCAAGCGTTGCTTAACGTTTCCCTATTCGATCATTCTTCCATACAAACGTAGTCTGGCGATTATTCCACTGTTTGACGGCGTATGTTCAAATAAAAATTATATCAATTTGTCTCATCATTATCTAGCCCTGTATGGAAACATAAAATATATAAATATATAAAAAATATATATAATAAATATATATAAAAAATAAAATAATAATATATATATATATATTTGAAAGTAATAAGCATCGAAAGTTCCATATTTGAACACTAATTTTAACGCAGCTTTGGGTGCAAGTAAATACTATAAGAAGAACGAAAATTGCAAAACGGCCACCATACAGGGGTAGATTAGTAGTTCAACAATGCAAATAATTTTATTTTGAACAGATACATTAGTATTTCACGCGCTTGTTTTCGTCCTAAATCATCACCCATTTCGCTACAAATTTGCAAAAGTGCGTGCGTCTTTAATATAATATTAGGCCATGAGCTGTTTTGTTTCTCTCCTCCAAGAGCAGTATATAGTTACCGGCTTCACACAAAATTAGGGGCAATTATGTGGGACATACGACACGGTAGTAAAACATGATATTGACATGTGGAGTCCGTTAATTACATTTTGTTCCCATGGTCAGCTAGATACTGGCAAGTTTCATACAAAAGACTTGATCATAATTTCTCGGCAACTTGGGATCACTTTATCGTATCCACCCGCACCCGCACGTCGCTGACACCCGCGGCTTTGCTCCCGTCAGTTAATCTACCTATCTACCACCTACCTATATACCCAACCTACCTACCCTATCCTACATACCCTACTTATCCTACCCTGCCTACCTTCCCACCTTCCCTACCCAACCTACCCTGCCCACCTACCTACCTACCAATTTGTAAAACTATTTATTTGAATAAGAATTAATCATCACATAACATCATCAGCCTATTAATGTCCCCACTGCTGGGACACAGGCCTCCTCTTTGTGAGTGGGAATGGGCCGTAATCCACCACGCGGGCCCAGTGCGGGTTGGTGGATGTCACATGTCTTCGAATTTTTGGTTCTAGGACATGCCGGTTTCCTCACGATGTTTTCCTACACCGTTTTGAGAGCAGTGGTGATGAAATAATTTACACAAAGTAAAGCGCCTGCCTGGGCTCGAACCCACGATCTACAACATGTAAGTCGCGGCCGATACCAATGGGCCACCACTGCTCTAAGAATGAATACTACAATACAATACGAATATAACCAACTTTTGTTTCTACCGGCACGGCGGGCGCCGGCGGTAATCTAATTAAATTTTAGAACACAAAAGCTGCTATTGTGACTTAACTTTGATGAGGTTTCTCTCGCAGACTTTTTGTAGATAATAATGAGTACTTTAACCATGTAGTACATCATTTTTATGTATCATCAGTAGTTTTCTTAGCGCACGTCAAATAATGAATTTTATAGGTAAAATTTTGCTACTTTGGCTTACATTATTGCAATTTTCATAAGGATCTCTAATTTTTATTTTATTTATTTATAGCCTATGTTACTCGGGAATGTAACTTGCCATAGGTGAAATAATTTTTAAATCGGTCCAATCGTTTCGGAGCCTATTCGGTACAAACAAACAAAAAAATCTTCCCTTTTTGTAATATTGGTATATGGTAGGTATATAGAAATTTAGATGAACTTTAATCCGTGTTAAGTAACTTCCTAGTCTTTAAGATCATTTACTTCAAAAATATAAGATACAAACACGTATTTTGCTGACAAATCCATCACCATAATCCATCCTACATGACAGCCCCAAAAGAAGATTACAGATACGATAGTTCATTCACCCCGTCATAAACATAGAGCTCGCAAAGCCTTAGTAACGGAATATTTTGCGATAAACAAACCCTTAGCAAAGAAAACAGAAACGTGAGAGAACATAACTAGAAACAAACACATTTTACGAGTTATTTCTCAAGCTCAAATCTCAAAGAAATGTTCTACCAGTTCTACGAAAAGAAACAAATTGAAAATACAAAGAGCTGAGTAAAACAGAAACACAAAATAAATCTGCGATACTTCTCTAAGTGGAAACAATATCTTTCAATCTAGTGGTATTTAATGTAAATAGCTATTCCGAGATAATAACCGTAAACAGCCCTATTGTCCTTCTACCTGTTACGCCATTTTATTAAGCCTACCTACATTGCGCCAGACGGCTCATGAATAAATAACAGTAGCTTTCACGGCTGCCCGAAATTGCTATTGACCTGTAAACCTGGATTACTGTCTATGTTTCATCTTAATTGATTCCTTGGCATTAAGAATATGTTATTAAATCTCGTATAGTACTTCTTCGTACTATAAATAATATACTAATCCATAGTATCCTAAGTTTAATATTATAAATGCAGTTGTAAGTTTGTTTGTTTGTTATGCTTGGAAACTTGTCATTTTTTATATTTATTTATTTATTCAAAATCTGTTTACACTAGGTATTACATTCTGCCAAACTGTAAAACAGTTTGTCGACAGTTTCTCTCGTGTCACAATATATTACAAATTATGTACTTCAACAACAACTTAAATAATTATGCCAAGCATTGTTACAAAACATGGCAATGGACAGAATGACAGACATTTAGATAGACCATAACCTATATTAAGGCATAGGATTATTTTCATCCCGGTATAATGTTTCCTTAAGATAATAAAACGCATTTTACGCGGCCCAAGCTGCGGGCAGGAGCTTTTATCGCGTAGTAAAGCGAAAGTAACTGTGCATGTCTGTTCGTTACGTATTCCCACATAAACCACTGAACCAATTTTGATGAATTTTCGTATAGAAATGTTTTGGACCTGTAGAAGGACCTCTAATACTTTTTATCCCGGGTGTACCTTAGTTCCCTTAGAACAATTTCCGAATTTCACGTGGGTGAAACTGCTGGCAGAGGTAAGTATGATATAATTTGACTTATTTCAATTGTGCTAAATTAATTATGATTACATATGTCTGATTCACTGATTATAAAATTGACAACTGGTAATCTGAGAAGCATGAGAATGCTAGGGGTTAGTGACCGTCTCGATTTGTACCTAGTTTATTACCAGACTAGCTAAATACCAAAGAAATGAAACTAAATTGATACTAATCAAGAGATATTTCCGACAAAATAGATGAAACTTGAATAGATCGTAAAATGGCCACTTGTTCTAAAATAATGGCGTTTGTAATAGAACATTGGCCCAATTTCGTTGTATGCACACATACAATCTGGGTTTACGATTCTTAATTAAACATGCGAGGTGACAAATCATTGTTTGAGACTCTCTTGTAGACCAGGAAATGGAGACATGAGCTGTGAAAAACGAAATACCGGAATTATGTTCATTATGTTAGTAAAAATCAGTTTTTTGCTTTATTCTCAGCAAGTTTTGATTTTATTGCAATTTGTGTTTAGAGCATTCCTTGTTCAATTCTGAACGTACAAAAAACTTCTACATAAGATTCACTAATGTTAATTAGTTTTCGAGATATGTGAAGCGTGTGTGATTCAAGAAATAAGCAAAAAACTGATCTTTGGGCCCATTGATAGCCCATTCTTTTTTTGCTTTGATGGCACTTTTATGGGAGTTTTCAGGCAACATTACTACCACCTTTTACCAAATTAATCAACTAGGATTTTTTTCGAATATTTGCCTCTAATCACAGTTATTTTCCTGGGCTATTTTTTGTATGAAAAATTATTATTCCTGAGACTCTAGACTAGTGTTATTCGATGTCAGCAAAGTCGATGATCTGAATTACAAAATGTAAGGGATTGATCACATTAATTTCATTTTTGACAATTTTCAAGCGCTGTAGCGACGTTTTCGTTTAGATAAAATTTCACTTGTCTAGCCTCTGTCATAATTTTCTGTCAGATCGTAAAATATAAATCCACAAGCTTGTTTAATAAAAACTGTAACCCGAATACGGATTTTTTTTAGTCTTTGTTACCCGGGCCTTACTAACAGATCGATTGACACCTTATTCATCAAAATCGGATGAATAGTTTAGGCGCTACGGAGGAATATACGTAAATACAAACATACATGCATAGACTGCTAAAATTATAACCCTTCCTTTTGGCTTCGCAGTATTCGGGGAAAAATAAGGAATATTTTGCCAATAGATGAATATTGTTGTAGTGGCACAGGGGTTATGGACGCGCTTCTCATGCTTGAGGTCGTAATACAATATATAATATTATATATAGCTTCCTAAATTCATGTATAGTACCTTGTAAGTTTATCTTGGATCACTGGTATGTTAGAATTATATTTCTATGATTTAAAAATAGTGCTTAAATAGTCTATACTTCATAAAAGATAGCTTGATCTCTGCGACAGCTGTCAGTATCAATACAGAGTAACAATAGCGCTTGACAGGCGTTAGCCTGTATTGTTAAATAACGTATACGTATTGACATATGTCGCAGAGATCAAGCTATCTTTTAAGAAGTATAGTTTTGTCCACGACTCAGACCACGAAAGTGTCGAAAAACAACAAAATACGCAATATAAGGATGAAAGAAAATCTTTGGCAGGAATCCTGGACTTCTAGGAAATCTGGCATCACCAACCCACATTGAGCACGAGTGATTTACTTGTAGCTTCTCTGAATGAGAAGAGGTCCTTGCCCTGAAGTGGAACAGTAATAGCCTTGTTTACATAGATGATCTCTTAGCATGTTCCACTTGCAACGCTCATTACATTAGTCTCCAATTACGTTGGAGTTTTATGACTAGCACGAGAGGTTCTATATTTTTTATTACGCCACTATAACATAGTACTTTTACTCGTACATACATAACTCATGCCTTTATCCAATGGGGTAAGCAGAACTTACAGAACGCCACCTGCTGCCTTACATACTCCTTTTGCTTCATCTTCGTTCAATACATCTAGTCATACCCGGACACCGCGCGCCGGTTAAGAGTACTGAGCACCTGGCCTTTCTGAAGAACATCAACTCTAAGATGCGTGTTTATCCTTCTAGGGTGTGGGGTCCCGACATTACCACTTAGAGCTGTTCTATAAATTATATTCTGATTGAGGTAAACATATGATGGAACAAAGAGATGTATTTATTTGCCTAACTAGGGGTGAAGTCCAACAGTAGATGATGATGATGAATTATATAATTGGTAGACCAGCGTTCGGTCTCAAACAACGTTGCCTAATGTGGCGAGTGCGCATGTGAAATGAGGATTTTCGGATTTTTTCAACCAACAGGGAGAGCTGGGTAGGCGGTGTGTCTTAAACTCTAAACAACTGTCAGAGAGCACTGAATCTTGATTACATTAAAAGTTTTAACTAAAGTTTCTATATGTGTCTACGGGTAGAGAAAAGTACCGGAACTGAAAATTGAGCTTAAACGCAGAGGTGCAAAATGTCAACGCTTAATTAAAGGATTAGTTGAACACATAGGCCTACATAATAGCGGATTATTTTTTGGATGATTATTGCCATGTTAATAAATATTTAAATAAATCAATCAGAAATTCGATCACAATGTTTATATATTTTGACATATATCATTGGACCTTGTGCTACAGTGCTGTTAATCCCTCATTACAAACCGTCTCTGGATATAGCTACACAACGAAGATCGGTGTAATATATAGATATACTGTATTGATTCAGCGAACAGTAATGTGAGCAGAGATAATAGCATGGTTTAGACGCTTAGTTGGCATTGATCGTGTGACATTAGTTCACGGATGACTGCTCGCTGCGAGCTATTCTCGTTAGACATTAGTTCAGCAAGCTCGATTAAGTGCGGTTTTGTCTTACATAGGCAGATTGTACTGTACTTTCAAGCCTCATCAAATTGGATGTTTTGGAATCCCTTTACTAGTTCTTAAAAACACGTTAAAAATGTAAGAAAATAATATCATCGTGCAAAAAGGGCCTCAGCTCAGCATAATGTCAGGTGTACCTATTGTGCCTTATTACCAAAAGCGGTTTAACTAAAACCCGGGTTCAAACCTTGTTTACACCGTACATTATAGAGGTTTAGACCTGGGATTTTAGTAAAACCGCTTTTTGTAATACGACTGATTAGATTTACGTAAGTTATCGGCTGCAATTCGCGCATTAAATTATTTTGAGTCTATCAGCCTAATTGAGTAAGTGAGTTTTGCAGGGCAAAGGGAACACTCCATGAAAGAGTATGCCACATGACCGTAATTAATTTAGAAAGGGTACGTCCTCCACCCTTTGAGTTGTATGCACGTAACCTTTCCATGTCCTTTCCCTTTCGAGTATATTACGCAATACGAAAGTTGTTATTTTAAAGGTGTCGTCACCCTCACCTATACGTAGTGTTCTTCACCGAATTCACTTACTCAATTAGGCTGCAGGTCTTTCATCTACGCCTCAGTCCTCGCTTGACAACAATCAGGAATTCGACGTGATATTCTTAAGATCAATTTAATCGCTGGTCTGATTTAAAATATGAGGCAAAACTCAGGACTTGCATACCAATAATCCGCATTCTTTGTGCTGAAACTTTACTAATGCTCGACCAGTGGCCAAAGTCGATAGAATTGATCAAAATTCTAAAGGTAAACTTAAATTTTCCTACTTTTGACAAATATTGCTACTTATTTGAGCGCTAAATGCTAAATAAAAAACCGGCCAAGTTCGTGACGAACATTTAGGGTTCCGTACCAAACCGAAAAATCAAGTTGGTTGTAATAGGAAAACTGTGGGTATTTCAAAGAAAATATTTAATTTATCAATATATTGGTATTTGTTGGGAAAATATACGTAATAATAAACATTATCAATACATTTCAAGTTTATGGGTCAAAAGGAAGTTAAAAAATTCTTTGTAACAACATTTTGTAAAATAAGTATACTTTGGTAGCTTCTCATTACTTTGTTTTACAATATTTTTTTAAATAAAAATACTGTAACTATCTACTCAACGAGCTCTAAACAACGATACACTCGATGGGTCGGTCAAATTTTTTTTCACGCTCACCTTTGCCGTAAAAACATTTAAAAATATTTTTTGACAATTTGTATGGCTTTGAGTTAACAAGAAAATAATGTGAAAATTTGAAGACTGTAGCTCCAAACGTTTGGCTGTAAAACCTGTGACAGACGACGGACAGACACGTGAGTGACAGCAATAGGGCTCCGTTTAGACCCTTCGGGTACGGAACCCTAAAAAGTGCACCTACCTACAAAGTCTTCTTTTAACGTATTTTTTTTTGTCAACCTATGTTGTCCAACTCCTGAGGAAAGGTATCCCGCAAACTCTTCCACTCTTCCCGGTGTGTTGTCTTCGCCAAACCAAACCAATCGTCACATATTTAGGTATAATCATATTTTAGTTAGACCAACAACAATCTTATATCTTGCTAGACCACACGGCTAGCATCCTTCGTAATAAAAATCCGTTCTGATTGACCTGCAAACAATTAAGTCACCATTTAAGGCGCAAGCGTGTTGTTGATCAAAATCATTGTCGCCAAAACTGTCACGTTGACTGTCCATTGTTGATTTCGCCATTGTCTTGGGACCTTGATCTTTATGACACCTACAGTTTACAGTTATTAGATACCTCCTAGATTTACAGTCGATCAAGGAGGAAAGAAAATCAAAGATTTAAATAATGGAGAAGTAAGTTTAGTGCTCTTTTGGGTATTAAAGTGCGATTCTATTTGTTTATTTTTACCCGACTAAGAAGAAGGAATGTTTTTCGAGGTACATGCGCTCATTCATGCATGTATGTATGTATGTCCATTTCTATAGCACGCTCTACAGCCCAAATGGTTTGACGGGGCATTTGTGGTGTCGTTGGATTCGTCTCAATTGTGAGAGTGACATTGGCTATATAATTTTCAAATGTGGCGAGCCCCCTCCCCAAAAAGTGGGTGATACTTTTTTTTTCGTTATCGTATCAATAAAATATGCACAAACGGTATCAAAATATGAAAGCTACTATATAGACCATTCCAAAAATATATATAATATCGTAACACTTTTATATGTTACTATTTTTATTACAAATTCAATATAAGCATAACTTTGTTAGCAAAATACTTTTTTTACAATAGAGTACAACCGACTTCCAAATAAAAACCACTTTGTAGTGTTTTCATTTGGAATTCAGTTGTATTTTTTGTAAAAAAGTTATATATTTTTCGCTTTTTACTTGTGGTATCTAATAGGCAAGTTCTATAGTAAGGTAATAATGCAGGTAGTTGGTAGGTAGTTCTATAAGTCCAGAATAGATCGCCCGAATATCATGAAACTTTCAAGTTTCATGATAACCGGTAAAATGAGAGTGTACCAAGGTGAACTGTACACATCTGCGTACCCCTTAAGAACGTACTGGCGTGATGTTATGTTATGAAATGGTATAAATAATAAACAGACATACTATTGCAGCAATCCCGGGAGATTTGCTGTCATTTATTGAAGCGTTCTGTTGTGTATCTCTGAAGCTCTATTGAAATGGGACCAAAATGGGAACATACACTATCACACAAAAAATAATTGTGTGAACAGCCAGCGATCCACTATTAATATAAATGTGTCTCTTTCATTGACACGGGATCTATATCTTTTTACGTTTCTTCAGCGAGAAAATCGTCGATAGATAATCGCTTCCTCGCCGGCAGTGGGACAAGTGCCTTATACTATTTACTTAGAAAAAAATGTCGTTCACTAATGAAAAACAACACTTATAGTTGGGATTCCTATGAAGAAAAATGAGTCAAAGGGCAACGATCGCTGTTGACATGCTAAAACGAATCAACTAAGTATATAAGTGTATACAAGCGGTTAGACGACTCTTCACGTGACCAGAGGGCTGGCCTTTTTTTTGGCCAAAGAACCAGCATTGCCATCCAACCTGGCAATACTTCCAGCCTCCTCGGGACTTTTCCTGTTGACAAGCGATGTGGACGAATTTTTTGACGCCCCGTAATTGTACATATTAGTTTTTCTTATTTTAGTTCTAATATTAGTTTGTAAATAGTGTACATATAAAATACTAAATAAATAAATAGAGTATGAAAAAAAAAGTAAGTATACTGGGGAGTATTTATTTTCATAGATAAAATATACACAGTGTGATAAAATATTATGAATACATGATAAAAGATATAATAGTGGGTTGTAGTGTGGAAGACTTTTCTACGCCATATTTTAATTTACCCAGTTTATTTTTAGGCTTATTTAGTTACTAGTTTTTGAATAAAGTGTATTTGTATATACACTTTATTCAAAAACTAGTAACTTGTAAGTTGACATCGACCTCTTTAATACTAGTATTAGTAAATTAAAAATATGTATGCGATAAGTTTTTCGAAAGTATTTGAATCTCAATAATCCAATTACTACCAATATATTTTGACTAAGCATTTTTGTAAGCTGTAAGTTTTCCAAATAAAATAAAAGACTGGCAGCATTGCCACGTTGTATGGCTATGCTTATCCCCTGACCAAATTAAAGCCAGCCCTTGGGTTACGTGAAGTGCCAAATAGGCGTTTAGATCTTTAAGCGTGAGCACTCAAACCCCACGGACCAATAGTTTCAGCCCCAAACGGCTCGAAAATATAACTTCCGATGAGGTTAATATATTTGCGCCGCTTGATGGTTATCTGCAGCCGCAGCGGCAGCGCCAGCATAGCACGAGGAGCTAAGAAGATGGGATGGCGCAAGAGTATCGACACAAACAGCGTCCCACACTAATAGCCTACCCATTTTTCATGGAAACAAAGACATGCCGTCCGGTCTATTACCATCGTCGCGTGCCAGGCCATGGGGTTCTAACAAGGCCGGAACGCCGACGTGAACGTGACAGGATCACGTCGGATGATGTTGTTTATTTGTCGAGTTGAGTTTGAGTGTCGCGCTAAGCGTCCCACACTTAGGCTGCATGACAGACCGTGGTGACTTAGGCTGTTGACAACCTCATCACATTGGCTTCGATGACGACAGCAACAGGGAGCACCAAGACAAGGAGAAGTAGTGAAGCGGAAAGTTTACTTTCGTCAAACAAGGTGCCTATGTTCGACGACGGTAGTGCGTGAAGGCAGGGACCCAACTCCCATTCACCCCCAGCCAAAAGGCGCGCACGCTCAGCAGAAATGGCAATTTGTTGTTCCTGAACTGCTTCGCAGTGCGACTCATCCCACCGTCTCAGGAATGATGGGTTGTCGGGGGAATTAAAATTCGGGTAAGTGAGTATCCAAGCATAAATAGCCTCGGTGTCTCTCGGTGTACTTAAGTATACTTAATTCGGTTGTTGTTGCAATAAAATTTTCCATTAAGAGAAATAAAGAAAAATAACTAAGGTATTCTGCCAGAAACGACGCATACCTAGTAGCGGATTTGATATGAGGTTTATCTACTTTTGCTTGCTTGATTATTGCGGGTTTACTATTTTAGAACAAGACATCTACGATTCTGAACTAGCGTTTTCCCGCGGCTATCCCGCCTAAGAAACCCTGTTTTTTCCGGAGTAAAAAGCCCATGACGGTGACGGCAGTCTTTCTCGATCAGCAAGATTGTATCAAATGAATTTCGGTACCAACAGATTTGCTACGGGAATTTCCCCCTCATTCTGATAACAACTCTGATAACATTTTCCAATCGGTTGGACCCTGCGGTTCGCTCAGGACTATCGGAAATTCCCCAAATTACTTTTATCGATTCGTTTAAAAATAGTTATGTTTGGCTATTCTAAAGGTTCAGTAATTTTACCGATCTCCTATCTACCTAGGTTTAGCTTATACACGAATATTACTAAAAGGTTTAATCTCTACAAAGCTACAATTTGTAGATATACCGAAGAAATATCGTTGTCTAATCAGCTTAGGAATTCTTCTCACGCTACTTCATTTACGCAGATAATTAAAAAGAAACTTCTTGTAGGAACCTCATAAGGGACTGCTGTAGCTTACCTTATATTTATTTTTAAATTAAACAAACAAATATTTATTGATTTATTCATTCACACATACTTTTGTTTTTACAGGTATGACTAAGCTAACAAATGTAGTCAAAAATTACTACAATTGCAGAAATAGAGACGCCCCTCAATTGATCACACACATATTCGCGATTTGTTCCGGTCTGATCCCCTCGATCTGATCCCCTGGGGGATCAGTTTTTTTTTATAATATTTTCTATTCCGGTCTGATCCACCGTGCAGGGTATCACAAATAAATTTCAATATTTTATACCGGTCGGATCCCCTAGTTATCTATTAACAGATTTTTGGACAGTCAGCCACAAAATATAGGGTTTAAAATTGTTAAATAAATAATTATGCTCGTAATTCTTATTGTAATGAAAACGTGTATTGAGGAACAACGACTCTACATTTTTGTCTTAGCCAAGTCACCGCAGCCGGTTTGAACCCTTTTTAATAATGTTTACTGTTTTATGCAAGCAGAAAAATTATGATTATTCCTAAATTATTTGCAAATAATGTTATAAAGTTACCATGTTATTGTGTTAAAAGTTAGAGATATTATCAGTTTAATAAATTCATATTGTTATAAACTTTGAAAGGCGAAAGTGGCCTCATAAAGTGCTTTCTGTGTATAATGTGTAAATATGTCTTAGGTTAGTGCATTTTTGTTAAAGCTTATGTATAATAAAGATCAAAATGAATGAGCAAATGAAAATGAAATGAAAAATGTTTACCTGCAAAAATAAAGGTGTGCATTGTGCTACAATGGTACCGGACAAAAGAAAAAAAAAAAAAAACAAACTCCGAACCTTCACAATATATGGCAAATAATGTAAAATTGTGAAGAAATAAATAGGTCTGACGTTGTGATGATATTCAACGCACAACAAATAAAAACAAATATTATTTACATAAACAACTGTTTTCTCTTGACTGTACTTACCTGTCAAAAAGAGTAAGGGGATCAGACCGGAATGTCAAAGTTTATAGTGGATCAGAAAGGAAAAAATAAAAAAAAAACCAGCAGGGGATCAGATCGAGGGGATCCGACCGGAACAAATCATATTCGCGATCTTGTTTGACAAAAGTTACACAAAGGATATTACGCTGTGTCAATCTCTTGAATTCCGCCAAAGAACAAGAAAAATGTCCAAATGGAAGGAACGAGAGCGTAAAATAGCGTCCTAGAGAGACGCTATTTAGAATCCTTACTGCCCGACTCACTAGTGCAAACATTAAGAGGTTGTTCGGGTTTCAGGTTGGTTCAGATTACCGGATCTTTCAAACGTTTTCTAAAAGGGAAATTATAAGTCTAGCCACAAAATTATTTATTGGACACGTGATTAAACTTCTAATTTTATAACTAAGCAACGGGAAAATGACATAGCCTGTAATAAACTAATTCGTCTTTTTTGCAACGCCAACTAAATATTCTACAGAAAGCGTCAAGTAAAGATCATCAATTATTGTGACTTGTCCTTCTTATTTATACATTGCCACGTAATTTACTAACTCAGCCACGGATTTTATATCTTGTCACCATTTTACGTTTTACAGCTTCAACGCAATATCCTCAAAAAAATATAATTCAAGCTTCTACAGAAAGCATCATTTATTATAACTTAGCATGTAAAACAATACATCATATTCTTTTATCGTGAAAATAGCCACTGCATGATTTGGCGCGAGTACGCGAGACGACAGCGACCGGCCATTTGCGCCAATCAGAGAGCGCCATTCGATTCATGTGACGACGAGTTGAGTTGATCACAAATGTAATTGTTTATTGTAGTTCGTGCGTTCGTATTGCAATTGTTTTCGCTGTAATTAAATTAAAGTTTTCGATGAGTAATAATTAGTTATGACGTCTAAAAGTGAAAATGAAGTACCACTGTACTGTTCTGACGAGGAATTTTAAACAATATATCATATTTAAAATAATAAATGACGGTCAATGAATAAGTCCAAGAGCGAGCGTAGCGAGCTCGGGAGCTTAGGGCACCCCGACACGGACAGGTTAGGTTCGAAGGAGATGACGGGAGCTGAAGTGAGCGAGCAAAGCGAGCGAACTCAGCTCCCGTCATCTCCTTCGTGTTAGGTTACTTTAAACCCTGCATACAGAAATAGGAGCCCCGCACAGCGGGGCTCCGTCGACTCTGTCGCATAAATACTAATCCAACTTGCACCTTTCTATATTAAAACCAAAAAATAAAGTCTTTTATTTTGTCTCTCCTCAATAGCTTCTGGTAATATTAGTGGCCAATAAACTATTTGATGAAATGTTTTTGCAAATTTTTTACGATCAATTAATATGGGATGAGTTACATTTTAAACGTACTGAGTTAAAAAATTAGAAGCTAAATAAATATATTTTTTGATGTCATTTAATAGTATTTTAGAAATTTACTGTTAGAATGCATGTTAAAAATTTAGATGCTAAAAAATAACCATCATGCTGAGTTGTATTTAGAGTGGTTTACATAGAAGATAATTAGTGGCTAACATAGTATTATTTAGATGCTCGTTAATTGTGGCTGACTTAGTAATTTAGAAGGCAACATACATTTTTGGGGGCGAATAATGATATTAAAAAGAAGCCTGTTTAATTAGCACCCTTTCTAAAATAGGTATTAGGTTAGGTATTATTCAAATAATATATATATCGTAAGGTATAAGAAATTCTGCGCTCCAGCTATGCTTTACCCTAGCATGTTAGTTTTATTATGAACACCCAAAATAATAGTGAACTATATCAATAGTTCACTGTTCACGAGTTCAACCTAAGTAGAACCTGAGAGCAGTGGTGGCCCAGTGGTTACAGTCCCGACTTACGAGTTGTAGGTCGTGGGTTAGAACCCGAGCAGGCGCTTTACTTTGTGTAATTTATTTCATCACCACTGCGTTCAAAACGGTGAAGGAAAACATCGTAAGGAAACTGGCATATCCTAGAACCAAAATTTCAAAGACATGTAACATCTACCAATCCGCACTGGGCCCGCGTGGTGGATTATAGCCCACTCCCTCTATGAGAGGAGGCCTGTGTCCCAGCAGTGGGAACATTAAAAGGCTGATTATGTGATGTGATGCGAGTTCAACCTGCGGCGCTAAATCGATCGCTGAAAATACACGAGCCTATCCAGGTGGCCTAACTTACCTTTGCCTGTGACAACAGCAGCATATTCTTTCATGGGATCAAACCCTTTGCCTTTCCGAATTCACTTATGCAATTAGGCTGCAGGGATTTGTGGTCTACCTACACATTGCCTCAAGTGTTCCTTGGCAAATACCGTAAACCCTTTTTCCTGAAAACAGAAAACTAGAAGCTCTAAGATCGTAGCGTTCCTAAACCATTTACATACTAGTGGAGTTTTATTACGCCATTCACTGGCATGCACATAAACGGGGCACATAAATGTAGCAACATGGATATACTCTCCAAGCAGAATGTTTACTTTTCCAAATTGAAGGTTGAACTATGAGTCCATGAATAAAATATGAGCTGTTTTCTCTTTGAAATATCTACATGTTGCGCAAATTGTGTATTGAAAACATACGTTAAATACGTAAGAGTCAAAATAATTATTGAGTACATAGGACACAATCGATTCGTTTCTGCCGGATTGGCCGGAGAAGGCAGGCGATAAAGTTGGCTGGAAGGATATCGGTACGACCATTGGCCAGCAGATAAAAATAAATAAAATAAGCTACAATACCAAGAAAATGGAAAAGGTAATTAGGAATTGTTTTGAAGCTTTTACCTAAAGAAATACACTTATTTTAAAATCATGATGACCAATTAACCAGCCATGATTTTGATATGAAAATTAATTATACGATATTATCTCATAATCTGTTGTTAGACAGATTTGTCACGTAGAGAAACATTTCGTACTGTATCTATTTAAACAAGTATAAACAAGCTGATAGCTGAAGTACTTAACGTACTTAAATAAAATAAAGATGTTGATGACGTTGTTGTTGATGTGATGTTGTTCGGGAGAATAAACTAGAAAAAAATACCATTTCGCTTTTTAGTTTACTTAATTTCAACAGAATCGGTTCACGATTGAAAATTCGGTGGTAATATTATCAATAAATCCCTTTTTCCTTCTACCTTTAGAGGTGGATTTTATTTTTTTAATTTATATGGGACCAACTTTGAGGTACACTTTCCAAACAAAAAAGAATTTTTGAAATCGGACCACTCTATAAAAAGTTATGCGAGGTCGTTCCTAAAAATATACATGTCGCATTGAGAACCTCCTCCTTTTTTCATAGGTTAAAAAAAAAGAGAAAACGCCTAAAAAGAAGCTACATACAGTGCATTGAAAACTTACTGGTTGTGACAAGATAGCTGTTTGATTGAAACAGGTGTATGTTATTGGAAACTTACAAAAACATCATAACTAATGAAAAATCTTATTATTACCAAGCATATTTTATCTATCTAACTGAAGGCAGAGGTTTTGAGGAACAGGTCGATTAGAAGTTAACTAGGCCTTCCACAATTAACAGTACTTCAATAAAACACTAATCTACAAGTTGGAGGTTATCTGATTAACTTTCAAATAATAATCGACGCACGTAGCTCGTTTGCGTCCTTTTTAACCGATTTCCCAAAAAGGAGGAGGTTTCTCAATTTGAATTTATATTTTTTTTTTATGTGTGTTCGCGGATAACTTCGTCGTTTATGAACCAATGTTGTTGATTCTTTTTTTGTTGGAAAGGAGATATCCCAAGAGTGGTACCATGATATGGAAATCCGGATCTGATGATGGCAACCCAGAGAAATCGAGGGAACTCTTCAAATATAGGCAGCAGCGATTTTGGTATTTTTATCAACAATGCAATCATTTACACTCAGAAAGTGTCATTCGGTGAAATGGAACTGATGAAGAACGAGATACACAGATAGCCACTGGAACTCCTTAATGCTAAGTAGGTATGCCACGGGTATAAGTTATAACGAATACCTAATTAACCGACTATGATAAAGCAAGTACTTATAAATAAATTTGACAGATGAAAATAGTAACATCGAACTGATCTGATGATAAAGCCGGTAGGCACTGGAACTCAGAAATAAAACAATGGATCCTAGTCATGTTTGGGCTTATTGAAATCGTCATGAGATTTACTTTGGCTATAAATAGTTTTCATTGTATTTGGAAGTACCTACCAAAACTCAAAAGATCTAAATAAAAACCTTTTAACAAAAATATCAAACCGACTTCCAAAACAAAACACTACAAAGCGAAAAATAACTTTCTTTCCGAAGTCGGTGTCGAAAACGGAAAACAATAGGTACCAAAGACACCGACTTCGGAAAATAAAGTTATTTATCGCTTTGTACTGTTTTGTTTTGGTCGGTTAGATTTTTTGTTAAAATGTTTTTTATATAATCCAGTTTCGGACGGGAAGGACTGGGGAATCAAGTATGCTGCCACTCTCGTCCGGCAGGGGCGCTGCGAAGCTACTACCGGTTGTAGTGCTACCAACACATATCACACTCCTACATACCCCAAAGGGCTGAGCAGAGTTGCACATTTTACCATATTATTATATTCACATTTTACCAGTAATGATTGAGTCCCGTAATAGCGGTCGAGTCTATTGCAAGTAATGTAATTAAACTACTCTTTTATCTCAGGTCCAATCACTAATGCTACGGAAGAGCCTGCCATGTCTTCTGCCAGCTGTACCAGCCTCCTTGCTGCTGCAGCTATTCCCCTTTGGAGTATTGCTCGATAGGAGAATGAAGATCCTCAAGGCTGGAGAAAGGGTAAGCTTTATAATACTTAAATATCACAGTCACAAAAAGATTTCACTTATACATCATTATAAACGACGTGATTATAAAATAATAGTCAGGCAATACTTTTTAAAAAAAAGTACCTAGTTTTTCAGTCTGGTAATACTAAAGAAGAATAAATTTCGAAGAAAACCAACGAAAAATTGCAATCAATGAATGTGTAAGATCACTGAAAGATTTTTACTACTTACATCATCACATCATCATAAGCTTATTAATGTTCCCACTGCTGGGACACAGGCCTCCTCTCTGTGAGAGGGGATGGGCCATAATCCACCACGCGGGCCCAGTGCAGGTTGGTGGATATCAAATCTTCGAATTTATTGGTTACTACTTACATATTCTTATGAATCACTGAATCGTATCCTCTTTTTGCAGTTGGTAGCAGCATGGGGTGGACCGCTAAACCGCATAGAAAAATCTGCCATCACTGAAATATTACGCCTGAGGAAACCTAAAGTCGCTTTCACATGGGACAAGGTTAGTTTTGAGAACTTCCTTTTTTAGGGTTCCGAAGTCAACAAGGAACCCTTATAGTTTCGCTCTGTCCGTCTGTCTGTCCGCAGCTTAGCTCAGAGAATCTAAGTACTAGAAAGCTATAATTTGGCATGTATATACATGTTAATAATTCCGACAAAGTGGTAACATAAAATCAAACAAAAAAATTTTTTTTCCTGTACCTCCCATAGACGTAAAGTGGGGACGTATTTTTTTTTCTCATCTATCCCATGGTGTGGGGTATCGTTGGATAGACCATTTAAAAATATTATGGGTTTGTTAAAACCATTTTTCGATTCAGAGATTCGTTTGCGTAAAATTAAGCTTTAAGTTGCAAATTTATGTTAGAGTCAAGTGTCCCCCCCCCCTACCAGCGAAATGGTTGCTCTTGGCTATGTGAAAAAATGCACGGCAGTAGTAAATATAACGAAATTAAAAGGAAAATTATCACGGATAACAAGGCTTTACAAATTTACGAGTAATAGTCAACCAACTTAAAAAATGTACTTGGAACAGTAAAAATTTTGTACAAATGCCATTGAAAAATTACTTAAATAAAGTTGATAGCTGTGTAAAACATAGTAAATATAATGCTTACAAACCATGTAAAAATATACAAAAATGAAATCATAACAGGCTTTACAAGTTTACGAGTAATAGTCGACCAACTTATAAAATGTACTTGGCATAGTAAAATGTTTGTACAAATGCCATTGAAAAATTACTTAAATAACTTTGTTAGCTGTGTAAAACAGATAGTAAATATATGCTTATGAACCATGTCAAAATATACAAAAATAAAATCATAACATCCTTAATAATAATGATTTCTAAATTAATAATGTTTAAGCTCGAATAACGCATTGGAGTGGCCGGAGTCGTTGGTAGTACCAGTCCGTAGTGCATACGGCGCATGCGCCCGGTGGAATCTATTTTGTGTTAGTGCAGAAGTATTTTCGACGTTTTGTAATTACCATCAGGCGAGATAGTGGTCAAACGCGAGAATATAGATTAAAAAAAAACATCATCCTATGTGGGCCCGTTTTTAGACTTTGTGAGCCGCTGAAACCGTTCTAATGTTCATGTAACAACAACGAAACCCTCTTTTTAGTCCGCATTATTATGCAATCCGAAGTTGCATATTACTGCGCGTGGCCCAACACGCACATGGTCGGTTTTATTCATCTGTCATTATAAGATGCCTAAAATTAAAGTGTTTTTGCTAGTTTAAGTATAACGCAATAGGGATGTTAACTGAGAATTCGTTTTTTGTTCGTCAGTTAGAATAATAACAAATATTGGACACGTATTTTTTCTTATGATACGTACGCGTAAAGAGGCGACGATATAATGCATTGAAATATCGTGTGACGTCACGCCCTTAGTACACTTTATACCGACATAGTGATGTCACAAGCCCCCTCTCCCCTCCCACTCCTGAACGTTGATGCGCTTTGTCTTTGTCATTTTTTATTGCTTAGGCAAATGAAAAAATGCGTGTCCAAAATTGCTAAATAGAATTATCATTTATTCTACCCAGGAAACATCCTTATTCTGATCAGCTTTTGTAGAAATCCATACAAGATACAGTAATTCCCAATATTTTTGGTCGGGTTTTACGTAGGGTTTCTGATGCGCATGGCATGGCTTGCTGATGTATTAGTATGGGATTTACTATTGCGCAGCCATTTGTAGCAAAGTTCAGACCTGCCAAAAAGATTGGGGATTACTGTACCGTTTTCTCATATTTGCCACCGAATCTTAACAGGCGTTTGTAGTGTCTGCCTCCGCCTTTATGCATTTTGTGAGATAATGTAACGTACCTTTTCTCCTCCAGGTCGTGTGCATGCAGACCATGATTTTCGATCTAGAACTACTGCGGTACCGTGGCGCTCGATGTGGATCAGAGATCAGGAGAGGATCTCAAGGTGCTCGCTCCATCCTGCTGCGAGGACCCATCTATCTGCTGGAGGAAATTGATGCTCTTATATTTCTGTGCAGTCCGATGTAAGCGGTACACTTAAAATAATTGTCTGGTAGTAATTTAAAAAATATTGTTATACTAACACTCGACACTGATGAAGGTCGACGGAATCGATTGGATATGGGATGTAGAGATTCGATGTGATTCTTAGAGAATGCCTATGTTCAACCAGTTAACTCCTACTCCTTTCGGCTAAAATGATGTTGAATATGAACACTTGAAAAAAGGATGAGCTTGAAATAATCAGTGCTAATCTTATTATTATTTTCTCAACAACCGAGTTATATATATACTCTGCTTTATTTCAGTTTCAACGACCTGGATGAACTACGCCAAAATGGACTTTCTCTAGCCGACATGAACGACCATGGTCTCTCCAAAGAAATGCTCCTCCAAGGTTGGCAGCACCTCTCCAAGTTGGAACTGCTCTTTGAGAAGGCAGAAAGTAGGAGCCTTTCGTTAGAGAAGTCTTGCAGACTTCTGGATCAGTGGAAGAAGAGAGGGGATCAGCTGCTGTATTCTATGATACCGAAAGGCATTGCTGATCATTTGAGGGCAGGGAAGGATCCTATGGCTGCTTGTCAGGTAAATACTTAATAGTTTAAACATCTAATCAACTACTTACCCACGCAACATAGAATAAAATTGTGTATCTATATTCTTTCTTTTCTCTGTTAAGTGTTTTGTGTGTGCTTAAATAAATAAAATAAATCTTTTTGGTGATACCAATTATGAGTTCTGCATAGTTATAATAGCCAGTCTCTACTACCAAAGCGGTACGCTGTAGCGCTCGTGCAAATTCGCTGCGAATACGCTACGGCGCGTTATAAAAAAGCTGCGCTGTAGCACTCGTGCTACGACACGCTAAAAAAACGCTACGGTGGCCGCAGCACTCGCAACACGGTGCGTTACGAAAACGCAGTACTGTAGCTCTCATGCTACGACATGCTACAAATTCGCTATGGTGGCCGTAGCACTCAAGCTACGGCGCGATACGAACACGAAACGTTGACACGCAGCAAAATATTTTTGGTAGGTTCCCATGACATTAACTAACTCATTATTATGCAGCACACATTAAATCATAAATGACTAAGTACTCATAAGCCAATTAGACGAAGTAGTCCTTACCTAAATGATTAGGTAAGGACATGTGTATCAAACACATTTTAGGCAAGTGGTCTCCCAAAATTATGTATTTGATACTAGTACATACCCACTAAAGGAAAACAATATTAACAGCATTATTCCATTGATTTTATTTAATAATTTTCACATTTTTTAATATTATTCTATAAAACATTAAATAAATAAAAACATTAAAAAAAAATAGTAGCCCACCGGTATCGGGAACAGGGTCCAAGTTACCGGTGGTCAGGGCTCCTGAGAGAAGAACCTCCTGACTATACGCGCCGTGTCCAGGAGTACCGCTTTCTGGATCAAGCCCTTGACTCAGCTGCCCAACGAGAGCCTCTTCAGATATTCGTCAAGGCTCTTGGCTATTATGCCATTGGCCGTCACGACTATCGGCACAATGACTGCTGTATTCACATCCCACATGTCGACAACCTCGCGAGCCAGATCAAGATACTTGCTTTTCTTATCTCTCTCAGCCTTCACGAGGTTCTCGTCATGGGGGACCGCTATATCAACAATCATAGCGCGACGCTCTAGTCGGTCTATTACCACTATGTCAGGCTTATTGGCAGCAACAGCATTATTTATTATTATTAATAGTTTTCGTAACTTTTAGCTTGATTAAACCGTTGTAAACTATACTTTTGTTTCAGGCGTTTGAAAACGTAACAATAATATTCTGCGCAGTACAACTGGCGGAGGCAGGCACCCGAGCTGATGTCATGCAGGTGGTGGCCTATATGAACGACGTGTACTCCAGGATCGACAGGCTGCTTGACACACATCGAGTGTATAAGGTAGGATAGTATCCCCTTTTGTTTCTGCTAAGTGGATATCCTATCAGAGGCTCCGTAGCTTGAATGACTAGTCATATTGCTTTGTTCTACCGTCTTACGCATTTAATCCCCACGCAACAAGTTATTCAGAGTCCAGCTCATGTGAGCTATTGAGTTAAGTGTTTTCACACTCACGACCAGTGTCTCTAGAACTTCAATATTTTACAGTGAAAATCTTAAAGGGAGTTAGTTTCTTCCGATCTTTTAACTTGTTTAAGAACAGTATTACCAAGGGGTAGCTAGCTCGGTACCCAGTAGACGTGGCTGTATAGGTCAGAGCGTAGGGGTACCGAGCTACTCCTTGGTAAGACTTGGCTGTAGAGGTCGGATGGATAATATCGCTCTACTGATAAAAACACTAGTCGGTACTCATCTGCGTCCGATTAGATTGTAAGCCGACCCAACATACTTGGGAAAAGCAAGGAAAACAATGATTCTTTACATTAAGCATTTAGTATAATTATTGTGGAGATCCTTGGAGGAGGCGTTTGTTAAAGGCAATAGCTGGTACAAGTAAAGAATAACTAGGCCGTGTAATTAGGTTATAACACTTCAATAAATGTAGGTGTACAGAATATTGCGAATAGGTTTGCCCAGGAATAAAAGCTTATTTTATTTTATTGTAATATCTTCAGGTGGAGACAGTAGGCACGGTCTACATGCTGGTGTCGGGAGTGCCTGAACGCAGACGGGCGCACGTGATCTCCGCGGCCAGTGCTGCTCTCGCCATCTCGCGGGCCATCCCTGCACTCACTATCGGTAACTGCCGTATTTTCATAAAGTTGGGTTTCCGTCTACTCTCTCTTAGTCTGCTCAAAAAAACTAATTGCTGAGGTCAGCTTAGTTATGCCACAGATAATATATATAAATACTATCATACAGATGCCTCATTCCATACAAAGAAACCGTGCCAACGTAACCAGTTAGCGTTTTTCGTCTGATTGAAGATGATTATTTTTATAAGTAATGCGATCGCGTTCAGTTTCGTTCCACGGCTATAGATGGTGTTAGCAGCGACTTGCAAGTAAAAGGGTTTTCTCGGCTAAGAGCGTCCTTGCTGTGCTTATCTTAGTGCAATAAAATATTACATGGGTCTATAACTGGTGAAATGTGGATCGTTTGTGTACCAAAGGTGCCCCTCTGCTCATTCGTTCATGGATTACAGGCGTGATGTTATGCTATGTGTACTTATATAAAAACATTTCTTATATCCCACAGGCATACACACTGGTCCTGTCGTGGCTGGCGTGCTCGGACTACGCTTACCGCGGTACTGCCTCGTGGGAGACACTGTGAACACTGCCAGCAGGATGCAGTCGTCGTCTGAAGTAAGGGTTTCTTTTGTATCTATAACAATCAAGGAGCTGGCAGCCGTATGTCAGTGGTAACACTTAGGCGATTCGCACACTGCATCACATCACGCAGCGGGGCGCGTCGCGTGGCGACGAAGTCACGACACTGCGTGTGCATGCGTTTTCTGTGTGTTGCATTACGCGTGTTTTCAATGCAAATAAAGATACTTTCAAGCAAAGTAAAAACATGCATTGCCTCGCTAAGCTGCGTGATGCGGTGCAGTGTGCCAATCGCCTAAAGGAAGGTGTGATTCGGTGGTTGACTGCAGGCGTCATCAGCAGACAACGCCGCGACACTACACTACCCTTTCCTATACCTACTATATTGTCGAGGCAGACGACGCTAAGTTGTCATTTTTCATTTCTATATGTTTGTTTTGTGTAGGGTGGTGTAGGTACAATAAATAATATAAATATGACGTGTCATTGCTACAGAAGGAATTTCATAGAAATCAGTAGTGTCGCGGCGATACGTTGTCTGCTGCTTCCACCTACAGTCGGCTACGGAATCAAATCTTTCCATTGCCCTTATTTTTATTTACAGCTATGACATAAGGACGCTCTCGAAGTCAATTTTTTACTTCTAATATGAGTTTGACCCTCAGACTTAGGTATTACGTACCTTGCAAGAACAAAACGATAGCGAGTTTTGCGCTATAATTGCTCTTCAATACAGAAGTTTTAGAGATTTTGGCGGATTTTTTAGAAATAAGTCCATTTGACAAACAGCGTTAGCAAACGATTGTGTAGGACCTACCATACTACACTGTAGGTAATGCCGACTTTTATTACATAAAACGTTTGATCGCGCGATGATTACTGATTGCTGTTTCTTTCATAATAAGCCTGCGGTACCTCTAGATATGTAATAGCCAATTAACCTTTCTTGGGCCTTCTAAGAATGGTCTAATTCCCTTTGTCCTTAATTCTCTTGGTGAACAAGAAAAAGTTTGGTAGAGGAGTTTAATTACATCTTAATTTAATATCTGCTTCGTTTTCTTCCAGCCTGGTCGTGTCCAAATATCAGCAGTCGCTGCAGCTCAGTTGCCAGCCGGAAGATTCCGACTCAGATCTAGAGGACTCATCAAAGTCAAGGTGAGATTCAATCATCAACAGGTCTAGAAAGCAAAAGTGTAGAACCGCATGGACCTAAGTTTGCGTTTTGATTTTGAAGGACTTTTTGGACTTTGGCCCACTTTATTCACCTGACACTGCCATGGTATGCGAGTTTCAAAAGGAATTATTAGTAGCTAAATTGCTATTTAATTTTTCAGGGCAAAGGCACCATGGAAACATTCTGGTTGGAAGGCGAAGTGGAGGAGGAAGAGCAAAATGAAGCATTGCAACTGTTCTCCGCATTGTGCGGTGATAACTGAACATTACAGGCCAACAGAATAGTTTATCCAGTTTTACCTGACTAGTCCACTGTTTTGGGCTTCTAATTGTTACCATAGATAGGCAGTCGATTACAGAAATTGTTTTGTTAGGAAAATTGCGTCTATTCTTTATGGTGGCACTTCACATCGCTATTCGATGTTCGCGTTATTTTTCGTCTTTGTTCGCTATATTCGTGTTGAATTCCGAATAACACGAATATTTTTGCTATAGTTTACGATGGACGTGTTAACTGCAGCAGCGGCTTATTATTTGGCGAGCGCTGTGGGGCCGGTAAACGAACATATTCGCCATATTCGCAATCCTTTGATATGTTGCAAAAAACCGACAGCCGGATGGATACGGGTGTTCGGGTATTTGGCGTATTCGTCTTGTTCGTGAGAATAGGCGAATAGAGACGAATAGAGCTACTTCACATCGTCCTATTTGGGCGAATAAGACAAAGTATGCGTTTCGATGGTATGCGTTTCGATGGCGCGGCCACGGAGATTTTTTTTAAAAAGAACTATGCCAAGATTATGTAAAAATTTGTAAAAGTTGATTCCCAAAACCATAAATTTGTCAAAGATAAGGTTAAAAAGTTTTAAGGGTTTGAACGTGGCCGCGCCATTGAAACGCGGCGAACCGCGCGGCCACGGAGATCTTTAAAACTAAGCGTTGCAGAGACCTGAAATTTAGGGAAATGATAGATTGAATTTGTAAAAAATTTGTAAAAATATAGAAAAAATTCCTAGGTTTATATTTTAGGAGCTGTAAGACTAAAACCCCATGGCCGCGCCATTGAAACGGTGAAAAACACGTTATCACCGATATCTCGCTGAAAAAGCATCGCAGAAGTCTGAAACTTTTTGTAATACCTAGATTTGAATTTGTCGAAATAGGTAAAAATACACAAAAAAATCCTAGGTTTATATTTCAAGAGCTATAAGACCAAAACCCTATGGCCGCGCCATTGAAACGGTGAAAAACACGTTATCGCCGATATCTCGCTGAAAAAGCATCGCAGAGGACTGAAGTTTTTTGTAAAACCTAGATTTGAATTTGTCAAAGTATGTAAAAATACACAAAAAAATCCTAGGTTTATATTTCAGGAGCTGTAAGACTAAAACCCCATGGCCGCGCCATTGAAACGGTGAAAAACACGTTGTCACCGATATCTCGCTGAAAAAGCATCGCAGAAGTCTGAAACTTTTTGTAATACCTAGATTTGAATTTGTCGAAATAGGTAAAAATACACAAAAAAATCCTAGGTTTATATTTCAGGAGCTGTAAGACTAAAACCCCATGGCCGCGCCATTGAAACGGTGAAAAACACGTTATCACCGATATCTCGCTGAAAAAGCATCGCAGAAGTCTGAAACTTTTTGTAATACCTAGATTTGAATTTGTCGAAATAGGTAAAAATACACAAAAAAATCCTATGTTTATATTTCAGGAGCTGTAAGACCAAAACCCTATGGCCGCGCCATTGAAACGGTGAAAAATATTTTATCGACGATTTCTCGCTGAAAAAGCATCGCAGAGGTCTGAAGTCTTTTGTAAACGCTAGATTTGAATTTGTCAAAACATGTAAAAATACACAAAAATATCCCAGGTTTATATTTCAGGAGCTGTATTACGGTATTGCGTAGAAATAAGTTGTGGTTATCTAATCGGAAATAAAGTATTAGCGAGATCTTTTTTTGTAAACAACACCTATTAATATGTATAATTACCGATAATAGGCGAAAATTTTCTTTTTGTTTCATAATATAAAACCTTGAATACGTTTTGAATGTTCCGATAGGGTGACCATGACTTATTGTTTACAGAAAACTTTCCACTTGCAAATATTAGAAATTATATCTCAAGGATTCTAAATTAAATTAAAATGAAACGTTATGATACAAAAACATATATTTATTTCTTTCAAAATCAAATAAATCACAGATTGTTTACTTACACTAAGGTAAAGGTAATTATCATTTCTTTCAAAATCACAAATTGTTCACTTACACTAAGGTATAGGTACTTATCCATCCATCTGCCTAGCCTTTTCCCAACTATATTGGGGTCGGCTTCCAGTCTAACCGGATTCAGCTGAGTACCAGTGTTTTACATGGAGCGACTGCCTATCTGACCTCCACAACCCAATAACTGGGTAACACGGAACCCTTTGGCTAGACTGGAGTCAGATCTCAAGCTTCTGACTACTCGTAACGACTGTCAAAGATCTTCAAATGACAGCCGGGACCAACGGCTTAACGTGCTTTCCGAGGCACGGAGGAAACTCGGTATGTTGAAATGGTCACCCATCCACGGACCGACCTCGTCAAGCGTTGCTTAACCTTGAAGATCGACCCATGCGGCTGTTATCATTTAGCCACGAGCTCCTCAAGTATAGGTATAGGTACTTATCATTTCTTTCAAAATCACAAATCACAGATTGTTTACTTACACTAAGATATAGGTACTTATCATTTCATACTTATCATGATTTAGAATCCTTGAGATATAATTTCTAATACTTGCAGGTGGAAAGTTTTCTGTAAACAATAAGTCATGGTCACCCTATCGGAACATTCAAAACGTATTGAATGGCGCGGCCATAGCGTTTTGGTCTTACAGCTCCTGAAATATAAACCTAGGATTTTTTTGTGTATTTTTACATGTTTTGACAAATTCAAATCTAGCGTTTACAAAAAACTTCAGACCTCTGCGATGCTTTTTCAGCGAGAAATCGGCGATAACATATTTTTCACCGTTTCAATGGCGCGGCCATAGGGTTTTGGTCTTCCAGCTCCTGAAATCTAAACCTAGGATTTTTTTGTGTATTTTTACCTATTTCGACAAATTCAAATCTAGGTATTACAAAAAGTTTCAGACTTCTGCGATGCTTTTTCAGCGAGTTATCGGTGATAACGTGTTTTTCACCGTTTCAATGGCGCGGCCATGGGGTTTTAGTCTAACAGCTCCTGAAATATAAACCTAGGATTTTTTTGTGTATTTTTACATACTTTGACAAATTCAAATCTAGGTTTTACAAAAAACTTCAGTCCTTTGCGATGCTTTTTCAGCGAGATATCGGCGATAACGTGTTTTTCACCGTTTCAATGGCGCGGCCATAGGATTTTGGTCTTATAGCTCCTGAAATATAAACCTAGGATTTTTTTGTGTATTTTTACCTATTTCGACAAATTCAAATCTAGGTATTACAAAAAGTTTCAGACTTCTGCGATGCTTTTTCAGCGAGATATCGGTGATAACGTGTTTTTCACCGTTTCAATGGCGCGGCCATGGGGTTTTAGTGTTACAGCTCCTAAAATATAAACCTAGGAATTTTTTCTATATTTTTACAAATTTTTTACAAATTCAATCTGTCATTTCCCTAAATTTCAGGTCTCTGCAACGCTTAGTTTTAAAGATCTCCGTGGCCGCGCGGTTCGCCGCGTTTCAATGGCGCGGCCACGTTCAAACCCTTAAAACTTTTTAACCTTATCTTTGACAAATTTATGGTTTTGGGAATCAACTTTTACAAATTTTTACATAATCTTGGCATAGTTCTTTTTTAAAAAAATCTCCGTGGCCGCGCCATTGAAACGCATACGTTTCGATGGCGCGGCCACGGAGATTTAAAAAAAAAAGAACTATGCCAAGATTATGTAAAAATTTGTAAAAGTTGATTCCCAAAACCATAAATTTGTCAAAGATAAGGTTAAAAAGTTTAAAAAGGTTTGAACGTGGCCGCGCCATTGAAACGCGGCGAACCGCGCGGCCACGGAGATCTTTAAAACTAAGCGTTGCAGAGACCTGAAATTTAGGGAAATGATAGATTGAATTTGTAAAAAATTTGTAAAAATATAGAAAAAATTCCTAGGTTTATATTTTAGGAGCTGTAAGACTAAAACCCCATGGCCGCGCCATTGAAACGGCGAAAAACACGTTATCACCGATATCTCGCTGAAAAAGCATCGCAGACGTCTGAAACTTTTTGTAATACCTAGATTTGAATTTGTCGAAATAGGTAAAAATACACAAAAAAATCCTAGGTTTATATTTCAGGAGCTATAAGACCAAAACCCTATGGCCGCGCCATTGAAACGGTGAAAAAAACGTTATCGCCGATATCTCGCTGAAAAAGCATCGCAGAGGACTGAAGTTTTTTGTAAAACCTAGATTTGAATTTGTCAAAGTATGTAAAAATACACAAAAAAATCCTAGGTTTATATTTCAGGAGCTGTAAGACTAAAACCCCATGGCCGCGCCATTGAAACGGTGAAAAACACGTTATCACCGATATCTCGCTGAAAAAGCATCGCAGAAGTCTGAAACTTTTTGTAATACCTAGATTTGAATTTGTCGAAATAGGTAAAAATACACAAAAAAATCCTAGGTTTATATTTCAGGAGCTATAAGACCAAAACCCTATGGCCGCGCCATTGAAACGGTGAAAAAAACGTTATCGCCGATATCTCGCTGAAAAAGCATCGCAGAGGACTGAAGTTTTTTGTAAAACCTAGATTTGAATTTGTCAAAGTATGTAAAAATACACAAAAAAATCCTAGGTTTATATTTCAGGAGCTGTAAGACTAAAACCCCATGGCCGCGCCATTGAAACGGTGAAAAACACGTTATCACCGATATCTCGCTGAAAAAGCATCGCAGAAGTCTGAAACTTTTTGTAATACCTAGATTTGAATTTGTCAAAATAGGTAAAAATACACAACAAAATCCTAGGTTTATATTTCAGGAGCTGTAAGACTAAAACCCCATGGCCGCGCCATTGAAACGGTGAAAAACACGTTATCACCGATATCTCGCTGAAAAAGCATCGCAGAAGTCTGAAACTTTTTGTAATACCTAGATTTGAATTTGTCAAAATAGGTAAAAATACACAAAAAAATCCTATGTTTATATTTCAGGAGCTGTAAGACCAAAACCCTATGGCCGCGCCATTGAAACGGTTAAAAATATTTTATCGCCGATTTCTCGCTGAAAAAGCATCGCAGAGGTCTGAAGTTTTTTGTAAACGCTAGATTTGAATTTGTCAAAACATGTAAAAATACACAAAAATATCCCAGGTTTATATTTCAGGAGCTGTATTACGGTATTGCGTAGAAATAAGTTGTGGTTATCTAATCGGAAATAAAGTATTAGCGAGATCTTTTTTTGTAAACAACACCTATTAATATGTATAATTACCGATAATAGGCGAAAATTTTCTTTTTGTTTCATAATATAAAACCTTGAATACGTTTTGAATGTTCCGATAGGGTGACCATGACTTATTGTTTACAGAAAACTTTCCACTTGCAAATATTAGAAATTATATCTCAAGGATTCTAAATTAAATTAAAATGAAAGGTTATGATACAAAAACATATATTTATTTCTTTAAAATCAAATAAATCACAGATTGTTTACTTACACTAAGATAAAGGTAATTATCATTTCTTTCAAAATCACAAATTGTTCACTTACACTAAGGTATAGGTACTTATCATTTCTTTCAAAATCACAAATCACAGATTGTTTACTTACACTAAGTTATAGGTACTAATCATTTCTTTCAAAATCACAAATCACAGATTGTTTACTTACACTAAGATACCTATATCTTAGTGTACTTATCATTTCATACTTATCATGATTTAGAATCCTTGAGATATAATTTCTAATACTTGCAGGTGGAAAGTTTTCTGTAAACAATAAGTCATGGTCACCCTATCGGAACATTCAAAACGTATTGAATGGCGCGGCCATAGCGTTTTGGTCTTACAGCTCCTGAAATATAAACCTAGGATTTTTTTGTGTATTTTTACATGTTTTGACAAATTCAAATCTAGCGTTTACAAAAAACTTCAGACCTCTGCGATGCTTTTTCAGCGAGAAATCGGCGATAACGTATTTTTCACCGTTTCAATGGCGCGGCCATAGGGTTTTGGTCTTACAGCCCCTGAAATATAAACCTAGGATTTTTTTGTGTATTTTTACCTATTTCGACAAATTCAAATCTAGGTATTACAAAAAGTTTCAGACTTCTGCGATGCTTTTTCAGCGAGATATCGGTGATAACGTGTTTTTCACCGTTTCAATGGCGCGGCCATGGGGTTTTAGTCTTACAGCTCCTGAAATATAAACCTAGGATTTTTTTGTGTATTTTTACATACTTTGACAAATTCAAATCTAGGTTTTACAAAAAACTTCAGTCCTCTGCGATGCTTTTTCAGCGAGATATCGGCGATAACGTATTTTTCACCGTTTCAATGGCGCGGCCATAGGGTTTTGGTCTTATAGCTCCTGAAATATAAACCTAGGATTTTTTTGTGTATTTGTACCTATTTTGACAAATTCAAATCTAGGTATTACAAAAAGTTTCAGACTTCTGCGATGCTTTTTCAGCGAGATATCGGTGATAACGTGTTTTTCACCGTTTCAATGGCGCGGCCATGGGGTTTTAGTCTTACAGCTCCTAAAACATAAACCTAGGAATTTTTTCTATATTTTTACAAATTTTTTACAAATTCAATCTGTCATTTCCCTAAATTTCAGGTCTCTGCAACGCTTAGTTTTAAAGATCTCCGTGGCCGCGCGGTTCGCCGCGTTTCAATGGCGCGGCCACGTTCAAACCCTTAAAACTTTTTAACCTTATCTTTGACAAATTTATGGTTTCGGGAATCAACTTTTACAAATTTTTACATAATCTTGGCATAGTTCTTTTAAAAAAAAAACTCCGTGGCCGCGCCATTGAAACGCATACTAAGACAAATACGAATAGCGATGTGAAGTGCCACCTTTAGGCATGTACCTATGCAAAAAATATATGTACTTATATATTAAATATGTCATAGACAATAAGCAGACTTTTTCTCGTCTCGCTCTTTGGACTCCGGAAAACTAATCAATATCAACGTCTTAGTAATCTGAATGAACTAGAATAATTGATTTTAATATCGCTTACGATGACTTTTAATCAAATAAATTGATTATTCTTTATCTTTATGGCAGCTTCGAAAGCAATTGATTGTCAATACTGATTACATATTTTAATTTTATCAGCGATACTGCTGTAGAATGGATTGCAAGTATGTGATTAAATGACGTAAAAACTTAATAGGTTTTTCTTAATCATTTTGATAGCTTCTAATTTATGCGTAACTAGCTTCTGCCAGCGGCTTCGCCCGCGTGAAAGTCTAAGTATCCTTTGTGCTATTCCTGACTATAATCTATCTCTGTGCCAAATTTCATCCAGATCCGTTCAGCCGTTCTGGCGTGATTGAGCAACAAACATACACACATCAACACCAAACTTTCGCATTTATAATATTATTAAGTAAGAAGTAAGATTCTTGTTCAAAGTTTTAAGCGACATTAGAGCAATCAATTTTCAATCTCTAAGTTCTTATTAGTTTGAGAAATATAGGCCTATGAAGGCATATACAATCTAGTAGGCCTATCTACTTAAAAAGATATAATAGTTAATAATAACAATATACCTTATGTGTAATAAGAGTAGTAAAACAATACACATTTTGCTAATATAGTAATAATTTAATATCAACAGACGAATTAAATTCGTATTATTTTTTGTTGCTTTTTATCATTTGTTTTAATTAGGTACAATATTGTGTCTTATTACTAGGCTACATAATATCAACTATTGGTTTGGAAAACAGTCAGATGCGACCTTTTAGAATTGAATAACATGGGGGCTGCTTTTGATTGGGCGATAAAACTGAACGACAGTCATCTTAATTTAAAAAATATCACTTGACAGCTCAATTCCAAAAGATCCCATCTTTCTTTTACCTTGAACCGACAGCTATACTTACTAATAATAGTTTAATTATTTCAAATTCAATAATTATAAAATCACAATAAAAGTGTAGAAAATAAAGTATTTACATGATCAGAAAATTATTGTAAAAAAAATGTTTATTGTTATTGTGCATGATTCTGAGAAAAGGTTTAAAAAAAATGTGAAAAAAAATAGCTGCTTGTATGGTAATACTGAAATATGAAATAAAAGAATCATTGTTGGCAGTACAGTTCTGATTTTCTCCATATTTACATGTAGGTTGTAAAATAGATGCTTTTATAGCATTATAAAATATTAAAGCAAAGCTTAAAATCACATCCACTTTGTTTAGAGTTAAATATTATAATGTATTTCTTTTTAATGCTAAGTAGCTACACTGGCGATCACACAAATTTGAAATCACTTATATTTTTTTTGACATCTCAGTATTAAAAATGTGATTTAAACAAAAAATATAATATCTTAAAACTTAATAAAATCATGATTTTAAATAACGAATGGTTGTTTTCTTTCATTTATCATAATTAATCAACTCCAAAATAGAACAACTTTAAAATATTGAAGCTAGCAGAACCGTTTTTTCTTATCCAATTAAAGCCTTGCCTGTTTCGATATTTATCTATTGCTCTGTGGTTTTTAAATAGTGTCATCTTTGATTTCGAGCATCATTTGTGAGTTAACAAACTTAACACGTAACTATAATACATACATACAACAACTTAACTTAAAATGTAATAGAAATGGCAACCCCACTATCGATTCTGTTTTCTCTCGTTCGAACACATATTTAAAGAGCGAGAGGCAAATCGTAATGTTGCCATTTTAAAACTCCTTCCGTTAAACATGGTTTGGACATGAAGATATATAAAATACTGTCAAGATTGAGCTGAGTTTTTCCTAATTTAATAATAGATAATATTCTTCAAATTATTTTACATGGTGACAATTTTACTTTCATTATAAGAAAATGACTTTTCTTGTCCAAAAACATAGTTGGCACTAAAGTACATTGGGACGGTTGGATATTTAACATTTCCGTCGATTACAATTTACAACTTTACGTAAATTTGGCTTAATTTAATCAAAGAAATAGGGTAAACAAACCAATTAGTAACAAAACTTTGTTGTTCAAGAAAACTGTTCTAGCAAAAGTGGAGCCGGTTTATTGTTATTTTACCTTTAATATATAAGAATCATAGCTAATGAATTGGTTGATTAAAAGTGAACTTTAAAATACTTGTTTAATGTTTTTAAATATGTATTTGAAAAAGTGCATTTTTATATGTTATGAACTATTGAGGTATTGTTTAGCCTTAACGAATTAATTTTTCTAAGGGCAGAATTATTAACTTTCTATCGTAAATATCCCATTTTTGTGATCTTTGTCCGTAGCTGGTATAATAAGGATCTGGTAGGACCGAACTTTTGACATAACACTGTCAGAAAACGTCCAATAACGGGTAGATACATTTTTTTCAATCTGCTTTTCTAATCGCCTGTGAAGCGGCATTTCCCTAAATATGTAATATAAATTGTAAATATTTAAATTGTATACAATTCACTAACACATTATTATATTATAATAATATCATATGGAAAAATATGATTCACTGAGAATAATGATTTGACGAACATTTAATGGTAAGTATCTATACGTAATGCCTATATTGATTTAATTATGGTACAGAGTAAGCAACAGCGCGGGAAGAACGGTTCATGAAGAATATTATGGTTTAGATTTTTTGCACGAATTGAATATTGATGCCTAGCGTAAGTTTAGTTTCGAGGCATAATAAAAAAAAATCGATCTCTCTTGTTTCTTGTATTTCGACCCACGCTGTAACTCCTACTAATTCCTTTACATTGCTACCTAAAACTCTGATTTTTTCGTAGACTAAACTGACAATTAGGGGGTTGCCACTTTATCATATAAATAGTGTCGTATCTTGATTGATCAAAAATCGAAGAACATCGAAAATTTAAATATTTCACAAAAAAAAAATCTTTGTCAAAAAAGTAGAAAAAAAAATATACTCTTACATCCGCATTCTAATGCATACTAAAGAATATTAAAAACCATCTATGTATCCGACTTAAAGACTTGTATCTATGGTCATGAATAGCAAAAAAAAAAATAAGGTCATTGGCAGCTGTCAGTTTAGTCTACGGAATTAGAAACCACAACATAATTTCATTGACTTCTTTACGAATGGAGGAATGGATACGAAATATTAGGCATCCGAAACAGACATCTCCCCATTTCACTGTAAAACAAAAGTTAAGGCACTAGAATAGACAATAGAAAAAAATATAAGAAAGCACCAAAAATATTTATAAAAATAACTAAAAGTGCATTGATCTAAATTCGCTGTTACCAGTACCTAACAAACGTAATTATAAACAATATCTTAATAACAAATAAAATCATACATAAAATAAACTTTTGGTCCTCAAACCTTTGGAAATACAACAATAATATCAAACAATTAATCAACACATCCATCAATAAATTAATATAAAATCTTGTTCTTGACGTCATCGTACATAAGAATGCGTACAATAGCTACTTAAGTGAATCTTTATGAACCTTTATATTACTAAACATTCCTACAATATATAATATATCATGATTTCTAAATAGTGATTCCTAATATTTAATAAAAATTGGAATTAATGCATTATCGTCTTCTAAAATATTTATACAGTATTAATTTTATTGTTAAATAAGTACTTTATTTAAAGGTATATCAAGTATGAAGAATCTTTAAACGACTCCATTTAATATAAGTGTGGTGTTCAGTCTTTCCATTATTATACAAATCTGGTTGAAAGGACATAGACAACACTCGCTCATCTATATTATTCTAGTAAATCGAATTTCTTACAGTTCTATCACAATAATGCTGTGTAAACTTTTTGCAGTGATGCAATCATTATTCTTAGGTCTAAGGAATGTCGCTTAAGTCTAGTCCTGATTACTTTTTAAAGAGAGCTGTGACCTCCTCGATCGTTCTATTCTTTGTCTCTGGCAGCTTGAAATAGGTGAAGATGAAGAATAAGATGAGGAGGACAGTGTAAGGCAAGAACACGTAGTGGCCGAACGCATCAGACATTGGGATGAAAGTTAGGCCTACGATGAAGTTAGCGAGCCAGTTGACGAGAGCTCCCACGCTGACGGCAGCGCTGCGGGCACCCTGCCCGAACAGCTCCGACAGCAGCATCCACGGGATGGAGCTTGGGCCCACGCCGAAGAACGCCACGTACAGGAACGTGAAGATCACGGCGAATATGCTCATGGTCGTGTTGTTCTCATACGTGGATAAGGCCACGGTCATGAGCACAGAGAACACCGCCATACCAGCGAGACCACCCAGCTGTAATGTGCGCCTGCCCAGGCGATCCATCAGAGGAATCGACACTAAAGCCATTATGAACAACATACTGCCGACACCGATTGAAGACAACCTCGCATTCTCCTGCGTTAATCCGGCACTCTCGAATATCGTCGTGGAGTAATACAGAACGGCGTTGATACCTCCCAGCTGCTGCGACAAATGCATCACGATTCCAATAATGAGTGGCGTTCGAAGTGCCTTGATCATGAACAAGTCCCGGATGGTGAACGTCTCCTCCTGCCTGGCCGCGCGGTCCTCCTCGTGCATGTCATTAATCTCGTTATCAACATTGCTCGTGCCGCGGATCTTGGCTAACTCTGCTCTAGCTCTCTCCTCGTCGCGGGCGACCAGCACCAAGTATCTAGGACTCTCAGGAGCAAAAATAACCATCAAGAACTGAAGGGCTGACGGTATAATCGCAAGCCCAAGCAGCCAAGGCCAGCCTTCATCACTCCCCAGTATCATGTCGATACCCAAGATCTGTGCACCGACCAGTCCGAATCCGACCGCCAGCTGATTGACTGTTCCGAACGCGCCGCGCAACCTCACGGGTGCTACTTCTGACACGTAAGTGGGTGAAGCAGTCGTAGCGAAACCACAGTTGACGCCTATTATGAATCTACCAATGATGATCATTTCGACAGAGTTACCCAGTTTGCTGAAGCCCATGAACACAGCGCCGAGAACACCGATCATCGAGTTAACGAGGAGGGCATTTTTGCGGCCGTATTTTTCTAGCATCCAACTGGCGAAGGGGCATCCGATCATACCTCCTACGGCAAAGATGCTTACGATAACGCTGAATATGAGGCCTGCGTTGTCGTTGCCAGTAGTGTCGAGGATGAAGTTCTCGATAAAGGGGCGTGGCGCGTTGATGACGCCGGTGTTGAAGCCGAACTGCAGCATGCCCAGCACGGCCGCGCTCACCGCGTACAGCAGCGCGCCCGTCACGCCGCCCTCCGCCATCTTCGGCTGCGAAGATTCTGAAACCACAACAACAGAATACCATGAATATATGTGCCTTGTACATACAGATGTAATCTTATCAGATCAGGGTGTTAAGTGATCAGTAGCAGCACAAGTGTTACAGTTTGATAAAAAAGATAAAATTGCATCCAATCTTGTAAATCCTACACAATTCACATTTCTTATGTAACGGTTCTACCAATCTATAAAGATTATTCTGAGAAACCAGTTTTACCATAATTTATATAGGCTTATGTTTAACTTACCACCAGATATAGTAACATATAACAGACAAAAATAGTAAATGATCACCAAAATTAAACCCGCATCTTATTGTAAAATTATAACCAAAGTTTTAACATCTCGCTATCCTGTTTAGGCAAAATGACTCCAAATAAATCATTGTTAACCCAAAAGTAGTAAATGATCACCAAAAGTAGTAAATGATCACCAAAATTAAACCAATGACCAAAAAGATTATAAAATTTCTGGGAGCAACTTGGAAGTAGCGCTCGCCGGCCGCTGCCGCGGCACCGCTCGCTTTGCTCGCTCGGCTCGCGCGCGGTTGGTCACAGTTCTAACCTAACCTAACCTATTTTACAACATTAAATAGCGCAATAATTTGCTATTAAAATTTGGTGATCAATTTACTAAATTTGGTGATCATTTACTATTTTTGTCAGTATATTACTAGATTTGGTGGTTAGGGGTTATCGTCACAAAGTTTTTTTTGGTGGTCATTATATTTATTCCCATTTATATACATCATTATGCAAATCTAGTAGGTACAGTAACAATAGTAATCACGCTTGTTTTTGTATTTTTCCTAAGTAGCATACAAAAAACAGAATTCTAGCACAACGTTTAACAAAACATGACCTTCACATGTTTGACAATTTAAAAATATATCTGCGTCAATTTTAAATCTACCTACACGTAGGTAAATGTTTGTAACAAGCATGTATTAACAGTCGAACAAAAATGAGAATAGTATTCAGGATTAACCACGCTGATATCTCCGGAGCGATACGAAACACTTGCATTAATGTATTTCATGTAATTTGTAAAGCTCAATTAGAAACGGAATGCGGAACATTTGTTCACAAATTGCAAAAACGATTTAGGTATGCTTGTTTGTGACACACGAGGGTTAATGACTTGACTGTGACAATGACTGACCAGTATGACTCAAATACCACCGCGGGCTTAACGAAGAAAATTGTTGTTAACTTCATGAAGTACATTCAAAGGTCAAAAGTGCAGTCTTACTCTCCCAAAACTCAAATAGCTAGTTTTTGCAGAAGAAGTTAAATTATCCACAGCTGATTTAATATATTGTATAGAAATTAAAGTATAGATTATACCTACTAACCATGAAAAGTTGAAACCCTTCTGCCTAACAAAAAAAATGCCGCTGCTGTTTCTATAGTGTGACTGCACTTTTAATCCTTAACTGTACATATTGTATTTAAGACGAAAATCTTTTTCAGATATAAAATATTAGGTACTGAAGGATATGCAAATATATTTTCATCTCCCATTCTCGAAATAAATATAAAATGTATATATAAATATAATATGTATAGTCGATCATGTTTAAAATTAGCAATACATTTTTAAAAACACTTATGTATGACCGAGGCAACAAATAGTGTTACCACAATCACTTCCTAAAAAATCTGCTTCACAGTATTTATTTCACGACTTGGAAATGCCACATTATTTTGGAGGTCATTAGTTTTTGTCTAATTATTTCCAGCCTGTTTTAGTGCCTTCTTTTCTACGATGAACTTTGAGATTACTCATAAAAGAAAACGTTAAATGCTCCCAAAAGAATAATAAATATAGCTTACCGGAAGACTTCATTTCAGGGTACGTTGTCGTATCGAGTCTAAATACTGAATAGTTGTAGTTTTGTCGACGAAATATTGGCTTTATCAATCAATAAAGATAAGAAATCTGATCTACGTTTGCGATAAAGCATAAGATAAAGATTAAAAAAAAACAAATAAATGATGCCTACCATTCCAAATAATAATATTTAAGCTTCCTATCTTGATGTCAAGATAGCCGTGTTACTAAGGATTGGGCATAAAATAAAGTAAAACAAGAATTAATATATTTTCAAGAAATCTATGCGTATCGGTTGGATGGTATTGTTTAAAGATAATTTAAAATGGACTCAAGGAATCTAATCGCAAAACATTAAAGAAATAGATGGCAGTAATGCATATCATCATCATCATCTGCCTGCCCTTATCCCATGTTACTTGGGGTCGGCGCAACACGTTTGCTTCTTCCATACCGTCCTATCCCCCCCGTCATGTTATTACTGACTCCCTTTTCTTTCATATCTCACTTCTCACACAGTCCATCCATCTTTTCTTTGGCCTTCCTCTCCCTCTCCATCCATCCACATTTATATTCATAACTCTTTTAGTAATATGCGTTTCATCCCTCCTCATCACATGACCATACCAGGACAAACGGTTTCCTTTCAACTTTTCTGCCACTGGCGCCACTTTCAAACTGCCTCTAATATACTCATTTCTCACTTTATCCAATCTCGGTACGCCGCACATCCATCTCAACATTCTCATCTCTGATACATGCAATCTCCTCAGTAATGCATATAATTACAAAAAATGCTGCATACAACAGATCTCGAAAAGAATTATAAAGTAGTAGGTAGGTAAACAATCTAAATCATTAGTAAGAAAATTTAATATTTGATAAAGGTTGTAGCACAATTCCTTCAAACTAACTAATCTAAATATGTAGTATAAAACAGTTGCTGTCCGCGTCTTTTGACATCATTTCATCTCCGCTAACTTCCGAACCATGCAACGGATCTTGATACGATTTTTACTTAAAGAAAGCGATAAACGAGGAAAGTTTTTGTATCTACCCTATATCATTTATCCCGTGCGAAGCCGAGGCGGGTGGCTAGTATGAATTAAATGACACCACATATCTTCAGCACAACTACATAGTTACAATTACATATTTGGATACCAGGTATAGGATACTGGTAGGAACAACCAATTAGTATGTTTTCGCTACGTTCCTACCATTATTCTTAATTAAAATGGAACTATGTACACTTTCATTTATTATTTTACCGAAAAACGTATTTACTTATTTAGCCCAATTACTTTCCAGAATAAAGTAATTGTATGACTAGAACACTATGGAATATTTTAAGGTAGGTTTCACAACACCTAGACTGATTACTGGATACTATCAGCAGCCTTATTGCGTAATGAATTCACAAAAGGCAAAAAGTAATAAAAATCGACCAATCACTTAGACGGAAATCCACATCGCGTCATTCAGCTCGCTTGTGATTGGTCAATTTTTCATACTCTTTGCCCTTTGCCTTTTGCGAATTCATTACGCAATAAGGCTGCAGATGCCACTGTTCACGACATCACCATTATAACCGCAAACAATGTTAATATAAATCATAATACTGTTCCGCTTCAGAAAATATGTAAGTAAATAAATGTCTCAATAAATAATTTTGCTAATGAATCAGTGGGACATTAATAATGTTATTATATTACAGAAGAAAACTCACGCTACAGAAGCAGTAACACTGAAACGGATAATTTAAGAAGAATACAATAAAGACATCACAGTGCTGACAAGTTATTTCAGAACTTTATTGAAGCTAAATAAGTGTCTATTTAGATCTAGAATAACATGCCATGATGAAAACGGTGAAGGAAAACATCGTGAGGAAACCGGCATGTCCTAGAACCAAAAATTCAAAGACATGTGTCATCCACCAACCCGCACGTTGGATTACGGCCCATTCCCTCTCACAGAGAGGAGGCCTGTGTCCCAGCAGTGGGAACATTAATAGGCTGATGATGATGATGATAAAAAGAGCGCAACAAAACAGGTGAAACTGGAAAAAACCGGCCAAGTGCGAGTCGGACTCGCACACAAAGGGTTCCGTACCATTATCGCAAAACACTGCATAAAAATCACGTTTGTTGTATGGGAGCCCCCCTTAATTTATTTTATTTTAATTTATTAATTAATATTTTTTGAAGTAAATATACAACTAAACATACTGTGAATATTTCAAGCGTCTACCTGTTGCCGTTATTAATATCGAGCAAAAAACGGCAAAATATCACGTTTGTTGTATGGGAGCCCCCCTTTAATATTTATTTTATACTGTTTTTAGTATTTGTTGTTATAGCGGCAACAGAAATACATCATCTGTGAAAATTTCAACTGTCTAGCTATCACGGTTCATGAGATACAGCCTGGAGACAGACGGACAGACAGACAGACAGACAGACGGATCGCGAAGTCTTAGTAATAGGGTCCCGTTTTTACCCTTTGGGTACGGAACCCTAAAAACTGACTAACCCAAATAAAATTGCATTTAATAACACTCGAGTTTCCTTTTGGTTGTTATAGTCATAAAGTATCCTCGTTGGCCTTGGTAGACCAGCTTCATGCATAATAAATACTGACTCAGAGGTCTACATTATGTTTTTAATAATAACTTTGACGTCAATAACTTTGCAACAATGAAGCACACCAAAACTTTTTTTTTTATTTAGCTACCTAATATCGAGCTATTAGAGTCAATTAGTACAAAGATCCCGGTGGTTGTTATGTGTCTTACGCCATCATTTTAAATTAAATAAGTGTTTTGGTAAAACCCAATTCGAACTAACATTTGTTATAGATAAAAAGTTTATGTACCTACCTAATGTTTTACGACCATGCGAAAATAAATAAGGCGCAGATACCCCTGTGTAGCTGATTTTAAAATGAGAATCACGTCTAAACGGCTAGTCGTAATTTTTTGGAAAAAATATATGTTACATAAGACCATTTTCTTAATAATTTGATCTAAGAATTTTTTTAGTTTTATTCGTTTAACATAGTGTAATTAATTTGTAAAGTTATGTCTAAAACGGACAAAAACACGACAATCGCACCAAAACCGCTGGGCACATTTTAATGAAATCGACACCATCTCAAAGACACTTATTACTTACTTTACTTATTTATCTTCATTTTGATATGAGGCTTTTTTTTTAAAGTTATAGAATAATAAGGAAAGTACAAAAAACTACTAAATTTTGGGTCACGCGGGTGTGAAATGAGTGCGCGTTTTGTTTCCTCAAGGCCGTTTGCGTTAGTCGTCGTCTTAACTCTTAATAGTACACCAAAATATAAACACAGTGTCATAATAAAGTTCATATAGATGACTTGGTATTGTTATAAAAATAATATAACAAATAAAAACAAAATAATTATTAAACTAGTATTTGCCAATTAGTCAACCAAACTGATAACGAAGGCAAATTTTTATCGCTTTTTACAACAATCACGAAAACTAATTGCAAAACAGATTTTACGGTACAGCAACAGCTTTTTAAATAGTTGCAGTTTAGTATCGGTAAACAATAGATCTGAAGCAATTGGCGATATTCAAGATACAATTTGCTATGTCGAAACACTAAAATCTAACAAACAAGTAACTGAACAAAAGAAGGCATTCGTTGCGCTTGACGAAGTGGGTAATAATGGGATGTGGAATAAAAGAACCAGCATTAAAAGATACGAGTACATAAGACCGTAAGCTCAAGTAAATACTCTAACAGACTTTGTTAAAATATCATGTTTCATTTCTCCAGATTCGCCACGATTGATGCCTACCCATGAAAAGATAAATGGCAATGTCGGAACTTGGAAGCACAGAACACATACGATCTTATGTTCCACAAAAATATTTCCCAAAAGGGTTCTGATAACAAATATAGCCTGAAGCAAGAAGAAATTATGCAACGGATATGATAACATAAACAAGCAAAATTGTCCATAACTATTTGAAGAATGACGAATATTAAAATGTTATTTTCTGTACAGCGTGTGCAAACATTTCATGGCATGAACAAATATTTTGCACCTGGGCGAATGCAAATGTGGCACAGACTGATAAAGTGTTTATAAATAAAAAAAGTTATTTCATTTATAACTTTTTAGTTAACATATTTTTTCTAATAAGGTACATTTAAACATATAAGTGTTATATATTTTTGAAATCTCCTCTAAAAACCCTTTATTTTGATACCCCACTCGATGGGTACGGGAGAAAAAAAAAATTTCAGCCCCCACAATATGGCGCCCAAAATCCGCCATGTTCCTTTTTTTTTAAAGGCACTTAGCTAAGAACACTTGGGCGGTCAAGACCTATCTAACGATGTCTTAATTATAAAAATCCGTTTGAAAGATATGAGGTAATAAAGAATATTACATACATACAAACATACATACATACAAACATCAAACATACATACATACATACATACATACAAACAAACAAGATACGCGCGAAAAACATAACCCTTTCCTTGCAGCCGGGTAAAAAGTGAAACGACAGACGCAAAGCGTACAAAATTACTTTTATTTCTACACAAATAAAATACTGCATTGAAATCATGTTCTAATAAAAATATTATCGCTCACGAACCGGTAACTTAACTGGACATTTAAGTTACATGTTTTATTTTTAGTATCACAAAAACTATCAGCGATTAAAACTTACCGACAAGGTTGATCAAAGATACAAGGACTTTTATAGTAGGTGACAAGACACTTTCTGTTCGAAAACAACATGAAGTAGCTAAAAGTTTAAAAGGAAGGGAACAACTCACCAAAACAAATAGAATCCGAAATGGGCACGGTAATAAAACAGTATATATAAACACTTTAGACACTACGAATCATATTATAGAAGCAGACGTTAATGCTGGTGAAAACAGTGTTGTGAAGGCGACGGAGCAAAACGCACTGCACTGACTGCAGTAAAGTAAAGGTCGTACACAACGCTGGGACAGCTGTCGTAAAGCTTAGAACATATTAAACATAACGACCGACTTGCATTGAGATATTCAAATCATGCTTAACGCTCCACGTGGTAGATTGCTTAGATAAATAACTAGATGTAGTGACAACTTAATATATATGTGTCGTTGTAGATTTAATAACTATGGTTAACTAATGTGCATGTTGACACGCTTGTTTTTTGAGGAAAAACAAGACACTGTGGCAAAGGACTTTAGATGAGCATAAACACTTTTACAATTTTTTTGCGAAATGGATGATGATTAAGGACGAAAACGAGTGCGCGATATTTTATAAACAGACCTTTGGGAGTATGGATATCATGAAAAAACCGGCCAAGTGCGAGTCGGACTCGCACACGAAGGGTTCCGTACCATTATCGCAAAACACTGCAAAAAAATCACGTTTGTTGTATGGGAGCCCGCCTTAAATATTAATTTTATATTGTTTTTAGTATTTGTTGTTATAGCGGCAACAGGAATACATCATCTGTGAAAATTTCAACTGTCTGACTATCACGGTTAATGAGATACAGCCTGGTGACAGACAGACAGACGGACAGCGAAGTCTCAGTAATAGGGTCCCGTTTTTACCCTTTGGGTACGGAACCCTAAAAACGACTAAGTGTGTCTGTTAAAAATAAAATTATTTGCATTCTTGAACTACTAATCTATCCCTGAATGGTGACTGTTTTGCAATTTTCCTGTTTTTATGCTATTTATTTACGCCCAAAGATGCGATAAAATTATTGTTGAAATATGGAACTTTCGACGCTCATAACATTAAAATATTTTTTTTTCCATACAGGGCTAGATAATGATGAGACAAATTGATATAATTTCTTATTTTGAACGTACACCAGACAAACAGTGGAGTAATCGCCAGACTACGTAATGTATGTAATAATGATCGACTAGGACAACGTTAAGGTTTTTTAGGAGTAACTATCCGTGACGGCAGAAATTATATGGAACACACGATACAAAGCTCCTATTAGTATATTTGCGGTAACTGCGAAACTACTAAATCGTAGATTAACGATACCCACTAAGTACATAGTTTTTTAGTAGCAGTAGACAACAAACGGCACAATTACTTAAGAATAATTAAGAGACGACACAAATAGCGTTAGCAAATTAATTCTATATCGATTAGTCGATGAAATTCAGTACTTAGCCACCAAAATTAAATCTAACGTTGTCTATAGAAACATTCGAATATTGTTGAACTGTATGAAGACAACACGAAGCAAATGTGTCACTAGTTCAGCCAAATTATCTTGTAATTACACCAACAATTATATGTTCTTTAGTGTCCGACCAAACCTTCGGCTTCGGTTTCGGCCGTCTTCGGCCAAAAACCCCACCTCCAAACCGTCGGCTTCGACCAAAATGGGCTGCAATTTTGACCGAAGCCGAAAGTGTCTAGCAAGTGCCGAAATTGAACAACGGGATAAGCCGTTCGATTCTGAGGCCTTAGTGGGAGTTTTTACTCACGCTCAATGGCGTTAACGTAAACATCAATTTGTATTGAAACTGGATAAGCGCCGTCTGGGGACAGAAAGGTGAAAACTGTTTTTTTGTATACATTTTGACATAAGAGATCGTTTACGTTAACGCGATTGAGCGTGAGTAAAACTTGCACTAAGGCCTCTGTAGACATCTCACCGTGATGACTTCGGCGAACTGAGCTGTCATTCCAAACGATGCTAGAGATTGATATCTCACTTCGAGTTGACTTCACGTAAGTCACCACCCTCTCACAGAGAGGAGGCCTGTGTCCCAGCAGTGGGAACATTAATAGGCTGATGATGTGTTGTGATGTGATGTGAAATCACCACGGTGAGGTTTTTACAGTGCCCTTAGTGCAAGTTTTTATTCACGCTCAATCGCGTTAGCGTAAACGATCTCTTATCTCAAAATGTATACAAAAAAACAGGTTTTGCCTTGCCGTCACCAGACGGCGCTTGTACAGTTTCAATACAAATTGGCGTTAACGTTAACGCGATTGAGCGTGAGTAAAAACTCGCACTAAGGCCTCAGAACAGCACTACAGGGCAGGGGTCAACGCCAGAAAATAGCCAGATAAAGACAAACACAAAAGAAAGTTGCCAATCTTGACCTGATGTATTTCTTAAGGTTATTCAAGCTTCGGCTTTGGGTTCGGCCGAAGGTTGATAGCTGATTAATCGGCGTCTTCGGCTAGCAATTTCCCTTCGTCGGACCCTTGTAATTCTTAATAATCTAGAATTTAAAGGCATTGTTCGTAAGTATGCGTTTCCACAGTACATTAACTACGATTACTAGGTGCAGTACGTATTAGTATATAATTTACATTAGTTCTCACGATCCACCCGCGGCATTGCTATAACTACCAAGGACAACAAGTTGACGCTTAACTGATAAACTTTGTTTATTGTCATTACGTTAATGTAGTATTCTTTGTTGCAACATAAACACTGGATGGTACTATTAATAATTCCTTCATTCAATTAAATAAAATTAGAGTTTTAAATCCTGTACCCGAACTTCGTATTTTCAAAGAAAACGCGGAAGCGTGCATTATGTTTATAAATTCGTCTGGTACGCAATTAGGGTGCTGTTACTTTTGGAACACTGGCAGCTGACTATTGTTGTATATTTTTACCCGACTGCCGAAGGAGGGTAATGTGTTTATCAGTCTATGTATGTTGGTTCCTATGTGGCGTTCCAGAGACATAACGCGTAGAAAAATTTTGATGATTCTTACGACAACCGATTCGTCTTAACCTTGCGAGTGTCACTGGCTAGTGGCTACATTAAAATTGAAAAAAAAGAAAAATGACGGCTTTTGGGCGCCATATTATGGAGGGCCCATTTTTTTTTCTAAGTCCACCGTGCAGGGTAACAAAATAAAGGAATTTAAGAGGTGATTTTAAAAATATATAAAACTTATCTGTTTAAAAGTAATTCTACAAAACAGCAAACTAAAACGTTATAAATAGAAGCCTTTTTGATCTCGCACGGGGTTTTTATTTTTATTATTGTTATTCATTTTATGCATATTTCTCGTGTCGGGTCACAAATAAAGTAAAAAAAAAAAAAAAAATCCCGATTGCATACGAAGCGATCTAAAAAGACGTAAACAAGAAGAAAATCAAGCTGTGGTTTCGGGGGATACATATTCGCGAGCTAGCTGACCAAAACCAGATATACCCTCCGACTGCACGGCATGATTTTCTTCTTGTTTACGTCTTTTTAATTCACTTCATAACCAATCGTGGTTTTTGATTTTTTGAATTAACTTTTTTAAACTTTTGTGCCTTTATTTTTTTAAACATTAGGTATTTGTCGCACTTTCCTACATTAAATAAATCTACACACTTGCAGCACAATGGACAAGGGTCCCTGCAATCTAATCACTCTCATTAACCGACTTTAATTGCTAACTCGTATTAGTCGCTCTGGTAATTTACTTAAAACAATAGACCTACAAATTAATTACACTATTATGAAAAGCTTCATTCATATCGCCATAAAAGTATAATTGGAATAAACTCTTTTTCGTGCTAGATTGATTATTGCAAGAAGCCTGAAATCTTGCACCAGTCTTGCCAAGAGGTATCGGGTTACCCAGTAACTGGGTTGTGGAGGTCAGTTAGGCAGTCGCTCAATGTAAAGAACTGGTATCCAGCTGAATCCGGTTAGTCTGGAAGCCTTAATATAGTTGAGAAAAGGCTAAACAGATTGATTGATTAATTAATTATTATTATTGTATAATATACTTTTCATACCAAAATAGATAAAAAATCACAATAATATTATGAAAGCGAAAGTTTTTGAGTTTTTTTTTTGGGACAATCCCACCGCACTATTCCCAAACCACTGCAACTCCTGAAAGCCAGAATCAACAATGGCGACAATCAACAATGAAGCTCGACGAAGTCCCGCAGAATGAATTTTACTGTCTTGGATCCCGCAACGAAATTAATCAGAAAAGAATAATGGAGGAGTAGGAAGAAAGAGTGAGTGTATTTGTTACTTTTTCTCGCTCAAACGGCTGGAAGGATCTGGATGAAATTTGGCACAGAGTTAATCAGGAATTTTTATCCCGTATACATTGGATTTTTAATACCGGCAATATGTTCCTTCGGGATAAGTTTAGACATTAACTAGTACATAAATAATTGGTTATAAATTCCGCTTCCTAATTATTTAATAACGATAACCATGAAACTATTACAAAGTATAGAAAAACCGACGCAACATACCTAGACGATAATTAAATTATCTCATAAGAAAAAAACAGGTTTGCCAACCAAAACAGACATGGTTGGACCAGCTTCGTAATCATAGAGACGGTTGCATCAAAGTAGGTAACCACAGCCTAAGGCACTAGGTTATAAGAAAAATCACCACGACAAAATAATGATAGATGTATGTACAATCAACAAAATTGAAACCTGACCCACCTTAAGCTAAACCTTTAATCGTTTTGAAGTTTTCAAGCGAATTATCGGCTGAATGGATCATGAATCATATGTGTTGACTGTACATAATAGGGTACTTTACTGATTTGTTTTTTGTCCGTCAGGTAGATTAATAAAAAATATTGTACACGTATTTTTTCTTTTGACACGTTAACATAAAGTGACGACGATATAACGCGTTGAAATATCGTGAAACGTCACGGCGCTAGTACACTTTATACTGCCGTAGTGACGTCACAAGCCCCCACTCCTGAACTTTGATGCGCTTTAACTTTGTATTGTTTTATTGAATTGGTAAAGCAAAAAATACGTGTCCTATATTATTTAATAATCTCACTGACGGCACAAAGTACATAAGCGGCGGCGCTGACGGACTAAATAGTATTATCATTTTTTTACCCAGGAAACATCCCTATCGGCGTTCTGTAGTTTCTGCCTTCCCCATGGTAAAAGACATGAAAATATATATGTATGTAAATAATTATAGAGTAGAAGTAGTTAACTAGACTTCATACCTAGTATCTAGTCACCTATTCACAATAACATGAACGAAGCCACTATTTAAACATAATGATATGGAGTTTTTGCGTGACACCTTTTTTGCACGTCACCGAGGTCGTCATGTCGTTCATTGCAAACAAGAAATATATCAGAGAATGATGCTCAAGCATGAATCTTGTTTTGAATCTGTCAGATTTAATAGGTGCTAATGTTTTACTTAAATGAAGTTCTGAACATAGGCTAAAGGTTGACCGAGCATGTAATGGCCTTAGTGCTCGTTCACACAGGGGTCCGTTTTACAGGTTCGCTTTATCGTATACGTTTTTATTCGGCAATGGCTTAGATAGTTGTATGAGCGAATTCACACATATAACAGTATGCCAGATCCAGTAAAAAATACAGTATCTTTCACCTGTCCGTTTTACAGGTCCGCTTTATCGTATATCTTTTTATTCGGCAATGGTATAGGTATTGTTGTGAGCGAGTTCTCACAACAGTATTAAAATACTGGTCCGTTTTATCGGATCGAAGCCACGCGGGCATGTCATTACCCTCAGTAGAGACAGGTTCGTTAAAACGGTACTGTTAATGTGGTGTGAACATTATCCTCAGTAGCGACGGATCCGTTAAAACGGTCCTGGAAATATGGATGTTTTGTGTGAACGAGCCCTTAAGGTCCGTGTTGATTTCTTTTGGGGCAGTACATCTCCATTTCCTATCCCATAAAAACCATTTCTATTCCCACTCCTTCTCTGTTCTTGGAGTACGATTGTGGAACTCACTTCCACCTAAAATCCGTGACTACCAAAATGTATCTTTATTCAAAAAACAATACCTCTCCACCATCTTGTAATTTTATATATTAAGTATGTATGTATTTTTATTTTCTATATTTATTAAGTTAAGGTATATGTGTAATTTATATGATTAATTAAGTTATTTTTGTCTATTTGAAATTTTCTTATTCTTTCTAGACACTGTGTCTTCGTTTATCATCCAACTTGCCTGTCGGAAGCTTGATCTGCTGGAAGAAATTTCTAATGAAATAAGCAGTACCTTTGTGCTCTTCAATATGTATTATTTCTCTTTTTTCTTTTCTCTGTAAAGTGTTTTTGTGTTTACAGAAATAAATAAATTCTTAAGAGATCCTATAGCTGACATCCTTTTTGTATGTTATACACTAGGAATAGATGGTGATTGATGAGTTAAGGGATTGGAAAAGAGAGATAGGCACACACAAAACAGGGTTTGAAAATATCTATGGCGTCACTTCGGCTTAGAAATTCTAATCAAGAAAAATATGACGCTGATGAATATGAGATAGGTACCGTATTTTTTCCAACGCTGTATCAAGTTGAATAGGTTTAATCATAGTAATCACACTAATCACATCCATTCAGCCCTACTAACGACACGACGGCTTATTGCGAAAATATACATTTTTCTCTCCGACTCTAAGTCATTTCAGTAGGTCGGAAAAATACTTTTTCTTCCGTTTCGGAAGTCGGTGTCTTTGGTACCTCTTGTTTTTATCATTTTTCAACACCGACAGAAACGAAAGTTATTTTTGCACTTTTTAGTGTTTTGCTTTATAAGTCGGTTTATTTTTTATGAAAAAGTTTATCCTACTAATATTATCCTAATATTATAAATGCGAAAGTTTGTGAGGATGGATGGATGTATGTACGTATGTTTGTTACTCTTTCACGCAAAAACTACTGAATGGAAATGGATGAAATTTGGCACAGAGATAGATTATAGTCTAGAATAGCACATATGATACTTTAGTAATAACTTAATTTACAAATTCGTAGTTGAGGCTGCTTCTGAGAAATTCCAGGTGGAAAAACCCAATTACAGTTTGCCCGACTTCCGAATCCAGACGCTCATGCCCAACAGTAGCGCTTACGACCCCTAGACCAGAGAGTAGAGAGTCGGAAAAAGATTATTCCATATTTGAAACATTATATTATTAGGAAAATTGAATTGGCTTGCTACATACAAAATTAAAGCTCGATTTGAATTCCGATTGCGTTTTATTTTTTGTTTAATTTCGTTTGTTCGAAACCCCGAGGCAAAGGTATAAACCGCAATTCAGCTTTTAGGATTAACGAGAGGTTTTCTGTCTGAAAAACTGGTTTTTGTAGGAAAAGTGGATGGGAAAAGGCCACGCGGACGCTCACCCACTCGGTGGTACTACGGGACTCACGGTGACCACTGCCCTGAGAAGAGACTCCGTGAAAGCCTTCCAAGACGGGCATGACCTTCAAAAATGAAGACAACGAATAATAAGAGCAATTAGCCCTTCTGCAAGTATTTTTTGCGCAAGTTAAATTCAAATGGAAATCGTTCGAATTGCATCGCGTTGCGTCCATGCGAGTTTACTTGCAATTTCAAATTTAAATCGAATCACTTTCAAGCCATCAGGAAGGCCGCTAAAGGAGAAAGGTTCGTTCCAGGACATAGTTCTTTTTTTATTATTATAAATAGGCTCGCGCTTGACCTCTATCTCACCTGATGGTAAACGATTAATTTCATCTGTCTAGATATTACTGTCCATGAGATATAGCCTGGTGACATACACACAGACAGACGGACAGTGGAGTCTTAGTAATAGGGTCCCGTTTTTACCCTTTGGGTACGAAACCCAAAAAAACTGGCCAAGTGCGAGTCGGAATCGCGCACGAAGGGTTCCGTACCACTATCGCAAAAAACAGCAAAAAAAACACGTTTCTTGTGTGGGAGCCCCACTTAAATATTTATTTTATTCTGTTTTTAGTATTTGTTGTTATAGCGGCAACAGGAATACGTCATCTGTGAAAATTTCAACTGTCTAGCTAACACGGTTCATGAGATACAGCCTGGTGACAGACACACAGACGGACAGTGGAGTCTTAGTAATAGGGTCCTGTTTTACCCTTCGGGTACGGAACCCTAAAAATGGATAACTAGTTGCCGGACACACATACAAAAACAAGGTAACATAAAGCTTGTAAAAACAAGTAAAGTATGTAAACAAAACACAGTAAAAGAATTTTATGTAATGTTAATAAATAAGGTTCTTGTTTATGCAAGAACGTCGGACGCAAAATAAGTAATATCATAGCTGTCATAGCAATATTACTCACATTGTATATTAGTATACGACTGTTACCGTACAATTTCTGTTTACTTAGTATGTATAGTCATCGGCACGTAACTTGGCAAGAGTCGTTAGATGCGCACAAGTCATTTTTTAGGTCTCTTTGGTTTCCTAGCGGGACGCGGGGAACGTTTAGCACCGTTCCGAGCGCGCGATTGGTTGGTCAGTTGACACAAGGATTGACTGACCAATCAAGTCGCGTCTACGTCCCGTTTGCTCTATATGGTGGTTGGTCAGTTCGCGCACTATGCGCAAGTTTACCCCCACTACGCCAAAACCTTGCCAAGTTACGTGCCGATGACTATATTTGCAATGATTCATAATAGGTATCAGTGTGCAGGCCGAGCTAACTAGATCCAAAGTTCAGGAAGTTCATCATCATCATATCAGCCGAAAGACGTCCACTGCTGGACATAGGCCTCCCCAAGCGACGCCACATTGACCGGTCCCGTGCGTCCCGCATCCAGCGGATCCCCGCAACCTTCACCAGGTCATCGGTCCACCTGGTGGGAGGCCTTCCAACGCAACGTCTTCCGGTTCGCGGTCGCCACTCCAGAACTTTACGGCCCCATAGGCCATCCGTTCTGCGAGCAATGTGCCCTGCCCACTGCCACTTAAGTTTGGCAATGCTTCGAGCTATGTCGGTAGCCCTGGTTCTCTTGCGGATTCGGTCAGGAAGTTACGTTGATTGAAACGCTTGGCTTACTCTGTCACATTGAATAGGTACTCTTAAAACGGAAAATCCGGCTTGTATAATTTTGCCATGGCACGGGTATTCCTAATGAGCCGGTTTCGTGTCAAACTTAGGTACCTACTATGGCTGGTTTAGCAAACGATTTGAGGCTAACACCGAGTATTAAGATATTAACTTTAAATAATCGCGTTAAATTCCCGTGATATACTGTTTTCCGTCGATTATTAAGGTTAAAAAAGTTAATAAAAACAATAAAAAAAAAGTTAATTAAAAAAATTAAAAAAAACCCGATTGCTTGAAAAGCGAACTAAAAAGACGTAAACAAGGAGAAAATCATGCTGTGCAGTCGGAGGATACATCTTCGCGAGCTGGCTGACCAAAACCAGACGTATCCTCCGACTGCACAGCATGGTTTTCTCCTTGTTTACGTCTTTTTAGTTCGCTTTTCAAGCAATCGGGTTTTTTGATTTTTTTATTTATAACTTTTTTGTTAATTTATTTTTCGTAAAACATATAAGTATTACTCGTATATAGTTTTGAAATCACCTCTTAAAATCCTTTATTTTGATACCCCACACGATAGGATTGGAAGAAAAATAATTGGGCCTCCACAATATGACGCCCAAAAGCTATAATATATTTAATAATTTTTTCTATTTTCCAATTTTAATGTAGCCACCGTGCAAGTGTCACACACCTGCATGGTTAAGAGTCGGGTAAAAAGCCAATCAGGTAGAGATAAGGCATTGTTTTTGCGAAACTTAGGAATCAGTTTTTAATTAAGGGTCCGTAGCCAAATAACAAAAATCGAATCCTTATATTTTGCCCTGAGACTCTAAAATTAAAAATATGTATAGATAAATTTTTAGAAAACCGGAAATTTTATCAGCCTAGGGTAATTTAGGAACTGCCTCACGTGACATGTTTCACAGTAATTTTTGTGTTTTCCTTCCACATACAACGCACTTACTTATGTTAATTTGAATACCACCTGCATATGTTCTAGGTAAGTAGCAAAAGATAGATCAATAATTATGTAAATAGTATGTACCCTCGAGGACCAGGCGTCATTTCCCATGGTTTTCCCCACAACGCGCGTGCTCAACCGCAGTTCCCACCACAATTTATTGTATGAGTAAGTCCATTTATCAGGTAACTTTTATTTAATTTACTTCTCAGCAGTTTGGGTTTGTTTATGTTGGTTCAATGTAAATATTTCCGAATTACTCGATGCTGCAATTATTAATTATCAAGGATTACGGTAAATGACGGGAAATTATTGAAATGTAGGTACTGACAGTCGAAATCAAAATAAATATTCAAGGCAACAAAACGTTCTGGAGTAAATAATAATAAATATGGCCGACCAATAAATACCTCAGGATACTTTCTTTAGGCAACTGGGTCAAGTGCTGATTCAGAAGGCAGTACTTCTAGACACTCAAAGGCAAGGCCCAAAGGGCAATTGAGAGGGCTATGCTCGGAGTTTCCTTGCGTGATCGCATCAGAAATGAGGATAATCGCAGGAGAACCAAAGTTACCGACATAGCCCGAAGAATTGCGAAACTTAAATGGCAGTGGACAGGGCACATTGCTCGCAGAACGGATGGCCGATGGGGCAGAAAAGTTTTGGAATAGCGACCGCGAACCAGAAGACGATGCGTTGGAAGGCCTCCCACTAGGTGGACCGATGACCTGGTTAAGGTTGTGGGAAGGCACTGGATGCGTGACGCTCGGGATCAGTCAATGTGGCAACACCTGGGGAAGGCCTATGTCCAGCAGTGGACATCTTTCGGCTGAAATGATGATGATGATGACTTCTGGACACGGCTCGTATTGTTTGGAGGTTCTTCTCTCTGGAGCCCTGACCGGTAGCTTGGATCCCGTTTCCGATACACACATATTTTTCATGATTGTTTTTTTTTTATAAATGATTAATAAACAAGATAATATGGCTGAAATTTTAAAGACATAATTTGTTACTTGTGTATGTACAATAACCATCTTGATGTGCAAAAGAAAAATGTACCTATGATATGACTAACATAGAACGCATTGATAAATAAAACTGAAAGCTTTTGACGACATAGTCAAAGTGCTATAAAATCATTATGTAGCCTGGTACAATTAGGTTTTATTATCTAGCATCCCCCAGTGTCAGTCTATGAATATTTAACTAACGTAAATAAACCGTAGATTAAAATCTGTTGTATAGTCATAACTTCATTAACAACGGTTCATTTTATTCCCTAAATGGATTTCATGTCAACCACAATCACAGGGAAAAAATTATGATTATCTTTTTCCAAAAGGTAATCTCTGGCAATACTGATATGATTTCGAAAATTCTGTAATCTCTTCTCTTTCTATCGATTCGACCTCTGATGTATCAGGGGTCACCAAATAGCGGACCGCGGTCCGAGCCCGGACCGCCCACCTACTTTGTGCGGATCTATCCAAGATAGATGCCATCATAACCATAATTTCAGCCGAAAGATGTCCAAAAGCCTTCCCAAGAGTCGCCATATTGACCGGTCCCGTGCGTCTCGCATCCTACTAGTTTCCAAGCTGAACTTTTCGATGAACATCTCCAAGATTTAATGTCAATAGCCGGCACCAACTTTAGTCTAAACTGCGGACGGGTGCTTCAAGGCAAAACATTTTTCATGTTAATATTTGAAACAAATATCCTTACTTTTATTCATTTCATTATTTTGCGCGATGGGCATTTTATTATTAGCAGTAGCTGATTTTAAAATTAGAATCACGTCTAAACTTCTAATCGTAATTTTTTGGAAAAATATTTTTTACATTAGACCATTTTCTCAATACTTTGATCTACGAAAATTTTAAGTTTTATTCGGATAACATAGTGTAATTAATTTGTAAAGTTTTTTCTAACACGGACAAAAACACGACAATCGCACCAAAACCGCCGGGTGAAATTGTCACCATCTCAAACACCATTTAATTATCTATATTTTGATATAAGGCTTTTTTTAAAGTCATACAATAATAAGGAAAGTACAAATAACTACTGAATTTTGGGTCGCGCGGGTGTGAAACGTGTTCGTGTTTTGGACCCTCAAGGTCGTTAACGACTGTCGTCGCCTTAAGAAACGGACCCCAAATGAAAATAATTGGTGACCCCTGAGCTACACTATCACAGGCTTCTTTTAGTCCCGGAAAATGCACAGTTCCTGTGAGGTGTGCCACCGGAGCGAATGGCCATGGCCATAATGTACCATAATCAGACAAATAAATGATTGATTGATTGATTGAAGTCGAGGGAAATACTTGTACCGTTTAGAAAGCACGATCTACCTTCAAAACTATCGTGAGTTTCGAATGCCAATATTGTACTAAAGTTAACTTGAAAGTTTTCCTCGACAATAGCTGTCGGTACTTAATAGCAGTTCGATACAGATACCAAGTAGCCAGAGTGTAAGTAAAAGTGTAAACACGATCTAACACTTTAGAGAAAGTGGCATCGGCGCCAGCTGAGGCGGCAGTCACTACGTCATTGATGTAATCGTCACATACCGAGACGTGCCGCGAATAAAACCAATATCTTATGGTGAGACTTGATTATATTATAGATAAAGTTATGGTCCGCTTGCATGGAAATTTGTTTTTCATTAAAAATAATTCCGGTATCGTCAGCAGTAGGTATTTGAAAACAAGGCTTGAACCCTTGTCTTTTCCGTAAGGAGCCATTTGGCTGTATTCTTGGAAAAGTTACGATAAACGTACTTATGAAGTGGAGTCTTCAGTGTGATCCTGATTAATTAGATATCACGTGATTTGTCGCTTGTCAGAGGCTCGTCCGTCACATCCGTGAACATCTCTTTAGTTTTGATGAGTTTATACGAAAGGATAGCTGGATGCCTTGCTCATAGTGAGGGTCTTTTTGTCACAGATTTCTAAGAACATTATCGTGTCTTATCTCTTAAAGAAAAGAAATATTTTTGAGTTCGAGACAAGCGGAAAACGCAAGTTTCGTGTTGAGAACTTGAGGCATTTAAAATGCAAACGAGGCGAGGTCCGGAGAAGAACAGCCTATTATTTATTTACGTATTGACGTAAGCAAACGGCTGATAAAATAATATATATAATATTGCCTCAAATTGAACTAAAATGTGGAATTAGTTTTGCTAGACATTGTTTATGTAAATGAGGATGGAAATAAGTAAATGTAAGAGATATGGAACATCACTCGTAGATGAACATTTTGTTCCAGTTCAATTTCTCTTAAACTTACTGTAAGCCAAAGGAAGAAGAAGAGGTTGATGAAGAAACTAGTCGACGATAAATCAAGTTTTGGTTTAAGGATTATTTAAGTGACCTCTACAATCACACAAGATGGTAAACCAAAACATTTGCCAATAGTATCAAAACATAACGTACACACATGTACGAAGAATTACAAAACGGACGAAAACACACAAATATTATGATATTTTTATCACTAACATGAACTGCATGAATCTTTATGAAAAAAGTCACGAACCGCTCGATATAACGGACGCTGAGACGTGGAATTCCAATAAATTCCTGCAATACCTACTGCGACCTAATTCTTTGTGAGGGACAATCAAATGCCTACCTGAGTAATGCGGAACGATTGACCTACAACATTAGCCTACTGACATTTATTTATGGATTTGTACCCAATAGAAGGCATTAGGCCCGGCTTAGGAGAATTAGATATACCTACCCAGGAATAGGCAAATATTTGGATCTGAAACCAAAATGGCATTGACGGGATGAACAGTACTACTGGCATCTGTTCCTTAGCAGCTCAAAACAAAGAGGAGCGGAAAGAGAACAGATGTCACCCCGCACTATTCCCAAACCACTGCAACTCCTGAAAGCCAGAATCAACAGTAGCGCAAGAAAAGCGCAGAGGCAATGAAACTCGACGAGGTCCCGGAGAATGAATTTAACTGTCTTGGATCCCGCAACGAAATTAATCAGAAAATAATAACGGAGAGCAGGAATAAAGACATAATTTCCACTTACACTTCCCCCCAATCAAGCAAGAGACAAAACAAACAAAGCCAATAGGCAAAAAGGGTCGTACGTAAAGAGAACAGGTGTGCTATTGCCCTGGAGTAGGATAGCAAAGGCTTTTAATAAATGATGGCATTGTTCCTGCGAACAACACGAACCAGCGACGCGGTAGATCCAGATCCAGATGGAGATGACGTCACAAGTTGACTAGTCCTATCTAAAGGATTGGTCAGTCGATGTAGAAAATGATCGAGAAAAATGGGAAGAAAGAACGGCGGTCTTTTTCCTGCAGTGGGAAACAACAGGATTATAACTGTTCCCCAAAACGATGGAATACTTGAAACCATATTCTGCGTTTCCTGAGACATGCACAATGCAGGAAGTTCTGTGCACTACTGAATGTTAAACACGTAGCTAAAAAAAAGAATTCACCTTCTAATAGTCATACAAACATGTCAATGTCTCATACACGATATTTAAAGAAAATTTATGAGTTATAGCCAGGGAGGGGAGTCCTGTCTAAAGTCCAGAAGTGGACGTCATTAATCTACGGGCGGTTGAGTTTAATGACGGCTAAGACGAATGACAATGAATAGTCGCAACAACAATAGGGTCATTTGTAGAAGCGAGCGGCGTTCTGTGCAGGACAATGTTTGAGTGTAAAATACAATTGTTTGATGTAATGAAGTCTGTCTGGTTTTTATAAGCGAATGGAGCATTTCTTAAGCAGCAGACAATACGTCCTCCAGAATGATGTCTGATAAGTCCTATCCTTCGTAATAATATCAATATGTTTGTATATTTTTAGGGTTCCGTACCGAAAGGGTAAATACGGGACCTTATTATCAATAATAGGGTCAGTAATAGGGGGTAGGGGTTTGGGTACGGAAGTCTCAGGACTTCGCGGTCCGTCTGTCTGTCTGTCTGTCACCAAACTGTATCACATGAACCGTGATAGTTAGACAGTTGAAATTTTCACAGATGATGTATTTCTGTTGCCGCTATAACAACAAATACTAAAAACAGAATAAAATAAATATTTAAGTGGGGCTCCCATACAACAAACGTGATTTTTTTGCCGTTTTTTTGCGATAATGGTACGGAACCCTTCTAGCGCGAGTCCGACTCGCACTTGGCCGGTTTTTTATGAAACCTGGCACTCGGGTAGACCATGGCCTGGAGGGTCCTGGAGGTTATTGAATACTTTTGCCCGGTAGTACGTTCCCGTAGTATAATTTTCCTAGCTACATACCTAAAAGAATTCAGTGATTAATTCAGGCATTCAGTTCATCTTTGAAGTATTTTTCGATATTTTTTACGTAATGGAAAGCCAATTACAGTACAAAAATAACAAACATCAAAGATTTAGCTTTCCAAATTGAACTTCGTTATAGAAGTATAAACAACTAGCTTCTGCCAGCGGCTTCGCCCGCGTGAATGTCGAATATTTTCCCGAGGGAACATATTCCCGGGATAAAAAGTATCCTATGTGCTATTCCTGACTGTAACCTATCTATTTGCGAAATTTCATCCAGATCCGTCAAGTCACTCACAGACTTTCGCAACGTAAATGAGATTCCCTGAATTTTGATAACTTTCAGTGGTTTCTTGATATTTTTACCCGACTGCCGAAGGAGGGTAATGTGTTTATCAGTCTATGTATTTTAAATGCTTACTTGCTCGATATGATTCTGGTATGTTTTATGTCTTCTTTTATTGTTTTTACAATATTTAAAACTGTATAAACAAGACATTTCCTACTACCCGTAGAGCAACGAAGATAGATTTTTGTGACGTCTTGATTGACTTTAAATACTTGACCAGGTACAAAAGTATTATAAGTTTTTAAACTATCATGGTCACTAACACTAACATTAACATTAGAAACGGGATATTTACCATGTTTACTGTTTGTTTGTTGTTTATCCGTGATCATGGTGCTTGCAACAGCACCGAAATATCGGGAACTCACAACAAACAGTAAACATGGTAAATATCCCGTTTCTAATGTTAATGTTAACAAAAGTATTGTTTCTTTGTTTATACATATTTACGTCATTTAACATTACTAAACAAATCACATCGTGTCCTGTGGTTTGGTACAGGACAACAACTTAAATTCTTTTCTTTCCTTGTCAGACAAGCGTCTATACCGTGCGTCATACTGCCGTACTCAGAGACATTTAACTGTTATTTAAGGCGCTCCTTAGTATTATATATTTATTTATTTTTGTGGTGGGAAATCATCCAATGACTTCTCCCGCTCTGGGTGAAGCGGAAGGGCGAATCAGACTTTTACAGACTAAAACCCACCCGTGTTCCTTCAGTTACTTGTGCCAGGGCCGCGGTAACTCTTTTTCAAATTTATCCGCGACCGTGGCAGATAGTCCTGGTTTTCACATCTACATTAATGAGGGCCCAAATATAAGAATTTGCTCTAAACAACAATACGGGTGGTGGGTAGTATGACGCTGCATTAGAACATAGTATATTTATACCCGACTGCCGAAGGAGAGTAACGTGTTTATCAGTCTATGTAAATGTATATATGTATGTTTGTTCCTATGTGGCGTTCTAGAGACCAAACGCATTGGCCGATTTTGATGGTTCTTACGTCAATCGATTCGACTTAACCTTGCGAGTGTCATTGACTACATTAAAATTGGAAAATAGGAAAAAGGCGGATTTTGGGCGCCATATTGTGGGGGCCCAATTTTATTTTTCATACCCTTCGTGTGGGGAATCAAAATAAAGGGCTTTAAGAGGTGATTTCAAAAATATATAACATCTATATGTACTTATAAAAGAACAAAATTCGAAAAAAGAAACAACTTAAAAGTTATAAATAAAAAAGTTAATTCAAAAAATCACACAACATCTGATTTTGGTCAGCCAGCTCGCGAATATGTATCCTCCGACTGCACAGCATGTTTTTGCTCCTTGTTTACGTCTTTTTAGTTCGCTTTTCAAGCAGTCGGGTTTTTTGATTTTTGAATTAACTTTTTTTTAATCCCGGTAGTAAGTTCTCGTGGCGTAATTTTTGAGATAAACCCGGGCGAAGCTTCTGGCGAAAGCAGATAATAACAGCCGAGAATTATTTGAGACGGTTCTTGCTGTTTCATAAAGTTACCTTTGAAAAACTTAACAAGAAACGATGAACAGAAAAGGACAAACAGCAGATAAATTACTGAACACTGTATGCACAATTGCTGGTAATTGGAGTGACGGACGAAATTAACTCCGCGTTAAACAAAATAGTATCACGAGTTTCTTATTACGAGTAGAACAAACTGATCAGATTTTTCAATAAGATGGCTTTTGGACTACCAACCACTGCATCTCCTAGAATCAACAGTGGCGATCAACAGAAAAGGAACGGAGGCAATGAAGTTAACGACCAATCAACTGTCTTCGATCCCGCAATTAAAATGAATCAGAAAAGAACAGCGGATGAGTATGACCTAGCCAGCCAGTCCAGGACAAAAGTGATGGTTTATGATGAAGAGTATCGTGAAAAAAAAAACTGGAGGTGGGATTAGAAAGCACAAACACAGATGCAGTTATGGGAAAAAGACTAACCCGTGTGGATGGATCAGGAATTCTGGAACCATCTTGGCCTTTCGCGCAAGTAACTTTCGCGGAAATGTGTTTCGCGCAAATGTCCTGTTACCGTGTGGATAAGTCTAGATCAGCCCTATCGCGTTTGGATTAGGAAATCAGGAAAACAAAACACTGCTTTTAATACCTACAATTTTTACGGTGTCAAGTAATAAAAGCGAAGAGCGAACCAACACGCTATAATTTTACTAGCGTCGTAAAACGATTACTGAATTGTGTACTTTCATGTAAGTAGGTACAAACACAATTTGGCAAAATGAGGTTTTATAGACCCGTCTGATACCCACTGTGAGTGCAGGGCACCTTTGCAAAATATGGCACACATGCTGGAGTGTCCCAAGTGCCCATACACCTGCACTTTGGAAGACCTTATGCTCAGCACTGACGCCGCAATTGGGGTGGCCACCTATTGGGCCTAAAATTTATAGTTTTCCATCAACACAAAAAAACCGGCCAAGTGAGAGTCGGACTCGCGCACCGAGGGTTCCGTACAAACCTGTAGGTTCCGTTTTTTCCTTTCGAGGTACGGAACCCTAAAAATATGTGATATAACTAAAAATGTAAGATTTTGGGAATTTTTCCTTTATATGTGCTATAAAACATTGCTTCATGCCAAATTTCAAGATTCTAGGTCGACTGGAAGTACCCTTTAGGTTTTGATTCCCTTGCGAGTTGGGGGTTTGAAAATATGCGGCTTAAATTGCTGTTTCGTTTGATTGCGTTGACATAGAAGTTTGATTTTGTTACAGCTTAAAGGTATTATAGACCTGAGTATTTAATATGAATTTCAATTCAATACCTCTACGCGTTCCTGAGGAAAGGGGTCTTGACATACACATACACAGTGACAACAAAGTGATCCTATAAGTGTTCCGTTTTTTCCTTTCGAGGTACGGAACCCTAAAAAGAAGAAGATGTAAGTAGGTACAAGACAAAAGCGTCTAACTGCATGAATTCTCATTACATAAAAGAGTAACAACCACTAATAACTCCTAATAAAAAGGGCGATGACTTGCATGGCACGACGAGTCACAGTTATCTTGCAATGCTTAGTTAATAATTATAAAAACAGTGTTGTTACTTACATTTTTCAATTAACTCTACTTTACCCCCCACTTCTTGTAAAGTGTGTATTTAATACCTTTATTGGTGTGTATGTTTAATTATTTATTGTACCCAATTACTGGGTTGTGGAGGTCAGATAGGCAGTCGCTCCATGTAAAACACTGGTACTCAACTGAATCTGGTAAGACTGGAAGCCGACCCCAATGTAGTTGGGAAAAGGCTAGGCAGATGATGATAATTGGTGTGTATGTAATTTTTTGCATTAATTAGGAAAGCATTAATAATAGGTGATAATGTATTTGTGACAACGCGCACTGGGCCCGTGTGGTGGATTACGGCCCATTCCCTCTCACATTAAGGAGGCCTGTGTCCCAGCAGTTGGAACATTAATAATGTGTCCCAGCAGTTGGAACATTATTAATGTTCCAACTGCTGGGACACAGGCTGATGATTAGTGATGATGATGATTATTATAATGTATTTGTGCATAAATTCTCTAAATATATTTAATTTACACTCTCATAGAGAGGAGGTCTTTGTCCCAGCAGTGGGCATGTCAAAAGGCTGATTAAATTATGCTAGGCAAATGTTTCATAATATAGAAAATATTGGACCAGATAATGTGATCAGTGGGAACAAGATACTTTTCAGCAAGTAGTAATTTGGACCTGCTGTGAAATTACATCTATCTAACATAGTTACTTTATATTTATTTCTGTTATGAAGCAAATTCAGAAACACATATTATTTTAATGGACACATTAATATTAATTTAAAAACTTGTTATCCTTCAAACTTTTGTACAAAACTATAAACAATAAAAATTCTTGTTTAGGTGTATAAAGATAATTTTATAATGGTTTCTGAATTTTACCCTGATTAAAACTGTATTTTGAGTGTTTTACTTTAAAAATTAAATATATCAGGCACTTGGAAAATTGTTTTAACTATCTGCTTACATAAATACCTGTGTTTATGTTTACCATAGGTAATTACATACTTAATTTGACCTTTAAGACCTTGAGAAGACACACAAAAGTGCTAGCAAAATCCATTTAAAAGTACCAAATTTCCAGATCCATCTGCTGTCATTTTTCTAGCAAATCTTTTAATTCCGATATATTTTTACACTCAAGAGTATTTTATAGTATGACAATTATATTAATGTTCACAAACTATTGTTAGAGATACTTATTATGGTAAATAAGACAAAAGAGGTCTTATTTATCATCTACAGAAACTTTTTATTAATTTTATAGAAAAGGTATATTTTAAATTACTGGCAGGCTTTTTTTTAATTCACAACACATTGGATTATAATTATTAATTAATTTCTAACCATTCCTCCATAGTAGTCCTCCATAATTTTCACTTCTTGGCATTGTATGAACCAGTCAACAGTTTTAACACAACTGGAATTTTAACGCGCGAGTATGAAACCGGTTTTAAAACATCCACCGTCCAAACCTTCACACAGCTAAAAATACCACAAATCTAAATATTTATTCCAGTTGACAGAGCAAACAAACCTTGAAATCAATTTGAGAAATAAATGATATTATTATCAAATAAATGAAATAGCGTGTAGCGACGCGAATTGATGCATTAGGTATAGTGTGAACGAATGCGCCGCATGGGTGTACCATCGCACGTTAACGTAATACTTTTATCTTAATAAATAACCAGTCCCCCTTTTTATACTGATTACTACACTCAAGATGAATAAATTTAACAAAGATTTCCCAGTAAATGTAGATGATTTATTTAATGAAAATATTAATAAAAAAATAATTTAGAACATACCTTTCAAAATTAAACGAAGCGAGCTTCTCTACCGGAGAGTCTGTGTCATGTTCCAATTGTATTAGATAAATATTTCTCGCACTGCTTACGAACTGCCGGGTATAGGTATTGTCGTTCACAATTATTAAAAGGGAGAAATAAATAAAATAAAACAATCATCCACAGCACCGCCAATGCTACTTGCAAACTATGCCATTGCTAGCATTGCCAGCACTCCACTCTGTTCCACCATTGTTTACTAATCAGATAAATCGATGTCACAAATGACAGCAGGATGGGGATTTGTTGCTATAGTAAGAGAAAAAGAGATAGATAGAGGATCTAGGAGGAAAATAACAAATAGGGTATTTTAATTTTTAGATCTGTTCACATTTGTTTTATTTTTTGTGTATTTTTTAAAACTATGTCAAGTGAATAAAAGTCATCCTGGACCAGCTGCTAGATTTTTAGGAATAAAAAAAGTTTTTACCCGACTGCCCCAAAAAGAGGTTAATGTTTTTCAAGAATATTAGGATGCATGAACCTACCTTGATATAATCGGTTATTTTTTTCGTTCGGAAACTGTACATTTGAGTATTTTGGTGTTCCTTATAAGCCGTATTATTTTATTTTACGCGCGTTCTTGCATTAAAAATCACCTTGTTTTAGTTAAGGTTCTGAATCGTGCTGAAAATTATATTATAATGAAAAATTAACTTTAATTTCTAGTACTTTCTACGAACGAAATGGGAATCAGACAAGAATCAGACATTGACAGTTGACACTAGGTACTGACCCTGAGCGAGAAACGTTCCGATTCCGAAAATGTTTAGCCATGGTTAGCATCTCTTTTTGCAAATCGTATCCACCAAAGCCAGGTAAGTGATACGACGAAAACAGAGAGAACCGATATACTGCTAAGCTACGAATGTGCAATTGTCTGGGACTGGATTGAAATAAGAAAACAGCTGTCGATCAAATAATTTTTGTTTGTTGCGCAATAAATAAAATAATCAACATCTACAAGCAAAAACAACCGGATTTGCAGATAACCATCACACTAAAAATCATCAAGTTCAACACAAAATGGAAAGAAATAATTTCATGGATAAATTACGCATATTTTTTGGCTTGAGACAGAATCCGCCTCAAAATGATTTTAGAAATCCGATTTGGAGTTCCGACGATGAAGATGACGGTGATGAACTTTACACCAGACACGAAATGGAAGAATTTAATGATGTCTTGAATATGCATGAAGAATTCTCTAGACAGATGTTCGATATACTCCGATCTTTTGGTTCAATGTTTGGAGACGTTAAATCATTCCTCAACGATGCCGGCCCCTTCGATTCCTTCACGAACATCCAAACACTGCCTCCAAACGGTGACCAGGAACACTTCGACGGAGGTAACATACGAGATTACTACCTGAAACCCGGCTACCACAAACAGCCACAGGAGCCCCATCTAAAAGAAGACAAAGATTTGGATGGAAAAATAACATCTAATGATATATCTGGACTGTTTAAAAAGAAGAGGGACCCTCCTTTGACACCCTTTAATGGAGCATTAGTGCCGGGTGGATCATTCTGTCAAACAATTATCACAACAAGTGTCACAAAGCCAGATGGATCAGTTGAAACCAGGCGAATAGTGAAAAATGGCAACGAGGTGATTGAAGAGACGGTCACGTCTACATCCTCAGGAACTGACTCTCGGATGCCGCAACACACACCAGGTTTGGATCAATTATCAAGTCCTGGCTATATTTACAACCATGTTCTCTCTGAACTTTCCACTTTATTTAGACACTTCTACTAATATTCACTCCCATTTCCATAGTTGTGTATGTTGTAGAACTTTTTGTGAAAATATTGGTATAAGATAACAATTGTATTTTCTCTTTCTTGCAGAGGAAGTAAATTGCAATTAATAGCTACAGCTATGAGCTGATTATAGTTTTTGCATATGATATTGCAGAAGTATAGATGTTTAATTATAGCTTAACATATTCTAGATTGTCAAAGTACAGTCAACTACAAAAGATATAATAATAATATTATAGTACTTTACTTATCTTATAGTCTTGATTGGTCCTGGTATATAAATATTTTTATTTTTTTTCCATTATTTATAGATTCTGGCTAGCATAGGATTCACTTATCTTACTGTTAATACTATTGATCAAATAAATGTCAACTTACTTTTGAATTATATTCTAGTAAATAACAGAACCAGTGTTTTTCTTGTCTTAATTTTTTCCCTCAATAGTGTATGTTAGATAAGATCTCAATAATAAAATAAACCTCCAAAATGTTATTTAAAGTTAATTAAAAACAAATTCTTGGGTGCAGCATATTTTTAATTAAAAGCCAAAGTCAATCCCACATAATTTATTAAATAAATACTATAATTTTATTAACATAAACTTAGTTTCATTATGCAAAAGTCAGTGACAAAGTTACAAAAGTACAGTATGCATAAACTGTATAGAATGTAGTAAATGTTGTACATTGTAAAACCCTAAACTGCTTTGCAATAGTTTACTGTTGTTTTATTTTAGCTATATTTTGAGAACACTCAGCAGAATTGCTATCAGTTTTTTTAAGAAATTATATTTTCAGTGTTATATGTCATACAATTCCTTTTTTCTGTTGTAGTGTAAAAATATATAATATATTATCAAAGTTTTGCATCATCTATGCATATTCTGACGCCAATCCTCTTCTAGCCTAAATAAAAATATAAAAAGTACTCTGTGCCAACAATTTTAGTCGTAACTTTGTCGCATCACTCTTGCATGTGATTGTACATCGCGTTCAGTCGCAGTAGCAAGCGTCACCCGTGTTGCTCTTGATCCACGTCAGGTATCTGTTGGTCCTCGAATAAACGCCGTACTTGTCAGGTCTTGCGCAACCCTCGCCCCAGGACACCACACCTGGAAAATGTGAATTTTTGTGTGAATTGACGTGACGTAGACGCCTGCGCTGCGAAGTGCGAACTGTATGTACGTTGGAAAAAAAAATATTATACTTATATAATATTTTAAACACACAGAAATTACATCAGTTGGGTTAGCACGCACTGCGGTTTTTATTTTCGAGATTTTTTTCCGCGCATTCTGCGACCTATGGAATTGTATGAAGCTGCACGCATTACGGTAAAAAATTCGCGTGGAAAAGATATCCGGGTTTTGCCACAAAATCCACCGCACCGTTGCGTGGATTAAATTCGCGCGAATATTTTGAGCTCTATAAACAGGTAGAAAGATTCAAAAATCGCGCGGAATTTTATCCGCAGTGCGTGTTAGATAGATTCGATACGCAGGTAAAAATTCGCGTGAATAAAATCGCAATGCATGTCGTTCTGTATCGTAGGTACCTATAAGAAGAATTTCTGAAATTGCATTTTTTACGCGCTTTGTGTTAACTGTTGCGTCGATTCGACAACGGAAGAGCGCGAGATCGTCAGTCGTAGCGGTGGAAAAATAATTTTCTGAGTAGACTAACCGATGAACACGTTCAAGATTACAATACCAATAGGACAAGGGCAGGAAGATGATGATGCTCTAACGCAAAGAGCTCCTCAATTTAGGCTACTTACCAACTTGCTGGTACTTCTCAGTGGTCTCGTTGAACACATGCAGCGGTCCGCCGGAGTCGCCCTGGCAGGCATCGCGACCGCCGTCAGGCTCACCAGCGCACATCATGTTGTCTGTGATTCGTTTGCCGTATGACCGTTCCTTACATTCCGCGTTCGATACTATTGGCACTTTCACCTGGGATGAAATGAATGGGCATTTTTAAGGAGTTTATATAAGTCGATATTCTCCAATGAAAGGAGGTAAAGTCAGTAGGTAGTGTCCATATTATAGACCCCGTAATGACATGGGGAATTACGTGGTCTACTGGAAATGCAGCTGACTTTTCACTGGTAGCATCACACCACAGACTTGGCAAGTTTTCATCTACTACGCCGTTTGAAATAAAGTTCACAATTTAGGTAGTTATTAGTAGGCAGGGTCTGATTTACCTGCAGGCTATATAGTCTGGGGCGCGGGGATAGAGGGGGGCGCCAAGCTTGCATCGCTTATTAACAGAATAAAATTCAGATTACAAATTCACGCGTAAAATACTAAAGCACGTACATTGTAAGTTTTCCCAGACACGGTTCCTCGTAAGTAAGTATTTTATTCCTATCTATCTAACGCGCCGCTTATTACACTAGTTCAATCAATTTACTGCGTTCTACATCAATCAGACTCAGTCACAGTCACGCTGTAGCGTAGTTACCCTTAGGCCAAGAGAGCCATGGCGGGAGACAGCGAAGGGTGCAATCCAGCCCTATTACTATTAGCCTACCATATTTTTTTGAGACAAGGACAACATAAGCTCTTCTAGCCTACCGTCTTGTTGTCTGTCAAAAGAGAACTTTATCAATCCGAGGCAGGATGCTAAAAATTATCCTAGCCTGCTAACAAGCCCTGTAAATAGGCTAGGATATTGCGCAGGGCAGTGATCAATGCTTTTTCCTTTACAAATATATCTTTACACAGTATAGTTCTCGCCAAACTTCTTGGCCGACCTGAAGTTGGCTTCAATGGCTGCGCAGTAGTAAATCTCATACAAAAACAGCACCGCTTCGTGCCTCGCGCATGCGGTAAACCAACTTTAGGGCGGCCAAGAAGTTACGACGTTACCAACTTTAGCGTTGGCTATACCTCACCGTTCCTAATGGATTCAATGGCATCCAGAAGAATTTTCTGGATACATTTTGTTAATCATATTTTTACACTGCTCTATTATCAGTATAAGTAATTTATGTTTACCTAATCTATTATTATCTCTCTAAACCGCATGTAGAGATAAATGCGGTGCGTTTATATCACAATCCTACATTTTATGAAATCTCTAGGGCGATTTTATCACCATCATAAACAATTTCTAAACGCAACGGCAACGGTGAAGGAAAACATCGTAAGGAAACCTGGACTTATATAGTTAATGTAAGTCTGAAATAGCCAAGTCAGAGGCCTGTGGGGTTCACAGAGGCGGCTTAATTAACTCCGACACCAGCGGTGGCCACATCCTCACACGAAAAAGAAAAAAAGATTAATCTTTACCTCTTGCAACGTATTGGAGACGGACCCTCCTTCATCGGTGACTCCCCAGCCAATCACAATGGCGCACGCACGGGTATAAGACAGTCCAGGGGTAGGCAAGCAGACTGGTCGCACTCTAAGGTCATCGTCAGCTGGCTCTGGAGTGGGTGTGGTAACGGTATCTTCAGTGGGGCTGTCCGTGGCAACTACAGCTTCATCATCCCTGCGTATGCGCTTAATTGCGCTGCTTAGGTCGAGCTGATGAACAAAAATAAACATTCATTGAATATTGATAGAAATGTGACGAGGTCCCGAATAAGGCGGAAGTGGACACTTAAATAACAGCGGCGAACTTCCGCAGTCCCCAAAGCGACCCTCGGAGACTGCGCAAACCAAAATTTATTTTCATTTCTCGGGTTTTCTCAAGTCAGTTTAGTGGAGTTATCTGTTGCATTAAAATTTTAGGTACCTGGGTCAGTGAGATTTTACCAATAGAGACTTCACATGATCTAACCAAGTTTTTGTCTGGACTTTAAAAGAGACTGTGATCTCTGAGTTTGTTTCGGCCTTTCTTCTCAGAGTAGTCAGACAGGAAACGCCGAACTCATCTAGTTTAAAATAATATGATCGACATGTAAAAGTGTTTGTACAAACCAACTTACAGAAATAAAATCATTTATCATTATCATACCCATTATAAAAAAATAAAAAATGGCGATATTTTACATTAGCTACCTACATAGGACCTATGGAACTTGGAACTTTATTTCTATCACTGAGTAGGTTAAAAAGATGACTGAGATATAAAATTTTGATTTTGATTTGAAAATTATTCAGTAAAAATATTTTTTAAAACAATCTTTTTCGTATTCTTAGCAAACCCCAAAAAAATAACTAGTCCGCCATCTTGGCCCGTCCGCCATATTGGATTTAGAATGACGTCATTTAGGTAACTATGCATTGTCATCAAAACTAAACGTGTATGCAACATCTTAATCGGTGGAGGATAACTGCTTTAAAATTCAGTTGCAAGATTTGACCCGCATATACATACATACATACACTGCAAGTTAAATAAAAGCTTGTAATAAATAGGACCCCGTTGTCAGAAAGAGATAAAAATATTGTTCAAATGTACGTTCAGGTCGCGGCCAGTCGCAGGACGGACTGAGTTCACTCAAGCTGGTCAGCTTGTGTTTGTATTCTCGCGCAGACGTCGGTAAAACGTATCTACCTCAGTATATGTATAACATAATTGACCTAGGTACTTGAATTCTAAACTCAGTTTACAAGTGACAAGTGAAGGTACCTACTTTAGATGACCCGTTTACAGCTACAAGAAAGATTGTGGATGGGGCTGTGTGTACTTAGTAGACTAGGCTTTTATATAATCAATTTTAACACCAAATGGAAATATATAGCCCACGCAAACCGAAAGAGTGTAAGTAAAAGAATTCGTTAGCGATGAGGAATTTCATCTTGTCGCTGGAAAGTGCGGATCGATTTTCATTGTCACGCAATTCCTCTTCAAAACAAACAGTAGCGGTTTGCCAATTAATTACTTTGTTCACATTCGAGTTTTTAATGAGCGGAACGACTTGATAGAGACATGAACCTTGTCTTGGCATGTCCAAATGATTTAGCTTCTACTAATTCAACAGCTTTAATTGTTTGAAATGGTCAGCTATAAGAATAGCTGATTTATTTTCAGTAATTTTCGTGTATAGATATTATAGAAAACTAGCTTCTGCCAGGGGCTTCGCCCGCGTGAAAATCGAAAATCATCCCGAGGGAAAATATTCCCGGGATAAAAAGTAAAAGTACCTATTATAAGTGCTCTTCCTGACTATAATCTATCTCTGTGCCAAATTTCATCCTGATCCGTTCAGCCGTTCTGTCGTGCAGAAGTAACAAACATACAAACACACACATACACACACTCACAAACATTCGCATTTATAATATTAGTGTGATGTGATTAGTGTGATTGGCCAGAAATGCAAAAGGAAAACTCAGAAAGGAGTATATATAGGAAAGGTATGGCGGAGACCGTTCCAGCACAACAGAGCCATATTACAGGCCTTTTTAGGGTTCCGTACCCAAAGGGTAAAAACGGGACCCTATTACTGAGACTCCGCGGTCCGTCTGTCTGTCTGTCTGTCACCAGGCTGTATCTCATGAACCGCGATAGCTAGACAGTTGAAATTTTCACAGATGATGTATATCTGTTGCCGCTATAACAACAAATACTAAAAACAGAATAAAATAAATATTTAAGTGGGGCTCCCATACAACAAACGTGATTTTTGTGCCGTTTTTTGCGATAATGGTACGGAACCCTTAGTGCGCGAGTCCGACTCGCACTTGGCCGGTTTTTTTTATTATTACTGACAGGCTCGCGCTTGACCACTATCTCACCTGATGGTAAGCGATGATGTGGTCGACGATGAAGCACGCTTGCCTAGAAGAAACCTATTCACTCTTGACTTAAACACTCCCTGGTTGTAGCTATCAGGAAAAACAGACTGCGGCAGGGTATTCCTTTCCTAAGCTGTATGCATAATAAAAGGATTCCCAAATCGTTTGAAGCTTATGGGTGGGATGCCACCATGTACCGATGACACATCACCGTACGTCTTGTAGTTCGATCCGCCGAACTGCTAGGAGGAATTTAGTTCATGCAATTCCATCGCACACTCTCCGAAATGTAACCAATAAAAAACTGACAAGGCTCTGGAGCCTATATTCGACCAGTATCTCATTGCCGATGAGCCTCTTGGCCCGTTTTTCGATCGACTCAAGTGCATCCAGCTGGTACTTGACAGATCCGTCCCAGAGATGAGAGCAGAACTCCATGCATGACCGGACTTGCGTTCCCCAACTTTTTGGCAGCCAATTGAGCTTTTGCCTCAATGAATAGACCAAAATGGAGGGTCGATGGCAACGTAACGCCAAGAAGCTCAAGATCGTCCGTTATCGGCACGGTCATACCACGGAAAGATCTTTGTCAATAGAAGATCCGTCTGAAGTAAGTTGTAGGGTAGGTCCCTCAATGATGGACGCCTGCATGCTCTATTTTTAAACCTATCAATACTTGTATATTAGTTTCTATTCCCGTCACGTCTTGTTCTATTTCGGACTGCATTTCTAAGTTCAAATTCAATGCTGTGCCAGATTACCTACCCTTTCATCGAGCCTCATCAACGCGATGTCGTTATCATAGTTTCCAGGGTTGTACCGCTGATGACGTATGACTTCTGACACCTTCCTGTCAATGGTCTTCGTCTCATTGGGGTTTTTAGTATCGTGCTCCAGTAGGCGGATTGTGATGCGCTCCTTTCGGTATCTGTGAATTAACAAAAGCAGAGTGAGATCAAAACATAAAACACCGTCATAATATTTTTACCAGACTGCCGAAGGAGGGTAAGTATTTATCAGTCTATGTGGCCTTCTAGAGACCAAACGCTTTCGCCGATTTTGATTATTCTTACGTCAATCGATTCGTCTTAACCTTGCGAGTGAGGCAGGTGTCACTAGTACATTAACATTGGAAAATAGAAAATTGGCTGATTTTGGGCGCCACATTGTGGGTACCCTATTAATTCTTTCTTCCAAAACCACCGTGTGGGGTATCAAAATAAAGGGTTTTAAGTGATGATTTCAAAAATATATAACACTTACATGTTTAAATTTACCTAATTCGAAAAAAAAATGGTAACTAAAAAGTTATAAAGTTAGTTTAAAAAACCGGCCAAGTGCGAGTCGGACCCGCGCACGAAGGGTTCCGTACCATTATCGCAAAAAACGGCAAAAAAATCACGTTTGTTGTATGGGAGCCCCACTTAAATATTTATTTTATTCTGTTTTTAGTAGGTATTTGTTGTTATAGCGGCAACAGAAATACTTTATCTGAGAAAATTTAAACTGCCTAGCTATCACGGTTCATGAGATACTGTCTGGTGACAGACAGACAGGCAGAGTCGCGGAGTCTTAGTAATAGGATCCCGTTTTTACCCTTTGGGTGCGGAACCCTAAAAAACAAAAACCCGACTGCTAAAGAAGCGAACTAAAAAGACGTAAACTAGAAGAAAATCATGCTGTGCAGTCGGAGGATGTATCTCGTTTTGGTCAGCGCTCGCGAATATGTACGTCTTCTTATTAAGCAATTAACTTTTTAATTTCGTTTATTCTTTGGCTTCGTTCCTAGGTAAGTCAGTGCCTAGGCTAGAAGATGAGCAGTCAGAAGTAAGTTGTTTTCTTTTGAAGCCGATTAGATGATATAATGTAGGTTCCTAAAATTGTAATTTTCGCTACTGGATTACAAAGCGTCATCAATTGACACTGGCAGAATATTTTAGCTAGTTTTCCAAGATCGAAGCCAAAGCCATAAACTGTCCCAGTTGTTGTGTGTTGTTGTTGTTGTTGGTGTGTTGGTGACAACGGTAGTCTTATAATCAGATCATCGTGAACATGTGCACCTGTTTAGTATTAACAAAAGCATCTAGATGCGTGCGGCAGAATGCAAGTGGCGTGTGGCCAAGTGCATGGTCATCACCTTTTACCTAGAGTAAGCTGTAAAGGTAGATAGAAATTGGCACTAGTCACTCAATGGTGTTTTTGATCTCGATGTGCCGTTGTGTCGCTGGCAGGAGTTAGTAAACAATATACTTTGTTGAGAGTGTTCTCAGAATATCTTGAATTTGACTTTGGAAAGTTTACCTACTATTGGAACATATTTATCTTCAGCATCATCGAACCATACCTGTGCTAACGAAGTTAACGAGGTCTATCAGCTGGTGAGAGTGCCTACATAAAAGTTACATCCCATGCAGATGAATATACAGTTGAGTTTTACATCACATTTTTGTTGAGTATAAGCCCATTCTATAGGTACGAGTTCGCTACGCGAGTCGCGACCGAGGCAGGAGGCACACGAGTCTCGACCGAGGCAGGAGGCACGCGACTGAGGCCGGAGACTCGCGATACGACTTCTCCCTAGGCTTTGTATAGGAGTGAGATCGCCCGCGATTCCGCGACCCGCGACAGAAAACCGCTGGTCGGTTTCGTTCACCCATATTGAATACGACCTTTTCTGGCCTCTATTTATATATAATTCGTTGATAGCCTATCTTTATATTTTTAGGGTTCCGAACCCAAAGGGTAAAAAACCGGCCATGTGCATGTCGGGCCACGCGCATTAATAGGGTTCTGTAGTTGCATAATAATGCGGACTAAGAAGAGGGGGCTTTTTGTTATTACATGAACATTAAAACGGTTTCAGCGGCTCATAACGAGGCCACATAGGACGATGGTAACTGAAAGAGTTAAAAAATCAAAAAATATTATCTATTTGAGTACCACCGCAAAAAGAGGCAAGCGTTTGTAATAAAGATTTATAACTAGCGTCACTTAATAATTTGAATACTGCAGTATTGCCATTACGGAGATAGTCTTCGTTAAAATCTCCAAATATTTACAAAATCGAAAACAAATATTTTAGTATGAGTATTTTCAAACAACCTACTCAATTACCAAAAAGTAAAATCAAATTGTTCTATGATAGGAACAAACAACCAACGTAAATAAACTGCAATAAATAATCTCTATCGAAGGACGTCAATTGCGAAAGGAACCAATACGAGCGCGCGTTAGGGCCACGGCGAATGGTATGGTTCGTTCCTGGATCCTCCATGTTTCTTTCTCTTTCGAAATTTGAAAAAAAATGTATGTATTTACTATTTCGTTCTCGCAAGATCTTCGCTACTCAATTAGTGATGTAGTCGGGTCGGATATTGACTTTATAGATGGATATCGACAAAAAAAAAAGTAATTTAATATTTCTATAAGATAAACCACTAAAACCGATCTGTTTTACACAACTAACAACGTTATTTAAGTAATTTTTCAATGGCATTTGTACAAATGTTTACCGTTCCAAGTACATTATAAAGTTGGTCGACTATTACTCGTAAATTTGTAAGGCCTACTTATCTGTGATAGTTTTCCTTTTAATTTATATACATTATATACTATTGCCGTGAATTTTTCACATAGCCAGAAGCAACCATTTCCCTGGCAGGGGCCTCCGCACTTTCCGCACACTCAAAAATTTGCAATATAAAGCTCTATTTTACGCAAACGGATCTCTGAATCGAAAAATGGTTTAACAGACCCGTAAAATTTTTGAATGGCCTGTCCAACGATATTCTTATTCGATATTAAACAATTATTTCATGACTTTATTTGACAACTTTATCGGAATTATTAATATGTATATCCTTGCCAAATTATAGTTTTCTAGTACTGAGAGTCTCTGAACTAAGCTGCGAACGGACAGACGGACATAGCGAAACTATAAGGGTTCCTTGTTGACTTCGGAACCCTAAAAACGGGGCTCTATTACTAAGACTCTACTGTCCGTTTGTCTGTCTGTTTGTCACCAGGCTGTATCTCATGAACCGTGATAGCTAGACAGTTTAAATTTTCACAGATGATGAATTTCTGTTGCAACAAATACTAAAAACAGAATAAAATAAATATTTAAGTGTGGCTCCTATACAACAAACGTGATTTTATTGCCTTTTTTTGCGATAATGGTACGGAACCCTTCGTACGTGAGTCCGAATCGCACTTGGCCGTTTTTTTAATAATATAATATCAAATCATCATATTTTTCTTCTTCCAATAGTAATTTGTGAATTTGCTTCTAGTTGTAATGTGGAATAATAATTTTCAGCAATATAACTGACAATCGAGCAGAATTGATGTGCGACACATGTCTCGGTCTCGCCCCAGAATACACCCGCGGAGACCGAGACATTAACATAAGAGATGTTGCCTGACGGGCGCAGCAAAGATTTGTTGCTTGTTTTCCAGCTAATTGCAGCATCAGATACTTACCCTGTACAATGCGCAGCGGTGAGGACATACAGGTCGTTGATGAGGGATGCGCCGCAGAAGAACCGTCCGTTGTACATCAACATCGCCATCCAGGGATACTCGCGCTCTTTCGTCTCGTACCCTCCCACTATACGACGTTTCGTCCGAGCCACGCCGCATTCTGGAAGTTTATAGGTTTGTGTCAAAATGCGAGAACTACCTACGACAGTTACCTACGAGTATACTTCTTAAAAGATAGCTTGATCTCTGCGACATATGTCAAACTGACGTATACGTTATTGTTAGCCTGTCAAGCGCTATTTTTACTGTATTGATACTGACAGCTGTCGCAGAGATCAAGCTATCTTGCATGAAGTATAGTAGGTACTTTATGAGGAACTAACTTTTTCCCGCGTCTACGATGTCGCGGCCTATCCCACAGCATCCGAGCACTTTTCCGGCATAATAAGGAGCGATAGTGTTGCTCAATCTGCGACCCAGCGGCCTTATTACGTAAGTTAATACGGCAATGCAAAGGGTTTGATCGATATCAAATCGACCAATCACATGCGAGATGAATGACGCGATGTGGATCTCCGCCTTGACGAATTCACTTGCGCAATTCTGCTGCAGTTTCGTCTTTACCATAGGGGTACAAGGGACACGTGCCCTGGGCCCCGGTTCATTGTAGGCCCCAAATATCATGAGATTAAAATAAAACTAAGTGAAAAAATAAACGTGGATGTGAAAAATAGTCCGCTTAATTTAGTTAAATACAATTTAGATACGAGTATTCTATGCATTTTATAATAATATTATTACAAGTCATCTTGTTTGATAGGATTATCTTGACAACATAATATACCTACTTCGACTACTAGAGGTCTCGCGCAAAAGTTTTTCGTAGAATAAAACAAGCAGACAGGAAAATTAATGATATAATACTGAAAGCACGAAAAATAACAATTTGACTACGGGGCCCTACTCCCTGAACTCTGTATGCCAGTGTAGACCCTGTCTGCTCTATCATGTCATAGACCGACCGACTGTACAATGATTTGAGATTTAAAGGATTATTTATTATGAACTCTGAATAGCTGGCGAAGTTAGCGAAGTCTCCTCGAGCTGCATTAAAACAGCCCAATACTGCAGAGACTCTAACAGAACTCGGCATTGCAAATATAACTACTAAAGAATAATAACAATTGTTACTTACGGCAAGCGGGACAGTTGCTGGGTGGAGGATCATGAATTATGGGGCTGACTGTGGTAGTGCTACCGCCTATCAGGTTAGTGACCCAATCGATGAAGCCCTTCTCATTCTCCTGGGGCTCGATGCTTGCAGCTCGGCAGCTCATCACGCCGACTAGGCATACCAACAGAATCGCCCAATTCATAGTGGTAAAGGTCTCTAGAAATTAATAATGGATACTGTTAACACCGACAACTACATCATCATCATCTTACCTGCTGAACAAAGGCCTCCAAGGAGCGCCTCAATAACAGGCAGATCCTGTCCGTATCCACCAACAATACGGTTAACAAATAATTGTATCGGATGGTAAGCCATATAAAAAAAAATAAGATTTATTTATTGTCTTAGGCAAAGGTTCACAATTTGGATTAGTGACTTAAAAAACTAAGTACAATATAATTGACAGAGGGTTCATCTGCAGCCGAACTAGGTGAGAGCCTGTATTTCGGCATGCAGCTCCACCCACAGGAACATTTACGCAATAAACTTAGTTATTACTAATTAAAATACGGAACCTAATACAAAATCAACAAAATGTTAATAAAATTAAAATTTATTAAATTAATTAACACTAAATCTATAAAAAGAACAAAATTATATGATAAATTACATTGAAATGATAAAATCGCAATCATTAAATATAATAATATAGCAATCGAAATAAATTAAAACCATAAAATTATCAATTGAAATAAATTAAAACTATAAAATTAACAATTAAATTAAATTAAAAATGATTAAATGAACAATTGAAATTGAAATAGGTAAATCAAAACTATAAAATTAAGATTATAAAATTAACAATGAAATAAATTAAGAAATTAACAATTGAAAACAATTAAAATTCTAAAATTAAACAAATTTAAGTGTAGGTCGTGGGTACGAGCCCAGGCAGGCGCTTTACTTTGTGTAAATTATTTCATCACCACTGCTCTCAAAACGGTGAAGGAAAACTTCGTGAGGAAACCGGCATGTCTTAGAACCAAAAATTCGAAGACCTGTGACATCCTCCAACCCGCACTGGGCCCGCGTGGTGGATTACGACCCATTCCCTCTCACAGAGAGAAGGCCTGTGTCCCAGCAGTGGGAACCTTAATAGGCTGATGATGTGATGTGATGATGATTTAATAATTAAAAATTATACCCAGTACAGGAAACAACACAAAGTTTTCTTAAAAAATATTCCACTCAGAAAAGAACGTGTTGACCTGCTTAAAAAATTAAATAATTACCAGATCAAATTAGAAGACAGCATAAAAATCTATGAAATTGACACACAGCGCTTACAAAATGATATTCAGGTACTTGAGGATAAACTGGGCTCCCTTTACAGTAAATATGTTAGCTCCCAGTTACAAATTAAGGAACACATTCTGGCCGCAAACGAATTGCTGATGTGTCAATGTAATTGTCAGATAGACTCAAACCTGAAGGCTGTTCAGCCAAAGACAATGGAGGTCCAGCCTCGTGCTGAGAGGGTGTCTCAGGACAGTGTCTTTGACCTAGACATTCCTGATATTTCACAGGAAGTGTCTCAAGTTGACCGGCCTGAGACTGCATCCTTTCCAACAAATAATTGTCATCATGGTTTTAATTCGGTTATGTTTGCAGATGGTATTGGAAGAGGTTTAGGTAAATTATTAAATAGCAATCAGAGTTATTCAACTTTGAATTATTGTATGCCTGGGTCATCTTACAAGCATATCATGGAATCTGTAACAAATAATGTATACAAACCAGATACCAATGTAACTGTCTTTATAGGTAACAGTTTGGATGTAAAAAAAGATGACATCACTGAGTGTGTAACGGAGTTATTAAAGTTAAATTGTAATAAAATCGTATTGTGTGCTTTTCCATATTTGGAAAAATTGTCTAGTAGACAAAATAATTATATACACATGCTGAATAAGCATGTTCATTTCCTTGTCAGCCATTACAGCGACAAATTAGTTTTTTTGGACATCAACATTTTTGTTGATAAATTAAAAACGACAGGCAATACAGTGTATCTGCCTATTAGGGTAAGACGTCAAATAGCGAGGCTATTATCTTTTACTATAAACTCAGACATAAATAGTATGTCGAAGGCATGTACTGTAGTTGATATTAGTAGTAATACTAATATACAGGTAGTCAATAAGTTTAATAACGTTAGCACTTCTGCTATTAATATTTATAGTTTAAACTAGTTTGTAGGACAAGGGAGGGTACCAACAACGAAATAGTTACTAGTACATCCACCATCAAGAAGGTACCTTCTTGCTCTCACTTAGTTAATTTAAAAAAAGGGGCTAAGCAGAATTCCTTGAAATTATTCCATCAAAATATTCAAGGTTTTTCTGCGAAGCAATTGGAAATAGAACTGTTTTTGGAAAAAACAATGTTTGAAATTGTTTGTTTTACTGAGCATTGGCTGAAAGATCATACAATGCTAATTAATTATGAAAATTATACTGTGGGTAGTTGTTTTAATAGAAATATTATGTTACGTGGAGGTTCACTTATATTAATTAAAAATGGTATTAAATCAAAACCTCGTAAAGATATTGTAGATCTATCAGTTGAACATAGTGTTGAACTGTCATGCGTTGAGCTGGATAAGCATGTCATAGTGTGCGTTTACAGACCCCCCAATTATGGTAACTACTCTATATTTGAGTCAGTGATGGAAGATGTTTTGGCAAAACTTGCAATTGGAAATAAACTAATCATAATCTGTGGTGATTTTAATATAAATATTTTAGAGAGTAATTCAGATAGCAGTAGATTATTAAATCTCTTCAAATCATTTAATTTGTCACATGTGTTTATGGAACCAACACGAAAAACTGTAACTTCTGCTACATGTATTGATAATGTATTTTGTTGCTGCGACTACTTAGACAAAGCCATTATAAATTGTCTGCCTTCGGATCATAGTGGGCTATTGGTAACCTTTGAGTCCAACATACCAATTCAACAAGTGCAGATTCAATCCAGACCAATAACATCCGGTAAATTAAATCAGTTTAACAGCAGTTTAATTAGTAAGCTAAGTGATCAAGACCTTACAGTGAATGATGGTAATATTCTATATAAAAAAGTTTTCTCAGTAATCCAAAAGGAGTTCAATAATTCTTTTAGGAAAAAAACTAAAACTGTATGCCCTAAGTTTTTATTCAGTGACTGGGCGACTGAAGGACTCAGGAAAAGTAGGGAAAGACTTTACGAGCTCTATGGCCTTAAGCCTTATATTAACACTGAAACTTTTAACAAGTATGTTGCTACTTATTCAAAAATTTTTAGAAATACGTGTAAAGTAGCTAAGGCTTTATACATTGGTAATAAAGTTAAAACCGCAGAAAATAAAATCAAGACTGTTTGGAAAATTATAAACAATGAAACGAACAGAAACAAAAGAAATAATACTGATTACACGCTTGAAACTACACATGGACTTATTAGAGATAACAAAAAAGTTGCTCAAGAATTTGTGGATTTCTTTACCAGCATCCCAATTAAAACTACTGAAACCATAAATTCTTCGCCCTCACTTGCTTCTGGTTTATTAAACGCAAACGTTTCAGCCTGCCCGACAGAATTTAACTTTTCACATGTAAACCCAATAACAGTAATAAAAGCTTTTAAGCAAATCAAGATCAAATTGACCGAAGATCTATGGGGAATGTCCATCAAAGTTTGTACCTCCATTATTCAGACTATAGCGCCGTACTTAGCTTTAATTTTTAATTTGTGTGTAGATCAAGGAGTCTTTCCGGATCTAATGAAACATAGTAAGGTTATACCACTTTTTAAATCCGGGAACAGTAAAGACACAAATAATTATAGACCAGTATCGGTGCTGCCGGTTTTCAGCAAGATATTTGAAAAGATAATGCTAAATCAGATGCTCATTCATTTTAATACGAACAACATCCTACACGATAAACAGTATGGTTTTACCAAAGGACGTTGTACGACTGACGCTTGTGTCACCTTATTAAAACATATCTTTGAAGCGTGGGAAGAGGCACAAGATGCCATAGGGGTTTTCTGCGACCTGTCGAAAGCATTTGATTGCGTTGATCATGAAACATTACTTTTGAAACTTGAGCATTACGGGCTAGGCCAATCAGCGTTGAGTTTGGTTAAATCTTATTTAAATGATAGACAGCAATTAGTTCAAATAAACGGTGTAAATTCGTCCGGGTTAACCGTGAAAATGGGGGTACCCCAGGGTTCAATTTTGGGTCCTTTCTTGTTTCTAGTCTACATTAACGATTTACCTCATCTATTGAAAAACAATCTAAACATGGTGTTATTTGCTGATGACACTTCGTTGATTTTTAAGATAAATAGACGTACGAGTAACGTTGACGATGTGAATACCGTCTTGCGACAGGTTCAAAATTGGTTCACAGCTAATAATCTAGTTTTAAATGCTAAAAAGACTAAGTGCATAAAATTTGTCTTGCCGAATGTCAAAAGTAATGATTGTGACATTTTATTAAACAAGGAGAAGCTAGAATTCGTCGATAAAACGGTTTTTCTGGGGATCACGCTAGACTCGAGGTTGCAATGGGGGCCTCATTTAATATCACTTGCGGGGCGGCTAAGCTCGGCAGCTTATGCTGTTAGAAAAATACGTCAGTTTACTGATGTCGATACCGCAAGATTAGTCTATTTTAGTTATTTTCATAGTATAATGTCTTACGGTATCTTACTATGGGGAAGGGCTGCAGACATTGAGTCAATTTTTATTCTGCAAAAACGAGCCATCAGAGCGATATACAATCTTCGCCGGCGCGATTCTCTAAGGGAACTGTTTAAGAACATTAACATCATGACGGTACCTTGTCAATATATTTATGAAAACATCATGTATGTTAGAAAGAATTTACATCTTTTTAGTAAAAACGGTGACAGACATAATTATGTTACTAGAAATAGGGATCAACTAATTCAACCAGGTTTCAGGCTGGCTAAAGTAGCATCATCTTTTATGGGGTACTGTATAAAATGTTACAATAAAATTCCTCCCCACATTCTACAACTAAATGAGACGAAATTTAAGACTTGTATAAAACGCACACTATGTAGGCAAGCATATTATAAGTTGGGGGATTACATCGCTGATAAAAATGCTTGGCTCAATGCTGGTCCTGCTCCGCAGCCACTAGGGCGCAAGAACAATTAGTGATGGGCAGAAAAGTATCGAAGTATTGTTGGACATGCTGAAGACTGTATGCAAATTTTTGTATTGTATAAACTCAATTTCTTTTAGTATTATATAATTGCACAGCACATGTGTGAGTACTATGTTCCGACTGTAGATAAATCTACCATTCACTGTACCTATATGTCGTTCGTTGACTTCTGTGTGCCCTGGCAGTTGAGTGTGTCATGCTCTCTCTAATTTCTCTCTGATGGTGGCACATGTGTTGGATCATTCGGTTCCCTTCATGATGGTTGAGCTGAGTGGTGCCGATCCATGCGTCATGTTCGTGAACGGGCGCCATCAGTTGGGATTGGTCATAACTTAGCTGTCTCGGCCTGTTAAAGTGCTTTTTTTTAATTATTTGTTACTCTAGACGCTTTTACGTACACGTCTTTTTACATCGTTCTCACATATATGTATTTTTTCAACAAGAATGATGTAACCAAAAACTTGTAATTAAAACTGATGGAAAAGAGTGTCCGGGGAGTTTCTTGCAAATTCTTCTCCATTGAGACCTACAGACGCTTGCGAATTTGCAACTAGAGTCATCTTTTTATTAATTTTTTGTTTGACAATTCAAAAGTACTTCTAAAGTTTAATTGAAATAAATACCTTGATTTTGATTTTGATTTTGATGTGAAGTAAAACGAAGTACGAATGAATGTATGTGTGTGTCTTTATGTGTGTGATGTGGGTATATATATGTCTGTGATGATGTGTGTATGTGTTGTGGATGAGTATGGGTATGTTTTTGCTCTAATATAAGGTTATAGTTTGACTAATATTGAATTATACAAGCAGCTTTTCCGTTTCTTCATATGACTGAGTTAGCAGGTAGTTTTGGACATTTTTTTTACATTGTGACTTGTTAAGTGAAAACATGTCAATACTTTTATTTATTTTATTGCAAATAAACGGCCCAAGAAAGAGGAGGTTTTTTTTTACGAAAGACGTTTTAGGGGAATGCTTGGAAATCGCAACTGCATTCCTTCTGCGTTTGGTGATACACTCTGTATTGTATGTGAGCTCATTGTGTTTTTTAAGTACTATATTCACCAAAAACAGTTGGCGCACATTGAGGACTTCACATTGGACATTGGTCTGAAAGTGGCCACTTTTATGATAGCTCGTTGAGCTATCTCCAAGCTCTTTATGGCAGCACCACCCCAAAAAGATATACTCGTAGGTACAGTAAGTTAGTAGGGATTGGCAAAGAGAGAAATATACACTCTTAAGTAAGGCAGGGTCAGCAACCTGCCTAATATTCTTAAATAAGTATATCAATTTACGTACCCTACCACAGACAAGCTTAATGTGCTCTTTGTAAGTAAGATTCTCAAGTGACACCAAGATATCTTATGTGTTTGACTTGATCCAGTGGTTTACAGGAGCAGATACCATACGCCGAGCAGTCATGCGGAGTGGTATTACTTTGTGTGTTGGCAGCAATCGGTTGAAAAGGTGATGTACTTGGTCTTATCAGCATTAAGCGTGAGCACGTTGTCACGAAGCCATTCGTTTACAATATTAAAACCTAATAATGATTCCAAATTTTACGACTACATATTGTACAATCTCAAGTTGAAACTACTTCGAGTGCTGTGCTGCTACTTTTTAATCCAGGAAACCGTAACAATTAAGAGCATAAGTCCAATCCCACAAATTACATCGTTATCACAATTAAACAGGCGCCTTCTTTACAGTTCATTTCTTATTTTCGAGCATAATAATCAAGTTTCCAGCGAGATTGCATTGCTGATAACGTTAACGGAGAATCAAGGACACGACGTGACCGGGTCAAAAAACCCGCTGTGGGTTGCCGAGGTACCGCTAACTTAAGATCAGTCATCAAATCAGCATCCATTAGCATTTATTTTGTTTTTTAATTGGATCGGGGACTCAAGCCACGTCGTTATGGGACTCCCAAGGGACTATACTGAGCCCTAATATAAATTGCAACTTTGATCGTCAAAACAAAAGATGTACCGTTTTTCGTGTCTTCGTTTCTCGGTTGAGGTCACGAAATGTATTCTTGACAGTGTAAAGAAAGTTTTTTCTTCCAATTTGAATAAGTATGTTTTTTAAGGTTGAAAGTCTTGCGAGAGTTTTGTTTTCTAAGAGCAGCTTAGCATAGGTCCCGACCTCTGAACTTGGTGATTTTTCACAACAAGAACTACTTAAATCCTTAGGTAAATGTGCCATGATTTTCAGATAATTTTCGCGACTTGGTGAAAATGAAAAAATGGTTTCACGTTACCACCGTTTAATTCAAATAAGACAATCCTTTAAGGTTTGTTAATTCGCTAGAAATCGTCTTACAACATACTCGAAACGGCTATAAATAATCTGTTGAATGGTAAGTGATAGAATAAAATTGAAATTTCCCGATTGGTATGCGCGCAGCGTGCGAGTCCGCGGTTCCCGGGCCTCTCTAGAAGTAGAGAGCCGTCGGTTTTCCTGCTCCCCGTCTATTTCACGGAAATGAAAGTAATTTCGTCATGTAAGTATTTATAGAAGTGCCCTTTGTGAGTCCTAGATTACTAGATTTATAAGAGTTTAGATACAGTATGGCGAAGGGTTTGGGATAATTGTGCAACCGCGCGATATCGATATAGTGTGTTATGGAAGATGACGATGAAGATGAAGCCTTGCCATGTTTTATTCCAGAATAATATTCAAATGGCACATATCCTATCCCTTGTAGCACTAATATAATAGGTTCTCAGCTGTGATTAATATTATAACTAAACGGAATTCGTCGTCTTTCCGAAGACGTTAATTTAAAATGCACACCATGCAGTAAGTTGACTCAGACGATACAGTTGTAGCAAGTTGTAGTAAAATAGTGCTACATTTTTGGAGACAGCTATGACAATTGTGGAAATGCTAGATACAAACCCATAATGTAATAATTAACGCTTTGAAGTCTGACTTTACTTAATTTATCGATTCAAATTATATAGAACGCGCGCGCTTTATACTACTTAACGTACCTAGTTAGATTGGCTTTCCTTTTCTACAAAAAATATTCGGAAAATCAAAATTACTAACCGTATAAATATAAACACAACACTGCACAACACGACCACGAATAAAAAATCAAGGTTAAAAATGAAATCGGAACTCACGAGGAGGCAACAGTTAGCAGTGCGTAAGGAGGAGGACGAATGGCGGCTGGCGTTGCGCCCGCGCCGGTCACACTACAGATCGGAGACGGAGCCCAGGCTGGCAGCACTTTCTCCACTACGTTCCACTTAGTCCTGCCCACGGTATGATGGTCCTACACCCGCACAATCACTTATAAACAACCCAGTAACGTTGTCACAAATTCCATAAGCAATTTTATGGAGTAATTATGTGTTATGGCGTAATTAAGAAGCATTAGCGAATCATGAGGGATCCTAATAAACTGCCGAGCAATGAAAAAGTTCCACCCACATAATCACCTTCATTTAATTTTTTCACAATTAATTTAAAATTTAAAGACAATATTTACGTTTTTGGTTGGTAATATTCTGATGCGCTGTTAAATGTACTTCAATATTGCAGACGGCGTCATTAAGCTAGCCTTTCCCGTTTAGGAGTAATTTGGTGCTATGTCACTGGAACTTTTTCATTGCTCGTTAGTGTAGATGCCTACATGCCAGTGGCAGTGATCTGCTTGTTACGATTGTTGTGTAACTGTGTTTAGATGCAGCGGTTATGTGTCGCTAATCATATGGTTTAAAATTAAGCTTTTAATCAGGGCATTACATAATGTTACAATTTAACCCGGCGAGCGTCAGGTTGGGTGAATTTCACCCAAGGGAATTTATTTTGCTCGATAATTTTAATTTGAGACACTAAATAACTCTGAGCTCTTCAGTAACTGCGCGGGCGGATGTAAGGAAGCTACAAGTGACAGGATTTGGTTATCCATTGCTCGGTGAGCTACTAAGGCCCAGTTTTTTTATTTGTTGTTAACTTAACCAATGGTTAAATATGATAAACAGTGGTTTAAAATTTCGGTAAAATGAGGTTTTTCATCAATTATTAACCTCACAAATAGCCAAATAAGTTGGAGTGTTAATTATTTGACCATATCTTAGACTAACAATTGATGAATAAACGCGTTTTACCGAAATTTGCAACCATTGGTTAAAATATTTTACCATTGGTTTAGTTAACTAAGGATCAAAAAGCTGGGCCTTATATGACGTCACAGTGGTAGGCGGGTAAGTTTTACCCACTTAGCGCTTGATGTTACTATTTTTCCTTTTATTTTATTTTGAAACTATTGTTTTATTTAAATGAAAACTCTAAAGAATATTTATTATTCTTTAATTACATTCAATAAACGAGAATCAAGTGATACGTTAAACTTAGGTTAAATTTACTGCGAAAATGTTTGTTTACAAAAAATGGTAATTATATGAAACATTAAAAAAAAATTATAAAATAAATATACTATAGAATTAAATATTGTAAAAACATTAAAATAAAAAGTTGGTTTAAGAAAGAGTTTCGGGTGATTTTCACCCGACCTCACGCTCGGTGTTACAGATTTGAATCTGACGCTCGCCGGGTTAAAAACAAATCCTTGATTAGTTTTAGAATTTGTTCTTAGGAAAATCATGTTGCTCCTTCATGAAAGTTTTTCGCGCCCAATTAATGGGCAATTTGCTGGGAATGAACAAAAAATTCTTACAAAAATAAAATGTTGACTGTACTTTTTTGTACTAAAGTGGTCGATGTATAGGGTCACAGATAATATAATACTAGATAGGGTGTACCTTCCTTACTTATAAAACGGCCCCCTTTTACCGTTTTTGAGTAGGCTTTTTAAGGTCAGTTAATAGCAAAATTGACCTTAAAAAGCCAACTCAAATTAACAGAAATAACAGAAAAGAATTTACAGAAAGGAATAAACTACTTTCTTTGGTTGGTACCGACGTTGTACAGTCTTTGGAGCTTTGGTACCGGCGTTGTACAGCAACAAAACTTATGTCAATAAAAACCTTAATGTACAAGAATACTCACAGTATTAACTTGCTTTTGATAAGTAGTGGGATTGTCTAGATAACTTGATTCAAGTATTGCTATCAAACGGCTCTTTTTTAACCGATTTCCCAAAAAGGAGGAGGTTATCAATCCGACTGTATTTTTTTAAAATGTTTGTTACATCAGAACTTTTGACTAAGTGAACCGATTGTGATGATTCTGTTTTTATTTGAAAGCTGGTGCTTGTCATGTGGTCCCATTTAAATTTCATCGAGATCTGATGAAGAACTTCGGAGATATACATCAGAACTCTTCAATAAATGACGGACGCAATCGCATGTCTGTTTATTGTTTACACCATTTCTTAAAAAACATCACACTGGTACGCTCTAAAGGGATACGCAGGTGTGAACAGTTCACCCATGGTATACTCTCATTCCACCGGTTTTTTTTAAGTTTATGTTATTGGGTTTATCTATTCTGGCAACACAATGGGCATTATAGGTACTTAGCCTATAGCTGGTCCACAACTAAAAAGTGAAAAATAAAAACTTTTTTACGTAAAAATACAACCGACTTCCAAATAAAAACAATACAAAGTGAAAAATAACTTCAATTTCGGAAGTCGGTGTTCCTGTTTTTCGTTTTTTAGTTTTTTGACACCGACTCGGTTGTATTTTTACGTAACAAAGTTTTTGTAATTAATATAAAGACAAAATGGGAACAAACTAACATAATTATAAGTCACCTACATATGTTTTAGCAACCTGCAGAACCTATTTTTTGTCGACAGAGATGAATTTATCTTTTAATTGCTTCTAAGAATGTACAACGCGGTTTGCAACGCGGTACCAATTTGGTTGATCTCCTATGAATTAGGTCATCTCCATTCTAAGGGTGCGTTTTGCCCTTACAGGATTAGCAGGTTAGAAGAGAGTAGGCTGTAGGTGTACCTACCTGATCTGCTGATTCACAATACTCTTCTGCATCATTTTACAAGAAAGGTACTGTTGGACTTCAGAACCGAACAATGCTAATAACATTCGATCATTTACGGTTCAAGTAGACAGAGTATAATTTGATGAAGTTTAAAATTTAAATAATGTAAATAATAACGTACCAAAACATTCATATAACTTGTACCTAGATTTCATTTACTATTTACAACAGAATGCAAACAAAATTATAGATATACCTACCTATAAGTATACAAATTAATCAATTCACAAGCGCGCGCGTAATAAAGGAGATAGGGGAATGGGCTCGATGGCCGTCGGAAAATTCTTCTACAACGTTCTTACCTAGATAATTTACGTCCTTGACTGAAACTTAACTGCCTACTAGGTGTGGGAATGTGCTCTGATAAAAATGATCACAAAATTGCTAATTGCATACGGGTTAACTCTATTTGTATCGATTCAAAAAGAGCTTATCGAAGGATTATTTATTTTTCACATAACGCAGTGCCGTGGAATTTTGTAGAGCAATGTATCGTAGCAAATTCTATTGCTTTAATGAAAATGCCAGGCATTCAACTCTTGAGTATTAACAAGTTAAGTATCACAAGTTGTATAATTGTAATCTATATAATATAAATTGTGTTGCGGTGACCTAGATAAGTTGTGATTTAAAACTATTCAGTGTGTCTGTTACGCTTTATTGTTTTAGCGTCAAATTTTAATTTTCGCATGCCTCTTGGTAAAATACGGCTGAAACTACATTTTATCTGATTATCACCATGTACTAAACCCATATTTGGAAAATAAAAAATTGGCGGCGAGGTAGACTTAAATTTTATAATACTAAAGCTGCTATTGTGACATACGCATAACTATGCTAGTTAGATAATATATATACTCCCACAGATTTTTCTAGGTACTAGTGAGTACTTTAATCATGTTACATACTTTTGATGTATCTTCAAACAGTTCTCTCAGCGCACTCCAATTAATGAATTTTATAGGCAAAATGTTACTACTTTGGGTTACATTATTGCAATTTTCATAAGGATCTCTAATTTTTTCTAGTAATAAATATAACCTATGTTACTCAGTGATAACGTAGCATTCTAATGGTAAAACCATTTTTGAAATCGCGTTTGACCACTATCTCGTCTGACGGTAAGCAATGATGTGGTCGACGGTGAAGCACGCTTGCCTAGAAGTAACCTATTCACTTTTGACTTGAAGTCCACTAGGTACTATTACCTAGTGGACTTCAAGTCAAAAGTGAATAGGTAATTCCTTGCCGGAGTATTTGTTTCCTGGTAACTATTTACCAGGAAACAAATACTCCGGCAAGGAATGCCACTCCTTAGCTGTGCGCACAATAAAAGTATTCGCAAAACGCTTTGTGTGTGTGTGTGTGCATGTGCCATCGGTACATGGTGGACATCTCAATGTCCACCGATGATGCAAAGGGCTAGGCAGAATCAAATTGTGCAGTTCCATCACACACTCCCCGTAATGTAACCGATAAAAACCGACAGGCTGGCAGCTCGGCGGCGATGTTCGAGGCTCTGGAACTTTGACGCGACCAGTGCATCGTTGCCAATAAGTCTCTTGGCCCGTCTGTCAATCGACTAAAGTGCATCAAGCCGGTCTTTGACAGATCCGTCCAAGAGGTGAGAGCTGTACTCCATGCAAGACCGAACTTGCGCTTAAACAAGTTATAATCTAAATTTAAACTTTATAATCAAAATAATCATCATATCATATCAGCCGAAAGACGTCCACTGCTGGACATAGGCCTCCCCCAAGCGTCGCCACATTGACCGGTCCCGTGCATCTCGCAACCAGCGGATTCCCGCAACCTTCACCAGGTCATCGGTCCACCTGGTGGGAGGCCTTCCAACGCAACGTCTTCCGGTTCGCGGTCGCCACTCCAGAACCTTTCTGCCCCATCGGCCATCCGTTCTGCGAGCAATGTGCCCTGCCCACTGCCACTTAAGTTTGGCAATTCTTCGGGCTATGTCGGTAACCTTGGTTCTCTTGCGGATCTCTACATTTCTGATTCGATCACGCAAGGAAATTCCGAGCATAGCCCTCTCCATTGCCCTTTGAGTGACTGTAAGTTTTCTGATGAGGCCCATTGTAAGCGACCACGTCTCAGAGCCATATGTCATCACTGGCAACACACACTGGTCATAGACTTTCGTCTTGAGACACTGTGGTAAGTTGGACGAGAAGATACCGCGCAACTTCCCGAACGCTGCCCAGCCGAGTCGGATTCGACGGTTGACCTCTTTCTCGAAGTTGGCCCTACCCAACTGGATCGTTTGTCCCAGGTAGACATAGTCGCCCACAACTTCGAGTGTAGAGTCTCTTACCTTGATAGGAGTGGGTGTAACATGGGCATTCAACATTACCTTGGTTTTGTCCATGTTCATTCTAAGACCCACTCTTCCGGAAGCTCTACTGAGGTCATCGAGCATTGTACTGAGGTCCTCCATGGTCTCAGCCATAACCATCAAAATAATATGTAGGTAATTATATACACAATCAATAAACTTAAGTATTTTGGAATCACAAAATAGTATTCCATTTGAGACGAATTCGAATGTTGATACAACGCCATCTATCAGTCACTTTTATTATGCAGTCTGTGGCAAACATGGCCCTGTTCGTCAGTTTGCCAATTATTCAGAGCCTCTCTCTGTGAAACCTCTACAGAGACAGAGCTGACCTCTGAATAAGAGACGAAATAACGTATAAGGTCTCTCGTCCAAAGATTAATTAAAGTCAGTCAAGCTTATCAAAATTTACTGTTGGTTTCGATAAAGTTTATTAAAGCCTTTTTTTTTTGGTTTGGATTCATCTAATGACTTCTCCCGCTCTGGGTGAGGCGGGAGGGCGTGTCAGACTTTTACTGCCTCAAATCCACCCGTGTTCCTCCAGTTGCTTGAGCCAGGGCCGCGGTAACTCTTTTTAAAATTTATCCGTGATCAAAGATTATTAAAGCCTACAGTTCTATTCATAACAATTAACCTATCCTTTAATAATCGAAGTCTTAACCACATCAATTCATTTACCAGTGTAGCACAAAACCCTGGGAACCAAAACCAGTAGCAGTCCAAAAGACATTTCTTTAAGACATCCACATTCAGAAGCAACCTCATTAAAAAATTCAAATTTTTTGTGTGCAGTAAAAAAAGAATTAATTTCCACTTGCAACGGCGCCGGCGCAAAAATAAGAGCGGCGCAAAAGATTGGTCCAAAAAATAACTCTGATTTATCTGTCACTTCATAATCAGCATTCATGACTACCGTACCGTAAACCATTGTTTATCATTCAAGATTTTATCAGAGACATGAAATTGCTGTTCACTTTGTTCACAGGGGGATAAGTTATAGCCTAAGATCCCACCGCTAAAACCCGATAACAGCGCATCATCGCAGGCATCTATTACTGTTTTCTGTAAAACTTAAATTTTATGAGAATATATAGTTGCATGGTTGTCTGGCAATATCTAGCCGCAATTACCTTAATAAAATAAATTGTACGTAATTTATGACTGATAGTTAACCCAAGACATTTAAGAATCGAACGTCATTTGAAATAAAGTGAAGTAGAAAATAGGAAACAATAGGTTGCCAGCTCTCAGTTAATCCTAATCTACGGGTTGACAGCAAGGCCGTCTTAAACTATGCCGAGGCCCTTGGGCACACAAGAATTTGGGGCCCTTTTGGAAAGTAAAGAAAGCGAATTATATTAACATTTTTCTACTATGATCTTCTATTTATTATGGGTAATCAAATATATAATATAACTAGCTGTTCCCCGCGGCTTCGCTCCCGTGGACCACCCCACAGGACCCGTTTTCAGGATTAAAAATAGCCTATGTCACTGAGGAATAATGTAGCTTTCTATTGGTGAAAGAATTTTTTAAATCGGTCCAGTAGTTTCGGAGCCTATTCGGTACAAACAAACAAACAAATAAACAAACAAAAAAATCTTTCCTCTTTATAATATTAGTATAGATATGTCATTATCATTAATGATTAGTACCTATGCTGCTGGTTTTTCGGTTACGATTACAATAGTGGTTTCTTTCGGGAATTCTGTTGAACAAAATGTTCTATTATATCCTCAAAGCAGAGTAAATTTTTTGAAAATGTCTCTTTCTTTGCACATAATTGACAAATTACTTAGTCGTTCTTGTAACATTAAATAAAATCGTCATAATTTTGACTTGAATTTTAAGACAAGTTAGTTTTATTTTCGACCCGGGTGCTCACTTATTGTGCCCGACAAAAATGTTTTGACAAACCCTGAGGATGGGGGCCCTGGGTACGGGCCCCGTTTGCCCTTATGGTAAAGACGGTACTGGTTGACAGTTTAGGTACCTCTTTACTCCTGGCAACCCACAAATTGCGGCTAACTGAGAGCTTGCTGATGTTGTATGCGTTCCCGCGATACAGGCCAAATATCTAGTGTAGGTACACTTTGCCCAATCCTAACGTAATCTATTCTTCTATCAAGTATCTTTCATAAAAATTAAGTTTAATCAAAAGCAGACTTTTGCGGTGGGATCTCGTACTATTTTTACTTACTCATGTTTTTTACTGAAAGTTTCGTTATCTCCATATTTTGGTAAAGTTAAAGACCCTTTTACCTTTCTCCCCGCTGAGCGGATTCCATTCCGCACATTGTAACTAGGCCAAACAGGCAGTATCGAACGAGTCAATAATAAATTTAATACTTGCTCCAACAAGATTCCACTGTTTTGTATAGTTAACTTTTTCCTGTGGAACATTCCTTACGACTGCAACGGGAATAATGGTGTAGCTGATGCAATGGAGCACAAATTGTGGGACCATTTACATATTTAAATTTTATGTAGGACGACCCACTGATTGGAATGAATGCAGCAATCTATCCTTATAGAACTCGAGTTAGGTAAACTAAGCACATAAGGTCTAGGGAATAAAAATATGTACAGCTCTTACGGATTGGCATGTTTTAATTTGGAAGTCACGAACGATAGAAAATGAGATAACAAGCTGCTAAATCGCCTTTCGTCTCTTCTTTCCAAAAGATTTTTTCCCTTTAGGTACGTTAATATTCCCCAAATGTAGGTGTGTCACAGTTGTAGTAGGTAATAATAACACTACCACTGCTAATACTTTTTTTCTTTGTAAACTAGCTTCTGCTAGCGGCTTCGCCAGCGTCAGAGTCCTAAATTATTCCGAGGGAACATATTCCCGGGATATAAAGTAGAACTGTGCCAATTCATCTAGTTGGACGGAATTTCGAGCGTGATGAAGTAACGAACACTCACAAACTTTCCTCTTATAATATTAGTGTGAGGATTGTTGTATCCTAATTCCAAATACATCTTGAAATACTAACATTACTTAGGTAAGTAACGAGAGTAAATATCCTAAAATCGAAAAAAAAATATTTTTAACCGACTTACCAAAAAGGAGGAGGTTCTATGTTCGACATTTATTTTGTTTTTTTTTTATTTTTTTTTGTGTATGTTCACGCATATCTCCGACAATTTTGGACCGATTTTAAAAATTCTTTTTTTTTTGTTTGTAAGAGTATGTTCCGATATTGGTCCCATTTTAATTTGGTGAAGATCTGATGAAGAACTTCGAAGATATACATCAGAAATCTTCAATAAATAACGGTAAATCTCTCGGGATTGCTGCAATCGCATGTTTGTTTATTGATTATACCATTTCATAACATAACATCACGCCAGTACGCTCTTAAGGGGTACGCAGATCACTCATTTCACCGGTTATGTTCAAGTTTCATGACATTCGGTTTATCTATTCTGGCGTTATAGGTACCTTACTGAACAACTTGCCTATTAGGTACAACTAAAAAGTGAAAAATAAAAAGCTTTTTTACAAATAGATACTAACGACTTCCAAATTAAAAATCTGGCCAAGTGCGAGTCGGACTCGCGCACGAAGGGTTCCGTACCATTATCGCAAAAACGGCAAAAAAATCACGTTTGTTGCATGGGAGACCCACTTATTTTTTTTATTTTTTTTCTATTTTAGTATTTGTTGTTATAGCGGCAACATAAATAAATCATCTGTAAAATTTCAACTGTCTAGCTACCACGGTTCATGAGATACAGCCTGGTGACAGACAGACAGACAGACAGATCACGGAGTCTTAGTAATAGGGTTCCGTTTTCCCTTTGGGTACGGAACCCTAAAAACTACAAAGTGAAAAATAACTAGAATTAATATTTGTTTCGGGATATTTACCATGTATAGTTTGTATTTTGTTGTGAATATTAATTCTAATGATTGTGACCATATCAGCTTAAAAACTTATATTGAAAAATAACTTTATTTTTGGAAGTCGGTGTCCATAACGCAAAAAATTGGTACGACTTCCAAAAACAAAGTTATTTTCACTTTGTAGTTTTTTAATTTGGAAGTCGGTACTAGTATTTTTTCGTAAAAAGCTTTTTATTAAAGTGTTTTTTCTAATAACTAAAATTGCTTAGATTTTACAAAATGATCTAAAGTTTTGTAAAACATTTTATAAAATTAAAGTTTTTTAAAACCATTTTATAATATTAAAGTTTTAAATTTTCCGTCTACCTACTCGCAAGTATTTCTCCACACACAAAGAGATAAATTCCGCGATCGCCCTTAAAACTGTTGCAATTGCGAGAGGTTACAATAAAATCAAAAAGTGGAACATTACATGGTCAAATTGTATGCAGGCCGATACCGGGCTTTAGCGGGCCAATGCTGTGCCAAGTGTGTCAGTGCATAGGCTTCAGTTTATTTCAGATATGGAGGCATCAATAAATATCATAAAGTTGTTCTTACCAATGGTTTTGATGTCACTGTAAAAAAGTTCATTCGAGTTCTCTTTAGGGTTCCGTACCCGAAGGGTTCAAACGGAGTCCTATTGCTGTCACTGGCACACTGACGTTTTGTTGTCTGTCACACAGGTTTTACAGCCAAACGGTGCTCGGAGTCTTCAAATTATTGCTCAAAGCTTATTCTCGATTGACGAAGGCGAAAATAACAAATTTAGAAAAACATTTTTACAAAAAAATACAACCGACTTCCAAAAAAATCACTACAAGGTGAAAAATAACTTCAATTTCGGAAGTCGGTGTTCCTGTTTTCGTTTCGTCGTTTTTTGACACCGCCTTCCGAAAAAGAAGTTATTTTTCACATTGTAGTGATTTTTTTGGAAGTCGGTTGTCGGTTGCACTAGTCGCCACTACGATTTTCGAAGGTTTCCCTCGATTTCTCTGGGATGCCATCATCAGATCTGGTTTCCTTATCATGGTACCCTTGGGATAGTTCCTTTCCAACAAAAAAATAATCATCAAAATTGGTTCATAAACGACGAAGTTATCCGCGAATACACAAAAAAAGAATATATATACGGTCGAATTGAGAAACCTCCTCCTTTTTTGAAGTTGGTTAAAAACAAAAATGATTTCTCGGAATACAAAAGAAAATGGACATTATAAAAAGCTATGTAAGAGAAAGTGTATAATAGGCAAACTTATGGCAAAAAGATAAACATAACCGCATGACGAAATTGATTACGAAAATAGACAAGAAAGTGATGAATACTTTCTTTAGACCAGAAGTTAATAAAAAAATACATCACGTAATAAAAACATTCAACCAATCGATCATACAATACAAAAGCAGAAGACATTTAATTTACTTTAATGGACACCTGACATTATGGACACAGCGATTTTGACACAGGACTTGGATTTACTCGTATTGATAAAATTTACCAATCGTTGAACCCGAATCGCGAGAACTCTACCGTTATTTGCATTCGCTTTTAGGAACAATATGAAAGTGAACTTTTACCTGCCAAAATAGGAAATGCTGCATTTGATAAAACTTCTTAAATTACATTGATAGTTCTTAAAAGTCTATTCTAAATTAAAGTAGCTGTAGCTTTCAATAAATTATACAACTCATTAGCACCAGCGGAAATATAAAGAATACAATTCGAAACGAAAATGAATTGTATAACAATAGTAATTCGATTGAGTGCGGTGAGTAGGCGTGCATCGTTATCTGCCACATACGGGTGGCCCGTCGCCTTGGCACCGTTGCACATATCTTCAGCCACGCGGCTCTTTCCATGAAATTAACCTTCAAAAACATTGTCAAGGTCACCTAATGTTTGTCTAGACAATCTGGTGGCTCACCCTTTGATAAACATTTCGTAAAACAGGGAAATAACCCAGATACCGAGATTTGAGGTTCAAGCATCAATGTTAAGTCAACTTTGGAGATTTTTAGAAGGTTGTATGTCTACTATTGTTTATGTGGTTTTGTTTATCTTTTCAATCAACATTTAGGTTACTTTTACGCTCAATGTTACCGTGACGATAAATTATGACAACGGCATTTACACATGTAATGCTGGCATTACGCACAAGATAAATCATAATATCAATAACAGTATTATTCCACGGCACAAGACGTAAACAAGAAAGTAGAATGTCGCCGCGATGTTATTCTGACGGCCGCTGCGAAGCCTCCGCACTGCCCCTGCATTCATGTTTGTTCCGAAATATCAAAAATTGCAAAACGTTTAAAATACACCGCTTTAATCCTGGCATTACGTAAAAAGTTGAGTAAGATTGTCCAAATATAAAAGAATTAAATTGAACCACTCGAGCCATCCGGCACTGAGTGAAATTAAATGCACGTTGCGTAACTCTCAAGATCGACTTTCTGCAAGGATATATGCGCACTACACGCGACCCACTCGCGAACGACTCCGCGACATCCTTTCTATACACACAATACTCAAATACCAGGTTATTTTAAGACGCACTTCTTAAAAATATATGCTAAACTAGACACGCAACCATAACAAAGTTGACACGCATGCATATGTATGATGATTATACTCCAAAGGCTGTTAATAAATTTAAAAGAAAAGTTATATGGTTTCTGAGCCGATATACAAAAAAATCATGACTGCAGAAGAAATGTGTAGTCAAGCGCTACTAACTCAATTTCACCCAAACGCCTCGCTGCATCGTGATAACCCAGACATTAAAGAATTCGAGGCGGTCAATTAAACAAACTGAACGTGAAAGCGATCCCATTCATTATATTATCTGCACTCTTATATGGAATGCAACGGGACCCGTGTTCGTTTAAGGGTGCCCCTATTAATTATAAACAAAATACAGCTCCGCCGAGTAATAATGTGACATAACTAATTACGGAACTTGATTTTCCGCTACCGGTCGCACGTGAATGGCAAGCCTTGTGTTGTATTTATGCATCTTTAAGAAGGGGGGCTTGCCTCTCGGCCGTGCAAGCCGTGCATGCCTGTAAGAGGCGATCAGATGATACCAAGATGAATACCAAGTCGCCACCACATTCATTTGTAGTAAATATTCGTTAACACAACCGATCGATTGAACCAGAACCAGTACTCTACACGTGAAACTGTTACATTTTCATACCAACTATAAAACTTTCGCGTTTCGCCTTAAATTCCCGTGATATATAGTTTTTAAATTTTCGTACCAGTCATATAATTACCGATACAAAAATTTAACAAGCCTGATTAATGAAACAAAACCAATATGTCCATTACAATATAGAATTCAACTACGATATCTAACGTCCAAAGCGCATTGCATCATGTAGATGCGTAGTAAACCTATGCAAGTATGGATATAGCCATATATCTTCAAAAGTAGAACGGATTAGAAGAATCAATGACAGTCAGTGCAACGGTTGCTCAATTAGCTCTTCGCTCAAGGTCATTATCTAATCCGCTGGTTTCCTTCCACAATCCCCGCGGGCTCGGCGCGGCTGTGGCGCGCTGCACGGTGGGGTGACGCGGCCGTCGTCATTCGTTCAGTCGCCGCGTTGCCGTGAACTTGGCCTGATCTGGTCTGTCACACTGGCCCCGAGGCCTTATCGGAGGCGCCGCCCACGGCCTATAATAGCTGGGCCGGCGTCTCCCCCTGACTATAGAGTGGGCCGTGACTCCGACAGACATGTTTCGCGTCCTGTGCTTTCTTGCTGCCGTTGCCGCAGCCGCAGCTTGCCGGCCCTGCAGTGAGTCTCACCACTATTATTTCCAACTGCGGGATTTGTTTCAGCCGCTTACATTATTTTTGTGTTTAAGTGAAGTGCTTTTTCAGTTGGAAAATTTTGGAGATTGACCAATTTTTCATGAAAAAAAATCACACCTCCTTATGATAATTAGTATAGTGTTTATTTTCTAATAAATCCAAATTACCTAAGTATCTAAATGGTTTCGGTAAGTAAAATCAATTAAATTTCCAACTTCAGTCAATGAGTGGTTTCATAACCAGCCATCTCCATTCAGAAGTATTTGTTGTGTTGTGACAAGTGAATATTCTTACACAAATTTTAATTTCTTATTCAATAGACATTACTTCAGTTTTGGTTATGTCACAAAATAAGTGCTAATAGTTTGAAGTGCTTTAGAGAGTGCTCACTAACGGGCGATGCTTATTGGCATATAAGTCTGTTGAGATAAAACCACTGAGATATTTTCACAAGTATGTTAAGTGCTCCGGATGTGTAAAGAACGTCTTTGAAAAGTTGAATTTATTGTCTTACGATTAACAATTACTTTACATCCGCGACTTTAGTTTTAAAAACCTGCGGATACTCGAGCATACCGTTGAAATTGGTGTGAAGAAAAAAGGCTTATCTTTATCGTATTTTTGATCGCAATTCGCGACCCAGTTCGCGATAGTAAATTATGTTAACGCTGTAGTTTCGAAAAATGTACGTGTAGCAAAATGCAACATGCATAATACTTAAGAATTCTAGTGCAACCATAACGAGATCATTTTGGCGCGAATATTTGTTTACTAACATTGCGTTCTCTAATATGCAAATGAATATCATTGGTACGGCGGCTTCTAATGGATTAAGTTATGTTTTATATTAATATTCAAAGTGAAATTGCTCTTATGTTGCATACCTGAGCTGTTGCATCAGTATTTAATGGTTAACAAAAGGCTAAACTTTTTAAAATTAATAAAAAAGAGAACAGTATAATAAAACAGATGTATCTAACTATAACCAAAACATGAAAAAAAAATTGACGCGAAACACTTTTCGAATGACACTTTCGAAAAAAAAATGCAGATAATGTCAGGTGGTCTTAGGTCAATATAAGGTGTCACTTGTGGTCTGCGTGGTCTTACGTTCATAACAATTGCTTAATAATTCACCGCTTGACATGTCCTCAGTAAACAGGACTTGACCTGCTTGCACACGAAAAATACTAGACAGGAAAAAATTTTGCACCAAATTTATCTTTAATTGATTTATATAATGCGTCAAAAAAACCCCGTTACTTATTTTCGGTTAAATAATTACTAGTTTGTAATGAACGTAAATCCCAAAGAGCTATTCAAGAGATTATAATATAATCTCTTGATTTAATATTATTAAATCAGAGCGACCGTCACCACCAACATAAGATCAACACCAACTCAATGATAAGCTTTCAATGATTCAATTTGCATCTTAATTTGATAATTTTGCTGCAGTATCTTTCTTTCTTAAACTCTCAATCAAAAATAAATATGAGATTCTATAATATTAAATAGACTATGTTGATATTTGTGCTACTCGTAATAATCGTCATCATCATCTTGCTGTAGACTCTTATCCACTTAAATATGTACAGTTTCTCCATTCATTAAATTGACCAATCCTTCATCATCTTCTTGCTCTAGTCCCATTTTACACCGAACGTCTCTTATAACATCTTCACAATATAGTCCTTCAAGTCCACCTCCTTCCTCCAAGTCCTACAGATTCTCCATCCATTCAAGTCATGTTTCATCCATCATCAGCCCATATAATCATGCTACTTCTAAGGTCTCATATTTGCATCGCAATAGATCCAAGTTCGACAACTTCAAAACTTTAAATTCTTAACTCCAATTGCAGCTTGTGGGGTGGCTCGAGGTGCCCGCGTGGTTGGTGGAGAAGCTGTGACTCCTGGAGAGTTCCCCTGGCTGGCGGCTCTGAAGAGAGATGGTAAAGTCATCTGTGGAGCCACCGTGGTTGCCAGAGACCATCTCATCACCGCTACGCATTGTGTACATGGGTAAGCATGGTGAACACAAAAAGATCTCGTCGAAACGGTTGTTGTAGTTTCAGGGATGGGTTTCGTTTTTTCATCCCTATTTGTAGTGATAGATAAATATATGGAGTGGAGTAACGTTAATTAGTAAAGTTATTTAGATAAGGGAGAAAACAAGATAAAGTTCTTAACACACTTCTATTCAATTGCCAAACTTCCTAACCAAGACGATTTGAATACCGAGCCAAAAAACCACACTCAATTATTTCATTAAAACGTCGATAAAATTGTTAGGTATCATTAAAAATCTTGATACTTCAGGGTGAAACATTTGTTTATTACCAAAACCACGTTGTCACAAAAACAACAAACCATATTTTTAATTAATTATTTCCTCATTAATTAAAGGCAAATACTTAGCCTAAGACCCTCTTAGCTCTCAAATAAATCCTATACTTGAACATCGCAAGTTTTTGCGAGTCATATTCCTATCAGGTAAAGGTCCCGTAACCTTGATCGATTCTATGACTTTGACCTCGTAACAAAATGTGCGTAACGTGGCTTATCATTCAAAACAAAGCTAGTTCGGGGTCAGCCTTAAGGTTGATATTGTGAACACTATGGAACTATTAAATGGTGAATTATTTTAATTGCTTAGGAGGAAAAACGGGTAGATACTCATATATGAACCTGCAATAGTTGTAAAAAAATTAAAATTTATGATTTATCTGCACCTTCATCATCATCCTCATCATATCAGCCGAAGGACGTACACTGCTGGACATAGGCCTCCCCCAACCTTACAAATTACATAGGCACCTTACAAATTATAAAAACCGTAGCTACTTAATACATAATAATAAACAAAACAACAATAAAAAATCAAAAATAACAGCTTTGACCTTACACTCCTTAAAACTGCAGCTTTATTTACATCTCAATTGCGACAGGAACGATCAGATTTCTCAACACCTTTTAAAGATCAATATGGAGATATTAAAATATCGTATTACTAAAACCAGAAGCTTAATCTGGTATCAATCTTGACCTCTCGTATCGCAAAATCCTTACAAGGTGTTACAATAACACTGTATTTGTAAATTTTACACTCTCTAAATTTTTATTTAAAGATTTGATGTGATACCGTTGTGTTCACACCATGTTTGGAAGTGAGAAAGCAACCGAAAAGTGGAAATCGAAAGTAGAAAATATTACAGAAAGGAATACAGTGTTTGTGACTTTAATTAAAACAAAGCCGGATTTTTGTTTTACCTGTTGTGTTTGTGATTGTACTTGGCTTTGAATTGAGTTCATCCAGAACTATAATAATACTTTTAATTTTATCTCTCTAATTAGGATACAAATCTAATAAGCACGCTACAACAAAGTGTTTTTTGTGCCATTTCTCAAACACAAAAATGAAGGTCATATATTCATTCGGTAACCTATTCAACAATCTAGCGTTTAGCCTACACTCATCATTACTGCCTCTGGAGACTTGATGCTGGCCCACTCAATGATTTATTGACACATGGCTTTCTATAATATCAATTTACATGTGCAAATCAAACTATTCGTCATACAATTGACATCAATATCTCATCATAAGATAATAATGGTTTTATGATTCCGTTGCTTTGGACAATCTGCAAACAATAGTCTATGTAGGTGAGTTCTAATTGGTGAAAGTGGATTATTGACTGTAATAGAAGCTTCAGCAAGTCATGTCATCAAAGAATTTGTGGTCGTAGACATGCGGACACCTGTCGCCTGTCGGAAGTCATTGTGGTGCTTAACAGCTCCATTCAATTCTTTATGAGGTCAACCTTAATCATTCTGTGCTGGGATTTGATGTGTCTGTCATGTTACGTACAATATGATAATTTTCGTCTAATTTTGTATTATACTTTCGTCGGAACCTCAAAAGCTTTTCTCTAATCTAACTGTTAACGTGACTAACCCGACAAAAACAGTCACTTTCATTGACCGAAAAAATTAAATTAATTGGTGCCATCTTGATATGAATCATGAATGAAAGTACTATAATTTTTAATTTTGAACTCTCACCTCACCTAATTCTCAGTGATAGGTACTAAAAGCGAGATATTAATGCAGAAAAAAGGCTTGAAAGAAATGTTGTCGAGTGTCCAGTTTCGATCCTTTTAAGTTTACCTACCGATATTTTTGAACAGGGGCAAGTGATTACATATATTGACTGCATATTGCCATGTCAGCTACTAATAAGCAAGGGGTAAAGCAAGTTCTACTGTTAACCACGAACGATTTTGTTGAGAACCGGTACATGGGCGACAGAATGTCCCGTAAGGGTTCGGCAAGGGACATAATTAGGACCGAACTTGTTTCTTCCTGGATGTGCAAAATTTTGTAAAGTACCGCTTGCAAATGGCGTAATACGGGCTTTTTTAACGTTATTGCAAATAAAAACTAATTGCTTGTACAAGCATGGACCATAAGGAAGATATTGCCCTTACTCAAATAAATAAACGGTTGTTTATAAATTCGTTTCAGTGCTCCGATCCGTTCGTCATGTTTTATGATTAGCATTCCTCGAAGGGCTGCGGATATTATATTAGAGTGATTATTGAATCACACACAGTTCGCAGGTGAATGTCAATTTGGCTAAATACTTTGTCCCTTTTCTTCGTATCTTTGTCATACCGTTATTATTTATAAGTATCATATTCATAACTCTAGCAGAAACCTTGGTCAATGGTCAAACATAAAAATAAGTTGATCTCTGCTTCCGTACCATGACGTGTCAAAACTATCATAGTGCAACTGAGAAAAAGGGACAGACGTATTACAAGTCATATATATCTGTCCCTTACGCACACTGAAAATATTCCTCTTCCTTAATCAGCAAAATGTTGACACGCATAATAATTACATTAGATTGGACACTTCCACGACCATACGGAACCCTGATCGGATTTTTAAATTGAAGAAACAGTTACACACGCAGAATGAAAAGCATTTAGTTAAATTAAAACTTTTCACGGACTGTTGTTTTAGTGATGTTTTAATTAATTCCAAGCAATCCAGATAACTGTTTACATCAAAATCTGATAACAGGATGCGTGTGTATGTCCGTGTATGGTCCACGGATGTGTGTATGGTCCTGAGCATTGCCTCCTTGTGGGATATGTTTTATGGCTTCGCATTTGACCCTGCTTTCCTTATATTTGGAGGAGGCAATAAAATACCGTTGCAACAGCAAAAACTTTTATTATTTATGCCAATTTGTTACTTACGCATTTTTATTGCGAGTGCCACTTTGTACTTTCTTATTCGATTTTCGGCAATCGTAAAATTACTGAAATCGCAATATTGTCTGGTGTGTGTTGCAGTTAACATTGTTTACTAAAGAAAACGTTAAAAACTTCTTTGTTCAGTATGCAACTGAAATAAATGGCCGTACTAACAAAAAACAACCCCTATAATTCTACTCCAATTTAATATCAATCAAAACCAATTTAAGTAACCTGATATTGATCTGAATTTGACAGAGAATTACTTTCTTACGTCATAAAGGAATACTTCGCCGCAATATTAATTTACATAACAAGTACAAACATTGCCCTTAAGGTCCCACAACAAAACAAAGGTGACCTTAAGTTACCGACACACTTTCTGTGTTACGTAAAGACCCTTTTATTAGCGAACTTACAAAATATTTGCGTTGTAAACACATCCTTAGCTGAACCTGATTGCTGTTTAAAAGAAAGAACATGTTAATTGTTTAAAAGGCGGTTTTCTTTTTAAGAATCTTATGAAATTGCATTTTGTTATTTAAATAAAAATACCGCAAAACCTTTTTATTACATTTCCTGAAACAGATGTGGACATTGACCACTGCTTTAAAATGTTTGAAAATTGCTTTCGCATCACTAAAATATGATTGGAAATATCTTTTGAAGTTCTAGATGGATAGATGAAGCCAGGAACACACAGCTGGCAATCCTCGAGAAGCCTTGATTGATCTTGTGTTACTAAAAAATTGGTAGATATTAGAAAATTAAAGTTGTGTTTCAAAACGAAGCTACCAAAGTTTTGGAGTGTCCCTTCGGGTGATGTACTAAATCCTGTCTCCTTTGTGCAACTATCTAAACTAAATAGCCGCCCTAGTTTAGTTTAAAATAACCTACAGTTTTTTATTCGTACCATGACACTTGAAATCTAGACTTTAGCTAAGCACTAGATGATCTTCACGTCGTAGGTAAGTGGTATAACGTTACATTGAATAAAATATATGCTCTTAAAACTTTTAGGCATAAGTTATCACTGCAAAGTTTTTGGTTTCCGATGTTTTATTGACAATTACAACTCGATAATAGGGATGATGACAAAAAATAAATAAACTGCCAAGCAATGAAAAAGTTCCACCCACAAAATGCCGACAAACACCTTAATTTAATTTTTTCACATTTAATTTTAAATTTGAACACAATATTTATGTTTTTAGTTGGTAATATTCTGATGCGCTGTTAAGTAGTTCAATATTGCAGACGGCGTCATTAAGCTAGCCTTTCCCGTTTAGGAGTAATTTGATGCTATGTTACTGGAACTTTTGCATTGCTCGTTAGTGTATTTAGTCGATGAGACAATTACCAAAACAAACACGTCTTTTTTCACCCAGGAATCATCGCTGTTTCCTGTAAATCAAAGCAGTAAGACGGGTATAGGGGAAGACACTTATTACCTCCGAAAGAGATTAGCCTTGATCAGCAGGCTTACGTATCATCAAGATGTTTACGCAATAATTGCTCTTCAATACAAAAGAGTTAGAGTTGTTGGCGTTTTTTTTTAAATAAGTGCATTTGACAAACAGCGAGCGATTAACAAACGATTGTGTAGGACCTACCATACCTATATTGCAGGTAATGTCGACTTTTAGGAAATAAAGCATTTCATCGCTATCGTTTTGCTCTTGCAAAATATATGTAATAAGCCCGCGTATCTCTCCATGTAGGAGTCAAAGGTGAAAGAAGCAGCATATTCATATTCTTTATTGTACACAAAACATAAAAACAGATACAATGTAAATACAATAGGACAGCTTAGGTACAAAGGTGAATAACACATAATTGGGTTCTCTAACAACAAACCTCAGTGTAATATTAAATATTTTCAAATGAGGGCAACTGTTCATCCTGTCAGCTTTCCAAACTATTTATGTTTGAGACTATGAAGGTATATCACTCGTGAACAGCTCGACCGATTTGGCAATTTTATTTTGTGATTTTCGTGACTTTCAGGACAAGGTTTGAATGAAAGAAAATTATAGGAAAATCCACCCGGTCATATTTAGGGCGCGGTCAAATTCACAGTTATTAGCTGGTTTACTCTACTTTCAAACTAGTGAACTATTATATTATAATTTCTGTCTGCCCTTGTAGATCTAATTGGAGTTTAGCTCTTCTTGACCTACAAAACGAATGCCCTCAATGAGACCCTTATTATGAACTGAAGAAAAATGGATATCCCGCATCATGACTCATCGGATTAACATAGTGTGACTTCGTTCTCAAATCAAAGTATACAAGTAGGTATAGTTCTCGCTAAACTTCTTGGCCGCCCTGAAGTTGAGTTTTTAATTTTAATACCTCCGTAATCAGCAAAAAATTCTCTATCGATCTATCTAAGCAGTATTTTTCTACTGTCAATGGATTTCGAATATAAAATAAAAGCACCCCAATTTTTTTTCTAGGCAAGCGTGCTTCACCCTCGACCACATCATCGCTTACCATCAGGTGAGATAGTGGTCAAGCGCGAGCCTAAAGACAATAAAAAAAATTGCTATGTTATGCTAGTATCATATTATCTGTGGCTATGTTTACTAACCTATTTTTGTTAAGGTTAACTAATAATGTGCCTACTCGAAAATGCGCATTGAGATCTATTTTTTTGATACCGGTAACTTTCGCATGTGATTTATAGTCGTTTTTAGGGTTCCGTACCCAAAGGGTAAAAACGGGACCCTATTACTGAGACTTCGCTGTCCGTCTGTCTGTCTGTCTGTCTGTCTGTCTGTCTGTCTGTCTGTCACCAGGCTGTATCTCATTAACCGTGATAGTTAGAGAGCAGAAATTTTCACAGATGATGTATTCCTGTTGCCGCTATAACAACAAATACTAAAAACAGTATAAAATTAATATTTAAGGGGGCTCCCATACAAAAAACGTGATATTTTTGCCGTTTTTTGCTCGATATTAATAACGGCAACAGGTAGACGCTTGAAATATTCACGGAATATTTAGTTGTATATTATCTTCAAAAAATAATTATTATTAAATTAAAATAAAATAAATTAATGGGGGCTCCCATACAAAAAACGTGATTTTTTTGCAGTGTTTTGCGATAATGGTACGGAACCCTTCGTGTGCGAGTCCGACTCGCACTTGGCCGGTTTTTTATTAATTCGCGTTGTTTTATTTTTCGACTATAACTCAAAATATGATATTGTCAGATAGAGTCTGGCAAACGAAAGTAGATACTGAAAAAGCGCGGCAAATTTAAAAAATATCTCATAGCAACCCCAAAACTAATATGAAATACCTGGAATAACCTAATTTGATACTTTACAATTATTTATTTTACTTCGTCTGAATAAAAACACTATAGGTACTTTAAGTAGGTAATACTTTAGATAAATTATGTATCTATCAATCTGAATAAAAAGAAGATTTTGGTTTATTCACTACTATAATCAAAATCTGAATCTAAGACTTCCATGTGAAAAGATTCATTAAGTCACTGCAATGGTCTTCCTCCCGCTGTTTTTCTTGATGTTTAGACATCATGCGAAACAACATCTCGCGTAATCCACTTTTATTTGTTTTATTAATTTTGCACTGCATAAATACTACTATCAAGACCACAACAATTGAGGTTGACATTAGTATAGCATTGCCATATAAAAAGTTTGCAAATAATTCGAGTGTCTATTTTCGTTTGCCAGACTGTAGTGGGTGTACCTAGTATACCTAAAGGATCTGTAATTTATTGCCGACCACGACCTGAAATATTGACAGAGTATAGAGGCCAATGTTAGACTAAGTTTACCTTGACGTTGCATGGCCTACAATAGGCCTGTAGAATTGTTAATTTATGACTAGCACTTTTCCCGCGAGTGCGCTCGTAGGTTTCGGATTTTCCTAAAAACAATCTTTTACACAAGTGAACTATGGTTTTCGATTTTTTAGGAATACAGTTTTTGGAGATTTAGGTACCATACCGAACGTTTACGGTTTAGTTCTGAAGAATAGACAGGTCTTGGTACTCAAACTATTACAGGTATTATGGATTTTAACATGATTTGGATGTAGGTATCATCGCTTAGATACTGTCTGGTGAAATCATGATCAAACGCGAGCTTAACAATAAGTTAGACAAGCTATATAGCTTCTGACAAGCTCTATAAGTTCTCTAAATTAAAAACCTGAATTTTTACCCGGAGGAAAGTTACCTACAGGAAGTCGAATACTGATCGTATTTTTACCGGATAACGGTTTTCTAATTAGGTTTTTTCAAAATAAGTTCTGTGTCATGCTGAGCCACTATGTTAACTAACTAACTTTAAAATTTTCCTCGTTTTTTTAAGTTATGGAATAAAATACCCAAAAAAATGCTCTTTTGGCTTTTTATTAAATTTTTGTATCTTGATCTTTTAAAATAGAGATAATTTCATACTTCATCATCAGCCTTATAATGTTCCCACTGCTGGGACACAGGCATCCTCTCTGTGAGAGAGGTAATGGAACTTAATCGACCACGCGGGGCCCGCGAGTTGTTATATGTCCACAGTCCTACATGTCTTCGAATTTTTGGTTCTAGGACATTCCGGTTTCCTCACGATGTTTTCCTTCACCGTTTTTAAGAGCAGTGGTGATAAACAAATTTACACAAAGTAAAGCACCTGCCTGGGTTAGAACTCACGATCTATGACAAGTAAGTCGGAGCCTTTGCCACTGGGCCACCACTGCTCAACTGGCTCAAACCTCATACAAAATTTTAATATTTGTTACCTACTTTTCGTTGCCTAGTTAGACAGCTCTATTTTTACCTTAAATCTTAATCTCTAGGACTGGCATTTATACTTTTCGGCGATTATATACACTGCCATAATATGCCAATGAAAAGAACCAGTAGGGGTTGCGGGTAAATTTGAAAGAGAGTTACCGCGGCCCTGGCACAAGCAACTGAAGGAACACGGGTGGGTTTTAGTCAGTAAAAGTCAGACACGTCCTCCCGCTTCACCCAGAGCGGGAGAAGTCATTGGATGATTTCCCACACGAAAAAAAAGAAAAAAAGGAGAGGGGTCTATTGTAATGATTCAACGATTCCTTTAGGTATTTATTATTTATTAGGGATATTTGGATATTATCAAGACGGAAAATGGAAAACAAATAAAAATTCAAGAAATCGAATTTTAAATTTTATGTTTTTTTTTTATATCCACGTGTGAACAACGAAATATTATGAGCTAAGTATACAGCTGTAACGTTACATCACTCCAATGAGGTTAAGGTCTCGTGTTGGATGCGCTCGCGATCCTTTTGTTCTCTCAAATAGCCACGACTGTCGCGGATCGATTGTTTCGCGTCGCTTAACGATGTGTGCTGAATTTTAATCGATACTTTAACGAGATATCGATAAATGAAAATATTTTAAACGATGCGTGAAGCTGTATGTACAAATATAAAGATAATGTCGAACATTTATCGCCGATAAACGTCGAATTAAGTACACTCACTTTGGTAAAATAAATATTTCCTTTATAATGTTATAATAACTGTATATTAAGCTTGTAGGAACAGTTAGCAACAAACCGTTTATTGGATTTTAATACGCTGGTTTAATACGCTGTTCAGCTGTAATTTTATTTTGATATCCATCCCATAAATTTTGCTGCCCACCGTCTAACCTAAATCAATGCCCTTTCATTTAAGAGGACGACTTACGCCAACGACCTTGAGGGAACAAAACGCACACTCATTCACTCACACCCGCGCGACCCAAAGTTTAGTAGTTTTTTGTACTTTCCTTATTATTCTATGACTTAACATAGAATAATAAGGAAAGTACAAAAAACTACGACAAAAAGCCGCAGATCAAAATGTAGATAATTAAATTGTCTTTGAGATGGTGTTAATTTCATTAAAATACGCCCAGCGGTTTTGGTGCGATTGTCGTGTTTTTGTCAGTTTTAGACATAACTCTACAAATGAATTACACTATGTACGAATAAAACTCAAAATTTGCTTAGATCAAATTATTAAGAAAATGGTCTAATATAATATATATTTTTCCAAAAAATTACGACTAGCCGTTTAGACGTGATTCTCATTTTAAAATCAGCTACTCAAGGGTATCTGCGCCTTAAGTTCGTAACGGTAGCGACCAAAGTTCATCAAAGTGCGAAACTTCGTATAATGAGTTCTTATCCAGAGAAATTAACTTAAGGTGTTTAATATACAACCAATATTTTTTTGGAAATTTTTCCATTTGTTGAACATCGTCACTGCCTTATTCCAATATCTTCACACCTGTCCTTAAAAATGGACTAAACTTTGTCTTTTGTATTTTTCAGTATCGAAGCCTCCCGTCTCTCGGTCCTCGTGGGTGAATATGACGTGAACAACTCGAGGTCCGACGGCTTCGAGGTGATCCACGTGGTGCAGCATCCAGACTTCAACAGATACACTTATGACTATGATATCGCTGTTCTGAGACTCGCTGATCCGTTACCAGATAATCTGTTTAGGCCTGCGTGCCTACCCGGTAAGATACAAAGCTATAAAACCTCAACCTATTTAGTATTAACAATAAACCTTTTTACTCGGACGTAAAAACAAAATGAGACTGGTTGAAACATCAAGAATAAAATATTGGATGCCATAATAAAAAAGTTAAATTTTCTTTTTTTTATGTCATCAAATTTTTCTCTTCAAGGAAAGTTGCCTGTGCCAATTTATTCATGGCATGAATATAATTAAAAACCTTTTTACAGATTTTTACCAAAACGAAAACTTAAATTTTTTTAATGTAAAAGAATATCCACCTACAAAAGACATCAACGACAATTATTATGACCGGGTTATAATTGTAATTTTAAATGTTTAATTAAAATTCTAGATGCTGAAGATCTAGATGGTCTTGAAGGAGAAGAAGCCATAGTTACTGGTTGGGGCAGCACTGTCGAAAAGGGGCCTGCTTCCAATATCCCGATGAAAGTAAGGAAGTGAGCGCGCGATCTGAATGTGATACGATCTCACGGTGACATAGCCATCATAACTAGCATTACAATGTAACTGCACTTATGACAAGAAAGTAATTATTTAATGATTTCCTGAGGCTTTCCTGAGTCTAAATGGATCTTGTCTCATTCAGATCGCGTGCGAAGGTATTGTAAGTTTGTTGTAAATGTTTTAGGTAATTATTATAATGAATTATCATCATCGCTTACCATCAGGCGAGATAGTGGTCAAACTCAGTAAAAAAAAGAAAAAAAAAGGTAATTGTTACCTATGTACTTGTACTTAAAGAGATCTTGACTATAATCCTAGTGTTAGACACCCAACAAATTTTGAAAAAAAAATCTCGGAACTGTACAATTTATAAGCGACGTCGGCAACCGTTGATAAAAGTCTATGTGAGCTGATGCAAATTATTATCGGGTACCTATATCGAGTTCTCAGATGAGACTTTGTCAGAGCCTTAAAAAATACTAAGAAATCTAAGGCTGACTCCAATTTCGCTTACAATTTCAAAACCGCGCTCCAACCAAGTAGAATGAATGAATGGTGCCAGGAGATCATATCTTAATTTTAACACATAAGGAAGCTTTTTTTGTGATAGGCCTTACTGCGAGTTTTTACTCATGCTCAATCGCGTTAACGTAAACGTCAATATGTATTGAAACTTGATAAGCGCCGTCTGCCGGTCGAGCACGGCCTACTGTAACAGGGTTGAGTCACACATTTTTATCACAGTAAAACCGTGATAAAATGCGTGACTCAAGCTTATCACAGAGGCCGTGCTCGCCCGGCTGGTGACGGTAAGGGGAAACCTTGTTTTTTGTATACATTTTGACATAAGTGATCACGTTTACGTTTACGTTATCACGGGTGAGTACGTTAAAAACTCAGAATAAGCACACCGATATTTCAGTGACAGAAAGTTACACTATTACTGATTACTATAGGCTACTTTTTATTCCATATAATTTAACGGGGCAAAACCACGGGCAAAAGCTAGTTCAATATAGATTCTTATAACAAACTATCGTTATACATACATAAACTTACGCCTTTTTCCCATGGGGGTAGGAAGAAACTACAGAACACCACCTGCTACGATCCTTACATACATCTTTTGCTTCACTCACGTTCATACATCTAACCATACACGCACGCCGGTTATGAGAACTGCGAACCTGGCTTTTCTGAAGAACATCACCAATAAGGTCTATGTATGTCTTTCTACATATCTATTAAATAATGTTTCAGTCTGCCGTGCGGATCTGGGCTCAGGAAGAGTGTTCAGGCGCTGGCTACGGTCGCAGGAAGGTTACCCCGCGCATGCTGTGCGCAAACGCACCTGACAGAGATGCCTGTACTGGTGACTCTGGTGGCCCTCTGTTGGTGTCGCAGCCTTACTTCTCTCTTGTTGGTAAGTGTCCTATCTTCTGCTGTATTTAGTTAAGAGTGTCCCCTAAATCACGCTCTGGGGCAACAATTAGTTAAAGCTATGTCTTTCAAACCACTGCCCATAGATATAATAAACAAGTTCTATGCCACTGCCACTAGCTGCCATTGGTGGCCTCCACCGCTGCGTCTGAAAGTCTGAAAAAGAACGCATTAAATGTCACTAGTTCAGTTTAGGAATGTTATGGATATGAAATTTATGTTCTAGATACGGATATATAAATAATATTTTACCGGCTTCGGATACGGTTACGGATATGAAATTATTTCGTCCGTTAGTTTCGTAGCGTCGGGCTACGAATAAAAATTTAGTTCAAATTTGGCGCGTAGTTGGCGCGATATGCATCGATTTGTTTTTGAATTTTGTGTACAACAAATATTTTCTAGAATTGATCATAATAATTGTATGTTCTTGTTAAATCAACTCTCCTAAGCACAAAATTATGGAATATTGGGCTCTTAATTCACACTTTAAAGATTATTGAACGGATCATTGAAAATTAATTGCAATAGATGGCGCGGTTATAAAGTTCTGAGGTATTCCGCTCGAATTTTAAATTTGTGTTGTAACACATTTAAGTACAAGGAAACTGTAAAAACATGAAAAAATACTATAAAACAGATCGTCACTGTATTAGAAATAAATATTCACGAACCGAGTAAACCCTTTTACTTGCAAGTCACTGCTAACACCATCTCTATCGCTTTTAGTAAAATAATCGGTTTAGTCCGACGAAAAACGCTAGTTACGTTGGTATGGTTTCTTTTTATGGGATGAGGCATCTGTGTGCTAGTATTAGGTATATTAACTATGGTTTCGGAAAGGTTTGGTTACGTATAGTTTCGGATATTGCATTTTTTATAACAAACATGCAAGTAACGCGCGCGGCCAGTGTTTAGGCTCGGCCAGGCTGAAAACGTTGTTGTCATAACGTGTTTCATTTAGATAGGGGCGGGCCCTATCAGAAATTATCCGAAACAATTATATCGGATTTGGATACGGATACGGATTGATTTTTATTTCGGATATCCGACATTTCAGGTTTCGATCCCTGGTTCGGAGTACAAGATCTGACCAAGACCTCTTCAGCTCCAAATATGATGGAAATTTACCATAATTAGACTGCCAAGTCCAATTATTAAATCAATCTGTCTGTCCTGTCCTGTCCTGTCTGTCCTATGTTGGATTTGAATTTTACGATGACAGTTGTAAGTTAAAGCTGAGTGAAGATTTAAAAAATAACCTTTTCATTTATATTTCAATACGCCATTTATTTTCACAGGTATCGTATCATGGGGACGCGGATGTGCAAGACCTGGATATCCCGGCGTGTACGCTCGTGTAGGCCGCTTCTTGCCATGGCTCCGTGTAGCTCTCCGTCATGCCTGCACTTGCCAGCCTCCAGCCTATGGTTGAGATTCCAGACAAACTGACAGACGTAATTTGCAAAACCTGTAAATAGTAATTTTAAAACATGGCCAGTTTTTTATGACTAAGGAATAAAATGCGCTGAAATTATGGCTGCTGAACGTCGCGATTATGGAATTAATGAAGATATAATGCATGTTAAACTCTAGAAGTTAGTAAAGTGCAAAGACTTAAAATAATTCCATCTTTGTGCAGATGGAAAATTGGAGTGTTAGTTTTGACTTGGATTATAATTCTTAGCCCAACTCAAAACAGCAAAAGTCACATCAATATTTTGATTAGTTAGTCCATTTTATTATCTTACTTTTTACTCCGTTGTGAAATACCTTAATCTGAGACCGAATTGTAGGTGAATGTATTGTAAAATAACTTCTGGAACTAAGGCCGCCTTACCGCTATTTGTATGTAGGTACAAAGGATTTAGTTTTCGTTATATAGTTTTAATTTATCATAATAGCAGCATAAGCATGAAAGTTGTTCATGAATCTAAAAATACAGTAGGTTTTTTAACTGCTGTTACACTAAGATCATTCATTACATATTCAGACTTATGCAAACATCAGTATTAAAATATGATAAATAGATATTATATTATAACGTATAATTATGTTTAATTGTAGGTATCTAATACCCATTGTGGCTGTGATTACTATAAGATTATAAGCAAAATAAGAATGTAAAAATATTTTGCCGATTTTAAAAATAAAAGGGAATACTTTGAAAATTTAATAAAATCGCTTGTATGTTATTTCGTTCATTATTTATTTACCTCTTACACATACCTAAATAATATAGATTAGCATCAAGGCTTTGTCACTGGTAACACCGAATGTAACAACACCAGTCATAGGGATGTCGGAAGTGCAAAAATATATCGATGTATCGATATTTATAAAATATCAATATCGACCTCGATATATCGAGGGTAAAATATCGATATATCGGTCCAATTTTTATAGATTTCCGGTTTTAAGATAATAATGTATTTAGTTCAGTCTGGCTCAATAATAGGTAGTACTATTTTTTATACTAAATGCACATTATTTAAGTCTTAATAAAAACGAAGGTATTTTAATCGTTAATCCTTTATAATAACAACGCAAAAGAACTCACATTTGAAAGTAAGTGAAGAGTGACGGATTTTGGCCACCGTGGCCTGCGGCGGCCGCAACACAAACAAAATGTTCAAGTCATAGACAATACAGTAATTTGCCGTTCGTTCCTATCTTTTACGGCTTTGAATTCTGTTAAATATTCTGCTAAAAAATTAAATTTGAAAAAATATATCGTTTTTGATACGTTTTTCGATATTGAATATTTTGTATCGATGTATCGGATGAAAATATATCGGCAAAAAATATCGATATATCGAATAAGAAATATCGATGTATCGATATTTTTTCGACAAGCCAAACCAGTCATACACCAGTTATCTTAGAAGAATGATACACGAGATGTATTTATGAGAACATCGACGATATGGGAAAATACACAATATAAAGTAATTAAATCATAAGAAAGAGAGAAACTTGATTAAGTAACAAAGCTAGAGTCTGGCCAACGAAAGCGTGATCTGGGGTATTTTCAAAGTTGGGGTATGGCAACATTATTAATCTGTGTTTTGTCTGTGATTGCGATTGTTAGTATGACTTGGTAATCTTGATCCATGTTGGCTGATTGTTATATATTTACGATATCATGATACCTTATCTTATGTTTATGTTTCAATGTTCCTCATTTGGATGAATAACTGCAGAAGACTGGAAATATTGACGGACCATGTAATAAATGTGGCAAATAAATATAAACAAAGAGATCACATAACAGAAGAAGTATTGGAAAAATTTAAGATGATGATTCAGATACAGATGAATACTTAGAGGTTGAATTTTTGGACTATGTTTTTGAGTATGATGATTAAGTAATTAATAAATTAAATGTTAAGTGGGTTAATATTATGTAATTACTAATAAATAAATCTACACCCTCTTTTTTAACTCACATCTATGACAGTCACGGCTCCGTCACACTTCACCAAAAGGAACCAATAAATGAAAAAATAAATTATATTAAATACAAATAATACAAGTATCAAAACTTTTAACTAGAGGTATAGTTGGTGATACCACATTAAGATTTTTTGAATTTGCCGCTATTTTCAGATCACACTTTGGTTGGCCAGACTCTATATAAGGTTTCAATTAAATAACACAATGAACGCAACTATAATATTATTTTCATAACCTACGAACGCACCTAACACTACAAGCGGTGGATCGGCTCCCGCGAAAATTTGACATTTGACGTTTAAGACGCTTTGTCAGCTGATAAACGATCTCAACAGGAATTAATTAGGAATTTATCTCAATAACTGTATGAAATTAGTATAAATAAGTAGTAAGACGTTACACTAAATAAATATAGTAACTAAAATGAACTTTTCGGACAATGAGGCTGTGAGTATGAGTATTTTTTCATGTTGTAAAATGACTCAACAATATTAAAAGTATTATACAAAATTTGCCTTCTTTCTGTACGATATACGTGCTTTATATAGTAATAAATATGCGAATGACTTTGTGCTGGAGTTCATTGTCTTACTGTATTTGGAAATTCCGTGTGTTTTAGGATGATACTTCGAGCGTTGATAGCACCTCGAATACCGACAATACTTCACGTAGTGAAACTCCAACAAACTCGCGAGTGAAGAAACGCAGACGAGGCAAGAAAAAGACTACGAAACAAGTGAAACCGCCGTACAAATTCAAGTAAGTAAACAGCATAATTAATTGCAAATAATAACAAAATACAAACCTGAGTGGGTTCATACTAAACTAAGTACATTCTCAGCTGCAGTGCAAAAGAAGACCATGGTCAGCCATTGTTTGGTTGTCAGTTTAACCACCACTTGGGTGAGGGACAACCCCAGGTGTTTGCAGTGGTTGGCAGCAATAGGGTATCCATATATGAGTGTCCTGACTCCGGTGGCTTCAAGTTTCTTCAGTGTTATGCTGATCCTGATGTAAGTGGGATAACTTTTTTATATTAATAAGAGCTAAGTATTAGGTTATGTAGGTGTTCTATATACTATATTTATTTATTTATATTTATTTTATTTATATATACTTTATTGTACCAAGATAAAAAGATTACATACGGAAACCTTAAAGTAATAACAAACATACAATAGGCGGCCTTATCGCGTTCAGCGATCTCTACCAGGCAACCCAGAATGGAAAGAGATAGCCTGGACACGACATGGGGTTGCACTTGGTGCAATTTTAAAATTAAATAATAAGTTACAAACATAGAAATCACAAAATATAAAATACCAAAATAGATACATAAATACATACATACATATAAATATACAGGCAAGAAAACAATACAGCTCCAACAAGATGACAGTGAGAAAACAATACAGATCACAGTGACAGGTAGTGATCCTTTACCAGTCTTTTAAAGATCGGTAGTGATTGCGCGCGTTTTATTGTCACAGGCAATGCATTCCATAGACGAGCGGCCTGGACAGTAAATGATTTGTCCAGGAAGATGGTGGAATGCATTGGCATTTTGAGTTTCATGTTATCCGATGACCTAAGAACTTTCGTGTGCGAGTCACATAAAAACTGAAATCGGTTTTTGAGGTAAAGAGGGGTAGACGGAAAAAATAGTATATTATACAGAAGGGAAAGAATATGAGCATTCCGGCGAAGGCGAATTGGCAACCACTTGAGTTTTTTGCGGAATTCAGAAACATATAAACACATTCAGAAACACTATAATCTATAAATATTTCCTAAAACGAATACAAATTATATAAAAATGACAATGGTGGTAAAATGTTGCATGGCTTTGGAACTTACAGTGACACTGTTGCATACTATAATCCTAGAAGTTAGAACCAGTAGTAAACAAGTGCGAGCCTATCAATAATAAAAAATAAGTGATAGAAAAATCCAATAGAATCTCAGGTGGATTACCAGTTTATAGCAAAATGCCATCCATTAACAAGATATTACTCTAAGAATAGTTTTTTTTTTATACAGTTTATTATATTATAATTACAATTCAATTCAAGGTTGAAGAAACATTCTACACATGTGCCTGGTCATATGAAGAGGAGACCAACCTCCCTCTTTTAGCGGTTGCAGGCTCCCGCGGCGTCGTGCGTGTGTTCCAACCCTCGACACAGACCTGCATCAAGCACTACATAGGCCATGGACATGCCATCAACGAGGTCAAGTTCCACCCAAGAGACCCGAACCTTCTGTTGTCTGCAAGCAAAGACCATGCTTTGAGACTATGGAACATCATGACAGATGTATGCATTGCTATCTTTGGAGGTGTTGAAGGTCACAGAGATGAAGTACTCAGTGCTGATTTTGATCTCAAAGGTGAAAGAATAATGTCCTGTGGCATGGATCATTCCCTCAAGTTATGGCGGCTAGACAAGCCGTCCATGCATGAAGCTATAAAACAGAGCTACAGTTTTAACCCTCACAGAGCTTTGAGGCCTTTCAACTCGTTGAAGGAACACTTTCCTGACTTTTCTACTAGAGATATTCATAGGAATTATGTGGATTGTGTTAGATGGATGGGTGATCTCATTTTGTCTAAAGTGAGTATACTCTTAGTTCAATAAATTTAATACTTTGCCTTCTAAATACATGTCTTTTTGTTAAGCATTTTTTTTTGTAGTCCTGTGAAAATGCTATCATCTGCTGGAAGCCAGGTCGTCTAGAAGACCCAGAGCTACGTCCCGGCGACAACTCAGTCACCATTGTACACAGGTTTGACTACAAGGAGTGTGAGATATGGTTCATACGGTTTGCAGTGGACTACAGCCAGAGGGTAAGATTGTTTTTTAACTTTAAATTCTGTTAAAAATACCTTATAAGCCTACAGCTTACTTCTTATCCAAAACCTATCATGTTATAACCAAATCACCGATATAATAATTTCTCCTCTGAACTTCCTAAAAAAACTGAATTAGTTAACTTGTTCTGTGATTAACAAATTCTCCTTAGAATACATACATATACATCTTGTTTTTCTCATAAGTAAAATGTTTCCTTCACAGGTGATAGCGTTAGGCAATCAATGTGGCAAGACAATGGTATGGGAGCTTGGCAATGTAGCAGGTGGCTCGCGAGTGTCGCAGCTGGTGCATCCAAGATGTGTAGCAGCCGTCAGACAGGTACAAATGTTTTTATAGACATAATTATAGGTCATACAAGGACCTCTCCTTTTACTGAAGGTAAGAGGCATTTTTTAAGCCTATTAGACAGTTCTACCAAGTGTTTTCTCAACAAATATACTTTGTGCTGTTTGAGTAGATGCCGAATATTGAGGTCACAAGAAATCTGATCATAATAATTTTTCCTCAGGTGACGCTATCTCGCAACGGAAAGATCCTGTTGACATGTTGCGATGATGGCACCATCTGGCGGTGGGACCGAGTCAGCAGTAGTAGTAATATTTGATCAAAAACCCGTAATCAGGATTTAACATCTGTGATTACGGAATCTAAATGAGGTGCATGTATTTTAAAATGGACTCCTAGCAAATGTAATAAAACCTAGGATAATGTTAATTGTAACTGAATGTTTTTTTGTTTGTATTATGAAATGAAATTTTCGCATACAATGTGATGATCACAATAAAAGAAGACTGGCATTAGTCAATGTAACCTTTGTATTATTCGAGAACTGGGTGTATGGAATGAAACGAAAAAGTTTTATGACAAATTTTATTTCATGACCAACAAATTAAGTCTACTTTATTTAACAAAATGAATCACAGGGGCCAAGGTGTTATCTCGTGTTCACTACTCGCTGTAACGTTAGACACCTAAAAGGTTGCACTACCTAACCACGTGAGTCCTAAATATAAGTAATCAGTTATCACCTAAATCTAGACACCGATATACACGACCCTACGTAGGTACTCTACGTACCGAATTAAACATTATCATCAATACCTATAAACTAAAACTAACGACTAACATCCATGACTGCATAATTGAATTTTAGTCAACTTCCATTTAATTCAGTCTTTAAAACTTTTACAATTAAAACAAGCAATAAAAACTGTAGAAACAATAACCAATGTACAATTTTTTTATCATCATTTGAGATCATCGAATTACAAAAGTTTTGAAGTTATTTTTTTTTAATTTATTTATTTAGATAATTGGAATACAAATCACGAAACTACAATTATCTAAAATAATGAGACGGTACAAAAAAAATATCTGTAGGTATAGTACTCGCTAAACTTCTTGACCGCCCTGAAGTTGGCTTTTCAATGCGGAAGGCACGGCGCGGTGCTGTTTTTGCATGAGATTTACTCCTGTGCATCCATTGTAGCCAACTTCAGGTAGGTCAAGAAGTTTGGCGAGAATTATATCTACAGAAAGCGTGATACACAACATCAGTCACAACAGAGACATTGAGCTAAGACGATACGAAGTATACATTCACACATACACACGCCAATCACAAGGCAACGAACACAGTACCGAACTATCGACCGCATACCACGACAAAGGTATAAAACAACACATAAACATAGTTAGCAATGAGATAGTACGAAGTAGGAATACGCTACCTACGTGAGTATCATAAAACTTATACCGAAGTAGGATTAATTAGAACACAATACTAAGCAGGGCCGATCTAATTATTTTGCCGCTCCGGGCATACCAATATTTGCCGCTCCGGACATACCAATATTTGCCGCTCCGGGCATACCAATATTTTCCGCTCCGAGTATACCAATATTTGCCGCTCTTTACAATAACATCTTATTTAAATTAAATTTATTGAAAAAAAAAATGTGATTTGTTATCTGTCGGATCGGAAAACAAATTCGAGTGAAAGTGGCAACGAAGTGACCTAAAAATGATGATGATGAAAGTTAAGTTATTTAACGGTGGTTTACAACAGTAACCAATAACATTTGAGCAAGAGAATACAGATAAGTTAGGTTTTCTGATGAAATGAAAAGGGCCATCAGTTCCGTTTTGCCGCCCCTCATTTATGCCGCTCTGGGCATTTGACCGGCTCGCCCCCCTCCCTAGATCGGGCCCTGATGCTAAGTCAATATAATACTACCGACGATTGAGATAACTTTATTTCGAACAATAATATAAAGGCGGAGAATGACTTGCAACGTTTGTTTGTAACGTATCGAGTTTTTGTAACGCGTTACAGTAGTCAATGAGGCGAGTGTTCACCGCGTCTTGTGTATCGCCGTTTTGTAACCAAGCTCGCTTCGAATGATACATTAGTAGTAGGGACTCCTGTTGCCGCACTTACGACTCCCATTTGGTCCGTTGTGCGTGCGGGCACTGGCTTACATAACCAGTCTGGCTCAGCCCAAAAGCACAGACGCTTCCTGTGTGCTTCACGGGTACACAGAGCGATCTCACTGTTCCGAGGATTTCTTCACGATGAGATGCCACTGCCTCCAGGATGACGTGGGCGGCGAATGATACATTACAAACAGTTGCAAGTCAGTCTCCGCCTTAAAACACAATGACGCGAACACTAACAAATATCAACAACTAACAAAGGTACGTACATACTCTTCAACTTCGTAAAGGCACGTAACTACATATAAACAAACCATTCAAAACAATGGTTAACATGTGTGTTACATTATTGTTTTAATTTTAATCTATTAATGTCATTAATTTTAATAACGATTTTGACTTTCTGTGATTGTCCAAAGTTAGAAATGGGTGTCGTTTACATGTTACTTAGGCATAAATAAAATGCATGGTTTCTTAGAAACAGGATTAACGATCTCAGCATTTGCATTTCAGGGTTATAATGCACTCAGATTGATAAATAAATGGAGTATTGACTTTTGATCAAGGCGACAAAGGACCCATCAGACACAGTTCTACATCAAGATGCATTGTCAAGGTCTGACAGTAAAAATGGAGATCTGCAAGCGCAAGTTACTTTCAAAAACTCTGGACTCTTCTACATTTTTAAACTACGATTTGTGATGCAAATCCTCTCAGATATGAGTTGGCGAAGCCACGCAATGTTTAAAAACGCATGAGCTTGCTAACTCCTGCGTCTAATCCTGATAATATCAAGTCTGCTTCAAGAGTCTAGTCTAGACATGTCTTTTGTAGTAGCGCAGCGAACGTCATCGACAGCCCACCTAACATACCAATTACCAGCGAATGCTTTAAACGATTCCCACTTGAACTTATAAGTACTCCATTTACTTAAATCTCCGTGACTCTTGACACCTAATTCCATTAGTGTTAACGTGAAATAACTTCAAGGTATATAATAATCGCGTAAAGCGAGCGTCACTTGCTTCCGTCATTAGGTCAGGAATGCTAACTTATGAAACGCGCAACGAATCGGCCTATCGCTATATCGTCAAGAAGTAACATGTGAACGACACCAAACAATCGATATCATAGACGTAATACAACAATCTGCGTCAACCGTGAGTACATGGAGAAATTTATGCGACAAACCTTTTTATTAGACTTATCGATTCTTTTGTAACGTCTTTGAATTGGACTGTTATTGATTTTAACAAAGAATTGTCGCATTCACAAGTGAACGAAGCTAGGTAGGTTCAACGGCCTTTTACCTAGCATTTCTGATATGTACTCACTTTGACGTAACAACAGATGATCAGCTGTTCCTTCAATCAACCAAGCTCACAATCTTGAATCCATATAAAACGTTGCAACCCATCTATAAAATATCCGAAAACGGATATGTGATACTAACAACTACTCTACGATTTTTACATCCATTACAATATTATTATGATAATTCATAAAGTGCTACGGTATAGAATTAACACTACATTGGGGCGGTTGTAATACTTACATTATATAGGGAAACGTGAGAATTAAAGTGTTTGATAAAGACGAATAGATAACATTGAAGATTTTTAATAACAAAGTTGATTAAGATTTTCTTCGCTCTATTTACTGAACAGCCTAAGGCTGAGGAGTGTACTAAGACTATTACATAATATATATTTAAAAGTTGATAAATCTGCTACACGAAAATGCCTTTGAATGAGCAATATCCATCAGTTAGACTGTCCAGTAAATATTTACCAAACATTACACATATTCCAAACCTTTGCTTGAAAAGTTTCTCTTTACGATTCCCCATACTTGTCCTACTGTTGCATATAGCATGCGAAATACCCTTTGATAAGCGATTTAGCATCGATCAGCTACATTTCGACGAGATCGCCTTCATAGTAATATAAAATTATTGTTATTCTAAGTACATAATTTACCCTGACTATAATATTTGACTAGACTCATTTGAGATCGAATAATAAGTTATAAATTCGGAAGCCATTCCCGAGGACTTTTAAAGGTATGAAAGAGGGTCTATTTCGCCAATGCATGGGTACTTTAATTAAGCTATTATTCACGTTTCTATTTTATTATTGTCATCGAAAAATGAAGCTAATGCAAAGAATATTGAAGTCTTAATTTGTATTGCATTTAGTACTATTGATATATTTTCTCTATATTAATTTTTGCCCTTTGTCACACCTTTAAATGGCCCTTTACCTACTCTAAATCTACGGGTGGATCACAACACCGAGATAAGTATGCAAGTACCATTAGATAAGAATAGTTAGGAGTGCGAAGTTATTTAGTTACAACTAAAACTTGCTAGGGAACTAGTAATGTTATTCACGTAGAGGGGTAGGAATTAGTATATAAATATCTTAGCTTTGTAGATATTAAATTTGAATATTGATAATGGACATTTTGGACTGTAGCTATACTCCTAGTATCGGACAGTGAAATAATAAGCTGGAATGTGATTCAACGAGTATTATAGAATTTTGCGCTATCGTAATCAATATCATAAATTCATATTTGTTGAAGTTACGAAAACTTTTTATAACTACCTAGATTTTATTTTTCATAAAACCTAAGGCTGTGGCCCTGGCCGGGCAGAGTTGTCGCGACTGCCGCACTTACAGATGTCGAATCGAGTACGCGATTTTATGACAGATGCACAGTACCGCAACGAGATGTTAAGAGCTGTCCAGCTAGGACCAATATACTAAAACGTCATCATAAAAACATCTAAACTCAACATGAATAATAATACGCGCAAACACTGAAGTCAATCGATTTTCTACCGTGCCGAGACGCGCACGAAACTACGTAACCACTAGTCTAAGCGAAAACGTGTTAGCTAATATCGATTGATGGATCTTGGAGCCTAATCTGAGCTCTGCTTGCCTGACTGATGACTCGGCGATATCGAGAGCCGAGTACGAGAAAAGACGTATTACCGAAATATACAAGTGAAGCCGTACACAGTTACATCACAACAACAATACAATTACACACATAATACTAGTCTGTAATTGTCCCACGGCAACTTCTTCTCGTACAGAGAAGGATTGAGCATTGATCACAACGCTTGCTCACAGCGTGTTGACGATTTCAAACCACTAAAGTTCACATTTCGACACGATGTTGTCCTTCACTTTTCCTTCCGATACATTTACTGACCTAGCCGGTATAAGTAAATCACTTTCAGTTGAGAAATCCTGCCATTTAATTAAGATTTGTTGGCATATATTGGGCGCAGTGTTTGATTGGCTTCGGGGCTATCAGGTAGCAAATAACCAAGTATGATAGTTGTGATTTTTAACGCAGTAACGATACAGGATTTGCAAAAATGAGGGAAGGTTTTACCCCAAATTTTCAGCTCTGCTTTGACAGTTTGTCAATGAAAGAGATTTACCGATACAAGCTAAACAGGCAAAAAGAGTTCACACTAAGCGTGTCTACACAGATTTCCTGGCAGCATGCTCGTAGTATCCTGGCGCGCAGGACACCACGAGTAGCGGCTGCTAGGTGGAGGGGCTGGGCTCGGGCGGTCACCTGACGCGTCCGGACGGCGAACGCAGGTGCGAGCGTATGTACCCCGTGCGGTAGTCCATGGCATCCCGATTACGACTGTTCCCGTCGTTCCCGCGCTTGCGACTTCGGCTCCATCTGGTGGGAGGATTGTGATGCTTAGTTTTGGATGGGTAGAACGTGATCCTGAAACGGGGTAACTTTGCTTCCGTAAGGGAAAAATTTAATATAAGCGAAACTCCGCAAAGGGAAGGGCGGAAGAAAGAGAAGCTAGTATATGAACAGTATTGGTGCATTTTGAAATATTTCTTGTATCCTCGTGCCTTATTTAACTGAAATTTTGGTGTTCAAGTATCAAAGCATACTGATGATTCACACAACACCTAGTGATATCATTAATTGACGTCATTTTATCATAGCTGTTGAAAGGTCAGAATAGGAAGAAACTCAACATAAAGAACTTTATTTACCTCAAAAGCCTCATGATGTAATCGGGCCAGTTGTCCGGGAACATGACCAGAAAGAAGCCGACCCCGATCAGTATCAGCCCAGCCAAGTTCATACCCTCAAACTGTACTCCATAGAGAACAGCGTCCAATGCTACGGGAAATATTTTAAATTGAGATATTATACGCAATTATACATGGTGTGTATTTTATTCAACTAAAGCCTCGTTTACTTTTGAGAGGAAAGAGTTAACACAGGAGAACAACTTACGATTCTAGCCTAAGAGTCTCACATGTGCAATATGACCATGTCAAATTTTACACCACTTCTCGACGGTCGAGAAACTCGCCTCACGTAAACGAGGCTTTATTTAGTTTAACGAAATCAATGAAAATGTGTACCTGCTGAAACAGGAACTGCGGTTATAAGAGAGAGAGAAACAAATATGTTGTACGTTATGATGTTGCCGAACTGAAATACCAGGTGGAAAACTGAAAAAATAAAACACTTGGTTAGCTTTGGTTCGAAAAGAAAAACTTTGCCTTAGCTAAAATTAACCTGTGCGTTCGGACTTGCCGGGAGCTTGATATATGTTCCGTTTGCTGCACATTATTTGGTATGTGCTGTCAACGTATCGTAGATCAAGCCGAAAACTTCACAATGTAATAAATGTTTTAGTTCAAAAAAACGATTTTTCCACTACCTTGTATATTATGTAACACATTGCCTAAGAAATTCGCTTCGAAATATGAACATTTAGACACAAGATTATAAAAATTTAAATTAAAACAAAATTACATAATAACAGTTACGAAATGACATTTGTATGGAGTTTTGATATCATTATGTAACTACAACGTATTTTTTTTTGGCGGCCAAGTACGAGTGAAACAATTTGTTAAAGAAAAAAAAGTACGTAACTGAATAGGCTACTATTGGTAGACGCATTCAGCCGCTACGCCCGCGCTTTTCCCACCGCCCCATCCGGCAGAATGACACTGAATCTGATACCTCTCGAAAAAGCGCGCATTAATTGTGTGTCTGTGGTTTTTAGTCTGAACGTTTCTAATAAATTGTTGTTGCAACTTATTTGCATTTAATTAAGTAAGCTCATCAGGTAGTGGAAAAAGAGTCGATCGTGTACTATTTCGAAATAAACCACTTTCAACTTACATCAATGATTTTAATTTGATTTACACTTTGCTCTCACAAAAAATTCACACACAGCACTAGTAACCTGTACGGTACTTACTGAGCAATGCAATGCTAGCAACGAGCAGGTATATCCAGGGCATACGATGAGAAGGCAGCATCTCGGAGCCAGTAAGGTACAGCGCCAGGCATAGAGGCCACAGAAGTGACGCGTTCACGATACCCAGGATTGAGAAGAAGAGGGCTCGCTGACCAGAGTTCACATCACCCATCACTTTTCTGAACAACACCTGGATGAAATTAAGCAGGGTTCAAAGAAGTTGGTAGAATTATTATTTGTTTTTCGTTTATTCTCGCACTGAAAGGCCTTTTTATCTTTTCTTGTGTCTTTGGTGCCGAGAAATAACTCGGGGTGATCTATTGTGCACCCCTAGATAACCTACTCCTCCCCAATCTCGTTGAAAAACTCTTTTCATGAGTTTTACAACGAGACTAGGAGATATGAGCCTATAGTCTTCTGGTTTTGGATATCCAATCCCTAGGAGACTCATTCGCTTACCAGCCAGTGCATCGCATTTGCATAGAAGGTGCTCCATGCGTTCCGTATGTTCCCCACATGGGTGACGCGGTTAGACCCATCTTCATGAGCATGTCGTTGGTTCCAAAGTGCCAAGTAAAGGCCCCAAGCATGTAGCGGATTTGCCCCCTGCTCATGTTCCAAATGCATTCCCAAAGGCCTTGCAGAAATTACAATAATGGAGCACAAACTTTTTAAGAATATAAGAGGTATCTAGCCCTAATTGGTTAAAACGTGTTTCACAACCTGCGATTAGAAAATTCGACTGCCGATCACTACAGCATGTATTGTAAGGACGGGCAACCTCCTTACCACTATAAAGCTGGCAATTGATATTTAGTTTTGGAAGAGTAATCATATTTGGAACGCAAGGAATATTTGAAGATATTTTTGTTTCGTTTTACATGTGACTTCTGTAAAAGCCTCATACGGTGAAAATATAAATAATTTAAAGCAATTTTCTTTTATAATTTACCTCCCGCACATACCAGCAGCCGTATTGCGTAAGTGAATACGGCAACGCAATACGCCTACAATATTTACTTACGCAATACGGGTACCGTACTCACTTACCTATTTTTTCGATTTAGAAGGATTGCCCTGCATGACACCTACAATTTTATCAATAGGAAGGGACCACAACGTGGGCGACTTATTTTGTTAGGCTACCAATTCCGTGAGTGTCTGCGTATAGACTTTCGAAGGTAGGGACCTAATATTTTTATACCTTTCCTCGCCTCGGCGGTGACACTATCGCGGACTGGAAGCCTATTTGGGAGATTGAATTGAATATTTTATGTTACATTTTCTATTTTGATCGCCTATTGTTCTACTGATAGTGGAGGTCGTCTGTGCGTCCACTAAGAAAAATGTCGCTGCGTCACGTCAAATGCGATTAAGGGATTATTTCATAGGGCGACAAGATTCCATTTTTTACCCGACTGCCGAAGGAGGGTAATGTGTTTATCAGTCTATGTATGTATGTATGTATATATGTATGTATGTATGTAAGTATGTATGTATGTTTGTTCCTATGTGGCGTTCTAGAGATCAAACGTTGGCCGATTTTGATGATACGTACGTCAATCGATTCGTCTTAATCCTGCGAGTGTCACTGGCTACATTAAAATTGGAAAAAACAAAAATGGCGGATTTTGGGCGCCATTTTGTGGGGAATATTTTTTTTTCTTTCTTACAAACCCATCGTGTGGGGTATCAAAACAAAGGATTTTAAGATGCGATTTCAAACATATATAACACTTATATGTTTAAATGTACAAAATTCCAAAAAAAAAAAAACACATCTGGTTTTGGTCCGCCAGCTCGCGAATATGTATCCTCCGACTGCACAGCATTATTTTCTTCTTGTTTACGTCTTTTTAGTTTGCTTTTTAAGCAGTCGGGTTTTTTGATTTTTTTAAATAACTTTTTTTTACACTTATGACATTATATTGCACCTCATCTTCATACAGTAGAATGTAAGCGATCTGTGAATGCACCTGGTAAATACAATGTGGAGGGAAAAGTACAAGGAAAACTGTAGTTGTACCCCTTGTTCTTTTATCATACTGTACTAAACTTACCCTAAATATGGCGAATCCAGCGGCGGCACAAGCAGCTAGCACGACGCCTAAAAGAGTTGAGCTGCCCGTGATGCCGTCCATATACGCCAGGAGAGCTATACCCGTGTCGCATAAAATTGCTGCTACAATCTAGAATAGAGCATAGGTTATAACTGCGGCAGACGACAATTGCGGGATGATATTGACTCCAATACCGAAAGGTCTGGGCTTTGATCTGCAGTGAGACTAATATATAATACTACTGCCTGGATATACAATCTGTGAGAGGAATTGGGCCATAATGCGTAGTGGATGTCAAATGTTTTGATTCTCGGAAATGCCCGTTGTTACCTTACAACCCTCTGCCTTTTCGCCTATTTTTATTTAACTCTGTCTCTTTGTGACAGGCTATAGCAACCGGCTTCAAAATTCCGTGCTAATTGACATTAATTAAACCTTAACTCTCAAATCGGGCGACACAATCCCAAAAGCCTATTCGTGACCACGATTCGAGATTAAAACAGTGGTAAATAAGTATAAGATTAGAACAAACGGCATTATTTCCGGCCGTAGCGAGTGGTAGATGGAATCGGGCTCACGAAACCACAGCCGGCCGTGGGCCTTAAGGCTAGGTCTATTAGGCTACGAAAACCAAAGAGACCCCTTCTTAAGAAGACGAAAGGACATAAATAACATAATTATGTGTCTGACATTTTTAAGTGTTACTAAATCAAACGGGATGACCAACTACTTTACCCCTACAATGCGAGGTTCCCGCGAACGTAGGTATGCCGCTATAATTTATCAAACCACTCACAGTTCTAAATTTATCCCCGGGTGGTCGATTAGATAGTAAAGGTCGAATCTAGTATTATAATAATCTTCCTTTTGTGCTTCGCCGCAGTCGGATAAAAATGAAAATGGAGAAAAAAAATACGTAATCCTACTTGTCCAAATCTCGTCGTAAGTTCTTATAATGCGCTTATAAAACAAGATGCGTGCTGCGTGGCGTTATATTGCTTATATTTGCTATAAAACGACACACAACGCGTACAAAAGCGCTGCTGTTAAAAAAAACCGGCCAAGTGCGAGTCGGACTCGCACACGAAGGGTTCCGTACCATTATCGCAAAACACTGCAAAAATATCACGTTTGTTGTATGGGAGCTCCCCTTCATTTATTTTATTTTAATTTAATTATTATTATTTTTTGAAGTGAATATACAACTAAACATTCTGTGGATATTTCAAGCGTCTACTGTTGCCGTTATTAATATCGAGCAAAAAACGGCCCAAAAATCACGTTTGTTGTATGGGAGCCCCCTTAAATATTTATTTTATACTGTTTTTAGTATTTGTTGTTATAGCGACAACAGAAATACATCATCTGTGAAAATTTCAACTGTCTAGCTATCACGGTTCATTAGATACAGCCTGGTGACAGACGGACAGACAGACAGACGGATCGCGAAGTCTTAGTAATAGGGTCCCGTTTTTGCCCTTTGGGTACGGAACCCTAAAAAGATAACATTAAATATCCGTAAGCAGCGTTACTCCCGTATCGAACGCGTTCAAAATCGCGACATTACCTTGCAGTTTAAGGACGTATAAAACATACAAATTACAAACAAAAACTAAGTATTATCTTCTAAAGCTAACTTCATCACTCACCCTGACTCCAACAAACTGCTCGTGTAGAATGACCCATGACAGTAAGTAGATGCATGATACATTGGTGGCGAACAGTGCCATCACGTCGGTGGAGAGTAAGATCTTCAGTGCGTATGTGTACATGTAGATAGTGACCGTCCAGAGCAGGCAGAAAAGCCCGCATCGGCTTATGAAGCGTGCTGTTCGAAAAATATTGTTTTTACTAATGCATGCTCCATAATTCTGATGATTAGCCGGACCAAGGCAACCTTGGTAGCCCTTAGGCGTCTTCCTTATATGTCAAATCCCAACGCGCTAATAGAGTGCGCCTTTTGGATTTGCCGAAGAAAAACTATGCGATAATGCATAGAATCGTTCAACATTGTGTGAAGGTCTGCCCCGCTTGGGCGGAGCACCGCCGTGTCCTCGTGGAGGCGATCGGCGGTGGCGAACTCTCGCGTCCGGCCCGGGTTCACGACCGCTTGGGCGACGCTACTAAAGAAGGATTTTCCAATAACATTTGTGCTGGCGCAACATGCGTTTAACACAAGCTTCAGCAGTCTTAGCTATAGTCAGACTTGTCATAGGACATCAATAAATTATGAGCAAATGGTGACAACCAGGCAAGTGTGTGTTATAAGGAAAATTGATAACGCCATATCCAGCAGTGACTGCCGAGGAGTATCATTGCTCTGTGGTAACCTTCACTGTCAGTCAGGAATATGCATCTGACTGACACAATGGCTACATCAAGATGAGTTGCCATCCTAACCGGAAAACAGGACATATCAACAACACCAACTGGCTCAACACTAATTTTATTTCAGTATTCTAACAAACAAAGTCATCTTGGTCAAACAAACCACCAATCATCAGGTCATGCTTATTTTGGTAAGGCTGAACATCTGACAAATGGCCAACCTAACTATATAATTATATAGTTAATTTGTACCAATCTAACTATATAATTATATAGTTAATTTGTAGATCTTATAAAAAACTGGCTATTTTTCTAAATACTTACCAAAAGTGAACCCCTTCTCCTTGAAGTCACTGAAGGCATCGAACACAATGTCATTGGCAGACTTACACTTGTTATGTATGAGCATTACTATTAGGTAGAGGGGGTAAAAGAAAATCAACCAGTTGGTGCAGAACCAAGCTGTAAAGAATGGAGCATTGTAGAGTCGCTGAAACAAAGAAGAGAATTTTAGAAAATAGAACTGAATATAATCATCATAAGTCTTCTTCCGAGTGTTATAAAAAATCCTTTTGTATAAAGAAAATATAAATATAAAGGCTTTTTCCTGAAGCAGTAAGTACGCCTCTGTAAGTTTGTGTGCATGAAGTATTAAATAAATAATTTATGAAAAGTTTCACAAAAATTTATAATGGTAAAGTCTATTAGTCTGATCAAGACTGACTGATTTATTTATTAAATAACAAAAGTTGGACAATAAAAGAAGAAAATATTTTGTCTATTGCCGCCCTTCAGCTACAAATGACAAAAAAAAAAGTTGAACCTAAATCCAGAAGGTTTCGGTGGGATTTCATGATCTGGTACAGTAATAAGGCACACCTCAGCCTTGATTACCTGCTGAACTAAATGGTGCAATGGCTACATTGATTAAAGGGGAAAAAGAAACATAATTCTTACATTTGTATGTTGTCTAGTAAAGTTATTGACCATGGGAGAAGACTCAGTGGTGTAAACCATGCCATGGCTTGTGGGTGGGTACTCTTCAAGGTACATGTGCTTTATACAGTGGGTAGATGTCACCCAGCTGGCAGTCAATGTTAACATAACACAAATACCATAGTATATCTGAAACAAGGAGTTTTATTTAATAGTTTTGTTTTTTATTTACCTTTTCCACCTTTATAGGTGTCCATCATTGAGAGACAGTTCCTTGATGACCAGTTACCATGGTCAGAATGGTAGTTTTATCTGGCCCTCTATGGGCAGACCTACTAAATCAATATTAAGAAACTATCCTTAGTGTAAAGTCCAAGCAAATTTCTAACTTAAAATCTCAGTAAAAAAGGCTGTGCCAATACCTTTTTGGCGAATTTTGAGCAACAAGATCGAGGGCATTTCTTGTCACGGAGCTGACGCTCTTCATCCTGGCTGCTGGTGGCCGATTCGCTGAAGGCCTGCTGCAGCGACGGCTGTGTGGTCAGCGGAGGCGCCGAGCACACCGATGCCTGCGGAGTAAGAGGAGCCCGAGGACTCAGCGGTGTCGGTGGACCATTCGGACGATCCCTGTCCGCATCGCCACCACCCCTTTCACTCTCCACTTCTTCGCTCGTTATTATCACAGAAGGAGCTCGGACTCGCTTGGGGTTGAAAATAGTGGGCAAGTCACCGTCTCGCGCCATCCTGCTTAGTTTATTTCTAAGTACACATAACGCAAATCCACCACAACCATTTTTAATTCAAAAATTCTAATTCACTGAAATTATAATTTGGATTTCATTTTCCAATTAAAGTCAAAAATCTATAAAATACTCCATTCACACTCATTTAATGAATAGCACCTCAATCATAACATTGCGACCGGCAAAATAAAGAAGTTGTTAATTCTTTGAGACGATTATTTTTCACAATTTTCACACCAGTATTTTCATTCATTTTTCTTGTTTGTAAAGATAATCTTTGGTAAAGTAAAGATTTTCATAGATTTGTTTTCTTGGCAAGTTGGCAACATTTTATGTTGCAAATTAAATAAAAGTTCACAGACAATAAATAATTTAGTTACGAAACACGCGGAAAATTCTTTTTGATTTGACATGGTAACATTTAATTACTGTCAAAATGTCAATAACATTTAATTGGCCGAATGGAAAACCAACCCAAAGCCAGTCACGACCCAGCTTATTGTTGATTGGTGGAACTGAAACCAGTTGCCATAATCTAGGATAACATGCTCGACTGAAATGTTTACACATGGCTAAAAATAAAAATACAATTTAAAACACATAAAAAATAAAAATACAATTACGTATTCTGGTACTTGGTTTCGTGTTTTATCATATTTATCAGGAATAACTTTTATTAAAAAAAGTTTTCAACGATCAATCCAAAAATTGTCTATGGAACTGAAAACAGTACATAACAGTGACAAAATAAGCTCACTTGATTTAAAAAACATTCAGACTCACTTGCGTCACGAATAAGATTACAACTCATGTCTTAAAAATACTTTTCTACCATGAATAGTATGAAAACAAATAAAATAAACATGTGTTTACTGGCAGTTTACATTAATGCGCAGTACTAAAAAATAGTAAATATTGTCTATGAATAGAATTTCGCATTTTTGGTGGTAGATGGCATCGTGAAAAGTTCAAAATTACTACACCAGAGGGAGACAGGTAATTGGTTAGCCTACTTGAAGCATCCGGGAACCTCGCCATAGTAGTAGACATGGCGGGTATCAACCTGGCTAAATGACGAAATAAATTTTGTTTGGTAATATAAGATCGTGTTAATTTCGTAGAAAAAGTGTTGATACTAAAAGACTAATTAAGTTATATTGGATTAGGACAAAGATGCAGAATGTTGGACAGTCTGAAAACCGAAATATCGATAAGGTGAATGTGCAACTTGATGTGGTAAAATCGTCCACTCCTCAAAGTTCGGCTTCGAGTCCGGCCAAATCTGAAACCGAAACGTATTCAGGAGCGCCTGCCAAATACATGACGGACTCTTCGGAAAGCGAGGATGACTCTGTGTCCGAGGTAAAACGTGTTTTGTTTTCGACAGAGGCGGTGGCAGTGAGGGAATGTGATTATCTGTACCGCTCTAAATACTGCAAGAGACATCTTGTACATGTCTGCTCTAACCGTACAGTTTCTTCTATTACCGAAACTACTCTTCTAGCAGCAATATTTGCTTGAAATCGTGCGTAGCACGCTGAAACGAACTAATCTATTTTACATTCTGAATAGAGTACGTCGCTTGCCAAATATTCCGTAAAACGTCAGAAAGTCATAAGTACATACGTACTACTGAGTAATGCATGAAATTATTTATGCCAGCCGCTCCTAGACAGTATTCAATTGATTCTTAGTAATTCTACGATGTATTAGGGCTAATCCGCCGTAAGAGAGTTTTCATTGTCTATTTGTGTTTTGGATAAGGATTGATGTGCGGTGGCCATGTTTCTCGGATCACATGCATTCAGTCGATGTAAATCTCTGAATAATGGATTTTCATGACGTTATTTTACTGTGAATGTGCGAATTATATAATTTTCTATTAGATTCGTCATAAAATCATCAATCATGGAATGTTTTGTGTCGTCACAAATGACCAAGTCGTACAAAACGTCTAGTGATATTCGCGCAAAAACTACGGTTACTGGTGAATTGCAAGGACCATTGACAGTAATGATTAGCTGTAAACTCGTCCTTACGCACCACATTGCTAGTACATCTCACATGTTTCTCGTTGGTGTTATAGATCTTGCTGGCTTGTTTGTGCCTTAGCAGGCCAGACCTGTTGGTAAGTCGAAGACAACATTACTGAGTGCCAGTGCCTACTGCCCAGTGCTACAGCTTCACCAACAACAATAGCTGTTGCAGTTTGAGTGACTCTTACCGTTAACCTGCATAATGTGTGTGCTATGGACAATATTTGTTTTCTTTATGTTGAATGGTCCTTGTTATTCTAACATACTATTTATCTGAAGCTCAATATTTCCACATAGGTTGGAAATATTGAGCTTACTAACATTACTAATATGTGACCTAAACATTTGAAATGATTCAGTACTTGTGCTAAACCCATTGAAGTTGAATGATCTAAAACAGTACAACTAACCTATAATGCTTTTGGTGTTGTGAAACTTGAAGTGTATCATAATAACTGCTTTACTGAATGTTAACCTTTCAATCAAATGTTTATTATTGAATATAAATTAATTATTTTTCAACAACAATGACATTATTGCATAGATTTATGTTATTTACTTAAAACCAAGTCTACATTTTAAGGAAAGGAATTGGATCTTTTTGATGCACAAGAGTAAACTTCAAATTCCCATTTCAAAATACTTAAAACATAATTGTTTTTATTGTAAGTTATTAATTGATGTTTGTAAATCAGGCGGAGATGGAAGAAGAAGGTGGTGGCGCAGAGCCATCCAAGTTCCTGCTTTCACACGATGACCCGGAGCGGTCCGTTGACCCAGAGATGCAGGCACGCCTCGAAGCTCTGCTCGAGGCAGCTGGTATGTTACCCATAGGTATTTACTAAATTACTAACATTACAAAACTTATGCAATAAGAAAAACATGTGCTGTTCACACAGGTACTAATAGACTCTTGCTTGTTATGACATACAACAACAAAAACGACATATTTTTACTTGTTACTAACTTCACATGCTATATTAATCCTATTATGGTCATTGACTTGACTTTATAAACAATAGAAGTAGGTACTTATTGGTATTTTTCTGACTATCTTGTAGTTCATACATTTCACCATCACCTTAAAAGGAATGGATGACATCTAACCTCTTCATTATTATTGTTAGTTCTGTCAATCAGTTTCACTTAGTTTAAAATCAATGCTTTTAATTATCATGAATTACTGTGAATCCCTAACCTTTGTTTTTTTTTATTTGCATATTTATTTGTTATCCTGTTATAAAACAATGTGTTTAATTTTTAAAGGTTATAATATTCTATAGCTTTGTTCTTATTGTTTGTTTCATTGGTTAACCTCTATAATACACTGCCAGAAGCATGTGCTTCTTTTACAGTGTGATATTAGTCACATTTGTTTGTCTGCGCTTTTCACCGATCTTACACCGAAATGTGATTAACTTTGTTGACATAATAAACTTTCTTCTTAGTAACAATATATTAACAATACAATAAACAGATACAAAACATTCAATATAAACAAGAAAAAGATAATGGCTTTGATTTTTAAGGTAAACAACAAAATTAAGTTAACAAGTCTATGTTCACACATCAAGTACATGATATTTGTATCCAATGTTACATATTTTCAGCAATTGTCATTTTTATTTAATTTTTGGACATAGTGATATCTTACATGAATAGTTGCTCCAATCTGAGTTGAATGAACTTTGCATATTAGTTTAGCTGTATGTAAACAAACAATAATGTCAGGGAACATAACACTACTTAGTTTATATTATATGTTGATGTGTTCAATATGATTTAAATGCAGTTAACAATTAAATATTATAAACAAATTTATTGATTTACCCAATATTGTTTTGTTAAAATTTGTTATCAAATGCCTAATATTTTCGTGATAGCAAATTAAAAGTTTGTGTGGTAAACACAGTCAGCAATAAATTAGCTGCAACTGCAACATCTTATTACCTATATCTATATTCAAGACAATTTCATTATGTAAATATTGCATTTCATAAATCTTTTGCATAGTTATTTATATCATTAACATACTTGATAGTGCAGTTTTACACCACTGAGGCCATATCACTTTTAATTTACACATATTCATACAACTAGCAGATAATCATGTTTCACATCATTAAAAAAGGTTCACTTTACAGTAATGAACTTTATGAAGGAATAGAAAAATGCTAGTAGTTATTTTATCAAGGAATTTTCCTCTTAAGAGCGCACCTCTTCGCGTTCATGGTATGCATATTCGAGTAGTCAGGAAGCTTGTGTTCGGCTGTTCGGCCATTTAGCACTACCGGTTTAAGTAAACCGCGCGTTGTCTGTGAGCAGCTGGTGTTGTTGACACACGCGTGACGTCGTCGACTAACGTCTACTTGAGCGTCATAAATAAGTTCATAACACTTAGCATTTATTTCTTACTTAAAAGCAGTTAAATGCACAAAATCTGGGTGGGTGCTGCGCAACCTCGACGTGAACAAGGCTAGTGGCCCTGATGGCATACCAGCTATAGTTCTTAGAACCTGTGCGCCTGAACTGTCTCCGATCTTGACACGGCTATTCCGCCTTTCATATGAGACTGGAAAAGTGCCGAATGCTTGGAAGCAAGCCAACGTACAGCCCGTGCCCAAGAAGGGCAGTCGAGCTGACCCGGCCAACTACAGACCCATCTCTGTAACGTCCATACTCTGTAAGAGTATGGAGCGTGTACTTAACACTAAGCTCCTGGCATACCTAGAAACTAACGATATCCTTAGCGACCGCCAATACGGCTTCCGCCGAAATCGGTCTACTGGGGATCTTCTAGCGTATGCCATTCACATATGGAGTGAGGCCATCGAGAGGCACGGGGAAGCGCTTGCCGTCTCCCTCGACATCTCGAAGGCTTTCGATAGGGTCTGGCACGAAAGCCTTATCGGTAAGCTTCCTTCATTCGGTCTGCCCGGTGGTCTATGTGATTGGATTGCAGACTTCCTGAGAGATCGGTCCATTCGAGTGGTTATCGATGGCTGCTCGTCGAACCAAATGGATATTAATGCCGGGGTCCCTCAGGGGTCGGTACTCTCAGCAACATTATTCTTGTTGCACATTAACGATCTGCTAAAACCCGGCACCTTTGGGTATGCAGACGACAGCACTGTTGCTGAGAGATACCTGTCCAACGCACGGGCTACCGGGCCGCAGATCCGCTCTCTCCGTGAGTCCATGGTGGAGCGTTTGAACCTGTCCTTGCAGGCAGTCTCCGAATGGGGCGATGCCAATCTGGTCAGGTTTAATGCTGCTAAAACCCAGGCGTGTCTTTTTTCCGCTAAAAAGAGCCAATTTCACCCGGCTCCAACATTCCGTGATGTAACCGTGCCAATAACGGACCATATTGAGCTTCTTGGCATTACGTTGACATCGACTCTCAACTTTGGGCCATATATTGAGGCAAAGGCTCAGCTGGCTGCCAAAAAGTTGGGGATTCTTGCGAAGGTGAGAAGGTACTTCACGCCGGAACAGCTGCCCAACTTGTATCAAGCGCAAGTTCGATCGTGCATGGAGTACTGTTCTCATCTCTGGGATGGATCTGCCAAACACCAGCTTAATGCTCTAGAGTCGATTGAAAAGCGGGCTAAGAAACTCATCGGCAATGAGGCACTGGTCAAGTCGAAGCTCCAGAGCCTGGAACATCGTCGCCGAGTTGCCAGCTTGTCGGTTTTTTATCGGTTACATTTCGGAGAGTGTGCGATGGAATTGCATGATTTAATTCCGCCCAGCCCGTTCCATCATCGGACTACCAGACGTACGGCGTTGCGTCATCGGTACATGGTGGACATCCCACCCATACGCACAAAACGTTTTGGGGACACTTTCATTATGCGTACAGCTAAGGAGTGGAATTCCCTGCCGGAGTCTGTATTTCCCGATAGCTACAATCTAGGGGTCTTTAAGTCAAGAGTGAATGGGTTTCTTCTAGGCAAGCGTGCTTCATCGTCGACCTCATCATCGCTTACCATCAGGTGAGATAGTGGTCAAGCGCAAGCCTATAGACAATAAAAAAAAAAAAAAATAAAAAAAAAAAAAATCATGTTCACACCCTTTTATAATTAACGCGAGATATGAATCTTGTTCACGTTGCGTTTGCGGCTGCGTCTTATTCTTTACATAATATTGTATGCCTTAAAATCATTAAAATGTTCTCATTGGAAACTTCTGTACGCAAAGAAATTTTGATAGATGACTGGTGTCACTGATCAAATTTTCTTGTCATGGTTCATACTTTGCCTTTATTTTTTGTACAACACAGCTTCCCAATAGATAGTTTAATGTTTATGTGTGTGAATTAATCAATTTAATCTGCTTTTTCAATGTAACTATGGAACTGTATTGTTGGAAATATTAATGGACACCATTAATTATGTGAATGTTTTGAATTTTAATAATTCACAACGCATAAATGCACTCTCATGCCTGCTTATACTTAATCACAAAGAGATATTTGCATGAATTGGACTCGAACACGATTTCCAACGCACCGCCTCGCGTCGTGCTGGTAGACTTGACATCCGAGATGTGCAACGTCACTTGTACGAAGTCGAAGACGCGCCACTCTACGCACAGTTGTGGTCCAATCTAAAAGCTACAGCGACTTTGATCACTACACTTTGCACTAAGTTATGCATAAGACGAAAGACCAATGCTACGCGATATTTCGCACCAATTTATCTTATAATATAATATATTTCTATTATAGAATTTTGTGTATGTTTTAAACCATAACATACACAAAATTCTCTAACTCCAGTTAGATTAGAAAGATCGTGTCCGAATAATATTAAACGCGATTGATTTTATAATATCGCGCGATAAGCCGCGCTAACTCCTCGTCAACTAATAAAATATGTAGTAAATCGGTAGATATACGTCATCTCTATCGCCGGCTCCGCTTACTCACGCCACGGCCAGTGCCCCATAGCAATTGATAAGCTTCGAGCGCGCATTAGATTCCGTTCGGCGCACGCTACACTCATGCCTGGGACTCCGCGGCCAGATGTTAGCGTGATCCACGCATTATCTGTTTCGTAAACAATCAGTTTTTGATACAATAAATTTTTAATGTTATTGCTACTAACAGTATAGTTGAAAGTGATGTGAGAATGCTCTGTGCTTTTTGTGTTGAATGCTCGACATTTTATGCGCAATGTTGTTTTGTGAGGACTTAGTATTTGCATATTGTACAAGAACAATACAGCACCTATCATTTAATTAATGTTGGTTTTATAGTTAATTTATTTAGGTAATTCGTTTTGAAGGTTGATAGTTGAAGCCACATGATGTGTATGTAGTAGATATTTAACAGCAATAACTTTTTAAATAAAGTTATTGTTATCAATGTGAAGGGGATTGAAATGAACTCCTCTTCTTGGAATCAATATTTTTTTATATTTCTTGCATTTACAAGGGTTATATAAAAACTTTTGATTCCAAGAAGAGGAGTTCATTTCAATCCCCTTCACAATGTATCAGTCATATATTAGGAAAGTATAGTTAATTCAGTGTCATTTTAAACGTTACTTGTCATGTAACGTAAAATATATATTAGCAAATAATGGGCGTCAGTAGTGACTAGTATATAAAGCTCAACCTGCCTTGACCTCTTCGCATACATAGCTGCATTCACTATTTGTCTGAGTAAGTATTTAATAAATCGATAACTTTTGTTAGTCTACTTCGAACACAAAGACTTACTAAAGTTTAGCACTCGGATAAATTTAGTAGCATCCAACAATAGACGATTACACATAGGATTAAGTACCATAGGTTTGATCATCGAGTAATATTATAATGCCGCATATAGAGCAAACTAAAATCTACCTTGGATACGACCTTGTGTACATTGTTGCCAAGAAAGAATTTAAAAGTAAAAACTTTGAACACACCTATATGATTAATCTGCCCACACGGCAGTTTCTACGCCTTGTCGTTTTCCTTAAAAGTACATAAAATATTCGAATTTGTTAAACATAAACTCGATAAGTTATATATTTCACAAATAAATAGCGATTTGTTGTACCGCCCTTGAGAAAATGGAATTTCTGAAATAGTTCGCATGACCTTGTTGTCGATATAATTTATCGGTGTACTTCTAATAGGTGGCTTGTTAAACCAGGGTGTCGAAGTCAGGCTTATTAACTAAGCTAAAATTAATTTAGAAGTAATGCAGAAATACCGTGGTATTGTTTGCGGAGACTTCTCATTTCGCATTTCATTAATGGTCTGGCGGGCAATCGCCAGTCACCACCCAAGCACCGCGGTTCGTGACGTAACTTAGGCACGAACGGCCGCGAAAAAAGATCTCCCTAACGGCCGCGAATGGAAGCGCAACACGCGGACGTGGCCTATTCAAAATGTGTCGTTTTATAAGGGAGGCGCTTCACAGGAATTTAAGGCTCGTTTGATGGATCGATTTGTTCGTAGGGCTTCCCTGTTCTTTATAAATAGCTGCGGTAGAAGCTCATTAATGTCTGGCTGCCGCACAAAGATCTTTCCTACTGGAATTATATTTATGAGTGGGACGGGAATTGATACACGTAATAACACGCCCACCTCGCGTTTTTTTTTTCTTAGTGTTAGGTAGATAGATATTGGTTCCATAAGTCGTGAACGACTCGTCCCCATTTTAATTATTTTTTCAAACGTTTAGTAATCATATAATATCTCGATTCGCACAATTTTTCCCAGAAATAACTTTTTACTTCTCAATATTAATTATCCATACTTACTTACTATTATTATTTGCAAAAGTAACGCCGTTTATTACCTTTTCAAGCTTAAACTACTGAATCAATTTAATAGTTTGAGACCCTAGAAAGGACATAATAAGATAGTTTTTATTCCGGAGTACCGGTACATCATACAAACCAATATTTAAGCGTACTAATGCTACGCAGACGATATCACGAGCATTAGCTATAGCACGGATCCCTAACTAATCCGTGGTACGTTTTCTATGGGCATTCCGCATATGAATCTGTGCAAGCTTCATCATCACGGCAATCGATCTCATAAATAAATTCATAGAGTTTTACACGAGAATCAGTCAATGGTAGCTAGTATGCATTAGTAAACAAATGTTCTCAGATACAATAACTGTTACTAAAACTATTAAATACCCATAGAATATGTATGATGAATCAAATACTCTAGAAGCGCTCATCTTCATTTAAAGTTATTCAGTCACATCACAGTAAGAAATCGGTTTGAAATCGCCGAGAAACTTGTTGCGATAGATGTTGAATGAAATGTGTAACATTCCTTTTGACCCCATTGTGCCGTCTTATACACCTTTGAATTCCTTGAACACGAACAATTGCACAAAAACAATAATCTTGTGAACTTATCAAACGTTTTATACTGTTACATAATTTCGCTTATTAATATGGAATCTGCCTAAACCGGCAACAGTTATGATTGCTTCCGTTTGTCAGTTCATTCAGTATTCATTTGCAGACAACTGTTTTATTGTTTGCCTCCTAAATTAGGGATCGCACATAACGTCCCGCGTGATAACGGTATGCACCTAAATATTCCACTGCTTTGATGTCCGCGGAGTTATGTGGACATCAAAGAAAGGGCTTAATTTTGATCATAAACTTATTTAGTTTCAATTTACAAAACGAAAATGTATATTTAATTTATATGTTACGTTTTAATCTATATCTCAACTTAAGTACTTCAAGTATTAGTATTATCCAATTATTAAGTTGTCTCATTAGAAATTATTTAACAAAATATTCTTGCTACAAATACATGGAAGCCAACTTATTCAGAGTTTCAGACAGCATCCTCAGGGCTTTGACTTCTTTATGTTAAAAGTACGAGCGAGTACGTTTACGTATCCATGTTCTTAAAAGTTGGATTAACACTACGGAATCTTACTGTCTGCGGAATCTTCGGAACATGCACAATATACCCACATGCCATATAATTTAACCGAATTGAACAACCATAGAGCTGTTAGAAATCTATAGAAAAAAATGCATGTGTTGAAGTAATGGGTGCTAAAAAACGATCCGAATTCCACATGTGGTCTGCATCATTCTAAGTTCAGCTATTTAGTAAATCGGTCTCTCAAACGAATAATATTTTAGTTGTCGATAAAGTTAAAAGTTAGCCATAGATAGTATCTAACTTCGAGACATTAATGCTCTACTTCTTGTGCAATTAGAGTTAGGATAGTATTGTAATAACATTAATCAAAGCACCCACGATCCATAATACTTAATTGATATATATTTTACATTCTGACGCCTTATTAGCTTGAGTAGATAGATACTTGAAGAGCGTGAGATCACAGAGTCAGTAGCGATAGATGTTTTGTTTATGCGTTGATTGATCGGAGAAGTGTCAAGTGACGTCATACGTGGCTCCTAATTAGGAGAAATGGAATGTTGGTAGCTTAGGGAGCGATACAGACACTCTTGTGAAGTGCAATATAAATCAATTTAACAAAACCATATTTGTCGAAAGAGACTGGATCCTGCGACACAGGGTATCTAGTGCAGGATCCAGTGTCACAGCTTAAAATTGTAACACCTTTTATGTTTTTTTTTTAAATTATATTTTTAACAACGAGAGCTTTTCCCAATAACGTTTCGGTTAATGTTTAAGTCTGGTGTTGCCATCATAACATTAACCAAGTTATGGTTCAATGCAACACTTTGATCCAGCATTCATCGCGAGCCTCTTTTAAGAAAATCAACATAAGTGGCCTTGTTTTTTGTGCGAACATTTGGCTCAAGTTAGCTAATGTTTATAGGCAGACGATCTTCTATCTAATTAATTGATGTATCTTAGGTTCTTAGCATATTTGGTGCCGAAATTCGATCATCTCTGACTAGCACACTTGTTCAGTTTACCTTATGAACCTTTTTTCAGTTTAGTACTAAATCGTGCCATATTTTCTAGCATGCGATTATTATCATTATAATTTTATAGTATCCGCCCTTGCCAATCGTTTAGTTGATTTACAGTTACGACAATGATTCGTAAAGTAACTGGACACTTCTAAGGTCGTATAAAATTAGACTTTTAATTACAGTGCCCGGGCGTTAAAATGGAATACACAGTGATAGAAGACGCTCGATAAAGCCATTTTAGGGTTCCGTACCGAAAGGGTAAAAACGGGACCCTATTACTAAGACTCCGCGATCCGTCTGTCTGTCCGTCTGTCACCAGGATGTATCTCATGAACCGTGATAGCTGGACAGTTGAAATTTTCACAGATGATGTATTTATGTTACCGCTATATCAACAAATACTAAAAACAGAATAAAATAACTATTTAAGTGGGGCTCCCATACAACAAACGTGATGTTTTTGCCGTTTTTGCGATAATGGTACGGAACCCTTCGTGCGCGAGTCCGACTCGTACTTGGTCGGTTTTTTTCTAAAGCTCTATATTTACGGACGCTTACTCTATTGCTATGATCTATCCTATCCGTTATAATTTCATCGTTTATTTTATACTTTTTGTTGGCATGTAATGCATCTAAATGTATATCTAATGTACCTGAGAAACATCTGCAGTGGTCGTATCGCAAGTTCGCAACCATTGATTGCAATGCAATCTGCGGCCTAATCATGTAATTTTAATGGTAATCACAGATACTTAGGGTTTCTCTTTGGTTGGATTATAGTTTCTATTATCATTGAAGTGTCATGACTTTAAACTCCTATTCAGTGGTTTGAGGTTTTGCACAATTTATGGAGTAATACTGATTCAAAATCTATGTTCAGAAAAATTAACCCGACTGTGAGAATGGCACATATATAGATCAGCTTTGTAGAGTATAGCGCTCGCCATACTTCTAGGCCGCCCTGAAGTTGGCTTCCCGATGTGCAAGGCACGAAACGGTGCTGTTTTTGTATGAGATTTACTACTGCACAGCCATTGTAGCCAACTTCAGGGCGGCCAAGAAGTTTGTCGAGAACTATATCGTCATGTCACGCATACGTTACATTCAGTACCTTGCATTACTTCTCTAAAAATGTAGAAAAAGGGAAGAGGGGTCGAGTAAAGCAGGGGACTGACTACCTCCTCAAGCTCGATGTATCACATCAAGCTAGCTTGCGAGCCCCTTCACAGGACATGCGCCAACTCCTTTTGCTGTCGTGCACAAGCACTTGCACCTTCCAGGATTTAAACGAGAACGATTTAACTTCCAATGATAGAGCTGTACTTTTGCTAAATACTGGCCGAACATTGATTTTGAGACTAACGACATAAGCAAACCTTGCTAGACAACCAGTGCACAGAATAAATGTACAAACAGTATGGAAACTACCTAGAAACGCTCGCAACGGCGCACTCACATAAACATGTGCATCAACGAGACTCCTAAGCGGCTCGCACTACTGACAGCACTGCAGAAGTGCATTAATGGTTTCATCGGTGCGTATGTTTGTGTGAGTGTGCCTTTTCGAGCGTTTCTAGGTAGTTTCCATACTGTTTGTATATTTTTACTGTGACCTGTGGCCAAAATCAGAGTATAATTTGTATGATTTTTCTGTATGCCAGGGCCCAAACAGTTTCACTATTTACCATGGCAATACCCAGTAATTCACCCTAACCTTTTCCACAGGCATTGGCAAGCTATCGGGCGAGGGCAAGCACCTCGCCGACCCGGAGGTGCTGCGGCGCCTGACGTCATCCGTGTCCTGCGCGCTGGATGAAGCAGCCGCCGCCCTCACGCGGATGCGCAGCGACCAGCCTCCACCGCTTCAACGGCTCCACCATCATGACAAAAAGTATGATCCCATTTACTACTTTGTTAAATACTAGCTTGTTCCCGCGGCATTGCTCCCGTAGCCCATCCTACAGGCCCTGTTTAATTTCGGAGTAAAAATTGCCTTGAACTTAGTGATAGGGAAGTTTTCTATCAGATTACATAGCACTTATGCAGAGATTGATAAACGATTCCTTGTACATAATATTTAGCCGAAATACTGTTTAAGTTACTGTTGCACAACTGTTTAAATGTGGGAACGTACAATAAACCTAAGTACATACTATAAGCAGTGGTGTCTCATCCCATACAAAGAAACCGTGCTGACGTACAATACTGATTATTCTGATTATTTTTTGTACATCGATCACGTTCGGTTCCGTTCCGTTCCACGGATATCGATGGTGAGCTATCTATCGCCGTGGAACGGAACCGAACGCGATCGAATTACAAAAAATAATCGGTATAATCAGATGAAAAACACTAGTTACGTCGGCACGGTTTCTTTGTATGGGATGAGGCATCTGTATGCTAGCTAGTATTATATTATCTGTGCTATAAGTAATGTCTATCGCGATTTAATAAAATCAATTACAAATATCGAAACAAAAATTTCATAAATTACGAATAAAATACAGCAATGGAAAGAAGCGAACCTAATGTGGGTTGAAATTAGAAGAAAATCGTATTGTAATGCAATCCTCAAGGTCCTAAGTAAGTCTCCAAGCATTCTTGCTAGTTCTAGACTTCATTAATTGCCTCTAGACTTTGTGTTCCGCCAACACTGTGTTCTGCTAATTTAAATCAGCCATATAAATAACTAGTGCAATATTTCTTGATGAGAAGTACAAATCATTTTAAATAATAGTGACCCTTCAATGCCGCTCCGCTTTGCATGTTTTCATTTAACATGTTGACTGGCGAAGTTCACTGCATATGATTCATCCTGCGAGCGCAAACGACTAATCAAAATCCTTGTCTACAGTTCTAGACTGTCCTTGTACCTAGAATCTATACGATAATTCGATTCAAGTAAAAATATATACAAGAATATTGATCTAACCTTTTCCTAAGCTGTAAATGAAACCTGTAACAGCTATTCTCAGACGACTGCAGACTGTCGTCTGTCATATCAGTCTGGAATTCACATTCAACAATTCTTTTAGACGACCTGCCCTAATTTTGGTGCAGTAGTAGATAGGTATACGTATAACCTAGTTGCCTTTAAAAGGTGAAGTGTGGAACTGAGGAAAGTAGGACACTGATGTTTAAAAATAACATTGTCTGTTTCTAAGTTTATTCTAATGTATTACAAGTACCTGGTCGATGGAGCTGTGCTCGGGAGAAAATTGAGAAAACGACGTTTTCTAAAAATGAAACCTAGCTAGATCGATTTATCGCCCTCGAAACCGCCTGCATACTAAATTTCATAAAAATCGTTGGTGCCGTTTCCGAGATTCAGATTATATATATACATATATTCAAGAATTGCTCTTTTAAACGTATTTACAATATTATTACTGTACAAGTTGTAAATGGTGTAACAGAATAGAGGAATGATATTTTAAACCAGAAAAACGTCTTCAAAATGGGACTAAAATCAATTTATCCATACTATCTTTGTCAAATAAAAATAAAACAATCATTTTTCCAAATCAATAATCCTTTTCTACAAGATAAAATTACAAATTTAAAAAACCCCCGATTTTAAATTTTATTTCATGTTTTTTAAACTACATTATAATATACCAAGCAGCAGACACGATTCAATCGACAATCTATCGAAACACGTAATAATGACACGATATCTTGCAAAAAATCCATATTCAAAGAGTAAAATGCGAATAACTTTTGAACAGCTAAACCGATTTTATTCAAACATAAGGGCTTATTACACTACACGGTATTTAGGGCCCTGAATAGTGTTATAAGCCCTATAGCTAATAACACTCGTCAAATCACCTTTCAAACAAAAAAACTAAATCAAAATAACCGATTTTGATTTAGTTTTTTTCCATCCGTTTAGGCCCTATGATGCTACAGACAGACACACAGATACACAGCAACACACGTCAAACTTATAACACCCCTCTTTTTCCGTCGGGGGTTAAAAGTAGTCAATATTCGCGTCCAAAGGCGTTATTCAACTTTCTGTATGTGTGTTAAACAGCAGCGTCACTTGAGTTCAGTCGAAGGCCGCTAAAAGCATTAAGACATGTGCATATAATATGAGAGCTTTTCACGTTTTACACATGGCTCGCACGCATTATCCTGTAAACAGTTGAAGAATGCTCGGAGTCTCGACGATGCGGGCTGGCGTAACTACGCCCTTCTAACATGTTGTTGACAGTATTATCTTTTAGCTTCTAGAAATATTTATCGCCTGACATTTTGCCTGTATTTTTCTCGTCCAATTCGTAGCTTTTAGTAATGTTTACGATTTTATTTAACTACACGTTTCGGGTTTGCCCAATGGCAAGGTAATCACGCGAGTCAATCGCGTCCATTTGGGCAATCCCAATACGTTCGTATGAGTAAGTTCTGACAAAAATAAACATGAATGTGTCTCACGAAAACACAAATAAAAAAAAACGGAGCGATTATTTCAATGTAAGTTACGCGAATATCAGAGATACGAACTCTGAATATAAATATCTCATCAAACTCTACCTGTTCATTATTCATCGTTTTGAATACGTCATTATTATCATTATCCTCATATTAAAATCTTATAGGCCCCTAATTTGGTCAGCATTTGATCTTAGACTACCAAACGTTACGTCACGATTTCTCCTTTCGCCATAATGTTTTCACTTCATTCATCGAAACAGTTTCCCTGTTTAACATATTCGTTTTTCCTATTACGTCACAGTTCACAGTATTTATTTACTGTTATATATAAATTATCATAACGTTATCACTGTTTTGATTTGCTCGTTGTCTGTTGTTCAAAACAGGGTGTATATTCCTACAGGTTTTTTGTAAATAAAATGATGATGATTTACTAAATTGTTCCGATTCTAGTTTAGCGCCAATTATTGATCGATTGAATGTTATAATGCAGCGTCATGTATTATTTACGTAAATTAAAGAACACCGCGTTTGCAGACCACAGCTTATGTTACGAGTACTTTCTTTATTAAAAAAAAACTATTAAAAATGCGCAGTATTTTCTAAATATCCATGCGTTTTTAGGGTAGGCTCCATTTACAATGATGACACTCCGAGAATTGAGTAACTTATGTGCGAGCGGGAAGCCTCTCGAGTCGACGTTTTCCATGTGTTCTTGCTGCGTCAACTCGATGAGACCGTTTTCGTGACAATGATTTTTTAAGCTTTGATCTTATCTGATTGTCTTGCGTGATACCATCCCTGTGCTTTTGTGTTTCTCGAGTTGATAATATTTATGATGGTTTTAGTCAACAATGCGGGTCGAGTGCAACGGGCACGACGGCGGCAGTGGCGTCTACCGTGGGCGTGGACGGCGCGCCGTCGCTGGCCGAGGCGTGCTCGGACGGCGACGTGGGCACGGTGCGCAAGCTGCTGACGGAGGGCCGCTCTGTGCACGAGACCACGGAGGAGGGCGAGTCGCTGCTGTCACTAGCCTGCTCTGCTGGCTACTACGAGCTGGCTCAGGTGCTGCTTGCCATGCACGCGAGCGTGGAGGACCGCGGCATCAAGGTAACATTACACCATTACTATTAACTAAAGATGATACTTTTTCTGAGTGGCTCTTGAATTCTTATAATCAGGATCATTTATTTCTAAATGTCCGCCCTAAACCACTGCCTAGTGTCTCGTGAGTCAGTGTTGTTAGAAATCTCAGCAGAGACAGTTAGAATTCTATAATGCCCTTCAAATCGTCTCATTTCAAATGTGATTGCGCGGTGACCCTGTCCAGAGCATGACCCCTTTATTGGAGTGCTCCAAGTCTCTCAACTTTTGAGGTCTTGGTGAATACTACTGATGTAAACACCTACTGGACCGACACTGTCTTAAGGGTTAAATCACTATCGACTCGAAAAAAATAAGTATCTTCTCAGTGTTCTAAAGCTTGTATCTGTGTACAGGGTGACTGCACGCCCTTGATGGAGGCGGCGAGCGCGGGCCACGTGGACATCGTGCGGCTGCTGATCGCGCACCACGCCGACGTGAACGCCGTGTCGGGCTCGGGCAACACGCCGCTCATGTACGCGTGCGCCGGCGGCCACGAGGAGTGCGTGCGCGCGCTGCTGGAGAGCGGCGCCAACGTCGAGGACCACAACGAGAACGGACATACGCCGCTTATGGAGGTAACCGCTTATGGATGCCACGCCATTCCTATACTAGCTAGGGAGGATCCTCCGACCAGATGGGTGTTGATCCGGGCAACTGCTTAATAGTTGTTGTCGAACTGCTTTATATTGCAATCCCGCTCAAAAGTCTAATTGTGCGATGCAGGATTTTGTGTGACGTCAGATCATTAGTTCGTTTTTTTTTTGGGTTTTTAATCTTCCAATGACTTCTCCCGCTCTGGGTGAAGCGGGAGGGCGTGTCAGACTTTTACTGACTAAAACCCACCCGTGTTCCTTCAGTTGCTTGTGCCAGGGCCGCGGTAACTCTCTTTCAAATTTATCCGTGACCCAGACAGGCATGCTGTTACACTAGCTTTTGCCAGCAGGATAACAGGATCATATGACCTAAAGGTGAACGCGAACCTAGACGCACCGCAGGAGCCGCACGCACCTCAGTCATCGCATTTTAAAAATCTTTATATGAAATCGTATGCAACGTCACGCACCTATCCGCGCCGCACGACTCGCATTTCAGTAAAATGCTGTAGGTATACGGGTTCCACCAGCGCGTGCGGATGACGTCATCAAATTCAGCGTGTTCGATGTTTGCGCCGAGTGCGGTGCGGGCGGCGCGGAGAGGTCATCCGTATCCGTATACAAAATATTGATATAATAAGATGTACAGAAGTGGATACGATGACTGCGGTGCGTGCGACTCCTGCTGTGCGTCTAGGTGCGCGTTCACATTAAGCCAGGCCTTTGACTACCCATGCACCGAATTCCACACAAAGCCATTAAGACGCGGGTATATGAATAAAATAGATATTTCTTCTTGGCATGTTGGACATCACTACATCGGTGAAGAATAACATTGTAAGAAAACCTAGACTATTAACCCCATGTGTGCTTATGAGGTGGAGAGGAGCTCGTGGCTAAATAATAACAGCCGCACTGGTCGATCATCAAGGTTAAACAACGCTTGACGAGGTCGGTCCGTGTATGGGTGACCATTTCAACATACCGAGTTTCCTCCGTGCCTCGGAAAGCACGTTAAGCCGTTGGTCCCAGCTGTCATTTGAAGATCTTTGACAGTCGTTACGGGTAGTCAGAAGCTTGAGATCTGACAACAGTCTTACCAAGGGGTACCGTGTTACCCAGTTACTGGGTTGTGGTGATCAGATAGGCTATCGCTCCATGTAAAATACTGGTACCCAGCTGAATCCGGTAGACTGGAAGCCGACCCCAATATAGTTGGGAAATGGCTAGGCAGATTGATTGAGTGCTTATGAGGTGGATACACGCGAGAGTTTCGGTAATTATTATATGACCGGTTTATAAAGTCTGAAATCGCCAGTCACTCTTGTGCTTGGTGATCAATGCCGATGCCTTCCTTGTGTGAGGAGAGTTCTTTGCCCTACAGTGAAACTGACAGTATTATGGTATTATTAAATTCTCCCAGGTGACGAATATCAGAACAACACGTGTCAAAACGATTTTAGAACCATAGCACTAAATTGCAAATAGCATAGTCCACGGTTTTCACATAGACGCACGTAGTTCGTTTGGCGCCGACTTGCGGCACCATTCAGGAACTGTCTAAGTTTGGTTGCGAGGCTGCTCATTCTGAACTTGGATGTAACTTCTATCAGGAGTCAATGAACGACTAGACTGAGTGACTGTTGTTATTTTCTCGTCATCAGGATAATATAATATGAAGACCCTTAAAACCTTTGTTAATGGAGGTTGAATAAGCTAGACCTTACACCGAGTTCACTTTTGACTATAACGCACGCACTACTCGACACTAATCTCAATAAAACAATGTATTGACATAGATAACCGTTGCATAGTTACATTCCGTGTTTATCGCGAATCCAGCTCCAATGAATCATAAGTTACAATATGTTGTGTTTTCACACAGGTATTTTGTAGATTACACATAATTTGTTTGTGATTAGTGAGATAAAGTGCAGTTTTACATGTGCATTCTTTCCGAATCGGAGAAAATACTTGGTCTAGCAGTCTGCCCAATTTGATCGAGAAAATGTAGGTAGGTACTCCAGTGTTTATTGGCCGTATAGAAATTTTTTTCTCGTGTGTCAATCTATAGGTTTTTGGCGTTATCAATTACGTATTGTGTTGTGTTGAATTTCATATCTGTTTAATCTTTATCAGACGCTGTATAAAAGTGCATTAATTTATTTGTAAACAAACAGCGATTGCTCGCGTGGCATTTTTTTGTTGTTATTGATGTCTTGTGCTACCTGTGGATGGAAACCTGTCATTTTGATGTATCAACCAAAAAGACGCGATGACGTCTATGTGAAGTAATTACAAACTAGCTTCTGCCAGCGACTTCGCTCGCGTAAAAGAGTTTTCTTATCCCAAGGGAACATTATACCGGGATAGCCTATGTGCTATTCCAGACTATGATCTATCCCTGTGCCAAATTTCATCCAGAACCGTTAAGCCGTTCTAGCGTGATTTAGTAACAAACATAAATCCATCCATCTATACATCCAAACTTTCCCATCTTACTAATATTAATAAATAACACGATCTTTTTTCCTGTTACCAGGCGGCATCAGCCGGCCACGTGGGCGTAGCAAAGATCCTGTTGGAGCACGGCGCCGGCATCAACACGCACTCCAACGAGTTCAAGGAGTCGGCGCTCACGCTGGCCTGCTACAAGGGCCACCTGGACATGGTGCGCTTCCTGCTGGCCGCCGGCGCTGACCGCGAGCACAAGACTGACGAGATGCACACCGCGCTCATGGAGGCAAGCATGGACGGCCATGTGGAGGTGGCCAGGCTGCTGCTTGATTCAGGGGCGCAGGTTAGTGTGAGCATTACTTTATGTTATTAACACAAACACAAACACGCACACAACACAACATCACCCTCACCCTGTATACCCCTCAGGGTTACACAGAGGTGTACCTAATAGCACACACGTTTTGTCAGTTATGTCACAGATAATATAATACTAGCATACAGATGCCGCATCCCATACAAAGAAACCGTGCCGACGTATCTAGCGTTTTTCGTCTGATGATTATTTTTATAAGCACTTCGATCGCGTTCGATTCCGTTCCATGGCTATAGGTGGTGTTAGCAGCAAATAAAAGGGTTTTCTCGGTTCGTGTTTTTTTTTTTTTAAATACAATGATGATTTGTGTTATAGTATTTTTTTTGCACTTTTTTACAGTTTCATTGTACCAATGTATTACAATGCAAATTTAAAAAATCGAGTGAGTGGTATGCCTCAGAAATTTTAAACCGGAAATTTTTAATCTATTGGAATCAATTGAATTGAATTGAATTTTAAATGATACATTCAAATAATATTTGAAATGTGAATTTGAGCCCAAAATTCCATAATTTTGTGCTTAGGGGAGTTGATTAAAAAAGAACATACAATGTTTATGATCAATTCTAGAAAATGTTAATTTTACTCACAGTTTAATAACAAATCGATGCATATCGCGCCATCTAGTGATATTTATTTGAACAAAATTTTCTTTGTTAGCGCTGGGACCCCGTGGTTATGTTTAAGTTAATACAACCATTAACGCGAAACACTTACACAATATACATCTACTGTCATGCTCTATACATAAAATAAGACAACACTGGTATTCTAATTTTATGAGTAGAGCGGCACTTGTCATAATATCTTGTTAGCATAGTATTCCACCACTATTTCCCTTTTATACCTTGACGTTGGAGACATAATTTTAGCAAAGAAATAAAGCTCATATTATAATCCACAAATAACATCTTAGATCTAGATGTATTTGGAAATACGATAAACTAAACAGTCTCAATTACATGACGCATGGAGGTCCTTGAAATCGCCGTGTTCACATTTCATTTAACTGATTGGCTATTTCAATTTAAGTACCCTTGAACGCGTCACAGAATCAGTTGCATCCGGAACTGTGTACCTACTGCCACAGATAATATAATACTAGTATACAGATGCCTCATCCCATACAAAGAAACCGTGCCGACGTAACTCGCGTTTTTCGTCTGATTATACTGATTATTTTTTGTAAATCGATCACGTTCGGTTCCGTTCCACGGCGATAGATAGATCACCATCTATATCCGTGGAACGGAACCGAATGCGATCGATGTACAAAAAATAATCAGTATAATCAGTACAGTACGTCGGCACGGTTTCTTTGTATGGGATGAGACATCTGTATACTAGTATTATATTAGCTGTGCTACTGCTGGGTGCAGCTTCGAGTACAAATAAAATCTATCCATATTCATTTTTCCGCTGTATACCTTCTAAAATGAGCATTGACAATAATGACCGCCATTCTTGAACAATTAATATCTTTTTATATTTGTTTAGTTGATTTGTTATTTACTCTAAACCTTCTTTGTATAGGTGAACATGCCTACGGACAGTTTCGAATCGCCGTTAACGTTGGCGGCTTGTGGCGGCCATGTTGAGTTAGCGATGTTGCTGCTAGAACGGGGGGCTAACATCGAAGAGGTCAACGACGAAGGTTATACGCCGCTCATGGAGGCCGCTAGAGAAGGTACACTGCGTTTTATTGATTTTCTTTTATTCATTCAGGAGGTTATTGCTTCAAAGCCTTGTGGAAACATAATAGATTGGAATATGATAGTGTGTGCGTTTTGAAAACCTATTATTCGGTTTTAGCCTTTTTTCCATGGGGGTAGGCAGAAACTACAGAACGCCATCTTGTATGTTTAATTTCCTTCTACATTTTCCTTCATTTACGTTCTTACATCTATTCATACACGCACGCCGATTTTAAGTACTACGCACCTGGCCTTTCTGAAGAAAATCACTGATTAAGATCCGTGTATGTCCTTTAACTCGCGTTAGTGCAATAATGGCAGATTCATAAGGCCTAACTTTGTCTCTTATCCTAACCTGCTGCGAAATTTCATATCAGCTACTGTGAATGACAAACCAAAATCATATAATTGACATGAGATTTAAGAACAGAAGTATTCAGCAACAAGCTGCATGCATGTATTCTCTTTATACAAGATCACTCGTACATCTTTGGCATTATTCTATCTCGCCACCACCCTTGGTTGAATGCCGACGTTAAAACCACCTTATTAAATAAATTGTCCATTCCCAGGTCACGAGGAGATGGTGGCACTCCTGCTGGGTCAGGGCGCCTCTATCAACGCGCAGACGGAGGAGACTCAAGAGACAGCGCTGACACTAGCGTGCTGCGGCGGCTTCCTCGAAGTCGCCGACTTCCTTATCAAGGCGGGAGCTGACGCTGAGTTAGGAGCCTCCACTCCGCTCATGGAAGCTTCACAAGAAGGACATCTTGAACTTGTGCGGTGAGTAACAACATAGATTGCTAACACACACATCACATCATCAGCCTATTCATGTTCCCACTGCTGGGACACAGGCCGTGATCGAATTTTTGGTTCTAGGACATACCGGTTTCCTCACGATGTTTTCCTTCACCTTTTATGAGAGCAGTGGTGATGAAATAATTTACATAAAGCAAATCGCCTGCCTGGGTTCGAACCCACGACCTACAACTTGTAAGTCGCGGCCGATACCACTGAGCCACCACTGCTCTCGTGATTGCTAACACAACACAACTATATCAGTAGAAGCAGACTGAAACAGTAATGCTTTGTTGATGTCTTCTGTTGAAAAAGCAGAACTGCATATCCTCACTAAGCCTTCACTGTCCATCACTTTATGGTTGCATTGCACATACATTAACAGTTCATTGACCAGTATATTGCAGTATATTGTTACATTTAAGCACGTTAGCAGACGACATATAGCACAACAACGCTTAGCACTACAGCACAACATCTTCACGCAACGGGTGCCCAGCAATGACTTTGTTGTTGTTTTAATAAGTGAAATAATAAAAAAAATCTGTCTCTGTCACCGACCTAGACTAGAGTCAAGAGCAAACCCATCATAAATAAAAAAAAATAAAGATAATAGTACATTTCGTGTCGAGCATAAAAAGCCGAGATTTTAACACGAGCGATGTAGTCGAAACCTACATGCGAGTGTTAAAATAAAGTCTTTTTATACGAGACACGAACTATTCTTTTTCCACTACCTGATGAGCTTACTTAATTAAATGCAAATAAGTTCCAACAACAATTTATTAGAAACGTTCAGACTAAAAACCACAGAGGGTCTACCTTTTATAGCAGAACTTTTTATGTCATAATATTATTATGCATAACCATGGATAGCATAAACATAATTTCGCAGAAAAACGTTTGGCATACACTCATTTATCATACATTCAAACTCATAATTTTGTAAGTCAGAATCATCTTTAGGCATAAATTTCATATTGATAGTCATTAAAAGGCAGAACCATCATATGGCAGAAAGTTCACACTTAGAATCGTTTTTTGGCATACATTTCATATCCATATTAATTGAAGTACTCATCTATCACATTACAGATAATTCATAGTTTGAGTAATTTTGTATTTTTTACCACAATAAAAGATTGATTTGAACACAATTTTTTTTTGTGTTTTAATTCGCTGTATGAAGCATTCAAACATGCAAAAAAGCATACAACATGCATGATCATACACCATGCATGCAGCAAGCATGCAGCATTCAAACAAGCATACACCATGCATGCACCAAGCATGCAACATCCAAGCAAGCATGCAACATGCAAGCAAGAATGCAAGTGAGCATGTAGCAGGCATCGTTTCTGTCACGGCTCCGGCGCTGCGGGTCTCCGGCGGTCCCACGCGAGCTTATCGTCGCAGATGGTTTTAACGCTCACCGCCGCAGCTTCGGCTTGCTGGCCGACTTCACCGGCCAGCCTCGTCCGTTATTAAACCACCTGCTCCTGAGCTCGCAGGCCGCCTCGCCCCTACGCGCCTACGCGGGCTTAAATTACACTCTAGGGGTAGGGCAGACAAGACTACGTGGATTCGGTTTTGCAGCGATTCGTTTCTGTCACTAACTTTTGTAACACAACATATTGACTTTTAAAGACAGAATTTTAATTTAAGGTTAAAAATACTATTTTATAGAAATGCCTAGTAAAATTATTCCAAATGAATTTCTGCCATCTTAAATGTAAGCCATTGTAAATTCGGACATAGAAACATTCGGCCAAACAATAGTTATATTAAATATTTTTTATGCCTTAAGAAAGAATATTCGTTTATAGAAGATTATGCCAAGTGTGTTATGCCCAATAAATTTCGGAGTATCAAGATTCTGCCAGGTTGCGGGAACCCAACCACAGACTATATAGACAAAATCAACACGCACTTTTTCGAGAGGTAACAGGTTCAGTATCATTCCGCCATTTACATTATGATATCAAAACTCTATACAAAAGTCATTTCGTAACTGTTAATATGTAATTTTTTTATTTTTTTTCTTAATCTTGTGTCTAAATGTTCATAATTCGAAACGAATTTCTTAGGCAATGTGTTTGTTACATTATAGACAAGGTAGTGGAAAAAGTTATATTTATGCATAACTGTGTACATTAAGTTCTTAGTATGTCACATAATATCACAGCTTAAGAGTGATCAATGCTGTTGGTACAATAAATATATTTTTTATTGAACAGATATACAAAATATTGCTTAGCTATTTGAATGGTATAAGATATAGTTCTAAATACAGTTAAGGTGTCTGACCAGGCATTTGAGCTACTAATAGCAACGCATTTGCGATCCCCCTTGTATTGGATGGGTTATTTAACAGCATCCAACTTAATGAGCATATAGAGTTCTCGCAGCTGGGATACAGACCTCTTCTTTTCAAATGGTGAAAGCACCATTGTTACCCATCTAACTAGGTATCTATTTTGTTTGTCATTGCCATGTAGACGATATTATAACACAATTACTCGAAAACTGGCTCATACCTCACCATTTTCAGGCACACAATGCAGTGTATTACGCACTCTGGCATAAAAAAGCGACAGCCAGCCCCCACCTAGTCAAACACGGGGAGTGTCTGGACTTGCATCAAAATATACTATAAACACGCCCCATTCTTCCACAGCTACCTCCTAAACGCGGGCGCGGACGTGAACGCCCAGACTCAAACGGGCGACACAGCACTCACGTACGCGTGCGAGAACGGGCACACGGACGTAGCGGACCTACTGCTGCGCGCCGGCGCCGAGCTCGAGCACGAGAGTGAGGGTGGCCGCACGCCGCTCATGAAGGCGTGCCGCGCGGGCCATGTGTGCACCGTGCAGTTCCTTGTGGGCAAGGTAAATATGACGAACTTACTGGTTACACTTACTTGTGTATGAAGTGGCTCCTCAAAGTAAACCCTCCCTGAGGCTTCTGTGATAGATCTATTAATTAGATCAGTGTTTTTCAACCTGTGGGTCGCGAGCGCCTGGGGGGTCTCGAAGCCTCTGCTGGAGGGTCGCAAGAGGTCGCGAAAACTACCTGAGTAAAAAAACAATACAATATAAAAATACCAAAATCGCTATATGTATGCCTACAATATTTGAGGAGTTCCCTCGATTTCCATGGGATCCCATTAGATTCTGATATAGTGTCAATGGGACTACCTCGGGAGTGTACCCTTTCAAACACAAAAATAATTTTTAAAATCGGTCCACAATCGGCAGAGTAATTGTGTAAAAAACATACACTAAATAAAAAATAAACATACAATCGAGTTGAGAACCTCATCATATTTGAAGTCGGTTGAAAAAAAGCGAAGTGTCGGGGGTCGCGGAATATTTTTTCATACTATGGGGGTCGTGTCATGAAAAAGGTTGAAAAACACTGAATTAGATGATACAAGTTGATGAATATAAACTTTGCTGACAAAAAATATAATTCCCAAATACAACTCAGATTGTGACTTGTCATTTAATTTGTTGAGATCAAGCTAAAAATGCATCAATTTACTTACGCCAATATTATAATAATATCACGGTTGATTTTCCCCGAAATATAAAACACTATTATGATTTATTATATGTTGTTATTTTCACGCAGGGCGCCGACGTGAACCGTATGACCGCCCTGGGCGACCATACCCCCCTGTCCCTGGCGTGCGCGGGCGGCCACGTCGACGTCGTCAAGTTCCTGCTGGCGTGCGACGCGGACCCCTTCCGCAAGCTCAAGGACAACTCCACCATGCTCATCGAGGCCGCTAAGGGAGGCCACACGGCCGTTGTGCAATTGTTGCTGGACTACCCGCATTCGGTTATGTTGCCTAGAGGTAAGTCATACTTATCATTTGGATTTCGAATGAGTTTTGGGGTACCGATTGACTAGCATAAGAGAAAACGACCACCCTTGGTTGACTGGTTGAGAATGCCTAAGGCATTAAGTCCGCCAATGTGTGTGCATGAAGTTCTAAATAAATACAATAACACAAGCCTTAGTTGCTTGGCTGTGTTTTCGGCCAAATAGAGAACTGTGAATTTACTGGCTTTTTGTCGACATCTTCCTTATTACATGTCACATATTCCGTTTATAATTCTATAAACGGAATATGTGACGATATAAGTGTGTGTATATGATGACGAGTTTAAACCGAAAATCCATTTAGGTCAGGCCTCTAAAGTCCTTAACCATGTCAGCAGGTAACACAGCAGCAGAAGAGACGAGCGGTCTCAGCGCGGCGCAGGCAGCAGCCCTGGGGCTGTCGCACGCGGCGGCGCCGGCCGGGGCCGCGGGGGCTCGCGCCCTTCTGCCGGCGCACGCGCACACGCATCCCGCCATGCACCACCCCCCGCACCACCACCCACCCCAGGACCTGCCCACCAAGTTCTCCAAGGTCTACCTCGACGGTATGTGCACCACTAACTTTACTATTGTCAACGCAGCTTATAGCTGGCCCAGAAAGTGATAACGGATGAGCTGGACACTTTCTCAAAGGATTGGCCCAAAATCGCAAAGACCGGGGAAAGTGGAAGCCAGGGGAGGCCTTTGCCCTGCAATATAATGTAGCTTGTGAAATATAAAAATTGCCGACTAATACTGTCTTCCTGTGATTGTATCCATATTCTCTTTTATCTTGTGTTCTACTGTCGAGCAAAGAAAAAAAAACCTTTATTCGTTTGCCGATAACATGTCGTGATTAAGAGTAAGAGAGTTCGGATCAAAATGCCGGTAATGCAGCATTTCATGCCTTTGCAGTTGAACTACACAACAGTTTAGACATAAATGATTAATCATTAACGGCTTACTTTTGGTATAAGTCTTCGATCAATAATACACTAGATGACCAGTAAGCGCTTCAAAAACGGGCCGAAAAAATAAGAGCACTAATACGGTTGTGTACGGTATTTCAAATTAGTATTGTCCAAGTATAGCCAATGTTAGGGCCTCAAAAAGCCGCAGTGTGTGTTCAAAAATTGTGCAAATAATCACCGTAACACCAAGATTTTGGCAGAAATATCTTTTTCTGTGTAAGTTAATATCATCAAGTGTTTTTCATAAAGTAAACTCCGAATTAAATAGTAAATATGAACCAATTACCAAATATTGTGGTTATTTGACCAACGTTTGCGTCGAAAACGCGCCAACTATTCTAACAATCATCAACTGTTCTGAAACTTTGTAATTTAGACTTTAAACCATGTGTGTAAGATATAAATTTGTTTTCATTTATTTTGAACAGCGAAGAAAGGTCATAAATTTTTTATTGCTTTTTGTACATAGCTTTGTGAATGCAACTTTAAACTTTGCATTAATTTATATTTATTTCAACTAGAATTCTTAGAATTACGAGGAACACAATTGGCTACAGTTTTAAAGAAAAGTTTTGTATAGGACTGTGTATTCGGGTCTTTGTCTTGGATGTGAACTCACAATTAAAGTTCTGATGTCCCCTCGAACCTAGCACAAACTAATCTAATTTCTCAGTGACCTGTTCATAAACATCGTTAGTTCATCAACCATATTATAAACCTACAGAGCGTGGCGTGGCTGGTCGCAAGAAGGCGGGCACGTCGGTGGCGGCCGGAGCGGCCGGGGCGGCGGGGCCGGCGGGCGCGGCCACGGGCGCGGCGGGCGGGGCGGGCGCGGGCGCGTGCGCGGACGCCAACAAGCACAAGTGCACGCGCAAGCAGCGCGCCGCGCCGCCGCACTCCGACCACCACCTGCCGCCGCCGCCCGACATTCTCGACGACAACGTATGTACCGCCCCCCGATACATGTGACACACGCCTGCATAACGTGCGCTTCCTTAAAATGCTTCTGGAAGGTCAAGTTTTCATCAAAACGGAGGAACAAAATGTTGATTATATTTCACATAGGGTGCATTCACACAGAAAGCTGGTGCGAACAAGTTGTCAAGCCACCAACCAGCACCAGAAAGATCTCTGATCTGATCTAAATTAGTCGGCGTCGCTTCGTGCTAATTAGTGTTGATTAACCGGCACTAGCCGCTTACTTGCTTTGTAAATGCACCCTTAGAGCGGTTACAAAGTAAATCTGCGCGTATAAGGTCGTTTTTGTACGGTTGTGAACGACCGTTTACCGCACGCCCGTCTCTGTCGACCGTAGACGAGCATAGGCTACTGTCTATCCCACCAATGTCGGTAAACAAAAACGCACACAAGTACGTTGTAACGCTAAATTAGCGCGCTTATAATGCGCGAACATGCGAACCTAAGCATAAGCCTAGGTACGTAATCGACCCCCCTTAATTCAACATAATAATCTATTGGCTTCTTCAATCCTGACCTCTTCTCCGCTTTGGTAAAAACCGAACCTTTTACACGTCAGATTGCAATGCGACACGAACACATTAATGAAATAACATTTTGTCCATTATTTCACTATTGTCACAATGCATACTGTCAACAAAATGCTCTCTAATTCACGTTGAATAAAGATTAGACGGAAAAATAATTTGTTTACGGCAAAACATATAATAGCATATTGCAAGTTTGCTAACTGCGTACATACATTACACACAGTTGCCCTTTTCCCACAGACAACTACTAGTTTACCAAGAATGACGTCCGCCATCGATTTGTGTGAAATTGTACGACTTTATACTTCAATACTAATAATATTACAATTACATACAAATTGATGTTTGTACTCAGTTCGTAGTTCAACGTGAATTATTGCTTAGATTGCAAATAATTATCAAATACATATTACAATTGCAATGATATTATTATATTGCTCATAAACTTGCAAATACTAAACAACAATATAATACTCACAACGGATCTTTGTGTCTCTGAAATGGCTGCAAGACCCTGCGCAGTAACTATTTTTTTGTCAATGTCGAAAGTGAAGACAGCATTGTATAACTATCTCTTTCACTCGCTTACGTTTGTCGCATCCTCCTATCTCGCTTAGGGTCAATTTATACTAGCGCAGAGTCGAAGCGCATCGAAGCGTCAAATTAAATATCAACACCGACGCAGGCCAATTTCCACGCGATACGCGAGGATGCACGCGCAACAATCAGCGTTGTTCAACCTCAGACGCGCGAATTCCGAAGAACGCGCGCGTCTTTTTATAATCTCAGAAGTAATGTGTGCGTTACGCTTTGGATTTAAGGTTGAATTTGTCATGTTCTGTTTTGGATAGTCGCTTCGATGCGCTTCGACACTGCGCTAGTATAAATTGACCCTTACTCTATGCAGTATACTCGATGGCAAACTGTTTCTTGCGCAATGGTTGGTAATGCCAACATCAGAGATACAAAGATCCGCTGTGACTAATATACTAACATTTACCGACGTTTTGATCGTTTTACTATGATGGCTGCCAAAATCCTTAATTGGTACCTAATTACAGAATCTACACAAGAAAAAGGCCGTAACCATGGTGTAAAGAGCTCAAAACGTCCATCAACTAACTCTTTATAAACAAATTAGGGACAATATTGGCGATTAGCTTCAATCCCCCACAGTTCATACTAAAACTAATAATGTAACAACTGATTTCAGAAGTTTATAGTTTAGTTTGGTTTCGTAAAACTGACATATTGGTTGAAAATATTTTGTCGAAAATCAATCGATTCATACAATATTTCAAGTAAATTATGTATGTGTGTTTATATTTTGATAAACGCGTCCATGTTGCAGGAGAAATTGTTCCTAGTGTGGGGCAAAGTTTAAAAAAACTAATAAGTTTCAACCACAGCCTAATGGCTCCAATATTTTGAGATACCAATTATTGTTACATTAAACTTCTGAATATTTGGTAAAGGGCTTTACAAACTTATACTCTAGTTGCATAACTAACCTCTTTGAAGTTTTATTTTTCCAACTTATATCAATGTCCATGCAAGTATCTTTATGTGAGAAAAAAAAACACCTGTATCCAGACTTTTGTAATACCACTTGCTTTTCAAATTCTATCCCGGGATACTGGCTCAATTCCTTGAAACTATACCATGGCTTCTAAAATGTATAATTATTTCGGGAAAAACACCGCGGCAACCCTGCCGGAGCTATGCAGCTAGTGTATTCGATTGATTTTACTTCTTTATTCATAAACAAAAAGTAAATACGTTTTATGACGAAAATTCAATGATTTTGTAACATTTACTTGATCTAGAATGTTTGTGAATAAAGGATATAATCTTTGGACATTTGTGTTGGTAACTAACCTAATATCGTAAAGCTTAGCTCCTATATGCCTCTCATTTGTATTAATTTTTCCAAATTAACCATTGCGCCCCCACCTAATGTATAATATTGATACATATGTATATTGTTGGCTTAATATCACGATTCTATCATTTCATTTCTATTTGCTTGCTTCCCACGGTGTAGATTTGCCACCACGCCATGGCTAAGGTATCTCTCCCGCCGGGGTTTACGTGGAAGGATGTTAACAAGAAAGTTAAAATTAAATGCCAGATTAAAAATAAATGCAACGTGAGTCACACTATAATTACATTCACTATGCTAACTCAAGTAAATTGTGTACAGCGGCGTCGCACACGTAGACCTGATTAACGTTACGAGCGTAAGAGTAGAACTCACTGCGTGGTTCTCGGACATCCTAAATACTAATATGACGGTAGTTGTGAAGGGAATTGTCAGTTTGTTAAACTTTTTGGTGGTGGGAACATTGTGGTGAGTTGTCTCTTTCGGTGGGGTTAACCGGCCAGACGTAGCACGGAGTGCGGCGCCGCGTGACCACGACTGACGTGCGTTTGTTACAGCGGGACCCGCGCGACTGCCTGCCCGAAGCCGATCGCAGCCTGCTCGATTTGCCCGACCCTGCAGGTATGTACCAAATATCATTAAACCTTATAGGCATTGTTATAATGTCGTTGCAGTATGCATAAGTGTGGGAATGCTGTTCCAGGCGCGGTGGATAGGTCTTTTAAGATATGACTGGAGGATATTTCATGAAAATGCATTATAAAAGAGAACATAATATATCAGTTTATTTTAGAAGTGGGAGCTGTGTTAGTTGAGTATTTTATATTTGCATGATATATCATACAATTAAAAATACACAACTTTACCTTCATTCTAGATGTATTCTAAAATAAATCAAGTCTACCTGAACAATGTTCCCATAATGTTGCATACTGTTTCAATAAAATTAATGAAAACACTGATTTATAAATCAGCTGCTTTGAATGAAGAGTGTTAAGTTTTAAGTAATAATAAAGTAAACGGTGACGTTGTATGTGAAGGTCCGCCGACGCTCGCCACGTCGGCGCTGCACGCCTTGGACCTACAGTTCTGCGCTCAAGGCAAGTCCGAACGTCACCCGTCACCCATACAGCATTGTGTTTATGTTTGGCTTCACGCATTCTGTTCCACGTTAGGGCGCAAGACACAGCGGCTAAGGGTTTAATTAGATTTGCATGCACAGATATGCATTCAAATGTTTTATTGTCTCTTTCATCATCATCATCGAGAGTAAAATCCATTCACACGTAAAAACACTGTCGTTGTGAATGAAGGCGGATACTTGCGACTTTTCTGTCTAGTAAGATTCCTTCTAAGAAAATGTCGACAGACCGATACATGCGGGTCCGTGCGTGTAAAGATGATTTCATCCTCTATGTTCTGTGTTACTCGCATACGCTATACACTTGGGGTCTGTTGTGACCCTGTAACAAATTAATCCATCATAATAACCATTCAATAATCCCATCCTTTCTTCTGTGTATGTAAATACGTGTTTACTGCATCAGCCTGAAGTGTGTCGTTGCTCATCATGGGAATCCTTGTTTTGTTATTAGTTTTATGAAAAAAAAAACTTGCAATTTCAATTTGACTATACCATGAGTTCTAGACCTGCCTAATTCATATTAAATAAATGTTAACATTCACAAAATATTCCTAAATACAGTTAACCTATACTAAACGAGAATCGTTCAAGGGTCATGGCTGCAATCCGAAACCATTGAACTATTATGGTCATTGAAGAAAATAATCTTAATTTCGCTTGTAACGGGCATAATGGTTATGTACAACACAATGCTAATATTCTTTAAATGTCAGCTATAGTAACATAAAGACGTCTAATAAAATAGTGTCCAGCAGGTCAGTCGTTTATCCTTTGGCCATTACTTGCGGGCTTTCTTGGCACTATTTCATATGCCATCTATTTGTGACTGTATTAAAACTCATCAAAATATTGATCAGGTAAGTGGGTTATAGTTCCTTGTGAAATATGACCAGTTTTATTCTTATACAGAGTAGTAATAGTAGTTTTTCGATGTAGGTGTAACGACCATTCACCCGCCGACGACGCCACCGTACCCGCCTCCGCAACACCAGCAACTGTTCCCAGTGCAGCAACTAGCTACTAACCTCAACCAGGTGTGTAAACGCGTAATCTATACTTATATTGTGACTAGCTTCGCCCGCGTAAGAAGTGTTATATCATGCCAAGAGAACTCACTATCGGGTTAAAAAGTATCTTATGTCCTTCCCAGGGCTATTTCTATTTCCATATCAATTTAATCTAAATCGGTTCAACCAGTCATGAAAGGTAACAAACAAACAGAGTAACTATAATGTTAGGATGTATATTCAGGTACAAAATCGAATATTCGACCTAATTAATAGACGCCGCAAAACATTAAGGGCCGGTTTTTCAATAGTCTGATAACTTTTAACTGAGGAATAAAAATGGTGGTTTGACATATTTTCTATACAAAAGTTGTCAAACCGCCATTTTTATTCCTCAGTTAAAAGTTAACAAACTATTGATAAATCGGCCCTAAGTGGTGTATAATAAAGTATACAATAAATAAATAAATATCCGGTAGGTTACTGTCAACATCTGAATACAAAAAATATTATCTGTCTAGTCCACAGACATAAATCTAACTAGATAACGCAAGTCCCTCCATCTGTATGAAAACCAAGTGTGCCACTTTTTCACACACAATTTATAAACAAATTTACTTACCAATGAAAGAAAACATTTCTAATGCCTCGGCCAACTTTTTCTATACAGTATTTACAGCTCATTATGGTATGTAAAGGCATTTTTCTGGATTTTGGTAGATCGGTGCCAATAATGCTAAATGAAAAGCTCAAATTACGATCATCATTGATCGTAATTTTACTTCGTTTTTTGACACGCGAAGTACATACAATCGCGTCATCTAGTTAGATTTATATCTGTGGTCTAGTTCTATTTCACAACTGTAGACAAGCACTCCGTCCATAGTTGTCTTATAAACCATTCAATTTGCAGTACACCATATCATCATACCTCTGCTGACAAACTAAATTTGAAGAGAGATATCTAACTTTTGTTATCTAGAGGCTGAATATTTAATGAGCTAAAAACGCGTCGGTGTAGGTGTCTATGAAATGCACTGAACAAAACGCATTATTGCACCAATGTTAAAATAAAAATACATTTTAATTAAGGAAGAAATAATAACTGATTTCTCGAACTATGCTGGAGTGTCGGAATCCCCAAAGATTGTGTCGACTTTGCCATGATTATAAGTAAGCCGTATTCCACTATTGTCTGTCTCTTTTATTACATTCGGAATGAAGGTTATAGATCTCTAGGTATTAATGTCGTTGCACATTATAGAACACCCCGATACAAGAGCGTCCGCGCGCCAAGGTCTCACGTAAATGCTCCAAGTTTGGTTGCAAGTTCCTCCTGCTCGACGCGTTACAACGGCTCGGCCAGCACATTAGTGAAGTGGGTGCCGTCGCGGTAATATTCGCGAGTTGTTTGCACCATAGAATCCTTGATTACTGTACGGCGTATCTTCCTTAGTAACTTTCGGTATTCTAGCACTTCTAGCTCCATTTATTACATAAATCAGTGTATTGTTGAATCGTGATTAGAGCCAAGTATTTTGATACCATGTATGTATACATCTAGAATATGTTGACCATCATCACGTTATTCACGGTGATTTCATTGGCAACCTTTAGGGGGTGAAAATAATAATGAATATAACAAATTTCTCGATGGGGCCAACTTTCAAAATATGAAGATAACATATTTGTTCCCTACACATTGCCGAGTTAAGTACACAATTTATTGTACATCTGTTTTTTTTTTCATATTTCACAATAAGTCCCTTAGTGAAGGTTGTTTATAATCATGAGTACTTTCACCCCTTGAAAGATTGCCAATGAATTAAGTCACCACGTCGAACCCTTTACCTGTTTCTACACAAACTGATTTTCTTTTCAATTTACAGCACCAACTGTTGGAATTGCAACAACAGCAATTCCAGCAGCTAGCGGCTCAACAGCAACAACAACAGCAACAGCAGCAGCAGCAACAAAAGAAACAGCAGCAGCAACAACAGCAGCTGTATGTGCAGGAGTTGCAGCAGAGGCCTGAAGCGTTTGCAGCGCAGGTGAGATTCATTTTACCTTTCAGGAGGTGTATTATGACTTGACTATCTGATCGCTATCATTTTTTCAGTGTAAGTGATGGATAAATAGTACATTTCGTGTCGAGATTTTAACACTTGTGTTAAAATAAAGCCTTTTTATGCGAGACACGAGAGATTCTTTTTCCACTACCTGATGACCTTACTTAATTAAATGCAAATAAGTTCCAACAACAATTTATTAGAAACGTTCAGACTAAAAACCACAGATACATACAATTCACGCGCGCTTTTTCGAGAGGTAACAGGTTCAGTATCATTCTGCCAGTTACATTATGATATCAAAACTCCATACAAAAGTCATTTCGTAACTGTTATTATGTAATTTTGTTTTTTAAATTTTTATTTTATAATCTTGTGTCTAAAAATGTTCATATTTCGAAACTAATTTCTAAGGCAATGTGTTACAAAATAGACAAGGTATTGGAAAAAATATAAAACTCGTTACAGGAGCAAAGACTGCGTTTTATCGAGTTGGTTTTGTTTGGTGTATAGTTGGTGGACGCGCAGACGGGCGATGACGCAAGCGGAGCGGGAGCGGGCGTGGAGGCGCGCGAGCTGGGCGCCGTGCTCGCCTACCTGCAGCGCGAGGTGCCCTCCCTCGTGGCGCTGCCGCCCAACGAGCTGCGCTCGCTTGTGCTGCAGGTACGTGCCGCCTGACTACAACGACTGCTTGCTAACTGGGATAAAACGAACAACAACTTTAAAATCTCAAATATATTGGTCTAAATGTAGGAGGGTAGTTTCGCACTACACAATGCATATAGTTAGCATTTTGTGCCATAAGGTAGAGGAAAACGGCTCTGCTGCAGCAGTATTCCGACAAATGTCTTGACAATAAGAATTTTTGCAGTTTTTTTTTTACAAAAATCTTTGTATAGGATTGTTGATTCATATTCATCAGTCTCAAAAACCAAATATAAAAAATGCCATAGTTTAGCCACTAAACACAAAGGGCCACGTTTATAAAAATCTCGATGCTGCTTAGCAACTAGTTACTAGATTCTCAATTAATTTTTCTATAGACAATCCAAATTTAGAACCTGCTAAGCATTTGCAGCTTTGAGGACTTGATATACGCCACTGCTGCCTCGTTATATGTAGCCACCTACTGGATCCAAACTCTCTAAGGGTTAAATAACCATTGACTTGTAAGAAGGAGAGTTGCTAAACAGTATCGAGTTTTTTATAAACAAGAGGAGATAATCGGAGAATAAATGTGTGATCTGTTTCGGCATTTATTCTCTGAATGATGAGGGCACGGCGCAGGTGATGCAGCAGAAGTCGCACGAGATCCTATCGTCCAAGTGCGCGGAGGACGGCAGTGCGGGCGTGGCGGGCGCCGGCGCCGAGGGCGAGGGCCACGAGCGGCACGCGCGCCGCCTGCTGGAGGAGGCGCTGTCCGCCGACTGGCCGCGCCAGGACCACCACCACCACCACCACCATCATCACCACCATGTTGACGTTATGGTGAGATTAACTACACTTGAAATACTACTACTACTCGGCTTTTGTGTCTCGTATGTTTTTTTAGCAAAAGAGACTAATTTCAAAACTGACACCATTCCTGCTGGTTTATCACTTTCACCCAGTTTTAGAGAAACGTGTTTAACATGATAAGTTTGGATGTTTTTTGTCTTACTAAAATACCCTCATTATATCCACAGGCCAGCAACGGTTGCCAGTTCCGGGTTCGTCCATCCTCGCCTTCGGGTAACCTGGAGAGCGGCATCATCTTGACGCGCGCCGACAACGACATCGTGACGGTGCCGGTGTCGTCGAAGCAGCCGCCGCAGCCCGCCCAGTCTGATCTCCAGCCGCATTTCGCACTGCCACCGCCCACGGGAAGCGTGTTTGACGATTATAGGTAAGATTTACAAGACGCATGACTGCTCGGCAAATTCACGATCGTTGTGCTTTCGACAGCTATCAACATTTCTCCCTTTACTGAGTGTTCAGAAACAGGATCAGATCTTCTTTTCATTTCTCCCTTTACTGAGTGTTCAGAAACAGGATCGGATCTTCTTTTCTAGTCGATCGAAAACTCTTTAGATATTTTGGGATCAGTAGGCAGCCACGCCAATAGCATCATCAGTGGCGTTCATTAGGTCCTCTAAAGTGCAGGAGTACGGGCACTTTGAGTACACAAGCCTGAACTTGTTAGTAAACCTCAGAAACTGTAGGTAGTACGCTAAATAAAACGCGCGGGTCTATCTTCGAGGTAACCAACACTAGCCGAAGTTGGTCCGTGAATACGTGACACCTACGTGGCTTGGAAAGCATGTTAAGCTGTTGGTCCTGCCTGTCATATGTACATGTCAGTATTGTGTTAAGAAGTTAAGTTAAGACGGGCTGGTGTCCGCAACTCCACGTCTAAGCGAGTATTTTGCGTACGGGTGGGATTCGTCTTCCTCACTCGATCCACCCCAGCTCCTCGAGGAAAGCCAGCAGCGCCTTGGTGTAGCCAACTATCCCCTATACCTGGATAATCGAGGAATTTGGCCCTGTAACCAGCGATTACTGGGCAGCTTAGGAGCAGGTGTGCTCCTGCCTCGTCCTCCTCCATGCTCCTCTCTGCACAGACCCACTGTGCAGAGTCGGTGATCCCTAAGACAAAACGATGCTTGTTAAAGCTCCCATGGCCAGTTGTTACGGCTGTGACTGCACGTAGCTGTGGTTTAGTCAGTCTTAGGGCTTTCTGCGTAAACCGGTCATCTAAAGAGGGAAGTGTCTCCTTGGCCTGCCTGCACTCGCTGTGGTCATGCCACAATTTGTGGTGCTGTTCTCTGGTGCGCTTCCTTACCAGATTGCGTAGATAACCGAAAGGTAGTGGTACAATGGGTTCTGGTCCCACCGCCGCCATACTGGAACCCCTTAGGGCCAGCTCATCCGCTGCATCATTACCTCGAGAATCGCTGTGCCCCTTGATCCATTGAAAGGTTACTTTATTATGTGTACCGACCTGGTTCAGGCGTTGGTGTCATTCGTATATCAGCCCAGAGCTAACCGAGTGGCTACTCAGTGCCTGCAGGACGGCCATGCTGTCCGAGAGAATGCGTATAGGGAAATCCTTAACCTTCCTGGCTAGGATGACCAAGTTAGAAAGCATAGACCCAGACCCTCCCCCGCGTGTTATGAAGTTACTGGTTTGTGGAATTCCAATAGGCAGTTACTTCATGTGAAATACGGGTACTGTTGGGAATTGTGCCCAACAGTTCGGGCGGCCGGAGCGTGCCTGCTACGCTGCACACATATCTGCGTGACCGGTCGACACCTCTTCCTAAAATCTAATTTGTTTCTCCGGAGCAGTTGATTTGTAATTATAACGGCATTAAAACTATTTGCCTATTTAATACCGTCCACTCATTTCATCCACGAGCTAACATTGATCCGGCTCGAAGGACCACAATGTTAGCTCGTCGACTGTCGCGGTGGAGTCCGTGGTAGCGAGTGGTTCACTGAGCCGCGCCGCGTCACCGCCGCAGTGCGCGCTCACACATCGATGCCGTGTGGGTCACGCAGATGTGTGTGCAGCGTAGACTGAACGCTCCGGCCAGTTAGACTGGAACCAGATCCAATATAGTTGGTACAACGCAAGGTAGACTGATAGATTCTCTTATCTGAGCCTGATGTCTGTTGCGGGAATCAACTGGATGCGAGGTCGGTCAATGTGGCGATACTTAGGGGACCTCTTGCGGTTAAAATAATGATGATGATAATGAACCAGAAATTATTTACTAGGAATGGATGCACTCCTTTTTCCGCACTTAGACTCCCATTTGTTCCGTAGTGCGTGCAGGCCTCCTCTCTGTGAGAGGCAATGGGCCGTAAACCACCACGCGGGCCCAGTGCGGTTTGGTGGATGTCATATGTCTTCGAATTTTTGGTTCTAAGACATGCCAGTTGCCTCACGATGTTTTCCTTCACCGTTTTGAGAACAGTGGTGTTGAAATAATTTACAACAAGTAAAGCGCTTGCCAGCGTTCGAACCCACGACCTACAACTTTTAAGTCGCGGCCGTTACGACTGGGCCGCCACAGCTCCCTATATTTACTAATAATAGTGTATGTATGTACAGACCAGCGTCGTACGCGCCCCCGCCGCACAGCACGGACGGGCCGCCCATCGTGCAGCTGCAGCACATGCCGCGGCACGGCCCGCCGCCGCAGCCCCAGCCGCAACCGCAGCCGCACGCCAAGCGCGAGCAGCCGCACCATCACAACAACGCCTCTTCCGCCGCCAAGAAGAAGGTAGCTATAACACTAGAAGAACGATATCATTTAATGCTGATTTTTCCTAAATGAAACTTTATTCTCTGGCTTTCTGAATAAAAAAATATAAGTTCAGTGTTTTTCAAACATTACTTCTCCCTGAAAACCTGACAAACTGGCATTAAAGTGGGGGTTGACACATCCTAAACGTCACACACTCAATTCAGAAACAGGATCTTTATTCGCAGATAAGTTTGACGCTTAACATATAAAAGGTGCTAAACATCAGTTTTATTACATGCACAATTATTAATTATATCTCATGATGGAGAAACTAGCCAAATAAATATTCATTTAACTGGTGAAACTTTTATCTGTCTGAAGTCCGATGTAGTAAATCGATAATCTCAAGAATGGCTGTTAACATGTTATAATTTCCGTGCTCAGGGCCGGTTCGCGGGCTCCGGGCGGGGCTCGCGCGCGGGCGAGGCGTACGGCTCGGCCACGCCGCCCGCGCCCGCGCCGGCCGCCTACTGCGCCATGGACGTGGACGGCGAGACCGACTCCAACCACGACACGGCGCTCACGCTGGCCTGTGCGGGCGGCCACGAGGACCTGGTGGAGCTGCTGCTCAGTCGCGGCGCCGACATCGAGCATCGGGATAAGAAGGTACACACCACAAGCTTCAGACCATTGGTTGTTGAATCTTTTTAATAGTCTTTAGAGAGAAGAGAATCTTTAAACAGAAGATCAAGTCTTTTACTCAAAAAACGTTAAAATGCACATCGCAATCTCATCTCGGCGACAATGTCAAAATGCAGGGCAGGTGAGATGTATTTGACAGATTTTGATTAAAAATTTAAAGAAAGCATTCCTTAAAAATAGGTGAGGTTGCCCCACTTAACAATCCTGAATTTTTAACATAAAAAAACGTTGAAATTTCTTTAAAAAAAGTCACCAGAAGGCCTTACTGCGAGTTTTTACTCTCGCTCAATCACGCTAACGTAAAAGTCAATTTGTATTGAAACTGGATAAGTGCCTTCTGGTGACGGTAAGATGAAACCACTTTTTTTGTATACGTTTTGACATAGAGATCGCTTATGATCACAAATGAGTACATTAAAAAATGTCTTTTCTAATGGATCAACCATTAGCAAAGACGTTTATTTAGTTTTGATAGCAACTCAGTTATGTCTCCCCGACTACATCGCAGCTAGATTCCCTTTTGTATGCATAAAACTAACGCATTTTCCTTCCCCAGGGTTTCACCCCGCTAATCCTAGCGGCGACGGCCGGGCACGACAAGATCGTGGAGATCCTGCTGAACCACGGCGCGGACATCGAAGCGCAGTCGGAGCGCACGAAGGACACGCCGCTGAGCCTGGCGTGCAGCGGCGGCCGCTACGAGGTGGTGGAGCTCATCCTCAGCCGCGGCGCCAACAAGGAGCACCGCAACGTGTCCGACTACACCCCCCTCTCGCTGGCTGCCAGTGGCGGCTACGTTAATATCATTAGGTTGCTGCTCACGCATCAGGTATGTTCATTATTATCTTCTTCGTGTCGATGATTGAATGTTCTTAACTTATATGTCCCTCGACCAGTACTCAGCCACGTCGACCGTCTTAGTGCTGTTCTCGTAAAGGTGTTTCATGGTTCAGGTGTTTTCGCACAAGAGAGGCGCCATCGTTTATGACCATAGCTTGTATCTTTACACTGGTTAACGAACATCAAATTGGATAGACAGAACAATTACTCAGGGACTCAAATCGTTAAGCATCGTTGTCTTTTTTTTTTTCTGGATGGCCACCTCTGTAGATTCTGGCTTATTAAAAATGGCTGTATGATGGAATAGTCGCAAGTAAACTCTGTTAAATAAATGGGCAACTATGTTCAATAGGCATTCTTTCGGCCTTACAAAAACTACTGCCACGAAAACCACCAATTTATATCAAGTAATGAGTAAATCTATCAAACTTTTCTTACCATTATTTGTATTGTGCAAAGAACTAACATTGTTCTTCTCTCTCCCCAGGCTGAAATCAACTCCCGCACCGGTTCAAAGCTAGGCATCTCTCCCCTCATGCTGGCGGCTATGAACGGGCACACGGCGGCGGTTCGCCTGTTGCTGGACTGTGGCTCCGACATCAACGCGCAGATCGAAACCAACCGCAATACGGCGCTCACGCTCGCCTGCTTCCAAGGTACCAATGATAGCCATGATTTTCTAAGATATAAATCTAATTTATGTCTTTGATTGTCCTCCCTGCTCAGTGTTTTTAAACTTATCCAGAAAACATAAACCACGACGACCACGGTGTCTGCATTGATTCTGTCGCGTGTATGCCTTGATGTATGCGCGATGCTGAATCTATACCGTCGCGCGTTGCAATTGCGTCTTTATTGATGCGGGTTGATAAACGTCGCATCAAAGTTTCTTCACCATCTCTTGAATGTCCTTGTAATGTTACCCCACCCGCAGGTCGACACGAAGTAGTAAGCTTGCTGCTAGACCGCAAGGCCAACGTGGAGCACCGCGCGAAGACCGGCCTGACGCCGCTCATGGAGGCGGCCAGTGGCGGCTACGTGGAGGTGGGGCGCGTGCTGCTGGACAAGGGCGCCGACGTCAACGCGCCGCCCGTGCCTTCGTCCCGCGACACCGCGCTTACCATCGCCGCTGATAAAGGACACACCAAGTTCGTGGAGCTGCTGCTGCAGAGGTTAGTCCTGTCTTCCTCTTATTCATTGCTGAAGATCGTACCCATCTTGGAAAGCTTTGACGTAGTCACTGATGAGCCGCTTTTAAGCCACTCTGTCTTTGGCTTTTCTCAGGGTAGTGCTCTGTTTCACTGAGTCCCGTAATCTTGATCTTAACAGCAAGTAGGTGGACGTCCGGGTGGTCTTATACCGCTTAGCTGAGACTGTTATGTACCAAAGGTAGCGCCGCGGTGAGGGAGAAATGTTCGCGAATCCATAGAGGAATGACTAACATTTCACTACACCCCACATTGCACAGCTATCCCAAGTGACGTCTTAGGCCTGTAGAAATAGAAATTGTCTAAATTGGGTTGGGATCAGATCTTGCTTTATTTGTGTCAAGTTGTCTGTAAGTAAAGTATTTTTACTTATAGCAAGACTTCGATATTACTATCGATATTTTCATCAATTTGCAACCCTAATCATGTTATCACATACATTGATTTAGAGAGGTTCCCGTCATTCGGCATTTGTGCAACATTAGCGCACAAATTTAATAAGCGCAATATTTACAGGTATAAGTGCTATTTCCTGACAAAGATACGTCTATTTATCTCAGCCTCTCAAGGTTTCATGGAGTCTTTGTAAATTTATTATGTTTGCTCTTACAGGCGAGCGGCAGTGGAAGTAAAAAATAAGAAAGGCAACTCCCCCCTTTGGCTGGCGGCTAACGGCGGACACCTCGCGGTAGTCGAGATGTTGTACGCTGCTGGCGCTGACATCGACTCACAGGACAATAGAAAAGTGCGTACTAACACATTATCTTGCTACAGGGTGACTTTTCATTCGTTACCTATCTCTCAAGGGTGAAATGTACTTATAAATATTACAATTTTACTGTTGATTGGGCCCTATTTACCCGACTGCCGAAGGAGGGTAATGTGTTTATCAGTCTATGTATGTATGTATGTATGTATGTATGTATATATATATATATGTATGTATGTATGTTTGTTCCTATGTGGCGTTCCAGAGACCAAACGCGTTGACCGATTTTGATGATTCATACGTCAATCGATTCGTCTTAACCTTGCGAGTGTCATAGGCTACATTAAAATTGGAAAATAGAAAAATGGCCATATTGTGGGGGGCCAATTTTATTTTTTCTTCCAAACCCATCGTGTGGGGTAACAAAATAAAGGGTTTCAAGAGGTGATTTCAAAAATATATAACACTAATATATTTAAATGTACCTAATTCGAAAAAAATGTCAACTAAAAAGTTATAAATAAAAAAGGTAATTAAAAAAATCAAAATACCCGACTGCTTAAAAAGCGAACTAAAAAGACGTAAACAAGAAGAAAATCATGCTGTGCAGTCGGAGGATACATCTGGTTTTGGTCCGCCAGCTCGCGAATATGTATCCTCCGACTGCACAGCATGATTTTCTTCTTGTTTACGTCTTTTTAGTTCGCTTTTTAAGCAGTCGGGTATTTTGATTTTTTTAATTACCTTTTTTTTTTCGTGTTTGTTTACATACATTTGCCAGACTGAACAGAGAACAAGACTTTCGTTTTTCAAATTTTACAGTTCATCCCTTAGTATTATTTTTTTAAATTCATGAGTAATTTCGTCCCGAGAAATATAAGAATAACAAAAATCACGCAATAAGTAACAATAATGTTTTAATTGTAGGTATCATGCCTAATGGCTGCCTTCCGTAAGGGCCACACTAAAGTGGTCAAGTGGATGGTCGGCGTAGTTACGCAGTTCCCCTCAGATCAGGAAATGACAAGGTAAGTACTACGACATTTTTAAAGCTCAAATAAATATATTAGAATGAAACCAGACCTTAATCGATCGATGATAATTATGTTGTTTGACGACATTGACCTAATTAAGTTACGTTTGAGGAGGTGATATAGTAGTGAGTCGATACGTTTTCGATTGAAAGTCTCCCCACACACGTTAAGATTTCTATATCAAGGAATAATCGTGAGCGTGACGTATCACTCTTCCAGGTACATTTGTACAATCTCGGACAAGGACCTACTGGAGAAGTGTCAGGAGTGCGTGAGAGTGATCCGCGCGGCCAAGGAGACGCAGGCGGCGCGCGCCAACCAGAACGCGACCATACTGCTCGAGGAGCTGGACGCCGAGCGCTGCCGCGAGGAGTCGCGGCGCCAGGCGGCCGCCAGGAGGCGCGAGAGGAAGAAGAAGAAGAAGCTGGAGAAGAAGGTAACACAACTTACTTACCGCCTCTGTCAACTTGTTAGAATTACCAATTTATCGCCCATTCTGACCTTTACCAAGTCAAAAAACATAAACTCTCTTCATCATCATCATCCACAGCCCGACTTCGCCCACTGCTGAGCATAGGCCTCTCTCTTCTTGTACCAATCACCACGTTCCCGTGCCAACCTCATCCAGGTTCTACCCGCAATGGCAACAATGTCATCGGCCCATCTCGCCGCTGGACGACCAATACTTCTTCTTCCAGTCCTTGGACGCCATTCAGTCACCACCTTACTCCACCTATCATCACCGCGCCTTGCTAGGTGTCCTGCCCAGCTCCATAATTGCCAAACTCTCTTGCCTGTAATTTATTGTCTGACGATAATAAAATACTCGATAATATTTAAATATGTAGTTCCTGGGCGATCGACCCTTGCTCGGGTGAAAATAGAGAAAACGACGTTTTCTAAAAATTAAATCTAGCTAGATCGATTTATCGCCCCCGAAACCCCAAACTAAAATTCATGAAAATCGTTGGAGATGCTTCCAAGATCAGATTATATATATGTATATATATTCAAAATAACAGATACTCATATGTGGTGTAAATACACCACATATGAATATCTGTTATTTTTATATTGTAATTTACACATCTTTTTTATCTTTTATATAAGTACTTTTTTTACATACATATTATGTCACTATAAAACTGCTTTACGTCCGTCACGTCACAGGTCCAGTTGAAAACCAGCATCGGGCACTAGTTGCGCGACTTTTGTTGAACTGGTTAGGGACCAGTTCAACAAAAGTCGCGCAACTAGTGGCAGTGGCTTGGCGCAGCCGTGGGACACACAATGTCATATTTATATTGTTTTTTTCTCTTTTTTATTGTTGTATAGTTTTAAATTTTCTATTTGTTTTTATTTTTTTATATTGTGTGCTCTAGTGGCTTGTGGCAAATAAATGAATTTTCTTTCTTTCTTTCTTTATATATAGATAATGGCTCGTTTAAAGGTATTAGATAGATAGATTAACAATACTTACTTTCGAACTATAAGGATGAAATAAAAATATCACATTTTGTCTGGTTGTACAGTTTATTAAGAGGAGCCTACAAAACTTTTAAGTTAACATGTCTTATTTTTACATTCTGGTGTAAAGCAATTCTGTCTCTCCCTTTTTGTGGGGTACAGGACTGGTATACACTTACGTCATACCATTTTCTATCAAAACAAGATTTATTTCTCACAAGTCGAATAGTCCAATGAAAGGGCATGATTACACAAGTGTACAGTCTTGCCTGCAGGAGGAGCGGCGCAAGCTGCAGGCGGAGAACGACAAGAACTCCATGTACTGCGACGACAAGGCGCTGGGAGACTGCTCCGACGGCGCCGAGCCCGAGGACGAGCCCGTGCCCAAGGAGGAGGGCGACTCCGGGATCGATGCCAACTCGCAGGTACGCGTCAGGTGACTCAATGGTTAGCAGGAGTAAGTGGGTGATAATGTTAATGTGGACATGCCCCTGGCTTTTACCGACTCACAATTATGTCCCGCTCGCGTTATTTTAGACCTATTTTTTGATTTTATTATGCACGGTGAAACAGCTTTTATTTACACAGATGGACAGATATACTAATATAGAATCTCGACCGTGCGGGGGAAAGGGATGATTTTAGTGACCAATACAATATTTGCATAATGCTGAATACGTACTATGTAAAATAAAATGAATAATAATAAAAAAATAACAATATATTGCCCAGGATTCAGAAGGCATATCCATGTTATGATAATGGTCACTAAATCCCGCGAATACTACCTATTCCGATCATTGATTACCCATCAATATTATCATTATTGCTTAGATAGCTTTTATCTAATTAATGTCATTATAGTAAGCAATTAGGTAGAATATAATCTTGGTTTTTGTTATGTTTTTCTAAGTGATTACTGTATCCCTATTTCATTTATTAGCTCCATACGTATTCCCGCTCCAATAAAGCAACTTATCCATAAAAAAAACCATGAATTCTTTTATGTCCCGAACGTAAGCATCAGACGTCGAATCCACAAAAGCTCGTGTTCCTTAACCCCTCAAGTGCCCGAAACGTGGATCCATACGAGACACAATGGCGACAACCGGTTAACTGGTTTTCCATTGCGAACTTATACATTTCAGACAGCTGACACAGGTCTCAAATGCTTGTTTTTTTTTTCAAACCAGGGTTCGTGTTCATCGTCTGACGTGAAAGCTCCCCCGGTGCAGACCAGTAAGACTAAAAAGAAGAAGAAAGAAGAGAAGGCAGCAGCACCCCCTCCCCCCACGCCACCTGCCAAGAAACAACCAGATAAAGTAAGTGAAACTTTTCCTTTATGCACTACCGTTATTCTTTAGAAAAGTTTACAAAGGAATCATTAACTTTCGGACACCGAAAAGGGTTACTGTGTTGGGATTCGAAGGGTATGGATGCCAATGTAATTACAGGCTCATAAGACATTGCAGCTTTGTTTTTGGGTTGGCATCTGCAAACCCATTTGTTTCATTATAGGACCTTATGACTGCTCTTTGAAATCGTAGTTACAAGTGAATTTCCGAAATATTTTTTTAAAACCATTGTTACGATAACCAAAGCAAAATATGGCTAGACAGACCACTAATCAATTCTATCATCAGCCTCTTCCACAGAGCAAACCTAAAATAGAGCCAAAACCTGAGAAGGAAAGCACTCCTACTAAGCCTGACAAGAAACAGGAGAAAGAGAACGTCGCGCCGAGTTCTCCTCCCGCCACCCCGGCCAAGCCTGCGCCGCCGCCTGAGAGACGACCTGCCGAGAAGAAGGACAAGTTAGTACTAAAACTAGAACCCTCTAGCTAGAGCTAAATTGTACATAGTCATACTACAGTACCTGACCGTTGATTTGCACACCAAGTTATTCAAATAGTTGGTTGTAGTTGGTATCACTCACACAAGCTCGCTTTTAAACGCTTGGTGTGATATATCGCATACCTTTAAGTCCTGCGCAGACGAGGGACTTTTGTTTGTTAAGGACCAAAATTTTATATACAAGGTGTTTTTTAGGGTTCCGTACCTCGAAACGAAGAAACGGAACCTACAGGTTTGTACGGAACCCTCGGTGCGCGAGTCCGACTCGCACTTGGCCGGTTTAAATAAACCTCTCTCCTATCAAAATTGATATCCCATACTCTAGGATATGAATAAGACCATATCAAAGAATCAACTGATGCCAGTTTATTTTTTCATGTTATATTTTTCAATTACCATTTTTTTTTTCATACAAAATGTCGGGCATAATCACGGCATCGGAAAGAACGCAAATAATTTTAAATATGATATTAATTTTGATTTATGTTAATTATATTCGAAACTACGCATTTTTGTACCACATATTCTCGGACTTTTTGTATTATTATTACTTATAGAATATAACAATGTTATGGGACTGAATCAGAAATGGAAGATCATTCTGTGTTTCCAAGTTTAAATTCTCAAGTATTCCGTTTTGTTTTCAACATGATTCAAAGTGAAAGAGAAGGCATTAGTTATATCCCTGCAGACAAAAGTCCCTCGTCTGCGTAGGCCTTTATTGTATCGAAGTTTATATCGAAATATTGTTGTACTTATAGGCTCTGATCTCATAAATTTGTGAGAGTTTTTTTCTGAAGCGTGATGTGTCATAAACGTTTGGGTACTGTACCTAGTTATGTCTGTGCAAACGCTGACGCTGAATGAGTGCGTTATTTGGCACGTCTTATAAAGAACTATTTAGCTTTAATGTGATGTTTGTTGAAAGAAACATGTGTGGTAATTAGTAAAATATCTCGGCGGTTGTTACCCTCTTAGAAAAGAATACGCCCCTCTCGAGTTCTCCTTCATTCAGCTCAGCTGTCTGTACATTGAGGTGCATGTTTTTTACTGTTTGATTGAATGAATAATAATGCTTCATAACTTTTGATTTATTTACCAGAAACAACAGAATAAATAAGGCTATGCCAACACTGGATGCGTCCTGCGGTCAGGTCTCGAACATTTGTTACGGGAAATGGTCGAGTGACCGGACCGTAGGTCGCAGAACGCATCCAGTGTGACAAATGGATAATGTGATCCAAATAGCAATTTAGATAATGAATTGTTACGAAAAATAATAACCAAGAGGGGGGTTAAAGTAGTAAATATTGTTCTTGCAGAAAACCCGAAGAGGATAACCCTAAGAGCATTACAGTACAGAATGTTAACAAATATGGGAATAACTCTAGAAAGAGTCAAGTATTCGAATCCACTAGGCACAATGTGGATAAAGACGATGTTGACACAAGCGACAAAAATAAAAAGACGCACAACATGCATCAGTAAGTTCGACTATCATGTAAACGTATCGCGGCACCATTATAAAGATACACACAAAATCAGTGTCAAAGTTGTTTTATCCCCAATGTAACCGCGGTACTTGCATGCCCCAGTGGTATTCGCTTTATTTCTTATACTTGGCCTCACAATGACATTGATTTTTGAATACTTTATCATTTTATTGCTTATTTATGTTTGGGGTTGTTGCATTTTGAATGGTAACAGTGAGAGTAACACTAATTGGTGGCTTGGGTTGAAATCTATACAGGGTTTGTCATTTTTGTTAAGCGCTATGCGTGCGAATTGTTTATTATGTTCATTGATTATTTAGAATATTTGATAGAATTTAAAGCAGCTTCAGGTCTAATTAACTAATTTATAACCAAAAAATATTGACTCTGAATAGTCCCATAAGTTTTTATATCTTAATGAAATGGTGAACAAACTATAGCTTATAGATTTCAGCCTTAAGTTGTGTTGAAATATGACAAAAAACAAACATTCCAAGCACAAACAAACAATACTAAACCAAAGCCCATAATTTTAAAATCTATTTCTTTTCCATTTGCTAACAAATTAGTCATGAAAATAATCAAATCAAAGTTATTTCATTGGTCCAAGAACCCACCTCTGGGATCTTGCTCTGTTAAAAAAGTTACCACACAAAGGAATCAACTAAACTTGAATTCCGAATCTTAGTTATTGTAGAGTATTGACATTTCAATGTATGACATTGACCCATTTGTGTTGCTTCAAACACAAAATTGAAGTTGATTTTTAATTTGTTACGCAGTTAGTGTGCTGGTTTCAAATCTGGATCTATGATTCTGAATTCAAGTTTACTAATGTTCATAGTCGTTATAAATCTGTGAGAATATTTTTACTAAACTGTGTCGCACATAACAGATGGGAGACTGAAGGCAAGAGCACGTCTCCCAAAGGCGGCTGTGTCGGCGGCAGACGAGAGGAAGGTTGGAAGGAGGTTGTCGGCCGCAAGCAGACGCTCTCTGCTGTGGAACCTGGGTGAGTTATATTAATAATTCTAGCCTGTTACTGCTCCAATCATAATCAAACTAAACCTAAATAGGTAATTTTGAATTGTCAAACAAAATATATATCTAGTTGCACATTCGCAAGCGTCAGTAGGTCTCTGTGGAGAAGAATGTGCATGAAACTCCACGGACACTCTTTTCCATCAGTTTTAATTACAATTATTTGGTTACATCATTCTTGTTGGAAAAATACATATGTGAGAACGATATAAAAAGAAGTACGTAGCACGTAAAAGTGTATAGGGTAAAACAAACAATACAAAAATAAAATAAGTACGTAATTAAAAGCAGCCCGAAGTAGTTAAGTGATGACCAATCCCAACTGATGGCGCCCGTTCACGAACATGACGCATGGATTGGCACCACTCAGCTCAATCATCATGAAGGAAACCGAATGATCCAAAACATGTGCCACCATCAGAGTGAGCATGACACACTGAACTGCCAGGGCACACACAAATCAACGAACGACACATGAGTACAGTAAATGGTAGATTTACATGACATATGTAACACTAAAATTATTTGAGTTTATACAATACAAATATATTCATTCACTGTAGGGCACAAGCATTAATCACTACTTTTGCACTCAAGGTTTGGCGATTTCAAACTTATATTCAGGTTTTCTTACGACGTTTTCCTTCACCAATGTCAGCGAAGTTCAAGATAAACTTGGACAGTAAAAATTTATTGAAAGAGTCACATTACTACTGGCCCGCATTTGAACCCAAGACCAGGAGGCAAGGTTAATTTAGATTTGCATACAAATAATGTGGAAACATCTTTGTACACCAGCAACTACTTTGTTGTTCAACGGCACGCAATCTATCTCGTAATCAAAATAACACGTAACTTTAATTGAGTTTGTTTGCTATCAGAGGTGGTTGTTAAATCAATAAACTATTTTTAACGACTCTGAAGGTTATTCATCAATGAAAAAAAATAGGTTGAAAATATTTACTAAAAATTTACGTCAATGCACTCAATGCATTAGTTCAATACAATTTTATATCCAAATAACCGGTTGGAAATACGTATAAGTTGTAAGTTCACGTCAATGACAAATAATGCTATATAATAACAACATTAAAAACAAGTTAACAATTTATCAGTTGTTCAAACTGTTCACCATTGACGATTAACAGTAAAATTACATTACCAAACACCCACATGCCTAATGGGTATGTGATTGCTGATAGCAAGCTAGGATAGCAATATTGTGGTCTTGCTTTCCTCTTGTTTGTATTTTACAAGCCAGGGGATGACCATAACCTCTTAGAGCAAGGTTATTGCCAGTATGCGTAAGAGTGTATGACTTGTATTGTAAACATCTGTCCGTTTTCACAGTCAAACCATTATAATTTTGTCACGTCATGGTACGGGGCAGGATATTACTAGCACTCTATCCAAGATTTAAAAGCTCGCGTAAGCCTGCAATTAGTATTGATGGTATACTAATCCCAGATATCTCCTTATTATATAAATGAGTGTTTAAGGAAGATTGTCGTTTCTTCCTGTTCAACTTACATAGCCATGCAATACAATACTTAACAAGCTTAATCTTCTTTTTGTCGGTACATTTAATCAAACTGTTTGGGCTCAATAGTCAGCCTCGTTTATTGCAGCATCCGAAGCTTTGTGTGGCTCAATCACTGATGTCTTCAATGTAATTTCAGCTGCAAGAAAGTGTCAGTGGCATCCCACGCGATCTCTCGCGTGATCGGTCGCGCAGGTAGCAACATCAACGCGATCAGATCAGCTACCGGCGCTCATATCGAGGTTGACAAGCAGAGCAAGGGACAGGGCGAACGTATCATCACCATCAAGTAAGTAAATTGTTGGAAAATGATTAAGTATCACAAATATTTATGAGGGCAGGCATCACACAGCTATAGATAGATACAACCTCCAATGAAAACTAAGGATCCTTCGACCAGACAGGTCTTGTGTCTGTTTGTTTTCGGGCTGTGACTGTTCTATATGATAAAATCGCGCAGAGAACTTTGATAAAGTTCGATGTAGGATTCGTGTGACGTCAGGTCTTTTTTAACCGACTTCCCAAAAAGGAGGAGGTTCTCAATTTGGATGTTTATATATATATATATATATATATATATATATATATTGTTATTTTTGTTCGGGTATAATGTAACTCCGTCATATATAAACGGACTCATATAATATTTTTTTTGTACGAAAGATGTTTCGGAATGGTCCCATTTAAATTCGGTAAAAATCTGATGAAGAACTTCGAAGATATACAACAGAACTCTTCTATATATTCAGAGATTCATGTCAGTTTATTGTTTACACCATTTTATAACATGTATGCTCTAAATGGGTATGCAGATGTGTACAGTTCTCACTGGTAAATCTTATTCCACTGGTTATGTTCAAGTTACATGTTATTTGGGTAATCTATTCTGGCATCACTGGTGGGCATTATAGGTACCTTACTAAAGAACTTGTCCATTATATACCACAAAAAAAAAATAAAAAAAATACAAATAAAAATACAATACAGTCAGTTGTATTTTTGTAGGTCATATGTGTCGACATAGATGTCACTACACTGTCTCAAATATACTATTACTAGCTTCTGCCCGCGGCTTCGGCTTCGCCGCCCGTGAAAAGTTTTTTTTATTTTTCTTTTTTTACCGGTATAAAATTAGTCTATGTCTATTAGTTTATTCCAGACTATAATATATCTCTGTGCCAAATTTCATATATCTATTAAAACTTTCGCAATTATAATAGTTAGCAATCGGATCGTGCGAAAGGACTGGCACTTTTGACACCTCCTAATACATTTCTGTAAATTTTTCGGGTGAATAACGTAATGTGTTTGATGCCAGGGGCTCAGCGGAGGCCACGAAGCAGGCGGGCATGCTGATCGCCGCCATGATCCGCGACCCCGAGGCGGACATCGTGCAGCTGCTCCCGCGCGCGCCCGCCAAGCCGCCACCGCAGCCGCTGCCTCTGCAGCCCAAGACGCCCAAGCAGCCGCCGCCTAAGGTACAATATTAATATGTGCCTTTCATGCCCCCTGCAGGTCACAGGGCTCCTTTATTTCTTTTTATTTTTCCTGTATCTTTGTACATCTGACCGAAGGTACTATACGCACGAAAATCTTCGTAAAGTAAGACAAAATAAATGTAACACTAATGAGTAAGCTCTATTCAGAAGCGTGTTTCATTGTTGAATTTTGATATTATTCAAATTATATAAAATTGCTGTATCTTACATGTACAATACCAATGTATTCCAATATTTCAAAACGATACGAAAAAAATGTGAAGGCAGTGTCGCTAACACGATCAAAACAAACGTATCGCGGTAAGGGGCGTCCTTGACCGTTTCACTTGGCATTCAGTAATGTGTTAATATCTCAAAAAAGCGTGGACCGATTTACATGATTTAAACGGATAAAATGGTTCTACGCATTACAAAATTATCAAAATACCTCCATAAACAAAAATCATGTTTTCAAGTTACGTAATTATACTTATTTTTACTTATTTTTTTGTTATCTGGTGGAGACTTTAACACTTTAGAAGAGTACTTGATTTTGTTGAATTTCAATCTGTAAACATTGTTTACTTTTTGAATGTATGGTACAAATATGTTATTGACTTCTTTAGAAGTAATTTCTTGACCTTTCATGTTGAGTAATATCTAGTTTATTAGTCGCACTGTTGGGCTAAGATCTTCCTCTTCCTTTGACTAATATGACGTCTATATTTCGTATAGCAACAAGCTAGCAGCAGCAGCAGCAGCTCTGCCAGCAGTCGCACCACGCCGACTGCGCGCGCACCTGCCAAGCAACACGTGCGGCCCGCGCCGCCGCGTCTGCAGACACACAGTGAGTACCAATACTATAGTTGTCGGCACGTAACTTGGCAAGAGTCGTTGTCTAAGGCGGCGGTCTGCAACAAACGCCGTAGGTCTACGCAGCGCAAACCTACGATGGTCACTCTAGGACGCGGCTTCCAACGCAAACTGCGATCAGTTTCTCGCATGCGCCCAATGCGAATGGACGTGAAGAGATTAAAATGTGGATGAACAGACAATTTTAAGAGTTCTTCTTGAAGAGGAGGAGGATGATGATGTTGTTGTATCTAAATGGTGGTCGGTCAGTTCGCGCACTGTGCTTGAATTTACCCCCACTACGCGAAAGCCTTGCTAAAATACATGCTGGGGACTATACTGACGTTATCATGTTATCAGTCAAGATTTCTACAACGAACACAGATCTTGACCAGGCATCTATAAATAAGATTCTGTTTAGCAGGATCAAAAACGAAACATTTGTAAAAATTGCAACGCAAGGCCAGTATAATTGTAAAATACTACATTGAGGTCGTTGAACTCCACCATGGCCCATTTTATGAAGATTATGCTATTTGAACGAAGTATAAACGAAACTCGAATGAAACTGGGGTATGATGAACGTTTTACCATTTCAACTACGTAATTAACATCCTCTATTTCCTCCCAGCCTCCACAGCGGAAAAGCGAGCGGCAGCCTCTTGCGCTCACAGCATCAGCGTGGTGAGCGCCAGCAGCAGCAGCAGCAGCTCGAGCACGAAGGCCCTGGGCGCGCTGTCGTACACGGGCGCCATCGTGGGCGCGCGGCCGCACACGTTCGCCGCCAAGCTCACGTGTGCGGCGCCGCCCGCGCCCGCGCCCTCCACGCCGGCGCTCGTCGCTGACGTCAAACCTAGGCCGCCGCAACCGGTATGTACCATATAACAAAATTAGTCATCTCTTGTATTGGGACAATGCCAACGCACTTTTCCCGAACCACTGCAAACCCTGAAAGCCAGAATCAACAGTGGCGACCACCAGAAAAGCGCCGAGGCAATGAAGCTCGACGAAGTCCCGCAGAATGAATTTAACTGTCTTGGATCCCGCAACGAAATTAATCAGAAAGGAAAAAAGAGGAGTAGGAAAAAATACAAATTTCCTCTCATTATTATGCCTTTTTTGTACTTTCGCGTAAGAGCAACCAATAAGTTGGCAGATGTAGTTTTAAATCATTCGGATTAACGGTATGGCAGCGCATAAAATATGAACAAACATTGATTTTTCTATATTAGCTCTTGCCTTGGTGCTGTACAACTGGTGACTATTCCAGTAGTAAAGGTAAGGAAATGAATGTTGAGACTTCCCAAAGGCCTATCGGCCCAGCCGATAGGCAGCTAGTCAATTGTTTATGTTCGTTAACTTATGATTCTAAAGTAATTGTCATTTTCGTTTTCATCATGTTAATGATTCCATTTACAATTTTAATTTAGATGTAGTTCTTCGACCAGGCCAACCAAGCCGAAGCCGACCAAGTGAATTCAGCAAGGCAAATAAATAGTTTGAGCACCATCAATCGACCAATCACATGTGTTCGAAGCAATTATTGCAATCGACCACGTTTTGCTGACCCAGCGATACAATGCGGTCGCACCAAAAGCGCCGCGAGCTCAGTGCTTTACGGACAGCAAGCGGGTGCTGTCATTTTCATCATTTTCTCATTTTAGCGATAGCTTAGCCTAAAAGTTACCTTGTTAGCTCTCAACAATAAACCTTTAAAAGTTCTTTGAGTGTTTAACTTAGTAGCGTAGCGAACCCCTTCAGGTACCACTTAGGTCGCGCCCCTACAACATGCGAAATGAAAGATACGCTGTGGATTGTCGTCTATATTTTAAGAAATTACCGCCTTCGAATTATCTGATAACAATATCTACTCTGTACTACCTACTACTACTGGTATGTAACCATATTGTAATTCCCCCTACAGACTGCAGCCCCGAGCAGCAGCCCAGGCTCTACGTCGGCACCATGCGCCACGTCGCCACTGAAGGCGGCGCGGGAGACGTCTCCCGCGCCGCCGCCTGCGCCCGCGCCGCAACACAAGCAGGAGGACAGCGACAAGCAGCACCGCCTGCCTGATCGCACTGTGCAGGTGAGAGACATGACTTCTTCTTTCGCCTGTTAGCCCAGTTTATGTCGGGTCACTCCTCCTAGTACTTTTGCGCCACACCATACGGTTTTTGGGACTTTTGTTGTGTCGCTTGCTAGTGTGTCACTTTTTATTGATCGTAGCCAGGTGTGGTGGTTCTTTTTCCGTCTTCTATAGTCATGACTCTTTTAGTCATATGGTCAACCTCAGCGCAAGAAAATTGCACTAAGTATTTCGTGTATCTGAGCTACTTTAAAAGTATCGCGGCAATGAAACACCTGTCTAAATGCACAGTGCATTATATACACTGATTGTAAAGACAACCTATTGCCTAAAATTTGAAAAAATTACTTTCAAAGAGGATCGGAATGCTACTTGGTACCAAAAGTAATAGTGCTAACACACGTCCGGGTGGTACGGCCGGACTAACTCCGCCCTCAAATCCGTTCTCGCTTACACACGCTCGGATATGGTACGAGCGGTCTAAATAACTCCGCCCACAAATCCTAGTGTTGCCGTATTTAGAAAATTTATTTCCATTTTTATTTATGAGTAAGTTGAATGTAAAAATCTCAGGAGACAATAACCAAAATCTCTCATAAATCGGGGAATTTTTCAACGCTGGTCGTGGTCGGTATGGCCCGACTAACCGACAACCATATCCGATATGTAAACAAGCGGACCGAAGCGGACTCAGTTAATAATAATAATGTCCGGTGGACCACTCTACACACGCTCGGATATGGTGCGGGTGGACTAACTCCGCCCACAAACCCGTGGTCCGGACGTACCACATGCGGACGTGTGTTAGCACTATAATAATCTTATGCCGAATTTTAATACTGATTTGAGAGTATCTTGATGTAGCAAAATGGACCACAAAAGGCAAATAAACAAAGTGCATGATTATTTTCCTAATAAAAATTGTGCAGTCTAGTTTAGAAATCTGTAAGCAGCTGTAAGTAACATTTTCGTGAAATTGTCTTTCTATGACTTCTTTAAATCAAATACACCTATTTATCACTCAAATACAAAATCCAAAGTTAACATTTCCTAATATTGTTCACAGCTAAGCCCTGATAATTCAAGCTCATGGAGTGCAAACGAGGAAAATACGCCTAACACCTCCTCAGCGCTACATATTAACACCACGCCACAGGTACATTATCTTCATATTGTTTATATTGCCCGATATTCGATTACTGCACAGAAATAACATCTCACAGAATAAAACATTACATTACTCCTAACAAATTCATACTTACTATCAAACCCATTACCCAACCGGACCAAAACCAACAACTTCACGTTATAGTGTCTTCCTCCAAAAATCCACATACTTTTTATGCTTTGTATTGTTGTCGTCCTCAAATTTATATCTGTTTCTCAATTCTTGTGTATATATGTCATGGACCAAGTGATTAATCAGTATAGTGCTCGCTATACTTCTGCGCCGCCCTGAAGTTGGTTTTCCGAATCGCAAGCCCCGAAACGGTGCTGTTTTTGTATGAGATTTACTACTGAGCAGCCATTGTAGCCAACTTCAGGGCGGCCAAGAAGTTTGGCGAGAACTATACTATGTATAATGCCCAGGCATTATGAATCTAGTCAACTCAAATCGGACAATGTAATGTACGTGTATCGTACTTACCTTTTCTATATTAATTTCAATGTCAATATTAACATAATTTGATACGAACATATTTTTTATTACCCTGCCCACTAATTGATGGGTATTATTGAGAAAGTCCGGTCAGATTCATTATTTCAATAGTTTTTATCATATCGCCTACTCATATTGGGCATTTTTCAAATTGCCCGGGCATTATGAATAATGCCGTATTAATCACTTGGTCCATAAAACATAATTTTGTCCCTATGCAACAAGTCGTATTGACATTCGTGATGCCCTATTCGACCGAGGGTTACTGCTAGGTTTGATATTTACTTTTGATTTTATCCTGCAGCCGCACACAAGCTCGGGTGGTGGGCAGGAGTACTCGCTATTCAAGGACCTGTCTGCCGGTGCTGGAGCCGCCGTGTGGGGCGCCGCTGGTGACGCCCACCACAACAACGACGTGCCGCCGCCGCAGGTCACGCACTTCAATGTGGTAAGGGGCGCTTGCTTTATCTACATTCAAATAGTATCTCGCAACTTTAACCAGGTCATCGGTCCAAATAGTGGGAGGCCTTTCAACGCAGTATCTGCCGGTTCGCGTTCGAATCCGCTGGATTCGAGTTGCACAGGATCGGCCAGTGTGGCGACGCTTGGGGAAGGCCTATGTTCAGTAATGGACGCCTTTCGGCTGAAATAATGATGATATAGTATCTGGTGTGCTGAGCTAATTTTCTCATCTAACACCTCGTACCTCGGTTATAATCGTGGTTCGGCGACAAGCTCAGCGCCTACCCGACGATACAACGACATCGACCAATTTTTTTAATCAAGGCGGTTCTGACAGACAGACTAGCCAGCGACAAGAATGTCGTAGTTGTCGTATGACTTCAACATGCTAAAATTTTAACGAAATTTTTCACTACAAATTATTTACTTGGATCCGTCATCTGCTTAGCTTATAGGCGAGACATATGGGTTAACCAAAGATTTACAACTACATAATTTGGACAGCCGGTACTAATATGTACTCAACGTGCTTTTCAAGGCAAGGATTTTTATATGTAAAGGAGGACCTATTACGATCACCATCCTCAGCAGACGTAGGCTAACTTCGATGAACCCATAAGTCTGTTATTAGAATAGAAAACATTTATTCGACATAGATACAACACCACAGCAACAATCGCGAAGTAATTTGATTATAAAGAACAATACATATAATCAAGTTTCAAGAATTGCACTGGGCGTGCCCATACCGAAAGAGTTAACTCGGCATTCGCTGGTCATCAGACAGCCAGCGCAGATTTTCAGTTAATAATTAGCAACGACCCCTCGTTTCACAGAACATGAGTACTACAATACTAAAGCCGATCATGGCTATACAGGTGGACGCCAGCAAGGCGCCCGGCTACCGCGGCGGCGGCGGCGGCGGCGGCGGCTGCTCGCCCTGCTCGCGCACGTCGTCGCACGGCTCCACGCCGCCGCCCGCCTACGCGCCCACCATGCACCAGCAGCCTTCCTACCACCAGCCCATGCCCATCGGTAACTACACTAACTTATTTATTACTCTAATACCATTCGACATATTCTTATTAAGACAAAGACAAGACAAAGATATTTTTTTTTCAACTAAAAATGATTCCACTCCATTTCATTGATTCTGTTATGGAGAAGAATGCACAAGAAACTTCATACTTACTCTATTAAAAAAAAATGTTTTTTTACAATGTCTAAATATTTATAGAACATATATTACATAAATTCGTACATGTGAGGACAATGCACCCAGAATAGCACTACACACTATACCACTTACAGGCATAAAGTATTAAAATTACTCACACTGTACTGTGCAGTTATATAATAGATACTAGAAAAGCAGTTAAGTTATGACCAATCCCAACTGACGACGTCCGTTCACGAACATGACGCATGGACTGGCACCACCCAGCTCAACCATCATGAAGGGAACCGGATGATCCAACACACGCGCCGCCTTATTGCGTCGTGGCGATATTTTTGTCATTGTATAGCTGTCTTTTATTACTGATAGAAAAATGATAATTCCATTTAGTTCGTCAGTGAGATTATCAAATAATATTGGACACGTATTTTTTGCTTTACCAAATTAATAAAAAATTACAAATTTGTAAGTGTAAGTGGGGGCTTGTGACGTCACTAAGGCAGTATAAAATGTAGTAGCGTCGTGACGTTTCACGATATTTCAACGCATATTTCACGCAACAAAAGAAAAAAAAAAATACGTGTCAAAAGAAAAAAATACGTGTCCAATATTTTTTATTAATCTACCTGACGGACAAAAAACTAAACTACCCTATCGAGGACGTTTTGTCAGACAATAATGAAGAAAATATCAAGTCACAAACAAGAATATTATGCCACTGTAAATATAGCCAACTCAATAATCAATAGATCTATTGTTATATTGTTTATTGGATAGCAAACAATAGATCTAGTTACATTTTGTGGAATTAGGACTTCCTAAAAATATGTAGTTAGAAGCTTCAAATTTAAATTAAATTATAGGCTACATTTATCGCCGCAATGTAATCATATTAGGTAATAATTTAGTAATTTTACATACCTGTTTAATTTATTTACTTGAAATCTTATGTTTCAGGTAACAACGTAAACACGATGGACATGAGTGGGCTGTCCCGGAATGGACCTATCTATCAAGATAACTCTCGAAATGGACACAACATGATGGTAAATATTATACAGCATATACTCAGAACAGAACAGTTTATTAACCCCGAGTAGTGCTGTAGTTGCAGCAAACAAACATAAATCTTCATATTATTTAGCTATCTCGCAGGCTATTCATGATAGTAAGACCAACATAAAGCCTTTAATACTCTGCCAAGTCTGTATATGACCAGCCCCTTGACTTTGCCCCAAAAAAAATGTGACTGAATTTATTTTTCTGTCGGCCATACTGAACCCCTAGAGCAGAAGCCGCAGTCAATGCCTCTTTGATATCTAACAGATTTTTCTTTGTCTACAGCAACAGGTATCGATCTCGAGCGGCGTGAACATGAGTGGCGCAGCGCTGGGGCTGGGCTACGTGGGCGTTGAGACCGTGTCTCGCCTCAACCCACGCGCGCCTGACTTCGCGCAGCGACACCCGCTCATGCAGCAGAAGCACAACGCGCAGGTAACATACATTTATTTACATCACGCAAACACCTCCAAAGCGGTTGGGAATGGATTAAAATACCCTCAATCTGCAAGTAATAGTCGGTAAAACGAAATAAGGTTTAATTACAGTACAACCAGCACATCAGATTTATAGTAGAAAGAAACCAGTTGCATATGTTACCATTATTGCACAAATTGGTTGTTCCTATTGCGTGCGAAACGAGTATTGATGAATCTGTCATTAATCATTTGCACACTAATTATACTTTTACAAGTGATGTTTGACTCAGTCAGAAGCACCAGAAGAAAAAACGTAGGTTTTTTTTTATATCCTGTAGGCTCGTGCTTGACCACTAGCTCACCTGATGGCAAGCGATGATGTGGTCGACGGTGAAACACGGTTGTCTATACTCCATTTATTATAACATTAGACAAAAGAGGCTCGCAGAAGCAGGAGTACGAAACCTTTTATTTTCAAGTCAATTTCAAACAATTTTAATAAAAAATGTTTGTGATTTTTTTGTAAGTAACAATGCGTAACATACAATAAAGCGTATTCTATCTATCTACTCTTCACGATGCTTGGATAGGTACATGAAATAAAAAAAAAAATAGTAACAATCAGTTTATTAAAAACAACTTTATCACAATATGTCCGTATTATGTTTTCAATAAACCAAATAAATACGATACAAAACACCACTTAACAATTTAGTCACTGCTACCATCAGTCATCACAAATTATAATAATTAATTGACATGGGTGGTAACAAAAGTCATAATTTTAACTATAATAATAAAGTGGCCCTAAGATCTTTTTCCTCAAAAGGAATATTTTTGTTTTTTAGCCACTCCTGAATATCTGCCTTTCGTGTGGCTGTAGTTGGCAGCTTCTCTAATTTCCTCGAATGATATGGTGCATTATCCATAACAATAACTGCACCACTCTCGACTTTTGATAATAATAATTTGAACCACTTTTCAAAATTGTGTGCATCCATTTCAGAATGGTAGTCTCCATCAAAAACCCATCCGTTAATCCTGTGAAATGAAATAAAAGCAAATCAATAATTGTGTACCGGTGGCGTAGATTACTTGATGGCTGGAGCAACCGAAATTAACTGCATCATTACTGTCATTGAACAGGTTAATCTACAACCATAAACATCTTTCTCCGAGGCATTAAGACTTAGCCAGTTTTCAGTGACGGAGAACGGAATGATCATTTTATTAATGATTTGGTAATGTCAAATCATTCATAAAATGATCACTTGTTGATCAATTCTTGATTTAAATGTATTTCTTTTGAAATTATCAAAAGAAATACATTTAAATCAAGTTTTACCAATATGGCCAATGATAAGCCGTCTTCCAATTTGTTCTTGATTAATTTGTATAAAGTGCTTCTTTTAAAATCAGGTCTCTAGACTCATCGCGATTAACGGCTTCCAGAATCTTGTCCAACGTTGGTAACTCATTATCAAAGAAAAAATAATGAATTTTTCTTCATATTCCACTTAACGTTATATCATCATAATCGTCAGATTTTGAGTATTTCCATTGGCGAGGAGGGGGTGATTGCAGGCGACCTTCTGTATTGTACTCTTTCAGTACATTATAGACTGTTGCAATTACCTCACAAAGCATGTTACTTTCAAATACATTTATTTATAATAATAATTTTATGATCCTTACCTGCAATTTCTGCAGTTTTGTTAATTAACTGCGTCCTATAAGCAGAAGTACCTTCGGGCCTGGATCCTTTAACATCTTTATAAACATAAATGTTTTTTTTTCTGCAGCACGAAGCGGTGTTTGCTTTGTTCTCTTTTTCTTGGGAGACAATATATTAACGTCGTGATCAACGTTGGGGCCACGTATTTTTCGCTGTTGTTACTGATCAGCGTTACCAGCAGTTACAGAGCGTACATGTTGCGCTTGCAAACCACTCGGGCCTGCACCGGGTCCATAGTTCAACAAAACATACCGTTTTGTACGAACAAAACTAACACTAATAACGATAACTAAACAATAACAACAGAAAAACAGTAACAAATAACAACTAAACCACGAAAATTTAGCAATAACAACGAGAAAAGGCGTAGCATTCACAAGTATCCACAAGCGAATGACAGTATATGACATGACAATTGACAACTGCAGATTATTTACGCAATTTGACGGATAGATGACATAATAAACCGACAAAATAAAAAAACACGTGCAGCCACAACTTATGAATGGAACAGGTAACATTTTAGATTTGGTTGAGTTATAGTGACATGAAAAACGTTTCCGGTACTGTCGGCCCCTGCTTCTTTTAGATTTTAAACATTGACACGACATTATTTTATGTAAAAACCTAATAATATTAAATGAAGGCCTTGTAATTTCAGAAGGTAGATAGGTTAAATAGATGCAATTAAGTGTGACAGCCGTTATTTAAATTGTTTATTTTTAACTCCACATCAATCTTGACTGTAATAGTATTTGTTGTAGTTTTATTACAAAGTGTGCACCTAAAAGAGCCTTTTTTAACTTCTGTCTAATGCTATAGTAAGTAGTTTTTAAGGCGATGATAGCTCAATGGTAGTGACGTCGGATACCGAGACGAAGGTCGCGGGTTCGAATCCTACAATGAGCTTGAGCTTTCGGTGAAGGAAAACATCGTGAGGAAACCATAGCACGGTGGTAGGGTACTTTGTAGTACCCGCCTGGCTGGCAACCACCCTCAAGTTGAAAATCTGTCGCCAAGCACCTTCCGGTGTGTTCCGACAGCAGCACTTGAGAGCCAGTTCCCTTCTAGGCTTTGTGTGCTTACCACCATCGGCCACATCATCACTGACCACGGTGAGATTGTGGTCAAACACAGGCCTATACATAGTAAAAAAAAAAAAGTAAATGGAGTATAGAATAGTACATTGTGATACAAGGGTGGAAAGTAGGTTATTGCAAACGAGCTGTCATTAACAAGCCCGAGCCGAAGGCGAGGGTTTTTAATGACACGAGTTTGCAATAACCTACACGCCCGTGTATCACACGATATTTATCAATACAGTTGTGGGAAATAGTAAAAACAAATCAAAGAATTAGATTTGTTAATTCACAAAAATATAAAATTGTCGCGCGTTTTTGCAACTGGACATATTTTTTTTACAACGACAACAGCCTACACAGCCTATTCGATTTTTGGCAAATGTTGATGTGAAAATAATTAAATTGAAACTGTTAATTAAATATATTAAACAACCATTTAAAAGACTTTTGAGAATTAAATGCTAAAACGTACGGAATCATTAATTTTTCATCGTATAAAATATATTCAATTTTATTCTATGTATGAAAACTCCTTGCTTCTAAACTTTTTTAAATTGACTTATAACTAAAGGCGCGTTTTTGCAACTGGACATTTTTTACAACGAAAACAGTCTATACAGCCTATTTGATTTTAGACAAATGTTGATGTGAAAATAATTAAATTAAAACTGGTAATTAAATATATTAAACAACTATTTAAAAGACTTTTGAGAGTTCAATGCTAAAAAGTACGGAATCATTAATTTTTCCTCGTATAAAATCTATCCCATTTTATTCTATGTATGAAAACTCTTTGATACTGAACTTTTTAAATTGACTTATAAATTTAAAACTAAACTGCAAAACTAATGATCGAGCTCGTAAACAAAAGTCACGACCGCGTAACAGAAAGATGCCTATGCATAAGATTTAATTTTCGAATCATAATTATAGCCTCTGAAAGTACGCCATGTTTAACAACTGTATTGAAAATAACCTATTCACTCCTGACTTAAAGTCGCCTAGATTGTAGCTGTTGGGAAACAGACTCCGGCAGGGCATTCCACTCCTTAGCTATACGCATAAAAAAAGTGTTCCCAAAACGTTTTGTGCTTATGGATGGGATGTCCACCATATATCGGTGGCGCAAGTTAAGAAAATATAAGATCATGTGTATTTGAAACTGCATCATCTACCTTTTTATTGTTACCCGACTGCCGAAGGAGAGTAATGTGTTTTGTATGTTTGTGCTGTTGAATTCAACTAAATATGTGAATACTTTGTCGTTGCAGTTGTTCGCGGGCGCCAGCAACGCGGGCAACCTTAGCGCGCTGCTGATGTCGTACCAGCAGCAACCTATGAACCAGTCTCCCAAACCCATGCAGCACACGCCGCAGCAACACCATGCATACCAGGTAATTAAAAATATATTGTTTATCATCAACTTATAGCATTTCACCGCTAGACTAGGGCTATCCCCAATAGATTGCCAATTCTACTCGATTTTCGACTTAAGTTTGCTGTCTAAATCCAATAGTGTTCATGCATATCATAAAATAATTCATTTGATTTAGAAGTTTTTTTAATGGAAATATACTTAGTAGTTTGTCGAGTTTGTTTCTATCCATTTGAAGCATGTTCCTGTGCTTTGTTCTTTAACTCTCACACGGACACACCAGGTTTTGGTCTTTATATATACTTTCTTTCGCAGAGTATGCCCGAGTGACATCTGTTAGTCTGAGTCACAGAAGTGGGAACAAAAAATAAATAAAAAAGCTTTTATTAATTCCTTACTACAGAGGTTTGAAATTGTATCACTATTAGACAAATATCGGCTTAAATTACGTATGTGATAGTCACCGCCATCATCAGCTTTTTAATGTTCCCACTGCTAGGACGCAGACCTCCTCTCGTATGTCAGTAAAAAAAGGAAATACTATTTTGGTGGTATTTACGTTGTTTGTCTCTATCTCGGTGTATGGACCACCTGAGACGGTAAAAGCCTTCTCGAAATGCTTCCATTTGTTGCGAAGTCTAGCTGTCCCGGCCCAAAGGTTCCAGCAGTTTTGACGATGTCGTCTTTCCACCTTTTAAAAAGCCTAGAAGTGCAAAAGACTCCCTACATCGGAAAAATCGTAACTCTACAAGCGAAGATTCAAGAAGTGGGAACATAGGCTGTGTTAGTGCAATGTTAGGGTGTTTAGTTTCATTCGAAGACTTCTGATGTAAACGGTTCTCAAACCACATATTACAATTGCAGTCCCTCCTGGAGCGCGGCGTGGGCGTGAACGTCAGCTCGGGCGGTGGCGGCGGCGGCGGCGGCGGCTGGGGAGGCGGCGAAGAGGAAGAACGCAAGCCGCGCCCCATCGGCACCGAGCGCGCCTGGAAGCTCACCGCCGGCGACGACTGGCCGCACCAGCACCTGCACCACCAGCACATGCCCGACCACGACAGATACCAGGTGAGCGCCACACCGCGTTAGAATACAGTACAGTTCGCCTCATGTAGTTGTCGCTCTGACGTAAGTTATAAACGACTGCGCAGTAAACCTCATAGTCAACATCGCGCCATGCATTGGGTATCGAAGCCGCAGAAAGCGGTCAACTAACGTGAGGCGAACTGTATTTATTTATTTATTATATACTTTATTGTACACCACAAAATAAAACATACAGGACAAACGTTCACAATAACAAGTGTACAATGGGCGGCCTTATCGTACTAGGCAATCTCTTACAGACAACCTTTGGATGGACTGAAACGATAGAAGAGTTTAGGGCTGTCAGTGTACAAATTATCATAAATTGTTGGGGTTTTCTCGTCGTTTCCGAGTAACCCGGTAGTTGTAGAAGTTAGTTTTAACACCAAACCACTGTTATGTTCCAAATATTTATTATGGACACAGTTTTAGGTTGCTGCTAGTAACCTGAGCCGCACTTAATGTTAAGTTACGTCAACGCGCAAATTAGCGTGTGCCGGTGTTTTAGTTACGACTGATTTACTTAATATTGTGCAGTACTTTAATAGGCGTACTTTTGCTGTATGAGCATTATTGGCTCGTACATGCTCCCGAGGGAAAGGTATACGTGCTCAGATCACTAGCGTTACAGAATGTAAAATGATATAACACAAAAATTTGCATATAATATACTACTTAGACTTAATAACATAAAATACGAACATAATATTATAAAATATACTAATACATATCAAATATAACAGAGAAAGGAGAAAGGTAATGCTACTTTACCATTTTCTTAAACGTTGGCAGTGTTTGAGCACGTCTTATTTCAATAGGTAATGCATTCCACAACCGAGCTGCTTGAATTGTGAAAGATTTGTCAAAGAAGGAAGTGGAATGCATACGAATACTTAATTTTAGATTTTCCGATGATCTCAAGGACCTAGAACTGTACCTAGATTTTAAGAAGCTTCAGAAAGATACTGTCAATCAGCTCGAAATTATAGAATTCTATGTGTTATATTTTTGACTTTGTGCAATACTATAGGTTCCACAAACTTATGATCCTTTTTTATGTTCTTCATTTGCGTGTTTTAATTGACTTGTTATGTTTCGTGCAGGGAGTAAGCGGCATGGGCGGCGTCGGAGTCGGCGTGAGCGGCCACGTGGGCCCCGGCCACGCGCACGCCGCGCACGCCGCGCACGGCATGGAAGGCTCCGCGTACGGCGGCGCCACGGCGGCCGCGCTGTCGCTGATGCACGCGCTGCCGCTGCACTACCTGCCGCCCGCGCCGGCGCCCGAGCCCGCGCAGCCGCACTGGGAGCCGGCGCCGCCGCACGACAAGCAGGTGCGCGGCCCCTACGCCCCCCACTACGCCTACTACGGCCACTCCGGCACTCCCCGCTGACCTGACGCTGACTCTCTGTTCGTTGTCGCAGGCTTGGAGCAAGTGGACTCACTAGAGCCGGACGGACCCGAGGCCGCGCCCCGCCTCGCCCGCCCCGGCCCACAGGATTATATATAATTGTAACCCTTGGAAACGGTGTAGATATTAGTGAGAAAGAATTATATTATACAGATTATCTATATACATAATAGAGAAGTCCTATCGAGAAGAGAACTACTTATGTACGATCGACTGAAGTGAGCATTAAACGATTCATTATAATGAAACTCGTGAGGGGAGTCGGATGTAGTTTTATTTGTTACTGCCGCTCGCCGGCCGCGACGTTACGTTTAGACGAATTATAGTTATGTTATAGTCGGCGCCGCCGTTTTCATCTGATGTAGATATACGCGTAAACGAATGTAATAGTAGGTAGCTTGGAATGTGATTCCTAAGTGCCGCTGAGTGTTTTGAGTTGCCTTGCGCGCGGCCGCCGCCCGCCGCCGCCGTCTATTATACATATTTTACACTATATTATGGCATAATGCGATATTAGTTTCCATGATTGGTACGCTCGTTACCCGAGGCGGAATATGAAACATGTATTAATAAATTTGCTTGTACATGAAGATTAAATATCGATATATTGATGCACTGTATCCACTGGTGTTTTTAATAATACCACCTGTTTTTCAATAATATCTTTTTTAATAGGTTTATTTGGGGAATGTGTATATTTATAAGTAAATTATTATTGAAGACTTCGAATATGATTAAAAGCAGGATATGCGGTAAGTTCTAGGCAAATAAACCGTTGTCAAAGTAACTTGCGTGTGTTCTTGAATAAGGCCTAACTTTTAAACTATAAGTATCACAATCAAGCAATCCTGTTTAGAAAATGAAACCACAGTTTGGTTTACAGGAGACTTAAACTCATTTTTATTAGAAACGATCACTGAGATTCATCATTCTTATTTACATTTTATTATAACTTAATACTAGTAAAATATCCTACACACAACATTCAATATGTAAACTTGATTTTATATCATTACTATGTAACGAACATTACACCAATTCCCTACTAGCTACCCACAAAAATAGAATCACAATTTTTTCTAAATGCATTACATTCAAAAGAATTGAAATAATTTTGACACTCGGCTTTGGCAATGTGTAGAGCAATTAGAGCTCAGTATGACGTTCGAGTATCTTGGACTCGAGGTCGGCGTGGAGCTTGGCAACCTTCAAGGAGTGTTTCTTGATCATCTGCTCCTGTTCTTCAAAGTGATTCACCTTATCACCAGCCACCTGAGTATCACAAAATATATATATCAGTAATATTTCCCCTGCAAAATTAGGTCATGACAAGATTGATGAATGGTGATGATGAGTCAATATTTTGCGTTTATATAACCTATCAAAATCGATATCATCTTTTAAGGTTGCCCCAGCCGATTATTCTGCCATACAAACATAGTCTGGCGATTACTCCACTGTACATTCAAAATAAAAAACCGGCCAAGTGCGAGTCGGACTCGCGCACGAAGGGTTCCGTACCATTATCGCAAAAAACGGCACAAAAATCACGTTTGTTGTATGGGAGCCCCACTTAAATATATAGTATTTGTTGTTACAGCGGCAACAGAAATACGTCATCGACTAGATCGACTAGGGAAACCATAAGTATAACTACGAAAGTTTATCTGTCCGTTACCTTTCCACGCTTAAATCGCTGAACCGACTTAGATAAAATTTTGTATGGAGATAGTTTGCGATACTGGGAAGGACTGATAGTTTTTTTCCGGAAATCATCCGATAAGGGTGTGGAAGTTTGTATAGTTAAGTAATAATTTCTCAATTAACACACAATACACAATCACACAATATTATTAGTACTAATGCTTCGCAGACGGTGTCGCAACAGCAAAAATACTTGAATAATCGACAAAATCAAAGGATGCAATGAAATAATGGTAAGTAAAGAAACGAAAGTAAAAAATAATAAAATAAAATAACCTTGCTCTTATCTTTCTCGCGATTGCTTACGTTATTTGCTTGCAAGTGACGCAGCTTCAGCAGTCGTGACTCGTAATGCTGCAGTTCTACCTAGGATAGGAAACAAGGGTATAATGATACAGTTATGGATCAATGCTGACTTCGACGGCGTAGTCGTTACTATTTTGAGAATTGATCGAATAAATTGCGAATAAAGTGTTGCCGACTGTACTCAGAATTTAATATTTTATCAGGATAAGACAATCTGATGTGACTAGAAAGGGTTAAAGCTAATTGATGCTTCAATTAATTCTCTACGGCCGAGTTTCTCACCTCTAAATTATCGCAGTATTAATGTGACAAACTGTCAAACACGCGTTATCTGCTGTGATTGGTTGAATGAATTTTCAAAAGCCAATCACATCAGATAACGCGTGCTTGACAATTTGTCACATTAATTCTGCGATAATTTAGAGGTAAGAAATCGGCCAAGGACACCCTCGAATTCGCTAGTCTTCGCTTGTATGTATGAATAGTTCCCGCCAAAATCTTGGCCGCCCTGAAGTTTGCTTTACGATGCGCTAGTCACGGCGCGGTGCTGTTTTTGTACGATATTTACAACAGCGCAGCATTGTAGCCAACTTTATGGCGGCTAAAAAGTTTGGCGAGAACTATAGTAGTGAGAGATAACAATGTCTGAGTAGTGTTACTGACACTGGCGCCACTATCAGGGATTTTAATTTTGATAGCACAAAACATTTGTCGCCAAATAACAGAATAAGTCGGTCTCAAAAGTTATAAGACTTTATAGGTGGCCGATATGGGGAGCATCTCCCCAGCTTGGCCACATTTATATCTCAAAAACTAGGACACCTAGCGAAGATCTGTTTTCTCCCAAATTTCTAGACCGAAAAATTGTCAAGAAAGCTGGCTCTTGGACTATACCTTAAAACTTGAACTCGTTATATCGTGTGGCTGACCCTGGCTTGGCCACCATCAGGGATTTTAATTTTGATAACACAAATATTTAGTCGGTAATTAGTCGAAATTAGTCGCCAAATATTAGATTTAGTCGATCACTGGTTCAAAAGTTAGAAGGGTTGTTAGGTGGCCGATCTGGAGGGACTCTCCCCAGCTTGGCCAAATTTATATCTCAAAAACTAGGGCACCTAGCGAAGATCTGTTTTCTCCCAGATTTAGTCGGTAATTAGTCGAAATTAGTCGCCAAATATCAGAATTAGTCGATCACTGGTTCAAAAGTTAGAAGGTTTTATAGGTGGCCGATCTGGAGAGACTGACCCCAGCTTGGCCACATTTATATCTCAAAAACTAGGGCACCTAACGAAGATCTGTTTTCTCACAGATTTAGTCGCTAATTGGTCGAAATTAGTCGCCAAGTCACAGATTTAGTCGGGTCTTAGTTTCGAAGATAAAATGAGTTCATTTTTTAAGGTATAGTCCAAGAGCTAGATCATAAGTTTACGAAAGATAGCCAAGAAAAAAATATTTCTATTAATATGTGTAGTAAACTTCTGGTTTTTAACCGATTTACCAAAAAGGAGGCGGTTCTATGTTCGACTTTATGTATGTTCATCCATATCTCCGTCAATTGTGGACCGATTTTGAAATTTTTTTTCTTTTTGGAAGAGTTTGTTTCGAAATAGGTCCCGTTTTACTTTGGTGAAGAGCTGATGAAGAACTTTGGAGATTTACAACAGAATTCTTCAATAAATAACGGCAGATCTCTCGGAATTGCTGCAATCGCATGTCTATTTATTGTTTATACCATTTCATAACATCACGCCAGTTTGCTCTAAAGGGGTACGCAGATCTCTCATTTCACCGGTTGTGTTCAAGTTTCACATTATTCGGCGTTAATCTTTTTTGGCGTTATAAATACCTTTCTAAACAACTTGCCTATTAGGTAAGTAAAACTAAAAAGGGAAAAAAAATACTACCGACTTCCAAATAACAAAATGTGAAAAATAAAATAAACTGACATAAGAACAATGAAAATCGGTCAACGCGTTTGGTCTCTAGAACGCCACATAGCAACATACATACATACATAGGCTGATAAACACATTACCCTCCTTCGGCAGTCGGATAAAAATAAAAATAAACTACCGAGAGAGAACAAAAAGATACTACCGACTTCCAAAGAAGAAACTACAAACTGAAAAATAACTTTATTTTTGGAAGTCGGTGTCCATATCAAATAAAAATGACAACAATAAACCTTGCTCTTGGTCTATTTGGTGTCAAGATGTACAGTCGCATACAACTGTTTTACCAAATTATAATGTTAGGGTCTAAATTACGTTAGAATAATAAAACTTCTGTTGCCCAATAAGAATATACGATGTATCTACCTAATACTATGCTTGCACGGGGACCCAGCGCTAAGAAAGAAAATTTGGTTCAAATAAATATTTTCGCCGCCCACAAGACCAATGCGATGGTGTTAACGAGGAAGCGAAAGTACGACGCTCCGGTACTTCATATGTCGGGCACGCAGCTAAACCTGGTTGAGGAAGTGAATAGATGGCGAGATATGCACCGATTTGTTATTGAATTGTGTGTCAAATTAACATTCTCTGGAATTGTACATAAATATTTTATGTTCTTATTTAACAAACTCTCCTCAGCACAAAATTATGTATATTATTTTGCTCATAATCCACATTTCAAAGATTATTTGAACGGATCATTTAACTGATACTCTTTCAAACAAAAAAAGAATTTTCCAAATCGTTCCAGGCGTCTTTGAGAAATCGGGTAACACACATAAAAAAAGAAGATTACGATGAATTGAGAACCTCCTCCTTTTTTGGAAGTCGGTTAAAAATACATACCTAATAATCTTAAATCAAAGATGTATATACCTACTTAGACAGGTGCCTAATATGACACCATTGGCTCTAATTATGGTAAGAATAATAAAAATTCTGTTGTCGAAATATAAAATTATTTATTACTTAAAAATTATTGAACTAAAGCCTGTGCTACACGGTCGCCGACCGCGACAAAAACCAAGGTCACCTTGGTCGGAAGCGCGTCGGGCGATGCCGGCTACACGGTCTGCGCAGCGTTGCCAGAAGGTTACATTTCTTACATTTTTCGTAACTTTTGACCCCCTCGCGTAACATGTAAGTAATTTTTATATTTGAGGCAATTTTCGTAACTTTTGAGAACAACGAGATTTGTAATACTAGATTTTATTTGCAAACAGTTTACGAACGCATCCAAAATAACGCACTTAAAACTGGCGCGTCTAGAAAGTATTTCATCCCATATCAAACTCAGAGATGGCTCTGATGAAACGCGCCATGACAAAATAAAACTTATTCTGCATTTCTTAAAACTTGATTTTGATAAAGCGTGTGCGCGTACGTTTCCTACTTTGCGAGTTCGCGCGGTTTCGTACTAGAAGTTCCGGTGATTACCAAATGTATGTTTGGTAAGTTTAGCGGTAAAGTTTCTCAAATTATCGAGATTCTAGTGCCTATCTTTAATGTATTAATAAGTACCTATTTGTCTAAGTTTGCAACTTAAACTAATAAACATGTCTTAAGCATAAATATTTTATTGCAGGTGCAAGCAGGTAAAATTTCTGTAGAAAGAACAATGGCGAAATTTTAGCTGACTTAAATTTGAGCGTCTGAAAGTGAGTTATATACGAAAGACATTCTATTAATTGTCTATGTTTTTTAAAGTATAATTAGGCCTGGTCCAAAATAGATTAAAAAAAACATAATAAATAAAAAGTTATTTGATTTTTTAGTTCATTTCTTTAGCATAGTTTTGCCATTATATATTTTATCTGCTAAGTGACAAGTAGTAACTTTATTAAGTAATAATATCATTATTGTATTTATTGCAGTAAATGAGTTAACAATACAGTTTATGTCTAAGTGTAGATGTTCCTTGCAGGTAGATAAGAATATTGTAGTGTAGTAGAAATAAATGAATTACTTTCAATTAATGATTGGCAAAAAGACTAGTACCCAAGTCTAAAAAAAAATATAGCTTGGTTGTTGACGACAACCTTTTGGATACACGTCAAAGTCACTTAGTTTAAATAAATATACTCTTTCCAAAGAGTATACTACACATTTTATGCTAAAATAACTATGTAAGGGAAATACTAATGCGATATTCCCCTTTTACTTCCACGAAATTGAATAATATTACCTATTAAACACATTATTAAAAGTTACCCAGACATAACCTACAAAAGTTTATGACTGAATATCTATTATTCTCTACATTCTCGAACAAAAATTCTTGCACAAACTAATTCAGAACATCACCCTGAATTAAACCAGATATTTTTCATTTAACGACTTTCGAATTTAATCTCAGCTAAAACAATGTATGGGCACCTGCCATTGTTCTTTAGATATAGATATAGAGATTAAAACCTCACGATATTATAAAAAACTAATGCTAAGTTGGTGGATTTTGATGTTGTTTTTGGTCTCCAATTCGATATTTAAACAATTTTATTTAGTTTTCGTCTAAGCCTGTGTAATTGTCATGTTTTGTAAATTCAGAAAAACAAAAAATTTAAAAAGTATAGAACATAGAACAAAACTTAATGAAAGCGATTCACTAGTACTCAATTTAATACACAAATCATCGTCGATAGTGAAAGCATTTTTCTTTTTTTTTGCATTGAGGCGATTTTGCCTTTTAATAACAGCCCTCTTAAGAACATATGGTAGAAAATTATTATTAGGGGGTTCTATACATATTGAATAAATAGTAGTTAGTTCAGTGTAAAACTAACAGATACACCACCTCTCGTGGATTTGATTCAAAGTAATAGAATAAGTTAGGTGATAGACTAGATAGTAGCAACTGTGAAGATGGCGCTGCGAGCAAATGAAACGAGAGCAAAGATTACTATTATAAACTAGAGTCTGTTTTATCATAAGGTTAAATACACCATTAGACATCATAGATTCCTTGATATTCCGTCAATTCGCTGACATCAATATGCCCTCAAAAAAAAAAAAGAAATAAAAATATGTAACTTTTGCAGCAAAAATGTAACATTTTAGGAAATGAAACGTAACTTTTGACTTAAGGGCCCTGGCAACACTGGGTCTGCGACAAGCGCCCAACCTCAGTATGTTTAGAACGCCGCGCAGAGAGGACGTATTTACGCTCGTACCTGACATTCATTACAACGACGTCATTACGCCTTGCCTATCAAAACTTCAAAAAGAATATACTAAAAAACTTTAAAAACTAAACTCTAATCTTACTAATATTATAAATGCGAAAGTTTGGATGGATGTATGTATGTTTGTTGCTCAATCAAGCTAAAATTGTTGAGCGGATCAGGATGAATTTTGCCACAGAGATAGATTATAATCTGGAATAGCACGTATGCATCTCTTCATCCTGGTATAATGCTCCCTTGGGATAAGAAAACACTTTCACGCGGGCGGAGCCGCTGGCAGAAGCTAGTATATTTAATACTAGCTGTTCCCCGCGGCTTCGCTCCCGTAGACCACCCCACAGGACCCGTTTTCGGGATTAAAAAATAGCCTATGTCACTCAGGAATAATGTAGTTTTCTAATGGTGAAATAATTTTTTAAGTCGGTCCAGTAGTTTCGGCGGCTATTCGGTACAAACAAACATATAAACAAACAAACAAAAAAATCTTTCCTCTTTATAATATTGGTATAGATAGGTACATTTAAAGTAAAAGAATATACTTTAAAAAAAATATCCAATGCATTTTTTTTTTCAGTTGCGTCTATACATGACTGATGTCTAATCCCAAAGACAGGACAAGTATCTGTTTATATCGATAAGTTCCGTTATTACATTGCGTTCGCTCTGTTGAGCCATTTTTTGCGCGTGCGTCTGCGCTCGCCGCCTGCAGAAGCGCGACTGTCATACGCGTGGTTGTCAACAAGCGTCTACACGGCATCAAACAAGTCGCCGACCAACTCGTTGGCAACGCACGCACGCCGACCAAGGGCGTTGGAAGGTCATGCTAAATTTGGTTGGCAACCACTATCTACACGGTCGGGAATGGCCGATTCCGACCAAGGTGACCTTGGTTTTTGTCGCGGTCGGCGACCGTGTAGCACAGGCTTAACAGTAAATTGATAAAAATACCTAAAGCTCGTCCGCAGCGTCCGCTGCCGCGAGAGCTCGCAGCAGCGGACGCAGCCTACATCTCAAGCAAACGCTTGTAAAATTGTCCTCTCCGTGAAAACTTTTGGTGCGAGCCGCCACGCCCGACGCGCCGATTATCCAGAAACGAGGACTTAATCAAACATATAGGTACTAGGTACCTAAAAAATCAAATTTTAATCACAGTAGAAATTAAATCACCGAACTTTCATTATACGTAAACATAGCAAAAAAAACCTAGGTACCTCTCTACCTTAACACTATTTGGTCCGCGTTGGGTAAAAACCATTTTTCTTATTTGATAGATTTATAACCTTAATTCGACTCATTCCTAGACATTACGTATCTATTATTATTATTTTTTTATTTCACATTGGCTTACATGGGCACTTATAAAACGTTGACAAAAGGTGCACGGTTCGTGTTGGTCGTTTCGTTCGTTCGTTTTTAGGGTAGGTAGGGTAGGGTAGGTAGAGTAGGGTAGGTAGGGTAGGGTAGGTAGGGTAGGGTAGGTAGGGTAGGGTAGGTAGGGTAGGGTAGGTAGGGTAGGGTAGGTAGGGTAGGGTAGGTAGGGTAGGGTAGGTAGAGTAGGGTAGGTAGAGTAGGGTAGGTAGGGTAGGGTAGGGTAGGTAGGGTAGGGTAGGTAGGGTAGGGTAGGTAGAGTAGGGTAGGTAGGGTAGATGAATTTTTGGTGGTTTATGGCAAAACAAAGTTTGCCGGGTCAGCTAGTTCTTAATAAATTCCACTGTAAACTGGCTGATTTTCATTTACGTCACGGGCAACTCGCTCTATGTAGTTCGTCTGTACACGCGCATCTATCTCTTTCTTACTTACCATACATAAATGAAACGGAGCGCACAGGAGCGCAGCGATCTATTGGCCAGCGACTGCCACATTATGTTCGATAAATAATTACATTATATTTATTGTAGATCTGTTTCTAGGTAATACATACTGCTTTCCTTTTTTGGTATATAATAACATAGAATAACTTTATATTTAAATTTATATTTTGAAACAAACATTCCACCTTAAGACATCATGTATTGTCTAGAAACTACTTATAGTATTTTGTACTTGCTTGTACCAATGTATGGAGAAATGTATTACTTTAATATCTTTTTAATTACACACCGACTAAATCTGTGACTTGGCGACTAATTTCGACCAATTAGCGACTAAATCTGTGAGAAAACAGATCTTCGTTAGGTGCCCTAGTTTTTGAGATATAAATGTGGCCAAGCTGGGGTCAGTCTCTCCAGATCGGCCACCTATAAAACCTTCTAACTTTTGAACCAGTGATCGACTAATTCTGATATTTGGCGACTAATTTCGACTAATTACCGACTAAATCTGGGAGAAAACAGATCTTCGCTAGGTGCCCTAGTTTTTGAGATATAAATTTGGCCAAGCTGGGGAGAGTCCCTCCAGATCGGCCACCTAACAACCCTTCTAACTTTTGAACCAGTGATCGACTAAATCTAATATTTGGCGACTAATTTCGACTAATTACCGACTAAATATTTGTGTTATCAAAATTAAAATCCCTGATGGTGGCCAAGCCAGGGTCAGCCACACCGTTATATCATCTAGATTCTAAACTAAGACCCGACTGAATCTGTGACTTACCCTCAGTTTCCCACCTTAAAATTATCGCATAATTAATGTGACAAATTGTCAAGCACGCGTTATCTTCTGTGATTGGTTGAATGAATTTTCGCGTGCTTGTCAATTTGTCACATTAATTCTGCGATAATTTTAAGGTGGGAAACTGAGGGTTAACGAAAAATTGCGACTAATTTGTTGTGTTATCAAATTTTAAATCCTTGATGGTAGCCATGCCAGTGTCAGTCACACGTCTGAGTGTGGTTTGGCTTAAAAGGGGTGCTGAATACTGCGCCATATTCCAAAGGTGGATTATAATATGTGCCAGCCACAAATCTAGAATTATAAAACGCCGTATGCGGGTGTCGACAAAGATATAAGGAGCTCCTATTTTCTAATGAATTAGCAGTAAATAAGTACCTTCAATGAAGCCAGTTCTTCGGTAGTAAAATTAGCACTAACGGCGATCTTCCATAAGCCTTGCACTTTAGGTTCAACAAACTCTTTGTTGTTTGGGGCTGGAAAGTAAAAAACAAAACATTCAACACTACAATGTATTCAGAGAGCCATACTAATAGTTGTTAGTACCATTTAAGCATGGCAATAGCAGTCATAGGAGGCTTTTTAACATTAGAAAAACATTATTTATCTTTAAAAAACCTGCCAAGTACGAATCGGACTCGTGCACGAGGGGTTCCGTACCATTATCGCAAAAACTGCAAAAAATCGCGTTTTTGTATGGGAGCCCCACTTAAATATTTATTTTATTCTGTTTTTAGCATTTGTTGTTATAGCGGCAACAGAAATACATCATCCGTGAATATTTCAACTGTCTAACTATCACGGGTCATGAGATACAGCCTGGTGACAGACGGACCGCGGAGTATTAGTAATAGGGTCCCGTTTTTACCCTTTGGGTACGGAACCCTAAAAATAGATCTTATTACGTACTTTCGAATAGGCACATTGTTAGTTGAAATCTATTAGACAATTACTAAATCATATCTAAAATAAGTTTTTTATGGATTTTAATGTTTTATCCGGGATCTATTTAGAGCGGTTACGGACTGCATCCGATCCAAATTTCGCTTCGCACTACATCCGAACTCTATCCGTTATAATTCAGAACATTTTCAATTCGGATAGAATTATGAACTCAAATCACTGACTCGGATCGGATGTTGTGCGAATCAGGGCGATTCGCACAACATCCGATCCGAGTCAGTAGTAGAAAAATAATGCTTAGAGAGTTCGAAAAATAATTTTTCGCTGTTTACGCATGTATTAAAAGGAACGTCCTCACTTTGATTCTTACGTGAGCAGCATTTGTAAACAAGCAATCGTAGGCGAGCAACAAATACTTCCCAGCGAGCCCAGCATTCACTTTCGAGCAAAACTATGATCGTTCGAGTCGAACATGCCCTTGCTAGCTTAGAGCATTCGAATACGATCTCGTTATATGTCAAAAGGAACGTCCTCACTGAGAGCATTCACGTGTAATGAGCATGCGACACACAATTTAATTACACCTAAAACTTTTCAACTATTATCGTTTCGTTTTTTTTTTACTTCATCGAAGTCACGCCTGCCACTGTCTCAGTTGACCTATTATCAATTCGATTTTTTTCGTTACTCCAACGTTTTACTTGGTCGGCATAGCCCGAAGAATTGCCACACAGTGGTAGTGGACAGGGCACATTGCTTGCAGAACAGATGGCCGATGGGGCAGAAAAGTTTTGGAGTGGCGACCTCGAACCGGAATACGTCTCCCAACCAGGTGGACCAAAAACCTGGTGAAGGTTGCGGGCATCCGCTGGATGCGGGACGCACGGGACCGATCAATGTGGCGACGCTTGGGGGAGGCCTATGTCCAGCAGTGGAAATCTTTCGGCTGATATGATGATGGTGAACAGAAAGAACATGAGTGAAACTCTTGTCTTTCATAACTCTTCCTGTACATACTTGAACTTGTAGAAATAAACATGAAGTATGATACTTCAAGTTTATTTCTGACAGTTATTGTTGTTTTTTTTGCCTGTCCACTTGTGCCCCTCCCAGAAAACAATCCTGGATCCGCCCTTGACTCAGATAATGAAATGAATGAGTATGTATGTAGGAATATTACTGGCCACTTGTAAAGCAAGGAACAGTTCCTTAATCTTAAGTGTTTGTGACCTTCTTGGTCAATCGTATTATCGAATGAATGACATTTAACGAAATCGTATTCGAATGCTATATTTTAATTGCATTTAAATGCTTAATATTTATAATTAAATAGGAGCGTCCTCACTGGGAGCATTCGTTCGTGAGCATTTGTAAACAAGCAATCGTAGGCGAGCAACAAATGCTTCCCAGCGAGCCCAGCATTCGCGTTCGAGCAAAACTATGAACGTTCGAGTCGAACATTCCCTTGCGAGCTTGGAGCATTCGAATACGATCTCGTTAAATGTCATTCATTTCAAAATTTCGGATAGAGCGGTTGTGGTCACAAACACTTAAGATCAAGAAACTGTTCCTTGCTTTACACGTGGCCAGTAATATTCCTACATACATAGTCATTCATTTCATCATCTGAGTACTCGCTTTCGAGCGTTTTATTTGCGTGAACATTCGAATGCGAGCTGTTTCCGCGAAAATCGTTGCGACGTCCACACCGTCCAAAGTTCGCGCTTGCGTGTAAGCTTTGTAACGCTCGGCTCAACGTCCACACCACTCGAATATTCGACGTCGAATGCTCATTACAAGTGAATGCTCTCAGTGAGGACGCTCCTTTATACGATTGACCAAGAAGGTCTCAAACACTTATTCTTACATACATACTCATTCATTTCATTATCTGAGTACTCACTTACGAGCGTTTTATTTGCGTGAACATTCGAATGCGAGCCGTTTCCGCGAAAATCGTTGAGACGTCCACACCGACCGAAGTTCGCGCTTGCGTGTTAGCTTTGGAACGCTCGGCTCAACATCCACACCACTCGAATATTCGACGTCGAATGTTGAATACACGTGAATGCTCTCAGTGAGGCCGTTCCTAAAGAGTTCGATACGGCCAAATTTCTGATTGTGACACTCTAATAGGACGACTATAAGGCCGGTAGTACTGTCAATTTTAACTAAAATTAGTCCAGTTGCCCCAGTTACTAAATAATCGTGAGAAACGTTTCAACGGAAAATATCTATAAATATTTTATGACCCTGCATCTGTTTGAGCGTGTAAGTAATGGATGCGTTACAAATGGAGCAGCCGTTTGAACACAGATTAAATGGAAAATAAATCTTTTTGCAGCTGTTCAGTTGAACAAGAATATCAGTTGCATGAAATGTGTGCGATGTGACCCATTTCATAGCAATATAACCACTTCTATTCAGATAATTTTGTGGTGCTGGCTACACACAGGGTTCATTGTGATAGATATAAGATAATCCCTCTGCAATCAAGAGAATCTGTTTCTTTAATAAATTATGTATTATTAAAAATATCAATCAAGGAAGCAATTGATATTCAGCCAAATGTAGATAAAGATGTTTACCTCTAGCAATGACTCGCTGTAACCGATCATAGCCATCCCTCAAAACACGGTGCTTATCTCGGATTAAATTAGCCTTATCAATGTAGTCCTTTGTCATTTCATTCGTTTGTGCACTGATTTCATTAAACTTGTCCAAATCTTCTTCATTTATAACATCTGAAATGTGTAAATGAATATTAATATCCATAAATATATAAACTCATGCCACAAGCTTTATTTCTATAGAAAGCGAAGCTATAGAAAGCTACAACTATCCTCAGTCATTATTTATATCTCAAACATTTTTTATATAAATACATTTTATGTTAAAGATCGTGGAATTTGATCCAGGAGGCCAAATTAATTTCAGTTATTGGAGTTCGCTGTGAATTGATCTACAAATTCAAATTGTTATTACAGCTGTCATAATTTTGTGACTGTTGTATAATGTATTAGTCGGCATAGCTTACTATGCTAGTTTTATATTATCTGTGCTATAAATAAGCAAGCACATAGGAAAATACATTAAATACAAGCATAAATTATACCATGTAACAGTAATAAATAGGTATTTTTGATTATATTTACACACAAAAAAACAAACTATTTCTTACTTTTAAATGAATCATCTTTGGGTGATTCATCATCAAACAAGTCATAGTACTGATCTATCTTCTCCTGGTGGTGAGTGAACTCCTCCCGCAGTGCCAACAGTTCTTCCATAGTGAACCCTGAAGCCTCAGCCTTTGTCCATAGATAGTTCAGCTTTTTGTCTTTGAAAATACTCTTGTTTATGTAGTCATCCATTGCAGAGTTGTAAGCCTAAGTAAAATCATAACTTTTAGCTGTAAGCCTAAACCCTATAATTTTGATGAACTATTTCATATAATTTCAATGACATAGACTTTGAAGAGCTATATATATATAGTATACTACTTTCTGGCATATTATTGTTGTTTTCATGATCATGGGAGAAAATATGAAATGGCAGATAGCAACAGTCACGGGATATCAGCACTAAGAAGGAAAATTAAGTTCAAACCACTAGATGGCGCGATATGCAACGATTTGTTATTGAATTGTGTGTAAAATTAACTTTTTCTAGAATTGATCATAAAAATTGTATGTTCTTGTTTAATCAACTCTCCTAAGCACAAAAATATGGAATATTGGGCTCTTAATTCACATTTTAAAGGTAATTTGAAAGGATCAATGGGATGGCTTGGTTTTAATTTCTGAGGTGCCACTAGACTTTCTAGCCCCCAACGGAAAAAGAGGGGTGTTATATAAGTTTGACGTGTGTTGCTGTGTATCTGTGTGTATGTCTGTGGCATCAAAGCGCCTGAACGGATGAACCGATTTTGATTTAGTTATAGTAGAAAGGTGACTTTATCGAGAGTGTTCTTAGCTATGTTTGAATAAAATCAGTTTAGCCGTTCAAAAGTTATTCGCATTTTACTCTTTGAATCTGGCCTTTTTCACAAGATATTGTGTTATTATTATGTTATCGATAGATTGTCGATTGAAGCGTGTCTGCTACTAGGTATATTATATGTAGTTTAAAAAGCATGAAATAAAAATTAAAATGGGGGGTTTTTTAAATTTGTAATTTTATCTTGTTAAATTTGTATTGTAACACATTTTAGTACGGGGACTGTACATTGTACTGATAACCTGAAGTTCTGTCTGACACATTTTGTTTGTCTCTAAACAAAGCTATAGTTATCTATTTAAAACAACAGCTGTGTCAATGAACAGTCTGGGAAAGCAATTATATTAATTTATCTCAATGTGTTTATCAGACAATGTTATTGTACATGTATAAGTTTATCTCTTCTTGGCCAACACTATGAAGATTATTATTTGTATCTTAGGATGATAACTAACATAAAAAAAATATTCAATTATATTCTTTTGTTGTTAAGACAACAGGTAGTACCTTTTTATCTAATACATCTTGGGCCATATTAATAGACAATATTTTCAAATTTATACTTCTATACTATTATTATAAAGAGGAAAGATTTGTATTTATGTATGTAACAAATAAACTTGAAAACTACAGGACCAATTTCAAAAATACTTTCACCGTTGGGAAGCTACACTATCCCCGTATGACATAGGCTACTTTTTATATCTGTATTTCTGCAGGTGAAACTGTATGGTTCCCATTCCCGCTAGTAAATATGACGGAGATTATATAAACCGCTACATATGCAATGTAGTGCTAAAACAGGCCCATGCTAACTTAATTCTAGCATTACTTACAGGATGCTCCTTCTCTTTAGCTGCATCAGGGTCAAAGTGGTGCAGCAAACCATAAGCAGACATGATACTGGTTAGTTTACGCCTCATTTCAGCCTCTTTTAAGCCCTCCTTATCTCCTCCTTCACTTTTCACTCTCTTGTATATTAATTCTTCTTTGTCTTGGATCATCAAATCACTGTACAAGGACTTCAGTTTTGGTTCTGTTAAGCGCTGCAACATGATAAATTGTGTTTAGATTAAAAAAATGTTGACCTATTCATGGATCGACAGCCGCCTTTAAAATCATCCAGATACAGGAAAAAGGGGAACTTGAAGAAAAAAAACAAGAGAACAGACTGCTGACCAAGGCAGAATGATGAAGATAGGACATTAAAAAATATATATGAATAAAAGACTATTGTTTACCTGTCGAGCTTTAGTCCACAATAAATTAAGTTTATTCATTCTGAAAGGTTTTTCCAAACTTCTAAATTCTACATCGCTTTTTATCTTTTCATTGGCGGTACGTGAATATTTATTTTCACTAAAAGCACAGGTCACTAGGATCAAGAGACAGAACAAAGTTTGCGAGTAAAAATTCATTTTGCTATTTATTTATCCTAAATCAATAAAACAACGCCTAAAAGCCGACGAAACGATTTCGTAAAATCAGCCTAAAATGATGACATGACAGCCAAGTTTAGCTTTGGAGTTTAGACAATGACATTGACAATTGACAGTAACAGTCTTAGATAAAGCACCTATAGATAAAGCCTTAGATAATAATAATTTATTTCTTTATTTTCTCATATTCACAAACACAGTACAAAGTCATTGTAACACTTAATAGAGACTGGTGTCTGCTGTAGGTAAAACCTGTATTGCAGATCACCAGGCTTACCCTCCATCGGACAACTCACTTATGACTAATGACTGTATTAAAATAACATACAGTTCGTACACAATAAAACATAAAACAAAAGTGAAACAAAATGGAAAATTAAAACTAAAACAATTGTGGTGGCAAAAGTGACTTAATATGAATTTGTATGATTTTGGGGGAAGAGTATGTGTAGATGTGTGCGTGTGAGAGTGAGAGAGTGTGTGTGAATGAGAGTGAGAGAGTATGTATGAGTGAGAGTGAGAGAGTGTGTGTGAGTGAGAGAGAGTGTGTGAGTGAGAGTGAGAGAGTGTGTGTGGGTGAGAGTGTGGGTGATGGTGTGATGGGCAAGTGTTAAATTTTATATCGTTCCATGCCATGTTAACGTTACCCTAATGGTTTCAATAAACGGTCGGAAGATAAAGTAGGTATAGATTAAGCACTGGCGTGGCCGCACATGAGACAGCAATAGTTAGTTCTAGTGTTACAACAGGAACAAGAACACTACAACCCACCATCGCACTGACACTTATTATCTATAAATAACCCAAATTCCTTGTCTCAATTAACACATAATACCACGAAATCATAGAAAATCAAACAAAACCGAGTTTGTTTGTCAAACCTGCCATTGTATTAGAGTTTGACAAACAACAGAAACCGGCCACGGTGACAAAGACAAAAAATAATCTTTTGTCCTTATTATTTACATGGAGCTGCCAATTGGCCATCTCGCTCTATCAATCAAGCTCATTTTAAGGCTTAATCTATAGGTACTTTATCTAATAATAATATAATATAATCGTTTTTGCGATAATGGTACAGAACCCTTCGTGCGCGACTCCAACTCGCACTTGGCCGGTTTTCTATGAATGATGCCGTAGTTTAAGACAGATGAAATTTTTAGACGCGTAGTGCAGACGCTTTCGTTTGCGGCTCTGTTGAAGAGATTATTGCTGCAGCACGGTACATGGTACAAGTAGTTGTAGTTGCACTGCCTAGCCAAAACTAAGATTAAGCGGTTCCATGCGTTTGTTACGTGAATTATCATGTCCCTTGCATGCATGCATGACCCTTGAGGGTCCTTCATGCATCATGCAATAAGATATTTCATGCTTTCAATTATTTTATTTATTCAGTCTGAGGCTGTTGCATGACATGCCGATCTGAAAACGATCATGCGTGCATGTCAGTCAACGCTTGCATGATGAAAAATAAAAGGAATTGTCAATCAACTGCCAGCACGTAGTTGCAGGTCATTCGCTTCAATAAATACAACTAAGCGTGCATGACAATTGACACCACGTAACGCATGTCATGCCAGGTATTGCTTTCGATGTGTATATATAGTTGCAAAACTTTTAAATTGACATTGCTGGGTCATGGGTCACATACATCTGTTTCCTCCAGCTTTTAACTGTCTTCAGCGTTTAGCTTTACTTCAGGTCCGGATCATTAAGGGTATAAAAGTTCGTTACGGAAAAAGAGAACTGTCACAGAATCCTTACTTATTGAATTCTAGATTTGACAGGATTTTGAAATCGTCGTCTTCTTCAATCTTTATCTTTTCACCATTAGCAGTATCACTAAATAGACTTACTTTTTTTGATATTCATGTTTAGCTCGTAGAGTGTAATGTTTCTATTGGATATAGATATTCATGTGCCGAGATATCAATATACAAAATTGATGGACAACTGAATGGTCAACCTATTAGTTATTGTTAGTCTGAAATGTGAATGCACTCTTTCTTTGTAATTTTTGTTTCCAATTATGTTACAGTACTTAAGAATTCCATGGTTCCAATCACAGATAACTATATACTAGTAGGAGCTTAGATAAAGTACCTATAGATTTCGACATGGCGTGGCCGCACATGAGACAGCAATAGTTAGTTCTGGTGTTACAACAAGAACAAGAACACTACAACCCACCATCGCACTGACACTTATTATCTATAAATAATCCAATTCCTTGTCTCAATAAACACATAATACCACGAAATTACAGAAAATCAAACAAAACCGAGTTTGTTTGTCAAACCTGCCATTGTATTAGAGTTTGACAAATAACAGAAACCGGTCATGGTGACAAAAACAAAAATAATCTTTTGTCCTTATTATTTACATGGAGCTGCCAATTAGCCATCTCGCTCTATCAATCAAACTCATTTTAAGGCTGAATCTATATGTACTTTATCTAAGAGTAGGAGAGTTCCAATCCCATCTTGCGTTGAGTTCGCCCTCCCTGGGCTAGAGGGCGTGGTTTTTTAGATAAAGTCGATATGACACGTGAGTTCGAGTTCCGTGAGTTGCCGTAAATTTTGTCGAATACCTGTAGTACCGGTCTTCTTTGACAGATGTAAATTGTGAATGTGTTTGTCGTTTCCTACTCGTAGACACTCAATTATGTTCATTTTATTTTTATAAAATGGCATTGCTTGTTTAACCGCGCTTGGTTCTCGTCGTCCGCGATAACAATCATCAAAACAATTCGAGGAATAGTTATGAACGGCATTGTTTTTCATCTCGTTTTGTAACTGTAAGTGAGTCCAGTCAGCACAATGGGAACTCAATAACAGCTAGTGTTCCCCACCTGAGACTGCATCTGTAGCGCGTCTGCGAGCACGTACGTTCGGCTGGCTATCGGCACTTTCTCTCGCTGATGCGTTGCGAGTCGGTTACTCAATACGCGTTGTGCAAAGACTGGTCGGAGTTGTGGAGTCGAATGTTGATATTTCAAAACGGTAGTAGTTAATCTGTGGGGGTTGGTGTCGGTCGTGCGAGGCTGAGAGCTGGGAGTAGTAGTCAAGTGTTTGGTGTGTAATGTGTATGAGTTTGGTGTGATGGTGGAACGCGAGGGTATGCGGCGCGGCAGCGGCGGCGGCTGCGGCTGGGGCGGCGGCGTGCTGGGCCGCTGGTCGCTGCGCCGGCTGCTGCTCGACAGCCCGCTCGTCGGCAGGAGACTTGCACACACAGGTACTTATACCACACTCTGTACTTCCAAAGCTAGGTTCAAAGATAGCTCCAAAAACATTCTTTGAAAAGTCCTCTGAACTTAAATTTAAAAACTTTCATATAATACGGTTTTTGAGTCAACAGGCTATATTAGTTTACAATGTGAAAAGTTAACTTCAATTTGGTCAACAAAAACAAGTAAATCAGAAAAAGTTCAACAATGCAGGAACAAACTAATATCAAATTAAACAAGGTAAAAGTAACAAGTCTTCCCACTTGCCTTCTAAGAACTTATTGAGTATCTTATCTTTTAGATTAAATACAGCTGCTTAGCAATAAATTCTGATGCTCGCAAACAGAAAATAAAATTTGAAGAATGCCGATATTTGGTACTAATGTTTTGAATAATATTGTGGATCTGTTAACAGTGATATCTCAAAAATAACTGACCTATAACATTTTCAAACAAATTATTTGCAAGAAATTATCTGCCAGTTGATTTAGCAATAACTTACACTGAGATGTTGACAGGCTATTTGTCTTTCAAAGTTTATAAATAAAAGCATGTTATTAAAATTATAATTCAATATTTTGTCTCATATTTCATTCTGTGATGATCATTATATTTTTTGTAATACGTCTGATTATATGATAAACCCTTGCTTATTTAGAATATTGTTTATGCTGAATATTCTTACTAAATTCTGATTGCATTCTTGCAGATTTATCCTTACATACCAAAATTAGAATAGTACAAAAATCATAAGTTCTATTTACATTCCGTGCAGATTTATCCTTACATTCCAAAATTAGAATAGTACAAAAATCATAAGTTCTATTTACATTCCGCATTTAAATATATGTAAGCTTTTCCTGTTCTTAAAAATTAAATCGCTTACATTTTAAATTCAAATTTGGAACACAATAGACATAAACACAATGTTTGACCATTCATTTAATTAATCATTGGCATCATTAAAGTTTTAAATGCATGACCAATTGAGGCATTGAATATTAAGGTCCCAATCAAATGGGTCAATGTCACAGGCCCAGTAAGCAGGAATTTGACCTTTATTGCATAAGTATTGTAAATGATCTGTACTATTCTTAGATCATAAAACTGACCTATTTGTGATGTAAAATTATAGATAATGTGAGTTATCTTCTTGTGTTATGTTTATTTGCTTCATGATTTTAAAATTATGGTTGGTTCTTATCTTTATTATCACTATAACTATCTCTATATATTGATAATGATAAGTTTTAGAAGTTTTAGAATAAGTATACTTTCATATTGAAGATTATGCGTCACCTTGTTTGCATCATAACAAAGCCTGGTATAAACACGGGTAGAGTTAATTGTATAGTATCGGTAGAGCACTAACAGTTTTTTAGTATCTGACCTGTAGTTAGTTGGATTACTTTACTACTTCTTAAAGTTGTTAAAAAATAAAAGGCCCGTTTTGACAGCTATAAAAATACTTAATAATAATTAAACTTGATGCTTGCGAATGATACTCGTTGTCATAGTGTATCGGTAGCATAGTATTTAATTAGGATTATAAATTTGATTTTACAATTTCTTACATAGAACATTATCGCAGCATGTAAAATGAGAAACGTCATCAGACTTCTTAGATTGTGACGACTATACTGTTGAACTTTGTTTCTATAATTTTATTCATCAGTGTGATATTGATCTCATAATGATATTGTTGATTGTAAGTCATGATTGTACATAGCTGCATAGGTACTGTTTATGGGTTTATAGGCAAATACAAATTAACATCTAAAATTAAACATTGTAATTCCTTGATGTCTGAAACACTATATGCTATACTAATTGATTACAGCAGGTAATTTATTCTAAAATGTAAATAACTTGACATTTATCATTTCTATACAAAAACGAAACAGGAAACGAGTTCAAATTAATCATAGTTTTAAGGACACAAGTACAAATTTACTGAAGCGATGATAATAAACAAAATGAAGGATGTCTGTAGAAAATGCAAAATTGCACTTTCAGACCATAAATGTGCTTGTTGCATTATGGAGCAATGAGGAACTTAACGCAACTGCTTGACAAATTATGTAATTTTTCATGAGCTACAAGTAATAGTGTGAATATCTACCCAGGTACAAATATTAACCAACCAACCAACCCATTTTTAGGGTTCCGTACCCAAAGGGTAAAAACGGGACCCTATTACTAAGACTTCGCGATCCGTCTGTCTGTCTGTCTGTCCGTCTGTCACCAGGCTGTATCTCATGAACCGTGATAGCTAGACAGTTGAAATTTTCACAGATGATGTATTTCTGTTGCCGCTATAACAACAAATACTAAAAACAGTATAAAATATATATTTAAGGGGGGCTCCCATACAACAAACGTGATATTTTTGCTCGATATTAATAACGGCAACAGGTAGACGCTTGAAATAATCACAGAATGTTTAGTTGTATATTCACTTCAAAAAATAATTAATATTAAATTAAAATAAAATAAATTAAGGGGGGCTCCCATACAACAAACGTGATTTTTATGCAGTGTTTTGCGATAATGGTACGTACGGAACCCTTCGTGTGCGAGTCCGACTCGCACTTGGCCGGTTTTTATAATCTGTTTTGTTCTACAGTGTCCAGTGTTTGGATGTCATTCAACTGCATGTTTATTTTTCCAACCTTTTTCCCTAATGAGTTGGCATGCTTGCCAAGGACATTTAAGAATTGTTTGTTCAGTATAATCTACGAAGTGTTGGTTTCCCCCGAATTCTATTATGCTGCATTCCATGACATAGACACCAGGGAAGAAAGAAGCAGATATGTCTGTGTATGTGTGTTGGTATGAGTGTGTGCGAGGATCTACGTTCTTTTTCCGAAATCAGATTAATGAGTTTCTAGCAAAAAAGAAGAAAAACCTCGCAATCCAAACAGATATCTGAAGCAGACCTGAGTGAAGACTCGCAGACAGGCGAAATGAGAGACGCGGTATTGTGAATCTAGCCAACTAGACTAGACATGCACTCAACTGCATGTCTCCGCTTCAGTTGGCTAGAACCTAAAGACTAAAGAACCTTGTTGGTAACTATGTTGCATCATGTTGTAGAGGCTGGAAAAGATTCACTTTTGTCCCCCACACAAACCTGTTTTCGCCTACGCGAAAATTGCTTGTAGTCTACAAAAATAACATGTTTTTCCCCAAAGGATTTATCTATGATTCTACGCACAACTTTTGCCTAAATCCGCCGAACCAATAAAATAGGTATTTCTTCTGTATATTTAGAAAATTCACAAGACTTTAAAGAACAACGAATACCATGTGTCATCGACGGCATTTTGTTTGATAAATGATTAATTGTTTCATTTCCTTCATATAACAATCATTGATTACAAGAAAAGTTTCAAGGGAAATGCAATAAAACTACAATAGAAAAGTCATCTTTATTAATACTACAACCTACATACGTATTCTCTAAGTGGACGAGGTTCCGTCTGACACTAAAACAATCCAAACCAAGCTAAAGAGGCAAACAATCTTTTTAATCACAGGAATTACCAAAAACAAGTATGTAAAAAAAAGGAAATTACGCATCTTATCGCAACTCACATGATACTGATAACGCAATTAATAATAGCCGGATAAGTTTACCACCCGATTACGCTTTATCTCCATAAAAAGCAGTTCATTAATTTATTTGCTTGGATTAGAGTTTTAGACATTGCGTATACTGAGTCACAAGGAAGGTGCAAAGAGTCTTTAGCATGATTAATACCAGCGATAACTTGTGCAATTTGGTTAGATTTTTGTCCCGAAGTAGCAGTTAACTGTCCAGAAGTTTCTATCGCTGCCCCTGGGTTTAGAAGTCGCAATGATTACGAAATAGCTGCTTGATCGTGTTATGTTTTTAGTTAGTGGTCGCTCTCTAAACAATCGTATTGTTTCACATATTCGTTCAATGGCTTAAGGCACAGATACCCCTGAGTAGCTGATTTTAAAATGAGAATCACGTCTAAACGGCTAGTCGTAATTTTTTTGTAAAAAAAATATGTTACATTAGATAATTTTCTTAATAATTTTATTTAAGAAAATTATGAGTTTTGTTCGTATAACATGGTTTAATTAATTTGTAAAGTTATGTCTAAAATGGGCCAAAAACACGACAATCACACCAAAACCGCTGGGCATATTTTAATGAAATCGACACCATCTCAAAGAAAATATAATTATCTACATTTTGATCTGAGGCTTTTTTGTTTGAAGTCATAGAATAATAAGGAAAGTACAAAAAACTACAAAATTTTGGGACGTGCGGGTGTAAAACGAGTGCGTTTTGTTCCCTCAAGGTCGTTGGCGTTAGTCGTCGTCTTAAGGTACACGCGAGCTGCAAGCCAGCAGAATTGGTGAAATCTGATCAGCGAAGTCTTGCCATGAATGGCAATCTTACTTCGATAGTTCCTATCTTGTTTTATTTGCGTAGTTGAAAGGAGACGGAGTAGCTTTTGAAGCGATCTGAGATGTAAGTTTTCCTTTCATGGTAGTGAATCGTGGATCTGTGCTACTTGAGAAGTAAATCGATATTATTGACTCAGTTTATTCAACTGTTGAAGTATGAAACGCAAGCTGTTGTAAAAGTACCATGTTTAGCAATCCCACACAAATATTTGACCAGTTTGGTGTGGATTCCGTCTAGCCAGATGAATTAGTGCTTGTTTTTTCTAGCGGAAATAATACATTTTATTGGAGGCGTCTTCTCAATATGGATTAACCTTCTAGACGTGACGCTACAATCTTCGCGTCTTCCTCATTCCATACTTAATTACTTACAATCAAACAGTAATTACGGCTGTATAAGCTGCATTACATACATACGCTGACAAAGAGGTACCTATTCGTCGTATGAAAGTAGCACCGACGTTTTTCTAAGTTTTTATCTCTAGCCGAAGGTAGGTCTTCTTCTTCCATACCGTCCTCTCCCCCATCACGCTATCACTGACTCCCTTTTCTTCCATATCACTCCTCACACAGTCCATCCTCCTTTTCTTTGGCCGTCCCCTCCCTCCCCATCAATCTACATTTATATTCATAACTCTGTTAGTAACATGCGTTTCGTCCCTCCTCATCACATGAGGTATTAGTTAAAATATTACTTTGGCATACTTCAGTAAAAATATTGTATTTTATCGCAGGCGGTCGAAGTCTTGCAATATATTTATGGAATATTAAGTCAGGCTGGTAACGTGACAATCCAATTAACTTTGAAATCATTGCAACAAATGATTTATTACTTGTTGGCTGATGTGTTATTGTAGATGTAGGTTATATTCGTATAAGTATGCTTATTGCCGACATTTATGTAACTTCAACCCAATTACAATTAAGGTATCGTGATTATTACAATGTTTAATTGCTCGCACGATGATTAATGCAGCTACATATGGATGCCAACAGCACTGCTTGCCTTCACGGCTGTAATTGTATGTTGAAATTTGTGTGTAGTACCTATTTTGACTTCCTTTACACTTTGTTAAGTTAGTTTCTTATTATTGGTAAAATTCTTCGCCTGTTTTCATTCAATATTTTATCGCCTTTTGAAGAAATTTGGGCACGTCAATCAAAATCCAAACCCATTTATTCAAAATGCGCTGAAACTCGTTCCTTTTAAACATAGACACAATAAACAGCTTCTAAAAACCACAGCACATCGTATTGCAAAATCAAGCAGATAGAGAGTAGATTCTAAGATATCTCCCTTTGACGCATTGGATTGGAACATAAAATTTCACCGCAGAAGGTACCCAATTACAAAGAATGATTGCGAAAAGGCTCCATTGTTTGGCCCATAAAAATAGCAATATTTACTAAGTTAGTGCTTCATAAACTTGAGCATCTAATTTGTTTCGAAACTGTTTGCTTCGGTAGTAAAACTGTCTAACTGTAGTACAATTAACGAAAAATAAATGTACGAAAAACATTAAGAAAGCCAATAGACCTCGATTATGAAGTAAAATATTTACATAATGTGATATTTACTAACATCGTATGCATATTTGACACATCAATGATGGTATTGTGCAAACTCAAAGTCTCTGTGAGGTCAAATGTCAGCACTTTCGATATTCTACAGAATAGGTAATGTGTGTCATCTAACTTACAACTAAGACTAGCCTCTGCCTGCTGCACAGATACACTGCAAATGCTTGCATAAAAACTAAACTCAAGCATGTGAATTTCTGTAGTCTCAAATAAAATGATAAGGTACTATGGCGACAGCTAAGATGATAATGATAAAAAACAGGTAGTCTTGTAATGCCAAGTTTTTGGTACAAACAATTTAAATATTATCTGCTTAAGCAACAACAAAAAATATGGTGACCTCTATTCGCTTACGAAAATGAAGAAAACCATAAAGTTAATGATCGACAGCGTATGCCTTTGAGTGTGAGCATGACCTACAAACAAACAAGTACGGTAAGTATTTCGTCGAAAATGTTAACTTTCAAGGATGTGCTCAAACAATTCGGAAACCTTCGCAGCACCTGCCGTTTGCCGTTACTAACTAGAGGAAGCGCGCAAGTCGGTGGACGCACAATTTACATCACATCCTATCTCTGTACCGGGAAGTGAAGCGAAGAGGCTGTTCTCGGATATCGCTTTATGTAATTCAAATAAACGCTGCCAAGTTAATGGGAAAACGACTTCCAAGAAAGGGGCTCAAACTGGAATAGCGAAAAAGAAAAAAGAAAATTGCCCTTGTGTGCCCATTTTGATTACTATAATTTAACCTTCCTCCCAAAGCTTCATTATTTCGAATCCACGTCCACGTGTGAATCCAAGCTCAAGGGAATTGTCTGTGGGTCAATTGAATCAGACGGATATGGGCTTTCTCGAAACGAGCCATCCAATTATTTCGGCCTCGAAAACGTTATTGCACGCTGAATAATAGACGAAGTGTTTTGTTTCTGGTATGCCGTATCATTTACCGTTTTCTTGCCGTGGAGTATCTCGGCTGTGTACATTATCGTTTCCTGGAATTGCCTTTTACAACTGCAATACGAGTTCACGTATGTAATATCGTCAGACATTATCCATTCCGGGTGAGAGGAAAGCTTGCTATGAACTGCCACCGATTGCACCATACTGGAAGTGGTTAAACGGCGGTTAAATTATTATGAATTCAAATATTCTTACGACTAAGTCTAAATAAATGATCATTTTAGTATTCAAACTTACAATTATATTGCTAGTCTCACAAACTTGTCGTCGCGTCATCGAGTTTTTCTAAAGAATTTGATGAAAAATAGTTTCAGATCAGGTATTATTCTTCTTTTTTAATATTCTAGGTATTTCTACAAGGATCTTACGTCACCACGTTATTGGTGTTGATGGCTCAACAGTGCTGTTTCACATTTAATCACTTGACCGATGCTTTGTCGTTTCTGGGATGCTGGTGAAAGTGATGTGAACCATTCAAAACTTTGTCCGTTGCCTCATAACTGGGTAACCTCAATTGAATCATGACTTCACGAGTGATTTGTCATGGGTCGAGGCACTCGCTCTTCGCCTATTGGGTGTATTAACAGGGCCAAGAGACTATTTAATCAGGCTGTAAGCTTCATGCACTAATTGAGCACGTCTACCTCGCTAAACTTCATCTTCTCTAAGTCCTTCAAGTTGTAAAGAGCGCAAGCAAATCCTTGCAAGTTTATTGGTTTGAGTCTTAACATTCTGCACGCTCCTGATCCGCTTAAATTATTACTTGGTCTGCAAATTATTGTAGAATACAGTTACTTAGCAGAATATGTTCACGTTGTCCGATAATACGCGAGCACTCTTCGTGTATGCTTTCCAAATAAATGTAGGTCATTTGCTTCGAGTTTTGGCAATCTGCGCGTCTCGTTGCATACTGTACTGGTTTACAACGTAGTTCTCGTCTTTAAGAGCTTATTGTTACAGAAACTAATTAACTTTTTGTTTTAACGACACTCCCGACTGCATTTCGTTTGCATTCTAAAAGCGTGTGTGGTCTCAGGTGAAATGATTACCAAATTCGTTTCGGTGTATTACAAAACCGAGTAAAAAAATTATCTGCAGAAGGGAAGGGAACGCTTCTTATTACTGGAGAAGTGAGTACGACTATCTGTCGATGAGTAACAAGCAATTTTTCTATCAGGGATAATTTACCTTTGTCATAATTAATGTTCGTAAATGTTCTGTTATTGTTGGCAGTTGTGTATAGGTACACTAGGTAGAGGTGTGGATCTTGATGATAAATCACAATTACCAAAGTAAGGACGTTGCAACCTTGCATCAACGCTGCAGTACCAAAGTCGTGATGACATTCAAAACTGATCTAATCAAATCTGAAGAGCCTTGAGTTGCTGATACTTGAAAAGCAATTGTATTATTTACACGTTGTCCACTACAAAGATACGGAGCTCAGTCCAAGTGCCGCAATAAGTTTACACATTCTGCAATCTCCACAATCTAATGTGATGTGGATCATTGATGACAAATCGCTCGGTTTATCACTTTATAGTGCGTAATTATATGACCCGCCATATAAATTACCTATATGACACGTACTTACGTCACAGAGAGCAGGAACCGACACCGACAGTTTGTTTAGGTTTATTGAGTGGCCGAGTCCAAACATGTTTTCTTACGTAAAACAAATATTGGTGGAAATAAAATAAAGTGGGCTTCGAGGACGACGTCACAAGGTGACCGGTCGTTATTCGCCTCACTGTCACATTCTAGAGTAAACCGGACAACGTTACAATATAATGATGCGCAAAAGAAAACAAAATATTTATTCAGGAGACGGATAATTAAGTGTTTATCTTAGGTTGCTTTCGTCAGGTTCTTGTCTCCCTTGAGCAAATTCAACAGAGCATAAATATGAGTAATTCTATTCTTAGTACCTGTCTGTAGGGGGGTTGGTGTTAAAATATCATTATTCATAGTTTACCAGTAGTCTATCTGCTTCAGTATGATTAAGGTTGCTATAGTCGACGGCACGAACTATTTTGTGCGCGGGATAAAATGCATGCTATCTCATCCGACAACACGTGGGAAATAGATGCTGTGATGAGCAGTAAGAAGCTGGTTCGCGTACAAATTAGCACTTTTGCAAATCTGTAGCGAAATGGATGATGATTTAGAACTAAAACGAGCTCGCGAAATTTTATAACAGACCTTTGGGAATCTGGATATCATGAAAAAACTACTAAAAGTATCTGTTCAAAATTAAAATTATTTGCATTTTTGAATTACTAATATATCCCTGTATGGTGGCTGTTTTGCAATTTTCCTTTAAAATTAGTGTTAAAATATGGAACTTTCGACTCTCATAACTTTCATATATTCTTCTTTTTACTTTTTTGTTTCCATACAGGGCTAGATAATGATGAGACAAATTGATAGCATTTTTTATTTTGTACATACATCGTCAAACAGTGGAGTAATCGCCAGACTACGATTGTATGGAAGAATGATCGACTAGTGTAACCTTAACGAGCACCTTCTTGCACTAGTTAACTAAACAAATAAAGTATGCCTTTCCTTAACTCCTAGATCAGTTACATAAACATAATATGTTTAACATATCGTAAATTGTGAGACATAAAGATGTCTTCTCGTATGAATATCGAGTGCAAACCGTTTATATCGTGGATAACGACTCACACTGACCTGAATGTGCATCTGTCTGTTCCAATAGGCAGCTTCGTATAGTCGTCATGAGCAGTGAGTTCGACACAGTGTGTTTTGTTGCTTCGCCCGTATTCTGGTGTTCACCAGAAACTATTTCAGCGTGCGGCCCTGTTTCTATGATAACGCTCGTGTTTTTACCCGACTGCCGAAGGAGGGTAATGTGTTTATCATTATATGTAGGTATGTATGTATGTTCCTATGTGGCGTTCTAGAGAACAAACGCGTTGGCCGAGTTTGATAGTTCTTACGTCAATTGATTCGTCATAACCCTGCGAGTGTCACTGGCTACATTAAAATTGGAAAATGGCGGCTTTTGGGCGCCATTTTATGAGGGCCCAATTTTTTTTTTCTTCGTTTTGTGGGGTATCAAAATAAAGGGTTTTAAGAGGTGTTTTCAAAAATATAATTATAACCCTTTATGTTTAAATGTACCTATTTAATTTTTGTTTTTTTTTTTTCTGTTTTTAGGGTTCCATACCCAAAGGGTAAAAACGGGACCCTATTACTAAGACTTCGCGATCCGTCTGTCTGTCTGTCTGTCTGTCTGTCTGTCTGTCTGTCTGTCTGTCTGTCTGTCTGTCTGTCCGTCTGTCTCCAGGCTGTATCTCATGAACCGTGATAGCTAGACAGTTGAAATTTTCACAGATGATTTATTTCTGTTGCCGCTATAACAACAAATACTAAAAACAGTATAAAGTAAATATTAAAGGGGGGCTCCCATACAACAAACGTGATATTTTTGCCGTTTTTTGCTCGATATTAATAACGACAACAGGTAGACGCTTGAAATATTCACAGAATGTTTAGTTGTATATTTACTTCAAAAAATAATAATTAATAAATTAAAATAAAATAAATTAAGGGGGGCTCCCATACAACAAACGTGATTTTTATGCAGTGTTTTGCGATAATGGTACGGAACCCTTCGTGTGCGAGTCCGACTCGAACTTGGCCGGTTTTTTTTATCTTGCGATACTATATCAAACTATAAGCAGATGAGGTGAGTGTTTTTTTAGCATTTAGGGCAGTGCTCCCATCGGAACCATGCCCTTTCTTTATCTTTGTCTGGATATCAGACACTCCACTAGTCAAAGATGTCTCGCCGCTTTTTAAGCCGACGACGTAAGGTTTCTGGGATAGTGAGCTGCCCCGCTAGCTGGTTCGGGTGCCTAGACAGTCTTGATTTATATGTGTTTGCATACGTGTCTATTTCTTCTCTTACCATAGGCATATTCAAAATTTCATGCACTTCATTTATTTTACTAAACCGCGGTGCATTGGATATTTGTTTTAAGATGTAGTTTTGTACTCGCTGTATTATCATTATTTTGGAGGTGCTGGCAGACCCCCATAGCTGTATGCCATATATCCAAAATGTACCTAATTTGAAAAAAAAATAACTAAAAAGTTATAAATACAAAAAGGTTAATTCAAAAAACCTGTCTGCTTGAAAAGCGAACTAAAAGACGTAAACAAAACAAGGAGAAAATCATGCTGTGCAGTCGGCGATACATCTGGTTTTGGTCAGCCAGGTCGCGAACATGTTATCCTCCGACTGCACAGCATGATTTTCTCCTTGTTTACGTCTTTTTAGTTCGTTTTTCAAGCAGTCGAGTTTTTTGATTTTTGAATTAACCTTTTTTTTACTCTCTCGTAATCCACATAAAATCGTGCGGTGCGAATGTTGGTCGTCGCCCCAACAGTTGTGCACATTGTTTTACGCTCGCCGCTGAATATGAATGCGAAAACAATATGCATGGGGCTGGAGTTCGCAAGGTCGCATATTTCGCACACGACACTCACTTCCATATTGTATGCGAAGTATGTAATTTACCTGGGTATGAGGTATGAAGGATTTATTTTTATCGCAATGATTCATTGTATTTGATAAGATATACAACTTACTACGAAGAATTCGTATCTGTTTTTTTGCATTTAGGGATAATCTATTATCACATTCACATAGTAACAAAAAAACACATGTGGTGGCCTTACTATGTACGCGGTATCAACATAAAAAAAACTTGATAGGTAATTTTTATTTTTTTCATATGATACTCAGGTCATTTTACTCATATCATGAAGTTTCCAATTACTCAAGCCTGCAAAAAAACAGCACCATATTATGCTTATTTACAACTGCATCCACCAATCTGCCTTTTACAAGGCCGAGTTGTAAATTTTGTGAAATCACGTACATTATAAATTATTTATGTATCGTTAGCGATTCTTACATAAATACCATTTATGACGCACTTAAGAACATGGACGCATCATTATTATAAGATTTTATGTAAAAAGATGCCTTTTTTATAAGTTAGTGAGTGATGCATGAAGAATGTATCTTCTTACCGTAAAAGCAATGGTAATTACGTCAATAAAAATCGTGTGGTTATTGTCTAGAGTCTCGACTTCCATTGAAAGACCGGCCAAGTGCGAGTCGGACTCGCGCACGAAGGGTTCCGTAGCATTATAGCAAAAAACGGCAAAAAACATCACGTTTGTTGTATGGGAGCCCCACTTAAATATTTATTTTATTCGGTTTTCAGTATTTGTAGTTATAGCGGCAACAGAAATACATCATCTGTGAAAATTTCGACTGTCTAGCTATTACGGTTCATGAGATACAGCCTGGTTACAGACAGACAGACAGACGGACCGCAGAGTCTTAGTAATAGGGTCCCGTTTTTACCCTTTGGGTACGGAAATCTCGGTTCTCTAAGAATATTATTAATTGTTGATGAATATATATATATTGATGAATTGGAAAAATTGCGATAAGGCGATATCTCGGAAGATTTAAGAATTTGCATGTAAATACTCTTGAATGTATCGCAAGATATTTAGCATACTTTCTACCAGACACGACACAAATGAGCTATCAATCAGTTGGCAACACTGACCTGGTTGCGTCTCGCGAAGTGCGTGCGCCTGCGGGTAATCCCATCTCTTCAACAAATTAATATGAATTAAAATATAGACTTTAATCGTAAGCGGAAATTTTCGTTGCTTCTTCTTCTTAGCGTGTCGATGACAAACGGACTCTTTTTAGTTAAATGCCTTGCCTGGCCCAGAATTCAGCCACGGCAACGCCCTCCGCCGACGCAGGGAGGAACCATGGAATTCCAGTCGCTTAGGGATATCATGCAAATTATTTTCTTTTTTTACGTCCCTATCTCATGTTTGATGATCAAACTGCCACAATTATTTAAGAATACGATCCCCCTAAGCCAGAATGAAATAATTAAGGTATGATTAATACCTCTGTTCCCTTCTACTACAATATTCTCAAAAAAAACTTTATTACAAAAATATAACACCGACTTCCGAAATTGAAGTTATAGTTATTTTTCAATTTGTAGTGTATTTATTTGGAAGTCGGTTGTTTCTTTTGTAAAAAAGTTTTTTTTTTTTTTACTTTTTAGTTATGGTAATGATGGACCAGTTCTATAGGCTAGGTATCTATAATGCCCAAGTGATGCCAGAGTATATTAACCTAAAACATGAAACTTAAACAAAACCGGTGGAATGATAGTATATCAGGGTGAACTGCCCGCACCTGCGTACCCCTTTAGAGCATACCAGTGTGATGTTATGAAATGGTGTAAACAGTATCCCGAGCAGCTATCCCGAGTGATTTGCCGTCATTTATTGAAGAGTTCTGATTACTTCTGATGTATATCTCCGAAATCGGTTCACGTAGTAAAAGTTTTGAGGTAAAAACATTAAAAAAATACACAGTCGAATTGATATCCTCCTCCTTTTTGGGAAGTCGGCTAAAAATGTAAAAACAAATTAACAATCGTACTAAAATACTTATTAAAATGTTTACGGCACATGCAACCACGTATTGTCCCGTTCATATTTGTCACAGATTAGGCAGAATTCCAAGTCACAAATCGCAGTGCATTGATTCGCTGGTAATATCCTTAGTTTATGAAGTTTTACGTTCACAACGTGTGTACATAGTTGTTGCAGGTCAATAATTATATGGCTGCTACATAAATTAAACGTAAAATACATGCGATTATATGCCAGTCATAACTACATTGAATCGCTATTTATTCAATGTTGAGATCGGATCCAGTCACGTCTTTACTGCAAGTATTCATATAGACGAGATTTGATCTTTGAATTCATGTCCAGATGGCTTTGAATCGGTGTTTTACTGATACTCACAACCGGTGCCCTCTGACCTCTGCAATATAAATATAAAAAAAAGTTAATTAAAAAAATCAAAAAACCCGACTGTTTGAAAAGCGAACTAAAATGACGTAAACAAGAAGAAAATCATGCTGTGCAGTCGGAGGATACATCTGGTTTTAGTCAGCCAACTGCCGAATATGTATCCTCCGACTACACAGCGTTTTTTAAGCAGTCGGGTTTTTTGTTTTATTTTTTAATTAACTTTTTTTATTTATAACTTTTTAGTTAACATTTTTTTTCGAATTAGGTACATTTAAACATATAAGTGTTATCTATTTTTTTAAACCATCTCATAAAACCTTTTATTTTGATACCTCACACGATGGGTTTGGTAGAAAAAGCCGCTATTTTACTACTCTCCAATTAGTGACGAATCGATTGACGTAAAAATCATCAAAATCAGCAAACGCCTTTGGTCTCTAGAAAGCCACATAACGGCACGAACAAACAAACATACATACATAGACTGATAAACACATTCCCCTTCTTCGGTAGTCTGGTAATAAAATAGAATTCGATGTCTTTTACTAACAGTTGTATCGATTTTGAGTCATGGTCTATCTCATATTTAACTCTGCATCCTCTTCCAAATCTTGAGTCATATACATATTCCGAATCAAATATTTTAACAAGATCGCGGTCTGCGGTTATCCCGCCCTTTATCCTAAATAGCTAAGATCTCGGGCCGCTTTATTTAAGCATGACGTCATCATGAATTCCTTTGCAGGATTTGCAAGCATCCTAGCGATTCAAACTACCTGCTGGCCAGTGACTCCTAAAGGTCAGATGAGTAAAAGGAGTTTGTCAATCAAGGGTATGCAACCTCATTAGTGTTCTAACTTTTAATTTTGTTGTCAGATATATTCAATGATATTCTAGTAAACAGATATGTTATGAGCGCACGCATTGTGAAGACTCGAATACGTCCTAATTGGGACGTATATAGTTTTTAGTCTATGTCACGCAGGGCGAAAAGCGATACGCTTTGTTGAAACAAAAACAAAATGAAACAAATGCCATCGTTTGTATTTAGAAAGTGTACCAATTATGATACCAAAGTTCATAAAACAGAAGGGACCTCATACTATATGTAAGTACGCGATACACCTCAATTTACTAATTTATTTCGATTTTTTTCCTAATATTCTGATATTTGGAGGTTAGAAAAAGAAAAAAACATTGATGGCCAGAATAATGTTTGTTTACATTCACACGCAAGTGACAAACACTAGCTGTCTCTTTTTTTCTTGTTGGTTTTATCAAGCCATCCCTTTCGACTTGTAGTGAAATGAAATGTCAGATGAATGAAAAGTGTGTATGTGTGCTGCCGCTGCTGTGCGGAACACATTTTTCGGTTGTTTTTTGAGTGTATAACATATCTGTTTACTAGAATATCATTGGATATAGTGCTACGAAATAACACCGTTGACCACAACGGTAGCTGGTTAGAAAATAAAAAATATTATGGCTTTGATAGTACTTTCAGTAACAACGGGGGAAGTACAATGGTTCTCTTGCGTATGAATGAAACAATAGACGTGAAAGTGAAGGAATTGTGTGATGTTTAATATAAACATTACTACTTTTATAGTCTATAGTCTATTATTATAAAGAGGTAAAGTTTGTGACGTTGTAGGATCTACTGAACCGATTTTGGTTGGGTAGGTACGGTAGGGTAGGGTAAGGAGGGTAGGGTAGGTAGGGCAGGGTAGGTAGCTTAGGGTATGGTAGGTGGTAGGTACGTAAGTACGTAGGTAGCCAGTTGACGGGAGCGAAGCCGCGGGGGTCAGCTAGTCTATATCTATGCTATCTATACTAATATTATAAAGAGGAAAGATTTGAATTTTTGTATTTTTATATGTAACGAATAAACATAAAACCGGCCAAATGCGAGTCGGACTTGCACAGGAAGGGTTCCGTACCATTATCGCAAAACACTGCAAAAAATCACGTTTGTTGTATGGGAGCCCCATTTAAATATTTATTTTATTCTGATGTTAGTATTTGTTGTTATAGCGGCAACAGAAATACATCATCTGTGAAAATTTCAACTGTCTAGCTATCACGGTTCATGAGATACAGCCTGGTGACAGACGGACAGACAGCCAGACGGATCGCGAAGTCTTATTAATAGGGTCCCGTTTTTACCCTTTGGGTACGGAACCCTAAAAACTACTGGACCGATTTCAAAAACCATCGGGAAGCTACACTGTCCCCGGGTGACATAGGCGACATTTTATTCCTGTATTCCTACGGGAACGGAAACTACGCGGGTGAAACCGCGAGGCGTCCGCTAGTCCTTCAATAAATTAAAATCTAAGTAATGAAATGAGTTTCCTACTACCTACTTATTAAGACTTACATTACAATAGTCTCAGCAATAATAAGTTATTATAACTATATAAATTGCTAAGATAACATAGCAAAGAAAATACCCGTGAGTATATTTATGTCGATACGATACATACAATGATTGTTAAGCAAGATAACACCAAGATATTTGTTCTATTATCTAGTTACGAAATCATTTTACACACGCGAAATAAACTAACACAACCATTTTATAATTACCTACAACGATGGATTATCAATTTTACACTTTGATATAGTCATCGGCACGTAACTTGGCAAGGTTTTGGCGTAGTGGGGGGTAAACTTGCGCATAGTGCGCGAACTGACCAACCACCATATAGAGCGAACGGGACGTGGACGCGACTTGATTGGTCAGTCGATCCTTGTGTCAACTGACCAACCAATCGCGCGCTCGGAACGGTGCTAAACGTACCCCGCGTCCCGCTTGGTAACCAAAGAGACCTAAAAAATTACTTGTGCGCATCTAACGACTCTTGCCAAGTTACGTGCCGATGACTATATAAAGTTTTTTTGTGTAGAACATTACATATGTAAAATTTTTAAATTGAAATAACCCCCGACATTTTTATTTCACACTACATAATTTATCTAATATTAGATCCGCTTCAATCTTCAATCTGAAACACGTAATTATGACACGATATCATGCGAAAAACCCAGATTCAAAGAGTCAAATGTGGATAACTTTTGAACGGCTGAACCGATTTTAATCAAACGTAGCTAAGAACACTCGACAAAGCCATCTTTCAAACAAAAAAAAAATTAAATCAAAATCGGTTCATCCGTTTACGCGCTATGATGCCACAGACAGACACACAAATACACAGCAACACACGTCAAACTTATAACACCCCTCTTTTTCCGTCGGGGGTTAAAAACAAGACAATTTAGATAAAGTTCTCGTTGTAACATAAAGTTTCGCTGTTTGGATATTAATTTCTGAACTGTCAACAGCATGCACGCTCCAAGACTTTATGATTAAACTTGATAAATTGTGCAATAGGACCTTACCTGACTAGGCAATGTTTCTATGGTATGCTTGATCAATTATATTATACTAACTTTTACATGCTCTTTCTTCTACGTAGCGTTAGTACTTCGAATTTGAATAGCTTATTTTTATAGGGTTTCGTACCTTTTTTTAGTATTTGTTGTTATAGCGGCAATAGAAATACATCATCTGTGAAAATCTCAACTGCCTCGCTATCACGGTTCATGAGATACAGCCCGGTGACAGACAGACAGACGGACCGCGGAGTCTTAGTAATAGGGTCCCGGTTTTACCCTTAGGGTACGGAACCCTAAAAAGAGGTACTTGTACTGTAAATCTAGTTAAAACAAGTGTTTAATTTAAAAAGGGGTTTTAAACGAAGCATATTTATATAAAAAATATCATTGTCACGAGAACCAAACGTGTGTGCCAAATTTCAGCTCAATCGGGCACTTGGAGGTGGGTTAAATTTAAATTGCAAGATTTGATAACAGACACCGGGACAGGTAAGATACAGGCGTATCTTTTTCTTACTAAAAGGAGCCAATTCCACCCGGCTCCTTCTTTTCGAGGTATAAACGTGCCGATAGCGGACCGTCTTGAGCTTCTTGGTGTTACATTGACCCTCAATTTCGGTCCATTCATTGAGGCAAAAGCTCAGCTGGCTGCCAAAAAGTTGGAGTGCCTTGCGAAGATGAGACGGTTCTTCACCCCAAAACAGTTGCTCAACTTGTATCAAGCGCAAGTTCGATCATGCATGGAGTACTGCTCTCATCTCTGGGACGGTTCTGCCGAATACCAGCTGGATGCACTTTAGTCGATCGAAAAGCGGGCCAAGAGGCTCATCGGCAATGAGTTACTGGTCGAGTCTAGGCTCCAGAGCCTTGAACATCGGCGCTGAGTTGCCAGCCTGTCGGTTTTTTTATCGGTTACATTTAGGTGAGTGTGCGTTGGAATTGCATGAACTGGTGGACATTCCATCGTATACGCACCAAACTTTTTGGAAAGCGTACAGCAAAAGAGTGCAATACCCTGCCGGAGTTTGTATTTCCTGATAGCTACAACCTGGAAGTCTTTAAGTTAAGAGTGAATAGGTTTCTTCTAGGCAAGCGTGCTTCATCGTCGACCACATCATCGCTTACCATCAAAATCAGACAAAATAAAAGCTTATAAAAATAGGTAAAATAGAAGGAGCTATAAATAGTGAGCTTTTAACACGACCGTATATAGGCTAAAAGAACCCGCCACATCACTTGCTAATGAGCACATGACCCATTCCTCTAATTAAAGCTAAGCCTGGTGAAAAGGCGCGAATGCTCTAGAAAAAGCGGGCTTTTTAGAGATTGCTCTGTAAGAAACTGCAGTTTAACAGGCTAATGCTCTTCGTATTAAACAAGAAACTCTACATAACATCACGCTGTACATATTCCCTAAAGGGATGCGTAGAGGTGCACCTAGTCATTGACATTTCGCCAGTTATATTTAAGGGAGCAAGTCTATTGCCATTACCCGGGTACAAATCCCGACTCCAGCTTCTACTGGGAAACTATTGATAAAGAAAACTTGAGCTATTCAAGGTAACTAGTATGACTTTATAAGTTATTGAACTATAGTCGTTATCAGACTGTTCCGGATTGCAGAATCTTAACCAAGTCTGGTGCCGATAACAGTTCCATATCGCTCTGCCAAGTCTGCCATCGCGCTTCGCGACCGATACTTGAGTTATTTACTGAACCTCAATTTTTATTACGTTATATTTATGACTTGTTGCTGATACATGCCTAAAAATAAATCTATAATAATATTACAATGCTGAAGAGTTTGTTTGTTTGTTTGAACGCGCTAATCTCACGAACTACTGGTTGGAAGTGGAACTGAAAAATTATTATTTTTGTGTTGGATAGTCCATTTATCGAGGAAGGTTATAGGCTATATAACATCACGCTACGACCAATAGGAGCAGAACATTAATGAAAAATGTTGCAATAACGGGCAAAATTATCCCGTTTTGAAAGCTTCTGTTGCGTGCGCTGCGTTAGCGGTTAAAGTTACGCAACATTCATGTATGTAGGGTAGGTAGGGTAGGGTAGGGTAGGTAGGGTAGGGTAGGTAGGGTAGGGTAGGTAGGGTAGGTAGGGTAGGGTAGGTAGGGTAGGGTAGGTAGGGTAGGGTAGGTAGGGTAGGGTAGGTAGGGTAGGGTAGGTAGGGTAGGGTAGGTGGGGTAGGGTAGGGTAGGTAGGGTAGGGTAGGGTAGGTGGGGTAGGGTAGGGTAGGTAGGTAACCAGTTGACGGGAGTGAAGCCGCGTGGGACAGCTAGTAAAGAATATAAACGAAGATATGGAATTAATGATGAGATGAGACGAGACTATATTTATATCGTTAGAACTCTCCATATTTCATCAAAGAATGTCACCCACGATTGAACAAGAATAGTAAAACAAGAAAATCTGGCTCATAAAGGACTTTTAATCTAACCTGTCTACATAGTTGGACTGTGACTGATTTACATTTTGGCGAACAATCAAATTGGATTGAGCTAATATTTCCTGGGACTCGTACGTTTTACATATATGATCACCGCACTCACGTAGAAGACAAGGAAATTCAATGCACAGAATATTAATGACAATAATGTATTTATAGTGCATTGATATAAACCAACATACCTGCGTTCGGCAAGCGACAAGGCTGAACGGACCTCGCCGTGAGCAGCCATGCAAATTCTTTGAATATTGTTAATATTTGCTACCTTTATATTATTCTGAAGTGAATATAGATCAGCACATTCTACGTCAAGTCTCGATTAATAGCAGAAGTTGTATTGTTTGAGTAACAATAAAGATAATTAGGACCAAATTGAGATTGTTACTAGTTATGATCCTAAGCATGTGGACAACGAAAACGTTCGAGAACTTCATAACAAATGTAATTATGAAGGGTTTCTTAGCCTGATTGGTTCCAAATGGTTATCACAAACACAGCAACCGAATAACAACGAACAATCAACAATAAACGGTCATTAAAATATGCTCATAACATGTTTGTGTTCATGCTATTCAAGTTATTGTTACCATTACCAGTCGGTAGACGGGTCGCCTGGCCCGACACGAGTTTGAGAGTTTCAATCACGTAACCAAATGCGAGAAAATCGTGTAGGCGTGGGAGTCCCTTTATGATGTTAGTTGACAAACATGTACGCCCACTCTAATCATGTTGCCCATTGCTCAACTATAGTTTGAAGTTTGTAACAGCAATCGTATGCACGTCGAAACAACTCCCTTCAAATTGTGATTGATGTTCCGTTTCTAAACGTACTTCGTTATTAATAGAAATAGAGAAGTTTGGTGTCCTCATTGACATATATATTACTTGCGTAAGGACCAGGCCAACCGTGCGACTAAATGGTACCAGCGCGCTGGTCCTAAAATTGCAGTTTAGGACCAACGCGACGAGTTGACAGTGGTCCGTGTGCGTGTCTCTGACTAGTATATAGTTATCTGTGGCGGGATTGAGCGAGTATTTGCTTGTCATAAGAAGGTATTCTATAAAATGTTCAGATGGGCGTATCCTTCCTTTCGAAATCATTGGGTGTCCTTTAGAAATACTGTAGCTGGTGTAATATGTCTATGCAATTGAAAATATCGATCTAATCATAGATGGTATCAGGTAATTATTACCCAGCTTGTTCCATTGGTTGGTTGGACGTGACTCCCCGTTCTCAAGGTGACCAAATGCCAACGTTCAACGTCGAAATAACTTAAACATGACAATGGACAGAGTTCAAAACAAAGGTTAATAGCTCGTAAACATTTTATCACTCTAAGTCACCAATCAATACCGCTGGAGTGTCTTTGGAAATCCCCTCTTTAGAAAGCCCTACGCTACGTAAATTTTTATCTTCATGATTACATTATTATCATATTCAATTAGATACGGTAATGAAATATCGTCTGAGATAAAGAGGATTATATATTGTTCACATCGATTATGAATTGTTAGACTTGAGACCATGATATATTATAATGAACTCGTTTTCCATAATGCTGCAACAATAACCCTTTTTTCTACCCTGTAGTCTCGCGCATGACTACTATCTCACCTGATGTTAAGGGATGATGTGGTCGACGGTGAATCACGCTTGCCTAGAAAAAACCTATTCACTCTTAACTTAAAGACCCCTAGATTGTAGCTGTCAGGAAACACACTCCGGCAGGGAATTCCACTCCTTAGCTGTACGCACAATAAAAGTGTTCCCAAAACGTTTTGTGCGTATGGGTGGGATGTCCACCATGTACCGATGGCGCATCGCCGTACGTCTGGTAGTCCGATGATGAAACGGGCTAGGTGGAATTAGATAATGCAATTCCATCGCACACTCGCCGAAATGTAACCGATAAAAACCAACAACCTGGCAACTCGGCGACAATGTTCAAGGCTCTGGAGCTTTGTCTTGACCAGTACTTCATCGCCGATGAGCCTCTTGGCCCGCTTTTCGGCCGACTCTAGTGCATAAAGCTCGTATTTGGCAGACCCGTCCCAGAGATGAGAACACTAATAATACTCCATGCATGATCGAACTTGCGCTTTATACAAGTTGAGCAGTTGTTCCGGCGTGAAGTACCTTCTCACCTTCGCAAATATCCCCAACTTTTTGACAGCCAGCTGAACCTTTGCCGCAATGTATGGGCCAAAATTGAGTGTCGATGTCAACGTTACGCCAAGAAGCTTAAGATAGTCCTTTATTGGCATGGTCACATCTCGGAAAGTCACGCCTGGGTTTTAGTTGCTCCACCGCTTAAACGCTCCACCATGGCCTCACGGAGAGACTGGATGAATCATTTATTTGACACCAGGTTTGTAAACCAAAATATGATTGAATCGAACCAAAACAAAGACGATGGTAGATGTAGCCGAAAGGTTCTGGCATAGTGACCGCGTACCAAAAGGCATAACGTTCACCTCTCACAAGGTGGACTTATGCCACAGGATCGGTCGATGTAGCGACGCTTGAGGGAGGTTTATGTCCAGCATTGGACGTTTTTCGGGTGAACGTTACCCCAACAGGAAAGTTACTCCTAGAGTGATATGAGTGGAACGTATACTTAGTGCGTAATCTGCTATGCATGTGCGCCACATAAAAAATAAGTGCGTGTCGTAGTTTTTGAAAAAAACCGAAATAACGATTCCTGCTAGGGTAACGTTGTTCCAGCAGGAAAATTCTAAACGAATGATCGGAATGAGAAATATTGTGCATGGGCAGAGAGCTTATAGTTGTGCAAAAAAGTGCACCGAAAATATAACTGGTGCGTCATCAGGTTTTCGAGTTATTGCATTTCCTGCTGGAGTAACGTTTTGAAGAATCTTGTATCTCTAAAACCATTGTACGTGCGCCTGTAGAATAAACATACACGAGTAGCTCTTGATATGTGCGTATTTGTGCCGGAATTAGTTTTAAGGAAATATTTATAATTTTAAAGTAAATGCGCTTTTTAGAAAACCCGAAAAAAGTTCGCAATGCCTAAATGAGAAAACGTATAAGCTCGCTGAAAACTGTATTCAGTCCATCTTGACGCTTCTAATAACCATAAAAAGTTTCAAAAGCATACATGCTTGCGTTATCGAATAATATTGCTAAAAGTCAAAACGAGGTTGTCATAACTTTGACGGCAAAATACAAGAAACTGACTCAACCCAAGATAGGTAGGTGTAAACCACAAGTATGTGCGCTTAGTCAAAAATATATACTGAAAATATTCAGCTTGGAATGTTTCTTATTTAGTAGATTTAATGAAAAAGCTAAACATGTAAACAAAGGCTGGTTATCCGACCAAATTCAAATGACTACGAAAAAGCGACGGATTCATACATATCGATGACCTTCTTAATTGGACGTATTAAACCTAAGCTGTTGTCCGTACAGTCGCGTTCAAACTTTTGTTGGTAGAGTCTGGCAAATGAAAGTAGACACTCGAATTATTTGCAAACTTTTTATATGGCAATGTTATACTAATGACAACATCAATTTTTGGTGATTTGTTGTGGTCTTGATAATAGCATTTATTTAAGTGAAAAATTAATAAAACAGTTCAAAGTGGATTACGGGAGATGTCGTTTCGCATGATGTCTAAATATCAAGAAAAACATCAGGAGAAAGATTGCATAAAAAAATAACCAAGATTTGTTACGTGTGTTGTTAGATTTCATAAGTTATTATGACGCTAATAAGTTGAATAAACCAAAATTATTACAGAATACTGTTGTTTTTTTTTTGAGATTGATACATAATATCTATAATATTACCTACCTCAATTACCTATTGTATTTTTATTCAGACGAAATAAAATAAATATTTCTAAAGTATCAAATTAGGTTATTCCAGATATTTCATACTAGTTTTGGGGTTGCTATGCTGATATTTTTTAAATTTTCCGCGCTTTTTCAGTCTCTACTTTCGTTTGCTAGACTCTATGACCTAATTTTGGGGACTAATTTAAAAAATAGTTAAGTAGTTAGTTAAGTTCAATCAAATTATTTGTACCTTGTGTAGTCATTATTATTTAAAATCACATATTTGTTTTTCATTTACTTAAGTACTAAAATACAAACAGTAAAATTGGCTTTTAATTTATTAATTTATGAACTTTATCTGTAGGTTCTTTTTTGTAGTCGGTATTCATCCCACGTAACTTGAACGTTTTTTTTTTAAAACAGCCGCCATCTATTTTTTGTTCTCTAAAGTACTTTTTTCTATTAATATTATAAAGGCAAATGTCTGGATGTGTCTTCAAAATACCGAATATATTTTAATGAAATTTGGAATAAAGAAGATGGGTTATAACTTGGCACTACTTTTTCTAATGTACTTACCTAATCAAGTAAACAAACAACAAGACAGCTAGTAAAATATAATCCAATAACAAGTAAATTTTTCTATAACTTTTCTACCTCAGTGTACTCAGGCACAACACGCTACAACCGGTTCGTGAGTAAAGTTAAGAAGGTCATCGATATGTATGAATCCGTCGCTTTTTCGTAGTCATTCGAATTTGGTCGGATAACCAGCCTTTGTTTACATGTTTAGCTTTTTCATTAAATCTACTTAATAAGAAACATTCCAAGCTGAATATTTTCACTATATATTTTTGACTAAGCGCACATACTTGTGGTTTACACCTACCTATCTTGGGTTGAGTCAGTTTCTTGTATTTTGCCGTCAAAGTTATGACAACCTCGTTTTGACTTTTAGCAATATTATTCGATAACGCAAGCATGTATGCTTTTGAAACTTTTTATGGTTATTAGAAGCGTCAAGATGGACTGAATACAGTTTTCAGCGAGCTTATACGTTTTCTCATTTAGGCACTGCGAACTTTTTTCGGGTTTTCTAAAAAGCGCATTTACTTGAAAATTATAAATATTTCCTTAAAACTAATTCCGGCACAAATACGCACATATCAAGAGCTACTCGTGTATGTTTATTCTACAGGCGCACGTACAATGGTTTTAGAGATACACGATTCTTCAAAACGTTACTCCAGCAGGAAATGCAATAACTCGAAAACCTGATGACGCACCAGTTATATTTTCGGTGCACTTTTTTGCACAACTATAAGCTCTCTGCCCATGCACAATATTTCTCATTCCGATCATTCGTTTAGAATTTTCCTGCTGGAACAACGTTACCCTAGCAGGAATCGTTTTTTCGGTTTTTTTCAAAAACTACGACACGCACTTATTTTTTATGTGGCGCACATGCATAGCAGATTACGCACTAAGTATACGTTCCACTCATATCACTCTAAGAGTAACTTTCCTGTTAGGGTAACGTTCACGTTTTTCGGCTAAAGACAATAACAAAGACAACGGGAGATACTTTTCCGTTTCTTTTTCGTTTGCTGGTGGAGTCTGGAAGATATTTCCTTGGGCATTAGCATGGCCCTTGTCCATCCGTTTGTCTTTGTCCTTTGTCGTTCTTCCATCTTGTCTTTATGTTCTGAATATATGAATGGTAAAATAAATAAACAAAGGCACAAAATGCACATACGAGCCAATTATAGCGTTATGTTGACCCGTACCCCAGCAGGTTCATTTACACACATTGTAGCCTTTCAAAAGTAGGTACTAACGTAAATGCATGTGCGTGGAATGTTAATGCAACGATTATGAATACGGTGGAATATTGTGAACACTTGAATAATATTAAAAACTGTAACAATTACTAACTTCGTCATAATGAGGCTATTGATAAGCATTTCTATGTTCTTGACCTAATTGAATGCTTAAATTACTATGAATAGCTGTAGCGAATGACGACGGCTTATGGAGGCTGAATCTAGTGGAGGATGTTGATTTACTAATAGGAGACCAAGTACTGATAAAGATGATTGTTACCTGCCCTACAGTAGAGCAGCAGACATGAATGATATAGAACGTAAAAGATAAAAATAACTCAGACCTGGATATTTCAAGAGCAATAAATATACCCTTGACTGACTAATTGTTTGAAACATTTCGAAATTACAAATACATTGCATCTTGGCCTCGAAAGTGTAGCATTTAACTGACCTATGTGTTACGCATTGTATAGTATGCTAATCTTGTGTCACGCGGGTGGTTTAATTTCGATTGTCTTCTGTGCTCTTGGATGTGTTGGTTAATGTATTGGTAACAGTCTCGAGCTGACGTCTGTTTCCTTCAACCCTCGTGTAAACGTCCAAGGTTTTGCTTGTATAGCAGCTTTTGTTGTATTGAAGAAGTGTTGAAAATACTCAACACAACCAACACAATAATGTATTGCTATTATTTACTTCAAACCACGAATGTTCACGAGTCTCTAAAGTACATAATTCCTTCCTCTCATTTCACTGAAAACTTTTTACACAAATCATGGCGAGAATTATTTTCTTGGAGTTCCGAGCTACTCGTTTGTAGCTCGTTGCGAAAGTTTTGAAACCTAACGTGTCGGACTAGCAGTAGTAAATATACTAATGCCATATTCATCTAAACAACATAATTAGCAATGCAACAGGCATTCCCAGTGTTTTCAAAAGAACAAAAAGCAACCTCTGCGTTCTTTCACAGGAATTTTAATTAGTAATTTAAGAAAGCGCAAATACTTTTTTGACTTTGCCTTGGTTATTTATCTGCTTGTCTGATATGAGAAACTTCTCATGATTAAATTCTCCTTCTAAGGCTAGTTTTTTTTTTTTTTGTATCGTTGACAAGGCAATCTACGAGTAACAACTCACTGTGTGCCAGGATTTTCTGCAAAATAGATTGCTGACGTAAGTTAGACCAAGCCGTCGGCGATTTTTTCTGGAGCTTTTATCAAGGTTGAGTTGAAGATAGTTATTATGTAGTATTTTTCAGCCTTTTCCCTAAAATACGTACCAAAATTTTTTGAAAAATGTTTCATGTGAACATTGTTGTCGATTCGCCAACGCAAATTACTTTGTCCTAAAATGGACTAACTTGTTCGGACAGTAAGTGTCTTGCAAGAATTTCGTTGGTACCAAATGGTGCACTAAATACTTACCTTTATTGTGGTGTGGGTGTGTCAGAGAACCGGTCGCTACCAACCAATCCGCTATTCCTGACCGAGGACACTCAATACGGCAGGTATATTTCAACTACTATCTGTGACCGCGGTTTCACTCGCATCCTAGGGGAACTCCTTGATGAATTTGGATAAAAGATCATAGTCTACCTGTGTGCCAAGTTTCATCCAGTTCTTTTTAGCCACTTAAGCGGTATAATCGAACATACATACAATCTTTCTTATAACAATAGCAGGATTACTATGGAATTTTCTCCATGTTTATGCCCAACCTATACATTTGCAGTGTCACCGCTATGATTAATTAACCATTTTGTTTGGATTGGCTATTTGAATCGTTTGTTCTACTCGACAGTTCAACAAACATTGGTATTGAATGATTTGATGACGTCACGCTGTTGTGTCACACAGTTCAGGAAACAAAATTGATTATTGTCTATTGTTATAATAGGTAATATTTTGTATATAGGTAATTATAATTCATGTTTTCACACCAGTTAAAGTGTGGGATAGGGCGCGGGTCAAGAATGTTCAAGATAAATATATCCACTGTTACGTGACCTAAGTATGTTGATTAAGTGTTTTTATTAGCATGAATTAGATGTTATTTTTATGTTTCTGTGTCAAAAGTTTAAGAATTACAGACCTTTTATGTAATTCACGAAATCTAGTTTTATTTATGACACCAAAATTTTAATACTTATATTATTTAAATAATTTTCTAAAAACCTGTAAATAGCCCGTTGTTATAAAAAATTAAATTCATGTGGAACAGTCACCTGGTCTTGGTTTGCGATTTTATAATAAATCTAGCTGGACAGATTGCATATTTATAACTGCATCCTTCGAATACCGATAAGTTTATGAAAAGTCAAAGTTGAGCTGCGGATGCGCATTCAAATAAAAATAAATGCATTTTCATTAGATTTGCATATAATTTGATAACCCCATTTTATTTGAAACAGTGTCATTGCCAGAATTTAATTGAATAATTAGGTTTTGAAACCTTGTCATTAGCAATCAGATGCACCTGGTTGTCCCTGGCTTTTCGTAACTATTGAAATAAGTGTTCACGGCTAAGGTTTACGGTACCTCTATAATATCATCGTCATATTTCTGCCTCTGTCCCATGGCACTTGGGGTCGGCGCAACACGTTTGCTTCTTCCATACCGTCCTTTACCCCTGTCACGCTATCCCTTTTCTTTCATATTACTCCTCTCCAACCATCTACCTACTCTCTACCTAAAGTACCTCTATATAAAGAAGTAAAATTGTATGTATGTTTGTAATGGGAAATCTCTGGCTTTCTGTGAGAAATATTTCGGACCACAACGGTCCGAAATATTTCTCACAGAAAAAGCTTTACTTTCGCTGAATGTCTAAGGCTATTAGATTCTGAGATTTAAGCCATAGCAGCAAAGCCTTGGTGAAAAAGCTATAACATATTGCGGAAACGAAGCACCTAACAACAAAGAACAGGCTTCATATTTTCAGGTCACGTTCTTTTTACCAACTAATGCGGTCTACAGACTACAAGATATAAGTAAAGCTGGCAATATCGAATTAAATGAAATTGTAGCCCGTCTGGAAGCTCCCTTCATTAGCATTAGACTAGTTGTCTTCTTCGTTAGAGCTAATTCAGAACGACTGTGCAGTCAATGGAACAGTATAAAGGTTGATTAAGAGATAATCACGGGGACGGTACAATTTGCATACGCGTACCGTTGTTTGACATCATGCCATGCGATGTCAAGCTAGTGAACACTCGTCCGACTGGATGTGGCATGACGTCATAGAGAGCGAGGATCGGCTGCGGCTACCGCACAAGAACGAGCCCGAGATAAAATCACGTAGATCGCCTCTCACATTGCAATGACAACTGTTACTATTTAGCGCTGACATTAAGCTAACTAGTACGTCTGCAGCGAAGTGTTTCGTTGTTCTCTCTTTATTCGTCTCTACGTGCAGTTGATTGCGGCCAGCCGGCTCCCCGACCACATTCGCAACCTTGTACGGTTTCGTTTTAAGCTCAACGTCTCAAAGGTTAGCGACATCGCTAATCAGCGACCGATACACTAATTTTGGTTCGAATTGAATATTTATTCCAGTAAGAAAACTTGACGCCACAATTGATTTCACAGTCCAGTAATTTTTGAGGGCTGATAATACTATGGTAGCGATTTCTCATGGTTATATTTTCAATCTTCATTACACTGGCAAATGGATTCAAATTGAAGAATCATTGGCTACTATTTGGCGGCGTGGGTGTTGCTTAATTTTTTGTAGGCATCCATTCTATTGGCGATCGTTTTGACGCCATTGCTTCTATTAACAATTGACAGGCGTCTATTAGCGTTTTATTTCCAGTTTAGTGAGAATAAATCAAACATTATTTAGTTGGAACCGAGTAGAGTCGGTTATTTGTTATCGATGGCATTAGTTTAATGTATTCAATGACTAGTACGCACGGTGTAGACCATACCAGTGTGGATAGACATGTCCTCGTTCCCCTTCCAATATAGCAAAAGGTCGAAAGAAACCCGTCACCGTTCTATTGCACTTGCATGTGAATTTACTCATTGTTCAATTGACGTATTGGCGGCGGTCGTAATTGCACTTTACTGCTTATAGCATTTAAGAATACATAACTGCTTTAATCTAGATACTAGGCGGTACACTTTTGTCTGCTGCGATTATAAAATTACGAATATTGTTCCAACTGGTATTAACATAACCTGATGTCGAGCTTACAAATTCCCCTTCACCACAAAATTACTTGAAACGTTCTTGTTATTTGTATGTTGATATTTTGCAATTTCCTACAAGACAGGTGTACCGAAATTGTTTGAATTAACTTCGTGGTAGCCACATAGACGGGCTTTCTCGTGTATTGTTTGTGTGACCCGCTTCCTCACGAACCGTGCCAAGACATGACACAGATCCTGCACTAACAATCATCAGAAGACTCCTTAAAGCTTTTCCATCTGAGCTACGTAAGATGTACGTGGCTCGTGGATGCTCGGTCGCCGTTACGTCTTCGGTTCCGCCATTTAATTCGACAAAAAACGTTTGTAGGTCACAACAAGATATTATCGAAGCGGATACCATACCTCTGTACTCTGTAGGATCTTGCAAGACTAATGATTTAATCAAACATCGTGTTCCAATTTTTCTTTCCAGCTTTCTAAATTACTCACCGCTAAACTTTTTCAATAGGGATCGTATGATTAAAATATTAGAAGAATAAAAAGTGCTTCATCAAAATAATTCTTATTTTTCCTTCTAAGAAAATTAGTCACGCACGCTTGATTATGCATCAAAGAAAATGAAAAGTTGCATTGACGCTGAACAGCTGTTTTACCTCAAAATGTTTCCTTATTAATCATAAATCATTACCCTTTCGTTGAACGTTTATTATGCTATAAACCATGTGATTTTAGTCATGTGAATGTGACTGACGACTCCGACCTTCACAGTAGTGGCCACTCGAAAATTTTATACGGATGGCGGAAAGTATAATGAGTCGAGGTGCACATGCGCATCGTTGTCAATGATAATGAGCGGACGTGCGTTTATCTTCTGCTGTTAATTGAAACCCTCTTATCACAGTACGTACGTCATTTCCATTACAATTTATATTGCCTTTATGGGCAACATGTTTGGCTCACCGAAGGGTTGCCAAAATCTACGAATTTGGCAACGTTTGTGTAAAGGCGTTACCGTATTCCGGTTTTTCTCACGTTTGCGTGACCCAGTATCCACTACCCAGCCGCTCGTTGCTCTATTTATATTCCAAACATAATTTGGATAAACCCGTGCTACATTTTTATATCCCCCAACAATTCATTGGGAATTTCCAACGGGCTGCTTATTGAAGCCACTTGGAGAGTTCTGTTCGAGTTCAAGGAATTCGACATCACAATGATTGTTGGCTGTCATGGTTCGTACTGCAATCCGTCACGGTATCCGGACATAGTAAATCTACTGACAAATCAAAAAAGATACTATCATTGCCTATTTTATTCCTCGTGTATACGATGACTGGTGACATTATTCAAGTACCTGCGGCTAAACTAGACATAAAACCTTACGCCCATATATGTTATATCTAACACATTTTGTATCACAAGTTATTATGACTAACACGAGGCGATTCACAAACTGCATCGGCATTTGCCTGCATTACTAAACAAGGAAACTCTGTCAACTTAGGTAAAATAAATAAATAAAAAACACAATATTGTATGTTTTCGAATACTGGCATATGTTCCTATCAACGTTGGGTTCTCCCATTTGGGGACTTTCGATAAAAAATTCTCCTTCAGAAATATTGTAATTTTACTTGTCTATTCAAATAAATTCTGCGATTATTCAGGCTGGAAGTGATACGAAACAAATCATTAGAATATTCTTTTTGCTTGACTTAATAAACTAGCTTATCGGAATTACCTACTCTAAGATAGTCATAAAAGATGGTTGCATTCAAAAGCAAGCCGGGCGTGGGAGGCTAGGGCTACACACCGTGAATAGTCACCTTTATTAGTCATTGTGGACTTCCCTAGTTATTGTTTACGATTTCAATGGCCGCTAATGATCTTCCAAAACGTACTTCGAGATGGTTCCTTTGATATAGTTTGATCGTCTTGTTCGTCTAGTTTCTTAAGTCTAGAACGGGAGGAATTTAATGTTCCACAGAATTTGATCTTGTTCCCATAGTCCTCCAAAACCAAACTTGCTTGTGAGATGTTGTTGCTAATACTATTTCTTAAGGCGCAGATTCCCTTGAGTAGCTGATTTTAAAATGAGAATCACGTCTAAAAGGCTAGTCGTAATTCTTTGGAAAAAATATATGTTACATTAGACCATTTTCTTAATAATTTGATCTAAGTCAATCATTTAAAATTTTATTCGTATAACACAGGGTAATTAATTAGTAAAGTTATGTCTAAAACGGACAAATACACGACAATCGCACCAAAACCGCTGGGCGTATTTTAATAAAATCGACACCAAGACAATTTAATTATCTACATTTTGATCTGAAGCTTTTTTTTTAAAGTCGTAGAATAATAAGGAAAGTACAAAAAACTACTAAATTTAGGGTCGCGCGGGTGCGAAACGGGTGCGCGTTTTGTTCCCTCAAGGTCGTTGGCGTTAGTCGTCGTCTTAATTCTAGGACTGTGGCATTTAATGTTCCACAAAATTTGGTCTTGGTCCCATAATCCTGCAAAAATCGCAAAAATCGCTTGTTAGCTAGACCAAAACGATAGAGGTTAAACTCCATCTTTGTTCTCAACAATTCCATGGAATAAACAAGTCAACATTTTAATAAAATAAAGCCCTCAAGCTATTGACATCCGTGACTGGCGCGGCAACTTCTCGTACTTCCTGCTGAGAGACGCATGAAAATTACATGCAAAATTGATCGGAAAGTAATTTGCTTTTAATAAAACACTTGTGTTTGCTGCTCTGCTTTCTAAAGACATTATGAAAATTAGAATCCGTTATACAGAACATAACTTCATTTTCAATATGCAAATCACTCGCATTGATTAATCTCGGAACGGATCTAATGAATTGCATTGCGTGCTTGTCATACCGCCTCTCATAAAATGTTATGTGTAAAAAACAAACATATCAAAACAGTTTTTTGTGACAGACATGAATAACTGGATTTAAATAACTTCATAATTGCCTGTCTGGCAGTTGAATTCACATTTTAAGTATATTTACTTGGGTTTTTCTGTAATGTTACGTGTGTGAAGTTCCCTAAAGGAGATGTATCATTTACGGCCATGAGATGTACATTTATCAAAAAAGTGGAAAAAATCCCACGAATTCAGGAAAAATATTCTTTCTTGAATTTAAGCCTAATTTCTTGCGTACAAAAACTAATAGTTTTTCAATTATTGCCATAATCTATTCAACATGGCGCCTCTCATAGTTGTCATTTCGATTTCGTTCTGAAATCATGTCACATCAAAACATAAATAAATTAGATGTTAAATATGAAAGGTAAGTGTTCTTGTACTAGTAAAAATTACTATTATTCTCATAAACATCTTTTACGACTAATATAAAAGCAAGTGTGACGATTTCATCGTTAAAAACATATTTATTTTACTTCTCTGAAGTGTACTTCTGAACGAATAATTCAAAATGACATTTTGTTTGACTACTGAGTGTCACATCACTTTCTAGGTTACCTAAACGTCAAAACTAAAACCTCTCATGGCTGTCAAATAGCTGTCACGATAAACGTCAAACATTATTATTTTTTATTATTGTACCTAAAAACATTGGATATTGTGGAAAAAATGTTACTTTATTCTATTCAGGGGTTAGTTTCCCAGCTTTCCTTAAAGGTACAGGTTATGGCCGGAGTCCCATACAAAAATGAAACATCTCCTTTATGATATTTAAAAGCATGGGTTTTATCTAGTGACGATGAGGTTGTGTTTATTTATGCAGCGTGTCAACGAACTTTACCACCTTATACATTTTTTCCCTTAATATTATCCTCGTTAACAGCCGTCCCTGGAGCAGGATTTCCTCTCTTTGTGCCTTCTTCGCTATGCCCTTTGACAAAAATGCATTAATTTTTGAGATTAAAATTAAAAGAGAAACTGGAAGGACGGTTAGATAAGAAGCTAAACCGTCCTAATTTTACAGTCTTGTGCTTAGTTTGGTCCTTTTCTTTAAACGCTCAAAAGAAAAGAAAATTATGCAATGATTGTCCCTTTGTCCCGTTTGCGTATCCGGCATTATAGCAGATATTAATTGTTGTCTTGATTAATTGTTTATTTGTTTTGTTAAACCCAGAGGCTCTTGTAAACATTTATTATTCTGCAAATTCAAAAGCATTGTTTTTACCTAATGCGAACAAATACTGTCGATTACCTAAATAAATACTCATAGCTTTGCGTGTTTGAAATCGTGGCACGTTTTTCCTCTTACTAAGAATTCTTGTTTGATATGTTTGCCTTTGTATTTGGCATCACAGAGCACGTATAGCCTCTGTGATGATTAACGCATGTTGTTTTTTTCTCAGTCACAATCAACATTAGCCCTAGGCTCGACACGAACGCATCTGACTCACGTCGATCTGTTCTTGTTTGTTGATTTAACTATGAGTTGTGACATGCATGTTGTAATGAACTTGTGGTTCAGCTACTGTTTTATATTTAGCGTTAAGTCCAAAGAGAACATCTAAAACATTATCGCCTACAGCTAGAACGCGTTTAGACGAAAATATGTCTCCTTGCCAAAAGCGCCTGAGCATTTATTATCTCCATTTCTCCGACGGGGAATACCGACCTTTCCAAGAAACTCGTGTAACATGACTCACTTGCATTCTTTTGTTGCAGTATTGGATCAAGCAGACGGACGGCCAGCGAAATCAAATAACGTGGAACAGCAAAGACAAACTACAGTAGAATTTATAGCCGAAGATGAAGAGGTAAGACAAAAGAGTTCTTTAATATCTTTTGTTCTTTGGTTACGGCTAGACATTGTTTCTAGTGAAGGATATAACATTTGGGAATTACTTCAAACACCAAACGAATTCAAGGCTACCTTTTGTTAAACAACGGCTAATCTCTTGTTTTCGAATTTCGGGTGTTTATTTAACTAATGCACAATGTTGGCGAGATAAGAGAATCGTATGTAAATTTTGCGGCCAAAGAAAAAGGTTAGGCAGCCGTCGTGCTCACTTGTCACGACAATGAAAACACCTAGCGAGAAAGTAATCGATATGTCTAGCGCGGTGCCGTAAATTGTTTTCTCACTTCAGTTCAATTGGCGATTACCTACGTAGTGAGACCAGAGATGGGGCTGATAAAATTGGTGGCATTCGCCAACAGCTTAATTTGTTTTAACGACTGAAGTTTTAAATGCCAGATTGATGTGTCGCGGTGGATCGACTTAATCCGTAGCCGAGCAAGACCTTGATAGCGTGGCTAATGTCATAATGCTCACCGAACAAAATTGTGCAAGCGGAGAGCGCAAGGCTAGAGCGGGGTGCCCGGGTCACGTCTGGTGCCTTAATCCGTGCGTTGCATATACCTGAACTTAAACACTTTCTAGTACAAGTAGTGGACACGTTCAACTTGCTTCAATTGCGACATAACCCGACATATTCAAAAGTCGACTGAGCACAATATAAACACCTCTGTCTCTGAACGTGCAGAAACAAAACGGCCTTTTAGTATTCAGCCGCAGGTCTTAGTTCGAAAGCTCCGAGAATAAAGACGTAGGTACACGTGCACGTTTAGAAACAATAGCGTCTGCCTTACTTAATTTGGGGATCACGTTTTCACTTCTTTCCTGAACTAATTTTCCTGGTCCAACAAAATTGGTTTCGATAAAGTTGAACCTTTTGCAATTACTTTCATCATCATGATGAAATCACCCGCAATTTTTCAAGCGTTAAAGAAAAAAAGCTCATGAAAATTATAGATTTTACCGTAATCATTGATCATTGTCATTTTATTTTTATTGTGCGTAACTATGTTATTAAATTTAAATCGTGTGAAGCTATAAAGTTTCTCTTAAGAGAGTCATCCATGTCCCGTTATGAAGCACAAATTGAGCTGTATCATCGTGAACGAGCGGGTCTAATGCTGCGAGCATCTCGGCTAACCCATGGTGGTCTTATCATTTATCTTCATTACGTTCTCTGAAATGAATGTTTCTCTTGACGACATAAAGCCACCGTCTTGGTTCGTTTTGCAGTTACACAAATCTTATTTTCTTGGCCGTTTTTGCTATTCTTCTCGGTTTTCATTTTCCTCAATTCTTGTTTGAATACAGTTTTCTGCATTGAGGAACTGATAACGTCTCTCATTACTATCTGTACGAGTAACCCGCAATCTACATTCATCAATTCTTCATTATACACTATCACATAGTTTATAATATTATTATCTTATCAAAATTACCTTTAAGGACAACAGGAGTTCGTACCATCATTAACGTGATTGAAACATAGTACATTAATACTGAATATTATGATACAGGAAGAAATAAAGTAATAGTTACAGCCATAGAGTTTGTAAATATTTACTATACTGAAGTAGTAGAGATCGGCGATCTGCCAACTATTCGACTATCCCGACTTGTTTATTTATGAAAAATAAAAATGTTTATTTTCTTCTTTTCTTGTTCCAGCTTTTTACATAAAGCTATCGCTATGTAACGGATATGTTTTAATCTCGGTTTTCTGTCTTATGTTTTTTATATGACGCTATTTCTAGAAGACGTTATGTCTCGGGCATATATTATTATCCTTTTTGGTACCCTATGCGTAAGATGCGACATTCCTGTGTCCGAGGCATCATGCGTATTATACAAATATGTGCACGATTTTAGCAGTACAGTAGGTTTCCTCTACTCGTTTATGTATTCTGAACATGTGCTGAGTCTAGAAAAACGTGGTAGGATTATCCTCTGTCGCGTTGGGCGATCTACCGCATCGTGGATATTTCCAGTTTGTGTTGATTCAAGCAATGCATGTAAAGTGCATGTAAAGTGGACGGGAAGATCAGATTAGTTTTCTGAAGCTTACATTGGTATTGATCACTCCAGGCTTTACCTGATTTGGACTTTTGGAGTATGTGCAATGAGCTAGCTAATTTCATCAACCGTCTTAGGTGTTGTTAAAGCAAATTTGAAATTCTCGTTCTCAATAACAACTCTAACGACCACATTGCTTACTTCCAAATTGCCTTTCAATGTTCTGTAATTACCTATTAATGTAACGTCTCTACTTTCTCCACACCAGCATGGTAATCTCATTCAATGCTGCAATCCATATAAGGAGAAATGTATGGTGTAAACACACACGTACAAGCACTTTCTATATTATGAATTTAGGCACGTACACTTACATAACATGGTGTTGAAGCGTTACTCAGTATTACAATATGTTACTGTGTGATATTATGTATATAGGTGACTCGGTATAAGCGACCAATCGAAAGAAAGCCTCAAGGATTTCGCCGTGTGGGAAATTGACCACGTTTTGAGGATAAAAGAACCATTATTTCTGCTTCCATGGGAACTGGAAAAGGTGTAACTACATTCGTTTAGAAATGGATTTTCTTTCAGTAAGCTGATTGGTTCTTCGTCTTCTTTCAAGTCCTCTTTGATTTATAATATTTCATTTTTACTAATATTATAAATTCGAAAGTAACTCTGATAAAGTAGTCACAGCGGATGTGTCTCTGTTGGCTCTGCCAACCATTGCGCAAGAAGCAGTTTGTCATCGAGTATACTGCATAGAGTAAGCGAGATAGGACGATGCGACAAACGTAAGCGAATGGAAGAGACAGTTATACAATGCTATATTCACCTTCAACATTGACTCGAAAATAGCTACTGCGCAGGGTCTTGCAGCCAATTCAGAGACGAAGAGAAATTCGGCAAGGAGATAGATGGCAACTTGGGGAAGGACATAGGACGCTAATTGTTTAAAAAAAAATGTAGTTAGGGTAAGGTAGGTGGCTAGGTTAGAGTAGGTAGGTATGTAGAGTAAGGTAGGTAGGTGGGTAGGTAGATAGATTAGGTTAGGTAGGTAGCTAGGGTAGGTAGGTAGGTTAGAGTAGGGTAGGTAGGTAGGATAGAGTAGGTAGGTCGGGTAGGGTAGGTAGGATAGAGTAGGTAGGTCGGATAGGGTAGGGTAGGTAGCCAGTTGACGGGAGGGAAGCCGCGGGGGACAGCAAGTACAGCTATAAATCATCTTGTAAGTTACATATACTATGAAATATTTACACATCATTTTCATCATATAATTTACACATCTGACATCCAAGATTAGTCCGTCAAATCAATGAACAAAATAATTTGTATTTTTTGGACGTTTTATTTATGTTTTATGAATTACTTACTTCTTGATTGCTCATGCTAAGCAACTTTAAACAAATGACACATTTATTTATGTAAATTGCTTGTACGCATCTAAAATAAATAAAATCTATGTACGTAATTTATTCGTAGGATAACTGGTAGTAAATAATGTGCGTACATATCGCGTGGCTGTAGACGCCGACGTGTCAAATATTAAATTAAAGTCGTAAATACGCGGCAGACGGCTCTAAATAACAGGAGGAGGTTTTATGTCTTCCTACTCTGCTATTATTATTGTTCTGTGGCGTTTTCCTCGAAAAACTGCCTTTGTTCTCGTCGATCTACAGATTAGCTACACTCAGATTGTTGTTGGAAAACAGCGGTTAAGTTGGGTTTAGGATAGAATAGGACAGATTGACCCCTCCGCACTTAGTACTAGTACTCTCTGTGAGAGGGAATGGGCCGTAATCCACCACGCGGGCCCAGTGCATGTTGGTGGACGTCACATGTCTTCGAATTTTTGGTTCTAAGACATGCCGGTTTCCTCACGATGTTTTCCTTCACCATTTTTGAGAGCAGTGGTGATGTAATAATTTATACAAAGTAAAGCGCCTGCCTGCGTTCGAAACCACGACCTACAACTTGTAAGTCGCGGCCGTTAACACTGGGCCACCACGGCTCTCAAGTTGGGTTTATTGTTCACTTATGAAAATGAGAATTCCTCAGCCGTTTGCAGCAAAATAATGTATTGAATCTTAGCTGATATTTTTTTTTTTGTAATTCACAAAACTGATGTACATTCATACTAGCAAAAAAAAAAGTCTAACATTAAAAGTCTGATTGACATCTACTAGATGTGAATCTTACGTGCACATATTCACTAGTAAAAACACTTAAAAATTAAGGAAATGTATAAAAAAGTAATACCAAACCAATACCAAATAAAAATATTATAAAACAATAAAAATTAAATTAAAATTAAAACGAATCACAAATAAAATCAAGTTAAGTACAATACTAAACTAAAATTAAATCAGATTAAAATATAAATTAAATCAAAATACAATTAAAATGAAATAAATCAAAACAAAATCGAATAAAAATAAAACAAAATAAAATAAAATATAGATATATGCAAATGATTTCTTTTGGATGAGCCGAGTTCCGGTTTCGGTAGTTGTTGCTTGTTCATCGTTCAAGTTGAATATGACAAGAGCCTAACAACCAAAGGTGCCCAATGATATTGAGACATTATTCTCTGATTCACGTTGTTTACGCTATTTGTTTTGCGGAAACCTCTACTAATACCATAATTGGAACTTGGAAGTAATATTTTGCGTTAAAAACTACATGGGAGTCGTATTTGGATGCTTTAATTGATTTTAAAACAATAGGTATGTTCTTTAAAAGGAGTTTATAATTTTAGTCACCTCTGAAACTAGTATTTCTGTAATTTCGATACGCATTTCGCTTAATTGTGTCGTTAAAGCAGACTTAAACCGAATTGCTAATATAAATCGAACAGCCATAGAATGAATAGGCAATCAGCCCATAAAAACAATCTTATAATACTTATGCAAATGAAATTACGAAATAAAATCAATTCTGTAATAATGTTCAGTGATGCTACATAATATGATTGGGTTCGACTGGCTAGCCTTAGCCGTGCCGTGTTGTAAGACCTAGAATCTAGACAAAACCACCTTTCTCTTACACGCCTGGCCTGCATTGCCTGTATTAGCCGATTGCCGATTTGTCGTCGGCCTCATTATCTATCAGCTCTTTATCTGTGCCAGCATTAAAGCTTTTCTTTTGTTGAGAAAACAAAGCAATAGGAACTTAGTAGTTTTTATTAAGGTCACTGAGATTGATAGTTTTCTATTGTCGGTATTTCACTCTTTTGTCGATGAAGAATAGGCGGTCCTTCGAGTCGGCGTTTTAAAATTCTTGTATAACCACTTTTTTTGCTTTAGTGTATGAATCAAGTCGACAACGTCAATAGACTTTATGAGCTGATTTAATTGAACAACAAAGTACCCTGGTGCGATGGGAATACCGTACCGCGGTCACCAGTCTCCTTTCTATCCAAGTAAAGGGCAATGTCCCTCTTTTGTGAGATGCTTACCGCCTACCTAGGTATAGGGACAGGATACCCAACCTTAAGCCCTTTGAACCCAACACCTCATTTTAATACCTCCATAGACTAAAACTGTATCTGTAATACCTTCCATCCTATTTATCCCGCAGTCGTGACGTAAATAATAGAAGATTTTCCTAGAAACCGTACTCTCTCTTATTAAAGCACGCCAATAAAATGTTTTATGACTATGAAAAACGTCTCAACGGGAGAAACTGTTCGATAAACAGTTATGCATTGCGTGCTCTGTCAAATGTCAAACTATTGTGCGCGTCACGATTTGGGAAATACTCGGAGAAAATTGATAAATCAAAGATACAATCTGGCAATACCACTTAGCTCTTAATTCCCGTTCAATGAATAAATTATGTATTAGTCGGCTGTTTAATGGCCGTGACCTATATATGTTGACTAAGCTTTAAAATAACTTAAATGGCAAGTTAAACGTTGACTCCAACAAACAAGTTTGCGAATCTGTTAGTTTCAGTCGGCGAGTTGTCTGTTTTGTCTAGTCTAGACCCGAGACATCGATCTGTAAGCAGCACCAGCATTTCTTTAAAGAAATGTAAACATCAAATCTTCCTTTTATTCATGTCATTTGCGTATTTTGTTATTCGTCTAGGGAAGACCTTGCAACTTTACTTGCTCGGATGCTTTTATCTTTGAAATGAAAGTCCAAGCGTCCTTATCATTAAAAACCCTTTTGCTGATGTTGCTATCCGCATCCGTATGTGCAATCTTATTCCTTGGCATTCTGGCTACAATATGTAAGTGCATTACCGTTATAAAATTTATTGTGACCATGACATTTCAGGGTAGTTTTAATTATTGGCAGTAATCATTTTTATGCTTTCATAACCACTAGACTCATTGAGTCCTTCGAGCCGGTTACCGAGATCGTTATTCAGTCATTAATTGTTAAAAAAGTCTTAAAGTAATTTCATAACATTATTTTTGACATTAAAGCGTATAAAGTAAAGCTTTTAATTTTATTAGAGTTGACTGTGGATAAAGTTTTGATTTCATAATCACTGAGTCCTTCGAGCCGGATACTCATGATCGTCATTACTTGTTAAAAAAGGTCTTAAAGTAATGACTTTAAGACCTTATTGTGACCTTATTGTTATGAAATGTCATAACATAATTTTTTACATTAACGCTTATAAAATAAACCTTTTAATTTTATTAGAGTTGTCTGTGGATAAAGTTTTAATTTGTAACTTTACATAAATATCGTAAAGTGCCAATTATGACATCAACACTTTAGAGTGAGGGCAGATAAAATATCGGGTGTCCCAAAAAGGACGCAAGATTTCAATTTGCCGCCAGTTTTGTATTTTAGTGCTGGCAACCCTGAAAAAAAAAACATTTGACAGCTGAATGTTTAGGATTTGTAAAAATGGCGGGTTATACGAAAGATCAACGCGTTTTTATTATTGAACAATATTTGAAAAGTAATGAAAGTTTGGCGGGTACGGTTCGAAAATTCCGTGCAAAATATGGTCGGAATATTGGCTTGAGTTCATCAACTGTGAAGAGACTGGTTGCAAAATTCAGGGAGAGTGGATCAATTAATGATGTTCATTCCACTGGTCGTCCAAAAACAAGCCGTTCAAATGGCAATATTGAATCTGTGCGTCAGAATGTCCGTGAACATCCAGGAACATCCATTAGGCATCGTGGACAAGAATTGCAAATTTCAAGAAGCTCTCTCCAGCGTATTCTCACTAAAGATCTGCATCTCCATGCTTACAAAGTTCAAATAACACAAGAACTGAAGCCCCGTGATCATGGACAGCGAAGAGAGTTCGTTGAATGGATTATCGACCGCCAAAACAGGGATGCAGATTTTTCAAACAAAATCATCTTTAGCGACGAAGCACATTTTCATCTCGATGGCTTTGTTAATCGTCAGAATTGCCGCATTTGGGGCTCAGAGAACCCACATGTGATTGTTCAAAAACAAATGCATCCACAACGTGTCACTGTTTGGTGCGGGTTTTGGGCTGAAGGCATTATTGGACCATATTTTTTTCAAAATGAGGCCGGTCAAGCGGTTACTGTTAATGGGGCTCGATATCGCAACATGATAACAAGGTTTTTTTTAGCCGAATTAGAGGATATCGATGTGGAAGCAATGTGGTTTCATGTCAACAAGACGGGGCCACTTGCCACACAGCCGGAGAAACGATGCAATTACTGCATGAAACTTTTCCTAGTCGTGTGATCTCTCGATTCGGTGATCAGAATTGGCCCCCTAGATCTTGCGATTTAACGCCTTTAGATTTCTTTTTATGGGGTTATTTAAAGTCTAAAGTCTATGCCAATAAGCCTACAACTATTCACGCTTTAAAACAGGAAATTCGACGCTGCATCGGGGAAATTCAGCCGCATCTATGCAAAATGGTCATAGAAAACTTTGACAAAAGAGTGCGTATGTGCCAGCAAAGCCTAGGAGGACATTTGCCTGACGTGTTATTCCACAAATAACCCTATTTTATGTACTTCAAGATTTTATATACAAATATATTATAACGAAAAAATAAAAGTGCTTTTCTTCAATTTCAAATCTTGCGTCCTTTTTGGGACACCCTTTAGTTTACTCTTTATTAATAACTGATTGCTGTTATAACTCAGGTCAAATACTAGTCTAAAATAAACACCAATTAATAATGCACTCTTACACACGTCAAGGTAAATAACGTGCAGATTATCTTTGGGTCCTACGACCCGCATCTGTGGCTCGGTCCGTCGGGCCGCTTTTTGCAAATTTGATTAGGTCTGATAACCTCACGTGGCCCTTTGACCCAACACCTTATATTATTCATCAAACAAATTATATACTGCGCACATTTGGAGTGCCTTATCTAGACATAACATTAACATTACGCTGTAGATTTTGTATAGGTACTAGGGCGTGCAGTTTCGTACATTTTCAATTTCGAAATTAGCTTACGAAATTGGACTTCTCAGTTTCGAAATTTCGAAACTGTGGAACCAACTATACGGAAAATCAAAAAAATACTTGAAATAAACTCAAAACGCAGAATTTTTAGTCTGGAGAGGTGCCTAAGTGCAATTTATATTCAAACAAAGTGATTTTTTTTCTACTACAAATACTTTGACGATAGCAACCAGCTTTCCAAGCTCGGAGTGGCAAGAGGCGTTCGGTCAGCGTGGATTCGCGAGCTGGGGTTAAAGATAGTTACAGATAGCGCCTCATAAAATTGAGGCGCTGTCGAAGAGTAGAGAGCCATCCAGCTCGTTAGTGACAATAGGAGATGCGCAAGTCCACTATCTTGGTTTAACCATGTACGTTGGGGCTTCGAAAAACATTTCGAGCTCCCTTTGTCCCGCATTGGGAGGCCAGTGGGTGCTTTGCATAGACTGCTGCCCAATATCGGAGGCAGAAATAGACTGTCAGATGTCCGACGCTGCAGGACTAAAATCAACAGCCTGTAGCGGCAAATGGTCATTTGAATAGCACGTATGGCTGAAAAGAGCGGAGAGCATCTCTTACATGCATATTCAGGTACTGATCGGGCACGGTTGCTTCGGTGAGTGCCTGAATAGGATTGGGTGATAGGTCACGGTAAATTGCCATCATTGTAGAGGCAACTTGGATTCTGCACGGCACACGCTCGAGGAGTGCCTTCTTAGACCTTTGTGCGGTGGTTCTTAGTCGCCAGGATCGGGCGAGCCCTGTCTCTGCCAATATTAGTGAGGAATATGCTGGCAGAGACAGAAAACTAGAGTGAAACAGCCACCGAGTGGAATCATGAGAAGGCCAATCCCATTCATAGAAGAAGGTATCGTGGAGGCAACCACCTCGATGTAGACACGCCGAAACCCCGCCTTTAACATTTAAGGCAGGTGGAACGCCGGGGTTTCGGGCGCTCAGAGTGGGGTCTATGTCCGTCCACCGAGTGACCTCAGGAAAGACAGTGACACAGTGATCACGTGCTGCCATCCACAGCGAGGTTTAAGGGAGACTACTTTATAGGCTCCCCAAGGATGTGGTATTTTAAGAAGTGCTGATGAGATCACCGGTTTGGTTTTAATGAGGTAAAAATACCACACTACCTGTTTTTTTTTCCCAAAAGTTCAGGCGATGGTTGCCCTCCAATAGTAAATAAAATATTGGCTTTCCCAGCAAACGATTTTACACCTTGTCAAAGTATTCCCCCTCACTGGCCACCATTAATACAAAGCTCGGTTTTTTTTTAAATGGCCGAGCTTTTTTCACTCTTCTTTATTTATTTAACACCATGGTTAGCCTTTGTTTTATTGTAATTTTAGCACACATGGTCACAAAATGACCCAACGCAACGGTCTAATTGGCTTTAGATTTGTATTCAGACTAATTTTCAGATGATCCTCTTTTGGTTTCAATAATAAATTTAATTATTGTATAAAAAATAACATAATATTTAAATTAAATCCAGTTTCGAAATTTCGAAATTAAGGCTGTCAATTTCGAAATTAATAAACATGCAAATATGGTCCGAAATTTCGAAACTATGAAATTTCGAAATTTCGAAATGCATGCCCTAATAGGTACTGTAGAAAGTTCAAAGCAAAAATATTCCAGATAAAAAGTTTTCTTAATTTGTGTTCAATTAAAAAATAATGCGTTACTTACAAAATGTGTACCTAATATTTCTTTACTGCAAATATTGTCGTATGCATATGTATTTCTTTATTTAAACCGGCTTTGAAGGTAACATACTCAATGTCAACTTAGTATTGATTTTTTGGCATGCCAAACGTCTACTGCACAAATTGAAAAGCTCTTTTTATGTGAAGAGTCGGTTTCTGATACGTCTTAAAACAATAATGGCGGGTATCTTTATCCATTGTGGTGGGATACTGCATAAATTGAAATATTCTAAGAATTTGAAATATCTACACTTCACAGCGAAAATTACGGCTATCGTGAAGAGTCTGTTTCTGATACGTCTTAAAACAATAATGTCGGGTATCTTTATCCATTTTGGTGGGATACTGCATAAATTGAAATATTCTAAGAATTTGAAATATCTACACTTCACAGCGAAAATTACGGCTATCGTGAAGAGTCGGTTTCTGGTACGTCTTAAAACAAAAATGGCTGCGTATCTTCAGCCATTGTGGTGGGAACAAAGCCATGAACATCGCCCGTATCATTAATTACGTGTAAGTTGTGTCTGTCACCGCCTCAGCTCGGTTTAGCCATGTAATCCTAGTATTAATCGTTGCTAGATGAATTGATGGATGAATCGCAAGTGTCTATCTTGTAACTTGTCGCACATATTATTCTGTTTAGGAGGAAAAATGTACTAGCTAAGAGTACTAATAATAGTGATGAAGCTAGATTGGAACGAATTAGGTGTATTCGGTGGCGTCCCAATAGCTAAAATACAATAAGAAAATATCGAATTAAGTCAACAAGACATTCTTTTTTTGTTTGCTGTGAGAAACCTTGAAAAGGCGCCTGGACTTTGGGGAAAAGACCAGGGAGTGTGGGATTTTTACCTCAATAATGGTGATCACCGTCAGCTCTTTGAAAGGGGCCCCGATTACCTCTTATAAGACCACTTCGGAACCCCATCTGTGCAAATCCAAGTCAACAAGCCCTGTAAGCCCCCATGCTATAATATTATCTATGGTTCATGTGGAAAATTGTGTTGTCGAAGAATCAATTTAACTTGGCCCTTTCGTAGTCTTTACAACTTTCAAGCTAAAACTTCGAACTTACTTTGTTCTCACAATAAGGCTCATTTTCACTGTCGGGGTCGAGACCCGACTTTCGAAGTAATCTTACCCGACGACGTAGCAGTAGCAACTCACTTAATCCCGCCGTACACGTACAACCCAAATTAAGTTAGGGGCTCTCTAAAAGCGGTAAGAGCTATTGGCAAATTTACTTTATTGCCAAACACGGCTTTCCGCATTGAGGGTACTGTCTCGGCCAACTGTTCACCCTGTAAAGGAATAAGAGCATGAAAATACGATACGCATCACTTGATACTTCACTTTCAACACTAGGAAGCAATAATGAACACCAATATCGAAACCAAATAATTATGCTGTAACGGTTTTACTCAAGACAGTTTAAAAAATCTTTTTGGCTTATTAATCCATTGGTTTAACAATCGGATTTTTACGTGAAATGCCGATGACAATATGTTTTATAAACATCAAACTGTTATGCCTCCATTATTACCCGACTGCGGATGGGTATTGTTTTTCGAGCGTATGTATGTATGTCCATAACTATAGCACGCTCTATAGCCCAAACGGCTTGACGGATTATGACATATGAGGTATAGTTGGTTTCGTCACAATTGTGGGAGTGACATAGGCTATATATTTTTTTTAATAGCGCCCCTAAAAAAAGGGGGGTGAAGAAAATTTTATTTTCGTTATCCCAACAATATGGGTATTAAATAAAAGCTACTAAATAGGCCAAAACACACTAACACTTAACATTTATGTTTCTGTTCCTATTTTGGCACAAATTCAAGATCAATATAATGTCTGAAATAAAACAAATTATTATAAAAACAAAAAACACGACCAATTTTTGGTCGGCTTTTCTATAATTTTTGTCTGTCCCCGCCTGCAGCACCTCATAATTTTTAATGTATAAATTATTTCTAAAATAGTACTTGTTTTTCTCTTTTCAGTTAATTAATTTTTAGTGGTCAAGTTTTTTGTTTTTGCAATCATTTGTTTTTTTATGTAATAAGTACAATAAAACTGAGGGGCATTCTTTGACGTAGAACTGTTTGTGTACACACAACACACACACAAACACACACATACACACACACATAGCTTGAACGAACTCGTGTAGTATGTGCACCGGGCTTTAAAATTGCTATAATGCATATTTAACAAGCAAAACGTCGATTGTTGACTATTGTAGCGACTGCGACCCATTTCCCTTCAGCTTTTACAACTGCCAATGATAAATGACTGCCAATGTGTTTCTTTGGCGTTTACATATCAACATGTAAATGGTAGTGTCGTAATCTGTGAAACCCTGGTGTCAGTATAAAAAGCAGTGATATTTACATAAGCTACACTTTATATACCAGTGGCACAGATTTGTGACACACTTGAAATGGAATTCGAATGCTTATAAAGAAACGATATTTTCTTGTAAAGTTCACCGTTGCAGGGTCATTTCAGCATCAGATAATTTCAAATATCAGGGTTCTACATAATTATATTTTTTGCAAGAGCAAAACGATAGCGATCAAACGCTTTACTTTATGTCATAAAAGTCGGCATTACCTACAGTGTAGGTATGGTAAGTCCTACACAATCGTTTGCTAATCGCTCGTTGTTTGCCAAATGCACTTATTTAGAAAAAAAAACCGCCAACAACTCTAAAACTTCTGTATTGATGAGCAATTCTACGTAAAAATTGCTATCGTTTTGTTCTTGCAAAAGATACGTAATAAGCCTGCAGCTAGGACCCTGTATAATTCCAATCAAGGTTCGAATCCGCCAGCGTTTTTGTTAGACATCTTAAGTGCCAGACTCGGTGCCAAGTACTACTAGTTCTTTTCATCTCTCTGCAGATAGGTATTTGAAAGTTTGTAACAAGATACTCAGATTACACCGTCACATTCTTTCATTTTAGTTCTTCTTATGCATGTCCAGTCTCCGACTTCAAAGGAAGCCTTCACTTCGGAGTTCTGCATTGCGAATTTACATCATACATGCAAATCGAGTCTCCATGTTTGCGTGTAATTCTATGTACAGTTATAGGGAGTGGCGTTTCATCTTTCGCGCTAGCTCGCTTCTCTTCGGCCGGGTGACCGACCTCCATTGTTCCATCCGTTCCAACTCGAAGAGATGTCAACAGCCCGTAAATTAGTAATTAGTTACGGAGCCTCGCCTCTCCGCTCCGCTAAACGTCTTCCACGGTTCCCGAGCCCGGACCCACAACTTCGAAATGGGCCTGTTTGACTCCATTACTCTCAATTTAGGTGTACTTGCTACGCCCCGTGTTATTTGTCGCAAATTGACGCCAAAGTTTCTACAATAGATTTAAATAGAAACTGAAGGCGCTTTCCATTAATATTGTTTGGATTTTTGAGTAGTTTACAATTTGCGTCATTGTCAACTCGTTAATGCAAGGTAGAAACGCGAGCAAGCGTTTCCCACTTGTAATCCACGAAGTGAATAGCAATAAAACATGTCTCCCCCTTTGTCCAGGCTCGCCAGCCAACTACTGGTGGATTTCCATAAAATTAATATTATATTCGAGTTTCTAAAGCGTTTCGGGGGGAAACTTTCGGTGTAATCGCCTCGCGTGTGAAGTAGCCGTCTAGACAGTGCTATTTTATATTCAATGCACACGATTCCACAGAAGACCACATATAACTAACTACCTGTGTAACATGAGTTGCCAAATTTCAAAGAAGAAAAAATGCAAAATGTAGTCGATAAAAAGTGCATTGATCGTATCGACCGGGTAACGAACTTGCGTACTAAACGCGTTTCTATAATACTATTGTTATTACAACAACGCGTTGCAATTGATTCGATCCAATTCCTCGAGGACCAAGCGTACTGTAATTGCATTCGCTAATGAGTGTGATAATAATCTAACAACACTCTACAAGTTGTGTTGTGTTGCTGGAAAATGCTTGGAACAAACCGCGGCTTTCAATTCTTCAATGAAGGGAAATTAAAGAATGAGTGGAAATTTTATTTCACATTGAGTGAGAGACCAAGACCACTTTTTAGGGTTCCGAAGTCAACAAGGAACCCTTATAGTTTCGCTCTGTCCGTCTGTCCTTCCGCAGCTTAGCTCATAAAATCTAAGTACTAGAAAGCTATAATTTGGCATGTATATACATATTAATAAATCCGACAAAGTGGTAACATAAAATCATAAAAAATATTTTTATTTCGGGTACCTCCCATAGACGTAAAGTGGGGATGTATTTTTTTTTCTCATCTATCCCATGGTGTGGGGTATCGTTGGATAGGCCATTCAAAAATATTATATTGGGTTTGTTAAAACCATTTTTCGATTCAGAGATTCGTTTGCGAAAAATTAAGCTTTAAGTTGCAAATTTATGTTAGAGTCAAGTGTCCCCCCCACCTGCCAGCAAAATGGTTGCTCTTGGTTATGTGAAAAAATTCACGGCAGTAGTAAATATAACATAATTAACAGGAAAATTATCACGGATAACAAGGCTTTACAAGTTTACGAGTAATAGTCGACCAACTTATAAAATGTACTTGGAACAGTAAAAATTTTGTACAAATGCCATTGAAAAATTACTTAAATAAAGTTGATAGCTGTGTAAAACAGAGTAAATATAATTCTTATAAACCATGTAAAAATATACAAAAATGAAATCATAACAGGCTTTAAAAGTTTACGAGTAATAGTCGACCAACTTATAAAATGTACTTGGCACAGTCAATTTTTTGTACAAATGCCATTGAAAAATTATTTAAATAACGTTGTTAGCTGTGTAAAACAGATAGTAAATATATGCTTATGAACCATGTAAAAATATACAAAAGTAAAATCATAACATCCTTAATAATAATGATTTCTAAATTAATAATGTTTAAGCTCGCATTGGAGTGGCCGGAGTCGTTGGCAGTACCAGTCCGTAGTCCATATGGCGCTTGTGCGCGGTGTCTATTTTGTGTTAGTGCAGAAGTATTTTTGATGTTTTGTAATTAAAACGTAAAAGTAAAGTCAAATTAGATTTGATTTCCAAGCAAATTACTTATTTTCTTTTGTCGATATCCTTCTATAAAGTCAATATTCGACCCGACTTCATCACTAATTGAGTAGCGTAAAACTTTCCAGAATGAAATAGTGAATACCGCAGATTAGAGGATTCACCTCTAATCTGCGGTATTAGAGGAGATTAGAGGTGAATACATACGATTTTTTTCTATTTCCGAAAGAGAAATAAACAAAGAGCGTGCACGCAAGGATCCAGGAACGAATTATACCATTCCCCGTGGCTCTTACGCGCTCTCGTATCGGCTCCTTTCGCAATTCGCACCCGCGGTGGTACTCAAATAGATAATATTTTTCTAACTTCAGTTGCGAAGTTGGATTTTATAACTCCTTCTTCAGTTACCAGTTAGTCCTTATTTAGTTTAAGTCAAGAGTGAATAGATTACATCTAAGCTAGCGTGCTTCACCGTAGACCACATCATCGCTTACCATCAGGCGAGATAGTGGTCAAACGTGAGAATATAGATTAAAATAAACATCATCCTATGTGGGCCCGTTTTTAGACTTTGTGAGCCGCTGAAACCGTTCTAATGTTATGTAACAACAACAAAACCCCCTTTTTAGTCCGCATTATTATGCAACTTCGGAACCCTATTACTGCGCGTGGCCCGACACGCACTTGGCCGGTTTATTTATTATGAACTTAAAAGTAAAGTGTGGTTAAACTTCCGCCACTGGTTAGCCTCTGAAAACTACGACCACTACTAATATCCTATAATATGAGGCTTAATAATTATTTGGTTGATGTTTCTTTCTCTGTAATTCTGGTTAAAATATGCGTTGATGAATGGTAATGAGATAGATTACCGTTCAGCCACACCACGGAAACACCATTTATTTTCATACAAATCATGCACCAAAATCCAAGCAACAATCCGCATCGGTTGTATTGTGTTTGCCTTTCATTTGCATATTCAACATCGCGTAAATCTAGATTAGGGTCTACACGATAAATTGAAACATTGACCGTATTCAATACAACAGTGGTGCGGCCATAGCCCATAGTGAATGGTTCTAAATATTCTGATTAAGTGCTTCGAATACAGATCAAAGATAACGTCGGATTTACGGTAGTTTAGAGCCGTCATTCCACATTCCGGCAGTTCCGATTGCCTCGGTATGTTTCCTATTCTAATTATTTTTTCGATGTTTTCATCGTAGCAGACAGCTAATAAAGATTTCCATCAGTATTTTGAGGGAAACAAATTATTTTGTTTTGGCTTACTGTGTTACTCATAGTTGGTATAAAAAAAGTTGCTTTCGTGTTGTCAGCTGATCGAATGCGTTACTCATAAAGATGACGGACGAAAATGTCTGATTGAACAAGAGTGCAGCTGTTATTTGTAACTATGATTGGTTGAAACTGACCTGTGCTACTTAGTACTGATATTTTGCTAGCCCCAGAACGGGAGAAGTCATTGGAAGACTTACCAAAAATAATAACTTTGTAATACTAGGATTTTTGTATTAGCAATATACCCGCACTGGGCACGCGTGGTGGTGGACCATTCCTCTCGTAGAGAGAGATACATCTGGGACACAGGCAGTGTCCCAGAAGTGTGAACATTATTGGCTGTTTATTGGCATTGGCATAAGCTGCAGTGGGAGCAGTGGTGGCCCAGTGGTAACGGCCGCGACTTACAAGTGTTCGAACCCAGGCAGGCGCTTTACTTTGTGTCAATTATTTCATCCCCACTGCTCTCAAAACGATGAAGGAAAACTTCGTGAGGAAACCGGCATGTCCTAGAACCAAAAATTCAAAGACATGTGACGTCAACCAATCCGCACTGGGCCCGCGTGGTGGATTATAGCCCATTCCCTCTCACAGAGAGGAGGCCTGTGTCCCAGCAGTGGGAACAATAAAAAGGTTGATGATGATGTTTATGCTAATACTGTAAAAGAGCTGTGTTACAAGTTTAGTGTACTCGTACAATAAAGTATTATTTTCTTAAGTATTATTATTCTATTTTTACTATTTCTTGCATCATCATCAAATGCGACTTCTCCAGTTGTCATAGTATTTATGGAGGAGACGCAGTCATCAAGATTTTTGTGCGAAATGTTTTAAGTGGTATTTTGGCCTTTTCTACGTGTCACTTTCATTCTCAATGACAAGACAAATAAGATTTTTGGCAAGTCACAAGTCTTTGGAGTTGGACATTTCCACTTTCAGAAAATTTGCAAACAAGAGGTTAGATGTGACCTAGAGAGTTAAGGGGAGGGTTTAAAAGAAACCGTTAAGCAAATTATATACTTTAGGCGAATAGGTCAAGCAACAAAAAAAAACTGCCAAATAACACACTTTTACTTATTTATTAGCGGTGGCACAATGTACATAGTCGTCCGGGTCATTATTTTCTTGTTACTAATTTGTAAAAATTGTTCCCAAACTAGCTTCCGCCCGCGGCTTTATCTGCGTGAAAGTCTTTATTAACCCAAGGGGTCGTATAACGAGTCTGTCGGGATAAAAAGTGTCTTAACTTATCTTACTAATATTATAAATGCAAAAGTTTGGATGGATGTGTGTATGTTTGTTACTCAATCACGCTAAAACGGCTGAACGGATCTGGATGAAATTTGGCATAGAGATATATTATAGTCTGGAATAGCACATAGGCTACTTTTCATCCCGATATAATGTGCCCTTGAGATAAGAAAACACTTTTCACGCGTGTGAAGCCGCTGGCTAAAGCTAGTATGGTAGAAAGGTTATAAGCTATCAGTACGTACAAACTTTCATCTAAATCCGTACAGCTGTTTTTGCGTGGATTGGATTTTTGGTTAAGGTGCCTAATAAATATATGAATACTTACGTTTGTAGAATTGAGAACGCGGATCACGTTTAAAATAACAACAGCTATTTATAATAAACAAGTTTATTTCTATAGCAGGTTTACCAGTAATCAGTTGAAAAAACCCTAGGTTTCCGTTAAATTAATTAGGATTATTAATATTACTTGTAGTCTGGTATTTACTATAGTGAACGGTAAATTTTTTCTGGTATTCAACCTTGCCATATTTATAATTAATATCTACGGTAATTGCTTTTTGTATAGTGAACGTGTTTTACAGTTATCAAATTTTCACTCTTGGTCTTGTCAGACATCGCGGCAGAACACAAACTTGCGCACGCGCCGTAATAAGGAAAACTCTAGTTTTGATTCCACACAATCTGGGTATTACCACCGCTATTATAAAAACAAGGAAAATCACCTTTATTACAAAAATAAATATTTAAATTATGATTATTATTTGACATTCAGCCAAAACCGGTTATCATAAAGTTAATAGGATGAATGAAACTAGATCGGTTTAATTGATTGGTTTAATCAAACACATTGTTTAACTGATCTATGACGCATCTTCTATTCATCGTGTCCATATACATACGTGATATTAAACAGTACTAATCAATAATTGACACCAAATGACGTCACTATGTTAACGGGTACTTGTGACTTGTCATACCGCCAGTTGCTCTTGCTGTGATTAGAATAAGTTCTAAGAAAAAAACATGAATATTCTGAATTATTTACATAACAAGATTGCTGATGAGTAAACAGGAACTTCGGTGTTCATGAATATGTATTGCAGTCGGCAAAATAATCTAATTTACACACAATAATTTGTTTACGAAAGAAAGTTACTTTGTTTAAGAACTGGGAAACTATAGTAGAAGTATTTTGTTGATGGAGGAACTTTTTTTGTTGACTGTACAAGCAGTTCTCATAGTCGAGCAACTTAAAAATCTTGTGTTTGGTTTTATAACAAGATGTTCTAGATTTAGTCATTGGATAAGCGCTACACCTAGTTATGTAAACCATGTTGAATAACACAGCCTTTTCCTGCCTTTTTACCCGACTGCCGAAGGAGGGTAATGTTTTTAACAGTCTATGTATGTATGTTTGTTCCTATCTGACGTTCCAGAGACCAAACGCGTTGGCCGATTTTGATGATTATTACGTCAATCGATTCGTTTTAACCTTGCGAGTGTCACTGGCTACATTAAAATTTGAAAATACAAAAATGGCGGCTTTTGGGCGCCATATTGTGGGGTTCCAATTTTTTTTTTTATCGTCGTGTGGGGTATCAAAATAAAGGGTTTAAGAGGTGATTTCAAAAATATATAACATTAATATGTTGTACATAACCAATTCAAAAAAAAAAAATCGTAAAAGTCATAAATAAAAAACCCCCGACTCAAAAAACCCTCTAAAAAGTAAGAAATAATATGTACTGGTACATTGGCACTTTACGTTTAAAATACCTAACTACTATTTAATTTTATCCAAGCGTCGCCGCGTCGGGGGACCGCTAAATACCAGTGATTCTTTGTATAACAGAACACTTTCTTTATGGCTGGGTAGGTTTTTAAGCCTCTTATGTTTGGCGGTACATTCTCCAGTTTCGCGCCTCACACTTATCTATGTACTTATAAAAAAGCCGTGAAGTTACATATCAGTTACAGTTTAGTCTTATTATGAAATATGGAAATTAATCTGTCTTTAATTAGCTTTACATTGATAAAGTTACTATTAATAGAGTTACCTGCATATTATTATTGTGTTTTTACTTACCTATGAACTTAGTTACATGCATAAACTTATAAATAGATGTGTTATCGTTCTAAATCATGATGCAATGCGTGCGCGTAGCACGCGGGTCTAGGTGCAGTTTTCTTGTACTTACATTAATTCTTTATAATTTAATTTGTTGTATTTCTAGCTTAGCGGTCCTCCAACGCGACGACGCTTGGATAAAATTAAATAGTAGTTAGGTATTTTAAACGTAAAGTGCCAATGTACCAGTACATATTATTTCTTACTTTTTAGAGGGTTTTTTGAGTCGGGGGTTTTTAAATTTTTAATTTAATTTTTATTTCATGCTTTTTAAACTTAATTTACTAGTAGTCACGCTACGATTGGATTGATTATATCTTTGGGTATAGTTGTTGCTAGGACTTGTTGTAAATATTATTACGGGTAGTGTGGCAGACGCTGGTAATATAATAAAACCACATAAATAAGATTATATAGTGGACTGTATTTAAATTGAAGCACAAGGTACATTAATAAAATATATAGGTACGTGTAACACTGGTAGGGTGCGAATGATGACTGACTTACGATCGTTTACATGAACGAGATGAGTGGATTATTATGTATGCTTCATACATAAATTAGCTACTCCAAAGACGATACCTCTGCTGTAAGTTACTGAGGAGTTGGGTGTCCTGTGATTCCTGGTGATGCCCCAGCATCAAGTCAAGATTATTATGTTTTAGCAATATCATTGAACTGACAGTTTATCTCTCAATCCCATATCCATCACCAGCACCATCCACCATCAGACCCTGATCACCATCTACCTACAACGTATTCAATGAGACCATTCCAATGAGTCCAAACACGATACCTATGCTATAAGTTAGCGTGGAGTTGGGTGTCCTGCTGATTCCTGGTGATGCCCCAGCATCAAGTCAAGATTATTATGTTTTAGCAATATCATTGAACTGACAGTTTATCTCTCAATCCCATATCCATCACAAGCACCATCCAATCTAAGACCCCGATCACCATATATCTACAACCTATTCAATGAGACCATTCCAATGAGTCCAAAGACGATACCTCTGCTGTAAGTTACTGAGGAGTTGGGTGTCCTGTGATTCCTGGTGATGCCCCAGCATCAGGTCAAGATTATTATGTTTTAGCAATATCATTGAACTGACAGTTTATCTCTCAATCCCATATCCATCACCAGCACCATCCACCATCAGACCCTGATCACCATCTACCTACAACCTATTCAATGAGACCATTCCAATGAGTCCAAACACGATACCTATACTATAAGTTAGCGTGGAGTTGGGTGTCCTGCTGATTCCTGGTGATGCCCCAGCATCAAGTCAAGATTATTATGTTTTAGCAATATCATTGAACTGACAGTTTATCTCTCAATCCCATATCCATCACAAGCACCATCCAATCTAAGACCCCGATCACCATATATCTACAACCTATTCAATGAGACCATTCCAATGAGTCCAAACACGATACCTACGCTGTAAGTTAGCGTGGAGTTGGGTGTCCTGCTGATTCCTAGTGATGCCCCAGCATCAAGTCAAGATTATTATGTTTTGGCCATATCATTGAACTGACAGTTTATCTCTCAATCCCCTGTCCATCACCAGCACCATCCATCATCAGACACCGATCACCATATATCTACAACCTATTCAATGAGACCATTCCAATGAGTCCAAAGACGATACCTCTGCTGTAAGTTACTGAGGAGTTGGGTGTCCTGTGATTCCTGGTGATGCCCCAGCATTAGTTCAAGATTATTATGTTTTAGCAATATCATTGAACTGACAGTTTATCTCTCAATCCCCTATCCATCACCAGCACCATCCATAATCAGACTCTGATTACCATATATCTACAACCTATTCAATGAGACCATTCCAATGAGTCCAAAGACGATACCTCTGCTGTATGTTACTGAGGAGTTGGGTGTCCTGTGATTCCTGGTGATGCCCCAGCATTAGTTCAAGATTATTATGTTTTAGCAATATCATAGAACTGACAGTTTATCTCTCAATCCCCTATCCATCACCAGCACCATCCACCATCAGACCCTGATCACCATCCATCTACAACCTATTCAATGAGACCATTCCAATGAGTCCAAAGACGATGCCTCTACTGTAAGTTACTGAGGAGTTGGGTGTCCTGTGATTCCTGGTGATGCCCCAGCATTAGTTCAAGATTATTATGTTTTAGCAATATTATTGAACTGACAGGATTCTAAATTTCAAATCGATTAGACTTATGAAAGTTGCTCATATCTTTTCCTCAATTAGTAGAGAGCTGATTATCTTCAAATGGCTGAGAATATTTTCTTGAATCATGGCTAAGAACACTCTCGATTAAGTCACCTTTTAAACAAAAAAAACTAAATCAAAATAGGTCCACCCGTTTGGACGCTATGATGCCACAGACAGACACACATATACACAGATACACAGATACACAGATACACAGATACACAGCAACACACCTCAAACTTATAACACCCCTCTTTTTGCGTCGGGGGTTAAAAAATAAAAACCAGACTGCTTAAAAAGCGAACTAAAAAGACGTAAACAAGAAGAAAACCATGCTGTGCAGTCGGAGGAAACATCTGGTTTTGGTAAGCCAGCTCGCGAACATGACATGTATCCTCTGACTGCATAGCACGATTTTCTTCGTTTACATCTTTTAGTTCGGTTTTTTCTTGTTTATTGAGAATTTTATTACGTCGATGTCACCGACCACGATGTCAATTTGTAGGTGGAAAAACGAGGTGTGAACTTCCTCCATTTAAATAGGGGAATCCTCTGACCACAGGGTCTGGTCATTTGGTGGGTTACTGTCCAACAATTCTTGGGAATTCGTTTTGCAGATTTAGTAGTAAACATTGTAATAAACTTGTACTTCAATCGTTATAAGAGTTTAAAGATGCCGCTAAAAATACAAAGCTTTTATGATACAAAGCGTTTTTTAACCGCCGACGGAAAAAGAGGGATGATATAAGTTTGACGTGTGTTGCTGTGTATCTGTGTGTCTGTCTGTGGCATTATAGCGCCTAAATGGATGAACCGATTTTAATTTAGTTTTTTTGTTTGAAATGTGACTTTGTCGAGAGTGTTCTTAGCTGTTTGAATAAAATCGGATTAGGCGTTCAAAAGTTTTTCGCATTTTACTCTTTGAAATCTGGATTTTTCTCAAGATCACATCATCAGCCTATTAATGTTCCCACTGCTGGGACACAAGCCTCCCCTCTGTGAGAGGGAATGGGCCGTAATCCACCACGCGGGCCCAGTGCGGGTTGGTGGATGTCACATGTCTTCGAATTTTTTGTTCTAGGACACGCCGGTTTCCTCACGATGTTTCTCAAGATATCGTGTCATTATTACGTGTTTCGATAGAATGTTGATGGAAGCGTGTCTGCTGCTAGGTATATTATATGTAGTTTAAAAAGCACGAAATAAAAATCGGGGCATTTTTAAATTTGTAATTTTATCTTGTGTAGTAAACATTGTAATAAACTTGTACTTCAATCGTTATAAGAGTTTAAAGTTGCCGCTAAAAATACAAAGCTTTTTATGATACAAAGCGTTTTTTGGATAGACCTATCAATGACTAAGACAGCAAAGCGGATATAAATAACGTTATACGCGTAGCGTTTAAAAGTTCTACCTAAACAACTGAAAACAGCATCACTTTTAGATTCCAGAAGCCTTGAATTGAAATAACTTTACAATCTAGTCTTCATTCATCCTTCCTGTCTGTTTTCTGTCTATATTACATATCTACATACAGGTTTTTGTGCTTAAGTTTGCTCTAGTCGACGGCACGAACTATTTTGTGCGCGGGGTTAAAATGCATGCTATCTCATCCGACAACACGTGCGAAAGAGATAGATGCTGTGATGAGCAGTAAGTTGCTAGTTCGCGTACGAAGTAGCACTTTTGCAAGTTTGTAGCTAAATGAATGATGATTTAGGACGAAAACGAGCGCGCGAAGTTTTATAAACAGACCTTTGGGAGTCTAGATATCATGAAAAGACGACTAAATGTATATTTTTAAAATAAAATTATTTGCATTTTTGAACTACTAATCTATCCCTGAATGGTGGCTGTTTTGCAATTTTCCTTCTTATGGTATTTATTTCCGCCCAAAGATGCGTTAAAATTAGTGTTGGCATATGGGACTTTCGCCGCTCATAACCTAAAGAAATTTTTTTTCTTCATTTCCATATAGGGCTAGATAATGCTGAGACAAATTGATATAATTTTTTTATTTTAAACGTAAATCGTAATCGCCAGACTACGTTTGTATGGATCGACTAATTTATTATATTTTCTTCAACACCGATAGTTCTCATCACCAAAAGTCCCTATTGAAACCTTCGCTTTTACCTTTCCACAGAAAATAATAAGGCCTTCTTGCAAACTTATAATTGCAGCCGATTTCCTTAGACCTTAAAAAATGGCGGAACCGAATATTAAGACTTTACGACAAGACAATCATAATAGCATCTGTAATTAAAGGTGCTGTTGTAATTTCTGACGATAAACCACGGTGATAGCTTGCGCCATAAGTCACTGGGCATGAACTGGTGACGCAACGTGACAGCTGGGTGCAGTGCCAACCATGCAACATGACATACTGAGAGACCAATAAATACTACTAACGAATTAACATATGATAGCTTTAATTATAACTACAGTGTTAATTAATAGAGGAGCTCTTTACCCTGCAGTGGGTTAGAACAAGCTGAAATAAGTAAATAAATAATTAATAGAAAACTGATAAAACTAATCACATCAGAAATGTAGAGATCCGCAAGAGAACCAGGGTTACCGACATAGCCCGAAGAATTGCCAAACTTAAGTGTTAGTGGGCAGGGCACATTGCTCGTAGAACGGATGGCCGATGGGGCTGAAAAGTTTTAGAGTGGAGACCGCGAATTGGAAGACGTTGCGTTGGAAGGCCTCGCACCAGGTGGACCGATGACCTGGTGAGCGCACGTGACCGGTCAATGTGGCGACGCTTGGGGGAGGCCTATGTTGGACGTCTTTCGGTTGATATGATGACGACAAAACTAACATCCGTTTTCTGTTAGCCAATTTGATTGGTTTTTACATCTGGTGGTCATCATCCAAAATTTTACGACGGATTGCCTGATCAAAACTTAATCAGGCTTCTAGAAACTGGGGAGCCGAGTATGTATTGTCCTACTGATATTCGTGACTCGTATCACACATGACGTAACATAGCCATATACATTTCGGGGAGTGTGCGATGGAATTGCATGATTTAATTCCGCCCAGCCCGTTCCATCATCGGACTACCAGACGTACGGCGATGCGTCATCGGTACATGGTGGACATCCCACCAATACGCACAAAACGTTTTGGGGACACTTTTATTATGCGTACAGCTAAGGAGTGGAATTCCCTGCCGGAGTCTGTTTCTCGATAGCTACAATCTAGGGATCTTTAAGTCAAGAGTGAATAGGTTTTTTCTAGGCAAGCGTGCTTCACCGTTGACCACATCATCGCTTACCATCAGGTGAGATAGTGGTCAAGCGCAAGCCTATAGATAATAAAAAAAAAAATTGTAGCTTTAGATTTATTCAGATTTTCACCTTCAGGAGGAAACTCGTTATGTAAAGATGGTCACCCATCCACGGACCAACCTCGACAACCGTTGCTTAACCTTGGAGAGCTAACCATGCGGTTCTTCAAGTTTGACAAGCTTGCCGTTATGTATCATGTTCGTCATAGGAAACTAATAGGGATGTTTTCTGGGTAGAAAAATGATAATTCTATTTAGTCCGTGAGTGAGATTATCAAATAATATTGAACCCGTATTTTTTGTTTTAGCATAAAATAAAAATTGACAAAGATAAAGCGCATCAAAGTTCAGGAGTGGGGTCTTGTGACGTCACTTTGTCAGTATAAAGTGTAGCACACCGTGACGTCATACGATATTTCAACGCATTGCATCGTCGTAATTTTTTGTTTACATGCCAAAAGAAAAAATTCGTGTTCAATATTTTTAGGTTATCTAACTCACGGACTGAATCGATATTTTTTGTCAACTATCCTATTATCCAGCTCCATGTTATTTGCCTTACTTTTGCTCAGCTATGGCCAGTAGAACTGGATACATCCAAATACCAGTATTTTACACGAAGAAACTGCCTCCTCAAGTTCCTCCATCAAGTTCGAAATTAACCATATTCCTCTTCTTTTGCAGAGCGACGTCCTGGAGTGCCCGCTATGTCTGTCGATGTTCGCGTCACCATCGATGGTCAGACTCGCGTGGTGTTCGCACAGATGCTGCGAGCCCTGCTTACGACAGTACCTTGCCATCGAGATCTTCGAGTCGAGGGTCCCAGTTAACTGCCCCGTGTGCCACGAGAGCATGCATCCTTCAGGTAAAACATCAGAATTGAGAATGTAGAAGATAAATACGCGGAAGACCTTGAAGCATATGTTGAGATGGGAGCCAGTTTTCTTGGATCGGGTCTTTTTATTTTTGTTTGTTTAATAATTTCGTTTTTGTCTGTAAATCCTGTGCAAGACACATATATTTTTACCCGACTGCCGAAGGAGGGTAATGTGTTTATCAGTCTATGTATGTATTATAGTATGTATGTTTGTTCCTAAGTAGCGTTCCAGAGACCAAACGCGTTGGCCGATTTTGATGATTCTTACGTCAATCGATTCGTCTGAACCCTGCGACTGGCTACATTAAAATTGTAAAATAGAAAAATGGCGGATTTTGGGCGCCATATTGTGGGGCCCAAATATTTTTTTTCTTCCAATCCCATCGTGTGGGGTATCAAAATAAAGGGTTTTACAAGGCGATTTCAACAATATAACGAAAAAGATATAAATAAAAAAAAGTTAATTAAAAATATCAAAAAATCCCGACTGTTTAAGAAGCGAACTAACTAAAAAGACGTAAACAAGAAGAAAATCATGCTGTGCAGTCGGAGGATACATCTGATTTTGTTCAGCCAGCCCGCGAATATGTATCCTCCGACTGCACAGCATGATTTTCTTCTTGTTAACGTCTTTTTAGTTCGCTTCTTAAGCAGTCGGGTATTTTTGAAGTTTTTAATTAACTTTTTTTATTCCTTTTTTCTTTCTGAAGACCTAGAGCAGATCCAAATGATATCCAGTTTCATTTGGATTTTTCAGATACACAGATATAAATCTAAGTAGATGACGCGATTTTATGTACTTCGAGTGTCAAAAAACGGAGTAAAATTACGATCAAGTGCGTAATTTGAGTTTTCATTTAGCATTATCGGCACCGGAATGACACCGAAATCTAGAAAAATTCCATTTTATGCTATATTGAGTTGTAAAGACTGTATAGAAAAAGTTTCCCGAGGCATTGGCAATGTTTTCTTTCATTGGAAAGTAAATTTGTTTTTAAGTTGTGCGTGAAGGGCACCGACTTCCAAAAATAAAGTTATTTTTCACTTGGTAGTTTTTTAATTTGGAAGTCGGTATTATTTTTTTGTAAAAAAGCTTTTTATTTTTCACTTTTTAGTTGTACCTAATAGGCAAGTTGTTTAGTAAGGTACCTATAACGCCAGAATAGATAACCCAAATGTCATGAAACTTGAACATAACCGGTGCGTACTCCTTAAGAGCGTACTGGCGTGATGTTATGTTATGAAATGGTATAATCAATGAACAAACATGCGATTGCACCAATTTCGGAACATACTCTTTCAAACAAAAAACGAATTTTTTAAATCGGTCCAAAATTGACGGAGATATGCGTGAATATACACAAAAAAAAACAAACATAATGTCGAACATAGAACCTCCTCCTTTTTGGTAAGTCGGTTAAAAAGTGGCGTGCTTGGTTTTCATACAGACGGAGGGACTTGCGTTATCTAGTTAGATTTGTCTGTGGCCTGACAAGGTGGACGCTAGACATACACACACGCAGGTCGTGGTTTTATTTGTCCATAACTCGATAATTAACAGTAGATACTTATGGTAGCGCAAAATGCATTTGCAAACAATGCTGTGTCTTGGCTATTCATTTTGTGCACACTGATATGAATTAGATATAAAATCAGAAATAACTAAATTTCAGCCTCGGCATTGTAGTATCACGTCTGTTACCTAGAAAGAAGAAAGAAAAAAAAAGTGTTTATTCGCCACACAAACGACATACAAATCTTTGATACCACATTTTTGACCAACGTCTTTCGTGAACTTTTTAGGGCGGAACCAAAGGGTCAAAACGGGACCCTATTGCTAAGACTCCACAATCCGTCTGTCTGACTGTCCGTCTGTCTCCAGGCTGTATCTCATGAACCGTGATAGCTAGACAGTTGAAATTTTCATGATGTATTTCTGTTGCCGCTATAACAACAGATACTAAAAACAGAATAAAATAAATATTTAAGTGGGGCTCTCTCATACAACAAACGTGATTTTTTTGCCGTTTTTTGCGATAATGGTACGGAACCCTTCGTGCGCGAGTACTCGCACTTGGCCAGTTTTTTTTGTAATAGTCTATTCCTACTTGCTTTACTTTCTTGTTTGCTTTATCCAATTTATCCATACACATCATGAATAACATGATATCTCAATATTTTAATAATTTGTACACGTGTAATTCTTAGTTTACTAATTGAGCGATGTTAAGCTCCTGCATAATAATAAATTACATTCCAGTTTGAAAGCCGGTCTTTTCTATAAATATTGAAATTCAATCGATTGAGTTATGTAATAGATTCATCGGATGGCCTTAATTCTACTAGTTTGCATGTAGCGCCTACAAAATGCAAATTACTTTCATAATTTAATGTAGATTAGCCGCTTTATATAAGAAGAGTATATAAGAGAATCTGAATGTGATTGTGATGCAGTTTTCTAATTCCAATACATAAATTAATATTACCATACCTGGGCGATGACACGAAGTTTAGAAATACACTTACACACATCTGCAAAAACAGGTCCCGATAAAAAGCGGTTTTTAACCGTCGGATTGGATAAAACCGCTTTTTTGACAACTTCGAGCGAAGTGAAAACGATGTGAGCTCGAAAATTTCAACTAAGAATTTTTGCAACGTTATGAATGATAAGTTATAACGATAGGTTTACAACAAGAACCAATAACATTCGACAGCGAAGCGAGCTTTAAAATTTTAGCTCGCTTCACTCACCGCGAATAAGTTAGGTTTTACTTTTCTGATTTATGCCCCTCTGCCCCTAATTTATGCCGCTCTAGACATTTGCCCGGCTCTCCCCCCTCTAGATCCAGCCCTGTGCATAGCTATTCACAACCATTCGATTCTATCTCGAATGGTTGTGGTTTTGTAAGGTTAGTTAGGCATAGCACGCACTGCGATTTTCATTCGCGCGAATTTTTTACCGCCCATTCTGTGACCTATGGAAATGTATGAAGCTGCACGAATTGCGGAAAAAAAATCGCGCTCAAATAGTATTAAAAATTCGCGCGAATAAAAACCACAGTGCGTGCTATGCCTTAGGAAGAATGCTGCAGTTACTCGTATGTTGCGAAATACTCATAATACTTTCATCATCGTCAGCCTTTTAATGTTCCCACTGCTGGGACACAGGCCTTCCCTCTTTGAGAGGGAATAGTTGTTAATAGCTATACTGACACGATCAAAAAAGACATCTACAATGCCCACCTTTTTGTTGAACACCCGGACGCTACATGCGCGGACGGACGTGGACGTCTCAATATCTACCCTCCCCATTAGGACTGAAAGTTCCTCTCGACTTACGGTAAGAATTTATATTCGACATCAAAAACCGCCCAAGATTGTTCGTGTACCAGAGGCATGTCGAAACGAATCCTATAACATTGTTCCCCGTCTCGGTTTCCTGCAAATCACCGCAATATAAGTTGGTGCGCCGCTAATTCGAATAGTTGACGAACTTCGACACCATTCCGTACAAACTTCGGTTATCACACCCTCTACTTTGTAATACAACGGTTTACTATGTAGTTTTAACCGACTTACCAAAAAGGATTAGGTTCTACGTTCGACTTTATGTATGTTTTTTTTGTGTTTATGTTCACCGATATCTCCGTCAATTGTGGACCGATTTCGAAATTTTTTTTTTTTGTTTGAAGGAGTATATTCCGAAATTGGTCCCATTTTATCCAATTTGGTGAGGATCTGATGAAGAACTTCGGAGATATACAACAGAACTCTTCAATAAATAACGGCAAATCTCTCGGGATTGCTGCAATCGCATGTCTGTTTATTGTTTATACCATTTCATAACACATCACGCCAGTACGCTCGAAAGGGGTACGCAGATCTCTCATTTTACCGGTTATGTTCAAGTTTCATGTTATTCGGTTAATCAATTCTGGGGTTATAGGTACTTACTAATCAACTTTCCAATTAGGTAGGTACAACTAATAAGGGAAAAATAAAAAAACTTTTTGCAAAAAAATACTACTGACTTCCAAATAAAAACTACAAATTGAAAAATAACTTTATTTTTGGAAGTCGGTGTCTTTCGTAGGTACTAATTTTTGCAATATGGACACCGACTTCCAAAATTAAAGTTATTTTTCACTTAGTTGTATTTCACGGTAGTATTTTTTTGCAATAAAGTTTTTTTATCCTATGTAAAATCTACGTTTGATTTCCGCTGGTCTGAATTTCTGTGTAAACGGTAACGAGCGTGCTACATCAATTATAAAAAAATACAAAAATTTTGGCTTACACGTGCTGGTTTCTAATTTGTATTTGCAATCCTTAATAGCTTTTAAATATCTTAAATAGCCAGCAATATCCACTTATTATCATACTAGCTTCTGCTATTCCTGTCTATAATCTATCTCTGTGCCAAATTTCATCCAGACCCGTTCAGCCGTTTGAGTGAAGAAGTAACAAACATACAAACACACACACTCACAAACTTTCGCCTTTATAATATTAGTGTGATTACCATTTTTTTTTAATTTTTTTTTATTTGGAATTCTTCCAATGACTTCTCCCGGTCTGGGTGAAGCGGGAGGGCGTGTCAGACTTTTACTGACTAAAACCCATCCGTGTTCCTTCAGTTGCTTGTGCCAGGGCCGCGGTAACTCTCTTTCAAATTTGTCCGCGACCCAGACAGGCATCGACCCTACCGGACCCCGTCCATTTTGCTGACATCTCTTTGAGGCGCGCGTGGAACACTACGCGCCGTAAACTCGGGCTTGGTCCTTATCGGACGGCGAGCTACCCATTACTTTCCGTCCGCAAGCCCGTGCCTACGGTGGCCGGGAATCGGCTTGCGACTCCCGACGCCCGGGGCGTCTCCTGCGGTGGCTAGGGGCGTGAGGGCGTCTCCTTTGCGTCTCCCTCACGCGTTCCGCCTCCCCCTTTGCGAGCATTAGTGTTTCGCAGAAGGAGGAGACAGCTTCCCATGCCCTTTCGCTCCGTACCATGGCCTGCACCAGGGCCAGACGCGAGAGGTCGCCACCGCCGATCGCCTCCATGAGGACACGGCGGTGCTCCGCCCAAGCGGGGCAGATCTCCACCGTATGCTCCACCGTGTCCTCCGGGCGGTCCACACAGTGTGATTGCCCTACCTTCCCTTTCCCTTTACTATGACGTCAGAGCACATTACTCACGTATTCACCGGCGCCGCGGTCATATATGCTGCGGAGAGACATGTAAATTGAAATTCTAGACTGCAGGAACCTAGGATTAAGTTTTATAACAAATTTACCTACGTCACTGCAACTTAGGACGTGGTAATAGGACATTCGATCACTAACTACGAGATAATTTTGCTATAGAATATTATAATTACCAAGAAATACTTTTCCCGTTACAAACCGCAAGTATGTCATTTATGTATCTGCCTAATGGTAAGTGAACGGATTTACTCCTACTGATTTTTAGGGTTCCGTACCCGAAGGGTCCAAACTGAGCCCTATTGCTGACACTAAAGTGTCTGTCCGTCGTCTGTCACACAGGTTTTACAGTTAAACGTTTGGAGCTACAGTCTTCAAATTTGCACAGTATAAGCATCTTGTTAATCCAAAGCCATACAAATTTTCAAAATGTTGTTTTTTTTTTTTTAATGGGTGCTCCCATCAAGTGGGGTATCGTTATTTAGAGCTCGTTGAGTAGAAACATCCTGTATTTCTCGTTTTAATAAATATTGGATAACAAAGGAATAAGAAGCCACCAAAGTCGGCTTATTTTTTTACAAAATTTTGTTACGAAGAATTTTTTAACTTCCCATTGACCTATGAACTTCAAATTTGGTGATAATGTTTATTATTACGAATATTTTACTAACAAATATCAATATATTGAAATTCCCTCATTATTCCTACTACAAAAAACTTTTTTTACGGGTTTTTTACCTTTTTACCTCAACCACATAAGCCTAAACAGAAAAGATGACACACCAGCTTCCATTTATCATATAAAATAAATGCAGTTACGTTGAATAACCGTTCTGAGAACGATAAAAAATAATAATTATCGGAACTGTAAAGGCAAAAGTTGACGAGTCATAAAAAGTATTACTGTGTCAAGTGAGTGTCGCAAGAGTTTATTGCAATAATTGCTCAACGTGTACTCGTGCCTGAACTTAACGTGCACACATTATCACTCTGATCAACAATATAGCAGGATTTTCCTTATAGAACCCATTGAAATTCTACCCTAGTCGTCTTAAATAAACATGTTTTAGGGTTCCGTACTCAAAGGGTTAAAACGGGACCCTGTTACTAAGACTCCACTGTCCGTCTGTCTTTCACCAGGCTGTATCTCATGAACCGTGATAGCTAGACAGTTGAAAGAACAATGGCGAAATTTTAGCTGACTTAAATTTGAGCGTCTGAAAGTGAGTTATATACGAAAGACATTCTATTTATTGTCTATGTTTTTTAAAGTATAATTAGGCCTGGTCCAAAATAGATTAAATTTGATTTTTTAGTTCATTTCTTTAGCATAGTGTTGCCATTACATATTTTATCTGCTAAGTGACAAGTAGTAACTATATTAAGTAATAATATCATTATTGTATTTATTGCAGTAAATGAGTTAACAATACAGTTTTTGTCTAAGTGTAGATGTTCCTTGCAGGTGGTAAGAATATTGTAGTGTAGTAGAAATAAATTATTTACTATTGGCAAAAAGACTAGGTACCCAAGTCTAAAAAAAATATAGCTTGGTTGTTGACGAAAACCTTTTGATACACGTCAAAGTCACTTAGTTTAAATAAATATACTCTTTCCAAATAGTATACTACACATTTCATGCTAAAATAACTAGGTAAGGGAAATACTAATGCGATATTCCCCTTTTACTTCCACGAAATTGAATAATAAACACATTATTAAAAGTTACCCAGACATAACCTACAAAAGTTTATGACTGAATATCTATTATTCTCTACATTCTCGAACAAAAATTCTTGCACAAACTAATTCAGAACATCACCCTGAGTTAATCCAGATATTTTTCATTTAAAGATTTTCGAATTTAATCTCAGCTAAAACAATGTATGGGCACCTGCCATTGTTCTTTCACAGATGATATATTTCTGTTACTATAACAACAAATACCAAAAACAGAATAAAATACATATTTAAGAGGGGTTCCCAGTTCCCATACAACAAACGTGATATTTTTTGCCGTTTTTTACGATAATAGTACGGAACCCTTCGTGCGCGACTCCGACTCGCACTTGGCCGGTTTTTTCTACTCTAATAAATAAAGTAACCTATTGAGATTCCACTTTACAATTGCGGTCAGATTGTGTAAATAACATACTTGATTTTCTGTTGATAAAGCCTGATTTTTAAATTATTTGCAGTAGTACAAAACATTTACAAAGTGATACGTGACTTGGAGAACGTAAATGTAGTTGTCAATAACAGCTTAAAAATACCAAGTTATAACGCTTCTCGTACAAGGACATGTTTACAGCAACGCCCACGCTTTTTCCTTTTCGTGGAAATTCCCCAAATGTTTGTTAATGATCACTCATTTTATCGCTTTCGAATTTCGGGTAAAAATATCGTCAAGTAATTGGGATGTTTCTGTAAAAAAATTATAATTCTATTTAGTCAGTCAGTGAGATATTCAAATAATATTGAACCCGTATTTTTTGCTTTATCTTATAAATAAAAATTGACAAAGATAAAGCGCATCAAAGTTCAGGAGTGGGAGCTTGTTACGTCACTTTGCACTATCACGGGGTCTCATTGCTAAGAAAGAAAATTTGGTTCAAATAAATCTCATTAGATGGCGCGCCATGCACCTCCATCTGTTATTGAATGTGTGTAAAATTAACATTTTCTGGAATTAAACACAAAAATTGTATGTTCTTGTTTAATCAATTCTCCTAAGTACAAAATTATGGAATATTGGGCTCTTAATTCACATTTCAAAGGTTATTAGACGGATCGTTTAAAATTGATGCCAATAGATGGCGCATTTTTAAATTTCTGAGGCATTCCACTCGATTGTTAAAGTTTGCATATTAACACATTTTGGTGCAAAAAAAGCTGTAAAAACGTGCAAATAAATACTAGAAAACAAACCTTCACTGTATTTAAAGAAAAAGTATTCCCGAACCTAGTAAACCCTTTTACTTGCAAGTCGCTGCTAACACCATCTATCTTAACAGAACCGAATGCGTTCGATGTACAAAAAATTGCCAGATTAAGCAGACGAAAAACGCTAGTTACGTCGGCACGGTTTCTTTGTATGGGATGAGGTATCTGTATGCTAGTATTATATTATCTGTGGTCAGTATAAAGTGTAGCACATCGTAAAGTCACACAATATTTCAACGCACTATCGTCATAATATTTTGTTTACGTGGCAAAAGAAAAATACTTGTCCAATATTTTTAGGACGGACTAATTTTATATATTTTTTGCCAACGGGTATTATACCGACCGATCTTATTACTGTAAACATAGTCTTAGATTGTTCGAGTAAGACATTAATTTCAAAAGCAATTAAGGGGCTTCATTTGGTTCGATTTAAAGATAAAATGACGTATCAAAGGACCCTGCTTACTTACATAAAGTTAATTGGTCATTAAAAGGTTTCTTAATAGAAAAGGCAGCGAATTTAATTAATTATGTTACGAGATTGACGCTTTTTGACGCTGATATAATAATGTGTAGCTGTTTTACCGACTTCAAAAAAAGTAGGTTGTCAATTCGATACCTACTTATATTATTATAATTACTACTTACTACTACTTATTCATAATTGTGTAAGTTCTCGCATTTTTTTTATTGGATTAAGGATATCTCAACTTAGGGAATAGTACAAGTTTCATCAAAATCGGTATAGCAGTTTTCAAGATATGGAACTTATAGCTGAACTCCTTAGCGACAAACAGCACAAATGAGTAAATAGATAGAAAAGAACGGAGAAGAGGTCTTCAAATTAATTCGTTAGTATTTTTATGGCGTTCCCCTATTTTTTTTTCTTATTTATCTATGTAGTTTACAGTACCAGGGCGAAAATAGAGAAAACGACGTTTTCTAACATTTAAACCTAGCTATACTCCATTTGAAATAACATTAGACGTCTTTACAACTGTTTTTACAGTCCGTTCAACTGATTTTGAGTTTTATCTCGTACACATAAGGATGACATAAAAAGCAGAAACCTGTTACCAAAACCAACTGTTTACTACAGCTTTCATTTGTCGTATCACCAACGCAATAGAAGTCAAAATCGGTTGAACGTGCTGTAAAATGGGCATATTTAAATGTCTAATGTTATAGTAAATGAAGTTTAGATCGATTAATTCGCCCCGAAAGGCCTTGCATACTAAATTTGGAAAAATCGTTGGAGCCGTTTCCGCGATTCAGATTATAATATATATAGATACATATATACAAGAATTGCTCGTTTAAAGGTGTAGCAGTCACTGATCCTGCTACGAATACTTGGATGTGATGTGTGAAATCAAACTCATACTGGTCAATTTAGGTTTATAATCTGAGCAAACTGATAACAAAAGAATACTATTTTAAAACAATGTCTATGACTTTGAGCACTATATTTTAACCAAGCGTCTCAGGCGACGACCATCGATCGAATGTGTCCTCTAGCCACATTACTCGTACTAGCTAGAAACACTCGACAAAGTCCCGAGTGTTTACCATAAAAAATGATCGCCTCCATGACAGCCCTTTGCAATTATTAAGACATATAGGTATTTATATACAATAAAAACCCTGACAAATAAGCAAACTGTAAAATAAGATCATTCGTTTTTATTTAAAACTAGCCATTATTAGTTAAAAATGATCAAAACCTAACAATCGTCCGTCCTGACATCGTGTGCGTCCCTGCACACGACTCCAGGTGGAAACCTAACAATCGGGTTCCTGGCTAGTCGTTCGAGCTTGTTAATTAATTAACTACTTTAATAACTTTTACAAACTAACAACATACAAACAGAGTAGTGTCAAAGTCATAGTCAAAACGTTTATCTTTTGAATTTCAATAAATTTTAATTTAAAGTTAAAAGTAATGATATTGATTCTACTGTCCATTCGGAAAGGTAGATTGTTACGGAGAAGAATGGACAAGAAACTCCAAACTTACTCTTTTAAAAAAAATGTTTCACAATATTTTGAGGACAATGCACCTCGAGCTTATTACAATATCATTTATTTATGATTCGTTTATTCTCGCACTGGAAAGCCGTGAGGCTATAACACCAATGGAGAACAAACTTGTCATTATTACTTATACAAACCAACAAAGTAGTGAACACAAAGTAACTTTTAACAATTATATAATCTTAAACAGTATAAACTTCTTACAATTAATTCTTAACTATCTGGCGACACCAACAAGAGCCCACGATTTACGCTCCAGTCGATAGTCGAAAGGAATCTTTAAACCATCTCGCGACACCAACAAGAGCCCACGATTTACGCTCCAGTCGATAGTCGAAAGGAATCTTTAAACCATCTCGCGACACCAACAAGAGCCCACGATTTACGCTCCAGTCGATAGTCGAAAGGAATCTTTAAACCATCTCGCGACACCAACAAGAGCCCACGATTTACGCTCAAGTCGATAGCCGAAAGGAATTTTGTCTCAACCAGGCAGCAGGCATCCCTCACGCCATCAGTTCGGAGGTCCCTGACTATCACCCAGCAGCATCCCTCGCGACACCAGCAAGAGCCCACGATTTACGCTCAAGCCGATAGCCGAAAGGACTTTTGTATCAACCAGGCAGCAGGCATCCCTCACGCCATCAGTTCGGAGGTCCCTGACTATCACCCAGCAGCATCCCTCGCGACACCAGCAAGAGCCCACGATTTACGCTCAAGCCGATAGCCGAAAGAACATTCTTAGCCAGGATGCCTCGCGTCCTGACCTGTAACAGCAACAAATAATATTCTGTACATAACAGTTTCTTAAATTCGGCTCAACCCAACAAGAAGGGTATAATAAGTATAAGAAAGGCTTCACACAACCAGGGTGAAACACATCCAATCACATCATTCTCCGTAGCTTAAGCTGTTAAGTTGGCATTCTGTACCCATACCAAATTATTCTAATACCATATTCTACCCAATATTTGACAGAATATTATTTAAAACGATTATTTGTTTAAATCTTACTTTTTGACAGTTCTTCTTTCAACTTTTGGGGTATAATAAACTGGCATTCTTATGACTCCTTGCAAAAATCTCTAGCTACAGAGGTGGTAAACGATACAATTGGACCACTGTATACATGAATCAACGGTTTCATACGCTCCACAACCACTGTTGTTTGGCGTCTGCTTTCTATATCGATTGGTGCGGTATCATTGTTAAAACATACCAATCCATGATTAGAATCTTGCTATCATGGTGTGGTTTTCCATCACTATACTCGTACTTTATTTGCCCGTTTGTTTTAGGACTAGCTGCCGCGTTTATCACGTATTGCATACTATACTTCAATTTTATGCGTACAGAAATAGGGTACCAACATCGTTCAGGCATGAGTAATAGTTTTTTTAGTATCATAATGATCACAAATAAAGAACCTTAGCGACGGTAATTATACCAAACATATTGACATTCTATTTTTTTGAAAGCCTCAACAAGATGTCATTGTCAACACGAGTTCAGAATAAAGCAACTCATTCCCAATATTAATTATTATAGAGTTCTTATCATTCTTTTCTTCTATAAGTTCGTCTGTGTACCACAGGAAGCTCAAATAAACAATTGACTGTATTGTATTTAAGAGTCTCAGAGACTGCTCCGTGAATGAACATTAATATATCTTCTTCATATTAATTTTTTTATAAATATTAAATCCAACTCAATAGTGCGACTATGAACTATTAATAATGTTATAAAAAAAAATATCAAAAGGATACCAGCACTGCAAGCTCAAATGATTCCTGGTTCGTAAGCGTATTTTACTGCTGGCATTCTAATATAATTAGGTAGAAATTTGCTTAAAGATGTTATTTTCTCAGTCAACAAACTTGGTACCAATTTAGTAAGATGGTGACGATTGGTTTACCAATCTTGCTTTATTAAAATACATCTACTTGACGTTGCATCATTTGACATTTTTCTTTTGTTTAATTTATTAGAAATTGTTCTTGTCTTTTGTAATAAAACATGTTTCTGTGATTCTTTCTATAAGCAAACAATTATGTAAAAACACAATGTCTGCTGTAGCGCGTTATCTACCGTTTATAGTTTTTATTCTCTTTATGACCTACTACAACGAACCCTATGGTCAACATTGCAATACCATAGGAATTGACAGTTTGACATAAATTGTATATCAAGAGAACTTTAATATTTTTAGTTTGTTTACATAAATTAGGTTGACTGTACTTTTTGAACTATCTAAATCTAATATTTGTAGAGATTACTTTATTATTCGTGGTAGCTCAGTGGTTAAGACATCGTTTCTCGAGCTGGTAGGTCGTGAGTTCCAATCCGAAAAGGTGCCAATCTTACTTCAGTTAGTCAGTTCCAAATACTTTCAAATTTTTCTTGGACATCGGTGTGAAAGCCTGGACTTACAGTTAATATTAATTAGAAAACGCCAAACCGCCACAAGCAATAGTGGTATCAATGCTCGTGCTGTCTCTGTATGAGAAACAGCCTTTGTCCTGCAGTGGGATAGTAGCGGGCTGGTATTATTTATTTTTATATTCAACCAAACAATAATAACTCAACAACTTTAACGATTTGCAATCTCTGTAGAAAATTAGATTATACTCGTAGTTAGCTGCTTCAAATACTAGACAAATTAAAATTCAAATTGCATTTTACTGTAAACATAGGGAAGAGAATGTTAGTCGCATGACCTAGCTACCACTACATTGACATTAACAATCTTTACATTGACAGCCATGTCGCGCTATCCCAGATCCCTTCATCATATCCGTGGGGACATTATCGTGAGATACACCTAGCTCTCTAGTACATAACAACTCACACTACTGTTTTATATGTAGGTAATAATTATTATCCATATACCGATTAGAAACAGGTTCTATTACTTATTATCACCACACGTGCGTCTTTGTTGTTTAATCGTTTTAAATAAGTTCTCACAGTTTTTGTACCGCATCACTACTGTTTGTTACTCTATCATCTATTTTACAGTAGCTCGTTTCAGTTGCACAACCAATCTTATTAAAACCACAGATCATATAATACTACAGTACTACTACTACTAGTTACAACGTGTGCACTTCACAGCGGCTTAGTGTTGTGCGAAAAATGAGGTGCCTACTATTTGTATTTCGCTTTGATAAATAAGACGTTATTTTTCATAACAATACACCTCCATAGGTTCGTTACGCTTGCTCTCTGCTAATCATATTTTTAAAGGTCTAGGCGTAGTTTAGTTCGCACGGAATCGCGTTCGATAACTTCTCTTGCCATTCTTGCCCAATAAATAGAATAGCACCTACTTAAACTATTGCGCGACGTCGTGGCCAACCCTTGTTATTTTAAGTTAGCAAAATGACTGGTGATACTTTCATCTCAACTATATACCGAAGCGCACGCATTCAACTTACGTAAACAAACGTCCATCCGATGGTTTTTGGACGAACAATCAAAGTTGATCATTTTTCTGTAGTGATTTTGCTGCACTTTGGTTCACGGGTGGCAAAGCTAGACCGTTCCTAAAGTTTTTAATGCTATCAAATAAAAAGAAGGACTACGTGACCTGTCAATCAGTGTATCGCGGTCGCGCTGCCGCTGTCCGCGCCTTGCGCTTTCCTCTTCACGTGGCTCGTTGTCTCATCTTCACACCGATGTGGAGACGCTGCGATGACGGCTGACCACTCGGCTCGCTGCCATGACGCGACGCTTTGTGCAGGTCTTCGGCAGCGCGAGCACAGTCACCTCGGCGACGCGCTGACGTTTAGCTGCTGCGGCGACGCCTGGCCGCCCGTAGCTCGTTGTCACGACGCGATGTGTTGTGCTGGTCTTCGGCAGCCCGCAAACGTTCGCGCTCTCGTCGTACTTCCTACTGCAGCATCTCAAGCTGCGCACGGCCCGTCTCGATGTCCGCTTGTGGGATTCATCTCCGCAGCTCACTTCCGCGCCACTTGGTAAAGTGGGCCGTGTCCCGGAGATTTCGCCATAGTCTGAAATCTCGCGGCAAAAGAGAACTTTAGAGCCGCACATTATTGAATTCTAAGCCTATTAAGAAGTGTTAGGAAGGCAATTATTTTGCATCCGTCTAGCCCTTTTTCAAGTCAATCATATGTATAAATGTGGACTTTCACAACAATTAAGATTATGTACAGTAATGTTCTAGACATTACGTTCATCATATTATCATCATTTACGTATGATTATCATTTCCTTTGTTACAGTTAATTCACGGTCAGCAAGTTATATTATACAAACAAGCTTTGAAACTTAATTTGTCCTGTTCTAAAAATAAACAAAGGGGCCTTAGTTCTAAGTGTAAACATTTGAGTCCCATGCGAAGAATGCGGTATCAAGTGTTTCGCTTGGGGTACCGGGCAGTACCGGGTGACGCCCCGCTTGATAAGCGCCAAAACCAAATCTGGCTGATTTCTGAGAGATCTATATAGACCAAATACGACACAATTTTCTTTGTTGATTATTATTAGATAACCTTACAATGTCTCTGGCTCACTCATCTTATTGATAAGGTGCTAAGTAATGACTAGGATTCGAACCCATGACACATGAACCGACAATTGTTTAAGGTGTGAACAGATTTAGATTTGAACAGTAATTGAAAAATGTGATAGACAAGCCAAACAAGATAACAAAACATTAACGTTCAATATGATGATACATGACGCTAGCAAAATGCAAAAACAAGAATGCAATGGTACTTCATTGTTTAAGTCAATGTATCATCTTAAGAAGACTATGGTCTCACGGGTCTCGTTATGTTGTACAGATTCGTGACTGACCAACAATCAAATTAAAAAAACACATCAACGAATTATAGTTACAATTTGGGCGTGTACTTACGTTTTTGTTGTTCTTGTCACTTCTGAGATGTAGCAGTCACTGATCCTGCTACGAATACTTGGATGTGATGTGTGAAATCAAACTCATACTGGTCAATTTAGGTTTATAATCTGAGCAAACTGATAACAAAAGAATACTATTTTAAAACAATGTCTATGACTTTGAGCACTATATTTTAACCAAGCGTCTCAGGCGACGACCATCGATCGAATGTGTCCTCTAGCCACATTACTCGTACTAGCTAGAAACACTCGACAAAGTCCCGAGTGTTTACCATAAAAAATGATCGCCTCCATGACAGCCCTTTGCAATTATTAAGACATATAGGTATTTATATACAATAAAAACCCTGACAAATAAGCAAACTGTAAAATAAGATCATTCGTTTTTATTTAAAACTAGCCATTATTAGTTAAAAATGATCAAAACCTAACAAAGGTATTAGATTAGATAGATAGATGTGATAGATAGATAGTGGTGGCCCAAATTCAAACATCTCCTTTCCAATCCGACTCACTGACTAAAACCACACAAGTACAATAATTAGGTACCTATTCTATAGTTTGAGTAAATAGCGGGAACAGAGGACAAACTCATAACAGAATTCCCAGAATAAACGGAAATCGATAGTCTTTGTTCCTGAAAGTTCTATGAATCGGGCTGTTTGAAATCAGGCCATACGTTTACAATGTCGAAAATGTGACATAGGTAGTCAGCAGTAGCAACTATATGCTTTACACATTCGAGGGTTACGATAAAAAAAAATGAGTCGATGGATAACTAAATGGTATCTATCACAGTAGAACTTAAGGAACGGAAGCTAAAGAGCTTATAGACGTTACTGCTTTTATCAGTACCTCAAACAAGCAACAATGGGAGCACACAGGCAATTATGTTAAGTGCCCCATTTATGGAACAGTAGTACACACCTATTTTTCATAGAAAATTAATCCCCTCCGGATCCCAAAACATGGTTTCCTTGTTTCGGCCTAAACTATACATATTGCCTCATCAGGATCACTACCACCAGGGCGTTAACTGCACTTGGACACAGTAAAAATATACAAACAGTATGGAAACGGCACACTCACACAAACATACGCACCGAGGGACCACTCGGGTACTCCAGCTATGCGTGATGCGTGCGTCGGGTATGCTTGTGTGAGTGTGCCGTTTCGAGCGTTTGTAGGTAGTTTCCTTCTTGTTTGCATATTTTTACTGTGACTTGGACTATCAGCCTTCTCCAAACACCAGATTTTCTGTGCAAGACTTGTTGCACACACTCCATAGTGATCTACGCTTTGGAATGTGCAACTAGCTTCATATCGACCTTGAGAATTCAAAAGAGCCTTTAAATGGTTTACCTATTTGTAACTAGCTTTTTTTTACCGCAACTTAGCTTTAGTGGCCCACCACACAAGAGCTGTTATATTTTACGGCATAAAAAGACGCCATGACATTCAGCCGATATCGGACAGTACTACCAGAGATTACCCATTCATAATCATCAGCCATTTTTTAATGTTCCCACTGCTGGGACACAGGCCTCTTCTCTGAGAGATAGGGAATGTGCCTTAACGAATGTGCCGCGAGCCCGGTACGGGTTGGTGGATGTCACATGTCTACGAATTGTTGGTGACATGCCGTTTTCTTACACCGTTTTTAGAGCAGTGCTGATGAACAACACAATGTAAAGCGCCTGCCTGGGTTCAAACCCATGAGTTACGACACGTAAGTCGGGGCCGTTACCACTGGGCTATCACTGCTCTAGAGATTACCCATTACAAATATACATATATTTATACCTCTTGATACAAACATCTTCTTCTTGAATACTTAATAAATATATAATAATAAATGCCTTGAGTTTGCAAAACTAATAGGTAATCCCTTTTGTTTCAGATGTCCGCCGTATCGTGGACAATCCAGTGTTGTACGACAAGTATGAAGAGTTCTCAATGAGGCGCGCGCTTGCCGCAGATCCTGATACTCGGTGGTGCCCCGCGCCAGACTGCAGGTGAGAATGCTTAAATGTTGGTGGACGATCAGGCTTACTGGAGCAACGATCTCGTCAAGTGGTAGGAGCTCGATGAGAGTAGCCGATGGTCTTTGAAGAGTTAGTTGATGACTTTCAGATGATAGCGTCTGGTAGCTACTGGATGTGAATAACCAAGGGGGCTACAAAGATTCTTCAATTGGTGAGGCCTTTGTCTGATGATGATAATGAGCATGAAAGGCCATAGGGTCGGTTAATGTCTTTGGGTTAAATAATGTCCGATAAACATTAACCGACCCTAAGGCCCTGCGCACACCGCTGGAGGCGCGGCGGAGAGCAATTGAAGACAACAATTTAATATAAACCTTAACTACCTTGACATACGGTCAATATAAGATCACTGTGTCGTGCGCCGCTCGGCTCGTTCTTATTTATCTTTGCCATGACATTTTCAACTTTATAACATAAGAATTAGAGTCTAATTTAAATTGTTATCTTCTCAATATGTGCGCTGGGCCTTACATGGGCGCAGGAGCAAACTAGATCAATCAAAAAGATTCTAAAGGTTTTTACTTGTCCTCCTCTTGGAGTGGTCTACCATCGTTCTAGGCTAATCTCAAAATTATCAAGTGTCAATATGGTCCAAAACCTTCAGGCTTATTTCAGCAAAACGTTCAACTTTATCCTCATTGCGTCAAACATACACATGGGCTGCTGACCTTTTCTTGTCTTTATAGATGCTCATGTCCTGAAGATTATTCCAGATTTTCCTCAAGATTTTCCAGGTTTTCATCTTTCTTTTTGTCTGTTCCAGCTTCGCGGTAGTAGCAACGGGCTGCGCGTCGTGCCCCAAGCTGACGTGCCTGGCGCCGGGCTGCGGCGCGTCGTTCTGCTACCACTGCAAGGCGGCGTGGCACCCCACGCAGACGTGCGACGCGGCGCGCCGCAGCCGGGCGCCGCCGCCGCGCGCGCCCCTGCCCTCGCACACTGACATCGACCATGGTGGGTACTTTGTAGTAATTGACTTCATCATCTTCCTGCCCTAGGCCCTTGTTTCTTGGGGTCGGCGCAAAACGTTTTCTATCAACTCAACTGCCACGCTATCACTGACTTATTTTCGTATAACTCCTGAGGCAATCAATGGGGATGTGAACGCAAAGCTGAGCGCAGATGTCGCTGGCGGCGCAATGGCTACTGTCAAATCATTTTTGCTTTGTTTACATTTCGTTTATTTTTTGTATTTAAACCGGTCTACCATCATTGTTGATAATATGTACTGTCCCTGGAAGCTTAGGGAATTGAAAGACGAACTAAAGAAATAAAGAGCAAGGATAACTGGAAAGAAAACAAATTTTATTGAGAGGCAGACTTTTATATAATAAAATATTTTTCATCGGTGATATGTTCTAGATTTGGCAATTTTTTTAGTTGTAACAAGTTATTTCTTAATTGACTAATGGTAGGAAAATTTACAAAAATTGAGAGAACATTTCTTTAATGTGTTGGTATTCTTTACGTTTTAGGTTAGAAGTTTTATTTTATTTTCGGCAATCAAAGCCCTTAAAGCTTCTGAAGGCTAAGCAAATGACATTCCTGCTGTAGTACTTTATCAATACGTTAATAGCTCCACTATATCGCCGAAGATTACCAAAGAACATAATCAGAGTTTCTTTGACAAGTACTTACATAACATAACTTATAAATATGTATAGCCTTTTCCCAGTTTTTTTATGCGTTGAATCTTTGGACAACTAATGAACACCGGGTTTGGTAAATCTTGGTACAGCACACAGAGGTATATTTCGAGAAAATTAAAGTTTACTGAATGATAGGTTATAAAATGTATGGATTTGACAGCTTTCAATAGCCATAGCGACGATGCGCCACCTATCGTGAAAAAATGGCAGTTCACATCCTCATTCCAATAATAAAAATATACACCATGAAATTTTCGTTTACAATTTGCCTTAAAGGCAAAATTCTTGAAATGCAAGACATTATCAACACCTATGAATCACCAATTACATTATTTGCCTGTTGCATTACTGAGAAACAAAAACATCCATGAATGTTCCTTGATGGAGAAAACAGTTGGTATCAATTTTAACGTGAGCAGACAACCTGTCGTTCCCAGGCGACGTGAAGCCGTGCCCGCGCTGCTCCGTGCTCATCGTGAAGGTGGAGGACGGCTCCTGCAACCACATGGTGTGCTGCGTGTGCGGCGCCGAGTTCTGCTGGCTGTGCATGAAGGAGGTCTCCGACTTGCATTACTTGAGGTGAGTCACCACATTTGTTATATAAATAACTGCCTTATTAACCCCCATCGGAAAAAGGAGTGTTTCATGTTTTTCTGCAGACTATGTCTCTAACCTATATTTTCTCTTCCAGCCCTAGCGGATGCACATTTTGGGGCAAAAAGCCCTGGTCACGCAAAAAGAAACTGTTATGGCAGCTGGGCACGCTGGCGGGCGCTCCGCTGGGCATCGCCGTGGTGGCGGGCGTGGCGCTGCCGGCGCTGCTGGTGGGGCTGCCGCTGTGGGCGGGGCGGCGCGCGCACCGGCGCCTGCGCCGCGCCACGCCGGCCCGCCGCCGCGCAGCCGTCGCCGCCGCCGTGGCCGCCGCATTACTCGTCTCCCCACTCGTGGCCGGCCTGGCCGTGGGTATCGGCGTGCCCATCCTGCTGTTCTACGTGTACGGAGTAGTGCCAGTGTCGCTGTGCCGCGCGGGCGGCTGTGCGGGAGGACCGCCGCCGCCCGCCGCCACGCACTTCGATGACGAGAGGGATCATGCGCCCGATCAGGACGCAGCTTCCAGAAGACTTGAACCCAGTATTGGTGAGTTAACATTTACTTTTTAGAAAAAATATGCCATCAATTCTTCTTACGGTTAGACATCACTGACAAGTAGAATGTTTTTATCTGTGATCAACTAAATAACAATGTGGGTAGAAGATGTATGTCACAGGTTTTCTGTGGAGTATAAGCTATTTTGAACTCTATTTGAGGTGCAGTTTAGTTAATTATATAATTCCTTAACATAGTCTCTCTGCAATCCCCAGGCGACGCCTCTCTGTCGGCGGGCTCCGCGCACGCAGAGCCGCGCGCGCCGTCGCTGGCGGCGCTGGCGGGGTCGCTGGGCGGCCACGAGGCGCCGTCGCCGGCCGCGCTGCGCCTGGAGGTGACGGCCGACGTGGCGCAGTCCGACAACACCAGCGCCGCCTCCTGGCCCGACGAGCTGCCCTCCACGTCGTCCCGCTCGGCGCGCCTGCGCAGCCTGTTCCTGTACGGCTCGGCCGTGCCGCCGCCCGACCCCGAGGCCGGCACGTCGGGCGCGGCCCCCCCGGCCTCCTGCGGCCCCACCGAGCTGGAGCTCAGCGCCGCGTGTGAGACACGCTCGCCCACTCCGCCCGGGCCAGCCGGCCCCCACTGCCCGCCCGGGCCAGCCGGCCCCCCCTGCCCGCCCGGCGCCGCGTAACGAACGTGCGCGCAGGACAGTGTGTGAACAGACAGCGAGGCGGCCCTACCCTAGCCATAACCTGAGCTTGCAACATGTAACACGTAACGTGCAACGTGTAACAGAGCCTACCGTACCGAGCGCCATTGTTACGTAGTCGCACTTGTCCGTCCGGCGTGAGTCCTCATCCCGACTTTTACGATTTGTGCCAATCGCGTGTGATTATCTAGTACTTTGAAGCGACTCTGTGATTTAAGTATTTGATAAATGTAACGAGTTTCGAAGTTGAATAATAACCGGAGTCCATGATAGCGATCCTGGGAGCTGGGAGGGTAGCAGTCCTAGATATACGATAGATGCTTCGCGCTTTCAGACCAGTGTTACTCTATCCAATATTTGTGATACTTTGAATAATAATTACTATTAATGATCTAAATTATTTAATTTTTCACGTTTGTAGGCGAAAAGTAATCTTAAGCGATAATAATTATGTTATGTGAATCTATAAAGTGTAAACTATGATTAAAATGTGATTTAAATTTATTTGTTGTTTCTATTTCATATTCTGGTGCTGGGCGTTTACTTGATGAATTTATAAAAAAAAAAACAACACAAAACAACAAAATACAATACAATATATTTTTATTGGTGAAATACGCGAAGTAAAGGTTTGTACGCCCACCCTAACATACGTCACGTAAGGCCGCAGTAATGTTAAGAGCCCCTACAAGTTGCACAAGATAAAAACAGAAAACAGCTACTTATTCATTGCAAATTTCTCAATAACTACAAGATATTATATGATAAATCTTTGAATGCAAATATTTGCGTCACATAGTTATCTATTAAATGTACATTACATATTTTTGAGAACTGCTCAAATTAAATAAGAAAAAATAAATACCTAACACACGTTTTTACGAAATCCCGAAACACCAGGTTTTCCAATTGCTTTTTCAGCTTACTGGTGGCTCTTAAGGGTGTAACAGTACATGAAAGTATATGATAAGTTAAAGGATCTCTAAGACCTTACAGCCTAAAAGTGCCTACAACCCTACCACCTATTACAGCCCTAACCTACCATATATATACCTAGTGTGTGATAAATAATTATATAGATAAGTTCAGGATGTCTGCACCATGCGACCTAAGGTTACAGACGGATAGTAGGCAGGAATTCCAGTTTCGGGAAGGGTACACTCAATGCCAATCCAGCAGACTCACGGGACTGATCAAAGATGGCTAAATGTATCTTGGCCACAGTGAGGGATAATGAGACAAGAATATAAATTCAAATCGGATTTATTAACAATATTTTACAGCGTATATACTATTTTGTCTTAATACACACTAATGCACAAAGTCTGTGTCCTATGCGTGTAAGATGCAACCAAACAGTATTTTATCTGGGCCGCTCGTCAGCCGGGCCGAGTGCTGAGTCAATGTCCAAAGGAACAAGGTTCAAATGTACGATATTGGACATACAATCCTCGTCTTTCAGATATGTCACAATAACGACACCACAGCAAGTATACAAACGAACTGGCGCGATGTTCGAATCAGCTCAGAGAGCCGTTCAATACAGTAGAGATTTGGTTGAAGTAAAAGCAGCACAAACTATTCCGAACAAAATTTCTTTATCAATTCCAATTTAATCGTCATTGGTCTAATAACTGCAAGCGCTAGAACTAATAGGTCGGACAATATTACTGGGTTTTTCCAATTGAAATTTTTCAGTAGCAATCCGAAATCTAAATAGGTAGCTGGTTGACGATCATAGTTTAAATAGGGCAATGTGCGTGTTCAGGTAGAATTAAACCTTTTTTTATGTTTACGGCTCTGGAGCTTTAACTTGACCAGTGCCTCTTGGCCCGCTTTTCGACTCTAGCTGAATCAAGCTGGTAAGAGACGAGAACAGTACTCCATGCATGATCGAGCGCTTGATACAAGTTGAGCAGCTGTTCCGCTCAACAAACTATACCCGTTGGCTGGCATTGCATCTCCAATAGTACGAAGGACTGTCGCATGCGCGCTTGAGAAAAAATACCAGGAATCCGATGCCCGACACCCTCTCTACGATTACACTACAACCCCGGGTAGACTTAAGAGTCGGAAGGGTTTTCTTCGATGCACACGGGCCATCCAAGACCCACCGCCTATAGTGAGGGGCAGGTTGCGGAGAGAAGTTCACCTACCACCACCCGACTTCTTAGAACCCCAGGAACACCCGCCACCTGGACGTGAACTGCAGTGGCCTATATGGAAAGCACTTAATCGTTTGCGCACCCAAGTAGGCCGCTGCAAACACAATTTGGCAAAGTGGGGTTTTATAGACCCGTGTGATACCCAGTGTGAGTGCGGTGCCCCTTTGCAAAATATGGCACACATGCTGGTGTGTCCCAAGTGCCCATACACCTGCACTTTGGAAGACCTTATGCTCGCCACTGACGCCGCAATCGGCGTGGCCACCTACTGGGCCCAAAATATATAGTATCCCATCGACTCGAAAAGAAGAAGAAGCTGTTCCGGCGTGAAGTACCTTCTCATCTTTGCAACGATCCCCAAATTTTTGGCAGCCAGTTGAGCCTTTGCTTGAATATATGGCCCAAAATTGTGAGTAGATTTTAACGTAACGCCAAGCAGCTCAAGATGGTCCGTTATTGGCCCGGTTACATCTCGGAAAGTCGGAGCCGGGTGAAATTGGCTCTTTTTTACGGAAAAAGACATGCCTGGGTTTTAGCAACATTAAACCTGACCAGGTTGTCATCGCTCCATTCGGAGACTGTCTGCAAGGACGGATTCAAACGCTCCACCATGGCCTCACGGAGAGACCGGATCTGAGGCCCGGTAGCACGTGCGTTGGGACAAGTTTATCTTAGCAACAGTACTGTCTAATTTCAAGTTGTTAATCGTAAGTCTAATTTCAAATTCTTATTTTAAATTTGTTTTAATTTTTTTATCTTTTATTGTTCTTTTCGTTTTTAAATATTTTTTGGCTATCAAAAATCTAATCTCAAAAATAAATACTAAAAAAACTCAAAAGAAAAAAATCAAGAAAAAAAGTCTAATTTTAAATTATATTTTTTTTTTGTATAATTTTTTATTAATTCTATATTGTTCTGATTTTAATTATTAGTTTGAAGATTAATCGTATTTAGTGAATTCTGATATTTCTAATAGATAATTGTGATTTATTTATTTTTCTTTATACTGTTGGAGCGTTGTTGTCCTCCCCTGGCTGGATGGGCGTTAATGGCTGCGACACAGTTTTAAACTTTTATTCCCGTACACATTAATTATGTAAAATATGATTTGTTGAAATAAAGATTATGTTGTATTAAATTGTCTAAAGACAACTCGGAACACTGCGCACAGCTAGGGTGAGGGACGGGAGGGCGGGTACTGTATTGCGCAACGGAAAGCGAACTTCACAGACGTCATCAATTTTGAATCGATCTATACTAGTAGGTCACCTTTGTTTGTGCAACCCGTCGTGGAATCCAGGCGTGATGTTATTAAAAATAAAACAAAGTAATAATTAATTTGCATAATATTTTATTAACTCATCAACTACTATAACGTAATGTCTCACCTACGGTCACATGTAGGCACTCGCATCATAAAGATAAAACACTTATAAACAAACCAGTACACATCCTTTAATAATATCACTACTCATCACAACAAATATAAACCGATTCCATGTTTAAACATTGTGTAACGGAAAGTATAGTTCTCGCCAAACTTCTTGGCCGCCCTGAATTTGGCTACAATGGCTGCGCAGTAGAAAATCTAATACAAAAACAGCACCGTTTTGTGCCTCGTGCATGCGGTAAACCAACTTCAGGGCGGCCAAGAAGTTTGTCGAGGACTATAGAGGTCATATTTTAAAAATCTTCAGCCCATGTAATTGAATAACTTTTCCAAGAGACTCAAATAATTAATTCTTAAATATAAAAATTACATCTCCCATACAAATTTGGGTCAGATGTTGGCAACTCTGTATGGAAAATCTAAAAGTGCGTCTACGCTAGACGAGCCGAGCACGAGGGGAGCCGTTGTGGGCGTGGTCGTCGTTAGCGGCGTCAAATAGAACTTAAAAGATCTACAACGATATCTGTCCTCGAACGTAGTTTTCCATTTCCGCAGTGTGCTCGCGGCTCTTGGCGAATATGGACGAGTTTGATATTGCAGCAGATTATTATAGCCGAAGTCAGTAAAAAAAGCTAAAAGACCAAGACGAAATGGATCTACAAATTTATATAAAGACAGAGCCAATCAACAAAATCTAGATTTTTTAACCACTTTGAGAGGTCAAGAAGCAACTGCCCAATTTAACTATTAAAAGCAAACTAATATCTTCTGTCCACGTTTCCATGATGCTCGAGCGATTGGCTAAACGTCTGTCTGGTCTGTCACTCAACACGTCCACGAGCGCACTGCGACCGCAATGCAAATACCTTTGTGTTCGACAATTGGTTTGTTGAACCAACTTTTTTTTTGTAATAAATGAAAAGATCATATATAAGTTTTCATACAAAACTATTTTTAGTTTTTTTTTTTTCATTGTAATTACAAAGTAAAATCCAATCGAAAATATTTTTTTGAATGCAGTACCGAAAACACCCCGACAGTTTTCCGAACAAAGCCGAGCCCGTGTGACGTCACAACGTTCATTTCTACTCATTGTGGCACATAGCTTAAACAGTGTTTTGACTTATAACCAATTCCATCTTGTTATTATTGTCAATATATTGATGAATATCGAATACATTGATCATAAATATCGAACCTTAAAAGTTATCGTGCTTGCTTCACATCATTATGTACGAATATTACAAATAACTCCCCATTATTATGTGATTCGCGCAATACCCAACCTAGCAAACTGTACTAAAGTTTTGAGAAATGTTCTATGTCTAACTAGATTCCAATTAGAATATGTTAATTATGTTGTTATCTTGTTCAAATTTAGTATTAGATTCTGATTAATTTCTTAATTTGATCATTAAAGATTGAGAAAAGTAAATTTTTAAGGGAACTTTCGAGCAAAGTTGACATTTTTGTATAATTACGTAACTTGAAAACATGATTTTTTGTTTATGGAGATATATTCATTATTTTAATTTTAAATGACGGATATAGGCGTAAAACTAATATTTCTGTTTGAATTGTGAAAATCGGTCGACGCATTTAAGAGATATTTGAAAATGTACCGAATTAATATTTTCACGTTTTTGTTCTACAAAGTTTTTTAGTGTTTGTAATTATATTATATAGATATTTGTGTTTAATATTATAAAGGGATATGCAAATAATAAAAAATACCGAAAATTTTAAGGATGTTATGCAAAAAATTAATAAAAATAAAGGCTCCACAGATTTCGGGTTGTATAATATTTAGTGGTACCTATGAAGTTTTTTGATATCTAAAGTCGAAGTTGCGCGCCAATCGTGTTTGTTAGCTTTTTATTTTACACGAATATCACCTACCCATATGTAACAACAATTACATTATGACAATTATGTTTCTAAATGTAATGTGTACAATGAACAACAATGACAAACACCGGTCGCGGTCCACTATCGCGTAATATTCATTACGACTACTTTACTTAAGCTCAATTTTTCCAAATCGTCCATCAGATGGATATCTTTTCGAAATTTGCCTTTATGAATCCTTTATCACACATGTCTAAATAAAATTTGCTGTTATAAATAATATTTTTGCACAAATTTTCGGATATTTTTAGTAAATTTACGTGACACTGTACTATGGTGAAATTCCTTGAACGTTATGACGTCACCAACATGGCGACCAATCATGGCCCGTTCGTAGACAGCTGGTTCTTTTTAAAATTTTATCGATTTTCAATTGCTTATAATAAATTGAAAAAAAATATTTAAGAGATTTTTGCAACGACAATATAATTTATGATATGTAAAGTTTCAAAATAAATTTTAAAAATCGTATTTTTTTTAAAATTCAACAACCCAATTGGCGGAGCACAGTCGAGCACGAACCAAATGGTCGAAGTGCGCTCGTTCGAGGCTTGTAAGTCGGTCCACACTACACGAATTTGTGCTCGGCTCGTGCTCCGCGTCTAGCGTAGACGCACGTTTAAATTACTTTTAGGGAATTGCTTAATGGCTCCTTGGAGAAATTTGTTCATTACCTACAGTGTAGGTCCTACATACATGGGCATGTGACATGTGTAGAAGTAGTATTTAAAATATGACCACATCTCTCGGTTACACCCGTTAGTTAGTGCTCCATAGAGTGACATCGAAACAGCTACAGATACAAATGGTTACACATTCTGTACATTATATTGAATTAATACGATACACTGTGTAGTCCTAAGACATTGTTTTAAAGTTACCGCAGACAGGCGCGATGCAATGATCATAGAAGATAGTTCTAAGATTTTATTCATAAACCTTTGTCCCACTGCTGGGAGAAAGTCTCGGATATTTTTATGCGTAGAAACTTGTCTTTGGAAGCCGATCGTCGCGTCACGTCTGTCTGCGGTAGCCTTTGCTATAGGACGCATCCAAATAGAATGAGTCCAAGCGTTTACGTTCCACTTAAAATCTGTAAATTCATTGTAAGGCCGGGTTTCCACTGACGCGGAGCTGGGCGGAGCGGAGCGATAACGACCAATCACAATAGTTGAAATCCTCATCGCGGCACTCGTCTCGTCTGTGATTGGACGATTATGCACGTCTCCGCTCCGCTAAGCTTCAGTGGAAACGCACCCTAATGCTTGATCGCGACGCGGAACTGAGAACGCTTGGACGCACGCTACCAGCGCGATCTTTTGGGCGCCTCATACACCTATAATAATAATGCGCGATATTGACGATTCTGCATACAATTGAAGGTCTGGAATACTACCTGTATTGAAAGATCGAACACAAGATTGAGGAAGCTTGAAAATTTATGGCGCAATAATATTGTAGGTATAGTTCTCACAAAATTTCTTGGCCGCCCTGAAGCTGTAGCTGTTTATGTATGAGATTTACTACTGAGCAGCCATTGTAACAAACTTCATGGCGGCCAAGAAGTTTGGCGAGAACTATATATGGGACGCCTTACTCACTGAGCATAGGTAAGAAAATCTTATGTTTATGGTAATTAGACTTCATTAGGTACAACACCACCTTACAACGTCACATTTGACCACAGAGCACGGAATCGCCGGCAGAGACTAGAGACGTCATTTCCCAAAATATTTTTGCCTGTGCAATGTGCACTGAGCATAACTTTCAGCTCTCATAGGCGTAGTCAAAATTGTCAGAGGCCGTAAATTTTTATGAGTAAACGGTAACACTCGCTGACACGCTTGTTAAATAAATGGTCCATTTCGGTAATGTAGTGCCTAGGCATCTTGATAAAAACGTTCAAGTAAAGAGCAGTCAACTTGTACTGGCCACCTACAGAATATTTTTATACAAGTTTTTTTTTATAGATTCAACAGAACGCATCTACTATCATAATAATATAAAATACTTACAATTTATTATTTAAAATAATGTAATAATAACAAGGTGTGGAATGTCAATACATAGTTTTCTCAAAAGGTGAAATGATTGAGGACGCAAGAATAGCTTGTGAATAGTATTTTTATTTAATTTATATTTTTTTTTACTGCGTGACGCTGAACATCTGTAGCCTTATTGCGTAATGAATTCGGCAAAGCAAAGGGCAAAGAGCATGAAAAACCCACCAATCACAATATAGACGAAAATCCACATCGCGCCTTTCATCTCACATGTGGTTAGTCCAGTTTTTCATACACTTTGCCCTTTGCCTTGCCCAATTCATTACGCAATAAGGCTACTGTTTTACATTACCTATCTTCCAATAGCAATTCATTACTTAAATTCGTGACAGTCTAAGTCGGATTTGACTATAAAAATCATTATAAACGTGAAAGTTCGTGAGGATGAATGGATATTTGTTACTTTTTCACGCAAAAACTACTGAACGGATTTTGATGAAACTTTTCAGAAATATAGCTTATACACCAGAATAACACAAAGGCAATTTATAAAGATATTGGGAGAAGTACTAATACCACGCGGGCGGTACTTAGTACGTTATATAAGTTATACTTGTTGCTTACATGAATTTCATTTTTCGTAGACGTTTATTCAAAGCGGTATGTAAAATGAGAAACGTCATTTTGTGACAAATAAACACTTTTCTTTCTTTCTTTGTTTTCATCGGACTTCTTAGTATGTCACGATCCTAGGCAAAATTTCTAGTTGCTAGGAATTTACTTCCATTTTTATTAACTTCCGTTATCTAGCATAAAATATCTAGTTCGGATTTTCCTTAAGCCTTTCAGCAGTGGCGGAATTGCCTTTGTAGTGTTAATAACTTTGCCTTCAACCAATTTTAGTGGGTCAGTGGCTAAACAGAGAGCGAAACATTTACATAAATTTTTACCTAATTTTTTATACATTTTACAAATATTTCAGTTAAAATCGGAATTAGGTGAACATAGCTTTCTTTTTATTCTTATTATTGAAATCAAAATTTTTACCTAACTAGCTTTTGAGTTTTCTAGAATATTTTTAGTAAAAAGATTTGTTTTTTATATTATTTTTGTCTTAAGCAGAGATTTTCCAAAATTCATTTCATACACACAATTTTGCGGCTGATCTTAATTATCACATTACACTTATTAATATAACTTACAGTTATTTTTATTTACAAAATGGAATATTCATGTTTGCAGTATTTTTTCGTATATTACGTTATTTGGCTTATTTTATACTTAAACATATTAAAAGCATAATATTGGCTAAAAGCACTTTATTTTAGAGATAACAATTAAATTGAACATATATATATTTTATTTATGTCTTTATGTTAGCTTAACATAGTTGAATATCCTTCAATGTTAGTGGACGACTGACCAGTATCAGTATCTTGTAAATGTATCATTAATTTTTGTATGCTTAAAATTATGCAATGTCTTATACAAATATTAATAATACAGTTAATAATAATAATTATATAATATCATGATTTAAAGTTTTACTGTTCCTCTATTTACATTTCCTATAATACATAATTTAATAATAAAAAATAAACAAAAATAATTCGACGGTCATGCTTCTGTTCACCGTGTACTAACACTATATACATAATTCCTCGCTTTCAAGGAAATTACGAGCAAGTCTAATTTTTAGGCCTGAATAATTGCTTAAAAGTTAATAAAAAATGTCTCATTTTGAAATCAAGTCTTGGACTCAAACTCATTGAAACGATATTTACAACAAATATAAGATTTAATTTAGAATTTTTAACATACAACCTACTTTTTAAAAATAAGCAGAATTCGCTCAGCTATGTATTTACTATTCTCTGACAGAAACTCCATTTGAAAGAAGAAAGAAATAAACAGTTGAATTGCGTCAAGTATGACGCAGGCCTTATAAACGAAGAGAACAGATTGGGAACAATCCGTAACTTAGCAAGGAAAAGAACAGTTTGCATTGGGAATAAGATCCGCATATTCTTACGACTACTGTCACAGCACGCGTTACTCTCAACGATAACAATAACGAGTTTATTACTAGACAGACAAGTTTTATTCTATAGAGTTACATTCATTCTACAGTGTTACTTCCATACCAATATAATAAAGTATATAATAGAGCGAATTATCTTAGGTTTGTTGCGCAATGCACACATGTTCGGGATCCACGGTTGCAGCAATGAAACTGTGGCTCTGTCTGCCTCATTTGGTTTGACAGGACAGTTCGAACTTGTGTACAACACACCAAAATGAATACGCAGATGACTGAAAATCAAAGGCCGATATTTTGTCGACGAAAATGATCCTGTAAACGTTGACAAACTTGGCATTAACAGACAAACCAAACTAGAATCGGGCTATAAAAATCTGTGATCTCTTGCTCTTTGGCCAACATTCAAACAAGAGTCATACGTTCTTTTAATAGAGTTGAAAATCGTACGTGGTGGATCCGTCTCGCCAGGTAGGTTCATCCGCGACCTTGGCTCTGCAGAGGGGGCAGGTGTGCTCGCGGTCCAGCCAGGCCGAGATGCACAGCTCGCAGAAGATGTGGCTGCAGCCTAACCGCACGGGCGTCGTGTAGTCATCGTGGCAGATGGGGCAGGAGTCGCCCGCTGATAGCAGTTGTTCGCAAGTTGGTTTCGTGCCGAGATTCTGTTGGTAAGAGAAAAAATAATGATTTGGGACGCCCGTGAAGGACACACAGATTGGTTGAGAAAGACCAGATGCGTAGCAATCGCGGGTTTGTAATATATGGCATAATAACAGATAGTATAATATCACTTGAAATAACGTTCACATGAAAAATTTTCCATTTATTATAAAAACAAATAAGACCGCCCATTGTACACATGCTTTTATAAATATTTGTCCTATACATATATTTTTGTGGTATACAATAAAGAATATGATAATAAAAATAACCTAATTTCATGTGATCTTATGTTATATTTTATATAACCTTCATTTGCTATAATAAAATTTAGTTTATCGTTCATTTGATCTAATTTTCATATTTACTAAGGTAACGCACCGTACCGTTCTTGAGAAAAGTTAATAATAAAAATCAAAAAACCCGACTGCTTAAAAGCAAACTAAAAAGACGTAAACAAGAGGAAAATCATGCTGTGCAGTCGGAGGATACTTATTCGCGAGCTGGCGAACCAAAACCAGATGTATCCTCCGACTGCACAGCATGATTTTCTTCTTGTTTACGTCTTTTTAGTTTGCTTTTAAGCAGTCGGGTTTTTTGATTTTTATAATTAACTTTTTTTATTTACAACTTTTTAGTTATTTTTTTTTTAGAATTAGGTACATTTAAACATATAAGTGTTATATATTTTTGAAATCGCCTTTTAAAACCCTTTATTTGATTTTGATACCCCACACGATGGGTTTGGAGGAAAAAAAAAAATTTATTCCCCACAAAATGGCGCCCAAAATCCGCCATTTTTGTTTTTTCCAATTTTAATGTAGCCAGTGACACTCGCAGGATTAAGACGAATCGATTGACGTAAGAATCATCAAAAACGGTCAACGCGTTTGGTCTCTGGAACGCCACATAGGAACAAACATACATACATACATACATAGACTGATAAACACATTACCCTCCTTCGGCAGTCGGGTAAAAAACAAATTATTGTAACCTAACCTTAAGACACTAAAGTTGCTTCTGCATCGTCTCCGGCACTGCGGGAAGTGCAACCTGTTCGCCCTTACGTAACAAAGGATAAACAACAGTGCTCACCGCCGCATCTTCGGCTTACTATGCTATGTTACAGTAGGCGGGGTTTGGTCTTCCTTCGCGCCGCCAGTTTTTATATACACTCTAGGGGTAGCAGCCAAAAGACTACGTGAAGTCAGAGTGCCCCGATTCGGTTTTGGAACAGATTCTAAATTATATTAAACGTTACTTATAGATTTTGAATACTATAGTAACATAATATTATACTTATTGAATATTAATTCAAATTAGCATTGTAGAAAATGTTAATTATAGCATATAAAATTATTAAGCTATTGCATAGCTTCTATCGCGGGCCTTGAGCGCGGGGACCGAATCCAGAAATTCCGTAACGAAAAAAACCTCACGCTCCCCACTCCGATGGGCAAGGAGTTGTGGCTTGAAGGCCGTGCATCGTCTAACGTCGTTTCAGTTCGGCAGTCTTCGACACGGCGTTGTGTGCGATTAGACGTATTGTACGACTCTACGAAACTTGTTTTTGGTGTATAGATAATGCACATGAATGCCGCGCAGAGAAAGTATATATGATATTATATCTATATAAATGTACATCGCGCGAAATTCGATAATCACTTCTTAATATTGTTATTTTTTTATAAATGAATATTGTTTTGGTGTGTCATTACACTATTTATACCTAATTATTTATAACTAATTATTTATACCTATTATTTATACCTAGATATTTTTTTTTATAAATGAATATTGTTTTGGTGTGTCATTACACTATTTATACCTTATTATTTATACCTAGATATTTTCGTTTAATAAACAATATTAACTTTTTTTATTTATTTAATAATAGAAAAATTTGTTTTCTTATCGGTCACCACGCTCAAAAAGTGTAACTTGAATTAATATCAAAGAAAAAGCAATACTGCATGAATAAAAAACAAAAAAAAAAATATAATTGCATAAGTTTATACAAAATGCTATGCAATAGCTTTACCGCGGCAGTCCCCGAGTGCCACACGTCTTTTTTTATCAACCATTCGTTATATCATTTGATCGTTATATTAAATGAAATTAGTTCATATGATCATTAGAACGTTTATTATTATTATTTAACTTCTCTTTGAAGCTCGTTGATCTATCTGCGTTTATTTATGTCATTAGTAAATTTTAACGGTGGAACCGTTGTATTTCTGCTGGACATATTATGCCTCCCCCAAGAGTCGCCACATTGACCGGTCCCGTGCGTTTTGCATCCAGCGGATTTGGGGAAGGCCTATGTCCAGCACGGGACGTCTTTCGGCTGAAACGATGATGATTGTATTTCAAATCTATAATATTTCATCTATTTTAGACCTTATTTCAATTAACTCAAGTAAAGTAACTCACCACACTCTGCAGCAGGGTCCAAGTGGCATTCTTGAACAGCCTCAGCCGGACGAGCACCTCAACGACCTTCGCGATGACGTAGATGGAGGTGAGGAACATGCCGACCATCTTCTCCGAGCCCTCGTACGCCTGCATGAGGAAGAAGATCCACGGCTGGATCGTGAGCAGGGAGCGGTACAATTGGGACACTGCTTCCGTGAAAAGGTATACTTTACCCTGTAAGGAAAGATACATTGTATTATTAGTAAAGTGGTTATTGAGGTGAACTGAATAGGCACGAGTCGGCACGACGGTTTGGGCCATTTTCAATTTTGGGTCATCATTGTGTGCAGTATGAGTCATTCTCAAAAAGCTCGGGTCGAAACAAGAGAAGCATAATTATCTGTAGCTTTTAAAGTATTTTTCTCTTTTGTAATCTGCTTTTAGAATATTGAATGCTACAGGATGCCTACTGTCTTACTTTTATAGTTAGGAGGAACACTTTTCAATAATAATTTTATTGTGATTTATTTGCAAAAAAAAAAAAAATACTAAATGTCATGAAAGTATTACCTATTCGTTGCGACATCTTCCCAAGACGCAGTTTGAGCGAGTTATAATGATTTTAAAGACACGACTCGCGTGTCATACGCCACACACAAAAATAATGAATCCGCATCGAATCGGTTAAAAGTGCTAAAGGATTTTTACAAAGCTTCAGCTAAAAATAATGCCACAAAACCTTACCCTCTTCTGGAATGGCAGTATAAAAGCAGGCATCATGGTGACCAATATCTTGATTTGCACGGTAAAAATCTTCACAATGAGATCAGTCAGCGTGACAAGCCACATTAACTCCCACACGTTCAGCTCTGTGTACCCAGGGAACATCACCACGTTGGGCAACAGTTTGCCATGGCCGAGGAAGTACTGGACTAGGAGGATGCAACTAGTTGTGAAGACCAGCTCGCAGAATAATGCTAGTATGCTTCGGTTCATCTGCTTGCCATGTTCCCTGGAAATTGGTTCAGTAGGTCAAATAAAGATATTTTCGCCATCCAATGTAAAGCCATATATAGTTAGAATCTAATCCGTCTAGCGTATTTTGTGCCGCAGTAGGACAAAAACTTCCTAAGTTCTCGTAAAAAGGTAGGTAATAAAAGTAGTTTTACCGTCGTACTCATTTCTCTCGGAAAAATGGAAAATCGTTTTGCTACATATTCCAGATTGTAAGTTCAAACACTTGAAATATTACTGTTTTTTTAGAGATTAGCCAACCACGCGCAAAGTACTGAAAGTAGGAAGTGGGGAATATTGTTAGTCAGCAGTTTATCGGAATGTCCTGAGCCTCGATAAATTATTTGAGAGATTACAGGTCTATTTGACGTAATATAATGATATATTACGTCAAATTATAATGATATATTACGTCAAATTATAATGATATATTACGTCAAATTATAATGATATATTACGTCAAATTATAATATATTACGTCAAATTATAATGATATATTACGTCAAATGGACCTCTGCGTTGACCGCAATGACGAACCTAAAACCATTTTGGAAATATTTTAAGGCATGTACTGGCAGCCTGGATTGTATTGCAAGATAACTACAAAGTAGCAGTCTGAATGAAGTTTTTGGCACAAAATAACAAATGCTTTCCCGTCTGAAGAATGTGCTTAACTCTAACTTCCTCATAAGTGATAGAATAATTCTATCTATGCCAATATTTAAGGCATAATAGCAGCAATCAAAGTTCCGAGTCTTAATTTAGCTGCCACTAAAACTTCCTTAATATGAGTAGTTTAGTACGTGTTAGCTGGAATTAAGTCACCCCAGTTTCCTCATTCAATACAAGCAAACCAGTGAGGTTAGGGTTTGAGCTGCCAGACAATGAGACACAATAGAAAATGTTAACTAGACGAACCCACGACTTCCATAAATGAAGAAGTAGTTGGTGCCACTTAAGAGCTCCTGTAAAACAAGGAAGAGTAAACAAAAGTAGCACTCACCGTCTGACAAGACTATTACTGTGCGTGAATGTGATGAACAGTATGATGAACGTGAAGATGCCTTCCCGACAGTCGTACATTAATTTGATAAATAGGAGGAAATAGAATGGCGCGTATCGTATGAGGAGGTTTAGGGTAGCCCTCACATCCACTACCTGGAACAAACCATAATAGCTGTATTAATTGAAAGAAGAATAATGATAACTTGTCCACGGTTTTACTCGTGTTTTAGGACCTACTTCATGAACCAGTACCTATTGTTATCTAGGTCATGGTATATTTATCTCTGCCCAATTTCATTCAAATTAGTTCAGCCGTTAACGCGCGATCGAGTGGCAAAACAAACTTTACAAACTGTTACATTTACAATTCTTATCGGGATATTTTTTATGTACAGTCACCGTTTCATCTCCACGATAGGGGAGTTTTATCGATTCTACCGCGGCATCGGCACATTGCCAGCATCTTCGGCACTGCGTTTTATAAAGCCCCTAGATATTCGCCATTCTACCAAATCAAGTTTTTTAGATATCCGTAGATACATTTCTGAATACCTAATAGAGGAAATAACAATCAATTCTACATATAAAAGTGATTGCAAAAATCACCAGCAGTCGCTTTCAGAATGGCGTCATATGTCATAATTTTATTACTATATAATATATCCGCAAGGCAGCTTGGTGGCGACCTCAAGGCGGACCCGATCTCCCGGGAGAAGTCTTGTTCCTCATCTCCGGCTTGTTTTTATAGGCCGGTCGGAGTGAACTTGACGGGGAACAGAGCGCCCACCTCTCACTTGCCTTACTACTTACTTTGACTAGCTTGAGTGGAGATTCGCAAAAACAAACGTGTTCGGAGGAAGGAAGTTAACCCAGTAAGATGCTGGTAGGGATCTTGACCGTACTTTCGAGTTTGTCCTAATAGCCGTGGTATACCTCTCCACTCCTCAAGCACCTCCGGATATGTTGCTCCCTTGGCGCTACTTCACAAAAGTGCTAGCGACCGTTTATGGGGGCCCATTTATTGGGTGTGCAAGTCACCCCCTGAAATTTTATAGCCGTGTCGTACAACAGTGGCCAGGCAAGGGCCAATAGTCCTTCTATAGTTTTAGGCAATCGATCCACTAAACCTCCCAAGCCCACTGCCCAATACATTTTGTCTTTATATTTTATAATAGTCCTGCACCAACCAGGGCTTACCAGGGATTGTCCTTGGGTGCACTTACGTAGTGCATACAGGGATAATCATCGGCTGGAGTCACATTTCATGATAAATGTCTAAAAAGGCTTCTTCGAGTTGGCTTGAGCTCCTGGCTTTCAAAGGTCCGGCAGCTTTATTGCGTAATGAATTCGGCAAGGCAAAGGGCAAAGATTAAGAAAAAACAATTAATCACATAGACGGAAATCTACATCGCGTCTTTCATCTCGCATGTGATTGGTCGAGTTTTCGTACTCAGGCTGCTGGACCTCAGGGTCCCACGATTGTCACAGATATCACACTAATAAAAGGCGAAGGTTTGTGGGTGAATATGTTTGTTACTCTTTCACGGAAAAACTACTGAACGTATCCGGATAAAATTTGGCACAGAGATAGATTATAGTCTGGAATAGCACATAGGATACTTTTATCCCGGGAGTATGTTCCCTCGGGATAATTTCGACATTCACGCGGGAGAAGCCGCTGCTAGTATATAATATTGTCGAAAGAATTTATAAACTCGAAAATCGCACTTCAAAATCATACTACTAGCCCTCTGGTTTTGTGCGTAAATTATTTACCCAGTTTGACTATATACAGTGTGACGACGACGCGCGACGATACGACAATAATTTTAACTTCATATACGAGTATCGATTTACATTCCCATTCTGTATTTATAAATATATCCAATAGTTTGGTCAATATAGATAGTTTGACTATCTAAGCATAAGCATTATGCTTAGATTTTTTATAGATTCAAGTGTCAATTAGCAGACACAATAGAAATTACCATTGTTTTAATCCGATTCGGCAATAAGGACAGTTGAGCGTCAATTTTTTTTCGATAGTTTTAAACTTCTCGTATGCACTAGTATTGCCAGTATTTTCGTATCGTCGTCTCCACCCTGTATATGTCATAGAACAAGTGATTAGGCAGTGCATTATGAATCTAGTAGAGTCAAATCGAGCAATGTAATGAATACTGATATAAACTTCTATATTCACTTTGTCTGGTCATTATGAATATTGCAATATAACGGTAGGGCAATTCGATAATTATGGTCAATGAGCGAGCTCGGGAGCTTAGGGCACCCCGACACGGATAGGTTAGGTTCGAAGGGATCGGACAACGCCCTCTTCCAGCCCCCCTAAATGGGTCCAGGGGCGACGGATTCGGGGAAGTCCGTCGCCCCGCACACACCAGGACCCGAGGCGCTGCTCCCCTCTTAGACGTTGCGGGGGGAGTATAATACTTCACTTCAAGGCTGGCACTAGCCGGGTTGCGGAAGTATAGTTGTTCCCGCGACCCCCAACGTAGGTGTGAGATGGAACACCGGGGTGGTTTTTAGTCAATAGGAGTCAGACACGGAGCAAAAAAAAAGTTTCGAAGTGGATCATCTTCTTCATGTTTGGTTCAATATCTACATTAAAATAATTTAAAAAACACATCTTTTTATTAACCGGCCCAATGGGTGATGGACATTATTCAGAAAGCCCGGTTGATTTAGCTATTTCAATAATTTTTATCATATTGCCTACTCAAATTAGGCATTTTCAAATTGCCCGAGCATTATGAATAATGCCGTATTAATCACTTGGTCCATAACATAATAGTTCTCGCAAATTTCTGGGCCGCCCTGAAGTTGCCTTTCCGATGCGCAAGGCATGAAACGGTACTGTATTTGTATGAGATTTATTGCTGCGCAGCCATTGTTGCCAACTTCAGGGCGACCAAGGAGTTTGGCGAGAACTATACGTCGGCACAGTTTCAGTTTCTTTGTATGGGATGAGGCATCTGTACGCTAGTAATATTTATCTGTGGTATGGTAATACTTCGGTTCCCCCCGCGCCGAAGCTAAGTCTCCACTGAGATTGGTCGCCGTGGGCAAAATTCAGTCTGGAGGACGATTACCACTGTAAAAATATACAAACAGTATGGAAACTACCTACAAACGCTCGGAACGGCACACTCACACAAACATACGCACCGACGAGACCACTCGGGCACTTCTGCGGTGCTGTCACTACTGAGCACCGCGACGCGACGAATGGTCACGTATGTTTGTGTGAGTGCGTTGTTCGAGCGTTTATAGGTAGTTTCCATACTGTTTGTATATTTTTTTAGGGTTCCGTACCCAAAGGGTAAAAACGGGACCCTATTACTAAGACTAAGATCACTTCAAAAAATAATAATTATTAAATTAAAATAAATTAAGGGGGGCTCCCATACAACAAACGTGATTTTTTTGCAGTGTTTTGCGATAATGGTACGGAACCCTTGGTGTGCGAGTCCGACTCGCTCTTGGCCGGTTTTTTTATTGTGCTATTACTTTGGTTCTTACCAATCATTACTTGGCATATTAGTATCAGCAAGGTTTGACACAAACTAATCCAGCACATACTGTGAACACAATGAGAGTCTTTGTAACCACAGGACTATATGTATATGACTTGCACGCCTGATAATTTGCTTTGCTCCTATTGCTCGACATAACAAAGACTCTTGAACACACACTAGTGACATTAATACTAAGCTTATACTGTTTACATTGCCACTGTGTGGCATACACTGCAATCGTAAAAAAATATACCAGAAATCGACATTTGAGTGATTTTATCAAAAGGTGATAAGCCAAACTATTAACCTACTTAATAAGTTTTTGTGAATTTTGATATGTAAATCGTGTTAAAATTTAAGCGATAATGATGTATGACATGACATAAATATATACATCTGACATGTTTGCATGGACCATCTTGTAAGACATTTACTATTTAATGAATTTGTAAATATGTTGTTGGCATGCCTTATTGAATAAATACCAAAACTTTCAAATGTTTTTTTTATTAAAAACTGCTATTTAGCAAATACATAAATATCTTCATCATGAGTCTAGCCTTTTTCCAACTATATTGGGTGCCACAAGATAAATGGAACAATATTTGTTTCGGTTTTCCAACATTCCTGCGACATACATTCCGAATTGAATCTGATTCAATAGGAATTAACTGTAGTCTTTAAGTTTGAGCATATTATTATTTGTTCTTACTAATTCTCATGAATATCTTTTAAGAATTCTAAAAAAGTTTCACGATGAGGGTGAACAAAGGTGCACTTAGACAGGCAAATAATTGTGCAATTCTTGACAAATTCTCAACCATAATAATATCATGTCTAACCAATTAACATTGCTAAATCTCAAAATCTTTAAAAATGCACCTGCTTCTGATACATTGCATAACTACAACTAATATTACTATAGCCACAGATAATATAGTACTAGCACTGATGCTTCATCCCATACAAAAGAAATTGTGCAGACGTAACTAGCGTTTAACGCCTGATTAAGCTGATTATTTTTCTAAGAACATCGACAGTAAATAAATATACTATCAGTATGGAAACTACCAACAAACGCTTGAAACGGCACACTCACACAAACATGCACATTGACGAGACCCCTAGGCGGCTCGCACTACTGACAGCACTGCAGAAGTGCCTTAATGGTCTCGTTGGTGCATATGTTTATGTGAGAGTGCCGTTTTTAGGTAGTTTCCATACTGTTTGTATATTTTTACTGTGTGGCAGCATTGCCACATTGTATGACAATGCTTATACTCTAATTGTGGGTAGTTTCAATATGCCTAATACTTCCAGTTTAACAATCGATGGAAAGGGCTTATAATTATAAATTATAATGAAAAGTAAAATATTTAGTACTGACCTGCTGTCCATCATCACTCTGGCTATCATTATCAGCATTGTCATGAATATTGTTGTTGTTGGCTGGATTCACTGATACATTGATCTCAGGGTGCTCCTGCTCTTGATCAGATAAGTTGGAGTCATTGGACGCACTGTTGCTCATCCCATGACTAGTAGACTGTGACCGCTGTGTTGGTGGGGTTCCTCTGTCATTCACTATGTACGTTTGAGCATTCGGCCCCAAGTTTACGTGAGCTATAGAGCTCTGCGGTCTTTGATTGATCTCTGAGATATGGGTCGCTGCTGGGGTCCTAGGCATCCATATTGGGAGCGACAGTCGAGCATTATTGCTTTGCTGTTAAGAAACAAATAGAAAACATTATAGAAAAATCATGCGGAGTATTTACATAAAACATTACCAAGGCTATCATTTTTTGTTGCTATCTATTGCATCACAACAATTAGTCATTGGTAACAAGTACTTGCTACATACCATACGCGCCTGTTCCACAAGCGGCCTAATTTCTCTGATCACACTGTTGAGACGGTCTCCAAGCCCTAAATTATTCCTATTAGGTGCTGGAGGCCTGGGAACTGAATCGAGCCTATGAAGTGCATTGTGACGCGGCACCGGCACTTCATCGTCTTCTATATCGACTGTCACTTGATTTGGTTGAGCCATCACTGTAAACTATATCACTACAAAAGTGACTTGTTATAAAATATCGAGGCAAAAATTATCATTTCCAAATATTTATGAGCCTAACGTACGAAGGTCAACTATTTTGACATTTCTTGACTGTTCTTGACTGACGTTTTGTTTGAAATTCGTTCAAAAAAGCAAACTGACTGGCAAAATTATTCACAGATTCAGTTCAGAAACAATTTCCTATAAAAAGTTCAGTCTCTCTAAAGGTCTTATTACACTACACGGAATACAGGGCCCTAAATCCTAATTTAGGGTGGTGTAATAACTGTTAGGAAGATAGTTTTCCCAAAATATCGACCTTATTGACTCGGAATGATGAAGTTACCCGGTATTCAGGGCCCTAAATACAGTGTAGTGTAATAAGCCCTTGAGTTAAGGGTAAGTTATTGTTGAGACGATCAAGTGCACTTGACAAAAGTAAATGAAGTGAATATTGATCGTTTACCGCGTACACTTGACGCTACCGTCAAGCGATCTACGGCTTGATCGCAATTGACAGAATTTTTATTGGCGGCAGTTGATGCGCTTGGCGATTTTTTCATTGGTAGCCGCAATATCGAAGATGGCGGACCACGAACAGGACCTATACTGAGTGTGGTTTTGTCCTCTTGCTAATATCTTTCTGCAGGGGTTTTCCTGTACTATAGAAAGATTCTGAAAGTTAAAAGTAAGGATTATACTGACAAAAATAAAAGGTCGATTAAAACATCACAATAATACCTGTTTATTATTATTAGGTATAATAAGGGTAGGAAAAACAGGGACAAAATGTAATAAGCTGATAATTTGAGATCAGATCGGTAGGCAACTGTGGCGTGCGCACTTGACCGCACCTTCAATGGGCGTCAAGTCCCCCATCAAGTAAAACCGTCAATCACGTGAGATTTATCAAGTGCACTTGATCGTCTCCGGTACCTATTCCAATTTAATAAAAATGTTATCAGATACATAGACATCCATAAGTTCTCTAAAATAGTACATTGTGATACAAGGGTGGAAAGTAGGTTATTGCAAACGAGCTTTCATTAACAAGCCCGAGCCGAAGGCGAGGGTTTTTAATGACACGAGTTTTGAGAAGACTTTTGAGAATTAAATGCTAAAACGTACGGAATCATTCATTTTTCCTCGTATAAAATCTATTCCATTTTATTCTATGTATGAAAACTCCTTGCTACTAAATTTTTTTTTAATTGACTTATAACTAAAGGCGCGTTTTTGCAACTGGACATTTTTTACAACGAAAACAGTCTATACCATTGATGAATTAAAAAGAGGGTCTATACAGCCTATTTGATTTTAGACAAATGTTGATGTGAAAATAATTAAATTGAAACTGGTAATTAAATATATTAAACAACCATTTAAAAGACTTTTTCTTTTAACAAGCCCGAGCCGAAGGCGAGGGTTTTTAATGACACGAGTTTGCAATAACCTACACGCCCGAGTATCACACGATATTTTTCAATACAGTTGTGGGAAATAGTAAAAACAAATCAAAGAATTAGATTTGTTAATTCACAAAAAAATAAAATCGCGTTTTTGCAACTGGACATATTTTTTTTACAACGAAAACAGCCTACACAGCCTATTCGATTTTTGACAAATGTTGATGTGAAAATAACTTAGATAAAGTACCTATAGATTAAGCCTTAAAATGAGCTTGATTGATAAAGCGAGATGACTAATTGGCAGCTCCATGTAAATAATAAGGACAAAAGATTATTTTTTGTCTTTGTCACCGTGGCCGGTTTCTGTTGTTTGTCAAACTCGGTTTTGTTTGATTTACTATGATTTCGTGGTATTATGTGTTAATTGATACAAGGAATTTGGGTTATTTATAGATAATAAGTGTCAGTGAGATGGTGGGTTGTAGTGTTCTTGTTGTAACACCAGAACTAACTATTGCTGTCTCATGTGCGGCTACGCCAGTGCTTAATCTATAGGTACTTTATCTAAGGAAAATAATTAAATTGACCATTACCATTTAAAAGTCTTTTGAGAATTAAATGCTAAAACGTACGGAATCATTCATTTTTCCTCGTATAAAATCTATTCAATTTTATTCTATGTATGAAAACTCCTTGCTACTAAACTTTTTTAAATTGACGTATACCTAAAGGCGAGTTTTTGCAACTGGACATTTTTTACAACGAAAACAGTCTATACGGCCTATTCGATTTTAGACAAATTTGTTGTGAAAATAATTAAATTAAAACTGGTAATTAAATATATTAAACAACCATTTAAAAGTCTTTTGAGAGTTCAATGCTAAAAAGTACGGAATCATTCATTTTTCCTCGTATAAAATCTAACCCATTTTAGGTTGTGATGACAACTCGTCACTCTAGCTGTGTCGTCGCTATTCTATGTATGAAAACTCTTTGATACTAAACTTTTTAAATTGACTTATAAATTTAAAACTAAACTGCAAAACTAATGATCGAGCTCGTAAACAAAAGTCACGACCGCGTAACAGAAAGATGCCTATGCATAAGATTTAATTTTCGAATCATAATTATAGCCTCTGAAAGTACGCCATGTTTAACAACTGTATTGAAAAAGATTTTTATATACGTTAAAAGGGGGAATAGAAACGCAGGGGTGAAAAGAAACAAAACTTTAAAGGAAATTTTCACTTTATTTAGAATAAAATTGTTTGCAGCATTTTTGTATGTAGGTACTCCAATTTATTCGTTTAACCACGCACTCTAAATCGTCTCGTCGTCTTCATCGTTGTCGTCGTCTTCTAATCTCTCTAAATGATTATTTAATAAAATGATGCTTTGTTTGAAACCAATAAAGTGGTATCACAGTTAAAATCCTAATCAAAATTTTGTGCCCATTCACCGCTTTCTTTTTTTTTTGGGTGTGAAATCATCCAATGACTTCTCCCGCTCTGAGTGAAGCGATGGGGCGTATCAGACTTTTACTGACTAAAAGCCGCGGTAAATCATTTTCAAATTTATCCGCGACCCGCCGTTGATTCACACTTAATGACGTCTGTGAAATTAGCTTTTCACCGTGAAGTACCCCACCTCGCCCCGTTGTCACATCGACTTGCGAAATATTTCGAGGCAGGTTTGATTCTAGGTACCAGTATGTACCTAGGTAGTGTGAAATTGAGAAAATGATTCCAGCCTGAATATGAGCTCTCGAATCAAGATAAATAATATTTTTTTTTATTAAATACATAAACAAAAAAAAAAAAACGATAAATCAAAATTCTATAATTTCGTCTTTTTATCCGACTGCCGAAGGAGGGTAATGACGTGTTTATCAGTCTATGTATGGAGGGTAATTTATACTTACAGTACGGATCTTAGTGCTAGCTAGCTAACATATTATGAATTTAGAAGCGAGTGGTGCGGGTAATCGCCCATTTATTTATTTATTTATTTATTTTATTTATTTTTAAAAAAAACGTTGCCCCACACTAGGAATTTCTTCCTGTATCGTGGGTGCGTTTACAAACATATAAACTCACATACACAAACACCCAGAGCCGGAACAACTACCTGTAGGTCATACAAATATTTGTTCCGTGCGGGAATCGAACCCATTGCAGAAGAACACTCGCTTCTAGCCGAGTGAAAAAACTATCGGCAGGCTTATTACGTATCTTTTGCAAGAGCAAAACGATAGCGATTTTTGCGCAATAATTGCTCTTCAATACAAAAGTTTTTGAGTTGTTGGCGGTTTTTTTTTTAATAAATGCATTTGACAAACAGCGAGTGATTAGCAAACGATTGCGTAGGACCTACCATACCTACACTGCAGGTAATTCCGACTTTTATGACATAAAGCATTTGATCGCTATCGTTTTGCTCTTGCAAAAGATACGTAATAAGCCTACTGAACTATCTACACACTTGCTTAACGCCAACTCTTATCTAGTTTCTAGGTCTACTCGCTCTCGCTGATCGTCGGCGGTGGGAGAAGTGCCTTATCTAAGTTACAGAGGTTTTCAAATGTAATTCACACTCTGACGCTCGTCGTTTCGTGTAACACAATCCTCAAACTAGGTACACGACGTTATTCTTGGTTGCTGTTATATTCAGTCACTGCTTAATATTCTGCACAGACGCTACTGTCGCTACTAAATAATGATGAATGTTGACAAAAAAGGACTTCAATCGACTTAAACTTTGTATGTAACCTGCCCCTCGAAGTTTTGAATGGTTAAGAACGGGTGGAGACTACAAAGTTTGTAAGTAAACATGTGAAAAATTCACTCCTGCTTACCCTACCTACCGAAAATTCAGGGGTTAAAAATATTTCCTCTAAAAATTTAATTAAAAAATTAAAAAACCCAACTGCTTAAGAAGCGAACTAAAAAGAGGAAGAAAATCATGCTATGCAGTCGGAGGATCCATATTCGCGAGCTGGCTGACCAAGATCTGATGTATCCTCCGACTGCACAGCATGGTTTTCCTCTTGTTTACGCCCTACGGCCCTACTACGGTTGTTGGAGTCAAAGGGATTAATGAAACGTCGATTATACTGTCAATAATTTATTTTGTTTTTAAATAATAGTCAATAGACCGCAATGAATTTCTAGCTTTTGATACGATGAGCAATTAACACCTACTGTAGATACGATACGTCATGTACGCACGGTGTAGTATTCAGTCTTTCTTTGATTAGGCTTCACACCGCTGCCGGCACTGGGCACAGGCCACCGAGTAATAATGTCATATTATACACACTCGAATAAATTTTAATTTGTGCTCAAATTATGCCCAAATAAATAACTGCATTGTTAAATAATGAACGGTTGGTTTCAAATACTCAGCACGCTTTTGGCACGTTTTTGAGAGCTCTCGGTGTCGGGTCTTAGGGCAAGAACACCTTGCGAATGTAGATCTCGGACAGCTTCCAGCAGTCGTCTCTCAGCCCTAGGCTCTCCCAATGCGACATCGACGCTCCCGGCACACAGCAGCAGTGCTCTGAGCGCTGCCCGGGGCCAGTCCGGCCTTAAACCCTGTCTTACCGTGACTCCAGCAGGAGCAGCACCCAATCTCGCACACTCAGCTTCTAATCGATCTCCGTACTCCTCTATTAATGAATCGCCCACTGATCTCCTCAGCTCTGGTGTCAAAGATGAAAGAAGTAACAATGCGACGTCATCCATTGGTCTCCCTAACGAAACCATTTGCCAATCAAGCGCTATACATTCGCAGACACCTTCTCTTTCACGGAATAGCAGATTTCCACTCCAAAAATCGGCGTGTGCTAGCGGTGCTGGCTCCGCCGGTATTAACAATGTTTCGAGTAAGGAAGGCGCCCGAGCACATAAAGCAGACACGGCGGCCGCTTCCTCAACACAATCCGGGCGACCTCGTAGGAAAGCTTCAAGTTGTGGAAGTCCTCGTCTCACGAGGCGAAGGTATCCTGCCGCAGCTCGTTCGCACGGGAACAGAAAATCAAATCTCTGGTCTAAGGGTCCTTCTCTGTCGCGCAGTGCAAGTGAAAGCGCGTGGAGCCTCGCAGCAGCATGGAGGGCTGATCTCGCGCGCTCTTCAGTTAGTCCCTCAGCGAAATCGGCTGCTTCATAGCCGACTGACGTGACGTCTTCTAAGACAAGCTCGCTGTCTCCTCCAATCTCATCTGAAATGAAAATTTGGAAAATGTAAGAAAGAGCTTTTTTTTCTTAATCATTATCAATACGAGACAGATATGAAACTGGAATAATTTACATAGAGCTGCCTATGATAACAGATTCTTTTAACGAAGCTTGCCACAGCTGAATAACCTGACCTCATTTTCAAACCTATGAAAAATAAAACCTAGAAACAGGTCAAACAGGCGAGAACGGATGGGAGGAAATAAGGGGCGGGAACGACGCATATGAAGCGCAAAGGTCAAAAGTCAAGTGGGACTACACAAGATCATAAAAAATGTAATTTGACAAATTGATCAAATTGGTTAGTCACTCTCTTCAGTAAGTACTGTAGGTACATATCCAGATATAGTGAAGCACATGTGAGAATTTATCGTGGTGTAGGTATTTGAGACATTCCACCAGTCCACCAAGGCCTTGAGAAGACAAAAATAAATTGCCTGAGTCAATGACTGGAGATCCGATACGTGCGATGCATACAAATGACTAAAGAATAAACATCACATTAGTGTTACGTTTTATGCATAGGAAGACTTGTACAAGTTAGAATTTTGGGGACTGCAATAAGTCACCCACGTCCGTAGGAGTGTACCCCATTTGATTATTGTGGACCTAAATTGGATACGTGGTTCCCGGGTAGCAAATCAGGTGACACCCACCGGGCAAAGACGTACCACCAAACGGCCTAACGGTGTTCCGGACTTCCGTTACAATGCTCGGTGTAGCCAACTAGAGGAGATAGCTGTTCCACTGCAGGCGGAACAGTCTGATGCGCGCTGTTTTGAACGTATCGGGAGACTGGTCGCGGAGGGTAGCGCGATCCGGGGCACGGTGCGCCGCTGGCCGACCGCAGGTAGTTGGGGGCCCAAGTAGTATGCCAGCCACACACGAAAGGCTGCCCCGCCAACTATTGAAAAATCCCGGAATGCGCCATCGTGCATCGACCAACAGTCTAATTGTGTAAGTGAATTCGGCAAGGCAAAGCGTTTTGATGCCATCAATCGTCCAAACACATGCGAGATGAAAGACGCGATGTGGATTTCCATCTATGTGATCGGTCGATTGATGGCGTAAAACACTTTGCCTTGCCGAATTCACTTACACAATTAGGCTGCAGAAGAAAGTGCCCGATGGACATTTCCAGGTGGGCTCGGGCGTCCCCGTAGTCTCGACCAGTCCCCCAATGATGACGTCCTGCCGGCGCTTGTCTGTCAGTTGCTAGCATGGAACCTCATCTCACATCCTTCTCCTCTCCTCACATCCTTCTCCTCTCCTAACTTCACTCTCAACCATGGCAACTTGCTTGAACCTTGACCACAGATCGAGACCTTTACTCCACCTTTGGGTAGTACCAACCACTGTCTGGAGAAGTCTGTATCCGTCTACTCCCCGCCCGATCCCAGCCCAAGAGGCAACCGGTGGGTATGGCGGTAGCGGTACAAGTTAGCGGATTGGGATGGGATGCGATCCTTGGCAGCCCACTTGCTTTTCGTTGGCTTATCCTACATTCCTACGTCGTGCGCGGTCGCCGTGACGGATGTGGTGCGTCAAGGAATGGAGTACCTACTACATTCCGTTCCCTGACGTAACAAAGTGCGCTGATATGTGTAAACATGAGGCGTAACATGCCTGGGTCGACGCTCGAACGCGCAAGGTGAGTGACGTGGGTCAGAGGAAAAAGGCCTAAAACAGGGCTACGAAGTCTTGCAAGAAGGTGTTGCTCGGTTCGATCACATTAGACGAATAGGGATCAAACTTGCTTCCTACCCAGCAGCATTGGTTGAATCGAATTTGTGCCGTCCCTCACTACCACCACTGATGAAATGAAACCCGTCGGGTCGCTAGCCCACTCTACAGAGGAGAAGACAAACTTGATTGCCTCTCTTTTTGCGGAATCTTCGTGTCAGAAATCTTGGTATCGCGTGCCCCCCTCCTTCACCTGATGGTTGCGAAACGATTATGTCGGACATTCGCATCCATCACAAGGACATCCGTAGGGTGCTGCGAAACCTTCATGTGAACAAAGCTAATGGCCCCGACGGGTTACCGGAAATTCTTCTAAGAACTTGTGCGCCTGAACTGTCTCCGATCCTGACACGCCTATTTCGCCTTTCATATGAGACTGGAAAAGTACCGAATGCTTGGAAGCAAGCTAGGCTGACCCGGCCAACTACAGACCCATTTTAGTACTCTTTCTGAGTATGGACGTAACTAAACGTAACTAAACGCTAACGATATCCTCAGTGACCGCCAATATCTTCAGCCAAAATCGGTCAACTATATAGGTACCTTCTAGCGTATGCCATCCAGAGTTTCCGGAGTGAGGCCATCGAAAGACAAGGGAAAGCGTTTGCGGTCTCCCTCGACATCTCGAAAGCTTTTGACAGGGTCTGGCACGAAAGCCTTATTGGTACAATTGTAAGCTTCCTTCATTCGGTCTGCCCAGTGATCTGTGTGATTGGATTGCAGACTTCCGGACTTCAGGGTTCGGTCCATTCGAGTAGTTTACGATGGCTGCTCGTCGGACCAATTGGATATTAATGAGGGTCCCTCAGGGGTCGGTACTCTCAGCGACATTATTCTTGCTGCACATAAATGAACTGATATAACCACCGCGGCTACCTTTGGGTATGCAGACGACAGCACTGTTGTTGAGAGATACTTGTCCAACGCACGGGCTACTGGGCCTCAGGTCCGGTCTCTCCGCAAGGCTATGGTGGAGCTCTTGAGCTTGTCCTTGGAGGCAGTCTCCAAATGGGGCGATGCCAATCTGGTCAAGTTCAATGCCGCAAAAACGCAGGCCTACCTTTTAGCCGGTCAAAAGAGGGTGAAATTACAATTTTATTCGCAACGTTGCAAGATTTGTATCGCTGTGTTGGTATACTGTTCTGACAAAATTCACGTGCGAATCGGACAGCATTTAAAAAGACTAAATCCGAATAGATGGTACAGTAGCTAATACGATATCTGCAATTAAACGCGGTTTTAGTCATAGTGAACGTAAGTGTAGTCAAACAAAAAGTATTTAAAACAAAAATTCTTATATTCGAGTTCATTTTCATTTGCGTATTCATGCATTTTTTTAAAAGCGACCTACCTATCCGAGGCGAGGTTCTTAAATTATAAAGCAACATAGTTTATCTGTGGGGACAAAATTTTCGAGCTCGCTTCGCTCGCTCTTGCAATCAACTGTTTTTTTTAATCGTTACTTTATCATAGTCTGCATTTTTTGTGGTATGACTATGACCTGAACTTTTGAATTCGCAACTGGTTGCACGGAGAGAGTCGTAAAAAGAAAATTTGTGTAAAAATTCTACCGGCCTTCCTGACACTTTTTCTCTCTTTCAGAACAGCATCTAACTTACTTTATAATACTGTCTGGCTGAAGTTTTTATTATACAATATCGGGGACGGAAGAAATTCGCGAAATCGTGAAATATAAAATTTATATATTTTATTTTACTTTGGAGGGCGGATATTCAAAGTTAACCTGGGTTGATCTACCTAAATCATGTCCTTGCTGACAATAAAGTAGCTTTGCACCTTTAAACTATTTATATACTTCTCCTCTTTCTTCTTCTTTATGTCATTTCCATGGTACATTTGATCAAAAAAAGGCAGCCCAGTAAGTAGGTGGCCGCGTTTATTGCAGCGTATATACTATATATATTTATAATTCGACAGTTCAGCTAGAGCCCCAGTATTATTGCACCAGGGCCTTTGGGTACCTAGCTACGCCTCTGGATCTAATTCCGCCTAGCCCGTTTCATCATCGGACTAAAAGACGTACGGCGATGCACCATCAATACATGGTGGACATATGTCACCCATACGCACTAAACGTTTTGGAAATACTTTCATTATGCGTACAGCTAGGAGTCTGTTTATCCCGATAGCTACAACCTCGGAGTCTTCATGTCAAGAGTGAATAGGTTACTTCTACGCGCTTGACTACTTTCTCACATGATGGTAATCAGGTGAGAAAGTGGTCAAGCGCGAGCCTATCAATAATAATAAAAAGAATACTAACCAGGTAGTCTGGCCTTCACGCATCTAGGCACAGGTAGGCCCGACCCAGGGCCGAGTGCTTCCTCCGCCAGTTTGTTCAGCGCCGGCGCCAGCTCGGTGTAGAAAAGGATCTCCCTGGTATCAAACTGGGCTTCCGCCACGAACAACCGTCCGAAGGGGTCTCGCGGAGGCAGTTTGACGACGAGTGGCAAAGCGCTGCGCTCACCATTGCTTTCGTAACAGACTGTCACAGCCAGAACACGGCTTAGAGCACTAGCAACTCCTGCGCGTGACTCCACATGTACCTAGGGCATTCAGTTTAATAAGTATTGGTACGTACTATGTATGATATAACAAAAGAAAATATTATAATAATAAAAGCGTGCATTTAAAATATGTTACTAAATAAAACAGCCAGATATCTAGAAGTGGACGTATTGAGTGACCGGCGGCGCGCGGATAAGATCACAAACATAAAAGTTAAACTTATGATTTCATTTCCATGATTCACTAGCTCGCATTTTTTCACGATTTCATGTTCAACTGAGAGCAAAATAAATCCTACGCATTTATAAGACACATCTTTGTACAGCTTTACAGACATATAAGATTAAAATCCAAACCTAGGTTATCCAGTTAATAAATACTTCAGTTAGAATCTAACAGTAAATAATGAGGTAGTAATGAGTATGACAGAGACGAACCTCGTTCGGCGCGACCACGCCCGCGCTAGCCAGCAGCTCCCGGGCCCACTCCTCCGTGAGAGCGGCATCCGCGTCAGCCTCCGGGCCGGGCTCGCAGTCCGAGTCCTCGCTACCGCTGCTGGGGGCCTCCGAGACCGCCGCGCTTTCCGGCCCCCCGGCTTGCATCGTGCGCACTGTACTCCCTACAACAACTCAGCGACAAAAATTATCTTTAACTATCCTATAGCGACGTGACTACGCACATTTCTGACACTACAACGCTTGTCGTCACATATAAAAGTGACGCGAAACATTCGAACGCAGCAAAAATATTACTTCATACGGGGTGCTATCGGTGCACTGAGCTCGCTCGAATAGATACGCCTGGGGCTACGTCTCGCATTGCCGGCGTCTCGCGCATGCGTGTATCTACGATCACCTCAATTATTCATCGGGACTCCCATATCGTGTCACCCACCGCTCAATCATGAATTAACCTATGCATATATTGCTTGTTTTTGTCTAGTAGATAGTGGTGGTTGCGAGCATAAAGGTATTCACGGATTCGCAGTCACCATCGTGCGTTACCACAATCTTTTCCCCTTATTCTTTGGTTTTCATTGGTATTGGACTATAGATACCTATCTAAATGACAGATTTCTTTTGTTTACAAATGGTTTTATTTCAATTAGTAGCGACGGTATAACGGTTATTATTAAAATAAGAAATTTAATGGAAATTAGGATAACTCTGTCTTTGATAAATTTATCTGAAACCATGATTGCTTTAATATGACAAAGCTTCAAAGGAAAAATAAAGCTTATTCCTTTTAATCGAGGAGAGAAGAACAGATTTAAGTTAAGGAACCAGAAATCATTACCCTCCCATGCTTCGCCACAGTTGGGTAAATAATTTACACTGTCTAAGTACTACGTAAAATCTGTTAAGACTTTGATTAGTCATCAGCAAAGATTTTTTTATTTTATTTGGGAATACCGGCGAATAACAGGCTGCAAGCAAAATGTCAAGTGTAAGAAAAGAAGAGAGGGAAGCTTGCTTGCAACCTAGCAAAAAGTTTAAGGGCACGTGCCCTGATTTATACATCACTTTGTTTCAATAATAAACAAACAAATAGTGATTGTTTAAATGCAAAATATATACATATTGTAGTTTACTAAATGTACTTTTCATTTCTGAGATTCAAAACATGATATCGAATAATTCGCTAGATCAAAAGATAGCTAGATGAAAATGAGCCAAATCTATATTTTTTGATCATTTTCTAAATGTCTAATTTTTCTATATTCACAATTAGCCACCCCGTCAACCATGAAAATAACACCCATGACGAAAGTTTCAGTTTCGGTCGGCGCCATCTTGGAATTTAATTTTGACCCCATGTTCATGTTTAATAAAATAAAATAAAAAATAAAATGGTTCATGTCTAGCGACCCCAAAAACCATGTAAATGACACCCATGACAAAAATTTAGGTCGGCGCCATCTTGCATTTTCATTTTTACTCCATATTAGCATTAAGCGACCCCAAAAACCATGAAAATTAAACTCGTGACGAATTTTCAGAAATTTCAGTCGGCGCCATCTTGGAATTTTATTTTGACCCCATATTAGCATTTAACAACCCCGAAAACTCTGAAAATGTCTCGTCGAGTATGATGAATTCGGTCGGCGCCATCTTGGAATTTCATTATGTCCCCATTCGCATTTCGCGACCCTGAAAGCTATAAAAATGACCCCCATGAGGAAAGTTTAAAAAATTTCGGTCGACGCTATTTCTGAATTTTATTTTGACCCCATATTTGTAATATCCTTACCCCAAAAACCATGAAAATTACACCCATGACGAAAGTTTCAAAAATTTCGGTCGGCGCCATCTTGCATTTTCATTTTGACCCCTTATTAGCATTTAGTGACCCCAAAAACTATGAAAATTACACCCGTGACGAAACTTCAGAGATTTCGGTTGGTGCGTCAATGCCTCGCGGGCGAGTGAAGAGCCGTACGGCGGCCGCTGTGTTATATATTATTTTATTATTAAAACAATTAAACTATTTAAAAAAATTCTACCCTGAGAATAAAGTTCTATAGGTTGTTAGCTTTTTTTAGATATGTGTTTTAGTTATTGAATCTTTCATAATCGTATTTGGTCAAAATGAAAATGCAAGATGGCGCCGACCGAAATTTCAGAAACTTTCGTCATGGGTGTCGATTTCATTGGGTTTTGGGGTAGCTTATTACAAATATGGGGTCCAAATGAAATTCCAAAAAAGCGTCGAACGAAATTTCTTATATTTTCGTCATAGGTGTCATTTACCTGGTTTTTGGGGTCGCTAGACACGAATATGGGGTCAAAATTAAATACCAAGATGGTGCCTACCGAAATATATGTCATGGGATGGGTGTAATTTTCATGGATTTCAGGGTCGCTAAATGCGAATTTGGGGTCAAAATGAAAATATAAGATGGTGCTGACCGAAATTGCCGAAACTTTTGTGATGGGTGTCAGTTTCATGGATTTTGGGGTCGTATCATAATACCGAATCGATTGACACCTGGTTCATATCAAAATCGGATGAATAGTTTAGGCGCTACGGAGGAACATGACATACAATTTGTGATAAGATAAGATAAGATATATTTATTTCTAAGTATATGGTACATTAGGTCTTAATATTAAACAGTTTCACATACACTACCGTTGCCGGTGTAGAAATATTAAAATTAACTTATAAAATCAGTGTCCAAGCTCCAAAGCGGCCACAACAATATAATTGTAGTAAGTAATTTCTCATCGAAACGCGAGAAGAGGCTATGTTCCCCCATTGCGCGTCAATAAGCAGACACAATAGAAACAACATTAGATTACGCATACTTGGTGTGCGCGCGACGTTTAAGGCGTACAATATTATAAATTAGTTCAGATATTTTTTATACAATGATAAGAGAATTATGAATGAAATGTCATAATTGAATAATTATACAATGTCAAATGCTTAAAAAATAAAACAATTCAAGTTAACAAGTGTAAATTAATAAAATGTAATGTCAAAATTTATAATTTAAAAATTCATTAACTGAATAGAAACAATTGTCTAAAAGCCAGGCAAATATTGTTTTCTTAAATTTATTCGTGGGCAACACTCTGATGCGTGAGGGTAAATTATTAAATATTTTGATTGCCATGCAATTGGAATTCCTGCTAGAGTCTGGCAAACGAAAGTAGAGACTGAAAAAGCGCGGCAAATTTAAAAAATATCAGCATAGCAACCCCAAAACTAGTATGCAATACCTGGAATAACCTAGTTTGATACTTTAGAATTATTTATATTACTTCTTCTGAATAAAAATACTATAAATACTTTAGGTAGGTAATACTTTAGACATAATGTGTCAATCTGAATAAAAAAAACCAACAGTAGGTATTCTATAATAATTTTGGTTTATTCACTATCAATCAAAATATGAATCTAAGACTTCCATGTGAAAAGATTTATAAGAGTCATAGGAATCACTGTTTCCTACATCAATAATAAAACTTTTTAAATTATTTTCTCTAATTCTGCCTCTTTCTTAATATTTATTTTCAACATGTTAAAGAGATTACGAATTATAACAAAGTATCAACATGATAGCGTCATACGGAAAATTGGGTTTGACATTAGTATAGCATTGCCATATAAAAAGTTTGCAAATAATTCGAGTGTCTACTTTCGTTTGCCAGACTCTATACAATTGTAGTCTCTGGCTAGGTGCAAGTAATTTATTTGGACTTCTGCTTTTCACTCTTTTAGAAATGTTCTCATACAATGGGAACATGTGCGAATACCTTTTAATAAACATACAAATCTCAAAAATATATAGGCAAGGAAGTGGAAGAATTTTCAGTACTTTAAATAATGGCTTACAATGATCTGTGGACTGCTAAAATCATAACCCTTCCTTTTGACTTCGCCGTAGTCGTGTAAAAAGGCTTTGCATGATTCCCATGTCAGGTTAGGAAAAAAAATTGACAGTGTCACAGATAGTACTGTCAACAGCGTTGCCAATCTGTGGGGAATTCCCCAAACAGCGGGTATTTTCAGTCCAATTGGGTTATTTTGTGGGGAGAGCGATTATGTGGGGAAAATGCGGGGAATTTAGACATTTACACTAAAACTGAACTTAGATGTAATGAAAGTAGCACTAGAAGTATTTATACGTATGTTTAATTTAAGCTTAACCCAACTTATCCGGCTGGAAGGTTTTAGAGTTTATTTTATGGCAAAATTCATGACCACCAAAAGCTATAAATAAGCCTATTACTCGTTCTACCTTTCTCAAACGCATCTGTCGAAAGAAAATTTAGCGTCTTAAAGAATTTGAAAACAGAGCATCGTAATCACCTACAAACAGATAATGTAGTAGCGCTTATGGCTACTAGAGAAGGTATTAAGAAGAAAGGAGGGAGCTTGAAATTTGATCCTTCAAATAATAATACAAACAAAAAAATATGGCGTAATGAGAACTGCGTAGTATTTCTTTTATTTTTCATTCTTTTGTATACGCTCTTTCTTAACCAGTATCATACCGATTTGAAGATTTTGTAATAAATATGTTTGATTATATGAACATAACTTTTATTTATTTCATAAAATTTGTGGGAAAGATGTGGGGAATATTGATTTTACATTCCCCAAATTTGGGGATTTTCAGTCAGGTTTTTGGGGAATCCAGACCATGGAAGTTGGCAACACTGACTGTCAACAAAGTTTTGACATGTCAAAGTCAAACTGACGTTTTTTTGATATCACATCACGACACATTTTGCGGCGCGTAGCAGACGAAATGTAAATAAATTATTACTATGGGCAAGGAAAAGAAAAGAAGAAGATCAAGTTGCTCGAGCTCTAGTAGCTCTGAAGAATCCCGAGAGAAGAAGAAACTTCGCAAATTAAAGAAAAAACTCAAAAAGGAACAAAAGAAGACTGAAAAAGCATTGAAAAAAAAGTTGAAAGAAGAAAAGAAGAGGCTTAAGAAGAAGCAGAGGAGCAAGAGTACAAGTCGTAGTCGCGATGGAAGCAAAGCGAAAGAAGGGGCGGCTTCAGCTGACATACCTCTTGGTATGCGCTAAAACTGAACCTACTTGATTGTAGTTATATATCGATCGGAATGTGATGTTCGTTTTAGCCTGACTGGATTCTGATAGGAAAATAACAGTAGCCAGTAGCTAAACTGCAAATTATTTTTACTGTTGAAAATAATTTCTACTAGCTTTGATTACCCTCATTTATTTATAATGATGTTTTTTATTGCATGAACCTGTATTAAAATTTATCTCAATTATTTTCAGAACTGATGGAAAAGTCCAAAGCGATGGCCCCAATGACCAAAGAAGAGTGGGAGAAACGACAAAGTGTAGTTAGAAAAGTTCTAGATGAGGAATCAGGCAGATACAGGTTATCCTATCCCTCTAATATCTTATGTTTATTACTTTATCAAAGATATATTCTTGTTCATATGATCAAAATTGACAAATTGTTTGTTGTTTTTTATAAATAAGTACTATTACCATCCCTCAGTTGAGTCTTGTTTTCAGGTTAATTAAAGGTGATGGAGAGGTGTTAGAAGAAATTGTGTCTCGTGACAGGCACAAGCAAATCAACAGACAGGCCACTCATGCTGATGGAGCATTCTTTCAGTCTCAGACCGTGGACAGAAAGCTGCTTTAGAGAACTATTTGGATCACTTACATCCACACCACAACTGCAGTTACTACTAGTCCTAATTGCTTATGCATTTCTTTAAATTCACCCACTATGATACATGCACCAAGATTATAGATATATGCTTGAATATGTACCTATCCTTGTAAGTTCAAATTAATAATTAAATATACCTTGTTAGGAGTTGAAACTTCTGCTTTAAATTGTTATTTTCTTTATTAGTGTTGTCTCAGCTCTAATCCTTTATGTCCTGTAACTCAAGCATTTGACTGAAAAAGTAACCTCCTGGTATTACCAAGTTCTTGAACCTATTCAGATTGAAATAGAGGTGTTCTGATGCTTGTTTTGCATGGTTGTTATCTTGATTTACTTGATCATCAGTGTTGCTAAAAATGTATATCAATATTATGCATGCTGAAACTTTAAGTTTGAAAGGCAAGGGTAATGATCTTACAGCCATATGGTTGTATCGATGATTCCATTTTTAATTTAGATATTGTGCTTTGACCAGAACTCAGCCACGTCAACAACCCTAGCATTGGCCTCGTGCACTGACACAATCTAAGCTATTAGCTAAGCGACACATCAGTCTAAATGTGTTCATAGCATATTGACTATTTCTACAATATATTACTCACATTCCTATCAAGATCAACAAAAGACGATTGAATGCGAGTGTCTCTGAGCAGAGAGGTGCGATTAGTGCACGACCAGTCACGCAATCTTGACTCTTGAGCGCATATAACTGAATCCCTCGATACTACTAAAATAACGTACAAAGTAGTAGTAGTAATGTACGTATAAATACGCCCAGTATTTGTCGCGACATTTTGACTACTATTGTGTCATCGTGTGTAATAATAGGGGTCAATATCATCAGCCTTTGTTTCCCACTGCTGGGACACAGACCTCCTCTCATAGAGGCAGTGGGCTATAATCCACCACACGGGCCCAGTGCGAATTGGTAAATGTCACATGTCTTTGAATTTTTTTGGGTCTTTAAGCCGGTTTCCTCACGGTGTTTTCCTTCACCGTTTTGAAAGCAGTGGTGATGAAATAAATTACACAAAGTAAAGCGACTGCTCGGATTGGAACCCACGACCTACAACTCTTAAGTCAGGGCCGTAACCACTGCGCCACCACTGCTCACAATGGGGTCATTATGCTATGTACATTTTTAGACCGACACGTCGTCGCTTCGCTTCGTCATTTCGGTGTGCTTTCACCCTTAGGCACCTCGCGCACTAGACGGCCGCGACCACAACCTTTGGCCACAACGACCAGATTAACAAATGAAACCATTTGCGGCCAAGTGCGCGACGTTCATATGGTTTCTTTAGTTAATCTGCTCGTTACGGCCACTGGTCATGGCCGTCTAGTGCGCGCGGTGCATAAATCCTAAAGGTAGACTTCTGTGTAAAGCGGCTCCAGGGTCACCGATGCAGCGACAGAGCTATAGTTTTATGCACTATGGAAAAGAAATAAAAAAAGTTAATTTAAAAAATCAAAATACCCGACTGCTTAAAAGGCGAACTAAAAAGACGTAAACAAGAAGAAAATCATGCTGTGCAGTCGAAGGATACATATTCGCGAACTGGCTGACCAAAACCAGATGTATCCTCCGACTGCACAGCATGATTTTCTTCTTGTTTACGTCTTTTTAGTTCGCCTTTTAAGCAGTCGGGTATTTTGATTTTTTAAATTAACTTTTTTTATTTATAACTTTTTAGTTATTTTTTTTTAGATTTCTGTACATTTAAACATATAAGTGTTATATATTTTTGAAATCACCTCTGAAAACCCTTTATTTTGATACCCCACACGATGGGTTTGGAAGTAAAAAAAAATTTTGTCCCCCACAATATGGCGCCCAAAATCCGCCATTTTTCTATTTTCCAATTTTAATGTAGCCAGTGACACTCGCAGGGTTAAGACGAATCGATTGCCATATGAATCATCAAAATCGGCCAACGCGTTTGGTCTCTGAAGCGCCACATAGGAACAAACATACATACATACATACATACATACTTACATACATACATACATAGACTGATAAACACATTACCCTCCTTCGGCAGTCGGGTAAAAAGTAGCATCGTTCGAGCGCACTGTTGCCCTACGTTTCTAGTGTCGCTGCTTTAGTGACGCCGGAGCGGCTTTGCTCGGAAGTCTACCACTAATGAATAGTTTCTCAAGGACTATAAAAGGATTGGAAATAATAAATTGTAGAAAAAATTTACAAATGTCTTATCAAATTTGTTTATTAATCTACCTATTTACATAATTTATAGTTCATCTTTGGTGTTCATGATTTCCTCTTCGATGGTAGTCTCCTGCGATGTAGTGTTTCTATCTGTACCCTGAAGATGTTCTGTGACTAGAGTTATTAGGCTTTCCAGTGGCCGCCCGCCGTGGTCTACATTCACTATCTTTTTTTCCTTATATAATATTAATGTGGGCAACCCTTTGATCTGAAAATAAGGATTTTATATTAGTATGTGTTAGGTCATACGACTTTGTCGACTTCCGTAGTTACACACACATCACATCATCAGCCTATTAATGTTCCCACTGCTGGGACACAGGCAGACCCCTCTTTCCCAGTGGGCACTTCGGGCAAGTGCCCAGGGCCCCGCGATCGATAGGGGCCCCCCTCAGATCAAATACAAAATCCCTAGTTCCTGTCAGATCACCAAACGATAACCGATATTTATTACCAAAAAAAACTTATATAATTCGAAAAAATCGAACCTAAACTTACTAGCTTTTACATGCGCGAAGCTATTCTACTCCTGCCCAAAAATTAGGCTTTCCGACTTCAGCATGCTTAGATAAATTGAAATATATAATGGTATACTAAGCACATACACATTTTAAAGAAAAATCATCGGTAGTAGACTCATCAGTGTGACTCCATTTAAATTAAGCGAACGAAGCGAAGCATGAAGCTCCAAGTTTGAATTAACCAATTAATTTAATTGAGAAATTACATAGAAAATTGAAACAAAATGTGTTGGACTTTATATTTAAGGAGATGGTGGAATGGTATCCCATACAAGTTTGGTCCTGGTTTGAATATCGATGTCCATGAATAATTTATGCCACATTATTTAGGTATATACGTGCTAATAATAGGTACATATTTTATTTATTAACAATGAGTTTTAATAAAATAATGGAATTTGTGATCTGATAGAATTTTTTTTGAGAACTTCGGTTCACATTGACGTTTTTTAGGGTTCCGTACCCAAAGGGTAAAAACGGGACCCTATTACTGAGACTTCGCTGTCCGTCTGTCTGTCTGTCTGTCACCAGGCTGTATCTCATGAACCGTGATAGCTACAAAGTTGAAATTTTCACAGATGATGTATTTCTGTTGCCGCTATAACAACAAATACTAAAAACAGAATAAAATAAATATTTAAGTAGGGCTCCCATACAACAAACGTGATTTTTTTTGCCGTTTTTTGTGATAATGGTACGGAACCCTTCGTGCGCGAGTCCGACTCGCACTTGGCCGGTTTTTTTATTTATTATAAATGAAGACTTTTTTATTATTACTGCCGTATATATTACATAAAAACAATAATTTGTCAAATATCCATTCGCAACATAGACAGAGAAGGCATTCGCAACATGACGATTCTTTTCGTACTTAACAAATAAGTGTGGTATGATGGAAAATACGTATTTTACGAAGTATTTTGGAGTAAAACTACTCTAATATATTAAAAACCGCAAATACTACAATCATATCAATGTAAACGCTGCATTCAATGCATTCCTCTTTAATAGCCGCGGGCGCAATAACGGGCACCGCTACTCTTCACGCCCCGTGTCTTCATAAAAAACATCGTACAGTAGTCACAACGGATATTTGTGTCTCTGAACTTGGCTCTGCCAACCATTGCGCAAGAAACAGTTTGCCATCGAGTATACTGCATAGAGCAGTGGTGGGCAAACTTTCTCAATGGGGGGCCAGAAATTTTATGAAATTTCAGAGGAGGGCCAGAATTATAGGAAAAATGCATTTTGTGTTGAAACTTTAAATCATATAAAAGCATTCCACACTTGCACAAATGTTAAAAATTACAATTTAGCTTTTATTCGAGGGCCCTGCTGGTAGGCGTGTGAGACATATGAAATAGATTGATTTTTGATTTTCCATAATATTTTCGAATACAGGATCGAGCTGTGACGAGGTAACTTTCAGCAGCGCGAAAAGGTGTTTACCAGTAAGTTGGTTTCTGATTCAGTTTTTAAGCCCTGCGCCCCGCGACCCGCAACACAATCATGAACTACGCGGCTGGTCTAGCTGGCTCCTTTACATATGCGTCTATTATTCTATTAAGTAGAATCTACTTTATACTTCTGGACCATCAAAATATAATTATCGCGGGCCATATACTATTAATGTCGAAGGACCGTCGGCGGGCAGGATTAAATGTTTTCGCGGGCCGGAGCTGGCCCGCGGGCCGTACTTTGCACATCACTGGCATAGAGTAAGCGAGATAGGACGATGCGACAAACGTAAGCGAGTGAAAGAGACAGTTATAGATTGCTATCTTCACCTTCAAAATTGACAGAAAAATAGCTACTGCGCTGGGTCTTGCAGCCAATTCAGAGACACAAAGATCCGTTGTGAGTATACTATTTGCGCGTGTGATGATGGCAGGCCGCTGCACGCACCACCTCTCCGTAAACAGAATAAATATCCGACGCGCCGCGTCTCCAGAAACGAGGCCTTAGTGTGATTGAGTAAACAAAATGCAGGTCTTGCCCCCAATAGACACCAAATATAAACCAACCAAGATAAGATTACTAAAAAGTTTTTCTTTGACTAACGCTTTGGCAATAAGACGCATACTACAACATGCTTTCTTATATCTCACCTTTTCCGTTTCACATATTGGCTTTGATTGCACACAGTCAACATCGGCGATTATAACGCGAGTCTCGTTTTGAAACCGCTCGCCCAATTTCAACCAGAGTGGACTTAATTGCATACAGTGTGCACACCTGTGAAAAGAGAAAATAAAACTTATTCAAAACAATTGTTTCAAACTAAACTAGTTCTCAGCTTCTTAAGTTTACATGGATGATAATTCACCATTTTTGCACTACATGGGGTCTATTTAAGCGTCACCTCCACAAGCGAGTTTATTCTAAATGTTGTGTCTCCATACGGGCATAGTAAAAATATACAAACAGTATAGAAACTACCTACAAACGCTCGAAACGCCACACTCCCACAAACATACGCAACGACGAGACCATTATGGTACTTCTGCAGTGCTTCATTTCGATCGTTTGTAGGTAGTTTCTATACTGTTTGTATATTTTTATTCCGTGATACAAGGATGCGACGAGTGACATTGACGAAATGTCGGGTAAAAAATCGACGAATTGTCTCGAGATGTTACCTACTCGCAGCGCACTCGATATAAATTTTCAACAAAACAACTGACTAACGATTTCTTGTGGACACGCGGCAACCCGTCGCGACTCGCGGTGATTCCATGCGGTCAAGCGGCGATACGCTGACGGAAGAATAAACGTCTAGTGGTGATACTGCTCAACCGACGATAGCAGGGCGGATTCGCGATTTTTCATTTGATCATGAAGCTGGCGTCTCAGGGTAATATGTGTTGAATAGAAACCAGTACCACAGATAATATAATACTAGCATACAGGTATCCCAAACAAAGAAACCGTGCCGAGGTATAGTTCTCGCCAAACTTCTTGGCCGCCCTGAAGTTGGCTACAATGGCTATGCAGTTGTAAACTACCTACGCTCATCGGCTCAGCCACCAGGATCCCATCATTCTGACTCATTCTGGACTCATTCTGGACTCATTCTGGATGCTATCCAGGCCCTAAACAGGCTTGGGAAGCACAACAGGGTGAGACTGATGTGGGTCCCTGGGCACAAAGGAATCCATGGTAACGAAGTGGCTGATGAACTGGCAAGAGAGGGCTCAGCAAATGAATTTGTGGGTCCAGAACCATGTGTAGGCATTTCGACGTGTCTCGTAAAAGCCGCATTTAGGGAGTTTGCAGATCACAGACAACAAACTTATTGGCTGTCTAACACCGGTCTGCAACACTCCAAGAAATTCCTAGGCTCTACGTTCAAAGCCCGGGAATGCATTTGGAACATGAGCAGGGGGCAAATCCGCTACCTGCTTGGGGCCTTTACTGGGCACTTTGGAACCAACGACATGCTCATGAAGATGGGTTTAACTACGACTCCCGTGTGCAGGTTGTGTGGGGAACATACGGAACGCATGGAGCACCTTCTGTGCACATGCGATGCACTGGCTGGTAAGCGAATGGGTCTCCTAGGGGTTGGATACCCAAAACCAGAAGACTATAGGCTCATATCTCCTAGTCTCGTTGTAAAACTCATGAAAACGGTTTTCAACGAGATTGGGGGGGAGTAAGTTATCTAGGGGACCACAATAGATCCCAATGGGTCGAAGTGTCCGAGATCTTCTCGGCCCCTCCATAAGATAAGATAAGATGCAGTTGTAAATCTCATGCAAAAACAGCACCGTTTCGTGCCTTGCGCATCAGAAAGCCAACTTCAGGGCGGCTCAGAACTTTGGCGAGCACTATAACTATAATTTTTCGTCTGATTATACTTTTTATTTTTATAAGTAAGAACATCAATCGCGTTCGGTTCCGTTCCACGGCATAGATGGTGTATTAAAACGGTTTACTCGGTAAGTGACTCTAAAAAAAAATAACAGTCACGATTTTTTTATAGTAATAATTTGCACGTTTTTAGTTTCATTGTACCAAATTTAAAAAATCAAGTGGCATGCCACAGAAATTTAAAACCGCGCCATCTATTGAAATCAATTTTAAATGATCCGTTCAAATATTCTTTGAAATGTGAATTGAGAGATCAATATTCCATAATTTAAACAAGAACATAAATTTTTTATGATTAATTGTAAAAAAATATAATTTTATACACAATTCATTACCAAACCGATGCATATCGCGCTATCTATTAGAACTATATTATCTTTCTTAGCGCTGAGACCCCGTGCCAATACCTACTGCTTATGACTATGGATTTTACCATGATGCCCTTATAACCAGTAAAAATTTACATAGAGTACCGAAAACATTATCTTGTTTGCTATCATTTATCAGTAGGTAAATATTAGGAGCAAAAATGTTTGATATTACTTGTAACACAAGTTATGTCATAGTTTCATTTGATCTTGCGAACATTTATAAGATACTAGCGGACGCCTCGCGGTTTCACCCGCGTAGTTCCCGTTCCCGTGGGAATATAGGGATAAAAAGTAGCCTATGTCACCCGGGGATAGTTTAGTTTCCCAACGGTGAGAGAATATTTGAAAGAGTCTACAAGGAACATACATACATACTTTCTCTTTTATCTATATATATAAAAATGAATTCCTATTTCCCTTGGTCACGGCATCACGCGTGAACGGCTGGACCGATTTCGCTTATTTTTTTTTGTTGCGTTTGTTATTGTTAGGAGAAGGTTCTTATGAAAAAAAAAAGATACTAAAAAATTGGCCAACCTTACCTACATAGGTAGGGTAGGGTATGTAGGGTAGGGTAGGGTAGGGTAGGTAAGGTAGGGTAGGGTAGGTAGGGTTGGGTAGGGTAGGTTAGGTAGGGTAGATGCATGTTTGGTGTTTTTATGGCAAAACAAAGTTTGCCGGGTCAGCTAGTATATATATAAGATAATAGATTTACCATGGTGCAAAGTAATTTATAAATACTAGTTCCTTCTCCATGAAGGCCTCAAACGTTTCTTCTGATATCCTGGCTACTGGCAAGGCTTTCTTTTTCTTCAAGAATTTGTCAGGGTCATGATTTTCAGTTAGCAGCATTTTTTCCACATATCCTTTTAGATCATCAATTGTTTCTGCTTCTGCTACACCCATCTGTAAATGAATTATTGTTTGTTTTTAAAGAAACTCGGTATACAGTGTGTGTTTGCACATCTGTTAGTTCAGCAATAATGAAGAATTTTTTATTTTTTATTTACTTGTTTTACTTCACCTTCACACTATACAGGGTGTGTCTAACACCGACGCGAAAAAAAATACCTTGGCATCAGTACATGATTCTGAACCCCCATTCTGCCTAAAAATTAGGCAAAAGCTGACAAAAAAATTCCAACACTAGGAAGTTTTTTATTTTTTTGTTTGTGTACCATAGGTGAAATAATTTTTTAAATCGGTCCAGTAGTTTCGGAGCTTGTTTGTACCGAATAGGCTCCGAAACTACTGGACCGATTTAAAAAATTCTTTCACCTATGGAAAGCTACATTATGGCGGAATAACATAGCCTATAATTTATTAAAAAAAAGATAGAGATTCTTATCAAAATTGCAATGATGTATCCAAAGTAGCGAAATTTTGCCTATAAAAATCATTATTTGGCTTGCGCTGAGAAAAAACTATTGATGATACATAAAAATTATGTACTACATGATTAATATAGAATATAATAAGTTATAATAGCAGCTTTTGGGTTCTAAAATTTAATTAGATCACCGCCGCGCCGCACCGGTAGAAACAAGAGTTGGTTACATTCGTATTGCAGTATTCATTCTTATTCAAATAAATAGTTTAACAAATTGGTAGGTAGGGTAGGGTAGGTGGGTATGTTGGGTAGTGTAAGTAGGTTGATAGGTAGGGCAGGTGGGTAGGTATCCAGCTGACGGGTTGCGAAGGCGCGGGGGACAGCTATTATGAAATAATCTTACAATTCTGCCATTGACTATCCACATGAGGTATGGATACTGTTTGATGTCGAAAGTCTTGCAGGTCATCTCATTGTCCATGCAGTTCACTTTGCCAATTTGGATGTACTCATTGTGTGCATACTGTACTGCAAAATCTGCCCATATTGGTGCCAATTGCTGAAAATTTTGAAAAATTTTAACATAGCAATACTAGCCGGGCGAGCACGGCCTTCTGTGACAGGCTTGAATCACGCCTTTTATCACGGTTTTTACTACCAAACTGTGATAAAAATGTGTGACTCAAGTCTGTCATTTTGTCACAGTAGGCTGTGCTCCCCTGGCTACTTATTATTATCTCTCCTATCACCTAACAGAGAAGGCACAAACATTAATCACCTTGCTTGCTCAATGTATTTTAATATAAGATTTTGTTTTTTATTGCATTTAAACTAAGCAATATTGTGAAAGAATTTTCTATTACAATTATTTATGGCTACGTTATCCATATTTTTATAGCTATATTCAATTGTCTTGCATTATGCATTAATAATTGCATTGCGTTGTTAATTTTACTGTCAAGAATTGCATTTCATGACATAACTTCAGCCTTGAATTGATATGTGCAATAAGTAGCACAAACACATAAGATTAAATTATTGTTATTGGTATTAAAACACACTAGTTGATGCATGTGTTTCAGATAGCTCAGAAATATCAAATCTATCTAATCTGCTCCTGAAACAGTTCAGTGTGGGTGCTGCCACAACACTTTCCAGGAGCATATTCCATGTTGTTACAGGTCTGTTAGGCAGGAATTGCTTGAAACAGTTCTTTAAATTCTTTAAATGTATTTAATCATTTACCTGTGATGCCTTACACCATGGAGCATAGAACATGATAAAATGTTGCCCTTTTGAAACAAACTTCTCAATATTTTGGTCATTCAAATAGGTCATACCACTGTATGTTTTCACCTCTCTGGATTCCTTCTCATAATCTAAACCCTGAAAATTAAAATAAATATAATAACTGTTTATGTTTAGTTATGTGGGCCGTCTGACCATAGATAGGCTTAGTGAACTTTCGCGCATGTACAATCGTGCACACACGTGAAGAAAACAGCCATTTGGTTCGTAAAGTATGTTCTGCGCAACCACTTGGCGCTAACTTCAGACGGGTCACGCCTCATCGGTCGTACTGTAGCAGTCATAATGGACTGTTGAATTGAACAGAGTATAAACAAATTACTGTCCTCTTTATAAAAAGTTTAGGCCTTGTTATTGAAAAACTTAGTGACTCAACTCCCATAGCATATCCCACAGGAACTATGCATCTTTTTAAATAAAATCTATTCTATGACATCCAGGTATAGAGTAGCTTTCTCCCTTTCAGATCAAATAAAAAGTCAAGATGGAATGTTGCAATCAACAACGTGACGACAGTTAAAACTACGCCTTGCCGTACACACAATTACACGTACAACGAAACTACGCCTTAGCTTGTCAGTCGAGCTTTTGATCTGAGTAATTGGGTCAGTATATTTACAAATTACAAACAAACAATTTTATCGCTTTTTCTAGTTCATAGCTTCTAGACTAATAGAAAAAAGATGATTTATGCTGTCCACTATGTGGACTGATGACCTGGTGAAGGTTGCGGGGATCCGCTAGATGCGAGGCGCACGGGAAAAATGGCGTATCAATGTGCCGATACTTGGGGAAGGCTATGTTCAGCTGTGGACGCCTTTCGGCTGAAATGTTGATGATGGTGTCAGATGTCTAGGCTTTTGAAAATTAGATTGATTGCTTACCTCTGATTTCATAGTAAAAACTTCACTTAAAAATAATGTCAGGGATGGTAAGTCCCTTGTTCCCTTATACTCTACTGGTGTAAATGTGTTCTTATGGAAGTATAGTAGCGTTGGGTATCCTGGAATTTATTAAGGATTAAAATAATTTCTCCTTTCTCCTCCCACATAGAAGAAAGCCTATGTCTTAGTAGTCGAAACATTATATTCTTGTTTCTACTAAATTTAAATGGATTGATTGATTTATCGCACAGCACAAAAATGACAAGAAAAAGCAAGAGGATTGCATTAAACATTTTCTACTGCGCAGCCATTGTAGCCAACTTCAGGGCGGCCAAGAAGTTTGGCGAGAACCTTATTTTAGTTTGATTTAAAAAAAAGTAGGTAGTAGTGAATTTCTGTATAGTAGTCACAGTGGATCTTAGTGTCTCTGAAGTTGGCTGCAAGACCCTGCACAGTTGTTATTTTTATATCTGCCTCTTTCACTTGCTTACATTTGTTGCATTGTCATATCTCGCTTATTCTATGCAGTAGTTATCCTCGATGACAAACTGTTTATTGCACAATGGTTCATAGAGCCAACATCAGAGACACAAAGTTCTGCTGTGACTACAGTAACTGAGAGAGAGCAAATATTCGAAAACCAAATGCGGTTTAGCTTAGAGTAATATGTTACATTTGACTGTCATAGATAGACACTACTACTGGTTTATAACAAATCAACAATAACACCACAACCTTGAGATCAGAATAGTGCAGAAAGAAATGAAAAACTTAATGAAATCATACAGGAACAGACTGGATTAGCTACGCATTTAATGAATAATGATGCAACATTCAAAAAACTAATAAGAAAGTGCCCTAAAGATATGTAGGGAATATAATAAAAAAATAAAGGGCACAAGCCACTGAACTGACTGCCCTCCAAGACAAATGATACATTCCTAACCTTAAGCTGAATGTTTGCAAGAAGCTGGACAGATCGCAAGATCACAGAAAAAAATATATATATATATGTTTCATACACAGGTGTAATCTAATTATAAATCGCCAAGTACCTGTGATGTCGTTCTCGTTACATAATTTGTAGTGTATTGTACAGTCAACTTGGGCAATAGCAAACTTTGAATCTTTTGTGTTGACTAGCTCAGCTAGTTCAGACCAAATTGGATGAAACTCTGTGCAGTGGCGGCACCTGAAAGTAGATTAATGTTACTCTACAGTCTACACTACAGAATACTGCTTACCGGCTTGTTTAGCCAGGGGGTCAGGGCTTTTATATATCCAAACTGAAGTACACAGATACTCTTATAGGACCAAGGTTATGGTATGCGCATCTAAAAAAACTCACCAGGGTGCGTAAAACATTACAAAATTCCCGTCCATTTCCTCTATTTGAAATTTTAGATTGTTTGCATTGTATTCATACACCGAACTTACAAAGCAGGGTAAAAATAGAAAATAAAACAGTACTATTCTCCTCAGCATTTTGGAAGATTTACTAGATATAATGTTTAAAGTTTATATATATATGAAGCCAAATATGAAATGTTATCATTGAAGAAATTGGTACTTAAATATTCTTATTCTTTTAGGTTGAACACGAACACCAATCACCACTTCACAACAAAGAGTAAAGTACTATACAGAGAAAGAGTAACAACTCTGTGGTAAAATTTGCATGTATGGAAAGTGCTGCCACCTGCAGTTTGGTGGGTGAACTAAGGTTCAAATATACCTCTACATACCTAGGTATGCATACTTACTATGAGGATTTACATTTTACTATTCATATTCAATTTACAGATTTCTCACTCAACTTGTCCTAGTATTTTTCTCATGTTTAGAAAGAACTCTTGCTTCTCTATCGAAGACAAAAGTAAAAAACTGAGAAATCAGGACAATTTGTAGAGCAAGTCTGTATTAAGGTATAATCAATTAAATTAAATAATAAAATGAAAAATTATTATTAGAAAAATTAATATTTATTAGTTTTATATTTATTAAAATACATTTGAGCTGCTTTTTTTGTGACATCCTCACCTTCGTATGTAATTTTACCTTCTAGTATTCTATTAATACACCTGCACCAACTATAAATAATTACATTTATTGTTGTATCAACAAAACATTGTTTAAATTTTTCTTTATGTGTTTCACAATCTAGAAAACTAAAATCGGTGAACAATTCAATGAAGGCTTTTATTCGTTCTTTTATATTCTTTTTGTGGCAATCATTATTTAAAAATGCAACAGTTGTTTCTTGTATTTCCTGGAAACAAGCTACTAAGCAGTCGGAGGGATAGCAAAGCCACTTCTTATTTTCGCTATATTCTCTGGCACGTATATATTTGTATATTTCATTGTCCGAATTGCCTAGTAGCTTGCTTTTACAATTTTTACAACCTTTGACGACTTTTTGCAGACACTTCGTCAAGGCCCACCCACAGACATAAGTTCTTTGATCAGCCCCTGAATCAGAAATATTTCTTGTATTTTGCATTACATTCAGAGGCTGATCAATTAAAATACTTTGGGATTGCAAGGGAGCATTACTTTTTGCTTTATTATTCAGAAAAAAGGTCAGTGATTGCAAACATTCGTTGGAATCCTCTTCGCAATTGGCGCCTACAGAATGATTCGTGCTGAAATTATTTAACAATAAAGTTTTAAATGCTCCCTCAAATCCCACACAGTTAGGCGTAACATTTCGAGCACCCAAACTTCGAACACTTCCAAAGAAATTTTCGAGTGGGTCTTGATTAAAATTGCGTGTCAGCATTGCGTCAAAAGAATATTTTTTTTGTAATAATTGCCAAATCGATTTAAAACCTTCGATTGTTCGTATGAAATTATTTAAAGTTGGTACAGACTTCTCGATTTTCTCCTCATCACTTTTTTTCACCATAAATTTGGCAGTTTTTAACATTTTTATGGCATCTTGCCATAACATGTGATGAGGAGAATTTCGCTTTACAGCAGCTCTATATATTTTACCATTTTGCGGCGTAAAACATGACGCGTTAAATGAGTCGAATAATTTATCAATTAGCAAGATAAATGGTATTAGATCCCGACATTCTGAGGGACAATCTCCTCTTTCAACTACAATATCGGTAGCAACTGCCACACTAAAACTTAATACTTGAGCTGCATTTTTAACTCTCATTTTTTTTATTTTGCTGGGATCCAAGTGTTCATTGGTCAAGTTGTGCAGCATACTTAATTCTCCACGCGACTTATCGGCTTCAAACACCCGCTGGAAGTATTCCCACTTTACAATTTTTAGGTCATTTTCGTGCACGTAATGCATTTCTTTATTTATTAAATTATTTCTAATTCCTTTTAACAGGTGAGGAACATCAAACAGCGGGATTACTTCTTTATTGTTGACAAGAATTATGTCCTTTCGCCATTCTTTTCCTGCATGGAAATATGCAGTTTTGGCTTCGGAGATTAAGCTATTTATAGTGCTTACATTTGCCGAGCTTTGGTCGCATACAGTTGCGATTATCTTTAGACCAGTAGCTTGTACTTTAGCTATAACATCTACTAAAATTTCTTTTAGTTTTGATGCTTTTAAAGTTTGCGTAAAGTAGTAAGCTACTGGTTGTTTATAATTTTTCCTTACACCTTTGACCATGAACACCAAAACATGATTGGCAATATTTTGCGTCTTACAGTTCCCATAGTTCTCAAAACCTACAAGATCGTCTGTGTACACATTGTAATGGATGTGAGGAGATATAGACATTTCATCAAATACTAATGTACACAGACGATCTTGTTGCAACATTTTCGACACTGTGGACTTTAACTCTTTAAAAACAATTTCATTTATGCCTGGAGTCAATTTTACTTGAGCAAGCAATGACTTCAGGACTTTTTTGGATGGTAAAGTAAAATGTTTGCACATTAACTTGTAGGCTTTAGGGCTTTTCTTAAAAATTGAAAGTGATAAAATCTTTTCTTCCTGAGTAAATCTATGACCCTTCTTTTTCTTCCGTCCTTCTATGCATTGCATTCGAGTAAATAACTTGGCTGACTCAGTCATGTTTTGAGATAATTTCTCAAAATCCCTGTTAGCATTTTGTTTTTGAATTTGCTTAATGCGCAGCTTGTTAGTTTTAAGTTTTTGGCGCAATCTCCTTATTTCATTTTGCATTTGTCTTGCTGTTCTGGCACACTGCATTTCAGCCTTTTTCTGCAGATACTCGAAAGTTTTACCTGAAAGATTAAAATTTAAATTTTAAAACATACATACTATTTATGATATTCAGGTACATTAGATAAAATTGCTCATAAAGAGACTAAAGATTTGCTAAATTCTATGAAATATGTGTGGTGGAATAATGGATGGTAAATATAAATAAAAAATTGGTCTTTTTTTGTAGCCTGTAGCAGGTCCCAGTGCTGACCAAAGGCCTCCCTTTTTACCTTTAAAACTTAAATATTTCAAACATGTAAATTCCCCCAATTTTTATTATACATAATTCAAAAGTGTAAATTATAATAAACCTCAAGGTCAGTGTTGCATTAAATCTTTATCTACCAAGAGTTTGGATAAAATCGAGTTCCAAGGGTTTGTGGTTAAGAAACAACAGCATGGGTCAATCGATCAAAGATTAAGCTACGCTTGGCGCGGTTGGTCCATAGATGGGTGACCATCCATCCCGTTATGGATAATCAGAAGCCCAAAAGTTTTACAACCAGTCTTATGAAGGGGTATTGTGTAGCAGTTACTGGGTTGTGGAGGTCAGATAGGCAGTTGCTCTATGTAAAATGCTAGTATTCAACTGCATCTGGTTAGACTGGAAGCCGACCCAAACATAATTGGGAAAAGGCAGATTGGATAAACTTAACATTACACATCATGTAAATTAAATGGATCAACAGCCTAAAACATTCCACTGCTGGGAAAAGAGATTATGTATGCATAATTAGTGTGTGATTATTTTGTAATGTTATTTTAATAATTATTTAATAAATTTGGCAATAATATAAATATTTGCACACCTTATTAGGTAATGATACAGTGTACTTTATTATATCTATTTGTAACATCTGTTTGAACCTACCTGTATTATGCAAATAAACAATTTGATTTGATTTGATAAATTAAAGCAGTTAGATAGTGCTGTGTGTATATAAAACAAACAAACTGACAGACCTCTTCACATTTATAATATTAGTGATAAAAAAAACAAAGTACCTGGATCAAATTTTGTCAATGGTGTGCGAGCATAGTACTCTTCACTTGATGTCAAACAGGTAGATACAGATGGCCCTGAGAATTCTGCAGAATCAACGGCAGCTGAAGGTCCAGAGGTAGATCCAGATGGCACCGAGAATTCTGTAGAATCAACAGCAGCTGAAGGTCCAGATCCAGATGGATCTGGTAGGTGTTTAGTTTGAACCGATGGCCCAGGCAAATTGGTGATATCAATCAGAGGTCTGGCATGACCAGACTGTCTTCTAGGCCCACAGTAGCTATGGTCTGTCTCCACAAAGGTACTGATTGTTTGCTGAACACCTGTAACATAACATTGCAATATTATCATCAGTTGAATTACCAATTCTTTTTTTTTTTCAATATACTAATTCAGCTAGTATTTTGAGTAGCTGTCTAGTTTGCCCATCCTTAGCCACCCTTCAGCCAGACGATTGAAAACAATGTCAGCTTACAATGTGGTGTTTTGATGTGAACTCTGTGTAATGCAACTAAGATGTTCCATTTTTACTTCTTAAAATAGTTCTTTTTACTTCAGTTGTAAATAGTTTCTTTTATGTACTTGTTATCTGACGAGCAGAACCAATTGATTGCTAATCTGAATCAAATTGGTATGTATTGGTAAATTTAGTTTTGTCATAAATATTGAATTAATTTAATTCTACTTACGATTCAAATTAACTGTTGGTATTGCTGAACAAATGAGATGACCTCCAGTTGTCTTGAATGTGGGATCAAAATGGTGATCACATATTCTTTTGTTCTTATAGATTTTCGTATGGTTACGTTCTCTAACCTTGCTGCCAACAGCCGCTATCCAAGCAGCGAACAAATCAGGGCGGTTGTCAGGGTTTGGGAACCGGTGAAGGGGTACACCGTATGTAACTGAAAATGGAGCGAAATTCATGAAAATCAAAATATGACTAAATAAAATGAAATTATGGAATAACGAATAAAGAATTCTTGCTTATATTAAAGGTAATATGGTACGGTATGGTAATAAACACTTACCTAAAGCATCACAGCCAAAAATACAATATTTTCTTCGGAGTTCACTCATGATAACAAAACGACAAAAATGACCAACGAAAAACAATAACAATAAGTGATAACAATTCTATGAAATAAAAACAAAACAAATAACAGTAACAATTAACAATTTCAACAGAATTATCAGAAATAACAGAAATAACTCGGGAAGCGCATCAACGTCGGGAAAGCCGGGTTGACAACTAGAATAATATTCGACGATGACATTAGTTTGACAATCTGTCAAACAAGACAAGATGGCTGCCAGGTTTTTTTTATCCCACCAAACTTCAGATGTCGCTGTCGTCTATGGAAATTGATGACAGATCTAAGTGTGCCCCCCCTGCTTCACAACAAATCAAATGAAATGAAGTGCGAGTGCATGAAGTGTCAAGCAAGTGATTGATTTTTTTCACCACAGATGACTATAGCAAGGAATCGATAAGTTTCCTTCCTTGATATTCCATAGACTATAGACTACACCTGTACACTAACGAGCTATTATTTTTTTCTTTTAATTAAAATGCAATTTGTGTACTAAATTAGTTTCAAAACCTTAACTAACATTAAAAAAAACACATTATTTGAATACGATTTGATAAAAAAGTTAAAATCACAATAAAATACAGAGCATCGACAAACGTCACTATGCCGTAGCTTTTATGAACATACAAAAGAATGTGGTAATTCTTCAAAATGGTCGCTTTGTATGGTTTGCCAACTTGCATGTCTGTGTTTCAGAGTTCTTTGTTTTCGTAATTCATTGGATATTATTATATTTATGGAAAAGTTTATGCAAATTCTCAGTTGTTTAGTTCGGATATGAACATTGACATTGTTATCAAAATTTGTGGTGTACGAGAAAGATGTCATCGGTAATGTGAGAGCTCTCCGATAGAATTTTTATTTTACGAGACTATGACGTTTGTGATTCCGAATAAGATTTGCAGAAAGTGAAAAATATCCTGGTAAATTGATATTCTATTATATATTTCAAATCAGCGCCTATAATTAGTTAAACATAAGAAACAAAGCTGACTCTAATTTTGGCATTCCACAGTACTATGTCATGATTGATTCGTGTTGAACATTCTTTTGGTTTGTAATGAACCAACAGCATTGACTGGACGAATGTTAATTCAGAATGTTATTTTATGAAGCTTTATTCATGCTACACGTAATTTTTGGTTATGATATTATGTGTATCTGTTAAAGATTGTTATTCTTGTTGATAAAATAATGTCCAATCCACTAAGACTTCAGTTTTGTTTGTGATAGCTTATTAGAACTCTATCGAGTGTTTATTAATTGTAATACAAGTGATATTGTTTTTCTTTTCAGTACAGTAAACAAGCTCTCAAAACATTGGATGTCTGTAATATGTTGACAAAAACCAGGCATTGAAAAGAAGCAAAACAAACGAATTTAAACACAATCTGGAGTACAAGTTGACAGACAATATTTTAGTGTATAATAAATGCAATTGTGAACAGTGAACATGAGTGTAGTCAGAAGGCGGTGTGTGCTCGTGTGATGGGAGGGGTCGGGTGAGAGGTGAGGCGCACGGGCGCGGGCGCGGGCGCCATGAACCCGCCGGCGCCCCGCCAGGCGGCCGCTCGCTCCGGCTATCATCAAAAGGCGCTTGCCCAGATCCGCAACTCACTATTACCATTTGCTAACAATGGCAACTCAGAGCCTCCTGGCTCGTCAGCAGCCAGCACCGTCAGCTCCGGTGTTAGCTCTGGCTTCAGCTCATCATCAGGAAATGGGCTTGATAAAGATTTAACTGCACTACCGCAGACCTTAAATCAACTGATTGCTTTGGGATTTGATGAGGTAAGTACTAATATTATTGTTTACTTTTGAAACTCTAAACCATTGAATATTTATACTGAGAATTTGTTTTTAAACTTTAAATTGATATTATAATCAGAAGATAGTGCTCTTGGCCTGGCTACTTAGGACTATACAGGTTGTTAAAAAAAAAGTTCAAATCCATACATTAAATGCACATAATTATGTGTGCTAAGCGCTAACATGAGAGTAGGTATCACTAGGCCAGATATCATGATCATGACTGTTTTTTTTATTCAGTGTAGTGTGTTAGAGAAAAACCAACCACCTTTTTGTTTTACTATTTTATACATTGAATATTGGGGTGGTGTCCTCAACACCATGTCCAAATCCATATTTTACACATGTGTTGGTCTATACCAACTTCTGTGTCTTCATCAATATAATGATGTCAGTTATACAAAGATGAAAGATTACTTACCCTCTGCAGACATTTTTAATGTATATCCTATCTCGGGATACAGTAGCTCTATCTATCATAATAACAAATATACCACTGTAATGCTAAATGACTACTACAGGGTGGCAAAAAGTCCGGGATCAAATGCAACTAGGCTTTAGATGGGGTCATTAGCTGCAAAATATTGTTCTACGGGCGGTCCATCATGTCAACCCCTGCAGAGTTATAATTTATTTTGTGTTTTTATGAGAAATTTACTTTTTTTTACTAATTCTTATTAAAATTCGAAAATATCTACATCCTGTATCTTTATAATAATTTTCACTAGATTGGTACTGATGAGTCCTTGCGTTAGACATGCTATTTATGATTGTTTATTGGGTGTGTTGAAGATAATATTAAGTATTATGATTTTTTTAATCATAACTTTTTATTTACTTCGGACCCCACTGTGAAAAAAGAATACTCTACTGAAAAGTGACCCTGTATTACAAGTTTTGGCGCATTAAATAGGGATTCTGAAAAAGTATAAAATAAATTAAACACAAAATAAATTATAACTCTGCAGGGGTTGACCTTAAGGACCGCCCGTAGAACAATTTTTTGCAGCTGATGGCCCCATCTAACCCCTAGTTGCGTTTGATCCACGGCTTTGTAGCCACCCTGCATATACAAAACAAATTGTTTGTAATATGTAACATAAACAAGCTTTGACTTCTTTTTTTTTTGTTATATATAGGCTCGTGCTTGACCACTATCTCACCTAAGAGTTAATACCTAATAGCCTCATAAGAGTTAATTAAGTAAAATCTGTGAAAAAATTAAATTTTTAGTAGTGAAATTATGTTATTTCTGTTCAGAATAAAATACAATATTATAATATTAATATATTGTCAAGGGCACTGCAACCCAGTTACTGGGTTTTGGAGGCCAGCTTACTTAGCTGCAGTTGTCAGTTAAATGAAGCCAACCCTAACATAGACAGGGACTGGCTGCTTGGAGGTTACAGATGAATAAAAATTAAATTTTACGTGTCTACAAAGGATTTGAGTCTAGAATGCTAACCATAACTGGTATGTTGTTTCTTATATAGGTATAATTTTAAAGTTACAACTTTTTTTTACAGGACCCAGCTGTAAGAGCATTAAAATATGCTGGAGGGCGATTTGATGCAGCATTAGATTACCTGTCAAAACAACAGGAATCTATCAATGGAGTCCTCAAGACAAGTAATTTAAATGCCCTGAACTCCAAACTTATAAGAAAACCTAGTCTAGAGCGTGAAATTAATCTCCATAGAGGCAGTCCTGCACTTGATTCTGGTGCAGGCAGCTCTCGGTCCGACAGTCCGCGACAGTCGGACGCACCTCCCCTTCCTCACGAGAAGTTGAGCCGGCAGTACTCGCCGTCCGGTTTCTCCGAGCCGCCACCCCCTCCTCCTCCGCGATGTCCGTCCACGCCGCCGGTGATGCCGTCCGTGCAGCAGCTGATGAAGCGCATGTCGCCCGCACCGCCGCTGCCGCCCGCGCGCGGCACCAGTCCGGTGGCGGCGGGCGCGCCCACGCCGCCCGCGCGTCAGCCCATGATCGTGCAGAACGGGCCTCAAGTGCAGCAGCAGTTAACGCAGCAGATCCAGGCTCTCAACATTTATCAGTCATCAGGCGGCGGCGCAGAACTCCCGCCTCCGTACCCTCTCTCGGGCGTGCCGCCTCCTCCGTCGTATTCGGTCTCGATGCAGAATCGCCAGAGTCCCACGCAGTCTCAGGACTACAGGAAAAGTCCATCGTCGGGGATCTACTCGGGAGGCACCTCCGCCGGGTCGCCGAGTCCGATTACGGTGACGCAATCGACCGGCTCGGCATCGGGGATGACTCGCCCTACGCCTATTCAGGCGTGGACTGCGAGACAAGCGGTGCAACCTCCCATTATAATGCAGTCCGTGAAGAGTACACAAGTTCAGAAGCCGGTCCTGCAGACTGCCATAGCGCCTGTTGCCCCTCCGCCTGTCGCGAGCTCGGCCGCGCAGCCTCCTCCACCTTCATACGCTAGTTCTATTCAGCAAAAGCAACAGGCGCAGACACCGCCGAGCTACCCGCTGGCCCCGAAGCCATCGTCGCCCGGGTCCACGCCACCAGTCATCCCGACCGCGACCACTCCCACCGTCCCCACCACAGAGCCGCCGAGCTACGCGATCACCATGCAAGCTCTGGCCGTGCAGAGAGGAATGCATCCCATTCCACCGCCGCCGTATGGTAATCAAAACGATAACACGACTACTGTCAACTCCCACCACTCGCCTTTACATAAAAAGTTCTCAAACACAGGTGAAGCTTCCCAGGTAGAAATTAAATGTCCAAACCAAAATTGTACGAACAATCTTCTTAAAGATAGTGTTGCGGCATCTAGCTCGGATAAGAGTTCGAATGGTTCATCTGAGCGTCGACCCAAAGGTGTAGAAAAGATAAGGCATCAGTCACCTATACCAGAGAGGAAGAATATTAGTAAAGAAAAAGAAGACGAAAGGAGAGATTGTAAAGTCAGAAACTATTCGCCTCAAGCTTTCAAATTCTTCATGGAGCAGCATGTCGAGAACATTTTAAAGTCTTATAAACAGCGAACCTTTAGACGAATGCAGTTGGAGAAAGAAATGACGAAAATAGGTCTTAGCGCGGAAGCGCAATGTCAAATGAGGAAGATGTTATCTCAGAAAGAATCCAACTACATTAGACTAAAGAGAGCGAAAATGGACAAGTCTATGTTCACGAAGATAAAGCCGATCGGTGTCGGTGCCTTTGGGGAAGTGACGTTAGTAAGGAAGATTGATACTAGTCATCTATATGCCATGAAGACCCTTCGCAAGGCTGACGTGCTGAAGCGGAACCAGGTGGCGCACGTGAAGGCCGAGCGGGATATATTAGCGGAGGCTGACAACGAGTGGGTCGTCAAGCTTTACTACAGCTTCCAAGATAAAGACAATTTATATTTTGTGATGGACTATATACCTGGTGGTGATCTGATGTCTTTGTTAATAAAACTGGGTATCTTCGAGGAAAGCCTCGCAAGGTTCTATATCGCGGAGCTGACGTGCGCTGTGGAGAGTGTTCATAAAATGGGCTTCATCCACAGGGACATCAAGCCCGACAATATTCTAATAGATCGTGATGGCCATATTAAATTGACTGACTTCGGTTTATGTACGGGATTCAGATGGACGCATAACTCGAAGTACTATCAAAGAAATGGTGAGCATATTTTATATTTGATTGAATAAATCAAAACTATATCTCTAAATCTATTTAGAACTGCCTTCTCTTGCACATAAAATTAGTAGACGAAAATCGAATAATATCATCTTTGTTTTCGTCATGTTTAGTTACCCTTTTCTTGCTATTCCAGATCACGGACGGCAAGACTCGATGGATCCTGTGGACGGTGAGTGGGGCGCCATGGGCGAGTGCAGGTGTCACCAGCTAAAGCCCCTGGAGAGGCGACGCAAGCGGGAGCATCAGCGGTGCCTCGCGCACTCGCTGGTGGGCACGCCCAACTACATCGCGCCCGAGGTGCTGCAGCGCACCGGCTACACGCAGCTGTGCGACTGGTGGTCCGTCGGCGTCATCCTTTACGAGATGCTCGTCGGCTCACCGCCCTTTCTAGCCTCCACACCCGCCGAAACGCAACTCAAGGTTGGCTATTCAGCTTTAATCTTCATTATAGCCTTTAACTTTATTACTTTTATCAACCATTTTTTTATTTCACAGGTTATAAACTGGGAAAGCACCCTTCATATTCCGGACGCTGCCAAGTTATCCCCCGAGAGCAAGGATCTAATCCTGCAGCTGTGCTCCGGTCAGGACACTCGGCTCGGCAAGGATGCCAACGAGGTGAAGAACCACCCGTTCCTGCACGGCATCGACTTCGACAAGGGGCTGCGGAGACAGGTGGCGCCGTACATCCCGCGGATCGACTACGCCACCGACACGTCCAACTTCGACCCGGTGGACCCCGACAAGCTGCGCAACTCGGGCAGCTCCGACTCCAACAAGTCGGACAGCGAGCTGCTCGACAACGGCAAGACGTTCCACGGTTTCTTCGAGTTCACGTTTCGGCGGTTTTTTGACGATGGCTACACGAACAAAATCAATCTCGACGACAACGACAATCAGGGCCCCGTGTACGTGTAGCGAGACACCCACAGTGATAAAAGAGACACTGAGACTAACTTGTAGGATTTTTTTACAAAGTGTGTGTCTCTCTATTAAAACATTAGTTTTTGTAAACGTAACGAATATAACGTATTTAAAATTAATTAAAAGCCGTATTGTTAATAATCCCGGTGATAATGTTGTAATTTGTATCGTTATGTATTTGTAAGAGTAATCTTATTTCAGTGTAATATATGTAACGGATGGATCACAGTAGTGCATAGCCTAACTATGGTGCTGTGCGGCGGCGGGCGCGGCGAAGCGGCCCGCGTCGCTATATCTAATGTCCATTCAGTGTATACTATTTTTTGTAACTAGAGAAATTATTTATGAGATAAGAACAAGCTTACTGGAATTAGCGAATGATTGTCACTATATTTTCTTATGTATTTATCGAGGTAGGTCGCTTATATACATATAAAACGTTTACTTATGGTTCATTAACGTCAAGCATATTTAGTAAAACGTACTGTGCTTCCATTTGAATGTGTGCCTTAGAATTTCAATATTAACATTTTTACAATATATGTTAAAGAATTGTGATGGGTCGATCAGATAAATTTTTATAACTCGTAACGAAACAAAAGTCGATGCGTACTTCATTTGCTGTTGTTGAAGTTTTACTTCGATTTTTAATTTAGTTGAGCACATATTTTTGTGTTTAAAATATGCAAGATTTTGTAACTACCATTTAACTAACAATATCCAATATAGTCGCAAAGTAAATAACATATAATGAGAACAAAAGGCGTCTTAGCCGCCGTACAATAACAAACTGCTTGTTTGTGGAGTAAAATATGAGTCAGTTCAATTTTAAATTATTAAATTGTTTTATTCTGAAATGAATCATGCTTATAAGTGAATGAAAATAAAATATGGGAATTTTGTTAATTTTTTCTTTCATATCCTTGTTAAAAGAAGTGTTATTATGAAAATAAAAATAAGTGTTATTATGAAATGAATTATTCTGGTGTATGAAGTTGAGTATATTTAATATTTTTCTAACAAAGCCATTTATACAAAGTACATATTGCAAGTTTTAATAGCAAAATATCATTTTGTCAGTATGCTTAAGGGTCAATTTACATTGTGGCAGGCCCAAACAAGACGTATTAATCAAGGCTTCAACAAAAACTCTTGCACTCTTTGGTTGAAATCTTCAGCATACTTCAAATGAATGTGATGTTTGCCTTCTGGGTACAGATGAATCCTACAAAAACAAAATAAATACTATAGAAAAATCTTGCACAAGCATATGAAAGGTTTGTTTTGGTCTTAAGGCTTACCTTGATCCATCAATGTGAGTGTGTAAGTGTGAAATGTGACTACAGTCTACTAATTGGTCCTTTTGACCATACAGTATGTAAGTAGGACATTTTATATCTTTTAGAAGTTCAGAACAGATATTTCCATTTTTCTCTTTGACAATGGCTTCCTGTCCATCTACCCAATCCGCCCAATATTTGGGAAGTAGTTCTTCTCCATAAATCTCAATTAGAGGATCCCTCATTCTTTTCGACCACGCATTTGTATCCCTAATTTCTGTAAAGAAATAAACACTCGTAAAAATGCAAGACAGAAATAATATTCAAGGCCCAACTCACTTCAGAAAGAAAACTTACTCTTGTACATTAGTTCTAGTTCACTGGGCAAGATAAAGGAGTTGGAGCTCCAAACTACTAGCTTTTTGACGGCATCTTGGTACTTAGCAGCATGGATTAAGCTTGTGGAGCCACCGTCACTGAACCCTAATACAGAGTATTTGGGAATATTCAAGGCCTTGAAAAAAAATGTGAATGTTTTTAGAACTAAAAAACAATATTAATGTCTCGCCAAACTGAAGCGAATCCAGTTCCGGATGCAGGATGAAATTCGCTGCGTCTATTATGTCAACCAACCAATTATACGCGATACGAACACCTTACAAGCTATGGAGCAGGTGTTCAAATTGGCGCGAATATCGCATGACTTTCTAATCTTATAAACAGTCGTCGCGCGCAGTCTCGACTTGGGGATTCGCCTCAGTAAGACAGACTAAAGTTTCAGGCTACCTTCATTAATTCATAAGCCATGTCGGCATCCTTTTCATAGAAGTCTGTAGTAAACGTTTTTAATGGTGGTCTGCTCTTGCCATATCCTGGGGGATCCCAAACTACCATAGTGAACTTTTCACGGTTGAAGTTCTCAACTTGAGGTTTTGCCTCGGTCCATATTGTGCCCAAAGCGCCAGGCAAGAACAAGATATGGTGATCTCCATGACCAACTTTTACATAATTAATATTCCAGTTATTGATCTTTATTTTTTCTTCCTGAAAGTTAAATGTAGTTTATAAATAAAGTTTTCCATGTACCGTATTATAACATAGGCCATGGGTTAACTTTATAAATAACAATAGTTTATTAGACTTTAGACTAACGGATTATATTATCAGTGTTAAAGTAATTTAAATTAAAAATTAGGTTACAAAGTACCGTAACTACCAGGCTAATAACAGTAGGTAAGTTTAACAATTTTATTATAATTTAAATAAATTACCTTAGGAACTGCCGACGTTGAGACAGCGCGACAAACATTTTTACCTATGTTAGTTAATGGTGAAACTATTTTTCTTAACAGCATGTTTTCTTGTGTAATAATTATGTTATAAGGCAATTTTTTAACGCAGCGTTTTATATACTCCTCTAGCAGCAGTGACTAACACTTTTTATCTGCTGTTATCTGTTATTTACAATAATACAGTTGAATCATTAGATTGCAGTCCTATCAGTACTGGGAGGTGTAAATCGGACTTTATCACCAAGGGTTAAGGAACAGAATGATAACGATAAGTAAATGACAGCAGGATAGCATTACTGTTCTTCATGAGAGAGACAAAGATAAAGAAAGTGATGCTAAACTTGGTAACAAGTTTTCAAATTCTTGAGACTTGAAACTAAATAATATAAATGTTGCCATATCTATAGCATCACATTTAAAAACATCATTATTATCTGTGATACAGTAATTAATACTATAACAAAACTTATTATAGTAAAATAAGTGTTATTATGAAATTAATTATTCTGATGTATGCAAATGAGTATATTTGATATATTTCTTACAAATCCTTTTGTACAAAATACATATTGCAACTTTTAGTAGCAAAATATCATTTTGTCAGTATGCTTAAGGGTCAATATACATTGTGGCAGGCCCAAACAAGTATTCTTATCTTAGTAATCAAGGCTTCAACAAAAACTCTTGCACTCTTTGGTTGAAATCTTCAGCATACTTCAAATGAATGTGATGTTTGCCTTCTGGGTACAGATGAATCCTACAAAAACAAAAGAAAATTATAGAAAATTCTTGTGCAGGCATAATTATATGAAAGTTGGATGTTCATTCTTACCTTGAACTGGTAATATGTGTGTGCAAATGGGAGACATGAACACTATCTACTAAAGGATCCTGCTGCCCATACAGTATGTATGTAGGGCATTTTATTTGTTTTAATAACTCAGAACAAATGTTGCCATCCTTAGTTTTGAAAATGGCCTCCATTCCATCTACCCACTCGGCCCAGTATCTGGCAAATAATTGTTCACCATAAATCTCAATTAAAGGTTCCCTCATTCTTTTTGACCATTTATTTATATCCCTAATTTCTGTAAAAAAATAAAAATAAACATTTTATTAGTGCTTAAGAAACTGGCCAAGTGCGAGTCGGACCCGCTCTTTAATTGTTCCGTACCATTATCGCAAAAAACGGCAAAAAAATCACATTTGTTGTATGGGAGCCCCATTTAAATATTTATTTTATTCTGTTTATAGTATTTGTTGTTATAGAGGCAACAGAAATACATCATTTGTGAAAATATCAACTGTCTAGCTATTAAGGTTCATGAGATACAGACTGGTGACAGACGGACAGACAGACAGACGGATCGTAGAGTCTTAGTAATAGGTTCCCATTTTTACCCTTTGCGTATGGAACCTTAAAAAGAGGTTAGTCAAGTTTTTTATGGCCCAACACACTTTGATGGGTTGTGAAAAGGTTGAAATACAATATTTTTTTTACTATCAGGAAAGTAAAGATTACATGCGGCAATAACCCTATAAAAATTGGGATAAGGGCAAGAAAATACTAACATAAGGACAATAAACTTACTCTTATACATTTCCAATTCATGAGGCAAGATAAAGGAGTTGGTGCCCCAAACCACAAGCTTGTCGACTGCTTCTGGGTACTTGGCAGCATGGATCAAACTTGTTATTCCACCATCACTAAATCCCAAAAGAGAGTACTTTGGAATTTTCAAGGCCTAGAATACATTCAATAATATAATATTTAATTATAAATGAATTTTCTTGCTTGGATATAAAAATCTTGTAGAAAAAATTTTTGTCAGTATTTTTTTTCGAGTAACATTTACTTTTTTTTGGCATCAATTTCATATCTACCTTCATGAACTCATAAGCTGTGTCAGCATCCTTTTCATAGAAGTCTGTAGTAAATGTCTTTTCAGGTGGTCGGCTTTTGCCATAGCCTGGAGGATCCCAAGCTACTAAAGTGATTTTCTCCCGGTTAAATCCCTCGACTTGAGGTTTTCCTTCAGTCCATATTGTGCCCAAGGCACCTGGCAAAAAGAGGGCATGGTGGGCTCCATTACCAACTTTTACATAGTTAATATGACAGTTATTGACTTTTATTTTCTCTTCCTGCAAGATTGTATAAATAAAGTTGAATGAGTTATGTATTCTGACGCTATGGAAAGATTAATGAGTACTCTTCACTACATAGTATAAAACAAAGTCGCATCCCACTGTCTGTCTGTCCCTATGTATGCTTAGATCTTTAAAACTTCGCAACGGATTTTGATGCGGTTTTTTTTAGTAGATAGTGATTCAAGAGGAAGGTTTATATGTATAATACACGCAGGCGAAGCCGCTGGCAGAAGCTAGTTCTAAATAAAAGTTAAGTTGGACTGTCGGATTCCGATTTAAGGAATACATAATTATTTGCATTTAAAATAATATGTAAGGATAATCCCTGATTGAGTCCTTCACCTGCCACACAAAAAGTATGATAGAAACTGCTGGTTACCTAACCGAAAATTTAATGAAAATATAAATTAAATTACCTTTGGAACTACCGCTGTAGCTAGAGCGCGGCAAACATTTTTACTTAAATTCGATATCGGTGAAGTTATTTTTCTTAGCAACATGATTTCTTTAGCAGTAAATTACGATTAAATCCACTTTTATTATATTTGCTAATAGCACTGGTTCATACGTAGTATCCTCTGTTATCTACAATGAATATAAACAGAACGTTATATTGTAGTCTTATCAGATAAAATATTATTGAGGTGAAAATTCAACTTTATTCATTATGAGCAGACAGAATGCAGAAGTCACGGCAAAACAAAATGACAGCAGGATAGCAATAGGAATTCTCAAATGAAGAGGAAGGATAGAGAAAATAATGCTAAACTTGCTAATATTTTTCCATGAACTAACGTTTATTGCTCAGAAGTTGGCGCCAATGTTGAACAAGGTCCTAAAAAAAGCGCACGGAAGCAAAGTTTGAATTTAAATTAATTTCTAATGCCGTCAAAATGCGATTAAATATAAAATTCAATATGCCGCAGTTTTGCACATCAAAGACAAAGACAATTTGCCATATTTGGAAAATATTCACAATAATCATATTGTAAATAAACTCGCGCTTTAAGGCAAAAGCTATGAAATTTTACATTTTGAGGACCTCGGTTTACACCAGCGCAGAAAATTCAAACGCGGCAGCTTTCATTGCCTCATTCAGTTTCATTTAGATTTGAACCCTTTCTTGTATAATAGTACAATGCAACTGGGCTAAGGCTTAGAACGCACTGCGATTTTTATTCGCGCGAATTTTTTCCGCCCATTCTGCAACCTATGGAATTTTACGAAGCTGCACGCATTGCATTAAAAATCGTAATGGGGTTTAGCAAAAGTTGCAAATGCCCACGTGTATAAAAACCGGCCAAGTGCGAGTCGGACTCGCGAAGGGTTCCGTACCATTATCGCAAAAAACGGCAAAAAAAATCACGTTTGTTGTATGGGAGCTCCACTTAAATATTTATTTTATTCTGTTTTTAGTATTTGTTGTTATAGCGATAGCGGCAACAGAAATAAATGTCTAGCTATCACGGTTCATGAGATACAGCCTGGTGACAGACAGACGGACAGCGGAGGGAATAGGGTCCCCTTTGGGTACGGAAACCTAAAAAGGACATTTTTCAACACATATTCGCGAAAAAATGTCAGAATCATAATATTTAGTAAAAAAATATTGTGAGAAAATATACTGCTCGCAGATTTTCTCACCTGCCTTGATTCTCTCGACCAGCCTGATTCTAAATGCAATAAGTACATTGAATTGGGCTACCTGCCGCCATATCTACGTTCTATATAGCACAAACTACGTAAGTGGTGGCGCGCCGCAGGCAGAGGCCACCACTTACGTAGTTTGTGCTATCGGTACACTATTTAACACCTTGATTTAGGCGCAGTTTTTGATTCGTAGTTAACTTAACCAATAGTGGCAACACACGATACTAACCAATGGTTGCAAATTTCGGTAAAATACCTTTGGCCCGTTGGTCAAATCAACAGATCAAAAAACTGGGCCTTACATGCAACAACCCACTGCCAGCACCACAGAATATTTTTGTATCCTACAAAAAACTTTATTCATATCAGAAAAACAGGACAACTTGCCATAGTCAATTTACAAATTTTATATTGCCAGCCATGTACTAGCCACAATCTTATGTATAGTCATCGGCACGTAACTTGGCAAGAGTCGTTAGATGCGCAGAAGTCGTTTTTTAGGTCTCCTGGGTAATGAAGCGGGACGCGGGGTACAAGGTCGCGCCGATCCGAGCGCGCGATTGGTGGCTCAGTCCACCCTTGCCTCCCGCACCACTCCTTCCCCTCCGTTCGCCCCCGATTACACTTGCGTGCACGAAGGTTGTACCCTTTGTTTATGTTGAGTTTTTGTTTGAAGTAGTTGTTATTGTTTTAAATTTTAATATTAATATCATTATATTAATATTACATATTAATATCATTTTAATAGGACACATAATGTTTAATATTAATATCTTTTTCGTTTTTTTTTTTAACTTTAACTGTATATATTTTATTTATAACACTTATTAAACTTCACCAATTCCTCTCCTTTATTTAACTTTCTTCTAAACATACATGATTAAAAATAAATGATGGCCATAACCATTGAAAAATGACAAGAAATAAAAGTGACTACTTTTTTGTGGCAATAAGTGTACGATGCGCGAACTTATACCCCTACTACCAAGGGCGTCGCCAAGGGGGGGCAGGGGGGGGCAGCTGCCCCCCCCTAGAGATTCTAAAAAAGTTGCCAAATGTAAAGCAACCAAAGTCCTAAGTCTTTGACTTGACTTGCTTGATTGATCATTCCCGTACGTCGAAACTCGAATGAATATTTATAAACCAAACCCAACAGATCGAACCGTTGTTGATACGAGTATCCAAAAATAGGCAAAAACCTTCTTTCCCGACACGGAAAAGCGTTGAAAATTTCGATCGCTCTTCCGTAAACAACGTGTACGGTAGAGTTGCGTAGCTTTACACGTTGGACTCTGAATAGTGCTCGCCAAACTTCTGGGCCGCCCTGAAGTTGGCTTTCCGATGCGCAAGGCACGGATCGGTACTGTTTTTGTATGATTTACTACTGCGCAGACATTGCAGCCAACTTCAGGACGGCCAAGATGTTTGGCGAGAACTATACCGATATTACTACAATCGCTGTAGATGTAAGGCTCGTACTACAAGTGAAAAGCTCCATGTGCTCTCGACTTTACCTACAATTCATACTTTTCTCATTCTCCATATCAACTTGCCCCCCCCCTGGGTCATCGGCTGGCGACGCCCTTGCCTACTACGCCAAAACCTTGCCAAGTTACGTGCCGATGACTATACAGGAGGAAATGTACCCTTGATGCAACCAATCTTTCTCAACTGAAAGATTCATATTTTTTTATAGTTGCGAAATTGATTTCAAGACAATTTCGTGATTTTCAATAAACTCAAAGACGGGCTCCTACTCCACCGCTTTTATGCACGATATGAAGTGTATTCGTACTCGTGCAGATATGGCGGCAGGTAGCCCAATTCAATGTACTTATTGCATTTAGAATCAGGCTGGTCGAGAGAATCAAGGCAGGTGAGAAAATCTGCGAGCAGTATATTTTCTCACAATATTTTTTTACTAAGTATTATGATTCTGACATTTTTTCGCGAATATGTGTTGAAAAATGTCCTTTTTAGGTTTCCGTACCCAAAGGGGACCCTATTCCCTCCGCTGTCCGTCTGTCTGTCACCAGGCTGTATCTCATGAACCGTGATAGCTAGACATTTGATGTATTTCTGTTGCCGCTATGACAACAAATACTAAAAACAGAATTCACATTCGAAACAGCGGGAGTGGCTCTTCTGTATACTTTCTATTTTTTGTGCCGATAGGTACTTGTTGATAACTATATGTTAGAGGTCAGGTCAAATAATACAAGACAGTAGTATTAAAATTTTATTATCAGTGTGACGCACGACACGCCCTAGCAAATAAACTAGCATTAAATGTTAAAAGCAAAGACGGTTCCTTAAAATAAATTAATCTTCTATTGATGCAATATTGTGACGGTTAACCCTACACAGACAGAGATGACAAAATAATTACTTGACATATACATCTACCAACCGACTTACAATAAAAGGATCACTTCTCTAAAGGAATACATATACAACCAAACTTTGGTTATTTTTCATTGATCCATTAAACCAAAATGCCTTGACGAAAAAGACAGCAAAGCGTCGAATTAAAATAGCTCCCGGCTACAGTTATTCTAGCAGTGCAAATGACTGCAGTGAAGATGCATATACAAATTAACAATAATACTATTTTATAGCTTACAAGTAAACGATTGAATAATAAAGGCATTGGAGATATTGTGTTATTTTTGTGTCAACATGTCAGTTATACACTTCGACATACAAATCAATAGTACGTCGACATACAGGCACCTCAAGCCTATGTGCATATATTGATCTCAGCACGTTTTAGCAAGTTAATATAATAAAAATATCTTTTTGTGATTTTAACTGCAAATCTATATAATTAGCACCACTTAGGATCAAACCAGTGATATCGGAGGCGGTGCTAAGTTTACACAAGACAGGAATTTAGCGGCGGAAGGCGGGGTGTACGCACACAGAAAGACCTCCAAACATGGCGTCATGTTTTCAGTATAATAAAATTCAGTCGAGTGCAGTACTGAGATCGCCTTAGAGCTTACACCTAACATAACATCGTCATACAGGAATTTGTCTGTTATGTTACGTTAGTCGCAAGTGCAGCGTTACTTATTAAGTTTATTATAGTTCTCCGGCGTGGCAGGCGTCTTCGTAACTCTTGCCCTTCTGTTCGGGGTCCAGCTTGATCATGTCGTCGATACGGAGGATGGTGATGGCGGCTTCGGTGGCGAACTTGAGCGACTTCACCTTGGAAATGGCGGGCTCGAGGACTCCGGCTGCTAAGTTGTCGCGTAATACACCTTCTGTCAGGTCTAGACCTACCCACTTCAGGTTCGCGTGTTCAACCTGAGAAAAAAGTAGAAAGTCAACATGAATCAAAGTTGATGAAAATTTATGGTGATGATATACAAACATAAAATCATGGTCCTCAATGGGTTGAAATATGATGTTCATATTAGTTTTTTAGTGGGTTCGAACCCAGGCAGGCGCTTTGTGTAAATTATTTCATCACCAATGCTCTCAAAACGGTGAAGGAAAACATCGTGAGGAACCCGGCATGTCCTAGAACCAAAAATTCACAAAGACGTGTGACATCCACCAAACCGCACTGGGCCCGCGTGGTGGATTATGGCCCTCTCACAGAGCGTAGATCTGCGTCCCAGCAGTGGGAACATTAAAAGGCTGATGATGATCTTTAGTTTTTTGGTGACCTCTTTAGGTTCTTATATTTGAGGTGGCTGAAAGCAAATGCGCAAATGCCCAAGATTTTTTTTTCACGAGATGTAGGAAAAACTGTTTATCCCTTACAGAGACTAAAATTAGCAGATAACTGATTTATTTGAGATCATTTTAATAGCAATTAAAATCACTCAAACCATGGAAACAAGCATATTTTTATAGATAAATAAAAAATTATGACAGGACAGTATTATTTTTGCATCTCAGCTTTGGAAAGTGTAGATTTACATCCAAACGCTTGGACAGTGGCGATTTTGCTCACAAAAATCATCTACCGCCATTACAAAAGTGTCATGGCCGACTGTTCTGTTATTGCAGTGATTGATCAATTTGGACAGTAGCGTATTTGCAATTAAACTGTTGAGGACAGTACCGTTTTTGCTTCTCAACCGACTTTTTAATCTCAATTTTCTATGGGACAGTGGTAACTTTGCATTCAAATGAGTAAAACCATACAAAAGGTTCTAAAACACTACCAGATGGCGTTCTTAGTTCAATTTGAACAAAATTTGGACAGTGGCGCTTTTGCTTTAAGCTCCCTCATTTGTGCATTCATGTATCCTTTTGAATATGCGATATCTGCAGCTGAAAAGTCAACAACCTGACAAAAATGAGCACCTAATACATGGTGATAACAATACAAGTCTTACCTTAGTTTGTGATGAGTTGTGGTAAGCACGGAGCTTGGCGACGAGGTCGGTGGCGTCCCGCGCGGCATTCACGGCTAACGTCTTCGGGATGACCAGCAGCGACTGTGCGAACGCGGCAATAGCTAACTGCTCGCGAGAACTCTGTAAAGTGGACGGAAATATTGCATTTTAGAAAAGCGAGTCAGAATCTTGGGATAAAACTGCAAAATGATAATGATGATAAATAATCAGATAAGATTATTTTTCTAAGTAGTTTATTTTTGACAGAGAGAGCTAGTGGTTATTCGGAGTTACGATTTGGATTTTGCTCTTGCATTACGTCTTCTTTTAGATTTATTTGCGCGGCCCACCTCAGTTGCGATGTCACCTGTTACCAAGCGGCACCGCAACCTACTAGTTGGCAAAAGCCCTGAAGAGCGGCCCCTCCTCGGGTTCCTCTTCGCTTCATCGTGGGAGACCAAGCCACGGTTACTGAGCCCCCCCTTCGGTGGGGGCCTCCCCCACTGCCAGCTGCTTGCTTTTGGATATGCGAAAAATTCACGGCAGGAATATATATAAGAAAGTAAAGGGCAAACTATTACAGCTAAGCAGGCTATACAAGTTTACGAATAATAGTCGACCAACTTATAAAATGTTCGTTAGACTTGTTAGAGCAATATTCGGTGCTTTCATTGTTTGTGAACTTTAGTATATTTAACTAATTATGTTGGTGAATTTAGCTGTTTGTACGGATCCTTTGGTGCGCAAGTACGACTCGCACTTGGCCGGTCTTTTAAAAATGTTCAGTCCGTGAATGTTTGATATTCTCGCGCACCTTGTCAGCACGTTAGAGAGTACCTAACTGCGGAATCTTATCCTTTTTTTCCCCCTCCATTTTATGTTGCACTAGATAATACTGATGTCTGAAGCTAACCAGTGTGGTAGCGAAGTTCTCCAAGTATATCGAGAGCGCCGCCTCCACGGCGCCGCCGCCGGGCACCAGGCGCCCAGACTCCAGCACACGTCGCACGGCGCACAGCGCGTCGTGGGCAGAGCGTTCCATTTCGTCGCAGTACGCGTCTGTGGGACCGCGGAGGATGATAGACGCGGCGGTGCGGGCTACGGGCCTGTTGAGAAACGAAAATAATTTAGAACACACATATAACTCATTATATCACGCCTGTATATCCTGAAGGATTGGGCAGAGGTGCAGAGCAACAGGAAATAAATCCGGCTTGAGCTTCTAATAACACTTTGTTTAGGGAAAACTCCAATAAGATTGGAAAAAAAAGTTAATAAAATCAAAAAATCTCGACTGTAAAGATGTAAACAAGAAGAAAATCACGCTGTGCAATCGGAGGATACATATTCGCGAGCTGGCAGACCAAAACTATTAATATCCTCCGACTGTACAGCATGATTTTCTTCTTGTTTACATCTTTGCAGTTGGGTTTTTGATTTTATAAACTTTTATATTTACAACTTTTTAGTCATACCTTATCTTTTTCGAATGAGTTTTAAACATATAAGTGGTATATATATACCCCACTCAATGGGATCCAAAGAAAAAAAAAAATGCAACCCCTACAATATGGCGCCCAAAATCCATCATGTTTCTTTTTTTTTAACGGCACTTATCTAACAAAATTTGGGCGGCCAAGACCTATCTTAATTATAAAAATCCGTCGAGTGGTTTGAAAGATACGAGGTAATGAAGAATATTACATACAAACATACAAGATACGCGCGAAAAACATAACCCTTTCCTTGCAGCCGGGTAAAAATGAAATCTTTCAGTGAGTAAGATTGGCTGCAGCCGGGTTTAGGATAGTACATGCTACAAAATAGCGTGTCAATCACGCTCGTATTCAAGGCACTTCTATCACCCTAAAAAACAACTGAAACATGAACAAGGACACTAAAATTCACACAAAATTAACAAGAAAAATCCCTCACCCCTTGATAAGAATGAGCTGGTCATCACAGATCTGTTCCTGTACTACTTCGGCCGCCTCTCCAATCATGTTGGCATCAAAGACTTCCTCTCCTTCCATATTAGTCAGAGAAGTCAAAAATGTTGCGCCAGTAGCCTTGGCAATCCTCTTCAGGTCAGCCTTCTTGACCCGCCTAACACCCATAGCACCGTTTTCGACGAAGTACTTGAGACACAGATCGTCGATACCGCCTGTGCATAAGATCACGTTGACTCCGGTCGAGAGAATCTTTTGCAGACGCTCCTTGGTGATGTCCAATTCACGGGCGCGGATAGCTTCTAGCTTTTCTGGGTCGCTTACCAGGACCTGTAATTTTTGAATAAAGTTAGTACTACTTTAAGCAAGTGTTACAAAGAACTCTCGCACAACAGCGAAAAATCGATAGCACTATTCAGTATTTACAACTGCATCTTTCTTGCCTTTGAAAAAGGAAGGCTTAAACACTTTCTTACACAGTTCCACGGCAAAAACAGACATTGTTTATAAAAGCAGTAGTAAAATATTCTAGTTTACCTGAACACCCATCTTCATCTTAGTCTTCTGTAGCGAGAAATCGAGACACGCAATCTTCGCATTCAGAATCTTTTTGGGCATGGCTTGGGAAGCCACAGTGCAGTTGAGGGCATAACCCTTGATCAGCACACTCTCCCGGGCGCTCTTACCATGGGCCTTCAAGATGTTGACAGCCTTAATAGGGTACTGCGCGGTTCCTTTGTAGTCTGTCACTTTGATGGCCTGTACGGCATCTACTACCATCTCAGAAAAGAAATCTGCATCACTGTGTATGGTGTTAAGGTTGTATTATTGTTTATAAAAATTTCTATGAATGAATGCCTATCTGTTTTATAGTCATCATAATCAGTCAACTAACTTCTGCCCACGGCTTCGCCCGTATAAAAAGTGTTTTATCATCCCAAGGGAATACAAACTGTCATATGTCCTTCCCAGGGTCTCAAACTATCTCCATGGCAAATTTTATCTAAATCGGTTCAGTAGAGCCAGAGATTACCCCCTACAACCTCACAAATATTATTATCCCTCTTTATAATATTAGTATAGATTACATTGATGTTTCTGTTATTTAATTCAGCTATACAAAGTGACACCACAAAAGTGTCAGATTCAGTTGTAATGACAGAAAATGTCTCGTTTTTCAATTAATATTTTATTTTTAACTACTGAAATAATTTCAGAGAAAGCAGAACTAGTGTCCAACCGAAGGGAGAATAAGGTATCGCCACAACCTTAGGCCGTCGCCGAAGGTTGAATAACCTTATAAATTCAGTTCAAGACTGGAAATCTATTACAAGCTTTTATTTAACTTCCAATGTATGTATGAAAGTGTGTTCGGGTCAAATCTTGCAACTGAATTTTAAAGCTTAGTTATCCTCAACCAATCAAGATGAAATTTTGCATACACGTTTGGTTTGGATGACAATGTATGGTAAGCTAAAAAGTGTGTCTAATAATAATAACCGATCAAGTGCGAGTCGAACCCGTGCGCCGAGGGTTCCGTACCTACCCATTATGGCGCCATAATAATATTATAACATTTTTCTTGTTGGCTAAGTTTTAAACATATGGGCAAATTTAGATTTCGCGAAATTTACCTTAATTTTCAAAAAAAAATATTTTTGTAATTTTGGCAAGGTCTTACAGCACAAGTTTTTTTTTTTTTATGTTGTAACCGGATGGTTACCTCATAACAATTACAATCTAGCCTTGAGGCTAATAAGTAATTTAAATTTAACTTAATTTCCTAGTAAATGTATAGGTACTAAAGAATGTGTCCATTGGCACTTTTCTTATTATCTCTATTATGAGGGAAAGACACTTAGTTCTTGTGTTTTTAAAAGGTAGCTTACAGCACAAGTAAAGGGAAAATTCCGAAAAATAAAATGGCTGAAAATTAAGGTAAATTTCAGTACTTAAAAATTTTCGTGAAAATCTAAATTTGCTTATATCTTTTTATCGTGTTGACTCAGGACCTTTCTATACACATAATAGGGACTATAGACCTCAGTATCTGGTATAAATTTCAACTTGCTGGGTCCACCCATACCTGAAAAAATTGGTGGTGACATGCGAACAGACGGACAAGAAAGTGATCTTATAAGGGCTCCTTTTTTACCTTTTGAGGTACTGAACCCAAAAAGAAATTAATTGGAACAAATTATTTTGCTTTTTTTTAATATGTCGTAGAACACACTAGAAACTATGTTATTTCCTCGAAAAATATGGTTAATTTTTGATATTGAAAAGGATACGCTCCAATAAGTTTGGAAGACATGGTGGTCTTGGCAGCATTGACAATGGATGCTCTGCCAAGTGACTCCACGGTGACTGTGAGGTTGTCCTGCACATACTTGACGGCCTCCTTGCAGGCTAGACGGTAACCAGAGATAATACTTGTAGGGTGAATCTTGTTCTTCACTAGCTCATCAGCATTCTTAAAGGAAACAAAAAAATCAATTCATTATTTGTACCATTTTTATTATCTTAGTCATTTGAGAATTCTTAGAAATCAAGATTATGTTTTAAACAAAACCTCTTGAATTCCAGGCAATTCTCATTTGGTTTAAAACATATTGTGGAACTAAAATAATGTTGTATTTGTTATTATTAAAAAGTATGAGATTGTAAATTGTATTTTAACCACATTGATTTTTCATTAACATGGTTGTCATGGTACCAAAGGAAACTTCTTACCTTCAAGAGTTCAGCAGCAATGATCACAACAGATGTGGTGCCATCTCCGACCTCCTCATCTTGCAGCTGTGCCAGTTCTACCAATACTTTAGCAGCTGGGTGCTCCACCTCCAACATCCTAAAAGCATTTGCCATTGAATTGGAGATTCTTGCGAAATTATGGTAAAACTGTGGTATAGAACAGAATTTATGTGGCAATATATAAGCGTCATGGTGGCCCAGTGGCTAAGACCTTGACTTTCGAACTTGAGGTTGTGGGTTCAAATCAGGGCATGACTTTTTCATTTAATATGTACTTTTTAAGTTTATCTTGGACGTCGTTAACCAAGGTGAAGCAAAACATCATGATGAAACCGGCGCTCATAGTTATTACTAGCTTCTGCATGGTTTTCCCCGCGTATAAAGTGTTTTATCATCCCAAGGGAATACAAACTATCCTACGTCCTTCCCAGGGTCTCAAACTATCTCCATGGCCAATTTCATCTAAATCCGTTGAAGAGATCCAGATATTACGCCCTACAACCTCACAAACTTTACCTCTTTATAATATTAGTATAGATAAGTTTGAAATTGCCAATCCGCATGGAATGATCATGCCTTCTCTGTTTTGAGAAGAGGCCTTTACCCTGCGGTGGGGCAGTTAAAGGCTGGTATTATTATTATTTACTTATGTGACAATCAGTTTAAACCTAATTTACACATGTTTACTTTTTACTGATGTTATGAAGAAAGTCATTGTTCTTAGTATACCACTACTGATACAACTGTAAAGTAGTTTTAGAGAACTTACTTGAGAATGGTGGCACCATCATTTGTGATTGTTACATCTCCAATGTCATCAACCATCATTTTATCAAGTCCCACGGGTCCTAGGGAACTCTTTACAATGTTGGATATAGCTGCCGCTGCCATTACTGTGAATCAATTCATCATCATCAGAATTTTCATTGTCTCCCACTCAATACTGCATAGGTTATTTTAGTATAACAAAAATATTGCTAAAAGTACTCTAAGTCCCGTTGAAATAGTAGTTTTCATGCCTGAAATGCATATGAATCACAGTTTTTGTCACATTTTCATCTCTTTATCAAGATATTTACAAAAATGTAACCATAAGTCGCGATGCATGTGATCTACCGGAATACATAAACCTCATGTGAATAAACATGAAATATCAAATAAACATTACCATTTTGAGTTCTAATTGACGCCCCTGATGATCTTGTTCCTGCGATGGATAAAGCTTGAGCGATTGTCGACATTTTTAATAGAAATTTAACACAAAATTCGTAAAATAATCGCCCGTCACACTTTTTTTGATTCTAGAAGAACCTCTCAATGTTGCCAAACTACAAAATAGAATGACAAATGACAATTATTTGTTAATTGCCAGTAATAAAATAAGAATTAAAAAAAGAGTTTCAAATGTAGTAAAATAAAAAGGAACATGCGGAACTCTATATTCATGGCTTAATTTTTCGAATATTTTTCATGATACCATGAGCTACATTAGATTGTAAATAAAATTTTGGATACTTTAACACAGCAACACCATATCTCAAACAAGACAAGGTCATAATCAGTCATAATTACATGAGAGTGCTTCACATGACCATTTAAGTATTTTCTAGCAAAATTTTTGTTCTTTAGAAATAATGATACTGATATTATATGAAACAATATTTTTTTACAATTAATGTACCTACTATGTCTCTTAAGCTGTTGGTGTGGCTCGCTTCGCTCATCATACCATAACATTAAGTACTTCAAGTACATACGAGAAACTTTGACGAAACTTTACAGTCACTTATAGCTTTTACGTACGCCAGTATAACACATAAGATATAATTTAAAAAGCTATTGGGGGAAGTACGAAACGAGTACTTACATCCCTTCAAAACATCTACGTGAAAAAATGAGCCAAGTTCAATACTAAGAATATGCGCGGTTGTTGACTACGCCGACAAAAGAATTGAGATCTAAGTGGGTGCCAAATTCTGTACACTGAAATGTATTAACAAGAACATAAAACATTCTAAAATAAATTTAAAAATACAATTTCTTGATTTTTGCTACTACAATAATTGCTATTTTAAAATATAACTTCTTAAATTTGAAAAGTCGAATTATTTACAGCAGATAACTTAGGATAAATTGTAGCTCAAGATTTGACTTGGCTAATAGCTTGGGAATATTTTTACTGTGGCACGGCTCACGCGTGGTTCGTCACTCACGCGCTTATAATACGATACAAGTGCCATGCAGTGTCGTAGCAGAATCGTGTCTAAAACTAACGGAAATATGATTTTAAAAACTTTTAAACACTTACACCCGCTAAATCATCTTTTGGAGGTAGTTTCGAAAAACTAATAATGAAAACCTTTATTGTTTATTTAGGTTGGTATTTATATCAAGTTTCATGTTTATTGACCCAAGAAATCAGATTCTTCCATACAAACTTCAACATTCCCTACATCATCATTTAGAGGAGTTCTAAAAAACTAATAATGACCACCTTTATTGTTTACTTAGGATGGTATTTATGTCGACTTCCATATTTATTAACCCAAGAAATAAGATTCTTCAAAAACAGTTTAATACCCCGTAAATCGTCTTATGGGGTAGTTGCAAAAAACTAATACTGACAACTAACAATGAAAGCCTTTATTGTTTATGTAGATTGGTACTTATGTCAAGTTTCAAGTTTATTATCTTAAGTAATCACTTTCTTATGTGCAGTAAGTTAATGCGACCAAAAATAAGCTATTGTTATTTAACAATAAATAATGGGGTATCGTAGATATCTAGGGTTTATTAGTTTGGGACGATCCGTTATTTGACTTAAAGGTTAATAAATAGGTTAATAAACAGAATAAAATAAATATTTAAGTGGGGCTCCCGTACAACAAACGTGATTATATTGCAGTTTTTTGCGATAACGGTACGGAACCTTCGTGCGCGAGTCCGACTCGTACTTGGCCGGTTTTTTATTTTTTTTCGTTTATGTTAGTTAGATTGCGTAGTAAGATTCCTCAAAAATAACCCTATCTGTAATTTAAAAATAAAAAACCGGCCAAGTGCGAGTCGGACTTGCGCACGAATGGTTCCGTACCATTATCGCTAAGAACGGCAAAAAAATCACGTTTGTTGTATGGGAGCTCCACTCAAATATTTATTTCATTCAGTTTTTAGTATTTGTTGTTGTAGCGGCAACAGAAATACATCATCTGTGAAAATTTCTACTGTCTATCTATCACGGTTCATGAGATACAGCCTGGTGACAGACGGACAGACAGACAGAGGACCGCAGAGTCTTAGTAATAGGGTCCCGTTTTTACCCTTTGGCTACGGAACCCTAAAAAAACGTATATTGTCTATTTTAATTTATCCTCAAGGAATTCGATTTCTCATACAAAAAGATGCCCCCTTTTCACCCCCTTAAAGATGGCTGCGGTATTCTGTTGAATGTGAAACGCACGGTACCGAGCAGTGTGGCGACGCTTGGGGATGACCTATGTCTAGCAGTGAATGTTTTTTTAGCTGAAATTCTAATGATGATTAGTAATATCTTCTTTATTTAATTGTCTTTCTTATTATCTACATTTTTAAATATTTTTATAAAATAAATTTAAAAACAAAAACATTTAAAAATATAAAAAATAGAGGCCCACCGGTATCGGGAACAGGGTCCAAGCTACCGGCGGTCAGGGCTCCAGAGAGAGGAACCTCCTAACAATGCGAGCCGTGTCCAGCAGTACTGCTTTCTGGATCAGGCCCTTGACCCAGCCGCCTAACGAGAGCCTCCTAAGGTGTTGGTCGAGGCTCGTGGCTATTAAGCCATTGGCCGACAGGACTATCGGTACAATGATCGCTGTGTCCACATCCCACATGTCGACAACCTCGCGAGCCAAGTCAAGATACTTGATTTGCTTATCTTTCTCGGCTTTCACGAGGTTCCCGTCATGCGGGACGGTAATGTCAACAATCATTGTACGTCTCTCGATTCGGTCCACCACCACAATATCAGGCTTATTGGCTACAATAATCCTGTCAGTGATGATGGACCGATCCCAGTACAATGTGATATTGCCATTTTCGAGAACTGGGTCGGGCACATACCTGTAGTACGGTACCTCCGATGCCACAAGAGTGTATTTCAGAGCGAGTTGCTGATGGATAATCCTGGCTACAAGGTTGTGCCTATGCAAGTACTCTTCGTTAGCTAGCCGAGAACAACCAGAGATAATGTGGCGGATCGATTCACCCGGGCGGTGACATGCCCGACAGATGTCAACCGTGCCATCCTTCACAATAAATCTCCGGTAGTTATTCGTCGTGATAACTTCGTCCATAATTGCACAGACAAAACCTTCGGTTTCCCCAAAGAGGTCACCGAAACGCAGCCAGGCTTCGGACGCTGACTGATCTACATCGGACCCATGTAGGGCCCGGAAAAAGCGTCCGTGGAGCTCCTTACTCTGCCATACCTCCCTGCGGTCGTTAGTCTCAAGCACTACAGGCTTGCGCCAGTTCTCATTTGCCAAGGAGAGCGGGGTGAGTCCCGTGTCCACTGCCACTACATCTCGATGCATACCCACGTCGGCGTGTAGAAAATATTCTCTGAGATTGCATATCTTGCGGTTGTGGAGGTTTTTGGCATTTAAAAAGCCTCGGCCTCCACCCTTCCGCGGGATATACAATCTCATGACCGACGATCGTGGGTGATGCATTCGATATGCAGTCAGCAATGTTCGGACCCGCCTATCCAGGGCGTCGAGTTCGGTTTGAGTCCATTTGAGTATGCCGAAAGAGTACATCAATACCGGCATGACCCAACCGTTGAAGGCGCGCACCTTGTTTCCGCCCGAAAGAAGGCTATTGAATACTTTCTTCAGGCGGCCAAAGAAGCGTTCCCTCAACGATTGCTTCATGTCAGTAGTACTGATACCTAACGCTTCCGACATACCCAAATACTTATAGGTTTCGTTTGGAGAGAGGGATCTCAGGTTTATGGAATCCGCGAGTTGAATTCCCACGGATTCTACAATCTCCCCTCGCTTTACATGCATGACCGCACATTTGTCCACACCAAACTCCATCCTGATGGCGCTACTAAAAGTTTCAGTTACCTTCAGTAGCTCAATCAGCTGAAGATTGCTGGGGGCAAAGAGCTTCAGGTCATCCATATAAAGGAGGTGAGATATAACCTGACCACCTCTCCTCAACCGATAGCCTAGCCCTGAATTCTCCAGCATCATGCTTAGAGGATTCAAGGCTAGACAAAACCAAAGTGGACTCAAACTATCGCCCTGGAATATACCTCGCTCGATCCTTACAGGTTCGCTATTCCTCTGGATATTTCGACATCCTGGATAGCGAAGGACTGTGCTCCATTGCCCCATACACGATTTCAGGAAGGTGCGTAGAGTTGTATCTATTTTATACAATTCTAGCACCCTCATGAGCCATGTATGAGGCACCGAGTCATAGGCCTTCTTATAATCTATCCAACATGTCGACAGATCCTTTCGGGAACGCCGAACCTGTTGGCTAATGGCCATATCAATAAGGAGTAGCTCCTTAGTACCGCGGGACCCGTTCCTACATCCATTCTGAGAGGCCGACATGATGGAGTTATCGTCGACGTGTTTATTAATTTTAACTCTCAAAATGGATGTAAGAACCTTATAGACCGTCGGTAAACATGTAATAGGTCTATAATTTTTGGGTTCCGCAGTGCTACCAGCCTTGTGGAGCAGGTGGGTAATTCCTGTTGTAAGGAACTTGGGTACCGAACCAGACTCTAAGGCTGCCTGGTACTGAGATGCCAAACGAGCGTGCGACCTCTGTAGCCATTTTATCCAGAAGTTGTGCAGCCCGTCCGGCCCTGGAGATTTCCAGTTCGGCAACGGACGGACTGCACGGGCTACATCTTGGGGGCTGATCGTGATAGCCCCCATTTATTGTATTGGATCGCACGCTCGTTCGACCTCCCGTGTCCATTCACCTTCGGTGTGACTGACAGGCACCGACCAGATGTTGCGCCAGAATGAACACATAGCGTCATCATCCGGCAGAAGCGTATCAGTCACACCTTGGTCGGGTCGCTCCCAAGCCCGATAAACCCACCTTTCATTACTTTGGAATGTGCGATTCTGGGTGTATCGCTCCACTCTCCGCCTGTACCTACGAATACGGTTTGCCCATGCAAACACTTTTTGTTTCAGGAAGTCGATGCGCTCTGTGACATGGGATATATAGTCTCGGGGGCTGACATCAGTCCCCGAAAACGCCCGTCTCACAAAGCGCATATTATTATTAATATTAATATTATTAATTGCCGAATATGCCTTCTTAGTGCTCCCCTAGACCCCTACATAAAAAAGGAAACCATTGGAAGGAAGGCATTGATACCCTGATCTGCAGAATGCGTGGCAGCTGCAACGGAATTCTGAAGACTGTAGCTGATAGGATCTCTCCGCTATGGAGATCCTTTATTAGGCGGGTAATTTGAATGTGTTTATTTTATTTTAATTTTATGTTATTGTATTTTAATTTATATTTTAACTTTTAAGTTTTATTTAATCGAATTGTATGGATTCAGTTATTCGAATTACATGAATTTGTATTTGAATTTGAATTGAGATTCTTAGCAAACTTTAACACCCGCTTAAGGTCTATTCACACAAATCACAGCACCATGCATACACTCTTCTTTACCTATTTTTAAGATTTTAAAGTGTGTCTTTTATAAAAATTGTTAACGGAACGAAGGAGCCTGGATCTCACGACACAGGGAATCCTAGTGTGAGGTCTAGGAATTCAATCCACTTGAATGTAACCTTATCAAATAAATTTATTCTATTCTATTCTAACCCAAGGAATAAGATTCTTCAAAAAAAATCTTTAACTCCCTCTAAATCTTCTTTTCGGGGTATTTTTAGAAAACTAATAATGACAACCTATATTATTTACGTAGGTTGGTATTTATGTAATGTTTCAAGTTTATTTACCCAAGAAATAAGATTCCTCAAAATAACTTTAACACCCCATAAATCATATTTTGAGGGTAGATTCGTTAAACTAATAATAACAACTTTTATTGCTTACCTACTTAGGTTGGTATTTATGTCAAGTTTTAAGTTGTTTAACTGAAGTAATATGATTTTTCAAAAAAACTTTAACACCCCCTAAATTGTCTTTTGGAGTTTCGAAAACACTAATAATGAAAATCTTTATCATTTACTTAGATTACTATTTGTGCCAAGTTTCAAGAATTTTGGCCAAAGGAATTAGATTTTTCACACAAAATTTCAACCCCCTTAGGGGTGGTATTTTCAAAAATCCTTTCAGTTTCTCCTTTTAAATATATTATTATAGATTATAGGGCGTCACACATTGAAAGACATAAATAAATGCGGTCTAGCTACTGACGATGCTTATCAGCGCAATATCTTCTTATATGCCACTGCAATTTTCTAGCTCTTAGGATATAGTTGTTCTCTTTGTTCTAAAGTTTTCTGCATCACTTTAAAAAGTTATAAAATCCCTTTGGTAAATTATTAATAAAGCATGTATCATGTTGTAAACATTTGCAGGTCCTGCAGGTGAGTGCTTATATTTTGCAGCCCATTTCGTTTTTACTTTCGGTCAGAATCGTCAAAAACGAATTGAACTTTTCAATAACTCCCTCAAGTATATTACCCCCTGAGTGAAAACTTCAAGCCTGACTGCAGTTTGAATTTAGATTGATTTTCAAAATTTTACAGTTTTCATTTTTGGGGTGCCACTTATGCTAGTCACGCCACTGCGTACCTACCGGCAATAAAAATATCCAGAGTTTAGATTGGTTTATCCAGAGGTTTAGATTAAGTATGTTATAGGTACATACTTAATCTAAAAATACAAGACCTTTATTTCACCAGGTTAGTAATAGTGGTTAATAGGGAAGAGAAGCGAAAAGCCTTTTTCCATAAACTGACTACGAATTCAGTTTACAAGTTGAGTTTCACGACAGAATCAAACTCACTCAAAGTACATCAGCAGTAGCTCCTAGGACGAGTAGGACGAAATACATTTAAAAAAAGTTATATTATACGAGTATCTTTTTATTTACGCGGCTAACTAGATAACTAGAAATAAGTAACTATAACATACCAATAACCGCGCAATAACGAACATCTCAAAACAGACACAGATTTACGATGCCAGAAAATATGACTTAACTTTCATACGTCCATACGGCGTGGGGTCTGACATTTGATACATTTATCACGTACGATTCAGTAAAAGGGTGGGTACAGGCGACGACTTAACAAGCTGTATATTTCCCGTATAAGTTGACCTCGTATTGTTTATACCTACAACGTGATTTTTTCTCACTATCCAAACCTTGTCAATAAAAGACAAGATTTTTGAGAAAACAAATGTTTATTTTAAAAAAATATAAGCTTTTATATTAAAAATTTTACTTTTAAATTATTCAATCGAACACCGAATTCACTCGCGCAATTCGGCTGCGGGACGTTGGTCAAAGGTCATTGGGCATCTTAGTATGGAAACCATACCCATGGCGTACACAAACGAAATATAGTAGAATGTATTGATATATGGTGTGATTTACATGGCATTAATCACATTAAAGTGAGTCACGGGAATGTCGAAAAAAATGTAAAATTATCATATACAGGTTGAGTTTTTTAAGTGGGCCAAATTCGAAACTATGAGGAAAAGCTATAAACACTGAAAGGAGTCTCGGGATTGTTTTGATGAAAATTAAAACTGCATTATGGAATTTTTGAAAACTCAATATTTTGAGCCAGGATTTTTGTGGATTTTGAAAAAACAAACACACTGATTATTACACGATCCGATAGTGTCGCTTAAAACGATCAAATTCTGGAAAGTGATGAAACACGGAAAACTTAAGGACCTCATTTTTTACAAAATGTACAGACGACAAATAAAGTCCTCTGAAACCGTTTGATTTTAAATTTTTTCAAGCGAATCGGTACATTTTTGTCTATCGATTGTGAAACAAATAAATATATGTAATGAAAGTCACATTATTCTCTTCAGTTTAAAACTATATATTATGGTTAATGTCCACCAGTTTTCGCAAAGCGGGTCAGATTATGCCATTGACCTTTAACTAGCAAACTTTGATTACATACCTACAAGCAAACACTCCCCGTGTGCAAAGGAAACTAAAAAAATCTTGTAATATGAAAAAAAAATGCTGTTCAGAACATGTTCGTTTTCTTTTTCTCTTTAAAATGTAGGGATCAGCTGTTTTATTTTTAAGTTTTAGGGCTCTTTCAATTTAGACGTTTTGTGTAAGACCGCAGCGGTGCGTCTGTAGAACGTCTAAATTGAAAGAGCCTATAGAGTTGGAAAATCAGAAAGTTTTTCTGTGCAATGAGAGGTCAGCTTATACTGGGTGTGTATAGGTTTATTTTTCGTTGTATGTACATGGTTACGTGACCAGCAAGATGGCACGACCTCCAGAATTGGGAAAAGCACTCGTGATGCTACGTGACGAAGTTTTTCTTGCTTAAAATAACTTCCCTGTATCTGTGGGTGGGCGGTAAATTAAACGGCTTCAGGAGAAGACGGGTTAATTAATGGCTTTAGGCATGATGGTGTTTTGAAACTAGTTTTTGACGTTCTCATATGTGGGCGTCAAAAACTAGAGTTGATTTTTATAGAGACTAAGAAAGGTTTTTTTTTAAACGCTTTGCCTATCACCAGGAACTTCTTCCTTCTTTTCTTCCTAACATATACATACTCACATACACAACACCCAGAGCCGAAACAACTATCTGTAGGTCATACCACAGATAATATAATACTAGCATACAGATACCTCATCCCATAAAAGAAACTGTGCCGACGTAACTAGCGTTTTTCGTCTGCTTAATCTGGCAATTTTTTGTACATCCAACGCATTCGGTTCTGTTTCACGGTGATAGATAGGGTCATACAAATATCTGTTCCGTGCGGGAATCGAACCCGCGACACGCAGCGCAGCAGTCAATCGCTCAACCACTGCGCCAACCGTTCGCCGGGGTAATGGGCAGGGTAATATTCAGTGGTAAAACTTTGTCTCTAAGGGCCAAAATGAAAAAACCCGCCATGTTTCGTCCATACTCAATAAGTTTGTTGGTGATAGAAAAATTATAAAATTTTCGAAACGGAAAAAAAAATATTTTCCATACAAAGTTGTCATCATCCTCAGCCTTATAAGGTTCTTACTGCTGGTACACAGGCATCCTATCTGTCACAGAGGTAATGGGCTTTAATCCACCACGCGGGCCCAGTGCGGGTTGGTGGATGTCACATGTCTTCGAATTTTTGGTTCTACACGTGCCGGTTTCCTCACGATGTTTTCCTTCACCGTTTTAAGAGCAGTGGTGATGAAATAATTTACACAAAGTAACGCGCCTGCCTGGGTTCGAACTCACAACCCCAACACGTAAGTCGGGGCCGTTACCTCTGGGCCACCACTGCTCTTAGTCGTGTCGTCAGCTGACCAAAATTTGTATGGATGATGCATTTTTTTTTTAAGAATTGTCTATGACTTTCGTCTGGAGCCTTTGGGTACGGAACCTTTAAAAGCAATGCATTTATTGTCTAATCACACTAATATTATAAAGGCGAAAGTCTGTGAGTGTGTATGTTTGTTACTTCTTCACGCTCAAACGGCTGGACGGATCTGGATGAAATTTGGCACAGAGATAGATTATAGTCAGGTATAGTCAGAATAGCACATAGGATTATCTTCTTCTATCACTTTTTATCCCGGGAATATGTTCCCTTGGGATAATTTTCGACATTCACGCGGGCGAAGCCGCTGGCAGAAGATAGTAATATTATAAATGCGAAAGTTTGGATGGATGCATGAATGTTAGTTACCCAATCACGCCAGAACGGTTTAACAGATCTGGATAAAATTTGGCACAGACATATATTATAGTCTGGAATTTCATACCAGTATAATGTTTCCTTGGGATAAGAAAACACTTTTCACGCGAGCGAAGCCGCTGGCAGATTCTAGTATTATATAAACCAAACTAGCGACCCGCCCCGGCTTCGCACTGGTAGTACCGTAGAGAATAAGTTTAATAACTACCACGTTTTCTCTTTCGTAGGAGCCCGCCCGCTTGAATTTATTTTCGCGCGCGTTTGTTTTTAGGGTTCCGTACCCAAAGGGTAAAAACAGAACCCTATTACTGAGACTTCGCGGTCCGTCTGTCTGTCTGTCTGTCTGTCACCAGGCTGTATCTAATGAACCGTGATAGCTACACAGTTGAAATTTTCACAGATGATGTATTTCTGTTGCCGCTATAACAAAAAATACTAAAAACAGAATAAAATAAATATTTAAGTAGGGCTCCCATACAAAAAACGTGATTTTTTGCCGTTTTTTGCGATAATGATACGGAACCCTTCGTGCGCGAGTCCGACTCGCACTTGGCCGGTTTTTTATTTTGTGATATCGAACTTTGTAAGATATGCATTTCTGTTGTACTTTAATTTGATCTATCTCGTAAGGTTGAGCCAGCGTTTACAATGTAAGCGCACAAAAATATCTTAGTTTCGGTATCACATTGAAAGTCTATGAATTTCTCGGCTTTTCTCTACTATAATACGCATGTGTACTACATATAAACCTTTGCCTTGAATCACACTATCTATTGCTAAAAACTGCATTAAAAGCCGTTGCGGAGTTTAAAAGATCTAAGCGTCCAAACAGCGGGAGTGACTTTGTTTTATACTATGTAAAGATAAAGATGCGATAATGTTTGTATTGTATGTTTGTATTACGTCAGAGATCTCGGAAAAATACAGTCTTGCTGAGTGTCATACAACTGTTATTTAGAAAAATGTAGGTACGGTTACTGCTGGACGAATGGTGCGAGCGTAAAGCTAATTTACCAAGATAATCTTTCAAGGCTAAAATGGCAAAGTTACATACACAACGCGGAAACAGTCTTGAAGTGTAACTGCGCGATTTTTTACCCGACTGCCGAAGGAGGTTAATGTGTTTATCAGTCATGTATGAATGTATGTATATTTGTTCCTATGTGGCGTTCTAGAGACCAAACGCGTTGGCCCATTTTGATGATTCTTACGTCAATCGATTCGGCTTAACCCTGCGAGTGTCACTGGCTATATTCAAATTGGTAAATAGAAAAATGGCGGATTTTGGGCGCCATATTGTGGGAGCCCAAATTTTTATTTTCTTCCAATCCCATACTGTGGGATATCAAAATAAAGGGCTTTAAAAGGTGATTTCAAAAATATATAATACTTATATGTTTAAATGTACCTAATTTGAAAATGTTAACTGAAAAGTTATAAATACAAAAAGTTTATTAAAAAATACAATAAACCCGACTGCTTAAAAAGCGAAGTAAAAAGACGTAAACAAGAAGAAAATCATGCTGTGCAGTCGGAGGATACATATTCGCGAGCTGGATGACCAAAACCAGATGTATCCTCCGACTGCACAGCATGATTTTCAGTCGGGTCTTTTGAATTTTTTATTTAACTTTTTTTAGGAAGTTAAACACACAACGGTCAAGACCGTAAATACTACTAAAATGTTACGGCAGCTCATCGTCTGCATCACAAAATGATCAGTAATATAATGAACCCAATCATAACTATAATAAAATTGTGGTTTAAATTATCAACTAAATGTTTGTGTAGAAGAGAACTCTTATTACATCAATAGCCATAACCTCTCACCATCAAACTCCGAGGACAGAGGACCGACATGCACTCTAACTGTCAAATTGACGTTGACGGCCTGAGTTGACACTTCGCGGGCCGAAGTATTGCTTCGTCGCCACCGTTTTGTTGCTCACCAGCTGGCGCCACTGTCGAGTAAGGTCCTTAAATATAGCTGTTAAATGTAATTACGCGCACGGAAGCATAGTTTGAGCATTTATAATGCCGTAGAAGTGCAATCTATACTTCTATACTTAATTACTTAATTAATCTATACTATCTATACTAATCTATACTTCTATACTAATATTATAAAGAGGAAAGATTTTTTTGTTTGTTTGTTTGTTTGTACCGAATAGGCTCCGAAACTACTGGACCGATTTAAAAAATTCCGTCGGTGCTCCGTAGACCAATTGGAATTCGACCAATTGGTCTTTGGGGAAAATTACATGTTTCCATCGTCCAATTACCAACTGGTCTATGGAGCATACTCGACGTAAACCAAAACTATGTTCCATTATCAATGCTATGTTACAAACTATTGTAAGCTACGTGTATGAGAAAACTCGAGAGCGAGTTACACTAATTAAATTAAAAATGAAACAAGAAAGGGAATATAATGCTTACAAGCTTTTTGTAACAAAGCATAAAATCGATACTTTTTTGGATGATAAGTTGTGGCCATCTGGAGTATCATTTAGACGTTTTGTGCACTTTCCTATAAGGCAAGTAAACAAAGATGTACATGAAATTAAAGATAACAAAAAATGCACAGTATAAGTAAGATAGTAAGCTTTAATTGCAAATCACTCAAGAGGTCTATGGAAGGAATAAGAGCGTTATGTCAGTCAGCGGACGTGATAGCCCTTCAAGAGACATGGTTGCTGCCGCACGATCTGCCGCTGCTCAGCACGGTTGATAACAGCTTCGGGTGCACCGGGACTTCGGCTGTGGACACTTCGGCGGGCGTTTTGAGTGGGAGGCCATACGGTGGTGTCGCGTTATTGTGGCGTAAAAGTGCGTTCGAGACAGTGTTGCCGATCGAGTGTAATAATGTGCGAGTGTGCGCGGTCAGAATAACCGTAAGTACGAGATCTGTAGTAGTGTTCAGTGTGTACATGCCAACAAACTCGAATGATAATCTACCGGAGTTTACGACCTGTCTTAGTACTATTCGGTCAATTATAGAAGTAGAGGAGAATAAAGGAGTTGAGGCTTTTTATATCATAGGAGATTATAACGCGCACCCGAATGGGTTGTTTTATAACGAAATGATAAATTTTTGTTCAGATCAAAGCTGGGTCTGTATAGATGTGGAGATGTGTGACAGTGATACCTACACTTTTACAAGTGAATCACATGGCTGTAATAGATGGTTGGACCACTGCATCGTCACTGAGTCTGCGCAGCAATCAGTCGTTAGTGTCACAGTAATGTATGACTTGTATTGGTCCGACCATTTCCCGATTGTGATTGAATGTGACTTGCTTAAAATAAATTGTAAAATTTTAGACAGCATACCTGAGGATAATCTTGTTAATCGTATTGTGTGGGGCGAGAGAACGTCTGAGCAGATTAATGAGTACCACGACCTCTGTCACTCTAGGCTAAGACTTATAGATATTCCTCACGAGCTGAGTGATTGTTGTGATAACTTCTGTGATCACGGAGATCATTGTTCAGCTCTTGATAAAATGTATTCTAATATTGTGAATATACTGGTACAGGCCGCCGTACAGACTTATAAGATAAAGTGTCGAAGGAAGGGTGGCTATGTCACAGGGTGGAACAAACATGTCGCGAACGCTCACCGCGAGGCGCGGCTTAAATTCCAGGTGTGGACAACGGCTGGTCGCCCAGCTAGTGGTCGTGTATTCCATGATATGGCAGAGGCGAGGAGACATTTTAAGGCTAAACTCAAGTGGTGTCAGAACAGGCAGGATCAGCTTAAAATGAATCTCCTTGCTTTCAACCACAGTAAAAAAGACTTTAAACATTTTTGGAAAAACACAAATAAAATGAATGTGAGGCCGAGTCTCCCGGTGAGTGTCGGTGGTATTACTGACCATAAGAGTATTGCTGATGCTTTTAGGGACCACTTTTCGGTGCAGTCACTCTTGGGTTCACCGTCCCATGGAGCAAACGGTGCTGAGACCGTTGGGACTGAGCGGAACGCGAAGGTACCAGCCAAGGATGTGGCTACAATAATTTCGAGAATGCAGCGTGGGAAGTCGCCGGGTCACGATGGTCTCAGCATCGAACATTTTAAACATGCGGGAGTCCATCTGCCTAGAGTTTTGTCGCTATTTTTCACATTGTGCCTTGGCCATTCCTATTTACCGGAACCACTTTTGCGGACGATAGTGGTCCCCATAATTAAAAATAAAACTGGTGACACATCCGACGTGAACAACTATCGACCCATCTCGCTGGCCACTACCACGGCCAAGGTGCTTGACGGTCTGATGAAAGGCTGCCTGTCAGAATATGTTAAAGTGCATGACGCCCAGTTTGGATTCAAGGCGGGCGTGTCCACAGAGAGTGCCATACTCAGCCTGAAGCACACCGTCAAGTACTACACCGCGAGGAGGACGCCGGTATACGCGTGTTTCCTTGATTTGTCGAAAGCTTTCGATCTTGTCTGCTATGATGTGCTATGGGACAAGTTGAGGGGCACGGGTGTGCCGGCGGAGTACACAGCCCTTCTCCGATACTGGTATGCTCACCAGACAAATCGGGTGAGGTGGGTCGGTACTCTGTCGGATGAGTATCGAATGGAATGTGGAGTAAGGCAGGGGGGGTTAAGCTCGCCCCTGTTATTTAATTTGTATGTAAATGAGCTTATCGAGCGGCTGAGCAGCACACATGTCGGCTGTCATATAGACGGTATATGTGTCAATAACATAAGTTACGCGGACGACATGGTGTTGCTCAGTCCATCGATGAGCGGACTGAGGCAGCTGCTTGGGATCTGCGAAACATATGCGGAGGTGCACGGCCTTAAATACAACTCAAAAAAGAGTGAGGTGTTAGTGTTTACGGCACCTAAACAAAAGCCCCGTCGTGTACCACCAGTATATCTCAACGGCGTAGTACTTAATGTGGTGAATACATTTAAATACCTAGTTCATATTGTCACCAGTGACCTACGTGATGACAGCGACATAGAGCGCGAGCGTAGGGCGTTGGCGGTGAGGAGTAATATGCTCGCCCGTAGGTTTGCTCGCTGCACGGCAGACGTCAAAGTGAGTTTATTTAAGGCATTCTGTCAGTCCTTCTACACGAGCGGCCTGTGGGTGTCATATACGGGCCGAGCCTACAACGTCCTGCGCGTGCAATACAACAACGCTTTCAGGATGCTATTGCGGTTGTCTCGACGTTGCAGTGCATCGGGAATGTTTGCTGCAGCTCGTACGGACGGCTTTCATGCTATAATGCGTAAGAAAGCGGCTTCCTTACTGCAACGCTTGCGTAGCACTCGGAATGGCACCCTGAAAATGATTGTTGGCAGAGTGGACTGCCCCATCCAAAGACACTGGGTGGAAATAGGTATAGGTTTACTTTAAATAGATTTAAGTACCTACTAATAATACTAACGTAGCATTTAAGCACAATCTGTTACTAATTACTAACAACGTATGGACTGTTATAGGTCTGAAATAAAGATATTTTATTTATTTTTATTTATTATCACATTATAACCCTGAGTTCACACCAGTTTCCTATACTTTGGGTTCAAAGAAGCCTTTGTTATATTTTTGGGTTCACGTCAAACTAAATTCAAAAATATTATAAAGGAATAAATACAATAACCTTATATTGTATTTATTTCATTTATAGCTAATTATAATAGAATCTTCAATGAAAAGAAAAGAAAAGATAGGAAAGTATGTAAACTTTTTTAAATTGCCACTTCACAGAAAACTTATGTGTCATTATGGTGTCAATGTAATGATTTCTCGTTAGCCTACCAGTGGGAAGAATTGAAGAAATTTAAGATATTTTTTTTTTCTCGGCAATAAGCCGTTTTTGAGCTGTTAAGGATTATCCATTTTGTTGCAGAATGTTATAGTCTTCGCCAAACTTCAGGGCCGCCCTGAAGTTGACTTTCCGATTCGCAAGGCACGAAACGGTGCTGTTTTTGTATGAGATTAACGACTGCGCAGCCATTATAGCCAACTTCAGGGTGGCCAAGAAAATTGGCAAGGACTAGGAAGACAGTTTGTCCTATCTGCGTATTTTTCACTGTTTTTTTTTTTAATTGATAACAATTATTCAATAAATGATTATTAAGCGGTTTCAAAAATTGTTTATGATATATTTTTTAATACTTATGGACACGGCTTTACTATAACATTAAACTGGACAGCGGAACATTTCTCAATTCTCCATAGACCAGTTGGAAATTGGACGATGGATACATGTAATATTCCCCATAGACCAATTGGTCAGATTTCAATTGGTCTACGGAGCACCGACGAAAAATTCTTTCACCATTAGAAAGCTACGTTATTCCTGAGTAACATAGGCTATTTTTTAATCCCGAAAACGGGTCCTGTGGGGTGGCCCACGGGTGCGAAGCCGCGGGGAACAGCTAGTTAAATATAAAATCGAGTATCTAGCTTTTTTTCGAAATAAAGGAGGAATTCATTTTCCGAAAAAAATAACTATTAAAGCAGTGGTTAGTAAATCTTGTATCTATCTTAATCTGCGATATCTAGAAAATATTCAGAACAGTAAAAAAACTGTAAATGAACTCGCGCTAAAAGCCAAAAAACTATGAATTTTGACATTTTGAGGACCTCACTCTACCAGCGCCCCTTGCGGCAAATTCAAACGCGGTAACCCTCGTTGGCCTGCCCTGTCATGTGGGCCGTAGTTTATCCATGCCTGAGATATAATTCCATACACTAAATCGGACTGCCTTTGCCCAACTTCCCATGCGTCGTGCCTAGCGCAAATAAACAATTTTTCTTGCTTTCTTTCTATCTTTCTACTAAGCTGGTGTCGGCTTCCAATCTAACCATGTGCAGTTACATACCAGTATTTTATATGAAGCGACTGACTATCCGTCCTTCACAACCCAATAACTAGGTAAGATGATATCCCTTATCTAGACCGGCAGACTTTTGAACTTCTGGAGGAAGAATCTACAAAACATAGTCGGGAGCGTCGGGATCGACGGCGTCACGTGTTTTCTGAGCCACGTAGGTATCTCAGTATGAAATGGGGGGTCACCTTTCCACAGAACGACCTCGGCAAGCGTTGCTTAACCTTGAAAAAATATTGAAAATAAATTACTTAGTTGAACATGACAGTTAAATTTACATTCCTACATTCCCAGTCTTGCGAAGTAACCATAATATTGAGATTGTAATCTAATCCCTCGATGGTTAAAAAGTGGCTACGGAAATCGTAGCACGTCAAAACCATCCCCGTAGGCCCAAGCTACGCATGGCTACGCCGTAGTAAGTTTGCTACGACTGCTACGAGCTACGCCGGTTGTCGTAGACGCGTAGGCGCGTAGCAGTTAAATGTATTTAATTTAAGACGACGACTAACGCCAACGACCTTGAGGGAACAAAACGCGCACTCGTTTCGCGCCCGCGCGACCCAAAATATAGTAGTTTTTTGTACTTTCCTTATTATTCTATGACTTTAAAAAAAAGGCCTTAGATCAAAATATAGATAATTAAATTGTCTTTGAGATGGTGTTGATTTCATTCAAATACGCCCAGCGGTTTTGGTGCGATTGTCGTGTTTTGGTCGGTTTAGACATAACTTTACAAATTAATTACACTGTGTTATACGAATAAAACTCAAAATTGCTTGGATCAAATTATGAAGAAAATGGTCTAATATAACATATATTTATTCCAAAAAATTACGACTAGCCGTTTAGACGTGATTCTCATTTTAAAATCAGCTACTCAAGGGAATCGGCGCCTTAACGTAGGGTTATGCTTTTTAATTTTTTACCGACTTACCAAAAAGGAGGAGGTTCTATGTTCGACTTCATGTATGCTTCTTATTTTTTATGTATGTTCGCCTAAATCTCCGTCATTTGGGGACCGATTTTGAAAATATTTTTTTTGTTTGAAAGAGTATGTTCCCAAATTAGTCGCATTTTAATTTGGTGAAGATCTGATTAAGGACTTCGAAGATATACAACAGAACTCTTCAATAAATAACAGCAAACCTGTCGGGATGCAATCGCATGTCTGTTCATTGTTTATACCATTTCATAACATAACATCACGCCAGTACGCTCTTAAGGGGTACACAGATCTCTCATTTCATCGGTTATGTTCAAGTTTCATGATATTCGGGTAATCTATTCTGGCATTATAGGTACCTTACTAAACAACATTGCCTAAAATTTGTACCTACCAAAGACACCGACTTCCATAAAGTAATTTTTCACTTTGTAGTTTTTTATTTGGAAGTCGGTTGTATTTTTTTGCAAAGTAAAAGATTTTTGTAGATGAATACAAAAGTTAGCAACACCATTAGATCAGATTAGCTTGATCACATAATATTAATTGAGTTTGTCTAACATGACATGTGGGAATCGAACCTAGGTTCTCGCTGTCGTTTACCGCACCGCGGTCAGTTTACTTTCATCTATGAGTCTGAAGATACAATATTTTGTTGTTCATTTGTCCATCAGTGAATTAAAATAAAATACATTCACCAAATATCGTTTAGTCTACGAAATGTGTAAAAAGAATCCGGAAACGATGAGTCATTAACTCATTCGAATTGTGGGTGACTAATTGACTATGCTCAGCTATTTTCACCCTCCATCACGAGAAATCTTCCTTCATTGTAAGCGAAAGAAAATTCCTTTTTTTTAAGCTGGGTGTACTTCCAACACTCGTTTTCGTAATAATAGCATAAAGCGACTTACAAATTCATTAAACACGATATCCCCTAAACTTGCACAAAACCGGTTAAACATTTTTCTGTATTATCTGTAAAGAGGTTGTTTACGTTGACCCGGCTTTTAAATCCGCGCGATGTCCATTGCAATTGATGTCAAGCGACGTGAATAAAAGCTGACAATATCTCAGAGAACTTTAGCCGACGTTCATTGGAATGCTCCGCAACGCGTACCGTATCTATACGAGAGAATAATCTCGTTTTCTGCGGCTTTTAACGAAAGCCCGATACGGAGTCGCAGAGCAAAACAAATAGCGGGTAGCTGTGCACATGCGCCGCGCGCCGCACGCACGCGCCCGTCGCGCCCGGCAGTCGCGCGCCGCCCGTCGCCGCGCCCGCACGTGCCGACCGATATCCGCGCTCCCACCACGCGCTAAATGGCGCCCAAACCGGGACCTCGCTCACGCGGGTAAGTTCGTTACATAATCAAATTATAATACCAAAAAAATAATATTCGTCCTTGAGATGACAAGTGGTCCATGACGCAGCATCCGCGAGGATCTCCGAGGGCGTGGTAGGGCATCGACTGGGGAGGGGGCACGGAGTCGGCGTGTTGGCGATATCGCGGCGCCTGATAAGGTTGCAGCCCTCCCACTGTCAACAAACCCTTACATTATATAAAACATTGGACACTTATAAATGAGCGTAAAAACGAGTGGTAGCGGAGAGTCATCTCGAAGACGTGTATCTATTGATTTTCGCTTCGCGTTCCGGAGACTCTGCGGCTGTTGCCTGAGCCACAATTAGATATATTGTCGCAGCCTCTTTAGCATTCAGCTGCGGAACTGTCGCTCTGCCACTGAATCAGGGGCTCTCGTGAGCCAGTGCCGAGATACACGCAGTGCTCGACAGTTACTCTTGTTGACATGTGGCAATCTTTGCGGTTAGACCGTACTTCATTCTGTCATGTGCGAATTGGCTGTAAAGTACTTACTTAACACATGCATCTTTAGTTGTCCATGCTTTATTGACAAGTCATGTAGTCGTTAAGATAGCTGAGCTTGCTTTAGCAGGACGATAAGTAACTTGCCTGCAGTTCTAATATGACGACATATTCTAGTATTTTTTATTTTTAGAATATATGTAAGTTTCCCTAATTCCCTGTACATGCTATGTATAGTTTTATAGATATGTTTAGTGAAATAGGTAGTTAAAATGGCCTGACTCGAGGCATGAATAATATGTGGTTTTGGCCAGTTTCAATTGCCAAATAAAATACATAGGGTCAACCGCAATAGGACTTATATTTTATTAACCTTATTAAGTTGATACTGGTAGATAAATCTGATATTTATAAATGTTTTAATTACAATGTGCCCGGTGGACCGAAAGTTTTGGTTATAGTATCCCGTTTCACGAGCATAAAGTTACGGGTTCGAAACCTGGCAAGTGAAATTGGACTTATAATAGTTTGATGTTGCCAACACGTAGTGGAGTGATTAATACTTTTTAGTTCTTTATGGTTTCTGGCCTCTAGTCGAAGTATGTTTATCTTTTTATAAACAATAATTTCTAGACCTTCTAGAAATTATAGATTCGGTTAAATATGTATCTCTATCTGTGAAGTACTTCCAAGTTGTATAGTATCATTGGGTTGGGTTTCTTTCATCTACAAAATCCAATTAACTGTAGAAGACAGAAAGTATTATATTTCACCTGATTTCAAAGTATATAATTAATTAAAAAACCAAAGTTTTAAACCAACGAAGAATCTCATAAAATAACAAATTGAACATCGCAAAGTACCAGTTCTCAGAAGCGAATTCAAATTCGGAAACAATTTGAGAATGTTTTGGTTTCATAAAGAAATTCTTGGAATTGTTTGCTAGAAGTTATGCTTGATATTCCGAACTCGACGGCTTGTCTAGAGAAGTCGACGGGCTATGTCGAGAAGCTATGTCGAAGAGCTATTTCTTAGAGCTATGTCGAAGGTAGCACACGCTTAGCGAAGGAATTCCAAATGTCTAGCGTAGTGCAATGTTGTATAATCTACAAAGGCATTTTGTACTATCAGTATTACTTATATATACTTATTTATTGGTTTTAGTGTGAGATATCCGTGCTATATAGTTTATGAATATCTTGCTGTGTAACAGTTTTAAAATAGAAGTATACACGTACAGTCATATAGACGGACGGCGATGCGTCATCGGTACAGGGTGGACATCCCATACGCACTAAACGTTTTGGGAATACTTTTATTATGCGTACAGCAAAGGAGTGGGATTCCCTGCCGGAGTCTGTATTTCCTGATAGCTACAACCTGGGATTATTTAAGTCAAGAGTGAATAGGTTTCTTCTAGACAAGCATGCTTTATCGTCGACCACATCATCGCTTACCAGCAGGTGAGATAGTGGTCAAGCGCAAGCATATAAACAAAAAAAACAAAGTATTTACTACATATATCCATGAACTGAATACCAAAAACAGAAAAACTGAACAGAAACTGAACGTAAAATAATATCCTGGAATCTAAATAAGTTACAGTTACCTTCGTATTCTCACACTATTGGTCAAAGGCCAATCCATTCTTTCCATCGTTACCAGTTCTGCGCCACTTCTGAACAATAAATAAAAATGACAATTATTATTATTAACTTGTATAATAATATCTATTATCATTTTACATAGGCGTCAAATAAATTAAAAATATTGTTAATGTGAACCTAATAAACAAAAATACATAAATTAATAACGCAGTAATTCTCACAAAAAAGTCAACTCAAAAACCGACAGTCACCTCACAAATTTTTCAAACCCCCAAGAGAAAAACCGTAACGAAAAAATTGCGTCCTGTTCAACACAGCCCAATAGCCCCAAAGGTTAATCACTGAATAGTTATCCGTGGCTCTGTGTGCCCACAGTGTGGCCAAGTTATCAAGTCCGGTCCCGCGAGTACACTAGGCGGCGATTTCTTCTCCATTTATATGATAATTCGCGGGCGACGCCTGGGAGCGGGCCTTGTCTCCGGATATTAAATGGACTGGGGTACGAACGAACGGCATTGGCTGAGATATCTCAGGAATGCTGATACCTCCTATAGTATTGTTTGTGGGAGACCGTTGCGGTGATAGGAATCGTTTGTTTCCTTTTTAAGGTTCTTTAATCATTGTTTTTACCCGACTGCCGAAGGAGGGTAATGTGTTTATCAGTCTATGTATGTATGTATGTATGTTTGTTCCTATGTGGCGTTCTAGAGACCAAACGCGTTGGCCGATTTTGATCATTCTTACGTCAATCGATTCGTCTTAACCCTGCGAGTGTCATTACACATTACACATTAAAAAAACTTTTTACAAAAAAATATTACCGACTTCCAAATAAGAAAACTAGAAAGTGAAAAATAACTGTATTTTTGGAAGTCGGTGTCTTTGGTAGGTAACAAATTTTTAAGTTACGGACACCGACTTCCAAAAATAAAGTTATTTTTCACTTTCTAGTTTTCTTATTTGGAAGTCGGTAATATTTTTTTGTAAAAAGTTTTTTATTTTTCACTTTTTAGTTGTACCTACCTAATAGGGAAGTAGTTAAGTAAGTACCTATAACGACAGAATAGATTACCTGAATAACATGAAACTTGAATAAAACCGGTGAAATGAGAGATCTGCATACCCCTTTCGAGCGTACTGGCGTGTTGTTATGTTATGAAATGGTATAAACAATAAACAGACATGCGGTTGCAACAATCCCGAGAGATTTGCCGTTATTTATTGAAGAGTTCTGTTGTATATCTCCGAAGTTCTTCATCAGATCTTCACCAAATTAAAATGGGACCAATTTCGGAATATACTCTTTCAAACAGAAAAATAATTTTCAAAATCGGTCCACAATTGACGAAGATATCGGTGAACATAAATAAAAAAAAAAAAAAAAAACATTCCTAATGTCGAACATAGAACCTCCTCCTTTTTTGGTAAGTCGGTTAAAAATTGGAAAATAAACCGCGCCATTTTGTGGGGACAAAATTTTTATTTTTCTCCCAAACCCATCGTGTGGTATCAAAATAAAGGGTTTTAAGAGGTGATTTCAAAAATATATAACACTTATATGTTTGAATGTAGGTAATTCAAAAAAAAAAAAACTAAAAAGTTGTAAATAAAAAAGTTAATTAAAAAAAACAAAAAACCCCGACTGCTTGAAAAGCGAACTACAGCATGATTTTTTTTTTGTTTACATCTTTTTAGTTCGCTTTTCAAGCAGTCGGGGATTTTTGTTTTCTTTTTATCTTCAATATGTACTGTTTCTGTTTCACAGTTTCTGGATAAGACAAGATTTAATTTATGTTGTAATTTTGTTAAAAACTATGTATAATGATAACACATGATGCAACTGACACAAATTGAAAACTCGTATAATGGGAAAGGAATAAAATCAGTTCCTAGACAGGTTATTTGCCTATCTAGCTTTGTAATAATCCTAGTACATGGCTTCCTGTAGTATCATGCTTACATAAACCACGACATCTAACTATCCTACTAATCCTATCCTACTGCCTACTATCCTACTAAATATTATATATATTATTAATTAATTATTAATAATATAATATTATAAATGCGAAAGTTTGTGAGGATGTATGTTTGTTACTCTTTCACGCAAAAACTACTGAACGGATCTGGATGAAATTTGGCACAGAGATAGATTATAGTCAGGAATAGCACATGGAATACTTTTTTATCCCGGGAATATGTTCCCTTGGGACAATTTTCGACATTCACGCGGGCGAAGCCGCTGGCAGAAGCTAGTAATATTATAAATGCGAATGTTCGGATGGATGGATGTATGTTTGTTACTCAATCACGCCAGAATGGCTGAACGGATCTGGATGAAACTGGGCACAGGGGTAGACTATAGTTTGGAATAGCATATAAGATACTTTTGATCCCGGTATAATGTTCCCTTGGGATGATAAAAAACTTTTCACGCGGGCGAAGTCGCTGTCAGAAGCAAGTATTTCCATATATTTACGTACTTGATAGGGACCTATATCCTTAGGAGTGCTATATGGTGCTCATATGGTCAATTTGACTGTCCTGGGCATGGTAGGAACTGTAAAATCAATACTTTATCGGTGGAATCACAACTAACTATACTATAACTTAAAATTTCTATTTTGACGTTCATAAATACAAATTCGTTCGTTTCGCATAATGGCCTAGTTGAAATAAATAATTTTTGTCTTTTTCTTTGTAAAAGAGACTGTGACCACTAAGTTTTTAATCCCCGACGGAAAAAGAGGAGGGTTATAAGTTTGACGTATGTACTTGTGTGTTTGTGTATATGTGTATCTGTCTGTGGCATCTAAGCTCCTAAATGGATGAGCCGATTTTGATTTCGTGTTTTTCGTGGAACTATCGGTCACTCAGCTCAGATAACTCGACAGAATGAGTGAATTCGGGTGACTTTATCGAGAGTGTTCTTAGCTATGTGCGACGAAAATCGGTTCAGCCGTTCTAAAGTTATGGGCGATTTACTGTTTGAATCGGGGTGTTTTTGTAAGATATCGTGTCATAATTACGTGTTCGATCGAAGCGTGTCTACTACTAGATAAATTTTGTAGCATGAAATAAAAAAGTATAGGGGGTTTTATAAATTTTACTTTTTCTAATGACAAAAATTCACTTCGATATAACTACCTACGTTAAAACTATGCAAAATTTTCCAACAAGCAAAGGGCTGTTCCATTAATATGAACTCAGTAAATCTCTCTCAAAAGTTAACGGGAAATCGAAAGGTTCTCCCCTGTAATTGCTTTCGTAATGTTCCGTCAACCGTCACCTGATCGTCAAGGAACTCAAAGACACCCGTTCATATTACTTTTAGATTAATCCTGGCGGCATTTTCAAATATTACAAACTCGTCTTTCATAACAGAAAGATCTTCAGGCAAGTTTTCTTGAGACTAAAGAATTGTCATATCTTAGTTAATTGGCATTACGATTCTCCGAAGAGCTAGCAACATTGTGGTGGAAAGAAATGGTTCCTTATTATTTTTTATAAGGAATTTCTCCTGTACCGTGGGTGCATTTACAAACATATAAACTAACATACACAAATAACCAGACCAGAAACAACTATCTGTAGGCAATACAAATATTTGTTCCGTGCGGGAATCGAACCCGCGACATGCAGCGCAGCTGCCGATTGCTCAACAACTGCGGCAACCGTATCTTCAATTAATATTTATCGGTATTTTCTTTTGAATTCGGGTATAGTTCTCGCCAAACTTCTTGGCCGCCCTGAAGTTACAATGGCTACCCTACAATGGTTGCCCTACAATGGCTGTGCAGTAGTAAATCTCATACAAAAACAGCACCATTTCGTGCCTCGCGCATCCGGTAAACCAACTTCAGGGTGGCCCAGAAGTTTGGCGAGGGCTATACCACCTTATTCGAGACAAGTTTTCTCTCTTTACAAGAACTAATGATTTATTAGAAGACTTGTTTAAGATTTTTACATTTAGTTTTAGCTACAAGATCCAGGATATTATGCCCTTTTACATCCAATCCCTTAAGCTCTAGACAGACGGAGTGTATTTGAGTGGACTGCGCAGTCGGTTAGCAGTTTCGATGGAGTTGTTCAGATGTGTTATATATGTCAACTGCACATAAACTGCAAATTTGCAGTTGGAGTGCAGTTGAAATGCAGACCAAGAGTCTAAGGTGATAGTGATGATGAATACAAAGTAGTCGTCGCCCAGTGGTCGAAATTCCACTGTGATTAATTTAAAAAAACTTTCTATATATTTATAAACTTTAACAACACCAAATCTCATACACGTTCGTGCATGCAATATGCTTAAAAAGGGGTACAAAGTATTCTCTTCGCTAATGACTCTAATAAGCCGTAAGAATACAACATTATTCAATAGAAACATGTTGTGAACAGTGTGCAGCATGGCTACTACGCTGGTCAACGCTGATCTCCAGCCGGGAGGGCTGGAAATCGTTTCCTTTCTCAAAGCACTTATTATCATTAAATCACATAATAAATATCTTACCCACCCCAAACAAATAACTCGAAATACAATAATATAATAGTATATTAAATTATACATAGTTATAGAAAATAACAAATATACAATAGCCATTACGACATAATTAAAATTCCAATTAATTTAATTTAAAAATTCCAGTTTAAGATACTTATAATTAATTAATTAATATCACAATTAATATCCAGTTTAGTGCGAGTTTTAACCGTACTCGATCACGTTAACGTAAACGTTTCTTATGTTAATTTGTATAGAAAATAAATTAATAAAAAAATTCAAAAAACCCGACTGCTTAAAAAGCGAACTAAAAAGATGTAAACAAGAAGAAAATCATGCTGTGCAGTCGGAGGATACATGTTCGCGAGCTGGCTGACCAAAACCAGATGCATCCTCCGACTGCACAGCATGATTTTCTCCTTGTTTACGTCTTTTTAGTTCGCTTTTCAAGCAGTCGGGTTTTTTAATTTTTTTATTAACTTTTTTTATTTGTAACTTTTTAGTTATCTTTTTTAGAATTAGGTACATTTTAACATATAAGTGTTTTATATTTTTTAAATCAGCTCTTAATACCCTTTATTTTGATACCCCACACGATAGGTTTGGAAGAAGAAAAATTTTGGGCCCCCACAATATGGCGCCCAAAATCCGCCATTTTCTATTTTCCAATTTTAATGTAGCCAGTGACACTTGCAGGGTTCAGACGAATCGATTGACGTAAGAACCATCAAAATCGTCCAACGCGTTTGGTCTCTAGAACCCCACATAGGAACAAACATACATATATACATACATACATAGACTGATAAACACATTACCCTCCTTCGGCAGTCGGGTAAAAAGGCATGCTATTATTGTCACCAGACGGCGCTTATTAAGTTTTAGTAAAAAAAATATTTTACTAAGACTAAGTGCGTTTAAAAACTCTTACTAAACCCACCGAACTTTGCTAAATAATATGATTGTACTACTTACGGTTAAACTCATACATATCTACACTATATATATAGGTTCATAGCGTCTTGTATGGTGTGTACCGCCAAGGAGTAGCGATAAGGGGCGCCACATTTCACGGGGCTCGTGAATTACAAGCGCAACGTGATTTCACTACGATAACATGGCGGCCATAGAACTTGTGAGTTCATGGAAGATGCGACACAAGTCTACTGTTTCATAGTATTCTGCCTACGTGTCTGATTTGAACCATGTCAAGTTTTTATTTCACAATATGCAGTTTTTGTTTACAGATAAAATAAAATTGGTACATACTATTTATGTATAAGCCAGTCAAAATATAAAAGGGGAAACACATCATTGGGCATGAAAAAATTCTATATTTTGACAGAGACTGAGAGAAACGGGACGGGGAGACGGGGAGATCTATTGTAGACGTAAAAATCTCAACTCAGAATGTACTCGATATCTTTCACATACCATTCCAAGAATTTTCTGTTAAAATGTTTCAAAGAGTAATAAGAACGAATATTTCTTGATTCAGCTGTTCCTATTGACTATTAAAGAATGACTCAACAATTTCCTTTAACGTTATTAACACAGAAATTGTAAAGACATGTATTATATTATTCATGCTAACACATTCGTATGCAAACGCGTTTGTTTACTCGCATAAATTGCAAAGAATTATTTGAAATTTTAATAACGTGGTGTTCGTCGGACATTTTGGGGCGTAACCGACGCGGAGTGCAAGCTAAAATTTTAAACACAACACGAAGATTAGATACCCGGGGAAATTGCAGCTGTAAATTGTATCCGAAAGGCCTTGAGTTTACAAGGTGTAATGAGGACGGACTGGCGTAGTTTTTGGCGCAGTCCCGCGGATATAATCGAATCTGGATAGGTATCTTTGTGTGCGCTATCAACTTAGATTCTTGAAATCAGTTCAGCTTTTATTAGTTTATTGATCTGTGGTTTTATTTTGAAGTTGTTGCACCGATTTGGCGGATGGATTAGGGTATGATATTTTCGGAGCATTCTACAGAATGAAGCGCTTTTGTTTTATGTTAGTTTGTCTGGCGTATTTGACCTCTGACCCATTCAAATCTTCTATCTGTCTTCTTCTTCTATCTATATATATTATAGACTTCGAAACGGCTGGGCGGATTTTAATGAAATATTCAGACAATCATTAGATTGACCCAGCGGATAATCTTGTAAAGTTTGGTGGCGGTCCCACGGGAACGGGAACTACGCGGGTGAAATCGCGGGGCGTCCGCTAATAACTGATAAACACCTAAATATGTCCGAAGGAAAACTATGAAGTGGAATGTAAGCAAAGACAATACTACAGCTGTTTTTTGTAATCGATAGGCTCGCGTTTGACCACTATCTCGCCTGATGGTAAGTGATTAAAAACGATGTTTCAAAGTAACATACTCGTAGTTACCTTTAAACTGGATACATGTCTAAAATGACTCTGTCCGTAGCCACACTTTAAGATTATTACCTAGAAAATACTGCAATATCCTGTAAAAATATCCTCCACAACGTTAAGCGACGAAGCAGAATATTTCAAGGAAACGAACTGCGAATTGCCCCATATATCAAGTCGGGTTGCACACGTTGTAACATAGATAAACCACGATCACACTTAGTGGGCCGTGCGGTCGATATAGAACTACCCATAGCTTCCCATGAGTCCCGTAAAACAGGGAAAAGGATTATAGATTATATGTATAGTTAGGTAGTTTAATGCTATAGAGTCCATGTGTATGCTGAAAAGTTAGAGGGCCGATCCTAGCCGAGGTCAGTCCATGGATGGGTGACAATCCTGTAAATATTAGACTCCACCGTTCTTCGGAGAGCAACAGTAAACCGGTACCCGACTGTAATTTGATGATATTTGGGCTTATTAGGAATAATTAGGAATTAGGGATAATTAGGAATAGACAGAAGCTAGGAAATCTGGCACCAGTCTTGCAAAGAGGTATCGTGTTGCCCAGTTACTGGGTTGTAGAGGTCAGATAAGCGGTCGCTCTATGGATAATGATAAATGGACCCCTTTGCCGCATTTAGACTCTAATTTGGTTCGTTGTGCGTGCAGGCTTTCTCTCTGTGAGAGGGTATGGGTCGAAATCCACCACGCGGGCCCAGTGCAGTTTGGTGGATATAGATTCGAATTTTTGGTTCTAAGACATGAGCCGGTTGCCTCACAATGTTTTCCTTCACCGTTTTGAGATGGTGGTGATGAAATAATTTACACTAAGTAAAGCGCCTGTCTGGGTTCGAACCCACGTCTAATAACTTTTAAGTCACGGCCGTTACCACTGGCCCACCACTGCTCTTCGGTCACTCCATGACCCATGTAAAAAACTGATATCCAGCTGCATCCAGTTAGACTGCAAGTCGACCCAATATAGTTGCTCACCGCTAGTTGCCCGTAAATCTTGTAACACGGAGAAAGAGATTATAGGATGTGTATGTAGGGAGTTTAATACGGTAGTGAGTCCGCCTGAAATGTTAAAGAGGACTGTTGACGACGACCACGACCGAGCTGTCAAAATATTTAAATTGATCTTTGGGTTCTAAAAAAAGTGTAATTACTAAGCCATAAGCACTGTCAAAAGCCCAAAAGGTTCGGTAGTTTTACCACTGCAGACCCACCGTACCCCTGGCCGTACCCCTGGTGGTACGGTGGGTATTTTAAAGTTAAACGATACCACCAGGTAATAGTGTTGTATTACTAGTTAAAACCACTTTCGAGATCAACAATTTATTTTAGTAGGTAATTAGGTTGATATGTGCGCAATTTTTCTAATGCGTGACCAATTGAATTTATTTATTTACTATTTGTAACTGTACGTCTGTAATGAAGTCATCATTGATAATTTGATCCTTTTTCTTTTTTTTGGAATCTTCTCCAATGTATGAATATGCTCCTTTACTTTGAGTAATCGCATCACCATCATCATATCAGCTGAAAGACGTCCACTGCTGGACATAGGCCTCAACCAAGCGTCGCCACATTGATCGGACCCATACGTCTCGCAACCAGCGGATTCCTGCAACCTTCACCAGGTCATCGGTCCACCTGGTGAGAGGCCTTCCAACGCAACGTCTTCCGGTTCGCGGTCGCCACTCCAGAACCTTTCTGCCCCATCTGCCATCCGTTCTGCGAGCAATGTGCCCTGCCCACTGTCACTTAAGTTTGAAAATTTTTCGGGCTATCTCGGTAACCCTGGTTCTCTTGCGGATCTCTACATTTCTGATACGATCACGCAAGGAAACTCCGAGCATAGCCCTCTCCATTGCACTTTGAATGAATGTAAGCTTTCTGATAGAGCCCATTGTAAGCGACCACGTCTCAGAGCCATATGTCATCACTGGCAACAACACACACTGGTCATAGACTTGAGACATTGTGGTAATTTGGACGAGAAGATACCGCGCAACTTCCCGAACGCTTCTTCTTCTTCATCGAGTCGATGTTTCCATTTTTTTTTCCCGAACGCTGCCCAGCCGAGTCGGATTCGACGGTTGAACTCTTTCTCGAAGTTGGCTCTACCCAACTGGATCGTTTGTCCCAGGTAGACATAGTCGCCCACCACTTCGAGTGTAGAATCTTGGACCTTGATAGGAGTGGGTGTAACATGAGCATTCAACATCACCTTGGTTTTGACCATGTTAATCCTAACACCCACTCTTTCGGAAGCTCTACTGAAGTCATCGAGCATTGTACTGAGGTCCTCCATGGTCTCAGCCATAACCACTATATCGTCGGCAAACCGAAGGTGAGTGATGTACTCGCCATTGATGTTGATGCCTAGCCCTCTCCAGTCCAGAACCTTGAAGACACCCTCCAGTGAAGTCCAGTGCAGCGGTAAACAGCTTCGGAGATATGACGGCTCCCTGTATCACACCGCGCTGTTGTCGTTTTAAACAAAATAATTTAACTTTTTTCTATTCGGTCCGACATAAGTGCGAATTAAGGGCTTCGCTTTAGTAGTTTCGATTTTGCTTGTCTGAGTCGTCACAGTAATAATCTGCCAAAACGAAATTATGATACTGGACTGGAACTTCTATTTCAATCAAATAGTGGGATACAGTTTTAGAAACTTGTGCAAATCTCTTCCTAGCGTTCTGAAGAAAGTGCTTCACGCCTTAATACCGATTACCGAGGATTTCTCCCAATTGCAAAACTTATCCACATATCTTTAAAATCTCTTTTTTTCTTGTCGTATAATATTACAAATATAATTTTTAGCAAATTACACTTATCTATATATATATAAAAGAAAGTCGTGTTAGTTACTTCACTTATAACTCAAGAACGGCTGAACCGATTTAGCTGAAAATTGGCAGGGAGGTAGTTTAGAGCCAGGAGAAGGACATAGGATACTTTTTATCCCGTTTAGGGTAGGGTAGGGTAAGTAGGGTAGGGTAGGTAGGGTAGGTATGTAGGTAGGGTAGGTAGTGTAGGGTAGGGCAGGTAGTGTAGGGTAGGTAGGGTAGGGTAGGGTAGGTAGGGTAGGGTAGGTAGGGTAGGGTTGGGTAGGGTAGGTAGGGTAGGGTAGGTAGGGTAGGGTAGGTAGGGTAGGGTAGGTAGGGTAGGGTAGGTAGGGTAGGGTAGGTAGGGTAGGGTAGGTAGGGTAGGGTAGGTAGGGTAGGGTAGGTAGGGTAGGGTAGGTAGGGTAAGTAGGGTCGGTAGGGTAGGGTAGGTAGTGTAGGATAGGTAGTGTAGGGTAGGTAGTGTAGGGTAGGTAGGGTAGGGTAGGTAGGGTAGGGTAGGTAGTGTAGGGTTGTTAGGGTAGGGTAGGTAGGGTAGATGAATGTTTGGTGTTTTTATGGCAAAACAAAGTTTGCCGGGTCAGCTAGTTTTCAATATTTCATTACTCAATGGAACTATTTCACAGGTATGATCTTTATTTTTAATAAATTTATTATCCTTAAAAATAAATATAATAAGCGAGAAAACTCATACAGCACAGCACTACGGTCACTTCATACAGTGGTATCGTTTAACTTTAAAATACCCACCGTACCACCAGGGGTACGGCCAGGGGTACGGTGGGTCTGCAGTGGAATTATACATTGGACAATCATTACATATCGTTTTTTTTATTAGTGTTTTATTTTTGTGTTTATATTTCTCGTGTCTCCTGTCATCATCATCATCATCATCAGCCTACAACAGTCCACTGCTGGACATAGGCCTCTCCAATAGCCCGCCATTTGCTTCGATTTTCCGCAACTCTTATCCAGCTGCTACCAGCCACCCCGCGAAGATCATCACTCCACCTAGCCTGAGGGCGCCCCACCTTACGTTTACCAATTCGCGGTCTCCACTCAAGGACACGTCTACCCCAACGGTCATCGGTTCTACGGCTTATATCTATAGTCGACAACTTTGGTTCTTTGCCGGATCACCTCATTTCGGATTCGGTCCCTTAGAGAGACTCCGAGCATAGCCCTTTCCATAGCTCGCTGAGCAACTTTGAACCGATGAACCAGCCGTATTGTGAGTGTCTATGTCTCGGCGCCGTAGGTCATAACAGGTAGGACGCATTGGTTGAAGACTTTGGTCTTCAGGCTCTGTGGAATACGTGACGAGAAGACTCGACGAAGTTTTCCAAACGCCGCCCAGCCCAGCTGTATTCTTCTATTAGCCTCCTTCTCAAAGTTGTTCTTACCAAACTGCAGAGTTTGCCCGAGGTAAACGTATTCTCGAACAACTTTGAGAGCATCGCCATTGACCACAATCGGTCCCGGAGTGACGTGTGAATTGAACATAACCTGGGTTTTGTCCAAGTTCATCCGGAGACCGATTCGTGCAGAAGAACCAGCTAGGCCGTCCAGCATCAGCTGCAAGTCATGCAGTGACTCTGCCATTATGACGATGTCATCCGCAAATCGCAGGTGTGATATGTACTTGCCGTTTATATTAATACCGCGTCCTTCCCAGTCCAGCGTCTTAAACATATCCTTCACCGCGTTGCTAAATAATTTCGGGGAAATAACGTCCCCGTGCCGTGTCTCCTGTGCGACTCACAAATAAATAATTTAATTTCTATCTTTATTTCTAGCACTGACAGAATACGTCTTTGTCAATGTCTGTTTAAGGTATTATTTAAATTGTATTTTTCGAAGGTAATTTTTGGTAATGTCATTCAATGGAAAAAGCATCACAACCAGCAAAGTGTGAGTGCCCAAATTTTTGTTTAAAGTTTAAGAGTACCCAAGTGTGTTGAAAATACACTTACCACGCGGGAAAAGCCACGGGCAGAAGCTAGTGTATAAATAAGGCTTAGAAACTAATTAAACCTGTATAGAAACGATAGAAAGTTTTACCATGTATACCTACAAACTATTCTTGTATTTTGTGTTTTATACTGAAAATGGGGCTGCAGAGGTAATTGAACTAAATAGAGGTTTGATACTAAGGAATGCAATCCGGATAATTCGTAATTCAGACAATTCGGATATCCGCGATATTATTAGGTTACCAAATCCGGCTTTTGTAAACAATTCCGGAATTTTTGAACATTTTGAATGACGCTTCCGCAAACAGAAAAAGTAATTTTGCACAGCGCACCCAGTACAGTGACCCGTTGGTAAAAATGTAATTGTTTGTTAAACTTAGTTAACTTTTTTTGTTTTTGAGACTATGTTAAACAATTTCATAATATCTAATGCTGGACAAATATTTGTTGATTTTGTTAATTATTAAGAAATCTGATTAACATTATTGGTTCTCAATTCATTACCGTAAATGTAAAAAAAAAAATTTGAACCAAAAAATGCAGCGAAAACATGTCTTCTACCGTATGACATTCACATCTGGAGTGATGCCATCGAGAGGCACGGGGAAGCACTGGCCGTCTCCGTTGACATCACAAAGGCTTTCGACAGAATCTGGCACGAAAGCCTTATTAGTAAACTGTTTTACTTCTGTCTGTGTGATTGGATTGCAGACTTCCTGAGAGATCGGTCCATTCGAATGATAATTGATGGCTGCTCGTTCGACCAATTGTTTATTAATGCCGGGGTCCCTGCCCGGGGTCGGTACTTTCAGTTTCACTGTTCTTGTTGCACAAAAATGACCTGCTAAAAGCTTTGGGTATGCAAACGACAGCACTGTTGCTGAGTGACACGTGTCCAACGCACGAGTTACTGGGCCTCAGATCCAGTTTCTGCGATGGTTGAGCGCTTGAACTTGTCCTTGAAGGCCAATCTGGTCAGTTACAATGCTGCTAAGATCCAGGCATGTCTTTTATGGCCGCCAAAATGAGTCATTTCCACCCAACTCCATCTTTACAAGATGTAACCGTGCCAATAACGGACCATCTTGAGCTTCTTGGTGAAATGTTGACATCGGCCCTCAATTTTAGTCCAAACATTGAGGCAAAGGCTCAGCTGACTGCCAAAAAATTGGGGGTCCTTAAGAGGTGAGACGGTACTTCACGTCAGAACAGCTGTACCAAGCGCATGTTCGATCATGCATGGAGTACTGCTAGTTTTTTATCGGTTACATTTCGGGGAGTGTGCGATGGAATTGCATTGATTTAATTCCGTCTAGCCCGTTCCATCATCGGACTACAAGAAGTACATGCATGGTGGACATTCCACCCTTAAGCACTAAACGTTTTGGAAATACTTTCATTATGCGTACAGCTAAGGAGTGGAATTCCCTATCGGAGTCTGTTTTTCCAGAAAGCTATAACCTGGGGGTATTTAAGTCAACAGTGAAGTTACTTTTAGGCGAACGTGTTTCACCGTTGAGCCACATCAGCGCTTACCATCAGGTGAGATAGTGGTAAAACGCGAGCCAAACATAATAAAATATAATAAAAATGTTTTATTTAAGCTAACATTGATATATTAAACACTTATAATTTCTAAAAAAGAAACGATATATCTGTATTATCCGGATTGCTTATGAAATCCGTTTTAGAAATCCGGATTCCAATTAAGGTACGGATTTGCATTGCCTATTCAATAAAAGCTGCAAGCCGCCACTGCATATTACTTATTCAGATTATAGAGACGCTATCGTTTCGTACTGTACGTGTTTTGTTTCGATATAATTTTAAGAGTTTTCAGGTATTGATCGCCATTGCAGTAGTATAAAAGTTTATTGCTTCATTCTTCTATATTTAATTTCGGAGATTCAGACCATAGGATGCATTTTCTTTTATATATATGTAAGTAGTTAGGTTTAGTATAAGTTTAGTACAAATTTTATTTACGAATTATATTAGATTTTCATCATCATTCAGCTCGGAATCATGAACAGGATACGCTTTTTAGGGTTCCGTACCCAAAGGGGTAAAAACGGGACCCTATTACTAAGACTCCGCGATCCGTCTGTCTGTCTGTCTGTTTGTCCGTCTGTCACCAGGCTGTATCTAAGGAACCGTGATAGCTAGATAGTTGAAATTTTCACAGATGATGTATTTCTGTTGCCGCTATAACAACAAATACTAAGAAACGAATAAAATAAATAATTAAGTAGGGCTCCGATACAACAAACGTGATTTTTTTGCCGTTTATTGCGATAATGGTAGGTACGGAATCCTTCGTGCGCGAGTCCGACTCGCACTTGGCCGGTTTTTTTTGCCATTCTCCCATAGTCAGTGTATTACGTATTTTAAGTGATGACATTAAAATAGTGATTTCGATTAAATTGGTATCTATAATATACTTCTTCAACGGGCCTAACGACAACAAGTAAGATATGTCAGATATGTAATAAGTAATATTGTATTTAATAAGTGATTGATCAAAGTCTTCGAGAAAAATATATATCACGGAAATTTAACGCGATGATTTAGATTATTTATTTACCTATTTAACCCGACGTTTCGACCGTGTTGCAACGATCGTGGTCCCGGGTAGACTGGTGTCTCGGTGTACTGGCTCCGTTGGGGCAGAAAATTCTTCCCCTACCCTCACGTTTCTACACACAACACTGACCGTGTCCTTATTCTGTAAGTTCACCGATTGCACAAAGCGAGATAATGTTTTTTGAATCACTGGATTCCACGCCGCGGATAAAATGAAATGCGAAAGTTTTAAAGTTAATAAAGTCTTCGAGCAATCAAAATATACTAGTCAAAATATCCTAAATGTCCTTTGCGTTAGAGAAGAGTCTGTTTCCTCTGCAGGGACTCGGGACTCTTAGGCTCTCTGTGACAGGGAGTGGGCGTAAGTCCGTAGAGCCAGTGCGGTTTAGTAACCATGACACTACAAAAATTACACTTTTCAAAGTGAGCGAACTTTTCACTTAAATCCGTAAACTTCAAGATTACTCTTAGAGAACAATTCACCGAAGTTCGTAATATGACCGTGGACTTCAGTTCTGTGAGGACATCAATAGATGCGTTGGCGGAACAGGCGAAACTTTCTAACTTTTGATTTATGACGGTTTTCCGTTGTGTGACGTCAATAACTCAGCGCACCTCAATATTTGCGGTTTGTCTCAACAGGAACTGTGATAGTGCAAAGATTTTTTCGGAAAATATTCTGTAGTGGTAAGTAATAGTAGTTTATGCAATGGTCATATAATAGGGGTTATTAAAACACGAGCGTAGGTTTATCAAATGAGGCGAAGCCGAATTTGATAATAATATTACGCGAGTGTTTTAATACCTAATTATATGCCGTTGCATACACTATTATACTTTATCTTCACTCATACAGTTGAAATAAAACAAAAGTGGAAAGGGAAAAAATATGTGGTATGGCGGGCAATTTAGATTCTCATTGCGCAGCGCGCGCATCCACAGACAACTGACAATGACATGAGCCCATACGCGCCAGAAAATTAAAAAGTAAAAGTGTGCTATAAAAATTAAAAAGTTATTTTATGATGCAGTTGTTTGAAAATCGAAGGAAAATGTTGAACAATAATGGCTTTTTTTAAAATTTTACCTATCCACGAATACAAAATACGTGTTTATACAATATTTTTCGAATTCGTATTTGGAACGTTACGTTGTGAGTGTAGATAAAAGAATATAATGGTTTTCTATAAGATTAGCCTAAGTACCCGTAGTACGTTAGCTGCAGGTTTAAGACCAAACCGAGTCTAAATATCAATAAATTAAAGAAAAAAGAAAGTAGAATGAGTGATATTGCCTTTGCACATAATCATAATCTATACTTAATATTATAAAGCTAAAGAAGAGTTTGTTTATTTGTTTGTTTGAACGCGCTTATCTCAGGAACTACTGATTGGAATTAAAAAAACTCTTTTTGTGTTGGATAGTCCATTTATCTAGGAAGGTTATAGGTTAACATCACGCTACGACAAATAGGAGCCGAGCATAAATGAGAAATGTTGCAAAAACGGGAAAATATATTCATTTTTGACAGCTTCCGTTGCGTGCGCTGCGTAAGCGGTTAAAGTTACGCAACATTCATGTATGTAGGGTAGGTTAGGTTAGGTTAGCCAGCTGACGGGAGCGAAGCCACGGGGGAGAGCTAGTTATTTATATTAGGCTAGGATATGAAATAGAGTTGCTGTATACAAACCTTAGGAAGACCAGAAACATGATGGGCTAATGGATTCTAAGATAGATTTATATAAAAGATGAAAAAAGCGTAAAACAGATAAAAGAGACAAAAGGCATAGTTAAAAGTAGATATATCGAATCTTAAACTCTTGAAGTAATGAGAATAGCCGTGGATTATAAATATAAAAAAAAAACAAACATAAAGTCGAACATAGAACCTCCTCCGTTTTGGAATGTCGGTTAACAAAACTAGCTACTGCTAGCGGCTTCACCTGTTTGAAAGTTGAAAATTATCCCGAGGGAACATATTCCCGGCATAAAAAGTATCCTGTGTGAATATATTCCTGAATATAATCTATCTCTGTACCAATTTTTATCCCGATCAGTCCAGCCGTTTGAGCGTAAAGAAGTAAAAAACATACAAACACACACTCACAAACATTCACCTTTATAAAATTATTGTGATTCAGCAATGATTGCTTCTAGTTGATCAATATATTACTGAACAGTAAGGAAGTCGCACGAATGACTCCAAAGTAAAAAATGAAGCCCGTTTAATCAATACTTATCATCTTCGTACAGGGTAGGAGATGATATGGTTCCTATTATGATATTGATTGCCCACATTATGATACCTTTGTAACACGGCTTACAAGGCTTTACGGTTGTCGCATCCCGTAAAGGGATTACGAGCATTTAAGGACTACCCGTATATTATATTACTGTTTGAACATTGTTATTTGTTATTCTCAAAAAGCATGTGTTGACCGCCATGAGAACAAATGAGTTCTGGCGACTGGAGGAATTAAACATAATCAAGCGGCTATCTGCAATATACCAGGAGCGTGTCCTCAGTTTATTTTTTTGACTTATTATGGGTTCACCTAAGCTTTGTCTGAAAAGACTCATTATAATCGGCTGCGTGGAAAAAAAAACATGCACAAAGCAAGATGTTCAGATGCAATAAAGAAGGCTGTTGGGGGCAGCATATATCAGGCGGTCCACACTGCGGAAAACCGCATAACTTGGTAAAGAAACGACGAGAAGGAGAGAAGAGAGAAACTCAAAAGTATTTTATTGTTATAACATGGGATTCAATGGGAATAGTAAATGGGATCCATCGCCAATACCTAAAAAATGGGATCTAAAAGTGGGATCCAACGAAAATAAATCGATCAAACGGTGCGTGACCAAAGTATACGGACCATACACTCCAGACCGTCTTTTGTTTTATATTCTTCTATTGCAACATGACCTGTCTATGATTATTTAGGGTTCCCTCTATCTGGCAGAATCTTGATGCTCCGAAATATATTTGGCATAACATACTTGGACAGACTTCTTTAAACGAATATTTTTAAGGCATAAACATTATTTAATATAATTATTGTTTGGCCGAATGTTTATATATCCGAAATTACAATGGCATACTTTTAAGATGCTAGAATTTTATTTGGCATAATTTCGTTTAGCATAACACTTAATAAGACATTTTAGAGCGACGATTACTTGGTAAAATTTCACTTGGCATACAATAAAGATGGTAGAATTTAATTTGGAATAATTTTATGGATTTTCTGTATAATGACAGATGAGTCTTTCAATTATTATATGAAATGTATAACAAGAAACGATTCTGACTGTGAACTTTGTGATATGATGGTTCTGCCCTTTAATGACTATCGATATGAAATTTATGCCGAAAGATGATTATTAGATTAGTTTTGAATGTATGATAAATGTATGTAATGAACGGTCGAAGGCTTACGACATAAAAAGTTCTGCTGTAAAAGGTAGACCCGCAGCCTAATTTCGTAAGTGAATTCTGCAAAGCAAACAAGTCGCGATTCCTTCAAAGAATTAGAATAATTTCTTTTAACTTTTTCGGTATTGTGAAACTAATTTGGAAAGAGTACAAACATCCTCCTTTGAGTTGAAGTTCATCTACTGCGTTATGTTTCATCAAACTCGAATGATTTATTTCCAAATCATTAGAACATAATTTCATTACACAATACCAATAGTGAAGTTTTATCTCGATTCCTCCGCTTACGTTCATCCTTTACAATCAATTCTACGTCAAAATATTGGTAATGGAAAGGAGCATAACCTTTCCTTTTCAGAGTGTAATATGCAAGTCGTTTTTAGGAAGGTTCCGACTTGTTTGCTTTGCAGAATTCACTAACGCAATTAGGCTGCAGATTATTTTCACTCTCCTAAGGATGGGTGAATTTCTAAAATGAACTGCAGTGCTGTTCTATGAAAATATCACTGTGAAAGCTTAGGTGAATTGAACATGAAGTGAGTTGTTGAATCAGCTAGAATGGCAGTTCAATTCAAGCTCGCTCCACCAAAGTTCTCACGGTGCACGGTGTAGCGTTTACAGAATAAACGGTAGGCTTATTACGTATCTTTTGCAAGAGCAAAACGATAGCGATCAAACGCTTTAAAAGTTGGAATTACCTGCATTGTAGGTATGGTAGGTCCTACAAAATCGTTTGCTAATCGCTCGCTGTTTATCAAATATCATTTATTTAAAAAAAAAACCGCCAACAACTCTAAAACTTTTGTATTGAAGAGCGATTATTGCGCAACAATCGGTAACGTTTTGCTCTTGCAAAAGATACGTAATAAGCCTGCCGGTTGAATACTTACATCCCATATAAACCGTGTTAAAAAGTTGCCAGCGTCATGTCAATGTTGTGAAATATTGCCATTGACAGCTTGAATGCAGTTCGCGATGATTTGCATTGGTGAAATTAGACCTAGGAACACGGTGTTAGGATGGTACACGTATACAGCATGTCCGGTAATAAATCTATAACGATTAAATAGCTAATAATAGACTTATAATAGAGATAATGTCTAGAAAATACAAAAAGTATTATGTATCCTAATTAATATTTGAAAAATCCATAAATTTTATATTTACTCTTGCACTAAAATCTAATTTACTAACAACGAGCCTATGATCTACCGATGGATTAGTAATTAGAATTAAAGTATCTTTGTTATTTTTGTATCATTTAGAACGATTATAAGGTTTATATTGAGCTATATCATCTTAACTATTCATTATAGGTTACAGGATACTTTGTATGTGAAAATATTCGAACCATTAAATTCCACTGGGACTCCTATCAAATTACGTTTCTTAAGTACACTCCTCAGGTATTTAAGATAAGTCCTTTATTTATCGTCAGAGACCCTTTTATTGTCCTTCTGAAATGAAAGTCGATTTGCAATAGCGAATAGGTACCGCAAATTGGTACTCTTATCTCAAACGTAAGTTGGTTCGTTACTGCGAAGGGTCGTAATATACAGGTAGAACACAATTGGGTAAGGAATCCGATTCTTTATTGTATTTTTTCCGCAAACGTTTTGTAGAAAATGGTTTTGATTCAAGTGTAGGTATTTGGAATGCGGGTAGACCACAGATATAAATCTAATTAGATGACGCGATTGTATGTACTTCGCGTGTCAAAAAACGGAGTAAAATTACGATCAATGATATGATGGTTCTGCCCTTTAATGAATATCGATATGAAATTTATGCCGAAAGATGATTATTAGATTAGTTTTGAATGAAGTGAGTGAATGCCAAACGATTTTCTGCGAAATGAATGAATGGACGGTCGAAGGGTTATGACATAAAAAGTTCTGTTGTAAAAGGTAGACCCGCAGCCTGATTTCGTAAGTGAATTCTGCAAAGCAAACAAGTCGCGATTCCTTCAAAGAATTAGAATAATTTCTTTTAACTTTTTCGGTATTGTGAAACTAATTTGGAAAGAGCACAAACATCCTCCTTTGAGTTGAAGTTCATCTACTGCGTTATGTTTCATCAAACTCGAATGATTTATTTCCAAATCATTAGAACATAACTTCATTACACAATACCAATAGTGTTAAAAGTGTGTAATGGTTTTGATTCAAGTGTAGGTATTTGGAATGCGGGTAGACCACAGATATAAATCTAATTAGATGACGCGATTGTATGTACTTCGCGTGTCAAAAAACGGAGTAAAATTACGATCAATGATCGTAATCTGAGCGTTTCATTTTGCATTATCGGCACTGGAAATCCACCGAAATCTAGAAAAATTCCTTTTTATGCTATATTTTTATCAACTTATGCAATTATAATTATTTATTTATTTTTTATTAATGCTAAATCTCAATTAAAAAATAAAGACCAGATCGAATAAAAACGGTTTACAAAGGGAATGAAAATTATAATGTAGAACGAGCTTAAAGGAGATCTGGTCCATGGTATATTATGTCTATGGCCTATAAGAAAATAAATTAGACAGACAGATGTCAAGTCATTTTCTTTCACTCAGTCTAAAATATCAAGAAACTTCTTCAGTCAGACAAAAATTCTTCAGTTTAAAAATATCAAAATGAAACTTCTATAAAATCGCGCAAAAACCCCTCTTGCCCCTTCCCCCTCCCCCCTCACCCCTCACCCGCTCACACACTCGGAATCCATCGTCCGATTTCGGAGCAGCTCGGGGTGTCAGGTTTATTTTCGTTACGGAATTTCTTGATTCGGTCGCCGCGCTCAAAGCCCGCAATAAAAGCTATGAAATAGCTTAAAAGTTGGCCGAGGCATTGGAAATGCGCTTGGTTTTCATACAGATGGAGGGTCTTGCGTTATCTAGTTAGATTTATATCTGTGGGGTAGATCATGGCCTGAATTAAGACATAGAGATTAATAATTTTAGCCTGATAGTACGTACCGCAGTTATTATTTCTAATTTGACTGAGAAGGTACACGGTTGTTTAAGAACGCCTTCTATTATATCGCCCATAATTGTAAGTAGTTAATTGTTTTTTTGGAAACATACAACTCCATGTATCGCTTCCGTGAGAACAGATGGAACCAATTTGTAAATACTAGTTCGAAGTAGAAATCTAACACACAACATGCAATATGAGATATCTACCACTGCGCCTATCAACCTGTCAGATTGTTATAATTTTTCTAGACTAGCTTTTTTGCCGCGGCTTTAATTGCTTTCATGATCTCATACGAATGATGCTCTTTTTTCTGTGAATGATAGGATCGATACTTCCAGAGATTATTTATACAAAATTAATACCTACAACCAACCATACAATTACATCTCTTTATAATATTGATTTGTTAAGATAGCAACAGTAACATGGTGAATTGTAATAATATAATATGTAAGCTCCTTTACTTTATAACTCGCAACTCTATAAAGCGCAAGTCCGATCCTGCATGGAGTATTGCAGCCACCTTTGGGATGGCTCAGCTAAGTATCAGCTTGCCGCGCTTGACTCGGTGGAACGCAGAGCCAAGAGGCTCATTGGTGACGTTGAATTGGCGGATGCCAAGCTACATAGCTTGGCTCATCGCCGCAAAGTTGCCTGCTTGTCGGTCTTCTACAGACTGTATTTCGGTGAGTGTGCTCAAGAACTCCACGACCTCATCCCACCAGCCCCCTTCTACCATCGGACATCTAGACGCACTGCAAGTTACCATCCTTACCTTGTTGCCATTCCACCAATTCGCACTAAGCGCTTCCAGACATCCGTCATAATGCGCACAGCGAATGAATGGAACTTACTACCTACGTCTGTGTTTCCGAACGCCTACAACCCGAATCTCTTCAAAGTTAGAGTGAACAGGCTTCTTCTGGGTAAACTCACTCCATCGTCGACTCTGTCTCTGTCACCTCTGACCTAGACTAGAGTCAAGAGCAAACCCATCACAAATAAAAAAAAAATAACTGTTCATGTATGCTGAGTTAGCACTATACTTCTTAAGCGCATATCTATAATATATAATTAATGCCTTTAAACGAGCAATACTTGTATATATGTATATATATAATCTGAATCTCGGAAACGCCTCCAAACGATTTTGATGAAATTTAGTATGCAGGGGGTTTCGGGGGCGAAAAATCGATCTAGCTAGGTTAATTTTTAGAAAACGTCGTTTTCTCTATTTTCACCCGAGCAGAGCTCGGTCACCCAGGTACCTACTTTTATTTTAATTATTCATTCATTCAATAAATAGTAGTTAACAGATGTGGTTGTTTCCTTGAAGCCACCCTTTTGGAACCCCAAACATTACATGGCGACCCTGCTTCGGGACTCTGCCAAGAGGATTGTTAGTAGTGTGATAAGAGTTTCAGTTTTCCAGCATCTTATTTCAGCATAACTGCCTCAATAGTTTAATGTGTCGGTCAACTGTGGAAAAGGAAGAGGTTTTCCTCAGCCAAAACGCGGCTGGAGGCAACAATGACGCCACGTTGAAAGAAATCGGAGGCCACGGCAATGGCTTAGCATACGGATAAGGACAGGAAGATGATGACTAAGATGTACAACAAAGGAAAAGCTAAGTACAGTTTTATTACAACAAAGAATCCATCATCATAATTCCTGAGTCGAGCACAGATTACCGTGACGTGTGAGCGATGTACCGAAGGGTGGTCGGTGCTGTCGGTGGCAGAATTAATGATCCCTCTGCAATGGCCGGCCGAGGGGAATAGACTGAAAAATGCTTCAATCGTTTCCTTATTGGATAACAAATGAAGTTAGTTTGGTAAAGCGCTGAAAGTGATGATGCATGATTTTTCTCATATTTGTGGACTTTGGATGTTGAAGTCAGGGGTTTGGAATGGGAATAATGTAAGATGGAATAAATAAAAATTTGTTTTTTTATTTGTTTTTATTAATATGACTTTGACAATCTCGGGACCCTGGGATCCCGGTCCTTTGAAAGGCGTGCGAGGGGCCGAAACCAACTCGCAGAGGCCTTGTTAGGCATGTACCAGGAAATGTGACACCATGTGTTATTAATATTGTTATTATATAATTAGTTTTTATTAGATAGTCTATCAAAGGATAGACTATGCCCGATGAAAAACGACAAAAACGAAATTTCATACATACTTTCGTCTTCTGAAGGGGTTAAATCTTAGACCCTTTAGTTAATGAATTTTCAAACCCTACCTTAGTGAGTACCTACCTTTTTCTCGTCATATAAGTAAGTTTTGGGCAAAATGCAGTCAATCAAAGAAAAATGCAGTTTCAATATTAAAAGTTACTTTTGCTGATTCACAGACAATTTTACGTAGCAACGTCAACTACTCTAATGATAGAAATGGCGGCTATCGCCACAGACTACTTAGAGATACTATATCGCGTTTGAATTTTCCACTAGGGGCGTTGGTGTAGAGAAATAATTTTGATTCTGATTCTGAATGTTAAATTTCATATTTTTTTGGCTTATATATATATAGCACGAGTATTTTTTTAATGTTTTTATTGTTGTGAATATTTGCCAAATATAAGAGATTGAGATAGGTACGGGTTTTACCAACCACTGCTTTAATAGAGCTTTGTTTCAGAAATTTTTATCCTGTATTTTTTCGAAAAAGAAATGGCTACACGAAACTACGGCATACTAGATTTTATATTTAATTACACTTCTACGGCATTGGAAATGATTTTACTTCAAACTTTCCTTCCGTGCGCGTTATAACAACGATAACAGCTATATTTAAGAAACTTATTCGGCAGTGGCGCCAACTGGTGGGCACAAAAACGGAAGCCCTCATTGTCATAAAATTGGGCAGGTGTACGTATCAATGTTTTAGATGGTGTATGTGCTCTTTCAGAGCAAGGAGTTATGCTAATGCAACCCTAATCGATTACAAATGGGTGCTTTTTTACCCGACTGCAAGGAAAGGGTTATGTTTTTCGCGCGTATCTTGTATGTTCGTATGAATGTATGTAGTCGGAGGATCAAGTGGTCAGCCAGCTCGCGAATATGTATCTTCCGACTGCACTGCATCATTTTCTACTTGCATCTACTTACATATTTTTAGTCCACTTCGTAAGCAGTCGGGTTTTTGATTTTTAAATTATTTTTTTTTCTAGTTTTGTGCTAAAATGAAGCAATGCAGATTAATTAAAATGTTATTGTTACTAAGATTGCAGCGTATTAAAACATGTGCAAACCAACGGTTAAAACACCATACTTGCAACGTAACCCAAACTATTCTAATTCTACTGTATCAATATCACCCCACCACAACACTAAGTGGATTGATGAGTTAACAACAACACTAAAACAGCAACATAGTTTGTTACTCAGTAATGTTGACAATGTACCAACATGAGGGGGTGCTCGACGCTTCCCAGACTCCGAGGCACTCCAGCCGAGGTGTGGGCTGCATACGTAACATACCTCTTCTAACTTCGCACGTAAATTCCGACTGCCGATTTTAATTAGTTCAAGCATTACAAGCGCCTGATTAAAATGCTAATCTGACTCTTACGTTGTAAAATATATGATTGATTTTCTAATGTGTTGTGCCTGTGCCAACTTGGGGTTTTGAAGGCGGAGTTTATGCATTTGATAAGTGGCTTTGGCTTTATACGCGATAATGGTATTCACTGTTGTTTTGAAAGGGTATCAAAACTAAAATGAAAGGTTGTTAATATATACAAATTAATTCATTTATCAAATAACTTTAAGTTAATGCTTTTTAATATGTTCAAGGGTTACGCAATTCATAATGTATTTGATTAGTTTGCCGATATGTTTGCCTGTTTTGAAACTATTATTAATTCTTATTCCAATTTCTTTATTTTCGGTGGTTGTTAGAAGACATAATGCTTTGGGTATATTAATGTCTTTGCTGTTGGCGCGACGAAATCTAAATTGCATCAATAAGCGATATCGCGGAGGAGCTCATGGCTAAATAATAACAGCCGCACTGGTCGATCATCAAGGTTAAGCAACGCTTGACGAGGTCGGTCCGTGGATGGGTGACCATTTCAACATACCTCGTGTCATCAAGACTTTCTTCCGTGCCTCGGAAAGCAAGTTCAGCCGTTGGTCCCGGCTATCGTTTGAAGATCTTTGACAGTCTTTACGAGTAGTCAGAAGCCTGAGATCTGACACCAGTCTTGCCAAGTGGTATCGTGTTAACCAGTTACTGGGTTGTGGAGGTCAGATAGGCAGTCGCTCCATGTAAAACACTGGTACTCAGCTGAATCCGGTGAGACTGGAAGCCGACCCCAATATAGTTGGTAAAAGGCTAGGCAGATTGAAGCGATATCGCGCACGTACTTTTTTATGAAAATGTAAAGTGCTTATCGGTCTCTCTTCTCTCTACTTGCTATTTCACTTTGTAAAAATCGTTTATCGGTGTGATATAAATCAAATCACCTCGAGTTATCAGGTAGACCGCTTACACTTATGATTGAGAACTTAGGTCACAGAGTTACGCCACAAAAAAAATCCTCCACTATCTTCGGATGTACTAAGTATCCAGGTCATCAAATAGATTCTTTGGCACTTTCTGACATGTTTACTGCAAGAGATGAACGTGCTATCTTATCCTGCAACTTCAAAAACTTTTTCATCATAGCTTGTCCGAATTTCCGCCTAACACCATAGCCAGAGTAAATATTAGGGCGATTATCGCAAGACAAATTACAAAAAAGCCTATTTTATGGCATTTTTGTATTTGAATTCTGTTTTCATCATTAGTGAAATACTTTGAGATTCGTTCTAAATAGTCTAAAACACACATTTTTAGTCACTTATTATTTAGTTTTTATTAATTATTACCTTTGAAATGTGCCTTGACAATAGTTGTCTCTGAAGAGAGGCCAACTTGAATGCGACAACATGAAGTTGTACACAATGTACGCCACACTGAACGATTTTTTTAGGCGCGATGTTGAGCTATGGAGGCTAATTAATGTGTGTGAATAACGCCCGGTTTCTGAATTAAGCATTTGGAGTTAAGAACGTGTCAAACCAGATTAAGATAGGTTAGCAGGCTAGAGTAGAGTGAGTCTTTGGTCAGCTGGACCCGCGAGTCCATAACTACATAATTTATTTTCTGTATTTTTACAGACCCGTTCACGGGTTAACTGGACCCTCAAATACAACTGGACACTCAAATTAAATAAAAATACATATTTTGTTTAAAGCTCCCCGTGGATACTTAAATTTAAATTCTTAATTCAGAAACTCGGAGACCTACATTTTGAGTAAATAGTAGCCAACTTTGCTTTGACAGTCGTAATTATGATAGCGTCGAGGTTCATGTTTGACCACTATCGCACCTGATGGTAATAGATAATGTGATCGACGGTGAAACACGCTTGCCTAGAAGAACCTATTCACTCTTGTCTTAAATGCCCGAGGTTTTAGCTCTCAGGAAACAAACTCCGGCAGGGAAATCTCACTCCTTAGCTTTACGCACAATGAAAATATTCCCTTTATATTTAATCCCTTTATATTAAGTATTCCATTTATTATTAAATTTCTATATTTTCCTAATAAACATTTAGTGCTTATGTATCAAGCGTTATGGCATGTTACAAGGAAACACATAACAAACTAAACACTAACTACAACACTGGTATTCATAGCACAGGAGAATTATTCTCACACAAGTTCGTATATTAGTTCAGGCATTCATGTTTGTTGAGGATTCTCACGTTGTCTTGTGTTGCAGCCTGCAGATTTAATAGAACTATGTAAGTAGGTAGTGTTTGCGTGTGTCTCCTTGTAGTGAAATCATGAAATTACCACCACTACACCTACGTACAAGATAAACATACTCCGTAAGGCAGGCACTACTGAAGAGTTTGTTTGATCGGCTCGCTAACTCGTGGCTATGCAATAACGCGGGTCGGTCGGTTTTTAATGTTAAGCAACGCTTGTTGAGGTCGGTCTATGGATGGCTGATCATCCATTAAATTTGTACCTCGAAAATGACACTAAGCAGTCCCGGCTGTCATTTAAAGATCATTGACGAAGCTATAAAATCTGGAACCAGTCTTACCAAGTAAGGGGTATACTCAGTTTAAACTTGGAACATTGACTATTGTCCAGAAGTATAGTTAACAAACTTTGACAGCTAGACGGTAGACCGAGACGTAATGCATTGGATCAACTCGGGATGGATGAAATGGCGACAGGTCACTGGAACTATGTGAGTTGCGACCCACGGATGCCCCTCAAGTTAAAGGGGAAAAATTATAAGTCCGTGATTAGATCTGTCGTACTCACCACTCTCGACATGGGTCGTTTTTTTTTCTTCCTTTATTTCTTTTTTTCTCTTTTTTTTATTTTATTTGTGATGGGTTTGCTCTCTTTACTGTATGGATCAGAATGTTCGGCTGTGAAAAAGATGGATGAAAAGAGATTGCATGAGGCAGAGATAAGAATGTAGAGATCAATGTTCAGAGTGACGAAAATGGATAAAGTGAGAAATGAGTATATTAGAGAAAGTTTGAAAGTGGCGCCAGTGACAGAAAAGTTGAAAGAAAACCGTTTGTCCTGCTATGGTCATGTAATGAGGAGGGATGAAACGCATGTTACTAAAAGAGTTATGAATATAAATGTGGATGGATGGATCGGGAGGGGACGGCCAAAGAAAAGATTGATGGACTGTGTGAGAAGTGATATGAAAGAAAAGGGAGTCAGTGATAGCGTGACGGGGGACAGGACGGTGTGGAAGAAGAAAACGTGTTGCGCCGACCCCAAGTAACATGGGATAAGGGCAGGAAGATGATGATGACTTCTGAACATTAGTCAACGTTCCAAGTTTAAACTGACGTTAATTAGTTCAGTCTCATTGGGAAAAGGCTGGGCAGACTGATTGAGATGTTCAACACAAACTATATAAAATTTTGCTTGAAGCACTCGTAAACCATACTATCACGTACTTTATACTTCTTCTTCTTCTATCATTAACTTTTTACCCGACTGCCGATGGAGGGTAATGTGTTTATCAGTCTATGTATGTATATTTGTTCCGTGGCATTCTAGAGACCAAACGCGTTGGCCGATTTTGATGATTCTTCCGTCAATCGATTCGTCTGAACCTTGCGAGTATTGCTGGCTACATTAAAATATCAAAATAGAAAAATGGCGGATTTTGGGCGCCATATTGCGGGGGCCCAATTTTTTTTCCTTCCAAAACTATCCTGTGGGTATCAAAATAAGGGGTTTTAAAAGGTGATTTCAAAAATATATAACACTTATATGTTTAAATGTACCTAATTCGTAAAAAAAAAGTTATCTAAAAAGTTATTAAGAAGCGAATTAAATAGACGTAAACTAGAACTAAACTACCTACCTACTACTACTAAACTAGAAGAAAATCATGCTGTGCAGCCTGTCAGCAGTGCTTGTGGAGGATATATCTGGTTTTGGTCAACCAGCTCGCGAATACCAATTAATAATCATTAAAAATAATAATATACAAAACATAGAATCAATCAGTTATAATTAGGAACAAAAAGACAGGTCAAACAAAGTCTATCCGTGTGATAATCCGTTCAATGGTTTAAAATAGAATAGAAAAACGTCACAGATAGACAGAGAGGGGGTGTATGTCTGTCTATATTTGCTTTTGCAATTTTAATACTATGTAGTATAGTTTTTTTTATATTTATTTTAGTGATCTTGTTGATCATTGATTCCAGGATTCTGTATATTTCACTTCATCTCGCTTTATCTCAACGATAAAACGTGAAAAACCGGCAGAACAAGATAGCAATACATAAAGGTGTCTCACAATACATCGAACGACCCTACATCCCGCTTGTCACCGCCTTAAAAAGCGCATAAAAATCTACGGGGACGTGTCTCCCTTAAAATATTTACCTACTCATCGAGGTTCCATTGCCAAAGTTTACTCCACGTAGTTGCGAATAACTTTATGTTCTCCGCCGCGCCGCTAGGGGTCGCCATGTGAAATAAACTCGATAAAAGCTCGCGGTTCGTTGGGTGACCCAATTTAGAAGGTCGACTTTCAGCCCCTTCCGGCTCGAGTTGGTGATTTTCGATTAAGGAGCTTTCGTAGGATAAGTTTTTCTTAGTTTTAGGATCATTACGTGTTGGCAAAGTTGGAAGTCTATTGGTGATTGGTTTTTTTTACTGGAAAAGATGGTTTAATTACTTTGCTATCAAATATTGATTCTGTGAATCGTGTCTGGCGAATGATGGATAAGGGGTGACGATGTTTAAATTATTTAATGGGCTTGTCCCAATTATATGGAATTTAAAAAACAAACTGGCGAAATGTGCTTCAAATGCAGCACTGCCTAACGGGGGTTATGTTATGTATACATAGGGTTGCCATCACTAAAATCAACCAACCAGGACAAGAAGCGTGAAAACCCCGGATTTTGGAGCTTACATCCCGGACATTTGAACAGAGTATTTTTAGGGTTCCGTACCCAAAGGGTAAAAACGGGACCATATTACTGAGGCGGTCCGTCTGTCTGTCTGTCTGTCACCAGGCTGTATCTCATGAACCGTGATAGCTACACAGTTGAAATTTTCAGAGATGATGTATTTCTGTTGCCGCTATAACAACAAATACTAAAAACAGAATAAAATTAATATTTTAGTAGGGCTCCCATACAACAAACGTGATTTTTTTGCCGTTTTTTGCGATAATGGTACGGAACCCTTCGTGTGCGAGTCCGACTCGCACTTGGCCGGTTTTTTTATGTTACACAGTAGAACAAAATATATTTGTAGTATTATAGTTATATTAACTTTATATTTATATTCATACAATTTTAAACTAAATTTAGTCTTAAAAAGAAACAAAACATAATCTTCTTAAAGTTCTAAGGAACTAGCAGTTTTAGGAATTAGCAGTCTTATATTTTTCAAAACTTTAATTAAAACAAAATTATACTCTGAACGCGTCTGCGGCGACGGACGGCATTGCGACCGGTGGTGGTTTGAAGGCTGTAAAATCCAGACTCCAAATAAAACCCCGCCTGGACACTCCGGACGCCTAGAAGGCGTCTAGGTCGTCTCTAAAACTAGGACAAATCCGGTAAAAACCTGAACGGATGGCAACCATGTATACATTGAGTTTACACTGATTCTCATTATAACTCAGATAAACTTTCAAAAAACCACAACTCAAACTACAAAAATACAAACACGTTTGATGCAACAGTTTCGAGTTGTGAATGCACAGCCGCTGAAAAGTGCTCGAAACATCGGGAACGCGAAAAGTTAAATAAAATAACATAATTTGTTCAGTAGTTTCATTTAGTTCACTCTTATACCTCCGCACTTCGTTCCTTTCATCTCAAATGAAAGATGAAATTCTTTGCTTTATTACCCGACTGCCGAAGGAGGCTAATGTGTTTATCAGTCTATGTATGTATGTAAGTATGTATGTATGTTTGTTCCTATGTGGCGTTCTAGAGACCAAACGCGTGGGCCGATTTTGATGGTTCTTACGTTAATCGATTCGTCTTAACCCCGCGAGTGTCACTGGCTACATGAAAATTGGAAAATAGGAAAATGGCGGTTCTTGGGCGCCATATTGTGGGGGACCAAATATTTTTTTTCTTCCAAACCTATCGTGTGGGGTATCAAAATACAGGATTTTAAGAGGTGATTTCAAAAATATATAACACTTATATGTTTAAATGTACCTAATTCGAAAAAAAAATAACTAAAAAGTTATAATTAAAAAATTTAATTAAAAAAATCAAAATACCCGACTGCTTGAAAAGCGAACTGAAAAAAGACGTAAACAAGGAGAAAATCATGCTGTGCTGTCGGAGGATACATCTTCGCGAGCTGGCTGACCAAAACCAGACGTCAGTTCGCTTTTCAAGCAGTCGGGTTTTTTGATTTTTTTAATTAACTTTTTTTTTGGAATATGTTTTGTGGCTTCTCTCGAATGTTTTCTTTGATTGGTGTATCAGTGTACATTATTCCTTAAGGATATGCTGTAAAAGCAACGTGTAAATTTTCTTCCTGATGTAAAACATCAGACTAGATGAATTAGACAACCTCTGGCATTTTTACGTGATGCTTAAATTATATTGCCACGCCAGAGTCAAAAGTAATTAAAACAGGATTTGCGGCAAACTCATTATTTTTCATAAATTCTCGTTCGTTCGTCGTTTGCATGTTCGTAAAATGTAATTATTAGCTTTTGAAGGCCCATAAGTCACAAAAAAAAAATGTTCAGAATAATTTGACGAAAGAGATTTAAAAAAAAGCATAAATATCAGAATGTCAGGGGGGTGACGATAAGTTCTTAGCGTAAGGTTATTTTGAGTGTGTTGGGACAGATGTATATGACTTGTATACATCTGTCACATACTTATGGTAACTCACTGTAGTTCTATGAGATGAGTGTATGCGTCTTGTCTAAAATCTAAATCGTATGTATCGTAATATCTTATAATCGTAATCGTATTATATATGTAACAATAAATAAATTAACGAAGATCCGATCAGAAGGAAAAGATCGAAATAACTACACAGTATTTAGTATTATTTATAGACGCTTTTACGTGCACGACTTTTTACATCGTTCTCACATATATGTAATTTGCCAACAAGAATGAAATCCAAATCCTTCGTAATTATATTTTACTGATTGATAAGAGGAGGGGGGCCTATGCACGTCTTTCGGCTGGGCTGTGATGATGATGATAATGATGATGATTGAAAAGAGTGTCCGTGAAGTTTCTTGCACGTTCTTCTTTATTGAGACTTACTGACGCTTGCGAATGTGCAACTGGCTTCATCTTTTGCTTGACAATTCTAAAGTTCCTTTTAAATGGTTTAATTGAAATACGTTTTTGAGTTTGTCTTTTATTAATAAACAGATGTTATTACTATTTATTAAATATAGCACTTCCACACTCACTCTTCGTGGCAGCGCGTGGGTTGTATGTCACACAATTCTAGGAATCCGATAATATCCTAGAATCTGGATCTAGTTACGTTGAGTTCATGGATATATGAACCATTACAATACGACTTAAATATCGGTTTCCTTATAATCCATTGAAAAACGCAACCGACACGTTTTGTTGCAGCTGTGATTGTGTTAAACACGGACATCATGTTTGTTGCACTGTGCTATGGTAAAGAATCAACCATACAGACCGTGGACAGCTTACTGTTTATTTCTACTTATAAGTTTTAGTATATTTACGAAAAAACCCTCTGCTTTAAAGTGATCTTATAAATATTCCGGTTTCCTCATAAGATTAAAACAAATCTTTCCCCTGAAAAACTTGCACTATCCATACCATTATTACGAATGCAAAAGTAAACTCTCGTCTGTCTGCCTTTATAAAAACTTGGCACACGAGTAAATTATGTCCTGGATTGGGACATATTCTTGGTATCACGGGGGTATGTTTCAAGGATATTCTTGACCCGGGAATGTGTTCCCTTGGGATAATTTCAGACATTCATGCGGGCGAAACCTAGAGGTCTTCAAGTGAAGAGTGAATAGGTTACTTCTAGGCAAGCGTGCTTCACCGTCGACCACATCATCGCTAACCATCAGGCGATATAGTGGTCAAACGCGAGCATATAAATAAATAAAAAAAAAAAACAACAAGTAAAATTTCAAAATTTATAAAACCCTGACACATTTTTATTTCATGCTACATAATTTATCTAGTACATAGTAGATACGCTCGATCGGCAATCTGTTGAATGTAATTATGACACGATATCTTGCGAAAACACCCCGATTCAAACAGTAAAACGCCCATAACTTTTGAACGGCTAAACCGATTTTATTTAAACATAGCTAAGGACACTTTCGACAAAATCACCTTTCAAACATAAAAAATAATTAAAATCGGTTCACCCGTTTGGACGCTATGATGCCACAGACAGACACACAAATACACAGATACACAGCAACACACGTCAAACTTATAACACCCATCTTTTCCGTCGGGGGTTAAAAATCTGTGCTAGTACTATATACATCAAGCAATCACCCACAGCAATTTAACTTGTTGCAAATTCTACCAATTAAAACTGTCTAAAAGTGTACTCGCGCAGTGAAACTAGGTAGCTATGTAGAAATATCGCTTAATTCGAGTCTAGACTTTATCCATGGCTTCACTTTCGTGGCCTTGCCCGCAGAAACGGGTAGGCTGCTTTAGAGCCAGGCCTTATTAGTGCTTTGCGGTGCGTCGTCGTAATGGATCAACGCTTTGTATGCCACACCTGCATTGCGACGACGCACGACGTCGCAACGCAAGAGGGCTACGCACGCCGTCGCAGCGCAGCGTCTCAGTGTGGAGCATTAACGTAAACGATCTCTTATGTCAAAATGTATATAGAAAAAAAAGGTTTTGCCTTGCCGTCACCAGACGGCGCTTATCCAGTTTCAATACAAATTGGCGTTAACGTTAACGCGATTGAGCGTGAGTAAAAACTCGCACTAAGGCCTCAGATTAGACAACCGGAGCTCCGACATCGCAGCGCATCACGGTCCCCCACTTGGTCTCGTCCGTCAATCCGTTGAAATATCGCGTGGGACGAAGTAACGCAAAATGTGGCATGTCCCTAAAAATATATGTAAAACGACGCAGCGTAGACGCAGCGTCAACAATCGCAACGCAACGCACTAATGAGGCCTCAGCCTTATAAAACGTAGCTTATGACACTCGGTGATAGTGTAGCCGGTGCTTTGTAGCTCTAATCTTCTTTATAACATAAGTCAAGATTAGGGTTTATGGCCGTCGTGGTGGGAGATGTCTGACGGATGCTTTTTGCGTTGTTGTTAAAACATCTCTCTTGAATAAACCTGATTTAGAGTAACTCAATATTCATAAACTCATATTACCTGCACCTGTTCTAACTACCCTCATTTTACTATAAAAGGAAACAAAACACCCGCCAATCAAGTCCTGTTTGCTTTATAAAACATTTTTATCGAATAACGCCGTGCTTCCAGTCCGCTGGAGATCTCCCCTTTAATTTTGCATGAGTGTTTTATAGGAGCAAATAGCGAGTCACGTTTAGCACCCCCTCCCTTGTTTTATGGGTGCATTTTTAAGGTACTTGGGTATAGGAAGGTTATAAGGAAATATGTTCTTGGGATGTCTGTTATAAAAGATGATAATCTGTTTTTTATTCATTGGTTTTTGTATGTGATAGGTATTCAGCAGTGGTGGCCCAGTGGTATCGGTCGCGACTTACAAGTTGTAGGTCGTGGGTTCGAGCCCAACCAGGCGCTTTACTTTGTGTAAATTATTTCATCACCACTGCTCTCAAAACGGTGAAGGAAAACATCGTGAGGAAACCGGCATGTCCTAGAACCAAAAATTCGAAGACATGTGACATCCACCAACCCGCACTGGGCCCGCGTGGTGGATTACGGCCCATTCCCTCTCACAGAGAGGAGGCCTGTGTCCCAGCAGTGGGAACATTAATAGGCTGATGATGAGGTGGGTATTACGGTATAGGAGTTATACCTCGTTTTTTGGTATTTTATAATAATAATAATAGGATGAATTCTTCTCTTAAAGATGATTTCTCTATTTTATATATTTTTAAATGTATTTTTTTTTTAATATTTTTTAAATGATAATAAGAAATAATAATAAAAATGTAAATGTATTTTTAATTTGTTTTATAAAAATATTTAAAAATAAGAAAAATTATGAATAAATATAATAAAGCTTAATTATTCCATGCAAAATACAATCTATGAAATGAATATATACTAAGTTTTTTTTGAAACACGTAACTTTAAGTAATTTGTACGGTACTTCGGGTAAAAGCCTCCTTGAAGGAGTGCCAGTGCGCTTTGTTGCTGGCAGCGTATAGCCCAGCTTTGCCCCGCCATCTCCACCATCTCGTCTGCCCATCTCGCGTTAGGTTACTTATGCGATGTTAAATGATAAGAATGCCATGATTATTTACACTTACTAAAATTTTAATTGCAAAAGTAAGCCTGTTTGTTTGTTACTTTTTTGCGCCCATGACACATTTTTTTTATGAATTCTGGCATAGCTATGGGATAGGTTGGACCTTGAAGAAGGATACTTTTTATCCCAAGAATACGTTTCCTTGGTACAATGGCTGGGTTTATTGGGCATTTTTTTATTGTTGGCATGATCAAGTTTATATAAATGTATGTTACAATTGTCAGGGTCCACCGCTTTTCTCACGTGAAAGATTTCTCGTCCCGTTATTTTGAGCCAAAAATTAAATGCTTTGAGAAATAATTTAACAAATCTACTTATTGATAAATGCTTTTACAGTGTACTGGAGTTTTTAGAGTATAAGTTGTAAAGCGGTAGAGGATAATAATTATACTTAAAATTTAATGTTCCAATTTCAATCTATGTGATATAATTTATTTTTAATTTAGTTAATTAGTCTTAATTTACTTGCCTGCTTGCATGAATTTTGACTTTATTGATAAATAATAACTTCTATGACTAATTTGCACGCCGCAATTACAGGCACAATAAGAGATCTGTATTTATTGCCTAAGAACTTTCTGTACCTTAGTGACGCAAATAAATGATTTTTGATTTTGAACAGAAAGAGACATTAAGTAGAGTATTTATGTGCTGTAATTTTTTTTCAACGTCAGTTGTTTATTTGATTTGTTATATTCTAAAAAGTTGTTGAAAATTCCCCTTTCCTTAAGAGATATCTCTAAAATAGAACACACATTTTTTTCAGTCATGATTAATTATCTTGTTCTTGTAAGACAAAAGAATTTGGCGATGCAGCCAAATAATACATTCGCCAAATAAATTGTTACTGCTACGCCACTTCGTAGCCCGTAGCGTGGAGCTACGGAGCTACGGGCTACAGTGCCACGTGCTACGCCACGCAATGAGTAGAACGTATTGATGTCCTTATGAGAAAGGAAACCAATAAATTCTTAATATCATTGGATGATATTTTTACCTATTGTATGTGTTAGTTTGTACGGTATTGAGATTATTCGCTAAATATAAAGGTCCCATCGTGTTCGAATTGGCTAGGAAAATTGATTTTACAAAAATACAATGACGCCGTTTTAGTTTTTATCAAAATCGGCTTCGTGACTCCTTTGAGTGTTTTACGCTATTCGTCATAGTTTTGGATTTGGTCATCCACGCCCACTTGAAAAACTCATATTTATACAATATAAACTTGAAGCAGAATAAATCCAAAACCTGATAAAAAAACTTTTTTGCAAAAAAAATCTACCGACTTCCAAATGAAAAACTACAAAGTAAAAAATAATTTTATTTTTGGAAGTATGTGTCTTTGGTAGGTACCAATTTTTTGCGTTATGGACACTGACTTCCAAAAATAAAGTTATTTTTCACTTTGTAGTTTTTCATTTGGAAGTCGGTAGTATTTTTTTGCAAAAAAAGTTTTTTTCGTTTGCACTTTTTAGTTGTACCTACCTAATAGGCAAGTTGTTTAGTAAGGTAGGTACCTACAACGCCAGAGTAGATAACCCAAATATCATGAAACTTGAACATAACCGGTGAAATGAGAGATCTGCGTACCCCTTAGGAGCGTACTGGCGTGATGTTATGTTATGAAATGGTATAAACAATGAACAGACATGCGATTGCAGCAATATCGAGAGGTTTGCCGTTATTTATTGAAGAGTTATGTTGTATATCTTCGAAGTCCTTAGTCAGATCTTCACTTAATTAAAATGGGACCAATTTGGAAACATACACTTTCAAACAAAAAAGAATTTCCAAAATCGGTCCCCAAATGACGGAGATATCGGTGAACATACATAAAAAAAAAAATATATATATGAATTCGAACATAGAACCTCCTCCTTTTTGGTAACTCGGTTAATAAAAAAGGGTCATTATACTATAATTACCAATATTAAACAACGTTTGACTTTCAAAAGTCCCGTTTATTGGCCTAGTTGAAAAATAAATATATTTGACTTTGACTTTAACAACTTTTACTATGATGCCAACACTGTAAAACCGAAAAATTATTCATCTACCCCGTACTGTTTGCATAAATCAACTAAATGTACTGAACAGCTGATTTAAGAATTGTCCGTTACGTTTGATCTTATTAAAAGTATGAACTATACTTCGCCTAATCTAATTGGTATTTGTAACTTTAACAACTATACTCCTTTGATACGGGAGAGGAGCTCGTGGCTAAATAATAACAGCCACACGGGTCGATCTTCAAGGTTAAGCAACGCTTGACGAGGTCGTTCCGTGGATGGGTGACCATTTCAACATACCGAATTTCCTCCATGCCTCGGAAAGCACGTTAAGCCGTTGGTCCCGGCTGTCATTTGAAGATCTTTGACAGTCGTTACGGGTAGTCAGTAGCCTGAGATCTGACACCAGTCTTGCCAAGGGGTACCGTGTTACCCAGTTACTGGGTTGTGGAGGTCAGACAGGCAGTCGCTCCTTGTAAAACACTGGTACTCAGCTGAACCCGGTAAGTCTGGAAGCCGACCCCAACAATAATTGGGAAAAAGGCTAGGCAGATGACTCCTTTGATACGGTCGTGGTGGCCCAGTGGCTAAGACCTCGCCTCTCGTACTTGAGGTCATGTGTTCAAATCCGGGCAAGTACCAATGTGAATTTTTTTCAAATTCATATGTACTTTCTAAGATTATCTTGGACATTATCACTGATAACGGTGGAGGAAAACATCGCGAGGAAACTTTGACTTAATGTAAGTCTAAAATCGCCACCCGCATTGAGTAAGCGTAAGCGTGGTGAATGGTGATCGTGTCTTCTCTTTATGAGAAGAGGCCTCTGCCCTGCGGTGGAACAGTTACAGGGTGGTATTATTATGTCTTTAACAATCTCTGGACTCTTAGGTCCAGGTCCTTTGAAAGGCGTGTCAGGGGCCCAAGCTAACTCGCAGAGGCCTTGGTAGACATGATATGTGACACCAACCGAAGTTAATCCATGTATGTACTACGTAAGTGCACCCAAGGACAATGCCCGGTTGGTGCAGGACTATTGCTTAATATGGAGGCAAATATATTGGGCTATATTAGGTTTAGTGGATCGATTGCCTAAAACTATAGAATGACCCCAATATTGGCCCCTGCCATGACCACTGTTGAACTACACCGCTATAAAATCGCAGGGGGTGACATGCACACTCAATTAATGGGCCCCCTTAAACGGTATCTTGCGAATCTCTACTCAAGCCAGGAAATTAAGGCAGTGAGGAGCTCTGTTCCCCGTCAGTGTTCACACAGATCGGCCAATAAAGGCAAGCTGGAGACGAGGGACAAAACTTTTCCCTGGCGATCACGTCCACCAGCTCGCCACAAAGGTGCCCTACGGATTGTATCTCTCTTATTCTGGCCCCTCACCCTAGGCATGTTGCGACAAAGTAAAATTTACCTACGCAAGATCCACCAAGACGTCAATGTAGAGATACTTCGGTGGGGGTATTATTATTACTTCTTTGATAAAAGTGGAGGCCTGTAAAGCTCGTCGTGATTTGACCCTGCTGTTATATTATAAAACGACCTCAAAAAAGGCGGTGGTTCTCAATTCGGTTGTATTGTTAACTGTAAGTCACCCCAATAAAATAAAAGATCGTTTAAGTTCAAGTCGCAATCTTATCTCAGCAACAATCACTACGAGTTTCTGGAAGTAAAATTACCGCAAAATGTATGTGGAAAATTATCAAGCACGCGTTATCTGCTGTGATTGGTTGAATCTGCTTGTGCAACTTGTCACATTAATTTTGCTTTCAACTAGGCGTTAATGTCATAAACTTGTCAGAGTGGGAGCTGACAGGGATTTTGGCCAAGCATATTTACGGTGAAAAGTAAAAAAATGGGTAGGAATGGCTTTCTGAAGAGAACACCGATAATATATCTCTGGGCTTTCCCTAAATCTGACGACTTTGAAAACTTCAATTTGAATAATTTTTAAAGGTCATCAGATTTAGGGATTATGCTTGCCTAAAAACTTTGCCAGCTCCTCCTCTAAAAATATAGGGAAATGAAGGTTTTCTGAAATGATGTCCACTATGTGGCAGCACTGAGACGTCAGGTCTAGACACAAGAGCGGAGAATTTTATTGTAGCATTGACTACCTCCGCAACGCTTACTGGGAAGCCTGACTCGATACAATTTGCTGCAAAAAACATAAAAATCTGTTACATCTGCATTCTAATGCATAATAAGGAATGTTAAAACCCATATATGTATAATTCTCGCCAAACTTCTTGACCTTTAAGATTGATTTCTCTTTTCAGGTGATCTATGGTGGGCGGACGGCCGCGTCGCAAACACACATGCTGACGATATGGTAAGTCCTATTTTAAATAAGAGCTAGTAAACTCACTATAAAGTAGTTTTTTTAAGTAATCATAAAAAAGAGAAATCGCGATATCATTATGCTGATAAGCTTTTATAATATTTTGTTATAGATTATGTGTATAAAGGTGAGGGTTGCTGGGTTCGATTCCTAAGTCGCATTAAGTGGTATAGCGTTTTTTAATTGCGTTTTTGTCAGTAGATGCCAGAGTCCGGATTTGTGTCTAGTTAGGTAATGGCGAATGTCTCACCCCTGTTGACTTTATTATACTTGTGATGGGCTTTAAACGTAACTGGCGAAATGTGTGAGTAATAAACTTTTCATGTACTTAGAGAAAAAATGGCAAAAATATTTAGCTATTTTCTTCAGGAAAATGCTTAATTTCCTTTTACTAGCGCCATCTAGTTGTTTGGCGTGGCATCACGAACTCAGTTAGCTGGCTGTTCGACGCGTTTCTAAACGTAGAGCCAACCCTTAAAACTTAGTTTCAGTGCCTCCAGCTAGATGGCGGTACGGGTGCCAGTTTTGTTTAATCTTCGGTCATCTTGCGATTCATAAGTGGTTGTAGTTCTATGCTACCATAGTGTAATTGAGTTAAATACATATATATATACAAGAAATCACGCCTTTTTCCTAAAGTAGGCAGAAACTACAGAATGCCAAGTGCCGCGGTCATTACATACCAAAAGGAGTACTTTTGCTTCGTTAACGTCACAGATAATATATTTATAGCAGTATTATATTATCGTTCAATAATGAATGAAATTTTTGTATTCAAAATACTTTCAAATAACAGAATTTCTCATTGAATATTTTGATCAATGCATCAGTAGGTACATTTTTAAGCATGTATAAGCATTTTTTTTATTTAGACTCGCGTCTTTTTCGCATCGGAGACAGAAAATACAACAACAAACAACAATGTTATATCTGTAATGCTATATCCTGACATACTACTTTTGCTTCGCTTACTTTATTTACGTAGAAAGATATTTAATTGCATATAAACATCACGCCTTTATTTCAAGAAGGGTTAGGCAGATGTACATCTTTTATAGTACACCATCATTGCGCCAGTGCCATCAACTGGGCACAAGGGACTGCTATTAAACCTTTCCAGATGGTAAAACCCAAATACACTTTACCCGACCCAGGTATTGAACCCAGGACCTTATACTCAGTAGTAGTTCTTGCGACCACTAGACCAACGAGGTGTTAAATGCATCAGCATCAGCCTTTTAATGCTCCCACTGCTGGGACACAGGCCTCCTCTCTGTGAGAGTGGGCCGTAATCTACAACGCGGGCCCAGTACCGGTTGGTGCATGTCACATCTCTTTGAATTATTGGTTCTGGGACATGCCGGTTTCCTCACGATGTTTTCCTTCAGCGTTTTGAGATCAGTGGTGATAAAATAATTTACACAAAGTAAAGTGCCTGCCTGGGTTCGGACCCCGCGTCCGTTACCACTGGGCCACCACTGCTCTCAATCAAATCGTCAAGTTAAATGCATATGATTTACCCATATTAACATTTTCAGGGTACAGTATGGCCGCGGCATATTGGCTCAACTCGCTCGGATGCCTGTCGCTGTCGCTACTATGTCTCTTCGCTACTACTCTTCAGGTTACAAGCGGTGAGTACATATAATATGCTAAATATGTGTATGCGGAACTGGGTGGAAAGTCCTGCATACATTATTGAAAAGGGTGGATCCTCTGATTAGAGGGTTGTTGTGTCTGGTCCGGGCAACTGCCCAACGACGTCGACGGTTCTTGTCGTACTGTTGTATACCTAAATATGTTCAAATCGCGCCGAAAACTGCTAGCACGATGCATGTTTTTGTGACTTTAGTTCGTATATGGCGTCATAGATGTCGCTAGATATGCCAGAAATTCAAAATGAAATTGTCCGATCGAGGCAGCCAGTTATCGTATAGCGTTAAAGGACAGGTACTATTATACCAGCAGTCCAATTGCGTAAGTGAATTCGGCAAGGCAAAGGGTTTGAGTATGAATAATCGACCATGGGAGATTAAAGACGCGATGTGGCTTTCCGTCTATGTGATTGGTCGATTGTTCATACTCAAAACCCTTTGCCTTGCCGAATTTACTTACGCAATTAGGCTTCAGGTTATCCCTGAAAACAATGAAATAAACTATTTATGTCTAAAATCACTGGCGGACATTTTTCCGATAGTGAATTCAGCGTTCAGAAAATGCATTCAGTACGTGTAAGGTGTAAGGTAACTAGGACTTAGTGTTTGTCGAGCAGTAAGTAAACTGGCTGTTTGAAGTTTTCATCCTCATAATCATAACTTCATTATGGTCAGCTTCCAATCTAACCAGATTTAACTAAATACCACGAGGATAAAAGAAATAAAACCACCAGGGGCCGTATTGTGAAGAAATGTTGCCTTCATGATTCCCTTGAAAAATGGGTCGGAGCTATCATTCATCTATAGCTCCGTCTCTTTCTCGCACTGGAATCATGATGGCAATTACGTCGTTATAATATGGCACCAATCCCACCGCACGATTCCTAAATCACTGGAACTCTTGAAAGCCAGAATCAACAGTGGCTACCACCAGAAAAGCACCGAGGCAATGAAGCTCGACGAAGTCCCGGAGAATGAATTTAACTGTAATGGATCCCGCAACGAAATTATTCAGAAAAGAATAACGGATGAGGAGTAGGAAAAAATACAAATTTCCACTTCCCTCCATATTAAGCAGGAGACAGAACAAACAAGGCCTATAGGCACAAAGGATCGTTTACAACTGGGATAAGCCCAGTTGCCTAGCACCACGGATAAAAATTAGCATTAATATTAATGAGTCCTAACATTGTATTTGTTTCCAATAATAGGTATGGAAAAAACGCTTGCACGTACGGAAATTTGTTCTAGTTTCCACAAGGTCCGTATAGTAAACAACTCCTGATGCAGCCTGTACATTATTCAACATAATATTGCGTTCATTCTGCCAAAGAATAAACTCCCATAAGATATGATGTGCAGATTGTACATATTCGCAGTCAGATGTAGAACACAGACATAAAGGCGAGGCAACGGCCTTGAAGGAAAATAATTTACTTTTAAAGTTACCATGCCCTGTGAGAAATTAGGCAACACAGTGATCCACCTCCAGCCACGTCCTGGCCAGCCGCACGCGAACGGATGGAAAGAATTGGTAGAGGTGTCGGCCCTTGATGGAATCATACGGCACCAGAATTAGAAATGGAGTGGCTGCCTTTCTGAGCTCCAGAACCTTTTTAATTGGTTAGGACAACCGATTGAAAAAAAAGTAGATATACCTATTTCAAGGCAAATAATCTTCTCGTAAGTAGGTCAGTCTACAATAGAAAATAAATTCAACGGCGGTAATACGAAATTCTACTCGAAATTAAATTGTAATGATGAAGCATTATTCTGCAGCGCCATTTTAATATTGTTTCTCCCCGCACCTATGCATGTGTCAACCGGATAATTACGATTTACTTATTATGTATGACATGGACATTTATTATACATTTACGACATTAGGCGTGCGTTTTAAGCGCAGGCCACACTGCCTGGGAGCGAGTGAGCCGGGCGAGCATCGTTTCACTTCTTTTCATACTTCGGTTCAAATCCCGTCTACTGAGATAAGCTACGTCAGCGATACAAACGATGCGAACGAAATATCCGACGAAGCCAGCGATTCTATTCGTTTACCTCGTTACCGTAGCTTAGCTCTGCAGTTCGCGGTGTGGACCGAAGTATGAAAAGAGGAGAAACGAAGCTCGCTCGGCAAGCTAGCTGGCGGTGTGGCCTGCACTTTACTCACAACCGGCGTGCAAGTATGTAGCGAACCATGACTATGACAAATTAACCTATCAACATACTAGTGACTAAACTGACTTTGATATTAGTTGTAGATAAGTAATTCAATATCTATATTACACTTAACTTTTTACACTGGAAAATTGTTTGTTGATAGAGTAACAACCTGGGTTCGATTCTCTGAACGGTTTTATAAGTTTTTCCACCTGGAATTTTTCAATAGCAGTCCAGAGTTTACATGTGTGCCCATAGCATAATATAACTGACGAAATATGGGTATATATGGGTATAGATACTCGTATATCTCTACCTTACCCTTAGGATAATACTTGCGTGATGTTACGCTTATGTATTTCATTTAAGTTTATTAAGTGAAAACGATACATAAAGGGCAAGAATTGGAATTAAAAAAAGATAATAAAAAAGATAAAAAAATCCGTCTGCCTTCTTAGGCAGACGGATTTTTACGGCAAACTAAAAAGAACGTAAAAAAAAGAAAATGATGCTGTGCAGTAGGAGGATACATAATCGCGAGCTGACTGACCAAAACCATATTTATCCTCCGTCTATACAGCATGATTAGAATATCTCTTATCTACAGCAGAAACCGTTTTTATAAATCATAAGTTTATTATGTATGCTCGCATACCCACTTAAAATCAAAACATTAGTAATGAAGTGCAAACGATAAGGATAAGTGGCAACAATAAGGAAGTATCTTATCTAATAATAATAATGTACTCATTGTTATATATTAAATTTATTACTGGCTTCTACTCTACCAGCGTATTTGCCCGCATGAACGTCAGAAATTATCTCAAGGGAACGTACTCCCGAGAAACAATTATATTATGTCTTTCTCCGAGGCCCAATCCCTCTCTATACGAAAATTAATCAAAATCGGTTTAGTAGTTGTACGATTACATCGCACGTTTATTTAGCACGCTAACATAAGCATTTTTACTTAATGTTAATCGACATTCTTACTAATATTGTTGAGTACACTTCCGACCTTTCTATTGTAAACACGTACATACAATCAATAAATATTTTATCAAAAAGTTAGCTAGAATAGTTTTCTTCCATCTCAACTTAGCACATGTATTAGCAATCAAGTGCTCGTACATATTGGTCCTTCGAGCCGGATAAGCGTTTAGGCGTGAAAGCATAACGAAAACGAAAAAACTGATAATTCTCATTTTTATAATACTTCAATTTCAAAACAACTTCAAAACACACACACTTACACACACACACTTTAATTAGTTAGGGTTATGTAAGCAGAGACGCACGTGACCGGTCAATGTGGCGACGCTTGGGGGAGGCCTAAGTTCAGTAGTCAGCAGTGGACGCCTTTTGGCTGAAATGATGAGGATGATACAAATATTTGTTCCGAGCAAGAATCGCTCAACCACTGCGCCCCGACCGCGTCGTCTATTACATTATGCTTTGCGTAATTAAAAACAAAACATTAATATTGAAATTCAACGATAAGGATACAATGTAAACAATGAGGAAATATGTACTTATCATATCTAATACTAATTGTTATACATTTATAATTATGTATGCAGATGCATTTAGCGTTGTTAATATCGAGTCTCTTTCAGGGAACAGAGTGGTCATTACGGCAAATTCCTTGAACAAAACAAAGCACACGTTACAAGATTATTTTTATGCGTCTGTTGTTCTCAACAATACCTCAAAATCTCGGTATGTCTCTCACCCACTTTTAATTTATTGCATTATGGACTTACCATCTACACGTCATCTCCACGAAGGAAAAATGGTTTACAGAAAATTTATTTTTGATAGGACGCGTCAATAATTCCAAATAGAAATAACATTACTGTTTGCTGTATAATTTTACTTCTCAGAAAATAAAAGGATAAGTAAAATGTCTTTAAATTGTACTCCACACCTATTAAAATCATGTATCCCCAAGCCGTTTCAAGGATCGAAAATCCCGTTACAGCCTTCTCGTGCCATAGATATCCTCTTTGGGCTTAGGGACTACTGACAAATGCACACTCATCCCTTTCTAACATATCGTGAAGTGCTACCCGTCCCTTTCTTTAGGCGTAGGAAAGCGATCAATAAGGATTCGGATTCGAAATTCGAATAAGATACCGCTGGGAGAGAGGAACATTTTTGTAATAATTATGTTCAACTGCTTAGAAAGTTTGTAATTATATGGTTTCAAGTAAACAGTAAGATAGACGAGAACTTAAATATATAGGCCAATACATTAGATACTTTTCGAAGTATTATTGAGTTGAAGGCAAATTTAGATTCAGAGAAGAAGAAGAGAAATTGTGATAAGGCCAAGAGGATGACGATGATTGGTGTATAATTTAATTATTTTTTAAATACACTAAAAGCGTCAAAGCTACACATCTTGTTCTTCAGATTATCAAGTGAGTACTGCTCGACAATCATAGTAAGAGCCTTTCTTTCAATTAACTTCTATATCAAAGGAGCCTCGATGCAAATCTCAGCGTCCATTGTTTACGTGAGCTATTCTTGCATTTTTTTCTCTCGAATTTCTTCATTTCTGGCGGCAAAGTCATTAGCATAATTACGTCGGCTCTCATAAACACGCCTCTAAAACATTTTGTCGTCGTTTGAACGAATTTTTAAAAGGCAAAGGAAAAATTAAAGTGGAATTCAGCCTCATATCTTTTGTTGGAAGTGAGGAGCTCGTGGCTAAATAATAACAGCCGCACGGGTCGATCTTCAAGGTTAAGCAACGCTTGACGAGGTCGGTCCGTGGATGGGTGATCATTTCAACATACCGAGTTTCCTCCGTGCCTAGGAAAGCACGTAAAGCCGTTGGTCCCGGCTGTCATTTGAAGATCTTTGACAGTCGTTACGGGTAGTTAGAAACCTGAGATCTGACACCAGTCTTGCCAAGGGGTATCGTGTTACCCAGTTACTGGGTTGTGGAGGTCAGATAGGCAGTCGCTTCATGTAATACACTGGTACTCAGCTGAATCCGGTAAGACTGGAAACCGACCCCAACAATAATTGGAAAAAAGGCTAGGCAGATGAGGCAGATGATGATCTTTTGTTGGAAGTATCTACACTGTACACGCGCATACTATAAGTCACTTTGGAGCTGACAGAGACCTGATTGCTCCACTTTCTTTTAATTATAAAAATGTCTTCGCAAAGCAATCGTAAAACTGTCTAGTCCTTTCCTTTAATTGCTATGAACGGTCTTCTCTCTCAATTACTCTCACACTGAAGGCAATAAAATCTTTACGACTCTATTGTCAACACTAGTGGTGTAAAGTGTTCGTAATAGTGATGTTCCAGGGAGGGGCAAACACTAACGAGTAAATTAAAACTAATAGGCGATTGTTTTCGAGCCGGATGGCTATCAATCGTCACTGCGGCGAAGTTGCGGTGACTTTCGAGATGGAATTTTCCTGTTTTCTTAACCGAAGCCTTTTTCCACTCGACGCGACGTATGAGCTCGCTCTGAGTAACAAATTTACTCAGTAGGCGTCATGTTGAGGTTAGAGTAAATCAAACGGTTTGGTCCGTTTTGATGATATTATTTAGAAGTAAGTAAGAAAAATGGTATTTACGGAAGACGCCGACTTCCAAAAATAAAGTTATTTTTCACTTTGTAGTTTTTTTATTTGGAAGTCGGTAGTATATTTTTGTAAAAAACCTTTTTATTTTTCACTTTTTTGTTGTACCTACCTAAAAGGCAAGTTGTTTATTAAGGTACCTATAACGCCAGAATAGATTACCCGAATATCATGAAACTTGAACTTAACCGGTGAAATGAGAGATCTGCGTACCCCTTAAGAGCGTACTGGCGTGATGTTATGTTATGAAAAGGTATAAACAATAAACAGACATGCGATTGCAACAATCCCGAGTGATTTGCCGAAATTTATTGAAGAGTTCTGTTGTATATCTTCGAAGTTCTTCATCAGATCTTAACCAAATTAAAATGGGACCAATGCCGAAACATACATCTTCAAACAAAAAAAGAATTTTCAAAATCGGTCCAAAATTGACGGAGATATGCGTGAACATATACAAAAAAAAACATACGTAATGTCGAACATAGAACCTCCTCCATTTTGGTAAGTCGGTTAAAATTGGAAGTTGGTGTATAGTGTAGTTACCCTCTTTTAGAGCCGTGCCGCAGTCGAGTAAAAATGTCACTGTCACAGAATCAATATCTCATTGAGCAAACTCCATACGATCACATGTTCTCATCTCGAAAGTTTGCTATGAAGCAAAGTAAATATTTCTATCCTTGTCATACATCAAATTTTAGAAATTCTACACGAGTTCGAGCAAGATAAATCACATGCTGGCCTGCAACCGTGTATTTACCATTAAAAGCATAGCGTCAGAATAATTTTAGACCTTATAACGTTGAGAGTAAGATGAAGTTTGTTTGTTTGGATAGTTTGTGAAGGGTTAAGTTGTGTTTGCGAAATTATGGGTAGAATATCAGAGTGTTCAGGAATAGATTCACTTCAGTATTCGTTCGAGGAGTTGTTACTGTTACGGAGATGCAATCCTAGTTATGAGAGTTTCACAGTAAATGTAGGAAACCGGTTGGTTTGGTTTGTAGACAAAAACGTAATAAGGAATAGGTTGTGACCACAGACATAAACCTAACTTGATGACGCGATTGTATGTACTTAGCGTGCCAAAAAAACGCGCTAAAGTTACGATCAATGATCGTAATCTGAGCTTTTCATATAGCATTATTGGTACCGGAAATCCACCGTTATCTAGAAAAATGCCTTTTTATGCCATATTGAGCTGTAAAGAATGTATAAAAAAAGTTGGCCGAGGCATTGGAAATGTTTTCTTTCATTGGTAAGCAAATTTGTTTTTAAATTGTGTGTGAAAAAGAGGCACGCTTGGTTGTCATACAGATGGAAGGACTTGCGTTATCTATTTATTAGATTTTATGTCTGTGGTTGTGACGAAGTAGTAAGTATATTATAACAGCACAATATTCAATTAAAATATTTTTCTAAATATACTAACAATCAATTAATTTAAAACTAAGTGCCCGTTTCACGTTGTTCTATAGACGGCCACAATTGAACTGAATAAATTAAAAAACCGGCCAAGTGCGAGTCGGATTCGCGCACGAAGGGTTCCATACCATTATCGCAAGAAACGGCAAAAAAATCACGTTTGTTGTATGGGAGCCCTACTTAAATATTTATTTTATTCTGTTTTTAGTATTTGTTGTTATAGCGGCAACAGAAATACATCATCTGTGAAAATTTCAACTGTGTAGCTATCACGGTTCATGACATACAGCCTGGTGACAGACAGACAGACAGACAGACGGACCGCGAAGTCTCAGTAATAGGGTCCCGTATATACCCTTTGGGTACGGAACCCTAAAAAGGACAGGATAATAGGTTATTTAAAAATCCGGCCAAGTGCGTGTCGGGCCACGCGCACTAATAGGCTTCCGTAGTTGCATAATAATGCAGACTAAGAAGAGGGACTTTTGTTGTCACATGAACATTAAAACGGTTTCAGCGGCTCACAACGTCTAAAAACGGGGCCATTTGTACTAAAGTTTTACTGTTCCGAGTACATTTTATAAGTTGGTCAACTATTACTCGTAAACTTGTAAAGCCTATATACTACCGCCGTGATTTTTTTACATAGCCAAAATCAACCATTTCGCTGGCAGGGGGTGGAGGGGGGGACACTTGACTCTAACAGAAATTTGTAATTTAAAGCTTAATTTTACGCAAACGGATCTCTGACTCGGAAAATGGTTTTAATTGACCCATAATATTTTTGAATGGCCACTTCACCGATACAAAAAAAATAAAACTGCCCCAATTTACATCTATAGGAGATAACCTAAAACATTTTTTTTCTTTATTTTGTTTTAACACTTTGTCGGCATTATTAATATGTATATCCATGCCAAATTATAGCTATCTAGTACTAAGAGTATTTGAGCTAAGCTGCGGACAGACATACGGACATAGCTAAACTATAAGGGTTATGGTCGACCAACGACTATCTTGGCATTTGCACTTAGAACTAATAATGGGTAGAGTCAGGAAACTAATATGGACGTTTAAGTTGCTTCGGCATGTGGCTACTAAAGATCTAATCAGACAAATCTACATCTCCCTGGGTCAGTCAATAATAACTTACTGTTTACCAATCTGGGGTGGTGCAACAAAAACAAAATTTTTGGAACTGGAGAGGGCGCAGAGAGCGCTACTAAAGGTCATGTTCTTCAAACCACTGAGATTCCCCACTGAAAGCCTTTACTTAACCTCGAATCTTTTGTCCGTTAGAAAGCTATATGTTCTTCAGACTGCATTAAAAAAACATAAATCACTTCCCTTCACCCCTTTCAGGACAAAATCTAGGAGGAAGAATAATGTCGCTCCAGAAACTTCAGTAAAAACCACATTTGCCACGAGACAATATACAAAACAATCATCACACATATACAATATTCTAAATAAAGAGCTAAACATTTATCCTATGACAGGCCACGACTGCAAAAAAACACTCACTGAATGGCTGGTAAATAAAAGTTACGAAGAAGTCGAGTCAATCCTACATACGATCACATAATTCTAGAGACACATTGACGCAAACACACACACAAACACATACACACGCACACACTCACACACACCCGGTGCGCACACTAAATTTTGTTAGTTCATTTTGAATTTGGCATTAATTGATTTTAATTTTGATTGTAATTTTATTAATTTTGATTTTAATTTTGATTATGATGTTGATTTTGATTTTAATTTTGATTTTAATTGGAATTTCTATTTTAATTTTGATTTTCTTTTTGATTTTGATTTTGTTTTTAATTTTAATTTTGAGATTGTGTTTGAATTTGATTTTAATTTTCATTCTGATTTTAATTTTCATTTTATTTCTGGTATTGATTTTAATTTAATTAATATTTGCCATTAAGTTTTATTTTTATTTTTTGGAACCAATTGATTTTAATTTAATTTAATTTTAAAATTTCTCACTTATGTATTGCTTATGTAAACCGGAAGAGCGGAAATACCTAATACAAGCAATTTTTTGCTTAAAAGGTACTTTCTATCATTATATTGTAACTATGTATATAAGTTGAAGAAATAAACGCATTTTTTTTTTTTTTTTTTTTTTTTTTTCCTTGTTAACTTCGGAACCCTAAAAAACAAATAGTAGAAGATATAATTATCTATTACTCCTAAAGATAACGATATGTAGTGTACTTGTAATTCTTGGCGTAAGTCTCTCATGAAATAGCGCATTATGGTCTGGCTTGAATATGATGCTCATCATGGCTCATCATTTAATAATGATAAAAGGTTTTATCGTTTATAATTTATACACTGAAGTGGAAGGTCGGTCCCCAGGCCTCATTGTTCCGACAGCCACCAGGGTTTCAGGGCAATTTATTGCTTTTTGCTCTACAAGGGAGACTCCATTGTTGTATAATAATAATTTCTGAACCACTCTATTTTGAAGGAGTGCCTCTGTTAAGAAGATATTAAGAGGAAATATGGGTAGAGAGCACCGACTGAATTTTCTTAGTAAAAAGTCATAATTCGAGGTTTGGCTGTCGCCTATTTCTTCCTCCAATATTGGACCAATTTAAAAGATATTCCATAAACTGGAATTGTAATATATATACTATATGCGCCTATGTTTTGCTTTTTAGGGTTCCGTACCCAAAGGGTAAAAACGGGACCCTATAACTAAGACTCCGCGGTCCGTCTGTCTGTCTGTCTGTCCATCTGTCACCAGGCTGTATCTCATGAACCGTGATAGCTAGACAGTTGAAATTTTCACAGATGATGTATTTCTGTTGCCGCTATAACAAGAAATACTAAAAACACAATAAAATATTTTTTTTTTTTTTTTTTTTTTTTTCCCATACAACAAACGTGTTTTTTTTACCGTTTCTTGCGATTATGGTACGGAACCCTTCGTGCGCGACTCCGACTCGCACTTGGCCGGTTTTTTAATTTATATTTGTCAAATTTGTACACTAAGGCTGGACTCACACATTCTGAATTCCTGGCTGAATTCAGAGTCAGAATTCATAATGTGAATGCCGGCAAGAGTAAATCTTATTCTGAAAAAATCAGAATGTGTGTGAGTGAGTGTGTATAATAAAATTGTATGCATTACCGAGCTTTCTTAATTAATAATATGAATTCCGAGTCTGAATTCAGAGAGGAATTCAGAATGTGTGAGTTCAGCCTAAACCTCTGTTGACAGCGCAATTTTGAGCATTTTTTGAGGGCTCTAGAGCTTCTAAAGGTAATGTAGAATTACATGGTACAATTTTTACTGAGAAGTTACGTCACAAACCCCCACTTCTGATCTTTGATGTAGTTTATCTTGGTGTTTTTAGGGTTCCGTACCCAAAGGGTAAAAACGCGACCCTATTACTAAGACTCTGCGATCCGTCTGTCTGTATGTCTTTCTCTCTGTCCGGCTGTCACCAGGCTGTATCTCATGAAGATAGCTAGACAGTTGTAATTTTCACAGATGATGTATTTCTGTTGCCGCTATAACAACAAATACAAAAAACAGAATAAAATAAATATTTAAGTGGGTCTCCCATACAACAAATGTGATTTTTATGCCGTTTATTGCGATAATGGTACGGAACCCTTCGTGCGCGAGTCCGACTCGCACTTGGCCAGTTTTTTATTCATTTGATGAACTTTTTTTTAATTTTTATTTTGATATAGGCTCGCGCTTGACCACCATCTCACCTGATGGTAAGCGATGATGTGGTCGATGATAGAGCATGCTTGCTTGAACTAAAAAATATGTGTTATATTTTTTGATAATTTAACCGATGGACGAAAAAGAATTTGCTATTCGTAGCCCGTCATCATCCCTAGTGCCGCTGATGTTGCTTGCTTGCGTTTAGGAAATATGCTGACTATAAACTTAGTAACTTCTTTCATAAGCACCGAACACGTTCACAATCTGTAAAATGTGTAAAATTAAACTTTTAATTGATGTTTAACGGCAATCTGCTTTTTTGTAGCATGTCAGAAATAACCTGTCTATCATACTTTATTTTGGACTACTAATATTTAATGTAGATGAGTCGTTGTTTTATACGAGGCTAATTATATGATTTGAACAAAGAAAAGGAAAGAGCAACATTCGAAGCCTGCTAATATTAAAAATTTGAATGTTTATAGGTATGTTTGAGTTCCAATAACGCAAAAACGGCTCAGCGGATTTTGATGAAATTTTGGACCCCATAAGTTTATAACATGAATTAACAACACATAGCATACTTTTTATTTCAATATAGAAATCCCTTGACGTGGGCGAAGCCGAGGGTAGAAGCAATATGCAATATAGTTATATACTCATAAATAAAGGTAAAAGTTAAGGTAAATAAAGACTATAAAAGTTAACAAGGATCGTGTAGGTAATTAAGGGTAACTTTCCCGAGGCATATATATCATGAAGGAGGAAGAGTTCAAGCAGTATGAGCTTAAAATTGTGTAGTTTTATTATCACAGAGCCATTATATTGTTCTTGATACTTAAGTGTTTTGAAAACTGTTTTTAGTGTTCTGCAGTCAACAAGGAACCCTTATATTTTCGCCATGTCCGCAGTCCGTCGGTCCGTCCGCAGCTTAGCTTTTAGATTCTTATTACTAGGACGCCGACAAACTGATAAAATAAAAATAATGAACATTTTTTTTTTGGTTTACCTACTGTAGGTTACACGGTCTTTTTTTTTACCTCCTGTTGGTTACACGTAAAGCGGGATGTTTTTTTTTCTCGTCTATCTCATGGTGTGGGGTTTCGTTGGATAGGCCATTCAATAATATTACGGGTCTGTGAAAACCATTTTTCGATTCAGGGATCCGTTTGAGGCTTTGGGCTTTCAATGGCTAATTTTTGTTAGAGACAAGCTAAATGGTTGCTTGTTTTGGATATGTGAACTAATTCACAACTATCACAGCTAAGTAGGCTTTACATGTTTACGAGTAATAGTCGACCAACTTATAAAATGTACTTGGAAAAGTAAAAATTTTGTATATTGATGTATGGGGACAGCAGTTATCAAACGACCACGTTAATTTTGTCCATTCGTTAGAGCAATGTTCGGTACTTTCATTGTTTATAAACGTTAGTAATGTTACCTATTTATTTTGGTGAATGTAGCTTTATACGGAACCCTTTGTGCGGAGTCAGACTTGCACTTGGCCGGTTTTTTTTAAATTTATTTTGCACTGAACAAATCAAAAGGTATGTATTTAAAATTTTGTACCTAGTTAAGATAATAATTATGATGCATATTAAAAAACTGGATAGAGCTCTATAATAAGATAGCAAATTAACTAAACCGGACTTCTTTCCAAAAGAGATTTATATAGAAACACATTTCTTTTGCAAGAAAGAATAATTCGCCAGCAATTTCTTCGTTGTTTATAAAATTTTGGCTAAAGTAAAGTAATAAAATTGTTTGCTTCCGGCACAACATCCTAAATGAATTTGCTTGTTATTTGGGCCACATTTCCTCCGAAACATTTGCCAATTCTTATGACGTACGCTCCAGGACCATGCCTGTAAGTTAATTTCCTTTTTATCCGACTGCCCTTAAAGAAGCAATACCGCACCAGAAGCAGTACCTCATCGGCTTGATAGATGTTAATAAATAAGGTGAGCTTCACTCTCGCGTCGACCACATCATCGCTTATCATCAGGTGAGATAGTGGTCAAGCGCGAGCCTATTAATAATTATAAAAAAGGTACCATTCGATTTGTCCAGAATCCTGGATTAGATTTGGGCCATGGAATCCATTTCTAACGATACCACATACATAGATATCAGTTAAGCCGTTTAGAAGTTATGGTGAACGGGTCCGTGCCCACTCAACCCGATTAGACTCAACCCGAAGAATAATATCTGCATATTTCTATTTTGATAGTCAGGCAGAAAAGTGTTGATTAAACGCTTGCATCATAGAGAGAGTAAATTTTAAATAATGTTTGGATAAATAAATCAATAATCAAACAAGTAAGTACTTATCCTTTTTAATATAGTATACGCTTTATACTTTGTAGTAAAAATCACAGATTATTGTTAATTGTCATTACAAAATTATAGCTAGTGGCACGGTGGTATTTATTGGATCAGCCTATAAACGTGATTATAATTATAAGGTTAACAAGTAGATACTAACTTCCAAAGTTAAGTTATTTAGAAGTAAGCATCACTTTGCCTGACTGTACAAATGGCACTGTATTGGTAGTAAAACTTGTGGTATTATTCTTCGGGTTGAGTCTAATCGGGTTGAGTGGGCACGGACCCAACTAAAGAAACTCACAAACGTACTTGAACCCTGAAAACATAACACTTATTTTTTGTGCAGTCATGTAAAACGTTACTTATCGTTAATGCTCAGTAAAACTTAATAATATTGCATTATCTTAACTTATTACAAAAGTAGGTGGACTGATGATCTGGTTAAGGTTGCTGGATGCGAGACGATTCGGTCAATGTGGTGACGCCAGGGGGAGGCCTATGTCCAGCAGTTGACGTGGATGATCATAAAAGTAAACTTCATGCTGTGGGTCGATGGAAATGAGCTTAGCTTAGTGAATCAAATGTTGCTTAAATAAAAAAATATTTTAGGGTAATTTTAGCTTCGACATGGAGGATGAATAAAAAACAGTACAATCGGTTGAATATAGACATAATTATTATAATAATTTTGATATATGACAATTCAATTTGAGTTAATTTATTTTAAATCAGTAATAAGGGGCCTTCATGAACATCAACATGTTGACAACAGCAGTTTTCGTCCGCGAGATAGATTCGTTTGGCAGACAAATACCCGTTTTCACTAACCCTAGACAACTCGTAAATGATAGACATTCATTAACGAGTTTTCTAAGAATACACAGTTGGAAGTCTCGGTGCTGAACTGAGCAGTGGAATCCAACAGTACGCACATCATAAACAAACAAGGTAGTAAGTTTTAAAACTGTCATGGTCACTAACATTAACATTAGAAACGGGACACACGGGAACAGAACAGTGGTAGCGGTACTGAGTGCAAAAAACGAACAAGAAAGAGGGTAGACCGATATGTCTCCTCATAAACACCCACCCGCAATGACTTTTCAGTTTATCCGTGATCATGGTGCTTGCAACAGCACCGAAATATCGGAAACTCACAACAAACAGTAAACATGGTAAATATCCCGTTTCTAATGTTAAAACAAGGTAGTGTTGTCGAGTATCACTATAAATGAATTGCCCACAAAAAAGTACTTAGAACATACGATTTTTTTATCATTTGCATTAATTACACTATCAAGAATATCAGGAGGTTAACAGAAGTTAAAGATTCCGTTCTAGATACGTATGCCTTAACGCTTGCCAATATGAATGTCTGAAAATAGCTTTTTTAAACCCGTGTCGTTTTTTACAGCATAATCAATATAAAACCATTTGATCCTGCTGTTTTCATTACTCGCGATGTCACCGGCTTTCTTGAGAACATCAGCAGTCAGATACTCCAGCGTGGCGGCCAGGTAGACGAGACCATCGTCAGTCGGTCTCGTGCAGGCTTTGCTGTCCCGCTGTTGAAGCAGCTTCTCAATGAGTTCCACAGAGAACTGGAGCCCAGCACGCTGGGTACGGGACTTTGGCTTACCCTTTACTTTGCCTCTTTTGGCGCTACGAGACATTTTAGAACGATTTGTTTTACACGGACTTTACAAAAAAACACGTGAACAATGCGCGCGCTAAGAGAATATAACGAACAGTGTCATAGCTAAATAGTCCATATCCATATTCCATATAATATAATAAAATCTATACTATAATATTATAAAGAGGAAAGATATTTTTGTTTTTTTGTACCGAATAGGCTCCGAAACTACTAGACTGATTTAAAAAATTCTTTCACCAATAGAAAGCTACATTATTCCTGAGTGACATAGGCTATTTTTTTTTCCTATGGGGTGGTCCACGGGAGCGAAGCCGCGAGCAACAGCTAGTAGTCCATATTCCTGTACTTGTCGAGTGCGTAGATTGTTCGAGGGGCACTTGCGTCATCGGTTAGGTAGGTACTTCCGTTTGATAACGCTGCAACTGCACTGATAACACACTAAATACTTGTTATAGTTATCGAGTGAGTGAATATTACTAAGGCCCTGAAAAATAAGATGCGTTCATTTGTTTTTCAAGCTGTATTTAATGTAGCTGTTCCCCGCAGCTTCGCTCCCGTGGGCCACCCCACAGGACCCGTTTTCGAAAAAAAAATAGCCTATGTTACTCAGGAATAACGTAGCTTTCTATTGGTGAAAGAATTTTTTAAATCGGTCCAGTAGTTTCGGAGCCTATTCGGTACAAACAAACAAACAAAAAAATCTTTCCCATTTATAATATTAATATTAGTATAGATAGTATAGATGGGTATTTATTTACATAGATAAAAGTATATACAGTGTATAAAATACTTAAATAACTAAAACTAAAAACCTATACACTTTAACCAAAAACTACTCACTAACTAAAACAAAAAAATATACTTAACTAAAATATGGCATCGAAAAACTCCTCCACATCGTTCCCCACTGGTAATGTACCCAAAAGGCTGGCAGCATTGCCACGTTGTATGGCAATGCTTATTCTCTGACCAAGGTAAAAGCCAGCCCTTGGGTCACGCGAAGTGTCAACTAGGCGTTTGGACAGATCTTTAAACAAAGCGTGAGCACTCGGACCCCACGGACCAAGAGTTTCAACCCCAAACGGCTCGAAAATATAACTACCGATTAGGTTATTATATTTCCGCCGCTTGAGGTTCTCTGCAGCCGCAGCGGCAGCGCCAGCACAGCACGATGAACTCGGAAGATGGGATGGCGCAAGAGTATCAACACAAGTAGCGTCCCATACTAAAGGCCTACCCATCTTCCATGGAAACAAAGACATCCCGTCCGGTCTTTTGCCATCGTCGCGTGCCAGGCCATGGGGTTCTAAAACGGCCGGAACGCCGACGGTGACGAGAGCACGTCGGATGATGTCGTTTAAGTTTCCGTGCCGAGCGAAGCGACCCGCACTTCGGCTGCATGAAAGTCCGTGGTGACCGAGGCTGTTGACAACTTCGCCGCAGTGGCAAAGATGTGGAGAACAGCAGGGAGCGCCAAGACGTAGGGAAGCAGCGAGGCGGAAAGTAGTGTCGTCAAACAAGGTGCCTATGTTCGACGACGGTAGTGCGTGAAGCCAGAGGCCCGACTCCCACTCACCCACAGCCAGCAGGCGAGCACGCTCGGCAGGAGTGGCAGAAGTGGCAATTAGGTGCTCCAGAACTGCTTTGCAGAGCGGCTCATCCCACCGTCTCTGGGAAGATGGGTAGTCGGGGGGATTACAGTTCGGGCAAGCGAGTCTCCAAGCACCAATAGCCTCGGTGAAGCACGGCACATCAAAATTAACCAGTATGGGAGCTAGGATATTCCTGATTAATTTCTCAGTACCGTGGACCGAGGATATAAAAGCCGGTAAACTAATACTTGAAATTTTGCGGACGCCGAGGCCTCCCATACGGATGGGAAGAGTAGCTTGAGCCCAAGCTCGGTCGTCCATGGCCACATTTAAAATTAAAGTTAATGTATGACGGATAATTTGGTCCATTTTTTCTAAAAGAGGAAGGTGCTTCCATAGATGGGAAGCACGAAGGAAATATGATAATTTTGGGCCAAAACAACAAAAGCGAATTATGGTGATGGCCGAATGCATGTTAATTTGGAGCAATCTTTCCGAAATGTTGTTGAAATTTTGTATTTTTTCCTCAATAAAATTGGGAAAGGAATCATCGAAGATTGGGGACCCAAGGAGACGAAGAGAGCTTTTTTCAATAATTTTGATTTCGGGGGCTATTTCATTGAATTTTGAAAGTGTCACATGTCTGTCGATAGTATAGATTAAGTATATAGGTATAGCGAATATATTTATAGTATAGGTACGTAAAGGATGACAGGATGAGTCACCACAAATCACAAAGGATCATCAAACACTCAGAGGAGCTCTCGGGCCCGATTTTACTGAAAAGTAAAACGGCATCATTATAATTTTGGAAAATCAATATTGTTAGCCATTACTCGAACAAAAAAAACATGCTTTATTATTAGCTACACACCACACCAAATGGCGGACCGCCGACCTATGTAGTAGTGTAGACCTATCCAAGATAAATTCCATCATCATTTCACCCGAAAACGTCCACTGCTGAACATAGGTCTTCCCCAAGTGCTGCCACATTGACAGGTCCTGTGCGTCTCGCGTATAGATTCCAAGATTAACATCTCCAAGATTTAATCTCTAATCTTCGGAAGGGCAGTTTTAAATTCGTAACGCATTCCCTCCCATTCGGGGGAATGGGGGGCTATGTGGGACTCCCCGGGCTGACCCGGTATACCCACTAAAACAACCCAGCGGCACTCCCGCATCGTCTGAGTGGAGGAGGACTGGAAGACCGGCACAGGCTTTACGTCGGCAAGATCGCCTGATCTAACCGTTCCAGACTTCTTTTTGTGGGGTTTTATGGAGTCACGGGTCTATATCTAATGAATAATTTGTTAAAGAGAATATATATTCGCCAGAAATTCTGGCAAGAGCGATGGAAATGCCAAAAATCGGGCCCGAATGTTAATCGATTGTTATGGCAGCCACTTTGCGCAAATCATTATAAAGAATTAAAATAAACCTAATCGAAAAGCAGAACCAAAGTTTATCATTCATAAAAAAATACATCAAAGAACATCGAGTGATAACTTTTGCGCCGCTTTGTATTTTTTTTTTCATTAATGGTATCTTTGATTGACCCTTTCTGTGTAATAAAATCTAAAACTCCCACGATCGACTCTTCGATTATTCGATCACTAAAGTGATAGAACCAAAAAAAAAAAGAGGTATGGAACGCCGCATGCTCAAAATAAGAAAAATACACAAACTCAGACATTAAAAATAAGAAGTGTAACAAATGCAATAGATAAAAAAAAAAAAAAATAAAAAAAAAAAAAAAAAAAAGCCCAGAGACCCAAACCAAGAGCCCAAACCAAAACCCAAGCCCAAAAACCAACCCAACCCAAACCCAAAAACCAACCCAACCAAACCCAGAAACCGCGAAAGCGAAAACGCGCGGAAGCGTTTCTGGGGTTCCTAAGCCCAGAAACTTAAGTTTAGACGGGCTGGCCACGTAGCATGACACATGTCCAACATTCCAACTTCCCAATTAACTGGATGGAACCGGCCAACAGGTAATAAGAGGAGCTGGCAAACCGACGTCTATGGGAGGATGAATTAAAAAAAAATAGTCGGTCCACATTGGATGAAAGTGACTGAAACAAATGAACATCTTTGGAGGAGACTTTAACCTCTATGGCCCATGCTGTTTTATATATTTCTATGGTCCATTCAAAAGAATTAGATTAAAAACCTATAATGTAATAATATTACCTATTACATACGTTCAAACATTCATATTAAATTTTGTCTTTCAAATAAGACAAGTAATATAAATTCTCTTATCAATGCAAATCTTTACTAATATATTTACACCATTAAAGAAAAAGTATTATGAAGTACTCGCTGTTGCCAGCGATTTCGTCTGCCTAGCATTACTTAGTACTTCCAATAGCATTTTCTTTATATCGGCCGCCTTACTTGAGAAATTATTAGTTGACCATAAAAAACTTCGACTCCCCTTTCCATCTCTTTAAAGATGATATCCGGGATAAAAACTATATTATGTCCTTCTCAAACTGTCTCCATTAAAAATATCATCTAATGCGGTTTAAGCGTGATAAGGCAACAGACAGAGTTACTTTCGCATTTCTATATTAGTTAGGATTAGTATGTTTATTGCTAATATGCTATCTCATCTGACGAATATTTCACATAAAAATATTTAACGAATTATGGTGAGCAACCCACCAACCAAATTACGTGATATTTACACTGAACCGTATATTTTCCAAATAAAATTTATTTTCCGAGAACAGAGGCAGTTTTTCCTTATATTTTATGCTGAATCCGAGGGTATTACGAGGACAGGTTAAGTAAACAATGATTCACATCGCTCACGACTGAACCTGAGGATATAACTCACTAGATGAAGACGCACACAAAAGGTTCAAAATATTACTAGACTACGGTTAAGCGATCAATTGGTACGAATAATTTATTTGCTGACTGTTCTTACTACCTAGAGCAAGATCACACATCATTTGTTTTGATGATTGCGGCTGGCTTTGTTCTTTTACTGACACAGTTTTCCTTATGCTTGTTTGTTTCTGGAATCTTTATACAATATATTAATCTTATTTTTCCGTGTCTAACAATTATAACTAATTCTCTTCGGGTGATAACTTGAATTAAAAAAAATGATTTCATACTGTCTGAAAAATATAGCATTCGTATTTTCTCCCGAATTTGAGCTTGTTACAGCAAAATCAAATTCGCGCATAAAAGTGATTTGAATGTTTTCATACCGCACCAAACTTCGTGAGATGGTTCTTCAGATTTTTCGTCAGTCAGCATGGATATTTCTTTGGTTGCTTATGCCTTTAGGTTTAGAATTCTTTTTGGCATTTTTGGTCTCGCACGGGGTTTTTATTTTTATTATTGTTTAATTTTATGCTTTTTCTCGTGTCTCCTGTGCGGGTCTCATGTAAATATTTTTTCTTTCTTTTCTTTCTTTAGAATAAAATAGAAAATATACATTATAAATAATTTTTAACAACCAATTCATTAAAGTGTGTGTCGGGAACAGAATCGAGTTGTGAGTGACTGTGGTAGCGGTACTGAGTGCAAAAAACGAACAAGAAAGAGGGTAGACAGATTTGTCTCCTCATAAACACCCACCCGCTATACCTTCAGTTTATCCGTGATCATAGTACTTGCAACAGCACCGAAATATCGGAAACTCGCAACAAACAGTAAACATGGTAAATATCCCGCTTCTAATGTTAATGTTAATTCATTAGCAGTTAGTTAAAACTCAAGAATTTGAAACGTAAATAAATACATACTTTTACTTTTCATACTATTAGGAGGGCCTATGTCCAACAGTGGACATCTTTCGGCTGAAATGATGATGATGATGATATACTTTAAAATTACCCACACTTTTTCGCCACCTCTATTATCTCTATGAAATACCGGCAATTTTTTTTGCCATTGATTATACTTAGATAAACATAGCACTTATGCGTAATCTCTCGAAAACACAGACATGATGGTGTACGTTGCGTACATTACTGTACACGAAAGACATAGTATGCTAAATAGGGTTTTTTAGAGACGAGTATAATTATATTCTGTGGAGCATCCTCACCAGTGAGGGCACATAGTCAATCTCACACACCCAGGAGCCCAGGGAACCTTGCTAACCAACTAATAACAAATGCAAAGGTACAAAACATCCATTACCAGTTCTTAGATTTCTCCCTCGTATAATAAAACTAGATTCTGCCAGCGGCTTTTCCCGCGTGTATGTCGAAAACTATCTCACGGGAACATACTAACGGGATAAAAAGTAGCCTATGTGTTATTCTAGACCAGACTATAATCTACCTCCGATCCAATTTTTATCCAGATCCTTTCAGCCGTGATTGAGTAACAAACATTCATTCATCCATTTAAACTTTAGCATATATAATGTAAGTAAGAAGAAAGATAAGATTCCAATATTACCTGCACGCCTTCTCAGACGGCGTCTATGTGTGAAGTATCTGTACAATGCTTAATCTGTTTGCGCTTCGGATAGCACGGCTCATCTCTAATCCCGGATAAAAGCCCAATACGACCCCCGCAATTAATAAAACTGCGTCCCTCCCCTACTGTTTGCCAGGATTAAGGAATTTTGCAAGTCCCGCGATTTCTGGCCAGCTTGTTGTTGGAATTTAGTCGATGATTTCCTTGGGCATCGTTGTTCGTTTTCCCCTCTTTTTTCCGACTAACCAAACAGGAGGAGGTTCTATGTTTGACTGTATGTATATTTTTTTAATATATTTCATCGTCAATTGTGGACCACGATTATGTTTTTTTTTTGTTTGGTACTTTTCCGAGATGCTCCCATATAAATTTGAGGAAGATCTAATGAAGAAGTTTGGAGATATACAACACAGCTCTTCGTGAAAAATATCTTAAATTTTGAAGTCGTTTATATATTTTGTTTACCTTATACGTTTTTCAATGGTTATTCATAGTAACCGTTAGGTTGTGGCGAGCGTGATAGACCATGAACGTCCATCAATCTGCCTTTTGCCCACTATGTTAGGGATTTTGGGTCGGCTTCCAGTCCAACCGGATACAACTATGTTAAGGATTTTAGGTCGGCTACCAGTCCAACCGGATACAACTATGTTAGGGATTTTAGGTCGGCTACTAGTCCAACCGGATACAACTATGTTAGGGATTTTAGGTCGGCTTCCAGTCCAACTGGATACAACTATGTTAGGGATTTTAGGTCGGCTACTAGTCCAACCGGATACAACTATGTTAGGGATTTTAGGTCGGCTACCAGTCCAACCGGATACAACTATGTTAGGGATTTTAGGTCGGCTTCCAGTCCAACTGGATACAACTATGTTAGGGATTTTAGGTCGGCTACTAGTCCAACCGGATACAACTATGTTAGGGATTTTAGGTCGGCTACCAGTCCAACCGGATACAACTATGTTAGGGATTTTAGGTCGGCTTCCAGTCCAACCGGATAACACCCTTTGGAAAGACATGAGACAGATTTCCGACATCTGACTACCGTGACATCTGAACATATTGACGTGTAAAACAGTAACAATAAGTGTGGTTTTCTACTATTTATATACTAAAATCTTCATGCAACATACACGTACGTAAGCGGACTGTCTGAGGCATTCTCTACCAGCCAAGGCCCAGTTTACTTTGTCTCACTCAGTGCGCCAAATAGCATTTTGCTCACTGATTTCAGGCAGCAAAACCTACATGTTTGAGCTACTGAAGTGAAAATAACTAAAATTAAATATAATCAAACTCATCATTATCAAACTGTTGCAGTTTACTGCTGTCCATAGGTAGGTATCTCCTAATGTACCCCAATGAGTAGGTACGATCCTCATCTCAATCTATCTACTTAATGGTACATATAACACTACAAACTTAGCTACAAGCAATCTAGAACATCAACTTTTTCACCAAAACAATGTTTATATACCTTTATGTAACAATCTACATTAGTACACTATTACATAACTTGTAAAATAAAACTGGTTAAAACTTTTACGTCCCAAGTTCTAAAAATCTAAGAATTTAAAAAGGGCTTGTCTATCATATTAACTACCAATTGAAACAAAAAATATCATAATACACAAAAATTTATTAGTTGTACGAAATGCCCATACAAGCCTTCTGTCGTTCGCCTTTAAAACCATTGGTGTTAGCATATTTAACAATTGGTTGAGTTACCTAACGATCAAAAAACTGGACCTAAGAGTGGTGGTGAGATAACATGGCAGATCCATACTTTTTCATCAAAGCAAAATATTTTAAGCTAGGTCTTAAAATATGAGAAGGGCGGGACTTCTCATACACTCCACATGTCATCTAAGTATAGAAGATCGAATTGGACACAGACTGATAGAGGGCGCGGATACCACATTGACCTAATTCCTAGATAACTTCAATGTCCCAACCTGAAACATTAACTATGAGATCCGTATATTTTTAGTTTTTTTACAATAGAACTATTACTTAGGTTTCTAAGGTTTGGGTAGGTTTACATAATGTTGTATTGCTTGAACCACGTAAAAGTCTTTAATTTAAGGTTACCCTAGTCGACGGCACAAACTATTTTGTGTGCGGGGTTAAAATGCATTCTATCTTATCCGACAACACGTGCAAAAGTGATTTAAGTTTTTTTTTTTCCTTTTTTCCATACAGGACTAGATAATGATGAGACAAATTGATATAATTTTTTATTTTGAACGTACACCGTGAAACAGTGGAGTAATCGCCAGACTACGTTTGTATGGAAGAAAATCGACTAGTGCAAACTTAACGGCCATATCTAAAAAACCCGGAAACCTGGTGAAGGTTGCGGGGATCCGCAGGATGCGAGACACACAGGACCGGTCAATGTGGCGACGCTTGGGGGAGGCCTAAGTACAGCAGTGGACGTCTTTCGGCTGATATGATGATGATAATGATGTTCTAAAAATCAGTAGTCCAAATATACTGCTGGAATTATATTTTGGTACTTATTATTAAAACATGATGCCAATCGGCACTATTAAGGTTTAAAATAATTCAAAATATACAAATAAGCTAGATAAAAAAAAAAAACTATAACACGCTGTTAGTTTGTTAGCGTTAGGGGTAAGAATTAAATCGGGCAAATATTAATTTTCCCTTACTTAATACGTATATTCCCCAAAACCGAAAGGTACATTAATATTATAAATTATTAACCACATTCCAAACCACGTTGAAATCTAAAATCTGACTACGGAAAAAATACAACAATATTACATAATAATATTGTACAAATATATTTTTCAACTCTTTCATGATGTCCTAATCTAAGGCTAAAAAAAATCGGTATTGCCCACTTTTCTGGATGTAAAAGCATTATATTTAGTTGTTTTTTTTTATTTTAGCTGCCATTTTAGCAAAGCCGGTTTTTTTATTTTTTCCGCCATTTTAGCAATGCCGGTAATAAAATTCAAACTTCACACCGCTTTTTTTTAAATGGACTTTGCGGAAATGAATATTCGAAATCCGATCAGTTAGAAATCGTGCCATGATTTCGATTTGCACCTGTTAATTCCCCCGCCGCGATCTCACCCCGTATCGTTTCACATGAGACGGGGCTATTACGCTTCGTATAATCCTTGGTGACTTGACATTTTTAACATACGACTTTTATATTAAAGAATTTTTTTGGTAGATTACTTATACCTTGTGTGTTTACCAATCATTTTCCGCTTCATGGACCAAAGTGCTGAAGGGTTGGTGGGATGTGCCTATCATCAAATTCAAATTAAATTTATTGCACCCATAATGTACATATGTCCAGCAGGCCTATGTCCAGCAGTGGACATCTTTCGGCAGAAATGATGATGATGAATGATAATGTATATATAGGTGGTAAATATCCAATCTAATCTACCTATCCATTTTCCCCACTATATTGGGGTCGGCTTCCAGTCTTACCGGATTCAGCTGAGTACTAGTGTTTTTACATGGAGCGACTATCTATCTGACCTCTACAACCCAGTAACTGGGTAACACGATACCCCTTGGCAAGACTGACTACCCGTAACGCCTATTAAAGATCTTCAAATGACAGCCGGGACCAAAGTTTAACGTGCTCGGCACGGAGGTAACTCGGTATGTTGAAATGGTCACCCATCCACGGACCGACCTCGACAAGCGTTGCTTAACCTTGATGATCGACCAGTGCGGCTGTTAATATTTAGCCCCGAGTTATATAGGTGGTAAATATAAGCAACAGAAACAATTATCACACAGCACAGCGAATGAATGGAACTCACTATCTGCGTCTGTGTTTCGAACGCCTACAACCCGAATCTCTTCAAAGTTAGAGTGAACAGGCTTCTTCTAGGTAAACTCACTCCATCGTCGACTCTGTCTCTGTCACCTCTGACCTAGACTAGAGTCAAGAGCAAACCCACCACAAATAAAAAAAAAAAAAAGAAATTATGGACCCTGTCAGGCAGAGCAACATTTTAGATACAGTATCTAGGAGACAGGAACAGCGTTTATCAACATCGCCATACCTTATCAGGGTGAGTGCATCTTTGACCAAAGCTGAATATGGGACACAAGAAATTGTATAGTCCCCGGCAGGTAACGTGGCAAGGTCTTGGCATAGTGGGGGTAAGTTCGTGTATAGACGAACTGACCAACCACCATATAGAGCGAACGGAAAGTGGACGCGACGCGATTGGTCAGTCGATCCTTGTGTCAACTGACCAGCCAATCGCAAGCTAGGAACGGTGCTAAACGTTCCCAGCGTCACGCTTGGTAACCAAAGAGATCTAAAAAACAACTTGTGCGCTTCTAACGACTCTTGCCAAGTTACGTGCCGACAACTTATAGATGATAATACACTTGACAGCTGACTTGATGGTCACATCAAGTTTGCCTTCATTTGTCGACGCCTTGTAGAAGCTTTTAACCAGGTCATGGACATAGAAATGGGATGATATAGCATAGACATGATTCATCTCTGTTAATAACTTCATACTACACTCACTCACCCCTGCCAAGCCACGTCATTTCAGACGCCTTCGGAATAGTAAAATTTAGAGATAGACGAACTGGTCGGGAAAGCGGACTATACGAACAGAATTACGCCTGAGGTATTTATCCATACTTTGTTTGTTTATGACCTCCCCACCATCTTGTAATTAACACCGATGGAAAAAGAGGGGTGTTATAAGTTTGACGTGTGTTGCTGTGTATCTGTGTATTTGTGTGTCTGTCTGTGGCATCATAGCGCCTAAACGGATAAACCGATTTTGATTTAGTTTTTTTTGTTTGAAAGGTGACTTTGTCGAGAGTGTTCTTAGCTATGTTTGAATAAAATCGGTTTAGCCGTTCAAAAGGTTTTTCGCAAGATATCGTGTCATTATAACTTCTAATCTTTTGTTAGATTGTCGATTGAAGCGTGTCTGCTACTAGGTATATTATATGTAGTTTAAAAAGCATGAAATTAAAATTAAAATCTGGGGTTTTTTTTTAATTTGTAATTTTATCTTATTTCTATTTCCATCTATATTTTAAATAAATAAATCTTACAGGATTAGTGTGTAGTGAATTCAGATATTAAAAAAAAACAGTAGACTAGTTGGCTAAGTGGCCAAGTCTATAGTCGGCCCATCTCTAGTAAAAGTCTATATTTTCTTCGAATATATCTAGGTAGGTTCTCCTTTATTTCAGTTCATCCAATGGTTGTCTGTAAAATTTCTGTGCATAATATCGCCCATTGAAAACTTGTTATGCCCTGGGGCCGTACCTCGACGTGTCAAAACTATTATGGTACGACTGTGAAAAAGGGACATAAAATATATATAACATATATATAAAAGTCATAGTTATATACATCTGTCCCTTACGCACAATTAAAATAACCTTGCCCTGAGAGCTTATGGTCACCCTTCTTCGCTTATTATGTGGTATACAATTAAATACATAAGTCATCAGTCATCATTAGCCCTATAATGTTCCCACTGCTGGGACACACGCCTCCTCTCTGTTAGCGGGAATGGGCCGTAATCCACCACGCGGGCCCAGTGCGGGTTGGTGGATGTCACATGTCTTCGAATTTTTAGTTCTATGTCATGCCGGTTTCCTCACGATGTTCTCCTTCACCGTTTTGAGAGCAGTACATAAGTATGTGTTATAAATCATGTTGCCTAGCTTTAGTTCTTCTACGGCTATTTAATAACTAGATAGACGAATAAACAATGAATACTCTCCAATTTCACATTATGTGACCATTAACATTTACCCACTGTTACTTTGTAAGTGATTTGAAAAACAAATCAAGGCCCAAGGGCTATTTTTTTTTATCTATTACTAGCTGTTCCCCGCGGCTTCGCTCCCGTGGGCCACCCCACAGGACCCGTTTTCGGGATAAAAAAATAGCTTATGTTACTCAGGAATAACGTAGCTTTCTATTGGTGAAAGAATTTTTGAAATCGGTCCAGTAGTTTCGGAGCCTATTCGGTACAAACAAACAAACAAACAAAAAAATCTTTCCTCTTTATAATATTAGTATAGATAGTATAGATGTAATGTGTTTTCTTCTTTAAAATATTATATACTAGCTGTTCCCCGCGGCTTCGCTCCCGTGGGCCACCCCACAGGACCCGTTTTCGGGATAAAAAAATAGCCTATGTTACTCAGGAATAACGTAGCTTTCTATTGGTGAAAGAATTTTTGAAATCGGTCCAGTAGTTTCGGAGCCTATTCGGTACAAACAAACAAACAAACAAAAAAATCTTTCCTCTTTATAATATTAGTATAGATGTAATGTGTTTTCTTCTTTAAAATATTATATACTAGCTGTTCCCCGCGGCTTCGCTCCCGTGGGCCACCCCACAGGACCCGTTTTCGGGATAAAAAAATAGCCTATCTCAGGAATAACGTAGCTTTCTATTGGTGAAAGAATTTTTGAAATCGGTCCAGTAGTTTCGGAGCCTATTCGGTACAAACAAACAAACAAACAAAAAAATCTTTCCTCTTTATAATATTAGTATAGATTATAGGCTCGCGCTTGACCAACATCTCACCTGATAGCAAGCGATGATGTGGTCTACGATGGAGCACGCTTGCCTAGTAGTAACCTATTCACTCTTGACTTAAAGACCCCTAGATTGTAGCTATCGGGCAACATAGACTCCGGCAGGGAATTCCACTCCTTAGCTGTACGCATAATAAAAGTATTCTCAAAACGTTTATAGCGTATGGGTGGGATGTCCACCATGTACCGATGGTGCATCGTCGTATGTCTGGTAGTCCGATGATGAAACGGGCTGGTCGGAATTAGATCATGCAATTCCATCGCACACTCCCCGAAATGTAACCGATAAAAAGGCTATAGACGGTCTTTTAACCACTATGGCAGTAGAACTTTATAAGCTTGACACTATAATACTATATCCAGATACCTAATATAATACCTAGTATAAGTAAGCAAGCATTACATGAACTAGCTCTCAAACTAATAATAACAGCATGCCCCAGATACTAAAAAAACTTCATCCTAAGGTTTTCTTCTAAATAACGTTGTTAGCCAGTCTACGCCAGTTCAACGCCTATTGTAAGACTTTATCTCTGTACACATTTTAAGTCTGTACGTACTGATAAAGACGTATTGTACAACACAATGCAAAAAATTGCTTCATTCCTGAAAACATATGCTGAAAAATTAGCGCGATCGAGAACTCTGAGAGTTATTTAGCTTGAAATATTCTTCGATTGTTTTAAAGACTGACTGCGAAAAACATCCATATTTAGTTTAATCTTTTTAGTCAAAGAACTAAAATCTAGAAAAGAACTATCCAAAAAAGCCTACTAAAGCCTTAAAAGTGTCGATTAAAACTTTGTCATTACGGCGATCCACGTGAGAGTTAATCCCTCCGATCCATTAAAAGTCTGTTGGCGAAGGTTTTCCTCCTAATCTGTGGCCTATGTTCGAAGTTTCGAACCTGTGTGACCGTCCGCCGCGCCGCCCGCCCTGTCGCCCTGTCAGGCATCCCGCATCCCGCATCACGCGTCAGTGGGCGTCCGAACCTCGCCGATGCAACACCCGCAACACTCGCGCGAAAAAACAACCGCGAATTTCAAATAACGAAGTTTCATTCAAAAACCCCCAGTGAATAGTGCAGTTCTAAAAGATAGTGATTTCTTATCAAGCTTTAGAGCCTAAAAAGTTTAGTGTTGTATACGTATTTCGTGTTTGTATAGCGTTTTCAGTGTTGATGTTCTAGTGTTTGAGAGTTTTTATTGTAATAATTTTTTTGAAGTGATTTCAAATTTTTTATAAAAACGGTGCCGTGTATTTGTATGACTGTAATCAAAAAATAAATCGTTAACGTGCTGTGTAACGATGATTTAAATTAAAATGCGTATGGAGCCATTTAAAATTGTTTAAAAAAACTTTTGAAAAAAAAAACAATTCTCAGCCATTTAAAACGATATTCATGAACATTGATTGAGTCCGTTCTCTCGGAACAGTACACTCGGAGCGAATCAAACAATTCAAACTAACATTTTATTCGAGGCATGTGAAACGAATAAAACGTTTAAAACTGAACGCTTCGACTCCGTTATTCGAAACGAGATTCAGTTTTGGGCCACTACACATTTTTATGCACATTAATTCCACTGGCTTTAATTATTATTTGCACGGTGTTGGAGGGTACTGTTAGAGGGCAAGCTGCAAATATGGACTCATTTTCACCAGCTTGAGCGTATCAGGCCAGTGTGCGAATTTTTGTTCTTTGAATGTCTCACTTCCTAATACACTCGTCTAAAGTTATCAAAGAATGGACAGAAAGTAACAAGTGGAACAGACGACAATTCCATTGCATTGGTCTGTCTCAAGACAATGTCGAACCGAAGTTTGATTGCTTCTGCTTAAATCTAATTTTTTAACGTACGTGTAAATGTGTATAGCACTCTTTTCTCAATAAGTGGTCTATTATCAGATATATCAGTTACATGGTTCTTCCATAAGCTTACCATGGATAAGAGGCCACGACGAAGAAATATCAAATATCATGGACTCTAAGATAAATAGTTACCTCTGACTAAATTTCGGCGTTTCTTCCCATAATATTCGAATAGGAAATACGGACCTCATCACGGCTGGACATGGATTTATTTGCATAGAATTTTTATCTTTGACCATAAGGACTAATATATAAGGGTGTAAGGCGTGATCACAATTAAGGCCCAGTTTTAAGAACCTTAATTAACTAAACTAATGATTATACTTATATGCTAACCAATAGTTTTAAATTTCGATAAAATTCATTTATTCATAAATTTTTTGCCGCAAAAATGGTGAAATAAGTTGGACAGTTAATTATTTGACCATTTGTTAGACTGGCCTAACAGGAACAGCAAGATATATCTGTCTCGGTTATTCAATTTTGCTGATCCCATTAGGGGTTTGGTGTCAGAGCTTTGGGATTGTAAGCCACTTAGTGTTTCATTGGCCCCTAGGGAGGCTCCAGAGGAAGTATTAATATTAGCTCGGGGCAAGGCTACCTTACTTAGATAACAGTTTGATTGACATGAAATTACAGCTGTCTCGAGAATTATTAGCATTGTGTTGGTACCTAACTAAAGTTTAGAACCCTTTAGGAAAATGGAGGCTTTCCGTAATGCGAAAATGAGTGTTTGTTGTTCGTTTGTTTAGTATGTTTTCTAATCTCAACCACTGAACTGATTATGATGAGAAAGGCACTAAATATTCAGGAAAGTTATAAAACTATTGTGTAATAACAAAACTTTGATTGTGATGGTTTTCTCAATTCATGAATTAGCATAAAACTGTATTTCAAATGAAAACTAAACAAAATTTGTATGTGGTAACCAACTTTGGGGTTGTACTAAACAAAGCAACGTCAAAATAATCCAACAATTACAAAATAAAGTCCTCAGGGATGCTGTAAATGCACCCTGGTACATAAGAAATGATGATCTTCACCTTGATCTTAAAATGGAATTCCATATTTTTGCGAGACCAAAAATGCTGATGCTGGTGCATCAGCTTTTTAGGTCTCGCACGGGGTTTTATTTTTATTATTGTTTAATTTTTTGTTTTTGCTTATTTCTTGTGTCTCCTGTGCGGGTCACAAATAAATATTTTTCTTTCTTTTTTTATCATCCAAAAAATTGCTGAAGCCCACAAACATAGACTTCATCAACACGTGAATGTTGAGGCTATCCAGCTGTTAGACAATACAGACTTAGTGCGTAGGCTAAAAAGAACTAAACCTTTTGAATTAGTGTAGTGTACAAAGTGAATGAATAATAGTGACAATGTTGTGCTATATATATATCGCAGGGATATGATGAAAACAGGGAATTGATCAAATCTCTCTAAGAGCGAGCGTAGCGAGCTCGGGAGCTTAGGGCACCCCGACACGGACAGGTTAGGTTCGAAGGGGATGACGGGAGCTGAAGTGAGCGAGCAAAGCGAGCGAACTCAGCTCCCGTCATCTCCTTCGTGTTAGGTTACTTTAGACCCTGCATACAGAAATAGGAGCCCCGCGCAGCGGGGCTCCGTCGGCTCTGCCACACAAATACTAATTCAACGTACAAAATAAACCTTTAAATTACTACAGAAAAGTTATTTTTGTCATTTCACTGAACCAATTTTGCTTAGAGATTTGATCAATTCCCTGTTTTCATCATATCCCTGCGACATATATAACACATGAACATAGTGTTTTTATAAATTATATCAGATAGTAAGAAAGTGCGGACTTGACTAAAAGTGCAAATGGACACTATTCTTAGTTTTAACATAATTTATCACGTAACATGTTTAGTTAGAGCAAATTTTTTTATTGGCCTTTTAGGCTAGATCGTAATTAATTATTCAGAATTTTATTCTTATTCATAACATACAAAAATAAAATGAAAACCGAACGTGAGAATACCTCGCAATACTGGGTCATTTGTACTCTCGAAAGATTCGAATAGCAAAGCGAGTTTATCTACAAATTCTTTGTTTCGTGAGTGAAGACTTTCTGAAGATGGGGACAGTACAAAAGTGGTTGTAGCTAAAATACTTTCTTTTCTTCGTCATTAAGTTTCCCGGCCTATTGCCAGCTTACTTTTTCTTAGGAAACTGTGCATCTGACCCTAGTCGTTTATAGTTAAGTATTTTGTATATTTTTTCTTTTGAAAGGCACAGACATGAACAGAGAAAGCCTTTGAGAATATTTATACGAAAGAGGGTATGATTAAATAATTGTCATGGAGTTCTTGTGGCTAAGACACTACAGACGCACGGGGCGATCTTTCAGGTAAGCAACGCTTGCTGAGGTCGTTTATGGTATAAATGTTTGACCATCTAGGTATAACACACCAAAGTCTGTTCATCTGTAGATCTTCGACAGTCGTGTGAGGATGTCATCTCCAAGTCTGTCAACCAGTCTTAGCAAGGGCATCCGTGTTAACCAGCAACTGGATTGGCTCAGATAGGCAGTCGCTCCATATAACATAAGTATATACACTTGTGTGTCGGCTTTGTTTGGTTCGAGACCCCAACATAGCGAGAAAAGGCTAGGCAGATGTTGATGATATTATCGTAAGATCTCAATCGCAGGTCTCTGAAAAAGTACAGTTTATATTATTGGTGGCAGTTTCATCGAGTCCATTTCTATTGCTGTACCCTAACTAGATGTCACTGCATTATTTATTAAAACTTCATGCAGTGCAGGTACATAGGTGGACTTAATGCCCAAGGAATTCTCTACCAGTCAACCATCTTTAACCATTCTACCCTCCCCATGGCTGGATAAGTCAGCCTTATCTGTCAAACACCAAACTTTAAAACGTTAGATAATTAGGTAGGTTTGCTTCCACTACAAAAATTGAGGCCCAATTTGATGGAAACAATTTTCCTGCGTGTACTATGTAATAGAAAAGTTAATATAATTATGTTTCGATTTCCAAACATTAATAACTGCCGCGTGATTAAATATTTAATAATAAACACACCTGCCTCTTCCCACGGATATCATACAATCGTTTAATATGTCCGAACTTTATTATGTATTGATAATGTTGTGAATGTTTATAAAGAGTTCGGTATTGTTTTGCTACATAATAATGCCCATCAATACCTAATAATTATTATCCATACTTATTGCCCAGTGGGCAGAAGCAATTTTTTAATTATGATCATTTCTTTCAGTTACACCTTGTAAACACGAAAGTAACTCTGTCTGTCTGTTTGTTACGATTGTACGCCTAAACCTCTAAACCAATTTTGGTTTAGAATTAGATTAGACCTTGGTAGGACATAGGCTTTTTTTTTTCTCTTGGGATAATTTCCGACTTTCAACGAAGAAACTGTGTAGCTTTTTTTTAAGTTGAATGCTTTTTAATCTATGTACATACTTAAACACTAAACAAAACCAAAACTATACTAACTTATACTAAAACTAACTACTTACATAAATACAAAAGAAAGGTACACCTAGGCGTCGAAGTACTCCTCCACATCGCTGACATCGGGTACGTTCCCAGAAGACTGGCAGCATTGTCAAGTTGAATGGCAATGCTGATTCTTTGCGCAAGGAATGGCCAGCCTGTCACGCAGACTGTCGAGCAGTCGGCAAAAGAGAAATCGCTCTAAAAAGAAGACATGCACTCGGGCGCCATGATGTAGTTGATTTATAATTCACTAGTATATTTCATAACATACTGGGGTTACCTCTAAAACTGTGTGAGATACAAAACATTTTGATGTTGATCTTTTTACTAGCTGGTTTAAAGAGAGCATATATAAATGTTTCCGCAATCCACATTGCTCGCGATCTAGTCGAGATAGCAATCAATTTGAGGTGTTATTGGCTTGTTCTGAGATATACTTACTATGTTGACGTCTGCTATGAGTACTAATGCGTTTAAAAATAGAAACCATCAAGATGTTTTTTTTTTTAAACCGCGGTGATGGCATCCGATATTTAACCTGGAGGAGTTTCTCGATTTGATGCAGTACTTTTAGATTAGCTAAAAGTTATGCTGCCAAAAGACAATAAACTTGTAAAATTACGGTTTTATGTTTGTAAACTTTTTCACGCTCCATACGGGTACTCAGCTAAATCCCGTTTGGCTGGATGCTGAGTTGCTGACCCCAAAATAGTTGGGAAAAGGCTTTGCAAATTGATTGAAACTTTTCAGCTGTAAGTGTGAGGCCAAACAAACGTGATTTTAAGAGTGGCGTTCTCTGAGTTGCGTAATTTACGCTGCATTCCTTTTCATGCAAAAGTTCTGTTTGTGTCACAAGTTGACGCGAGATGAGTGAAATGTTTTAATCATCACTATCACTAGATATTATATAAAATATTGTTCCCCGGCTGCGTCTGTCTGTACCCGGTAAACTCAAATAGAGGTACCTAGGATTTTCATACGGTTTTCGCCAATAAACGGAGTGATTCGTGACGAAGGTTTAGCTGTATAATTAATTGAGGTTTTGCGTAAATTCACTGAAATATGACGATTATAGTAGAAGAAGTGATGCTACCGGTGCGAAGCTGGACGCATTGCCAGTAGAGCATAAATTAAGCGGCTCACAACTCTCAAAATTATGTCGTTTGGTCTTACCCTTAAAAGCTTCCACAGTTTCAAGTTTAAAGCCATATAAACATTGACCACAATCTGCAAACTTTCCCACGCTGGCGCCATTAAGATAACTTTGAACTCCACCGTCCTGTAATGAATTCAGGCAAAAAAGGAGAAGCTCACTGACAAGGATATGTATAAATTTTAACGAAAAAGGAACTTTAATGAGTGTTTTCTGAAAAAAAACCACTAGGTGGCAGCACTGAGACGTCAGATCTAGACACAAGTCAAAACCCTTATGTTTTCTGACATTATTTAAATTGACATCAACGTAATTGATGTCACAGGTTGCGTTTTGATAGGAAAAAGCCGGTCAATTGCGAGTCGAAATCGCGCACGAAGGGTTCCGTATCTACCATTATCGCAAAAAACGGCAAAAATATCACGTTTGTTATATGGGAGCCCCACTTAAATATTTATTTTATTCTGTATTTAGTATTTGTTGTTATAGCGGCAACAGAAATACATCATCTGTGAAAATTTCAACTGTCTAGCTATCACGGTTCATGAGATACAGCCTGGTGACAGACGGACAGACAGACAGACGGATGGACAGACAGACAGACAGACAGACGGATCGCGGAGTCTAAGTAATAGGATCCCGTTTTTACCCTTTGGATACGGAACCCTAAAAAGGCCTCTCGCCAAAGTGGCGCCAACTCGTGGAGTGAATTTTCCTGAATACCCCCCCTGTGAAAGATGTATTTCTAGACTTTTTTGCCTCTGGAGGCCTCTGCTGTGGAATAATGAACATCTCTCTTTGTCTCTGTCCTCATCTCTTTGTTTTATTTGAAAACTAGCTTCTGCCCGCGGCTTCGTCTGCGTTAAAAGTGTTCTATTATCCCAAGGGAACATTATACCGGAATGAAGTGTATTACATGTGTTAATCCAGTTTATGAACTATCTGTGTGCAGAATTTCATCCAAATCTTTTCAGCCGTTTTTGCGTGAACCACAAACATACAAACTTTCACATTTATAATTTTAATTTATCCTTTAGTAGGATGGTGTTTTTTGAAGCACGAATATCGTAGAGGCACAGTGTTTAAGGCCTCTCATACCCGAGGTGGTATTTCATATAATTAATTTAGTAGTCCCTCACACAGAGAGGAGGCCTGTGTCCCAGCAGTGGGAACATTAATAGGCAGAGATGATGTGATGTGAATTTAGTAGTTCTTTTTTATTTTTATTATTAATAGGCTTGCGCTTGACCACTATCTCACCTGATGGTAAGCGATGATGTGGTTAATGATGAAGCACGCTTGCCTAGAAGAAACCTATTCACTCTTGACTTAAAGACTCCCAGGTTGTAGCTATCGGAAAATACAGACTCCAGTAGGGAATAACACTCTTTTGCTGTGCGCATAATAAAAGTATTCCCAAAAAGTTTGGTGCGTATGAGTGGGATGTCCACCATGTACCGATGGCTCATCGCCGTACTGGAACGCCTCGGAGCAATTATTACATCAATGGATCAAAAACTTATTCTAACTACAAGTTCAGGTTTCCTCAAGATGTTCTTCACCATTGTCTGCGGTGTCCAAGATAAACTTAGAAAGAACGTATGAATTGGAAAAGTCACATTGGTACTTGCCCGGCTTTTAACCCACGACCTCACACACGAGAAGCGAGGTCTTAGCCATTGGGCCACCATGACAATCAAGAATAATGAAAATCCATCTGTCCATATTATTATCCATACACCTTGAAACATTTTCTATGGCTTCCATAAATGACTTACTTGACTTAAGATCCTATGGCCCCTAGCTGGGGCAGAGGGCTACCACAGTAGTCCTCCATCGAGACCGGTCTTGAGCTTCGCGCTTCACCTCGCTCCACGTCATTTCGATACACGTCGCTTCAGCCAATACGGTGCGTCGCCAGGTTTGACGGGGACGGCCTCGCTTCCTTTCGGATTCCAATCCAAGGCCTGTTTAGGAATGTGATCGGGATCCCTCTGGAGCGCGAGACCAATCCAACACCATTTATGCCGCTTGATCTGGCGGTCGATCGTCGGGTCTCGTGGCATCTCTCCAACAACTCTACATTAGAGATTGTCTCGGGCCAGTAAATTCCGAGGATGCGACGAAGACATCGGTTGACGAAGACCTGGATTCGGCATGAGATATCCCTTGTTACCTTTCACGTTTCGCACCCGTAGAGCAGCACAGATTTGACATTGGACCCGAAGATTTTGAGTTTAACCCTTCGGGTCAGTTTCCGTGATTGCCACACAGGTCTCAGCTGTGCGAAGATAGCTCGCGCTTTGGCGATCCGTGAAGTGATTTCCTTTTCAGTTCCTCCAGTCTCTGAACGCTCCCGAGTTACGTGAATTTGTGGACGCGTTCCACAACCTCTGGCTGATTAATATCGGCGAAGAATTCCTCACACCTCCTCTCGTAAGCATCACCAGGGTCTTCCGGATGTTAATTTTGAGCCCAGTTTTCGCCACCTCCTGGCGCAGGTCGTATAAGAAATTGATCACAATAATAATATAGGTAGACTTATATCATTACATAGAAAGCCGCAGGTAATAAGAACGTGTGTAATAATAATTATTAATATAATATGAAATCGGCAGTGAAATATTTTATTACGCCAGTAAAATCCAGGTATTACTTATACTAATTCGCTAATGTAACCACGCCTATCATAAAATAACTTTTGACGGAGACTCGCGAGTATGATATCAGCGATATGCCTCGTAGATGATTATGGGTATAAAAGTCACCTGTAGGCATAAACTTTTAGGGTATTTTTTGGTTCTTTTAATCATTATCATCATCATGCGCTGCCTGACTTCGACCACTGCTGGGCATACCTAAGTCTCTCTTTTCTTGTGCCACCCCCATCCAGCCAGGGACTGGCAATGTCATCTACCCATCTCGCAGCCGGAGGGCCAACATTCTTTCTACCGGTCCTTGGTCGCCACTCGGTCATTGCCTTACTCCTTCTGTAGTCACCTGTTCTTTTAATATCTGCTCCTAACTAAGACTACTCCTGCACCCCAATAGCGTAACTAACGGTTTAAGGCACGCGCGCTCCCTTTCATTTTGACAACTCAACAGTATCATTGCGTGTTTTACGCTGTCGAGTCGATGGATTTTTTAACATTATGAAGTAATTAAGGCAAGAAAACCACGTGTACGCCATTCTTTGAAGTTACGCAATTATGGTGTTGTAACAAGCAAAATTTTAAGTCATTTACATCTGCTAGAGGTGGATTGACTAGTCGAGAAAGTCTATCACATTTCTAGTTGGTGATGTGTCGGCACTTAAATTATGATACCATACGTTTTATATTTTTAAGAATTAAGGGTACACTAGTCGAAAATTCTTCCATACAAACGTAGTCTGGCTTTCACTCCACTTTTTGACGATGTACGTTCAAAATAAAAAAAATATATCAATTTGTCTCATCATTATCTAGCCCTGTATGGAAGCAAAAAAGTAAAAAAATATTTACTTGAAAGTTATGAGCTTCGAAAGTTCCATATTTTAACACTCATTTTAACGCATCTTTGGGCACAAATAAGTACCATAAGAAGAAGGAAAATTGAAAAAACGGCCTCCATACAGGGATAGAATAGTAGTTCAACAATGCAAATAATTTTATTTTGAACAGATACATTCAGACGTTTTTTCATGATATCCAGCCTCCCAAAGGTCTGTTTATAACTTTTCGCGCGCTCGTTTTCGTTCTAAATCATCATCCATTTCGCTACAAATTTAAAAGTGTGTATTAGTACGCGTACTAGCTTCTTACTGCTCATAACAGCATCTATCTGTTCCGCACGTGTTGTCGGTTGATATAGCACGCATTTTAACCCCGCGCACAAAATAGTTCGTGCCGTCGACTAGTGTACCCTTAAATCAGTCGTGCAAGAACTACTATCAAAGTATAATTTGTAATATCAGTAAGCAACGGAAACATATGGACCGACTATTGGACAAGTCGACTATCCGGCCACATATAGTCGGGGACTACTCAGTCATTTGAGCGCCAACTAGACGACTAGTTGGCGTAGGCGTTGGCAAGTCCATATTCAACTCATCTCGAATATCTGCTAATAATATGTGGCACGCGAAATCTTACTAATATGCGAAATTTGTGGATGTATGTTTATTACTCAATCATGCCAGGACGGCTGAACGGATCTGGATGAAATTTAGCAAACAGTTAGATTATAGTCTGGAATAGAACATAGACTACTTGCCATCCCAGTATAATGCTCCCTTGGGGTAAGAAAACACTTTTGACGAGGGAGAAGTCACAGGCAGTAACTAATAATTAATAACTGCTAAATCTGCTAATAGATCATATGCGAAATATTAATTAAAACTTCGAAACTCCTTGAGTACCTTTCTCCATAAACATAGCAGGGGCATGACAAGGTCTAAAGCGAATGGTTTCCAAACATGTTCCACGTTAATTAACTCCAAATTAACTGTTAATATTTACATTCCTTTGTAGAAACATGCTTATTTACTTTTCCTTGCTTCGCGGTTTTTCTCAGAAAACAGGCAAGTTCTTTTTACGTTCTTCAAACGTGTGTTTATGCCTTTATAAGTATATAGGTATATAAACACGTCTTCTTTGCTTTAGAAGTATTTACCATAATCCTTCTAGCAATATATAGCTGTGTAAGATATTAAGCGCCGTTTTCTTCGCTCCGTTCTTGGGGTGCGTATTTCAAAGGAATTTAGCGCGTCATGTTATAAGTATCTTCGTCTTTTTGAAGGAATATTTTAGTTATGACATATTATTATTTTACGAACTTACGAATAATAAGTGTCAAGATTTTTTTAAACAATCTTTTTGAACTGAAAGGTACTAATTGTCAATACACACCCAATGAGCACAAACGCGATGGTGCTATCTTGTCTGGTTGAGGAGTTGCAATGGCCACCTTTCGGCTCCATTATGAGAACAGCTCCAGAGTATATGGTACTCATTTCGATGTTTCCAAAGTTACTTATGTACGACAAGTTTCAGTTTAATAGGTTGCCAGGAAGTGCTTGAAACTAGGATAACCAATTGCCGGACACAAATATGTAAGCAACGTAATATACCAGTTCAACTTGTAAAAACATCCATTTTCTTTGGTATCCCATAATATATTTCACAAATAAATAAATAAATAAATAAATTGTTTATTGATCAAAATGGTACAGATGGTGAGGAAAACAAAACTTACACTTGTACAAGCAAGATATACAAGGTTATGAAAGTACAGTATAATATATGGTAGAACATGCTGATGTAAGTACATGGTGCATCTGTTGACAATTTACGTTACCCTGTCTCTTAACCTGTATCTTAAGAGACAGAGGCCATAAGGTTATGATTTAATATTTTCTTTTATTTAGTGTAGTACAAGTAAAATTTATAAAATTTAAGAAACCTCCGATACATTTTTATTCCAAGCTACATGATTCATCTGGTAGTAGACACGCTTTGATCGAACATCTATTGAACACGATATCTTGCGAAACCAGCCTGAATCAAACAGTGAACGGCTCAACCGATTTTCATTAACCGTAGCTAAGAACACTCTCAAAAAGTCACCTTTCAAAAAAACCCAAATCTAAATCGGTTTATCCGTTTAGGAACTATGATGCCACAGACAGATGCACAAATACACAAACACACAGGTACACACGTCAAACTTGTAACACCTCTCTTTTTCCATCGGGGGTTAAAAAAGTGGTAAAAGCACCTGGTAGGAAAACTGGAAACCATGGAGACTTTTTGCATTTGAAATGATTTACGATTTCTTGCTCGCCTGATGATGATGATGATGCTATCTAGCCAGTTTCGGCCACAGCGACCGCAGTCATTGGCTACTCAATGTGGTTGAGAGCTCAGATTTGCTGCTCTGTTATGTGCTCTCATGTGACTTGCATATCCACCCTTGGCCGAAAAACTCCGAGCACAAAGCGGACACGTCAGAACACCGTTGACTACGTGATAAATAGAAAGTGCTCGCCTACCGGATACCAAATAATTGAAAAAAAAGACTTCAGGCGTACTGTTGGCTAATGACTGCTGCGCTGCGTATCACGGATTCGATGCCCGAACGGAGTAAATATTTGTATGATCTACAGATAGTGGTTCCGGCTCTAGGTGTTTGTGTATGTGAGTTTATATGTTTGTAAACTCAACCACGATACAGGAGAAATGCCTAGAGTGGGGCAAAGTAAAAACAAAATACTTCATTAAAGTGCCTCCTGGACTTCAATACTTATTAGAGAGAGGGAGAGCGATTTCGGTACAATAATAGGCCGACTTCAACTTCGACATCCAAAAGGTAGATTTTCCTCAACCGAAGCCGGCCGTTGCTTAGCATAATAATAGGCATTCAGAAAGCTCTTAAGACTTACTCGATGTAATTAAATTGCCCTTTATGTCGCTGGAATGATTATCATAACATCGTTTTGTTTTTACGTTTCGAAGAATTCAATGAAATTGTATTATTTATTTATATATAGTTTATTGTAGGTACATAAGAAAATACAGGAACAAAGGAAACTTAAAACTAAACAATATACAACGGGCGGCCTTATCGCATGCGGCGATCTCTTCCAGGCTTCTTCTTGTATTCTTTGTTTTTTTTATATTTACAGTTTTCCTTTGTATTTTATCAGTACATGTTTAATATATGTTAGCAAGTTTTGTGTTATAAAATAGATTTCAGATAAATCTAGAGAGCATTTCCCTCCTTTTAGTTAATATCTTCCATCGTTTATTATAGTTTGCCAGTATCTCAATCTTTGTCTTAACATGACGACGGAGGCGATGGACTCGGGGACGTCTTCGTCCGTTGCGCGGCGCCCCCCACACATCAGGACTCGAGGTGGCGGCACGTAGTGTTCCACGCGCGCTTAGTGTTCCCTCTTTGGCGTCGTGGGGGGAGTCTGAGGACTATCTAACTCGGAAAAAAAAACACGTTGTCATCTAGCATTCAGTCAATTACTGTCCATTCGGCTGTCTAACCTAAAACATTTTTTTTAGCCTTAGTACTTCGTCAAGCACTGCTGTGTAAAGACCTTCTCTTTTTCTTGTAAACTTCTCCGTCTTGGAGAATCTCTGGCCAGGTAAAAATTTAACTAGCTTGCTTCTACCAGTGGATTCACCCGCGTAAAAAGTGTTTTCTTATCCCAAGGGAACATTATATCGGGATAAAATTTTCGGCGTTTATTATAGTAAGTAAGATGTTTTATTCTAATGTATAAGCTATATTTCTGTAAAGTTTCATCGAAATCCCTTCAGTAGTTTTTGCGTGAAAGAGTAACAAACATACATGTAGATCCATTTAGCCGTTCTGGCTTGATGCGAGTAACAAACATACATCCAAACTTGCGCGTTTACTTAAGATTAGAAATAGAAATTGACTAATACTATCCATCCTCACAGACTTTCTTGTTTATATAGTAAGTTCTGATGTATAAGCTATATTTCTGTAAAGTTTCATCAAAATGCTTTCAGTTGTTTTTGCGTGAAAGAGTAACAAACATCGATCCATCCATTCTCACAAATTTTCATGTTTATAATAGTAGGAAATAGGATAATCATAACAAGGTCAATTAGTCCGTGAATGTGTTCTAAACAGTTGCACGTTAAATTGTCTACCTGCGCAGTGCGCATACATTAGTGGCCGCAAATTAGTCTGTCCCCAATTGCGGCCGCCCGTGCCGATGGCTCCCCAATCCAATTGAAAGGCTTTAAAGGTTGGCAACGTGAATAGTTTACTTATCATGTTTCAGGGAATTGGAAAATTCGTTTAAGTACCGGATATAATTTATAACCACTTGATAAAATTAGGATGGAAGCTTGTTTTTGTCGAACATATAATATCTAATCTAATACCTTTAAACGAGCAATTCTTGTATATATATACATAATCTGAATCTCGGAAACGGCTCCAACGATTTTCATGAAATTTTGTATGCATTGGGGTTTCGGGGGCGATAAATCGATCTAGCTAGGTTTCATTTTGTGAAGTGTAATTTATTTTTGAGTAGTTAAGTTATTTTTGTCTATTTTAAGTTTCCTTATTCTTTCTACACACTGTATCTTCGTTTATCATCCAACTTGCCTGTCGCAGGTCTGCTGGAAGATTTCTAATGGAATAAGCAGTACCTTTGTGCTCTTCAGTCTGTATTATTTATTTACTCTGTAAAGTGTTTTTTGTGTACATAAATAAATAAATAGTTTGCGGTCTGCACAGAAGTATGAAAAACTCAGCTATGCGTGCTAAGCTTAAACTAAGTTTACTTAGCTTTTTAGGGTTCCGTACCCAAAGGGTAAAAAACGGGACCCTATTACTAAGGCTCCGCGATCCGTCTGTCTGTCTGTCTGCCTGTCCGTCTGTCACCAGGCCAGTTTCATGAACCGTGATAGCTAGACAGTTGAATTTTTTTACAGATGATGTATTTCTGTTGCCGCTATAACAACAAATACTAAAGACAGAATAAAAATAAATATTTAAGTGGGGCTCCCATACAACAAACGTGATTTTTTGCCGTTTTTTGCGATAATGGTACGGAACCCTTCGTGCGCGAGTCCGACTCGCACTTGGCCGGTTTTCTGGTCTACAATGGCTTTATTATAGTCGAAGACTAGTATGCGATTATCTTTTTTCTATTTATATTTTAAATAATTAAATCTTACAGGGTTAGTGTGTAGTGAATTCTGATGGTTAAAAAAATGCATAGAGGTGGGTCGGCTAAGCGGGCAAGTCTAGAGTCGGCCCATCTCTAGTAAAATTCTATATTTTCTTCGAATATATCTAGGTAGGTTCTCCTTTATTTCCGTTCATCCAATGGTTGTCTGTAAGTGTTCTGTGCATAATATCGCCCATTGTACACTTGTTATGCCCTGGGTCCGTACCATGAGGTGTCAAAACTATCTTGGTGCGACTGTGAAAAAGGGTCAGATATATAAAAATCATAGTTATATACATCTGTCCCTTACGCAATGTCAAAATAACCTTGCCCTGAGAGCTTATGGTCACCCTTCTTCGCTTATTATGTGGTATACAATTAAATACATAAGTCATCAGTCATTAGTCCTATAATGTTCCCACTGCTGGGACACACGCCTCCTCTCTGTTAGCGGGAATGGGCCGTAATCCACCACGCGGGCCCAGTGCGGGTTGGTGGATGTCACATGTCTTCGAATTTTTAGTTCTAAGTCATGCCGGTTTCCTCACGATGTTCTCCTTCACCGTTTTGATGATTGTGCTGATTTGAAAAACAAATCAAGGCCCAAGGGCTATTTTTTTTTAATCTTTTATAGGCTCGCGCTTGACCAACATCTCACCTGATAGCAAGCGATGATGTGGTCTACGATGGAGCACGCTTGCCTAGTAGTAACCTATTCACTCTTGACTTAAAGACCCCTAGATTGTAGCTATCGGGAAACATAGACTCCGGCAGGGAATTCCACTCCTTAGCTACGCATAATAAAAGTATTCTCAAAACGTTTAGAGCGTATGGGTGGGATGTCCACCATGTACCGATGGTGCATCGCCGTATGTCTGGTAGTCCGATGATGAAACGGGCTGGTCGGAATTAGATCATGCAATTCCATCGCACACTCCCCGAAATGTAACCGATAAAAAGGCTATAGACGGACTTTTAACCACTATGGCAGTGGAACTTTATAAGCTTGACACTATAATACTATAACCAGATACCTAATATAATACCCAGTATAAGTAAGCAAGCATTACATGAACTAGCTCTCAAACTAATAATAACAGCATGCCCCAGATACTAAAAAAACTTCATCCTAAGGTTTTCTTCTAAATATCGTTGTTAGCCAGTCAACGCCAGTTCAACGCCTATTGTAAGACTTTATCTCTGTACACATTTTAAGTCTGTACGTACTGATAAAGACGTATTGTACAACACAATGCAAAAAAATATACTGAAAAATTAGCGCGATCAAGAACTCTGAGAGTTATTTAGCTTGAAATATTCTTCGATTGTTTTAAAGACTGACTGCGAAAAACATCCATATTTAGTTGAATCTTTTTAGTCAAAGCCGGCATTACCACGTGGACTACAATCTAGAAAAGAACTATCCAAAAAAGCCGACTAAAGCCTTAAAAGTGTCGATTAAAACTTTGTCATTACAGCGATCCACGTGAGAGTTAATCCCTCCGATCCATTAAAAGTCTGTTGGCGAAGGTTTTCCTCCTAATCTGTGGCCTATGTTCGAAGTTTCGAACCTGTGTGACCGTCCGCCGCGCCGCCCGCCCTGTCGCCCTGTTAGGCATCCCGCATCACGCGTCAGTGGGCGTCCGAACCTCGCCGATGCAACACCCGCAACACTCGCGCGAAAAAACAACCGCGAATTTCAAATAACGAAGTTTCATTCAAAAACCCCCAGTGAATAGTGCAGTTCTAAAAGATAGTGATTTCTTATCAAGCTTTAGAGCCTAAAAAGTTTAGTGTTGTATACGTATTTCGTGTTTGTATAGCGTTTTCAGTGTTGATGTTCTAGTGTTTGAGAGTTTTTATTGTAATAATTTTTTTGAAGTGATTTCAAATTTTTTATAAAAACGGTGCCGTGTATTTGTATGACTGTAATCAAAAAATAAATCGTTAACGTGCTGTGTAACGATGATTTAAATTAAAATGCGTATGGAGCCATTTAAAATTGTTTAAAAAAACTTTTGAAAAAATAACCAATTCTCAGCCATTTAAAACGATATTCATGAACATTGATTGAGTCCGTTCTCTCGGAACAGTACACTCGGAGCGAATCAAACAATTCAAACTAACATTTTATTCGAGGCATGTGAAACGAATAAAACATTTAAAACTGAACGCTTCGACTCCGTTATATTCGGAACGAGATTCAGTTTTGGTCCACTCCACATTTTTTATGCACATTATTTTCACGGGATTTAATTATTATTTGCACAGTGTTGGAATACTGTTAGAGGGCAAGCTGCAAATATGAACTCATTTTCATCAGCTTGAGCGTATCAGGCCAGTGTGCGAATTTTTGTTCTTTGAATGTCTCACTTCCTAATACACTCGTCTAAAGTTATCAAAGAATGGACAGAAAGTAACAAGTGGAACAGACGACAATTCCATTGCATTGGTCTGTCTCAAGACAATGTCGAACCGAAGTTTGATTGCTTCTGCTTAAATCTAATTTTTTAACGTACGTGTAAATGTGTATAGCACTGTTTTCTCAATAAGTGGTCTATTATCAGATATATCAGTTACATGGTTCTTCCATAAGCTTACCATGGATAAGAGGCCACGACGAAGAAATATCAAATATCATGGACTCTAAGATAAATAGTTACCTCTGACTAAATTTCGGCGTTTCTTCCCATAATATTCGAATAGGAAATACGGACCTCATCACGGCTGGACATGGATTTATTTGCATAGAATTTTTATCTTTGACCATAAGGACTAATATATAAGGGTGTAAGGCGTGATCACAATTAAGGCCCAGTTTTAAGAACCTTAATTAACTAAACTAATGATTATACTTATATGCTAACCAATAGTTTTAAATTTCGATAAAATTCATTTATTCATAAATTTTTTGCCGCAAAAATGGTGAAATAAGTTGGACAGTTAATTATTTGACCATTTGTTAGACTGGCCTAACAGGAACAGCAAGATATATCTGTCTCGGTTATTCAATTTTGCTGATCCCATTAGGGGTTTGGTGTCAGAGCTTTGGGATTGTAAGCCACTTAGTGTTTCATTGGCCCCTAGGGAGGCTCCAGAGGAAGTATTAATATTAGCTCGGGGCAAGGCTACCTTACTTAGATAACAGTTTGATTGACATGAAATTACAGCTGTCTCGAGAATTATTAGCATTGTGTTGGTACCTAACTAAAGTTTAGAACCCTTTAGGAAAATGGAGGCTTTCCGTAATGCGAAAATGAGTGTTTGTTGTTCGTTTGTTTAGTATGTTTTCTAATCTCAACCACTGAACTGATTATGATGAGAAAGGCACTAAATATTCAGGAAAGTTATAAAACTATTGTGTGATAACAAAACTTCGATTGTAATGGTTTTCTCAATTCATGAATTAGCATAAAACTGTATTTCAAATGAAAACTAAACAAAATTTGGACGTTTGGACGACCAACTTAGGGGCTGTACTAAACAAAGCAACGTCAATATAATCCAACAATTACAAAATAAAGTCCTCAGGGATGCTGTAAATGCACCCTGGTACATAAGAAATGAAGAAAAAAAAAATCGCAAAAAAATGAAATTCGTCACCATCATCCATTTTTGAAAATGCTGATGCTGGTGCATCAGCTTTTTTGGTCTCGCACGGGGTTTTATTTTTATTTTTGTTTAATTTTTTGTTTTTGCTTATGTCTTGTGTCTCCTGTGCGGATCACACATAAATATTTATTGTTTCTTGTTTTATCATCCAAAAATTTGCTGAAGCCCACGAACATAGACTTCATCAACACGTGAATGTTGAGGCTATCCAGCTGCTAGACAATACAGACTAAGTGCGTAGGCTAAAAAGAACTAAACCTTTTGAATTAGTGTAGTGTACAAAGTGAATGAATAACAATGTTGTGCTATACATATAACACATGAGCATAGTGTTTTTATAAATTATATCAGATAGTAAGAAAGTGCGGACTTGACTAAAAGTGCAAATGGACACTATTCTTAGTTTTAACATAATTTATCACGTAACATGTTTAGTTAGAGCAAATTTTTTTATTGGCCTTTTAGGCTAGATCGTAATTAATTATTTAGAATTTTATTCTTATTCATAACATACAAAAATAAAATGAAAACCGAACGTGAGAATACCTCGCAATACTGGGTCATTTGTACTCTCAAAAGATTCGAATAGCAAAGCGAGTTTATCTACAAATTCTTTCTTTCGTGAGTGAAGGCTTTCTGAAGATGTGGACAGTACAAAAGTGGTTGTAGCTAAAATACTTTCTTTTCTTCGTCATTAAGTTTCCCGGCCTATTGCCAGCCTACTTTTTCTTAGGAAACTGTGCATCTGACCCAAGTCATTTGTAGTTAAGTATTTTGTATGTTTTTTCTTTTGAAAGTCACAGACATGAACAGAGAAAGCCTTTGAGAATATTTATACGAAAGAGGGTATGATTAAATAATTGTCATGGAGTTCTTGTGGCTAAGACACAACAGACGCACGGGGCGATCTTTCAGGTAAGCAACGCTTGCTGAGGTCGTTTATGGATGTTTGACCATCTAGGTATAACACACCAAAGTCTGTTCATCTGTAGATCTTCGACAGTCGTGTGAGGATGTCATCTCCAAGTCTGTCAACCAGTCTTAGCAAGGGCATCCGTGTTAACCAGCAACTGGATTGGCTCAGATAGGCAGTCGCTCCATATAACATAAGTATATACACTTGTGTGTCGGCTTTGTTTGGTTTGAGACCCCAACATAGTGAGAAAAGGCTACGCAGATGTTGATGACATTATCGTAAGATCTAAATCGCAGGTCTCTGAAAAAGTACAGTTTATATTATTGGTGGCAGTTTCATGAAGTCCATTTCTATTGCTGTACCCTAACTAGATGTCACTGCATTATTTATTAAAATTTCATGCAGTACAGGTACATAGGCGGACTTAATGCCCAAGGAATTCTCTACCAGTCTACCATCTTTAACCATTCTACCCTCCCCATGGCTGGATAAGTCAGCCTTATCTGTCAAACACCAAACTTTAAAACGTTAGATAATTAGGTAGGTTTGCTTCCACTACAAAAATTGAGGCCCAATTTGATGGAAACAATTTTCCTGCGTGTACTATGTAATAGAAAAGTTAATATAATTATGTTTCGATTTCCAAACATTAATAACTGCCGCGTGATTAAATATTTAATAATAAACACACCTGCCTCTTCCCACGGATATCGTACAATCGTTTAATATATTGTACGAACTTTGTTATGTATTGATAATCTCGTGAATTTTTATAAAGAGTTCGGTATTGTTTTGCTACATAAAAACCTAATAATTATCATCCCATCAATACCTAATAATTATTATTCATACTTATTGCCCAGTGGGCAGAAGCAATTTTTTAATTATGATCATTCCTTTCAGTTACACCTTGTAAACACGAAAGTAACTCTGTATGTCTGTTTGTTACGATTGTACGCCTAAACCTCTAAACCAATTTTGGTTTAGAATTAGATTAGACCTTGGTAGGACATAGCTTTTTATTCTCTTGGGATAATTTCCGACTTTCAACGAAGAAACTGTGTAGCTTTTTTTTAAGTTTAATGCTTTATAATCGACAAAATATGTACATACTTAAACACTAAACAAAACCAAAACTATACTAACTTATACTAAAACTAACTACTTACATAAATACAAAAGAAAGGTACACCTAGCTGTCGAAGTACTCCTCCACATCGATGACATCGGGTACGTTCCCAGAAGACTGGCAGCATTGTCAAGTTGAATGGCAATGCTTATGATTCTTTGCGCAAAGAATGGGCCAGCCTGTCACGCAGACTGTCGAGCAGTCGGCAAGAGAGTGATCTCCCTAAAAAGAAGACATGCACTCGGGCGCCATGATGTAGTTGATTTATAATTCACTAGTATATTTCATAACACACTGGGGTTACCTCTAAAACTGTGTGAGATACAAAACATTTTGATGTTGATCTTTTTACTAGCTGGTTTAAAGAGAGCATATATAAATGTTGCCGCAATCCACATTGCTCGCGATCTAGTCGAGATAGCAATCAATTTGAGGTGTTATTGGCTTGTTCTGAGATATACTTACTATGTTGACGTCAGCTGTGAGTACTAATGCGTTTAAAAATAGAAACCATCAAGATGTTTTTTTTTAAACCGCGGTGCTGGCATCAGATATTTAACCTGCAGGAGTTTCTCGATTTGATGCGTACTGCATCTAGATTAGTCAAAAGTTATGCTGCCAAAAGACGATAAACTTGCAAAATTACGGTTTTATGTTTGTAAACTTTTTCACGCTCCATACGGGTAATCAGCTAAATCCCGTTTGACTGGATGCTGAGTTGCTGACCCCAAAATAGTTGGGAAAAGGCTTTGCAAATTGATTGAAACTTTTCAGCTGTAAGTGTGAGGCCAAACAAACGTAATTTTTAGAGTGGCGTTCTCTGAGTTGCGTAATTTACGCTGCATTCCTTTTCATGCAAAAGTTCTGTTTGTGCCACATGTTGACGCGAGATGAGTTATATGTTTTAATCATCACTATCACTAGATATTATATAAAATATTGTTCCCCGGCTGCGTCTGTCTGGACCCGGTAAACTCAAATAGAGGTACCTAGGATTTTCATACGGTTTTCACCAATAAACGGAGTGATTCGTGACGAAGGTTTAACTGTATAATTCATTGAGGTTTTTTATTTATTTATTTATTTATTAAAACTTCATGCAACATAAAAGTACATAGGCGGACTTAATGCCTGAGGCAATCTCTACCAGTCAACCACGGGTGGTGAAGAGATAGCATGGCAGGTGCATAAAAATGAAATAATAATAATATCAACACAAAATTAGTACAAAAGTATATAGTTAAAATAAACATACTTAAATATGTACTATAATAAATACTATATATAAAATAATATATATATATAAATTAATAGAAAGGTTTTGTGTAAATTCACTGAAATATGACGATTATAGTTGAAGAAGTGATGCTACCGGTGCGAAGCTGGGCGCATTGTCAGTAGAGCATAAATTAAGCGGCTCACAACTCTCAAAATTATGTCGTTTGGTCTTACCCTTAAAAGCTTCCACAGTTTCAAGTTTAAAGCCATATAAACATTGACCACAATCTGCAAACTTTCCCACGCTGGCACCATTAAGATAACTTTTAACTCCACCGTCCTGTAATGAATTCAGGCAAAAAAAGGAGAATCTCACTGACAAGGATATGTATCTACTTTAACGAAAGAGGAACTTTAATGAGTGTTTTCTGGAAAAAATACCACTAGGTGGCAGCACTGAGACGTCAGATCCAGACACATGTCAAAACCCTTATGTTTTCTGACATTATTTTAATTGACATAAACGTAATTGATGTCACAGGTTGCGTTTTCATAGGAAAAAGCCGGTCAATTGCGAGTCGGACTCGCGCACGAAGGGTTCCGTATCTACCATTATCGCAAAAAACGGCAAAAATATCACGTTTGTTATATGGGAGCCCCACTTAAATATTTATTTTATTCTGTATTTAGTATTTGTTGTACTAGCGGCAACTGAAATACATCATCTGTGAAAATTTCAACTGTCTAGCTATCACGGTTCATGAGATACAGCCTGGTGACAGACGGACAGACAGACAGACGGATGGACAGACAGACAGACAGACGGATGGACAGACAGACAGACGGATCGCGGAGTCTAAGTAATAGGATCCCGTTTTTACCCTTTGGGTACGGAACCCTACAAAGGCCACTCGCCAAAGTGGCGCCAACTCGTGGAGTGAATTTTCCTGAAAACACCCCTTGTGAAAGATGTATTTCTAGACTTTTCTGCCTCTGGAGGCCTCTGCTGTGAAATAATGAACCTCTCTCTTTGTCTCTGTCCTCATCTCTTTGTTTTATTTGAAAACTAGCTTCTGCCCGCGGCTTCGTCTGCGTTAAAAGTTTTCTATTATCCCAAGGGAACATTATACCGGAATGAAGTGTATTACATGTGTTAATCCAGTTTATGAACTATCTGTGTGCAGAATTTCATCCAAATCTTTTCAGCCGTTTTTGCGTGAACCACAAACATACAAACTTTCACATTTATAATTTTAATTTATCCTATATTAGGATGGTGTTTTTTGTAGCACGAATATCGTAGAGGCACAGTGTTCAAGGCCTCTCATACCCGAGGTGGTATTTCATATAATTAATTTAGTAGTCCCTCTCACAGAGAGGAGGCCTGTGTCCCAGCAGTGGGAACATTAATAGGCAGATGATGATGTGATGTGAATTTAGTCGTTCTTTTTTATTTTTATTATTAATAGGCTTGCGCTTGACCACTATCTCACCTGATGGTAAGCGATGATGTGGTTAATGATGAAGCACGCTTGCCTAGAAGAAACCTATTCACTCTTGACTTAAAGACTCCCAGGTTGTAGCTATCGGAAAATACAGACTCCGGTAGGGAATAACACTCTTTTGCTGTGCGCATAATAAAAGTATTCCCAAAAAGTTTGGTGCGTATGAGTGGGATGTCCACCATGTACCGATGGCTCATCGCCGTACTGGAACGCCTCGGAGCAATTATTACATCAATGGAACAAAAACTTATTCTAACTACAAGTTCAGGTTTTCTCAAGATGTTCTTCACCATTGTCTGCGGTGTCCAAGATAAACTTAGAAAGAACGTATGAATTGGAAAAGTCACATTGGTACTTGCCCGGCTTTTAACCCACGACCTCACACACGAGAAGCGAGGTCTTAGCCATTGGGCCACCATGACAATCAACAATAATGAAAATCCATCTGTCCATATTATTATCCATACACCTTGAAACATTTTCTATGGCTTCCATAAATGACTTACTTGACTTAAGATCCTATGGCCCCTAGCTGGGCAGATGGCTACCACAGTAGTCCTCCATCGAGACCGGTCTTGAGCTTCGCGCTTCACCTCGCTCCACGTCATTTCGATACACGTCGCTTCAGCCAATACGGTGCGTCGCCAGGTTTGACGGGGACGGCCTCGCTTCCTTTTTGAGGATTCCAATCCAAGGCCTGTTTAGGAATGTGATCGGGATCCCTCCGGAGCGCGAGACCAATCCAACACCATTTACGCCGCTTGATCTGGCGGTCGATCGTCGGGTCTAGTGGCATTTCTCCTACAGCTCTACATTAGAGATGGTCTCGGGCCAGTAAATTCCGAGGATGCGACGAAGACATCGGTTGACGAAGACCTGGATTCGGCATGAGATGTCCCTTGATAGCTTCCACGTTTCGCACCCGTAGAGCAGCACGGATTTGACATTGGACCCGAAGATTTTGAGTTTAACCCTTCGGGTCAGTTTCCGTGATTGCCACACAGGTCTCAGCTGTGCGAAGATAGCTCGCGCTTTGGCGATGCGTGAAGTGATATCCTCTTCAGTTCCTCCAGTCTCTGAACGCTTCCGAGGTACGTGAATTTGTGGACGCGTTCCACAACCTCTGGCTGATTAATATCGGCGAAGAATTCCTCACACCTCCTCTCGTAAGCATCACCTGGGTCTTCCGGATGTTAATTTTGAGCCCAGTTTTCGCCCCCTCCTGGCGCAGGTCGTATAAGAAATTGATCACAATAATAACATAGGTAGACTTAAATCATTACATAGAACGCCGCAGATAATAAGAACGTAGGTAATAATGATTATTAATATAATATGAAATCGGCAGTGAAATATTTTATTACGCCAGTAAAATCCAGGTATTACTTATACTAATTCGCTAATGTAACCACGCCTATCATAAAATAACTTTTGACGGAGACTCGCGAGTATGATATCAGCGATATGCCTCGTAGATGATTATGGGTATAAAAGTCACCTGTAGGCATAAACTTTTAGGGTATTTTTTGGTTTTTTTAATCATTATCATCATCATGCGCTGCCTGACTTCGACCACTGCTGGGCATACCTAAGTCTCTCTTTTCTTGTGCCACCCCCATCCAGCCAGGGACTGGCAATGTCATCTACCCATCTCGCAGCCGGAGGGCCAACATTCTTTCTACCGGTCCTTGGTCGCCACTCGGTCATTGCCTTACTCCTTCTGTAGTCACCTGTTCTTTTAATATCTGCTCCTAACTAAGACTACTCCTGCACCCCAATAGCGTAACTAACGGTTTAAGGCACGCGCGCTCCCTTTCATTTTGACAACTCAACAGTATCATTGCGTGTTTTACGCTGTCGAGTCGATGGATTTTTTAACATTATGAAGTAATTAAGGCAAGAAAACCACGTGTACGCCATTCTTTGAAGTTACGCAATTATGGTGTTGTAACAAAATTTTAAGTCATTTACATCTGCTAGAGGTGGATTGACTAGTCGAGAAAGTCTATTATCCGAACACATTTCTAGTTGGTGATGTGTCGGCACTTAAATTATGATACCATACGTTTTATATTTTTAAGAATTAAGGGTACACTAGTCGAAAATTCTTCCATACAAATGTAGTCTGGCTTTCACTCCACTGTTTGACGATGTACGTTCAAAATAAAAAAATATATCAATTTGTCTCATCATTATCTAGCCCTGTATGGAAGCAAAAAAGTAAAAAAATATTTACTTGAAAGTTATGAGCTTCGAAAGTTCCATATTTTAACACTCATTTTAACGCATCTTTGGGCACAAATAAGTACCATAAGAAGAAGGAAAATTGAAAAAACGGCCTCCATACAGGGATAGAATAGTAGTTCAACAATGCAAATAATTTTATTTTGAACAGATACATTCAGTCGTTTTTTCATGATATCCAGCCTCCCAAAGGTCTGTTTATAACTTTTCGCGCGCTCGTTTTCGTTCTAAATCATCATCCATTTCGCTACAAATTTAAAAGTGTGTATTAGTACGCGTCCTAGCTTCTTACTGCTCATAACAGCATCTATCTGTTCCGCACGTGTTGTCGGTTGATATAGCACGCATTTTAACCCCGCGCACAAAATAGTTCGTGCCGTCGACTAGTGTACCCTTAAATCAGTCGTGCAAGAACTACTATCAAAGTATAATTTGTAATATCAGTAAGCAACGGAAACATATGTACCGACTATTGGACAAGTCGACTATCCGGCCACATATAGTCGGGGACTACTCAGTCATTTGAGCGCCAACTAGACGACTAGTTGGCGTAGGCGTTGGCAAGTCCATATTCAACTCATCTCGAATATCTGCTAATAATATGTGGCACGCGAAATCTTACTAATATGCGAAATTTGTGGATGTATGTTTATTACTCAATCATGCCAGGACGGCTGAACGGATCTGGATGAAATTTAGCAAACAGTTAGATTATAGTCTGGAATAGAACATAGACTACTTGCCATCCCAGTATAATGTTCCCTTGGGGTAAGAAAACACTTTTGACGAGGGAGAAGTCACAGGCAGTAACTAATAATTAATAACTGCTAAATCTGCTAATAGATCATATGCGAAATATTAATTAAAACTTCGAAACTCCTTGAGTACCTTTCTCCATAAACATAGCAGGGGCACGACAAGGTCTAAAGCGAATGGTTTCCAAACATGTTCCACGTTAATTAACTCCAAATTAACTGTTAATATTTACATTCCTTTGTAGAAACATGCTTATTTACTTTTCCTTGCTTCGCGGTTTTTCTCAGAAAACAGGCAAGTTCTTTTTACGTTCTTCAAATGTGTGTTTATGCCTTTATAAGTATATAGGTATATAAACACGTCTTCTTTGCTTTAGAAGTATTTATCATAATCCTTCTAGCGATATATAGCTGTGTAAGATATTAAGCGCCGTTTTCTTCGCTCCGTTCTTGGGGTGCGTATTTCAAAGGAATTTAGCGCGTCATGTTATAAGTATCTTCGTCTTTTTGAAGGGATATTTTAGTTATGACATATTATTATTTTACGAACTTACGAATAATAAGTGTCAAGATTTTTTTAAACAATCTTTTTGAACTGAAAGGTACTAATTGTAATATATCATTTGTCAATATACACCCAATGAGCACAAACGCGATGGTGCTATCTTGTCTGGTTGAGGAGTTGCAATGGCCACCTTTCGGCTCCATTATGAGAACAGCTCCAGAGTATATGGTACTCATTTCGATGTTTCCAAAGTTACTTATGTACGACAAGTTTCAGTTTAATAGGTTGCCAGGAAGTGCTTGAAACTAGGATAACCAATTGCCGGACACATATATGTAAGCAACGTAATATACCAGTTCAACTTGTAAAAACATCCATTTTCTTTGGTATCCCATAATATATTTCACAAATAAATAAATAAATAAATAAATTGTTTATTGATCAAAATGGTACAGATGGTGAGGAAAACAAAACTTACACTTGTACAAGCAAGATATACAAGGTTATGAAAGTATAATATATGGTAGAACATGCTGATGTAAGTACATGGTACATCTGTTGCCAATTTACGTTACCCTGTCTCTTAATCTGTATCTTAAGAGCCAGTGGCCATAAGGTTATGATTTAATATTACCTTTTATTTAGTGTCATCATCTGCCTAGCCTTTTTCCCAATTATTGTTGGGGTCGGCTTCCAGTCTTACCGGATTCAGCTGAGTATCAGTGTTTTACATGGAGCGACTGCCTATCTGACCTCCACAACCCAGTAACTGGGTAACACGATACCCCTTGGCAAGACTGGTGTCAGTTCTCAGGCTTCTGACTACCCGTAACGACTGTCAAAGATCTTCAAATGACAGCCGGGACCAACGGCTTTACGTGCTTTCCGAGGCACGGAGGAAACTCGGTATGTTTAAATGGTCACCCATCTACGGACCGACCTCGTCAAGCGTTGCTTAACCTTGAAGATCGACCCGTGCGGCTGTTGTTATTTAGCCACGAGCTCTTACTTACACGACCTTTTATTTAGTGTAGTACAAGTAAAATTTATAAATTTAAGAAACCGCCGACACATTTTTATTCCAAGCTACATGATTCATCTGGTAGTAGACACGCTTTGATCGAACATCTATTGAACACGATATCTTGCGAAACCAGCCCGAATCAAACAGTAAAACGCCCATAACTTTTGAACGGCTCAAACGATTTTCATTAACCGTAGCTAAGAACACTCTCAAAAAGTCACCTTTCAAAAAAACCCAAATCTAAATCGGTTTATCCGTTTAGGAACTATGATGCCACAGACAGATGCACAAATACACAAACACACAGGTACACACGTCAAACTTGTAACGCCTCTCTTTTTCCATCGGGGTTTCAAAAAGTGGTAATAGCACCTGGTAGGAAAACTGAAAACCATGGAGACTTTTTGCATTGAAATGATTTCTTGCTCGCCTGATGATGATGATGATGCTATCTAGCCAGTTTCGGCCACAGCGACCGCAGTCATTGGCTACTCAATGTGGTTGAGAGCTCAGATTTGCTGCTCTGTTATGTGCTCTCATGTGACTTGCATATCCACCCTTGGCCGAAAAACTCCGAGCACAAAGCGGACACGTCAGAACACCGTTGCCTACGTGATAAATAGAAAGTGCTCGCCTACCGCGCCAACGGATACCAAATAATTGAAAAAAAAGACTTCAGGCACACGGTTGGCTAATGACTGCTGCGCTGCGTATCACGGATTCGATGCTCGAACGGAACAAATATTTGTATGATCTACAGATAGTGGTTCCGGCTCTGGGTGTTTGTGTATGTGAGTTTAGTTTGTAAACTCAACCACGATACAGGAGAAATGCCTAGAATGGGGCAAAGTAAAAATAAATTACTTCATTAAAGTGCCTCCTGGACTTCAATACTTATTAGAGAGAGGGAGTGCGATTTCGGTACAATAATAGGCCGACTTCGACTTCGACTTCCAAAAGGTAGATTTTCCTCAACCGATGCCGGCCGTTGCTTAGCATAATAATAGGCATTCAGAAAGCTCTTAAGACTTACTCGATGTAATTAAATTGCCCTTTATGTCGCTGGAATGATTATCATAACATCGTTTTGTTTTTACGTTTCGAAGAATTCAATGAAATTGTATTATTTATTTATATATAGTTTATTGTAGGTACATAAGAAAATACAGGAACAAAGGAAACTTAAAACTAAACAATATACAACGGGCGGCCTTATCGCATGCGGCGATCTCTTCCAGGCTTCTTCTTGTATTCTTTGTTTTTTTTATATTTACAGTTTTCCTTTGTATTTTATCAGTACATGTTTAATATATGTTAGCAAGTTTTGTGTTATAAAATAGATTTCAGATAAATCTAGAGAGCATTTCCCTCCTTTTAGTTAATATCTTCCATCGTTTATTATAGTTTGCCAGTATCTCAATCTTTGTCTTAACATGACGACGGAGGCGATGGACTCGGGGACGTCTTCGTCCGTTGCGCGGCGCCCCCCACACATCAGGACTCGAGGTGGCGGCACGTAGTGTTCCACGCGCGCTTAGTGTTCCCTCTTTGGCGTCGTGGGGGGAGTCTGAGGACTATCTAACTCGGAAAAAAAAAACACGTTGTCATCTAGCATTCAGTCAATTACTGTCCATTCGGCTGTCTAACCTAAAACATTTTTTTTAGCCTTAGTACTTCGTCAAGCACTGCTGTGTAAAGACCTTCTCTTTTTCTTGTAAACTTCTCCGTCTTGGAGAATCTCTGGCCAGGTAAAAATTTAACTAGCTTGCTTCTACCAGTGGATTCACCCGCGTAAAAAGTGTTTTCTTATCCCAAGGGAACATTATATCGGGATAAAATTTTCGGCGTAAGTAAGATGTTTTATTCTAATGTATAAGCTATATTTCTGTAAAGTTTCATCGAAATCCCTTCAGTAGTTTTTGCGTGAAAGAGTAACAAACATACATGTAGATCCATTTAGCCGTTCTGGCTTGCTTCGAGTAACAAACATACATCCAAACTTGCGCATTTACTTAAGATTAGAAATAGAAATTGACCAATACTATCCATCCTCACAGACTTTCTTGTTTATATAGTAAGTTCTGATGTATAAGCTATATTTCTGTAAAGTTTCATCAAAATGCTTTCAGTTGTTTTTGCGTGAAAGAGTAACAAACATCGATCCATCCATTCTCACAAATTTTCATGTTTATAATAGTAGGAAATAGGATAATCATAACAAGGTCAATTAGTCCGTGAATGTGTTCTAAACAGTTGCACGTTAAATTGTCTACCTGCGCAGTGCGCATACATTAGTGGCCGCAAATTAGTCTGTCCCCAATTGCGGCCGCCCGTGCCGATGGCTCCCCAATCCAATTGAAAGGCTTTAAAGGTTGTCAACGTGAATAGTTTACTTATCATGTTTCAGGGAATTGGAAAATTCGTTTAAGTACCGGATATAATTTATAACCACTTGATAAAATTAGGATGGAAGTTTGTGTTTGTCGAACCTATAATATCTAATCTAATACCTTTAAACGAGCAATTCTTGTATATATATACATAATCTGAATCTCGGAAACGGCTCCAACGATTTTCATGAAATTTTGTATGCATTGGGGTTTCGGGGGCGATAAATCGATCTAGCTAGGTTTCATTTTTAGAAAACGTCGTTTTCTCTATTTTCACCCGAGCAGAGCTCAGTCGCCCAGGTTAATAGAGCTTATGAGGTATTAACTTTCAATTTCGAAAACTATATGAATTATTATACTATAGGGTGACAAAACAAAAAAAAACCGGCCAAGTGCGAGTTCGACTCGTGCACGAAGTGTTCTGTACTATTATCGCACAAAACGGCAAAAAAATCACGTTTGTTGAGGAAATAAATATATATATTATTCTGTTTTTAGTATTTTTGTTATAGCGGCAACAGAAATATATCATCTGTGAAAATTTCAACTGTCTAGCTAAAACGGTTCATGAGATACAGCCTGGTGACAGACAGACAGACGGACAGTGGAGTCTTAGTAATAGGGTCCCGTTTTTAGGGTTCCGTACCCAAAGGGTAAAAACGGGACCCTATTACTAATACTCCGCGATCCGTCTGTCTGTCTGTCTGTCTGTCCGTCTGAAACGTTTGTTTTAAAGTATTTTTTTGCACATTTTTACAGTTTTTTTGCACCAAAATGTGTTACAATGCAAATTTAAACAATCGAGTGGAATGTCTCAGAAATTTAAAACCACGCCATCTATTCGCATCAATTTTAATATTCAAATAATCTTTGAATCTGAATGAAAATGTAAATTAAGAGCCCAATATTCCATAATTTTATGGTTAGGAGAGTTGATTAAACAGGAGCATACAATGTTTATGTTCAATTATAGAAAATGTAAATTTTACAGACATTCAATAACAGATCGGTGCATATCGCGCCATCTAGTGAGATTTATTTGAACCAAATCCTAACAAATTTTATGAGACCCCGTAGTATGGCCCTCAGATAAACTGTTTGACAGACTGTTTGTGTATGTGAATTTATATGTTTGTTAATGTTTGTATGTAGATTTTGTGTGTTGTGCTGTGTCTTTTGTGTGCACTAAATAAATGATGTATCTATCTTTCTACCCTCGATACAGGAGAAATTCCTAGTGTGGGACAATGTTTTTTTTTTAAACTTCACAGTCACATTCACTTTACTTATACTCGATAATTTGTGAACATTAAATCGTACTCATACGACACAAGAAACATTCACACTGCGACATGTCTAATGTATTAGTTTTTTAGTTTTTAGTTTTTTAGTTTTTTAAAAAAACGTTGCCCCACACTAGGAATTTCTTCCTGTATCGTGGGTGCGTTTACAAACATATAAACTCACATACACAAACACCCAGAGCCGGAACAACTATCTGTAGGTCATACAAATTTTTGTTCCGTGCGGGAAAAACTATTGATATTCAATTTATGAGAATGATTTGCACTTGCATGTGCACTTGCGGCCAAACAAAACTTTATTGACTGTTTTTCCACTAAAAAAATAAAATAAACTAAAACATATCATACGTATATACAAACGCTTATAAAAGGAAAAAGCTCATTGGGCGTCAAAAAGTTCATCCAGATAGTTGTCGACGGGAAACGTATCCAGAACGCTGGCAGCATTGCCAAGTTGGATAGTAATGTCACACATATTGGATAAAAATCTCTGGTCGAAGAAAAGTCCAGCCCTCTGGTCACGTGAAGAGTCGAACTGATTACTTATATCTTGAAACACTCGATGAGCACTCGGACCCCATGGACCTAATGTTTCAACCCCCAGTGGCTCAAACATGCAAGTTACTTGTCTCAATACTATGATATCTAGGTATACCTAGAAATATCTTGATATCATAGCATTTGCAGCCTATGATGTTTCTACTGCTGGGATATAGGTCTCCTCTCTTTAAAGGGAGAATGGCATTTATTATGCCCGGACATTCTGATTTCCACCGGATATTTTCCTTTATCGTTTTGAGAGCAGGTATCATAATTAGCAATTTATATTTTTTTTATAACGAGACATCACTGTCTTCTGCATCTACTATCATCTTCAGAGAGGCTGTCACTATCTCCTTGCTTCCAAAACATGCATTGTAACATTATCGGGAGATGGATTTCGTTTTTTCGGTGTGGGCACGCCCAGCACAGCTCTTTGGTGTTTTTGTTCTTGTTTGTTCTTTTTTACTGTTCTTCCCTTTTATTTTGTAATCGTTGCTGTTGTGTTTGTGTTGAATTAATGTTTTCTATTGTATTCTACTTCCCATTTGCATAATAATTGTGAAAGGATGTTTGCTAATCAAGCTTGCTTCAATGGCTAAAAGAATTCGAATTAAATTTGGGATACGAATACATAGACCATGACCTGAATTAAAACATACTATTACGCAATGACAATTTAATCCCAGTAGTCCATTAGTTTTATGATAAAAAAACACATTTCACGCGAGCGAAGCCACGAGCAGACGCCAGTTAAAATGATTGGAATCGAACTGTCAATAAAAACACTCAGAGTTATGAGACTTCAACAAATATCACTTTGTAAGGGCATACAGAAACTGGGGAAGATATCTTTTTCAGATAGAAGACATTTCATTTTGAAAAAGAAAAAAACACTCGAACGAATAATTACGAATGCCTGTTATTATGTATTGTTAAAATAATGTGAGCAATTATTTATTCTTTACGAATTCAAAAAATAAGTCTGCCGTAATTAACTAAAGTAAATTAAGTTGACGGTTACAAATAGATTGGCTTTGTTTAGTTCACAAAAACATTTTCAGAGAAAATGGAAATAATGACAATAATACATTCTGTTAAATGTCCATATTACATTGAATTACTTGGAAAATTTAAAAGGTGTGAAATTACCGAAATTAAGGTTATAGTAATGTCATCAACCGCAAAATGAGTGATTGTTTCCCGAATATGTTCGTGATCTAATTATGATATTAATGCGATGTCAGGAGTCCAAATTAGGCCAATTATCGGCTTGCCATAATCCGATTTGGTGGAACTCGCGAACAGTTTCGGATCCGACCTTAATATGTGATAGATCAATACTGGCTTTTATTTCCTTTAGCCGGAGGTGTGGGAATTAAATATGAGGTAGTGGCTGATTAGAAGTTATTAATAAACTTTAAGAGGTATCACATCTATACTTGATATTATAAAGCTGAAGAGTTTGTTTGTTTAAACGCGCTAATCTCAAGAAGTACTGGTTGGAATTGAAAAATTATTTTTGTGTTAGATAGTCCATTTATTGAGGAAGGTTATAGGCTATATAACATTACGCTACGACCAATAGGAGCGGCGCATAAATGAAAAATTCATAGTACTTTTTAAATTTATCTTGGACATCACTGAAAACGGTGAAAGAAAACATCGTGAGGAAACCTGGACTATAGTTAATATAGGTTTGAAATCGCCAACCCACATTGAGCAAGCCTGCTGATTAATGCTCGTGCCTTCTCTGTATGAGAAGAGGGCATTAGCATTGCAGCGGGACCGTATCTGGCTTGTTTTATTTATGAGGTATCAACTCAAGTCGATGAGTGTGCGTGATTTGACTGCCAAGTTCTATTCGAATTCAAAATGTTCTGAATTATGACGGATAGAGTTCGGATGAGTTCGGATGTAGTGCGTAATCTTAAGAAGTACTACGGCTATTTTGGAACCAAAATTTCTCGGGTTCGGATCGAAAGCACCGTAAAATGGGGTGAATAGGACTGCAGGGCTGAATGGAAACAAAACTTTGAAGGGACGTTTCACGTTATTTAAAATTTATTTGCAGCATTTTAGTAGGTACCCCGGACGATGCTTTGTTTGAAACCACAAATTGGTATCAAAGTTAAAATCCTAAACAAAGTTTTGTTCCTATTCACCCCGTTTTACCGTTAGTGGTAACTGCTGTAACATTTGTAGAAATGGCTAATCTAGGCATTTGGGCATGTTAAGAGGGTCACTTGAAAACTTGGCTGAAGTGACTGTCAATCTACCTAAACCTATGGATTGACTGCTCGCTTCACAACTTTTCACGGTAAAATATTTACAGAATAGCACTGCAGATTTAATATCATTCGTTCCGACGGTAGTTAAACAAGAAATCCCTATTAGGTACGAAGCATTATATGTTATTTTATATTAGGTACTTAGTCCTAGTGGTGCTTTGAACACTATCGCACCGTTTATTTCTATAAAAGGTCGAGTAAGCCATTGGTCGGGATTTGATAAAAGCTTTATCATATTATCCGGCAAAAACCCCACGGCTAAATATAGACTTGTTATTGGGCGCTTAAGGTAGAAAAGTTCATCATCATCATTTAAGCCAAAAGGCGTCCACTGCTGGTCAAAGGCCTCCCGAAAAGTTGGTTATTTCATCATCATCTTCAGCCTTATAGTGTTCCCACTGCTGGGACTCAGGCCTGCTCTCAGTGAGAGGGAATAAATATTCGCGAGCTGGCTGACCAAAACCAGATGTATTCTCCGACTGCACAGCATGATTTTCTTCTCGTTTACATCTTTTTAGTTCGCTGCTTAAGCAGTTGTGTTTTTTGATTTTGTGAATTAACTTTTTTTATTTATAAGTTTTTAGTTTTTTTTTTTTTGAATTTTATTTGTTTTGTATTTTGTTATATATTTTTGATATCACCTCTTAAAACCCTTTAATTTGATATCCCAAACTCCCAAACCCAAAATCCGCTCCATTTGGCCAAATAGAGCCGCCAATTGCCTCTATGTTCCAATTTTAATGTAGGCAGTGACACTCGCAAGGTTAAAACGAATCGATTGACGTAAGAATCATCAAAATCGGCCGACGCGTTTGGTCTCTAGAACGCCACATAGGAACAAACATACATACATAGACTGATAAACACATTACTCTCCTTCGGCTGAGAATAAATAAGTATTATTAAGGAGCGATATCTATCACGTAGAGTCTATAAAATACTCCTAGGAGACTCGTAGTGAATGCCGAATGCCGACGGAGTGGTGGAATGAATGAGCACTGCTCCATTCATTGTGAGCTTGGTGACAGCTTTCAGCACCCACAGATGATTTATTACTAATGTTATCAACGTTCCCTCTGTATGTTGCAGTAGAATTTTCATATATTCGAATGTACTTACTTACATATACCTACCTAGTGTATTTCAGTCCCTAAGAAATAATATTACTATTCGGAACAATACTTTGTTTGTTTTTTTACCCGGCTGCATGGAAAGGGTAACGGTTTTCGCGCGTATCTTGTATGTTTGTAATATTCTTTATTACCTCATTTATTACCTCTTTCAAATCACGTAACGGATTTTATAATTAAGACATCGAAGATAGGGTCTTGACCGTCCAAGTTTTCTTATATAAGAGACGTCAAAAAAAAAAAACATGGCATTATTTTTTCTTCCATACCCTTCGAGTGGCGTATCAAAATGAAGGATTTTTAGAGGTGATTACAAAAATATATACCACTATATATTCTATAAACATTGGTTGGCCCCCTGATCCTCCGACTGCACAGCATGATTTTGTTCTTGTCTCTTTGCAGTCGGGTTTCTTACACGATAGGCTCAGGTTTTACCACTATCTCACCGGATGGTGAGCGATGATGTGGTCGACGGTGAAGCCCGCTTGCCCAGAGGTAACTTATTCACTCTTGACTAAAATACCCCTAGGTTATGATAAAATAACTTTTCATTTGTTACAACCCTAGAAATACGGCAAGATAAATAATATTGTAATGATGATTCCAGTCCGAAAAAGGGATGGTACTATCAGTCACGTTGTAATTAAAACTTCATTATAAGGAAGGGTGTCCACATCCTGACGCGTATATTGCTTACCGTAAAGTACTATAAATCATCTTGCCGTATTACTTAAGGTGACAGTCGCCAATGACCTTGAGGGAACAGAACGCACATTCGTTTCACACCCATAATAAGAAAAGTACAAAAAACTACAGAATTTTGGTCGCGCACCAAAATTCTGTAGTTTTTTGTACTTTTCTTATTATTCCATCACTTAAAAAAAACCGGTAAAGTGCGAGTCGAACTCGTGCACCGAGGGCTCCGTACCTACCCATTATACCACCATAATAAAATTGTTATAATTTTTATTGGAGGCTAAGTTTTAAAGATATGGGCAAATTTAGACTTTCGCGTAAACTTGGAAGTACCAAAATTTACCTTAGTTTTCAACTTTTATATTTTTTTGAATATCTCCTTTATTCGTGCTGTAAGACCTTACTTTTTCCAATAAGGTACATTTAAATACATAATGCTTATACATTTTTGAAATCACATCTTAAAACCCTTTATTTTGATACCCCACACGGTGGGATTGAAAGAAAAAAAAATTGCGCGGAACACAATATGGCGCCCAAAAGTTGGTATTTTTCTATTTGCCAATTTCAATGTACCAAGTGACACTCGCAAGGTTAGGACGAATCGATTGACGTAAGAATCATCAAAATCGGCCAACGCGTCTCCAGAACGCCACATAGGAACAAACATACATACATAGGCTGATAAACACATTACGACCTTCGGCAGCCGGGTAATAACAAAAATATTTCACAAAAGCCGCATTTATTCGTATTCTACTTATCAATTAAGAACCCTACTAACTCGTTAGTAAGTTAAACTTGCATCAAACTGAGAGGCTCAATTTAAAATTCATCGTTGTTGAATTAATGTAGTGAATTCGCTTCTCGCATACTTCACGAACAAGTTCCGGATAAAATTAGTATCTAATGAACTATTCATGGGAACACTTCTTTTAAGTGATGCTTAAATTACTAAAGTAGAACGATTAAGCTTAGTTCTAAAGTAAAGTCCTTAACAATTTAAGAACGTTTTTTTGTTAAAATCTGCTTTCTACTTTGATAAAGTTAAATTTATTAACAGACACTGCACAACCTAACCGCTGGGCCTAGAATCATCTGCACAAATTCTTGTGCAAAATTCTTGTTCGAGAGGTTACCTGTGTCCCAGCAGTGGGAACATTGAAAGGTCATCATATAGTAAGACTATATAGACCGAGAAAATTCAGCGAAAATTCTGTGAAATTATTTTCTGTTCACAGGTGTCCATTGAAAGCCTGTCATTATATCCGTCCGTGTGTTGCTCTTACTTGGACATATCTATTGCATATAAGCACATATATATACATAATAATACTTAGTACATGCTTTGTTTGTCCTGGTTATGATACTTCTCAACAGATCTGCGAGAAATTGGCACACTTCGCAGTTTCTGCTTTACTATGTAACAATGCGAACGAAGCTACTTGAAAAAGCCAGTTCCCCAGTTTTCTATAGCAGAGTTAGTTTACTTATTCCGCGGTTTCTCGTCTCAAGATACGGTACGGTATTATGAAGTAGAGGAGGCCCTTAACAATCTGCAAGACTTTTATTTTATACTGTACATTCTTTCAGGATTCTGATTTTGGTTTTTTAGAATAATGGTTTGCTGTTGTTTGTTCTAGCAGATATTTTAACCAACTAACTTTGCTTCTTCTGGGTGCAGTTGTTTTGTAGCTTGCCACTTAAGGATATTTTGTTAAAATGATTTTGTTGTTCCCAGGTTTAATAAACAAGATGTATTTAGTTACCTAAAGTTGTACTTCAAGAAAATAATGATATATTTTATGTACCAAAAATCAATACTGCACAAAGTATGTTGTCAGTCAGCAAAATGCTAGCGGGGCTGATGGTCCAGAGTCAGTACATTTAAGAGAGATAGAATAGGTAGATATTTCATTATGTAGGACAGCATAAAAGTTACAGGAAAGATGAGGAAATTACATATTATTATCACAATCGGTAAAATCGATTGTTTAAAGACAACATCTTTTGACTAAGATAGAAGGAGTGAATGCAAACGTTCTAAAACCTGAGACATTTTACTAAGCAAACAAATGAGGGGCCGAGAAATAACTCGGACACTTCGACCCATTGGGACCTTTTGTGTTCCCTTAGAAACCCTACTCCTACCCAATCTCGTTGAAAACTTTCTTCATGAGTTTTACAACGAGACTAGGATATATGAGCCTATAGTCTTCTGGTCTTGGATATCCTACCCCTAGGAGATTCATTCGCTTACCAGCCAGTGCATCACATGTGCACAGAAGGTGCTCCATGCGTTTCATATGTTTCCCACACAACCTGCACATGGGTGTCGCGGTTAGACCCATCTTCATGAGCATGTCGTTGGTTCCAAAGTGGTCAGTAAAGGCCCACCGCAGGTAGCGGATTTGCCCCCTGCTTATATTCAAAATGCATTCCCGTGCTTTGAACGTAGATCCCAAAATTTTCTTGGAGATAAAACCGGATTCTGTGAGACACAGTGCGTGGAATATATTAACATTACTAATGCAATATCCCCAAATTCATCAGAACGTAAACCATATTGTAAACGTCAATTACTCAACCATACTGAGTGCTTTCTGCATGTTAGGTGCTTAGGTTCATGTCAGTGAACAAATCAACCGGATAGGTACGACTTATCTATATTTACGGTAAAATCACGCAAGATCGGTTTCAAACATAAGTGCGAGCTTCTTGCTTGATTGCATTAAGAAAAACGTTTTCCGCATAGCGATTTTCGCCAAACCAAAACCGAACTGCATCTCAGATGTTCAAACATCAGCACAAATATGGCACGTCTGCGGTTGGAGTGCTTCTCGTGTCAGGTTATTTTTTATTTAGATATTCCACTGTCTTCCATGCATGAGAGTTTTCCTTCCAAATATCAAAGTGTCGAGAACGTGTGTAAATCAACCTTTTTAAATTTATACCTACTTACTTGATTTCTTTAATCCTGACTTGTCATGTTGCCTTATGCAAGCTTTACTTTCATTACATAATAACTGGAGTTACATCCACTTACGCCTTTTTTTCATGGGGGTAGGCAGAAACTACAGAACGCCATCTGCTACGCTCCTTACATACTTCTTTTGCTACACTCACTTTTATATATCTAGTCATACACGCACGCCGGTTATAAGTACAAATACTGCGCAGTTGGCTTTTCTGAAGAACATTACCAATAAGGTCTATGTATATTCATCTAGGGCGTCCTCTCCCGGCGTTTCCATTCACGTCTGCCTTGTAAATACCTTTCGTTAGTCGCCTTTCATTCATCCACATAATATTGAAAAAGTTTCTTAGAAGTAGCTTAAAGTTACAGTCACATTACCGTGTCGTTTCGTGGCGTGAATGCACCAGTATAAATAAAGCTGTTCACGCCCACGTCATATCACAATAAGTTTTTTATTCAATCAGCTGCGTCAGAAGGCAGCACCGCTCGACACAACACATTAGTATCAGCGTCAATACTCATTGGAAATGATGCACTGGGCGGATCATAACTCCAGAGCCCTTTCCATCATCGGATTACAAGACGTACGGCGGTGGCATATGGGTACATGGTGGACATCCCATCCATACACACTAAACATTTTGAGAATACTTTCATTGTGCGTACAGCTAAGGAGTGGACATCCCTGCCGGAGTCTGTGTGTAATGATAGCTACAACCTGGGGGTTTTAAATTAAATGTTAATAATCATTTCAGGAAACGTGCGATGGAATTGCATGATCTAATTCCACCGAGCCCGTTTCATCATCGGACTACCAGAAGTACCACGATGCGCCATCGATGCATGGTGGATATCCGACCCATACGCACAAAACGTTTTGGGAACACTTTTATTATGCGTATAGCTAATGAATGGAATTCCCTGCCTGAGTCTGTGTTACCCGATAGCTATAATCTGAAGGTCTTTAAGTCAAGAGTGAATAGGTTATTTCTAGGCAAGCGTGTTTCACCGTTGACCACATCACCGCTTACCATCAGGTGAGACAGTGGGCAAGCGCGAGCCCATAGAATATAAAAATATAAAAGAATAGGTTACTTATAGGAGAGCAGTGGTGGCCCAGTGGTATCGGCCGCGACTTACGAGTTGTAGGTCGAGGGTTCGAGCCCAGGCAGGCGCTTTACTTTGTGTAAATTATTTCATCACCACTGCTCTCAAAACGGTGAAGGAAAACATCGTGAGGAAACCGGCATGTCCTAGAACCAAAAATTCGAAGACATGTGACATCCACCAACTCGCACTGGGCCCGCGTGGTGGATTACGGCCATTCCCTCTCACAGAGAGGAGGCCTGTGTCCCAGCAGTGGGAACTTTAAAAGGCTGATGATGTGATGTGAGGTTACTTATATACAGGCTTGACCGTTCTTTCGCCCTATGGCTTCACCGTGAACAAAATTATAAAAAAAAAAACATAATAAAAACCGGCTTAGCACTATCATGACTAGTGTACCTACAAGTGACGTATGATGTAGTACACGCAGCAAAAACGAGCCATTGTCAAACAGACAAGGTTTTTGTTCGCCAGCTCGTAAATCATCCACTGTTCACCGGCGGCCGGTACATTGATAAGGCTCATCCATCCTCCGAGCTCACCTTATCTCGATAGTTTTTTAGTGAACGATGAGAGGTTACAGACGGTCGATGTTGATGTGTATTTTAGTAACATTTTGTGTCAAACTATGTTGTTTTTCTGTTGTACACACAAATACTCTTTGTTAACTCTCTAATTTTTCAGCACAAAATCGTTGACCTCTGTTTTCGTGAATGAATCCCTCGGATTTTTTTTAATGACTTTTTAATCATCATATAATATAATATCACGCCTGTTTTTCCTGTAAGCTTAGACAGGGGTGTACACATACAGTACTCCAATATTTTACAAAGGGGAAAAGCCTATTACCATTTGCATCCCTCATGAAACTAACCTAACTCAAAAATTGAAGCTTGTGGGAAATAAGCAAGAAAGTGTTCATAATAGTATTGTGTTGAGTAAATGTGACTGGCCAGTATTTCATTTAAAATGATTGTTTTTTTTGCGGATTTATAAAGAATCGGAAGTAAAAAGCGCGATCAACTAAAGTGACCGATGTCTTAGGGCCTATTTCACCAATAAAACTAATCGCGATTAGTTCAACTAAACTCAGTTTAAGCAAATGCAGCGTTCTGATTGGTTGAGACCACTCAGAAACTACAAAACAGAACGCTGTATTTGCATAAACTGAGTTTAGGTGAACTAATCACGACTCGTTTTATTGGTGAAATCGGCCCTTTAGCTCTCCCTTACTTACTGATAATTTGGAGACATTTTCAACACAGGGTTTTAGAGAACGCTTTTAAGACCAAACTACCAAAATCAGTGTTTACAGTTACGTTCTGGGGGTGCACATTGATCAGACACAAATCCAAGCTCCGGGCTGCTGAAAAACAACCCTAATTATTGAACACAATACTTAACAGGTAACCAAATACACCGACAGCATCAACATCCTAAATATCACTAATTAGCATACGACGTACGGATTCTTTCACAAGTCCCCTCGTTAAGTAACACCGATACTTCTTGAGTCAATACTCATTAAAACGTGAGGCTCTTTTAAATAAATGAAGGAGGAAATTGTCGAAGTTCATTTCGACTGCCGAATAATTTCCTTTGGCCGAAAGATTCTTGGGTGTAATTCAGTCAATACTGTCTTTGTGCTATTTGCCAGAAGCAGCTGGGGATTTATTGATTCCAATCGTCAGGTTGTCTGAGGAAAACAAAGGGTACCAGACCTTTTTGTATGGATCTCGTTTTTCTAAGCGATTTGAGAAGCTGGTAATAATGTTGGTTGAATACGTACATCATCATTCACTACAGCTCATAGCATTGTATTGGTTTTGGAAATGATTAATCTATCTAATACCTTTAAACCAGTGTTTTTCAACCTTTTTCGTGACACAACCCCCGTAGTATGAAAAAATACCTATTATAAAGCTTAAATTTGGAAGACGATTTAATTCTCAATCTAGTAAAAACGGATTCATTTTAGGATAAATTGATTAATGAGAAACAAGCGCAACCTTCACAGAACGAGTACTCATAGGTTATTTTTGTTAATTTGTATTAACACACAAATATTTATATCCTTTAGTTAACATTTTTTTAATAAATATGTATTTTTAAACTTCATTGTTTTTTTTACTGAGGTAGTTTTCGCGACATCTTGCGACCCCCCAGGGGGTCGCGACCCACAGGTTGAAAAACACTGTTTTAAACGATCAATTCTTGTATAATTATATATAATCTGAATCTCGGAAACGGCTCCAACGATTTTCATGAAGTTCAGTATGCCCCCTGCATCCTGCATTCAGGCGCGATAAATCGAACTAGCTAGGTTTAATTTTTATAAAATGTCGTTTTCGCTATTTTCACTCGAGCAGAGCTCGGTCGCCCAGGTACTATTGATTAAGTCCAGTACCACACTTAGGCCAATTTGCCTAATAATTGGGACAGTAATAGCTAAATAAAAAAAATGCTAATATGAAGTATCCGAGCACAAAATGTTTGAATTTTTTGTCATGTACGCACTGTACAAATACATGAACAGAAAACCTCAAACAATCTTAAAATAGCCCTCGTCCGTTATTCGTGATTGCGTGACGTCATCCGTAAAAAGAAAGAAGGCTGCCACTGATGATTTTTCACGGCCCGCTCTGTTTTTCATTTCACAAATCATTACAGACCGACCTCCACAATAAATATAAGGACGCGACCTCGCTGAGAAAAAAGGTTACAATTGGTATTGTCAGGTTTCTGATTGCAGAGTAATCTCGACCTGGAGAGTGTTCGAGATCTGGTCAGACTTGTAGCGTGTAGGGCTCGTCGGCGCTTGTTATGTGTAAAGGCCATTTATTCAATAGTTTTTTAGGTAGTTGTGAGTGAAGGGCGTTTATGATTTTGGGTGATGTTGTTTCACTCTGAACGGGTTTCAAGCCAAAAATTTGGTAGGACCAAAGGAACAAATGAATATACTTATTTGCGAGGAAACCATAAATACTTATCAAACTAAATACTCCTTTTACCCAGTCTTGTCTTGAGCATTCTATACAAAATAAGAAAAGTATTTAACATTTCTATGCATTACATTATTTCAATTTCATGAATTTCAATCTCGAAATATATTCTGCAACAGGATACAGAGTACGTATTACCATAGAAATCATTGGAGACCTTTTTACTCTGACAGCAGGTGTAGGATCTGTGGCAGGTAAATATCACGTAATAAGTATGGAGGTGTATAAATATGAGAAGGGTGAGGTTTATATCAGGCGTATGAAGCTGCTGAAGCTTCCATTTCTCGTTAATTATCCGATAATGACAAATAATGATAGCTATGCCGATAATGATCTTGATTCTCGTTCTATTAAGCACTTTTACGTTCATTTACTACAAAAGTGAGTGGCCCAAGCACATCATTTCCTGGAATGTTCTACCCGTTCTACCCTATTTGATACAAGATTTATATCATTCTTATATCCTTTACGACATTATTATTTGAAAGGACCTCACAGGCGGGACTACGCCAGAAGTTTTGTTCGGATCCCTAACAATAAAAACTTTCCTTTTTACTATAATATTGCTACTATGATTTATTTACCGTTTTACTGTTATTTTCCTCTTCGTTCTCTGCAGCCCTGCTCAGGTACCGCGGAATATTTTTTTTTAGGTTTTCTCTCTAATTGGAGTTGGAAAACCCCCCGGGGTAATGGCGAGAGAGATTGGTTGATTCTCCACGCATTTTAATTTAAATATCGTGTCAGCAATAAACTTATAAACAACTTGGAAATTCATATTTCACGGAAAGTTAGGCATTCTGCCTTCGGTGCCTAAAATTGTACTTTACTAGATTTGACAATAATTTTGATTTACGATCTAAATGTAGAAATGAAACATACAAAGTATCGGAGTGCTCAAAATTGTTGGTGAATCGTGGTATACGATATATTTTGAATAAAATTATATTATTGAACGTAGTGTTTTGAATGTTTTCGTATATTATAGTGTTCTAAAAAAGTTATATTTGAGTGCCAAAAATAGTGTTATCCCCTTACATTAACGTCAAATCAACAAAACAGTAAGGCATAAAAAAAAAACGTTAACCTACTACCAAAGACAGATAACAAAGTGACTTTGTGCGAACAAAGAAGTGACGTCAATAATAAATTGACAATCACACAGACAACCGCGAAAATTCTACCAAAAACAGCATTATCAGTTACTGCTAGCAACACTGAAGTGTGACGTCAAGTAAAATTTTCCCGCGGTAGCAGCCGCCGCCAGGATAAGCGCGCGAGTGAGTGCGGCGACGCTAACAGCGGCGCGCGCGCACGCTGCGCGGGGTGCCGCCAAGCTGGGCGAGCACGCGGCCATGCTCGCCGTCGCCATCTGCTGCATCCTGGTGCTGCTGTTGGTCTTCATCATACTCATCATCGTGGTCGGCCAGAATATGGAGGTTAAGGGCGGCTCCTAGCGACGACGAGGTAAGATTTTGAGAGAGGGTTCCTGAAAACATACCCGCCGCACGTTACTGCCTTATATTTATTTTTCTTTGGTAAATTATTTTAATTTTGGGTGTTGATTTTATGAAAATATGTTGTAAAGACGGATACGAAGTGTGTAAGCAGGTTGGTAGGGCGGGAAATGTCTTCTATTTCTCTTAGGGCTAATGAAAAGCGGATGTAGAATGAAACCACGGCATTGCCCGGGCTTTAACCAAAAATAAGATTACTTTTCAAAAATATAACTATTGCTTAAACTCCATCTTTGTGTTAAAACATTTGATTTAACATTGATTTAACTACGATAGTTTGCCTCTGTTTACCTAAAACTGAATGTTCCATTTTCGGTTTTCCTGGAACTCTGAAAGTGAAACTTCGGAGCAAGAAACTTCGGGATCTTAATTACAGCTCTCGTCGAAGTCGACAACTTACCTACTAATTGCACAAAATAACGACAGTTTAAACCCTTTGAAACTGTATACCAATCTTACCTGCGGGAGTGCGGACCCTGTTTCTTCTTAGAACTTCTTTTAGGAGGATGTGTTTACGTAAATATTGCATGATTCGGCTCGTCTGGGGCTGCCAGTCGAATGCACTTGTCTAGCAAGTAGTCAGCCCCAGTGGAGCGAACGTTAACGAGTGTGTCAAAGCGCCTTGAAGCCTTGTGATCACCCGCTGCAGCTTAATCAAAGCCTTACCTTTAAGTCGTTAAGCGTTTTATTTGCAAGTAGAGGTAGAGTTAATTCAGAGCTTGAATAAATATAAATACAAATTAATTCTGTTTTTATACCATACCGATTGAAGAATCTCTAGCCGTATTGAAATACAATGAAGTTACAATTATTTTATTCCACACACTTGAACCTATTTGATTCCATGACAACACATGTTATGACATGCTGGGATAACTGCCATTGTTTTTTTAATTATAGATTTTCAATAATATGCATTCATCCCATTTTTACAATGCCTACAAGTATTTACTAGTTAATCATATGAATAAGTGTTTGCCAACAAAGCTATGTTCCCGATTGTATTAACAATGTCATCTATTTTCTCATTTTTGCGTTAATAAAGCCACAATGTCAGTGATGTGATCCGAGGAGGAAAGAAAGTAAATAATTTGCTACTCGTTTATCATCTGTTTATCTTAACGCATTAGTTACCAGTGTCAGGAAAATATTAGATGTGTAAATGAACTTTTCCTTGATATAAATATGAAGGTTTTTCTGGTGAGTAGGTACAGTGTCATGTACACTCACGGAAATAAATTGCTTAATATCTCATCTCATCAGCCTTATAATGTTCCCACTGCTGGTACACAGGCATCCTCTCTGTGAGAGAGGTAATGGGCCTTAATCCACCACGCGGGCCCAGTGCGGGTTGGTGAATGTCACATGTCTTCGAATTTTTAGTTCTCGAACATGCCAGTTTCCTCTCGATGCTGCGATGTTTTAGGTATTATTGTTTAACAAATTATCCCTAAATTCCAAATAATGTCCTCCAAATCGATTCCATTTCAAATCCAGTTACCAAATTGTAAGTGATAGCAATAAATAACAATATTTTTGACATTAATCGAGGGTATTTTCCGTTGGGTCTGGGCGTTTGTATATGGGTAACTCAGTCCAGTGGAGGTCCCTTAAACTTGGAATATGGGTCTTAAATTAACCACATACATACACAGCCTTCATTTTTAACCGACTTACCAAAAAGGAGGAAGTTCTATGTTCGACTTTATGTTTGTTTTTTTTATGTTCACCGATATTTCCGTCAATTGTAGACCGATTTAAAAATCTTTTTTTGTTTGTAAGAGTACGTTCCGAAATTGGTCCCATTTTAATTTCGTGAAGATCTGATGAAGAACTTTGGCGATATACAACAGAACTCTTCAATAAATAACGGCAAATCTATCAGGATTGCTGCAATCGCATGTCTGTTTATACCATTTCATAACATAACATCACGCCAGTACGCTCTAAAGGAGTACGCAGATGTGTTCAGTTCCCCTTGGTACACTCTCATTTTACCGGTTATGTTAAGTTTCATGATATTCGGGTAATCTATTCTGGCATTATAGGTTCCTTTCTAAAGAACTTGCCTATTAGGTACAACTAAAAAGTGAAAAATATAAAAACGTTTTTGCAAAAAAATACTACCGACTTCCAAATAAAAAACTACAAAGTGAAAAATAACTTTATTTTTGGAAGTCGGTGTCTTTCGTAGGTACCATTTTTTTGCGTTATGGACACCGACTTCCAAAAATAAAGTTATATTTCACTTTGTAGTTTTTTATTTGGAAGTCGGTAGAATATTTTAGCAAAAGTTTTTTTTTGTTTGTATTTTGAAATCGCACAACAATAACGTAGTGTAAATATTCAACACTGTACTTATGTAGGAAATTATATTTCTGACATCCCTACGTCTTTTAAAAGTTGAAGCGAGTTCAGGTATGCGAGTGCGGTGTATGGATGGATCCTTCTATAATTGAATGCTTTTATAGGTCACATCGAACTCGCAAATGTAATATCCGAGTAGAAGCTGAATTCCAGAAATGAAATGTAGCCAACGGGGTGCGTAAATGTCGAAAATAAAATATTGGGGATCATAAAAATATTTGACAGGTAAGTTAGAATTACAGTTTAGGGAGAGAAGGTATTTTCCTACAATTTTAACAAAAATGAAAAAAAAAAAGCTGTTTTTTCCGGATATCATTTGTCTAGTATATAATAGTAGTCTATGTGAAGTTGTATGACATTCGTTACAGTAAGTCAGAGGTCAGCATGTCTGACACCAGTCTTGCCAAGAGGTGTACCCAGTTATTTATTTATTTTATTGTACACCATATAATACGTACAGAACAAACATTTATAAAAACAAGTGTGTGTCTTATCGCGCGGTCAAATTAGACATGTACCCTTGCATAAATTCCAAAGAAGTTGAAAGTTTACATGAACGTTACGGGTACCATTATAATGAAATTATGAAAACTCCTCATCGATACCATGTGTGCAAATTTTTTATTCAAGGGCAAAGGGAGCATAAATCAGTGTTTTGCCAAATTCTCTGAAAGTTATGTTGTTCGGTTGGACGAGAAGCCGATCCCCAACCGAATTTGAAAAGGGCAGGCAGATTGATTTTTTTACGAAAATGGAAAATAAAGAAATACATTTCAAAAATAAAATCCCCGACTCAAGCCGTATCTTAATTATACAAACCAAAGTTGTTTAAAATTAAAGATATGAGGTAATTGGCGAGAACGTAAACCAACTTAAAATCGTTATATATCCTAAACCGTTATTTAAAATGAAAAATAGTGAAAAATTAACGTAAAAAATATTTTTTTAATACTTATTCGACGATACCCCTCTTGACATAGTTCGCCTCTTTTTTTCATTTTTACAATATGGCGCCTGGTGGTGATTGTCATGTCTTCAGTGACACTCGCAAGATTAAGAGGAATCGATTTACGTAAAAATCATCAAAATCAGCCCATGCATTTGGTCTGTTTAATGCCACATAGAAACAAACATACATACATAGACTGCTAAATTCATTATCCTCCTTCGGCAGCCGGGTAAAAGTGAACAAGTCATTAATCCAAAAGTTATTATTCTCTTAGCTAGAATCTTCATAAACATAAATCTCCGATGAATCTAGATAGATGATGATGTTGCTACAAGCGAAGTTTACGCGGTAACTCTTATTGATTACCAGTTATCGGGGCTGAGTGTACCAGCATGGAATAATGCTGGAGTTATTGCGAACAACTCCGGTTTATTTGGAAACTTTCCTCGGAGTTGGAGAGATACTTCAGCAATTATTCTATGGAAATAAAAAGGAATATAAAGTATATTTCGCTTCGCTGGAGTTAAGTTTAGAATTTGTTGGTCGGATTTTTTGTTGCTTGCTCAGCAGTTTATGAAGATTAGCTGTTCTGCTGGCGTTGGTAAACTTTGCTTTAAGTGTAGCTGTAGTTTTCCGTTGAGGGTTACTTTGTCTGCTCAGCGTAAAACTAATTTAAGTTGTATTCATATTCTTTATTGTACACAAAAAAAATACAAATACAGAAGGACAACTTACCACTAGTAGGATCTTTTAAAAAAAAGGTCTAATACAATTGTCTTATTAAAGCAATCCGGTGTGCCCAACATTACAAGAATACATAGTTGCATATACGTCTATAATGATTCCCTCTCAAAGAGAGGAGGCCTGTGTCCCAGCAGTGGGCACATTAAAAGGCTGTTGATGATATATTTCTAAAATCAGCAAGTAACACACGTTGCTGTACTCAAAATCCAGTCACAGTTCACACTCTGTAAAATAGTGCCACAATCACACAAAAAGCCAGAAACGAACAGTCGTACACAAAGCTACAAGTACAAATCAGAGTACAGTCGAGTACAGCGCCGCCGTCAATTAGGAGCTGCGTCTGCGTGTGCAATCGGAACTAATCCAGTCCCCTGAAGGCTCAAAGTTGTACCGTACGCGATTGTACAATTATGAGTTGTACCATTTTACGTCGTACCGTTATACGAGTTGTACTGTTTTACGTTGTACGATTTTATGTCGCAACTAAGTCTGATGTGCATGATAGACTTTCATTGCGAATATAAGCGGCAGTTATTGCTTAATTGTTCGGACTGAGATTTTGTGAGGTAGTTTGAAATATGACAGGGTTTATTCAGTAGTTCGGTGAAATAGCTGTTTTCAACCCCTGATGGAAATAGAGGGGCGTTTGCGTATTTGTGTATGTCTATGGCATGTGGACGACTATTTCTACCTGGGACAAACGATCCAACTGGATCGTTTCTGCCAGGTAAATAAAAGTTGGCCCTGCCCAATTGGGTAGAAAGAGGTCAACCGTCGAATCCGACTCGGCTGGGTAGCGTTCGGGAAGTTGCGCGGTATCTTCTCGTCCAACTTACCACAGTGTCTCAAGACGAAAGTCTATGACCAGTGTGAGTGTTGCCAGTGATAACCTATGGCTCTGAGACGTGGTCGCTCACAATGGGCCTCATCAGAAAGCTTACAGTCATCCAAAGGGCGGTGGAGAGGGCTATGCTCGGAGTTTCCTTGCGTGATCGAATCAGAAATGTAAAGATCCGCAAGAGAAGCACCGACATAGCCCGAAGAATAGCTAAAGCAGTGGCAGTGGGCAGGGCACATTGCTCGCAGAACGGATGGCCGATGGGGCAGAAAAGTTCTGGAGTGGCGATCGTGAACCGGGACCGTGTAAATTGTTGAGAGCCGTGTTATTTCATCGCCACTGCTCTCAAAAGGGTTAAAAAAATATCGTGAGGAAACCGGCATGTAGTCTTAAAACCAAAAATTCGAAGACTATGTGACGTCCACCAACCCGCACTGGGCCCGCGTGGTGGATTACGGCCCATTCCCTCTCACAGAGAGGAGGCCTGTGTCCCAGCAGTGGGAACATTAAAAAGCTGATGATGATGGTGTAAGCCTAAACTGTATTTTGTACGTTAAAAATAAATACAAGTTACGATGAGCAAAGTTTTAAGAAACAACATGTTACCTAAAATGAGTATACATATACAGGCGTCTAGATATTGAGAGGGTAACCTACCCACACAATTAGGGCTCAGATGTGTTCCCTACTGAACCACACATGACCAGAGCCCCGCAATTAGTTTTAAAACCAAAGTTTGTACCTATTTTGCACAGACACGTTTCAATTTTAGGTAGGCAAATGAAAACCTGAAACTTTTTCTCTGGCCATACCTTATTATCATACTTTTAACTCAAATATTGAGTCTCTAAGTACCAACTTACCAAAGTACGACGTAATTTAGATGATTCGCGATAAAACGGTGTACTTATAAGAAGTCTGCAAGTTTGCTCAGGGTTTCCAGTTACGTCGTCGTCTGAAAAGTTTTAACTAAACATTGATCTCTTTTCAAGGCCTTTTGTCAATCGGTGTACACGTGCACCCTGTGGGTTCGGTATACGCAAAGGGCATACAACGCCCTCAGAGTTCAGTACAATAACACCTTCAGGATGTTGTTGGGGCTCCTGCGTTACTGCAGCGCGTCCGGGATGTTTGCCGAAACAAGTGTAGATGGTTTCAATACCATCCTACGAAAAAGGATGGCGTCCATGATGCGCAGAGTGCGTGGGAGCCCCAACAGCATTTTGAAGGTCATCCGTGATAAGCCGTGTTGCGCCATCATGGCGCACTGGGTTCATGTACACGTGCATGTGCCCGGTGCGTCAGGTAAGCGCAACAGATACATGAACTGATTGTTTTGTTTTGTTACTAACATAGCTTATAAGTAGGATGTACTAACAACATAAACAAGTTTGTTACTAACATAGTTTGTAAGTATTGTGTGTCCTAACAATATAAATAAAATTTCGTGTCTAAGTGTCTTTACTAACATAGTTTTTAAGTAATTTGTAATACTAACAAAACTATGGACCTTTGAGTCTGCAATAAAATATTTTTATTTTTTATTGAGGTATTTGACGTAGACTTTAGGCTAAAGCGATGGGAGGACGATATAAAGAAAGTGGCAGGTCTAAAATGGTTACGGGTAGCGAGGGACAGAGTCAAGTGGAGAGACTTGAAGGAGGCCTCTGTCGAAGACAAGCTCTTGCGAGGAATAAAACTAGGTGCCGAGAAAAATAAATAAATAGTAATAAATACAGTGTAAATAGGTTATAATCTCATTAAAATTAAGTATATATTATACTTAATTTACTTAATTGTAAATAGATTCTAGCAATAATTTTTTTTTTATATTATTTTAAAACTTAAGTTACACTCATTTGTTTTTGGAATAGTAAAAAAAAGACTAAGTCATAAAAAGATCGCTAAAGGCGTAGAAAATATCAGGCAAGACGCGAAAATGATTTGATGACTCAACACATTTTTGTCATACGTTCACAAATTGCTTTCGAATGATTAAACTTTTATCTATTCAGCTGTCAAACACGTTGATGGCGCAATAAAATCGGCTCATGTACCTCTTCCCCCTCTCCGCGGGCCCACGGTGACTCGGCAGCAAGGCGAGCTTTCCTCATTTGTGCCCCGGAAATGGAGCGAGACGGTTCCCCGGATTGCTACATCGCGCAGCTTCCTACTTTCAATCTATCCTCTTGTCTTTTTGCTACATCTTGATATTGATGACAGCTTTTTAGTAAATGCGAAGGTATTTTTTTGCTGCACTTTTATTGTTATGAACGGGTTGATAACATGCTTTGCAGTTTTCTATCATTGGTATTCGATTGATGTATAAATGGGAACTAATAGTACCTTGATAGAAAATTGGAATAAACTTTAAGAATTATCGGTATGGGAGCTCACACTATACATTTGTTGAAAAGCTTTAATATTGAACTAGTTTCTGCCAGCGGCTTCGCCCGGATGAATGTCGAAAATTATCCGAAGGGAACATATTCCCGGGATAAAAAGTATCCTATGTGCTATCCCAGACTATAATCTATCTCTGTGCCAAATTTCATCCAGATCCGTCCAGCGGTTTGAGCGTGAAGAAGTAACAAACATACAAACACACTCACAGACTTTCGCCTTTATAATATTAAGTGTGATAGTGTGATGTGAAGTGTGATATTGTGATAGATCTGTTAATTTATTAATATTAAAGGACTTAGTACATGGAAAGTTTTCAGTGCTAGGCTGTCTATATAATTGCTTTTAATAAACCGTTACAAACAACAAGCGCTAAATACACCTAAGATGAAAAGCGAACCCGCCTTAATTAGTTGAACATTATATTAATGTTCACGGAGCTGGAGAGATTAATGTCCTAAACTGTGTGTCTACAAAGATCTAGCTCTGTGTCTCGTTTCGTCACCGCAGTAAATCCTCTAACAGTAGCTTGCTTGGGTAGACAACTACCTTTGAATTTCATCGTGTTTTTTAACCGACTTACCAAAAAGGAGGAAGTTCTATGTTCGACATTATGTCTGTTTTTTTTTTTTGTATATGCTCACGTATATCTCCGTCAATTTTGGACGGATTTTGAATATTCTTTTTTTATTTGGTAAAGTATGTTTCGAAATTGGTCCCATTTGAATTTGGTGAAGATCTGAAGAAGAACTTCGAAGACATACAACATAACTCTTCAATAAATAACGGCAAATCTCTCGGGATTGCTGCAATCGCATGTCTGTTTATTGATTATACCATTTCATAACATAACATCATGCCAGTACGCTCTTAAGGGGTACGCAGATCTCTCATTTCAACGGTTATGTTCAAGTTTCATGACATTCGGGTTATCTATTCTGGCGTTATAGGTACCTTACTAAACAACTTGCCTATTAGGTACAACTAAAAAGTGTAAAATTAAAAGCATTTTTACAAAAAAATACTACTGACTTCCAAATAAAAAAACTACAAAGTGAAAAATAACTTTATTTTTGGAAGTCGGTGTCCATAACGCAAAAAATTGGTACCTTTAAAACACTTCAAAAACGACTTCAAAAATAAAGTTATTTTACACTTTGTAGTTTTTTTATTTGGAAGTCAGTAGTATTTTTTTGTAAAAATGCATTTTTCATTCACTATTATAAATTCGAAAGTACTTCAGTAAGTAAAGTAGAAAAGTATCTAGACTACTTTTTATTTCATGTAGGCCTACATGGGCACTTATAAAACGTCGACAAAAGGTGCACGTTTCGGGTTGGTCGTTTTCTATAGAGAAGAACCGGCAAGAAACTCCACGGTTACTCTTTTAAAAATTAGTTTGGTTTAACAATATTTCCATGTTACAGCATTAGTGCTTAGATATGGGGGGACAACGTAGGCCCGACAATAAGTAGTAAGAAACTAAAAAAAAAAGAGATTATATAAACGAGATAAAAAGTTAACAAATGTTAACAAGCATCTAGAAATCTAGAACGCCTTAAAACAGTTGAACGGATTTTGGATGAATTTTGGCACACGGGTAGACCATGTCCTATCTATACTAATACTAATATACTAATTACTAATAATATTATAAAGAGGAAAGATTTTTTTGTTTGTTTGTTTGTACCGAATAGGCTCTGAAACTACTGGACCGATTTGAAAAATTCTTTCACCATTAGAAAGCTACATTAATCCTGAGTGACATAGGCTATTTTTTTAACCCGAAAACTGGTCCTGTGGGGTGGCCCACGGGAGCGAAGCCGCGGGCAACAGCTAGTGTTAAATAAAATAAAAATACCTTTATTAGTTCTTAGTAAATTACATAATATTTGCTAAGTTAACTTAAATCTAAGTCAAGAACCCCTGGTGGGTAAAGGCCTCCACCAAGGATGCTCAAATTTTCCCTATCTTGAGTTGTTCTCCTGGATTAAAACTATTCTATTCCGGGAGTAAGTTCTCTTGGGATAATTTCCGACATTCACACGCGGGCGAATCCGCTGGCAATCTCTATATATTCCGAAAGGCTTCATTCCATCGGGAATTAAAGCTGTATTTAATTCGTGTTTGTATAGTTGTTGAATGTCGGTAGAGTGGTATGGAAAGACGGACTGCAACCTCCGAGTGCTTTTATCGCCCGTTCGTTTTCTCGTCCAGTTTTACAGGAACATACAAATCATTACACATAATGATATAAACTTTCATTGCGAACGTAACGTTATGCGAAGGAAATAATATTAGTTGTTTTGAAAGGTTACCAGATGTACGATTACCTGGTGAGGTCCACGGGAATCTGTTGGATGTGAGAAACACATGACTGCCCGCTGTGGCGATGCTTGAGAATAGTTTATGTCCAGCTGTGGACGTCTTTCGGCTGTAATGATGATGATAGCAGAAGATTTTGTCAAGTTTGATTACGGAGTTTACCTTCACTGTTAGAAACAGGTCTCATAGGAACTTCAACAATGTTTTTTTTAGGTGTAAAGTTTAACAAAATTGTCGTTGATAGAGTCTGTGCTTATGGAGATCCTTCTGGATCATGTAAAGTTAAGGAAACTTAAATTTATTTGTAGATTCCCAACTGCTTTCTCTATTTACCGGGTGATCTGCCCTACCAGCATGTCGTCACTTTTTACGATAGGCACTTTCCGCGCTGAATTAGTGGCCATTTGCCCGATAAAGTGCGCCCTATATACACGGTTAAAGATTCCTGAGAAACTTATCTTCATGTGTTAGATTCATAAAGGGCTTAAAATACCTGTTTCACAGTTGTTTATAAGATTACTCGATGCTGTAGAAAAACATAGAAAAGTATGGCAGAGAGGACAAGTTGCGGCCACCCAAATAAATTAACAAAAAAATATAAAATAAATACGATGGATGAAAAAGCCCAACGGTCGGTCCAGAATCATGCCAAAAAAAAAAAAATTTTTTACCTAGTGTATGTACGAAGCTCAAACTTAAATTCGTTAAAGTAGCAATTAGTAAGCAATTATTGATTCAACAAACTTTTAGGAATTCTGTGTCCTTCCTGCTGAACACGGGGGCGACCATCCATCCCACGTCAGAATCGCTGGTCAAAAATAGATTAACATTTCTCTAAATCTATCATATGTAGCAATGATTGAAGAAATGTAGCACATATAAACAATTGGATAGCAATTCTTGAGTAAACTTTCAGAGCCACTTGCCATAGGCAACCAGCCATTCTGACGCTAACCTGAAGTCATGGATAGAAGTTGTGAGTCGATATCCTTTCCGTATAATCTAATTCAGATAAAAAAATCTCTTTAAATCCCACCATAAAAATGTGCTACTAACCTGTATATAAGTATGTATTGCCCCAGCCTTTTTCCCCACAACTCAGTGATCCCTGATTTCTCAATTGACTGGTCGTGCAAATATCGGTATAAAATCAAATCAGATCGCTCCAGTGGCTCTTCGATTTCTTTTCAGCCGGGCAATGGGACTGTCTGGAATCTGAAATAAAACGCTATTTTTACTTTTACTCAACCTTGGCCTTAAATCAGATAGACTTTAGAGCAAATGTGGTTGAGTAGATGCTGGGTTAAAACAGAAACTTGGCGGGCAGTGGCGAAGATTGTTTAATCATAGACCTAATTTAGTCTATCAATAAGACACAATTTATTATGTTACCTCCGGAGGCATGGGTGTTGCTATAATCTGGCGTAATCTTTAGATTTTTTATTCTTTTTTAATGATTCAAGTGGATAAAGATCACGAACATGAACCGCTACGACAAAACAAAAATGTTCTTACACGATTTTCAACCGTACCGATCTAGAAAACTTCAGTGGTGCCATCATAACCACAGCAAGTTAACCCTCAGCTCTCAAGCCAGCTCGGCAAGCAGTCAAATAAATCGAATCAGACTCGAATGCTCGGCTGAATCCGATTCGTTTCTCCGCATTGAGTGCACAACCCACTAGCTGGAAATAAAAGAATATTGTTTTTATTATGAAGAAGACGTCATACAATGTGGAGCGTTTATGTATTGAGTTTAAAGGTCGTAATTGACCAGTGGGCAGTTGGTTACTTTATTTAATACTCGTACAATGAACGTCTGTATGATTTGTTGATTTTTCAAATGTAAAAAGAATATTTATAATTATAGTATATTAGATACAAAATTATTGTACTATCGACCGTACCAGATGGTTGATGGGACAACGTTGGAAGGCCTCCCTCTAGGTAGATTGATGACTTGGTTAAGGCTGCGGAAATCCGGTAGATGCGAGACACGCAGAACCGATCAGTGTGTCGACGCTTGGGAAAGGCATATGTCCAGCAGTGGACGTCTTTCGGCTGAAACGATGATATTATGACCAACCGGAGTCAAATCATTTTGAACCCGTATAAATATTTTTTTGGTGGAAACAAACACACATCACAACCTTTGTACTGCCTGCTTGCCATACCCCATTGTCCGAAATCTGTCGGACCCCATATGTTGGGGTCAGATTCCGCAAGCCCGCGGCCCAACAAAAACCTCTGACAAACACATTTTAAAATAATGACGGTTATGTTATATACGTAGGGTAGGCATGTGAAATATTCATAAGGTAGCATATAAGTCGCTTGGCATACAAAGCCCCCACAACACGGCTCGGAGTCGGCAGCTCAATAAGACAGATTTTATGGGTTTAAAATGAGGCTGTATGTGCGTCGTTACTTGAATTTATATTATTATTTGTATGTATTTTATTGTGTCTGAGTTGATTCCGTGTGTGTTTATTTATTATTTAGGAAGGCCTGTCCGGGATTACGTGGAGGTTTTTTTTGTAAGCCTTTTTAGTGTAGCTTTTTTAGAGTGTAAATATGTTATGGTAATAGAATAATATATTTATCTGTGGACGTCCCACTGCGTGGCAAAAGTCTTGACTTAGACAATGAAAGAATGAGCAGTAATGAACACGTGTTTTGGCTGCTTGTTGGCGAATTTACACTATTAAGTGCAGAGTTTCCTGGAAATGATTTTCATCTTGAGTAATTTATTATTTTTTGTATTCTTGCAATCTGTTTCGCTTTTTGCGAACATTCAGCATAAGGTTAGGAATATAACATTTGTCTTGTAGGACAGTCAGTCCCGTGGTTTGTGCCCTTTATCTATACTAATATTGTAGGTATTATAAAGAGGAAACAATTTTTTGTTTGTTTGTTTGTATCGAATAGGCTCCGAAACTACTGGACCGATTTAAAAAATTCTTTCACCAATAGAAAGCTACGTTATTCCTGAGTAACATAGGCTATTTTTTTTTATCCCGAAAACGGGTCCTGTGTGGTGGCCCACGGGAGTGATGCCGCGGGGAACAGCTAGTTTATAATTTATTCCCTACAAATCTTTAGGGGACTTTCTTTTTAGTCTTTTGAATGTTGCATCATTATTCATTAAATACGTAGCTAGTGCGTTTAGATGATTATCCAGTATGTTCCTGTATGATCTCATTGAGTGTTTCATTTCTTCCTGAATTGTCCTGATTTCAAGGTCGTGGTGTAATTGTTGGTTTGTTATGAACTAACTGAAAAGCATTAGAAATTATCCTCAGCATTCTGGTCTTGAGTTAAATGACACGAAAAACAAAAAATGCGAAATGCATTACTAATTACTGAACCAAGTTGTTTAGCTTTACTCAATGGTCTGGGTAACCATACTATACCATACTGTAATTACAAGGTCTTGCGTGTCTCATCGCAGGAATCTCATCAGTGTACCCTACAAAGTACTTGGTCCTCCATGTTCTTTATATAATCACTTAGTTGACTTTACAGCGCCCACGGGGAGTAGGATGGGTCTAATTTTAGCAACACCGCCGCAAACAGCCAACTTTTATGTAATAAGCTTCGTAATTTATACTACCCGCAATATATTTTGATAAAAGGAAGAAGTTATATAATTTTTAATATATTTTGAAGTGTGTCCTGAGATAGGAAGGTGGGTTCGCGGTAGATAACGAAGGAGATAGAGAGACTTGGATGTAGCCAAAAAACATGCAACGAAATAAATTAGTACAGGGTAAGGTTGATGATGATACTTAACAGCAAAAAACGCCAAATGATTCAATAAAGAGGCAAACTCCTCAAGTCTTAGGCAATAAAACAGTTAGGTTTGTTGCTGGGGTGTTACCTACACCACGGGGTCTCATTGCTAAGAAAGAAAATTTGGTTCAAATAAATCTCACTAGATGGCGCGATATGCACCTCGGTATCCACCTATCTGTTATTGAATGTGCGTAAAATTAACATTTTCTGGAATTGAACACAAATATTGTATGTTCTTGTTTAATCAACTCTCCTAAGTACAAAATTATGGAATATTGGGCTCTTAATTCACATTTCAAAGATTATTAGACGGATCATTTAAAATTGATGCCAATAGATGGTGCATTTTGAAATTTCTGAGGCATTCCACTCGATTGTTAAAGTTTGCATTTTAACACATTTTGGTGCAAAAAAAACCGTAAAAACGTGCAAATAAATACTAGAAAACAAACCTTCACTGTATTTAAAGAAAAAAACATTCACGAACCTAGTAAACCCTTTTACTTGCAAGTCGCTGCTAACACCATCTATCTATCACCGTGAAACAGAACCGAATGCGTTCGATGTACAAAAAATTGCCAGAAAAAGCAGTCGAAAAACGCTAGTTACGTCGGCACGGTTTCTTTGTATGGGATGAGGTATCTGTATGCTAGTATGATATTATCTGTGCCTACACTAAAGAGGGGTGACGATCTTTTTGTAAATGGCGTTCAGTGAGAACTTTAAACATAATTATGACTTTATAGTTACAACTTCGTGGTCTTTAAGTGAAGACTGATTTGGTTACTTCTAAGCAAGCGTGCTACACCGTCAACCACATCATCACTACCATCAGGTGAGATAGTGGTCAAGCGCAAGCCTATGTAATATTTATATTTTTTTTCTTTTTTAATTTTTTTTTGTCGTACAGCCTTACTACTTTTGTACCCCAAACTTCCTATTTGTTCAATAGACAGTCTTATGTACAAAAGGCAGTCGCTACTTGAAAACCACAGCTATATCCAGTAAGACTGGAAGCGAACCCCATCAAGTTGAGGAAAGGCTAGGAAGATTGAGCCTGCCTTAAACAAGCAGTCGACCAATACAAGATTGATATATGTTGTCAGGGACGTAAGGAAACTCTGAATATATCGTCAAACATTTCACAAACGTCACGACAGACTGTCTTTTATTTATACCAATATTTTTCTAAGGAATTGGGTCGCAAGGGGAGCCATGTCCCCACACCTTGTTGTTTGGACACTTTTGTGAGTGTCTATGTTTGTTTTTGTTTTAACACTGGAAATATTCTGTCAACATCAAGACGGGTTAGGAGATTATATTTTTGTCCGCTTTTCATGACGTTTTCGAGTAGTCGAGTAATCTTCATTGATGACTATTTATTGCTGATGTTCAGTTGTTGCTGAAATAGAATGATCACAATTTGCAGCTGTGAACACAAAAGTAGAAGAACAGTTTATTTTCTTTCAAAACCTTTAAATACGCCTGCTATTTGGTTAAGCAGTCAATATGATAGAAAAATCACACAGCTTTGTTTAAATTCAGTAAGTTAACTTATAAAATCAAATTCTCAATAGATTGTAAACATATTCCACTGGCATAATACACAAATTATTCCCAAACTGATTACACGAAAAGTGTAAACATACAACAAACAGTACAGCAGCGCTATATTGTATCATACGTGACTTAGTATTGGCCGCTAGCATCGAATTCTAATAACAGTCCGTTCGCAAACAGGCAGATAGCTAAAACAACGTGCGTCTGTACGCACGTTTATTTATTATTATTTATTTATTTATTTAATACTTCATGCACACAAACGTACAGAGGCGGACTTAATGCCTTAGGCATTTTCTACCAGTCAACCTTTGGGTGATGCAGAGACAACTAGTAGTAGGTGCACGTTGTTTTAGCTATCTGCCTGTGTAGGTACTGTTACCTACAACCTAATTTACAAGCAGATTCCTGTGAATGTGAGATGGGATATTGTTTGAAATGGACTTTCTGGAATTGGTTTTGTTAGATGTATTCGAGGTTCAAAAGTTGAAACTATGCTGGGTAGATTTCCCTGTGCCAAGCACTTGTTGGAATTAGGAAGTTTGGGGTGAAAATAGGGACACAATAGACAGGAAACTAATCCCACCGTATCAAATAACCAAATTATGCCACTATTTCACCCAAGTCAATAAACTAAAGGTGTATAAAAAGCTGCTGTATGTATTGATTTGAATATTGTGTTTGATTCTTATTGTAGATCGGAGCATTGGATAAATGCACCATAGGCTGCTTGACTTGCAAGTGTTTGTTAAATGTTAGCAATAAACTAAAAGGATTCCGACACAGTGTTGACTCCTACTGTTATTGTTCTCCATTAAACAAAATCGTCATAGGTGTTTTCGTATCTGGGTTTTGATTTTTTTCGGTAGTAGATTTATTAATAATCTTTATAGCGCTCAAAACGTTGTTGTAACATACAACAAACACCTCGCAAACAGTCCTGCAGCTCAATATTGTATTAAGTTCACATGTGTATTGGCCGTTAGCATCAAATGCTAATAACAGGCGGTTTGCAAACAGTTGGCTAGCTAAAACAGTGCGTATCTGCGAATTACGAGTAGATAGAATAGTGTTTTTGGAATTAGTTTTGTTAGCTGTACATGTGCAACAGTTGAAACTATCGCACGGGGGAATACTTTAATTATATCTAAACCCAATTTAATTTAATTCTAAATAAGTTAACTTTGGAAGTTAGTACCTACTTGTTAACCTTATAATTATAATCACGTTTATAGACTGATCCAATAAATACCACCGTGCCATTAGTTATAAGAATGTAATGATAATTAACAATAATCTGTGATAGAAACTACATAATACAAAGCGTATATTATATTCAAAAATATAAGTACTTACTTGTTTTATTATTTATTTATTACACTCTCTGTGATGCAAGCGTTAAATCAATACTATATTTTAATACATCGACGTTTTTACGCCTATCAAAATAGAAATATGCAGGTATTATTCTTCGGGTTGAGTCTAATCGGGTTGAGTGGGCACGGACCCGACTATTCTCTTACTGACTATACTAAAGGTGTAAACATACAACAAACACCTCCCAAACAGTCCAGCAGCTCAATTTTGCATACGTGAGCGGGTATTGGCATTGTTATTGGGTATAGAAAGTTAAAAAAAAAAAAAAAAAAAAAAACTAAAAACCCGACTGCTTAAAAAGTAATTAACTTTTTTTATTTACAACTTTTTAGTTATTATTTTTTTAATTAGGTACATTTAAACATAACAAATCCTTTATTTTGATACCCCACACGATGGGTATGGAAGAAAAAAAATAAATATTTTCCCCACAAAATGGCGCCCAAAATCCGTCATTTTTGTTTTTTCCAATTTTAATGTAGTCAGTGACACTCGCAAGATTAAGACGAATCCATTGACATAAGAATCATCAAAATCGGCCAACGCGTTTAGTCTCTAGAACGCCACATAGGAACAAACATACATACATACATACATAGACTGATAAAGACATTACCCTCCTTCGGCAGTCGGGTAAAAACAGTCGGTTCACAAAAAAAAACAGTCGGCTAGGCAAAATAACGTGCAGTACAATCTACGTGGACCTGTAAATTATATGGGATATTGCAGGGATGACGAACCTTTATCGTACATCGTGTTTTTTTTTTATAAAAATAAATACAATAATTTGGAATTTATTAAAATTATTGATTTAATAGACTAAAAATTAAATAAACAAAAATAAGTGTGATTTTTGCTGTATAAAATTTGACTTGTAGTTGCTAAATATGTTATAAAAATAGGCTCATACTTTGATACTTTAAGCAGAATGAAATCTAAACTGGAGTCATCTGGACGTGCCCGAATAATTTTGTTGCATTCCACCACTGGTACACATAAAGCTGGTAAGCCATACCTGGGATATAAGTATAGGTTCCTAGTTCAGAATGGTGTCTGCAGAATTAGTTTTATTTTGAGAATTACAGAATTAATTTAGTTTAGTTGTTTATGAGGTGGAGGAGCTCGTGGCTAAATAATAACAGCCGCACGGGTCGATCATCAAGGTTAAGCAACGCTTGACGAGGTCGGTCCGTGGATGGGTGACCATTTCAACATATCGAGTTTCCTCCGTGCTTCGGAAAGCACGTTAAGCCGTTGGTCCCGGCTGTCATTTAAAGATCTTTGACAGTCGTTACAGGTCAGGTCAGTCAGAAACTTGAGATCTGACACCAGTCTTGCAAAGGGGTACCGTGTTAGCCAGTTACTGGGTTGTGGAAGTCAGATAGGCAGTCGCTCCATGTAAAACACTGGTACTCAGCTGAATCCGGTAAGACTGGAAGCCGACCCCAACATATTTGGGAAAAGGCTAAGCAGATGATGTGTTGTTTATGAGGTGCTACAGTTAAAACTATGCTACTCTCGTAGTTGTTGAAATTGGGCATTTCTATCGAAAATATGTGCTGAATACCAATAGGCCTATATTGGTATTGTATAGTGAAGATAGAGATAATACTACGTGCAATACAATCTACGTACTAGTACGTACCTGTGAATTAGATGAGATGTTGTTAGAATGGTCTTTGTCGAATTAATTTTGGTAGTTATGTGGTGCAAAAGTTGACACATACTAGCTAGGTGTAATTTTGCCACTTGTTGGAGTTTAAAATTTTGTTGTATAAATATGCGCTGATACAAATCTGTAATGTTAAGGCCTTATTACGCACAGATCTTAATGTAAAGATCGGGCATTTTTTTAACTGAAAACACTACGATTCCCAATTAACTTTATTTACAAAGCATCATCATCTTCATAGCCCGACTTCGCCCAATCCTGGGTCATAGGCCTATTTTGTTTGTGCCAATGATGCCCGAACTCTTGTGCCAACCTCATTCTGATTCTAGCCACGATGGTAGCAATATCTTGCGCTCACCATCGCCTTTACAAACCAGGAGTTGGTTCTTACAAAAACATCAAAGAACTATTACTTACAATATAAAAGGCTTTGCTGCCAAAAGTTATGTCAGAAATTCCTTTTAGAAAAATGGGCTTTAACACAACCTGTATTAATACTATTTTTCCTGTGTTCACAGAACCATGAATGGAATGCTCTAATGAAACACGTACTTTGTAGCAGCCCACGTATAAAAATATCCTTGTTCTTAAAGTTTTTCCTCACTGTCTGCCTTGAATACAAACTTTCGTTTCCCACATAACTCCTTACCGAGGCAGAACATTTCTAGTGTGGTGCACGTACCAGTAAGCCGAGCCGCGGTACGCAAGCCGTATTCAAAGGAGCACAGGGAGAATTCAAAGAGAGTAATAAATATATGCCCTGTAACGAGAACTAGTATTGGTATATCTTCAACTCAAACAGAAATTATGAATCGGAAAGATGTTTTGTGAATGGTGGCTTCTTTTGAGGACTCTTCTTTCGTTTTGTTTAGTTTAAAATTATTTATTTATGTTTTGGGTAGATCAGTGTTTCCCAAACATTGTTCTGCCATGGCCCGGTAATTTGCACACTGCCCCGTCGTGACCCACTTAATAATTTTAAACCCAAGCTGGTTACATTAAGTAAAATAATATAAATTTATTGTTAGTAAAAATGTTTGAATAATATTATTTCGGTATCGCCTATTTAGTGCTAAGTATGGAGCTGCTGCTTATTTTTTACTTTAGTGTCCAAGTTCGCGTATGTGGTATACGGTGCTAAAGCCTTTTCAGAAACCAGCTTTATTCGGGAGGCTGGAAATCGTCAAACCTGTGCGCGAGACATGGCTAAGAAGATGGGCCTATAATTATTCAACCGGGCATTGTCGCACTTCTAGAAGAGTACACCCCTGCACCATTCCTGCAGCGTTTTTCCTTCGAATATGACGAAATCAAACAGCTTCCAAAGGGCCTAAAGTACCGGTTTTCAACCCGTCTTCAGGAATTCGGCCGTAATTCCGTCATCACCCGGCGCCTTGTTGTTCATAAGTTGTTTCAGAGCCATCCTTATCTCGTACACACTGACGAACGGGATGTCTTTCGTCGGTATAGTGTCAAATCAATCTAGCTCTTGGGTCTCTCTTTTGTTAACATTTCACTTAAACTACTAAATTACGAATACTTACGATGCGTCGATCGATAGTAGTTATTATTTTTGAAACAAGACGGGAATGTTGCGACCGGGTATTTTATTTTGATGGCCCGGTACCGGGTCGCGACCCACCAAATGGGAAACGCTGGGGTAGATACTTTTTCTTTGATTGGAATTTTTGCAGTCACTCGTTCAATATTCGTTGATTGCTACTTACAGGCTTAACTCAACACAAATTGTTAAGTTTTATCAACTTATTCAATTATATTCGTTATAATTTACGATACAGATACAAAAAACTAAATCATTATATAATATCCATCTAAATTTCAAGCTACGTTTCAAGATATAAAAAAAAAATCTCATATATATCAAAAAAATTACTATGGGCTCAATTCGGAAAAAAAAAAGAACCAAGGCAATGTAAGTTTGCCAACGAATAAAAAGTTACCCTGTATATTGTTCCAAAGCTAGGAATACGAATAAAAAGCCAGTTAAATAAACTCAGAATAACATTTAACATCCCAATTATGACACGGGAACCAATTAACACCACGTTAACAACCTATCCACGGTCTACGGCGTAGCACGCTCGTAGCGACTCGTAGCGTTTCGTAGCGCGGCGTAGCACGTAGCGACAAACCGCATTACTCGGAATCATTCGGTGTTATTCGTGTTTACAAAACAATTTCATTCGGAGGAACAAACATTGCGACAAGGAATATACACGTGCCGAAGTTTCATTTCATGTACAGAGACACAAATTTAAAAAATATTAATAAAGTATGGATTATTTGTTGAAATTAAAATCTTTTCAAAAACATCGAAGGCTTATAGCGTGTTAGTATTACAAATGACGTAATTAAAAATTAAATTCACTAAAAAAAACATTGCGAAAATTAAAAATCTCACAATCACAAGTAGATTAATGTACCATGTAAACTACAGTTGGGTAGATCTAACTTCGAGAAAGAGGTCAACCGTAGAATCCGACTCGGCTGGGCGGCGTTCGGGAAGTTGCGCGGTATCTTCTCGTCCGCAATGTCTCAAGATAAAAGTCTATGACCAGTGTGTGTTGCCAGTGATCACCTATGGAACCGAGACGTGGTCGCTCACAATGGGCCTTATCAGAAAGCTTAAAGTCACCCAAAGGGCAATGGGGAGGGCTATGCTCGGAGTTTCCTTGCGTGAGCGCATCAGCAAAGTGAAGATATCTGCAGTAGAACCAAAGTTACCGACATGCCCGAAAAATAGCGAAACTTATGTGACAGTGGGCAGGGCACATTGCTCGTAGAACTGATGGCCGATGACCGAAATCTTCTGGAATTGCGAACGCGAACTGGAAAACGATGCGTTGGAAGGCCTCCCACTAGGTGACTGGTTAAGGTTGCGGGAATGCGATGGATGCGAAACGCACGGTATTGGTCAATGTGGTGACGCCTGGGGGAGGCCTATGTCCAGCAGTGGACGTCTTTTGACTGAAATGATGTGAACTACAAGCCCAAGCTTTTCTGAAAAGTACTTTCAGAATGCTGTTGTTGCTTTTCTGTGCGATAAATCTACAGTTCATTCCCAGGTGTGAGCCTTCTGTACATTCCTACATTTCTGGTCCATAATCGTTAGCCTGCCCGAAGTTCCAAAGCAATTGGATTTTAATTGTACCGCCTACGTTTGGCAGAACAACATCGGCGCAATTGTTCTTTATTTGTTTCATATTGAGCTAATGTTTGCCCGACCGTTTCCAATTACTTTCAGTGTTCTCTTAGTGGCAATAAAGGGAATTTGCGTAATTTTCCTTGATCTTTGACCTTTGGGTATGTATCTTTTTAAGAATTGAGAGAGTGCTGGTAGCTATGATTAAAATAAATCAGTATGCATATATACTCCATTTGAGATAACATTAGACATTTAAATAATTCCACTTTACAGCCCGTTCAAATGATTTTGACTTCTATAGCGTTGGTGATATGACAAATGGCAGCTGTATTAAACAGTTAGTTTTGGTAACAGGTTTATGCTTTTTATGCCATCCTTATATTTAGAGGATAGAACTCAAAATCGGTTGAACGGACTGTAAAAAGTTGTTGTAAACATTTCTAATATTATTTTATATGGAGTATAGACTTTTCCCAACTATGTTTGGGTTGTCTTCCAGTCAAATCAGATGTAGCTAAGTACCAGTGTACCACCTCCACAACCCAGTAACTGGGTAACACGATACCCCTTGGCAAGACTAGTTTTTCTGGATTCTGACTATCCGTAATCACTGTTAAGTGTTAAAAATAGAGTAGTTGACTGAAAATTTATTTTTGTCCGTCAGGTAGATTAATAAAAAATATTGGACACGTATTTTTTCTTTTTACACGTAAACATAAAGTGACGACGATACAGTACGTTGAAATATTGTGTGACGTCACGGTGTGCTATATACTGACAAAGTGACGACACAAGACCCCCCCGTTAATTTTTATGCGCTTTATCTTTGTCAATCTTTTACTATTTGATATAGCAAAAAATACGGGTCTAATATTATTTGATAATCTCGCTGACGGACTAAATAGAATTATATTTTGTCTACCCAGGCTACATCCTTATGACAGCCGGGGCCAATTTCGAGGCATAGAAGAATCTCGGTATGTTATGACATCTACGGACCGACCTCGGAGAGCGTTACTTACTTTAGCTTTGATTAAAACAGCAAAATAAAAATAAAAATACTTTGTTAGTGATTAGCCGTATCCTGCAGCACTCAGGGGAAATAATGGCTTGCACTATTCACAGCGGAAGCTACAACGCCACTAAAAATAGAAAGCACCTCGTATTTTTCCTTATAAAAAAGCAAAACTCACACCATTTTTATACTTAATCAAAACCAGAGGCGTATTTTGCTCTAACTTTTCAAATTAAGATTCGTTCGCGATACATCGTCAAGTAAATAACATAATAAATAACTCTGACGAGAAAGTGGCGGGAACTCCAAGTATGAAAACAAACAAAATCAAGATGGCGCCTGTTTGACAGTTGGCGACACGACTTCACTCTTCCCTACCTCCATTCTTCTTCACGTTTCGTTTTCGTAGTCAACAACTTATTCAATACAAAAATATTTCATTTCCCTTTTTTGTGTATTTTCCCAGTTTGCCGATTGTTTTCCGATAAGTCTGGCTCGTTTTGTGTGCGATCATTTTCGCCCTTTCGTATTTAATATTTTATTATTTTATTTAATATAATTTAAACGTGTTTTGTTATTTTTGGTTTATCTAAAAATAAAATGTTTTTTTTTTATATAGAATAATTATTTAATACCTTTTTACTTTTATTTCTTTATTTGGTTTCCGGTTGTGTATCATTTTATCTGGTGGTTATACACGTATTTTGTGACAAGGAATTACCAGTTTTGCAATATATTGTATTTATAAATTGTCTCTTATTGGGAATTGATGTCTCTAAAAACTCTCTTGATTGAACGAATCATCTCAATGACTCAAACTAAACAGAAAATGAACAACTGCGCCTTCATCATTCAATCAAAAGAAACTAAGATAGGGACCCTTCAATCAATTATATAAAAGCGATAGAAGATAATTCAATTAGTTTTATCATTTCATAAAACATTTTACGTCCCGAAAATAAAACCGTTTCATTCAAAGCGAGTGACGCAAAATTTTATGACGAAGTCGAGACAAAAAGGTATGAAATGGTCAGGAAACATGCTTTCGTATTGGAAATGGAAAATGTTTTCAATTGAAAACTGTTTGAAAATTTCAATAGAACACAACATAAGTTAGACGTACCGAGGAGCTCGTGGCTAAATAATAACAGCCGCACGGGTCGATCTTCAAGTTTAAGCAACGCTTGACGAGGTCGGTCCGTGGATGGGTGGTCATTTCAACATACCGAGTTTCCCCCGTGCCTCGGAAAGCACGTTAAGCCGTTTTGTTCCCGGCTGTCATTTGAAGATCTTTGACAGTCGTTACGGGTAGTCAGAAGCCTGAGATCTGACACCAGTCTTGCCAAGGGTGCCAAGTATCGTGTTACCCAGTTACTGGGTTGTGGAGGTCAGATAGGCAGTCGCTCCATGTAAAACACTGGTACTCAGCTGAATCCGGTAAAACTGGAAGCCGACCCCAACAATAATTGGGATAAAGGCTAGGCAGATGATGATAAGTTAGACGTACCATTTAGCTCTCAAATAAATACAACAAACAATTTCCTGGCAGTTCGAATTCTCAAACATTAATTCCCAAAGCCTTAACACCACCGATAAAAATTCAATATCGATTTTATCTATATTTTATAACATCCCTCTTCGCTAATCCCTAATTTTACACCCATAGAGTAGGTCGTTCCTTTGACGGGCGCAAGAGGGCGCTTCAGCGTCAAGTGCTAAACAAAACGAGGGTATCCATGTACAAGGTGGCGTCTTCGATATCATCTCAAGTTGCTGTGGCCGCGATATTTTTTCAGTGACCCACTTTCTTCACGATTTTTTTAGCTGAGGCCAAAATGTTTCGGATATTCTTTCGACGAGGTTCGTTTCAGTGAGTTATGTATGTACGTGATGAGGATTAAAAGAGGTAGTGACATCAGGGTTTTTTGTTGTCAGTTTTAATGCGACGTAATGTTGGCTAAATGCAGAAAATATGTCTGGTTTTGTAAATGTGAAATAATTTTATAGTTCATTTGTAGCATCATCTAGCTGGCTGAAGGATGAGAGCCTCCAAAGTTAAACTGAGTGGACATATATTTTATATTTTTATTTGTAGTCGAAAATGTGTTCGTTTGGTGTGGTTTGGCTAGTTTAACGAAATTATCAGATAATACTCCATAATTATAGATAAGTGTATCAAACTACCTCCTGTACAAACTACCAAACAATTGTGGTGTACATAATTACAGTATTGATCTAAATCATTATTGACAATCAGTGGTTCAATAAAAAGTTTTTTAAGCTATTGCTTTATTAAAAAAAATATGTTAACCATATATGATTACTTGTAATAAGAACATTCTATATTTAAGTTCTTCTTAGAAAATTGGAATTTAGAATCCGCCATAGATTTTTTTTCTTTTTTGTTTATATGCCCTTTGTGTTCAGCTTTCTACAGGCCTGAATTCATATGTACCAGTATTTTATTTTCAAATTAAGGCTTTTAGCGTAGCGCCAGTTTTTAAACTCGCCAAACACCAGCTGTGTTTTACGTGATGCTGCCTCAAAGAGATGAAACATACTGAAATGTACTTTGAAAAAGTTTCATTTCATGTACCACCTTTTGTGTAAGTTTGGCTTCATAATACACTAGAATCAACTTGGTTTACAAACTTCGGGTTCTATATTAAACTAACAGGTTTACCTTTTGTGTAAGAAAAGTCACCACAACGCTTTTGTAATGACGAAATGGAAATTTACTGAAAGAGAAACAGTCTAAGGAATTTTCCGTTGCATTTCCACTGAAAAACCACAGCGTAAAAATTGTAGCACCATAAACAAGTGAGGACTATCCATTCTTAATGGAGTGTGGCTCGACATACAAGCTTAGTTTCCGGGCTTCGCTCAGCGAGACTTGACCCTCGCTGACCCAAGGTCGAGGTTGGCCATTGTTGCTCATCTTTTGTTCCGACTCACACGCGCGATTATGTAGCAGAATGTTTATAGGTCAACCGGGTATACCAAGCTACTTTATATAAAAGCCGCGATCTCTTCGAGACGACTTCCTTTCGGCTTTGAAAAGGAGGCAATGCGGTTGTTACCGGTAAAATGGAAGGCACTGGGTTATGTATATGAGTGAGCATGCGTTGAATATTTAATTTCTGAGTGAAATGGGAATCCATACTTCCATACTAATTTATGAATGCGAAAGTAACTCTGTCTGTTACCTTTTCACGCTTAAACCGCAGAAACGATTTAAAAAAAGTAGGGGATAGTTTGAGACCCTGGAAAGGACATAGGATAGTTTTTATTCCGGAAATCATCCTATAGGCACCCCTATGGCAGGGGGCTAGACGTTTGTATGGTGAACTAATAATTTCTCAAGTAAGGTGGCCCATATACCTATAATATTATGGCGCTATTTAAAAAAAATGCCTATTCAAAGTACTAATGCTACGCAGAAGAAGTCGCGGGCAACAGCTAGTGTATTATAATCTGGGTGTAGAAATGTTCTTTTCACATTTTACTTTTGAGTGAATCATTTTTGACACAAATAGGGCCTGGGTAGTCCGATGACATGGTAAGGGCCGTCGATGTCCGCTGGATACGAGAAGCACAGGAATGGTAGACGTGGCGACGCGACGTTTGGGAGAGGTCTATGTTCAGTAGTGTCGTCTTTCGACTGAAATTTATTTATTGCAATTACTCCCTGCACTCACAGTTTGACCCAACACGTGCAGAGAGTCAGTTACATAAGATGAAATTATAGAATTACATAAGACGAATTATATAAATAATTTAAAATTCACACAGATTAAACACAGGCAAATCAATTAAAATTACATTAATACAAACCATAATTCAATAAATAATAAGTATTCCATAAAAAATTATTCAACAATTCAATAATAAAAAATCAAACATAACTTAAATTTAAGTTTTTAAGCTGACATGGTCACAATCATTAGAATTAATATTTGTTTCGGGATATTTACCATGTATATTTTGTATTTCGTTGAGAGCTCGATATTTCGGCACCGTTACAGTGTCGAGTAACTAGTGAGAAAAGTTCTGGTAGTAGCGGCATCGTGCGTGAAAAACGAGTGAGGAAGAGGGTAGACAGATATGTCAGCTCGTAAATATCACCCACCCGCAAAGACTTTAGTTCTCGTGATCATGGCGCTTGTAACGGTGCCGAAATATCGAGCTCTCAACGAAATACAAAATATACATGGTAAATATCCCGAAACAAATATTAATTCTAATAACTTAAATTTAGTAATAATTCAATAATAACAATTTCATAATAATAAAACAACAATAACAATTTCATGATAATAATTTAACAATATTCAATAATTTCCAGATTTTTTGAGTTAACTCATTTAGGGCCGATTTTTCAATAGTCTGTTAACTTTTAACTGAGGAATAAAAATGGCGGTTTGACAGCTTTTTTATAGAAAATATGTCAAAAGGCCATTTTTATTCCTCAGTTGAAAGTTATCAGACTATTGAAAAATCGGGCCTTAGTCGCTAAAACACTCTTTGCAACCCTTTAAAAATACACGCACATTGGAGTGGAATATGTCCACATCTGGATGCTGAGCAGTCAGGGTGTTGAGCAATGAAACAGCTTGATTTGATGCCGCATATTGTGCGGTACGAAATGATGATGAAATTGCACCATTTTTGGTTGTAGATCTTTGACAGTCATTATGGGTAGTAGAGTGTCGTAACCCAGTGAATGGGCTTGAAGGTCAGATAGGCAGAAGCCCCATGTAAAATACTGGAATTCAGATAAATCCGGTTGGACTGCAAGCCGACTCCAAATAATGTAGTTGGCAGATGATGATTTTTGAGTGAACCAACCATTGTCAATTAAAATCACAACGCAATGCAATAATCACTTAAAATAATTGCATTTTTGCCTTCAGTTTTATAGTTCCCTCCGATTGAATAAAAACTTGACTGTAGAAAATATCGGTATGCTGACACTTGATACATCGCGAGCGTCCTCGAATCGGCGAGTGATTACCGTTCACTCGACGCATGCCACTCGCTGCCTCTCAATGACTCGGAACTGCTCGGCAACACTCGGATAGACTCGGATACTCGAACGGCTTTACTAAAACCCACAGACTATTCTCAACGTTTTATAGACGCTGCAAGAGTCGTAAAAAAGTTAAGTTTATTGATTGAAATTGCTTGTCTGTGCCAATTCCTGAGTCTGAAGTTCTTTAATGATTCCTCTGCATCTCGAAAAGGGAAGGTGAAAATTTGATAACATCGAAAATACTTCTGAAAAATATCAGAAACCGTTTGGTCAGGAATCCACTTTCAGATATCTAAGCAGGACACTTAGCGTGCAGCGCCGTTAATTTTCATATAAACAATTTTCCCCCTGAATATGCTTGCTCAAAAACCGTCCCAGCTCCCCCATAGAGGGGATCCTTTGTAAATACTTAAAATGTTACTCAACTTACTTAAGAAACATTATTTCCTAAAGGAGGGAACATTGCCGCGCAACTATGTAAGTGTCAAGTGAGTTATTAAAAACTTGGTAGGTTCGCCTATAGCAACGATGCAGTAACTGTTCACAATATTTACTGTACATAATATCTATCTCATTTATGCCGTTTTTGGGACAATCCTACAACACTATTCCCAATAAAGCATACACCTGCTACTCCTAAAAGCCGAAATCTACAGTGGTGACCACCAGAAAAGCAGCGAGCCAATGAACTTCGACGAATAAATACTAAAAAGCATGAAAATGCGAAGAGTTTCACATTGATGATGAATATCACGATATAAAACTTCAATTGCAATAGCTCCCGCCATTTCCAATACCCGAATACTGGTTAGGAAGGAATAAAGAAGATTTTAGCACTCATAATAAAAAAAAAGTTTCTCGTTCGTGTGCGTCGACGTCGAAATTGAAAGTGACAATAAATAGTGAAGTCCCTGCAACTATTCGCACTACGAGAGGCATATTACATTTACTAGACTAGATACTTTCATCTGAGGATTGAATAAATCCATTCAAAGACAATTTTTTGAGGTTTCGACGATACTTCGATTTCTGGCTGTCTGGAATTTGTAATTCGTTTCCATTTAGTAAGAATCTCTGAAAATAGACAAAGTAGTCTAGAATGTTTTAGATTTAGAATGTTAATTTAAATTTATTGAGAAGTCATGGTTGGAGCCTAATTCTGTACAAAAAAAAAAAACTTATACAATCACGCCTTTTATCCATGGGAGTAAATAGAAATTATAGAACAACCCTGCTTCGATCCTTACACACTTCTTTTGCTTCGTTTACGTACATACATCCACCCAAACAAACACTCCAGTTTAGAAAAAAAAATGAGTCATAATTGTAACATAAATCCCAAAATAATAAATGTGTTTTCTCTTCCCCAGGTAAGTACGTCAACAATGCAGACTTCGGAACAATAAGTACGTAGAATTACCATAACGATAGCACAGAACCCGATGGCCGCCATTATCGGAAACGATTATCAAAATGAATAATGCAAATAAAGGTCCTTTGATATTATTTTCGTCGTTGAATATTGTTATTAAAGTCATGTCGTAATAACCAGGACAACAATAGCCGTTGGCTTCGATATTTGGTAAGCAATGGCCTTTGTTATCCGATGTCTTTTATTGCTATTGAATTCTATAGGCAGGTAAAAAAAAAAATGCCCATTAGAGTTAATTGCACAAGTTTGTAAATAAAAACTTCATTTCAAAGTAACATTTTCTGAAAATCACATTCTAGGACATTTCAGTTTCCACCATAAGTGTTTCAAGCAACAAATGTGAAGAGAAGTATGAATGAATTGAAGAAAAACATATTTTTATGCTCAAGTTTTTCTGAGTAGCGTTGCAATTAGTGCAACGGCCGCGCTAATGAGAGCTTCGCCGCCATCTTAATTCACACCTCACATTACAAAATGGCGGCCCTTCGGAACACACCACCATTATGCATCCACTCGCGAATTTCCAGAAAATATGAGGGAACTTTATCAAGCTCGTGAATATTTATAATGTTACGAGAGTACGAGACCCATCCGACGACCTTTGAAAGAAGAGAACCGGGACAGTTAATTCTCGACGTTCAACGCAATAGCCCGATTCGATTGGCTTAATTGAATTAATTACTATTTCACTGCGAGTCCGATTTAATTATCATTTATTTCCTCGGAATCGTGGTATTCTTTGTTGATAGCAATTAAACGTGTAAGTAATCCTTTGGATTAATGAGAGGTGTTCGTGTAATTTACTGTGTTTGGGATGTGGCTCGTGTTTATTCGGCGTTACTTTTTGTGTTTTGCTGAAATATACTTACGTTTCATTTTTTTTTTAATAAGAGATGGAAAACGGGGATCGTAGAGGTGGAAAAAAAAAAGGCTGCCAGTTTAAAATGGGATTGGGCGGATCACGTCAGCCGCATGCACAGTGACCGCTGGTCAATAGCCTCCACAAATTGGATGCCTAAGGATGGACGGCGCCGCCAGAAAGAGTTGGTGAGATGTCTCATACACTTACTGCAAGGACCAGCCCTGAGGTGGTTTAGGAAAAGAATACTTGGAAGAATTTGGGGGAGGCCCTTGCCCAGCAGTGGGACAGAGTAGGCTAATATTTATAAAAAAAGAGATGGATAAAATTAATTTCTAGATATCGTTACGGTTTTGGTCTACAAGGAAGGGTTTTATTTAAGGAAGTGTCGCACATATCTTCGTTTAATTTAATGGTTCATTGTTTATGCAAATGCTCCACTATCCAATTTTCTTCATAACATAGAACCAATATTGCATGATTTTGAATCTTGAACAAGATATGACATACGTAAACGAAAATTAATTATTATATCATTTATTCGGTTCTGCTCTCATGAAATTATGCTCAGGCGGAAGTGGAAGCGAGATAGAATATGCTGTGCTTATCTACTTTGAACCATATTTATGGTTTTAAAGTTAGGTGTAGACGTGTGTCTTATCATAGATTCCCACACGTTTTCTGTGTATAAGTTAGGAAGAAAATTCTTTTTTCAAATAATCAATTGATTTTTAGGGTTCCGTACCCAAAGGGTAAAACCGGGACCCTATTACTAAGACTCCGCGATCCGTCTGTCTGTCACCAGGCTGTATCTCATGAACCGTGATAGCTAGGCAGTTGAAATTTTGACAGATGATGTATCTCTGTTGCCGCTATAACAACAATTACTAAAAACAGAATAAAATAAATATTCAAGTGGGGCTCCCATACAACAAACGTGATTTTTTTGCCGTTTTTTGCAATAATGGTACGGAACCCTTCGTGCGCGAGTCCGACTCGCACTTGGCCGGTTTTTTCACATTACAATACTAAAATTCTTTAATTTTAATATTAAAATAATATGGAAAACTAAAGGAGATAACGCATTTACTACTGACCATCAATGACTGTAAACGAGTTACTATAAACTAGCTTAATTTTCTTATAACCGTAAATTAAATCCATCGAAATCGAATTGCGTAGATCGAAAAACGATGTTATCAGTGCAAATTAATGCTGGTACTTAACTTAACCCTTTTCTCGTCAGATGGTCTATTTTGGGAAGACTCTAACTATTATTCCTTGTCCCTTATCGATTTACAGTGCCAGGCTGCCTCATTTTTTTTTCTGTAGAAATCCTTCTAAATACCTTATGTGTGAGTAAGGTGCAATGCTTTGTAACTCTTCTTCAACTCAATACATGCGACTTCTTCACCATTTTCAGAACTATGCACAAGTAATTTAAAACTACCTCATTTTCGCGCAGAGTTTTCCGACTCACCGCTTCTGTAATAAATTCGTTACTCCCAACGCTCCAACAAAATTCACACAGTAAAACAAATAACTCTAAACTTATTTAAAAGAGGACGAAAAGTAACTCAATTGTTATTAAAACGGGTCATTCTTATCTGTTTTAGCGGTGTCGGTCCTTTACGAAAATAAAACAAAAGAAGTTCCAAATTAAACTTTCCTGAAAATATAGGGTGCGATCCTTTTGTCGGCATAATCGAGGGGCGTGGCGGGTCCCGATCTTTACTCCCGACCCTAAATTATCTCGCTCCAATGGTTCCAGATAAAGATTAAACTATAAAACGAGCCTTTGGAACGTTTCTTAGTGTTTTATAACTTTTTTTGTTCCTCAATACCTGCAAGGATTTTTCCTTTAAATTAAGAAGTTTCAACTTGGTGGGTGATTTTTTATCTGTTTTCGACGTTTTTTGTTGGCGATAGATTGATAGCTTTGTGGAAGTTTTGGTGAACATTAATTATGTAACTATCTACCTTTTATCTTTATACCTGAAGTGTCGTAAAGTTTTCTAAAATTCGTTGTGATAATTAACGTAAAAGGGGCATCTATGTTCTTACTCCGCTCCTTTGAAAGAGCTGACTATCTACAAAGCCATCCGTTTAATCTCATTTTCACATGTACTGACTGGACTATGTTCCGGAATACCGGAATTCCGTCGAACATCGGAGCTTACAACGACCCTACATGCCATACGAGTAGTAATTCTGTTTTGAATGGTTCAGGGAAAAGAAGAGACAATGATATAAAGATCCATATTCGACTCTTTTATTTTTCCCCTCCATTGTCTGCTTGCCCTCCTTTTATCGATTGCTAACAACTGTAACAGACCTCTCGTGAATGAAACTATGGGCGATGAATCTACTGGGGTATTAAACACTTTATGCTGGCTTTGTCCTGCGAATTTATTTGCTTGCAATAACTAGGTTTAGGATCCTAACAGAACGTTTACTTAGATTAAAAAGTTTCTTTATTTGAAAATGGGCAAGGTTAACTTTATTTATGTGCAAAAGACTTATAAATTCGTGAGGCAGTTTTAGTATGAGTCACATGAGGGCACATAATTATCAGAGCAGCAAATCTGAGCTCGCAACCGCAATGAGGAGCCATCGAATGCGGTCGCTGTGGTCGAAATCGGCTAGTTGGCAACATCAACATCATGATTGCTACAAAACATCATCATGATTTCAGCAAACAGTCGTGTTGCACTGCTGGATATATGCCACCCCCTTGTGTCGCAACTTACATTCATACCTACTCACACTAAAAATCCAAGCTTTTATACCACTATTCAAAAATGTTTTCATGTCTTGTTAATTCCTTGTTTATTACCTACACGTAAGGGCTATTATAAACAACAATATAATTACGTCATTTCCTATTAAATGCAGGTACCAGTTAAATCAGTTACCGGATCTAATTAGTACTAACTCGATCTGTTCATACTTGAGCCGAATCTGATTAGCGAGGCGGGAAATTCAAACCGGATGGTCGCATCACCACTAGACGGCGCCACTTGCAATATAATTTACTGTGTTAATTGCTGATATACTATTTAAGAATGTTGGTTACTGCTCTACGTATAAATTGCACCATCTGCATATCTACATCATGGAACTTAGATGCAAGTATGTTTACATAAAGGGACTTGTTAAAATTAAATTAAATTTATTCATCGAACAACATGCTCCATTCTTTTTTAGTCGAAACACACACATAAAGGGAAATCTCGGACAACTGAAAAACATCCTACGAACAATTACTTCATTCTGATTGAGTTGCATGTACTCGTACGATCTACTTGTGTCTCATCCCATACAAGGAAACCGTGCCGAAGTACTGTACTGATTATACTGATTATTTTTTGTACATTGATCGCGTTCGGTTCCGTAACATAGAACCAATATTGCATGATTTTGAATCTTGAACAAGATATGGCATACGTAAACGAAAATTAATTCTTATATAATTTATTCGGTTCTGCTCTCACGAAATTATGCTCAGGCGGAAGTGGAAGCGAGATAGAATATGCTGTGCTTATCTACTTTGAACCATATTTATGGTTTTAAAGTTAGGTGTAGACGTGTGTCTTATCATAGATTCCCACACGTTTTCTGTGTATAAGTTAGGAAGAAAATTCTTTTTTCAAATAATCAATTGATGTTTAGGGTTCCGTACCCAAAGGGTAAAACCGGGACCCTATTACTAAGACTCCGCGATCCGTCTGTCTGTCACCAGGCTGTATCTCATGAACCGTGATAGCTAGGCAGTTGAAATTTTGACAGATGATGTATCTCTGTTGCCGCTATAACAACAAATACTAAAAACAGAATAAAATAAATATTCAAGTGGGGCTCCCATACAACAAACGTGATTTTTTTGCCGTTTTTTGCAATAATGGTACGGAACCCTTCGTGCGCGAGTCCGACTCGCACTTGGCCGGTTTTTTCACATTACAATACTAAAATTCTTTAATTTTAATATTAAAATAATATGGAAAACTAAAGGAGATAACGCATTTACATTGATCGCGTTCGGCTCCGTTACACGGATATATATGGTGATCTATCTAACGCCGTGGAACGGAACCGATTTAACGATTTACAAAAAATAATCAGATGAAAAACGCTAGTTACGTCGGCACGGTTTCTTTGTATGGGATGAGGCATCTGTATGCTAGTATTATATTTTGTTGCCTGTACAACCAGTCACGAAATTGTCCACTATGTGAATCTTCTTCTAATATTAACTCGTGAAATATAGTTTAAGTTCCTTTTAGTTAATTTTAAATAAAATCCCTTAGTCGCAATTTCACCAAATTGACACTTGGTTTTTGGCTTGTTACCAAAACCCACGTATCAATTCTGTGAAATCGCTTTAACGTGGTCTCGACCTTACAAAATCTTCGACCAACACCACTTTCAATTAAAACAATCACCTTACAAGCCCTTACAAGCCCTTATCTGACCAACATCGTTAGCAAACATCGGTGTCACTCCAAGTACCGTCCATCGATAGAACTGAGCATAAACACATATAATACGGACGTAAACAAACAAGTGGATGCAATATCTCGGCAATTACAGCCGAGCGCCAATCTCCAATATCCGGCAAGCACAATCAAGATGGCCGGCTTCCGGCGGCCATGTTGCTACGGCACACCAATACACCAATCTGTTCACACCCTGTATGGGCTTAGTTTTTAGTCATTAAATATGGTTAGTGACCGGTCGAGTACTTTTGTCCAGCAATGGTATTTTTCGGCAGAAATAATAAAAACCGGCCAAGTGCAAGTCGGACTCGCGCACGAAGGGTTTCGTACCATTATCGCATAAAACGGCAAAAAAAACACGTTTGTTGTATGGCCCCACTTAAATATTTATTTTATTTGGGTTTTAGTATTTTTTTTTTTTTTTTTTATTATTTTTGATAGGCTTGCGCTTGACCACTATCTCACCTGATGGTAAGAGATGATGTGGTCGACGATGTAGCACGCTTACTAGAAGAAACCTATTCACTCTTGACTTAAAGACTCCCAGGTTATAGCTATCAGGAAATACAGACTCTGGCAGGGAATTCATCATTTGTGAAAATAGAGATAGACAGACAGTCAGACGGACCGCGTAGTCTTAGTAATAGGGTCCCGTATTTACCCTTTGGGTACGGAACCCTAAAAAGATGGTGATGAGTTTATTAATGAAAAGGACAGATGAATAATAAGTTGACGCGGTGTAACATTTATTTTTTGTTAAATATTAATTGGGGTTCGGTATAAAATTCCAGCAGCAGAAGGCAGTTATGAACGAATATAAAAATTCTCATTGTTAATCTGGCTTTTTGCCAAAGGTTTTTCAATTTTACTCGCAACAATTTGCAATAACTTATTAGTAGAATATGTTTTGTGTAACAATTTTATGTTTTTTAATTAACATTTACATTTTATAGAAAACTTTGATATTGGTTAGCTTACTTACTTCGTTTTACTTAGCTAACTTAAATAGAAAGCAACTACTAACCTATATTTAAACTTTTACCCAGCATAAATACCGTTAAACGTTTATAGGGTTTGTCCTAAGGTCAGGGGGGTGACCAAAAGCTCTTAAAGTAAGGTTATTTTGTGATCGTGTTAGTGACAGATGTATACAAGTCATGTACATCTGTCCCTTACACGCACTCAAAATAACCTTACTCTAAGAACTTATGGTCACCCCCCAGAACAGGCGCGATAGCTGCAAAGAACACTTTTACAGTAATAGGTCCCTCATAGAGGTAAATAGGTAAGAAGCATAAAGGTGCTTTTCCAACAGAGTCGTGCGAGGTATCCAAGAAGAGCGAGGGTAGTTATGCTGTGAAAATGTGTGATAGTTTTCACCAAAGCTGCGTGATGAGCTTACTAGGGGCGTGAATTCGTAGCAACACTGTGAAGCGGTGTGTAGCTGAGTGGTGCGAGAATCCGTAGCGGACGCTTTTCAGTTTTGCGTACACAGGCTTCTCAGTACCCAATTATCGCTCGTATCTTTCACACACAGCCCTTGCACACATTCCTTGCTCGCATTCCTCACCCTTATCTCTTGGCTCTTTCGTTTGTACAAATACCTAGTACCGCAATAAGCACTAAGAAAATGAAGTGATCCCATTGGTGGACTTTTTCCTTGCGAACCGCCAGGCCATCTTAGTAGAAAAGCGCCTTAATACTTGTTGAAGCCACGTCATTCTCGACAAGACGTCGGGTTTCATCCGGCATCGGTTTTCATACAGTTCAAGGTTCTCGGGAATATGATATTTCTGCGCTCGGAGAGTTGCTACGACTTTTATGAGAGACTGTTCAAGATGTGGTTACTTGTGCTAAGGGTTTGTTTGTAAGGTCAAGCGGTTAGGGTAAGTTTCAGTTTTGTTTGATATTACTTTGTAGGCTCGTTGGTAGTTTCCTTACCGGTCTTGCTTTTACATTTTGGGAAAGACAGAAGGTTTGTTACACTTTACAGAATCTTGTATGCATACTAGATTATTAGTTAGCGTACATATTTTTTTTTAAGGGTGGAGAAATGCTCATGCATACTGCGCTACCACGGGGAGATAGCGCAGTTATGTAGGACTCTAACCCACTAAAACTCCACGGTGTTCTCCTTGCCGCGTATGGCGGGAACACGGGTACGCGTTAGCACTCACCGCGAACCCACCGCGGCTGTCCGTCACCGGACCCTCGTCTGGGGAGTAACCCCCATCACCGGCGCACCATAACACTGTGCGCCGTGAACACCCCAGGGACCAAACCAGCACATGGGTGCCAGACGACCCCGTGTATGCACCCTTGGTCCCTTTGTGACGGGTCAGGGTCAATGGCCCCGCCACCTACCATTTTTCGTCCGCAGGGGATAATGAGAGCGGCGCACCTCAATACCGGCACTCCTCTCCCGCCGCGGCCTCCAACCCTCAGCCGCGATATTGTATGGGTATGGGAGACCCCATACGACATCGCGGCCCGCCTCAGTTGCGATGTCGCCTAGGCAGCACCGCAACTTACCTGTTGACTACGTCGTCGGCTTATCGCCAAAAGCCCTGACGAGCGGCCCCTCCTCGGGTTCCTCTTCGCTTCACCGTGGGTGACCAAGCCACGGTTACTGAGCCCCCCCGCCTCGACAATGCGGGAACCCACCGGGAGGGGATTAGTTAGCGTACCTACCTACTGAAAAATATCAAGGATTAAAATCATTTTCATCTAGCTCTAGACTGAGGGTACCTGAATAGATCTGCAAAACAATTTGTTATTATAACTTAATTTTATCCGCTCCTAGACGAGACTGAAACAAAGCGGCTGCCTCATTTATTCAAAGCCTTTAAAGATTAGTTACCTAGTTATTTAAGTAGGTATATAAATCAAGGGGAGTCCAGACCGGGCTATTCGACGGAACATTACGTATCGCTCGTGTACATTAGTCTTATTTGTTACCTGGCTATTCGTTTAGTATTCGCAGAAAATAAAATCAAAATGCCCTTTATTCCACTAAAAGAAAGAAAGAATGAAAGAAACCACATTTATTTGTACATAAGAAAAAACGAAAAAAAAAACAACAATATAAAAGAGTGAAAACTATATAAAACTTAATTAACAGATTCACTGTCCACGTAGAAAAATAATAGTGAAAACAATTACAAATACCATATGTGTGTATGGGACAGTGAACATGTTAGGTATAAAACACGTTAAAAATAGGCGACTACTACGAATAGCGATGACAAACGTTTGATAAAAGATAGGACAAGAAGGAAGTAACAGACTGAGAAGAAGAGCTAAAGATTTATTTTAGAAGTATTAGCAATATTTTTTTACGTATTGTATTCGCAGAACACATCACTTACCATGGTGAGATAGTGTATAAATCTACAATCTAACTTGCCATGACCTGGTTCTCAAATAAAAAACAGGAAAACACCACAGCCAGATATATTTGTTGTTACGACAACCATCAAACCAGCAGAACTATTAAGACGGAACCACACTTGTGTGATGTGGCGTGGCGTGGCGCGGGATCCACCAATCCAATGACTCTGTTTCAGCATACGTCATAATACAACGAGTTTTGTAGCCAATCAACTGCGTCAGAAGGCGCCACGCCACGCCACGACACGTAAGTGTGGTTACGTTTTTATTGAGAACCACCCGACCGGCAGAACCATACATACAAATAAAAACAACGCATACTTCCTTTTTCTAGTAAAGAGGGTTTGAGTCAAGTCAACCCTTCACCTCTTGACCCTAGGATAAGAGCATCTTTTCTTACAATAATATATAGTAAACAGCATACTGAAGTATAAGAAACTACTTCTGCTCGCGGCTTCGCCCGTGTAAACAGTGTTTTATCATCCCAAGGGTACACACTACCGGGATAAATATTTTTTGAATTAACTCTATTTATTTATTAATTTTTGGATAACATTTTTTTTTTAAATTATTTACGTTTAAACATTCAAGTGTTATATATTTTTGAAATCACCTCTTAAAATACTTTATTTTGATACCCCACACGAGGGGGCCGGAAGAAAAAAACCGGCCAAGTGCGAGTCGGACTCGCGCATGAAGGGTACCGTACCATTATCGCAAAAAACGGCAAAAAAACACGTTTGTTGTATGGGAGCCCCATGTAAATATTAATTTTATTCTGTTTTTTTAGTATTTGTTGTTATAGCGGAAACAGAAATACATCATCTGTGAAAATTTCAACTGTCTTGCTATCACGGTTCATGAGGTACAGCCTGGTGACAGACGGACAGACAGACAGACAGATCGCGGAGTCTTAGTAATAGCGTCCCGTTTTTACCCTTTGGACACGGAACCCTAAAAAAATCGGCCAACGCGTTTGGTCAAACGTGCATACATACATACAAACTTACATACACAGACTGATAAACGCATTATCCTCCTTCGGCAGTCGGGTAAAAATATCCTATGTCCTTTCCAGGATCTCAAACTATATCCATACCAAATTTCATCTAAATCGGTTTAGCCTTATATTGGTGAAAAGGTACAAACAAATAGAGTTATTTTCGCATTTATAACATTTGTACCTGTACGAGTAGATGGATGTTTACCATCCCTTTGTACGTCACAAACATTACCACACTCCATGTTTCCCTTTAATACTGAGGCAACAATCCTGTGGAACTAAAAACAAAAGTTCGTTGGTTGTTCGCTGCTGTGTCGATCAATTTAATACAGTCAGCTTTAAAAATAGCGAAACGATTCAGTGCAATAAAAGTTTTCAGATTGTAGTAAACAGTGTGAGCGAGCACTGAGTATTTCAATTAACTAAGAAAATGTTTAATATAAAATTAAGGTTGGTATCTAAATAAAAAGGCCGACTGGCAATGGTTGTTAAGTAATCTTGTTATACTGTATATGTTATATGGTAGGTAAGTTATATGCTAAATTTAGTCTTACCGATTGTTTTTAACCGACTTACCAAAAAGGAGGAGGTTCTATGTTTGACATTATGTATGTTTTTTTTTATATCTGAACAGATATCTCTGTCAATTGTGGAGATATAGAACAGAACTCTTCATTAAGTAACGGCAAATCTCTCGGTTAGTTTATTGTTTATACCATTTCTTAACATAACATCACGCCAGTAAACTCTAAAGAGGTACGCAGATGTGTACAGTTCACCTTGGTACACTCTCATTTCACCGGTTATGTTAAGTTTCAGGATATTCAGGTAATCTATTCTGGCATTATAGGTACCTAGGTAAGTAAAGTGAAAAGTAAACAATATAAAACCTTTTTGCAAAAAAATACTACCGACTTCCAAATAAGAAAACTACAAAGTGAAAAATAACTTTGTTTTGGAAGTCGATGTCCATAACGCAAAAAAATGGTACCTACCTAAGACACTGATTTTTCACTTTGTAGTTTTCTTATTTGGAAGTCGGTAGTATTTTTTTGCAAAAAGGTTTTTTTGCGAATGTATGAACATTGTAGGCCTTCAAGATTTCTAGATGCTTGTTAAGATTTGTTAACTTTTTATTTCGTTTATATAATCTTTTCTTTTTAGTTTCTTACGACTTATTGTCAGGCATACGTTGTCCCCCCTTATCTTAGCACTATTGCTTTTACATGGAAATATTGTAAAACCAAACCATTTTTTAAAAGAGTAACCGTGGAGTTTCTTGCCGGTTCTTCTCCATTGGATACGACCAACCCGAACCGTGCACCTTATGTCGACGTTTTATAAGTGCCCATATAGGGCTAAGTGAAATAAAAAAAAAATATTTTGATTTTAATCCATTCTAATTTTAAATGCAAAAGTAATTATCTGTCTGTTACCTTTTAAACCTAAACCGCTAAACGGATTTAGGTAAAACTTGTCACAGGGTTAGACCTGGATTAGGTCATGGGATGGTTTTATTCTGGTTGTATATTCTTGGGATGACAAAAAACAGAAGCTATTATTTCATAAGTGAGTGTTTAGAGTTATCGTATAGTGTACATTCATGTAAATTGCTGAGGAATTTCTTGTGCCACTTCTTCTTCGGAGGTAAAACACTAAAATATGGTAACAGGCCTTCAAAACATCAGATTTGGGAATATAAATGTCCTGATTTGAATAATTGACTTTCGAAGTTTAATCTTGAATTCTTGTGTCGTGCAGATTTGGTAGTTTCTCTTAGAAGTGTAGAATTATTTGAATACATGGTTTACTTCAATACAACGTGTAACGGTATCACACAAAACCTGAAAAAGGGAGTACATTTTGTAGTGCTATGCAAACTGTACTGCTAACACCACTTCATTTTATACACAAATATGTTTACCACCCTTTTCCACGTCACAAACACTATTACACTCCAAGTTTCCGTTCCATACTAAGGCAACAATCCTGTACAGCTAAAAACAAAAGTTCATTGGTTGTTCGCCGTTGTGTCGATCAATTTAATACAGTCAGCATCAAAAGTAGTTAAGCCATTCAGTGCATCAAAAGTTTTCAGATTGTTGTGAGCTCCCAGTTTTTCAATTAACTGGGCACAGACATTGTCGAGTATAAAAGTTATATTTAAATAAAAAGGTCGATTGATATTGGTTGTTTAGTAATATTTCATCAATGAGTGTTTATATTATATTGACGCATCATGAAAGTGTATTGCTGGGCGTTTCCCGCGTCAATTTTTCTTCGCAGGTTAAACTAGGGGCGTATTTACCCTTAGGCCAAGAGTGCCATGGCCCGGGGCGGCTAACGTAATGACAAGCACTATGCGATATGATCTTCTACCCTATCGACCCGTAAAACACCCATTTCGGGGTTAAAAAGTGCTGAACCTCAGCCTAATTTGGATAATTGACTTCCAAAGTTTGATCTTGAATCCTTTTGTTGTGCAGATTGGTTCTGTGAAAAGGAAAATTAATTATTAAAGGTATTATTTCGGTACATGGGTTATTCTTTTATATTATACAGGACGTAATGGAAAAGTGTGATCATATTTCAAAAACTACTTCCGCCCATCAAAGGAAGTCGTAATTCTCAAATAATATTTCCTATTTTTAGTTACTAAACAAGCTTTTTAACCGTGTAATGACATCCAAACCAAACGTGTATGCAAAATTTCATCTTAATCGGTTGAGGATAACTGCATGAAAATTCGGTTGCAAGATTTGACCCGAAAACACTTACATACATACATTGCAAGTTAAATAAAAGCTTGTAAAAAAATGTATCCCCTATAAAAATCCGCCTAAACCCTGCACAGTGTCGGTGTGCGGTAACGTAATCCCTTGCGACTGTAAACTGCAGCGCTCGGCTTAGCGTGATGCTGCCACGTTCGACCGACAGCTATGAAAGTTTCGTGTGCTCGCGTGATACGCTTATGGAGCTTGGAGTTCGAGTGTTTGTGTTTCGTATGAGTACGTAGTTAGTACCTGTAGTATGGTAAAGTGGTTTTAGGTTGTTTTTAAAACGAGACATTGACTTAGGTTCTTTATAAACATTTAAGGCGATGATAGCTCAGTGGTAGTGACGTCGGATACCGAGACGAAGGTCGCGGGTTCGAATCCTACAATGAGCTTGAGCTTTCGGTGAAGGAAAACATCGTGAGGAAACCATAGCACGGTGGTAGGGTACTTTGTAGTACCCGCCTGGCTGGCAACCACCCTCAAGTTGAAAATCTGTCGCCAAGCACCTTCCGGTGTGTTCCGACAGCAGCACTTGAGAGCCAGTTCCCTTCTAGGCTTTGTGTGCTTACCACCATCGGCCACATCATCACTGACCACGGCGAGATTGTGGTCAAACACAGGCCTATACAGAGTAAAAAAAAAAAAAAAAAAAATGTGTACATTAGTACACACATATTCGTAGTTAAGTCTAGGTAATAAAGGATTATTCCTTGATAGCATCCTCGCTAAACTGCTGGGGTCGTACTATAAAGTTGCAACGCCATCATGATACCGCTGTAATAAGGTCCACTTCGTAATACATAGCTGCGGCTTTTACAATGGGATTATGATAGTTTGGTCACGTCAGAGTAAGGCCCCGGTGAGCGGTCAAATGCGAGGCAGGCCATTCTAAAACAAAGCGAATAATGGGATAGAATATTGATTATTTATGTTTTTAACTCTACCCTGTCTTAACTATGGTTATATCAGTTTCTAGTGTTACCAGACGACGTGACTAAGAATAAAGATTCTTCTTCTACGTCATATCGATGCTTCCAAAATAAATCTATTAAGATCAGAATTTTGAAATAAAAAATTATATTTAGTCTGTTCGTCTTTATGGCGAAAATACGCCTTTTTAGGGTTCCTTACCCAAAGGCTAAAAACGGGACCCTATTACTGAGATTCCGCGGTCCGTCTGTCTGTCACCAGGCTGTATCTCATGAACCGTGATAGCTAGACAGTTGAAATTTTCACAGGTGATGTATTTCTGTTGCCGCTATAACAACAAATACTAAAAACAGAATAAAATAAATATTTAAGTGGGGCTCCCATACAACAAACGTGACTTTTGTGCCGTTTTTTTGCGATAATGGTACGGAACCATTCGTGCGCGATTCCGACTCGCACCTGGCCAGTTTTTTGGCATTACGTAGCTACTGCATGTTCTTTAAGAACGTGCCATTTCACTCCTACATGCCGAAATCTAAGTTTTATGATAAACAAAGATAATCCCCACATATTCCACTGAAACTTCGGTCAAATATCCGAACAAAGCCCTGCAGTAAAATATTTACCTGCTTATGTGCAAAGTTATATTAAATCCATGAAAGAATTCCTCTTAAATAATATGAGTGTACCTGATAGCCTCCGGGGTGGCCGTCGCTCAGATTCAAGATTGTGCCCATCCACCAAGTGACTCCTGGAAAGACGGTGGCACAGTGATCTCAGAGAGAGCTCAGGGGAGAGTCCTTTACAGTGGCCCAGAAATGAGCCGTAACAAGTTTTGCAAAGAGGGAGTTCCAGGGTGATCTTTGAAGAGGTCACGAGGTCCCTTCGATGTGTTGATGTTGACCACCGGGGTGGATTTAGGAAGGTAAAAATCCCACATTCCCATGTCTCCCCAAAAAGTCTAGGCAGCTTTCGAAGGTTTCCACCCGATAAGTTGGCACAGTAATAACTAACAGCGTGGACTTGAAGACATAATTATTTTGTCCCATTGTTGTTAGAAAATTAATCTAGGAGTGATTACTTACAACTGTTGTTTATGAAGCTTCAGGAACAAAGTTATTGTAAGATGTATCTATAAATGTCTGTAATAGTACAAATTCAATACGCTTTTGTTCAATACGGCGTTGATCTATACTATAATCTATACTAATATTATAAAGAGGAAAGTTTTTTTTTGTTTGTTTGTTTGTACCGAATAGGCTCCGAAACTACTGGACCGATTTAAAAAATTCTTTCACCAATAGAAAGCTACGTTATTCCTGAGTAACATAGGCTATTTTTTAATCCCGAAAACGGGTCCTGTGGGGTGGCCCACGGGAGCGAAGCCGCGGGCAACTGCTCGTCTATACTAATATTATAAAGAGGAAAGATTTTTTTGTTTGTTTGTTTGTTTGTTTGTACCGAATAGGCTCCGAAACTACTGGACCGATTTAAAAAATTCTTTCACTCCTAGAAAGCTACGTTATTCCTGAGTAACATAGGCTATTTTTTTATACCGAAAACGGTTCCTGTGGGGTGGCCCACGGGAGCGAAGCCGCGGGGAACAGCTAGTGCTAAATAACCGGCAAAAAAAAAGGAGGAGGTTCTCAATTCGACATGTATACTTTTATGTATGACCACGCATAACTTTTTTATAGAGTGGTCCGATTTCGTATTGGAAAGAGTATACCTCAAAGATATTTCCAATTTTTTTATTGTTTCTTGAGCATAATTCGTCAAAGCGATTATTTCAAAGGACTCAAATAAACGTTTTGTCCCAAACAAAGGCACTCAAAGGGCAATGGAGAGGGCTATGCTCGGTGTTTCCTTGCATGATCGATGAGAAATGAAGACATCCGCAAAAAGAACCAAATATACTGACATAGTCCGAAACTTACGAGGCAGTGGGCAGAGCACATTGCTCGCAGAACGGATGGCCGATGGGGCCAAAAAGTTCTGAAGCGGTGAACGCGAACCAAAAGACTTTGCCTTGGAAGGCCTCCCACTAGGTGGACCAACGACCTGGTGAAGGTTGCGGAGATCCGCTGGAGGCGAGACGCATGGGACTGGTCAATGTGGTGACACTTGGCGGAGGCCCGTGTGGAGGTCTTCCGGCTGAAATGCTGATGATGATGAATAGTTATGTTAACTTATATGTTCATTTTAGTGTACTAATAGGGTCACCTCTGCCACCCTTCCAGAAATACAGGCGTCATGATCTTGACCACTATCTCACCTGAAGGTAAGCGATGACATGAACGACGGTGAAATACGCTTGCCTACACAAGCTTTTCACTACACCACAGATAATATAATACTAGCATACAGATACCTCATCCCATACAAAGAAACCGTGGCGACGTAACTAGTGTTTTTCGACTGCTTATTCTGGCAATTTTTTGTACATCGAACGCATTCGGTTCTGTTTCACGGTGATAGATATATGGTGTTAGCAGCGACTTGCAAGTAAAAGGGTTTACTAGGTTCGTAAATATTTTTTCTTTAAATACAGTCACGGTTTGTTTTCTAGTATTTATTTGCACGATTTTACAGTTTTTTTTGCACCAAAATGTGTTAAAATGCAAACTTTAACAATCGAGTGGAATGCCTCAGAAATTTAAAACTGCGCCATCTATTGGCATCAATTTTAAATGATCCGTCTAATTATCTTTGAAATGTGAATTAAGAGCCCAATGTTCCATAATTTTGTATTTAGGAGAGTTATTAAACAAGAACATACAATTTTTGTGTTCAATACCAGAAAATTTTAATTTTACACACATTCAATAACAGATCGAGGTGTATATCGCGTCATCTAGTGAGATTTATTTGAACCAAATTTTCTTTCTTAGCAATGAGACCCCGTGACTACACGAAGTTTTTCTAAGAAATACTGACTAAGACAATAATGTCACCCTGACATTCCTGTGTTTTGATTTGAAAATGCCTGCGAAATAATCAGGCACTGGAGATATTTCAATTTTGCTTCTGTGTCAAGCGAAATGCAATAACTCGTAGCACGTCTATTACAGCTGCAACAGTTATAAGCAGAAGACTTTCACAATAGGTGGACCGTCTGGAATTATTTATTGCTTTTTTTGGAATGGCAATATTGGTATCTAGTAATTTGTTTTAATAAAAAAGCTAATTTAAAAATAAAAACCCGATTGCTTAAAAACTGAACTAAAAAGCTGTAAACAAAAATAAAACAGTGCAGTCGTTTGATTTATAAGTTAACTTTTTTATTTACTACTTTTTAGTTATATTTTTTTTCGAATTACTTTTAAACATATATATATTTTAATAATTGGTATATATTGATTATTAATGGATAACAATAAGTGGTATATATTTTTTAATCATCTCTTAATACCTTTAATTTCGTTATATTCGATCGATATGGAAGTAAAAAAAATTGGGACCCGCACAATATGATGCACAAAATCCACCATATATTTTTTTTACTTCACCTATCTAAGAACACTTGGGTGGTCAAGACGAGTCTAACGATATCTTAATTATATAAATCCATCTTGCGGTTTGAAAGATATGAGTTAATAAATAATATTACATACATACACACAAGATACGCGCGAATAACATAATTCTTTCCTTGCAGTCGGGTAATTAAAACTGGCCAAGTGCGAGTCTGTCTCGCGCACAGGGGGTTCCTTATAAACCCCAACATAATAAATAGGTAACATTAGTAACGCTCATTAACAATGAAAGCACCGAACATTGCTCTAATGAAGGGACAAAATTATCTTTGCCATTCGAAAACTGTAGACTCCATATACAAAATTTTTACTTTTCCAAGTACATTTTACAAGTTGGTCGACTATTGCTCGTAAACTTGTAAAGCCTACTTAGCTGTGATAGTTTTTCTCTTAATATCGTTATACTCGTATATACTGCCGTGAATTTTTCACATATCCAAAAGCAACCGCAGCTGGCATGGGGGTACTTGACTCCAACAAAAATTTGCAATTTAAAGACTTAATTTAATGCAAACGGATCCCTGTTTTTTTTTTCATCTCGGAATTTTTTTGAATGGCCTATTCAACGATGACTAAGACAACACCATCACATAGACAGACAATCCCCACACCATGGGAAAGACGAGAAAAATACATCCCCACTTTACGTGTACAGGAGGAGGAAAAAAAAAATGTTTTTATGTTTTTATTTTACCGCTCTGTCGGCGTGATTACTATGCCAAATGCTTTCTAGTACTAAGGGTCTCTGAGCTAAGCTGCGGACGGAGAGATAGACGGACATGGCGAAACTATAAGTGTTCCTTGTTGACTACGGAACCCTAAAAAGGCTTTGTTTTAATTTTTTATGGTACTTCTTTTCTGTAATGTGAATGTGAACACTGTAGACTCTATTTTCTGTTCCGATCCACGAGTTTGTTGTGTACCTACTTGGTACTTAGTTGACTGGTCTATACTCATACTTACAATATATATTAACATGTAACAGTACCATGGAAAGCTTGTGATAATCAATTATAAAAAAATATCACCTTGATGTTTCTTTTACTTAGGTAACGATCAATTCGAACCGTGTTAGTAATTTATGACGTTATTAAGGTGTGTGGGTTTATGAGAAACTAGCGGATGCCTCACGGTCTCACCCGCTTATTTCCCGTTCCCGTGGGAATACAGGGACATAAAGTAGCCTATGTCACCCGAGGATAGCTTCCCAACGGTGAAGGAATTTTTTAAATCGGACCAGAATTTTTAAGTTTATTCGTTACATACAAAAATACAAATATTTCCTCTTTAGTATAGATACAGATAAACTATTTTAGAAAATAGTTTTCTTAACTTTCATAGCTTAGCTCTTAGCCTTAACGATACCACGGGGTCTCATTGCTAAGAAAGAAAATTTGGTTCAAATAAATCTCACTAGATGGCGCGATATGCTCCTGCATCTGTTATTGGATGTGTGTAAAATTAACATTTTCTGGAATTGAACACAAAAATTGTATGTTCTTGTTTAATCAACTCTCCTAAGTACAATATTATGGAATATTGGGCTCTTAATTCACATTTCAAAGATTATTAGACGGATCATTTAAAATTGATGCCAATAGATGGCGCATTTTTAAATTTCTGAGGCATTTCACTCGATTGTTAAAGTTTGCATTTTAACACATTATGGTGCAAAAAAAAACTGTAAAAACGTGCAAATAAATACTAGAAAACAAACCTTGACTATATTTAAAGAAAAAAATATTTACGAACCTAGTAAACCCTTTTACTTGCAAGTCGCTGCTAACACCATCTATCTATCACCGTGAAACAGAACCGAATGCGTTCGATGTACAAAAAATTGCCAGATTAAGCAGTCGAAAAACGCTAGTTACGTCGGCACGGTTTCTTTGTATGGGATGAGGTATCTGTATGCTAGTATTATATTATCTGTGACGATACTCTTAATAAATAGGTACGAGAAACGATAAAACACAGCTACGTAATTTTCAAAACTAGGATTTTTATACTCACTGAACATTTTTCTAGAGGCTATAACAGAGAAACCAATTTATTTAAGTTTGCCTGCACGAAATGTCATGAAGTATACTGCGTATAATTTTATATTGCTATAAATTACTTGTGTGACAGTATGCCGCACTTTACGGATATTAAAGGGATGTAATTTGTTGCTGTTCGAGATGTAACTCTCGTCCTCCTATGGTCGTTCTATTTTATATGTTTGTGATGGTGTATGCCTAAGAGTGGCCACGGGAGTCGATGGATGCAAAAAACTCTGAACCATAACTCTGGAACATTATGTTTAGCGTGGACATCTTAGAGCTGAATAATAGTATTCGGTTAGCAAACCCTGCATGCGGGTCGTAGATCGTCTTTCGTTGCGGGATCCAAGAAAATCTACTCGTTTTTAAGTCGTTCAGAACTGGTCAAGCTCGTGGCTAAATAATAACAGCCGCACGGGTCGATCATCAAGGTTAAGCAACGCTTGACGAGGTCGGTCCGTGGATGGGAGACCATTTCAACAAACCGAGTTTCCTCCGTGCCTCGGAAAGCACGTTAAGCCGTTGATCCCGGCTGTCATTTGAAGATCTTTGACAGTCGTTACGAGTAGTCAGAAGCTTAAGATCTGACACCAGTCTTGCCAAGGGGTACCGTGTTACCCAGGTACTGGGTTGTGGAGGTCAGATAGGCAGTCGCTCCATGTAAAACACTGGTACTCAGCTGAATCCGGTTAGAATGGAAGCCGACCCCAATATTGTTGGGAAAAGGCTAGGCAGATGATGGGCATTCGTCATGCTTCATTACCTCTGCTTTTCTGGTGATCGAAATCCTAAAAGCCTGAATCAAAAAGCACAAAGAAAACTGCAACTGCAGTGCCAGGCATCATTAAAAAATCCTACAGGGAGGGTTACCATAGGCTCTTAGAGCAAGTTTATTTTGAGTGTGCGTAAGTGACAGATTGTATGTGACTTGTATACATCTGTCACTTTTTTTACAGTCAAACTATGATAGTTTTGACACTTCAGGGTACGGGTGCAGGTCTTTCATTTACGGCAGCCTAGCCCTGTATATCCTATCGACATATTTGACACGTTTTTTTGATTACGATTCAAAACCTGCGTGCCAATTACGCCGGGAGCGGAAATAACATGCCTACCCTGTATGTAGATATTACTGTTATCAATCCTATTATCGAATACCGGGAAATGTGGTGAATAGCTTATTCGAGGGCGTAATCCACTACTATCTAGTTGTTTTTGAAGTTATAAATGTTAGAACGATGTAGGTATATAGATTATGTGATGATAGGTATATAAAGCTGATTTAACATTCCGTAGAGTTGTTTTTTTTTTTGTGGGTAAATCAATGAGATTTTAAAATTGATAAATTTGATTTGATTTGTTGTTTTTTTTTATATTGGTAAAGAATTATAATCATGGCGATATTTTATTTTAGCTACCTACATAGGACCTATGGAACTTGGAACTTTATTTCTATCACTAAGTTGGTTAAAAGATCACAGAGATATAAATAGGTCCTCGTTATCAAAAAGATATACATATACTGTACGTTCGTGTCGCGGCCAGACGCAAGACGAACTGAGTTCACTCAAGCTGGTCAGCTTGTGTTTGTAGTGCCGCACAGACGTCGGTAAAACGTATCTACCTCAGTATATATATAACATCATTGGGATAGATGGATTTAAAGTTTAAACCATAAGTATCACTACCACAGTTACAATGAAAATTCCTCTAATCGGCGAATTGTAAAACTATCTGTTTGTTACATTATTTATTTTGTAATATCTATTATGTTATTGTTATTGTAATTTCTTTAAATAAACTTCAATATGTCCCGCTTAAGGTTACACTAGTCGAAAATTCTTCCATACAAACGTAGTCTAGCGATTACTCCACTATTTGACGATGTACGTTCAAAATAAAAAGTAATATCAATTCGTCTCATCATTATCTAGCCCTGTAGGGGAAAAAAAAGTAAATAAAATATATATTTGAAAGTTATGAGCGTCGAAAGTTCCATATTTCGACACTAATTTTAACGCATCTTTAGGCGGAAATAAATATCATAAGAAGAAGGAAAATTGCAAAACGGCCTCCATACAGGGATAAATTAGTAATTCAACAATGCAAATATTTTTATTTTGAAAGTATACATTTAGTCGTTTTTTCATGATATCTAGACACCCAAAGGTTTATTTATAAAATTTCGCGCGCTCGTTTTCTTCCTAAATTATCATCCATTTCGATACAAATTTGCAAAAGTGCTAATTCGTACGCAAACTAGCTTCTTACTGCTCATCATAGCATCCATCTCTTCCGCACGTGTTGTCGGTTGATATAGCATGCATTTTAATCCCGTGCATAAAATAGTTCGTGCCGTCGACTAGTGTAAACTTAAGCATTGCAGTAAGTAATTATATTCGCTAAGTACTATCTACATACAACATTATATTGAAAGGTTATATCTAGTACCTACTTAGCAAATGTGTACCTGTGCCTACATTAGATTATATATATAAAAAGTAGGAGTTTCTTGTAAATTAATTCCCCGGGTAAAACTTGCCTTTACGCGTATAATTCTGCTAAGCCCCTTGATGTCCCTTACGCGGGGCTTTGGCGCTTGTTTACATATTTACGGCCTCAAGCGTACTTACTACCAGTTTCAAACACAAATTAATTATATATACCAGCTATGTAGATGTATATTTATTATGATAAACCGTGTAGGATGTAAATAAACTGTAAGGCTCTCGAGCTAGAGGTTGTCCTATTTCTTCTTGTTATCTCATCTCTCGTGTCGGCATGAAAACAGCTTATGTTGAGGCTAAAAGATCAACAAGACTACTTGTAATGTGTAGCCCAGGGCACCACAGGGTGTTAAACATGTGGGAACCGCAATCGTCTATTAGTAGTTGTCTAATAGAGTAAATTTTATTGCCCTCTTTTTACCCGACTGCAAGGAAAGAGTTATATTTTTCGCTCGTATCTTGTATGTATGTACGTAAGATTTTTTATTACCTCATATCTTTCAAACCACTAGACGGATTTATAGAATTAAGACATCGTTAGATACATCTTGACCGCCCAAGTGTTCTTTGATAGGTGAAGTTAAGGAGAAACAAATATGGTGGCGTTTGGGCGCCATGTTTTGCCAAGTCCCAATTTTTTTTTCACCCAAATCCGAGTGGGGTATCAAAATGAAGGGTTTAAGGGTTTATTTTTAATTACTAAAATATATTGGTATATATTTTAGTAATTAAATTAAATTTAGGGTATTTTTTAACATATAAGTGGTTACATGTTTAAAAGTTATTCGAAATAAAATTGTAGCTAAAAAGCTGCAGGGTGCCAATTGAAAACCTGCGCTGGATGTCTGACGCCCGGCAAATGCTGAATTGGTAACCCTTTTGGTATGGGCACGTTCAGCGCAATTTGTACTCCATGTTTGTTGCTGTTGTCTTGTGTTTGTGTCGAGTAAAAGTATTTCTATTATATTCTTCCTGGTCATATTATTTATCACACACTCCATTCATCATGTATTTGGTCTTCTCCGAGTCTTATACACCGGTAGTGGAAGAACTTGAAATGTTAATAAAACAACTTATGTTATTACAAACATATCCATGCATTGTCTCGTGATCTCAATAGATAGTATTACAAATTATATGATCTGCATGCGAGACCGGCTGTCGAGAACACAATGACTGATGTTGTGTTTGATCTGACATCAATACATTGATCCAAGCATAATAATAATTATCGTTACAATGCGTGATCAATCAAGTTTAATCTGTAGTACAAACACGGATTACAAATAGTCTGTTTAATTAACTTTAGACTATTTGTAGTACTTAGGAGCTTACAGGAGCCTTTTTAACCAACTGCGGGAGGGTAATGTTTTACAAGCGTATTTAAGTATGTATGTATTCCTATAGCACGCTCTACAGCCCAAACGGCTTGACGGATTATGGCGGGATAAACATAAATTATAGAAAAACCTACCAAAACTTCGTTTTTCACCACTGGTAGGACCTCATAATAGTTAATGTATAAATTATGCCTAGGACTTGTTTTTCTCTTTTCAGTTAATTATTTTATAGCAGTCGGCTTTTTTATTTTATTTTAATTTGATTTATTATAAGACTTAATTGCTTAAAGCGCTGAAATAACACCCATAGTTCTGCTGCACCTGCTTCCAATGTCACCATGTCCAAATGTGCTTTATCCTATTAGCATTTTTGGAAACTGGGTTCTCAGAAGGATTAACCAGTCGGTTTGTCCTCCCGTGCTACAGACCGCTACGGTAGCTAGGTAGCAGCATTGATCCCGTATAAAAACAAACAACACTTTTTAATAAATCTTATCTACAGTACAACTTCTTTTTTAATGTCCCTCGGCTATCATCGCATTTCCGAATATGAACGAGTGCTAATTTCCATTGTCCATCAATTATTAGATTTATCGTGTATAATAATTTGAGCAGAGGCGTCTCTAGCATAAGTAGCGCCCGTGTGCAATCATTACCCTAGCGCCCTCAAGTAAGCCCGCGGTCAAAATGGAATAGGTACAAATAACAGCACATAACCACAAACTGTCAAATTTCCCCAATGGATAATAAACTCTATTGTTTGGAAATTAAATAGAAAATCTATTGACTGTTCTGGATGCCATGATGTGCAGTTGACTATATTTAGACTTATACAGGATGTTTACCAAAGACCTTGTATTTTCAACAGTGAACGGATATCCAGATGCAAAACTGCAAATGGTGTAATTTTAAATGATGCCGGTAAACAACAGATACACACACAAACACACTAACACAAATACTAGGCCTCGCATCAAGCTTCCCACATCTGTCAAATTTCTTCATTCTAAAGGTCTATCCACACATATCAGGGCCGTGCCCGGGACGTGCACGGGACGTGGACAGACCGTGCCCCGTCAGGGGCTCAAAAAAATATCGGTGGGAACATTTTATATGAACTCGTTCACACACGTCCGTGCACGGGCCCGGGCTGGTCCCGTGCACGGACGTATCACGTCCCGGGCACGCCCCTGATATGTGTGGATAGAGCTTTAGGGTTCAATCAGACCGAGAGCGGTCACGCTGTAAACCGTTCAAGACAAGAGCGTTCGATGTGTTGTATTACGTTACATAGATATACCCACACAGGAGGCATTCTGACCGCGTCGGTCAACCAGAACGTACGCGTTCGCGCGTTCACTGCTGTTTCGGTGACCAAAAGTGTTGAAAGGAAGATGGAGACTGAACAGCTAATTATAGCGGTTAAAGGCGTTTTTTATACGATGCGAAGGATAACGATTATAAATAAACCGAGGAAAAGTAGCACCAATCTTTTAATTTTCTGAAATGGCTTTCCTCCAGTAAGTGTTTAACTAAGTCATGTTTATCTTTTTCATATAGTTTATCGAAGGAATCAATTGTCATCCGAAAAGAATTAAAAACATTTCTTCATCTTCAACCCATTTAGAAAAAAGTCTATGAAAATCTCCATCTTGTTTTCTATCCTTATTTACTGGGCCACACCCAGCATTTTTTTTTCGGTCTTGTTGCTGATAATGACCACAAAATCATTAATTCGTCTTCCGATGAAGAACTATCGTCAAAAAACATGGTGACAATAGGTGGTACGGGTGGTACCGCGTAGACCGTCCAACAGCTCGGGGCTCGTAAGCAACTGCACGCTCGAACTCAAAATTGACCTCTTGAACGCTTGACTGTGTGACCGCTCTCTGTCTGATAGAACTCTATTTACGACTTCATTTCATACGTACAGAGTTCAATATCAATAAGGAACATTTGACAGATTTGGGAAACATAATGCGAGGCCCACTGTACACGGGTAAAAAGTATTTTAAGGTAGGAAGGAGTAACAAGAATAACAAAATACAAGATTGTGGTTATTTAAAAGCTCTGACCGCGATGAAAGACGCAACAGTTGTGGCAGCCTATAACAAATCTTACTTAATAAGTAAGATTTGTGATAAGCTGCCACAGCTGTTGGCAATCGGCTTTTCTTTTTATTAAAATATACTTAATAAGTATATTTTAATAAAAAGAAAAGCCGATTTACTTCTTATTTACATGTTTACTCAAATTTGATATAATATACTACTAATCAAATTAATATAATATAATACTTAATCCATTGCGTCAAGACTTACTTCGCAAAATTACGTGTAGCGGTAGAACACAAAGTGCGGCACGCGCCACGCATATACACAATTTTGGGAAATGCCACGCACGTGACGGTCGTCCATGGCAATTAGATTTTTATTTTTTATTCTAAACAGCCGAATTCAGGATTCGCAATATAATTGGCGGTGTGTTTTCAAACGAATCAAAACAGGTGCCGGCACGCGCCTTTGGTAGCGATGCGACACTCACTACTAAACTTTGCTGTAATTCGACATATATACGAAGAGCTCTAGATGCCATACAAAATGTAAACAAACCGGAGCTCTTTTTACGTGGGTCTTTGAAAGTGCCGCGGCCGGAGGGCGCGCGAATTGCGCTCGTCGCCCCCTAGGGCGCTGCGCCCGTGTGCTGCGCACACCCTGCACTATAGGTAAAGCCGCCCCTGAATTTGAGTTCAGAACTATTACTTTATTGTAGTTTTGTTTTAATTTCCGTGTGATCTATATAGAGCTGTAAAACTATTTTCCATTAGTAGCTTTCCTCCCATTTTTAGGGTTCCGTACCTAAAGGGTAAAAAGGGATCCTATTACTAAGACTCCACGGTCCGTCTGCCTGTCTGTCCGTCTGTCACCAGGCTGTATCTCATGAACCGGGATAGCTAGACAGTTGAAATTTTCACAGATGATGTATTTCTGTTGCCGCTATTACAACAAATACTAAAAACAGAATAAAATTAATATTTAAATGGGGCTCCCAAACAACAAACGTTTTTAAATTACATTCAGTTAAAAGAGTATTAATAACTCTATATAATTCCAAGTTTATTGACAGCGTCCGATCTGCACCAAGTGCAAAAGGAAAGGGCAACTGATAGAAATCCGACGACTGCCGAAACACGAATTTTGCCGAGGGACATTAAGTAAATATTAATACTGTAGACAAGATGTAGGTACAAATATTGTTAAAAACATACAAATAACACAAGCAATATCATTCTTTAGAGTATCTTGTTATCTACGGCAGGAATAAGCAACAAATATCAACTCAGCGGAAAAGCTATTTAATATAACGATCTTTTGAAACTCCTATCTTACTCCAAACTAACGTGCTTGCTAGCGGATATGACGTCATTTCGTGCCCGGATACCACGGAACCCTTCGAGCAAGCTGATAAGACCGACCGTTCTCATAGACTGCCCATTCATTCCTAATTCGATCACACCAACCCGAGGTAAATATTTGTTAAAATTCCCCCGTCATCGTTTAAGTGACGGGGGTCGCAATATTTTGGTCTATGGAGGGATGAGCCTGCATGTTTTAGTATCTATGGAAGGTCTGATTAAAATTCACACAGTAAGCTAACATATTCTTCCTTTCATGTCAGCCATATCCCATGTCAGCTTGTGCCTTTGTATAAAATTGCCAGTTGATATTCCCAATACAAACTTCAATACCCCTTTGAATCCTTTGCAGTTGATTTTGAAAACTTCCTTTTCGAATCTTATGAATCTTTTATCCATCAGATCGTAAAGGAAATATTTCACCGTCATATAAACTTTGCGGGTATACGGAAATTGCACGAATAGGTATCGTATTTTTGTAAAAAAAGGAAAGGAAGTAAAGTAGAGGTAGAGAAAACAGTCCATTTAATTGAACATTTAAAATGCATAACAGTGTAAAAAAGACGTTCCATTTACAAAAATCTTTTAAAATGGATCACTTTAGCAAAAGATTGCATCACCGTCACCGCTGCAGCTGTGATATTCTCTATGCTCATTTTCTTTTTATATAGGCTATCATATCTTTTTTTTCTTCGTTTTCTTTGTTGAACTGGTTCAAACGAGCACACACTGGCACAATAGAAAATATATGAGATGTGACAGTTTTTATATCCGAACTGCAGCGCAGAAAAGGTAGGGTTGTGCGTTTAATGATTCTATGGGATAGCTATGACAAAAAAACTTATTTGCAAGAGCACTTTTCTTTTAGCCTAGCATACACTGTCCACAGCTGGACAAAGGCCTCCTCCATATCTTCATATCTTCTTTTACTGAGGCACCTCAAACCAGCGATAAATTACGGGTCTAACAAAATATGTTAATTTTATTACAAGTAACTAAGTAGATATTAAATCATCTTACTCAATTCAACCCCACATTTTAAAATGGCCACGAAATAATTTAATCTGAGAAATGATGTTAAAATTTGCAAACCATGATAAATTACCGGTTTCTCATTGCAGATTGCAAGGAAGTTGAACGATTCATTAATTACTGCGCTGAGTGTTGACTGAACTAGGCATGGGCAAAAAATATCGATATTTTATCAGTTTTTTTTTTTCGATCCCTATTTTAGAGTTAGAATTCGTATCAAATCGTTATTTTTAACGCAATTTTGGTTTCGTTTTTAATGTTACTAGATACTCCTTGCATGCTCCTCGCGCATCGGTAATTCTATCCCTGGAGCATTAATAAAAAATACTATTTTCTTCATATCTATTATTTATTACAAATTTTGAATGCAAACACGAAACCAAAATTGCGTTAAAAAAAACGAATTTGATACGAATTCGTTTTTTATACTGTTTGGGAAATGTATAAATAATCATGCGAAAAGTGACGATATATCGAAATATCGATCATTTTCACTCGATAATTATCGATACTGTTTAAAAATATCGATACGATAAATATCGATATATTTATTTCACTTGCCCATCCCTTGACTAAACAGATTCTTTGTTTGATTTGAATTGCAATTTTGCGCAGTAATTTTGTCTGCTTAGTAGAGAGTTAAACAGTTTTGTGTAGTAATTATAGATTATTATCGTAAACCCGTCTTGACGAAGCGTGGTGATTTAATCTTGTGCCTTCTCTGTATATGAAGATGCCTTTTGTTTTGCAGAAGGATATTTACGGGCTAGTATATTATTATTATGTCCTTTATTTAATTATATTTTTCTTATTAGTTACATTTTTAAATATACAAAATAGAGGCCCACCGGTATCGGGAACAGGGTCCAAGCTCCGCAAGCAAGGTCAGGGCTCCAGAGAGAGGAACCTCCTAACAATACGAGCCGTGTCCAGCAGTACTGCTTTCTGGATCAGGCCCTTGACCCAGCCGCCTAACGAGGGCCTCCTAAAGTGTTGGTCGAGGCTCGTGGCTATTAAGCCATTGGCTGACACGACTATCGGTACAATGATCGCATCGTATTATTATTATTATTATATTATCGCGCAATTAATAAATATCAATATTTTTTATTATAAAATCTAAATTTTTTCTGTGAAATTGTAAAATATTTTACAATTTTTGTAGTAAAAAAAACTTTTTAACAAAAAAACAAACCGACTTCCAAAAAAACACTTTGAAACGAAAAATAACTTTCTTTTCCGAAGTCGGTGTCTTTGGTACCTATTGTTTTCCGTGTTTCGACACCGACTTCGGAAAAGAAAGTTATTTATCGTTTTGCAGTGTTTTTTTGGAAGTCGGTTTGTTTTTTTGTTAAAAAGTTTTTTATTTATCTCTTTTTAGTTTTGATAGGTACTTCCAATTGCCATAAAATTCATATATAGCCAAAGTACATCTCATGACGATTCCAATAAGCCCATACACGACTAGGATACATTGTTCTATTTCGGAGTACCAGTGCCTACCTGCCGGCTTCATCATCAGATCAGTTCGATGGTACCATTTTCATCAGCACTATGTATTATATATAAGTATAAGTATTTGCTTCATCATAGTCGTTAAACTATTCGAGATATCTTATAACCCATGACATACTTAGTATTAAGGAATTCTATTGGCCATCTGTGGTCTTCTTCACCAGTTCCACTTTACCAAATGTTACTTTCTGAGTGCAGATGATTGCATTGTTGATAAAAATCTCAAAATCGCTATATGTATGCCTATAATATTTGAGGAGTTCCCTCGATTTCTCCAAGATCCCGTCATCAGATCCTGACCTGATGACTATGGGACCAACTGGGAAGTATACCCTTTCAAACAAAAGAAGAATTTTCCAAATCGGTCCAGGCGTCTTACAGTAATCGGGGAACATACATAAAAAAAAAAAGATTCCGACGAATTGAGAACCTCCTCCTTTTTTTGAAGTCGGTTAAAAATAGATTTTACAATTAGTCCAAATTAAACACAAAACATTTCGTTTTGTGTTTTATTTGGAATTTCGAAATATATTTTGATACGGCTTTGGAAACAATATGAATTTGAATTTGGAATTGCGTTCAGCCACCCGACCGACCCGCATTGTTATGTCACAACTTTTTATCAAATCTAACGTGAATTCACAGTAATATTAGGTAATCTCGAGTTCCGAGTCAAAAAGCCAGCCAATGGAATTTGAGTTTTAAAAGTAAAAAGAACGTGTTAACTATTTCTCATGCTGTGATATTGATTGCAACCAGCTGCTGTCCATACTAAACGAGGGGAGAAACTGGTATTTTTTTACACTTGTCCCGTAGAGAGTCTAGACATATTACAAAGCATAAAAATATAATTATTATGCGTCAATTCCAGTAGGGTAGCTGGGTTGACCAGTGGACGATCGACCCCTATTTCGCAACAGTTGATTTTTAAATTGACTGTTGTCGAATGTGCATCAACTCGCTTCTCTAAATATATGCAAAAATGAGACAAAATATTGCATTATTGAACTTATTTTCTGAGTATGAATGTGTGTTTAAGATCAGAGGCACACCAAAAAAAGCGATGGATGTACAAAACGAAAGAGGGTTACAACTGAAATGAAGATTAATAGAGGAGTATGGAAGAAAAAGACATGTGGCGTCATTCCAAATAAATTGGGATAAGGACAAAAGAAAGATAATCGTATTAAAGTAATTTTAATTAAAAAAATGTGTGTGTGTACCATAGTACACAGGTAAGAAGTGAAACTTCTTTACGACATATCATTTTTCTACTATTTGCAACTTCACGAAAATGGGGTAGAAAAAATTGTTTTTCTTAAGGCTTAACCTTAAGAAAAACAATTTTTTCCTTATTAAATTAAAGCTTTTTTTTTATTATAGACATGCATACAATTAATGAGTAATTTATTTTATCATTGTTCTTATTATAATATCATTAAAATCATGCTCATACGTGTTGAATTTATAAAACGAAATATATAATCACTCTCACTTTTCTTGTAAATTCACTTAAATTTGAATAAGTCTTTTTACTAAACTTTGATAAAAAAAAGCAACATGGCGCGTAACCGAAAAACGTGACGATAGAGTCCGTCCAACGAAAAAAGTCCCGCGGAAATACATGGAACTAACAAGATTTGTTAGAGGACAGCGTACAGTCGCATAGAAACTAGCGCCGCGTCTACGGAACTTCTTTCGTTGGACGGACTCTACGTACAAAATTTCTCCCATACGTCGATAAAGAAGTTTCACTTCAAAAGCATTATATATAAATTGCCTCTGTCCTTAGAAACATAAATTCACTAAATTCCGTTCGAAAACTTACTATAACTATATCACGTATGTTCTGTATAACCTAGCTTTTACCGCGGAAACGCCGATGCACGTCCGACAACAAAGTTAGCGCGGTTGTCCCAAGCAGGAAGCGGTGACGTCATCGTGTGGGTGTAGCGTACCTCCAGTGTGTAAGCGGCCATTAACACCCTTTGTATTAACTTTTTAAACTTCGAACGCGGGAAAAGTTTCAGCTGCCAGTGTTAGAGTATAATACATTTTTAAGCTTGTTTCCTTTTTTTTAATCTTTTTTGAACGTTTTTATTATGCAGCTGTGGTTTAGCTAAAAATAAATACTGTTTTGGTTTAATGGCTTTTAGCAGATCATAGGACCAGGACTTGAACGTGGCAAATGACAGAGCGGTCCAGGTTGCTACATACCTACTGGTCAGACAAAATTTGAGAATAGTTGAGTCAAAATTTGAGTTTATCGACACGAAAAGAAGAAGAAGCAGATCATACTACTTACGTTTAGGCATACTGTCTTACTATCCTAACCATAATGAAAGTTTTCAAAAAAAAAAAATCGCACTGTTGGATTTTCAAGAATGTAAGTAGGTAATCAGATAATGGACTGAAATCATCTCAAAAATTCAGTCAGCCCAGGTCAAAACCTTTGAAACGACCCATTATATCTTAATCAGGCAACGACCCAAAAACAATTAGGGTACTAAGAGCAACTTATTATCGCTAAATCACAACAAAGTTAGAGCTAATAGGCGTGTCAGAATGTAGGCCGCTAGATGTCGCACTGTCATCTTGTTATCGCGCGCCCTATTTCTGTCACAACTAACATTCGGCACTTCTGAGCCGATCGAACGGCACAATTAGTTGACGAGATACCGATATAGAACTTTTGGAGATAGACCTAGGCTTTGGGATTTTGCCTAGATTATTTTTAAAAAGGATGTTGGGCGGTTGACAATAGCCATCTTAGCGACAAGCTCAGGTTACATTTCCAAAATAAAATCATAACTTCCGTAATAATAATGATTTCTAAATTAATAATGTTGACTCTAGACTAAAGCATTGGAGTGGGCGGCGGCGTTCGGCATGAGCCGCCGAAACCTAGCCCTCTTCTTAGTCCGTATTATTGTGCAACTACGGAACCTTTTACAGCGCCCGACACGCACTTGGCCGGTTTTTTAAATTTTTGTACATGCTGGTTGCCTGACAATGCAAACATTTATTCGTCGTTTTGAGAGCAGTACCAGTGGTGATTAAATAAAATAGGTACACAAAGTGAAATGCTAGAATAGCTTTCCATGTATTTTGTTACTTTAAAATGTCTTAAGTGCAACTGCCGTTTTCATTTATTCCTTAGAATCAGGGAATCTCTGAAAACGCAAATCATGGCCATGAAGTACAAAAGTATATGAGTACTATGTTGGCTTGTTTTGCTTTTATTTTAATGAAGTTGTGTAAACGAACAACGTGTGTCAAAATCAAATAGTTTATTTCAAATAAACCTTAAAGGTACTTTTGAATATTCAAACAAAAAAAAAAAAAAGATAACTGTAGTTGCAAATTCGCAAGGTCTGAATGGAGAAGAATTTGCTAGAAACTCCACGGACACTCTTTGCCATCACTAACTAAGCTCTTCTAGATCATTCTTGATGTCTGCAAATACCTGGTTGCAAGTGATATCAATAGCATAACTTAAACTATGAGCGATTTATACTATATATATTTTAATATTTTTGAAGTGAAACTTCTTTATCGACGTATGGGAGAAAATTTTGTACGTAGAGTCCGTCCAACGAAAAAAGTCCCGCGGAAATACATGGAACTAACAAGATTTGTTAGAGGACAGCGTACAGTCGCATAGAAACTAGCGTCGCTTCTACGGGACTTCTTTCGTTGGACGGACTCTATCGTCACGTTTTTCGGTTACGCGCCATGTTGCTTTTTTATCAAAGTTTAGTAAAAAGACTTATTCAAATTTAAGTGAATTTACAAGAAAAGAGAGTGATTATATATTTCGTTTTATAAATTCAACACGTATGAGCATGATTTTAATATTTATAAATTAATTAATTTATAAATATAAATTACTCATTAATTGTATGCATGTCTATAATAATAAAATAGCTTTAATTTAATACGGAAAAAAATGTTTTTCTTAAGGCTTAAGCCTTATCTACCCCATTTTCGTGAAGTTGCAAATAGTAGAAAAATGATATGTCGTAAAGAAGTTTCACTTCTTACCTGTGTACTCTGGTACACACACACATTTTTTTTTAATTCCTGTCTAATCCACTATAAACTTTGACATTCCGGTCTGGTCCCCTTACTCTTGATATAATTATAGGGCAGATGCTGTACAGCGTCTAGTGTTGAGTGTTGCCATGCAAACCTGTCTAGTCACGTTACGGAACTCAACTCCTACTCGTGTAGTCGTGTCACTAACTAATATACTGTAAGTTCTGCAAGCGTCTGAACTGTGTGTCAAGAACATATTCTATGCATGCCATAACCAACGTCCTAATGACCACACTTGAGTACCAATATATGCAAACTACAATGATTTGGTTGGCGGCTTGGCATATGGAAATGTTGTGTAACATTTAACTACTGTAACTACATATAGCCTAATGATTGAATACAATAAAAGGGTAGTTTAATGAAATCTTGTAGATTAATAAAAAATATTGGACACATATTTTTTCTTTTGACACTTAACATAAAATGACAACGATTTAATGCGTTGAAATATAGTGAAACGTCACGCCGCTAGTACCGTAATGACACAGTAAAAATATAGAAACAGTATGGAAACTACCTACAAACTCTCGAAACGGCACACTCAGACAAACATACGTGACCATTCGTCGCGTCGCGTCGCGGTGCTCAGTACTGAATTACTGACAGCACCGCAGAAGTCCCCAAGTGGTCTCGTCGGTGCGTATGTTTGTGTGAGTGCGCCGTTTCGAGCGTTTGCAGGTAGTTTCCATACTGTTTGTATATTTTTACTGTGGTAATGACGTGACGTCACAAGCCCATACTCCTGAACTTTGATGCGCTCTAACTTTGTTTTTTTTTATTGATTTGGTAAAGCAAAAAATATGTGTCCAATATTATTTGATAATCTCACTGACGGACTAAATAGAATTAGCATTTTTCTACCCAAGAAACATCCCTATTGTAACATTTGTGACTTAGATTTTGAACATAGTATACGACGACTACCTACAGTCGTTACGGGCAGTCAGCAGCAGGAAAACTGAATAGCCAGTCTTATCAAGGGTACGGTGTTATCCAATAACTGGGAAGTGGCAGTCGCTAAGCAGATGATGAACCACCTACTCACGATTTACGCGTGCCTTTTTCTTTTCAATTCTATAACAAAGTACCTTCTGATATATTAAAACTAAATGAAAGAAAATTTAAAACTTTTGTTAAAAGCACACTTTGTAAACAAGCATATTTCAAATTAGATGATTATAATTCAAGATAAGAATGCTTAGAAACATGCTGGTCCTGCTCCATAGGGCAATGCGGCAATCTTTAATGTAGACAAAATAAAATTTGTTAATTTAATACCTATTCATAGTTATTGGATACCTTGTTTTTTTTATTACGATATTGACACTGTTCCGTTGTTGTTGAATTAGGTATTTTACCTATGTTTGCAATATTTGTAAGTATGTGAGAACCATGTTCCTATTTATAAAATGAATGAATTTGTGAACCTGTTAATGCTTTTAAATATTTTATACCTGTACGTAGTATAGTATGTAGTGCTATTCTGAGTGCTTCGTCCTCACATATATGAATTTATTAATCTATGTACTTATGTGTATATTGTAAAACACTTATTTTTTAAAAGAGTAAGTATGGAGTTTCTTGTCCGTTCTTCTCCATATCAAGCTACTTTTCCGAATGGACGGTAGAATAATTGTTATTTCTTGTAAATTTTTATTGTTGTCAATAATAAAAATTTAATCAAAAGTGCCGCTTAATGGCCTAGTTGAAATAAATATATTTTTCTCAAACATGCTTGGAAATGTGATCATTATTTTGACAACCTTCTTCGAGATAAATCGAAATTGCTGTACTGGTCAAATACATGCGCGCAGCGGCCGGCAAAAGTTGTATGAAAATCCATATCTGTCGCGTCTAGCGGCCAAATAAATTCCATAGTAAACTCATATATGTCGTGTAGTTTAAAAATGGAACGATGTTTTACTCCGAAACATGGCAACCAAGGAGGTAACTTATCAAAAGTTTTATTTAAATTTCGAACTGGCTTGCAAATAGAACGCTGTTTATTGAAAAAAAACTAAGGAACACTTTAACGCGGGAACAATTATTGTTGTTCGTCATTGATTTTGACAAAATGAGTTCTAGGTACTACTTAGTTTTAATTTCCGCGCATTATTTGAGAAAAGTACTATACAAGCCTTGGCCACAACTAGGCATTGATGGACTTACGTATGTGTGCCTCGGCTTCGCCTCGGCCCACATTTACACGTTCGTCCATCAATGCCTATTTTGCTGGCCGCTGCAGTAATATACTATGACTTTGACTGTGACGTTTCATCATCAACTACCTACATTCCGTCTGTGTTACTAACGAGCATTCAGTACCTCTGCTTTGTCATCGAAAACTGAAAGCTACGAGCTTCAACTTAGTCTATCATCATTGTGTTGACATCGAGGTCATAGAGTAGCTAGTAATCAATCAATGTAGACATACAGTTAATAAGTAGACTGATGTCTTTGATCACTAAGAAAGAGTTCTTTATTAGTGATTGAAGACTGAAGTCCCCTTTTGCCGATGGAGATTAATTTTTGTTTTGACGAATCTAATCTTAGTTGTTTTTGTTTCCATTGATACCGAGAATGTAGTAGGTGTTACCCTGTTTTAGTTCGCTGATAGCGGTATCGATTCCCAAATGATAAGGACGAGAGCTTATCGGAATATGTAACAAACAAAGGCTGCTGCTGAAAATAATCATGATAAAACTCATCATCGTCATCAGCCTTTTCGCGTTCCCATTGCTGGGACACAGGCCTCCACGTGAGTCAGTGCGTGTTGGTGGATGTCACATGTCTTCGAATATGGAAAAGCTCAAAATGCGAAAAAGCCTGTCACGATTATCATTATACAAGTACATTAGGTGGATGAGCCCAGTACCGTCTTTACCATAAGGGCACACGGGGCCCTTGCCCGGGGCCCCAATCCTCAGGGGGCCCCGAAGGACCGACAATTTCTCTCACATTTATTCTAAAAACATTTTTGCGGGCACAGTAACATTGTGCACCCGGGTCAAAAATAAAATTTACTTTTGTTTAATTCAAAATAATGACGATTTAATTTAACCAAATTAAGGCAAAATCAAGTCAAACCACTATCGTAATCGTAACCAAAAAACCAGCAGCATACTAATATCATTAATGACATATTATTTTTTATAATTCATTACCCATAATAAATAGAAGATAAGAAGAAAAATGTTAGTATAATTCGCTTTCTTTACTTTCCAATAGGGCCCCAAATTCTTGTGTGCTCAAGGGCCCCACATTCTGGTGTGCCCAAGGGCCCCAGCATAGTTTAAGACGGCCTTGGATGAGCCGAAAATCGAGACAAATGGCGTGCGATTGGGAGGTTTATGGCCAGCAGTGGACTACTATAGGCTTATGAATGCTTGTGACGACACGGTTGGCGTAGTGGTTGAGCGATTGGCTGCTGCGCTGCGTGTCGCGGGCTCGATTCCCGCACGGAACAAATATTTGTATGGCCTACAGTTCCGGATCTGGGTGTTGTGTATGTGAATTTAAATGTTTGTAAACGCTCTCACGATACAGGAAGAAATTCCTAGGGTGGGGAAACATATATAAAAAAAAATGCTGGTGATAAAGTAAAATGGCAACAATTTTAAAATCCTCTACTACTTTATATTGAAAGCTCAATATAAAATTATAGTTTCACGGCACATTGACTACTCATTATTGTGCCAAATGAGTGAGAGAATTCACTAAAATGAACTGGATTGCGGTGAAATCTGTTCAAACAATTATTAATCTGTGGTTTATAATGCAGACGTGACCCGCTTGTGTCACTCACTCACACTCATCACCTGACCATAAATACGTACGAACGTGTATTTAAATACTGTATTCTTAACCTTTAACGCCAGAAGAGTCAATGAGCTTGTGAAAAAACCAAATTACTAATGAATTCATTTATTTTTTAATTAACACATAACAGTCCTACAGACCGAGAGAGATAGAATAGCTATCGGCGCGGGCTATATTATAAACTGCTGAGCAATGAAAAAGTTCCACCCACAAAATGCCGACAAACACCTTAATTTAATTTTTTCAGATTTAATTTAATATTTGAACACAATATTTACGTTTTTAGTTGGTAATATTCTGATGCGCTGTTAAATGTACTTCAATATTTCAGACGGCGTCATTAAGCTAGCCTTTCCCGTTTAGGAGTAATTTGGTGCTATGTCACTGGAACTTTTTCATTGCTTTTTAGGGTTCCGTACCCTAAGGGTAAAAACGGGACCCTATTACTGAGACTCCGCGGTCCGTCTGTCTGTCTGTCTGTTTGTCTGTCTGTCTGTCTGTCTGTCACCAGGCTGTATCTCATGAACCGTGATAGCTAGACAGTTGAAATTTTCACAGATGATGTATTTCTGTTGCCGCTATAACAGCAAATACTAAAAACAGAATAAAATAAATATTTTTGTGGGGCTCCCATACAACAACGTGAATTTTTGTAGTTTTTTTTGCGATAATGGTACGGAACCCTTCGTGCGCGAATCTGACTCGCACTTGGCCGTTTTTAGGGTTCCGTACCCAAAGGGTAAAAACGGGACCCTATTACTGAGACTTCGCGATCCGTCTGTCTGTCTGTCTGTCTGTCCGTCTGTCTCCAGGCTGTATCTCATGAACCGTAATAGCTAGACAGTTGAAATTTTCACAGATGATGTATTTCTGTTGCCGCTATAACAACAAATACTAAAAACAGTATAAAGTAAATATTAAAGGGGGGCTCCCATACAACAAACGTGATATTTTTGCCGTTTTTTGTTCGATATTTATAACGGCAACAGGTAGACGCTTGAAATATTCACAGAATGTTTAGTTGTATATTTACTTCAAAAAATAATAATTAATAAATTAAAATAAAATAAATTAAGGGGGGCTCCCATACAACAAACGTAATTTTTATGCAGTTTTTTGCGATAATGGTACGGAACCCTTCGTGTGCGAGTCCGACTCGCACTTGGCCAGTTTTTTTAGTGTAGTACACTGTGTGCGCAAACTCAGATGCAATCTCTGTTGCACCAATACAAAGATTATGAGTCACCCTTGAAATACTACCAGTGAATTAAAATTCACCATGAAGTAAATGATACCGATATGATAATGATATTAATCATTTGAAATCATCAATATGAAGTAGGCTAAATAAATAAATAATTTTTTTATTAGGTTCAATTTTTTTTTTAAATCGCGAAGCCCTGACCCCTGAGCTAGGTAACAGCACCTGTGTTTTAGGGGCCAGTGATCTCCTCCGTTATGTTACATAATTATAATGAATTAAACGCAAATATTAAAGCTCTGATTATATTTGTTTTTAGGGTTCGGTACCCAAACTGTAATAAAAAACCGGCCAAGTGCGAGTCGGACTCGCACACGAAGGGTTCCGTACCATTATCGCAAAACACTGCATACAAATCACGTTTGTTGTATGGGAGCCCCCCTTAATTTATTTTATTTTAATTTATTAATTATTATTTTTTGAAGTAAATATACAACTAAACATTCTGTGAATATTTCAAGCGTCTACCTGTTGCCGTTATTAATATCGAGCAAAAAACGGCAAAAATATCACGTTTGTTGTATGGGAGCCCCCCTTTAATATTTATTTTATACTGTTTTTAGTATTTGTTGTTATAGCGGCAACAGAAATACATCATCTGTGAAAATTTCAACTGTCTAGCTATCACGGTTCATGAGATACAGCCTGGAGACAGACAGACAGACAGACGGACGGATCGCGAAGTCTTAGTAATAGGGTCTCGTTTTTACCCTTTGGGTACGGAACCCTAAAAAACCGGCCAAGTGCGAGTCGGACTCGCACACGAAGGGTTCCGTACCATTATCGCAAAACACTGCATAAAAATCACGTTTGTTGTATGGGAGCCCCCCTTAATTTATTTTAATTTATTAATTATTATTTTTTGAAGTAAATATTATACTAAACATTCTGTGAATATTTCAGGCGTCTACCTGTAGCCGTTATTAATATCGAGCAAAAAACGGCAAAAATATCACGTTTGTTGTATGGGAGCCCCCCTTTAATATTTACTTTATACTGTTTTTAGTATTTGTTGTTATAGTGGCAACAGAAATACATCATCTGTGAAAATTTCAACTGTCTAGCTATCACGGTTCATGAGATACAGCCTGGAGACAGACGGACAGACAGACAGACAGACAGAAAGACAGACAGATGGATCGCGAAGTCTTAGTAATAGGGTCCCGTTTTTACCCTTTGGGTACGGAACCCTAAAAAGTTAATTAAAAAAATCAAAAAACCCGACTGCTTAAAAAGCAAACTAAAAAGACGTAAACAAGAAGAAAATCATGCTGTGCAGTCGGAGGATACATATTCGCGAGCTGGCGGACCAAATCCAGATGAAAATCGGCCAACGCGTTTGATCTCTAGAACGCCACATAGGAACAAACATACATACATACATACATAGACTGATAAACACATTACCCTCCTTCGGCAGTCGGGTAAAAACGGAACTGTATTACTAAGACTCCGCTGTCCGTCTGTCTGTCTATCTGTCTGTCACGCAGGCTGTATATCCATGAACCGTGATAGCTAGACAGTTGAAATTTTCACAGATTATATATTTATATTGCCGCTATAACAACAAATACTAAAAACAGAATAAAATAAATATTTAAATGGCGCTCCCATACAACAAACTTGATTTTTGCCGTTTTTTGCGAAAGTGGTACGGAGCCCTTCGTACGCGAAACCGACACGCACTTGGCCAGTTTTTTTAAATAGAAAAAAAAAGTACCAGGAATAAAAATACTAGTATTTAAAACTAATTTGAATACAGAATATCAATGAACTAAAATTTAAATACTAAAGCACTGGCATACTAAAACAACTATGACTTATGTCTTGAATTCCAGCCCGAATGCTGTGCGACAGAGTCGGCTGAATATTCATTAATTTGTTTTATTCAGAATAATTTAGAACCGGTTATTAACTCTTTATTTAGTTGTATAATCTATCTTGGAGTTATTTACAACACTTTTAGAATAATCTAATAGGATCCTTTGTGGGTTTTGAGGGTCTAACATCTCAATACTAACAATGGAAATAATGAAATAATATTATCCCTTGCACTGCACGCATCTTATTGTTTAACTAGTGTGGTTACTTCTTGAAAACGCGAAGCGTAACTTACTTTTAGAAAGCACTTTACACAATAATCAGAGTTTATCCAAAACCCCATGATTTTCGGGTTTTTACGCACACCTCTAATTTCTGATTACACTAGTATCCCAACTTTTTAATATTTCGAAAATCTCTGCAATTCGACATGCGCAGAAAAAAAATAGCTGAAAAAAAAACGAAAATAGCTTTTAAAACATCAGTGTCGCTTTTATAAAAAAGTTGCCTTGAAATTCATAACAAACCTTTTAATTTGTACTCATTATACAGTATTTTTCGTAAAGTTCAGAATTTGCGGTCGACCATACATCTGGCTCAGTAATTAGCGAAGTTTCTCAACCGGCGCGGGCGGATACAGTGGGTTTAGTTTGTCGCTTGCCAGATCTACAATACAAATGTATAGTAGAACAAGCAGTCTGTGGTCTGCCCTGGCTATTAACAGAACCCGCTATAGTTTGTTGAACTTTGGTACTTATTTATCACTTTTACGTATGCTCAGCAGTGGGCGAAGTCGAGCTGTGAATGGTGATGATGACCAGATGTGTGAGCGTAAAAGAAGCCAAAGGCGTAGCCATAGGAGATATAATAATAATCTATATCTTTACTTCTATAATAATATTATAAAGAGGAAAGATTTGTATTTTTGTTTGTAACTTAAAAACTACTGGACCGATTTCAAAAATTCTTTCACCGTTTGGAACGTACACTATCCCCGGGTGACATAGGCTACTTTGTATCCCTGTATTCCCACGGAAACGGGAACTACGCGGGTGAAACCGCGAGGCTTCCGCTAGTAAATAATAATATACGCCGGAATGCTCATATTCTTTCCCTTCTGTATAATATACAATTTTTTCCGTCTACCCCTCTTTACCTCAAAAACCGATTTCAGTTTTTATGTGACTCGCACACGAAAGTTCTTAGGTCATCGGATAACATGAAACTCAAAATGCCAATGCATTCCACTATCTTCCTGGACAAATCTTTTACTGTCCAGGCCGCTCGTCTACGAAATGCATTGCCTGTGACAATAAAACGCGCGCAATCACTACCGATCTTTAAAAGACTGGTAAAGGAGCACTACCTGTCACTGTGATCTTGTTCTTGTTGGAGCTGTATTGTTTTCTTGCCTGTATATTTATATGTATGTATGTATTTATGTATCTATTTTAGTATTTTATATTTAGTGATTTCTATGTTTGTAACTTATTATTTAATTTTATAATTGCACCAAGTGCAACCCCATGTCGTGTCCAGGCTATCTCTCTCCATTCTGGGTTGCCTGGAAGAGATATGTTTGGACCCATGGCGCTACGTCACTCGAGTGCTAGCGATCCTTTATGAGGCCCAATAATTGCCTTTTATAGCCGTGTATTTCAACAGTGGTCAGGTAGGGGCCAAAAGTCATTCATTCATTTAGGCAATCGATCCACTAAACCTCCCAAACTCATAGTAATATCTTTGTCTCCATATTTAACAATAGTTCTACACCAACCAGGGATTGTCCTTGGGTGCACTTATGTATTGCATACAGGGATAATCGTCGGTTGGTGCCACGTGTCACACACATATCATGATAAATAACTAACATAGGCCTCTGCGAGTTAGCTACGGCCCCTGGCACGCCTTTCAAAGGTCCAAGACCACAGATTCCCGAGATAGTTAAACACATATAAAATAATAATAATAATTTATTTCAAGTTTTATGTGAGTTTAAAGACAAAAAATCTTTCAGCGACAACATAACATATTATGTTATGTTGTCGCTGAAAGATTTTTTGTCTTTAAGACTTGAGGATTATTGATTGTTTTATATAGCAATTAATTTGACATGGTTTTCTGATTCCCTACTGTCATATCTGCTTGTACGAGTAATTACCTACTAACTTTTTAAAAATAAAATTATAATTAGGGCCACTTGCACAAAAACTTAACTCAGAGCTAATTGCTAACACTAGGTTAAATTGTCACTATTGTATGACAAACTCTCAATTTAACATCATGTTGGCAAGTAACTCTGAGTTAAGTTTTTCGTTAGAGAAATGAGTTGGCTACAGCCACAGCCAATCATTTTGCGACTCATTCGTAATATAGTTTAAAAAAAAAAAACAAATATAACTTTTTTCTTACCAAGTTTTTTTCGTATTCTTTTCAGCAAACCCTTTCATTTGATAGCCATATCATGACAGTGCACAAAAAATAACTAGTCCACCATCTTGGGCCATCAGCCATATTGGATTTAGAATGACATCATTTAGCTAACCATGCATTGTCCAAACTAAACGTGTAAGCTTTAAAATTCAGTTGCAACATTTGACCCGAACACACTTACATTCATACATATATTGCAAATTAAATAAAAGCTTGTAATAAGATATATTCCATTAACCGAATATAAGAGTTAATAAAAATACCAAACGTAAACATAATATCGCATTGAAAACAACGATAAATTAACTCAATGTATCATGTATAACCCCCGTTCTCGTTTACAAGATTATAAAACAAGGAGCAAACGATGTTTTGGACAAATAATAACCTAATTACTATCTCGTTTACCTTTCATGCCTTTTTTTCTTTAAAAATGTGAACAAAATTTCGTCACAAAGTTTAACAAAGAATACGCCTTCAAATTTATGATATAAGTAGTCTCTTATATTAGTGCATTCTTCACAACTCTCACGTATGAGAATACTTCATCAAGTTATGTGGAGTACCGTGGAGTGCGGAAGGTCGGGAATACGGGCGGCGCCGCGTGAATTATACACGTCCACAGTGCCAGGGAATTGGGATAGTTCTCAAGTAGAAAAGCATGCTTAACTACTTGCTTTTAACTTTTGTGAGCTGTCTCTTCATTTGAGAAATGCAGCTTATTTCGAGGTTTTGCATAAATTAATGATCACTTTGATCTTGGTGTGGTCTGCCGCACTGTCTTCTGTGGGGACTCCATAAAGTGGTTATTTTAACCAAAAACTTGTTGGGATGTAGCAGACAATTCAGTTTAATTTCAATTATGCGGGTTAAACTCGAGAAAATTAAAAACCAATGGTCCAAACAAGGCCTGTACTGAAACAGCTGGAAGACATGCGGGAGGCCTTTGCACAGCAGTGGGAAGAAATATGTAGGCTATCAATAATAAACTGGTCTCCACGAATAACTGGATGTTATTTTTGTGCAGTGCTCGCGGCAGAGACCACGGAGCTCTCGAGCCGCGCATCGCTCGCTGAGCCCACGCCAACTAAGCTTCCAAGTACGTCTTGTAATAATAAATTAACAAAAAAACGCTACAATAAGATCTCGAAGCAAAAAAATATTGTAATGTTCTTAGGAAATAGGTTGTCTTAATTAAATATAGACTTTGAGAAATAAATAATGTCTGCGGATTGATGTGACGTTAATAGATACAAAAGTAAAAAATATTTTTACAAAAAAATCATCATTTAAACAAACTTAATAAATTAAGAAAAAACTAAAGTAAACTAAACATACACACGAATACATTGAAAAGTTACCAAAATTCAGAAAACAAATCAAACTTTTTCATCGACATGTATGCCATTATGTCTATCATGAATTCATGATAAAAAAAAATTGTTAAGAGATCTTATTCTAGCGGCCCCTAGATGTGTCACCCGTTCGCAACACTGCACGAATGTATGTCAAGCCCTGCACAGCCAGTCACAACCAAAACCCTTTTACCGTATCACCCTCGCCAATTGATCGAACAAGCCGAAACGTCCTCATCAAATTTAATTTCCCACGTCACAATTATTGTAGCTCAAAAAATTACATCAACGGATGAAATTTATACGGAGGAAAAGTAAAAAAGATAAATAATAAGAAATAGAATATTATGCAACTAGTGAATAAAGCACGGATTTAAAGCGAGGGCCATAGATGAATCACGAGCAAGCGAAGGATTCTAAAGATTGAATCACGACCGTAGGGAGTTATACATGACGATTGAATCATGAACATAGCGAGTGATTCAAGTGTTAGAATTCTGACCGACGCGAGTGATTCATGGGCCTCGATATAAATCCGTTTTTTTTCAAGGGTTGCATACTATACTTTATACCATGACTAAGGGAGAAAGAAAGATTTAAGCGAAAAGCATAAGGAGTTTGTATGTCAAGTATTTTTTTGCACAAGATATTGTATCCAGTATTTTTTGCGCAAGGATGTTGTATAGCATTGAGATGGAGGTCGAATATATTGGTGTGTTCTAAATTCAAACACCAAAATAGTGATTAAAAGCACAAAGTACATAAGTGGCGGCGCGCCGCAGACAGAGAGTCCACTACGAACAAAGCGCCATTTTGCACGCACACATTGACATTACGATTTTACAGGGAATAATGGGCAATATTGGACCGAGCTCAGTCACGGCTGTCACGAGTGCTAGCGCGGGCTTTTCACATTATTCAGTCTATTGGAAGAAGTTCAAAATATATATTTTTCAATGCCTTGCACGTTTCCCCATCATGTATTTAAAGAAAGTGCGAATTTTCTACACATAATAGTGCATTTAAACAAGGTCGCAATCGATGAATTTTCATTCTAATCTACCAGTGGTCTTTTATTTTTTTAACACAACAGATAAATAATTATTTTAGTGTATAAAATAATAATTTTACAAAAATAATAAAAAATACACTTTCTTTCAGAATCAATATAGTAGCAACCCTAGTAAGTTTTCGATTTTCGAAACGGCGGGAGTGTGTTGTATCGTATGTTGTGTTAAAAGCTTGCAATGCTTTTTTTCACTGTTTTCATTGAATAGAGTTTTTAGAGGGGGCATAGTATAAACATATTTTTTAAACAAGCTTTTTGAACTGAAATGTACTAAATGTAATGTCACTTGTCAATACTCATCCAATGAGCTAACACGATGGTGCTATCTTGTCTGGTTGAGGAGTTGCTATGGCCACCTTGCGGCTCTATCACGAAACCAGCTCCATAGTATCATATTTTTTATATGTTTGTTGTCTTTGTGTATGTTTGATGCGCCATCGGTACATGGTGGACATCCCACTCATACGCACTAAAAGTTATGAGAATACTTTTGTTATGCGTACAGCTAAGGATTGGAATTTCCTGCCGGGGTCTGTGTTTCCCGATGACTACAATCTAGGCAAGGGTGCTTCACCGCCGTCTTGCGTACTTTTTTTGTCAAGCACGAGCCAATTTTAAAGAAACAAAAAAAAAGTACGCATAGTTTCAGCTTAATCGGACGCCAGAAATTGCTTGAAAAATGGATTACTAGTTACTGGACACATAAACGAAAGTAAGGCTTGTAAAAAAACTTTTTATCTGGCGTGTTTCCAATAGATGCAACACCCTAGCACAATGTAGAGATCCTATCACTGACACCCCATTTTCGACGTACGTTCTGTTTATGTAACCATTCGGCTACCAACCACCATCGAATGCGATTGGTATTGTTACCGAGCATGTGCTGTGTGATTGTTAGTCGTAATTTTAATCATGCTGGTTTGTTGATCTACATTGTCATGTTCATTTCAGTGCGTGGCGTCATTTTAAAAGCAGACATTTATTTCAGCATTGTTACTTATTTTTCGAAAGTTTAATCTTAAAAAAAGGAAATCAAAAAATGCAGGGTCTACTATATTAAGGCAGTAGGCATAATTATTATCTAAAAAGTAACCTTTGTCATTTACCTCAGACCAACCAAATAATTGTAGTTCAATTAAGATAGGCAACTAATGCCAATCTAACCCTAAAAAGCGTTAGTGCCTTTGTCAAAAAAGTTAATACAAAAAAAAAACATCTCATGAAGATCTTAATCGACTCTAAACCGAGGGAAACTTTTAATAGCCCCGCTAACAGCTCTAGCAATCTAGTTGCACATTCGTAAGCGTCAGTTACCAGGTACCAGGGATTGGAGTCGTTTGCACATGTGTTGGATCATTCGGTTCCCATCATGTTGGTTGAGCTGAGTGGTGTCGATCCATGTGTCATGTTCGTGAACGGGCGCCATCAGTTGGGATTGGTCATAACTTAACTGCCTCGGCCTGTTTTTAATTACCTCTTTATTGTATTATTTAATTGTTTGTTTTCTAGACGCTTTTACGTGCACGTCTTTTTATATCGCTCTCACATATATGTATTTTTTCCAACAATAATGATGTAACCAAATACTTCTGAAACACTAAATTTTTAAAGAGCAAATGTGGATTTTCTTGTCCGTTCTTCTCAATAACACGCTACTTTTCCGAATGGACGATAGAATCAATTACTATTAGTTTGAAATTCAAAAGAGCCGCTTAGTGGCCTAATTGAATAAAGACATTTGGATTTTGAGGCAGCTATACAAGATATATTAAGGCTCCAGTACCTAGTCGGCGAGTGTTTGTGACATTTACCAAATGATTCGAACTCCGCTTTGCACTACACTTAGCTCGACCATTTGTGACAAAGACTTGCCGTGTATGTACAAAACATGGCGGTATAAAACGGGTTAGTAGTTTAGTTTCAGTGAAAGGTTTTTCATTGTTTGGGAGAAAAAAGAGTGGGTTTAAATTATTTAAAGGGTTCTAAAATTAAACTGATATTATCACGACATTATGATATGATTTTTTGGGTGGACCGTGTCCGTAACTGTTTGTAATGAACAGCTAAATTACCGCATTATATGCATTTTGTATTTAGTTTTTGTATAGATAATTTAGGAGAAACTTACTTACTTTACTAAACTTAATCTGCAAAATACCAATTCTAAAGATATCTTCTGAAAAATTTGTTCCTACTATAATAGCCGATATTATTAAAAAGAGAAAACCAGGTCATAATCTTCACTAAATAGCCTACTTTCCGCCAACATTGCTCAAAGTGTTACAACAAAGCCTTGTAGTCGTACGTGAGCATTTAACAAAGAATATTGTCTGTTGCTTCGTATCGCACATCTGCCGACGCTTCAGGCCTCGTCCAAAGTGAACGCGCGGTGACTAGGGCGGGAGCGGGCGCGAATATGTGACCACAGCGTATCGTTAGGGCGGTTACACACTACACGTTCGTGTCCGTGATTTGAGTTCCGAGTTCAAAATGTTTTGAATTATGACAGATTATGACGGACAGAGTTCGGATGTTGTGCGTAAGCGTCCCTACAAGAAGTCTTCTTCTTCGTGTCATGATTCCTTCACAAAATTTTCTTCGACCTGTATTCAGCCACATCGATTGCCTTAGGTCTGGCCTCACAAAGGTCTTGCATGGTGCAGGTGTTTTTACATAAGGAGCAGGACAGGAGATGTGGCATTGACTGTGGGGTGGTTCCGCAGTCACACTGTGGCCGATTGGAGTATCCCCATCTGACTAAGTTATGCTTACAGCGGCCCACTTGGCTTCGTAACCGGTATAGGGATTTCCAGATGGGCCATGGCTGTTTATGTATAAGAAGTACTACAGCTACTTTAGAACCGAAATTTCACGGACACGGATCGGTGCGGAGGTAGTGCGTAACCGCCTTTAATTGTTGCGGCGGACAGTAAACGCTAAAACGTTTTCCTCAGGGTAAATAATAGACAACCGTATGCTAGCGAGATCGCTCTGTTCGTCGGATAAAACAGGTAAACTATCGAGCAAAGCGACTCCGGCTTCGATCGATCCGACGCAGCAACACGGCGACGAGTGATAGTATTATGCACTATGGAACCCGGGGACCCATTCAAGCACAACAACACTGACGCGAAGACAGCGTCAATACGCTCAATTGGTGCTCTACTGCTCTGTTCGGGTGTCTACACTGTCTACTTTTAGGCGCCCATCACTGTTATTTCAGTATGATCGTGCAAACGGCGGTTTCATAATATAACACTCGCGCAAGCTCCTCTCTCTGTCCGGGGCCTAGTACTCACCCAGTCGTGAACACTCTTTTGAGTCCACGCTATTTCCTCCAGAATACTGTTCTTACCTAGTGCCCCGAGCAGCGTCGCTAAAGACGGCTATTTTGGTAAGAAATCTCTACAGGTTATTCAGACGTGAAGGTAGAAAGCTTTTTTGTTGGGAACGTGATACTACGCTTTTCTTTATTACGCTTTAGGGCTTAAAATGATGAAGAAAGGGTGAATCTTAAAATTAAAGGTGTGTGTAATTTATATGATAACCAGTAACTTATTTTTTTAAACTCTTAGTAATGATTAGTCTAGCTTTTTTTTTTTGGTATATATATTCTCCCGCTCTGGGTGAAGCGGGAGGACGTGTCAGACTTTTACTGACTAAAACCCAGCCGTGTTCCTTCAGTTGTTTGTGCCAGGGCCGCGGTAACAGTCTTTCAAATTTATCCGCGACCCAGACAGGCATCGGCCCTAGCGGACCCCGACAGTTTTTGCTGACATTTCTTTGAGGCGTATTTAGTGTTCCACACTACGACTACCCCCGCAGCCCAGGTTGTTTCCTGCGGTGGCTAGGGACGTGAAGGCGTCTCCATTGCGTCTCCCTCACGCGTTCCGCCTCCTCCTTCGCGAACATTACTGCTTCGCAGAAGGAGGTGACAGCTTCCCATGCTCTCTCGCTCCGTACCGTGCCATGAACCAGGGTCGGACGCGAGAGGTCGCCACCGCCACCATAGAACATAGATTATAACGATTTTGGGTAAATTAATTGAGACATTCGGTTTCTATGTGTAAAATTAACCTAACACATTGCCATCTAATTGCTATGGATGTTACGATTGATTAAAATCATACAAATGATAATTATTATCGAAACTAGAACTTCAAAGCAGTTTGATAAATGATTTTATAATTTTAAAAAAGTATATCGGGTATACTTAAATATGAAATGTCTGTTAACGAAACACACAAAAAAATACAAAACAATCTCTCATTCCGTCTGGTGTTTATCAATGTTATTTCAGACTCATTTGTAAAAGAACAAAGCTTACTTGCCTGTTATGTTATCGCGGTTTTTCAGGAACGTACGCAGGGGTTAACAAAGGGGACATTTTGGAACAGAGCTGTGGGCCAGTGTGCGCTGCCCGTGACGTGTTTATTACGACCGCGAAATGGGGATAAAGCTGGCTACTCATGATGTTACGAATGTTGGAAAACCAACACGCTTTCAAAATAATTGTACGTCGCAAATCAATATTTCTTTCAAAGCGATCGTTTACAAAGATAAAACTATATCAAGATGAAAAACACAATAAACGTCAAAAACCTACTTTAAAACTTGTCGTAGCAAATGTGCTACGAAAGCAGCAGCGCGGAGCAGCAACTATGTATGTCGGTAGCTTCGACAATCTCGTTCGAGTGTTGGTTGAATATCGAAAATATTATCGTTCACTCGAGATAAAAACATTTTATTATCAAACTGTTCAAAATTGGGTATTGGCAGAAGCTCAATGTAAAATTATAGAAGTAGACATCCGTCGAGAAAAAATTCGATAAAATAATTTAAATTTCATAAAAACAACATATATGGCTATCTTATTATAAAAAGTAATAATATAACTTCAGAATGTGTGGTAATCTTCTTCAAGATTATAATTAGCTAGCTTCTGCCAACGGCATCACCCGCGTGGATGTCGAAAATTATCCCGAGGGAACATATTCCCTCCTATGTCAAATTCAAATTCAAATTAAATTTATTGCATCCATAATGTACATACAGGTGTTAAATATTGGTTACAGAAACAATTATGGACCCTGTCGGGCACAGCAACATTCTAGATACAGTCAGTGTCTAGGAGAGAGGAATAGCGCTCAATATTTTTGCATAATAACATTTCAGTTGTGTTTCCTATGTTTTTATTTGGTATAATGTCATATGTGCTATGCCTGACTATTATCTATCTCTGTGCCAATTTTCACCCAGATCCGTTCAGCTGTATGAGCGTGAAGAAGTAACAAACATACAAACACACACACACTCACAAACTTTCGCCTTTATAATATCATTGTGATGCCCAATATTGCAATAATGATACAATATTTAATGCCTGAAATGGTTGAGACAATATTGTACTTAATCAATCTAATGTATTTAATAAACATAGGAATAAAGGATAAGGTAACTAAGACTTAGAATTTGGTGAGAACCTAAGTGTGACCACCTGTTTAGCACCTTTAGAGTATTTTGGCTACAGAAAAAGTACCTACGTCAACTTAAGGTTACACTAGTCGACGGCACGAACTATTTTGTGCGCGGGGTTAAAATGCGTGCTATATCAACCGACAACACGTGCGGAACAGATAGGTGCTGTTATGAGCAGTAAGAAGCTAGTACGCGTACGAATACACACTTTTGCAAATTTGTAGCGAAATGGATTTAGAACAAAAACGAGCGCGCGAAATTTTTTAAACAGACCTTTGGGAGTCTGGATATCATGCAAAAACGACTGAATGTATCTGTTCAAAATAAAATTATTTGCATTGTTGAACTACTAATATATCCCTGTATGGAGGCCGTTTTTCAATTTTCCTTCTTCTTATGGTACTTATTTGCGCCCAAAGATGCGTTAAAATTAGTGTTAAAATATGGAACTTTCGAAGCTCATAACTTTCAAGATTTTTTATTTTTTGCTTCCATACAGGGCTAGATGCTATTTGTGTCATCATTATGACACAAATTGATATCAATTTTTATTTTGAACATAAATCGTCAAACAGTGGAGTAAAAGCTAGACTACGTTTGTATGGAAGAATTTTCGACTAGTGTACCTACCTTTAAACATAAAATGTTACAAAATCAGTGTAAGTTCTTCCGTACTGATTCATACCTAGATTTTCGCAAACAAAGTGAAAATCGTGAGGTGACACATACATAATAGATTCGAGATTCCATCCTACTATGCAATCAGTGTAAAGCTAGCGAGCAAAGCCGGATTGATTGCATCTTTCGCGCCGACCTACAGTGGAACTTTAGAGGACGAAAAAAAAGATGCGAACTGATTCTAGGGCTTTTTCGGAAAGGTTGGAACTAAGATCTAGGTATAGAAATTTAAAAAAATTTAGGATCAGATTGAAGCGCAAGCAAGGCTATAATGTTTATTAGACGACACATTTAAAGAAATACACATTTATCACTAAAGTAACTAAAAAATAAAAATGGCCAAGTGCGAGTCCGTATCACTATCACAAAAAACGGCAAAAAAGATCACGTTTGTTGTATGGGAGCCCCACTTAAATATTTATTTTATTCTGTTTTTAGTATTTGTTGTTATAGCGGCAACCGAAATACATCATCTGTGAAAATTTCAACTGTCTAGATCGATATCACGGTTCATGAGATACAGCCTGGTGACAGACAGACGGACCGCGGAGTCTTAGTAATAGGCTCCCGTTTTTACCCTTTGGGTACGGAACAATCAATCTGCCTAGCCTTTTCCCAACTATATTCGGGCCGTCTTCCAGTCTAACCGGATTCAGCTGAGTACCAGTGTTTTACATGGAGCGACTGCCTATCTGACCTCCACAACCCAGTAACTGGGTAACACGGAACCCCTTGGCTAGACCGGTGTCAGATCTCCAGCGCGGAACACCAAAAAAAAAAATACAATTTTATTGCTATGATTTTGAAAAACTTTTTTTTTAAAATTATGGTTGGCTTGCTCTTGACTCTAGTCTAGGTCAGAGGTCACAGAGACAAAGTCAACGATGAAGTGAGCTTACCCAGAAGAAGCCTGTTCAGTCTAACTTTGAAGATACTCTTTGCATATTTGAACAAATAACAATAATAACGTCTTCAATAAACTACATCTTCCAACATCTCTACACAAAGGATTAAAATCCACTCTATACTTTTCCTGATCTTTAGTACCTACTAACGATCCCCATTTCCTTTCCACAGAGTGCGACCGCACATTCGTGAGTCGCGGCGGCGCGAGCAACGGCACGTTCCACGCTCCCGAGCTGTTGAACCCCAACAACCAGACGCGCCAGTGCCTGTACACCTTCCTCGCGGCGCCGGGGCAGCGGGTGCAGGTCGAGTTCCGCACCTTCGACCTGCGAGGAAAGCCGCCAGAGTACGTCACACTTTGTACTTAGATACATCTAAACAAGCACACGTGTCTGCCTGTACACCTGCGGGGCAAGCTGCCAGAGTATATCAGATTTTGATGTCTTACAGAAACTGCAACAGAATTCTTCAGATGTGGCAAGCACCAAACGAGACTCTTGACATGGTAATTTAAAAATAAACCGCTGAACTCTTGCTTCAATGTCCAAGACCGCGGTATTTTTCATGGAAAACACATAAAACCACACTAATAAGAATAACATAAAAATAAATATTTATTTACCTTTAAATAATAATTTGAGGGCGGTTCCGACTTTATGCAATGTTTCCCGTATAATCACTTAACTACAGATACGGTAGTACCTCCTCGAATCAATTTATAACTTTACTTTAGAAACAGAAGTTTTGAACTTCGAGTATTTCCAATCAGCAACTTCAACAAAGTAAATCAAATAAGCCACGTCTCACATATGTGCAAAAGTACAGTCAGCAAAACTGTTTGTATCTGAGCAGAAGCCTAATTGCGTAACACAAAAATTAATGGAATCGATCGCAAACTCTTTCATATCGACAACTCAACAGTATTTATTGCGTGTTAAACATATTATGAAGCAATGAATGCAAACACACGCACGCATGTTTTTTTAAGTCACGCAATTAAGATGCAGATAAGTAAACCTCCAAATGACCTGTGTTGTGTTCTGAGAAATTTTGGTGAGGACAACATCGTTAGTCTATGATCTTCTGAGATAATTTTCTTTGCCCGTACAGCAAACTTTTTTGTCATCTGTGCAAAAATAACACGCCCCGATCATAACATGCTGTGATTTGACTTTATCGCTCACTTATTTGTTGTTTTCCAGTGGAGCCGCAGTGGGGGAGCTACCAGCGTGAGTATACCTTTCACCCTTTCCCTATTATTTGAGACACAAACATGTTTTCTACCAATGCCATTATTTATGTGCATAAGTATAGATTTAGAAATTAGGTCAAACTTTTACGGGAGGGGGAACCTTGATAAAGTTCGTTTGATGTATTCCGCTGAACTCGAAATATTCGTTTCGTTGATGACTTTGAGATCTAATATAAAGTTGAGTAGAATTAATGTTACTGATCTAATATTAACTGCAATCAAGAAGACATTTTGCAAACTTTCTGTTACATGGAGTTGATTCTTGACAAGTAAAATTACTAAGCTCGTCGATCATTGTACACAAAGATGTAATATAATACAATTCAATTGGATGTTATAAAATGAACTGCACTAGAGTCTCATATATTGACCTCTCAGTTTAATTCAAAATAAGTGCCCCGATTTTCAATCAAGTCTTTCCAAAGTTTAGCCAAATTCTTTCTACTCTTATTTTTTATCATCCTTTTCACTACCCAACGGCAGTGCGCGACCTTCCCGCAGAGTAGAGAGACTTTCGAAAAGAGTAGAATACTTTTTGGCAATACCTAAGTATTAAATGCGAATTTGTCATACTCTTTCATGGAGTTATATCCTTTGCCCTGCTGAATTCACATACGCAATGAGGCTGCTTTTGGCTCAACGCGATTCGATTTATAACACACCGTTAAAGCGAAATTGCAAGTACGGTCACATTGATGCAGTGCGATTCGACCGATTTACTCTTCAAATTTTCTTTGAAAATACGTGCGCGATATCGCCTATCAAAGCAATTTAAATCGTGTCGAGCCATCAATAAGATTCCTTATTTGGAAAGTTATAATTCCTAAATATCCCTATTTCCAATCTACTCGGAGATTGCATCTCTGTACGATTCTTAACGATTTAATATTTTCCCAAAAACTTATGTACGTAATCAATCGATTCCTTCAATACAAAGTCTTTCCAAAGCATTCCTCATCCAATCTCCAGACAATTTTCCTATCATCTTCATCAAACTATCACACGGTTTTTTACTAATACTAGGCGAGTCCTTAATGTAATGTTTCGATATAAACGCAGTTTTTGCCTTGCATCGTGCATAAATATTTACACATTACATGTATGTAGCCTAGTGTTAGTGAAAATGGGCATTGGGTTAGTTAATTTATCATATAACTCCTCATCCAGATGCATGCACGAGTCAATGGACATCTACTCGGAGATGGCGTCTCTGGAGGCGGGCGAGCTGGTGAACTCGGCGTTCGGCGGGCGCTACTGCGGGCCCATCCCGCCGCGGCGCCGCGTGTCGCTGCACCGCGCCGTCGCTCTGTCCTTCTACACCGACAAGATGTACACGCCGCCCACGCTCTTCACAGGAACCTACCAGTTCATCAATGCAAGTGAGTGGGCGGATCTAAGCTTATAACATAATAAACGTCGCTGGAGGTGGGTGCTACTGCGGGCTCATCCCGCCCCGGCGCCGCGTCCCTCTGCACCGTGTCGTCGCGCTGTCCTTCAACACCAACAAGATGTACACGCCGCCGACGCTCTTCACAGGAACCTACCAGTTCATCAATGCAAGTGAGAGTATCGAGGTTTGCGGAACAGGCTGTGAATTCAAGCAACCTCCACTGAAAATCCGGAGTCGTCTGGTCGGATGTTGTGTCTGGTCCGGGCAAATGCCCGAAAACTTCAAATCACGCCAAAATCTTTGCTTGCGCGATGCAGGGTTTTGTGTGACTTCAAGTCAATAGCTCGTATGATGTGGCTACAAGTAGAAGGATTGAAGCTTCATTTAATTAATAGCTTTCCCTGCATCTTCACCCTCGTAGCCTATACCAAAGGAACCCTGCTTATTCCTGAATAATAAAGTAGCATGGCATTTACCGATAGCTTTCTATTAGTAGAGAAGTTTCAAAATTAAACCTCCTTAACACAAACAATTTATCTTTTATAGTATTTGTCTGCTTTAGAACGGGAGTTATAAAAGTAGGGGTAAAGGCTGCTAGGCTAAAACAGGATTGGGCGGGTCACGTTAGCCGCATGAGCAGAGACCGCTGGGCAATAGTTTCCACAAATTGGTTGCCGAAGGTGGATGGCACCACCGAGGCCGGCCCAGAAAGAAGTAGCGAAATGACCTAGACGCCCACTCCAGAGGCTGGTGCGAGGTGGCTGATGTAAAATAATACTTGGAAGGATTTGGGGGAGGCATTTGCCTAGCGGTGGGACAGTATATGGTAATATAAAAAAGTATTATTTGTTAAGATTTACATGTAAATTGAATAACCGACCTGAAAACGAAGAGTGAATGAAAGGATCAAATGACCAATTTTTATTGTGGTGCGTTCGACCTATAGTAGATTTATTTTCTAACAAAAAAGATTGGAAAATGTTATCTGCTCGTAATTGATAAACTTGACTAACATTCAATTTTAATACTTGATTGAGAACATTATTCTATATGATGTTTTAAATGAACATAACATCATTATTGAATGTGGCCAGAGATAATTTTCTGTTTGTCGTAAGTTAATCGATGTACAAAAACATCCTGAAGTTGTGGTATGCAATAAATGAAATAGAACATCCAGTTCAATAAAGAGGCAATCTATATAACATATTTAGTTTGGGGAACAACATTGAAGTGCCCGTCAAAGTTAGCCGACGCGCGCCCGCATAACTAATGTCCAGCAGTTGGAACTGGCAGAACTTGTACTGTCCTATATATTTCTGATCTAGACCATTTAAAAACAACTGCCAACTTACAAGGAACTTACCCTGGTCCTTCAAGTTACGAAGCCAATATTTTTGTAATACAGGCAAGTAGATATTAATACTTGATGTCTGTAGTCTATATTAATATTTAACGGGCCAATGAAATGCCGTTGGCATGCTTCCTTTGCCGCGGCCATAGACAAGTGACATACTATCATGGAATGCGTGGCGATAGCCATTGTCCAAAATGTATGGGATTCACAAGCGATATCCAAAAAATCACGTGATCAATCACTTAAATTTTGACATTTCTACTATCAACTTCGCTGACATCGAATGAGCGATATCGAAAAATCACGTGATCAATCACTTAAATTTTGACTTTTCTACTATCAACTTCGCTGACATCGAATGAGCGATATCGAAAAATCACGTGATCAATCACTTAAATTTTGACATTTCGACTATCAACTTCGCTGACATTGATTATAATGATTTGTAATAATTTTTTTATGTCGATATACAATTTGCTACAATAATTGAATTAATCATCAAGTGATAATGTTACTGAAATTATGTTCCACCAATTCTTGTAATTATGTACATACCCAATATTCGACACAATGTTAATTGTTTGTGAATAAATAAATGAAATGAAATGACATCGAATGAGCGATATCGAAAAATCACGTGATCAATCACTTAAATTTTGACATTTCTACTATCAACTTCGCTGACATCGAATGAGCGATATCGAGAAATCACAGGATCAATCACTTAAATGTTGACATTTCGACTATCAACTTCGCTGACATCGAATGAGCGATATCGAATAATCATGTTATCAATCACTTAAATTTTGCCATTTCGACTATCGCCTTCGCTGACATCGAATGCCACTTGCCTATAGGCTTGGACACATGTTGAGTAAAACTTAGGTTTCTATTTCGAAACTAAGTAAGTACAGTACAACTATTTTCTTAACGTCCCTCGGCAAACAACGCATTTCGGAATACAAACAAATGCGTCTATGTTCATCAATTATTAGATCAATCGTGTATAATAATTTGAATTCAGAACTGTTTTGTTTTGATTTCCGTGTCATCTATATAGAGCTGTAAAACTTTTTTCCTTTAGCAACTTTCCTGCCATTTTTAAAATAAAATAAAAGTGTATTAACAACTCTATAAACTGGATTGAGAGCGTCCGATCTGCATCAAGTGCAAAGGGCAACTGATATAAATCCGACGACTGACGAAAGACGAAGTTTGCCGAGCTTTCGTTTAATGATTAATGGCATATATAAATTAGAAAGAATGGAATATAAACATTTATTCGACACAGACCCAACACAAAAATAACAAAGTCAAACAGAAGAATTGTATTTAGAAAGGTTTACTAAATTCTTCGAATGTTTTTGCCTTTAATCCAGAAATACTGTAATGTTAATGTAATTCTCACCTCTCAACAGCGGAATTCGAAGTGGGCACCCCAGTTCCGAACACATTGTGCTCGTTCGTGATAGAAGCGAGCAAGCGCAAGACGGGCTTCCTGCTGTCTCCGACGTACCCTGGCATCTACCCCAAGGACATGGTGTGCAACTACCTGTTCCAAGGTCAGCCCGGACAGAGGATACGGCTCGAGTTCAGAGACTTCGATCTGTTTTTCGGCGGGCCTCAGTGAGTAATATTCTGTTTTTTGCTTCTGTAATTTTTAGGGCAGTTACGCACTACATCCGATCCGTGTCCGTGAAATTTAGGTTCCAAAGTAGCCGTAGTACTTCTTGTAGGAAAGCTTATAGTGCTAACACACGTCCGGATTTGGTCCGACGCAACTATATCAACTATACTAACTATTACGCACTATATCCGAACTCTATTCGTCATAATCTGTCTTAATGCAGAACATGTCATTTTGAACTCGGATCTCAAATGACGGACACGGATCACGGATACGGACACGAACGTGTAGTGCGTAACCGTCCTTACTTTTGCGTGTCCATTGATCAAAAACGTTATTTGAATAACGAATATTGTTGTATTGTTAACCGCATAAGAGTGGTACCATAAAATAGAAATTATACGCCGCCGCTTACGTACTTTGTGGTGGTACTTTCACTACTAAAACTACCCTTACCTACAGCTACGATGAATAGTCGGTCAGTCAATTTAAAATAATTATTGACTTAACTGTACTTAAGGGCAGTACTGAGTGTGAAAGATTTCTACTTTCTCTATGAAGTACAGGGTGTCCGGTGGCAGATTAATGTTTTTAAAAGCAAATATCTCGTAAATTTATAAACGGTGCGGAGGAAGGGCGGTGCTATTCAACGCTCCGAGAGTGTGGATTGTCAGTCAAAATGCCGCAGTGGTCGTCATGATTTTAAAAGCTAATGAAACAAAAACTTACGATCTTATGGGTTTATTAAATAAATTAAAGAACACAAATATTATGCGGCTTTCAGTTTTTAAAAATAATTTTGTCTAAATGCTGTCCATTCAGTCGCACAAAATGTTGGAAACGTTCCACCGTCGCTGACACGTAAGAATCACCACTCTTAAAAAACGCCTCATTGATGTACGCTCGGTATAGTCCCGACTACTGCGGCATTATGACTGAGAATTTGCTCTCTCGGAGCGTTGAATAGCACCGTCTTTCCCCTGCACCGTTCATAAATTTTCCATATATTTGCTTTTAAGAACATAACCCTACACCGGACAACCTGTGTATATCCTTAATTTTAGATTACTACAAGGTGCAACGTAAAGGTACTATCATATTTTAAGAACTGCTTTTGCCCATGTAAATGAACAACTTTCTCCGAGGAAGTTATAGGAAATACCCAAAATAAAAAATATTTTCCATACAAAGTTGTCATCAGCTGACTAAAATTTGTATGGGGGACACAATTATATTTTTGAGAATTGACTATGAATGACTCCTTTGCAAACTATATCGTGTGACATACCAAATGAAAGGGTTTGTCGTGAGAATAATTTTAAGATAAATAGTTTGAAGTTATTTAAGAATACATTCTAAAATTGAACATTCCCGAATCATACCTTCGAAAAAATTGGGACAACAAAAAAAACTAAAAAAAACTGATCATGGTTCTTTACCTTTACGGTGAATGTCTGACACCGACACGAGAAAAATACCTTGGACTCAGTACATGTGTTAGAAGTTTTCGTAGGTTTTTGAAAACTGGGTCAAGAATCATGTAAGAAGTGTATTGTATTCACGGAAACCTCGGTGCGCGTATCCAACTCGCACTTGGCCGATTTTTAAACGCCTGTCTGTGTACAGCTGCCCGTTCGACTGGGTGCGCGTGTACGACGGGCCCGACAACTCGTCGGCGGTGATCGGCACGTATTGCGGCCAGCAGCGGAACCTGGTGCTGTACTCCAGCGACGAGCGCCTGCTCGTCACCTTCTCCTCGCTGCCGCGCGCCGCCAGCACGCAGAACCGCGGCTTTAAGGGTATCTTCGAGTTTTCTGAGAGTTTTGTTAAGTTAGGTAAGTGAATCAATCAAATATTTTATTGGAACAATTAACTAAGTCTCTAATAAGTGACATTCTAAAGGGTCTTTCAACAAGGACGGGTCGAAGTTAATATTGAATAAAACAAGATGTGTGTGAGATATTAACGAAATTTATTTTTTATTTAAAAGGCCCATTTATGCCAATTATGGATGGAATAAGACATCGTTCATATGTCCGCCGCGGCTTCGTATGGTGGCACGAATCCGAGAGGTCCAATTTTTAATGACTCTTAAATAAAAAATACGGCCTTTTAAATAAAAAATATATTTCGTTAATATCTCACACACATCTTGTTTTATTCAATTTTAACATCGACCCGTCCTTGTTGAAAGACCCTTTATTTATACTCCGGAAGCGTCACGATAGTGACTGGAAAAACGTTCTTCTTCTTTCGTGTCGATTAACTCAAACTATACAACCATTCAGATTTTGTCCGACCAGTATGTAGCTACTCGGACAGCTCTTTCATTTGCTACGTTCAAATCCCGCAAGGAGCAGGTGGTCGGGCATGAAGGGCAGACAAGGAGGTGGGCCATGTCTTGCGAAGGGGCCCCACACTGACACTGTGTTTTGGATGTGTCTATGATATTCCATTTGGCCAGGTTGCTTTTACATCGACCAACCTGGGTCCGCAATCGGTTTAGGGATTTCCAGATTGGCCACTGCAGTTCGTTTCCAGGGGGCAGATTCTCTGCCGGAGTGATGAAGTGTGGAGGAGTAGGGCGTGTATGTTTTGGAAAAACGTTAAGAATTTATGGGAATGTAAATCGCTATAGAAACACGTCGACATATGCTGATAAAAAATACAACGGACTTACAAATAATAAAACTACTTAGTGAAAATTAACTTCAATTTCGGCAATCGGTATTCCTCTTTCTGTTTCTTCGTTTTTTGACACCGACTTCTGAAATTGAAGTTATATTTCACTTTGTAGCGTTTTTATTTGGAAGTCGGTTGTATTTTTTTATAAAAACGTTTTTATTTTTCGCTTTTTAGTTGTGTTACATAATGAACAAGTTCCATAGAAAGGTACCTATAATGCACAAATTTATACCAGAATAGATTGCCCGAGCGTACCGGCTTGATGTTATGTTAAGAATTGGTGTAAACAATAAATAGATATGCGATTCCGAGAGATTTGCCGTCATTTATTGTAGAATTATATTGTATATCTCCGAACTTCTTCAACAGATCTTCACCAAATTTAATTGGGAACAATTCGGGAACATATTCATTCAAACAAAAAATTAGGATTTTTTTAAATCAGTTTACAATTGATGGTAAAATCGGAGATCAAAAACAAACATACAGCTGAACATAGAATCGTCCTCCTTTTTGGAAAGTCGGAATTAAAAAGACAGTCTAGCTAGAGCCTCTGGTGTACATATTTTTGCAGTGTTCGTTAACAGCTACATTAGTTTAAAACTTTGTTGTAAAATTGTAACCATTATTGGCCACCTCGAACAGGGTTGATTGGCATTCCACTGTTTCTTATGCCCGTGTAGGTATTATAGATACTTGAAATTTTTAATAGTTTCAATTCTGCTTAGTCACCAGAGTGCCCCCCAAGCCTAAATGGTCTGGAATGAACATTGGCGTTCCTGCCATTACCGCCTGCATCTAGTCTAGTTAGCATTGAAATCATAGCGTATAAAAGACAGTTGTTACAACTAAGGTGAAATTACTATTTACAACAAAATTATACATGTATACTATCATAAATTTTACGAATAAAACTCTACAATAAGTGTCCTGGTCCCTATTTTGAGTAAATTACTGTCCCAACTGAAGGTATTACAACAATCCACTGAACGGGCACATTCAAAACTTCGTAATTTATTACATTGTTCGTACAAAGAGTTTTTTCCCTTACCTAAGGCAGTTGAAGAAGAAAGTTTTTTATTACTTTGGTATATTGGCTTTCAGATTTTATAAGTAAACACGACGCCGAGCACATTAGGGGCTCCGAGTGCGACCAGAAGATTCTTAGTAAAAAGGAATCGACGGGTTTCGTGTACCATCCAAATTATCCATTCCCCTATATACAAAAAGTTGTTTGTAGGTGAGTACGCAGCTATATCCTTGGAAATAAAATAGATCTTCTATGAATGTACTGAACAGCAGTTTTTTTTTTGCATATTTCAGTTTGTCCCTTATTGAAAATTGTTCACATTCATAAGTGCTTTCACTAAAAACTATTGAAAATTATTAAAAGTTTTATACCTATGTTTTGAAGAGTATTAAGCTAAATAACTGTTGTTTCCTTTTCAGATATTTTATATATGGTATGCAAGATTCACAGAATTTGGAAAGGGTTCGGTTAGAGTTTCAGAACTTTTCTATACCGAAGGGCGAGAAGCCGAAACCGGAGTAAGTTCCCAAATTAATTTACTTTTGTTACTTTTATTGTTTTGTTTTCTCTGTCTATCCAATTCTTGTAGTTACTGATCCATCCACCGTTCATATTTTGATTTGAGTGGAACTTCTTCAGGCTCCGTTCTTTTAAAGCATTGGTTCCCAACCAGTCAATGTTCCACTATTGCTAAAATATAGTTCGTGAAATTAAAAACTTATCAACTCCAAATTCACATCAGTACCGAATGAAATGTTCTGTAAGAAACGTGGTGTTACGAGTATATATTACAAAAGAGTTGTTATTTCATGTAACTTTGGCGTTTAATGAATCTGCTAAAAATTTTGATTAAACTTTATTTTTAGATTGATACCGTTTATATTTCTTGAATCTCGTCGCAGGCCAAAAAAGTTTCAGAACCGCTATTTTAAAGGGTTAATGACCTTATAGTAGCGTCCTCACTGGGAGCATTCGTTCGTGAGCATTTGTAAACAAGCAATCGTAGGCGAGCAACAAATGCTTCCCAGCGAGCCCAGCATTCGCGTTCGAGCAAACCTATGAAAGTTCGAAATTTCCCTTGCGAGCTTGGAGCATTCGAATATGATCTCGTTAAATGTCATTCATTTCAAAATGTCGGATAGAGCGGTTGTGGCTGCAACATTTTAGTTTTTTTTTATTGACCACGAAGGTCACAAACACTTAAGATCAAGAAACTGTTCCTTGCTTTACAAGTGGCCAGTAATATTCCTACATATATACTCATTCATTTTATCATCTGAGTACTCGCTTTCGAGCGTTTTATTTGCGTGAACATTCGAACGCGCGCCGTTTCCGCGAAAATCGTTGCGACGTCCACACCGGCCGAAGTTCGCGCTTGCATGTAAATGTAAACTGTGTAACGCTCGGCTCAACTTCCACCCCACTCGAATATTCGACGTCGAATGCTCATTACAAGTGAATGCTCTCAGTGAGGACGCTCCTTATTACGCACATTCATAAACTTACGCATTTTCCTCATGGTTGTAGGCAGAAACTACAGAACACCACCTGTTACAATCCTTTATACATGCTTAATGACCTTTTATTTATACAATTTCCAGTGGTGCATGTCCTGACGGCTACCTGAAGGTATACCTGCGCGGCCAGGAGGCGACGGACTCGTACGACAAGCACGACGCGGAGCTGTGCGGGGAGGGCGCCCCGGGCAACCCCTTGCAGCCTGCCTTCCCTCCGCCCCTCCTCTCCGACGGACCCCGCCTTGTCATGGTCTTCAGCTCAGGAGAACTGCAGGGCAGGGGGTTCAAAGCAAAGTATACTTTCGAGACTGGTGAGTGATATTTTCTGATTTATTATAATTTTTCCATGATAGATACTTTGCACGAAAGGTTGCTCGCGGTTGTCACTTGTAAATCTTTGAAAGTACGCGCGGTCAGAAGCCGAAACGTCTGACAATAAACGTATAAACGTCCCTCTATGGTCGGTTGTTCACGAGGCACCTCACGACACGTTATGCCGTCACGTAATTATGGTGACAGCAAATCGTGACGTGCGGCGACGCGAACTCGACACACTGCGGATGATCTGTCGTCCGTTCGTTTGTTCACTAGACACGATTCTGCAACGACACCACAGTGCACTTGTATTGTTCTATAAGCGCGTGAGTGACGAACCACGCGTGAGCCTTGCGGTGCGGTGTGTCGTGTTTTCAACAAGCTCATTATTTTGTACAGCCGCTAAATCTTCATTGCAAAAAAGTCGCGATGACACAGCAGCATCAACGATATAGCCGAAAAATCGTTTGTAAATCGTGACGCGAGTAGTGCGGTGTCGTGCAATGAACAAACGGTCCGTACAAATATATGGAGCTCTGAATCGTGACCACATTTTGTCGTGAAGAACCAGTTATAATGGTATGCGGCAGTTAGATAGGTAGTCGCTCCATATAAAGTACCGTCAGTATCCAGTCAGTTGCATCTAGTTAGACGTCGTGTAGTCAATATGTTAGGAAATGTCTGGGCAGATGATGAATTTTGGGTGTAATGATGACCATGGATCAGAACAGAAGTCATGAAATTAAAAAAAATTGTAATCCGTAAAGAAGAGCAGTCTTCTGAAACTTTACCTTTCTCTTCTGTCTTTAGAATGAGACTTTTAGTAGCCACATTCCTATCAAAGTAATGTCAACCTACCCTCTATCATGTTCTAGAATATCGAGTGCCAGGCACGGCGGCGCCGGGCGGCGAGTGCGCGTTCACGTACCGCAGCGAGGCTAAGAAGCGCGGCGAGTTCAACTCCCCGCGCTACCCCTCCAACTACCCCTCGCACACCAACTGCACCTACACGCTGGCCGCCACCCCCAGCGAGCAGGTCACCGTGGTGTTCGACCACTTCAAAGTCAGGGCTGATGCCTGGAATGCTACTGCGGGCGTGTATAGGTGAGTGTATCATGTATTTCCGTAAAAGTCGTAAAACTACATAAATTATCTGGAAGTGTTCAAGCCTCGTTCGGCTTATTATACTCCTAGGCAAGCATATGCATGCTAGTGATGATCATCACTTACCATGAGGTGAGATCTGGTAGTTGAACTTGAGACTTAAAAAGTAATGGCGGAAGGTGAGAAAATCTGAATAATTAGTTGTAATACTGTTTATTACTAGGTGGAATGATGAGCAGTGTTTAATGTTCCAAGTTAGTAGAAACGTTTATTTGCTAAAAGAATAGCTGCTTTATAATCTTTAGTCTCTTGGGTGTACTGTGTTATGATGTGTCAATAAATCAGAATGAAATCCACCACCATGAACATCATCCTCTTACATTTTAAGTGGTGCGACATGCAGCGAAGACTGGGTGGAGGCGTGGTGGGTGGGGCGTGAGGGCGCGCGCGTGCCGCTGGGGCGCTGGTGCGGGCTGGCCACGCCGGGGCCCATGCACTCGCCGCGCGGCGCCACGGGGCTCGTCATCGCGCTGCACACGGACGCCGAGGCCGTCGCATCCGGCTTCAAAGCGAGATATATTTTTGAGGTAATTGAGGAACTTGATCTATCTATATTATTTATATTTTATATTATATATCTATCTATCTATATTAAATGAATTCCCAAATGAAGACCCAGTAAGCTACGAGCCCACAAATGGACCAATACCCGAAGTAGATATAGCGGAAGTCATACATGCGGTGGCTAAAATGAAAAGCCGAAAAGCTACGGGCCCTGACGAGATCCCCGTGGAGATATGGAAACGTCTTGGCCCGATAGCAGTAGCCTGGCTAACTAAATTATTCAATATCATCCTGGCCACCAAATGCATTCCAGAGTCATGGCGTCAGAGCTATCTGCTACCATTTTATAAAAACAAGGGCGATGTGGCTCAGTGTGAAAACTACAGAGGAATAAAACTGACCTCGCACAGTCTTAAAATATGGGAACGAATCATAAATAAACGTCTCACCGAAATCACTTTGATATCTCCAAATCAGTTTGGTTTTACTGCATCCAGATCGACCACTGACGCAATTCAGACAATCAGAATTCTGATGGAAAAATATAGGACCAACAAAAAAGACCTACACCTAACATTCATAGATCTAGAAAAAGCTTTCGATCGAGTACCGCGTAAGATAGTGTGGCTCTTCGTGCTCAGAATATACCAGAGTATTATATTGACCTAGTCAGAGATATGTACAACGGGGCTAGCACAAGAGTTCGAAGCCTAGCGGGGCTTAGTAAAGCATTTGAAGTCAAAGTGGGCGTCCATCAGGGTTCTGCTCTGAGTCCGCTTTTGTTTAACCTGGTGATGGACTATCTCACCGGGGCTATACCGTTCCCACTGCCGTGGACTATGCTTTATGCTGACGACATCGTTCTGGTCGCTGACAACTCGCGACATATGCAGGACCTCGGGTCGACGCCTATTCCCACCGTAGAAAAATTCAAGTATCTCGGCTCTATGCTCACAACAGACGCTAACGTCGATGCGGATGTATAATAATAATAATAATAATAAAATATTTATTTGCGTAAAACATGGTATACAATGGTGTTAAATACAAGTTTATATGGCACAAACATGTTTAGCTAGGATAGAACAAAGCATGCAAAATTTAAAAGTCAGGCAAACAGGTAAGGAGGCATCAACAATTAATTATTTAAAACATCAAAATTTTTTATCTATAAATTCTTTTAAACAATAAAAACTATGTTCAAGCAACCATTTATAAAATTTAGTTTTAAACAATTCTGTATTTAATGTTTTAAAATGCCCCGGTATTTTATTATAAATGCGCACACACATTGCTAGGCAGTTATTATTGTACTTAGCTAGCCTAGGCAAATCATTCAACACTAATCTATAGGGGTCTCGTCTGCTCCGAGGATTCACATCATTTGCAGTCTTAAATAATTGTTTATTTTTCATTACAAACATACATACTTCATAAATGTAAAGTGACGGCAATGGTAACAAACCAAGTTTCCTAAATATTGGCCGACATGAGTCGTCAGGTTTAAGTCCACAAATTGATCTCATGCACTTTTTTTGTGCGATGAATGCTCTACAGAAGTCGGTGCTGTTACCCCACATTACAAGCCCATAACGTAGTACCGATTCGACATATGCGTGGTATGATATCACAGCAGTTTTTATGTTAGTTACATTTTTTACCTGTTTAAGTGCATATACAAATTTATTGATTTTAGTGCTAACATTGTCTATGTGTTCTTTCCAATTGATATCTTTATCTATTATAACACCAAGAAATCTAACATGAGTTACTTCTTTTATTTTTTTAATATTAAGTTTAATGTCATTTTTATAATTATTAGATCGATTAAATTGGATGTAAACGGATTTATCTAAATTTATCTTTAAACGGTTAATGTCAAGCCAGTGCAGTAATTTGTCAATTGTATTATTAATGTCAAGCTCATGATCTAAAATGGTATTATGTTTTTTGTTTGATGTCACTATAATAGATATGTCGTCGGCGAATAATATGCATTTGTGATTTTTTATTTTTATTATGTCATTTATGTAAATGAGGAACAATATTGGGCCCAGAACGCTTCCTTGTGGAACGCCATATTTATTATGACTATATTCCGATGAGTAGGATATTATTTCATTATTTTCATTTATTTTATTGATGATGACACGTTGTTTTCTATTACTTAAATAGGACGATAGCCACTGGAGTACCGGACCTCTAATCCCAATAGCCTCTAACTTTTGTAGCAGTATATCGTGTGACACCAGATCGAAGGCTTTTGATAGATCAAAAAAAAGGCCAGTGGTCATATAATTATTATTAATATTTGAAAGAATAGATTGCATAAGTGAATAAATAGCCAAGGCAGTGGATTTGTTCTTTTGGAATCCAAACTGCTTGTCACTTATAATTTGAAATTTATTGCAAAAATTTATAAGTCTTTTGTACATACATTTTTCATAAATTTTTGATAAGATAGGTATTAAGGTTATAGGTCGGTAATTATTGATGTCGCATGGATCTCCCTTCTTGAATAAAGGCTTTATTAGGGACAGTTTTAATTTATCAGGAAAGGTTCCATGGGAAAATGACATGTTTATTAAATGAGTGAGAATACCAGTCAGTTCATTACTACAAGCTTTTATAATTTTTGTATTCATTTCATCATAGCCCTCCGACCTGGTGTTGGATAGAGACATTATTTCCTGTCGCACCTCGTTTACCAGCATTGGCCTGAGGAACATTGTGTTGACACACGTATTTATGTTGGGGTTTGTATGTGCGCTTTTTACCCCTTGTACATTCGTTAAATTTACATAATAGTTATTAAATATATTGGCCATTTGTACAGGATCTGTAATTATAGTATCATTTAGTTTTATAAATTCTATGTTGTTTTTGTGAGTGTTATTATTTATTTCATTTTTAATGACAGTCCATGTGGCTTTACATTTATTGTCCTGAGTATGAATATATTTTATGTTAGCATTCTTTTTTGAGTTATAAATACATTTCTTTAACAGCCTTGAGTAATTATTATATTTAGTTTTATTATTTACATTTTTGTTTTTGTAGTACAGATACCGTAGCTTCCGTTTAGTTTTGCAACTTTGTCTCAAACCTTTACTTATCCACTTTTGTGTGTTTTTATTATTGCTATTGACTTTCACTCTTACTTTGGGAAAACAGAGATCATAAAACAGACACATGAGTTCATGAAAGTCGTCGAATGCGCAGTTTGTGTCAGTCTTTAAATAAATATCGGACCAAGAAAGATTTTGCAAGCATTCCTTAAATTTCCGGATGTTGTCTAAGTTATAGTCTCTCTTATGAATGTAGTGAATTGCTGATTTTTGTGGTTTCTGTTTAGTTGGAAAGCTTAACATTTGTGCTGTGTCATGATCTGAAAGATGCATGGGTAGTACCGTGGCCGTTGCATTGTTAATGTTACTCAAGATATGGTCGATACATGTCAGTTTGCGAGTAGGAACATAAATGTGGATTTTTAAATTATAATATTATCGGACAAGTCTTGTAATCCATTTGTGATGTTACCTTTTTTAAGTGTATTTATGTTAAAATCGCCGGCTACAACTATATTTATTTTAGATTTGTATTTGTTTAACAAATCGTTTAAAAGGTTATGCAATTTTGTTAAAAAATGATTCGGATCAGATTGTGGTGTTCTATAAACACATATAACAACTAATTTGTTACTTGTTACTTCTAAGCCGCAAGCTTCAAACGTGTTTTGAGTTGCATAGTTTTTCACGAATGGTATCTCTTTATAACCTAAACCTTTTTTAACCAATATACAAGTGCCACCTCTTTGTTTTTCTCTACAGAAGTTAGTAGCCATTTCATAGTTGTGTATTTTCACATATTTTTCACAGCCTTTTTTTACGAAAGTTTCAGACAAGCATATTATATCTGGATCATTATTTACTTCTTTTAACTCCTGCATAGTAATTTCTAGAAGTTCTTGTTTAGATAATATACTGGCGATATTTTGATGGAATATTCTAAAATGTTGTGTTTTGTTGCTTTGAGGTACGAAAAAATGAGTTACGCTTATTTAGGACAGGAAAGTAATAGGGTATAGTCCCTATTTGACCCTTTGCATTGCATTGCAAAGAGGAGCTGTATTCGTAGGGCGTTGTGTTCTTAATACGACTGAAGTAATAAGGAATTGTCCCTTTTTTGGGTTCATTTGTAGAAACGTTTAATTTGAAACTTGATTTATTACTCACCAGTCTTTTACGAATGTGTAACTCACAGAATCAGCGTCGCGTGGCAAAAATGGCGGTCACTTACTGGTGTACTGTGTGACCCACGTATTCCCATAAAAACAAAGGGCAAAGTGTACAAAACGGCAGTCCGTCCAGCGTTATTATATGGGTCCGAATGCTGGACGACAAAGAAGACGCATGAACAAAAGGTCCATACCAACGAAATGAAGATGCTTAGATGGGCGGGAGGTGTGACTCGGCATGACAGAGTGCGAAACGAACACATAAGAGGAAGCTTCAAAGTGGCGCCTGTCACCGATAAAATGACCGAAAACCGCCTTCGTTGGTATGGGCACGTCAAGAGACGTAATGAGGACCATGTGGTGCATATCGCTCTGCGCCTACCAGAACAAAAAAGAGGTAGAGGCCGCCCGCCATTGACATGGTGGTCCACTATAGAAAGAGACCTCAAGCAAGCCCAATTGCCCGAGCAGACAACCCAAGACAGAATAGCTTGGCGCAGGAAAGTGAGGAGACCCGACCCCAAATAATGGGACAAGGGAAGGAAGAAGAAGATATCTATCTATCTATATTAATAAAAAGAAAAGTCCTGACTGACTGACTGACTCATCAACGCCCAGCCCAAATCTTTGGACCTAGAAAGCTGAAATTTTGCACAGTGTTTCCCTTATAATGTAGACAAGGAATAAGTAAGGATTTTTCGAAATTCAACCCCTAAGGGAGTAAAATAGTGGATGAAAGTTTGTATGAAACTCTGTCATTTTATATTTGAAATGAATGAGATATGGCATTTAGCCTCTAAATAAAAAATAAAAAATCCTGTTTAGGCATTTTTTGAATTGCATCCCTTAAAGGGGTAAAAAGGGGTGTTAAAGTTCATCTATTAGAACACGACGGCAGTTCAGTTTATGCTCATTTTATATCAATTTACATGTATTTTTTATAATTCGATAAAATAATAAAGTTGAGCGAATTTTGTAGTATACGCGAACAAAGACGGTTGCGGAAAGCTATGTTTAGATAATAATTTGCAATATCCCGCCAGAACTGCAAAAAACGAAACAAACAAAATCGTGTAGTCCACGCAGGCGAAGCTGCGGGCGGAAAGCTAGTCCATAATAAGATTAGACTATTGTTATAGGTCCTTTTTCATGATTTCTTATGGATTTGAAGATCAACAATTAAAAACAGAAATAAATTATTCAAATTAAGTACCTAGGCTATAAATTTGCTCGTTTTGAAAACCAAAAATAATGAAAAAAGTGCCGCATCAACTGCCCAGCAAGTAAGTTCATTAAGCCTATAAATATGCTTGATCGGCTGGTCTTTCATCCAAATTATTAATACCAATAGTGGGCATTCAAGTGACATGGGCTCAAGAAATTATTCACCAGACATTTCAGAACGATCTATCGGGTACTTAGACGTCGAATATTTAATTTTATCCTTAACTCCTCAATTGTTCTGTCTTCAGCCGGCGAAATCGATATTCGGCGACTGCGGCGGCAACATGTCGGGCGCGGAGTGGGGCGTCATCACGTCGCCGAACTTCCCGCACAACTACGAGCAGCCCAAGAACGGGCCCGCCTCCAGGGTGTGCAACTGGTTCGTCACGGCGCGCCCCGGGAAGAGACTCTTGCTCAATTTTGAATACTTCGCTGTCGAGGGACATCTTACTGGTGAATTTTGCTTTAGCTACTTTTTTTTTAAATGGTCTTTGCCACACACGATGACTCCATGTATCGTGGATGCGTTTACACACATTGAAACTTACTTACAAACACCTGGCAAAACTATCTGTAGGACGACACGCAGCACAGCAGTCGTCGTGTTGTTTACTTCTAATATCCTCCTGTCAGGGTGTCGATCAAGGGCGGATCCAGGATTTTTTTTCTGGGAGGGGCACAAGGGGCGGACAGACAAAAAAATCAACAATAACTGTCAGAAATAAACTTGAAGTATCATACTTCATGTTTATTTCTACAAGTTCAAGTATGTACAGGAAGGGTTATGAAAGACAAGAGTTTCACTCAGGTTCTTTCTGTTCATCATCATCATATCAGCCGAAAGATGTCCACTGCTGGACATAGGCCTCCCACAAGCTTCGCAAATTGATCGGTCCCACGTGCCCCCGTGCCCCCCCCCTAAATCCGATCTTGGTGTCGATAGGAAATAATGACCCACAATTCAGTAACGTAAACTCTCTTTTCCAACGTTGTCATTAGATCCTTACCTACATACACAGGCTATACATGTGACCTGACGGCATGCGTAATAAGACTTCAATGAAGACAAAATCTTCCCGTAGAAACGAAATTACGCTATAGTTTTAACTGTGGTCCAGCAAGCCGATAGCTATTAACTACACGTATGATTAATTCTGTTGCGGGATGTATTGCTGTGATTAAGACAGTTGAATCTTTTCTCCGGACTCGTCAAGCTTTGTTGACTCAGCGCTTTTCAGGTGATCGCCATTGTTGACTCTGGCTTTCAGGTGGTCGCCATTGTTGACTCTGGCTTTCAGGTGGTCGCCATTGTTGACTCTGGCTTTCAGGTGGTCGCCATTGTTGACTCTGGCTTTCAGGGGTTGCAGTTGTTGGGAAGTGTAGCGGGCTTGACTACACGTTCAACTGCGTGTACTCAAAATTTCCCTTCACAAAATGGTGATGATTTACGAACTATATAATATTGCTATGGTCATCAGATAACATCAGTATTCTTCTTTTGTTTTGGGACAATCCCACCGCACTATTGCAACTCTAAACAATAAACCCACTCTTTTCAACTATAAACCCAAACCACTGCAACTCCTGAAAGCCAGAATCATCAGTGGCGACCACCAAAAAAGCGCCGAGGCAATGAAGCTCGATGAGGTCCCGGAGAATGAATTTAACTGTCTTGGATCCCGCAACGAAATTAATCAGAAAAAAATAAAGGAGGAGTAGGAAAACAACAAATCATCCAGGTCATCATCAGATCATTCAGGTTGATAACATTAGAACAACATTAAAACGTCTTATCTTATTCCAGAGCGAGGATGTCCCGCGGCAGTGCTCAGGCTGTGGTACGAGAGCCCGGGCCCGCCGCTCGAGCTCTGCGGGGAGAAGGCGCCGACTGATCGCTGGCAGTACCTCTCCTCATCCAACTCGATACGACTGTCGTAAGTCTTAGTTCTTTGCACATCCGTAGTTTTTTGTGCTTCAGACAGCACGATGTTTTGCAAATATTTTAAGCACCTACGAGGAATAAGACAATATTGCGCGTTTAATCCTTGGAAAACTTCATACTGTTTCTTGTAAAAACCATCGAATTCGAGATAGATAGCCATTTTTTAAAATGACTGTGATGTTTTACCCACAAATCGCAGCTTGGAAGACCAGTACATGTTATAGTGGAGTGAGAGCCCTATTTTCGCTTGATCAGGTTTATAATAGCGGATAAGGCGGTGGGCGCGATGGGCTGGCGCGCCGTGTGGACGGAGGTGACGGTGCCGGAAGGCGGCGCCCCATGCGCCGGCGGCGCGCCGGATTGTGGCGCCGCGTGCCTGCCGCCCGGCGCCGCCTGCTCCGGCCTGCAGCACTGCGCGCTCATGCCCGAAACCAAGCCCACACACTGTTAGTATGCACCGCTTCTACATGCGGACGATCCGACGCGGACGGTCTCGCCACAGACCGCTCCGTCGAGATTCAAAAATCGAATGTCAAGGAATACCCACAAAGAGTATTCAAATCTTAACAGTACCTAGACGTTATTCTCTTTATCTCGTACATATCTAATGACTTTCTCTTCTAGGTGTGTAACGAAACTCCTCGTCTTCGTTTTAACTTAGATTACGACTAAGTCTAAATTGAATAACTAAACTTTTTTCCAAATTTTTAATTGATTTTGAGGACACTGTATATTACGATTGGCACTTTACCGCACTTTGCATTTCCACTTGATAAATGTATCTACACCGTTGCATTTTGTCGTTGCATTTAGGGGTTACGAATTAATCAAATCTATATAAATTATAACTATGATAATGTAGCTTGTTGAGAATACTTACGGAGTAAGCAGTATATGAATTAATAAGTAATTTATATGCTTGTGTTTGCTTAACACACCTATTGGGCATAACTATAAAATGGCGGAAGATGTCGGAAGAGTAGAATATTTCGAATGGGTTAAAATTAACAACAATTTATTTAAAATGTTTCCTGGGTAGAAAAATGATAATTCTACTTAGTCCGTAAGTGACATTATCAAATAATATTGGACAAGTATTTTTTGCTTTACCAAATCAATAAAAATTTACAAAGCTATAGCGCATCAAAGTTCAGGAGTGGGGACTTGTGACGTCACTAAGGCAATATAAAGTGTACTAGCGGCGTGACGTTTCATGATATTTCAACGCATTATATCGTCGTCACTTTATGTTTACGAGTCAAACTATATGCGTCTCTGTTTTTGGTGCTTTGAGCCAGACACGAAAATGCGTTAGATATAAAAAAGTGAATACCGCGTCACAAAAATAAAAAGTTTCAAAAATCCATAATTATTTTAATATTCATAGAAGACTCGACCTTCCGAGATATTCTACTCGTAACTTTAACCACGCCCTAAGCACCCGGTACGCTGGATATAATGTAAATCTACACTACATATGTTACTCTACGGATATGGTCGTACATTCGCTGCTTACTCCTGCTTTTATCTTCTAAATCGTTGTAAAATATTGTATTCTAAACACTGTAGCACTGTTAACTAATAACTCTAAACAAATACCAATAATGTTATGTTCACTGTACTTTCTCAGTATACTGATGGTTCAATGCAATCTTTGTCTCTAAGGATGTTGTTACATGTACTCTAGGGCTCTAGGTGTCTAGACACTTTCAAACGATTAATCATATAATTGTTGGTGAATTAGCAGAATATATTGAATATGTTGCAAAGATTACAGACTTTTTCATTTACATACCAAGGCTCCCCTTAGTATAATTTAAATCTAAATACTTAAATGTTCTTCACGTTAACTCATTCTTGCATCCATAACTTCTACTCCATTTAAATACTCTTTTATTATTTTACTTTCTTCAAATACTGTGATGACTCAGGAGAGTTGCATCTCTGATCTGTCCTAAGTCTAAATTTTTGTTATATGTTTTTGATCGTTTGCGTATTGAATAACTTGTTGATTGATAAAGTAGTTACTCCAATGGGACAAAGCTTGCATTGAGTCATCGCACTATGGGGCCTGGGGTACCTCGACAGCTGTTTTTGACAGGGCGCTTTCTGGTGGAGTACTGACAATAATCGTGTTTCTATAGCTTTATTCTCTGATGAAATCAGTTAAATTAGCGTTGTTGTCTGTGGTCGGTCGTCCTCCACCAGAGAGCGCAGGGTCCGGGCCCCCCTGACGCTGCGCTTGCGCAGGCGGCGCGGCGCCGGGGCGGGTGGCGGCGCGCGCCGCTCTGGTCGCGCTGTCGCTTGTGCTGGCCGCCCCGCACTGAGTGAGTCTATACTGTCGCTTGTGCTGGCCGCCCCGCACTGAGTGAGTCTATTCTGTCGCTTGTGCTGGCCGCCCCGCACTGTGTGAGTCTATTCTGTCGCTTGTGCTGGCCGCCCCGCACTGAGTGAGTCTACTACACGAGCCTCTCACCTCTCACGCCGAGCCGTTCCTTGCTCCTGACTCCTCCTCTCTCCATCGTCATACGGCTTCCCAAGAGGGAAAACAGACAGTCGCTATTTGAGAAGATACTCGTAAGTAATTCCTGCTGGTAGTCTCATTTGTTTTATATTACCTACCCAATAAACTGGTAAAAGTCATCTGGTAAAAAAATAAAAAGACGGCTTAAGGTACCTCTCTATATCTGTGCCACAGATAATATAATACTAGAATATCTGTGGCCTTTGTCTAACCATTCAAGTGTCAATTAGCAGCCATTCAAGTGTCAATTAGCAGACACAATAGAAATTCCATTGTTTTATGGCAAAGTGGCGAGATGGAAAGATGTAGGTACAAGGACCATGAATTTAAGACCCACACACTGTCTCATGAAGTTGCTGTATTTCAATATGAGTTTATGCCACATACAATTAAATGATGATTGATAAGCCCGATAAATAACGCCTACTGTCTGTTTTCTTCTCTGCTACGCTATTTTTTTTATTACCAAAAGAAAATGCTTTTCGCAAGTAGGTAGGTACTCATTCAGGTATAGGATAATTTATTGATCTTATTATTGAGCTTATTTTGTCCTATTGTATTTTTGTTGCGGCCTTTGTAAACACTAATTTGGTAATTTAGGCGATTATTTTGTAGAAAGTCGAGTGTCTCTTCCGCTGTGCTAAAACTTTGTCATGTGCTATTTCGATCCCGGATTAATTAATTGCCTCGTTATCCACAAGTTTGGATATTACAAAATGATCCCGATTCGTCAGACTTAGCAGTACCAAAGAGCTATACCTGCTTACAACTAGGTACTTAAAACAACGTTTAAATTCTTGGTCCTTCGAGCCGGAGGCGTAGCTTGACTGAAAGTTCGAGATACGGTAAACTACCTACTTAATCTCATTTTGTAACCACTTTTCACTGATTCTATCAGCACGGTGCTTATTTCTTTTTTGCTGGGAACTAAGCAAGTCAAATGCGAACCTACTTAAAAGGCAATTGATTACACCCAAGATCGGTTCACCACACATCACTCTCTGCTTCCCTATCTACTTTTATAATGTTTCCTATAAATCGTACAAGTCTGCATGTTGTAAAACTGTCTACCTAAACTAATAAGTAAAAAAATAATTTAACAACCTAAACTAAAAACTAAGCTTTACAATATTCAATGATAACTAATCTAAGTAAGAATTTGCCTTTCCATGGGAGTACTGCATTTCCAAAAAATATTTCCATTTGGAGTCACCAAAATGGAAATATAAAAATATGTGTCGAGTTGAGAACCTCCTCCTTTTAAAAAGTCAGGAACAACACGGACATACTTAAATGAACCGACTCAAAAACTGAAAACCCGAAAGTGTTGTCTTAGATATACGTAAGTATATCTATCAAATATTTAGTAAAAAATATAACATGTTGCATGCAAATATAACATACAAAGGTTGTCTGGTAGATATCGCTGTTAGCGATAAGACCGCCTTTGTAACCATAATATTAACATCTTGTAAAGAGATGTGTTACTTTTTGGTGTACAATAAAGTATATTCTGTCCTATTCAACATGATCAAGACAAGAAAAAATCAAAACAATTATCCTTGAATATTATCAAGCTTCCTGAAAAACTTCTTATTTAACTAAAAGACCGAGAGGTCGACTCCACCCAGTCTCTGTTGAAGGCAGATCGTATAACCATCATCTTCCTCGAGGATTCAGAAGAGGTAGGTAAACACTTAAACAGTCGAAATGTGAGCGTAGCACATACCCACATTTCACCAATTAGGCAGGTTTTAAGACCCACAAAATAGAAGACGAGCCTATTGCCAGTTAGTTTCTGTGACATACCTACCTACTAACTTCAGCCTACAGGTTAACAGATGTATTTACCTACCTAGTTTTTAATAAATTCTATGAGCCCTAGTTGGAGTTGGGGCACAGGCCTTCTCATCCACATCAATAGTCCTCTATAGGAAACGATCCCTAGCTCTACGCTTCACTTCACCTGCATACAGCAGATCAAAGATAGTGTCCCTGTAACTAGATGGTTCCAAGTTGGAAAGTTATGAGGTTGTACGCTTTGATCATCAAATACGATTTGCCTTCTCCCTAACCTCTAGAAAAAGTGACATTCTACCAGCGATAACGATAGTCAATTGCCAAAATGTTTGTAACTGGCCGCGTGCGTGACATCTAAGTAGCGCATTTCAATCCATACATTATTAACTTTTCGACAATTGTTATCGCTTGGCTAGAGCCACACCACTGGGCCAAAAGTTTCAAGATCCAGCTTCAGCTTCTCGGGAGGTTGGTAGAGTCGACCCGGCGAGTCTGAGCGAGGTTGTAGGCGTGATGTATCCATAGGCGGCGAGAGCGCGGCGCACAGCGCGTCGGGCGGCCTGGCGTGGTGGTGGGCCGTGTGCGGCGGCGGCGGCGGCGCGGCGGCGCTGGGCGCGTGGTGTGTGCGGCGCGCGCGCAGGGCGCGGGGGGCCCGCCCTCGCCGACCGCCCCCGCCACCGCGCCCCCCGCCGCTCGCGCGCCGCGCCCCCGCTGCGCGCTTGGCCGTGCCCCCCGCACTCCCAGACACCGTATGACGACGAGCCCGCGCCGCAACGGCGACACACGCACCACTAAATAGTTGATTACACGACTTTAACGTACTTTTTGTTTTATTATTAAAATAGAACTGTTCAGCTATGTTCGCTTCAGATCCCGAAATACCTTCTTAGAGGCCATGCATAACCAGGTTACTACATGTGTTACTATGACTGCTCTTCTCTGTGAGAGGGAGAAAGACAGGTAATCCACCACGGAGACGAAGTGCGAGTTGAATCATAGACTCAACTACCTCCTGCTACACGTGGATGGTGGGTGGTGATAGATTCAAGAGATCTTCCTACGCTACGCTCATGGGCAGCATTAACATAATATACTATAATAGAGGTAAGCGGAACAGGGTGTGCGGAACAGGCCCCGCAACCTCCATAAGGGAGGACTGTGTCTGGTGGGCACCTGCCCGATGGGTGTTGTCGGACTGTTGCAGTTGCTCAAGTTCAAATCGCGTGGATATCATTGTCTGCGAGATGTATCATTTGTGTGAAGTCAGGGCTTTTTGTGGTTCGCATGTGGCGGTATAGATGCCGCTACAGTACAATTATAATCAGTATATTTCGTTTACAAGATGGGGATCGGTGGTGTTGGTTGAGTAGAAAACGTCCTCATCGTCGAGGATACGTTCATGGGCAGTATTAAATTACCATTATAATAAATCAGCCTATGTTTCCACTAACAGACATCTCAGTGAGGAGTGAGCCATAAATTGTGTGCCTACAGATGGATATTTTGTTTGATTCACTTATCTAAACGGTCTATAATTAGATTGAAACCGGCGCGCCGCCGCTTACTTACTTTGTGTAGAAACCGTGTCAATAACTATCGAACTTTTTCTATTCTAATCTATCAAAATCTTTGAAAGTATAATTAATTCATTTATTTAATAAATTTTTGCATAACAAAAACTTACAGAAAATATATAAATTAAAAAACATTATCATTTTATGCACACTCAATTATAGGTAAAGCTAAGCAAAAGCGCAAGCTTACACATTATTGAATATTCATGCTCTAGGGTACGTTGTTGAACAGTGAACCAACCAGATACACTGAACCACCGCCATATTTAAAAATATGCGACGTTGCCAGTTTGACCGACCCTGTTAATACTTGCATCGTGGGCACCCCTCCCCTCTCCCGTAGTGAGCCGGCAGTCGCGGCTTGAGTGTAACGTGTGTCAGCGACTGTTTGTTTCCCGCCAAAAAAACATAGTTTTCTCATGTAAGTGTCTCGATTTTTGTAAATTTTGTTATTTAGTTTAAGAACAAAATCTGTTTGGTGTCAGAATTGTTATAGTTTTAGTCGTTTTATGATCATATTGCGTTGTGACGATTCAGTGTTGAACCTACTTTCATTTTTAATTTTACTTTGAATAGTGTATGTGTTGAACAGTGAACCAGGTCTGCATACTGCACAGTGAACCGGTTCACTGAGTACTATGTCCTGGTTCACTGTTCCTTGATTGTATATGTTGAAAATGAATAATATTATTATTTATTTTAGAATGCCGAGACCGAAAAATAAGGAACGGAAAATAGGGAAACACAATAAAGAAGAAATGATATCAGCGTTACGTATGATAGAAAATGGTACCTCCATTAGGAAGACAGCAGAAAACTGTAAAATTCCGTACCCTACATTGCGTCGTTACGTGCAAAACAAACGTGAACACGGTGATAATATGTCGCTTGTACCTAGGTATGATATTAATAAAGTATTTACTGAAGAACATGAACAATTATTATTGAAATACTACAAGGAATGTGCACTAATGTTCTACGGTTTGACCGTCAAAGAATGTAGGAAGGTGGCGTACGAAATGGCAAAGGTTAATGGTGTTAAAACACCAAGCTCATGGGAAAGAGATCATTTGGCAGGTTTAGAATGGTTTCGATCTTTTAAAAAAAGACATCCTGATATTTCAGTGAAGAAACCAGAAGCTGTAAGTCTCGCACGAGCTACGTCATTTAACCGTGAAACTGTGAAAACATTTTTTAATAATTTGGAAGAGTTGCTGAAACGGGAGCCTAGATTCGCGGATGGAACTCGAATATTCAACCTTGACGAAACTGGCACAACCACCGTCCAGAAACCTCAGAAAGTTGTAGCTCCAGCAGGATCTAAAGTGGGTAAAGTGACAAGTGGAGAAAAGGGCACTCTCGTCACTACATGCTGCATGGTTAGTGCTACAGGCCACGCCCTGCCTCCTGCTTTAATATTTCCTCGAAAAAACTTTAAAGACTTGATGATGCACGGTGCACCTCCAAGTAGTTTAGGGCTCGCGAGTCCTTCAGGTTGGATGAACAGTGACTTGTTCGTGGTTGTAATGAAACATTTCATTAGGTGTTCAAGCACGACACCAGAAAATCCATGTCTGTTAATAATGGACAATCATGAGTCACATTTGTCCATTGAGGCTCTAGATTTAGCGAAACAATCTGGCGTTGTGGTTCTTACGTTTCATCCTCACACCACTCACCGAATGCAACCCTTAGATGTAGGTTTGATGGGCCCTTTAAAGACCTATTATTATTCCGCACTAGAATCATGGATGCTACAGAACCCAGGAAAACCAGTGACAATCTACGAAGTAGCAAGATTCATTGGTCATGCTTATCCCAGATCTATGACTCCGCTAAATATATCAGCAGCTTTCGCAAAATGTGGAATTTTTCCTTTTAATAAGGATATATTCTCCGATGAAGACTTCATGCCAAGTAGCGTGACAGACCGCCCCGATCCTGTGGTATCCCAAAATTTGCCTGAAGCTGAAGCTTCTGTAAATTTCGAAATTAATAGAAGCAATAATCAAGAAGATTCGACTCCTCAAGAGAATAGAAGCAATAATCTACAGGAATGGACTCCTCTAGAGACACGTCGTTCAAGTAATGATTCCGTTGTTACCCCTGATCGAGAAAGTCCATCTATACTATCGCAAGAACATAATATTTATTACCAAAACGTGACACCGCCAAAGCAACCAGACGGAGATGAAAATCGTCCTCCAAAGTCTGAGCATATCATCACTCCTCAAATGTTCCGTCGTCCGCTAAAGGCTGGCCCTCGTTCCAACAAACGGAAAGGAAGAAAACTGGGCAAAAGCATGATAGCAACAGACACGCCCGAAAAGGAAAGAATAGCTGTGGAACGTACCGCAGCATTAAATAGAAAAGTTCAGCATAAAAGAAAAGTTCTACAAGATAGTGGAAATGAAATGCTTCCATCGACGAGTAAAAATAGTAAAACATCAAATAAGAGAAAGAAAAAAGGAACAGTTGTACTAGACGAGGACAGTGAAACGAGTGAAGAAGAAGACATAATTCTTGAAAGTGAAACAGACCTAGAATCTGATGAGGAAGAGGACAAAATTATAGATGAAGATTTTCCTAATTTACAGCGTAAGCCAATGATTGACGAATATGTTCTTGTATTGATGCAATCTAAAAAACGGGTTGTTTACTATATTGCGAAGATCCTGGAAACAGAAAGTGATGATGAATATTGCGTTTCGTACCTAAAATTAAAAGATCGTCTTAATCAAACGTTTATGTTTCCTTTAGAACCTGATATGGCAAATGTGACACTGAATGACATTAAAATGATTCTTCCTCCTCCTTGTGTGTCAGGTACAAAACGTCTTATTAAATATTCCTTCAATGTGAACTTATCTTTATTAAGTATGGCGTGAATAATTAACATGGCGCATTTTTTTTCGTGGTTCTTTAGCTGATAGGTAAATTAATGGGGGCTTTTTTATTATAGGACCATCGAAAAGGCTGATTGTTTATTATCTAAAGAGGTTTCTGTCATAACTTTATCGTTAACATGTAGGTAGGTAACTACTGAGAACCTAACTATAAAAAAATCTTAATTTGAATTGAAGTTATAGTTGTTGATTAATGTTATGTTTATTTTTTGTTATCTGTGGTTCCTTAAATAAAGACTGATTATTAAACCATCGAAAAGGGTGGTTGTTAATTACATAAAAAGGTTTATATGATAAATTTAAGTTGGTTTTGATAGAAAAAGCATTTTTTTCTCAACTGTATTTTGTATGGTAAATATAAAAGACGATTATTAAAAAATATGTGGTTTCTTTTTATAAATAAGCATTTTTACTAGTAATTAATTTTATGGTTCACTGTTGAAATTGGGGTGGTTCACTGAACACCTGCCATAGTACACAGTGAGCCGAATTAGTTTTTTTAAAAAAACCTTCTTTACGGTTTTGGTTTGTTCCTCGGGCTTTCTATAACCTAAAACTAAGAAACCATATGAGATAACCGAACCGATGACACCAAAACGATATTTCTAGCTTTATTTTTCAGCAAGTTACTTAACTTAGAAAAAAGGTTGGTTCACTGTTCAACAACGCACCCTACATAAAAATTAATACATATTTAATTAAAATCAAAATAACATTGAAATACAGATTAGATTCAATTAAGCTTATGTCAAATTAGCTCTAAATGTAGACGATGTCAAATTAAATAAAAACAATTATTAAATACAGGAGCCAAATAAAATAAAAAAATACAGATTATGTCAAAGCAATACAATTAAAATATAAATAATGTCAAATTAAAATAAAATAAAAATAAATCAACTTAAAATATACAATGTCAAATTAAATTAAAAAAATTATAATGGATACAATTAAAATTAAAATACAGATTGAAAGCAAAAGTTAATTTTATTGGAGTGGAGTAATGGAGTGATAAATCAAGTCAAATGTTCTATGCCTGAAAATAACTCTATAACTTCCTTGCGTTAAGTGTGTCATGATTGATATCGAGGTCAACTTTGCGGCATATTGCATTGTACAGTTGGGTTGCCCTTGCAAGGGGGGAGTTGTTGCCTAAGTTTGTTTTGCGGGAAGGTTGTCTGAACAAATTGTGGTAATCTACTAGGGACATTAACAGTTACTTTTGACAGAAGGTCAGTATTTAGCCTAGATGTCAATAATTTGTGAAGAAAACAAAGATCCAGTACTTTCTACGATTAATGAGGCTTTGAAATTTAAAGTGATTAACACGGTCTTTATATGATGTGATTTGATTCGTGGTTTTATTTTGAAATGATAGATGGTGTATATCAATATTGTAATCTTCTTTGGATCCGCTCAATTCGTTGCTTATGAACGTTGTAATGAGGTGACCATGCCTGCGAGCAGTAATCCAGATTACTACGAACTAACGTCTCTTAAAGGATAATTTTGGTCTTTGGATTGTTGAATGCAAGGGCGGATTTAGGGGGGGGGGGGGGGCACGGGGGCACGTGCCCCCCCCCCAGACGGTATTTTATGTACTGTGGAGATTCCATCACAGTACATACTTAGAAGCAAATCAAATTACAGAGTTGTTAAAATATATGAATAAAATAACAGAAAGAAACTATTCACCACTGCACTGGAGGATGTCTTCAAGGTTCTAGACTGGAGAGGCCGATTCGCCGATGATAGGTCATGGAGGACCCCAGTACAACGCTCGATGACCTCAGTAGAGCTTCCGAAAGAATAGGTCCATAAATGAACATGGACAAACCAAGGTGATGTTGAGCGCTCATGTCGCACCCACTCCTATCAAGATCGGTGGCTCCACAGCCGAAGCCATGGACGACCATGCCTACCTGGGACAAACGGTCCAGTTAGGCAGGTCCAATCTCGAGAAAGAGGTCAACCGTCGAATCCTACTCGGCGGGGCAGCATTCAGGTTTCTTATCGTCCAACTTACCACAGTGTCTCAAGACGAACTTATGGCTCTGAGACGTGGTTGCTCACAATGGGCCTCATCAGAAAGCTTACAGTCACCCAAAGGGCAATGGAGAGGGCCAGGCTCGAGGTGTCCTTGCGGGGAACCGATCACTTTTCCGAATATTTTTTGGTCGAATTTCATTTTACCGAAAACTATTGACCGAAGTCTGTTTTGCTATATGCATTATTTGACGTATTTTCAGATCATCGAAGTATCATGTGGCATATGTATTATTTTACCGAACTACATTTCGTCGATTTACAAAATAACCTTATTGCTTTTGGCCGAAGCCTCTTTTGAACTTTTTTCATTTGCCATATTTTCACCAAACCGAAACAACATTTAAAGGAATATTATTAAGTCACAAATATATAGCCGGTTACTTGGTAGCATTTTCAATTTAAAATTGAAATAGTGTCATAAAAGTCAATATGTTGTGCTACAAAATTTAGTGACGAAAACGAATCGCTGCAAATCGACTTCACGCAGTCTTGTCTGTGTTTACGTATTTTCATGCAAATGATTTATTAATAGCTGTCATGCATTAGACATTTTTATTACGTAATTATTTTAAAGAATTTGTCCAAGAGCGAGCGAAGCGAGCTCGGGAATTTAGGGCACCCCGACACGGATAGAAGAAAAAAGAAGAGGTTCGAAGGGGATGACGAGAGGTGAAGTGAGTTAGCAAAGCGAGCGAACTTAGCGCCCGTCATCTCCTTCGTGTTAGGTTACTTTAGACCCTGCAGACAGAAATAGGAGGCTCGGTCGACATTTTTTTTTTCAGGCCGCTGTTTTAAACATTTGTATTCGCCCACTGTTTCTCTCTCACTTATTATTTTGATATGCGTTTAAATATAAATATTTCGACAAATGTTATTTCGGCTAAGTGTAACTTCGGTAAAAAGTTTTTCGACCAAGTAAAACGTTGGAGTAACGAAAAAAATCGAATTGATAATAGGTCAACTGAAACAGTGGCAGACGTGACTTCGATGAAGTAAAAAAAATACGAAACGATAATAGTTGAAAAGTTTTAGGTGAAATGAAATTCGGTCAAATGTTGTTCGAACTTATGATAGGTAACCGTCCTTGCGTGATTGAATCAGAAATTTAGAGATCTGCAAGAGAACCAGGGTTACCGACATAGCCCGAAAAATTGCCACACTTAAGTGGCAGTGGGCAGGGCACATTGCTCGCAGAACAGATGGCCGATGGGGCAGAAAAGTTTTGTAGTGGCGACCGCGAACCGGAAGACGTTGCGTTGGAAGGCCTCCCACCGGGTGGACCAAAAACCTGGTGAAGGTTGCGGGCATCCGCTGGATGTGGGACGCTCGGGACCGATCAATGTGGCGACGCTTGGGGGAGGCCTATGTCCAGCAGTGGAAATCTTTCGGCTGATATGATGATGATGAACAAAAGAACATGAGTGAAACTCTTGTCTTTCATAATCCTTTCTGTACATACTTGAACTTGTAGAAATAAACATGAAGTATGATACTTCAATTTTATTTCTGACAGTTATTGTTGATTTTTTTGCCTGTCCGCCCCTTGTGCCCCTCCCAGAAAAAAGTCCTGGATCCGCCCTTGGTTGAATGGTTTTGAGGTACTTAACTAGTACAAAGCCTAGCATTTTGTTTGCCTTAGATATAATCTTATCTATATGATCATTATAGGTTAATTTACTGTCCATCACGATTCCAAGATCCCGGACGCTATCCACATCCTGAGTTTTTTGCCCGAGATACCATATATCTGATTGTTGCGACAACATTTTATATGTAAACATTTTTCTAAATTTAGGCTCATCTTATTATCTTTGCACCACTCAACTGATCTATCCAAGTCAACCTGTAGCAAATAAGAATCCTCCATAGATTTTACAGGCAAGGATAGCTTGAGATCATCAGCAAATAAAAACGACTGTGCGTGATGAAAACAATGTACAATGGTGTTAATGAAAATATTAAATAACAAAGTTCCCAAATGTGAGCTTTGTGGTACCCCAGATGTCACATGGAAGTCCTCAGATCTAGCCCCATTAAAAACAATGAACGACACACAGATGCCGCAGTTCTCAAGTTTCTGTACTAAAAGTTGGTGGTCCACTTTGTCGAACGCTTTGCTAAAATCTGTATATACTGCATCAACCTGAATCCTTTGATCCACAAACTCAATGACATTTTCCGAAAATGCTACCATATTAAAATGCGTCGATCTGCCCCGAAAGAAACCATGTTGATTGCACACAATGTGATTCTTCAGATGGCCATACAGGCATACAGGATATACTAACAATTCGAAAACTTTAGGTATAATTGACGTAATCGAAATCGGTCTATAATTTTTTATATCGTTCTTACCTCCATTTTTTAAAATAGGGACTGTTTATATTTCTTCCACGCGAATGGGAACTAACCGGACTTCAGGGAGCGGTTGAACAGTAAGGTTAAAGGCCTAGAGAAGGACTTATAACATCTTGAGAGTAGAATTGGGGGAAGCTCGTCAGAACCCGGTCCCTTGCGTACGTCCAGACATTTCAGTTTGCTAGCAACCAACTCATCCGTTAGCGATATACAACTCAAAACATTCAAACCTTCAGAGCTTAATAAGTTGTACGATTTATTGGATAGCTATGTAGGGGGTGAGGGGGAGTTCCGTTGATAATTATACAAAGATGAAAAGTTTTTGCGAATAACTGACTGATGTCTGAATTCTTGTCAGCTCTTTCATTGTTCAACTTCATTTGTTCCGGGATTGTGCTTTTATTTTTACGTGTATGCTTAACATACCTTTGTCCAAAAGTATTTAGAATTGGTTTTTATTCTAGATTCTATTGTATTGATATAGGCTGTGTAAGATGTTCTATTCAATAACCGGCATCTCTCCTTCAGCAGTGATAGACTTATTCTATCCATAGCGTTATTATACTTTTTCATTCTTATTCTAAGGTTGTAGGTTTGTTTTAGCAATTTTGTAAGATCTTTCGTAAACCACGGTGGTCTTTTTTTGTAATTTATCTTATGCAAAAGAGGAATGTGGTTGCTAATAGCACTCGTAACCCTTTCGTAAAATATTTCAACCATTTCGTCCAGGGTTTCACAGTTTTCAAATGTTGTTATTCAGTTAACAGAGTCAAGATTTTGTGTTATAGCTCCAAAATCAGCCTTATGGTAGTTACGTGTTGGCAAACCACTTCCGCTAAGGGTTCTTTCAGTAGGTATTTATAGAACGATCAGGAGAAGAGGGTGATGCTTGTCTACCTTGGAAGGAGGGTCGTTGCAAATATTCACTTTAACATTCGTAATATTAGTTAAAACAAGGTCTAAAAATGCTAACTTGAAATTTTGAATAGTTTAAGATGACGTTTACCCAACTATTTTGCTAATAACAAAGAAAAACTATTCTTTTTCTACAGGTTCTGAATAATTCGAAATAGGGCGACTAGGGGGTATCAAAGAGCGCTATTTGCACATTCTTATTTTTTTTTATCCCCGCCCATATCTCCGAAGTTTCACACATCACATCACATCATCAGCCTATTAATGTTCCCACTGCTGGGACACAAGCCTCCTCTCTGTGAAAAAGTCTAAGTTTGCAGAAAAATCTGAGATTGTTCTATGTGATAGAAATTTATGTAAAAATTACAGGAAACATTAAACGATTTCTCTAAATAGCACACTTTTTCAGAAATCATCAACATAAATTACATTAGTTCCACTATTGGTCAAGAGATGGCGCTGACCTAAAACTGCAATATTCTACACCGCAGTGTTAAAATTCCCTGACGAATATAGGCCTCGCCGATGAAAATTTTCCAACCAACTTTGTTTTTGCGGTTTGGTAGGGAACCCACGGGACACGCACTTGTCAGTTTTTTTTTTATTATACTTCAACGGCCAATTTAATCTACCGAAATAAAAAGCTAGTCAAAGCTGGCTTTCTTCCTTTGTATTTATTAAAGTTTAATTATATTACAGCTTTAGCTAGGTATTTTAGGTAGATACCGATGTCATATTCGTACAAGTATCGACACTATTTATAACTTTAACATATTCCATTAATTATGTCGTAAAGAGAAGATTATTATAAATTACAGGGCTTTAATAATATTATAAGTAAGCTGGGCTCAGCAGACGATCATTTATTACCACTAGTTCATGGTTCACAGCGTACAGCGTAAACATCCACTGCCTACAGTCTACCTACATGGCACAGCGTAGCACCTACGCTGTTTAGGCGTTTGTCCTGTCTTCAAGGCGTTGGGAAGCGCATAGTATGCAGCGTTCGAGGGCTTCCGCAACGCGTAGCAAACAGCGCTCAAAGGCGTCCGCAGCGCGTAGCATACAACGGCCAAGGGATTCCGAAGCTCGTACCACGTAGCGCTCAAGGGCTGGCGTAGACATATCGCGTAGCACGTAGCGCTCGACGCTCAAGGGATTTTCCGTAGCTAGTAGCACCCTTTAGCGTAGCTCGCAGCAGCAGCTACGCTGTGAAGGCATGCCGTGTTCACTAAGGGCTCGCGTAGCGCATCTGCTACGGCGCGCTTTATCTTTTGTTTGTAATACTGAGTCCTGCGTCCCAGCAGTGGGAACATTAATAGGCTGATGATGTGATGTGATGTGACTGAGTTATACGAATACTGTCTTTTATTTAGTGGAGTAGTCGTAGGCGATAAAATTTTAGCGTGTTTACGACTACATTGTTGATAGCACAGTGATGATATTTTTAATATTATTGTGTGTGGTAGCGCGGCAGATGTGTGTTGGTTAAAGGAATGTGTTCATGAGCCATATATCCCCAATACTGAATCCCCAGTAGTAATGCTACATATTTTGAATATGCGACATCTTCAATACCAGGGCATTTTGAAACTTTTAAATTGGAACCGAGGCATTTTGAAGGTTAATTTTCAAACTAACAATTTGTCCCATTTTGAACTTCTGACAGTTTAGAAACTACCGTTTTGAAACATTTGAATTTTTGTTAGTCTGAAACTGACATTTAGAACATGGTCAGTTTTTAAACCAAAATTTAGAACAGGTTGATAATTACCATTTTAATTTCAGTTAAATACATTTTTTTTACTGGCCTTTAGGCGTAAAGTAGTAGCGAGTAAAGCTAGAAACTAAAAACGAGTTGGCGAGCAGCGAGTAGCGAGTGAGTAGTTCCGATAGTGTATTTTTTCATTCGGTTATAAGCGAGTGTTTTTGTGCGACGGGCGGTTACTCGCACCACTCGCTCGGGGTGGCCGCACTGTAGGAAGAAATGACCGCTGGTTTGTCTCTCGGCGTGAGTTCTAGCCGCCAAGCTAGCAAGCAAGCATCGCTCGATTATAACTTTGATAGCTCTTGTCGCTGCGACCAACTTGTGGTGTGAGAGTACACAGTAGTACAGTAAGAAACACATATAGTTGATCACAGCCGGCGAATCAACTATATGTTTCTTTTATTGAAACGGGATCTTATATATTTTGTAAGTTTCTTCAGCGAGAAAATAGTCGATAGCTAATCGCTTAGGTACTCGTCGGCGGAGGGACAAGTGCCTAAAGAAAATTATATGCAACTTGCATTTTGAAACTTATATTAATGGACCAAGATCCCAGACGCTTCAGACATTACTCATAGCTTCTAATATACAAAAACTGTGGGATTGAGTAGTATATGTACTTTGAACCTACGCGTACTTGCAAGATTATACGGGCGGGCATACGGTAAATTTACAGCTATCAGGTGCTAAAAGTTTGTTGAAATCGTAGTCACTTTAAAGTATATCTTTTCCGATTTTGGATTCTGTACAGAATAACATTAGAAATTAGAACTGCTAGGCATTTTCCTTCGGTGGTTATTTCTACCAGACACGTCAGAGATTGTAAATAAAAACTCCATCTTGATTTTCGTACATGACATTTAGGAAACTATTTCGTAACTTTTTGGAAGCAGCCAGACGTAAAGGCCGAACATCCTTCCCAGACATATAAAATATCGCTGTGAGTATCATATCTACTCAGACCGAGACGAACGCGTGCTTAATTAAAGTGATGCTTAATTAATATTTTCATTAATTCATTAAAAATGTTTTCTTTTGAAAATGACAAAGCGAATAAACGATTATTTTATGAAATAAGCTCCTGGTATAATGTTTTATGTATATTTTATAATATAGCATAAAACATTTGTCCCTTAGAAATGTATGTTTAGGAAGAGCATTATTTTCTTTGTTTTACTGTTAAGTAATTAGTTTAACAAATAAGAATAACGTATTATTGAAGACATTCATTAGACCTTAAGAACATAAGTTTAATTAAGATGTGTTGTAAAGTCATCTAGGTACTTAATTATATAACACGCGATCGTTTCGGTGTAAGGTAATTAGAAGAGTAATTAAAAGAGTAACCGTGGAGTTTCTTGCCGGATCTTCACCATAGGAAACAACTAACCCGAACCGTGCACCTTTTGTCGACTTTTATAAGTGCCCATGTAGACCTATGTAAAAAAAAAGATTTTGATTTTGAAGGGGATGTAATAAGGGGAGATGAGACTCACATCGACATTTTAAATGTCGATGTTCGACCGCTACGATATGTCTCGAAATAGTTCACCGAATATCATGTAGAAAAAAAAAATCAAGACGGATGAACTAAGTAGGTACAGTTGTGATTTCTTTTTACCACCTTTGACGCGTCTGGTAGAAATAAACGAGGGAAATTGCCTGGCAGTAGTGATTACGAGTCAATACGATTTTTAACCCCCAAAGGAAAAAGAGAGGGGTGTTTATATGTTTGACTCCCTCTGCAGCAGAAGGACAGATAAGCAAAATCCCAGATTAGCAGAAGGACAGATTTGCATAAAGGCAGAAGTACAGACCCACACAGAAAACAAAAATAAAATTGAATAAAAAAATAATAAAAAAATAAAAAATGTAAAATGTTATTTGAAAGTAAGTAAGTAGTAGTGTGTAGTATGTATGGCTCCACTTTTCTAACAACCCAACATCTTATTTTGTATACCTTCATTCTAGCAAATAACATATTTGATTTGATTTTGATTTTACTATTTGACCACTATATCGCCTGATGTTAAGTGATGATGTGGTCGAAGGTGAATCACGCTTGCCTAGAAGTAACCTATTCACTCTTGACTTGAAGATCCCTAGGTTGTAGCTATCAGGAAACAAAGACGCCGCGCCGGCAGGGGATTCCACTCTTTAGCTGTACCAATGTACTTGCAATAATGTATTGTATTGTATTGAATGTAATTAATTGTTTGTACAGCTGTGTAATTCTGCTGTACGCACAATGTATTTTCAAAACGCTTTGTGCGTATGGGTGGGATTCCACCATGTACCGATGGCGCATTGCCGTACGTCTTGTTGTCCAAGATGCAAAGGGCTAGGCAAAATCAAATTGTGCAGTTCCATCGCACACTCCCCGAAATGTAACCGATAGAAAACCGTCAGGCTGGCAACTCGTCGTCGGTGGTCAAGGCTCTGGAGCTTTGATTCGATCAGCGCATCGTTGCCGATCAGTCTCTTGGCCCGTCTGTCAAAGTGCATCAAGTTGGTATTTGGCAGATCCGTCCCAGAGGCGAGAGCAGCAGCCTTATTGCGTAAGTGCGCAAAGAAGTTGAACTCTATCCAACCGACCAAATCGACCAATCACATGCGAGATGAATGACGCGTCCGTTTTGTGTGATTGGCCGATTTGGTCGGTTGGATAGAGTTCAACTTCTTTGCGCACTTACGCAATACGGCTGCAGTACTCCATGCATGACCTTTAGATATATAAAACAAAGAGGTCACTAATTGATAATAAGGTTACTAGGATTTGTAACTTTTTTGACGGCCTAATCTGCCTTTACGCAAATCTGTCCTTCTGCTAATCTGGGATTTTGCTATTCCGGGATTTTGCTTATCTGTCCTGCTGCAGAGGGGTTTGACTTGTGTACATCAGTATTTTGTGTAGAAAGATATGAGTAATGTCTGGGCAGTGTGGGATCTCCATCTATAAGAATGCATTCCTAAACCTAGTGCATATGAGATCAGAGTCTCAAAAGCTGTCTGAATTGAACAAGGTATCAGAAATGAAGAAAAAGGAAACAAGCAGATAATAAGGCAAACACAGTTTTGCAAATTTATTCCACATATTAAACTGATACAAGATTGATACAAGTCGAGTTCTAACAGTATGGACATGCTATGTGGTCGAATACAAAAAAAAAGTTTAGTACAGCAATAAACATTACAGAAATCCTGAACTTTACAATACTACTGCCTCACACTAATGTATTTTAAGGGAAATATGTAATAAAAATAAAGCAAAAAAAACTAAAGCAGGAACACAGTCGGGAAATGTTCGAGTACAGGGGGTGGTTTTATTTTAGCCGTAATCGCTAGTCGTCGGAGAGTTAAATTCATTCAAGAATCCGATTAAATTCATTCAAGTATCCTAAGTTGTAAGTATGTCAAAAAACAACAGTCAAACTCCTTACAATATAATAATTACTGCTAAAATACACATCACATCGCAAAATGCGTTCACAGGAATAAAATATATCGAATAACATGTATTAAAAAAAAAACAAGACAGTCGACGGGTCCGCGACCCGAGCGCGCGGTCGCAAACAGGCAACCGCGGCCGCGCGCTCCCCTCAAATAAAGTATATATTAAATATATATACGGCTAATACGACAGTGAAAAACATAAGCATAACGGGAAACTTACAATCGAAACATTTCATAACGTCCTACTTTAAGATTTTTTCGGATCGATGCGATACAAAATCGAAAACTCGAAAATCAAATAAAAAAACACATATATAGAAAAAAGTAGAGCGATCCTCTCGGCACGCAGCGAGGACCGGACTTGAACGTATCCGCGGGCCGCGAGCGCGCGCGTCGGCCGTTGTCCCCCGCGCAGCTTGTAGTGCCTCCCAAGCGGAGGCCGGCCGCCCGCGCCATGTCCGCCACCCGCTAGCTGGCCAGCGGCTGCTGCGCCAGCGCGCCGCCGCCCCAGCCCGCGCCCGCGCCGCACCCACCCGCGCCCACCCGCCGCTTGCACTCCCCCCCGACGTTCTGGTGGCCCCCGTCGTGTTTACGTTTACCTACGACATACACCACGCCCTCAGTACCATATCATCATCATACGCAACAAGAGCTCGTTCCTCCGTCAACAGAGTTGGCACGGATTTGGAGCTCCACCACTAACAACCTAATTTGGGACTGGAATAACATAGGAAGGATGATATGGAATAGGAAATTCATTACGAATTTGGAATAAGGACTTTAACCTGTGGCCTGACTAGCTGGGATGACGACCACAGCGATAACTTTCAGGGACAAGTAGGAACCTAAAGGTCTTCCACAAACTTCGAAAGGACTCAATGGACTCGTCACTCGATCGAGCTCTACAATTTTGGCCGAGTTTGTGGTAGCCCTAGGACTAAGGGTAGCCGATATAGGAGATGGATAGTTACCGATATAGAATGTATCGAAATCCAGATTACACGCAAACCATCAAACATGCTGAAATAAAAGGGAAAGGTTTCAGGACATTATTCAATTGGGCAACGAGGTCGACCGAGAGAGAGTCCAATGTCATTCATTCGTAATTTAGAATTTTGCGATAGGAAAGATATGGGTTGAGAAGGGAATAAATACAGGAGGGAATTTGAAAAAAATAAACGTGATTTGAAATATGTGTTAATGTAGAGTACATGGAGAGACAAAAAGAGATGTGATGAGAAGCAGGTTCGTTTGATTTAATCGAACTGCATCAGAGGCCAATGTCCGTTCAAAAGTTATCATTATTCTTAGGTCTCTGGCGCACAACCGTCAAAAGAAGAGAGGCACCGCAATCTAAGCGATAGTACCGACTCATGGTGATGTGTGGTTCAGGGTCTACTTTCTTAGTCCAGGAATATAACGAGCCAAACATTTTTACGGATATCAAGTGAATAAGATCCAACGCAAGTACACAAAATTCAGCATCAGCCCGAAGTATGCTTGTAAGTCGTCGGCCGAACTCTGTAAACGTAATCCAACCGACATCGTCCGATGACGTCCGATAATTCAGATGATACGAATTAGGTGTACGCGCGTACCGCAGGTCTGATCAGAAAACCGGTAACAAAATCGTCGGTTATATTCGTGGCCCAAAAGCTTTAAAGCCTAAAAGGGGGTTTAAGGAACTAGCCTACAGGGAAGTGGTGGACATGTACAGTGTAGATGTGTGGATGTGTAGTGTGGTGTAGTGCTTCACTGACCTGGTAAACTTGGCTTGGCGCGGGGATTGCCACGCATGGCGCTGGGCGTGCGGCGGCCACGCGCGACGCGGCGCGCACCACCACGGGCCCCAGCCGCGGGGCCCGGCGCCGCCGCCGCGCGCCGCGCCCATCGCCCGCCCGTCCCACATGACCCAGCCTGCTGAGGGCGCACGGTCACACAGGGGCCCACACCACCCGCATCCGCCACATACCTCAGAATGACTCCCTACGATCCCGACCACCGAGAGGCATTTCAAACTTGGTAGGGAACCTTCCAGAGTATGTCGCGGAAGAGGGTGCTGTAGCGGCGAAAAAGAAAAAAACAACGACCGATTTCTGTTTCATGTACTTAATGCTTATTGAGTTTTGTTAAATGAAAGCTAAAATAAAAACCTAAGCACATAATAGACATTTTCATTTGCCTTTAAAATAAATAAGCAGATCTAATACTAACATGCATACATTTTGAAGTTTACCGATTTTCTAATTTCATTACATAATTTGCCTCTACAATGTGCTTAGGATTTAATTGAAATCATGTTCACTTCAAATACAGAACTCGGTCCAAAAATATAAAAAAATATAAACAGGTACTCTAATCATTCCAACTATAAAACATTCATAAAAGCTGTAATTTTTAACGAATGTCTCTTTAAAATATGATAACTATGTTTATGGTTGAAATAAGTAATAGTTGAAATAAATTACTATCATGCTGCAAAGTATTTCGCTATTGCAATACAATGTAACAAATTACCAAATAAATATCATTACACTAAAATATATGTAAATAACACAACTTACAAACGGTGTTTAAATGTTTTTTTTATATAGAAAATCCTTATTGAGTGAACCTTTTAAACAACGTTTGCAAGTCCATGACATATCGACATATATTGTGGCTTTCGAGATAAAAGTACCTGTGATGAGCTCACATCAATCATCGTTAGTGCCAACGTCACAAGCATTGTTACGAAAAAGAACACTTTTACCATGGAACGCCACACAATATACCAGCTCGACCAATACAATGTCGTTATTGAAGTAATGAAACAATCAGGTACCTACTGAAGCTTTCTAAGTAGACGATCGTTCAAAATGAATTTAAAAAATGCATTCTAGGATAGGGTAACAAAAGTCGCTATTTACTTTCCCAAATCGATATTTAATACTTTTACAATATAAATATTAAAGAAAATCTATAAATTCTACGATGTAAACTAGGTCGAGACATCGTCTAATGGCATCTAACAGCGACACGACATCCACTAAGGTCATAAAACAATTTGGAATAAGAGTGAGCGCCCTGGGGCGGTACCTGAATGCCTCCGGTTAGATCGTAGTAAAGCGAGTTGGGCCCGAGCCCGAGCTCGTCGTCCTGAGTGAGGCATTTACCAAGCGGGTCAGTAAGTCTTCTCAACATATTCTCTACCTCGTTACAACAACGAGAAATATTACAACATTACTCGGGCGTTCCAAAGCATCGGGAGCACGCTACGTTCCTCAACTACGGGATGGGTGCGGGTGGCAAAGCTCGAGCGTGTTATCGGTTAGTGGTAAGCGAAGCGAAGCTCTACATGGGGGTGACAAGCGCGGCGGAATGACGTTAAGCGGTGCAAAGTGAAATGGCAACTGAAATCAACAGGTACAGATGAGAGACGGGCATGTTAGTCGGAGTGGCCGCAGCCATATAGACCTGATGGTGAGATCGGCGACGGCCACCCCGCGCCCACTAACACTTTTCCCGGCAATCAGTGACAAGTCGGAGGCCCCGCCCGCCCAGTGCAATCACCACCGTCAGGCCTACACACTACCGTCTTTACCGAGTCACTAACTCCGTTCGAGGATGGGATTAAACAAAAAATAAAAATAAAACAGTAGATGATAAAAATTTGGCAAATCAAAATCGATAGAACAATAATGAGTACAGCGACTAGTGACTAGTAAATAAGAGTGATACATTAGTGAGTGTGTGTGGGACCCACCGGTTGCGGTCTGTTGGGAGGCTGGCGGACGGCGGACGGTTGCGGTGGCCCCGCGTAATCAAAATAGAACTCATCGTACCGGTAAAATGGCTCATTGTAGCCACCTCGGTAATCACCGTACCCGTAATAGTCGTAATCATAATCTATAAACACACAACACAGGCCTTTTAGAGGCTAAGCTAAACTAACGCTAACTTACAAGCTACCGATGTCGGCTGCGGATAGCGAGCCTCCACGACACTCGTACCGGGAAAAGATTACAACATGCTTTTGTCACGTTACACGGGGTACAGTACAGGTAGGTATAGTATGGTACAGCACACGGGTTAAATCCAACACCTCTGCTCCTCCTGCGGTCCTGAACCGACCGAAGCTCTTCACGTTATCGACACAAACAACATGCATCGTGATATGTCTAACTGTTCATGTCCACTGTCTGATGAATAAAATTGTAAATGGCAATTTAGATTTAGATGACTGTATGCTGATTGTAACGACCCATCACCGGACCTGCCTAAGCGTCGGTATGTGCTCGGGCGTCGTGGCCGGCGCGCGAGCACTCACAGTTACTTTAGATTGTAGCATGCACTGTCTGTTAATATTGTTATTACACTTTAGATGGACCATGTGTGGACTACACGATTCTTTGGTAGATTAAAACTTTTCCGAAACCATGCATCGAACCTATTCCTAGCTGTCATTAATAACTAGCCTAGGTAGTAGCGTTAATGAAACATGTATTGTGGCCTTAACGATACACTATAGATAGAAAACTCCCAATGTAGTAGAATCATTGAAGGTTGGCAACACTGGCGGGAAGTCCCGTGTGAGTGTATAGTAGCGGCCATCTTGTTAGTAAGGGACAGTAGCGGATTGTGCGAGTGTGCGCGTGGAGACCACACCGTGTTCACATCTCTGTTCGTGTGAGGGAGTGGAGCTAGGCGGAGGGAAGAGACCATTGTTTGTACTTTAGAATATGTTACAATCAATACTGCGGGGTATGTATATACGGTCAATATATCAAGTTCCCTTCACCTATCTCTGTGTGCTGTCACGTTGTACTGTTTAGTGGTACGCTGGAGGCTCGGTAGGTGTTCTTAGCCATTTCATTCAATTATTCTAAAACTTAAGATTAGTGACAACTAAAACCAAACAGGCTTTTTTGTGGCCTTTTAAGAACAAATAAAAATGAAGTTAGCAATAATTGGTAACCACTGTGTACTGCTTTCACATGGCCGAGCGTCCCCGTGGCCCTCCGTGTGGACGAGTCCCGCGCACGCGTGGCGTGTAATACGTGTGGTACGTGTGTTGGGTGTGTGTGTATGTGTGGTGGGTGTGTGTGCGGTGCGCATACTGACCGTAGTCGCCGCGCGCCTGCGGGGGGCGCGGCTGCGGCTGAGGCGTGCGCCCGCGCAGCACCGGCGAGCAGCTGCACCAATCCAATCTGACAGTTAACACCCGACGTTACATACGTCGCGAACGTGCCTAGCCAACCCCGGTAAACGCTCAAACTAGCCCAAGGACGCTTGTACACACTGAAGATAGACTTCCAAAGCAAAGCAACTTGGCATCACTACCGCAGCGACAACGTGTTTTGCGGCCGCCAGAATCGCTTTGCTCATAAGTCTACCGTTATTATTGAGACAGTACGCACAGACGAAAACAGCAGTTACTCGTGTGGAAGCCACTTCAAGACTTAGTTAATTCAGTTGTGACTGTGTTCGTTTCTGCGTAGTCTGTCGTGGTCTACAGATAGGCGACTCATTTCATATGAACACATGTTAAATCTGTGTTATTCACAAACGAACAGTTACTGTAACAGAACATGTTGCTGCAACTGTAACAGAACTTGTTGCTGTAACTGCAACAGATCGTGTTGCTGTAACTGTTACTGAACATGTTATTATTACCAAAATCCTACAAAAACATGGCTGTCAGCTTGATTATACGGTCATATAGAATGAGGGAAGCCGGTGTAGACCAGACTGTGTGTACAAACGCACATTACTTTCAACTTTTATTGCCTTTCAATAGAGATCTCGTTTTAACAATATCAGTGCCCAACTAATTTTAATTTGGATAAGATGCGAGCTGATATTTTGTCGTTTTATAATATGAAATAATAAATAAAAAAGTCATCACTCATTACTAGACAAAATATGGTTTTACCGTCAGTTTTAATAAATTATTTTCAGTGATAAACGACAAACTAATATTATAAAAGCGAAAGTGACTGTTTGTTACGTCCTATAAACGGCTATAGGCTAATCTTTTTACATTAAACCTGAAGGGGGAGAAATAGGGGTTATATTCATATAATCCGCTTAAGTAGATTTTACATAGAGTTTAGTTGAGCAGCAATGACTTGAATGGCTTTAAATGTTGATGGTAGGGCTTTTTTCATCATGCATTTTCTTGTTTTTGATTTTTACTCGTACTTAAATATATTTGAATTTTAATACAAGTTCCAACCATCTCGTTTGATGGTTTACAGAGGCATAATTGAGAAACTAATTTTAACTTTCCAAATTGAGCAATCAATATTTAAGTAGGTTCACGTAAACTATTCTCAAAATAAGGTATTCTAAGTAAAAATGCACGTCGGGGATAGTACAACAATATTTCAATTTGAATAAAACGAGGAGCTGTCGAACAAAATCTTGTAAATCCATTTTGACATAGTGGGCATGTTTTTATGAAAGATTTAAAGTTTAAGTTGTAATTCAGAGACAGTTTCAAAGTCAAGTTTACAAGGTCCTTCCAAAAAAAGCTATTCAAAAATAGATTACTACAATTTAGTTGGTCAGCTCCTCGGGGAAACAAGCCCATGTCGGGTGCACACTTACCCGCCGCGGCCATGAATCATCTGCATCATACGTCGTTCACGCGCGCGCAGTATCTCTTCCTTCTTCTTCTTGTCGGACGGCGGCTTAGCTAACGACACTTCGAGTCGTGCGCCACCCATCTCTTTGCCGTCTAGTTCTTGCATCGCCTGGAATGGCGTTGTTGGTATGTTTAGAAGAATTCTTTCAATTTTGGGATTGGTCTGGGTAGGCTACTTTTTGGGTCAGTCTACTAGGGCCTTGGCCTGTTACAAGGCTGTTACTTACTATGGCGAAAACCCTTAATAGGGAAATTCTGAAATTCAGGAGACAAAAGCCCGGGTTTTGGCCAGAGAAGTCAGGATTTAAAGGAATACCAACGTAAAATTAACAGCAACTCTTGAAAGATTCGTAACATCTATTGAGACATTATTTTTCGCTTTGTAGTGTATTGTTTTGAAAGTATTTTTTTATATTTTTCTCTTTTTAATTTTAGTGCCTTGTATCACCATGACAATACGCATTATTAACGATAACTTAAAAACTACTCGTCATATCTTAATAAAATTTAAATGGGACCACATGAGAAGCACCAGCGTCCAAAAAAAAAGTATGACTAAAATCGGTTTATAATTGGCAGGTCCTTTACCGATTTTTAAGGTGCCGATTTCCTTGAGTAGCTGATTTTAGAATGAGAATCACGTCTAAACGGCTAGTCATAATTTTTTGGATAAAATATATGTTATATTAGAGACCATTTTCTTAATAATTTGATCTAAGAAAATTTGTATAACATAGTGTAATAAATTTGTAAAGTTATGTCTAAAACGGACAAAAACACGACAATCGCATCAAAACCGCTGGGCGTATTGCAATGAAATCGACACCATCTCAAAGACAATTTAATTATCTACATTTTGATCTGAGGCTTTTTTTTTAATCATAGAATAATAAGGAAAGTACAAAAACTACTAAATTTTGGGTCGCGCGGGTGTCAAACGAGTGCGCGTTTTGTTCCCTCAAGGTCGTTGGCGTTAGTCGTCGTCTTAAAAGACTGGTAAAGGAGCACTACCTGTCACTGTGATCTTATTCTTGTTGGAGCTGTATTTGTTTTCTTGCCTGTATATCTCTATATGTATTTATGAATCTATTTTAGTATTTTATTTTGATTGTGGTGTCCAGATTGCCTGGACGAGATCGCAAAATGCGATAAGGTCGCCTGTTGTATGTTTTTTTAATTTAATGTTTCCGAATGTATTATTGTTGTTTATCTTGGTGTACAATAAAGTATAAATAAATCACCACCACCACCACCATCAGCCTATTAATGTCCCCACTGCTGGGACACAGGCCTCCTCTCTGAGAGGGAATGGGCCGTAATCCACCACGCGGGCCCAGTGCGGGTTGGTGGATGTCACATGTCTTCGAATTTTTGGTTCTAAGACATGCCGGTTTCCTCACGATGTTTTCCTTCACCGTTTTGAGAGCAGTGGTGATGAAATAATTTACACAAAGTAAACGCGCCTACCTGGGCTCGAACCCACGACCTACAACTTGTAAGTCGCGGGCGATACCACAGGGCCACCACTGCTCCCAAAAATAAAAACAAAATTAAATAAAAACATTGAATTCAGAACATGATTCTTTATGAAGTCTGTTGAAAAATATCCGAACACAAAAAATTATATGTAGTTTTCAAGAAGAACCAGCACGCTGAAATTAAACACTCAACGTTCAAATCTACTCCTTACCTTTACTGCACAGTCCCGATCTTCAAAATGCACGAACGCGTAGTCCTTAATCTTCTTGACTCGTTCCACAGTTCCGTAGCGCTCGAATTCTTCTTTCAGTGCATCTTCAGTTATTTCTTGCGTAAGGTTGCGCGCGTACAACACCTTCACCTGAACAACGAGTGTTTGTTTTAATATGGTGCTGGAGAAAAACTAGCGGCATTTAAATGTTTGGAAAACTTAGGGCCGATTTCACAAATGGAAATAAAAAACCGCGATTAGTTCAATCACAGATTATATAATACTAGCATACAGATGCCTCTTCCCATACAAAGAAACCGTGCCGACATAGCTAGAGTTTTTCGTCTCATTAAGATGATTTTTTTCCGTGTTATGTTCCGTTCCACGGCTATAGATGGTGTTAGCAGCGACTTGCAAGTAAAAGGGTTTTCTCGGTTCGTGACAATTTTTTCTTTAAATACAGTGACGATTTGTTTTATAGTATATTTTAGCAAGTTTTTACAGTTGCATTGTACCACAAGACTAAAAATCTCCAAAACCACCGGCAATTTTTTTTCGTACTTTTTAAACTACATAATATATTTAGTAGTCGACACGCTTCGATCAACAATCTATCGAACACGTAATTATGACACGATATCTTGCGAAAATACTCATTTTCAAACAGAAAACAGCCCACAACTTTTGAACGGCTAAACCGATTTTTACCAAACATAGCTAAGAAAACTCAACAAAGTCACCTTTCAAACAAAAAATATCTATATCAAAATCGGTTTATAAGTTTAGGCGCTATGATGCCACAGACAGATACACAGCAACACACGTCAAACTTATAACACCCCTCTTTTTCCGACGGGGGTTAAAAATGTGTTACAATACAAATTGAAAAAAGCCAGTGGCATGCCTAATAAATTTAAATTCACGCCATCTATTGGAATAAATTTTAAATGATCCGTTATATGGAATATTGGGCTCTTAATTCACATTTCAAATAATCTTTGAAATGTGAATTAAGAGCCCAATATTCCATAATTTTGTGGTTAGGAGAGTTGCAATTTTTATGATCAATTCTAGAAAATGTTAATTTTACACTCAATTCAATAACGCATCGATGCATATCGCGCCATCTAGTGAAATTTATTTGATCCAAATTTTCTTGGTTAGCGCTGGGACTCCGTGGTTCAAGTAAACACAGTTTATGCAAATACACCGTTCTGATTGGTAGGGACCGCTGAGATCGTACCAATCAGAACGCTGTATTTGCATAAACTAAGTCTAGTTGAACTAATCGCGATTAGTTTCATTGGTGAAATCGGCCCTTAGTCAATGGCTGTACTAACGGTCGGAACCAGAAAATGTAGTCAGATTTTTGAATTTTTCAATAGATACTTCTGTTCTAGAATATTATTATGTAAATGTGTGAATGTGATGGTGAAGCCAATAAAAATAATCTGTTGACAAAATTAAAATACGCAATGTAGTAAAAAGCAAAAAGCAGTGAACTTACTTTACTCATAGTTTGCTCGTCAGGTTCCTCTTGTGGGTCCGCCCAGTCCACTATTATATCACAGCCCCATACCTGCTCGAATTATAAATGAACATTACACTATTACTCCGTCCGGACCAAAACAACACAGTATTGAACAAAGTGACACGTCAGCATTAACATTTACCTTTATTCTACCGGTGCCCAGTCTACGTTTAGCTAGTGACGCCGCTTTGTGAGACTCGTATTCCAAAAAACAAAATCCTCTATTTTTCTTCTTGTCATCGGGCGAACTATATATTATAACTTCGACGAGCCCAGCTGCAATCATAAAATACGGATAAGCATCTAAAAGCGGGGCGCAGGCACGCTAACGGTATGAACAAAGCTTCCCTCGAGCCCGACGCGCAAAAGTCAGTCATTCAACGCTACAGAATATGAAGCAACTCAAACGATATTCCAGGAGAACATATACGGTACTGAAGAATTCTATTCTAGAGAACAACAGCAAGGTTCTCCAGTCATGACCAGTGAGCATTCTCGAGGCAAGGCCAATCAAAAGGTTTACGGTCGGTGGGGCCGCGGGCCACGGTGACGCGCGAGCCGAGGGCCCCTGGGCCCCCAGCAGCCGCCTGGGCCCCAGGCCCGGCCGCCAACAGCCGGGCCGCACGCGTCATGGTGCCCCGCGGCGCGCTCTAGTTAACAACCGAGTAGCACTTATTATGAATTCGACAAGGACTTACGTGCGTGCCTAGTAAACTCCTCAAACAAATCGTCCCGATCTCGATTCTTAGGGATATTCCCCACGAATAACCGGTGATTGTTAAAGGAAACGGTTACGCCAATCTTTTTCCCCTTTCGAATTTCATAATCATTCAGCTGCAAGAACAATTCGAGGGAGAATAGCCTGGGCCGGGGCCGGGTCGCTGGTGCGCCCGCCCGGCTGGCGGCCGTATGACTGGAGATCGCGGGAGGGACGCGGGAGGGACGCGGGAGGGGACAAGCGGGACGCAAGCGGGAGCCCGAGCCGGTCCACACCAAGCCCCACGCACTCAACCCGACAACTCTATAAACTCCTTAATTCATTCGAGTGACACTTTACCTGTTAATTTACCAAACTCTTCCAGTATCTCCTCTTTGCCTTTAGACTTGGGAATGTTGCCGACGAAAAGTCGCAGATTCGGTACGCTAATCTTAATTCTCAGAGTCTTCCCTGGTTTTATTTCGTGATTATCGAGCTGTGGGAAAAATAACAAGGGAACAATTTTGAAAAAGGGCGTCGTTTCGGAGCCTGAGGGCCTTGGCCAGCGCGGCAGTGCCGATGGCGCCGGCCTGTACGACGCGCGGGGTGATGACGGTTAGAGCCAATCGTAATGAGTTAACTGAATTTGGATGATAAGCCGACAGTGTTGTACGGAGCAAAGAGGAGAGCCTGAGATATATTACATTCTCAGTTGGAGAACTTTTTGAAGCCAATTCAAAGTTAACCCTGTAAGTGGACCGTTTGATGAAGTGAAAATAAAAGAAGCGAGTACGTGTGATGGTAACAAAAATAAAATAAAATTAAAGCAACTTAAAATTGAACGAGGTGCAACAGTAAAGAACGGGATGATATCTCAGGACAAGCGAGGCTAGATCAGTTTATAGGTGTTATGTTTGCACATGTACACAAATTCAGTGATTATATATTAATTGGACGGCGGCTGCTTGCCACGAAGCGTTCAACAAGTTCAACAACGTTATATTGTTACTGTATACAAGAAACAAGTTACAAGTAGTAAGTAGCTTACAAAAGGGAACAATTTAGTGCGAATGGGTGCAAATGGCCGCCGTGAGCGGGATATTAATGACATGCTTTTTAAATGATAGAAGAAGCTTAAATCTAAATCTCCCAAGTGTGACTGTGAATATATTCGACAGGCAAATGATTGGGACCTTGCAACAATACTGGCTGATGAGTACTAGTAGTCTTGCAAGTGACGCCGCGGTTTGGTCACTTTCGCTGCGCGCGGGGAAACCATCAGGACGCTGCGCGTGCGCAACAACGTTACGAGAATATAGCCGGCGAGTGCGGCGCGTGAGACGCACAAGAACGTGAACGTGATGGTTTCGCCAGGAGGGCCACAGTCGGAAGTGCCCAAACGCGAGGCAGCTAAGTGCTGTGATACTGTTAATCTTTCAAGGGAAATATACTTAAACATTTCGGCGAGTCACCTGGAAAGTAGACGTCAAATTAGAATAAATTTTGTTTCAAATTAACAACACCAATTTTAATCAATATAAAAAATCATCATTATTAAAGCTTTAGAGTTTTGACACAATTTTGTGTTACCAATCGTGATAGCTGATAATGAACAATTGCACCATTGTTTTAGTTTTGCGATAACACAGTGTGCTGTAATGTTGGTACAGATGTGCTCGATAACATCCATGTATCGCACAAAGATAGGTGCCGCAGTCCGCACTATCGGCGGCGGCCGCTGCTTATCAAAATATTTGCAAATCGTCAAGGCTGCGGGGACGCCGCTCACCACGCAGCGGCCACAGACGGCACCAATCTTTGTAGCAACCGTTTGTTCAACAACTCTACGGCTTATTGTACACTAAAGTTCGAGGGAGTGGTAATTTCCATACGAATTTCCAAATTGATCGAGTGAAACAGATTTGTTCCAGCTATTACAAGAGCAACATCGAAACTGAAATGAATTTTGAAATTATAGAAACCAAAAAAAAACATAGAACATCACGGAACATGCAGTAGCTACTCTAACAGTTAGCGAATGACCAGTCCCTCGGACGCCATCAAGTCTGCAGGTAGTCAGGTGCCGTGCGCGCTAGGCCAGGGGCTCACCTCCTGCACGGCGCGCTGCGTGGCCTCACGCGTCGTGAACGTCACGAAGGCGTAGCCGCGGTTGGTGCCGGTCATGGGGTCCATCATGAGGCGCAGGTCCCAGATGGTGCCGCAGCGCTCGAACAGCGGGATCAGTTCGTCCTCGTACATATCCTTGGGGATCTTCCCGCAGAACACCTCGCAGCCGGCCCCCGGCGTGCCGCCTTCCCACCCGGGGGGCGGCCCGCCGTACTTCCGTTGACCTGGGCGACATCAGTTACCAATGTCAAACTCAAAACCGATAACATTGAACGGCAATGTATTAGCTTCGATTAACAATAACAGACTAGATATCGGGTCACGTACAAAATCAATACTAAATTCTGTCCGCGTGAATATATACACAAAATCAGTACTAAATTCTGTCCGCGTGAATATATACATACTACCCTACATTTACTATACTTACTATGACAAACTGAGCAAAATAAGAGCTCACGTCTCAAGTGAGCTGTTATTTACCGAGAAGTATTTCTTGCGCCGACCCTACATCTAGTTGTTATTGTTGATCCAAGCAAGTATTCAAGTAGCAGATAATATAAGTCTACTAAAAATACTTATTACTCCAGATTCTGGGGAGAACGGAGGTGTATGTTGAACCCATACGGGTAAGCTACGTTATAATAGTCACAAAGGATCTTCTTGGCTCTGTAAACCATTGCGCAAGAAACAGTTTGTCATCGAGTATACTGCATAGAGTAAGCGAGATAGGATGATGCGATAAACGTAAGCTAGTGAAAGAGACAGTTATAAAGGGTCTTTCAACAAGGACGGGTCGATGTCAAAATTGAATAAAACAAGATGTGTGTGAGATATTAACGAAATTTATTTTTTATTTTTAAGGCCCATTTATGCCAATTATGGATGGAATATGACATCGTTCAAATGTCCGCCGCGGCTTCGTATGGTGGCACGAATCCGAGAGGTCCAATTTTTAATGACTCTGCTGCATAGATCCGGCTGAATCCGAGCGATGGCCTGCGTTATGTTGGCTTTCAGGGCAACGGCCTAATGTGGTTTATTGGCATAGACCTGCGACTTCAGAAAACCCCACAAGAAAAAGTCTAGCGGAACTCTAACTCTACCCTCAAACCGTTCATGCAGAATGTCGATTGTGTCGTTCGCTGTGTGGCAAGTAGCGCCATCTTGCTGGAACCACCACATGTCGTTCACGTCCATATTGTTCAATTCAAGCCAAAAGAAATTGTTTATCATTGATCTGTAGCGCTCGCTCGATCTATGCAGCAGAGTCATACAAAATTTGACCTCTCGGATTCGTGCCACCATACGAAGCCGCGGCGGACATTTGAACGATGTCATATTCCATCCATAATTGGCATAAATGGGCCTTTTAAATAAAACATATATTTCGTTAATATCTCACACACATCTTGTTTTATTCAATTTTAACATCGACCCGTCCTTGTTGAAAGACCCTTTATAACTGTATCTTTCACTCGCTATGCTATCTTCACCTTCAACATTGACACAAAAATAACTACTGCGCAGGCTCGTGAAGCCAATTCAGGGACGCAAAGATCCGTTGTGACTATTATAATTGTACACCTACTACTAACGCAGCTACACTGATGTATGGTAGCGATTCTGACGTGCTGTCGAGGCAGCCGCGGTTTGATTCGAACGCGAAAGCGACGCATAAGTTCTTGCTAAACTTCTAGGCCGCCCTGAAGTTGGCTTTCCGATGCGCAAGGCACGGATCGGTGCTGTTTTTGGATTAGATTTACTACTGCACAGCCATTGTAGCCAACTTCAGGGCGGCCAAGAAGTTTAGCGAGAACTATACACGGCGATTTGCTGCGTACTTCCAGTGCCGCAGCATCACTGCCTCCAGAGCCACTTTGCTCGACAGTCGACTTCTAAGTTTTGTGGTGGTTGTGTTGTAGAGTGTACCCCTACCCCTCACCCCTGCCCTCACATGAATTTTTTACCACGCAGCGAATCGCCTCGCGTTCAGAGTAGTCGTGAAATTTGCATATATCTGTACGCTACATTTGAATCTTACACGAAGTAAAACCGCGTGCTTAGTGCAAGGTTTATAGATCGTACTTGAATTTGATAAGTCAGCGATTCACAGGAATAAGAACCGTATTGTGAGGCGTATAATGTTCGTATTTCTATAAGCGAATGAGTTTTTACATGTGCATATTTTTTTTTATATATAAAATTCTTTAAATTAAACGCTAACCTTATTCGGCAAAGAAAAGTCATCGCATGAACTTCTTACCCTTAGCGTGTTAGTGCGCTTTAGGCTGGCGGCTCTAAATATATAAAAAGGTTTCTAGCGAAAAATAATATCAGATTCCAAGTAGACCATTTCACTAAAATCACTAATTATCTACACTAACTTAATTATAAAGAGGAAAGATTTGATTGTAAGTTAAACACAAAAATTGTTCTGAACCGATTTTCTACCTCTAACCGATAAAATTCTTTCACTAGTAGAAATCTACATTATTCCTGAGTAACATAAGCTATTTTTACCGACTTTAAAAATGGTTTTTTATCACGGGTGGGGGGCCACGGGCGCGAAGCCGCGGCGAAAAGCTAGTTTCGATTATATTTTATGAATTACAATACCAATCCTGATACAAAACATCGAATTATAGATTCGAATATCAAGCAGATTGTGTTATGTCAGTACAGATTCAAATGTTTTGAATCAGATTCCAATGAGTCTGGTATCGGATTCTAGTTGGTATAATCAGATTCCAACGAATCTGGTATGGGATTCTAGTTGGTCTAATTAGATTCCAACAGTGACCTCATTTCGTTTGCAGTCTCTAATAAATCTAAAAGTCAGACATTCTTAGTATTTCATCTAAGTAGCACAACCAAAAATTAAATAGTATTTTTCTCGGTATTCCCCTTAAAAATGATACCTACTGTTATTCAAGTCGCATAAAAATCAATAAGTTCTTTGTCCAAGTTGGAAAGAGGCGATATTAATAGTTGAGGACGTCAACTAAAGTCTATAAGTACAACCCACCGAAGGCTTTCGCGGAAACCTAACAATATTTAATGTGATACCACACTATTATGTGGCTTTATCGGGACAATTATGACAACAGAATGGTCTTTAAAAATAGCGAAATACAGACCATTCTAATATGCTTTATTTATACTTAGCATTTTAGGCGAGCCAGTAAAATATAAACATTTAAACTCCCCCGAATATTATCATTTCTTGCTACAGCATTTATCAAGTAGTAGACACGCTTCGATCGACAATCTATTGAAAACGTAATTATGACACGATATCTTGCGAAAACACCCCGATTGAAACGGTAAAACGCCGAAAACGATTTTCATCAAACATAGCTAGGAACTCTCTCGATAAAGTCAAATTTCAAACATAAAAAAACGAAATCAAGATCGGTTCATCCGTTAAGCAGCTATGATACCACAGATATATACACAAATCACGAAACAAACATCAAACTTATAACACCAATCTTTTTCCGTCGGGGGGTTAAAAATAGAAAATAGCGAAAAACAGGTAATTCTAATTTGCTTTATTCTTCAGAATAGGGTATGGGGACTAGGTATTACAACACAACGAATCCGACAAATTATATTTATTATATATCCACAAACTAGCTGCTGCCAGCGGCTCCGGCCGCGTGGAAGTCTAAAATTATCCCGAGGGAACATATTACCGCGATAAAAATCGTCCTATGTGCTATTCCAGACTATAATCTATCTCTGTGTAAATTTTCATCCAGATCCGTTCAGCCGTTCTGGCGTGATTGAGTAACAAACATACATGCATCCATCCAAACTTTCGCATTTATAATTTTATTACTAAGAAGTAAAATTAACGAAAGGACAAACTAATGAAGTACGCGATGTCCTTCGCGCTGCAGTGCACGCTAAACTTGAGAACTTTATTATTCGCATATACAATGTGTCTGCGCACTGCATTCACAAGTTTATGTCATTGTTTTATTTTAACAAAGCTTGTATTTATAAGGTTAAGAAGATAAAAGTGGCAAAACAAGATTGTTGAACAGAAATTTTCCGATATATCAATGAGCAATTAGTGGCCTAAAATTATTAATGGCAGCTAGATAGCAAACGTTCTCTTAGATAAAATACCATAAAAAAACTATTAGGAAACCATTAGAGTGCGTCGATATTCGAGTAATTAAATAATGCATCTATTTACAGATTCAACACGCGCTATCTCCAAACTAATATTGATACTATTTGAACTAAGTTATCTATGGTCAAAGGTCCCGAGTCCCTTCCTAGCGAGTTGGCGATTACACTGACCTGTGGTAACATCTAACGTGTACCCGGTCCGGGCCAGTATTTGTTTGATCTTCTCTTCGTCGGGCCCCTTGACCTGGACAGTAGCTGACAGCGCGGGCGCACCTTGGACGCCCGCTCTGCTTTTCTGTCTGAAATACAACACATCACTGATCAATTCCTTTGCAGGGATCTGAATGGGTACTTGGGTTATGTATGATCGACATTTTACCATTCTTTGTTTAAAATATTACTTGCATATCATAAAGGTGAGTATAGACTAGGGCATTTACTTGTAGCAGAACATCGAGCATTCGCTTTTTTTAAATTTACTCGAACCACACTTAGAACATGATGCTCGATGTTTTGATACAACCAGGGGGGTGATCATAAGCTCTTAGATTAAGGTTTATTTTGAGTGTGCGTAAGTGACAGATGTATACAAGTCATATAAACCTGTCTTTTACATACACTCGAAATAAACTTACTCTAAGAGGTTATGGACACATATAGTGATTTTAAAAACCAACGCGCGTTGTGGTGTGACATTTTACCGAGCTAAGGCACCAGCGCGGGTGACTTGGAGTGAGGTCAATAATGAACGCAAGGTACAAAGAAATGTAACAGATAATGCTCACTCGCCATGAGCATTACTTCGAACATTCGCAAGAACGTTACATTACATGGAAATGCTTCAGAAACTGAGCGTTTTTCTGCATTGTACCATTCGTAAGAACGTTACATTACATGGAAATGCTTCAGAAACTGAGCGTTTTTCTGCATTGTACCATTCTTAAGAACGTTACATTACATGGAAATGCTTCAGAAACTGAGCGTTTTTCTGCATTGTACCATTCGTAAGAACGTTACATTACATGGAAATGCTTCAGAAACTGAGCATTTTTCTGCATTGTACCATTCGTAAGAACGTTACATTACATGGAAATGCTTCAGAAACAGCGTTTTTCTGTATTGTACCATTCGTAAGAACGTTACATTACATGGAAATGCTTCAGAAACTGAGCATTTTTCTGTATTGTACCATTCGTAAGAACGTTACAATACATTGTAATGCTCGCTAAAATGCTCTAGTGTATAAGCGAAAAGATTGTTTTTTGTCTTGCATAGGGCAGATGTTTCAATCGTCAGATAACTTTTATTTGAATAATAGATCTTGCGGTTTGAGATATTGTCAATACAAGCTGAGAAACTAATGTTTTTTTTTAAATCTGCTATTTTTATTCCTCAGATTAAAGTTACCCCAAGATTTAAAAATCGGTCCTTTGTTAAAAGATCTTTTTTGTCAAAAGGGGTAAAGATTAGCAATGAATGTGGCTTCATTATTAAGTGGAAATGCGGTCGCAAACATCTGATTGAATATCCTAAGTAAAAAGTCATAATTCAAGGTTTGGCTCGCCTATTTCCTCCTTCAATATTGGACCAATTTAAAAGATATATTTCATAAACTGAAAAAGAAAGTATATGTGTTCATAATCTTTAGAAGCACTAGAACCTTCAAAAGATGCGCAATATTTCGCTGTCAACAGAGGCCTGGTGTACAAATTCGACAACAATAAATGAAAAAGAAAAACAGAGAAGCACAATATATAAAGGGTCTTTCAACAAGGACGGGTCGATGTTAAAATTGAATAAAACAAGATGTGTGTGAGATATTAACGAAATTTATATTTTATTTAAAAGGCCCATTTATGCCAATTATGGATGGAATATGGCATCGTTCAAATGTCCGCCGCGGCTTCGTATGGTGGCACGAATCCGAGAGTTCCAATTTTTAATGACTCTGCTGCATAGATCGAGCGAGATCTATGATAAACAATTTCTTTTGGCTTGAATTGAACAATATGGACGTGAACGACATGTGGTTCCAGCAAGATGGCGCTACTTGCCACACAGCGAACGACACAATCGACATTCTGCATGAACGGTTTGAGGGTAGAGTTAGAGTTCCGCTAGACTTTTTCTTGTGGGGTTTTCTGAAGTCGCAGGTCTATACCAATAAACCACATTCGACCGTTGACCTGAAAGCCAACATAACGCAGGCCATCGCTCGGATTCAGCCGGATCTATGCAGCAGAGTCATTAAAAATTGGACCTCTCGGATTCGTGCCACCATACGAAGCCGCGGCGGACATTTGAACGATGTCATATTCCATCCATAATTGGCATAAATGGGCCTTTTAAATAAAAAATAAATTTCGTTAATATCTCACACACATCTTGTTTTATTCAATTTTAACATCGACCCGTCCTTGTTGAAAGACCCTTTGTCTTTTTTATTCAATTTATAAAATATCTTTTAAATTTGTCCAATACTGGGGGTGGAAATAGGCGAGGTACAAACCTCGCATTATGACTTTTACTAAGGCAATTCAGTCAGAGCTCTCTGACCGCATTGCCTAAGATTTTGAAATAATAACTGAAAATAAAATAAGCAACTTTCATTGCTCACCGTACACAAAGGTTAGGCAAAGTTTCACAAAGTCTTTGCATAACTTTCAAGTCTGAATGTTGCGCAAAAACGTACAAAACTCTTGGGGCACAAATTCCGTCGGGAGTTCACACTACGACCGATACGAATCCGAGAAAAACGCGGGAAATCGTTGGTGTATAGATACGATAGAATCCAACTAGACAGCAATACTTTCTCAGGACTTGCGACTTGCATTCACAACAATTAATAGTGTAAATTTTTAACTATGAGTAGTAACAAAAAAATATTTTTACAACAATTAATAGTGTCAATTTTTAACTATGAGTAGTAACAAAAAAATATTTTTACAACAATTAATAGTGACAATTTTAACTATGAGTAGTAACAAAAAAATATTTTTACCAGACGAACCAGGAGTCGAACCCAGGACGTCAAATTCCTTGTATAGACAATAGTCTAACGCGAGGCAGAGACAATCTCACACGAGACACGGATACTTCTGATACCTACAAACTCAATTTAAGACTTAATTATAGTCTTTAAAATTGGAAACCAAAAATTGCATAGCCTTTCCTTAACAAAGGCCACTATAAGGGTAATTCCAATTAGCATTTTATTAAATCTCGCAAACAGGTTCTGCATCACGACTGCACAGGGGCTAATGACCATCTGTAATCTAATCTTGCGACGGGCGGCGCAAATAAACACGAGGACACAAGCAAAATGATCCGTCAGTCCGTCACGGAGCGAGCATTCCAGCTACAAACACTGTGTCACGTATCAATTGACGACTCACTTTCTCGCTCCATCAAACGTTTGATCTTAAACACTAGGGAACCGTCGCAGCGGGTAACAATGAACCTATACTCTACGACCGCCATTTGATCGAATTAAATCTCGCGATTTGAAAGCGCTTACCAACACAGATTCTCAACGGATCTTTCTACTCTGTAGAAATCAAAGTATCACAATAAACCGTGCGCCACCTATGTATGCGTATAGCAAACAATTATACCTATTAACGTAACAGTTTGAAAGCCATTTCAAAAGGCTCTACTACCCACCAATCAGAGCCAACGCGTTAATGCTGGCCGGCTTCGCATTGGCAGCCTCGGAGGCACGATTATGCTACTTAGATACGAGAGCTAAACTTTGCGGACATGGCATCTCGCCTAGGGTCATTATGAGGGCATTTCAGACGCGGCAATCATTTTTATTGCATTTTAATAGCCGGTATCGAAGTGACCTCTTCTACAAAAGGTCGACAGTACGACAGGAGATATTTAATTCGGCAGACTGTGTACGAACATGATTTTGATTGTCTCGAAACTCCCTAACCGGTGATTGACTTTGTCAAGGCTTGATGCCGAGTAAAAAAATGTATTTTTAAATTGTGCGTCAATTTTCACATTGCCATTGCGAGACAAGGCCGTGCAGTACATAAAACAGCATCATTTCCTAGTTACTGAGGCAGAGGGCCGCGCGATTTAAATTCAACGGTTGTCCGCAACGCGGCCTATAATATGTCAAATCAATTTTTCAAGATTGTGACCCAGATATACCGGGCAGTTTGGCAATCATCCAATATTTTGATCGTGTTACCAAGCGAAAAAATACAACGTGGGTACTCACCTATAGGTCTTCATGACTCCACATAAATAAGCACTTTTATTAGATACATGCTCGAGATTTGAATCTAAAAATTGTCCAAGAACACTTAAAGCACCGTCGGATGGAAATTCTTTTAAGGCATCTAACGCACGTTCATCCAGTTCGGCGTGCGCTAGCTTTCCAGTCTTATAAATGTCGTCGAGCTTGGCTGCTACCTGGAAACGACATTATATTCACCATTAAATACAATTTCTACCGATATAGAAATCACAGTGTACAAGTTTCGCACGGAGGCTGTAGGAGCGTGGGTATGGGTAGGCACATCATTGTTTATTCCGTTTTAAGCATCAACCACATAGCCACTGTGGTCACTGGTTTTAAGTTAAGCACATACGCGGTACCAGTAAAGGCAAGTCGCGGCTGCACTGCGGCCTACAACTTTAGATCTAAAGCTTCTTGGCTTTAAAGGCCTCAATAATCCTTAACTGGTTGAAATATATTACTGTGGCAGCCCATAAGGGGCGGTTCACAGACGCGACAGAACGTTACGTACGAATCCGCGTACATTGCTCGTTGTATTATCACTGTCAAGCCTACAAAGGAATTTAAAGCTTGGGAATGGAGTTCTTGATTAGGTATTATTGAAGATAACTGCAGTGTAACATACTCATAATAGATATCGTATCACTTGACGATCCCTATACTATGATGTAGAAATTCACTGACCATCGCAATTCATGCGAGTCAATAATTATTTTATGTGGAGATAAGGGGTGCCGAAGCGTCACTATGTCGGTAGGTATATAGGCTATCTATATGCATGCATCGAAGTGGTTTTTTCGAAATAAAAGGATATAAGTTGCAAAGGACAGTGACGAGGAAAATTACACAGTCCCGCCCCCCGCGCGCCCTCGGCCCTCGGCGCATACCAGTGTGCACTGGCCTCATGCGCATAAGGATTTCCGAATGATAAATTTGTCAACATGTATATACCTACATACATGACCGTGGGTAGGTAGTTGGCAAACCTTATTGGAATCCAGTATGAAAACCGCCTATCGGAATAATAAGTTGCAATGAAGCACTGGTGAAATAGCATTGATACCAAACAAATGCATAGCTACTATGTCATCTATATATATATACATTTATTTATGACTTATGTGATATGTAGAATTATGTGATAAAGCTTCAAAATAGAATCATTTATCAAATAAGTAGGTACAGAGGCTTGTACTGTAGAATAAAATGTTTCACCATAGGTTAGGTTTACATAATACCAACAAAAAGTTTGCAAAGGCACAAGTATAAAGTCACACAGTTATGTATATTTTATAGCATTCTGGTTGGCAACAATTTTTTTTTAAACATGCTAGCCTGTATGCATGCATTGCAGGTGCCCAGATAATAAATGGCAAAGGTCAACATTATCAGAGAAAGTGCAAATAAGTACTACCAACATAATAAGTTTTCTTTCAAGCATTAATTTTTTCAGGTGTGGCAACATTAAGACAATGGAATCCCCACATGGATAATGGGTTTCTAAGAACTAATGCTACACTATGATAAGATTTATGAATCAGTACCTACTAAGCACTAAACCTGCTTTATTACCTATACAGTGGTGTTTAACTTATTACAGCTACTATGTTCATCACATATCTGAGGAAAATTATTCAGATTTTTCTAGATGCATTTTCTTTGATTTACCTAGCTACTTTGGATAAAACTACCTCTAAGCCACCACCAAGTAGTCCCTTGGATAAGGTAATTGATAAAGAATAAGAATACTTGAATAATCTGCATATTACTTCCTTTTCCATAATGAACCTAGATGCTTCAGCAGCCCTAAAACAGCTTCTATTGAATATCTAGTTACTCATTTCCATTTATTTATTGTTCATATCATAACTAAACAACATGCCTACATTAAAATCTAATCACCAATAGTGTGTTCCAACAAGAGTCCTATTAGAATATTACATCTTGCATGTGGTGGGGATGGCTCAACTAAATTCCAACTAAAATTTATTTTTAAATTTGAAATTAAATTGGACTCTATCACACTACCATACAGTATAAAATAGTTTAAACCATCAAGCTGAAGCATTTTTCATTAAAATATTTGTGACAATTATGGAACTTCCATCGAGACGGGTATGCTACACGAGGGCAAAATGTTTTACTATTACCTAGTATTTGTCTGCATACAGGCTATTTACCTATACTATATAATATAAAAAGCAATTAATAACACTAGTGCAACTCCAGGATATGTAAGGAATCTATCAAAGATGGGTAAATTTAAATGTAGTACAATCAAAATTTTTTTTTGCAAAAATTATTTTTGCAAACATTTTTTGCAAAATTATTTTTCTTCCTGGTAGTTAGTATAGTACATTAAACCGAAAATTAACAGGCCATGCACTGATATAACTAAGAGTATTGGCTACTGTTTTAATTCTACGCTTACCTTAGGATCCAAGCCGTAGTCAATGAGTTTGCGATAATCCGGTGTTCGGCCAACATCGGAGTCCTTCCCAGGTACCTCTTCAATGGGTATTTCTCCATTGCCCTCCGCCATTCTGCACATTCATCAACATTGTACACACACTACACTCAACTGCTGCAGCTTTGGGGTATTAGATAGAAGTTCAGAGTAAACTTACTATATATATTTTACTAGACTTTGTGCACTAGAAATTGGGATCTCTTATGGCTTGCCTACAGTACAGATGATGTCACCCAGCAGCGATTCAAGGAAGCCACGCGTGTGAGCGATGCCAACAATTTATTTTTTTGATATCTTTATATTTACATGTGCAAAAGAATAATATTTACCTTTATTTCGTAATTTTTGTAATTTTGGAAGAAAATGATAACTCTCTAATCGTCCGAAAAACAAAAAAACAAATGATGTTCAAACATATGAAACTGTGAAACAATGGGATTGTGCACTCCTCATTCCATCCGGGTGAAGGTGAAATTTCAAAAAGCGAATGCGCGTGTCATTGCATTCTTCTAGTGAAGTGACACAATTTTGGGCCTAAAAAACGAAAATCGGAATTATGTCAAAAAATCTAACAACACCACTAATATAAAGGAGATGCGAATTCCGGCGGTCAATGACCGAAATAACACAGCAAACTGTGACAGCTCTTTAGAAACCGCTTCACATATCACTTTTAACGAATAATCACTTTAGAACACATTTACAATCCTCTTGGAGCAGATTATAAACACTAGAAACTTTCCGCGCTTGAAACTTTGGTGAATGCAAAACTGCAATAAGTTGAGAGTGCAACTGCATTGCACCCGATAAGAACCGGCCGGCGCGCGCCTGAATTTCCAAAAAGAATCCAATTGGAATCACCACAAAGGATGCCAGAAGATAGAAAACACTTCAATACACAATCACTGAACGACAAAATCAATCAAAAACACTGTACGCGAAAATAATTACCTATTAATTTTGCTAGTTGGTGGCCGAGACAGATATGGCGGCGCGACGTCAACGTGACCGCCAGTACGGGGTTCTCATAACGACGCGCGGGACATGCAACGAGGAGTGCATTCAAAGTTTAAAAGGCACTTAATTTCTTTGTTAACTTTAAACTAGCTCTCTGTTTTAAAACTAATTGTGAACGCATCGAAATATTAAGTATTTTATTGCACAGAGAGTTTTTGCAATGGTTGCGATTGCGAATAATTTTGAATGTGAAAGAGCGCGGCGCGTCGCGCAAGGCTGCCGGCCGCGAGGTGAGACAGGCTAGCGGCAAGACGGCGACGAGCGAGAAGCCGAGAATGAAGGGGGGAGGGTGTTGCAACCGCCGGTGCAGGCGTGCAGCAGCGACGCCGCACCGAGCTCGCCTGCATACTTGCATACATACGCACACTTGCAAACCCTTTGACCTTCGGTACTCGCAATCGATTCACTACCAGTTTCGCCTTTGTTGTTACAAATTAGTTAAGTATTTGGTTTTGTCTCTATGCGTTGTCCCTATTAAAATCATAAATCTTAAAAATCACTATTATTTTAATAATTTATGACGAAATGACGATTCTGTACTTCTATATAAATAATAATATAAATAATTTAAATGACCTTATAAGAATCTTACAATAATTGTAACATTAAAGACAATTGGTTTATATTAGAATTAAACAACAAAAGGACCTACCTTCCAATAAGTAAAATTGGAATCCTAACATAAATTCAAACCAATCTTGTTAGATCAATAATTCTACTAAGATTTCAAAATTTGAATAGTAAAACACTACAGCTTGAATAAAAATATTGCAGTACCGCTTCACATCCAATATAAAAAATCACACGGTTACTAATCGACGTTGTCCAATAGTAGAACAAGGTTCATTACTCTTTGATATGGAAACGAAGGGATAAAAGAGTTAATCGCAATAACCCCTCGCCTTTAGTTCGCTTACACCTGCTGATCATCGAAGCCGTATGTATTCGCGACACATACACATATTTAAAACTGGCCTTCGTACTTCACGTGTATGTGTAAGTAAGAAACTCGGATCTGTATCCGTCGCATTATGTGGGTAGGTAGGTAGGGCAGCTACTGCGGGTGCCTCGTTTTGAACGGACAAGGTTCCAATGCGATCCTTTTGCTGCAAATAGGAATCTTAAAGAAAGGCGACATTAAGTCGAAGATTGTTCATACACTCAATGCAGACTCTTCCTTTCTTTACAAAGAAAGAACTCTGGTGTAGTGTGTCTTGTAGCACCACGACAGTCACACTTCCTTTCTCACAATTTCTTAATATCAATAGCGTTAAAAGTATAGCAGCAAAACGAACTCTCACCGAGTTTCCGGCGTTGGCTAAAGTCTTTAGAAAAAGATTTCGCTCACATGATAACTTTAATATCCCAAGGAAAAATAATTATGAGAGAAAGACGGGCTGTCAAAATTATTTAACAAATATTTCTTAAAAACCGATATTTTATTTTTTACTGATTAAACCGTTAAATCCAACAGGACATCACTATTTTCGAAAATTGACAAAATATTATGAATTTGGTGTCATTTTATCTTTTTCATGTGATTATTTTGTTTATTTTTAATAAAGCCAACCAGTTCTTTCAATATCATTCAGTCATCATATCTAAAACTTTTTGGAGACACCTGGGAGGATTTAAACTTGTTGTAAGTAATGTTCGACTTTATTTTCATTGATGGGAATTTAATGAATACTTACGTCATTTTAATAATATTACTCACCAGTTCTCGGGACCTTAGAAATAGCTCGAACCATCCGTCACGGACACTCACATCTATAAATAACCATTTTGCAAACACATAGCACAGCAAGCTCGCTCCGCTTGCCGCGCCGCGTACTACATTTCGCGATAAGGTACCTACTTGTGCGTATTTTAAATACGTCAACAGTTCATTGACCCGCGCGCGGTTTCGCATCGTACGTTGCTTGCTGAATTTATTGTGTCTGTAGATTTGTGGGTCACTGTACTAGCTGACGTCAAATTGGGGGCCCAGACGACGATGACGTCACCTTATCAAATTAAACTAGCCGGTGATTCTAGTTCTATTTTATAATAACGTGTTCACAAAACGAGTACTATGAATTATAATAGCCGCCCTAATCTGACCTGACTTCATTTGAATAATAGTGTAAGTAATCGTGTCTATCATGTGTGCCGAGGTCATTGCTATTTGTTTATTTTTTTGTTAATTCAAGGGCGTCTTCGCGGCCGGCACGAGTAATCATCGACGCGTCGCGACGCAAATATTTTTATTATGTTTTTGTAATGTTGCATCTTATGTTAGTAGGTACCTACCTCGTGGTACTATGTACGAAATTCTACATAATTATCTGTGATTCTAATACCGAAACATTTGATTGGGTATATGTTGCGAAGTGCAATTAAATCGTGGAAGATTCTTGCTATTGTCGCGGAGGTTTTCGACCTTTGCAAAGTGCGCGGCGCGCCGCATATTCAATAGACTACAAATTGTTTTTTTTTTCTTACTATAGACACGTCTGGCTGGCCCTGGTGTCACAGATGTGCCTATTATAAAATGCTGCGTTGAAGCGAGTAGCGCGCTATTTGAAATTCGCAACGCGTGTTAGGTGTTGTTTTTTTATAATATGTTAATGACGTACCTGGTCTATAGTTGGTACCTAGTTTCCATGAAATAATTGTATTAAACCTACCTATTTTAATTCATTCATTTATCAGACACGCGCTTGTCCTAAATTCTGGATTTTACTTCAGTGCAGCATCACTGCAGCAATAATACGCAGCCAAGTTCACGTTGCTGCCATGGCTTTCATGATAGTTACGTCATTCGAATAACACGCATACATGCACTATAGTGAATCAATATTGAGTTCCTCATTTTTAATTTTATAACGTTTACATGGTGCGTCAAAGACCGGCCTCTTGAAAATGTAGATCTTTAGCTGGGGGCGTTCGTTTTAGCGCGTTGCCAATTAAACGTAATAATGACGTATACACAAACCCATGCTGCTAAAGTAGTGTGCGCATTTCCGTCGACCACATCATCGCTTACCAACAGGTGAGATAGTGGTCAAGCGCAAGCCTATTAAATTAAAAAAAGAAAGTATACATAGTTATGGTAGAGTTAATGTTCATTCCATACAATTTTAGTTAAATATCGGCACTAAGTATTTGGAATTCATAACGTTGCCTCATAAATAAACTTCAATAATAAAATAATACAAAACTAATCAGCAAATAGCAAAGCTCTGTTTTGTTGCTAATAAGAGAAAGTTCGCAAGTTCCAATAATTTCGTAACCAGCAACATAACTTTGGTAACTGTTAATTATTTTTTTTTGTATTCGTTTTTGAAATAACGATAGTAGTATGATTTACTAAGTTACAATTCAGCGATAAATTAAACTTAAAAAAAGAAATAAAAATCCTAAACTGGAGATCTATAAAGTCCTATTCTATCTAATGAAATAAATTACTTGTTTATTATTAATTGTTTACTTAATTAATTTTTACTTCTGACGAATCTATTTAATTTGTATTTAATTGCATAAAATTATACACAAGAAATATTCAAGAAGAGCAAAGCGTATCAGTTGAATTTGAAATGTAGGTTAGGTATATAACATATTTTACAAGCTTAGAATGAATGAAAATCGAATTTGCGTAAAAAGCCAGAATAACTTCTTAGAGCAGGAAGTCGTCAACATCCTGTAATTACTCAATCCTCCATCGATTTCTTCTACACTCTGGGCAACATGAAGATACAATATTTACTAACAATTAAACCACTGACACAGATCAATCAGCTGACAGGACAGCATGGGTGAAAATTTTAGGTTCGCTCTATTCTAATCTTCTAGTCCTATGACCTTAGATGTTTTATGTTGTCAAACTATTTTTCATCTAAAGTAACTCAGTTTAGACGATGTACAATAGATACAACGTTATAATCTAATTCGTTTGATTACTTTAATGTAGAGGGTAGTCCTAAAAAATCCTGTTTCTTTGTTAGTAAACATTCTCTTCAAAATGGCTGGAGTATGGGTATTACGATTAACTTCATCACTTATTCACTATAGGTTAGGTTAGGTTAAAACGGGCTGGTTTCCGCAACTCCATGACTAAGCGCGTATTTTGCGTAAAACTTATTCACTATTAAACCACAATGTTTCAATAATTCATACAGGTAGTTAGATATTTCTAAGAAATTGTTATATCTACCAATCCAATAAAATAGTGACACTATTTCTGGTAGATTATGCGTCCATTATGGGATAGAATACCTACCTAGAGTAGAAAAAAATACAACAGAATTCAGTCGGTCAATAAAACTAATGTGGCTCTTAATGTCTCACATCATCATCAGCCTATTAATGTTCCCACTGCTGGGACACAGGCCTTCTCTCTGTGAGAGGGGATGGGCCGTAATCCACCACGCGGGCCCAATGCGGGTTGTTGGATATCACATGTGTTCGAATTTTTGGTTCTAGGACATGTTTCTGTTTGCTCACGATGTTTTCCTTCACCGTTAAATTTTTAACGAACGTTTAATGAACTTAATACAACTTAATGTTTAACAAACTGATTTCTAAGGTCCCAGAATATGGTTATTACTTTTTACGATGTTTGAATTTACTACCTTTCTCAAATAACTTCTAAGCAATGCTAGATTTGTTTAGTTTCAGGTCAAACCGGACTGGATATATTCCTGTATCTCGCTTGCTGTTCAAAAAGACCAACCTGCACCCGTAAGGAACCAAATAGTTGGTGCAGAATCCTTTGCAATAATGGAATCTTTAATTCACTTTATTCTAAGAAGAAATGTGAATGTCAGACTTTTAAAGCGCAAGTTATGAATTAACCAGTGACTCCTGAATTTTACAACAGCTGAACACCACTCAATGGTCTCCAAGTTTTATCCGAGACAAAATTGTTAAGCCTGAAATGTCCGCATGTCAGACTCTCATTGACATGCGGACGAAGAAATGAAGAAATCAACAGGTGCAGAATTGTCGGTGCAATTTGTGAATTCTTTAACGAAATTACTCGAGCATTCCCATGTGGCATGTAAAGATTTATGTATGTATGTACGTATCTCTATTTCCATCTTGATCTGGGAGTAAATGTTATCGCGTAATACTCTGGTACGAGTAATACTGCACTTTTTCCGCCGTCATGCTTTTCTGGCGATAAATTAAAAAAATAAAATGAATAAATCTGCTCCCTTATTGTGTTTTGTTGCAAAATAGAAAACAAAAGCAGAAATGTTGCATTGTATTTCGCATTGGACTGGCAAGTTGTCATTTCTACATACCGGGTGGCCAAACATTGGCGTACATAAAAAATATAAGGCTCTCGTATCGTGGGATAAGCGAATCACCGCCATTTATTGATGTGGAACTAAACGAAGAAATTTAAAACAGCGGAAATTGTGCAGAAATTGCCACCACAGTTCGTTCCCAACAAGATCCAGACAGAGGCCATGGTTTGTTTACTAAACCCCGATAGTGGCGCCACTCTTACTAGAAAACTTCGTCGTATGAGGATCTCATAGAGAAAACAAATTAAACTAAAACCGTCTATGTTCAAAAAAGATGTCACAGGGATACCGAATAATGCGTACCTATAATTTAATTGGATTTTAAATCACTCACCTTAATAAATTGTAAAACAATGAGGAATACCGTCCTTCACTAAAAATTGCACTAACGTTTCACTTGTTATTTTAAACAACACTTAATTTTACGAAACAAAAAAAATAATAGACTGCTGAAACTTAATTTGATTAACACTTAAAAACTAAATTCTAACTTGGATCCACCTTTGTTGGTCAGTGTCTTTTGGCAAACTGCTTCAAAATAAAATTGAATAAGAAAGTGTTATTGCACCAAATAAAATTTACAATTCAAAATCGGTATTGGATCGTCCATCCCATAGGACTGACCCTATTTAACCTCAACAATTGGGGTTTCTTAGCAGAAAATAAAAGAACAAGAATTGTCACTGGCCGTAAAAGATTACTCTCACCTATCACAATTTCTCCCCATTGTTCGGACATCCATTAATTTTTTTATTTCTTTATGCCGTGGCAACGGGTTTGTCTGCTCTCCGAACAAAAGCAGAATGGATGAAAAGACGGCACGGTTAAATTATACAATTCATAAGACTGGTCCGAACGGATGTAAGGAAAGTTCGAAAGGAACCTATCCAGACAGAAGGGTGAAAGGTCTAAATTCATTGTGACATCTGACCTCTCCTATCTGTCTATTATGTATCTAGGTTATTATGTGGATTGGGGTATCTATCTTTTGATTATTCGCAAGCCCTTAATCCTTTTCTACAAAACGAAATCGATGAGAAACTTTCTCACAAGATGAAAGGGATTCTGTTCAGCGATTCCTGTTATAACTTACATTTTGGGGTGCAAACCTGTTGATAGACTACTAAAAAAATCGTGCTATAGCCCTTAGATACAGGTTCACTTACATTCAATTCATTAATTACATTGTGATACCTGCTTTTAAAATTTTAATTTATTTTTAAGTAGTACATTAACATTTACCCCATAGCATGCAGGGATTTACAGCACTTAATTAATACGAAGACGAACCTTACACTTAATATCTCAACACGTAAACAACGACAAAACTTAATCTTATTGTAAAATTTAAAGTGTCATCACTTGTGTTAGAAAGCCATTCATCAATTTCTGCGATGCTCGATACCGACCGCAACGAAGCTCCCATGAAAGCTAGTCTTAGAAATAAAAGCTAATAAGTCCAAACACACGTTTGAAAGGCCTATTCAATCTATAAGCGTAGTACCACCCTTCCATTAAGAAAAATCCAGTTGGGCCGCAACTTAGCATGGGAATGTTCAGGGGGTCAACGCCATTCGTTTCGCGTACTTGTCCTGGGTAAGCAGTGCGTATTATTATTTCGATAGATGTTTTTATTTTAGGGTCTGAGATCCGGTCTGAGCGCCCCCTCGCCGCCTTGCGGCCGGCTGACGGTGTCGGCCGTCTCGTCTCGGCTCTTGCTCCATTCGATACATCATCTTGTGATGTACCTACACGACCATTTTTATTTAAACTATTTTTGCTAATTAATATACAATGTATTATTTTTGAGGCAGTCAAAAAATACATTTAAAAAAGGATTAGGCAAAATGGATTGTGATATTTTTTTAGTTCATCTCGTTTTATCAGCGGTTGGTCACTAGCACACAACTTTTAGTAGACTAAGTATAGATACTCTAAATATAAAATAAATCTAGGCTACCGAGATACGGGAGGAGTAAAGACCGATAATGCGGTGTGAAATTAGGCGAATTTTTAACACCGTTAATATACTTCAAGATCAGACAGTAGATATTACGTAAAGTTATAAAAATATGATCATTCCCAAATGGAATATGGTCGAATGTGCAACACACCTCGACGCGACCGGTTCTCTCGATCAATCTCAACCATTGAAATCGCGAAAGCTATGGCCGGTGCGAATTTCACACCAGTCTAGTCTAGACTCTAATAATGTCGCAATAGGCAGCCTAGGTCTGCTCATTGCCTAGAACTGTGAGAATAAATAACGGGCCGCGACGCATGATTGAGCTCACTCGTTTTGTTATAATCTAGTTTGCAGATGTAATGTTTGATATGAGAATGTATTTCTTTGTAGTTTGTTATATATAAAACACGCGTAATGAGATTAGTTGATTACCTATTTCTAAATTTTTTGCGGTTTGTGTTTTTCCGTGGGTAGGTTTTTTTCACAATACTTAATACAGGCTAAGCACCTGGTTAAGGTATTGTTTTATACGGATCCTTTTATTTATTTGCAGTAATTTTGTCATGGCACTACCTGCCTAGAAACCCGCCGTCGGTAGCTGCTGCTACGCTGTATACCTACTGCAGTTAACTCCATAAACTCTCTACGGGATTTCATTAAATAAGTTTTATTTGTTGATGTCCATAAAAAGTAAATGACTATATAAAACACAATAAAAGAATCTTTCATAAAAATCGAAACAGTGAGCAAATAAAATCAATTTTTGCACGCCAATCAATTGCTTTCGAAGACCTATAATCACGGTATCACGTGATAATGGGCCAATTTTCTCAAACACGATTTTAGACACTATGGCTATACGAGAAGGTACCATAATGGAATGTACAATGTTTATAAAAACTGCTGCAGTAGTACTGGAAGCTCTTATAGCCGTTAGATGGGTAATAATGGCGTAAGTATGGCATGTCACCTAGCGATTTTACAGTTGAGATCTATAAGATGTGCAAATAATTAAAAGCCTCGGCATGTATGAATCGTTACGCTATTTACCCATACCGGGTGAACTAAACTCCATGCAGTTAATGTCTGTACCGTTCTTGCTGCAATTACATAATGAGCTAACAATTATAAGTATAGACCTACTTTGTGCAGATAATAGAAGCAGCAAAACCCCACAACTAGTGCAGTCTGTGCCTACCTACTGCGTGATGACTACCGTGCTTCACCAAACTGACAAAATATCAGAAATAATTCCACTGACTAGAGCTGAAGCCTTTGAATGGCCTTTTAAGGTTGGCAATATTTGAGTCATTCCTTCTTGGTGTAGGTACCTATGTCTTGTGTTTCTACATCAAATATTCAATAACTTCAGAAAGTGTGCAAATAGAATATACTTTACTGTACACCAAAAAATGAAGAAATAAAAAAAAATATAACCTCCGCCCATGGTGTAAAAATAATGCGGCAATCTAACCAAAATACTATCCTTCTCCCTCCTACAAGTTAGTCTATTTACAACCATTTTTTAGTCGGAGAAGTTGCAAACAAAAACAATACCAGAAGAATCTAAGTGAAGACACGCAATATGCATGCATCATACAAACATGTAAATAATGATATTGTACAAACTAGTAACTAGTTGCAAACATTACGAAGGAATGCAAGCATGCGCGATCGATTTTCGACCTAGTTGGGATTGCGAATTGACTGCAGCCAAGTAAGTACAGTGGCATGTTTTATGTATCCGAGGAATTAGCTGCAACTTTAACGAGGCAGCTGTCAAGTCATTTGACCCTTAATTTGTCCTTTACACGAGTAATTTTGATAGGAAGCATTAGCAATACACCGGCGAAAGTAATGTGGAGATGCATCAGCTCTGCGATAAAGACCGTTCATTACTTTGTTCAGCTGTGGACGTTTACTGATTTTATGATGATGGAAGGAGCAATGAAAGTACTTGGGGTAATGTGATGTTAGGTACCTACTTATGCCAGATTGTGATCCCAATCAAAGTTTCGAGCATAAGATTGCTTTATGAATAATTTATTGCAAGATGCACAAAGCAAATTGTCACTTTTTTTACATTGATGATGGCTTGGAAGCGGTGTAGCAAAATGTGATCCATTAATGATTGCATATGAAATTAAGAATTATGTAGTTGAATTCGTGATCGTGACATACCTACCTTTTCATCATTTGCAGCCGTTTATTCGATTAGCGGCAAAAATTAGGTGAAAAATCAATCTGTTTGGTAGGTAATTAGATAACCAAATACACGCGCAAAACTAAATTAGTGTTATCGTTGGTACTCAATTGACGACCTTGGTTGATACAATAATCAAATCTTTATTTAGTGTCTTTGTAAGTAGGTAAGTACCTATTGTTACAAAAATGAAAACTGAAAATATATTTCTAACATGAAAACTTAGTGCAGTTGAAAACTCCACCATAGTAACAGTAATACACTAATTTATAACAATTCACAGTTAGTTTCTAACTCCACCTCGAACAGTGGGACAAGTTGATTAGATCAATAAAGACTTCCTGCAGACGGGTTGTCGTCTACAAAATAGAAGCCTTAAAAGTATGTTCCGTCGCAACACATGCGCTAATGCATGTGGGACGCTGCCATCTGTCCGTGGCTTTGCACGCACCATGCCTTTGCCTGTATTAAAACTTCAGAAATGACGTGCAAAATCCATAATTTTATACGTGCTCTGTGGCTTGGAATTTCATTTTATGATTTTAGATAGGTACCTTTGTGGTTTGACTATTTAAAAAAATTAATCTTTAATTATCTGACAAGGTGCGTTTATTAATGAGTCGTTATATAAGCGTTAAATTGAACTTTGTTACAATTAAATCTTAGCTTTCTAATTGGAATCTTGTTAGATATAGATACAGGTAAAGGCATGGTGCATAAGTGCATAATTCATAATATTATTTGCGACAGAATATATCCAATTTTATAATCATCATCGTCATCAGCCATTTTAATGTTCCTGCTGCTGGGACACAAGCCTCCTCTCATAGAGAGGGATTGGGCTATAATCCACGACGCAGGCCCAGTGCGGCTTGGTAGATGTCACATTTATTCGAATTTTTGGATCTAGTACATGCCGGTTTCCTCACGATGTTTTCCTTCACCGTTTTGAGAGCAATGGTGATGAAATAATTTACACAAAGTAAAGCGCCTGCCTGGGTTCGAACCCATGACCTACAACTTGTAAGTCGCGGTCGTTACCACTGGGCCATCACTGCTCTCAATTTTATATATATTTTATTTATGTATATACTTAATCAGAAATTATATTAGGTACCTGCCTACCTACCATTCTAGATGCCTGTTTTGTAAAAGCCATAAAATTAAATGATAATATCACAATTAACTTACGTACGAGGCGTTAGAATGAAACTCCCGCCATTTTATATAATGGCGCGAAAGCCTTTTACCTACCGCGTCTAATCGACACCTACTATGGAGCTATGAACTACATTTGAGCGTGTTTGAAACTCATTCAGTTATTCTGACATAATAGCCACATAATACTAGAAGCACTTTACTGTTTATTGATGTTTACGGCAATTTACATCGCATGCAAGAATAATTCGCGGATTAGTGCTTGTGAACGTTCCTAGGTACTTAGGAGACCCCCTCGGTGGCTCCCCGCATTGTCGAGGCGGGGGCTCAGTAACCGTGGCTTGTTCACCCACGGTGACGCGAAGAGGAACCTGAGGAGGGGCTGCTCGTCAGGGCTTTTGCCGATTAGGCCAATGACGTAGCGGCCAACTAGTTGCGGTTGCGATGCCGCTTAGTAACAGGCGACATCGCAACTAAGGCGGGCCGCGATGTCTTATGGAGCGTCCCATATTACGATATCGCGGCTGAGGGTTGGAGAGGAGTGCCGGTATTGCGGTGCGCCGCTCTCCCTACCTTCCATGGCCTGGACGGTGTCGCCATCGTCTCATGGCGGACGCGGTGGGGCCTTGACCCATCACAGGGGGACCAAGGGTGCCATAGACGGGGTCGTCTGGCGCCCATGTGCTGGTTTGGTCCCTGGGGTGGTCACGGCGTAAAGTATGTTCTGGTGCGCTAAAACCCACCGCACTATTCCCAAACCACTGCAACTCCTGAAAGCCAGAATCAACAGTGGCGACCACCAGAAAAGCGCCGAGGCAATGAAGCTCGACGAAGTCCCGGAGAATGAATTTAACTGTCTTGCGCTGGTGCGCTAGTGATGGGATGACGCACAGCCTCGGCGGGTTCGCGGTGAGTGCTAACGCTTGCCCGTGTTCCCGCCATAAGCGGCACAGGTGTCCCCGTGGAGTTTTAGTGGGTTGGAGTCCCACATATCTGCGCTATCTCCCCGTGGTAGCGCAGATAAAAAAGGTACTTAGGAAAGTAGGATCTGACCTCAATGATGATGATCACCTACATGAAGCATATTGAATCAAAATTGAATTTAAAATTAAATCCGACCAAGTGCAAGTTGGACTCACGCACCGAGGGTTCTGTACAAACAGCTTCATTCACCATCATAATTAGGTATAAATACCTACTGAAGTACATACTGAAACACAATGAAAGCACTTTTCCAAGTATATTTCATAATTTGGTCGACTACGAGTATTACTCGTTAACTTGTAAAGCCTACTTAGCTGTGATAGTTTTCCTTTTAATTTCGTTATATATAATACTGCCGAGATTTTTTTCACATATATAAAAGCAACCATTTAGCTGGCAGAGGGGGGGACACTTGACTCTAACAAAAATTTGTAATTTAAAGCTTAATTTTACGCAAATGGATCGCTGAATCGAAAAATGGTTTTCACAGACCTGTAATATTTTTGAATGGCCCATTCAACAATACCCCACACCATAGGTTAGACGAGAAAAATACCTACAATTTCGGGCCCACCCCAGAATGGTCTGGTGCCCAACCCAGGATGCTGAGTTACCACTAAAAACAATTTTCAATTAGATAATAATCTAAAATCACGATATCTACATATTTATTATCACCTACATAATAAATTCCATTAAGTTACGTTTGAAACCACAAAATCATTTATTTAATTTATTTATTTAATAATTAATGTACACACAGTAGGTATAATGCACAGAGACAACACATAAAGACAATAAAGCACAAAGGCACTGCTTATTTCTTAAGAAATTTCTACCAGCAGACCCGCGAACAGGAAAAATTAAAAATATACGTCGACAATAGTGTGAGAACAGGAACAGAAGAAAAGTGATCGAATTAAAGTAAGATATCAAAACATAGGCACCTATAAAAATAGTGTAAAGGTGGATATATACTTATATAAAGACATAATTTTAAACTATATTGATACATAATATATACATATATATAAAGGTCATATCTGACAGGAGAGATAATGCTCTTTTAGTCAGTTCTGAAAAGCGAGATAGTTATTAGATCTCGAATGCTAGGCGGAAGTTACTTCCACAATCTTACAGCATGGACGAAGAAGGAATGGGAATAATAGCTGGTTTTATGAGGATGGGATTTAAGGAGATATCAAGAAGCGATCTACATGGCGCGTGTCTAGGGTGAGGGTAAGAAAGCTCACGCAGGTAGGAAGGGTAAGACGGGTTGTGAAGAATGTTGAAGAGGAGACATAGAAGCCGAGTGTTCCTGCGAAGACGGATCGAATACACAAATTTTGCAAGCGATCACGCTTGTTTAATAGCTCCTCTGTGGCATCAAGGAAGCATGCGTCTGCATAATCTATAAGCGGCTGCATAAGTGTTTGTGCTAAATAAATTTTAGTCTAGAGCAAGAGTCTGAAGGTACTTCAGCGAATAGAAAGAAAAGTGTACCTAGCGACTGACCTCGTTGACCTGGGCACGTCATGAAAGATTGGAGTTGATAATTACCCCCAGCAGCTTTGCGGTTGCGGTAAAGTTAATGCTAACACCGTCAAGATATAAAGGCATCAGGGAAGTAACGACAGCCGCATTGCAAACAAATTTGTTGCCTTAGACCATACATAGCCAGTGATATACTTGGGTTAATTTGCAAACCAAATGATTTAGGCATACTTGCCAGATCTTGGTTCATTGCCGCAATAGCAGAACCAGCGTCATCTATAGAAAAACCGGCCAAGTGCGTGTCGAGCCATGCGCAGTAATAGGGTTCCGTAGTTGCATAATAATGCGAAATAAGAAGAGGGTTTTTGTTGTTACATGAACATTAAAACAGTGTCAGCTCACAACGTCTGAAAACAAGCCCACATAGGACGATGGTAATCTGAAGAAGGAGTTATGAAATCCAACTTCACAAGTGAAGATAGAAAAAATGCTATCTATTTGCATTGATGTTATAAAAAGAGGTATGAGTATTTTCAAACAACCTACTGAACTTCCAAAAAGTAAAATCAAATTATTCAATACATACATACATAAACTCACGCCTTTTTCCCATGGGGATTGGCAGAAACTACAGAACGCCACCTGCTACGATCCTTACATACTTCTTTTGCTTCACAAATTATTCAATGATAGGAACAAACAACCAACGTAAATAAGCTGCAATAAACAATCTATATGAAGGACGTAAATTGCGAAAGGAGCCGATACAAGCGCGCGTTAGAGCCTCGGGGAATGGTACGGTTCGTTCCTGGATCTTGAATTTGAAAAAAAAAAAATGTATTCACTATTTCGTTCTCGAAAGTTCTTCGCTACTCAATTAGTGATGTAGTCGCGTCGTTATTGATTTTATAAATGGATATCGACAAAAGAAACTAAGTAATTTGATATTTCTATAAGATGATATTATAAAGAGGCCCGCGCGCCTCAATGAGCGAAAAATGTCCAATCCTAATTATGCTATTAAAAAGGTGTGTTATACTGACTATAGCTTTTTTAGGAAGTTGTCGTAGAATTTCAACTGTTATTAAGCAAAAACCAGGAGCCTTGTTTAACTGCAGACCTTTTATTTCTCTTTGGTCTTCGCGAGTTGAGCAGCTTTGAATTGGAAGACATAGTTGCAGGTCAGTTTCTAGATAGTCTTTTATTTCTTTTTCTGTTTCTAGATCACCGCCATGCGGAGTAAAGACTTCATGCAGGAATTATCCAAACGCCTCAGCCGGTTCCTTATCAGTCCTAGCCCAGGTGTTGTTATTGGTTTTGATAGGATGTTGTGCAGCTTGTGGGGCCACCTTACTACTTTTTACCGTATTCTAAAGTGAATACTCGTTTTTAGCTTGGGGGTGCAAGTTTGCCAAATTATTCTGTAGGGTTTCCTCTTCGAGGTCTTTAAGGTACTGTTTTAGGTCAGCGGCTGCTTTATTAAATGCCCTTTTGTCTTGAGAATGTCGACTACAATGCCACACTCTTCTGAGTCGTCTCTTTTCTAAATCTTTGTTTTTATGTCCTTGGGTATGTTCTTACTACCATGTATTAATGTGGTAGCCGGTGTACATTTCCATGCAGCTGTTTGTATTAAATTTGTCAAAGTTAATGCATATTTTTCGATGTCATCTTTAGTTTTAAGTATCACCTTCAAGTTGAGGTTTTCGTCAATGTATTCTCTGAATGCATCCCAATCAGTATTTTTGGTGTAGAGTCGCTCTTTCACTGGTCTTTCTATTATGGTGGTGCTTATTGTGGCTATTACTGGTGTATGGTCAGAACTACTATCCAGACAAGTCTCCACACTTAAGTAATGGTTTGAGAATCCTTTGTACACGAAGAAATCCAGCAGACCTGGTGTTTTATTTGGGTCTGTAGGCCAGTACGATGGTTCACCTGTACTTAGTACATGTAGTTTGTTCTTGTCTATACTTCTTTTCATTTCGCGGCCTCTGGGCAAAGTCAGTCTAGATCCCCAATAAACGTTTTTGGTGTTGCAGTCGCCTCCACATATGAATCTATGCCCAAGGGTTTTGAAGTAGCTTGTGAAAGCTTCTACCTTTAAGGTGTGCTTCGGTGGATAGTATACAGCCGATAATGTAATAGACCCTAGTTTATCTTGCACCATTACTGAAGTTGCTTGTATTGGCTCTGTTTTATACTCCTGAAGAACCACATGCTTAATATGTTTTTTTATTATTACAGCTTTGCCTGCATGAGCATGTTCCGTCCGGGTGGAATGTCTAATATATGGTGTAATTTTTTAATGTTATACTATGGCTGGATGTTAAGTGTGCCTCAGATACAAGAAGTATGTCAATATTTTCATTTTCCAAAAAAGTTTGTACGTCATATTTGTGCTTAATCAACCCATTTGTGTTCCACGTTGCTACTTTCAGAGTGGCCATTTCAATGGAAAAGTTTGTTGACTAATCAACACTAATGTTGTGAGAAGGTTCATCATTGTTGCCATTTGTTCCAATAATTTAATTAATCTAGCTTTACAGCTTGTTGTGTGAGTAGTATTTCTAAGTTACTATTATATGTTGTGGGTTGCATTTTTAAAGCATCTGCATAGGATTTTGTTTCCATGTGATGTTTGTTTGTGTGTCTCGATTTCTCAGACATTTTATATTGTTGGTGTGATTCCATGGTTGTATTCGGCTGTCTGGCAATATTTGGTTTATTTTGTGTGGTGCTGTGATATGTTGTTGGCTTTTGTCTAACTGTTTTTCTAGCAAAAATTTCTTTGTACACCTCACACCCTTTGTAGTTAGCAGGGTGTGCACCATCACATAACGCGCAGGTGGCAGGGGTGTTCCGGTCCTTTTTAGGGCAATTTGAAGTTTTGTGATCTTGTGCACATTTTACACAGCGATAAGGCCGCATGCAATAATTTTTAGAATGCCCATATTGTTGACATATCTGGCATTGTGGTATTATGTTTCTTTTCCTAGGCTCTTCAATTAGAACAATCTGGTTGTGAATAGATGTTATTGATTTGGCAGCACTGTTGTTTGGGCCCTCCACAAGATTGACAAAGAATGTCGACGTTGGTTTTTTTTTCTGGGCCATACTTTATATTAATAATTTCTCCTTGTACTTTATTACCAGATTTTTCACCTCTTCTATGTATCTCCTCTCTATATATATCTATAGCACTTTGAGGAGTTGAATGATGGAGGTATTAAATTACTAAACGGCAGCAACGCTGGTCCTTTCTGTTAAAAGTGTGGCCTATGAGTCCATTTTCTCGAGCTACAAAATTATAACCAAATTTTCTTATATGCATCTATGTCTATGGAATTAATCCTCAATTGATTTTTGTTCACAATTTTAAGGATAAAATGATCTATATCAACAACAGTGTTAATTAATTCAGTTAATTTGTTTATATCTTCAATAACATATAAGATAATCGATGGAGGTTTGCTTGGGCATTTCTCTTTGGGTTCAGGCTCATCTTCAGTCAAGTCAATCTGCAGACCATTGCACCTATTGGTAGTTTTGATCATTTCTGGAGATGGCGACTGTGATACCTTCTTTCGCTTGTTGCCTCTAGCTGTTGGAACTCTTTGCCATTCGGGAGGGTCAGGTGTGTTATTAGTTGGTGACTGACTTTTCTGATCTTTCGTTGTGGGAGCTGTGTCGGTAGCTTCAAGCTGTGGTTTATTGCCTACGGATAGACTTCTTTGACTACTCATAAACAGACTAGAGTGGAAAGCCTGTTGAACAAATCGTTTTCTAGTAACATTCACTGACATAGATGCCTGGTTACTCACATCCACATCATTAGTCTTATTTTTGTTTGGACCAGTACTGCTTGGTAACAGTGAGCGCTGGGTACCCGCCTTTTTATGATGACTCATAGGATGCAAGATTGTGCCCCCCCCCCAGAATACGAGGGGCTGCCTGAGTTGAACTCAGGGAGGGATTCTCCAGCATCGCTGGTACCCTCCTGGGGTAGTACTTTTTCCAATATTGCTTCCATGATTTTTCTTTACTTCTAACTCCAGCTGGTTTTTAACCGACCCGTAATATTTTAGAATGGCCTATCCAACGATACCCCACACCATGGGATAGATGAGAAATAAAAAGTATATCCCCACTTTACGTCTATGGGAGGTACCCGAAAAAAAATATTTTTTTCATGAATTTATTTTACCACTTTGTCGGTATTATTAACATGTATATCCATGCCAAATTATAGATTTCTAGTACTAAGAGTCTCTGAGCTAAGCTGCGGACGGACGACGGATATAGCGAAAGTATAAGGGTTCCTTGTTGACTTCGGTACCCTAAAAATGACAAAACAGCTGCAAGTCATCTTCACAAAGATGGAAACTAGACGAGATTACTCTGGTAACAAAGTTTTTGAAGATTGAGAAAAGAAGAGGAGAGAGTACGCTACCCTGAGGAGCACCCTCAGTAAGGCTACACCAATCAGAGAAGGACTCATCAGGGCGAACTCACTGAGAGCGTCCCCAAAGATAAGAGTTGAACCATGCAAAAGCGGAAGAAGAGAAATAGATAGATTCAAGAATGCCTAGTAACATTTTGAAATCCACTGAGTTGAAGGCGCTACTAAAGTCGAGCAATACAAGCACAGTAAGGAACTTATTCTCCATAGCCCAGTGGATATCGTCAGTTACTTTTAAAAGTGCAGAAACAGTGGTGAGATTTCGCATGTGATCGGTCGATTGATGGCGTTCAAACTTCAAACCCTTTGCCTTGCCGAATTCACTTGCGCAAATAGGCCGGGACAGCAACATATTCGCAAGAATTTGGAAGAATTATATCAATCAACAGCCAGCGTTTATTTGTTGGATTCGTTTATCTCAATGACATTGGATGTTTAGTTTTATTTATACTTAATACCTACTCAAAGCATCCATTTCAATTAATTAAACCATTTAAGGCATTTTTGTATTGTCAATGTAGGTATGTGTTAGGCTCAAAGATCGAAAACACTCAATGTGCGAAAAAATAGTACAGAACGCGTTGTGGCACCTTACAAACAGCCACAACGCGTTCTAGTAAATTTAAACAGGCCACAACAGTCCGTGTTGTGGTCAAAACCAAAATCCAAGATTGCGCCGGCTTTTCGAGATGTGACCGTGCCAATAACGGGCCATCATGAGTTTCATGGCATTGCGTTGACATCGATTCTAAATTTTGACCCATACATTGAGGCAAAGACTCAACTGGCTGCCAAAAAGTTGGGGATTATTGGAAAGTTCCCGGCAAACCACGAAAACGACACTCATGACGAAAAGTTGGCACAATTTGCAAATTTTCGTTCGTCTTAAATTTTGGTTTTGACCCCATAATCGTCATTAGCGACCCACGATATCTTACTTTCTAAGTGTTGCTTATCCTGGCGCCTTCACAAGCCCGGCCAGATAAGAAAAACCCCTGACCCATCCAAAAACTGATCTTGGCAAGTGTTACTTCACAATAACTTCACCTGTCCGTCACGAATTTGCATTTATAATATTAGTGTGATATTCTTAAAATTGCCGGCAAGTTGAATCGATTGAAAAAGTTTTAGTTTCCTATGTGATCGGGAAGTGCCTCAAAAATTACAGCAAAAAGGTGTCGGGTTTTTGGTGTCGTTTTTTTCATTGTTACAGTTTTTTCGCCCGCAAACAAATCAGAACTACTATAACGTACGAAAAGGAACTCCGTTCCAAATAAAATACCTGTAAAGTAGTCAAGACCTATTTTTCAGTAACGCGGAGAGGTATCAAGTCGAAATTAATATTATATACTCAACTCTTCTATCCTTTTTGGAGCTGTGACAAAAACAGACTTATAAATCAACGCAATCGAAATACCGTTTATGCCGCATATTTGGAGAATCACAAGGGCATTTAAACCTAAAAGGTATTTCCCGTTGCCTAGAATCATGAAATTTGCCAAGAAGCAAGGTTATAGAGCACGAGTAAACGGAAAAATCTGAAAACTGTAAATCTATACGTACAAAAAATAAAACGGGCTAAGTGCGTGTCGGGCCACGCGCAGTAATAGGGTTCCAAAGTTGCATAATAATGCGGACTAAAAAGAGGGTTTTGTTGTTGTTACATGAACATTAGAACGGTTTCAGCGGCTCACAAAGTCTAAAAACGGGCCCACATAGGATGATGTTTTTTTTTTAATCTATACTCTCGCATTTGACAACTATCTCGCCTGATGGTAAGCGATGATGTGGTCTACGGTGAAACACGCTTGCCTAGATGTAATCTATTCACTCTTGACTTAAACTAAATAAGGACTAACTGGTAACTGAAGAAGGAGTTATAAAATCCAACTTCGCAACTGAAGCTAGAAAAATATTATCTATTTGAGTACCACCGCGGGTGCGAATTGCGAAAGGAGCCGATACGAGCGCGCGTTAGAGCCACGGGGAATGGTATAGTTCGTTCCTGGATCCTTGCGTGCAAGCTCCTTGTTTATTTCTCTTTCGGAATTAGAAAAAAATCGTATGTATTCACCTCTAATCTCTAATACCGTAGATTAGAGGTGCATCCTCTAATCTGCGGTATTCACTATTTCATTCTGGAAAGTTTTACGCTACTCAATTAGTTATGTAGTCGGGTCGAAGTCAATATGACTTTATAGAAGGATATCGACAAAAGAAAATAAGTAATTTGCTTGGAAATCGAATCTAATTTGACTTTACTTTTACGTTTTAATAACAAAACGTCGAAAATACTTCTGCACTAACACAAAATAGACTCCAACGAGTGCATGCGCCGTATCGACTACGTTCTGGTACTGCCAACGACTCCGGTCACTCCAATGCGTTATTCGAGCTTAAACATTATTAATTTAGAAATCATTATTATTAAGGATGTTATGATTTCATTTTTGTATATTTTTACATGGTTAGTAAGCATTATATTAACTCTGTTTTACACAGCTATCAACTTTATTTAAGTAATTTTTCAATGTACAAATGCACAATTTTTTTACTGTTACAATAGTCCAGGAAAATTAGGGGTTTCACCTCGGAATGAGAGATAGTCGGCTATAAACTTGTGTTACTGTAGTATTATATGATCTGTGTTTTTTCAGTTGTGTTCCCTATCTAGTGGGCAAGTTCTACACAATAAACAGACTTGGATTGCAGCAACCCCGAGAGATTTGCATTAGCAAATGGCCATCTGAAAAATAAAACTTGAAATCTGGATGATATTCAAAAAATTTGATTCATTAACTTTGATTCATTATTAGACAAACAAATAGTGAGTTTACTAAATGTACCTACTTTACATTCCTGAGATTCAAAACAAGATATCGAAAACTTCGCTTGATCAAAAAAAAAATCTGAATAGGACTTTTTGACATTGTTCTTGGAACCTGTGCGCCTGAATTGTCTCCAATCATAACACGACTGTTCCGCTTTTCGTACGAGGCTGGAAAGATGCTGAATGCTTGGAAGCAAGCCAACGTACAGCCCGTGCCCAAGAAGGGCAGTCGAGCTGACCCAGCCAGACTACAGACCCATCTCTGTAACGTCCATAGTCTGTAAGAATATGGAACGCGTGCTTAATATTAAGCAGCTGCTGGCATACCTAGAAACTAACGACATCCTTAGTGTCCGCCAATACGGCTTGGAAATCGGTATATTCGGGATTTTCTAGCGTATGCCATTCACATCTGGAGTGAAGCCATCGAGAGGCATGGGGAAGCACTTGCCGTCTCCCTTGACATCTCGAAGGCTTTTGATAGGGTCTGGCACGAAAGCCTTATTGGTAAGCTTCCTTCATTCGGTCTGCCCGGTGGTCTATGTGTGATTGGATTGCAGACTCCCTGAGGGATCAGTCTATTCGAGCAATGGAAAGAAAATTGTGCGATGGAATTGCATGATCTAATTCCGCCTAGCCCGTTTGATCATCGGGCTACAAGACGTACGGCGATGCGCCATCGGTACATGGTGGGCATCCTACCCAAACACACTAAACATTTCGGAAATACTTTCATTATGCGTACAGCTAAGTAGTGGAATTCCCTACTAGCTACAACCTCGGGGTCTTTAAGTTAAGAGTGAACAGTAGGTTACTTCTAGGCAAGCGGGCTACACCGTCGACCATATCATCGCTTACCATCAGGTGAGAAGCGCGAGCCCAGATACATTAAAAAAAAAATACGCCTATGGCACTATGACACCCCCAAAGTGTCAGTTCACCAAAAAATTACTTGACAAGCAACGATTGGCACTAAACATGATTTCTCATTTCATCACTATACAACAACAAACATAAGAAAATATTTATCTGATAAGCTTTTTTTAATAACGTAGGTATTACGAGGGCGGCATTGAAAATTTCGGGAATCAAGGAAGTGACACAACATTAGGTACTATTTAAAAATGTATTTATTGGTTTTCGAAGTATTCTCCGCGAAATTTGACACATTTTTCCATACGATGGAACCAATCATTGAAGCAATCATTCCATTCAGAATTTGGGGTCGGGTTCGTACGCGTATGTCCAGGATTCGTCACCTGATACGATGTTGTATACAGCATTTGAGGATCCTGCGTGGAATCTTTCGAGAGTTCTGACGCACCAAGTAACGCGAGCCGCTTTTTGCTCTTCACAGAGCGAATGCGGTATCCATCGGAAAAACAACTTTTTTACACCTAATTGTTCATGCAAGATTATTTGTATTTGACTCATGCCAATGTCTAAAGTTGCCTGAATTTCGCGGTATATCACATGTCGATCTTCCTCAATCAGCTTAGGCACAGCATCAACGTTTTCTTGGGTGACTGCAGTTTTTGGACGACCTTGACGGGGATCATCACTGAGCTTGACACGTCCACGTTGAAATTCAGCAAACCAGCGATAAATTGTGGTTTTGGATGGGGCTTCACCAAATGAAAAGATGGCGTTTCTCAACGGGGTATATTTGAGTCGGGCCTCTCAGTTTAGGTATCTGGGGCATATTGTGACTAAAACCCTGCATGATGACGCAGACATTGAGAGAGAGCGGAGGGCATTGTCGGTGCGCGCTAACATGTTGGTACATAGGTTTGCGAGGTGTACAGCACAGGTTTTAATAACTTTGTTCAGAGCCTATTGCCAAAGTTTTTATACCAGCGCCCTATGGACCAGCTACACGCAGCGGGCCTACAATACTCTCAGAGTTCAATATAACAACGCCTTTAGGATTTTGGTGCGACTACCTCGATTTTGCAGTGCCTCGGGCATGTTTGCCGACGCGAGGATGGATGACTTTTACGCTATTATGCGCAAAAAGCCAGCCTCGCTAATTCGCCGAATTCGAGGGAGTGCCAACGGAATTCTAATTGATTGTAGGCAGATCAAATTCGGCAGCTCTGGGAAGGCTCATTAGGCACTTGAGTTGTTGTGTAATCATTTTTATAATTTTTAATATTATAATAATAGAATAAAATTTCCATTTTAGTTCATTTTAAACTATTTATTTCAATTTAATTTTAATTTATTTATTTCAATTTCATTTGAATTTATTTTCAATCATTGTCATGACTAACATAATTTTAAGATAATGTAATACTAACAAAATATGGACTTTAAATAGTCTGAATTAAACGAATTTTATTATTTTATTTATACGTTTCCTCTGTTTAATTCAGACAAAGTGGCTGACGGGCGCTACATCCAAGGGATACATAGTTACTGAGCTAGGGCAATTACAAGGTGAGTTGGTAGGTATATAAATTATTATTATTAGCCTGTATTCAATTAAACTAAAATTAAGATTTATAGAGCAGTGGTAACGGCCCCAAATTACGTGTCATAGGTCGGTTCGAACCCATGTGCTGCTGTGCAATTTTGTGTAAATTATTTCATCATTACTGCTCTAAAAACTTGTTTTTTTTTGTTTTCGTTGGGAAACCTTCATAAGGCGCCTGAAATTTTGGGGAAAAGACAAGGGAGTATGGGATTTTTACCTCACTAAAAGCACCATGAGCATGTAGAAGGGACCCCCTTTGTGCAACGCCTGTTAGGGCACCTCCCCTGAGCCTCGCTGTGCACTGCAGCACGTGATCACAGTGCCACCGTCTTTCCTGGAGTCACTTGGTGGGCGAACAGAGTCCCCTATCTGACCGCCCATGACCCCGGCGTCCCGCCCGCCCATGACCCCGGAGTCCGGCCTGCCCACGAAGCGGGCGGGATTTTTGATTTTTTGAATTACAGGTCCCGTCACGTAAAAAGAACGCTGAGCGACAGTGGAGGGGATGTGTCTGCGCATCGGTACTGTCGCGGTCTAAAGAACTAGGATATTGTTTTATAATATAAGAGTAATTGTTTTATTGTAGAATCATAATAGGTACTTTCTAGCTACTTAGTACTTTAGAAGAGGTTGGATTTAAATTAGATAATGTTTTCTTGAGCATTATTTTTTATTTCGATCTTATTATTATAAATATCTTATCATTATAAATTATCAACTGCTCCTTTCTCAACTTCTTTCTTCATAAAATAATAGATACTATCATCAATAATAAATAAAATCAAAAAATCAATTAATCATTTTTCATTCCTTCATTTTTAAAAACAATCGTCGAGCAAAGAAAAATGTGTGTGCGACTGTATTTTGGCAGCGAACGAAGCGTGATCTCTGCGCGGGAAGCATGGGTCAACTGACGAACCAATAGCGTGCGCGCACAGAAACACTGGCGGGGCATTCCCCCGTCGCGCCCCCTTCATACCACCAGTTTGATCGATAAATCGCTCACTGCGCAGATTCAAGGTCAGCGTTCTTTTTACGTGACGGGACCTGTAACTTTATTTGTGGGGATATTAGGGTCCAGAGGGTAATAAAAAGGGGAAAGAGATGTAAAAGGGAAATCATGGGTAAAACCTAATGAAACAAAAACGAAAACCTCGTCATATTGAGGCAAATTTGCCTATAATTAGTCTATCACACAGATAATTTAAGTCAGTTATGCAATAATGAAGTGAGACCTCGACGAGGACAGTTGCACATTGAGTGGCTAAGAGCTTTAGTAGTACTGGCAAAAAATGGTAGATGGCTCTTAAATAAATTTAGAACAACTGGATTGCATTTTTTTCTACAAAGGGCAACCCAAACGTTTGGTAAAAAAAAAGTAAAGTAAGAGATTTTTACTACTAGTGCCAAAACTATAGCAAAATAATTTTTGAGGGGAAGAAAGTCCTGAGAAGGGGAAATCTCAATTGAGGCGTGGGGAAAGGAAATTATTAAAGTGGAAACACTGCTCTCTTGAGTGAAAGTAGGAGAAACGAGACCACAGAGTTCTGCAGTCGGTGGCGGCGACGATGGTGGAATATACGCGTGTTTGCTCGTAGATGGTCGAGAGTCAACACTTGGCTCCAAATTTATATTCCTTGTAATGCGGCAGCTAATTTCTTCTTTATTTCTCATCGAGGGATCTACCTTTTATAGCAGAACTTTTTATGTCATAATTATTATTATGCATAACAACGGATAGCATAAAAACATCATTTCACAGAAAGTCGTTTGGCATACTTATTTATCATACATTCAAACTCATAAATTTATAAGTTAGAATCATCTTTAGGCATAAATTTCATATCGATAGTCATTAAAAGGCAGAACCATCATATCGCAGAAAGTTCACACTCAGAATCGTCTTTTGTGTTTTAATTCGCTGTATGAAGCATGCAAACCAGCATACACCATGCATGCAGCAAGCATGCAGCAAGCATGCAACATCCAAGCAAGCATGCAAGTGAACATGCAGCAAGTATGCCAGCAAGCATGTATGTGAGCATGCAGCAAGCATGCAACATGCAAGCAAGAATGCAAATGAGCATGTAGCAGGCTTGGTTTCTGCCACGGCTCCGGCGCTGCGGGGCTCCGGAGGTCCCACGCGAGCTTATCGTCGCAGATGGTTTTAACACTCACCACCGCAGCTTCGGCTTGCTGGCCGGCTTCACCGGCCAGCCTCAGCCGCGGCGGCGTCCGTCATTAACCCACCTGCTCCTCAGCTCGCAGGCCGCCTTGCCTTTACGCGCCTACGCGGGCTTAAATTACACTCTAGGGGTAGGGCAGACAAGACTACGTGGAGTCGGTTTTGCAGCGATTCGTTTCTGTCACTAACTTTTGTAACACAACATATTGACTTTATAAGACAGTATTTCAATTTTAATTTAAGGTTAAAAATGCTATTTTATAGAAATGCCTAGTAAAATTTGCCAAGATTTTTTTTAATGCCTAATGAATTTCTGCCAACTTCATAATATGCCAAGTGAAATTAAGCCAAATAAAATTCTGCCATCTTAAAAGTAAGCCATTGTTAATTCGGACATAGAAACATTCGGCCCAACAATAATTATATTAAAATAAAATTATGCCTTAAGAATATTCGTTTAAAGAAGATTATGCCAAGTGTGTTATGCGAAATAAATTTCGGAGTATCAAGATTCTGCCAGATAGTGGGAACGCTCATCGAGCCATATATATAGCCCTCGGCTACACTGTTCGACGGCCACCCTCCGTGGCCTTTTAGTGTCAGTAATTTCGCACCTGAAATTTAAGAAAGTTGCAATTTGTTTCGGCATTGCTCCAAATTTATTTATGCCAATGGGTTGGCTAGTGCATTTTCCATTCTGGTAATTTTGAAAAAAATCTGTTAGACATCGCTTTTGTTGAACGAAGCGCTTCGTATTTCTTCACTATGTCGTGAAAAGGCCCCTGTATTGTGAACGATCTTGGAATTTTATTTTTTTGTTTTTGACCTGGTCAAGAAGAACCCGCCCATGGTTCTCGACATCATTAGTTGTGATGTTTGCTAACTCTTGATGTCTACATTCACCATTTATGCCGAATATTAATACAACCTGAAAAGAGATAAAAACAGCGTACAAAACACCTATATTGTAAAGAAATACGTAAGTGAAAGAAGTTAATAACAATAATTTAGTTTCAACTGACATTTGTTGCCAAATATCGGCAATCCGGAGCTTCTTTTAGGAACTTCTTGACATTGTCAGCCGAAAATACTTTCGACTTTTTACTCACATGGCCACTTGAGCGTCTTTTTAGAAATGCCAGCAAGTTGGAGTATGACTTGATATCAATACCATGTTTTGTTTTCACAGTGCTTTTTAGCTTTGTTTATTAGCACCACAATGAGCTTGACTTATATTTTTGAGAAAGTTCAATGAAATAGGCTAAAAACACACTTTCTGAAATTGAATTTGCCTCTTTGCTTGTTTTCCATAAGATGAAATTTTGATACGCTTGTAAGTAGGTATCTATCGGTCGATTTTTCGGGCAAGAGGCTTAGAGTAGCCTTTTTCGCTGACTCTGAGACTTAAATTCATCATTACTAGACGACATTTTCAAATAAAAACAATACAGCGAAAAGAAAAAGCGCGCGGAATAATTTTTAGTTATTCACAAATTAGCGATGCGCGCGCATTAGCGCTTTTTTTTTAAGGCAAAGGCTAAAAACGGCCAGTATTACTAATAAAGTAAATTAATATTTTTGTTTTTTGTAACAGATAAATGTTTGTAATTTTTGGTCAAAATTAATTAATTTAAAGAATTAAATGTTTATTTATCATATTTTATCTCCCAAAGTTAATTTTATTCATAAAATGTTGACCTCTTTTCTGACATAAAAACTCTTTGCTAAGATTTAAAAACCGGCCAAGTGCGAGTCGGACTCGCACACGATGGGTTCCGTACCATTAACGCAAAACACTGCAAAAAAATCACGTTTGTTGTATGGGAGCCCCCCTTAATTTATTTTATTTTAATTTGATAATAATATTTTTTGAAGAGAATATACAACTAAATATTCTGTGAATATTTCAAGCGTCTACCTGTTGCCGTTATTAATATCGAGCAAAAAACGGCAAAAATATCACGTTTGTTGTATGGGAGCCCCCATTAAATATTAATTTTATACTGTTTTTAGTATTTGTTGTTATAGCGGCAACAGGAATACATCATCTGTGAAAATTTCAACTGTCTAACTATCACGGTTCATTAGATACAGCCTGGTGACAGACAGACAGACAGACAGACGTACAGCGAAGTCTCAGTAATAGGGTCCCGTTTTTACCCTTTGGGTACGGAACCCTAAAAAGTACCGTTCGTTTTAGACGGAGCATCTTGATAAACCGTGCGTTTTAACTTATTAAAAAGAAACTTTACAATAACGCACAAGTACGTAATGAGATACAATGCAGTATTGAAATTGGTGAAATAAGAGACCCTTTACGAGCAAATGTGTTATAAACCAATAACTACAATACTCACTGATGATATGTAGGTAGTTTGTAGGCAGGTATCCACAATAAATCATAACAGGCTTAGGGTTTTCCACAAAGAAAATACTCTTCATTTTCTTATGTGTCTCAGGCAGGTGTAGGAATTTATACGAAAAATCCTAAAAAATTGTTATCCTTGCTTACGCCGACGCAGAAACCAGCGAATTACTCCTAACTACCCACTTCCCGGGTTGCCAAATCGCCACTCAGCAAAGCTGGGAACCGTACAGGGAGAGGGCTACGAGTAGCTTGGACTGGGAGGTGGCGTTAGAGGTTATCGACAAAGATAAATTAACGTGGGCAATCAACACCTTCCTGCCATTCAAGGCAGCGGGGATGGACGGTCTTTCCAGCTCTGCTAAGATGGAGCGGTGGTCTGCTGGCTGAATACCTCGTCAAGGTCTTTCGAGCCTGTCTGGCCCACCGCTATATCCCCTTGAAATGGCGCGAAGTAAAAATAATATTTATTCCGAAACCAGGTAGGGGCGACTACACCCAGCCCAAATCTTTCAGACCTATAAGCCTCTCCTCGTTCTTTCTGAAGACACTGGAGAGGCTGGGGGACAGGAAGATAAGAAACCAGATTTCGATACAAAAACCCCTGCATCCCAACCAACACGCCTATTGTTCAGGCAAATCAACTGAATCAGCGCTCCACAGCGTAGTCTCACGCGTAGGAAATGCTCTCAAAAACAAAAATCCAACCCTTGGCGCCTTCATTGATATCGAAGGAGCTTTCGACAAAACTAACTTCACCAGCATCGGGCAGGCACTTGCCACGCACGGTGTTGCACCGACGCTCGTAGAATGGATTAACAACATGCTAAAGAACCGTGCTATTCAATTCACTGTGAACACTACCACACGAGGAATCGTGAATAGGGGCTGCCCACAAGGTGGGGTGCTGTCACCACTTCTGTGGAATTTAGTCGTGAATGAGCTTATTGCAGAGCTCAACGCTAGCAGTCTTTACTCGGTAGGATACGCAGACGACATAGCAATTCTAATCTCGGGGAAATTTGAGGGCATCTTATGTGATCTCATGAGAAAGGCCTTCAAAATAATCGAGAGCTGGTGCACAAAGCACGAACTATCGGTTAACCCCTTAAAAACGGAACTAATAATGTTCACTAACAAACGAAGTCTTGGACCGCATAGGCTGCCAAAACTTTTCAACACAGAATTAACACTTAAAGAGGAGGTCAAGTACTTGGGGGTAATCCTTGATAGCAAATTGCTCTGGAACAAGCATCTTGACTACAAACTCAATAAATGCACAATCGCACTCTATCAGTGTAAAAAAATGCTAGGAAAAACATGTGGGCTGTCTCCAAGGATTACTCTGTGGCTATACACAGCGGTGATCAGGCCAATGTTGGCTTATGGCGCTCTGGTTTGGTGGACGAGGACCGAACTTTCGACCACCATTGCCCGACTTCAACGGTTCCAGCGTCAGGCCTGTTCAGCTATCACCGGCTGTATGAGAACTACCCCAACAGCAGCCATGGAGATAGCCCTACAAATAACTCCCCTGGACCTGTACATACAGCAAGAGGCAGCGCTAGCTGCCATCAGGCTCATGCATCTAGGCATATGGGGCAAAAACCTCACGAGTCCACACGCTAAAATCCTGGACCGGGCGATTGAGTATCAACCTCTCATCGCTGCTCCGTGTGATAGGATACAAAAACAACCTATGTTCAACAAAAATTATAACATACAAACAACAGAGGAAGAAAGGGATCAGTCAGGAGCCAATGAAGTGCGAATCTATACAGATGGCTCAAAAACTAATAACGGTTCAGGTGCTGGCGTACATTCCCTTGACCTCAACATTAACTTTCACATACCACTAGGCACACACAGTTCGATATTTCAATGTGAATGTGTCGCCTTAACACAAGCCGCAGAAACCGTAAAGCGTTTAGGTATCCAGAACTACGGGATCAGATTCCTATCTGATAGTCTGGCTGTGCTCAAAGCTTTAGAAAACAAACTGACTAACAACAAACTAATCTTTGAGTGCCACCTCGCCCTGGAGAGTATATCGAAATCCAATCGAATTACGCTCCAGTGGATCAGGGGGCATAGTGGATCCCTAGGCAATGATGCCGCAGATGAACTTGCGAGGAGGGGCTCCGAGATGTTAGTGCTAGGCCCGTACCCACTTATCCCCTTGCCTTTTTCGCAATTTCGTGCATGGATTCGTCAAAGATCAACAGAACTACACAATAACAGATGGTCACGGGCAACAGACTACAGACAGTCAAAAATGGCTTTGCCAAAATTACACCCGCGTCTCACTAAAAAACTCCTCAGCCTGAGTAGAAATAACCTCAAAATAATTATAGGGACAATAACGGGCCACACCCTTCTTAACAAACATTTATTCAACATAGGCGCCACAGACAGCCCACTTTGCAGGGGCTGTTTTAACGCCGAAGAATCAGCCGAACACGTAATCCTTTTTTTTTTTTTTTTTTTTTTTTGGGTGGGAAATCATCCAATGACTTCTCCCGCTCTGGGTGAAGCGGAAGGGCGTGTCAGACTTTTACTGACTAAAACCCACCCGTGTTCCTCCAGTTGCTTGTGCCAGGGCCGCGGTAACTCTCTTTCAAATTTATCCGCGACCCAGACAGGCATCGGCCCTACCGGACCCCGTCCCTTTTGCTGACATCTCTTTGAGGCGCGCGTGGAACACTACGCGCCGTAAACTCGGGCTTGGTCCTAATCGGACGGCGAGCTACCCATTACTTTCCGTCCGCAAGCCCGCGCCTACGGTGGCCGGGAATCGGCCTGCGACTCCCGACGCCCGGGGCGTCTCCTGCGGTGGCTAGGGGCGTGAGGGCGTCTCCTTTGCGTCTCCCTCACGCGTTCCGCCTCCTCCTTTGCGAGCATTACTGTTTCGCAGAAGGAGGAGACAGCTTCCCATGCCCTCTCGCTCCGTACCATGGCCTGCACCAAGGACGGACGCGAGAGGTCGCCACCGCCGATCGCCTCCATGAGGACACGGCGGTGCTCCGCCCAAGCGGGGCAGATCTCCACCGTATGCTCCACCGTGTCCTCCAGGCGGTCCACACAATGGTGACACCCGGGCGTTTCCTCCCGCCTTATCCGGAACAGGAACCTCCCGAAACAGCCATGTCCGGTGAGGACCTGCGTCAGGCGGAAGGTGAGGACGCCGTGACGCCTCTTAAGCCACTCCTCAAAGAACACGTAATCCTGGAATGCGAGGCCGTGGCTTCTCAACGCGAAGAAATCCTCGGAACAATGAGGTCGCTCCGTGAAGCCTGTGAAGCTCCCAGGAAGCTTCTGTGCTTCTGGGCGGAGTTGGGCTGGCTATGTTAGCCAGCACCCCCACGCACAACGGACCAAATGGGAGTCTAAGTGCGGAAAAGGCAGCCCCTACTACTACTACTACTACTACTACTACTACTACTACGCCGACGCGGGTACGAAGCTTATTTTAGTGTCGGGGGGGTTTTAAATTTAATTTTTATTTTATGCCATTGAAACTACAAATATACCTACCTAGTAGTAGACACGCTTCAATCGACAATCTATCGAAACACGTAATTATGCCACGATATACCTAACTACCATAACTTGCAAAAAAACTCAGATTCAAACAGTAAACTGCGGATACCTTTTGAACGGCTGAACCGATTTTAATCAAACATAACTAAGAGCAATCTCGACAAAGTAACCTTTCAAACTAAATAAAAATCGCGGTTCATCCGTTTAGGAGCTATGATGTCACAGACAGATACACAGCAACACACGTCATCATACTTATAACATCGCATACATAAAATCTTAAAAAAAAACCATTAGCTTCTGTCCACGGTTTCGCCCGCATGAAAAATGTTTTATTGTCAAGCAAAGGGAAAATACGCCCGAGGTAAAAATACTATGTACTATTTCAAAGTATAGTCTATCTTTGTGCCAAATTATAACAGATCCGTTCAGCTGTTTTGGTGTGATTCAGCAACAAACAAACATCGATCTAAACTTTCGCATTTATAATATTTAGGCCCACTGTTTTGATCCGTAGTTAACTGATCCTATAGTTAAATATGCTAACCAATGGTTGTAAATTTCGGTAAAACACCATTTTTTTCAGTTTTTAGCCTCAGAAATGGTCAAATAAGTTGGAGAGTTTTTTGACCATTTGTTAGACTTAACAATTAAATTGACGACCGACGGGTTTAACCGTTGGTTAGCATATTTAACCATTGGTTAATTTAACTTCCGATCAAAAAACTGGGCCAAGTTGTTACTTGGACCAGTTTTTTATCCGTAGTTAACTATAGGACATATATAAGTAAAGTAATATAGTATAGTAGGAATTGGACGGTACCTAAGTCTCCTGTCTATTTGTACCGCTGCGGAGCAAAGGTATCATTCTCATTCTTACACAATTCCCTATCTTTCTTTACGCTCTCAGTGTTGCTTCTTCTGACAATTCTAGTAAGCACAATTCAAACTCTTCTTTAGCACCGACTTGGAAAAGCAATTTCAGTGGCAATTTAGATGACATAGAAATACCTAATTTAAAGTATTTATCGACTCTAATTGTTGATCGTACCACGTATTTTTATAAGTAGAACCCCTGTAATGTTAGCTGACAGTCTGATACCAAATTGAATAAGTTGTAACTAACTAAAGGCTTTTGTTAAAATTTTCACAGTCTTATAACGTGGCAGCAAGCTTGGAGGACTTTCTTTATAACGAGAGTAAAATGTAGACAGCATTCAATGCAAGGATAAGGTTCTGTGGAATTAGGTGCTCACTAAACGCACTGTTTTTTTTTTTTTTTTTTTTTTTTTTTTTCTTTTAAAAACGTTGCCCCACACTAGGAATTTCTTCCTGTATCGTGGGTGCGTTTACAAACATATAAACTCACATACACAAACACCCAGAGCCGAAACAATATCTGCAGGTCATACAAATATTTGTTCCGTGCGGGAATCGAACCCGCGACACGCAGCGCAGCAGTCAATCGCTCAACCACTGCGCCAACCGTGCGCCCCGATTGGTACCTATAGACCTTCCGTTTCATAAGCTATGCTTTGCCACGCTATGCTTTACAGTTCCTTGTATCCAACAGCCTAATTGCGAAAGTGAATTATTCTGCAAAGCAAACAAGTCGGAACCTTCCCAAAAACGACTTTACGTATATTACACTTTGAAAAGGAAAGGTTATGCTCCTTTCCATCACCAATATTTTGACGTAGAATTGATTGTAAAGAATGAACGAAAGCGGAAGAATCGAGATAAAACTTCACTATTGGTATTGTGTAATGAAATTATGTCCTAATGGTTTAGAAATAAATCATTCGAGTTTGATGAAATATAACGCAGTAGATGAACTTCAACTCAAAGGAGGACGTTTGTACTCTTTCCAAATTAGTTTCACAATACCGGAAAAGTTGAAAGAAATGATTCTAATTCTTTGAAGGAATCAACTTGTTTGCTTTGCAGAATTCACTTACGTATTTGGCTGCAGGTCCTTTCCCGCGACTTTTGAATTTATCGCGTCATCAGTGAAGTATTTAGTACCTCTCCTTCGTATCTTATACAGCGCTTTGAGTATCTTGTTCCGAGAGGAAAGCCTTTGCCGTTCCTCATCATCTCTTAGCCTTTTGTTCCTCCCCACTCATTAAGTCGTTACGGTGGATCATTTACTGTTCGTGCTGTCCGCCTCTGGAATAAACTTCCTCATTCCATACGGGATAGTCCGTCGCTAGAGATATTCAGGCGAAGAACTAAGGAACATTTCCTGTCAACATGACGCACAAATATGTATGTAAGTATATTTGTACAGTATGTATTATGTTTATGCATTGTTCCCTAACAGAGAGGAGGCCTGTGTCCCAGCAGTGGGCACATTGATAGGCTGATGATGTGATGTGATTGTGTGCTGTACACGTATTTGGGTAGTCTTTTTAGTTAGTAAGAAATGAAATATTCAAGATTTTGTTGTGCACTTTTGTTAACTGTCATAATTTTGTAAATATTGTAGGAACCCAATTACGGGTTAAGCTCACCTTGGTTCATAAGTTGTCTTTTTGTATTTGTATAATATCTTTTGTATGTTAGGCATAAAGATCGTAGCTCATTGAGCGAAAAAATTGCTCAGAACGCGTTGTGTCTTCTCACAAACGGTCACAACGCGAATTTCGTGTTGTGGCACTATGAAAACCGGCCAAAACGCGTCCTGGTAAATTGAAACATGTCAGAACGCCAATTCGTGTAGTGGCTTTCACAATATTCGATCACAAAGCGTTCTGGCAGAGCAGAAAAGCCAGGACGCGTTCTGAGCACCACCATGCGACCACAACCCGAATTTGCGACGGACAGGTGGTGTTGTTGAGAAGCAACACTTACCAAGGTCGGTTTTCGGATGGGTCAGTGTTTTTTCTTTAACCGGCCGGGGTTGTGAAGGCGCCAGTTAAGCAACACTTACTAAGGTCGGTTTTTGGATGGATCGGCTTTTGACCTGGAGCGGCTGGGGAAGACCCCAGGTCGTACCGATTTTGGTTTTGGCCCCATAATCGTAATTAACGATCCGAAAATCATGAAAACAACACCCATGACGAAAAGTTGGCAAATTTTGTAATTTTAGTTCGGTGTGAATCATCGTCATTAGCGACCCCAAACACCACGAAAACGACACCCATGCCGAAAAGGAGGCACATTGTGCAAATTTTCGTCAGCGTCATCTTGGATTTTGGTGCCCCGAAAACCATGAAAACGACACCCGTGCATGGGTACGTTCTGAAAACGGTAAATTGATTTTAAATAGGTGCTTATATTCTCCAAAGATGCATCTACTTTAGTACCTAAGTATATCCTGTTAAAGGATACCATGGGAAGAGTATGGACCCTAGGGGTAAAAGTACGAATAAAAAAGTTCTTTTATATTATGAAATGAAGATTACTTACAGACAAGTAGTGCATTATTTGTAACTTTAGACACCGTCTGTGCGATGGAACCCTCTGTGAATTGCACGCGCAGTTGACCGGTTTCTATATCAATACCCACGGGCGTGTTGCCTAGTGATAACTATAGGATCTTATTCCTTTTTAACATTTATTTACTCAATATATTACCAAGTACGTTGGGGTCTACATTTTTGTGCTTTCTTTTATTTTTTTAGATTCTGATGAAATCATTTTCTCAAACCTTTATAGGATTTTATTTACCTACTTTTTTAATGCACAGGTGACTGTGTCTGCTGTCTGCCCACACTCTAATACTATTGAAATTAAAGTGCGTTAAATTACATAAAACGGCCAACAAACTAAGTACATTCATATGAAAAATCTAAAGCGTTTTTTCGCAATTAAATCTTGTTTAATGCTTTTCATTTAAGTAGGTGTACTGAGTTCATATTACTTTGGATGCAGTCTGTCGGTAAATGTACCTGGAATACTTACGTAAGTGAGCAACGGTGAAAGCTGCTCAGTCTTGTGTAGCCCGGAGCAGCCCTTGACGCTTTGATTATGACTTACCTACCTTATTAAACGACTTTGTATGCAACTATGCTAACCCTAACATCATGCAGTGTTTTACATACATTTAATTACTAAATATAAGGAGTATTATGTACAATTTGCACTTGTTTAATATCGAGGAAATTCTTAGAAAAATATTGGGGTAGGTTTAATAGTGAAAATTGCCTTTGAACGCATTTTTATAAAATCAATGGTTCAATGGTTTTGCGCGAACATATTATGTACCCAGCGAGCGGTTTTATAAGATTAAATTGATAAAGATCTTGATTGAAAAGATAACAACGAAGCATGGTTGTACCCAATCAAGGCTATCGCTGGTGGAATCTAAAAATCATCAACATCCTTTGAGTTTCCACAATTCTTGCGTAAAACGAAACATTTTATTTAATGTTACTAAAACAAAAAAATGTTTATCTACACTCACAACGTAATGTTCCAAATACGAATTCAAAAAATATTATATAAACACGTACTTTATATTCGTGGATAGGTAAAATTAAAAAAAAAAACCATTACAGTTCAACATTTTCCTTCGATTTTCAAACAACTGCATCATAAAATAACTTTTTAATTTTCTGGCGCGTATGGGCGTATGAAAGAAGTTTCATTGTCTGTGGATGCGCGCGCTACGCAACGAGAATCTAAATTTCCCGCCATACCAAATATTTTTCCCTTTCCACTTTTGTTTTATCACAACTGTATGAGTGAAGATAAAGTAGTGTATGCAACGGCATATAATTAGGTATTAAAACACTCGCGTAATATTATTATCAAATTCGGCTTCGCCTCATTTGATAAACCTACGCTCGTGTTTTAATAACCCCTATTATATGGCCATTGCATAAACTACTATTATGATACCGATTTTTATAGCTAATTATTTTGATGGTTATATTTATTGTCAGCAAAGTGCTTAAAAATGCCTACTTATATTATAAATAAAAACCGGCCAAGTGCGTGTCGGGCCATGCGCGGAAATAGGGTTCCGAAGTTGCATAATAAAGCGGACTAAAAAGAGGGTTTTGTTGCTGTTACATGAACATAAGAACGGTTTCAGCGGCTTACAAAGTCTAAAAACGGGCCCACATAGGATAATGTTTTTTTTTAATCTATATTCTCGCGTTTGACCAGAGAGTTTGCGTTTGACCATTAACTCGCCTGATGGTAAGCGATGATGTGGTCTACGGTGAAGCACGCTTGCCTAGATGTAATCTATTCACTCTTGACTTAAACTAAATAAGGACCAACTGGTAACTGAAGAAGGAGTTATAAAATCCAACTTCACGACTGAAGTTAGAAAAATATTATCTATTTGAGTACCACCGCGGGTGCGAATTGCGAAAGGAGCCGATACGAGCGCGCGTTAGAGCCACGGGGAATGGTATAGTTCGTTCCTTGATCCTTGCGTGCACGCTCCTTGTATATTTCTCTTTCGGAATTAGAAAAAAATCGTATATATTCACCTCTAATCTCCTCTAATACCGCAGATTAGAGGTTAATCCTCTAATCTGCGGTATTCACTATTTCATTCTGGAAAGTTTTACGCCACTCAATTAATGATGAAGTCGGGTCGAATATTGACTTTATAAAACGATAACGACAAAAGAAAATAAGTTATTTGCTAATCGAATCTAATTTTACTTTACTTTTACGTTTTAATTACAAAACGATGAAAACACTTCTGCACTAACACAAAATAGACTCCACCGCGCGCATGCGCTGTATGGACTACGGACTGGTACTGCCAACGACTTCGGCCACTCCAAAGCGTTATTCGAGCAAAAAATTATTAATTTAGAAATCATTATTATTAAGGATGTTATAATTTAATTTTTGTATATTTTTACATGGTTCATAAGCATATATTTACTATCTGTTTAACACAGGTAACAACGTTATTTAAGTAATTTTTCAATGGCTTTTGTACAAAAATTTTACTGTGCTAAGTACAATTTATAAGTTGGTTGACTATTACTCGTAAACTTCTAAAGCCTGTTATGATTTCATTTTTGTATATTTTTACATGGTTCGTAAGCATTATATGTACTCTGTTTTACACAGCTATCAACTTTATTTAAGTAATTTTTCAATGGCATTTGTACAAAATTTTTACTGTTCCAAGTACATTTTATAAGTTGGTCGACTATTACTCTTAAACTTGTAAAGCCTTGTTATGCGTGATAATTTTCTTTTTAATTTTGTTATATTTACTACTGTCGTGAATTTTTTCACATAGCCAAGAGCAACCATTTCGCTGGCAGGGGGGGGGGGACACTCTAACATAAATTTTCTACTTAAAGCTTAATTTTACGCAAACGAATCTCTGAATCAAAAAATAGTTTTAACAAACACATAATATTTTTGAATGGCCTATCTAACGATACCCCACACCATGGGATAGATGAGAAAGAAAAAATACATCCCCACTTTACGTCTATGGGAGGTAGGCGAAAAATGAAATTTTTTCATGTTTTTATGTTACCACTTTGTCGGAATTATTAATAGAGTCTGGCCAACGAAAGTGTGATCTGAAAAACGCGGCAAATTCAAAAAATCCTAATGTGGTATCACCAACTATACCTCTAGTTAAAAGTTTTGATACTTGTATTATTTGTATTTATTATAATTTATTTTTTGATTTATTGGCTCCGTTTGGTGAAGTGTGACGGAGCCGTGACTGTCATGGATGTGAGTTAAGAAACGAGTGTGTAGATTTATTTATTAGTATGTACATAATATTAACCCACTTAACATTTAATTTATTAATTACTTAATCATCATACTCAAAATCATAGTCCAAAAATTCAACCTCTAAGTATTCATCTGTATCTGAATCATCATCTACACTTATATATTTTTTTCCAATACTTCTTCTGTTATGTGATCTCTTTGTTTATATTTATTTTCCACATTTATTACATGGTCCGTCAATTTTTCCAGTCTTCTGCAGTTATTCGGCCAAATGAGGAACATTGAAACTTAAACATAAGAAAAGGTATCATCATATCGTAAAAATATAACAATCAGCCAACATGGATCAAGATTACCAAGTCATACAATCACAGACTTTGACGTACCTTTGACAGCTTATTAATGTTGCCATACCCCAACTTTGAAAATACCCCAGATCACGCTTTCGTTGGCCAGACTCTATGTATATACATGCCAAATTATAGCTTTCTAGTACTTAGATTCTCTGAGCTAAGCTGCGGACGGACAGACGGACAGAGCGAAACTATAAGGGTTCCTTGTTTACTTCGGAACCCTAAAAACTAAATAAAAGAATACCATTATTATTACCAGCGTTACTTTTTTTTACATTATCTGCTGGCATTGTTAACAATATCGCCGTCAGACGTCATTATGTAACCAAGTAAAGACGGAAACACACTTCCGTGTCGTGGCGTGGCGTGGCGCCTTTTGATGCAGTTGATTGGCTACAAAACTAGTTGTGTTATGATGTTACGTTGAAGACAAACAATTTGGCTTCGGCTCCTTCTGCGCATGCGGGCCTACGTTGTCCCCCCATATCTTAGCACTAATGCTGTAACATGGAAATATTGTAAAACCAAACCATTTTTTTAAAAGACCGTGGAGTTTCTTGTCGGTTCTTCTCCAACGACCAACCCGAACCGTGCACCTTTTGTCGACGTTTTTGTAAATTCCCATGTAGGCCTATGTGAAATAAATAAAAAATGATCTTGATTTTATGACGTAGACTGGAACAGATTCGATTGATTGATGGATCCCGCTCCACGCCATCGCCACGCTACGACACATAAGTGTGATTCCGTCTTAATACTGAGAATTTTATTATCTATGACACTGACTGACTGCCTTCTAGCCATGGACTTATTATAACTACATATATCCTTCTAGCTATGTAATAGTAGTCTATGAGGTTATATATTCTGTGGCCCTAGCCCTGACAGTATATAGTTATCTGTGGCCCTGACTGACTGAGTTTTTCAGACTAGTGAGAGTGAGTGTATAGTTATCTGTGTTTTCAGTCACTCAGAAATGGGGCTGCTGTCAATTTATTTTAAACCCAATTTTTTGGGTTTGTTAAAATGTATAAACAAATTGAATTGGTTTATTGTGTTCTTTAGTTTAATCAACTTATCGGTATGCATTTACGAAGACCAGATAGGCAAATTCGACTGGTAAGTGTATATTTTAGGTTATAGTGTTTCTATGTCATTGTAGGCTCGTAGTTGACTGAATTTTTAATGAAATTATGATTTTCAGGCGTCAAACATACGTGGGAAGGATCAAGTTCTCCCAATTTGATACTGTATCTACTGCCAAGAAGATAATTGTCGCAACCGAGGAGAATGTTTTAGCTGCACTGAATTTGAAGACTGGTAAATTGATTTTATTGAGTGTATCCGTTTTAATATAGGAAGCCGGCGTTACTATATTATCTGCTTATACTCTTCACATTTGCATAAATTTGGTAATTAATTCAATTACCCAATGATTAAAAGTTGATGTTTAGCAATTAAATTATCTTCATACATAAAACAGTGTCTTCATAAATAGCATTGTCATTTATGTTTTTATAGATCATTACATTAATTTATAACCTTACATGTAAATATTGAATATGATAATGTCTAGCAAGAATAAGTATGTTTTAAATTAGATGCTTATCAAATTACATATCTCTTAAATGGTATATTTACAACACACTGTGTACACAGGATGTTGTTGGAAAAATAATGTCCAGATTTCATAAACAAAGACAAACAATAACATTATTACAGTGTATGTCATACACTGATTCTTCAAAGTAAACTGCCACACAAATCAATTGATAGGTACTCAGGATAAATGATATACATAATACATTTCTATTTAGTGTACCTAATCTTAACTTATATCACAAAGAGGATTAACTGCTTTATAGTATGTAGAAGTACTGATGCAATCATGATAATCTTACACTAAGAGAAAGCCCACATTAGCAATGCTAGTTTAACCCATGAACTGGTCACTACCATACCCAGGGGAACTAGAGCACCCCAAGAAATATAACCATTTTTTTAGGTTTAACATTAACAAGAAATGTTCACACACACACATCACATCATCAGCCTATTAATGTTCCCACTGCTGGGACATGGGCCTCCTCTCTGTGAGATGAGCCGTAATCAACCACGCGAGCCCAGTGCGGGTTGGTGGATGTCACAAATGTTAGAATTCTTGGTTCTAGGACATGCCGGTTTCCTCACTATGTTTTCCTTCACGGTTTTGAGAGCAGTGGTGATGAAATAATTTACACTAAGTAAAGCGCCTGCGCCTGCCTAGGCTCGAACCCACTACCTACAACTTTTAAGTCGCAGCAGATACCACGGGGCCACCACTGCTTTTAAAACGGTGAAATGTTGAACATTTGCTAATTTTTAAACGAGAGACCCGTCCCGGCTTCCCGGCTTCGCCGTGATAAAATATACACAACAATCTTCCAATCTTCCTCGTTTCTCACTCTGTTTATTTATGAAAACCTGTTCAGTAGTATTGGGTTTATCATTTATCACATACAGACGTGGTAGGGGACTTTATTTTATAATATGTAGTGATAACACACTGACTCGTTATTATAAAAACAAAACAAGTTACAAGGTATTTTTGTTGTGGTGGTGGAAAATTGTACTTTGCAGATGGCACATCGGACTTGCAATTTTTTACTACTAATATATGCATAGAAACCTAAACATTTTTTCCATTATGAGAGACCAGCCCATCATATGACTTCTGTTTACCTTGATGGCGCCAATACATCATTGTTGAAGCACAGGTTGATGCTTTCTAAAACAAATAAACTTCTAAAACAGCAATTGAACATGATATTAAAGAATAATTTAAGATTATATATATATATTGAACTGCATCAATGTTTTATTTATAGGTGTAATTTCAATGAGTATTATGTTTGTAAAATCATTTAATAGATTAAAAGATTTTCCTCAATGTTAATTATTGTATGTAAATTCTCAGTAGAGATAATACTGATTGCTTATTTATTACAATCCACATCATTTTCCATAATGCTTAGGTGTTAGCTTTTTTTAAGGCCATGCAAAGCTGGTCAGTGAACTTTTATGGGCCATGGTTGGCTGTTGGAAATAATACAGTAAATAAAGTAAAAATAACTTTATTTAAAATAAGAATTACTTTATTTTTATACATAGTAAGAAAGTTTAAAAGGTTTAAGATAAAGGTTTAAAAGAGTAACACGGGTAAAGCTAAGCGCTACCCTAAAAGTACTAACCTAAGTAATAGCTCATAATCTCTAGCTTGATGTTATGTTTTGACTCTATGTGTCATACTGCACCCATTTTACTACACTACAGGCATTTTTAGACAATCACTATATTGAATGCCTGTCTTGCCCCACTTGTAAAGATATTGACTCCTCATATGAACTAAATAACAAAATACCTGCATCATGCAAGCCAGAGTTATCGGCACATTTTGCACATATACAACATTTCAACAACAACCGTTGGGCTGCTGCCCATACCAGTCACAACACCCGTCTGGTTGATGGCTCCTCCCATGCAGCACTGCAGGTTGTAGGCTTCTCTTTTTGCTCTCCACTTTTGTTTCCCTGCATAATGAGAGTAGGCTAATCTAAATGTTCCCATTAAAATGTCAAAAAGGAAGTGATCCATTACAGCCCCTTATTTTGCTCACATTTGTCACATAAACCATTATTAAATGTCTACAGGTCAAGTGGTATGGCGTCATGTGTTCGAGAGTGCTTCTACAGGCAACATTCAGCTGCTGGCTATAACGGACAAGGTGGTCACCGTGTCTGGGTCCAACCCTTACTTGGTACGAGGATGGGACTCCGCTACAGGTATGTTCTTGAACTTTTCGCAAATAAGTTAATTGGATTTTGTTTACCGAAAATCATGGTATTTTTCCAGAAGACGGGGTTATGGGAAGATTTTTGAAATATTTCCAGGTTATATCAGGATTTTTCCAATTATCATGAAAAGCTAAGTTTCTAAAGAGATCAGCCCAACAGAATATTATTTGTTACAGGCGTCCTTCAATGGGAATGGTCACTATCACTGGAAAACGACGAACAAGCTGACTTCTCAGAGTGGTGGGTGCAGAATGACTTGCTAGTCCACTTGCTGCCAGTGTTTGGCTCACACCTTGAGGTCAGCATGTACCACCTCGCTACGGGACAGAACAGAGGATATACGGCTAAGTTACCTGCAACATGGGCCAGAGATGGGTAAGAGTTTCAATAATGGTCTGGATTAAAAAAAAGGGGTTTTGTTATTTTGATTGAGCTTAATAAAAACAGTTTCTTGATTCACAAATTTAGTTCACTAGTAGTTGCTAAGATACTGAAGAGCAGACCATTGGGCCACCACTGCTCTTCAGTTCGCGTCTTACAAGTTGAAGGTCGTGGGTTCAAACCCAGGCAGTCGCTTTACTTTGTGTACTTAACCCATATATGCCTAGTGATTCGAAAACGAAACAAGAGGTAGTACTTTCATAAAAGCATCGTAAATCGTTTGTTAGCGCAGTAAGATGTAAAACAAAGCCATCTATCGCAAGACTACGTAAGTAGGTTCTACTTGCAACAAAGATTTTTGAGCAGAGTTGACATTTTATTGAAATAGTAAACAGTGCAAGTTGTGTCGAGTTTTACGTCGCGCAAGAATCATGTCGTCTGCCGGAAAAAAGTAAGTAACTGTTTAATTGGGTAAAGCTTTGTACTTATCAAAGGTTTGTAGTAAATTTGGTTAAATTATGTACTTATTCGTGTATTTAGAATGAGTAAATAATAATTTATAAATACCCACACTGTCTTTATAACTTTCGTGTTTCGAAAACGATACGTCGGGCAAATATACAGGCGAGGTTTGTACTAAATCTGTTTTTTTGGTTGTAGGTTGAAAACACGGTTAACGACAAATGAAATCATTGTTTTCATCAACGATTTAGCTTCAGATGATGAAGTGACAGCAGCTGACATATACATCGACCCTCCAGGTAATGGAATTGTGTCGGATTCTGACTCGGGGGACGAAACAAATGTAAATTTTGAAAATTTGTCTCATCGTCAACTGTTGGCACCAGCTGAACTGATACTAAGTGGAAAAAATATCAGTGATGACAGCCAGTCTGAAGAAGAAGTTGTACACCCAAGCACGTCAAGCCAGTCACAGCCTTTATCAACCCGTAAGCAAGGCCGGCCATCGCGATCTATAGATAATCCTCCGCTTCAACCTACGCCGCACATTCCACCGCCACCTCCGCCACCAACTCCACCGCCTAAGACAGTTCCCACCCCAACATCATGACACGGTTGTAAGCAGCATATCAGGGGAAAGCCTATTAGATTTGGCTTCAAAACGTGGATTGCAGCCTTGGGCTTAGGATATTGCTTATACGCCGACCCATATCAAGGCCGCTATGAAACATATAGTACAGGGTTAGGACAATATGTTGTGCAAAAACTAATGACTGAAATACAGAATGTCTACGAAGACACAAGATTCTCAGTTTTCATCGACAACTTCTTCACAGGATTACCATTGATAACAACAATGAAAGAAAAAAATATTTTGGTGACGGGTAAAGTTCGTAGTAATCGTACTGAGAAGTGTCCTTTGAAAGACGACAAGTTATGCAAGAAGGAACAGCTAGGTTACCATGACAGTCGGCTCGATCTAAACAGCGGCATTTGTGCAGTGCGCTGGAACGATAACAGTGTAATGACTATTATCCAGTGAATAAGGGGTGGAGCCTGTACGAACTGCAAGGAGATACTCAGCTGCGCAAAACCAAAGAGTAAATGTGCCACAACCCAACGTTGTATACCAATACAATCGTTTTGGGGAGGGGTTGATCGTTTGGATGCAAATATCGGTACCTATCGAATAGCAATGAGGGGCAAAAAGTGGTATATTCCCTTACTTTTCTGGTTGGTAGACGTTGCAGTCAACAATGCTACCCTGCTAGCTCGCAATTTCTCTAACAATATAGATACGCTAGAGTTTCGACGTAGTATTGCCCGAACCTTACTTCAAAAGTATGGCAGCAGCGTCCGGGACCTAGCAAACGGGTATCTACGAATGTGCCAACATCAGTACGAAAGCATAACGCCGAGCACATGATCGGCAGGGCACCTAGTCGGCTGCGATGTGCCTATTGCAAAAGCCTAAAAGTCACTTTTTGTCAAAAATGTGAAGTCAATTTGCATTTTAAATGTTTCTCTGCATTTCATTCTTAATTTTTTACAATAACTTCGTGTGAAAATAAAATAAATAATAAATAAACTCATTATAACTTATTTGTTTTAATTACCTATGACGAATGTAGGATATTTGCCCGTTGTTTCGTTTTCGAACACCTCTAAAATACCTAATTAACAAAAAAAATATTTACTGTAATTAGTCAATACTAATATAGGGGTTTATCAACATAAACATATCTGAAAATAACCAAAATCGGAATCCCAATGTAGTTCTGGGCATATATGGGTTAAATTATTATATCACCACTTCTCTCAAAACGGTGAAGGAATGCGAGTCTAAGTGCGGAAATGGGGTCCATCTATCCTATCCTTTTTTTTTTTTTTTTTTTCTTGGTTTATCATCCAATGACTTCTCCCGCTCTGGGTGAAGCGGAAGGGCGTGTCAGAATTTTACTGACTAAAACCCACCCGTGTTCCTTCAGTTGCTTGAGCCAGGGCCGCGGTAAATCTTATTCAAATTTATCCGCGACCCAGACAGGCATTGGCCCTAGCGGATCCCTTTCGTTTTGCTGACATCTCTATCCTATCCTGAGATACTGAAACATTCTCAAAGAAATGATTAATATGTAAACATGCATATAATATAGTATAATGATAGTGAGATGAAGTGCAGATGCATATATTACGTATTTATCTTTAGATAAAATGACATTGACCCCATTCTCCTCTACTTGTATCTCTAAGTTAGAAAACTGTGTTCTGTAATTGTGATGAAGATATTATAAATTGATCTATAATCCGTGTGAATTGACAAGGAGTGCATTGTTTACAATTACATCGTTATAGAATTGAGATAATAGCATGGACACCCAACAAGAAGAAAGAAAATTTGGTTCAAATATTGCACTAGTAGCTTTGATTTGTTATTGAGTTTAGTAAAATATTGAGATTTTCTAAATCAAAAATAATGTATATTCTTGTTTAATTAACTCTCCTAAGCACAAAATTAAGTCATATCGGGCTCTTAATTCACATTTCAAAGATTAGTTGAATGGACGGTAGAATCAACTCTCAGTCCTTGTAAATTTTAATTTTTGTTTGACGTTCAAAAGTGCCGCTTATTGGCCTAGTTGAATAAATATATTTGACTTTGATAATTTAAAATTGATGCCAATAGATGGCGCGGTTTGAAATTTTTGAGGCATCTGCTCGATTTCTTATTTTTTTTTGTAACACATTTTGGTACAATAAAACTGTAAAAACGTGCAAAAAATACTATAAAACAAATTGTCGCTGTATTTAAAAAAAAGTATTCACGAACCCAGTAAACCCTTTTATTTCCAAGTCGCTGCTAACACCATCTATATCCGTGGAACGGAACTGAACGCGATCGTTGTTAGAAAAGTTATCAGTTTAATAAGACGAAAAACACTAGTTCTATGGCATGGTTTCTTTGTATGGGATGACATCTGTATGCTAGTATAGCCCTCGCCAAACGTCTTGGCCGCCCTGAAGTTGGCTACAATGGCTGCGCAGTAGAAAATCTCATACAAAAACAGCACCGCTTCGTGCCTCGCGCATCTGATAAAACAACTTCAGGGCGGCCAAGAAGTTTGGCGAGGGCTATATTATATTATCTGTGATAATTATAAGTTACCACAAGTATTAGGATAAGCGCATGTATTGCATTGGGGAACCCTGTATTTTTTTTTAACCACCTTGCAGGAACTGCTCTGCTTAAATTCATGGTTAAACCTTCTCTTAACATTTCAGATCGTGCATACTGACACCACCTTACTACACTTGCATATCCGGAGAGAGAGGCAGTCAACAACTGATCACCTTAGACGTGACTTCCCAAGCTGTTCAACTTATAACTCGACCACTTTCTGAATACGTTAACCTGGATACATATGATGGGGGTCTTAGACCTGTGGACGGTAGCAGTGTTATACCAGCCTTCACTGTGGATGATAAGAAGATTATTATAATAAAGAATAACAAGCTTGAGCTGTTGAAGACGAGTGTTGCCGATGCGTCGGCGAGTGTCGCATTGATAGATATCGCGAATGGTCCTGTTGTGTTGCAGGCGTGGATGGACGATAATCAGGTAATTGTTATTTGTTGTGAAAATTGGATAGTGTTAGCCTAGAAGTCCAGAGAAGGAAGCATGAAATTATTAATTATTTGCGCCATGTAAACGTAACATGCCGTAAAAAAACGAAACAAATAATTAAACAATAATTCCTCTATAGGTTTACAAGACTATTTGTAGAGAAAAAAAAACTAATATTTTATTTACATTAGGCTTAAAACTTACACTTTTTGAAGATGAAAAGTTACAAACCATAGATCTGAAAACCATTTTAACTTCTTACAATTTTCCCCGGGCAAATTGAGATCTAGCCACATTTTACCCTTAAATATTTATCTTTTATTTAGTCACCTTTTTTTTTAATAAACCCATATTGTCCCACTGCTGGGCAAAGGTATCCCCCATAGCCTTCCATTTTTTTTCGGTTTCGCCTTCTCCGTCGAATCACCCGTCACGCCAGTGTTTCTTAGGCTTCCCTCGGCGACGACGCCTGTCTTCCAGCTGCACGATTCGGGCCCATTTGTCGTGGTGCATTCTGCATATATGACCCGCCCAATACCAATTCAGCCTAGCAGACTTGTTGCCCACATCGGCGATTACACCTTCTTATCTATCCAAAAGTAATGAACATTTTCCATCTCTCCCAGGGTTTCTCAATGACAGCGCACAGCATAACAACAGGTGCCGAACTGCCAGAGCTTCGCGTTACAGACCGCCATCTAAAGCTACCAGACCCTGAAGTATCTTCTGCTGTCTGCACCAAGTCCAACAGAGAACAGCTCGTCTGCAGGGTTCTGTTCAGCGGTGGTGACGACTCCGTGCATCTTATGCAGCAAGGAGGTATGTTGAAATAAGATCTATAATTGGACATTTTCAGACAACAGGCAACCTCTTCATAGTCGAGTAATTCCTGGCAGATTATGATACAGAAAATGTCTAGAAAAAATAATACAACCGAATTGAGAACCTCCTTCTTTCTTTGAAGTCGATTAAAAGTAACAACATGTCTATAGCGCGATTTTTATGTGTTCGGAGCGGGAGTTTCGTATCGATGCATGCAGTATAATTATTTGGTTCTTCAATGACGATGTTGTCTTTTAAGTAACAATGGTTTATTTTTTGAACATTTTGAGCCTTAACCTCCAAATTCTATTATATTCTGGAAGTTCTGGAACTCTGCAATGTTTCAAAATGAATTGTAGCATTATCTAATAGACTACTAAAATCTACTAAAAAGTCTTCCAATGATCTCATTAAATTTGTATAATAAATAATGAATTATCTTCATATTTCATCACCAGGTCGTGTCCTATGGTCTCGTGAAGAGGCGTTAGCGAATGTCGTGGCTGTTGAGTTTGTGGAATTGCCAGTATCAGACCTAGACGCCGCCATCGAGTCGGAGTTCGACCAGAAAGAAGGTAATGACCTGTTCTGATTATATTAAAGACCATATTGGTGGGGAACATGCATGAAAAAATATTTGTTATCTGACCAGTTTATCGAAAAAAGACTAAAATAGAATACTAATAGTGAAAACAGAATCAAAATTGATCGAAAACCGAAAGAGATATAACAATTTAAATAAATATATTCGTCCCTCTCTACGAAAACGCTGTTTTCTTTGCCAACTGCTTGGGTCTCGTGCCATCTGACGTCATGTGGCACGTCGGACTTCTGTTTCTAATTCTCAACTTTGACGCTTTATAACTTCGTCTCTGATCGAGATATTTAAAAAAAACTTTCCTATTTGTATACTATAGTTAATAAGTATTTCGTTTAGTAAATAAAAACAATACATGTATATTATTATATATTATAAAATTTCTGTCACCGGTCTTCATGACCAAAATAACATCAGCCTGAAATTGACTGGGATATACGTCTCCTTTTTATGAGTATAATGGGCAGTAATTCACCCGAGAGGGTTGGTTGATAAAAATATAACAAATCATATTCAAACTTGCTGCCTTGAAGTTTAACCCCTCGAGTGCCTGAAAAGTCCACGATCCACGCGAGACACAATGCCTTTTTACCCGACTGCCGAAGGAGGGTAATGTTTAATTATTTTGGTAATTCGGCATTCAGCCGGTTAAACCACTTCAGGGCTTCAGTTTTTCTTAGTACAACTTTAAATAGTATGATGTATTTTTTCAGTCTCTTTCATGGTAAAAACTAACATTTACTTGTCACCTATATTCTAACCTCTAACCATACTGTATTATTATGTATTTATATATTTATCTTCTTGTTTTCTAGCTGCCAAGATGTATAGTAAGTACTGTAGATGTGTGTTTGTGTGATGTTTAGAAACCTTGAGTATACCTTCAGATATTAAAAAAAATAAAGTGTGAAAAAAAATTGTTTTCTGTTGAACTTGAAACAAACTGATCGTTCTTATTCGTGTTTTTTATTATATTCTGAGCCTATAAGGAGATTTAAAAGATTTTTGTGTGAGACATATACAAATTACTGGTGGGATCCATGCATGAGTTATGAAAATAGTTTTGAAGTGACACTCTTTACAAGCTTTTATTTATCTTGCAATGTATGTATGTAAGTGTGGTCGGGTCAAATCCTGAATTTTAAAGCAGTCATCCTCCACCAATTAAGATGAAATTTTCCATACACGTTTAGTTTGGATGACAATGCATGGTTAGCTAAGTGAGGTCAATCTAAATCCAATATGGCGGACGGCCCAAGATGGTGGACTAGTTATTTTTTGTGCACCGCCATGATATGGGTATCAAATGAAAGGATTTGCTGAGAAGAATACGAAAAAAGACTGTTTAAAAAAATATTTTTAGAATAATTTCTATCTATTATTTTTAGTGATCCTTTGCAGTATCTTCGTTCCTTCCTTCAACTTGCCCTATGTACGGCCGTAGTATGCCATCTTATTAAAACTGGTCTAGCTAAATAGATATCTTCATAGGGGACTGTCCCATTGCATGCTATTTTAGTTATTAGTTTGGAATGCAGCAACCATTTACTCATTTCAAATGTTTAATTTTTTTTTTCTTGCTTATCTTGCAATTGGTTGAAAACCTTTATCAGAATTTTTGTGCGGACATTGACTTTTGAGGTCCAATCTTCCAGCGAAGAATCTGCCTCTCAAAACTGTTTACACTTTATTCAGTAAAATCCCATATGTGGTGACGTTTGCGCTTTTTCATGGTTCTCTTAGGGCTATGGCTAAGGTGTTGATATGTGTCATTCGATGTTTATATGATGATTTAAATATGTATTGTTAAAAATCAAGATCTATAAGCTGATAAGGAAATATCAATCTAATGATTTATTGTTATTCGTTACTTACGCAGTTAGCTTTGTATTATAGGTATAAATTTCGGTTGGAAAGGAATGTCAAGCACTTCCTTTCATTGTACTAAATAGAAAATAAACGACATCATTGTTTTCGTTGACTATACCTACCATATGAAATAACATTTGACATTTTTACAAAAAGAATTACAGACCAATCAAACGATTTTGAATTCTATTCCATAAACGTTAGGATGGCAGTAACCTGTTATTACATACATACATACATAAACTCACGGGAAACTAGCAGAAACTACAGAACGCCTACAGAACGAAGAACCTGCTACGAAACGAAATAAAAATGAAACAACTGTTATTACAACCAACAATTTACTACAGCTGCCGTTTGTCATATCATAAACGCAATAGAAGTCAAAATTTGTTGAATGGGCTGTAATTAAGGATTATTTCTATATCTAATTTTATTTCAAATGGAGTAAAGATGCTTGACAAGACGCTTGGGGGAGGCCTATGTCCAGCAGTGGACCTCTTTTGGCTGAAATGATGAAGAAGCATGTGCAATTGTTATTTGAACATGTACATAGAATATTGACCCCTATCTCCATATCTTAAAGTCGATTCGAGGCGACGCGTCAAATTCTTAAGAATATGCGTTTATTTTTTTCTTGATAGTAATGTGTGCTTTATGTGGTCGAGATAGGGGTCAATATGCTATGTACATTTTAAAACCGTAGCGTCTCGCGACTCTGTTTAAATGTGCTTTAACGATATCATTCATAATCATGGCGTTTGAGCGTTATAGTTTTTCGCCCAGCTTATCAAGAGAACTCTTCGCGGAAGTCCAAATAGTTGTTTAACTCCAATTTTTCACTCAGGTTCGATCTGGGCCGCGTTCTCCCGCCGCCTTCAGACACAGTTCCAGCAGCTGCAGACGTTGATACAGAGCATCCAGAGGGGTGAAGGCCTGGAGGAGGATGCACCCTCCGCTCTCGTGCGAGACTACTTCGGACTGCACAAGATTATTGTTCTTGTTACTGATGTTGGCAAGGTTAGTGTGGAGTGTAAACGGATTAGTAATTACATATGTTTTTAATTTAATTTAAATGAACATTCATTCAGATCACCTAGATGTTGGGATTAATACAACAACAGTTGCGCAATTACTGAAGGAAACTCTGTTTAGAATATCTCTTGGATGGAATCACAAATATCAAGAGCATGAAACTAGAACAGTACAAACATTTTCTTAATGTCCCTCGGCAAACTTCGTGTTTCGTCAGTCGTCGGATTTCTATCAGTTGCCCTTTGCACTTGGTGCAGACCGGACACTCTCAATCAACTTAGAAGTATATAGAGTTGTTAATACTCTTTTAAAGTAATGTAATTTATTAAAAAAATGGGAGTAAAGCTGCTATTTTTACATCTCTATATATTTCACTCGGAAATCAAAACAAAACAACAATAAAGTACTTAGTTCTAAATTCAAATTATTATACACCGATAAATCTAATAATTGATGGACATGGAAATTAACGCTCGTTTGTATTCGGAAATGCGATGATTGCGGAGGGACTTTACGAAAATATTTGTACTGTACTAAACTTATTGTGAGATCAAAACAGCAGTAATTTGAAATCTAATGGTATTTTTAAAGCTGCACATGGCTATATGCATGGTTCAAGATAACTTTCCTCATGATATTTTTTTTTGCAATCCTGTTTTGTCTGGCAAAGGCCTCCTTCCTCTTATGAATGTAATAACTTTGTTCTAGATCTTCGGTATGGACAATCTATCGGGCGCGATTCTATGGCAGTACTACGAAGCTGACTTGGACACTGAAGGAGTGGTTGTGTTCACAAGGAGGACCGCCAGGCATCCTCCAAACGACGCATACCTCACTGTAGTTGGTAAACATGAGGTAAGAATACATTGGCAGACCATTATCCGTGTCCTTGAAGACACTCAGTGACGCTGAGCTCTCTAAATTTGTAATGGAAAACTTGGTTATAATTTTCGCAGTTGTTAATATTTTCATATGAGCATGTTATTTTTATAGGAGGAGCTCGTGGCTAAATAATAACAGCCGCACGGGTCGATCATCAAGGTTAAGCAACGCTTGACGAGGTCGGTCCGTGGATGGGTGACCATTTCAACATACCGAGTTTCCTCCGTGCCCAGGAAAGCACGTTAAGTCGTTGGTCCCAGCTGTCATTTGAAGATCTTTGACAGTCGTTGCGGGTAGTCAGAAGCCTGAGATCTGACACCAGTCTTGCCAAGGGGTACCGTGTTACCCAGTTACTGGGTTGTGGAGGTCAGATAGGCAGTCGCTCCATGTAAAACACTGGTACTCAGCTGAATCCGGTAAGACTGAAAGCCGACCCCAATATAGTTGTGAAAGGCTAGGCAGATGATGATGATGATGTTAATATTTTCATAGTATTATTTTTATGCCAAACCAAGAATTAGGCAATATTGATTGATTAATTTGATTTTCAAATCTCTTTATTGCCATAATTTACACATTTAACCAATAAGAACTAATTCTAATTATTTACAGCTATATAGATATACAGATTTTAGGCTAAATCGTCTTTACAAACATGTGACACTGAGATTAATGTTCACTTTTAATATAATACATAATATGTTTGCAAAAACACAGCACTGTTTCCCTAGCACAAAAGTCATTGAGCTAAAGTAAAGATAATGGTTCAGGTTTGGTGGAGATAGATTTGTAAAGCCTGAACTATATGTCTCTATTTATTCTACAATTCGTATTAACAAGCTATCTATTTGATAGGTAAACAAAACGACTTCCCCTAGACATGAAACATATGTTTACTTTAACTGACAACGCAATTGCCGTTCCGCAGGGAACAGGTAACGGCCTAATCATCAGCCTGAACCCCATCACCGGCACGTTGATCGGGGAGCGGCTCCTCAAGCTGGACGTACAACTGCTGCAGTGCACCTTGTTACACCAAGCTGATAACGAGAAGCTACATGCCCTTATATTGCTTGATAAGGAGGAAAATGTTCAGGTAATGTTTACATTTTTAGTTGATCTTATTTATGTACATACTAGCTTCTGCCCGCGACTTTGCATGCGTTAAAAGTGTTTTAATATCCCGAGGAAACATTATACCAAGATAAAAAGTAGCCTATGTCACGGGGGCTAACAAAGAAATTTTGCCGCAAATAAATGTCACTAGATGGCACGATATGCATCAATTTGTTATTGAATTGTGTGTAAAATTAACATTTTATGGAATTGATCATAAAAATTATATGTTCTTTTTTAATCAACTCTCCTAAGCATAAAATTATAGAATATTGGGTTCTTAATTCGCATTTCAAAGATCATTTAAAATTGATTCCAATAGATGGCGCGGTTTTATATCCCATACAAAGAAACCGTGCTGACGACGTAACTAGCGTTTTTCTTCTGATAATACTGATTATTTTTTTGAGTACATCGATCGCGTTCGGTTCCGTTTCACGGCTATAGATGGTGTTAGCAGCGACTTGCAAGTAAAAGGGTTTACTCGGCTCGTGACAATTTTTTTCTTTAAACACGGTGACGATTTCTGTTATAGTATTTTTTTGCATGTTTTTAAAGTTTCATTGTACCAAAATGTCAATACAAATTAAAAAAATCGAGTAGCATGCCTCATTAAAACCGCGCCATCTATTGAAATCAACTTGAAATAATCCGATCTAATAATCTTTGAAATGTGAATTACTTGCCCAATCTTTACTAATATAATAAAGAGTTAAAGTTGTTGAGTTTGTGGCGTTGTAGTCTCTGGATTTACGGAACCGATTTTGAAAATTCTTTCACCAGAAGATAGCTACATTATTCCTGAGTGACACAGCCTATAATTTAATTTCATAAAGATTAGACATACTTGTAAAAATTGCAATAATGAAACCTAAAGTTACAAAATTGTGCTTATAAAATTCATTATTTGGCGTGCGCTGAGAAAACTATTGATGATACATAAAAATGATGTACAAAAAGTCTGCGAGAGAATATATCTTACTAATAGTATCATAGTTAAGTCAGTAGTTTTTATGTTCTAAATTTTTATTAGATCGCCGCCGCGCCGCTAGAAACAAAAGTTGTGTTTACATTCGTATTGTAGTATTAATTCTTATTCAAAAATTTTTTAACTATTTGGTAAGTAGGAAAGGTAGGGTAGGTAGGGACGGGAACGAAGCCGCGGGGGTCAGCTAGTATTCCAAAATTTTGTGCTTAGGAGCGTTATTTAAATAAGAACATGCAATTTTTATGATCAATACTAGAAAATTAAACACACAATTTCATTAACAAATCGATGCATATCGCCCCATTTTTTCAGCCCATTTAAACCAAATTTTCTTTATTAGCGCTGGGACCCCGTGTCAAAGACATTTAAAATAATAATAACATAAATTCAGGAGACATTCAGGAAAAAACAGGCGTGGTGTTACGATATTTTCGTCGTCGATGCCGATTCTCAATTGTATACAATACTAGCGGACGCCTCGCGGCTTCACCCGCGTATTTCCCGTTCCCGTGGGAATACAGGGATAAAAAGTAGCCTATGTCACCCAGGGATAGTGTAGCTTCCCAACGGTGAAAGAAACTTAAAAACTAGTTTTCAAGTTTATTTGTTACATACAAAAATACAAATCTTTCCTCTTATATATAATATATACTCCCAGGAAGCTTCTGTGCTCTTGGACGAAGCTAGGCTGGCTATGTTACCCAGTACCCCCACGCACAACGGACCGAATAAGTGCGGAAAAGGGAGTCCCTACGACTACCACTACTACTAATATTATATATATATATCGCAAATAGGAGGTCTACCTTCGATATACCCTCGGTCTTGTGGGCTTTCTCTGTGGGTATGCGTATGCACATAGCAGGTAACATATGCCGTTTTAGAGATAGTTCTTGGTCCATTAGCAAAGCAGCGGATTCGGCCACCAATCGTTTCGCTTTCTCCCAATAAAAACAAACTTGTTCAAGTTCATACACGCCACTTTAGGCTACTTCTAAACTCCTTTTTCTCACAACTCTTTTCAACTCCGAAACGCGCGTCCGCACATTTCTTTTCTAACTTTACGAAATATATGGCGGGAGAACCCACAGAGCGCCTGAATAGGCATCCCTGCTTTTTATTGGCTAAAGAACTCATCCGACAAATTACCGCTTGTTTCATCCAATCCAAATCGAGTATTTTGACATAAGAAAAATAAAGTGTTGTCAATCGAACTGAGAATTGATCAGAAGCTAAATGTTGCCAATTAAACAAACCTGAATTAATAAGTTTACAAGCGATATTTCTTTGTTCCTGATTATTAATCATATTATACCTTCCTCCGATATATATATATTATTTATTATATACAATATAAAACACTTCTTACACATTGCAGGTACTACCTAGATCAGCGGCCCCGCTTGTAGAGAACATGTTCATGTATGTAGCAGAAAGGAACACAGCGCGGGTACAGGGATACGCACTTGTGTACAATGGACAGGTAAGAACTAGCATTTTAATACACACTCGCTCGCTAGATTTGTACTGTGACATAAGAGCATTTTAGTAATTTTTACCCGACTGCTGAAACAAAAATTATCGCAAAAATTAGGTAACAAGCGCGCTAAATGCTGTGATTAGTTGTCTGGATTATTAACTACTTTTCTGATTACTTAACTTGCGTTTCATTTTAATATTCGAAAATTTTCGTTCCAGAACACTTGGATAGTGGTGTCCACTTGTCCAGTATATAGGTTAGGCCGATTTTTTGAAAATAGTATGATAATGAAAAGTCACCACAATGCCGAATTCAAAATTGGGGAATTTTACGATACTTCGCCTAAACATAATTTCATTTCGCATTAGTCAATAACTCTTTCTTTTGGCTTCGCTGTAGTCGGGTAAAAATACAACCAAATTATATTTTGAACAAAACACATTTAATTTGGAATCCTCGATATGACGAAAAAGAAGAAACTTAACACTTATTTGCTCGACAAAGCCAATGGAATTGAATTAGTACATTTCGTTTCGAGCATAAAATGTCGAGATTTTAACACGAGCAATGTAGCCAATTTTTAAAAAAAAAATAATTTTAATTTTTCATGCGAGTGTTAAAATAAATACTTTTTGCGAGACACGAACAATTATTTTTCCACTACCTGATGACCTTACTTAATTAAATGCAAATAAGTTCCAACAACAACGTTTATTAGAAACGTTCAGACTAAAAACCACAGACTATAAACACACAATCAACGCGCGCTTTTTCGAGAGGTAACAGGTTCAGTATCATTCTGCCAGTAACATAATGATCCATACAAAAGTCATTTCGTAACTGTTATTATGTAATTTTTATTTTATTATCTTGTGTCATTTAGACATATTTCGAAACGAATTTCTTAGGCAATGTGTTACATAATAGACAAGGTAGTGGAAAAATACTTTTTACTATGGTCCTATGTTCTTTACCGGCAGACGTTTAGTCGGAAACCCGCCTACTAGGTGGGTAGGTGACCTGGTTGCGGGCATCCGCTGGATGCGACACGCACGGGACTAGTCAATGTGGCGACACTTGGGGGTGGCCTGTGTCCAGCCGTGGACATCGAAGTGATAATGATGGTAATTCCCCACAGAACGTAGAAGCCGTCCGAACCTGGCTAGTCCAGCTCGGCGGCTCACCAGACGCAGGACACCGCATAGTGCGCGCGCTAGGCAAGCCGGCGGGCGAGCACGTGCACTCCCCCGGGCGCGTGCTACCCGACCGCTCCGTGCTGTACAAGTACGTCAACCCCAACCTTGTGCTGTTCATCACAGAGGGACCCGACCCCGTGCACAAAGGTAGGCTTCTATTATATTTTGTTAACTATGTTTCGTTTTAAGGTGCTGATAGACATGAGCGTTCACTTTTAACAGAACATCGAGCATTCGCCGTTTTTAGGGTTCTGTACCCAAAGGGTAAAAACGGGACCCTATTACTAAGACTCCGCGATCCGTCTGTCTGTCCATCTGTCATCAGGCTGTATCTCATGAAACGTGATAGCTAGACAGTTGAAATTTTCACAGATGATGTATTTCTGTTGCCGCTAAAACAACAAATACTAAAAACAGAATAAAATAATTATTTAAGTGGGGCTCCCATACAACGGGTCTACCTTTTATAGCAAAACTTTTTATGTCATAATATTATTATGCATATGCGGATAGCATAAACATAATTTCGCAGAAAATCGTTTGGCATACACTCATTTATCATACATTCAAACTCATAATTTTGTAAGTCAGAATCATCTTTAGGCATACATTTCATATCGATAGTCATTAAAAGGCAGAACCATCATATCGCAGAAAGTTCACACTCAGAATCGTCTTTTGGCATACATTTCATATCCATATTAATTGAAATAAGAGAGTAATTTTGAGAGTAGTTTTGGGAGTTAGAGTAATTTTGTATTTTTACCATAATAAAAGATTGATTGAACACAATTTTTTATTTGTTGTGATTCGCTGTATGAAGCATGCAGCATGCAAACAAGCATACACCATGCATGCAGCATTCAAACAAGTATACACCATGCATGCAGCAAGCATGCAGCATTCAAACAAGCATACACCATGCATGCAGCAAGCATGCAACATCCAAGTAAGCATACAAGTGAACATGCAGTAAGCATGCAAGCTAGATGCAAGTGAGCATGCAGCAAGCATGCAAGCTAGCATGCAAGTGAGCATGCAGCAAGCATGCAAGCTAGCATGCAAGTGAGCATGCAGCAAGCATGCAACATCCAAGCAAGAATGCAATTAAGCATGCAGCATGCAACAGGCATGGTTTCTGTCACGGCTCCGGCGTTGCGGGGCTCCGGCGGTCCCACGCGAGCTTAAATTACACTCTAGGGGTAGGGCAGACAAGACTACGTGGAGTCGGTTTTGCAGCGATTCGTTTCTGTCACGAACTTTTGTAACACAACATATTGACTTTATAAGACAATATTTCAATTTTAATTTAAGGTTATTAATGCTATTTTATATAAATGACTTATAAAATTATTCCAAATGAATTTCTACCATCTTCATAATATGCCAAGTGAAATTATGCCAAATAAAATTCTGCCATCTTAAAAGTAAGCCATTGTAAATTCGGGCATAGAAACATTTGGCCAAACAACGAAAATATAATAAAAAAATATGCCTTAAGAATATTCGTTTAAAGAAGATTATGCCAAGTGTGTTATGCCTAATAAATTTCGGAGTATCAAGATTCTGCCAGATAGAAGGAACCACCATACAACAGACTTGATTTTTTGCCGTTTTTTGAGATAATGGCACGGAACCCTTCGTGCGCGAGTCCGACTCGCACTTGGCCAGTTTTTTACTAGCGAACGCTCTAGTAAATGCTCATCAAAAAATTTATTCTACATAAAGATGTCAGACTACCAGTGCCTCGTCTCCTATTGTCATTGTACATAGTGCCTCATACATGGGGCTTAATATAACTGGTGAAATGTGTGTGTACCATCAAGACCTCAACCGATCCTTTCGAAGAATGCAATCGTAACGTTATGTTCCAGACGTAGTAGTAGCGACGTGCGTGGACGCAGCGTCGGGCGCCATCGTGGCTGCGCAGGCGCACCGGCGCGCCAGAGCGTTGCCTCTCGCTGTGCACACGGAGCACTACCTAGCGTACCTCTATTACAACGACAAGCATCGCAGGACTGAGCTCGGTAAGTTTTTACGTTCATCAATAAAAACTTTATCACAAAAACATTAACCTAGTTCCAAAGAAAAACTTGCATAAATAACTTTCATTTCTTAAGTTGGTGTCATTGGTACCTTTTCTTTTTACCCAACTGTCGAAGGAGGTGCTGCAGTCGGGGACTAACAAAAATTGTAGAACAATCTAACAAAACTTCGTTTGTTACCCTGGCAGCAGCTCATAATATTTAATGTCTATTTTAATATATTTCATTATTTCCTTTATTAATATGTCACAAAACAATATAATTATTAAGGTGCATTCTAGATACTTCACAGAATTTAATTAATTACACCTAGTACTTGTGTTTCTCTTTCAGTTAATTATTTTTTAGCAGATGGGTTTATTGTTTTTAAAATATTTTTTCGTTTTACGACACCGACTTTTGAATTATTGCAATCTGATTTCTAATTTTCGAGAAGTGAAAAAACATACATACACATGTTTATAAAGAGAACAATATTACGTGTCGAATAATTGATAAATAATAATAATAATTGATAACACCCTTTTTATAAAGTCGGTTAAAATTCACGCCTTCTTTCCCATAGCAAGGCAGAAACAGGTATCTGCTATTATTCCTAGATTGTAGATCAGTGAACTGATTTGTCGCCAGTTTATGTCCACCAATGGAGCACAAATTTATAATAAACTATCTATAACTTCAGGTTTTCCTCACGATGTTTTGCTTCACAAATGTCAGTGATGTCCAAAATAATTGGAAAGGATCTAGGCCACTTGTTATCAAATAAATATCCAGGACACTCAATAATGAACTACTGTATGCCTGGTTGTTCTTTATTTGATATAATGAAAAAAGTTATAAAATGTAATTTTAACCAGGATACTACATTATTAATTTTTATTGGTAATAGGGGTAATGTGAACAAAGGTGAATTACTCCAACATTATAGATCATTGTGCAACCTTAGTTTAAAAAAAATTGTGATGTTCACATTCCCATGCAGCCAAAGTTTGCCACAGGAAGAAAATAATCTTAGATTTGAATTGAATAGGACATTGCATAATTTAACATATAGTAGTAATTCATTCCATTTAATTGACACCAACAATTATGTTGGTAATCACTTTTATTTGACAAAAGATAGTTTTTTCATGGATAGGTACTTTCTTTCAAAGTATTGTAAAAGACAGATAGCTGTGTCGCTATCATATTATTTTTCTATTACAGCCAAGAATTTGGCTAAACAACTTGCTTCTATTGAGCAATGCCAAGATATGTTATTTAATTCAGCCAATAATTTGGTATCAGAAATTGATATTAATTTAAATTAGAAATTAGGACAATAGGGACAACCTCTTGCAAAATTGTACAGGATGAAAATTGCAAAATTAAATTAAATAAAAGTTTAAAATCAGTAAATAGTATTAACCTGGTGCATCAAAATATTCAAGGATTTATGAACAAAGATTTAGAAGTAGAATTATTTATGAACTTTAACAGTATTGATATTCTTTGTATAACTGAACATTGGCTTAAAAGCCACCAGTTATTGTTCAATTTTAATAATCACCAGGTTGGTAATTCATTCAGCAGAGTTAATGCTATGCATGGTGGCTCCTTGATTTTAGTAAGTAACCAGCTTAAATTTAAAGACCGCAAGGATATTGTGAGCCTATCTGTTGAGCGGACAATTGAAATAGCTTGTATAGAATTGGAGCAGTTTATTGTATTAAGTGTATACAGACCCCCTTCAGGATTGTATGACTGCTTTGAAAAGGTAATGGATGAAGTGTTACACAAGATTTGTAACTCGAATAAATCCATTATCACTTGTGGTGATTTTAATGTTAATTTATTAGAAAACTCAGGTTCTTGTAGTAAAATAAAAAGTCTGTTTCAGTCCTACAATCTTGTAAACCTATTTTTGGAGCCCACAAGAATAACCCCTACTAGTGCCACATGCTTAGATAATATTTATACTAATGTTATACCAGTCCACAAAGAAATTATAAATTTACTAGATTCTGATCATTGCGGGCAGAGGATTACTATACCAAACCAAAATAACAAAGTGGCTAAAAAGGATATCACTGTTAACCCCAAAACTGCAAGTCGCTTGGCAGCTTTTAAAGTTAAACTTATTAATGAATTACCAATATTGGCAATTCATTCTAAACCTAATCATCTATATGATGATTTTTTTAAGGCTTATGTTTAACAAACCACCAAATCTAGTAATATACTGACAAAAATAGTAAATGATCACCAAAATTAAATTTAGAATCGCAACAGAGTCGACGGAGCCCCGCTGGGCGGGGCTCCTATTTCTGAATACAGGGTCTAAAGTAAACTAACACGAAGGTGATGACGGGAGCTGAGTTCGCTCGCTTTGCTCGCTCACTTCAGCTCCCGTCATCTCCTTCGAACCTAACCTGTCCGTGTCGGGGTGCCCTTAGCTCCCGAGCTCGCTTCGCTCGCTCTTGGACTGATTCATTGACCAAATCACTAGATTTGATATCTTACGGTTTTAGCACTTATGAAATTTGGTGATCAATTTACTAAATTTGGTTTAGGTTTATTTTTTTTGCTGATTAGTATATATTTTAGGTGATAGGGGTTATCGTCACAAAGTTTTTTTTGGTGGTCATTATATTTATTCCCTTTTTTTAATATATACTGTAGACAATTTAATTCCACTTTTATTCCCAAAACTATCTCGGTTAATAGTAATGCTTCATTCGGTGATTGGGCTACCATTGGTATTCATAAAAGCAGAACACGACTTTATGAGCTGTACAGTGAAAGGACTTATGTAAACACTGCTGAATTATTAAATTCAGCAGTGTTTAAATTATTATATGTTAGAAATTATTCAAAATTATTTAAAAAAGTTTGTTGTTTGGCCAAGTCGCGTTATTTGAGTTCGAAGATTAAAAGTAGTAGTAATGTTATTAAAACGACTTGGAATATTATTAATAGTGAAACGGGAAGATCTGGTAACCGGAATATTGACTACAGCCTATCTATTAATGACAACATCATAAAATCAGACTCACAAGTCGCAGTGGCTTTTGAAAATTTCTATTCAGATATTCCCATTTCAACTACTAAATCCCTAAACTCATCACCTTCTGTTGCTGAGTCTATACTAAAAGAAAATGTTAATGTTTGTGATTCGGAATTTCTTTTTGAACATATTACTTGTAGAGACATAATTAAAACCTTTCACACTTTAAATGTTAAAAAGACTGCAGATCTGTGGGGACATTCTGTAGAAGTTGCTAAGTCCATTATTGACATTGTCGCACCTAGTTTAGCTATTATCTTTAATAATTGTATCGACAGTGGGGAGTTTCCTGACCTAATGAAAAATAGTAAAATAATACCTTTGTTTAAATCAGGTAGTACTTCAGACCCTACAAATTATAGACCTATTTCAGTACTACCTACGTTTAGTAAAATATTTGAGAAATTAATTTTAGAGCAATTGCAAAGATTTTTTAATAAACATAAATTATTACATAGCAAACAGTTCGGTTTTACAAGGGGTCGTTCAACTACTGATGCCGGTGTTGAGCTTTTAGGACATATTTATAATGCATGGGAGGATAAGTGCGATGCCTTGGGAATATTTTGTGATTTGTCCAAGGCATTTGATTGTGTTCTTCATGAAACGCTAATCAGGAAACTCCGCCACTACGGGATCCGGAACGGCGCTCTGGCTCTTCTTACTTCATACTTGAGTAATAGGATTCAGAGCGTTGACGTTAATGGAAAAAGATCTCCCGGATCTATAGTAACAATGGGAGTCCCGCAAGGTTCAATTCTTGGCCCTTTCTTGTTTCTTATTTATATTAATGACTTGCCTTACCTCATAAAGGATAACCATGATATAGTGTTGTTTGCGGATGATACTTCACTTTTGTTTAAACTTAAACGTCAGCAGCTGGTTACTGACGATGTAAATAGCGCGATCTCAAAAGTAGTTCACTGGTTTAATGTTAACAATTTACTTTTAAATGGAAAAAAAACCAAATGCATTAAGTTTACCCTACCTCACGTTAGGCAGGTGAAAACTGATGTGATGTTAAAGGGCGAAGAATTGAATCCTGAAAATAGCACAGTATTCTTAGGCCTAACTATGGATGCTAAGCTTCAGTGGGGCCCACATATAGATAAATTGTCAAAGAAGCTAAGCTCCGCAGCATATGCTGTTAGAAAGATTCGTAATTTAACTGACATAGAGACAGCCCGTTTAGTATACTTTAGCTATTTTCATAGTGTTAATACGAGAAATAAAGATAAGTTAGATCAACCATCTTATAGACTAGCAAAAGTACACTCATCTTTCATGGGGTACTGTGTTAAATTTAAAAACAAAATACCTTGTGATATATTAAAACTAAATGAAAGTAAATTTAAAACTTTAGTTAAAAGCACACTTTGTAAACAAGCATATTACAAATTAGATGATTATATTCAAGATAAGAATGCTTGGCAACATGTTGGTCCCGCTCCGTAGGGCAATCTTTGGTGTGGACAAAATCAAATTTGCTAATTTGTATTCCTATTCATAGTTTTTGTATTCTTAGGTTATTTTTTATATTTTTTCCAGAATTTGACTCACACAAGGTTCCGTTGTTGTTGAATTAGGTATTTTACCTATGTTTGCAATATTTGTAAGTATGTGAGAACCATGTTCCTATTTATAAAACTAATGAATTTACCTGTTAGTGCTTTTATTACTTTATACCTGTACGTTGTATAGTGGGTAGTGCTATTTTTGGGTGCATCGTCCTCACATATATGAATTTATTAATGTATGTACATAAGTAAACTTTGTAAAACATATTTTTTTTAAAAAGAGTAAGTATGGAGTTTCTTGTGCGTTCTTCTCCATAACAAACTACTTTCCGAATGCACGGTAGAGTCAATTTTTATTACTTGTACATTTTTTACTAACATTTAATTTTTGACGTTCAAAAGTGCCGCTTATTGGCCTAATTGAAATAAATATATTTGACTTTGACTTTGAGTGTAATGTCGTAGGGTATTCTGTTGTGGGGAAATGCCGCCGACATCCAGACTATCTTTGTTTTGCAGAAAAGAGCTGTTCGATCAATTTATAAATTAAGCCCGAGACACTCTCTCAGAGAGAAATTTAAGGAGATTAATGTAATGACTGTGCCTTCTCAGTATATTTATGAAAATCTTTTATATGCCCATAAAAATATAAAATTGTTTTAAAAATATAGTGATATCCATAACATAAATACTAGGAACAAACACAAATTTGTAGTACCTACAACAAGGCTCAAGAAAATAGGTGGCTCGTTTAGATGTCAATGTGTACGCTTTTATAATAAGCTTCCAAGCGACGTACAAGGTTTAAGTGTTAATAAATTCAAATCATTCATTAAACGTAAGTTGTGCCAGAAAGCGTTTTATAACATTAAAGATTACGTTGAGGACAAAAAGGCTTGGGATTGAGCTGCTCCAATTAATTTCGTTTTAATTTTTTTTTATTTTGCTTCGTGGATTTAGTTTTTAATTATATTTTTATATTTTTAATTTTTCTTGCAATGACAAGAATATTTACTTTTTAAAGTATTATATTATTTTATTTTAATTATTGTGAATGTGAAGACTATGTGGATTATTCTTTTTCTTTTAATTTTAATTTATCTTAGTTAGTTTTTAATCATGGTCTGGCAGTTTGAGTATTTATGCGGCCTACCCGAATGTCCTTTCTTTGGTATTTATTGTTCGTCAATTCGTTGAGCTCCTTAAATTCTAAGTTGAGCTGCACGGTTATTGACAAATGCGTGCACTGACTGGACAGGTCCACTCAATCTGGCTGGTTCTTTTCTCAAAAGACCATTTCAGACATCAGTCTACATGGTCTTCACATGATCTAACCAAGTTTTTGTCTGGACTTTAAAAGAGACTGTGACCTCTGAGTTTGTTTCGGCCTTTCTTCTCAGAGTAGTCAGACAGGAAACGCCGACCTCATCTAGTTTTAAAAAATATGATCGACATGTGAAAGTGTTTGTACAAACCAACTTACAGAAAATAAATCATTTATCATTTATCAATAAACTTAGAAAGTACATATGTATTGAAAGTCACATTGGTACTTGTTCGGATTTGAATCCACGAAGACCTCAAGCACGAGATGCGAGCCACTGGGCCATCACGACATATTTGCGCCCTGCACACGTAAAATTCGTACCGCGCATCTGAGACTGCGTTCCAATCCGCGGATGGATCTCTGCGGATCAAATTCTCGTTATAATTACGATTAAAAATGTGTCCACGGTCCGAACTGTGCGTGTTAATTGTTTTTCAAGAGTTTCGACTGCCGTTTGGACTGGCGCGTGAAACGTTATACATTTTAAAAGTTTTGCCTCAGTAGTAAGAAAAAGGATACTCGTTTGGTCATCGCGTTAGTTGGATTTTTTTTAATTCCTTGCGAAACATATCTTTTAATTTTTTTATCTTTTTGGTGATGAACTCGCGGTTAGCTGAAGCAAAACCTAATGTCTTGCAAAAATCAACAACTTCGTCATATGCTTTGATTCTCATGTTCCTGATGCTGTAGTCCTTATTTTTACCCGACTGCCGAAGGTGGGTAATGTGTTTATCAGTCTATGTATGTATGTATGTTTGTTCCTATGTGGCGTTCTAGAGACCAAATGCGTGGGCCGATTTTGATGGTTCTTACGCTAATCGATTCGTCTTAACCCCGCGAGTGTCACTGGCTACATGAAAATTGGAAAATAGGAAAATGGCGGTTCTTGGGCGCCATATTGTGGGGTCCCAAATTTTTTATTTCTTCCAAACCTATCGTGTGGGGTATCAAAATAAAGGATTTTAAAAGGTGATTTCAAAAATATATAACACTTATATGTTTAAATGTACCCAATTCGAAAAAAAAAATAACTAAAAAGTTTGAAATAAAAAAAGTTAATTAAAAAAATCCATACCAGATGTATCCTCCGACTGCACAGCATGATTTTCTCCTTGTTTACGTCTTTTTGGTTCGCTTTTCAAGCAGTCGGGTATATTGATTTTTTTTATTAACTTTTTTTTTAATCTGCCGCAGACATGGATGTTCACGGAACAAACAAATGAACTCCGTAACAGCTTCGACGCTCCGAACCGACATTGTTTATTTGGCGTCCACACATGATGCACGCACAAAACTGAGAAGCATGCGCTTGCGTCGACATGCCAGATCGAACTGTTAGCCTTAGCCCCGCGCGTCTACATGTACGTTTTGGGGCGAGGGATGGAACGGCGCGTCCTGTTGCTCGCGTTCCGAACTATACGTGTGCAGGACGCTATTATTATTATAGTTGTATTTTAACATCAACATTTCGTCAACAGCGACCCTAGAGCTGTACGAAGGCAAGACCCGCTGGCTGCCGGCCGGCGCCGCCTTCAGCTCGCTGTCGTCCGAGCGCGCGCCCAGTGTGGAGCGCCAGGCCTTCGTGCTGGCCGCCACGCCCACCGCCGCCGCCACCACCGTCACCGAGCGGTCGCTCACCGACAAGCATGTGCTGCGTGAGTGGTGGATTGTAGCCACATCTATATCGTTGTTTTTGTTTACGTGACTAAAGTAAAAATACATAATGAGCAATCATCTACATGTACTCCCACCTAATTATAATGTACTGGTTCCAGTGGCGTTATCATCCGGCGCAGTGGTAGAGGTGCCGTGGGTGTACCTGGAGGGGCGGCGGGGGGCCATGACCGAGGAGGGCGCCATGCTGCCCGCCCTGGCGCCCGAGCTGCCGCTGGGCGGAGACCTGCGCCTCAACTACAACCGTACCCTGGCCCGCCCGCAGCACATACACGCCGCGCCCGCGGGGCTCGAGTCTACCAGTCTTGTGCTCACCACTGGATTGGGTAATGATGAATCTTCTTGCCCTGATCTCATATTTGGGGACGGCGAAACACATCCCATCTATTCATTCGTCAGCCCTGACCCCAAAGTTGGGGACGGCGAAACACATCCCATCTATAAATTCGACAGTCCTGATCCCATAGTTGGGGACGGCGAAACACATCCCATCTATTCATTCGTCAGGCGATCATCTACACGCTTTTCTTTCATGTCATACCTCTTTACATTCATGATTGCTACTTTCATACTCGTGAATCCTTCCCTCTTGCCCGATTTTGTTTGGGATTGGCTACCATACATTTTTTCCCCCATACTTATCTTTTAGTCAACATTTCTAGTATTGACTGTAGTCACCGCGTTTTTATTTTGTAATGTAGTATCTTTGAAAAGCGAAAGCGAGCCGACATCTGCCGAAACCGCGGCGAACCGAAAGGCGTGAGACGCCATGATAAACCAAAAGCGAGAAGCGAGGCTTGAGCGAGATAGTTGTGTATGTGTTATGTTGTGTTGTTGCTGGTTATGTATGCACCATCTCAAACAGAGAGCGATTCAAAACTATTCCGACACGTGGACATGACGGATATCCAGAAGTATATAGAATGTCTAAAATAAATACCCTATAGTGTACAATACAGATTACAAGGACTATAAAAATGCATTAAAAAAAGCAAGAGTACTTTGGTTCACGCCACGAGTGAGTGGCGTCCCGCAACGACACTACGCTTTTTACAAGAGTTCAGTTCGCTGCACCTAGTATGACGTCTCCGCTTCGGTTCACATTCGCCACGTTTTCGGTTCGGTTCGCAGTTATGTTTGTCACTGGCTTTCTCTTTGAACGCCATTGTTTCAAACGAGCGCGTGCCCTGTACGCCACGACAAAATTATCAATCAATCTGCCTAACTATAAGATATAACGAACCGGATATAGTACTAGATGAAGCGACTGCATATCTGGCCTCCACAGCCCAGTAACTGGGAAACACGATACCCCTTGGTAAGTCTGGTGTCAGATCTCAAGCTTCTGACTACCTGTATCGACTGTCAAAGATCTTCGAATGACAGCCGGGACCATCGGCTTAACGTGCTTGCCGAGGCACGTAGGAATATCGATATGTAAAGACGCTCACCCATCCACGGGTCGTCCTCGGCAAACATTGCTTAACCTTGAAGATCGACCCGTGCAGCTGTTATTATTTAGTTACGAATGCCTATGTGATAAGAAATTGCGGTGCACTATAATACTATTGCGGTAGACCCAAGCGAAGATCGTGGACGAAATTGACACGTACAGTAAGGATATTGGACTTAACACCACACTTGGCCAAAACCGGGAGAAATGAAAGGAGGAAAGGGAGGTCTTAGCCCTGCAGTGGGACAATTAGATCTGGAAATAAAAAAATTAAATAAAAAATGAAATTATTTGTGTGCGTTTATTTATATATCTTATAAAATGAAGCTCCCGTTCGTATTTAATTGCATGAAACAAATTGAAATACACCATGGATATTGAAAAATTTCATAATAATCCTTAAATAAAAAAAATAAAAAAATGTCCTTTATTTCCCAAAAACAACAAACTACCTTGCACAATTTTTTCAAAGCCTCGCAGATAGGCACGTAATAAGGTTGCAACCTTGCACATAAACACATAGACAAAGACAAATACATAGTATAAAACAAAGTCGCTTCCCACTGTCTGTCTATCCCTATGTATGCTTCGATCTTTAAAACTACGCAACGAATTTTGATGCGGATTATTTAAAGGTTTTATTTAAATTTCGAACTGGCTTGCAAATAGGAGGTTTATTGAAAAAATAACAAATGAACACTTTATCGCGGCAAAACTTCGCATTTGACAAAATGAGTTCTAGTTACTACTTAGTTTTAATTTCCGCGCATTATTTGAGAAAAGTACTATACAAGTCTTGGCCGCAACTAGGCATTGATGGACTTACGCATGTGTGCCTCGGCTTCGCCTCGGCCCACATTTACACGTTCGGCCATCAATGCCTCTTTTGCTGGCCGCTGCAGTAATGTACTATTACTCCGTTTTATTATAATAACAAATACAATAATGCTAGATTTACTACAGTCACTACTTGTCACTTGGCGGAATAAGTGTAAAATGGCAACACTAAGCTAATGCGAGTTAACGAAAAAATCAAATAACTTTCATTTATAATGCTTTTTTTTATCCGTGGTGAGCAAGTGAATGTTATAGTTTGAAAAGAACCTCAATTAATAGAAATTCTATCGTATATAACACTTATACAGACTCTCAAATTTAAGTCAGCTAAGATTTCGCCATTGTTCTTTACATTCTAAGGTCGATTTGAGTCAATTAAAATGAAACTTAATTGTTTGACGTTGTCTAGTACTTATAATCGTGTTAATTAATATGCTTGAAGTGAATACAGGCAATTAAAAAAAAACTATGACATCTTTAAAACCGATGTACACGGCCAAACAATAAGAAGTGGTCGGCAATAAAGACAAGAAGATTTTTTTTATTTTTTATTAAATAATGTTACAAATGTAAAAACCTAATAACGAGTGTGACCTCCTCTTGCCAAAATCACAGTTTGAAACCTTCTGGGCAAGCTTTCCACGATGTTTTTAATAAAGTTTTGAGGAATATGTTCCCACTCTTCTGCAATTATTCTTTTTAGCTCCCTGATGTTTTGTGGAGCAGGTTGCACTGATCTTACCTTATCTTTAGAACATCCCAGACATGCTCAATTGGATTGAGGTCAGCACTTCGAGCTTTTTTAATTTGATATAGGCTCGCGCTTGACCACAATCTCACCTGATGGTAAGCGATGATGTGATCGACGATGGAGCACGCTTGCCTAGAAGTAACCTATTCACTCTTGACTTAAAGACCCCTAGATTGTAGCTATCGGAAAACACAGACTCCGGCAGGGAATTCCACTTGGATACTAGGCCTTTTGCCAATAATTAATTGAAAGTAATTCATTTATTTCTACTACACTACAATATTCTTACCTACCTGCAAGGAACATCTACACTTAGACATAAACTGTATTGTTAACTTATTTACTGCAATAAATACAATAATGATATTATTACTTAATATAGTTACTACTTCTCACTTGTAGATAAAATATATTATGGCAACACTAAGCTAAAGAAATTAACTAAAAAATCAAATAACTTTTTATTTATTATGTTTTTTTTTCCATCGTTTTGAACCAGCCCAGTTATAATTTAAAAAAAACGTAGACAATTAATAGAATGTCTTTCGTATATACCTCACTTTCAGACGCTCAAATTTAAGTCAGCTAAGATTTCGCCATTGTTTTTTTCATTAGAACTTATAAGACAAAAAGTATATGTATTTATATAATGCCAAACTTTAGACAATTGGCGCAAAATTTGGAAAAAAAATGACATTCGTTACTTAATACAAAATATCACTAAAGTTGTCAAAAAATAAATGGCCCGTTTTGACATTTGAGACAGACCCTAGAATGTAACTTGGAACGAAACTGAAAGAAACAATAAAATAATAACACACAATAATAACACATTACATAAAGTATTTTAAAAAAAAAAACGTATTTTTTTTTGCCGCGTTTAATAATATGTTGGAATATATTGCGAATATTCTTTTTACGCTTACTTTATCTCTTCTTATTCGTTGTCTTCATTTCTGAAGGTCGTGCCCGTCTTGAAAAGCTTTGACGGAGTCTACGACGAGCTGCTTCCAAGCCACCCTGTCTTCAGCTCTTCTCATAGCAGTGGTCACCGTGAGTCCCGTAATGGCCCTGATCTGGTCAGACCAGCGAGTAGGTGAACGTCCGCGTGATCTTTTTCCATCCACCTTGCCCGATACAACGAGTTTTTCCAGGTTGTCTGGCTGTCTCCGGGCGATGTGACCAAAGTAACTTAGGACTCGTTGGTAGCAGATCGTAGAGAGTCTGGTTTTAATGTTCAACTGGTCGAGAATGGACTTATTCGTGCGCTTGGCTGTCCATGGTATGCGCAGCATTCTTCTCCAGCACCACATTTCAAAAGCCTCTATCTTTTTCCGATCCACCGTGCGAATTGCCCAGGATTCCGAGCCGTAAAGAAATATCGAGAATACCAGAGTTCTCACGAGTCTCTTCTTTGTGTTACTTTATAGTAGCATGCAATTTCTAATTATTACGAAACGTCTCAAAAACAGTTACGTCCTCAGTCTTTTTTTTTAAATAGTGTTGTAACCAATTAATTACTGAATTTCACCAGCTTCATTCGATTTTAATAGTAATTAAAGATAGATAGTGTAGTGATCTTTACTGAAAAGAATGAGCTTGGCGCTCAAAGCCGTAAATAAAATTTTGAATTGGTGACACTGGTTTCTATAGAATGGCTTCTCTCTGACCAAGCGGCAAGTGACTTAAGGGCTTATTACACTACACGGTATTCAGGGCCCTAAACTCTAAGTTAGGGTAGTGTAATAACTGTTAGGGAGTTAGGGTTCTCAAAATATCGACCTTATTGACACGGAATGGTGAAGTGACCCGGTATTCAGGGCCCTGAATACCGTGTAGTGTAATAAGCCCTTTAGTGTCCACGCGCGCACTGCGCTGTCTTTCGTTCGCCATCTTGTGAAGTTGACTGTGCGCTTATTTATGTTTGATATTTTTTCTCGACACGGCTTTGCTTTTGGACTATTTCTGTTTACTATCACGTTGACCTTGGTTCTTCTATTTTGGGCATTGATATAAAGATAGTGATTTGGACTCGATTATGGTGTTTGTTGTTATATCGTACGAACTGTTTCAACATGTCGAAAAGAGGACGTACAATTTATTTATTTATTTATTATACACCAGTACTTATTGTACACCTTAAAATACAATTATAAAAAGAAACTTAAAATTAATACACATACAATGGGCGGCCTTATCGCATTCCGCGATCTCTTCCAGGCAACCTGGTGGTACAATCAACAGTCAGTCACGCGAATTAGTTGTGAAGTTAACCAAATACCTACTTCGCACGCGAATCAGCCTCGAGCCTGTAAAAGGTATTGATGTGTCAATATCTTTTACAGGCTAGCTTTTCTGATGTTGACGCAGACGCTATTCGCAACCGCGTGTATGCTCATTACACAAGAAATGAATACCCACCTGTGAGTAAATTGCTGATATTACTACAAGAGTGGCCTGTTTAGTGGCAGTTCCTCGTCTTTAATTACAATTATGAAGCAAATTGGATTCAAATACAAGAAAACCGACAAGAGGAAAATTATGATGGAAAGATATGATTTAATTTTGCACAGAGTATAATTTTTGAGGGCGATGAACAAAATCACAAATTGGGACACAATGCCATATTTATCGATGAGACTTGGCTGAACTCGAATCATACCGTGCCGCAGTCGTGGACGGACAATACCAAGGCATCTTGCTCAAAAGTGCCAATGGGAAAAGGTGGACGTCTAATAATTTGCCACGTTGGATCAGCCGGGAGAGGTTTTGTGAATGATGCATTACTCGCATTTGAGTCTAAAAGTACAAAATAAATAATATCACGAAGAAATGGACGCAAATAAATTCTTCTTCTTCTTGGTCGCGTTCTTCATTACTGAAGGTCGTGTCCCTGAAAGGCCCTCGTTGCTTTATGCACGATGTTCTTCCACTTCAGTCGGTTCTCAGCTTCTCTCAGGGCGGCTGTAACAGAGAGTCCAGTGAGGGCGGTCTTGTTCCATCCACCTTGCCCATTACCACCAATTTCTCGAAATTGTCTGGTTCCCGACGGGCAATGTGACCAAAGTAGCTGAGAATCCTTTGGTAGCAGAGCGTGGTTAGTCTGTCGTTCAAATAAATTCACAGAGTGGTTTACTAACTCCCCGAACAGTGCATAATCGTTATGGACAATGCATCTTACCATTCAGTTCAAATAGATAAAGCACCTACTCAAGCAAACAAAAAGGCTGATTTAGTGGCATGGCTACAAAGACAAGGAGTTGAAGCTGACATGAAATTGTTGAAAGCTGAATTGCTGGAACTAATTGTCAGTACAATGCTATTGAGTTGATCTGGGCTCAAGTCAAAGGATATGCAGCTCGCCACAATACAATGCCGCCAATCTCCACTAAGAAAATGATGGCATTGCTGAAAGAAGCTTGTGAGAAAATTACTAAAGAAGACTGGGCAAAAGTGGTAGAAAAAACTCGAAATATATTAATAAAGGAAGATTTTGACAGAGGCGTCAATATTGATAATATAATTGAAAATTAAATAATTATATTTTGTCTCATCATCCGAAGAATATGATTGAATGAAGATTCAATCACTTCCTCTTTTTCTTGATTTTTTTGTGATTTAGTGAATGTTATTGTAACTAAAATATTAAATTAAAGAAAAATTGACCTTTCGTACCATTGTATCATTTCAAAATACCTACACAATTAAAGTTTTAAGTTAAATTTTCTAATCAGAACTTAAACCAATGCACTTTACAATACATAATCAAATCGATCAAATACTCTTACAATCTTGAATCGGTTTATTGTGAGTATCGAGTACCGAGTCGTATGGTTACTTCACTAGTTACGACGCGATGACAAATGTCAAAACGGGCCTTTTATTTTTTGACAACTTTAATCTGTGTTCGCGCCAACACTAAGCGACCAGAATTTCGCCTGCGCCTCGCTTCCCCTCACTATGGGGCACCCCGCGCCCTGCCCTCACGCCCCGCAAACGCGTCTGCGTCGAGTGGGAGTGAGCCGCGCTCTCGGCTTTTTGGCACCGCTACCGCCAACGACGACACACGCGCCCATGCGCTCCCTACCGCGCGCCCACAAACGTCTCGCAATGCTAGTAGAGAATTATAGCCTTAAACTAATAAGTTGTATGTACAAAGTAATTAAAGTTTATTATGTTCAACTGACTGTTTTCCTTCAAAAGAACTACTAATGTAAGTTCTGTGAAACCCACGCGCTTACAATCTGTATGCTAGTATTATATTATCTGTGGCAATACGAATATTATAAATGCGAAAGTACAGCTTGGCAAAAAAGAGTCTGACGCGGTGACAGTTGGAACTAAAAATAAAACTAACTAGTTAATTAAAATAACCTACCTATTACTTGCCTATTGTTACCTATTAGTACTAAGAGTAGTTAGAGTAGTTAATAATTTAATAAAAAGTATCAAAAACTGTTGAGTCATAGTATTTCGGGGTATACAGGTGCGATAGTGGCGACCTCATTTATTCCACACTCTTTTTTGCCAAGCTGTAACTCTGTTTGATTAGTGAAAAATGTTTCAACCAGTCGATAACTCCCACCCACTACACTTAAAACCCCATAATAATTTATATATAAGTTTTAAAACTAAAACGCGACTACAAAAATATCGCGCTCTGAAATTAAGAATACTCTGAAAACTAACAACACGTTTTTAGCTTCTAATTTCTGTTTTTACATTATTAAAAACTCTGTAAATACTGTAATGATTACTTTGGTAAAAAGGAATTAGAGGTTATATACAATTTCAATGCCAAGAGGACTATTTCTTCAAAATTGTGGATGAAAATACTGTCTGTTGTCCCCGTTGTCCGTATGTACATAAGGGGGACAACGGCAAGGCATTTTTATGACTTTCTGCAGTCCCCGTGACGGGGACACAGATACCGGGGACAAAGGGAATGCACCGATTTATCAATGAAGTTTTGAAATCCTTATTTTTATTGTAGGTATTTGCGGTGAATTTGTGGCTTGGCGTGGAGAGCACGCACGTGTTTTTATACTCTTGTGTTCAAAGAGTTATAGAAATATCATCCTTCAAAAAATCCATCCCTGAACACTGCATCCGATCCGAATAAATATATAGCTGCATTCATTTTCAAAACTCACACATCATAAACCCACGCCGTTTTCCCTTGGGAGTAGGCAGAAACTACATAATGCCACCTGCTACGATCCTTACGTATTCATTTTGCTTTATTTATGTACATTCATACATCTAATCATTCACGCACACTGGTTATGAGTATTGCGCAGCTGGCCTCTCTGAAGAACATCACCAATAACATTTTTATGTTAAAACTCATGGCTAATAAAAATAATAATTTAAATAATTGTCGTTTTTCGCCAGATCTATTCTACACACGAGTAGCGCCATCAAAAACCTTCGATCTGCTGAAGGATGACTTCGATTACTACCTGATCATCATCGTCCTGGCTGGTCTCATCCTCGCCAGCTACAGCACCAAGTACTTCGCCTCCCGGAAGATGCTCAAGCAAGCGTGGAAGTGATGCAAATACGTCATCTAGGGTACTATACAAGGGAATTTGGACTGTGTTCTCGCGGAAATAAAGTTCAATCTCGTTTAGCGCGCTCGCTGTGTGAAGTTCGCCTGCCGCCTCCTAATAAGGCAATTTAGAATAACAAATATTGATTTCGCAAATAATGTAGCAGATAACTAGTGTTCTAGAACAAACTTAAGCTAAATATCAAAGATTGATACATTGTAATATTAATGTAAGTAATAAGCTGTTGAAATTATTCATGTAAAATATTTATCGTCAAATTTTACATAATGTTACTTGCCTAAATTCAATATATTTAACGCTGTAACCTCAATATTTCATATCAAACTTGAATATGCCTTGTCTCTGCAAACGTGCCATGATCAATCGCGAGTATATTTACATCGAAAGATAAGATTTGATGTTCCTTATTGTTCAACCCTATTCATTCTTCAGCAATTTTATTGTCTATGCATGTTACTCCAACATATTTGAAACATTTTGTAATGGGTAGTTATAGACATTAAGTTCTTGATTTATTTTCTATGGTAGGACATTCATCTTTTAAAATTATGGGGAAACCAAAATCCACAAAATTCCACTGCCATATTTTCCAACGCAGTCCAAATTCCTTTATTTTAATTAATGGACTTTTAAATAAATAGTGTCGTGATCGTGCATAGTGAGTGTTCACATTAAGTAAATGAATATATACACATTAATATATATTTAACGCATTCGCTCCGTTGTAGAAGATTGTATGGAAATATACGTTTTGAAATGCGTATCGAAAAGGAGCCAGGATCGTCCTTTAATTTGTTAGATGTTGAAGAATGACGAAAATTAGTATTTACAACTGTTGTTAGTAAAAACCTATACTCATGGTGTTTATAATACGCGAGTGTATTAGTCACAGCGGATCTTTGTGTCTCTGAAGTTGGCGCTGCCAACCATTGCGCAAGAAACAGTTTGTCATCGAGTATACTACATAGAGTAAGCGAGATAGGACGATGCGACAAACGTAAGCGAGTGAAAGAGACAGTTATACAATGCTATCTTCACCTTCAACATTGACAAAAAAATAGCTACTGCGCAGGGTCTTGCAGTCAATTCAGAGACAGAAAGATCCGATGTGAGTATTATATCAGGCTATGCGGGTCGACTGCGTGTGTTTTAGCCTTGAAAAAGCAACGCTGTATTATTATAGTAGCATTCCCTCGCACAACGGGCTATTGGGCGTCTGAGTGCGGAAAAGGTAGTCCCTACCATTACTATAGTATTATATATATATAGATTCTAATGGTTAGAGACTATAAACAAGGGTTAGAGGATGGTTCATACAAAGTGGCCTATAAACTGGACAGTCACTTCAAGGTCTGTATATCATAGATTTTTATTTGATCTTATGAATATTTACGACCCGTGTTAGATCTAGGGTGTGTTAAAGGGCTAATAAGCAAGCGATCCATGAGAATTTATGAATAAAGTATTGGGTAAACTGAAGGTTTTGAGGCATATATCCAAACTTATACAACGGAGCGTATGCACGACAGATACGCAGATATGATATTTGTAGTAAAACAAGTGTATCTGAATCAATTCAGTGATCAAACTCGTTCAAATAGACACTGGTCTATGCAGTTTAACCTGTCCTTCGGCTACACGATATCTTCTATTACGAAATTACGTCATTATGTCTTTGGACCATGTTAAACTGTTTAGACAATTTTATTGTAAAATTTAGCTAGTGCAATTCATGACCTGCGCAGACTGGCGGACGGGACGGCAGAGGATTTTAAGTTTATCAATTGAATTTAATAGTAATCCCATCGAAATTAGGTATATATTTCAAATGCTTCAGAGAAAACTGCGCAGCGATGGTCCGAGGCAGACCAACGAGCATTGAAATATATACCTAATTTCGATGGGATAAGTACTAAAAACATTTGATAAATTTAAAATCCTCTGCCGTCCCGTCCCCCAGCCTGCGCAGGTCATTAGATGTATTATTTATTTAAGGGTGGTTTGTATAAACGATTCATTTATTAATATATTTAAACCATTCCACAATTTGTCACCTTACAGTTCATAAATTTTAACATTTACTCTATTGTAAATTAAATAAATTATACCTACTTATTTTTCTCCTAATGAAATCTATTCTAAAGTCTATGTAAGGTGACTGAAACAAGTCTTATCTTATTAAACATAGCATTTAATATAATTATGTATCTAATGAAATATGTATAAATAACACAAAATGTCCAAGCATTTGTTCCTACAGTTTTCAGTTTATTTATTATTACTTATAGCAAATCTGCGCAATAAACCTTTATTTTAATGCAATTCCCTCGAAAGATGTACCCACTGTATAATCTCAGTTAGGTAATTATAAGTTGCATTGTTATGGACTGTCGAAAGTATTATATAAACACATTTCAAATCTTACTTTCTTTTAAAACTATAATGAGACTACCTACTTAATTATGTACTTCATGAAGGCGTAATTTTTAAAGAGCATTTTTTTATTTTCAAATTAACATACATAGTACATACACAGTATCATTCAGTGTCATTCTCTCAGCGCAAGCTATGGTCGGAATGGAAAAATGTAAGAGATTGGGCTATCAAAATGCTACGACACTGAATACGCAGCGAGATATGAATATTGCCAGAAGTACTCGGCAGAACTGGTATCGATAGTAGTGCCTCCTTGCCACGACTTAAGTCGTAGGATTCGAACCCAGGCAGACGCTTTACTTTGTGTAAATTATTTCATCACCACTGCTCTCAAAAACGGTGAAGGAAAACATCGTGAGGAAACCGGCATATCTTAGAACCAAAAATTCGAAGACATGTAACATCCACCAACCCGCACTGGGCTCGTGTGGTGGATTACGGCCCATTCCCCCTCGCAGAGATGGGACCGTACGCATAACGGACCAAATGGGAAAGTGCTGAAAACGGAGTCCATCTATCCTAGTGGTGTCTTCTCACTATCAGAACACCGCTACAACACAAAGAAAAGGAAACGTGTTGATTCTTCAGAATTTTTTGATTCATTTTCCCAATCGCTTTTGCGATGCTTTCGTTGACGAGAGTGTCACTTATCTAGTCTCTGATAACAAATTGAATCGAGACCTACTGTGTATCACAAATGAGTCAGAATATACAATATTTAATTTAAATAAAAGAAGGATATACGTTAATATAAGCGAGGATTTTTGTTTAAAAGTATTTGCTCACACGAGTTGTTAATTAGCGGGTAAGGTTAAAGTTTTACCGTTTCTTATTTGTTTAATATGATGTTTCTTTGTTATTACAATGTGTTGCAATGGTGGTTTATTAATTCAGTGACAGTTAAACATTGCAACCACACTCATATAGCCAAATACTGCTCGCATGAGTTTAGTATTGATCTATGGTACAAAACTCACCTCTAACTGAAATGTATGTGTTTTCGTCTTATAATGATGAGGCAAAATAAAATACAATGTAAATAACTTTGCGAAGATATATAATAATTAATTTGTTCTGTATTTTTTTAAGAATAAAACCTACTTGTTCTAAGAGAAAGATTTTGTATAACTCCACTACAAAATATTTAACGTAAGCATCGATTACCCTAAGACCAATTTTCATAATTTATATCGATACGATTAAACGCCCGAAAACCTGAATTCATTATTTTTACTTAAAATTATTTATGAAATAAATTATGTTACTTATTTATTTGGCTAGTTTATTATCCACTTCAAACCTTTATTTCCTTAGTATGTCGGAATGTTACCATTTCATTATTTAATTTTAGTGGTGTGGATGGAAATATCATTATATCGTGAATATTACTTGTATTGTTCTCACGTCTATCAATAAGCTACTTTTGAATATCGACAGTTTTAGGATTAGTGTATAGTTCGATTAGAACCATTGAATGAATAAATTAGGATTCTGTGAAACGGGGCAATTTTTCAATAATTTTTGCATTAAACGTTATTTTAGACAATCACACAACATGTGAAACGTTTCCTCAATATCGAACTGTACACTTTCTTATTGTACCAGTGGTACATAAGTTGAAATGAGAGTTGATCAGTCAGCGTAAGTTAGCAAGTTGACAAGCGCCGGCGCAGGACGATCGCTAGAGCGATGGTCCCTAAACGCAGTGACTTCAATTAGACTGAGTATAAGATGTGAGAGTGGTTGCAATACATAAGTATAATATTATATACTGTAATTAAAAATGGGTATTTGTTTTCTGTGACCAATGTGTTTTGTAAAAAATAAAGTTGAAGTAATTACTGCCATGTATGTGTTTCATTTTTCAAATAGCACACCTTGAGATGAACAGAATGCACAACATAATACCACACGAGTATTCCTCGATGGGTTATAAAGACGGTGTACCTATAGTGCACCTTCTTTTCTTTTGGGTAGCTATAATGACACCTGCACCTGTAGCCAAGTTGACAATTCTAGAAAAAATAATCAATGTCACCACACGCCCCGTACATCGAATCGGACCGGAGACTAGTCACTAGTCTCCGATTTTGTTGAAACTTTGTGAGGATTTTGTTCTCAAATTGTTCTATTTAGTACCTTCACTGGAAAAAGTGTACCTCTCGGGTTTCGCTATAAAATGGAAAATAAAAAATGACGTACAGGGTGGGAATGACACATCTGAACGTTAAGTCACGTGGTCATACCATACAAATGGTGTTAACGATTGTAGAAAAAGATTCGATACGAAACGTTTGTAACTTGGCTAGGGGGTATTTGCAACTTTCTATTGACTCAACCGACAATTAGCAGACACAATACTAATTACCATTGTTTTAATCCGATTCGGATGAATGGACAGATTCCTACATTATTTCACTTGACTTTATCATAACTCGCCAGTCCGACAGGAAAAGCAATCCTTCGATCACTATACACATATCACTTAAATGTGTGTATTACACACGTATAAGCTTATTAACCGTATTGACGTTAATTACCCGTATTTTAATAGCGTCATTTCTCGTTAATTTCGCGTTAATGCCTTAAGGATAGTAGATTCGATCAGGAATGAACGTTAGTGGATGGGGCCTTGTTGGATCAGTATTTCCAGTGTTTTTCATAATAATTATACATATTTTACCAACTGATAATACCAATTTAGATGATGATGCAATAAAACAAAGTATAATTTTAAATGTACATTTATTAAGTTTCTACAATGATATTTTTGAATATGAGCTTAATATTATTTTGATAGTCCTTATCCTGTGGTTCGAAGGGGGTGCCTACTATAGGTTCTAAATGCACATGGTTGACTGACGGTGGGTTCAGCAGTTCATCATTGTTGCATAGTTCGCGGAGATGATACCACACGGCGCCGTAGTCGTTATCTAGGATGGTTGTAAAGAACTCCACTGCTGACGACTGAAAAAAGAAATAAGCACTTTAATAACTGCGGTTAATAAATGTGTTTTCATAATATAAGTCGCAGAATACAATCCTGGTTGAACGTATAGCTTTGAATGGTCTATATTCTATAATATAAGGGGCGATAAATACACCGAGCATCGCTTCTTTATGGCTTATTATTTGTTTGCCTGATTTTGGTTACTATGACCACAGAATAAATAATAGTACAAGTACAGAAGAGTCACTTCGTGCAACAATTCATTGAAATAGAGACTCTTGCTAGTAAGCAACAAAATGCAATTCAGCTCGCATAAGCGCTCAGTGCCTAACGTGCTATTCACCTGAACGTTGCCGCTCTCTTCTAACGCGTATCTCCGTCGCTGTCTGGCGCGGTTTGACTCGGCTCGTAAGGGTTGTCGACTTGCCGCTTTCGCTTACATCCACTATCTACCTACTTGACCGTGTAATCTTTCTTATGTTTGATGCCTATGATTACACGGTCAAGTAGGTAGATAGACAATGAATATTATAGACCGTCATTTTGTTAGGTACTTAACAAATGAAAACTAGGTTACCTAAACTTCATTTACTATAACATTAGACATTTAAATAAGCCTATTTTACAGCCCGGTCAATCGATTTTGACTTATATTGCGTTGGTGATACGACAAATGGAAGCTGTAGTAAACAGTTGGTTTTGGTAACAGATTTTTGCTTTTTATATCATCCTTATGTGTACGAGATAGAACACAAAGTCGGTTGAACGGCCTGTAAAACGAGTTGTAAAGACGTCTAATGTTATTTCAAATTGAGTATAGGTACCTACCTCTTTGTTTACTCTTTAGTGATATTTTTTGTTAGTTTATTTAAAGTTGGCTTGAAGAACTCTTAGGAAATATTTTTTGTTTGTTCGTTAGGTATAAGTAAGTACCTAGTTTTATATACAAACGTTAACGTTAACAAGTGCGTACACTTACTCAGGCTATTGGTGAATTCTTTGGCTCAGTAGGTAACTACTTACTTAGGCAATTATAATTTATTTTAAACTGGATCTAAAGCGTTTATTTTTATGTTAACAAAACGGTAATTATTCATTAAAAAAAGAAATCAAATTATATTTGTGAACAACACGAAAATCTAAAATATCTAAGTAGGTATCTAATTATTAGTATTACTACCTATTCATTCTTTTAGGAACACCAAAATGTTTAAATTTTTATACAAAACTCGTACTCATTATGCACCTACTACCGAAAGTTACAGAGTATTTATGTAATGATTTAAATTAAATCTTTCGGTACTTTAAAAAAACTTAATATCGATTCATTGTTCTTTGCATTTAAACACCCGTAAACACAACAATATATTTTAAAGGCCTTAGAAGTACGTTTAGAAGTCATAGTTCTTTGCTGCATAAATCATAGAATTAATAACGAGGCTAACGTGCGAGCCGAGCGGTAAGCGGCAACCTAATGCGTTATTCCCTCTGCAAGGTACCGCCGGCCGATCGTACCTAAACTGCGGAGTGACACCCCCCTGCTATGACAACAAGCGATAACAATTTGTTTATATAAAAGCGTGCCCATGAAGTTTCTTGCCATTTCTTCTCCATCGAGAACTATGCTTCTTTCTGACTACCGACTCCTTGACTATTTGAAAGCGACAGTTTAATGGTATAGTAAAAAAAATGCTTCAAGTCTGAATAAGGGTGCGTTCAAATATTACGTAACGCAATTTTGGGGGAGGGGTTTCTTGTAAAACGTTACGATGCGTTACAGGGGCAGGAGGGGTCTCGAACAACGCGTTAAGTAAGATTGTTTTTATTTAAATAAAAAACTAGGGTATTAAAATCTATCAAGTTGGCAACCCTTTTCGTTTATGTTTTACGGGGATTCCCTCGATTGTATTGTATGTCATTTTTATTTTGTTCGCCCAAGTTGACAACCCTTTCCGTTTATGTTTTACGGGGAATCCCTCGATTGTATTGTATGTCATTTTTATTTTGTTCTCCCAAGTTGGCAACCCTTTTCGTTTATGTTTTACGGGGAATCCCTCGATTGTATTGTATGTTATTTTTATTTTGTTCTCCCAAGTTGGCAACCCTTTTCGTTTATGTTTTACGGGGAATCCCTCGATTGTATTGTATATCATTTTTACTTTGTTTGCCCAAGTTGACAACCCTTTTCGTTTATGTTGTAAATATGGTCACTTGGGTGTTATAGTTCTTGCCAAACTTCTTGGCCGCCCTGACGTTGGCTACAATGGCTAGGCAGTAGTAAATGTCATACAAAAACAGCACCGTTTCGTGCCTTACGCATTGGAAAGCCAGCTACAGAACTACGTAGAAGTTTGGCGAGCACTATACGAGGGAGATTAACGTTTAGGGAGGGGGAGTACAGAAAAACTTTACGGCGCATTACATGGAGGGAAGTACAAAATCATCAAAATTGCATTACGTAATATTTTACGTTAAATAAATCAGGTCAGGAAAAAACGTTCAAACCTAGCATCTTGTGACATCAAAAACTACAATAAGGCAGATCTTTTCTAGTCTATCTCACCTGCAAAGCCTTCGGTTGTTTCTTGGACAAGTACGGCTGCACGCAGTTCATGGCATCAACCAGCGCTTCATCTTCAAGCATGAGATCAGTTGCGAGGTGCGGCAGAGCGGCTAGTGCCGTCAGCTGCAGGCTGTAAGCCGGACTGTTGCGGTAGGCTGACCCGACGTCTTTCAGGTAGCTGTCCTTTGAAGACCTTTGTAGGAAGTTGTATATGTTTGGGAGGACGTCTCTGTTGACAGAATTGAAGAAAATTAAATACTAGCATGGTAAGTTTTATGAAGAGGCTCCTGTCAAACAGGAAACAATCATCATCATGATTGCGCAGAGTTTGTTGCTCAATCACGCACAAACTACTGAACGGATTTGGATGAAATTCATTGCACACAGATAGACCATATCCTGGATTTAAACATACGATACTTTTTATTAATATAAATTTAGTAGTCAGTTTGGGGGAGGCCTATGTCCAGCAGTGGACGTCTTTCGGCTGATATGATGATGATGAAGATGATGAAATTTAGTAGTTCTCTCAGAATTCTAACGAAAGTGCGGGCATCTGTTATTTTAAAAAACTGGCCAAGTGTCAGACTTCGCACATTTAGGGTTCCGTACCAAACCGCAAAAATCTCTTTTATCAATATATTGGTATTTGTTAGAAAATTATACGTAATAATAAGACAACATTATCACCAAATTTCAAGTTCATAGATCAATGGGAAGTTAAAAAATTCTTCGAAACATAATTTTGTTAAAAAAACACCGGCCAAGTGCGAGTCGGACTCGCACACGAAGGGTTCCGTACCATTATCGCAATACACTGAAAAAAAATCATGTTTGTTGAATGAGAGCCCCCCTTAATTTATTTAATTTAATTTAATAATAATTATTTTTTGAAGTGAATATACAACTAAACATTCTGTGAATATTTCAAGCGTCTACCTGTTGCCGTTATTAATCTCGAGCAAAAAACGGCCAAAAAATCACGTTTGTTGTACGGGAGTTAAATATTTATTTTATACTGTTTTTAGAAATACATCATCTGTGAAAATTTCAACTGTCTAGCTATCACGGTTCATGAGATACAGCCTGGTGACAGACGGACAGACAAACGGATCGCGAAGTCTTAGTAATAGGGTCCCGTTTTTACCCTTTGGGTACGGAACCCTAAAAACTGACTTGGTTAAAACAAAAAATACAGTATTTATCTAATCAACGAGTTCTAAACAACGATACCCGCTCGATGGGGTAGGGCAAAATTTGTTGGGATAGGTGAATTCAGACTTTGGGTCAACAAGATGCATACTGTGAAAATTTCAATACTGTAGCTCCAACGGTTAGGCCGTAAAACCCGTATGACAGACGAGGAACAGACGGCAAGACGGACACGTGAGTGACAGGGTCCCATTTTGACCCTTCTGGTACGGAACCCTAAAAATTAAGGGTGTAAAACTTACTTAACAGCTCGATTCCTTATAAAATCCTTTGCCAACTCCGCCATTACCACCAGCAAATCAAACGCCCTCTTCATAACGGCAGGTTCCTTACAGAACCTCGTCACCAGCGGTCCCCAGGACCGATGTACTAGCGGTAGCAACTCGTCTTCATACTGGCGTATTATGGGCAGACCTCGGGTCAGCACTTGTAGGGCGAGGATTGAGTTCTCTCGCTGTGATGATGTGACGTAGTTTAGGCAACGTTTTAGGATCGTTACTACTACTTCTACGTATTGGGGCGGTGGAGGTTTTTCTTCTGTGAAAATTAATATTGGAAAGTATTAGAATAAGGGCTCTTGCAATTTAGACGTTTTGTGCGGGACCGCAACGGTGCGTTTGTCTTACTGCGCATGACCGGCTGATCAACCGAAAGAGCCCTTAAAGCATACAAGGAAAAATTAATAGTACGATAACTTGGCTATTTTGGGTAAGTTTAGCTTCTGATGAATCGGATTTGCATTACACAAAAAATAAGTTTAAGAATAACTGAAATTAAGCGTTCGGATATCAAACCTGCGACAAGTTCTAATATAGTTTGCCAATTATTTAGATACTGAGCAAAACGCGTCATCTACTTACAGTACTTTTATGACGTAAAAATCTTACAGGAAAAGAAGCTTCCACCTAGAATTAATAAAAACAAAAAATTTGATCTTACCTGTAACTGTATCATCATAATCTAACAAATCTTCTTCTTTCTTCTTTAAATCTTCCCGGTACATCTCCTCCACACTCTTACCACTCTCTTTCTCAAACTCCTGTTCATTCAACAGCCTCTCTACTTCCGCCTTACTCTCCACGAATACTGCCAGATCTTTCATTACGTCTATGGTCGTGTGTTCATCAGTTGTCTTTGGTAGGGCGACGGTTATGGGATACCACTTGCGAATGCATTCCACGAATGTGAGGAAGACTTGTAAGTATGCGTAAAGATCTTTTTCGTAGTATTTATCACAACTTTGGACTAGAACCTGCAAGAATAGAATTAAATTAGGGTATTTGTAGAAATATTCAGAAGAAGAAAAACATTTTCTCTCCGAATATAAAAGATTATAAGCCGAGAGTTGACTACGTATTGTGTACTCTTTTGATGACCAAAATAGCTGCTGCAAAAAAATGGTTGATTTTTGTAAACCTGAAGATGTTTACTTTAAATAATTTAAATATCATAAATACATTTATTGTTAAATATCTGAGATACTACTTGTTATATAAGATATTTGTTTACAATAGTCTACAATAAGCTTTCAATTTCAACTATAAAAGTTAACAAGTTTTATCACTCACATCTTGTACAATCCCGTAGAGATAGTTCAATATACCGGAGTCGCTGTACTCCATCACCACAGACAGGATCTGCAACGCTGACTGGCAGTTCCAAGCCTGTGATACCATAATTGACATTATAACATTAATTTACAGTAGTTTTACAAGCCCATACCTATTATTAAAGTCAATTTATAGACGGTCATAGGCGTAGAATTAAAGGCGCACGGGTCGATCTTCAATGTTAAGCAACGCTTGTCGAGGTCGGTCCGTGGATGGGTGACCATCGCTCCATGCTATAATATTGGTACTTAGCTAAATCTGGTTAGGGTGAAACCTTGTTTTTTTGTTCCTAGTTTGTACCTTGATGGATAATCCTCAGTGAATGTCCTCCACTTTGGGGGGACGGAGGGGTCTGTCAGACTCCTACTGAGTAAAAACCACCCCGGTGTTCCATCTCACACATTCGCCGGGGTTGCGGGAACGTACGATCCTTCCGCAACCCCTGACTGGTGCAACGACCTCGGCTCGGGAAGGGAAGTGAGGAGTTCACTCCCCCCGCGACGTCAGAGGGGCGCGCGTGCAACACTACGCGCCACCACCTCGGGTCTGATGTAGGTATGGGGAGCTGGAAGAGGTCGTTGTCCACCATCTGCCGACGCCGAATGCGTCTGCTGCGGGCAGTGTGAGTAGACGAGATCTCCCTTTCCCTTTCCAGAACCTCCATCTTTCTTTTCTAATTCTTAAAAGTCATACCTTCTTGAGCCTCACAGTGACCTGGTGGGTGAAGTAATCGGCGTTCTGCTTGATGAGATCTGCGACGGACGCGTGCCCGCCCGCATACGCTATGTCGTGGATAGCCTTCAAACCCGCTAGGTGCAGCATCTCGTATTTACTGCCTGCAAAATATTATACTTGTGTTGACTCATTATCATCACCATTTCAGCTGAAAGACGTCCACAGCTGGACTCAGTCCTCCCCCAAGCGTCGCCACATAAACTAACAACCTTTAAACCTTTTGTCCAACAGTTGATTGATGATGATTGTGATTGTGTAGAACAATTGATCGCCACAGTTCAGTACAGGAAACGCGGTTCACAGCAGTTTGTTAAACCTTATTCGAAATTATTTTAATATTGCTTCGTTTCGTCAGAATTCAAATCATTGTAACTTATTTTATTTTTATAACACACATCAGTATCAGTCGCGAGCAGTGGTGGCGTAGTGGTTGCCGCCCCGACTTACGGGTTGAAGTTCGTGGGTTCTAACCCAAGCAGACGCATTACTTTGTGTTATTTATTTCATCACCACTGCTCTCAAAATGGTGAAGAAAAACATCATGAGGAAACCGGCATGTCCTAGAACCAAAAATTTGAAGACATGTGCCTACCACTCCGCACTGGGCCCGCGTAGTGGATTATAGCCCACTCCCTCTATGAGAGGTCCGAGTCCCAGCTGTGGGAACATTGAAAAAAAAGTTAATTAAAAAAATCAAAAAACCCGACTGCTTAAGAACCGAACTAAAAAGACGTAAACAAAAAGAAAATCATGCTGTGCAGTCGGAGGATACATATTCGCGAGTTGGCTGACCAAAACCAGACGTATCCTCCGACTGCACAGCATGATTTTCGTCTTGTTTACGTCTTTTTAGTTCACTTCTTAAGCAGTCGGGTTTTTTGATTTTTTTAATTAACTTTTTTTTATTTATAACTTTTTAGTTACTTTTTTTCGAATTTGGTACATATAAATATATAAGTACTAGCTGACCCGGCAAACTTTGTTTTGCCTAAAAAACACCAAACATTCATCTACCCAACACTACTCCACCTACCCAACACTACGCCACCTACCCTACCCTACCTACCCTGCCCTTCCTACCCTACCCTACATACCCTACTCTACCCTACCTACCCCACCCTACCTACCCTGCCCTTCCTACCCTACCCTACCTACCCTACCCTACCCTACCTGCCCTACCCTACATACCCTACCCTACCCTACCTACCCTACCCTACATAAGAACCTTCTCCCAACAATAAGGAACACAACAAAAAAAGAATAAACGAAATCGGTCCAGCCGTTCACGCGTGATGCCGTGACAACGGAAAACGGGTTTCATTTTTATATATATAGATTACATATTTTTGAAATCGCCATTGATACCCTACACGATGAGACAGGAAGGAAAAAAAAAATTGGGCCCCCACAATATGGCGCCCAAAATCTGCCATTTTTCTATCTTACAATTTTAATATAGCCAGTGACACTCGCAGGGTTCAGACAAATCGATTGACATAAGAATCATCGAAATCGGCCAACGCGTTTGGTCTCTGGAACGCCACATAGGAACAAACATACATACATACATAAACTGATAAACACATTACCCTCCTTCGGCAGTCGGGTAAAAAGGCTGTTGATATTGACACATCGGTATTGGTATTTTAATTGCTTACTAAGTCTCGAAGAAGTGTCAAAGTCGGTATTGCTATTACAAAATTAAATAACTTACCAACTCTCTCCAGTACCAAACAGAGCGTCTTCAGCAGATACGGCTGGTAGTTCTCCATGAGCCTCTTGGCCACCACGCCGACGCCTTCAGTGAGTAAACACGACAGTAACATGTTCCGCTGTGCGTCCCCCAGCGTGGGGCACTTGTTGGGGTCCGCCTGGGGTTTGGGGCGGGGGCTGCGGTAGCTTATGTCAGTGTAGCGGGTTTCTACTGCACCTTCGTATAGGTCTGAGAGAAACAGAGTAATTAAAATTAATTTGTAATAAATGGTCAACATTTTGGATTTGGAAATGCTAAAATTTTCGGTATCATATCAGCACCCTAGAAAAACACCAATTACATGAAAATTCTTGAATGTTAATTCAATGACATTTTCAGTATCACTGCCCCCAAAAATGAACAAAATTAATTAGTCCCGAGTCGAAACAATTTCCTGGCACCTTGGATTTTGTTTTTTACCTAATTTTCGGTATTAGCAAATTTAGAAAGATAAGTAGCAGTTAATATTCTTTAACCATTCCTCCGCAGAAATTCCTAGTTTGGGACAACTTTATTCTTCCAGATAAATCTAAAAAAAAACTAAAATGCTAGCATTGACTGAATTTAATAAAAAAGGGATCTATATTGTCTATGGTACTCACCAGGAACACTGTCCTTATCCCAAGCTCTGGGGTTGTATACAGAGACGTCTAATGTCTCCTCATCGGTCAGGGCGGGGTCATCAGAAGCCACTTCCAGAGGCAAGTACCACACATCTTCTTCTAAGTATGCGTCTAGGATTCGCTTTACGAAGTCTTCTCTTGAATTGGGCGCTAAGTAAAAACAGAAAGGAACTTTATTATGAAGTTGTATACGTTACTAACGACACGCCCTGACCTCGCACGGGCAGAGTATCTGGCCTCGCACGGGCAGAGTATATTATGCCCACGTGTTTTTTCTTAAAATAAGTACCTATTAACATACTTACACAAAACAAAAATGCGACCTTGAAAATTAAAAGTTTAAAATTTTTCACGATGTAGGTAAAACAAAACCAACAAAATTGCAACCTTCCAAAAACAGCCAAAAACAAAATAAATACATATTTAAAACTGTAAAATTCGCTTTAAAAGTCTGTTTATATACGGATACGCGCCCGTTATCGCTCGGCTGGACGACAAATATTAATTTTCGCACGCGTTATTAGGGTTCCTTACCCAAAGGGTAAAAACGGGACCCTATTACTAAGACTCCGCGGTCCGTCTATCTGTCTGTCCGTCTGTCACCAGGCTGTATCTCATGAACCGTGATAGCTAGACAGTTGAAATTTTAACAGATGATGTATTTCTGTTGCCGCTATAACAACAAATAATAAAAACCGAATAAAATAAATATTTAAGTGGGGTTCTCATACAACAAACGTGTTTTTTTTGCCGTTTTTTGCGATAATGGTACGGAACCCTTCGTGCGCGAGTCTGACTCGCACTTGGCCGGTTTGTTTATATTTTGCGATAGCTCTTAAGATATTCATTTAAATAATATGGTGTAAAGATATGGTGGCATAATGTGCATGAAACGCTTAAGGATACTAACATTATTTAAGTTCATATAGATTAATACTGTATCCGTCTAAATAGCTTTTCAATTACCGTATTGTAAGTGACCATTTTTTTTTAGTTGGATTGGGTTTAATAAGCTATCCTTAAAATATAGATATATGCCGTTGCGGACTTTTCTGTAGATCTATAAAATAGCAATATGGAAATACATTGTTTTGTTATTTCTCAAAGGGATTAGGCAGCGTTTTCGATGAAAGCACACAGGCAGCTTGACTTTTTTCGACATTTCCAACAATTATCGTTATATTTCAACCAATGTACACAAAACCTTAACAAATTATACACCTAAATTAAACGTCTATTGGTGAAAACCGCATAAAAATTCGTTCAGTAGTTTTTGAGAATATCGCGAACAGACAGACAGACATGGCGGGGGACTTAGTTTTATTATATGATAGTGATTTAAATGCAAGAAAAGAAGTTATGCATTCAACCACCATGTAAGGCCGAGTGCCCGAGGAGGCACAGGATCTGTTGTAACCCTACTGCGACCCTCACCTGCCGCCATACAGTTACAGATGTACACGAGCTCGAAGCCGCGCTCCTGCTAGAACAGCTCCAGCAGTCGGTCCAGCAGCAGAGACGCGCTCTCCGCCTGCCCGAGGCACAGGATCTGTTGTAACCCTACTGCGACCCTCACCTGCCGCCATACAGTTACAGATGTACACGAGCTCGCAGCCGCACTCCAGCTGGAACAGCTCCAGCAGTCGGTCCAGCAGCAGAGACGCGCTCTCCGCCTGCCCGAGGCACAGGATGTGTTGTAACCCTACTGCGACCCTCACCTGCCGCCATACAGTTACAGATGTACACGAGCTCGCAGCCGCGGTCCTGCTGGAACAGCTCCAGCAGTCGGTCCAGCAGCAGAGACGCGCTCTCCGCCTGCCCGAGGCACAGGATCTGTTGTAACCTTACTGCGACCCTCACCTGCCGCCATTCAGTTACAGATGTACACGAGCTCGCAGCCGCGCTCCAGCTGGAACAGCTCCAGCAGTCGGTCCAGCAGCAGAGACGCGCTCTCCGTCTGCCCGAGGCACAGGATGTGTTGTAACCCTACTGCGACCCTCACCTGCCGCCATACAGTTACAGATGTACACGAGCTCGCAGCCGCGCTCCTGCTGGAACAGCTCCAGCAGTCGGTGGTCCAGCAGCAGAGACGCACTCTCCGCCTGCCCGAGGCACAGGATCTGTTGTAACACTACTGCGACCCTCACCTGCCACCATACAGTTACAGATGTACACGAGCTCGCAGCCGCGCTCCTGCTGGAACGGCTCCAGCAGTCGGTCCAGCAGCAGAGACGCGCTCTCCGCCTGCCCGAGGAGGCACAGGATCTGTTGTAACCCTACTGCGACCCTCACCTGCGGCCATACAGTTACAGATGTACACGAGCTCGCAGCCGCGCTCCTGCTGGAACGGCTCCAGCAGTCGGTCCAGCAGCAGAGACGCGCTCTCCGCCTGCCCGAGGAGGCACAGGATCTGTTGTAACCCTACTGCGACCCTCACCTGCCGCCATACAGTTACAGATGTACACGAGCTCGCAGCCGCGCTCCTGCTGGAACAGCTCCAGCAGTCGGTCCAGCAGCAGAGACGCGCTCTCCGCCTGCCCGAGGAGGCACAGGATCTGTTGTACTCGCTCAGAGAGAGCCTCGTTGTCCAAGTGTCGGAACTTGCACCAGGGGGAGCCGGTGGGAGGTGGTGAGGTTACGTCTGGAGGAAAGGAATAATGTTTTAGTTTTAAGATTAGTTAATATTGCAATCTATGACTAAGGTCCGTAGTCCAGATCCTCGACTCGACTCAAACTCAATATTGGCCACACCTACCAATCAACTGCCAACCAATCACAACTCTCGAGTTTGGCATAATTATGATTCTTCAGCTTGATATTTGTGTACACAATAAAGCAACAGCCCATACGCCCCAGACGTTACTAAATTCTTTCTACACAAAAAGTGGTAGGTATTGAATGAAAATGAAAGCAAGTATGAGTATGTTCCAAGTACATGCTAACACTACTCAATTCCAATGATTTTGTGTTAAAAGAGCTTGGTAACGTTTGTGGCGTCTAGGATCTTGGACTTGAGCATATTAATGTAAAAAAAAAAGAAGTCTACCAATCACAACTGTCCATTTCCAAATTCAGTTAAGTATCATGAGGAGCATGAGCATCTGGAATACGGCAGGCTTATTACGTATCTTTTGCAAGAGCAATACGATAGCGATTTTTGCGCAATAATTGCTCTTCCATACAGAAGTTTTAGAGTAGTTGGCCGCTGAACGCCCAGCACTGACAGGTAGCCGTGCACCAGGTGAGCAGGTCCTGGTTGGATAGCTTGGGGCTAACGACGGGGCAACGCCTGCACATTTTCGAAGCTCAAAGATGACGTCAGCTGCTGAGCTCCTTGGCGGCGTCCTGCACTAAGGTAGGCGTATAGCAGGTCCAGGATAGATGGCTTACAGTCCGGTACATCTCTTATCACTAGGCCCCAAAATACAGGCCTAGCCCTAGTTTGGGAATTAGCATCATCATATTACATGTTACCTTGTGTCATATGTGTAATATTTTTATTTACCCCTTACTGCATGCTGTGTAAGCATAGTGAGGTCGGCATGTATAGCCACGCACTGCACCAACGCAGCGCACAACGCCTGCACGTTTTCGAGGCTGAATGATGACGTCAGCCGCTGAGCCCCTTTGTCGTCGCTCAGTACTGACAGGTAGCCGTGCACCAGATTCAAGCTATCCAGCTTGCGGGTGGAATCTGGGAATAGAAGAGGTATTTACAGTCAAGGTGAAGTGGGGCAAGCACAAAGCGATGGTTCTTTCTTTGCCCCCTCTATTTTCATTAAGTCCTTAGAGGTGCTGCATTCATATCGCGACAAACACACAGGTCAGATAAGTGGGACCCAACGCCGAAATTTAAAAAGAAAAAACAAATAAATACAAGGCCTGTCAAATGCACTGGCAGTTTTAACGGGGGTTAAAGTGTTCACGCACGCGCGGCTCCTATTTCTGTTGAGTTATAAGCATCTGTCACCAGAGATAATATAATACTAGCATACAGAATTACAGATGCCTCATCCCATACAAAATCTGATTAAACTGATATTTTTTTTTAAGAACTTCGATTGCGTTCGATTCCGCTCCACGGATATAGATGGTGTTAGCAGCGACTTGCAAGTAAAGGAAATACTTTTTTTTTAATACAGCGACGATTTTGTGTTATAGTATTTTTTGCAAGTTATTACAGTTTTATTGTATCAGAATGTGTTACAAAACAAGTTAAAAAAATCAAGTGGATACCTCAGAAATTTTAAACCGCGACATCTATTGGAAACAATTTTAAATGATACATTCAAATAATCTTTGAAATGTGAATTAACAGCCCAATATTCCTTAATTTTGTACTTAGTAGAGCCAATTAAAATAGAACAGAGTCAATTAAACAAGAACATATTTTTTTTATGATCGTCTCTAGAAAATCTTAATATTTCACAAAACTCAATAACAAATCGAAGCTTATCACGCCATCTAGCGCTATTTATTTGAACTTTTATATAGAAATTTTATTTCTTCACGTTGGGTGCCTATGCTGTCACGATGGGGTAGACCAATGGTGGGCAAACTATCTTAATGGGGGGCCAAAAAGTTTAAGAAATTTCAGAGGAGGGTCTGAATTTGATTTTTAAACATATTTCTTTGACCAGATATTGTTTTTTTTTAGGTTTTCCGCATTCACCTTTTTTTCTGCGTCATTCATTAAAGCATATTTGGTTTTAGCATGCTTGGTGTTAAAAAGGCGAGCGAGGTTAAAACCTTTAAATACCGCCAGTGCTTCTTGATTACATATAAGACATACTGGCTTACCGTAGTATTCTGTGCTACCTTTACCTATGCACCTATTATTTTACTAAGTAGACTCTACTTTATACTTCTAGACCGTCTACCCGGTAGACGGAGGCTTTATTCGCTGGCTTACGACCTTCAGGGAGCCACAGATATTATAAGAACTAAGAGAATGTAGATAAAGTATATTTGGTGTTCTTAAATCATAAGCGCACACTAAAGACACGAATAGAAAGTCAAGGCAATGTTAACCATAACAATATACAAATATACTTACCAATATTATTCATAACCCTGGGCAGACTATTGATGGTGGCGAAGAAGTTGTCACAGAGTGAGTACAAAGACCTGGTCCTGGCATCATCATGAGAGTTGGAGAAGTAAGTGCTGATCGCGTTGGCGGCGTACTCTGCCACCTCGGGGTACTCATCTTTGGAGAGCGAGATGAGAGTGTCCAGTGCTACGGGCACTGACGATGCTAGGCCACTGGAAACGATAATTTCATAGAATAGAATAACATTTATTTGCATAATAATAAAGGGTGTCTCAAAATGTGTTTCGTTTTTGTACTTAAAAAAAAAGGTACTAGAATTAGTTAAAACTTTGTTTATTTACTGTTGAATTAACGAGTTTTCCAATTTTGTTTATTAAAAACAATGTTTAGTAAATGTGCATCCTCCACTTCCTGACACTCAATTTTCCTGTAACTAAAATCTTCAATCACACGAAAAAAAGTGAGGGACAGACTGTTCCTTATCCTACCTTCCTTCTTCCTTATATAGAATAATGGCAGCCCAAATAGCCCAGATTACAAGCTTGCTGATATTCTCCTATGGGGCTACTTAAAAAGTAAAGTTTACAAACTAGTGCCACCCAACCTGAATGGTTAAAAGCAAGCAAAGACACAGACGAAATAAATAATGAAAATTTTAGTTCCAGGCCAAATGAGTGTCAGGAAGTGGAGGGTGCGAATTTACTTAATTTCGTTTTTTACAAATATAATTGAAATACTGCTCATTAATTCAACAGTAAACACCTTATTCACCAAAATCGGATGAATAGTTCAGGCGCTACGGAGGAACATACATAAAAAGACTGCTAAAATCATAACCCCTACCTTTTGGCTTCGCCGTAGTCGGGTAAAAAAGTACATATAAATTAGAAAAGTCACATTGGTACTTGCCCGGATGACCTCAAGCGCGAAAGGCGAGATCTTAGCCACTGGGCAACCACAAAAAAAAAAATGGAATGGAATGGAAAATTGGTGGTATAGTCGCTCGAAAACCTGTCACGTTTGAATGAAACTGGACTAGACACATCTGTTGCAGATCAGACGATCAATGGGTTGAACTCACTCACCCAGTGGGTTTTGTCCGACCCTCTAAATTTCCAGCATTTCAGTGAGAGAAATTTCAATAAATTCAATTTGGCCACTGAAATGTGTACCTTTTTCTGTAGTAGGTAAATAAAGTTCTATTTTTATTTTAATAACTGCGCGCTGCATCTTGCAGGCATCGGTATGAGCAAGCCGTAACTTGATTAAAACAGTTTTCAATACTCACATATCACATTCAAACATCAACCTTGAACAGTAAATAGCAATTTCTTTCCTCACTCTGAAATGTTCATGGGTTCTCAAACCGATTACATGGTTCGTGACAATTAATATTTTCCCACTGGCCACATTGAACCATTCTGGACTTCTTACTGGCAAGTTTTTGGGATCCACAACTGAAAGAGAAAGTAGCGGCAAACTATTAACTGAGTATGACGCAAATGTTAGGAAAAAAAAAGGTCTCGGTTCAAGAAGAAAAATTTTGAAAAATAAAATAATTTGTCAGTTTAGCAAGTGTTACCACTTCCCAACTTCTTCAACAAAAATGGTTTTCAAATTAAAATTAACAAAAAATTGGTATAAACATCCAATTCAAGTTGTAGTTGATTTTACTAATTAAATTCTCTAAAATTACTAATTACCCTTACTGCTTACTTCTAATTCCTTCCCTTTGAATACAGTGGCAAAGTCATCCACGGTGGGTTCGGCCTGGCTCATGAACTTATTGTTCATGGCTAGACATAATATGCGATGCATTGCGTCTATTGCAATCTAGAATAAAACGTTTAATTAAAAACTGTAACCTGACAACGGATTTCTTTTAGGGTATGGGTAGAGTATAGGTTACCCAGGCCATAATAACATACGTAGACTGCTAAAATCATAATCCTTCCTTTTGGCTTCGCCGTAGTCGGATAAAAATAGCTATGCTGTTGAAACTTGGTAAGTAGATGTATTCTGTAAACCGCATTAAGATTTTCACACAAAAATAGAAAAAAATACAATAAATTTTGAGGGTTCCCCATACTGAAACTCAATTTTTTTTTTTTCATCAAACCCATACGGGATATCTATGGTAGTTCTTCAAAAATGATATTGAGGTTTCTAATATGTGAGTGGTTGACCAAAAAGGGACCTGGAGGGATTGGAAACCGTTAATTTTTTTTTTTGAATTTTTTAATCTGTGGTCTTTTAGCTTTGTTTTGGTCTAACCAGAATATTTTTAGGTGCTGTAGTGTTTTTTTTATGATTTTTTTTTTTATTTTTTTTATTTTTGTGTTTTCTAAGACAAGAAACTGACACTAAATAAGTCGCCAATAACGTAGTAACCGCAAACACGTGTTGACACTCACTAACGAAGTCGCATACTGACATAAAACATGCCGCGCCCCCCGCCCGCGCACGAGTCGAAACTTGTTTCTACACGAAATTTCAAACGCGATTTACTCGAAATCAATTATTTTCCCTTGAGGTCCCTTTTTGGTCAACCACTCACATATAATTTAATAGTAGTAGTAGTTTTATATTTAATAGTTTGCGCGAGAGACACTTCCAAAGTGGTAAAATGTGTTCCCTGTAATTTCTAAAATAAGAGATTGATAAAACTAAAAAAAATATATGATGTAAACTGCCACCGAAAATTGGTTTGTACGAGATCTAGTAAGTAGTTTTTTTAATACGTCATAAATCGTAAACCGCAATTTACCAAGTACGGAAACCTTCGTGCGCGAGTCCGACTCGCACTTGGCCGGTTTTTTGATATATTTTTTTTTCCCCCTTTGTTTTCTGACAATAATCATCCAACATTCTGTATAATCAGCGTTTAAGGTTACACTAGTCGATCATTCTTCCATACAAACGTAGTCTGGCGATAACTCCACTGTTTGACGATGTACGTTCAAAATAAACAAGTGCGAGTCGGACTCGCACACGAAGGGTTCCGTACCATTATCGCAAAACACTGCATAAAAATCACGTTTGTTGTATGGGAGCCCCACTTAATTTATTTTATTTTAATTTATTAATCATTATTTTTTGAAGTAAATATACAACTAAACATTATGTGAATATTTCAAGCGTCTACCTGTTGCCGTTATTAATATCGAGCAAAAAACGGCAAAAATATCACGTTTGTTGTATGGGAGCCCCCCTTCAATATTTACTTTATACTGTTTTTAGTATCTGTTGTTATAGCGGCAACAGAAATACATCATCTGTGAAAATTTCAACTGTCTAGCAATCACGGTTCATGATATACAGCCTGGAGACAGACGGACAGACAGACAGATAGACAGACACACGGATCGCGAAGTCTTAGTAATAGGGTCCCGTTTTTACCCTTTGGGTACGGAACCCTAAAAATGATATCAATTTGTCTTATCATTATCTAGCCCTGTATGGAAACAAAAAAGTAAATGAGAAAAATATTTGAAAGTTATGAGCGTCGAAAGTTCCATATTTCAAGACTAATTTTAGCGAATCTTTGGGCGGAAATAAATACCATAAGAAGAAGGAAAATTGCAAAACGGCCACCATACAGGGATAGATTAGTAGTTCAACAATGCAAATAATTTTATTTTGAAAATATACATTTAGTCGTTTTTTCATGATATCTAGACTCCCAAAGGTCTGTTTATAAAATTTCGCGCGCTCGTTTTCTTCCTAAATCATCATCCATTTCGCTACAAACTTGCAAATGTGCTAATTCGTACGCGAACTAGCTTCTTACTGCATCACAGCATCTATCTCTTTCGCACGTGTTGTCGGATGAGATAGCAGGCATTTTAACCCGCGCACAAAATAGTTCATGCCGTCGAACCTTAGGGAACTTTAGGGGAACCTTAAAAAGAAAAAGGAATAAAACGCAGAATAGTCAGCAAGAGGGAGAGCTTCTGCTGATGCATCAATGTGCAGCCTTTCTCTAAGGACTACTTTCTCCACCGATCTCTGATTGTGCTAAGTAAGCGTCTCATTTGAAATTTAATTCAAACAATTTAAATTTTATAAACATTAACGTGCATATTCGTACGAAACGCTTACTCACACTCGTTTATACGAATACAAATATTATACTCGTAATAATAAAGTTCACATTCGTATGAACTCAAAAAAGTACAGTACAGTCTTCTGCTTCGCCTAAGCACGTGCTTTTGACGACATAAAAAAGATAAAATGCAGGAATTGACAGCCAATCACAAACCACAATCACAGCATGTCCAGGGTTCTCATTGCAGTTAGCAACATCCTGCAGTGCTGACATCACGCCGGGCAGGATCAGAGACAACATGTCTACTGCCAGCTGCTCTATGACCGGGTCCTTAATGCGGTAGTCTGTGGTTAGCACCGGGTGGGTCGCCGTGTGTGCTGTCACACAATTTAGGGCAGCCAATCTGAAAAGTGTTTGAGGATCATAATATATTGAAATGGAGCACTCGAACCGAGAACCGGAACAATCGAGTGTACGTTTAGGGAGGAATGAGTCAGAAAGACGACATTCCACATGACCAAATTTTTTTTTGTAAAACATTAATAAATTAATTAATTGCAATGCAGTCCTGGCTCTTGTACCAACTAAGAAGTACTGTACCATAAGAGCCTGAAACATTATGTGCTTTGTTTATGGTCGGGTACTGTCCAATCCACAAAAGAACAAGATTATTTAATTATTGAATGAAGACCTAACATAATTGGCTATTTGACAGATTTCATAAAATTATTGTAAAAAATTGTAAATATATTTTATACCTGTTACAAATATCTTTTTTGATAGATAAAAACTCTGTAGTTTGAGGGGCTCTAAAATATCATAGTATGGTACAAGTCCTACCTAAGTGGTCTATGCCTCTCCATCTTGGCGATATGCACGCACACATAGACAGCTTTCCCCATCAGAGGTACATGCGACTTCATCATCGTCTCTCTAAACTTGTTGTCTATGTTCAGGAGTAACGTTACCAAGCAGGTCATCACACTGTATTGCAGCTCTTCTGGTATTTCTGCAACTAATGTCATTGTGGCATATTTATAGTTAAAACATTATTGTAAATAAAACACTAATGACCACCCTTTCTTCTCCACCACCATCTACGAAACATTTCTAGTTATCTGGAAAAATCATTAGAAATCTGTTCCATTTCAAAAGCAAGACACTAATGACCACCCTTCCAACCAACCACTCAATCGCCAGGCCCTCAACTCTGTCTTTGCACAATGTTTTGTAGAGCGAAATTTTTATTTTTGTTTTCAAACATGTTTATTAGTGCAATAAAAAAAAATAGTATGTATGTTGGGCGCACGGTTGGCGCAGTGGTTGAGCGATTGGCTGTTGCGCAACGTGCCGCGGGTTCGATTCCCGCGCGGATCAAATATTTGTATGACCTACAGATAGTTGTTCCGGCTCTGGGTGTTTGTGTATGTGAGTTTAATGTTTGTAAACGCACCCACGATACAGGAGAAATTCCTAATGTGGGGCTAAGTATTTATTTTTTCTTAAATGTTACATACATTTCATCACTCTCATATTTCTTTTAACAAGTGTTTTTAGGGTTCCGTACCCAAAGGGTAAAACTGGACCCTGGAACTAAGACTCCGCGGTCCGTCTGTCTGTCTGTCACCAGGCTGTATCTCATGAACCGTGATAACTAGACAATTGAAATTTTCACAGATGATATATTTCCGTTGCCCCTATAACAACAAATACTAAAAACCGAATAAAATAAATATTTAAGTAGGGCTCCCATACAATAAACGTGATAATTTTGCCGTTTTTTGCGATAATGGTACGGAACCCTTCGTATGCGAGTCCGACTCGCACTTGCCCGGTTTTAATATCAAAATTTATTTGTGCAATAGAAAACAAAAAACAATATTATGTATGCATGTAGGATCACTTTTCTCATGTTTCTTCTGATAACAAGGCAACAAAGCCTCACCACCTAAATATTTGTGTTTACATGAAATTGCAATAGCCAAGAAATTATTATTGTATCAGCTCATAATATTGACAATTAGACAATCAATAACTAAATGAATGCATATTGATCCGTTGACCTCAGTGACTTCCAAGATTGTCGGCCGGGCACAATATACCTACATGTTTTTCATTCATCGTCAGGTCATTGTAACTGCACTTTAAATCTTAACTTGGACTGGAAACAAAATAAGGTTTTTTAACCTTTATGTTTCAGGCGTTTAAGGGCCTACATTCGCTTTAGTGCCGTAAAACGTTTACTTTCTAAAGCATACTCCTTAGGATATATGATATAGCCCTCGCCAAACTTCTTGGCCGCCCTGAAGATGGTTTACCGGATGCGCGAGGCACGAAACGGTGTTTTTGTATGATATTTTCTACTGCGCAGCCATTGTAGCCAACTTCAGGACGACCAAGAAGTTTGGCGAGAACTATAATAATGAAGAAATTCCAGCCATGAATTATTCTGTGTAACAATATTTTTTAAAATCCAAGTCGTTTTGGAGGAGTATCCAAAAGTAGCGAAAAATATCGTGTATTTTTTTTTTTAAGGAAAACTATAAGTTATGCGAAAATACCACGTTTCACAAATAATGTACATGAATCAATAATAAATTTAAATAATTGAATTTTTTTTTTTTTTTTTCTACCCTTTTAACCTAGCCGTTACCAAAGAGAATGCTTTAGAAAGTAACCATTTTACGGCACTAAAACGGAGCAAGGCCCTTATCGTAACATCACGACTATTTCCTCAAAGTTTGCGCAGGGGACGAGGGGAGGGGAGGGACTTGAAGAGGGGACGAGCCTATCCTATTGCCGTCAACGGGCCACAAAACCTGACTCCTCGCTGCTAATTATTACACATTCTATCCACTTGAGATCATCGGAGAATTTGAAATTTTTTATGCCTTCTCATTCCACGAATTTTTACGACAAATCGTTTACAGTCCAGGCTGTGCGATTGTGGAATGAGTTGCCGTTGTCAGTAAGACAAGCCCAGTCACTGGTTTCTTTTAAATACCTGGTTAAAAATCATTTCGTTTTACTCTTTTCACGCTTTTCTATTTCAATCAAATTTTTCATCATTATTCAACCCTTTTGCTTTTTTTATTTCTCCCCCTTTTATGAATTTCATGTCATATTATGTATGTATGTTTATATATAAGTTTATGTATAGTATTTATTATAGTTATATAATTTTGTACATATTTATGTTTTAATGTAATAGCAGTACACCGCAGACTACTCCCTTTTTTATTCTAAGTTCTTTCAGTCCATCCAAAGGTTGTCTGTTTGATATCGCTGTCAGCGATAAGACCGCCTTTGTACCCGTATAAATAAGATTTTCTTGTAAAAGAGATGTGTATAACTTTTTTGGTGTATAATAAAGTATATTCTATTATATTCTTATTACATTTTTGTTTATGACAAATTAAATGAAGCCGAGTACTCTTAGGTCTTTTTCTGCGAGGCTGTGGCTTCCCAACGTGAAGAAATCCTCGGAACAGTGAGGTCGCTCCGCGAAGCCTGTGAAGCCCCCAGGAAGCTTTTGTGCTTTTGGACGGAGCTAGGCTACTTTAGCCAGAACCCCCATGCACAACGGACCAATTGGGAGTCTAAGTGCGGAAAAGGCAGACCCTCTTCATTCATTCATTCATAGGTATTTGTATAGCTACAGAATCGCGATGTTACTCTAACGTTAAAAAATTTAGTAAAAGGCTAGTTTAATTTTTAAATTGTTCTAATTGAACAAGATGATTCCTCTTATTAAAGTCTCTTTTGAAATAAAGTTAAAATGGTAAGTTTCATGATTTAAGAGATAAATCATGGTATAGATTAATCAACCCTATTGAAGTGGTATACAGTGTTATGTTTGTTCTTATCAATAGAATTTATATTTAGTAACAGTATTTATCTACACTCACAACGTAATGTTCCAAATATGAATCACGTAGTGCAAGCAGAGTTATCATTTCAAAAATTGAAAAGTACTGACAAAAAGCCGAGCAAATTTTTAGTTACTTGCCAACAAAATAAATAATTAATTTGTTGATCTCCAACATATATGTGTATATTTACACACACACAAAATGTTGTCATCCTACCGAAAATATCGCACAAATTTGAAGAACAAATCCAGATGGATGGTAGGTAACCCTTGGTGCGAAAGTTAGTTAGATCATTTTTATGTTTACTTACTCATTCCAGGTCTTTTGTGATCAAAGACAATCTGCAGCAGTCCTATTTCTATCTTCATGCACATCTCAAAGCTGTTCACAGTGACCCTCTCAAGCATCACCCGCATGGAGTCGACCAGCCTCTGCTGTATGTCATGTTTGTTCCTGAAAATCATTAATGTATTTTAAATCAAGTAATTTAAACTGTCTACAGAAAAGTCATTCAAATCATGATATGAGGGAAAATTCAAAACTGCCTTTTTGTTGTTGAGCATGCGGCTCCATGCTTAGGCAGCGTTATTGGGTTTATCCAAATCGAGTTTCTCTGTAGTAGCCTGGAGACTGACAGAAAACATGGGACTTAAAATGTCTGATGGTAATTCATTTGTTTGAATTTAGCTGTAAAATGGAACAGATGCATTAATTTCGATACTAGAATCGGTCATTTGAGAAACAACATAAGTCAGTCATTCAAAACTTTTCAGAAATCTCAAAAAACTTGTTTGTTATTAAATTTTAATGGTCTTCTATTATGTATATTTAAATTGAAATCCAATAATAAAAAACAAAAAATTAAGAGAAAATTAAAAAAAAAATATATTAACTTAATATGTTGTTTCTCAAATGAATAGTAGTAGAATAGTTCAAGAAAGTCAGCATTTTCATAGTATTTTTTAAAATAAGTCGCCCTGTATCACAGACACATAATATTTACAATCTCAAAAACTATTATTATTCATTTAATTCAGACTGTGATCCATAATTAATGTTAGTAAAATGGCTTAAAGACTATATTAGTATAATCATATTTTGATATTTTCAATTGTTCTGTATTCTTTTTTTCTTTTCTTTTCATATATGTAGGTATGTATCATACCTGGAATATGAAAATATACTCTTTATCTTCTTTTTTTTCAAAATGTAAGCTTTAAAATATAATAACATTCAATGTTTGTTCCTTGATGACCACACACTGATTATTAATTAAATATGAAGTATACAAGACTGCAAGCTGTTTGTCCCGCCTGTCACTTGTAGATCTTTCACAGTTTTTGTGGGTAATCAGATAAGAAGCCAGGAAATCTGACACTAGTCTTGCCAAGGGTTATTGTATCACCCATTTACTGATTTGTGAAGATCAGATAGGCATACTGATTCCCAGCTGATTGATACTTGGGCTGAAAGCCATTCCCAACATGTTTGGGGATAAGGGCCAGGCAGATTGATTGAAGGAATACACAAGACTAGTGGGTTTTTCAGAGAATTGTTGTGTTTCAAGAAAAAGTAACCAAACAAATAAATTTGTTACTGCCAAAAACCTGACTTAATGTTGTTTCTCAAATGACCGATTCATTTAGTTCTTGCTTACTCAGTTTCACTTGTCTTCAAGTGTGAGATGAGTGGCAACAATAAATACTTTTGTATCTTCTGGGCAAAGTCGACATGTAAATTTGGTATGCGCTCATTATAGGCTTTAATGTGCTCCCTCGTAGGACAATCCATGAGGTCATTGCACACTTTTTGTATGCGCAAACATATCTCTTGGGTATAATGTTCGTCTGATAGACTTATACAGACATTCTTACTGAGGACTGAGTGCTCAGTTACTTTAGGCTCAGGATGTATTGTTGAAACCAAAGTTGTTTTAGGCTCAGGCTGTATTGTTGGAACCAAAGTTTGTTTAGGCTCAGGATGAATTGTTGGAACCAATGTATTTTCAGGCTCAGGCTGTATTGTTGGAACCAAAGGTTTTTTAGGCTCAGGATGAATTGTTGGAACCAATGTATTTTTAGGCTCAGGCTGTATTGTTGGAACCAAAAGTTTTTTAGGCTCAGGATGAATTGTTGGAACCAATGCTTTTTTGGGCTCAGGCTGTATTCTTGGAACTGAAGTTATTTTAGGTTCAGGATGAATTGTTGGCACCAATATTTTTTTAGGCTCAGGCTGTGTTCTTGGAACTGAAGTTTTTTTAGGCTCAGACTGTATTCTTGGAACTGAAGATTTTTTAGTTTTTGTTTTTGGTTTAGGATTTGGCTGTAAAATGATAAGAGATGTATTAATTAAGATATTTAGTTTTGCTTACTCAGTTTCACTCGACTTCAAGTGTGTGATGAGTGGGAACAGTAAGTATTGCTGTAACTCCTGGACTACTTCATCTTTTAAATCTGATACGCGATCATGAAAGACATCAATGCTATCCTTCGTAGGACACACCATAAGAACATCGCACACTGGTTTAATGCGCGAAAATGTTTCTTTTATTTCGCCATTCATTTTTGTTTGCATTATAAATCTATCACTGTAGGTAAATGCTATTTACCATGTTTGTTTATAGGATAAAAAGGTTCCAAAATAAGCGTTTGGTTTGCTATTTGGAAAAGATCGGCGAAACTTTCATTATTTCATTTATAATGTTAAAATATTCACGCTGAAAATAACAGACTCTTCTACCTTCCTTCCATTTGACAATTGACAATGACATTATCATTATTTTGACATTTGATTTTTATTTTATATCACATGACCACAGACCTAATACTCCTAGAGGGCTGATTAGACTTTTTAGATTTAAAACAAGTTGCAATGAAAATAATCAACTACAAACTAGAGTAGTTAACGATCATGATGGTCGTTTAAAATTCAGTATTTATGTAAATAATCCTTAGATAGTTTAAGAATTACTTACAATCTATAACTTAAACTAACATTTTATCATTATTTTTTATCAAGTGACTAAATTATTGCTAAACGACTCTGAGGCCCGAGACGGTCAAACGGTTTGATTCAAACACGTAGATTTTGGTTTGGCTTAAACCATTTTGATCGTTTACTAAACACCAGTTTGAAAGGTTTGAAGCTTATTTGCTGATGTGTACTAGTACATACGCAAGGAAATCGCGATCCTTGTTAAAGGACATTCCGGTTCATCAAAACGTAGGGTTGAATCAAACTGTTTGACCGTGTCGTGGACCATGAAGAGTTTAAATCATATATTCAATGTACTCTGTGGTTTAAATGTCAATCCTACTCACCTTTACGCCCGTAGAAGTAGCACACAGGTACAATAGATATACCATGGCCTGAATTAGGATATTTAATATTTTTATCGCGGTTGTAAGCTACCATATTATGGTATTTTGATTTTCACGCAAATAATATCTGATTACGAGACAAAAGTTACTTTTTATCCCATAAAAAGTCACGGTTTTTGCGGTACTTCGAAAAACCCATGATTCTATCTGGTGTAGTGTCCCAATCCCAAAGAATCACGGTTTTTCAGAATCAAAGAATCGGAAGCGAAAAAAATATGAAGTACAGCTTGGCAAAAAAGAGTGTGGAATAAATGAGGTCGCCACTATCGCACCTGTATACCCCGAAATACTATGACTCAACAGTTTTTGATACTTTTTATTAAATTTTTAGTTACTCTAACTACTCTTAGTACTAATAGGTAACAATAGGCAAGTAATAGGTGGGTTATTTTAGTTAACTAGTTAGTTTTATTTTTAGTTCCAACTATCACCGCGTCAGACTCTTTTTTGCCAAGCTGTAAGTTCATTTTTAAACACATTTATTGATTTTGAAGCGGTACGAAGTTAGCTGGGTCAGATTTCTAATAATTTTATAATTTCTTGGTGTACGAGTGAGTTTTCACGTTTTAACCCTACATTCGTTACAAAACTAAGATTATTTGAACGAAACGCAGTAAAATTTCAAAAGAGGAATTGTCAAAGTCAGGTGTTAAATTGCTCTCTGTCAAAGTGTCAAATAGAATTGAATGAAAACGAGAATGCGAATATATAATTAAATTACCTTAGATTTAATCATGTTTTTATGATTTTGTGAAGTGTGAGAAATATTCAAAAATGTTTACCTTGGTGGGACAGCGGGTCTTACATAAGTGCCTCAAGATTTTGAGGTTATCTGTTGCAGATTTCAGCAACTTGCCCGACATCAAGAAATTGAATGTGGTTAGGACGGTTGAAAAAACAATAGATCCAAGCACAAGCATCTTTATTGAAAGTCCTATACACGTAAAGATTCAGCCAATCGATGTGAATGACTTAAAAGCTCACGATAAACTGACCATGACACTGTACAGCCAAGGCAAAGATACTAGTGATTTTCAAGTAAAACAGACATCCAAACGCCTGGAATTGCTCAATAAGAATACCGCCTCGGACAGAAATGACGTGTGCGTCATCCAGGTACCATATCATTTGAATGTGCAGATCACAACATCAGATCATGCTTCAGTACATTTAGCTAGAATAGAAGGACAGGAGTTTGTTGTTAAAACGCAGAAAGGAACAGTTAACGTATCTGATCTGAAAGCAAAGAACATTGTGGTGGAGAGTATTGAAGGGGAAGTCAAGTCTGAGGGGAGGTTACAAGCAAGTAACATAGATTTAAAAACTGGATTGAATTCTGGAATCACCTGCAACAATATTATGGCGAATTGCTTTAATGTTGCGACCCATGCTGGTGAAATAGTTGTTAAATCTTGTTATAGTGATAAATCTCATTTTACCACATTAATGGGCAACTTGAAACTATACAGCCTGCACAGATCGGTGATGATTGATGTTATTCAGAAAGGCAACCTTCACATCACAGGTTTCTCAGGCAACCTACAGGCTTCATTAAAAAGTGGAGATGTTTTCATGCATGCTTCGCAGTTTACAGACAAGAGCAGTATTTTCATACATGAGAAAGGCGCAGTTCAGCTTCTTATGCCAGAAATATTATCAAACTTGCCTTCTACAAATTTAATAGCAGAAAAGATAACAGTTGATGACAAGATACTGAAGCTAGGACGGTTTATGGACGACTCGCACCCCAAGAGGTTTCGCTATGAGAAGGAGCCACATAATGAGTTGCACGTAGTTTGTAAGAATGGCTCAATTGAGTTAAAGGAAACAGACTTACCAGTTTACCTGTAGCAAACTAATCTGTTTGATATGAAATATGTACATTAGGTTATATTAGAGTTTATATTGTGTACCTTCATGATAGTGCTTGTTACTTTATTTTTAATGAACCAAACATTCATTATAATTATTAAATGAATTTTAACATTGTGATGACATGAGTTGATCATTTTGCTGATAAATTATTTTTGATTTCCTTAACATTCATTTCAAAATCATAATCATATGTAGTTTTTTCAATTAGTATGTATTGTATGTGTATAATAATGTTGTGTGTTTATATAGTTACTATGTGCAATGTTTAATTTAATATCATCATTGTTGTGTCTTCCATGAACCATACCAGAATTACTAAATGCATCATTAATTTCTCACTCTGAACTTTTGTGTGATTATTGTAATTGTTAAACTATACTGTATTACTATCTTTCTCTAGTTGATTATAAGAATTACTACCTACTACTGCCAAAGTAACATTTTTGTGTAATGCAATTAGTACCTACTATAGTCATCGGCACGTAACTTGGCAAGAGTCGTTAGATGCGCACAAGTCATTTTTTAGGTCTCTTTGGTTACCAAGCGGGACGCGGGGTACGTTTAGCACCGTTCCTCGCGCGCGATTGGTTGGTCAGTTGACACAAGGATCGACTGACCAATGAAATCGCGTCCACGTCCCGTTCGCTCTATATGATGGTTGGTCAGTTCGCGCACTATGCGCAAGTTTACCCCCACTACGCCAAAACCTTGCCAAGTTACGTGCCGATGACTATACATTAGCATACATTTTATTCATGCATTTATAACTAGCATTTGGAATAAGTGACTTAATTGACACACAGTATGGTTGTCTCAGCTCATTGAAGATATATTTTTGTAGTTCCTCTATAAGACATAGTGCATTTGCTTGTACCGTAATGTCTCAATATTGCTAGTCCTTATTAATTTATTAGAATTATTTAAATATTTTTTTAGGACTTCAAATGTTAGTAGCTATTCAACATTGTTATTTATTATGGTAGTGAATTGTTGAAGAGATCATTAAAATATTATTTCATTTTATAGTTATGTATTATTTGAATTTATCCTTTCACACATTTTATAATGTATTAAAATACTAGTTACAGTAAATTAATCTAATCCCTCAGTTATTTATTTGTCATATAATCATATATTTCCCAGTTTGTTTACTTTTTAACTAGGTAAGCGTTAATTGGGTACAAAGTTGATGAATCGTGAAGTGCGGGGCGCCGCCGCGCTGTGATAACGAGGCACTTTATATGCTGTGCGAGTGCGCGCGCGCGCCAGTCTTACCGCCAGCCGCACCCGCCATGCCGGCCTGCGCGCCCGAATACAGCCGCCTCGCGCGCTCCAACACAGAGCTAGTGTTCTCTCCGCGAGTCAAACGATGCTCGCATCAGCCGCCGCCCTTCACGGCGTTACGGCGATCCTTCTCGTCCACGTTCTCCTTGATCCCCGAGGAGCGCGCCATATCTCCTGAGCGGCCACCGCCGCTGCCGCGCTTCATCGGGATTATTACATGGGTCCCAAGGCTCATGCTACGACCTCTGTTCGCCATACTGAGTCTCATCGCCCACCCGGCCTGGAAGCAAATTCTGGTCGTCCTGCCTACGTTGTGGATCGCTGCCTCGTTATTCCTGTTCTGGAAGTGTGCACAGTGCCCTATTGGAGTTCTCAAGATGATTGGACGTGCTATTAGTTCAAAAAGCCAGAAGAAACCACGTACCGTGCTCATTAGTGGTGGAAGCTCAGTGCAAGCCTTACATCTGGCTAGAAACTTCCATTCGGCCGGCGCAAGAGTTGTAGCGTTTGAAATAGAAGGGCAATTTGCTTTGTTGAAATACTCTGCCGCAGTGGATAAGTTTTATACAGTGCCACGACCGAATCCGGCTGATCCTCTAGCCTATGCGCGGGCACTTAGAGAAATAGTGGAACGAGAGTCAGTGGTGTTCTACGTGCCGGTGAGTTCCACTACCCCGGCGTATTACGATGCGCTTGCAAAGTCACATTTAGAAGTGCTTGGATGTCAGTGCTTCGTGCCTTGCGCTCGCGACGTTGTTACATTAGATGACCCTTTGGAGTTGATGAGGGTATGTCGCGCTGCTGGCCTAGCGACGCCCCAGTTCTGGGTGGTGGCCAACGACGAAGATGTTCGTGCGTGGTACGATAGCGGAGCTTCTAAGGAGGGAAGACATTTTATTGCTAGTGCTGGCGCACGTGGCGCTAGAGACCGATTGCGTTTTGTCATGCCTGAAGACAAAGCCCAATTCAGATTCCCACGTGAAATCAGTGCGGAAAAACCGTGGGTTATTGTTCGGGAGCCAAAGGGAGAAAGGATTGTGACGTGCACTACTTTGAAAGAGTCGCGTGCTGTCAACAATGTTTCTTGTCGGGTGGATTCTGCGAGAAAAGGATTGGTGCCTCAAAGAGATGAAGAAGCTGACGCTTGGGTACAGCGATTTGTATCATTTCTCGCGCCGGCAAGGCCTATGACTGGACACGTGTCATTCAGACTTGTTCGCGAAGAGCAAACTACGAATGGTCACTCTAATAAGTTGGTGGCTATCGGAGCCCGAGTGGGAGTATCTCTACCGTATCTGTGCCAGGGAGCGGCACGTTGCGGGCATGCAGCAACTGTGGGCAAGCTGTTGGACACTGTACTGGATACTCGCGAGGCTCTATTCACATTCTGGGACCCGCTTCCATACTGTGCTTACTACCAGTCGCGTACGCCAGACGATCGGAGGCCGCCGCCCCCGGAACCGTGCAAGACGCCACCCAATGTTCCTCTCTGAGGTGTAGTGTAGAGACATCGTAGGAATTATTTATTAAAGACACTCAAGTACCTGAAGAGTGCGTGAGTGGGAGCTCTCTCGGCGTGTGCCATAGTTATGTCGCGCTCTCTGTGTGTTGTTTGCTCGTCTCGCTTGTTTTCAAGTGTGTGATCGAGGGACGATACGATATGTTGTAACTACTAAGTAGATATTTTAAGCAAATGTGTACCTACCTACAAAATGTAATGTTATGCCTACATTATTGTTAGGTTTAAGAAATAAAAAGAGGTCGATATTTTTAAATACTTTTTTTATTTTATTTATTCATTCAGGCGTTCCTTAAATAGCTTGTAACATACACAAGTTTATAAGGACATTAAGACGCAAAAATATCTATTATAATATTCATCGCATTGAGTGGAGTTTTATCTGGCAATGTACTTTGTCAATATACCAACCTTATTTAGGTAACCTTCTTGATTGTTCAAACAAAAATCTGTATCCAAGAAAGTATACTGTTTATAAAAACAGCCAAGCAACCGTTGATTACACTTTTTTATCAGCAAGCCAGCACGTTAATAGATGTTATTTTTCCACAAGATCTGCGGGGAAAAGTGTGATCTATGGCCGGGCGCGGGCGCCCCCAGTGACCCGGACGCGATAAGCGCTATCTCCTCAAGTGCACTACAATTTATAATAATATACTTGCCACTTATCGGGTTAAATGGACAAACACCATCCCTAAGATGTGGGTAGGCAGATTGCTAAGGCAGGTGTTTGGCTACAGAGGATCTGCCGGTTTTATTTCGCCATGAAGAATCTACTTATATGCAGTAGGTACTTATATACTTTTCATAGTAGGTAGTTTGATTAGATTGACCAGATTATATTGAGAAGGGTCAGTCTAGTATCAGCTAGTCGAAATAAAGCAAGACTATTATCAATGTTGTCGAGAACAACATTGATAATAGGTACAACATAAGTCTTGCTCTGTCTACTGTGTGGGTTACAAATAAATTATTCCTCTTTTTTATTATGTGCATCTAAAGACACGCTGGGACTCGAACCCAGTCATGTTCTTGGGCACATTTGTAGAGATAAAGGTAAAGATCTAGGTAAACCTAAAACATTACCGGTCTTCTGTTAGCCATTATTGAAAAAAATAAATACCTGCTTTTGTAAGACATCATTTTAGGTACAACTATGATGGGCGCTATATAAAACAAAACTTCGCTAAAGATATAATACCTACTATTCTATGTTATGGATGGTCATTATAACCGTACTGCTGTTGTTACCACGAGCTCCACCAACAATATCAATGTAGGCACGCAGTTTTGTTAAACCTAAGTACACAAATATCAACTTGATGCACTTGAGTCGATTGACAAACGGGCAACGATGCACTGGTCGCCTCAAAGTTCCAGAGCCTTGAATATCGACGCCAAGTGGCCAGTCTGTCGGTTTTTATCGGTTACATTTCGGGGAGTGTGCGATGGAAATGCACAATTTGATTCCGCCTAGCCCTTTCCATCACCGGGCAACTAGACGTACGGCAATGCGCCACCGGTACATGGTGGAAATCCCACCCATACGTACTAAGCGTTTTGCGAATACTTTCATTGTACGCGCAGCTAAGGAGTGGAATTCCCTGCCAGCGTCTTTGTTTCCTGATAGCTACAACCTTGGGGTCTTTAAGTTAAGAGTGAATATGTTACTTCTAGGCAAGCGTGCTTCACCGTCAAGGGCGGATTTAGGGGGGGGGGCACGGGGGCACGTGCCCCCCCCAGACGGCATTTTGTGTACTGTGGAGATTCCATCACAGTACCTACATACTCAGAAGCAAATCAAATTACAGAGTTGTTAAAATATATGAATAAAATAACAGAAAGAAACTATTCACCACTGCACTGGAGGATGTCTTCAAGGTTCTAGACTGGAGAAACCGATTCGCCGATGATAAAGCTGTCATGGAGGACCCCAGTACAATGCTCGATGACCAAAGTAGAGCTTCCGAAAGAATGGCTCCAAAAATGAACATGGACAAACCAAGGTGATGCGCTCATCTCGCACCCACTCCTATCAAGATCGGTGGCTCCACAGCCGAAGCCGTGGACGACCATGTCTACCTGGGACAAACGGTCCAGTTAGGCAGGTCCAATCTCGAGACCGGATGGCCGGAAGCATCGCTGTTCTTCGAAGGTCGCAGAGAGCGATGGCCGTCAGAGTCATTAGGGGGTATCGCACGATCTCCTACGAGGCGGCGTGTGCACTGGTCGGATCCCCGCCCTGGGACCTGGAGGCGAAGGTACTCGCGTCACTATATCGGAGGCGCGAGGAAGCGCGGGCGCGAGGAAGCGCGGGCGCGAGGCGAAGGGCTGATGCAGCGACATATAGAATTGCGTCAGTCTCAGCTTCGTGAGGTCCTGGTGGCGGAATGGCGGGACAGGCTTTCACGCCCTACCGCCGGCCTCATTACCATCGATGCGGTCCGGCCAGTGCTCGAGCGCTAGCTCGGGAGGAGGCACGGCTCCCTGTCGTTTCGGGTGACGCAGGTGCTCTCGGGGCATGGTTGCTTCGGGAAGTACCTGTGTCGCATAAACAGGGTGCCGGACGCCCGGTGTCACCACTGCGTCGACTGCCGGGAGGACACGGCGTGGGATACGCTGGCAGAGTGTGCCGCTTGGGAGGAGCCACGCCGTGCCTTCATCTCAGAAGTAGGCAGTGACCTGTCGCTACCGGTCGTAGTCGAGTCTATGGTCGGCAGCAAGGAGTCCTGAAGGAGGCTGAGGAGAGGGAGATTTCATCCACTCACCCGATCCGTAGCAGACGCGCCTGGCGTCAGCGGAGGGCGGACAGCGCCCTCTTCCGGCCCCCTTAAATGGGTCCAAGGGCGACGGACTCGGGGACATCCGTCGCCCCCCACACATCTGGACCCGAGGTGAAGGCGCGTAGTGTTCCACGCGCGCCCCTCTTAGACGTCGCGGGGGGAGTCAAACACATCACTTCCCCCCCAACCCGAGATTGAGGCCCGGAGGCGGGGATGCCCTCCGCCCCCTCCCCCCAGGGCGGAGGACATCCAATGAGGATTTTCCACACCGGAAAAAAAAAAATGGTAACCGTCCTAGCGTGATTGAGAACCAGGGTTACCGACATAGGCCGAAGAATTGCCACACTTAAGTGGCAGTGTGCAGGGCACATTGCTCGCAGAACAGATGGCCGATGGGGCAGAAAAGTTTTGGAGTGGCAACCGCGAACCGGAATACGTTGCGTTGTTGTGGACCAAAAGCCTGGTGAAGGTTGCGGGCATCCGCTGGAAGGCCTATGTCCAGCAGTGGAAATCTTTCGGCTGATATGATGATGATGAACAGAAAGAACATGAGTGAAACTCTTGTCTTTCATAACCCTTCCTGTACATACTTGAACTTGTAGAAATTAACATGAAGTATGATACTTCAAGTTTATTTCTGACAGTTATTGTTGATTTTTTTGCTGGTCCGCCCCTTGTGCCCCTCCCAGAAAAAAATCCTGGATCCGCCCTTGTTCACCGTCGACCACATCATCGCTTAACATCAGGCGAGATAGTGGTCAAACGCGAGCCTATCGATAAATAAAAAAAAATAAAAAAAACTGCCCCATTCCGGTTTACTCTCCATCTCCTTACGATTGTAGATCTATTACTATGTTTCATACGATAGAGCAGTTGTTTGTCAATGCGGAACTAAACTTATTATGTTGAACTATTGATCTTTGTATTAATTTAACAAACATAATACATAATATTTATTTGCCTTTATTATACATACGTAGGTACAACTTAAACGTAAATTAAGTATGTATAGTTCTCGCCAAACTTCTTGGCCGCCCTGAAGTTGGCTACAATGGCTGCGCAGTACAAAATCTCATACAACACAGCACCGTTTCGTGCCTCGCGCATCCGGTAAACCAACTTCAGGGCGGCCAAGAAGTTTGGCCAGAGCTATATGCCTAATGCATCAAGCCAAGTCCAAACACCACCCCTCTATCTCAGATCAAATAAAAAGTCAAGATGGAACGTAGCAAACAATAAGGTGAAGCCGGTTAACCCTACGCCTTGCCGTATAAATACACAATTACACGCGCACACGTGCGACGAAACTACCCCTTAGTTTGTCAGTCGAGCTTTATTATTTGGTCTGTGAGCTCGAATGACAAGCTAAGGCGTAATTAATTGTGTATTTGTACGGCAAGGCGTAGTTTGAACCGGCGTCACTTTGTTGTTTGCAACGTTCCATCTGGACTTTTTAGGGTTCGGTACCCAAAGGGTAAAAACGGGACCCTATTACTAAGACTCCGAGGTCCGTCTGTCTGTCTGTCTGTCACCAGGCTGTATCTCATGAACCGTTGATAGCTACACAGTTGTAATTTGCACAGATAATGTATTTCTGTTGACGCTATAACAACAAATACTAAAAACAGAATAAAATAAATATTTAAGTGGGGCTCCAATACAACAAACGTGTTTTTTTGCCGTTTTTGCGATAATGGTACGGAACCCTTCGTGCGCGAGTCCGACTCGCACTTGGCCGGTTTTTATTTGATCTGAGCCCTCTCTATCTAATTATGAGAAAATAAATCACTGTGCCTCTACAGAACACTATCCCGAATAACGATTGAAACTGTATTTAACTTAACATTATGCTGTATGTATATGTTTACGAGTAGGTCCACCGCTTTAGTGCCGTAAACGGCTACTTTCTAAAGTATACTCCTTAGTAACGGCTATATTAAAAGGTTTGAAAAAAATGTGTAGGTAGGTATTTATTATTGATTTATGTAAATTATTTGTGAAACATATTTATTTCGTGTACCTAACTAATATTTTTGCTTTAAGCAAATTTGCGAAAATAATATTAGGTACCTAGTATACCACAAAATGTAAAAATAAAAACAAATATTTTCATTGCCTGGCGTTTGCATCAGACAAATTACTCATGTAGAGACATCTTGAAGTAAAAATAGCGTGCAATGTACGATCCAAGTATTTTTATTTTTAAATTCAGCATCCGAATTGCTGCGTCGAATTTGCACTGTAATGTTTCGATTCCCCAAAGGTTATTCACCGATATTTCAATAATAATATTGGCCTCCTGGGGAGCTGTGGTGTCCCAGTGATAACGGCCCCGAGTTTACGTGTCTAGGTCGTAGGTTCGAACCCGGGCATTCGCTTTACTTTGTGTAAAATTATTTCATCACCATTGCCTTAGATGAAATAAGGCTAAATGTATTTATGTTCGTGTTTTGAAGCCATATGTGTTTGAAATACTAACTACAAAATACCTCAGCGTCAGGTATTTGAAATACCAATTACAAATTATATTTTAAGAAGTAACTGAATTATATAAATACCAAATAAGGATTTGTATTTCAATTACAAGTAATTCAAATATATGCCCAACCCTGTATATAAATAAATAAATATTTCGATGGGACGGCAATCCAATACAACCAGAGATCGTGCAGACGCAACGGCTTCCGACGCATAGGTATACGGCATATGAGATATCACAGTAGGAGGCTACTTCCAAACTCCTACTTAACTCAAAACTTTATATTGGAATAACCCAATAACACTTCGTGCGATCTGGGAATCGAATCCAATACCTCATACTCAGCAGTCATGCGATCGCAAGCAAGCGCTATTGAGTCGAGCATAGTCCTCGCCAAACTTCTTGGCCGCCCTGAAGTTGGTTTATCGGATGCGCGAGGCACGAAACGGTGCTATTTTTGTATGAGATTTACTACTGCGCAGCCATTGTAGCCAACTTCAGGGCGGCCAAGAAGTTTGGCGAGGACTATACGTAAGAGGGGCAAAAGATATAGGTGACTACGTGATTAAAGTCTCCGCCAGAAAACAAAAAGTCATTGATGCGACTTCTGCTAGAAAGTATATTTACTAAACTTGAAAACATGTTTTTTTAGGGTTCCGTACCCAAAGGGTAAAAACGGGACCCTATTACTAAGACTCCGCGGTCCGTCTGTCTGTGTGTCTGTCTGTCACCAGGCTGTATCTCATGAACCGTGATAGCTAGACAATTAAAATTTTCATAGATGATGTATTTCTGTTGCCGCTATAACAACAAATACTAAAAACAGAATAAAATAAATATTTAAGTGGGGCTGCCATACAACAAACGTGATTATTTGCCGTTTTTTGCGATAATGGTACGGAACCCTTCGTGCGCGAGTCAGACTCGCACTTGGCCGGTTTTTTAGTTTATTGGGATATTAGTTAATTTTGGTCTTAAATGTAAGGTATAGGCGTAGAACCATTGTATCCGTTTAAATCATGTATCACGCGCGTTTGTGAGATATTAACACATTACTGAATGCCAAGTGAAAGGGTCAAGGACGCCCCTTACCGCGACACGTTTGTTTTGATCGTGTTAGCGACACTGCCTTTACATTTTTTTCGTATCGTTTTGAAATATTGGAATATATTGGTAGACAGATGTTGACGACTTTTATTTTTTTGTTATCTGACGGTGACTTTAGGTGGCTTACACAGCAGCTCTTATCTAAAATAAGCAGAAAAATACCGTAAGTTGTTTGTCAAGTAGGCAAGTAATCTATTAAAGAACTTTGAGTCGCTGATAACAATTTCTTCGCGTATTTACGACTTTCTTTATCTGTATTAAATATAAAGAAATTAAATGAGTCAAGCAGGTATATATTAAGATAAGAAAAGGAAACGAGAAAACGATAAGTCTTTCATAAAATTATGGGAGCAATCATTGCACTACTGGTCATCCAAGCAGGCTTTGCAATAATGCGTTACTTAAAAGCTCTATGAAAAACCACAATCGCAAAATACTGGGCGTCGCCAAGGGGATACAGGGAGGTTGTCCCCCCCTAGAGATAAAAAAAAATGCCAAACGCAAAAAAGCAAAGTCCTTAGTCCACTCACTTAACACATTTAACCGTTGATACTCGTATTAATTATCCTAAAAGAAACAAAAATCTTCTTTCCTGAAACAAGAAAGAAGATTTTTGTTCCAACTTGTTTCCAACGGGTCGCTGGCCCACTCCGCTGAGGAGAAGGCAAATTTATTTGCCTCTCTTTTTGCGGAATCTTCACGTCTAAATCCTGGTGACGCGCGGCCCCCTCCTTCTTCTGATGGATGCGAGACGAGTATGTCGGACATTCGTATCCATCAGAAGGACGTCCGTAGGGTGCTGCGCAACCTCGACGTGAACAAAGCTAGCGGCCCTGACGGAATACCAGCAATTGTTCTTAGAACCTGTGCGCCTGAACTGTCTCCGATCTTGACATGCCTATTCCGCCTTTCGTATGAGGCTGGAAAAGTGCCGAATGCTTGGAAGCAGGCTAACGTACAGCCCGTGCCCAAGAAGGGAAGTCGAGCTGACCCGGCCAACTACAGACCCATATCTGTAACCTGCATACTCTGTAAGAGTATGGAACGTGTACTTAATATTAAGCTCCTGGCATACCTAGAAGCAAACGATATCCTAAGTGACCGCCAATACGGCTTCCGCCGAAATCGGTCTACTGGGGATCTTCTAGCGTATGCCATTCACATCTGGATTGAGGCCATTGAGAGGCACGGGGAAGTGCTTGCCGTCTCCCTAGACATCTCGAAGGCTTTTGATAGGGTCTGGCACGAAAGCCTTATTGGTAAGCTTCCTTCATTCGGTTTGCCCGGTGGTCTGTGTGATTGGATTGCAGACTTCCTGAGAGATCGGTCCATTCGAGTGGTTATCGATGGCTGCTCGTCGGACCGCTTGGATATTAATGCCGGGGTCCCTCAGGGGTCGGTGCTCTCAGCAACTTTGTTCTTGCTGCACATTAACGATCTGCTAAAACCCGGCACCTTTGGGTATGCAGACGACAGCACAGTTGCTGAGAGATACGTGTCCAACGCTCGTGCTACCGGGCCTCAGATCCAGTCTCTCCGTGAGGCCATGGTGGAGCGCTTGAACCTGTCCTTGCAGGCAGTCTCCGAATGGGGCGATGCCAATCTGGTCAGGTTTAATGCTGCTAAAACTCAGGCGTGTCTTTTTTCCGCTAAAAAGAGCCAATTTCACGTAGCTCCAACTATCCGAAATGTAACCGTGCCAATAACTGACCATCTTGAGCTTCTTGGCGTTACGTTGACATCGACGCTCAATTTTGGCCCGTACATTGAGGCAAAGGTTCAACTGGCTGCCAAAAAGCTGGGGATACTTGCAAAGGTGAGAAGGTACTTCACGCCAGAACAGTTTGTATCAAGCGCAAGTTCGATCATGCATGGAGTACTGTTCTCATCTCTGGGACGGATCAGCCAAATATCAGCTTGATGCACTAGAGTCGATTGAAAAGCGGGCCAAGAAGCTCATCAGCGATGAGGCACTGGTTAAGTCAAAGCTCCAGAGCCTTGAACATCGTCGCCGAGTTGCCAGCTTGTCGGTTTTTTATCGGTTGCATTTCGGGGAGTGTGCGATGGAATTGCATGATCTAATTCCGCCCAGCCCGTTTCATCATCGAACTACCAGACGTACGGCGATGCGCCATCGGTACATGGTGGACATCCCACCCATACGCACTAAACGTTTTGAGAATACTTTTATTATGCGTACAGCTAAGGAGTGGAATTCCCTGCCGGAGTCTGTGTTTCCCGATAGCTACAATCTAGGGGTCTTTAAGTCAAGAGTGAATAGGTTACTACTAGGCAAGCGTGCTCCATCGTAGACCACATCTTCGCTTACCATCAGGTGAGATAGTGGTCAAGCGCGAGCCTATAATTGATAAAAAAAAAAAAAAAAAAACAGGAAAAGCGTTGAAAATTTTGGTCGCTCTACCGTGCACAACGTGTACAGTAGAGCGATAGTTTATCAGCCTAGTGATACTAAAAACGTGGTTTAGACGCACTATAAGGGCAAATCGCCTCAATGGTCTGCCTATGATGTGTGTACAAAGAAAACGTACAAGATATTCATAATAAAGTGGTCGAGAAGTTTACGCTTACGAAGGTCGCTAAAGCGATGTTTATGTTATTTAGTCGTAAGCCATAATTTAGTAAGTAGATGTATTTTAGTTTAAGTTAGGGTACGATGGAATTGACATGCACTTTTGTTAGGTTTTTCTTTGATAAATACATCTTTTATTTGTTAAGAATTAAATTATTTATATTTAACATCAAATAGTACTTAAAAGTTGTTAAATTGATTATCCTAGAAAATATTCGAATGTCAAATGTCGTCACATCGGATGACGGTTGTCGATTGGAGGGGGATTGTTCGGACACGAGGCGCGTGGAGTCAGTTCGTCAGTCTAGTCTGGGCGGGCTTGAAAGATTGTACTGTTGACCTAAGTGGATATATTGTATGGAGTTGATGGTAACTTAGTGTGAAATGGTAAATAAATAATAGTTCAAAGTCCAAACTGTGTGTTATTGCTGAATTACCAACTACACGTAAGTATTATTCTATTCTTGAGTATTTTTCTATCCTACTGACCTACCGCTTTGTACTAGCTCTGTTGGCTATCTAGTGATCTATTACACTTTATGTATAAAAATTCCTTAATTAAAGAAAAAAAAAGTTGAACTGACCCCCCCAATAAACCCCCGAAGATCGTGTTTTACTTAACTTAAAGAAACAATAAAAAAAAGTTGATTAAAAAAATCAAAAACCCCGACTGCTTAAAAAGCGAACCAAAAATCTGACTGAAACCAGATGTATCCTCCAACTGCACAGCATGATTTTCTTCTTGTTTACGGCTTTTTGGTTAGCTTTTTAAGCAGTCGGGGTTTACAATTTTTTTAATCAACTTTTTTATATTTTTTTTTAAATTAGTTTCTTTTAAACAAATAAGTTTTATATATTTTTTACCTCTTAAAACTCTTTATTTTGATACCCCAAACGATGGTAAAGGAAGAAAAAAAATTTGGTGCCCCACAATGTGTCGCCCAAAATCCGCCTTTTTTATTTGTAATTTTTATGTAGCTAGTGACACTCGCAGGGTTAAGACGAATCGATTGACGTAAGAACCATCAAAATCAGCCAACGCGTTTAGTCTCTAGAACGCCACATAGGAACAAACATACATACATAGACTGATAAACACATGGGTAAATCCTTCGGCTGTCGGGTAAAAAAGGATCCCACTAGAAAAAAAAGTTAAAAAAAAAAAAAAAAAAAAAAGTTTATAATTGTCAATGGGAGGGCGTATGGGTAAGTTTTGCGCTACCGGTGCAGTGTAAAGATTCAAGTGCTTTTGACTGTATTTAAAATACATATTTGTACCGTCGTCCATATATAAACTTGCTCACCCACTGGGCCATCGGCTGGCAAGGCCCTTGGCTGCTGGTCGGGGCAAAACTTCGATGTCGAACTTTCGAAAATGATGCAAAACTTTTCGTTAAAAAATACCTAAACAAACACAAAGAGAGTTAAGTATTTGCAGAAAAACTGGGTCATGGACATTCGCAAACATAAACAGTTATTTTTAGTGTACCTCGAATGTTTGATTATGAATGTGTTTCATATATCGTGAGAGTACCTACACAACAAAAGAACTACGTCCTGCAGGGCCGGATTTAAATTTGTGCCGCCCTGGGGCACTGAAGAAAATGCCGCCCTATGACTTAAATTTTATTTTAATAGTTTTGATATCTTATTTTTAAAAAATCATCCAACTGAGGAGTTTTACTCAAAACCTCTTGCTCCTTTTTACTTTTGTCCAAAGCGCGTTTTCGGTACTCATATCCACTTAATTTTTTGCGTCCATCAGCCATATTCAAAAAATAATTTCAGATTTATGCTCAACAAAATTGAAAGTCTTTGCAGGTTATAATGTGATTTTTTATTTCGTGGACTAATCTGACATTTGGGGGTTTGTCACTTTATCGTTACATTAAAATAGTGTCGTACCCTAACTATCCTGAGTGATCGAAAGTTAATCGAAAATCGAAGTAGATCGAAAATGAAACTTTAAAAGAATTAGTTAATTATATATTGTACAGAAAATTTTATCTCACTTTCCAAATTTTGCCGCCCTAGAAAATTTGCCGCCCTGGGCACTAGCCCCGACTGCCCCTAGTATAAATCCAGCACTGACGTCCTGCCTTGTCGTGAAATGCGTTATTCTTTTTATTATTGCTGACAGGCTCACGTTAGAGCACTATCTCACCTGTGCCCTTAGTGCGAGTTTTTTACTCACGCTCAATCGCGTTAACGTAAACGATTTCTTATGTCAAAATGTATTAAAAAAAACAGGTGTTGCCTTGCCGTCACCAGACGGCGCTTATCCAGTTTCAATACAAATTGGCGTTAACGTTAACGCGATTGAGCGTGAATAAATTCTCGCACTAAGGCCTCTGATGCTAAGCTATGATGTGGTCAACGGTGAAGCACGCTTGCCTAGAAGTAACCTACTCACTCTTGACTTATAGTCCCCTAGGACCTAGGGGACTATAAGTCAAGGCCTAGGGTCTAGGTTAAACGAGTAGCTATCGGGAAACACAAACTCTTTCAAGGAATTCTACTTCTTAATCTTAGTACGCACAATAAAAGTATTCCCTAAACGTTGAGTGCGTATGGATGTTCATCATGTATCTACTGATGGCTCATCGCTGTATGTTTTGTAATCTGATGATGGAATGGGCTAGGCGGAATTAAACCGTGGATTTCCATCGCACACTCCCCGAAATGTACCTAGTACCTACCCGATAAAAAAAAACTACTTTACAAAAAATACTACCGATTTCCAAATAAGAAACTACAAAGTGAAAAATAACTTTATTTTTGGAATTCGGTGTCTTTGGTAGGTATAGGTACCATTTTTTTGCGTTTTGTAAAAAATATTTTTTTATTTTTCACTTTTTAGTTGGCTAGTGGTACTTATAATGCCAGAATAGATAACCAGAATATCATGAAACTGAACATAACCGGTGAAATGAGAGTGTATCAAGGTGAATTGTACTCATCTGCGTACCCCTTTAGAGTGTACTGGCATGATGTTATGTTATTTTTTTTTATTTATTAGTTTACCCTCGCACTGGAACGCCTTGCAGCAATTACACCAATGGAGCACAATCTTATAATAAACTCGCTATAAGTCCACGATGTTTTCCTTCACCGTTGTCAGCAATGTCCAAGATAAACTTAGAAAGTACATATGATTTGAAAAAGTCACATTGGTACTTGCCCGGATTCGAACCCACGACCTCAAGCACGAGAGGCGAGGTCTTAGCCACTGGGATACCACGACATGTTATGAAATGGTATACACAATAAACAGACATGCGATTGCAGCAATTTCGAGAGATTTGCCGTAATTTATTGAAGAGTTCTATTATATATCTCCGAAGTTCTTCATCAGATCTTCGCCAAATTACAATGGGACCAATTTTGGAACATACTCTTTCAAAGAATTTTCAAAATCAGTCCACAATTGACGGAGATATCGGTGAAAATACATTAAAAAAAAAACATTCATGAAGTCGAATACAGTATTTGTAGGGTTCCCAAGGGTAAAAACGAGACCCTATTACTAAGACTCTGCGGTCTGTCTGTCCGTCTGTCACCAGGCTGAATCTCATGAACCGTGATAGCTGGATAGTTGAAATTTTCACAGATGATCTATTTCTGCTGCCGAACATTTCTGTATAACAACAAATACTAAAAACAGAATAAAATAAATATTTAAGTGGGGCTCCCATACAACAAACATGATTTTTGTGCCGTTTTTTGCGATAATGGTACGCAACCCTTAGTGCGCGAGTCCGACTCGCACTTGGCCGGTTTTTTTGGTAAGTTGGTTAAAATACCAACAGGCTGATTGCAACTCGGCGTCGATGTTCAAAGCTCTGGAGCTTTGACTCGACCAGTGCTTATTGCCGATGAGCTTCTTGGACAATTTATCAATCGACTCAAGTGCATAAAGCTGATATTTTGCAGATCCGTCCCAGAGATAAGAGCAGTACTCCATCCATGATTGAACATATTATTATGCTTGATATAAGTTAAGCAGCTGTTTTGGCTTGAAGTACCAGAAGTTCGATAGTCATTCTTAACTGGACCTGAATCCAATACCAAAAATATTTTAAGCCAACAGATTTTTTTTACTTCCCACCGCACTATTCCCAAACCATTGCATATGCTGAAAGCCATCAACAGTGGCGACCACCAGAAAAGCGTCGAGGCAATGAAGTTTGTTTAAGTCCCGACGAATGAAAGAAGAATAACGACAAAAAAGGAGTAGGAAAACCTGGCTGGTTTTTCTACTCCTTTTTAGTCGTTATCTATACTTAATTAATTATTAATTAATTAATATTAATCTATACTTAATACTATAAAGAGTAAATATTTTTTTGTTTGTTTGTACCGAATAAGCTCCGAAACTACTAGACCGATTTAAAAAATTCTTTTTTTTAATCCCGAAAACGGGTACTGTGGGGTGGCCCACGGGAGCGAAGCCGCGAGGAACAGCTAGTTCTTTTATAAGTTAAAGCTATCCTAAATTCATAAGCGAGACATCCTAATTATATTTTTAGACACCAGCTAGTTAGTACTAGTATTTAAATAATTACCTACCTTTCTCTTATGACTCGCCTAATTAGAATGACAAAGAATTTTCTTTGTGTTGTCTTCCTTCATTAGCTTCAATTTTGGTCATTATTAACTAATGTTAATATCATTAGGATATTACATATTATGTTTAAATAGGCAGCGTTTATCAAGAAGAATGCCAGTCTTACTGTCAGCCGGATCCGCCATGCCAGTGCCAGAATATAGCCGCCTCGCGCTCTCGAACACAGAGCTAGTGTTCTCTCTGCGGGTCAAACGATGCTCGCATCAGCCGTCGTCGCCGCGATTCTTCTCGTCCACGTTCTGCTCGACCACCGAGGAGCACGCCATATCTCCTGAGCGTCCGCCGCCGCTACCGCGCTTCTTCAGCATCATCACATGGGGCCTGCGGCTCATCCTGCTACCGCTGTTCGCCACACTATGTCTCACCAACGACGCCTGGAAGCTAATTCTGGTCGTTCTATCTAAGTTATGGATCGCCGCCTCGGTCCTATTCTGGATGTGTGCGCAGTGTCCTATTGGAGTTCTCAAGATGATTGGACGTGCTATTAGTTCAAAAATAAAGAAGAAACAACGTACAGTGCTTATTAGTGGAGGAAGCTCAGTGCAAGCCTTACACCTGGCTAGAAACTTACATTCAGCCGGCGCAAGAGTTGTAGCGTTCGAAATAGAAGGACAATTTGCATTGTTGAAATGCTGTACCGCAGTACATAAGTTTTACACAGTTCCGCGACCGAATCCGGCTGATCCTCTAGCCTATGCGCGGGCACTTAGAGAAATAGTGGAACGAGAGTCAGTGGTATTCTACGTGCCAGTGAGCTCCACTACCCCGGCGTATTACGATGCGGTTGCCAAGTCACATTTAGAAGTACTTGGATGTCAGTGCTTTGAGCCTCGCGCTCGCGAATTTGTTACATTAGACGACCCTTTGGAGCTGATGAGAGTATGTCGTGCTGCTGGACTAGGATCTGGGTGGTGGCCAGCGACGAAGATGTTCGTGCGTGGTACGATAGCAGAGCTTTTAAGGAGGGAAGACATTTCAGTGCACGTGGACCCAGAGACCTACTGCGGTTTGTCGTGTCTGAAGAGAAAGCAAAATTCAGGTTCCCATGGGAAATATGTGAGGAAAAACCGCGGACAATTGTTCGGGAACCAATGGGAGAGTGGATTGTGACGTGTCCACCTTTGCAAAAATCGCGTGCTTTCAACAATGTTTCTTGCCGGGTGGACTACGAGAAAATATCTGCGACTTCAAAGGGACGAAGAAGCTGCCGCGCTCCCTGTGTGTTATTTGCTCGTCTAATAGTCATCCATGGACGACACGATAATTATGTTTTAACTAATAAGTAGTTATTTTAGTAAAAGTTTACCTAGATATTGTAATGTTATACCTAAATTATTGTAAAATAAAAATATATAAATGCTCGATATTTTTAAATATTTTTGTTTATTTTATTAATACCTAAATTCATATAATTGAAACAAACACAAGTTTACAAAGACACAATGACACAAAAACATGTCATTATTGAGTAGGTTTAAATTTATAATACATTGATTAGAGTTATAACTGGTAATCAATTTGTCATTAAACCAAACTTCTCAATTAAGTACCTATTCAAACAAAAACACCTAGTCAATTTAATGGGAGTGGGCCACCGGCGTAATGCGCTTTTCTAGTTATGAAACACATGTTGATTTGTTCCTTATTATCTCTAGATATGAGTATCTACATATTAAACAACTGTAATTTTTACCTTGTCTACCGTGAAACTTTTGAGAGTTTGCTCTACGCGTTCAAATGTTCTTACAACAGCGCAACATTTCAAGCAGTTTTGCCGCATATTTCCTTGAAACCTAACAATTAACACAGGAGTGTATGTTGTACTTGAAGATGCCATATTTATATACCGAATACTTTAAATAAATACAGGAAAATAGAAAAGCTTATGTACCTAACAATTTCACGCAACTCAAAACAAACGATTGTTGATAGTTTTGATGACTTGACACATTGTGTCAGATAGTGATAGGACTTGAGCCATCTTCTAAATCGAATGAGTTCTAAATTTTACGCAAACGGATCCCTGAATCGAAAAATAGTTTTCACAAACCCGTAATATTCTTGAATGGCCTATCCAATGATCGATACCCCACACCATGAGATGGACGAGAAACGAAATGAGTAAAACAACCCCACTTTACCTACCCTACCATTACTTTACTTTTTGTGTTGGTACCTACAGGAACTACACCATTTTTTTATTTACCTCTTTGTCGGCATGATTAATATGTATGTCCATGCCAAATTTTAGCTTTATAGTACTAAGAGTCTCTGAGCTAGGTTAAACTATAAGGGTTCTTTAATATTGACTACGGAACCTTAAAAATCGTTAAGTATTTCACAAAATTGTGGGAGCAATCATCGCCACCCATAGTTACCTATATAAAACTAGCTTATGTCAACGACTTCGCCCGTGTGATAAGTATTTTCTTATCCCAAGGGAAGCGATCCCAATTATACCGGAATGAAAAGTAACATATGTGCTATTCCAGACTATAATCTATCTCAGTGCCAAATTTCATCTAGATCCGTTCTTCCGTCCTGGCGTAATTGGGTAACAAACATACATCCACACACACATCCATCCAAACTTTCGCATTTATAATATTAGTATATTAGGTGAAAATAGAGAACGACATTTTCTAAAAATGAAACCTAGCAAGATCGATTTATCGCCCCCGAAACCCCCTGAATACTAAATTTCATGAAAATCGTTAGAGTCGTTTCCTAGATTCATATTACAAGAATTTATATATACAAAAATCGCTCGTTTATAGGTATTAGATTAAGCAGGAGTAGCTAAAATTGCAAGAAAGTAAATAAAAATATAGCTCCTTTTCTTAAAATGTTCTTCTTCAACTTCTTATAAGGTCAAACTTTCCAAAAAACATTCCTTTTGTTTACTTTTTACCCGACTGCCGAAGGAGGGTAATGTGTTTAACAGTCTATGTATGTATGTATGTTTGTTCCTATGTGGCGTTCTAGAGACCAAACGCGTGGGCCGATTTTGATGGTTCTTACGTCAATCGGTTCGTCTTAACCCCGCGAGTGTCACTGGCTTCATTAAAATTGGAAGATAGGAAAATGGCGGTTCTTGGGCGCCATATTGTGGGGGCCCAAATATGATTTTTCTTTCAAACCTATCGTGTGGCATATCAAAATGTAGGATTTTAAGAGGTGATTTCAAAAATATACAACACTTATATAATTAAATGTGCTTGATGCACAGCATTTTGTTAATAAAAACATAAAAAAACCCGACTGCTTTAAAAGCGAACTAAAAAGACGTAAATAAGGAGAAAATCATGCTGTGCAGTCGGAGGATACGTATGGTTTTGGTCAGCCAGCACACGAATATCAATCAGTCGGGTTTTTTGATTTTTTTATTAACAAAATGCTATGCATCAAGCATTTTGTTATAAAGTAAACAAAAACAAAGAGTTATTTGCAGGCAAACTGGGTCATTCACTTAGTCATTCGCAAACATAAATGGTTATTTTTAGTGTACCTTGAATGTATTTTTTTAATATCGTGTGAGTTCTTTTGCTGTATACACTCTCAGTTGTTACGTAGTTAGCTATATTTGTTCGGTTTGAAAATAATTTTCTAAAAAAATGGCTCCCACCGCAATTAGTTATAATCTTAAGTTTTTAAACTGTCATGGTCACTAACACTAACATTAACATTAGATACGGGATATTTACCATGTTTACTGTTTGTTGTGAGTTCCCGATATTTCGGTGCTGTTGCAAGCACCATGATCACGGATAAACTGAAAAGTCATTGCGGGTGGGTGTTTATGAGGAGACATATCGGGAACTCACAACAAACAGTAAACATGGTAAATATCCCGTATCTAATGTTAATGTTAGTTATAATCTTACAAAAGTTGAGATTTATTTTATTCATTAATGTAGTTACATTAATGACAAAAAATAAATATCAACGCAACGAAGAAAATAGAAGCTGGAAAGATTTTCTGAAACGTATAGCCTTGCCTAGCTTTACATAGCTCGCTTCTGCTTTATTTGAAAGGACGTGAGGGTTTTATGAAATCTCAAATGAGATCGAAAATAGCAATATTCTGGACTGTAAATAAAATTATATTGTAAGAAGTGCAGAAATGACGACGTTTTGATGTTGCTTTGCAGAGCAGTGGAGTCTAAGAAACGTTATGAAATATTCCTATCTCCTCTAAAACTTTCTTGTTTCATACTTTTCAGAGCGCGGTAATTTTGTAGTCAGGTAGTTTTTAAACTTATTTTAAATATATTAGGGGTTTGATTTTATAAAAGTAAGTAACTATACTAGGGTGCAGTACCGCTTTTGTCTTCACTACAGTTAGGTAAAATACTGGTATTCGGCTGCATCCACATCCGGTCAGACTGGAAACCGACCCAAATATATATTTTTTAATAACAAATATCCATTTTTATTAAAAAGCTCGAAAATGTCGGAGTTAAAAGTTTGCCGCTACAACTATTCACAGACTATCTATCTGACAGAAAATAGGAAATTGGGTTAGCGATGAACTTCCTAACCAATACGGTGTTCCATAGGGCAGTATCCTCGGCCCAACATTACTCTTAGTTTACATAAACTATTTATGTAATATCAGTTTAAAAACAGGAAAATTATCACGTTTGCCGATGATACTGCCTTGATATTTCATGCTAACACTTGGGATGAGGTTAGACAATATGCTCAACAAGGATTTGATACCGTCTATAAATGGCTGCATTACAACTTGCTAAACCTAAATGTGGATAAGACGAAATTTATGATTTACCGCAAGATCAACCTTATTTTGACTTAAAAGCTCACTCTTGTGATAATATCAACCAGTGTTCCTGTCCTGGCTTGGTTAAAACTAGTTCTATTAAATATCTTGGCATAATTATAGATTCTAGACCCAGCTTCCAACAACATTGTTAAACGAATACGCAAATTAATTTATATGTTTATAAACCTACGACATAATATTTCCAATTCATCAGTTCTTAAGAAAGTTTACTTCGCATTATGCCAATAACTTATTTCATATTGTATTACCACATGGTGCGGTTCCTCTAAATCATACATGATCAATTTAGAAAGAGCCCAAAGAGCGGTATTAAAATTTAGTTGCTTTTTCCCAATCCTATACCCAACTTCTGAACTTTATCAACACTGCCAAGTACTTACAGTCCGTCGGTGCTCCATCCGGCAATTATTCATTATCATGAAGGTATTAAAAAAACACGCTGAACTACTCCTTGACTAGTATTATATTATCTGTGCCCTAGATCACGGTCACCTAACACAAAACAGAAGATCAGCCAATATTTGTCCAATCATCCGTTACAACACAAGTTTCTCTCAAAGCTTTTTCTGCTTTCTTGGTACTTTTCGGTACAACTCTATTAATAATAAACTATTTATAAACACGCATACAAAAGAGGTTTGTAAAAGGAAATTAAGAAATCTTGATTACATTTCCACGGAAAATTTATTAAAATCAGTGTCATAAACTCATACACGCACATTTACACTCACACTCACACATTTACACCCTCACATTACACTTATACAATCACTCATGTACACATCCTTCTCATTTCTCCATTCTCATTTTTTGTTGTTTTACTCATTTATTTATAGTTACATAGGTACTTATTGTTTGTAGGTTCAGAGTTCAGACTTTTCAGTTAATAAGATACTTATTTTGTACATTTTTCGCTGAATTTATATATTTCATTTCGCTTTGATTTTAATTTTAATTCTCTTTGATTTTGATTTTAATTCTCTTTGATTTTGATTTAAATTCTCTTTGTTTTAAATTTTAATTCTCTTTAAATTTTATTTTATTGTATTCTTCTTTAAACTTAAATTTCGATTTTTAACCGAGTTACCAAAAAGGAGGAGGTTCTATGTTCGACTTTATGTATTTTTTTTTTTATGTTTGTTCACCGATATGTCCGTCATTTGGGGACCGATTTTGAAAATTCTTTTTTTGTTTGAAAATGTTTGTTGATGTGATTTTCCAGTAGTCGGGTTTTAGTTTTTGAACATATATCTTATTGCCCCACTGCTCTAGAATTACAAACGATACTACATGACCTAAGCACGAAAAGCCTTAAGCTTGCGATGAATCGGTCTAAATAAAAGCTATGACCAACAGCCTCAAGCATAGGGTCGAGGTAGACGGGCAGGAACTACAATGTCGATGAGTACATCTACTTGGGCCAGTTAGTTTCTTTAGGAAACAGGAAGGAGAAGGCGATACGGCGATAGATTTTATCGCCGTGTCGAAAACGCTTGGAAATCTACCGGTCCATGAAGACCTTGTAGGACGAGAAACGAAAACTTGTTGACTTGTGGGCCCTGCCCGTCCTAACCTATCTGGTCGCTCACCTAGTCGCAAAAGTTCCGCATTGGAGTTTATCAAAGAGCAATGGACCGCAGCATTTTGGGCGTAAAAAGAGCTGACATGATAAGATACGCCACGCTGCGTTCTAACGATCATAGACGTAGGAAAATAGGCTGCCAGGCTAAAATGGGATTGGGCGATTGGCTCCACAAATTGAGGATAGACAGCGCCGCCAAGGCCAGCCCAGAAGGAGGTACCGAAACAACATTAATATATACCTATCAAAGTAGTAATCTCCTTTTTTGAAGTGTATTACAAATGTTTTAAGACTAGTACGAATCAATTATCTGTAGTAAAGAAATTACCTTAATTAAATAGTAAATTATAGGTACCTTCCCTAATTAAAGTAGGTAACCAATTATAATTACCCTATGTTCTATGTTAGGTGGTTTGGTTTCTGCACTTAGTCCTTCAGGTGGACCATTGTGCGTTTATAATTACCCTAATTGATAAGTTAAGCACCTTCATTATATTTTTAGACACCAGCCAGTTAATAAATACTCGTTAATTAACTAATGTTAATGACATTCGGGCATTGTTTAAATAGGCAGTATCTATCAAGAAATACATCAGTCGTGTCATTTGTGTCAGTCGCAACCGCCATGCCTGCCTGCGCACCCGAGTACAGCCGCCTCGTGCGCTACAATACAGAGCTAGTGTTCTCCCCGCGAGTCAAACGATGCTCACATCAGCCGCCGCCCTTCACTGCGTTACGGCGATCCTTCTCGTCCACGCTCTCCTTGATCCCCGAGGAGCGCGCCGTATCTCCTGAGCGTCCACCGCCGCTGCCGCGCTTCATCAGGATCATCCCATGGAGCCCAAGGCTCATGCTACGGCCGCTGTTCGCCATACTGAGTCTCATCGCCGCATCGAAGCAGATTCTGGTCGTCCTGCCTACTCTATGCATCGCCGCCTTGTTATTCGTATTATGGAAGTGCCCTGTTGGATTTCTGAAGATGATTGGACGTGCTATTAGTTCAAGAAACAAGAAGATACAACGTACAGTGCTTATTAGTGGAGGAAGCTCAGTGCAAGCCTTAGATCTGGCTAGAAACTTCCATTCGGCAGGTGCAAGAGTCGTGGCGTTCGAAATAGAAGGACAATTTGCATTGTTGAAATCCTCTGCCGCAGTGCATAAGTTTTACACCGTTCCGCGACCGAATCCGGCTGATCCTCTAGCCTATGCGCGGGCTCTTAGAGAAATAGTGGAACGAGAGTCAGTGGTGTTCTACGTGCCGGTGAGCTCCACTACCCCGGCGTATTACGATGCGCTTGCAAAGTCACATTTAGAAGTGCTTGGATGTCAGTGCTTCGTGCCTTGCGCTCGCGACGTTGTTACATTAGATGACCCTTTGGAGTTGATGAGGGTATGTCGCGCTGCTGGCCTAGCGACGCCCCAGTTCTGGGTGGTGGCCAACGACGAAGATGTTCGTGGGTGGTACGATAGCGGAGCTTCTAAGGAGGGAAGACATTTTATTGCTAGTGATGGCGCACGTGGCGCTAGAGACCGATTGCGTTTTGTCATGCCTGAAGACAAAGCCCAATTCAGATTCCCACGTGAAATCAGTGCGCAAAAACCGTGGGTTATTGTTCGGGAGCCAAAGGGAGAAAGGATTGTGACGTGCACTACTTTGAAAGAGTCGCGTGCTGTCAACAATGTTTCTTGCCGGGTGGATTCTGCGAGAAAAGGATTGGTGCCTCAAAGGGATGAAGAAGCTGACGCTTGGGTACAGCGATTTGTATCATTTCTCGCGCCGGCGAAGCCTATGACTGGACACGTGTTACTTGTTCGCGAAGAGCAAACTACGAACGGTCACAGTAATAAGTTGGTGGCTATCGGAGCTTGAGTTGAGATGTCTCTGCCGTATTTGCACCAGGGAACGACACATTGCGGGCACGCAGCATCTGTGGGCAAGCTGTTGGACAATGTGCTGGACACTCGCGAGGCTCTGTTCACATTCTGGGACCCGCTACCATATTGTGCGTACTACCAGTCGCGTACGCCAGACGATCGGAGGCATACTCCGCCGGAGCCGTACAAGACGTCACCCAATGTTCCTCTCTGAGGTGTAGTGTAATGATGTCCTAGGAAATATTTATTAAACCTCAAGTACCTGAAGAGTGCGTGAGTGGGAGCATCCTCGGTGTGTGTGTGTGTGTGCGTGTATCGCGCTCTCTGTGTGTTGTTTGCTCGTCTCGCTTGTGTTCAAGTATTTGATCGAGGAACGATACGATATTTTGTAACTACTAAGTAGATATTTTATGTAAATTCGTACATCCTAAAACATGTAATGTTGTTCCTTATTGTTAGGTTTAAGAAATAAAAAAGATCGATATTTTAAATACTTTTGTTTATTTTTTTATCCATTCTAGCGTTCCTTATATTATGTAGATTTACATACTTACACAAGTTTTAAAAATACAATGACGCAAAACATCTCATCATTCATTGCATTGAGTGGAGTTTTATCTGGCAATTACTTTGTCATTAAACCAACCTTCTTGATTGGTCAAACAAGAAATTGTGTCCAAGAAAGTATAGTGATTATTATTTATCAGCAAGCAAGCACGTTGATAGAAGTTATTTTTCCACATGATCAGCGGGAAAAAGTGTGATCTGTGACCGGGCTATATCTAGATAACATTTTTTGCTAGTATCTCTAAACCGGTCTAAACTATCGTATAGGCGCTACAAAGAAAGTTTTTAGAAAATAAAACGTAATGTTATAAGAAACCTATTAATATTTTTATTGTTTTCTCCGTTAAGTATAGTCTCCGTTCCTACAACAGTCTAATGCGATGGATCCATTGATTGAAGCAGTGGACTCATTCTTCTCTAGGGATCTCTTCCACGCCTTTTTAAAAAGCAGCGACCGACGGTATCTTCAGCGTTTATAAAACGCGAATTCCACTAAGTTTATCTTATATTTTAGGAGAAAAAAATACTCACAAGCTGGGTCGGGAATGTCAGGAGGATGAATCACTAATTCCACACCATTCATAGACAAATATTCGAAAGTCCGTTGTTGTGGTGGAGAAAAATCCTGCTTCTTGTGCGCTGCTGTCTAACATTTTCCAGGACAACTGGTAAGCAATGACTGACATACCAATCTGCAGTAACAGTCCTTTTATCTTCTAGCACAATTGTTGCGAAATGACCCGTCCGTCCAAAAAGTGAGGCATTCATCATTTTCCCTTGACTTACTTTTGTCGGAAAATTTTCGAATGGAAACATTCATTGGGCATACCGCCTTTTGATTCCGGGTTCGTAGCAATATATCCAGCTTTCATCACCTGTGACTGTGACGATGTCTTAAGGGCTTATAAACGGTATTCAGGGCCCTAAACCCTAATTTAGGGTAGTGTAATAACTGTTAGCGAGTTAGGGTTCTCATAATATCGACCTTATTGTTTCGGAATGATTTAGTGACCCGGTAATCAGGGCCCTGAATACCGTGTAGTGTAATAAGCCCTTTACAGCATTCGAGTCACCTCCGTCATAATTTTCAAGCACTGAGCGGCACCCGGCACCAATCTAACTTAGATCTGCCGTCAAATTATGAGGTGTCCATCTGGTACAAAGCTTCCTGACGCCTAAAAATGTTCATGTAAGAGTTTTTGTACTTGACTCATACTAAAACCTAACTTGCCCGAATCTGTTGTGATGTCGCCCTTCTACCAGCTTCTAACATTAGCCTTCTCGCAATCCATCAGTGAGTTTGCTTCGACCACGTTTAAACTCATTAAACCAGTTGTTGCATGGGATGGGATTTCGTCATGAAATGCTAATCGAAGTCTATCATAGCACTGTTGTTCAGTAAACCGCAACGAAAGTCGTAGTAATTAATTGAGCGAAAATGTTCTCTAGTCAAATCCATTTCGACGCACGACGGACACTTTTTATATTGGCGCCAATTTGTAAAAAAAAATGACGTCCCTCTGGCGGTACGGACCTCATCATCATCGTCATCACTGGCACACACACGTCACAGACTTTCGTCTTGAGACACCATGGTAAGTTGGACGAGACGATACGAATCACGAACACGTACGCTGCCCAGCCGAGTCGGATTTGACGGTTGACTTCTTTCTCAAAGTTAGACATACCTAATTGGACCGTTTGTCCCAGGTAGACATAGTCGTAAACAACTTCGAGAGTAGAGCCTCCAATCTTGATAGCAGTGGGTGTAACATGACGTTGGTTTTTTTTTATGTTCATTTTTAGACACACCAATGACTTCCGTGGCACGGGGGTGTCTTACCTCCTACTTTTAAGCTTCGGGCTATTATGGAGAAACTCCTTTTGGAAAAAACCAATACCACATTGTCTGACTTAGGCATCCAATTCAGGACCCAATACTCAACATTCGCGCTTGCGACCGAGAGAAAAACTGGGAAATTGAGAAGGAACGTAAGATATAGGTGACTACTAGGGCATGTACTATCGGAAGTTTTTCAATTCCGAAATTGATTTCCGATATTAGATCTCAATATCGGAATTCCGATATTAATATCACGAATTGCACACTTTCGTTGAATATCGCATTTTTTTGTTAATTGCACAAATTCGGTATGAGTTTGGATTTAGTACTATTCACAACAACACAACACATTTATGCCTTGACATATTAGAATTTTCTATTGTGTCTCTCTCTCTCTAATCACCAGTGACTGGGTCGGGCGCTTTTTTAACTAAACTGCACATTTTTACCAAAAAAGAATATAAGTCATGTCTTTCTGAAAAAGGATAATGCTAAAAAAAATTGTAAATAAATGTTTATCAATCAATCTGATAGTAGTCCCGATAAGTGGTGTGAGTAAAAATGATTTGTAAATCCAGTACCTATAAGTATCGGTCAATGTGGCGACGCCTCCTGGGGGAGAACCTATGTTCAGCAGTGGATGTCTTTTGTCTGAAATGATGATGATGATGAAAGACAATGTAGTCAAGTAGTGGAAGTTGATTTATCCAACAGATTAGTGATCGGATAGACTAATTTGATGTATTCATACATCTATTAGATGAATAGATTATACAAGCAGAAGACTGAAAAATATTAAACTTTAATTTATTGAGGTTTCCAAGCAAGTGACACATTATAAATTTGAAATAAAGTTTACACGATCCGAAACAGCCCTCTCAAAAGTATGAAAACTATCTTAGCATTCATCATCATTGTCATCCTCATTTCAGCCGAAAGACGTCCTGAACATAAGCCAAGTGTCGTCACATAGCCGCTCCCGTGCGTCTGAAATCCAGCGGATGCCCGTAACCTATGCATTAATCAATGAAAATATAACTGTGTATTTACTTGTACTCTTAAAGTTAACATTTTTAAAATCTCGGGGCTATAAATCCGGAATTCATCAAGCCACATATATTTTTTCATGAAGTTTAAGTAAATAAGCGCCCGATTAGTAAACAGATTATCTGACCACTGCTAATCACCGTAGTCAACAAGCTTAACCGCGCTTTTTCACTCAACGGTTCACAAGGAGCTAAAATAAAGTATTTTTCTGATGCCGAGATACCGATATTGGATCACTCATTATCGGAATTGAAATATCGGTAATTTCGTACCGAGATTCCGATAAATAATGCAAAAAAATAAAGTAAGTTGTTTGTTAATTTTATAAGTAATCTTTTAAAGAACTTTGAGTCGCTGATAACAATTTCTTTGAGCATTTACGACTTTCTTTATCTGTATTAAATGGAAAGAAATTAAATGAAGTCAAGTAGATTTATGATCAATAATTATTTCGAGGAAACGAAAATCGATAAGACTTTCTTATATTATGTAGTGGGCAATCATCACCATCGTTATCCATACATGGATCAGAATTATTTATTTTTAACCGACTTCAAAGAGGAGGAGCTTATCAATTCGACTGTATTTTTTTATTTGTATTACCTCAGTACTTTTTACAAGGTAAACCGATTTTGATGATCCTTTTTTTATTTGAAAGCTAGTGCTTGTCATGTGGTCCCATTTATTTGCATCAAGATCTGATGAGAACTTCGGAGATATACATCAGAACTCTTCAATAAATGACGGCAAATCACTCGGGATAGCTGCAATCGTATATCTGTTTATTGTTTACACTATTTCATAACATAACATCACACTGGTACGCTCTAAAGGGGTACGCAGGTGTTAGCAGTTCACCCTGGTATACTCTCATTCCACCGGTTTTGGTTAAGGTTTCATGTTATTGGGTTAATCTATTCTGGCATGACTTTGGGCATGGGGCAAAGTGATACCAGAATAGGTTGTTATTTTTTTGGCTATGTAATTTTTTTTTATACTCTTTTTAATTTTGGTTCAACACCACTAAAAAGTGTTCAAGTTCTATAGTAAGGTACCTACAGAATTGCCAGAATACCCATAGTTCCTTATAATACACATTCGAGCTGTTTGTCGTTAAGGAGTTCCGTTGTGTTTTTCATCATCATCATATCAGCCAAAAGACGTTAACTGCTGGACTTAGGCCTCCCCCAAGCGTCGCAACATTGATTGGTCCTGTGGGTCTCGCATCCAGCGGATCCTCGCTACCTTCACCAGGTCATCGGTCCACCTGGTGGGAGGCCTTCCAACGCAATTTCTTGCGGTTCGCGGTCGCCACTCCAGAACCTTTCTGCCCCATAGGCCATCCGTTCTACGAGCAATGTGCCCTGCCCACTGCCACTTCAGTTTGGCAATTCTTCGGGCTTGTGTGTTTCATGTCTTGAAAACTACTGACCCAATTTTGCTAAAACTTGCACTATTCCGTAAGATGAAAGATACTTAATCCAATAAAAAATAATGACTGCGATCCGATTTCTAGTTTCTGAAAATTATGTGTACAACGTACAACATACGCTTATGAATTCTGGCTCAACTTTTTAAAACCCACTTACCACAAACCTAGTGTAAAAATGTACCTATGTATGTGCATATAGTGCACTTCCATATTACATACACGTATCGAATTAATAACGCCCTTTTTTGAAGTCGGTTTTAGGTCTACTACCAATCAATTATAATTAGCTAAGTACCTTATTTAATACCTAGTACCTTCCCTAATTAATATAGGTAACAAATTATAATTAGGTACCCTAATTGATAAGTTAATCACCCTCATTATATTTTTAGACACCAGCCAGTTAATAAATACTCGATAATTAACTAATGTTAATGACATTTGGGCATTGTTTAAATAGGCAGTATCTATCAAGAAATACATCAGTCGTGTCATTTGTGTCAGTCGCAACCGCCATGCCTGCCTGCGCACCCGAGTACAGCCGCCTCGCGCGCTACAATACAGAGCTAGTGTTCTCCCCGCGAGTCAAACGATGCTCGCATCAGCCGCCGCCCTTCACTGCGTTACGGCGATCCTTCTCGTCCACGTTCTCCTTGATCCCCGAGGAGCGCGCCGTATCTCCTGAGCGTCCACCGCCGCTGCCGTGCTTCATCAGGATCATCACATGGGGCCCAAGGCTCATGCTACGTCCGCTGTTCGCCATAATGAGTCTCATCGCAGCATCGAAGCAGATTCTGGTCGTCCTGCCTACGCTATGCATCGCCGCCTTGTTATTCCTATTCTGGAAGTGCCCTATTGGTGTTCTCAAGATGATTGGACGTGCTATTAGTTCAAAAAACCAGAATAAACCACGTACAGTGCTTATTAGTGGAGGAAGCTCAGTGCAAGCCTTACATCTGGCTAGAAACTTCCATTCGGCAGGTGCAAGAGTCGTGGCGTTCGAAATAGAAGGACAACTTGCATTGTTGAAATCCTCTGCCGCAGTACATAAGTTTTATACAGTGCCACGACCGAATCCGGCTGATCCTCTTGCCTATGCGCGGGCACTTAGAGAAATAGTGGAACGAGAGTCAGTAGTGTTCTACGTGCCGGTGAGCTCCACTACCCCGGCGTATTACGATGCTCTTGCGAAGTCACATTTAGAAGTGCTTGGATGTCAGAGCTTCGTGCCTTGCGCTCGCGACGTTATTACATTAGATGACCCTTTGGAGTTGATGAGGGTATGTCGCACTGCTGGCCTAGCGACGCCCCAGTTCTGGGTGGTAGCCAACGACAAAGATGTTCGTGCGTGGTACGATAGCGGAGCTTCTAAGGAGGGAAGACATTTCATTGCTAGTACTGGTGCACGAGGAGCCAGAGATCGATTGCGGTTTATCATGCCTGAAGACCAAGCCCAATTCAGATGCCCACGGGAAATTAGTGCAGAAAAACCGTGGCTTATTGTTCGGGAGCCAAAGGGAGAGAGGATTGTGACGTGTACTACTTTGAAAGAGTCGCGTGCTGTCAACAATGTTTCTTGCCGGGTGGATTCTGCGAGAAAAGGATTGGTGCCTCAAAGGGATGAAGAAGCTGACGCTTGGGTACAGCGATTTGTATCATTTCTCGCGCCGGCGAAGCCTATGACTGGACACGTGTCATTCAGACTTGTTCGCGAAGAGCAAACTACGAACGGTCACAGTAATAAGTTGGTGGCTATCGGAGCGCGAGTTGGAGTGTCTCTGCCGTATTTGTACCAGGGAACGACACTTTGCGGGCACGCAGCATCTGTGGGCAAGCTGTTGGACAATGTGCTGGACACTCGTGAGGCTCTGTTCACATTCTGGGACCCACTTCCATACTGTGCATACTACCAGTCCATTACGCCAGACGATCGGAGGCCGCCGCCCCCGGAACCGTGCAAGACGCCACCCAATGTTCCTCTCTGAGGTATAGTGTAGTGACGTCCTAGGAAATATTTATTAAAGATACTCAAGTACCTGAAGAGTGCGTGAGTAGGAGCTCTAAGCGTGTGCCATAATTAAGTCGCGCTCTCTGTGTGTTGTTTGCTCGTCTCGCTTGTGTTCAGTGTTGATCGAGGGACGATACGATATGTTGTAACTACTAAGTAGATGTTTTATGTAAATTTGTACCTATAAATTGCCATGTTATACCAACAATTGTTAGGTTTAAGAAATAAAAATGGTGAATATATTTAAATACTTTTGTTTCTTTTCAAGAAGCAAAAATCTCTCATTATTCATCACATTGAGTGGATTTTTATCTGGCAATTAATCTATTATTAAACCAGCCCTCTTGATTGCTCAAATGAAAATCTGTGTCCAAGAAACTATAGTGATTTTTTATCAGCAAGCTCGTTGATAGAAGTTATTTTTCCACAAGATCTATGAGGAAGTGGGCAAAGTGAGGTCTGTGACCGGGCTGATCACATTACATAGATCACATTTTTTGTTTTTATTTATTGACATTTAATTTAATGAAATTAGTTTTAAGTTTGATTCCAATTAAAGTTAGGCCTAGCGCATACTCACAACTAACATAATGTTATTGGGATAATATTATGTTTAAACAGGCATATCTATCAAGAAACACTCGTGTGTACGCAACTACAGTTTGTATTACGATAATACTATATTCTATACTGTTTGTCGCGTGATTCCAATCCGATCACGTGAACTACATATGCAGAACATTATTTTCAAAGTTCATGAGTTCCGTATCACATATCGACGTATGCTTATCTCATGGACTCCCTCGCCTTTCTCAAAATAAATAGTTGCATTCATTTCTTGTATTATCGTTTGTTTTATGAGGCTATATCATTATTTTACAGTAGGGGTACCAACCAGGTTACAGTGGTTCTTTGATTAAAACAACCACTGTAACCTCTAAAAAACCGGCCAAGTGCGAGTCAGACTCGCGCACGAAGGGTTCCGTACCATTATCGCAAAAAACTGTAAAAACACGTTTTTTGTATGGGAGCCCTACTTAATTATTTTATTCTGTTTTTAGTATTTGTTGTTATAGCGGCAACAGAAATACATCACCTGTAAAAATTTCAACTGTGTAGCTATCACGGTTCATGAAATACAGCCTGGTGACAGACAGACAGACAGACAGACGGACCGCGAAGTTTCAGTAATAGGGTCCCGTTTTACCCTTTGTACGGAACCCTAAAAAAAGGTCTACAGGGCATTTTAATTCCTAGCTGTATGGAATTCTATCAGTAATAGTTTTTTATTAGTGATCCAAGTGTTTGGACAATAAAAGTGTATTCCAAAACATGCATATATGTAATAGGGAACAGGGAATACGAATAGTTATTTGTTTCAGATCAAACTCAATGGATGTCTAAACAACGCATGAAGGCATTATTTTGAATCTAAAACAAGCTGCTAGGAACTTTAGTCAACTTCATGCAAATTTTTATAGTGCCTTAACAACCACAAATAAAGAAGGACTCCTCAATACAAATCATTAGGTATTTCAAGAATAGCTATCCTTTGCAGGAGGAGCAGGAGGTATCCTTTCCTAGCTATTCTTTTGTCTTCAACACCGTTGGCGGTGCAATGATTTCACTTGCGTGTGACTCTCACGCGTTCGATTTTCGGCACAATGAAATTTAAACTAATATGATTGAAAACCTACTGATCTGATCCGAAAATTGTTACTCTGACAGAAATCTACACTGTTGCGGAGTGCAATACTTTACATGTCGAATATATGCCTTCTCACCACGATCCTCACGGTCCCCCCAGGACCACAGGACCACCAGAATCGGAACATCTGAAGAAGGAGACAGTTCCTGTTAATTAGGACAGTAGTATTTTATTATGAACTATAAACACAAACGTTAACCACGACAAAAACAAGCGTGCAAAAATAAACAAAACATAAAGTTTACCTACAGAAGGAAGCAACATCCTTTACCACAACTCGTACTTCGTACTGCCCGACCCCCGAGGCTACGCCCCCATGGTCACGTAGCCAATCGCCGCGCCCCAATTCGAGATGTGTCACGGGCAGACCAGCAGGCGACGTCGTGACACGGAGGTCGAAGTCCAACTGACGGTGGTTATTTGGTTAATTGTATTTGGTCGAGAGTTTATACTGTCTAGACAGATAGTGTGAACTGAGATTGTCAATGTTTTCCTCAAATATCAATTATTAAAAGGTACAGTTTTTAAGATGTATAATATAATAAACTTTACTGCATTTGCAGTACACCAAGATTTTAGCACAACGCTCAACACTCTTCTTATCTTTTTGGCAATCTCCAAAACTAAACCTCCGATGGAAAAAAAAATATTATCTGTTAAAAAAAAAGTTTATTAAAAAAATCAAAAAACCCGACTGCTTGAAAAGCAAACTAAAAAGACGTAAACAAGAAGAAAATCGGGTTATTGGACGACTCGCCCGAATTCAACTCGCCCGAATCGGGCGAATTGTCCACTATTAAAAATATTCATTTTTCTGTGTCGATTCGCCCGAAGATTATTTATCGACGGGCGAATTGACCACTCCAAAATTATTTAGTGGCCGATTCGCCCGAATTTTATTTTAGAGAACAAACATTATAAAAGTACAGTCGTGCTCACCCGTCTCGGTAATAATATGCAGAATTAATCGAAGTTAATAGATATTGTACTAGAAACTAGGAAAGCAAATTCGGGCGAGTTGAATTCGGGCGAGTCATCCAATAACCCAGAAAATCATGCTGTGCAGTCGGAGGATACATATTCGCGAGCTGGCTGACCAAAACCAGATGTATCCTCCGACTGCACAGCATGATTTTCTTCTTGTTTACGTCTTTTTAGTTTGCTTTTCAAGCAGTCGGGTTTTTTGATTTTTTTAATAAACTTTTTTTATTTACAACTTTTTGGTTATTTTTTTTTGGAATTAGTTTCATTTAAACATATAAGTGTTATATATTTTTGAAATCGCTTCTTAAAACCCTTTATTTTGATACCCCACACGATGGGTTTGGAAGAAAAACAATTTTTTTTCCCCCACAATATGGCGCCCAAAATCTGCCATTTTTGTTTTTTCCAATTTTAATGTAGCCAGTGACACTCGCAGGATTAAGACGAATCGATTGACGCAAGAATCATTAAAATCAGCCAACGCGTTTAGTCTCTAGAACGCCATATAGGAACAAACATACATAAATAGTTTGTAAATAGTTTTCAGTAAAATGAAATTCGAACAAAAAAACATCGGCAAAGTGATCGGTTCCCCGTAAATCCAAATCGAGTTTTTCATCACACATTCCTCCATCACCTACATATCTGAAAAATAAATGGCTTTGTAAATAGCTTAATATATGATAGCATGATTTAGCTGATAGCAAGCAGACACCTTGCATTATAATGTGTGCTAATTTGATAACAATTTTGTGGAAAGTGTTTTTGCATTCGTCATCTTTGTTAGGTAAATCGATTATAGTTCTACCAGTTCAAGCCGGCATTATATAAGTATATATGGAATTTTATTATATTTTTCTAAAGGCCTTGTTTTTGTACAGTGGCTACGCGTGTAACTTCATATAAGGTTTTAAAACATTTACCATCAAAAAAGACACAAAGAAAGAATTACTAAAAATTTTGGTACATTCTTAGCATTTTCCCAATTTTATTGGAATGGGTTTCTAGTAACCGGGTGAAGTAAATGGAAGATGTGTAAAAAAAGAAAGACAAAAATAGTAGTTTATGCAATGGACGTATAATAGGCGTTATTAAAACACGAGCGTAGGTTTATAATAATATTACGCGAGTGTTTTAATACCTAATTATAAACCATTGCATACACTACTTTATCTTCACTCATATAGTTGCAATAAAACAAAAGTGGAAACGGAGAAAATATTTGGTATAGCGGGCAATTTAGATTCTCATTGCAAATGACTGCGCAGAGCCATAACTATTCAGTAATATGTGGCAGAGCGCGCGCCTCCTTAGACAATGACAGTTCAATGAGCCCATAAGCGTCAGTCAATAAATAAAAAAGTAAAAGTGTGCTTTAAAAATTAAAACGATATTTTATGATGCAGTTGTTTAAAATCGAAGGAAAATGTTGCACTGTAATGGTTTTTTTTTTAATTTTACTTATCTACGAATATAAAGTACGTGTTTATACAATATTTTTGAATTCATATTTAGAACATTACGTTGTGAGTGTAAGAAATAAAAGCATTTAATTGCTACAAAACGATATACAAATATTAGTAGATAGATAACCATGATTACCCTTTAACCGTTTAGTTACTAATTAAGTAAGAAATAGCTAAATAGGTATCGAGGGAGTTTCCTCTAGATCAGTTATCGAGTGTCCTCAATGAGAAATCCGCTTCGAACGTGAACAACGGCACTTATTTACTTCAAATATCCCTCAAGGAAACTTCCGTGTGGATTTATCACGAACTGATTATTATTCATACCTACAGATATCGTGGAATCGAATACATTGGAACAATATTTGGGTATCACGGTATCATTTCTGGCAACTGCAGTGCGTGATACTCGTAATTCTTTGTTGACCCAGCAATGACACGGATACGGCTGTGTTTGGTTGTGTCACAGATTTTGCCGTAACTTATGTCCTGTTTTGTATGTTTGTCAAGCTACGAAGAAATAAATAGTATACACTGGAGATGCTGGCTACAATGCAATGTACAATGTATGCTTACAATATACAACATGCCATAATTTTGCTTCCTGATTTCTAAAATAGAGTATGTCTAATAGTGCTGCCCTCTGCTCCAATGCTGAGTTGGTAACCTTTCGGTGTGGGCGCGACCAGCACAACTCTTCTTGAAGCGTGTTTATACTTTTTTTACTGTTCTTGCCTGTTACTTTGTAATTGTTGCTGTTGTGTTGTGCTGTGTCTGTATCGAATCAATGTATTCTATTCTATTAATCTCTACAAAATCGGCCTGTTTCTCACCATCCACGTTCATGCATCCAAGTGTATCTCTACAGCGCACTTTTCTATAGATCCATTCCTTTTTTCAGCTTTACGTATCAATAAGCATATAGGGACTACTGCACATTTTTTGGGAAATTTTACATCATATCCTACCTACTTAAACTACCCTGCTTTTCTTTTTCTTTTAGACATTTTTAATTGCTTTCAATTTTATTATTTTATAAATTTTTATGACAGTCATTTTTATTTTTTATAATTTTGAGACATTTTTTTGCTGACATGTTTAATATCGTTAAGACAGTGTTGCTGACAGTTTAATTTTGGCTTTGAAAGATTTAATTTTAATGTATTCAGTATTTTTAAAGTCTAATGCTAATGAATGAATTTTTTTTTTTTTTTTATATAATTCATTTATGTGTAATATTATGGACTACTGTGTCTGAAAATAAATGAATTATTATTATTATAACTACGAGAACAGTCTTTCTCAGTTATCAGATCACTTAAGTAGATACGCTTTATTAAAAAGCTGAAAATAGGACCCACTACACATTTTTAGGAACATTTTTCATCGTATCTACGTATATCTAACTAGGAGCTAACTAATGTCTTTCTGAGATCACTCAACTTGCAACTAAAGGTCGTAAAGTATCATTGTTGATGTAGGTAATGGTTAACTATTAGGTACCCACTTATTGCAAATTGACTAGCCTTCTGCCATTAGGTAGGAATATACCTATCGCAATTTACGACATATACGTAGAGTTCACCTCGAAAGGGACAAAGGGCTCGAAGATAATGTGACATGTTGTAACGTCTGACTATCGGTAGAGTTAAAATTTTCCACCGGGGTCGACGCTATCTGCCGCCATTGTTAGACCTTCAATGTGCGTTACTGTTGATAGTTTGTATTTAAATAAAAAATATGCAAATCTATAGAAAAATTTAAATTCGTTAAATATACACCCTGTATAAAGGCATACAGAAAGGGCTTATTGTCCTTCATTCGTCCCCAATCATTTAATAGAATCGGTTACCTTTCGTTTCTTTCAATTTCAATCAAATGGTTCAATAACATCTTCAAACGTAGGCATTCAACAAACTTAGTGAATTGTCTACGCCGAATAAAATGGCTCAAATTGGGCGGTTTTTGATTTGATTTGGAGTGGGTGGATTGATAATGCAGCTTCCTGGAATCTCACAATAGAAGTTAACGAACTCCAACACGTGGTTGAGCGACTACCGGCTGCTACGCTGCGTGTCTCTTGTTCGATTCCGGCATGGAGCATTTTTTTTTTACTGTTAGTTGTTCCGGATTTGGTTTTTTGGGTATGTGAATTTATATGTGTTTAATTGATACAAGAGACCTTGCAAGCAAGCAAGCAAGCAAGGCAAGCAAGCAAGCAAGCAAACAACAAGCAAGGCTTGCAAGGTTTAAAAAAATACTTTCGGTCCCTATCAAGCATCGATAATACTATGTCGATGCTGTGCAGGCCTTCTCTGTGATAGGGAACGACAACGACGGTAGGTAGGTAATCAGTTTTGAGCGTGCGTATGGGTGTGCAATATATTTTTATTTATTGTTCTTCAAAGTAACTGATAAAAATAATAAAACATTACTACAGTAAACGACCTTCTATTTTTACGTTTCATCCAAACCCGCAACAATATTAGTAACATTACAAACAGATTGTGATAAAATAAAAACGCGTAGTGTTCACGGTCCAAGGTTGCAGCGCAGACGCATCGCAGACGCTGATTAGACGTTATCACTACTTTTAAGTGTGTTACGAACGCTATCTATTTGCTTTGGCACTGCAGAAGAATGAAGAAAACAGGAAAACTGGAGGCTTTTGTACAAGGTAGAGAGAATAGTGAGGATGGAAGAGATAGATTAAGAAGGTTTTAATGGGATTTGCTTCATAACACGATATATACGCCTTCGTGGAATACATACACCTGTAATCCACGAAAGTTTATACTAATTAACCGACTTACCAAAAAAGGAGGAGGTTCTATGTTCGACATTATGTATGCTTTTTTTATTATTTTTATGTTTGTTCACCGATTTCTCCGTCAATTGTGGACCGATTTTGAAAATTCTTTTTTTTTTTGAAAGAGTATATTCCGAAATTGGTCCCATTTTAAATCAATAAAATAAAATCTGATGAAGAACTTCGGAGATATACAACAGAACTCTTCAATAAATAACGCCAAACCTCTCTTTTTGATTGCTGTAATCGCATGTCTGTTTATTGTTTATACCATTTCATAACATAACATCACCAGTACGCTTGAAAGGGGTATGCAGATCACTCATTTCACCGGTTATATTCAAGTTTCATGTTATTCGGGTAATCTATTCTGTCGTTATAGGTACTTACTTAACTACTTCCCTATTAGGTAGGTACAACAGAAAAGTGAAAAATAAAAAACTTTGTGTCTTTGGTAGGTACCAAATTTTTAAGTTATGGACACCGACTTCCAAACATAAAGTTATTTTTCACTTTCTAGTTTTCTTATTTGGAAGTCGGTAGTATTTTTTTGTAAAAAAGTTTTTTTGTACAGTAATGTCTCATGTAAAGGCCAAATCGATACAGGGGCTGCTTTTGAGACAGTATTGATAAAAAATCCAATAACACATTGTTCAACCTAAGAATTCAACTCAGAACTTGCATCCTTTGAAGATTGTTGAAACAACGAGGCAGTTCCAGGGAAAGTGTAACTAGTCCTCTTGTAGTATAGAAAATGTCGTGGTGGCCCATTGTCTAAGACCTCGCCTCTCATGCTTGAGGTCGTGGATTCAATCAAATTCATATGTGCTTTTTAAGTTTATCTTGGACATCACAGGCAACGGTGAAGGAAAACATCGTGAGGAAATCTGGACTTATATAGTAAATGTAATCAATCAATCAATCATTTATTTGTCTAAATATGGTGCATTATGATCTTAAGATTAATAAATGGTGGCATCATATTCTGCCAAGTGTGGCGTGCAAATATAGGTACATACATTATAGGACATAGATTATTAGGCTAGTATTAACATTATTAATTGCATAATTACGAACAAAAAATACACAATACAATTCAACACACTAGAATTTAAGGTATGTCAATCAAAGTAACATCATAATTACACACAATTTATTTAGGATGTCAAGGTATCATTTAACGTCAAAGTATCAACGAGTAAGATGTCAAATTATAACATATCAATTAAATTAAAAATGACAAAGTATAAAATATTAAAATTCAATTAACAATAAGTAAGATAGAAATAGCCAAGTCAGAGGCCTGTGGGGTTCCCAGAGGCGGCTTAATTAACTCTGATACCAGAGGTGGCCAAATCCTCTCACGAAAAGAAGAAGACGATAGAAAATGTGTTGCAATTATGTCTTCATGTCGTTTTAATTTTTTGCAGCAAATATTGGGAGACGACAAATGCTTGAAGCAAACAAGTACTAGGCATTCTTCGAAAAATTTATTACAACACGTTTTGCACTTAGTTTTATAAACAGAGGCGGCCCTAACCAGTATAATCTGTTATTAATTAGCCCTTAATTTTGTAATAGTCAGACTTTGATCGTAGATGATAAGATAACGAAGAAATCTAATGGCGACTTATTTGGCGATTAATCTTCAAGCACGTGCCAAGCTGAACCAAACTTATATTCTAAATCGGTATTCGTGCAACCCGCTAAAGTCCTTGTTAAAAATATATAACCGGCCGATCCCGACAGAATTTCGGTCACGGTGACCAAGCCAAGTACGCAAAAGATATGGTATTAATTATTATAGTGCACAATTGTGTGCGTAAGCGCAGATGCCACTCGTATTGCCTGGCTTACTCTCATAGTCCGTTGGGACGGACGACCGGGGAGAGGTTAGCAGCCAAATTGCGTAAGTGAATTCGTCAAGGCAAAAGATTTCATCCCATGAAAGAGTATGAACAATCGACCAATCACATGCGAGATTACAGACGCGATGTGGATTTCCGTCTATGTGATTGGTCGATTAGGTCGCAGAACTTGGACCAACGACTCTACTTGCATTATGAGGCACGAGGGCATCACACAGAATTTTCTAGTGGAAAACGCCACTATTATTAATAGGTAGTAAATAATTACAAAGATTACTTATTAATTAATTAATATGGTGATATATAAAAGTCTAAAGTAACGGGTTTTTACAGAAGGAAAGAACCCAACCGTATTAATTTTATCTGTTTCCACGATTGTCAGATCATTAGATGTACTTACATTAGGAGGTCGTTGAACATCGCAATTTTTAGTGAAGTTACTTTTAGGTCCTGGGAGACGAAATTGATAAACATAGATTTTGATCTAGAAGATGGAGTTTCTTGTCCACTTTGCTCCATAGGAGCCTACATCTACAACTATCTTCAACATGCTATATATAAAAATTTGTTTTGAATTTAGAATCAAAGTCAAACCGAAGTGATCTCAGTTCAAACAAAAAGAAAATTCCACAGGTAATAAAAAACTAATAGGTGTGTTTTCAAAAGCCCCAGTTTGTTTAAATACAAAATTTTATCTTCACCAATAATGTTTTCCTGGAAGGTTTTAATGTGTTTGTAATATGTTTGTGTTTGTTTAGATGTGTTTGTTTTGTTTTGTTTTTGTTTTGTTTTTGTTTTTTTAAAAACGTTGCCACACTCTAGGAATTTCTTCCAGTATCGTGGGTGCGTTTACAAACATATAAACTCACATACACAACACCCAGAGCCGGAACAACTATCTGTAGGTCATACAAATATTTGTTCCGTGCGGGAATCGAACCCGCGACAGGCAGCGCAGCAGTCAATCGCTCAACCACTGCGCCAACCGTGCTAACGTTGAATTCTAATTTTAGAATCTGAATAGTTAGAAGTACAATCTAAAAAGAAGGTGTTTTAAGAAGAAGCGTTTAAGAATATATAATAGGTAGTGATAAAACATCAACACAGCCAGAAAGTACCGGTACCGACCAGACCAGCTAATCTTGTTCCAAGGATTTTCATCATTTTGCTTGGCTATTTATATATTTGTTTATTTTGTTCTGTGCACTCCAGTGTTACGTGATATTTTAAGCGATAGTTATCTACATGACCTGTCCGGTACCTTAAATTGCTAATTGATAAGATATTAGATAGGATTAATTAATTATTACTATCATGAATTTGTAATTCACAGGCATTATCAAATTACTTTAATGTTTTGCCAAATATATCTGGCCTCGGTAAATGACCTCGGGTATATTTTACCAAAAGTAAGTATTTCAAAGCATGAGAGATTGTTTTGTCAAACAATTTGTCAAATAATAATCTATGGAGGGTTTAAGCAGTTTTGAAACGTTTTCACAAATATGGTCCAAGGTGTGAATCAAATCTTAAGGGCCTACAACCGCTTTAGTGCCGTAAAACGGTAACTTTCTAAATCATACTTCTTAGTAACGGCTAGGTTAAAATGTTTGTTTTTAGGGTTCCGTACCCAAAGGGTAAAAACGGGACCCTATTACTAAGACTTCGCGATCCGTCTGTCTGTCTGTCTGTCTGTCTGTCTGTCTGTCCGTCTGTCTCCAGGCTGTATCTCATGAACCGTGATAGCTAGACAGTTGAAATTTTCACAGATGATGTATTTCTGTTGCCGCTATAACAACAAATACTAAAAACAGTATAAAGTAAATATTAAAGGGGGGCTCCCATACAACAAACGTGATATTTTTGCCGTTTCTTGCTCGATATTAATAACGGCAACAGGTAGACGCTTGAAATATTCACAGAATGTTTAGTTGTATATTTACTTCAAAAAATAATAATTAATAAATTAAAATAAAATAAATTAAGGGGGGCTCCTCCGAACCGACAACAAACGTGATTTTTATGCAGTGTTTTGCGATAATGGTACGGAACCCTTCGTGTGCGAGTCCGACTCGCACTTGGCCGGTTTTTTTTTATTATTGATTCATGTAGGTAGGTACATTTTTTTAAACAAGGTTTTGTCGTGTAAGTAATAGTTTTGCTTTAAAAAAATAATTAACAACATTATATTTTTTCGCAACTTTTGGATCCTCCTCCAAAACGACTTGGATGTTTAAAAATATTTTTACACAGAAAAATTGATGGCTGCAATTTCTTCATAACTGAAATAGCATATGTAAATCAAATAATATTTTGCAAACAAAACTGTTCAAAAGGAAGTTCAATATTGATATTTTGGCATCGAGGAGCGTACAGGGACGTATATATCGCCTTAATGAAAAACTGTTCTAGAACCCAAAAATCAGAAGGCGTCATGATTGTGCCCACCAACCCAATCACTACAGTCGTGGTAGATTATATCCCGGACCGTCTCATGACAGAACAAACCCTTAGTCGTAGTAGGCACACAAAATACTAATAAGGCTGGCACAAAGCTTAATATAGTGCACTAGTATCTGTCGAAGCCGGGACGGGTCGTCACAGGTCGCCGGTGATTTGAACACGAATGCCTGATTACACTGGCAAAATCTTAATGCATGTACATTGTATTGCACAAGTGGACAAAGTAAACGTAGTCCATTTAGAATCGAAGCAAATATTTCATTGTACACTTTCTAACGAGTTTTTTTTTTATAACGGTTCTGAACCAATTACAGTAACTTAAGATAAAAAACGAAACAATTGGTAAAATTAATGTATATAGAAAAACCGGCCACGTGCGTGCAAACTTCGCATTTCTAAATATGCGAAGTCTGCACGCACGTGGCCGGTTGGTTCCGTACTATACCACAAAGTTAAGTTGGTTGTAATAGGAAAAATAAGGGAATTTCAAAGAAAAAAATCAGATTTATCAATCTTAAATAAAATCAATCTTAATTTATCTTTTCTTTACATTGGTATTTTTTAGTAAAATATAAGTAATAATACTTTGTACTGACTTTGGTGGCTTCTCATTATTAATCATATTTTTTTAAACAAAAAAACACAGTATTTATATATTTATCAATTTCTATGGTAGGCCAGGGTAGGTAGGTATGTAGGTGTATGGGCTAAATATAATTAAAAAAAAATACAATTCGTATGGCTTTGGGTTAACAAGATACTTATACTGTGAATATTTGAAGACTGGAGCTCCAACCGTTTGGCTGTAAAACCGTGTGACAGACGACAGACGGACACGTGAGTGACAGCAATAGGGTTCCGTTTTGACCCTTCGGGTACGGAACCCTAAAAAGTAAAATTTTCTCACAGTACTTCTGACTTGTCAGTAAAATCTTCGTCCATTCGTCCGCAAACAGATCGTTTCTCGAATTAGAATCAAAGATTAAGATTATTATTTCCGCTCTGCAGGTTGGTACGGAATAACCTTATTAATACGTCTACCAATACTGCTGAGCGTGCTCGCCTGCTGGCTGTGGGTGAGTGGGAGTCGGGCCTCTGGCTTCAGGCACTACCGTCACCTCACATAGGCACTATGCTAGGTGACACAACCTTCCGACGCGCTACATGTCTGCGATTGGGCGCTCCTTGTGGGGCTCCACATCGCTGTCAATGCGGTGAAGCAGTCGACTGCCTCGGATATCATGATCTTTCCTGTAGTAAGAGTGCAGGTCGGCTTGCGCGGCACGCTAGCATTAATGATCTCATCCGTCGTGCTCTTGCCACCGCCGGGGTGCCAGCTGTCTTAGAACCCAATGGCCTGGCACGTGTCGATGGGAAGAGACCAGATGGTATGACCATAATGCCATGGAAGTTGGGTAGGTCTTTGGTGTGGGATGCAACTTGCGTCGACACCCTTGCACCATCCCATCTTCCTAGCACGGTGGGCTGCGCTGGGGCGGCTGCTGCAGGTGCTGAAAACCTCAAACGGCGCAAATACAACAACTTAACTGGTAATAATGTGTTTGAGCCGTTTGGGGTTGAAACACTAGGGCCATGGGGTCCGAGTGCACACCTATTATTTCGGGATATCGCCAAGCGGTTGGTCGACTCTTCACGTGACCAAAGGACTGGCCTTTTTTTTGACCAAAGAATCAGCATTGCCATCCAACGTGGCAATGCTGCCAGCCTTCTGGGCACTTTTCCTGTTGACAGCGATGTGGACGAATTTTTTGACGCTCTGTAAATGTACATATTAGTTTTTCTTGTTTTAGTTCTAATATTAGTTTGTAAATAATGTACATTTATGTAAATAAATGAAAACTCCTTTTCATAAAATAAAAAGATTAGGTATTAGAGACTTAGAACGTACCTATGTAAAAATATATAGCAAAAAAATAAATGTTGTTCTAGGTATAAATAGTGATAAACAAGTGGACAAAGCAAAAGCCCATGTAGGACCGCAGTGCTATAAATTCTGTCCAGTTTATGCATACTATCTTATGTAGTTTCTACTAGTATCGTCTAGAAAAAGTGCCTATCAGACCCCAGACGGGTCGTCACGGGTCACCGGTGATTTTCCTGCGGAGTGCATTACTCCCAGACGTACAAAGTGCGGTCGGTCCAGACGTCGCGACCCACTTGTCGTTACGTAAACATAAAGTAGAGCTACTATAAACAAACCCAAGGATATCTTTGTACTCACGTGATTTCTCCTTACTTGATAATATGAGGATAATCTAGTGATAAGGTATTTTAGACAGCGGCTGTGGGAATTTTCGACAGTATTTTTCCGTTTTAATGCGGCGAAATGTAGTGTCTTAAATGCCAATACACCTGCTCGTTTGAGGACATAAAAAATGTCTCTGACACTGAAATTATGCCACCTTAGCTCAATTATTTTGTTTTTGGTTCGATATAAATCCTAACAAAAATCTATGGAAGACATAAAACGCAGACGGTACCTACAGTACGCACAGTACTACCTACACAAAAGCCCTTCCTATAACGGAGTGCTAATTGTAAACAAAACACAAGCATTACCCCTTTTATCCTTTATATTAGCTAACAAAGGGTTGAGACTTTGCTACGTATGGTGATTTCAACAAACATTGTAGCGCTACGGCGTAGCTTCGTAGCACCGTAGACGCTCTTTTCTAAAAAAAAGTTAATTCTAATAATCAAAAATCCCGCCTGCTTAAAAAGCGAACTAAAAAGACGTAAACAAGAAGAAAATCATGTTGTGCAGTCGGAGGATATACTTATTCGCGAGCTGGCTGAATAATACGAGATGTATCCTCCGACTGCACAACATGATTTTCTTCTTGTTTACATCTTTTTAGTTCGCATTTTAAGCAGGCGGGATTTTTGATTATTAGAATTAACTTTTTTATTTATAACTTTTCAGTTAACATATTTTATCGAATTAGGTACATTTAAACATATAAGTGTTATATATGTTTGAAATCTCCTCTAAAAACCCTTCATTTTGATACCCCACTCGATGGGTATGGAAGAAAAAAAAAATTGCAACCCCCACAATATGGCGCCCAATATCCGCCATGTTCCTTTTTTTTTAAAGGCACTTAGCTAAGAACACTTGTGCAGTCAAGACCTATCTAACGATGTCTTAATTATAAAAATCCGCCTAGTAGTTTGAAAGATATGAGGTAATAAAGAATACTACATACATACAAACATAAAAACATACAAGATACGCGCGAAAAACATAACCCTTTCCTTGCAGCCGGGTCAAAAGAGCTAATCCCAAAGTTTCGTAGGCCCAATGGGAATCTCCGAAACACTCTCAAGCTTATATTTTTAGATTCATCGGTCACCTTATCAGTGTTTATGTAATCGAAGCTTGCAAGGTAAATTTGAACCACTTCCCGGTGTTCTCTTGAGCTTATTTCTCGAGACTACCCAATTTTCTATATAAAAACTTGTTATTTCTTTCTTTTATTACATTCTAATGTATTAAGGTAACCAGTTAATTATCATCATCATCAACATCATTTCAGCCGAAAGACTTCCACTGCTGGACATAGGTCCTGTGCGTCTCGGATCCACCGGACTCCTGCAGCCTTCACCAGATCGTCGCTCCATCTAGTGGGAGGTCTACCAACACAATATCTTCCGGTTCGCAGTCGCCAATCCAGAACTTTTCAACCCTAACGGCCATCCGTTCTGCGAGCAATGTGCCCTGCCCACTTGCCACTTAAATTTAGTAATTCTTCCAGCTATGTCTGTAATCTTGCTTCCCTTGCGGATGTCTCCATTTACCCACCGTTTACCAATTAATTATAATAATTGATAATGCAATTAAAAATAAAAGTTAATCAGTGTTGTGGTTAGCTGCAAGGCATGTTACCGCCGCGTGTTTCCGCATAGGCACCTTTGGACAGTATAAAACATTTTTTTATCAAATTAAAGTTAATTATGTCTGCATGTTAATTAAGCATCTTGGTTCCATAAATGATATCGCCGTGTGAAGAGGTCGCGATTGGCATTAATTATAATATTATTTCAATAATTATTGGGTCATTTATCTTGTGCTTTGAAGAGGATGCAGACGATCGTTTAGATTAGGGACCTGTATTTAATATAGTACACGATAGATGAGACTCATGCGGAGATTTAATCAACATTATCATTTCAGCCGAAAGACATCTACAAAACAAAAGAACAAAACCCTACCTCAAGTATCGCCTCATCCACCGGTTTTGTTCGTCTCTGATCGAGCGGATTTCTGCAGACATAACTTTTGTGACTCTAATATTCTACTCCATTAAATGAATGATACATGATTTTATTTCTGTAAGTTGGTGTGTACAATAGTAGTTTATGCAATGGTCATATAATAGGGGTTATTAAAACACGAGCGTAGGTTTATCAAATGAGGCGAAGCCGAATTTGATAATAATATTACGCGAGTGTTTTAATACCTAATTATATGCCGTTGCATACACTACTTTATCTTCACTCATACAGTTGAAATAAAACAAAAGTGGAAAGGGAAAAATATTTGTTATGGCCGGCAATTTAGATTCTCATTGCGCAGCGCGCGCATCCACAGACAATGAAACTTCTTTACTACAGCCCATACGCGCCAGAAAATTAAAAAGTAAAAGTGTGCTATAAAAATTAAAAAGTTATTTTATGATTCAGTTGTTTGAAAATCGAAGGAAAATGTTGAACTGTAATGGTTTTTTTTTTAATTTTACCTATCCACGAATATAAAGTACGTGTTTATACAATATTTTTTGAATTCGTATTTGGAACATTACGTTGTAAGTGTAGATAAACACTTTTACATGTCGATAATATTTTTTAAAACTAGATGAGGTCGGCGTTTCCTCTCTGACTACTCTGAGAAGAAAGGCCGAAACAAACTCAGAGGTCAGGAAGTTAGGTTATACTTATAATGCAGTGAACCATTCTTCTTCGTCTTTTGAACCTGAACTATGCATATGTCTATCTTTATGTCGAATTTTCGCGAAAAGCCTAGGTATATTGCGAAAACACGGACAATTATACAATGGTGAAAACATTTCTCAATCATACTGGATAAAGATAGATTTTGTGCAAAAATCTTATGTTTTTCCAGTAAGATTGAGAATTTTTTTCAGCATTGTCTACGGTTTTCGCGAAAATTCGATATAACAAATTATGTTTTTCCAGTAAGATTTTCAGCATTGTCTACAGTTTTCGCGAAAATTCGAATTATCAAATTTTTTTTTTTTTACGACACATATAAATGACTAGCTTCTGCCAGCCGATTCGCTCGCGAGAAAGTCGGAAGTTGTCCCGTACATTTTGCCAGGATAAAAAGTAGCATGTGCTATTCCAGACTATAATCTATCTCTGCGCCGAATTTCATCCAGATCCGTTCATTCGTGATTGAGTAACAAACATACATCTATCTTAACTTTCACATTTATAATATTAGTAGGATATACTAGCTCCTGCCAGCGGCTTCGCCCGCGTAAAAGTCGAAAATTATCTCAAGGGAACGTATTTGTGGGATAAAAAGTATCCTATGTGCTATGCCAGACTATAAACTATTTCTTTTTATAGTCTGGTATAGCAGTTCAGTAGTTTTTGCGTGAAAGAGTAACAAACATATAAACACACTCATAAACTTTCGCCTTAATAATATTAGTATGATGTGGTTATTAAGGAAGATAAGATTTGATTTGATCAACGAAACCATCGCGATAACGATTGTTAAAATGCCAGAAATGTATGGGCATGCCAAGCGCTATCAAAAACTCACGTGATCAATCGCTTACTTTTTTGAATTTCGACAATCGCTAACGTTTAATAGGCGGGCGAGCACACACGGCGCGTTGTGTTCCACGCGCGCCTCAAAGAGATGTCCGCGAGGGCTGATGCCTGTCTGGGTCGCTGATAAATTTGAAAAAGAGTTACCGCGGCCCTGGCTCAAGAAACTGAAGGAACACGGGTGGGTTTTAGTCAGTAAAAGTCTGACACGCCCTCCCGCCTCACCCAGAGCGGGAGAAGTCATTGGTTGATTTCCCACCCAAAAACTAAAAAGGCGGGCGAGCACGGCTTACTGTGACAGGCTTGAGTTACACACTTTTATCACCAAAACCGTGATAAAATTCGTGACTCAAGCCTATCACAGGGGCCGTGCTCGCCCGGCAGAATTACACTATAGGCTCTTTTAGACAAGAGGCATTCGAGTCAGCGGAGGCGATACGCGAAATGTTAAAATGTAAGGAATTGATCACGTGATTTTTCGATATCGCTTGTCGATCCCATACAATTTTGCCTTTTTGACAATCGCTATCGCCACGCTTTCGATGATATATTGTTACTAGTCTAGTTCCTCAGGTCTAGGGTATCTGGCTAGTCAGTAGCGTATCACGTTACCATCTGGCCACCATATTTGTCAATATGCTATTCCTCAAATATTTACGTACTGTCGTATGTGTATGTGTGTGTTTATTAGAGCGAAAGTTTAAATCATGTGATTGTTTGTTTTTCGGTATTGTGTTTTTACCGAAACAGAAAAAACCGGCCAAGTGCGAGTCAGACTCGCGCACGAAGGGTTCCGTACCATCATCGCAAATAACGGCAAAAAATCACGTTTGTTGTAAGGGAGCCCCACTTATCTATTTATTTTATTCTGTTTTTAGTATTTGTTGTTATAGCGGCAACAGAAATACATCGTCTGTGAAAATTTCACCTGTCTAGCTATCACGGTTCATGAGATACAGCCTGACAGACAGACAGACAGACGGACCGCGTAAGTGAATTCGGCAAGGCGAAGAATTTGTCCCCATCAATCGACCAATCACATGGACGGAAATCCAGAACGTTTCGCACGTGATTGGTCGATTGATGGGATCAAGTCCTCGCCTTGCCTAATTACGCAATTAGGCTGCTGGTCACCTCTTTCACTTCCTTTAAATCATAAAAGTAGGTAACAAACTTGTCAGACACTATAAAGGCTCAAATGATATATTTTCCTACTCTACATCATGTGACACATAAATCTCAAGCAATTAACAAGAAAATATTACGCAACCTTACCCACTAATTATTGTAAGCAAGTTGAAAGGTCAGTCCGCGTTAACACTCACGTTCGAGTTAAGGCTATGACATTCGACAAACACTCCTAAATGAAAATGAAAAAAATATGTTGGCCAAATGTGAGGTTGAAAATATATGTCGACATTATTTCTGTTTTTTTTTTACAGTAATCTCTGTAAAAACGAACGGCAAACTTACTTTGAACTTTTAATTTTTTTTTCTTTATTACAAGCTTTTAATTAATTTACAATGTATGCGTATGTATGTAAGTGTGTCCGGGTCAAATCTTGCAACTGAATTTTAAAGCAGTTATTCTACACCGATTAAGATGAAATATTGCATACACGTTTAGTTTGGATGACAATGCATGGTTAGACAAGTGACGTCATTCTAAATCCAATATGGCGGACGGCCCAAGATGGTGGACTAGTTATTTTATGTGCACTGCCATGGGTATCAAATGAAAGGATTTGCTGAGAAGAATACGAAAAAAGCTAAATTGATAAAAAAAAATATATATTTTCTTGCTTACGTTTGTGGGTAAGATTAATAATAAGGAATCATGTCTTAACTTGGTGATTTTAATCCATACTATAAATATATGCGAAAGTAACTGTTTGTCTGTCTGTTTGTTACACTTTCACACTTAAACCGCTATATCAATGTTAATAAATTTTTGTATAGAGGGATTGATAGACCTTGGAGTATAATAAAGGATACTTTTTATCGCGGGTATATTATTTTTCATACCACCTGATCGACAATGTCCAAATTAAATATCATGCAATCTCAACGTAAAGTAAAGCGTTTCCTCTTAAAGGCGGTAAAGTTGTATGAAACTCCCAAGGGAGTAAAGTTATTTGAATTTGAAACGTCAAATTCGTGTGGAAACTCGTGGAAAAATCTGAGTAAAAAAAACCGGCTAAGTGCGAGTCGGACTCGCGCACCGAGTGTTCTGTACAAACAGCAAAATAAACCAACATAATTAGGTAAAAATACTGAAGTTATATTCTTGATTTTATTTTATCACTTTGTCGGCGTGATTAATATGTATGCTGAATTATAGCTTTATAGTATAGTTTTCTGAGCTAAGCTGCGGACAGACAATGGACAGACGGATATGGCGAAACTATAAGGGTTTACTACGGAACCCAAAACATGCTCATATGGCATTGTAAAAAGGTTTGTTAGAAAATCAAAGTGGCCACCGCAGAAGGTGTGAAAAGTAAAGTATGCTCCCCTGGCATAAAGCCTGTCTTCGTCTTGAGCAACTTGAACCACTCGCACCCGTGACGTAAAACACTGCTTTATACCATTGGTGTATAATCTACTAAACGTTCCCTTGGGATAATTGCCGACTTTCAGGTGGATTTTTGCAAGAATTTGCAAGCGTTGTGTTTTCACACACAACACAACAAACACAATACTTTTTACCCGACTGCCAAAGGAGGGTAATGTGTTTATCAGTCTATGTATGTATGTTTGTTCCTATGTGGCGTTCCAGAGACCAAACGCGTTGGCCGATTTTGATGATTCATACGTCAATCGATTCGTCTTAACCCTGCGAGTGTCACTGGCTACATTCAAATTGGAAAATAGAAAAATGGCGGATTTTGGGCGCTATATTGTGGGGGACAATTATTTTTTATACTTCCATCCTCTACCCATCGTGTGTAGAGGATGGTATCAAAATAAAGGGTTTTAAGAGGTAATTTCAAAAATATATAACTCTTATACGTTTAAATGTACCAAAATCTTAAAACAAAATAACTAAAAAGTTATAAATAAAAAAAGTTTTATGTTTACGGCTTTTTAGTTCGCTTTTTAAGTAGTCGGGTTTTTTGATTTTTTGAATTAACTTTTTTTTAATTTTTCTTTGTTTTCAATGCAGTCCGATAGTTACCACACTTTACGACTTGTCACTGCCTTAAGATAAGAGATATAACTTCAAGTCGATGCCTCGTATCCGGGATGCTTGTAGCGGACTTCGATCACAGATACTGTGATATTATACAAATTCCGGATCACGGGTTATGTCGCAATTAGTGTTATTGTTTACATTGATTATTATTGGGTCTATTTATGTAATTAGATAATGCATATCAGTGATGGAGTACTGGGCGGGGCGGCCTCGATTCTGTATTGAGTGATTGATCCCAAAAGATAGAACAAGAAGAGTGGGAAGGCTTTTGCCCTGTAATGAGACACTGAATATATCAGCTGCATCAGGGACTAAATATGTAAAAGAAGGATTCTGTACAAGTTCATCAATGCAAAGATGATTTATGCATATTATCAAAACGAACCAGTCTTGGCAGTGTCAATCTGCCTAGCCTTTTCCTAACTATTTAGGGGTCGGCTTCCAGTCTTACCGGATTCAGCTGGGTACCAGTATTTTACATGGAGCGACTGCCTATCTGACCTCCACAACCCAGTAACTGGGTAACACGGTACCCCTTGGCAAGACTGGTGTCAGATCTCAAGCTTCTGACTACTCGTAACGACTGTCAAAGATCTTCAAATGACAGCCGGGACCAACGGCCTAACGTGCTTTCCGAGGCACGGAGGAAACTCGATATGTTGAAATGGTCACCCATCCACGGACCGACCTCGTCGTTGGTTAACCTTGATGATCGACCAGTGCGGCTGTTATTATTTAGCCACGAGCTCCTCAATACAATTCACAGTCTTGGCAGTGTGAATGGTGAAAATGCTATGCGTCAGTTCGTACACCGTAAATGCAGCAAAGGAGTATGTAGGTAAGGATCGAAGTAGGGTGGCGTTCTGTAGTTTCTGCCTGCCCCCATGGGCAAAAGGCATGAATTTATGTGTAGATCAAACTGAAAAACTGTATTGAGCTAATAAATGCAGCCACGCTTAGAGACTTCCCATTACTTTAGAAATTCAGCAGATACTACAACAACCAACGAGCAATGTATGCGTAAATGATTTTCTTTAACGTTGTACATTTTTTTTCGTTTATGCCCGATTGGTAAGAAGTTTTATACGTTGCGTGTGACAAAGCATGATACTTACCTTTTTATTATAGCTTTTATTGGCGATATAATTTTGTAGTAATAACATCTTTGGACCTTTTAACGATGCTCAGTTTGCCATCCGCATGTTTCCATTTTATCAATCTTTCTCATAGTTTTGTTGCGGAACCCTAGCCAAAGCTGTTGCGTTATAGCATGGCAATTGCGGTCATTGACCTACGTACATTTAATAACATTCATAATTGCAAAAACTGTCCTGAATCGACATCTATCGTGATCCTCAACATATTTACTATTAAACGACGAACATAGTTTTTTGTTTGTGTCCTTACTAAGAGACATTCGGGAAAGGGCAATGTTCGCTATTGCCCAGTTAAAACGAAACAACTATAATAGCGATTTGCAATCGATGCTTCACATACTGACCTACATACACGAAAATAGACTTTCAATAAATAGAGGTAACAATAGCTATTGTTGATGCCTCACAAACTTCTACTACGCTAATTTACGCACGACATGTAAGCGCGATATTTTTATGCTGTCTCTTTTTACACCATAAGCTGTGAAAAAGACAAGTAAAACTGAAGGATTTTTGGAAAATATTTCGTGGTACAGGGTAATTGTGAGAACATGACTTGCAATTTTTGATTTAGGTGATGAATCTTGATCAGTAGGCGCAAAACTAGAGTGGAGATAGTACGTTGACTCAGTTAATTAAATCCAGATAATTATGGGCTATTATTCGTAAACAATTAAGTAAAATGGGCGATACTAAATGTCCTTACTCACCGCGCTCAAGAGCACCTCTCAATGAAGCTGGAGCAAAATGGTGGAAAATGTTCGGTAACCAAGACCTACCAACTAAATACTATGTGCAAAATGAAGCTAAAGAAACGCTAGACAATACCAGTAAGCGTACCGATGACAACAAATCATCAGATACCAATAATTTTAAAGCACAGAGAACATTAACTTCAAAACTCTATTCAAACTTTATTGGAAGAACTGTGAAAAATGTTGATCCTAAAGGTAAAGTATTGAAAAAATCGAGGGAAGACCAAGCGAAAGCAAGCTACGAACAAGCTAGGAAAGCAGTTATTAATTCACTGAAAGAAAAATTCGATGGTCCACTACAACAGAGGAATGTACCCTCTGTGCTGAAAGTTAATAAAGGGGATAATACTGGAGCAATACCGACGATTATTATAACTGGAGACAATGTCGAAGGAACATCAAATTCGAATGTAAATCGTGACGGCTATAGTCGGGTGGAAATTAGTCCCAATTCTGTTAAAACTAGGGTTGAAATTTCAAATGGAGGAGTAGAGGATGTCAGTCACGCGAGGAGGCTTCAGATGGGGCCAGGTGGCGAGCTGGCACAGTGGAGGCTTGCTCCTCGTGGCAGTAGGGCGGCGGGTGCGGACGGCGGACTACGCGGGCTTGCAGGGATCGACATGCCGGTGAGTTACTGCACTTTAATAACCTCTTTACTTGTTAGCCCAAATCGTTGTGACCAGAAGAAACGTATTTTGAAGACTTTTGTTTGGCAATCGGGACGAAACTGGGTGATTTTCTGCGAATTATCTAATTTGACCAATTTTCCTTCCCCGAAAGATCCCTTATCTTTTGCAAGTATTTCCATTAATTAACTTCTTAAACTAAAGTTTAAACTGCAAGACAAACAAAAGTCAATTTTCCATTTACCGACATACATAAAGCTTAAACTTTCCTTTAAAGCGAAGGATGTTTTCGAGTTCAAATTGAAGGCAGTAAACATTGCTTCCATTAGTACTTACGATGCAGGGAATATCCGAACGTCATGCCATCACGAACTAATCGGGGACCGGGATCTACCCTGACTATCTGTGCATGGACTACGTATGGATTTATTACGATAGCTTTTTGGTAATGCATGGATTTTATAGGCTTTAGTAACGGCAGTTGGATAATGTGCATTTTGGGTATTGATCGTTTTTTAAGGGAAGCCGGGATAGCCGGAAAATGGTTGGAGGAATTTACGTTTTTGGTCTGTATTTTAAATTGTATTTCATGTAAGAAAAGCTTTTAATTACTTGCAATGTTAGGTCAAATAATGCGTGTTAAAAAAAGTAGTTTTCCAAGTAGCTCTGCTGAAAATTTGCGTCTGAGAAGACGCTGAAAACGAAACACTCGCTCAGGGCTTTGGCTCTGTCGGGTAAAAAGTATCTCTGAGCTTTTATCACACTGGTGATAGATAGATAAAATAACTAATCGTCTCAATTACTTTATGTTTCATCTTACTTTACACGAGCAGTTTCAGTAAGTTGGAGTGCATCAAAGCGCTCCAACTTACTAAAACTGCTCGTGTAAACAGCCTTAACAGATAAGTTCATTTATCGGCCAGATACGATGACTACATTTATGACAATTCCACCACACCCATATTTAACCCTACTAAAGTTAATTGCCATAAGTCGGGCGGGCGCGGTGCCGGCGGCTTATCGTAAAGACAGGTGTAACCAACGTGATTTTATTTTGTTTACCTCCGGCGTGATATCGAGATGGCCTCAATTATAACTTATCATTAATTTTATTATGTTATCTTGGTCTAGATGAGGTGTATCAGTCGTGTTTTAAAACGTGAGCAGACGGAAATACAGACATAGGTACCTAGCCTAGGTACCTAGGTATATATAGGTAACTAGCTTCTGCCCGCGGCTTCGCCCGCGTTTAATGTTCAAAAATAAAATGCTCCGATCGCCACCAAACTTTACAGGATTATCCGCTGGGTCAATCTAAAGATTGTCTGGAAATTTCATTAAATTCGGTCCATGCGTTTCGGAGTCTATATGGAAAATACATACATACTTTCTCTTTTTAACCGACTTACCAAAAAGGAGGCGGTTCTATGTTCGACATTATGTTTTTTTTTTTGTTTATGTTCACGCATATTTCCGTCAATTTTAGACCGATTTTGAAAATTCTTTTTTTGTTTGAAAGAGTAGTAGAGTTATTTTTGGAAGTCGGTGTCCATAACGCAAAAAATTGTTACCTACGAAAGACACCGACTTCCAAAAATAAAGTTATTTTTCACTTTGTAGTTTTTTAATTTGGAAGTCGGTAGTATTTTTCTGTAAAATAGCTTTTTATAGATATATAGATTTTCCTGTGTTTTTGGTGGGTTTTATTTCAGAAATTAGATCAACTTTACGTCTCGGCGCCATTAACTAGGCACACTATAAGTACTATATTATCCATTTGTTTGAAACGCGGGGTCATCGTCTCATAGAGGGAAGGTCATCATCTCATGTCCTAGATTTTGTAGGCTGTGTCATGAGATAGACACATCGTGAGAAGATTCTTTAGATGCCACTAACGAACCTAAGAATATTTAAGGGGGTCTGACCTTAAAAGGAAAATCACCTAAGTCATCACGGTGAAAATGTCTACAGAATAACAGCGCTGCTAACCTTGATATTTTTTTTTCCGTCAGCTTAAACATATTTGTGGGATCCGCAAGTGCAAAGTTCCATTCTATAATTTGTATTTTTTTAGTTTTATGGCAGGAAAAGCATACACAAGAAATATCTCCGCTCGTAAAACCTGTCTTAGTGTACCCATAAACACTGCAAAATAATAAAAAACTGGGCCAAGTTCTCCAAGTTAAATGAAACAATCTGATACAAAAACGATGTGATTATTGTTGACGCGAATATGCGATAGGGGCTGGAATGGCTTCATATCTGTTTCGCAATGTACTAATGTTCTGTTAGCACGTTATGGCCGGCGAAACGCGCAACTTCTCTAATGTTTTACTATTGTTCTGTGTGATACGCATTGTGCGTGGTTTGTGTTCTTAATTATTTGCTACTAGCGGACGCATCGCGGTTTCACCCGCGTAGTTCCCGTTCCCGTGGGAATATAGGGACGCCTATGTCACCCGGGGGTAGTGTACTTTCCCAACGGTGAAAGAATTTTTGAAATCTGTCCAGTAGTTTTAAGTTTATTCGTTACATACAAAAATACACGTTACATACATAAACATTCATCAACCCTACCTACCCTACCCTACCCTACCTACATACCTACCCTACCTATGTAGGTAAGGAACCAATTTTTTTTTTCATATGGACCTTCTCCTAACAATAACAAACACAACAAAAAAGAATAAACGAAATCGGTCCAGCCGTTCACGCGTGAAGCCGTGACCAAGGGAAATAGGGATTCATTTTTATATATATAGATATATATAGATAAAAATAAGTGGATAGACTTCTTCAACGCAACGATTTATTGAAATCGCACTACGTGTTATGTGATCTTCAGGGTCTTGGTTGACTGGTAGAGGTCGCCTTATTCATTAATTCCGCCTATGCATGTTTAATAAATAAACAAGCCAAATTTAAAAGCATCCGACACATTATTGTTTCATGCTACATTAAAATTTATCTAGTAGTAGACACGCTTCGATCGATAATCTATTGAACACGTAATTATGACACGATATCTTGCGAAAACACCCCGATTAAACAGTAAAACGCTCATAACTTTAGAACGGCTGAACCGATTTTCATCAAACATAGCTAAGAACACTCTCGATAGTCACCTTTCAAATAAAAACACATATACATAAAAATCGGTTCATCTGTTTAGGAGCTATGATGCCACCGACAGATACACAAACAAACAGGTACACAAGTCAAACTTATAACACCCCTCTTTTTACGTCGGATCTGCCTGCCCTTATCCCATGTCACTTGGGATCGGCGCAACACGTTTTCATCTTCCATTCTCCGCTGTCTACCGACACAAGTCATTCCTATTCCATATATTTTCTAGCAAGTCATTCCTCACACAAACCATGGATCCATATTTTCTTAGGGCTCGAATCCCTCTGCCAACCCACCATCTAAATTGCCAGCGGCTTCGGCCGCGTGAATATCTAAAATTATCCCAAGAGAACATATTCTTGGGATAAAAAGTTTGCTAATAAAGAACAGTATTATGTGTACTCAATTACACCAATCCCTACATAGCGACCCTGCCTTCGGGCAAGCCGCGCGTAATGGTCGTGTCGCGTTACAACTGGCTTCATTGTTAATTGGTACGAAATTATTCGGCAAAGCAAAATGTGCCAATCATACCAGACCAAAGAAGAGGTTTTTCTTGCTCAAAAAAGCAGCCAGAGCTGGCAATAGTGCGAATATATAATAGTGCGATTTCCCAGGCTTTGGTCCGGATCCCCACCACAATGATGTTGTTTGTGGAGAGTTTCGGGTAGGGTATGACGTCCAAGTTATGATCAAAGACGGCTATCGCCGCCTTAACCCTCCCACTTCCGTGGGCCTCGCACTGGTAGATTCTCGCTCCACGGTAGCTCTTCATACTTCGTGCTCCCCCCACAAACGGCTCCTGGATCAGTGCCCACGAGATCTTCCGTTTACTGGCCTCTAAAAAGAGTTCGCCAGTTCCTTGCGTTGAAGATTCGCTTGGGCCACTCGGTATGGTCATGCTGTTTGTTGGGCAGGAGTCTCCGGGGCGCCCTTAGCAGTATGCTATGGATGAGCGACTATTATGACTACAATAATTATCTGCTTGATGGGTGCAGTGCTTCTGTACTTGGGATCATGCTCATGTGTGCTATTCCAGACTTTCGTCTAATATTAGTGTGTATACACCGAGGGGTTAGGGCACAGAGGTGCACCTATAGTACAGTATACTAGATGAATGTCGAATTTATACCTGCATTTCGTTCAGCCCAGTGTCTGCCTGTGTGCCCTTCTATCTCACCCTCTTTTACAGGCTTTAATTGCCGAAATGTAGTTAGTACACCAGGAAGAGGTCCAGTATATCTGCAGCCTTATTGCGTAAGTGCATTCGGCAAGTCAAAGGGCAAGGAGTATGAAATATCGACCAATCACATGCGAGATTGAAAGACACGATGTGGATTTCCGTCTATGTTATTGGTTGATTGTTCATAATCTTCAATTCAGCAGTACCCATCCGAGCAATAAGTACACATGTGATTTTTATGTGCCAACATTGAACAAAAAAAAGTTATTTCAGAAAATCAAAATTCCCGACTGGTACATCTGGTTCTGGTCCGCCAGCTCGCGAATACGTATCCTCCGACTGCAGAGCATGATTTTCTTCTTGTTTGCTGCATAGTTCGCTTTTTAAGCAGTCGGGTTTTTAGATATTTTGAATTAGGTAATTACATTTAAACATATAAGAGTTATATATTTTTGAAATCACCTCTTAAAACCCTTTATTTTGATACCCCACACGATGTGTAAAGAAGGAAAAAATGTTTTGTCCATACAATATGGCGCCCAAAGTCCACCATTTTCCTAATTTTCAATTTTAATGTGGCCAGTGACACTCGCATTGTTAAGAAGAATCGATTGACGTATGAATCATCAAAATCGGCCAACGCGTATTGTCTCTAGAACGCCACATAGGAACAAAAATAAGTACATATATACATACATAGACTGATAAACACATTACCCTCCTTCAGCAGTCGGGTAAAAACAACCAGAAGATCCTATTAAAACTTACAAAAAAATAAATATTTCATCAGCAGTTCTTAAATAAACAGCTAAAGGATTGATGATTTGTTTTGGCAGTTTTTTTATGAGCACGTATATTGAACCCATTAGAAGAGAATCATCAATAATAAGAGTTTCCGAACACACAAACAACAAATATTTATCAATTTTTGTTGTGGCCGTGAACGTTCAATGTTTTGTTGACTACGTGACGCTTATAATGTTGTATGTTAGTAACACGTGTCAAGTCACGCATTCATAGAATGATTTTTAGGGTTCCGTACCCGAAATCCAAACGGAGCTCTATTGCTGACACTCAACCCCTAACCTTGGCTCTCATGCACGAGGTTGGCGCCTCTAATTCGGGCTAATACAAATGTATTTTTTTAAATTCATATTTTATTAATAATATATAACATAGAAATAACATATATAATTTACAAATATTCGGGCTCCCCTTTACTTGTATGTGAGCACATTTAAAAATATTTGTTGATAATTTGTATGATTTTGGACCTTTCGGGTATGGAATCCTAAAAAAAAGTTATTTAAAAAAAACATAAAACGCGACTGCCTAAAAAGCGAACTAAAAAAACGTAAACAAGAAGAAAATCCTGCTGTGCAGTCGGAGGACACATTTTCGCGAGCTGGCTGACCAAAATCAGATGTATCCTCCGACTGCACAGCATGATTTTCTTCTTGTTTACGTCTTTTTAGTTCGCTTTTAAGCAGTCGGGTTTTATGTTTTTAGGGTTCCGTACCCAAAGGGTAAAAACGGGACCCTATTACTGAGACTTCGCTGTCCGTCTGTCTGTCTGTCTGTCTGTCACCAGGCTGTATCTCATGAACCGTGATAGTTAGACAGTTGAAATTTTCACAGATGATGTATTCCTGTTGCCGCTATAACAACAAATACTAAAAACAGTATAAAATTAATATTTAAGGTGGGCTCCCATACAACAAACGTGATATTTTTGCCGTTTTTTGCTCGATATTAATAACGGCAGAAGGTAGACGCTTGAAATATTCACAGAATATTTTGTTGTATATTCTCTTCAAAAAATAATAATTTTTAAATTAAAATAAAATAAATTAAGGGGGGCTCCCATACAACAAACGTGATTTTTTTGCAGTGTTTTGCGATAATGGTACGGAACCCTTCGTGTGCGAGTCCGACTCGCACTTGGCCGGTTTTTTTAATTAACTTTTTTATTTATAACTTTTTAGTAATTTGTTTTTTACAATTATGTTTATTTAAATATATAAGTGTTATATATTTTTGAAATCACCTCTTAAAACCTACCTAAAATGAAAAATCCTAAAATTTTGATACCCCACACGATGAAAATTTTGTGCATCACAATACGGCGCCCAAATTCCGCAATTTTTTTATTTGCCAATTTCAATGTAGCCAGTGACACTCGCAGGGTTAAGACGAATCGATTGACTCATCAAATTGAATTTTCAAAATCGGAACAGACAACTAAACAAGCTTTTCAGAATCACATACTAGTGACAGAAACATACGATTTGTTCCGGTCGGATCCCCTCGATCTGATACCTACTGTGAAGACTTAAATTTGTTTTGTTTCAGCTTGGAGACATTTATCAATTTTTTGTTTTTCTAATCAAATTAATGTTAATTGGGCATTCAGTTACTATGTCAATTGTTATGTAACCTCGTGCCGATAACTGGGTAAAAAGAAGAAAAAATGTAGATACAGGGTGGGGACGAAGTTAGAATAGGTATTAATTAAACTGTGTTTCAGACGTTCCTAGTAGATTATAATCATTTTAATCTTATTTCTGTCCCCACATAGCCGAGATACCTGGATGGGTCCACCGTGGATCACGCGATGTTCCTTTATTCACTTGTATTCCTCCGTGCATCGAAATGAACGGCCGTGGCCATTTTGTAGATTTATGACAGTCGTTAGTGTCTCACGAATAGTCGAAGCCAGAAAATCTGACACCAGTCTTGCTGAGGGATACTTTGTTACCTAGTTACTGTATTATGAACATAGATTTATATTTCTATGATTATGAAGGTTCAAAAAGACGACAGTTCTATGTAAAATACTGGCACTCAGCTGCATCCAAAGGGGGCTACCGCGTATGAATTCGCCGCTAGACGCGCTGGTGTAGCGTAAGGTCTCCGATATGTCAAACCCCACTGTTTTTGTTGTGAGTTTGTTAGGTTTTTTCCTAATTATATTAGTTTTGTGTATATTTTGCGACGCCTCAGTACGGCCAATGAATGTCAGTGCTATAATGTAATTAATATAATATAAATTTAAACATGGTTTTCACGCCCGTACCACAAGCGTAGCATAAGCGGTGTCGCGCCGCAGACCCGTACGTAACAAACTTTGACAGGTATACTTCTGGACCTTAGTCAACGTTCCAAGTTTAAACTGACGTTATTTAGTTCATCATTATTAGAATAGAAGCCGTTCCAATAAATAAAACAAATTGGGTACATAACACCTAGCACAGTGACATAATTCTGTCTTCCATGAAATATAATAATTGTTATATTTACACTTAATTTTTAATTTGCTCACATTAAGATATCCCGTGGACTTTGATACTCGTGATGATTTCATGATAGATAGGTATTATTACATCGAATTGCGATTAATAACTATTTCTTGTTATGAATATTTGAATATCATTGTTGATAAAAATTATATTCGGTAATTAGCTAATAAACTAATAAGTGATAATGATTTTTATGGTTGATAGGGAGTTCCCGTGGTTCTGTTTGTGTAATAGTTTTATTTGGAACATCACACTACATCACACCGTCGACCACATCATCGCCTACCATCAGGTGAGATAGTAGTCAAAAGCGAGCCATATTGTTGGTAAAATGAAAAATCTTTTTCAGGCATGATCAATTGAGGTGCCACGTACCCCACATTAAAAAAATTCTTACCTTTTATTTCTGAACCGTTGTCGTAGCCAATACGAAATGTTAGTAACTCCGTGTATGTTGTGGTGGCCACTGGGCAAAGATCTCGCCTGTCGTGCTTGAGGTCGTGTGTTCAAATCCAAGCAAGTACCAATGTGAATTTACGCACGGTTGGCGCAGTGGTTGAGCGATTGACTGCTGCGCTGCGTGTCGCGGGTTCGATTCCCGCACGGAACAAATATTTGTATGGTCTATACGGCTCTGGGTGTTTGTGTATGTGAGTTTATATGTTTGTAAACGCACCCACGATACAGGAGAAATTCCTAGTGTGGGCAAACCTTTTTTTTTAAGAAAAAAAAAACCTTTTCCTATGTACTTTCTAAGTTTATCTTGGACATCATAGGCAACGGTGAAGGAAAACATCGTGAGGAAACCTGAACTTATATAGTAAATTTAAGTCTGAAATAGCCAAGTCAGAGGGGCTTGGAGTTCCCAGACGCGGCTCAAATAACTCTGACACTGGCGACGTTCTCACACGAAAATAATAAGAAGTTACTCCGTGCTCTGGTTATCTCCGATTTTGTTTTACGGTTATAGTTTTTGAATTCCTTTTTCTCTTTGTTTTAACATCCAAATTACATAAGTGTTCACTTCATTGTGAAAAATAATGTGGGTTTCTTAGATTTTTACCCGACTGCCGAAGGAGGGTAATGTGTTTATCAGTCTATGTATGTATGTATGTATGTATATATGTATGTATGTATGTAAGTATGTATGTATGTATGTATGTATGTTTGTTCCTATGTGGCGTTCTAGTGATCAAACGCGTTGGCCGATTTTGATGATTCGTACGTCAATCGATTCGTCTTAATCCTGTGAGTGTCACTGGCTACATTAAAATTGGAAAAAACAAAAATGGCGGATTTTGGGCGCCATTTTGTGGGGAATAAAATTTTATTTTTCTTCCAAACCCATCGTGTGGGGTATCAAAATAAAGGATTTTAAGAGGCGACTTCAAACATATATAACACTTATATGTTTAAATGTACCAAATTCAAAAAAAAAAATATATCTAAAAAGTTGTAAATAAAAAAAGTTAATTAAAAAAAATCAAAAAACCCGACTGCTCAAAAAGCAAACTAAAAAGACGTAAACAAGAAGAAAATCATGCTGTGCGGTCAGAGGATACATCTGGTTTTGGTCCGCCAGCTCGCGAATATGTATCCTCCGACTGCACAGCATGATTTTCTTCTTGTTTACGTCTTTTTAGTTTGCTTTTTGAGCAGTCGGGTTTTTTGATTTTTTTAATTAACTTTTCTTTTTTGAAAAGGTCCTGCAGCCGTATTGACCGCTATCCGTCTGATGGATTTCCGTCTGTATGATTGGTCGATTTGGTCGATTGGATAGCGGTCAAACTCTTTGCGTTGCCGTATTCACTTACGCAATAAGGCTGCTGTTCTGCAATCACCAAAATTCCGCTCGAACCTACCTAAACTCCATTTGAAATAACATTAGACATGTTTCCAAATCTTTTTACAGTCCGTTCAACCGATTTTGAGTTCTATCTCGTACACATAAGGATGACATAAAAAGTATAAACCTGTTACCAATACCAACTGTTTACTACAGTTACCATTTATCGTATCACCAACGCAATAGAAGTCAAAATCGGTTGAACGGGCTGTATAATGGGCTAATTTAAACGTCTTATCGCAAATGGAGTATATTGTATTGATCTCCTCACTTGATCTGGCATCTGGAGGTAGTTAACTCTTCGCCAATTAGTAACCTAGTAGTTCAATGAAAATAATATTGAGTAAGTATGTCATTATTAGGACGATGACTCACACGTTCAAATTTTGCATTGTAATATTGATATTGATTAGACATTGTAAAATAATTAAGAACAGCTTACTATGCCGAGGATAAGGCAAAGGTCGGTGAACTTTATGAAATACCAAGACATATCACAAAACATTACGGGTATTTTTGGTATAGGTAAATGTGTTGACGAAAACAAAACGTACGACAAAACTTTTTATTACCCAACTTTATTGAAAGGAAAGTGTATGTAAGTTAGGTGAATCTCTATCTATGTTAGATTGTACCTATATAAGATAGTGAAATAACTAAACAATGTCAATCGTTGCATTCGTAAAAATACTGGTCTGATTTTGAAGTTTATGTATTTTTCCGTCTTAATCTCTGTTTACTAAGTTAGGTAGGGTTTTCATTCCAACAAAGATACATAGAAATATTTTAAAACCGACTTCAAAAAAAGAAGGTAACCAATCCGATACGTATGTATGTAATATTTTTGTATCTGCACAATATTCACATAAGTTACTCTATGTGGGCTTCTAATTCTAAACATGTGTGCAAAATTTCATAAGTGTATGTAGGTTTATCCGCGCAATTAGCCGAAATTACTTGGCGCATCGTAATCATTCATTTGTGTTGGATTGAGTATCTCTCAACTTAGAGAATAGTGTAAGTTTCATCAAAATCGGTCTAGGAGTTTTCAAAATATGGAACATACAACCGAACTCCTTAGCGACACTCAGTACGAATGGGCAAATTGTGTTATTATGGATATTTTGTCAATCCTTTAGGTGCCTTACTACTTGCAACTTGCTCACTTTTAGTGATGGTCTACTAAAACGAAAAAGAGAGAAATAAAAACCGACTTCAAAAGCAAAAAAGCGCAAAATAACTTTCGTTTCGGAAGTCGGTGTCGAAAAATTATAAAAACAAGAGGTACCAAAGACACAGACTCCGAAACAAAAGTAATTTTGCACTTTTTAGTGTCATGCTTTTGAAGTAAGTTTATTTTTTCGTGTTTTTTTTAACTGCTCGTTTATTTTTGTACTCATTATTAGATAAAGGTATATCTACGTGTATATCTACTTATAATCTGAAACAATTAGATTATTATGTAACATTTTGCATCGTTAAAATTATTTCCGCCTAATGTTCTAATTATACATGGAAACACTATCAATTAATATCTAGGTTCTATTAAACAACTGCGTAATGTTTACTCAAATATTTCAAACATAAATCCAAGTTCGACGCACCGGAAAATGCACAACCTAAATAACATACAATTTGTAACTAAGCCAGAGGAAAATTACTCTTATATCTCTGGACATAAAGATTAAATAAACTGCATATGACTGTGTGCATAATGGCATGCAATGAACTGAATTTCCTTTATAGTCCACAATCAGAGGATGTGCTGTATATTTTTAGATGTCTCTTGTTTTATTTTGCTGTAACATACTGCCATAGTTTAGACATGAACTTTGACCTGCGAAATAGCATAGGTACTTTTTACACTACCTTGTCTTTAATAATGTAACACATTGCCTAAGAAATTCGTTTCGAAATAAGAACATTTTGAATTAAGATAAAAAAAAAAAAAATACATAATAACAGTTACGAAATGACTTTTGTATGGATCATTATGTAACTGGCAGAATGATACTGAAACTGTTACCTCTCGAAAAAGCGCGCGTTGATTGTGTGTGTTGTGTGTATGTGGTTTTTTAGTCTGAACGTTTCTAATAAATTGTTGTTGGAACTTATTTGCTTTTAATTAAGTAAGCTCATCAGGTAGTGGAAAAAGAATCGTTCGTGTCTCGCATAAAAAGGCTTTATTTTAAAATCTCAACTTTTTATGCTCTACACGAATTTTACTATTGTAGCATAATCAATTAGCCTATAATGTTATACAGACCTCTTTCAGTGAGACGATATGGGTCGCAATACACTAAAGTCTCCGCCAGCTAACAAAAAAATAAAAACACTTAACTTGAAAACATGATTTTTTGTTTATTGAGATATTTTGATAATTATGGTCTCAAATGAAAGGTAATACGCGTTGAAGCATTTTAATTGTTTAAATCATGTAAATCGGTCTACCTGAATGACTAGTGAAAAGGTCAAGGACGCCCCTTACCGCGATACGTTTGTTTTGATCGTGTTAGCGTTGTGCTGAAGAGTGGAACTGACTATCTGCGTCTGTGTATCCGAACGCAATCAAACCGAATCTCTTCAAAGTTAGAGTGAACAGGCTTCTTCTGGGTAAGCTCACTCCATCGTCGACATTGTCTCTGTCATCTCTGACCTATACTAGAGTCAAGAGCAAATCCAACTCAGCAAAAAAAATACTTATATTTTTAAATGTCGGTACACCTCCGCCAAACCCTTCAGGGAGTCAGGTGTGAGTGTTGTCATGTATCACATTTTATGGAGAAGTTTCGCCTCATGTCTTCGTCGTCATCTTAATTGACATTTATTTATATTTTTTATTGACATTATTTTATATTTTTCCTTTTGACATTTTGTAATATATTTTAACTTTTTTTGTTTTTATGTGCTTTGTTTTTATTATTATTTTTCAAGAATCTATTGCAATTAACTAATGTAATTATTATATCATTTTTAATATCCATGAATATTTGTACGCTGAAAGGCATAACATAGCACGTTTGTATTTTTTATAACAACCATTTTTTTGTACCTATGTTAACAAATGAATAAATGAATTATGAATTAAGTTCTTGCCAAATTTTAGCGCGACATAAAAACAAAAAATTTAAAGAAAGTTTATTAAAAAACCCGACTGCTTAAGAAGTGAACTAAAAAGACGTAAACAAGAAGAAAATCATGCTGTGCAGTCGAAGGATACACCTGGTCAGCCAGCTTGCGAATATATCTTTTTAGTTAAACTTTTTTTTTTTTCGAATGATGTACATTAAACATATAAGTATTAAATATTTTTGAAATCACTTCTAAAACCCCTTTATTTATACACCCCACACAATGGTTTTGGATGAAAAACAAAATCCGCCATTTTGTTTACTATTTGCCAATTTTAATGTAGCCAGTGACACACGCAAGGTTATGACGAATCGATTGATGTAAAAATCATCAAAATCAGCCAACGCGTTTGGTCACTAGAACTCCACATAGGAACAAACAAACATACATAGACTGATAAACACATTACCCTCCTTCGGCAGTCGGGTAAAAACAACTTCACCAGTAAACAACATTAAGAAGTGATTACTCATAAGTAGATAGTAGGTAGTATGGTTGCAATTAGACAGGTTCAATTAATTGTGTACTTAATGCGTATCGTCCATCACGCTGAGACGACGTGTTCAGGCCAACTTCATGTTACCTTTACTTGGGAATGTAGATAAATATTCTAGTTATAGTAAATGTTTATTTAATGATGTTTGTGACGTAGTTATTCTGTTCCATTTGTATTGCTAAGGTTTTAGAGTTCATTCTTACATGGAGGCTGAATATCTTTGTTTTTTAACACTTAAAATATGTCTCGATACAAAACTTTCTCTCAAAATAAATGAGATAGAACCTATCGGTGCCCATCGCTTGTTCTGTTACCTAATCTGTAACCTAATTTAAAAAAAAAAAGACGTGTGGCACTCGGGGACTGCCGCGGTAAAGCTATTGCATAGCATTTTGTATCAACTTATGCAATTATAGTTCTCGAAAATGGCTTTATCACATTGTACTGGGATCGGTCCATCATCACTGACAGGACTATTGTAGCCAATAAGCCTGATATTGTGGTGGTGGACCGAATCGAGAGGCGTACAATGATTGTTGACATTACCGTCCCACATGACGGGAACCTCGTGAAAGCCGAGAAAGATAAGCAAATCAAGTATCTTGACTTGGCTCGCGAGGTTGTCGACATGTGGGATGTGGACACAGCGATCATTGTACCGATAGTCGTGTCGGCCAATGGCTTAATAGCCACGAGCCTCGACCAACACCTTAGGAGGCTCTCGTTAGGCGGCTGGGTCAAGGGCCTGATCCAGAAAGCAGTACTGCTGGACACGGCTCGCATTGTTAGGAGGTTCCTCTCTCTCGAGCCCGCCGGTAGCTTGGACCCTGTTCCCGATACCGGTGGGCCTCTATTTTTTATATTTTTAAATGTTTTTGTTTTTTAATTTATTTTATAAAAACATTTAAAAATGTAGATAATAAGAAAGATAAATAAATAAAGGAGATAATTAATAATATTAATAATAATAATAATTTTAATATTATTATTCCTCTCTCTGGAGCCCTTCCTCTCTCTGGAGCCCTGACCGCCGGATGCTTGGACCCTGTTCCCGATACCGGTGGGCCTCTATTTTTTATATTTTTAAATGTTTTTGTTTTTAAATTTATTTTATAAAAATATTTAAAAATGTAGATAATAAGAAAGACAATTAAATAAAGGAGATAATAATTATTATTATTATTAATTATTATAATTATTAATAATAATTATTTATAATAATAATATTGTTATTATTTATATTATTTATTTTATTTAACCATTAATGTACACACACATAATAAATAGATAAGAATAAGGAACAGAAAATAGGTACAAAGGTATGCTTATTTCTAACGAAATCTCTTCCAGCATACCTGCGAAAGGAGAGTTGCAAAAAAAAGACATGTAGACACCGTGTGTAGAACGATAAAAAGAAAAATATATTAAACAATTCACAATAAAGAAGAATACTGTATAGATAATTAATATATACTCTTATATACATGCATATTATTAAATTAAATATTACAATAATAAATACTAACTAATATCATAAATACTTAAATAATAATACATATTAATATGCAACTAAGACGGAATGGAAAGATAATGCTCTTTCACTCTCTTTTTAAAAATTGCAAGAGTTTGGCAGTCCCTAATATCAGGCGGTAACGAGTTCCACAACCGCACCGCGTGCACAGTAAAGGAGTAGGAGTAAAAGTCGGTAGTGTGGGAAGGTATTTCAAGGAGATGCTTAAGATGCGACCTGCAAAGTGCATCGGAAGGACGGGAGTAGGAGAAGCGTTCGCGGAGGTAAGAAGGCATTTTAGGGTTGTGAAGGACTTTAAATAGCAAACACAAAATCCGAGAGTTCCTGCGAAGCCGAATAGGGAGCCACTTGAGCATTTTGCGAAAGCCTGAAACATGGTCATACTTTTTGAGATTGAAAACAAAACGAACGAAACGAACAGGCGTCGGCGTAGTCAATGATGGGCTGAATAAGAGTTTGGGCAAGGGAAATTTTGGTGTTCAAGGGCAAAAAGCTCTGGAGGCACTTCAGCGAGTGGAAAGTGTAGTGCACCTTGCGACTGACTTCAGCGACGTGGGCAGTCCATGATAAATAAGAGTCCATGATCACCCCCAAGTTTTTAGCTGTCCTAGCGTATTCAATTTGAACTCCATTCAAACTGAGAGAAGACAGCACCGCAACATCCAGCCTGTTTCGCATATGCCTACCGCCGATAACCATGGCCTGAGACTTCTTAGGGTTGATTTGCAGCCCAAAGGACCGTGACCACTCCCCAATTAATTCCAGGTCACTGTTAATGGCGGTCACTGCGGCTTCTGCATCTTGAATAGGAAAATGATGGTAAAGCTGCAAGTCGTCAGCATAGAGATGGAAGTTACACGAGATTACTCTAGTGACAGAGTTAATAAAAATAGAAAAGAGAAGAGGAGAGAGAACGCCACCCTGTGGCACACCCGCAGTAAGAGAGCACCAATCCGAAGAACTCTCGTCGAGGTGTACCCGCTGCGAGCGGCCTCCAAGATAGGAGTTGAACCAATCAATAGTGGAAGAGGAGAAATTGAAAGATTTAAGGATCCCAAGAAGGATATCGAAGTCAACAGAGCTGAAAGCGCTGCTGAAATCGAGAAGTACAAGTAAAGTAAGAGATTTGTGGTCCATAGCCCGGCGGATATCGTCAGTAACCTTTAAAAGAGCTGTAACAGTGCTGTGACCGGGCCGGAAACCAGATTGAAAAGGACTAAGAAGATCATTATTAGAGAGAAACAGAGACAATTGCTGATGGACAATGTGCTCAAGAACTTTGGAAAGATAAGGAAGTATGGAAATGGGTCTGAAATCGGTCAGTGTGACCGGGTTAGGGATTTTGGGTAGTGGAATAATATGGGCTAGCTTCCAAGCATCGGGAACAGTGCAAGAAAACAAGGAGAAGTTAAAAATGTGTGTCAAAACGGGAAGTAATGTGGAGAGGATAGGAGAAATCATTCTTGAGCAAATCCCGTCATTCCCAACAGCGGAGGAGGAGATAGCACAAATAGATTTTTTGACATCACTTTCACTCACAGGACTGAAATCGAAAGACGAACACCGCGGCACTGGCAAAACGGAAAGTTTATTTAATGTCGATAATTTGACGTGTGGATCCAACGTCACGGGTGAAAGTGAAAAATGTTTGTTTAGAGCACACACGTCAATGCCTTTGCTAGAAGCGGCAGGAGACTTACCAATGCCGACAGTTTTCAAAAACTTCCAGACTTCAGAGGAGTTCCGGTTGTCAAGAGAATTATGGAAGTAGCGTCTCTTTGCATCTCTACACATACGACTACAGCGATTACGCATCTCTCTACACGAACTCAGGTTGTGCTCGGAAGGACGGCGCTTTAACCTCCTTTTAGCTCGGTCTCTAACTGCCATTGTTGAAAATGTGAAACTCAACTAATAAAACCACCTGCACGCTGTTGTTGGAAGAGATTTACAAAATAATAAAGATAAAAAAAGGAATCGAGAATATCAGTCATCACAACAAACTAAAATAAACGCACAGTGTAACGAAACGTAAAACAGGAATTATGAAATTGACAGATGTCAAATGTCATCATGTCAAGATTGTCAACTGTCAAGTAAAATATAAAGGTAAACAAATAAAAATAAAACAACTACCGGCAGACATTCAGAGTGAAAAGTAAATAAAATAGATGTTACAGCAAAGATTGTAAGGTTAGAATAATAGAAGAAAAAACAAGTCCAAAAGTGTACCGACATGACTTGTTACGTCATTACTAAGTGGCCGAATTAAAATATGTACGGGGATCAAACAAATGAAACCGTAGACTCAGCGACGGGTCTTCCTCATAATCTTCGCTCTAGGCGTAGCGGTTTTAGGCAAAGTGGCAGCGGCAGCAGGCCCAGGATCGTTGGATGAACCAGCACTGGCTGCAGTGGGAAATAGCGCGATTAATGACTGAAGCTCACCCATTGATGCAATCTTCCGGCGAGACTTGTCAGGAGTTTATGATTAGGATTATTATTATACATATATATTTATATTTAGTTTCGTAGAGTCGTACAATACGTCTTATCGCCCACAACGCCGTGTCGAAGACTGCCGAACTGAAACGACGTTAGACGATGCACGGCCTTCAAGCCACACCTCCTTGCCCGTCGGAGTGGGGAGCGTGAGGTTTTTTTCGTTACGGAATTTCTGGATTCGGTCCCCGCGTTCAAGGCCCGCGATAGAAGCTATGCAATAGCTTAAAAATGTTAAAAAGATGATGTTTAAAAAAATGTGGGTGGATTATAGGTGCACGCCTGGGAAATTATAGTTAAAATTACGTGATAGAATACAAAAGGTTTGGAAAAAATGCACTTGATTTCTTTCTTCACTAGCCTTGGTTGCCTGGTAGAATAGGGTAGTTGACAAAAAATAACGATTAAGTCCGTCAGTTAGATAACCTAAAAATATTGGACACGTATTTTTTCTTATGCCACGTAAACAATAATTTACGACGATACAGTGCGATGCAATATCGAGTGAGCGAACGTAAGCCTATTAAAAATACATATCTACTATTAAGCCATAAAATTACGACATTGTTATGCAATTCGTTAGTGACAAGTCTTTTTGTTTTCCGGTGATCGATTTAAAAGCTGTCGTCAAGTGCAACAAGATAATATTATAATAAACCGTTATTTAAAAGTAACGACGATGTTATTTATTGTGATAATTGTTTTACTAAGTACCTATTTATTTGATGACATGATTCGTGGCAAAATGTATCGTAAAATTTCATAACAGAAAAAGTTGGTAGCGCTGCTATCAGCTGTCATATCTTATTCTGACCAATCTCTTTTTACCACGACATAAACCTTGACTATTTTACTCATGTCGACATCGTCATCCAAAATATTGAACGTTCACAGCTGGACACAGGCTACCCCAAACGAATAGAACACACCATCATCAACTTCCTGCCCTTATCCCATGTAACTTTGGGTCCACGCAAACGTTTTCTTCTTCCATACCGTCCTGCCAAACGGCATGCTCCCATTATCCATCTAAGGCAAGATCTTTGGCCTCCCTCTCCCTCTCCATACACCTACATTTATATTCATAACTTTTTCGGCATAACAGAACTAATTTATCTTAATCTTTGTACACGCCTTAGAAGGCCTAAGTTCAGCAGTCGAACAGACAAACAGATTAAACTATTAATCCACACGAAGCAACCACGAGGCTCCACGCGGCTTCCAACCGACACACCTCACGCGCAATCTCATGTGTCAGTCCCTATCAGCCGACCTCCGAGCTCCGGGCTGATGCTGACCTATGAGACTAGACTGATAAGCTCTTGGCTTATCAGTCTCTGCAGTATCTGCATGTTAGTTTTGTGTTGTATTGAGAGCACTGGGGCTAACTGGATTTTTTGGCTGTACTTATAAGGCCACGCCTCTAAATGTGGATTGCCAAGGGTCATTGTTGGTCTGCGTGATCTGTGTCAGATAATGAGAAGACATACCTTTTAATAAGAAACTGCACTTCTGCTTAAGGTTACAGTCGACGGCATGAACTATTTTATGCGCGGGGTTAAAATGCATGCTATATCAACCGGCAACACGTGTGGAAGAGATGGATGCTGTGATGAGCAGTAAGGAGCTAGTTCGCGTACGAATACACACTTTTGCAAATTTGTAGCGAAATGGATGATGATTTAGGACGAAACCGAGCACGTGCAATTTTGTAAACAGACCTTTGGGAGTCTGGATATCATGAAAAAACTACTAAACGTATCTGTTCAAAATAAAATTATATGCATTGTTTAACTACTAATCTATCCCTGTATGGGGACTGTTTTGCAATTTTCCGTCTTCTTATGGTATTTATTTGCGCGCAAAAATGCGTTAAAATAAGTGTCGAAATGTGAAACTTTCGACACTCATAACTTCCAAATATATATTTTTTTTTTACTTTTTTGTTTTCATACAGGGCTAGATAATGATGAGATATATTGATATCATTTTTATTTTGAACGTGCATCGTCAAACAGTGGATTAATCCCCAGACTACGTTTGTATGGAAGAATGATCGACTAGTGTAACCTAACACTTTGAGGGATACAGTTTTAATAAGCTGTGGTAATAGGCTGTGTGGTAGTTAGTTAAGTAGTGAAAAAAGTGGTATAAAATATTTAATACTAGTTCTACCAGCGGCTTCGCCCGCGTAAATAGTGTTTTATTATCCCAAGAGAACATTATACCGGAATAAATAGCCTCTGTGCTATTTCAGACTATAATCTATCTCTGTGCCAAATTTCATGCAAATCCGTCCAGCCGTTTGAGCATGAAGAAGTAATAAACATAGAAACCCCCACACACACATCCACAAACTTTCGCCTTCATAATATTATTAGTGTGATACTACGATAAAAATGATTACCTAATGCAATATGTATGACAAGATGAAGTGATTAATTTATACATATAAATGTTGTATTCATTTTGATCATTTTCTGAAATACGGTAAAACCAGCGAAAAAGAGAATTAATATCTTATATCTTGTAGCAAAAAAAGCACTAAGAAAAACTAAGAAAACTAAGAAAATAGATTTAATGGGGGGAACATATCATGCTTTTAGAGTTGTATAAATGTTTACTGAGCGTTCTCGATCAGTATTTCCGTGCTTTACATCAATTTTGCAATGACAGCATGACATTATCCTAGCTACGTCACGATCTGTGTGGGGTGACCGAAATCCGAACGGTAGGTACCTACTGCCATAAATTGTAGTAAACTTATGATCGTAGCAGGTCATAAATTACTTGTGGACTTGTTACCACGATACCCTTTGCTGTATTAATAATTATGTCTTAAACATTTTATTTTAAGTATCGAATTTTATTGATATCACTGATTTTTTTTATAAAATTCTAAAGATGTGGATTTTACCGGTTGATATATATTGAAATATCGACCCTATTTGAACATTATCTTGTTTTATCTCGCTATGTTGTAAACCAGACTATCGAAACATTAATTCTCTTTAATAACAACAACAGTATTAAGCTGGTGTTATTATTTCGATAAGTAAAAGTACCAACGTAATATAAAGCATCTAGAATCTTTTCGAATTATTGTCAAATATTATTTATCAAAATACGTTCATAAAAGAAAAAACTATTTTAAGTGCCGTTGCTAAGTTATACGGTGCAATATTCTTGTGCGTGCAGAGGACAATCAAATTTCGGCAGAATCGTCCTAAACACAAACACAATTTACATAAGGAAAGTATCTCTCAAAAGGAATATAGCTTTTGGTAATTTGGGAAAATTGGAGCAAGATACATTGATTACTTCGTAACACATTAAAAGTTGCGTAACTTTCTAATTCCAATACAAAAAAAAGTTATAACAACAACAAATATGGCTAAACACGCTGGACAATTATTATTCTGATCGTAGAGAAAGGTTACAACAAAACCCTAAAAAACGCTACGTAGACAACTGCTACGAATGGCGTAGCAACAGCGTAGACAGCTACGCAGAAATTTAAAACATTTTGCTGCGTTAATATTTGGACGAGTAGGATAATCTCTTCATCGGATATTTGATTATCTGATAGATATTTGATATCTATTGGTTTGACTCAAAGCGTCGCGTAGTAAAAATCGCGTAGATATCACTATTTATAAACGAAATTTCCCAGTCAGTTTATTGCTAAGACTAAAGTCTGATTCTGTTACCGTAACAGTCCAAAATGTCTAAAAGTTACTATTCATTTGTCTACCTCAGCTCACGACAAGCCGTCTAACAAACAACTGTTCCAGTCAAAACAGGCGGTTGCAACTTGCAAATGACGCCCGTAATTACCTAGAAAATTGCAAAAATATTACCCTTGCCTGGTTCGAGCTGGCAAAACAACGAAACTTGACTCAAATAGGTGTTTGATTGAAATTACACTTCCTGTAACAGCACTAGATGTTACAATTCGAGTAATCTACTCAATGGCCGCCGATTGCCGACGAATCGAGATCGGCGGTAAGCACCAGTTGGCACAATCGATAGGCAGACGAGCACTCCCATTTTTATAAAAAACACGGCAAAAATTACCGACGAAAAAAATGGGGCCCTCGAAAAATTGGACTCTATGTCAAGGGCGTAACGCATTACAATTTTGGAGCGGAAGTTTGGTAACGGCAAAGTTACCTTTGTTATATTTTACCGGTTAACCAAGATGGCGGCTTTGACACGTGACATAAAACGATATTTATGAGCGGCAAGTTCGCGAGTCGGGATGCGACATGCGAGACCGTCACGAACCGCGGATATACGGATTTAATGAACGATTTCTATTCATGACGATTTTATGTGAAGCAGGAAGACATGGGACATGCCGAAACCTGAGGAATGCTCCTTATACGGTATAAGTTATGCTAATGTTCGAACAGCAGTTTAGCCTCTGGTTCATGTCGGCAACAATCACTGTTGTCAACGTAATTTGCATGGAGTTTCAGTAACAAGACGTTGAACCAGGAAAATTGAAGCAACTTTTACGATTCTCGTAAAGTTACAGCATGCTTTGTCTATAGAGGTAATGTGGCTTCATGACTCGAAACTATAAATAGATACCTATAAACCAAATTCAGGGATAAAAAATACAGTACTCTACTACGTAGTAAATTCCAAGCCTTATAAAATATCTGCTTGTTTTTGGCAAGAATGATTGACGGAAAAGTTGAGTATTAGGTACCTATATGTGAATGAGCACCATACATATAAAAAAACCGGCCTAGTGCGAGTCGGACTTGCGCACCGAGGGTTCCGTACAAACGTCAGCTTAAAGGTATTATAGACCTGAGTTTTTGATATGAATTTCATTTTTATACCTCTATACGTTCATGAGGAAAGGGGTAGTAAGTTTAAAATTATTAAAAATATTTTTATTATATGATGTAACTACAAATTTACGGTTTTCGCAATTTTTCCTTTATCTGTGCTATAAGACGTTGCTTCGTACCAAATTGCAAGATTCTGAGTTCACGGGAAGTACCCTGTGGGTTTTGATTCTCTTGCGAGTGTCGAAAATTTGCGGCATAAACGGCTGTATCTTTTGATTGCGTTGGCCTCCTGACCTGAGTATTTGAGAAAAAGGGTATTGACAGACAGACGGACGGACGGACAACAAAGTGAGAATATAAATAAGGGTTCCGTTTTTTTTCCTTTCGAGGTACGGAACCCTAAAAATACCAATATACAATCAATTTAAGATAAGACATTAGTTTTTGCCGTAGATTGAAGTATCATAGCTAGGTTACTCCGTTACTTTTACGTTTCTCATAGCAAGGCAACATCTCAATGTATTGACGCTATTGTTTGAAATCAATTCAGTAATAGTTAGAAGCTGGTGCTTTAATAGAGCTGTTTAGTATTGTAGTCACACCGTAAAACATAATAACGATAACCGACTAGACTAAACAACTGACAAATGGCTACCTACCAGGCGCGCATAACAGCCAACAGGCAATTAACAGAATCTACGGTTTCATTCACTCCTAGAACGCTGAAGTGAACATTCTATAGTTCTAAATATAACTTAAACTCGAGTTAGTCAGCCAGTTAGACACAATAACAGTAGATAGTATTGTTAATAACCGGTTAGCTGTTCGTTATCGAAAAGTTTGACACTAATGAGCAAAAGTTTTCGCCACGCGCAAAATGGGGAGCGAAATGCGGAAATCGAGTAAAAACTGCGGATTATGCATGGTTCAGGACGGTAAATTTGACTATTAATATAAAAGACGTGATAAACAATTTTTTGAGAGGTAGGTTCTTAACTGAAATAATCCCATATTCTGAGCAGTTTACAGACAAACAGGCATACCTACTGACTTAGATAAAGTACCTATAGATTAAACCTTAAAATGAGCTTGATTGATAGAGCGAGATGGCTAATTGGCAGCTCCATGTAAATAATAAGGGCAGAATATTATTTTATGCCCTTGTCATCATGGCCGGTTTCTGTTGTTTGTCAAACTCTAATATAATGGCAGGTTTGACAAACAAACTCGGTTTTGTTTGATTTTCTGTGATTTCGTGGTAATAAGTGTTAATTGAGACAAAGAATTTGGGTTATTTATAGATAATAAGTGTCAGTGCGATGGTGGGTTGTAGTGTTCTTGTTCTTGTTGTAACACCAGAACTAACTATTGTTGTCTCATGTGCGGCCACGCCAGGGCTTAATCTATAGGTACTTTATCTAAGCCTACTGAGATATGTTTTCCTGTTCGTACGTCGGCATTAAAATAATATAATTAGGTAATTGCTGTCATAATGTTCAAGCCCGTCAATTAAAATGCAGACGTTACAATTGCATTTGTTACAATTAGCATATTTACAGATAAATAGGTAATATTTAACAGTACGCCGCAGTGATAAAACAGGTAAGCAGTTTTGTAAATGTTGGTCCCATTTATTTTGCAACCCTTGCAATAAATATGAATGTGATACGTAGGTAACTAGGTACATGCCCTTATGATTAATTTGTTTGATGTTTTAATTGCCTCGTGTAAGGGTGAGGGATGAAAATTACTGTAAAATATATCGGTAGGTCTTAATTTTTTGCAACTACTGTCCACAGGAAAAACCTGAAAGAAAAAAGTTCTAAATAGCCTCCTCAATAGATCAGAATAGTTCGGAACAGATTGCAAGAACACAAAAAATAATACACAAAATAGCCTACTGTGTAGCGTGTACTTTGTCTAGTTTCATATTTGTTTTTAGCTCTGATTTAGTTCTACCTTAATTAGGTTAGAGCTATTTTTGAACCAGAACAAGCTGGTAGTAAACAAGATAAAATATAATTGTAGGACATACTATTACCACTGTTAGTTGTAAACATGTTTTTGTGCCTTAGCTTTAGTTGTAGAGTAGCCTAGGTAGTTAGATTGATGTTAATTTGACTGATTCGTACTATAGCTTACGATATATTCAAATTTTACCTATTAGTTAAACCTAATTTTTAACCGACTTACCAAAAAGGAGGAGGTTCTATGTGCGACATTATGTATGTTTTTTTTTTTTTATGTTCACGCATATCTCCGTCAATTGTGGACCGATTTTGAAAATTCTTTTTTTGTTTGAAAGATTATATTCCGAAATTGGTCCCATTTTAATTTGGTGAAGATCTGATAAAGAACTTCGGAGATATACAACAGAACTCTTCAATAAATAACGGCAAATCTCTCGGGATTGCTGCAATCGCATGTCTGTTTATTGTTTATACTATTTCATAACATAACATCACGCCAGTACGCTCGAAAGGGGTATGCAGATCTCTCATTTCACCGGTTATATTCATTTTTCATGTTATTCGGGTAATCTATTCTGTCGTTATAGGTACTTACTTAACTACTTCCCTATTAGGTAGGTACAACTAAAAAGTGAAAAATAAAAAGCTTTTTTACAAAAAATACTACCGACTTCCAAATAAGAAAACTAGAAAGTGAAAAATAACTTTATTTTTGGTCGGTGTCCATAACTTAAAAATTTGGTACCTACCAAAGACACCGACTTCCAAAAATAAAGTTATTTTTCACTTTCTAGTTTTCTTATTTGGAAGTCGGTAGTATTTTTTTGTAAAAAAGCTTTTTATTTTTCTCTAATAAGTTCTACATTTCTCAAACACTACTGCAACATAATTATGACAAGTCGACAAAAAATATTTACATAGTTTCCATTTCCAATCGCATTTACATGGTCCTTCGTATCATTTACCGAAATCAAAACGAGTTAGCAACAGAACCCAGGTGGGTACGCTATAGCTACGCTGTCTACGCATATTACCCTGCCGTCTGGTCCCGTCGCCGTTCGATTATTCGCCAAGATTATCATTTTGGTCGTAAACGTTTATAGTGACCCAGTTCAGAGCACCAGACACGCAGGGTTCAAATAAACAGAATAACACAATCGTTCCCGGAATCAAACCTCAGACGTTTGCTAATTTATTCTGCGAGGTTTTACTGTCTTGTGGAATTCGTGTTTCTGTCAGTTTCCTTATGAGGTGTAATTAGAAAACGGAATAGAAGGATGAAATCAGCCAGAGTTAGTCTTCTGACTTCTTGTTCTTCTACATTTTTACCCGACTGCCGAAGGAGGGTAATGTGTTTATCAGTCTATGTATGTATGTATGTAAGTATGTATGTATGTATGTATGTTTGTTCCTATGTGGCGTTCTAGAGACCAAACGCGTGGGCCGATTTTGATGGTTCTTACTTCAATCGATTCGTCTTAACCCCGCGAGTGTCACTGGCTACATGACAATTGGAAAATAGGAAAATGGCGGTTTTTGGGCGCCATATTGTGGTGGCCCAAATTTTTTTTTTCTTCTTAACCTATCGTGTGGGGTATCAAAATAAAGTATTTTAAGAGGTGATTTCAAAAATGTATAAAACTTATATGTTTTAATGTACCTAATTCGAAAAAAAATAAACTAAAAAGTTATAAATAAAAAAAGTTAATTAAAAAAATCAAAAACCCGACTGCTTGAAAAGCGAACTAAAAAGACGTAAACAAGGAGAAAATCATGCTGTGCAGTCGGAGGATACGTCTGGTTTTGGTCAGCCAGCTCGCGAAGATGTATCCTCCGACAGCACAGCATGATTTTCTCCTTGTTTACGTCTTTTTAGTTTGCTTTTCAAGCAGTCGGGTTTTTAATTTTTTTAATTAACTTTTTTTTATTGCCCAATTTTGCTATTAGGAGCAGGATCTTTGGCTCCACATTAGAGTATAATTAAATTTGGTATCCGGGGCTATAATAGACTAAGTGCCTAATAGATGATTATGCACCAAGAGCAATGGAGAGGGCTATGCTCAGAGTTTCCTTGCGTGATCGAATCAGAAATGTAGAGATCCGCAAGAGAACCAGGGTTACCGACATATCCCGAAGAATTGCCAAACATAAGTGGCAGTGGGTAGGACACATTGCTCGCAGAACGGATGGCCAATGGGGCAGAAAAGTTCTGGAGTATGGTGACTACAAACCGGAAGACGTTGCGTTGGAAGGCTGCCCACTAGGTGGACCGATGACCTGGTGATGGTTGGGGGGTCCGCTGGATACGAAACGCACGGGACCGGTCAGTGTGGCGACGCTTGGTGGCGGCCTATGGCCAGCAGTGGACGTGTTTCGGCTGATATGATGATGATATGCACCAAGGGGACAAAGCAGTGTCTTACGTCACAGGCTGCATGTTGAACCCTGAGCGTAACGAGGGGCCCTAGATTATTAATGTAGAGTCATGAGTGAAGCGAGATATTTCTGCTTATGGTTGCCCGTTCGATTTCCGAACAATAGTAGATTGTTACACGAGGGTCGAAAGGAATCAATTCCCATACGAGGTATTTAGACGGTGCGGCTATAGTCCGAGTAGGAATTGATATCTTTCACCCGTGTTAAGCACTCTACTTTTTATTTCGAATATAAGGAAAGTAAAAAATAGTCGATTTTTGTAAATATTTATTGATAATAGTAACATGAGTAGTACCTATTTAAAATTAATTGAGATGTTAGAACAATTTGTGAAATTTAAAGTTACATTTTTGTTCGCAATATTTACGCTGTTTGATATGTTATGACAAATTTAGCTGTGTCTAATAATATAATACTAGCATAGCTATGTTGAATTTCTGTAAAAATAGGAGACTCCAGTATTTGATTAGACTGTGGAATCCATGGCGCAGACTCCCTTGACGTAGTTGATTGAGGCGAAGTGGGGCGTAAATTTATAGTCTCAGTTAATTAGTTTGAAATTTTAGTTTTATTTTGGATAGAATCCTCAATGTAGCCTTCCGCAACTGTGCTGGATTTTCATCCTCCATGTCTTTTTAACATTGTCAAGTTCACCCCAGAATCGCTGACGTTCTTCTATAACAATGCCCAGTATACTGTTCACAGTTTGGTAAATTCAAATATATATCTGCTGACCGGAATTTACCTGAGATTTTATTTTTACCAATCACGATTTATAGCATTTTCCCTTTTGGTTGTTGAGAAAAAAGCGATTCGTTTTTATGTCATTAGGTCTGATTTTTTATATTTGTTTACTATTTGTGTAAACTCTTAGAGAGAAGATATTAGTCTTAATCCGAGATTTCGATACAGCTTACAGAGTTAGTGTCCCGCCAATAGTCTATTTAAAATGTTAACTATGGAACACACCGCGTCACTGCCGCGGGCGGGACATGCTTAGATTTTTTTTTAAATTCATACTGGCCGTTTATATACTCACAAGACCGCAGCATTATTTTTCTTAATTATGTTAGATTTAATTTAGATCTATTTTTAAAATTTATTCCCAAACTAGGAAGGGAAACAATTACTATGAGTCTTTCCCGTCCAAAGGTGAAAAGTAGCATCTTCCAGCCGCTATCCGCGGATCAAATAAACACTACTTGCCGAGTATGAGAAATAAAAAAGGTCTTTACAATGCCGTATGGGCATTTTTACGAATATTTACACGAATTTGACAATCCAAATTCAAATCACTTTACTCCCTTGGAAGTTTCATTACAACTGTACCACCCTTTGGAGGTAATGCTTTACTTTGAGATTGCTTGATATGTAATTGGACATTGTCGAGCAGGTAGTGTGAAATAGTAGATTGTTTATCTAGGAAGCAAACAACTATTTTAAAGGCGAGAGTATTATTTTTAATCCAGAGCGGAGTGAAGTATTCTAAAGTAGAATCCTGAATGCAGCGAGGGATTCAAAGTACGTCACTCGAGCTTAAAATAGTGCTGCTCCCGAGGTGGACACTACTTTTTATCACCCTCTATGAAAAATAAGTAAGTACAACTTATGAACAAGAACGTTACGTTTATTTATTTACATACAATTAGGAACCATAAGATATAACATAAAAATAATTAGAGGCTAATATTTATATTTGAACAATTATGGAAGTGCATCGTAATAATTTTATTAGTACCACCCGTTACAGTTGTAGATTATTTGTAATTTGGCTCGCATGCGATTTCTAGCCAGTCACTTATTCAATACAATGTTCCCGTGCGGTCCAAAATATGTAGAATTACAACCGCTCATTAACCATTCACCTCATACATTCATCGTAATCGATTTAAGCGATGTAATCCGGGCGCACGGTTGGCGCAGTGGTTGAGCGATTGACTGCTGCTACGTGTCGCGGGTTCGATTCCCGCACGGAACAAATATTTGTATGACCTACAGATAGTTGTTTCGGCTCTGGGCGTTTGTGTATGTGAGTTTATATGTTTGTAAACGCACCCACGATACAGGAAGAAATTCCTAGTGTGGGGCAACGTTTTGTAAAAAAAAAAGAAAAGAATCCTATTTTGGACTGCATGGTTTGTGATTCATCTCTTTGGAATTCTGATTTCCAATCAGTGGAACATTTACTAACAATATCCACATTCCAAATTCAAATCACTTTTAGTCACTAGGGATTAATTAGCTATTTAGGTCCCTGTTTACAAAGAATAAACTAACTCTTTTTGAATAGATGTGATAAAAAAATATTTACTCATTAAAACATGACAAATCAATTGTTATGAAAAAACAAACCATATTTCATGACCTTTGTCTCAAAAAAGTCAAAGAAATTACGACACAAGTTATCAGACAATCAACAGTTTTTTTTTGTTTAAGAAACAAACAGTGAATTGGAGTCATAATTATTTTGAGTTAGAAATCAATAACAAGGGGTGATAAGATTACGTGAGTCAATGTCCGAATGATTGCTATGCGCGCTGGACCACGCACTGCTTGCGTCATGTACTTAATCATTAAATATTCTTTTAAACTGCCTATACCAGAGATGGTGAACCTTTATTGGTGATCATTTTTATAAAAACAAATAATAGATCGTGTTCAAATCCGGGCAAGTACCAATGTGACTTTTTTAATTCATATGTACCCACTTTCTAAGTTGATCTTGCACAACACGGTGAAGCAAAAACATCGTGAGGCAACCTGCCCCCGTACCATGACGTGTCAATACAATCATGGTGCGTCTGGAAAAAAGGGACAGATTATACAAGTCATATACATATGTCCCTTACGCACACTCGAAATAAGTTTGCTCTAAGAGCTTATGGTTACCCCTGGACTTATAAGTTAATATAAGTTTGAAATCCCTAACTTACATTGAGCAAGCTTGGTGATAAATGCTCGTGCCTCCTCCTGTATGAGAAAAGGCATTTGCCATGCAGTAGGTCAGTGACAGGCTGTTTTTGTGTGTAATGTGACCACTGACCATGATGTGCCGCCAAATAAGAAAGACTTGGTGATCAATCAATCAATCAAAATACTTTATTTCAACTAAACCATTTAAAAGTACTTTTGAATTGTCAAACAAAAAAATATGAATCTAGTTGCACATTCGCAAGCGTCAGTAGGTCTCTGTGGAGTCATAATAGTGGGGGGGGGATGTTGCTAGTCGAGCCGAGTCTGCGCTAGAAGGACAAGAGTGTGTCGGGGCTTTCCTCGACGTAGAGGGAGGGAGCCTTGGACAAGACAACATTTGAGTCCATACATATTGCTGCAAAGAAACATGGCATCAATGATACAATGTGCAACTGGATTGACTATATGCTGAAAAGCAGAATAGTCAGATCGAAACTGATGGTAGACAGACTTAGCGCAAAAACAACAAGACGTTGCCCACAAGGCGGAGTGCTGTCACCATTATTGCGGTGTTTGGTAGTAGACTCGCTGCTTACCAAACTCAATACCGGACCATTCTACACAGTAGGCTATGCAGATGACATAGCTATAATGGTTAATGGTAAATTTCCGAACATAATCTCTGGATAATTACAACAGGCATCGAGGATGACACAGGAATAGTGTACAAAGAACCACCTCTCTATCAACCCAAGCAAAGCAGTCATTATTCCATTCACGAGGAAGGGACAAATAGGAAACCTAGGAGAGCCCTCCCTCAATGGAATAAAGTTGCCCTGGTCCACCGAAGTTAAATATCTGGGCGTAACCCTTTATAAAGAACTCAGGTGGAAAACTCATGTGGAAAATATTACGACAAAGGCCCTACGAGTGTTCAGCATGTGTCGTTCCACCTACGGTAAAACTTGGGGACTAAAGCCGAAAGTGATACGATGGCTGTACCGGACAATGACAATACCTATTATCACATACGGCAGCATAGTGTGTTGGCCAAGAACAAAGCTTGCCTCGTGCAAAGTGCCACTCACCAGGTTACAAAGAACAGTGTGTCTTGGAATCACGGGTGCTTTCAGGACAACACCTACGGCAGTTATTGAGGGATACCTCAATATCCCTCCTCTGATATATTATGGTTGAATTCGATGCAAGGAAGACATTACATCGCCTTGCTGTTGCTGGACTATGGGATGCCTCTAAGCCAAAGACTAAACATCCAAAATTCGATGGCCATGAAGGCCTGGATCGGGTAACAAGCATGATAGCCGATAAAATGCAAATTATGTTTGTGTTTGAAAGGTCTTTCAAATGCAAACTATATTTGTGTTTTCATCAGTTTTAATTACAAGTTACAAGATAACATCATTCTTGTTGGAAAATACATATAATTATGTGGGAACGATATAAAAAGACGTGCACGTAAAAGCGTCTAGACTCTAGAGTAAAACAAATAATACAAAAATACAAATAGTATCTAATTAATAACAGGCTGAGGCAACCAAGTTATGAATGACCAATCCACCAATCCCAACTGAATTGCGCCCGTTCAAGAACAAGACGCATGGATTGGCACCAATCGGCTCAACCATCATGAAGGGAACCGAATAATCCAACACATGTGCATCAGAGATACATTAGAGAGAGCATGACACACTCAACTGCCAGGGCACACAAAAATATATTCATAGTCTTCAGCAGGTCCCACAATACTTCAAAACTTTTCTGCTTTTCACTTGTTTTTGCGCCCTAGTGGTTGTGGAGCAGGACTAGTATTGAACTAAGCATTTTTATCAGCGATGTAATTGAGGGATTAAAACAATGAAAAAAAATCTTAATTTACAGCCCGAAATTCGTAGAGCAATCGTCTTGGCTTAAAGTAAAAAAACACGTTTGTTGTATGGGAGCCCCACTTAAATATTTATTTTATTCTGTTTTTAGTATTTGTTTTTATAGCGGCAACAGAAATACATCATCTGTGAAAATTTCAACTGTGTAGCTACGGTTCATGAGAACTTCTGGTGACAGACAGGCAAACGAACAGTGGATTCTTAGTAATAGGATCCCGTTTTTACCCTTTGGGTACTAAAAAGGCCGTCCACAGAAGTCCAACATCCCAAAAGATCTTGACCTCCACGCTTCCATCATCTCGCTCTTCATTCCGCGCAACAATCTTAGCGGTTTCAATGTTATTTTTTTTTATAAACAAAAAGTGTAAACGTTAGTGTGATTTATGTTATTGCAAATCACCAGATGCTAATTCATCTTATATTGACGTGTCCGGATTATTCTGTCGCGTGCCACCACTGGCACCTAGGTTCGCCTTCCCTGGCTTATACCATAAATAATAATTATAATACCAGTATACGTTCGGTAATTAAATTTTAACGGCTTCTGTTTCACTGCCAATAAATCAATCTATGCCATTGGAACGACTGTCTATCTAGAATTTATTGAAAGATTTTATGGGCAATATGATGAATACAGACAATGACGTTCAAAGGAAAATTTCCAGTGTGAATGTGATAGCTATGAGAGCAGGATAATACCAAAGAAACGGTTGATCAACGCAAATATTAACCTGAATGTCTTTAAAGACAATTTCAACATAAAACATATATGATTGATAAATAATTATTTCTGTTTTTATTGGCTGTATATAGAAAGCAAAAGGAGAAAGTATGTTATGGATCAGGGCAGATCGCGTTCTGTAGTTTCGTTTACCCTCATGACAACTTCTGTGCTAACTTATATCTTTTTTTCTGACTTCAAAAAAAAAGGAGGTAAACAATTCGATACGTATGTATGTAATATTGTTGGAACTGCACAATATTCACATATGTTACTCTATTTGGGCGTCTAAACACGTGTGCTAAATTTCATAAGAGTATGTATGTTTGTTTGTATATTTGTATGTTTGTTTAAGCATTTCTCTGAAACTACTAATCGTGTCTCGTGATCATTCTTTTTGTGTTGGATTGAGTATCTCTCAACCTAGGGAATATTGCAAGTTTCATGAAATCGGTCCAGCAGTTTTCAAGATATGGAGCATATAACCGAACTCGCTAGCGACAAACAGCACGAATGTATAAATTGAGTTATTGTGGGTATTTTGACAATCCTTTAGGTGCCTTACTATAGAACGTACTCATTTTTAGTGATGGTGTACTAAAACTAAAAATAGAGAAAAAAAAATTTTGAAAAGAATATACAACTAAACATTCTGTGAATATTTCAAGTGTCTACTTGTTACCGTTATTAATATCGAGCAAAAAACGGCAAAAATATCACGTTTGTTGTATGGGAGACCCCTTAAATATTTATTTTATACTGTTTTTAGTATTTGTTGTTATAGCGGCAACAGAAACACATCATTTGTGAAAAATTACAACTGTCTAGCTATCACGGTTCATGAGATACAGCCTGGTGACAGACGGACAGACAGACAGACAGACGGATCACGAAGTCTTAGTAATAGGGTCCCGTTTTTACCCTTTGGGTACGGAACCCTAAAAAGTGCAAAATAACTTTCGTTACAGAAAAATGGTAAAAACAAGAGGTACCAAAGACACCGACTTCCGCAACAAAAGTTATTTTGCCCTTTTTAGTGTTTTGCTTTTGAAGTCGTTTAATCTTTTTGTGAAATTTTTTATTGCCTCTAGATGTGGCTAAATTGTTAATAAGTAAGCTGAATACAGTATCTATTATGTAGGTGTCACCAACGCCTAATATAGGCTAGCAACGAGGTCAATACGTCACGCGTACTATAAGCCTAAATCCTACTTAGTTTACATCATTCATGCACTAGAAATAAACCATATGGCATGATTATAAAGATTACCTTAGTACAGACAGAAAAACAATCGACGAGCAGCTTTATCTTCGATAATAGTCGCCGGGGGTATTATTAATTTTCACTTTATCTGGAACTAGCATTGAGCCAAGCATTTTAATCAGTGATGTAATCCCCCAACTGTGTGTTATAAACAAGTTTTAAATTTCAATTTCATTTATCATCAATAGTTTTCTCAGCGTACGCCAAAGAATGAATTTTATATGCAACATTTTGCTACTAAGGTTAAAAAAAATTAGATACCTCAATTTTTTTTTGAAAATATTTTAAAGTCTATGACACTCAGGAATAATGTAGCTTTCTACTGGTGAATGAATTTTCAAAATAAGTTCAGTAGATCCAAAGATTACCCCCTACAACGTCACAAACTCACAATCTCACAAAATCACAAACTTTACCTCTTTATAATATTAGTATAGATAATTGAGGTATTGTATCATTAAACCCACATTTACCAAAATAAAAGGATTAATTACGTATGCATAAAGATAACATTTGACTTTTAATTTGTAGATCAAAGTCCAGTGGTGCCAAATCATAATCTTTATTACTACATACGAGTATGATCCTTTGGCCGAAAAGACTTTGGCCTTTGTTCTTTGTAAGATCAAAGTCTAAAATCGGCAAAGTCATAACCAAAATCGTCAGTCATAGTGAGAGAAAAATAAAAAGAGAGAGGTGTCTGGTTGGAACGGGGTTTGATTAAAACAGTCTTTCAGTTTCGTAAAATATGACGAAACTGAAATAACAACAACACAGCTGATGCTCAGTGTAAACACACAATAGCGCCTGCTAGCAATCTGCCTAGCCTTTTCCCAACTATATTGGGTCGGCTTCCAGTCTTACCGGATTCAGCTGAGTACCAGTGTTTTACATGGAGCGACTGCCTATCTGACCTCCACAACCCAGTACCTGGGTAACACGGTACCCCTTGGCAAGACTGGTGTCACGGTGTATCTCCTCGCCGTCTCCCTTTTGTGCGGATCTTCGCTTGTACGATCCTGCATGCAGCACGCTGTGCCTCGCACAATTTTTCACGCAAAAATGATTATTCAGATTTATTTATTTTAATAAAAAAGGGTATTTAAACCTTATTTTTGTTTTGCATTTTCTCAAAATTGACGGCAAGTTGAATCGATTGAAAAAAGTTTTAGTTTCCTAGGCGATCGGGCATTGCCTTAAAAATCACTGCAAAAAAAAAGTTAATTAAAAAAATCTAAAAACCCGACTGCTTAAAAAGCGAACTAAAAAGATGTAAACAAGAAGAAAATCATGCTGTGCAGTCGGAGGATACATGTTCGCGAGCTGGCTGACCAAAACCAGATGTATCCTCCGACTGCACAGCATGATTTTCTTCTTGTTTACATCTTTTTAGTTCGCTTTTTAAGCAGTCGGGTTTTTAGATTTTTTTAATTAACTTTTTTTATTTATAACTTTTTAGTTATCTTTTTTTAGAATTAGTTACATTTTAACATATAAGTGTTATATATTTTTGAAATCAGCTCTTAAAGCCCTTTATTGTGATACCCCACACGATAGGTTCGGATGAAAAAAAAATTTTTCTCCCCCACAATATGGCGCCCATTTTTCTATTTTCCAATTTTAATGTAGCCAGTGGCACTCGCAGGGTTAAGACGAATCGATTGACGTAAGAACCATCAAAATCGGCCAACGCGTTTGGTCTCTAGAACGCCACATAGGAACAAACATACATACATACATACATACATACATACATATATACATACATACATACATACATACTTACATACATACATACATACATAGACTGATAAACACATTACCCTCCTTCGGCAGTCGGGTAAAAAGGTGTTGGTTTTCGTTGTGGTTTTTTTCATTGTTACACTTTTTTCGGTCTAGCTCCTCAGCCCGCTAACAAATCAGAACTATAACGTGCGATAAGGAACTCCGTTCCAAAAAGAGGTCACTCAATAGATTCATTATGATATCTCGTAGGCCCTAGTCAAGTGACATTTTATCAATTAAAGCGTCGTGATAGCGATTGGAAATAAGTAAAAAATTTAACATTAAGGCGGTATCGAAATGTTTCGTGATTGACCCCTTACATTTTGGCATTTCGACCATTAAACATTATTTTGGGTTTTTTGATTTATCTAGAGGACGACTGTCAATTGTGTGTAGGAATACAATCCGGATAATACGTAATTCGAAAAATCCGGATATACGCGGCTTTTTATTTGGTTTTGAAATTGAGATTTTGATTAGATTACATTTCTTTATTTGTTTAAACATTGTGTACATACAAGAGCATGCAAGATATTACATCGTTTGAGTCCAATCATGTTTAGCCGTAAGTATCGGCGTACAAATATTTCCACAATATTGAAATGAATTAACAATAAGATCAAAATTGAAAAATTACCTAGAACTTTACACTTACAAAGTCTATAATTTAGAAACTTTATAGATTAGAAATTATTATTATTTTGTAAACAAATCCGGATTTTTTGAAAATTTTAAGACGCTTTCGCAAACAGAAAAAGAACCATGCAACCGCTTCGTCATCTACTCGTATATTATTTAACCTATTTTTGTTTATGAACAATTTTTAAATGTTTAATGTCAAATTTTTTACCAAAACATACATTTTATATAAGCTAACACTGATCTATTGAACAAATAAAATTTTCCCATAAAACATTCGGATTGGTTACAAAATTCATTTTGCAAATCCGGATTTATTTATTTATTTATTAAAACTTCATGCAACAAAAAAGTACATAAGCGGACTTAATGCCTGAGGCATTTTCTACCAGTCAACCAAGGGCGGTGAAGAGATAGCCAAAGATTCCAATTATTGTACTGATTTGCATTCCCTACGTGTATGTGTAAGTCATAGAAGTGTTAAATAGTTGTCAAGTCAGAGCGTGTCCATTCTACCTCTAGAAAGGACACGTTTTGACTTGACAACTCAACATTGGTCTTTTCATGGTAGCAATTGTTGCCATGCTCCTTGTTTTACACCAAATAATAATTTGTAACAATATAGAAGGTGTGACCAAACTGCTACGTGATGGTATTATGGGTACCTAATAGTATATTATTCACACGCTTATCCATATCAGTGTAAACGAAAGTGATTATCAGTAGTACATGTGTAAATATTTTACGCGAATATTTATCTACAGTTGGTTAGGATTAGCTGCATAGAAACAATGACCTAAAACTACAGGCTCCTGTAAACAGGTGTGACGCAACAATGCAACAACGATGACACAGAGTTTTCATAAAATGCCTCGATCATTATTGAATATTAATCGAAAATTAAATGCATTAAAATTGCTCTAAATATAGAACAACAACATACATATAGTCCCCGGCATGTAAGTTGGTAAGGTTTAGGCGTACGGAGGGTAAGTTCGCGCATATTGCGCGAACTGACCAACCATCGCTTAGAACCAACGGAACGTGGATGCAACGCGATTGGTCAATCGATCCTTGTGTTAACTGACCAACCAATCGCGCGCTAGAACGTTCGACGCGCCCCGCTTCACTACCAAAGAGGCCTAAAAAACGACCTTTCTCATCTAACGACTCTTACCAACTTACGGGCCGGGGATTATACATAACTTCAAGCCTATATTTCCCATAGGGTTAGGTTAACCTGTAACCGGTGGATGTAGGTACCTCATAGTAGGTACCTACATCCACATTTCACCAGTTATGTTGTAACCCATGTAATATGGGGTGAGTCTATTGCCATCAGCCGGGCAATACCAGACTAGCCGGGCTACTACTGACAAATTAGATATGAAAAATGATGGAAAATCCCAATAACACTTTGCACGACTCGGGCATCGAATGCAGAACCTCATAATAGCTGTAGCGTTCGCGACCACTTGACCAACGAGGTAGACATACCTAGAACAATTCCTATGAACAACCTCGTCGCATCATTGGAAGCCTTAAGAGAAAACGCGGTCGCAGACATCCGATTAAATATCTTAAGTCATCATCATCATCCAGCCTATTAATATTTTCACTGCTGGGACACAGGCCTCTTCTCTGTGAATGGGAATGGGCCGTAATCCACCACGCGGGCCCAGTGCGGGTTGGTGGATATCACATGTCTTCGAATTTCTAAGACATGCCGGTTTCCTCACGATGTTTTCCTTCACCGTTTTAAGAGCAGTGGTGAAGAAATAATTTACACAAAGTAAAGCGCCTGCCTGGGATCGAACCCACGACCCACATCAAGTCGCGGCCGATACCACTGGGATGTGCCCCTATGTTTTTCTTTTTGATGATACATTATCTTTAGAAGCACTAGAACCCTCAAAAGATGCTCAAAATTGCGCTGTCAACAGAGGCCTAGTGTACAAATTTGACGACTATAAATGAAAAACAAAAACATGGAAGCACAACATATATCTTTTTTATTCAATTTATGGAATACTAGCTTCTGCCAGCGGCTTCGCCCGCGTGTTATTCACAAATTATCCTGAGGGAACATATTCCTGGGATAAAAAGTATCCTATAAGCAATTCCTGACTATAATCTATTTCTGTGCCAAATTTCACAGACACATGCACAAACTTTCGACTTTATAATATTAGTGTGATCTTTTAAATTGTTTCTTTTTTTTTATTGTAGGTAGGCTCGCGCTTGACCACTATCTCACCTGATGGTAAGCGATGATGTGGTCGACGCTGTAACACGCTTGCCTAGAAGTAAACTATTCACTCTTGACTTAAAGACCCCGAGGTTGTAGATATCTGGAAACACAGACTCCGGCAGGGAATACCACTCCTTAGCTGTACGCATAATGAAAGTATTTCCAAAACGTTTAGTGCGTATGGGTGGGATGTCCACCATGTACCGATGGCGCATCGCCGTACGTCTTGTAGTCCGATGATGAAACGGGCTAGGCGGAATTAGATCATGCAATTCCATCGCACACTCTCCGAAATGCAACCGATAAAAAACCGACAAGCTGGCAACTTGACGACGATGTTCAAGGCTCTGGAGCTTTGACTCGACCAGTGCCTCATTGCCGATGAGCCTCTTGGCCCGTTTTTCGATCGACTCTAGAGCATCAAGCTGGTACTTGGCAGATCCGTCCCAGAGATGAGAACAGTACTCCATGCAAGATCGAACTTGCGCTTGATACAACTTAAGCAGCTGTTCTGGCGTGAAGTACCGTCTCACCTACGCAAGGATCCCCAACTTTTTGGCAGCCAGTTGAGCCTTTGCCTCAATGTATGGGCCAAAATTAAGTGTCGATGTCAACGTCACGCCAAGAAGCTCAAGATGGTCCGTTATCGGTACGGTTATACCTCGGAAAGATGGAGCCGGATGAAATTGGCTCTTTTTCGCGGAGAAGAGACACGCCTGTGTTTTTGCGCCATTGAACTTGACCAGATTGGCATCGCCCCATTCGGAGACTGCCTACAAGGACAGGTTCAAGCGCTCCACTGGTCTAACACAGGAGGCGGAAATAGGCGAGAGCCAAACCTCGAATTATAACTTTTACTAAGGAAATTTAGTCGGAGCTCTCTGAACGCATTTCCTCTTAAATTCTACCCTGTAAATACATCATTGGATGCCAATTTTGGGGCCAAGGGCTATCATTAGAAAAATCGACAGTTCTATAAATAATAATAACATGCACTGTTATTATTATTTATACAATAATATTGTTATTGCACTGCTTTCAATAATAACATTCGGATAAGATAACGTTGCAGTCGCTCCAGTTTTTTTAATTTTATTATTATGACATTATTTATGAATTATCGATTGGTTACAGACGGGTAGTATCTCTTCCTCAAGGAGACTAGAATTAAATAGCCCTGTATAGGTAATTTATAATAATCATAATAATGCTGGAAATGTCCGTCTCTTATACCCGCTCTGGGTACCTATACTGCTCGCCAAACTTCTGGGCGCGCAGTCAGGCGGGGACAAACAAAAATTTTAGAAAAGCCGACCAAAACTTCGTTTGTCACCGCTGGTGAAGAGGTGCTGACCAATGTATAAATTATATCTAGTACTTATTTTCTCTTTTCAAATTTTTTTGTGTTTTCTAGCAATCAGTCATTCGACTATAAGCAGATGAGGTGTGTGTATTTTGTCATTTAGGGCATCGCTCCCATCGGAACCATGCCCTTTCTTTATCTTTGTCTGGATATCAGACACTCCACTAGTCAAAGATATCTCGCCGCTTTTTAAGCCGACGTATGGTTTCAGGGATAGTGAGCTGCCCCGCTAGCTGGTTCGGGTGCCTTGACAGTCTTAATTTATATGTGGCTGCATGCGTGTCTATTTCTTCCCTTACCATAGGCTTGTTCAAAATTTCATGCACTTCAGATATTTTGCTAAACCACGGTGCATTGGATATTTGTTTTAAGATGTAGTTTTATTTATTTCAATTCAGTTACTAGAGTCAATGCTATAAAATTATTACATTTACAATAGACAAACAACACACAAATAATTCATGAGTACATACCAACAGTAAAACAACACAAAGAAATACTCAGACAATCAAATTATAATAGTTCAATGTCATTCTGGCTAAATTAAAATATCGACACACACATATCAACATCAAAAACAATACAATAATAATTCTTAATCAACCAAATTAATTAAATTACATTCCCGTTAAATTAACATAAACATAAATCATAAGTCAATAATAATATTTCTACAATAACAATATAATAATAACAATTCAATAATACTAATTCAACAATAACAATTCAATTATGTAAAAATAGCAATAATTTAATAAAAATAATAACTCAACCATTCAGAAATTTTACAGCAACAATTCCACAATTTTCAATCAACTCATTTAGGTGCTAAAACAGTCTTTACAGCTTTTCAAAAATACACGCACATTGGAGTGGAATATGTCCACATCTGGATGCTGAGCAGTCAGGGTGTTCAGCAAGGAAACCGCCTGATTTGATGCCGCATATTGTGCGGTACGGACTCTGGATGTCGCCAAAAGATGCGCGAGCGCAGTCGCGTGTACTAAGCCGGCGCGGATAATCCACAGCGGGCCAATGCCGCAGGGTTGTCGATCTTGTCGTTAAGCAGCAAAAAGTAATGTAACAGGAGTGCACATTTTCGTCTCAGCTCGAGGGTATCAATACCCACCATTCCTGAGACGAACAGAGAGGGATACAAGTAGGGATAATAACCATAATTTTTTTTGTAAAGATACCGGCAGAACTTACGCTGTACACGCTGCAATAGGAGATTGTACTTTGTCTCGTGTGGATCCCATACAATCGAATTAAACTCAAGCTTGCTGCGAACAAATGCGAAGTACAGAGCAACAATGGCGTGTTTGTTGGTAAACCGAGCCGACTGCCTCAAGACAAACCCTAGGGATTTGTCTGCTTGCTTACACAAGCTGGTTATTTGTTCATTAAACATTACACCAAGATCGCGGATTATTGTGACGCGCTCCATGGGGGTGCACGACACTCGGTACGTATAAACGTGCGGCGAGCGGCAGCGAGAGAAAGTAATAGTTTTACACTTAGCTGCATTAAATTCTAAGCGGTTGCGGTTGCTGTTGTCAGCGGTTTTGTACTCTCTGCATTATAATTGTGCTGGCAGACCCCCATAGCTGTATGCCATATACCCAAATGGGCTTCAAAATTGTTTTATATACTAGCAGCTTGTTATCCAAAGACAGTTTTGAGTTACGTCCCAACAGCCAATAGAGACCCTTGTATTTTAAGTTAATTTCGTCTCTGGTTTTGTGGTAGATCATATGTGTACAGCGTGTACAGGACAGGTCCCAGCACAGAGCCCTGTGGCACTCCGACTGTAATTTCGTAAAAGTTGGGGGCGCAGTAGTTTTCTCTCACTTGGAAGATCCTATCTGATAGGTATGATTTCAGGACTTCATAGAAGGTAATATTGATTTAATTTTAAACAATAATCCTTTGTGCCAGACCGTCTTTCGTCGTTTGTCGAAGGCCTGCTGAATATCCAGAAAAACTGATGAACAATATTCTCTCCTTTCCAACGATGCTCTGATCTCTCTGCACACTCTATGTACTTGCTCAGTAGTCGCGTGTTCCCTTCGAAAACCGAATTGGTGTTCCGGGATTATTGAACTTTCTTTTGTGACTTTCATCATTCTGTGTAGCAGTGAATTCTCAAAAAGCCATGACATTATAGGCAGAAGACTGATTGGCCTGTATGATGTGAGTACGTGAATAGGTTACCCAGGTTTATGGATCATTACAATATTCGATACTTTCCATAGGTCTAGGAAGTATCCAATTCTCAGCATTGCGTTGAATACCATTGTTAGGTACACAGCTACTTTACGAGGTGACTCTTCGAGATCTTTTTTGTCAATTAGATCATATCCTGGAGCTTTATTATTCTTAAGCTACTTAAGGTTCCTGTACACTTCTCTGGGAGTCACCAGTTTTAGAGGTACGTCCAGTTGAAGATCTTGGTTTTGGGTCAAGTCAATGTCAGTTTCGATCCCATTCAGTGGTTCCTCATTTGGAGTGAATACTTGGCTGAGATGCTTTGCGAAGGCTTCCGCTTTGTCAAGAGAGGTTCTAATCCACTGGCCATCGTGTACACGTAGTGTTGGTTTTTGGTATAATGGTCTATCATGGTTTTTGCAGATTTTCCATAGCGAGTAATTGGCAGCTTCTGTCGCTGATAAACCTTCCAAGTAAATATCCAAGGCAGTGTCGTTAGCGTCTCTGATAAGAGTTTTCAGGTCTCGAGTGGCTTTGTTCAGTTCTCTTTCGTCATTTGAGTGTATGCTACTGTGCCACACTCGACGTAGCCTCCGTTTTTCGAGTATCATCTGTCGTATGGAGTCAGAGTATTATTTTACTTTGAGGGCGACATTTTTTTTTTATCGACTTACCAAAAAGGAGGAGGTTCTATGTTCGACTTCATGTATGTTTTTTTTTTATGTATTTTCACCGATATCTCCGTCATTCGGTGATCGATTTTGAAAATACTGTTTTTGTTTGAAAGATTATGTTCCCAAATTGGTCCCATTTTAAATTGGTGAGATCTGATTAAAGACATCGAAGATATACAACAGAACTCTTCAATAAATAACGGCAAACCTCTCAGGATTGATGCAATCGCATGTCTGTTCATTGTTTATACCATTTCATAACATAACATAACGCCAGTACGCTCTTAAGGGGTACGCACATCTCTCATTTCACCGGTTATGTTTAAGTTTCATGATATTCGGGTAATCTATTCAGGCGATAAAGGTACCTTACTAAACAACTTGCCTAATAGGTAGGTACAACAAAAAAGTGTAAAAAATACTAGCTACCCACTTTCAAATAAAAAACTACAAAGTGAAAAATAACTTTATTTTTGGAAGTCGGTGTCCATATGGCAAAAAATTGGTACCTACCAAAGACACAGACTTCCAAAAATAAAGTAATGCTTCACTTTGTAGTTTTTTATTTGGAAGTCGGTAGTATGTTTTTGCAATTTTTTTTTATCATTTTATTAATTTTTACCAGTCAAGTTTTATTGACATCAGCGTATTTATGAAAGAAAATTAATTACTTTGTTAATTTGTTTAATTGTCTTTAAAAAAAGGGAATGAAAAATGCTTATTGTTTTTCGTTTCTACTCGTTAAAAACATTTTAAACTCATCAGAGTGTTTGCTTTTCAAGTGATTTTAAAGTGAAGTTAATCCTTTACTGAATTAACAAGGATACAGTTTGCGATTTCTTGATTTACTAATTTAAAAAAAGTTAATTATAAAATTCAAAAAACCCGACTGCTTAAAAAGCGAACTAAAAAGATGTAAACAAGAAGAAAATCATGCTGTGCAGTCGGAGGATATATCTGGTTTTGGTCAGCCAGCACGCGAACATGTCCATATTTCAGTTTTCAACGGAGCCGCCATTATTTATCACATAGTATAGTGACGTATTATAACTTAATGAATAACATTGATTAATTAACACACGTTTGTGTATGTTTATGTCGATCGAGCTCAAGATTGGTTAAAACTACAACCGAAAAGAACACATGCCATAAACCGTTATTAGTCAACATCCATAAATGCTGATGTAGATGCTGATATTGAAAATGATCCTGAAGTTCCGCGGATGCTGATGCTTATGTTCGCAAAACTCTGGAAGAACTACTTCGTAACCCGTTAGGGGCTGATGACTAATTTAGAACATACGCAGAAAATCGGACCCCGAATCACGTACAAGGACAAAAGGCGCGACTTAACACTTCGATGTTTTGCTTTGTAGTACTTTGTACACTTTGTATTTAGAAATCCTTCATTCTTACAATAAACATCGGTTACTATCTCAAATTGTGACTGAAGCTTATCAGGGATTGTATCGGTCGTCGAACTCACACATCGTACGCAAATCTGTGACGCACACAATAAGTATTTCGCACTTAGGATTTGTGCACAGTTGTTTACGTGTCGGCGCACAGAGTTGGACCTAATGTTGATGATAGGATTGCATCGAAACTTCTAGAACATTCCAAAAAGCGCTCTCCACACTCTCAATTTGTGCACTACGTGCTGACAGAATTTTAATAAGCAGAATATATGGAACCTTAGGTTTGTTGTGGTGGGTTTCATTTAATCTACTTTTACGCAAATTATACTCTGGCAGCTGTATTGAATCATAGAAACTGCATCACATCACATCACACATCATCAGCCTTTTAATGTTCCCACTGCTGGGACACAGGCCTCCTCTCATAGAAGGAGTGGGTTATAATCCACCACGCGGGCCCAGTGCACGTTGGTGGATGTCACATATATGTCTTTTAATTTTTGGTTCAAGGACATGCCGGTTTCCTCACGATGTTTTCCTTCACCATTTAGAAACTGCATGCTTCTACCAAATAAATTATTTTTAACCGACTTTCCAAACAGGAGGATAGGATTTATGTTGAATTCATGTTTGTTTTTTTAGGGTTCCGAAGTCAACAAGGAACCCTTTTAGTTTCGCTCTGTCCGACTGTCCGTCCGCAGCTTAGCTCCCATAGACGTAAAGTGCGGATGTATTTTTTTTCTCATCTATCCCATGGTGTGGGGTATCGTTATATAGGCCATTCAAAAATATTATGGGTTTCATAAACCATTTTTCGAATCAGAGATCCGTTTGCGTAAAATTAAGCTTTAAATTGCAAATTTATGTTAGAGTCAAGTGTCCCCCCCCCCTGCCTTCGAAATGGTTGCTCTTGGCTATGTGAAAAAATTCACGGCAGTAGTAAATATAACGAAATTAAAAGGAAAACTATCACGGATCAGTAGGCTTTACAAGTTTACGAGTAATAGTCGACCAACTTATAAAATGTACTTGGAACTAATCAAAACGTAAAAGTAAAGTCAAATTAGATTCGATTTCCAAGCAAATTACTTATTTTCTTTTGTCGATATCCTTCTATAAAGTCAATATTCGACCCGACTACATAACTAATTGAGTAGCGTAAAACTTTCCAGAGTGAAATAGTGAATACCGCAGATTAGAGGTGAATACGTACGAAATTTTTCTAATTCCGAAAGAGATTAAACAAGGAGCTTGCGTGCAAGGATCCAGGAACGAACCATACCATTCCCCGTGAAAATAGATTAAAAAAAAACATCATGATGATCATCATCATGTGGACCCGTTTTTAGACGTTGTGTGCCGTTGAAACCGTTTAATGTTCATGTAACAACAACGAAACCCTCTTCTTAGTCCGCATTATTATGCAACTTCAGAACCCTATTACTGCGCGTGGCCCGACACGCACTTGGCCGGTTTTTTTTGTTTATGTTATGAAAACTCTTCTTTGTTTGAAAGAGTATGTTCCGAAATTGGTCCTATTTTAATTTGATGAAGATCTGATGAAGAACTTCGAAGATATACTACAGAGCTCTTCAATAAATTACGGCAAATCTCTCGGGATTGCTGCAGTCGCATGTCTGTTTATTGTTTATACCATTTCATTACACAACATCACGCCAGTAAGCTTGGAAGCGGCACGCAGATGTTACAGTCACCTTGGTATAGTTCTCGCCAAACTTCTTGGCCGCCCTGAAGTTGGTTATAATGGCTGCGCAGTAGTAAATCTCATACAAAAACAGCACCGTTTCATGCCTCGCGCATGCGGTAAACCAACTTCAGGGTGGCTAAGAAGTTTGGCGAGGACTGTACACTCTCATTTCACCGGTTATGTTCAATTTTCATGATATTCGGGTAATCTATTCTGGCATTATGGATATCTTACTTATTGCCTATTAGGTAGGTACAACTAAAAAGTGAAAAATAAAAAAAAACATAAAAAGAACTACCGAATTTCTAATAGAAAAACTACAAAGCGAAAAAAAATACTTTTTTGCAAAAAAATACTACTGACTTCCAAATGTGAAAACTACAAAGTGAAAAATAACTTTATTTTTTTAAGGTGTCCATAACGCAAAAAAATGGTACCTACCAAAGACACCAACTTCCAAAAAGAAAGTTATTTTTCACTTTGTAGTTTTCTATTAGAAAGTCGGTAGATTTTTTTTTATAAAAGTTTTTTTCTAATGAAGTATTTTAATATCTTTATTGATGTGAGTGTGAATGAACTTTTATTGCTTCTTTATCTTATTTTTACTTTCGTAAAGCATTTCGCAATAACTTATTACAAATATCCCTTTCAGTAGCAAAGGAAGTACCATATTGTACGATTGGAAAGATTTGTAATAACTGCGTTGTTGTATGCGATTCAGAGACGTTTATGAAGCTCCTATCTTCTGTAGATTAGGAAATATGTCCTGTTGCTTATAAGATAAAATTGTTATTGAAGTTTGTATGACATTTTATCTGCCCATTGAATTATTTTCTGACATACCTTATCATTCAAAGTATTTAATGCAAATATAATTGAGCGCTAGAGCAGAAACCTGACACATTGCTTCTAACAACCACTAAAATCTAATGAAAAATACATAATATGCACACCACAGCAACATTCAGACTACTAGAGCTGAACAATGTCTGTCGCGTCTTGACCCTGGATCTGGATGACTGTAGACGTGTAGGCACTCATATTCCAGTAGGTATTCATGATTATATCCCTGACGCATGTTACTAAAAGAGTTATGAATATAAATGTATGGATGGAGAAGGAGAGAAAGGCCAAAGAAAAGATGGATGGACTGTGTGAGGAGTGACATGAGAGAAAAGGGCGTCAGTAATAGCGTGACAGGGGAAAAGGAAGAAAACGAAGAAGGATAAGGGCAGGAAGATGATGATTCATGATGATATCCCTATCTGTGTGGCCTGCCTAATTGTTTACTTCTTGATAAGACGCATATGTGCTAATTAAGCTATTCTTAGAAACCTAAAATATATATTCTAAACTACTCAAAACAAAATATGAGCCATCCGATAAATTGCAATATAATTATGAATAACTTTAACCAGTGTTTCTCCTACTTTTAGTGCAATCAGTACAGTATACAACACTTTTTTATCGCATAGTGGCACGCGCTAGGAGACATGGATCCATGCATATTCAGCCACCAGGGCTGTCACCTTGATCCATGAGTAAGGTTGTCAGATCGAAAACCCAAAATAACTGAAGAAAATTTGAAAATAACGGGCATTTGAGGTTCTTGTCGGGAGAAATAAATATCAATCAATCAATCAATAAATATAATAAATCTGTAGAAAATTCGTTTTTGTGCATCGAAAATATACCCAAAAAATAGCCAGGGTGTTAAAGGAGAACCAACAGAACCCATTTCCAGCATTTTTGGAATGTTTGTCTGTTTATTTGTGCATGCCTCACGTAAAATGTACGGAACCAATTGAGTTAGCTTTTATAACCTAAGCAAACCAAACATCCTTTCACAGTAAGCATTGCTCACAGAAATTGATAACACAAATGCTCTGAAAGAAAGAACTTTCCGAGAACTAAATATTTAAAATACTCATTTTGTCTTTTAAGATAGTGTAGAATAGTCTAATACCTAATCTAATCAATAAAAAAGGATTCATAAATCGTTTTTTAACCGAGCGCCTACGGCGAAGCTACTTCCTTTAATCAGATTGTAAGGGGACAGTCATAGTGGAATCGATAATTAAAATTGGGTCAGGTTAGAGTTCCAGTTTATGTTAAGAGTTCCGTACCACATTCTCCACGAAAGTATTTGTGGCTTTGACAGTCGCTCGATACCTAATCCATTTCGAGAATCGCCAATTTGTAAGAGTTCAGAAACGTGTATATCCTTTACCAGTAGCCATTGCTTGTTTTAGACCGTTTCATTTAACGTTACACGTTATTATAGTGCTATCATGGGCTTTCGAAATGTGGAACCCAAATAAAAACGTGTTAACATGGGCTTTCGAAATGTGGAACCCAAATAAAAACGTGTTATCATTATCAGATTGTTGAGGTAGGTACACCTGTACCAACTATAGGGGGCGGCGATCAGTCAAGCGAATCGCTCACCCCTCGAAATAACACACAAATGTATGCGTAAATTTTTAAACAGTTCACCCCATCAGCTATTGCTGAACACACGTGTGAAAAGACTGGGCCCGAAATCTAGAAAAATCATTTAGTTTAGTTTAGCTACTCCACAATATGTGCAAATAATACTGATTGCTATAATTATTGCATCAGGCACAGATGTAGGCGCGAACGAAAGAAAATTGAAAATGGAATTCTTGGTTTTCAATAACGCAGTTTGTGAAAAATTCAATTGTTTCTCATTTGTTTAACTAAACTTTGTACTAATAAAAAGTGAAATTAAATTATGAAAAGTAAAATGTCTTTAAAAGTGCGCCTAATAAAATTTGTTGTTAAGACTAATTAATTGATATAACTTACCAACACGCCTTGATTGCGTTGCTAGGATACGTGTGTAAATATCAATTTTTCACAAAGTTTTGATCAAATAACTCGACGAAACATGGACGCCGTCACATTTTCTTCCAAATAGGTGAGTTTTAAAACATTTCCATGCAGTTTTTCTAGAAAAACTGAAATGTTTTACGGGTAAAAGATAGTTTGTTTACTTGGTCTGCAAGGTTAAACTTACTAGTGGTGAATGGCATACGATAGTGGTAAGGTAATTGACCTATTACCTAACCTACATAGAGCTACGAACTTTACTAGGTACCAAAGAACAATGGTGTAAGTACCTTGCATGTGAACCGAGGTAAAAATACTTTTAAATGAGCCTTCTTAGTACCTACCTACAATACGGTTTACGTGTTTATATTTTTAGTAAAAGAATTTTTAATTTCAGTGCTGAATGATGTTGTTACTCTACCAAATGCCTGATTCTTATTGCCAACCAGACGGTTTGCTGACAGGAAATTTTCGTATAGATATCGAAATGTAGCAATTTTTCGCGGTTTTGATAGTCTTGATTAGTTAGTCGTTAATCCTCGTCAGTTGGAGGGCTTTTATCCAGATTTTTAAACACTTAGGCAGCGATCATTTCCTGCCCTACAGAGATATAGATATAGTTACGAATTATAGTTGCATTTAGTTTTTTTTACCTAGGTACCAGTTATTTTTAAAAGCCCGAGCTACGGTAAAACCTGGGATTTACCGGATCTTACAGGTAAAAGGCCGAAATTATCTATGATGATCGCTATTTTGACCAGCATAGCATTACCACGGTTATTCTTAGGATTTACCTCAGAGACCGGTAATATTTGACATTTCAATTTTTCAACTAGTTCCAGTGTATGAGGTAAATCCTAAGATTTACCGTGTGCTTGCTAAAGCCCGAAATTAGCGGTTATCTTAGTTCATTTCGGACTTTTACCCGTCAGTTTTGGTAAATCTTAGGTTTTACCGTAGTTTGGGCTTTTACAGTACCTAACATACTTTTTTTTTTGTTTGAGGAATCATCCAATGACTTCTCCTGCTCTGGGTGAAGCGGGAGGGCGTATCAGACTTTTACTGACTAAAACCCACCCGTGTTCCTTCAGTTGTTTGTACCAGGGCCGCGGTAAGACTCTTTCAAATTTATCCGCCACCCAGACAGGCATCGGCCCTACCGGACCCCTATATGAATAGGTTACTTCTAGGCAAGCGTGCTCCATCGTCGATCACATCATCGCATACCATCAGGTGAGATGGTGGTCAAGCGCGAGCCTATATCAAATAAAAAAAAAAAAAAAATACTCTATCTATCTATATTGATGTAGCGGGGACTTACATACTTAATTTCGTCCTATGAGAGCAACCTGATAATCAAGTATCTATTTTATTATTAATGTACTATACTTCCTAAAAGATAGCTTGACCTCTGCGACAGCTGTCAGTATCAATACAGTAACAATAGCGCTTGACAGGCTAACAATAACATAGCATTAACCATGAAGGTATAGGATAACGTACCTATACGTCAGTTTGACATATGTCGCAAAGATCAAGCTATCTTTTATGAAGTATAGGTACTATGTCTACTGTACAGCTAGGTATCTACTGCCGTGTTGGGGGAGTTCTGACTTCCTTTACTTAGGCACAAATCGAAATGAAATCATCGTCACAAATACAGACGGAAGTTTCATAAGGGTTGATTGTAACAATAACACAAACTCTGTGCCTACATCATTTATTTAGTTCTAAAAGGGGACAGGTTTATTCACCTCAGAAGGGGTCTCGCTGAGTAACTGCATTGTGGGCGGTGATAATTAGATGCCTAGTCCGATAGCCAGGTTTCTTGCCGCCCGGCGCCCTACCGAACGCTATTTCTGCAGTACAAACCGCAATTTCACAGTTGGCACACCTCAGAATGTTGTCTTTTTATTTTTTATTACATCCTCCTTTCTATTTCCTTAAGCTAGTGGACGTTTCATTTTGTGAAAATCGCAGATAAGTGAATGAGTTAAGCTTTCGTGCAAAATGTCTTTCGAATTTAAGTCGGCACGTCATTTTTATTTAGAAATGAAACAAAGGAAGGTTAAGAAGAAAGTTACTTTTCAGGTCGTTACTGTTTCTTGTTAATTTATTTAAAACTGGCATTAAATAAGTGTTGCAAATCTCATTAAATAAGGGAAATATCTACCTGCCCAAGTCTTCTGCTGTGTGACTGATTAGTGATTAATGTAATAAATTAAATTGATAAAATTTGTAGGTTTTGGTCGTTGGTACCTGGTTTTGGTTAAAAATATTTTGTAGGTTTTGATAGGTACTTTTAAACGGATCGCTAACGAAACTTATTTTCCTAGTTGCCGAGCAGGGAAGGTCTTACTACGCCGCGGAGCGCTCGGGCTCCGCTCGGCCGGCGACCTCCAAGCACGCTTCCTCATCAACGGCTCAAGAAGGAGGTAGGACAAGAATATACCACATTTTTGTCAATACCAAAAGTAATAGCTACACTACAATATTACCAAAAGTAATGTGGAAATAACAACTTTGTGCATTAAAGCCATTTGAGGCAACAAACCCATGCTGTAATTGTTAATGATTTAGTGTTCTCCTTTTAATTTTGTTTTAATATTATTCTGTCTTCATTGTGTAGAAGTCCCTGGATAGTCCTCCGGAGATGGACTCTCCAGGAGGAAGTGTGGGCAGTGACCTCCGGCGGCAGAACGAGGAGCTACGCGCTCGTCTCGCCGGCGAGGCTGCTGACCATAAGCGTAGACTTGATGCATATCGCAAGGCTCAGCAAGGCCAAGCTGCGTTGGTGTCTAGGCTTCAGTCCAAGGTAATATAAAACAGCTGTTCTTCAATTAATCTGTAGTCTAGGCTTTTTCCAACTACGTTGGAAACGACTTTCAGTCGACTAGATGGTGTTCAATACCGATAAAATATAGGTGAATATAATAATATTATGTTTTAAAAGATAAAAATAGAACTACAATGCAGTAAAAATTGGCAATGGCTTTAGACAATGTTTGGTTATAATTTTATTTCATGATTCTATTCTACGAGACAACTTTATCGACATAGAATTGTTTGTTTTTTCTATCCCTCTACTAAACGTAAGATAAAACGTCAATCAAAAACTGACAGTCAAAGTCAATAAAATGTCACTGTCAGTTATTTATTTACAAACAACAGCCGAAAATCATTAGAAAATACAGTTTTTGAAAGAAACAATCTACATATCACTTTTAATTTAATCAACTATTAAACGTCTTCCACAACCCATTTCACTCAATTCCTCTCCACAAAGGTCCTGCAATACAAGCAGCGATGTTCGGAACTCGAGACCCAAATGCTGGAGACGACACCACGCAGCGAGGCAACAACCTACCGCGAGCCGACTTCTTACCGGGAGCAGTCGACCTTCCGCGCACCAGCGGTGAAGACCCACGGCATCTCGCTGCCGCCGCCGCCCGCCGCCACCACCTGCGCGTCGGCCGCTGTATCTGCCGCAGACGCCAGGATTACCGATTTGGAAACCGCGTTGAGGCGTTTGGATGAGGAGAAGCGCAAGTAAGAGCTGCCTGAGATGTTTCTCTTACTCTGATTTGCAGTTGAAAATGGGCTAGACCAGTGCTGGACATAAAAACTTAATAAAAGTCCAGTAGGTAGTTTATTTTCAGTAGTAAAGTATCTTGATCTCTTGCCGATTATTAAAATAGTATGCATGTACCAATATACAATGTTAGTCATCCTAGCTAGTTAGTTTGAGGTAAAAAGGTCTAATATGTTTTTACTTGTTGTATGCAGTAACACTAACTAACATAGTAGCCAACATTAAGCTGGATAAACCAAATTCCTCAGTGACGATAGTTTTCTTAACTCTGTAATAGTCTTCATCACTATTTATTATTCACCACCAGGTGTGAGAAACTGGTGCAACAAAACAACTTGCTACGAGACCAACTTGAGGAGTCTCACCACCTGAACGAGGCACTCACTAATGACTTGCAGAAACTCACCAACGACTGGGAGGCTCTGCGGGATGAGATGGCCGTCAAGGAGGATGAGTGGAAGGATGAGGAACAGGTCAGTGATTTACAATGTTTACTCATCAGAAAACAAATCTGCTCCAAATAATTTTACTATAGGTGCAATATGCTTCGGAAAATACAGGCATAATGATGGTTTACTATTGTTGGTATTCTTAAGGAACATCTTCACTGAGAGCATTCACGTGTAATGAGCATTTGATGTTGAATATTCAAGTGGTGTGGACGTTGAGCCGAGCATTACAAAGCTTACACGCAAGCGCAAACTTCGGCCAGTGTGGACGTCACAACGATTTTCATGGAAACGGCTCGCATTCCAATGTTAATGCAAACAAAATGCTCTAAAGCGAGTACTCAAATAATGAAATGAATGAGTATGTATGTAGGAATAAGACTGGCTACTTGTAAAGCACGGAACAGTTCCTTGATCCTAAGTGTTTGTGACTTTGGTCAATCGTATTATTGTGTTAGAAATGAATGACATTTAACGGAATTGTTTTCGAATGCTCCAAGCTCGCAAGGGAATGTTCGGCTCGCTGGGAAGCATTTGTTGCTCGCCTATAATTGCTTGTATAAAAATGCTCATGAAAGAATGCTCCCAGCAAGGACGTTCCTTTATGTAAGTAATATAAACAATATGTAATAACTTACAATAAACCCATATGGTGTTCTGTTCTGGCTGATCACCAACAAGCTTTCACTGTCAAATATATTTTTAGGAGTTACTTAGACTACATTTATTTTAGAAAAAAAATTGGGTACCGCACAAAAAAATATCAACAAAATGAATACAAATTCTGATTCAATGATCAGTCTAGTTTAATGTAAAAAATATAGGTTATGTATTAATTGATGTAAACACAGAGGTTAAACAGAAAATTACATTATAATTTTGAGTACAAAATTACTGCTTATCTCCTGCAAAAAGAGAAATTTAAATGAGTGCGACATGTAAGTTGATATTTCTGTGGTCTAATTTACAAGCACTCTTTATTTTCTTAGTTTCCTCCAGGAATTTGTTACACCTTCTATCACATGATCGCTTACCATCAGGTGAGATAGTGGTCAAGCGTGAGCCTATCAATATTAAAAAAAAAGGTAAAGAATGTCTGGAGGCTTTTGCCCAGCCGTGGGACAGCAATGGATGAACAAAAAAACTCAATTCAGAATAATGGTGTGGTGGTGTGTAATGGTGGTATATAAAGGAAGTGCAAAGAAGATTTTCTTTGAAGGAAGTGAAAAAAAAAATTTTGTTTAATTTTTAGTAGTCAGGTTTTAGTTTTTAGGGTTCCATACCCAAAGAGTAAAAACGGGACCCTATTACTAAGACTCCGTGGTACGTCTCTCTATCTGTCTGTCCGTCTGTCACCAGGCTGTATCTCATGAACCGTGATAGCTAGACAGTTAAAATTTTCACAGTTGATGTACTCGTATTTCTGTTGCCGCTCTAACAACAAATACTAAAAACAGAATAAAATAAATATTTAAGTCGGGCTCCCATACTACAAACGTGTTTTTTTGCCGTTTTCTGCGATAACGGTACGGAACCCTTCGTGCGCGATTCCGACTCGCACTTGGCCGGTTTTTGAACTTATTTTTTATGTAGCGATAGGAACAGTATCTGGAAAATATTTCTGTTATGTGTCATTTGAGAGGTCAGGCTATCAGTACTATCACTCTTATAAATCCCCAGGCATTCAACGATTACTATTCCAATGAGCACCACCGTCTGCTCAGTCTGTGGCGTGAAGTGGTCGCGGTGAAGCGCCACTTCTCTGAACTGCAGACCAACACCGAACGCGACCTGTATCGTGTGAGGAATGAATTCGATTCCAACGCGAGGGAGCTGGTCGGTATGCTGAGTGGATATTCTATCAATGCGTTCGCTGCTCAGAGTTTGAAGGTGGGTTGGAAAAATGGATGTAATTGTGCTTTATTCATTTTTGTATAAAATAATTGTTTTTAAGGAAACTTAGTACAGTATTTTTATTAACCCAACTATTACTGAATGTCATGATTATTTATGATATGTCTAAAGTCTCCGCCAGATTACAAAAAATAAATGTCATTGATCCGACTTGTACCTTACATAATTTGAAAACATAAATTTTTGTTTATTGAGATATTTTGATAATTTTATTCTCAAAAAAAAGGTATAAAGGCGTAGAACCATTTTATCCGTTTAAATCATGTAAATCGGTCCACGCGTTTACGAGATAATCACCCACTACTGAATGCAAAGTGAAGGGGTCACGGAAGCCTCTTACCGCGATACGTTTGTTTTGATCGTAGTAACGACACTGCCTTTGCATTTTTTTCGTATCGTTTTGAAATATTGAAATACATTGGTAGGCAGGTGTTAATGACTTTTATTTATTTGTTATCTGGCGGTGACTTTAGCAGTCATATTTATTTATTATTTTATTTACATAAAGTATTATATTATTTAAATAATTTAATATTTCTTGTATTTTTAATATTTTTTATTTTATTTTTATTTATCTGTTTATTCACATATTGCAGCTATCATTACAGTTGTCCAATTCAATAGGATGTGGGCTTTCTAAAAGATGAATTTTTACGTTATTTTATTATTTTACAATAACAGTAAGTTTTCTGTTCACATGTAAATTAGCCTCTTTGCGTTATTTTGTTTCCATCTCCAGTAAACACATAGTACATACCATGAATCACAAAAATCTTTCTTTACCTACAGCCGGAATACCAACCCATGTCCCATCAGACTTCTCACGGCGGAGCATACCAAACCCCACAACAGGGAGGCTACCAGGCCCAACAACAGTCTGGCTACCAGGGTCAACTTCAACCTGGGTACCCTGGCTCCCAATCATCCGGTTTCCAAGGTCCTCAGGGTGTTCAGACGTCCAGTGGAACATCAGCTGGACCGTATAGTGTGGAGGGCATGCGCGTTGACCTGCGTGATATGACGGCTCAACGTGATTCTGCGCTTACAGAGTTGCGTGAACGAGATGCTAGGATACAACGCTTGCTTGGAGAGCTGCAGGGATTGGTGAGTAAAGTAGATATTTGTAGGAAGATTACAATAGGAGAACTAACATTAGACGTTCCAAAGGACATGTTAATGTTAACTCTAAATAGAAGTTAAAAAAAACGTAAAGAAAATTCTGGTAGAACTGCAAGTCGTTTATAAAAAATCTTAGCTTAGCCTGAATTAACCATCAACGTGAGAAAACATCGGAAACTTAGAAAATTACAGGGATTTTTGAGTGTGCGATAGCACGGGGTCTCATTGCTAAGAAAGAAAATTTGGTTCAAATAAATCTCACTAGATGGCGCGATATGCACCTCCATCTGTTATTGAATGTGTGTAAAATTAACATTTTATGGAATTGAACACAAAAATTGTATGTTCTTGTTTAATCAACTCTCCTAAGTACAAAATTATGGAATATTGGGCTCTTAATTCACATTTCAAAGATTATTAGACGGATCATTTAAAATTGATGCCGATAGATGGCGCATTTTTAAATTTCTGAGGTATTCCACTCGATTGTTACGTTTGCATTTTAACACATTTTGATGCAAAAAAAACTATAAAAACGTGCAAATAAATACTAGAAAACAAACCTTCACTGTATTTAAAGAAAAAATATTCACGAACCTAGTAAACCCTTTTACTTGCAAGTCGCTGCTAACACCGTCTATCTATCACCGTGAAACAGAACCGAATGCGTTCGATGTACAAAAAATTGCCAGATTAAGCAGACGAAAAACGCTAGTTACGTCGGCACGGATTCTTTGTATGGGATGAGTATCTGTATGCTAGTATTATATTATCTGTGGCGATAGTCACCCGTACAATCAGAATCAAACCCAATCAGACTAGCGAGGCCACAAAGGTTTATTTTGATTTTCGTTATGTCGTTGTCTCGACAAAATAGCATTGCTTTTCTAATTTTAATACCGTGTCTAATCGGATTCAAGCTCGGTTTTGAATGGCGAAACTTGACTTAAGAACGACTAAATAACAGTGTCACTGACCTAGGTTATTAGGGTACAAACCAAACAAGCATTTGGCGTTAGCTGAACTAGACAAGTATCATTTGCTTGCGTGTTTAATATCTATTGTCAAATTCTGTATTGACTTGTTAATAGTTCCTTGGAATAGGAATAGTGTAAAGTTTAGACACTAAGCCATTACTTCCTATCTAAAGATTGCTGCATACGTAAGGTGTTTTATCTACACTCACAACGTAATGTTCTAAATATGAAAGGTATTACCCTACCTGAGTAGGTATTACCCTACCTGGGTAGGTCGCGGATAAATTTGAAAAAAAAAGTTAATTAAAAAAATCAAAAAACCCGACTGCTTGAAAAGCGAACTAAAAAGACGTAAACAAGGAGAAAATCATGCTGTGCTGTCGGAGGATACATCTTCGCGAGCTGGCTGACCAAAACCAGACGTATCCTCCGACTGCACAGCATGATTTTCTCCTTGTTTACGTCTTTTTAGTTCGCTTTTCAAGCAGTCGGGTTTTTTGATTTTTTTAATTAACTTTTTTTATTTATAACTTTTTAGTTATTTTTTTTTTCGAATTAGGTACATTTAAACATTTAAGTGTTATATATTTTTGAAATCACCTCTTAAAATCCTTTATTTTGATACCCCACACGATAGGTTTGGAAGAAAAAAAAAAATTGGGCCCCCACAATATGGCGCCCAAAAACCGCCATTTTCCTATTTTCTAATTTTCATGTAGCCAGTGACACTCGCGGGGTTAAGACAAATCGATTGCCGTAAGAACCATCAAAATCGGCCAACTGCATCATAATAGTAGTTTATGCAATGGTCATATAATAGGGGTTATTAAAACACGAGCGTAGGTTTATCAAATGAGGCGAAGCCGAATTTGATAATAATATTACGCGAGTGTTTTAATACCTAATTATTTGCCGTTGCATACACTACTTTATCTTCACTCATACAGTTGAAATAAAACAAAAGTGGAAAGGGAAAAAATATGTGGTATGGCGGGCAATTTAGATTCTCATTGTTCATAGTTTCCACTTTTGTTTTATTTCAATGAGTGAACATAAAATAGTGTATGCAACGGCATATAATTAGGTATTAAAACACTCGCGTGTTATTATTATCACATTGGGCTTCATGGGCTTCCCTTACACACACTCAAAATAACCTTACTCTAAGAGCTTATGGTCAGGGTCCCTGTAATCTTATAGTTTTTAGCTATGACTTTAATGTTACCATTTTATTTTCGGTTTTAACCAATTGGATCGTAGAGGCGTTTGTTCCCGTTGATTTCAGAGTCTATCATTATGTTTCTTTTTTACTTTTTAATTTTGGTGTACGGCGTCTGATTATAATTTTTTTCTTTTCTAATGAATGCAATTCTAGGAGGAACGATGCGAGTCAGCCGAGGCAGCGTGTGGCGAGGCGGGAGTGATGCGCGCCGCGCTGGAGGAGGTGGCGCGCGCGCTCATACACGACTCGGATAGCGACGCGCCGCCTGCGCACGCGCAGCATATACATCTGCATGACAGGTATGCAACTGGCATCATTTATTTTGTCCTTTATATGTTTGTACCAGATAATCTCTGGAAGTGCAAATTTGATTACGAATTGTTTTAATATATATAACGCCACACTATTGTTGAGTGACATATATAATTATGTTGTTTGTTAAGACATGATAATGGAGTGTAGGAAATTTCACTCATCTTAAAATTTTAATGTTTTTTTTTCATAGGTCCCCAAAACGCACCGTATCTTCGTCCGCCAACGCCACGGCCTTCGCTGAGAGCACAATATCAGCCGTGCAGGCCGCGCTTCACAAGTATCAAATACAAATACATGAGTTGCAAGTAAGAATTTAGCCTTATATGAATAAAACAATATTTTATAGTTGCTGAGGAGTAAGGGACAGATGTATGTCTTGTACACATCTGTCTCTTATTCACAATGGAAATGACCTCGCTCTAAGAGCTTATGGTAACCCCTATGAGATCTGAATATAATAACTTCCGTAATTGTTTTATAATTATAACAGTTTTCCCTCGAAAAATACACAGAAATAAAAGTTTTACCAATGCTTTCAAACATTCAATCAAACTTGTGTTTAATACACGATTTCTCATTATAACAGATTACAGTGTCCATAAAAATGAAATAACACCAAGTTTTTGATGTTATTACCCGATTGCCGAAAGAGGGTTATGTTTTTAGAAATTAAGAAACAAATTTATTCCAGGTGAAGCTGCAGAACACCCGGGAACAGTTAATAACTTGCAGGAAGCACGGTGAGACAGCAGACCTCACCGTCAACTCTCTGGAGAGCAAGGTCCAAGACCTACAAGGTATTTAATAGATATATATTATTATATAGTATTTAATATATAGATATATTGCTCTACTTTTGCAAACACCTTTCACCATACAATAGTAGTTGAGATCAATGCTCTGTTACATTTCCGTGGTTGCAATTATTATAGGCACATGAGACATTTCAGTTTTGTCTCTGGGTTTAGGCGCATATATTCCATTATTCAAGGTTAACGCAGTACTGACCGTGTGCCTCCCTGACTCGGAGCAAGAATATAAATATTGAACCTCCCTTTGGGCAGTTTTGTTTGCATACATTTCTTTGATTTACATTTGCTATTTCAGTTTAAAAAAAATTCTAGCCATCAATTTTTATGTGTAAAAAAAGTTTTAAACATCCAAGTCGGTTTTCGAGGAGTATCCAAAATTAGCAAAAATATCGTGTTGCAAATTTTTTTTTAGCCAATCTATTAGTCACACGAAAAATCTATGTTTCACAAATAATGTACAAGAATCAATGATAAATATATATTTTTATCAAACCTTTTAACCTAGCCGTTACTAAAGAGTAGGCTTTAGAAAGTTACCGTTTTACGGCACTAAAGCAGTTGTAGGCCCTTAACAAGGCATCTGTGATACTTTTTACCTCTGTTTTTATAAGTAGTTGTCCATAAGCAACAGTGTCCGAGGGGACTAATGACCTGCGCACACGCCAGGGTCGGGACGGCAGAGGATTTTATATTTATCAATTGCTCGAAGGCCGATTACCGAGCATTGAAATATATACCTTATTTCGATTGGATAACTATTAAATTCAATTGATAAATTTAAAATCCTCTGCCGTCCCGTTCGCCAATGTGCGCAGGTTATTACTTGCTTGTTTCCAACCAAATAAAAATAGATTGAAAAATAACATAAGTACTATTTTAATACTATGTAGACTCTCCGCACGGGACCGGTCAATGTGGCGACGCTTGGGGGAGGCCCATGTCCAGCAGTGGACGTCTTTCGGCTGATATTATGATGATGATAATAGACTATTTATATAGGTTATCCATATTGTGAACAGGTAAATTAGATCAAGCCAACACAGATCTGCATCAGCTCTTGCAAGAGAAAGAGTCCATGCAGAAGTCGCTGGAGGCGCTGCGAATCGATAAGAACAACCTGGAGAGGAACAGAGTCGAGATTAATGCTATGGTGAGTTTTAGTTACCATTGTATTATAAACTAGTGGCCCGCCTCAGCTTTGTCTGGGTCATAATTTTTTTTTTTTTTTTTTTTGTACCTTCTCGAATAATGTACCTTTCAAAAGTTGAAAGTTCTTTTTCCATTTTTAATTTTAGTTAGACTCGTCTGGACTTGTCCGGATATTATTATGACAGGACGGCTTTATGTTTCCCTCGTCCGGATTCTATCCGGCTTTGCCATTTGTCCGGACTTCCGACATAAGATGACTCCGACAGGGAATTCCACTCCTTAGCTGTGCGCATAATGAAGTAAAGTTTAAGTAAATAAGCGCCCAATTAGTAAACAGATTATCCGACCACTGCTAATCACCGTAGTCAATGGGCTTAATCGCGATTTCTCGTTCAACAATAACCCTTTTTCTGATTCCGTGATTCCGATATTGGATCACTCAGTATCGGAATTGAAATATCGGTAATATCGTACCAAGATTCCGATATTCATGTCCTAGTTAGTACTGAATATTATGGGTCGCGGATAAATTTGAAAAAGAGTTACCGCGGCCCTGGCTCAAGTAACTGAAGGAACACGGGTGGGTTTTAGTCAGTAAAAGTATGACACGCCCTCCCGCTTCACTCAGAGCGGGAGAAGTCATTGGATGATTGCCCACAAAAAAAAGAACCGAATATTATGATATAAGTTTTTATTTACAATACTGAATACTTTACCAAATCATTGTTGTTATTGTCTTAGGTGGAATCTCTAACATCAGACTACGAGAAGCTTCAGAAGATAAACTCTCGACTAGAGAAAGTTATAGAATCGCTGGAGACTGAGAAGAGGAACTTGAACGATGAGGTGGACCATCTGCATCGAGAGGCGTCGAGTAGAGAGGCAGTGTTGAGGTAACATTCGATTTATAACCTTATGTTTCATGAAATATAATATAAAATTCCTTAAACGTATCCAAGTTAATTGGAGCCAAAGACAATATTATGTTTGTTGTAATAAACGACTTAGGCCAACTTGCACTAAAAACTTAACTCAGAGTTATTTGCTAACACGAGGTTTAACAACAATTGTAGATAGGCTAATAAATAATTAAAAATAAAATAAATATTTTCAATTTATCCTCGTGTTAGCAACTTCTGAGTAAAGATTTTCGCAAGTGGGCCTTAAGGCTTAAAATTTGTGGCAAGTTAGACTAGTAAAACACTACGCGATATAAAGTGCAGAATATTTTAAACTTTATGACCATGACATACATCACATTATTGTTTACACAGGGCCGAAGAAGAACGTTCTTCGCGCTTACGCTCGGAACTGGTGTCAACTAGAGAAGAGCTCAACAAGACTGCCCTGGCGAGAGATCTACTCGACCAGCAGAAGTTAGAGGGAGACTCCATACTGTCGCAGATGGAGAAACATAGAAGTAAGTACTACAGAAAAAAACATCGTGAGGAAAAAGGCATGTCTTCGAACCAAAAATTCCAAGACATGTGACATCCACCAATCAGCACTGTGCCCGCGTGGTGGATAAAGGTCCATTCCCTCTCACAGAGAGGAGGCCTGTGTCTCAGCAGTGAGCACATTAAAAGGTTTATGATGTTGACGAAGTATTACAGATCTATTTCTTATTAGAAGTTTTAATGACATAAGCGGAAACGTTGTCGCCATAGGTATAAATCTAACTAGATGACGCGATTGTATCAGTGATGTAACGAATATTCGCGTTCGCATTCGCATTCTCGGATATTCGCATTTGCATTCGCAATATTTCTGCGAATGTTTTGTGAATATGCATATCAGAAAAAAAAACAATTTGAAGATAATAGTAGATTAATAAAATCAAAATCCATTAATTTCTTAGGTTTTTATGCAAGGGAAAGTAACAACCTCGTAAGCACATTATCAGTCTACACTTTATCATTTGGTATTATTTATTTATTATTTTTACTTTGGGCAATGAAGCTTAATAATTAAGTTTTCATTTGAACTTATAAGACAAAAACTTATAAGACAATGTAAACAAACGCGGGCGAGACTTTAAATCATAAGATGTAAAAAAACAAATGCTTCATAAGTCTTACAAATTTCTCGGAACAAAATACAAACGGAACGCACCTCGAGACTGCCACCAAACCATAGACAATTGGCGCCAAATTTGAACAAAAACTGAACATTCGTATTCGCATTCGCATCCGCGAATGTTCAAAAAATGACATTCGTTACATCACTAGATTGTATGTACTTCGCGTGTCAAAAAACGGAGTAAAATTACGATCGATGATCGTAATGTGAGCTTTTCATTTAGCATTTCGCCACCGGAAATCCACCGAAATCTAGAAAAATGCCTTTTTATGTCATATTGAGCTGTAAATATTGCATAGAAAAAGTTGGCCGAAGCATTGGAAATGTTTTCTTTCATTGGTAAGTAAATTGTGTGTGAAAAAGTGGCACGCTTGGTTTTCATACACATGGAGGGACTTTAGTTATCTAGTTAGATTTATGTATGTGGTTACAATTAAATAGACTGTCCGATGTTGATGGAATTCATAGGTCGGTTTTTGGATGGGTCAGTGTTTAATTTGAGCGGCCAGGGTGATCCAGGGTAGTGATGATTTTCGTGATGATGGCTTTACAATTATACGGTAAGATGCAGATGCGTCTGACCCCGAGTTTCTCAGCTCTAAATCTTTTTTTTTTTTTTTTTTTTAAAGAAAACGTTGCCCCACACTAGGAATTTCTTCCTGTATCGTGGGTACGTTTACAATCATATAAACTCACATACACAAACACCCAGAGCCGGAACAACTATCTGTAGGTCATACAAATTTTTGTTCCGTGCGGGAATCGAACCCGCGACACGCAGCGCAGCAGTCAATTGCTCAACCACTGCGCCAACCGTGCGCCCAAACTGTTGAAAATTCATTCAACCAATCACAGCAGATAACGCGTGCTTGACAATTTGTCACATTAATTCTGCGATAATTTAGAGCTGAGAAACTCGGAGTTAGTTGACTGCGCATAGGATCGTCGCTGAGTGAATATGAAGAGAGACTGCTAAGTGTGTGCCCAAGGGTTTGCGGAAAGTGTCTGCGCTTATTTTAAGAATTAATGGTGGTGAGATAGTGTTCCAGTGGTATCGGCCGCGACTTACAAGTTGTAGGTCGTGGGTTCGAGCCCAGGTAGGCGCTTTACTTAGTGTAAATTATTTCATCACCACTGCTCTCAAAAACGGTGAAGGAAAACGTCGTGAGGAAACCGGCATGTCCTAGAACCAATAATTCGAAGACATGTGACATCCACCAATCCGCACTGGGCCCACGTGGTGGATTACGGCCCATCCCCTCTCACAGAGAGGAGGCCTGTGTCCCAGCAGTGGGAACATTAATTGGCTGATGATGTGATGATGATGATGAAGTATGCTACGTTGTTATTCATACTGGCGTATGTTGCTCCAAATTTACTTTTGATTAAAGTATTCATGTTTTTTTGTATATTTTAGTCTGCGTCTTTCTGCTGGCATTAAAAGAGATCTCAAGTTTAGTTTCTCTTATTCAGGTGATCTAGAGATAGAGTTGGAAAGAACTCTAATGGAAAGAAGTGATCTTCAAGACCTCGTGGAGAAGTTAGAAGCGGCTGTGAGGAATCTCGAAGGTGACAAGAAGAAGTTGCATGAAGACGTCAAACATGTAAGATAACAAACAATATATCATTCGGTATATTAATACATACATTGAAACTCACATACACAAAACACCCAGATCCGGAACAACTATCTATAGGCCATACAAATATTTGTTCCGTGCGGGAAACGAACCCGCGACACGCAGCAGAGCAGCCGATCGCTCAACCACTACGCCAACCATTTCGTCAAAATAACAGTTCGCCCTGATACACTAAAACTTACCATATTTTATAAAGACTGCCACACTTGCATTGCTTGTCTTCCTTGCCTTTGCCTTGCCTTTCTTGCCTTCTACATAGTCTGTGGTTATTCTGACCTAGGTGATCTTGGTCGGCACTAACCGAAAAAGACCGTGTAGACGGTGGTAGGCCAACCAAATTGGTCGCAAGCGTATACCTTCCAACGGAGGTTGTTGGAAGGTCAACTCAATTTGGTTGGCCAACACGGTCTGTTTTGGTTGGTGCCCTTTTTTTTTTTCCGGGTTGGTAAATCCTCATTGGATGTCCTCCGCCCTGGGGAGGGTGTAGGGGTCTATCAGACTCATACTGACTAAAAACCACCCCGGTGTTCCCTCTCACACCTACGCTGGGGGTCGCGGGAACAACGATACTTCCGCAACCCCCAGCTAGTGCCGGCCCGCCTCCGCGGGCAACGACCTCGGGTTGGGGGGGAGTGAGGTGTTAGACTCCCCCCACCGACGTCTCAGAGGGGCGCGCGTGGAACACTACGCGCCACCACCTCGGGTCCTGATGTGTGGGGGGCCCATTTAGGGGGGCTGGAAGAAGGCGTTGTCCGCCCTCCGCCGACGCCCGGCGCGTCTGCTGCGGATCGGGTTAGCGGATGAAATCTCCCTCTCCGCAGCCTCCTTCTGCGAGACGACTGTTTCGCAGAAGGATATCTCCGCGTCCCAGGACTCCGCACTGCCGACCATAGACTCGACTACGGCCGGCAGCGACAGGTCACTGCCTACTTCAGAGATGAGGGCATGGCGTGGCTCCTCCCAAGCGGCAAACTCTGCCAGCGTATGCCGCGCCGTGTGCTCCCGGCAGTTGACGCAGTGGTGACACCGGGCGTCCGGCTCCCTGTTTATGCGACACAGGTACTTCCCGAAGCAACCATGCCCCGAGAGCACCTGCGTCACCCGAAACGACAGGGAGCCGTGCCTCCTCCCGAGCCAGCGCTCGAGCACTGGCCGGACCGCCTCAACGGTAATGAGGCCGGTAGCCGCAACGGTAGGGCGTGAAAGCCTGTCCCGCCATTCCGCCACCAGGACCTCGCGAAGGTGATAATGACGCAACTCCATGTGTCGCTGCATCAGCCCTTCGCCCCGCGCCCGCGCTTCCTCGCGCCACCGATACAGTGACGTGAGTACCTTCGCCTCCAGGTCCCAGGGCGGGGATCCGGCCAGTGCACAAGCCGTAGGAGTCCGGCAAGTAGGAGATCGTGCGATACCCCCTGATGACTCTGACGGCCATCGCTCTCTGCGGCTTTCGCAGGACAGCGATGCTGCCGGCCATCAGGTCAGCCGCCCAGATCGGGGCCCCGTACAGGGCCATTGATCGCACGATCCCCACGTAGAGCCGCCTACAGGCAGCGCTCAGGTCCCCCAGATTGGGAAGCAGCGTTGACAGCGCCCCAGCCGCGCCCAACAACTTGGGCGCCAGCCGCCGGAAGTGGGGGCCGAAATCCCACTGGCTGTCGAGCACCAATCCCAGGTACTTCATGGTTGACTCGACAGCGATTCGAGCACCCCCGACGACGATGTGGGCATCGGGTGGTGGAGCCCGCCGGGGGCCATGAAAGACCATGGCCTCCGACTTGTTGAGGGCCACCTCCAGGCCATTGGTTGGTGCCCTTGGCCAAGGTCACGTCAATCGGCACAAATATGCGAATGTGTAGAAGGGGTTTAAAACAGTGGCCAACCATGGTAAATGTTGTGTACGGGGTGGACGTGATCGCTGGCGGTAGATAGGGATTCTGGAGGTTGTAAGGCTCCTGCACCAGCACGTTGACACCCTTGCACCTATTGTTCAGTTGTCATCAAGAATTCTCGCCTCTGTGAGCTGCTTGAGGTCTGCCAGATGTTCACGGGTGAAGATATGATGTCCAGGAAATAAAAGACTTTATTCTTCTTAGTGTTTTGCGATGTTTTCACAAGGTCTTCGTGACATAAAGTTGCGTGGATTTTTCTAATACAAATTTGGCTACCGAATTGCTCGATGCGCATTCGCACTATCGTACTACCAAACTTTACCGTCACGAGGACCCTGATTTCATATTCGCACAAGTTTTTTATTTGCCTAATTTTTTATTATAAACTTATGCTATAAATCAGCAGAACCTCCCTTCCCAACGTCATGACCATGGCATGACCTATATGGTTGGAAGCGCCTTGAAATGGCCCATCCGATGGACCTTGGTCCAGGTCCCTGACTATCTCCTCCGAGGAGTTCTGCTAGGAAGAATGAGTGATGAAGGGAAATTCTGCTGGTTTTTCGAACTTATGGCTATTACATGCTAAAGTATACATTTTTCCACTACTTTCATCGCGGGGGTTCGAAAGCCCTTTCCCTAAGCTATAGGAATCTAGTGTTTCTATAGCTATATCTATAGCCTTCAGGCGTGTAGGTGCCTGGAAGTGTGCGTGAGTAGTGAAAGATGCTATTTCCTAACATAAAGTTAGTTTGCACTCAAGGTACCCGTGGAATCCACGACCATCAGGTATCAATCGGTGGCCATCACGACAGGCCACCCTATGGTGCCACTCTGGTGGGCGTGGGTTCCACCCTCGAGTCAGTATTCACCCTGGAGTGTCCGAAAATGAGAATGTCCCGGGGCCGGGCAACATATTTCGGTGGTTATCTCCCTGGTCACCAGAGCTGGGCTCCTTACAAAAGTGTGATCAGGGAGGCCAAGAAACGAGGAATCGAACGGTGTGTGTAACTAGGGTATACCACCAGACCTTCTGGTGGTTTTGGTGCCGGGAAGCGGCCGAAAAGGGAAATATTTGGGTCTATCCCACTAGTCCCATTGGCTCAGTCCCACGATGGGACAAGTGGGAAAATATATCCCACTTGTCCCATGGGACAACTGATACTAACAAAATTTTAAAATTATATCCCACTAGTCCCATGGGACAACTGATACTAATATATTTTTAAAATTATGTCCCATTAGTTCCATAGGACAGCAAATACTGATATTACGAGTATGATTGCGATGTCGTCAATCGTCGTCATCGTCTACTAATACTTAATGGCAAAATTAAAAAAATAATCCTGTTTTTGTAAATTTCTTAAATACAACCTTCAATAGAATTTCCACTATATAACGTAATATCCCCTAAGGTAATGGTATCTTAGGGGGTATTACATTATATATGTCTAGGATCATAGTTTAATATGTGAATCCAAAAAAAAAAGAAACAACTGTTTAAAAAGGAACGAAAAAAGGTAAACAAGAAGAAAATCATGCTGTGCAGTCGAAAGATACATATTCGCGAGCTGGCTGACCAAAACCAGATACCTCATATTACCATGAAAATAATTTATAGCCAGAGAACGTCTACATCTCATTTCAATTCCAAAAAGCCCAAACACTACTAGGATAACACACCTAACACACCTTGGTACTGAGAGTAAATGCCTATTTGATAATGATCTGGAAAGATCTATATGTTAAGTGGCTCGCCACATTTTAGGTATGTCTGTAGGATAGTTTATTACAATAAACCTTGTAATGTGTAATGAAGTATTTGTTTAATTGGATCTTTTCCTAGTAAAATATATCCTATAAAATTACTTTAGGCACGGTTGATCGTAAAACGAGGAACTGGGCTTTAACTTGCAATGTATGTATGTATGTATGTGTGTTCGGGTCAAATCTTGCAACTGAATTTTAAAGCAGTTATCTTCCACTGATTAAGATGTAATTTTGCACACGTTTATTTATTTTGGACGACAATGAATTGTTATCCAAACTAAATAAACGTGATTCACCGTCCCAATCATATAATCAAAAAAAATCGCTGTCCTATGGAACTAATGGGATATAATTTTAAAAATATATTAGTATCAGTTGTCCCATGGGACTATTGGGACATAACTTTAAAAATATGTTAGTATCAGTTGTCCCATGGGACAAGTGGGATATATTATCCCACTTGTCCCATGGTGGGACTGGGCCAATGGGACTAGTGGGATAGACCCAAATATTTGCCAGACCCAGGGAAACCAACAGGTTTTTGTGATATGCCCGAAGGTCAGAGGACCTGGGGCCTATGGGAGAATCCGAGCGCCTGCCTGCCAGTCCCCGAGGGTATTGCTTCAGTAAGCAAATCTATATTCCTTCAGGTTCAGAAGGTACCTGAAGGCGGGCGGGCCCGCCGACAAGCGCTCGAAAATCCTTGTGTTCTATGTATACAGACACATTATCCCAAGCAAGTGGCCTTTATGTACTAGAACTATGTGAGTACTATCTGTTTACATGTCCTAGGCAGATATCTAGGTTACCTAGAAGTGCTGAATCGCTTATAACGAGTTCATCTTACCACTTACTTGAGAGAAATGTGTATGTATCTAGTGTTTCAGGGTGATACTCTATAGTCCCTGGCTATGTACTGTTGTTAGGTATCATTTTTCAGTCATAGCCTTAGGGCATCCAAGTTAGAACACCTAGATTGTGTTTCCTAACAGTGTAGTGTATGTAAAGGTAAATAATACGCATTGGTGCGTGAGTGTGTTGCACCCGGCGCTACTTGCGCTCCCGCTTTTTAGGGGACCCCTAATCGAAAAGAAATAAATTCTTTATTTACCTATGCTATTACATACATTGCTTACTTAAATGACTTAAGTATTTCAACGGTATATAGGTGAGTATATAGACTATAAGCTATGTGTCGCTTCGTCGCGAACATGTTGCCATACCAAAAAGTAAATAATCCGTTTCAGAATTACCTACTTAATAAGCCTTTCTAAAAGTTTGACTAAACTTACTAGAAAATACAATTATTACCCATCTAACACCACAATTTTCTCACCATCAGCTCGAAGACGAAAGATCAAACCTGTCCAGCCAATCATCTGAACAACAAGGCGATCTCAACTCCTTGCGTAAAGAACTCCTCGCCGCTGAACAAACTAGGATGGAGCTTGAAGCAGACAAGGCGTCTCTCTGCGAGAAAATCAAGTTCCTGGAGGGAGAGAGAGATAAGGTGGAGTTGGAGTTGCGACAGGTCATGAGGTAAGCAGGTTCTTAGGTGTTGGTAAAGTACGACGCAAGAAAGCGGTTCTTTGCTAGAAGAAAATTAGGTTTCCTAAGAAGTAAAAGGAGAAAATGGAGTTGGAATCTGCACCAATCTACTCAAATCGAGAAGCCTTCTTCATTTATATATCGTGGCCAGGTCTTAGAATTGATCACTTCATTAATGGTAAAACTGATAATATCGATAAAATGTCAACGTTTGATGATATGTCAATCCACGTTTGGCCATATCATTAACATTCCGAACTCCAAGGATTTTTACGTTGCGCTCGCTTTTTGAGTGACTTTCGTAAAATTCAAATAGTTTTGAGTCGTAACGACATTTTACTTTATTTTAATCTTCAATTGGTGCATTATTATTAGCTTTTTTATCAGAATAATTGTCCGCCGTCATATTGAATCACAAAAAAAAAAACGATATCACCGCCTCTAACGGTGGATAATGTAACTATTTTACGATATGATCTCTAATGTTTGACCATATCATGAAGTAGCCTTGCGTTTAGCTGTTCATATCGTCAAACGCTGATTATTCAATGACCTGGTGGTCTGTCCATGATGTATCATGATGTGGGCAGAGGGTATTTTCCTTTTCATGAAATACAACCATTTCATGAAATGGTCGGCCACATCACGAAGTGATAAGGGGAGTGACCATAAGCTCTTAGAGTAAGGTTATTTTGAGTGTGTGTAAGTGACAGATGTGTATGACTTATATACATCTGTCCCTTTTTTACAGTCGAACTATGATAGTTTTGACACGTCAGAGTACGGGGGCTGTTCGACGATCTCACTCGGAACACGTTTTGTATTTTCAACATTAGAGCACTTTAGTTCAGTGTGTTCAAGTGCCATCCGTTTTGTTTTGTTTCTGTAATTTTTTTTCTCAATAATAATTTTTATTCAGGGAGCGAGGCGAGCTGAGTTCTCAACTCACAGCAATGGTTCGTAAGAAAGACACTCTTAACGAAGAGATCATACGTCTGCAACAACGGCTTGAACAGGCCAATGAGACCATTGGTAGAATCAACAGGGCTTTGGAAGATCATGTCAAGGATGGAGAAGAGAAACAGGTAATAAACTTATACCATAGTTATTACTGGAATTAATAAATGTTTTGCAAAGATGTTTCTCACAAACACAAAGTTTTTATGTTTCATAATGCAAAAAAAAAAAATGATTTCGATTCTGATTGATCGATACCTAATCCATTCCAATACATTTGAAGGTGGAAGGAAGGTGGGTAGGCCTTTGGTGTGGGATGCAACATGTGTCGACACCCTTGCGCCATCCCATCTTCTTAGCACGGCGGGCTGTGCTGGGGCAGCTGCTGCTGGTGCAGAAAACCTCAAACGGCGCAAATACAATAACCTTATTGGAAGTTATATATTTGAGCCGTTTGGGGTTGAAACATTAGGTCCATGGGGTCCGAGTGCTCTTCGAGTATTTCGAGATGTAAGCAAACGGCTAGTCGACTCTTCACGTTACCAGAAGGCTGGGCTTTTCCTTGGCCAGAGAATCAGCATTGCCATCCAACGTGGCAATGCTGCCAGCGTTCTGGGCACTTTTCACGTTGACAGCGATGTGGACGAATTTTTTGACGCCCTATGACCCCTGCCCTTTTATACGCGTTCGTAGTTTTATTTTATTTTTATTTAACTGTATATATAGGTAGTTATTGTTATTTAAGTATTTAATAGTATGTAAATTTTAATGGAAAGATTTGAAGGTTATTTTCCATCATATTATATTCATAACATCTAAAAAAAAGACTATGATGCTTTTACAGTGTCTGGTTCATCATCATCATCATCAGCCTTTTTAATGCCGGCCTCCTCTCATAGAGAGGGAATGGGCTATAATCCACCACGCAGGCCCAGTGTGAATTGGTAGATGTCACATATCTTCGAATTTTTGATTCTAGGTCATGCCGGTTTCCTCACGATGTTTTCCTCCCCCGCTTCAGTGTCTTTTTACCACTATTTTCTATATTATAGTTGGACCATCACCTGCGAGATGCTAAGTAGAATAAAAAAATGGCAACCACAAAACATCCTACATTACATATGATTTATCGTGCCTTTACATATGTATTTTCAGAACTTATCTATGTTAAAACTTTTATTTCCTCACAGATCCTAATCGACTCCCTCGAGAAAGACAAGCATCACTTACAAGAACAGTTAGCCGGAGTGCGATCTGAGAAGGACGCATTGGAAGCCGTGTTGTTCGACACGGCCAACATGTTGGAAGACACGGACAACAAGCGTGCCAAGCTAGAACATGAGCTGCAGGAGACTTTGGTACAGCAGGAGAATTATAAGGGTGAGTACGTGAGTAACTATAATCACAGTGAGTGCAGTAAGCCCAGTCAACAAGGTTATGCCTAGCCCGAACATTATTCCCAAGCGCAATAAAAAAAAATCGCTCACCTACAGTTGAATAAACTGATACAAAGCTATGACATACATCCTATATATTTATAGACCAGTGTACCAATATCTTACAGATAAGCACATCTTGCATTACTTTAATGCCGATTTTGGGCGCCTACTTAAAATTAGACGAGTTCTTATACTCACCGAATATGTTTATGTTACGGCCTAACTCCAAAAAAATCAAAAAAAGTTAAATTTTTAACAATGAACCCCGCTTTTCTAAGCAATCTCGAAAACATTGTCCTTTTTCTCAGATCCTTTTGACGTCCTCGAGACTATGGTTCTCTATTATTCCTTATCATTTGGCATCACTTTTATTTTGATTAATATATCGGCCCTTGTTATATTGCTCGTCTAATGGATGATCTCCATACCTAAAGTAAGATAAAGTTATATTTATGAACTCAAACACGTGTATACACGCAAGAATAAACAATACGTGCACGCAGAAAAATATAAAAAACAAACACAAATAGTTCGGACATGTTTGCCAAATCCTATGAAATGCAAATATTTTGGAAGTTAATATCAATAAACAATTACAAACACAATAATTACAAATGTCAACCAAAAAAAAACTTAATGTCAGGCTATAAAAATCTTAGGGTCCTTGCATCGCAATAAAAAAAAATACCGTTTGTACAGCAAAATCTTATTATATTGTGCATTCGCTTCCGTAGACCTAGTTGCCAAATTATTCTCTCTTCTTCCAGGCCAAATCGCTCGCCTCGCCAAAGACCTGGAGAACAGTGAACGCAAACTGCGTGACACTCGCAACTCTATGTCACAAGCGTCCGGCAAGAAGGAGGCGGAGTACCAGCAGATCATCACCAACATCAACCGGACCACCACTGAGAATATCACCAAGTTGAAGGAGGAGAAGGTATGTAGCTTAGAGAATGAGTAGAATTCGCTTTATTTTACAGATTGTATGTGACATGAAATACAGTTGACTAACTGTTACTGTTTTGGGTGGAACATTGGCGCAAATTGTAACCATTTCGCAAATTGTACGACATTTTGAAATCAGTCAAAATTCCACAATGTCTGAAGACCCGCCTATAACCAATGTGTTTTTCATCACACCTATTCGAAAAACGACAATTGTCTATAGAGGATAGCGGGAGCCAAATCCAATTTTGCGCCCGTAGGAGTTTGAGCTTTCTCTTTTCTGATTGGTCCGCTTCGTGCTTCTGATAAATTTGTGTAGTTGGGTTGGAGGCGCTCGCGTGAAGGTCTAATGTAAAAAAAATATCACTAACTAACATTCAAATCTCTATGGTGATAAACTCATTTTTGTGTTTGGTTAGTAAGGAGTTAGTATTATAATTACTCTTTGTTGACAAGTATGTGAAGTTAACCAAATAGGTCGAACGCATATGTTTGAATAAGTTACTGGCTGGTTCTAAGTTATTTCATTCATTTAATTCATTTATTCATTCATAAACAATATACATTGTGTTTGAACATATTATCATTAAATTATTATTTCTACAAATTAAAAAAAAAAAAAAAACACCATTTCACTACTTAATATAGTTATAAAAATTAAATGTCAACCTTACAATTATCTAATACAACAAACAAAAGAAAACAACGAAAATCACTACATGTCAAAGAAGTTAATAGATTCAATATCAAATTCCGTATAATTAAAAGGTCAAAAACAATAAAAGTAATATAATACAAAATAATAGTAACAAGGAAACAATAATAGAAAAGTCACAACAATACACCACAAAACGAGAATAAGCCCTTCTCTCTTATGCCTACAAGTCTTCAACTGAGTAGAGACACCTATCTAACAGGAACGCCCGAAGCTTTGTATTAAATGCCGATGTGTTAATTAAACTTTTTAAATGAATTAGCAATTTATTGAAAATTTGCACTGCTTGGTATTGCGGACTGTGTTTCACAATATTGAAATGGGGACTCATCTTATTACTCAGATCCATTCTACGTGATCCTTCTCTAACTAATCTCTCTTCATTTGTTTCGTATTCATGTAGATACTTTTTAAGGTTAGTCAGGAGTACTAAAACGTAAAGACTGGGTACTGTAAGAATATCTAATTGAGTAAAATAAGGACGACAGCTTTCTCTCTGTGATATACGGACTATAGTACGTATAGCTCTTTTCTGAAGGATAAAAGCTATTTGACAATTATAATTGTAGCTGTTGCCCCAAAATTGCACGCTGTATCTTAGTTTAGACTCTATTAACGCGTAATATACGATGTTTAATTATTTTAAAAATCGTATATTACGCGTCTTTGTGTCTATTTCATTTCGAAGGATTCTTAACGCATAACACGCAGATGATATGTATGCATCTATGGCGGCTAGTTCCTTTTTCCAATTCAACAAATCATCTACATATACTCCCAAGAATTTAGCTTCATTCACTAGTTCAACTTTGTCCTCATTTAGTACAATTTCCATGGTTTCTTTATTGCGAGCAGTCGTTTTCTTTGAACTATTGATTTTTAACTTATTTACAAAAAGCCAGGAATGAAGATAGCTAAGTGCCATATCAACTTTTGCCGTAAGTTCTTTAATGTCATTTGCGGTTATGGCGGCAATGTGCTTTAAAAAAACTGTAGTAATTACTTTAAATTTATTTTTTCTCGGCAATTTTTCACACTAGGCTTCGCCACAGAGGAAATACTAGTTTCGAGTAGGTAGGTACTCGTAGCTTTTTATTTTTCTCTTAGGTAGTGATGAAAAATTAGTGTGTATCACTCGGGGACAAAATATTTTGTTCTCGGGCGGCGTATATTGAATTCCTCGCTAAGCTCAGGATTCTACGTTAGAATCCCTCGCTTAGCTCTGAATTCAAAATAACGCCCTGGAAGAACAAAATATTACTTTGTCCCCTTGTAACACAAATAACTATTGCCTACCAAGACATACGGTACAGAGACATGGAGCTTACGCCGCAGGAAAGAGAACCATGAAGCGTTCTATGCTTTTCTTTTAATATTTTGTAGGCTCGCGCTTGACCACTATCTCATCTGTTGGTAAGCGATGATGTGGTCGACGGTGAGACACGCTTGCCTAGAAATAACCTATTCACTCTTGACTTAAAGACACCTTGATTTTAGCTGTCGGGAAACACAGACTCCGGCAGGGAATTCCACTCCTTAGCTGTACGCATAATAAAAGTGTTTCCAAAACGTTTATTGCGTATAGGTGGGATGTCCACCATGTACCGATGGCGCATCGCCGTACGTCTGGTAGTCCGATGATGAAACGGGCTAGGTGGATAGATCGTGCAATTCCAACGCACACTCCCCGAAATGTAACTGATAAAAAACCGACAAGCTGGCAATTTGGCGACGGTGTTCAAGGCTCTGGAACTTTGACTTGACCAGTGCCTCATGCTTGACATAAGGCTATTAGACCGAGTTCCAAACATTGAGATCCGAAGACGTACGAAGGTATTCGATATCGGAAAACGTGTTATGGAACTCAAATAAAGTTGGGCAAGACACATGGCAAGGCGCAGTGATGAAAGGTGGAGTAAGGCAGTGACCAAGTGGCGCCCAAGGACAGGCAAAAGGATTGTTGGACATCTGGTAGCGAGACGGGCAGCACATGTATAAGGGTGGCCCAAGAACGTGGGGATTGGCACAAGAGAAGAGAAGCCCAGCAATGGGCGAAGTCAAGCTGCTGATCATGATGAAAAAGAAGACAATACTTCGTTTAAAAGTGAAACTACCGCGTTAATATTGTGTTATTAGCCTCGGGAAAGTTGTATTTATTTATTAAAAAATTATGTACTAGTAAAAATAACTGCACAAAAGCTGCCTTATTGCCTTACGCATGTATCTTGTCCAAACTTTGTCTTCTAAGGGCCGATTTATCAATAGGCTGATAACTTTTAACTGAGGAATAAAAATAGCGGATTGACAGCTTTTGTATAGAAAACATGTCAAACGGCCATTTTTATTCCACAGTTAAAAGTTATAAGGCGTCAAGACACTGAATAAAAAACTGTTGATGCGTAGTGGAGAGGAAATTTAAAAGAAAAACCAAATGAAAATTAAAAGTATTTTTTAAATTAAGAGACCGCTTTCTCATTTCACTTAAATAAAAACTGGATCCTTTTTGTTTTATGTAAATGTTTATTTCGACACTGACTAGACCACTGACAAAAGCATAACATTATTTCTTGTAGGAACAACTCCGCCAAGCCTTAGAACACAAACTCAGCCAGACTATAGCATCTCTAACGAGCGAGAAGGAGTCATGCGAGGCGAGCGCGCGAGAGAGAGAGAAGAAGCTACTCATTGGCAGAGATCAGCTGATACTGCAACATGACGAAGCTATGCTGAGAGCTGAAAATGATAAGCAACAGGCGTTGTTAATGGGTGAGTAAAAAATCATTCAAGAGAGAAGTAATTTGCAATGTTTACAGGTCCGATATTTAGATAGATTGGTAGCCTATGAGTAGCAATTGCAGTTGGTAAGTTATTGGTGGGCCAGACACGTTCCAATATTGTATGGGCCAATGTTGGTCAGCTTTCTGCTAGATCTTACGATGTTCAAACTCTGGTTATGACTGTGTCCTGACGATTAATAGTCATCTTATACTCTGTGTAGGATTAACCATGTACCTATGCATCAAATGGCTAACGTCAAATAGCTCGTATTCTTAATTAAATTGGGCTGGAGTGTAGCCTTAGATAGATTAGTAGTTCAACAATGCAAATAATTTTATTTTGAACATTCAGTCGTTTTTTCATGATATCCAGACTCCCAAAGGTCTCTTTATAAAATTTCGCGCGCTCGTTTTCGTTCTAAATCATCATCCATTTCGCTACAAATTTGCAAAAGTGTGTTTTCGTACGCGAACTAGCTTCTTACTGCTCGTAACAGCATCTATCTGTTCCGCACGTGTTGTCGGTTGTTATAGCATGCATTTTAACCCCGCGCACAAAATAGTTCGTGCCGTCGACTAGTGTACCCTTAACCATAAAAACCATTTAGGTTCTGAGAAGCATAGCCCTAGATCATCGCTTTAAATTCCAGTGATATATTGTTTTCCATTATGAAACGCGAAAGTTTTAAAGTTAATACCTACATGATTGTTATGGTCAAGGTCAACCCGGTACTGCAATCAAATTGGGAAATTTCCGATTTTTTTTTTCATAAAAATTGACTTTGAAGTCCAAGTTATATTTTTTAACAAAAAAGTTTTTTTTCTTTTTCTTTGCTTCTCATAGTGCCCCTAAGCATATACTCCAACTGCTAAAACTCCGCCCCTAAGACGACCCACTGACCTTAAATTGAGTTGTTCACATTCGTAAAATTCCATGGCCAAATAAACTGTCACACATCACTATTTTATCTTAAGTCGACCTAAATAAAAACTACCGACAATTCAATAAAGTAGTCTACGACGATTAAATAAATAGTTATGTGATTTTCAAAACCTGCTACTCTGTGGAACTGCTACTCTGTGGAAAAACACTGGAATAATGTTCCTGGTTATTTATATTTCCAAATGAATCTCCTTTTTGTAATCTATCTCTTAAATATTCACAGCCCATCAAGAACAGCAAGCTCTTCTAGAACGTCTAGAAGAAGCCAAACGCGCGTTCGACATGGAACAGAACAAGTTAGAACGAGTGCGGCGCGATGCGCACGCGCGCTCGGAGCAGGACAGGACGTATGTCAACCAGCTGAAGGACGAGATGGCGGCCTTGAAGACTAGGCTAGATGAGGCTAAGTAAGTTATATTGGTTTTATTGATAACTTTTTTTATGATTTGGGGACTCGCATCTGCATCTGCGCTTAATTTTTGCTCTTCCTGGGAGCCAAATCTTATGGGATTTTTGTGGGTGAAAATCTGCCATCTGATTACTGAGACCTACTAACCCCTTATGTTTTTAGGGTTCCGTACCCAAAGGGTAAAAACGGGACCCTATTACTGAGACTTCGCAGTCCGTCTGTCTGTCACCAGGCTGTATCTCATGAACCGTGATAGCTACACAGTTGAAATTTTCACAGATAATGTATTTCTGTTGCCGCTATAACAACAAATACTAAAAACAGAACAAAATAAATATTTAAGTAGGGCTCCAATAAAACAAACGTGCTTTTTTCCGTTTTTTGCGATAATGGTACGGAACCCTTCGTGCGCGAGTCCGACTCGCACTTGGCCGGTTTTTTGTAAAAGCCACCTTACTTCTTTCGATTCCAGTAAAGACTGCCAGAAAATATGGCTATGGCACCATTTCACTTGGAAATCTTGGTACACTTACTTGTTACTACATCTAGGTGCCATATATTGTGTAATTTTTGAATAGCAGTGCGATCGTGGAACCAATTTTTTTGCAGCGGTACTAAAAATATTTGGCTAAAGTGGCCATTAATATTATTGTAAATCTCATACTAACGTTGCAATAATAATGTGAGCCGTTTAGAAGCCAACTGAGCCTTCTGCTAATAGTACATTACTGCAGCGGCCAGTAAAAGAGGCATTGATGGACGAACGTGTGAATGTGGGCCGAGGAACACATACGTAAGTCCATCAATGCCTAGTTGTGGCCAAGGCTTGTATAGTAATTTTCTCAAATAATGCGCGGAATTTAAAACTACGTAGCACCTAAAACTCATTTTGTCAAATACAATGTCTTTTCGAAATCAATGTCGAACAACGAAAAACAATAATTATTCCCGATTTTTTTTTTCTATAAACAGCTTTCTATATGCAAGCCAGTATTTAAATAAAACCTTTGATAAGTTACCTCCTTGGTTGCCATGTTTCAGAGTTTTTTTTTATTACACGACAGATATGAGTTTACTATGTAATTTATTTGGCCGCTAAACACGACAAATATGGATTTTCATACAACTTTTGCCGGCCGCTGCTCGCATGTACCAAATCAAATCAAATCAAATATTCTTTTATTGACAAAATAAATCTATTATAATCATGCTCAAACTAAGATTAAAATTACATAAAATTAAATTAAATCTGAATAAAGTAAAGTCCGAGTAAAATCCAAACTGCAATATAATTAAATAAAACTAAAATCAAAATAACTTCAAAATTACAATAAAATAAAATAATAATCACAATAAAATAATGTCAAAACAATATTTGAATTAAACTAAAATTAAATAAATTCATAATTAAATCACATAAAATAAAATAAAGTCAAATTGATTCCTAATTGCAATTATATGAAATTAAGTTAAAATCACAATAAAATAATGTCAAAAATTCAAATATTCAATAGAAAAACAAAACTAATTAAAATTAAATCAAAATAAACACAAAATCAAAATATAATAAAATAAAAATTACAATAAAATCCAAAATTAAATTCAAAATTCTTAAGACAGTTTGTGAGTGTGTGTGTTAATGTGTGTGTGTGCAAGGTTGGAGTAGTATTCATCGTGTTACTGTAGGACTTTCTCAGTTCGTATTTTTTGTATTTGGCCAGTACAGCAATTAAGATTTATCTCGAAGAAGGTTGTCAAAATAATGCTCAAATTTCCAAGCATGTTTGAGAAAAATAGTTATTGCACCACCTTTTACAAGTCAATAACATTCCTATTTTCAGAGCCACAGCGGAAGATGAATGCGCTCGCTACGAAAACCGAATCAAGGAGCTTCACTTAGAGAAAGAAGCTGTTATGAGAGAGTGTACCGAGATCCGCGCTCAGCTGTCGTTGTCTGAAGACAAGTACGACAATGCGTACGCGCAGCTGCAGGAGACCATGAGGAAGTTGAAGGAGTGTGAGTACTTTTTATTTTTACTTTGGCGACATCATTGGAAATATATAAAAACGAAAAATTGCTCTAAAGGAGCGTCCTCACTGAGAGCATTCACTTGTAATGAGCATTCGACGTCGAATATTCGATTTGTGTGGACGTTGAGCCGAGCGTTACAAAGCTTACACGCAAGCGCGAACTTCGCCCAGTGTGGTCGTTGCAACAATTTTCGCGGAAACGGCTCGCATTCGAATGTTCACGCAAATAAAACGCTCGAAAGCGAGTATTCAGATGATGAAATGAATGTGTATGTATTTAGGAATATTACTTATTAAGCAAGGAACAGTTTCTTGATCTTAAGTGTTTGTGACCTTCGAGGTATATAAAATGCTGCAGCCACAACCGCTCTATCCGAAATGAATGACATTTAACGAGATCGTATTCGAATGCTCCAAGCTCGCAAGGAAATGTTCGACTCGAGACGTTCGAAGTTTTGCTCGAACGCGAATGCTGGGCTCGCTGAGAAGCATTTGTTGCTCGCCTACGATTGCTTGTTTACAAATGCTCACGATCGAATGCTCCCAGTGAGGACGCTCCTTAATGTCACACAAATCCTGCATCGCCCAAGCAGTGATATCTGCGTGATTGGCATATATACGGCAGCCTGACACAACATCCGTCTGGTCGGAAGATCCTTCCTTTTCTATGGGGCATGAGGAACTTTCCACCCTGTTATATCTCAAGATGTACCGGATCCCCGCTCAGCTGTCATTGTCTGAAGACAAGTATGATGATGCGTTCGCGCAGCTGCAAGAGATCAGGAGAAAGTTGAAAGCGTCTGAATACTTTTAGTCTTTACTATCCGAGGGGATCGTGGCTAAATTATGACAGCCACATGAGAGAACTTTAAGATTAAGCACCGCTTACCGAGGTCGGTCTGTGGATAAGGTCCATTACATACTGAAACCTTGAGTCTAGCTTACCTATTGACGTAGACACAAAAAGACAGGTTTTTTTTTTGGTTTTCCCGAGTGATGACGCAACGCAATTTAAATTGCGTCGATAGGCGATATCGCGCATCTTAGATAAAGTACCTATAGATTAAGCACTGGCGTGGCCGCACATGAGACAGCAATAGTTAGTTCTGGTGTTACAACAAGAACGAGAACACTACAACCCACCATCGCACTGACACTTATTATCTATAAATAACCCAAATTCCTTGTCTCAATTAACACATAATACCACGAAATCATAGAAAATCAAACAAAACCGAGTTTGTTTGTCAAACCTGCCATTGTATTAGAGTTTGACAAACAACAGAAACCGGCCACGGTGACAAAGACAAAAAATAATCTTTTGTCCTTATTATTTACATGGAGCTGCCAATTAGCCATCTCGCTCTATCAATCAAGCTCATTTTAAGGCTTAATCTATAGGTACTTTATCTAAGTCGCGCATGTATTTTCTAAGAAATATTGAAGTGTGGTATCAGTCGAATTGCATCGCATTGCGTCCACGTGAACAAACTTGAAATTTTATTTAATAAAAATCGATTATCGGTGTGGTATAAATTATATTGCATCACGCTATCAGAAAATGCACTAAGGTTATGTGTATGTATTTTTTTTGAAGAATCTATTTTTTTTTGGTTTCCTTATTCATCAAGGAACCTTTATTTTTTTTGGATCATATTTCCAATGACTTCTCCAACTCTGTGTGAAGCGGGAGGGCGTGTCAGACTTTTACTGACTGAAACCCACCCGTGTTCCATCAGTTTTTTTTTTTTTTTTTTTTTTTTTAAGTCCTTTGCGCCACACTAGGAATTTCTCCTGTATCGTGGGTGCGTTTACAAACATATAAATTCACATACACAAACATCCAGAGCCGGAACAACTAACTGTAGGTCATACAAATATTTGTTCCGTGCGGGAATCGAACCCGCGACACGCAGCGCAGCAGTCAATCGCTCAACCACTACGCCAACCGTGCACCCAAGTTACTTGAGCCAGGGCCGTGGTAACTCTCTTTCAAATTTATCCGCGACCCAAATAAAATCACCATGGATCTGAACATCATGGTTCTCTAGAACTTTCCAAATATACTTCTAGTTCCATGTCTTCTGTCTTCTATCACTAGTGGAGAACGAAGCCGACAGTCTTCGGAAAGAGCTGACCGATGTCCGTCGCCAGTTAACCAACTGTATCGCCGAGCGGGACAAGTACAACAGCAGCTGTCGAGAACTGAGAGAGCATGTGAAGAGAGTCGAGCAGGAGAGGAGAGAGGCTGCGCGCGCCAGGGACGAGGCTTATCATAAGATAGCAGGTGAGATGACGAATATCTTAAATCTTTATGTCGTAGTAGCCTAGTGGCTAAGACATCGCCTCTCGTGCTTGGGGTCGTCGGTTCAAATCCGGCCAATGTGACTAATTCAAATGCATCTGTACTTTCTAACTTTATCTAGGTCATCTCTGACAACGATGAAGGAAAACATCGCGAGGAAACCTGGACTTCTAATTGGTTTATAATAAGTTGGTGCTCCATTGTTGTAATTACTTTAAGGCGTTCCACTGCGAGGATAAACGAATAAATAGATATTTTGGGCCATGTCTTAGTTAAAATATTGCTTGACGTACCCAGTTACGAAATCTGTGATGATAGTAATTTTACCCGACTGCCAAAAGAGGGTAATGTGTTTATCAGTCTATGTATGTATGTTTGTTCCTATGCGGCGTTCTAAAGACTAAACGCGTTGGCGATTTTGATGGTTCTTACGTCAATCGATTCGTCTTAAACCTGCGAGTGTAACTGGCTACATTAAAATTAGAAAATGGCGGCTTTTGGGCGCCATATCGTGGGGGACCAAATTTTGTTTTCTTGTAAACCCATTATTTGGGGTATCAAAGTAAAGGGTGTTAAGAGGTGATTTAAAAATATAGAACACTTATATGTTTAAATGTACACTCTTAAAATAAAAGAAATCCGACTGCATGAAAAGCGGACTAAAAAGACGTAAACAAGGAGAAAATCATGCTATGCAGTCGGAGGACACATCTGGTTTTAGTCAGCCAGCTTGCGAATAGATATCCTCCGACTGCACAGCATGATTTTCTCCTTGTTTACTTCTTTTTAGTCCGTTTTTAGGGTTCCGTAGCCAAATGGCAAAAACGGAACCCTGATGGATTCGTCATGTCTGTCTGTCCGTCCGTATGTCACAACCACTTTTTTCCGAAACTATAAGAACTATGCTGTTGAAACTTGGAAAGTATTCTGTGAACCGCATTAAGATTTTCACACAAAAATAGAAAAAAACAAAAAAATTTGGGGGTTCCCCGTACTTAGAACTGAAACTCGATTTTTTTTTTCATCAAACCCACACGTATCTATGGATAGGTCTGCAAAAATTATATTATAAGAGGTTTCTAATATATTTTTTTTCTAAACAGAATAGATTGCGCGAGAGACACTTCCAAAGTGGTAAAATGTGTCCCCCTCCCCTGTAACTTCTAAAATCTGTAATGATAAAACTAAAAAAAATATATGATGTACATTACCATGTAAACTTCCACCGAAAATTGGTTTGAACGAGATCTAGTAAGCAGTTTTTTTATTAATACGTCATAAATCGTAAACCGCAATTTACCAAGTACGGAAACCTTCGTGCGCGAGTCCGACTCGCACTTGGCCGGTTTTTATTTATGTTATTTGTGCACGAAATATGTCATTCGTTAGCTGCGGTTGCCTAAAGGCTCTAAGGCACAAAGTACACTTGGATCTTAACGTTGTGTCAGATGCGACATATCAGATTAATCGACCCTTCGCTTGCAAGCTTACCTACTGTCTTCGTTCCACATTGCGCCGTTCTGTTCCAGTTGTATTATAATTTCATGCAAATATAATTTTTAAATATTATGTTGGGCCCAGCATTCAGCTACGGTAACACCATGCGCTGGACCATGTAGGTTTCCCTTACCGTCCCCAGACTGCGCCTATCCAGTTTCAATACAAATTGATGTTTACGTTAACTTGATTGAGCGTGAGTAAAAACTCGCACTAAGGCCTCAGAACGCAACTTAAAAACGTATACTTTCAACTTCTAGAGGTCGAACTGAGCTTAGACCCAGTTTTTCGATCCGTAGTTAACTCAACCAATGGTTAAATATGCTAACCAATGATTTAAAATTTCAGTAAACTGCGTTTATTTATCAATTGTTATTCTAAAAAAATGATTAAATAATTTACTCCCAAACATATTTGACCATCAGTGCTTATGTCCTAAATCTCTTGAAATTGCTTTAAAATTCAACGTTTTGAGTAACGTTTTCCAGGATTGGAAGAAAACCGGACAACCCTGGATCTAGAACTGTCCCGCGTTCAGACCATGTTGAAAGAGAGTGAGACAGGAGGAGAGCATGTTAACCGAGAGCTGAAGGCCACGGAGGGACAACTGAAGAGGGAGCGGGCGGCTTTGGAGCAGGCTAACCATGATATTAAGGAGTTGCAGTCTAGGTTAGTAACTCGATTTTAATTGGGATGTTTTCTGGGTAAAAAAATTATAATAGGTCCGTCAGTGAGATTATGAAATAATATTGGACACGCATTTTTTGTTTTAATAAATAAATAAAAATTTACAAAGATAAAGCGCATCAAAGTTCAGGAATGGGGCTTGTGACGACACTTTGTCAGTGTATAGAGTAGCACACCGTGACGTCACACGATATTTAAAAGTACCGTATCGTCGCAATTTTTTATGTGGCAAAAGAAAAATACGTGTCCAATATTTTTAGGTTACCTAACTGACGGACAAATTCAATATTTTTTGTTAACTACCCTATTGTTCTTGGCAGTCAGCGTGCTTTAAAATGGTGATAAATAGTGGAACGTTCAGCTCGTTGGCTTTAATCCTTACGCAGGCACTACACTTTCCGTATTTGTGAAAGTGAAATTGACCTTTCCTTGTCTCTTCTTAGATATACACCATGTATTGTTTTTCATTAAAATTTCAGGAAGGCTATAACATTATCTCTTTGTTCCCGATTTTGAAATTATGAATGTCAATACTAGTGTAGGTCGATCCTAGTGTAGTGGTGGCCCAGTGGTAACCATACAAGTTGTAGGCCGTGGATTCGAACCCAGGCAGACGCTTTCATCATCATCATCGTCATTTCAGCTAAAAGACGTCCACTGCTGGACATAGGCCTCTCCAAAGAGTCCGTACATTAACCGGTCCTGTGCGGTTTGCATCTATCTCTCCATCTGGCAGGCGCTTTACTTTGTGTAAATTATTTCATCACTACTGCCCTCAAAACGGTGAAAGAAATCATCGTGAGGAAACCGGCATATGTACTAGAACCAAAAGTTCTGGTTGCGCCGGTTAAGACGCAACGCAGATACGCGAATGGCTGGTTTCGAGAGATAAGAAGCGATAAGCTATTTTGGATCAAGTGAAGATGATTCGCTTACAATAGGGTTAGGTAAAGCACAAATATCTGGGTTCGGACGTCCGAGAGTAGTTCCGCTGCCGCTATCGATGAGTGGTGTGAAGGAAAAGAGACCCGACAGGAGTTGCAGGCCAATATAAATGCTGCTGGTTGACGTCTGTCAACCTGTCACGGCTGTCACTTCAAAAATACGCATGTGGGGAGTGGCGGTCTCGCTCACAACCGATACCAAGGAATTGTGGTGGCAAGGATAAAGAGGGCAGGACACGATTCCAGCTAAACATCTCGCGTTTCTCTCCCTACCCGCAAGCACGCCACAAACACAACCAAATTCGAAGACATGCGACAGCCACCAACAGGCACTGGGCCCGCGTGCTGGATTACGAACCATAATTATCTCTCACAGAGAGGAAGCCTGCACGCACAACGGACCAAATAAGTGTGGAAAAAGGGGGTCCATCTATCCTATCCTAATGTAGGTCGATAAATGTTTGCTATTGCCGTGGCGAAATGAATAAGGTATATCATCTTTGATTTAAACTATATTTTGGGATTTCAGATTACAGAACGAATGCGAAGAACGCGAGCGTTGCGCGGGCGACGCTGCTGCAGCTCGGCGACATGGCGCTGAACTGGAAGCCTTGCTGGGCGCCACCAGGGCAGAGCTGGCCGCCTGCAGGCAGCGAGGTGCGGAGCTGGAGGAGGCGTGTCGCGCTAGGGACCAGGTACGCACGTCATCATCCACAGACAGACTTCACCCACCGCTGGATAGTGCTCTAGTGCCAGCCCACAGTCACACTTTTAAAATAAATAAAATAAAATAGCCTTTATTGCATCTATATTGTCACAATTTAAGAAGTCCATTGACGTTTCTCATTTTACATGCCGCGATAACTTTCTACGTAAGAAATTGAAAAATCAATCAATGCATAATCCTAAATAAATACTATGTTACCGATACACTATGACAACGAGTATCATTCGCAAGCATCAAGTTTAATTATTATTAAGTATTTTTATAGGCAACCTGGCAACAATACGTGGTAAAGTACGACACAACTTATAGACATCAATAAAACTCGTAAAATTGTTATCATTTCAGATGTGATTGTTTTTACAATTTTTCTGATGCTACACCTATGTTGTGTCGTACTGTAAAATGGTTTAAATTTCATAAAAATACACTTAGAATTTAAAATCATATCCAATTATTAAAGAAATGGTCTAGAGTAATATATATATTTTCCAAAAAATTACGACCAGCCGTTATGACGTGATGATCATTTTAAAATCGGTTATAGAGGGTTATCTCCGCCTTAAAGGGTCATTCTCTAAGCAAAGAATTTAAATGGTAAGAGGAGGGTAAGTGTGATTTGTAAGAAAATAACCAAAATAATTATGATGGAAGGAGAGTAATGTAACGTTGTGGTTTAAAATAATATGTACTGACTAACTTTGCCATGATGAGAGGTTGAATAAAATAGTATGCTAAGATGGATTGGCCATGTTGAGAGGTAGAATAAAAGAGTATGCCAGGATGGTTTGGACATGTGGAGAGGTAGAATAAAAGGGTATGCTAAGAAAGTTTGGCCATGTTGAGAGGATGAATAAAAGAGTATGCTAAGATGGTTTGGCCATGTTGAGAGGTTGAATAAGAGAGTATGCTAAGATGGTTTCGCCATGATGAGAGATTTAATAAAATAGTATGCTAAGATGGATTGGCCATGTTGAGAGGTAGAATAAAAGAGTATGCTAAGATGGTTTGGCCATGTTGACAGCTTGAATAAAATAGTAAGATAAGATGGTTTTGCCATGTTGAGAGGTTGAATAAAAGGGTATGCTAAGATGGTATGGCCATGTTGAGAGGAAGAATGAAAGAGTATGCTAAGATGGTTTCGCCATGTTGGGAGAATGAATAATTCAAAAACATACATACATAAAACATCGAGCAAAGGACCCACGCGCAGCAGACCAGTTTTGGTGAGGTTCTCCAGCGTGGACGATAAATCTGCAGTCTGGAGGGCGAAGTCTGCCTTGAAGGGCTCCACGATTGCCGTCAAGGAGTTCCTAACCAGGAGTAGACAGACTGTTTTTGGTGTGGCACGTTCGCACTTTGGGATGCAGGCATGCTGGACTCAGGACGGGATCATAGTTGTAAGATCGCCCAATGGAGCACGGCATAAGATAACTTCGATGAATGAACTCAATGTCTTGGTGGCGAAGTACCCAAAGACCACACGAGAACCATCTACTGCGGCAGGGAGTAGGCCAGTTATCGAAGTGCGTAGAAATTAGTTTTCAGTCTCACAATATTTAGTAGTCACTTTCAAGAACATCTACACTATATTTACATTATTCACACTATTTACACTTTACACTTATCTATCACTCTCACTAAATCTCTCTATTACTTAGCTTAACTTATTTGTTATCGGATGACATGGGTCACGTAAATATTTTAATATTGTGTTCTATTACACGCCTACCCGCTTAATATTTTATATTTATATGTTTCTACCTAATTATAATAACTTTGAGGGTATTTGTGCAAGAAAATGAATTGTTTTGTTTTTCCATGTTTTGAGTTAACAATCATGTCACTGTCGATATCTAATTTATTTAAAAATCTGTAATAATGTTAATGTGACGTCTCATGTTCCGTTGTTCAATGTTTGTTTTGTGTAATTTATTAAACGCGTTTTATTCTAGGTAAGGCTTGGCACGCACTGTGATTTTTATACGCGTGATTTTTGTTTTTTTTTTCTTTTCTGCCCATTCTGAGACCTATGGAATTGTATGAAGCTGCATGCATTGCGGTGAAAAAATCGCGCGAAATATTACAACAAAAGTTCGCAGGTGGGAATCGCAGTGCGTGTTAAGCCTGAATGTAACTTTTTCATGTATCGTTTCGTTTCTTTTTTTTTTGTTTTGAGTTTTCTCAATTGCGTTTCGTACTTGCTGTATGTGTTGCTTCTATTCCCGCTTGTGCCTATTGTGTGTCCATGTTTGCGTTAATATTTGTTTCATGTTGGTATTTTTTTTCTTTTTTGTGTTGTTGTTTGTGTTGTAATGTTATACGTGTATTGTACTGGTGCAGCTGGTGGGTGGTGTACAGACAGTAGAAGTGCACCGTCAGGATAAGCATTAGGTATTATTTAGTCGCATATATTTTTGGTATTTATATTATTTTTATTTTATGTATTCTGATGATGATTCTTTTCATTCGGCTATTGAATCCGTTAACTCTTCCGGGAATGCTAGTTTTACTTCTATGACCGACACCCTTGGTGACTTTGTGCGTCAGAGCTTCATTCACCAAAAGGGTCATTTATTCAATGTCTGCCATATAAATGCTCAGAGTGTGCCAAGCCACTACAGTGACTTGTTCGACGCCTTCTCTGGCGCCAATGTCCACGCCGTTCTGGTTTCGGAGAGTTGGCTCAAACCTCATCTTCTTTCTACCACCTACCCTCTTCCCGGTTTCATTCTTATCCGCAACGATAGAATTGGAAAGGGAGGAGGTGGTGTCGCTATCTATCTCCGTAGCGATTTCCCTTTCAAAATCATTGCCTCTTCTCCTTCACCCTACAGTGCTTCTGCTGAGTATCTCTTTTTGGAAATATATATCAAAGGTGTCAAGACTCTACTTGGTGTAGTCTACTGTCCGCCCGCCGTTGACTACTTTTCCAACCTTGAATTGGCACTGGAATCGATAGGGTCAGAGTATGCACATTGCGTCATCATGGGCGATTTCAACACAGACCTTAGTCACCCATCCCCTCGTTCCCGTAGACTCCTCCACATCATTGAATCCGTTAGTCTCCATGTTCTACCACTGCAGCCTACTCATTTTAATATCTCAGGCGATGACACGTGGCTTGACTTAATCCTTACTTCTACTCCCTCCCTTGTTTCCTCTCATGGTCAGTGTCCTGCACCTGGCTTTTCTCACCATGACCTCATTTTCCTTTCATATGTCCTAAAACCACCAAAACCTCTCCCTAAAGTACTGCGCATGCGTTGTTTTGCTCGCATGGATGTTGATAGGCTACGTCAGGATGCGTCGAAGCTCGATTGGGGAAATCTTGCAGCGGCAACAGGCGTTGACGACAAACTGCGTAGCTTCAATAGGACGATCCTTGCTCTCTACGACAGACATGCCCCTGTAAAGAAAGTTAAACTCAGGCGTCCACCTGCTCCTTGGTTGACCGCGGGGGTACGTATGGTGATGAGACGTAGGGATCGAGCCTTTCGGAAGTTTAAAAGGGATCGCAGTGAAGAAAATAAGAACCTCTACAGAGCTGCAAGAAATCGGTGTAATCAGATGATACGCAACGCCAAACGCCGCCATATTCTCGAAAACATTTCATCCTCTTCTTCTGCTGATATCTGGAAATTCTTCGGAACCCTCGGTATCGGTAGGAATCGTCATGTGGATTTTCCCAAGACGATTGGCCTGGACGAAATCAACCGTCATTTCACAACCACTTGTCATTTGGATTCCCAAATCTTGTCTCAGACGGTTGATTTCATTTCTAGCCTACCCGGTCCTATCATAGAACCATTTCGTTTTTCTCCAGCTACCGAGGATGAGGTTAAAAAGATGATCCTATCCATAAAATCCAAAGCTGTGGGCCATGACGACGTCAGCCGTTATATGGTCACCATGATCCTCGACTTTCTTCTCCCACCGATTACCCACATCATCAATTTTTCCCTCGATTCCGGACAATTCCCATCCCTGTGGCGTATGGCATACGTACGCCCACTTCCTAAAACTTCAAATCCCTCCCTGCCTAATCATTTTCGTCCAATTTCCATTCTCCCTTTCCTATCCAAAGTGCTCGAGGCCTGCGCACACAAGCAGTTTTCGGGGTTTATATACCGAAACAATCTCATAAGCTCATGCCAGTCTGGATTCAGACCTGGACACAGTACAGCCTCTGCTCTCCTTAAAGTGACTGGCGACATTAGAGAAGCTATGGAGAATGCTAAGGTAACTGTGTTAGTTTTAATTGATTTCTCCAATGCCTTTAATGCCGTCAGTCATGATATACTCCTTTCTATCCTCTCCCATCTTATGGTGTCATCCGAGGCGTTGGAATGGTTCTCCTCTTATCTTCGGGGTCGTCAGCAGTCGGTTCGCGTCGATGAGAGTTCTTCGAATTGGCGTGACCTGGATGCTGGTGTTCCACAAGGCGGTATTCTATCTCCATTATTATTCTCAATCTTCATTAATTTTATAACTCACTGTCTTCGGTGTTCGTATCATCTGTATGCCGATGATCTTCAACTGTATACAGCGGCGCGGATAGAAAATTTATCGGACGCCATAGAGGATTTAAACCGGGACTTGAATGCTGTTAAGGACTGGTCTGAGAAATTTGGGGTGTCCGTAAATCCCTCAAAATGCCAGGCTATTGTAATTGGAAGCTCACGCATGATGAGTAGAGTGGCGGTAGGCTCTCTTCCACCGATCTTATTCAATGGTTCCGTCATTCCCATTAGCCCCAGCGTGAAAGATCTTGGTTTGCATCTTGACTCGACACTTAGCTGGCAAAGTCAGGTATCTAGTGTCAGTCAGAGAGCCAACGGTACATTGCGATCCTTGTATCGTTTGAGGCGGTTTTTGCCTGTAAAGACGAAGACAATGCTTGTGCAGGCTTTAATTTTCCCGGTCATCGACTATGGGGACGTGTGCTGCTTTGACTTGAACGCGGTCTTGCTGGACAAACTAGATAGGGTCTTGAACAATTGTATTAGATTCATATTTAATCTTCGGAAATATGACCATGTATCGAGCTACAGGTCTGAGTTAAAATGGTTGCCCATTCGCCAGAGGAGAAACTTACGCGCTTTGACTACGCTATTCTCTCTACTCAATTCGCCCACGCCTCCTTCATATCTTATCTCTGGCTTTCAATTTCTAAGTTCTTCACACGCTCGCAATCTGCGTTCTTCCAATAATCTCCTCTTACTCTGTCCTTCTCATACTACTGATTTTGTTCACTCATCTTTTCATATCCAGTCCATTCTTTTTTGGAATGCGCTTCCTTCCGAGATCAGGACGGCCACCAGTCGGTACGCATTTAAGCGGAAATTGCGGATTTATTTTCAACACGAATGAGCAGAGTCATTTCACTTTATTCTTTTCTATTACTTCATAAATATATATATTTATATAGGTATGTATTATATTCAATATATATGTACGTGTATTTCATCTATTTTAGTATAATAACTACTAGCTTTTTATTATTAAACTATGCACCTGCCATGTTGTCTCTCCACCACCCTTGGTTGACTGGTAGAGAATGCCTTAGGCATTAAGTCCGCCTTTGTACCTTTGTGCATGAAGTCTAAATAAATAAATAAATAAATAATAGAGTATGCTTAAATGGTTTGGCCATGTTGAGAGGATGAATAAAAGAGTATGCTAAGATGGTTTGGCCATGTTGAGAGCTTGAGTAAAAGAGTATGTTAAGATGGTTTCGCCTTGTTGAGAGGAAGAATGAAAGAGTATGTGGGGGCCCAATTTTTTTTCTTCTGCCGAACCCATCGTGTATCAAAATAAAGGGTTTCAAGCGCTGATTTTAAAAATATGTAACACTTATATGTTTAAATGTACATGATTCTAAAAAAAAATATAACTAAAAAGTTATAAATAAAAAAGTTAAATCAAAAAGCCCGACTGCTTAAAAAGCGAACTAAAACATGCTGTGCAGTCGGAGGATACATCTGGTTTTGGTCAGCCAGCTCGCGAACATTGTATCCTCCGACTGAACAGCATGATTTTCTTCTTGTTTACGTCTTTTTAGTTAGCTTTATAAGCAGTCGGGTTTTTTTGATATTTTAGCAATCGCTATCGCGACGTTTTTGTTAGTAGAATGACAGTTGTTTAGGACCACTAGAGTGTAGGAGTAGACTCACTCCCTATTACAACGGACCTATGTTAAACCTGCTCTTTCTTTCTTTCTTTCACTTGGGATACAAAACTCTCTATAAACCAATTATTTCCGTCTACTACACTACTACTTCGCGAAATATTTATGTATAAACTGCCTGTTCAGGAGCTGGTACTTCGCCTGGAAGACTGCCGGTCGAAGGAGCGTCGTCTTGAAGAGCTCAAACATAACTTGGAAGTATGCCTTGCCGATGCTACGCAGCAGATACAAGAACTCAAGGTCGGTATGCCGCAGCCATCTGGTTAAATTATCCAGCTAATTGGACGCCTAGGCCGTTCATTAAATGGTTGACGGACAACTAGCCAAGTCATTGAGCGCAACGTTAAACCAGGTGGCCGAATGTCGTGTAGTCATATTGTTAAATTGGATATTGAAGAATTTGTGTTCACAGTCAGTTTAGACTCAAATATTTCGCGAAAACTTGCAAAGGTATTATATGGCGTCTGCATGTTTGCATACTATTTTGATAATATCATACTTTAATTTCACTTAAAATTGGACACAGGAATGAAAAATAACATTCACGGTTTGTGCTGTAGACGCCATATTTGTTTTGGTGACTACTAGCGCCGCAGTGGAAAAAAACTGAACTAAGTTTGAATCATTTGGCTTAGTCTTGGTCATCTTCAAAGGGCTGATTTTCAATACGCCAAATTGCTAAACATTGAATAATACTAGTTCAGGGCTAGGCGGAATCAATCATTCTTCAATAGTTTTACAGACTTGCTATATTGGGCATTACTTGGGTTGTATTTGCTATGGGGCGCCTATTTGGGCTGATAGGGCCACCATAGGGGCGGTGCGACTTAAGATGCTTCAGAGTCAGCGTTTAGCTTTGATATTCTTATGCAAAGCGTACAGGACGGTTAGTACTGAGGCCTTACCGGTACTTGCTGGCGTACTTCCGGTCGACCTTGAAGTGCAGCGACGTGCTGCAATGTACTATTCCGCACGAGAGACCACGGACGCGAACTTTTTAACGCGGAGTGACCGTGAGAAAATCTCTAGATTATTTAAACCACCTATTGACGTCTGGGAGGAACTTTTATCCGAATGGTAATGTAGGTGGGATAATTCCATCAAGGGCCGACATCTCCACCAATTCTTTCCATCAGTTCGCGTGCGGCTGGCCAGGACGTGGCTGGAGGTGGATCACTGTGTTGCCCAATTTCTCACAGGGCATGGTAACTTTAAATGTAAATTGTTTTCCTTCAAGCTCGTTGCCTCGCCTTTATGTCAGTGTTCTACATCTGACTGCGAATATGTACAATCTGCACATCATATCTTATGGGAGTGTATTCTTTGGCAGAATGAACGTAATATTATGTTGAATAGTGTTGAGGCTACCTCAGGAGTTGTTTACTATACGGACCATGTGGAAACTAGAACAAATTTCCGTGCGTTCAAGCGTTTTTGCCATACCTATTATTGGAATCAAACATAACAGCTCACAATGTTAGGACCCATTAATATTAATTCTTATTTTTATCCGTGGTGCTAGGCAACTGGGCTTATCCCAGTTGTAAACGACCCTTTGTGCCTAGTGGCCTTGTTTGTTCTGTCTCCTGCTTGATATGGAGGGAAGTGGAAATTTATGTTTTTTCCTACTCCTCCGTTATTCTTTTCTGATTAATTTCGTTGCGGGATCCAAGACAGTTAAATTCATTCTCCGGGACTTCGTCGAGCTTCATTGCCTCGGCGCTTTTCTGGTGGTCGCCACTGTTGATTCTGGCTTTCAGGAGTTGCAGTGGTTTGGGAATAGTGCGGTGGGATTGACCCAAAAAAAAAAAAAAAAACTTGCTATAAAACAAACCTCGCATATTCGCAGGCTCGTCTCGGCGGCAGCGAAGGTCGTTGTCGCGCGCTAGAAGCCTCCCTGTCGCAGTGCGAGGGCGGCCGGCGCGAGGCGGAGGCCAAGCTGTCGTCCATCGCGCACGCGCTGCGCAGGGTGTGCGGCGTGCAGCCCGACGGGACCGTGCATGCGGCCACCAGGAAACGACTCGCCAGTCCTGCTAGGAGATATAGTCCGCATAGAGGTGTGTATTTTCAGTTCGATACGTATGTAAATAAATATTGTTTATTATATAAATTGCTAAATATATTATATGTTACTCTATGTGGGCTTACGGACACACAAGTGATATCTCATTTCGTTATTTCTTTTTTTTTTTTTTATACATTTCGTAGTTTTTAGTCCGTTAAAAGCTTGTTTTAAAAAGATTTATGCTTTTTATTTAATTTAGAATTCTAGATGATTATCAAATTTTGGAACAACAAACTCTGTGATATACACGACGAAGTTCAAATTTTCATTAATATAAAAAGATAGCCATTCCTAAAAAAACAATATAGAATACATAACGATAAAGTCCATAGCAAGCAGTGGTGGCCCAATGGTATCGGCCGCGACTTACAAGTTGTAGGTAGTGGGTTCGAACCCAGGCAGGCGCTTTACTTTGTGTAAATTATTTCATCACCACTGCTCTCAAAAACAGCGAAGGAAAACATTGTGAGGAAACCCGCATGTCCTAGAACCAAAAATTCGAAGACATGTGACATTCACCAACCCGCACTGGGCCCGTGTGGTGGATTACGACCCATCCCCTCTCACAAAGAGGAGGCCTGTGTCCCAGCAGTGGGAACATTAATAGGCTGATGATGTGAGATGGCGCGATACGCATCGATTTGTTATTGTGTGTAAAATTTTGCTTAACTCTTCTAAGCACAAAATTATGGCATATTGGGCTCTGAATTCACATTTCAAAGATTATTTAAAAGGATCATTTAAAATAAATGATCTAATTCCAATTACATTGCAACCAACACTTTTTAAGATATTTTTACTATTAAAGGGTACTTAAAATCACAATATTACTTTTCTCAAACATGCTTGGAAAATTGAGCATTATTTTGACAACCTTCTTCGAGATAAATCGAAATTGCAATACTGGCCAAATACATGCGAGCAGCGGCCGGCAAAAGTTGTATGAAAATCCAAATAAATTACATAGTAAACTCATATCTGTCGTGTTATTAAAAAACTAGCTTTTACCCGCGGCTTCGCTCACGTAAAACATAGAAAAGGAAACACAGAGTAGTAGTACAAAAATAGTGTATTTTGCGTAACATAAAATGCAGTAGGTACTAATTTGATTTTTGATTCTTATAAATATTGTTTAGGTCGACAAAAGTGTGGAAATGGGTTGTGAGCACAGAGTTGTAATTTTTAATAACTTACTTTAACACAGTCGTGTAAAAAATATTTTTAGTTTTACCATCTTTTGCTAAAATATATTGATTATGTGGACTTGATACTCATGAACACGCTAAATACAGTTGCCCATGGGAAGAACAGTTTTTTTCTAAGTGCACTCCTGCAACTTTCAGTGTTTGCCCTTGAGCTTTATTTATGGTAATGGCGAATGTCGCTTTAAGGGGAAATTGCAACCTTTTAAATTGGAATTGCATATCGGTTGGGATTATCGGAATACGTGAAATCATTACATCTTCTCCCTTTGCTATTCCTGTCATTATTGTTGCCCTTACTATATTGCGTCCCAGGTGTGTTATTTGTAGTCGGGGGCCATTACATAATTTTGGTGCGTCCAGATTTCTCATTAACAGAACTGGGACACCAACTTTCAGCCTCTACGTATGGGACCACTGCCACTTGCTTCAAGCTTGCTTGGAAGCATGTATTATATTTTCTTATTCTGCTTAAAAAACGGCGCGATTCATCACTAAAGCAAAGACTTGAGTGGTTCTTCTGGCTCACCAAGCGTTGGAACTGAAACTTTTCCACCAGAGCAACACATACCCGGTGTCTCATCATTCCACTTGAGTGCTTCACAATATCTACATTTTTTATACATGTTCCCTATGAGAACTAATCGATGGTTAGTGTAATCAATCAATGGGTCATAATCAGACGCAGCGTTGTGGAACGACTCCCATGTATTTCTTGCAAACGTACGTCTCCTTTCAGACTGCCGTTGAGCTCGTAAAATACGCCGTATTTGGGATTGTTCAGGCGTCTCAGCAGCTATCGATGACGCGTGACGTTCGGCATCTAAAATCCGACGGGCCTGTGTTTGCTCAAAGGTCTCAAAATCTCAAGCCCTTTGAGTTGCGTGACGCTCAGCATCTGCGAGTTGGCGAGCCTGAGTCTGGTTGAAAGTCGCAGCAGCCCTTTCAGTTGCGTGACGCTCAGCATCTGCGAGTTGGCGAGCCTGAGTCTGGTTGAAAGTCGCAGCAGCCCTTTCAGTTGCGTGACGCTCAGCATCTGCGTGTTAGCGAGCCTGAGTCTGGTCGAAAGTCTCAGCAAATTTTTGAGTCTCGTGACGCTCAGCATCTGCGAGTTGGCGAGCCCGAGTCTGGTCGGAACTCTCAGCAGCTCTTTTAGTTGCGTGACGCTTAGCATCTGCGTGTTGGCGAACCTGAATCTGGTCTAAAGTCTCAGAAGCTCTTTGAGTTGCGTGACGCTCAGCATCTGCGTGTTGGTCAACCTGAATCTGGTCTAAAGTCTCAGCAGCTCTTTCAGTTGCGTGACGCTAAGCATCTGCAAGTTGGCGAGCCTGAATCTGATCGAAAGTCTCAGCAGCTCTTTGGGTTACGTGACGCTAAGCATCTAAAATTAGACGGATTGAGTCTGCTCCTCTGTTTCTTGGCTTCTAGCTACTCTTGCTGTTCGAGCTCTGCTAGAGCTACGGCTCAGATGAGACTTACACTTGCGAGGCATATCCACAGCATAAAAATATCCCCCTAATAAAAATAAGCAGTAGAATATTTTAAAGTTTTGCTTAAATTACCACCACAGATTACCACTTTCACGGACACTGACATTAAGTTTACTTTTTCAAATTGACACTCAAATCTTCATAAACAATTATATCATGCCTACAGCCGAATAAGAAGGACGCCATAAAAAGAAGTTTCATATTATTTTCATATTTTGTAACTACTCCACCCCATTTCTCCCGCACCTTGTTTTATACAAAAAAGTAGCCTATGTCCATCCCAGGGTCTCATACTATCTGCGTATAAATTTCATCTAAATCGGTTCAGTGGTTTAAGCCATAATAAGAAGTTTCTTACAAATCTAACCCACCCCCTATTTCTACCCCTTTGTGTTTTATGCAAAAAAAAAGTAGCCTAAGTCCTGCCCAGGGTCTCAAACTATCTTTACACCAAATTTCATCTTAATCGGTTCAGCGGCTTAAGCCATAACAAGAAGTTTCATTCAAAATTAACCCCCCTCCCATTTCTCCGCCTTCGCATTTTTTGCAAAAAAAAGTAGCCTATGTCCGTTCCAAGGTCTCAAACTATCTTCTTACCAAATTTCATCTAAATCGGTTGAGCGGTTTAAGCGTGAAAGGGTAACAGACAGACAGACAGACAGAGTTACTTTCGCATTTATAATATTAGTATGGATGGAACAATCTTTTACTCCGAAACATGGCAACCAAGGAGGTAACTTATCAAAGTTTTTATTTAAATTTAGAACTGGCTTGCAAATAGAACGCTGTTTATTGAAAAAAAACAAAAGAACACTTTGAGGTTTAACAGGACTTTAACAGGTTCACCTGTTAAAGTTAACAGCTCAAGAAAATGCTGAATAAAATTATTGCTATAAAAAGCTCATATTTGCGTATTATGATTGTACCATTCCCATTCCTTTGTTTTAAGAACGTTTTGCTACTAGGTCAATTTAAAAATAGGACGATCTGCTCATTGGACGTTTTGCGAATAGGACGTTATGATTCGGAGTCATCTAAACTTCAATCTCCGCTTTCTCTAAATTCTATAATTCTTCATGTATGAGGCTTTAATGCATTTCAGGTCGCGACCATTCCGAGGATCGCAATGAGATCATAGACGTGGATCCGGAGCTCGTCAAGAAGGGAATGCGCAACTTGATGCACGACGTCTGTCAGATTGAACGGGAGAAGGTACGCTCGACATAATTGATACTAGACTTAGACAAATTATATGAAATCCGTTCAAAAAAAATACTTTCTTAAAAAATAAGAAAATTTGATTAATACATTAACATATCAAGTCATATGCCTGAATTAGTGAGGTTTTCAATTTTATTATAGCAAGAGTTTATATTTTCTCAACTCTTTTCCCATTTTATATCATCCATCATACTTTTGCCCTTATCGCAGTTTATTAGTTTAGTTTCGACAGGCTGTTTCCGCAACTCCACGCTTTGTGCGTATTTTGCGTACGGGTGGGATTCAGTTACATTATTCGATCCACTCAGCTCCTCGAGTAAGGCCAGCAGCGCCCTGGTACTGCCGACTATGCAGGGTACCTGGGTCACCGAAGTATTTGGCCCTGTAGTCAGCGATTACTTATCTTCTACCATGTGTGCTCTGCAGAATGTGCTGTCCGTGATTACTATGACAAAAAGGTGCTTATTCAAGGTCCGTGCTGTGACTTAGTTAGTCGTAGGGCCTTTTACGTGAAACGGCCGTCGACGAAGGGCAGTGCCTTCTTGGCCTGCCTACATTCGCTATGGTCAATCCATAGCTTGCTGTGTAGATCCCTGGTACGTTTTCTTACCAGACCGCGTAGGTACACGAAACGTAAACGCACCATGGCCACCGGTGCTATTATCGCAGTTTATTAGCAGTAATTTATTATATTTTATGATAATAATACCAGCCTTTTACTGCCCCACTGCAAGGCTAAGGTCTTTTTCTTAAACAGGGAAGACACTAGAATTAATTACATTAATTTTAAATCCAGGTTTCCCCTCTTTTCCCTGATGTCAGTGATGTCCCAAAAAATGTTGTGACAAGACCTTACAAAACTTTACAGTTTATCTGTAGAATGTGTCACCTTACAGGACGACTACAAGTCCCAAGTGAGCATGCTGAAGAAGCAGCTGAAGGACGCCAGCGAGCAGGCCGGCAAGGGCGACAACAAGCTGCAGTCCGTCAGCGCCAACCTGCGCACTGTGCAGGAGGACAAGGCGAGGCTGCAGAGCGCGGTCGGGCAGAAGGAGGCGCAGCTTAATGCGCTGGTAAGATCTCTTGATCGGTAGAGGTAGATATTAAAAAAAAAAACTATAATTTTTACTGTTTTTCTCTGTTTTGTTAGCATTCATTGTGATAATTGCTTTTAGATTAATTTATTTATTGCTTTTTGAACAAATGAGGAATTAATACAAATAGTTTCCTCCTTTCCTTTATTATTATTATTGTTTTAATTAATTCAGGATTTGCACATTTCTTTTATTGTAATCCTGCATGCACTTATTATTATTTGTTGTGTTATGTTGTGTATTATATTACACATGTTTATGCAAATAAATATATCTGGATCATGTTTGAGGAGGGGTTAGAGGGGTTTCAACTAACAGTACAACAACTTCTCAATATTTTTTACAGGATATTTTTTACATGCAGTCAATCAGTTTTTGTAGCAAAGCATAGGCGCAACACTCGCTAAATGCGAATAGTGTCTCATTTTATAGGTACGTTAGTACTTGCATAGAAAGTCCCATCATCATCATAATTTTAGCCGAAAGACGTCCACTGCTGGACATAGGTCTACCCCAGGCGTCGCCACATTGACCGGTCCCGTGCGTCTCGCATCCAGCCCCTTCCCGCAACCTTACCGCACCACGCGCACGCGCTGGTCATCGGTCCACCTAGTAGATGGCCTTCCAACGTATCCTCTTCCGGTTCGTGGTCGTCATTCCAGAACTTTTCAGCCCCATCAGCCATCCGTTCTGCGAGCAATGTGCCCTGCCCACTGCCACTTAAGTTTGGCAATTCTTCGGGCTATGTCGGTAACTTTGGTTCTCCTGCGGATATCTTCATTTCTGACGTGATCACGCAAGGAAACTCCGAGCATAGCCCTCTCCATTGCCCTTTGGGTGACTTTAAGCTTTTTGATAAGCCCCATTGTGAGAGACCACGTCTCGGTCCCATAGGTGATCACTGGCAACACACACTGGTCATAGACTTTTGTTTTGAGACATTGCGGTAAATTGGACGAGAAGATACCGCGCAACTTCCCGAACGCTGCCCAGCTGAGTCGGATTCGACTGTTGACCTCTTTCTCGAAGTTAGACCTACCCAACTGGACCGTTTGTCCCAGGTAGACATATTCGTCTACAATTTCGAGTGTAGAGTCTCCAACCTTGATAGGAGTGGGAGTTACATGGGCACTCACCAAGACCTTGGTTTAACCCATGCTCATTTTAAGACCCACTCCAGCAAATAGAACGAAGGCTCTATATTATCACCATGAAATCCGTAATACATTGAAGACATACAAAGCCTTATTTGTTTTTTATGTAGCAAACATTTTCTTATTTATTTCAGAATGAATCAGTACAGAGTAAGACCCTGGAGATCAGCAACTTGCGTGACAAGATCACCAGCCTCGAAGCTTCGTTGTCGTCTATCACTGAAGAGAAGGTTCAGAATGAGGTAACCAAAACACTACGAAATAACATGTTTTAGGTAGGCCTAGGTAGGTTAAATAAAATGTAAAATTTATGGTCAAAATACTACACACAAAACCTCATTTTCTTCTTTTATTGTGTAAATATATGCCTCCTGCATAGTAAACAGTAACGTATTAATATTATTTTTACAGTGCAATAACAATAGGAACTTTTACTCTAGGGACTGGGCCTGGAGATCCGTAACACAGGGTTTCCCTAGTACGGATTCCAGCAGTTTCCAATACGTGTTGAAACATAGTGTTAAGTAGATGTTAAGCCAATCGTTGCGGAGAGAAAACAATGAAAATGTTATTAATTATTCCGTTTATTACTTTTCTACACACTTTCTATTTACATTTTTAAATATTTATTTATAAAAAATCAAATCATAAAAACGGTGTCAGGAGCAGGGCTTCAGAGACAGGAACCTCCTCATAATTCGAGCAGTATCAAGGAGCACTGCCTTCTGTATCAGGCCCTTGATCCAACCGCGCAATAACAGCCTCGACAGATGGTCGTTATTATTACCAGACTGCCGAAGGAGGGTAATGTGTTTATCAGTCTATGTATGTATGTATGTATGTAAGTATGTATGTATGTATGTAAGTATGTATGTATGTATGTAAGTATGTATGTATGTTTGTTCCTATGTGGCGTTCTAGAGACCAAACGCGTGGGCCGATTTTGATGGTTCTTACGTCAATCGATTCGTCTTAACCCCGCGAGTGTCACTAGCTACATTAAAATTGTAAAATAGGAAAATGGCGGTTCTTGGGCGCCATATTGTAGGGGCCCAAATATTTTTTTTCTTCGAAACCTATCGTGTGGGGTATCAAAATAAAGGGTTTTAAGAGGTGATTTCAAAAATGTATAATACTTATATGTTTAAATGTACCTAATTCGAAAAAAAATAACTAAAAAGTTATAAATAAAAAAAGTTAATTAAAAATATTAAAAAACCCGACTGCTTGAAAAGCGAACTAAAAAGACGTAAACAAGGAGAAAATCATGCTGTACAGTTCACATTAAAATCTATTTTGCTATTATTATTGTAATCTGAAAAACTGTTACGATTAAATATTTGTTTGTATAAATTATATTCTCTGTTCATAGAACAAAGGAGACAATCTTCGAGTACATTTAGCAGAGCGGGTACAAGAAGTGGGACAGCTGCGTGAAGCGCTCGCAGCGGCTGAAGGTACGGTCGTAATAAAATGAATTCTACATTTAAAGAAAAAAAGCGTGTCGATGGCAAATATAATTTACAACTGACTTCAAAAATAGTATATTATGCAACTAGTGAATAAAGGACGGATTTAAAGCGAGGGCCATAGATGAACCAGGAGCGAGTGAAGGATTCTAACGACTGAATCACGACCGTAGGGAGTGATTCATGATGATTGATGATTGAATCACGAGCATAGCGAGTGATTCAAGTGTTAGAATCCTGAGCGACGTGAGTGATTCATGGCCCTCGATATAAATCCGTTTTATTCAAGAGTTGCATACTATATTTTATACCACGACTACGAGAAAAAGAAAGATTTGAGCGAAAAACACAAGGAATAATAATAAATAAATAAATGGTTTATTACCTACCTTCAAAATTTACAATAAATGTGAAACCTCAGGGGTTTTACACCTCAGGGATTAAACCTCCGGGATTCATGATGATTGAATCATGAGCATAGCGAGTGATTCAAGTGTTAGAATCCTGATTGACGCAAGTGTTTCATGGCCCTCGATATGAATACGTTTTATTCAAGAGTTGCATACTACATTTTATACCATGACTACGAGAAAAAGAAGGATTTAAGCAAAAAGCACAAGGAATAATAATAAATAAACAAATGGTTTATTATCTTCAAAATTTAAGGCCGAATTTGAGAAATTTCAGGGTTTCACATTTTTTGTAAATTGAAGCTGAGCTAGGTAACAGCACTTGTGTTTCAGGGGCCAGTGACCACCTCCGTTACATTACATAATTATAATTAATTAAACACCAATGCAATTAATATAAGAATTACAATCCAAATAAGTATTCAATAAACATCCTAGACCAAAATCAAAATCATTATTAAAATCTTAAATATAAACAAACTCAAAATTAAATCGACGAAGGAATTTGAAATTCGAATATTCTTTGCACAAGAAGTTTGTATCGAGTATTTTATGCGCAAGGAGGTTATATAGTATTGAGATTGAGGCCGAATATATCGTTGTGTTCTATATTCAAACACCAAAACAGTGATGCTTTTTAATCACTGTTTTTAGTGAATAAAATAAGCTTTTTAGAGGGGGAATGGTATAAAAGAAGTTTTCAATTCGTCGGGATCTTTTTTTTATGTATGTGCCCCGATTTCTCAGACGCCTGGACCGATTTCGAAAATTCTTCTTTTGTTTGAAAGGGTATACTGCCCAGGTGCTTCCATTGGCAAATCAGGATCTGATAAGAGGATCTCATGTAAATTGAGGGCACTCCTCAAATTTTATATGCATACATAATATAGTGATTTTAGTATTTTTCAATACAGTTGTTAAACATGGCGTACTTTCAGAGGCTATAATTATGATTCGAAAATTAAATCTTATGCATAGGCATCTTTCTGTTACGCGGTCGTGACTTTTGTTTACGAGCTCGATCATTAGTTTTGCAGTTTAGTTTTAAATTTGTAAGTCAATTTAAAAAAGTTTAGTAGCAAGGAGTTTTCATACATAGAATAAAATGGAATAGATTTTATACGAGGAAAAATGAATGATTCCGTACGTTTTAGCATTTAATTCTCTAAAGTCTTTTAAATGGTTGTTTAATATATTTAATTACCAGTTTCAATTTAATTATTTTCATATCACATTTGTCAAAAATCGAATAGGCTGTGTAGGCTGTTTTCGTTGTAAAAAAAAATATGTCCAGTTGCAAAAACGCGCAAAATTTTTATTTTCGCACGAATGTTTTATAAACAAATCGTATTCTAAGATTAGATTTTTTTTAATTTCCCCATTGTATTGAAAAATATCGTGTGGTACACGGGTGTGTAGGTAATTGCAAACTCGTGTCATTAAAAACCCTCGCCTTCGGCTCCGGCTTGTTAATGACAGCTCGTTTGCAATAACCTACTTTCCACCCTTGTATCACAATGTACTATTCATCATCATGGCAAGCATTTGCATTCAGAAAGAATCATTTGGTGAAGTGGAACTGATGAAGAAGACCACAGATGGCCACTGGAACTTGTCAAGAAAAGTATGTTTTGGGTATAAAATATCTCTAATAGTTAAATGACTGTGATGAAGCAAATTTAAATAAATGGTTCTAATGCAAATGGTACCATTGAACTGATCTGGTGATGAAAGTGGAAGGTATGCTGGAACTTCGTAATAAAACAATGTATCCCAGTAGTGTTTAGGCTTGCTGGAATTGTTTTGAGTGCTCTGGCTATAAATGATTTTCATGATAATATAAGGCACCAAACGAAAAAAGATGGGTACTAAAGACACCAACTTCCGAAAAGAAAGAATTTTTTGTGTTTTGTTTAGAAGTTAAATTTTTTGTATAACAGATTTTAAAAAAATCTATATTTGGCCCAATATGGCCATGGCACACCTTTCGTCCTGTACCGCATGCCCTGTAACCTGTACATGTGGGGACCTTATGCCTGCGTTGGCGAAGGGTCTTGCCGTAGCTGAATATTGGCCCAAGGAAAAAAGTTAAAGAAATAAAATCTACATTTAAGTAAGGCAAGTGGAAAAGTCATCTTCCCTGACTTGCATTGATTGTGATTGAATTTTTAAACTGGTTTTATAATCCTCGTAACTAGGGATGGTGATCTGATATCAATTAATCGATTTTTAGGACGGAAAAAATATTTGGTACTGAATCTATCCACTGAATCGGTATTTCACCCTAGAAAATCTAAATTCGATTTTTCTGTTTTAATATGAACCACAATATTTTAAATTTATCAGTTTAAATGATAAATGATTTTATTTCTGTAAGTTGGTTTGTACAAACACTTTTACATGTCGGTCATATTTTTTAAAACTTGATGAGGTCGGCATTTCCTGTCTGACTACTCTGAGAAGAAAGGCCGAAACAAACTGAGAGGTCACAGTCTCTTTTAAAGTCCAGACAAAATCTTGGTTAGATCATGTGAAGAACATGTCTGAAATGGTCTTTTGAGGAAAGAACCAGCCAGATTGAGTGGACCTGTCCAGTCAGTGCACACATTTGTCAATAACCGTGCAGCTCAACTCAGAACTTAAGGAGCTTAACGAATTGACGAACAATACAAAAGGACATTCGGGTAGGCCGCATAAATACTCAAACTGCCAGACCATGATTAAAAACTAACTAAGATAAATTAAGATAAAAAAAGAATGATCCACATAGCCTTCACATTCACAATAATTAAATAAAATAATATAATACTTTAAAAAGTAAATATTCTTGTCATAGCAAGAAAAAAAAAAAAAAAAAAAATTAAAAAATCTAAATTCACGGTGCAAAATAAAAATAAAAAAACTAAATTAATTGGAGCAGCTCAATCCCAAGCCTTTTTGTCCTCAAAGTAATCTTTAATGTTATAAAACGCTTTCTGGCACAACTTACTTTAATGAAAACTTTCTAATGTAACCTAAATAATTGTCTTATGTGTTACCTGATACTTTTATAATTGTAAAAACAACTTTGATTAGTTAAAAATCTTAAAAGATCTATTATTATTATGGTTTTCTTTTTGTTTTCGGTCATTGGATTTATATTTATATTGAAAATACAAACACGAAAAGCAAATCGAAAAATATCGATATTTGGAAAATTAATCTTTGTGACCTCGATTTTTTTTGTGGATCGATATTTCTGATTTCGATTCGAATCGATATTATTGAAAGAATCGCCCATCCCTACTTTTAACATAATCTGTTAACCATTTCATTAAGCAAAACATATTTGCCCCCGCACCTTACTAATGGCAAAAAGGCAATTGGACGTCGGTCTTGCTAAGTGGTATCGTGTTAGCCAATCACTGGGTTGTGGAGAACAGCCCCCGTACCATGACGTGTCAAAAATATAATGGTTCGGCTGTGTAAAAGTAACAGATAAGACAAGTCATACACAACTGTCCCTTACGCACACTGAAAATAACCTTGGTCTAAGTGGTTATGGTCACGCTCCTGATAGGCAGCCGCTTCATGTAAAATACAGGTATTCAGCTGAACCCGGTTAGACTGGAAGCCGAACACAAAACTGTTGAGCAGACTGGTTGACATTACTATGGGATGTTGAATATGGTGATTGTTGCTGGTTTAAGTACAGCAAAATGCAGTATCGTATAGAATTTTATTTTTAGGGTTCCGTACCCAAAGGGTAAAAACGGGACCCTATTACTGAGACATCGCGGTCCGTCTGTCTGTCTGACTGTTACTAGGCTGTATCTCATGAACCGTGATAGTTAGACAGTTGAAAATTTCACAGAAGATGTATTTCTGTTGCCGCTATAACAACAATTACTAAAAACAAAATAAAATATATATTTAAGTTGTACTTCCATACAACAAACGTGATTTTTTTGCCGTTTTTTGCGATAATGGTACAGAACCCTTCGTGCGCGAGTCCGACTCGCACTTGCCCGGTTTTATTATTTATATGCTCGCGTTTGACCACTTTCTCGCCTGATGGTAAGCGATGATGAGGCACGAATGATTAAAAAATATCAGTGTTTTACTGTCTTCAAGTAGTTTTGTGTATCAGGTCGCGCGGCCCGTTTGGACGTTCGTCGTGCGCAGTTGGAGGGCGATGTACAGAGAGCTGCGGTCGCTGCCAGGGATAGAGATCAGGCCTTGAAGGTACGCAAGAATTTTTGAGATAACTTTTAATAGACGAAGAGCCTACTGCGACACTGGACAATTATTTACAAAAATAGGTCTGCAATGGGAAGTCTTATCGACGAAGGCGATCTTTAGCAGATAAACTTAGAGTGGGGTGCAAGAAAGAGAATGTAAAAAGCAATCAATCGTTTGCGAATTAACTAGATTACGAGTAGAAATAGTGCCGTGTACCTTACGAGAAATATTTATTACAAACAACATATTTTACAGTAAATAAAACAAATGCAGCAGAATAAAGTAGCTTCAGTCAGTTAGATCTCAAACATCTAGTGCGTGGTTTGACAGGCTGTTGGCGTGACGCGATGAGGTTTCGATATTTCACATCAGTAAATTGATCTGCAACGGCACTATTTTTTTTGAGTGTTGTGATTTGAAACTCGATGAAATGAAAGAGCGTCGTTAAAAAGACAAACAATCACTTACATCTATAGAATTTAACGTGCGAGGGAATGTGATAGTGTTGATAGTATTTCTTTGTTTTAAGTTTACTTTTTTGAAGGTTTCACTTTTACCGCGTGTGAACTCTACTTACAGAGACCTTTTTTAAAAAAGAATTACTACCACCCACCTCCCACACTTTCAGAAACTACAAGAACGCTGTGAAGGCTACACCCGCACGATAGCCCAGCTAGAAGACCGCTGCACATCTCTCAAGGGTACAGTAGAACAGCTGTCCACGGCGCTGCAGAAGGCCGCGGCCGCCGAGAGTGAGCTGCGCGCCGAGCTCGGGAAGGTCTCACGGCAGTTCAACGAGGCCAAGAATAACGAGCATAATGCGCTGGATAAGCTCAGGCAGATTCAGAAGAGTGTTTGTGAGTTTATTTCTGTTTTTATGAAAGCCTAGGTGGACACATGACCTAGGTAAAGCTGCGAGAATCTCCTGGATAAGAGACAATGACGAGGTCGATGTGGTGACACTTGGCGGAAGACTAATTCTGCAGTGGACGCTTTTCGGTAAGCATGATGATGATGACGAATCTGAAAACCTTGGAGTAGCTGTCACCCGATGGCTGTGATTGGTTAACCAAAATTTACTACTTGTACTGGTTGAACTAATCATAGAAGTAAATTTGACGATAGCGCCAAATTATTCCATATAAAATTTGCAACCAAATAATGCTAATGTAAAGCTCAATCAGTATTTCAGTTTAATCTATATCAAACTGAATGGAATATATTATTTGAGTTAGACCCGTTGTTAACAATATTGCAGGAAACAAATGTTCCTTTATCAACTTATCATTCCATTCACATATTTCCACCGAAATAATTTTAGTTGCTAACATAAACATATTTGTTGAATGGACTGAGTGAAAGCTGCGTCTGCGCATAAACTGGTCGTTTTCATCATTAGAAATTACATGTTTCTTTTGAGTTACTACGTCATGAAGTTATCAGATTTTGTTTTGTTATTTCAGCGAGCTGTGAGAACGAAAGGCGGGTACTGACTGAGAAACTGGAGAGTGCCAAGTCTGCGCTCGGAGAGATGAAGAGACTGAACTCTTCACTGGAAGACCAGGTGCATAGACTCACCAACCAGCTAGCCAATGTGGAGGTGCAGAGGTATGTCGTATTCGAATAAGGTTTTCACTCAAAGTTACATTCTTAATAAAATAACTTACAACTAAACAGGTAATTAAGAATTTGTTATTGTAATAATTATGTTAACTGCTTAGAGGAATGTGAATAATCAAGTTAAATTGGTGACTGTTTTCGACCTATTGTCTCTGCCTGAGTCTGTATTTCCTGATAGCTACAATCTGGGAGTCTTTAAGTCAAGAGTGAATAGCTTTCTTCTAGGCAAGCGTGCTTCATCGTCGACCACATCATCGCTTACCATCAGGTGAGATAGTAGTCAAACGCGACACAACCAAAAAAAAAAAGAATAACTTATGATTGAATAAGAGTTGCCAAGGATGTTTTGCAACGGCAAAAAATCGAGACTAATGTCGAAAAATAATCAAAATATGTGTTTATTCTTTGCAGGTCCGCCTTCGAATCTCAACTCCGCATGACGACATGGGACGGCAAGGAAAGCAACAGCGACAGCGAACTAGAACGTGAACTGCATCAGCTACAGCGCGACCGAGCCGAGCTCAAGTCCAAGTGCGATGTGCTACAGGACACTGTGCGCAAGCTGGAGGCCGACAGGCGCATGCTGCGGCCGGCGCTGAGGAGCAAGAGCCATGATAGGGGCGAGAAGTCTGTGTACTACTCGGATCTGGACTCAGGTAAATATTTCAGAGAACCACTGTAGGTCATGGTACGCCGACCTGGAGCCTAATTGCGTAGGTGAATTCGGCAAGACGAAGGATTTGATCCCAACAATCGACCAATCACGCGCGGGAAGAAAGACGCGATGTGGATTTCCGTCTATGATTGTCCGATTGATGGGGACATATATACATACTTACCCGTGTATCTGTAACTAGCTGTTCCCCGCGGCTTCGCTGCCTTGACCCACCCCATAGGACCCGTTTTCGGGATTAAAAAATAGCGTATGTCACTCAGGACAATGTAGCTTTCTATTTTTTAAATCGGTCAAGTAGTTTCGGAGCCTATTCGGTACAAACAAACAAAAAAATCTTTCCTCTTTATAATATTATTAGTACAGAAGTACAGATTAGCGGCATCGCCCACGTGACAGTCGAAAATTATCCAGACCGTAATACCAGAATAAAAAAATATCCTATGTCCTTAAATTCATCTAAATCCGTGCAGATGATGTGAAGTGACCGAAACAATAGGAATAGAAAAGCCATTGTGTCTCGCGTGTATCCACGTCTTAAACACTCAAGGGGTAACTAAACAAACATCAAACATACATACGCTTCACGGTGTAAAATAGAAATGTAGAATTCATCATCACCTTCCTGCCCTAATCCCATGTTACTTGGGGTTGAGGCAACACGTTTTCTTCTACTAATGTAGAATGATAGGAGAAGAAGAGAGAATAGACGGCACCCCTTTTCTACATTTAAACTCCCATTTGGTCCGTTGTGCTTGCAGAACTTTTCTCTATGAGAGGTAATGGGTCGCAATCCACCACGCGGGCCGAGTGCGTGTTGGTGGATGTCACATGTCTTCGAATGACATCGACATCTCAGTTTCCTCATGATGTTTTCCTTCACCGTTTTCAGAGCAGTGGTGATGAATTAATTTACACAAATTAAACGCCTGCCTGGGTTCGAACCCACGACCTACAACTTGCAAGTCGCGTCCATAACTATGGGCCACCACCAAGGCCGTCTTTAACTATGCTGGGGCCCTTGGGCACACAAGAATTTGGGGCCCTTTTGGAAAGTAAAGAAAGCGAATTATACTAAAAATTTTCTACTATGATCTTCTTTATATTATGGGTAATCAAATATATAATATAATAATTATGTCATTAATGATATTAGTATGCTACTGGGTGTTTGGTTACGAATACGATAGTGGTTTCTTTCGGGATTTCTGTTTAGCAAAATCTTCTATTATATCCTATAAGTAAATTTTTTGAAGGATGTCACTTTCTATGCTCATAATTGACAAATTACTTAGTCGTTCTTGTAAAATTGTTGTTCGCAATTCATTTTTTATTCACTTATGCTGCGAAAATGAACGCTCTCCACTACAATTGGTAACCATAACCAAAGGAATATTCTTGTAACAACTTCAACGTTTGGAAGTTCCTTCTCATTTATATGACTTTATGAGGTTAAGTAAGGTTGAGATATTCAAATCCGCTGATTGCTTTGCTATGTTTTTTAAATATTGGAAAACATTCTATTTTGAGTTCATATGCATTAATATCTTTATGATAAAATTCTGCAAATTCATTACATTTTTCCAAAATTTTGGCTAAAATTGTACAAGTTTAGTACAAAAGTACAAGTGTAAGTTTTATTTTCGACCCCAGGGTGCTCACTGTTACTGATATGTTTTGAGAATAAATCTGAGAGAAATTGTCGGTTGTCGGTCCTTCGGGGCCCCCTGAGGATGGGGGCCCTGGGCACGGGCCCCGTGTGCCCGTATGGTAAAGACGGTACTGGCCACCACTGCTCTTAGAATGATAGGATACTATAGGAAAGAATTGCTACTAAAGAGACACGACTCAGACTTGTGCATCGCCCTAATTTAATTTTAACTAAGAGTCTACCATCAGCATTTCCGCCGAAAGATGTTCACTGCTGGACACAGGGTGCCCCCAATCATCGCCACAAACAACCGTTCCTGTGCTTCTTGCATCCAGCATACTACCTTGATCTTCACCAAGTCATCTGTCCACCTTATGGGAGGCCTTCCTACTCTAAATCTTGGTATAAAGCTATCAAAATTTTATTTGAAGTCTGGAGAAAAGTAAAATTTTTAGCAATTAAATGGTAGCGATTAGCAAATCAAGACCAAAAGGTTATTATAGAACTAAAAATCGAACAGTAGAAATGAAACATTTATAAACTACTAGTGACCTGCCCCGGCTTCGCCCGTGACGAATTATATACAAAAACCTTCCTCGTTTCTCACCCTGGTGAAAACCGCAAGAAAATCCGTTCAGTAGTTTTTGAGTATATCGCGAACAGACGCGGCGGAGGACTTTGACTTTTTCCTGGTATCTCTTGAGGATTCCGATTTCTTCGTACTGAACCAGTCAAGATAAACACTATTTTAAAGATAACTCGATTTCTAGGCGGTATATCAAGATAAAACATGTACAGGTCCCGTCACGTAAAAAGAACGCTGAGCGGCAGTGGAGGGGATGTGTCTGCGCATGGGTACTGTCGCGTTCTAAAGTACTAGGATATTGTTTTATAATATAAAAGTAATTGTTTTATTGTAGAATCATAATAGGTACTTTCTAGCTACTTAGTACTTTAGAAGAGGTTGGATTTAAATTAGATAATGTTTACTTGAGCATTATTTTTTATTTCGATCTTATTATTATAAATATCTTATCATTATAAATTATTAACTGCTCCTTTCTCAACTTCTTTTTTCATAAAATAATAGATACTATCATCAATAATAAATAAAAACAAAAAATCAATTAATCATTTTTCATTCCTTCATTTTTAAAAACAATCGTCGTGCAAAGAAAGTTGTGTGTGCGACTGTATTTTGGCAGCGAACGAAGCGTGATCTCTGCGCGGGAAGCATGGGTCAACTGACGAACCAATAGCGTGCGCGCACAGAAACACTGGCGGAGCATTCCCCCGTCGCGCCCCCTTCATACCACCAGTTTGATCGATAAATCGCTCACTGCGCAGATTCAAGGCCAGCGTTCTTTTTACGTGACGGGACCTGTACCTTATTTTAAGTTAGACCAGCAATAATACAACTGCGAAAACCGCATCCAATTTCAAGCAAAGGTTTTTGCGTCAACCGCGAACAAACATCCTCCGTGACATACAAACAAAAATAACAAAAACATAATTTTTGGCATCTATTGCTGATTTTCTTTAAATCAGCAATAGATGCCAAAATTATACAATTTTCTTAAATATCTTTAAAACACAGAAACCGCCGAATTACAAATTTTACCCGACTGCCGAAGGAGGTTTATGTGTTTATCAGTCTATGTATGTATGTATTTATGTTTGTTCCTATGTGGCATTGTAGAGACCAACGCGTTGGCCGATTTTGAACGTTAATCGATTCATCTTAACCCTGCGAGTACATCTGGTTTTGGTCAGTCAGCTCGCGAATATGTATCCTCCGACTGCACAGCATGATTTTGTTCTTATTTACGATTTTTAAGCAGTCGGGGTTTTTGATTTTTGAATTAGGTAACTTTTTTTAATATATATATAGATTATGAAATTCATACCATCCTGCTACAATGCTCGTGCCTTTTCTTTATGAGAAGATAAATGATTTTATTTCTGTAAGTTGGTTTGTACAAACACTTTTACATGTCGATCATATTTTTTAAACTAGATGAATTCAGCGTACTCTGAGAAGAAAGGCTGAAACAAACTCAGAGGTCACAGTCTCTTTTAAAGTCCAGACAAAATCTTGGTTAGATCATGTGAAGACCATGTAGACTGGTGTCTGAAATGGTCTTTTGAGAAAAGAACCAGCCAGATTGAGTGGACCTGTCCAGTCAGTGCACGCATTCGTCAATAACCGTGCAGCTCAACTCAGAATTTAAGAAGCCCAACGATTCGACGAACAATACCAAAGAAAGGACATTCGGGTAGGCCGCATAAACTACTCAAACTGCCAGACCATTATTAAAAACTAACTAAGATAAATAAAAATAATAAAGAATGATCCACATTCACAATAATTAAAATAAAATAATATAATACTTTAAAAAGTAAACATTCTTGGCATTGCATGAAAACAAAAAAAAAACAAAACAAAATTCACGGTGCAAAATATCTATACATACATACAAATAAATAAAATGTGTAATGTAATATCAAAATAACAACGTTTTATTGAATGCACGTGAAAGTATATACGGTACTAACAACAAATAAGCAATTTTTAAGATGTTTGTGTGTCAATCTGTTTGTTGCGGGTAATCCCCGAAACGGCTGGACCGATTTTGTCGGGACTTTCACTGGTAGATAGCTGATGTAATAACGAGTAACATAGGCTACGTTTGATCACGAAAAAATTCATAGTTCCGGCGGGAAACTAAAAAAATATATTTTTTTTTATGTGTTTGACGCGGACGAAGTCTCGGGCAACAGCCAGTAAAAAATATAAATTAATTGAAGCAGAAGATTTTTGAATTGGAAGAGGCCTTTGATCTGCAATGGGACAGTTACAGACTGGTATTATTATACCAAACCTCGCCCAACTCTTATGCCCAACCCCTTTAGGGCATATAGACATGGTGTTGACTCACTGTATGACGCAAATTGTGATACAATACATAGTCCATATGATGTCATTGCTATTGATTTTGCTATCAAAGCTGCATTGCTTTGTATTTTCCTTTTATCTAAAATTACCTCCATTGTTTAGATTTCCAATATTATTGTGTTGCGATAGTAATAAATATGCGCAATGATGCAAAATAATGAGCGGCCAGGTGTTCTGTTATGAAAACTGGTGTTTGTAATGAGTCAGAACCATAGATAGACTAGGTACTGTTTTAATTAAAAGAGATAATTAACCATACTGTCGCAATTAGGCAATATGATTCAGCTGTTATGAACTGCATAATAATTTTGTTAGTGATACATTTAGTCAGCGGCTTTGAACGCGTTAATGTCGAAAATTATCCCACCGGGAGGTAATTATCTAGGTATCTTATTGGTTATATTCTTCAGAAAGGTTAGGTGCGTAGTACTTATCGTGCGTGAATGACCAGGGGGTGACAATAAGCTCTTAGAGTAAGGTTGTTTTGAGTGTGCGTAAGGGACAGATGTATATGATCTGTCCCTTTTTTACAGTCGAACTATGATAGTTTTGACATGTCAGGGTAGGTAAACGAAGCAAAAGGAGTTTGTTAGGGTCGTAGGCAGGTGGCGTTCTGTAGTTTCTGCCTACCTACATAAAAAAAGGCTCTAATTTATGTATGAATGTGTGAAAATCCAAAAGCAAAAAGTAATTTAGTGTTAGATATGCTTACCCCTATTGAAAAATACTATTAATATTTATTAGAAAGGTGAAAGTGTGTTTGTATGTTTGTTACTCTTTCACGCAAAAACTAATGATCGGATCTGGATGAAATTTGGCACAGAGATTGATTATAGTCTGGAATAGCACGCTGGATACTTTCTTCGGGATAATATTCGACTTTCACGCGGGCGATGCCGCTGGCAAAAGCTAGTATACTAATAACTACGAAAATAAGTCTTGAAATGATGTTACACGTTTTCTTAATAATTCAATTATTATTTTTAACTCATATCAGGTCCAGATTCAACTAAAGATTCGTCGACGACGCGTGGCTACAAAGACTCGGCAAACATTCCGTGCAAGGACAAAGGATTCACCACAGACCTGAGTCTGATCGAACTGGAGAACAGAGAGCTAAGGATGAAGATCAGGCGCTTGGAGAAGGAACTGGCTGATAAAGTAAGTTCATCATCTTTCTGTCTTAGCATAACTACATGGACCAGTTCTGTGCACCTTGCATCCGGTGGCGGATGGATTCCCTCGTTCTTTACTGGTTTATTTGTTTACCTTAGAGAGAGTCAATCTGCTTCTGAACTCCTTCGACTCCGACAGCCATCTGCTCTGCGAGTCTCAGGTAAAGTAATTTGTAGTATATAGTCTCTCCCAAAGATTCCGCCGACATTGCAGGCACTTGCAAGGAGAATGCTTTTAATGCAGGCCTAAGTCTCATTGAACTGGAAAACAGAGAGCTAAGGATGAAGATCAGGTGCTTGGAGAAGGAACTGGCCGATAAAGTAAATTCATCTTTATCATTTAATTTAGCAGAAAGACGTCCACTAGTGGCATCGACATTCGACCGGAGTGTTTTGCTTCTCGCTTCCCGCGGGTTCCCCTGACTTTCACAAGAGGCGCTAGACAAGCGATATTCTATCATCTAGAGCGTGGCGATAGAGTAAGTCAAAAAGCCAAAATTGACAAGCGATACCGAAAAATCATGTGGCCAATCCCTTACATTTTGATATTTCGTCTATCACCTTCGTTGACATCCAATGTCTATCTCATACAGGGCCTAAACTGACACCAGAACCCATAGAATTTATCAGCCATTAACGTTCTGCAAGCCGTAAGAAAAGTTTGTTAGTTTTGGTACTTAGGTCTTTTTCAAAGATTCTAGCAGCATACCATGCAAGGAAAACGCCGTAGTAGTAGTAGGGACCACCGTTTCCGCTCTTAGACTCCCATTCGGTCCGTTGTGCGTGAGGGTACTAGCTAAGGGTTTAACGCAAAACGCGCACCTCGCAAAACACGAACTTCGCAAAATAGCACCTCCCAAAATAAGCACATCCCAAAATGAGTGTGCATTCCATCACATCATCTGCCTAGCCTTTTTCCCAATTATTGTTGGGGTCGGCATCCAGTCTTACCGGATTCAGCTGAGTACCAGTGTTTTACATGGAGCGACTGCCTATCAGACCTCCACAACCCAGTAACTGGGTAACACGATACCCCTTGGCAAGACTGGTGTCAGATCTCAGGCTTTGACAACCCGTAATGACTGTCAAAGATCTTCAAATGACAGCCCAACAGGGACAGGGACCAACGGCTTAACGTGCTTTCCGAGGCACGGAGTACTCGGACTCGGTATGTTGAAATAGTCACCCATCCACGGACCAACCTCGTCAAGCGTTGCTTAACCTTGAAGATCGACCCGTGCGGCTGTTATTATTTAGCCACGAGCTCCTCCGAGTGTGCATTCCATCACAATGGGCCAAAACAAAATCGTTCGCTTACAACATTCCCTCTATTCTTCCGCACGATTCCCAGCACGACAACAGTAAACAAGCAATCACGCTCGGGAAATGCTTTACTACGTCATCCCAGCACACGTCAGCCAAACACACGACATAAGCACTCCAGCCATTCAGTGCAACATACTGCGCATCGCATACGTCCGCATGGGCAACACCATATAAAATATCTCAGTCTGATAGTGTAACAAAACAGAGAGCTCCAAGGGATAACAGACGCCTGGAGAGGAACTGGTTGATAAAGCAAGTTCATCATCATCAATCCGTCTAAAAACATCCACTGCTGGACATAGGCCTCCCCAAGCGTCGCCACATCGATCCGTTCTATGCATCTCGCAGCCGGCCGATTGCCCCGACCTTCACCTACAAAGTAATATAATTATTTTTAGTTATGGGAGCATGTCATTTTGCAATGACTCAAAACTGTTTTACCTGTTATAAATATTGTATTTTATTTACTTATTCTTCCCCATTTTTGATAAACTTGTGTCAATGTGAATTTCTGAGCCATGTCACGTACTTATGAGAAATGATATGAATCATCACTCATCGAACTCATCATTCATTGACGTCTGCTTCAATGCGACTAGACTTACTTAGCATCATACCAGGTTAATTTTCAATAAAAAATATCAATCAAACAACGGTTTATGCAAAAATCAACTTCCAAAAAAGTAAAAAAAAAAACAGCCGTCCAGTAAATTTTTGGCCACATTAACACGGCAACATGTACTGAACGGCTGTTTTTTAGGGTTCCGTACCCAAAGGGTAAAAACGGGACCCTATTACTAAGACTCCGCGGTCCGTCTGTCTGTCTGTCACCAGGCTGTATCTCATGAACCGTGATAGCTAGACCGTTGAAATTTTCACAGATGATGTATATCTTTTGCCGCTATAACAACAAATACTAAAAATATAATAAAATAAATATTTAAGTGGGACTCCCATACAACAAACGTGATTTTTTTGCCCTTTTCGTGATAATGGTACGGAACCCTTCGTGCGCGAGTCCGACTCGCACATGGCCGGTTTATTTTTTCTATTTTTGGAGTTACATTGATACTTAATTCCTGGAAAAATTTAGCTAGTCATTGAAAATTATCCTGTTATAATAATAATACTCGACTTCGAAATGCTAGTGTAGCCAATGACACTCAGACCATAATAAAGAATCAATTCAAAACTGTTCTCTAACATTAATTTGCAACTAGGTTGATGCAAATCTCCCTGACCCCCGTTCATCTAGTTGTAAACTGTACTGCAGAGTAGACATTAATTAAAATTGGAGCTACGGTGGAATGGAACATACATAAAAATAAACAAACACACTTAAATAAACTGCTAAAATTATAACTATTACTTTTTCCATACCTGTAAAAAATCAATGAGACTATCATAACTTTATTGCAACGTGCGTAATGATTATATTCCATACCGATGAAAATCTGCAGCCTTATTGTGTAATGAATTCGGTAAGGTGAAGGGTCTTTCCCTATAGTATGAAAAATCTACCAATCACATGCGAGATGAAAGACGCGCTGGGATTTCCGTCTATGTGATTGTTGATTTTTTATACTCTTTGCCTTGTCGAATTCATTACGCAGTTAGGCTGCTGATTGCCGTGTTTGCGCACTAAAATATCTCCTGCGTACACGGATAATCTCCGTTGAGTTTGGCCACCGTGACTAAATATCGGTCGGAAGCTTTTTTAAATCTTTTCTTCTGTTATTCAGGAGGCAGAACTAGCAATGGCCCGTTCCCGCTACCTGTCCGACCTGTCCAGCGTGTCTCCCTCACGTCGTGGTGACGTGGACCACTACCGCCAGGCCGCCATGCAGGCCGAGAGACTGCTGGAGAGCAAGGAGGCCACGTACAGGCAGCAGATCATGAGGCTGGAGACACAGGTAATGTAGTAGACCCCAGTATCCGCACATAGACTCCCATTCGGTCCATTGTGTGTGGGACACAGGTATATTACTGCATTCAAGGCGATTGGCTACGGAAAAAACCACTAAAACCTCACAGATGGTTACGGTTTTTATAACCAAGGCTACACTGTTTGTTTATTTGTAAGCGTGACTGTTGGTCCTGGGTTCAATTCCTGAGCCAGCCAGTGTTGAATTGCCTTATTAATAATTCGGAGACGAAATAAACTCGTAGTCTGGATGCTCTGGCAATAGGTTCTACATGGTCTTCTGTGGGTTTAGCAGATCTAACAGAGATGTAACATTCTTAAGGTTGCCCTTGTCGATCATTGTTCCATACAAACGTATTCTGACGATTACTCCACTGTTTGACGATTGTACGGGCATCTAAAAAATTATATAATTTTTTCATTATTATCTAGCCCTGTATGTAAACAAAAAAGTAAACAAAATATATATTTAAAAATTATGAGCGTCGAAAGTTACATATTTCAACACTAATTTTAACGCAACTTTGAGCGCAAATAAATACCATAAGAAGAAGGAAAATCGCAAAACAGTGAACATACAGGAATATATTAGTAGTTCAACAATGGAAATAATTTTATTTTGAACAGATTCATTTAGTAGGTTTTTCATGATATCCATACTCCCAAAGGCCTGTTTATAAAATTTCGCGCTTGTTTTTCTTCTAAATCATCATCCATTTCGTTACAAATTTGCAAAAGTGTGTATTCGTACGCGAACTAGCTTTTTATTACTCATCACAGCATCTATCTCTTGTTTACACAACAACAGTGTTGTCGGATGAGATAGCATGAATTTTAACCCCGCCCACAAAATAGTTCGTGTCGTCGACTAGGGCAACCTTAACGCAGTCATACTATTTACTTATAGTTCTTATTGATGTTATATCTACAGCTCTAATCTTAACCTTAAAACTACCTCTACCCCCCAGGCTTCTCAGCTCCGCTCCCAGTTAACAGCAGAGATCCGACGTCGCCAGGCATACATCGCGCGCAGCGGGCGCGCCGCCAGGGATGTGCAGCGACTACGCTCTGCATTGGGAGACTCACTGAGGACTGTGTCACAGGTAACATCATGCTGAAATACACAGCACAAGTTGTTTTTTTTTTTTTTGCCCTACACTGGGATTATTTTCCTGTATCGTGTGTGCGTTTACAAACCTATAAACTCACATACACAACACCCAGAACTATCTGTAGATCATACAAATATTTGTTCCGTGCGGGAATCGAACCCGCGACACGCAGCGCAGCAGGCAATCGCTCAACCACTGCGCCAACCGTGCGCCCAATGACATCTACCAACCCGCACTGTGTCCACGTCGTGGATCACAGAGAGGAAGCTTGTTTACCAGCAGTGGGCAAATTATAAGGCCGATGATGATGATAACTCAGCACTAAATTATACGAAAAAAAACCTGTGCCTACCTGTGCTCATATTACAAGGTCCGGGTTACTAAGTGGTTATGTGGGAGATAATATCCACTAAAAACTGTGACGTGTGTGGCTACATCAGCTTTTATAGCGGCCACGAAAACGAATTTATTCCGTGACCACTGAAGCGTTGGTCATGTACCTGGTCTGCAGTACTGATACTGGCATTGTCCAGTACCCAAAGACTGGTGATGTCCCGCTAAAAAGACCGTGATCTCGTACTCTTCGGAAGTCGTGAATTCCTAAACAACGTATTCAAAGCGTAGTACATTATTTCTTTAGAGAGGTGGGAGGCAAGCAAATAAGAAATGGTAGGATTATCTCACATGTTCCATCCCACAGATATAAACCTAACTAGATGACGCGATTGTATGTACTTCGCGTGTCAAAAAACGGAGTAAAATTACGATCAGTGTTCGTAGTTTGAGCTTTTCATTTAGCATTATCGGACCTGGAAATCCACCGAATTCTGGAAAAATGCCTTTTTATGCTATATTGAGCTGCAAAGAATGTATAGAAAAAGTAGGCCGAGGCATTGGAAATGTTTTCTTTCATTGGTAAGCAAATTTGTTTTAAAATTGTGTGAAGAAGTGGCGCGCTTGGTTTTCATACAGATGGAGGGACTTGCGTTATATCTAGTTAGATTTATGTCTGTGTTCCATCCTCATATAAAATCGCCTCTATCGTTGGTATTCCTGCAATGTCTATGCCGAAATTATGATGTTGATGACAGACATACAAGGCGGTTTGGTAGTTACTATTCAAACATTGTTGTACCATATTTTTATCTGCAAAAAAACTCGTTGAAATCAGACTATACCGCAATACAATCGGTCAAAATCAAACAAAGATAACAAAATATCTTATCTGTTGAACTTCAGACAGACATAATAAATAACTTGATGAAGTAGGTTATCTCGATAATTATGTTAACATTTTTTCTGATATCTAAAATAGAAAAGGGACTGAGAATATGCCATAACTAGCTTCTACCAGCGGTTTTGCCCGCGTGAATGTCGAAAATTATCCCGACGGAAGGTTTTTTTTTTGCTAGCCGCCTGCATAAATATAATTTGAGAAAAAGATAGGTACATGTCTTTTTTTTTGCTAGCCGCCTGCATAAATATAATTTGAGAAAAAGATAGGTACATGTTTTTTTTTGCTAGCCGCCTGCATAAATATAATTTGAGAAAAAGATAGGTACATGTTTTTTTTTGCTAGCCGCCTGCATAAATATAATTTGAGAAAAAGATAGGTACATGTTTTTTTTTGCTAGCCGCCTGCATAAATATAATTTGAGAAAAAGATAGGTACATGTCTTTTTTTTTGCTAGCCGCCTGCATAAATATAATTTGAGATAAATATAGGTTTTTTTTTTTTTGCTACCCGCCTTCATAAATATAATTTGAGAAAAAGATAGGTACATGTTTTTTTTTGCTAGCCGCCTGCATAAATATAATTTGAGAAAAAGATAGGAACATGTTTTTTTTTGCTAGCCGCCTGCATAAATATAATTTGAGAAAAAGATAGGTACATGTTTTTTTTTGCTAGCCGCCTGCATAAATATAATTTGAGAAAAAGATAGGAACATGTTTTTTTTTTTGCTAGCCTTAATTGTCCCATTCCTGGGCATAGGCCTCCCCCCATTCCTTCCATCACTTTCGGTGCTGTGCTTCATCTCAAGGAAGCCATCCAACGCGTTCCGCCATCTTCTCCTTCGTACATGAATTAATACCGTATTTAAAACCGGCCAAATGCGAGTCGGACTCGAGCACGAAGGGTTCCGTACCATTATCGCAAAAAACTTGAAAAAGTCACGTTTGTTGCATGGGAGCCCCACTTAAATATTTATTTTATTCTGTTTTAGTATTTGTTGTTATAGCGGCAATATAAATACATCTTCTGTGAAAATTTCAACTGTCTAGCTATCACGGTTCATGAGATACAGCCTGGTGACATAGACGGAACGCGGCGTCTTAGTAATAGAGGGTCCCGTTTTTACCCTTTGGGTACGGAACCCTAAAAACAGAAACAAAAATGGGGCAACAAATGCCATCATTCACTACAGCACATTTAGTGCTGTTATCAACCATAATAATACTAGATAGGGCACGAATCGGAAACATTTCATCGCAAGCACGATAAGTAGAGAAATAGTTTCCAAGAATTATTTCATGAACGGGTTTAAACAATCGCAGTATATTGTCATGATTATCCTGTTTTCGTCTCTATCTAAAAATGGTTACAGTTCTGTTGTTACGCATAAGTACCTGGGCAACCGAGCTCTGCTCGGGTGAAAATAGAGAAAACGACGTTTTCTAATAAAAGACTTTTATACAAAAAAATACTACCGACTTCCAAATAAGAAAACTAGAAAGTGATAAATAACTTTATTTTTGGAAGTCGGTGTCTTTGGTAGGTACCAAATTTATAAGTTATGGACACCGACTTCCAAAAATAAAGTTATTTTTCACTTTCTAGTTTTCTTATTTGGAAGTCGGTAGTATTTTTTTGTAAAAAAGTTTTTTATTTTTCACTTTTTAGTTGTACCTACCTAATAAGGAAGTAGTTAAGTAAGTACCTATAACGACAGAATAGATTACCCGAATAACATGCAACTTGAATATAAACTGTGAAATGAGAGATCTGCATACCCCTTTCGAGCGTACTGGCGTGATTTTATGTTATGATATGGTATAAACAATAAACAGACATGCGATTGCAGCAATCCCGAGAGACGTGCCGTTATTTATTGAAGAGTTATGTTGTATATCTCCGAACTTCTTCATCAGATCTTCACCAAATTAAAATGGGACCAATTTCGGCATATACTCTTTCAAACAAAAAAAGAATTTTCAAAATCGGTCCACAATTGACGGCGATATAGGTGAACATACATAAAAAGAAACATACATAATGTCGAACATAGAACCTCCTCCTTTTTTGGTAAGTCGGTTAAAAATGGAACCTCGCTAGATCGATTTATCGCCCCCGAAACCTCGAGAAGAATTGCTCGTTTATAGGTATTAGATATATTAGATTTAGGTAACATTCATTTAGATTTAAAAGATTTAAAACTGAAACATAACGTGATATTTGTTAAGCGTAGAAATACTGTTAATCTTTATAATAAATATTGATTTATTTGTAAATGATATACTACTAATATTACAGGTGTGAAGGTCTATATGTTTCGATGAATCAATTACTCCTTAACGTCTAAACGGATTTGGATATCAGGAGCAGGTATATCATGATCTAAATCAGGGCATAATATACTCTTTTTACCCTGGCAGTACTTTCCCGTTGCATTATTTTTTACTTTCCCGTTGCATTTTTTTAAGTCGCTGGTAAAGACTAGTAAATTCCTTATAGGTGCATTCTATTGTTGCTCATGGTTTATGTTGTGTCGCAATTTCTAAGTAAAGCCATTGAATAACACATTCTTCATAAAAACCCAATTACTGCAGTCTAGGTTTGAGTAAAACCCATGTAATAAATACTATTAAACTAACATGTTTACCAAAGATAATGACGTCGGTCCCTATGTCACAATAAAAGGAAAATAAACCAGATGCGCACGATTCTGCGCAGTTCCATAACTAAGGGGAATCAGACTCAATACTGTTATATTATACCTAATTGCGGAAAATCAACTTCCCCTAAATGATATTAATTTTCGATTGAATGAATTGGTTTGGTTAATTAAATCAAAACATATTTTAAAACTGGATGAGATCAGTGTTTCCTATCCGAATACTTTGAGAGTGGTCAAACGCGAACTTATCAATAAATTAAAAAAATACAACGTCGGATCATGTGAAGACCATGCGGTACCATGGATAGCTGATGATCTTTTTTGAAAAGAACCCGTAGACATGTCTAGTCAGTGCACGCGCGGGTTACAAATCGGGTAGCTCAATTAAGAACTTAAGGAGCTCAATGACTCGTCGAACAATATCAAAGACAAGTCATTTGGGTAGGCCACATTAAGTGCCTACAACCGCTTTAGTGCCGTAAAAGGTTACTCTCTAAAGCATACTCCTTAGTAACGGCTGGGTTAAAATGTTTGAAAAAAATATCTTGTATCAATTTTAAATATATATATATATATCTAGTCAAATACATTGAAACAAAGTTTTTTTCGTGTAACAAATAGTTTTACTTTAAAAAATAATTAACAACACGATATTTTTTCGCAACTTTTGGAAACTCCTCCAAAACGACTTGGATGTTTAAAAATATTTTTGCACAGAAAAATTGATGGCTGGAATTTCTTCATAACCATATGTAAATCAAATAATATTTTGCAAACAAAACTGTTCAAAAGGAGATTTAAGATAATTTCAGTAGGTACCTACTGCGTTAACATTGGGGCGTATATATCGCCTTAAGTTTCGACTCAAACTGCCAAACAAAGAAACGTAAGACTCAAAAAATACAAATAGCATTGTAATTACTAATTACACCACACTTAAGTTAATACCTAAATGTTTTAATCGGGAATACTGGAACTCTGTACCGACCTAGTAATAATTATGTACTTGATCTGCGAATCCTTAATATTACAAAATAAAGGCGCTATTTCCATGGCTAATTGTTTCCACAAGCGGTTGCCGTAGCTAGCTACTAAGGTAGGTACCGATGAAACCCACCTTGCTATTGAAAATAATCAAAGAGGAAAAAAAAACATGAATAGTATGTGTGTAAATGGGGTTTATCTGTTTTATAATTTAACTGTTTTTCCTGTAATTGTATCAAATATAGGTACCGCTCCGGTATAACATTGTTGTTATTCCATCACTCATCCATCATGGAATATTTGTGGCTAAGCCACAAATATTCCATACGTACCTAATTTGATGGCCGAATACCGTTACTGAAACAAAACTATTGTTTTATGACAATAGCTTAGCGTCAGCAAGTTTCATTGAATACCTTGAATACCCAGGCATGGGTTTATACCTTACAAGACACATCACACTATCACACAAATATTATAGAGGCGAAAGTTTGTGAGTGTGTGTGTTGTATGTTTGTGACTCCTCCACGCTCAAGCGGCTGGACGGATCTGTATAAAATTTGGCACAGATATAGGTTATAGACAGCATTAGCACATAGGATACTTTTTATACCGGGAATATGTTCCCTCGGGCTAATTTTCGACTTCCACGCGGGCGAAGCCGCTGGCAGAAGCTAGTATTTCAATAAGTACAAGTAGTACACACAACGTTTTGGGTATACTTTCATTGAGCATACAGCTAAGGAGTGGAATTCCCTGCCGAGCCTCTGTTTACCTATAACTACAACATAGGGGTCTTTAAGTCAAGAGTGAATAGGTTTCTTCTAGGCAAACTTCATCGTCAAGTCAACCCACATCATCGCTTAACATCATGCGAGATAGTGGTCAAGCAAGAGACAAGTGGTCAAGAAGATTTTTTATTTAATATAGGCTCGCGCTTGACCACCATCTCACCTGGTGGTAAGCGATGATGTGGTCGACAATGGAACACGCTTGCCTAGATGTAACCTATTCACTCTTGACTTAAAGACCCCTAGACTGTAGCTATCTGGAAACACAGACTCCGGCAGGGAATTCCACTCCTTAGCTGTACGCATAATAAATGCTGGGCGGAATTAGATCATGCAATTCCATCGCACACTCTCCGAAATGTAATCGATAAAAAACCGATAAGCTGGCAACTCGGCGACGATGTTCAAGGCTCTGGAGCTTTGACTTAACCAGTGCCTCATCGCCGATGAGCCTCTTGGCCCGCTTTTCGATCGACTCTAGTGCATCAAGCTGATATTTGGCAGATCCGTCCCAGAGATGAGAACAGTACTCCATGCATGATCGAACTTGCGCTTGATACAAGCTGAGCAGCTGTCCTGACCTTCTCACCTTTGTAAGGATCCCCAGCTTTTTGGCAAAAACAAAAACCCGACTGTTAAAAAATAATTAACTGAAAAGAGAAAAACAAGTAGGTACTAGGTATAATTTAAACATTAAATATTATGAGGTGCTGCTAGCGGTGACAAACGAAGTTTTGGTAGGTTTTCTATAATCTTTGTTTGTCCCCGCCTGCAGCACCTTATAACATAATAGTTAGTTTCAGGGAAAATTTTAAAATTCGAGAAATACTGAAAGTGCTCTTCTCTATTACCTAGTTAGGATTTCTGTATGAACTCAGTTTGGAATAGAAAGGACGTCTGTTGGATCAGCTAGAAGAGAAAAAAAATAAAAAAAATATAGGTTTTGTTTATTGTCTTAGGCAAAGGTTCACAATTTGGATTAGTGACTTAAAAACTTAGTAGGTACAATGAAGTTGTCAGAGGGTTCCTTTGCAGCCGAGCTAGGTGTGCCTGTATTTCGGCAAGTAGGATTATAGTAGGTATCTACGTGCCTAAACATACCTAAGGTTCCTTATTAAGTAAAGTAGTTCGTAAGGCTTGCAATGGTTTAATTTTTTACAGAATGACCTACATCTGTTAATTCCCTACTTAGAACCATTCATCGCCTCTTAGGGCGAGATTCATAAACCGCACTTTGAATTTTGTTTATTAATTAAGTAGCGCTTTACAGGAATATGAACATTATACTCATAATTGTGTAAAGCTATTTTTCGTATTACCCTTGTTCATATTTGATTATACGAATATGGACATAAAGGTAATAAGAATAAGCTTCATATGCATATGAACGCTGACTTTACTTAATAAAATCAAGCCTATTGGTCTCGCCCTTAGTACGAATGGATGTAACTTGTATTTGTAATTCTATATTTAATTAGAAGCTGAGATATGTTTCAGGGAAAATAACTGGACCATGAACAATTACGTTATGACGTCAATACAATTACGCATTATTTACTCTATGAGTGCCAATTAAACGTAAATATAGGTACTAAAACTACTACAGTTTCAGGAACTTAATAAAGTCATAATTTTCCCCCGCAAAAGCAATATTGAACTTTGCGTATTCATAACTTGTTTTTCGAAGGTAAGATAATTTTGCTGCATTACAAAACTGTAACCACAATTTTTAAAGGAATGTGTAGGGTTGTTTTTACCCGACTGCCGAAGGAGGGTAATGTGTTTATCAGTCTTTGTATGTATGTATGTTTGTTCCTATGTGGCGTACTAGAGACCAAACGCGTTGGCCGATTTTGATGATTCTTACGTCAATCGATTCGTCTTAATCCTGCGAGTGTCACTGGCTACATTAAAATTGGAAAAAACAAAAAAAATTGGCGATTTCAAAAATATAAAACACTTATATGTTTAAGTGTACCTAATTCTAAAAAAAATAACTAAAAAGTTGTAAATAAAAAAGTTAATTAGAAAATCAAAAAACCCGACTGTTTTTTGAGTTTGCTTTTCAAGCAGTCGGGTTTTTTGATTTATTAATTAACTTTTTTATTTACAACTTTGTAGTTATTTTTTTTTAGAATTACATACATTAGGTACTTCACTTACGGTTAGGTTCTTCATACCTAATTGGTTAACTCTTAAAAAAACCGAATTTGGCACTTAAATAAAGCCCTTAAATGTAGGTACAAGGCTAATATATTTTCAAATCCATTTATTTTATTACAACCAACCGTCAAATAAGATAAAATTGCAAAGCAATATATGTATGTTGTCTTCCTACACGATGTCTATAATGTCGTTGGCTATGGTAATCAATGCAAGACATCTGAATGCATTATGTATTCGGGTTCCAGTTTCCGGTTCTCCAGGCTGCTAATAATGTACATCATAGTATTTAAATTAGCTGCAATTTAGCGTTATTTAGTCACGTTGAAATTGCATCCTTTAAGAACGTTGCAGGGAATTATAAACTCCATAAGTAGAAATTAGAATTTTTACTATTTTGTCTGATGACTGGGAATGTGGCCCAGTTATGTCCAGCAACTGCTGTACCTACTTACGCTTTAATGAATTAGACTAGGCATTTAACTAAAAAAACTTAATTATTAAACGACAAGATACAACATATGCAACTGGGCTTTAATGGAGTAGGTAGGTAGGTAGTAGAAATTGCTGTGTTTAACCACCGGCGACTTCCACATTACCAGTAGGTCTTGGTTAAACACGTTGGAGTGGAGGCAATAGAATCTACCTCTAAGAGTCACCTTTAATTGATTCATCAGTTGAATAAGAGGAATTAATTGCTGTAATTCTTGAGATGATGTCTCATACAGTCATACTATGTAGGTATCACTCGGACTATGCAGACATTTTTGCTCGATTACGCGCGAGGAAAACTGCGAATGAGCGAATGAAGAATGTTCTAATTAGAATAAGTGCCTAGAACAAGTACGATATATGTACGTAGGTAGGTACTGCAAACATTAATTAACAGAATGGAGTGTAAGCCTTTGTTGCTATTGGATCGGTTTACACACGCAAATAATGTTGCTACCTACCTACCTGTAACACAGAATAAACCAGTATCTAGGTACCAATACAATCAATAGTTACCTTATATATATAGTTTTTGTTTCTGATTTGTGGCTGTATTTCATCACACATCACATCATCAGCCTATTAATGTTCCCAATGCTGCGACACATGCCTCCTCTCTGTGAGAGGGAATGGGCCGTAATCCACCACGCGTGCTCAGTGCGGGTTGGTGGATGTCACATGTCTTCGAATTTTTGGTTCTAGGACATGCCGGTTTCCTCACGATGTTTTCCTTCACCGTTTTGAAAGCAGCGGTGATGAAATAATTTGCTGTATTTAGGATAGGGTTTTTCATTTACCTACTACAGAATATCTTAGCAGTGGTAGATGACCAAATAGTTGCAGCTCCTACTTACACCTCGGCCGTGGGTTTGAGCCCCGGTATACACTTCGTAATATTTACTGGCCCACTCATGAAGAGAGAAGGCCTTGGTCCCACTCCCACCCAACAGTTCAGTGTTAGATAATTGAGCCGCCTCTGGGAACCCCACAGGCCTCTGACTTGGCTATTTCAGACTTCTATATAAGTCCAGCAGCCTTATTGCGTAAGTGCGCAAAGAAGTTGAACTCTATCCAACCGACCAAATCGACCAATCACATGCGAGATGAATGACGCGTTCGTTTTGTGTGATTGGCCGATTCGGTCGGTTGGATAGAGTTCAACTTCTTTGCGCACTAACGCAATAAGGCTGCAGGTTTCCTGACGATGTTTTCCATCACCGTTGCCTGTGATGTCCAAGATAAAATAAGAGAGTAGGTACAGTTAGGAATTTGAAAAAGTCACATTGATACTTGCCCGGATTTGAGCCTACGATCTCAAGCACGAAATGCGAGGTCTTGGCCACTGGGTCACCACGACATACAGTGTCCCAGTCCCAACAGTGCGAACATTATATGCTGATTATGCTACCCAGGATCATGGTGCCTTCCTAAGGTGCCCAAGTTTTATAGCCATCATTCTAACAAGTATAATTTTCATCCCAGGACCCAGCACTGGACTCGTACACCTTGGAACACGAAGCTCGCAAGTTGGACAGCACGCTCACCCACAGCCTGCCGCCGCTCAACGACAGCTACGACTCGTCCAAGTAAACATCGGCGCGGCATCAACGAATATTTACCAATAACGAGCTACCGCCGCTCGAGCATTGTGGAAAAACAATAGGAATACAGATGGTGTAATTTATAACCAGCCGTGTAGTTTCAAGTTTCTATTATAGCAAAACTGCGGCTGCGGTGTGTTAAATTAGCTGATAAATTGACACAATAGATGACAGCAGCGCTATTCCTATCCTCCAAATTGATTGTCATCAGTATTTCAAGTCACTGTGCTGACTATTTTTAATCTTGTTCAAAAATTCCAAAATGTAAATTGGATAGCAACGGCAGCACAAATATGGTATGGACTCGCGAGGGCGAGTATTTATGACAAATACATTCTGCAACCTTCGAGTCAAAAACAGTCCTTATTCATGATGGACCAAAATGTTGAAAGTTGTTACGAAATTGTTAATCAGTCAAAGTATTGCTGTAGCATTGTACTTATCGGTACACTAGTGACGTCATCACTGCCTGTGTCATATCGGATGCATGTTTATTAATTTCATTTGTTCGACATGTGAGTTGTATTCGACACCAGATGTCAGAAGTTTGAGATGAATCTATTTGGAATGTTGGATGTTTTAAATTAGTAGGTAGTTCTAATGACCGAATTTTAAAGATTCTTCTTGGTAGGGGTAATGCACGAATTCACGAGTAATTTAGAAGTGTATTTGTCATTTAGCAATGATTTGTTTGATAACACGCATGAGTCAATGCGTCTTGAACGATGATTCACACCGAGGTCAGTTCAAAGACCGGAAATATGGAGGAAGCGATTTTTTTAATGCCAATGACTCAGTAAAATCTAGTTTAGTAGTGATATTATGTGTAAATGTGTGGACAGTATTTTTTTTCTAGTCTATTCGAATTTTGTGATGTTTTCATTATTTTTTGGAAGAATATTACTGTTGACAAGCATTATATTTTCTTAAAAGGTCGTGATCTAAACTCAATGTGTTTTATATTTTTATTTATTTAAGTAAAAGAATAAAGCCATGATCTAATTAATACTATACAAAAAAATACAGAAACTGTGCCAAGGAGTTTGGCGAGTTTTTAAGTGAATTGTCTAATGAGACATCACCTGTAAAGCCATTATCGGGCCTCAACGTAAATTGGTGGTAGCATTGTTTCATTATGTTAACTTGTCTAGTCATTTATGTTTCACGGCCTCAAGTAATAGTATATATAAAGCCTAAATATAAATACTATGTACTTTATTATTGTCATTTAATGTTCCTCATGTATCCAGATTAAATATTAAAACGTAGTTATTTACAACTTTGTGTCCATTACATCATTGTTTTTGTTAGAATACGTCATCCGTATAAATTAATACACGTGTTCATAGAAACATAATTATAATGTGAAGATTTCTTAGTTTGATATAATATCTATTGTGTGATTATGCAAATTTTTATATTAAATATAAGTAACAACCACCTGTTCTAGTCATGATAGTATTAATAAGACTAACGGCAAACGATTCCGTCCGGGACTATGCTCTAATTACAATCTATGTGTAATAACAATTGTATCGACACCTAGGTACTTATCACGTTTTCCGCCTCAACGACTTATGAATATATTGTTTAAAATAGTATCATAATAACAATATTTAATTCAATTTATCTACACTTTACACAAAGGAAAATAAAGCGGTTCCCCGAAAATCCCACAAACATTTCAATCCCAACTGTACTGTGTAACAATCCATTGTATTATAACATGTTTTGTATTAAACACAAAGTTTATAAAATACGTGTAAGTTTCACTTCACGCTTTATCGTCAAGGGGGCGAGGCGGCTTAGCTATCACTATTTTATTAAGCATGAATAAATGACGCGGAAAGCGTTATCATAGCAATTTTGAGTATTTATCAAAAAACAAATTGTCCTGATAAGTGTAGTATTGGATTATTATTACATTAGTTAGTAAAAAGGGCAGTAACAAACAATGCTCTTCGCTAACATTTGACCCTGCTGCAACTCACTAGATAAGCGCGTAGACGGGCTCGGGGCGCCCTGATAAAAATGGTTCAACACCATTTCATTACACTATCTATTTCGTCGGCTATCGGCACGACACAGTAGACAACCCTGTTGTATGTAGATTCACATTCCCACCCGCTTATTACTTCCAATTAACGACTTTACAGTATTTACTATTAAGATATTATTTCGAACGTCGCACGCGCCCCATAGTGGGCTCGATCTATGTATGAGACCTTGTTACACACCATGGGGTGTGTCAATAGAAAACTAACGCAACTGTAATCCAACACTTGATTTGCATCGTAGATTAGATTGCTTAGTTATCAAGTTTATAAGTAGATATTAAGTTAGGCGTATTGAGTTCGTTTCCACTGGACTGTGTCAATTCTTATGTTACTAGAATATCGACATACGCCCGCCACGTCACACTGCCATACATAAGTTTTATCATAATTATACCTAATGTTTAGTTAGTCCCTATAGAATTAAGTATAGACACGTTTATGTAACTTTTTTACACTCATAAGTCAATAAAATAGATGTAGATGGTAAATGGTTGTTTCAATTAATTAAATTCCATTAAAATTCCGAGCCAATTGACGTTTATTTGATAGTCGGTGGGGTACCGGCGGCGTGCCGAGTGGCCGCGGGCCTGGGATGTGACTCATCGCGACCTCGATTGACATCACGGGAGCGCCGCGCCACACGCGGGGGGGACAAAACATACCCCAAACGATAATATTTAAAATTGGTTTTATTGATGCAAAAAAAAGAAATTAATAGATTATTGTACATGTCCATTATTGATTGAAAAGATAAAATATACAAGTTCTTAATTTTCACAATATATATAAAAATATAATTCAACTCAGATCAAAGTCATATCCAATATCCTTGTGCAGTAAATCTTACATGTTAACAGAAAAGAGAATGGAGGAAACATCTAATTCCGTAACAATATTTGAACACCTATATAATATTACGTTTAACAAAGTTCTAGCAGCAAAACATAGGTTGATAATTTATATTTAAATGAGCCAGTAATCATAAAACTTTAATCCATTTACAATAACGATAAATTTCTTATTTCTCAATTTCGTAGGTTAGGGGTTATAGTATGGTGGCCTGAGTGTACATCAAAACACAAGGCATAGGGCACCACCATTATTACACTGGAGACTCTAAGGTCGCAGGGTGCAATCACCTAAGGCTCTCTAATATTTGTTCAAAAGTTAAAGTCCTAAATGGCTTCACATTATTAACTTTTCACTTGATACATTTGAATTATATAACAAGACAATAATATATTCTGAAAAAATTTAATGTATCCTTAATTCATATATTTAAACATTACATACTGGGTCAGGCCTTCAGGGCACATCACCAGGTCTTTTCGGAGCCTGCTTCAACTTTCACACAGCTGTTCAGAAGTTTCAGGCCCTTCCTTTATCAGTATGATTAGATAATAACTACTAAATGGTAAACTATATCTATATTAGGTTCAGACAGATAAATATATATTTATTTATTTATATATAACTATAAATGCAGTCATGTCAACATGTAAACCATTTCGATGAAGTAGTATACATAACGGTGACACTACAACGGGGCCTTGAAAGATAATTTCATGGTAAATAAGTACCTACATGCACTCATTTTCCTGTTCAATTAAATTTCAGAGGACTGTCTGTACCTAATATTGTTAATATTATCATTAAAACAAAAATATTTTTAGTTGCTTTTCATATATTTGAAAATCATATTTGAGAAACAATGAGAAGTACATCGTAGAAGAGCATTTAGAGTGAAGTAGTGCCATGTTATAGATTATTACTGGAATGAACATTGATGAAGTCAGTATTGTCACAGGATGTCCAACAACATACTCCTCATAGCCTCAAAATAAATGAATGTTTATACTTACATCAAGTAGTTTTAAATTTATAACCATTTACAACTTCTGAACCTAACAGCATCCACACAATACAATTGGAATTTCTAGAGTGAAACACACAGAATCGTTGAATCTATCTTTGAATATTATATCTATCAAAATATAGATCAGAAGGTTTGAGAGACACATTGTATGGATTGGTATTTGGATACAATCCATAACGCTCTGTGGATTTTCCACGAGTGCAGCAGCACGCCATCACATAACTCAACAAATGCACAATCCTGAAATGCTACAGGTATATTACCAAGCAATGATGCTCAACACCCGACCTAGATAACTTTGGGAACAGTCGAGAGCCAAATCCGGGTACCAGAAGTCTTTCAAATTATTAAATATTTTAAACCTAGACGTTTCGGAGGCTCCAGCGACATCCTTACAGAATGTGACATTTTGATTTTTTAGGTCTTTCACTTTTGATAGGTGTTCTCCTGTTGATTTGACGAACTAAGTCGAAGAACACATCGTTCACGTGTATTTTGGCTTTTGCCGAGGTCTCCATGAAGGAGCAGTTGAAGTGGCGTGCGAGATTGCTTCCTTGTTCTTTGCCAACCACGCGTTCCGCTTCCAGGTCAGTCTTGTTGCCGACCAATACCATAGGCACGTCGTCTTTATCCTTCACCCGCAGGATTTGCTCCCGTAGGTCTTGCAAGTCGTTGAACGTTGATTGTGCGGTGATCGAGTACACTAAGACGAATCCTTGTCCGTTTTTCATGTATAAGTCTCTCATCGCTGTAAATTGCTCCGTACCAGCAGTGTCCAGTATTTCTAGCATGCATTGTAGACCGTCAACTTCCACCTGTTTCCGATAACTGTCCTCGATGGTGGGGTCGTATTTCTCGACAAAGATGCCTTGTACGAACTGTACTGTCAGGGCGGACTTTCCCACGCCTCCGCTGCCCAACACGACTATTTTGTATTCACGCATTATTAACTATTTTTTATCACGTGTTATTATCAACTTAAATCAAAGATCAAATTGCTAAAAAGCACATTAACTAGTTAGTTATTGCAAAAAAAACCTTTAACAAGTCAAACCGCCATGACACCGTTAGCAGGGCGATGGCTCACTGTGTCGGTATTGCCATAAATAAATTTAAATTATTTGTCACTTACTATTGTACACAACTCTATGAACAAAGTTCAGTTTTTTCCATTGTACGCTAGTTGCGTTATTGTGGAATGTTGTATTGTTAACTAAAGTTTTGCAATACTTTTTGTCTGTTATTAATAATAATTTTATAGCAAACCTATCTGTATTTCTGTGAATCAACGGAGTGACTGATATGAAAATACGGACGCGTGCAGCATGCACTCAATAGTCTAATGAATATTAATTGAAAGGATGCATCAAATTATTACATTGTTTTAGTTTAGCTTTCAACAACTGCAGGCCAATAAGCAAAAAATTAAGAATAGCTTTATTTTATTTTTTAAGTTTAAAGCGTGCGAATTTTGATTCTTTCATTTTTGAGTCAAAGATAAAATTTCCTTAAAATGAAAATATCCAACATTTTAGTTTTTGTTTCTCACATATTTTTTTTTCGGTTTATAGAAAAATATCAGTATAACAGAATCAGCCTTAATTTCATGTAAGATTATTTGGGAACAGTCCAAAATAAATCATGGCTAAAATATAAGTAACCAATGACAACAAAATGTTATAAAAGGTTTATTATCTGTGGTGGTTGCATAGGTCGTTCCAAATAACACCGATAGATGGCTAAATACCAACGAATGAACCCCACAGAACCTTAGTTCAAACTTCACATAATGGGTGGCGCTGTTTCACAACTTTGTCATTTTTCCTATTTCCTAGGTAGGCAGAAGAGAGAATCTTACTTTTTGCTGACAGTTTTGGTTTGATATTCGTATTTGCAATGTTACGGCTAAGACAAGAATTACGGCAGGTAGAAACGTTTTTTACCCGACTGCCGAAGGAGGGTAATGTGTTTATCAGTCTATGTATGAATGTATGTATGTAAGTATGTATGTATGTAAGTATGTATGTATGTAAGTATGTATGTATGTAAGTATGTATGTATGTATTTATGTTTGTTCCTATGTGGCGTTTCAGAAATCAAACGCGTTGGCCGATTTAGCTGATTGTTACGTCAAACGATTCGTCTGAAGGTATGATTCCGAACGACGCTGCACGCAGCAGCGCTGCCGCAGCAGTGCTGCCGCGACACTACTGGTCCCCATACAATTTCTATAAGCTTATATGAGATTACATTCCGAGCTAATCAGGAAGCTCGGAATGAAATCTCAGTAGTGTCGTGGCAGTACTGCTGCGGCAGCGCTCCTGGGTGAAGCGTGGTTCGGAATCATACTGGCTACATTAAAATTGGAAAATAGAAAAATGGCGGCTTTTGGGCGTCATATTGTGGGGGGCCCAATATTTTTTTCTTCCTTACCTATTGATTGGGCAGGGGTATCAAAATAAAGGGTTTTAAGAGGTGACTTATAAAATATAAAACAGTTGTAGGCTTAATTACTCGAAAGACAATTTTACCTAAAAAGTAATAATTTAAAAAAAATATTCAAAATATCTAAAAACGCGACTGCTTGAAAAGCGATCTAAAAAGACGTAAACAAGAAGAAAATCATGCTGTGCAGTCGGAGGATACATCTGGTTTTGGTCAGCCAGCTCGCGAATACTTATCCTCCGACTGCTAAAGATTGATTTTCTTTTTGTTTACGGCTTTTTAGTTCGCTTTGTTTTTTTTTTATTATGTATTGTTTTGTTTTGTAATTATGTTTTTTATGATTTAGGTACATTTAAACATAAAAGTGTTATTTATTTTTGAAATCACCTCATAAAACCCTTTATTGATACCCCACACGACGGGTTAAGAAGAAAAAAAAATGCCCTCCACAATATGGTGCCCAAAATCCGCCATTTTTCTATTTTCCAATTTTAATGTAGCCAATGACACTCGTAGGGTTAAGACAAATCGATTGACGTATGAATCATCAAAATCGGCCACCGCGTTTGGTCTCTAGAACGCCACATAGGAACAAACATACATACATATTTACATACATAATTACATACATTCATACATAGACTGATAAACACATTACCCACCTTCGGCAGTCTGGTAAAAAGAAGTTATTTTGTGTAAAAAGATCCAAATGACACCAAAAAATAACGTACAAGAGTCGGTTTCAAGTAGGTATCTACTTTTGTATTCTTTTACACGGCAACATAACATTTTTATATTGTGTTTTTTTAATTTAAATTAACATAAATAACCCACTTTTTATTTGGTTGGTGTTTATCAATACATCAAAACCTGGTCCTTAAAAATGGTTCCGTGAGTAATGATATTACTAGACAAAATAAAGGGAACCCGCAAGGCGGGGTGCTGTCACCATTATTGTGGTGCTTGGTAGTAGACTCGCTACTTACCAAACTCAATACCGGACCATTCTACACAGTAGGCTATGCAGATGACATAGTAATATTGGTAATATTGGTGGATACCTATTAACACATACGGAAGCATAGTGTGGTGGCCAATAAAAAAGCTTGCTTCGTGCAAAGCGCCACTCACCAGGTTACAAAGAACAGTGTGTCTCGGCATCACGGGTGCTTTCAGGACAACACCTACGGCAGCGATTGAGAGATACCTCAATATCCCTCCTCTGCATATGGTGGTTGAACTCGAGGCAAGGAAGACATTACATCGTCTTGCTGTTGCTGGACTATGGGATGCCTCTAAGCCAAAGACTAACCATACAAAGTTCGATGAGAATGAAGGCCTGGATCGGATAACAAGCATGTTATCCGATAAAATGCAAACTAAATTTGTGTTTGAAAGGTCTTTTAAGGTCCAAATCCCTACAATAGAGGACTGGAAGAAGGGACTCGATCCACCAGTATAAGACAGTCTGGTGTGGTACACTGATGGATCCAAAATGGAATCAGGTACAGGAGGGCATATACGCAAAAGGTTACAAATGTAGCAAAAGCATAGGGAAGATGGCAACCGTATTCCAAGCGGAAACATTTGCCATAATAACCTGTGCTCAAGAGAATATAGATAGAGGAACCCGAGGTAAATCCATATATATTCTTAGTGACAGTCAGGCTGCAATCAAAGCCATGGCATCCTACAAAGTGGACTCCGGGCTCATTCTGGATGCTATCCAAGCCCTAAACAGGCTTGGGAAGCACAACGGGGTGAGACTGATGTGGGTCCCTGGGCACAAAGGAATCCATGGTAACGAAGTGGCTGATGAACTGGCAAGAGAGGGCACAGCAAATAATTTTGTGGGTCCAGAACCATGTGTAGGCATTTCGACGTGTCTCGTAAAAGCCGCATTTAGGGAGTTTGCAGATCACAGACAACGAACTTATTGGCTGTCTAATACCGGTCTGCAACACTCCAAGAAATTTCTAGGCTCTACGTTCAAAGCCCGGGAATGCATTTGGAATATGAGCAGGGGGCAAATCCGCTACCTGCTTGGGGCCTTTACTGGGCACTTTGGAACCAACGACATGCTCATGAAGATGGGTTTAACTACGACCCCCGTGTGCAGGTTGTGTGGGGAACATACGGAACGCATGGAGCACCTTCTGTGCACATGCGATGCACTGGCCGGCAAGCGAATGGGTCTCCTAGGGGTTGGATACCCAAAACCAGAAGACTATAGGCTCATATCTCCTAGTATCGTTGTAAAGCTCATGAAAACAGTTTTCAACGAGATTGGGGAGGAGTAAGGTATCTAGGGGACCACAATAGATCCCAATGGGTCGAAGTGTCCGAGTTATGTCTCGGCCCCTCCATAAGATAAGATAAATAAAGGGAAAGTAATCTAAATTTATTTGCTTTACTTGGTTATAATAAAAAAACAGGTAAAACAATTTTACCCCTACTTCAAGGAATTCATTTTGTGGCAGTCACTATCTTAAAAACTATCAACTTTACATAAAAAATAACACAAATATAATAAAGGGCATAAATCGTTTACCTATAAGAATATTACATGTAGGTATTTCATTTTGGTTTCCGCCATACGCAGGTCCTCACCGGATATGGCTGTTTCGGGAGGTTCCTGTTCCGGATAAGGCGGGAGGAAACGCCCGGGTGTCACCATTGTGTGGACCGTCCGGAGGACACGGTGGAGCATACGGTGGAGATCTGCCCCGTTTGGGCGGAGCACCGCCCTGTCCTCATGGAGGCGATCGGCGGTGGCGACCTCTCGCGTCCGGCCCTGGTGCAGGCCATGGTACGGAGCGAGAGGGCATGGGAAGCTGTCTCTTGCTTTTGCGAAACAGTAATGCTTGCAAAGGAGGAAGTGGAACGCGTGAGGGAGACGCAAAGGAGACGCCCCCACGCCCCTAGCCACCGCAGGAGACCCCCGGGCGTCGGGAATCGCAAGCCGATTCCCGGCCACCGTAGGCGCGGGCTTGCGGACGGAAAGTAATGGGTAGCTCGCCGTCCGATACGGACCAAGCCCGAGTTTACGGCGCGTAATGTTCCACGCGTGCCTCAAAGAGATGTCAGCAAAATGGACGGGGCCCGGTAGGGCCGATGCCTGTCTGGGTCGCGACAGAACTTTTCGGCCCCATCGACAAGCGAGCAATGTGCTCCTGCCACTTTAGTTTGGTAATTCTTCGAGCTATATCGATCGGCCAGCAACAACACTTACTTAGGTTCAGCGCCATTTGTTGGACTCAAGGTTGCAGCTGGTTGATTGGTGACGATTGACATAGGGTTGGAGTGGCAATCCAGAATAATAAAGGCCAGGTGCGCAGAACTGCGTGTGTGTATGAGGAGATGTATGAACGAGAATGAAGCAAAAGAAGTATGTAAGGATCGTAGCAGGTGGCGTTCTGTGGTTTCTGCCTACCCACATGGGCAAAAGGCGTGAGTTTATGTAAGTTGACTAAATATGAGATGACATTCTTAAATTATTATTTGTTTGTTATATTGATTGGTTCTTTATTCTGTTATTAATATTTGCATGCCATGAGAGGAAGGCCAAAGAAAATATGGATGGACTGTGTGAGGAGTAATATGAAAGAAAAGGGAGTCAGTGATGGCGTGACGGGGGACAGGACGGTATGGAAGAAGAAAACGTGTTGCGCCGACCCCAAGTAACATGGGACAAGGGCAGGAAGATGATGCATACCATTATTTCAGGCAAACATGACGCTCTTTAGTGTTTTTAACATCTCTCATAATTCATAATTCATAATCATTTATTTGCTAATATGGGTAATTACAAAAAGTTGTTAAAAATATAGCACAGTCCAACCATATTTCACCTTAAGGCATGCAAATCACAAGCTTGATAACACATTTACTTGCAAAAATAATTTATTTTACAACACAATCTATTTTGTTTTGTCAATTTCACCGCGTGGCAAATAACAATGAAACATAACAAATGAAGCTATCAATAATGTCACTAGAAGAATTAAATTTAAAATGTCATAAATATTAAATGAAAATGTCATGATAATAATATGTAATAATTAAATTTGTGCATTATTTGGCAATGTCACCACAGCAATTAACAATGAAACACAACAATCATGAAACAAAATAGTAATGTCACTAGATTAATCAAAAATTAAATGTCATGTATTAAATGAGAATGTCAAGATATATTTGTTTTAAATGTCAAAGTAAAATCAAAGTAATAATATTAATAATAATAATAATATATCTGTGGCCTGACCTGTCAAGTGTGACATGAAAAATTTTATCTCTAAATTTTCCTATATAAACTAATATATTAATACAATAGAAAAATACAATAGAACAATGTCTAAACACACCAATAAAATGAAAAACCAAGAAAATAAAAGAAAACTACAATAGTAACGATGTAATCCAATCAAAACTACAACATGAAAAATTATTTGCCAACCAAAGATGAATAAAAAATGTTCACGAGAAGCCAGGCCCGAGACAAAAACACACGCCCAACATCTTCGGGTTCGTCGCTCAGCGCCGCCTCGCAGCCACCGGGATCCCCTACATCCATGAGTGAAGAGATCCTGGACGCTGCAGTAGCGTCGAGCTCGAGCGACGAATACTTCTCTCCGCCGACAACACCACCACCTGCGCGTCGACGGGGAGGACGCCGGCCGCCGGACAGCTTGGGACCTCGAGGCCCATCGGCCTCTGACAGGGTCCCCGCTCCCGGTGGAAGTGTGCAGCGCATGCGATGGACGCAATCGATCAACGAAAACGTCATGCGCGCATACTTTGGGGCTACAGAGGGGGGAATTAACCTGACTGCGTACCGTGGTCGGATGCTCTCTCTGTTTCAGGTGCTTGAGCCAGCTGTCAACGTTTCGGCCCAACGTCTGTCGGATCAGGTGCGGGTCATCCAACGTAACCGTATGTTGGATGATGCCGTACTTGATAGACTGCGCAATGAATCACGGAATAGCCGTGTCTCGCCTGCCTTACCACCGGCCGCGGTGCAACTGCAACCCAGTGCTTCACCGCGACCCGATCATGATGGTGAGGATGACGACGACAGGGCTATATCTGTGAGTACCCAATGCAATGTACGTTTAAGGAGTGCTTTGGAATGTGCATTCAGCGAGTATCGCTCCACACCGCCTGAGCTTAGACCTCGACTACCTCGTCTGCCCATGCATAAGAAAAATAGGGCGCTGGTGTATGCTCTTGATTCGCAGCTATCAAATGTTTTTGATAGCAGCAAAGACCTTGCCGATACCCACTCAATACTATACTGTGCGGCTGCTGCGGCATGTCGTGTAGCTAACGTCAAATTCCCAAAACGTGACAGAACTACACGACCAGCTGTACCAGCCTGGCAGTCCAGGATTGAGCGTCGTATCGGTGAGGCTAGAGCACTCATCGGCAAGCTTATCTGCTTCAGGGATGGCAACACTCGCCCTAGAGTGATGCGCTTTGTGAGGCGGGCTTTCTCGGGGACTGATATCAGTTCTCGAGATTATCTGTCCCGCGTCACAGAGCGTATCGACTTCCTGAAGCAGAAGATCTATGCATGGGCAAACCGTATTCGTCGGTACAAGCGGCGAGTGGAGCGATACACGCAGAATCGTACATTCCAGAACAACGAAAGGTGGGTTTATAGGGATTGGGAGCGACCCAACCAAGGTGTGACTGATTCACGCCTACCAGATGATGACGCCATGTATTCGTTCTGGCGCAATATCTGGTCGGTGCCTGTCAGTCACACCGAGGGTGATTGGACTCGGGAGGTCGAACAAGCGTGCGATCCGATACCACAAATGGGGGCAATTACCATCAGCCCCCAAGATGTAGCTCGTGCAGTCCGTCCGTTGCCTAACTGGAAATCGCCAGGGCCGGACGGACTACACAACTTTTGGATAAAATGGTTCCAAAGGTCGCACGCTCGTTTGGCAACTCAGTTCCAGTCTGCCTTAGAGTCAGGATCGCTGCCCCAGTTCCTAACTATAGGAATAACCCACCTGCTCCACAAATCAGGTAGTACTGCGGAACCTAAAAATTATAGACCGATAACATGTTTACCGACGGTCTATAAAGTTTTTACATCCATTCTGAGAGCTAAAATTAATCAACATATTGATACGAATTCAATCATGTCTGCTTCTCAGAATGGATGTAGGAACGGGTCCCGCGGTACTAAGGAGCTGCTCCTTATAGACATTGCTATTAGCCAGCAGGTTCGCCGTTCCCGAAGGGATCTGGTGACATGTTGGATAGACTACAAGAAGGCCTATGACTCAGTGCCACATACATGGCTCATGAGGGTGCTGGAGTTGTATAAAATTGATGCAACTCTGCGCACCTTCCTGATGTCGTGTATGGGGCAGTGGAGGACGGTACTTCGCTATCCAGGATGTCGACAGATTCAAGAGGACAGCGAACCTATAAGGATCGAGCGTGGAATATTTCAGGGCGATAGTCTGAGTCCACTATGGTTTTGTTTAGCCCTGAACCCTCTTAGTACACTGCTGGAGGGTTCGGGCCTGGGCTATCGGTTGAGAAGAGGAGGTCAGGTAATATCTCACCTCCTTTACATGGATGATCTTAAGCTCTTTGCCCCCAACAACTTGCAACTGATGAAGCTACTGAAGGTTACAGAAACCTTTAGTGACGCCATCAGGATGGAATTTGGTGTGGACAAATGTGCTGTCATGCATGTAAAGCGAGGGGAGATTATGGAATCCGTGGGAATACAACTCTCGGATTCCATACACCTTCGATCCCTTTCCTCAACCGAAACTTACAAGTATTTGGGTATGTCGGAAGCATTAGGCATCAATGTAACTGACGTGAAACAGTCGTTGAGGGAACGCTTCTTTGGCCGCCTGAAAAAAGTACTAAATAGTCTTTTATCAGGCGGGAACAAGGTGCGCGCCTTCAACGGCTGGGTCATGCCGGTCTTGATGTATTCTTTCGGCATACTCAAATGGACTCAGACAGAACTTGACGCCCTGGATAGGAGAGTCCGCACATTGCTTACCGCAAATCGTATGCATCACCCACGGTCATCGGTTATGAGACTGTATATCCCTCGGAAGTGCGGGGGTCGTGGGTTTTTAAATGCTAAGACCCTGCACAACCGCGAGGTATGCAGTCTTAGGGAATATTTCCAGGCAGCTGACGTGGGTATGCATCGAGATGTGGTAGCGGTGGATAAGGGCCTAACCCCGCTCTCCTTGGCTAACGAGAACTGGCGCAAACCTATAGTATTAGATACTAATGACCGCAGGGAGGTATGGCAGAGCAAGGAGCTTCACGGACGCTTCTACCGGGTCCTACATGGGCCTGATGTAGATCTTTTAGCGTCCGTGGCCTGGCTGCGATTTGGTGACCTTTTCGGGGAAACCGAAGGTTTTGTCTTTGCGATTATGGACGAAGTTATGATGACGAACAACTACCGGAAATATATTGTGAAAGACGGCACGGTTGACATCTGTCGGGCATGTCACCGGCCGGGGGAATCCATCCGTCACATTATCTCCGGTTGTTCTAGTCTAGCTAACGGAGACTATTTGCATAGACACAACCTTGTAGCCAGGATTATCCATCAGCAACTTGCTCTGAAATACAATCTTGTTGAATCGGAAGTGCCTTACTATAAGTATGAGCCCGACCCAGTTCTCGAAAATGGCAATGTCACGTTGTATTGGGATCGGTCTATCATCACTGACAGGACTATTGTTGCCAATAAGCCTGACATAGTGGTGATAGACCGACTAGAGCGTCGCGCAATGATTGTTGATATAGCGGTCCCCCATGACGAGAACCTCGTGAAGGCTGAGAGAGATAAGAAAAGCAAATATCTTGATCTGGCTCGCGAGGTTGTCGACATGTGGGATGTGAATACAGCAGTCATTGTGCCGATAGTCGTTACGGCCAATGGCATAATAGCCAAGAGCCTCGACGAACATCTGAGGAGGCTCTCGTTGGGCGGCTGGATCAAGGGCTTGATCCAGAAAGCGGTACTCCTGGACACGGCGCGTATCGTTAGGAGGTTCCTCTCTCAGGAGCCCTGACCACCGGTAGCTTGGATCCTGTTCCCGATACCGGTGGGCTACTATTTTTGTATTTTTAAATGTTTTTTTATTTAATTTTTTATAGAATAATATTTAAAAATGTAAAGATATGTGAATAAAATAAATAAATGGATTAATAATAATAATAAATAAAATTAGTGCACTAGTCACATCAACAATATGTCCTTACATCCTCTCTTAAGTAATCCTGAATACTATAATAACATTTACATAGCAAGAATCTTTTTAATTTCTTTTTGAATTCATCGATGGATGGAGTTTCTATTATGGACTTTGGCAAGTGATTGTATACACGCGGCGCCATACTGAAAATACTTTTGGCATATAATGCTGTCTTGTATGATTTACAACAAATTTTATCACTATGCCGCCTACTTCTGTACCTATCAAAAAGATGCTTGTTAGTTCTTGCAAAGCTAGCAATCTCATATATGTAGACAGACGGCAATGTTAATATATCATGCTTGATAAAATATGGTCTGCAGCTATCAGTCTGGTTGATATTAAATTATCACATAATTTGTTGTTTGTTTGCTGATGTTTGGGCAAATAAAGATTGAATTTGGATTTTAATTATTCATTTGACACTTATATAGCGTTTGATAGTCCCATACATTTTGACGTTTCTCCAATCGCTCGCTATCTTTACGCCTTCGTTGACAGAATGTCACTTGTTTAGAGCTTGAAAATAGCAGGTCGGATGTGAAAATAACAACCGTAAAGTATTTCAGTGGCTCCTCCTTAATTACTCCTCCATGGCTCCTTCTACCTAACCTACGCTCAGTTTTGCACAGATATGTAATCGTAACGGGTTGAAGGAAAGAGAGATAGAAGATTCCAGCTTGATGCCTTTAACTATCATCAGCGTAGTATAAAAAGCTTTTTTGCAAGTGTGAAATAGGTTCTTAATCGAGCTTATCATATATGGACCACTAGCTTTTGCCCGCGACTTCGTAAGCGTGGAAATTGTGATGTGTAAACAAAAACAAATACAAATCTATCCTACGGTAACCGCACATTTTATCGGGATAGAACCCATGTGCTATTCCAGACTATAATGTATCTCAATGCCAAATTTCATTCAGATCCGTTCTGCCCTTCTGGCGTGATTCAGGGTCACATCCGCTCAAACTTTCGCATTTCACCCTTCTCTTTTTCATCTGCATAACTCGGCAATTTTGAACTATGTCCAATAAATCTCGTCCAAAACTGCGGCAGAAAAGTTTGGCACAGGCACACCTGCGTTCAGGCTTTAATTACTCTGCGTGTAATAGTTTAATACAAGCCTCGCGTGATGCACGAACGCACCCGATCATCCCCAAAATGGCGGCAAAGATGGGGTCGGACGTGGCAAATTAATTAAAAAAAGTGTACTTTTTTCGCGAGTGTCATGTGCCACTCCTTGTAAATAGAGTTACTGGATATTTATTCTGGCATTATTTTTGGTTTACGATCAATGTTTACGATAGACTTTTATCGTTCTATTGCTTTTAAAGGATTTGTAATAAAAGTATTGGCATGGTTCATAAAGCTTGGAGAGAAGAATTGGTTTAAGTTGTTTCCCTGAAATTTTTTGGTAGCAGGAAAGCGGAGCAGGAAAATGAAATGCAAATGTTTTGGGGTTATTGCCCGATTGCTGAAGGAGGGTAATGTGTTTATTATCAGTCTATGTTTGTATGTATGTATGTTTGTTCCTATGTGGCGTTCTAGAGACCAAACGTGCTGGCCGATTTTGATGATTCTTACCTCAATCGATTCGTCTTAATCCTGCGAGTGTCACTGGCCTCATTAAAATTGGAAAACAAAAAATGGCGGCTTTTGGGCGCCATATGGATTTTTTTTTTCTTCCAAACCCATCGAGTGGGGTATCAAAAGTAATGGGTTTTAAGAGGTGATTTGAAAAATATATATCTTTTATATTTTTAAATGTACCTAATTCTAAAAAGCCCGACTGCTTAAAAAGCGAACTAAAAAGACGTAAACAAGAAGATCTTCATGCTGTGCACTCGGAGGATACATCTGGTTTTGGTCAGCCAGCTCACGAATATGTATCCTCCGACTGCACTGCATGATTTTTTCTTCTTTTATTTTTCTTTGGATTTTCTATTGCTTGCAGGGAGCGAACTAATGACTTAATCTCTCTCACAGGTAGGTAGGTGATTTTAGGTTGTTGGCATTTGCTTGGGTCCAGCTTAAGCTGGCTGTAGAAATGCGACTTTTGCCATTTCGTCAGCGAGTAAGCATATAATCCTGCCCGTTACTGTCTAGTAAATAATTAAATATCTAGTAAATAGTAATATAAGTGTACTGCGCACCTACATCAATAGGTATATATTATAGAGTGTGTCTCATTTCAAATATGCAACCCAAAAATAAAAATAAAAAACAAAAGTTACGAACGATATCGCGTAGATTCCAAGTTCACAAATTCCCATAAAATACATAAACGAAAATGATGATTTTCTTAGCAGGAAATATTTATACCAGGCTATCAAATATTTGCGATATTTATGGTAGATGAATTGCCTATAGATTTTTATGATGCTCAAGCAGTAAACAATTTTAAGTAGCAGTGAAAGCAACAAAAATAAAATAATAAATTTTTCATGGTACTGGTAGGCGATTAAGGGCGCTCAAATCGAAATATTGCCTGTTAAATATATTCGTTTTTCTTAATCTGTCATTGTAAATTCGCGATAAAAACGAATTTATGTAATAATAGAATTTGTGATTTACTGTTTTTAACAGGAAACAGGCTTGAATTTTGGTGCTCTATTATTATATTCACCCTTATAAAAAAAAAGTTAATTAAAAAAACCAAAAAACCCGACTGCTTAAAAAGCAAACTAAAAAGACGTAAACAAGAAGAAAATCATGCTGTGCAGTCGGAGGATACATATTCGCAAGCTGGCGGACCAAAACCAGATGTATCCTCCGACTGCACAGCATGATTTTCTTCTTGTTTACGTCTTTTTAGTTTGCTTTTTAAGCAGTCGGGTTTTTTGGTTTTTTTAATTAACTTTTTTTATTTACAACTTTTTAGTTATTTTTTTTTATAGAATTAGGTACATTTAAACATATAAGTGTTTTATATTTTGGAAATTGCCTCTTAAAATCCTTTATTTTGATACCCCACACGATGGGTTTGGAAGATTTTATTTTTTATTTTTCACACAAAATGGCGCCCAAAATCCGCCATTTTTGTTTTTTACAATTTTAATGTAGCCAGTGACACTCGCAGGATTAAGACGAATCGATTGACGTAAGAATCATCAAAATCGGCCAACGCGTTTGGTCTCTAGAATGCCACATAGGAACAAACATACATACATACATACATACATACTTACATACATACATACATACATACATACTTACATACATACATACATACATACATAGACTGATAAACACATCACCCTCCTTCGGCAGTCGGGTAAAAATGTCGACGGTATTTGGTAACTAATGAAAATATTCTAAACACCGTCGAAATATTTATATATCAGTATATTTTGGAAGGAAAGCCTTTATACAAATCATAAGGGCTCTTACCAGTAAGACTTGATAAATTTTACTGGTAAATACTAGGTTTTGCAGAAGTTCGGGCTTTACAGTAACATATACCAACACTAAATAAAAAATAAATAAACTTTCTTTTTCGGGGATAAAATGCTTTCCATACAATACTGTAGCCTTTCATCGGTGTAAGAATGTTTCTATTCGGATTAGAATTACAAACTTGCAAACAATGATCTCTCTTTAAAATAATAGTGTGGAAGATTTCACGTTTCCTTTCCTTTAGGAGTAAAATAAAAGGTAAATTTCTGTTAAGTAACGGCTGGCAATATTCGTGTTTTATTCGACCGTAATATTTAAATGCGAGAGCTTAAAAAACAGGAAAATGGGGGTTTTGACTATGCTTGAGTGGTGTTATGGCATTCACGTTATTTTTAGATTTGTCATTTGATTTAATACCTACCTAAGGGTGTATTGTTTTGAATTTTTTTTGTATACTTTTTATGTCTATTGAGTTTATGCAGTTAGGTATGTCAATTCATTGAGATAGGCTGCAAACTAAAGATTGCCTTGTGCTGCGATCCACATGCACGTACCTAGTATTCCTAACATACCTTCTCCTTGCTCCATACACGATCAAAGGGCCATAGGCGTATTCAGGCACCGTCCATCGTCATCATCATTCACTCGAATGAAAGACTTTGTGTGCTAGACAATTAGCCTCACCCAAGTGTCACATCGAATAGTCATGTGCTTCTTGCATCCAGATATACCCGTAATCTTCATCAGGTAATCGTCCAATTTTGTGGGAGCCTAAAGACACTGCGCCTTCCTATAACTTGGAGACCCATATTGGTAATCGGGGACCGTATTATGAAGTACTTACCTAGATGAGACATTGGAATTGTGCTCTCAGTCATGTACCTATGTACAGCTTTGTCTCTTTCTCGTACTGGACTCATAATGGTAAATAACTTCATAATGAAGTCGACCAGGGGCCTGAAAAAGCCCGCTTGTGCTATTCGTCCTGTATGGCTCCATATCTCTATCTCACACTGGAACCATTATAGTTTTAAGACGTCACAGTAGGGTCTACTTTTTCCTGTTTCCATATTCCGTAATCTGAAGGTACTAGAGGTACCTTCAATCTGTTTTGATTTCAAGCGCCACAAGACACAAACATACCTAATGTACCTATGTCATAACACGCGAGCTATCAGCTACACTATTAGACTCATCCCTCGCGTGTCACCCCTAAATACCATATTGATTGGCAGCAATACATGCCGTGATTCACGCCACGCCGAACCCTATTCGGGAGGGAAATAAACCCGGAAAATGACCGGCCTATTTATTTTTTCGATGTAGGTTAAAATTATGTTTATTTAGAGGAAAATCTTCAAATAATAATTAAGTTTATTTTTAACCTGTGTTACAGGAATATACTAAAAGGTGTCTTAAAATACTGATCAACGTCATCATATTTCAGGTGAAAGACGTCCACAGCTGGTTAATAGGCCTCCTCAAAACCCAACAACCAACCAACCATCTACTAATGTTTGTATGTCGTTTTGTGGCAGAAATACTTTTTCTTCCTTTCTTTCTTTAATCATCCCGTGCATCTTAAGGACTCCTTCGGCTCTCACCAGGTCCGAAGCAGCTTTGGTCTCCTCACAAGCAGCACCGACCGGCGCTGCTTGTGAGGAAGCTGCGTCTTAGCATACTACATTGATTAAAAAGTATTGTACCTTTTACTCCACCACAGGTACCCAATATTTAAGTGGATTACCCAGTTTTTAGAAAATCAACTGACATTGCATGCAACGTTAACACCAACTTTAAAAGTATATTCCAAGATCTAACAACGATCTCTAAACAGTCTGACACCGAACTCGGCTGATGTCAATGACACTACTCCCTAAAATCTTTTAATAGTCTAGAGTAGACAGTTATGAATGTGCGAATAAGTCAGAAGAATCTTTGTGACTCCCACAATTTGTCTGAGAGTATAAGCAACAGATACGCTCTTTACATTTCGCGGTCATTGTATAAAAAAACATAATAACCAAGTATTTTAAAACATCCCCGCCATTGTTACCGAACAAATAAAATGTCTGCATTTTTGTTTTATATTTTCACTCTGTCGGGTTCTGTGTTGTTAGGCTAAAGTGTTTTATTGAAATTCATGTCTTGCACATTTTAAAATAGAGGAACATCTGCGGGACTGTGAAGAATACTAATTCTAGAATGTTCAGTTTGTGCAACATCTCCATTACTTTTGCCGATATTTGAGAAGTTTGAAAAATTTTTTTAGACATTATAGTGTACAAGAAAATGGAACGAATGACTTTCTGCGAGTCTTGTGTTTTAATAGCATGTATTTGTTGCATTCGCAATAGCTTTCACTTTGAATAGCTTCACAAAATGTCACTTCAATTGGACAATCCTGATAGAATCCGAAGTCAACTGCTATAGCAGATCCACTTTCATTTGTAGATACAAGCAACGCCAACGTGCACAAATCTAATACGAATCGGGTCTATAAACAAAGGATCTCTATCTCTTTGTCTATACATATTGGAATGCCGCTTACTTTACCAACTAAAATCTTTCCAAGCGATAAATTTTAAAAACTAACATAACATTGCTCCATTTGTACCATTGGCAATTATTGTGTGAATCTCGTAGTACGTACATTAGCTTAATAGCACAAATTCAAGTCGCAACCGAGACGTTTCTTAATGGTTTCTTCAATCAATTGTCGTCGAGCTAAGTATGTAGAAGTACGATGGGATTCTGTTTAATTTATTTTCTAGGAGTTTTTAGGACTGCAGTGCAGTCTGAAGTTAAAGATGAGTGACCGAAGTTCTTAGGTTATAATAGTCTGTAATTAAGTGTAAATGTGCCATAATAACTTCTGAGTGAATGTCACGTCTATTAAGGCCGCTGTTAATCGCAACGGTGCATTTATTACACGACTGCTTAAGGAGGGTAGATAATGTGTTTATCTGTCTATGTATGTATGTGTGTTCCTATGTGGCTGTCAAGATAACAAACGTTTTGGCTGATTTTGATGATGCTTACGTCAATCGTATCGTCTTAACCTTGCGAGTGTCACTGGCTACATTAAAATTGGAAAATAGAAACATGGCTGTTTTTGCGCGCCATTTTTACTGCCGAACCCATCTTGCGGGGTATCTAAACAAAGGGTTTTAAGAGGTGATTCCAAAAATATATAACACTTTTTTAAATATACCAAATTCGAAAAAAAATATGTTAACTAAAAAATTGTAAATAAAAAAGTTAATTCAAAAAATCAAAAGACTTTCCTCTTGTTTTACGTCGTTTTAGTTCGCTTCTTAAGCAGTCGGGTTTTTTGATTTCTTGAATTAATTTCAAGGACATTTCTGTTTCTATATTATGTACTAAACCGTATCATAGAAATAGAGGTTCACTGTACCTGCCTATATACAGGTTCGTAGGTACATAACAGGATGGCAAAAAGGTTAACTGCCGCACTCAGAGACGTTAACGGTTACTTAAAGCTCTCCTTAGTATAGATTTTTAGTACAAAATCTACACTAAGGAGCGCCTTAAGTAACCGTTAAATGTCTCTGAGTGCGGCAGTAAGTAAAGTTAAAATATTTAAACGATCCCCCGACTAACCCTACAGTTTAATTTTGGTGAAATTTTCCTGTAATCCTGAATTATAACGCGGGTATACTTCGCGTCAAATAAACCGAGGCCCTCACGGAATTATGTCAAAACCATTTTGTTTTGCTGCCTGATTGACGTCAGAACCGGTTAACTCCAAAACAATCAAATTAACAGAACAATACACACATTTAGAATTAATTTTAGTATACAATGCAAAAGTGGTAAGCATTTGACCCACATCCTAAAAAATATTTTGTAATTTTTATATTCTAGGCAGGGTGGAACCCTTTGCTGCGAAAAAGGATATTTTCTTGATTTCTAAACTTCATACTTTTAAGAACACACAATACAGCTCGTCTCGAAGAGAGGAAGGTTTTAAATACTGATAACTGTATTATTTAGCTGCGTCCTGAACCTAATATTATCATCATCATCATCATTTCAGCCGAAGGACGTCCACTGCTGGACATAGTTCTCGCCCAAGCGTCGCCACACTGATCGGTCCTGTGCGTTTCGCATCCAATGGACGTCCGCAGCCTTGACCAGGTCGTCGCTCCACCTAGAGGGAGGCCTTCCAACGCTGCGTCCTCCGGTACGCGGTCGCTATTCTTGAAGGTTTCAGCCCCAACGGCCATCCATTCTGCGAGCAATATTGTTTCACTTGTAGGAGGTAATCTGTGAGCATCCTGAACTAATCCTACCACTAGAATACTTTCACCGGTAGAAAACTTTACTATCGTTTAGTGCTAAGTATATGCTACTTTTTATATCGGAAATATGCACGATTTCTACGTTAGAGGCCACGGGAGTGAAGCCGTGCGAAAAAGCTAGTAAAATATAAACCAGTCATTTAGATCTGCCAAGCCTCGTGATTGTGATGGTTGCAAGGATCTGGTCCATTTTCACTTGTGGCCATCTACGACTTACGTGATCAAATACAGTCCATCACCTTTGTACTGCGTGCAACTTTTAATTACAAAGTTTGATTCAATTTAAGAGACCATATCTTATGGGCACAATACGGGCGGCGAGCGCATGAATGAGTTCGTTAGAACCAACTCTGACGTGGCTAAGAGCGGCACTGGGCCGTAGAGTTACGAATACAGTACGATTTGGAGACCGCATTGCATCTGGACTCAACTATGTCCACTTCCTATAGACAAGTGACCTCTGCGCTGCTATCGACAAAGCGGCAAAGTTTTGGTTCAACATTTGTCGTGCCAGCGACACGAAGAAGATGAACTGGATTCATCTGTCTGATGGAAAGTGTTAAGTGGGCAGATACAGGTAGGATCAAATGTAATGGCCGCTCACAAACACTGATGTTTTCAAAGAAATGTGTGAAACAGGGGCAAAGCGTTTGGAGGGCTAGACGGTGCCGTGCACCGGGGCCTCAGACCCTGATCAGCAAACCTCATATTTAACTAGTGAAGATTTCTTCCATCTTTGAAACACGACTTCATTCGCAGCCACTCATTACAAAGATTGCAACAACAATGCCCATGTTTTGAACGGAAGTTCGACACTTGTTGTAAATGATGCCATTAGCACTTGTGTGGTATTACACTGACGTTCTCATCATACATATATATATATATATCATCATACATAAACCAAGACATTAGCGAAAACGTGAAATATGAAATGTTTGTTGCATATGCAAAAATTAAGGAATATTGGGCTCTTTCACATTTCAAAGATTATTTGAACAGATCATTTAAAATAGATTCCAATAGATGGCGCCGTTTTAAATTTCTGAGGCATGCCACTCGATTTTTTTAAATTGTATTGTAACACATTTTAGGATATAAGTTTTTAAACAGTCATGGTCACTAACATTAACATTAGAAACGGGATATTTACTATGTTTACAGTTTGTTGCGAGTTTCCGATATTTCGGTGCTGTTGCAAGCACCATGATCACGGATAAACTGAAAAGTCATTGGGTGTTTATGAGGAGGCAGACCGATTTGTCTCCTCATAATGAAACTGTAAAAACCGGCAAAAAATACTATAAAAGAAATCGTCACTGTATTTAAAGATAAAAAATAGTCACGAATCGAGAAAATCCTTTATTTTACTTGCAAGTCGCTGCTAACACCATCTATATCCGTGGAACGGAACCGAACACGATCGAAGTACTTATAAAAATAATCATTTAACAGACCATTGGGAGTCTGGATAACATGAAAAAACGACTGAATGTATCTGTTCAAAACAAAATTATTTGCATTGTTGAACTACTAATCTATCCCTGTATGGAGGCCGTTTTTCAATTTTCCTTCTTCTTATGGTACTTATTTGCACCCAAAGATGCGTTAAAATTAGTGTTGAAATATGGAACTTTCGAAGCTCATAACTTTCAAGTAATTTTTTTTTTTACTTTTTTGCTTCCATACAGGGCTAGATAATGATGAGACAAATTGATATCATTTTTTATTTTGAACGTACATCGTCAAACAGTGGACTAAAAGCCAGACTACGTTTGTATGGAAGAATTTTCGACTAGTGTACCCTTAAGCTGGTATTATATTATCTGTGAAATCGGTAAAGCTGTTCGAAGTTTGATAGAAGAAACTTGAGCTGTTAATTCATGTGGCAATCTGTTAAGTGCTGTGTCAAGCTGGGTCATCCCAGTACTTGTTTGTTATTAAAAGACTGACCAGCAAATGATGGTTCAAGTTTCCCAATCTGAAAAGCAAGAACGCATTACTATTTGAGTGCACACAAACTAAATATTGACTAATCTCAATATTAAATCAATCCAAAGTTCAACTATTTGAGTGTCTGCTTAGCCATTACTGATACGTAGAAGCCCTTACGAACCAATCGATCGATCGCTTTTATTAGACAAACATTAAAGTCTATTGTTTCAAGTAACTTTTACGAATGACTTTCAACAATGAACTTTACTGTTTGCAGTGAGTATGAAATCATTCATCTGGACACACGGCAGGTTGTCAGCCAAGTTCGCGAAGCAGAAGGGTGACACGCCGACGAGTTTGATTTAAACACTCTTTCATTTCGACACGTATTTTTAACCCCCGACGGAAAAAGAGGGGTGTTATAAGTATGACGTGTATTGCTGTGTATCTGTGTATATGTACGTCTGTCTGTGGCATCATAGCGCCTAAACGGATGAACCGATTTTGATTTAGTTTTTTTTTGTTTGAAAGGTGACTTTGTCGAGAGTGTTCTTAGCTATGTTTTAATAAAATCGGTTTAGCCGTTCAAAAGTTATTCGCATTTTACTCTTTGATTCTGGCTTTTTTCCCAAGATATCGTGTCATTTTTACGTGTTTTGATAGATTGTCGATTGAAGCGTGTCTGCTACTAAGTGTATTATATGTAGTAATTACATGCTAAATATATGTTGTAATTTCATGCTTTTTAAGCATGAAATTAAAATTAAAATCGGGGGTTTTTTTAATTTGTAATTTTATCTTGTTACAATAGTTTTACTTTAATAACAAACTACAATCATGTAGTTTTATAATCATAATTCGTAACGAAACAAAAAGCGCAAATCACTTTTTTGTTATGTTACGAATCCGGTCAAAAATTTCGACTATGTCATCATCAGTCAGGATGGCCGAGCGGTCTAAGGCGCCAGACTCAAGGTTTCCTTGCTCACTGATTGTGAGTCCGAGTTGTTCTGGTCCTCTCTGAGGGCGTGGGTTCGAATCCCACTTCTGACAAAAACTTTTTGTTCCGTAATTGCATTATTTTTTTAGCTTATTTTTACCATTTCAAAGCGCCGAATAATAAAAACAAAATAAATAAAAACTATACAATTATTTTCGTACACATAAAAGTATTTTCCCGTACCGGGAATCGAACCCGAGCCTCCTGGGTGAAAGCCAGGTATCCTAGCCACTAGACCATACGGGAGATGAGAGACGTGCTGAAAAACCGGTTTACATTAAAATACCTTATGATCGATAAAAGTGTCTATCGGTACTCTACGTTTAAAAAAAAATCTTATCGGTAGTAGTAAACTAGTTTAATTTGATGAAAGCCGACACCATTTCGAACCACTTACCATAACTTGCAATTTTGTGTGTCAAAAGTCAATTCAAAATTCTTTATTTCAATTAGCCCACCGATATTACATAATAATGTAATAATAAAAAGTGAGATCTAACTGTATTCAAAATTATTTTAACTCATACTGCTCCTATCACGCACAAAGTTATTCAGTTGCTTTGAATTTTTTATTATTAACGAAGCCGTTATTAAGGACTTGGCTTTCATTTTTACATGTATGATTATATTCTCTCAAATTCGCATGATTTTATTAAATATGTCTTTTGAAGTGGCTGAATATTGTGTTGAAATATTCTGAGAATCTTGTCCAATCATTGTAACTAAAATACCTATAATATGTAATTAAAAAACTTACGTAACCTGATGGCTGATAGTGTGTCTGGGCTAGTTCCAAAAATAGATTTATCATAAATAATATGAAAATTACTTTACATAGGATTTTGGTAAGTAGTTATAATTGTAAATTATTTATCTTAAAATAGAACAAGTAAAATTTAAAAATGTATTACACTCCCAGATTCATTTTTATTTCATGCTACATAATTTATCTAGTAGAAGATACGCTACTATCGACAATCTATTATAATTGAACACGTAATTATGACACGATATCTTGAAAACAACCCGATTCAAACAGTTAAACGTCCATAAGTTTTAAACGTCTTAACCGATTTTCATCAAACATAGCAAAGAACACTCTGAATAAAGTCAACTTTCAAACAAAAAATCAAAATCGGTTCATCCGTTTAGGAGTTATGATGCCACAGACAGATACATACAACACACAGATACACACGTCAAACTTATAACAGCCCTCTTTTTCCGTCGGGGGTTAATGAAGGTGAATTTTTGGTTTTATTGTAGGTACATGTTTTCGGTAAATTAATGAGCCAGTCAACATGTTTTGCGGGTAGGGGTTGACTTTCTAAAGATTTAGCAGCATGTTAGATAAAACTTACAAACCAAGGTCATTCTCGTTACAAAGTTGTGATATGTGATCACTTTTTGCAACTTTTCTTGCATAGTTTCTAGGTAATCGACCGTGTTGTAATTGTTGAAGCTATGTATGTGGTGCATCGGACACTAAAATATATTAATAAAGACTATAAGACCATCCGTCTTACCGCATCAATTCTTTCCACGTCCCACCACTCTTCAGCGGGCGAAGTTAAATTGATCATTCAAAACTCGGATAATAGGCACTAGAAACGTTTGGAGCGCGCCTTAGACCTTGAGGGGGCCAATAAGATCCGGAATTCTTCTCCGCTATCGCTTCCAGCAAACTAGTTCTGTGCCTACAATCGATTCAGAACTTTTAGTATCACTGTTGAAATTTTTCTTTAGTAGCTTTTCAGCTTTCTTTTTCTACCGTTTTATTGCTAGAACAGTATAATGTTAGGGCCATTATTGTAACGATAAGTTCTCGGAATTGGCTTTTGTTTCATTTCCTTTAGAGGAAATGGAATGAGAGGACCTTTATTAAAAATTGCTGGAGAGAAAATTGCGAAAAGGCAAAATGAAGAATACCTTGAAGAAATGCGAACTAGTTTTTAGAGTTCCGTACCCGAATGGCCCAAACGGAGCCCTATTGCTGTCACTCACGTGTCGGTCTGTCCGTCGTGTGTCACACAGGTTTTACAGCCAAAAAGTTAGAGGACAAATTTTCACAGTAGGTACAAGCATCTTGACTAAAAACTATTATTTTAAAATGTTTTTTAGGGGGGCTCCCATACAGCTAAAGGAAGGCGCGAAAAATAAGATTTAACCTCATTTAGCCGTTGGGTAGATAACTGTTGTATTTTTTCATTTAAAAAATATTGTAAAACATAGGAATGAGAAGCCAGCAAAGTGTGCTTTAAAAAAACTTTGTTACGAAGATTTTTTAACTTCCCTTTGACCTAAACTTTGATATAAACTGAAAATTTGGTGATAATGGTTATTATTACAAAATTTTTACAAACAAATACCAATATATGTATAAATCGGCTTTTTGTTTGACATTTTCATATTTTCCTATTAAAACCGATTTGTTTTTGTTTGTACCAAAGTACGGCACCTTAAATGTACGAAGTCCGATACGCACTTGGCCGGTTTTTCTATATTGTAGCACGAGGATAAAGGAGGCGGATTACACTATGCTGATGTTACGAAGATGAAAGGAAGGTTAACCTCTAATGCCATAACCAGAACTATGCATGGGTGTCTGTCTTACCCAAACCGTCACATCAGAAGTCCTGTTCAAATATTCAATAGATATGCGAAGACAGCGTTGCCTTTGACGTACGAATATTAATGAGCCCACATTTTGCAAAGTAACGCTTTCAAGGTTTATTTAGGATGTTATGGGTCCAGCATTTTTTGGTTAACACTGATCCCAGAACCTCGGGCGTACAGGGAATAGTTGGGTTGATTGGATTTCACGTCCGCGCTCGATATATATGAATTTGGCGGATTTGAACTGTGGAGTATTCTCGTTTATTCCAATGTGTTAGATACTTTTGGCGTTCTTTATTCAAACTTTCTGTGTACTGTGAAGGTACATGCCGAAACTATTTCTGGCGGCAGGAAAATATTTCTGGCTGGCTATGAACACTCATATGAATAAAGAATCAGAAAAATTTTGGATCTTTGTTAAGTATCCGTTCTAAACATACAATAGTGAACCATTGTTTTCATAAACTGCATTTTAATGAGCTTGTTCATAAAATTCAACAGACAATTGAATGAGCAAACTACTGTAGTTCTTCTTTTTGGAAATAGCCTTAATGTAACAAAAAAAGTTCTCTGGTTGTCATCATCAAACATCTGGTTTTGGTCCGCCAGCTCGCGAATATGTATCCTCCGACTGCACAGCATGATTTTCTTCTTGTTTACGTCTTTTTAGTTTGCTTTTTAAGCAGTCGGGTCTTTTGTTTTTTTTAATTAACTTTTTTTATTTACAACTTTTAGTTATTTTTTTTTTTAAGAATTAGGTCCATTACATTTAAACATATAAGTGTTATATATTTTTGAAATCGCCTCTTAAAATCCTTATCCTTATCCTTATTTTGATACCCCACACGATGGGTTTGGAAGAAAAAAAAAATTTTTCCCCACAAAATGGCGCCCAAAAGCCGCCATTTTTGTTTTATCCCATTTTAATGTAGCCAGTGACACTCGCAGGATTAAGACGAATCGATTGACGTAAGAATCATTAAAATCGGCCAACGCGTTTGGTCTCTAGAACGCCACATAGGAACAAACATACATACATACATACATACGAGTAGACTGATAAACACATTACCCTCCTTCGGCAGTCGGGTAAAAAAGGGACATAGTTAATGGTATCGACACCCTACTTAAGTTAAAATTAAGCAAATTAATATTATGTGCATTGCCCTATTCTGACAAGTTACTTGATCAGGAAAATGAATACATTTCTAGTTTAAATAACTTGATACATATTTTATCTTGTCGTCATAGTGACCGTTTATTGTTTTTTGACACCAACAAAATTTGTTAGTGATTTTGTTTTGATTGGGAACCATATGTTTCTTCCCAAAAATAGTCGACATTTATTAGCTACATTGTTAGCTTTTAATATACACGCAGTTATTGATGATTTAACTGAGACTAGGTTTAGTGATTTAACAGTATTATCTAGTTTTTCTGATAATACTACTGTAGATTCTTTAAACTATTAGAGCCGACAAAAGAGAAGACGAATAGTATTATTTTACTATATCATCAAAATATAAATCGCTTCTCCGGCAAAATTTTAGACGTGGAATTGTTAGGAGATAAATACCACATGGATATCTTATGTTTTTGTGAAACCTGGTTAAAATCAGATATGATGTTGTTTAATGTAAATAATTTTTCAGTTGCCAGCTCGTACAACAGATCCACAGTGGGTGGTGGTACCCTGATACTTTGTAATAGTCATCTTAAATATAAGGAAAGAAAGGATATCACTGCTTACTCTGTTGATCGCTTATGTGAGGTAGCATGTGCAGAGGTCGAGGGACATACTATCTTGTGTGTTTACAGACCACCAGCATTAAACTTGTCATTGTTTTTAATTAGAATGGAAGAATTATTAAGTAAACTTTTCAGAGATAATAAATTAGTTTTTGTTTGTGGTGACTTAAATATAGTAGTCAATTCACCTGAAAAATGTAAGCTCATTTCATTGTTTAAATCATTTAACTTAAAATATTTATTTAATGAACCGACAAGAATAACTGCAACTTCAGCTACGTGCATAGATAATGTATTCACTAATTGTAAAGTTAAAGATTCGTTTTTAATTAGTGGCGTTAGGTCAGACCATACTGGTCAACTAGTATCTTTTGAGTCAGATAAAAAAAATAACCTAGCTAAATCAATTCGGTTAAGACGTCTTACTAAAAATAAATTAAATTCTTTTAATAATAATGTTTTTAGCAACCTTTGTAATGCCAGTTTTAATTCAAAAGACCCCAATATAAATTACGGCACGTTGTTTTCTACAGTTTGCCAAGAATTCAATAAAACGTGTCCTTTAAAAACAGTTAAAGTCAACAATTCCAAATCGAAATTTAGTGAATGGGCCACTGTGGGCATAAGAAAAAGCCGAGATATCTTATATAATTTATATTACGAAAAATCTTTGACTTTTCGTAATATAAATCAAGTTTTTCATACTTATGTTAGAAACTATTCCAAAATATTCAAAAGAGTTTGCGCTCAAGCAAAATCTCAAATAATAATTAACAAAATTGGTGTTTCTAATAATAAAATAAAAACTGTGTGGCAAATAATTAATAGAGAAACTGGAAAGACACAACAAAGCGATCAGAATGAGTTGTCTTTGAAAATATCTAATCAAACCATTTCTGGTAAGCAAGAAGTCGCTGAGACATTAGAAAATTTCTTTACCAACATTCCGTTAGAGGTTACGAAGTCTCTTCCCTCCTCATCTAAATTAGCTGAAGCTCTTCTTAAAGAAAACTTTACTAAAGACATACCAACCTTTAAATTTAAATCAATATGTACTGATACAATTAAAAACGCGTTCAAAAGTCTCAACGTAAAAAATACTGAAGACTTGTGGGGGATATCCGTTAGGGTTCTTGGAGATATTATTGACTCAATTGCTCCTGTCCTAACAGGCATATTCAATCAATGTTTGGACAGTGGCACTTTTCCTGACTTAATGAAACACAGTAAAGTAGTACCAATTTTCAAATCAGGCTGTAAGAGTGATCCCTCTAATTATAGGCCTATATCCGTGCTTCCAGCATTGAGTAAAATCTATGAAAAAATCATGCTGGAACAGATGTTGTCTCACTTCAATTCAAATAAGATCCTGCATAGTCAACAGTTTGGTTTCACGAAAGGTAGGTCGACAACGGACGCGGGAGTAAAACTCATCAGCCACATCTTGGAATCTTGGGAGAAGTCCCAGGATGCCATTGGCATTTTCTGTGATCTCTCGTAAGCGTTCGACTGCGTCGACCACAACACACTGATCTGTAAATTACACCACTACGGAATTCGAGGAAAATCTGCTGATCTTGTGCTTTCCTATTTATCAAACAGACAGCAAAAAGTAAATGTTAATGGGGCGACGTCCTCCGGGTCTCTAGTCAAGATGGGCGTGCCCCAAGGTTCAATTCTCGGCCCTTTCCTTTTTCTTGTTTACATTAATAATCTCCCTTTTATGATGGCCAAATTATCGGATATAATTCTATTTGCTGATGATACTTCGCTAATTTTTTAAATAGATAGGAAAGATACGGATGTCTTACATGTCAACGAAAGTCTAATTGTTCTCTCTAAATGGTTCGCAGCTAACAATCTTTTACTGAATGCGAAAAAAACAAAATGTCTGAAGTTTTCCTTACCAAATGTACCACAACGTGACCTAAATTTAAATCTTGACGGCAGAAATCTTGAAGTTATAAAGGAAACTGTATTCTTAGGGATTACTATCGATTCAAAATTGCAGTGGGGCGCGCACATTAGAACTCTTTCGGGTCGGTTAAGTTCAGCTGCATATGCAGTAAGGAAAATAAGGCAGTTAACCGATGTAGCCACAGCAAGGTTAGTATACTATGCTTATTTCCACAGTATTATGTCTTATGGCATTCTGCTGTGGGGATCAGCAGCAGACGTTGACTCAATTTTCATATTACAAAAGAGGGCAATCCGCGCAATCTATAAAATGAGTCCACGAGAGTCCCTCAGAGAAAAATTTAAAGAGATCGATATACTGACTCTACCTTCACTTTATATATTGGAATGTATTTTGTATGTCCGCAAAAATCGAGGGCTTTTCAAAACTAGAAGCGGTTTCCATAATTTAAATACACGCAGTAAGCATGAAATTGTAATACCCAAATTAAGATTAACGAAAACTAGCAAGTCTTTTCTTATAAACAGTATACGCTTTTATAACAAGTTGCCAAAGCCAGTTATAGAATTGACCGATGGAAAGTTCAAAAACTACATCAAACGTGTCCTTATTAAAAAAGCATATTACAAAATCAAGGACTACGTTGAAGATAAAAATTTTAGCTCCTTCTGCGCATGCGGCTTCCCTGGTAACTCATAAACGGCACAAATATGTGGATGTCTCTAACTATTCTAAATCTCATTTTTACTTTTTTTCTTTCTTTTAATTAGACTTTTTACAATGATTTCAATAATCTTTATAGCCCTTTGCTATGAATAGTTACAGCACTGATAACAACATTTGTGCCACATGTTAAATTTAGTCTTGTTATATATTTTTATTTATTTTTTCCTTTGTATAGATTCTTTTACTGATTGTTTTGTGAATGTGTGAACATTGCAGGCCTTCTAGATTTCTAGACGCTTGTTAACATTTGTTAACTCTCTCGTTTATACAATTTTTTTTTAGTTTCTTACGACTTATTGTCGGGCCTACGTTGTTCCCCCATATCTAAGCACTAATACTGTAACATGGAAATATTGTAAAAACAAACCAATTTTTTTAAAAGAGTAACCGTGGAGTTTCTTGCCGGTTCTTCTCCACAGGAAACGACTAACCCGAACCGTGCACCTTTTGTCGACGTTTTATGCCCATGTAGGTCTATGTGAAATAAAAAACATTTGATTTGATTTGATTTGATTTGAATCAGTAACAAAACAGAAGTTGTAGAAGGACGAGATAGACATTTTTACAGGCGGGTTTTTAAATATAATTTAATATGTTAAATCATTTGAAGATTACTCACATGAGTCTACATAAACATTGGATTCATCAGAGTAAATCAAACGTTCTCCATTTTAAATCTTCTCTAACATGCTCTGCAGAAACAATTATAAAAGAAATGGCATTTAATTTAAAAATCATGTAGACTGTAGAAAACGTATAAGCTGAAGACGCATATCATTTATTTTCTAATTTAAAAGTCTAGTTGCCGAGATAACTTCAGTTGTAATTGCAAAAGAATTTACAATCTGTATGCGAGTGCACAAAAACTTCAATTGCCAGTGAAGGCAGGAGTGCGTGATTGGATTGCTGATTAGTTAGTGTCCTGTCTGTGCTGAATGAACTATTACGTCCTTTGAGGGGCAGGGTTGGTACTCTCTCGTATGACGATTGGATTTTATTTGGATGTTAATTCACTTTTGTTTAAACTTAAACGTCAGCAGCTGGTTACTGACGATGTAAATAGCGTGATCTCAAAAGTAGTTCTCTGGTTCAAGTTTAACAATTTACTTCTTAATGAAAAAGAAACAAAATGTGATGTGATGATAAAGGGCGAAGAATTGAATCCTGTAAATAGCACAGCATTCTTAGGCCTAACTTTGGACTTTAGATGCTAAGCTTCAGTGGGGCCCACATATAGATAAATTGTCAAAGAAGCTAAGCTCCGCAGCATATGCTGTTAGAAAAAATTGTAATTTAACTGACATAGAGACAGCCCGTTTAATATACTTTAGCTATTTTCATAGTGTAATGTCGTACGGTATTCTGTTGTGGGGAAATGCCACCGACATGAAGACTATCTTCGTTTTGCAGAAAAGAGCTGTACGATCAATTTATAAATTAAGACCGAGACACTCTCTCAGAGAGATATTTAAGGAGATTAATGTAATGACTGTGCCTTCTCAGTATATTTATGAAAATATTTAATACTCCCATAAAAATATAAAATTGTTTAAAAAATACAGTGATATCCATAACATAAATACTAGGAACAAACACAAATTTGTAGTACCTACAACAAGGCTCAAGAAAATAGGTGGCTCGTTTAGATGTCAGTGTATACGCTTTTATATTAAGCTTCCAAGCCACGTACTAGATCTAAGTGTTAATAAATTCAAATCATTAATTAAACGTAAGTTGTGCCAGAAAGCGTTTTATAATATTAAAGATTACGTTGAGGACAAAAAGGCTTGGGATTGAGCTGCTCCAATTAATTTTAATTTTTTTATATTTTGCACCGTGAACCGTTTTTTATTTTTTTTTGGTTTTCTTGCTATGACAAGAATATTTACTTTTTAAAATATTATATTATTTTATTTTAATTATTTTGAATGTGAAGACTATGTGGATCATTCTTGTTTTTTAGGGTTCCGTACCCAAAGGGTAAAAACGGGACCCTATTACTAAGACTTCGCGGTCCGTCTGTCTGTCTGTCTGTCACCAGGCTGTATCCCATGAACCGTGATAGCTAGACAGTTGAAATTTTCACAGATGGTGTATTTCTGTTGCCGCTATAACAACAAATACTAAAAATAGAAAAAAATATATTTAAGTGGGGCTCCCATACAACAAACGTGATTTTTTTGCCGTTTTTTGCGATAATGGTACGGAACCCTTCGTGCGCGAGTCCGACTCGTACTTGGACGGTTTTTTTGTTTTTTAATTTATCTTAGTTATTTTTTAATCATAATCTGGCAGTTTGAGTAGTTTATGCGGCCTACCCGAATGTCCTTTCTTTGGTATTGTTCGTCAATTCGTTGAGCTCCTTAAATTCTGAGTTGAGCTGCACGGTTATTGACCAATGCGTGCACTGACTGGACAAGTCCACTCAATCTGGCTGGTTCTTTTCTCAAAAGACTAACCAAGATTTTGTCTGAACTTTAAAAGAGAATGTGACCTCTGAGTTTGTTTCGGCCTTTCTTCTCAGAGCAGTCAGACAGGAAACGCCGATTTCAACTAGTTTAAAAAAATATGATCGACATGTAAGGGTTTGTACAAACCAACTTAAGTAATACAATCATTTATCATTTGCTTTGTGATTCATGATCATTCATGGTATCTATTTAGGTACCTAACAAAACCTTGAGTTCATTTTATTCACTAACTGGCAACGTCTACTGGCTAGAAGCCTGAAATTTTGCACAAAAGTTTCTTACTTATACTTTCTAACGAAAGTGAGCTATTGAGGAAGGAGTATTCAAAGCATAGAGAAATTAATTAAGTATGAAAGTATATATTATGGAAATCACATCTTTCGCATAGCTTTTAGAAGATACATACAGATTTCAAGCGAAGAATAATTTTTAATGCATACGACATGAAATTGATTCTTCTGTATGAAATTTGGTTTCAAAATGTTGAAAATGATTACGTATTTTGTTAAAGTATTCTTCGGGGTTATATTTTTGGATGAGATGTGGTGCATCATAATATAGTACCTACATACAGTACATATAGTACATCATTTAACATTGCAATCCAGTAACTTTGATATGAAACAAAATACAATAATTATAAAAGCTGATTCTTTCTTTCACTTATAAAACGATGTCGATTCCCACAAGAGTAAAGCAAATGGAACACGTAACACGTACGTACCAGATTTGCATATGTTATTAATCCTCTGTGTGGATACAATAGGCTTCCGTTCAATAGATATTTTCACGTTTAATTCCGTTTTGTTTAACTCCCGATTGTTTGCCTTCCATTTTTATGGGGATTTTTTTGAGTGTGAATAGACTTGGTTTGTCGGAATGTGTACTAAACTCGTGGCTACTGGCTTACTCGTATGTCTCGCTGGTGTAGTTGTTAACTAATTACTTATTAATTTATGATTACAATTCTTAATGGCTTGTATTCTTCTTCGTTTGTACCTCTCTATTATTCTTCAACTTATTAGTCACCACATCTATCACATATCTAGTCCATCCATAGTTTCTTCATCATTCATCAACATTCAAACGTTCTTCCAGCTCACTTACCCATACTATGACAACCACGTGGCCAAAATTGTAGCTACTAGTTAGTAGTAATTGTAGCATTAGCGCAAGTCTGATCCTGCATGGAGTGTTGCAGCCACCTTTGGGATGGCTCAGCTAAATATCAACTTGCCGCGCTTGACTCGGTGGAACGTAGAGCTACGAGGCTCATTGGAAACTTTAAACTGGTGGATGCCAAGCTTCACATCTTGGCTCATCGCCGCGGCGTTTGCCTGCTTGTCGGTCTTTTAAAAACTGTACTTCGGCGAGTGTGCTCATGAACTCCACGACCTCCACTTCCATCCCAACGGCCTCTTTCTACCACCGGACATCTAGACGCACTGCAAGTTACTATCCTCACCTAGTCACCATTCCACCAATTCGCACCAAGCGCTTCCAAACATCCTTCATAATGCGCACAGCAAAAGTGTGGAACTCACTGTCTGCGTCTGTGTTTCCGAACGCATACAACCCGAATCTCTTCCAAATTAGAGTGAACAGGCTTCTTCTGGGTAAGCTCCCTCCATTGTCGACTTTGTCTCTGTCACCTCTGACCTAGACTAGAATCAAGAGCAAACCCATCCTAAACATAAAATAAAAAATAGTAAGAAGCATTATAATATAACTGTGTTCTTGTTGCTATTGTATTGGGTCTGTATCAAATAAATGTTTTCTATTCTATATTATATTATTACTGCAATTGCTAGTTGCAAATCAAGGAGGTGATGTGCATTTCAGTGATTCTAACTCAAGATTCTATTCTCATTCTGCAGCAAAACAGTGCATCTTTCACAACCAAATCTCACAAATAAAAATGACGTACAACTAATATTAAGTCAACATTTAACTCAAATTCATAACTCTCCACCCAAATTGAGCCGTAAACGAAATTGAGATGCCATAATAAAAAGTGTCGGAACTTTGCGTCTGCGAGTCACGAGAAAAGAGAATATTCGCCAAAGCGCTGAGTTTATGGTAATGTCTAACCTTGGAAGTTCAGGCGACACTCACCGGTAGAAAATCCGTCGTAAGACCGGTGCGACATAAGGGTACCGTGCGTCCGGTTTCTTTTAACTTATGGACGGAACCCCGTTCATTGGGGTTTTCTTTACATTCTAAGTCTTATAGCACTCGTTCTGTTAGTGAGCCTTTGCTTGTGCGGTTTCTTTTCTTTTGCTCTTGCTGATATTATTTTACCTATGAGTATTTTTGTAACTAAGACTTCGCCTCTCGTGCTTTAGTTCGTGGGTACAAAACCGGGTAAGTACCAAAGTGTATTTTTCAACTCATGTGTACTTTTTAAGTTTATCTTGCACATCGCTCACAACTGCACAAAGGTTGAGGAAAATATAAGTCTGAAATCGTTAACCCGTCTTGATCAAGCGTGGTGCAAATGCTCGAGTCTTCTCTGTATTGGAAGAGCCATTTGCCTGGCAGCAGGACCATAATGGGGCTGTAAATAATAAATAAATAAAAAAGCTTTTATTAATTCCTTAAAGTACAAAGGTTTAAAATTGTATCACTATTAGACAAACATCGGCTTAAATTATGTTATTATTTATTTATATATGCTTTTTTGTAGGTACACCAAGTTAAAACATAGAAAAGGAAACTTAAAACTAAAATTCATGCAACGGGCGGCCTTATCTCATACTGCGATCTCTTCTAGGCAACCTGGAATGGACAGTGATAGCCTGGACACGAAATGGGGTTGACATTATTGGTATAACACATAACATTACTAATATTTACTTTAAATATACAATGATATTATAATAGATAAACAAATGCATACATATGTTATATAATAGATACATAAATACATACATACTCAATATATGTATAGGCAATGAAACTAAATGTTGACTAACGACAATCACAGTGAATGGTAATGTTCTTTAACGAGTCTTTTAAATACAGGCAACGACTGGGCGCTGGTTATTGTGTTATATAAAGTAATAAAAAAAAACTTAGCTTAACATTTGTTAATGTTGTGTGTTAGCAATTACGTTTTCTGTCTCTATCTCAAAAGTCCCCTCCAAATGCTTCCATTTGTCGCGAAGTCTAGCCGTCCTGGCCCAAAGGTTTCCAGCAGTTTTGGCAATATTATCTTTCCTCTTTTTATTAGGCCAGCTTCTTTTCCTTTTAACAGATCTCTCTCTGTTAAAACTGGGCAATACAGTATTATAAGTATTTTTCTTCCTACATCGTACGATATTTTACAAATTGAAGAGTGTTTGAACGAACAACAAAGGGAGTTGGTTTGTTTCCGGATTTATTTTTTATTCATGATGGGTTTGCTTTTTACTCTAGTCTAGGTCAGAGGAGACAGAGACAAAGTCGACGATGGAGTGAGTTTACTTAGTTTTAAAATAATAACCTATCTTTTTACCTACCAAGGTTGTTAAAAAACTTAAAGTCTGGCTAAAGCTGATCAGAAGCTATCTAAATGTTCAATGTTCTAAACATGAATGAAAACAAAACCAATCTAAGTTTCAAATTCTATTTTTCGGAGCAAGCTTTGCATTAATAATATAAAAAAACCGGCCAAGGGCGAGTCGGACTCGCGCACGAAGGGTTCCGTACCATTATCGCAAAAAATGGCAAAAAACACGTTTGTTGTATGGGAGCCCCACTTAAATATTTATTTTATTCTGTTTTTAGTATTTGTTGTTATAGCGGCAATAGAAATACATTATCTGTGAAAATTTCAACTGTCTAGCTATCACGGTTCAAGAGATACAGCCTGGTGACAGACAGACAGACGGACCGCGGATTCTTAGTGATTGGGTCCCGTTTTTACCCTTTGGGTAAGGAACCCTAAAAATACACTCAACACTTATAGCACGGTCTACATAGACAAAACTAAAAGCTTACGGCCCAGTATTTAGAACTTTACACAAAGTTATAAAAGGCTTATGTATTCATTAACTGTACAACAGTTTGCATAGAACTAAAACTGAAAACTGGATGCAAAATTCGTTTAGTAACACGGTAAGCCTGGATTTTACGGCACCCAAAACTGTTATAAAACTATACAATGTACTAAAATATTACTGTTATTATAAAGCGGCTTTCCATCTAATCTAAGGTTAAGCAAGTTAGGAGGCGGCGCTCTAAATTTACACTTTAATAGCCAAAATTTTGCAACACTCCTCCAATTCGGCTGGCCGGAGTTTCAAATAACAGTGCGGCTTCCCGTATCCGCAACGGGTCGGTTCGGATACGGCCGCGCGGATATCCGAAACCGCCACTAGTCATATGTTGATAATTTTGCCGTTGTTTGATTTTTGTACCTATGCATGTGTATATCGACCTAATTAAATTGTTACGGGAATAGGAAGGGTGGTGTAATTGAGAATTTTGAAACTAATTGGAGCACTGTTCGACCCTCTGGAAAGTTAAATTAAAGTCCTTATGTTGAACAAATAGAACAATTGACCTCTAAACGGGATTGTGAAGCTGTGGTGTGTAGCCGTGTGCTACAAAAAGTGCCTGAAAATAAATGCTTTTGCCGAGATTATATTCCATAATTTTATCATTATTCGAACACATTACTGTAATGGTCGCAATCGTGGTAAGATCTGTGACAGCCAGAGTTAATGGATTTTTCTATTAAGATATTATCAGACGCAGCCTGGGGCTATTTAATTGTCTGGTGAATCCAATTACTGAGACTTATTACTGGCGAAATGTTATTTATTTTCATATAACATCATTCTCGTTTATCCCCGCCGCGGATATCAAAGTGGCGGATACGCTGTCCATCTCTCGGACCCAGCGAACCACGAAAGGTCATTCCCAGCTTATTCCACTCGAATACAGCACAACTCCAAGTTAATTCCGCGCCAAGAACCTCTCAATTGAGACTTTCAACTATTATGTAAAAAAAAATACCATTAAAATCTATAGAATTTCTTCTCCAAACTTTTTCGAGATTGATCCGATAATGAAAAGGGAGAAAGTTTTTATTTGTTAGGTCCTCATATTTGAATATTGGAATGCTAAAGGTCATAATATTCGGGCAGCCATGCTTGACGGCTTTGGTTTTGAGCTCAATTAAACTTCGGGGAAATATAACTTGAAAATGTGCTATTGTTATAGGAATAATTTCTCGTTATAAGCTTTGCTGCTGATAGAGGTTTAATAAGGTGTAACAAGAAGAAATATGGAATTGACTAATTTAGAAGTAAGTACGCCTAAATAGAGGAGATACAAAAACCTACTTACCTATTACGAGTAGGTAATACAACCGATGTTTAAGTACAATATGATAATTTCTATCTCCTTTAACATAAACCTTGAGCAGCAAAACGAGCCAAACAGAAGTGAATTATATTCATCTTTTACAACACACCAAAAACGTGACTGAAACTATAGCAACATAATTCCAATTCTTCTTCGCTTACCAGTCACTTTATTTCCTTGCTGTCACAAACATTTCCGTCCTCAAATATTGCAACATCCATACATCCACATCCCTCCATATTGTAGACAGGCCACATATGTTGGTAACTTTCGCCCGTCACGCTTTTTTATCGAAGCCTGGTTGCCACAGAGCCTGGAACGGAAACGACTAGAAACATTATTACTAGTGACCACACAATGTACTTACGATGAGCACAAGTATTGGCTGTATACGAGTATCACAGCCATTATTAGAATTATCGCGGGCTGCTAATTTCTATGTGTAAACTGTAACAGAACGGATGATCGACGGTGTCGATCTTTATGTTAGTGGCGACAGCATATCGAAAGACGCAGCGTTGGAAGCACTGCCACTCTTACGCAGATGGTTAAGCCTGCGGGAAACCTGTGGATACGAGACCCACAGAACCGGTCGATGTGGTGACACTTAGGGAGGCCTATGTTCTTTCGGCTAATATTATCATGATGAAACAGTAAAACTTACTGACACGCATGTATGGCCGCCAAGTCGTCTCTGTATTCTGTGGTAACCAGTCATCGCTTGCGTATGAGATGATACAGCGTTTGTTTCAACGAACTAGTTTGAAACAAGAGACGGCAGTTAGGGCTATAGTTCAGAAAATAGTATGAGTCTGATATCAGCAGTGTAAAATCCGTGGATTTTAATCGGTTCTCGGTAGGCATGATATTGATAAAACCGATGGAAAAAGATGTAGAAAAGTGCAAATGGGCTTGAAATATTATCGCGAGAATTGAAGAACAAAGTAACGATGTTAGGAGGTTGTGTAAACATGATATATCTAATCAGCAAGGACTGTGGAACCTGGTTAAGTGGGCCCAGGATATGTGAGAAGGGAAACCTCTACTACGTACTGATATAATTACTTATAATAATGTCACGACACCTTTGAATTCAAATAGCCCTCTTAATGATAATAATAAACCTTACTAATTGCGATTAGGTTTAAGATTTTAACCTCTAAAGTACGTTATATTTCAATAGCCTGTGTAAGACATCAGTCTATTTATACATATAAAAAACGGTAGGAACGGTAGTGTCTCTACATTGAACAAATTTACCAAAAAATTTGTGGGGGCGATAAAAAAGGAGTTATAGAACACGCAATGCAAAAAGCTTTCTGTCTGTCTCCGAAACTAACAACACAGAACAGATTTTGAATATTAGTCATAGGTTGTGACACGTTTGTTTATAAAACCTTCTAAATTCTTCGCGGAGCCCTCGGCATATAAGACAAAATCATTTCAAACCTCGCACTTTTTTATTCGGAAACTGTAGTAATGAAATTGTTCTAAAATAAGTGATAATAAATCCTAAGTTCCTGGGGATCCCAGTTATATTGTATTACCAGATGCACGGAAAAATATATGTTCTAACTATCCCAAAAAATGGTAAACAGAGACGTTATACCATATTCAGTCTATGCCCTATTCGCCATGTTATGTGTATGAGATGAGTCAGCACTTTTGAACTTGCAAACGTAGCCTGTCATTTGTTTTTCTCGACATCCGCTATGTGGAAATGCGTTTTCACTTTTCACGTAAATGTTGGGTGTAGGAATGTTTTTCAAACTAATTTCTAACGCCCTTTTGCTATAACGGTTCATTGACACTTTAATTATTTGATATCTACATGAATATGTGTGGAAATGTGTATTTATTTTATAGTAAAAAGCATGTTAAATTTAAATAAATAATGGTACATAAAGCAGTGGTAACGGACTTACGAGTTGTAGGTCGTGGATTCAAATGCGAATTCAGGCAGGCGCTTTATTTTCTGTTAATGCCCTCAAAACGATGAAGGAGATATCGTGAGGGAACCTGCTTATCCTAGAACAGAAAACTCGCAGTAATGTGACATCCACCAACTCGCACTGGGCCCATGTGATATTAGCAATCCCAGCAGTGGGGACTTTAGGGCGGATTTCACCAATGAATCTATCCGCGCTTAGCTCAACTAAACTCAGTTTTATCTACGTATCATCGCTGTATTTGCATAAACTGACTTTAGCTGAACTAGTCGCGAATAGTTTCATTGATGGAATCCGCCCTTAGACTGTAGCAATCAATAAGAGTAACTGCACAATAATGTACACAAATACAACATTACCCATCAATAGCAAGCCAATACAGTTAGTTCTCAAAGCAATTCAACCGTATTTACATACAAGTATGTATTCCTAGAATATCACTGTATTACTGTGTATTCTATGTTCATAGATTAAACAAAATGGCAATATATTGGGTATGGGCAATACATTGCTTTCTGGTCTTCAGCCATGGACCAATATAGACCACGGTCTCTTCTGTTAGGTATTCTAAGGAACTATTATTGGCTTTTTTATACACTTGATACAATCAAACAAAGAGTTAGCTATTGTGTGTGGCATTATGTTGTGTGTGGGCCGAAGGAACTTTATAAATGTTCTCTTAATTTTACCTTAACTCGTCTAACCCCAAGTTTCACAGCTCTAAATTATCGCAGAATGAATGTGACAAATTGTCAAATTTGTCACATTAATTTATTGGTAAATCAAATCGTTATATAAAAACATTTTAACAAAAAATCAAACTGATTTCCCATACAAAATGCTACAAAGCGAAAAATAACTTTCTTTTCCGAAGTCGGTGTCGAAAACAGCAAAAAAAAGCGACAAATCTCGGACTTCCAGTGCCTTCCGGCTTCATCATCAGATCAGTTCAATGGTACCACTGGTTGAATGGATGGATTGGTTGAATGAATTTTCAACAGCCAATCACAGCAGATAACGCGTGCTTGACAATTTTCCACATTCATTCTGCGATAATTTAAAGGTGGGAAACTCGGGGTTAGCATTACGGAGTTCCAGTGGCCATTAGTGATCTTCTTCATCAGTTCCACTTCATCAAATGAAACTTTCTGAGTGCAAATAATTGCATTGTTGATGAAAATATCAAAATCGCTATAAGTATGCCTATAATATTTAAGGAGTTCCCTCGATTTCTCTGAATGATGATGCTGAACGAGCCGACCTCAATGCTCAATACCGCCAGAAGCGCAAGGCGATTTATCGCAGTACGCGAGCAGACAGAAGGCGTTGGGCTGATGATATTGCTGATCGTGCTCAACACGCTGCGAACATCGGCAACTTGAAAGAGCTTTATAAAGCCACGAAGACCTTGGCAAGTAACAGTAAGCTCAAGAAGAAGAAGCCGCTTAAATCCAAAGACGGACAGCTTATTGTGACGTCGGAAGGGCGGCTGCAGCGATGGCGCCAGCACTTTGAGGAGGTCTTCCGATTGTCAGCATCTCTGACGCCTGACGCGCTTCAGGTAGGTCCTACACCACCTCGACCTCTCGACATCGATACGGAACCACCATCAGCCTCTGAAGTGACTGAAGCGATTCTCTCTTTGAAGGCAAACAAAGCACCTGGACTCGACCTGATAACTGCGGAAATGTTACAAGCCGACTTAGCCTCCGCCGTCGATGTGCTGACGCCTTTAATTGAAAGGATATGGACCGCTGAAGAACTCCCGGACGACTGGAACAAGGGACTTTTAATTACCGTGCCCAAGAAAGGTGATCTCAGTAGTTGCGACAACTGGAGAGGCATCACGTTGCTGTCGAATCCCTTTAAGGTCTTCTGTAAGATATTACTTGATAGGCTGTCGAAGGCCGTTGAAACTCTTTTGCGCGGGGAGCAGGCGAGTTTCCGTTCGAGCCGCTCATGAACGGACCAGATCAACACTCTTCGTATCATTCTCGAGCAGGCAACAGAATGGCAAAGGGAAATTTATCTTACCTTTGTCGACTTCGAAAAGGCCTTTGATAGGTTGAAGTGGTCCAGCATCTGGTCCCGCCTGTTGGACATTGGAGTACCGCCAAAAATAGTCCGCCTATTGGAGAGCATTTATAGGAAATATTCCTGCAAGGTGACTCATGAAGGCCTAATTTCGGAGGACATTGCAGTGCACGCTGGAGTCCGCCAGGGCTGTCTTCTTTCGCCCCTCCTTTTTATAATCGTCCTCGACGGAATCATGTTGCGCATTTACGATAGCAGGCGTCGTGGGATTGAGTGGGGATTGACCAACGTCTTGGAAGACCTGGACTATGCTGATGATCTTTGCCTGCTGAGTCATACACACGCCGACATGCAGTCGAAACTGAACGATCTGCGCCAGGAGGCGGAAAAACTGGACTCAAAATTAACATCCGGAAGACCCAGGAGATGCGTACAGGTATGAGGAATTCTTCTCCGATATTAATCGGCACAGAGGTTGTGGAACGCGTCCACAAATTCACGTACCTCGGGAGCGTCGTGTCAGAGACTGGAGGAACTGAAGAGGATATCACTTCACGGATTGCCAAAGCGCGAGCTACCTTCGCACAACTGAGACCTTGTGGCAATCACGGAAACTGACCCGAAGGGTTAAACTAAAAATCTTCGGGTCCAATGTCAAATCCGTGCTGTTCTACCGGTGCGAAACGTGGAAGGTAACAAAGGACATCTCGCGCCAAATCCAGGTCTTCGTCAACCGATGTCTTCGTCGCATCCTCGGAATTTACTGGCCCGAGATCATCTCTAATGTAGAGCTGTTGGAGAGATGCCACGAGACCCCGATCGACCGCCAGATCAAGCGGCGTAAATGGTGTTGGATTGGTCACGCGCTCCGGAGGGATTCCGATCACATTCCTAAACAGGCCTTGGATTGGAATCCTCAAGGAAAAAGGAAGCGAGGCCGTCCCCGTCAAACATGGCGACGCACCGTATTGGCTGAAGCGACGATTATCGGAATGACGTGGAGCGAGGTGAAGCGCGAAGCTCAAGACCGGTCTCGATGGAGGACTACTGTGGAAGCCCTCTGCCCCAGCTAGGGGCCATAGGATCTTAATTCAAGTCGATTTCTCTGGGATCCCATCATCAGATCCTGACCTGATGACCTGTGAAGTACATCCTTTCAAACAAAAAAGATTTTTTCAAATTGGTCCAGACGTCTTTGAGTAATCGGGGAACATACAAAAAAAAATATTCCGACGAATTAAGATCCTCCTCCTTTTTTTGAAGTCGGTTAAAAATCAAACCATTCAAAATATAAATAGTTCAAATCCAGCCAGAACCATTTTTCTGCCAGCCTGCAAAATATTGCTTTCAGTAGGCAAGCTTTACAGTATGCAGGCTAGAAATATCCTAGGCTTTTTCATAAAGGGCTTTAAAAGGTGAGATAAGATAAGATAAGATATTTAATTTTGTAAAACATGAGTGTACAATAGATTTGCATGGTCTTAAAATAACATTTGGTAATAGGATCTACATGTTTTGCCTTTCAGGGCGTACAAAATATTGTAATTGGTCATATTAACCGCTCGAATGAGCTCTCTGTGATGATGCTACAGCATGTAAGTAGATTTCTGTATAATAAGTTACTGTGCTTTGCTAGCTAATATGCTCATGATGTTATTCTTAAGTACTTAGGTACTTTAACGAACTTGGGATCCATTTACGAAAATGTTTATTAAACCAAAATCCAATGTACATTATTTACAAACTAATATTAGAACTAAAATAAGAAAAACTAATATGTACAATTACGGGGCGTAAAACAATTCGTCCACATCGCTGTCAACAGGAAAAGTGCCCAGAAGGCTGGCAGCATTGCCACGTTGGATGGCAATGCTGATTCTTTGGACAAAAAAAAAACGCCAGCCCTCTGGTCACGTGAAGAGTCGGCCAACCGCTTGGCGATATCCCGAAATAATAGGTGTGCACTCGGACCCCATGGCCCTAGTGTTTCAACCCCAAACGGGTCAAAAACATAATTACCAATTAGGTTGTTGTATTTGCGCCGTTTGAGGTTTTCAGCACCGGCAGCAGCCGCCCCAGCGCAGCTCACCGTGCTAGGAAGATGGGATGGTGCAAGGGTGTCGACGCAAGTTGCATCCCACACCAAAGGCCTACCCAACTTCCATGGCATTATGGTCATACCATCTGGTCTCTTCCCATCGACGCGTGCCCGGCCATTGGGTTCTAAGACAGCTGGCACCCCGGCGGTGGCAAGAGCACGACGGATGAGATCATTAATGCTAGCGTGCCGCGCAATCCGACCTGCACTCTTACTACAGGAAAGGCCATGATGTCCGAGGCAGTCGACTGCTTCACCGCATTGACAGCGATGTGGAGCCCCACAAGGAGCGCCCAATCGCAGACATGGAGTGAGTCGGAAGGTTGTGTCACCTAGCATAGTGCCTATGTTAGGTGACGGAAGTGCTTGAAGCCAGAGGCCCGACTCCCACTCACCCACAGCCAGCAGGCGGGCACGCTCAGCAGTATTGGTAGACGTATTAATAAGGTTATTCCGTACCAACCCGCAGAGCGGCTCATCCCACTGTTGGGAAAATGGGTTCTCAGGCCGATCCATATCCGGGCAAGCCACTTTCCAGGCGTCCTCTGCGCCGGTCAAGCACGAAAGAATTGGGTTTTAAAGAATAACACTACCAAATTATACCATTCGATTGTCTAGTACATGTTATAGGTTAGTGGCGGGTGGCGGGAAATGTTGTTATTGGAAGGGGTACGTAAACATACAAAGCCTGATAATATGAAATCGGAACAGTTAACTGAAACTGTATCTTTCTTAATAACAAATCAGAATCTTTTAGATTGTAGGAATATGAAAGGGCTGAAAAACGCAACAGACCGAACGTACTTTTTCATTAAATTTTAATAATAATCTGTCATCACATCAAAATTATTTTATTCACCCACGCCGTTCCCTTTTACCTTGCACCAGCCCAAAAGTTTTCTCTCACTACCCTCCTACCGCCATAAAATAGAAGTTACCAACACATCGTTCTAACATTACAGTTGTCCCGAACAAGTTGCTTCCGATGCTTTACTGGCTGCTTCGCTAATAAATTTGTCGTTTCGGATAGCCATTTAGCAGGAGACTTGTACTTCAAACTTGGCTATCTCGTGGTTTTGCTGTCTGTACTTCGAGTGATTACAGACTTAGAAATTTCTGTTAGTTGCTGGTATGTGAAGATTTGCATCGGAAATTGTAACACCTTTTAAGCAAGAGTTTTTCTATAAAAGCCCAAAATTGCTCAATATTCAAAAGAAGTAAACCACTCAAAGGCTTATCCCGGCAATGGTTGATTCCGGGCTGAAATGTTGATGATTTTCTCATTCACTGCTTGGCCTCAGCACTCTCTGCAATTTCGATATACCTATGCGCCTGTGTCAGTATTAACAGGTTTTACCCGTGATAACCACCTAGGGTAGATGCCCGATTGTAATTTCTCTAGTTTCGTGGATGAATCGCAAGCTATTTTTTTAATCTATAAAAAGATTCTCCAACTATCAGTAAGTTTGCCGTGTCTCATGTCTCTGTGCGATTGCATGGAAAGGCCAAATGCGATCAAAGCCCTTGTTCGCTATAGGACAGATTCGCTTTAAGACAGATTCGCTTTACGACAGATTCGCTTTACGGCAGATTCTCTTTACGGCAGAAATTGTACAGTCGTGTTGAAATGGACGCCACGTAATTTTCGGTACTTGCCCGTGGTCCCCAAGATTAGTTCCCCTTGGGGTACCACGAGCAAATATTTTTGCCCGTGGAACACCCTGAATAACAATCTTTTTATCTGGATATATATGTATGTTGTCAAGCATAGAAAACTCCTTTATTTTTCAACTTGTAGAGATCTAAATGATCTGAAGTTACCTTAATCTTGTGGATATTTTTTTTCTGGTTTGACTACGGGAGAAAGAAGATAATTTTGCTTTTTAGAACACCATTAGTGAAGACCAAATTTCAAAACTAGAAATGCTATTACAGTGACGGTACCTTCAACGTTTTTGTCAAGATCTTTTTATCAAATAATACACGTTACATAATAATGCTTCACAAAACGATGTTACCGTAAATTTTGTACCCTTTATTTATATACTCTTACCTAACAATACACAAACTACTTACGATAGACTGTTTACTATGTGGCGGACTCAGTTTTCATTAAATAAAGAGCAGAATAGATTTGATTACGAGTTAGCAGTAATTAAAGAGTTAGAGTTATATCCCAAAACCCAATGATAAAGTTACCAGTTGCTTCTACCACTATTGGAAAGCGCTCTCATAAAAAGCCAAAATCTCTGAAGAAAGTCGACGGAGGGGATCGTATTACACAAATGTATATGTAATTGGCATTGTTATCACAAATTTTGATCCCTGAAGGTATCTTAGTTATTCAAGAATCAGTGAATGATTCTGAAAAATATTCAGTGTTCAGGGACTATTATTTTCTCAAAGCAATGGAAGGGATTAATTACTACTGATACATTTAGTTACTACAAAGAAGTATTCGGAACGAATAACCCAGAGAAATATAAAAAAATTGTCATGAAACTAAAGAACAATGGCGAAATTTTAGCTGACTTAAATTTGAGCGTCTGAAAGTGAGTTATATACGAAAGACATTCTATTAATTGTCTATGTTTTTTAAAGTATAATTAAGCCTGATCCAAAATAGATTTAATAGAAACATAATATTTAAAAAGTTATTAGATTTTTTAGTTCATTTCTTTAGCATAGTGTTGCCATTATATATTTTATCTGCTAAGTGACAAGTAGTAACTATAATAAGTAATAATATCATTATTGTATTTATTGCAGTAAATGAGTTAACAATACAGTTTATGTCTAAGTGTAGATGTTCCTTGCAGATAGGTAATAATATTGTAGTGTAAATGTTATTAATGAATTACTTTCAATTAATGATTGGCAAAAAGACTAGTACCCAAGTCTTAAAAAAATATAGCTTGGTTGTTGACGACAACCTTTTGATACGAGTCAAAGTCATTTAGTTTAAATAAATATACTCTTTCCAAAGAGTATACTACACATTTCATGTTAAAATAACTAGTTAAGGGAAATACTAATGCGATATTCCCCTTTTACTGCCACGAAATTGAATAATATTACCTATTAAACACAATTAAAAGTTACCCAGACATAACCTACAAAAGTTTATGACTGAATATATATTATTCTCTACATTCTCGAACAAAAATTCTTGCACAAACTAATTCAGAACATCACCCTGAGTTAAACCAGATATTTTTCATTTAAAGACTTTCGAAATTAATCTCAGCTAAAACAATGTATGGGCACCTGCCATTGTTCTTTCAGTTCTGAAATGTGTAGAACGCTTGTGCAGGCTGAATATAAGATACCTAAGTAAGGTACCTAAGCATCGTAAGATAAATAATAAAAGCTATTTTGTTACTTGTTTTATTAAGTTTTACAGATTTAGATATATCAACTTCACTGTACTTCTGCCGTAAAGCGAATCTGTCATAAAGCGAATCTGTCGTAAACCGAATCTGTCTTAAAGCGAATCTGTCATAATGCGAACAAGGGGATCAAAGTTTCTCGGCGGGGCATCTATACTAAACGTAATTTACATAATTTAGGCACAGCTATTTCCTGTGGGATAGATGTCTCAAAATATAGAGGTCCGCAAAAATAGCTAATACTCTAAAAACAAAGTACCGGCCAGTATTATAAATAAAGTATTTTGCTTTTTGTATTAGGTATAGAGTGATTTCAAAGAGTGTAGCTACACTACACTATTGTGACTACATAGTTGCCAAGTGCCCGATGCAACTCTATTCCAGTATTATCATAACGATTTAAATAATGAAAAACTATCCCAGAACACATTTTAGCTAAAATTAACTCATACCGCGCACAAAATTAAGACCACCAGCTTGTCCAGGTAAATAAAAATGTCAACTCGAGATTTTTATGAGCTACATAACCAGCGGTCGTAATTCTTAAGCCAAGACAAAATTGTGTGTAATTAGCAGACCAACTAGCTTGCTTAATTGCAGAAGGAAAATATGCTAAATTTAGACAAGCTTCCCGTCAACGTTATTACGGAACCCCACTTATTCTGAGGAACGATCAAACGCGATATAAAGAGATTACGAATTGTTCTACGGTAATATTGAATTTCAATGAGGACGCCTTGTTTCAGTATTAGTGAGCCAAAGATCTGTGAGTAGCGAGGCGGTCATTCAATCTGCTAAGCCTTGTCCCAGCTATGTCGGGGGGTCGCTTTCCATTCTAACCTGATTCAACAGATCGCTGAGCCCGCTGAGACTATCTGACCTCCACAACCCAGTAACTGGGAAACACGATACAACTTGGCAAAATTGGTGACAGACGTAATGGCTTCTGACTACCGTATCGGCTGTCAAAGATGTATAAATGAGAGCCGTGACCAGCTCGGAGGTGTCTCTGTTTGGTATGTAATCACCCATCCACGGATCAACGTCAGCAAGCGTTGCTTAACCTTGAAGATCGTCTCGTGCAGCTGTTATTATTTAGCCACGAGCATCTTCTTTAAATATTTGTGATATAAAGAGATTACGATTTCTTTCTACGGTAATATTTGATTTCAATTACTATGTATGTCTTATGGTGGACGCCATCATACGCTTGCGAGCCCTCACGAAGGGGGATGCAGTGGCCCGGGGTGGGGTCGTCTTGGCGGTGTCTCTAAACATTGCCAGTGCCTTCAACACCCTGCCCTGGAGTTGCATCAGGGAGGCACTCCGGTATCACCGGATGCCGCCCTACCTCTGTCTACCTACCTCTGCCGCGTCGTTGAGGCCTATTTGACGGACAGAGCCGTCATCTACCCCGGTCACCAGGAAGAGTGGAACCTGCTGCGAAAATCGTCGAGAGGATCCGACAATTCTCAATCATTTCATTTCTTTTTGTGATCTTGATCTGTTTTTCTCCTTACAAACGATCTAATACCATTGTTGTACCACATCATTCTGGACAGGTACTTGTATTGTAGGAACATTTTGAGATTGTTTATAAGGTTTAGGCTGGACGAATGTAGGTCAGCGTACTTTGCGTTCGGCCAAGTTTGTGCCGTAAACTGGAATACAGTATTAAAACCACATGTTATACAACCTCTGACAGTCGTCTTCGGTTTACGCTGGAAGCATGATTGTAGATTCCCTATGGCTAGCAGAAAAAATCATTGGACGGCTCAAGCGAACTTAGAATCATGAAACGTGTTGTATTTTAGTGCTAGATTTGTTTTAAACGTGTTAATGAAAACTTGTCTTAAATGTTACCTTCAACCAGATCCTGTAACTTCGCATCTTGCAGTACCTACCACATAAAAGCCGATTTCTCATCGGGTCTATACCGTAAAACCTTCATTCCTCTAACTCTGCTCCAACAATTACACAAGATTAGCGCCATCAGATACAAGGATTACAACTGCGATTACTGTGTGTAGGGAATAAACTCAGCAACAGTTTTAACTACCGCTATTAACTTTTTATTGAGCTGCATAGTTTGTTGTAAGTGGTGTCTTAGTCATTAGCATATTATCTCGCTTTATGTGGAACTTGTGAGAGTTTTTTTACTATGGTGTAGTGCATGTGAAATAGTAAGAACATACTGCCCGCCTTGTTTTTATGAATGTTTGTGTTTTAATGAGGTGTGCAATAAGGCATAAGTAATTATCCATACCTACTAATAATACAAATGCGAAAGTAATGAACTCTGTCTCTCTGTCTGTTACCTTTTCACGCTTAAACCGGTGAACCGATTTAAATGAAATTTGGTATGGAGATAGTTTGAGACCCTGGGAAGGACATGAGATAGGATTTTTATTCCGGAAATCATTCTTAAATGTGGAAGTATGTATGGAAAACCTACAATATTATTGCGCAATACAAAACATAGGCTATTAGAAGTACCTACTAACGCTACGCAGATGAAGTCGCAGGCAACAGCTAGTCCGACTACTATTATAAATGTGATAGTTTGTGTGGATGGATGGCTGGCCGAATGTTTATTAATCTTTCATGCAAAAAGTACTGAACGGATTTTGATTAAATTTTACTTATACATATAGATTAACACAGAACAACACATAGGCTTATGTATAAAGATAGAAGTACTAAGTCCACGCTGGTGAAGCCGAGGGCAACAGCTAGTAATAAATAAATTGTTACAAAATGTTTGAATTTCAGTAAAATCCAGCTAAAGATAACCAAAGCGATGATAAACGTAACACATATCAACTGTATCTTTCAAGTTGTAAGCTTTTATTTTAATTTGCAATGTATGTATGTATGTAAGTGTGTTCGGGTCAAATCTTGCAACTGAATTTTATAGCAGTTATGCTTAACCGATTAAGATGAAATTTTGAATACACGTTTGGTTTGGATGACAATGCACGGTAAGCTAAAAACCTTGTTTAAAAAAAAGTTTTGTAGATAAAATTAATATTTCCTAAGTGGTGGAGTAAGCTTACTTGATGAGTCGTTTTGATGTTGAGTCGTTGCCATGCAACATTAAAGACATTTGTGTACAGTACACTATTTACACACTTCGTGTTTCGTCAGTGGTCGGATTTGTAACAGTTGCCCTTTGCACTTGATGCAGACCGGACGCTCTCAATCAACTTGGAAGTATATAAATTTGGTATTACTCTTTTAACTTAATGCAATTTATTTTAAAAATGGAAGGAAAACTGCTAAAGTCGATGATTGCCGAGGGACATTAAGAAAATAGTTGTACTTACTGTAATATCCCTAGCTTTTCCTGTGACTTCACTCTAATGGCACTCAAGGATAGTGTTCTATCAGCAAAATAATTTTCGTAATTGGGTCAGAATTCCTGGAAGGACTTGGGGAAAATATGAGTTGGTATTGCTTTAGATAACCGCTTAAAAACAAACATACAAAAACCACTGTATACCTAATATTAGTTGATAATTTTTTCCTTACTCTTCAATACTTCTTTGCCAACCTCTCATAACTTTATTTATACTCAAAATATTGACGTAATTAACGTAATTGCGAGTAGATCTAGATACGTTCACATGTAAATAAATGGCGCGATGTATGTGAAACTTCTGAAGTAAGTCGACTAATTAACTTCGCTCCCAAAGAGACGTGGGTAATTCATTACAGTCCAAATATAGTGAAAATCTGTATTTAATTGCCCTTGTACGTTTATTTATTTGGACGATCATTTAGCTTAGAATTTATGGTGAATTAAGGGGGTGAAAAGGCGAAAATTACGCTTAATAGGCTGAACATTTTGAAGAATCATACAGGTAGAAATTGCCATCTTTACTTCTTTTAATAGTGGAGTTGTTATAAATAAATAAATAATAAATAAAAGCTTTATTCCGTTAATTTTTACACAGTACAATAGTTAACAAATAATTCATTAGTTAGAGGCCCTGAAGTGCTAGGTGTTAACAGATTCCCTGGAGGCCTGGACCCCACACTAGGATTCCCTGTGTAGCGCGATCCGGTTGTTAATTTTCGTGAGTACCTATATCTGTAGAACGATAAATAAACGCGTCGCAGCTAATTTGCGACAGATAATACTAAATTCAAATTACTGTTACTCTTTCCCGTAAACATGCACGACGCCTTCGGTATAAACCATTGGAACGGAAAATGCCAATACTTTAATAAATACCTTCACTACAAGTTCAATCGCTGCATACTCTAACTTCGTCTCAAAGATTTCCAATAAACATCAAAAACTAGAATCAACTGCATCCGAAGCACTGCGCGAGTTAGCCTGCCTCGAACATTCTTAGTTCACGAATAGTTGTCGGAAGCATCTCTACTACCTTTGATTTCTTTCACGACTTCACTTAAGGCCGTTACAGAAGTTTGTCCGGACTTCTGATGACTTTCTCCCCAAGAGCTTTATTCAGCACATTCAGCGCATAAGTTTGTAGAGGACCTATTCTTGCAATTGTGTTAAGATGCTCCTTATGCAAACTGAGTGTATGGAGGAATGTTTTAAGTAATTAAGTGCTTTTCTCGCTGCAGCTGTTCGAGGTTTACCGCTTTGTGGCTTGATTGCCAGTGGCGTGAGTTTGAATGTTCGTTTCAGTTGTTTATATTGTGGCAGACGGATGGGAACCTGTAATTGAGAATAGTTAGGTAATAAATACACAATATAAATAACATTACGCCTTCGTACCCCAAAGGATTCAACAGAGTTTCATCTATAGTATACCCACATTTTTAACCCCCGACAGAAAACGAGGGGTGTTAAAAGTTTCACGTGTGTACCTGTGTTTGTGTATCTGTCTATGGCATCATAGCTCCTAAACGGATGAAGCAATTTTGATTTTGTTTTTTTAGGGTTCCGTACCCAAAGGGTAAAGACCCAGACTTTTTGGAGGCGAATTGGGGTGTTTTTGTCATAATTGAAATAAAAATGTGACGTCGGGTTTTTTAAATTTTACTTGTGCCAGTTATCTTCTATCTATCATCAGCCTTAAAATGTTTCCACTGCTAGGACACAGGCATCCTCTCTGTGAGAGAGGTAATGGGCCTCAATCCACCACGCGGGCCCAGTGCGGGTTGGTGGATGTCACATGTATTCGAATGTTTTGTTCTAGGACTTGCCGGTTTTCCACGATGTTTTCCTTCACCGTTTTAAGAGAAGTGGTGATGAAATAATTTACACAAAGTAAAGCGCCTGCCACACAAAGTAAAGTAATTACCTGGGTTACAAAGGCGTGATGATGTATAAAGGGCAGTTTAATCCACAAGTATGGAAGTTCATTCTGCAAGCTTCTATATCTATAACAACGTTTTGGAAATAACATTCCATTCTCATACAAGAGAAAATTTTCTCAATTTTCTAGGCAATTTCCAGAAACAATTCTATAAAATTAAGAAGAAAGCAGTGTTGGGCAAAATACATGCGTTGCTTTAATTATAATACAACCTCGCGTGTATTTAAAATACGAAATATCAAATATTTTTATGTCTTGTATTTGAAATACAAGATACAGTATTTTGAATATTTTTATTCAAAACACTAATTACAAAATACAGACAGGTGATAAGTTTAGATAACTAAATATGAAAATGGCAATTGACAAGATATTTGACAATTTGACATGCAGTACAGGTGAAAACAACTATAAATATTGACATATTTAGCGGTTGCCATTTTTCTTACGAAAGCTATCGAGCGGTTTTTTTTTGCATAATACACGCATTATTATGATTGCTAAATGATTTTTTGTTCAAATGTATTTAGAAGCCATAAGTATTTGAAATACTAACTACTAAATATCTCAGCGTCAGGTATTTGAAATACCAATTACAAATAGCATTTTTAAGAAGTAATTGATTTATAAATACCAAATATATTTCAATTAAAAGTAATTCAAATACTGGGAGCAAGTAATGCCAACGTAACGCAAGCCCAACTAGCTCGCTCACCCATCAACTAAATGTTATCTTTTTTATTCCTCGCAATAGCACCGCTAAAAACATAACTGGAGACATTAAAAATATCTTTGCATCTATACTATTTGTATTTGGCAGAGTTTTCATAGGATAACAGCGTATGGAAGGCAGCATTTTTTAATAGAAAAATCTGGATACAAGAACGCTACCCATAGGAATTGAGGTACGTACAGAATGGTTTTGAATTAGAATTTATTTTTTACTAACAACGGTTTAGTTTCCTGACAGTCTAAAAACGAACGTTTAGATTGCTTTTAGTGTGAACTCAAGACCCCTGTCTCTCATTCCTCTTACGTGTCTCATATAACCGGAATATGTCATATAATCGGCATTTGTCTCATATTCCCGGTTTATGAAAATAAAATATCGACGCATCGCAAGTTAACCGCAAGCGAGATGAGATGATGAGATGCGTTAATTAGAATGGCTGATAATATTACATAATCTATTAGGTTTCGTAAATAAGTTTGTGTGAATCGTTCAGGCACCGCTTAGTGGTTGTTTGAACGGTTACTTATCCCACAAGGCCTTTGCGTTATCTAGCTTTATGAGTCACTAGCTTCTGCCAGCGACTTCGCCCGCGTGAAGTGTTTTATCATCCCAAGGGAGTATTATACCGGGATAAAAAGTAGCCTATGTGCTATTCCAGACTATGATCTATATCTGTGCCAAATTTCATCCAGGTCCGTTAAGAAGTTCTGGCGTGATTGAGTAACAAATATGCGTCCTCAATCCAAACTTTCGCATCTTTAAATATCTATACTATTACCTATTACTATAAAAATAAAAGGAAAGGTCACTCACTCACTCATCGCGAAATATCGAAAACCGCTTGACGTATAAAGATGAAATTTGGCAGGGAGGTTCCTCAAGTGACGTAAGTAGGTAAAAAGGGTCAAAAGTTTGTATGATATTTCTACAAATTGTAAGTGGACACGTAAAATTTTAGATTATCGCTTTTGTTTGACAAAAATAATTTATTTATTTATTGGTTTTTGGAAATTTTACCACTAAAGGGATAAAATAGGAGTTGAAACTTTGTGTGAAATTTCTTCGGTTTAATAATAAAATAGTAATTTTGCTATCACTTTCGGCCCAAAAACTGACCCATAGTTTTAGAGCCCACCATGAAGTTCCATTCCGTAACCTCAGCCTGTATACTGCATAGTCTACAGCAGTCTAGGTTGGTTTAGAGACCATGTGATTTGGCAATCGAAGACTGTATCAGTTATAATATATGAAAGTGCAGTAGTGTAGAATTTGGGTGGGGAAGGCGTTGGTCTTATAGATACAAAGCGGATCTCAAAAAATACACCTATATTAACGTAACGGCCACGACTAAAAAGTTGTGGGTCGTGGGTTCAAACCCAGGCTTTACTTTGTAAAAATTATTTCAAAATATGAAAACGGAGAAGTTAAAATCGTGAGGCAACCGGCTTGTCCTAGGACCAAAAAATCGAAGACATTGTGACTTCCACCAACCCGCACTGGGCTCGCGTGGTTGATTATTGCCCATTCCTTCTCACAGAGAGGAGGTCTGTGTCCCAGTAGTGGGAACAATAAAAAGGCTGATGATGATGATGACATTGCCAAGGTTGGCAACTAAGGCTTCGTTGAAAGAACAAAAAATATCGCAAAACTAATGTGCCAATTGACAAATGCTCGCAAGCAGTTGTCATTGATTGGATTAATTATCAACAGCCTCGGATCACTTGATTTGAGTTTACTTTGCGAAAAGTCGATATTTTTGCCGGGAAACCGGAGACAGTGCTAAATAATAAAAATTGTATAGTAAGTTGTCACTGGATAGACGTACAGCAGGATAATATTTCCGCTATAGCAAGCGTTACAAAAAGAAAATCCAAAAAAATAATATCGACATGGAAAAATACAGTCTCTTTGCTTTCCTAGTAGAGAAATGTGGCCATAAGTGCTCATCAGATTAGTACAAAGTTTTCCAAGGAAATAAGGTTTTTCCTTTGGAGAAAATTAATACGGCTCCTTGCAAAGAAATGGACTGATGGTGCTGTTATTGGAAAATACTGCTATTGAAAATTCTATTTACGATGTCTTGTATTTGTTTCTTTATATGATACAACATAACAGTGCCTGTGTGGAAATATGGCTCATCACACATGGAATGCGAGGTCGTGGCATCTCAACGTGCACAAATCCTTGGAACAGTGAGGTCACACCGTGAAGCCTGTCAAGCTCCCAGGAAGCTTCTATGCGTTTGGGCCAAGATGGGCTGGCTATCTTAGCCAGGACCTAATCAGGGTGTCTAAGTGTGGATGATAATGGAGCCCCCACCGCTACTTTTTTATTGTTGATAGGCTCGTGCCTGTCAACTATATCACCTGATGGTAAGCGAGGATGTGTTCGGCGATGAAACACGCTTGCCTAGAAGAAACTTATTCACTCTTGACTTAAAAGACTTCCAGGTTGTAGCTATCAGGAAATACAGACTAGGTACTATTTGTAATATTTCATAATATTTTCGGTATTTTAGAAAACGTCAGCTTTGTAGAGCGTATTCTCTGTCATTCTCAACTCAACTGCGTGGTAACCTCACCCCCGGGAACCAAACATTCATTTCATATCGCGAATACCTTCCAAGATAACCCGCTCCGCTTTCAAAGAAACCGAAGGCCAAACCTGTTATCTGTCCGGATTTAACCGGTTTAAAGACTGGACGTAGCCGAGACAGATTGACAGATTGACACCGCAATTCCCGGTGTTCCAGGCGGAACTCGAACTAGAACATCGGTAACCTGTCCGTGGAAAACTAACTTATCTATATTATGTTCTCTAATTTGTTGGGAGTGGAAGATATAACTGGTATTTCGACTGGCAGTTTAGGTGTTGACTGTATTTTAAGCAAACTGTGCCTACCTAAGAATCTTTGGTTGATGACAGTAGATCTCTCTTTGTGACAGTGTTCCCATAATCACGTGGCGACCACCACCATTCCTACTTGTTATAGTTGGTTTATATGTTTATTCGAAAATTGCGAAATTTTCGAATAAACATATTATATTTAAATATTATATTTGCCAAAACAGCCTATTCGCCACTGAGCTTTTTAGGGTTCCGTACCCAAAGGGTAAAAACGGGACCCTATTACTAAGACTTCGCGATCCGTCTGTCTGTCTGTCCGTCTGTCACCAGGCTGTATCTCATGAACCGTGATAGCTAGACAGTTGAAATTTTCACAGATGATGTATTTCGGTTGCCGCTATAACAAAAAATACTAAAAACAGTATAAAATAAATATTTAAGGGGGGCTCCCATACAACAAACGTGATATTTTTGCCGTTTTTTGCTCGATATTAATAACGGCAACAGGTAGACGCTTGAAATATTCACAGTATGTTTAGTTGTATATTTACTTCAAAAAATAATAATGATTAAATTAAAATAAAATAAATTAATGGGGGCTCCCATACAACAAACGTGATTTTTTTGCAGTGTTTTGCGATAATGGTACGGAACCCTTTGTGTGCGAGTCCGACTCGCACTTGGCCGGTTTTGTTTTTTTAAATTTAAAAACCCGACTCCGACTCAACCCATTCAACAAACGTGATTTTTGCTCGATATTAATAACGGCAACAGGTAGACGCTTGAAATATTCACAGAATATTTAGTTGTATATTCACTTCAAAAAATAATAATTATTAAATTAAAATAAAATAAATGGGATGTATGGGCTCCCATACCCTTAGGAACCCTTCGTGTGCGAGTCCGACTCGCACTTAGCCGGTTTTTTTGTAATTTGTAATCTGGCTATTTACTGCTTTCTTGGAATTTAATTATCGTCACTACATAGTAGTTTTAGGGCATAACATAATCAGAATATGATGCCGACAACTTTCTTGACGACATATTACTATTTGTAGGAGGACCTTCAAAAGTGCTGTATTTTTACACGTGCGTCGGATAAAATAGCATTATAAGTAGTAGTAAGGTGAAAAGGCGCTCAGCCATGTAGGTAAGTTCATTAATATTCAAAGAATTTTTCTCTCTAATGAACTCTAAATAAACCAAAAACTATCAAAATAGATGAAAAACATACGCGAAATGAAACACGGCTGATGTTTTAATTAATTTTTAATAAATTTTATACTACTAAACTAGAACAAGGATCGCTTTCATGTTAATATTAAAACAACTAATTTCGGCATACGTTTAACCTAGGAATGCTTTTATAATTGTTATTACCAAATTCCTGAATGTTACGATCATAAATATAGTGAGGGAATTTGAATTAATAACATGTTCTGTTGAATTATAATTGCCGGCACACACAAGTTGTTTTCGGTTTTCTAGGTATCTTTGTTTACCAAGCGGGACGCGGGGAACGTTTAGCAACCATTCCGAGCGCGCGATTGGTCAGTTGACACAAGGATCGACTGATTAATCGCGTTGCGTCCACGTTCCGTTCGCTCTATGTAATGGTTGGTCATTACGTCAAAACCTAGCCAAGTTGCATGCCGGGGATTATAACAGCTGTTTGAAACCACAGAGTTACCCAGAAACTCAACGTCTTCTTCTCCTGCGAGTAGGCAAAGACTACAGAACGCCACCTGCTACGATCCTTACATACTCCTTTTGCTTCGTATACGTATATTCATTATGGATTCAGCAAGTCTTACATAGATACCGGTTGTGAAACTTTTATAGATTTTACAAAGAACGTAAATTTTGTAATCTAGGACGCATATTCTCTAGGCTGAATTCTGTGACGCAAAAAGCGAGTGATACAAACACAAAAACAATTGAAAATCTGCGGTGTTGGTGGTCATGACGACATCTGCCTCCGTATCAAAGATATCATAGTTCGACTGTGAAAAAGGTACAGACGTATACAAGTCATATACATCTGTCCCTTACGTACACTAAAATAACCTTGCTCTAAGAGCTTATGGTTATCCCCCTGGAGATCTTTATTTAGGTACACGTAAACCAAAACAGGCGTATCAGAAATCTTAGTGTTCTTGAACGTATACCCCAGTAAATGAAATAAATACCGTTGTTCAGCAACATCCAGTTAGAAACGTCTGCCCCAAAATAGGCCATTAGCACAGTATAAATATAAACGAGCAGTACGGAAACTACCTACAAAAGCTCGAAATGGCACATTCACACAAACATGCGCATCGACGTCTCGTCGGACTCCTTAAGCGGCTCGCACTACTGACATCACCGCGGACGTTGCTTGGGGGTCTCGTCAGTGCGCATGTTTGTGTGAGTGTGCCGGTTCTAGCGTTTGTAGGTAGTTTCCATACTGTTTGTATATTTATACTGCGCCTTTAGGCTAGGCATATATATATGAAGATGACCTATTTTTCGTAGTTTAGGCCGACACAAGAGCAATAAATTGCGTCCTCTTTTAGTTATCTCTCAAAATGCAGCCTGTGGGCATTTTTCATTTCTCAAATAAAAAATAACACGCGGACATAACTTTTCTAGTGACAAATTATGTTTGTTCTACCAATGACAAACGAGTACCCACTTGCTTAGTAAGTATGTAGGTGGGTAGGTACACATTACTGCGTCAGCTGTATATTACACCTCGTAAAAATTAATGGAGAGATGATAACGACCATGGAGCTCATTAGAAATGGATAACTTGGGTAAGTTAATTCATATTTGAATAGGTCGTAAAACATGAATGTACTGGGGTGATCTATTTTCACATAAACATGAACTAAATATCGGATAAACCTCTTATTTATTGGTGTTTAACCAAATTAACTCTGAACATTATCTACACAAACATCGGATAAAAGTAGATGAAGCTGAGTCTGGTACCTAAAAGAGTGGTCAGGACTCACGGAGCTTTTTTCAAATTAATAAATTATTAGTAGTTTATGTAGATATGCGAAAAATGGGGGTAATGAGTTGTTTAAAACTAATGGAAGTTTAGTTTAGCAGTGGCGGCCCAGTGGTAACAGCCGCGACTTACAAGTTGTAGTTCGTGGGTACAAACCCAGGCAGGCGCTTTACTTTGTGTAAATTATTTCATCACTACTGCTCTCAAAACGGTGAATGAAAACATCATGACGAAAACGCGGCATGTCCTCAAATCCAAAAATTCAAAGACATATGTGACATCCACCAACCCGCACTGGGCCTGCGTGGTGGATTACGGCCCATCCCCTCTCTCACAGAGAGGAAGCCTGTGTCCCAGCAGTGGGAATATTAAAAGGCTGATGATTTTTTTATTATTTTATTATTATAGATAGGCTCGCGCTTGACCACTATCTCACCTGATGGTAAGCGATGATGTGGTCGACGGTGTAACACGCTTGCCTAGAAGTAACCTATGATGAATGGAAGTTGACATATCCCTAAATTAATCTCGAGCTCTATACAAGAGTCTCGCTATCCGCCATGGCCGTTCAAGCTTCAATACAGCCTTGATGTTATAACGAACAGTAGAACTTGGTGGAACAGGAGACCACATAATTTATTTTCAAATAAGATTTATTAGAATTTGATTTCATTTCAACGTTTTTGGATCAATTGCATCGTCTAATAGGGCTCGTCAAAAACAGATACATACATATTATTATTCTACACATCTTCCAAGGCACGGGTGGTTGAAAACAATGAAAAGCCATTTCCAGTGTAGTCAACCAGCAAGAGCCTTCCCATTGATAATACAATTTATTTTTAAATAATAAAATACACGTTGTTTCCGAGGAGCTTCGTTCCTCATTCCACGGCTACACGGTCAATTGATTTCTTTGTCCTTCGTTCTTTGTTGAGAGTATAGACTTAGAGGTATGGACTGAGTGTTTTCCATCCAGCTGTGGAATGTATACAGTCAGAAAAGAGTGGGTAATCGCATTAAGTACCAAGTTGTCTTCCTCTAGAATTCTTATCTGATATTATTCTGAATCAAAAACCCAGTATGGCTGTGTCCCATTTGCTGGATGCCCATTCACCTGATCTAAAGGTGGCCACCTAATGGCCCCCAACAATTATGATTAGATGAACCATCGACAAGAAAAGAAGAAGAAGAATTCGGAGTAGTTCACGTCACAGGCTTGCAGTGCTACCTGACCATGTAGAAAAAATACAGATTAATCATAAAGTCGCTCTATCTCCTTCTACAGAGTAGTTAATTTTATAGCGATATTACTCAGTCCATTCCTTTATGTCTTTGGTCGAAGCTGAATTTTCCGACCCATTGACAGTTTGTCTCTACAATGTTGTGGATAATGAACCTTTATTATCGTATTGACATTCTACAGGAGCCTGAAAAAGGTCTTTTGGAGTTCTTTTGTTTTCTTAAATGAGCCTTTAATGAGGTAGTTTCAAACTTATCATAGTTGTGTGTGCGATGCTTATCAGAAGTTTAAAAATAGTAAAGATAAAAGAGTACATTTATACGATTTATGATAGCTGAAAAACTGTGCGTTGCATTAACTACCAACGGCGTCGCCAAGGAGGGCAGATAGGGGCATTTGTCCTCTCCTAGAGATTAAAAAATGTAGCCAAATGCAAAGAAATCAAAGTCCTAAGTCAAAATAAACACAACTCAACAAATCTAGCCGTTGTTGATGTCCTAAAAGAGTTTTATTCCCGCAACGGGAAAAACGTTCATTTTGGTCCGTCTACCGTGCATAACATGTACGGTAGGGCGATCGTTAAGCAGCCTCAGGAGACTAAAAGCCTGACTAAAGCACTATGGGGGAAAATCGCTTCAATGATCGGACCATGATAAGTGTGCACAGAAAACGGTTAGTGGGTCGTCTTAGGGGATGAAAACTTATAAGATTTTCATAATTTAGTGGTCGAATGTTTACAAAAAACCCCCGATGATTGAGCTCGTGGAACGGTACCCATTGGACCGTTATTATTACAACCACCGTGGGGGTAAGACTCGCACTACCAGTGTAAAGCTTCATATTATGCTGTTGACTGTAATTAAAATTCATACTTTTCGCATCCCCCATATATCAACATGCGCCCCGCCCGCGCCTCCCCCCTGGTCCATATGCATATAGCTGTCTTAAATTCACGGTTTTTTGTAGCAATAGACTAAAGGCATTTAAAAAAAGAATAATAATAGCAAAGTCAAAGTCAAGTATATTTATTCCAACTAGGCCATTAAGCGGCACTTTTGCACGTCAACAATTAAAATTTACAAGTAATAAAAATTTGTTCTACCGTGCATTCGGAAAAGTAGCTTATTATGGAGAAGAATACAAACTTACCAGTTTGATTTTGTCTACACTAAAGATTGCCCTATGGAGCAGGACCAGCATGTTTCCAAGCATTCTTGAATATAATCATGTAATTTGTAATATGCTTGTTTACAAAGTGTTGTTTACTATTGTTTTAAATTTTCTTTCATTTAGTTGTAATATCCGACAAAGTATTTTGTTATAGAATTTAACACAGTAACCCATAAAAAATGCGTGTAGGTACTATAACTAATATATAAGATGGTTGATCTAACTTATCTTTATTTGTAGTATTACAATTCTGTCTATCACTAACTTTACTAAATAGATTTATATTTTTCCTTACATACATAATATTTTTTGATAAGTAACTGTCATAATATTAATCTTTTTAAATAGCTCCCTAAGAGATCCTCACCCAAGTAACACAAACGTGCTGAATAAAGATTGAGTAAGAGCAATCATCAAGATCATAAGCTGAATAGTAAGCTGAATAACGTCTGAGTACCCGTCTATTCAGTTGTTATTCAAGCAAAAAGTGCCCCAATTTTGAATGCTTAACGCTGAATAACATCTGAGCAAGATCTGAGTAGGAGCTTAATAACGTTTCAATTAGCTTAATAAGCTTTGAATAACAGCTCACATTGCTTTTATTAAGCTCTTACAACTGAGTTACTCAGCTTAATCGAATTGATTATTGTATTCAGAATTTATTAAGCATTTAAATTATTGTTCACACTTTTATAAACAATATTCATACAAATTGTGAAAAGAATTCAATTGGATTAAATATTTTAATGTCGATGTTGAATTTAAATGTGATTTGACATGGTGAACTTATAAAATCGGTAAGTTAATTTTAATTTACAAGTTAGAGGTCTGCTATATGTTAATTGTTAGTGCACAAGTAATTTTGTCGTGAATAGTATGTTTTTTCATTATTTATTACGCGCCGCATGAATAATCAAGATAATAGATAGTAAATAGTATTTTCAAACACACATAATAGGTCTGACAAAAGTCCTTGTGACGAAATAGCTAATACTAGCAATTTTAATCCAACAAAATAACTTGAATCGAGTTGAAAATGTTGTAGTTGTAAGATTAAGCATTTTGGTATCTCGTAAATGCCGAGTAAGTATAAAAAACAAAGATTTTTAATGGCGATCGATTGTTTTGCTTTATAGTGCTGAATAAAAGTGCACACATGCCTTGTTACTAAGCTATAACTTGAAAAAAGTAGTCTCATTACACTAACTTCTGAATAACAATTATACAGTTGATCACATTTCTAAATTATTCAGATTTTTAGGGTTCTCTAATCGATAACAAAAACCTTTTATAATGTGGAATTTTCACGCCTGGCTTTCACTGAATTGATTACATTTAAAATAATAGCGTCTTTGTTTGCATTTTTTTTTTTGAGAAATTAAATCTCATTTATGAATAAAAATGTAGTGCACACGAAATCTGCTATAGATTTCGCATGTGTGGTGTTCACTTGGCCATAGTTTAATCCGTGTTTTGTTATTTGTTTTATGTATAAACGCCAGTATATCAAAAAACTGAACTGTCAAATTGAAAACTGAACTGAACCTCAAGGCAAATTGAAAACGTAGCCGTGCAGCAGTCACTTGGCACTAATGGACACCAGACGTCCAGACCCTAGAAGGAATCAACAATATATACGCGAAAGCACAACATAATATGGAGAATCAAGACAAAATCATGAAAAAACTTGAAGAAATTTATCTGAAAGTTGGAGAATTAAGAGTCGCAAATAAAATATCTTATCACAACGTAAATTTATTTTTTTTGTGTTGTAATACCTTCTGCTAACAAAACAATCATTTCTTTTTATATTAAAATTGGCCGAAATTCTTTCTTGTAACTATTTAAAATTGGATGACTTTCCATGTTTATATTCAGTGATATGTTTTCTGGCAAAATGTTTGTGTTAATATGTTTCAAGTGTCTCAATAACGCCATTGTGCCAGTATTCACCTTGCTCAAAAGGCTATGTGGTCTCGGTGTATTTAAAATTGTCCTTGGATCATTAGGTAAAATGTCTGGGAATCTTTGATTTAATATTTCTGCCAAATCTTGATGAGATGTTTTTTTCGACAGCCCATTTTCTAATTTTTTCTCGAAATATAAAATTTTTCATATATCTACATTGTTCTTCTTCGATATCTGTACACTACCATCAGATGCACTCTCTGTGAATCGTAATGCTGTTTAACCTTTTTGCGGGACGGAACCCTCTTCATTGCACGGCAACCACGCATGTTGGCTGGGACCGGGTTCAGTTTTGTTCAAACAATTTTCACAAACCCTTTGATGACCAGAAACACTTGGACAATTACTACTGCTGTTATATAAATATTCTTTTAACAATTTTCATTTGATGTAACCAGTTCTCTTACATATTTTCCACGACTTTCGATTCATATTAAATAACGCAAAAAATAAATACGTACAATAATATTTTAATTAAGCTGATATTAAGCTATGGGCGCTATAACAACATACATATGGTCTTTAATTTGAATAAGTTAGTTTTCTAACTTTCTATTAAACAGGAAAAAGCTTAATAAAAACATAAATAATATTGTTTATTCAGCAGCTGAATAATTAGTAAAACATAGAATCTTATCTAGTTTGAAGATAAAATAAAAGCAATTATTCAGTATCAAGCTGGTTAATAGAATTATGTAATAATATTAGTCAGAAGGTGATACTTTATTCAGCAATAAGCAATTTCAAGCGCTAATAGCTTAGTAATGCTGTATTAATAGCAATACAGATTATGGTAATTCAGACAAATGCTACCGACGTGGCTGTTTTTCAGCTTTAAGCAATCTGGAACGCGTAATGCTAAATAACGTCTGTATAATAATCCTACGGTGATTGGTTATTAAGGGTAAAGAAGGTAAGGACAGAAATACAGAATTTATTAAGCGTTAAGAATTTTAAGGTGCCGAACTCAACCTAATTCAGCATTTGGCTATTCCCAAAGCTCTTATACAAACTATATTCATCTTTGAACTGTAAAATATACTAAATGTGTACTGTTATCTTGCTTATGTGTTACTTGGGCAGTGACATAACTTATACACAGATAATAGATACGTTTTCCCTACCCATGAACACTTCGGTTTTCACATTTTATGGTATAAAACAATGCTATGGAAACCCGGAATATAAATCACACTCAAAAGATGGAAGGGTCGACACACAAACATGCGCATCGACCCCTAAGCGGTTGTCGCGGTTCCGTCAGTAGTGCGTGCCGCTTAGGGTTCTCGCCGATGCGCATATTTGTGTGAGTGTGCCGTTTCGAGCATTTGTAGGTAATTCCTGATCTATAATTAATGTAAATTATAAACATATTCATCTGCCAAGCATTTTCCCAACTATATTGAGGTCTAGAGTCTAAACGGATTTAGCTGAGTACCAGTATTTTGCTTGGACTGACTGCCTATCTAACCTCCACAATCCAGTAACTGGGATGAACGATGCACCTTGTACTGGTGTCAGGTTTCCTGGCTTTTGACTTTCCTTAACGACTGTCAAAGATGTGCAAGTCACAGCCGGGATATAGTGACTTAATGTGCTTGCCGAGGCACGAAGGAGTCTCGATATGTTCAGATGGTCACCCATCCACGGACCGACCTCGGCAAGCATGCTTTACCTTAAAGATTGACCTGTGCGGCTGTTATTGTTTAAGCCACGAGCTCCTCCTTGCTCGTGCTGTACCTATAAATTGAAAACAAGGTCAAATTAAATTACCTACCATTGTTGCTGGAGTCACTTGGTAGGCCCCAGAGTCCTACCTGCTTATCTCAATTTATGTGGGGTCAGCACAGCATGTCTTCTTGTTCCTTACATCTACTCACTGTCATCTCAACCTTCTCTACACAATCTATTCGTCGTATCTAAGGTAGATACACTTCTAGATAAAAGTTGCTTAATATATCCTTCAAAATAAATGTTGTTATACACACAAGATCTCTTGTGTAATAATTATGCAAGTTCATCAACAGCTGTGAATGCACTCAGAAGCTGCATGCACAACCTAACAAGCACCTAATGGAACCTAATAGCAAACTACACGTGTTGTTGTTGGAGAGACCTCGGTTTGATTCATGAGAGCCTAGTTCTCCATTATCAAGTAGCGCATGACAAAGTTGCATGGAAATATATTAGTCTCAACTAACCCAAGTGCTTCGAGGCTTTTACTCCGATTTAGTGCCGTGAAACGGTTACTTTCTACAGCATACTACTTAGTAACGGCTTAAAAGGTTTAAAAAAATATAAATTTATTACTGATTCATGTAAATTATTAGTAAAATAATAGTTTTTTTTGTATGACTAATACTTTTGCTTTAAAAAATAATTAACAACACGATATTATTTCGCTACTTTTGGATACTCCTCCAAAACGACATTAAAATGTTTAATAAATATTTGTACACACAAAATTTGATGGCTAGAATTTTTTCATAACTGAAATAGCATATTATTATGTAAATATAAGAATATTTTGCAAACAAAACTGTCCAAAAGGAGGTTCAATATTGATATTTTGGTTCCAAGCGGGTGCACGGCCAGGGCATCCAGTACTGCGTTCACATTGCGGAATATATACGCCTTATCATTGGGGAATATATACGTCTTAAGTACTTAACAAGAGTTTGAGTTTACTTTTAATCAGGGAATTTCTTGCTTGTAGTCAGATGTGCTTTAAATTAAGATACAACATCACACCAAATATGCAAGTAGGTAGTTGCATGGGAATAAATTAATGCATGAAGTCCATTCATACATTCCAGGCTGTAGTTAATGGAATCTAATAGCAAACAACAACACGTGTTAGATTTGTGGGAAAGACCTCCTCTGTTTGATTTATGAAATCCTGGTACTCCATTATCAAGAGACATGACGCCTCGTAAAGTTGCATTAAAATGCAGTATTTCAATACTAATCACAAGTGCATAAATATTGTACTTTTATAGTGACAAAATAGGAAAATTTACAAAAGATCTATTATCTATCAATTTATTTTGAATTTTTACAAAATCCTTGGATTTCCAACGACGCTTTCTAGGAAGCTTATTTGTTGCAAATGGGACACACAATCACGCCCTAGTGGGAGCAGAACACGTCGAATTACGATAAACCTGTATATTAAGATGTGAAGTCAACTTTAAGCAAGGAACTGTTTGCTTGTTGTATGATTTTCTTCAAAATAAAATAACAAAACTTGCACAACATACGAAATTGTATATAATGGAATCTAATGGCAAACTACACGTGGCGCATTTGCAGTAGAGACCTTTGTTTGATTTGCCTGGGAGTACCATTATCAAGTGATGCATGACAAAACTGCATCATTAAATACTTATTTCAAAACACAAGACCGTTTACTACTCTTAACAAGGCATCCAAAGTCGACTATAACGAATTAATTGCTTAGATATAACAAAACAATTGCATGTTTTGTTATATCTTACTTGTATTTTGAAGAACATAGGAAATTGTAGAATTTCCTCTCACAGAGAAGCCTGTGTCCCAGTAGTGGGAACAAGTACTCCATTATGAATTGACGCATGATGAAGTTACATAATTATCTATCTAATGTATATATAGCGGTTCCCCGACGCGAGTACGAGGGTTATTTTTTGCTTTTTAGAGGTTTTGTGTCGGGGGTATTATAAATTATTAATTTAATTTTTCTTAGCACGGCCATGACAAACAGACTCTTTTTACACGACTGCCCAAAAAAGGAGTGTTATGTTTTCAGGGATCATGTATGTTTGTGAGTTTCTTTATTCCACCATAACTTCTTAACGGCTCTACCGATTTTCATGAAATTTAATATGCAGGGGGTTTCGGGGGCGATAAATCGATTTAGCTAGGTTTCAGAAAACGTCGTTTTCTCTATTTTCACCCAGGTACTTTTGGTGTAGTGGTCACAAGTTCTACTGCTGAGCATGAGGTCCTGGATTCGGTTACCGGGTCGGGAAAGTATTATTGGAATTTCCATCCGTAGTATCTCCGTAGTAGCCATGATCAGTGTCTGGCCTTGGTACCTAGGTACTTGGACCTGGAAAAATATTGGTGTGCTATATAGGTGCTCTGCCTAAACGTAAGTAAGAAACAAGCGACCGAGGCAGAAAACATTATGTGTTTTACAAACTAGTGGCTCTACTGTGAGCTGTTGATTTCGCGAGTCTATCCTTTTGATTTTTTTGTTGATACAGTTTAAAAAAAAATACTTAAAACAAATTCCATACAATTATCGAACCTCCTCACAAAATTTCACGGGAATCGGTTGAGAAAGGCGACCTGTAGCTGAGAGCTGGACATCCGAGCAAATATACAAAATAATTTTTGCCCAAGCTGAAACGGAGACGCTTCGTATTTTTAGGGTTCCGTACCCAAAGGGTAAAAACACGACCCTATTACTAAGACTCCACGATCCGTCTGTCTGTCACCAGGCAGTATGTCATGAAACGTAATAGCTAGACAGTTGAAATTTTCACAGATGATGTATTTCTGTTCCCACTATAACAACAAAATTAAATACTAGAAACAGAATAAAATAAACATTTATGCCGTTTTTTGCGATAGTGGTACGGAACCCTTCGTGCGCGAGTCCGACTCGCACTTGGCCAGTTTTTTAAATTCTTTTACCAGTAGAAAGCGACATTATTTCTGAGTGACATAGGCTACGTTTTACCCCGAAAAAACATCGGGGCCTGTTGGGTGGGCCACGGGTGCGAAGCCGAAAACAATATACAAAATTACTTGTGGTGTTACGAAAACTATGTGAGCACATACGAATGTATACTGAGAATTCACTTAGCAATTCGTAGGTGTGACCTCTGTATGATTCATGAACGCCTGGTACTCCATTATCAAGTGATGCAAGACGCATTGCATGTCTTAGTTGAGTGTGATAATTAAACCAGCTCAGTTATTACACAGAGTTTAATTAGTAAAATTAATATCATATCTTTGTTGTTTAAGTTTATTTCTAGTTTTTGAGGGTTGATTATAATTTATTACATTAAACGCGCTACAGTGAATGAAACCTTGTCTGGTGTTTCATTCTTCGGTTCATGTGGTTCTTTGAACCTGAAATGTACCAGAGCATCAGAGGGCAAAGCATTGACTCTGCATCATCTCACCTTTATAATTACCTAAAGCACTAACTTCGAAACTTATCATACTTTTTCCATTGAATCTATACTAATACTAATACTAATAATAATACTAATACCCCGCTCTCCTCGGATAACGAGAACTGGCGCAAATCTATAGTATTAGATGCTAATGACCGCAGGGAGGTATGGCAGAGCAAGGAATTTCACGGACGCTTCTACCGGGTCCTAGATGGGCCTGATGTATCTTGATATTTTAGCGTCCGTGGCCTGGCTGCGATTTGGTGACCTTTTCGGGGAAACCGAAGGTTTTGTCTTTGCGATTATGGACGAACTTATGATGACGACAATACACACAACACACAACTACCGGAAATATATTGTGAAAGACGGCACGGTTGACACCTGTCGGGCATGTCACCGGCCGGGGGAATCCATCCGTCACATTATCTCGGTTGTTCTAGTCTAGTTAACGGAGACTATTTGCATAGACACAACCTTGTAGCCAGGATTATCCATCAGCAACTTGCTCTGAAATACAATCTTGTGGAGTCGGAAGTGCCTTACTATAAGTATGAGCCCGACCCAGCTCTCGAAAATGGCAATGTCACGTTGGGATCGGTCTATCATCACTGTCAGGACTATTGTTGCCAATAAGCCTGACATAGTGGTAATAGACCGACTAGAGCGTCGCGCAATGATTGTTGATATAGCGGTCCCCCATGACGAGAACCTCGTGAAGGCTGAGAGAGATAAGAAAAGTAAGTATCTTGATCTGGCTCGCGAGGGTGTTGACATGTGGGATGTGAATACAGCGATCATTGTGCCGATAGTCGTTACGGCCAATGGCATAATAGCCAAGAGCCTCGATGAACATCTGAGGAGGCTCTCGTTGGGCAGGTGGATCAAGGGCTTGGTCCAGAAAGCGGTACTCCTGGAAACGGCGCGTATCGTTAGGAGGTTCCTCTCTCAGTAGCTCTGACCACCGGTAGCTTGGACCCTGTTCCCGATAACGGTGGGCTACTATTTTTTATATTTTTTAATGTTTTTTTTATTGTATTTTTATAAGCTAATATTTAAAAATGTAAAAAGTATGTACATAAATGAATAAAGGAAATACTAATAATATAATAATTTATTTAATATTATAAAGAGGAAAGATTTTTTTGTTTGTTTGTTGGTACCGAATAGGCTCCGAAACTACTGGACCGATTTAAAAATTCTTTCACCAATAGAAAGATACGTAATCTTGAGTGACATAAGCTATTTTTTGATCCCGATAACGAGTCCTGTGGGGCGGCCCACGGGAGCGAAGCCGCGGGGAACAGCTAGTAATATTATAAAGAGGAAAGATTTGTTTGTTTGTTTGTACCGAATAGGCTCCGAAACTACTGGACCGATATGAAAAATTCTTTTACCAATAGAAAGCTACATTATTCCTGAGTGACATAGGCTGGGTGGTCCACGGGAGCGAAGCCGCGGGCAACAGCTAGTTTAATATAAAGTGTGACACGTTCTAAGAATAACGAAGCTATTAAAAGTTTTTAGAAAACAGCAATTTTATAAAGTTTCGTTTTCAATACTATTGTTAGTGTACTTATGTCCATAGACAACCTATCACCATTTTCTTCAATTGACCAGAAAGTAGTACTAGTAGGTACGTAGAAAACTAGAAATCTTCGACTATAGACTTTACCAAACATTTTTACAGCAACATAGTCATACAAAATACAGTGAGGCGTACAAAGGAGCTGAAACCACTTCAGTAACCATCTGTTGTGTAACAATGTAATTTCAAATCTTTAAAGAGCTCCCGCGTACAGAAGATTAAATCAAGCTAGTTGGCACGGTTGGTGCAGTGGTTGAGCGATTGACTGCTGCGCTGCGTGTCGCGGGTTCGATTCCCGCACAGAACAAATATTTGTATGGTCTACAGATAGTTGTTTCGGCTCTGGGTGTTGTGTATGTGAGTTTATAAGTTTGTAAACGCACCCACGATACAGGAAGAAATTCCTAGTGTGGGGGCAAAGTTTTTATAAAAAAAAAAAAAAATAAGGGATTGGGTGATCGGGGATAGGGGATAGGTGATCATGATCGGGGTGTCTCTTATTTATGAAAGGCGATAAAATGTCTTGTCCTACAAAATAGTGCACAGCTACACCATTATATAAATGTGAAACTGTAATTATAATTACTGTTTACTGTAGTCTGCCTTTTCGGTAAGTTAAAAGATTTTCATACACAAGCAACGCTCGATACTTTTTTTAATTTCTTACTTTTTAAACTACATAATTTATTTAGTAGTAGGCACGCTTCGATCAACAATCTAACGAACACGTAATTATGAGACGATATCTTGCGTAAATACCTCGATTCAAACAGTAAATAGCCCATAACTTTTGGACGGCGGAACCAATTTTCATCCAACATAGCTAAGAACACTCCCGTTAGATCAAAATCGGTTCATCCGTCTAGGGGCTTTGATGTCACATACAGATACACAAATACACATATACATAAATACACATATACTAAAACACACATGTACACACGTCAAACTTAACACCCCTCTTTTTTCGTCGTCGAGTTAAAAAGCAGTTAGTTGCAGATGAAACAAATATTGTTCGGGATCAAACCCCGTGACAAAGAAATAGCGCATCAACCAATGTGTCAACCACGAAGTTATCCTTGAAATGAATTGAAGATGATTGAAACCTGCCACGGCGGTCTTCAGCTCCAGCGACGTAAATGGTAGATCATGATATTCATTATGAATCTAATCATTTACTCGACTGGCCGCTTCTCTAATTCGCTTGTAGTTAGCGTTATTATGGTCTACATAACATAACCTTGGCGTAAATTAACTTTCCAGGGAATATTTTCACCATCCACCACCTTTCGTCTTCCGCCGCTTGTCCTTCACCTGTGCCTGTGAGGAACTTATAGCTGCGACGGCGAATTTTGTTACCGTGGCAGAATTCTGGGCCATACACATTGAGAGGCTATAATTATTTGCTATCAACAAGCTAAGAAGAAGTAGAGGGATCATTTACAAAAGGTATTTTCATTAAATAATTATGGCTTATGTAACAGAGTTCCTTCTTTTTCTGTCGAGTCCATTTGACTCAAATTTTGTACGACCAGTATAAAGGTGCCCGGATAGCTCTATCATTGGCTTCCTTTAAATCCTTGAATATGAAGATGGCTGTGCATGCTGGGCAGAAAAGGAGGTGACGCATGTCCTATGAAAGTGCTCCATACTGTCAGAGAGTCTGCGATGGGTCTAGAATGCCCCATTTGCCAGAAGATGTCTACAGCAACCAGCCTGGACCCGTACTCCGTTAAAAGAGTCCGATTATTGAGGGAACTGGGTAGTAAATATAAAAGTTCAGAAAGAAAAACATCCAAAACAATACTTCAGCGATCATTCCACTCCGTTCCATTCAGTCGACCAAGCAAAAACCAAATCAACTCTGCAATGAATAGAAAACCACTCAAATCCTAAAGAAGAAAAGCTTCAATAAATAATAATAAAAAAGCAAACGTTGGCCAAACCGATCAGATTGATTAGTTCAATATCCAATTATACAGGAGAGTAGAATCGCAGCCATCCGCGCGTAATGTCGCCGAATGAACGGAAATAACCGAAGATGCCCGAGCACTGCCGAATATTTATGGCTTTTGTTGACTTGTTGAGTATGTTTGGCCTGCGGTTTCCTTTGATATATTATAATTTATTTATTTTATACTCTTATAAATCCTCTGCAAGAAGATGAACGTTGGTAACCGATATGATATAATCCTGGTGGTAGCTCATTTGCCACAAACAGGTAAGGAAGTATGTAGATGGGTTAAAATAATGTTGGTATGGAGACTCAGAATAATCTATAGGAGCGTAAGCAGGCCACGAACCAGATGGACAATGGCCTGAAGCTCTAGAAATATTGGCATTCTAACAGCAATAGCGATTGTCATAAGGTTCAAAATATATAGGTAGTTGACAAACGCTATTACTACTACATTTCACGGGGACTGTTTCCCTTAAATTTTGGATTATTAATTTGTATGTAATTTTTGTGGCAAATAATAATTTTTCTTTTTTATAGAAATTCAATTGTTGACAACGCGAGACAAAAAGCGAAAAACGGGTAAAGATTCGTGCAATCAAAGAGAATACCGTCGTTGCGTGCAATGAAGGAGACCTACCACTTAGCAATGGTTAGTATGGGCACAAAATTCTGCGGCGCGCCGCCGGTGCTTACAGAGTGCTTACTTACTTTGTGATATGGCTTAAAAAAGAAGAAATTATAATTTTATTGATAATAACAAAAACAACCGCCGGAAACAGATGCTTCTACGCTTACAAGGATACGCTAAGTAGTAAACACTTAACCTCAAAGTCCAAGCTCACTGTTTACAAGACCATAATTTGACCAGTCGTGACTTAGGCTTGTGAGACCTCTGACTAAAAAAGACGAACTTAAATTAGCACTGTTCGAAAGGAAAGTCTAGGGGAAAGTTTTCTGACCGGTGCGAGGAGACGACGGCAGGTTTCGTGTAAGGGTGAACCACGAATTAGAGAAGGTGATCGATAGATAAACTATTGTCAGGTTCTTCAAATCGCAAATACTCAGATGGGCAGGTCACTTAGAAATAATGGGCGATGCCAGAGCCGTTAAAAAAAGACCAAGAGGAAGACCCAGGAAGCACTGGATAGATTATGTCGAGGAAGATCTGAAGAGAATAGGAAGGAAAACATCTTGGCGGAAGGAGGCCAGTGACAGAGCGAAATGGAAGAAGATCGTTGAGGAGGCCAAGACCCACAAAGGGTTGTAGCACCAAAGGAATTAATGAATTAATGTAAAAAGAAAATAGCGCAGGGTTCGCTAATGCTATCTAAGCTCATCCTAGAACATTAACATTCAGTATTACCCCTTAGCTATATTGTAAGTGTTTCATAAAGTGAAAACTCCTACGCCTCTACACAGTACAACTTAGGCTAAATTATGTAGAAAGAAAAGTACTAAAATTTAGACGATGAAATCTCCGCGTCTCGGAAAAAAATCGGGGCAATATTCAGCCAGTATTTTTTTCGGTTCATTTTTATTCTAAAAGATTGGTTCCGTTCCCTATGGTTTTCATACCCCAATATAAGGCCGAACTTACTTTTTATCATTAATAATCCCTTGAGAAAGTGATTATCATTAAGATCAATACATTCAATCAAAACGATATTCTGTCCTGAGGGAAGAGAAATTAAGGTGAACGTTAAAGTTGACCGAAGCTGAGGTGTGTTGCTATGGCATTTGAAATCAAAACCTTGGTACTTAATTTATTGTTGGAAACAAAAATAAGTTTTTTCATATAAATGTTATAAGAAATGTATGAAATCAGGAATTCTATACAATTACAAGGATATGTATGCATTTCCTAGGAAATGTGTGTATTAGTTAATGTTAGAATTAACATTTCGCACATTTCCTAAATAAGCCCAGAATTCTATAGATTTCCTAGGAATTGTATGCAATCCTGGTTTTCACAGATTCTTATCTTAACTGCAACTGATTCTCAGCACAATTTAAAACCTTATTAGGTAGGTATAATCCCCAGCACATAAGTTGGCAAGAGTCGTTAGACGCGCAGAATTCGTTTTTTACCCGACTGCCGAAGGAGGGTAATGTGTATATCAATCTATGTATGTATGTATGTATATATGTTTGTTCCTATGTGGCGTTCTAGAGACCAAAAGGGTTGGCCGATTTTGACGATTCTTACGTCAATCGATTCGTCTTAATCCTGCGAGTGTCACTGGCTACATTAAAATTGGAAAAAACAAAAATGGCGGATTTTGGGCGCCATTTTGTTAGACCAATTTTTTTTTTTCTTCCAAACCCTTCGTGTGGGGTATCAAAATAAAGGGTTTTAAGAGGCGATTTCAAAAATATATAACACTTATATGTTTAAATGTACCTAATTCTAAAAAAAAATACCTAAAATGTTGTAAATAAAAAAAGTTAATTCAAAAAATAAAAAACCCGACTGCTTAAAAAGCGAACTAAAAAGACGTAAACAAGAAGAAAATCATGCTGTGCAGTCGGAGGATACATATTCACGAGCTGGTTGACCAAAACCTGTATCCTCCGACTGCACAGCATGATTTTCTTCTTGTTTACGTCTTTTTAGTTCGCTTTTTAAGCAGTCGGGTTTTTATTTTTTTATTAACTTTTTTTTTAGGTATCTATGGTAGTGAAGCGGGGCATGGGGAACGTTTAGGACCGTTCCGAGTGCGAGATTGGTTGGTCAGTTGACACAAGGATCAACTGACCAATCGTGTCCCGTCCACGTTCCGTTCGTTGGTCAGTTCGCGGAATATGCGCGAACTTACACTACGCCAAATCCTTTCCAACTTACGTGACAGGCACTATAGCGAAACTAATTTTTATTTGAGTTTCCCATGCACCAATTCTTGATGTTGATGAGCCCCTGGATTGACCTCAAAACTAGGTTTCCCGAGAACTTCTTATAGAGAATCGAAATGAATAATCATAATTACGCAATTATCTTTAATACATTCTTTTATACTAGCTTTGATAGCAGTTAGAAGAGTATACCAGGATGTTATTGTCTCACGACTTCTACTAATACTTAAAAGGCATGTGGCATTGATTACCACACTTAGGTTGGCGATATCAGACCTATAACAACCTAATATACCTTAAAAGTTCAGGGGGGTGACCATAACCTCTTAGAGTAAGGTTATTTTGTGGGTGTGTAAGTGACAGATGTATGTGACTTGTATACATCTGTCACTTACGCGATCTCAAAATAACCTTACTTTATGAGCTTATGGTCAACCCCCTGGTCTCTTCACGATGTTTTTCCTCACCGGTGTCTTTGATGTCTATGATAAAGTTAGAAACTACATATGAATTGTACGGGTAAAATTTACATTGGTACATTCCCGGATATGAACCCTCAACATCGTGCATGAGAAACAACACCTTGATCAATGGGCTACAGTGTAAGAAAGTTCTCATCTCAAAACGTGAATGTGATAAAAGTATTTTTTATGAACGAACAGACGATTTTATTAGTAGACAATATTCCATTTTTTACCGTGGAGGATACGTATGTATGTAATCGTAAAACAAATAGTCCGTGATATTTAATGGCGGCTGTAGTTTGTTCTGGAATCTCTGATGGATTGCCCTGATCTATGAATGTGTATGTATGTATTATTGTAATAAAAAGTAAACTAGAATTTCGAATTTGATGATTGGAATATTTTTATTGATTGTTTGTATGTTTTGTAGGCATTTAATTATGTATGAAGCCTGCCTGTTAGAATTGCGTTTCAGTGTTAAAACATTTACAGTAAAGGGTCAAAAGTGCAGTCGTACTGTACCAAAACTAGAGTGTAAGCTTTGAACCATTGACATTTAAGACTCTGTAGTTTTGGTAGAATACGACTGCACTTTTGACCCTTGTCTGTACACTGTAGGAACATGCATGTGAATGTTTTATCCATACGTTTTTTAGGGAACTCATGACTGTTCACTCGATTTGTCAGAAGCCAGTTAACGTAAACGTCAATTTGTATTGAAATTCAATAAGCGCAATCTTGTAACAGTATGGAGAAAACGGACGTGATTTTGTATATAAATTGACATGACACTTGGAATAAGCTTACAATTGTCGCCCTAGAAGGACAAACACAGACCTAAATCGTGATGTTTCTTAGAAAAGTCTGGTGCGTTGTACTCACAACTGGCGCTTACGTGTATGATCAGCTTCCTTATTGCATAAATTCAAAGACACGCGCTCGCTGTGAAGAATGCAAGCGAGCGCGTTATGAATTCATAATATGTTTAAAAATCCATCTTCTCGACAGCATTACACTATGGAAGAATCCACCTACCAATAAAACTTGGGGTAACAGAAATATACCAGAAGAATTTTGTTTACTAAATCTGAAGTAATTCCAAGAAAATGGCCCCTTGCCAAATCCTTAAATTTTCAAAAGATTATTCACAACAAATTACAAATGTCGACAAGTATTTAATACGTCCCAGAACATGTTTTTAAAAGAAACTCGTGTTAAGTTCGCGCACAAGGTTTTTGTCGCGCGGGACATGTTCGAGCATAATGGAAACTTGACGCTGACGCCTGTTGATGAATTCGGGCAAGGCCGGGCTTATTTTAATCTTCTAAATTTGGTTGATATATGTGAAAGTTTGTATGATTGTGTTTCAATCGCTACAATTGCTGAACGGATTTGGAAAAATAAAAGAAAATAAAAATGTTTTGATACCAGAGGAAAAAGAAACAAATAAATAAATGATTCATTAAAAAATTTTTTTTTAAAACAAGCTTTTTCCGTATTCTTCTCAGCAAACCCTTTCTTTTGACTCACATAACATCTCTTGCGGGTCGGCTGAGCTCGGCCGCGTATGCTGTTAGAAAGATAAGACAGTTGACCGATGTGGAAACCGCGCCTTTGGTCTATTTTAGTTACTTTCACAGCATTATGTCATACGGTATTTTACTGTGGGGTCGGGCGGCTGACATTGAATCAATATTTATATTGAAAAGAGAGCTGTGAGAGCCATTTATAAGTTAAGTCATCAAGAATCTCTTAGGGAGCTATTTAAAAAGATTAATATTATGACAGTTTCTTGCCAATTCATTTATGAAAATATAATGTATGTAAGGAAAAATTTAAATCTCTTTAGTAAAGTTAGTGATAGACACAATTGTAATACTAGAAATAAAGATAAGTTAGATCAGCCATCTTATAGATTGGCGAAAGTAGACACATCTTTCATGGGGTACTGTGTTAAATTATGTAACAAAATACCTTGTGAGATATTAAAACTTAATGAAAGAAAATTTAAAACAATAATTAAAAGCACACTTTGTAAACAAGCATATTATAAAATAGATGATTATATTCAAGATAAGAATGCTTGGAAACATGCTGGTCCTGCTCCGTAGGGCAATCTTTAGTGTAGAAATAATCATAATGGTTAATTTGTATACGGTATATTCATAATTATTATAGTAACGCTTTATTTTTATTTATTTTCTTCTCTATTTGTTTAAAAATATTGGCTCGCACACTGTTCCGTTGTTGTTGAATTAGGTAATTTACCTATGTTTGCAATATTTGTAAGTTTGTGAGAACCATGTCCCTATTTATCAAGGGAAGGAATTTACCTGTTAGTGCTTGTAATACTTTATATCTATATTTAGTATAGTAGTGCTGGGTGCATCGTTCTCACGTATAAGTATTTACTAATGTATGTATTTATGTAAATATTGTAAAAAGCCTATACTTTTTTAAAAGAGTAAGTATGTAGTTTTTTGTGCATTCTTCTCCATATCAACCTACATTTCCAAATGCACGGTAGAATCAATTTTTTATTACATGTAAATTTTGACGTTCAAAAGTGCCGCATAATGGCCTAGTTGAAATAAATACATTTGACTTTGACTTTTGATACTCATATCATGGCAGTGTACAAAAAAAAAACTAGTCTGCCATCGTAGGCCGTCCGCCATATTGGATTTAGAATGACGTCATTTAGCTTACCATGCATTGTTATTCAAACTAAAAGTGTATGCAAAATTTAACCTTAATCGGTGGAGGATAACTGCTTTAAAATTCAGTTGCCAGATTTGACCCGAACACACTTACATACATAAATTGCAAGTTAAATAAAAGCTTGTATAAAGGAACCCCGTGCGAGGCTGAACAGGGTATGTGTTACAAAATTTGCATACAGATAGTTTATTAACTGGATTAACACGTGGGTTAATTTTTTTATCCCGATTAACTCGGTATAATGATTCCTATGGTTAATAAATAAAACTTTTCAAGAGCGAAGCCACAAGCAGAAGCTAGTTGGTAAATACATGTGAAAGTCTGGATGTTTGTTAATCAATCACTCACGCCTCAATGGCTGAACGGATTTGGACGAAATATCAATGGCCACGCTCCTAACATGCTTGGACTAAGAAAATTTTACTAAACAAGGGACGTTTCATCAAGGGAAGTTTTGTTAAATGTTTAATTTCTCCATATAAATGTAACTAAATAAATAAAGACTTCAATATATTTAAAAAAAATGGGAGAGTTAAGTAATTAAGAAATATGTTTTTTGAGGTTAGATGGTATATTATTAATCAGTGGCTTTTTGAATTGACAGGTTTTGCACCTGTTTTTTTAACATATTATTATGTTGTACAAAATCGCACAGAACACAGAGTCGTCGCAGAAACTACAACATGGTCTGCGCAGAAAACTGTCAATGTCAATCTTTCTTTTGTTAATATTATATATTACGGTACTTGTCAAAAATAGGGAGGTCACGTAATCGATAAATTTATGCAGTATCGATTTTTAAACGTAAAATCATTATTTTTAAACAGTTGACATTGCCTGGGATTTCATTTTGATTAAAAAATAAAATCGATTTATATCAAAAAAGTTAATGTATGGACTTCTCTAGTAACGTTAATATTACAGATGCATTCAAAATCAATATTTTATACTGCTTTCTGGTACGTACCATCACCATATCCAGACTTTGACTTTTATAATGTTAAGTAGTTTGATTTTTAAAGTACATATTTTTTATATGACTGATGTATTAGGCCGAGGTTAAAAAATAGACAAGGAATAATATTTTTTCTAGAATTATAAAATGTGTGAAAATTACAACAAAAATAAATTAATTTTCAGTATGAAAGTTACTAAAACACTAGTTACAAAAATGTTAAATAAAACATAGTATCTCCCCAATTTAGGCCAAGATTACTCTCATAAGTTTGGCGAAATGTCTAACATTCTGACTGTTTTAATACAAAAAAGATCCTTAACTAAAACTATATTTAAATTTAAGGCTCTAACAAAGAAACTAGAACAAAGTTGTCTAATATAAAAGCAATTTGTCAGTAAAGAACAAAAAGATATCTTTTCTACGAAATAATATTAAAATTCTCGCCGAACTAATTCGTAGTAAGTATGTTGAAATATTCGGGAGAGTAATGTCACGAACAAAGAATTTAGAGAAATCATTAAGATTCAATTTGCAATCTAAATTGACTTGGTTGCAGAAAACAAGGTTGTGAAGAATTTCTTACAGAGGGTTTTCAGTACAAAAAAAAATAAAAACCACTTGACCACCAAGCAGAGACTTACATATTGACATAAAATTACATCATATTTATTGTAGCTATAATATCTATTAAATTCATTAACTCTTGTTACGAGGAACAAGAAGACACTTTTAATCAAAATTATTTTGTTCAAGTCCTGCAAAATATCATCCCGTGTATACCACTAAGATCCGCCTCCCGAAACATTACAGATTCATCGTAATTTCGTGTAAAACAACCCGACTGTCATCAAACTCTGCTTAGGACGAGGACAGGTGGAATTACAGGCATTTACATTTAAAATCAAAAAAATTATGAAACGTTCACGGAGAGCAATAAAAAAACAAAATCTCCTAAAATTAAATATTACTCTTAGAAAGGAACGTGTTAACCTAACTAGTAGACTAAATACCTGCATGGGTGAGCTAGATAATTGTAGGGCAAAGTATGATAAAGATACACAGTGCCTCCAAAAAGATTTATTATACAAGGAGAGTTTACTGAAGAATATTTTTGAGAAATATGAAATTTCACAACAGCAATTGAGTGAGCGCTTGATTGAGGCTGGGGAATTGTTGGACTTGGTGAAGCACAATGCAGAGAGGTATGAGTCTCTTACTAATTCCTCTTGCAGCTGTGTCAACTACCCACCACCTCCCCAGCTTCAAGGTGACTTGTCTCCACCAATGTTGGCTTTTCCTGAAAAGACATGTGTACACAATGAAAAGGAATGTAAAACAATATTATTTAGTGATGAAATAGGTTCAGGCTTTGGAAAAATATTACAAAATTACCTTAGCCATAGTTTTACAAATCATTGTTACCATAATATAAGTTTTAAACAAATGATCAATAGAATTATAAATTCAAAAATAGATAATTATTCTACAATGGTTTTGCTATTGGGAAATAGTACTGGAATTACCAAAAGGGACATAATGGCTGGTATTGACACCTTGTTAGGGTTAAATGTAGGAAAGCTCATGGTTTGTGCTTTTCCTTATTCAGATAGCTTCTCAGAAGATGAGAACAAGCGGATTTTTAAATTAAATAACATTTTACAAATGTTGACTTGTCATAGTGACAAATTATTGTTTTTTGACACTAATAGATTTATTAGTCGACTTCAAGTAACGCAGAGAGCTTTCTCTCTGTCACGTAGATGTAGACATAAGATTGCTATGTTGATAGCATATTCTATTAATGAAGTGATAGTAAATCTATCAAATTCTATATTAATTGACGACCCTGTGTTGCCTAGTTCAACTAGCAACATAAATTTAAACTAGTCCATAAGACAATAGAAGTTACCCCTGCAAATAATCAGTTATTATTAGTAAATAGTATGAAGGTATCTTCTGGCAATCCATTTAGTGGTACAAAGCTGAGGAGAGAGCAATACTCTTTAAAATTATTAAATCAGAACATTCAAGGTTGCTCTTCCAAATTATTAGAAATTGAACTATTTCTAGAAAAAACTAAATTTGATATTATTTGTCTAACAGAACATTGGTTAAAAGATCACCAAGTAAGGTCCATTAATTATGAAAATTATTGTGTAGTTAGCCATTTCAGCAGAAAACGTATGATACATGGCGGATCATTAATACTTATTAAAAATTCTATTAAATCTAAAGAGAGAAAAGACATTGTTAGACTGTCGGTTGAACACACCATTGAATTGTCCTGTGTTGAGCTTGATAAGCATGTTGTAGTATGTGTCTACAGACCTCCAAGTTACCAGAATCTATCTGTGTTTGACTCTATAATGGAAGATGTGTTAAAAAAAGTTAGTACTAGCAGTAAATCAATCATCATATGTGGCGATTTTAACATTAACTTATTAGAAAATAACTCTAACAGTATTAGGTTATTGGGTCTTTTTAAATCATTTAATCTAACAAATGTTTTTATGGAGCCAACTAGAGTGACAGCTTCTTCTGCGACTTGCATAGATAACGTTTTTTGTAATTGTGATTACCTAAATAAAGAAATTGTAAATAAATTAACATCTGATCACAGTGGGCAAACAATAACTTGACTCAAATTATCAAAAAAGAGATTCAAATACCATATCAGTATCACATTAAAAGTATAAAATATGTGAACATTTATATAATGTGTCCAACAGCCTCGTACCTATTCACAAATCACTGTAAAAATATGATATTCGTACGGTGTATACTATTTCAGTAAAACACAAAAAGAAATCAGCTCCCATCAATTTGATTCGGAATAAATATCTAGGAATTTCGGATCGGTATCATTCGCTTGTAATATTTTCGTCGAAAGAAGAACGAGATCCATTCAGAGAGAGCAAAGTACGAAATCGAGATTCACATTTTAAAATACATGGTTGCAGCTATATCAATTGAAATCTGTGTTAGTTTCGGCTAACAAATAGTTCAAGATTTCAGCCAGTCACCGCAACCCGGGGCCGGTGGACCGAAACATTAGTCAGGAAACCAAGGCTTCCATGCAATGTTCCTTGATGTAGCAAAGCTATAAAGCCATTCGGTTCTGCACGATAAAGTTACGTTTCTGTTTTGATTTTCGACTGGATCGTACAGTGTTGTCTACGTGGTTTAACAAACGTTGATGAACCTTGGAAGAATTACTTGATTAAAGGACGGCAGCTTTGTTTTGGGTCAAGTAAAAATATTGTATAAACATTTAAAAAAAAGTTTTTTATTTTGATGTTAAACCTAAATCCAGGCATTTGTTTGGGCAATTTTAATTTATCGTAGTACACAGAACATTTTTACTGTCCTAGTGTGTTTTTAATACATTCAGATAGATAGTTTTATTTTTACCCGACTGCCGAAGGAGGGTAATGTGTTTATCAGTCTATGTATGTATGTATGTATGTATGTAAGTATGTATGTATGTATGTATGTATGTATGTATGTATGTATGTATGTATGTTTGTTCCTATGTGGCGTTCTAGAGACCAAACGCGTTGGCCGATTTTGATGATTCTTACGTCAATCGATTCGTCTTAATCCTGCGAGTGTCACTGGCTACATTAAAATTGGAAAAAACAAAAATGGCGGCTTTTGGGCGCCATTTTGTGGGGGAATAAAGATTTTTTTTCTTCGAAACCCATCGTGTGGGGTATCAAAATAAAGGATTTTAAGAGGCGATTTCAAAAATATATAACACTTATATGTTTAAATGTACCCAATTCTAAAAAAAAATAACTAAAAAGTTGTAAATAAAAAAAGTTAATTAAAAAGATCAAAAAACCCGACTGCTTAAAAAGCAAACTAAAAAGACGTAAACAAGAAGAAAATCATGCTGTGCAGTCGGAGGATACATCTGGTTTTGGTCCGCCAGCTCGCGAATATGTATCCTCCGACTGCACAGCATGATTTTCTTCTTGTTTACGTCTTTTTAGTTTGCTTTTTAAGCAGTCGGGTTTTTTGATCTTTTTAATTAACTTTTTTTATTTATTTTTAGGGTACCGTACCTCAAAAGGCAAAAAAGGAACGGGTGGACCTAGCAAGTTGAAATTTATACCAGAAACTGAGGTCTATGTCCCTACTAGGTGTATAAAAATCAAGGACCTGAGTCAACAGGATAAAAAGATATAAGCAAATTTAGATTTTCGTGAAAATTTGTTAGTACCAAAATTTACCTTAATTTTCAACTTTTTTTATTTTTCGGCATTTTCTATTTACTAGCACCGCAGCGCATCTGGGTGGTGCAACAAACCTAGCAGTACGCTAGCCACGTATTTGACCAGCGCAACATCTCTTCTAGGGTTACCTATCATAAGTTCGAAAAACATTTGACCGAATTTCATTTCACCTAAAACTTTTCAACTATTATCGTTTCGTTTTTTTTTACTTCATCGAAGTCACGTCTGCCACTGTCTCAGTTGACCTAATATCAATTCGATTTTTTTCGTTACTCCGACGTTTTACTTGGTCGAAAAACTTTTTACCTAAGTTACACTTAGCCGAAATAACATTTGGTCGAAATATTTATTATTAAACGCATATCAAAATACTAAGTGAGAGAGAAACAGTGAGCGAATACAAAAGTTTAAAACAGTGAAAGGCAAAAAAAAATTGTCGACGGTTGTCCTTTTCTGTCTGCAGGATCTAAAGTAACCTAACACGAAGGAGACGACGGGAGCTGAGTTCGCTCGCTTTGCTCGCTCACTTCAGCTCCCGTCATCCCCTTCGAACCTAACCTATCCATGTCGGGGTGCCCTAAATTCCCGAGCTCGCTTCGCTCGCTCTTGGACAAATTCTTTGAAATAATTAATTCATAAAAATGTATAATGCGTGACAGCTATTAATAAATCATTTGCATGAAAATTCGAAATAAATACGTAAACACAGACAAGACGTAAATACAGAAACCTCGCATACTTGTTTTGTATTTTTTCCAACATTAGGCTTTACTTTCCCTCATGATGATTCCAAATTATCGCACTGGTTTCCAGGTTCCTCCGTACCAGTGCATTATACGAAACTTTCACAGCCGCCGTATTGCTAAAATCCTTACACTGTCTCAAACTGAAACCAAGATTACTGAAAGCCCTGCCGCACACCTCAACTAAATGTTTGCGGAACTATCTGCACGCCCAGGTCCCGCACCTGTGTGACGCGCGGTATTCTAATGGAACACGTGCACGGCTGCAACTCATCACACAGCACTTGTTAAAATCAAAATTAAGTTTATTAGATTGTCTCCATTTGAATACACTGATATTGTCTGATTGGAGCCGATTACAATCTGCCTCGTCTTTAACAGCTAAAACTAACTTTGTGTTGAGTTGATATCCATATTGCAATTTTATATCACTTACTGCTCTTATTCTTAAGCTACTTATAAACTTTGTATTTCAAACACTAAAATCAAGTTTGTTCTTTTCCATATTGCTATTTTATATCACTTACTGCACTTATTCTTAAGCTACTTATATACTTTGTATTTCAAATACTAAAATCAAGTTTGTTGTCTTTTCCATATTGCTATTTTATATCACTTACTGCTCTTATTCATAAGCTACTTATAAACTTTGTATTTCAAACACTAAAATCAAGTTTGTTGTCTTTTCTCAATGTACAAAGTAAAGCTTCTAACTATTTGTTAGAGGCTTTTACCCGTTTATGATTCCCGACTTCAGAATCTACTGCATACTATATTACTGAAGCAACCCCGTACAATAAGTCAGGCGCTACGTAGTATGTTGCTCCTGATTTAATGAGATCAAGTTTAATTAAGGCGTTCAATTTAATTACAAACTCTGCTGTGGATAATTGTGTTGTTCTTATAATGCTGGAGTTTCAAATGATATAAATTTGTTGCAGTAGTTTTTTACATCAAGATGTAATTTCTTTAAATTTACTTATGATTTTACTGTAAGAGATTATGGCTTGATAGGAGATAAGTACCGACTGAGAAGACGACTAAAAGAAAAGTAGGATAGCAGAAGACATATAACACCAGCAGGCCCAGACTTAGAGGGCCAGGGCTCCTAGGCACTTGGCATTTGGGCCCCGCCCCTCCATCTCGAAATAATTCCATTAATTATTCCATAGGACTTTAATTACTTGAATAAACATCAGAAGTTACTTAGAATCATACGGCGAGCTTTATTCTGAGCAAAAGAACGAATGACGTCATCATAATCAATTGACTGCAGTATTTCTGACTCTATGTATATTATCCTAGCTGTTTCCCGCGGCTTCGCTCCCGTGGATCACCCCACAGGACCCATTTACGGGATAAAAAATAGCCTATGTCGCTCAGGAATAATGTAGCTTTCTATTGGCGAAAGAATTTTAAAATCGGTCCAATAGTTTCGGAGCCTATTCGGTACAAACAAACAAACAAATCTTTCCTCTTTATAATATTATTATATAGTACTAGCTGTTCCCCGCGGCTTCGCTCCCGTGGGCCACCCCACAGGACCCGTTTTCGGGATAGAAAAATAGCCTATGTTACTCAGGAATAACGTAGCTTTCTATTGGTGAAAGAATTTTTTAAATCGGTCCAGTAGTTTCGGAGCCTATTCGGTACAAACAAACAAACAAACAAACAAAAAAATCTTTCCTCTTTATAATATTATATTATAGTATAGATAGAAGTATAGATAGAGTGAATTTAGCCTGTTCTCTTCTATGGTAGATCTTAAGTAATTATTTACTGTCTTTAGTGCCGAAAACGACCGTTCTGCTGCGCAGTTTGACGCATTCTTTCTGATGGTTTTATTTATAATAATTAAAGTCGATTATAAAAGATTGATTGAAAACTGATTTTTTTCTTCTCATGCTCGAAAAGTTCGCCTTTGTGCTGGATGTAGGCTGTACAAAATGCCACTTTTCTGCTCTAGTACACAAAATATAATTCTAGTTTAGGGAAAAGGGTAGGTATAGAAATTTAGAAGGTTCTACGAATTTGAAAATGAGACTAAGTTCTAAACCTAATTCTCATTTTCAAATGCATATTTTTATGTTTTCTGACCTTTGTCAAATTGACGGTAAGATTATGTTGACGTTTTAAGTGACGTTTTAAAAAAATGGACCTCCTACCACAGTAGTGCCAACTGGTGCCGTGAATTTTAGTAATACCCTCATCAGAATGATTTGTTCCGGTCGGATCCCCTCGATCTGATCCCCTGCTGGTTTTTTTTTTATTATTTCCTTTCTGATCCACTATAAACTTTGACATTCCGGTCTGATCCCCTTACTCTTTTTGACAGGTAAGTACAGTCAAGCGAAAACAGTTGTTTATGTAAATAATATTTGTTTTTATTTGTTATACGTTGAATATCATCACAACATCAGACCTATGTATTTCTTCATAATTTCACATTATACGCCATATATTGTGAAGGTCCGGAGATTTTTTTTTTTTTTTCTCCAATCCGTTACCAAAGTAACGCAATGCACACCTATATTTTTGCTATCGGGAAACACAGACTCCGGCAGGGAATTCCACTCCTTAGCTGTACGCATAATAAAAGTATTCTCAAAACGTTTAGTGCGTAGGTATGGGTGGGATGTCCACCATGTACCGATGGCGCATCGCCGTACGTTTGGTAGTCCGATGATGAAACGGGCTGGGCGGAATTAGATCATGCAATTCCATCGCACACTCCCCGAAATGTAACCGATAAAAAACCGACAAGCTGGCAACTCGGCGACGATGTTCAAGGCTCTGGAGTTTTGACTTAACCAGTGCCTCATCGCTGATGAGCTTCTTGGCCCGCTTTTCAATCGACTCTAGTGCATCAAGCTGATATTTGGCAGATCCGTCCCAGAGATGAGAACAGTACTCCATGCACGATCGAACTTGCGCTTGATACATACTGAGCAGCTGTTCTGGCGTGAAGTACCTTCTCACCTTTGCAAGGATCCCCAGCTTTTTGGCAGCCAGCATACCTATATTTTGTGGCTGACTGTCCAAAAATCTGTTAATAGATAACTAGGGGATCCGACCGGCATAAAATATTGAAATTTATTTGTGATACCCTGCACGGTGGATCAGACCGGAACAAATCATCAGAATGAGGGCAAGATGAATGATGATAGGTACTTTACAGTGTGTATCTAGTTCTACGTAAAAATTAGATAATTGATTGAAGTAAAATACCCACAAAAAAAAACACAACGAAATGAAAATTGCGCTCAGAAATCGTCTTAACAGGAAACCGTAACGTTTCCACGCACCCTTGAAAAATACAGACCAAGAAAAAAATCCTTAACCAACAAAATTCAAATTGCCAATCTACATCTCGTGTGCCATAAAATATAAGGCAAACTATGTAAACGTTCGCAAACAAGGGTCGGACGCACCGCACCGACTATTGGACGAAAAATATCGCCAGTTAGTTATCAGATTTATTGTATTTCGGCTATCATCGGGAAATATCGGGACGGGTATAAAACAAGAATTGGCGGGCCAGACGAAAACCATAAAATTTATAGGAATCATAACAAAAGTAACAACGCCCCGAGGTACGTTATATTTGCGCAGTTACTTTATTACTTCTATATATTATTATGTTCTAGATTTGTTAGTGACGGTACTTGATGATTTCGTTATGGTTGTGTTTTTGATTTAACATTTATGTATGTGACGGATCTAAATATATCTGCTTTTAGAGGCATTATCCATTCTCTTGCCCTCATCTAAATCAAAATATATTTTATTTTATTTCACATAGGCCTACATGGGCACTTATAAAACGTCGACAAAAGGTGCATGGTTCGGGTTGGTCGTTTCCTTTGGAGAAGAACCGGCAAGAAACTCCATGGTTACTCTTTAAAAAAAAACCGGCCAAGTGCGAGTCGGGCTCGCTCACGAAGGGTTCCGTACCATTATCGCAAAAAAACGGCAAAAAAATCACGTTGGTTGTATGGGAGCCCCCCTTAAATATTTATTTTATTCTGTTTTCTATCACGGTTCATGACATACAGCCCGGTGACAGACGGACAGACAGACAGACAGACAGACAGACGGATCGTGAAGTCTTAGTAATAGGGTCCCGTTTTTACCCTTTGGGTACGGAACCCTAAAAATGGTTTGGTTTAAAATATTTCCATATTACAGCATTAGTATGTATATATGGGGGGACAACGTAGGCCCGACAATAAGTCGTAAGAAACCACAAAAATTCAACAAATTCTCAATTATTTTTTGGAGTTGGCAAAACATGTCTCCTCCTTCCATACTCCTTTATTTAGGCAACTTCTCATTTGTCATGTCGTTTTTCACACAACCCATCTGTCGATTATTTAGTCTTCCTCTTATTGCCATCCGTATTGATGCTAAAAACTTTCCATATGCCATTTACCTCATTTCTCCGTATAACATGCCATACCACGATAACTGATTCCCACACACATTATAGAGGTCTATTTTCTCTTAAGTTTGTGTTATGATTACGAAAATCTTCCAAAATTGCTTCTTTTAATAAAATCTAGAATCATTTTGGTGCCTGACCACCCATATGTACCCATCATATATCTGTTGTGTAAACCTGCTCTAAGGGTTCTTTATATGAGGTGTCAAAATAAACTGCCGAGCAAAGAAAAAGTTCCACACAAAAAATGCCCACAAACACCTTAATATCTCCTAAGACATAGAACCTAGCTTCATAAATTAAACAGTATAATGAAATCTATTCTATTAAGCAAACTTAAACTCTTTTAAATACTGGACTTTTTGAAGCCATGGATAAAACAAAACAAAATTTTGGGGTTTGAAAATTTCGGAATACATTTGTTTCGTTTTTTGTTTTGCTTTTGATTTCATCCTTCTTTTCGCCGTTGTGAAAGAATTCTTAAATTGTAAAGTCTTACGGCTCTCGTACCCATAAATTATACCTCTATCACCCGAGGATTGTACGAGAATCATCACTATGGTGGAATTGGGGACTAGCCAAAGAAATACGGCCAGAATAATGGGCGTGACACATACTACTGTCCGACGAGTGATCCGAAGGTTTAGGGAGACTGGATTAAACCTGAGAAGACCAGGTACTGGCAAGCCAAGGTGCACAACAATCCGAGAAGATCGTTTCATTGCGGCAGCCATATTAAGAAATCGACATCAGACGAGAGTTGCGGTTCAACAACAACTTCAGCAAGTTCGAAGGGAGCCAATAAGCGAGTGGACAGTCAGGAGACGTTTTGCCGAAAGAGGATTGAAGCCTTACAGGCCAGCAAATGGCCCAAAACTGGAACGGCATCATAAAGTTGTCCGATTGCGATACGCCCGCGAGCATACAGAATGGGGTGAGGACGAATGGGGCAGAGTGATGTTCTCTGATGAGTCAAGATTTATGCTGTACCATCATGATGGGAGGAAAAGAATATACCGACGACCAGGAGAACGTTTTGCACAAGCATGTTTTGAAGAAAAAATGTCACACGGCGGAGGTACCGTTCACGTGTGGGCTGGTATCTCTGCAGAGGGTCGAACAGCGTTAGTTCCAATCGAGAACGGGAACCTAACTGCTGTGAGATACATCAATGAGATTCTCAATGAACATGCTGGTCCGTTTTTGGCCAATATGGGCGATAATGCAGTGTTCATGCACGATAATGCAGTGTTCATGCACGATAATGCACGGGCCCACACTGCTCAAGTTGTAAATGAGTATCTTCAGGACGTAGGAATCCTCAAAATGGAGTGGCCAGCAAAGAGCCCCGATTTGAATCCTATTGAGCATGCTTGGAACGAGCTTGAAAGACGTGTGAGAAAACGAGTTCCATCTCCAATTACTCTTCGTGACTTGAATTACACGCGCATCGAAGAATGGGAGAACATTCCTCAGCATATGCTGAGGAATCTGGTATTCAGCAATCCCAATCGCGTAGAAGCTGTATTGAGAGCACATGGAGGAAACACCAAGTACTTAGTTATCAAAACCTACGTTTACACCTAATAAAACCCCTACTTAGAGATTATTTATTTGCCAAATGGTCCCAATTTTTTAAAACATTTAATTTAAAATTTGAACACAATATTTACGTTTTTAGTTGGTAATATTCTGATGCGCTGTTAAATGTACTTCAATATTGCAGACGGCGTCATTAAGTTAGCCTTTCCCGTTTAGGAGTAATTTGGTGCTATGTCACTGGAACTTTTTCATTGCTCGCAAGTGTATTAACTCTAGGAAATTTAAGGCGTTGTGTAATATAATATTTTAAAATAATCACGAAGGAAAATTAAAAAATAGCAACCGTTCCAAAGTATATGCAATAATTTTCATTACGGGTAAATGATTGAAAGTGCAAACGGTACCGCCGTCAAGTGTTAATGCGGCAAGCGATTCAACGACCCGCTTGCCGCGCGAACGTAAGTATTAACGATACGTTGGTAGTTTGTAGTTTACATCACTTCAATGAAAATCTTATTACAAATATTTAATTTAGCTTAATTTCGTGAAGTATTAAAATCGTTATTTTTTGTTTTCAATGGTTTTATTTATAGATACTGAGCATTCTCATTTAATTAATCCTCAGTAAATTTTTAACACCTTATATATCAAAGTTTTTACATAATATTTTATTGTATTAGAAGGCCCAAGCCTTCTTTCATTATCTTTTCATGGAAATCTTTGCTCAATGTCATCATAATTTTTCTACCCGCGTCCATGTTGCTTTGGGTCGGCTCATTACGTTTTCTTCTTCCACTGACCGACCGTCACACTATTATTCACTTCCTTTTCTTGCACATCATTTTTCACACAATCCATCCATCCAGGTTCAACATCATTGATTATTATTTTTTGTAGAGATTGTAATACCTTTTGGCCAATGGAATTGACCTCGCTTTGTTCACATTCGTGAAGTTGATTGCTCTATCAGGACAATATTTGTATATGCTATAAATATTGTTCCATGTTTCCAGTATTGTATGTATCCCAGTGCCTGCAAACTTTTATTTATTGACATAACAAGCTTTACATCGCTATTTCAAACCGATTTTGTGCTGGATTCTCATAACGATTTTAGATATTTTCGATGATAGATGGAAGATTTATGATAGCTTCCACCATGATGGATTTTTCATAAGGAAACTTCCGGCAAATAATAGTATAAATAAAAATATGACGTCCCTCATTTTGCTCAGTTTGAGACGTAAATGGAAATGACATAAATAAAAGTGGTTTTTATTTTACTAAGGTAATAAAAATGAAAACTTTACAATTCATAAGAATATGCATGAAGGTATAAAACTTTTAGTAAAGAAAGGAAATGGTGAATTTTATTGCATTTTTGATTAATCAAAGTAAATTTGTTCTAAAATAATTTTTTATTTTTCTTTGCTAGGTTATTTAGTTTAACCTTATTTAAATTTTTAATGCTCGTTTCTGGGGTGAATAATTATTGTTTAACATGCATTTTGGTGATACTTTGCAAGTAGTATAGGTATGAGCAGGACCAGTTCACACCCATATTAAAAATAACTTTTATTAAGGTTTGGAATTTCCGTTGACAATATCATAAAAGAAAAATTCTTGCTACTTCAATTTTCCTTATTTCATCCAATCTTAAGAAAATTCCTTCAACAAGCTTCCTTTTAGCTATCAAAATTCTAAAAGGCTAGTACATTACTCGGTTGGAACGAGCGGCCTGTCTCACTACCACCTACATTTGTGACTGTCAGTCTCTACATTGCCTTGAAATCGCTCTCCATTCAAATTAGGAAGGAGCAGACACCATTGTTATTTGGCGAATAAAGCCTTTTTGCATTGTTTTTAAAAGAAAGACAACAAAAGGTTCAAACATGCGGAAGGAGTTAGCCTAAGGTAATTAACGATAAAGATTTGTCGTTTTATTTAAATGGAAGTGCGGGCCATATTATTCTAGCTACAGACATGCTGAAGAAAACTATATTAATTGCTCTTTTTTTGCAAATAAATGCGTTAGAAGAAAGCGCAGAATGTGAAAGATGGAAGGAGTGGTTGGAAGCCACTGCCCAGGCGTGGGACAGAACATAATGGCAGAGAAGTGGGTATTGTAGTGAATTTGGAGAAGTCCTTGCAGTGCAATGCAATAGAACAAGTGCATTGATTAGTACGGTTATTTGAGAAAAACTTGTATCTACCACCATCGTCATCAGATGTATATCAGTATTTTACATGGAGTGACAGTCTTTCCGACCTTCACAACCCAGTTACTGGAACACAGTTAATAAGTTGTTGAGTTACAGTTATAAGAAACACGATACCTCTTGGCAAGTCTGACTGTCAGATTTTCGGCCTTCTGAATACCTCATACAACTGTCTAAAAGCTACGCTGAGATTGACGCACTCTCCATATTTAAAGGGATTTGTGTCATAATCAGCTGTGTGAAATTAAAGTTTTGCCTCAATAACATTAATGCCAGTTCTGCTATCTAGTTCCAAGTAAATTAATTCCATGCAGCGATTCAGCTATAAATGCATAAGTGGTTCTATGTAGTCTGCTAATGTCTTTAGTTCAACTGTATTTGTAACTTTAACAATCACTGCACTAGCTAGTGTGCAGCTTGTTTTAATTTTAGTAACCAGTGGCGGCCCTAGCAAAATTTGTAGGTGGTGCTAACTTAAAGTGAAGTGAAACGGATCCAACAAAATATACGAATAATAAAATAAAAATGATTTACTAGCAATATGTAGTGGCTGCTTATGTTGCGGACAGAAAATTAATGGACGATAGATAATATTCGGATAAATTGTGCTCCTACTAAGAGCATTATGTTCATAAAGTGTCCCCTAGGATATTTCCTTGGAGAGAGAGAGCTATAAGCTTAATCTAGTGTCAGAAATCGAGGTAAGGAGTTGGCACTTTGAATGATACAAGCTTCAGGTTATGTTGCTCTAGTACTTTAAGGGTGAACACCTAGAAAGGTGGGATAATGTGTCCTTAATTTTTGCGCTTTTCGCAGGGTACGGATAAATTTATTTACTTGTTTAATACCAAAAACGTACAGGGGTGGACTTAATGTCTGTTTCATATTCAAGTCAGCACAAGTGGCGCTGAGCGCAAATTGCAGCTCTGGCATAGTTAAAATTAGTATTGGTGTCACTCTATAACAAGGATGGTGAACCAATGACAGTTTTAAGTTTTTAGTATCTATTTAAGTACCTACATAGGTTTATATACTGTCCAATGTGTTAAATAATTAGGTAAGTCAAGATTATTTGAAGGCATGTCATGACTACATTTGACATATAATTTAAAAATAAACTTAAAAAAAAAAATTCAATCGGCCTCTAAATAATACAAACACTAATAATGAAATATAACTTCAATTTCGGCAGTCGATTGCATTTTTTTGTAAAAAAGGTTTTTTTTATTTTTCACTTTTTAGTGGTATATAATGGACAAGTTCTATACTAAGGTACACAGGTATAATGCCCACAGTGATACCAGAATAGATTACCCGAATAACATATAACTTGAAAATAACCAGTGGAATGAGAGTGTACCAGGGGGAACTGTACAAATCTGCGTACCCGTTTAGAGCATACTGGCGTGATGGTATGTTATGAAGTGGCGTAAACAATAAACATACATACGATTGCAGCAATCCCGAGAGTTTTGCCGTCATTTACTGAAAATTTCTGTTGTATATATCCGAAGTTCTTCATCAGCTCTTTACCAAATTTAATTTGGACCATTTCGGAATAAACTTCTTACGAACAAAAACATAATTTTGCAAATCCGTAACGATGACGGAGCTATGCCCGAATATACACTAAAAAAAAGAATATATAAACATCCGAATTGAGAACCTCCTCCTTTTTGGGAATTCAGTTAAAAACTAGCTGTTGCCCGCAACTTCGTCTTCGTAGCATTAGCACTTCGCACAGCCTATTTTTTACATCGCGCAATAATATTGTAGGTGTGTGGGCCACCTTTTTTTATTCATTCACCATACAAATTTCCCCCTTTTTCTACCTTCCTTCCTTTTTAGGGTTCCGTACCCAAAGGGTAAAAACGGGACCCTATTACTGAGATTCCGCGGTCCGTCTGTCTGTCAGTCTATCACCAGGCTGTATCTCATTAAGCGTGATAGCTACACAGTTGAAATTTTAATTGGTTTCTTACGACTTATTGTCGGGCCTACATTGTCCCCCCATATATACATACTAATGCTGTAACATGGAAATATTTTAAACCAAACCATTTTTAGGGTTCCGTTCCCAAAGGGTAAAAACGGGATCCTATTACTAAGACTTCACGATCCGTCTGTCTGTCTGTCTGTCTGTCCGTCTGTCACCGGGCTGTATGTCATGAACCGTGATAGCTAGACAATTGAATTTTCACATAACAACAAATACTAAAAACAGAATAAAATAAATATTTAAGTAGGGCTCCCATACAACAAACGTGTTTTTTTTTGCCGTTTTTTGCGATAATGGTACGGAACCCTTCGTGCGCGAGTCCGACTCGCACTTGGCCGGTTTTTATGGATGATTTCTTACCTGTTCAACCGATTTAGATGAAATTTGGTATGGAGATAGTTTGAGATCCTGGGAAGGACAAAGGTTTTTATTCTGTAAATCATCCTGGGCGGCAAAGGGTTGGAAGTTTGTATGGTGAAATGATAATTTCTCTAGTAAGGCCACACACCTACAATATTATTGTACAATAAAAAGAAAATGTTATTTGAAGTATTAATTCTACGCAGACGAAGTCGCGTCCAACAGCTGGATAAAAATAAATGTATGTTTTTCGGATAATACGTTCAAGTTTCGAAAACAAGTAATTTATTTGTATAAAGTTGTTCTAGGGATTTAATCGCCCACGATTTAGGTTGTCCAAATTTCTCAGTATTAGTTTCGTATAAATTTGTAATTATATGATTAATCTTACTTATTAAATCTCCAATTCGAAATTGAATAAAGATTATGGAAATTGCTGACCAACTTCAATTTATGGCTTAGGTTAAAGGTTCATATCTACACGAAAGTAAATAAGTACAAATGAAATTGGAAAAGGTTTCATAATAAACTAATATGTTTTACTAAGAGTAAGCCCCATTCAACCGTTATTTGTTTCGACGGGCTTGTCAAAGCACCATGATATATACCTAGATTTAAAGCCTCTATGATTAACAGCCACCGGAGCAAAACAAATATATTTTTTCTCATAAAAATGTGTCTTAATACTTATACAATAAACAAAAGTAAACTATACAAAATTATACTTAAACTAACTACTTATGCTATATACAAAAGAAAGGTACACTTAGGCGTCGAAGTACTCCTCCACATCGCTGTCATCCGAGAACGTGCCCAGAAGACTGGCAGCATTGCCACGTTGAATGGCAATGCTGCGCAAAGAAAGATCCAGCCCTCTGGTCACGCACAGTGTCGATGTGAGTCGGTGAGAAAAGCGAACTAAAAAGATGTAAACAAGAAGAAAATCATGCTGTGCAGACGGAGGATACATATTCGCAAGCTGGCGGACAAAAACCAGATGTATCCTCCGACTGTACATCATGATTTTCTTCTTGTTTACATCTTTTTAGTTCGCTTTTCAAGCAGTCGGCTTTTTGTTTTTTTTTAATTAACTATTTTTATTTACAACTTTTTAGTTATTTTTTTTTTCGGTTTACGTACATTCAAACATATAAGTGTTATATATTTTTGAAATCAATTCTTAAAACCCTTTATTTTGATACCCCACACGACGGGTTTGGAAGAAAAAAGTAAAAAATTGTCCCCACAAAATGGCGCTCAAAATCCGCCATGTTTATTTTCCAATTTTAATGTAGCCAGTGACACTCGCAGGGTTAAGACGAATCGATTGACGTAAGAATGATCAAAATCGGCCAACGCGTTTGGTCTCTAGAACGCCACATAGGAACAAACATACATACATAGACTGATAAACACATTACCCTCCTTTGGCAGTCGGGTAAAAAGGACTCTTTTTTCTCATAAAATGGATTTTGCGTGATATATTTGCATGATAAATTTTGTGACAAATTGTTTACTAAAACGTCATAATCGGTTTTATTTCATTAAGCTTGAGTAAATAACAATGTGCAGAGGCAATAACCCATATAAAATTGATTTAAATGGCGTTCATATTGATAAATTGTTTTAAATCTATAAAACCAATTCATAATTACTGCAAATGTTGACACAAATATAATATAGAAAGAAAGAAGCGAGCAAGTTATATTTAACTACCCGAGTAAAACAAAATGGGCTTTATAAAAAAAAATCATTTTTTCTCAAACATGCTTGGAAATGTGATCATTATTTTGACAACCTTCTTCGAGATAAATCGAAATTGCTGTACTGGTCAAATACATGCGCGCAGCGGCCGGCAAAAGTTGTATGAAAATCCATATCTGTCGTGTCTAGCGGCCAAATAAATTCCATAGTAAACTCATATCTGTCGTGTAGTTTAAAAATGGAACGATGTTTTACTCCGAAACATGGCTACCAAGGAGGTAACTTATCAAAGGTTTTATTTAAATTTCGAACTGGCTTGCAAATAGAACGCTGTTTATTGAAAAAAAACATAGGAACACTTTAACGCGGGAACAATTATTGTTGTTCGTCATTGATTTTGACAAAATGAGTTCTAGGTACTACTTAGTTTTAATTTCCGCGCATTATTTGAGAAAAGTACTATACAAGCCTTGGCCACAACTAGGCATTGATGGACTTACGTATGTGTGCCTCGGCTTCGCCTCGGCCCACATTTACACGTTCGTCCATCAATGCCTATTTTGCTGGCCGCTGCAGTAATGTACTATTATTAGTTTATGCTCTGATAAGTACCAATAATCAATCAGTAGTAATCTGCTTATCAGTAACAGTATAGAACTGTAAAAACAGACGTTAGTCATAAAAAATACTCTGTAATCTATTTCTATTCTATCTATTTCTATTTCTAATCTGTGTCTCTGTAATATTGGTAGATAAAAATTAAACAAAGTTAAAGAATTGCTCATTCTTCCTGTTGGGGTTTTCTCGTCGTTGCCGAGTAACCCGGTAGTTGTAGAAGTTGTTTAACACCAAACCACTGTTATGTTCCAAATATTTATTATGGACACAGTTTTAGGTTGCTGCTAGTAACCTGAGCCGCACTTAATGTTGAGTTACGTCAACGCGCAAATTAGCGTGTGCCGGTGTTTTAGTTACGACTGATTTACTTAATATTGTGCAGTACTTAAATAGGCGTACTTTTGCTGTATGAGCATTATTGGCTCGTACATGCTCCCGAGGGAAAGGTATACGTGCTCAGATCACTAGCGTTACAGAATGTAAAATGATATAACACAAAAGTTTGTCAACAGTAAAGCATGAAATTACATAAATTCTTAAATATTCAAAGGTTGAATTTTGTTGCTGCTGATTGCTGTAGACGGTTGCTCGATGAGGGTCCACTTCTTATTTTACCGTAGACAGGAATCTCCTTCAGTTCTATATCCTCCGTCCTCTCTCGAGTCCTGTTGGCCGTCTTGCGTGCTTGTTGATGTTGATAGTATCTTCTTAGTCGCCACACTATTATAGCGCCGACGATTCCTCCCACTAGCAAAGTGCTTATGGCGTAGTTGCTTATGTCGTGGACACTTAACTCGTAAGGTAGGCTCTCTCGTTCCTTTTGTGCAGCTATCTGGTTATCTAATATTGTGTGTTCATTAGATAAATTGAGGTTAGGTAGCACGAATTTTGTGTTTTTGAATGTGCTCCACATATCATTTGGTGATTCTATAGTGGGCACCTCCAAAGTAATTCCAATATTGATACTACTACTAAGAACGTTATGTGAGTAGATCGTCACATCTTTATGTTGTAGTAAGCAATCTTGACCTAGGGCAAGGAGCCCCACCTTTGTTATGGTAGTTGTTGTTATTCGATTCTCGCATACAATGCGAGTCGTGTACTCATCGATGCAGTTATACAGCCATATGTTTGGTCTCGTTCATAAATTGCTGAATTCCTTTCAGTTGCGTTTTTACGAAGTCTTCATTTTTCTTTATGACATTATTTTCTGCCTCGATAATCAGTGTCTGATTTCTTATGAGCTGCAGTAAATATTGCTCGTTTGTTTTGATTTTTTGTATGTCTTGGGCGTATTTTTCGGCAAAATTGCTGTCAAGGACACCAAATAGGGCTCGTGCAAGGTTTCCTACGCCGTTGACGTAGCCACGTCGCTTTCGCTGTCGATGTTGAGAACGTAGCAGTATGTTGTACTCGTTCAGCTGGCTCATTTCAAACTTACAATTGTTGAGTCGTAGCGTGACATGGTTCGTTAGGCATCGTATCACACATTTGTGCTAAACGATCCACATATTTATCCACCTTTGTTGTACTTTGCCAGAATGTTGATAGGTTGTAGTACACTAGAAGCTTCCATTCATCGTGAATAAGTTGGATATTTCCGACGGGGTCAAAATACACAACACACAACAATACATTTTCTATCAATTTTGTTATTTTGAAATGTTGCAGGGGTGTTGATAGCCCACTTGATAGCGTTGTGAACGCTACTAGCAACACCAAAAGCAAGCTATTTACTTTTCTCTTGGTTTTGATCCCTTTATTTTGCTTGCAGGGCTTCGTTTCTGGAACCAATTTCTGTGAATCAATGCTTTCACATACCTCGTTTATAGGTAACGGGGCAAGTTTTGTAATTGGTCTTTTGAGAACTCCATTCTGTCTTGAGCGTGACCACTCGGACTAAGCTGTCACTGCCTGGATGTAGTTCCACTACGCGGCTCATTGCCCACCTACTCGGAGGTAGATTGCTTTCTCTGATGAGGACAAGTTGGCCTTTTGTATGTTCTCCTTAGTTTGCTGCCATTTGTTGCGGTTTTATAATGTATGAAGGTATTCTTTTGACCAGCGCTCCCAATAGTGTCGACGCATGAGCTCAATGAGTTTCCAGTTGTTTCTGATGTCTACTGCTTTCGTTTCCTCAGGTTCGTTGAGTGGCAGTGTTAGCGCTGGACCCCCTGTGAGGAAATGACCAGGAGTGAGATAGTCCAGGTCGTCCACATCTTCTGATAATGGACACAGCGGCCTGCTATTCATGCACGCTTCGATTTGAGTCAGAAGTGTTGCAAATTGTTCATATGTAATCTTCGTTTCTCCGATTACCCTTTTCAGGTGTGCTTTCATGGAACGTACAGCAGCTTCCCATAAGCCTCCTGCTGATGGCCAGGATGGAGCGTTGAAGTGCCACTCTATTTGAAGGTCGTTGATCTCTCTAAAGAACTCTGAGGATAGCATTGTTTTATATTTTTTGAACTCTTCCTGTAAGACTCTTGCGGCTCCGACGAAGTTGGTTCCGTTATCGGAGTAGATGTGTTTTGGGGTTCCTTTTCTGGCGCACATTCTTTTTAATGCTGCGATGAAAGTTTGCGTAGAGAGGTCCGAAACAAGTTCAATATGTACTGCTTTTGTGCACATACATATGAATATGGCTATGTAGCCTTTGCAGGTTTTTATCCCGCGGCCTTTGTTTATCTTCACATCCACATGGCCTGTAAAGTCAATGCCAGTGTGTGAAAACGGCCTCGATGGAGTGATCCTTTCTTTAGGAAGATTGCCCATTAGTTGTTTAGATCTATTAGTTGCGTATCGCCGGCATCGAATGCATTGTCGCAGTATCTTCTTGACGGTTCGGTTACCGCTGATGATCCAATAATTGTTTCTAGTGTAAGCAAGTGTTAATCTCGCTCCACCGTGTAAGGTTTGTTGATGTGCCTTTTCAACGATGAGTTGGGTTAGTCTGCCCTCTCCTGGAACGAGGATGAGATGCTTAGTCTACACCGGCAACTTTGAGTGGTTAAGACGTCCTCCAACACGTAGGACCCCACTTGTATCTAAAAATGGGTTCAATTTCAAAATGGTGCTTCTGTTTGGAAGTTTCCCACATTTGTTGAGAGAATTAATTTCGTTTTTAAAGTAATTCTCTTGCACTGATTTGATAATTATACAGAATGCATTGTTTATTTCATTCAAGTTCAGTGCACGGCACACGATTGGCCTTCGTTTGCTTCGTAATGCATCAGCGAAACGTATCACTAAGGCGAGTATTCTTGTAATACGATCTAGGTTGCTATGTCGCTCAAGTAATGAATGAATTAATTCATTTTTAATCGACATGGGTTCCGTACTATTAGCCGTGTAACAGTTTGTTAAGGAGCCGTCATTTGTGGTATAGGTTTCTTTTGAAGCAATGGCTTGTGTTTCTTGCTCCTTGAGCCATTTAGGGCCTTCCCACCACAGTTTAAAGCTGACCAGTTTTTGCGGTGGGAGTCCTCTTGTGGCACAGTCGGCAGGGTTTTCGTTTGTCTTTACGTAACCCCAGTTTATCGCAGGCACGACGTTTAATATTTTTCTGGTTATGTTCGTTATGTACTTTTCGTACTTAGTTTGGCTTCCCTGAAGTGATGCTAGAACTACTTTAGAATCAGTCCAGCATGTAATCCTGAGCTCGTTCTCTTCCAGGATCTTAGTTATCCTTTCTAGGAGTTTCGCTAGCAAAACTGCGGCGCATAATTCCAATCTCGGTATTGTTATTTTCTTTTTGAGCGGTGCCACCTTAGTTTTTGCTGCGAGTAATGTAGTTTCGTAAGCGCCGGTGGGTGACGTAGTTCGGCTGTAGATAACGCATGCGTAGGCTTTCTCGCTCGCGTCACAGAAGGCTTGTAACTCAATCGGCCGATTGTTTTCGTTTTTTATCCATCTTGGTAAACTTATGTTATTTATGTTTGGCAGATCGGCTTTAATTTTTATCCATTCCTTTTTTATGGAATCTGGTACCTTTTCGTCCCAGCCAATGTTTTGATAGTTCTCACTCCACAATTTTTGAAAAAGCAGTTTTGCTTGGATGGTCATTGGTGCCAACCAACCAAGCGGATCGTAAATCTTGCTTATTTCTGACAATAGCTTGCGTTTAGTGTATGGTGCATTTTTGTTGTTGTTTGGCGCTTCGCTAATAAAATGGAATGTGTCGCTTGCGTCATTCCATGCGAGTCCAAGTGTTTTGCTGAACTCTTGTTGCTTGAAGTTGAATTCGTTATTATTGGTTTTCTCCTTCGTCTGTAGTTCTTTGAGAATAGATGGTTCGTTCGTAGACCATTTCCGTAACACAAAACCACCTTTCTTCAGAAGTTCGCTTAGCTCTTTTTGAAGTAGCTTTGTTTTTTCTATGGTATGGTGACCCGTGATGGCGTCATCCATATAAAATTCGTTCAGTAGCGCCTTTTGGGCCAGAGGGAAAGCGTTGCCTTCATCTTTGGCCAGCTGTTGGAGAATGCGCATCGCTATGAATGGAGCGACTTTGGTCCCGTAAGTTAGGGTACACAGCTGCATCTCTCGAAGTGATTCTCTCATGGAGTCTCTCCAAATAATTTTTTGAAGACATTGTTGATCTTGATGAATAAGGATTTGACGGTACATTTTCTCAATGTCCGCCGTTAGAACATATTTATAGCTCCGCCATTTTATGATCAGAGATAAAATGTCCTTTTGAAGGTTTGGCCCTTTTTCCATCAAATCGTTTAGGCTGTACCCGGAGTCTGTTTTCATTGATGCGTTAAAAACAGCTCGAAATTTGGTGGTTGTTGAGCTCTCCCTTAACACGCCGTGGTGCGGTAGAAACGCTTGTACTCGACTTTCGGATTCTGTCACTGGTTTCATGTGACCTAATTCGATGTATTCTCGGATGAACTCTCTGTATAGTTTAGCGAAGTGATCTTGTCTCCTCATTTTCTTTTCTAAATGAAGAAATTGTGCTGTGGCTTGAGGTTTTGAGTTTCCAATGTTTTGCTCGTAGTTAGTGTTCATCGGCATCTTCACCACATAACGCCCGTCGCTTAATCTCTTTTTTTTTTTTTTTTTTTTTTTTTACTATGTATAGGCCTGTGTTTGACCACAATCTCACCGTGGTCAGTGATGATGTGGCCGATGGTGGTAAGCACACAAAGCCTAGAAGGGAACTGGCTCTCAAGTGCTGCTGTCGGAACACACCGGAAGGTGTTTGGCGACAGATTTTCAACTTGAGGGTGGTTGCCAGCCAGGCGGGTACTACAAAGTACCCTACCACCGTGCTATGGTTTCCTCACGATGTTTTCCTTCACCGAAAGCTCAAGCTCATTGTAGGATTCGAACCCGCGACCTTCGTCTCGGTATCCGACGTCACTACCACTGAGCTATCATCGCCTCATCGCTCTTTGTTGTTTCTGTGTAATATTTTTCACAGTATTCGTTTTCCGATGTTGGTTCAGTTTCTGAAGGAATGTCTTCTAACTCCCAAAATTTTGTTAGGTTGTCTAGCTCTGTTAGAGTAACTAGACAGTTAAACTGCTTTGTTGCACCGCACAGTATCCAGCCCAGCTTTGTTTGTTGCGCTACTGGCGAGTCATTATTGTGCTTGATTATTCCTCCTAAGATCACATCGGAGTAAACATCAGCTCCAAGCAGTAAATCGATGGGTCCAGAGATGTTGTAGGCTGGATCGGCCAACTTGATATTATGGAGATGCGTCCAGCTCTCTGCGTTGATCGTTGAGTTAGGCAGATTATTGACGAGTTTACTCATTACTAAAGCTTCGGTTTGGAATGTATAATCCGAGTGGATAGATTTACATTCCAATTTTATCATCCCTTTACTTCTGCCCATTATAGTCCCGACACCAGTGACAGCAGCGTTCATTTTGTTTCGTGGTAAGTTCAACCGCTGAGCAGCATTTTCTGTAATCAAGGTTACTTGAGAGCCTTGATCCAGTAACGCCCGAAGGCAGATGTAATCTCCTTCTTTATTTTTGACTCTTAGTTGAAGAGTCGTTAAAAGGATCTCTTGTTCGCCATTAATATGGTTAGATGTCTTCTCAGCCACCGTTGGTGTGGTCGGCTTTGACCGTTGCCCTTTCAGATTATCATCATGAAGAAGGGAGTTATGATTGAAGTTACACGTGCGGCATTTTTTTGTTGACTTGCATTTATTTCCGCCGTGGCTATACAAGCAATTTTTGCATAAGTTCAAGTTACTTGTTGTTTGGTTTCGCGTTGCGACATCCATGTTCAAGAATGTTGGACATTGCCACAGCACGTGTTCGTTTTTGCAAAGTGGACATTTTTTCAGCGATGCATGGAAGGTTTTTGTCCACTTTTCTGAGTCTTTAATGTTTGATGATTTGTTATTATTATAACTTTTATGCTGGTTATTATTCGTTGAATAACCTTGTTTTCCTCCGTTCCTTTTAGTACGGGATGTTTCCAACGTCATGAACTGCAATTCTAGGAACTCCATAAACTCTTCTAAATCTGGAAGCTCTCTTGAATGCTTCATGGTTTTGATGTAGTCACCGTGAGTGACGTCATCCAGTTTGGAAGATAGTAGGTACACGAGAAGGGGACCCCATACTGGAACATTAATGTTTATATTCTCTAGGCCATTTAAACACTCTTTCGTCGTGTCGTACAGCTTCTTCAAGTTGGTAGAGTTTGGTTTTTCGATAGATGATTGATTGAGAAGTGTTTCTATGTATGAAGTGAAGAGTAGTCGCTTGTTATCGTAGCGATGCTGGATAATATCCAGGCACGAATCATAATTATCCGCGCTCACAGGAAGGTGCTTGATTATCCTTTCCGCTTCACCCTTCAATTTTGACTTGAGGAACTGCATTTTCTGCGTTTTGTTCAGCGTTGGATTGTTGTGAATCATCTCAAAGAATAAATCTCTGAAAGAGACCCAATTATTGTAAGTTCCGTTGAACTCCGGCAATTCCATACGCGGTGTTGTTTTTTCGTAATGGGATGTCTCAAAGATTTTTCTGTTCAAATCTTCCTTTAGGTCGTCGTAGACTTTCTCCCAGTGGTCATATTTGGCTTCGTAGTCTTTATCGTTGCCTTGCAGTAGGTAACTCAGTTCCCAGTGAATCTTGTCTATTGCTTCCCATTTTGATCGTAAAATATTTAGTTGATCTTGCAGTTGCCACTTCTCGTACATGCTGCTCATGTTGACCTTGGAGACCGCTCGCTTCAATGCGTTGAAGTTACACATTTGATTACGTAACAGTGTCGATAGATACTTGTCCGTTTCATCTTCTATTTGTTGGTGTACTCCAGTTGTATCAAACTGCGATGTTCCCGGAGTTTCTGGTATTTTTGTTTGTACCACCCCCAAAGCTCCAGGTTCGTTTATCAACTTGTTTCGTTGTTGATTCATTGATTGCATTTTTCCTTCAAACATGCTTTTTGTTATGATGTAAATGTCCTTTTTGAAGTAGTCATGGTCTCTTTGGACAGTCTCATACTTCTTTAAGACATCGTGATTGGCTCGAAATTCATCCCATAAGGATTGTAAAGATTCGATGCGCTTGTTAAGGTATACTATGGTTTTTCGACTCACAGCATCCTTTTTATAATTAGCCTGGAGAGTTTGATATTCTCGTAGCTGTTTTGCTGCTTAGTAATAAGTTCAGCAAATTCGTTGTAGTCTTCTGTGGACATTGTTTTGCCTTGTGGCTGCTAGTGGTTGGTGCGTGAGTAGTGTAGACTCACAGGTTTCGAAGTTATCGCAGTGGAATTTATACCCGCTGATTATTCCTTGTTTGTAGCAGTAGATGCAATCTCCGCTGAAGAAACCGCCGTGGACGTTATCCTCGCCGATCCTTGCTCGATATGTAGTTTTTAGCAGTAGACGTGATCTCTGCTGGTTCGTTAGTGGCAGACACTTAGTGTAGCTCACCCTCCTCTACGTTATGTGCAACGTCTCAATGCTACTGGTGAGACCCGCTTGTGGGAGGCCAGCAGCACCGATTTGCTAACGTAACTGGGATATACCACGCTAAGCACTCTGCTTGATGAGGAGTCACGATGATTCACACGATGTTTTCCCGTGGACCCGTGACATCCGGCTCGAAGGACCAAAAGATGTTGGGGTTTTCTCGTCGTTGCCGAGTAACCCGGTAGTTGTAGAAGTTGTTTAACACCAAACCACTGTTATGTTCCAAATATTTATTATGGGCACAGTTTTAGGTTGCTGCTAGTAACCTGAGCCGCACTTAATGTTGAGTTACGTCAACGCGCAAATTAGCGTGTGCCGGTGTTTTAGTTACGACTGATTTACTTAATATTGTGCAGTACTTAAATAGGCGTACTTTTGCTGTATGAGCATTATTGGCTCGTACACTTCCATTTTTTAAACTTCATACTTCATCTTTTGTAGTTCACTGCATCACAAAACGGCCAAAACTAAGACATTTATTTGCAATCTTTAAAATTGCGTTTTCTGACATATTTTGTTCAGCCAGACATTCTAAATGAACTCTATAGTGATTGGTAGACTAGATACTTTGTCATTTTGAGTTATTCATTTCTTAGAAACTTCTTTAATATACACGAAGTAATTTTCAAGTAAAGGGACAGAAACAAAGATGGAGCGGTGCGGAAGAGGGCGCAAAATTTATAATAATGTTCTCTGTCAGTGTGGACTAGGGGATGATTACTTTATATTTTATATCTTTCTCCCTCATAGGGAAAGCCGTGTAGAAGAAATACGCGCAAAATTGGGTAAATGAATATTATCTTTTGACAGGTATCTTTATCCTTATGGCTGGATCGTACGAGCAATGGCGGTGGGCTACATGATTTAAAAAGGACTTGGTAAACTAACAAACACGTTTTTCTAGAAATGTTTTTGCCAGAAACGTTGAGTATTTGGTAGAATATTAAAAAATCTGCTATTTATCGTAACCAAGCCACTTGCTCAGAGATTGCGCAAGACAGTAAGAAGAAAAGCAGGCCTTTGACCAGCAGTTGGAAATTAGGCTATTAAAAAAAGATCCACAGACAAGTGCGACGCACATAATATGACAATGATACGATGACCATTAATCACATAAATGTTTCTACCAGCGATATATCCGTATATACTTCTACAGAGGGGTTGTCGTACCGATGTCTGTGGGAGCCTTTATAGCGCCGCCAATTGATGAAAATATCAGTACCCCACTTGTCATATTCTTCAGAATTAAAAGATATATTCCCTTTTGAACAATCTTTCATGTTCAGCAGTTCATTAAATAAAGGTTACCCACAAGGGGCTAATAAGGACACTTGATCCAGCGAAGATGATTTTAAAAAAGGGATATTCTCTAGACGAATGTTCGCGGGCTATTTTGTCTAGACAAGAGCTATTTGGAGGACATTGCCGTCTAGACGAGTTTGCCAATGATTGTAATGGACCGGTAGACAGACGTTGCTAATTGGTAACCATGCAAAATTTAGTAAGAATCGGAACCGAGGAGCTATTTTTGGCCTCCTTGCTCCGTTGTTGGTGTGGAGCCTTGAAGATAAAAGTTTTATTAAGGACAAAAGTGGTTGCAAACGTCTGAAATGGTCTGTCTTAGTGATACTACGACTTACTGATAAAATGTAGCTAGATTTTTTTGTATATTTCTTGGTAATGATAATAGAGTAACAAAAATGGTTGAAAATACAGAAGATTAATTAAAAATCAAGCATGAAAATGATGGTGTTACTTTTAGAAACCAAAAGACTTGGAAAAACCAAAAGATTTTTTAAACAGACATAGAAAAGCATCTTAATAATATTAGGGATACCTTTTTTGTCCATTTCCATCTCACAAGAAGGAAAATTTAGCTTATATACTACCAAACAAGAGCTTAGCAATACCTCCTGATCTGTTCAAGCATAATTGTAAGACAGTGCAAGTTTCTGTATTACGCAGTAGTTAGCTTTGTTCCTCAAACTTGCCAGGTAATATGACATCCTTGGGCCCTCTTTTACAAAAAACTTAACTCAGAGTTAGTTGCTAAAACAAGATTAATCTAACAATATTGTATGACAAACTCTTGTTAGCCACTAACCCTGTGATAAGTTTTTCGTACAAGTGGGCCTAAGGATGTCTTATTATACAAAATAGCTACTTAAAGTAACTACAGAAAATTACGCGATAAAAATAATCAGAACTCGAAGTGACTTATGGAAAAATTGCACTAATTGATAAAAGTACTTTCTGTATGGCCAAAAAAATTTACAACAAACTACCTGAAAAAATGAAAACGTTAAATCGGGACAATTTCAAAACAGAACAATTAAGAAATTTGATAAATAAATGCTATTACTCACTACAGGAGTATTTAGCTGCTTCAGAAAATTGTGCATCACCTCACCTATTTTGACGATTTTGAATTTTGTTTGTCAATAGCATTAATATGACATGTACCAAAGTCAAAGTCAAATATATTTATTTCAATTAGGCCACCAAGCGGCACTTTTGAAAGTCACACAATTAAAATTTATAATTAAAATTTACAAATAATAAAAATTGATTCTACCGTGCATTCGGAAAAGTAGCTTGTTATGGAGAAGAATGCACAAGAAAGAGAGTTCCTAAAAAATTAGTTTTTTACAATATTTACATAAGAACATACATTAATAAATTCATATATGTGAGGACGATGCACCCAGAATATCACTACACACTATACTACGTACAGGCATAAAGTATTAAAAGTTTTAAAGTCTACTGTGCAGTTATATAATAGGTACTAGAAAAACATTAACATCCGAAGCAGTTAAGTTATGACCAATCCCAAATGACGGCGCCCATTCACGAACATGACGCATGAATTGGCACCACCCAGTTCAACCATCATGAAAGGAACCGGATGATCCAACACATGTGCCACCATCAGAGAGAAATTTGGGAGAGCATGACACACTCAACTGCTAGGGCACACACAAGTCATAGTACTCACACACCTGCTGTGCAGTTATATAATACTAAGGAAGTTGAGTTTATACAATCCAAATATATTAATACAGTATTCAGCAGGTCCAACACAACAACACAACAACTTCAAAACAATAATGTTCTGCATATCACTTGTTAATGGGGCCCTAGTTGTTGTGGAGCAGGACTAGCATTGACCCAAGCATTTTTATCAGTGATGTAATCCCCCAACTTATAATATACCTGCCTGCATAATGTGCGTTTTATACAAGTTTTTTGACGTAATCTATTTGACATTTATATACAATTTTATTTGAAATTGATTGTATTTTAAACTCGACAATGTTAATTAAAATATATTTGTACGCCTTGATTGATTTTGAATTTAGTTTGAAAATAGCAGTAATCTATTTGACATTTATATATAATTTTATTTGAAATTGATTGTATTTTAAACTCGACAATTAATTAAAATATATTTATACGCCTCGTAAAAAACATAGACGATCTACCTATCTTTAACATCTCGCACACAGTTGTAAGTTGACCTATATTTACAAATAAAGCATTCTAATTTTGATAACCTAGCAAGTTTATCTCTTAGAGTTGCTAACAAGATGTTAAATTGACAGTTTGTAATACAATATTGTCAAATTAACCTCGTGTTAGCAACTAACTCTGAGTTAAGTTTTTCGTGCAAGAGGGCCTTTTTTTGGAGTATTATTAAACTTTACTGTATTATCCTGTAGTATTTTTTCAAAAATCTTCTCAAAAAATTTAAATTGGAATCGGGACAATTCGTCTTTGTTTTGACGCCTACGTATTTCAATAGGGTTTATGTGTGAGATTCTAAAAATTGTGTTGAGTTGTGAGATATCAATTTTGTAACTGAATAGGTTAAATATATCATAAAGTATAGAAAATAATAGAAAACATATATTCGACAAAGATAAAAAAAAATATAGAGACAAAATTGCCCATACCAAAAGGGTTACCAACTCAGGTCAAGTCAATGATATTTTAGAAAATTAAAGGTATAAAGATTTTATTTTTTAATCTTTTAAAGTTTTTTTGTTCATTTACTCTCTTGCCACTCAATCTTAAGTTTTCTTGTAACAGAATTTTCAGACGTTTAAGAACATAAGTTACAGCAAATGATTGATTGTTAACTTGAGAAAAACTAGAGATTTAATAAAAATAAATTTAGAATTATTCCAGTCGAACGTCTAGATAAAGTAATATTCAGATTCCAACTCACAACTTAGACGAAGAGCTAGCTAACACAATATTAAGCCTTCAAGATCAAGCCAATAATAATGATTACCTTGTCTTGTTAACATGACTCACTTAATCTTTCTAATCTAGTCATTATCACAAGGTAATAGAGGTGATAATTGATGAGCATAGGAAAGCGCTCTAACCAAGTTTCCTAGAAGTTAGACAGGGACGCAAAGTGGAAATCGTTTTTCATTTTAACAAATGGACCGTTTTTTATTAGAAAAGTTTTCGTCGCCTTTCAATATTTTAATGTCTGGCGTTGGCTTATTGGATTCCCCGGGCAATGTGAGGGAGTTTTTCTAGAGATATCTCAGATATCCTGTATCGGGTCGGTATCGGAATCTGGACTTTGAAGTTTTTGCCTGTCTGTCGACGGGCTTCGGTATTTGAAATGTCTGTGTAATGTTCGATTTTTAAATTGTTAGAATGTGAACTGCTAGTGTGAATATTTGTTTTTTAAAGGCATCTATTGGTTTCGTCTAAGGCCCAGATTTGTTATCAGTATTTAACTCAAGCAATTGTTAAACATGCTAACCAATAGATTAACATATCGGCAAAAAGTTTTTTCATCTATTAAATGGTCAAATAACCAACTTAATTAACCACTTGTAAGGTTCAAAATTTTACGGAAACAGAACATTTAAAACAGGCATTTTGAAACCATTGGTTAATTACTGGTTGAGTTAACTACCGATCAAATAACTGGGCCTTAGTACAATAATCATCATCATCGCCCTGCCCTTGGGCACAAGATGAAATGACATTCCAGCAGCGACAGCGATCGTCGAAATACCAAAATTTTGGGGATTGACTTCGTGATATTTCGGAAGCACATGAATGTCATGTATGTATTCGTTAGTCCCTGGATGGGTGACTGTCTAAACATACCGAGATACCTCCGTGCCTCGGCAGTGGTCCCGGCTGTCATTTGTAGATATTTCTTTCTTTGACAACCATTACGGGTAGTCAGAAGCCAAAAAATCTGACATCGGTCTTGCCTGTTAAGTGTATCATGTTACCCAGTTACTGGGTTGTGGAGGTCAGATAGGCAGTCGCTCCAAGTAAAACACTGGAATTCAAATGCATCCGGATAGATGGAAAGCCGTCCCTAACATAGTTGGAATAAAAAACTTATAACAAAAAAACCGACTCCCAAAACAAAACATTGAAATCGGTGTCGTTGGTACCTATTTTTTTCGTTATTGACACCGACTTCCAAAATAAAATTATTTTTTGCTTTGTAGTGTTTTTTTTTTTGGAACTCGGTAATCTTTTTTTGTTAGATTTTATTTTATTTTCTCTTTTTAGTTTTGGTTCTTTATGTTACCACGAAAATCATAATATATAGCCAGAGAGATTCTCATAACAATTCCAACAAGCATAAACAGGATTGGGATACATTGTTTTATTACGGTATTCAGGTGCCTATCTGCCGGATTCATCATCAGATCAGTTCGATGATAGGTAGGTACCATTTAATTAAATTTGCTTCGTCACGGTCGTTTAACGATTCGAGAAAACTTATATCCAAAACATACTTATCATTGAGAAGTTTCAGTGGCCAAATTATTTTATTTTTTTACTGTTGTCTACTTCATCAGTTACTATTTATTCACCAAATGATACTTTCTGAATGCAAATGCTTGCAATGTTTATGAAAATACCAAAATTGCTATATATACGCCTATAAAATTTGAGGAGTTCCCTTGATTGCCATGGGATCCCATCATCAGATTCTGACTTGTTCACCATGGGACAAACAAAAACAAACAAACAAACGAATTTTCCAAATCTGTCCAGGCGTCTTTGAGTAATCGGGGAACATACATTAAAAAAAAAGATTATTACGAATTGAGAACCTCCTCCTTTTTTGTAATCGGTTAAGAAGTCCTGGCAGATTGATGTCATCGATGAATTTTCGATAATTGTTATCTCTGGTTGCAGTTTGTATAGAGCTCTCTAAAAGGCTCTCTCTTGTCCCATGTTACTTAGGGTAGGTGCAACATGGTTACATCTTCTTATCTAAAGTCCACGTCATAAGAAGCTATAAATTTTGTAAATAAAGATCTTCTACATTATTTAGATACGTTTATCGTGACATTACTTAACAACAATAGGGATTTTTCCGGGGTAGAAAATGATAATTCTATTTAGTTCGTCAGTAAGATTATCAAATAATATTTGCTTTATCAAATAAATAAAAACTGACAAAGATAAAGCGCATTAAAGTTCAGGAGTGGGGGCTTGTGACGTCACTTTGTCAGTATAAAATGTGCAACGCACTGTTTTATCGTTATTTTTTGTTTACGTGGCAATATAATAAATACGTGTCCAATATTTTTAGGTTATCTAACTGACGGACTAAATAGATATTTATTGACAATTTATCTATTCAATGAACAACAAATAATCCTAAATTCAATCAACTCAAAGTAACATAGGTGTAATACAAAACTAACGAGCAATTTCACTTGGTCGGGTTATATTTTAGCGATATAAAGCGCTGTCGTTCAATGTTTTGTGGTACTTGAACGCATTTATGTTTGTTGTGTTGGAATGCAAAAGTGTGTTTACAAAATTTATAGCTTCTCGTGACGGGTACTTTACACACGCAACAAAAAAATATAATCTACCAAAATTACCTATTGAGACCAAAAGTATTTATTATATTAACTTTACGTAAAGCAGCTGCAAGAAAAACAATTAATAAAATTAAAATAATTATCCAGAGATCGTAAACTATTTATCCAACACCATTTTATTCGCATTGTAGTCATAATAATGTCTAGGGACCCTGAGAGCGAGGGGTGAGGGATGACCGTCGAATTAAAACTATAATTAAAACACTGCCGCGTCGTTAATACAGAACTCAATTAATGAACAATAGTAGTAATTAGACCAGAAGGGATTTTAATCATTGCTTTTACGATCTATGAAAGCTACGCGTTTTGAATTTTTAAATACTTTTGAACTTTTTTGAAACTGGAAAACTGTTTTTGTTTAAATTATTTTCAGAATATCGGTGTGAGAACGTTTTGTATTCTGAAAATAATTAATAATTTAAAAATTTGTTAAATCCGTGCGTCGAAATCGTCGTCACAGACGATCCATGACCACGACCATTCTGCCAGGTGAGAAAGATTGTTTGCATCTTTTGCGAGACTTCTCCAACCGCCCTATTCTTGGCGAGAACACTCAGTCAGGGAACACTTCGTTGATGATTTAATGAGGTCCGTCCATCTTGTACGCTATTGGTCGTGAGAACATTGACCTTATTAAGTTTGACCTTATTTGAAATAATAACGACTACCAGAAGATTTTTTATTTTTTTTATAAATTAATTTTACATTTTTCATGCGATTAGGCATAAACTTCTCAGATCGCCGCGATCGCGACGCTACTATCTTTAAATAGTGCTCATTTTGTTTCGTTGATCTCTGGAAAATATAAACTCTCACGTGAAAACTCGAGTTAAGTGAGCTTGATGTCAGCTGTTAACTGCCTTACGCTAGGGATTGACAGCTCCTCCTCGGTGGGTTCCCGCATTGTCAAAGCGGGGGGGCTCAATAGCCGTGGCTTGGTCACCCATGATAAAGCGAAGAGGAACCCGAGGAGTGGATAAGCCATCGTAGGTCATCGCAACTGAGGCGGGCCGCGATGTCGTATTGGGCATCCCATATCCATATGATATCGCGGCTGAGGGATGGAAGCCGCGGCGGGAGAGGTATTGCGATGCGATGGATAATTATAACCTTCCGCAGTCTGAACGGGGGTCACCACCGTCTGATGGCGGACGTGGTTTGGCCACGGGAGGTGGAGTGTCGGTTTAGCGTTGAACGGTCTCCCTATCCCCTGCGGCCGAAAAATGGTAGGTGGTGGGGCCATTGAACTTGACCCTTCACAAGGGGACCAAGGTTGCCATACACTGGGTCGTCTAACTCTCATGTACTAGTTCGGTCCCTGGGGTGGTCATAGGCGTATAGTGTTCTGGTGCGCAGTTGAAGAGGGGTACTGCCCAGAGGAGGGCCCGGTGACGGACATCCGCGGCGGGTTTGCGGTCCGTGTTCCTGCCATAAGCGGCACAGACACCACGGTGTCCTCCCGTGGCGTTTTAGTGGATTGGAGACCCACATAACTGCACTATTATACAGGTTGACAGCTAAAGTCAGCCGAAGTCTGAAAGCCGGTGAGTTTTTTTTAAAGAATATAGAAAAGCGGCATACCCGTCATCCGTCATCCAACACACCATATTAGTGATATTCTGCAGAAAGGTATATTTGTACTTAAAAATAATATAAAAAAGAATAATGTCATTCAAGATCTTTTAAAAACGTTTACCACAAACAGAAATATCCAAACCAAATAACAATATAATTTGTTTTGTTTTAATATTTCAAAAACAGTAAACATTTTTCCACCAATAAAATAATAGGTAATTTAATTACTAAAATATTTACCGTGTAGGGTACACTAAGCACCCACATAGTTTATTTATTTATTTAATACACAAACATACAAGATACACACACAATATCGTTACATTTATTTATATATTATTACAATAACAGCAACACACCGTTGACAGACATTCACGGCATATTATATAGTATTCTATATAATTTCGGCTGATGTCTGGTTGAACGTTACCGCAACCGCTGTGGCGGTACTGCACCGCGAGCCTCCAACTTTGTTCTGCCACCCGCGGTGACGCACCGCCAGTCGGTCTGTAACTCCCGCTACCGCTACCGCGCTCCCGATAAAATATTGTGAACGCGATCTGAACTAGAACTGTATCTGTGTCTCTGTGTATTGTGCTGTGAACATTTAAACCTTGTTACTGTAACTCTCTCGTCTATTCTCCTTCCAACTAACTATTATATGTGTTACGTGTTTTGTGGTAAAAGACAATATAAAACGTGAGTACCCTCAACAGACTTTTATTGTGTTACTCCACCAACTTCACACTTCACGTTCCTAAAACCGTATTCCAATAAATTTGCTTCAATGATTCATCATCATCAGCCTATTAATGTTCCCACTGCTGGGACTCAGGCCTCCTCTTTGTAAGAGGGAATGAGCCGTAATCCACCACGCACGCCCAGTGTGGGTTGGTGGATTTTACGATGTTTTCCTTCACGTTTTGAGTTGAGAGCAGTCGTGATGAAATAATTTACACAAAGTAAAGTGCCTGCCTGGTTTTGAACCCACGACCTACAGCTTACAAGTCGCGGCTGATACTACTGGGCCACTATTGCTCCAAATTTGCTTGGTTACAGTTTAATTGAACACTACAGTAGTTTTAAACAGGCCCACGTCACTGTACCTGAGTTTTTAGGTTTAATTAAAATCCTATTTGGTAAATCCCGTGGTTTTTCGGCGAATTTATTATGAAACAATTAATTTTATGAAACTATTTTGATTTTGAGAATTAATTATAATTATTAGATTACAGCGTATTTTGAATTTGTTGTGTCTACACAAGAAACAATAATAGATACTAAACTTACTTGCCCCCTCCTACTACTCCTCCTTGCTTCGATTCCCCAATGCTGAGGGTCGTGACCACATCAATCTGCCTAGCCTTTTTACCAACTATATTGGGGTCGGCTTTCAGTCTAACCGGATTCAGCTGAGTACCAGTGTTTTACATGGAGCGACTGGTCGGGTCGTGACCACATCATGGTTTCAAAACTTTCTCTTTGATGATGTTTCTCTACCTGCGCCTATTCTCAGCAACATGAACGGCTTCTGAGGCTTTGATGTTCAACGAGGTTCAGATTTGGTCTGACCAGCGTATAGGACTTCTACCTCTAGGCCGTTTACCCTCGACTTTGCCAGTGACAATTACCAGTTATTATATATACATACAAATAAATAAAATTGAAGTGTCTGTCTTTAATATCAAAATAACAACGTTTTATTGAATGCACGTGAAAGTATATACGGAACTAACAACAAATAAGCAATTTTTAAGAATATTGTCTGTCTGTCTGCCTATCTGTCTGTCTGTCTGTTTGTTCCGGGTAATCCCCGAAACGGCTGGACTGATTTTGACAGGACTTTCACTGGTAGATAGCTGATGTAATAACGAGTAACATAGGCTACGTTTGATCACGAGATGATTCATAGATCCGGCGGGAAAAAAAAAAAAAAAAAATCGAATTTGGTGCGGACGAAGTCGCGCGCAACAGCTAGTTATTAATAAGTTGTCATCAGGTTTACGGGCAATATAGCCATAGAATTCAACAATTTTGGCCTTTGTAACACGCTTTTATTAGCTTGGTATGTATGTATCTATGTAACGGCATCTTTGAACGTGATTGACACGCCCTTCAAAACGTCGGATTAATTTGAACCTTTGCACACTTATGAAGAACCAATGACAATGCAATAATTTAAATAGATTGTCCCATTATCCTTGCCGGGATCTTCAGGATTAGCAATTGAACTAAAAAGTAAAAAATAAATAATAGTTAAAAAAAACTAAAAAACACGCTTTTATAGAAAACCAAACTAAAAAGTAGAAAAAAATTAAAAAATATGAATAGTGAGTGTTAACAAAAATATATTTAATTGTAAAAAAGCGTGAGGTGCTATTTAAGATATTTTCATAATGACTACTTTTACCAATATCTGTCAATAAAAATATTGTAAGAATTGACATCAAACACCCCGCGCTTTTTTTACAATTACTTTTTTTTCACTCCTACATTTACAACTACAGACATAAATCTAACTAGATAACGCAAGTCCCTCAATCTGTATGAAAACCAAACGTGCCACTTTTTCACACACAATTTAAGAACTTAACTTTTTACAATACGCTCGCGCTTCACCACTATCTCACCAGATGATAAGCGATGATGTAGTCGACGGTGAAGCATGCTTGTCTAGAAGTAACCTATTCACTCTTGACTTGAAGACCCCTAGATTATAACTATCGCGAAACACAGACTCCAGCAGGGAATTCCACTCTTTAGCTGTACGCATAGTAAAAGTATTCCCAAACACAATAAGTCATTTTTCTAGACTTCTGTTGATGTCCGGTGCTGGTAACGTTAAATGAAACAGCGTCAAAGGAACAGCATTGCTCTCTCTTTTGACCATAGATATAATACATCTATGCTTTTGACAAACGATGTATATACATTCGCGTCATCTAGTTATAACTATGTCTGTGTTTACAACCTAGTAAGCATTTTCCAACAAGTTCTAATCTTCCGTGGTTTACTTGGAAGTCTCTGATCATTGAATACTGCTGAATACGGCTGTGTGTGTGAGTTTAAATGTTTTTCACACCCACGCACGGTACCGGAGAAATGCCTAGTAAGAAGCAAAGATTTTTTAATAATAATAATGTTCATTAAAAATATTTTTTAGAACAAACTTTTTTCGTATTCTTCACAGCAAACCCATTCATTTGATACACATATCATGGCAGTGCACAAAAAATAAATAGTTCGCCATCTTGGGCTGTCCACCATATTGGATTTAGAATGACATCATTTAACTAACCATGCATCCAAACTAAACGTGTATGCAAAATTTCATCGTAATTGGTTGAGGATAACTGCTTTAAAATTCAGTAGCTAGATTCGACCCGAACACACTTACTTAAATAAATACATTGCAAGTTAAATAAAAGGTTGTAAAAAGGGTTAATTATTATGAGTTGATTTATTATATGTGTTCAAATAAAAACAGATAGAAAGGGAAAAGATACATAAAATGTTAATTAGTAGGGAAAATATTGAGCGCTATTCCTCTCTCCTAGACACTGACTACTCTAGAATGTCGCTGTGCCCGACAGGGTCCAAAATTGTTTCTGTAACTTATATTTACCACCTGTATTAACTATATGGATGCAATAAATTTAATTTGAATTTAAACGTCAATCGCCGACACGACAATCTGAGACACTAGACAAGTGTTAACCGATGTCAGCGATGGCGAAGGTGGAAATGCAAAAATGTAAGGGCAATCACATGACATTTCAATAGCGCTTGACAATAACATGACATTTCAATAGCGCTTGATAATCATGTGACATTTCATTAGCGCTTCACAATCACATGACATTTAAATAGCGCTTGACAATCACATGACATTTCAATAGCGCTTCACAATCACATGACATTTCAATGGCGCTTCACAATTATACATTTTAATAGCGCTTGACAATCACAAATGATATTTCAATAGCGCTTGACAACCACAGTCATGAAATTTCAATGATAAATGATTTTATTTCTTTATGTTGGTTTGTACAAACACTTTTGCATGTCGATCATTATTATTTTCAAACTAGATGAGGTCTAGTTACAATAGCGCTTGACAATCATATGACATTTCAATAGCGCTTCACAATCACTGACATTTTTGTCATCGCTATCATGACGCTTTCTATAATAGGATGTCACTTATCTACAGCCTCCTCTGACTTCACATTTAGGAATAAAATTACCGATTTAAATACTTTTTACACAACAAATATTTATTACTCTAAAAATTCAGTTAATTTATTTTATAACCAAATTGAACTGCAAAGTAAGGCAATCAAGCTTTGAAAAATTCTAGAACATGAATAAATCGGTGATAAAGTTGGCGCTAAAACGTTTTTAAAGTTCTCATGAGAATAAAAAACACTTTCTAAATATGTAAATGTAATTAACCGAACAAGTTTCTTTATTTTCATATTGAAATTGCTAAAAGTATTAGATTTTAGAGAGATTATTTAATTAAAAACTGAAAGCTTTGGGTATTGTACGCACCGATAGAAGTGGGTACCTAAATTAAAACTGAAAGACAAGCAAAAAGGAGATTGCCCACACACTAGCCTCTTTTGAGGCATCGTGGGTGGTGACTTAAATATTATTTTAAAAATCGGATTAATTTTTCCATCTGTGTCCTTTAATTTATGTGCACGGACAACAACAGTTCAGCTAAATTCACTTTGACATTTGTATGCATTTTATTGCATTGAATAAGGGTAAATTTCTGGAACAGAATTTTTTTTATATCTCGCGAACAAATAAAAAATAAATCTAATTATGAATGTATATTGTTTTTATAAGCTTTTATTTAAGGCGCTTCCCCGAGCAAAACGCCGCGCTAATCGGTTTTTATTTGTTTTTTTTTTATCTCTTATTTAAAAAGAAATATCAATTAATAAAAATACATTAAATTTCTACATAATATTGATTTTAAAATGGTAGGCTATTTTTTTTTTAAAGAGTTATCTGTTTCACTGAGATTAGTGTTCGTTAGTTCCAACAAAACCATAAAAATAAGAAATAATTATTGATAGCATGCATCTCCTCGTAAAGTGTTCATTAATTATTTTTTGTACTACGAGTAACACTAATGGCTACACAATTTGATAACGAACATTTTGTAGGATTTTGTTTTTCAAAAGACCAATATTCGATTTTATAGATGGTTTATTCTCAAATCTTCAAATCAAAATTCACTAGTGTCATTCATGCGCCACCAGTGCCGCTAGGCCAATAGGAATGCTCATATCTCATGCTGATTTTTTGGTCAGTACGGCCTTAACTTGCAATGTATTTATGTATGTAATTGTGTTCGGGTCAAATCTTGCAACTGAATTTTAAAGCAGTTATCATCAACCGATTAAGATGAAATTTTGCATATTCATTTTGTTTATGACAATGTATTGTTAGCTAAGTGATTCTAAACCCAATATGGCGGACTGCCCAAGACTTAGATAAAGGACCTATTATCTAAGACCCAAGACGATATGATGATGATATGGGTATAAATGAAAGGGTTTGCTATAAAGAATACGATAAAAGACGGTATAAAAAAATATTTTTATTCAATAACATGCAACAAAAATCATCAAGGTACAACATTATTTTTAAGGGGTCCATGTTCCCTTAGAAAATGGGCAATCTCGTTTCTATAAGTTTGTTCACAGAGGATAGGTAAAACTATAGAATGCCAGCTTCTACAATCCTTTTGCTTCGTTCTCATTCATACATTTATAAATTTTTCACTCATTTATTCACATACATTTCCATTCTCTTGATCTTATATGATGGTATTTTATCTAAAAAGTCTTTTATCACTATAATTTCTGTGAAACTATATATTGTAAAAGAGCTGTGATGTAATTTCGGTATATAATAGAGTAAAGGTAAAAAAGATGCTTAGTACTCATGACCACGTGCGTGTGTGAGTAGATGTATAGCGTAAACTAAGCAAAAGGAGTATGTAACACCAGCAGCGTGTTGCCAGCCTCTCGGTTTTTTTACCCGACTGCCGAAGGAGCGTAATGTGTTTATCAGTCTATGTATGTATGTATGTTCCTATGCGTTCTAGAGACCAAATGCGTTGGCCGACTTTGATGATTCTTACGTCAATCGATTCGTATTAACCTTGCGAGTGTCACTGGCTACATTAAAATTGGAAAATAGCAAAATGGCGGCTTTTGGATGCCATATTGTGGGCGCCCAATTTTATTTTTCCTTCCAACCCCATCATGTGGGGTATCAAAATAAAGGGTATTAAGAGGTGATTTTAAAATATATAATACTTATATGTTTAAATGTACATAATTCGAAAATAAAATGTTTATAAAAAAGTCATAAATAAACAAAAACAAAAAACCCGACAGCTTAAAAATTATCTTATCCGACAACATGTGCGAAAGACATAGAAGCTGTGATGAGAGATGAAATGGATGATGATTTAGGACGAAAACGAGCGCGCGAAATTTTATGAACAGACCTTAGTGAGTATGGATATTATGAAAAAACGACTAAGTCTCTCTGTTCAAAATAATATTATTTGCATTGTTAAGCTACTAATCTATCCCTGTATCGATCGGTTTGCAATTTTCCTTCTTCTTATGGTATTTATTTGCGCCCAAAGATGCGTTAAAATGAGTGTTGAAATATGGAACATTCGACGCTCATAACTTTCAAATACTTTTCTTTTATTTTTTTTGTTTTCATACAGGGCTAGATAATGATGAGACAAATTGATATAATTTTTTAGTTTGAACGTACATTGAATCAAACAGTGGAGTAATCGCCAGACTACGTTTTTATGGAAGAATGATCGACTAGTGTAACCTTAATACGATCCTGTTGGTTCAACGTACCAATGGAACCCTCCATTGGTACGTTGAACCAATATAAAATTAGTAGACTGCGCTTAAAATTCAAACTTCAACCTCTCCCTTTACTAACAACATTATTCCTTCAGGTGCGACTCCCAAGTCCTGTAAGCTCTTAATAAGTTCAATAGCAAATAAATCACGCTGCTAATAAAATAATTTATAGGCACTGACATTAACAAGGTTCGCCGCATAAACTTGCCTAATGAGTTTACTTCTTATTGGCATAACGGTTCTAGCAAGGAGCTCCACGTTTCAATTCTCTCTTCTGTTGAAGTTCTACAGTTCAGGGTCTGTTTAATACCTGCTTTTACTATAGTAGATTTATTGCGGCAACTTTGATGCAACTTGACAATAAGTTTTCTGTAAGTTATTTTCATTTGATGAATAAAAATAGGTATGGTTTGCAAACTATTGTATGGAAACTAGGTTAAACCGCCATATCTGTGTTGCAGTTTTAAGTTATCTAACGATTGAAAAATCAGCCTTTAATTTAAAGTTTTAAATATAATTTTCTTGACATTTTAGAGAGTTTACCATAAAATAATATTATAAAATTAAATGGAATTGGCGTATCCTGTCCGACTACTCTGAGAAGAAATGCCAAAACAAACTCGGAGTTCAAAATCTCTTTTAAAGTCCAGACATTATCTTGTTCAGATCGATTAACGCAATAAGAGTTTTGATCATATTATTATGACTGCACAAATTAGTGTTTGAGACGGTATTTTGAAGAAATAACCAAATAGATTTGAGTGGACCTGTCGAGTCGCGCAGTGTACATATATATGTCAGTGATCTTGTAGCTCAACTCAAAACATAAGAAGCTCAACATTGACTATCTGTAGATGCTTATTCTAGGATTCCATTTACTTAATATTCATAATTTGTAACTTAAAAAAGTCAAATGTTTTGATTTAAACAAAGGATTCGACTTTGACATTAACTTTTAAGGTTGCCTTTATATCAAAACCTTTTTTAAGAGCTTGTTATTGTAAAAATTTGAGCAAAGTATTTCAGCTTTGTTATAACTACACCTGTGTTAAAGTTAACAATAACAAAGAAAATAATATAACTACGAGAGCTAGAAGGCTGCTATTATAATAAGTCTCGTTAGTTTTAACATACTCAGAAGTCAGCTGTATCTATTCTAAAATATGCAGAGACAGCACAATTTTAACAGAAATGGCGAAGGACAAATGCTAATAACCTTTTTCTTTGAAGTGGTCATGTTTTACGTGGCTTAAAGATTAATTTAATATTAAGTTTTAGCACATCTCATATAAATAGAAAACTATTTAAACTTTACAGATGTGTGTAGAAATTCGAGGAAAAGTTCATTTTTGAAACTATTTATGCATAGTGAAATTCAAGTTGCTTCATTAAATAAAACTGAATTCCATTTTCTCTTGATTTAAACCGCTCGCCTTTACTTATTCAAGTGCCAAAGCGAACTTAACTAAAATTACTCACTTTTTAATTGTAAAGTTCAGTGAATGAGCGAGTGAGTGAGTAAAATTATTGAGAACCGGGAGAGTGCGCGGTCGAGTTGAAAAGCTAGTCGGAGGAACAGCAAACCGCATTATAGTGTACTGATTGATAAGTTGAAAGTTCGGGAATGTTCGAAGGTAGCTTCAACATTCCATTTTCTTATTATTGAGGTGCGAAGTTATTGGATAAGTGGTAATTTTGACTGGCGTGTAGCTTTGGTAATGAATAAAATAACTTTTAAGTGGATCTTATAAGAGGGGTAGATATCGAAACGTTTACAGTATCTAAATGTTAAAAGTCGAAAGGGTGAAGGAAAACATCGTGAGGAAACCGGCATGTCCTAGAACCAAAAATTCGAAGACATGTGACATCTACCAACCCGCATTGGGCCCGCGTGGTGGATTACGGCCCATTCCCTCTCACAGAGAGGAGGCCTGTGTCCCAGCAGTGGGAACATTAATAGGCTGATGATGTGATGTGATGTGAAATGTTAAAAGTGACTGTTAGTGATCTGTAACGAACAGGAGCTGTCATCTAATTGTTCGACAATCTTTGGATCCTCTGCTAGGTTGGTAACCTTCCCTAACAGGTACCTAATGTTAACGGTAACGTAGACTGCCGACAAATCCACAAATACTGCACTGGTCACGTTCTTGAATTCAAACCCATCTTAAACATGTTGCGTAGGCCGAAATGATCCCTTCATTTAGGGTTAAAATAGATCATCTACTAAGTAGGTTCCTTCGAAATTCCGTACAAGAAATAACTACGGCATTCCACCTTTCCATGTGGGATTAGCTGTAAGAGTGAGAGTCAAGCTTGGAGGATCACTTTCGAGGACCCAAAGTCCCTTCAGTAGAGGCGTTTGTGTAGTATGTGACCACTGGACAAACAAAATTATGTTTTCTTACTCCTCCTTGGTTATTTTCTTATTAATTTCGTTACGGAATCTAACACGGATGAATCGTTTGTCCGGGGCTCGTCGAGCTTCATTGACTCACCACTGTTTTTGTGGTCCCCTGTTGATTTTGGCTTTCAGGTGTTATTGTAGTTAGGCATGTGTGGCGGGCAGAACAAAGGTAAAATTAACGAGTAATAATAATTTATCAAATTAGTCGAATAAGCTTATTACACTGGCGCATTAAAACCCATATTCTAACGTATTGTTTATGACCATTTCCATACGAATAAACTAATTATTATTTATAATCATTATCAAATAAACTAATTAAACCAGTTTCGTGTATTTGCGGTGCAAAGTGCATGATTATTGAAATTAGTGATATTATTGAATGTGGGTGGATTCTCGTTATTATCATAATAATAATTACATTATTATTTTTGGTTAGCGTTACCGACATAAATATATCTAAATGAAGCGAATTTATATATTTAGTTTGTCTAAAAAGGCAGGGCAATTCTCTTACTTTGATTTTTTTATTCTTATTCTTATTCTTTATTGTACACAAAACATAAAAACATACAAATACAAAAGAAAGTTCATGTACAAAGGCAAGCTTAACCCATAGTTGGGTTCTCTGACAGCAAACCTCAGTTGCGTAAAGAAATATGCATAATATGGGGATAGTACATCCCTGTGCACAACAAAAACTTATTAAAAATATAAAACAATTTTAAATACTTACTACTCACTAATAAACTAAACAAATACGTGTGCAATACACAATGTATAAACATAATACATACAGCATACTATAATTACAAAACTAAAATATTACAATTGTGAATACATAAATTTAATGTGTCATGTTGATAGGAAATATTCCTTAATTCTTCTCTTGAAAACCTCCAACGAAGGGCTATCCCGTATAGAGTGTGGAAGAGCATTCCAGAGGCGGACAGCGCGAACAGTAAAAGATCCACCGTAGCGACTTGAAGAGTGGGGAGGAAAACGAAGGAGAAGAGATGATGACAGACGACAAGGTTTTCCTCTTGGAACAAGATACTCAAAGCGTTCCTGATGATACAAAGGAGCGTTAGGATTATGAAGAACAGAAAAGAGTAATGAAAGAATGTGAGCATCTCGGCGCTGTCGAATAGGCAGCCATTTCAACCGCTTCCGAAATTCCGACACATGGTCGTACTTTCGGAGGCCAAAAATGAAACGGATGCACAAATTCTGTAGACGTTCGAGCTTATCAAGAAGTTCCTCAGTCGCATCAAGAAAGCAGACATCAGCGTAGTCAAGAAGAGGAAGACGGAGAGATTTTTTTTATTTTGTGTTGTCGGCACAGCACATAAATTGAAATCTAGACAAATGTCTAACTAAACTCAAAAACAAGCAATGAAAAAGTTCCACCCACAAAATGCCGACAAACATCTTAATTTAATTTTATTACATTTAATTTAAAATTTGAACACAATATTTACGTTTTGAGTTGGTAATATTCTGATGCGCTGTTAAGTGTACTTCAATATTGCAGACGGCGTCATTAAGCTAGCCTTTCCCCTTTAGGAGTAATTTGGTGCTATGTCACTGGAACTTTTTCGTTGATCGTTAGTGTATAATACCAAGCTGAGGAGGGATGAAACGCATGGTACTAAAAGAGTTTTGAATATAAATGTGGATGGATGGAAAAGGGAAGTACAGGCCAAAGAAAAGATGGATGGACTTTGTGAAGAGTGACGTGAAATAATTGGGAGTCAGTGATAGCGTGATGGTTGCGAGGACGGCCTGGAAGAAAAAAACGTGTTGCACCGACCCCAAGTAACATGGGACAAGGTCAGGAAGATGATAAATGCCGTATGGAGCTGTAAAAACACTACAAAAGAACTGGCCGGTGACAATGGAAACATTTTTTTTCATCGGTAATTACTCGCGAATTTCTTCTTATATTGTGTGTGAAAAAGTGGCACGCTTGGTTTTCATACAGACGGAGGGACTTGCGTTATATTTAGTCAGATGTATGACTGTGGTTAGTGTACTGATTATTAGATAATTTACACTTTTGGCCTTTTGTTGTTGAGGTCGGTGGAAGGCTTTTGTGAAGTGTGGATGTTGTCGAAATGAGTTAGAATATTACATTAAGTAACTAGATTACATGACCGCCAGCTGTATTGTCATGTATTTTAGGTTATATTGTCATGTATCTTAGCTCTTTTACCTTTGTTAAAGTTTTTAAACGATGAAAAGTTGGCGTTAACAGCGCTAAAGAGTTATTTGTTCGAAAATCCCTGCATGACATTTTTATACCCCGTAATGGAATCTAATTACTGTTACTGGGTTACCTACACTTAATTATGTAACCACGCTCTGAAGACATGTCTCCAAGGTAGAGAGTGCAGGTGCAGAGGAGCATAGTAGGTACAGTACAACTATTTTCTTAATATCCCTCGGCAATCATCTCATTTCCGAATACAAACGAATGCTAATTTCCATGTACATAAAGTATTAGATTTATCGTGTATAATAATTTGAATTCAGAACTAAGTACTTCTAAGCGAATTTTTAAAATAAATTACATTAAGTTTTTTTAACCGACCGACGACTGTACCTGGCAACATACAATACTCGAACACTCCTACGAGAAGATAGCCGAACTCGAGGAAGATATCATAGGTATATCTGAAGTCCGAATAGAGGGGGAGGACTCGATAATCCTTAAATCCGGTAACCTCCGAGAGGGCGACCGGCAGTCTCAGGGTGGTTTCGGGCTTATCGTCCACAGGTCCCTTGTGGCCAACGTAGTGAGGATCGAGAGTTTGTCGACCAGGGTACTGGTGTGGCGATGGTCATCATGCCGGGATTGCCGAACAAATAATTCCTCAGCACTTTTCACGCCAATTATTTATCGTTTAAAAACTTTAATAAAGGTAAAAAGAACTCATGAACACGCTACCAAACAACAAAATTACTACCATTTTGTATCCACATAAAAAAAGACAACAATCGTTTAAATTCTCAATCGCCCGTTATTTTTAAGAGCCTTAAGAATAATCCGGAAAAAAGATCAAGAGAAGATTGTATGGCACGGTTCCTTAACAATTGAAGAGGATTGGGCAAAGATCAGGCTCAATGGGATAAGGCGGAAAATTTAATTAACACTGTTCTTTTGAAACAAAATTATTAAAAGCTAGCTTTTGTCCGCGTTTTCGCTTGCGGATTTTGTCAATCAATTCTGCTTATCGATAAAAATAAAAAGATTATTCGTGATTTTGGTCTCCTGGTACGTTGAAGTACAGTATAAATATGGACAAACAGTACGGCAACTATCTAGAAATGCTCGAAATGGCAGACTCACACAAACATGCGCATAGGAGAGACCCCTAAGCGACTCGCACCACTAACGATATAATAAGAAGATTAAAACAAAATTAACCCCCCCATTTCTCCCCCTTCAAGTTTTATGCAAAGAAGTAGTCTATAACCGATTCCAGGGCTTGTCTATCTCTAGACGAAAATTCATCAAAGTCGATTCTGCGATTTAGGCGTCAAGGCGTAACAAACAAACAAAGAAAATTGTATAAAAATTACTTTTGCATTCATAATGTTAGTTAGGATATCAAATAATTCCCAAGACGTTGGAGTATCTCATTAAAATGATAGAATGGTCATTTTCACGCTAAAGATCGGAGTTGTTATGTACTTTGTTGAGAATAGGGAACCCGCGATTCGTTCCATGAAATATATTGTGTCTAGTCTGTTATTTGTTGGTGTAAATTCTAATTTTCCAAAGTAATTTGCTTGTTATTATTTTTCTTGTTATGTTTATTAGAAGTTATGTTTGAACCTTAATAGGTGGAAATATGAGTAAAGTAGGTACTTAATTTTTTGTTTACATAAACTCGAGCCTTTTTCCCATGGGGGTAGGCAGAAACTCCGGAACGCCGCCTGCTACGATCCATACATTCTTCTTTTGCTTCACTCACGTCACTCACGTCACTCACGTTCATACATCTAGTCAATCGTCGTCGTCATCTACTACATCTACTCGTTTTTAGGGTTCCGTACCAAAATTTAAAAAATGGGACCCTTATGGTGCGACTCAGTCTGTCTGTCCATATGTCAAAGCTGGATATCTCTATACTAATGCTATCAACTTGAAATTTAGAATAGTTTTAGGTGACGTTTGGCCATCTGTTTTGAAAATAAGGGAGAAATAAATATATATTCATCTTTTTTTGCAACAGTGACTGACGGGGTTCTTAAGAATTCGAAGTGGGGCTACTAGTGCATGTGGGTATCATATAGAGAGCGCTATTTGCACATTCTTAAACATTTTTTTTAGGCCGCATTATTTTCGAGTTTTGACGAAAAGGGTAAAACATTTTTTTTTCGCTCGCTTTGCCGGTTTTTAGGGTTCCGTAGCCAAATGGCAAAAACGGAACGCTTATGGATTCGTCATGTCTGTCTGTCCGTCTGTCTGCCTGTCTGTCTGTCTGTCCATCCGTATGTCACAGCCACTTTTTTCCGAAACTATAAGCACTATGCTGTTGAAACTTGGTAAGTAGATGTATTCTATGAACCGCATTAAGGTTTTCACACAAAAATAGAAAAAAAACAATAAATTTTGGGGTTCTCCATACTTAGAACTGAAACTCATTTTTTTTTTAAAATGATATTGATAGTTTAATACGTCATAAATCGTAAACCGCAACCGTCGTTACCAAGTACGGAACCCTTGGTGCGAGAGTCCGACTCGCACTTGGCCGGTTTTTTATTTGATGATCAAAAATCAGTTTGATATTGAAGATTCTAATATTATGTACCGCACCGTACAGAAAGAGATACGTTGCTGAGAAGTTTGTTGCACCATTCCCTTTGCTCAACAAAGTGTGATTGGTAGCGTTTTTCGGTGATATTTTTCTGATTCAAGTTGCATTTGAATAATGTTTGGAATTAAGTAATTTTTTTCAAAGTTTGGTTTGGTTAACCTTTAAATGATTTTACCAATGTTCTCACTAAAAAAAAGATAGTACCTATTGATATTGGTTGCATTGTTGACAGGGACAAGTTCATTTTAATTCAGACCATTCATTCTTTCGACATTGTTCTTCAGGCATTAAAACTTTCGGCCAAACATTCTTCGGTCAATGAACTTTGGGTAATCGTGACATGCGTTTTCCTGGAATTCCCACCCACCCTTTCAATTCCTCTTCATAAGTACGACAAGAGCCAATACACCCTTTTTATCACAATAAAGAAGTCCGTTCAACATAACCCGCTGGGTAACATGTCACTTCAACAGAAATGAGGTTTTATTAGATTGTGTGACCATTCCGTCCAGCCAGTGTCCCAGTCTGCCAACAGGGACGATCCTGACCCTTATCATAGACTAGATAACTCCCTTAGGATAGCGGCATAGAATTAAAATATATAGAAGCGACAATATCTCCTGTATTCCAAGTCATGTCCACCAAATCGACTCCGCATTGGATCATATTAAAATGAAAGGAGATGTTTGATTTTGGGCTACCACTATGTACAGTAAACTATATAGGAAAAAAGCAGGGGAATTTCATTAAAATACTAACAAATTAATATGAAGAAGGGTACAGGCGTACAACAATGATCATTTGTAAAGTTTCTTAAAAAGTTAATCCTATTTTTAGGGCAGCCATGACAAAAAAAAAAAAAAAAATAATAGGATAGGGGTGCATGTTGAAAGCCTCCACACGGCGCACCCTGGGCAACGTCGGCTTCAGCTGCCCACCCGCTTTGGGTGGACAGTTGGTGCTGGCGGCTAATTTTCAACACACGAGGAAGGGTCACGGTTCCAATCACAGATCATCCATGATGGTTTGTGAAGGGAACCGGGCTAGAGACAGGACGCATACTCCCCCCCTCTGCTTACAGAAGGCAGGTCGAGTGGGCGTAGAGAAGAAGGGAGATAGGGACCTCACCCTTTAAAGGAAAACTAAAAAAAATCATAATAATGGAACAAGACTTTTGTGAAAAACGTCCCCAGGTGGGTCCCGACTGCTCAGTGGTCGGGGAATCCCACCCCGCTTCGGCGGGCTGCCCTCCGTATTCTGGGGTGGGCAACAAACGTCTTCCGTCTGTCTCAGACAAAACCAACAACCACATGCATGAAATACGGACACCGATATTTTTAAATGAAGAGGTAAGTGATGCGGGGTCGGAGTCCGACCCTGAATCTGGCGCAAAAGGCCCACAGAGCCTTGAGCGTGAATTGGAGGGGGCTGCTGCGGAGAACCTAAGGTTCTTCCGGAAGCGCCCCAAATCGGGGGATGGCCTGGGGTCGTTCTCCGATGACGAGCTGGCCTCGGCTCGGAAGATCCCTACCAGTAGGCGGGGTGGGGGCCGAGACAGAGGAGTGGGGAGGGGTTTCACCGCCCAGGAGGCTGCCCATCGAGCCGAGAGTGTTGCCGAGGAGGGGCGCCACCCCGGATCAAACAGCCGCAGGGCTGTCCTCTCGGGGTCTTCTGGCGACGAGCTGGACGCCACTGGTGGCTCCAATTTGGAGCGAGCGGCCAGGTTCGCAGAGGTCGTGGGAGCCGCTATCCGGGATGTGGCCTTGAAGAGGAACAAATCCTCTAAAGACAGGGCCATATCCGCGGCCACGGCCTCCATTATGGCGGCGGTGGAGGCCAATCGCGCTGGGCCCCCTTCGGATAGCATGTCCGAGATGCGGGCGGAGGTCGCCCGCTTGAAAGCCGACATGGAGCTTCTCCAAAAGGAAAACGAGAAGCTCCGAGCGGACCTGGCCGGGCTTCGAGGGGCCGACTCTCAAGAAATGCTGCAGGAGGAAGCGCAGCATGGGTTAGTCCGGCCCGTGCCTGCGGAGAACCAGATCCTGAACTTGGTGCGGCAGGAGCTGGCTGCCTTTCACAGCAGGTTCTCTGCACTGGAGGCCATCGTCCTTCGCCCCCCGCTAAAGGCGACCCAGTCGGCCTTGGGCCAACGGAAGGAGGCCTCTTTTGCCGCCGCCGCAGCTGCCACGGGCTCGTCGAGACAGCCCAATAATGGAGCCATGCTGGAACCCACGAGGTCAGCCCCGGTGAGATCGGGAAATTCAGCACCCAAAAAAGCCGGAGCGGCTGGACAGGTGGCGAGGGCCCCAGCCCAGGTGGCGAGTCGGCCGCCCCAATCTCTTCCACCTCCTGACTCTCCTGCGGCCGACGCCGAATGGCAAGTGGCCGGGGAGAAGAGGAAGGCGGGCAAGGCAGCAAGGGCGGCTAAAAGAAAGGAGAGGCGGAAGCGGCGCAAAGAGCGAAGCTTCGCGGCTAGGCTACGCGCCCCGAAGTCCGCAGCTGTAGTGATTACGCTACAGCCGGAAGCGGAAAAAAAGGGCGTGTCCTACCGCGAAGTGCTCGCCAAAGCGAAGGCGGCGGTGAACCTAGAGGAGCTCGGCGTCACCGAGGGCATCCGGGTGAGGGTCACCGCGACAGGGGCCCGGATACTGGAAGTGCCCGGTGCGGCCAGCGGCCCGACCGCTGACGCCCTAGCCGAAAGGCTCAAGGCGTACCTAAATGCGGACGAGGCCCGAGTGTCCAGACCCACCAAGTGCGCTGACATGCGCATTCTGGGCCTGGACGACTCTGTGACGGAAGAAGAGGTGGTGGCCGCCGTCGCCAGGACTGGGGGGTGCTCTGTCGAGCAGGTGAGGGCAGGCACCATGCGCCCTGACTTTACGGGGATGCGAGCCGTTACGGTGAGCTGCCCCGTCCCGGCGGCCCTAAAAATTGCCGGAGAGGGCCAAAGGCTCTTGGTAGGCTGGGTTTCCGCACAGGTGAAACTGCTGGAACCCAGACCTCTGAGGTGCTTTCGCTGTCTCGTGGGCAACCACGTGGGAGCTAAATGCACATCGGAGGTGGACCGCAGCGACCACTGCTTCCGCTGTGGTCAGCCCGGTCACAAGGCCGGCTCGTGCAATGCCACACCGCACTGCGTCGTATGTGCGGCAGCTGGCAAGCCGGCCGTTCACCGGGCTGGGAGCAAGACCTGCGCTCCACCTGCCAAGGCTAGGGGCAGGGGCAAGCCCACCACCGCCGTCGCCGCCGCAGCCGCAGCCACTTCCGCCACTGCTGCTGCCCCCACAGCCGTCGCCGCTAAAATCACCGCGGCAGGACCCTCACAGGGGGCTCGGGAGGAGGTTGTAATGGAGTGCCAATAATGGCCCTATTACGCCTCCTCCAGGCGAATATCAACCACTGTGCCGCTGCCCAGGATCTTTTGCTCCAGAGCATGGCCCAGTGGTCGATTAACATCGCCGTGGTCGCTGAGCCGTACTTTGTCCCACCCAGAGATGACTGGATGGAGGACCTGAGCGGCTCAGTGACCTTAATTTCTTCAGCCGCCGCCGGTACCCCTTCCCTCGAGGATGTCAAGAGGGGACGGGGTTGTGTAGCGGCACGATTTGGGGAGATTGCCGTTGTGGGGGTATACTTCTCCCCGAACCGAACTCTCGCCGAGTTCCACAACTCCCTTGCGGAGTTGAAAATCGTCGTCGTCGGGTACCGCTCCCTCCCTGTGCTCGTCCTCGGGGACTTCAATGCCAAGAATGTGGCCTGGGGTTCCCGGTATACGGACTCACGGGGCAGGATGGTGGAGGACTGGGCTCTGGAGACAGGCCTGGTCGTCCTAAACCGGGGTTCTGTCCCCACGTGTGTACGGATGCAGGGCGAATCGGTGGTAGACATTTCGTTCGCCAGCCCAGCTCTGTTTCCACGTGTCGTTGACTGGCGCGTCATGGAGGAGGTGGCGACCTATTCCGACCACCGGTATATCCGGTTTGACGTCTCCGCCCAGACCTCGAGCGTGCCGGTCCGACAGACCCCGAGTGGTCCGCGGTGGGCGCTGAAGCAGCTGGAACGGGAGCTCCTCCTGGAAGCCTCGATTGTGCAGGCCTGGGTGCCATCACCGGATAGGCCTGCTAACATTAATGACGAGGCGGAGTGGTTCCGGGAGGCCATGTCCGACATATGCGACGTGGCGATGCCCCGAGTCCAGCCAGGACGCGCCCGGCGCCAGGTGTACTGGTGGTCGCCGGATCTTACGGCTCTGCGCCAGGCGTGCGTTGTTGCGCGACGCCGGTACACCAGGCACCGCAGGCTCCGTAACCGCCCTCCGGATACGGAAACCATTGAGGCGGAGCTATACGAGAGGTACAGAGCGGCGAGAACCACCCTCCGAGCGGAAATCAAGCGAGCCAAGGGTCTGGCCCGTGAGGAATCGCTGGAGACTCTAAACAGGGATCCGTGGGGTCGCCCCTATAAAATGGTGCGGGATAAACTCCGCCCATGGGCTCCCCCGCTGACGCAGTCTCCGGCCGCAGCTCGTAGAGGGCGTGGTGAGCACTCTGTTCCCTTCGCGAGGGGATCATACTCCCCCGCCCATGGCTCCGCCTCCTGCGGCGCCTAATGCGGACCACAATGCCGACGACGACGACGATGCTTCGGAGGTGACCGAGGTAGAGCTGAGAGTGGCGGTACGCAGGCTGAATGCTAAAAATACCGCCCCAGGACCAGATGGCTTACCTGAAAAAGCCTGGGTCCTGGCCTTGGAGGCTCTCGGGCCTCGACTAAGGGGGCTCTTTAGCGCATGTTTGGAGAGGGGCCAGTACCCACTTCGTTGGAAGACGGGGAAACTGGTCCTCATTAAGAAGCCGGGGCGCCCTGCGGACTCTCCATCCGCTTACCGGCCCATCGTGCTGCTCGATGAGGTGGGCAAGCTCTTTGAAAGAGTCATTGCAGACCGCCTCGTCGGGCAGCTGATGCGGGTGGGGCCGGATCTGGCAGAGAGCCAGTTTGGTTTCCGCAGAGGGCGCTCTACGGTGGACGCCATCATGCGCGTGCGAGCCCTCACGACGGGGGACGCAGTGGCCCGGGGTGGGGTCGTCTTGGCGGTGTCTCTAGATATCGCCAATGCATTCAACACCCTGCCATGGAGCTGCATAAGGGAGGCACTTCGTTATCACCGGATGCCGCCCTACCTCTGTCGCGTGGTCGAGGCCTATATGACAGACAGGGCCGTCATCTACCCCGGTCACCAGGGAGAATGGAATCGGCGAGAGATGTCGTGCGGTGTCCCACAGGGATCGGTCCTGGGGCCGCATCTGTGGGACATCGGGTACGACTGGGTGCTGCGCGCCGATCTCCCCAGTGGCGTCAGCGTGGTTTGCTACGCTGACGACACGCTGGTCCTGGCACAGGGGAGTTCGCACCAGGCGGCGGCTGAAAACGCGACACGTGGGGTTGCGACAATCGTCGAGAGGATCCAGCAATTGGGACTCGAGGTGGCCCTGCACAAGTCCGAGGCCATGTGTTTTCACGGTCCTCGGAACGCGCCACCGCCGGGATCCCAAATAACGGTAGGAGGGGTTCACATCGGCGTCGGGTCGACGATGAAGTACCTGGGACTCGTCCTCGACAGCCGGTGGAATTTCGAGGAGCATTTCCGACGTTTGGCTCCCAGACTGGAGAGGGCCGGGGCTGCCCTCAAGCGGCTTCTGCCCAATCTAGGGGGTCCAAACGCCTCATGCCGGAGGCTTTACGCGGGGGCCGTGCGATCCATGGCTCTTTATGGGGCACCAGTATGGGCGCGTTCCCTGAGGCGGCGACCAGCACGCCGGTTGAACGCGTCCCAAAGGGTCATGGCCATCCGGCTGGTCCGGGGATACCGCACGGTCTCCGGCGAGGCGGCGAGCCTCCGTGCTGGATTGCCGCCATGGGATCTAGAGGCAAAAATCCTCGCGCAGATATGGAAATGGCGCGAGGAGGCGAAATGCCGGGGCGAAACTCCGTTGCTGCGACAAATCACGGCTTGGCGGACAGAGCTCCGGCAGGATCTCATGGCGACATGGAGAGGGCGACTGTCGCAACCCAGCGCTGGGCACGCCACAATTGTGGCGATAATGCCCCTCTTTGAGGAGTGGCTTGAGAGGCGTCACGGCGTCCTCACCTTCCGCCTGACGCAGGTCCTCACCGGACATGGCTGCTTCGGGAGGTTCCTGTTCAGGATAAGGCGGGAAGAAACGCCCGGGTGTCACCATTGTGAGGATCGCCCGGAGGACACGGTAGAACATACGGTGGAGGTCTGTCCTGCTTGGGTGGAGCAACGCCGTGTCCTCGTGGAGGCGATCGGCGGTGGCGACCTCTCGCGTCCAGCCCTGGTTCAGGCCATGGTACGGAGCGAGAGGGAATGGGAAGCTATCACCTCCTTCTGCGAAGCAGTAATGCTCGCGAAGGAGGAGGCAGAACGCGTGAGGGAGAGGCAACGGAGGCGCCCTCATGCCCCAAACCACCGCAGGAGACGCCCTGGGCGTCGGGAGTCACAAGCAGATTCCCGGCCACCGTAGGCGCGGGCTTGCGGGCAGCGAGTAATGGGTAGCTCGCCGTCCGATAAGGACCAGGCCCGAGTCGACGGCGCGTAGTGTTCCACGCGCGCCTCAAAGAGATGTCAGCAAATTGACGGGGTCCGCTAGGGCCGATGCCTGCCTGGGTCGCGGATAAATTTGAAAAAGAGTTACCGCGGCCCTGGCTCAAGCAACTGAAGGAACACGGGTGGGTTTTAGTCAGTAAAAGTCTGACACGCCCTCCCGCTTAACCCAGAGTGGGAGAAGTCATTGGATGATTTCCCACCCAAAAAAAAAAAAAAAAAAAAAAGGGCAGCCATGACAGTAGTGTTTGACATGACGTTTGATGACTTTGACGGTTAATGAAGTGATGTCTTTGAGTCTCTCTTTGCTTTGACTTTGAATTGGATGTGTTTCGGAGTTTTTAGTGATTGGTTTTGTTTTGCGACCCAGTTTACTACTACGGTCCCATTTTACTACGGTTGATTGCTTCTCTGTTGACCCCGGTTTTGATAAATGTCGTAGATTACGATACACGTCAATCAAATGTAATTTTTTGCATAATGCTGATTTGGTTTATTATGTTTAATTTTATGTTGTAATGCTCTCATTGACCAAGTTAATTTGAATATACATTGAAACGAATTGAAAATAAAGAAAATTAACATAAAAATTACTGTAAGGAATCGCATTTGCTTTAAACATTTTTAACATGAGCAAATGCGATTCGTAAAAACCCGCAGGTAATTATTTCTGTGGCCTATGCGCACTCACAAAGGAAAGAACAGGGATAACACATCTTTACTCTTTTTTATTCTGTGGTATTTACCGTGGACGTCTAGAATAGCAATTGATTTGAAAATTTACTAACTGCCTACATCGATCTACGTGTGGAGCGTATTTAAAAGTAATAATATTTTATGTTTCAACTTAAAACCAATAGTTTTTAACTATGCAGGTAAATTTCGTTGTAGAGTAATGAATTGTAAACTGTGCTTGCTTTACTTTTTACCGACTTAAAAAAAGGAGGTTGTAAATTCGATACGTATGCATGAAAATATTGCTGGAATTGCAAAATATTAACATATGTTACTCTATGTGAGCTAATTTCAAATTTTCATAAGTGTATTTATGTTCGTCCACGCATTACTCCACGCACTGCAAGTTACCATCTTTACCTGGTTACCGTTCCACTAATTCGTACCAAACGCTTCCAAATATCCTACATAATGCGCACAGCGAAAGAGTAGAATTCACTACCTGCGTTTGTGTTTCCGAACACTTTCAACCCGAATATCTTCAAAGTTAAGGTGAACAGTAAGCTCACTCCATCGTCGACTTTGTCTTTGTCACCTCTGACCTAGACTAGAGTCAAGAGCAAACCATTTTTCAAATAATACAAATAACCTGCCAAGTGCGAGTCGGACGCGCGCACGAAGGGTTCCGTACCAATATCGCAAAATATGGCAAAAAAACAAGTTTGTTGTATGGGAGACCCACTTAAATATTTACTTTATTCTGTTTTTAGTATGTGTTGTTATAGCGGCAACAGAAATACATCATCTGTAAGAATTTCAACTGTCTAGCTATTACGACTTTCAAAGCAAAATACTAATAAAAAGCGAAAAATTACTTTCGTTTCGGCAGTCGGGGTTGCAAAACGGCAACAAAACAAAAAGAGGTAGATATCAAAGATACCGACTTCCGAAACCGAACCGAAGTTTTTTCACTTTTTTGTGTTTTGCTTTGGCAGTCGTTTTATTTTTTTGTGAAAATGTTTTTATCTCTCTTATATTTTTGATTATTTAAATGACTTATCTTTTAATTAATACATTGGTTTATGGTTAGCTCTATTTGCCGACACATAAGCAACAAATAGGATCTATGGAAATAGTCGGCAGCACCAGGGCGATGCTGGCCTTCCTCAAGGAGCTGGGGTGGATCGAATGATGTAACTGAAGACGGGTGGGCCGTACGTAAAATACGCACTTACTCGTGGAGTTGCGGCAACAGCCCGTCGAAAAAAATCTATGGTAACTACAAACAGACTCAAAAAGCAGTAAGTGCTCAGTCGTTTCTGCCCATCCTCAGGGGAAAAGTTGTGAATTAAAACGAGAAAATTAAGTGAACTAAAACTTAATTTAAATGTTTCTGACTTTTTCCTCTTGGGTTCAGTAAGCATATGCATGTTGATTTAGGTATTTACATAGTTTTACCAATAAATGAACACATTTCAAATCTTGTGGGCCTCTCTAACACATCTTGAGAGTGCTTTTATTTCAGGCCGTAGATTAGGAATTTTTCTTTTCCAAATATCTCAGTGAAAGTGTAGATTTTAGTTTTTCGCATAAAAGCAAAAACGCATGACGCATGAAATTGTAGTACGGATTTTATACCTATAGATAGAGCAATGCTTATTAAAAACGGTCATCGCATCGTGGTCGCATTGTCACATGGCATCTGTCTGCTATCTCTGAAGTATCTAGCAGATCACATGTAAGTAGTGGCACCAACGCCACTTACGAACTAATGACATGACATCACACAAATCCTGCATCGCGCAAGCAAAGTTTTCGGCGCGATTTGAACATATACAACAGTACGACTATAACCGTTGGGCAGTTACCCGGACCAGACACAACACCCGTCTGGTTGAAGGATCCCCCCTTTCCTATGCAGGTTTGCGGGACTTTACACCCTGTTTCGCATACCTCCAAACACATTACAATATACAAATGTTTGTAGTTTCAGCCGTAAACACAGTTATGTTTGCTGTTTGCAGTTCCGATCATCAGATATATCTTGCAATCTTCGTTTCAGTTTATCACTGACGTTAACTCTCTTTACTACTTTTCAACATGAAGAATTCCGTATTTTATCGTATCACTAGCTTTTATTCGCGGCTTCGCTTCCGAGGCGTATTCCACAGAAAGGGAGCAATTTTTCGGCATCGAAAGTAGCATATAGAACTTATCGATAGTATAGTTTTGTTTTCTATCACTGAAAGCATTTTTGTACTCGAAATCAGTTCAATATATTTTTTACTAATGTTAGGTTCGCGTTCGACCACTATCAGCCCTGATGGTAAGCGCTAATATGGTCGACGGTAAACAACGCTCACTCTCTAAATATTGCCAGGGATAGCCTTTCACTAACAAATAAACAGGCAATTTTTCTTCTTTATGTATATTAGTTGATCCATATAAAATTCTTCGCTAAGTTTAAAACAACAAAAAGTTTCGAAACTTTCTGTTGTTTTTAATACAAATGCTGTGTTATTCATAATGTTGGTTAGAATAATAAGGTGTGTTGTTTATTCAGTTTTTGTGAGTTGTTTTAACGGTTAATTAATGTTGTGTTAACTTTGTACTGTGCTTTGTTGAGTCTGTGCTTTTGTGCTGCGTTTACACTTGAGTAAGTGTTGAGTTGCATTACACAAAGTAATTTAATTAATTTGGTAATTTTGATGCTGATTTTTTTTGTTACAGGTGTTTAGAGATAGGTATATTGTATTGTTTCCGGCCGTGACTTACAAGTTGTAGGTCGTGGGTTCGAGCCCAGGCAAGCGCTTTACTTTGCGTAAATTATTTCATCACCACTGCTCTCAAAACGGTAAAGGAAAACATCGTGCGGAAACCGGCATGTCCTATACCCAAAAATTCGAAGACATGTGACATCCACCAACCCACACTGGGCCCGCGTGGTGGATTACGGCCCATTCCCTCTCACAGAGAGGAGTCCTGTGTCCCAGCAGTGGGAACATTAATAGGCTGATGATGTGTGTGTGTGTTATCCCAACTCCACGTATAACAAGAATTGATTGATCTCTGAGGCTCTTGACAACATGGGCTCTAGACATTTTTTTTTTCTTTTTCGCATAGCTTTTGTCAGTCCCATCGTATGGTAAACGATTCTACTTTCACAAGTATCATTCTAACAGCAAAGGGGATGGTCAAAATGATAAAATGTAAGGTATTATTGTAGTAGCGAGACATTTTAGTAGCGCTGGGTATGCCTATACATATTTTACTTTTTCCAGTAGTCGCTATCACGAAGCTTCCTAGAATGTCAATTGTCTAGGTCCCATAATTATGATATTCTGTCAGCCATAACGATTGTTGAAATATTAAAGTGTTAACGTTTTTTTTTTAATTTATACTTCATGTACAATGGTGATACATAGGCGGACTTAATGCAGCTAGGCATTCTCTACCAGCCAACCTTCGGCTTAAAAAGGACACAACACTGGTACAAAAAATATGATTAATAATTAAAGTCGGTTATTAATAAACTAACTAGTAAAATACATAAATAATTTTTGTGTATTATTAATAAAATACATTTAAAAAAAGATAGGATTGACCACGGCGTGCCAGTAGCTGCCATGTGCATAACTCCAGCTTCCTCATAAGTGGTAGAATAATTATATATATGTCAATATTCAGGCATAATAGCAGCAATCAAAGTTCCGAGTCTTATTTTAGCTGCACCAAAACTTCGTTAATATGAGTCATTTAGTATGTGTTAGCTGGAGTGACGTCACCCCAGCTTCCTCATTCAATACAGGCAAAACAGTGAGGTTAGGGTTTTGGAATATAGTCAAAAAAATAAGACATAATAGCTGCACATGGAAGGAAAGAACTGAACGATAATAATTAAAAGTGTTGAAACTACGAGCAAAAAACGTGTGTGTAAGCTGGAGTGACATCACCCCAGCTGCCATGTCATATCTTCCGAACAAAAGAAGATGTAGTTATGTATTATAGCTCAACAATTAAGGCAGAATAGCTGCCATTGGCCACTAATTTTTAAATATCTGGTCAAAATACTCTATAAGCTATTACACCTACAAATATGTGTAAGCTGGAGTGACGGCACCCCAGCTGCTCATGTCATATCTTCGGAACGAAAGAAGATATGATTATGTAATATAGCTCAAAAATTAAGACATAATAGCTGCCACAGGCAGCGAAATTATTAAATCTCTAGTCCTTGTAGTTTCCACGTTTAATAGCTTATAGAGTATTAGCTGTTCCCCGCGGCTTCGCTCCCGTGGACCACCACAGGATTCGTTTTTGGGATTAAAAAATAGCTTATGTCACTCAGAAATAATGTAGCTTTTTATTGGTGAAATATTTTTTTAAATGGGTCCAGTAGTTTCGGCGCCTATTCGGTACAAACAAACAAACAAGCAAAAAAATCTTTCCTCTTTATAATATTTTTTTATCTTTATATTCTATTAGTGAAAGAATGTTATAAATCGGTCCAGTAGTTTCGGAGCCTATTCGGTACAAACAAACAAACAAAAAAATCTATTCTCTTTATAATATTATTATTATATAGCTGTTCCCCGCGGCTTCACTCACGTGGGCCACCCCACAGGACCTGTTTCCGGGATTACAAAATAGCCTATGTTACTCAGGAATAACGTAGCTTTCTATTGGTGAAATTTTTTTTTAAATGGGTCCAGTAGTTTCGGAGCCTATTCGGTACAAACAACCAAACAAGCAAAAAAATCTTTCCTCTTTATAATAATTTTTTATCTTTATATCAGTATATAGATATAGATTTTGACCAGAGATTTATCGTTCAGTTCTTACCTTCCATGTGCAGCTATTATGCCTTATTTTTTTGACTATAGTCCAACACCCTAACCTCAGTGAGGTGTGCCCTTATTAAATGAGGAAGCTGGGGTGACGTCAATCCAGCTAACAAATACTAAACGTCTCATATTAACGAAGTTTTTGTGGCAGCTAAATTAAGACTCGGAACTTTGATTGCTGCTATTATGCCTTAAATATTGGCATTGATAGAATTATTCCATCACTTATGAGGAAGCTGGAGTAATGCACATGTAGCTGCCGCTGATTGAATGTCACCTGTCTTAAAAGCGTCAGGTTTTTTGCGATCATAGAAAAAAAAACCTATCAATGTTTCATCATCATCATCATGTCAGCCGAATGACGTCCACTGCTGGACATAGGCCTGCCCCAAGCGTCCCCACATTGACCGATCCCGTGCGTATCGCATCCAGCGCATTCCCGCAACCAAGTGTAACAAGTGTTTTGTTTATGTTTATTTCAGTAGTTTCTAAACTTTGGCAAAACTTGTAACAAATAATAACGGTTTTGTTAGGTCAAGGCTATTAGTTGTTTAGTCTGTGAAAAATTCATACAAGTTGGTACTCTGACATTACTACTTTCCTATGTAATCATTTCCAGGTTATTTTAAAGCATCATCGTTCTGCATTTATAAAAAATAAACTTACTTGTCCTTGTCCAGACGCTATCGAATATTAATGACTTCGGGGACTAACTACACTGACAATAATAGTTGGGACTCGCGAACTTTTTTTTTACTAGCGACATAACTAGTTCTGTATTATTTCTGTCCGACCGAAACTGGGTTTTCAGCCGAAACAGAATTTTCGGCCTTGGTCTCAATTTCGGCCGAAACCAAAACTTACTTAAACATAATGGCAAATTTATTTTATATACTGAAGTCTAGTCTATATTATATACTCTTCGCCACGGCAACACCTCTCGCTGACGCAGCCTTAAGGTCCTCACAGGTTACAGGGTATGTAGTACAGGACGAACCGTGAGTCATGGTCAGTGGAGAGACGCCGCACAGACACAGGACATGGGTACCCCCCACCTATGGAGGTTGTCTTTGCTGCGGCCGACCTGAGTACGGAGTCTGCTTAGTGTTTTCTGGACTGGAACTGGCCGAAACCGACCCTCGGTCGGGCACCAATTATTTTATGATAGTTTATTAACTAATGAAATAACTAAGGTCTGCATAAATTTACATATTTTTTTTAACAACAAGATGATGAACATGTTTTTAAAAATAAATGTAAGTTTACTTTAAAGAAAATGAATTTTAATAAAATAATACAAAACTATTTAGCAAATAGAAAACTCTGTTTTAATTGTTGCTAGTAAAAAAAAGTTCGCAAGTCCCAATTATTAAATTCAGCTTAACTAACCCTAAAATTGTACTAAATTGAGACCAAAATAATGTTTATTCGATAAGTTCTTCTTTGATTAGGATTTATTAAAGTTTCGTACATATTTTATGATGACAGCCGTAATGGAATTAGGCAGAGGTCGGGGACATTGATAAGCCAATAAGTAAATAATTCGTCTTTAGCAATTGTTTTATTTTTAAATATAAACAAATATCAAACAGAGTTTGTAAAAGGTAAACAAATCTTGACTAATGAATGAAAATGTGGGCTCATCTTGTAAAAGTAAAAAAGTGGCGCCCAATGAAAGATTTTATTGAGTGATATCAGATGAAAACTTTGAATTTTTTGACAGAATTCTCTACATTTTTCAGACGTAAGCGAATGACACGTCTGTCGCTATACCACAGGCGTTGCGCCCGCGCACCAGGTAGTAAAAACCATTGTCTCCCCAGTCCTTTCCCCACGAGTTCTTTATGATCCAGTACGGGATATATTGTCCAGTTTTCGATACTGTAACAAATAATAAAAGTAAATAGATGCTTAAAAATACTCAGATTATTTTTGGATTTGGGTGAGGTGAAGGAAACGCCTGCACCGTGAGGAAAACCGTGAGGAAAATTTAAGACTTTTTTTGCACTGGGCCTGCGTGTGGGATAATAGTCCACTATTCCTCATAAAAGAGGAGACCTGTGTTCCAGCAGTCTTTTTGATATTGTGTTCATACAAGAAAAATTGAGGATTTTACGTACAAATAGGTCTTGTTATTTCTTTTTATGAATTTGTAAACACTCAAGCTCGACCCATCTTGGATACCAAATAAGATGAAGAGCGTGAACAAAGGAACATTATATGCATAGGCATGCATAACGTGTTCCTTTTAAACGCTTTCGAGGGGCGCATACGCGATGCAAACGTAAACTAGAGCTGCTTTTTCATGAAATTAAACGCGTGGTTGGAAATGACGTCGTCTCGCACAAAACGTTTTGGGAATATTTTCATTGTGCGTACAGATGAAGAGTGGAATTCGCTGCTGGAGACTGAGTTTTCTTGTAGTAACGACCTGAAGTTCTTCAAGTCAACAGTGAATGGGCAAGCGTCAGCGACCACACATTTGACTTGCGTGCTACATCGTCGACCACATCATCACTTACCTACCATCAGGTGAGATTGTGGTAAAACGCGAGCCTGTCAATAGTAAGATAAAAATAAATTATACTCACCAAAGACATTATAACCGACGATCAGAACCGCGTGGTTCAATTCGTTAGGACTACAGTTCTCTTCCGTTGGCTCGTCTATACCGCCGAAGTATATGTCCATAGATGCCGAGTTTATTGCTGTAAGAAGACTTTAATTTTATAAACGTGTTACACGTTGTACAGGATGTACGGTGTGGAGCGCTCATATTTTAAATAAGGTTTCTGCCCATGTATATGAACAAGTTCCTCCAAGAAAGTCATAGTTAATTCTCAAAAAAAATGCTTCTTCCATACAAATAAATCTTCTTCAATCTTTAAAAGACTGGTAAAGGAGCACGACCTGTCAATGTGATCTTATTCTTGTTGGAGCTGTATTGTTTTCTTGCTTGTATATTTATATGTTTGTATGTATTTATTTTGTTATTTTATATTTAGTGCTTTCTATGTTTGTAACTTATTATTTAATTTTTAAATTGCACCAAGTGCAACCCCATGTCGTGTCCAGGCTATCTCTCTCCATTCTGGGTTGCCTGGAAGAGATCGCTGAACGCGATAAGGCCGCCTGTTGTATGTTTGTTGTTATTTTAAGGTATCCGTATGTAATATTTTATCTTGGTGTACAATAAAGTATATATAAATAAATAAATAAAGAAAATTCTAAAGTCTGATGTCGAAAACTTTGTAAACAAAAACCAATTTTTTTGAGAATTCACTATGAAGTCATAGCGAATTCTCAAAAAAAAAATTGATTTGGAGAAAGTTGTTCATATTCATGGTAAAAGCAGTATTTAAGAGGAAATGCAGGTAGAGACCGCTGACTGAATTTCCTTAGTAAAATTCCTATGCACCTATTTCCTCCTCCTGTGTAGGACAAATTTAAAAGATATTGTTATTATTTAGCCACGAATGACAAAAATCTTATAACTGCGAACTTGAAATCACGTTTTATGAGCAGGTTGGCAACTCGCGTTGTGTCAAACTGATAAACTGGATATTTTACAAAAATGCTAGGATTTCTTACAGCGTAAATTATATTAAGTAGTAGCAATCGTTTTTAGGTACTCATTGAGCTTCATTGCACAACGAAATTCTGGTGACAGGAGTTGCATTGAAGAATAGTGTAACAGGTCTTTTCCAAAAAGGAAACACATTATTGCTTCTACCAAAATTAAAAGCGAGGCATAACTTTTAAAACTTCTTGTCTTTTTTATTGTAAATGTTATCAAATTTACGAGAAAACACACTGAAATTACGAAAGAATCACCAGTTCAATGTCATCGAAACTTAGGCCATCTACAAACGTGTTCTTTTGCCGTTTTTTGCGATAATGGTACGGGACATTTCGTGCATGTGGCCAATTCGTACTTAGCTGGTTTTTGTAAATTTTATTATCATTGTAATTAATGGTCGAATATAATATGATGTAATTTCACTATTTTATTGTTATCCATTTACTTTTAATCCTTGATTTGAGTTTTTATGTTTTGAATTTTAATTTTGAATGTTAAATTTATGGTTTTTAATTGTGAAAATTTTAATTTTGGATTTTATACTTTTATTTTTATTATTGGATTTTGTTTTTAATTTTTTATTGATTTAAATATTGTACATGCATGCCTTGCTCTGTTATATATACTTGTATTGTTTATCTAGAGGGACACTGATTGCCAAGATACAGGCAACTACCTTGTTTGGGAATCAGGGTACAGTTGCTTTTTTGCCTTGATCTATATTTCACACGTAATTTTATATTGTTCTTGTTAGGCTTTGTTATGAATAAATGAAATGAAATGAAAACGAGAATATACTTATTAACCCTTAAAACATGATTTCAAGCTCGTAGTTATATGATTTTTGTCACTCGAGGCTAAATAATAATAGCCGCGGTCCATAGACTGACCATTTTAAACCGACTTTTCAAAAAGGAAGAGGTTCTATGTTCGACTTTATGTTTGTTTTTTTTTGGGTATGCTAACCAATTTCTCCGTCAATTGTGGACCGACTTAGAAAAAAAATAATTTTTGTTTGAGTATGTTCCTAAATTGCTCCTATTTTAATTTGGTGAAGATCTGATGAAGAACTTCGGAGATATACATTAGAACTCTTCAATAAATGACGGGGAATCTCTCGGAATTGCTGTAATCGCATGTCTGTTATACCATTTCATAACATAACATTACGCCAGTACGCTCTAAAGGGGTACGCAGATATGTTCACCTTGGTACACTCTCATTTCACCGGTTATGTTCAAGTTTCATGATATTCAGGTAATCTATTCTGGCATTATAGGTACAATAATAAAGAACTTGCCTATTAGGTATAAAAAAAAAAAAAAACTTTTTTACAAAAACATACTAGCGACTTCCAAATAAAAACAGTATTTTTTTGTCATACCAAGACTCCTCCGCACCTCGGAAAGCACGTTAAGCTGTTGGTCCCGGCTGTCAATTGAAAATCTTTTTCAGTCGTTACGGGTAGTCAGAAGCCTGAAATCTGACACCAGCCTTGCCAAGGGGTATCATGTTACCGTAATGGTTTGAGAGTCGCACCCAATGATGTTATATATTGTTAAGACATCGCTAGCGCTCGCCTCCATCCCTAAATGCATGCGCGGCGGAGCGGCGGGTGTGAGGGGACGCTCGACCTGCGAGCGCGCACCGGCCGGTCCAGCTGATCAAGCACTGCATCATTTACCGCCGTCCTGAGCGCGCGCTTCACCTTTCGCATTCAATCTAGTATTTTAACAGTCGACCGTTTGTCATCTTTATGTAAATATAACTGTATAACACCAAGTCAGTGTTTTGCCCTACCACCAACCTTAGGGCACGAACCACTTCTTTCCATGGTCCTTCGAGCCGGATATGAACCAGCGATCTATGGTCGCCTTTGACCTAGTCTGGTATTATACGAGTCGGAGGCATATTGAATAATTCTTGCTACGACTATAAGGTATGGCACCCCATTGTTATATGCAGCAAATATAACTTCGCTAAACTTATTTGTAACTCTTTTCATTAACGCTTATTCCATGTTGGTCCACAGCTCCTCTTAGCCACGATTAAACATGAGTATTGGCCTTTGGGTGGTAGAAACCTTGCCAAATCAAGTCAACCGATCATAAGTTCGTTAAATGCCAACGGTTCAACGGAGGAACAGTTCAACCCATCATGGGTAATTTACCTAAGGAACGAATTCAGTTGGAATTTCCTTTCCTAGAGACTGATACAGACTACGCCGGACTCAGCCTTCTAGCCGACCGCAAAGGTAGAGGATATAGATTTGTAAAATCATACATATGTGTTTTTGTATGTCTAGCCACAAGGGGAGTTCATCTCCATTGCTCCTGTATGTCTAAATAGGTGCAAAACCAGGGTCATAAAGTGGCTCTTGACATTAAGTTACGATAAACATAAGTTAAATCTTACATTGGGTGCCAGAGTTCATCGTTCATCGTTTTCCCTAGAACTTATTATCTGGGGCTTGTCTCAGATCTTACAAAACATGCCTTTATTGCAGCATTGACAAGGTTTATTGCTCGTCGTGGTAAGACCATATATTCCGACAACTGTACAACCTATGTTGGCACCTGTAACGAAATAGCTGATATACTCAAATGGGATCTCTCTTCAGACATGGCCAATTCAAGTATCAACTTTAATTTCATCCCAGCATACACTCCACATTTCGGGGGCCTATGGGAAACAGCAGTAAAGTCCTACAATCATCACCTTAGAAGTATATTAGACTTGGCACATCTCACTTACGAAGAGATGTCTACATGTCTGATTCAGGTTGAGGCTATACTAAACTCTCGACCTCTTACTCCGCTGTCTACTGATCCATCAGACTTTTACCCGTTAACTCCTGCCCACTTCCTTATTAGGAGAACTGTCACATCCCTGCCGCATCCACACGTAATCAACCAGAATGTTTTCAGCCTAAAACGTTACCAGCGCATAGAACACCCGAAGCAACAGTTCTGGAACAGATTCTCTAACGAGTACATATTTTACCTCCTACAGAGAACCAAGTGGACGGATTCCGATGGGATACTTGAAGAGGGAACCATGGTGGTACTCAAGGAGAAGCAAGCACCATTACTAATGTGGCCACTTGGACGTATCGTACGTCTTATGAGACGTCACCATACCTGGGAGAGACGGAATAAGCAGAATCGCAGACGTCAAGACGAAGAAAGGAACGGTCAGACGCACTTTTTACACCATCTGTCCTCTTCCAGCATAATCTTGAAGATAAGTCGTCAACGCTGGGAGCATGTTAAGACATCACTAGTGCTCGTGCTCGTTCCAAGGTCCATAGGTCCTATGTAGGTAGCTAAAGTAAAATATCGCCATGTTTTTATTTCTTTATAATGAGTATGACGTCTCTATTGGCAAAATCTCATTGGTCGCTTCATGTAAAATATAGGTATCCAGTTGAATCCAGTTCGACTTCAAGCCAACCCCAATAAAGTTGGGCAAAGATTAGGCAGACAGGCAGTTATATTTTTTACGTCGTTTCTGATTTTCCACTATTTATTTCACATACCAGCGGACAGCGGGCCATGCGAATACACGGCATTAGCCATAGCTTCTTCATCATTAGGTTTTACCCTTTGGAACCCGATCACAGGTACTGGCTTAGGGTTGTTATCCAAGCAGTCTAGTTTGCTAGATTTCCATCTGCATTGTTCAGGACGTTCGGTGTATGTGTAGTAATCTCTGTCCCGGAGAACACCTCCGAAGTTCAACACTATGTGCCTGAAAGAATAAAAAATAATAATAATACCAACCTACCAACCTACTGCAGAGCAAAGGCCTCTTCTCATACACAGAAGCCATGAGCATTGATGACGGGTTGGCGATTTCAAATTTATATAAAAAAATAAAGGATAGAAAGATTTGATTGTTTAAGTTTATTTTATTTATTTGGGGCAAACAAACAGTGAACGTTACATTTTACAACTTACTATTAAAACAATTACGACCGAATATGCAACTTTTCCCATAGAATACACATTAAAAAGGAAAAAAAATGCATGCGATTTAAATTGAAACCTTAAAATAATCAAAATAATATTTTAAAAAACCATTTTAAAAATTATAAACATTTAAAAATCAAATTAAAAAATATTAAAAGTCAATATAAAAACATTAAAAATTAAATTGCGAATAATATGAAAAATAAGAAAATACATTAAATTACAAATCAAAATAAAAGAAAATAATTAAATTACAAGGCAATAAACAAATATATAACATCAGAGTAAGTTTCTTTGTTTGTAATGGATAAACTCAAAAACTATTAACCGATTTTGAAAATTCTTGCATCAATAGAAAGCTATATTATTCCTGAGTGACATAGGCTATTTTTTATCCCAAAAACGGATCCCGTGGGGTGGGCCACGGGAGCGAAGCCGCGGGGGAAACCTAGTAAACTAAAAGTCTAGGTTTCCTAACGATGTTTTCCTTCGGCAGCGATGTCCAAGATAAACTTAGAAACCACTCATTAATTTGAAAAAGTCACATCGGTACTTGCCCGGATTTGAACCAACGACCTCAAGCACGAGAGGGGAGGTATTAGGTCTTAAAGAATAATATAGCTTAATTAATCATTATTAATCATCATTAGCAGAATATGCCATCCATTGCCAAATAGAGGCCTCGTCTTTTTTGTGACACGTTTTCTTAGTCTGTGAACATGATGTAAATAAAGACAATAAATTCTACAACACAACTAAACTCCATTTGAGAAAGAAAGAAAGAAAGAAAGAAAGAAAGAAAACTTTATTTGTCAAACATGCGTTTACATGACTAATCAGACATGCATGGTATTGAATTAATAAATGTTGTGAGCGTCCATGTTTTGCCAATAATGGCGTACAAAATTTGTAGGTATATTAGTTTACATTTAATTGCATTTAACACAAACATTCAAACATTTTCATTGAGATAACATTACAGTAACATTAGATATTTAAATAATCCTATTTTACAGCCCGTTCAACCGATTTTGACTTCTATTGCGTTGGTGATATGACAAACGGCAGCTGTATTTAATAGTTAGTTTTGTTATCAGGTTTATGCTTTTTATGCTATCCTTATATTTACGGTATAGAACTCAAAGTCGGTTGAACGGAATGTAAAAAAGGGTTATGAGAATTCGGTGTGTGTAATACCTACATTTCTGCGTACGCCTTTGAAGAATACAGGAGTGATGTTATATTGCATAGTAATAGTAGAAACTTACCCAAACGTTGCGAGAATAGATGCATCTTTGCAGCCCTTTTTAGCTTCATCACAATCAATAAGAAACTGTTCCGATAAAACTTCTTCGACTTCATGGGTTATCTTCAGATGACTTTCAATATTAGCTGTAATATAGATAAATGAAAAAAAAAACCATTTAAAATAATTAACGAACGTTTAAGGCGACAATAGGTGCCAATGACCTTAAGGTAGTAAAACGGAAACGTGAATCACCAGTGACCCTAAATTTAGTCGAAAATCCGAATTTGCATGTCAATCTTTGACTTTCAAAATAAATAAGAAAACCTAATATTTAAATATAGAAAATCAACTGGAGGACGTCTTCAATGTTCTGGACTGGAGAGGGCTAGGCATCAACGTCAATGGCGAGTACATCACTCACCTTCGGTTTGCCGACGATATAGTGGTTATGGCTGAGACCATGGAGGACCTCAGTACAATGCTCGATGATCTCAGTAGAGCTTCCGAAAGAGTGGGTCTTAGGATGAACATGGACAAAACAAAAGGACAAAGGTGATGTTGAATGCCCATGTTACACCCACTCCTATCAAGGTCGGAGACTCTACACTCGAAGTTGTGGGCGACTATGTCTACCTTGGACAAACGATCCAATTGGGTAGGGCCAACTTCGAGAAAGAGGTCAACCGTCGAATCCGACTCGGCTGGGCAGCGTTCGGGAAGTTGCGCGGTATCTTCTCGTCCAACTTACCACAGTGTCTCAAGACGAAAGTCTATGACCAGTGTGTGTTACCAGTGATGACATACGGCTCTGAGACGTGGTCGCTTACAATGGGCCTCATCAGAAAGCTTACAGTCACTCAAAGGGCAATGGAGAGGGCTATGCTCGGAGTTTTCTTGCGTGATCGAATCAGAAATGTAGAGATCCGCAAGAGAACCAGGGTTACCGACATAGCCCGAAGAATTGCCAAACTCAAGTGGCAGTGGGCAGGGCACATTGCTCGCAGAACGGATGGCCGATGGGGCAAAAAGGTTCTGGAGTGGCGACCGCGAACCGGAAGACGTTGCGTTGGAAGGCCTCCCACTAGGTGGACCGATGACCTGGTGAAGGTTGCGGGGATCCGCTGCTTGCGAGACGCACGGGACCGGTCAATGTGGCGACGCTTGGGGGAGGCCTATGTCCAGCAGTGGACGTCTTTCGGCTGATATGATGATGATGATGATGAGAAAATCAACTTAAAAATTTTCGCGTTTCATAATGGAAAACAATATATCTCGGGAATTTAACGCGATGCGATGTCTACTCTTGTATTCCATAGATAATCAAATTCAAAAAAGGTGTAAATGTCATAAAAAAACCCGATTGTTTTGGTGTGATTGTCGTTTTATGTCCGCGTTTAGTCTTTACAAATTAATTACACAATGATATACAAATACAAATTAAAATATTCAATGTGAGTCGATAATCGTGGAACAATTCTTTTTGTGGGCCAATTTTTCAATCATACGATGAAAAGACAGTTCACCATATTATTTGTTCAGAGAAAAGGTATCTAACTATTAAAAAAAAAAAAACCGGCCAAGTGCGTGTTGGGCCACGCGCAGTAATAGCACAGAATAAATAATAGTACAAGTACAGAAGACTCACTTCGTGCAACAATTCATTGAAATAGAGACTCCTGCTAGTTAGCAACAAAGTGCAATTCAACTCGCATAAGCGCTCAATGCCTAACGTGATATTCACCTAAACGTTGCCGCTCTCTTCTAACGCGTATCTCCGTCGCTGTCTGGCGCGGTTTGACTCGGCTCGTAAGGGTTGTCGACTTGCCGCTTTCGCTTACATCCACTATCTACCTACTTGACCGCGTAATCTTTCTTATGTTTGATGCCTATGGTTACACGGTCAAGTAGGTAGATAAACAATTAATATTATAGACCGTCATTTTGTTAGGTACTTAACAAATGAAAACTAGGTTACCTAAACTTCATTTACTATAACATTAGACATTTAAATAAGCCCATTTTACAGCCCGGTCAATTTTGACTTCTATTGCGTTGGTGATACGACAAATGGAAGTTGTAGTAAACAGTTGGTTTTGGTAACAGATTTGTGCTTTTTATATCATCCTTATGTGTACGAGATAGAACACAAAATCGGTTGAACGGACGAAAACGAGTTGTAAAGACGTCTAATGTTATTTCAAATTGAGTATAGGTACCTACCTCTTTGTTTACTCTTTAGTGATATTTTTTGTTAGTTTATTTAAAGTTGGCTTGAAGAACTCTTAGGAAATATTTTTTGTTTGTTCGTTAGGTAAGGTATAAGTAAGTACCTAGTTTTATATACAAATAATAACTTTAACAAGTGCGTACACTTACTCAGGCTATTGGTAAATTCATAGGCTAAGTAGGTAACTACTTAGGCAATTATAATTTATTTTAAACTGGATCTAAAGCGTTTATTTTTATGTTAACAAAACGATAACCATTCAATAAAAAAAGAAATCAAATTATATTTGTGAACAACACGAAAATCTAAAATATCTAAGTAGGTAGGTACCTAATTATTAGTATTTCACAAACCTATTCATTATTTTAGGAACACCAAAATGCTTAAATTTTTATACAAAACTCGTACTCATTATGCACCTACTACCGATAATTACAGCACCTTTCAAAATCTTTCGGTAGTTTAAAAAACTTAATATCGATTCATTGTTCTTTGCTTTATTTAAACACCCGTAAACACAACAATATCTTTTAAAGGCCTTAGAAGTACGTTTAGAAGTCATCGTTATTTGCTGCATAATATAAATAACGTGGCTAACGTGCGAGCCGAGCGGTAAGCGGCAACCTAATGCGTTATTCCCTCTGCATGGTACCGCCGGCCGATCGTACCTAAACTGCGGAGTGACACCCCCCTGGTAATAGGGTTCCGAAGTTGCATAATAATGCGGACTAAAAAGAGGGTTTTGTTGTTATTACATAAACATTTAAACGGTTTCAGCGGCTCACAAAGTCTAAAAACGGGCCCACATAGGATTTTTTAATCTATATACTCGCGTTTGGCCACTATCTCGCCTGATGGTAAGCGATGATGTGGTCTACGGTGAAGCACGCTTGCCTAGATGTAATCTATTCACTCTTGACTTAAACTAAATAAGGACTAACTGGTAACTGAAGAAGGAGTTATAAAATCCAACTTCGCAACTGAAGTTAGAAAAATATTATATACTTGAGTACCACCGCGGGTGCGAATTGCGGAAGGAGCCGATACGAGCGCGCGTTAGAGCCACGGGGAATGGTATAGTTCGTTCCTGGATCCTTGCGTGCACGCTCCTTGTTTATCTCTCTTTCGGAATTAGAAAAAAGTCGAATGTATTCACCTCTAATCTGCGGTATTCACTATTTCATTCTGGAAAGTTTTACGCTACTCAATTAGTGATGAAGTCGGGTCGAATATTAACTTTATTGAAGGATATCGACAAAAGAAAATAAGTAATTTGCTTGGAAATCGAATCTAATTTGACTTTACTTTTACGTTTTAATTACAAAACGTCGAAAATACTTCTGCACTAACACAAAATAGAGTCCACCGTGCGCATGCGCCGTATGGACTACGTTCTGGTACTGCCAACGACTCCGGCCACTCCAATGCGTTATTCGAGCTTAAACATTATTAATTTAGAAATCATTATTATTAAGGATGTTATGATTTTATTTTTGTATATTTTACATGGTTAATAAGCATATATTTACTATCTGTTTTACACAGCTAACAACGATATTTAAGTAATTTTTCAATGGCATTTGTACAAAAATTTTACAGTGCCAAGTACATTTTATAAGTTGGTCGACTATTACTCGTAAACTTGTAAAGCCTGTTATGATTTAATTTTTGTATATTTTTACATGGTTCGTAAGCATTATATTTACTCTGTTTTACACAGCTATCAAGTTTATTTTAGTACTTTTTCAATGGCATTAGTACAAAATTTTTACTGTTGCAAGTACATTTTATAAGTTGGTCGACTATTACTCGTAAACTTGTAAAGCCTTGTTATCCGTGATAATTTTTCTTTTAATTTCGTTATATTTACTACTGCCGTAAATTTTTTCACATAGCCTAGAGCAACCATTTCTCTGGCAGGGGGGGGGGACACTTGACTCCAACATAAATTTTCAACTTAAAGCTTAATTTTACGCAAACGAATCTCTGAATCGAAAAATGGTTTTAACAAACCCATAATATTTTTGAATGGCCTATCCAACGATACTCCACACTATGGGATAGATGAGAAAATAAAATACATCCCCACTTTACGTCTATGGGAGGTACCCGAAAAAAAAATATTTTTCATTATTTTATTGTACCACTTTGTCGGAATTATTAATATGTATTTACATGCCAAATTATAGCTTTCTAGTACTTTGATTCTCCGAGCTAAGCTGCGGACGGACAGACGTACAGAGCGAAACTATAAGAGTTCCTTGTTGACTTCGGAACCCTAAAAACTGGATACAAATTGTAAAAAATACAATAATTTGTGTCAAAAAAAAATATTTACCGACAGTGCTGAATGCCCAACAAGCTGCACAACCTGCTTGATCTTTCACGGGCGATACCATATTTGTTTCCCTCCAATCAAAGTACACAGGTCGGGGATGCCCGATATTTACTCCTTTTCTCAAAAATCGCGGTTCTTCTTTAAGACGCCCATTGAGAGTTGGCAAGAAAACACTCCCATTGCCCTCAGCAATGGGAGGCAAAACAAGAAAACAACAATACTCCTTCAACAGGAACAAAAATACAGCGGTGCTCAACATTTTGCAGATTTAATAGTCGAGGAATGGTGTGCCCATCAGAAATGTACTTTATAAATAAATACTCAACCGTTTTCCAAGCATCCCTGCTATTCGACGTTTTACAATGTTTTTTATTGCTGTTTTTATTCAAGTGTCTTGCGTTTTTGACATCGCTTGAATATTTTGAGTGTTGTTCTGTGTTATATTTTTTTTATCGTTAAAACGGTGTTGCCGTCCAATTATTTTTGGTTGACGTTTACACTTCAGTTTTGTAAGATTCATTAGGCGATGTCTCATTAAATATAAGTGTTAGGTATATTGATTGATTGATTTTCTTTTTTGGAGTGAGTATAAAGTCAAAGTCAAAACGTTTATTGCGAACTAAGTGTATAATGTTGGTGTTATGTTATATTAGTACTTAAGGTTACACTAGTCAACGGCACGAACTATTTGGTGGCGGAGTTAAAATATTTGCTATCTCATCCGACATCACGCAGGAAAGAGATAGACGCTGTGATGAGCAGTAAAAAGCTAGATCGTGTTCGTATACACACTCATAACGCTGTGTGACGCACACATGCGCAATTTCATTGCAGAGCGCCGACAGCGCGGCGGTGTGTGAGCAAAGATTACTATAATATACTTGTGTGTGGTTGCGGTGTTATTGCCGCCGCCGGTGCGGTGGCGCGTATGCAATTCATTGACAACATAAACATAAAAACCGGCCAAGTGCGAGTCGGACTCGCACACGAAGGGTTCCGTACCATTATTGCAAAACACTGCAAAAAAATCACGTTTGTTGTATGGGAGCCCCCCTTAATTTATTTTATTTTAATTTAATAATTATTATTTTTTGAAGAGAATATACAACTAAATATTCTGTGAATATTTCAAGCGTCTACCTGTTGCCGTTATTAATATCGAGCAAAAAACGGCAAAAATATCACGTTTGTTGTATGGGAGCCCCCCTTAAATATTAATTTTATACTGTTTTTAGTATTTGTTGTTATAGCGGCAACAGGAATACATCATCTGTGAAAATTTCAACTGTCTAACTATCACGGTTCATGAGATACAGCCTGGTGACAGACAGACAGACAGACAGACAGACAGACGGACAGCGAAGTCTCAGTAATAGGGTCCCGTTTTTACCCTTTGGGTACGGAACCCTAAAAATAGGTGTTAGAACTTTGGATTATTACTGTGTGTAACGTAATTAGAAGGCACTCAATTTACTTGTTGTTATGCACCTATACTTACCCGCGACTTTGCCAACTTGACAATAAGATCTTTTGCGAAAATGTGAATTTACATAGATATTGTTAATATCGACAAGTAATGTTAGATTTGACTTTTTAATTATTTTTGGCGGCGGCGACGGCAGAGCAGCGCGAGCCGCTTGCGCGCTTATTGAACCTTATGCCCTTAGTTATAAGAATGAAAAGTGTTCGAGCGTCAAGTCGGTAGATTTTACGTTGGCAGAGCGGGCGCCAGGGCTTCGCTGACTGTAGGTATCGTACCAGCGCGTGCGGAAAGCTAGGCTCTATGCGCACGGGTGTAGGTCATGTCTTTATGTTTTTGTATTTTATTGCAGGTTGTGCAAATATTACAATGTGTGTTAAATAGGTATTTACTTATCTTAGCTAGTAAGCTATAACCTACAAGCGCCTCCCCGTAAGTAGGTATTTCATACCAGCCAGAGTCAGGATAACTGCTTTTTCGACAGCGCCACTTTGATGTGGGACTTGTTTTCTAGGTAATTAGGTTCATCATAAAAAATAATGTTATTTTGTAAATTGTTTATTGATTGTTTGTTTACAATAGCAGTTTGAAATATTCTCTTTGGTATCACAATACAATATAATAGCTTCGGGTGGCTGAGCCGAGCTTGTGAGTGTCGGCGCGTATAGTAGGTATACAAATAAAAAACCGGCCAAGTGCGAGTCGGACTCGCGCATGAAGGGTTCCGTACTATTATCGCAAAAAACATCACGTTTGTTGTATGGGAGCCCCACTTATATATTAATTTTATTCTGTTTTTAATATTTGTTGTTATAAAGAAATACATCATTTGTAAAAATTTCACCGGTTTTGCTATCACGGTTCATGAGATACAGCCTGGTGACAGACAGACGGACCGCGAAGTCTCAGTAATAGGGTCCCGTTTTTACCCTTCGGGTACGGAACCCTAAAAAGAATCATCAAAATCGGTTCACATTAAAAAAGTATTGAGGTAAGTAACAAAAAAAATAGTCAAATTGAGAACCTCCTCCTTTTTGAAGTCGGTTAAAAATTGCTTCCTTTTGTGATTGTCCGCCGCTGAAGCCGAGCCGATATAACAGATAGGTACCTACATAATAATGAACTTTCGATATAAGTAGGCACGACTATCGAAAATCTTAAAATACCTAATCTAATTGGAATCTAATATCCTAATATATACAACAGAACTCTTCAATAAACAACGGCAAATCTCTCGGGATTGCTGCGATCGCAAAACTGTTTATTGTTTAGGCCTTTTGATAACATAACGTCAAGCCGGTACGCTCTAAAGGGGTACGCAGATTTGTACAGTTCACCCTGAAAGATACACTCTCATTGCACCGGTTATGTTAGTTTTATGTTAGGTATTCAGGTAATCTATTCAGGCATAAATTTGGGCATTTTAGGCTCAGATTTTCTCTAATCTGAGATTATAGGTATTATTGAACTTGATCTTTATGTACCACAACTAAAAAAAAAAAAAACGAAGAAACAAAAACAAGAACACCGACTTCCGAAATTAGTTATTTTTCACTTTGTAGTGTTTTTATTTGGAAGTCGGTAGTATTTTTAAAAAAAGATTTTCTAATTATAGATAAAGATAGGCATTTTGTAATTTTAAAATTTTATAAATGCGCGTGAAACATTAGAATTACAAGTCTGTGTTTATTTAGGTATAAAAGTCATGTCAAGCGCCCTCATGAATTGTACAAACTAAATTCGATAAAATATTCAACTTACCCATTGTTACTTGAACTACGGAAGATCACTTCACTGACGCAACAAGTTCAAATTCAAACGCCATGTAAATCAGTATGAAATCCCACGAACGCCAGGGTCAGTAAAATTTCGGACCAATTCAAAATAATCAACACAACACATAAAGGAATATCGGAATCCAAAGTAAAAGCCAGGGGTCTATGTTATAAAATATTATACGAATACGTTATCGTCGATATCACAATATCAATAACATACACCGCACGCGCGTAATTACGGTGACGTATATATTATGCAGCAGACGATTGAGGCCCCTATGGGGCAGCGGGCCGCGGGCGCCGGGCGGTAGCTAAACTAGTGAGCGTGTGTGTGTGTGTAGGTGTATATGCGCCGCACGCGCACCCCTCCGCCCCACTGACCGGGGAGGAAATTTGTAGCGAAATGGATGATGATTTAGAACGAAAACGAGCGCGCGAAATTTTATAAACAGACCTTTGGGAGTTTGGATATCATGAAAAAACCACTGAATGTATCTGTTCAAAATAAAATTATTTGCATTGTTGAACAACTAATCTATCCCTGTATGGAGGCCGTTTTTCAATTTTCTTTCTTCTTATGGTACTTATTTGCGGCCAAAGATGCGTTAAAATTGGTGTTGAAATATGGAACTTTCGAAGCTCGTAACTTTAAAGCAATTTTTTTTTTGTACTTTTTGCTTCCATACAGGACTAGATAATGATGAGACAAATTGATATCATTTTTTATTTTGAACGTACATCGTCAAACAATGGAGTAAAACCCAAACTACGTTTGTATGGAAGAATTTTAGACTAGTGCAACCTTAAGACTAACACTCTGACTCTGACTCTGATTTAAACAGATATGTTTTTTATTTATAACGCATTTTTTTTTAATTCTCTGACAGACAACGCAGTGCCTAATTTGCTTAGTTTAGAAGCATTCAATTTTGCACATGAACTCCTTTTATAACGAACGTGAATACTAAGGACAGATTTTGAAAATTCTTCTCCTAAGGCGTTTAAATAGGAGATGAAAATTTGCACAGGAATTCGTAATTTTTGCCGATTATTATATTCGGGCTTACGGCTTGTTTTCTTATAAAAATCTTCATACAATAATATAATCCCCGGCACGTAAGTTGGCAAGAGTCGTTAGGTGCGCAGAAGTCGTTTTAGGGTTCCGAAGTCAACAAGGAACCCGTATAGTTACGCTATGTCCGTCTGTCCGTCCGCAGCTAAGCTCAGAGAATCTAAGTACTAGAACGCTATAATTTGGCACGGATATATTAACAATTCCGACAAAGTGATAAAATAAAATCAAAAAAATTTTTTTTTTTTGGGTTTCCTCCTATAGACGTAAAGTGGGGATGTTTTTTTTTCTCGTCTAGCCCATGCTGTGGAGTATCGTTGGATAGGCCATTCAAAAATATTGTGGGTTTGTTAAAACTATTTTTCAATTCAGCGTGCGTAAAATTAAGCTTCAAATAGCAAATTTATGTTAGGGTCAAGTGTTCCCCCTGCCAGCGAAATGTTTATTGTTGGCTATGTGAAAAAAATCAGGGCAGTAAAAAACTATCACAGATACGTAGGCTTTACAAGTTTACGAGTAATAGTCGACCAACTTATAAAATGTACTTGGAACAGTAAAAAATGTTTACAAATGCCATTGAAAAGTTACTTAAATAACGTTGTTAGCTGTGTAAAACAGAGTAGATATATGCTTAACCAATAGATATATGCTGAACCATGTAAAAAAATACAAAAATAAAATCATAACAGGCTTTACAAGTTTACGAGTAATAATCGACCAACTTATAAAATGTACTTGGCACAGTAGAGTTTTTGTACAAATGCCATCGAAAAATTACTTAAATAACGTTGTTAGCTGTGTAAAACATATTTTCTAAATTAATAATGTTTAAGCTCGAATAACGCATTGGAGTAGCCAGAGTCGTTGGCAGTATTGTCCCGTAGACCATTGCGCGTATGCGCGCGGGGGATTCTATTTTGTGTTAGTGCAGAAGTATTTTCGACGTTTTTTAATTTAAAATCAAATTTGATTCTATTGCCGAGCAAATTACTTATTTTCTTTTGTCGATATCCAGCTTTAAAGTCAATATTCGACCCGACTTCATCACTAATTGAGTAGCGTAAAACTTTCCAGAACGAAATAGTGAATACCGCAGATTAGAGGTGAATACATCCAAAATTTTTCGAATTCCGAAAGATAAATAAACAAGGAGCGTGCGCGCAAGGATCCATGAATGAACCATACCAGATTAAAAAAAACATCATCCTATGTGGGCCCGTTTTTAGACGTTGGGTGCCGCTGAAACCGTTTTAATGTTCATGTAACAACAACAAAACCCTCTTCTTAGTCCGCATTATTATGCATCTTCGGAACCCTATTACTGCGCGTGGCCCGACACGCAACGCGGTTTTTTATTAAGTAGGTAATGCAGCTATTGCCGTATTCTCCGTACCTACACAATTAAAATAATTGTGATATGAGTTTTTGTCCCAAATAAAGTTTATCGGTACAATTTAAAATTATGTTTAATTACACAATTAAGGGTAGAATGAAACAAACCTTAAGAAATAAATAGTTTAATTAATACTACTATTTTAATTAAACAATTCACGATATTTTACATTCATGTTTACAAAAACACAATCAGTCAAAATTAAAGTTCTAAATAATTAACATACAATATTTTTGTTTACAATTTTTTTTTCATCTAGGTTATAATTTAATTAAGGTTTCATCTTTCTCCTAAACCTTCATCATTAAAAATAAATGATGGCCATAACCATTGAAAAATTACAAGAAATAAAAGTGACCACTTTTTTGTGGCAATAAGTGTACGATGCGCGAACTTACCCCCACTACGCCAAAACTTTGCCAAGTTACGTGCCGATGACTATACAGGGTCTTTACAATACAATTGAACGTTTGCATGTGCAACGATATTATTTTATTAATGTCGTAACCAACTAGCATTATCCCCTACAGCCCTCTTCGTCTAGATCCACCGGTCGGCTGTCAGCAGGCTCTCGAACAGTTTTTTTACGCATTTTGATTTCACGATTTATTCGTCGTAGATTTAATTTAATGACATAAAATTCATACCACAATTTTCGATTTACAAAAATTATATAAACGTTCATAATTACTGGGTTGAAGTGATGTATACACAGTTGTATATAATACAATAATATTCTATCTGTTGTTCTTATGTAATGAAGATACGATATAACATATACGGACAATAATAAGAGGTCACTCAGTAGAAATATCACAGTTGCGACGTACAAACGAACCCATTTGCTTGAACCTGTATGTGCGCTAGTTTTCGAACTACACCAAAGTGCACTTACAATTATAGCGTAAAGTATGCAGTTTAATATCACAGGTGAACCTACAAAAAATAATGTTAAATTGATGAAATACTTAACTGATTCTAAATTTACTAAACTAACATAAGTACCAATTATAGTCATTGAAGTGGTTACAAAAGACGCTCCCCAAATAAATAGGGTACTTTTCAAATATCTGTTTCGGACATGTACATTGAATACCTCCACAATTTCTACATAAAACATATAACATATAACTATCACCCAGTGGTTCCTCACTGTTATTGAATATATTTGTAGAAATGGTAAACTAATGGCATATAATAAATCGGATCTGATATATATTAACGCGGAAGGTAAATAATATGAGTGAAACATCACCAAACAGCCTAAGATGTTTGCTACAACTGCGTTAAGAAACACAAAGTTTTTGTAGTTTCGAAACTTTTTGAGGATGCGCCAGGATGTCAATACATATATCAACGTCGCAGTTGACAGCATAGCCATAGTAGAGTGTGTCTTTATCTTGATGGTGTAGTATATTTCCATGGAACGGGTCTCCTTCTTGAGACTTTGAAGAAAGTGCTCAACACTGTCACTCGCTATAGAAGAAAGTATTCCGGTATCGTTTTCATACATGGTGAATTGGTGAATATTGCTCAGTTTTGATTTATTCACTTTGTGAGCACTTTGACGTGACGTTTTACGTTGATTCGCTCGTTCCCTTTCGAGGGTCTCGAAACAATAATCACTTGTTTAGTCAACGTTTTAAACCTATTGGACTGTTTTGATTGATTCACTTTGAATAAACAGGATAATGTTCGTGATCACTAAGACGTGAACCACTGCCGTATACTTTGATGCGCTTGTTCCCCTTAGAGGGTGTCAAAACAATAATCACTTGTTTAGTCAACGTTTTAAACCTAATAGACAGTTTTGATTGATTCACTTTTAACAAACAGGATTGTGTTTGTGAACACTATAACGTGAAGCACTGCCGTATACGTTGATGCGCTCGTTCCCCTTCGAGGGCGTCTAAACAATAATCACTTGTTTAGTCAACGATTTAAACCTATCAGACAGTTTTTATTGATTCACTTTAAATAAACAGGATTGAGTTTGTGAACACTATGACGTGAAGCACTGCCGTGTACGTTGATGCGCTTGTTCCCCTTAGAGGGTGTCGAAACAATAATCAGTTGTTTAGTCAACGTTTTAAACCTATGAGACAGTTTTGATTGATTCACTTTTAATAAACAGGATTATGTTTGTGAACACTTTGACGTAAACCACTGCCGTATACGTTGATGCGCTTGTTCTCCTTAGAGGGTGTCGAAACAATAATCACTTGTTTAGTCAACTAACAACTAACAACACTTCACTTGTAACTCATTAATCAACTTTTAACTCCTATGAGACAAACGGGATTGTGTTTGTGAACACTATGACGTGAAGTACTGCAGTGTGCCATTTGTGGGTGTCGAAACAGTAATCACTTGTTACCCATTAGTCTATTATTATAAATAATGTCCAATATAGATAGAAATTTAGGTCATATAATAAAATACCTATTATTTAAACTAGCATATATTTTTAGTTTTCCTGTGCGTCATCATCGAAACACAGGAATAATTATTAATGTGTCATCATAACGATTAATTTATTAGTTTACAAAATCAAAATCAAAATCAAGGTATTTATTTCAATTAAACTTTAGAAGTACTTTTGAATTGTCAAACAAAAAATTAATAAAAAGATGACTCTAGTTGCAAATTCGCAAGCGTCTGTAGGTCTCAATGGAGAAGAATTTGCAAGAAACTCCCCGGACACTCTTTTCCATCAGTTTTAATTACAAGTTTTTGGTTACATCATTCTTGTTGAAAAAATACATATATGTGAGAACGATGTAAAAAGACGTGTACGTAAAAGCGTCTAGAGTAACAAATAATTAAAAAAAAGCACTTTAACAGGCCGAGACAGCTAAGTTATGACCAATCCCAACTGATGGCGCCCGTTCACGAACATGACGCATGGATCGGCACCACTCAGCTCAACCATCATGAAGGGAACCGAATGATCCAACACATGTGCCACCATCAGAGAGAAATTAGAGAGAGCATGACACACTCAACTGCCAGGGCACACAGAAGTCAACGAACGACATATAGGTACAGTGAATGGTAGATTTATCTACAGTCGGAACATAGTACTCACACATGTGCTGTGCAATTATATAATACTAAAAGAAATTGAGTTTATACAATACAAAAATTTGCATACAGTCTTCAGCATGTCCAACAATACTTCGATACTTTTCTGCCCATCACTAATTGTTCTTGCGCCCTAGTGGCTGCGGAGCAGGACCAGCATTGAGCCAAGCATTTTTATCAGCGATGTAATCCCCCAACTTATAATATGCTTGCCTACATAGTGTGCGTTTTATACAAGTCTTAAATTTCGTCTCATTTAGTTGTAGAATGTGGGGAGGAATTTTATTGTAACATTTTATACAGTACCCCATAAAAGATGATGCTACTTTAGCCAGCCTGAAACCTGGTTGAATTAGTTGATCCCTATTTCTAGTAACATAATTATGTCTGTCACCGTTTTTACTAAAAAGATGTAAATTCTTTCTAACATACATGATGTTTTCATAAATATATTGACAAGGTACCGTCATGATGTTAATGTTCTTAAACAGTTCCCTTAGAGAATCGCGCCGGCGAAGATTGTATATCGCTCTGATGGCTCGTTTTTGCAGAATAAAAATTGACTCAATGTCTGCAGCCCTTCCCCATAGTAAGATACCGTAAGACATTATACTATGAAAATAACTAAAATAGACTAATCTTGCGGTATCGACATCAGTAAACTGACGTATTTTTCTAACAGCATAAGCTGCCGAGCTTAGCCGCCCCGCAAGTGATATTAAATGAGGCCCCCATTGCAACCTCGAGTCTAGCGTGATCCCCAGAAAAACCGTTTTATCGACGAATTCTAGCTTCTCCTTGTTTAATAAAATGTCACAATCATTACTTTTGACATTCGGCAAGACAAATTTTATGCACTTAGTCTTTTTAGCATTTAAAACTAGATTATTAGCTGTGAACCAATTTTGAACCTGTCGCAAGACGGTATTCACATCGTCAACGTTACTCGTACGTCTATTTATCTTAAAAATCAACGAAGTGTCATCAGCAAATAACACCATGTTTAGATTGTTTTTCAATAGATGAGGTAAATCGTTAATGTAGACTAGAAACAAGAAAGGACCCAAAATTGAACCCTGGGGTACCCCCATTTTCACGGTTAACCCGGACGAATTGACACCGTTTATTTGAACTAATTGCTGTCTATCATTTAAATAAGATTTAACTAAACTCAACGCTGATTGGCCTAGCCCGTAATGCTCAAGTTTCAAAAGTAATGTTTCATGATCAACGCAATCAAATGCTTTCGACAGGTCGCAGAAAACCCCTATGGCATCTTGTGCCTCTTCCCACGCTTCAAAGATATGTTTTAATAAGGTGACACAAGCGTCAGTCGTACAACGTCCTTTGGTAAAACCATACTGTTTATCGTGTAGGATGTTATTCGTATTAAAATGAATGAGCATCTGATTTAGCATTATCTTTTCAAATATCTTGCTGAAAACCGGCAGCACCGATACTGGTCTATAATTATTTGTGTCTTTACTGTTCCCGGATTTAAAAAGTGGTATAACCTTACTATGTTTCATTAGATCCGGAAAGACTCCTTGATCTACACACAAATTAAAAATTAAAGCTAAGTACGGCGCTATAGTCTGAATAATGGAGGTACAAACTTTGATGGACATTCCCCATAGATCTTCGGTCAATTTGATCTTGATTTGCTTAAAAGCTTTTATTACTGTTATTGGGTTTACATGTGAAAAGTTAAATTCTGTCGGGCAGGCTGAAACGTTTGCGTTTAATAAACCAGAAGCAAGTGAGGGCGAAGAATTTATGGTTTCAGTAGTTTTAATTGGGATGCTGGTAAAGAAATCCACAAATTCTTGAGCAACTTTTTTGTTATCTCTAATAAGTCCATGTGTAGTTTCAAGCGTGTAATCAGTATTATTTCTTTTGTTTCTGTTCGTTTCATTGTTTATAATTTTCCAAACAGTCTTGATTTTATTTTCTGCGGTTTTAACTTTATTACCAATGTATAAAGCCTTAGCTACTTTACACGTATTTCTAAAAATTTTTGAATAAGTAGCAACATACTTGTTAAAAGTTTCAGTGTTAATATAAGGCTTACCGTACTTCACATGGGAATACAAGTAACAACCAGTCATAGTAATTAAATTATTGATAGCAGTGCCTTAATAAATTAATGGTTGTGGTTTTCGTGGTTAAGGTGTTAGGTACCTACTGTTGATATTACGTGTCGGTTACATTTCCAACAAACGATAAATATCTAAAATCTACCAAAACTAGGAGAGTTTTTACTTATTGGAAAAAAATATTTGCGGGCGGTTAACTCATTATTATCATCATCAGCCTATTAATAATATTATGACATCAGTTTATTAATAATAATATGTCATAAAGCAATGACGGAGAATGAAATGAGAAAGAATGAATTTCACGGGCGGATACCATTCCCTCCCCTCAGCCGGCGCGAGACCTAAGGAGTCTGTTTAATTGTTTTTTCTATTGTGTCTGTAATAACCGCCGGTTGAAGCAAGTACGCCTTTACCACGGACATTCAGAGTGAATTAAACCTTGACCTTGAGAGGACTTCGTATCTCACCCCAAGCTCTTCGCCACATGGCTGAAGTTTGAAGCATCCAATTAGTTATATTGCAGAGAACTTTATAAACTGTATACATGACACGGTTTGTGGATATAAAGTGGTATAGTGTTGTGTGCAACGTGAATAAGCAGAAAGCTATCAGCCGCCATTTTGGAGTTTGAAGAATCACCAGCTCGCCAGTCTTAGCGTCAGTCAAGTTAAACTCATTAAAATAATAAAATAACACGAAAAATATGATACAAAATATGTTAGTATATAAATTGTCAGTAATTACGTCGGCGAATGGAGTCGCCGTGGCTGAATATTGAGCCAAACATAACATTTAATAATTGAATTTGCTAATTTTATCGAAATTTTTACAGGCCTTTTCGAGAACGTGATTACAAATATAGGTAAATAATTAAACAAATATTGCTCGTTTAATAGTATAGGTTATATTAAATAAAAATCTATAACAGAAAAAAGTCACCATGGACGAACTCAGATTTGGGAAAAAGTAACAGCTGACCAAAAATCAAATCTCGTTAACCTATGACAAAACTTAACATCGTCATAGATGGAAATACTAAGTAACAGATAAATTTTTAGGGTTCCGTAACCAAAGGGTAAAAACGGGACCCTATTACTAAGACTCCACAATCCCTCTGTCTGTCCGTCTGTCACCGGGCTGTATCTCATGAACCATGATAGCTAGACAGTTGAAATGTTCACATACGATATATTTATGTTGCCGCTATAGCAACAAATACTAAAAACAGAATAAAAATAATATTTAAGTGGGGCTCCCATACAACAAACGTCATATTTTTGCCACTTTTTTGCGATATTTGCCGTTTTTTAAGGATACTTTGGGAGTGAAGAGCTTGGCGCGAGGAACGTTTAGGACCATTCCAAATGCGCGATAGGTCGGTCAGGTGACACAAGGATCGACTGACCAATCGTGTCACGTCCACGTTCGCTCTATGTGGTGTTTGTTCAGTCCGCGGCATATGCGTGTACTTACCCCCACTACTCTAAAACCTTGCCAACTTATATGCCGGGCACTATACCATCCCATCTCATTGATCATTTAAGTCCATAAAATTACCTACAATCAGTCCTTAACTAACTTCTGCTCCTTAGAAATCAAAGTCAAAGTCAAAGAATCTTTATTGTGAGTCAGCGGTTACAGAGTTGTTATTGATTTATTTTTGTGTGCGTTTGCACTGCTCTACCATGTTAGGCATACAATAGTTTGAACAATTTGTTATCTTAGACATAAGTTTATGTGATATGTGTTAATTTAATAGAATAGACATTTCAAATGAAGTAGAGACTTATTTTGCATCAAAACATAAAAACAGTTTGGCATTATCTGATCACGAATCTGTCGGACAAAAATTCATGTACTGTATAATACGAGTATGGTCTATTTACCAAGAAGTAATTTAATTTTTTCTTAAAAAGTTTGATGCTTTCAATTTCTCTTATTTGCTTAGGAAGCTTATTATAAATTCGTCAAGACTTTCCGAAGAAACTTTTAGAAAGTAAGGCTGTTTTTGAAGTCATAATATTTGCTATTTTGTCGGCATGTCGATGGGAGTGCAGGTTAGAAAAAATTTCCCCATTGATTTTTACGAACGTAACGACCTCATAGATGTAAAGGGCAGGAAAGGTTAAAATTTTAAGCTTTTTAAAATATGGCATACAGCTATCTGGGGCACGTATACCACAAACAGCTCTAAGACATTTCTTTTGCGCCCTAAAAGCGAGTTCCCTGTCTGTAGCATTCCCCCAATAAATCAGTCTTTATTTGACAGACGTTACATAGGCATGATAGGCAACTAGTACTGCTGCTTGGTTTACAATCCCAGACAGTCTGTATAAAGCGTAAGAAAATTTATTAAGTTTTTTACACACCGTATTAATTTGCGTTTTCCATGACATATTTTTGTCAATCCATAGTCCTAAGAATTTGATGGTATCTTCTTCCTCTATTTTTTTCATTTCATAATTTACATTTAATGTCACAGGGGTTTTTCTTTGGGAATAACTGACTATTTTTGTTTTATCTAACTTAATAATAAGATTATTGAATGTTAACTAATTTACAATGTCATTTAAAGTATCGTTTATGTCATTTTCAAATGTGTTATTGTCAGTCGGAGAAAAAACAGCAGTGCTATCATCAGCAAAAAGTACTAACGGATTTTTTACGGGTCGTGGTAAATCGTTGATATAAATAAGGAAAAGCAATTGACCCAAAACACTTCCCTGCGGCACGCCATATGCAACTTCGCTCAGAAAAATATTGCTTTGATAAATATTGCACTTCAGTTTTCGTCGCAAAAGAAAGCCTATTTATATCAGTTATTTGTAATCTCTGGCTTAAATACGATTTTATCAAGTCTAGAGCATTACCCCGATAGCTTTGGTCATTTCCAGGTACAGAGCCGTTACTGGTGTTCTATTGTTCATATTTTTGTAAATCCCGACAAGAAGATCGTAGATGGCCATATTTATAGTCTTGTTTTTACGAAACCCATTTTGCTCATTGACGAAAAAATTATGTTTTTCAAAATAGTTATAAATGCTATTGAAGATTACTTTTTCAATGATTTTGGAATAAATAGGGATTAATGCTATTGGCCTGTAGCAAGAGATATCCTCCTTTTTACCCTTTTTGAACAATGGCTTGATGATTGAGACTTTTAGCTTACTGGGAAATTTTCCGTTTTGGATGCATAGATTGATCAAGTAGCTTAGAACCGGACTAATGGAATGTGCGACGTACTTTATAATTGACGTAGATATATTATCGTATCCAGTTCTATGTGTATTTTTCAAAGAATTTATTATTTTTGATATGTCATTTGGAATTGTAGGACTCATAAATATGGAATTAGAATTATTATCAATGAATGTCAGTGTTTTATTATAATGGGAAGTTGAAGGCTTTTGTACCGGACGGGCGGTCTCGTGTTGGGTGAAAACTATGGCGAAGTCCAAGCTGAGCCGCTGGCGTCCTGCACCTATAGGTTCCGGGTGCTGCTTCAGTTGTGTGAAGTATGGTGGGATGGAAGTGTATGCGTTTCGATGGCGCGGCCACGGAGTTTTTTTTAAAAAAGAACTATGCCAAGATTATGTAAAATTTTGTAAAAGTTGATTCCCAAAACCATAAATTTGTCAAAGATAAGGTTATAAAGTTTTAAGGGTTTGAACGTGGCCGCGCCATTGAAACGCGGCGAACCGCGCGGCCACGGAGATCTTTAAAACTAAGCGTTGCAGAGACCTGAAATTTAGGGAAATGACAGATTGAATTTGTAAAAAATTTGTAAAAATATAGAAAAAATTCCTAGATTTATATTTTAGGAGCTGTAAGACTAAAACCCCATGGCCGCGCCATTGAAACGGTGAAAAACACGTTATCACCGATATCTCGCTGAAAAAGCATTGCAGAAGTCTGAAACTTTTTGTAATACCTAGATTTGAATTTGTCGAAATAGGTAAAAATACACAAAAAAATCCTAGGTTTATATTTCAGGAGCTATAAGACCAAAACCCTATGGCCGCGCCATTGAAACGGTGAAAAACACGTTATCGCCGATATCTCGCTGAAAAAGCATCGCAGAGGACTGAAGTTTTTTGTAAAACCTAGATTTGAATTTGTCAAAGTATGTAAAAATACACAAAAATATCCTAGGTTTATATTTCAGGAGCTGTAAGACTAAAACCCCATGGCCGCGCCATTGAAACGGTGAAAAACACGTTATCACCGATATCTCGCTGAAAAAGCATCGCAGAAGTCTGAAACTTTTTGTAATACCTAGATTTGAATTTGTCGAAATAGGTAAAAATACACAAAAAAATCCTAGGTTTATATTTCAGGAGCTGTAAGACCAAAACCCTATGGCCGCGCCATTGAAACGGTGAAAAATACGTTATCGCCGATTTCTCGCTGAAAAAGCATCGCAGAGGTCTGAAGTTTTTTGAAAACGCTAGATTTGAATTTGTCAAAACATGTAAAAATACACAAAAAAATCCTAGGTTTATATTTCAGGAGCTGTAAGACCAAAACGATATGGCCGCGCCATTCAATACGTTTTGAATGTTCCGATAGGGTGACCATGACTTATTGTTTACAGAAAACTTTCCACCTGCAAGTATTAGAAATTATATCTCAAGGATTCTAAATCATGATAAGTATGAAATGATAAGTACACTAAGATATAGGTATCTTAGTGTAAGTAACCAATCTGTGATTTGTGATTTTGAAAGAAATTATTAGTACCTATAACTTAGTGTAAGTAAACAATCTGTGATTTGTGATTTTGAAAGAAATGATAAGTACCTATACCTTAGTGTAAGTGAACAATTTGTGATTTTGAAAGAAATGATAATTACCTTTATCTTAGTGTAAGTAAACAATCTGTGATTTATTTGATTTTAAAGAAATAAATATATGTTTTTGTATCATAACGTTTCATTTTAATTTAATTTAGAATCCTTGAGATATAATTTCTAATATTTGCAAGTGGAAAGTTTTCTGTAAACAATAAGTCATGGTCACCCTATCGGAACATTCAAAACGTATTCAAGGTTTTATATTATGAAACAAAAAGAAAATTTTCGCCTATTATCGGTAATTATACATATTAATAGGTGTTGTTTACAAAAAAAGATCTCGCTAATACTTTATTTCCGATTAGATAACCACAACTTATTTCTACGCAATACCGTAATACAGCTCCTGAAATATAAACCTGGGATATTTTTGTGTATTTTTACATGTTTTGACAAATTCAAATCTAGCGTTTACAAAAAACTTCAGACCTCTGCGATGCTTTTTCAGCGAGAAATCGGCGATAAAATATTTTTCACCGTTTCAATGGCGCGGCCATAGGGTTTTGGTCTTACAGCTCCTGAAATATAAACATAGGATTTTTTTGTGTATTTTTACCTATTTCGACAAATTCAAATCTAGGTATTACAAAAAGTTTCAGACTTCTGCGATGCTTTTTCAGCGAGATATCGGTGATAACGTGTTTTTCACCGTTTCAATGGCGCGGCCATGGGGTTTTAGTCTTACAGCTCCTGAAATATAAACCTAGGATTTTTTTGTGTATTTTTACCTATTTTGACAAATTCAAATCTAGGTATTACAAAAAGTTTCAGACTTCTGCGATGCTTTTTCAGCGAGATATCGGTGATAACGTGTTTTTCACCGTTTCAATGGCGCGGCCATGGGGTTTTAGTCTTACAGCTCCTGAAATATAAACCTAGGATTTTTTTGTGTATTTTTACATACTTTGACAAATTCAAATCTAGGTTTTACAAAAAACTTCAGTCCTCTGCGATGCTTTTTCAGCGAGATATCGGCGATAACGTGTTTTTCACCGTTTCAATGGCGCGGCCATATGGTTTTGGTCTTATAGCTCCTGAAATATAAACCTAGGATTTTTTTGTGTATTTTTACCTATTTCGACAAATTCAAATCTAGGTATTACAAAAAGTTTCAGACGTCTGCGATGCTTTTTCAGCGAGATATCAGTGATAACGTGTTTTTCACCGTTTCAATGGCGCGGCCATGGGGTTTTAGTCTTACAGCTCCTAAAATATAAACCTAGGAATTTTTTCTATATTTTTACAATTTTTTTACAAATTCAATCTATCATTTCCCTAAATTTCAGGTCTCTGCAACGCTTAGTTTTAAAGATCTCCGTGGCCGCGCGGTTCGCCGCGTTTCAATGGCGCGGCCACGTTCAAACCCTTAAAACTTTTTAACCTTATCTTTGACAAATTTATGGTTTTGGGAATCAACTTTTACAAATTTTTACATAATCTTGGCATAGTTCTTTTTAAAAAAAATCTCCGTGGCCGCGCCATCGAAACGCATACGATGGAGTATGCGTTTCGATGGCGCGGCCACGGAGTTTTTTTTAAAAAAGAACTATGCCAAGATTATGTAAAATTTTGTAAAAGTTGATTCCCAAAACCATAAATTTGTCAAAGATAAGGTTATAAAGTTTTAAGGGTTTGAACGTGGCCGCGCCATTGAAACGCGGCGAACCGCGCGGCCACGGAGATCTTTAAAACTAAGCGTTGCAGAGACCTGAAATTTAGGGAAATGACAGATTGAATTTGTAAAAAATTTGTAAAAATATAGAAAAAATTCCTAGATTTATATTTTAGGAGCTGTAAGACTAAAACCCCATGGCCGCGCCATTGAAACGGTGAAAAACACGTTATCACCGATATCTCGCTGAAAAAGCATTGCAGAAGTCTGAAACTTTTTGTAATACCTAGATTTGAATTTGTCGAAATAGGTAAAAATACACAAAAAAATCCTAGGTTTATATTTCAGGAGCTATAAGACCAAAACCCTATGGCCGCGCCATTGAAACGGTGAAAAACACGTTATCGCCGATATCTCGCTGAAAAAGCATCGCAGAGGACTGAAGTTTTTTGTAAAACCTAGATTTGAATTTGTCAAAGTATGTAAAAATACACAAAAATATCCTAGGTTTATATTTCAGGAGCTGTAAGACTAAAACCCCATGGCCGCGCCATTGAAACGGTGAAAAACACGTTATCACCGATATCTCGCTGAAAAAGCATCGCAGAAGTCTGAAACTTTTTGTAATACCTAGATTTGAATTTGTCGAAATAGGTAAAAATACACAAAAAAATCCTAGGTTTATATTTCAGGAGCTGTAAGACCAAAACCCTATGGCCGCGCCATTGAAACGGTGAAAAATACGTTATCGCCGATTTCTCGCTGAAAAAGCATCGCAGAGGTCTGAAGTTTTTTGAAAACGCTAGATTTGAATTTGTCAAAACATGTAAAAATACACAAAAAAATCCTAGGTTTATATTTCAGGAGCTGTAAGACCAAAACGATATGGCCGCGCCATTCAATACGTTTTGAATGTTCCGATAGGGTGACCATGACTTATTGTTTACAGAAAACTTTCCACCTGCAAGTATTAGAAATTATATCTCAAGGATTCTAAATCATGATAAGTATGAAATGATAAGTACACTAAGATATAGGTATCTTAGTGTAAGTAACCAATCTGTGATTTGTGATTTTGAAAGAAATTATTAGTACCTATAACTTAGTGTAAGTAAACAATCTGTGATTTGTGATTTTGAAAGAAATGATAAGTACCTATACCTTAGTGTAAGTGAACAATTTGTGATTTTGAAAGAAATGATAATTACCTTTATCTTAGTGTAAGTAAACAATCTGTGATTTATTTGATTTTAAAGAAATAAATATATGTTTTTGTATCATAACGTTTCATTTTAATTTAATTTAGAATCCTTGAGATATAATTTCTAATATTTGCAAGTGGAAAGTTTTCTGTAAACAATAAGTCATGGTCACCCTATCGGAACATTCAAAACGTATTCAAGGTTTTATATTATGAAACAAAAAGAAAATTTTCGCCTATTATCGGTAATTATACATATTAATAGGTGTTGTTTACAAAAAAAGATCTCGCTAATACTTTATTTCCGATTAGATAACCACAACTTATTTCTACGCAATACCGTAATACAGCTCCTGAAATATAAACCTGGGATATTTTTGTGTATTTTTACATGTTTTGACAAATTCAAATCTAGCGTTTACAAAAAACTTCAGACCTCTGCGATGCTTTTTCAGCGAGAAATCGGCGATAAAATATTTTTCACCGTTTCAATGGCGCGGCCATAGGGTTTTGGTCTTACAGCTCCTGAAATATAAACATAGGATTTTTTTGTGTATTTTTACCTATTTCGACAAATTCAAATCTAGGTATTACAAAAAGTTTCAGACTTCTGCGATGCTTTTTCAGCGAGATATCGGTGATAACGTGTTTTTCACCGTTTCAATGGCGCGGCCATGGGGTTTTAGTCTTACAGCTCCTGAAATATAAACCTAGGATTTTTTTGTGTATTTTTACCTATTTTGACAAATTCAAATCTAGGTATTACAAAAAGTTTCAGACTTCTGCGATGCTTTTTCAGCGAGATATCGGTGATAACGTGTTTTTCACCGTTTCAATGGCGCGGCCATGGGGTTTTAGTCTTACAGCTCCTGAAATATAAACCTAGGATTTTTTTGTGTATTTTTACATACTTTGACAAATTCAAATCTAGGTTTTACAAAAAACTTCAGTCCTCTGCGATGCTTTTTCAGCGAGATATCGGCGATAACGTGTTTTTCACCGTTTCAATGGCGCGGCCATATGGTTTTGGTCTTATAGCTCCTGAAATATAAACCTAGGATTTTTTTGTGTATTTTTACCTATTTCGACAAATTCAAATCTAGGTATTACAAAAAGTTTCAGACGTCTGCGATGCTTTTTCAGCGAGATATCAGTGATAACGTGTTTTTCACCGTTTCAATGGCGCGGCCATGGGGTTTTAGTCTTACAGCTCCTAAAATATAAACCTAGGAATTTTTTCTATATTTTTACAATTTTTTTACAAATTCAATCTATCATTTCCCTAAATTTCAGGTCTCTGCAACGCTTAGTTTTAAAGATCTCCGTGGCCGCGCGGTTCGCCGCGTTTCAATGGCGCGGCCACGTTCAAACCCTTAAAACTTTTTAACCTTATCTTTGACAAATTTATGGTTTTGGGAATCAACTTTTACAAATTTTTACATAATCTTGGCATAGTTCTTTTTAAAAAAAATCTCCGTGGCCGCGCCATCGAAACGCATACGATGGAAGTTACTGTTCTATTCGTTTATGGGCGGAGAAGGTGGAGATAAATAAAAGATTCTTTGACTGTTATGACGACTGGCGAACAATACTATGTGAACGTAACGAATTCTGGGCTCGAACTGTCTTCAGCGACGACTAAAACTTAACTGTGAACTGTCTATACGAATGCTAGATCCGAACTGCCTTCAGCGACGAGTGAAACTCAACTGCGAACTGTCTATAGGAATGCTAGATCCGAACTTCGTCAGCTACTAGTAAAACTGAACTGTCTTCAGCGACGAGTAAAGCTCAACTGCCTTCAGCGACGAGTGAAAATCAACTGCCTTCAGCGACGAGTGAAACTGAACTGGTCGAATGGCGAGCGCGGTGCGCTTTTATAGTACTCCGTGAGTCTACAAAATATTCTAGAAAACTTGCCGACAAAGTCGGCCCGCGGCGGAAGATAGCATTGTTCGCTTATCGTGATTTATTACAAATATTTACTTTAAAGAGATGCCGACATCAACAAAAAGTATACAACAAACTATTCTAGGCGGTCGGCATACGGTCGAAATTCTAACAATAATACAGTTAAGACGATTCGAGATTCCGCGGTCGGCGCGGCTTCTTTGACCTATTGTATTCACACGTGTCGGCTAGTTTAAAGAGTGTAGGTACCGGTAGCGGCTCTTTTGGCTTACCGATAACATTGTATCCACACGTGCGTCGCGGTGTCGGTGCGTATAAAGGATTTAGGTACAGTCGGCGGCCGCTTTGAGCAATCAGAAGGTTCGCGATGCCGCCGTCGCGGCACGGCGCCTTTCAACAGTTATCTACTCACAGCAGTAACGTGTATTTCTCGATCGTTCCTATTAATTCCCTATTCTAAATAACTATTCTAAACACTATTGTCTTTTAAATCTTAACTAACACACTGTCATTACACTATTTAATACTATTTACACTACCACTGAACATTCGGTCGCGAACAGCTTTTTAGGCTTAACAAGATTAACAAAGTAACTATGAAATAAAAGCTTCAGCAATTTTTTACGGATCCGTTATAGATTTTCCATTTAGATTTATTTGTACAATTTCTTCTTTAGGAATATTATGTTATGTGGAGTTGATTATCTATTAGGAATATCATACCTCTACAAACATCGTTAATCGATTTGTTACCTTTACGAGCCTTTACCCCAAACTTACATGATACCTCTAGCCCAAACTAACATCACCGTAGTAGATGGTGAAGGTGTGATGATCAGCAATAAAAAACGACTTTAAAAAATAGCTTTAGATAGTGCATCCATTTGAAACGACTTCAAAGCTATTATGAGAAGTTTCGCGTAAGTGTTAATTGATCAATTTAACTTCAACTACTAACATTTGATCTGAGAATAGGGTTGTACCTGTCGACTTTAAATTGTTAATTTATGTATTTGGATTGTAAGTAGATAATAATGTGAGAGCTTGTCGATAAATGAATAAATAAGGTACCTTAATGAAAGCACAGATAATATAATACTAGCATACAAATGCCACATTCCATACAAAGAAACCGTGCCGACGTAACTAGCGTGTTTCGTCTGATTAAGATGATTATTTTTATAAGTACTTCGACTGCGTTAGGTTCCGTTCCACGGCTATTAGATGGTGTTAGCAGCGATTTGCAAGTTAAAGGATTTTCTCGGTTCGTGATAATTTTTCTTTAAATACAGTGACGATTTGTTTTATAGATATTTTTTGCACGTTTTTACGGTTTCTTTTTTCATTTATAAAATTGGGGTGGCATGCCATAGAAATGTAAAACTGCGCCATCTATTGGTATCAATTTTAAACGATCCGTTCAAATAATTTTTGAAATGTGAATTACCCAATATTCCATAATTTTGTACTTAAGAGAGTAGATTAAAAAAAAAGAACACAATTTTTATGATTATTTCTAGAAAATGTTAATTTTACTCACAATTCAATTACATATCGATGCATATCGCGCCATCTAGTGACATTTATTTGAACCAGATTTTCTTTGTTAGCACGGGGTCCCACCCGTGATGAAAGTTAGATTTAGTAACATTTCTAGGTATTGGAATTATAAATTATTTCTTCTCGATCCGGTTGTAGGTACTTATAACTAAAATTAAATTAGTCCAGCGTAAAATAGCCATATTCCTGTTTCCCTTAGTAAATAGAGCATATGGATAGTACTTACCTAAAACGATGGTAGCATGCCTTGGGTTACGAATTTGTGACGTCGCCTACGGTTCTACACTATCCTAAAAGAAGTAAACATAATTCCTATTTTACAGACTGCTGTAGAAATAACACGTGAGTCCAAAGTTACATTAGTGAAGTACAGGACGTTTCCTTTTAAATCATTATAATTAGTTAATAGACGAATGGTTGGTGCAATAAACACCTAGGCAGGTTCAGCTGAACTTGGGGACCTGGGATCGATTTCCGGGTTAGGCAAACTTTTATTAGGTTTTTTATTTGGATTTTCTCAGGAGCAGACTAAGTCTGGATTTGCGGCCGGAAATAGACTGGCCCATAGGACATGGGAATAAAATAAAATCATAAAACAATTAACTTCAATCACTCCACGCTTTTTTTAATAACATTTTTTTTTAGTTAATCACACTATTCTTAATTTAAATTTATTGAATCCTTTTTTGTACTTTTTTGTTTGTTTTTTTATTAAAGCGTGTTGTTTTTGTTTACTAAACGACAATTTATTAATGTTACCTGCCTGTGGTGGAAGTGGGTAATTAGCATGCCTATTGCCTTCCCTAGATGTAATAGCAGCGTCTCAGGGTCCGTCACCGGAACATTTATTTAATACGTGTAATTGGCTACCGCGTCTTTGCATATAACAAAAAATTGGGTTATTCCCAGAGGGTTATTCTCAGAGGTCCACGATTCTATTGTTCCTCTTTTCCCACCGGGTCCATGAAAAATTATAACCCAATTATTCCCAACGGGTCCACGAGATATATCCAAAGTACAGTCAGTAAAAACAATTTATTGTAAGAAGGAGCAGCTTGTTAAAAACATAACAAAATAAAATGCGGTCTTGAATGGTGACGCCACGTAAGCTACCACTTTTGCTTTTTTAGTTAGATTATGATCATTATAAGCATTTATACCCAAACTACCAGGAAGCCAGAATCATGAAGAAGTCTTAATATTTGCGGGGCTGGACCCGCAAATATTAAGACTTCTTCTTCATGATTTTTACCGGTAAAGACTAATTTAAGTAAGTACCAGGAGATTATAATCACGAGGAAGTATTTCCGAGGCTGGACCCATGAGATGTAAAAATAATACCGAGAGATTTTAGATTCTGACCTCCTGGTACTCCGTTAGTCTCTACCGCTTATGATTCTAGGCCCGCAAATACTTTTTCATGATTCTGTTCTCCTGGTAGTTTGTGTATAAATGTTCAACACTAGCTGTTCCCCACGGCTTCGCTCCAGTGGACCACGCCACAGGACCCGTTTTCGGGATTCAAAAATAGCCTATGTCATTCAGGAATAACGAAAGAAAGAAAAATTATTTCACCTTTCTATTGAAAGGTGAAAGAATTTTTTAAATCGGTTTAGTAGTTTTGGAGCCTATTCGGTACAAACAAAAAATCTTTCCCCTTTATAATATTGGTATAGATGTAACAAAAAAAACAAAAGAGGAAGTTATATTTTTATCATTTTATTAAAATCTCAACTGATTTAAAAAAAAAATAAACGTTCCAACACTAGTACCTACTGATCCGTAGGTGCATGAAATAAAATTTTAAATAATAAATTATTCCACTTATGACACCTGCGAAAAACATCGATAGGTGCCGTATGTGGAATACCTCAGGTGCCCTTATGTACACGTTTTGATTGATATATAAGTCTGATTATTGTGATTTATCATGTTACTATTGATTGTTGTAGAATAGAATACTCTTTATTATGTACACCATATAAGTTACAGAAAGTGTAGAAAAAGAAAACATTACACTGGGTGACACAATGGGCGGCCTTATCGCTAAAAGCGATCTTTAATGGTATATTAAGCTTTATCTTTTTTCCAAAAATTGTCTGATTGTACTTAAATAATTTAACCCAAGGTTTTCTTTCTAACTGTACAAAATTTGCTTAAAAAATTATTAATAATAATAAATAAATAATAATAAAATTTAATAATTCCTGTTTTGACCGGATCGGGCGAAGCTCATCGGCCGAAACGCCTACTAAGCCTGATTTTTTAATGGTCATGACCATGCATGTGATACCGTAAAAATTTAGTTTTTACTTATCTATATTCGTTGTAATCTTTATTTCATAGAAATAGTAAACATTTATCAACCGGATATCAGTTATAAAAAATCGCGTATTCTGAAGATCGTGGTAAGGATAATGGGACAACCTATTTTAATTATTGCATTTTCATCGGTTCTTGATAAGTGTGCATAGTTTCAAATTAAGCCGACGTTTTGAAGGGGGTGAAAATCGCGTTCAAAGATTCCGTTACACACATACCAAGCTTATAAAAGCGTGTTTACCGGTACTTGAAAAGTGTGCAAAGTTTCAAATAAATCCAACGTTTTAAAGGGGGTGAAAATCACGTTCAAAGATTACATAAATACATATATACCAAACTAATAAAAGCATGTACAGCAAATACAACTGAAATTAACTAAGTTCATAGAATCGGATAACAATAACAATCGTCCATGTAATATAAACACGTTAAGATACAGAAACAGCCCAATTCATATCTATAGATTGCCATTTGAATTTAATTCCATTTGAAATATCCAACAACATACGAGTGCGTTACTACAGCCAGATAATGTCAAAAATCGCCTTCTAAGTACAATAGATAATTAGATATACAGCTTCTGTAATTGGTAAGCAGATTTATTAATTTGGTAAGCTGATAGTTTTTTAATTATTTGATAAAAACAGTTCCGGCTGGAGTAACGTTACCGCAGCCAGATCTTTTGTTTTCTAACGGGTATGTTGAAATAAATGTTATCTAAATAATTAGATATCAATTTGAAATAAATGGTACAACTTAATTTGTATGTATATTTGCTATGGTTGCGAATATATTTAAAATCCTGCTGTGGTAACGTTTGCACGATTGCTGGATCTCGGAATTGACTAAACGGATGATTATAATTTTTGTACATGACATCTGGCTAATTAGTTATAATTTGTTACGCAATAAAAAAAAACACAATAATGCACCGTTTTGAAGTTATTGTAGTAAATAGAAATATGCTTTATTAGGTCCTAGCACTTCCAATAAGCGGTCCAAAGACTAACTTGTAACGTTATTATATAGGTAATTACTGCCTATAAATGGTACTGAAGTTTCATTAGTATCCTATAAGTAATTAAAAAGTTATGATGAAACTTCAATTTGTTCCGGCCACGGCGCGCAGCTGAGTTTTTTGAAGACCGATTAACCGAATTTCCTGTAGTTGTGGTAACTCAATCTTATATCAATAATTAGATATATAGTTCAATTATATACCTGTGAAATATCAGACTTGTACACTAATTAATTAACGAGATAATCGAAAAACAATACTTATGCGTGGTAACCTGACCAAATCTAGAATGTTATAAAAAAGCGGCCGCGCAATACATTATACCAACTTTCTACCACTTACAGGATAATACGTGAGAATAATACGTGTTTGGTACAGACCGGTACACAAGTGGTAAAGTAAAACATAGTTATAATTAAATATTTTTGTTTCTACAAATAGAATATTAATTTCAAAAATATTTATGCCTAGGTAATAAAAAATATGGAGTACCTACTTATGTAGATGATGATAATTTTATGCAGATATTAACTATGGTAAGTAAGTATATAAATTAATTTCAAAAATAATCACAGGTATGTTTTAATGGAATTATATGCAACGTTGCTTGCTTATCTGAAATTAAAATTAAGTACTGATAAACACCTTCACTATTTACACTGCGTTGTGCTTCCTCCTCTTCGCATCGTGTTCCTCATTACTGAGGGTCTTGATTCCCGTGACAGCTAGGAGACCAACTTTTCTCTGACGATGATTCTCCATCTGTGTCTGTCCTTGGCAACGTGGAGTGCATCGTGCAGCTTGGTGCTCAGCGTTGCACGTATATGGTCAGACCATCTGATCGGGCTCGGCTCTGATGACCCTCGGCCTCTTGCCAGTGATCATCAGCTGCTCGAGGTTATGACCATCCTTTCGGGCAATGTTGTGTTGTGTCGTGCTTAGCGTTCCGAATAAGTTAAAGTAAAATAGTTGTAGCCATATTTAAAAATAAGTTTTATTGTAAAAAATCACATAACAATAATAAAATGTAATAACATCACAGTGCAGTAAGTACTAACATATTATATATACAGTAGGTAGGTAGGTTCTATTGTTTTTTCTAACCTCATTTTACAATAATTTGTTACAGGATTTTTTTAAAGCTACGGGGTCCATATTACATATAGGTACTCACCTTAATCTAACGATGTATCGTTATTATATGATACTTTAAATATAATAATAAATTCCTTTACCTAAACACTATTATAAAATTAAATAAAAACTAATTAGGCGCAATTTCTTTCTTGTAAATAGTAAGTAGGTACCTACCTACCTCGACGACAGAATGGTTAAACATAGGTAGGTAGATATATGAAGAATGGCATAGTGGACACGTACTTTGAGCAATTTTAAATTTATTTAAACTTTTAGTATGGTAGGTTTAATTTATCAATCAAAAATTGCGTGCAGCGCGTGGGTGAGAATATATCAATACTAATTATTATAATTACGAAAGTAACTTTTTCTTTTTCCCTCGAAACAGCAGCACTTAGAATACAGTAGAACCAGTGTTCATGAAATTTGGTATAAAGATAGATTGTACCTTGGAAAAGGGCATAGGATAGTTTTATCCCGGGACTAAATTTCCTAAGAACAATTTCCAACTTAAACACGGGTGAATCTGTTGGCAGAAGTTATGTAGTTATTTTAATAAGGATGTCATTACTCAGTCACTGCTGGTGCTATGATTCCCTGCTCTGACAGTTCATAAGTTTTTGTGAACAAAAACTGTCAAATTAACAACCAAACATTCAGTTAACGTGATGTGATCCCTTCATTTCAAACCTTCACCCAGTTCAACCCATTGTTTTTTCACCCGACTGGCGATGGTTGTTAATGTGTTTATCAGTCTATGTATGTATATGTATCAATGTATGTTTGTTCCTATGTGGCGTTCTAGAGACCATGGTCAACATGTTTGCAAACACGTTGGCCGATTTAGATGATTCTTAACCCTGCGAGTGTCACTAGCTACATTACAATTGGAAAAAACAAATGGCGGATTTTGGGCGCCATATTATTGTGAGGCACCAAATTTTTATTTTTTCCTAACCCGTCGTGTGGGGTATCAAAATAAAGGGTTTTAAGATGTGATTTCAAAAATATATAACACTTATATGTAAAAATGTACCTAATTCTAAAAAAAAAAACTATGAAGTTATAAATAAAAAAAAGTTAATTACAAAAACCAACAAACCCGACTGCTTAAAAACCAAACTAAAAAGACGTAAATAAGAAGAAAATCATGCTGTGCAGTCGTAGGATACATCTGTAGGTTTGGTTGTTCATTCATCCAAAGACTTCTCCCGCACTGGGTGAAGTGAGAGGACGTGTTAGACTTTTACTGACTAAAACTACACCGGTGTTCCTTCAGTTGCTTGTGCCAGGACCGCGGTAATTCTCTTTTAAATTCATCCGCGATCTTTCCAGTTCAACCCTGCCCTTGATATTGTAACCGTTCAATCTTAACGCGGAGATCTCAACCTGTTATTGGTAAAATCGGACCGCTTAGCGACCACAACCTCCTAATAGCCAATAACCAATTATTGCCCGATCCCCTGGTACTAGTGTTAGTGCTTACTCGTTAGTACTAGATTTTGGGATCTAAAGTGAACGAGTTACACTGAAGTTTAGCCATTTGCCTCAATCCGAGGTTGTTGGTTGGTTCATTAAATATTCGTGAGAAATGTTTTGGTTCTAGTGAATACTTGATAGCTAACTGTGTTGATATTTAGTCTCAATATTTGATATGAATATTGTGATGGAAAAACTGTTATCCTCGGTCCTTGATAAGTGTGTAAAGTTTCAAATTAATTCGTCGTTTTGAAGGGGGTGAAAATCACGTTCAAAGATTCCATTCCAAAGATACATACATACCAAGCTAATAAAAACGTGTTACTTGGCGAAATGTGGTTTACTATAGGATTTGGGGTACAGCAAATACAAATGAAATTAACTAACTAAATTCTTAGAATCGGATAACAATAGTCCATGTAATATAAACACGATAAGATACATAGAAACAGTCCAATCCATATCTATTGACCACCATTTGAATTTAATTCCATTTGAAATATCCAACAACATACCGAACAGGAATATTTTTTTAATATGTAGTTCTTTTTAATAGCTCTATTTGCATGTGGGTCGTGCAGTAGTTAATATTTCAGTAGAATTTCATAGATGCCTGCGTATGTTTATTTAATTATTTCTACATAATTGTCAATTTTATATTCCCTCTCTATTAATAATATTTTTAGCCTATATTTTAATATTCGGTTCGTAATCAAGTTATTGAGGTTTACTGCATTGAGGCGATGCCAGTTTTATATACTGTTTATTTCATGCATGTTAAATATTTGGGATGTGTCCAAAGATTTATTTTATCCATTAGCATATTCCAATAACCTTGTGTTTTGTGTTTGTGTTTTTTTTAAATACGTTGCCCCACACTAGGAATTTCTTCCTGTATCGTGGGTGCGTTTACAAACATATAAACTCACATACACAACACCCAGAGCCGAAACAACTATCTGTAGGTCATACAAATCCTACCTACCAATCCAAATCCAATCCTATCAATACCTTGAATCTCGAATTTGAATTGTGCAGTTAAATCTAAGCTTACCCGGAATTTAAGACCACAGAGAAAGCGTACGCGGCTAGAGACGGTATTGCCAACAACTTTCATACAACGCATACTCATAATATCTCGGCCCATGATGTTTTTGATTTTGCTCGTGATTTCCAAAAACTGCGTGCAGCGCGTGGGTGATATATCAATACTAATTATTATAATTGCGAAAGTAACTTTTTCTTTTTCCCTCGAAACAGCAGCACTCAGAATACAGTTGAACCAGTGTTGATGAAGTTTGATATAAAGATAGATTGTACCTTGGAAAAGGACATAGGATAGTTTTTATCCCGGGAATAAATTTCCTAAGAACAATTTCCAACTTAAACACGGGTGAATCTGCTGGCAGAAGGTATGTAGTTATTTTTATAAGGATGTCATTACTCAGTCACTGCTGGTGCTATGATTCCCTGCTCTGACAGTTCATAAGTTTTTGTGAACAAAAACTGTCAAATTAACAACCAAACATTCAGTTTACGTGATGTGATGTAAACGTAACCAAGCAATAGGATCCCTTCATTTCAAACCTTCGCCCAGTTCAACCCATTTTTTTTTACCCTACTGCCAAAAGAGGGTAATGTGTTTATCGGTCTATGTATGTATGTATATATGTATGTATGTATGTTTGTTCCTATGTGGCGTTCTAGAGACCAAACGCGTTGGCCGATTTAGATGATTCTTACGTCAATCGATTCGTCTTAACCCTGCGAGTGTCACTGGCAATTGGAAAATAAAAAATTGGCGGATTTTGGGCGCCATATTGTGAGGCACCAAATTTTTATTTTCTTCCTAACCCGTCGTGTGGGGTATCAACATAAAGGGTTTTAAGAGGTGATTTCAAAAATATATAACACCCATATGTTTAAATGTACCTAATTCTAAAATAAAAACTAAAAAGTTATAAATAAAAAAAAGATAATTACAAAAAAATTAAAAAGCTATTTTGTCTCGTGTATATATGCGTTCCGGCATACAAGGGGTTAAAGGATACAGTCGGAGGATACATATTCGCGAGCTGGCTAACCAAAATCAGATGTATCCTACGACTGCACAGCATGATTTTCTTCTTGTTTACGTCTTTTTTTTTTTTGCTTTTTAAGCAGTCGGGTTTATTGGTTTTTGTAATTAACTTTTTTTTTCGGTTGTTCATTCATCCAAAGACTTCTCCCGCGCTGGGTGAAGTGGGAGGACGTGTTAGACTTTTACTGTGTTCCTTCAGTTGCTTGTGTCAGGACCGCGGTAATTCTCTTTTAAATTTATCCGCGATCTTCCCAGTTCAACGCTGCCCTTGACATTGTAACCGTTCAATCTTACCCGCGGAGACCTCAACCTGTTATTGGTAAAATCGGACCGCTTAGCGACCACAACTCTCTATCGGGAGGGTTAAGTAATAGCCAATAACCAATTATTGCCCGATCCCCTGGTACTAGTGTTAGTGCTTACTCGGTAGTACTAGAATTTCGAACGTGTAAAAGTGAACGAGTTACACTGAATTTTAGCCATTTGCCTCAATCCGAGGTTGTTGGTTGGTTCATTAAATATTGGTGAGAAATGTTTTGGTTCTAGTGAATACTTGATAGCTAACTGTGTTTGTATTTAGTTTCAATATTTGATACGAATATTGTGATGGAAATACAGTGTTATCCTCGACTGAATTTTACTAATACTTTAGAAATATTTTTTTGATGAAAATTGTTTTAAAATACAACGCTGGAACTATTTTTTCTTTGATAACGCTTTTCGACGTATTCCACATTGAGCAAACGTTTTAACGGCACCTAAGGTAATGGCACCTGAGGTATTCCACTTCCGGCACCTAATCGATATTTTTTGTACATGCCATTAGTGGTATAATTTATTACTTAAAATTTTATTCCACATTTGGCATCTACGGATCAGTAGCACTAGTGTTGGGACGTTTATTATTTTTAGGACGTCAAAATCATAACTTTCTCTTTTGCTTTTTAGGGTTCCGTATCCGAAGGGTCCAAACGGAACCCTGTTGCTGTCACTCACGTGTCCGTTTGTCAATCCATCTGCCCATCTTCTGTCACACGCTTTTTACAGCCAAGCGGATCTAAAGTAACTAATAAAATATAAGATGCTTTTAAGCAGCCAGGTGGAAATTTCTCTAGAACGCCTTAACCTTGGGCAAGAGTAGTTCCTAAATTACTTTGATCCGTAATTATATTAGAGAGAAGAAAATTGCCTTTTGATATGATATGTTTGAAATGGGAACAAGTCATCTGATTATTCATTAAGTTTCTTGCCGGTTTCTCTCCAAGGGCCTTTTCTTGGAACCGTGCAACTAAATACTGGGATTTTCATAAGGTAAAAGCCTACTTACGTGAAATAAAAACGTTTTTATCTTCAAGCTGGCCTAATTGTTTTGGATCTAATCTATTCGGATTAATTATTTTTGTAAGCATAGTATAATTTTTTTAAAAGAGGCAAAATATACAACTTGTTGATCTATAATTATTTCTCACGTCCAATTACACCAAATAAAATATAGTGCATTTGTTTTCTCCGAACCATAAAAACTCAATCTAATTCGGTTCAATAGTTGAAACGTGCTTCGAATTTAAGAAGTGATCACGATTTCTGTTCTCGCTTGAGTTAAAAAAGTTAATTAACTTACTTACGGCCTTTTTCTTCTAGTACGCTTAAATGCAAGTTTCATAGTGCCTTAGAAAATGTAAGTAGAAACTACCAGTATTTGCCACCACTATTATTTACCGCCCACCGAGCGACCTCATGAAAGACGGTGGCACAGTGAGCACGTACTGCCGGGCACAGCGAGGCTCAGGGGAGACTCCTTTACTGTCTCCCCAAGGATGTGTCCTAATAGGCGTTGCACAGAGGATGCTCCGAGTTGGTCTTTTAAGAGGTCGCGAGTGAGCTGATGGTGATCACCGGGTTGGTTTTAGTGAGTTGAGAATTACACACCCCCTGGTCATTTCCCAAAAAATATACGCGTCTTTTGAAGGTTGTCCCCTATTTAGAGGTTAGTTGGGTAGTAGTCACAAGTTGTCAAATGCTCAAAAGACTGGCAACTAGCACCCAAATTTCGTAACACTGGTCTATTAGGGCATCATTTATTTGGAACAAGAATCAAAAATGCTAGATATTAACCCATTTTCAATGCTTTGCTCGTTAAACCAGTCCCCCTGTATACAAGTAAATAAGTGTGCAAGCACAAAGAACATTGTGTTAAAGTGTTAACAATCTGTTTCGCCTCGAGCAAGTTCATAATTAATTTTAAAATATTTCACTGTTACGCGAAATTAATTGTAGGTACTTGTGTTGCGAGTGGGTGGACCATGATTTTATTTTTACACATACATAAAATCACGCCCTTTTCCCTTGGGGGTAGGCCACCTGCTGGGATCCTTACATATTCCTTTTGCTTCATTTAAGTTCATACAACTAGTCATACATGCAAGCTGCATGCATGAGTACCTACTGCACACCAGGCCTTTCTGAAGAACAGCACCATTTATTATCATTTATTTAAAAAAATATTTTATTGTTGTATTATAATAATAAAAATAAATCTTTATTGCCGACCATACAAGATCCATAAAAAAACACATAACAATATAAAATTTTCCATGTGTTTTTTAAAATATTAATATTTTTTATTTACTATAATATTCTAGGTATTAAAATATTCAAGTAATCGTCCATATAAAAGGGCTAGTATTCGTATTATCATGCCTGGTTTAATAATGGTAGGTAATAGCTACGTTATTATAAAGATGATTCTAAGAAAAACTTTCATTAATATAGTAATATCTTTGGATGACTTTGCAGCTTTTCGTAGTTGATACAGCTTTAAGCAGAAGATACTAAGATTTTTTTCCAAGAATGCTGTGTTAATAATTTTGAGGGCAAATAGAAAAAGGGGAGGAGATCAGTGACGGCCGTGACTTACAAGTCTCAGCTGCAAGTCAGTCATGGGTTCGAACCCAGGCAGGTGCTTTATTTTGTGTAAATTATTTCATCACCATTGCTCTGAAAACGGTGGAGGAAAACATCGTGAGTTAACCGGCATATCTTAGAACCAAAAATTCAAAGATATGTGTCATCCACCAACCCGCACTGGGCCCGCGTGGTGGGTTACGGCCCCTCTCACAGAGAGGATGCCTGTGTCCCAGCAGTGGGAACATTAAAAGGCTGATGATGATGATAATGATTCGGAACGCTGTAAAGTCCCCCAACCTTCATTGAAAAGGGAGGATCCTCCGAGAGACGGGAGTTTGTGTCTGACCAAATGGGAGTCTAAGTGAAGTAAAGATGGTCCATGTATACTATCCTAGAAGAAGGGGAGGTTTTCGCCCTGCAGTGAGATAACTCAGAATAAAAACAACTTAAATAAAAATAATTATGCTATACAAATTATTGATCAGTATACAAAGTTTTTAGGCCTGGATGCCGCTGTGAAAATAGGGCAGTGCTCTTAATCTCTCTTATAACTCCGTCTCTCTTTCCTTGATAGTTTTGAAATGTCAGAGTATGGTCACTATCAATTTTTTTTGGGCCTTTGTTGTTTTTAGGGTTCCGTACCCAAAGGGTAAAAACGGGACCCTATTACTAAGACTTCGCGATCCGTCTGTCTGTCTGTCTGTCTGTCCGTCTGTCTCCAGGCTGTATCTCATGAACCGTGATAGCTAGACAGTTGAAATTTTCGCAGATGATTTTTTTATTTATTTAAACTTCATGTACAATAGTGGTACATAGGCGGACTTAATGCCACAAGGCATTCTCTACCAATATATGAATATATAATATATAATAAGATGATGTATTTCTGTTGCCTCTATAACAACAAATACTAAAAACAGTATAAAATAAATATTAAAGCGGGGCTCCCATACAACAAACGTGATATTTTTGCCGTTTTTTGCTCGATATTAATAACGGCAACAGGTAGACGCTTGAAATATTCACAGAATGTTTAGTTGTATATTTACTTCAAAAAATAATAATTAATAAATTTAAATAAAATAAATTAAGGGGGGCTCCCATACAACAAACGTGATTTTTATGCAGTGTTTTGCGATAATGGTACGGAACCCTTCGTGTGCGAGTCCGACTCGCACTTGGCCGGTTTTTTTTTTAATCCGCTCAATTAAGTTAAAACCTGTTTATTTTCAAAATGTCGGCCTTAACTCAATATTTAAAATGGCTTATCTTTCCTTAATAAAAGCGAAAGACGCAAAACCATAACCATTATTTCCCTACCCGAAAAGTACTAAGCCGCTATACGACGTCACTTCAAAATCCCACCATTAATAACCGGGGAATACCCGGGACAGTTGCACATTTCATACATCATGGTCACTCTGATCCGGTTTTAAATGAACTACAAGCGGGTAGTTGAAAAAAAATGGTCTGGATGGCTATTGTCTGAGTTAATGTAGTGTTTACCCAGCTAGTGTTGGTAACTGTGACGAGATAACCGGTTTTTGAAACAATCGGATTAGGGTGCAGTATTTTATTCGTTTTGTTGTTTTTTTTTAAATATATCGAAAAGTTTATATAAGTAATTTTGAAAAAGGAAGATACTTTTGACCAGCAATGGTACAACTTGTAAGTCTAAGATAAAATAATTATTTTATTAATAATTATTTTTTTTATAATTTTTGTCGCATCATAAATCAGTGCCAAATAAATGTATTCTTTTTCTTTTGTTCTTCCGTCTCTTCCAAATTGGAGTCAAAACAGACAAGAGTTAAAAATAAAAATTGAGACACAAAATCAGTAAAAAATATATAAATCTACAATACTCAAAGTTTTAGTAGTTTTTCAAGACTTTCTCCAACAATATACATGTTTTGTTAATGAAATGATTACGAATATTAAAAGTGCATGAAGTAGCCAGCCATCTTTAAAACGCCATAAAAATGCAAGGTATACCACTTTTTCAATCAGAAGGTAAGTACTCAGAATCTTAAAGCCCGATTAACAATACCTACTCGACTCCCCAATCCGAAGTACTGAATGTTTAACTTCAAAGTTTCAAGCTCGAGTTCTTTTTAAAAAGCTTTCAAAGTTTTAAGACAGTCGATAAGATTCCGATAATTTTTTAATGAAAGCCCGTTTCCAATATTTTTTACTCTTGTTGTGTAAAGCAAAAGTGTTTTATTTGTGGTAGAATTTCGTATAATCACTAGTAAACAAATGAAAACTGTTTTCTGGAAATTCTTGGTAAGTGAAATGTTTTGCTAACAATATACTTGGAAGACATTTTTCAATTTACAATTCTTTGAACTAAATTGTAACAATAACAATTACTCCTGAAAGGTTTCCAGCTACTAAAAACACCTTTGAAAAATCTACATAAAATATCAAGAAAAGTTCTTAACTATACAAAAAAGCTGCACAATGCAAAAAACGGAAAGAGGCTAATTTTAATAAAGGCTAATACCGCTTTTTCTTTCATCATCAACCACTCTGCGGTTTTTTAGGGTTCCGTAGTCAACAAGGGACCCTTGTAGTTTCGCCATGTCCATCTGTCCTTCCGTCCGTCTGCAGATTAGCTCCGAGACTCTTAGTACTGGACAGCTATTATTTGGCATGGATATACATATTAATCACGCCAACAAATTGATTTTTTTTAATGTACACGTGAAGTGAGGCAGTCTTTTTGTCACTTCTATCCCATAGTATGGGGTATCGTTGGATAGGCCATTCAAAAATATTACGGGTATGTGAAAACCATTTTTCGATTCAGGAATCCATTTGCGTAAAATTAAGCTTTAAATGGCTAATTGTTGTTAGAGACAAATGTCCCCCCACTCCCTGCCAGCTCTATATTTGGTTTAGGATATGTGAAAAAATTTACCGCAGTAGTATATATAATGAAATTAAAAGATTGATGAAAGATTGATTGACTGATTGATTGAAAAGGAAAACTATCACAGCTAAGTAAGCATTACAAGTTTACGAGTAATAGTCGACCAACTTATAAAATGTAATTGGAAAAGGGTTTATTTTCTTTTCATTAGAGCACTGCGTTCGGTGCTTTCATTGTTTATGAACTACGGTATTTTTACCCAATTATGTTGTTGAATGTAGCTGTTTGTACGGAACCCACGGTGCGCGAGTTCGAATCGCACTTGACCGGTTTTTTTTTCATTTTTCACCAGAGAATGCAACTTCGAAACAATTGTAAGTAGTCAGGAATTCTTGCAGATAGAATAATTAGCGAACCGGAGGTCATCTCTGATAAAAAAGAAACTTCATTTCAACGGAAATGGTAAAAGTTTGAAGAGGTGCAATAATAATTGTGGTATATTTCCAAGTCCAACTGACTTTATGGACACTTCCTTCTTTGAGTTTTCCTTTATGAATATTTTATTGTTCATTAAAAATGAATTCTGTTTTAAAATACCTTTTTGTATTTAATAACGCATCTTTGCCAAGTAAATAATTTATCAAGCTTTTGGAATACAGTTTCAATTTAAAAGTGTTATGTATATTAGATTTCAATATGAGGGTGGTTGCATCCACTCCTATATAAGTTGTGTCGCTTGCCAAATAAATTCAGTGTACTACCAGCTATCATTTGTTTCACTTGCCTTACGTACGCATACTCCTTAAGGAGTTGACATTGGCAAAAGCGGTGGATTTGGCGGAGAGCGTGCGCAGTGCATGCAAGGGAGCAGCAGCGTCAACATCGGCGTCGGCGCAGGCGCCACCGTCGCGCGAAGCGTTGTTCAAGATCGCCACCACAATCGAACCCAGTGCTAACAAAGAAAAGTGTTCCGTATGCGGTTACAAAAATCATAAAACGTCTCTGTGTTGGTTTGCTAACTATACATGCAAAAAGTGTAACGTAAAAGGCCATCTACGAAAAATGTGCAAAAATATAAATTTCATAAGAACTGGCAGGTCCAGCGAGAGTGATTATTACGATAATTCGAAAAAAATATGTTCACGTAGCGGCGAACCTATGACTACAATAGTTTCGATACAAAATATAAAGCTTAAGTTCGAAGTCAGTTGCTTGAAGGAAAAGTGATAAAACTAACATACGGTGCAAACTTTTTAGTCCAATTTTATTCGGCGTTTAAAAGCTGGCACAAAACTATTTCTAACGTTAGAAACATAACAACTGACAGCACCATTTAGCCCAAAAACAATAAAGTATTTCAAATTGCGAACCGAAATTTTTTCACAACATGAATTTAAAAAAAAAAAACAAAAGTTATGCTCAGTGTCATCGTAACAAGGTAACTATCCTAAGCCGATTATTTGAAAAAAGAAAACGCGATGTACTGACTAGTCATCGTTGGTTGGCTGGTTCTCTACTACACAATTCCGAAAAAAAACAAACCACAATTTGCCTCTCGCCACAAATACAAGCCCTGTATTAAAAAAAACCGGCAAGTACGTGTCGAACTTTTAGGGTTCCGTACCAAACCGCAAAATTAAGTTGTTTGTAATAGAAAAAATTAAGGAATTTCAACGGAAAAATCTGATTTATCAATATATTGTTATTTGTTAAATATTCGTGATAATGATCCTTATCATCAAATTTCAAGTTCATAGATCAATGAGAAGTTAAAAAATTATTTGGAATATTTTTTTGCAAAAAATGCTGATTTTGGTGGCTTCTAATTCCTTTGTTTTCCAATATTTTATAAAAAAATATATAATATATCTACTAAACGGGTTCTAAACTACGATATCCCACTCAATGAGGCGTGTCAACATTTTTTTAAGGCCCACTGTATCTATATGGGAGCCCCTTATATTTCTATGGGAGCCCCCGTTAAAAACATTTAAAAATATTTTTTGTCAATTTGTATGTCTTTGGGTCAACAAGATGCTTATATGTACTGTGAAAATTTGAAGACTGTCGCTCTAACCGTTTGGCTGTAAAATCCGTGTGACAGACAACGGACAGTTGGACAGAAGGAAAGACAGATGGACACGTGAATTACAGTAATGGGGCTCCGTTTGGACCCTTTGGGTACGGAACCCTAAAAACAAAACGACAGATGTTAAACTTAAACTTAATAAAATTGTAACAACTGTTTATTTAAAAAATAAATAATAGCTTTTTCTCTTGGGACGTGATACTAGCCAGTCAGCGGTCGGCTGGCCCATTCTCTCCTAGGCACACTCGGGAGTCCGGACAACAAGGCATTAAGCGCAAATCCCTTTATCTCGCCGTCCACTCGCGTCGCTCATGCGTGGCATTGCTTCCCTGCGTTGCGGGTGTGAGATGAGCGGGTAGGGAATTGAATCGGGAGTGAAGTTACCTCCAATTTCGCCGAGTATATCAAAGATTAGTTGGGGTGGGTCAGAATTTATAGCTCGAGGAACACAGTTTTGGCTTGATTGGCGATGTATGAGCGAGTCGTTGAAATCCACGTGGAATAGTCGTTGTAGGTTCATTGGCTATGCAGAAAGCTGTATCGGGTTGGAGGTTTGGTTTTTAAGAAGCTTGAGTAACGTCTTTCCTATTTGTACTGTGGAAAGATTTTATGAGGTGCGGCTATGGGAATGGATAAGGAGAGATAGGAAAGATTTTTAAAAAAGAAGCATCAGTTTCTTGACCACAAAATTAATTATTTACCCTGTCAAAAGTCTCAATTTATCTTATGTCAGTCATCTCAGTAACCTTGAAACATTACTATTACATATTTGTACAGTACCCTACTCGGTGGCACAATCAAATCAACGAATTAAAAAGAAATAGCCTATGGCATTCCACGATAACTTTTTATCACTATAGATTAGTACTTCCAAGGATACATTTAAAAACAAACAATTTTACCCTCTATAATTTGTTTATTCGTTTACAATTGATATTATTTGTTCTGTCGTTAATCGCCGCAGTTTTAATGACCCCACCATTGGTCGGTGTATTAACTTACACAGGCTTACTGTACCGTGTGTGGGGAATAACGACATTTTCTGCTATAAGAGTTTTCAGTTGCAGTGGTACAGTAACAGGTATGTTATATTATCAAGTAGTTTTTCAACTAAGATATCGGCTGAATAACCTTTGATGTACATTTTGCGATACGGCATTAAAGCCTCGAAGCCTTGCGAGTAGCTGCGCTTTCCGCTCAAATACATTTTGTTGTTGATACTATTATACAATTAATTAAACAAGCTGTCGGTCTTGAACAAATACGTATTTCATTGGCAAATGCCAATTACATGTCTTTAACATATGTAATTGACCTTTGGCCGTGTTACGTTAAAGTCATCAACATCACATCAGCCGAAAGACGCCCACTAATGGACATATCTGGTGTCCTGAAACACAGGCCACGAGCCTAGCTTAGGCACCAGTCACCCACAATATATACTAACCTACGTTGTGTATCATTGTCGAATCTGACCCATGTAAGATAATTTATGTATATTGTGGTGAGAAATTAAATAAACTTGTTAAATAAAATAAAAATAAAGTTATTATTATAGTCCTAAGCGTCCCCAAGCGTCGCCACATTAACCGGTCCTGTGTATCCCGCATCCAGCGGAACCCAGCAACCTTCACCAGGTCATTGGTCCACCTGGTGGGAGGCCTTCCAACGCAACGTCTTCTGGTTCGCGGTCGCCAATTCAGAACTTTTCTGCCTCATCGGCCATCCGTACTGTGAGCAATGTGCCCTATCCACTGCCACTTAAGTTTGGCAATTCTTCGAGCAATGTCTATAACCCTGGTTCTCTTGCGGATCTCTACATTTCTGATTCGATTACGCAAGAAAACCCTGAGCATAGCCCTCTCCATTGCCTTTTAGGTGACTGTAAGTTATCTGATGAGGCCCATTGTAAGCGACCACGTCTCAGAGCCATAGGTTATCACTAGCAACACACACTGGTCACGTTACGTTACGTTAAAGTAAATGACTTTTGTCTGCTTCAAAAGTTTTTGATATTGACTGATTTATTGACCCTGGCAATCCTAGTAGATGTGAATGTTTGTACCCATGTTTATTAATAAATCACGTCTCAACGGCAGAAAAAAATCGGTGGGGCACATAGGTAGATAGCTTGGATTAGGACATCGATATTTGTATCCCCCTTGTATGCCGAATTAGCGTCTGCTAATTCATTAAGATAATTTTTAGGGTTCCGTACCCAAAGGGTAAAAACGTGACCCTATTACTTAGACTCCGCGGTCCGTCTGTCCGTCTGTCTGTTTGTCTGTCTGTCTATCCGTCTGTCACCGTCACTTCGTCGACAGTTGAAATTTTCACAGATGATGTATTTCTGTTGACGCTATTATAACAAGAAATACTAAAAACAAAAAAAAATATTTAAGTGGGGCTCCCATACAACAAACGTGATTTGTTTGCCGTTTCTTGCGATAACGGTACGTAACGGTGCACCTTTTGTCGACGTTTTATAAGTGCCCATGTAGACCTATGTGAAATGAAAAATAAGAAAATTGATTTTGATTTTAAACCCTTCGTGTGCGAGTCCGACTCGCACTTGGCCGGTTTTTTCCTATCCTCATTCTACAATCACACAGTATCTTTTGTTTACCACATACGTATTATATTTGTCACAATCAGAAAGGGGAGGCTTTTGTGCTAAATATCGACTTAGCGCGAGTCTTAGCGTAGTTGACCCGAACAACATAACGCCATTAGAAGGGGCTGCTACACTATAACTTTAACTAGAGTTAAGAGCGCCTGACTAATGATGGTGGAATTTGCCCACCGCGCTGTGTGTTTGTTAGGCTGTGGACAGAGTACTATGAGTGTAAGATACTAGCTGGGATTCTGATTAAAACAAACAAAATAAAACAATTTTACCAATATATAAAATTAGTTCAGACTAGCTGTGCCCGCGGCTTCGCGTCCGTCAACTGCCTACCCAGGTAGGGTACCTTCCAATTTTTTTTCAAGTGGGAGCTCATGACCAAAACCTTATTCAATCGTTAGATACGATAAACCTTTTTCAGTCCTGAGTACATTTGCCTATTTTATAACAAAAAAAAGGCAATCCAGTTGGGTTTAGGATCATCTTATTACATCATCGCTTACAATCAGGTGAGATAATGGTGTTTGGAATTATTGTTATGGATCCACGTTTCAGGCACTCAGACACAGAGTTAAGTTTGGCATATCTTCAATCCGGTTTTATTATTGGCATGGGGGTATGAATACAGCTTTAGACTCCCAGTTGTTAATGTCATTTAAGCCATGAGGCCACTTGTTACTTAGGCTTATTAGTAAACCGGGCCTAATTCAGCCCTTTAATCGCTGCCCGCGTTTATGAGTCTATGTATATATACCCTCTCTGACTGGGGACAGTTCAGTTATTAGGGTTCAGGCACGCTACCGAATTTAGTTTTGGATAAGCCGATTAGGTTGTGCTAGACAGGCGCTGTGTCATTTGTGTCCTTTAAAGTATATACAAGCACTTTGGAATTATCTAGGAGGAAAGGAGTTAGTTAAAAAGTTAGATTATTAGAACGCTCCAAGACTACAAGACAAGTTATTGCAATATCCTTGAATTTAATATATATATCCTTAAATTAAGTCGAACTTATGCCGCCCTTGACTACTACTATTGCTGAAACTCGACGGGTCGCTGGCCCAATACGCTGAGGAGAAGGCAAACTTATTTGCCTCTCTTTTTGCGGAATCTTCGTCTGATTTTGGGAGCTATATTGTGGGGACAAAGACAAAGACAAATATATTTTATTTCAACTAGGCCACCAAGCGGCACTTTTGAACGTTACATTAAAATGATTCTAAGGTGCATTCGGAAAGTAGCTTGTTATGGAGAAGAATGCACAAGAAACTCCACACTTACACTTTAAAAAAAAAAATGTTTTTTTTTACAATATTTAGGAACACAGGTACATACATTATTAAATTCATATATCAATATTCATATATCAACCCCTATACCACCTACAGACATAAAGTATTAGAAGTACTCACACATGTACTGCGCAGTTATATAATAGATACTAGAAAAACATTAACATCCGAAGCAGTCAAGATATGACCAATCCCAACTGACGGCGTCCGTTCACGAACATGACGCATGAATTGGCACCACCCAGCTCAACCATCATGAAGGGAACCGGATGATCCAACACACGCGCCACCATCAGAGAGACATTTGAGAGAGCATGACACACTCAACGGCCAGGGCACACACAAGTCAACGAACGACGCATAGGTACAGTAAATGGTAGATTTACAGTTGGGTACATAGAACTCACACACGTGCTGTGCAGTTATACAATACTAAGGAAATAGAGTTTATACAATGCAAATATTAATAATTCATACAGTCTTCAGCAGGTCCAACAATACTTCAAAACAATAATGTTCTGCATATCACTTGTTATTGCGCCCTAGTGGTTGTGGATTGTGGAGCAGGACTAGCATTGAGCCAAGCATTTTTATCAGTGATGTAATCCCCCAACTTATAATATGCCAGCCTACATAGTGTGCGTTTTATACAGGTTTTAAACTTCGTCTCATTCAATTCAAGAATGTGGGGAGGAATTTTATTGTAACATTTTGTACAGTACCCCATGAAAGATGAGGCTACTTTAGCCAGTCTGAAACCTGGTTGAACTAATTGGTCCCTATTTCTAGTAACGTAATTATGTCTGTCGCCGTTTTTACTAAAAAGATGTAAATTTTTTCTCACGTACATGATGTTTTCATAAATATATTGACAAGGAACCGTCATGATGTTAATGTCCTTAAACAGTTCCCTTAGAGAATCGCGCCGGCGAAGATTATATATTGCTCTGACGGCTCGTTTTTGCAGAATAAAAATTGACTCAATGTCTGCAGCCCTTCCCCATAGTAGGATACCGTAAGACATTATACTATGAAAATAACTAAAATAGACTAGTCTCGCGGTATCCACATCGGTTAACCGACGAATCTTTCCAACAGCATACGCTGCCGATCTCAGCCGCCCTGCAAGGGATACTAAATGAGGACCCCATTGCAAACCTGAGTCCAGCGTGATCCCCAGGAAAACCGTTTTATCGACGAATTCTAGCTTCTCCTTGTTTAATATAATGTCACAATCAGTACTTTTGACATTCGGCAAGGAAAATTTTACGCACTTGGTTTTATTACCATTTAAAACTAAATTATTGGCAGTGAACCAATCCTGAACCTGCCGTAGCGCGTTATTTACGTCGTCAACCCGACTAGTACGTCTATTTATTTAAAAAATTAAAGATGTGTCATCAGCAAATAACACCATGTTTAGTTTGTTTTCCAATAAACGGGGTAAATCGTTTATGTATATTAAAAATAAGAAAGGACCTAAAATTGAGCCCTGGGGTACCCCCATTTTTACGTTTAACCCCGACGAATTCACACCGTTTATTTGAACTAATTGCTGTCTATCATTTAAATAAGATTTAACCAAACTTAACGCAGATTGACCTAGCCCGTAATGCTCAAGTTTCAGAAGTAATGTTTCATGATTAACGCAATCAAACGCCTTCGACAGGTCGCAGAAGATACCTATGGCATTCTGCGACTCTTCCCACGCATTAAAGATGTGTTTCAATGAATGACACCAGCGTCAGTTGTACAACGTCCTCTGGTGAAACTATACTGTTTATGGGGGTTTTAATTTGTTTTTTTTTTTTGAACCCATCATGTCGTGTATCAAAATGAAGGGTTTTAATGGTGATTAAATAACATCAAGAAGAAATATAAACCACTTATATGTTTAATATTCATTCGCCAATTATCAACTAAAAAGTTGTAAATAAAGAAAATTATTACAATAAAAAAATCCGACATATATATTAGCGAGCTGGCTGACCATAACTATAAAATTCTTCTACTGCACAGCATGATTTTCTTCTCGTTTACATATTTTAGTTCACTTAAGCAGTCGGGTTTTTGAATTTATTAACTTTTTGTTTCTCTTATTTTGATTTTGAATCCCAAAAATATTTACCTGCTTATCATCTCATCGTACCTGATTTGAAATAAAAAAAAAGTTGTTCGCCCCTATTGTCACCAGTGACTTTGATGTTTGAATCTGAACTTTTAAATCAAATTCCACGATTTGATTCAAAGTTCTCAGAAACTTCTGCTTTTAAAACCACACTTGATTTAGACTATTGAAATGTAAATTCAATGTTTGAGGCTGATTGTGATGTGAAGGTTATATTTTATTGATATATTGATTTGTGATTATATTTTTTAAATAAGAATGGAATATATTTGAATTCAGATTTACTGCTATTGAGGCATTTTGAAAACAAGCTTTGTTAACGGGAAGGTAATCAACACAGATTACCGAGACCACTGGTAGACACGGCACTATCAATACTTTCCATACAAACCAAGACAAGTCAGTGAGTTTTGGCATAGAAGTTGACGGTTCGTGGCAATTCTGTCTGTGGCTACGATATCTAAACTTGTGCTTACGGCAAAGATTAGTACTTTTTAGTAATGGCGTCGCTTCATCTTCTTTTCGTGTGAGGATGTGGCCACCTCTGGTGTCCTCTGGGATCCCCATAGGTTTCTGACTTGGTTAATGGCATCGCAAGGCACTGTCTGCACGGCTATTTCCGTTTATGTGGTAATTTATTAGATTTTCCTCAAACTTTGAATCTACACTCAAACAGATGCATGGCAGAATTGAAAAAAAAGACGGGCTGCACCGACCCCAAATAAATCGAGATAATATTCTTATAGGGTTGACCTTATATAAAATTTATCCGAAAGAAACGAAGATACTGTGGCAAGAGTTTCAATCCATAACGATTTATTTGAAAGAATATTTCAAGGGCACACAGATCATTACCCTCGTTTTTTACTTTCCACCCTAAATCTTTTTCACAAACCAATAACTCATACCTCCGACACAATCAGAATCATACCCCATTTGTTTTCATAAATAAGAAAAATGCTCAACTCGGAGCAAATAGGGGTGGGATTAGGAACAATGCTCAACCTCATAAACGGGACAAATAATATCGGACGTAAATCATGTAGGTAGGTCGGATCTGTCACATCCGTGCTGGTCGGTGGACTGCGCAATTAATTCGGTTCTCATAAACTTGTTCGGTCGAATGTCGGATACATTTGTTGTTTTATTGCGTATCGGGAGTTGGATGTTATTGATATAGTGGGAGATGTTGGTAGTGTTATGTTTTTCTATTGTAGTCAAGTGTCGAACTTGCTGAAACTTGTTAGCTTTCAAGTTCGTTTATGCAGGTGTTTTTATTCGAGCCACTGTGGCGTCTGAAATCATTGATGCCAACGTCATGTTTTTTTATGTACAACCCATGTAAATGTTTCTTTTTTAATTTAGCGTCGTGACAATGGGCTGATAAAAATGAATGCAACATGTGAAATAAGGAATGAGGGATACTGCAAAGGTCTTCGCAGACAGGTTTGACGTGACAATACGAACTCATGTTTTCTAGGAATATTTATCAATGGAAAGAGTTCGCATTGTCGTTCAAAACCTTTTCTCAGATTGGTTGTTCATGCCCATGAAATTTAATTTTCCTGCGTTAGAGGTAACAATATTAATCTGGTTTTCATAGCTGGTCCTGCTGGCTTCAAATCCGTCCAATGTTATTTGTTAACCGCCCGAAGGTCTAACGTCCCGTAATCGGTTTTACGTCACAACTTTTGGAATGCCGTGTGAAATGTTGACAATCTGTATTCTGAACATTGAGGTAGGTTTCAGGGGAGTGGGGCAAGGGAAATGACGTTGAAAAGGATGTGAGGGATTTGATAAGTTGAAAGCCAAATGTTTGTTAAATACACTTTAAAGAATGAAAGAAAGAAAAAATATATTTATTTGTGATTCACAGAGGAACAGAAAAGAAAAAAACAAAAATTAATATATGAAAATTAAAAATTAAAGAAAGAACCCTGCGAGATCAAAAAGGAACAATAATAAATAACGAATATTTCTAATAATAGCTTTCAATGCTGTCAACTGCTAGAAATCTTTGGATCTCTAATTCCATAATATTATTATTTTTGTCTGAACACACATTGTGGTGGACCAAGTTGAAGATGGAGCTTACCGAAAAGACTGACCCACAATAGCAAGACAGTATTGTGTGGAAAAGAGGTCATTGCCTGGCTGTGGAACAATGTAGATTAGTTCTCGACCTGAGACGCATAAGGTTACATTAGAGTTACATTAATCTGTCTTGATTCAGCCTGTATTGTTTTGTCTCTCCATACTAATAAAATTGTGCGTGTGTCTTCCATAGCAATCCTCAAATACGTCCACGTTTTTATCATTCATATCTAACCATCTCCATCATCGGACTACAAGACGTACGGCGATGCGTCATCGGTACATGGTGGACATCCCACCCATACGCACCAAACGTTTTGGGAATACTTTCATTATGCGTACAGCTAAGGAGTGGAATTCCCTGCCGGAGTCTGTATTTCCTGATAGCTACAACCTGGGAGTCTTTAAGTCAAGAGTGAATAGGTTTCTTCTAGGTAAGCGTGCTACATCGTCGACCACATCATCACTTACCATCAGGTGAGATAGTGGTCAAGCGCAAGCCTATCAATAAAAAAAAAAAAAAAAAAAAAAAAAAACAAAGTATTCAAATCACAGCCGCAAAACAAAAGGTCAGGCCAGGTCCATCCAATTTAAACAAAGACCCCAAGGACTCTTAAATCAGATTCGTAATTTTAATAAGTTAATTAAGAAGGGCCCACGCCCTATCAGACATTTGATAAATCGTAATTACTAAAAACAAAATTACCTATTCCTCGCGGTACGATGAACAATATTTCAAAAACAATTTCTGCTGTCGGAAATAGGAATGGCGGGAGAACAGTGGCCCGATTAATGATGGCTTTGTTCCAGTTTACAAACTACAGTCACAGAATAGATGGAGACAGAAGGTCAGTAAACAAAGAGTGAAAATGCACGCACACAAAGACACGCTTCACGTGTAGTAAGTGCAAGCGCTCTAAGTGGCCCTAAAGCGAGTTTTTCTACTTACTATCTCGACAACGTAACCGTCAATTTGTATTGAAACTGGATAAGCGCAGTCCAGTAACACTACAGTGAAACACATCCACACAACTTGATAAGTTTACGTTTAAGCTGTCTTGAATTCCATAATGAAATTAATCAGAAAAGATTAGCGGAGGAGTCAGGGAAAACGTTACTTTCACTTCTTACCATATTATTATCAAGCAGGAGACACAAATGAGCTAACAACATAGGCAAAAAGGGATCTTTACTGCTGTGATAAGCCCTGATACAGTCAATTTGAGATCTGCTTATGTACGCGTTTGTGTGTGCGTACACGTGTTTTCACTCGTTATAAGAAGCCGAGTGAGCTGACCTTCTGTTCTAATCTATTCTGTGTTAGTTCTCCAGTATTTCAAGTTCTTATTAATGGACTTAAAACTTCAGGTGGACGTCGCGGTTCATGCTCCAGTAGAAAGCACCTTGGGGTGCATAAAGACATATTTTACAGAAGATTTATTTTGGAACTATTCTTTTGAGTGAGGAAAGTAATGGCGCAAAGAATTGTTGCGGGACTGTTTGTCAACTTTCTTTGAACAAATGCACGAATTTTTAATGTATGAAACGTATTTTGAAACAAACAACTTTGTTGATGATTAATGGTTTGTTTGTTTGTTTAATATTCATATAAATTTTCACGCTATAGATGAGTGCCATATTTTTTAGCCTGGAAAATTCAAGGTTTCTGTAGAATAGGCCACAAGAGCAAAGCCGCGGTAAAAATCTAATTTTATAATATTAGGAAAAATATGACCTCAATCAACCGATTTGTTCCATTTACTAACCAAGCCCCAGTAACAAGGTTAAGTAAATATTTACCGAAGACTTTGTTTTCCACAAAGAAACTCTATCGAAATTCCGTTTTCTAGGTTAATTAATTTAAATATTTTGAGTTGATTGAGGATTTTTGGTTTTGAATTTATTGGGACTATTAATAATGAGCCTCCTCCGTGCCTCGGGAAACATATGAAGCTGTGGGTACTGGATTTAATTTGTAGATTCATGAGAGTAGTTACGGGTAGTCAGACGCCACGCAATTTGATAAAATCAAAATCAAATAGTTTATTTCAAATAAACCTTAGAGGTACTTTTAAATTGTCAAAAAAGAAATGATGTATCTAGTTGCAAATTCACAAGCGTCAGTAGTCTCAATGGAGAAGAATTTACAAGAAACTCCATGGACACTCTTTTCCATCAGTTTTTAGGGTTCCGAAGTCAACAAGGAACCCTTATAGTTTCGCTCTGTCCGTCTGTCCGTCCGCAGCTTAGCTCAGAGAATCTAAGTACTAGAAAGCTATAATTTGGCAAGTATATACATATTAATAATTGCGACAAAGTGGTAACATGAAATCATGAAAAATATTTTTTTTTCGGGTACCTCCCATAGACGTAAAGTGGGGATGTATTTTTTTTTTCTCATCTATCCCATGGTGTGTAGTATCGTTGGATAGGCCATTCAAAAATATTATGGGTTTGTTAAAACTGTTTTTAGATTCAGAGATTCGTTTGCGTAAAATTAAGCTTTAAGTTGCAAAAACGAAATTATAAGAAAAATTATCACGGATAACAAGGCTTTACAAGTTTACGAGTAATTGTCGACCAACTTATAAAATGTACTTGGAACAGTAAAAATTTTGTACAAATGCCATTGAAAAATTACTTAAATAAAGTTGATAGCTTTGTAAAACAGAGTAAATATAATGCTTACGAACCATATAAAAATATACAAAAATTAAATCATAACAGGCTTTACAAGTTTACGAGTACTAGTCGACCAACTAACAAAATGTACTTGGCACAGTTAAATTTTTGTACAAATGACTTTAAAAATTACTTAAAAAACGTTGTTAGCTGTGTAAAACAGATAGTAAATATATGCTTATGAACCATGTAAAAATATACAAAAATAAAATCATAACATCCTTAATAATAATGATTTCTAAATTAATAATGTTTAAGCTCAAATAACGCATTGGAGTGGCCGGAGTCGTTGACAGTACCAGTCCGTAGTCCATACGGCACATGCGCGCGGCGGAGTCTATTTTGTGTTAGTGCAGAAGTATTTTCGACGTTTTGTAATTAAAACGTAAATGTAATATGCCTACCCAAGATGATGGTCAAATTAGATTCGATTTCGAAGCAAATTACTTATTTTCCTTTGCCAATATCCTTCTATAAAGTCAATATTCGACCCGACTTCATCTCTAATTGAGTAGCGTAAAACTATCCAGAATGAAATAGTGAATACGGCAGATTAGAGGATTCACCTCTAATCTGCGGTATTAGAGGAGATTAGAGGTGACATACGATTTTTTTCTAATTCCGAAAGAGAAAGAAACAAGGAGCATCCACGCAAGGATCCAGGAACGAACTATACCATTCCCCGTGGCTCTAACGCGCGTTCGTATCGGCTCCTTTCGCAATTCGCACCCGCTACCACCGCGGAAAAATAGATAATATTTTTCTAACTTTAGTTGCGAAGTTGGATTTTATAACTCCTTCTCCAGTTACCAGTTAGTCCTTATTTAGTTTAAGTCAAGAGTGAATAGATTACATCTAGGCAAGCGTGCTTCACCGTAGACCACATCATCGCTTACCATCAGGCGAGATAGTGGTCAAACGAGAGAATATAGATTAAAAAGAACATCATCCTTCCGGACCATTCTACACAGTAGGCTATGCAGATGACATAGCAATAATGGTCAATGGTAAATTCCCGAACATAGTGTCTGGATTATTACAACAGGCATTGAGGATGACGGAGGAATGGTGTACAAAGAACCACCTCTCTATCAACCCAAGCAAAGCAGTCATTATTCCATTCACGAGGAAGAGACAACTAGAAAACCTAGGAGAGCTCTCCCTCAATGGAATAAAGCTGCCCTGGTCCACCGAAGTTAAATATCTGGGTGTAACGCTTGATAAAGAACTCAGGTGGAAAACTCATGTGGAAAATATAACGACAAAGGCCTTACGAGTGTTCGGCATGTGTCGTTCCACCTACGGTAAAACTTGGGGGCTAAAGCCCAAAGTGATACGATGGCTGTACCGGACAATGATAATACCTATTATCACATACGGAAGCATAGTGTGGTGGCCTAGAACAAAGCTTGCTTCGTGCAAAGCGCCACTCACCAGGTTACAAAGAACAGTGTGTCTCGGCATCACGGGTGCTTTCAGGACAACACCTACGGCAGCGATTGAGAGATACCTCAATATCCCTCCTCTGCATATGATGGTTGAATTCGAGGCAAGGAAGGCATTACATCGTCTTGCTATTGCTGGACTGTGGGATGCCTCCAAGCCAAAGACTAACCATACAAAGTTTGATGAGAATGAAGGCCTGGATCGGGTAACAAGCATGTTATCCGATAAAATGCAACCTATATTTGTGTTTCAAAGGTCTTTTAAGGTCCAAATCCCTACAATAGAGGACTGGAAGAAGGGACTCGATCCACCAGAACAAAACAGTCTGGTGTGGTACACTGATGGATCCAAAATGGAATCAGGTACAGGAGCGGGCATATACGCAAAAGGTTACAAATGTAGCAAAAGCTTAGGGAAGATGGCAACTGTATTCCAAGCGGAAACATTTGCCATAATAACCTGTGCTCAAGAGAATATAGATAGAGGAACCAGAGGTAAATCCATATATATTCTTAGTGACAGTCAGGCTGCAATTAAAGCCATGGCATCCTACAAAGTGGACTCCGGGCTTATTCTGGATGCTATCCAAGCCCTAAACAGGCTTGGGAAGCACAACAGGGTAAGACTGATGTGGGTCCCTGGACACAAAGGAATCCATGGTAACGAAGTGGCTGATGAACTGGCAAGAGAGGGCTCAGCAAATGACTTTGTGGGTCCAGAACCATGTGTAGGCATTTCGACGTGTCTCGTAAAAGCCGCATTTAGGGAGTTTGCAGATCACAGACAACGAACTTATTGGCTGTCTAATACCGGTCTGCAACACTCCAAGAAATTCCTAGGCTCTACGTTCAGAGCCCGGGAATGCATTTGGAACATGAGCAGGGGGCAAATCCGCTACCTGCTAGGGGCCTTTACTGGGCACTTTGGAACCAACGACATGCTCATGAAGATGGGTCTAACCGCGACACCAATGTGCAGGTTGTGTGGGGAACATACGGAACGCATGGAGCACCTTCTGTGCACATGCGATGCACTGGCTGGTAAGCGAATGAGTCTACTAGGGGATGGATATCCAAAACCAGAAGACTATAGGCTCATATCTCCTAGTCTCGTTGTAAAACTCATGAAAACAGTTTTCAACGAGATTGGGGATGAGTAAGTTATCTAGGGGACCACAATAGATCCCAATGGGTCGAAGTGTCCGAGATATTTCTCGGCCCCTCCATAAGATAAGATAAGATAAGACATCATCCTTTGTGGGCCCGTTTTTAGACATTGTGAGTCGCTTCTAATGTTCATGTAACAACAACAAAACCCTCTTTTTAGTCCGCATTATTATGCAACTTCGGAACCCTATTACTGCGCGTGGCCCGACACGCACTTGGCCGGTTTTTTTATTGCAAGTATTTGGTGACATCATTCTTGTTGAAAAAATACATATTATATGTGAGAACGATGTAAGTCTAGAGTGACAAACAATTTAAAATAATACAATAACAGGCCGAGGCAGCCAAGTTATGATCAATGCAATCCCAACTGATGGCGTCCGTTCACGAATATGTCGCATGGATCGGCACCACTCAGCTCAACCACCAGATCGGTACCAGACTTGTTACTGGGTTCTGGATGTCAGATAGGCAGTCACTCCATGTAAATTACTGGTATTCAACTGCATCTGGTTTGACTGGAAGCCGTTCACAACATAGTTGGGAAAAGGCTAATTGATAATAATATGAATTGATTGATCGTGAACTCTATTATCCATACGTAGATTCTCAATCGGTCCGTTGTGTGCGATGATGTGGTCGACGATGAAGTTTAGTTTAATTTGCCTATAGTTTCGGATTAATTATTAATTGTTCATAAAGTTTTAATCTTTCACTCTAATAACCAATTCTAGAAAACAAAAGTAAGTTCTTAATAAGTTTCAGTTTGACGAACCTAACCCCTAGGATTAATTGAGCAATAAGTACGTTTCAACTAACTTCATAGTTTTGGTGAGAAAAAATAAAATAGTTTGACTAGTTGTCGCAAGAGTTATTGCTCATGAGGTCCTGGGTTTTAAATCAAGGTTGGATAAAGTGTTATTGGTTTTAGGGTTCCGTACTCGAAGGGTTTAAACGGAGCTCTATTGCTGTCACTCACGTGTCTGTTTGTCTGTCCGTCTGTACGTCGTGTGTCACACGGATTTTACAGCCAAAAAGCATTTAAGCATCTTGTTGACCTAAAGCCATGCAAATTGACAATTTTTTTTCATCTTTTTAACGGACATACGGAGGTAAAGTGGAGCGTGAATTTTTTTTTTGTCTTATCCCATCGATCTCGTTAAGTAGATGACCTATGAACTTGAAGTTTGATGCTAATGTTTATTATTACGAATAGTTTACTAAAAAATACCAATATAAATCAGATCAGACCAACTTAATTTTGCAGTTTGGTATGGAACCCTAACCCTCTGTTTGCCTGCCTGCCTGCCTGCCCGCCCGAGAACTATGCGATATTGGTACGGACCCTTCGTGCGCGAGTCCGATTCGCACTTGGCCAGTTTTTTCTATAACTTTATTTTGCGGTTTGGTATGGAACACTAAATGTGCGAAGTCCGAAACGCACTTGGCCGGGTTTTTTTATTTGGATTTTCTCAGAAACAACCCAGTCAACCAAATCTAGATTTGTGCCCGGTTAAAGGCAATAAGCAAGACCCCTATAAGGTACTATAGCGATGTGAAGATGTTCTCACAACCTTGCCTAATTCTCCATGATATACGGCTGCCTTTATGAATATATTCTATCAATCAAAGAAGACGGTTTGAGGATCCATCCATAAAGAAATTAATATGTTTTTCATCCTAATAACATGAACATACTAAGTGATATAAGCTTAGTTGATTGATGAATTGATACAAAAACAAAGGATATACACAAAAACATACAAATTACCAATTTGCCCATCCATCAACGCAGAAAAAGTGGTCTATCTAAGACTATATCTAAACGTACAATACCTACAACTATGCAAATAAATAAAATGGAAGTGTCCGTTTGTAATGTCAAAATAACAGCTTTTATGGCAGCGTGTATGGCATGTGTTACATATACCACAAAATATTTTTTTTTTTTTTTTATCCGTTTCTTTGTCTGTTTGTTCCGGTTAATCTCTAAAACGGCTAGAACAGTTTTGATGAACTTTCACTGCCAGATAGCTGGTGCTATAAGCAGTAACCACTGCACACTTGTATTGTATTTTAGAAAAAGAAAAAAAATAGGATTCGGCGCAAATTAATAAAAACCTGTGATTCGAAGGAGAAGATGAAGTCGCCGGCAAAGCCTAGCAATAAAAATATAGATCATATTATAGCCCACTATTTCAACAAGGAAATCCTACTAAATACTGTACTAACTTAATAAATAAAGCAAACTAAGCATTATTAGTAACTGCGGGGAAAATAATTTGCCGTCCCGAGGGAAACTGGGATATCTTAAAGAGAATTATCTGTAACATAATGAATCATATTACGATGCCATGGAGTGTAGAAGTTAGGACATGCCTAGTGAGTAATTTATGTACTCACAGAAAACACTTAATAGAGAGAAGAATAAATACAGATAGAAGAACAGCACCGTGATTGCTTAAGTGAATTCGGTAAGGCAAACGATTTGATCCCACTATACGACAGTCCAATTCTCTTTAAATAATTAGGTAGGTACAGTCAAGGGTCAAAAGTGCAGTCATACTCTCCCAAAACTCAAATGGCTAGTTTTTGTAGAAGAAGTTCAATTATCCACAAGTGATTTAATATTTTGTATAGAAATTAAAGTATAGTTTATTCGTACTAACCGCGACAAGTTGAAATTCTGCTGCCTACAAAAAAATGTTTTTTCTGTTTTGGTGTGGAGTGTGACTGCAATTTTGACCCTTATAGGTACTATAAAATATTGCTATAAAATATTGGACGCTTTCGTTAGTGAAAATACTATTTACTAAAGAATCCTAATTATTCAAAGAGTAGTAGTCATACTCTTTAATCGGGTCAAATCCTTTGCCTTGCCGAACTCACTTACGCAATTTCGCTGCAGTATTTTCTTTTCCATCAATACATCCATACCATTTAATTCTTTAGCTAGGAAATTTGACATCAGTTTTGCTATCGGGTATCGTGGTACTAAATTTTAGTCGGCAGATGAATAGTCGTATCATGTACAATACGGTAGGTACTCTGCTGCATCTGCTTACATCGGCAGCCGAACCCAACATAGTTGATTAAGGGCTAAGTGGATTCATTGGCCTCAGATAAAGTGGCCTCTCTGTGATTTCACAGAGTGTAGAAAATTCTTTCACTGTTATGAAGCTACACTGTTGCTGAGTCTCATAGGCTATTTTTAATCCCTGAAAAAGAACACGGTTCCTGTGAGCCAGTGGTTAAAATTGAGTACCTAATTAACACATTGAGTTCTAAAATCGCCAACACTTTTTGAGCGAACGTGATGATCAATGCTTGTGCCTTCTCTGTGTGAAAAGAGGCTTTTGCATCGCACTTTAACAGGCTGGTATTAATTGGGTTTTGCATATGAAAAAAAAATTACTTAAGGGCGGTTACGCACTACACGTCCGTGTCCGTGATCCGTGCCTATGATTTGAGTTGTGAGTTCGAAATGTTCTGAATTATGACGGATAGAGTTGGGATGTAGTGCGTAAGCTTCCCTACAAGAAATACTGCGGCTACTTCGGAACCAAAATTTCAAGGATACGGATCGGATTTAGTGCGGAACTGCCCTAAAATTAGTTTAAAATACTGATTAGAAGATTTTAGTAAAGTTTATTTTACTAAAATCTTCAATTGGCAGTTGAAGTATAACAACAAAAGAAGACAAAAATCCTCCATTTATGACAATATTTTATAAACAAAGATGGCGGATTTTGGTCTTCTTTATTTAGTTTTGTGATTTTTTTTTATTTTGCTTTAAATGGACCAACAGTAATCCTGCAAATTGGATTTATAGCATTTTTTTTTATTTCGGCCTTCAAAATGCATTAAATCTTGGTGAAAATCTCTCCCAGCTTCAACCTGATTTGATTAATTTGAAAATAACTTTTCACATTAAATTCGAATTCAATTTGTTTTGACATTTTTTTATAAATAATTCTGAATACAGTTAGTAGCAAAAATTGATTCTGCTGCTTTTACTTTTGATGGCAGTGCCTACACACTCAAAGCCTCTACTCTACCTGTGGTGTTAGCGATTCTAAGAAGCACTTCAACAAACCAATCAGGTTATATCCTGAACATTTGAAATGATACAATTAACATATGAATGAATTTCCCGGCAAGAAAGGCAGACATGTGACCAAATTATGTGACGAATAAATATTCAACTCTACCTATGGCAATGTAGAAGGTACCTCATACTTCATTTTACCAGATATGTTGTTTTCAATTACAATAAACATACGTTTTGAAACTCTGTCGGGTACAGACGGATTTTGAACATATGAAGCAATGAATGAAAGCAAAGCACACGTATACCATTCTTTGAAGTTACTCAATTAGGGTGCTGGTATAATTAAAGTATAATTTCTCAAACCTACCTAGCTGGCCCGGCTTTAATACAATAGCGAAAATATTGGGCTGCGAACTCTAAAGGTCTATCTACACATATCCGGGCCTTGCCCGGGACGTGGACGGGAACTTCGACTAGGAACTTCCTAATGGAAGAAAACTTTTTCATAAAAAATATAAACTGTCTTCTAAAGCAAGACACTAAAGAGAGCAAAAATAACGTTAGTGAAAGAAAAAATATTTTTCTCTTGTTAGTAATAATAATAATAATAAATGGCTGTTCTGGATTCGCAGTTGTCAAACTATTTTGATAACTGCGCAGACCTCACTGATGCACATTCGATCATGTACTGCGCGGCGGTAGCGGCATGTCGTGTAGTCCACGTTAAATTTGCAGATGACAGGGCTACACGACCTAAACCAGCCGTGCAGGCTTGGCAGTGCAGGATCGAACGTCGTATTGGTGGGGCCAGAACACTCATCGGCAAACTAATTTGTTTCAGGGAGGGTAATAATCGCCCAAGAGTGATGCGCTTTGTGAGACGGGCGTTTTCGGGGACTGATGTCAGTCCCCGAGACTATATATACCATATCACAGAGCGCATCGACTTCCTGAAACAAAAAGTGTTTGCATGGGCAAACCGTATTCGGAGTGGAGCGATACACCCAGAATCGTACATTCCAAAGTAATGAAAGGTGGGTTTATCGTGCTTGGGAGCGACCCGACCAAGGTGTGACTGATACGTGCCTGCCGGATGATGACGCTATGTGTTAATTCTGGCGCAGCATCTGGTCGGTGCCTGTCAGTCACAACGAAGGTGAATGGACTCGGGAGGTCGAACGAGCGTGCGATCCAATACAAGAAATGGGGGCTATCACGATCAGCCCCCAAGATGTAGCCCGTGCAGTCCGTCCGTTGCCGAACTGGAAATCCCCAGGGCCGGACGGGCTGCACAACTTTTGTATCAAGTGGCTACAAAGGTCGCACGCTCTTTTGGCATCTCAGTACCAGGCAGCCTTGGAGTCTGGTTCGCTACCCAAGTTCCTTACAACAGGAATAACCCACCTGCTCCACAAGTCTGGTAGCACCGCGGAACCCAAAAAATATAGACCTATTACATGTTTACCAACGGTTTATAAGGTTCTTACATCCATTTTGAGAGTTAAAATTAATAAACACGTCGACGATAACTCGATCATGTCGGTCTCTCAGAATGGATGTAGGAACGGGTCCCGCGGTACTAAGGAGCTACTCCTTATTGATATGGCCATTAGCCAACAGGTTCGGCGTTCCCGAAAGGATCTGTCGACATGTTGGATAGATTATAAGAAGGCCTATGACTCGGTGCCTCATACATGGCTCATGAGGATGCTAGAATTGTATAAAATAGATACACCTCTACGCACCTTCCTGAAATCGTGTATGGGGCAATGGAGCACAGTCCTTCGCTATCCAGGATGTCGAAATATCCAGAGGAATAGCGAACCTGTAAGGATCGAGCGAGGTATATTCCAGGGCGATAGTTTAAGTCCACTTTGGTTTTGTCTAGCCTTGAATCCTTTAAGCATGTTGCTGGAGAATTCAGGGCTAGGATATCGGTTGAGGAGAGGTGGTCAGGTTATATCTCACCTCCTTTATATGGATGACCTGAAGCTCTTTGCCCCCAGCAATCTTAAGCTGATGGAGCTACTGAAGGTAACTGAAACTTTTAGTAGCGCCATCAGGATGGAGTTTGGTGTGGACAAACGTGCGGTCATGCATGTAAAGCGAGGGGAGATTGTGGAATCCGTGGGAATTCAACTCGCGGATTCCATAAACCTGAGATCCCTCTCTCCAAACGAAACCTATAAGTATTTGGGTATGTCGGAAGCGTTAGGTATCAGCACTACTGACATGAAGCAATCGTTGAAGGAACGCTTCTTTGGCCGCCTGAAGAAAGTATTCAATAGCTTTCTTTCGGGCGGAAACAAGGTGTGCGCTTTCAACGGTTGGGTCATGCCGGTATTGATGTACTCTTTCGGCATACTCAAATGGACTCAAACCGAACTCGACGCCCTGGATAGGCGGGTCCGAACATTGCTGACTGCATATCGAATGCATCACCCACGATAGTCGATCATGAGATTGTATATCCCGAAGAAGTGTGGAGGCCGAGGCTTTTTAAATGCCAAAAACCTCCACAACCGTGAGATATGCAATCTCAGAGAATATTTTCTACACGCCGACGTGGGTATGTATCGAGATGTAGTCATTCATCATTAGACTTAAAAAATACTGAATACATTAAAAAATTAAATCTATCAAAGCCAAAATTAAACTGTCAGCAACATTGTCATAACGATATTAAAACATGTCATGTCACAAAAGTATAAAAAATAAAAATGTCAGGGTCATAAAAATTGATAAAATAAAATAATAAAATTGAAAGCAATTAAAAATGTCTAAAAGAAAAATAAAAATAATAAAATACATTTAAAGATTCGCCTGCCCCACGCCCGATACACGGGTACATGTAAGGACTGCCAGTGCTGCATAAATGGCCCGTCCAACCTGTCGGCAACGATGGCAAGGAGACTGTTGCCGCTGCCCCGCAATCTACTCACTATCGAGGTCGCCCTCTTGCGCATGCTGGCATAAAAACAGTCAACGCGGACACTAGCGAACATTCCCGATGCGCTGCAGCTGCGTGGCAGCCGCAGCAGCGCCCTCAGAGCGTTATTGTATTGAACGCGGAGAGCGCTGTTGGATTTCTTCAAATATGACACCCACAGACTACTCGTATAAAAAGATGTGCAGTAGGCTCGAAACAAGGTGATCTTTACTTCCTTGGAGCTACGAGCAAACCTGCGGGCAATCATATTCGCCCTCACCGACAGCGCCCTCCTTTCTCGCTCGATAACAGCGTCGTCCTTCAGGTCGGACGTCACAATATGGCCCAGATACTTAAAACTATGTACCCGCTCCAAGTGTACCCCGCACAGTCTTACTGGTGGAACCTGCGACGGACACTTGGAACCCGAATTGAAGACCATAAGCTCGCTCTTTTTAACGTTATATTTTAGGCCATGTCTATGAGCGTACGTTTCACAAATGCTTATGAGCTCCCTGAGTCCCTCAATTGACGCGCTCAGCAGCACCATGTCATCAGCGTAGCTAATGTTGTTAAAGCAAACATCATCAACATGGCATACAACATGGCGGCTGCTGAGCTCGGCAACAAGCTCATCGATGTACAGATTGAAGAGCGTTGGTGAGCTCAATCCCCCCTGCCTCACCCCGCACTCCAACCTATACGAGTCCGACAGAGCTCCCGACCATTTCACGTTATTGACCTGGTTCCCGTACCAGTGCTGGAAGATTTTTACAATTTCAGGCGAAACTTGCCTATCTAATAACTTTTTGCACAGCACTTTGTACGAAACCAGATCAAACGCCCTGGACAGATCAAGAAAGCAGGCGTAAACAGGCGTGTTCCGATCCGTGTTATATCTGACAGCATGCTTTAGACTCAGTATAGCACTTTCTGTGGACAATTTGGGCCTGAACCCAAACTGGTTATCGTGCAAAGTGATTGTTTTATTTAACTGAGCATTAAGCATGCTGTGAAATACCTTCGCGATAACTGTCGCTAATGAGATCGGCCTTTAGTTGTTTCTATCTGATATGTCACCTGTTTTATTTTTGACAATTGGTATTACGACCGTCCTCATCAGCTCATCAGGCAAATACGAATGGCGCAGGCAGAACGTGAACAGCATGGCCAAAACACGTGGCAGGTGGGGACCTGCATGCTGTAGGTGCTCGATGCTGAGTCCGTCATGGCCTGGAGACTTACCCCTGGTCATGCCCCTTATGGTCTTGGCTAAGTCTGCAGCTGAGAACTTAACTCTAGGTTCCAGGACAGTACACTGCGACTCGGCATCGATCACCTCAGAGGGTGGAATACTGCTTGGCTCGATACAAAAGTGGGACTTAAAAACATTAGCAATATCCCTTTCAGCAGACACGCCATCGACGCTCACCGGCAAACCAGGCCTAAGGTTGTGCTTCTTTGTAGACTTCCAGAAGCTCCGTCTTTTTTAGTGTGCGACTCGTCTAGGATGTCCATCTGGATTTGGTCTTGGTGATTCTGGCACCACTTTAATTTAGATTTAAAGATCCTACGAGTGTCACACATTTCCTCATAAATCACTCCAGACGTAGGTTTGGCACAACAAAGCCACTCATTTAACTTTAGCCTAGCGTACGAGTGAGCTTCGCTGACGTGCTTAATCCAACCCACCACGCGCTTCGGCCTCCTACCAAAGACTCGCGGCTCCCTGCTAGCAACGGCGGCCTACCTTAGAGCGGATACCACATCCCGATACAGGCAGTCAATTATTTTATTGTGGTCCGAATCACTACACATGCGATCACAACAATTGGACAATACGCGAGGGAAGTCAATATTTCGCAATCGACGATGACACTCCTGTCCGTAGGTGTAGATAGTGTTCAATGTTAACCTTTGAACATCGAATCAGCACTTGGCCCGGCGACGACTACACGAGCGGCCTAGTTAAAATAATGACTGAGTTGCATCTTACACGCATGAAACACATACAACTTTGTATAATAGTGTGTATTAAGTTAAATTAGTATATAAGCTGTACATCTTGTAAAATAAAGCAGATTTGAATTTTATATTCTTGTCTCATTACCCCTCACTGTGGCCAAGACACCTTTAGCCATCTCTGATCAGTCCCGTGAGTCTGCGGGCTGGCAGTGAGTTTATCCTTCCCGAACCTGGACATCCTGTCTACTATCCGTCTGTAACCTTAGGTCGCATGGTGCAGACATCCTGAACTTATTTATATATTTATATATCACTACTAGGTATATGGTAGGTTAGGGCTGTAGGGCTTATAGGGATTATAGTCGTAGGGACTGTTAGGCTTATAGGTTCAGTAGGCGCTTGACGTATCATATCCCTACATGTACTAACGCACCCTCAACAGTATTGCGACTTCACGTGACATCTGTTTGGAGTGGTTAGACATTTTGGTCCTTCGAGCCGGATTTGAACCAGCGACCTATGGAAAAACCTCAACGAACGGGCGAAAATATTAGACCAGGTTTACCAGCGAGTTCAAGAAAACCACTTGAAACTACAAGATCAAGAGATCTTGTCAACTCATAAGTACATTACTACAAACTACTTGGGTAACATTAAGAAATGTTACGACGAAGGAATCAACTACCTCAGAAAATGTGAGGAAAGACTACAACACGTACAAAGTATTTATGAACCACGACTTCTAGACGAAGATGAAGACAAGGGGGTTGTCAGTAGCCCAAAACTGTTTATACAACTGTTCCGAATGTCACAGATATCCAAGAAAATATCTCAGGCTAAGGAATCCATTACTCAGGATAAGCCAATATGGCATTTACAGACACTATTACAAACCTTACAAAAACAATGGCTAGAAATTGAAGAGACGCACATCGAATTACTGATGGCTGAAAGCACACTGGACAATAGCTATTTCAAGGATAATTGTTTCGAGAATACACAGACAGATTATGACATTATCATAAATTTGTTAGAAGCAAGAATAATCCAAAACTCGGGTGAAAAAGCTATGTCGACAAAATCGTCAGTAAAACTTCCACGAATAAATATTCCCATATTTGCGGGGAACTATGACTCTTGGTACACATTCCAAGATCTATTTAGAAAAATAATTCACGAAGATAACTCAATTTCTTCTACAGAGAAAATGCAGTATCTTAAAACACACGTAAAAGGCGACGCAGCAAGATTAATACGTCACTTAACAATTAGCGAAATAAATTACGAAACAGCTTGGAAATTGCTTACGATATGAAGACGAGCGCATGATTGCTACTAAGTTTATTGACAAATTATTAGATTTACCTAAAATGCAACGAGCAAACGCGGTACAATTACGAGACATGCACGACACTATAAATGAATGTCTTGAGGCACTGAAAAATCAAGGTATAAATACACCATCTTGGGGCCCTCTATTGATAAGAATAGTCAGTAGAAAATGGGACGAGGAAACAAATACCAAGTATGAAGACCAATTACAAAACAGGAATAAATTACAATCCTTCGACGAGATGATGAAATTCATGGAAAACCGTTTCAGTTGTCTTAAGTCATTTGACGGGTCGTTATCACATACTAATGGTCAACAATCACGTAATAGACAAACATCGGAAAAATATAAACGCTGTTGGCATTGTCAAAGTATGGATCATAGTATTCATTCTTGCCCTAGTTTCAAAGAGTTATGCGTCAGCGACCGATACAAAGCCGTCACGGAAAAAAGAATGTGCAAGCGTTGCTTAAATCACGATGATCGGAAACAGTGTGTGAGTGCAGTTTACAAACAATGCGATATTTGTCAACATAAGGGGCACAACACATTATTACACCAATCTAAACCGTTTCAGAATAGTAATAACGCCAAAAAATACACAACAAAAAATGTAGGAATGGAGAAGCCTCAAAATATAACAACGTCGAATTTATCGGCAACAAATACCAACACCAAAAATACAACTTTACTCGCTACCGCTATAGTAAAAACTACCTCTTATGACGGGATGCCGCAGTTGTTGAGAGTGTTATGTGATCAAGGATCAGAAGCTTCATTTTGCACTGAAGAAGTAGCACAACTGCTGGCTTACCCACGTCAAAAAATCCGAGCCGAAATAAAAGGAATCGGAGACGAAAAACCAAAAACATCAAACCATACAATCAACATTACTTTACAACCAAGGTACTCTAGCGATTATAAACTGCCAGTAACGCTAATAATACTACCAAAACTAACAAGTTCATTACCAAGGCATGACTTAAAACAATTACAAGAAAAAATCTTGGATAATGCGCTGATAGCTGACCCAACTTATTATAAAAAGGGACCAATTGATATAATATTAGGTGCCCAAGACCATAGCAAAATACTACTACAGGGTTTCGAAAGACTACGGGACGGAATTATCGCTCAAAACACACAGTTAGGGTAGATTTTATCCGGATTTTATCCCGATGACACGAATAGTGGAGCCAAAATACTGAGTATGGTGGCTTGCACTGAAGAGGTACGACAACTTACGAAATTTTGGGAATTAGAAGAAATTCCACAAAACTACAAACTCACACAGGACGACCAGGCCTGTGAAACCTACTATAAAGAAACAACGATAAGAAACCTAGATGGAACATTCACGGTACGACTTCCGTTTAAGGATACAAACTTAAACTTAAACATAAACGGCGAATCGCGCAAAAAGGCCGCTGCTCGCCTCTTACAACTAGAACGACAGTTCGCAAAAAATGAAAATTTACGACACCAATACATTGAATTTATGAACGAATATTTACGTATGGGTCATATGAGAAAAGTAGATACAAAAAACTACAACTTAGGAAAATACTACATACCACATCAGGCAGTAATTAAGGAAGACTCACTTACTACAAAGTTACGCGTGGTTTTTGATGCAAGCAGCAAAAGCAGCACAAAAATAAGCCTTAACGACAATATGTATAAAGGTCCACGACTACAACAAGATTTATCCACTATACTGCTACGATGGCGAAAACATAAGTTTGCCTTCATGGCGGATATTATGAAAATGTACAGGTTCATAAAAATTAATGATTTAGACTTCGCACATCAAAGAATATTATGGAGACTTTCTCCCAAACAAGCAATTAGTGAATATGAACTTACAACAGTTACATACGGTACAACTAGCGCACCTTATCTTGCGGTACGAACACTACAACAACTTGCCATAGACGAAAAAGATAATTACCCAATGGCGAGTCAAGCTACATTACAAGATTTCTACGTGGATGATATTTTGTCTGGAGATTCCCAGGAAAGCACAGCTAAAGAACTTCAAAGTCAGCTAATATCCATGTTAAACAAGGGTGGCTTTAAACTTAGAAAATGGTCGTCAAACAGTTCAGAGCTCCTCGAAAATATACCTGCGGAAGACAAAGACGATCAACTACTCAAGCTACCATTAGACGAGTCCAGGAAGTCATTAGGCATTTCATGGTCACCACGGGAAGACAGTTTTTATTTACAAATAACTATAATGGAAAAAGAAAAACCAACAAAAAGATGGATTATGTCAGAAGTAGCGAAAATATTCGATCCCCTGGGTTGGTTAGCACCAATTATAATTAAATTGAAGCTGCTTATACAAGAATTGTGGACTAACGAGATAGGATGGGATCAACCTGTTGATAACATACTCCAGAAAAAATGGATTGAAGTACAAAAACACCTTAAAAGTATAGAAAAAATAAAAATTCCGCGGTGGTGTCACATAACTGATAGCACAGAGAATGAACTATATGGTTTCAGCGACGCGTCCGAGAAAGCTTACGGAGCGGTCGTATATAGCCGTGTAAAAACCAATAACAACTACTACATTACATTATTACAAGCAAAATCAAAAGTGGCACCGAAGAAACAAAAGACTACTCTACCTCGTCTCGAGTTATGTGCAGCACTCCTACTAGCCAGTTTGATCGAAAAAGTTAAAGAAGCGCTCAATTGTAAGAATATCACGATATCTTGTTGGACGGATTCCATGATCACCTTAGGCTGGATAAGAGGAGAGCCTGGACGCTGGCAAACTTTCGTAGCTAATCGGGTATCACAAATTAGACAACTTGTACCGAACGCAGAGTGGAACCATGTAATATCTGCTGATAACCCAGCTGATATCATTTCAAGAGGCCTTGAGCCGGAAAAACTTGTTAATTATTCCTTATGGTGGAATGGTCCACTATGGTTAAAAACCGATCAGATACCCACCACGAGACGTATGCCACAGCCGACTGAGGAAATCAAAAAGTGTCACACAGTTACAAGTGTTACAACTGAGATAGAAAAGAACGATCTCTGGAATAGATTTTCCAGTTTAAATAAAATGTTAAGGGTGTTATCTTACTGCTATAGATTTGCAAACAAGCAAACAATAAATAAATCAATTTCTTGCGTTGAATTAAAAAAGGTAACAAAACAAATAATTCTGAAAATACAACAACAGGAATTCGAAGAAGAATTGAAAACTATACAAAGAGGACAGCCTATGAAGAAAAATAAAAAGCTATCCACTTTAGATCCATTTATAGACGAGGATGGATTACTAAGAGTTGGAGGCAGGTTACAAAACTCTGGATTGCCTTACAACCAGAAACATCCAATACTGTTACCATACAACCATCATGTAACGTCACTAATTATACAAGACGCACATTTAAAAACGTTGCATGGAGGCAACAAATTAACATTAGCATATTTACGACAAACATACTGGATCATTAAAGGAAAAAGAAAAGTGAAGAGCGTTATTAACAAATGTGTGAAGTGCATACGATACAAAGCAGACACAAACTCGCAAAAAATGGGAATTCTACCAAAAGTACGAGTGACGGAATCATATCCATTCAGTCATACTGGAGTGGATTATGCAGGTCCAATACAAACCAGAACTATGAAAGGAAGAGGTCACAAGTCTTACAAGTCATACATTGCTGTCTTTGTATGCCTAGCAACAAAAGCAATACACCTAGAATTGGTGGGAGATTTGACAACAGAAACATTTATCGCTGCACTACGCAGATTCATGGCACGTAGAGGTCATGTGTCACACATGTATAGTGACAATGCAACAAATTTCGTAGGTGCAGCCAACTTCTTACATCAAGAAATAATACAAAACACGCAATCGCCGCAATTCCAAAGCGCAATAACAAACATAGGAACTGAGTGGCATTTTATTCCTCCGTCATCTCCACATTTCGGTGGCATTTGGGAAGCTGGCGTAAAGTCAGTGAAACATCATTTACGACGAGTAATCGGAGATACGACTCTAACATACGAGGAAATGACCACCTTACTACACCAAATTGAAGCGTGTTTGAATTCAAGACCATTGTGTGCGCAAACCGAAGATGTTAATGACAACACTATACTAACTCCAAGTCATTTTCTTATTGGCCGAGAAGCAGTAGGAACACCAGATCCGATGGAAAACATTAATACTGACTTAATGAATAGATGGAAACAGATACAAAAGATGAAAAAAGATTTTTGGAACAGTTGGACAAAAGACTATCTACATCAACTTCAGCAAAGATACAAGTGGAAACAAGCACATGAAAATGCTAAAATTGGAACTGTAATACTAGTAAAAGATGACAATGTAAAACCAAGTAAATGGCCGTTGGCAAAAATCACAGAAGTCCACCCGGGAAATGATGGGGTAGTTAGAGTGGTAACAATTAAAAAATCAACAGGAGCTGAACAGAAGAGATCAATTCATACATTGATCCCGCTCCCTGTAAACGAAAACAAAGAAATTGGTACAACGAGTAAAGACATACAAACGGCTACACAATGTAACATATCAACAGCTACCACAAACAGAAGAGGTATACGATCACCGAAAAATTGGATAAAGGATTTACTATTACAAACAATACTTGTTTTATTAATTGGCACCATATCAAGTACGCCTACATACACATTAAAAAATATAGATCCAGGATTGTATGTGGAAAAAATAGGAACTGCAACTATCAATCGAGGAATGTTTAGAATTGAAACAGACTACGAGAGAGAAAGTTTAGAACTAGACCAAGGAAAGATTGAAAAAATAACGTCACAATTCCAACAATTTTGCATAAATACGCAAAAAATCATGTACGAAACGCATTGCAACGAATTTTATCACCATTTAAACGAAGAAAAAACAAAGTTTAAGACAACAAAAGGATACCTAACAGAAATAAGAAATAATAGGAAGAAAAGAGGTGTATTAGGTCAACTCTTAACATCGGTGTTTGGAGTTAATGACGAAGTATACAGAGACATAGATACATTAAATAACAACCAGCAGAAACTTATTGATGCTGCCAACCATCAAACAAAAATAATGATATCTACAATCACAACTGTAAACCAAACTGAAGAGCAAATCAAAAAAAAGCTAGATAAATTCCAAGCAAAACTAAATGAAGCAATATCATTTATGAATCAGAACAATGTTTGGTATAAAAAGATTGACAACAACCACGTTAAAATACAAGTAATGCAAGCCTATGAGTTAGCAAACAATTTCATCAATGAAATAATGGATTACTATACAGGTTTACTTGAAATTTATTTACAAAAAGCAAATGTATATAGCATATTAACACCAACACATGTCAGCAACATAATAAAAACGGCTAATCAAAAGTTACCATCAAACTTAAAAATCATTCAGGATCAAATAATACAGACTGAGATGAATGTAAATACTACTCACATAAGAGTATATGCTCACTTTCCAATACACGACGTAACAAAGTATACACTCATACATGTCACGCCTATTCCAGAGAGGAAAACTGATGGATCGTTCGAGTGCTTCTCTATTCAGCAGACTTTCATGGGGTTCGACTACAACAACGAGCGTTACTTTGAACTGAGTCAAGAAGAATTTAAAGATTGTCTTCATAGCAATACAGAATTTGTCTGCTATCCTGTAGTTGTCAAGAACATGCAATTAAATAAAAATTGCATAGTTGATCAACTCTTTAGAACTGAGAACTACACACAAACTCAATGCACGTCAGAAATCTACAAAATGTCGACAGATATTGTACGGAAGCAATTATTCATGCAAAACACTTGGCTCTTCGTAACGACAAAACCAGTAGCCATATCGATTGTGTGTGACGGACAAAGACAAGAAATAACGATTCACGATGTTGGAGTTCTACATATCGCCGAGAATTGCGTTATTAAAACACTTAAAAACATACTTGCTGCAAAAAGAACAACGACTGTGACAGTGCTAGCTTCTTATTCTAAAACAACGAATTTCTCCATTAATACGCAGATGTCACAAACAAACATTAAAGATATATCGAAAGAAGAAGTAGTGTTAGACAGGACAAAAGGAATTTTTGACCATTTAGTCACATCTGAAACTAGCTTACAGACTCAACTAGATAACACAATTTGGAAACAGTTACAGTCTCATACATACATAGCTAGCATCAGTACTTCACTCATAATCATAACTTTAGCATTTGTTTTAATTTATTTTGGTCCACAGGTGTTGAATCGACTTAGAGCCGTCATTACTGCGAGAAGAAACACTGCGCCACCTACGCAATTGCCCTCGATCGTCAGCAACATACCACACACGCAACTAACAGAGCAGCCGTACGGCATACCACGCAGGGTGCCCACTCGAGCACAGCAAACTGGAGAAGGCCAGGCCAGACCATACGAAACCATTGAGCTGTACCAACTACGGTCCTGTCCCTGAGGAGTCGCCAGAATGTTCAATGTTAACCTTTGAACATCGAATCAGCACTTGGCCCGGCGACGACTACACGAGCGGCCTAGTTAAAATAATGACTGAGTTGCATCTTACACGCATGAAACACATACAACTTTGTATAATAGTGTGTATTAAGTTAAATTAGTATATAAGCTGTACATCTTGTAAAATAAAGCAGATTTGAATTTTATATTCTTGTCTCATTACCCCTCACTGTGGCCAAGACACCTTTAGCCATCTCTGATCAGTCCCGTGAGTCTGCGGGCTGGCAGTGAGTTTATCCTTCCCGAACCTGGACATCCTGTCTACTATCCGTCTGTAACCTTAGGTCGCATGGTGCAGACATCCTGAACTTATTTATATATTTATATATCACTACTAGGTATATGGTAGGTTAGGGCTGTAGGGCTTATAGGGATTATAGTCGTAGGGACTGTTAGGCTTATAGGTTCAGTAGGCGCGTGACGTATCATATCCCTACATGTACTAACGCACCCTCAACAGTATTGCGACTTCACGTGACATCTGTTTGGAGTGGTTAGACAGATAGCCTTTGAGCTTTTTCCCCCCCACAAAACTAGATCGTCATCCCGGATGCTCTGCTTTATTTTCGGCCTAATTATATTAATATCGCATTCAATCAACAATGGAGAGTGATCCGACCACATAACATCATATCCAATGCTAACGCTACGAACAGTTTTCAGAGACGATTCTGTACAGATACAATTATCAAGCCATCGCCTAGCCCCGTTACAGTCACTGACATAAGTGAATGTGTTCGACGTCAATCCCAGCCTATCTACATCAGCGCATGAGAAGTGATTATCCCTACAATAATTCATCACGTCCGTACAAAACATTTCATGTGGGTGGGCGTTAAAGTCACCAAGGCAATAGACCGCCTCCACCTCACTACTGTCCACGATCGCACTTACCAGTCCCAGACAATGTGAGAATTCCGGCAGGTTACTCACTGCATCCGTGGGCATGTACACACTCATCACAATTGAAGGTCTTTCACTCGTATTGATGCGTATCGCACACACTCGCGGGTTACTCCATCACTAAAAAGTGAGCAAGTTCTTTAGTAAGGCTACCTTAAGGATAGACAAAATATCCATAATAACTCATTTTACACAATCATACTGTTTGTCGTTAAGGAGCTTGGTGGTATGTTCCATATTCCGATTTAGATGAAATCGGTTCAACAAAACATACAAACATACAATCATACAAAAATACAAACATAATAACTTACAAACATACATACATACAAACATACAGACATGCAAACATACATACATACAAACGTACAAACTTACAAAAAAACAAACATACAAGCATACAAACTGACAAACATACAAACAAACAAACATACAAACTGACAAACAAACAAAAATACAAACAAACAAACATACATACTTACAAACACACAAACATACAAGCATACAAACACACAAACATACAAACATACATACATACATACAAACATAAAAACATACTAACATAAAACATACAAAAAAACAGTCATACATACACTTATGAAATTTGGCACACGTGATAAGAAGCCCATATAGAGTAACATATGTGAATATTGTGCAATATTACATACATACGTGTCGAATTTCAAACCTCCTTTTTTTAGAAGTCGGTGAAACCACGCAGTCAATTTATACAGATCCCTTTTATTTCTTAGCTCCAAGTCGAAGATGAATCGCTCAGAGCCCCGAACATTTTGACCAGAGATACTTGTCAGTCGACATTATTAATTATGTTTTTAGAAAAAAAACCAACGTTTTTACATCATTATGCATATTATGTCGCCAGCCATTATTCATTGAAATGTGATGGCGAGGGATTTGGAAGCGTGACTTTGTGAGTAATCTTCTTTAATTAAGGTTTATTTTTGTGAAGATTTGGGCGGTGGAAATGGAAATGTAAAATAAATAAAATGAAAATAGCCTTTATGCCATAACCTGTTAACATATATATTCCGAAATTAAAAAAAAGCCAGTACGTGTCGGGCCACGCGCATTAATAGGGTTTCTTGACTCTAACAAAAATTATCAATTTAAATCTTAATTTTACGCCAACGGATCCTTGAATCAAAAAATGGTTTTCACATACCCGTAATATTTTTGAATGACCTATCCAACAATATCCCACACCACGAGACAGGCGAGACAAAAACATCCCCACTTTTATGTGTACAGGAGGTAAAACAATGTTTTTTTTTTCATAATTCTGTTTTACCACTTTGTCGGCTGGATTAATTTTTATATCCAGGCCAAATTATAGCTTTCTAGTACTAAGAGTCTCTAAGCTAAGTTGCGGACGGACGGACGGACAGACGGATATGGTGAAACTATAAGGGTTCCTTGTTGACTACGCAACCCTAAAAATCTCATATTCAGTCTATAATAATTATACATCCTAACCTCAATAAATATCTAAAAAGGTTTAATAACTAACTATCAGCTACCAAGTCAGGTTGTCTTTTGATGTAAGTCTCGAATTCCTTCCATATTGTTTCGGTCCAGTGCTATTTTTCTCCACTCCTTTTTGTAGTTGTTAGTAGATAGTAATCTTCTTTAATCAAGGCTTATTTTTGAGGCAAACACAGGGTGTTGCGTGAATAAATTTGAAAGAGAGTTACCGCGGCCCTGGCACAAGCAACTGAAGGAACACGGGTGGGTTTTAGTCAGAAAAAGTCTGACACGCCCCGGCTTCACCCAGAGCGGGAGAAGTCATTGGATGATTTAACAATGAAAAAAAAAAAAAAGTGTGTTGTGTGAAACTGAAACTTGTAATATTGGATTTGTGTAAATTAATTGTATAGAGCAATTTTTGTATATATATAATCTGAAACTCGGAAACGGCTCCAACGATTTTCATGAAATTTTGTATGATGTTTCGATCTAGCTAGAGGTCGTGGGTTAAAATCCGGACAAATAACAAATGTCACTTTTTACTAGTTTTTTATTAGCTTGCAATGTATGATCAAATCTTGCAACTGATTTTTAAAGCAGTTATCCTCAACCGATTAAGATGAAATTTTGCCTACACGTTTGTTATGGATGAGGATGCAAGGGTAAGCTAAAAAGCTTGGTAAAAAATATTCTATTCATAATTATATACTTTCTAAGTTTATCTTGGATATCGCTGACAACGGTGATGGAGAACATCGTGAAGAGACCTGCCCCCGTACCATAACATATCAAAACTATCATGATTCGACTGTGAAAAAGGCACAGATGTATACAAAGTCTTTATCCCTTAAGAACACTGAAAATAATCTGCACTCAAGGCGTTCCAGTGTAAATAAATAAATAATATTATAGAGTATTTAATGATAATAAAATTAGGCATTTCTCCTAAAGAGGTACTGTAACAGACTGTAATATTTATTATAAGTAGTTTTTTTTCTTTTGTAATTGGATCACAATTCCAAGCCTTTAACAAACAAACAATGTTCCCTCTTTGTATAATTAAATTAAGAAATAATAGTCTTGTTCAACCAAGCTGAACCTTTTTTTTTATTTTATTTTTTTGGGTGGGAAATCATCCAATGACTTCTCCCGCTCTGGGTGAAGCGGGAGGACGTGTCAGACTTTTACTGACTAAAACCCACCCGTGTTCCTTCAGTTGTTTGTGCCAGGGCCGCGGTAACACTCTTTCAAATTTATCCGCGACCAACCAAGCTGAACCTTGGTTGTTCATTTAAGTAGGTCATGTTAACAAATTGATTGATAAACCAAAGAAGAAAAAAACTATTCGGTTGCAAATATTGTTACAATTTTACTTTGGTTGATATTGCGTCTTTTTGTAATACATAAAGGACTCGTTGGTCAATATGTATCATGTGTCTGATAACTTTCGATGTAAAGGAACATGCACTACATATGTATGTGTACCAAAATGATTGTTTTTTTATTAAATTTATCTATCTATCTATTATCTAATCAGTACGTATGGATAACGTTCATTCAATTACAATAATTGTATTCGAAATAGTATTAAATAAACCAATATTTATATTATTTGGATTATTTGATCTATTCTATCAATTTTCATTTTTTTTTCTCTGTTATTTCAGAAAGAGTAATGAATGCTCTCAATTTATCGAAACAAACAAATTGCTAACAGAATAAATTATAAGGTATTATTTAGTTATGGTATTTATAATTACAATAAAAGTTAACCAATTCGAGTTATATTTAGATATGATTGTTTCACTGGCTAGGATTAATAGTATTTTTTCCTCTTTTACAGTATAAACATTTTTTGTTCAAGTTTATGTTTTAAATTCAACTCGCACATTCATAAACACTTCCTTGGTCCTTAATTATAAAAAAGAAAACTTTCTAAAATAAAGATAATAAGACAAATCTACAAGTTTGTCATAAGACCTGTCGTGCTGTATGGATCAGAATGGGCTGAGAAAAAGATGGATGAAAAAAGATTGCATGTAACAGAGATGAGAATGTTGAGATGGATGTGCGGAGTCACGAGACTGGATAAAGTGAAAAATGAGTATATTAGAGGAAGTTTGAAATTGACAGAAAAGTTGAAAGGATACCGTTTGTCCTGGTATTGCTATGTGATGAGAAGGGATGAAACGCATGTTACTAAAAAAGTAATAATTTATGAATATAAATGTGGATGGATGGAGAGGGAGGGGAAGCTGAAAGAAAAGATGGACTGTGTGACATGAAAGAAAAGGGAGTCAGTGATAGCGTGACGGGGGACAGGACGGTATTGAAGAAGAAAACACCGCCGTGTTGCGCCGACCCCAAGTAACGTGAGATAAGGGCAGGAAGAAGAAGAAGAAAAAACAAATCTCTGTTTCTGTTAATTATCTTTAGATTTGAGTTCAAAATGTGTTAAGAAGTGTTTAACCTAATCATATGAGTAAAAGGTTTTTGTAGCTTAGACTCTCTATTTTCTTATACTTGTAGATGGCACGTTCTGTTAAATTTTTCACACAGTTTTTAACCTGATCACAGGATTACAAAGTTTTTTTAAGTAAGTCTGTTAGGTAGTAGTTTATAACCGCTATCTTCCTACGCTAGTCGAAGTGCTATGTGAGTGGAACTCTATCCGAACGTTGTTATTTCGCATTGCTATGCATCACATTCCTGATTGTGTCTACAAAGCGCCTTAGTGCGACGCTAGATGTAATGGAACACGACATAGTAACAACAGGCTTAAATATTGTGTCAAAGCCCACATATTCATACCAAAAGAAAGAAAGCACATTTGTTTGACACAAGCCACTATAGCATAAAACAAAAACATAAAAAAAGAAAACTTAGACTAAACAACAATAAAAAAGAGAGAAAACAATATAAATGTAACATTGATAAAAAAAGATGGATGATACCTTTTATCAACATAAGAGCATAATTATGTAGATGCCATTCTGTAATTGTGAAATAGATTGACATCTATACAATCATTGTGGCACTCTTTTGTGAGGTTGTGATTGAGTTATCTGAGGATCTGCGGAGCGCAGTGTGCTTAAATCACACAAGGGATATACCATGTCCTGAACTAAGATATAGGATAATTTTTATCCTGGTGTCACGTTCTTGAAGGATCATTGCCGACTCTCGTGGGCGAAGATTCTGCCAAAGTTAGCTTGTTTAACTTTCGAATTCACTGCAAGAATTAACTGCAGGATGTTTTTAGAAGTCCTTATTTAAGTCAAGATACTAAAATCAAAACCTACCTTTCATCATCATCATCATATCAGCCGAAAGACGTCTACTGCTGGCTGGACATAGGTTTCAGCCAAGTGTCGCCACATCGACCTACCTTTAAACAAGTTCTAAATAACCAATACTGGTGGTTAGGACCGTTGGGAATTGATGCAGTTCGAGAGACTACTCGGAACTCGGACACCCAAAGTTAGGGTGTTAAACTAATGTGTGAGTACTTAGTCGCCTTGTTAGGAATAGAGCTCCAGTGGTGAAATTAATTAAGGTTTTGAATTAGCTGTTCTTAGAAACTGACGAGGCTATGTTTTTGTTTCCTTGAAAATAATACAAAGGACGCATATTTCTGAAAGTTCAGGCTGAATTCGAAAATCGTAACGTATAAAATAGTGAGTGTAATAAAATTATGATATGAAAAACTTTGACAACGGGAACTTAACAAAAATATGAAAATGAAAAATTAGCGTTTTGACAAAACGTAGGGTATTCGCGATTTTATGATAGATATGGGATTATATATACATAAATATTAGGAACAAACACAAATTTGTAGAACCTACAACAAGGCTCAAGGCAGTACGCTTTTATAATAAGCTTCCAAGCCACGTACAAGATCTAAGTCTTAATAAATTCAAATCATTCATTAAATGTAAGTTGTGGTCAGGTAGTGTTATTGGATTTTGCCATCCGAAATTTGCCCTGTTTATGGCAATAGTATCGCCAGAATAACATAGTACTTAAACAAAACTGGTAAAACTGGCAGGGAATAAGGGCGTGATGTTACGTCATTCAAAAGAATACTAACCAAAACATTTAATTTTTAACAGCCGACGAAAAGGTTAACTTTTCGGTTACTCAACTTGATATTTTGACGATTGGTTGGGGCATCGCGCATCGGAGGTATGTAGTTAGGCTTACAATCTAGCCTAGGGCGAATCGTTAGTTCCCGACGACTAACTACACGAGCCTCAAAGCTTTGCTGGCCGGTTACGATTTCCAATATCTTCTGTTTAGATGGTAAAATCAACATTGCATAACGGGTAGAAAATGCTGAAGGCATTAAATCTGCCTTTGTACAGTGTTTTTACTTGTGACAATATTGAGACAGAAAAATATATGACATCAATTTTCAATTTGTTTTTTGTGATTATCGATGTTTCCTGTCGGGTTGTTTGCATGTGGAGTTCGTGATTTCTATCTCAAGTCTTTCCTATTTCAAGTAATCAAAGGTAGGTGATAGAAGAAGACGGTGGTAGTGAAGTTAGGTGGTGATGGTGGTAGATAGGTGCGTAATAAGATTGTCAATCGTATTCTTATGACCAAGTATCCATTTCAAATGCGTTCACTGAAGCAAGTCATTTAGAACTTACTCGTAATTTTATTGGTCTTGAAATCATAATGCCATAAAATTTACCAAAACGCCTAGAAAATTCAGCTCTACTGCAAACCAAGTGCCAATAAAGTGTTTAATACCGAGCATCAATTTTGTAAGTACCCTATTATGAGTTGGTAGCCGATGCCAAAACCGCACGCGATTTGCGGCCTTACATGTCCACATTTATGGCAAATGCCAAATATTGGACTATGCAAACAAGTTAGAGTGCTTTGAAATTTATTTAGCGCTTAATATTTCATGTTGGAATAGATTGTTGGTCAAAGTTGGCGTGCGTTTGTGGAATGTTTGCAATGTGGATGAGATAGTTGCGTGGGTTTGGGCATATTCTGTTCTTTATTACGTTGAATTTTAACTCTATATTACAAGCCGTCTAAGGTCGCCTTTTTCATGTTTTCATCATCATTATCCATTCAGCGGAATTCCATTCACAGCTGGACATAGGCCCTTCCAAGTGTCCATCTATCGACCGCTTTTGGTCTGTGTCTTCCAACAATGTAGACCAGAATCCACTCGATGCGTGAACGTGATGGTCCACGTTATGGGAGGTCCTACCAACGCTGTGCCTTACGGTACACGATCGCCCTCAGAACCTTTCGGGCCCATCCGCCATCTATTTTGTAATCCGTTAAAAATAAGTAGGTATATAGTTTTATTTTTGACTGATTCAAACTATGTCATCTATGATATGACGCCGTTTTTTATATTGAGTATTTATTATCAATTCCAGAAAGCACAGAAATAATTCCAGTCCATCAATCCAAACATTATTTTCCAATTTTTCAAATCATCATTTGATTAGTTTCTGCCATCTGCCATTACCACCAGAATTAACACTCAATTACTCGCGCGTACTACTATTGTAGAACACGCATGTATTTCGTGGTATTCAAACATATATTGTTAGTACATAACACATACACTCTTAGTATTTCTCTATTACTAATTGATGATCACTATTAGTGTCCTTGCAGCGACCTGCACGACCGCACGTGTGAGAAATTTTGCGTCCAACCTAAAATTCTACAATAGTAGAACGCGCAAGCGCTCGCGTGACTTTTTTGTCGGAAGTTTACTTTATAATAAGTCCACGAGAAAAATATCAAACTTAAGGTTTGATGCCTAAAAATAAATAGATTTTCCTTAAAATTCTCAAGAAGTCTGATACTGTTGTTTTAGTTTTTTAATAAAGTTTATTTGCATATGATATTGAAGTATTTTTAAATCTTTTTATTATCCCTGTAATATCTTTCTTTACACATGTAGAGCGCGCGAGCATTGTCGGCCCAAACAGGGGCGCGTGTACTGGAGTGTTAAGAAGTACCTGTCCTGTGTTCTGATATAGGACATGATGGAGGAATAGCCGGATGCCAAGAATAATCCAAATCCATTCAGAAGATAAGCGTGATTTATTAATAAAACTCCAGATTTTTATCACAATAGTAGAAACAGCATATAACCGCATATTATTAAAACAGTACATGTATATTACATCCTTACGGTACTGTGATAATCGGTTCCTAATTAATGCTGATCTAAATTGTACGCTAATGCAAGCACAGTGCCTGTTAGCCAGTCGGTCCAGACTTGAAATCTATGCTAATCTCTGGCTTGAATAAAATTACTCTCTGTTCTAATGCAGTTTTAAGAGCTGTTTTGTTTCTTTTAGTATTAAGGTCAGATTGGTTTGACAGGTATAGAAAATCGATGAGTGGATTAGTTGTTTTTTTTTTATGAAATTGTAATAATAAGGAAGATTAAGATTTTTATAGACTATCTTATAGCTAATAATACCTTCTCACATAATCAGCTGACCTTCTTTGTCATGACTGACGCTAGACAGTAAGGATTTTAGTTCACAAAACCTTTCTTCTAAAGATGTGATTCCACCAGTGTGCTGAACTGTGAGGCACTGTATTGAAAGAAAGAAAGAAAGAAAACATTTTTATTGCACAGTGTACGACACTAATGTTTATTCTAGTCGACTCACAAAAGCAAACAATAATTTAGAATGAAATAAAAATTAAAACATTTCTAAAATATTCGCGCACATCAGTATACTTTTATGTGTGCACACATGCAAGCAGTGGACTGGCGTCGACGCGTACACACGTGTTGTTCGCGAACTCAGTCTTGCTTCCAATACCGGAGTGAAAACAATTATTTATTGTACGCGCACATTGTTTAACCAAGTTAAATATGGATTGGACAAATGATAAAATTTATTCAAGCAATTGAAACTTATTGTAACACCTTTTTTTAACAGACTTCCAAAAAGGAGGAGGTTCTCAATTCGTCGTAATCTTTTTTTGTATTATGTATGTTCCCCGATTACTCAAAGACGCCTGGACTGATTTCAGAAATTCTTCTTTTGTTTTGATGGATATACTTCCTAGTTGGTCCCATAGTCATCAAGTCAGGATCTGATGATGGGATCCTAGAGAAATCGAGGGAACTTCTCAAATATTATAGGCACACATATAGTGATTTTGGTATTTTCATCAACAATGCAATCATTTGCACTCAGAAAGTATCATTTGGTGAAGTGGAATTGATAAAGAAGACCATAGATGGCCACTGGAACTCCTAAATGCTAAGTATGTCACGGGTATAAAATATCTCGAATAGTTAACCGACTATGATGAAGCAAATACTTATAAATAAATGATACTGATGAAAAAGGCACCATCAAACTGATCTGATGATGAAGCCGCAAGGCACAGGAACTCTGAAATAAAACAATGTATCCTAGTCGTGTTTGGGCTTATTGGAATCGTCATGAGATGTACTTTAGCTATAAATGATTATCATGTTAATTGAAAATATCTACCAAAACTAAAAAGATAAAAATAAATAAACTTTTTAACAAAAAGTTTATTTATTTTTATCTTTGAAGTCGGTTTGATTTTTTGTTAAAAAGTTTTGGTATAAAGAATTCTTGTTAAAAGAAAATTTGTTACCTAGTTTATCGCTGGGATTCAATATATTCCATTCCTTTTTATAACGCTTCTTTATTCTCAACTCGTGGCTGGATTGTGGAACCACTTAGGTACTGCACTTTGGGATACACAATGATTATAAAAATGGAAACAAAAAACACGACGCCACTCAAGACTTGGCAATTGAAACTTTGAGTTTCAATTGTGACTCGACTGAGGTAAGGTAATGAGAAAATGGAACATTATATGGCTATAATACCGAAGAGAAAAGTAAAATTGATAAAAACCACCAAAACATTTTTATTGTACGCTATTTAATTTATCTAGTTAATTTTTTTCAGGTACACTGTTGGTTGAAGCAAAAAAACAGCTGTCAGAAATTTTCAGCTTTTTGTGGAAATGCTATAGGCGCACCTATCAAAATTATTGTACCAAGAAAATGTTTTGCAATCTTCAGTTGGTTGCCAGCAAGGTTTCGAAATTTAATTTATGGTATTTGGATGATGGAACACTAAGAGGTGACGTAGACACTGTTTTAGCAGATTTCCAATTCCTGAAAGAGCATTTCAAACCTTGGCCTCAACCACTCCAAATGTGAATTTTTTCTTTGTGACAATACCGACAGACAATACACGAGACCCTACAGAAATTCTATGCAATATTAACCATTTTAATGATATTTCGGATAGACTCTCCAAAATTAACCTTCATACGGCTTTTACTCTAATTGCTGTTTTGGACCAATTTTTATTTATTTTCTCCGCTCTTCCCCTTTATGGAAGCAGCCACATCTCTTGGAACAAATTGAATAAATTATTCGATGCACTCTGACATCCATTTTAAATGTGGCCTTGGATGATCGAGCCTGGATGTAAGCCACACTACCCATTCTTTTATTGACATCATACGTCGGGCTGTTGTCTCCGCCGGGGTGCCAGCTGTTTTAGAACCAAATGGCTTAGCATGCGACGATGGGAAGAGACCAGATGGGATGACCAAATGCCTACCCATCTTGGTAGGTCTTTGGTGTGGGATGCAACATGTGTCGACACCCTTGCGCCATCCCATCTTCTTAGTACGGCGGGCTGTGCTGGGGCGGCTGCTGCCGGTGCAGATCCTAAAACGGCACAAATATAACAACCTTATTGGAAGTTATATGTTTGGGATTGAAACATTAGGTCCATGGGGTCCGAGTTTGCATCGAGTTTTCGAGAAATTAGCACAAAGCTCGTCGACTGTTCACGTGACCAGAGGGCTGGCCTTTTCTTCAGTCAGCATTGTCATCCAATGTGGCAATGCTGCCAGCGTTCTGGGCACGTTTTCCATTGACATCGATGTCACAAAATAGAATAAGTATACAGAAGGGCCACTCCCGCCGTTTCGAAAATTCACTAGGATTGCTACTGTATTGATTCCGAATTAAAAACAAAACCGGCCAAGTGCGTGTCGGGCCACGCGCAGTAATAGTGTTCCGAAGTTGCATAATAATGCGGACTAAAAAGAGGGTTTTGTTGTTGTTACATGAACATTAGAACGGTTTCAGCGGCTCACAAAGTCTAAAAACGGGCCCACATAGGGTGTTGATGTTTTTTTTAAATCTATAATCTCGCGTTTGACCACTATCTCGCCTGATGGTAAGCGATGATGTGGTCTACGGTGAAGCACCCTTGCCTAGATGTAATCTATTCACTCTTGACTTAAATTAAATAAGGACTAACTGGTAACTGAAGAAGGAGTTATAAAATCCAACTTCGCAACTGAAGTTAGAAAAACATTATCTATTTGAGTACCACCGCAGGTGCGAATGGCGAAAGGAGCCGATATGAGCGCGCGTTAGAGCCACGGGGAATGGTATAGTTCGTTCCTGGATCCTTGCGTGCACGATCCTTGTTTATTTCTCTTTCGGAATTAGAAAAAAATCGTACGTATTCACCTCTAATCTCCTCTAATACCGCAGATTAGAGGTGAATGTTTTACGCTACTCAATTAGTGATGAAGTCGGTTCGAATATTGACTTTATAGAAGGATATCGACAAAAGAAAATAAGTAATTTGCTTGGAAATCAAATCTAATTTGATTTTACTTTTACGTTTTAATTACAAAACGTCGAAAATACTTAGCTTACTTAGCGCGCGCATGAGCCGTATGGACTACGTTCTGGTACTGCCAACGACTCCGGCCACTCCAATGCGTCAATTTAGAAATCATAATAATAATGATTTCTTAGTGAAGGATGTTATGATTTTATTTTTGTATATTTTTACATGGTTCATAAGCATATATTTACTATCTGTTTTACACAGCTAACAATGTTATTTAAAGTAATTTTTCAATGGCATTTGTACAAAAAATTTACTGTGCCAAGTACATTTTATAAGTTGGTCGACTATTACTCATAAACTTGTAAAACCTGTTATGATTTCATTTTTGTATATTTTTACATGGTTCGTAAGCATTAAATTTACTCTGTTTTACACAGCTATCAACTTTATTTAACTAATTTTTCTATGGTATTTGTACAAAATTTTTACTGTTCCAAGTACATTTTATAAGTTGGTCGACTATTACTCGTAAAATTGTAAAGCCTTGTTATCCATGTTAATTTTCCTTTTAATTTCGTTATATTTACTACTGCCGTGAATTTATTCACATAGCCAAGAGCAACCATTTTGCTGGCAGGGGGGGGGGACACTTGACTCTAACATAAATTTGCAACTTAAAGCTTAATTTTACGCAAACGAAACTCTGAATCGAAAAATGGTTTTAACAAACCCATAATATTTTTGAATGGCCTATCTAACGATACCCCTCACCATGGGATAGATGAGAAAACAAAAATACATCCCCACTTTACGTCTATAGGAGGTAACCGAAAAAAAAATAGTTTTTCATGATTTTATGTTACCACTTTGTCGGATATAATAATATGTGTATACATGCCAAATTATAGCTTTCTAGTACTTAGATTCTCTGAGCTAAGCTGCGGACGGACAGACGGACAGAGCGAAACTATAAGGGTTCCTTGTTGACTTCGGAACCCTAAAAAGAGTAGATTGTATATGTTACAAACATAAATACATCGATCCGTCTAAACATACATTATATCATGCTTACATGCCAGAGGGTAGACAAAGCATCAAATATCCATTAAATATCACGACTCCACATACGACGAAGATTGGATGGTAACAGGACGTAAAAATGGTGTAATAATGATCCCAATAAAAATATAAAAATGTGAAAATTACCAAGCTCAACAAAACAATACATTTGAAAAAAAAAAGGCAATGAAATAAAAAAATCCGACTTCTTAAGAAGCGAACTAAAAATATGTACTTAAAAAAGAAGAAAATAATGCTGTGCAGTCGGAGGAAACATATTTGTTAGCTGGATGACTTAAACCATATTATTATAACAAGTTTCATAGTCTTTCCAATTTCGTCTATGGACTTAAAATAATTTATTATTTTCCTAGATATACAATTTGTAACTTGTCATCTTGAACAATTTAATGATCTTTATAACATAAAAATTAATGAAAGAACGAATTAATTTTAATTATATCACCCCCCCCCATTATCACCCCCTTCTACCATCGGACATCTAGACGCACTGCAAGTTACCATCCGCACTTAGTTGCCATTCCGCCAATTCGCACCAAGCGCTTCCAAACATCCTTCATAATGCGCACAGCAAAAGAGTGGAACTCACTACCTGCGTCTGTGTTTCCAAACGCATACAACTCGAATCTCTTCAAAGTTAGAGTGAACAGGCTTCTTCTGGGTAAGCTCACTGCATCGTCGACTTTGTCTCCGTCACCTCTGACCTAGGCTAGAGTCAAGAGCAAACCCATAATAAAAAAAAAAAAAAAATCGGTCTGTGACAATGAATAAAGGTAACCCAGACAATGCAACCTCGTTTCAGTTTTTTATGAATGAATGACGTGACAAACGCCCGCACTAAGAACTCGTGACAGCCGCGACTGAGCTCGGTGCAATATTGCCCAATATTCCCTGTGAAATCGCAATATCAATGTGTGTGTGCAAAATTACGCTTTGTTCGTAGTGGCCTCACTGTCTGCGGCGCGCCGCCGCTTACGTACTTTGTGTCGATGTGGACGAATTTTTTGATGCACAATGATCCCTTTTCCCTCTCCCCTTTATATTTGGATATAGGTTTTTTTAGGATATGCAATTGTAATCCTTAATTTATTTCCATATGTTAAAATAGTTTTTTAATATATGTTAAAATTCCATCAAAATAGTGTGCAGCAAACATTTTGTGCAAAACTCCAGCAGTGCACGTACTAAGCTGGTATCGCGTTTAGCCGTTGGCTCCACCGGCAAGACTGTGTGTAACTTTTGTAAGCACACAGTGTAGCACACTTGTGCACGAACATGTTCACTGAGCAACAGATATTTACTAGAAATTAATTCCTGCAAATTAGGACCGAATTGAAGCGAAAGGTTTACATCTTCGATCGATAGATGGCGTTGTTCGTTTTTCTGAATCACGCTATCATTTTGTTACCTGCGTTTAATGACGTCGCTACGTTCACTGTCCGTAGTTGGGGACGTAGCTCAGAAGAGTTTTAAAATAAAACTCAGGAGTTGCAATTTTTGATTGAATTTCTGGAATTATTCAGAGATTCTTGTTTACCTAGTATGATAGTTGAAAGATAGTTTTCTTTATCAGAGCAACATCAAAGCCGCTTACCATCTCGCAAGATAGTAAGCAGGTTTGTGTGCAACCCCGTATTATATTGTCGAGTTTAACTGGGAACAAATTCAGACAAAAAAAGAAAGGCCAGGTGCGCAGTACTCATAACCAGCGTGCGTGTGTGACTAGATGTACCTATGAATATAGATACAGCAAAGGGAATGTGTAAGGCTCGTAGCAGATGGCGTTCTGTAGTTTCTGTCTACCCCCATGGGAAAAAGGCGCGACTTTATCTATGTATGTATGTAAATATAGACTCTGGACAGCAGTTGAAATTTGGAGAATGAACGATGCAGTCAAATGTATTCATTTAAGTATCAAAACGTAAGTGAAAATTCACATCACACACATCACACATCACATCATCAGCCTATTAATGTTCCCACTGCTGGGACACAGGCCTCCTCTCTGTGAGAGGGAATGGGCCGTTATCCACCACGCGGGCCCAGTGCGGGTTGGTGGATGTCACATGTCTTCGAATTTTTGGTTCTAGGACATGCCGGTTTCCTCACGATGTTTTCCTTCACCGTTTTGAGAGCAGTGGTGATGAAATAATTTACACAAAGTAAAGCGCCTGCCTGGGCTCGAACCCACGACCTACAACTTGTAAGTCACGGCCGATACCACTGGGCCACCACTTCTCGAAGTGCAAATTAAGTTAATTAAATTAAATTAAACCAGAAAGGCCTACCAAAAGATATCGTGTTACCCAGTAAATGGGGTGTGGAAGTCACAGTTAAGGGTACACTAGTCGATAATTCTTCCATACAAACGTAGTCTGGCTTTTACTCCACTGTTTGACGATGTACGTTCAAAATCAAAAATGATATCAATTTGTCTCATCATTATCTAGCCCTGTATAGAAGCAAAAAAGTGAAAAAAAAAGTTACTTAAAGGTTATGGAGCTTCGAAAGTTCAATATTTTAACACTAATTTTAACGCATCTTTGGGCGCAAATAAGTACCAAAAGTAGAAAGAAAATTGAAAAACGGCCTCCATACAGGCATAGATTAGTAGTTCAACAATGCAAATAATTTTATTTTGAACAGATACATTCAGTCGTTTTTTCATGATATCCAGACTCCCAAAGGTCTGTTTACAAAATTTCGCGCGCTCGTTTTTGTTCTAAATCATCATCCATTTCGCTACAAATTTGCAAAAGTGTGTATTCGTACGCCAATTAGCTTCTTACTGCTCGTAACAGCATCTATCTGTTCCGCACGTGTTGTCGGTTGATATAGCACGCATTTTAACCCCGCGCACAAAATAGTTCGTGCCGTCGACTAGTATACCCATAATGACTGGTTCAAGACGCAGATGAAGTGATCCGCGCGATTTGAACATGTTTATTATAATATCTATGATAATAATACAACAGAGCGACAACCATAGGAAACAAAACCCATCAGACACAAACGCCCGTCTCTCGGCGGGTCCTCCCTTCTCAATGAAGGATGTGGGTATTTACATCGTTCTGAATCATCATCATCATCATCAACCTGCTGGGACACAGGCCTTCTCCCTGTGAGAGAGGGAATTCGCCGTAATTCACCACGCGGGCCTAGTGCGGGTTGGTGCATTTCACATGCCGGTTTCCTCACGATGTTTTCCTTCACCCTTTTTAGGGCAGTCGTTTCGAATACCTTCATAATATTTTGTACCAACAGACTAATGCTAAATATAACAGCAAGGTTCATTTCAGCAGCAATTAACCTTCAAACGCGATCCACTCACGATATTATGCAAACCTCAACGAAGCGTAAAAACTAAACATAAACCTAGTTTCCCATTTCACAATAGCCGGACAATTATGTTCCTATTTCACGAGGTGTGAGCTAGCCAAACGTGGCTCCTATGCATATGCAAGCGTATGGTAATCTTGGTTGACAACGAGCTTTGAAATAATGTGGAAACAGCTTCTGTTTTTAAAATTTTACGGTTATTAACTCCACTGGCGTCAGTTAGGATAGTTTTTGTGAGAAAAACATGAGCTACGTGTACATGTTAAGGGCCTTACACCGCTTTAGTGTCGTAAAACGATAAACTTTTTAAAGTCCTTAGTAATGACTAGGCTAGGATAAAGGGTAGAAAAAAAAAAAATCATGTACATTATTTTTGTGAAACATGATTTTTTCGCGTAACTAATAGTTTAACTTTAAAAAAATAACTAACCACGATATTTTTTCGCTACTTTTGGATACTCCTCCAAAACGACTTGGATGTTTATAGTACATTACTGCAGCGGCCAGCAAAATAGGCATTGATGGACGAACGTGTAAATGTGGGCCGAGGCGAAGCCGAGGCGCACATACGTAAGTCCATCAATGCCTAGTTGTGGCCAAGGCTTGTATAGTACTTTTCTCAAATAATGCGCGGAAATTAAAACTAAGTAGTACCTAGAACTCATTTTGTCAAAATCAATGACGAACAACAATAATAATTGTTCCCGCGTTAAAGTGTTCCTTTGTTGTTTTTTCAATAAACAGCGTTCTATTTGCAAGCCAGTTCGAAATTTTAATTAAACCTTTGATAAGTTACCTCCTTGGTTGCCATGTTTCGGAGTAAAACATCGTTCCATTTTTAAACTACACGACAGATATGAGTTTACTATGGAATTTATTTGGCCGCTAGACACGACAGATATGGATTTTCATACAACTTTTGCCGGCCGCGGCGCGCATGTATTTGATCAGTACAGCAATTTCGATTTATCTCGAAGAAGGTTGTCAAAATAATGATCACATTTCCAAGCATGTTTGAGAAAAAAATATTTTATACACAGAAAAAATGATGGCTAGAATTCCTTCATAACTGAAATATGCCTTTAGTCAGCTGTGGCAATCATACATGTAGGCAAAAAAAAATATTATTTCGATACAAAATGATGGACAAGATAAGAGAAGAAAACAAATACAACTGAAGAACTTCCTCCTTTTAAAAGTAATTCAAAAACAAGTTTGCACTCAGTAATCAGTTTTTGCTAAAGTGCTGTTTACACTCTCAGACCAACATGTTGATGCAGCCGTGTTTATCAACAAAAGTTTACCGTGAGCACCTAACTTTACATTCAACCGCGTCACCACGCGCGTTTCAAATAGTGTGACTTTAAAAAGAATTCATTTACGTTCGGAATTCAAAGAATGCTTTTCATTTGTTTTTGGTGTCGAACGTGGCGTTGCCACGGGTTGCTCCGGACTTTTTGATCGTGATAACATTTTGTCGACGGTTTTATAATGTTAGGATAAAGTTATTTGTTTAGATAATAATAATCGAAACCCGTTGCCGGTTTTTTAAATAAAATTTAAAGTTGAGAATTTGTCACACTCAACTTTGCCTAAAAACCTGCCTAACTTAATTAAATTAAGGTTTCACACATTCTTAACTTCAAATTCCCAATTCGAAAACCGGGCAATAAACACAAGCGCATATGAAACCTATACAATGCAGAAATGCATTATAATTCTAAAGAATGTCATACTAAATAGTAATGCAGATAGTTTTAAAATAATTTTGATCCAGTTCAAAAAGTATCGAAGCACTTTTAAACCCTTTGCAAATGCTTGTAAACAATTCTGAAACTTTGAAAGAAAGAAAGAAAGAAAGAAAACATTTTTATTTGTGACCCGCACAGGAGACACGAGACACTTTGCATAGTTGCGCGCTTGGTTTTCCATCATAAAATGATTTTTATGAAGCAAAAAAAATACAATCACAGGAGATTTATCATTTCTTATTAACTACTAACAGCTACGAGATAGTGTGTCATTTTAAATTTATTCTAGGAGTATTTGGAGTGTTTACACATCTGAAATTCGCTACATTCCCTTCAGCCCAAAATCTGGATTTATGTTAAAACTAATATTACTAAGAAGGAAGTAGTAGTAGTAGTGGTAGGGACTCCCTTTTCCGCACTTAGACTCCCATTTGGTCCGATGTGCGTGAGGGTACTGGCTAACATAGCCAGCCTAGCTCCGTCTAAAAGCGCCGAAGCTTCCTAGGAGCTTCACAGGCTTCACGGAACAACCTCACTGATCCGAGGATTTCTTCGCATTGAGATGCCACGGCCTCGCATTCCAGGATTGGGACGTGGGCGGCTGATTCTTCGGCGTTAAAACAGCCCCTGCGAAGTGGGCTGTCCGTGGCGCCTATGTTGAATAGATGTTTGTTAAGAAGAGTGTGGCTCATTATTGTCCCTATAATTATTTGAGGTTATTTCTACTCAGGCTGAGGAGATTTTTAGTAAGACGCGGGTGTATGTTTGGCAAAGCCATTCTTGACTGTCTACAGTATGTTGCCCGTTACCATATGTTATTGTGTAGTTCTGTTGATCTTTGACGAATTCGGGTATGGGCCTAGCACTAACATTACGAAGAAGGAAAGTTGCTTGTTTATTAAAATTTATCAGATTTAGAACATTTTGGACTGATATAAACCTTTGTTGTCCTAGTTACTACCAATCTTACTACCACTTGTAATACCGTTAATTCAAGCTCCTTTCTTACTACTGCAGTAGTAAGTTGTTAGAAGGATAATTACAATTTGTCCTTGTTTACTACCAATGATATTATTATCTATCATTGAGTGTTGATCTCGAAATAATATACTATTCCTGCGGTAAAACATAGGCGCTAACGCCGTAACAAAATACATTTTAAATAAATTGTCGAAACTACAAATATAATCCATAGTACACTCCACTCTCTCTGCCCAATCTTAGCTTTCCGTAATACTAGCCATATCATTGCTTTACAATACAAATTGCCTATTAACTGCGTCCCCCGAGGCTAATCTAAGACGGGCGGCTTAGCAGAAGCAACAATTGCAGTTTCCCAAAAGTGCCGTCTTCTGGGAGGCCTTTGATGCGTTCAAACAGGTGGCGTTGATGCGGAAGTCAAACATTGTTGTGATGGTGATATTGTTCGTAGGATTGTAGTGTAGGTTGGAGGTCGAAGAGCTTTGAGATAAAGTTCATATAGTTAACAAATGATGTCATTTCTATTATGTATCACTATCATTACCCTTATAATGTTCCCATGTTGTCATACGTCTTCGGATTTTTGCTTCTAGGACATGCCAGTTTCCTCACGTTGTTTTCCTCACCGTTTTCAAGATTATGTATTATGAAAAAAATAAGAAAGAACGAATAATAATGTATATATTGTCACAGAAACTGACGTCTATAAATTAGACCTTAAACTAGAATCCTTAACAATGCAGGCAAAACCCAATTGGATTTTACTGTTTCGTCCGGCGATGTACTTTCAAATCTATTAGATGAGTAAATTGGCAAAAGTTTTATCTGTATCTTCTATCTATACATATAAAATGCTTTGTCTTGAATGAGTGGCTGACGGATCAACGCACAGCCTAAACCGTTCATCGTAGAGACCTGAAAATTGGAGAGTATATTCTTCGTATGACGTAAGCATCCGATTAGGAAGGATTTACTGAATTTTTTTCTCTAAGGGTGTGAAAAAGGGTGGCAAAGTTTGTATGAGAAATCTAATTTCTTCGGCTACTATTCTTGAAACTTGATACAAAAAAATTAAAAAAGTGATAAAAATTTATATAATTAGTTTTTTGAAACAACCTCCTTAAGTCAATTTAGGGGGTGTTGAAGTTTGTATGGCAGAATCTTATTTCATGGGTTACTAAACTTGAAACATTGCACAAATACTAACCTAAATAAATAATAAAGATTGTTATTATTAGTTTTTCGAAAATACCCCCAAGAGACGTTTTAGGGGGTGTTAAAGTTTTTTTGAAGAATCTTATTACATAAAAAAAAAATGTGTTTATTATCTTATATCTATACAATTTAGTTGCCAGGGCTTCCCAGAAAGTAAACCGAAGATACTTGTGATGGGATAAACCTCGCTCTTCCTCGTTTTATTAACAATAGTTTCGTTGTGCTAATTAGGTTTATTACTTTTTTAATAAATTACTTGGGTTAATAAACTTGAAACTTGGCATAAATACCAAACTAAGTAATCAATAAAGATTGCCATTATTAGTTTTCAAAACCACCCCAAAAGACGATTTGTTTTTTATTGAAGAATCTTACTTCACTACAATAAACTTTAAACTTGATATAAATACTAGGTTGCTATTAAACAAAACAGGTTTTCATTAGTAGTTTTTTGAAACTACCCCTAAAAGACGATTAAGCGGGTGTTAAAGATAGCTAAGAATCTTACTGGACAAGGTTTCTTTTTCGATATAGGTACCTACGGGAGCACGAAGAATTTTCGGAAAATCAACCTTTCACCATCATCAATATTCCTGCCAAAAAACGTCCACTGCTGGACATAGACCTACTTCAAGCGTCACCACACTGATCTGTCCTGTGTGATAATCAAAATTGACATAATACGTTTTTAAACCAATTCCGCGATATAAAAAATAAGCTATTCGAATTAATAATGCTACGCAGACGGAGTTGCGGGCAACAGCTAGTCAAGAGTAAAACAGACACAAAAATACTAGTTATTGATTCGATTTGGAACGGGGCTATAAACTCAATTATTTTATCGTAGACCAATAAAAATACATTTAGCTAGAGTAAGTAACCCAACGACCCCGTAAATAACGGGCTCCATTTTTCAGCATAGCGTACTCGTATTTGTAATTATTTGAGTGTGTTTACCTCGATATGGTCCCGCGGTAAATCATCGTCAGTCGATCGTGAAATTAACAGTCCATTAAAAATCACGAGCCGTTTTTGTGTGAAACCGGCTTCTGGAACAAAAGTTTTCGAACAAAAAAAAAACACGAGTGTTTGATAAATTGTCAAACACGCGTTAGCTGTTGTGATTGGTTGAATAAATTTTCAACAAACGATCGTGTCACTTGAATTGCGTTTAATTTGTGACGCTTTTACAATTGCTCTCCAGAAATTTTGTATTATTTTAATTTTTTCGTAATTGACATTTTTTATTGTCATTATTTTATATTTTTCATTTTGACATTTTTTATTGTCATTATTTTATATTTTTCATTTTGACATTTTGTAATATATATATTTTTTTTGTGTCTTGTTTTTATTATAATTTTACAAGAATCAATTGCAATCCATTAATATAATTATTATATACTAGCTGTTCCCCGCGGCTTCGCTCCCGTGGGCCAACCCACAGTATCCGTTTACGGGATTAAAAAATAGCCTATGTCACTCGGGAATAATGTAGCTTTCTATTGGTGAAAGAATTTTTTAAATCGGTCCAGTAGTTTCGGAGCCTATTCGGTACAAACAAACAAACAAAAAAATCTTTCCTCTTTATAATATTAGTATAGATGAATATTTCTACAGCTTCTGGCATAACATAGCGCGCTTGTTTTTTTTTGACAATCATTTTTTTGAACCTATGTTAACAAATGAATAAATGAATTATGAAACCTGAAATATGCAGCACTGCCGCCCTATAGATAGATAGTAACAATATAAATGTGGCATTTGGCCGATTTTGAGAATTTAATACCTTGTTGAGGAGCTCGTGGCTAAATAATAACAGCCGCACGGGTCGATCTTCAAGGTTAAGCAACTCTTGACGAGGTCGGTCCGTGGATGGGTGACCATTTCAACATTCAAAGTTTCCACCGTGCCTTGGAAAGCACGTTAAGCCGTTGGTCCCGGCTGTCATTTGAAGATCTGTGACAGTCGTTACGGGTAGTCAGAAGCCTGAGTTCTGACACCAGTCTTGCCAAGGGGTATCGTGTTATCCAGTTACTGGGTTGTGGAGGTCAGATAGGCAGTTGCTCCATGTAAAACACTGATACTCCGCTGAATCCGGTAAGACTGGAAGCCGACCCCAACAATAATTGGGAAAAAGGCTAGGCAGATGAATACCTTCGTGGTCTGCAAAAAAATCTCTATATATCTCTCTAAGCAGTATTTTTTTACTATCAATAGATTTTTTTATAAGATATTTATCTAAACAAAATTAATTTAAACAAAAAATGTATTTATTTATTCATTAAACAATAAAAAAAACAATACCAATTTTTTTTTCAGTTTTTGTATATTATTATAAAGTGTACACCGGAAATTCTCACTTAGGATTAATAGTTGATAAACAGTATCGATTTTACAAGCTTTAATAAAACTTGCAATGCATGTGTAAGTTTGGGTCAAATATTCCAACTGAATATTATAGCAGTTTCCTAAACCGATTAAGATGAAATTTTGCTTAGGTGTATCTATGGTTTGGTTTGGATAACAATGCACGGTAAGGTAAAAAGTTTGTGTCCATAAATAATAGTATAAAAAGAAACTTAAAAACAGGCTTAAATAGAAAACCAAACTAAAAAGTAGAAAATATTTTTCAATAAACTTAAATTAAGAATAGAAAGAACAAAAAAAAATATTGTAAATAAAGCGTGGAGTGCTTGATGTCAATTATCATATTTTACCGACAGATAAAAAAAGTGTAGTCGAAAGTATAGTCATTTTAAAAATATCTTAAAAAGCACCCTACGTTTTCAAATTTTTTTTTTCGCTGTATTCTTAATTTAAATTAATTGAAAATTATTTTCTACTATTAGGTTTGGTTTTCTGTTAAAGCGGGTTTTATAGTTCAATCGCTAATCCTGAAGATACTGGTAAGGATAATGAGACAAACTATTTAAATTATTGCTTTGCGTTTTGCAGTGGGTCAAAATCACGTTTACAGATTCCGTTACATAGATACATACATACCAAAATATAAAAAGTTTTTATCGAAAAACTAAAAATATGATTTAATCTCAAAATATGATTTTGTCAGATAGTGAAACTTTCATTTTTTTTACCACTCTCTCACCTGATGGTAAGCGATGATGTGGTCGACGGTGAAGCACGCTTGCCTAGAAGAAACCCATTCACTCTTGACTTAAAAACCCCTAGATTGTAGCTATCGGGAAACACAGACTCCGGCAGGGAATCCCACTCCTTAGCTGTACGCATAATAAAAGTGTCCCCAAAACGTTTTGTGCGTATGGGTGGGATGTCCACCATGTACCGATGACGCATCGCCGTACGTCTTGTGGTCCGATAATGGAACGGGCTAGGAGGAATTAGTTCATGCAATTCCAACGCATACTCCCCGAAATGTAACCGATAAAAAACCGCAACAGGCTGGCAACTCGGCGCCGATGTTCGAGATTCTGGAGCCTAGATTCGACCAGTACTTCATTGCCGAAAAGCCTCTTGGGCCGTTTTTCGATCGACTCAAGTGCATTCAGCTGGTACTTGGCAGATCCGTCCCAGAGATGAGAGCAGTTCTCCATGCATGATCGAACTTGCGCTTGACACAAATTGAGCAACTGTTCTGGCGTGAAGTACCGTCTCACCTTCGCGAGGATCCCCAATTTTTTGGCAGCCAGCTGAGCTTTTGCCTCAATGAAGGGACGAAAATTGAGTGTCGATGTCAACTTAATGCCAAGAGCCTCAAGATGGTCAGTTATCGGCACCGTCACATCTCGGAAAGAAGGAGCCGGGTGGAATTGGCTCCATTTAGCGGAAGAAAAACACGCCTGGGTCTTAGCAGCATTGAATAGGACCAGATTCGCGTCGCCCCATTCGGAGACTGCCTTCAAGGACTGATTAAAGCGCCCAACCATGGCCTCCCAGAGAGACTGGACCTGAGGTCCAGTAGCGCGCGCGTCGTATACGTACCTCTCAGCAACAGTGCTGTCGTCCGCGTACCCAAAGGTATTTAACAGACCATTTATGTGCAGCAAGAATAATGTTGCTGAGAGTACCGACCCCTGAGGGACCCCGGCATTAATACCCAGTTGGTCAGACTATCGGCCATCATTAAACACTCGAATGGACCGGTCCCCGAGGAAGTCTGCAACCCAATCGCACAGAACACTGGGCAGACCGAATGAAGGAAGCTTACCAATAAGGCTTTCATGCCAGAACCTTCGAGAACCTTCGAGATGTCGAGGGAGACGGCAAGCGCTTCCCCGTGCTTCTCGATGGCCTCACTCCATATGTGAATGGCATACGCTAGAAGATCCCCAGTTGACCGATTTTGGCGGAAGCCATATATTTCGGCACTTTTCCCGTCTCATACGAAAGGCGAAAAAGGCGTGTCAGGATCGGAGACAGTTCAGGCGCACAGGTTCTGAGTACAATTGCCGGTTTCCCGTCGGGGCCACTAGCTTTGTTCACGTCAAGGTTGCGCAGCACCCTACGAACGTCCTCTTGGTGGATGCAAATGTCCGACATACTCGACTCGCATCCGTCAAGAGAAAGACGGGGCCGCGCGTCACCAGAATCCAGACGTGAAGATTCCGCAAAAAGAGAGGCAAACAAGTTTGCTTTCTCCTCAGTGGAGTGGGCGAGTGACCTGACGGGTTTCAGCAGTGGTGGAAGTAAGGAACGGCAGAAGTTCGATTCCACCGACTTAGGGACCAAAACGCTTTACTACCCGCTGGGTAAGAAGCAAGTTTAGTCCCAATACGGCTTATGTGGTCAAACTGAGATCTTCAAATCACCTTCTCCAAGTCCTGCAATTGGCAGCCCTGTTGTAGGCTCTATTCCGCTGACCCACGTCGCTTGCTTTGCGCGTCCGAGCGTCGATCCATGTCCGCTTGCATTCGGCGCCAAAACACGGGCGGTCAACGCTAGACATTGCTACGTCAGAGAACGGAATGTAGTACTCCATTCCCCGACGCAACACATCCGACACGGCGATTGTCAAGTAGGCTGCACAGGATATGACGCGAAAAAAGAACGCATCCCATCCCAATCCGCTGACCTGTACCGCCAAACCCTCCGAGCGCCTCTTGGGCTGGGATCGGATGGGGAGTGGACGGATACAGATTTCACCAGACAATGGTTGGAATTACCTTAAGGTGAAGATACCGAAACCGAGTAGCGGTCTGGATCTGTTGTCAGCAGAAGGTCCAAGCAACTGGCTGTGTGCGAATCAACATCCGGCACCCTCGTTGCACTATATTCTTTCCAGCAGATATTCTACTTTCCATTATGTTAAAGAAAATACTTTAGGAAGAACCTGACCTCATTTAAAAAACATAAAGTTCTAAGCTCTTAAAAACATTTTCTCAAAACGCCCGTTGAGTAGGTAAGCCAAAATCAAGCTTCGGGAATAAATCCATCATCGCGTTTAATCGATTGTTCGCTCAAGGATGAATATTCGAGAAACAACATCGACTGTGTTTAATATCGGTGCTGTTTACAACGCTGTTTGTTGTGGTTTCAAAAAAAATTAACGTTGAGAAAGTTCTGCGAACAATGGAATATCTTTACCAAGTACAATATTAGAAGAGCTGGTAGGGTGTTTGGGCAAGCATTTTAGGGGGAGAAGTTGATATCTGATAAATCAGGCAAATATTGTAGGCTTTGCCTTAATCGGCTTTTAAAAATTGTTAAATTAAAAGTTTTGAAAGACGCCCGATTTAGAGAGAGCCCACATTGTCTATATCAGATTTGACTATTATGTCATTTTGCGCCAAGCAGCACCTGATCAAAGGAAAATGAACGGCCCAGACCGCACATTTTTTAAGTGTCCTTTTTAGAAATCTGAAAGTGGACCCTTGTCTAAAGGGGTTTTTCATTTGAAACTGTTCAGATATATTCTCTGTGTTCTTTGTGTGTAGGAAAACGCACCTTCTCAGCTATCAACTTCTTGCCCTGAATATGCTTGCTTGGGAAGAAAAAGTTGTTTCCACGACGATAGGGGAATCACGGCCCTTTATAACGAGGTACGAGACGAGACGCGAGAAGGAATATAATGCTTTCTCAAAAACCCTGCCAGCTCCCCCACTATAGTAATTCTTTTTTATGGAAATATACTTTTTCGTTTGACCGCGTTCCACCTGATAATGCCAAGTTATTAGGAAATTTCGAAGTAACTTTTTTAGGAGTCCGACTTGCGACAGGTGGCTCAGACTTAACTGGAGGATATTGTAGGAATTTCAATATTGTTTCCAATACAGGAATAAAAATAACTTTGAAGTGGCGTAGTCTACTACCAAAGTTTCGATCGACCTTAAAATCGATGAATGTATTGGTTGGGTCCCGGTTATTAAACATGTAAGTACTTGTATAGACTTTGAAATAGTCGAAGAGCATCAAGTCCAATTAAAGTGAAATATGGGTTTATGAAAACAGTACTTTTACTTCGTTTTGGATGGTGGTTGCAATTGCAATATGAGAATGTCTTCAGTGCTCAACTGTGGCACTTTAGAGGATAAATACCAAACAAATCCAAGACCCAATTATACGAAAAACTAAACTTAGAGTAAGTTGCTAACACAAGGTTAAACAGATAATATTGTGTGACAAACTGCCAATTTAGGCTGCCTGTCCTCTTGAGCGGAGCGAGACAGCGGAGTGGGGTTACGGGCTATATCTGTCCATAGACGTGGAGCTAGGTAGCAGAGCGGGGAGGAAAAGAAATGCGGATTGAAGTAGCGGAGCGGGGTACCGGACTGTGTTTTTTCATACGCGGAGCTCGGTTGCACCCGTTTCTCCTCTCCGTTCGTGAGAGAGGGTCTTAGCAAATTAGCGACTTTCTTGATGGCTTCAGGTGATTCGATTTTTATCAAATCGATAGGCGATTTGCAAGTACGTTGACAGACACAATGCTATGCAATTCAACCTTCACTTCAACTTTCACTTGGATATTTCTTACAAAATGCGTGAACAAATTGCCTATCAACGCAATTTAAATTGTGGCGTGCCACAAAAAGTTGCCTAACAGTCAAATTCATAGAGTTTAGGTACGAGATAATACTTTCATAAAAATTCTAGCCAACTAAGAACTAAAGAACTAAGAAGAAAAGACTAAGATAAAGAAAATCATATTTTAATAAATTCTGTCTACATTCCACAAAACCCAATTTTCCTTGAAAATACTTCAAAGTTGCTATCTAACCCGTCGCACGGTAAACGGGACCTGAAATTCGTCAAACTTGGTTAAACACGTTAAGTTACTCTCGGCGACAAATGGCTACTGAGTGATGACGTCACAAGTCTACGTACAGTTGAGGCGCTGACACGTTTTTCAGGATACATAATACATTTTGAAACTAGAGTGCGCACAAGACAAGTATGCGCGCGACTGGTAATGAGCTTAATGTTGCCAGCATAACTAATAATTTTTGCTTCATTAAATAAATAAATATTCATTTTTCATTACTCGAAACTTAAAGTAATTTAAGTTAAGCGTAATTAATGTACTTGGTTTTTAGACTTGCATAGAATATGAAAAAAAAAACATCATGAAATTATTGTAAATCTTTTATTGAATACTTTATCCTGTTACATTTGGTATAACAATGGTCCTGCATTGGGTTAATACCTTCCATTTCTGAAGAAATTAACAAATAATAAGAATGTATTCTGTGTTAATTTCTTCTTCAACAATTTTTGAAGATGAAGCTGCTGCCACATTATCCAATTCGGCGAGATAGTGGTCAAGCGACCTCTTGAGTTATTAGGGTGACGGTGCGTTCAGAAACGCCTAAAACAACTGGTCCTGTCCCGCTGGTATATTTATGTGTATAATATGTGTACCAATAATGTCAGGTACCGGTAGTACGAAAATGTAGGGAAATTTTAGTATAATGGCATCCCTAAAAATGACCTGTCAAATAAGCAACGCAGGCTCTAACTTTGGAAAACGGTACCGTAGGCCCGTTATTGTCTCGTTCTTCTTTACAAGCACGTTTGACCTTCAAGAAAACATCCCTGCTAGCAATAAAAATTACTTTTGGCATAATGATATATGGATACTAACCTCTCTTGGGAGGTTCATGTTGCTGATGTTAGTAAGAGAGTCTTCTACTCTTTTCAGTCTCTTAAACGTCTCCAAAAACTCTTACCATTTCACACTAAGGTCACTCTTGCTCAATCTCTTCTTCTACCGCTCATAGACTATGTGGATGTCTGTTTTCTAGATGCAACGGAGGTACTTCTAAATAAACTCGAGCGACTGCAGAACTTGTGCATCCGCTTTATTTTTGGCCTCCGCAAATACGACCACGTGTCGGAGTTTCGGACTAAATTGAAGTGGCTGCCGATTCGGCGTCGTCGAGATACCCATATCCTATCTCTCCTCTATACTATCCTACACAATCCTAATTCTCCTCAATACCTTCGTGAACGCTTTGAGTAGTTTGTCCCGAGGGGTAAACCCTGTCGCACTTCCACTTCTCTTCTCCTTCGTACCCCACGTCACACCTCCAGCCGTTATGATGGCTCCTTCTCTGTTACTGCAGTGCGTCTCTGGAACTCTCTGCCACATTCCCTACGAGACAGCCCTTCTCTGAACGTCTTCAAGAGGAAAATTAAAGATCATTTTCTTTTGGAATGACATAATATTAGTATATGTATATATATTTCTTGTACTTATGTATGTATGTATATTTAGGATTTATTTTATTTTATTCTAAAATTGTACACTGGACTACTTCTCTTCTTCCTTTTGTAAACTCTCTCTATCACTCTAAGGTTTGCTGGTAGAAAACTCTTCTTTGAGTTAAGCTCGCCTTTGTACGTCAACTTTGAAATCACTCATGTTGTATACGTAATAATTTTTTTGTGTACAATAAAGAATTAAGAATGATGGTGATTATTTACTTCGGAAACGAATAAAAACACGGAATACATCACACTTTATTGACACCTGACATAAACGACAAGATGGCGGGTAAACGATTGGTTGCGATTTTGGCCGCGCGCAGACTTATCTTGCGCGCACTCTACTGCCCTGAGAAGACTAAATATAAATTTTAATCACTTTAAATCAAAGGTAAATATGGCATAAACCTATTACTAATTTATTGTTGACATCAAACAAAAAACTTTTTAATGGACTGGCAATTTTGTAAATGAAATCAAATCTATTCTATTTAATTGTCAATGTCACATTTTAAATAAACAACTGACCAAGTGCGAGTCGGACTCCCGCACGAAGGGTTGCGTTCTTGGTAAATTGAGGTTTACGATTTGTGACGTATTAAAAAAAAACTACTTACTAGATCTCGTTCAAACCAATTTTCGGTGGAAGTTTACATGGTAATGTACATCATATATTTTTTTTAGTTTTATCATTCTCTTATTTTAGAAGTTACAGGGGGGGGGGACATACATTTTACCAGTTTGGAAGTGTCTCTCGCGCAAACTATTCAGTTTATAAAAAAATAATATTAGAAACCTCATTATTATTTTTGAAGACCTATCCATAGATACTCCACACATATGGGTTTGATGAAAACAAAAATTTTGAGTATCAGTTCTAAGTATGGGGAACCCCAAAATTTATTGTTTGTTTCTATTTATGTGTGAAAATCTTAATGCGGTTCACAGAATACATCTACTTACCAAGTTTCAACAGCATAGTTCTTATAGTTTCGGAAAAAAGTGGCTGTGACATACGGACGGACAGACAGACAGACAGACAGACGGACCGACAGACAGACAGACATGACGAATCCATAAGCGTTCCGTTTTTGCCATTTGGCTACGGAACCCTAAAAACCGAGTGTCATTCAAATTCATTCATTATTCTAATTGACATTATAGTTACAGTTTCTGTGAATCACTAAATTGCATTGTATTGTGAATGGAGTAAACAAAAAATATTGTGAAAGTGAGGAACCTTTTTTACTGTGACTGTACGAATGAAGGGCGTGACAAGTTCGCAAATGTAAATAATGTTTGAATTGTGAAGGATATTGAAGCAATTCGTAATAATAATATTTAGATACTTTATGCTGGTTTATTGGATAGAACTGTTGGAGTTGTTGAGGCCTTCATCTTATTATTTTGTTTTCTATTTACTCGGGGTTTTTATGTCAAGAGTGAATAGGTTTCTCCTAGGCAAGCGTGTTACACCGTCGACCACATCATCGCTTACCATCAGGTAAGATAAAGGTCAAGCGCGAGCATATCAAAAAAAAAAAAAGCCCCGTTTATGTCGACTGCTGATTTAGTCCTAAACGTAATCCTTGCGTTGGAAAATGAAATAGTAGTTCTGTTTTGTTTGCGGGCTAGACCAAAAGTGTAACAATGAAAAAAACCAACCCAAAAACCGACACCTTTTTGTAGTAATTTTTGAGGCACTTCACGATCACAAAGGCATCTAAAACGTTTTTCAATCGATTCAGCTTGCCGTACATTTTGAGAATATGCAAAAATATTTATAATTTTAACGTTTAAATACACTTTTTATTAATAGGATTAAAAATTGATAATCATTTTTACTTGATAAATTGTACGCGGCATAGCGTCCTGTATGCAAGATAGTAGAAGCAATGATCCGCACAAATGGGAGACGCCGAGGAGAGAGCCGGAGGCGCACGAAAAAAGTGGGGAAGGACGTACGAGTGCGCGCGGACTAGACACCTACAGTAGTATTTATTTATTTATTATATACTTTATTGTACACCACAAAATATGTACAGGATAAACATTCATAAAAACAAGTGTACAATGGGCGGTCTTATCGCACAGGGCAATCTCTTACAGACAACCTTTATGTAGTACATACGCTAGCAGCCGTTTTTGTTGAGCTGAGCATGCGAAGCCCGGTTATGCGAATGAAGCTCGTCCACGACGCACCAAGGTTTAAAATTACTATATACCTCTGCCCACTTTATGAAATAAAGCTTGCGTAACGATATAACGTTGATAATCCCAAGAACCTATTTTTCGTGGAATCAAAGTTCTGTAATATTTTACGACTGTGCTCTGTTTAGGTTAGGCAGTAGATTTGGATTGATCCGATTTTGAGATTGACTGATCCAGTATTATATTAATCCGCATCTAGAAACTGTTTTAGCGTTATTCATAACTTTAACTTTATTCACATGGCTAGCTTTTGCCCACGGCTTTGTCCGCGTGTAAAATTATACCTTAATAATCCAAACATTTATCAAATATATTTTTATTGGAACAAAAACAGTTAACAAAAGTTTGAGTTCGTTAACAACCGCATTAGTATGGAGTACTACGTCGCGGCTCGCGAATTACTGAGATGAAAGTATCCTGTGTCCAAATCTAGATCATTATCTACCCATGCGCTTTTTCATCCAAATCCTATAAAAGGGCGTTGGCCCCGATGGTATACCACCAACCTTCTTTATTAAAACGGCCGATCACATCAGTACTGGGTTGCACTTAATTTTTAATAAATGCTTACATGAAGGTGTCTTTCCTACCGTGTGGAAGCGAGCATTTATAACGCCTGTTTATAAAAGTGGAGATAAAAATAATGTCGAAAACTACCGCCCCATATCGATTCTTTCCACCTTGTCGAAACTTTTCGAGAGACTGGTGCACGGCGCTCTATACCCCCAAATTCATGGACTTATTATACCGGAACAACATGGGTTCGTCAAACGGCGGTCTACTACGACCAATCTTATGATTTTACAAACTTTATTTTTGAAAATATGGACAAGAGGGTCCAGGTAGACGCTGTGTACATGATTTTCGGAAAGCTTTTGACTAGGTGGATCACACAATTCTTTTGGAAAAGCTCGCCTTCTACGGAATCCGAGGCAACTTACTTCGTTGGTTTGCATATTTATAATAGGACATAATAGGTCGTAATTAATGGGTTTGAATCTGAGATTGTGGCTGTTAAGTCCGGTGTTCCTCAAGGGTCCATTTTGGGGCCCTTGCTTTTCATTTTGTTTATAAATGATATAAAACATTGTTTTGTTAATGCGAATTTCTTACTGTACGCGGATGATATGAAAGTTTATAAAGATTGCCAAAAAATTGATGACTACCTACTGCTTCAAGGATATCTTCACAGACTTAATACCTACTGTATAGTCTTCCAAAATGCCACAGTATATCATTTACTAAAAACAAAAATAAACTAAATTTTAAGTATACTTTGAATAGCCAACAATTAAATATAGTAGAATCCGTTCGCGACCTTGGTGTTACTATTGATTCATGGCTGAACCGATTTGACTGAAAATTGGTAGGGAGGTAGCTAAGAACTAGGAGAAGGACATTTTTTATCCCGTTTAGGGTAGGGTAGGGTAAGAAGGGTAGAGTAGGTATGTAGGTAGGGTAGGGTAGGATAGGTAGGGTAGGGTAGGATAGGGTTTTTTTTTTTTTTTTTTTTTTTTTTTTTTTTTTTTTCTTAACACTAATCCCCGCCAACGATATTGGCGCCTTATGTGCTCAACCTCAGTCATTCCGGTCAATCTTTTATGCCTCTCGTACTTTCATTCTTCATACTATTTCTTTCTTGCATTCATCATCTTACATTCTGTGGGTAGGACGCCCACTTTTATTTAATCTATTCTATGGGCATGATTTATTTCTTATAAAAATAGTAGAAATACAATAATGTGCAGAGGTGCTATTTACAATGAGCAAAAGGTGCTATTATGACAATTTGTGCGAAAAGTGCTGTTTATCTCAGGTATACATGGTGCGATTTATCACAGTAAAAATTTGTACAGTTATCGTATTACGATTTGGGATCAAAAACACAAGCACAGTTATCAAAAATATCACAGTAATCTTACACAGTCTAAAAACTTAGGTACTAACATGAAATACTGCCGGTTACACATGTCCAGGCTGCATTCCGTGCTTGCATTTAAATATCATACATAATACTAATGAAGCACGGTGCACCTCAGGTTTTATTTCGATGTATAACCGCAGTGGCTACTCTAATACAGTATTCCAAGAATCTTTCCCTATATTTCTTGTCCATGAGCCCATGCAGGCTCTCCCTCGTTATTTTCCTGTCCAGCTCACATTCAAGTTGGTAGCGCTCCCTGATAAATAACGGGCATTCTACAAGTATGTGCTGAACAGTCTCTGCCACGCCTGGATCGCAGACGCACGATGGGCTATCCTTACACTTGAAGCGATTCAAGTATTCAGAGAACCCACCGTGCCCCGTCAAAACTTGCGTGAGGACGCCTTCGGGCCGCACCTGTTGTACGATACGGAAAGCCGCTATTGCATCCGGAAGAAACATTTTCGTCACCGAAGCAGTCTCGCCCGACACATATCTTCGATTCCATTCATCAAGCGATTCCAAACGGATCTGCCGCTTGATAAATGAAACCGGACACTGGTCGTAGTCCGGCTTCCTCCGTGACGACAATGCTGCTTTCTTAGCCAACTCGTCCGCTCGCTCATTCCCCGGCAGGCCCGCGTGGGCCTTGATCCAGAACAAAGTCACAGCTTTGTTCTGGCACAGGGCGTGAGCCAGGTTAGCGCGCGCGCGAACTGCCAGGGGATGGAGCGAGCCATGGTTTGCAAGCGTCTGCAATGCGGACATTGAGTCGCTGTACAAACCATAGCTCGCCTCTTGCCGCGCGAGGATCACTTCTGTCGCCTTGCAAATGGCCAGGAGTTCCGCCTGGTAGACTGTGCAGTACGCGGCAAGACTAAGCTTGAGGTTCCGGATTTCGCCCTCATTATCCCAAATGGATAATGCGGCTCCGACCTTCCCCTCAATCTTGCTGCCGTCGGTGAATATTCGCACCGCCTGCACATTGTTACTGTCTAGTAACTCTTGGTCTGCCAGGCACATGAACTCCAGGGGCGTTTGTGTAGCTGGATGAGGGGCTTCTGCAAACCTTACCGCACTCTCGATCTCCCTATCTCCTGGCACAAACCGGGATGACCCTCTCCTCGCTTTATACAGGTCGGCTGCCTCTTGTATGCGCAGGTCTAGAGGTAGTATCCCAGACAGTGCCAGTGCCGAGTTCAGAGAGACAGTACGGTAAGATTTGCAGAGCTTCTGAGCGAATCCTCGTTGAACAGAGCCTAACTTCTTCCGTATACCCAACTTCTTTGCAGCGGGTGCCCAGGCGGCGGCTGCGTATGTCACTATGGGCTCAATCGTTGCCGTGTAAATTGTGTGTATGACTTGTGTGTTTAATCCCCAGCTCACCTTTGCCGCTCGGGACAGTCGCTTGTATACGTTAGCTGCCCTCTTGCAGACGTTCGCGGCATGCTCATTAAAAGTGAGTTTTTCGTCTATGGTTAGACCCAGCAATTTCATTTTCTTGACCATACCGATGTCGACCCCGGCCATGCTCAGTATTGGAGTGTCGTACTTAAGCTTATTGGTTATGGTCATCGCACAGGTTTTGTGCGGTGCAAACCTCAGCTTATTTCGGATGCCCCAACCCTGAACATGGGCGAGGGCTGCATTGGCAGATCTTGAGACTTCAGTCGCCGTGTCCCCATCTACAACCAAGACTATATCATCCGCGAACGCCTGCACGAAAATTCCACGCTGCTCAAGGTCCTGCAGTAGTGGGTCGAGAACGAGGTTCCACAGGATTGGACCACCGATCGACCCCTGGACACAGCCCTTGCTAGTCTCTCGCGTGCATTCCTCTCCGGCATACCGAACCTTGACCTTCCTACCGTCGAGATAGCTGTCTATCAGCCTCCTGACGTTAACCGGGCACTTTTCCTCAGCCAGTCTGACCCTTATGGCTGGCCACCAGGCGCTATCGAAGGCGCCCTCTATATCCAATGACACCAGGACAATTAGCTTCTTCAGCCTCAACTTGTCCTTTACGTGCTCCACTAGCGTATAGAGGGCGTCCTCGGTGCTCCTCTGGGGCATGAAGCCAAACTGACGAGTACTAAACCGCGGTACAAGCTGATATTTTAGGCGCGCTACGACCATCCTCTCCAGGACCTTCCCCAGAACAGGCAGTAGACCGATTGGTCTGTATGCCTTAGGGGTGGTGTAGCTATCCTTGCCCGGCTTTCTGAGGACTACGACTGTAGCCTCCTTCCAGGTGGTCGGGAAGTGTGCCAATTCGAGGCACTTATTGTAGAGGGCAAGGAAAGCGTCTAGGTCCTGGTGAATCGCTCGACTGCAGATATCAGATGTCAGTCCATCCCCTCCTGGTGCCTTTTTGGGATTGAAACCCGCCACGGCGGACTTCAGCTCCAGCGTCGTAAATGGGGGATCATGATGTTCATCATGGGCCCACTCATTTACTCGGCTAGCTGCTTCTCTAATTCGCCTGTGGTCAGCGTTGTCCTGGTCTACTCTGTCTTCGGGGTAGAACGTATCTGCAAGTAGGGCGGCCGACTCACTCGGATTGAGGAACGCACCATCGCTGCAAAGGGTCAGTTCTTCTTGCCTTTTGGTGGTCCTACGAATGATCCTGTAGAAACTCTCCCAAACTCCCTCACGATCCTGCCTCCGGCAAAACTCCTTCCAACTGGCGATTTGGGCATTCTTTGCCTGCATCTCATACTCTTCTTTTGCTTTCAGATACTCGCCAACGACCTTCGCTCGCCGGACCGGCGCGGCATTGCGGATGCGGTTCTTTTTCGTCATAACCTCCCTCTTCTTCACAGTGAGCTCCTCGGACCACCACGGACAAGTAATTTTTGTTTTCTTATTTATTTTTGGGATAGTGATTTGACATGCTTCTAATATTATATTTATATATTTAACTGTTATTTCCTCTAAGTGTTGTTTATTATCTATTTCTAATATTCTTTCTAAGTTTACTTTTTCCTTGATTTTAATTTCTTCTAATTTGTTTCCAAAAGCTTCCCAATTCGCTTTTCTGGTGTTGAACATCCTAGTAGTCCTAGTGATGTTAACACCCTTTTCCCTTGTCGTATTGACATTAAAAAATATCGTGTTGTGGTCCGAGGATGTTGCTCCTGTGTCGACCCGCCAGCCGTCCACCAGGTCAAAAAGGTCGAGCGAACATGCCGTGACGTCCACGTGGCTTCTATACGCTCTACCACCTCTGATGGTGTCAAAGGTGGGAGCGTCACCAGTGTTTAGTACCTGAAGCTCGAGTTCATCCAGGGTTGCGGACATTTCCTCTCCTCTGGGATCTTCTTTGATGCTGCCCCACCAGGCACTTTTCGCATTCGCGTCGCCACCTATCAGCAACCTACCGTTGGCCACTTCCGCGTTGATCCGGGTCATCTGGTCCAAGTATGGCCCTATGGGTTGGTCTGGCTCGAAGTAGTAAGAAACTACTGCGATTTCCCAGGCTTTGGTTCGGATCCCCACCACAACGATGTTATTTGTGGTGAGTTTCGGGTAGGGTATGACGTCCAAGTCATGATCAAAGACGGCTATCGCCGCTTTAACCCTCCCACTTCCATCGTCCTCGCACTGGTAGATTCTCGCTCCACGGTAGCTCTTCATACTTCGTGCTCCCCCCACATACGGTTCCTGAATCAGTGCCCACGAGATCTTTCGTTCACTGGCCTCTAAAAAGAGTTCGGTGGTAGCCAGTTCCTTCCGCTGTAAATTCGCTTGGGCCACACGGTATGGTCTTGCTGTTTGTTGGGCAGGAGTCCCCGGGGCGCCCTTAGCAATACGCTACGGATGAGCGAGCTATAGCGTCCCATCTTCTTCTGACTGTGCACTCTGAGCTGAAGGCGTGATGGTGCGTGTTGTCAATTTTGGCACGTGTGCAGTTGCAGCAGGTTGGTGGCAGACCAGCACTCCAGTCCGCGCACTCGGTCCTCATGTGAGGTCCGCCACAGTGGCTGCACTTTGGCACGGTCTCCGTGCAAGTGCGTCGGCTATGCCCATACCCGAGGCAGAGCGAGCACTGGACTAGCGGGGACTGGTCTTCGACCCTAACCCGATTAAGGTCCACGTGTACCGATCCGACGTCGAGCATGCGCCGCCAGACCTCCGTGGCGACCCTCAACACTAGGTGGCACATGTGCGGGTTCCTGTGACGTTTCTTGTATAGAACCTCCACTATATTCTGTTCTTCACCCAGGTCTTTGAAGATGTGGCGGTTCTGGTTTTTGAGAGCTTTTACCGTGTCTTCATTGCTGCTCAACTGCACAACGTCCCTTAAAACAACTTGAGGGTTTTTGTTTTTTATTTCCTCTGTCTTCAACTCAGGTGCCTTACTGAGTCTTTCCTGCAATTTTCGCCTTTCTTCCTCCGTGCGACAGCCCATTATAACTTTCCTATCTTTTGCTTTGCGAACCTTGTCGACTTGTATTCCCCCTTCCGTTGCGTTTACTACCTTCCGGATCCCGTCCAGGACTTGCTCACCGGATTCCTCCTCGTCCTTGGCCGTCACTACGATGGAATGTAGTGCTGTGAGTTTCGGGGTTTGGATGACAGGCCGACTTGCCGCTACACTGGCATAGGAGAGCTTTTCCATATGCTCTTGGCCAGTTTGTAGTGCCTCCTTCAGCCTGTCCATCTTCCCACTATGTACGGCCAAGTTCTGACTGTGCTCCTCCAGGGCCTTTTTGAGGGATTCCACATCTGCCTCTCTGAAGGCTACTGGAGAAGGGATAGGAGTTTCTCTGGTCTTCTGCGCCTGGGTTTCGGTAGTCGCCGTTGGTTTTTCGGTTGGGGGTTTTTTGGCATTTTCCAGCTCTTTGACGAGCTGGTAGAGCCGGTCTGCTTGCGCTTTCACCTCGGCTTTAATTTCATTTTTGGTGTTTCTGGATGTGGTCATTAGCGCTTTAATTTTATTTGAGCACATCCTTGCCTCTTGAACTTTACTTTTTGGGGCAGGCGGGCTGCCGACCTCAAAAGAGATCGACACTACTGGTGGTGTTTTGTCCAGTTTTTTTGGGAGGAGGAGTCCTCTTGGTGACTGTCTTGCCCGCCTCCCATTCACCCACACTCCTTCTGACGCTTTGCGTCGAAGGTCCTGCTTGTTCAGGTGGTTGTTGTGGGCTTTTGTTCTGGGTGATCGCTGTAAGAGACCAGCTCTTAACGGGCGTGCGCACACCGGGCATTCCGCTCATCCTGACTTTTGTAGGTTATGGGGATTAGTGTTGCGTCTAAGTGGGGTGGTGTAAAAGGCACCCCAATTATGTGTAAAATTTAAAGTAAAATGAAAAAGGGGGTATTGTAAAAGATACCCCGCTTTTTGTGTCAGTGTTGAGGTTCCCCTTATCAAATAGGGTACTTGTCAACGAAGTTAAAACCTTACAATAAGTCCTAGCCTAGAGTATAGTAGTACAATAGTACTACTATATGTCCTAATCTAAACTTTAAAAATTTAAATTGCAATAAAAGCTAACAGTCTTATTTTAAGGTATAGTAGCACAAGATGCTACTATACGTCCACAAATTACAATTTACACAGTAAATAAGCAATAAGAATGCTTATTGTCTTAATCTAGATATATAGCAGCACAATAATGCTGCTATATGTCGTTAAGCTAGTGCCAAAAACTTTTATAATTAAGGTCGGGTGGTGCTCGGGATCTGCTGTCGTCTGAGTCTGGGCGTTTAGTATAGTGCTATCTGCTCCTGGGTCGCCCTTCAGTAAACTTAGGTGTTTGTCGCTCACTGATATTACCCGTTTGGAAAAGTTTTTGGTTGCTCTGGTTTCGCTGGTGCAGTTAAGTGGTACTTTGTTGGGGTCAGTCGAAGGGGCTCCTCGAGCCGGTCAAAATAAGTCCAAGCTCGGATGTTCCAGCTCTGACCTGGGCCGAGACAGGACGAGGGGGGTGCGGCAATAAAATAAGGTTTGGGGGGGGGTTTCTTTTGGGGCCAAAAGATAGGGCTCCTCAAGCCGGTCACAATGGACCCAAGCTTGGGTGGTCTGCCTCTATATTTGGCTGAGATAACCCAAGGGGGGAAAGTATTTTGAGGGGGGTTGGGGGGGGGGTTAAATCCAAAGTTTGGAGGGGGTGAAGGCGGGGGGGGGAGGGGGGGAGGGAGGGGAAATTTTTTGGGGGGGAATCTGTTGGGGCCAAAAAATAGGGCTCCTCAAGCCGGTCACTAAGGACCCAACCTGGGTGGTCTACCACTATTTTTGGCCGAGATATCCCGAAGGGGGTATTCTCTAAAAAAAAAAAAAAAAAGTTGGGGGGGTAGGTATTTGAGGAAGTGAGGAGGGGGTGTCCAACACAAGTCCAAACTCGGGTGACGTCAGGCCAGAGGTTGAGGAGTTCCCTCGAAGTTTCCTGCTGAGGATTTGTGGAACTGTTCTATAGTCAGCTCTATAGTCAGCTCGGAACAGGCAGGTACGTCTGTAAGATTCTTCAAAAATTTTCACTATCAGGATTTTCGGACCACGTTTTTTATTTTAGGTTAAGTACCGAACACGTGGTCTCACTGATGTGTTATTTCGCACTCGAGTTCTTATTTTAAAAAAATCTGAAAGTCATACCGAAGCAGAGGGCCACACAGGGTAGGATAGGGTAGGATAGGGTAGGATAGGGTAGGATAGGGTAGGATAGGGTAGGATAGGGTAGGATAGGGTAGGATAGGGTAGGATAGGGTAGGATAGGGTAGGATAGGGTAGGATAGGGTAGGATAGGGTAGGATAGGGTAGGATAGGGTAGGATAGGGTAGGATAGGGTAGGATAGGGTAGGATAGGGTAGGATAGGGTAGGATAGGGTAGGATAGGGTAGGTAGGGTAGGGTAGGGTAGGTAGGGTAGGTAGGGTAGGGTAGGGTAGGGTAGGTAGGGTAGGGTAGGTAGGGTAGGGTAGGGTAGGTAGGGTAGGGTAGGTAGGGTAGGGTAGGTAGGGTTGGGTAGGTAGGGTAGGGTAGGTAGGGTAGGGTTGGGTAGGTAGGGTAGGGTAGGTAGGGTAGGGTAGGTAGGGTAAAGGTAGGGTAGGTAGGGTAGGTGGGGTAGGTAGGGTAGGTAGGGTAGGGTAGGTAGGGTAGGGGTAGGGTAGGTAGGGTAGGGTAGGTAGTGTAGGGTAGGGTAGGGTAGGTAGTGTAGGGTAGGGTAGGGTAGGTAGAGTAGGACAGGTAGGGTTGGGTAGGGTAGGTAGGGTAGGGTAGGGTAGGTAGGGTAGGGTAGGGTAGGTAGGGTAGATGAATATTTGGTGTTTTTATGGCAAAACAAAGTTTGCAGGGTCAGCTAGTATAAGACAAATTAACGCGATGAACGATTCTCTTCCGTTTCCTATTTGTTCATATATTAATCCGTGGACAATGGTGTGGATTATATGTTTGCCAATTTATTATGTACTCATAGTTTTATTTAAACTTTAACATGTAACTGTTATATTGTCCCTAATAAATAAAATAAAATAAAAAGAAGCCTATAAGAGGATTAAAAAAACTGATTATGATTTTACAAAGGTGACAAATGGGTAGATAAAGTTACTTTCACATTTACAATATTAGTATGAATATGTAGGACAATATAATTAGCTAAATGTAGGTATCTAGTTTTCTTTCCAGTAAAGTTTGATATACTGATCGCAGAAATATTCGGCAAAATCTTCGAATCCAATTTGACGAGAAGTTCTTTTTGACGGCCGTCAGGCGCACTCTTCGTCAAATCGAATCAGCAACTCTTAACAAGAGTTAGTTCTTCGCGAACTATCATTCCCATGGAAATACAAATTGATATGAAGGTCACCCGTAATGACTTCGATACCCGCGAGCAATAAGACGGTAATCGTAATATCCAAACTGTATAGGAGAAAACCTAGATACTGTTTTTGTTGAATATTTTTTCAGCGAGGCAAATTAAAGCAGATTTTGTGAATTGTGATTTTATTGTGAAGTCAATATGGAAGTATCCATTACTCGTGAGGATATGTGGTAGGGAAATAACGGTACTTACTAGTACTTGTTTTTATCATAACATTATTATTATGAAAAATCCTTGTTAAGTTTACTAAGAACTTTATCAAAAACGGCAGTAATCCGTTTATTTGCCGGAAATACTTAGTTCAGAATGGAAAATCTTAAAGCCAAAAAACCACTGTATAATTTTATTTAGGAAAATTATTTCACTGTGGTAACAGTTTTTAGGGTTCCGTACCCAAAGGGTAAAAACGGGACCCTATTACTAACTAAGACTCCGCGATCCGTCTGTCTGTCTGTCCGTCTGTCACCAGGCTGTATCTCATGAACCGTGATAGCTAGGCAGTTGAATTTTTACAGATGATGTATTTCTGTTGTCACTATAACAAGAAATACTAAAAACAGAATAAAATAAATATTTAAGTGGGGCTCCCATACAACAAACGTGTTTTTTTTGCTGTTTTTTGCGATAATGGTACGGAACCCTTCGTGCGCGAGTCCGACTCGCACTTAGCCGGTTTTTGTCATTGGACGTATGTTAGTTTTTGTAACGAAAAAGTCAGAAAAAATACTTAAGTGTGTAAATCCATGGATAGCCGAACTTGTGACAACTACAAATAAAAAAAGTTTATTTAAAAAATCTAAAAACCCGAAAAAACGTTAAAAAAGATTAATTAAAAAGTTATAAATAAATGAAGTTTGTTTAAAAATCTAAAAACCCGAGTGCTTAAGAAGCGAACTAAAAAGACGTAAACAAGAAGAAAATCATGCTCTACGTCTTTTTAGGGTTTTTAGATTTTTAAATATACTTTTTTTATTTATAATATTTTAGTAAACAAGTTTTATTTTTCGATTAGGTGCATTTAAACATAAAAGTATAACATATTTTTTAAATCACCTCTTAAATCCCTTTATTTTGATACCCCACACGATGGGTTTGGAAGGGAAAATAAATTGGGCCCTTATAATATGGCGCCCAAAACCCGTAATTTTTCTAATTTCCAATTTTAATGTAGCCAGTGACACTGGCAAGATTAAGACATCAATTTTGTCTCTAGAACGTTATACAGGAACAAACATACTTAAATAAATACATAGACTGATAAACACATTACCCTCCTTCGGCAGTCGGATAAAAAGTAAGGATTACCGACTTATTGGATAGGAGTCTCGACTGGTATATATATTGCTCAGCTCAATGAACATCACGCTATGACCTATCTCCGTAACTTTTATAAAAGTTAGACCCATTTGTCAAGTATTCTCTCAATAAAAATATTAGACAAGTAATACTAGAACAATGATGGTCCAGACAGACAGAAACTTTATATGTTATTTATTTCTTTGACTTCGTACACTCTAGGCAGAGCAATCGTGATTTGTGGCAATCCCAATTGTGGCAGGGAGACTTCGAGTTGCCATGTAAATGTGACTGGCATTATTCATAGTGCCCGTGAAATTTGAAAAATGACCTATATGAGTAGGCAATATCAAAAAAACTATTGAAATAATTAAATGGACCGGGCTTTCTGAATAATGCCCATCAGTTATTGGGCCGGTTAATAAAAAGATGTGTGTTTTTAATCACATTGGTTTTAATATAGAATAGGTAAGTACGACTACTATTTAAGCAACATTTCTGTCTATTTCTGTCTGCAGTGTTTAAAGTAACATAACCATGTCGGGGTGCCCTAAACTGACTAATCCATTGACCATAATTATTGAATTGCCCTACCGTTACTTAGCCATATTCATAACTAGCTTTTGCCCGCGGCTTCGCACGCGTAGACTACATGCTTCTCCTTATCATATTTTAACAGTATGAAGAGAAAAGTAAAATATAATGTAATGCGAAAGTGTTTCTTAGGACAGACTTATACTTACCTACTCTATCATCAATACGCTCTATCCTTGTCCCGTTCCGTATGCCTACACTATTTCTGTGTTTATCCATGACTAATAATAAGTAATCATAAGCATAAGTAAGTAATTAAATTAAAGTATTTCCTTATAAACAACATTTTAAACCATTTTGGATGTTGACGCCAATATCACCAGTCTATTTGATGAGATAACACGTGAACACGCTGCATAGAACTGTCCATGGAAAAAGCAATTTGCCCTCAAATCTACACCAGCATACTTCAGAGTTTGTCCTTGAGCCTTATTAATTGTCATTGCGATTTTCCTGTCCCTATTTAATTCCTATATTTATGCGTTGAGCCATTTTATAGTTATATTTATTTTTCCTTTGTAAAAGAAGGACTTTTGTACACAAAATTTCATCCCCCATAATCTGCCCCCCCAAGGACGGAATTCCCAAAAAACCCTAAATTTGCTATAAACTTTCATACAAACTTTCATCCCCAATTTCACCCCCTTAGGGGTGGAATTCACAAAAATTCTTTCTTAGTGGATGCCTGCACAGTATAAAGTATCTATTAGCAAAATTTCAAGTCTCTAGACGATTTCACCCTCATGGGGGTGAAATCTTCAAATTCGCTGAGATACGGGTATATTATTTTTTAATCTTCAGCCTAAACCCAAAATACGAAGATCCTGACATTAAAACTGACGGATTTTCATACAAACTATCATCCCCTATTTCACGCCCTAAGAAAATATTTTTGGAAATTCCACCCATTTCCAAAAATATTTTCTTAGTGCTCACCTACACTACCAAAGGAACCTACGTGCCAAGTTTCATGATTGAAGCTTTAGCCGTTTGGCCTGTGCGTTGATGGCCAATGAGTGAGTCAGTCAGTCAGTCAGTCAGTCAGTCACTTTCTTCTTTTATATGTTTAGATGACCAGACAATGTGATATATATAGAAGTTTGAATCAGTGTTCATTACATTGCCCGATTTGACTTGACTAGATTCATAATGCCCGGGCATTATAATGCTTAGTGCATTAATCACTTGGTCCATGACATATGCACTCATGCAATGGGCCACCTACTGCAGAATTAATGTGGTCGGTCCATCGCATAGGTGACCTGCCGCGCACTCTCGTACGGAATCACTTTACCTTAAACTAAAAGCTAATTAATTAAGCTTATTTTCGTGTAATTAATTTCATCACCACTGCTCTCAAAACCTTCCTCATTCCCATCAATGGGAATGCAAACATTCGAAGACGTGTGACATCTATGAATCTGCTCTGGGCCCGCATAGTGGATTATAACCCATTCTTTCTCACAAAGAGGAGGCCTGTATCCCAGCAGTGGGAAAATTATAGGGTTTCTTTCTTTTTATTAAAATTATATGATTCTGTTACTTCTAGAATTTTTGAGTCGTCGAAATAATAATGTTCTGTTTGCCTGTATATGTTTGTGTGTTTCTTCTACACTGTAATAATAATAATCTTACTATTTACATTTGTCATTATCATCAGCCTATTAATATTCCCACTATTGGGACACAGGCCTCCTCTCTTTGAGAGGGAATGGGCCGTAATCCACCACTCGGGCCCAGTGCGAGTTGGTGGATGTCACATATGTCTTCGAATTTTTGGTTGTATTTGTATCTTACTAATATTATAATACCGAAAGTTTGGATGTATGGATGTTTGTCACTCAATCAATGGCAGAACGGATCTGGATAAAATTTGGCACAGACATAGATTTCTGTATAATTCACGACAAACATGCGGGTGAAGCCGCTGGCAAATACTAGTATAATAATATAATATTATTAAGAGGAACGATTTGTTTTGTAAGTTTGTTTGTAATGTATAAACTCAGAAACTGATTTTGAATATTCTTTCAGCAGTAGATACCTGTTTTATTTCTGAGTAACACAAGCTATTTTTATTTATCCCGAACGTCTGAAACGGGTCCTGTGGGGTAGGCCACGGGAGCCAAGCCGGAAGGAAAAGCTAGTCTTAAATATTCAAGTTGCATTAGACAGTGCTTTAAACATACTAACGCGATTTGCATTTGTACTCAGTCTAAAGTGGAACTTAGTATAATGTTATGATGTATGTATACGAATTCTACTTGCTGATTTGCTTGTGTAGCAATCTATTATGTAAGTAGTGTAGCGTTACGTATTGCTCTGATGAGCTATACGTAAGCCACGTTAATAAAAGTAAAAGTAATTATAAATTAAAATTAAGAAAAAGGATATAGATAATAAAACTAAGGTCCGGCTTCGCACGACGTGGGCAGCTAACTAGGCAGCAGGTTCGGCAGGAAGACGTGGAAAGCCTGAGGTAGGCAGGTGAGCAGTCACCACAACGGACAACCAGGCAATCGGGCTAGTAGGCAGGTGAGCAGGCAGCAAGGGTCGATGGTCAAGGCAGGCAATCGGGCAGGTAGGCAGTAAAATAGGTTGCAGGACGGTTAGATAGGAAAACGGGTAAGTACGTAGGCACGAAGGGGTGTGGAGGCCGGCTATGACTCAATACGCCAAACAGCGAGGCCTTTGATGCCAAGAGATGACCGTTGAGGGTAAGGTCCAGGGAATAATGCACTCTTTAGGGAACCACACACAATATTTTAATTGGAGGACTTCAGAAAGTAATATCTCTTACACAATTTGGAAATTCCCAGTTTTGAGAGTTTTCAGAATAGAAAATACACTTGGTATTATAGTACTCAGTAGTAAACGACTTTCGGCGCTCCGTCCAGATTCAAAACTCAAAAGCTGAAGCCCGTTTTTCTTCGTTCCGACATGTCTTCTAAATTTTAAGTTCAAATATCAATTAAGAAATCATGACGAATGAATAAAAGCGGCAGTCTGCCGCTGCCCTTATTATGAAAATTATAATGTACAACGAGCTTAAAGAAGGTATAGTCTTTGGTATCTTATGTCTATGGCTTAAGAAAATAAAATAGACATATGTCATATCAGATAAAAATGTCAGAGTATAAAATTTTCTATGATTTTTACAAATTAGCAGTAAGAATAAGTTTTGGACGTAAAAAAATGGGAGATAACAAAAGTATGCTTTTCAGGTGTTTACATTATCAAAGAATACATAAAAATGAGTAACATTGTATCAACTCAATACAATTTCAAAAGTTATGAAGATGAGATTTGTAAAGTGTGTTATAAAACGTAAGTAGACTTATAAGGTACTGGGTTTGCAGTTTCGCTACCGTGGCTTTTACCACCAGTACCTTGCATTTTTCGAGGATAAGTGGATGCCAGTGGCACTAAGCGACTGTGTAGCTTCCAGTGAAAGAATTTTTGAGATTACCTTTTACAAACTTCCTTTCAAATGATGATGCATACGGGGACTCCATTTGCCCGTACTTAGACTCCCATTTGGTCCGTTGTACGTGGGGGTTCTGGGTAACTTAGCCAGCCTAGCTCGGCCCAAAAGCGCAGAAGCTTCCTTGGAGCTTCACAGGCTTCGCGGCGCGACCTCACTGTTCAAAGGATTTCTTCGCGTTGAGAAGCCACGGCCTCGCATTAGATGACGTGCGTGGGCGGCTGATTACTCGGCGTCAAAGCAGACCCGTGCAAAGCGAGCTTTTTGTGGCGCCTATATTAAAGAGATGTTCGTTAAGGGGGCTTCTTTGACCTGTTTATAATATTAGTTAACTTCCTTCCTTATTGTTGGAGACACAATCAAAAAGTATTTTTTGTTATTGCCGCTATAACAAAAAATACTAAAAACAGAATAAAATAAATATTTAAGTAGGGCTCCCATACAACAAACGTGATTTTTTTGCCTTTTTTTTGCGATAATGGTACGGAACCCTTCGTGCGGGAGTCCGACTCGCACTTGGCCAGTTTTTGCCTATAGTATATAGTTATGCATACAAGTTTAGCTTAGACATTTGAAAGATTCACGTCCATTATGTGTGTCTACCAATGTAGACAATAATAAAGCGTACTATCTGTTATGATCATAGTCTTTAGTGATAAATACTGTAACGAATGTACTCGTAGATTCCTAGAAATAATCGTAGTTCATACTTATAAATGACAGGCTGTATAATGTAGATATATAGATAATAACCTGTACAATGCCTCTAAAGCTGCAATAAATGTGGCCACCTACTGAAATAGCTTGATCAAATGTACCATCGAAACGAAAAAGAGATAGTTAATATGTTTTATATAATACAATGTTATTTCATCGTCTGCCTGCCCTTACCCCATGCCACTTGAGGTCGGCGCAACACGTATTATCTCATGTACTACGTTCTGTCCCCTGTTACGCTATTACTGACTACTTTTTCTTTCATATCACTCCTCACATAGTCCATCCACCTTTTCTTTGGCCTTCCTCTTCCTCTCCATCCATCCACATTTATATTCATAACTCTTTTAGTAACATGCGTTTCATCCCTCCTCATCACATGACCATACCAGGACAAAAGGTTTTCTTTAAATTTTTCTGCCACTGGCACCACTTTCAAACTGCCTCTTATATACTCATTTCTCACTTTATCCAATCTCGTCACGCCGCACATCCATATCAACATTCTCATCTCTGCTACATGCAATCTCCTTTCATCCATCTTTTTTACAGCCCAACATTCTGATCCATACACTATGACAGGTCTAATCACGGACTTGTAGATTATTTATTTATTGTTCCTAATAAATAAATTATTGGCTTTCAATCCATCTCTGATAATGACAACTCTATGAGTATAAACATACCTTACCCTTCCTTTTGCTTCGCCGTAGATGGGTCAAAATAACCTAGTAACCACTTTTATATGTTAACATTGCTTCTCATATAAAGCCGGTTAATGAAACAACAATACCCGATTCCAGATTAATCTGAAAGGTAGTATTTAATCTCGTAGGTCCTACCACAATACAAAAACGAAAAGATTCTAGACTATGTTTGTGAAGATTTTACCCTAGACAATTCATATAACTTATTCGTCATGAGAAACATTTTATTCACTCCGTTTTTCCTACTTTCCTTTATCAGCAGAAATACATCAAATTGACGCAAAAATAAACAAATAGATGTAGATTGGGAGCCAGTAACACAAAAATATAATTGAGTATATTTTTTTGTGATGTTTAGCAAAAAGGGGCTTACATTGAGCCGGATATATTTGACATTTTAGTAGCCAGTAATAATTTGCCAATTGATTTATATCATGAGTGTTTCATAACTCACAAAAAAATAAGAGTTTTTCAATAGCTCCATATAAAATTTCTGTTTTTATTTCCTTTTGGCATGGAAACACCTTTCCAATATTTTTGTTCTAATTTCATTCATCTGTAAATGTATAGATCATCCCAAAGGTACTATTTTTCAAATGCTTTATATTCGCACTTTTATTTTGTGAGAGTGCCATGGGAAATGGATATATTTTATGTGATCATTTTGCATTTTATCCACGTGGAGGGATGTTTACAGCACAATATTGAATTAAGCTAGATAAAATATATTAAACCCGTAACAAAATAGGATATATTATAAGTATAGGTTGTAACAGTGGGCTGTCATCATCATCTTCCTGCCTTTGTCTCGTGTTACTTCGTATCGGCACATCAAGTTTTATTTTCCCATTCAGTCCTGTTAACTGCTGTGATGCTGTCACTGGCTCCCTTTTTTATCATAGTGGGTTTAGGATGGTCATATCGCTAGAAACCTTATTTTTTTAAATCTCGACGGCGTTTATCTATTGATTCATCACCAGCCTTACCCCCTGCACTGGGACACAGGCCTCCTCTCAGTGAGAGGAAATGGGCTGGATGTCACATGTCTTCGAATTTTTGGTACTAGGACTTGCCGGTTTCCTTACGATGTTTTCCTTCACCATTTTACCGGCGTTGATGAAATAATTTACACAAAGACCATCTGTCTAGGTCATCAATTGATCCTCACCGGTGGGTTCCCGCATTGTCGAGGCGGGGGTGCTCAGTAGCCACGGCTTGGTCACCCACGGTGAAACGAAGAGAGACCCGACGAGGGGCCACTCGTCAGAGCTTTTGCCGACTAAGACCACGACGTCGCAGCCAACAAGTACGTTGCGGTGCCGCTTGGTAACAGAGGTGACATCGCAATTGAAGCGCGCCGTGATGTCGTATGAGGTCTCCCATACGTTATCGCGACTGTGGGTTGTTGGCCGCGAGAGGTAAATATACTGGCAGTATTGCGTTGCGCCGCTCTCCGTACCTTCTGCGACCTTGACGGGGCCACCACCGTCTGATGGTGGACGCGGTGGGGCCGCAGGGGAGGTCCCTACACCTGCGGTCGAAAAGTGGCATGTGACGGTGCCATTGACCTGACCCGTCAAAGGAGGACCAAGGGTGCCATACGACCCCGTTCGTCTGGCGCCCATGTGCTGGTTTGGTCTCTGGGTTGGTCATGGTGTGCAATGTGTTCTGGTGCGCCGGTGATAAGGAGTTATCCCCAGAGGGGGGATCGGTGATGGACAGCTGTGGCGGGTTCACGGACGAGTGCTAAAGCGTGCCTGTGTTCCCGCCATAAGTAGCACAGAAGGATGCCGTGGAGTTTTAGTCGGTTGAAGTCCCACGTAACTGCGCTATCTCCCCGGTGGTAGTGCAGTAAGCAAGAGGATTTCCCACGCTAAAAAAAAGTTATCTATTGATTAAAAGATTCTAAATCCAAATTCTGTACACAAAATTTAAATAAATGTTTTATGCTGCTAAGCAATTGCTTAACACCGTCGAGGTTTTTATAAATAAAGGTAAATATTTTACAGATCGATTTTAGATGGCCTTGACAACCTTGCTATTGAAACTATGTCGATGCAGAGTTCACTATACAAAACCATAACAATAAATTATCTTCTCTGCTTCCGTGTGAAGGGTAAAAGTTTAAGGAAGGAAACCAAGGAATTAAGATAAGCGATCAGCTGATATCCGGCGTATTATGGCAACATTGCCTCGGAATTCTTTATCAGAGTAATATATGGAACTTATCACCAACACTGGTGAAACTGATAACAGCACTACTGTGATTTCTACGGTGTCCCCTTGTTTCGCAGACAGAAATTTCATAGCATTTCGTTTCGCAGATAATGTTTCATATAATGTTTATAATGTTCGTATTTTTATTTTGAACATTATTGTTGCAACGACTATTTACTTGAATGAAAAATATTTCACAGAAACACTTTTTTTTCATGCAACAAGATTTTCAAACAGTAGAATTATTTTTTAACAAATATTGTTTCATCGGTGTCATCATCATCTGCCTAGCCTTTTCCCAATTTTTTATTTATTTATTTATCAATTATGGACGACTTGCAGCTAAAACAAACAGAGTAAAATATATATGTTGGGGTTAACTTCAAGTCTAACCGGATTCAGCTGAGTACCAGTGTTTTACGAGATGTGTTTTATGTGACCTCCACAACCCAGTAACTGGGTAATACGATACCAGTCAGTTTTCAGGCTTCTGACTACCCGTAACCACTGTCAAAGATGTTCAAATGATAGCCGGGACCAACGGCTTAAAGTGCTTTCCGAGGCACGGAGGAATCTCGGTATGTTGAAATGGTCACCCATCCACGGACCGATCTCGTCAAGCGTTGCTTAACCTTGAAGATCGACCCGTGCGGCTGTTATTATTTTAATAATAAATATTTTGATTTTTATGACGGCAAAATATTTTACAAAAGTTATTTCGTATTATTTTGGTAAATTGCGTTTATCGGCTTACTGGCGTTTTTGAGTTAAAGTTTTTGGTAAACGTATCAAGAATGTTTTTATAAAAAACAAGTACCTACCGATATTTCCCTATCACATTTCCTCGCGTCGCAAGTATTTGATACTTTCATATTGACTTCACAATAAAATTACAATTCACAAAACACCCTTTTATTTGCCTCGCTGAAAAAACATTCAACAAAAACAGTATCTAGGATTTTACATATATATCCTATACAGTTTGGATATTACGATTGCCGTCTTATTGCTCGAAGTCATTACGGGTGACCTTCATATCAATTTGTATTTCCATGGGAATGATAGTTCGCGAAGAACTAACTCTTGTTAAGAGTTGCGGATTCGATTTGACGGAGAGCTGGGCCTGACGGCCGTCAGACAGAACTTCTCGTCAAATTGGTTTCGGGAATTTATCCCAGTATTTCTGCGATCAGTATATCAAACGTAACAAGACAGAAAACTAGATATAGGTATCAAGTTGTTTTTTTTTTTGATGTTATGCAAATTTAATAATCCTACATATTCATACTTCCATACTCATATTATAAAAGCCTGTAACTCTTCTATTATATTTGTTACCTTTTTGGATTGGGATTTAACAACGCACGGATAGATAATGATCTAGATTTGGACACAGGATACATTTCATCTCGGCAACTGTTTGGATTATTTAGGTAGATTCCGACTGAATGCTGCCAACCAACTCACTAAATAAACTATTAGTGTTATTAAACTGCTCACTGACTCTAACAGACTCTGCGTAAGATAGTGCCTTATGGGCATCACACAATGCTTGTTCAAGTTCAGAAACACGGTTTAAAGTTAGTTCATACGTGTCATTGCACTTCTGGTATAATGCCGCTTGGTGCTTAAGTTCCCGGTGTTGTTCGGCTAAGTCTAGGTGCTGAATGTGTAGCTCAGCTAACTCATTCTTGAGGAAGGTGTTTTTATGAACCACCTTTTCAACTTCCACCTCACTGTCTGCAATTTCTTGAAGCAGTTTCTTATTGAGTGATTTGGAATCTTGCAGCTCATTCAGTGAAGCTCTCAATTTTGCTTCCAGCTCCTTCATTGTAGCGCTGCGGGTCATCATTTTCCTTAATTACCTGGAATTTGTAGAATTTAAACTAAATAATAGTGCAGTAGTTTTCTAATATTAGATAAGAGGTAGTTGAGAAAACATAAATATAAATAAATACTAAAGAAAATATATAAAAGTTAAAAATGTTAAGAAAATATAGCTGTTACAGATAAATAAGTTTAAGACTTCAATGGAAAAGTTAAATGAGTAAAAACAATAGAAAGAACTATGGAAAACACTGCTTTGAGTTTACTAAATTACAGGCTACAATTAACCTTTATTTTTTAGTTTGTTGACACTTTCTAGGTAAGATTTGAATAGAAACCTACAACGATTATTTTGTTCAGTGTATTATGTAGTGTTTATTTATTGTCTGGGCTAATGTTATTGTCGCCAATTTTTGCTTCCACAAATTGTCAAGCAAAAGGAGACTTAAACCGCGCCAGTGTGTGATGAACGTAGCTCAGATAACTGAGCAGTATTATGTGAAGTTGTGCAGTCTGTAGAATTAGTAAAAATTAATTAAGACAAAAATACTCCCAGGGAATGATGATTTTTTTGAAATCTGTCACCGTTGATGCGATCAGTTGACAGCTGATCTTGTTTTCTTGTTTTAAATAGTTTTTCGACAGCGAAACACAGTACAACTACTAGAAATTGCACTCACTATTGAGTTTTGACTATTGAACACTAATTAAGCCTAATTAAAACACTTTTTTTAATTTATTTTAAATAAAACCTATAGAGCGGTTTTATTGACGTCCGGCTACCAGTGTTGCCAGAACATCATCCATCGATAGAAAGTCGCTAACTTGCTAAGGCCCTCTTGCACGAAAAAAATAACTCGAGAGTTAGTTGCTAACACGAGGTTAAGGCTAACTGTCCACTTCGCGCGGAGCGGAGAAAAGAGGTGCGGAGTCAACCAATCGAATTGCATTAAAACTCCGCTCCGCTTTAGTAGAAAAGGATTTGAAAACTAGTTTCAAAATTCACATATATTTACGCGGAGATGGGAGGGGTAACGGAGCGGGGAAACAGAGCGGGGAAGCGGAGCGAGGCAACGGAGAGGAGAAACGAGTGCAACGGAGGTCCGCGTATGAAAAAACACAGTCCGCTACTCCGCTCCGCATTTCTTTTTCTCTCCGCTTCGCTACCTCGCTCGGCTCAAGTGGACAGGCAGCCTAAATTGGCAGTTTGACATACAATATTGTCAGTTTAACCTTGTATTAGAAACTAACTCTCCAATCCATTCATCTATTTTGAGATTGCAATCAAACTTCGGTTCTAGACTACGCCACTTCAAAATTCTTTTTATTCCTGTATTGGAAAAAATATTGAAATTCCTACAATACCCTCAGTTTGCCTTGCCACCTGTCGCAAGTCGGACTCTTAAAAAAGTTACCGAAATTTCCTAATAACTCTTGGCATTATCAGGTGGAACTCGGTCAAACGAAAAAGTCTATTTCCATAAAAAATATATTTTACTATAGAAGAGCTGACAGGGTTTTTGAGCAACCATTATATTCTTCTTTGCGTCGTTCTTCGTTATTGAGGGCCGTGATTACCCCATCGTGGTGGAAACAACTTTGCCTACTCCAGCATGCATATTCAGGATGAAAAGTTAATAGCTGAGAAGGTGCGGCTTGCTGAAAGAACACCGAGAATATATCTGAACAGCTTCAAATGAAACCCCTTTTGACAGGGGTCCACTTTCAGATTTCTCAAAAGGTCACCTAACGTGCAGTCCGGGACATTCGTTTTCCTTTGATCAAGTGCGGCTTGGTGCAAAATGACATATTAGATTTCCGTCAGATTAAGGCAAAGCCCACAATATTTGCCTGATTTATCAACTATCAATTTTTCCCCCTATAATGCTTGCCCAAATACCCTGCCAGCTCCTCTAATATTGTACTTGTTAAAGATATTCCATTGTTCGCAGAACTTTCTCAACGCTTATTTTTTTTGAAACCACAACAAACAGCGTTGTAAGCAGTATCAATATTAAACACAGACGATGTTGTTTCTCGATTATTCATCCTTGAGCGAACAATCGATTAAACGCGATGATGGATTTATTCCATAAGCTTGATTTTAGGTTACCTTCTCAACGGATGTTTTGAGATAATGTTTTTAAGAGCTTAGAACTTTATGGTTTTTAAACGAGGTCAGGTTCTTCCGAAAGTATTTTCGTTAAAATAATGGAAAGCATCCTATAGATAGCGTGTCATTATCTGACAAAATCATATTTTGAGTTGTAGACGAACAACAAAATTATAATTTGTTTGTTTATTTTTTCGATTAAAAAATCTTTCTCATACGCTTTTATTAGCTCGGTATCTACGTAACGGAATCTGTGAACGTGATTTTCACCCCCTTCAAAACGTCGGATTAAATTGAAACTTTGCACACTTATCAAGGACAGATGACAGTGCAATAATGTAAATAGTTTGTCACATTATCCTTACAAGGATCTTCAATATTGTAAAAATTTTGTAATAGTTTAAAAAACACAAAAACCCGTTTTTTAGAAAACAAGACAAAAAATTAGAAAGTTATTTTCGATGAATTTAAATTAAGAATAGTATGATTAAAAAAAAAACAAAAATTTTATTGTAAAAAGCGTATTTAAGTGACACGATCGATTGTTGGAAATTCATTCAACCAATCACAACAGCTAACGCGTGTTTGACGATTTATCAATCACACGTGTATTTTTTGTTCGATGGCCCTTTGTTTCAGAAGCCGAGCATTACTATCTCGAAAGCCCGGTTCACACAAAAACGGCTCGTGATTTTTAATGGACTGTTAATTTCACGATCGATTGACGATGATTTACCGCGGGACCATATCGAGGTAAACACACTCAAATAATTACACATACGAGTACGCTATGCTAAAAATTGGAGCATGTTATTTACTGGGCCGTTGGGTTACTTATTGTAGCTAAATGTATTTTTATTGGTTTACGATAAAATAATTGAGTTTGTCGCCCGGTTCCAAATTCAACTCTCGAATCAATAACTAGTATTTTTGTATGTGTGTTTTTTATTCTTGATTAAATGTTTGTCAATTTACTCATGTAATAGATTTGACAGTACATCGCCGGACGATACAGTAAAAATCCAACTGACTTTTTCCTGCATTGTTAAGGATTTTAGTTTAAGGTCTAATTACATTATTTTTGTTTCTTTCTTATTTTTTCATTATACATAATCTTGAAAACGGTGAAGGAAAACATCGTGAGGAAACCAGCATGTCCTAGAACCAAAAATTCGAAGACGTGTGACATCCACTAAACCGCACTGGGCCCGCGTGGGGCGGTTTAAGTAAAAGTTTAAGTAAAGTAATGGGCCCATTACTTCTCTCACAGGGAGGATGCCTGAGTCCCAGCAGTGGGAACATTATAAGGCTGATGATAGTGATAGTGATACATAATCGAAATGACATCATTTGATAACTATGCGAACTTTATCTCAAAGCTCTCCGACTTCCAACCTACACTACAACTGGCCAATAATCTGTGATCTATCCTACGAACACTATCACCATCACAACAATGTTTGTCTTCTGCATGAACGCCACCTGTTTGATCACATCAAAGGCCTCCCAGAAGATGGTACTTGTGGGACACTGCAATTGTTGCTTCTTCTAAGCCCGTCTTAGACTAGCCTCAGGGGACACAGTTAATAGGCAATTTGTATTGTAAAGCAATGATTTGGCTAGTATTACGGAAAGCTAAGATTGGGCAGAGAGAGTGGAGTGGACTCTGGATTATATTTGTAGTTTCGGCAATTTATTCAAAACTAATATTTTTTTGTAACAGCCTTAGCACCTATGGCTTACCGCATTACGAGATCAACACTCAGGACAAATTGTAATTATCCTTCTAACAACTTGCTACTGCAGTAGTAAGAAAGGAGATTAATTTAACAACTGGTAGTAAGATTGGTAGTAACTAAGGCAACAAAGGTTTCTATCAGTCCAAAATGTTCTAAATCTGATAAATTTAAATTAACAAGCAACTTCCCTTCTTCGTTATATTAGTTGCCAGACTTCGGGCTGCAGGGAATGTAGCAAAAGCTGTGAACAGTTTTATAGTTTTTTTGCGAATTTCAGATGTGCAAACACTCCAAATACTCCTAGAATAAATTTCAAATGACACACTATCTCGTAGCTATCAGTAGTTTTATTTTTCTTGCTTTCCAAAAATCATTTTATGATAGAAAATCAAGCGCGCAAATATGTAAAGCTTCAGAATTGTTTACAAGCATTTGCAACGGGTTTAAAAGTGCTTCGATACTTTGTGAACTAGATCAAAATTATTTTTAAACTATCTGCAATACTTTTTGTACGACGTTCTTTAGTATTCTGAATTACAAAATAACATTTCTGCATTGTATAGGTTTCATATGTAGCTATTCAATAATATTGCGCTTGTGTTTATTGCCCCGTTGTCGAATTGGGAATTGGAAGTTAATAATGTGTGAAACCTTAAATTAATTAACTAAGGCAACCAACGCGATAAGGCCGCCTGTTGTATGTTTGTTTTAGTTTTAAGGTTTCCATACGTATTATTGTTTTTTATCTTGGTGTACAATAAAGTATATATAAATAAGGCACGTTTTTAGGTCGATTATTATTGATTCTTTCTAAACAAATAATTTTATCCTACAAAACCTAACATTTTTAACCCATCTTCAAAATTATATCACGACCAAAAAGTCCGGAGCAGCCAGGTTTGACATCAAAAACAAATGAAAAGCATTCTTTGAATTCCGAACGTAAATGAATTCTTTTTAAAGTCACACTATTTGAAACGTGGGCTGTGACGCGGTTGAATGTAAAGTTAGGTGCTCACGGTAAACTTTTGTTGATAAACACGGCTACATCAACATGTTGGTCTGAGAGTGTAAACAGCGCTTTAGCAAAAACTGATTACTGAGTGCGAACTTGTTTTAGAACTGCTTTTAAAAGGAGGAAGTTCTTCAGTTGTATGTGTTTTTCTTTTCAAATCTCGTCCATCATTTTGTATCGAAATAATATTTAGATTTTTTGCATGTTTGATTGCCACAGCTGGCTAAAGGCAGTGGCGTATTTACCCTTGGGCCAAGAGAGCCATGGCCCGAGGCGTAAGGCTGCGAGAGGCGGCGCAAGCCACTTCAACCAGTCTGCTGTAGTAAGAAGCACTATGCGCCATTCTTCTCACTTTGGTCTTTTAAAAGAAAATTTAACACATCTTAGGGCGGGGTACTAAAATTACGCTTTCATTCATTCAAAGATAATCTTTTCGAAAGAGTGAAGTATTTTTTGGCAATAACCAATGATTGCCTTTCTCACAAAAACTATCCCATTACTGACACCAGTATAGTTAATATCCGTAAAATTTAAAAAACAGAAGCTGTTTCCACATTATTTCATAGCTCGTCAACCAGGATTACCATACGCTTGCATATGCATAGGAGCCACGTTTGGCTAGCTCACACCTCGTGAAATAGGAATATAATTGTCCGGCTATTGTGAAATGGGACAGTAGGTTTATGTTTAATTTTTACGCTTCGTTGAGCTTTGCATAATATCGTGAGTGGATCGCGTTAGAGTTAATTGCTGCTGAAATGAACCTTGCTTTAGTCTGTTGGGACAAAATATTATGAATGTATTCGGAACGACTGCTCTAAAAACGGTGAAGGAAAACATCGTGAGGAAACCGGCATGTCCTAGAACAAAAAAATCGAAGACATGTGAAATCCACCAACCCTCACTGCGCCCGCGTGGTTGGTTACGGCCCATTCCCTCTCTCACAGGGTGGAGGTCTGTGTCCCAGCAGGTTGATGATGATGATGATGATTCGGAACGATGTAAAGTCCCAAAACCTCCATTGAAAAGGGAGGAGCGTTTGTGTATGATGGGCAACTGTCCTATGGTTGTCGTCGCTTTGTTGTTTAATTATCATAGACATTATAATAAACAATATTATTATGTTCAAATCACGCGGATCACTTCAACTGCGTCTGTATTCAGTCATTGACTGTGACTTTCACCACCCATTTACTGGGTAACACCACCCCCCCCCTTCCCTTCCCTTTGGTAAGACTTTCTGGTTTAATTTAATTAACTTAATTTGCACTTACGTTTTGATACTTACATGAATACATTTCGACAGCATTGTTTATTCTCCAAATTTCAACTGCTGTCCAGAGTCTAAATTTACATACATACATAGGTAAGTCGCGCCTTTTTCCAATGGGGGTAGACAGAAACTACAGAACGCCATCAAATCAAATGATTTTTAATTCTAATAGGCCTAAATGGGCACTTATAAAACGTCGACAAAAGAAAAGGTTCAGGTTGGTCGTTTCCTGTGGAGAAGAACCGGCAAGAAACTCCACGGTTACTCTTTTAAAAACATTGGTTTATTTTTTTCCATGTTACAGCATTAGTGCTTAGATATGGGGGGACAACGTAGGCCCGACAAAAAGTCGTAAGAAACTAAAAAAAAAAAATTAGTATAACTTGATAAATAGTTAACAAATTTTAACAAGCGTCTAGAAATCTAGAAGGCCTACAATGTTCACACATTCACAAAACAATCGGTAAAAGAATCTATACAATGCTGTATCAATAGGTCCGTGGCTTACGCCCCCAGTGGTCGAGGCACCCGTGGTTGACGCCCCCGTTTCGATTAATTTATTTCTAAGCAGTTTTTAATTAAATGCACTGTCAGGCATAAAAATGTTGTACAAAAATAATAAATGTATATTGATTGTAAGTATATGTATAATATTAAATGATCATTATATTTATAACAAGGAAATGCTATTATATTGTTTGTATCTTTTGAAAAATGAAAGTCTTAGTTATTTTTCAATATTTATTTATTTATTTATCTCAATAAGAAATCTAGAAAAAAAATTGTATACAAATCACAGTTTTCATCACCTATAATCAAGATAATCATTTAACTTAATTATAATAATCAGTCTTAAATGTAATAAAATAAGATAGTGATTTAAAATAGTCAGTCTTAAAAATTACTGTTGCTACTTATTCAAAAATTTTTAGAAATACGTGTAAAGTAGCTAAGGCTTTATACATTGGTAATAAAGTTAAAACCGCAGAAAATAAAATCAAGACTGTTTGGAAAATTATAAACAATGAAACGAACAGAAACAAAAGAAATAATACTGATTACACGCTTGAAACTACACATGGACTTATTAGAGATAACAAAAAAGTTGCTCAAGAATTTGTGGATTTCTTTACCAGCATCCCAATTAAAACTACTGAAACCATAAATTCTTCGCCCTCACTTGCTTCTGGTTTATTAAACGCAAACGTTTCAGCCTGCCCGACAGAATTTAACTTTTCACATGTAAACCCAATAACAGTAATAAAAGCTTTTAAGCAAATCAAGATCAAATTGACCGAAGATCTATGGGGAATGTCCATCAAAGTTTGTACCTCCATTATTCAGACTATAGCGCCGTACTTAGCTTTAATTTTTAATTTGTGTGTAGATCAAGGAGTCTTTCCGGATCTAATGAAACATAGTAAGGTTATACCACTTTTTAAATCCGGGAACAGTAAAGACACAAATAATTATAGACCAGTATCGGTGCTGCCGGTTTTCAGCAAGATATTTGAAAAGATAATGCTAAATCAGATGCTCATTCATTTTAATACGAATAACATCCTACACGATAAACAGTATGGTTTTACCAAAGGACGTTGTACGACTGACGCTTGTGTCACCTTATTAAAACATATCTTTGAAGCGTGGGAAGAGGCACAAGATGCCATAGGGGTTTTCTGCGACCTGTCGAAAGCATTTGATTGCGTTGATCATGAAACATTACTTTTGAAACTTGAGCATTACGGGCTAGGCCAATCAGCGTTGAGTTTAGTTAAATCTTATTTAAATGATAGACAGCAATTAGTTCAAATAAACGGTGTCAATTCGTCCGGGTTAACCGTGAAAATGGGGGTACCCCAGGGTTCAATTTTGGGTCCTTTCTTGTTTCTAGTCTACATTAACGATTTACCTCATCTATTGAAAAACAATCTAAACATGGTGTTATTTGCTGATGACACTTCGTTGATTTTTAAGATAAATAGACGTACCAGTAACGTTGACGATGTGAATACCGTCTTGCGACAGGTTCAAAATTGGTTCACAGCTAATAATCTAGTTTTAAATGCTAAAAAGACTAAGTGCATAAAATTTGTCTTGCCGAATGTCAAAAGTAATGATTGTGACATTTTATTAAACAAGGAGAAGCTAGAATTCGTCGATAAAACGGTTTTTCTGGGGATCACGCTAGACTCGAGGTTGCAATGGGGGCCTCATTTAATATCACTTGCGGGGCGGCTAAGCTCGGCAGCTTATGCTGTTAGAAAAATACGTCAGTTTACTGATGTCGATACCGCAAGATTAGTCTATTTTAGTTATTTTCATAGTATAATGTCTTACGGTATCTTACTATGGGGAAGGGCTGCAGACATTGAGTCAATTTTTATTCTGCAAAAACGAGCCATCAGAGCGATATACAATCTTCGCCGGCGCGATTCTCTAAGGGAACTGTTTAAGAACATTAACATCATGACGGTACCTTGTCAATATATTTATGAAAACATCATGTATGTTAGAAAGAATTTACATCTTTTTAGTAAAAACGGTGACAGACATAATTATGTTACTAGAAATAGGGATCAACTAATTCAACCAGGTTTCAGGCTGGCTAAAGTAGCATCATCTTTTATGGGGTACTGTATAAAATGTTACAATAAAATTCCTCCCCACATTCTACAACTAAATGAGACGAAATTTAAGACTTGTATAAAACGCACACTATGTAGGCAAGCATATTATAAGTTGGGGGATTACATCGCTGATAAAAATGCTTGGCTCAATGCTGGTCCTGCTCCGCAGCCACTAGGGCGCAAGAACAATTAGTGATGGGCAGAAAAGTATCGAAGTATTGTTGGACATGCTGAAGACTGTATGCAAATTTTTGTATTGTATAAACTCAATTTCTTTTAGTATTATATAATTGCACAGCACATGTGTGAGTACTATGTTCCGACTGTAGATAAATCTACCATTCACTGTACCTATATGTCGTTCGTTGACTTCTGTGTGCCCTGGCAGTTGAGTGTGTCATGCTCTCTCTAATTTCTCTCTGATGGTGGCACATGTGTTGGATCATTCGGTTCCCTTCATGATGGTTGAGCTGAGTGGTGCCGATCCATGCGTCATGTTCGTGAACGGGCGCCATCAGTTGGGATTGGTCATAACTTAGCTGTCTCGGCCTGTTAAAGTGCTTTTTTTTAATTATTTGTTACTCTAGACGCTTTTACGTACACGTCTTTTTACATCGTTCTCACATATATGTATTTTTTCAACAAGAATGATGTAACCAAAAACTTGTAATTAAAACTGATGGAAAAGAGTGTCCGGGGAGTTTCTTGCAAATTCTTCTCCATTGAGACCTACAGACGCTTGCGAATTTGCAACTAGAGTCATCTTTTTATTAATTTTTTGTTTGACAATTCAAAAGTACTTCTAAAGTTTAATTGAAATAAATACCTTGATTTTGATTTTGATTTTGATTTTGTAACATATATTTTTTCAAAAAAAATTACGACGAGGCGGTTAGATGTGATTCCCATTTTATTATTAGCTTCTCAGGGGTGTCTGCGCCTTAAGTAGTACTATAACCATGACAATCTAAGAAGTCCGATGACGTTTCTCATTTTACATGCCGCCATAACTTAGTACGTAAAAATTTAAAAATCAAATTCATAATTCTAATTAATTACTATGTTACCCATACATTATAACAACGAGTAACATTCGTAAGCATCAAGTTTAATCATTATAAAGTATTTTTACAATTGTCAAATCCGCCTTCTTGGATCGTCACGACTATACGTCGAGACCACGTTTGCCGCATGTCGAACGTCTCAAGAGCAAAAGTTACCAAAATGTGGGTCCCGGTAAATGTACGGCGACATTGCGGCAGACCCAAGCAAAGATGGCGGGACTAACTTGACACCTACAGAAAGGACTGGTCTACACTTGCCCAAAACCGTGAGAAATTAAATGAAGAAAGAAGCCTCCCTGGCTTTTGCCCTGCAGTTGGACGATTCGGGCTGAAAATAAAATAAAATAAATACTCGATGAAGTTCATTATCGAACAGTTTCTTGATTGAAAGGTATTCGTACTTAGAACATGCAGGTTTGCTTATATTCACAAAACCCTTTGCACCTTGAAAAGGCCGCATTATTTAGATTAGGCTGGAAAAGTTCACTACACCATTTCCAACCACTGCATCTCCTCAAACCTAGAAGCTACAGGGGCGACCACCAGCGAAGTGCCGAGGCTATGAAGCTCGACGAGACAAAGTTTAGCCAAAAGGTGTTCGTACTTAGAACATGCAGGTTTGCTTGGATTCACAAAACCCTTTGCACTTATTGAAAAAGCCGCGTTATTTAGTTTAGGTTGGAAAAGTTCACTACACTATTTCCAACCACTGCATCTCCTCAAACCTAGAAGCTACAGAGGCGACCACGAGCGCAGTGCCGAGGCGATGAAGCTCGACGAGACAAAGTAAAGCGATTAAACTGTCTTGGAGTCGGACCAGTCTTAAAACCTTCAACTATTCCAGAACGCCGCCCTACAAGTCTAAGTACTCCAAAACATAAATATCAGTCCTTAAAGTAACCCATCCAGAACCTACACTAACATTAGTGATAATGATAATTTTCTCATAACAGTAATCCAGGTACCCTTGAACAACCGCTCGAAGCCTTAAAACTTCGCCAGAATGAATCCTAAAAGTTATAGCTGACAAGGGAAGCCGACGGTAACTAATGTTGATACTAGTTCTCCTAACACTAAGAGAAAAAGTCCATAAAAATAAGGAAAAGTGTCTACGCGTCCCGCACTTTCTGAGAATGACTAGTAAAAGAAAATGTGAGAATAAATTCTGCCAGGGCAAACTTCACAGGAAAACGCGCAGCTTAATAATAAATTGTAAGTGTTTGTAATTAAAAGACAGACGTATGTAATTGTATGTAGAGATAGCTCGAGACGTGATGGTACAAAGTTACTGTTGCAATTTTCTTCTTACTTTAAATCTTCTCCGGTTTCTGGGTTTCTTGTCAAATTCATTGGTTGTCAAGTTGATGGATAAATTAAATCGGTGATTGTCAAGTTACTGTCGTATTTGTAAAGTAATCACCTTCTTGTTTTTCGTCCCGGTAGTGCAATAATAATTTAAATTTTCTTGACCCAGAATTTTACGCTTCCACGATATCATCGGTGGTAGAGACTTGCCACATAGAGCTAACTATAGCTGCATGTGAACCAATCAAGTATATCCTATCCATCTAACATTAGGTGACTTAAACAAGTTTAAAAAATATATTCATCATCATCAGCCTTTTAATGTTCCCACTGCTGGGACACAGGCCTCCTCTCATAGACGGAGTGGGCTATAATCGATCACGCAGGCCCGGATTGGTAGATGTCACATGGCTTTGAATTTTTGGCTCTTGAACATTTTTTCAAGTTCATAGGACCGGTTTCCTCACGATGTTATCCTTCACCGTTTTGAGAGCAGTGGTGATGAAATAAATTACACAAAGTAAAGCCCTTGCTCGGGTTCGAACCCACGGCCTACAACTCGTCAGTCGGGGCCGTAAGCACTGGGCCACCACAGCTCTCAATTTTTTTTAATTATGTCTTGATAATTTCAATGACATTTATAATCATTATTTCAAAATTGAAAACTCTTCCTCAATGGAAATGAAATCCCATTATTTAAAAGAGAAAGTCACATAACGAAATGACTTTATGTACCTACATTCCACGCAGAACCGAGCAGTCAAAAAAAAACGGAATTCGTTGCCGTCCTGATTTACTTAAACCTCAATTTATGTGGTTACGGAAGTGCGGAGGTGTGTGAAATACTGATATTCATTCGCTACTGAATCCCGAAATAGTGGGTAAAAGGACTACGAGGTATATAAAAGGTATGGGTCGCCGTGATTTTATAAGGAAAGCTCTCCACAATTTGATGAACAAGTGGAATAGTACAATAGTTTGATATGGGCTGAAAATATCTTAGTTTACAAATCAACCTAACCTACGTAAAGTGGAACCTACGTAAAGTGGGTCGTGATGGCTCGGGGGAGGCTGGGTCGACCCAACGCGAATTCCCCACCCCAGTAGAGAGCTAACTGGGGATGAGGCCGAACTCATTAAGACTGCCCTTGAAGACAGACTCATGGACTCGGATCCGTCCAAACCACTCCCGGCCTTCCGCGGATACCCACGGGTAGCGGAAGGCACGGTGCAGATATGGTGTGAGGACGAAAACGCCCTGACCTGGATGACCCAAAACGTCCCACTTATAAAACTCCCCGACAACGACCAGACGCTGACGGTACTGCGACAGACTGACGTGCCCACCCGGGTCCGAGCCTCGCTCTTCGTCCCTCGCTATAGAGGTGATGTGGGCAGGCTCCACGGTATTCTGATTCGTCAGAATACCTGGTACAACATTGCCCGGTGGTCACTATACAGGGCGACTGCCGTCGGTGGCGACCGCTACGGGACGTATCTGACCCTGGGGCTGCCACCGGAGGAAGCCGAAAAGGTCCTGGGGCGGGAGCGACGTGTATCGTACCTGCTAGGGTCGATATACGTGCGCTTCTGGCCCAAGACCCGCCCCTCTGACATCCAGACCGACGGCACAGACACTAACGCGACAGAACCGACGACGACACAGACGGGCGACACGGACATTGTCCAACTCGAGGAGTACATGGCCCAAACGACAATGGCCGAGGTCGCCGAACCCATACTGCCCGCATCACCCGGCTGGAATGCGCAACTTCTTGCCTCCTCACCGGGGGACACGCACGACGACGAGCTTTACCGGGAGGTGGAGACGGAGGGACTATCCGATGGATCTGTCTCCGATTAACCCCACTCCCCCTCCACCAGCCCCCCTCAACATCATCCAAACTAACCTCCAGCATAGCCAGACTGCCACGGCTAGCTTACGCAGTCACTACGTCCGTACTCTATCCGTCACAATCTGTCATAATTCAGAACATTTTGAATATGGAACTCAAATCATGGACACGGATCACGGACACGGACGTGTAAAGCGTAACCTACGGTAAGCGTAAACTGCGGTGCAAATGGCTCTTCACAAACAGAGAAGAACAAGCATTAATCAACACGTTTGCTCAAAAAGTATTGGCGATTTTAGAACTCAATGTGTTAATTAGGTACTCAATTCTAACCAAAGCTTCGCTCCTGTGGCTCACAGGAACCGTGTTCTTTTTCAGGGTTTAAACATAGCCCATGAGACTCAGCAACAGTGTAGCTTTATAACAGTGAAATAATTTTTTATACCCACTCTTTGAAATCACAGAGAGCCTGCCCAACAGTGGGAACTTTATCATTAGCCAATGAATCCACTTTGCCCTTAATCAACTAGGTTGGGTTCGGCTTCCGATGTAAGCAGATGCAGCAGAGTACCATATTTTACATGATACGACTGTTCATCTGCCCTCCACAATTCAGTACCACGATACCCGATAGCAAAACTGATGTGTGTGAATTTCCTGGCTAAAGTATTAAACGGTATGGATGTATTGATGGAAAAGAGAATACTGCAGTCTAATTGCGTAAGTGAAATCAGCAAAGGTTTTGACCCAATGAAAGAGTATGATAACTGCTCTTTAAATAATTAGGTATTGCCAAAAAAATATTGGATTCTTTCGAAAAATGTATTTGCACCAATGAAAGCGTCCAAAAATGTTTGGCAATAGGTAACTAATTATTTAAAGAGAATTTGAATTGAGTTTTTTTGGGGTCAAACCTTAGCCTAGCCAAACGTTAGCCTTGCCGAATTCACTTACTCAATTAGGGTGCTGTTCTTCTTCTGTTATTATTTTTTCTATTAAGTGTTTTCTGTGAGTACATAAATAACTAACTAGGCATATCCTTACTTCTACACTCCATGCCATCGTAATATGATTCATAATGTTACAGATAATTCTCTTTAAGATATCCCAGTTTCCCTCGGGACGGCAAATTATTTTCCCCGCAGTTACTAATAATGCTTAGCTTGCTTTATTTATTAAGTAAGTACAGTATTTAGTAGGATTTCCTTGTTGAATTAGTGGGCTTATAATATAAACTATATTTTTATTTATAGGCTTTGCCGGCGACTCCGTCTTCTCCTAAGAATCACGGTTTTTATTTATTTCCGCGGAATCCTATTTTTTTTCTAAAATACAAGTGGTCTTAGTTACTGCTTATAGCACCAGCTATTTGGCAGTGAAAGTTCATCAAAACTGATCTAGCCGTTTTGGAGATTAACCGGAACAAACAGACAAAGAAACGAATAACAATTTTAAAAATATATTTTGTGGTATATGTAACACATGCCTTTAGTAATAAGCTGTTATTTTGACATTACAAACAGACACTTCCATTTTATTTATATGAATAGATGTAGGCATAATGTACGTTTAGATATAATAGACTTTTTTTTAGGGTTCCGTAACCAAAGGGTAAAAACGCGAAAGCAGAAGCGTAGCGGAATCTTAGTAATAGAGTATTACTAAGATTCCGCTGCCCGTCTGTCTGTCTGTCACCAGGCTATATCTCATGAACCGTGATAGCTAGTCAGTTGAAATTTTCGCAGATAATGTATTTCTGTTGCCGCTATAACAACACTACTAAAAACAGTATAATATAAATATTTAAGTGGGGATCCCACACAAAAAACGTGACTTTTTTGCCGTTTTTTGCGATAATGGTACGGAACCCTTTGTGCGCGAATCCGACTCGCACTTGGCTGGTTTTTTCTGTGTTGATGTATGGGCAAATTGGTAGTTTGTATGTTTTTGTATATATCCTTTGTTTTTGTATCAATTCATCAATCAACTATGCTTATATCACTTAGAATGTTGATGTTATTAAGATGAAAAACATATTCATTTCTATATGGATATATGTCCAGAAAGGCAGCCGTATATCATGGAGAATTTAGGCAAGGTTGTGGGAACACTTCACATCGCTATAGTACCTTATAGGTTACCCGCCTGTTGCCTGTCAGAGGCCTGTGGGTATCCTAGAGGCGGCTTAGTTAACACTAATACCAGATGTAGCCACACCGCACACGAAAAGAAGAAGAATGGAGTCCACGGTCAATCAATTAGCCTTTTCCCAACTATGTTGTGGTTGGCTTCCAGTCAAACCAGATGCATTTGAATACCAGTAATTTATATGGAGTGATTGCCTATCTGACATCCAGAACCCAGTAACTGACTTACACGTTGGCATGGCTGGTACCAATCTCGGCTGTTGAGCTGCGTGGTGGCGATCAATGCGTCATGTTCGTGAACAGGCAGTTGGGATTGGTCATAACATAGCGGCCTCAGCCAGTTATTGTATTTTTTTTATTGCTTGTTACTCTAAACGCTTTTACGTCCACGTCTTTTTACATCGTTCTCACATATGTATTACATGTATTTTTTCAACAAGACTGATTTAACTAACATTAACATTAGAAACGGGATATTTACCATGTTTACTGTTAAAAAGCCCGTTAATATCCCGTTTGTAATGTTAATGTTAGTGACCATGACAGTTTAAAACTTATAAGACTGATGTATCCAAATACTTGTAATTAAAACTGAAGGAAAAGATTGTCCGTGGAGCTTCTTGTAAATTCTTCTCCATTGAGACCTACTGATGCTTGCGAACTAGAATAATCTTTTTTTTTTGTTTGGCAATTCAAAAGTACCTCTAAGGTTTATTTTAAATAAACTATTTGATATAGATTTTTTGATTTTATCAAATTTATTGGCGTCTGACTACCTGTAACTACTTTCAAGGATCTAAAAATGAAATCCGGGAGCCACAGCTTCACGTGCTACCCGAGGCACGGAGGAGGCTTGGTATTAATGGTCCTAAAAAATGCAAAACCAAAAATCCTCAATCAACTCAAAATATTTAAATTAACTAACCTAGAAAACGGAAATTCGATAGAGTTTGTGGAAAACAAAGTCTTCGGTAAATATTTACTTAACCTTGTTACTGGGGCTTGGTTAGAAAACGGAACAAATTGGTTGATTGAGGTCATATTTTTCCTTATATTATAAAATTAGATTTTTACCGTGGCTTTGCTCTTGTGGCCTATTCTACAGAAAACTTGAATATCCCGGGCTAAAAAATATGGCACTCATCTTTAGTTGCAAATGTATGTGACTAAAATGATATTTTACATACAAAAATATTAAAGCAAACAAACAATTAATCATCATCAAAGTTGTTTGTTTCAAAATACGTTTCATACATTAAAAATTCGTGCATTTGTGCAAAGAAAGTTGAATAACAATCCCGTAACAATTCTTTGCGCCATTATTTTCCCCACTCAAAAGAATACTTTAAAAATAAATCTTCTGTAAAATATGTCTTTATGCACCCCAAGGTGCATTCTACTGGAGCATGAACCGCGACGTCCACCTGAAGTTAATAAGAACTTGAAATACTTGTAAACTAACACAGAATAGATTAGAACAGAAGGTCAGCTCACTCGGCTTCTTACAACGAGTGAAAACACGTGTGTGTACGCACACACAAACGCGTACATAAGCAGACCTCAAACTGACTGTATCAGGGCTTATTCTAGCAGTAAAGATCCCTTGTTGCCTATTGGGTTAGGTCTGTTGTGTCTCCTGCTTTTTAATAATATGGAAAGAAGTGAAAATAAAGTTTTCTCTGACTCCCCCGATAATCTTTAAAGATTTATTTCGGTATAGAATACAAGACAGTTTAATCGTTCTTCCGCACCTTTTCGAGGTTAACTCCCACGTCGTGTTTTTGGTGCTCGCAACTGATGATCCTGGCTTTCAGTTGTGCTGGTTGGAAATAGTGTGGAGAGATTGTCCATCATTTCTTTAAAAAATGCTTATCGAGATCTGAGGGTCTACTGCAGGTTTTATATTAACTCCCGCGTTAACTTAAACTTATCAAGTCGACACACACACACACACACGACACGCCTGTCGTACACGACTTGATAAGTTTAGTTAACTGGACTGCGCTTATCCAGTTCAAATTGACGGTTACATTGTCGAGATCGAGTAAATAGAAAACTCACTTTAGGGCCATTTAAAGCGCTTGCACTCACAAAACGTGAAGCGTGTCTTTATTTACTGACCTTCTGTCTCCATTTATTCTGTGATCGTAGTTTGTAAACTGGAACAAAGCCATCATTAATCGGGCCACTGTTCTCCCGCCATTCCTATTTCCGACAGCAGAAATTGTTTTTGAAATATTGTTCATCGTACCGCGAGGAATAGGTAATTTTGTTTTTAGTAATTACGATTTATCAAATGTCTGATAGGGCGTGGGCCCTTCTTAATTAACTTATTAAAATTACGAATCCAATTTAAGAGTCCTTGGGGTCTTTGTTTAAATTGGATAGACCTGGCCTGACCTTTTGTTTTGCGGCTGTGATTTCAATACTTTGTTTTGTTATGAACAATAAAAACGTGGAACATATTTGAGGATTGCTATGGAAGACACACGCACAATGTTATTGGTGTGGAGAGAAAAAACAATACAGGCTGAATTAAGACAGATTAATGTAACTAGTCTATAGTGATCTACAGCCAGGCAATGGCCTCTTCTCCACACAATTCTGTCTTTGTCCTTTCGGTAACAGTTGAGCTACATCTTCACCTTGGTCCACCACAATGTATATTTAGACAAAAAGAATAATATTATGGACTTAGAGATCGAAAGATTTTAGCAGTTAACAGCATTGAAAGTTATTATTAGAAATATTCGCAATTTTTTATTGTTTAAATATCGCTGCAGTTGCTGAGCTTTTTGATCTCGTATAGGATTCTTTCTTTTAACTTTCATTTATTTATTATTGTTTTTTTTTTTCTTGTCTGTACCTCTTAGGTGAGTCACAAATAAATATATATTTTCTCTCTTTCATTATTTCAAATGTATTTAACAAATATTTGGCTTTCAACTTTTCAAAGCCCTCACATCCTTTTCAATGTCATTTCCCCTGTGCCACTCCCCTGAAACCTACCTCAATGTTCAGAATACAGATTGTCAACATTTCACACGACATTTCAAAAGTTGTGACGTAAAACCGATTACGGGACGTTAGACCTTTGGGCGGTAAACAAATAACAACATTGGACGGATTTGAAGCCAACAATACAAGCTATGAAAACCAGATTAATTTTGTTACCTCTAACGCAGGAATATTGAATTTCATGTGCAATGAACAGCCAATCTGGTAAAAGGTTTTGAACGATAAAGCGTACTCTTTCCATGGATAAATATTCTTAGAACATTAAAAACATGAATTCGTATTGCCACGTCACGCCTGCCTGTGGAGACCTTTGCAGTCACATATTGCATTCATTTTTATCAGCCCGTTGTCACGACTCTACATTGCCTCAAATAAAATCACCTGAAAGAACAAACTTGAAAGCTAATAGATTTCAGCAAGTACGACACTTGACTACAATAGAAAAACATAACACCGCCAACATATGTTAGTGGGATATCCCACTATATTAATAACATCCAACTTCCGATAAGCAATAAAACAACAAATGTATCCGACATTCGACCGAAACAAGTTTATCAGAACCGAATAAAATTGCCCAATCCACCGACCAGCACGGATGTGACAGATCCGACCTACCTACATGATTTACGTCCGATATTATTTGTCCCGTTTATGAGGTTGAGCATTGTTCCTAATCCCACCCCTATTTGCTCCGAATTGAGCATTTTTCTTATTTATGAAAAGAAATGGTGTATGACTCTGATTGTGTCGGAGGTATGAGTTATTGGTTTGTGAAGAAGATTTAGGGTGGAAAGTAAAAAAGGAGGGTAATGTTTTGTGTGACCTTGAAATATTCTTTCAAATCAATCGTTACGGATTGAAATTCTTGCCACAGTATCTTCGTTTCTTTCAGATAACTTTTATATGCAGTCAAGCCTATAAGAATATTATCTCAATTTATTTCGGGTCGGTGCAGCCCATTAATTCTGTGATGCATTTCTTTGAGTGTAGATAAAAAAAAAAGTTTGTGGAAAATCTGATAAATTACCACATAGCACGGCAATCGCCGTGCTGACAGTGGCTAGCGACGCCATTACTAATAAATACCTACCATTCTTAGCCCTAGGCATAAGTTTTGGCGTCGTTGCCACAGTCAGAATTGCCACGAGCCGTCAACTTATATGACTAAACTCACTGACTTGGCTTGGTTTGTATGGAAAGTTTTGACAATGCCGTGTCTATCAGTGGCTCCCGACTGATATCATGCATCTCGGTAATCTGTGTTGATTACCTTCCCGTTAACAAAGCCTGTTTTCAAAAAGCCTCAATAGCAGTAAATCTACATTCAAATACATTCCATTCTTATTTAAAAAAAAAAAATACCTTCACATCACAATCAGCCTCAAACATTGAATTTACATTTCAATAGTCTAAATCAAGTGTGGTTTTAAAAGCAGAAGTTTCTGAGAACTTTGAATCAAATCGTGGAATTTGATTTAAAAGTTCAGATTCAAACATCTAAGTCACTGGTGACAATGGGGGCAAATAACGTCTTGCAGCTTTATTTCAAATCCGATACGATGAGATAAAGCAGGTAAATATTTTTGGGGTTCAAAATCATAAAGCTAATAAAATAAAAAGAAAAACCCGACTTAAGTGAACTAAAAAGATGTAAACGAGAAGAAAATCATGCTGTGCAGTCGAAGGATTTTATAGTTTTGGTCAGCCAGCTCGCGAATATATATGTCGGGTTTTTTTACTGTAATAACTTTCTTTATTTACAACTTTTTAGTTATAATTCTTTTTAAACATATAAGTAGTTTATATTTTTGGAATCAACTTTAAACACCCTTCATTTTGATACACGACATGATGAGTTAAAAAAAAAAAAGAAATTGGAACCCCCACAATATGGCTCCGCAAAAAAGAGGCAAATAAGTTTGCCTTCTCCTCAGCTTAGTGGGCCAGCGACCCGTCGAGTTTCAGCAATGGTGGTAGTGAGGGGCGGCATAAATTTGACTCAATTTAAACAGGATATTGAAATAACTTGTATTGTAGTCTTGGAGAGTTCTAATAATCCAACTTTTTGACTAACTCCTTGCCTCCTTGATAATTCAAAAGTGCTTGTTAATGAATGAAAAATGACACAGAGCCTGTCTAGCACAACTTAATCGGCTTATCCGAAACTAAATTCGGTAGCGTGCCTGAACCCTAATAACTGAACAGTAGAGAGAGTATATACACATAGACTCATAAACGCGGGCAGCGATTAAAGGGCTGAATTAGGCCTGCATGGTTTACTAATAAGCCTAAGTAACAAGTGGTCTCATGGCTTAAATGACATTAACAACTGGGAGTCTAAAGCTGTATTCATACCCTCATGCCAATAATAAAACCGGATTGAAGATATGCCAAACTTAACCCTGTGTCTGAGTGCCTGAAACGTGGATCCATAACAATAATTCCAAACACCATTATCTCACCTGATTGTAAGCGATGATGTAATAAGATGATCCTAAACCCAACTGAAGTGCCTTTTTAGGGTTCAACAAGGAACCCTTATAGTTTCGCTCTGTCCGTCTGTCCGTCCGCAGCTTAGCGCAGATAATCTAAGTACTAGAAAGCTATAATTTGGCATGTATATACATACTAGCTTTTACCCGCGGCTTCGCTCACGTAAAAGGTAGAAAAGGAAACACAGAGTAGTAGTACAAAAATAGTGTATTTTGCGTAACATAAAATGCAGTAGGTACTAATTTGATTTTTGATTCTTATAAATATTGTTTAGGCCGTCAAAAGTGTGGAAATGGGTCGTGAGCACAGAGTTGTAATTTTTAATAAATTACTTTAACACAGTCGTGTAAACAATATTTTGCTAAAACATATTGATTATGTGGACTTGATACTCGTGAACACGCTACATACAGTTGCCCATGGGAAAAACAGTTTTTTTCTAAATGCACTCCTGCAACTTTCAGTGTTTGCCCTTGAGCTTCACTTATGGTAATCGCTTTAAGGGGAAATTGCAACCTTTTAAATTGGAATTGCATATCGGTTGGGATTATCGGAATACGTGAAATCATTACATCTTCTCCCTTTGCTATTCCTGTCATAATTGTTGCCCTTACTATATTGCGTCCCAGGTGTGATATTTGTAGTCATGTACCATTACATAATTTTGGTGCGTCCAGATTTCTCATTAACAGGACTGGGACACCAACTTTCAGCCTCAACGTATGGGACGGTACCCCTGAAAATTCTAAAGAGTTAAGAAACTCTAAAGGGTAGAGTTAAGGGTGGTAACTCACCCTGTAGAGTTTCAGGGTGAGTCACTCTGCTGCCACTTGCTTGTAAGCTTGCTTGTACGCATGTATTATATTTTCTCATTCTGCTTAAAAAACGGCGCGATTCATCATTTCATTCATCAAGCGTTGGAACTGGAACTTTTCCACCAGAGCAACACATACCCGGTGTCTCATTATTCCACTTGAGTGCTTCACAATATCTACATTTTTTATCCATGTTCCCTATGAGAACTAATCGATGGTTAGTGTAATCAATCAATGGGTCATAATCAGACGCAACGTTGTGGAACGACTCCCATGTATTTCTTGCAAACGTACGTCTCCTTTCAGACTGCCGTTCAGCTCGTAAAATATATTATTTACGTATTTGGGATAGTTCAGACGTCTCAGCAGCAATCGATGACGCGTGACGTTCGGCATCTAAAATCCGACGGGCCTGTGTTTGCTCAAAGGTCTCACCAGCCCTTTGAGTTGCGTGACGCTCAACATCTGCCAGTTGGCGAGCCTGAGTCTGGGTGAAAGTCACAGCAGCCCTTTCAGCTGCGTGACGCTCAGCATCTGCGAGTTAGCGAGCCTGAGTCTGGTCGAAAGTCTCAGCAGATCTTGGAGTTGCGTGACGCTTAGCATCTGCGTGCTAGCGAACATGAATCTGGTCTAAAATCTCAGCAGCTCTTTCAGTTGCGTGACGCTCAGCATCTAAAATTAGACGGATTGAGTCTGCTCCTCTGTTTCTTGGCTTCTAGCTACTCTTGCTGTTCGAGTTCTGCTAGAGCTACGGCTCAGATGAGATTTACACTTGCGAGGCATATCCACAGCATAAAAATATCCCCGTAATAAAAGTAAGCAGTAGAATATTTTAAATTTTTGTTCAAATTACCACTTTCACGGACACTGACATTAAGTTGACATTTTCAAATTGACACTCAAATCTTTCATAAACAATTATATCATGCCTACAGCCGAATAAGAAGGACGCCATAAAAAGAAGTTCCATAATATTTTCATATTTTATAACTACTCCACCCCATTTTTCCCGCACCTTGTTTTATAAAAAAAAAGTAGCCTATGTCCATCCCAGGGTCTCATACTATCTGTATACCAAATTTCATCTAAATCGGTTCAGTGGTTTAAGCCATAATAAGAAGTTTTATACAAATCTAACCCACCCCCCTATTTCTACCCTTTTGTGTTTTATGCAAAAAAGAAGTAGCCTAAGTCCTGGCTAGGGTCTCAAACTATCTTCACACCAAATTTCATCTTAATCGGTTCAGCGGCTTAAGCCATAATAAGAAGTTTCATTCAAAATTAACCCCCCTCCCATTTCTCCCCCTTTGCATTTTTTGCAAAAAAAAGTAGCCTATGTCCGTTCCAAGGTTTCAAACTATCTTCTTACCAAATTTCATCTAAATCGGTTGAGCGGTTTAAGCGTGAAAAGGTAACAGACAGACAGACAGACAGACAGACAGAGTTACTTTCGCATTTATAATATTAGTATGGATTAATAATTCCGACAAAGTGGTAACATAAAATGATGAAAAAAATTTTTTTTTCGGGTACTTCCCATAGACATAAAGTGGGGATGTATTTTTTTTTTCCTCATCTATCCCATGGTGTGGGGAATCGTTGGATAGGCCATTCAAAAATATTATGGATTTGTTAAAACAACTTTTAGATTCAGAGATTCGTTTGCGTAAAATTAAGCTTTAAATTGCAAATTTATGTTAGAGTCAAGTGTCCCCCCCTCCCCCTGCCAGCGAAATGGTTGCTCTTGGCTATGTGAAAAAATTCACGGCAGTAGTAAATATAACGAAATTAAAAGGAAAATTATCACGGATAACAAGGCTTTACAAGTTTACGAGTAATAGTCGACCAACTTATAAAATGTACTTGGAACAGTAAAAATTTTGTACAAATGCCATTGAAAAATTACTTAAATAACGTTGTTAGCTGTGTAAAACAGATAGTAAATATATGTTTATGAACCATGTAAAAATATACAAAAATAAAATCATAACATCCTTAATAATGATTTCTAAATTAATAATGTTTGAGCTCGAATAACGCATTGGAGTGGCCGGAGTCGTTGGCAGTACCAGAACGTAGTCCATACGGCGCATGCGCGCGGTGGAGTCTATTTTGTGTTCGTGCAGAAGTATTTTCGACGTTTTGTAATTAAAACGTAAAAGTAAAGTTAGTTAAAATTAGATTCGATTTCCAAGCAAATTACTTATTTTCTTTTGTCGATATCCTTCTATAAAGCCAATATTCGGCCCGACGTCATCACTAATTGAGTAGCGTAAAACTTTCCAGAATGAAATAGTGACTACCTACGATTTTTTCTAATTCCGAAAGAGAAATAAACAAGGAGCGTGCACGCAAGGATCCAGGAACGAACTATACCATTCCCCGTGGCTCTAACGCGCGCTCGTATCGGCTCCTTTCGCAATTCGCATCCGCGGTGGTACTCAAATAGATAATATTTTTCTAACTTCAGTTATCAGTTAGTCCTTATTTAGTTTAAGTCAAGAGTTTTTTAGAGGTTACATCTAGGCAAGCGTGCTTCACCGTAGACCACATCATCGCTTACCATCAGGCGAGATAGTGGTCAAACGCGAGAATATAGATTAAAAAATCCTATGTGGGCCCGTTTTTAGACTTTGTGAGCCGCTGAAACCGTTCTAATGTTCATGTAACAACAACAAAACCCTCTTTTTAGTCCGCATTATTTTGCACTTCGGAACCCTATTACTGCGCGTGGCCCGACACGCACTTGGCCGGTTTTATTTTGTTATAAAATAGGCAAATGTACGCAGGACTGAAAAAGGTTAATCGTATCTATCGATTGCATAAGGTTTTGGTCATGAGCTCTCAAAGTCTTAAGCTATTTCTTCTGGTTTATCAATAATGGGGATAAGTTAAAAGACGGTACATTTGAAAGATGGTTTTTTAGATAGATTTTAGTAGTAGATTAAATCATTCATTTTTTACGGTCGTGTTCACATATCGCCTGCAAATGCATTGAGAGGTTTGTTAAAAGGTCCATAACTACTTTATCTTTCTTTTTTAGGGTTCCGTACCTAAAGGGTAAAAAACGGGACCGTATTACTAAGACTTCGCGGTCCATCTGTCTGTCTGTCTGTCACCAGGCTGTATCTCATGAACCGTGATAGCTAGACAGCTGAAATTTTCACAGATGATGTATTCCTGTTGCCGCTATAACAACAAATACTAAAAACAGTATAAAATTAATATTTAAGTGGGGCTGCCATACAACAAACGTGATTTTTTTGCAGTGTTTTGCGATACTGGTACGGAACCCTTCGTGTGCGAGTCCGACTCGCACTTGGCTGGTTTTTATAATATATTTCATTAGGCATTCGGCACAAAGTAGAAAAAAACTTCTTTTTTCAACCAAACGCAACTTGACCCATATAAAGCTTATTTCCTATGGCATTTCCAGATACGTCAAAATAATAACGAGTTCATTTGGACAGCATTTCCTAGAATGTTTTTAAAAAGCAGTTTGATATACTGTAAAAGAAGATGTTGCTGTTGTTGTTGTTTGTTGTTGTTGTTGTAGCTACTTTCAAGATGGTAAAGTGAATGGACGCTCCAAGAGCAAAATGGCATAGCAGCAATAGGCTTCGCAAGATAAAACTACTAGGGACGACAATGTCTTAACCACCTCATAGTAGTTTCTTGAAAAGTTTTGGTTGATGGCACATCATCAAATCTGTAGAAAGGTCATTTTTGTACACAGAAATTAATTCCAAAAAAAATTGCCGGTGTGTGAGGATAACCAACAGAACCCATTTCCAGCATTGTTGTCATTTTGGTCTGTTTAGTTGTACACGCATTACGTAAAATGTATGAAACCAATGTAGATAACTTTTATACATAAAAATTGTGCATAACTTGAAATATTACTTTTTGTTTCATCGCAATCGGTTCACTATATCAAAAGATAATAAATTAATTTAAAGTGTTCATGAAGTAAAATATCACAACACACGCAATTCAGATACTTGTAAAGTTGATACTCTATATTCGATAGAAGGCGTTGTGCATTTGACGTCATTTTCTAAATGGTGGTGTCAAGATTCTCCGCGGAAGAATGACCCTAGAAAAAAGAATTGGTAGGTAGGGGAGAGTAGTCGTAGTCTGTTGATGAGAGCGAAGCCGCGGACACATCTAGTCTGAACTAATTTTATAAAGAGGTAAAATTGATTTTGTCGGTTTGGTTTAATCAGAATCTTACATTCATAGTACTCTGTCCACAGCCTAACAAACACACAGCGTGGTGGGCAAATTCCACAATCATTAGTCAGGCGCTCTTAACTCTAGTTAAAGTTATAGTGTAGCAGCCCCTTCTAATCGCGTTATGTTGTTTGGGTCAACTACGCTAAGACCCGCGAGTCGATGTTTAACACAAAAGCCTCCCCTTTCTGATTGTGACAAATATAATAAATATGTGGTAAACAAAAGATACCGTGTGATTGTAGAATGAGGATAGGAAAAACCGGCCGGCGGTTCCGTAAAAACCTGTATGTTCCGTTTTTTCCTTTCGAGGTACGGAACCCTAAACATATGTGATGTAACTGAAAATTTACGGTATTCGCAATTATTCCTTCATTCTTAGGCCTTCATTTACTGAACTTGTAGTAAAAACTTGAAGTATGATACTTCAAATTATTATATTTTACTTCTAACGGTTATTGTTGATTTCTTTGCCCGTTCGCCCCTCCCAAAAAATCCTGGGTCCGCAAATCTTGGGCTTGTACACCGCTTGATCTCGTGTTTGATCGGGGTCTCGTGGCATCTCTCCAACAGCTCTACATTAGAGATGATTTCGGGCCAGTAAATGCCGAGGATGCGACGCAGACACCGGTTGACAAAGGCCTGGATTTGGCGTGAGACGTTTCGCACCCGTAGAGCAGCACGGATTTGACATTGGACCTGATGATTTTGAGTTTAACTCTTCTGACACGACGCTCCCGAGGTACGTGAATTTGTGGACGGATTCCACAAACTCTGTGCCGATTAACATCTTTGCCAATTATTCCTTCTTATAACATCTGTGCTATAAAACGTTGCTTCGTACCAAATTTCAAGATTCTGAGTTCACGGGAAGTACCCTGTAGGTTTTGATTCCCTTCGAGTGTCGAAAAGGAGATGTATCATTTTCGGCCATGAGATGTACATTTATCAAAAAAGTGGAAAAAAGCCCACGAATTCAGGAAAAATACTCGTATTCTTTCATGAATTTAAGCCTGATTTCTTGCATACAAAAAGTAATAGTTTTTCAATTATTGCCATAATCTATTCAACATGGCGTCTCTCATAGTTGTCATTTCGATTTCGTTCCGAAATCATGTCACATCAAAGCATAAATGAAGTAGATGCTAAATTGCTAATTGTTGCTAAATTTATTTTATCATTGTTCTTATTATAATATCATTGCTATTGTTGTATTTCATCAATAATGATAGCATCATTATTACTATTGTTGTAAAAAAAAAAATATATATAAATAAAAAAAAATATATAAATTAAAAAAATATATATATAAATATAAAAAAAAAAAAAAAAAAAAGTAATTTATAAATATTAAAATCATGCTCATACGTGTTGAATTTATAAAACGAAATATATAATCACTCTCACTTTTCTTGTAAATACACTTAAATTTGAATAAGTCTTTTTACTAAACTTTGATAAAAAAGCAACATGGCGCGTAACCGAAAAACGTGACGATACGTACAAAATTTCTCCCATACGTCGATAAAGAAGTTTCACTTCAATTACTATTATTCTCATACAAATCTTTTACGACTAATATAAAAGCAATTGTGACGATTTTATCGTTAAAAAACTATTTATTTTACTCCTTTGAAGTGTACTTCTGAACGAATAATTTAAAATGACATTTTGTTTGACTACTGAGTGTCACATCACTTTCTAGGTTACATAAACGTCAAAACTAAAACCTCTCATGGCTGTCAAATAGCTGTCACGATAAACGTCAAACATTTTTATTTTGTATTAATGTACCTAAAAAACATTGGATATTATGGAATAAATGGCTATTCAGGGGTTAGTTTTCCAGCTTTCCTTAAAGGTACAGGTTATGGCCGGAGTCCCATACAAAAATGAAACATCTCCTTTCCGACATAAACGGCTGTATCTTTTGATTGCGTTGGCTTAGAAGTTTTTTTTTTTACAGATTTAAGAGACAGTAGATGAGTATTTGATATAAATTTCAGCTTGATACCCCTACGTGTTCCTGAGAAAAAGGCCTTGACAGACAGACGGACGGACAACAAAGTGATCTTATAAGGGTTCCGTTTTTTCCTTTCGAGGTACAGAACCCTAAAAATTATCTTAAGATATGCCTAATTAGCTTCTGCTAATTAGGGGAATGTAAAATAAAACAGTGGGATATCGATCTCCTAATCCAAGCCATCTACCTGTGTTCCCATCCGATTCCGTTCTGCCGCTGAGGCGTGATTCATTAATGAACATAGGTACAGACATTGACATTTACAACAGTACTAGGGTTGCCAGGGTCAATAAATCAGTCAATATCACAAACTTTTGAAGAAGACAAATGTAACATTAACATTAGAAACGGAATATTTACCATGTTTATCCCGTTTCTAATTTTAATGTTAGTGTTAGTGACCATGACAGTTTAAAAACTTATAAGACAAATGTAATTTATTTAATTTACTTTAACGTAACGTAACGTGACCAGTGTGTGTTGCCAGAGATAGCCTATGGCTCTGAGACGTGGTCGCTCACAATGGGCCTCACCAAGCTTTTAGTCACCCAAAGGGCAATGGAGAGGTCTATGCTCTGAGATTCCTTGCGTGATCGAATCAGAAATGTAGAGATCCGCAAGAGAACCAGGGTTACCGACAAAGCCCGAAACATTTACAAACTTAAGTGGCAGTGGGCAGGGCACATTGCTCGCGGAACGGATGGCCGAGGGGCAGAAAAGTTCTGGAATGGCGATTGCAAACCAGAAGATATGTGACATTGCAAGACTTCGAGGCTTTAATGCCGTATCGCAAAATGCACATCAAGGATTATTCAGCCGATATCTTCGTTGGGAAACTACTTGGTAATACCACATACCTGTTACTGTACCACTGCAGTGCAAAAGACTCTTCTCATACAAAGATTGCACGAGAATTACATTGGTACTCGTATTTTGCTCAAGACGGAAAATGCAACGAAACCAATTCCAATGACGAAAAACCACTTTATATTGAACTAATAGTTACGTTAGTTTATGGAAACGCCGGGAGGGGAAGCTCTAGAAATACATAGGTTTCTTTTAGGCAAGCGTGCTTCACCGCAGACCACATCATCGCTTAACATCAGGCGAGATAGTGGTCAAACGCGAGCCTATAAAAAAAAAAAATCTTACATAGACCTTATTCAGAAAGGCTTGCAGTTTCGCAATACTCATAACTGGCTTGCGGGTGTGACTAGATGTATGAACGTGAGTGAAGCAAAATAAATATGAAAGGATCGTAGCAGGTGGATGGAAAAAAGGCGTGAGTTTATGCCTTCCGGACCGTTATGTTGAATTCCCAAAATGTTGATTGAATTCTTAAAAGGTTGGATCCCAAAATGTTAAATTTGGAAAAAGTTAAATTTGCTAAATGTTGAATTTGTAAAATGGTGACATGCTGTGTAGTCGAAGGATACATATTCGCAAACTGGCTGACACCCTGATCCTCCGAATGCACAGCATGATTTTTTCTTGTTTACAGCTTTTTAGTTCGCTTCTTCGCAGGCGGGTTTTGATACTTGTTAATTTTTTTTTTCTTTTGTCTTTTATAGAAATCACATTCAAGTATGTATGTAATAGTTACACAAACAAACAAAACAATAGATAATTATAGAGCGACCACCATTTATTTTTCATACTCGTACTTAGCTCTTCAATAAACTCTAGACACTGTCCAATGTAACATAATGTACATATTTTAGTACTATAACGCACCCACCCACTGATAACCAAGCCAATATAACTTACGTTCACAAAACTGTGGGTCACATCACATTATGTTTTTATTTATGAACCCCACACTACAATAGGCCTGTTTGGAGGAACGTTGCTCAGGTCATAATGGCGAAGACTTTTATAACAGAATGTCGTTATTCCCCACACACGGTATAGTAAGCTGGTGTAAGTTAATACACCGACCAATGGTGGGGTCATTAAAACTGCGGAGATTAACGTTAGGGAAGAAATAATATCTATTGTTAACGAATAAATAAATTATAGAGACTAAAATTGTTTGATTTTAAATGTATCCATGGAAGTACTAATCTATAGTGATAAAAAGATACATAAAGGTTTCATGGCATGCATAAGCATTTTTGATAATTCTTGATTTGACTGTGACACCGAGTAGAGTACAGGTCAAATATGTAGAAGTGATGTTTGAAGGTCACTGAGATGACTGACACAAGATAAATTTAGACTTTGGACAGATCAAATAATACATTTTGTGGTCAATAAACTATTGTCATTAGCCGCACCTCATAAAATCTTTCCACAGTACAAGAAGGAAAGACGTTAATTAAAGTTCTTATAAACCAAACCTCCGACACGATACAGCTTTGCTCCGATGAACCTACAACAACTACTCCACGTGGATTTCAACGACTCGCTCATACATCACCAATCAAGCCAAAACTCTGTTCCTCGAGCTATCAATTCTGACCCACCCCAACTAATCTTTGATATACTCGGCGAAATTGGAGGTACCTCCACTCCCGATTCAATTCCCTACCCGCTCATCTCACACCCGCAACGCAGGGAAGCAATGCCACGCATGAGCGACGCGAGTGGACGGCAAGATAAAGGGATTTGCGCTTAATGCCTTGTTGTCCGGACTCCCGAGTGTGCCTAGGAGAGAATGGGCCAGCCGACCGCTGACTGGCTAGTATCGCGTCCCAAGAGAAAATGCTTTTAAGCTTTTTTTTAAATAAACAGTTGTTACAATTTTATTAAGTTTAAGTTTAACATCTGTCGTTTTGTTTTTAGAGTTCCGTACCCGAAGGGTCCAAACGGAGCCATAATACTTTCATTCATGTGTCCATCTGTCTTTCCATCTGTCCATCTGTCCGTCGTCTGTCACACGGATTTTACAGCCAAACGGTTAGAGCGACAGTCTTCAAATTTTCACAGTATCAGCATCTTGTTGTCCCAAAGCCATATATATTGTCAATTAATAAATTTCAATATTTTTAAGGGGGAGAGATATAGCCTCATTGAGTAGGGTATCGTGGTTTAGAATCCATTGAGTAGATAAATACTGTATTTTCTTGTAAAAAATATTGGAAAACAAAGGAAGCCCCCAAAATCAGCTTTTTTTGCAAAAAAATATTCCAAATTTTTTTTTAACATCCCTTTGGTTTATGAACTTGAAATTTGGTGATAAGGTTTATTATTACGAATATTTAACAAATACCAATATATTGATAAATCAGATTTTTTCCTTTGCAATTCCGTAATTTTTCCTATTACAAACAATTTAATTTTGTGGTTTGGTACGGAACCCTAAAAGTCCGACACGCACTTGGCCGGTTTTTTAATTATAGGGCCTGAATTTGTGACGGGCGACAAATTAGGCTTGGATCTTTTATTCGGAATTGGTTAGTAGAGAACCAGCCAACTGATGACTAGCCAGTACAACGCGTTTTCTTTTTTTGAATATTTGGCTTAGGTTGTTACCTTGTTACGATGACACTGAGCATATCTTTTATTTTTATTAAACATGTTAAAAAAAGGGCTATGAAATATATTGTTCGCAATTTGAAATTGTTTATTGTTTTTGGACTAAATGATGCTGTCAGTTGTCATGTTTCTAACGTTAGAAATTGTTATGTGCCAGCTTTTAAACGCCGAATAAATTTGGCCTAAAAAGTTTGCACCGCACCGTATGTCAGTTTTGTCACTGTTCCTTCAAGCTAGCCACTGTTAAATTGAAACTGTATTCCAAAATCTAGATAAATTACTTGGCAAAAATGCGTTCTTAAATACAAAAAGGTATTTTAAAACAGAATTCATTTTTATAGAACAATAAAATATTCATAAAGGAAAATTCAGAGAAGGAAGTATCCATAAAGTCAGTTGGACTTGGAAATATACCACAATTATTATTGCACCTCTTCAAACTTTTGTCATTTCCGTTGAAATAAAGTTACTTTTTCATCAGAGATGACCTCCGGTTCGCTAATTATTCTATCTGCAAGAATTCCTGACTACTTACAATTGTTTACTAAGAAAGAACGTAAATGCGTGCCCATCGGAGTTCAAGTTTCAACATACAAATCCCCAGGCTATTTTAAAAGCTTTTAAAGATCTTAAAATTAAATCAACAGAAGATCTTTGGGGACTATCTGTAAAAGTGTGTAAACCAATCATTGAAACTGTTGCACCCTATTTAGCTTTCATATTTAATACTAGTGTCGATCAAGGAGTTTTTCCGGACCTCATGAAACACAGTAAAGTAGTTCCATTGTTTAAATCCGGGGATAGCAAAGAAGCCAATAATTATAGGCCAGTGTCAATACTGCCGGTTCTCAGTAAGGTCTTCGAAAAGTTAATGCTCAACCAATTGTTGCGTCATTTTAACAAACATTCTATCTTTTATGATCAACAGTACGGTTTTACCAAAGGGCGTTGCACAACTGACGCCGGTGTCACCCTAATAAAGAACATCTTTAACGCCTGGGAGGAAGCACAAGACGCCATTGGAATCTTTTGCGACCTCTCGAAGGCGTTCGATTGCGTTAACCATGAGACACTATTGTTGAAGCTCGAGCACTATGGAATTAGACATACAGCCCTTGGGTTACTTAGATCATATTTAAAAGCCAGACAAGTTAAAGTTCAGGTAAACGGCGTAAACTCATTAGGGTCTGAAATGACGATGGGTGTTCCTCAAGGTTCGATATTGGGTCCATTCCTCTTTTTAGTTTATATTAACGATTTACCCCAATTACTACAAAATCAACCGAAAATGGTGTTGTTTGCTGATGACACATCTTTGATATTTAAAATAGATCGGCGGTCACAAAATCTTGATGATGTGGATAACTCGATTCATCAGGTCCAAAAATGGTTCACGGCAAACAATTTGGTACTAAATGAAAAAAAAACCAAATGTATTAGATTCACATTGCCGAATGTTAGAAGTAGCGAATGCGACATCATATTGAATGGCGAAAAGCTGGATTTTGTAAATCAAACGGTTTTCCTGGGAATCACTCTAGACGACAAATTGCAATGGAGTTCTCACATAACATCTCTTGCGGGTCGGCTGAGCTCGGCCGCTTATGCTGTTGGAAAGATAAGACAGTTGACGGATGTGGAGACCGCGCGTTTGGTCTATTTTAGTTACTTTCACAGCATTATGTCATACGGTATTTTATTGTGGGGCCGAGCGGCTGACATTGAATCCATATTTATATTGCAAAAGAGAGCTATCAGAGCCATATATAATTTAAGTCACCGAGAATCTCTTAGGGAGCTATTTAAAAATATTAATATTATGACAGTTTCTTGCCAATTCATTTATGAAAATATTATGTATGTAAGGAAAAATATACATCTCTTTAGTAAGGTCAGTGATAGACACAATTGTAATACGAGAAATAAAGATAAGTTAGAGCAACCATCTTATAGACTAGCAAAAGTACACTTATCTTTCATGGGGTACTGTGTTAAATTCTATAACAAAATACCTTGTGATATATTAAAACTAAATGAAAGTAAATTTAAAACTTTAGTTAAAAGCACACTTTGTAAACAAGCATATTACAAATTAGATGATTATATTCAAGATAAGAATGCTTGGCAACATGTTGGTCCCGCTCCGTAGGGCAATCTTTGGTGTGGACATAATCAAATTTGCTAATTTGTATTCCTATTCGTAGTTATTGTATTCTTATGTTATTTTTTATATTTTTCCAGAATTTGACTCACACACGGTTCCGTTGTTGTTGAATTAGGTATTTTACCTATGTTTGGAATATTTGTAAGTATGTGAGAACCATGTTCCTATTTATCAAATTAATGAATTTACCTGTTAGTGCTTTTATTACTTTATACCTGTACGTAGTATAGTGTGTAGTGCTATTTTTGGGTGCATCGTCCTCACATATATAAATTTATTAATGTATGTACATAAGTAAACATTGTAAAACATTTTAAAAAGAGTAAGTATGGAGTTTCTTGTGCGTTCTTCTCCATAACAAGCTACTTTCCGAATGCACGGTAGAGTAAATTTTTATTACTTGTACATTTTTAATTTAGATTTAATGTTTGACGTTCAAAAGTGCCGCATATAGGCCTAGTTGAAATAAATATATTTGACTTTGACTTTGACTTTGACTTTGACTTTGACTTTGTTTCGAAGTTGCATTCTCTGGCGAAAAATAACAAAACTGCAGAGTGGGGTAATGATGAAAGAAAAAGCGTAATTAGCCTTTTCAAATTACGCTTCCGTTTTTTGCATTGTGTAGCTTTTTTGTTTAATTAAGAACCTTTCTTGATATTTTATGTAGATTTTTAAAAGGTATTTTCAGTAGCTGGAAAACCTTTCAGGAGTAATTGTTATTGTTACAATTTAGTTCTAAGAATTTGAAATTGGAAAATGTATTCCATGTACATTATTAGCAAAACATTTCACAAACCATGAATTTCCAGAAAAACAGTTTTTATTTGTTTACTAGTGATTATGCTAAATTCTACCACAAATAAAACACTTTTGCTTTACAAAACAAGAGTAAAAAATATTGGAAACGGAATTTCATTAAAAAATAACCGGAATCTTATCGACTGACGTCAAACTTTGAAAGCTTTTTAAAAAATCTCGAACTTGAAACTTTGAAGTTAAACATTCAGTACTTCGGCAGGCTTATTACGTATCTTTTGCAAGAGCAAAACGATAGCGATCAAACGCTTTATGTCATAAAATTCGGAATTACCTGCAGTGTAGATATGGTAGGTCCTACACAATCGTTTGCTAATCGCTCGCTGTTAGTCAAATGCACTTATTTAAAAAAATAACCGCCAACAACTCGATAACTTCTCTATGGAAGAGCAATTATTGCGCAAAAATCGCTATCGTTTTGCTCTTGCAAAAGATACGTATTAAGCCTGCCGATTGGGGAGTGGAGTATTAATCAGGCTTTAAGATTCTGAGTACTTACCTTCTGATTGATAAAGTGGTATACCTTGCATTTTTATGGCGGTTTAAATAAGGCAGGCTACTTCAAAATCTTTTAATATCCGTAATCATTTCATTAACAAAACATGTATATTGTTTTACCGTAAGTCTTGAAAACTTTGAGAGTTGTAGATTTTTATACTTTTTACTGATTTTGAGTCTCAATTTTTATTTTTAACTCTTGTCTGATTCAACTTCGATTTGGAAGAGACGGAAAAACAAAAGAGAAAAAATAGATTCATTTGGCACAGACTGCATGCATAAAATAATTATTTTATCTTATATAAAGACTTACAAGTTGTCCCATAGTTTGTCAAAGGTAACTTCCTTTTTCTAAATTACCTATATAAACATTTTTCTATTTTCAATAAAATACACAAAACGAATAAAAATCTGCACCCTAAGATATGTGACGGGATAACCGGTTTTTGAAACAACCGGAGTTGTTTCAAAAACCGGTTATCTCGTCACAGTTCCAACACTAGCTGGGTAAACACTACATTAACTCAAACAATAGCCATCCAGACAATTATTTTTAACTACCCGCTTGTAGTCAGTTTAAAACCGGATCAGAATGACCATGATGTATGAAATGTGCAACTATCTCGGGTATTTCCCGGTTAATAATGGCGGGATTTTGAAGTGACGTCGTGCAGCGGCTTAGTCCTTTTCGGGTAGGGATAGAATAATGGGTATGGTTTTGCGTGTTTCAATTTCATTAAGGAAGGATAAGCCATTTCAAATATTGAATTAAGGCCGCCAATTTAAAAATAAACAGGTTTTCATTTAATTGAGTAGATTTAAAAAAATATTGAATAAAGTGCCAAAAACAACTTGATACAGTGACCTTACTCTGACATTTCAAAACTATCAAAGTTCCAGATTGAAAGAAAGACGGAGCTATACAGGACGAAGACCACTGCCCTATTTTCACAGCGGAATCATGATGGCGTTGACACGTTATAGTACGATCCCAGGTCTAAAAACTTTGTATACTGATCAATACTTTGTATAAATAATTATTTTTATTTAAGTTATTTTTATCCTGAGTTATCCCACTGCAGGGCGAAGACCTCCCCTTCTTTTAGGATAGTATACATAGATTGGATATATGGATCCCCTTTTACCGCACTTAGACTTCCATTTAGTCAGACGCAAGCGCCCGTCTCTCGGCGGATCCTCCATTTTCAATGGAGGTTACATCCGAATTATCATCATCATCATCATCAACCTGCTGGGACACAGGCCTCCTCCCAGTGAGAGTAGGAATGGGCCGTAACCAACCACGCGGGCGCAGTGCGGGTTGGTGGATTTCACATGTCTTCTAATTTTTGGTTTTAAGACATACCGGTATCCTTCACCGTTTTGAAAGGAATGGTGATGAAATAATTTACACAAAGTAAAGCGCCTGCCTGGGTTCGAACCCATGATCTACAACTTGTAAGTCGCGGCCGTCACTGTTCTCCTCCCCTTCATCTATATGCCCTCAAAATAATTAACACAGCAAAAAAATCTTAGTATCTTCTGCTTAAAGCTGTATCAACTGCGAAAAGCTGCAATGTCATCTAAAGATATTACTATATTAATGAAAGTTTTTCTTAGAATCATCTTTATAATAACGTAGCTATTACCTACCATTATTAAACCAGGCATGATAATACGAATACTAGCCCTTTTACATAGACGATTACGTGAATGTTTTAATACTTAATAATTTTATATTAAATAAAAAAATTATATGATATTTTTTATTTCATTTATAATATTATTATTTTATTTTTTGTGTTTTTTTTATGGACCTTGTATGGTCGGCTATAAAGATTTATTTTTTATTATTATTATAATACAACAATAAAATATTTTTCACAATAAATGATAATAAATGGTAGTGTTCTTCAGAAAGGCCTGGTGCGCAGTAAGTACTCAAAACGGCGTGCATGCATGACCAGTTGTATGAACGTAAATAACGCAAAAGGCGTATGCAAGGATTGCAGCAGGTTTAGTAGTTTCTGCCTATCCCTGTAGGAAGATGGCGTGAGTATATGTTTGTGTAAAAACGAAATCATGGTCCACCCACTCGCAACACAAGTAATTAATTAAATAATTAATTACTTATTATTCAATTAATTTCACGTAACAGTGAAATATTTTAAAATTAATTATGAACTTGCTCGAGGCGAAACAGATTGTTAACACTTTAACACAATGTTCTTTGTGCTTGCACACTTATTTACTTGTGTACAGGGTGACTGGGTATAGAATAAACGTATTAAAAATGGGTAAATAGCCTTTTTTTTTCTTGTTCCAAATATGATGCCCTAATAGACCAGTGTTACAAAATTTAGGTGTTAGTTGCCAGTCTTTTGAGCTTTTAACTAACCGTGACTACAACGGGGACCCATCTACCCTCTAAACAGGGGGTAACCTTCAAAAGGCGCCGACATTTTTTGGGCAAAGACCAGGGAGTGTGTAATTCTCGACTCACTAAAAACAATAGAGATCCGCAAGAGAACCAGGGTTACTGACATAGCACGAAGAATTGCCAAACTTAAGTGGCAGTGGGCAGGGCACATTGCTCGCAGTATGGATGGCCGATGGGGCAGAAAGTTTCTGGAGTGGCGACCGCGAACCGGAAGACGTTGCTTTGGAAGGCCCGCCACTAGGTGGACCGATGACCAGGTTAAGTTTGCGGGGATCCAGTGGTGGTGACGCTTAGGGGCCGCCTATGACCAGCAGTGGACGTCTTTCGGCTGATATGATGATGATAAAACCAACCCGGTGTTCACCATCAGCTCACCCGCGACCTCTTAAAAGACCAACCCGGAGCATCCTCTGTGCAATGCCTGTTGGGACAAATCCTTCGGGAGACTGTAAAGGAGTCTCCCCTGGGCCTCGCTGTGCACGGCAGCACGTGATCACTGTGCCACTTTCATGAGGTCACTCGGTGGGCGGTAAATAATAGTGGTGGCAAATATCGGTAGTTTCTACTAGTGTGAGATTCTACTACTAATACTTTCTAAGGCACTATTAAACTTGCATTTCAGCGTAGTAGAAGAAAAAGTTAATAAACTTTTTTAACTCAAGCGAGAACAGAAATCGTGACTACTTCCTAAATTCGAAGCACGTATCAACTATTGAACCGAATTAGATTTAGTTTTTATGGTTCGGAGAAAACAAATGCACTCTATTTTTATGTGGTGTAATTGGAGTTTGGATGTAAGAAATAATTACAGAAATATTTATAGATCAACACTTTGTATATTTTGCCTCTTGTAAAAATTTATTCATTACTAGCTGTTACCCACGACTTCGTTCGCGTGAAATTTGTTTTTTTTTTCTCACAAGTACAGTGATTTTTTTGGCACTATCCACCGCACTATTCCTAAACCACTGCAACTTCTAAAAGCCAGAATCAACAGTGGCAACCACCAGAAAAGCGCCATGGCAATGAAGCTCGACGAAGTCCCGGATAATGAATTTAACTGTCTTGGATCCCGCAACGAATTTAATCAGAAAAGAATAGCGGAGGAATAGAAAGAAATATAAATTTCCACTTCCCTCCATATCAAGCAGGAGACAGAACAAACACGGCCAATAGGCACAAAGCGTCGTTTATAACTGGGATAAGCCCAGTTGCCTAGCACCACGGATAAACATTAGGATTAATATTAATGGGTCCTAACATTGTGAGCTGTTATATTTGATTCCAATAATAGGTATGGCAAAAATGCTTGAACGCACGGAAATTTGTTCTAGTTTCCACAAGGTCCATATAGTAAACAACTCCTGATGCAGCCTGTACATTATTCAACATAATATAGCGTTCATTCTGCCAAAGAATACAATCCCATAAGATATGATGTGAAAATTGTACATATTCGCATTCAGATGTAGAACACTGACATAAAGGCGAGGCAACGAGCTTGAAGGAATATAATTTACTTTTAAAGTTACCATGCCCTGTGAGAAATTGGGCAACACAGTGATCCACCTCCAGCCATGTCCTGGCCAGCCGATGTGGAATTGGTGTAGGTGTCGGCCCTTGATATAGTTATCCCACCTACACTGCCATTCGGATAAAAGTTCCTCCCAGACGTCAATATGTGGTTTAAATAATTTAGAGATTTTCTCACGGTCACTCTGCGCTAAAAAGTCCGCGTCCAAGAAGGTCTCTCGTGCGGAATAGTACATTGCAGCACGTCGCTGCACTTTAAGGTCGACCGGAAGTATGTAGGTTGGGATAAAAAGAAGCCTATGTTACCCTTTATAACATCAACTATCTACCAGTGAAAGACCCTTCATAATCGGTCCAGCCATTTCGGAGATTACCTGGAACAAACAGATCACACTCTGACAAAAATCTTAAAATTTCGTATTTGTTATTAGTACCGTATATACTTTCACATGCATTCAATAAAATATTGTTATTTTGATATTACATACAGACACTTCAATTTTGTTTATTTGTATAGACCAAGACTTGCCAAACAAAAGTAACATTGAGGAAGACACATTGCTAGCAGAACGAGTGGTCGATTGGACTGAAAGTTTCTGGATTGGAAGACCTCCCACAAGGCGTCCAGTCCACCTGGCTGCAAAATTTTCTGGATACGAGAGTCACAGGACCAGTCAATGTGGCGACGCTGGGGGAGCAGTGTCCAGCGCTGAGAACGACTTTTGGTTGATAATAAATTCGTTCCGACTTTGCTTTTCTCTCCCTTATCAAACCGTTTCACCGAAAATGCAAGCGTATAATTATAAATACTGGACAGCTACAACAAAATCTAAAAAATAGATCCAATTAGTTGTCCTTGACAGGCTTACAAAAATAATTAATCTGAATAGATTAGATCCAAAACAATAATTAGGGCAGCTTGAAGATAAAAACGTTTTAATTCACGTAAGAAGGTTTTTACCTAATGAAAAGCCAGTATTTAGTTGCACGCTTCCAAGAAAAGGCCTTTGGAGAGAAACCGGCAAGAAATTTAATGAATACTCAGATGACTTATTCCCATTTCAAACATATCATATCAAAAGGCAATTTTTTCCACCCTAATAATATTACGGATCAAAGTAATTTAGGAACTACTCTTGGCCAAGGTTAAGGCGTTCTAGAGAAATTTTCACCTGGTTAAAAGCAACTTATATTTTATTACTATCTGGAATATGTTATTCTTTGTGCAAATTAATTGTAATACGTGCAGCCGTTAATGTGTGTTAGAGTAACAAACATACAAACAATTTTTTTAGAGCTCCTGCAGACAGTCACGAAGCAATAAAGCGAGTACGATGCAAAAAGCGGACGTATTCCACATTGGGCATCCGTTTTAATGGCACCTGAGGTATTCCCCATGCGGCACCTATCGATATTTTTCGCAGGTGCCTTGTGTCGAATAATTTATTATTTAAATTATTCTACATAAAGCACCTACGGATCAATAGGCTAGTACCTACTGATCCGTAGGTGCCAAAACGTTGGGAAGTTTTATTTAGGACGTCAAAATAAAAAATATCGGTAAAAAATATAACTTCCTCTTTTGCTTTTTGGTTAGATGTTGAACATTTATACCCAAACTACCAGGAGGCGAGAATCATCTATCTATACCAATATTACATAGGCTCCCAAACTATACTGGACTGATTTAAAAAATTCTTTCACTTATGGAAAGCTACATTATTTCCGAGTAACATAGGCTATAATTTTGAAGGGAGCGAAGCCGCGGGGGTCAGCTAGTTAAGAATATAAGTAAAGACTAACTTAAGTACCAGGAGACTATAATCATGACGAAATATTCCCGAGGCTGGAATCATAAGAAACCGAAAGAAAAAAAACCGGCCAAGTGCGAGTCGGACTCGCACACGAAGGGTTCCGTACCATTATCGTAAAACACTGCATAAAAATCACGTTTGTTGTATGGGAGCCCCCCTTAATTTATTTTATTTTAATTTATTAATTATTATTTTTTGAAGTAAATATACAACTAAATATTCTATGAATATTTCAAGCGTCTACCTGTTGCCGTTATTAATATCGAGCAAAAAACGGCAAAAATATCACGTTTGTTGTATGGGAGCCCCCCTTTAATATTTACTTTATACTGATTTTAGTATTTGTTGTTATAGCGGCAACAGAAATACATCATCTGTGAAAATTTCAACTGTCTAGCTATCACGGTTCATGAGATACAGCCTGGAGACAGACGGACAGACAGACAGACAGACAGACAGACAGACAGACAGACAGACAGACAGACGGATCGCGAAGTCTTAGTAATAGGGTCCCGTTTTTACCCTTTGGGTACGGAACCCTAAAAAAAGAAAAAAAAAAAAGATAAAGAGTACCGAGAGATTTTACATTCTGAACTCCTGGTACTCCGTTAGTCTCTCTCTTATGATTCTAGGCCCGAAAATACTTCTTAATTATTCTGACTTCTTGGTAGTTTGGGCATAAATGCTTGTAAAGTTCAACATCTAACGAAAAATCGGACAAGTGCGTGTCGGACTTCGCACATTTAAGGTTCTGCACCAGAAGAACAAACAAACGGACAGACAGATGCACAGACAGACGGACAGACAGACGGACAGATAGACGGACAGACAGACGGACAGACAGACGGGCAGACAGACGGACAGACAGACGGACAGACAGACGGACAGACAGACGGACAGACAGTCGGACAGACAGACGGACAGACAGGCGGACAGACAGACGGACAGACAGACGGACAGATAGGCGGACAGACAGGCGGACAGACAGACGGACAGACAAACGGACAGACAGACGGACAGATAGACGGACGGACAGACAGACAGACGGAAAGACAGACGGATAGACAGACGGACAAACACACGGACAGACAGACAGACGGACAGGCAGACGGACATACAGACAAACAGATGGACAGGCAGACGGACATACAGACAGACAGACGGACAGACAGACAGACGGATAGACAGACACGTGAGTAACAGCAATAGGGTACCTTTTGGACCGTTCGGGTACGGAACCCTATAAAGCAAAAGAGGAAGTTATAATTTTATCATGTCATTAAACTCTCTACTGACTTTAATCAAATTTTTGATTTTGGCTTCCTAAAAATAATAAACGTACGAACACTGGTACCTACTGATCCGTAGGTGCCAAATGTGGAAAAAAATAAATAAATAATAAATTATTCCAATAATGGCACCTGCGAAAAATATCGATTAGGTGCGTATGTTGAATACCTCAGGTGCAGGTTAACTTAGGTGCCGTTAAAACGGTTGCACACTGTGGAATACGTCGAAAAGCGTTTTCATCGAAATAATACCAGGGTTTGTAAATAAAAACATAGGAAATACAACTGAAATGTTATTATGGAAACATATTAAGCGCTATTCCTCTCTCCTAGACACTGACTGTATCTAGAATGTTGCTGTGCCCGACAGGGTCCATAATTGTTTCTGTAACTTATATTTAACAACTGTATGTACATTATGGATGCAATTAATTGAATTTGAACAATTTCAATCAAATAATTATTTCTAAAATATTTGTAAAATTCAGTCGAGGATAACACTGTATTTCCATCACATACTGTATTCATATCATATATTGAGACTAGATAACGCTATCAAGTATTCACTAGAACCAAAACATTTCTTACGAATATTTAATGAACCAACCAACAACTTCGGATTGAGGCAAATGGCTAAACTTCAGTGTAACTCGTTCACTTTAAGATCCCAAAATCTATTACTAACGAGTAAGCTCTAACACTAGTACCAGGGGATCGGGCAAAAATTGGTTATTGGCTATTACTTAACCCTCTCGATACAGAGTTGTGGCCGCTAAGCGGTCCGATTTTACCAATAACAGGTTGAGGTCTCCGCGGGTAAGATTGAACGATTACACTGTCAAGGGCAGGGTTGAACTGGGAAGATCGCGGATAAATTTAAAAGAGAAATACCGCGGTCCTGGCACAAGCAACTGAAGGAACACGGGTGGGTTTTAGTCAGTAAAAGTCTGACACGTCCTCTTACTTCACCTAGTGCGGGAGAAGTCTTTGGATGAATGAAGAACCAATAAAAAAGTTAATTACAAAAACCAAGAAACCCGACTGCTTAAAAGCAAACTAAAAAGACGTAATTAAAAAGAAAATCATGCTGTGCAGTCGGAGGATACATATTCGTGAGCTGGCTAACCAAAACCAGATAACTTTTTTTTATTTATAACTTTTTAGTTATTTTTTTTAGAATTAGGACAATTTAAACATATGAGTGTTATGTATTTTTGAAATAACCTCTTAAAACTCTTTATATTGATACCCCACACGGGTTAGGAAGAAACTAAAAATTTGGTGCCTCACAATATGGCGCCCAATATCCGCCTTTTTTTAATTTTCCAATTTTAATGTAGCCAGTGACACTTGCAGGGTTAAGACGAATCGATTGACGTAAGAATCATCTAAAAAGGCCAACGCGTTTGGTCTCTAGAACGCCACATAGGAACATACATACATACATAGACTGATAAACACATTACCCTTTTACCCACTTTACCCTCCTTCGGCAGTCGGGTAAAAAAAAATGGGTTGAACTGGGTGAAGGTTTGAAATGAAGGGATCCTATTGCTTGGTCACGTTTACATCACATCACGTAAATTGAATGTTTGGTTGTTAATTTGACAGTTTTTGATCACAAAAACTTATGATCTGTCAGAGCAGGGAATCATAGCACCAGCAGTGACTGAGTAATGACATCCTTATAAAAATAACTACATAACTTCTGCCAACAGATTCACCTGTGTTTAAGTTGGGAATTGTTCTTAGAAAATTTAGTCCCGGGATAAAACTATCCTATGCCCTTTTCCAAAGTACAATCTATCTTTATACCAAATTTCATGAACACTGGTTCAACTGTATTCTGAGTGCTGTTGTTTCGAGGGAAAAAGAAAAAGTTACTTTCGCAATTATAATAATTAGTATTAATATATTCTCACCCACGCGCTGCACGCAATTTTTGGAAATCACAAGCAAAATCAAAAACATCATGGGCCGAGATTTTATGAGTATGCGTTGTATGAAAGATGTTGGCAATATCGTCTCTAGCCGCTTTCTCTGTGTTCTTAAATTCAGGGTAAGGTTAGATAACTGCATTATTCAAATTCTAGATTCAACGCAAACAGGTAATAACCTGTTTGCGTTGAATCTAGAATTATGGATGAATTATGAATTATTATTATTATCTAGGTTTATGGTAATGGATAAAAATAAATCTTTGGACACATCCGAAATATTTAACATGCATGAAATAAACAGTATATAAACCTAGCATCGCCTCAATGCAGTAAACCTCAATAACTTGATTACGTCTCCAATATTAAAATATAGGCTAAAAATATTTGTACAAAGTACAGTTCATTGATGTCAATCGCGCGCGCAGTCAGCAGTTCCACGCTGACCCAAATATTTAGTTTTAGTATTAAAATCATTATAAAGTTAGTTAACGATCGGTCACCAACCAAGCCGCGTTTGCTCATACCATTAACCATTACCATTTTACCAAACCAATATACCATAATTTAACCATACGTGTTTTACTATTTATTTGTTGGGTTTACGCCCAACAAATTGGTCCTTCGAGCCTTCGGAAAGGTGGGATCTATCGCGTTGTGGACATGGTACGTGACGTGTTAGTAACTATCTTTCTATAACCAGTCCTTAGACAACAGTGCATTAAGTGATATCGTCGTAAGTAAGTTAAATTGGAACAACATACTTCTTCGAGTCACCACCCACCACAGTTCACCATCAACCAGGAGATTATCAAGTAAGATCTTTCCATTTTATTACTTACCAGAATGTCTACCATTGCCGATTTATTTGCCGTTCAGAAGGAGATCATGGAAAATATGAATAAGCTTTACATTAACTTTAAAAAAGAAGGTAAAGAGCGGAAAACATCGGAAAGTATTAAACGTCGTTTACAATCTTTAGAGACCTTCTGGAGAGAATTCTCGCGTAACCATGACAATTTAGAGAATTTATGTGACGAAACTGAAGATAATGAGTACTTCGGTGACGATTCGTACACTAAAACTAAAACATTTTATGACGACGTTAAGAGGCATTTATTAAGAGTTCTTGAGGGAACAACTACTCGGTCTCCATCACCAAAGAACCAACCACCAGCACCACCATCGCATGCAACGACCGTTCCACAGCCTAGCACATCAGATAACGGGTTTCCAAGTACCGGAACAGTACCCAAAAAGGTTTTACCACTACCACGATTCGTTTTCCATGACGTCGACGAAACAAGTAAAATCGAGGAAATGATGAGAAAACAGCAGAGTAACTTCAAAGCATTAGCCCGAACTATTTCTCAGATCAATCTTAATGTTTTGTCTGAAAAATGGGAGTTTAAAGATGTTTTGAAGAATATTGAATCACGTTGGACAGCAATTGATTCCTTACATTGGGAAATCGACTGTAACTTACAAGGAGAAAACAGTAACTATGAAGATCTGTTTAACAGGTATGAGGATGAATATTGTGAAATTAAAAAATCTATTAACCAAAGAATGTGGGACGCTAAGCACAGAGATAATTCTACACCAAAAATAGATATACCAATTTTCAACGGAAATTACCAACAATGGATTTCTTTCAAAGACTTGTTCAATGAATCTATCCACAATAATAATTCTATTTCTCCGGCCCAAAAAATGCAGTTTTTAAAAATGAAACTACGTGGAGAAGCTGAGAAACTGATACAACATCTTCGTGTAAGCTCCGGCAATTACCAGACCTGTTGGGACATCCTAAATCAAAGATACAATAATAAAAAACTAATTTTTAATTCACACATGAATGTTCTCATGTCTTTGCCAGTAATGCACCAACAAACAGCTTCCAACATAAAAAAGCTTCATGATACCACTAATGAATGCCTCAACGCATTAAAAAATCTAGGCATAGACATATCTACCTGGGACCCGATAATCGTATACCTTATCACCCAGAAAATGGACGCCGAAACGTATACAGATTATATTGACTCATTGCCGGACCCTCGAGACCTGCCACATCTGCAAGATTTTCTAGCTTATCTTGAAGGAAAATTTATTGCCTTAGAGACAGTTCGTCGCAAAACTGAGACAATTAAGAATACGCAACCATTCCATAACCAACAAAAACATTCTAACCAAAATTTTAATACCAGTACTCAACGTAAAAACCCAAGAGATTCAGGATTCAATAATGCTAATAGACATGACGAATGCAAACCATTTATTAATCATTCTGCTATCAAACCATATCAAAAATGTGTAATTTGTGACGAAAATCATGCACTGTTTATTTGCAATAAATTCCGTGAACTAAATAACCAAGAAAAACGGAAACAAATTGCGCAAAATAACATTTGCAAAAATTGCCTAATTAACCATAACGGCAAAGAGTGTACGTCGCAAAAAACATGTCGCCATTGCCACGAAAAGCATAATTCGCTATTGCACAATGCCTACGTGATTACTAACCCTGTTACCAACCAGACTCATACCAATCAGCATAACCAATCAAAATGTGTGTCACACGTGTCAAAAGACAACAAGCCAATGACAGACATTCTATTAGCAACAGCCCAAGTTAATGTTTTAGGAGCTGACGGAACCTACAAAACTATGAGAGCCCTCATTGACCAAGGGTCTCAAACATCCATTATTTCCGAAAACGCAGCACAACAACTTGGAATCCCTCGCCGAAGGTGTAAAGGTTCCATCTTCGGGATTGGAGCGAAAGAAAGTAACTGTAAGGGAGTAATGACAATTACCATAGCATCAAAACATAATGAGTTTACCACGAATATTGATGTATTAATAATGAAAAACTTAATCAAAAAGCTACCAAACCAATCTTTCACCAAACCATCCTGGCAGTACCTCAAAAATATACAGCTCGCAGACCCTGAATTCAACCAAAGCCGCCCTGTCGACCTATTACTAGGTGCAGAGGTGTATTCTGAAATTATCCTACACGGCATTATAAAGGAAGATCAATCACAACCCATCGCACAACAGACGCAACTAGGATGGATCTTATGTGGTAACGTGAAATCGTACTACTGTAATGTGATCTTGAACAACTGTGACGATATAAAAAGGTTTTGGGAAATAGAAGATTTGACAGACCAACCCGATAACCAATCTAGAGAAGATTTATACTGCATACAACAGTATCAATCCGAAACTAAACGTCAACCAGATGGCCGTTATGTCGTAAGATTGCCAATGAAACCAGAAGTAAATGAACTATTGGGGGAGTCTAAGTCAAAGGCCATAGCTCAATTTCACCAATTAGAAAGAAAATTTAGAAAAAATAACCAAATAGCAGCTGATTACAAACAATTCATGAACGAATATTTTAACCTTGGTCACATGAAAATAAGTCGTAATAACCAACCAATAGAGTACTTTTTACCACACCACTGTGTAATACGAAGCGAATCAACAACGTCTGCAATACGAGTTGTATTCAACGGGTCAGCGAAAACATCTACTGGATATAGTGTGAATGACCTCATGTACAGCGGACCTAACTTACAACTTGACCTATTATCTGTAATTATAAAATGGAGACAGTACAAAGTAGGTTATGTAGCAGATGCTGAGAAGATGTTTCGCCAGATAATTGTAAATGAAGATGACCAACAGTACCAGAAAATCATATGGAGAGATTCTCCGAGTAAGCCATTAGGTCAATACCAATTAACAACTGTTACCTATGGAACCAAAGCGGCACCATTTTTAGCACTTATGACTATGAAGCAGTTAGCGAAAGATGAAGCTCACAAATATCCAGAAGCAACGAAGGTTCTGGAAAATAACCTGTACATGGATGATGTTTTACATGGGCAACACAACCTCGACTCTGCCAAAAAGATTAAGGGTCAATTAATCGAATTATTTAAGGCCGGTGGGTTTAATCTGCGTAAATGGAAATCAAATGAAACAGCCTTATTAGAAACCACTCCAAACGATAATGAAAACTCATTTCAGTTCAAACAGCAGGAATCAACTAAGACTCTAGGATTGAAATGGACACCATCCACTGACCAATTTAGTTTTGAAATAAAAATGTTACCATTTGTGCATGATGAACGCATAACCAAAAGAGAGCTTCTCTCAGAGATATCGAAAGTATTCGACCCTCTAGGATGGCTCTCCCCTGTAACCACAAAATTAAAGCTCCTATTTCAGTCAATTTGGCAACTAAACCTCAACTGGAGTGATATTTTACCAGAAAATATACACAATGAATGGAACCAAAATAAACTAGACCTACAACAGCTAAATGACATACGAATACCAAGATGGTTGCAATGCCATGAAAACGATAACATCGAGCTGCATGGATTTTGCGACGCTTCAACCAAGGCCTACGCCTGTGTCATCTACTGTAAGGCGCATAATTCAGTGGTGCTCGTAGCTGCAAAGTCCCGTCTCGTACCGTTGACAAAAGATGTGACGTTACCGAGATTAGAATTATGTGCTGCGCAATTAATGACCAAGTTAATGAACAAGATGCAATTGTGTCTCACAGAACACCATATTAAAACATTCGGATGGTCAGACTCCACAGCGGTACTAGGGTGGATTAACGGTAACCCAAACCGTTGGAAACCATTCGTAGCCAATAGAGTTGACCAAATCGTCAAATGTATACCACCTGAACGTTGGAGTTACGTTAAATCAGACGAAAATCCTGCCGATTGCGCAAGCCGAGGGATAACCGCTGCGCAACTGTTAAAACATCCCATTTGGTGGAGTGGTCCTAACTGGCTTCTAACGTCGAAACCAAATCCTAGTACCAAGAAACCAAAATACTACACGCACGAAGAAACTAGAAAACAATACCAAACCAATGTCATCACTAAACCATATGAAAATGACGTCATAAGTAACTTGATAACCAACAACAGTACTTATTTACGAACGTGTCGAGTACTCGCGTGGATATTACGCGTGTTCTCACATAACAATAACAAACCAACATACCTAACCATTGGAGAATTGAATAGAGCTGCTAACCAATTAGTAATGCACGTACAAAGAACAGAATTTTATGAAGAAATTACCAATCTTAAAACCCAGACTAATTTGAGTTCAAAAGGTCGTTTATTACCATTACACCCTTACATTGACTGTGAAGATGTTTTACGAGTTGGCGGGAGAATAAAACATGCCAATCTCAGTGAAGACATGAAGCATCCGATGATATTACCACACAATAATCAGCTTACTGATATGCTTATTGACCATGCACATAAAATGACATTCCATGGAGGACCTCGACTTACGTTAGCTTGGTTGAGGAGGAAATTTTGGATCATAGGTGGCAATAATGCCGTAAAGAAGCGTTTACGTAACTGTGTGATATGCCGACGAGCTAAATTTGAAAACCAAAACCAGTTAATGGCAGACTTACCAGCTGCGCGGATAAATCAGACACGACCCTTTTTTCATACGGGCGTTGATTTTACCGGCTATGTAGAAGTAAAAAGTAACAAGGGCCGCGGCATAAAATGCAGTAAAGGATATATAGCTGTTTTTGTATGTTTAGCAACAAAAGCAGTTCATCTTGAGCTTGTGTCGGACCTCACGTCATCAACATTTATAGCTGCACTTCGAAGAATGTCAGCTCGACGAGGAGCTCCTCGACACATATATAGCGACAACGGAACCAATTTTGTTGGAGCTAACAACACCATACAAAAGGAGTATTTTAATTTGACTCAAACCATGGACCAAATTGCTCATCAACATCTGGCAGAAATGCAAATAGAGTGGCATTTTAATGCACCATCATGGCCAAGCGCAGGAGGTCTGTGGGAGGCCGCCGTCAAAAGCCTTAAATACCATCTACGTCGAGTGCTAGGTAACCAAAAGCTAACCTACGAAGAATTTTCGACCCTATTGTCACAGTTAGAAGGCTGCTTGAATACACGACCTCTGTGTGCTATTTCTGAAGATCCAGACGATTTAAATTTTTTGACACCTTCGCATTTTCTGGCCAGTGGACCATTATTAACCATAATAGAGACCGAGAAAGACGAACGTACCAGATGGCAACTCGTCCAGAAAATTAACCAAGATATTTGGAAACGTTGGCAATCTGAGTATTTAACCCAACTAAATACGCGATCCAAGTGGCACCATTCTCATAAAAATGTTAAAATCAATGACATAGTGATTATTCAAGACGTACACGTGTCTCCAGGGAGGTGGGCCCTCGGAAGAATTTTAGAAATTCATCCTGGCGATGACGGTCTTGTTAGAGTAGTCACGCTCAAAACCAAAGGAGGCATATTAAAAAGACCAATCACCAAACTGTCAATCCTTCCAATCCACCAAGAGGAGAACCAACCAAATGTACCGACCGAAATAAATCAACAAAGAACCACAACTGAAGTGGACCCCGAAAAATGCTATGAGACACCACCACGTCGAAGAACGAGCATTTCAACGAAATGTAGCATTTTAACCATGGCACTTATGGTGCTTATGCTGTTAGTGTCGCCATCACATTGTACTCTCCACACAAAAAAGCTGCCAGATAACCAAACCATCTACTTCGATAAAATCAGTAACATGAGACTGATTAGAGACGAATGGAAACTAGTAGTATTTTATGATATGACTGCTTATTGGGAAGGCGTATCATTAGCCACAAAGTATATAGACCATTTAGATAATTGTTGTCAAAAAATACAAACCATATCTCACTGTCAACTAGTTCTGTTACATCTGCGCCATTGTCAAGATGAATTAGACCATTATAATGAAATTTTGACCAACCATGGACAGTTACCAGAACGGCACCATCTTCGTCGTCGTGGCTTAGTCAATGCTGTGGGGTCTATAGCTCACAGTTTATTTGGAGTACTCGACGATGACTTCGCACAACAATACCAGCAAGATTTGACTAAGCTTCGAGGCAACCAGAAATATTTTAACCAATTACTGCAAAATCAAACATCGATAATTGAGTCAGAGTTTAATGTTATAAAGAGAATGGAAAAAACCGTAAGACAACAACATAAGAATTTTAACCAGCATCTTAATAAAATAGATAACTTAACTAATAGTATGCAAAAACAAATATCTGAAAACGCATATATCAATGAATTTACCTTGTCTTCAATATCAGCCAACGGTATACTTATGAATCTGAAGGATATACAACAAATGTTATTAAACACAATCACTGACATCTTCCATGGTACATTCAACATACATCTACTACAACCAGAACAATTAACCAAAGAACTTCATATCATCTCAGCCCACATCTCTAAGGAATTATCGCTACCAATCGATAACATTCAGACTGACTTAACCAAACTTTACCATTTATTAACGGTTAAAACAAGATTTACAGGGGACAATTTGATATTCGAAATAAAATTACCGTTAGTAGGCAGAGACACCTTTGAAATATACAAATTGACACCAATTCCAATAGCAATCGGCGACAAAATGCGACAAATAATTATTGCATCTGATCTATTGGCCATCAACTATCAAAAGGACTTACAAATACCACAATCTAGTCTACAACTACAACAATGCGTTCATTATGATTTAGACATCTTGCTCTGTGCCCATCAAATACCTATTTCAATAACCAAAACAGAACCAATTTATTGTGCTAGAGAAATTGAGTCCTTAAGTTGTAAGACGGAAAGTAGAAAGTGCAAGAATACCTGGGTACAATTAAACAAGGTAAACAATTACTTGTATTCATGTTGCGGGCAATGCTCCATACAAGTCATATGTGACGATCAAATTACCATTGAGCGATTAGACAAGGTCGGGATACTCGCATTAGCAAGTGGATGCGTCATCAAAGACGACGGGATCACATTACTTTCGCGCAGACAGTCGAACAATGACTTAAGGTTGAAACCAGATATCATAAACATTGATATACCTACCATTAACAATATTGTAAATGTGACCATGCCCTTACATGTTTATGAGATAGAGAAGACGAAACATCTTTAAACTACCACGATGTTCACCACTACATCGCAATTTACATAATAGCTGGAGCTATTCTATTAACATGTTTGGCGTACGGAGTGCGGAGGATCCGCGCACGAATGCAGTGGCGCGCGGAAGCGACGCCAACGTCCCGGACGCTGCCACCGCCCCAACCGCAACCGAGAACCCGCCGCGTTGCTGATCACCAGTGCCAGAGTGAAACTAATCAGTGTTTTAGTGTTAGTGATGAATACAATAGAGTGAATAACCATCCCTGTACGAGGGCGACTGACCATTTATATGCCCGAGTGAATAAAGTGAAATTCCCAAACTCATTCAGTTTTAGTGTAGTGGAATAGAGGCTGTAATAAATTGAATTTTTAAGAGTTGTATGTTACTATCATCTTGTTTATTGCACCATATTATTGTTTTATCACCTTGTATCACCATGCACCCTCATCTTCCAGTCCCTCGGGAATATGTACAAAGTACAGTTCATTGATGTCAATCGCGCGCGCAGTCAGCAGTTCCACGCTGACCCAAATATTTAGTTTTAGTATTAAAATCATTATAAAGTTAGTTAACGATCGGTCACCAACCAAGCCGCGTTTGCTCATACCATTAACCATTACCATTTTACCAAACCAATATACCATAATTTAACCATACGTGTTTTACTATTTATTTGTTGGGTTTACGCCCAACAATATTATTAATAGAGGAATATAAAATTGACAATTATGTAGAAATAATTAAATAAACATATGCAGGCATCTATAAAATTCTGCTGAAATATTAACCACTGCACGTTCCACATTCAAATCGAGCGATAAAAAAGAACTTCATATTAAAAAAAATACTCCTATTCGGTATGTTGTTGGATATTTCAAATGGAATTAAATTACAAATGGCAGTCTATAGATATGAATTGGGCTGTTTCTGTATCTTATCGTGTTTATATTACATGGACGATTGTTATTGTTATCCGATTCTATGAATTTAGTTCGTTAATTTCAGTTGTATTTGCTGTACATGCTTTTATTAGTTTGGTATATATGTATTTATGTAATCTTTGAACGTGATTTTCACCCCCTTAAAAACGATGGATTTATTTGAAACTTTGCACACTTATCAAGGACCGATAAACACGCTTTTATTAGCTTGGTATGTATGTATCTACGTAACGGCATCTTTGAACGCGATTTTCACCCCCTTCAAAACGTCGGCTTAATTTGAAACTTTGCACACTTATCAAGAACCGATGACAATGCAATAATTTAAATAGGTTGTCCCATCATCCTTACCAGGATCTGCAGGATTCGCGATTTTTTTATATCTGATATCCGGTAGTGTCTTTGTGCCAAGTACGAGTACCAAGGCGCGTGCTAAGACATGCGCATGGCTTAATTTTTATTTATATCCGAAGACACGGAATTGCCTTGCGCCAAGTACACGTATTAAATAAATGTTCCGGAGAGGGAGCCTTAGAAACGGCTATGACATCCAGGGAAGGCAGTAGGCACGCTAATTACCCACTCCCATCACAGGGAGTGGCATTGGCATGGCATTAATAATTTGTCGTTTGAAATACCAAAAACACGCTTTTGGTGGTAAATTTAACAAAAAAAGTAAAAATTTATAATAGGTAAAAAACTAAAAAAAAATCACGCTTTAATAAAAAAAAAAAACTAAAATGTAGAAAGATTCATTCATTTTCAATAAATTTTACAAAAAAAAATTTGGTTGTAAAAAAGCGTGGAGGGATTGATGTTCATTGTCATAATATTTTATTTTATACCAATACCTAGAAATGTTACCAAATCAAACTTTCATTAAGGTACTTACTTTATTCATTTATCGACACGATTTCACATAATTATCTAATTATAATCCAAATACATAAATTAACAATATAAAGTCGACAGGTACAACCCGTACAACCCTAATCTCAGATCAAATGTTAGTAGTTGAAGTTAAATTGATCAATTAAAACTTGCGCGAAACTTCTCATGATAGCTTTGAAGTCGTTTCAAATGGACGCACTATCTCAAGCTATTTTTTTTAAGGCGTTTTATATTGCTGATCATCAAACCTTGAAGTTCTACGGTGATGTAAGTTTGGGCTAGACATTATGATGGAAGTTTGGGATAAAGGCTCATAAAGGTAACAAATCGATTAACGATTTTCATAGAGGTATGATTTCTAAGGTGCTGAAGTTAGTTAAGGACTGATTGTTGGTACCTAATTGTATGTACTTAAATGATCAATGAGATGGGTTGGTATTATTATGTGAAGAAGTTTATAAGGAAACAAGCCGTAAACTGGAATAAATTGGGCATCAGCAAAAATTACGAACTCCTATGCAAATATATATCATCCCCTATTTAAACCCTTATGTAGAAGAATTTTCAAAATCTTTCCTTAGTGCTCACTGGTGCTCACGTACGTTATACAAGGAGCTCATGTGCAAAATTGTATGATTCTAAACTTAGCAGTTTGGGCACTGCATGTCTGTCCGGAAATTTAAAAAAATATTTCCGATACAAATAAAAAAAAATCTGTTCAAATCAGAGTACCTCCAAAGAAATAATCAGTCAATATAACACTTAATACTTAATGAGACATCGCCTAATGAATCTTAGAAAAATGAAGTGTAAACGTAAACAAAATAAAGTAATTGGACGGCAACATCGTTTTAACGATAAAATAAGTATAACACAGAACAACACTCGAAATATTCAAGCGATGTCAAAAACGCAGGATACTTGAATAAAAACAGCAATAAAAAACATTGTAAAACGTTGAATAGCAGGGATGCTTGGAAAACGGTTGAGTATTTATAAAGTACATTTCTGATGGGCACACCATTCCTCGACTATTAAATCTGCAAAATGTTGAGCACCGCTGTATTTTTGTTCCTGTTGAAGGATTGTTGTTGTTTTCTTGTTTTGCCTCCCGTTACTGAGAGCAATGGGAGTTTTTTCTTGCCAACTCTCAATGGGAGTCTTAAAGAAGAACCGCGATTTTTGAGAAAAGGAGTAAATAGCGGGCATCCCCGACCTGTGTACTTTGATTGGAGGGAAACAAATATGGTATCGCCCGTGAAAGATCAGGCGGGTTGTGCAGCTTGTTGGGCATTCAGCACTGTCGGTAAAACTTTATTTTTGGCACAAATGTTTGTCAGATTTTACAATTTGTATCCAGTTTTTTAATAGTTAGATAACTTTTCTCGTTTCTCGGTAAACAAGAATTGTTCCACGAATACGTATCGCAAAATCGACTCACTTTGAATATTTTAAGTTGTATTTGTATATCATAGTATAATTAATTTGTAAAGAAATGTCTTACGTGGACATAAAAACGACAATCACACCAAAACCATCAGGCGTATTTTTTTTTAATGAAATTTATACCTTTATAGAATTTGATTATTTATATTTAAATACTAGCGGACGCCTCGCGGTTCACCCGCGTAGCTCCCGTTCATGTGGGAATACAGGGATAATAAGTCCAGTAGTTTTTAAGTTTATTCGTTACATACAAAAATACAAACCTTACCTCTTCATAATATTAGTATAGATACTAATTTCTTTTTTTTTATCAAACAATAATATGCAAAGTGGTATTTTCGACAAAATTTTGGGTCACTGGTGGACACGTGTCCGTTTTACTCCCTCAAGGTCATTGGCATCTATTATCGCCTTAAACGTTCGTTCATTTTGAATGATTTTTTTTCATTTATGTATATTACAGCTAATATTGAAAGTCACCTGAAGATAACCCATGAAGTCGAAGAAGTTTTATCGGAACAGTTTCTTATTGATTGTGATGAAGCTAAAAAGGGCTGCAAAGATGCATCTATTCTCGCAACGTTTGGGTAAGTTTCTATTATTACTATACAATATAACCTCACTCCTGTATTCTTCAAAGGCGTACGCAGGGATGTAGGTATTACACAAACCGAATTCTTGCAACCCTTTTTTACATTCCGTTCAACCGACTTTGAGTTCTATACCGTAAATATAAGGATAGCATAAAAAGCATAAACATGTTACCAAAACTAACTGTTAAATACAGCTGTCATTTTTCATATCACCAACGCAATAGAAGTCAAAATCGGTTAAACGGGCTGTAAAATGGACTTATTTAAATATGTAATGTTATCTCAAATGGAGTTTAGTTGTAGAATTTATTGTCTTTATTTATATTGTGTTCACAGACTAGGAAATCGTGTCACAAAAAATGAGACCTGTACTTGGCAATGGATGGCATATTCTGCTAATGATGATTAATAATAATCAACTAAACTATATTATTCTTTAAGACCTAATACCTCGCTTGTCATGCTTGAGGTCGCTGGTTCAAATCCGGGCAAGTACCGATGTGACTTATTCAAATTAATGTGTGTTTTCTATATTTATCTTGGACATCGCTGGCAACGGTGAAGAAAAACATCGTGAGGAAACCTAGACTTATAGTTTACTAGCGTTCCCCCGCGGCTTCGCTCCCGTGGCCCACCCCACGGGATCCGTTTACGGGATAAAAAAATCACTCAGGAATAAAATAGCTTTCTATTGGTACAAGAATTTTCAAAATCGGTTAATAGTTTTTGAGTTTATCCATTACAAACAAACAAACTTACTCTAATGTTATGTATTTAATGTTTGTTGCCTTGTAATTTTCTTTTATCTTAATATATATATTTCTTGTGTGCGTGTGTATGTGACTGAACTCCTCCTAAACGACTGGACCGATTTTGATGAAATTTTTTGTGTGTGTTCGTGGAGATTCGAGAATGGTTTAGATTTACAAAAAAAAAAAAAAAAATGGAAAATTAGGGTAGGGTAGGTAGGGTAGGTAGGGTAGGGTAGGTAGGGTAGGGTAGGTAGGGTAGGGTAGGTAGGGTAGGGTAGGTAGGGTAGGGTAGGTAGGGTAGGGTAGGTAGGGTAGGGTAGGTAGGGTAGGGTAGGTAGGGTAGGGTAGGTAGGGTAGGGTAGGTAGGGTAGGGTAGGTAGGGTAGGGTAGGTAGGTTAGGGTAGGTAGGGTAGGGTAGGTAGGGTAGGGTAGGTAGGGTAGGGTAGGTAGGGTAGGGTAGGTAGGGTAGGGTAGGTAGGGTAGGGTAGGTAGGGTAGGGTAGGTAGGGTAGGGTAGGTAGGGTAGGGTAGGTAGGGTAGGGTAGGTAGGGTAGGGTAGGTAGGGTAGGGTAGGTAGGGTAGGGTAGGTAGGGTAGGGTAGGTAGGGTAGGGTAGGTAGGGTAGGGTAGGTAGGGTAGGGTAGGTAGGGTAGGGTAGGTAGGGTAGGGTAGGTAGGGTAGGGTAGGTAGGGTAGGGTAGGTAGGGTAGGGTAGGTAGGGTAGGGTAGGTAGGGTAGGGTAGGTAGGGTAGGGTAGGTAGGGTAGGGTAGGTAGGGTAGGGTAGGTAGGGTAGGGTAGGTAGGGTAGGGTAGGTAGGGTAGGGTAGGTAGGGTAGGGTAGGTAGGGTAGGGTAGGTAGGGTAGGGTAGGTAGGGTAAGTAGGGTAGGTAGGGTAGGGTAGGGTAGGTAGGGTAGGGTAGGGTAGGTAGGGTAGGGTAGGTAGGGTAGGGTAGGGTAGGTAGGGTAGATGCATATTAGGTGTTTTTATGGCAAAACAAAGTTTGCCGGGTCAGCTAGTTTTGATATATAATTTTATGTTTGCAATAAACGTTTTGACTTTGACTTTGACTTGATTTATTTTTCATTTTTCATATTGTTCGTAATTTGATTTTTAATGATTTTATATTGACTTTTAATATATTTTTATTAAATTTTTAAATGTTCTAAATTTGATTTAAAATGTTTATATTTTGAAATAGTTTTTTTTAAATATTATTTAGATTATTGTAAGGTTTCAATTTAAATCGCAGGAATTTATTTTTTAATGTGTATTATGTAGTATAAAGTTGCACATTTGGTCGTAATAGAAAGTTGTAAAATGTAATGTGTCACTGTTCTATTTCCCCAAATAAATAAAATTTAAAAATAACTTACGAAACAATCAAATCTTTCTTTTCTTTATTTGTTTAATATAAGTTTGAAATCGCCAACCCGTCTTGAGCAAGCGTGGTGATCAATGCTCATGGCTTCTGTGTATGAGAAGAGGTCTTTGCCCTGCAGTAGGACTTTTACAGTTTGGTATTATTACTATTTTTTATTCTTTCAGGCACATAGTGTCGACAATGGGTGGTGTTCTTCGGGACAGAGATTACTATTCATACACCGAACGTCCTGAAGGATGCAGATGGAAACCTAGCGGACCAGACTGCTTGGATAACTACCCTAAGCCAGTACCTGTGATCGGGTTCCAAAGGGTGAAACCTAATGATGAAGAAGCTATGGCTAATGCCGTGTATTCGCATGGCCCGCTGTCCGCTGGTAAGTGAATAAATAGTGGAAAATCAAAAACAACGAAAAAAATATAACTGCTTGCCTGCCTAGTCTTTGCCCAACTTTATTCGGGTTGGATGGCAGACAAACTAGATTCTGCTGGATACCTATATTTTACATGGCGATATTTTACGGGAACGAGCATGAGCGCTAGTGATGTCTGAACATGCTCCCGGCGGTGAAGACCTTGTCATCAAGATTATACTGAAAGAGGACAGGTAGTGTTAAAAGCGCGTCTGACTATTCCATTCTTCGTCTTGATGTCTAAGACTCTGACTCTTATTCCGTCTCTCACAGGTATGGTGCGTCTCATAAGACGTACGATACGTCCAAGTGGCCACATTAGTGATAGTGCTTGCTTCTCCTTGAGTACCACCATGGTTCCCTCTTCAAGTATCCCATCAGAGTCCGTCCACTTGGTTCTCTGTTGGAATTAAAATATGGAACAGAACTGTTGCTTCGGGTGTTCTATGCGCTGGTAAAGTTTTAGGCTGGAGACATTCTGGTTGATGACGTGTGGATGCGGCAGGGATGTGAGAGATCTCCTAATAAGGAAGTGGGCAGGAGTTAACGGGTAAAGGTCTGATTGGTCAGTGGTAAGCGGAGTAGGAGGACGAGAGTTTAATATAGCGTCAACCTGAATCAGACATGTAGACATCTCTTCATAAGTGAGATGTGCCAAGCCTAATATACTCCTAAGATGTACTTCACTGCTGATTCCCAAAGGCCTCCGAAATGTGGAGTGTATGCTGGGATGAAATTAAAGTTGATACCTGAATTGGCCATGTCTAAAGAGAGATCCTGTTTGAATATATCAGCTATTTCGTTACAGGTGTCAACAAAGGTTGTACCGTTGTCGGAATAAATGGTCCTTGGCTTACCACGACGATCAATAAACCTGTCCAGTGCTGCAATAAAGGCATGTTTTGTAAGATCTGAGACAAGCTCCAGATGAACCGCCCTTGTGGCTAGACATACAAAAATACATATGTATGATTATACTAATCTACATCCTCTACATTTACGGTTGGCTAGACGGATGAGTCCGGCGAAATCTGTACCAGTCTCTAGGAAAGGAAATTCCAATTGAATTCGTTCCTTAGGTAAATTACCCATAATGGGTTGACATGGTTGGTTGTTCTTCCGTTAGCATTTAACGCACTTATGGACAATTGATTTGGTAAGGTTTCTACCACCCAAAGACCAATACTCATGTCTAATCGTGGCTAATAACAATAAGTATAGCGAAGTTATGTTTGCTGCATCTAATAATGGGGTGCTTGACCTTATAGTCGTAGCTAGAATTATCCAATCGCTGGTTCATATCCGGTTCGAAGGACCATGGAAAGAAGTGGTTCGTGTCCTAAAGGTGGTAGTAGGACAAAACACTGACTTGGTGTTCTACAGTTATATTTACATAAAGATGACAATGGTCGACAGTTAAAATACTGGGTTAAAGGCCAAAGGTGAAACGCGAGCTCAGGACGGCGGTCAATGATGTGTTTAATCAGCTGGACTGGCTGGTGCGCCATCGCAGGTCGAGCGCACACTCCGCACCCGCCGCTCCACCGCGGTCGCCCGGCATGTATAGGCTTAACAATATATAACATCATTCATCAATATTTAACATCACTCACAAACCATTACTGTAACTCGATACCCCTTGCAAGGCAAAGCTAGTGTCAGATTTCAGGCTACTGACTACCCGTAACGGCTGCCAGAGATCTTCAAATGACAGCCGGGACCAACGGCATAAACTGCTTTCCGAGGCACGGAGGAGTCATGGTATGACAAAAATTGGGAAAATATGGAGTATCTTTTAAATTTGTCCACTACTTGAGGAGCCAAACCTCGAATTATGACTTTTTACTTAGGAAATTCAGTCGGTGCTCTGACCGCATTTCTTCTTAAATACTGCTTCTGCCCATATACATGAACAACTTTTTCAAAGGTAGTCATAGAAAATTCTCAAAAAAAATGGATTTTCTACACAAAGTTGTCGTCAGCTGACCAAAATTTTATTTGTAGGAAGATTCAAATATTTTTTTGAGAATTAACTATGACTTCCTTGGAGAAACTTGCTCATATACATGGGCAGAAACAGTATTTAAGATATGAGCGCACCACACCGTTACACCCTGTATAACGTGTAACACGTTTATATTTCTTACAGCAATAAACTCGGCATCTATGGATATATACTTCGGCGGTATAGACGTGCCAACGGAAGAGAACTGTAGTCCTAACGAATTGGACCACGCGGTTCTGATCGTCGGTTATAATGTCTTTGGTGAGTATAATTTATTTTTATCTTACTATTGACAGGCTCGCATTTTACCACAATCTCACCTGGTACCTCAATGGTAAGCGATTATGTGGTCGACGAAGTAGCACGCAAGTCAATTGTGTGGTCGCTGACGCTTGCCCATTCACTGTTGACTTCAAGAACTTAAAGTTGTTGCTATAAAAAAACTCAGTCTCTAGCATCGAATTCCACTCCTAGTCTGTACGCATAATGAAAATATTCCCAAAACGTTTTGTGCGTGACGACGTCATTTCCAACTACGCGTTTAATGTCATGAAAAAGCAGCTCTAGTTAGGTACGTTTGCATCGCGTATACACCCCTCGAAAGCGTGTACAAGGATCACTATATGCTTGCCTATGCAAACGGTGTTCCTTTGTTCATGCTTTCTTATTTGTTAAGATGGGTTAAGTGTTTACAAATTCAAAAAAAGACTAACGAGAACAAGACTAATTGCCCGTAAAATCCTCAATTATTCTTGTATGAAAACAAGATCAAAAAGTAAATCAGCCTGTAACGGTTTCACTGCTGGGTCACAGGCCTCCTCTTTCTTGAGGGAGAGTGTGTGTGTTTTATCCATCAGGCGGACCCAGTGCAAAGAAAAAGTCTTCAAATTTTTATTAGTGGGTCATGCCGGCTTCCACACGGTGCAGGTATTTTCCTTCACCTCACCCAAAACCAAAAAGAACCTAAGTATTTTTAGCATCTATTTACTGTTAATTATTTGTTACAGTAACGAAAACTGGTAAATATATCCCGTACTGGATCATAAAGAACTCGTGGGGAAAGAACTGGGGAGACAATGGTTTTTATTACCTGGTGCGCGGGCGCAACGCCTGTGGTATAGCGACAGACGTGTCATTTGCTTACGTCTGAAAAATGTAGAGCATTCTGTCAAAAATTCAAAGTTCTCATCTGATATCACTCAATAAAATTTTTCATAAGGCGCCATTTTTTTACTTTTACAAGATTAGCCCACATTTTTATTCATTAGGCAAGATTTGTTTACCTTTTACAAACATTTAATCAAACAAACTGTTTTGCCTCTGTTTGATATTTGTTTATTTTTAAATTAAACAGTTTATAAAGACGAATTATTTATATATTGGCTTATCAATTGCCCCGACCTCTGCCTAATTTCATTACAGCTGTCATCATAAAATATGTACGAAACTTTAATAAATTCTAATCAAAGAAGAACTTATCGAATAAACATTGTTTTGGTCTCAATTTAGTACAATTTTAGGGTTAGTTAAGCTGAAATTAATAATTGGGACTTGCGAACTTTTTTTTTACTAGCAACAAAACAGAGATTTCCTATTAGCAAACTCATTTTGTAATAACTAAAGTAAACTTACAATTGAATTTAAAAAACTTGTGAAAAAAAAATGCGTAAATTTAAGCAAACCTTAGTTATTTTATTAGTTAATAAACTGTAATAAAATAATCAGTACCCGACCGAAGAGCCGGTTTCGGCCAGTTTCAGTCCAGAAAACACTAAGCAGACTCCGCACTCAAATCGGCCGCAGCAAAGACAACCTCCATAGGTGGGGGGTATCGTTTGTGTCCAGTATCTGTGCGGTGTTTCTCCACAGACCACCCGCGGTCCCACGGTTCGTCCTGTACTGCATGCCCTGTAACATGTGAGGACCTTAAGGCTGCGTCAGCAAAGGGTGTGGCCGTGGCGAAGAAGACTAGACTAGACTAGAGTTTCGGCCGAAATTGAGACCAAGGCTGAAAATTGTGTACTGTAAAATAATACAGAACTAGTTATGTTGCTAGTAAAAAAAAGTACGCAAGTCCCAATTATAATTTTCAGTGTAATAAGTCCCCGAAGTCATATAGTCATATTCGATAGCATCTGGACAAGGACAAGTAAGTTTATTATTAAGTGAATGTACTGGACAGGTGAGATGAAGGTGGACGGGGTTTAATAATTTGAGCTAAGATGATAATAATAATAATTTCAATGATTTGTGGTGATTCGAAGGGTGTGTGAAACATTATAATTACGGTTAGAAAAATTATGGGGTGACTACTGAGATGAAACAGATGACATGCTGAGCCGACCCCAATTTTTGATAAATGCAGGACGATAATGCTTCAAAAGAACCTAAAAATTATTACATAGGAAAGTAGTAATGTAAGAGTACCAACTTGTAAGTATCATTTTAAAAGGATTTTTCACAGACTCAACAAATATTAGCCTTGACCTTACAAAACCGTTATGCAGCGCGCTACGCTTTCAACAGTCATAGCGCATGCGTGAAGGCCATGCCCACGCTGTTGACTGCGCTATAACGTATGCCTTTGTAGAACCAAAAAAGGTACATAGCTTTTGACATTTCGACAATCTAATATGGCTGATAGAATATCATAATATAGGGCCTAGACAAGTGACATTCTCGAAAGCTTCGTGATAGCGTATAGGAAGGAATACACAGCGTTTAGTCCGGTCAAATTAGACATATCAAAGTGCATTAATTCGCATAGAGCTGAAAATTGGTACGAATGTTTTGAACACCATTATAAATGAAATTTAAAAAGTCCCCATCGATTCCACACTTGCAAAAAAAATTATTCAAGGTCAATGTTCGCAAATATGGGTTTTTTGCGATTTGTAGCTGAACGGTAAGTTTTATGACAAAAATAGGTCATACAAAAAATGTAGTCTAAGTCAAATCAAAGTCAAATATATTTATTCAACTAGGCCAATAAGTGGCACTTCACTTTTTTTCTACCATGCATTCGGAAAAGTAGCTTGTTATGGAGAAGAATGCACAAGAAACTCAATACTTACTCTTTTTAAAATAATAGGTGTTTTACAATATTTACTTAAGTATATACATTAATAAATTCATATATATGAGGACGATGCACCCAGAATAGCACTACACACTATAATACGTACAGGTATAAAGTATTAAAAGCACTAACAGGTAAATTCATTAACTTGATAAATAGGAACATGGTTCTCACATATTTACAAATACTGCAAACATAGGTAAAATACCTAATTCAACAACAGCGGAACAGTGTGTGAGTCAATTTCATTAAAAAAAATGGGAACCTACAATAACTATAACTAAAAATTAACAAATTTGATTTGTCTACACTAAAGATTGTCCTATGGAGCAGGACCAGCATGTTCCCAAGCGTTCTTACCTTGAATATAATCATCTAATTTGTAATATGCTTGTTTACAAAGTGTGCTTTTAACTAAAGAGTGTCTACTGACTAACTGTAGATTATGAAATTATCTATATTATATTTCAACATTGGAGCACGACTAACCTTGATAACTGGTACATGCTAAAGAATAAAACAATTCTTCTTTTCAAAATTTTATTAAATTAATTTAATTCTAAAGCGAGTGCAATTAGCTAGCCTTCCTCCAACCACTCTTTTTGCTCATTAACATCTATTTTGAGCATATTATCAAGTACAAGTGTGGCTTGGTAATAAATTGGACCCAAAAGACTGGGTCCAATTTATTCGGGTCGGAAGTTAATCAACAACACTTTGGAACCAATTCAGACTTTACTTCCACCTGCACCGGAAAAACTCCTCAACACAATTTTTTGCAATTGTAAAAAAGGATGTAATTATAATGCGGCTGCAAAAAAGTAGGATTGTTTTGTTCCTTAGCATGTACCAGTTGTCAAGGTCAGTCGTGCTCCAATGTTGAATCGCCATCAGATGAGGATTCTTACGATATCAACACATCATACAGACAGGAGACATCTGATACATCGCTGTTAGAACAATTTACTTCCACCCAGCAGGAAGAAGAAGAACAAGGAGAAGAAGAAGTACAAGAAGACAAACAAGAACAAGAAGAATAGGAAGCAGAAAATCAAATGATTATGAATGAGACGGATAATTTTACCTAATTTTTTTGAATTCAGATGGCTTTCATCATTTCCAATAGTACCAGTTTTTACATAATTTTGAATAGTATTGAATTAAACAGGATCACAATAGATTATGGAATAAGCTTATTGGGCAAAACACGTGAAATAAAACGCGCCAGTACCTCCCAGGTGGCGTGAAACGTGTGCATATTATGAAGAATACAACTTTTCCAACCATTATATCTCAGAAACGGTGACGTTTGGGAGAAAAATTGTAGAGACAATTTTTATAGATAATTGCATATTCTAAAATTATTGTTTGACCTATTTTCTGACCTATTTTTATCATAAAACTTACCGTTCAGCTACAAAACGCAAAAATCACATATTTGCGAACTTTGACCTTGAATATTTTTTTTTGCAAATGTGGGATCGATGGGGACTTCTTACATTTCATTTATAATGGTGTTCCAAACATTTGTACCAATTTTCAGGTCTATGCAAATTACTGTAAACCTACCCCTATTTTTTGGTCTAATTTTACCGGAAAAGTTACTGAAATGTCTCGTTACCATTCCCTTACATTTTGGAATTTTAACATCGCCTTCGCTGTTAGAATGACACTTGTAAAAGTACAATTGCTTATTGTTTAACGATGGGACTGATGTATGCATAAAAACCCAAATAAATAAAAAGTAAAACATTTTGTGTAGAGCCCATGTTGTCAAGACCGCAGAGATCAATTCTTGTTATATCTCTAAACCCCTATTACAAAAAAGTTATTCAGCATCTAAATTACCAAATTAATTAAATTACTCTGTGAAATGCAACTCAACACTAACTCAAATGTAAACACAGCACAAAAGCTCAGACTGAACAAAGCACAGTACAAAGTTAACACAACTTTAATTAACCGTTAAAACAACTCACAAAAACTGAATAAACAACACACCTTATTATTCTAACCAACATTATGAATAACACAGCAATCATATTAAAAACAACAGAAAGTTTCGAAACTTTTTGTTGTTTTAAACTTAGCAAAGAATTTTATATGGATCAACTAATATACATGAAGAAGAAAAATTGCTTGCTGGTTTGTTAGTAAAATATTTTGAGAGCAAGCGTGCTTCACCGCCGTCATCATTAGCGCTTACCATCAGTTGAGATAGAGGTCGAACGCAAGCCTAACATTAATAAAAAATATATTGAACTGATTACAAAAATGCTTTCAGTGATTGAAAACAAAACTGCTATCGATAAGTTCTATATGCTACTTTCGATACCGAAAAAATGTTCCCTTTCTGTGGAATACGCAATGGAAGCGATGCCGCGAATAAAAGCTAGTGATACGATAAGATACGGCATTGTTCATGTTGTAAAATAGTAAAGAGAGTTAACGTCAGTGATAAACTGAAACGAAGATTGCAAGATATATCTGATGATCGGAACTGCAAACAGAAAACATATCCGTGTTTACGCTTGAAAGTACAAACATTTTTATATTGTAATATGTGTTTGGAGGTATGCGAAACAGGGTGTAAAGTCCCGCAAACCTGTATAGAAAAGGGAGGATCCTTCGATCAGACGGATTTTGTCTGGTCCGGGTAACTGCCCAACGGTTATAGTCGTACTGTTGTATGTGTTCAAATCGAGCCGAAAACTTTGCTTATCGCGAAAGCAAAGTTTTCGGCGCGATTTGTGTGACGTCATGTCATTAGTTCGTAAGTGGCGACGTTGGTGCCGCTACATGTGATCTGCTAGACACTGCAGAGATAGCAGACAGGTGCCATGTCACAATGCGACCACGATGCAATGACCGTTTTTAATAAGTATTGCTCTATCTATAGGTATAAAATCCATACTTCAATTTTGCGCGTCATGCGTTTTTGCCTACATGCGAAAAACTAAAATCTACACATTTTCGATATGGAAAAGAAAAATTCCTAATCTACGGTCTGAAATAAAAGCACTCTCAAGCTGTGTTGGAGAGGCCCAAAAGATTAGATTGATTGGTAAAACTTTGTAAATACCTAAATCAACACGCATATTCTTACTGAATCCAAGTGGCAAATGTCAGAAATATTTAAATTAATTTTTACTTCACATAATTTTCTCGTTTTAATTCACAAGTAAATACAAAAATGTGCTCAGTCGCACACCAGTGTTCACACCTTTTCTCCTTAAGGATGGGCAGAAACGACTGAGCACTTACTGCTTTTTGAGTCTGTTCGTAGATACCAAAGATTCACACACGACACGACACGGGCTGTTGCCGCAACTCCACGAGTAAGTGCGTATTTTGCGTGCAGCCCACCCGTCTTCAGTTACATTATTCGATCCACCCCAGCTCCTCGAGGAAGGCCAGCATCGCCCTGGTGCTGCCGACTATTTCCAAAGATCCTATTGGTTGCTTATGTGTAGGCAAATTGAGCTTACCATAGAACAATGTATTAATTAAAAGATAAATCATTTATCTAATCAGACACATAAAAAACATTTTCACATAAAAATAAAACGACTGCCGAAGCAAAACACAAAAAAGTGAAAAAACATCTATCGTTTCGGAAGTCGAAGTCTTTGATATCTACCTCGTTTTGATGGGTTATTGGACAATTCGCCCGAATTTAACTCGCCCAAATAGGGTGAATCGACCACTATTAAAAATAGTAATTTTTCTTGTATAATAAATAAATGGTTAAATAATAAAAAGATCTAAGTAAAACTTTTGTATTTACACTTTATTCACATAACCTCAAAATATATGTGAAAAATTCAAATAGAAAATAATATTCAATTCAAAGATTTGGTTCGGTTAAAAGAGTATTAACAACTCTATATACTTCCAAGTTGATTGAGAGCGTCCGGTCTGCAACAAGTTCAAGAGGCAACTGATGATTTCGATGACTGACGAAACACGAAGTTTGCCGAGGGACATTAAGAAAATAGTTGTACTGTACCTACCTACCCTAACATTTTGCCAGTAGTATTATGTTTTCGTATGTATAAACTTATAAGATACATGACAATACAACTGGTGGTCATGTAATCCAGTTACGTAGTGTAATATTCTAACTCATTTCGACAACACCCACCACTTCACAAACACCTTCCACCAACCTCAACAACAAAAGGCCAAAAGTTGAATTTATCTAATAATCAGTACAATAACCGCAGTCGTACATCTAACTAGATATAACGCAAGCCCCTCCGTCTGTAAGAAAACCGAGCGTGGCACTTAGTTACAAACAATATAAGAAGAAATTCACGAGTATTTACCGATGATTTTTTTTTTCCATTGTCACCGGCCAGTTTTTTTGCATCACAACCGTTTTTACAGCTGCATTTCATCTACCTGACCTTGTCCCATGTTACTTGGGGTCGGTACAACACGTTTTCTTCTAGGCCGTCCTCGCAATCATCACGCTATCACTGACGCCCAATTCTTTCATATCACTCTTCACAATGTCCATCCATCTTTTCTTTGGCATGTCCCTTTCCATCCATATTATATTCAAAACTCCTTTAGTATTTTGCGTTTCATCCCTCCTCAGCTTGATACGGCATAGTTAGGCATTTTTCTAGATTTTGATTTATGTCCTGTGCCGACAACACTAAATAAATAAAAAATCAAAGTAAGAGAATTGCTCTGCCTTTTAAGACAAACGAAGTATATAAATTCGCGTCATCTCGTTATATTTATGTTTGTGAGTCGCTAACCAATAATAATTGTAATTATTATAATGATCATAACAAGAATCCAACATTCACTAATATTACTAATTTTATTAATCATGCACTTTTCACCGCAAATACACAAAACTGGTTTAATTAGTTTATTCGTATGGAAATGGTTATAAACAATACGTTCGAATGTGGGTTTTAATGAGCCAATATAATAAGTTTATTCGACTAATTTAATAAATTACTATTACTCGTAAATTATACCTTTGTTCTGCCCGCCACACTATTCCCAACCACTGTAATACCTGAAAGCCAAAATCAACAGGGGACCAAAAAAAGAATGCTGAATCGAAGCTCAACGTGCCCCGGAAAAAACATTCATCTGTCTTAGATTCCGTATCTAAATTAATCAGAAAATAACCACGGAGGAGTAAGAAAACATAATTTTGTTAGTCTAGTGGTCACATACTACACAAACGCCTCTACTGAAGGGTATTTGGGTCCTCGAAAGTGATCTCCCAAGCTTGACTCTCACTCTCTTTGGGCTAATTGCACATGGAAAAGTGGCATGCCGAAGTTCTTTCTTATACGGAGTTTCGAAGGAACCTACTTGGCATCTATGTAGATGATCTATTGTAACCCTAAATGAAGGGATCATTTCGGCTTACGCAAGATGTTTAAGATGGGGTCGAGACCAAGAAAGTGACGGGTGCAGTATTTGTGGATTTGTCAGCAGTCTACGACACCGTTAACATTAGGCACTTGTTAGGGAATGTTACCAACCTAACAGAGGATCAAGTTTGCCGAACAATTAGATGACAGCTCCTGTTCGTTACAGACCATTAACAGTCACATTTATCATTTAGATACTGTAAACGTTTCTTAGGATATCTACGCCTTTTATAAGATCCACTTAAAAGTTATTTTATGCATAACCAAAACCACACGTCAGTCAAAATTACCACTTAACGAATAACTTTACACCTCAATATAGGAAAATGGACTATTGGAGCTACCTTCGAACATTCCCTAACCCTCAACTTTTCAATCAGTACACTATAATGCGGTTTGCTGTTCCTCCGACTAGCTTTTCAACTCGACCGCGCACTCATTCACTCATTCACGGAACTTTAAAATTACAAAGTGAGTAATTTTAGTTAAGTTTGCTTTGGCACTTGACTAAGTAAAGGCGAGCGGATTAAAACAAGAGAAAATGGAATTCAGTTTTATTTAATAAAGCAGCTTGAATTTCAATAAGCATGTTTATAGTTTCAAAAATGAACTTTTCCTCGAATTTCTACTCACATCTGTAAAAATTAAATAGTTTTCTATTTACATAAGATGTGCTTAAACTTAATATAAAATTCATCTTTCAGCCACGTAAAACATGACCACTTCAAAGAAAAACGTTATTAGCATTTGTCATTCGCCATTTCTGTTGTAATTTTGCTGTCTCTGCATATTTTAGAATAGATACAGCTGACTGCTGAGTATGTTAAAACTAACGAGACTTATTATAATAGCAGCCTTCTAGCTCTCGTAGTTATATTATATTCTTTGTTTTTGTGAACTTTAACACAGGTGTAGTTATAACAAAGCTGAAATACTTTGCTCATATTGTTACAATAACAAGCTCTTAAAAAAGGTTGTGATATAAAGGCAACCTTAAAAGTTAATATCAAAGTCGAATCCTTTGTTTAAATTAAAACATTTGACATTTCAAAGTCACTACTTACAAATATATGTAAACAACCTTCTGCCAGCGGCTCCGCCCGCGTGAAAGTATTTTTTCATCCCAAGGGAACATTATACTGGAATAAAAAGTACCTATATGCTATTCCAGACTATTTATTTATTTTTTATAATATATTTTTATTTTATACCACAATAATATATGTAGGTAAAGGACAAACAATCATAAAAGCAAGTGTACAATGGGCGGTCTTATCGCACAGGGCAATCTTTGATCTTTTGATAGTCTATCTCTGTGCTAAATGTCATCCCTATCCGTTCAGCCGTTCTGGCGTGATTGAGTAAAAAACATACATCCACACACACACATTCATCCAAACTTTCATATTTATAATATTAGTAAGAATAAAGATAGAAGCCTAGAATATGCATCAACAGATTGTCAATGTTGAGCTTCTTATGTTCTGAGTTAAGTTACATGATCACTGATAAATATGTACACTGCGCGACTCGACAGGTCCACGCAAATCTGTTTGATTATTTTTTACAGTCATCTTATGATCAAAACTGTTATTGCGTTGATCGATCTGAACAAGATGATGATTTTTATTCCTCAAATGAAACTAACTTACAGAAAACTTATTATCAAGATGCATCAAAGTTTCCGCAATAAATCTACTATCGTAAAAATATGTATTAAATCCTGAACTGTAGAACTTCAACAGAAGAGAGAATTGAAATGGGTGCTCCTTGCTAGAACCGATATGCCAATAAGAAGTAAACTTATTAGAAGACGAGTATCAGGCTTATGAGCGCCAGAAGGAAGTTCTGAATACTGCATCAGAATATGGGTTACATATCAACTGGAAGAAATGTCAGCTACTAACCAGAAAGGTAGAATACCTAGGTCCCGTTATTGAAGGTGGTGAAGTCATGCCGTCGCCAGGGAAAACAGATGCTGTTGCAAAATTCCCTGAGCCTCAGAATTTGAAGCAACTACATAGTTTTTTAGGACTTTGCTCCTACTTCAGGAAATTTATACCTAAGTATGCTCAGATAGCACTACCGCTCACGGATATGGTGAGAAAAGAATGCAAGTTTGAATTCAATGATGAACATAGAGCAGTTTTTTACGATTTAAAGATGAAGTTGGCAACTAAACCAGTGTTGAAGATCTATGACCAAAGAGCAGAGACAAAGCTCTATACTGACGCATCTGTTATTGCTTATTCAGCAATTTTAATGCAAAGATGTGATGATGGGAATTTACAACCAGTTCATTATATGAACCGAAGGATTTCAGACGCGCAGGCTAAGTATACAAGCTATGAGCTTAAAGGACTAGCTATCATTGAAGGTGTGAAGAAGTACAGACACTACTTATAAGGAAGTGTGAAAAAAACAAACGAAACGACAGGTACGACGTGAAGAAAGTAGATGTGATGGTAGGAGGTCCAGGCAAAATGACAACATCAGCTGATCATATGAAAAAATGGCCAGATGACAAGGAGTGAGATCAAGTAAGTATGTGACGTTCACGAAGTATGTTTGTTGACTGCATGAAAGTGATAGGTATAAATCAATATTATTTTATGTGTGTTTTCTCTATTTTGGTATGTTCTAGATTCGTTGTTACACAGAGTTGTTAAGGGTAAGCTTACAAGAAATTTGTAATTGGTCATATAGTGTTGCTAAGGTTTCTTTCATTTCTTTGTTATGCAAGAATACGTATAATAATATGCCAAGCCTAAACTGTAATTAGTGTTTGTAGTCGGAGTCATTAACATTCTTTTTCTTTCATCACTTTTTCTATGAAAATAAATAATAAGTAGTTAGCGGTTATGTAGTTATGTAATAAATAAATAAATAAAAATAAAATAAACAAGCCTGTATTTCCTTATCCTTAATTTCCATTTCAAATGTTGGTATTTGTTTGTTAGTGTTTAGTTAGTTATTATTGTTTTGCTTATTGTCTAAATGTTAGTAACAGTTAGTTTTTGCTATTGGATATGGACCCCTCCTCAGGTGAAGGCTTCTTCAAGTCTTTTCCACTCATCTCTGTCCTTGCCGATAGTTTGCTAGTCTTTTCCTATTAATTCGGCTGTATCGTCAGTCCATCTTCTTTTCGGACCCTTCTTTTGCCGATTGGTCCTTTCCAGCTTGCTGCTGTCTGTGTATGGCGATACGTGACCTGCCCACAACCATTTCAATTTTAGAGCTTGTGTGATCTGTTATCTTTGTTTTCTGTCTGATTACTTTGCTCCTGACTTTTTGTATTTTTCTTATGTTTAGGATACTTCTTTCCATTGCTCTTTGTGTTGTTGTGATCCTTTGTTTTGCTTTTGTCGTATAGATCCAAGTTTGGCAGCCATACAGTAGACAAGGCAGTATACAGGTGTCTAACACCGTTTTCTTAAGTAGTCTCCTTTTAGAATTTCTTTGAGTGACCAAAATTTCTTCCAGGCTATGTTTGTTCTTCATTCAATTTCATCTTCATTGTGCGTTTTCAAAAATGATATTTGTTTGCCTAGGTAGATGTAACTGTGGACATATTCTATAGATATTTCTTTTACATTGATGGGCCGTTCTATGCTGTTTGTCATGATTTTGGTTTTTGTAGCATTCATTTCTAATCCTACTTCTGAGCTAGCTTGTGCAAGAGAGCGGAACATATCTTGTAATTCATTTGCTGTTTCAGACAGTATAACTATGTCGTCCGCGAATCTGAGATGGCTTAGATAGTTGTTGTTTATTTTTATGCCTCTGGTTTTTCAGTCTGTCACCGCAATAAATAATTTATGTGATAGGGGGTCCCCCTGTCTGACTCCTCTTTCGATATTAATTGCATCACCTCTAGATTCTAGCATGACATTACTTATGCTGTTGTTGTATATGTATTTTAAAATATTTATATATTTCGAATTTATGTTTAACTTTTTAGTGATTTCCATGTAAAGTTGTGGCTTATGCTGTCAAATGCCTTGTTGTAGTAGTGTAGAGTAAAATCTAGATAGAGTGGCTTATTAAGCTATTCGTATTTTTCTATAACTTGTTCCAGTGCCTGTATATGGTCTAGTGTTCTAAACCCAGAGCGAAAGCCAGCTTGTTCTATGGGTTGTGCATTTTCAATCTCTTGTGTTATGCGTTTAAGAATTATAGATGAGAAGAATTTGTATATGTTTGCCAGTAAACTTATTGGTCTATAGTTGTTGACATCGAGAGGGTTTCCTTTTTTAACCGACTTCAAAAAAAGGAGGAAGTTCTCAATTCGTCGGAATCTTTTTTTTTTTGTTTTTTGTGTTCCCCGATTACTGTAAGACGCCTGGACCGATTTGGAAAATTCTTCTTTTGTTTGAAAGGGTATACCCAATTGGTCCCATAGTCATCAGGTCAGGATCTGATGATGGGATCTTGGAGAAATCGAGGGAACTCCTCAAATATTATAGGCATACTTATAGCTATTTTGGTATTTTTATCAACAATGCAACATTTGGTGAAGTGGAACTGGTGAAGAAGACCACAGATGGTCCATAGAATTCCTTAATGTCATGGGTTATAAGATATCTCGAATAGTTTAACGACTATGATGAAGCAAATACTTATAAATACATAGTGCTGATGAAACTGATCTGATGATGAAGCCGGCAGGTAGGCACTGGTACTCCGAAATAAAACAATATATCCTATAGTGTGATTTTTAATTTCGTGGACTAAACTAACATTTAGGGGGTTGTCACTTTATTGTCCCATAAAAATAGTGTCGTACCCTAACTATCCTGAGTGATCGAAAGTTAATCGAAAATCGAAGTAGATCGAAAATTAAACTACTTCACGGCAAAAAAAAAAAATTGTTTTGAAACTAGCGGCCCTTATTTAGTTTCTAGTCATTTATGTCAGACTTAATTTTATCGATCGCATATATTTTATTGTTGATTTCATATTTAACACAATAAAAGTTCATGTACTATGTGTATGAATACTGTTATATTTAAATATATTACGTTTATATTCATAAAACATTTATTTACACCAATTAGTAAAATAAATCGAGGAGTCATGTCACATCGATTCGATGAATCACTTATGTTGAGCCTTACCTACAACACTATGCTCCGCGCTTGCAACATTTAAAAAAAATAAGGTCATTGGCAGTTGTCAGTTTGGTCCACGAAATTAAAAATCACAGTATAGTCGTGTATCGGCTTATTGGAATCGTCATGAGATGTACTTTGGCCATATATGAATTTTATGGCAATTGGAAGTACCATAAAATTCACAAATTTAACAAAAAATCAATCCGACTTCCAAAAAATCACTGCAAAACGAAAAAGATTTGCAGTTTTTTTGGAAGTCGGTTTGATTTTTTGTTAAAAAGTTTTTATATAGTAGTATGATGTCTGACGTGCACCATTGGGTTGGTACGATTTCAGCTTCTAATATGAGATTGAATAATTCTGTAAACCTGGTGCACCTATTTTCAAAGCTTCATTGGTTATTCCATCGGGACCAGGCCATTTATCTGATTTTAGTTGTTCAAGCTGGGCGTATATATCTTTTTCTTCTATCGGTCTTATTGTTTCCGTGTTATAACAATATTGTGATTCGTTGGCTTCCTCGATGGTTTTATCTTTGTTTTTGTATAATTCTTGTTAGATAGTAGTTGCCTGCTGTATGATTTCTTGTCTTGTTTTAGTTTCTTTATGTTGGCCTTCTAATTTTTGTATCTAAGTTTTTCTTAAGTTTAATTTTTTAAATGATTTGTTTGAGATTTTCTGTTATTATCATTTGTCTGTGCTTACTATAGTCTCTTTTGATGGCTTTGCTAGTTTCCTTATATAATTTGCTTAGTTCTTTCTTTGTATTAGCATCTTTATTATATCTTATTGTTAGTTCACTACGTTTGTTAATTAAGGCTATTGTTTATTCGCTAAATATTTTGTGCCGTTTTTCTTTTTTAGGATTGTTTTGGCTAGTTTAACTTTTTGTTATAGTTACTTCTAGCGCATCATAGTAAGATTGTACGTTTCTGGCATGTATTAGTTTATTTTCGACGTTCAATTTGAGGCTGTCTATGTAGTGTCTTGTTTCCTCTTCAGTTTTCGGAATTTTTGGTGGTGGTTTAAAGTTTTTTTCGATTGGCTCACTAGGATTGTTGCTCTAAGTAGTCTATGATCTGTTTGGAACTTTAAGTTATTGAGAACTTCATAATTTTGGACTATTTTTGGGACATTTCTCATGATGTAGTCGATTTCGTTTTTAACACTTTCGTCTGGTGATTTCCAAGTCCACCTTCTGCTGGGTCTTTTTTTAAAATAATTGTTGATTATTGCTAATCTATATTCAAATGCATATTCTAGCAGTCGTTCGCCTCTTTCGTTTCTTTGGCCTAGCCCATACTGTCCCATGACGAGTTTTTCTCCTTTTTTGGGTTGCCCTATTTTCGCATTGAAGTCTCTTAATATTATGTTAGTGTTTCAGATTATTGTAGAATTTTAATATTTCTGTATCGTCTGATCTTTCTGTAAGTGCGTATGCCTGAACTATAGAAATGTTAAGTCTGCTAAATATAATTTGTAATAACGCTACTCGCTCCAAAATGCCAGTAAAGTTAGTTATATTATATTTCCATGCCTTTTTTATTAGAAGTCCGACTCCATGCAATCCCTTTGTTTTTCCTATATAGCAGACAACATAGTCTAAATACTCTTCTATGTGGCAACCCATTTTTCTTGTTTCTGAGAGTCCTAGTACGTCGCAGTTTATATGTTTCAGTGCATTATTGAGTTCTAAGTATTGGTGTACTGATTGTGTTCCAATTTTTATACAATTCATAGTCTTTGTCCAGTTTAGTAGTTTTTTGTTTTTGTGGTTTTCCTGGAGGGTTGTGGTCGTACTCTTCCACGGGGACTCGGAAGATGTGTGTTGTGTGTTGATGTAGCTTTTTTAGTTTGTTTGTTTTCTGGGAAAGGCTGGCCGGTTCGTTGCTATATATTTGTGGTTTTGGCTTGTATGTTTTTTTTGTTATTATTATTTTTGGAGGCAAGGCAAAGGCAAGGCAAAGGCAAGGCAAAGGCAAGGCAAAGGCAAGGCAAAGGCAAGGCAAAGGCAAGGCAAAGGCAAGGCAAAGGCAAGGCAAAGACAAGGCAAAGACAAGGCAAAGGCAAGGCAAAGGCAAGGCAAGGCAAAGGCAAGGCAAAGGCAAGGCAAAGGCAAGGCAAAGGCAAGGCAAAGGCAAGGCAAAGGCAAGGCAATGCAAGGCAAGGCAAAGGCAAGGCAAAGGCAAGGCAAGGACAGGGCAAAGGCAGGGCAAAGGCAAGGCAAAGGCAAGGCAAAGGCAATACTAGCGTTTGTTCCCGCGGTGGACCCGACCGGGGCTTATAGGGGAAAGATAGGGGTATAATACTAGGGAAATAAATAAGGACTAAGGGACAACCAACGTGATCTACTTTTCCCAAAATTGCAAGATTTTTAAACCAATAAAAAAGAATGATCACGATCCGATAACTAGTTTCGGTGAATTGCGTGGTGAATTAGACATTGGCTCACATGGAGTAACATTTATGTGAATATTGTGCAATTCTAACAATATAGAGGTTATTATAGTTTTATTTGAAGTCGGTAAAAAGTAAAGCCTGCACAGTTTACATAATCTACAACGCAATATACCTGCATAGTTAAGTTTATTTGTTTTAAGTTGAAACATAAAATAATATTACTTTTAACAACGCTCCATACGCAGATCGGTGTAGGCAGTTAATCAATTTTCAAATCAATTTCTATTTTAGACGTCCACGGTAGATACAATAAAATAAGAAAAAGAGTGAAGATGTGTAATCCCTGTGCTTTCCTTTGTGCACATAGTTCTAATAATTATCTGCGGGTTTTAACGAATCGCATTTGCTCATGTTTAACATTCCTTACGCACCAAACCTATGCGATTTTTGATATAGCTACATAAATAACACTTACCAAATAGGTAGCAGCCTAATTGTGTAAGTGTAATTCGGCATTCAGGTATGACATGAACATGACAAATGCCTTTTAATTCTTTATTGTACACGAAAATTATACACAGCATAGAGTGATTATAAAATTGATGTAGAAATGCGAGTTTAACTCGAGCAGGCCCATATTCAAAGTCCGATTAAAGGAATTCCACTCGACTCAGTCACCTCACAAGGAAAAAACCTTCATAAATAATACACTATAGGAGACGTACCAGAAATGTATGGAGCCTGAGATAGCATTAAGTACACCTAAGTACATTTGAAAATATCGCTATATAATATTATAGTAACCGTTTTATTGTTAATTTTCTTTAATATCACGTCGATTTTTTTTTGTTTTTATCAATAGGCTCGCGCTTGACCCTATCTCACCTGATGGTAAGCGATGATGCGGTCGACGGTTGTAGCGTTACGTATAGTTCAAATGAACTATACGTAAGCCACGTTATTAAAATTAAAGGTAACTATAAATTAAAATTAATTAAAAGGATATTGAGTATAAAACTATGGGCCGGCTTCGCACGACGTGGGCAGAAATTTCTTAGCAGGCAGGAAGGCTGGGCAGCTGGACGGGCAGGCTAGGCAGCTGGACGGACACGAAGGCGTGGAATGCCCGAGGTAGGCAGATGAGCACGCAGATGGTCAAGGCTTGAACCAATTGTCAGGATAACAGGCAGGTAGCAGTAGCAGTAGCACTGGTGCAGGAACAGGCAGATAGGAGTGTGGAGGTCAGGCTGTGGCTTAATATGCTGATCAATCAAGCCCTTTTGATATGAAGCGGTGACCGTCGAAGTTAAAGAACCAGTAACACACTCAATAAATTATATTTATTGTATTAAACAGAATTGGTAGATTCACAGGCCTTATATATAATAGTTGTAAAGAGAAATTTTAAATACAATTGTAAACTTCATAGTATCAAACAGAAAAATGGACTACTAGCGTTCAGTCCAGATTCAAGACTGCCAAGCCCTCGGCCTTTCCGTCTTTTATATCCACCGCTTGACAGAATCAGAACCAGAATTTAAGTTAGTGACATCTTGTTGTCATAAAAAAAAGTGCAACCTGCCAGTATTCAAAACAGCCAGTAATATTCAATCCAAAACCTTTTCGATGAATTCTGAGAGCGTGTAAATTAATTTTCAATTTATAAAATACAATATTTGAGCTAACCATCATCATCATCTCCTAGCCTTTTTCCCAATTATTGTTGGGGTCGGCTTCCAGTCTTACCGGATTCAGCTGAGTACCAGTGTTTTACATGGAGCGACTGCCTATCTGACCTCCACAACCCAGTAACTGGGTAACACGATACCCCTTGGCAAGACTGGTGTCAGATCTCAGGCTTCTGACTACCCGTAACGACTGTCAAAGATCTTCAAATGACAGCCGGGACCAACGGCTTAACGTGCTTTCCGAGGCACGGAGGAAACTCGGTATGTTGAAAATGGTCACCCATCCACGGACCGACCTCGTCAAGCGTTGCTTAACCTTGAAGATCGACCCGTGCGGCTGTTATTATTTAGCCACGAGCTCCTCCAATATTTGAGCTAACCATATTGATTAAAAAAATTTAAATTATATAAATCAAAAGTAATCTTCATAGACTAAGCTAGTAAGAAGCTCTATGACAGAAAATTTAAAAGGAAAAGTATTGACAGCTTGACAACCTGACGTAGGTGTCATAACATTGAAAAATATGATTATTTTATAAGAAAACGAATCGTTTTAGACCGATTCGCAGAATAATAATGGAAACGTATAAAGGATGCGAAGTATAAGTATATGATGTAAAATGTATTTGCATGGAATAATATGAAGTAAGTATTAAGAGACCTAAGTGTGAGTTAGGTGAGAACACCGGCTCACTCAGTGAAATAACTAAAATATGTGGTTTAAAATAGCGAAATACCACACGGTGAAGCACGCTTGCCTAGAAAAAACCCATTCAATCTTGACTTAAAGACCCCTAGATTGTAGCTATTGGTAAACACAGATTCCGGCAGGGAATTCCACTCCTTAGCTGTACGCATAATAAAAGTGTCCCCAAAACGTTTTGTGCGTATGGGTGGGATGTCCACCATGTACCGATGACGCATCGCCGTGCGTCTGGTTGTCCGATGATGGAACGGGCTGGGCGGAATTAAATCATGCAATTCCATCGCACACTCCCCGAAATGTAACCGATAAAAAACCGACAAGCTGGCAACTCGGCGACGATGTTCAAGGCTCTGGAGCTTTGATTTGTCCAGTGCCTCATTGCCGATGAGTCTCTTGGCCCGCTTTTCGATCGATTCTAGTGCATCAAGCTGGTATTTGGCTGATCCGTCCCAGACATGAGAGCAGTACTCCATGCACGATCGAACTTGTATGATCGATTCAATGTATATTCAAATTAACTTGGTCAAGGAAAGCAAAACAACATAAAATTTAAAATAGTGGGTCAGGGGGGTGATCATAAGCTCTTAGAGAAAGGTTATTTTGAGTGTGTGTAAGGGACAGATGTATATGACTTGTATACATCTGTCACTTACGCTATCTACCCCCCAGATCAGCAGTATGCGAAAAATAATATTTTGACAATGTCATTTGATTCACGTGTATCGTAATATCTGCGACATATAACAAAGCCGGGGTCAACAGAAAAGCAAACAATCAATGTCCGTAGTAGTAAACTGGGTCGCAAAACAAAAACAATAATTAAAAACTGCGAAACACATCCAATTTAAAGACAAAGGAAAGATAAAGCGACAGACGTCAAACGTCAAACGTCATGTCAAACACAACTGTCATGGCTGACCTAAAATAGGGTTATCTTTTTAAATGTAAATTTTTGTACGCTTCTTCAAATTAATTTGTTAGTATTTTTATGAAATTTCCCTACTTTTTTTCTATGTACCTATGTAGCATACATAGTAGTAGCCCAAAATCAAACATCTCCTTTCAGTTTAATATGGTCGATTTGGAGGACATGACTTGGAATACAGGAGATAGTGTCGCTTCTATGTGTTTTAATTCTATGCCGCTATCCTAAGGGAGTTATCTAGTCTATGATAAGGGTCAGGATCGTCCCTGTTGGCAGACTGGGACACTGGCTGGATGGAATGGTCACACAATCTAATAAAACCTCTTTTCTATTGAAGTGACATGTTACCCAGCGGGGTATGTTGCACGGACTTCTTTATTGTGATAAAAAGGGTGTATTGGCCCTTGTCGTACTTATGAAGAGGATGAATGAAAGGGTGGGTGGGAATTACAGGAAAACGCGTGTCATGATTACCCAAAGTTCATTGAACGATTGGCCGAACGTTTAAATACCTGAAGGACAATGTCGAAAGAATGAATGGTCTGAATTTAAGTGAACTTGTCCCTGTCAACAATGCAACCCATATCCATAGGTTCTTTTTTTTGTGAGATCATTAGTATAATCATTTAATAATAATGGTATACTGGTATGGTATGGCGATAATTCATGGAGCCAAACTTTGAATATATAAATTCCAAACAGTATTCAAATGCAACTGAAAGCAGAAAAATATCACCGAAATACGCTACCAATCACCCTTTGTTAAGCATTTTGAATTGTACTAAGGGAATGGTGCAACAAACTTCTCAGCAACGTATCTCTTTCTGTACGGTGCGGTACATGATATTAGGACTCCTCAATATCAAACTGATTTTTGATCATCAAATAAAAGAACCGGCCAAGTCAGTATTTTTTTTTTGTTTTTTGTCTAAGTTCGAAAACTATACTGCTTAAAAAAAGAAATAATGTTTGAGAATGTGGAAATAGCGCTCTTTCCCCATATGCCCTAGTAGCCCCACATCAAATTTTAACCTTTTTAAAACATTAAAAACAAAATATATATATGTATATATATTTCTTACTTATTTGTAAAATAGTTGGCCAAACGTCATCTAAAACTATTCTAAATTTCAAGTCGATAGTATTAGTAGTTAATGAGATATCCAGCTGTGACAGCCGGACAGATAGACTGAATCGCACCATAAGGGTTCCTTTTTACTATTTTGGTGCAGAATCCTATAAAATAGTAGATGACGGCGACGATTGACTAGATGAACGTGAGTGAAGCAAAATAAGTATGTAAGGATCGAAGCAGGTGACTTTCTGTAGTTTCTGCCTACCCCCATGGGAAAAAGGCTTGAATTTATATAAATAAAACAAGTACCTACTATACTCATATTTCCACCTATTAAGGTTCAAACATAACTTCTAATAAACATAACAAGAAAAATAATAACATGCAAATTACTTTGGCAAATGAGAATTTACACCAAGAAATAACAGACTAGACACAATATATTTCATGGAACGAATCGCGGGTCCCCTATTCTCAACAAAGTACATAACAACTCCGATCTTTAGCGTGAAAAAGGCCATTCTATCATTTTAATGAGATACTCCAAAGTCTTGGGAATTCTTTGATATCTTAACTAATATTATAAATGCGAAAGTAATTTTTAATATTAATTTTCTTTGTTTGTTTGTTTGTTACTCCTTGACGCCTAAATCGCTGAATATATTTTGATAAATTTTCGTCCAGAGATAGGCCGTGGAAACGGTTATAGACTACTTTTTTTTATAAAACTTGAAGGGGAGAAATAGGGGGTGAAATTTGTCTGTAACTTCTGACTATGTCGTTCGATTTTCTTACCTGCAACGTACCAGGAAACTAGAATAATAAAGTTAAAAAAAAACCGGGGCTGTAAATACTTAAACTTTCAGGAGACCAGAATCACGAATAATATTTTTATTTTCATCGATAAGCAGAATTGATTGAAAAAATCTATATTAACGCGAGAGAAGCCGTGGACAAAAGCTAGCTCTTAATAATTTTGTTTCAAAAGAACAGTGTTAATTAAATTTTCCGCCTTATCCCATTGAGCCTGATCTTTGCCCAATCCTCTTCAATTGTTAAGGAATTGTGCCATACAATCTTCTCTTGATCTTTTTTCCGGATTATTCTTAAGGCTCTTAAAAATAACGGGCGATTGAGAATTTAAACGATTGTTTGCTGTTTTTATGTGGATACAAAATGGCATTAAGGTAGTAATTGTGTTGTTTGGTAGCGTTTTCATGACTTATTTTACCTGTTTCAAAAGTTGGCGTGAAAAGCGCTGAAGAATTATTTGATCGAAGATCCTTGCATGGTATTTTTTTTTACTCAGTAATGGTATCTTATTACTGTTACTGGGTTATAATAATAATAATAAATGTATAATAATGTTGTATTGGGATCGGTCTATCATCACTGACAGGACTATTGTTGCCAATAAATCTGACATAGTGGTGATAGACCGACTAGAGCGTCGCGCAATGATTGTTGATATAACGGTCCCCCATGACGAGAACCTCGTGAAGGCTGAGAGAGATAAGAAAAGCATCTTGATCGACATGTGCGTTGTCGACATGTGGGATGTGAATACAGTAGTCATTAATAGCCAAGAACCTCGACGAACATCTGAGGAGGCTCTCGTTGGGCAGCTGGATCAAGGGCTTGATCCAGAAAGCGGTACTCCTGGACACGGCGCGTATAGTCAGGAGGTTCTTCTCTCAGGAGCCCTGACCACCGGTAGCTTAGCCCCTGTTCCCAATACCGGTGGGCTACTATTTTTGTATTTTTAAATGTATTTTTATAGAATAATATTTAAAAATGTAAAAATATGTAAATAAAATGAAAAAGTGGAATAATAATAATAAATATTAATAATCTGTGACCTGACCTGTCAAGTGTGACACATAAAATTTTCTCCCTAAATTTTCCAATTTAAACTAATACACTATTAATATAGAATCATACAATAGAAAAATGACTAAACACACTAAAACAACGACAAAAAAAAAGATAATGCAAAACTACAATAGTTACAAGCTAAACCAAAAAAAAAACAACATGAAAAATGATTTGACAAGCTGAGACAATATAAATATGTTCACACGAAGCCAGGCCCGAGACAAGAACACACGCCCAACATCTTCGCGTTTGTCGCTCAGCTCCGCTTCGCAACCGCCGGGACCATCTACAATCGTGAGTCAAGCGATCCCGGACGCTGCAGTTGCGTCGAGCTCGAGCGATGAATACTTCTCTCCGTCGACGACACCACCACCTGCGCGTTGACGGGGTGGACGCCGGCCGCTGGACAGCCTGGTACCTCGAGGCCCATCGACCTCTAACAGGGTCTCCGCTCCCGGTGGAAGTGTGCAGCGCATGCGATGGACGCAATCGATCAACGAAAACGTCATGCGCGCATACTTTGGGGCTACAGAGGGTACAGAGAGGAAGTAACCTGACTGCGTACCGTGGTCGGATACTCTCACTGTTTCAGGTGCTTGAGCCAGCTGTCAACGTTTCGGCCCAACGTCTGTCGGATCAGGTGCGGGTCTTCCAACGTAACCGTATGTTGGATGATGCCGTACTTGATAAACTGCACAATGAATCACGGAATAGCCGTGTCTCGCCTGCCTTGCCACCGGCCGCGGTGCAACTGCAACCCAGTTTTTCACCGCGACCCGATCATGATTGTGAGGATGACGACGACGGGGCTATATCTGTGTACCCAATGCAATGCACGTTTAAGGAGCGCTTTGGAATGTGCATTCAGCGAGTATCGCTCCGCACCGCCTGAGCTTTGACCTCGACTACCTCGTCTGCCTATGCATAAGAAAAATAAGGCGCTGGTGTGTGCTCTAGATTCGCAGCTATTAAATGTTTTTGATAGCAGCAAAGACCTTGCCGATACTCACTTAATACTGTACTGTGCGGCTGCTGCGGCATGTCTTGTAGCTAACGTCAAATTCCAAAAAAGTGACAGAACTACACGACCAGCTGTACCAGCTTGGCAGTCCAGGATTGAGCGTCGTATCGGTGAGGCTAGGGCACTCATGCGCAAGCTTATCTGCTTAAAGCGCAAGAGCATAAAACTAAAATTTTACGTGTCCACTGTCCATCTTACAAACTGGAAATATTTCATACAAACTTTCAACCCCTTTTTACCCCCTTAGGGGTGGCATTTCCGGAAATGATTAAACTCATTGTTGTTTTATTAATCAAGAGCGTAAACCTACAATTTCAGATGTATTACCTTCCAAAACAAAGAAATTTCATATAAAGTTTCAACCCCTTTTCATCCCCCTTAGGGGTAGAATTTCCAAAAACTAATAAATACATGTATTTTTTTTATCAATCAAGAGCATAAATCTAAAATGTCACGTGTCCAACTTAATAACTGTAAAAAATACATACAAACTTTCAACCCCCTTTTTCCCCCTTAAGGATAGAATTTTCTTTCTTAGTCCTCAATTTCATCACTTGAGGAACCTTTCTGCCAAATTTCATGCTTCTAGGCCTAGCGGTTTTAGCTGTGGGTTGATCGATCAGTCAGTCAGTCAGTCAGTTTCTTCTTTTATATATATAGACTTCTTTTATATATATAGATTATCAACATATTCTATTATGTGTCCGTTCACTTGTATTGGTCTTTTATAATTGTTAGTCATTATTTTTGTCTTATTTATGTTCATATCAAGTCCGACTTTTTTACTTTCCTGATCGAGTGCCGTTACCATTACCTCTAAGTCTTTAGGTGATTCCGCCAATATCACAATGTCGTCTGTAAATCTTAGATGATTGAAGTGCTTTCCGTTTATCAGTATGCCTTTTTGTGCCCGATTTATTTTACTGAAAATGTTTTGGAGAACCGCTATAAAAAGTTTTGGTGACAGCGAGTCACCTTGTCTTACACCTCGCTCTATTTTGAAAGGTTTTCAAGTTCTACTTTGCTTGTACTGTTTTCATATACGTTTTTTATTATGTTGATCTATTTCTGGTATATTTTAGCGAGTTAAGTGAATTCCAGATGGAGCTGTGACTAATGCTGTCGAAGGCTTTGCTGTAATCTATGAACGCCACGTAGAGGGGTCTGTTAAATTCTCTGTAGTTTTCTATTATTTGTTCGATTGTCTGTAGGTGATCGATAGTACTGAAACCTGAGCGGAAGCCCGCTTGCTCTATAGGGTGTGTGCTGTCAATTTCTTGGGTTATTTGTTTGAGTATTATTGAAGCAAAGAATTTGCAAGAGCTTATCAGAAGACTGTTTGGCCTGTAGTTTCCTATGTCTTGCGGATTGCCCTTTTTAAAAAGTAGAATGATATCTCACGAGCACCATTTTCATTTTCATCTTCAGGATCAGATTAAATAATTGAGTTAGATGGTATAGTGAGACTGGTGCTCCCATTTTTATAGCTTCATTGCTGATTACATCTGGGCCCGGCCTTTTTTCGTTTTTTAAATGTCTTACGTGTGTCTTTCATCGATTGGTTGGACAGTATTAGTTTTCATTTGATTGTTTGTTTGGTTTTCAGTGTTATCATGGTCTTTTTTCTTGTACAGATTTCTATAGAAATTGGTTGCATAGTTGATCACATTTTTCCTTGTCTTCGTTCCCTCTGATAAGTGGTTAAGGTTATGTATCCATTTTTTGTGTGTGGTTAGTTCTTTGAATGCTCTTTTTGTACTTCTGAATTTTTCTAAATTTTTAGTTATGATGTGTATCTATAATTGAAGTAATCTTTTTTATTGCTTCATTTGTTGTTTTGTACAATCTACTAAGTTCAGTTTACATTTCGTTGTTCTTGTTTTTTGTTCTTATTAATTCTGTGCGTTTTTGGCGTTCCTTGCTGAATATTTTAGGCGTTTTGACTTCTGTTTCTTGTTGTGCTTTTAGGCTATCAAGTATAATAATAATCATTTATTTTCAAGTTACAAAGACTCATTAAATTAAAACATTCATACACACATAGTCACATTAAATAATCAAATACAAATGTCATTATAATATAAATACAAATTAAGAAATAATTAAAATAACAAATTATTCATACAAAGCAATCAAGAAGTAATGTCCTAGTATCAGTACTGCCTAATTACCTGCGCCCAATGTGTAGCCTACAGCAGTGATTAATATAGGCGCAATCGACCCTTTCCGCGAGCGCGGCCAACATGCTGTTGGAGCTTCCCCGCACTCGCCGCACCAGCGAGGTGCCACTTTTGCACTTTGTTGTATAAAAACAATCAACGCGAGCCTCCGCAAACATTGTCGAAGCGCTGCAGTAACGGGGGAGACCCAACAACATCCTGAACACATTGTTAAACTGGACTCGAAGGGTGCTGTACGACCTTTGCGTGTAGTTAGTCCATAAGCTGCATGTGTATAATGTAGTGCAATAGGCTCTAAAGAGAGTAATTTTAACATCTATTGTGCATCGCGCGAACCTACGTATCACCATATTCGCTCTAACCGACAGCGCCCTTCGCTCCCGTTCAATGTCTGCATTATCTTTTAAGTCGGGAGTAACTAAGTGGCCTAAGTACTTAAAAATTTCTACTCTTTCTAAGGGTGTGCCATACAGCTTTATAGCTGGCTTTTCGATATCTTTTCTCGTCCCTCCCTGAAAGACCATACACTGACTCTTTTTTACATTATACAACAGTCCGTGATCAGTTGCATAACGTTCACAGATACTCATCAGCTTTCTGAGTCTGCAGACCGAGGCACTCAGCAGCACCATATCGTCCGCGTAACTGATGTTATTGAAACAGACGCCATCTATATGACAACCAATATGCTTTCCGCTGAGCGCCTCGATCAGCCCATTAATATACAAATAAAAAATAAAAGGTGAGCTCAAACCCCACATTCCAACCTATACGGGACCGACAATGTGCCCGCCCACTTGACATGGTTTACCTGGTTCCCGTACCAATACTTAAAGATGGTAATAAGTTTATTTATTTATTTATATATACTTTATTGTACCAAGATAAAAACATTACATACGGAAACCTTAAAGTAACAACAAACATACAACAAGCGACCTTATCGCGTTCTGCAATCTCTTCCAGGCAACCCAGAATGGAGAGAGATAGCCTCGACACGACATGGGGTTGCACTCGGTGCAATTTTAAAATTAAATAATAAGTTACAAACATAGAAATCACTAACTATAACATACTAAAATAGATACATAAATACATATAAATATACAGGCAAGAAAACAATACAGCTCCAACAAGAACAAGATCACAGTGACAGGTAGTGCTCCTTTACCAGTATTTTAAAGATCGGTAGTGATTGCGCGCATTTTATTGTCACAGGCAATGCATTCCATAGACGAGCGGCCTGGACAGTAAAAGATTTGTCCAGGAAGATGGTGCAATGCATTGGCATTTTGAGTTTCATGTTATCCGATGACCTAAGAACTTTCGTGTGCGAGTCACATAAAAACTGAAATCGGTTTTTGAGGTAAAGAGGGGTAGACGGAAAAAGTAGTATATTATACAGAAGGGAAAGAATATGAGCATTCCGGCGAAGGCGAATTGGCAACCACTTGAGTTTTTTGCGGAATTCAGAAACATGGTCATATTTTTGCAAACCGAATATGAACCTTATACAAGCATTTTGAAGTCGCTCAAGTTTATCAAGTTGTTCTTCAGTGAGGTCAAGATAGCTGGCATCAGCATAATCAAGGATGGGTAGAAGAAGAGATTGTGCAAGCGCAATCTTGGTGGCAGTCGGCAGAAAATTACGCAGTCGTCTCAGAGATCCAGCAGATGTAAATAGCTTGCGGCTAACTTCCTGTAGCTGGGCAGTCCAAGAGAAGTTCTTGTCAATGAATATCCCCAAGTTCTTCACCTTCTCGCTAAAGGGTACAATAGAGTTGTCAAAATAAACTTGGAGAAGAGACGTCCAGTCGATCCTTGAGACCAACCTTGAACTGCCCACCACCAAAACTTGAGTTTTCCGTAAGTCCGTGCCTCTTGCTCCAGTCGCATATACGGGCCAGTTCACTATTTATAGTCAAGATAGCCTCAGTTAGATTACCAAGACGAGATCGCGTGTAAATTTGAAGATATCTGCATAAAGGTGGTAGGAAGAAATTAATTTGTTGGATATTGAGTTAATAAAAACTGCGAAAAGTAAGGGGGTATAGAACGCCGCCCTGAGGTACCCTGGCAGAAGTACTACACCAGGAAGACAAGGTCTCTCCGATGCAAATACGTTGTCGGCGACCTAACAGGTAACTACGAAACCAGTCAGCAACCGATGGAGATATGTTAAGAGAGCAAAAGATGCCAAGTAAAACATCGAAATCCACGGTATTAAAGGCATTACTAAAATCCAGTAGAGCCAAAACCGTTAGATTGCCCATCTCCATGGCAGACCTTATATCGTCCGTAATATTCAGAAGCGCTGTAGTTGTGCTATGACCAGGGTGGAAGCCGGATTGGAAGGGGTTAAGGAGATTATTTTTGGAGAGAAAGGTGCTTATTTGGATGTGCATTAACCGTTCAAGAACTTTGGATAGGAATGGCAAGACGGATATTGGACGATACTCAAAGAAGGATGTGGGATTAGGCTTTTTAGGTAAAGGAATTACTTGAGCATCTTTCTATGAGCTTGGAAAGACACTGCTAGACGCAGAGAAATTGAGGATAGGCCAAATGACGGGAAGGATAATGTCCAGCACCGGGAGTAGCATTTTACGGCTGATTCAGACGCTTTTCCTACTGCATTTACGAAATCGATAGTATGCTCTTCTTAACATCACATGCAGAAAATGTACCAAAAACAAATGGAGAATAACTGGGAATCGGGCGAGATGAAAGATGATTCAATGTATTTAATTTATTTGTCCTATCAAAATTGGACGAGGCAGTAAAATGATTATTCATTGCGTCAATATTTACATCTTTAGGGATAGTTTCTTGTCGAGATTTACCTACCTAGTTGGCGATTCGCATTCCTACACACCTTATTGCAGTGTTTACGAATTGAGACATATCTTTCCCTATTAGCGTCAGTAGGCCGACGCTTAAATTTGGCTTTTGCTGTAGCTTTTTGTTCATGAGACTTTTAATTTCCTCTGTCAGCCACGGCGCTGGTAAATGCTTTACTTTAACTGCCCGAACAGGAGCGTGATGTTCGTAAAGCTCAACAAGTTTGGTCGTGAATATAAAAACTAGCTCATCGACTGAAGTAGAGGAAAATAGAGAAGACCAATCAATTTATTTATTTATTTATTTATTTAATACTTCATGCACACAAACGTACAGAGGCGGACTTAATGCCTTAGGCATTTTCTACCAGTCAACCTTTGGGTGATGCAGAGACAACTAGTGGTAGGTGCAATATAGACAATTAAACGACTCAGATTTATGCAAAACAAAAATATATATATATATATATAAACTATAAATACAATAAAATCAAGAAAATTATACCATATATACTCAAAAGAACAAACTAAATATATAGATATACTTAAATATTAGTAATATTAGATTAATTATTGAAAAACATTAGCGTTGTGACGATACTACTGCCAACTTCTTACGAATGTGCTCGCGAACTTTAACTTTGAAGGTTAACCGGTTGGTTGCCATCCTGATTTCCTGGGGGAGCGCATTCCACAGAGAAATAGACTGAACGAAGAAAGAACAGTGAATAAAGTCAGTGCGGTGGGTGGGACATTGAAGAAGGCGGTTATGGGATGACCGTAGATTTTTATTGTGGTTGGCGCAAATGTAGTTAAAGTGAGGGGCCAGATAACTAGGGGGATTAGAAGAGGTGAGAAATGAAAACAACGTAGTAAGTGCCCTTTGCTCTCTGCGCTGGCGTATAGGCAACCACTTTAGAAGCGATCGATGCGCAGAGACATGATCATATTTACGCAAATTGAAAACAAATCGAATGCAGTAATTTAGAAGACGGTCAAATTTGTTGAGAAGATCTGCATTCAGGTCATAATAGCACACGTCACCATAATCGATGATAGGAAAAATTAGGGCCTGCACAAGCATTGCCTTCGTGTTCGATGGTAATAAGTTTTTCATACGATACAGAGCCCGCAGCGTTCCAGTGACCTTCCGACTTACACTAGCGACTTGAGTACGCCAGTCAAGGGTATTATCGATGTGCAGGCCCAAGTCCTTTACATCGGTGCTGAAAGGAACAATTTTACTGTCAAACAAAACAGGTGGCAAAGTTGTACCATCTACTTTAGCGATGCTTCGGCGACTCCCAACGATGATCGCCTGACATTTATTGGGGTTTACTGCCACACCGAATCTATCGGACCAGGTTTTTATAGCCGATAAGTCCCTGTTTAATTTACTGATAAGGTCAGGTATTTCGTCAACACTCCCCTGACAGTACACCTGCAGGTCATCTGCATACAGATGATACGCACACTGAAGTTCGAAAGTAATAAGATTTATGAAAATAGAAAAAAGAAGAGGAGAAAGAATGCCGCCTTGAGGAACGCCAGTTTCCAAATTACACCAGTGAGATGACGAATCCCCAACGTGAACCGACTGCTGACGTTCCTGAAGGTAAGAGGTGAACCATTCCAGTGCTTCGGGAGAGACCATCAAATAGGACAGAATGGCTAATAGGATGTCGTGACTAACGGTATTGAAGGCGTTCGAGAAATCGACCAGCACTAGTACAGTGACTTTGGTGTCTTCCAAACCTACCCTCATATCGCCAGTCACTTTAAGGAGTGCGGACACAGTGCTGTGCCCGGGCCTGAATCCAGATTGAAGAGGGCTAATGAGTGAATTACACTGCACAAAGTATGAAAGTTGTTTGTGGACACAAGCCTCAAGCACTTTGGATAGGAAGGGTAGGATAGAAATTGGACGAAAGTGGGTTGGAAGAGTGGGATTGGAAACTTTAGGTAGTGGACGAACATAGGCTTTACGCCACAGGGAGGGGAATACTCCGGAAAACAAGGAAAAATTTACAATATGGGTGATAGCAGGTAGAAGGTGATCTAGAATAGCTATGATCATATCACGAGTGATATTATCACAGCCCACCGCTTTGGATTTGATGGAGAGGATGATTTTTCTGATCTCGCCCGGCTCAACTGGAACTAAACGAAAAGGATTAATGAGAGGACGCGTTAGACCAGAGATAAGAGACAGAGTTTGTTGCTTGGTTAGACGATCCATGGTAGGCACAGTGGAGAAATGACGGTTGAGATCGTCTAAGTCAATAGAATTTGGAAGGTCTAAATGTCGCGGTTTGCCGATACCAAGTGTTCCAAGGAACTTCCAAATATCGGCAGAAGAACAAGAAGAAATATTTTCTAAAATGTGGCGGCGTTTAGCATTGCGTATCATCTGGTTACATTTAATCCTTGAAGTCTTAAATAGCGCCCAGTTCTCATCAGTACGATCCCTTTTATATTTTCGGAACGCGCGGTCCCTGCGTCGCATGGCCATCTGTATTCCCCTGGTCATCCAAGGCGCAGGAGGACGTTTCAACTTCACTTTTTTGACGGGAGCGTGGATGTCGTAAAGTTTGACCACAACATCATTAAAGATCGCCAACTTTTCGTTAACCGAAGTGGCCTCCATCATGATTTCCCAATCGATCACAGATGCATCCTCCTTAAGTTTCTCAACGTCCATCCTGGCAAAACAACGCCTGTACAGAACCTTGGGTTTAGGTTTAGGAGGTTTGAGGATATAGCAAAGGAAAATCATGTCGTGATGAGAGAAGCCAGGAGCGTCATGCTGACCATGGGAAGAGACAAGGGAGGGATTCGAGGTAAGGATAAGATCGAGCCAGGTGTCATCACCACTTTTATTATGGTGAGTAGCCTGGAGCGGCAAAACGTGCAGACTAGCTGACTCGATAAGATGGAGAAGCTTAAGGGATCGAGGGGAGTTTCGGGAAAGGAGGTTTGTATTGAAATCACCCATGATAATGTGGTGTGCATACTCAGAACCCAGAGATTCAAGAACTGATTCGAATTCAGTGAAATAATCGACAGACGGGGGACAGTAGACTACACCGATAACGGTTTTGGCTCCTTTGACGCAAACTTCAAGGAAGATAAACTCCGCAAAGGCAGAGTAGTTTGAAGAGGAAGTAGCTATTATTTTATAAGGAAAATCACTGCGAAGATATATTGCGACACCACCCCCTCCCTTACCAATCCGATCATTCCGTATAAGAACGAAACCGGTGAGAGGGTAAGTGGTGGACAGAAGTTGCGGTTTGAGCCAAGTTTCGGAAATCAGGATAGCGTGAATGTTTTTGTTGTTAAACGCGTCATACAGCTCGCTGTAGTGACTGGGTATGCTTTGTGCGTTAATGTGACAAACATTCAGCAACCGACTAGACTCATCATTAAAATTATGTTGCAAAAAGTCACCAAGAGTGCCACCGAGAGAACAAAAGCTCTCGTCGCTTGAAGAGGCAGCAGAATCGTTAGCTGAAAAATAAGACTCATTATCTGACATTAATAGAAGTAGTTAAAATGAATATATATATATATAAAATATGCAACCACTAAAATCAGTAAAACTGAGGTGCAACACTGCACCACCCGCCAGCTAACACCAACACTAAAAACAGTTATTTAAACAAAAATAAAAATTGTGCCCAAAAACTGAAAAATAGTTCCCAAACAAAAACAACACATTAAAAAACAATCTAAATAAAACATAAAAGAATCGCACACCCCGACAAAATGAGGAAAAATAATAATAATAACAATAAAATTGAAAAATCAGCACAAAAAAAAAGTTATTTGTTATTTAGTCGATACCCAATACATACTAATTTCATGACCGACACAATTTCAAAACGTGTATTGCAAATGTCAAAGCAATTTATGACAGTTAAACAAAACAATGTAATGTGGGGGAGGGTATCAACAAAACATTATTGAGGGTATCGATTATCTTAACTAAAACAAATACACCTCAACACAAAAATAAAGATAGGTAAACAGTCGGGGCACAACACATAAGAAGAATTAGTATGAGACGGAGAACATATACAACGGTTAGTACAGATCAGATTTTATAATAATGAAATTAATGAAGGAATAAAGAAACAATCACAACACAACTATTTATGTGTCATGTTTTTCAGGCCCCCTGCTGCGTCCGCTCTTGGCTCGCTCGTGGATTGGATTACAGCCGGTGACTTGGGGTACCTGGTTATAAGAGATTTCAGCTCGTCTATGGAAGTCATCTTATGCCGACTCCCGTCAGAGGCCTTTATGACGATGACACCATCCTGAGTCCAAGACGACCGCATGCCAAAATGCTCGCGCGCCTTTCCGAAGACTGACTGCCGGGCCCTCGTCAAGAACTCCTTGACTGATACTTTGGAGCCCTTCAATCCTGTCTTCGCCTTCCAGACTGAGGCCCTGATGTCCGCACTGGTGAACCAGACGAGAATAGGCCTGTGATGGTCCTTGCTGGGGGCCCCAAGTCTGTGACAGTCCTTAATTGACGACACTGTGATGTTCTTGAGGCCAAGCCTGGAATTTAACACGCCCAGGATAACTGCCTTGCTGTCCTCCTTCTCCACTTCAGTAAGTCCCTGGAATACCAGTGCCTTCCGCCGGTGCCTGGTCTCCACGCTATCAATTTGCTTGGCACATTCGTTGATCTGGGTCCGGAGCAAACCAAGCATGGAGAAAACGAGCTCCCGGAAAGTGCGAAACTCATCCGCTATCTTCGCCACTGTGTTACTCTTAGCAGGCCCGGCACACCGAATTTGCGCCTCGAGTTCACCCATCTTCTTCAAAAAATTCTCCTCCAGGGTCTTCCGAGCAGCAAGAATTTCAGAATATTGGGACATTATGTTTGTGAAGTGTTGACCAAAGTTGTTGTGACAGTTCAGTGATCAGCTGGCAGGTAGTGTATTATATTATTATGTCATATAAACGTAACACAAACGTTAGCACTTATAATTTAGCTCTTGAAGACTAAGTACCGATCTATAGCTAATCAGTATTATCAGTAATTACTAATAATTATATTTTAATAAAATTTCTAAAAAAAAACGAACGTCTTTACTTTTTGACACCTACCCGCGAAAAAACAAATCAATGTTGCTGGCATCCTCGCAAAGACTAATAACGTCCATATCACCAAAATTGCGCTGCATGAGAGTTTTGACTTTAGCCTTAGGTGGGCGAATTTTATATGAAAGAAAAATCAGATCATGATAAGAAAAGGCATCGGCTGAGCATTGGCCATGCTTAGCGACGTGGTCAGGCGAGGAGACTAAAATCAAGTCAAGAAGTGAAGGAGTAGAGTTAGGAAAATGGTGAGTAGCACTAAGTGGAAGAATAGAAAGATTACTCGAAGACGAAACATTAATCAGGGAAGAAGAACGATGGTCTTTCTTCAGGAGACAAGTATTAAAGTCACCCATGATTATGCTATGACTGTAAGAAGGGATAAGCATTTCTAAGAGGTTTTCAAAAGATGAGAAGAAATTGATACGTAAAGAGGGGCAATAATAAATGCCAAGAAGTAATATGGAATTATTTAGTTCGACCTCAAGAAAGAGATGCTCACCAGCATTCGATGGAGGTGGCTGCGCTGACACATTGAGAACAAAGAAAGGAATATATGCGCTGAGGTATATTACAACACCACCACCACCACCAACCGTCCGGTCTTTTCTAATGAGCACGAAGCCAGGAAGAGAGTAACTAGTAGAAGGGAGACAGGGTTTTAGCCATGACTCGGAAATAAGAATGGCATGTATGTTTTTACATTCAAAACTTGCCAGCATATCGTGGAATTTTTTTTTTTCTTTTTTTTTCTTTTTTTAAAAACTACCCCCACTTTACCCCACACTAGGAATTTCTTCCTGTATTGTGGGTGCATTTACAAACTGATGAGTATAATAGTAAATGAGCCGGAATACTCTGGGCGTTGATATGGATAATGTTAAAATTCCTAGGAACATCGGAAAACTGCTAACTAAGTTCATCCGGTATATGAGCTGCTTTCATTTCATCCCACAGTATATCATAACAGACCAGGTCAAAAGCCTTGGAAAGGTCAAGGAATCAGGCGTACACAGATGTTTTCCTCTCAGTGTAATATTTGACAGCACTCTTCAGATACAATATCGCAGTATCCGAGGACAGTCCTGGTCGAAATCCGAACTGATTATCATGCAATTGCATGTGTTTGTTTAATTGTGTATTCAGAATGCTGTCAAATACTTTTGCACATACAGTTGCCAAGGAAATAGGTCTGTAGTTAGATATGTCTGACAAATCTCCCGCCCTGTTTTTTACTACTGGTACTACGATAGTCCTCATCATGTCTTTAGGTAGGTATGAGTGAGATATACAGAGGTTGTACAACATGGCCAGCACTCTGCACATATGAGGCCCAGCGTGCTGCACATGTTCCATACTTAAGCCATCATGGCCAGGTGATTTGCCTTTTGAAATAGATTTCACCGCCCTTGATACATCCCTGGCCATGATCCTGGTATCAACATATTTCCCACTCATCCCACCCTCACTTCGAGACGACGTTAATGGTCCTGACGGTGACCTTACAGTAAAGTTATTTTTTAATTTCTCAGCAATACTTTTTAAATCATTTGAACCGTCAACACTCACAGGAAAACCCGGCCGAGTCCCCAACCGATTGGTACTTTTCCAAAAACCACTGAAACCTTTTACGCTATGCTTAACAGCGAGAACGTCCATTTTTAGTTGGTCTTGATTTTTTTGACACCATTTTAAACGTGATTTAAATATTTTTCTGCTCTCGTACATCTTTGTATACATATCACCAGTGAAAGGACTACCGCATAATAGCCATTCCCGGCAACTCGCCCGGGCCACCCTATGACTGTCGCTAACGATTTTATTCCAACCAACAATGATTTTAGGTCTATGTTTACTCTGCTCACACCTGCCTCTCCCACCTCCCATAGATGCCTGGGATAATTCAAGCACAATGTCGGAGTAAAGTTTATCAATGACTAAGCTATGAGTAGGGTCATTACAATACCAGTCACCACACTTTTGAAACTCAGCAAGAAAATCAACAAGTTTAAGACGTTTATGATATTCAATTCTATATTGTGTAATATGGTCACTAGTTTTCTCCCCCATTTAATTTTATTATTAGATACACTCGTAATAATTCTAACTGGAGTCAAACACTCCAATTTACATTTACTTATAATAGGAAAATGATATGACCACAATACGTCATAATTAACATACACATTGCACACCGAGACAGCGGCAGATTGCGACACAACACAATGATCTAGCCAACGCTTAGACCCACAAGCTTGATCTATATAAGTAAATGTATCAGAAGTTAATCCTAACTCACCTACGTCAATAAGCAGCCATTTGAAATCATCACACAAAATTTTTAGCTCAGTAAAAAATAAACTGCCGGGGTGTGCGTTAAAATTCCCTAAAACAAAAATAGGTTCGTTTTCATAATCATTACTAATACGAGTAGCACTTACAGTTCCCATACAGTAAGTAAACATCGACAAGTTCTCCGATTTGTTTGTCGGCATATATACACACACCACTATAAACAGGCTAACGGCCGTATTAACGCGAATCGCACTCACTCGCGGATTATCGCAATTGATCACAGTAACACTAGGAAACACACGGGAATTCCATAGAAGCGCGGTACCGCCATACGGCCTGCCACGCAGTAAACCCGCCTTCGTGTCCACAGCTGATGTCCCCTTGCAACTAAATCTGCTATCTATGCCATTTAGATTCGCCAATTCATCCGGCAGCAACCAGGTTTCCTGCAGTGCTATCAAAACAGACTCGTCACACAAACGTCGAATATCGCTAACGGCGTTCTTTACGTTTTTACAATTATAACTGGCAAACTTATAGGTTGTACTATGCATAATTAGAAGGCAATGGACCGACGTCGAGTATGATGTTTTCAAGTTGATTATAGTAAGTTTTTACGTCGGTTACTTTGCTTAGTTTCTCTGGAGTTTCCATAACATCTGTAAGGTTTTTCAAATATTGGTCAACTTCCTCGCTAGTTTTAGGTCTGCCTGTCGTGTTTCTGAGTAAGAGTAGCTCTTACAAGCCTGTGATCAGACGGAAAGTTTAAGTTGTAACTGGGTTACCTGCAATTAATTATGTAACTACACCACGCTTTGGACGTGTCCCCAAGAGATAAATAGAGGAGCATAGTAGGTACAGTACAACTATTTTCTTAATGTCCCTCGGCAATCATCGCATTTCGAACACAGACGATTGCTAATTTCCATGCCCATCAACTATTAGATTTATCGTGTATAATAATTTGAATGCAGAAATAAGTACTTTATTGTTGTTTTGGTTTACGTGTGAAATTACATATTTATACAGCTGTAAAAATAGCAGCTTTATCAGCTTATCTCTCATTATAAAAATAAATTACATTCAGTCAAAAGAGTATTAACAACCCTATATACTTCCAAGTTGATTGAGAGCGTCCGGTCTGCACCAAGTTCAAGAGGCACCTGATGATATAGACGACTGACGAAACACGAAGTTTGCCGAGGGACATTAAGAAAATTGTTGTACTGTACCTACCTACACTAAAATTTTGTCAGTCGTATTATGTTATAAACTTATAAGATACATGACAATACAACTGGCGGTCATATAATCTAGTTACGTAGTGTAATATTCTAACTCATTTCAACAACATCCACTACATAAAATCCTTCCACCGACTTCAAAAACAAAAAGCCAAAGGTGGAAGTTATCTAATAATCAGTACACTAACCACAGTAATACATCTAACTACATATATCCCTCCGTCTGTATGAAAACCAAGCTGGCCACTTTTTCACAAACAATATAAGATGAAATTCACGTGTAATGAAAAAAAATTATTCCATTGTCACCGGCCAATATTTTGTAGTGTTTTTACAGGTCCATACGGAATTTCAATATCATCTTCCAGGCCTTGTTTCATGTTATTTGGGGTCAGTGCAACGCGTTTTCTTCTTCCATACTGTCCTGGCAACCGTCACGCTATTATCATCATCATTTCAGCCAAAAGACGTCCACTACTGGACATAAGCCACGCTATAACTGACTGCCTATTCTTTCACTCTTAACAAAGTCCATCCATCTTTTTTTTCAGGATCAAAACTCTTTTAGCACCATGTATTTCATCGCTCCTCAGATCAATACGGCGTAGTTAGGATTTTTTTTAGATTTCGATAATAATTATATCCTGTGGCGACAACACTAAATAAAAACTGGCCAAGTGCGAGTCGGACTCGCGCACGAAGGGTTCCGTACCATTATCGCAAATAACGGCCAAAAAATCACTTTTCTTGTATGGGAGCCCCACTTAAATATTTATTTTATTCTGTTTTTAGTATTTGATGTTATAGCGGCAAAAGAAATACATCATCTGTGAAAATTTCAATTGCCTAGCTATCATGGTTCATGAGATACAGCCTGGTGACAGACAGACAGACAGACGGACCGCGGAGTCTCAGTAATAGGGTCCCGTTTTTACTCTTTGGGTACGGAACCCTAAAAATAAACAAACTAAGAGAATGGCTCTGCCTTTTAAGACAAACGAAATATATTTATTTTATTTTATTTTATTTATTAGGTCTACCAACAACTGCTTACACTTATCTACAAACAGAAATAAAACATGCGTACAAACTCTACACAGTGCAACAATTACTTATAGGTAAACACCACATGAACAAAAAAAAAAAAAAAATGAAAAAAAAAAAAAAACGCGTCATCTTGTTATATATATCGCTCTCTCGTCTGTATCGCTAACTATAATAATTGTAATTATTATAATGATAATAACGAGAATCCACCCACATTCAATAATATTACTAATTTAATTACTCATGCACTTTGCACCGCAAATACACAAAACTGGTTTAATTAGTATATTCGTATAGAAATGATTACAAACAATACGTTCGAGTGTGGATTTTAATGTGCCAATGTACAATATAATAAGTTTATTCGACTAATTTTATAAATTGTTATTACTCGTAAATTATACCTTTGTTCTGCCCGCCACATAAATCCCAACTAGTGTAAAACCTGAAAGCCAAAATCAACAGGGGAACACAAAAACAGCGGTGAGTCAATGAAGCTCGACGAGCCCCAGACAAACGATTCATCTGAATTAGATACCGTAACTAAATTAATCAGAAAATAACCAGGAAGGAGTAAGAAAACATAGTTATGTTTGTCTACTGGTCACATATCTACACTAACGCTTCTACTGAAGAGTCTTTGGATCCTGGAAAGTGATCCCCCAAGCTTGGCTCTCACTCTTTGGGTTAATGGCACATAGAAAAGTGGTATGCCGAAGTTCTTTCTCATACGAAATCGCGAAGGAATCTACTTGACATCTATGTAGATTTTCTATTATAATCCTAAATGAAGTTATCGTTTCGGATAACGCAAAATATTGAGGATAGGTTCGAAACCAAGAAAGTGACGGGTGCAGTATTTGTGGATTTGTCGGCATTTTACATCACCGTTAACATTAGGCACTTATTACGGAAGGTTACCAACCTAACAGAGGATCCAATGTTTGTCTCACAATTAGATGACAGCTCCTATTCGTTACAGATCATTAACAGTCACATTTAACAGTTAGATACTGAAAACGTTTCAATATCTACCCCTCTTATAAGATCCACTGATAAGTTATTTTATTCATAACCAAAACCACACGCCAGTCAAAATTACCACTTAACTAATATAACTTCGCACCTCAATAATAAGAAAATGGAATGTTGGAGCTACCTTTGAACATTCCCTAACTCTCAACTTTTCAATCAGTACACTATAATGCGGTTTGCTGTTCCTCCGACTGCCTTTTTAACTCGACCGCGCACTCTGCCGGTTCGCAGTAATTTTACTCACTCATTCAATGAACTTTACAATTACAAAGTGAGTAATTTTAGTTAAGTTCGCTTTGGCACTTGACTAAGTAAAGGCGAGCGGATTAAATCAAGAGAAAATGGAATTCAGTTTTATTTAATGAAGCAACTTGAATTTCACTATGCATGTATATAGTTTCAAAAATGAAATTTTCTTTGAATTTCTACACACATCTGTAAAGTTTAAATAGTTTTCTATGTACACGAGATGTGCTAAAACTTAATATTAAATTCATCTTTCAGCCACGTAAAACATGACCACTTCAAAGAAAAAGGTTATTTATTAGCATTAGTCCTTCGCCATTTCTGTTAAAATTGTGCTGTCTGTGCATATTTTAGAATAGATACAGCTGACTGCTGAGTATGTTAAAACTAACGAGACTTATTAAAATAGCAGCCTTCTAGCAGTCGTAGTTATATTATTTTCTTTGTTATTGTGAACTTTAACACAGGTGTAGTTATAATAAAACTGATATACTTTGCTCATATTATTGTTACAATAACAAGCCCTTAAAAATGTTTGTGACATAAAGGCAACCTTAAAAGTTTATTTCAAAGTCGAATCCTTTGTTTAAATTAAAACATTTGACTTTTTAAAGTCACAACTTACGTAAGTAAATGGAACAAGGCGTTTTTTCTGTTCTGTGAATGGAACCCTAGAATAAGCATCTACAGATTGTCAATGTTGAGCTTCTTATGTTTTGAGCTGAGTTACATGATCACTGACAAATATGTACACTGCGCGACTGGACAGGTCCACGCAAATCTGTTTGGTTATTTCTTCAAAAGACCGTCTCAAACACTAATTTGTACAGTCATCATATGATCAAAACTCTTATTGCGTTGATAGATCTGAACAAGATAATGTCTGGACTTTAATAGAAATTTTTAACTCTGAGTTTGTTTCGGTTTTTCTTCTCAAAGTAATCTGACAGGATACACCAACTCCATATAATTTTAAAATATTATCTTATTGTAAACTCTCTAAAACGTCAAGAAAATTATATTTCAAAACTTTAAATTAAAGGCTGAATTTTCAATCATTACATAACATAAAACTGCAACATAAAACTGGCGGTTTAACATATTTTCCATACTAAAGTTTTCAAACAAAAATATTTTTATTCCTCAATTGAAACTAACTTACAGAAAACTTATTATCAAGATGCATCAAAGTTTCCGCCCTAAATCTACTATCGTAAAAGCAGGTATTAAACAGACCCTGAACTTTAGAACGTGTAGTAGAAGAGAGAATTGAAACGGTGAGCTCCTTGCTAGAACCGGTATGCCAATAAGAAGTAAACTCATTAGGCAAGTTTTTGCGGTGAACCTTGTTGGTGTCAGTACCTATAAATTATTTTATTAGCAGCGTGATTTATTTGCTATTGAACTTATTAAGGGCTTACAGGACTTAGGAGTCTCACCTGAAGGAATAATGTTGTTAGTAAAAGGAGAGGTTGAAGTTTGAATTTTAAGCGCAGTCTACTGTTTTCGTATTGGGGTTCCGTTGGTACGTTGAAGCCAACAGGATCGTATTACAGATACAAATGAATTGTCCTTTTCGACCATTGTAAAGGAATAACTTGATTGCCACAGGATACATGGCTCTGTCACGGAATTGGTTGAGTAACCTGAAAAAAATCATGTATTTAATCAACGTTTATGTACATATACACGTTTGTGTTCGTTTATGTAATTGCATATATATAGGTAGAATTAAATCAAATATATTAATTGCGCGAGCAGAAGAACTTTTCAAATATATGGAGGTTAGGACTTCAGTGACAAAAACTCCACTAAGTAATTGGTTTCCCGTTCTCGCTTATGCGACGAAACCCATAGTTCTGACTATATCTAATTCGATGCTCATTTTTCTCCAGCAGTCAGCAAATGTCTGACACTTAATAAACTTAGTAGAAAGTGCATTGACTTCTCCTGAATATATATTTTATAAGAAGAATCTATGTACATAATTTGGGGAGTGACAGTAATATTTTATAGACCATTGCATTCAACTCTAAAAGGATAGTCATTGACTTGCCAAAACCTCAAAACAATAGATAAAATAAACTTTATTATACAAATAAACTCACGCCCTTTACCCAAGGGGATATGCAGAAACTACAGAACGCTACCTGCTCTGATCCTTACATTAATTAGCTATACGCATAATAAAAGTATTCCCAAAACGTTTGGTGCATATTAGTGGGATGTCCACCATGTACCGATGACGCATCGTCGTACGTCTTGTAGTTCTATGAAGGAACGGGCTAGGAGGAATTAGTTCATGCAATTCCATCGCACACTCCATGAAATGTCACCGATAAAAAAAAAGTTAAATATTAAAATCAAAAACCCGACTGCTTAAGAAGCGAACTAAAAAGACGTAAACAAGAAGAAAATCAGGTTATTGGACGATTTGCCCGAATTTAACTCGCCCGAATGGGGTGAATCGACCACTATTAAAAATATTCATTTTTCTGTGTCGATTTGCCCGAAGTTAATTTATCAGTGGGCAAATCGACCACTCCAAAATGATATAGTAGGTGATTCGCACAAATTTTATTTTAGAGACAAAGACAATAAATAAAAAAGTACAATCGTGCTCACCCGTCTCGGAAATAAACGAAGTTAATAAATATTTTACTAGAAACTAGGCAAGCAATTCATTAAACAAGTAATTACCACTTAAAACGTGGAGATATGCCAGTTAGATAAGACATTTATACTCAAACTACCAGGAGGCCAGAATCATAAAGAAGTATTTGCAGGGCTAGAATCATTAGCGGTAGAGACTAACTACTATGACTTCAGAATCGAAAATCACCCGGTACTCTTTTTACCACATGATTCTTTTGATTCATTGGCGATAAAACACTAAGAGGAAGACAGCAATATTCGATACAAAAAAAATAAAGAGAAAGCTCTATACGCTATCAGGTCATTTCGGTACCGGTAAAGACTAACTTAAGTACCAGGAGATTATAATCATGAGGAAGCTAGGCTGATATATAATATAATCATGAGCGGTAAAAAGAGTACCGGGCGATTTTCGCTAGTTGTTACAATACAATATGATGCATACAAATGTCAAAGTGAATTTTACTTAACGGTTTTTGTCCGTGCACATAAATTAAAGGACACGGATGGAAAAATAAATCCGATTTTTAGGATAATATTTAAACCACCCACGATAACTCAAAAAGGGCCTGTGATTGGGCAATCTCCTTTTAGCTTGTTTTTAAGTTTTAATTTAAGTATGTACTCACTTCTATCGGTGCGTACTATTGCACCGAATTAAAGCTTTGGGTATTCCCAAAGCTTTAAATTTTTACTATTTAATCTCTCTAAATTCTAATACTTTTTTGCAATTTCAATATGAAAATAAAGAAACTTGTTCGGTTAATTACATTTACATAATTAGAAAGTGTTTTTATTCTCCTGAGAACTTTAAAAACCTTTAAGCGCTGGCTCTATCACCGTTTTATTCGTGTTCAAGAATTTTTCAAAGCTTGATTGCCTTACTTTGCAGTCCAATTTGGTTATAAAATAAATTAACAGAATTTTTAGAGTAGTAAATATTTGTTGGGTAAAAGGTATATAAATCGTTAATTTTATTCCTGAAAAATGTGCATTCTAATAAAGAAAGCTTCGAGATAGCGATGACAAAAATGTATGGGATTGTCAAGCGCTATTGAAATATCATGTGATTGTCAAGATTTAATTAAATGTATGTGATTGTCAATCGCAATTGAAATGTCATGGGATTGTAAAGCGCAATTGAAATGTCATGCGATTGTAAAGCGCAATTGAAATGTCATATGATTGTCAAGCGCAATTGAAATGTCATGTGATTGTCAAGCGCAATTGAGATGTCATATGATTGTCAAGGGCTATTGACATGTCATGTGATTGTCAAACGATATTAAAATGTCATGTAATTTCCATTATATTTTTGCATTTCCACCTTCGCCATCGCTGACATCGAGTGACACTTGTCTAAATTCTCAGACTGTCGGCGACCGACGTTCTTATTCAAATTCAATTTACTGCATCCATAATGTATATACAGGTGATAAATATAAGTAACATAAACAAGCTTTCATTTAACTTGCAATGTATGTATGTATTTAAGTGTGTTTGGGTCAAATCTTGCAAGTGAATTTTAAAGCAGTTATCCTCAACCGATTAAGATGAATTTTTGGATACAGGATTAGTTTGGATGACAATGCATGGTTAGTTAAGTGTCATCATTCTAAATCCAATATGGCGGACGGCCCAAGATGGCGGACTAGTTATTTTTTGTACATTGCCATGTTATGGGTATCAAATGAAAGGGTTTTCTGTGAAGAATACGAAAAAAGCTTGTTTAAAAAAGATTTTTAATGAATAATATTATTATTAAAAAAACTTTGCCTCTTACTAGGCAAATCTCCGGTACCGTGGGTGCGACAAACATTTAAATTCACATACAAGCCGTATTCAATGATCAAAGACTTCCAAGTAAACCATAGGAGATTTGAACCTGTGGAAAAATGCTCACTAGGTTGTAAACACAGACATTAGTAATAACTAGATGACGCGAATGTTTGTACTTCGTGTGTCAAAAGCATAGATTTATTATATCTATGGTCCAAGTAAACCACAGAAGATTTGAACCTGTGGAAAAATGCTCACTCTAATGTAAATACAGTCATACATCTAATAGATGTCGCGAATGTATGTACTTCGTATGTCAAAAGCATAAATTTACTATATCTATGGTCAAAAGGGAGAGCAATGCTGTTCCTTTGACGCTGTTTCATTGAGCACCGGATATCAACAGAAGTCTAGAAAAATAACTTATTGTGTCCTATTGAGTTGTTAAATCTACAAAAACAGAGTTGACCGAGGCAATGGAAACAATTACTTTCATCGACATCCTACCTACAAGCACTAAACGTTTTGGGAATACTTTTATTATGCGTACAACAGAGTCTGTGTTGCCCGATAGCTACAATCTAGCGGTCTTCAAGTCAAGATTGAATAGGTTACTTCTAGGCAAGTATGCTTCATCGTCGACGACATCATCGCTTACCATCAGGTGAGATAGTAGTAAAGAGGAAGACTATTGTAAAAAGTAAAGTTCTTAATTTGTGTGTGAAAAAAGTGGCATATTTAGTATTCATAGAGATTGAGGAACTTGCGTTATCTAGTTAGATTTATGTCTTTGGTACACAACCAATGTATGTGTAAGAGGGTAAGAGTTAAATATGTATGTGTAGGAGTGTTAGTGAGAGGACACAGGACTGCACACAGGATGAACAACTTGATATTGCTGGACCTCAAAATTTAAAAAAGTTAATAAAAAAATCAAAATACTCGACTGCTTAAAAAGCGAACTAAAAAGACGTGAACAAGAAGAAAATCATGCTGTGCAGTCGGAGGATACATATTCGCGAGCTGGCTGACCAAAACCAGATTTAAATATATAAGTGTTATATATTTTTGAAATCACCTCTTGAAACCCTTTATATTGATACCCCACACGATAGTTTTGGAAGAAAAAAAATATTTGGCCCCCCACAATATGGCGCCCAAGAACCGCCATTTTCCAATTTTAAGCCTATGACACTCGCAAGGTTAAGACGAATCGATTGACGTATGAATCATCAAAATCGATCAACCCGTTTGGTCTCTGGAACGCCACATAGGAACAAACATACATACATACATACATAGACTGATAAACACATTACCCTCGTTCGGCAGTCGGGTAAAAAAGGCCAGGATTGTCGAATGTGTGCCTCCGCAAGTTATTTGAAATCTATGACCATATTGCCCGTAAACCTGGCGACAATTTATTAATAATAATAACTGGTAATTGGCACTGGCAATGTCGAGGGTAAACGGCCTAGACCCAGATGTCATATACGCTGGTCAGACCAAATCCGAGCCTCGCTATATTATATATGAACAAATTTACAATTATTTGACAAAATTTAACCTACTTTGTGACGAACAAAAAGGTTTCCGTAAAGATAAAAACATCAATATGGCTATTTTCGATTTATTAAAAACTATAATGGTGAACGTAGATAACAAAACACCAGTTTGCGCCATTTTCACGGATATGACAAAGGCCTTTGACTACGTAGATCATGAGACACTTATAAACAAACTTCAAGCTTACGGAATTCGAGGAAATGCATTAAATTTAATTAAATCCTATCTTACTGGTCGTATGCAGTATACTGAAATTTCTGATATTTGTTTGAATACAAAACGTGAAATAAAATTCAGATCTTCTTATAGAAACATTAAATATGGCGTCCCTCAAGGAAGCGTTCTCGGTCCGCCTTTATTCTTAATTTATATCAACGACCTTCCACTTCAAATAGACCATCCAATCATATTGTTTGCTGATGACAGTACAGCACTAGTTAAATGCACAATTAAAGAAAACTATGAAAATGATATTAACAACACTCTTAAATCTATAGTAAACTGGCTTGATTACAATAATTTAAAAATAAATATACAAAAAACTAATATCATGCATTTCTACCAACGAATTAATCCCAAAGACTTAAACGTCAATTATAATGGTCATAAGATTGAAAATGTTAAGGTAGCTAAATTTTTGGGAATATTAATTGACAATCAATTAACATGGAAATCTCAAGCTGAATATATTTGTAAAAAGTTAAGTACTTTCGCCTATATGTTATACAACCTATCTAAAAAAGTTAATACCAATACAGTCCTTGTTGCTTACCATGGCCTCGTTATTTCAACGTTGAGGTTTGGCATCATATTCTGGGGTAATAGTAGTGAAAGAGAAAACATTTTCAAGGCCCAAAAACGATGTGTTAGGTCAATTTTTAACTTACATGTTACGGACAGCTGTGTTCCTATTTTCAAATTACATAAATTACTAACCTTCCCATGTCTGTACATTCTAGAAATGGCCATTTTTGTAAAAAGCAACCCGCATCTGTTTCCATCGTTACGTGAGATACGAAAGAGGACAAATTGTATGAGATCTCAATATCAAAATTTATTGCACACAGGTAGCTATAACACCACACTGTTAAAAAAAAGCGTTATGTGTATGGCGCCAAAGATATACAATAAGTTACCTGAAGTTATAAAAGAACAACCATTTAGAATATTCAAAAAGCGACTAACTGACTTATTGTTGCAAAAATGTTACTATTCTATATCCGATTTTTTGAATGATGACTTGTGATAGTATATAGGAACATATTTTCGTTTTTTTCTACGCTGATAACCTGCTATGTCATATGTATGTACCGGTGTCTACCCATAAATGTTTGCATGCCGAAAGGCAGGATGTACAAGGATTCTTGAACTTTTGTTAACATCTTATTGTAATACCTACATTCTATACAAATAAAAACTTCTTATTCTTATTCTCTTATTCTGAACATCAAAGCCTATCAAAGCCGTGCATGTTGCTGAGAATAGGAGCAGGTGGAGAAACATCATCAAAGATAAAGTTTTGAAACCATGATGTGGTCACGACCCTCCAGCATTGGGGAATCGAAGCAAGGAGGAGTAGTAGAAGAAGACAAGTAAGGTTGGTATCTATTATTGTTTCTTGTGTAGACACAACAAATGCAAAATACGCTGTAATCTAATAATTATAATTAATTCTCAAAATCAAAATAGTTTCACAAAGTTCCATAATAAATTCGCCGAAAAATCATGGGCTTTACCAAATAGGATTTTAATTAAACCTAAAAACTCAGGTACAGTGACGTGGGCCTGTTTAAAACTATTGTAGTGTTCAATTAAACTGAAACTAGGCAAATTTGGAGCAGCCAGTAGTATCGGCCGCGACTTACAAGTTGTGGGTCGTGGATTCGAACCCGGGCAGGCACTTTACTTTGTGTAAATCATTTCATCACCAGTGCTCTCAAAGGCTGATGATGATGAATCATTGAGGCAAAATTTATTGGATTTCAGTAAATATTTTAGTAATAATATTAACTATTATTTTATTAGTGGAAAAAAATTACTATATTTGAAAGATAATAAAACAAAAAAAATATATATTGTTATTTTGTTTGGGTGTTTCTGTTTATGGTAAACGTTTTCAAATGAATTTAGATGAACGTCGTTATTCTTTTTTATTTTATTTTTAAGTACCTACATACCTTTTTGCAGAATATCGCCAATATGGTGTGTTCAAAAAGGCTTCGCGGAAGACGAGTACGCCGCTATTATACATTCTTTACAAAAATCTCACCGGCTCTCAGACTTCAGTAAAGTGTGCTGACAATCCGTTTCTTTTTTTTTTAAATGCTCATGCACACTGCACTACCACAAGGAGATAGTGCAGTTATGTGGGTCTCCAACCCACTAAAACTCCACGGTGTCCTCCTGTAATAGCAGAGTCCTCCTGTAAGGCAGAATACAATAACTATTAGGCTTTAAGATCTTTCCTTGTTAAACTATGTATTTTCTGGCAAATAAATATTTTGATTTGATTTGATTTGATTTGTACCGCTTATGGCGGGAACACGGGCACGTGTTAGCACTCACCGCGAACCAGATGCGGCTGTCCGTCACCGGACCCTCTTCTGAGGAGTAACCCCATCACCGGCGCAACAGAACTCAATGTACGTCTTGACCACCCCAGGTACCAAACCGGTACATGTTCGCTAGACGACCCCGAATATGGCACCCTTGGTTCCCTTGAGAAGGTTCAAGGCCAATGGCCCCGCCACCTACCATTTTTCGGCCGCAGGGGATAGCGAGAGTGCCCTGCGGCCCCACCGCGTCCGCTATCAGACGGTGAACCCCGTCCAGGCCGTGCAAGGTTATAATTATCCATCGCAGTACCACAATACCGGCACTCCTCGCTCGCCGCGGTCTCCATCTCCCAGCCGCGATATCGTATGGGTTTAGGAGGTCCCATACGACATCGCAGCCCGCCTCAGTTGCAATGGCGCGCAGACGGCACAGCAACCTACTTGTTGGCTACTACGTCGTCGGCTTATCGCCAAAAGCTCTGACGAGCGGCCCCTCCTCGGTTTCCTCTTCGCTTTACCGTGGTTGACCAAGCCACGGCTAGTCACCCCCCCACCTCCCCCGCCTCGACAATTTGGGGAGCCACCGACGGGGAGCTGACAATCCCTAGCGTTATACAGATGACATCAAGCTCACTTAACCAGAGTTTTCACGTGAGAGTTTAAATAGTTCCTGCCTAATTGCATGATAAAAGATAAATTTTATTTCATAAATTACATTTTACATTCTGATCGTCCTTATTATTTCAAATAAGGTCAAACTAAATAAGATCAACGTTCTCACCACCGAGACGTACAAGATGGACGTATCTCATCAAATCGTCTACGAAGTGTTCCCTGACTGAGTGTTCACGCAATGCCAAGAGTAGTTAGGTTGGAGAAGTCCCGCAAAAGTTGCAAACAATCTTTCAGACGATCCATGACCACGACTATTCCACCAGGAGTGGAGAAGATTTAACAAATTTCTAAACTATTAATTGTTTTCAGAATCCAAAAAATTCTCACATTGATATTCTAGAAATATTTAAACAAAACAGTTGTCCAGTTTCAAAAAACGTAGTGTTTAAAAATTCATAACGCGTAGCTTTCATACATCGCAAAAGCAATGATTAAAACCCCGTCTGGTGTTATTACTGCTATTGTTCATTAATTGAGTTCTGTATTAACGACGCGGCAGTATTTTAATTATAGTTTTAATTCAAAGAGGACGGTCATCCCTCCGCCCTCTCCCTCAGGGTCCCTAGACATTATTATGACTACAATACGAATAAAATGGTGTTGGATGAATAATATTTACGATCTCTGGATAATTATTTTAATTTTGTTAATTGTTTTTCTTGCAGCTGCTTTATTTAAAGGTAATTTAATACTTTGGGCTCAATAGGTAATTTTGGTAGATATTATCTTATTGTTGCGAGTGCAAAGTCCCCGTTACGAGAAGCTATAAATTTTGTAAACACTGTCACGCGGCCCCAACACAACACAACAACAAACACAGAAGCGTTCCAGTACAACAAAACATTGAAAAACAGAGCTTAATATCGCTAAAATATAACCCGACCAAGTGAAATTGCTCGTTAGTTTTGTATTACACGTATGTTACTTTGAGTTGTTTGAATTTGGGATTACTTGTTGTTGATTAAATATATACAAAAAATATTTATTTAATCCGTCAGTTAGATAACCTAAAAATATTGGACACGTATTTTTAATTTTGCCACGTATACAAAAAAATACTACGATACAGTACGTTGAACATTTTGTACTGACAAAGTGACGTCACAAGCCCCCACTCCTGAACTTTAATGTGCTTTATCTTTGTCAGTTTTTCTTTATTTGATAAAGCAAATATTATTTGATAATCTCATTGACGAACTAAATAGAATCATCATTTTCTACCCAAAAAAATCCCTATTGTTGTTAAGTAATGTAGAAGTTATTTATTTACAAAATTTATAGCTTTTCATAACGTGGACTTTAGGTTATAAGAAGCACCTATACAGTCTATACAAACTGCAACCAGACAGAACAATTATCGAAAATTCATCGATGATATCATTCTGCCAAGCCTTCTTAACCGATTACAAAAAAAGTAGGAGGTTCTCAATTCGTAGGAATCTTTTTTTTAAATGTATGTTTCCCGATTACTCAAAAACACCCGATTTGAAAAATTATTTTGTTTGGAAGAGTATACTTTCCAGATGGTCCCATGGTGATCAAGTCAGAATCTGACGATGGGATCCCATGGAAATCAAGGTAACTCCTTAAATTTTATTGGCACATATATAGCAATTATGGTATTTTCATAAACATTGCAAGCATTTGCATTCAGAAAGTATTATTTGGTGACTACTGATGAAGTAGACCACAGGTGGCCACTGAAACTTGTCAATGATAAGTATGTTTTGGGTATAAGATATCTCTAATAGTTAAAATGACCGTGATGTAGCAAATATAAATGGTACCATCCAACTGATCTGGTGATGAAGCCGGCAGGTAGGCACCTGAACTCCGTAATAAAACAATGTATCCCAGTCCCGTTTAGGCTTGTTGGAATTGTTATGAGAAACTCTCTGGCTATATATGATTTTCGTGGTAACATACCAAAACTAAAAAGAGAAAAATAAAAAACTTATTAACAAAAAGTTAAACCGACTTTCAAAGCACTATAATAACTGCAAAAAATAATTTTATTTAGGAAATCGGTGTCAATAACAAAAAAAAATAGGAACCAACGACACCGACTGCCGAAAAGAAAGTAAATTTTTGCTTTGTATGGTTTTGCTTTGGAAGTAAGTTTAATTTTTGTGCTAAAAGTTTTTTATTTCAACTATGTTGGGGACGGCTTTCAATATAACCGGATGCAGTTGAGTACCATTGTTCACATGGAGCAACTGCCTATCTGACCTCCACAACCCAGTAGCTGGGTAACATGATACCCTTAACAGGCAAGACCGGTTTCAGATTTTTTTCTGACTACCCGTAATGATTGTCAAAGAAAGAAAGGTCTACAAATGACAGCCGAGACCATTTCCAAGGCACGGAGGAATCTCGGTATGTTTAGATAGTCACCCATCCACGGAATAACAAATTCATACATGTAATTCATGTGCTACCGAAATATCACAAAGTCGATCCCCAAACATTTTGGTATTTCCACGATCTCTGTAGCTGCCAGAATGTTGTTTCATCTTGTACCCAAGGCCAGGGAGATGATGATGATTATAACAAGCTTTTATTTAACTTGCAATGTGTTTATGTATGTGTGTATTCGTATCAAATCTTGCAACTGATTTTAAAGCAGTTATCCTCCACCGATTAAGATGAAATGTTTCCTACACGTTTAGTTTGGATGACAATGCATTGTTAGTTGAGTGATTTCATTCTAAATCCAATATGGCGGACGGCCCAAGATGGCGGTCTTGTTTTTTATTATGCACTGTCATGATATGGGTATCAAATGAAAGGGTTTGCCGAGAAGAATAGGGAAAAAGCTTGTTTTAAAAAATATATTTTATAGTGAATAATTTTATTTTACTTAGAAGAAATCAAGAGCTGGCTTTAAAACCGATCAAATGCGAGTCAGACTTTCGCAAGAAGGGTTCCGTACCATTATCGCAAAAAACGGCATAAAAGTCACGTTGGTTGTACGCGAGCCCCACTTAAATATTTATTTTATTCTGTTACTTGTTGTTATAGCGGCAACAGAAATACATCATCTGTGAAAATTTCAACTGTCTAGCTATCACGGTTCATGAGATACATCCTGGTGACAGACAGACGGACCGTGTAGTCTTAGTAATAGGGTCCCGTTTTTACCCTTTGGGTTCGGAACCCTAAAAAACAAATATACACACATGCAATTTACATTCTACCAATTTAAAAATCGAACATTACACAGACATTTCAAATACCGAAACCCGTCGACAGACAGGCAAAAACTTCAAAGTCCAGATTCCGATACCGACCCGATACAGGATATCTGAGATATCTCTAGAAAAACTCCCTCACATTGCCCGGGGAATCCAATAAGCCAACGCCAGACATTAAAATATTGAAAGGCGACGAAAACTTTTCTAATAAAAAACGGTCCATTTGTTAAAATGAAAAACGATTTCCACTTTGCGTCCCTGTCTAACTTCTAGGAAACTTGGGTAGAGAGCTTCCCTATGCTCATCAATTATCACCTCTATTGCCTTGTGATAGTGACTAGATTAGGAATCAAGACAAAGTAATCACTATTATCATGTGTTAGCTAGCTCTTCGACTAAGTTGTGAGTTGGAAACTAAATATTAGTTTACCTAGACGTTCGACTTGAATAATTCTAAATTTATTTTTATTAAAACTCTAGTTTTTAGGGTTCCGTACCCAAAGAGTAAAAACGGGACCCTATTACTGAGACTCCGCGGTCCGTCTGTCTGTCTGTCTGTCTGTCTGTCACCAGCCTGTATCTCATGAACCGTGATAGCTAGACAGTTGAAATTTTCACAGATGATGTATTTATATTGCCGCTATAACAACAAATACTAAAAACAGAATAAAATAAATATTTGAATTGGGCTCCCATACAACAAACGTGATTTTTGTGCCGATTTTTGCAATAATGGTACGGAACCCTTCGTGCGCGAGTTCAACTCGCACGTGACCGGTTTTTATTTCTTATACTTTCTTGACGTGATTACAAGTTAACAATCAATCATTTTCTGTAACTTCTTAAATGTCTGAAAATTCATCATCATCTGCCTAGCCTTTTTCCCAATTATTTTTGGGGTTGGCTTCCAGTCTAACCGGATTCAGCTGAGTACCAGTGTTTTACATGGAGCGACTGCCTATCTGACCTCCACAACCCAGTAACTGGGTAACACGATACCCCTTGGCAAGACTGGTGTCAGATCTCAGGCTTCTGACTACCCGTAACGACTGTCAAAGATCTTCAAATGACAGCCGGGACCAACGGCTTAACGTGCTTTCCGAGGCACGGAGGAAACTCGGTATGATGAAATATGGTCACCCATCCACGGACCGACCTCGTCAAGCGTTGCTTAACCTTGAAGATCGATTCGTGCGGCTGTTATTATTTAGCCACGAGCTCCTCAAATGTCTGAAAATTATGTTACAAAAAAACTTAAGATTGAGTAGCAAGAGAGTAAATGAACAAAAATACGTTAAAAGATTAAAAAAAAAATCTTTATTCTTTTCATTTTCTAAAATATCATTCAGTTGACCTGAGTTGGTAACCCTTTTGGTATGGGCACGCTCAGCCAAATTTGTCTCTATATTTTTTTTATCTATGTTTGTTGTCTCTGTTGAATACATGTTTTTCAATTACTTTCTTCAAGATATATTTAATCTATTCAGTTACCAAATTAAGATCTCACAACTCACATATTATTTAGGGTCCCTTTGGGTAAAAACGGGACCCTATTACTAAGACTCCGCGGTCCGTCTGTTTGTCTGGCTGTCTGTCTGTCCGTCTGTCACCAGTCTCATGAACTGTGATAGCTAGGCAGTCGAAATTTTAACAGATGATGTATTTCTGTTGCCGCTGTAACAACAAATACTAAAAACAGTAAAAAAAATATTTAAGTGGGGCTCCCATAGAACAAACGTGATTTTTGCCGTTATTTGTAATAATCGTACGGAACCGGGAGCAGTGGTGGCCCATTGGTATCGGCCGCGACTTACAAGTTGTAGGTCGTGGGTTCGAGCCCAGGCAGGTGCTTTACTTTGTGTAAATTATTTCATGACCACTGCTCTCAAAACGGTGAAGGAAAACATCGTGAGGAAACCGGCATTTCCTAGAACCAAAAAATTCGACGACATGTTACATCCACCAACCCGCACTGGGCCCGCGTGGTGGATTACGGCCCATTCCCTCCAAAGTTGAATAATACTCTAAGGCCTCTTGCACGATAAACTTCACTTAGAGTTAATTGCTAAAACTAAGTTAATTTGGCAATATTGTTTGACAAATTGTCAATTTGACAATATTGTATAACAAATTGTCAATTGACAATATTGTTTGAAAAATTGTCAATTTGTCAAACAATATTGTCAAATTGACAATTTGGCCTCTTGTTAGCAACTAACTCTGAGAGATAAACCTGCTAGGTAATAAGACCTTCCTAGGCCCACTTGCACGAAAAACTTAATTCAGAGTTAGTTTCTAACAAGAGTTTGTCATAAAATATTGTAATAATAACCTCGTTTTAGTAACTAACTCTTTAAGTTTTTCGTGCAAGAGAGCCTTAGGATGTCTTATTACCTGGCAAGTTTGAGGAACAAAACTACTGCGTAATACAGAAACTTGCACTGCCCTACAATCCTCTTCTCCGAGCTATTATGCTTGAACAGATCGGAAGATGTGCTAAGCTCTTGTTTGGTAGTATATTAGCTATATTCTCTTCATGTGAGATGGAAGTGGACAAAAAAGGTAGGTATCCTAGGTTAGTATGAAATTGCCGATTTGTACTGAAAGATTGAAATTAGTTTTTTTTTAATCTAAAATATTTATTTAATCAAAGTAATTACCATTATTATCTATACATTGCTGCCATCTAATAGGAAGGTCATTTATGCCTTTGCCATAGAAGTCTGGTGATCTAGATTCGACAAACTGTGTGAAAGCATTTTGTACTGCCGCCTGAGAAGAAAACTTTTTATCACGTAGAAAATTGTCCAAATCACGAAAAAAATTTTAGTCTTCACTGCTAGTTTTGCTATCATTGTTCGGAGTTCGGCACAGTAGCCATCTGCCGTTATTGCTTGACCAGATCGGAGAAAGCTATAGTGAATAACACCATGCTGAGACCACCAAACAGTTACCATTACCTTTTTATTGGTAAGCGTTGCTTTAGGACACTGTTGCGGCATTTGACCTGGGGTCAGCCATAGCATTTTTCGCTTACGGTTATCGTAAAGAATCCATTTTTCGAAGTATCCATCTTTCTTGTCTAAGCTGAATAAAAAAAACAACTGAAAGTCGATAATCGAATGTTGCACATTTTTTAAAAGAAAGACTTCATAGGTACCATGTGAAAAAAGTTTCAGTCAAAAATCTTAAACCATGAAGGTTCTATATCAATTCGAAGTGCCTATAACAATAAAACGGCAATTTCATACTTTAACCCCTATTACGAGTATTAGGCCATTACCTATGAAATTGGCGTTATCCAAATTTCGAAAAAAATTGTAATTTGTTGGAGCAAAGTGGGGGGAGTACGGTGGATGTCTTAGACATTCCAATTGAAGCTCCTCTAATTTGGTAGCCGTCCGTTGTGCAGTGTGTGGTCTAGCGTTGTCCTGAAGCAGCAAGTAGCCTAGAGCGATTGACCAGCCTCGGCTGTTTAGCAGCTAGCTTTTCCATCATGATTTGCAGTTGCTAATAATAGATATCCGCCGTAATAGTCTGGCCAGATTTAAGAAAGCTGTAGTGAACAACACCGGCACTAGTCCACCAAACGCTCACAAGTAATTTTTTTTGAGTAAATTTTCGCTTGGGGCAGTATTTGGCTGGTTCGCCAGGGTTCAGCCATTGCGATGAGCGTTTCCGATTATTGTACAAGATCCACTTTTCATCACAGGTAATGATTCGATTTAAAATCTCTTCATTATTGTGCCGGTTGAGTAATGTATCGCAGCAGTTGACGCGCGTTTGTCGGTTTGCTGCACTCAATTCATGAGGTACCCATCTTTCAAGCATTTTCACCTTCCCAATTCGCTTCAAGTGGAATAAAATAGTTTTATTACTAACACTGCAGCCTGCAGCTAACTCGGACGTGGTTTGCGATGGATCCGCTTCCACAATAGCCTTCAATTCTTCATTTCATCACTTTGGTCCCCGGCCGTCCACGGGACTTGTTCTGCAGGTCGAAATTGCCAGAACGAAAACGTTGGAACCAAAAACGCACTGTGTTTTCTTTTGCGACACCGTCGCCATACACATCATTAATCCTTCGAGCCGTTTCTGCATCACTGGTGCCACGATGGAACTCGTACACGATGGTTTCTAAAAGTAACATTATCATTTTCATGCTTGATTTTTAATTCATCTTCTGTATTTTCAACCGTTTTTTTCTACCCGGCTGCAAGAAATGGGTTATGATTTTCGCGCGTATCTTGTATATATTTAATATTCTTTATTACCTCATTCATATCTTTCAAACCACTTGACGGATTTTTATAATTAGTCGTTATTTATAGTTTTGGTCCTGGCTGACCACTCGCGAATATGTATCCTCCGACTGCACAGCATGGTTTTCTTCTTGTTTACATCTTTGCAGTTGGGTTTTTTGATTTAATTAACTTTTTTACCCTATATCTATACGAGTACCAATAAATATTTATAACAATTTTTTTTTATCAGGAAGTACTAAGACAGACCATTCCAGACGTTTGCAACCACTTGTTTTCTTAAAAAACTTTTATCTTTAAGCCTCCACACCAACGTACGGAGCAAGAAGGCCAAAACTAGCTTCTCGGTTCCGATTCTTACTAAATTTTGCATGGTTACCAATTAGCAACGTCTTTCTGCTGGTCCATTACAATCATTGATAACCTCGTCTAGACGACAATGTCCTCCAAATAGCCCTTGTCTAGACAAAATTGCCCGCGAACATTCGTCTCGAGAATATCCTTTTTTTAGAATCATCTTCGCTGGATCAAGTGTCCTTATTAGCCCCTTGTGGGTAACCATACTTTAATGAACTGCTGAACGTGAACGATTGTTAAAAAAGTTAATATTTCTTTTGATTCTGAAGAATATGACAAATGGGGTACTGATATTTTCAACAATTGGCTGGCGTTATAAAGGTTATACCCCTCTGTAGAAATATATCCCCGTGTATTCATAAATGTTTCTACCAGCGATATATCCATATATATATCGCTGGTAAAAACATTTATGTGATTAATTGTCGTCGTTGTCACATTATGTGCACCGCGCTTGTCTGCGGGAGACTTTTTTTAATAGCCTAATTTCCAACTGCTGGTCAAAGGCCTGCTTTTCTCCTTCCTGTCTTGCGCAATCTCTGAGAAAATGGCTTGGCTACGAGAAATAGCAGATTTTTAATATTCTACCAAACAATCAACCTTTCAGGCAAAACCATTTCTAGAAAAACATGTTTGTTAGTTTACCAATCCCTTTAGTAATCATGTATCCCACCGCCATTGCTCGTACGAACCAGCCATAAGGATAAAGATACCTGTCAAAAGATTATATTCATTTACCCAATTTTGGGCGTATTTCTTCTACACGGCTTTCCCTATGAGGGAGAAAGAAATAAAATATAAAGTAATCATCCCCTAGTCCACACGGGCAGAGAACATTATTATAAATCTTGCGCCCTCTTCCGCACCGCTCCATCTTTGTTTCTGTCCCTTTACTTGAAAATTTCTTCGTGTATATTAAAGAAGTTTGTAAGAAATGAATAACTCAAAATGACAAAGTATCTAGTCGACCAATCACTATAGAGTTCACCTAGAATGTCTGACTGGACAAAATATATTTTAGAAAACGCAGTTTCCAAATAAATGTCTTCGTTTCAGCCGTTTTGTGATGCAGTGAACTGCAAAAGATGTTTTTGAAGTTTAAAAAGTGGAAGAATGAGCAATTCTTTAACTTTGTTTAACTTTTGTCTACGAATTGTATAGATAACAGAATATGTTTTATGACTAACGTCTGTTTTTACAATTCTATACTGTTAATGATAAGCAGATTCTAAATTTAAATTTTCTTTGGAGAATTTAAATTTAGAATGTAATTATCAGCGCCTAAACTAATAAAAATGGTTAAAAGTTTTTATAAATAGGGCCCATTTTGTTTGAACTTGGGTAGTTTAAAATTGCTTGCTTGCTTCTTTCTTTCTAAATTATATTTGTGTCAACATTTGCAGCAATTCATGATGATTCTATAGATTTTAAACAATTTATCAATTTGAACGACATTTAGATCAATGTTATACGGGTTATTGCCTCTGCACATTGTTATTTACTCAAGCTTAATCAAATAAAACCGAATATGACAATTAAGTTAACAATTTGTCACAAAATTTATCATGCAAATATATCGTGCAAAATCCATTTTATGAGAAAAAATATATTTGTTTTGCTCTGGTGGCTGTTAATCATAGAGGCTTTAAATCCATATATCATGGTGTTTTGACAAGCCCGTCGAAACAAATAACGGTTGAATGGGGCTTAGTAAAAAATATTAGTTTATTATGAAACCTTTTCCAATTTCATTTGTACTTATTTACTTTCGTGTAGATAAGAAACTTTAACCTAAGCCATAAATTGAAGCTGGTCAGCAATTTCCATAATCTTTATTCAATTTCGAATTGGAGATTTAATAAGTAAGATTAATCATATAATTACAAATTATTACGAAACTAATACTTAGAAATTTGGATTAAATCCCTCGAACAACTGTATACAAATAAATTACTTGCTCTCGAAACTTGAACGTATTATCCGAAAAACATACATATATTAATTTTTAATAAACTCTTTACTACAAATTCTTATTTTCGCCGTCATTTGCAAAGCTTGTTGTTACAGATTGTAGATAACGCGTCTGTAGCTATTGTGTATGAAGAATACTTTCATTACATGCCAAGCACGGTTTAGAGCAGGGGTGACAAACCTTTATTGATGACCGTGCCATTTTTTATAAAATTTTATCGAACTAGTGACCCACCCCTGCTTTGCCTGTTCCTATATTCATCTGAAAAACATATTGTACCTTCTTGTTCTTAGTGTGTCAATGACAAACAGACTCTTTTTAGTTAAATGGCTTGCCTGACCCAGAATTCAGCCACGGCAACGCCCTCCGCTATTGTACCTTACAACAGTTTTTTTTTTTTAAATAGATGTATTGGTTACAGAGATTAACCTACACCCCGAACAAACTTACTTATGAATTAGTAAAGATCATGACGTGTCGTCAAATAATGTTGACTTAATGATTTAACACGTTGGATAGAAAATAAAACTTTGTATATGCTAAAACTTTTAAAACTGCCACTGGTTCGCCATCCCTGTTATAGAGTGTCATCGATTCTAATTCTTATACGCAACAACTATAAAACTTGCGCTGACACGTATTTGGTATAGGCATTAAGTCCGCCTCTATACGTTTGTGTGCATAAAGTATTAAATAAATATTATGTCAAAATAATCGCCTGACGTGGCTTGAGTAATGGCTTCTGTTGTCGCTGCCAAAGTGTCGAGTCCGTACCCTGTGAAAAGCGCAAAAATTGATGACACATTATCCCACCTGTCTATAAATAAAGTACTAGAGCAATATAAGCTGAAGCAAGTATCACACAAAGTGCCAACACCTCACCACGATTCCTGACACTCGATTAAGCTTACAGCTCTCTCCAAGGAAATATCCTAGGAGACACTTCAGGACACAATTCATCCTCATATTATCTATCGTCCATTATTTTTGTGTCCGCAACATAAGCGGCCACTACATATTGCTAATAAATCTTTTTTATTATTCGTATGTTAAGTATTGTTATATATGTTTCTTAGAACGTCTTCTATCTAGAATTTATTAGTGTTAGTTCAACGTCACATTGAACTGTCCTCGGAGGTAAACATTATGTACTTACAAAAATTAACGCTTTTTTTTCAATGGGGGTAGGCAGAATCTACAGAACGCCACCTGCTTCGATCCCTATATACACATTTTGCTTCATTTTCGTTCATAAGCGCAGGTTATGAGTATTTATCGGTACTATACGCACCTGGCTTTTGTGAAGAATATCACAAATAAGGTGTTTCCACACACCTCTGCTTTGTTAGTACACCACCACCTTTAATATCTTTTGTTAGTCATGACCAAACCATCTAGACCACTGCTTCGGTGGCCCAGTGGTTACTGCCCCTACTTACGAGTCGTAGGTTGTGGGTTCGAACCCAGGCAGGCGTTTTACATTGTGCAATTTATTTCATTACTACTGTTCTCAAAACGACGAAGGAAATCATCATGAGGCAACCGGCATGCCCTAAATTTTAAATTTGAAGGTATGTGACATTCACCAACCCGAACTCGGTCCTCGTAGTAGCACGCCCACTCCCTCTCACATAGAAGAAGCCTGTGTCCCAGCAGTGGGAATATTGTAGGCTGATAAAGCTATTATGCTAAACCACGGGGTCTCATTGCTAAGAAAGAAAATTTGGTTCAAATAAATCTCACTAGATGGCGCGATATGCACCTCCATCATAATCATAATCATAATCATTTATTGGCACTAATTAAAAATGGTTACATCAAAGTTTACACATTAGCACTAATTATCACTTATTTAAATTTGCAATTAGGTTGATGTGAAACTCCCTGACCCCCGTACTAGTTATAAACTGTATTACGGTGGGCCAGTTCAGTTATTGAATGTGTGTAAAATTAACATTTTCTGGAATTGAACACAACAATTGTATGTTCTTGTTTAATCAACTCTCCTAAGTACAAAATTATGGAATATTGGGCTCTTAATTCATATTTCAAAGATTATTAGACGGCTCATTTAAAATTGATGCCAATAGATGGCGCATTTTACATTCCTGAGGCATTCCATTCGATTGTTAAAGTTTGCATTTTAACACATTTTGGTGCAAAAAAAACTGTAAAAACGTGCAAATAAATACTAGAAAACAAACCTTCACTGTATTTAAAGAAAAAAATATTCACGAACCTAGTAAACCCTTTTACTTGCAAGTCGCTGCTAACACCATCTATCTATCACCGTTAAACAGAACCGAATGCGTTCGATTTACAAAAAATTGTCATATTAAGCAGACGAAAAACGCTAGTTACGTCGGCACGGTTTCTTTGTATGGGATGAGGTATCTGTATGCTAGTATTATATTATCTGTGGCTAAACCATCTAAGCATACTTGTATAAAGCGCAAGTTCGGACATGCATTGAGTACTGCTCTCACCTCTGGGACGGTTCTGCCAAATATCAACTTGATGCACTTAATTTAACTCGATTGACAAACGGACCAAGAGGCTTATTGGCAACGATGCATTAGTCGCCTCAAAGCTTCAGACACTTGAACATCGACACCAAGTAGCCAGTCTGTCGGTTTTTTATCGGTAATGTTTCGGGGAGTGTGCGATGGAACTGCACAATTTGATTCCGCCTAGCCCTTTCCATCACCGGAAAAGAAGACGTACGGCAATGCGCCACCGGTACATGGTGGACATCCCACCTATACGTACAAAGCGTTTTGCGAATACTTTCATTGTACGCACAGCTAAGTGGAAAGTGGAATTCCCTGCCGTAGTCTTTGTTTCCTGATAGCTACAACCTTGGGGTCTTTAAGTCAAGAGTGAATAGGTTACTTCTAGGCAAGCGTGCTTCACCGTCGACCACATCATCACTTACCATCAGGAAAGATAGTGGTCAAACGCGAGCATATCGATAAAAAAAAATATACTTTGCATTCTTAGATAACTGGCAAAATGTGAGTATATTATATGTACACCTCTACCTAACTAATTTAGGCAAGAACCATTTCATGCTATTTCTGCAGCACATCAATTCCGAGATTTTCTTTTACGCAGACGTGCAAAACCCTTGCACGACGGATGTTCAGAAACAAAGAAAAACACATCCATTCTTCATTAGCGGATTGTTACTGATCTAGTTTGTTATTCGGTATTTTTCCACACGACTGTCGTTAATAGACTTTGTGTTATTAAAGTAATTTAATTTAGAAGATATTCCCCCAATTTCTGAATAAGGAATTCGAACTTTTCAATATATAGCTACTTAAATTACACCTATTTTAGTAGTTATTTTGTTAGTTTTTTTAACTAATAGTTTCATTTTTATTATTAAACAATGCACACTGCCATGTTGTCTCTTCACCACCCTTGGTTGACTGGTAGATAATGCCTAAGGCATTAAGTCCGCCTTTGTACCTTTTGTGCATGAAGTCTAAATAAAGAAACTTTTGTATTTATCAAATTCTACTTTGGCTTAAAAACCTATCAAAGTAAGTAGGTTTTAACATGTTCTTGACTCAAGATACTCAAGATACTTACTCAATTCAGAAACAAGCTTAATGTGTTGAGTTTATTTTACCCGATTGCGAGAGGGTAATATTTATCGAGCGTATGAATGTGTCGCAGGTAATGACAAAATCAGATTTTTGATTAAAAACCTAGGCTTAAAAATTGGAACCTTCACAATATAGCACCCAAAATCTGCCATGTAACTTTTTTTTAACATCACGTATCTAAAAACACTTGGGTGGTCAAGACCTATCTAAAGTTCATTTATATGTTTTTGTCTTATCAGTTTTATTTTTATTATTAAGTCGTGATGCTCTTGACGCGCTCGATCTCACCTGATGTCAAGCGACGAATTATGTCTATGATGAAACGAGCGAGCCTCGAAGGTATCTGTTAACTCTTGCTTTAAAATTTGATGAGTTAAAGGTAACTACAATAAAGAAACCCGGCCCTTCGAAAATGTATAGACCGATCACATAAACATCAAGATCATAAATCCGTTTTTGATCTAGTAGTAAATACAGAATATACAAGGAGTGGTTCTTATCAAGCTGCCTTAATCTCCATTGTAATATATTTAATTCCTTGGCTATTTTCGGCGTGGTGAAAGCACTCATAAAATGTAAACAGCTTGTACTATGGAAATAAAAAAAATGGTCCATTACATTTATTTATATTCACATAACTGGACTAAATATACGGCACAGTTGATTTTCTTAATTGATCCCACTGTACATTTTTTTGTTACATTATTGTGAAAGCACATCTCATTAATGACTAGGTAGGCAACACACTTCCTTCCAAAAAGCCAATCAATAATATTTAAAATAACTCTGTAAGTTGAGTGTAATTGTCCCATATGGACATCTTGGCACGGCCGGTTTGCCCTCTGCGCCTTGGATATGAACTAACAATTCAGTGTTCAAGATGTTACCACCTTTACCACTGTAAGTACAAGTTGTTACTCGGAGTAACAACTTTGCTCACTCTTTCATCTTACGTTTCTTTCATTCACAACAAATGAGAAAAAAAAGAAAGTGTGGCTAACTATTCAACAAAATATCTATAAATGGGTGCACAAATTGTTTTACTCCGTGCTCGCTTCCCTCGCTGATATCTTGGTCTGCTTTGTTGCTCCGGGCCCCCTTAATGCTTAGTCCGCCACAGATTTTTCAAACAGTATATGTAGTAGTAGTAACCTGTCAGAGTCGCAAAAATAATCTATTGGTACCTAGTACTTCCTCAAACTGTTCTGCAAGTTTCTATAAAGTAATCAACTACTTAATAGTTTTCACGAAAAGCAACTGGGTGGAATGAAAGAACACGAAAGTTTTGTGTTTGGAGGGGCGCCACTTTAAAATCTCGCACCGCCTAAAATTTTTGTTAGGATCGCCACTGGTTACTCCAACAAAACTCACAGTAAAGCTTTAATTGCATGAAAATTAAAACAAGCTGCACACTAGCTAGTGCAGTGATGGTTAAAGTTACAACTACAGTTGAACTAAAGACATTAGTAGACTACATAGAACCACTTATGCATTTATAGCTGAATCGCTGCAAGGAATTAATTTACTTGGAACTAGATAGCAGAACTGGCATTAAGGTTATTAAGGCAAAACTTTGATTTTACTCAGCTTATTATGACAACAATCCTTTTAAATATGGAGAGCCCACCAATCGCAGCGTAGCTTTTAGGTAGTTGTAAGAGATAATCACAAGGCCGAAAACCTGACAATCAGACTTGCCAAGAGATATCGTGCTTCTGCTAACTCCACAACTCTGTTCCTGGTTTATGGAGGTCGGAAAGACGGTTGCTCCATATTAATTACTGGTATTCAGCTGATGACGATGGTGATGGATACAAGTTTTTCTCAAGTAACCGTACCAATCAATGCACTTCTTCTATTGCATTGCACTGCAAGGGCGTCTCCAAATTCACTACAATACCCACTTCTCTGTCATTCGCTGTGCATGGATGTTTCTTTTTTGCTAGCCTGCCCTGTCCCACTCCTGGGCAGTGGCCGCCGCCCACTCCTCCTTTCACGAGTCTGCGCTTTCTTCTAATGCATTAGATTTTTTTAAGCTATTGCATAGCTTTTATTGCGGGCTTTGAGCGCGGCGACCGAATCAAGAAATTCCGTAACGAAAAAATGCCGTAACGAAAATAATCCAGACACCCCGAGCTGCTCCGAAATCGGACGATGGATTTCGAGTGTGTGAGCGGGTGAGGGGGGAGGGGGAGGGGGAGGGGTAGGAGGGGTTTGTTGCGCGATTTTATAGAAGTTTCATTTTGATATTTTTAGACTGAAGCAAAAAAATTTTTGCGTGGGGAAGGTAAAGAGTTAACGGGGGAGGGTGGGAGGGTTTATGCTATCTTGTTCTCCGGCCTGAAGTGACGGAGGCAAAATTATTCTTAGAATTGAGCTAGCTCCAGCCGTTTCCAAGATATGGGACTTTTTAGTTTTTTATGATTTGGTCGCCGGTTCGTTCTTGGTGGCGGCTCGAGATCGGTTCTAGAAAAGTGTCGGCTTGGGTCGTCCTGTGATGTAGGATTTTGTACGTCTGGCGTTTAATAATATTGGTATTCAAAGAAAACGACCTTATGCCCCTAAGAATACGGGTCACTTTTGCGTGGCAATTAAAAGTGGCCTTATGCCAATGGTAATAAGGGTCACTCAGAATTTTGTGCCGCGTTTTCCAGTTCGGAGGTTCGGTTCCGCTTCGAAGTTTTTATTTTTGCTGACTGTATGATAATGTGTAATTATGCTCAAAATAAAATTAAATGGGGGGGATCTGGAGGAGGTGTTTTGGGGCCTCGGCACATACACTAGTAAACTAGTGTATGTAGGTCGGCCTCAAAATCGGGCTATCTCACTCCGTTTCCCGAGTTATTTGTGTTTTTGTAATTTGGAGGTTGAATTTCGCTTGGCAAAAGAAGTTTTTACAACTGATGGATGAATAATGACGTGTATGTTAACATTTTAATTTAGATAGGGGGTTTCCCGAAAAGGTATCCTGAGGGCTCGGTACATATACTAGTTTACTTATTTACTAGTGTATGTAGGTCGGCCTCAAAATCGGGCTACCTCGCTCCGTTTCCGAGATATTTGTGTTTTTGTAATCTGGAGGTTGAATTTCGCGTGGCAAAAGAAGTTTTTATAACTGATGGATGAACATTGTTTAATTGAGATTTAGCATAAATAAAAAATAAATAATTATAATTGCATAAGTTGATAAAAAATTCTATGCAATAGCTTTACCGCGGCAGTCCCCGAGTGCCACACTTCTTTTTTTCTTGCGCCTCCAGCCAGGCACAAAAAGCTAAACCTAAGCGACCATGATCGAGATAGGGCTGGATCATGATTAAGTGATTCTACCATCCGTTCGGCAAATACCTACGTGGAGAAGAATGGACAAATAACGCATTTGCAAAAAATTGTAATTAATATAGTTTTCTTCAGCATGTCTGTAGCTAGAATAATCTTGCCCGCACTTCCATTTAAATAACACGACAACTCTTTTTCGTTAATTACCTTTCGCTAACTCCTTTCACACGTTTGAACCTTTTCTTCCTTTTAAAAACAATGCATAAAGGCTTTATTCGTCAAATAACAATGGTGTCTGCTCCTTCCTAATTTGAATGGAGAGCGATTCAAGGCAATGTTTTAGGCCGCTCGTTCCAACCGAGTAATGTACTAGCCTCTCAGAATTTAGATAGCCAGAAGGAAGCTTGTTGAAGGAATTTTCTTAAAATTTGATGAAATAAGGAAAATTGAAGTAGACAAAAATTTTCTTTTAAGATATTGTCAATGGAATTTCTAAACCTTGATACCCGTATTTTTAATATGGGTGTGTAATTAATTTGATTATCAATGAAGTATTAGCAGTAAGGCTGAAAATTAGTTGAAAGCCTACACGGTTTTCTGAAGAATTATTACTCCTCATAGGTAATGTATCTTGCACGGTGCAACCAAATGGCAGGTAAACAATTCTTATTTACTTCAGACCTTGCAATGAAAAGTAGTTTTCTGTAAATAATCTTCCAAAGAAAAAAAAAAGTGTTTTCGAACAAATTCGCTTTAATTAATCAAAAACGCAATAAAACAATGCATTTCATTACTTTACTAAAAGTTTTATACCTTCATGCATATTCTTGTGAAATGTGAAGTTTTCATTTTTATTACGTGTCATGTCCATTTACGTCTCAAACTGAGCATAATGAGTGACGTCATATTTTTATGTATAAAATTATTTCCGGAAGTTTTCTCATGAAAAATCCATCATGGTGCACGATATCATAAATCTTGCCTCTATCATCGAAAATATATAAAATCGTTGAGAGAATCCAGCACAAAATCGGTTTGAAATAGCGATGTAAAACTTGTTATGTCAATAAATAAAAGTTTGCAGTCACTGGGGGATTCATACAATATTGGAAAGATGGAACAATATTTATAGCATATACAAATATTGTCCTGATGGAGCAATCAACTTCACGAATGTGAACAAAGCGAGGTCAATTCCATTGGCCAAAAGGTATTACAATCTCTACAAAAAATAATAATCAATGATGTTGAACCTAGATGGATGGATGGATTGTGTGAAAAATGATGTGCAAGAAAAGGAAGTGAATAATAGTGTGACGGTCGAAGGAGTGTAGTAGTGGAGACAGTGGAAGAAGAAAACGTAATGAGCCGAGCCAAAGTAACATGGACGCGGACAGAAAAATGATGATGACATTAAGCAAAGATTTCCATGAAAACTTAATGAAAAAAGGTTTGGGCCTTATAATACACTAAAATATTATGTAAAAACCTTGATATATAAGGTAAAATAATGAAGTCTAATAATAATTTCGTAAGGATGCTCAGTATTAGTGACTTCACAAAATTAAGCAAAATTAAATATTTTTAATAAGATTTTCATTGAAGAGATGTAAACTACAAACTACCAATGTATCGTTAATACCTACGTACGCGCGGCAAGCAGGTCGTTGAATCGCTTGCCACGCAAACAGATGAAGGTAGTACCGTTTACACATACAATCATTGCATAATTATCTTTGTAACGATTGCTTTTTTTTTCTTTCGTGATTACTTTTAAATATTATATTACACAACTCCTTAAATTTCTTAGAGTAAATTTTTTCCGAACCAAAATATCAAAATCAAATGTTTTTTTATTTCACATAGGCCCACATGGCCACTTATAAAACGTCGAAAAATGGTGCATTTTGACACCTTATATAAAGAACCCTTAGAGAAGCTTTAGACAATAGATATATGATGGATACATATGGGTGGTACTGTACCGAAAGGATTGTAGATATTATTAATAGAAGTAATTTTGGAAGATATTTGTGAACATAACACAAACTTATGAGAATAAAAAACCGGCCAAGTGCGTTTTAGTTTTATTATTCTCTTATTTTAGAAGTTACAGGGGGGGGGGACATATTTTACCAGTGTCTCTCGCGCAAACTATTCAGTTTAGAAAAAAATTCGAAGAAAATCGCGAGCAATGAAAAAGTTCCAGTGACATAGCACCAAATTACTCCTAAACGGAAAAGGCTAGCTTAATGACGCCGTCTGCAATATTGAAATACATTTAACAGCGCATCAGAATATTACCAACTAAAAACGTGAATATTGTGTTCAAATTTTTAATTAAATGTTTGAAAAAATTTAATTTATTTTTCATTCATTTTGTGGGTGGAACTTTTTCATTGCTCGGCAGTTTATTAGTAACCTCAATATCATTTTTGAAGACCTATCCATAGATACCCCACACGAAAGGGTTTGAAGATTTTTTTTTGTTTCTGTTCTAAATACGGGGAACTCCCAATTTTTTTTCTTTTTTTGTGTGAAAATCTTAATGCGGTTCACAGAATACGTCTACTTACCAAGTTTCAACAGCATAGTTCTTATAGTTTCGAAAAAAAGTGCTGGACGGACAGACAAACAGACAGACATGACGAATCCATAAGGTTTCCGTTTTTTGCAATTCGGCTACGGAACCCTAAAATGAGTGTGGAAATCGTTTGTCGTGGTATGGCATTTTGTCCCGAGAAATCAGGTAAATGTCATGAGGAAAGTTTTTAGCATCAGTATGGATGGCAATAAGAGGAAGACTAAAAAAACCGGCCAAGTGCGAGTCGGACTCGCACACGAAGGGTTCCGTACCATTGTCGCAAAACACTGCAAAAAAATCACGTTTGTTGTATGGGACCCCCCCCTTAATTTATTTTATTTTAATTTAATAATTATTATTTTTTGAAGAGAATATACAACTAAATATTCTGTGAATATTTTAAGCGTCTACCTGTTGCCGTTATTAATATCGAGCAAAAAACGGTAAAAATATCACGTTTGTTGTATGGGAGCCCCCCTTAAATAGTAATTTTATACTGTTTTTAGTATTTGTTGGTATAGCGGCAACAGGAATACATCATCTGTGAAAATTTCAACTGTCTAACTATCACGGTTCATGAGATACAGCCTGGTGACAGACAGACAGACGGACAGCGAAGTCTCAGTAATAGGGTCCCGTTTTTACCCATTGGGTACGGAACCCTAAAAATCGACAGATGGGTGGTGTGAAAGACGATATGACAAGTGTTTAATGAGATTTTGCCAACTCCTAAAAATAATTGAGATGAGAACAAGATAATATCAATGCCTCTAAAAGCAGATATATTTAGATCCCTCACATACATAAATGTTACATCAAAAACACAACCATAACGAAATCATCAAGTACCGTCACTAACAAATGTAGAACATAATAATATACAGAAGAGTAATAAAGTATCTGCACAAATATAACGTACCTCGGGGCGTTGTTACTTTTGTTATGATTCCTATAAATTTTATGGTTTTCGTCTGGCCCGCCAATTCTTGTTTTATATCCGTCCCGATATTTCCCGATGATAGCCGAAATACAATAAATCTGATAACTAACTGGCGATATTTTTCGTCCAATAGTCGGTGCGGTGCGTCCGACCCTTGTTTGCGAACGTTTACATAGTTTGCCTTATATTTTATGGCACACGAGATGTAGATTGGCAATTTGAATTTTGTTGGTTAAGGATTATTTTTTCTAGGGCTGTATTTTTTAAGAGTGCGTGGAAACGTTACGTTTTCCTGTTACAAATGACGATTTCTGAGCGCAATTTTTATTCGTTGTGTTTTTTATCAATCAAACAGAATGCACGCACTAAATCATTTATTTAGTGCGGGTATACAGAGCCAGATTTCCCCATAGGCCTACAAGGCCCCAGCCTAGGGGCTCATCCGGCCTAGGCGCCCCAGTCCCTGTGGCGGCGAGACCTGCATAAAATCTGCTCGAAAGCCTGGATTGCCTTGCCTTATCAAAAAACCTTATCGAAAATATTTGTTCAATAACTATACAATAATTTGCTATGGAATGATTAATGTAATGATTTCGAGATGGAGGGGCCTGCCCCTCCATCTCGAAATCAGGCACTTGGGCAATCAGGCATTTGGGGCCTGCCCCAAATGCCTGATATACACCCTGACATATGCCCGAGTGCCTAGGGGCCTTGGCCCTCTAAGTCCGGGCCTGCTGGTGTAATATGTCTTCTGCTATCCTACTTTTCTTTTAGTCGTCCTCTCAGTCGGTACTTATCTCCTATTTAGTCATAATCTTTTACAGTAAAATAATAAGTAGGATTAAAGAAATTACATCTTGATGTAAAAAACTATTGCAACAAATTTGTATCATTTACAACTTACAGCATTATTACAAGAATTAGAACATCACAAATATCCACAGCAGAGTTTGTAATTAAATTTAACGCCTTAATTAAACTTGATCTCATTAAATCAGGAGCAACATACTACGTAGCGGCTGACTGATGGTACGGGGTTGCTTCAGTAGTATAGTATGCAGTAGATTCTGAAGTCGGGAAACTTAAACGGGTAAAAGCCTCTAACAAATAGTTAGAAGCTTTACTTTGTACATTGAGAAAAGACAACAAACTTGATTTTAATAGCAATATGGATATCAACTCAACACTAAGTTATTTTTAGCTGTTAAAGACGAGGCAGATTGTAATTGGCAATTAGACATAAACAGTGTAGTCCAATGGATCAAATATAATAAACTTCATCTTAATGTTAACAAGTGCTATGTGATGAGTTGCAGCCGTGCGCGTGCTCAATCAGATCATCTGTACGAGATGGATTCGGAGGTAATACCACGCGTCACACAGGTGCGGGACCTGAGCGTGCAGATGGTTCCGCAAACATTTAGTTGCGGTGTGTGGCAGGGCTTTCAGAAATATTGGTTTCATTTTGAGACAATGCAAGGATTTTAGCGATACGGTGGCTGTTAAACTTTTGTATAATGCACAGGTACGGAGCGACCTGGAAACCAGTGCGATAATATGGAATCCTTATGAGGTAAAGGAAAGCCTCATGTTGGAAAAATACAAAACAAGTATGCGAGGTTTCTGTATTTGAAAGAATATGGGGTTTACCCTTTTTATCTCCTCATGTACCCGAGTCCTCGATATCTTTCATCCAGGTCCTCCCCCGCCCGCCACGCTCTGTTAAACGTATCGTTAGTTAGGACTAACTTACTTAAGTTTATCCCTGTGACACGAGTCATACGTTTGATAAATAATGTTTTAACGTTATCGGAAGATATATTTTGCAAAAACCTGCCGAGATTTGTCAAAGTAGCGCAAAATTTAATTGAAAAAAACTCTGACCCTTTTGAATAATGATAAAGGTATTGGAATGTCTTGTAACGATTGATGTATTGTAACGTTTTATATTTAAGTTATAATATCGCCTTGGAGGTGTTATGTTTAAATAAATAAACTATCTGTTTGTATTAAAAACACATTAAGACAGTAAAAATGTTCTGAGTACCACGATAAATTAAAATTTCCCAAACAAAACTCAACTGTTGGCTGGATTTAGGTTTAACATCAAAATAAAACACGAAAAAGCTTTTCATGTTTAGAAAATATTTTTACTTGACCCAAAACAAAGCTGCCCTAAATCAAGCAATTCTTCTAAGGTTCATCAATGCTTACAACCACCACGTAGACAACACTACGATCCAGTTGAAAAACAGAAACGTAACTTTATCGTGCAGAACAGAATGGCCTTGCTACATCAAGGAACATTGCATAGAAGCCTTGGTTTACTGATTAATGTTTCTGTACACCGGCCCTGGGTTGCGGTGACTGGCTTAAATCTTGAACTATTTGTTAGCCGAAACTAACACAGATCTCAAATGATATAGCTGCAACTATGTATTTGTAAATTCGAATCTCGAATTTCGAGCTCTGCTGTCTCTGAATGGATCTCCTTCTGTTTTCGAAGAAAATCTTGCAAGCGAATGATACCGTTCCGAAATTCCTAGATTTTTTATTCCAAATCAAATTTATGGGAGCAGATTTTTTTTCGGTTTTACTGAAAAAGTATACTCCGTACGAATATCGTATTTCTACAGTGATTTGTGAATAGGCACACGGCTGTTGGGCGCATTATGTAAATGTTCATATATTTTTTAACGTGATACTGATACGATGTTGATGTCTCTTATTTTATGGTTTGGTTACAAAGGTAGAGGAAAAACAAAGAATCAATTTATGTAACAAAGGATTTGGATAAGAATTATGGCTCGCGTGGGTAAATAGTTTGGTTGGCGGGTGTGGGGATGACCAGAAAGGAGGTGTATAGGGCAAATAGAGTCGTACAGAAAAAAAGAAGAAAAATTGTTGCGCCGACCAAAAATAAATTTCGTTAAGGGCACGAGTATGTTTAAGGTAAACTAAAGTATTAAAAGTACTCAAAAACCGATATTACAGAATCTAATACTCATAATCGTTTCCCATGATCGCTGGCTCGCTATTGGTTTAAAACCTCAAAGTTGTGGGCCTGTAAATGCCTGTAATTCCACCTGTCCTCGTCCTAAGCAGAGTTTGATGACAGTCGGGTTGTTTTACACGAAATTACGATGAATCTGTGAAGTTTCGGGTGGTGGATCTTAGTTGTATATACGGGGTGATATTTTGCAGGGCTAGTACAAAATAATTTTGATTAAAAGTGTCTTCTTCTTCCTCGTAACAAGAGTTAATGAATTTAATAGATATTATAGCTACAATAAATATGATGTAATTTTATGTCAATATGTAAGTCTCTGCTTGGTGGTCAAGTGTGTGGTAGTTTAAGTACTGAAAAAAACCCTCTGTAAAAAGTTAATAGATATTATAGCTACAATAAATATGATGTAATTTTATGTCAATATGTAAGTCTCTGCTTGGTGGTCAAGTGTGTGGTAGTTTAAGTACTGAAAAAAACCCTCTGTAAAAAATTAATAGATATTATAGCTACAATAAATATGATGTAATTTTATGTCAATATGTAAGTCTCTGCTTGGTGGTCAAGTGGTTTAAGTACTGAAAACCGTCTGTAAAAAATTCTTAACAACCTTTTTTTCTGCAACCTTCAATGCAAATTTAGATGCAAATTGAATCTTAATGATTTCTCTAAATTTCTTGTTCGTGACATTACTCTCCCGAATATTTCCACATTCTTGCTACGAATTAGTTCAGCGAGAATTTTAATATTATATCGTAGAAAAGATATCTTTTTTGTTCTCTACTGACAAATTGCTTTTATATTAGACAACTTTGTTCTAGTCTCTTTGTTAGAGCCTTAAATTTTAATATATCTTTAGTTAAGGATCTTTTTTGTATTAAAACAGTCAGAATGTTAGACGTTTCGGCAAACTTATGAGAGTAATCTTGGCCTAAATTGGGGAGATACTATGTTTTATTCAACATCTTTGTAACTAGTGTTTTAGTAACTTTCATACTGAAAATAAATTTTTCTTTGTTGTAATTTTAGAAATTTTATAGCATTTTAATAGATCCTAGATAAAATAATATTTCTTGTCTATTATTAATTTTTACTTGTTTTAGTTATAAGTACCTACTACCGGATCGAGAAGTGATAATTTATAATTCCAATACCTAGAAATGTTACCAAATCTAAATTTCATCTCGGGGTCCCAGCGGCAGCGCTAATAAAGAAAATTTGGTTCAAATAAAAGTCACTAAATGGCGCGATATGCATCGATTTGAAATTGAATTGAGTGTAAAGTTAACATTTTCTAGAATTTATCATAAAAATTGTGATTTTTAGGGTTCCGTACCCAAAGAGTAAAAACGGGACCCTACTACTAAGACTCCGCGATCCATCTGTCTGTCTGTCCGTCTGTCACCAGGCTGTATCTCATGAACCGTTATAGCTAGACAGTTGAAATTTTCACAGATGACTAAAAACAGAATAAAATAAATATCTGAGTGGGGCTCCCATACAACAAACTTGATTTTTTTATCGTTTATTGCGATAATGGTACGGAACCCTTCGTGCTGGAGTCCGACTCACACTTGGCCGGTTTTATTAACTTTGGCCTAATCCATATGTCATGTAAAAAATTTTGTACTTTAAAACCATACTACTTAACATTATAACAGTCAAAGACTTGATATGGTGATAGTACGCACTAATACCACTAATCATTTTCAAAATCGGTCCTTAATTGACGGAGATATCGGAGAACATAAATAAAAAAAAATTAAAAAAAACATACATAATGTCGAACATAGAACTTCCTCCTTTTTTTGGTAAGTCGGTTAAAAAGTGTGTGCCTATCTCCTAATCTACCCATGTAGGCAGCAAAGGATCTTGGTAATTTTGGACTAAGAAAACACAGAATTTCGACCCAAGATGAGACTCTCACCAAAATGTAGTACATTATTAACCTATTATCAGTTATGATATCATCAGTTTATTGTTAAAAGCTGTGGCAGTATACATATTTTATATCTTTATAAATATAACTTTGCTTTTTCAGAAAGCAGTATAAAATATTGATTTTGAACGCATCTGTTATTTATCGACCATACTTTAACTTAGATCGAAATCGATTTTATTTTTTAATTGATATGAAATCCCAGGTAATGTCAACTATTTATAAGTAATGATTTATAATTTTATATCTAAATAAAGTTAATTAAAAAAATCAAAAAACCCGACTGCTTAAAAAGCAAACTAAAAAGACGTAAACAAGAAAAAAATCATGCTGTGCAGTCGGAGGATACATCGGTTTTTGTCCGCCAGCTCGCGAATATGTATCATCCGACTGCACAGCATGATTTTTTCGTGTTTACGTCTTTTTAGTTTGCTTTTTAAGCAGTCGGGTTTCTTGATTTTTTTAATTAACTTTATTTATTTACAACTTTTTAGTTATTTTTTTTTAGAATTAGGTACATTTAAACATATAAGTGTTATATATTTTTGAAATCGCCTCTTAAAATCCTTTATTTTGATACCCCACACGATGGGTATAGAAGAAAAAAAATTTTTTTCTCCACAAAATTGCGCCCAAAAGCCGCCGTTTTTGTATTTTCCATGTTTAATGTAACCAGTGACACTCGCAGGATTAAGACAAATCGATTGATGTAAGAATCATCAAAATCGGCCAACGCGTTTAGTCTCTGGAACGCCACATAGGAACAAACATACATACATACATACATAGACTGATAAATACATTACCCTCCTTCGGCAGTCGGGTAAAAATGGATACTGCATAAATTTATCGATTACGTGGCCTACATATTTGACAAGTAATATAAACAAACTAGCTTTTGCCCGCGGCTTCGCACGCGTAGACTACATGCTTCTCCTTATCATATTTTAACAGTATGTAGAGAAAAGTAAAAAATAATGTAATACGAAAGTGTTTCTTAGGACAGACTTATACTTACCGACTCTATCATCAATACGCTCTATCCTTGTCCCGTCCCTATCCCTACACTATTACTGTGTTTATCCATGACTAATAATAAGTAATCTTAAGCTTAAGTAAGTAATTAAATTAAAGTATTTCCTTATAAACAATATTCTAAACCATTTTGGATGTTTACGCCAATATCACCAGACTATTTGATGAGATAACACGTGAATACGCTATATAGAACTGTCCATGGAAAAAGCAATTCGTCCTCAAATCTACACCAGCATACTTCAGAGTTTGTCCTTGAGCCTTATTAATTGTCATGGCGAAGCAGATTTTCTCGTCCCTATTTAATTCCTATATTTATGCGTTAAGCCATTTTATAGTTACCAACAGACATTAAAGTATTGAAAGTATTTTTAATAATTTTTCCTTTGTAAAAGAAGGACTTTTGTACACAACATTTCATCCCCCATAATCAACCCCCCCCAAGGACGGAATTCCCAAAAGACCTTTCTAAACTGACCGACTTTCATACAAAATTTCATCCCCTATTTCGCCCCCTTAGGGGTGGAATTCACTAAAATCCTTTCGTAGTGGATGCCTGCACAGTATAAAGTATCTATGTGCAAAATTTCAAGTCTCTAGACGATATAATTATTCCCATGACTTCATCCCCCTTTTCAACCTCATGGTGGTGGAAACTTCAAAATCGCTGAGACACAGTAAATTATTTTTTAATCTTCAGCCTAAACCCAAAATATGAAGATGCTGACTTTGAAACTGACGGATTTTCATACAAACTTTCATCCCCTATTTCACGCCCTTAGGGGTGGAATTTCCAAAAATCCTTTCTTAGTGCTCACCTACACTACCAAAGGAACCTACGTGCCAAGTTTAATGATTGATGCTTCAGCCGTTTGGGCTGTGCGTTGATGGTCAGTGATTGAGTCAGTCAGTCAGTCAGTCAGTGAATTTCTTCTTTTATATGTTTAGAAGAAAGATTGACATTGTCAGTTTTCTGCGCAGACCGTGTTGTAGTTTCGGCGACGACTCTATGTTCTGTGCGATTTTGTGAAATTTTGTGCCATCTTGGACACTCACATACTTATCTGGCTTGCATTTGACATAATTTTTTACATTATAATATGTAAAAAAGACAGGTGAAAATCTGTCAATTCAAAAAGCCACAGATTAATAATATACCATATAACCTCAAAAAATGTATTTCTTAATTACTTAACTCGCGCATCTTTTAAAAATATATTGAAGGCCGTACTTAGTTACATTTATATAGGCAAATGAATCAAAGTACGTTATATCAAGGGACGTTTTGTTAAATATTATTAGTCCAAGCATGTTGTTCTTTCATCCCAATCCGTTCAGCTATTAAGTCGTGGTGATTGATTAACAAACATCCAGACTTTCACATGTATTTTCCATCTGGCTTCTGCTTGTCGCTTTGCTCTTGAAAAGTTTTTTTTTACCCATAGGATTCATTATACCGAGTTAATCGGGATAAAAAAATTACCCATGTGTTAATCCAGGTTATAAAATTTTGCATATATATATATATATATATATATTGCCTTTTCAGCCTCGCATGTGGTTCCTGATTTGTTAATTTTTCCTTTGGTATCAATACATTTTTCTTTTATTTTATTTTTCCAAATCCGTTCAGCAATTGTAGCGATTGCAACACAATCATACAAACTTCCACATAGATCTACCAAATTTAGTTTAGTAATTATAGTTTCAGTTTGTAAAGCTCGCCAAAGTTTACATTATGCTCGAACATGTCCCGCGCGACAAAAACCTTGTGCGCGAACTTAACACGAGTTTCTTTTATAAACATGTTCTGGGAGGAATTAAATACTTGTCGACATTTGTAATTTGTTGTGAATTTTCTTTTGAAAGTTGAAGGAGTTTATTACTTCAGATTTTGTAAACAAAATTCTTCTGGTATATTTCCCCAAGTTTTATTCGTCAGTACCTATAGTGTAAAGCTGTCGACTTTTAAACATATTACTTCATAACGCGCTCGCTTGCGAAAGGCACGATCGGCTTGAGCGTTCGGCTTGTACCGCATATAGTCTAGATATAAAGAAGATAATCAAGAGTGAGCCGGCATTCCGGATTTCTGGATCCAGAGCTCGGGCCTAAGGGGTCATCCAAATGGAATACGCGCTGATTATGTTTTCAGCAACGCTTAGATATGGCTTATGCCGCGTGGAGGCGACAGGGGGAGGGTACTTGGCGGTGGTGGTGGTGGAAGCCACCTTGTGGCTTTGTGCGGGCATGTGGGCAGCAGGATCGTTATGAAGCTTGGGGTATCTGCCCCGGGTGGTGGGCATGGGGATGTGTGAAAGCCTACCCTTCCAGTCAGGTGAGTCTGGGAAGTGTGTACCTAGGGTGAGCCCTAAGCTATGATGCACTTGTCACCAATCTTATTGGGTGACAGGGGTCCTAAGGTACCGGTTAGCCCACAGAAGATGGGCCACCCTCCTCCTGTGTACCGAGTGTCTGGTACGTAGGAGTTGACACACCCTACCATACCAGGTGAATGCTGAAAGCAGAGTCAGGGGTTGACTATGCTATCTACCAAGGCCAACTACCCGGCTCCTGACCCCAACTGACTGCCGAACCCTGAAGCACCTCGCTTGGCTTCTGTTGGCACCGTTAGGTTTCCGCCAAGGACGACAAGTTGTGTATTTACCCTGAAGGGCTCGAATAAGTTGTCTTTCTTTACACTTAAAAGGGCCAGGTCGAACGATCACTATTAGCGACCTAAGTCACTAGTAGTGACCTCTGTTGGCGGCGTGCGGAGATGCGACGATGACAACGTCTAATAAATCGATGAACGCCGGCTGCACGCACGAAAAAGTGTCCCGCACGATCGGCTTGAGCGTTCGGCTTGCGCCGCATCTATCTCACTTCCACTCGATTGGCCTATGCCAAAAATAATTTAGCATAGTTATTAAAGTGAGATAAAAAAAAAAAACGTTCATCATCATTTCATCAATGTTTTGTTACGAAGTTGTCACGTTAAACTATCGCTCGTAAACCGACTTACAGACAACCAATTTTTTTCTAAGAAACATCTCGATTTAGGTCTGTGTTGGTCCTTCTAGGGCGATAATTGTGGGCTTATGCGTGTCATGTCAATTTCTATACAAAAAACGAGAACTTTTTTCTCCGTACTGCACAATATAGCGCTCATTCAATTACAATATAAATTGACATTTACCTTAATTGGATTTTTTTTCCCACAGCTTCAGAAATCTTTCTTCGTCAAATTTTTTGTACTTTGCTTTTCTACATATTTTTGCCTAAGTTTTACTGTGTAGAGGTGTAGGAGTTTTTACTTTATGAAACACAATATAGCTAAGGGGTAAATTACTGAATGTAAAAGTTTTAGGATCAGCGTAGATAGCGTTAGCGAACCCTGCGCTCCTTCTTTTTTTACATAGTATGAAATCCAAAAAAATCATACCAACATCTTTTGTTATCACTAACAAACATTTTGGCTTAAAAATAAATAAACTTTGTTATTGTTATTATCAATTAAATTATATTTACTTGTTATTAAACCCATACCAACCATTTCTAAGTGGCATGTCTCTTTCATTGCACGCCTCTTTACCCATTTTTCGCTTTTTGTTTCGCATTGTCAACAAAGTGAATTTCTAAAAGAAAAAAAAAAGTGTTTTCTTTTGCCACAAAAATTACATACACATTAATAATCCAAAATGTAAGGAAGTCAGTTCCCGTGAAAATTCGGTAGCGCTTGTCAACTACGACGGTACATTTTGAACCTTATGACAATCGCTATTGCTGTTAGAATGAACATTTTTCGTTTTTTTTGGTTCGTGGCTTGCCTACGCTCCTATGTATTATTCTGAGTCTCCATACCAACATTATTTTAACCTATCAATATACTTCCTCACCAGTTTGCGGCGAATGAGCTACCACTAGGACTATCTACTATCATATCGGTTACCAACGTTCATCTTCATGCCTCTTATAAAATAAATAAATTATAATATATCAAAGGAAACCGCAGGCCAAACATACTCAACAAAAGCCATAAAGTTTCGGCAGTGCTCGGGCATTCTCGGTTATTTCCGTTCATTCGGCAACATTACGCGCGGATGGCTCTACTTCTTCTTAGCGCGTTGATTGTAAATAATTATTGTCTCTCAATATTGTGTATGGCCCAGAATGCAGCCACGGTAACACCATTCGCCGTCGCAGCCATAAGGTCCTCCTAGGCACAGGTGACGGAAACGGCGGTAGACGAAAGGTGGTGGTTACTCCAAGGACAGAGTAGACCAGGATAACGCTAACTATAAGCGAATTAGAGAATTGGCTAGTCGAGTAAATGATTAGGTTCATGATGAATATCATGATCCACCATTTACGTCGCTGGAGCTGCAGACCGCCGTGGCAGGTTTAAATCCCAAAATGGCACCAGGTGGGTATAACTTCATGGTTGACACATTGGCTGCTGCGCTATTTCTTTGTCACGGGGTTTGATCCCGAACAATATTTGTTTCATCTGCAAATCTAACTGCTTTTTAACTCCCGACGAAAAAAGAGGGGTGTTATAAGTTTGACGTGTGTACATGTCTGTTTTAGTATATGTGTATTTATGTATATGTGTATTTGTGTATCTGTATGTGGTATCAAAGCCCCTAAACGGATGAACCGATTTTGATTTAGTTTTATTTGAAAGGTGACATTAAAACGAAACTTTATAAAGTTTTTGTTTACAAAAATCATGTAAATGCTTTATTCAGTCTTAGAACGTGTCACGTCTTGATATTAAATTCATTGCAAAGAGTAAGATAAGTTTCGAAGTTACTGCGTTAGGTTATTATAAAGATGAGATGATACAGAGTCAATGCTTCGACCACTTATACTCTGGTACATTTGACGTTCAAAGAAACACATGAACCAAAAAATGAAACACCAGACAAGGTTTCTTTAATTAAAAGCGCAACAAATTGTAATCAACCCTCAAAAACTAGAAATAAACTTAAACAACAAAGATATGATATTAATTTTACTAATTAAACTCTGTTTAATAACTGAGCTAGTTTAATTATCACACTCGACGAAGACATGCAATGCGTCATGCATCACTTCACTTAGAATATAATAGAATAACTTGATAATGGAGTACCAGGCGTTCATGAATCATTCAGAGGTCACTCCTACGAATTACTGAGTGCATTCACAGTATAAATTCGTATCACATAGTTTTTCTAACACCACGAGTAATTTTGTGTGTCGTTTTCTGTAATTAACTAGCTTTTTTTTTCCACGGCTTCACTTCCGTGGCCCACCCAGCAGGACCCGTTATTTTTCGGGATAAAGTACTCGCCTAGCCTATGTCACTCAGGAATAATGTAGCTTTCTACTGGTGAAAGAATTTTCAAAATTCGAAGAGTCTCCGTTTCAGCTTGGACAAAAATTCTTTCGACCAGTTGCCCGGATGTCCAGTTGTTCTCCGATACAGGTCGCAACTCGCGAGATCTACAGCTCACAGTAGAGCCACTAGTTTGTAAAATGCATAATGTCTTCTGCCTCGGTCGTGCGTTTCGGTCTTTTACGTTTAGGCAGAGCTACACGGGCTACACCTATATAGTCCACCAAAATTTTGCCAGGTCCAAGTACCAAGGTACCAAGTCCAGACACCCCTCTTGGCTGCTACGGAGAAATGCCGGATGGAAAACACTTTTCCCGACCCGGGAACTGAACCCAGGACCTCGTGCTCAGAAGTAGCACTTGCAATCATTACACCAACGAGGCAGTTAATTTAAATAATTATGCAGCGGTATCATGCGTCACTTCATAATGGAGTACCAGGCTCACATAAATCAAACAGAGATCTCTCCTACAAATCTAACACGTGTAGTTTGCTATTAGGTTCCATTAGGTGCTTGTTAGGTTGTGCATGCAGCTTCTGAGTGCATTCAGAGCTGTTGATGAACTTGCATAATTGTCGTCACATCACAAGAGAGCTTATCTGTATAACAACATTTATTTTGATGGATATTTTAAGCAACTTTTATCTAGAAGTGTATCTACATCTACATTAGAAACGACGAATTTATTGTGTAGAGAAGGTGATTATTGGGATGATAGTGAGTAGATGTAAGGAACAAGAAGCTATGCTGTGCCGACCCCACATAAATTTAGATAAGCAGGTAGGATGCCAGGTTCGCAGGCAGTCAGATTCAGGACTCTGTCCGCCCACCAAGTGACTCCAGGAAAGGCGATGGCACAGTGATCACGTGCTGCCGTGCTCAGCGAGGCACCGGGGATGCGCTCTTTCAGTCTGCCCAAGAATGTGCCCTAAGCGGCGTTACACAAAGGAGGTTCCGGGGTGGTCTGTTGATATGTCACGGGGCTCCTTCTACGTGCTGATGGTGATAACCGGGGTGGTTTTAGTGAGGTATAAATTCCACACTCCCTGGTATTTTCCCCAAAAGTCCAGGCCAGTCCAGCCTTTTGAAGGTTTCCCAAATATAACAAAAAAAATGGTAGGTAATTTAATTTGTCCTTGTTTACAATTTATAGGTACAGCATTAGCAAGGAAGAGCTTGTGGCTTAAATAATAACAGCCGCTTGGGTCGATCTTTAAGGTAAAGCAATGCTTGCCGAGGTCGGTCCGTGGATGGGTGACCATCTGAACATCCCGAGACTCCTTCGTACCTTGGAAAGCAAATTAAGTCACTATATCTCTGCTGTGATTTGCACATCTTTGACAGTCGTTAAGGAAAGTCAGAAGCCAGGAAACCTGACACCAGTACAAGGTGCATTGTGCATCCCAGTTACTGGGTTGTGGAGGTTAGATAGGCAGTCAGTCCAAGCAAAATACTGGTACTCCGTTAAATCCGTTTAGACTCTAGACCTCAATATAGTTGGGCAAATGCTTGGCAGATTAATATGTTTACAAATTACATTAATTACAGACCAGAAATTACCTTTTTATTTTTTGGTTGTGTCATCCAATGACTTCTCCCGCTCTGGGTGAAGCGGGAGGGCGTGTCAGACTTTTACTGACTAAAACCCACCCGTGTTCCTTCAGTTGCTTGTGCCAGGGCCGCGGTAACTCTCTTTAAAATTTATCCGCGACCCAGACAGGCATCGCCCAAACATGCGCATCGACCGCATCGACGATGTGCGACGATGTAGATGCGCATGTTTGTGTGAGTGTTTCGTTTCGAGCGTTTGTAGGTAGTTTCCTTACTGGTCCATATTTATACTGTATGTACGTCCCTGAGACCAGTGATGGCCCAGTGGTAACGGCCGCGACTTACGTGTCGTAGGTCGTGGACTCAAAACGATGAAGGAAAACATCGTGAGGAAACCGCTACGTCCTAGAACCAAAAATTCGAATACATGTGACATCCACCAACCCGCACTGGGCCTGCGTGGTGGATTCCGGCCCATTCCCTCTCTAACAGAGATGAGGCCTGTGTCCCAGCAGTGGAAACATTAAAAGGCTGATGATTATGATAATGTCCCTCTCACAAAGAGTAAGCCCATTATAGAATAGAATAAGCCTTTATTAACAATCTTACATTTGTTTTAAATTTACAATAAATCACTTAATCCTACGACATCGGAACAGATTGTCTTGCTTTCGTATAGGCCTCCCCCTGGCTCCTCCAATGATCACGGTCGTGAAACACTCTACACCACAGTACACTTGCGGGGCGAGCACGGCCTCTGGGATAGGCTTGAGTCACGCATTTTAGCACGGGTTTTTGCTCTCAAACTGTGCCTATCACAGTAGGCCGTGCTCGCCCCGCTGCAGTGTCTTTCAAATCTTCAGCCCAACTTCGACAGGGCCTCCACTCTGGGGTTCCGTACCCAAAGGGTAAAAACGGGACCCTATTACTGAGACTTCGCGGTCCGTCTGTCTGTCTGTCACCAGGCTGTATCTCATGAACCGTGATAGCTACACAGTTGAAATTTTCACAGATGATGTAAATATTTCTGTTGCCGCTATAACAACAAATATTAAAAACAGAATAAAATAAATATTTAACTAGGGCTCTGTTACGGGGTGGTTCTTAAAATGGTTTTTAAAAAAACAATTAATTAAACACCGAAATAGAATTTTAATTGACTTTAAGTAAATACAATAAAAGTACGTATCCGCGACGACGTTCTCAGAGCCGCCACATGTGTCGTAAACGCTGACAATGCAAAGACGATTCCACGTGTAAGAAACAGCGTGGTCATCACTATTATTTTATATGCATTCGCGTGTAATATAAGATATAACAGCCCCCCGAATAAAATGGAGCATCTGAGATAAAAGATGCGAAATCTAAGATTCAAAGTGGATTTGGACGTCGTTGAAGATTTACAAATTATTACATATAAACTAAGTACATTGTAATACTATTTTGATAAATATAACGAGATTTAGTAACGAGATTAATTTTGTTTTGTTACCAAAATGTTTCTTTTCAATGATGTTGGCCTTGATGTTCACAGATCAGGCTCGACAGGTTCTTCAAACACAGATAGTTCAATAGCTTGTTGAGGGTGACTGTGATCATCTACTTTCTTGGTATTATTACATTGCTTAAATATTTGTATGCAGCATGGAGCTTTTGAATTTGGGCATATTAATTTTCGACCTCTGTAGAGTAAGTACAATAAGAATATAATAAAAAATGTGTAGCTTAAGGACATATAATGAACTCCATATTTTTGAAAGTGAGTCGGATCTTCAATTTTATTTAATTCTTGTTCGAACGAGTTTAGATGCATACTAGCTTGTAGTAAAGAGTCTAGGTTATTAACATTATTTAATTTTAGGTATGGTAAACGTGAAAGGGAATTGTTGACCCTACTCTTTTCACAGCAGTCATCTTCAACGAGATTGAAATTAGAAACAACATGTGAGTTTACATTAACGAAAACATTTGATGATGGCACAAATTGTAAAGTTTTATAGAAGGCTTTGCAGTTTTTGGTTAAAGACAATATTCCTGTACCGAATAAAGTTTCATCAAAGCTACTGCCATCATTTTCACAAGATACATGACATTTGCCTAGTTCAGATAGAACAAATATCCATCTATTATTACTAATTTTATGAAACACTTGAATAGAGCCTTTTAAGAATTTAGTCTCGCATGAGTTAGGTAGCTTACTGACTAATTCCGTCATTAAAATAGTTTCACAGATTGGGTTCACGACACTTGAATATACACTTTCTAATTCACATATGTAGAACTTTTCACGAATCACTTTGCACTTGTCTACGCTGTGCAACGGTGAGTAAAACATATGATCGATTGTTATTGCAAGGTAAGGACAGCTAGGAGCGATAAGCGCGAAGGTATCTGGTTGCACAACGTCATAGGGAACAGGCATTGGGATTATATGATATAAGTTGTATATTTGAGGTAGGACGAGCGGGATTTTAATAACTACGATTATTTTGTTATTATGAAAATAAGATATAAGTCTCGAAATATCAATAAGATCGTGAATATTTTGTAATGACAAAGATAAAGGGAGTTCGTAATACCTTGGCATATTGTTTATATTCTGTTCAAGTTCATTATAGAGTTGATAAGGACTAAGTACAGTCGGGTGTAGAATATTGACTTTACTAAATAGAATCGCATTATTAATATCCTCAATGTCGAACGACAAGGAAATAATGATGCTTTCGATAGCGTTGAGGTATGTATTTATATTAGATTTAACATCCAATTTATCGTTAGAATTAGTAAGTTGCTAAAAAGCTTAATCGATTATTTCAAGGTTTTTGTTAAGCCGTTTTTCATTTTCATTCAGTTTAGATAACGAGCTATTAAACGTTGTAATAGTTGATTTGATTACGTGTATATTATCTCTCATCAAGTGTGCTAATTGTTTTTCGTCCGTCTGTACTTGGTCTATAGCGTTTGAGAATTTGATGGCATCATCTGAATCTAATGTGCCAAAAAAGGTTTTCAAAAGGGATCCACCGGCATCGAGCAAACCGCGTTTGGACCGTTTATTGTTTACGATATAAGAAACTGATGAATATTTTTTAATATTATTATCATGCTGCCTCTGCAGTGCTGATAACGCATTTAAGCAGTCAACTTGGATTTTGGATGCACTATAATTTTTACAATAAGAGCTAACTTTAGCGAACAGAGATTCAACTATATCTAGGTGCGATTGTATTTTACTAATATCTAAATACGTAACTACATTCCAATCATCGTTGGTAAACTTAATGTTGATCATTTTATCAAAGTATAAGCCGGAATTGCCTGTTATCGGTGTGACGACCTGATGACACCTACCTTCTGCAGCAAGGTAACTGAAATAGATCAAGTTATTGCAACGTCAGACGCCAACTTAATTTCGTCATAGTGATGACGTACATGCTTACGGTTTATGAGGAGAGTCACGGTGTGGTTCCCGTTGACCTTAACGATTTTATATGGACCTTTCCAAACTGGAGTCAGAGCTTTGTTTTGTTTGTGGTGACACTTGAGATACACTGAGTCACCGACATCGTAAGTGATAGGTTTAGCGTGAGAATCGTAATAACGTTTAGACCTCTCTTTAGAATTTTGAATGTTTTGTAGTGCTTTCTGCCTACTATAATACAACCTATGATTCAATACTCTGACGTAATCCGTGTATGTGTTATTTTATAACGTGTCGATGGATTTGGGAATATATGGTTTAAAACCGAGTAGTAATTCGAATGGAGAGTAGTTAGTGGTTGAATGGACGTTAGAATTGTATGAAACATGACTGTGTTTAAGTACAAGTCCCATGTATGTGCGTTTTCATTGACAAAGGGTCTCAAATATTCCTTTAAAGTTGAGTGGCTCCTTTCTAGAGCACCGCAGGTTTGTGGGTGATAAGGCGTTGCTAGAATATGTTTAATGCCAAATAACTTGCTAAGTTGTTTAAGAACTTCGGAAGTAAAGTTAGTGCCTTGATCGGTGACGATCATTTTAGGGATACCTAGGTGAGAAATAAAATGAACTAACTTTTTAGCAGTCTCGTCTGCTGAACATGTCTGTAATGGATAACCTTGTGAATATTTAGTGAGGTCATACTGAATGGTGAGGATGAATTTGTATTTAAATTCGTAAGTTTCCGGAAGGGGACCTACTATATCCAAAAATAACTTTTCAAAAGGTTTTGTTGCGGTAGAATTTATAATCATAGGAGCGCGGTTAGTTTGACGTAAAGGTTTGTTAATCTGGCAAGATTTGCAATTTTTTACATAATCATCAATATCTTGCCGCATATTTTTCCACCAGTATATGGATTTTATTCTTTCCACCATTCGTGTGATGCCGGGGTGACCGGCAGAAGGTAAATCGTGATTATCCCGAAGGATTTGTTTAACCTCTTCAGGTGTAGGGAATAATATGGATTTTTTATAGATGTTAACTTTAATCCCAGTATTGTGGAAAACGTAAGCTATGATATTATAGACCTTTGTATAAGAAAGTTTTGTGAACGGGTCAGAAAAATCGGATATAGCGATTTCTTTCTCTTCCATGTACCAAAATTTTATCATGTCTCTGTATTCTACTAATAACTTAAAGACGTCCTTATACGACATTTCGTCGTAATGATGGACTCGCACGAATAAGTGAGTGAACAAATGGTTGTCATTTGCTGTGTTGTAGAAGGTGTTAAGTTCACGTTCTATGTCACGGATGTTAGGTTGACTTGTGGATAATTCTATAATTTCTTTGCAATAAGGTACAGAATCGTCTAAATCGATTGATGTAGGATAGACGATTAGTTTGCACTTGGCCTTAAGTAGGGATTCTTTGAATTCTCGAATGACCGTGTCGGAAGTAAAGTTCGGCTGCTTAATAAGTTTTAGATACTTTTCATAAGTATCTGTTGTGGACGGCAAAGGACAGTCATAGGATGAATTTGTAGGATTTGGAGAACTACTATCGTCGACGGCGCATACGGGACGATTTGGGTCATTATTATCTTGTAGCGGGAAACGCGACAGAGCATCGGCGTTGCAATTTAATTTACCCTGTTTATGCACTATCTCGTAGTTATATTCCTCTAATTTTAGACGCCAACGAATTAATTTGGAGCCGGGGTCTTTAACATTAAATAGCCAAACTGAAGGTTTATGGTCGGTGACGATTTTAAACCGATAGCCGAAAAGATAGGGACGGAAGGTTTATACGCCGAATACAATGGCTAAAAGTTATTTTTCTGTGGTGGAGTAATTGCCTTCGGCTTTATTCAGCGTCCGTGACGCATATGCGATAGGCTTGTCCTTGCCTATTTCACCTTGTGATAGTATTGCACCTACAGCGTAGTTGGAGGCATCAGTTGTCAACACAAAAGGTTGACTGAAATCGGGATATTGTAAAAGAGGCGCTGTGGTTAGTTTTTGTTTTAAAATACTAAAAGCGTGTTCTTGTTCTCCTGACCAATTGAATGAGGCGTCCTTCTTTAAAAGGGAAGTAAGGGGTTTGGATATCTTAGAGAAATTTTCAATGAATCGTCTGTAGTAGCTGACTAAACCTAGGAAAGATTTGACGTCTTTAGGACATTTAGGAGTTGGAAACTGAGTGACGGCCTTGATTTTATCTGGATTAGGACAGACACCTTTGTCGGTGATTATATGTCCTAGATATGCAACTTCATGTCGTAAGAACTCGCATTTTGCGGGTTGCAGTTTATATTAAATTGACGGAATCTGTCGAAGACTAATTTTAGCTTTTCTACGTGAGATTAAAGATTTTGGCTATAAATGATACAATCATCTAAATAAATATAGCAGTGAAGACCTTGAAAACCAGATAGGACAGTATTCATAAGTTTTTGGAATGTAGCAGGGGAATTTTTTAGTCCAAAAGGCATTCTTGTAAATTCGTAGTGCCCAGAAATTTCGTTTCCTACTACCGTAAACCCAGTTTTAGGCGCGTCCTTGGGGTTTAAATTTAATTGGTGGAAACTACTTACAAGGTCAAGCGTAGTAAAATATTTCGAATGACCTAGTTGGTCTAGAATATCCGTAATTAAAGGAATAGGATAAACTTCGGTAACAGTTACATCATTTAGTTTCCTATAATCGATGACTATTCTCCACTTTTGCTTACCCGATGAGTCTACCTTTTTGGGCACTACCCAAATAGGGGCGCTCCATGGTGATTTTGAAGGGCGAATTATGTTCTGATCGAGCATTTTCTTTATTTGACTTTCGACTTCACTTTTGTGACACTCGGGGAAGCGATAAGATTTTGCGTGAATTGGGGCAGCATCACCAGTACTGATCGAATGCTTAATAGCATTAGTGCAAGTTAAGGGCTCGCCCTCAAGGTAAAAGATGTCTGTGTAATTAGAGCAACATTCTAAGAGAATCTTTGTTTCCTCGGGGTTTAGATGTTCTGTTCGGATGAGGTCTAGTACTTTTTGTGATCTATGTAAGGACACGTCGTCGAGATTATTAATAAATAGAAGGTTTTTTTGATTACACGATTGAGAGGACAGCGATAGGTTTTCGAAGGGGATCAAATGTACACAATAATCTTTAAATACGACTTTAGATTCAGTGGTATTCAGTATTGAGATATTAATGCGATTATTAGGTTTGACTGAAACAATACAATTTGCTAAGTAGACTCCTTTGGCGTAGATATGATCGAGAACTAGACCTTCTTTCATGGATTTTAACTCTTCTAAGGAATTTGACACAGAACATTCAACTATCACCTCGGAGCGAGGCGGAATGGTATAGACAGGCTTGCTAAAATTTAGCGGTATGAGATGACCGTCAATGAGCAATGATTTTTGGGAATACTTAACGTCACACCCAAGTTTTTGTAGGAAATCATTACCTAAAATACCATCGTAATTAAGCCGTACTTTATCACTGACGGCGTGGAAAGTGTGACTAAAACAGAGTTTAGAATTTGGAGGCAGAATATATTCGAAATCGATGGTGAATGACCCTAAAGTTTCTTAGCAGGAGTCGTCTTCACTCAGACCCTTGAGTTTAATTTTATCACTAGATAAGGATGGTGTAGAATTAAAATTTTGAAGTTTAACAATACTAACACTTGGTCCAGTGTCGATAAGAAAACATAGGGGTTTATTTAAAAATGCAGTGTTGAGAAATACGTGAGGCAGGGAGATTTTGTGAGATTTAATTTAATGAATTGGAGTGATGGACTCCTGGTTTTGTAGGACATTAGTAGGACTCAACGAGACAGAGGTTTCTGACGGAATATGTTGAGAGTTATTTGAGATGTGTGTGCTTTCGGTTTGGGACTGGTTACCCTGTCGCATAGCAACACAAGATTTTGAGTGGCCTTCGGTTTGGGACTGGTTACCCTGTCGCATGGCAACACGAGATTGTGAATGGCCTTCGGTTTGGGACTGGTTACCCTGTCGCATGGCAGCACGAGATTTTGAGTGGCCTTCGATTTGGGACTGGCTACCCTGTCGCATGGCAACACGAGATTTTGAGTGGCCTTCGGTTTGGGACTGGCTACCCTGTCGCATGGCAACACGGGATTGTGAATGGCCTTCGGTTTGGGACTGGTTACCCTGTCGCATGGCAACACGAGATTTTGAGTGGCCTTCGATTTGGGACTGGCTACCCTGTCGCATGTCAACACGAGATTTTGAGTGGCCTTCGATTTGGGACTGGCTACCCTGTCGCATGTCAACACGAGATTTTGAGTGGCCTTCGGTTTGGGACTGGCTACCCTGTCGCATGGTCACAGTTGATTTTAAAGATTTAGATTGATTATGATTTAAATGACGTTGTGGGTTTGTAATGCGAGATTTTGTTGTGCCTCGGATACGGTCGGGCGCAGTTCGGCACGCTAACGACACCCGACTGTTTAGTTTAAATCGTCAGCACATTCTTCTTCCTGCGATTCAACATGATCGGGTAAAGCCATGACGTTATGTTGAGGCGAAGGGTTATTTTTCCTAGAATTGTTGTATTTGCGCCTATAGCATTGAGAGATGTCGTGGCCCGGTTTCTTGCAATATCTACAGACTATGTCTGTCGACTGACTCGGCTGAGAATTTTGTTGATATCTATAGTTAGAAGGGGTTTGAGATTGAGAGTTAGCCGAATTTGGAGGTTGTGATCGATATCGGTTTTTGTTGAGGCACTCGTTTTCTAAGTGACCAGGTTTATTACAAAACTTACAAGTTTTAGCGATTTTCGGAGAGATTTTTAGAGAGAAATTTTGTATTTTTCTTCTTCGATCGCGATGTTAATAGCATCATTCAGAGTTTTAGGATTTCTACACCGCACCATATTACTAAGATTAAGTTTTAGGCCAAAAATAAAAGTATGGAGAGCTAGGTCTTCCGTCATTGCGATTCTACCTGACAAATCTTTCTTAGTAGTTTCAGAATTGTGAATTTCGGTTTGCATGTGGGTGAGACAGGTTTCTAATCGCAAAGAGAATTGTGACACTGACTCATTTTGTTGTTGTCTACAAGATTGCAACTCGAAGAATAAATGGCTATAATGTTTCCTTTCACCAAAATTTTGGCAAAGGAATGACTGTAACGAATCAAAGTCATCGAAAACTTTGTTCGAGCAAGCTATTTGAGCTTTGCCTCGCAATTTGGATATGATATATTTTAGGAGCAATTTTTTCTGACTCTCGGAAGCTAGGTTTAGTGAATTTTGGCAATTAGTTAAAAATGCGGACAAGGTCTCACGATCTCCATTGTATGTGTCAATAAAATCGCATAGAATTTTAATTGGAAATTGTTCGCTCAGCGAAATTTCAGTTTTACTCATTTTGGTCATAAGTTGACTAACAGTCAAAAGAAAGTAAATATATTCGGTAAAAAAAAGGATTTGTAAGGACATCGCAGATATTGTGTAGAGCAGGTATGTTGCACTCGCAGCTCTACAGGAACCAGGGCAGCAGCAGGACTTCGTCGGCAGCGGCAAAGTGAACACGTGTCGCACAGACAACGTGTATAGCAGCGGAGCCGACGGCGACGGCACCAGGTAAACCAGGCAAGTGCCTAGTTGAGCAGGATGGTGGCAGCAAGACCTGACACCTCCGTCAGGTAAGAAGCACGAACAGGCTTGATCACGTTGTGAAGTCACACGGCGCGAACACGTGGCACCACGTGGTGGCGATAGGCCAGAGGGTGGCAGGCTTACGTGGTAAGACTTACTGTCGCAGTTCCTCGGAATTCGCAGAGGTTGTGATTTGCACACCAAATAGGGTTTGTAAGACTTAGTAAGGGTTTGTAAGACTTAGTAAGAGTTTGTAAGACTTAGTAAGAGTTTATAAGATTTTGTCGAGACGAACTCCGCGGATTGTATAAGGGATACCAGCCAACGATTGCTGAGTATCCCACTTCTGACACCACTGTTACGGGGTGGTTCTTAAAATGGTTTTTTAAAAAAACAATTAATTAAACACCGAAATAGAATTTTAATTGACTTTAAGTAAATACAATAAAAGTACGTATCCGCGACGACGTTCAAATCCACACTGCCTATCCGGCTCTAGAAAAGTAGCGATGTGTCGTAAACGCTGACAATGCAAAGACGATTCCACGTGTAAGGAACAGCGTGGTCATCACTATTATTTTATATGCTTTCGCGTTTATCTATACTAATATTATAAAGAGGAAAGATTTTTTTGTTTGTTTGTTTGTTTGTACCGAATAGGCTCCGAAACTACTGGACCGATTAAAAAAATTCTTTCACCAATAGAAAGCTACGTTATTCCTGAGTAACATAGGCTATTTTTTAAATCCGAAAATGGGTCCTGTGGGGTGGCCCACGGGAGCGAAGCCGCGCGAAGCAGCTAGTTATAAGATATAACAGCTCCCATACAACAAACGTGATTTTTTTGCGATAATGGTACGGAACCCTTCGTGCGCGAGTCCGACTCGCACTTGGCCGGTTTTTCTCTAGGATAACACTCTGTTATTATTTTGGGAACATTATACACTGATCTGCTATGTCATCTCCCCGCATTTACCCCCCCGGACCATTAATTAAGAGATGAAAATAAAATAATATGACAGATAATTACCAAAATACTCTAATGGTCATGATAACTGAAATTGAATTTGTGCTGTCTGTTCACCGATGGGTAAGGTTCCCATGAAAAGGGTCGACCCTTCCATCTTTTGAGTGTGATTTATTTATATTCCGGGTTTCCATAGCATTATTTTATACCATAAAATGTGAAAACCGAAGTGTTCATGGGTAGGAAAAAGGTATCTATTATCTGTGCTATTAATGTTCTTTTTCCAATGCTTTTTGTCTATTACTACAAGAAACCATGAATTTAAGACAACTATAAAACATGCGTTAATTTCCATATTAGTAAACAAGGGTGTCGCCAGCCGATAGACCAGGGGGGAGGGCGCAAGTTGATTTATGGAGGATGGGAAAAGTATGAATTTTAATTACAGTTAACAGCATAATATGAAGCTTAACACTGGTAGTGTGAGTCTTACCCCTACGGCGATTGTAATAAGAACGGTACGAAAAGTCCAATGTGTAACGTTCCACGAGCTCAATCATCGGGAGTTTCAACTACAAAATTATGAAAATCTTATAAGATTTCATTAATAACCCCTAAGACGATATGCACACTCATCATTGCCCGACCATTGATGCGATTTTCCCCCATAGCGCTTCTTAACCAGGCTTTTAGTCTCCTGAGGCTGCTTAACGATCGCCCTATCGTACATGTTATGCACGGTAGACCGACCAAAATGAACGCTTTGCCCGTTTCGAAAAAAAAAAAACTCTTTTAAGACATCAACAACGGCTAGATTTGTTGAGTTGGGTTTATGTTGACTTAGGACTTTGATTTCTTTGCATTTGGCTGCATTTTTTTATCTCTAGGAGGGGCCAACTGCCCCCCTTGGCGACACACTTGATAGTTAAAGCAATGTACAGTTTTTTAAGCTATCATAAATCGCATACATGTACTCGTGTTGTATGTTATCTTAACTATTTTTAAACTTCTGATAGGCATCGCACATAAAACTATGATAAGTTTGAACCTACCTCTTTAAAGGCTCATTTAAGAAAACAAAAGAACTCCAAAAGACCTTTTTCAGGCTCTTGTAGAATGTCAATACGATAATAAAGGTTCATTATCCACAACATTGTAGAGACAAACTGTCAATGGGTCGGAAAATTCAGCTTCGACCAAAGACATAGAGGAATAAACTGAGTAATATCGCCATAAAATTAACTACTCTGTAGAAGGAGATAGAGCGACTTTATTATTCATCTGTATTTTTTCTACATCAGGTAACACTGCAAGCTTGTGACGTGAACTAATCCGAATTCATCTTCTTCTTTTCTTGTCGATGGTTCATCTAATCATAATTGTTGGGGGCCATTAGGTGGCCACCTTTAGTGCAGGCGAATGGGCATATAGGATAATACGCCAGCAAATGCGACACACTCATACTGGGTTTTTGATTTAGAATTCGATCATATAAGAATTCTAGAAGAAGACAACTAGGTACTATCTGTGTCAATGACAATGGCAACGAAATAGAAAAAGTAAAAGTAAGTGTATTTTTAGGTATCCATATTGACAATAACCTTAATTGGAAAGCTCATATAGAATACGTATGTAAAAATATCATAAATCTGCCTACGCGCTTTTTCAATTAGCCAGAAAAGTAAATATAGAAGCGTTACTTGTTGCCTATCATGGTCTAGTAGCCCCTCACTTCTACGATACGGAATTATTTTTTGGGGTAATTCCACGGATAAGGGATTACTATTCAAGGCACAAAAAAAGTGCATTAGAGCCATGTGTGGTCTGAAAACAGATGACAGCTGTGTACCGTACTTTAAATCATTTAAAATACTTACGCTACCGGCGATATACATATTAGAAATCAGTATCTTCGTCAAAACAAATCCTAACCTATTTGAAAAAATGACAATGGTACGAAATGTTCCAATTCGTAGTCAGTACAAAAATTCTTTGAATAATTATAAGTGTAAAACTGCATTAGTAAAAAAAAGTGTCCTGGATATGGCTCCATACATTTATAATAAAATTCCAGACGCCATAAAAGAATTAAATTTTACACAATTTAAGAAAAAAATGAAATTGTTCTTAATTGATAAATGTTATTATAATATTGACGAATACTTAAATGACGAATTAATTTAGAATAACAATTATCGTATAAAATTAGAAATTAATTTATTTTGACATAGTTTTTTTTTTTGACATTTTAATAATTCCTCATTTAGGTCTGACATAATTGGATTATTAAATAATATGTAATTATTCAATTTATTTTCTAATTTATTACCATAATTAAGCAAGTTTTTTTTTTTTTTTTTTGTTAAATTTTAATTTGTAATCCTCAGCGAGATTTGCACACCATATTTGTACGCCTCCTGGCATAACATAGTGCTCTGTTTATCAAACATAAGATCTGTATTTATTTACCTATGTTAACAAATAAATAAAAATGAAATGAAAATAGAAAACACTCAGTCCATACCTCTAAGTCTATACTCTCAACAAAGAACGAAGGACAAATAAATCAATTGACCGTGTCGCCGTGGAATGAGTAACGAAGCTCCTCGGAAACAACATGTATTTTATTATTTAAAAATAAATTGTATTATCAATGGGAAGGCTCTTGCTGGTTGACTACACTGGAAATGGCTTTCCATTGTAATCAACCACCCGTGCCTTGGAAGATGTGTAGAATAATAATATGTATGTATCTGTTTTTGACGAGCCCTATTAGACGATGCAATTGATCCAAAGACGTTGAAAGAAAATTAAATTAAATCTTCTTATCGGCAACGAAATAATGTTTAGTTTAAATAATAGTACATTATGGTACAAATGTGTAATGTTGGTGATTACCGTTGAGGCGCCATTGAGACCCGAGCCATCAGGTGAGGGTCTTAAGAGAGCCGAGGACGGTAATCATCAATACACACGTGTATCATACGACGTTTTTCAACACACTTGTAAAGAAAATAATACTAAAAAATCAATTTATTTAGTAGATATTTTTCCTTGGAGTTTTCAGGTAATAAACTTTCCATAACGTTAAGGGCTTCACATCTTATATCGGGCGGTGTACAACATAAATCATTTTCTTCATAATTAGTACTTGTAGATATTGTAATTAATAAATAACTGTAATTTCAACAGTGAAAACGAGTTGTGAAAAATTTTTCGCAATGGCGGCAAAAATTAATCAGTTTTCCTATGCGTGCGCATCTAACAATAGCGATAGGCCATAGACTTTTTAGAACTTTTTGAATGAGGTTTCTTTTTTTTGGCTTTTTCGGATAGCGTTTTAGCCACGTACAAAATGGGAAATTTCAAGTTTTCTTTATTACAGAGAAAACAAAAGTTATATTTGAGTGAAAGTTGTATTTATTAAACACGTACACGTTAAGATCACTTTTTAAATACGAAGTTGCATGAAATAAGCAAGCAATGGGTACATTAATTTATTTGTGCTATTGAGCACGACCTTTTTTGTAACCAAACTTTTTTAAGAATAAAGCAACTCAACGAATAAAAAAAGAATACTATAACTCACTTGTGAATAATAGCAATGAAAAAGTCACAGTTTGATTACAGGTATTATTATGTGCCTTATTGTGGTGAAATTACAGCCACTTAATGAGCAAGTGTGTTGAAATAGTACATTGTGATACAAGGGTAGTTTTTAATGGCACGAGTTTGCAATAACCTACACACCCGTGTATCACACGACGTTTTTCAATACAGTTGTGGGAAATAATGAAAATAAATCAAAGAATTAGATTTGTTTATTCACAAAAAAAAAACAGAAAATGGCGCGTTTTTGAAACTTGACATTTTTTTTTTACAACGAAAACAGCCTATACAGCCTTTTCGATTTTTGACAAATGTTGATGTGAAAATAATATAATTAAAACTGGTAATTAAACATATCAAACAACCATATAAAAAACTTTTGAGAATTCAATGCTAAAACGTACGGAATCATTAATTTTTCTTCGTATAAAATCCATCCCATTTTATTCTATGTATGAAAACTCTTTGCTACAAAACTTTTTTTAAATTGACTAAATAATGGCGCGTTTTTGCCACTGGACATATTTTTTTACAATGAAAACAGCCTTTACAGCTATACAGCCTATTCGATTTTTGACAAATGATGATGTAAAAATAATTAAATTAAAACTGGTAATTAAATATATTAAACAACCATTTAAAAGACTTTTGAGAATTCAATGCTAAAACGTACCGAATCATTCATTTTTCCTCGTATAAAATCTATCCCATTTTATTCTATGTATGAAAACTCCTTGCTACTAAACTTTTTAAATTGACTTGTAAATTTAAAACTAAACTGCAAAACTAATGATCGAGCTCGTAAACAAAAGTCACGACCGCGTAACAGAAAGATGCCTATGCATAAGATTTAATTTTCGAATCATAATTATAGCCTCTGAAAGTACGCCATGTTTAACAACTGTATTGAAAAAACAATTACACTCTTTGCGCTGTAGTATGGTGCGTGACATTTCGTTTCACTCTTGAAAGTTGCCGCGATTTAACAAAATATGACTTAATATTTCAGATGCACCATATTCGTTATATATTAAATCATAAATAACTATAATAAATTAAATTAAACCCAACCAGAATGTTTTAGTCTACAAATAAAATACCACTGTCACTCGCACCATGCTTACAGCGCAAAGAGTGTAGTGGTGTTATCAGAATAAACAGAGACTATCAGTGATGCTATCAGTGTGATTAAAGAATGAACAATATTTAGAGTAAACAAAAGCGTTATATAAGAACTCAGTGCAATAATAAGAAAACTATGGGTATGTACTAATATAAATAATCTAATTAGCTATGATAGCGATTCTAATAATTTTTTTATTGTTTTTTTTTTATTGTTTCAAATACAGTCTTGAGTACAGTTTCACTTATTGTAAATGAGAGTTCTACCGTGTTTGAATCTTGTAAGTCTAACAAGACTACTAGATTGCAATGTTTGTGTTTATATAGATGTTCCTATCAGAATCTTGTTAGGAAACTTGATATTTGATAAAATAAGAAATTTGTGAACAGAGCCATAGCGAGAGGCCATAAATAAACCTCAAGTTGCTGAAAAAATTGAAAAACCTGAGAAGGCTCTCGCTACGGTAGTGTAGATTCATAGGTCGGTTACGTGCACAATTTCGGCTGAGATTGGTCAATACGAATTTGTGGGCTAGCTCAGCCGCAAATGTATAAAATGAGCGCCATTTTGTATGCAAATAGTAAAACACAGTCTATATTCGATCGTCGCGTAAATAACTTGAAGAATAAACGAAGTTATCTTGTCGAAGTTAAGCGTAATCTTCATCCTGGTCTGGGAGTGAACGGGTCGGCAGTGGCAGCGGCGACATAGTACGGGACCTAGCCCAGTTCGTACGTTCGTCCGCAAGGGTACATTCGAAACACTTCTAATAAATCATATTTGCAAATAAATTATGTGGGTCCCTGTTTCACCAAGTTCTACTGTTCATTATAACATGAAGGCTGATTTAAGTCTGAACGGTCTTGGCGCATAGCGAGACTCTTGTATAGAGCTCGAGATTAATTTAGGGAGATATCAACTTTCATTCATCATCAGGCTTTTAATGTTCCCACTGCTGGGACACAGGCTTTCTCTCTGTGAGTGAGGGAATGGGCCGTAATCCATCACGCGGGCCCAGTGCGGGTTGGTGGATGTCACATGTCTTCAAATTTTTGTTTCTAGGACATGCCGGTTTATCAGTGGTTATGAAATAGTTTACACAAAGTAAAGCGCCTCATGCAGGTTTGAACCCACGACCTACAACTTGTAAATCGCGGCTGTTATCACTGGACCACCACTGCTAAACTCAACTACTATTAGTTACTTTAAACTCAAGAGTTAATTTGATTAAACACGATTAAAAAAAGGTTTTTCCGATATTTAATTCATCTCTATGAATGAATGACGTGAGATCGAATAACACGTGCTCAAAAACATTTACTTGACAGTACTTGAAATCGATAAATTATGAGCGCGACAGTTCACTACCTCTTTCCATCAAAATCTCGAATAACTAGAAGCTCGAATCATCGGTGGCTTTTGCGCTGCCATGAGCAAGTGTTATTCGATCTCACGTCATACGATTCCAAGTAGGGAACCCGTGAAAATTTAGTAGTAGTTATATTTTCGAGCCGTTTGGGGTTGAAACTCTTGGTCCGTGGGGTCCGAGTGCTCACGCTTTGTTTAAAGATCTTTCTAAACGCCTAGTTGACACTTCGCGTGACCCAAGGGCTGGCTTTTACCTTGGTCAGAGAATAAGCATTGCCATACAACGTGGCAATGCTGCCAGCCTTTTGTGCCCAGTGGGGAACGATGTGGAGGAGTTTTTCGACGCCATATTTTAGTTAAGTATATTTTTAGTTTTAGTTAGTGAGTAGTTTTTGGTTAAAGTGTATAGGTTTGTAGTCTTAGTTATTTAAGTATTTTATACACTGTATATACTTTTAATTATTAATAAACCCGTGAAAATAGATCACCCCAGTACATTCAAGTTTTACGACCTATTCAAATATGAATTGAACTTATCCATTTCTAATGAGCTCCATGGTCGTTATCATCTCGCCATTAATTTTTACGAGGTGTAATAATACACAGCTGACGCAGTACTGTGTACCTACCCACCTACATACTTACTACGCAAATGGGTACTCGTATGTCATTGGTAGAACAAACATAATTTGTTACTAGAAAGGTTTTGTTCGCGTTTTAATTTTTATTTTAGAAATTAAAAATGGTTTCAGGCTGCATTTTGAGCGATAACTAAAACAGGACGCAATTTATTGCTCATCATATATGTCGTGGTGGCCCAGTGGTTAAGACCTCGCCTCTCGTGCTTGAGGTCGTGGGTTCAAGTCCGGGCAGGTACCAATGTGACTTTTTCAATTCATATGTACTTTCTAAGTTTATCTTGGACATCACTGACAACAGTGAAAGAAAACATCGTGAGGAAACCTAGACTTATAGTTAGTATTTATAAGTTTGTGCTTCATTGGTGTAATAATTGCTACCAGGCGTTCCAGTACGAGGGTAAACAAATAAATAAATCAATATATAAATGCCTAGGCATTATTTTGGGCTAGCCCAAAAGGCCTATTTTTAACCGACTTCAAAAAAAGGAGGAGGTTCTCAATTCGTCGGAATCTTTATTTTTTATTTTTTATGTATGCTCCCCGATTACAGTAAGACGCCTGGACCGATTTGGAAAATTCTTCTTTTGTTTGAAAGGGTATACTTCCCAGTTGGTCTCATAGTCATCAAGTCAGGATCTGATGATGGGATCTTGGAGAAATCGAGGAAACTCCTCAAATATTATAGGCATACATATAGCGATTTTTATTAACAATGCAATCATCTGCGCTCAGAAAGTAACATTTGGTGAAGTGGAACTGGTGAAGAAGACCACAGATGGCCAATAGAATTCCTTAATGCTAAGTATGTCATGGGTTATAAGATATCTAGAATAGTTTAACGACTATGATGAAGCAAATAGTGCTGATGAAAATGGTACCATCGAACTGATCTGATGATTAAGCCGGAAGGTAGGCACTGGTACTCCGAAATAAAAAACTGTATCCTAGTCGTGTATGGGCTTATTGGAATCGTCATGAGATGTACTTTGGCTATATATGATGTTTATTGCAATTGGAAGTACCTATCAAAACTAAAAAGAGATAAATAAAAAACGTTTTAACAAAAAATTAACCAACTTCTCTGTTCTTCTCAGTTTTTAACAAATAGAAATGATGGTCCTCTCCACTCGTCGTCATGGGAACATTGTCTCAAAGAGAGATCAACACACTAATCAAAGCTCCTATTAGTTATAGGTAGGTAAGTTATAATTGTGTGTTTGCTTAAAATACTGTCAACACCTAAACTTCCAGTCGAAATGCCAGTTATATCTTCCACTCCCAACAAATTAGAGAACATTATAGAGGTAAGTTAGTTTTCCACGGACAGGTTACCGATGTTCTAGTTCGAGTTCCGCCTGGAACACCGGGAATTGCGGTGTCAATCTGTCTCGGCTACGTCCAGTCTTTAAACCGGTTAAATCCGGACAGATAACGGGTTTGGCCTTCGGTTTCTTTGAAAGCGGAGCGGGTAATCTCCGAATGTTATAAAATCTAACTTCGCAACTGAAGTTAGAAAAATATTATCTATTTGAGTACCACCGCGTGTGCGAATTGCAAAAGGAGACAATACGAGCGCGCGTAAGAGCCACGGGGAATGGTATGGTCCTTGCACGCACGCTCCTTGTTTATTTCTCTTTCGGAATTAGAAATTTTTTCCTTTGTATTCACCTCTAATCTGTGGTATTGACTATTTCATTCTGAAAAATTTTACGCTACTCTATTAGTGATGTAGTCGGGTCGAATATTGACTTTATAGATGGATATCGACAAAAGAAAATAAGTAATTTGCTTAGAAATCAATCTAATTTGACTTTACTTTTACGTTTTGATTACAAAACGTCGAAAATACTTCTGCACAAACACAAAATCGACTCCCCCGCGCGCATGCGCCGTATGGACTATAACGGACCGGTACTACCAACGACTCCGGCCCCTCCAATGCGTTATTCGAGGTTTTAATAAACCCATAATATTTTTGAATGGCCTATCCAACTATACCCCACACCATGAGATAGATGAGAAAAAAAATACATCTATGGGAGGCCACTTTACGGTGTATTTTAAATTAATGATTTTTTATCTATTGAATGTAATTTTAAAATGAATGTATTATTCTATATAGTGTTATTTTAATGAATTTTTTTAATGATTTCTATAACGTATGATAAGTAACTTTTTAGTTTTAAAAATTGGGATGTAATGCCTTTTTAAATAAAATTTATTATTATTATTTACGTCTATGGGAGGGACAAGAAATATATTTATAAAGAATATTTTCTTTGTTTTTATGTATGTACCACTTTGTCGGAATTATTAATATGTATATCCATGCCAAATTATAGCTTTCTAGTGCTTAGATTCTCTGAGCTAAGCTGCGGACGGACAGACGGACAGAGCGAACCTATAAGGGTTCCTTGTTGACTTTGGAAACCTAAAAAGTAGTGGTGGGGGCTCCGTTATCATCCAGACTTAGATATCCATTAAGTCCTGGCTAACATAGCCTACCCTACCCTATCTTGGCCCAAACGCATAGAAGCTTCCTGGGAGCTTGCCAGGCTTCGCGGAGCGACCTGACGGTTCCAAGGATTTGTGCACGTTGAGATGCCACGACCTCGCATTCCAGGTATGATGAGCCTTATTTCTACACTGGCACCGTTATGTTGTATCGTATAAAGAAAAAAATAAAAGACATCGTAGGAAGTAGAATTTTCTATAGCAGTATTTTCCAATAACAGCACAATCAGTCCATTTCTTTGCAAGGAGCCGTATTAATTTTCTCCAAAGGAAAACCTTATTTCCTTGGAAAACAGGATACTTAACTGATCAGCACTTATGGCCCACATTTCTTTACTAGGAAACCAAAGTGGCTTTATTTTTCCATGTCGATATTAGTTTCTTAGATTTTTCCTTTTGTAACGCGTGCTATAATGGAAATATTATCCTGCTCTATCTAGTGACAACTTAGTTAACTGTACAATTTTTATTTTATTTAGCACTACTGGAAAAACATATCGACTTGTCGCAAAGTGATCCAAGGCTGCTGCAAATTCATTCAACCAATCCTAACAGCTTACGAGCATTTGACAATTGGCAAATTAATTTTGCCATATTTTTTTTTCTAGAAACGTGGCCTTAGTGCTCACCTTGGCAATATCATCATCATGATCAGCATTTTTAGTGTTCCCACTGCTGCGATAAAGGCCTCTCTCTGTGAGACGGAATGGGCCAAAATCCACCACGCACACGCTGCGTGGATTATGGCGAAGCTCTTGCAGAGAGCTCGAGATTTACCTTCCGTGTGTATAGAACTTGGATCCACGCGAGACCCAATGACTTTTCTGTTGCTTCGCTAATTACATGCACACGAAAGGTTATTTTAGCGGGATATTTTATTTACTTCCATCCATCATAATCAGCCTTTTAATGTTCCCACTGCTGGGACACAGGCCTCCTCTCTGTGAAAGAGGGAATGGGCCGTAATCCACCACTTTAGCCCAGTGCGGGTTGGTGGGTGTCACATATCTTCGAATCTTTGGTTCTAGGACATGCCGATTTCCACATGATTCACTTCACCGTTTATAGAGCAGTGGTGAAGAAATAATTTACACAAAGTAAAGCCCCTACCTGGGTTCGAACCCACGACCCAAAACTTATCAGTCGCAGCCGTTACCACTCCGCTTTGTCCGCTTTGTCCGGTCTCTATAAGACCAACGCCTTACCCACCCAAATTCTGCACTACTGCACTTTAATATATTACAGCTGTTATAGTCTTCGATTGCCAAATCACATGGTCTCTAAAACAACCTAGACTGATGTAGTCTATGCAGTATACAGGCTGAGGTTACGGAATGAAACTGCAGGGCGGGTTCTAAAACTATGGGAAAATTTTTGGGCCTAAAATGATCGCAAAATTGATGAGATAAATTGTCAACTGCAGGTGATCGCTTGAATCTTACTAATAAAGAAAGAAAGAAAAAATGTTTATTTGTGACCCGCACAGGAGACACGAGATAAGAAAAACACAAATAATAATAAAAAATCAAAATAAATAAACCCGTGCAAGACCAAAAAGGCTCCTATCTCAGCATGTAATTAAAAATATAAAAAAAAAAAAAAATAAAAAAAAAAAAATGCGATAGTTTGGATGGATGAATGGACGCATATTTGTTAAGCAATCACATCAGAACGTTTGGGTTAGAGATAGATTGTAGTCTGGAATAGTACATAGGCTAGTTTTTATCCCGGTATAATATTCCCTTAGGATGATAAAACACTTGTCGCTGGCAGAAGTTAGTGACACATAAAACTAGATAAGGCAAAGGCCTTGGGCTCTTAGTAATGATTGAAACAACCTCTAAGCTGTGCTTGGAAGATTCACACGAACTTATTTACGAAACCTAGTACATTATATAATATTATCAGCCAATCTCATTATTTGAATTGCGTTTAATTAATTTGCGATGCGTCGATATTTTATTCTATTTTATTTTATACAAAAACCGGAAACATGAGACAAATGCCGATTATATGAGGTATTCCGGTTAAAAGATACATAAGAGGAATGAGAGAGAAGGGTCTTGAGGTTACAGTAAAAGCAATCTAAACGTTAGTTTTTGGACTATCAGTAAACTAAACCGTTGTTCGTAAAAAATAAATTCTACTTCAAAACTCATCCTGTAGATACTCAATTCTCATGGGTACCATCATATTCGTATAGCATTCTTGTATCAAGATTTTTCTATTAAAGAATACTACCTTCCACAGCATGTTATCCTATGAAAACGCTGCCAAATACAAAAAGTATAGATGCAATGATATTTTTGATGTCTCCAGTTATGTTTTAACGGTGCTATTGCGAGGAATAAAAAAACTGGCCAAGTGCGAGTCGGACTCGCGCACGAAGGGTTCCATACCATTATCGCAAAAAACGGCAAAATAATCACGTTTGTTGTATGGGAGCCCCACTTTCATTTTGTTCTGTTTTTAGTATTTTTTGTTATAGTGGCAACATAAATACATAAACTGTGAAAATTTCAACTGCCTAGCTATCACGGTTCATGAGATACAGCCTGGTGACAGACGGACAGACAGATGGACGGTTCGTGGAGTCTCAGTAATAGGGTCCCGTTTTTACCCGACTGCCGAAGGAGGGTAATGTGTTTATCAGTCTATGTATGTATGTTTGTTCCTATGTGGCGTTACAGAGACCAAACGCGTTGACCGATTTTGATGATTCATACGTCAATCGATTCGTCTTAACCTTGCGAGTGTCATACAATAAAAACAAAAAAAAACAAAATCGTTTCACCTATTTAGTAGCTATGATTCCATAGACAGTTACACAAACACAAAGTTACACACGTGAAACTTAGAACACTCCTCTTTTTCTGTCGGGGTTAAAAATGTGGGTATACTATTGATGAAATTCTGTTAAACCTTCCGGGGAACACATGCGTGTTGTTATGGTATCTATACTATAATATTATAAAGAGGAAAGATTTGTTTGTTTGTTTGTACCAAATAGGCTCCGAAATTACTGGACCGATTTAAAAAAAAAATCACCAATAGAAAGCTACGTTATTCCTGAGTGACCTAGGCTATTTTTTTTAACCCTAAAACGGCTCCTGTCCTGTGTCCTACGGGAGCGAAGCCGCGGGGAACAGCCAGTGTTATGTATATAGTGTTTACGTATTGCCTAACTATTCTCAGTTACAGCCTAGGTTTCCATGCGTCTGTCACAATATAAACAACTGAAACGAACATTCAAACTCACGCCACTGGCAATCAAGCAACAAAGCGGTAAACCTCTTACGGTTGCAGTGAGAAAAGCGCTTTATTACTTAAAACATTCCTCCATACAACCAGATTGCATAAGGAGCATCTTAACACAATTGCAAGAATAGGTCCTCTACAAACTTATGCGCTGAATGAGCTGAATAAACCTCTTGGGGAGGAAGTCGTCAGAAGTCGGGACGAACTTCTGTAACGGCCTTAACTGCAGTCGTGAAAGAAATCAAAGGTAGTAGAGATGCTTCCGACAACTATTCGTGAACTAAGAATGTTCGAGGCAGGCTAACTCGCGCAGTGCTTCGGATGCAGTTGATTTTAGTTTTTGATGTTTATTGGAAATCTTTGGGACGAAGTTGGAGTATGCAGCGATTGAACTTGTTGTAAAGGTATTTACTAAAGTATTGGCTTTTTCCATTCCAATAGTTTATACCGAAGGCGTCGTGCATGTTTACGGGATAAAAGTAACAGTAATTTCAATTTAATATTATCCATCGCAAATTAGATACGACGCGTTTTCTTTATCGTTCTACAGATATAGGTAGTCCAGTGTGTGCTGCCAGTGATGACATATGGCTCTGAGACGTGGTCGCTTACAATGGGCCTCATCAGAAAGCTTACAGTCACTCAAAGGGCAATGGAGAGGGCTATGCTCGGAGTTTCCTTGCGTGATCGAATCAGAAATGTAGAGATCCGCAAGAGAACCAGGGTTACCGACATAGCCCGAAGAATTGCCAAACTCAAGTGGCAGTGGGCAGGGCACATTGCTCGCAGAACGGATGGCCGATGGGGCAGAAAGGTTCTGGAGTGGCGACCGCGAACCGGAAGACGTTGCGTTGGAAGGCCTCCCACTAGGTGGACCGATGACCTGGTGAAGGTTGCGGGGATCCGCTGGTTGCGGGACGCACGGGACCGGTCAATGTGGCGACGCTTGGGGGAGGCCTATGTCCAGCAGTGGACGTCTTTCGGCTGATATGATGATGATGATGAGATATAGGTATCCACAAAAATTAACAACCGGACCGCGCTACACAGGGAATGCTAGTGTGGGGTCCAGGGATTTTTTTTACACCTAGCAAAGGCCTCTAAGTAATGTATTATTAGTTAACTATTTGTACTGTGTAAAAATGAATGGAATAACGATTTTATTTATTATTTATCTAACTCCACTATTAAAAGAAATAAAGATGTCAATTTCTTGCAAGCATTTTCGCCTTTTCACCCCCTTGATTCACCCAAATTCTAAACTTAATGATCGTCCAAATAAATAAACATACAAGGGTAATTCAGAACAGATTTTCACTATAATTGGACTGTAATTAATTACCCACGTCTCTTTGGGAGCGAAGTCAATTAGTCGACTTACTTCAGAACTTTCACATACATCGCGCACTTTATTTACTTGTTACCTCTAGATCTAGATCTACTCGCAATTACGTTAATTATGTCAATATTTTGGGTATAAATAAAGTTATGAGAGGTTGGCAAAGAAGTATTGTAGAGTAAGGAAAAAGTTATCAACTAATATTAGGTATACAGTGGTTTTTTGTATGTTTGTTTTTAAGCGGTTATTTCTGGCAATACCATCTCATATTTTCCCCAAGTCCTTCCAGGAATTCTGACCCAATTACGAAAATTATTTTACTGATAGAACACTAGTCTTGAGTGCCACTGGAGTAAAGTTACGGGAAAAAGCTAGGGATATTACAGTACAACTATTTTCTTAATGTCCCTTGGCAATCATCGACTTTAGCAGTTTTCCTCCTATTTTTAAAATAAATTACATTAAGTTAAAAGAGTAAATCAACTTTATATACTTCCAAGTTGATTGAGAGCGTCCGGTCTCATCAAGTGCAAAGGCCAACTGAGGCCAAATGAGGAAACACGAAGTGTGTTAATTGTTGTACTGTACACAAATTTTGTAACAATTTATTTATTACTAGCTGTTGCCCACGGTTTCGCCAGCGTGGACTTAGTACTTCTATATTTATACATAAGCCTATGTGTTATTCTGATGTATAAGCTCTATGTATAAGTAAAATTTCATTTTTCTTTTTGAGTGAAAGAGTAATAAACATTCGTCCAGCCATCCATCCACACAAACTATCACATTTATAACAGTAGTCGGACTAGCTGTTGCCCGCGACTTCATCTGCGTAGCGTTAGTAGGTACTTCTAATAGCCTATGTTTTGTATTGCGCAATAATATTGTAGGTTTTCCATACTTACTTCCCCCTTAAGAATGATTTCCGGAATAAAAATCCTATCTTATATCCTTCCCAGGGTCTCAAACTATCTCCATACCAAATTTCATCAAAATTGGTTCACAGGTTTAAGCGTGTAAAGGTAACAGACAGACAGACAAAGAGACAGAGTGCATTACTTTGTGCATTATTAGGCGTGGATAATTACTTATGCCTTATTGCACACCTCATAAAAACACAAACATTCATAAAAACAAGACGGGAAGTATGTTGCAACTATTTCACATGCACTATACCATATTAAACAAACTCTCACAAGATCCACTTAAAGGTAAGCTTACAAAAAAGCATGAAAAATTCTGCAACCACAGATAATATGATAATGTCTAAGACACCACTTACAACAATCTATGCAGCTCAACAAAAAGTTCATAGCGGTAGTTAACACTGTTGCCGAGTTTATTCCCTACACACAGTAATCGTAGTTGTAATTCTTGTATCTGATGGAGCTAATCTTGTGTAATTGTTGGAGGAGAGTTAGAGGAATGAAGGTTTTACGATATGGACCCGACGAGAAGTCGGCTTTTATGTGGTTGGTACTGACAAGATGCGAAGTTACAGGATCTGGTCGAAGGTAACATCTATGGTAAGTTTTCATTAACACATTTAAAACGAATCTATCACTAAAAATTCAACACGTCATGATTCTAAATTCGCTCGAGTCGTCCAATGATTTTTTCTGCTAGCCATAGGAATTCTTTTATCATGCATCCAGCGTATATCGAAAACGGCTATCAGAGGTTGAGTAACCTGTGGCTTTAATACAGTATTCCAGTTTATGGCACACTCTTGGCCAAACGCAAATTACGCTGACCTACATTCGGCCAGCCTAAATCTTCTAAACAATCTCAAAATTTTCCTTCAATACAAGTACCTGTCCAGAATGATGTGGCACAACAATAGTATTAGATTGTTTGTAACGAGTAAAACAGATCAAGATCACAAAAAGAATTTAAATGATTGAGAATTGTATGGAATATTTTTTTTTCACGTGAAAAGAATATTTCGTCCATACTCCTTGCGATCTCGACCAACATCCTATTTCAAGAAGACCCTTTGAAAACAGATAATTTATAAATATTCTCAAAGAAAACACCGAAAATAGATCACACCATTCTTACGCGGCAACAAATCTTTTCAGGGTACCGTAGGCTACAACATCACAACATAGATATACATATTAATTATGCCGACAAAATGGTAAAATAAATCCAGGAAAAAAAGATTTTTTGTTACCTCCTGTACAAGTAAAGTGGGGATGTTTTATGTTTTTCTCGTCGATCCCATGGTGTGGAGTACCGTTGGATAAGCCCTTATAAAATCACAGCACACAATATCCCAGCTAAATAGGCTTTACAAGTTTACGAGTAACAGCAAACAATTTTTTTTTTGGTACTGTCCCACTGCACTATTCCCAAAGCACTGCAACTCCTGAAAGCCAGATTCAACAGTGGCGACCACCAGAATAGCGCCGAGGCAATGAAGCTCGATGAAGTCCCGGAGAATGAATTTAACTGTCTTGGATCCCGCAACGAAATTAATCAGAAAATTAATCAGTCGACCAACTTATAAAATGAACTTGGAAAAGTAAAAATTTTGGGAAGCGTACAGCCGGCGACCCTCTGGATTCGGCAGCAGCCACTTGAGGGCAGCCCCGGCCTGTTCCAGTCTGGGAGCCAAAAGTCGGAAATGCTACAAGAAATTCCTCCGGCTGTCGAGGATGAGTGCCAGGTACTTCATCGTCGACCCGACGTCGATGTTAACCCCTCCTACCGTTTTTTGGGAACCCAGTGGTGGCACTATCCGAGGACCATGAAAACACATGGCCTCAGACTTGTGCAAGGCCACCTCGAGTCCCTATTGACGACTGTCGCAACCCTGCGTGTTGCTATTTCGGCCGCTACCTGGTGCGACCTCCCCTGCACCAGGATCAGAGTGTCGTCAGCGTAGATGCTGACGCCGCTATGGTGATCGGCGAACAGCACTAAGTCATACCCGATGTCCCACAGATACGGCCTTACGACCGATCCCTGTTGACACCGCACGACACCTCTCGCCGGTTCCACTCTCCTTGGTGACCAGGGTAGATGAAGGCCCTGTCCGTCAAATAGGCCTCAACCAAGCGACAGAGGTAGGGCGGCATCCGGTAATACTGGAGTGCCCCCTGATGCAACTCCAGGGCAGAGTGTTGACCCCCCCGGTGGGTTTCCGCTTTGTCGATGCGGGGGGGCTCAGTAACCGTGGCTTGGTCACACACGGTGAAGCGAAGAGGAACCCGAGGAGGGGCCGCTCGTCAGGGCTTTCGTCAGGGAGCCGACGACGTAGCGGCCAACTAGTAGGTTGCGGTGCCGCTTGGTAACAGGCGACATCGCAACTGAGGCGGGCCGCGATGTCTTATGGAGATTTCCAGGTCCCATACGATGTTGCGGCTGAGGGTTGGAGGCCGCGGTGGGAGAGGAGTGCCGGTATTGTGGTGCGCCGCTCTCGCTACCTTCCGCGGCCCGGACGTGGTCGCCACCGTCTAATGGCGGACGTGGTGGGGCCGCAGGGGAGGAGGAGTGTGTGGATACACGGGGTCGTCTGGCGCCCGTGTGCTGATTGGTTCCTAGGGTGGTCACGGTGTGCAGTGTGTTCTGATGCGCCGGTGATGGGGGGACTCCCCTGTGGAGGGTCCGGTGACGGACAGCCGCGGCGGGTTCGCGGTGAGTGCTAACGCGTACCCGTGCTCCCGCCATAAGCGGCACAGGAGGACACCGTGGAGTTTTAGTGGGTTAGAGTCCCACATAACTGCACTATCTCCCCGTGGTAGTGCAGTATGCATGAGAATTGGCCCAAGCAAAAAAAAAAAAAAATTATAATGGCATAGTGTTGAAGGCATTGGCGATATCTAGAGAAGACGACCCACCCCAGGCCACTGCATCCCCCGTCGTGAGGGCTCACAAGCGCATGATGGCGTCCTCAACAAGACATACCTAGTAATTGAAGTCAAATATTACCGTAGAAAAATAATAACAGCCACACGAGTCGATCTTCAAGGTTCAAAGCAACGCTTGCTGACGTTGGTTTGTGGATGGGTGACCAACCATTACATACTGAGATTCCTCCGTGCTGGTCCTGGCTCTCATTTGAACATCTTTGACAGCCGTTACGGTAGTCAGAAGCCATTAAATCTGACACCAGTCTTGTTAAGTAAAGGGTCTTTCAACAAGGACGGGTCGATGTTAAAATTGAATAAAACAAGATGTGTGTGAGATATATATGTCGCAGGGATATGATGAAAACAGGGAATTGATCAAATCTCTAAGCGATTTCATCAAATCACGGAGGATGTTAAAATTACAACACGTTTTTATCATTTCCCTAAGCAAATCTAGTGATTTGAAAAACCCCCTAAATTGATTCAGTGAAAAGATAATAAAACATGTCCAGTTCTTGTTTACGTCGCGCTCGCGCTTGCTTGTCAGTTACCGCGCCCCCTGCTCCACCCCGCGCTCACCCGCGGCCCAATTTCGATGGGCGAGTTCGTGTATTGAATAGGTGCAAGTTGAATTAGTACTTGTGTGGCAGAGCCGACGGAGCCCCGCTGCGCGGGGCTCCTATTTCTGTATGCAGGGTCTAAAGTAACCTAACACGAAGGAGATGACGGGAGCTGAGTTCGCTCGCTTTGCTCGCTCACTTCAGCTCCCGTCATCCCCTTCGAACCTAACCTGTCCGTGTCGGGGTGCCCTAAGCTCCCCTTTAAGCTTCGCTTTAATACATTTTTGTTTCTCTTTTTCAAATAATTATGTTCTAGTTGTGATTTTTGAGATCTATATTACATTTTGTGTGCGAAGCCGGGGTGGGTTGCTAGTACAAAATAAACCTTTAAATTACTACAGAAAAGTTATTTTTGTCATTTCACTGAACCAATTTTGAGATTTGTTCAAATCACTAGATTTCTTTATTGGGATTTGTCAAATCACCAGATTTGTTTAGGGAAATGATAAAACCGTGTTATTATTTTAACATCCTCCGTGATTTGATCAAATCGCTTAGAGATTTGATCAATTCCCTGTTTTCATCATATCCCTGCGACATATATACGAATTACGAATTTTTTCTACGGTAACATTGAATTTCAATGAGGATGCTTTATTTCCTTATTAGGGCGCCAAAGATCTGTGAGTAGAGAGGCGGTCATTCAATCTGCCTAGCCTTTTATAGTCCAACCTGATGCAGTTGATCGCTAAGTCCGCTGAGCCTATCTGACCTCCACAACCCGGTAACTGGGAAACACGATACTAAAGGGTCTTTCAACAAGGACGGGTCGATGTTAAAATCGAATAAAACAAGATGTGTGTGAGATATTAACGAAATTTATTTTTAATTTAAAAGGCCCATTTATGCCAATTATGGATGGAATATGACATCGTTCAAATGTCCGCCGCGGCTTCGTATGGTGGCACGAATCCGAGAGGTCCAAATTTTAATGACTCTGCTGCATAGATCGAGCGAGCTCTACAGATCAATGATAAACAATTTCTTTTGGCTTGAATTGAACAATATGGACGTGAACGACATGTGGTTCTAGCAAGATGGCGCTACTTGCCACACAGCGAACGACACAATCGAATTTCTGCATGAACGGTTTGAGGGTAGAGTTAGAGTTCCGCTAGCCTTTTTTTGTGGGGTTTTCTGAAGTCGCAGGTCTATGCCAATAAACCACATTCGACCGTTGCCCTGAAAGCCAACATAACGCAGGCTATCGCTCGAATTCAGCCGGATCTATGCAGCAGAGTCATTAAATATTGGACTTCTCGGATTCGTGCCACCATACGAAGCCGCGGCGGACATTTGAACGATGTCATATTCCATCCATAATTGGCATAAATGGGCCTTTTAAATAAAAAATAAATTTCGTTAATATCTCACACACATCTTGTTTTATTCGATTTTAACATCGACCCGTCCTTGTTGAAAGACCCTTTAGTATCGTGTTTCCCAGTTACCGGGTTGTGGAGGTCAGATAGGCTCAGCGGACTTAGCGATCAACTGCATCAGGTTGGACTATAAAAGGCTAGGCAGATTGAATGACCGCCTCTCTACTCACAGATCTTTGGCGCCCTAATAAGGAAATAAAGCATCCTCATTGAAATTCAATGTTACCGTAGAAAAAATTCGTAATCACATTATATCGCGTTTGATCGTTCCTCAGAATAAGTGGCGTTCCATAATCACGTTGACGGGAAGGCAGCTTGTCTAAATTTAGCATATTTTCCTTCTGCAATTAAGCCAGCTAGTTGGTCTGCTAATTACACACAATTTTGTCTTGGCTTAAGAATTACGACCGCCGGTTATGTAGCTCATAAAAATCTCGTGTTGACATTTTTATTTACCTGGACAAGCTGGCGGTCTTAATTTTGTCGCAGTGTGAGTTAATTTTAGGTAAATTTTTTTCTGGGTTGGTTTTTCATAATTTAGATCGTAGTGATAGTACTGGAATAGAGTTGGGCACTTGTATAGGGTCATCATAGGGTAAAAGTCGCATAGTTGCCACACTTTTTGAAATCACTCTATACTTCTTAATACAAAAAGCAAAATACTTTATTAGTAATACTGGTTAGTAATTTGTTTTTTAGAGTATTAACTATTTTTGCGGTCCTCTATATTTTGGGACATCTATCCCACAGGGGATAGCTGTGCTTAATTCATGTAAATAACGTTTAGGATAGATGCCCCGCTGAGAAATTGGGTTTTCTACCATATATCCCGCAAAAACTTTGATCGCATTTGGCCTTTCCATGTAAATCGCACAGAGACATGAGACACGATCAACTTAGTGACAGTTGGAGAATCTTTCAATACATTAATAAATAAAATAGCATGCAATTCATCCGCGAAACTAGAGAAATTACAATCAAGGCAACTATACCCCTGGAGCAACTATCCTGGTTACCCTAGATGGTTATCACGGGTAAAACCTGTTAATACTGACACAAGTGAAAAGATATATGGAGATTGCAGAGAGTGCTGAGGCCCAGCAGTGAATGAGGATGATTATTATGTCGTCTTTTACTTAAAATACTAAAATCTTGTGTGGGTATTTCAGCGGGGATGGCGATTTAAATAAAAATGTTTAAAAGGCTTTACTCACCCAGTGTATTCTCATATCAAATAAACAGTTACACAGAACACAGTTTATGGCAAATAGTTTATAGAACACAGTTTATAGAATACAGTTTATACAATACAGTTTATACAATACAGTTTATAAAGCACTTACCCTAATACTTAGTAATGACGCCTCGATCACAAATAGACTGACTTTGATGGCATGAGCCACACTATTTATAACCTCGGAATGGGCGGGAAACGAGAAGTGCAAGCTTATCGTTTACCAACCTGACAAAAAACAGTCCATCTTTGTTGCAAGCGTAAAAATATCAACAAATTATTGCCAACATAGAAAAATCACTTAGTGTGCTCAATTAAATATAAATATCGCTAACAATCATTTCAGCCCGGAATCAACTAACCACTACCGGAATAAGCCTTTGAGTTGTTTATATGATAAACTTTTGAATATTTAGCAATTTTGGGATTTTTATAGGAAAACCCTTGCCTAAAATTTTCGATGGTGATCTTCACCTACCAGAAACTTCAAAGTCTTTAATTACTCGTAGTACAGACAACAAGAACACGATGTACCCAAGTTTGAAGTACAAGTCTCCTGCTAAATGGCTATCTGAAACGACAAATTTATCAGCGAAGCAGCCAGTAAAGCATCGGAAGAAACTTGTTCGGAACAACTGTAATGTTAGAACGATGTGTTGGTAACTTGTATTTTCTGGCGGTAGGAGGGTAGTGAGTGAAAACTTTTGGGCTGGTGCAAGGTAAAAGGGAACAGCGTGGGTGAATAAAATAATTTTGATGTGATGACAGATTGACAGAATACCATTGGCCAGTTTATTATTAAAAGTTAATGAAAGAGTACATTCGGACTGTTGCGTTTTTCAGCTCTTTCATGTTTCAACAATCTCAAAGATTCTGGTTTGTAAATGAGAAAGATAAAGTTTCAGTTGAATGTTCTTATTTCATATTATCAGGTTTTATATCATTACATAGACTTGCCAATAAAAACAATTCCCGCCACTAACCTATAACATGTACTAGACAATCGAATGGTATAATTTGGTAGTGGTATTCTTTAAATCCTAAGTTCGTTAAAGTACCTAAGTACTTAAGAATAACATCATCAGCATATTAGCTATCAAAGCACAGTAACTTATTATACAGAAATCTACTTACATGCTAAAACAGACTGCTTACCTATTAGAGCACTTTATGAAAAAAACATGGATATTTCTGGCCTGCATACTCCAAAGGTTGCCTACTGAAAGCAATATGTTGCAGGCTGGCAGAAAAATGGTTCTGGCTGGATTTGAACAATGCATAATTTGAATGTTTTGATTTTATAACGTATCCATTGTTTAATACGGGGCAGAATTGATTTAGACGAGCTAAGGTTTAATTAAGTGAACATTTCGAGAGTTCCTTCGGCCCACACACAACATAATGCCACACATAATACCTAACTCTTTGTTTGATTGTATCAAGTGTAAATAACAAAGCCAATAATAGTTCCTTAGAATACATAACGGATAAAACCGTAGTCTATATTGGTCTATGGCTGAAGACCAGAAAGCAATGTATTGCCCATACCCAATATATTGCCATTCTGTTTAATCTATGAACATAGAGTACACAGTAGTACAGTGATATTCTGGGAATACCTACTTGTATGTAAATACGGTTGAATTGCTTTGAGAACTAACTGTATTGGCTTGCTATTGATGGGTAATCTTGTGTTTGTGTACATTATTGTGCAGTTATTCTCATTGATTTCTACAGTCTAAGGAGTGGTCAATAGCAGTGCCTCTGTAGGGAACCCCAAGCCCATAATGTCTCCACTGCTGGGATTGCTAATATCACATGGGCCCAGTGCGAGTTGGTGGATGTCACATGGCTGCGAGTTTTCGTTTCTGGGATAAGCCGGTTCCCTCACGATATATCCTTCATGGTTTTGGGGCCATGAGCAGATAATAAAGCGCCTGCCTGAATTCGCATTTGAATCCACGACCTGTAGGTCGAGTTGTAACTCGTATGTCCGTTACTACTGGGCCACCTTTGGCCACTACTGTTCTATGTACCATTATTTATTTAAATTTAACATGATTTTCACTATAAATTAAATACACATTTCCACACATTTTCACGTAGATATTAACAAATTAAAGTGTCAACGAACCGTTATCGCAAAAGAGCGTTAGAAATTAGTTTGAAAAACATTCAACATTCCTTCACCTAACATTTACGTGAAAAGTGAAAACGCATTTCCACATAGCGGATGTCGAAAAAAACAAATGACAGGCTACGTTTACGAGTTCAAAAGTGCTGACTCATCACATACACATAACATGGTGAATAGGGCACATTCGTAGACTGAATATGGTATAACGTCTCTGCCTACTATTTTTCGGGATAGTAGGAGATCTTTTTTTCGTTTTCTATGCATCTGGTAATACAGTATAATTGGAAATCACCAGGGACTTAGGATTTATTATCACTTATTTTAGAATAATTTTATTACTACAGTTTCCGAATAAACAAATGCCAGGTTTGAAATGATTTTGTCTCATATTCTGAGAGCTCCACGAAAAATTTAGAAGGTTTATAAAAAAAACGTGTCACAAATCTATTCTGTTTTGTTAGTTTCGGAGACAGACAGATACCTTTTTGCATTGTGTGTTCTATAACTCCTTTTTTATCGCCAGTAATATATTGGTAAATCTATTAAATTTACAGACACTACGGTTCCTACTGTTTTTTATATGTATAGATAGACTAATGTCTTACACAGGCTTTTGAAATATAACGTCCTTTAGTGGTTAAAATATTAAACCTAATCGCAATTATTAAGGTTTATTGAGGGCTATTTGAACGCAAAGGTGTCGTGACCTTATTGTAAGTAATTATATCAGTACGTAGTAGAGGTTTCACTCCTCATATATCCTGGACCCACTTAACCAGGTTTCACAGTCCTTGCTGTTAAAACTTTCGGATATAATAATTCAAACACTGTACTTCATCAAATAATTGTAATACTTTGTTATCGGCTTTACAGAACATCTCCATTTTTTCTGACTCTCATGATCCAGACTCTTACATAGCTCAATGATGATTGATCGTGATTGGCTGTCCTTTTCTCGTTGACACCGAGGAAAAAGACCAATATCAGCCAATGGAAAATAAACACGACATTTTGTCCGGAAGTCAGCATTGAGCTACTTACAATGAAAAACATCAAAAATTATAACAAACTAAAACAAGAAACATATTCAGAAAATCCACATAAAAATCAACATGTTTTATGGTATAGATTTAACAATAATTAATATTAGTTTTAACACAAACTTCCGAAACAACCAAAACATTTCAATAGAATTCAAGACTTATTTTATTTAAACAACGCAAAATAACTAAACATATGTGCAATATTTATTTTAAATTAGCACATGAATTTTCATAAAGCTAACATTCGTCCATCCTGATAAATTTCGCGACCCCGCGAATGACATTTTGAAAAAGTAAACATAAGATTTTATTAGAAATAAGCACAAAACAAGAATTATAACTGAGTGATTGAAATCAAAAATGTATTTTATAAAATAGAAATTTCGTTAGAACTACACACAAATCAAGTACTTTTTACTTAAATTGTGTATATCAATAAAGAGTATTTCAAAAACTTCATTTTTCAGAATCATAAATGATATATCAATGACTGTGCACTTTGCGACTAAATTGCACATTGCACTAAAAAGTAGTTATCTACCTTCACGCTCATAGTAGTTTAATATAAAAAAATAAAAATCCACACTAACACTTATAGAATCATAGATGAACTAAAAAAAAACATGGTCGCTCATAGCGAAATAGTAGTAACTACACGCTCATAGCAGTGTAGGTTAACCATAAAAAACTTGGTCGCTCATAGCGAATAATAGTTATCTACACCTTACGCTCATAGCAGTAGTGTAGAATAACCATAAAAACAGGGTCGCTCATAGCGAAATAGTAGTTAACTACACGCTCATAGCAGTGTAGGTTAACCATAAAAAACTTGGTCGCTCATAGCGAATAATAGTTATCTACACCTTACGCTCATAGCAGTAGTGTAGAATAACCATAAAAACAGGGTCGCTCATAGCGAAATAGTAGTTAACTACACGCTCATAGCAGTGTAGGTTAACCACAAAAAACTTGGTCGCTCATAGCGAATAATAGCTCAACAACAACAACAAATAAGCAACCAACAAACAACAACCAACAACAACAACAACAATCAATCAATCATCATCAACAATTTGTATAATTCATACTATTTAGCTAATTATGAAAATTGGATAAACTCAATCATTATTCTCCATCTAGCATAATAGCTGATTATATTAATTCTACATAAATGGTTATGTAATATTTTTACTTAAAAAAAAGTAATCTGCTTGATAAAGTATGTACTTCATTAATTTCTAGAAATAAATATTAATGGCAAAATAAATTATCTAAATCACTATTTTAATCATCATCGGCACAATCGGTTTCGCTAGTAGACTATTCGCTAGTTTTGTTATTGAAACAAAGGCAAGGATGTATTTTATCGAAAGAAAATACAGCTATATACTTTGACGTCCCTTTTCTAGTAAGTAGGTGTATCTACTACTCACCATAATACCTATCGTGGTTCAAAACTTTAGTTACTCTATACGGCCCTAAAATATAATCCGACCAAAAATAAATGCATAAATCTATGAACGAAACTGTATTTGTGTCCCTTTTATTTCACTAAATTACTAATATTACGATACGTAATATTTTCTGGTATTTGAATTTTTAAGATGACATTTCATTTTAGTCGTATTGTATTTGCATCATTCGTTCACCGGCGTCATTAGCCATCACAATTTAATTTTTCCGGCAAAATATTTTTTTTATTCATTAGGAAAGAAATCTGAAGAAATCGCATTTTTGTGCCCCTAATTTCACATCCGATGAGATTTTACTTCTATGTGACATAGTCATACAATATATAAAACATTTTCTTTGTCAGCAGAAAACAACATTTCCCTTACACTGATTAGCGAATATCTCGTTAACGCATGGACCGATTTATTTATCATATACTTTATTGTACACCGTATAAAAATTTTCATTATTTAAACGGTCAAAATAGTTCTACATCAATACCTACTTCTCATTGGAAAGCAACATAAAATCATGTTTTCAAGTTACGTAATCTATTCTGACAACTCTTACACTAACCCAAGACTTAGCGACTTAAGTCTCCTTTCCAAAAAGACTCTACAATCAACTATTTTTGATTTTTCAAATGATTTATCAGACATGGTCCATATGTATGATGTGAAAAAGTGCAATTTTCTTAGGAATAGGTTGCAAGAAGCCCTGCTTCTTTCCCGCTGGTAATTTATTGGGCGCACATTCTAAACACTAATTTATATTATTCTTGGTAAAATTTCGCATGCGGGGAAGCCAATAATGTTGTTTAATTTTATCTAATGTTATCAGTAAATGTCAGGCTAACCTTATAGGTAGTTCGTATTATCTACGTAACATGGACACTAACCTACTATTGCCGCTTATTTTCGGCAATACCGTCATCCCTGTCTCACCTCACGTTAAATACTTAGGTCTATACATTGATGACAGGTTAAGCTGGAATAAGCAGGTCGCTCAGATTAGCCAGAGAGTCACATTCACACTGCGGTCCCTCTATAGATTCAAACATTTTCTTCCTTCTAACACTAAAACCATTCTGGTTCAAGCTCTTGTATTGCCTATAATCGACTATGCTGATGTTTGTTAATCTGATCTATCCCAAGAACTTCTTAACAAAATGGATCGACTTCTCAACAACTGCATTTGCTTTATTTTCGGCCTTCGTAAATATGATCACATTTCCTCCTTCCGCTCTCAGCTTAAATGGCTGCCTATCCGTAAGAGGAGATCCATCAGATCCCTCTGCATGCTCTACACCATCATGAACGATCCTTGTACTCCCGATTATTTAAAACAATATTTTAAAGTGTTGGGCAGTTCTCACGATCTTAACCTTCGAGCTTCTAAAAACTTACTTCTCCAAATTCCTTCTCACCGCACTGGGTTTCTATCTAATTCTTACACTGTCTCAACTATAAAACTCTGGAACGTGCTTCCCCTTGACATCAAAAAAACTGAGAGTAAATTGTCATTTAAGCGTAGAATCCGGAACTATTATTTGTCCTCTCATTTGTCTTCGTCATAGTTATTATATTTAAATTTGAGTCTCATTTAGAATTTGGTATTTATTATTATATTTATTAGTCTATTGTTTTTGAAATTATTTATGTTTTTTATTAGTTATGTAGTTTTTTAATACCCGAATTCAATTATTGTTTTATATTTAATTTGTACTCCTATCACTGTTGTGTCCTTTTTGAACCCAAAGGTTGACTGGTAGAGAATGCCTTGCTGCATTAAGTCCGCCTATGTATAACCATTGTACATGAAGTTTAAATAAATAAATAATGTTTTATCAAACTTTGACCTATTTCTTCGCGACTTTTCTGGAGGACCTGCCACATTCCTCACACAGTCCTCATTTACTTTATAAACCCTCTCGCGCTTAATGACTACACTCTTACGTATCTCTCATATGTCATTAAATTCTCTATCATATTTAAACACCCATATGTGAGGTTGCTCAGTAGCAGTCTATCCAACAAATAAATCATAACTTAGAAAATGTTCAGTGACAACAACCTCAACGCCAATCTTAACGTTATTAATCACTAAAGAAATCTTAGTTTTACCTAAAGCGCTCACGATTGTATTACCAAAGCTTTTGAGAGTAGGCAAATTATTTACTATCCATTTTTGCGTGGAACAACTACTTTTATAGCGGATTCTTTTACAAAGGTACACTGACTACCAAAATCTACGCGCCCTATCAAAAGTTCATTATTAGCATATAAACTATTGATAAATTTGTCGTCTAGTCTCTAGCCCGCGCTGTTATCCAATCATAAAGTCTTAACTTCGGCACAATTACCCAAATACTCTTACTGCATTTAGAATCTTCATGACCAATACGTTTACACTGAATGATAGGCTTTTTACATGCTAACACTACCTACATGACTCGTTTCGCGACAGTTACAGCAAGACTCTATCCAAATCAATTTTACAAGTTTACGCATTTCACTTACTGAATTTACTGCTTTCTTAGAAAACTTATCTAATCTGTCACATTTGACATCCCTCAGATAATCAAATAATTTTTCAACTTCCTCAAAATTGCCTCTGCCCCGTGCCAAACTGATCTATCCTCTACTCCATAAACAATGCAACCAATAGCGTTCCCACCTACTATACCACACCGATTCAAAGCTATTATCTTATCATAATAATACTCTTCTATACCATCGCCATACTTTGCTATTTTATAGTTATAGATTTCGTAAGACGGAAAAGCAAATTTATTTTTCAACCCATTCGTCCCAAGCGCTCTAACTGCTCTTTTTACCACTTTTTTGCAGTACCGACTAGCTTAGGTAAAGTGTAGTGGGCAATCTGTTTACTGTCCCACCCATAGATCACTGAGCATTCTTTAACTTTATTCAACCAAGAAACATTGTTTAGTTTTTCAATTTAGGATCAAACTTTGGATCTACATTATTATGCGCAAATCATTCTTAAGTATGTGAATTTACAGCTTAAATCGATTGTAAGGACTGTGATTCATTCGAGTAAATCATTATTATTACAATATCGACAGATGAATGCAGTGGGATCAGAGACAGAAATCTTTCATTAATATAAAATTGAGAGATTTCCTGACTTGTACTTAATAATTTTTTATTTATTTACTGTATTGACCTAAAACTTGACGAATTTGTAATCCCATTTTATCTTGACATGGTAAACTTGTACCTACTTTCTGTGCAAATAAAGAACTATTCTATTCTAAGAACGAACTGTACTATGCGATCTATCCCCTAATGTTTTCTCTGCGAGGTGTCTGTAACCTGTGAATCCGTTGTCCACTACATGACCCCTCATGACCGTTGGCGGCGCACGCTGCGCTGTAATGTAGGTTTGACGACTGACCCGCTCCTCCTTCTTGCCTGCAACACCGCTCTTGAAGGTGATCTTCTGGATCTGCGCCGCTCGGAGTCACGACCACTGCTGCGGGGGCTGCTGACGAGCGTCGACTTCACCTCGAGCCTCGACCACCGCTGCGGGGGCTGCTGACGAGCGCCGACTTCACCTCGAGCCTCGACCACGAGTCCGGGATCGCATGTGTTAGTATTGGAAGTACGTGTGACGTCATTAAATTATGAATTTACACGTTTAAGCACAATGGGTTTGCTACAAAATACAAACTGTCATATATAAATTAAGCATCTACCGACAAATGTCGAAGTACCTACCTAAATTATTATCGAGTTGTCAAATACCTACAATTGTTAGAGTACCCACCTGAGTAAATATTGTTGTGTGTACAGGAAATAACTCTAAACTTACATATAAGCCATAGTGATGATATTCCTATAAAATATTACGTAATTTATAATGATCATTGTGATGTATCCTGGATTTAATATCGCCTATTTAGTAATTCTTAATTAATATTCGAAAGAATATTGATACCAACTGACAGTCTTGTATTAATTGTCTCAAAAGACTTATAATACTAAAATAGCAATATAAAATCCAGGATACATCACAATGATCATTATAAATTACGTAATATTTTATAGGAATATCATCACTATGGCTTATATGTAAGTTTAGAGTTATTTCCTGTACACACAACAATATTTACTCAGGTGGGTACTCTAACAATTGTAGGTATTTGACAACTCGATAATAATTTAGGTAGGTACTTCGACATTTGTCGGTAGATGCTTAATTTATATATGACAGTTTGTATTTTGTAGCAAACCCATTGTGCTTAAACGTGTAAATTCATAATTTAATGACGTCACACGTACTTCCAATACTAACACATGCGTCTCGAAGATTGTCCCAGCACCACGTTGGAATGCCTCCCTGCCGACCTCCGTCTACTCTCGGATCGGTCGTTAGGCATCTTCATGCGTCCAATGATCTGGAATAATTAGAACAACGAGTATCTGGTTTCTATTGTGTACCTACTCCTTTGTTTCAAAAATGCCTACACGCGGCATAAAGTTCAAACTATCTCAATTTCTCAATTCAACATACAATAATTCAAAATGAATAACTGCTGTTTGGTACACGTACATAAACTCACATCTTTCATCTATGGCGGTAGGCAAAATCAACAGAACGCAGCCTGCTACAATCCTTACATACTCCTTTTACTTCATTGATCATATCTGTATCTTGTCTAGATAATTGGTATTTTCCTAATACCATGACCATTACTAGCCAAAATATAGGAAACCCAAACAACGTATCAAATAAATCTAACCGCATTCTTTTTTATTGAAGGACGAACTGTTTCGTGTGTCCAAAAATGTATTCTGTGTTGACAGGACGCCACCCGCGCACACATTATGTACATGCGTGCACAAATACATACTCGTACATTACACATATTATACATATAGACATTTTACACAGAAAAAAAAATAGACACAAACAAAATTCACATTAAATAATCAAATTGACTTTTAATATACCTTATTGTGGGCGTATGATCGCACCAAGGTGGTAACGATACACCGGAATTCCTTGGTGCTATCCCACTTCTGATTTGTTAAAACTTTCGGATATAATAATTCAAACACTGTACTTCATCAAATAATTGTAATACTTTGTTATCGGCTTTACAGAACATCTCCATTTTTTCTGACTCTCATGATCCAGACTCTTACATAGCTCAATGATGATTGATCGTGATTGGCTGTCCTTTTCTCGTTGACACCGAGGAAAAAGACCAATATCAGCCAATGGAAAATTAACACGACATTTTGTCCGGAAGTCAGCATTGAGCTACTTACAATGAAAAACATCAAAAATTATAACAAACTAAAACAAGAAACATATTCAGAAAATCCACATAAAAATCAACATGTTTTATGGTATAGATTTAACAATAATTAATATTAGTTTTAACACAAACTTCCGAAACAACCAAAACATTTCAATAGAATTCAAGACTTATTTTATTTAAACAACGCAAAATAACTAAACATATGTGCAATATTTATTTTAAATTAGCACATGAATTTTCATAAAGCTAACATTGCTGACTAGCCATATCATGTTTACACAACTTCCTAACATCGTTACTGTTTCTATGTAATAAAACCCCGCATTAAATTATCAATGTAATAAAAACATACAAAAACTTCTAAACCGATCTTCTTTTGAATCTGCCATAATCACAATACTGAAACGAGACGATGGGCAAGATAAATAAACGATCTTTAAATGTAAATAAATAACTATTGATTGATTTCGGTGCACCTATTTCCACCGAAAACACCGAAATCAATGCCACTAAAATCAAAATAATTAGTAAAATCCTAGATATTTTCAAAAGTAACCCGTATTTTTAATATTTATCTCTTTTATTTAAATCGCATACATATAAGACATACTTTTATTATAATTTAAAAATATAAATTCAAATATTTGTGGATAAAATGGATTCACCGAAATCAATTTTAAGGGTATACCAAGCCACCGAAAACGATTACGTATCTTAATAAAAGAGTAGCACGGAGACGCACAGACGTGTTAATCCTTTCCACCGATGCGGCACTATACTGACAGTTTGTATGACTTGAACCACTATTCTCGCAGTCACTAGAATACTGGATATATGAACGGATCGGTGCGTGTCACTGATATCAATACAAAACGTCGGACGTGAAGACAACTAGTTGTAACTTGTCAACTAAGGCCTATTATGGCGTAGAAATATTATAAATTGAGTTAATAACTATCTAGTTGTTTGTGAACACATAAAAAACCGGCCAAGTGCGAGTCGGACTCGCGCACGAAGGGTTCCGTACCATTATCGCAAAAAACGGCACAAAAATGTCGTTTGTTGTATGGGAGCCCTACTTAAATATTTATTTTATTATGTTTTTTGTATTTGTTGTTATAGCGGCAACAGAAATACATCATCTGTGAAAAATTTCAACTATCTAGCTATCACGGTTCATGAGATACAGCCTGGTGACAGACAGACAGACGGAACGCGGAGTCTCAGTAATAGGGTCCTGTTTTTACCCTTTGGGTACGGAACCCTAAAAATAGCGCCACGTATTGTAGTAAAAAATTAAAAAAATAATTTCCGCCGCAAGACGTGGCCGGACGCGGCACCGAGGTCAATATTTTCGAGGTTATTATTTTTTTTAACTAAAATTTATTTAAAAAACAAAACACAGGCCCCTCCTAATATTTTTAACCGACTTCAAAAAAAGCAGGAGGTTCTCAATTCGTCGGAATCTTTTTTTTTTTATTTATGTTCCCCGATTACTATAAGACGCCTGGACCGATTTGCAAAATTCTTTTTTTTTTTGAAAGGGTATACTTCCCAGTTGGTCCCATAGTCATCAGGTCAGGATCTGATGATGGGATCTTGGAGAAATCGACGGAACTCCTCAAATATTATAGGCATACATATAGCGATTTTGGTATTTTTATCAACAACGCAATCATCTGCACTCAGAAAGTAACATTTGGTGAAGTAGAACTGGTGAAGAAGACCACAGATGGCCAATAGAATTCCTTAATGCAGTGTATGTTATGGGTTATAAGATATCTCGAATAGTTTAACGACTATGATGAAGAAAATACTTATAAATACATAGTGCTGATGAAAATGGTACCATCGAACTGATCTGATGATGAAGCCGGCAGGTAGGCACTGGTACTCCGAAGTAAAACAATATATCCTAGTCCTGTATGGCTTATTGGAATCGTCATGAGATGTATTTTGGCTATATATATGAATTCTATGAAGTACCTATCAAAACTAAAAAGAGATAAATAAAAAACATTTTAACAAAAAAACAAACCGACTTCCAAAAAACACTGCAAAACGAAAAATAACTTTCTTTGCCGAAGTCGGTGTCGAAACACGGAAAAAAATAGGTACCAAAGACACCGACTTCGGAAAAGAAAGTTATTTTTCGTTTAGCAGTGTTTTTTGGAAGTCGGTTTGTTTTTTTGTTAAAAAGTTTTTTGATTGTACCTGTTATAGAAAAAATATCAAGTTGTTAGTTATCCATTTCGAAATGAATTTCGACCCAGACACGCGTATTTGAGACGTAAGAGAATGATCCAGCTACATAGTTAGTTGTCTTTTCCTTGAATAAATTCCAAACAAACATTATATTTTTGTAGGGTTAGCAACATCATCTGTAATCGTTTTGGTGCTTCAACAAGGGGCTTATTCACAATAATAATAATAATAAAATCGTTTATTTCTCCTCACAAAACAGACATTAAAAGTTACTTGGGTATAAAAATACAGGTACATATTCTTAGTCTAGAATGTGTGAGGAGCTGGTGTCTGAAGTAGGCATAGGAATGCCTGTATTATAAATCACCAGGTCCCCACCCCAAAAAACAAAAGCAATACAATTTAGTGTTTCCGGTTTAGTTACTTTCAATTTAGTCCAGTTTGTAACACTGTTAGAAGAAATTAGTAAAATCATTAACAAATCTCAAACATTATCATGCAGAAAAAACAAGTGGAATAAAAAACGCCTCAGTGTGTGTCACGAAGTTTATTTACTTCGTGTTAGTTTTAGTTATGTGTGTGTGTGTGTGTGTGGAAGTGTGAAGCATGTGTGTGCGTGAAAGTGTGAAGCATGTATGTGTGTGCTTGCATTTAATTTAATTCAATTCAATTCAGTTCAATCCAATCCAAACTAATTCACATCAATACAATTTAATAATTATAATCCAATCAACTAACTAAATGTAACTCAATTAAATTCAATCAAACCCAATTAAATCTAATTCAATTTAATTTAATCCAATATAAATTAATTCAATTCAATCTAACAAAATCCAATTTAATCCAATTCAATCCAAATTAATTCAATTCAATAGAACTTAATAATCATAATCCAATTCAATGTAACATAATCCAATTTAATTTAATTCAAATTAACTAATTATGGAGTAATTTTTCTGTAAGTTCGTAATCTAACTTAATCAACCACTCCGTGACTACAGATTTGCATTTAGCTTTTGGTAAAGAGTACATTGAAAGAGACCTGTTCAGCTTATTATACAAATTGGAACCCTGGTAGCAAAAGAACCGATGCGCAGGTTTAGTTCTAAATGACGCTGTAGTGCAAACCAAATCCTTGCGTCGCTTATTTCTAAATTTATCTGGTTCATATTTTAAAAGAGAATGCTTTTTCAGAACCGTATACAAAATGAAAAGTTGTCGAACCGTTAACACCTCCCATCTCTTATATAGATCCACAGTTGGGTGATAAAATGGCAGGCACAGGCTAACCTTAAGAAGTGCTCTTTGCGCCCTCTCAATCTTCAAAAAATGCGTCTTACAGGCACCTCCCCATGAGGTAATACAATAAATAAGTAAAGACTGGCAGAGGGCGAAATAAACCGATTTGAGTATTTTTTTTGGAGCAACATGTCTTATGGCCTTAAAGATCACCATCAGTTTACGCACTCTTCCAGCTAGGAGGTCAATGTGATGGTGGAAATTAAGGTTGCTGTCTATCATTACACCCAGATATTTAGTGAATGATGTGTTTGTGAGATTGGGGCAAGAACAGTTCTTGTTATTGGGATAAGAGCATGAGTGTGAGATAATACGATGCAAAGGATCAGGCCTATCATTAGTTTTTATGGCAAAGGTTATGTAATTTGTCTTCGCAACATTTAGGGTTAGAAGGTTCCTGCATAACCAACTAGTCACCATATTAATTCCTTTCTGGGCACGTGAGAAAACCTCGTCCCAAGAGTCACCAGATCAAAGCAGGGCCGTGTCATCTGCGAAGGTAACTATCTTTGCATCAGGGATTTCCATCTGACAAAGGTCGTTAATGTACACAAGGAAGAGTGTTGGACCCAGTATACTCCCCTGAGGAACACCAAAGGTCACTGGGACCTCCCCACTGATGACATTGCCAATTTGCACGCATTGCGTCCTGTCCGTCAGGTAGTCCTGAAGGAGTTTCAACTGGAGGTCTCTGACACCAAGGTTTTCTAGCTTCCTTATCAAAAACGGGACAGAGACTGTGTCAAATGCCTTTGCTAAATCCAAAAATATCCCGATTGTTTTCTTTTTAGTATCAAAATTATTTACTATGTAATTTGACAGTTCAAATACCGCATCAGCTGTGTATCGGTTTGCCCTAAAACCAGATATTCAACAAGTCTCTTATTAATAAGGCGTTCCAAAATTTTTTAAAGAGTTGGGAGAATAGAAATTGGTCTATAATTATTGACACAGCCTCTGTCTCCAGTCTTATAAATCGGGTGTATTCTCGATTTCTTGTAGACTCTAGGGAAAACTCCAGTTGAAAGTGATAAGTTGCAAATGTACAATATCGGAGCTGTTAGGACATCCCTATTCCCCTTCAAGATTTCACCAGATATCATATCAAGGCCAACAGAGCAATCACTTTTCAAACCTGTTATTAGTGTCCCAACTTCATCTTCATCAGAAGGTAGAAGAGCAAAAGAGTGACAAGATGAATTTAATGTATGGGGTTCGTTTCTGGTATTATTCTTACTTAAGTTCTCAGCTAAAGTTTTGCCCACATTTGCAAAGTAGTGATTTACATCATTCGCTGAATTCAGTGGATCATTAGTGCATAATAGTTCTAATGGGACTTTTTTAGGTTTATTTGAATATGCAATCTCTTTAACAGTTTTCCAGAGTTTTTTGCTGTTTGTGCCTGCATTCTCAAGTAGCTGCCTCTCGTAGTTATTTTTAAGTTTTTTTAATAGGGAAGTAAAAAAGTTTCTATATCGTTTGTAGGTAGTTTTTAGTGTCTCGTTATCTGGATCTTTTTTTTATTTCTTATAAAGGTTATCACGATTTTTAATGCATTTTACGATACCCGGAGAAATCCAGGGTTTTAGGATTTTCTTTCGCCTTGAGATTTTGATTTCTTTAAAATTTGCCATAATAGTGGTATAGAGAATGTTGTTGAGAAAGACAGCAGCTTCGTTTGCATCTTTAATCGTATACATAAAACTAAAGTCCGTGTTTTTAAGTTCAGCTTTTAAATTTTCATAATTTATATACGTGCTAACTTTTGCAGGTTTTGGTCTAGAAGTCGTAGCAATATATAAGGCAACACTGTTATGATCAGTCAGAGTTGTTTGAAGAATAAGACAACGAGCAGTTAATTTTGTCTTTAGTATTACATGATCTAGACATGTTTTATTATGAGTGGGACTTGTATAGGCAGGTATCATCCCATGCAATGCCATAATATCCAAGTATGTAGACAGATTTGAATCTGTACTATTTTCAACTATGTTAATGTTAATATCACCCAAAAGTATAATATTTTGTTTGTTCGAATATTTCAATAATAAACTGTTAAGCGACTGGAGAAAGTAATTTTATCTTTGTATCCTGGAGGTATATAAATAGCAAGAGCTATCGTATTGCTATTCAATGAAATTGCTAGGCAATTTGCATCCGAAACTATAGGTTCCTCAACTGAAATGACTAAGTCCCGTCTGTAAAACACGACTACACCTTCATTTTGCGTTCGATTGTTTGTAGAAGCAAGACTATCATAACCATCAAGAGGAGGTACGCTGTAGGTAGTTGCCAGCCAGCATTCAGTCAAGATAATACAGTCCCAGTCCACCTCAGTTTGGACGAGAATTGGTAACAGTGCAGGCAGATTACATCTTAAACTTCGTATGTTTTGATGAAAAATTTATTTTTATATAATTATAACATTTATTAGCGCCTAGTAAAAAAGACGAGCAATCACTAGCATCGCAGATAAAGTGATCGGCTATATTAAAAGTGTCAATTTCGTTTTGAACATTATTTAGTTCATTGAATTTAAACGATAAAAAAACACAAGAAATGTTCGAGAATGCAGGCCTAAAAAGGCACAGGGGATTGTTGTAAGACAGGCATAAGATACTCGTAACTCGCAGGAGTATGATATTATGATGTAAGTGTAGTTTGGTACAAATGTTTTCCTGAGTGGTAATGATACTGATTTTGTAAGTGTATGTGTGCTAGGCGTTGTTGGATTGGAATGTACTCTGTTAGTTATGAAATGTTTTGTCCAGTCATAGTGTATGTTATGGTGTTTTGTTGTTACATAATATCCTGAGGGGTCATCCTTTTTTTGAAGTCGGATAAACACATAAATTACAACCTTACAGTGTTTGTACACTTTGAAACATGAATAATTTTTGGTTATGGCAATTCGAGGGTAAAACAATAAAATACATTGAAAGAGTAATAGGTACACAATTAAGATGTCTAGTCATTGTTCCTGTAGTTCAACAAGGGTTTGCTCAGATTTAATCAGGATTTGCCTGGCTCCCTCGACTTTCCTCAAGAATATGTTTCCATTCGAAATCCAACAAAAAACATATCCTTTGCTTTTCGCGAATTCCTTAGCAGCGAAGAAGAGCTTCCTGGAGCTAGCGGGTAGGTGCTCCGATACGTAAATTGGACGACGTTCGCCGGTCAAACCAATAGTTTGTGTACTCAGACGGCCTCCATTTGGATGGTTTTTGTTATAGCTGCGGACTGCGGCCAGCACTTTGTTTTTAGTTGAGACACTTGAGAACTCGGCTACAATCGGTCTGACAGTGCCAGGTTTGCCCGGAATTCGGTAAATGTCACGCAAGAGTGTATTATTGAGCGCGACATCAACCGTTGAGCCCAATTCTGCAATAATTGATTGTAGGTCCGTCGGAGCTTCGTCTTCCTTTGCAGGTATATTCCGGATTTCGATGCTAGAGGAGCGGGAAAGTCGCTGCAGATCAAGAATTTTGGTTTCCAGAGTTTGCACAACTTCACTCAAGACTTTTTTCTCGTTCTGTAATGTATCGATTTGTTTAATCATGCCGTCGTATTGCTGACTAATAAAACCAAGGGTTTTTTTCAAATTCGCTATTAGCCTTCTGGATTGCCAAATTTTGACGCTTTATTTCAGCCATTTCAGACACCAACTTGTTCAGAGAAGAAGTTTGTTTATCGCAAAATTTGGTGAGGTTGGCTTGCTGCTCCTCCTTCCATGATTCTAGCATCTGAAGAATTTCAGTTTTTAAATCTTTTAATTGATCCGATTGATCCGGCTGACCAGTTCCCGGAGAGAAACATGCTCGAGGTCGCTTACTAGATCGTGTCGCGGCGTTTGCAATAGTGTCATTCGGACTACTGGTGTTTTCTGAACTGCTCTGGCATGAGCAGTTTCTGTTTCGGCGTGCTCGCTTGAGGTGAGCGCTGCTTACGGTGCATTATGCGTTACAGGTACGATAGTAAAATAGATCAAAGCAGGATCTTTCACGTATGAAAGCCAAAATATCAAAAAAGTACTTCACACCGGATGCAAGTGTCAGAAAGTTTCAAAAATCATAATAATAAAATTGTGCAAAAACCAAGAAAATATAGGCAAAAAACAAAAAGTAACGTTTTGCACACCGCCGGGCTCGAACTTGGATCGCTGGAACGTTTGTCTTTGAGAGGGGCTGCCACAGCCACTCGACCACAGGTGTCAACGCTAACACCGGCGAAATAAGTAACAGGTGTTCAATGTCAATCGTGGACGTGAGAGGTGTGGGACCTTAACCACCGCTCTATGCAGCTACCCGTCACTCTCAGAAAAACACAAATGATTTGGCACAACACAACACTTTTGTTTTTAAACTGTTTTGATCCATTAACACATGAAATTTTTACTCTGCTATATTGTTTAAGTACTGGTCCATGAGATTTTTTTTTCAGAAGTTTGTTTTAGACTTTTTTAGAAATAAAAACATACGGAGCACACAAAAATACGACTGCTCGCCTCAGTGGTCGCGGGGGGGGAAATGAAAATATTCATGAGTGGCCGGTTATCAGTTTTAATAATGGTTTTGGAGCTGCCTGCAATATATTGATTAAATCTCTTGCATGCAAAAACCACAGCCAGCATTTATTTTTTCTATGTGGGCGTATCTATTTTCAGTATTAGTTAAGCAGCGGGAACCAAAGGAAATTATTTTATTGTCCTGATAGATGGCTGCGCCGAGTCCAAACTCACTGGCATCACATTCAATAGTAACTTCTTTGCTAACATCGGAGTACTCTAAAGTAGGTAAGTTGCTTTTTATGTTTTTTGAATTTTGAAATTCTTTATCTTCAGCTGCAGACCAAACAAATTCAACATATTTTCTAGTCAGTCTTCTGAGATTACTTGCACGAGCACTGAGGTTATTTATAAATTTTCTAAGATAGCCAACCATTCCTAGACATCGAAGAACATCTTTACTGTTTTTAGGAGTAGGCATATTTTTTATAGCCTCTACTTTTGTATGATCAACTTTTAGACCCTCATTGGTAAGTACATGTCCATAGAAATTTACTGATTTTTGTAATAATTATAACTCATTGGTAATAAACTTTGTCTTTGTTTAATTTACAGTTAATCTCACGCAGTCGTTGCATAAGTTTTTCAAATTTTAAATTGTGGTCCAAAGTAGCTTCTTCAATCGTGTCTCCCACTCCATAGATCAAGATGTCATCTGCTATAATTTCAATCCCTTTAAGATCTTTCAGAAGACTGGTGAGTCGTTGTTGGAATATTTCTGGAGAAGAACTGAGACCAAATGGTAACCTCTTCCATCTGTAACGTCCAAACGGTAACCAGAATGTAATTAATTTACTGCTGTTTTCGTTTAGGCGACACTGCCAGAAGCCTTTTTTGGCATCAACTGTACTAAAAACTTTGGCATTTTTTAGCTCAGGCAACATTTTATCTAAGGTGCTAAATTGAAAATGAGGTCTTTTAAGTGCTTTGTTAAGTGGAATAGGATGGATACCAAGACATATTCTAAATTTATCATTTTTATGTACTTTTAATATTATATTTACCCATTCTGTATGTTGGTTTTCTTTCACTATAATGCCATCTTTATCGTGTTCTTCCAACTCTTTTAGCAGCTTTTAAGAAGACAGACAGGGACTCGTCGTGCTGGCTATATACGAGGTGGTATGGACTCATCAATTTCCAGAGACACTTCACCAGGAAGACTACCACATCCTTCAAACACATCTTTATACTTGTGCAAGATTTTTTGAAACATGAAATTTTATATTATGGTCAGTACCTTTTCTCTTGCAGACAAACTTGGCAACACCAAAATTTATAATAGGAGACCCATTGAAGCATTTCAACTGTTGTGTAGAGGGAGTGAGGGAGGAAAGGTCTTTTTCACCTGAAATTTCTTTATGTTGTTTAACTCCCATAACACAAACTTGAGCTTCAGTATCCAGTGTGCAGTAAACTTTTTGCCATTTCATACCTTTTTAGGGTTCCGTACCCAAAGGGTAAAAACGGGACCCTATTACTAAGACTTCGCGATCCGTCTGTCTGTCTGTCTGTCTGTCCGTCTGTCTCCAGGCTGTATCTCATGAACCGTGATAGCTAGACAGTTGAAATTTTCACAGATGATGTATTTCTGTTGCCGCTATAACAACAAATACTAAAAACAGTATAAAATAAATATTAAAGGGAGCTCCCCTTACAACAAACGTGATATTTTTTCCATTTATTGCTCGATATTAATAACGGCAACAGGTAGACGCTTGAAATATTCACGGAATGTTTAGTTGTATATTTACTTCATAAAATAATAATTAATAAATTAAAATAAAATAAATTAAGGGTCCCATACAACAAACGTGATTTTTATGCAGTGTTTTGCGATAATGGTACGGAACCCTTCGTGTGCGAGTCCGACTCGCACTCGGCCGGTTTTTAAATAGTAAAGGTGCTTCCATGTGTCCAGAGTCCTTGTTTGAACAAATTTCTGATATATAGACACTATTGTAGGGTCTTTACACCTTTTAATGATGGTAGTTTGATTAATACGCAAGAGTACGTAATAATAGAATTTTAATTGAATGATAATGAGTGCACGCGATTTGAGTGATAATTGTGTACTAAAGTATAGACCGCGCGTAGCGAGTAAAGTGCTGACACAATGATGTCAAATTTGTGCGTGCTTTGCACTGTACATGCTCCGGGGCCCGAGAAGATGTGAATGAGATGAAGGATAATGATTTACAAGATGATAATTAACAATTTTACTTACAAACTTAAATAAACTAAGCTTAAGGTATTTCATTGAATTGAGTCCGAGCGGATGGCGAAGACCCTCTGCTCGTTGTGGCGATGGTAGGGCGACCCGCAGAGGTGGCAACGGGAGCTACATAGCTCACGCTAGCCTCTGCCTGCTCCGTTGTGGCCTCTGCTCGCTCAGCTGTCGGAGGTGCGGGCGCTGGATGCGGCTGGCGCGCTCGTACGCGTTGCCATGTGTACAAGATGATGCAAACCACGACGACTCCACCCAAGATGTAGATGGCGACGTAATGATGAATGTCATGGAATTTCACTTGATCTGCCAGTTCCTGATTGGATTTCATTTCTTTGAGTGCTTTTTCAATCGCCTTTGTGTCTTCCCGTTGTTCGGTGATATCGTCTGTCTCATTCAGTGGAGCGATGAGAGGTATAGACAGATTAATTATGTGGTTTATTGGTGGAATTTCTATGTTCATGACATCGATCTTCGTTTTAATTGTGTTTGATAATGATCTGTGTGCATAAATCGTAAACATTCTGTCTTTGATGACGCAGCTGTCTCCCAGTGTAATGACACCTGTTTTGCTGAGTTGCTCGATCGTAAAATCGTCATCGCATATGACTCGCACACTGCATTGTCCGCAACAAAAGTAAAGATATGAATTAATTAAGTTCAAGTCAATCCAGGTATCGCGACATTCTCTTGTTTCAGTTTGACATTGATTAGATGCTTGATGTTTCAGACATAAGTTGTTGTCTGACGTCATTTGATAGACTGGCCTTTTCAGTGGGCAATTGTACTCGTCGGTGTCGTAAGGAATACATCTTTGTAAGTCGCTTGTAGACACTGGTATGTAAGAGTCTTTATGTGTATTGATAGCCAGGTATTTTGCTACAGGCACTATATTGACCATGCTTGCGTTGACTTGTTGTGGAATCTGTATGAGGTTGTAAAGCTCATAATCTTCCCTGCTCACAAGAGGAATTCTTACTTCGAAAATCAGGAACTTTCTGGTAGCTCTTGCTTTCACTTTCAATAGGTGATAGATCTTCGCCAAGTCAGTCTGAATATTATTAATCGGTAAGGCTAAGTCCTTTGAGATTTGTCCGGTTATAACATTCAGTTCGTTTTTCAACTGTGCCGGCGTCAGCAAGTGAAAGTTGAACTTTTCATAGAAAATGTTAGCCACTGTGTCAACTAGTGTCTCCTGGATTTCTTTAAGATTGGTCATGATGTTATTGGCTATGAACGTTGATAATGTGAATTCCGCTTTGTTGTCAGTGTGTTGGATTTCTTCTTTCAGTTTGCTTATGGCCGCGTTGCAATTGGTAATGTGTTGGTTGATTATTTTGTGCTGCTTGTCCAGGGTATTTTCAATCCTTTTGATGACATTTAGTTCAGCCTCCACTACTGAAGTTTGGTTTTTCCACAGATTACTGAGATGTTTTTGATTGCTTCTGATTAAGGCAATATCCTTCTGATATTGTTCGGCGAAAGTTTCATCCAAAACTCCAAACAAACTATGTGCGATGTAGCCGATGCCGTTGATAAGCCCGCGACGTCGGCGAACTTGACCTTGCTGACCAAGTAAAACATTGATGTAGTGTTCAAGTTCGTTGTACCCGTGAAGCAGTTGTAATCGGACTACGTTGCATTGTGGTATTTGATCCCTTGAACATATGTTGTCCAGATGAGTGATAAACTTGTCCAGAAGGTTAATTCCTTGCCAATACGGAGCCATGTCGCAATAAACGACGAGTTTCCATTCTTCACGTTCCAATTTCATATTTGCGAGTTTATCAAAAAATATGTTTTTATTTTCTGCAACTTTGGAAATTTTGTGTTCGCACGTTCCTGAGCAAATAAACATCAGAAGTACGAGTGTTGTAATTATGAAGTTGCACAATTTTGATGAGGTTGGCTTGGAATATTTATTGTTTGTTGCTTGACCTTCTTTGTTTTCCTTTTCTGTATCGTGGCTTTGATTATTGTCGTTGATCGGCAAGACGGATAATTTCGTAATTGGTCTCTTGAGTGAACCATTTTTCGTCCGTAGAGTCACTACTCTGACGTATCCGTCTTTCCCTGGATGAAGTTCAATAACTCTGCCCATGGGCCATTTTCCCGGGGGAAGATTAATGTCGTGAATGATGACGATGTCATTGATCTTCAAATTCTGATGAGGTTTGTGCCACTTACTGCGAGCTGATAGTTGGCACAGGTACTCAGCTCGCCATCTCTTCCACAGATCATCAAATATTTTTTGTGTGAGCTGCCATCTTGTTCGCAAGTCTCTCTCTGTCTCGATGATAGTTAGTGTCGGACCACTTGCCAAAAAGTGAGACGGTGTGAGACAGTCTAAATCCTCGGGATCTTCGCTGAGTGCGCACAATGGTCGGCTATTCAAACATGCTTCTATTTGAGCGAGTAACGTCGAATATTCTTCAAACGTCAACTTCTGATCTCCTATGACCCGCTTGAGATGGTACTTCAAACTCTTGACGGTGGCTTCCCAGAGGCCTCCGGCACTAGGCCAGGAAGGGGCATTAAAATGCCAGTTAATCTCCATACTGGTAATAGCCTCGAAAAAACTGTCATCCAAAGTGTTTTTGATATTCACGAACTCTTCGTTGAGTATTCTACTCGCTCCAACAAAGTTCGTGCCATTGTCACTATAGACATGGCCTGGGGTGCCTCTCCGAGCTGCCATCCTCCGCAAAGCTGCTAAGAACGATGATGAGGTCAGGTCCGATACTAGCTCGATGTGTACAGCCTTGGTGGCCATACAAACGAACACGGCGATGTACCCTTTTGTGGTTTTGATACCTCGGCCCTTGCTTGCTTTGACGTCGACAAACCCAGTAAAATCAACCCCTGTATGATAAAATGGTCGTGTTGGATTGCTGCGTGCAAAAGGAAGGTTGCCCATGAGTTGTTCGTGTTTGATTGGGTCGTGTTTTCGGCACTTGACGCAGTTTCGTAAGCGCTTCTTGACAGCTCGGTTTCCTCCCAGAATCCAATATTGTTGACGCAGCCATGCTTGAGTAACTCTCGCTCCCCCATGGAGTGTCATCTGATGTCCTTGTTCGATCAATAAGTCACTGAGGTGTGTGTTGTTGGGAACGATGAGAGGATGCTTCATGTTCTGACTCATTTTCGCGTTGTTCAATCTGCCACCGACTCTCAGTAGGCCGTCTTGATCCAAAAACGGGTTCAGCTTTAGCAATTTGCTCTTCGCGTCTATTTGCTTCTGATCTCGGAGACTAAATACCTCTTCCTTAAATACCGTCAGCTGTACTTGTTTGATAAACAGATGTTTAGCGATTTTTATTTCGCTGACAGTCAGATACTTCGGTTTGTGTTGATTGCGAGATATGGCGCGCAAAGTCCAAGCAAGAACACGCGCTGCTCGGTTGAAGTTGCTGAATCTGCTCAATAATTTTAAAATAATATCTTCATTTTGTTGAACTACATTACTTTTTATTGACTTCCTGATTTCTTCATATGTAATGTAAGTTGGTATGTCTTGATTGTGGTTTACTTTGAATGTTGATAGCCAGGTTGGTCCGTGCCACCAAAGAGGATGATGATGTAGTTGATTCGCTGATAATCCTCGGCTCGCGCAATCAGCTGGATTTTCGGCCGATTTCACATATCGCCAGCTTTTTGTTGGTATTATCTCCGTTATTTGTGCTACCCTGTTAGCCACGAATGGTTTCCAGCGATTCGGTTCACCATTGAGCCAACCTAGTACTGCTGTCGAATCGGACCAACCGTATATTCGTAGGTTATGGGTTGATAAACAGTTCTGGACAACTTTCATCAGTTTTGACAACAAGTGCGCAGCGCAAAGCTCCAATCTAGGCAGAGATACTGATTTGTTGACAGGCACGATCTTTGATTTCCCTGCTACTATGACCACAGGGGGTTGACACTCCGCCTTTTCCTGATTGATAATTCTGCCATAAATTACGCATGCATATGCCTTTTCTGATGAGTCACAAAACCCATGCAACTCTATGTTTGCATTTTTTGTAGTTTGAAGCCATCTTGGCACATTAATATGTTCGATTTGTGGTAACTCCTTTTTTATTTTAAGCCATTCTTCATTGATGTTTGTAGGTACTGCGTCATCCCATTGAAGATTCAACGACCAAACTTTTTGGAACAAAAGTTTCAGTTTGGTGGATACTGGAGACAGCCAGCCGAGCGGATCAAATATCTTTGAAATGTCAGATAATAATGATCTTTTGGTGGATGGTGTCAATGATGATGTGTCTATCTTAATCTGGAACTTGAATTGATCGTCCCGGGGGTGCCAGCGCAGTCCCAAAGTTTTGGTTGATTCTTGATGCCTGAATTCGAATGCTTGTTCCTTGTCTGATATTGATTCTTGTATGTTAATGTTATTTGATGACCATTTTCGCAAATTAAATCCACCAGACTTCAGTAAATTAATTAGGTCATCCTTGAGTTGTTTGGCTTCCTCTATACTGTGGTGTCCTGCCAGAAGATCATCCATGTAGAAGCATTGTTCAAGTACCGCTGATGCTGTAGGGTATCTTGAACGTTCGTCTTCTGCTAACCGTTTCAACGTCATCATGGCCAGGAATGGAGCTGCTTTGGTGCCATAGGTGACTGTAGTCAACTCATATTCTCTAAGCAATTGGGTAGGTGAGTCACGCCAGACGATTTTCTGATACTGAAGGTCCTTTTCATTACATAAGATCTGTCGGAACATTTTCTCGATGTCGGCTGTGATTGCATATTCATACTGTCTCCAACTCAGAATCAATGTAAACAAATCCTGTTGTAAATTAGGACCGCTGTACATTAAATCATTGAGACTGTAGCCCGTCGAAGTTTTCGCTGATGCGTTAAATACAACTCGCAGCGATGTTGTTGCCGAGTCCGGGCGTAAAACGCATAGGTGAGGTAAAATGCAATCCGGCAGAATTTTCTGTGCGCACTTGCGCATGTGACCCAATATGATATATTCGTTGATGAATGTTTTGTAATCTTCGGAAATATTTTTATTACTTGAAAACTTTCTTTCCAGTTGATAAAATTGTGCTACGGCTCTTTGTTTTGATTCTCCCAATTTTTCTTTGATATCTGGCTTCAGTGGCAGTCTAACCACGTATCTACCATCATCTCGTCTTACTGTTTCCGATTGATATTGTTGAAGGCATTGATGATCCTCAGAGGACATATTAGTATCGGGTTCGGTGACATCTTCAATGCTCCAAAACCTTTGTATGTCTTGTATATTGTTCATGATAACGTTGCATTGATAGGACTTGACATTGCCGCTCAAAATCCAGCCAAGTTGAGTCTGTTGTGCTATTGGCAGAGATGAGTTTTCCTTGATTATGCCAGACATGATGATTTCCGAGTAAACTTCTGCTCCCAACAATAAATCGATAGGACGACAAACGTTGAAATCTGGATCTGCTAGTTGAATGTTTTGAAGATATTCCCAAGATGGTTTTGCAAAACTGTGGTTTGGCAAGTTGTTAATTAATTTCTTCATAATAACAACTTCTGTTTGGAATATATAATTCGAGTGTACTGATGACGCTACAAGACTGATAACTCCCTTACAGTTGGTTTGATTGGCACTGACTCCAACTATGACGCCTTTGCATGCTCGGCGCGGCAGCTTCAGTATTTGAGCTGCGTTCTCAGTGATGAGGGAGGCTTGAGAGCCTTGATCTATGAGAGCCCTCATTGTGTGATATTCCCCATTAGCTCCTTGTACACGGACAAGTGCTGTGGCTAGCAGAATTTCAACAACAGATTCCTTGGAAACATGTGTCACATTGCTTTGTGTGTAGTCTTCACATAACGTAGACGGTGACATATCCATGTTGCTGGACACTGCGTTTGTCTGTAGGGCATCGTGTAGTACGGTGTTATGAGTTCCATTACACACCCTGCATCTTGATTCAGAACGGCATGATTTATTTTTGTGATCAACCAGGCAATTTTTACACAAGTTGAACCTTTGCAATGTGTTTCTCTTTTCTGCTGACCCCGATTCTAAAAATGGCTTATTTATTTATTTATTTATTTATTTGGAAACTCAACAGCTTATTATTAAATTACATGAATAGATGCTCACCTCACTGTCAATGAACAGCCCAGTGCTGTTGCATCAACGTTACTTGCATCTTAGTAAACACACACACACTGCACAGTGACAGCGAGATGATGACAATTATCTCTTAAGCCAATAACAGAGTTTCACGGCATGGATAAAGCTAGGTAATGTTAATTAGCTACACACAAGTGCAGCTATTAGTGCTCATGTGATATTGAAGACTCATTGATCACATTAAATCAGAGTTAAAAGTATGTAAACATGCAAATATGGTTATATTAATTAGACAAAGGGAAAACATTAAAATATCAGCGAAATCTAACATCATGAATATCATGCTCATTCGAAATATATCACACATAATCCTTAATCCTAAGAGTCATGAGAGTTAAGAGTTATGGCACAATTAGTTCACTAAACAATATCTGCTTGACTTGTCTCCGGTATGATTGTTTGGATAAATGAAAAATATCGACACTTTCAAAACTCTCAGAGTAGATGCGAGGCAGTCGGGTCATAACAGCATTTCTACCGTATTTTGTGCGGTAGCCAGGGATACTGAATAGTTTTGTATGTCTGGTACGTGTTTTTGGGGTACAGAAGTCCATACATGATAGCAGATCACTGCTGTCCAAACGACCTCGCAGGATATCAAAGAGCAAAAGCATATCCAACATCCTACGTCTATCCACAAGGGGAAGCATATCATAGTGTTTGCAGTCACGGGCATATGAATCATGACGTTTACGGGATTTGAAGTTTAGAAATTTTACGAACTTTTTCTGTAGATTTTCTATTCTTTTAGTATAGACCTCGTATTGGGGTGACCAGATTGGGCTACAGTACTCCAAAATACTACGCACATATGCAAAGTATACAATCTTTAGACTATGACAACACCTAAAAGGCTTACAAGTACGCATTACAAAACCAAGGTTACGAGAGGCTCTATTGGTGATGGTATCTATATGTTGGTCAAAAAGCAATTTGGAATCTAACATTATACCAAGATCCCTGACCACATCAACCCTTTCGATGGCATTATAATTAAATCCATAGGGATACTTAGTTGGGTATTTGGAACGGCTAAAGCTAATGCATTGACATTTCGAGACATTGACAGCGATATTATTTTGTTGATAATACCTGAATAGTGCATCAAGATCACGCTGTATCAGTTCACAATCAAGTTTGGATTTTACACACATGTATATTTTCATGTCATCGGCGTACATGAGATGTTTCGCGGATTTGAAACACGACTGAACGTCATACAGGTATGCGCAGTAAAAAAGAGGACCCAATAAAGATCCCTGGGGAACACCGGAGGGAATGTTTACGAAATCAGATTTGAAACCTCCCATAACCACAGCTTGCGACCGGTTCGATAAGTATGACTTAACCCATCTCAGTAAATCTCCATGGATCCCAAGTTTTTGTAGCTTTGCCAGCAAGATCACGTGGTCCACACGATCGAATGCTTTTTCGAAATCCGTGTAGACCACGTCAACCTGGCCACCGGCTTCCATATTATGCAAGACATAGTTGCAAAACGTGGCCAAATTTGATGTTGTGGACCGTCTCCTAACGAAACCGTGTTGGCTCTGGCCTATACCGTTTGAGATGATTGGATATATACTATTATAGATGATTTTCTCCAAAACTTTGCTAAGCGTGTTAAGAATAGATATTGGACGATAGTTTTTTATATCCATCTTGGGCCCTTTCTTATGTACTGGCACTATGTGAGCTGTTTTCCACAGGGAGGGACAGACGCACTCAGCTAAAGACTTTTGAAATAATAAAGCTATGGGATATGCCAAACTATCAGCGCAATTTTGCAAGAAAATAGGAGGCAACCCATCACTTCCGGGACCTTTTGTAGTGTCTAACGCGCGCAAGGCTCTGTGTACGGTGTCTTTAGTGATATGGAGGTTAGTTAATAAATCATCTGATTCGGTCACCTCATTCGGAGTACTCGTAGCTGCAGCAGAGGGCGTGGACGAGCCAGAGAAAACACTGTGAAAGTATTTATTAAATGCTGTACAGATGTCGTGACCGGACTCAAATGCCTCCTCATTTAAAATCATTGTTTTTGGGTATTGACTACCGCCTCTTTTACCTTTAACATAGGTCCAAAAAGTCTTCGGAGAGTGACTAATCGATTTCTCTGTGTGAGTTATGTAGCTTTGAAAAGAGGATACTTCAACACTGTGTTGTCTAGAACGCAACAACGCAAACTCGTAGTAGTCCCTGGGGTTACCATATTTTTTCCATCTTTTATGTACTCTTACTTTCTCCCGAATGATTTTTATAAGTGCACGACTGTACCAAACAGGGTATTTATGACTTTTCGGTTTAGTAACTAAGGGAATGAAACGCTCCACGCCAATTTTGACCTCTGTGTAAAACAAGTCAACAGCAACATCAACTGCTTCAACTGACAATTTATCATCCCAATTTATCTTGTTAAAGTGTCTATTCAGTTCCTCATAGTCTCCCCTATAATAATTACGACGTGGTGTGTGCACTTCCTCTAAAGGTGTTAAGAATAATTCGGTAGCTGTTATGATAAGAGCAGGATGATGCAAGTCTTCTTGGAGCAAGGGGTCATCGCTTCTACTAACAATGAGGGGTAAAGTTGAAAAACATAGATCTAAAATCCTGTTGTTAGTATTTGTGATAAGGTTGTATTGAGATAAACCGAGTACGCTAATTTCATCTACAAAGGAAGCAGCAGCAGTTCTTATTTGCAGCGAACAGTTATTTAATATAGAATAGCCTTCATCATTCCATGCTAAACAGGGTAAATTGAAATCACCGCTAACAATAAAATTATGATCGCCATTCACAGCCATTGTGTCCGTTATAGCTTGCCCAATGTTATACAGACGCAATGGGATACTGGATGCATCGGGGGGTATATATACAAGAATAATATGCAATTCTTCCCGAGCACCGATGCTACGAGATGAGAGTGTAACATGCAACATCTCGACACCTTCACACTGAAAGTCCTGACGTCGCCTAGTGTCAAATTTACGATTGACGCACATCATAACACCACCACCAGTCTTTTTACCAGTTGAATCAAGATCACGGTCTTGTCGGTATACCTGATATCTGTTATCACATAATTCAGTGTCAAAAATGTCATCCTGCAACCATGTTTCAGTAAAGATCAAAATATCATATCTAGAACGTAAAACACTGTTATACAAGTCTAATACCTTAGTTCTCATCCCTCGAGCATTTTGGTAGTAAAAACTTAACTGTGTGTTAGCCATAATAAACAATAGGATTGATAAAATATTTGATAAAATAACACAAGTGGGTAGCCTGACGGCGAAGAAGGAGTCGGTCAGAGATGCAACAGCTTAAACGTAGTGTGAAAGTGGCGCGAGAGAAATAAGTATCAATAAACACTGCAATAGAACCATATAACAGTACGACAATTGAGCGATAGTAAACAATCAGTTTCGATCGGTTCAACTGGTAAAAATTCTGGCGACCGCACACGCATTGTGGGTAGGTGGTGAAAACTATGTCAAATGTCGAGCATACACTCACGACCATTGTGCCATAACTCGTTAATGTAAGCATGCAAAATGTACAACTAGAGAAAATACAAAATAAACAAAATTGGACAAAATTAGTGTATATAATTACAATCAACCTCACGGCACTATTATGTATGTAAACATTACCCAAGCACAAGTCTACTGTTGACCAAAATTTACACATTGTACCGTAATTATCGTATAAACTATGATACCACATAAATGTTACGTTAATAAATATTAATAAAAACATGTTTGAACAAAGTGCGGTAGATTATTAGGGCTTAAGTGAGTTTATGTAACATATCAAGGTTACGGATAAATATTGTATCACTAGTTTCAGACTTTCTCACGTAGATGCGTCCTCCACGCACCCACACAAATTTGTATTTTAGCTCCTTTGCACGTTTGCGAGTCGCAGCATGCAAGTTTTTATTTTCCGGTGATAAGTTCTCAACGATAAACACAGGAGATTTTTGACTCGTGCCGAATCCCAGGTCATGGGTATTTAACTTGTCTTGAACATTCTTTTTATTGTATGTCAGGACAGCAGATAGAAATAAATCACGGGTACGGGGCGAATTAAATTTGGTTAGTATGGACCGTGGACGGGTACTCTCTGGATTCAATTTCGCAATTCTTGCACAATAATGTATATCATTGTCGTTAATCGACACGCTCACCGTTCGGCCAATTTGCTTAACAACATTCATCACATTCTCCGACTTATGTTCCGGGACACACTGTATTTCAATGTTAGAAGCCCGTGACAGTTGATCAATTTGATTGAATTTTCCCTTAATCTCTGACAATTCATAGTGTAACATCTCATTCTCCTTCCTTGCAGTAGAAAAGTCCGTGGCTGTCGTCTTTGCATAGTGGGCAATATTGTGTTTTCGTTGCACAACTTTTTATAGCTGAACTACGCAAAAACGATTTGTTAGAATCGTTTTTGTTGTTTAAATTATTCGATTTTGATTGATTATTTTTGCTGAATTGATGTCCTGAATCCTTGCTTCTACTCGGAGATGACGACGAGGTTGATTTGGATGAATAATGTTTTCGCCGTGTTGACTCGAGAGCAGTATATTTGTTCTCTAAAAATTTCAGAAAGTCTGCTAGAACAGGCAAGGCTCTTGGATTTTCTAATGATTGAGTGTGTTCACTAAGCGTCTGAGTATCCAGCTTCAGTGTTAGTAAATGCACAACCATTGGTCCCATGGCGGCTACATCTATACCAAGATTTTTCAGGGCGTTCATGCATTCATTGATAGTGTCGAACATGTTCTTGATCTGTGTGTCGACTTGGTTTTGCATTGTAGGTAATGACAGGAGTATGTTCATGTGTGAGGTGAAAATTAGCCTGTCATTGTTATACCTGTGATTCAATATGTTCCAGCAGATTTGGTAATTTTCGGAACTGATGTTGAGATGTTGAATGATCCTTTCTGCTTCGCCTTTCAGCTTACCTTTTAATAACTGCATCTTCTGGGCGCTTGGGATGCTTTTGTTGTTATGGACAGCCTCTTGGAATAAGTCCTTGAATGATATCCATTTGTGATAGTTCCCTGAGAAGGTAGGAATATCTATTTTCGGTGTAAAATTTTCCCGATATGAAACGGAATACATTTTGCTATTGACCAACTTTTTGATGTCAACGTACCGTTTTTCGTAGTTGCTATATTCCTGTTCATACTCCTCATCTTCTGAGTACATCTCACTATCAATTTCCCAGTGCAGGGAATCTATGGTTGACCATTTTGCTTGAATGGTTCTGAGCACATCTTCGAATTCCCATTTTTCGGTGAGGCTCTCTATATCCACGCTCCTGATTGCTCGTGATAAAGCCTTGAAGTTACTCTTCTGCTTGCGGAGCATTTCTTCTAATTTACTGGCATTACCTCGAGAGACAATCTTCTTGAACAATGATTTGGATGGGGTGCCAGTTGGCTTGATATTTGGTTGATCTGGATCAACTGACAACATGTCCGTTTGCTGTTGCTCATCCGCAGCTTCTTGATTGCGAGTATCTGATATACGCATTGATGAAGCGCTAGGCAACTTATCCCCTTGACCCGTACTAGTAGACGGTTTGTAATTTTGAATGATTTCCTGAGCTTCATTGTAGAAAATTCTTGCTTTTTCGTACATGTTTTCCGAAAAGTAGGTATAACCACGATCTTCAAACTCACACAATTGAGCATGATTTTCTTGAAACTCCCTCCAGTATGAATCCAGGATTTGCAAACGTTTTTTGATGTTAGCCGGAGTTTTGCGGTCCGCAGAATCCTTCTTGAAATTCCGCAGTTGCTGCTCCATGGCTTGAATGATTCGATCTTGATTGGCCAAAATGTTTTCCATGCTGGCGCTCATGATTGTTGTTGTATGATAGATTTTCAGTCGTTGAGTTGCAGCAGACGGATGTTACTCTATCCACCGGTCGTAGTCACAGGAGCTGTACTTCCGTGCTCACAGTTTAATCACACTGTTATGAACGCGAAATAGTCCCGCATATACGGATGCTCGAAGGACCAAAAAGATGTAGGGTCTTTACACCTTTTAATGATGGTAGTTTGATTAATACGCAAGAGTACGTAATAATAGAATTTTAATTGAATGATAATGAGTGCACGCGATTTGAGTGATAATTGTGTACTAAAGTATAGACCGCGCGTAGCGAGTAAAGTGCTGACACAATGATGTCAAATTTGTGCGTGCTTTGCACTGTACAACTATCATCTGAGGAATCATCATCGTCTTGTTGTTGTTTTATCTCCATAACGGACAAACCTAGTTTCTTGCACACAGACTTAAAATGATTTCGGCCTCCACACTCCTCGCACTTGGAGCCCCAGTCTAGGCAAACTCTCTTTTTAAATATGTGTACATTGCCACAATAATTGTACTTCTTAGCTACTCCTTGTTGTGATGTTGAAGCTTTTATAAACAGATCTTGTGATTATATTAAGATTTGTTTCCTTTTGTAAGTCACCCACCTAAGTTGAGGCTCTTTCAGATGCTCTACAAATGTTGATGGCTTGATTCAGAGAGAGATCTTCTTTTCTTCATAGTTCTGCCATAAGTTGATTGTTCCTTATGCCCAATACGGTCACGTGAAAGTTCATCTTTGATGGTTTCAGGGTAATGGTATGGTTTAATTGGGCGCACGGTTGGCGCAGTGGTTGAGCGATTGACTGCTGCGCTGCTTGTCGCGGGTTCGATTCCCGCACGAAACAAATATTTGTATGACCTACAGATAATTGTTCCGGTTCTGGGTGTTTGTGTATGTGAGTTTATATGTTTGTAAACGCACCCACGATACAGGAAGAAATTCCTAGTGTGGAGCAACGTTTATTTCTAAAAAAAAAAAATACTTCTTTAGCTTTGATCCCTACTTGTTCATGCCAGTCGCTATGCAATAGTTCTCCCACCGGTTACGAAAAAGAAATGTTAATTAAAAAAATCAAAAAACCCGACTGCTTGAAAAGCGAACTAAAAAGACGTAAACAAGGAGAAAATCATGCTGTGCTGTCGGAGGATACTGTCTCCTTCGGCAGCACAGCATCTCCGAGGGCCATGGCACGCTGACGCTGCTCTTGACGGCGGCGGCTCCTTCTTCATGATGATTAGATTCACTTATGCGAGGCATCTATTGTTGCAACAACTTTAGTTGCGCTTGCATAGTTGTCATTAATTTTGTCTGCTTTTGTAGCAGCTGACGCATAGCATTTTCTTCAGCCCTTTTCAGATTTCTGACACCATGTTTCTATGTAATAAAACAGTAATTTATACTTTTAATGTGTATTCAATAATCATATCAGTACAATTGTTCCACATGGTTGCACTATGGCGCCAATAGTTCGTGATATCATTGACTTCACTTCACTTCTTGACTCTTGACAGGTCCTATCTAATGACACATTCGTTAAGAAACTCACTAATAATCGTTCGGGAACAGTTATTTTGTTCTTCAATCTTCGCAATAATTTTTCGTGCCCATTTGTACTTACAACTTTTCTCCAATTCTTTCCACCGCTATTATCAATAACATGCCAACCGAGAACCGATTGAAATCCACGGATTTTACACTGCTGATATCAGACTCATATACTATTTTCTGAACTATAGCCCTAACTGCCGTCTCTTGTTTCAAACTAGTTCATTGAAACAAACGCTGTATCATCTCATACGCAGGCGTTGACTGGTAACCACAGAATATAGAGACGTCTTAGCAGCCATACAAAACAAGCGTGTCAGTAAGTTTAATTGTCTCATCATGATAATTTTAGCCGAAAGAACATAGGCCTCCCCAAGTGTCACCACATCGAGCGGTCCTGTGGGTCTCGATCTCGAATCCACCGGATTCCCGCAGGCTTAACCATATGCGTAAGAGTGGCAAAGCTTCCAACGCTGCGTCTTTCGGTATACTGTCGCCACTACTAAAATGTTCGACCCCGTCGTCCATCCGTTCTGTCACCATAGAAATTAGCAGTCCGCGACAATTCTAATCACGGAACAGAAAAAACAGTTTTTCAGTTCACTGTTTTTTCTGTTCCGTGATTCTAATAATGGCTGTGATACTCGTATAGACCCAAAACTTGTGCATAACGTACATTGTGTGGCCACTAGTAACAATGTCTCTGGTCGTTGCCCTCGCGTTGGTTCCGGGCTCAGTGGCAACTAAGCTTCGATAAAAAAGCGTGACGGGCGAAAGGTACAAACATCTGTGGCCTGTCTACAATATGGACGGTTGTGGATGTATGGATGTTGCAATATTTGAGGGCGGAAATGTTTGTGACAGCAAGGAAATAAAGTGACTGGTAAGCGAGGAAGAATTAGAATAATGTTGCTACAGTTTCAGTCACGTTTTGGTGGCGTTGTAAAAGATAAAGATAACTCTGTTTGGCTCATGTTGCTGCTCAAAAATTATGTTAAAGGAGATAGAAATTATCACTTAGTACCACAAAGAAAAAAATTATATATAGGGTATAGAGAGCCCTCTCCGACAACAGAGTGAAGACCGCATATGTCAATTGATCGGAGAAATAGCGCCGTCTATTAACGCCATCCGCAAACTAAGCTGTGTGTGTGTGTGTAGCGCCGTACTTTAGCTATGTGCGTGTGTGTGTGGTGCCTGTACTTTATCCATGTGTGTGTGTGTAGTGCACACATGGATAAAGTACAGTCTTTCCTTGCTAATTTGTTTGTTTTTTTAAATTTAACAAAGTTTTACTTAATTTTATTTTTTCTCATTATTAACAAAATCATAGTAAAACTTTATCAAGTTATAACAAGCAAATTAGTAAGTGTACCGGTCGGTTGAGGTGTGAAGGCTTCTTAAGTTGGAAATGAATGACTTGATTCTTCATTACTATTTGAAGCGGTTCTGCAGGTCCCCAAAGTTCAGGAGATGGCGTGAGGATAATATTTCCATGTCGATGGCTATGATTAGGTCGATGCGCCTCCGCACTCTCGAACCCCGAAACTTTACTTTGTTGAGGACCACAAAATCACTTGCAAATTAGTTTTTTTTAATAAAGGTAATCTTCACTATGTCTATAACCTAACATATAATATATAACATAAAACAGATCAACAAAACCCCTCTTGTTTCTGAAGGAACTATGACAATAAACACACGCCCATAAGTAAGATTGTAAACATTCGCTTGATTTGATACGATTTTTGGGAACACCTTTCACAGATTGACTAAATTGACTTTTTCCCTAAGATCAAAACACTCAATCACTTTATGCCTTATGCCTTGCCTTAGAATTCCTTTTATTAGAATGGACAACGAAATTGTCCGTCTTTATCATAAAGCCTTCCTCCACATTCAACAGACCTGCATTCATCAATTTAACGGCGGTAGTTTCGAACAAAAATAATAATATTTATTATTCCTTCCAAATGTTTTTACAAGGGGTTCTAATAGTTTCACAGGTTCTTATGTGTGGGATCGTTTTACACAAACTGTGATCATCTTTTAAGATAGTTATAGGGTTTTTTGTATGACATAAAATCATCCCAAGATTTTGTCTTATACCCCGAACATTGAATATATGGGCGTGTGCACCTTGAAGCCTTCTATCCAGTGAACCCACATCCAGGTCGTCCCTTAGCTTTTGAAATCAACACAAATATTTGCAAATAATTATAGTACGTGTTAAATAAAATCATAAGGTAATGAAATAATTATTTAGATTAATATTTATTTTATTATTGTTTAGTGACAAACCTATTTTATCGATGGTCTTGCCATCTGTGGTGACATAGAGTAACTAATTGTTTTTGTTGTTAAGATGAGGTTATCAGATGTCGCATTTAAAAAAAAATGCTTCCTAATCTGCCACTCTATGGAACTGTCCTACCCCTGCTTAGTACTTACCTAATAGGTAAGTACTAAGTAGGTTTTTGTATCTCCTCTATTTAAGCCTACTTACTAATAAATAAGTGAATTCCATATTTCTTCTTGTTACACTTTATTAAACCCTTTTTATATATGTCGCAGGGATATGATGAAAACAGGGAATTGATCAAATCTCTAAGCGATTTGATCAAATCACGGAGGATGTTAAAATAGAGCCGACGGAGCCCCGCTGCGCGGGGCTCCTATTTCTGTATGCAGGGTCTAAAGTAACCTAACACGAAGGAGATGACGGGAGCTGAGTTCGCTCGCTTTGCTCGCTCACTTCAGCTCCCGTCATCCCCTTCGAACCTAACCTGTCCGTGTCGGGGTGCCCTAAGAGCGAGCGTACGTGTTATTATTTTAACATCCTCCGTGATTTGATCAAATCGCTTAGAGATTTGATCAATTCCCTGTTTTCATCATATCCCTGCGACATATATATACTAGCTGTTGCCCGCGACTTCGTCCGCGTGGTTATGAAGATATAAAGTTTAATGATCTTTAACGCAAACTATTTTTATATTTCAGTCAACAGAAAATGCCTATCACACTAAGCATCATTTTTTAAAGCATGAATTAGAAAAAAAATATAGAGTATCACAAAATTATTTCTTAGCTTAAATCTCCTAATCATAACTCTAGACATGCCAAATTTCAGGACAGTAGTACAAAAAGACATCTGGACTTACATACAAACATGCGAGAGCCCTTAAACCGCCTTAATCCGGCCCTGTCGCAAAAGCCGTTCTTAGCGGACGTTTACTAACTATGAACTACCCCCATGCCAAATTTCAAGACAGTAGTTCAAAAAATGAAGCACTTTCATATAAACTTGCGAGAACCCTTAGGCCTCCTTTATCCGGCCCTGTCGCAAAATCCGTTCTTAGCTGACATCTACTAACTAATTAACTATAAACTACTTTCATGACAAATTTCAAGTTTGTAGCACAAAAATGAAGGACTTTCATGCAAATTTGCGAGAGCCCTTAGACCCCTAAATCCGGCCCTGTCGCAAAATCCGTTCTTAGCGGACGTTTACTAACTATGAACTACCTCCTTGCCAAATTTCAAGATTTTAGTTAAAAAAATTAAGTACTTAATATATAAACTTGCGAGAGTTCTTTATCCGGCCCTGTCACAAAATCCGTTCTTAGATGACATCTACTAACTATAAACTACTTTTATGACAAATTTCAAGTTTGTAGCACAAAAAATGAAGGACTTTCATGCAAACTTGCGAGAGCCCTTAGACCCCTAAATCCGGCTCTGTCGCAAAATCCGTTCTTAGCGAATGTTTACTAACTATAAACTACCTCCATGCCAAATTTCAAAATTATGGTTCAAATAATGAAGCACTTTCTTATAAACTTGCGCGAGCCCTTAGACCCCGAAGTCCAGCCCTGTCGAAAAATCCGTTCTTAGCAGACGTCTACTAACTATAATCTACCTCCCTGCCAAATTTTAAGTTAATAACTCAAAAAATTAAGGACTTTCATATAAACTTGCGAGAGACCCCATAAATCCGGCCCTGTTGCAAAATCCGTTCAGAGCGTCGTCTACTAACTATAAACTACCTCCCTGCCTTTTATGTTTGTAGTTCAATAAATTAAGGATTTTCATATAAACTTGCGAGAGCCCTTAGACCCCCTAAAGCCGGCCCTGTCGCAAAATCCGTTCTTAGCGGACGTCTACTAACTATAAACTACCTACCTGCCAAATTTCATCTTTATACGTCAAGCAGATTTCGATATTTCGTGATAGGTGAATGAGTGACCTTTCGCTTTTATATAGATATAAGATTCTTCAAAAAAACTTTAACACCCCCTAAATCGAATTTTGGGGGTAGGTTCGAAAAACTTATAATGACAACCTTTATTGTTTACTTAGGTTGATATTTGTGTCAATTTTCAAGTTTATTAACCTATTCTTCAAAAAAATTAATCGACTCTTGGGGGTATTTTTGAAAAACTAATAATTTGGAACCTTTTGTTGCTTACTTAATTGGGTATTTATGCCAAGTTTCAAGTTTATTAACCAAATAATAAGATTTTGCATTAAAACTTTAACACCCCCTAAATCGTCTTTTGGGGGTAGTTTCGAAAAACTAATAATAACAACCTTTATTATTTATTTATTTTAGTATTTGTGTAAAGTTTCAAGTTTATTTACCCATGAAATAAGATTCTGCCATACAAATTTCAACACCCCCTAAATCCACTTGAGGGGTTAGTTTCAAAAAACTATTAATGTCAATCTCTATCATTTACTTAGATTACTGTTTGTGCCAAGTTTCAAAAATGTTAGCCGAAGGAATTAGATTTTTCATACAAACTTTGCCCCCCTTTTTAACCCCCTTAGGGGTAGAATTTCGGAAAATCCTTTCTTATCGGATGCCTACATCATACAAAGAATACACGTTTCAAGTTTCAGGTCTCTACGTTCAGCGGTTTGGGCTGTGCGTTGATCCGTCAGTCAGTCATTCAGGACAAAGCATTTTATATACATAGATACCTATAACAATTGAACATTTTCAACAGTTATATTTCCCCGAAGTTTAATTGAGCTCAAAACCAAAGCCGTCAAGCATGGCCGCCCGAATATTATGACCTTTGGCATTCCAATATTCAAATATGAGGACCTAACAAATAAAAACTTTCTCCCTTTTCATTATCGGATTCCGCTCGAAAAAGTTTGGAGAAGAAATGCCATAGATTTTAATGGTATTTTTTTTCGTAAAAGTTGATAGTCTCAATTGAGAGGTTCTTGGCGCGGAATTAACTTGGAGCTGTGCTGTATTCGAGTGGAATAAGCTGGGACCAGACTTCAGACCTTTCGTGGGTCGCTGGGTCCGAGAGATGGGCAGCGTATCCGCTTTGATATCCGCGGTGCGGATAAACGAGAATGATTTTATATGAAAATGAATAACATTTCGCCAGTAATAAGTCTCAGTAATTGGATTCACCAGGTACAAATAAATAGCCCCAGGCTGCGTCTGATAATATCTTAATAGAAAAAGCCATTAACTCTGGCTGTCACAGATCTTACCACGATTGCGACCATTAGAGTAATGTGTTAGATGATAAAATTATGGAACTTAATCTCGGCAAAAGCATTTATTTTCAGGAACTTTTTGTAGCACACGGCTTCACACCCCCAAATCCCGTTTAGAGGTAAATTTTTCTATTTGTTCAACTTAGTTTCAAAATTATCAATTACACCACCCTTCCTATTTAATTAGGTCGATATACACATGCATAAGTACAAAAATCAAACTACAGCAAAATTATCTACGTATGACTAGTGGCGGTTTCGGATATCCGCGCGTCCGTATCCAAACGGACCCGTTGCGGATACGGGAAGCTGCACTGTTATTTGAAACTCCGGCCAGCCGGATTGGAGGAGTGTTGCAAATTTTGGCTATTAAAGTGTAAATTTTGAGCTCCGCCTCCTAACTTGCTTAACCTTAGATTAGATGGAAAGCCGCTTTATAATAACAGTAATATTTTAGTACATTGTATAGTTTTATAACAGTTTTGGGTGCCGTAAAATCCAGGCTTACCGTGTTTTTACACGAATTTTGCATCCCGTTTTCAGTTTTAGTTCTATGCAAACTGTTGTACAGTTAATTAATACATAAACCTTTTATAACTTTGTGTAAAGTTCTAAATACTGGTTCGTAAGCTTTAAGCTTTGTCTATGTAGACCGCGCTTTAAGTGGTGAGTGATTTTTTTATATTGAATAGGTAAGCTAAGCAATCGTGCTTCACCGACCACATCATCGCTTACCATCAGGTGAGATAGTGGTCAAGCGCGAGCCTATCTATAATTGTAATGTAGGTATATTAATATTGATTAGTTTGTAAGTATGGAGGTAGATTTAAGTTGTACTTGGTGTGAGTCAAATTATAGCTCTGTGGCAGAACGGTCGACTTTTATTCCATAGCCCTCAAACATTACAGTGGCGACGAGGATTTCAAATTCGAACAATTTCGCGTGTGATTTGAGTTGCGTTGTGAATATTTCCGATTATTGCGAGTGTACGAGCGGGAATAACGATGTCGATAGGCAAAATAAAAGATTTCGACATAAAGTCCGGGACGTGGTCAGTGTATGTTGACCGGTTAGAAATGTACTTTAGGGTGAATAAAATCGATGACGAGACGAAATTGCCTACATTAATAGCCGTCATGGGGGACGAGGCATATGAGTTGTTGGTTAATCTTGCAAGTCCCAAAAAGCCAGCAGAGTTACAGTATGACAGAGCGGTCGAGCTATTACGTCAACATCTAGAACCATCGCCGTCGGTACTTGCAGAACGTTTTCGGTTTAGGCAACGGAGACAGGCCAGCGAGGAAAACGTAGCTGCGTACGTAGCCGAGCTCAAGAAACTCTCACGATATTGAAAATTCAAAGAAGGATTAAACGAGAATTTGCGGGATCAGTTCGTCTGCGGCATAAAGAGTGACGTTATTCGTCAACGACTTTTTGCGGAAGCCGAAACGATATCGTATACGGACGCGGTAAGGTTGGCGAGTTCTTTGGAAGCGGCGGAGCGGGACACGGCCGCGGTGGATACGAAGGCTCTGGACAGCGGAGGTGACGTACCAGGAGGCGGGACACTGCCGGGGCAGGCGGTGCACGCGCTTGGCAGCAGCCGGGGTGCGAACTACGTCCGGGGCGCTGCGACAGCGGCGCGGGAGAGGCGCCCCTTGCGGCCGCAAGCTGTCGGCCGCGGTGGCGGTGCGAGAAGTGGCGGCGGTGCGAGCAGGGGCGGCCGGGTGTTGAGTTGTACGGGGTGCGGAGCGACGGAGCACTCGTACTCTGAGTGTCGATTCCGTAACTACGTGTGCAGCAGCTGCAGACACCCTGGACACCTGCGGCGCGTATGCCCGGACAGGGCGGGAAATGCGGGAAATGGTCCCAGGCGTTCGGCAGCGTACTACGGGGATGTGGAGGAACATCTATCAGAAGAGGATAGGTCGACACAAGAGGAATTTCATCATCTGTGCTTGAACGATTACAGAGCGGTAAAGTTGCCCATATGTATTGATAACGTTACTATTTCTATGGAGGTCGATACTGGTACCGCGGTATCATGCATTAGCGAAGCAACATATAAAAAGTGGTTCAGTGCACATAAATTAGAACCTAGTAATTTAGTATTAAATTTTTATAATGGCTCAAAAATTAACCCGTTAGGAATGTTCAAACCGATTGTAGTTTACGGGGAGGGTAGTAAACAACTGGAATTATTTGTAATTAGGGGAGGTACCACTTCATTATTGGGCCGACAGTGGTTAACAGAATTAAAAATAAAAATTCCAGTTTTTTGCAACTGGAACAATGTAAATTTTAAAGAAGTTAACATGTCTAATGAAATTAATGTACTTCTAAACAGGTATAAGGAATTATTCAGTGGCGGGTTGGGGCTGTACCGGGGGCAAGGCAACGCTGCGCGTGCGGGACGGCGCGACGCCGGTGTTCCACCGCGCGCGGCCCGTGCCGTACGCACTGCTCGGGCGTCTCGAAGCCGAGTTGGACGCCATGCTGCGTGACGGCATCATCGAGCCCGTTGACTGCTCCGACTGGGCTTCGCCGCTGGTACCGGTAAATAAACCTGACGGTTCGCTGAGAATCTGTGCCGATTATAAGGCTACCGTGAACCCAGTCTTACATACTGATCGCTATCCATTGCCTAGAATCGAGGATCTAATAGTTAAACTTAGCGGTGCAAATTATTTTTCGAAAATAGATTTAAGCCAAGCCTATAATCAAATAGAACTCGATGATTCTAAGAAATTTACAGTTATAAATACACATAGGGGTCAATATAGGTATAATCGGTTAGTATATGGTCTATCTTCAAGTCCAGGAATTTTTCAGCGGATCATGTGCAATTTGTTGAAGGGGATCCCTAACGTTGAAATATTCCTTGACGATGTGATAATAGGGGGGAAAAACAAAAAAGAACATTTAGAAGCACTAGAGCAGGTTTTTAGTAGATTACATCGATCCGGTTTAAAGTTGAAAAGTAGCAAATGTGTGTTCTTAGTAAAAGAAGTACAATATTTGGGTTATGTTATTAATAATGAGGGTATTAAAACAAATCCGGCCAAGGTGGAGGCCATAGCTAATATCCCTCGGCCGTCAAACATAACTGAGTTAAGGTAATTTTTAGGAATAATAAACTTTTATGGAAAATTTGTTAGGAATATGAGTAGTAGGTTAGTACCTCTCTATGAACTAATAAAGAAAGGAAAAAAATGGCATTGGTCGAGGGAGTGCGAGAAATCCTTTGTGGAAATAAAAAAAATTCTAGCGGGCGCGGACGTATTAGCCCATTACGATCCTAAGAAACCACTATTATTGACATGCGACGCGAGCGCGCGTGGGGTAGGGGGGGTCCTCTCGCAGCCAGGCGAACGGGGCGAGCGACCGATAGCCTATGCGTCGCGCACACTTACAGAAGCGGAAAGGAATTACTCTCAAATACATCGCGAGGCGCTTGCAATTATATTTTGCGTGAATAAATTTCACCAGTATTTATACGGGCGTAATTTCACCCTACGTACGGATCACAAGCCGTTAGTGTCAATATTTGGTCCAAATACAGGAATACCGACTATGGTGGCAAGCCGAATGTAAAGATGGGCTATTATTTTATCAGCTTACACATTTAATATTGAGTACGTGCGCACCGATCAAAACGGAGCGGACGGGTTTTCAAGGTTACCGCTAGTTCCGAGTAAACAAACAAATACGGCCGCACAGCCGGAGCAAACTCATTTGCATTTTGTGCAACAGTCATTGTTATTAGATTATAATGAGATTAAACAACAAACGAAACGAGATGCGGGACTGTCTAAAATATTGAGTTACCTGAGAGACGGTTGGCCTAACGAATGTGACTTGAGCAACTTGAAACCGTACTTTAATAGGAGAAATGAACTTTACGAGGAATTAGGATGCATTATGTGGGGGCACAGGTTAGTGGTACCGGAAGCGTGTAGAAGTAAAGTGCTATTAATGTTGCATGAACCACACATGGGCATTGTTAAATCAAAGGCTTTGGCACGTAGCTATGTATGGTGGCCCGGGATAGATGAAGCAGTGGAACACATGTGTCGGGCGTGCGAAGTTTGTGCAGCCCAGGCGGACGCGCCGCCTCGGCAGATGCCGCGCATGTGGCCCTGGCCAAACCGACCATGGAGCCGGATACATATCGACTATATGGGACCTATAGGCGGTAGAACATACCTAGTTGTAGTGGATGCCACATCAAAATGGTTAGAGGTGTTTAATGTTTCAAGTATTTCAGCTTTTAGTCTAATAGATAGATTAACTGAGTTATTTAGTAGATGGGGGTTGCCTAGGCAAATAGTCAGTGATAATGGTACACAGTTCGCATCGAAAGAATTTCATGAATTTACAAAATGTAACGGTATAGAACGCATTTTTACCGCCCCTTACCACCCCGCTTCAAATGGATTAGCAGAAAATGCAGTTAGATTACTTAAACGAGTTATTAAAAAGGCAATTACAGAGAAACACAATATAGATAGGGCATTGTGGACATACTTACTGCATTATAGGAATGTAGAACATTCGACAACCGGAGAAAGCCCCGCAATGATTTTATTAGGCAGGCGAACACGTACTCGACTGGATACTATAAAACCGGATAGGGAAAACAAGGTGCATCGAGCACAACAACGACAGGCTGAATCTGTACAGGGGGCGAATAGGTGCATTGGTGGTGAAGGGGAAGAGGTATGGTACCGACAATATTTAAAAGGGGAGAGATGGATTCCCGGTCGAGTAGTAGACAGTCGGGGTCCTAGCGATTATCGAGTCCAGGGTCAAAGTGGGGAAATAGTCCATAGGCATATTGATCAATTACGAAGGAGAACAGGGAACAGATTATCCTTAGTATCTAGTGGTCCTAATATTACGGAGCGATCAGACGACTGGAAAGGAGGATGACGGCAGGGGTAGTGGTGAGCGGGCTCAGTCGGAGGGGTCGCCGGATCGCGTGGTGTCGCCGCGCGGAGTGGTGTCACCGGCTCAGCCGATTAATGATGCACCTGTAGACGTACAGGCGTCAGCTGAGAGTCAGGTTGCCTTGCCTCAGGTGCCACAGACTCCACAACGTGCTGTTAGACAGTGTAGGGTTAAGGTTCATAATTATAAGGTTTAGAATAGAATAGAATAAGTAAGAAAAAGATTATGTAATAAGAATTGTTTTGAAGTTAAGTTAGATATTAAGTTGTTAGTTGATAATTGTAGTTTTAATTTAGTAGGGAAGAGTGTAATGTAGGTATATTAATATTGATTAGTTTGTAAGTATGGAGGTAGATTTAAGTTGTACTTGGTGTGAGTCAAATTATAGCTCTGTGGCAGAACGGTCGACTTTTATTCCATAGCCCTCAAACATTACAATAATTAAAAAAAAAATATATTTTCAATGCAAAGCTTGCTCCGAAAAATTGAATTTGAAACTAAGATTGTTTTTGTTTTCGTTCATGTTTAGAACACTGAATATTTAGATAGCTTCTGATCAGCTTTAGCCAGACTTTAAGTCTCTCAACAACCTTGGTAGGTAAAAAGATAGATTATTCTTTTAATACCTAGAAACAAACCAACTGCCTTTGTTGGTCGTTCAAACAGTATCTTCAATTTGAATAATACCGTACGATGTAGGTACGAAAATACTTATAATACTGAATGGCCCAGTTTTAACAGAGTGAGATCTGTTAAAAGGAGAAGAGGCAGGTCTTTCAAAGGTGGAAGGAAGACATTGCCAAAACTGCTGGAAACCATTGGACCAGGACGGCTAGAGATCGCGACAAATGGAAGCATTTGGAGGGGACTTTTACCGCCTCAGCCGGTCCATACACTGAGATAGAGACAGAAAACGTAAATACTGACACACAACACTAACAAATATTAAGCTAAGTTTTTTTTAATAGTTTATACTAACACAATAACCTGGAACAAATCTTGCCTCGTGCAAAGCGAGTGGCGCTTACTTACTTACCAGGTTACAAAGAACAGTGTATCTTGGAATACGGGTGCTTTCAGGACAACACCTACGGCAGCGATTGAGAGATACCTCAATATCTCTCCTCTGTATATGATAGTTGAAATGAAGACCAGGTCTTCATTTCCATGTATCGGATCGGGTAACAACCATAATATCCGATAAATTTCAAACTATGTTTGTGTTTGAAAGGTCTTTCAAGGTCCAAATCCCAATAATAGAGGACCGGACGAAGGGACTCGATCCACCTGAACAAAATAGTCTGGTGTGGTACTCTGATGGATCCAAAATGGATTACGCAAAATGTTACAAATGTAGCAAAAGCTTAGGGAATATGGCAACTGCATTCCAAGCAGAAACATATGCCATAATAACCTGTGCTCAAGAGAATATGGATAGAGGAACCAGAGGTAAATCCATATATATTCTTAGTGACAGTCAGGCTGCAATCAAAGCCATGGCATCCTACAAAGTGGACTTCAGACTTATTCTGGAAGGTATCCAAACCCTAAAGACACTAGCAAAGCTTAACAGGGTAAGACTGATGCGGGTCCCTGGGCATAAAGGAATCCATGGTAACGAAGTAGCAGATACTGGCAAGACAGAGCTCAGCAAATGATTTTGTGGGTTCAGAATCATGTGTAGGCATTTCGATGTGTCTCGTAAAAGAGTCTGCAGATCACAGACAACGAACACTTGGCTGTCTAATACCGGTCTGCAACACTCCAAGAAATTCCTGGGCTCTACGCCGACATACCCATGAAGATGGGTCTAACCGCGACACCCATGTGCAGGTTGTGTGGGGCACATACGGAATGCATGGAGCACCTTCTGTGCACATGCGATGCACTGGCTGGTAAACGAATGAGTCTCCTAGGGGTTGGATTTCAAATCCAGAAGACTATTGGCTCATATCTCCTAGTCTCGTTGTAAAACTCTTTTCATGAGTTTTCAAGACTGACTGACTTTTCAAGAGATTGGGGAGGAGTAAGTATTCTAGGGGCCCACAATAGATCCCAATGGGTCGAAGTGCCCGAGTTATTTCTTGGCCCCTCCACAATATAAGATAAGATAGCACAATAACCAGCGGCCAGTCGTTGCCTGTATTTAAAAGACTCGTATAAGAACGTTACCTTTCACTGTGATTGTCGTTAATCAACATTTACTTTCATTGCCTATATGCCTTTTTATTATTTATTTATTTACGGCCCAGTTATGATCCTACTGCAAGGCAAATGGCACTTCCAATACAAAGATGACTCGAGCATTTATCACCATGCTTGATCAAGGTGGGTTTACGATTTCAGACTTATATTTTCCTAAACCTTTTTAAAGTTGTGAACGATGTCCAATATAAAATAAGAAAGTACACATGAATTGAAAATGTCACATTGGTATTTACCCGGATTTGTTGCCATGAACTAAACGAGACGAGGTCTTAATTACAAAGATACTCATAGATAAAATAATATCAGCAAGAGCAAAAGGAAAGAAACCTCACTAGCAAATGCTCACTAACAGAGCGAGTGCCATAAGACCTAGAATATTAAAAAACCCCAAAGAACGGGGTTCCGTCCATAAGTTAAAAGAAGCCGGACGGACGGTACGCTTATGTCGCACCGATTTTACGACGGCTTTTCTACCGGTGAGTGTCGCCTGAACTTCCAAGGTTAGACATTACCATAAACTCAGCGCTTTGGCGAATATTCTCTTTTCTCGTGACTCGCAGACGCAAAGTTCCGACACTTTTTATTGTGGCATCTCAATTTCGTTTACGGCTCAATTTAGGTGTAGAGTTATGAATTTGAGTTAAATGTTGACTTAATATTTGTTGTACGTCATGTTTATGTGTGTGATTTGGTTGTGAACGATAGATTGTTTTGTTGCAGAATGAGAATAGAATCTTGAATTAGAATCACTGAAATGTACATCACCTTCTTGATTTGCAACTAGCAGTTGCAGTAAGAATATAATAGAATAGAAAACATTTATTTGACACAGACACAATAAATTACATAATCCACAGTTATATTATTATGCTTTTTATTTATTTATTTAAAACTTCATGCAACATACAGACACATAGGCGGACTTAATATGTTTTAATTTTATATTTAGAATGGGTTTGTTCTTGACTCTAGACTAGGTCAGAGGTGACAGAGACAAAGTCGACAATGGAGTGAGCTTACCCAGAACAAGCCTGTTCACTCTAATTTTGAAGAGATTCGGGTTGTATGTGTTTGGAAACTCTTTGTTTCCTCCGCGCAGGCAGTGAGTTCTGCTCTTTTACTGTGCGCATTATAAAGGATGTTTGGAGGCGCTTGGTGCGAATCGGTGGAATGGCAACTAGGTGAGGATGGCAACTTGCAGTGCGTCTAGTTGTCCGATGGTAGAAGGAGGCCGTTGGGATGAGGTCGTGGAGTTCATGAGCATACTCGCCGAAGTACAGTCTTTAGAAGACCGACAAGCAGGCAACCTTACGGTGCGGCAATGAGCCAAGATGTGAAGCTTGGCATCCACCAGTTTAACGTCGCCAATGAGCCTCTTAGCTTTGCGTTCCACCGAGTCAAGCGCGGCAACACTCCATGCAGGATCGGACTTGCGCTAATACATTAGTTACCGACAATTTCGCCAACGTGATTGTCATAGTATGGATATGTGAGCTAGAAGATCGTTTGAATGTTGATGAATGATGAAGAAACGATGGATGGACTAGATATGTGATAGATGATATGATTAGATATGGTGACTAATAAATTGACGAATAATAAAGAGCTACAAACGAAGAAGAATACAAGGCATTAGGAAGAGAATTATGATGAAAATGAATAAGTAATTAGTTAACAATCACACCAGCGAAACATACGGTATGTCTCTACATCGCCACGCCAGTAACCATGAGTTTAGAACTTATTCCGACAATACTATATATAGACTTATACAAATCAAAATCCATTCACATTAAAAAAAACCCCATAAAAATGGAAGGCAAACAATCGGGAGTTAAACAAAACGGAATTAAACGTGAAAATATCTATTGAACGGAAGCCTATTGTATCCGCACAGAGGATTAATAACATATGCAAATCTGGTACGTACGTACCAGATTTGCATATGTGTGCATATGTGTGTGTTACGTGTTCCATTCGCTTTACTCTTGTGGGAATCGACATCGTTTTATAAGTGAGAGAAAGAAAAATATTTTCTTTGCAAATTACTGGATTGCAATGTTAAATGAGGTACTGTATGTAGGTACTAATTAATGATGCACTCACCAACTCACATCTCATCCAACAACCTAGCACCCGAAGAATATTCGACCTTAATAAAATACGCAATCATTTTCAACACTTTGGAACGACATTTCATGCAGAAGAATAATTTTCATGGCGTATGCCTTAAAATGATTATTCTGCTTGAAATCTGTATTTATCTTCTACAAGCTATGCGACATATGTGATTTCCCACTGGCAGTAATGTCGATTCCATCATACATCATATAATTTCATACTTAATTCATTTCTCTATGCTTTGAATACTCCTTCCTCAATAGCTCACTTTCGTTATAAGTATAAGTAAGAAACTTTTGTGCAAAATTTCAGGCTTCTAGCCAGTAGACGTTGCCAGTTAGTGAATAAAATGAACTCAAGGTTTTGTTAGGTACCCAAATAGATACCATGAATGATCATGAATCACAAAGCAAATGATGAATGATTTTATTACTGTAATTTGGTTTGTACAAGCACTTTTACATGTCGATCATTTTTTTTTAAACTGGGTGAGGTTGGCGTTTCCTGTCTGACTACTCTGAGAGGAAAGGCCGAAACAAACTCAGAGGTCACAGTCTCTTTTAAAGTCCAGACAAAATCTTGGTTAGATTACGTGAAGACCATGTAGACTGATGTCTGAAATGGTCTTTTGAGAAAAGAACCAGCCAGATTGAGTGGACCTGTCCAGTCAGTGCACGCATTTGTCAATAACCGTGCAGCTAAACTTAGAATTTAAGAAGTTCAACGAATTGACGAACAATACCAAAGAAAGGACATTCGGGTAGGCCGCATAAACTACTCAGACTGCCAGACCATGATTAAAAACTAAGATAAATAAAAAAATAAAAAATAATAATAATATAATACTTTAAAAAGTATTTACTTTTTAAAGTATTATATTATTCTTGTCATTGCAAGAAAACCAAAAAAAAAAAAAGCTTCACTGCAGCATTCACGGTGCAAAATATAATAAAATCAAAATTAATTGGAGCAGCTCAATCCCAAGCCCTTTTAGGGTTCCGTACTGAAAGGGTAAAAACGGGACCCTATTACTGAGACTCCGCGGTCCGTCTGTCTGTCTGTCACCAGGCTGTATCTCATGAACCGTGATAGCTACAGTTGAATTTTTACAGATTATGTATTTCTGTTGCTTATTGTTGTTAGCTTCTTTGACAATTTATCTATATGTGCAAGCTCTGTAGCTTAGCATCCAAAGTTAGGCCTAAGAATGCTGTGCTATTTACAGGATTCAATTTCTTGCTCTTTATCATCACATCAGATTTCACCTGCTTAATGTGAGGTAGGGTAAACTTAATGCATTTGTTTTTTTTTTTCATTTAGAAGTAAATTGTTAACATTAAACCAGTGAACTACTTTTGAGATCATGCTATTTACATCGTCAGTAACTAGCTGCTGACGTTTAAGTTTAAACAGAAGTGAAGTATCGTCCAAATAAAAGCCAATCGTCATACTAGAGAGAGTACCAACCCTGCCCCTCAAAGGACGTAATAGTTCATTCAGCACAGACAGGACACTAACTAATCAGCAATCCAATCACGCACTCCTGCCTTCACTGGCAATTGAACTTTTTGTGCACTCGCATACAGATTGTAAATTCTTTTGCAATTAAAACTGAAGTTATCTCGGCAACTAGACTTTTAAATTAGAAAATAAATTATATGCGTCTTCAGCTTATACGTTTTCTACAGTTTACATGATTTTTAAATTAAATGCGATTTCTTTTATAATTGTTTCTTCAGAGCATGTTAGAGAAGATTTAAAATGGAGAACGTTTGATTTACTCTGATGAATCCAATGTTTGTGTAGACTCATGTGAATAATCTTCAAATTATTTAATATATTAAATTATATTTAAAAACCAGCCTGTAAAAATGTCTATCTCGTCCTTCTACAAGTTCTGTTTTGTTACTGATTCTTTATTCATATGAGTGTTTCTTGCCAGTCTGCATGCTGCAAATAGAATCGAACAGCATGCAACCTTCACTGTACACATAAAGTTTGAATAAAGAACGCAAAGAGTATCTAACACTTTGGAATAAACGAGAATACTCCACAGTTCAAATCCGCTAAATTCATATATATCGAGCGCGGACGTGAAATCCAATCAACCCAACTATTCCCTGCACGCCCGAGGTTCTGGGATCAGTGTTAACCAAAAAATGTTGGACCCATAACATCCTAATTAAACCTTGAAAGCGTTACTTTGCAAAATGTGGCCTCATTAATATTCGTACGTCAAAGGCAACGCTTGCTGTCTTCGCCTATCTATTGAATATTTGAACAGGACTTCTGATGTGACGGTTTGGGTAAGACAGATACCCATGCATAGTTCTGGTTATGGCATTAGAGGTTAACCTTCCTTTCATCTTCGTAACATCAGCATAGTGTAATCCGCAGTCCTTTACGCACGATGGCTACAATATAGAAAAACCGGCCAACTGCGTATCGGACTTCGGACATTTAGGGTGTCGTACTTTGGTACAAACAAAAACCAATTCTGTTTTATTAGGAAAATATGTTTTTTTTTACAAAAAGCCGATTTACACATATATTGGTACTTTTTTTTGTAAAAAATATGTAATAATAAACATTATCACCAAATTTCCAGTTTATAGGTCAAAGTCTTCGGAACAACTTTGCTGGCTTCTCATTCCTATGTTTTCCAATAAATGAAAAATACAACAGTTATCTACCCAACGACTCAATGAGTTCTAAAAAATTATATCCCATTCAATGGAGTAGGTTAAATCTTATTTCTATCTTCCTTTAGCTTTATGTGAGTCTTCCTTAAAACATTTAAAAAAATAGTTTTTAGTCAACAAGATGTTTATACTTACTGTGAAATTTTGTCCTCTAACTGTTTGGCTGTAATACCTGTGTGATAGACGACGGACAGACCGACACTTGAGTGACAGCAATAGGGCTCCTTTTGGGCCCTTCGGGTACGGAACAGAACTAGTTCGCATTTCTTCAAGGTATTCCTCATTTTGCCTATTCGCAATTTTCTCTCCAACAATTTTTAATAAAGGTCCTCTCATTCCATTTCCTCTAAATGAAATGAAACAAAAGCCAATTCCGAGAACTTATCGCTACAATAATGGTCCTAACATTATACTATACTAGCAATAAAACGGCGGAAAAAGAAAGCTGAAAAGCTACTAAAGGAAAATTTCAACAATGATACTAAAAGTTCTGAATCGATTGTAGGCAAAAAGAAATAGTTTGCTGGAAGCGATAGCGGAGAAGAATTCCGGATCTTATTGGCCCCCCTCAAGGTCTAAGGCGCGCTCCAAACGTTTCTAGTGCCTATTATTCGAGTTTTGAATCATCAATTTAACTTCGCCCGCTGAAGAGTGGTGGGACGTGGAAAGAATTGATGTGGTAAGAAGGATGGTCTTTCGTCTTTATTTTTTAATCCGATGCACCCACATAGCTTCAACAATTACAACACGGTCGATTACCTAGAGACAAGGTGCACAAAGTGATCACACATCACAACTTTGTAATGAGAATGACATTGGTTTGTAAGTTTTATCTGCCATGGTGATACTAGCAGGTCACGTAAGTTTTTTAATTACATATTATGTTAAACTTATAATGACTGGACAAGATTCTCAGACTATTTCAACACGATATTCACTCACATTAATAGACACATTTATTACAATCATGCGAATTTGAGCGAATAGAATCCCAACCAAAACATAAATGTAAAAGAAAGCCAAGTTCTTGATAACGGTTTCACTGATTAAAAAAAACATCAAAGCAACTGAAGTACTTCATGCATGATAGGAGCAGTATGAGTTAAGGAACTTAGAGGGAACTAGGAATACAGTTAAATCTCACTTTTTTTATAACAAATTATGTAATAAGTCGCTTATTGGTCTAATTAAAATAAAGAATTTTGACACACAAAATTGCAAGTTATGGTGGGGTCAAAAGTGGTTCAAAATAGGCTTTCATCAAATTAAACTAGTTTACTACTACCGATAAGATAATTTTTAAACGTAGAATACCGATAGACACTTTTGTCGGCCATAGGGTATTTTTATGTAAACCGGTATTTCAATTCTTCACTCAACTCCCGTATGGTCTAGTGGCTAGGATACCTGGCTTTCACCCAGGAGGCTCGGGTTCGATTCCCGGTACGGGAAAATACTTTTGTGCGTACGAACATAATTTTAGTTTTAAATTATTTTGTTTTTATTATTTGGTGCTTTGAAATGGTGCAAAATAAGCTAAAAAAAATTATGCAATTACGGAACAAAAACAAAAAGTTTTTGTCAGAAGTGGGATTCGAACCCACGCCCTCAGAGAGGACCAGAACAACTCGGACTCACAATCAGTGAGCAAGGAAACCTTGAGTCTGGCGCCTTAGACCGCTCGGCCATCCTGACTGATGGTGGCATAGTCGAAATTTTTGACCGGATTCGTAACATAACAAAAAAGTGATTTGCACTTTGTTGTTTCGTTACGAATTATGACTATAAAATTACATGAATGTAGTTTGTTATTAAAGTAAAAGTATTGTAAATCATTTTTTTTTTATATTAATTTTTTTTTCGTTTTCTTCTTAGCAAACCCTTTCATTTGATACCCATATCATAGCAGCACAAAAAATAACTAGCCCACCATCTTGGGCCGTCCGCCATATTGGATTTAGAATGATGTCACTTTCCTAACCATGCATTGTCATCCAAACTAAACATGTATGCAAAATTTCATTTGAATCGGCTTTAAAATTCAGTTGCAAGATTTGACCCGAACAAACTTACATACATACATTTCAAGTTAATTAAAAGATTGTAAAATACATATCAAAATGTTTGCTATTTAAACACTCTGTATTTAAATATCAAACTTGTCACCCTTCTGCTTCGCGAACTTGGCTAACAACCTGCCGTGTGTCCAGATGAATGATTGCTGCATACTGACTGCAAACAGTAAAGTTCATTGTTGAAAGTCATTCGTAAAAGTGACTTTAAACAATAGACTTTAATGCTTGTCTAATAAATGAGATCGATTGATTGGTTCGTAAGGGCTTCTTAGTATTAGTAATGGCTAAGCAGGCACTCAAATTAGAGAGCTTTCGATTATTTAAATAATACGTACTCTTTGAAAACTAGAATTGATTTAACATTGAGATTTGTCAATATTCAGTTTGTGCACACTCAGATATTAATGCGTTCTTGCTTTTTAGATTGGAAAAGTTAAACCATCATTTGCTGGTCAGTCTTATAATAAAAAACAAGTACTGTGATGACCCAGCTTTTCACTTCAATTAACAGATTGCCACGTGAATTAACAGCTCAAGTTACTTCAAGCAAACTACGAACAGCTTTACTGATGGCACAGATAATTTAATACATACAGATACCTTATCCCATTCAAAGAAACCGTGCCGACGTATCTGGCGTTTTTCGTCTGACTAAAATGCTTATTTTTATAAGTACATCGATCGTGTTCGGTTCCGTTCCACGGATATAGATGGTGTTAGCAGCGACTTGCAAGTAAAAGGATTTTCTCGGTTCTTTAAATACAGTGACGATTTATTTTATAGTATTTGTTTTGCAAATTTTTACAGTTTCATTATACCAAAATGCGATACAATACAAATTTAAAAAAATCGAGTGTTATGCCTCAGAAATTTAAAACCGCGCCATCTGTTGGAATAAATTTTAAATGACCCGTTCGATTTGTATTGATTTGATTTGTAGATGCTCATGTATTTCTGAAGTATTCATGAGCCTGCTCTTGCATTCGATATTATTCTGAGAGCTATATTTTGGAATCGCTGAAGAATTGCATTGCACATTTGAGTTTCTCCCAGAGCCCCACAGCTCGACTCCGTATGTACAAACAGGCTTTAACACTGCTTTGTTCTCCAGTAACACGGGTGACGTTCCTCCCAAGAGCCAGTAACTACGATAATACGATAGGTATTATATGAGTCTTAAATATACCTGGTGGAATCAGGGTATGCGATACACCTCAACCCAACCGTGAACTTAAAATCTTCTTATAAATTAGAGGAATACGAGCGTTATGTTATTACGAGAATAATAAGATATCGTTTTTATGGCACTTGTCTACTAACTATCCTTTTCACAGCAATCACACATTTTCGTGAAAACATCAGCGTCTTTGAGCAGCCATTAGATCTGATCCTACCTGTATCTGCCCACTTAATACTTTCCATCAGACAGATGAATCCAGTTTATCTTCTTCGTGTCACTGGCACGTCAAATGTTGAACCAAAACTTTGCCGCTTCGTCGGTAGTAGCGCAGAGGTCACTTGTCTATAGGAAGTAGACATAGTTGAATCCAGATGCAATGTGGTCTCCAAATCGTACTGCATTCGTAACTCTACGGCCCAGTGCCGCTCTTAGCCACGTCAGAGTTGGTTCTAATGTACTCATTCATGCGCTCGCCGCCCGTATTGTCCCCATAAGATATGGTCTCTTAAATTGAATCAAACTTCGTAATTAAAAGTTGCACGCAGTTCAAAGGTGATGGACTGTACTTGGTCATTTCAGTCTTAGATGGCTACTGGTGAAAATGGACCGGATCCATTAAACCATCAAAATCATGAGGCTTGGCAGATCTTAATTACTGGTTTATATTTTACTAGCTTTATCGCGCGGCTTCCCTTCCGTGGCCTATAACGTAGAAATCGTGCATATTTGCGATATAAAAAGTCAAATCAAATCAAATCAAATGTTTTTTATTTCACATAGGCCTACATGGGCACTTATAAAACGTCGACAAAAGGTGCACGATTCGGGTTAGTCGTTTCCTGTGGAGAAGAACCGGCAAGAAACTCCACGGTTACTCTTTTAAAAAAATTGGTTTGTTTTTACAATATTTCCATGTTACAGTATTAGTGCTTAGATATGGGGGGACAACGTAGGCCCGAAAATAAGTCGTAAGAAACTAAAAAATAATTGTATAAATATTTAGTAGTATATTTATAAGTAGCATATTTATCACATCACACCACATCATCAGCCTATTAATGTTCCCACTGCTTGGACACAGGCCTCCTCTCTGTGGGAGGGAATGGGCCGTAATCCACCACGCGGGCCCAGTGCGGGTTGGTGGATGTCACATGTCTTCGAATTTTTGGTTCTAGGACATGCCGGTTTCCTCACGATGTTTTCCTTCACCGTTTTGAGAGCAGTGGTGATGAAATAATTTACACAAAATAAAGCGCCTGCCTGGGCTAGAACCCACGCCCTACAACTTGTAAGTCGCGGCAGATACCACTGGGCCACCACTGCTCCGTAGCATATTTATAGCACTAAACAATAGTAAAGTTTTCTACCAGTGAAAGTATTCTAGTGGTAGGATTAGAGCTCGATGCTCAGAGATTACCTCCAATAAGTAAATCAATTATTATACTTCGTTATAATATTGCTCGCAGAATGGCCGTTGGGGCTGAAAAGTTCAAGAATGGCTACCGCGTACCGGAGAACGTTGGATGGCCTCCCTCTAGGTAGAGCGACGACCTGATCAATGCTGCGGGCGTCCGGTGGATGCAAAACGCACAGGACCTCAGTCTATCAGTGTGGTGACTCTTGGGGGAGACCTATGTCCAGCAGTGGTCTTTCGGCTGAAATGATGATGATTATGAAAATACTAGTTTCAGGACGCGGCTAAATAATATATTTATCAGTATTTAAAACCTTCCTCTCTACGAGACGATCTGTACTGTGACACACTGGTCTCAAAACTATGAAGTTTAGAAATCAAGAAAAAATCCTTTGCGCAGCAGGGGGTGGAACTGCCTAGAATATAAAAATTACAAAATATTTTTTTGAATATGACACAACTGCTTACCGTTGTTGCATTGTATCCTAAAATTTGTTCTAAATGTGTGTATGGTCCTGTTAATTTGTTTGTTTTGCAGTTAACCGGCTTTGACGTCAATCAGGCAGCTAAACAAAATGGTTTTGACATAATTCCGTGAGGGCCTCGGTTTATTTGATGCGAAGTATACCCGTGTTATAATTCAGGATTACAGGAAAATTTCACCAACATTTATCTGTTAGGGTTAGTTGGAGGATCGTTTAAATATTTTAATTTTACCTAACCTTTCCATCCTGCCATCCTGTTATGTACCTACGGCCCTGTATACATATAGGTAGATTCAGTGGTTAAGTAAAAATAAAAAGAATACAGGTTCTACTTCTATGATACGGTGTAGTACATAAATATCCATATTATAATTAATTCAGAAATAAAAAACTCGACTGCTTAAGAAGCGAACTAAAAAGACGTAAACATGAAGAAAGATTTTTGATTTTTTTATTTTACTTTTTATTTATAAGTTTTTAGTTAACATTAATTTTTTCGAATTTGGTACATTCAAACATATAAGTGTCACATATTTTTGGAATCACCTATTAAAACCCTTTATTATAATACCCCGCAAGATGGGATAGGCAGAAAAAAAATGGGACCCCACAATACGCCAATGACACTCGCAAGGTTAAGACATTCGTCTTAACCTTGCGAGTTACGTAAGAATCATCAAAATCGGCCAAAACGTTTGTTCTCTAGAACGCCACATATGAACAAACATACCTACATACATAGACAGATAAACTAACACATTATTCTCCTTAAGCAGTCGGGTAATAAATGCACCGTTGCAATTAACAGCGGCCTTAATAGACGTGACATTCACTCAGAAGTTATTATGGCACATTTGCCCTTAATTACAGACTATTTTAACCTAAGAACTTCATTCACTCATCTTTAACTTCAGACTGCACTGCACTCCTATAAACTCCTAGAAAATAAATTATACAGAATCCAATCGTACTTCTACATACTTAACTCAACGACAATTGATTGAAGAAAGCATTAAGAAACATCTCGTATGCGACTTGAATTTATTCAGCGAAAGATTTTCAAGGCTATTAAGCTAATGTACTACGAGATTCACACAATAATTGGGAATCGTAAGAATGGAGAAATGTTGTTAAGTTTTAAAATATCTCGCTTGGAAAGATTTTAGTTGGTAAAGTAAGCGGAATTCCAATATGTATAGACAAAGAGATAGAGATCCTTTGTTTATAGACCCGATTCGTATTAGATTTGTGCACGTTGGCGTTTCTTGTATCTACAAATGAAAGTGGATCTGCTATTGCAGTTGACTTCGGATTCTATCGGGATTATTGTCCAATTGAAGTGACATTTTGTAAAGCTATTCAAAGTGAAAGCGATTGCGAATGCAACAAATACATGCTATTAAAACACAAGACTCGCAGAAAGTCATTCGTTCCATTTTCTTGTACACTTGTCTGTTTTTTTTTCAAACCGCTCAAATATTGGCAAAAGCAATGGAGTTCTTGCAGAACAGAACATTCTCGAATTAGTATTCTTCACAGTCCCGCAGATGTTCCTCTATTTTAAGATGTGCAAGACATGAATTTCAATAAAACACTATATCCTAACAACACAGAACCCGACAGAGACAAAATATAAAACAAAAATGCAGACATTTTGTTTGTTTGGTAACAATGGCGGGGATGTTTTAAAATACTTGGTTAATATGTTTTTTTACACAATGGCCGCGAAATGTAAAGAGCGTATCTGTTGCTTATACTCTCAGACAAATTGTGGGAGTCACAAAGATTCTTCTGACTTATTCGCGCAATCATAAATGTCTGCTCTGGACTTATAAAATATTTTAGGGAGTAGTGTCATTGACATCAGCCGAGTTCGATGTCAGACTGTTTAGAGATCGTTGTAAGATCTTGGAATATACTTTTAAAGTTGCTGTTGACGTTGCATGCAATGTCAGTTGATTTTTAAAAAACTGGGTAATCCACTAATGTATTTTGGGTACCTGTGGTTGTGTAAAAGGTACAATACTTTTTAATCAATGTAGTATGTTAAGACGCAGCTTCCTCCCAAGCACCGCTGACCGGTGCTGCATGTGAGGAGACCAAAGCTGCTTCGGACCTGGAGAGAGCCGAAGGAGTCCGTAAGATGCACGGGATGGTTAAAGAAAGAAAGAAAAAGTATTTAAATGCCACAAAACGACATACAAACATTAGTAGATGGTTGGTTGGTTGTTGATTTTGAAGAGGCCTATTAACCAGCTGTGGATGTCTTTCACCTGAAATTTGATGACACCTTTTAGTATTTTCCTGTAACACAGGTTATAAATAAACTTAAATTATTATTTGAAGATTCTCCTTTAATTAATTAAAAACATATTTTTAACCTACATCGAAAAAATAAATAGGCCGGTCATTTTCCGGGTTTATTTCCCTCCCGAATAGGGTTCGGCGTGGCGTGAATCACGACATGTATTGCTGCCAATTAATATGGTAATTAAGGGTGACACGCGAGGGATGAGTCTGATAGTGTAGCTGATAGCTCGCGTGTTATGACTTACATTGGGTATGTTTGTGTCTTGTGGCGCTTGAAATCAAAACAGATTGAATAGAGGCACCTGACTACGGAATATGGAGAAACGTTAATAGACCCCACTGTGACGTCTTAAAACCAGAATGGAAACCATCATGATTCCGGTGTAAGATAGATAAGCCCAGTTGCCTAGCACCACGGATAAAAATTAGGATTAATATTAATGGGTCCTGCTGTTACATTTGATTCCAATAATAGGTATGGCAAAAATCCGAGTCGACGGCGCGAAGATGCGCCGCTCCGAAAAAAAAAAAAAAAAAACAAAAGGTATGGCAAAAATAGGTATAGTATTTGGGAATATGTGTAAACAATATATGGAATAATGCTTCTGCTAGCGGCTTCGCCCGCGTGTATGCCGAAAAATATTCCGAGGGAACATATTCCCGGGATAAAAAGTACGCTATATGCTATTCCAGACAATAATCTATTTCTGTGCCAAATTTCATCCCGATCCGTCCAGCCGTCTGAGCGTGAAGAAGTAACAAACATACAAACACACACACTCAAAATCTTTCGCCTTTATAATATTAAGTGTGATAAGTGTTATATTAGGTACCATCATGAGTCCAGTACGAGAAAGAGACGTAGCTGTACATACATGACTGAAAGCACAATCCCATTTTCTCAACTAGGTAAGTAGTACTTCATAATACGGTCCCCGATTACCAATATGGATGTCCAAGTTACAGGCAGGCGTAGTGTGTTTAGGCTCCTACAAAATTGGACGATTACCTGATGAAGATGACGGGTATATCTGGATGCAAGAAGCACATGACTATTCGATGTGGTGACACTTGGGTGAGGCTAATTGTCCAACAGACGAATTCTTTCATTCGAGTGAATGATGATGACGATGGGTGGTGCCAGAATATGCATATGGCCCTTTGATCGTGTACCTATGGATTGCAGCACAAGGCGATCTTTAGTTTTCCGCCTATCCCAATAAATTGATATACTTAACTGCATAAATTTACCACACCACATCATCGCATACCATCAGGTGAGATAGTGGTCAAGCACAAGCCTATCAACAAAAAAACAGAAATACATAAAAAATATACCTACAACAAAAATTCAAAACAATACACCCTTAGGTATTAAATCAAATGACAAATCTAAAAATAAGGTGAATGCCATAACACCACTCAAGCATAGTCAAAACTCCCATTTTCCTGTTTTTTAAGCTCTCGCATTTAAATATTACGGTCGAATAAAACACGAATATTGTCAGCCGTTACTTAACAGAAATTTGCCTTTATTTTACTCCTACAGGAAAGGAAACGTGAAATATTCCACACTATTATTTTAAAGAGAGATCGTTGTTTGCATTTTTGTAATCTAGAAATTCTAATCCTATTAGAAACATTCTTAGAAGGATGAAAGGCTACAGTATTGCTTAGTATCAAAAGCATTTTATCCCTGAAAAAGAAATTTTATTTATTTTATAATTAGTATATGTTACTGTAAAAGCCAGAACTACGGTAAAACCTAGTATTTACCAGTAAATCCTAAGATTTATCAAGTCTTACTGGTAAGAGTCCGAAATTATCTGTACTCGCAATCGATCGTATGAGTCTCCTGAAAATCTAAAGCTTTTCATATAGGTGCCAGGTACCTACGATTTTCTGTGCTGGGTCCAAACTAGGTAGATTGAACTACCTATCATATTCTCCAATGGTAACGCAATACTGGCCGTGCGCCCGAATATCAATTGAACCTCCTTTTGGACAGATTTGTTTGCAAAATATTCGTTTATTTACGAAGAAATTCTAGCCATTAAATTTCCTGTGTAAAAATATTTTTAAACATCCAATTCGTTTTGGAAGAGTATCCAAAAGTACCGAAAGAATATCGTGTTCTTAATTATTTGTTTAAAGCAAAACTATTAGTTACACGAAAAACCCATGTTTCACAAATAATGTTCATCATTATTTCAGATGAAAGACGTCCACTGCTGGACATAGGCTCAGTCAGTAAACACCAGACTGATCAGTGTGGCAAGCGTTGCCACACTGATCAGTCTGGTGTATTTGAAACCTTTTAACCTAGGTGTTACTAAGGAGAATGCTTTAGAAAGTAACCGTTTTACGGCACTAAAGCGATGGAAGGCCCTTAAAAAGTACCTAAGAATAATATCGTTTGGTAGGTAGGTATACTATTTAAATTTGTAGATATCGTGGCCAGAACTTAGAGTTGATCACTTCATGATGTGGCCGACCATTTCATGAAATGGTTGTATTTCATGACATGGCCAGCTACAACTGACCATATCGTTAAAAAGTCATTGATGATTATGTCAATCTACGTTTGGCCATATCGTTTTTATTTACTTATTTATAGATCATGCACAAAGGCGGGCTTAATTCCTTAGGCATTCTCTATTCTCATTCCGAAAGTTCCGAAACCCCAGGTTCTTTTTATGTTACGCTTTTTTAAGTCACTTTCGTAAAATGCAAGTAGATTTGTGTCGTAACGACATTTCAACTCACTTTTATATTCAATTCGCGCATCATTAATATTTTTTTAACGGAATATTTGTCCGCCGCCATGATGTGTCATGAAAGTACCTATTACTTACTAAGACTAGGCATCGTTAAGGGTTTAATTTAATTTTATGTAGTTTTGTGAAAAATAAACTCGTTTTCATTCTTTCTTTTTCTTTTTAAAGCCAAACGATATCAGCGCCTCTAACGGTGGATAAATGTACATAGCGTTTTTATCGCGAATTTAGAATGACAGATTAATAAAAACGAATATATTTAACAGGCAATATTTCGATTGAGCTCCCTTAATCGCTTACCAGTACCATGAAAAATTTATTATTTTATTTTTGTTACTTTCACTGCTACTTAAAATTGTTTACTGCTTGAGCATCATAAAAATCTATAGGCAATTCATCTACCATAAATATCGCAAATATTTGATAGCCTGGTACAAATATTTCCTGCTAAGAAAATTATAATTTTCCGTCTATGTTTTTTATGGGAATTTGTGAACTTGGAATCTACGCGATATAGTTCGTAACTTTTGTTTATTTTTATTTTTGGGTTGCATACTTGCAATGAGACACACTCTATAATAGATACATATTGATGTAGGTGCACAGTACTCTAATATTGCTATTTACTAGATATTTAATTACTTACTAGTGACAGCGACGCTGTCGACTTACTCGCTGGCTGAATGGCAAAAGTCGCATTTCAACGGCCAGCTTAAGCTGGACCCAAGCGAATGCCAGCAACCTAAAATGATCTACCTGTGGAAGAGATCAAGTCATTAGTTCACTCCCTGCAAGCAATAGAAAAAACCAAAAGAAATATTAAATAACCCCAAAACATTTGCATTTCATTTACCTGCTCCGCTGCTAACAAAAAATATCAGGGAAACAACTTAAACCAATTCTTCTCTCCAAGCTTTATGAACCATGGCAATATTTTTATTATAAATCCTTTAAAAGCAAAAGAACGATAAAAGTCTATCGTAAACATTGATCGTAAACCAAAAAGAATGCCAGAATAAATATCCAGTAACTCTATTTACAAGGAGTGGCACATGACACTCGCGAAAAAAGTACACTTTTTTAATTAATATACCGCGTCCGACCTCATCTTTGCCGCCATTTTGGGTATGATCGGGTGCGTTCGTGCATCACGCGAGGCTTGTATTAAACTATTACACGCAGAGTAATTAAAGCCTGAACGCAGGTGTGCCAGTTCCAAGGTTTTCTTCCGCAGTTTTGGATGAGATTTATTAGATACGATTCAAAATTGATGAGCTATGCAGATGGAAAAGAGAAGGGTGAAATCTTACCATTATTTCATGCGGAAGTTTGAATGGATTAGTATCTCAATGACACTAGAACAGCTGAACGGATCTGAATGAAATTTGGCATTGAGATAGATTATAGTCTGGAATGGCATTTAGGCATGTGGTATATAACCGACTTCAAAACAGGAGCAGGTTCTCAATTCGTCGGAATCTTCTTTTTATTATATTTTCCCTGATTGTTATCCCTCAGTGACGCCTCGGCCGATTTGGAAAATTCATCTTTTGTTATAAAGGGTATACTTCCCAGGTGGTCCCATGGTCATCAGGTCAACCTGGGAGTCTTTAAGTCAAGAGTGAAAAGGTTTCTTCAAGGCAAGCGTGCTTCATTGTCGACCACATCATCGTTTACCATCAGGTGATATAGTGGTAAAGCGCAATCCAATCAGTAGAGAAAAAGAAAAAAGATCTGATGATGGTATCTTGGAGAAATCGAGGGCTCTCCTTAAATATTTTATAGGCATATAGCGATTTTGATATTTTCATCAACAATACAAACATTCGCACTCAGAAAGTATCATTTGCTGAAGTGGAACTGATGAAGAAGACCACTGATGGCCACTGACACTCCTTAATGCTAATTATGTCACGGGTACCTATAAGATATCTCGAATAGTTGAACGACTATGATGAAGCAAATACCTACTTATAAATAAATGGTACTGATGAAAATGGTACCATCGATCTGTTCTGATGATGAAGCTGGAAGTTAAGCACTGGAAAGCCGAAATAAAACAATGTATCCTAAAGTCGTGTTTAGGTTTATTAGAATCGTCATGAAATTTACTTTGGCTATAAATGATTTTCATGGTAATTGAAGATGTAGGTATCAAAACTAAAAAGATATAAAAAATACATTTAACAAAAAAATCAAGCCGTCTTCCAAAACAAAACACTACAAAGCGAAAAATTACTTTCTTTTCCGAAGTCGGTGTCTTTGGTACCTATTAGTTTTTCGACAAAAGTTGTTTTATCCCGGCAAAATGTACGGTTTTGGAGGCAGGTGGAACAGGGTGAAAAGCCCCACAAATCTCCATGGAAAAGGGAGGATCCTCCGACCAGACGGGTGTTGTGTCTGGTCCGGGCAACTGCCCAACGGTTATTGTCGGACTGTTGTACGTGTTCAAATCGCACCGAAAACTTTGCTTGCGCGATGCAGGATTTGTGTGACGTCTTGTCATTAGTTTGTAAGTGGCGGCGTCGGTGCCACTACACGGTTGCCGTAGCTGGCATAGATTTGTTTTTGTGTACACATCAAAATTTCCACGCTTACGAAGTCGCAGGCAACAGCTATTAGGTCCAGATGGGATAGGATTGCTTATGAACTAATTTCAAAAATCTTTTGAGACTACGTTGATGATAGGTAGAGCAAAGCAATGTAAAGATCATCAGGCTGGAACTTTCTCCCTCTCTTTCCTCCAACCCGTACCTACCTATGCAAAACTGAGCGTAGGTTAGGAAGAAGGAGCCATGGAGGAAGAGCCATTGCAAGCTATTTTACCCGCCTTATGCATTCAACCCTTTCACCCCTTTCCCCCTTTTGTTTGCTCAAACATGAGCAAACAAACAACAAAATGCCAATATGTAAAAAAATAACTACAGAGCGTCATGTTTGCCTTAAATAATGGCATGCAAATATTAATAAATGAATAAAGAACAAATCAAAATAATAATGCCAGAATGCCATGTCATATTTAGTAAAGATAATAAAAAAAAAATTGTAAATGTTAAAATTATAATTCTTGAATGTCAGTAAAATTATAAAAAATTACAAAATTATTTAAAAATTTCGTACAAATGATAATAAAAATAATATAAATTATAATAATTAACGTTCTAGAATGTCAGAACAAAAATATTAATCCCTTAAATTACATTTTCCATTTCGACATCGCCTTGGCTTATATCGTTTGACAATTTGTCGCTTCTAGATGATAGGGGCTTATTGATGGCGTCTGCGCCAACAACATTAGCTACAATGACGACATGGTGCTGCTGGGCCCGACGGTGGGTAGACGCAGGGAGTTCTTAAGAGATTGTGAGGCCTATGCTGCTGCACATAGCCTTGTATACAATGTCCAAAACTGTTGCTGATAGGATCTCCTCTCCGCTATGGAGATCCTTTATTAGGCGGGTAATTTGGATGTGTTTTTTATTTTAATTTTATGTTATTGTATTTAAATATTTATGTTTTATTCAATCGAACTGTATGGACTAAGTTATCCGAAATAAATGAATTTGAATTTTTGAATTTGTGTTATTGCGGGTAGAATAAACTGGCTATATAAACACCAATGTACCATTGGCAAAAGGGTTACTTACCGACATGGCCCGAAGAATTGCCAAAATAAAGTGGCAGGGGCACATTGTTAGCTCCTCGATGTGTTCTGGAGTGGCGACCGTAAGCTGGGAGAAGCAACGATGGAATTGGAAGGCCTCCCTCTAGGTGGATCGCTGACCCTGGTTAAGGCTGCGGGTATCCGGTGGATACGAGGCACCCAGGACCGATAAGTGTAGCGACGCTTGGGGCAGGCATATGTCCAGCAGTGGGTGTCTTTCGGCTGAAATGATGATGACACAAAAAAATGAAATTGATCAAATATGTACAAGTTTGGCCATTTTAGAGGATTTTATTTTCCGCCATATTTTTTGGGCGCCAAATTTGACAGCTGTTTGTTAACAAATTATATCGTGTAAATTAGTTAAGGAGCGTTTTTCGCTTGATCAACGTGTGATAAACAAAATCTTCTAAGCAAAACAGTCTTCTGTTGTCGTCGAAAACAATTCAGATTTTCATAAAAATATCATGAGTGGCCCATTTTGACTTCAGTGGATTTGTTAATAAACAAAGTTCTCGCTATTGGGATGAGTAACTATCTTTATTGATTGACCACTGCATCCTCGTCGAGTGACAGTTTGAAGTGGCATTTAGCCGTGTTTATGCTGTAATAGAGAACGGAGAACGTTATCGTGATATGGTTAACATTTTTTTGTTTCATCAAACGAATCAGTAGGGCTTGGAAAACATGCGGTTCCAACTAGACGGGGCCACATGTCATAAGGCACGAGACACAATCGAAACATTGAAAGGGATGTTTCCAGATTAATTTATTTCAAGAAATCTTGAACAATTAAAACAAAATATTCGTGACGCGGTCAGTGAGATATAACGGAAGTATGCGAAAATGTGATGAGAAATGCAATGAAAAGAGCTTACATTTAACATGCTGCAAAAGGTGGACATTTTGCAGATGTAATTGCCAAGCATAAATTAAGATTTTTTGGAAGAATATATGTTATTTTTATTCGTGATAAATTTATTTTTAGAAAACAAGTTGTAAAGTTCTTATTTGGCCACTCTGTACTTATTTCTAAGTACTACTTATTTTTGGTTTATTAAAAATACTACGTGGTTAGTCAACTAATGAGCTCACCCCTGTTTAGATGTTACGTAGTTAATATTTAAATTATACATTATTATTTGCCCCAAATTATTTTCTACGTTTAAGTTTGGTTTTCTATTAAAGCGTGCTATTTTTTTTTTAAATATTACTTATTTAAAAAATATTTTTACCTTAACGTGCATTGTCAACCAAACCATACGTGTACCTATGCAAATTTTAATCTTTATCGGTTGAGGAAACTGCTATAAAATTCTGTTCGAATGTATAACCCGAACATATGTGCAACAATATGCAAGTTTTATTAAAGCTTGTAAAATTTATACTATTTATCAAATATAAATCATATGTGAGAGTTTCCAGTGTACACTTTCAAATATACACATTTTTTGTTTAAATTAATTATTTAATATTAATAAAAATAGGTTTGTAGACAAAGCAATTTGGGGCCTTTTTTATATGGAATCTATTGATAGTAGAAAATGACTGCTTAGAGAGATATATAGAGAATTTTTTGCTGACTACGAAGGTGTTAAAATCTCAAAATCAGCCAAATGTCATATTTATAGGCTATAAGATATATATTGGCGGTTTCTGGAGAGCAATTATAAAAGCGTCACAAATTTAACGCAATTCAAGTGACACGATCGTTTGATGAAAACTAATTCAACCAATCACAACAGCTAACGCGTGTTTGACAATTGATCAAACACTCGTGTTTATTTTTGTTCGATAACTTTTGTTCTAGAAGCCAAGCATTACTATCTCGAAAACCCGGTTCACACAAAAACGGCTCGTGATTTTTAATGGACTGTTAATTTCACGATCGACTGACGATGATTTACCGCGGGACCATATCGAGGTAAACACACTCAAATAATTACACATACGAGAAACGCTATGCTGAAAAATGGGGCCCGTTATTTACTGGGCCGTAGGGTTACTTATTGTAGCTAAATGTATTTTTATTGGTCTACGATAAAATAATTGAGTTTATCGCCCGGTTTCAAATTTAACTCTCGAATCAATAACTAGTATTTTTGTGTGTGTTTTATTCTTGATTAATTTTTTGTCAATTTACTCATGTAATAGATAAGAATTTTAGTTTAAGGTCTATTTTATAGACATGTCAGTTTCTATGACAATAAATATATTCTGCTTTTTTCTTTTTTTTTTCATTATACATATTAAGTGACACCGTTTGATAACTAAGCGAACTTTATCTCAAAACTCTTTGACCTCCAACCTACACTATAACTGCCCAATAATCTATCATCTACCCTATGGACATTATAACCATCACAACAATGTTTATCTTCTGCATCAACGCCACCTGTTTGAGCACATCAAAGGCCTCCCAGAAGACGACACTTCTGGGACACTGCAATTATTGCTTTTCCTAAGCCCGTCTTAGACTAGCCTCGGGGGACTCAGTTAATAGGCAATTTGTATTGTAAAGCAATGATTTGGCTACTCTTAGTATTACGGAAGCTAGGTTTGGGCAGAGAGAATGGAGTGGACTATGGATTATATTTGTAGTTTTGCCAATTTATTTAAAATGTATTTTTGTTACGGGTGTTAGCGCCTATGGTTTACCGCAGGAATAGTATTTTATTTCGAGATCAACACTCAATGATATATAATAATATAATTGGTAGTAACAAGGACAAATTGTAATATCCTTCTAACAACTTACTACTGCAGTAGTAAGAAAGGAGATTAAATTAACGGTATTACAACTAGTAGTAAGATTAGTAGTAACTAGGACAACAAAGGTTTCTACCAGTACACAATGTTCTAAATCTGATAAAAAATAAACAAGCAACTTTCTTTCTTCGTAATATTAGTTTTAACTTAAATCCAGACTTCGGGCTGCAGAGAATGTAGCAAACGTTGTAAATAATTATATAGGTTTTCGTGAATTTCAGAGGTGCAAACACTCCAAATACTCCTAGAATAAAATTAAAATGACACTATCTCGTAGCTGTTAGTAGTTAATACCGAATGATAAATCTCCTGTGATTAAATTTTTTTGCTTCACAAAAATCATTTCGTGATGGAAAACCAAGCGCGCAAATATGCAAAGCTTCAGAATTGTTTACAAGCATTTGCAATGGGTTTAAAAGTGCTTCGATACTTTGTGAACTGGATCAAAATTATTTTTAAACTATCTGCAATACTTTTTAGTACGACATACTTTAGTATTCTGAATTATAAAATAGCATTTCTGCATTGATTGATTGTTGTAGTTCATATGAAGCTATTCAATAATATTCCGCTTGTGTTTATTTCCCGGTTTCCAAAGTGGGAATTAGAAGTTAAGAATGTGTGAAACCTTAGGTTTTTAAGTCGATTATTATTGATTCTTCCTAAACAAATAATTTTATCCTACAAAACCTAACATTTTAAAACCATCGACAAAATTATATCATGACCAAAAAGTCCGGAGCAGCCACGTTTGACATCAAAAACGAATGAAAAACATTCTTTGAATTCCGAACGTAAATGAATTCTTTTTAGAGTAGTAGAATAAGTCACACTATTTGAAACGCGGGCTGCGACGCGGTTGAATGTAAAGTTAGGTGCTCACGGCAAACTTTTGTTCATAAACACGGCTGCATCAACATGTTGGTCTGAGAGTGTAAACAGCGCTTTAGCAAAAACTGATTACTGAGTGCGAACTTGTTTTTGAACTGCTTTTAAAAGGAGGAAGTTTTTCAGTTGTATGTGTTTCTCTTTTCTAATCTCGTCCATCATTTTGTATCGAAACAATATTTTGATTTTTTGCCTATATGTATGATTACCACAGCTGGCTAAAGGCAGTGGCGTATTTACCCTTGGACCAAGAGGGCCATGGCCCGGGGTGGCAGGCTGCAAGCCACTTCAACCAGCCTGCTGTAATAACAAGCCCTATGCGAAATTCTCTTCTACCCTACCTAGGTCTTTCAAAAGAAAATTTAATCCATCTTAAGGCGGGGTGCTAAAATTAAGCTTTCATTAGTGAAGATATTCTTTTCGAAAGAGTGTAATAATTATTGGCAATAACTAATTATTTAAAGAATATTTGTCATGTGGCGACGCTTGGGGGAGGCCTATGTCCAGCAGTGGACGTCTTTCGGCTGATATGATGATGATGATGATTTGTCATACTCTTTCATGGCGTTAAACCCCTTGCCTTGCCGAGTTCACTTACGCAATTAGCCCAGGCAGATCTCGATCGGCGCAGTTCAACGATTGGCCTACGACATAGATAATATATATAACATGTTAATTTTCTCAAAAAGCCGTTCTAAAGAAAGCAAGAAAAATATGTTATTATATTTGTGACTCGCACAAGAGGTACAGACAAAAAAACAAGACGTACCTAACTAAACAAAAATTCAAACGAAAGGACCCTTTGTAAGACCGAAAAGGCTCCTATGCAGCGATATTTAGAAATAATAAATTCTTAACATTCTTACAAGTAGCTCATGTCTTTCTCACAAAAACTATCCCTTAACTGACACCAATGGAGTCAATAACCGTAAAATTTAAAAAACAGAAGCTTTTTCCACATTATTTCAAAGCTCGTTGTCAACCAGGATTACCATACGCTTGCATATGCATAGGAGCCACGTTTGGCTAGCTCACACCTCGCGAAATAGGAACATAATTGTCCGGCTATTGTGAAATGGGAAACTAGGTTTATGTTTAATTTTTACGCTTCGTTGAGCTTTGCATAATATCGTGAGTGGATTGCGTTTGAGGGTTAATTGCTGCTGAAATGAACGTTGGTGTTATGTTTAGCATTAAGGTTACAAAATATTATGAAGGTATTCGGAACGACTGCTCTAAAAACCCGCAATGCGCCCGCGTAGTGGATTACGGCCCATTCCCACTCTAACAGGGAGGAGGCCTGTGTCCCTGCAGTGGGCTTATTTAAAGTTTGATGATGATTTTAAACGGGAGGATCCTCCGAGTGTACCCGGGTGAACTAAATAGATCTGTGTACCCGTTTAGAGCATACTGGCGTGATGGTATGTTATGAAATGGTGTAAACAATAAACAGACATGCGATTGCAGCAATCCCAAGAGATTTGCTGTCATTTATACTCACCAATACTGCGAATGTGCAAAATTTTAAATAGCTGCAGTGATCTGATTGACGTGCACCACGATAGCATAGGCAAATTTTGAAAATTAATTGTTAAATACTATTTGCACAAATAAGACATAATATGAACTGCCAATTTATTTATTAATTTATATACTAATTTAACGTTATTTAATTTTTAATTATTATCTAATGTAAACCATATATTTAATCTTACTTAAGTTCATTTATTCATGTGCTATTTTATTATCAAACAATATAATATTTTTAATTAAATAATTTCTTAATGTGGATTTTTTTGTTAAATGCCTCAATGTATGCTTAGTCGTAAATTATTTTTTATCATTAATTATCCTTAATTAATTTATTGCAATAATTTATATTTATTATCAAATCAAATAAGTACATGCAGTGTTAGCTTGTAAATAATTGTTACACTTATAAATTTATATCGTGTACTTATATGAAATGTAATGTGTAAACAATTGTAAGCTAACCTGAATAAATAAATAAATAAATAAAATTATTTATTTCATATTGAAGAGTTCTGTTTTATATCTCCGAAGTTCTTCATCAGATCTTTACCAAATTTAAATTGGACCATTTTGAAATAAACTTATTTCGAACAAAAATATAATTTCGTAAATCCGTTTATATATGACGGAGTTATGCCTGAACATACATAAAGAAAAATTTACCTATATAATCATCCGAATTGAGAACCTCCTCCTTTTTGGGAAGTCGGTTAAAAAGGGGTAATTTTATTTCAATCATCATTTTTACACTTGCCGACTACGGGAATAACGCTGATATCGCAAAAAAATCTGTTGCCCACACATTTATGTTTGCATAACTCGATAACATGTTCGACTGACTCGATCTTAGGGTTATTTCTGTAGTTTTTCACAATGATCAGTGCAAAACCTCTTTTACAGTAAATAAAAAATTATTTGTAACCTACCTTAATATCTTCTTTGATTTAAAGCAGGCGCATGTCTAAGTTTTGTAACTGATTAAAATGTATTAAACAAATAAACGATTTATTATTATATTATTCCGAAAAAGTGGTCCACCTGTATCGGGAACAACATCCAAGCTACCGGCGGCAGAGAGAGGAACCTCCTAGCAATACGAGCCGTGTCCAGAAGTACCGCTTTCTGAATCAAGCCCTTGATCCAGCTGCCGAACGAGAGACTGTTTAGGCGTGGTTCAAGGCTGCATTTTATTATTGGTTAAGTTTAGACGGTGATGATGGTAAAATTCGAAGACATGTGATCCACCAATCCACACTGGGCCCACGAGGTAGATTAAGGCCCATTCCCTCTCTCATAGAGAATTGAACTCAATCGCTGCCTATTAAAAATGATTTTATATATGCAATGCGTCTAGCTATTTGAGCGTTTCCGAACCCAATTGTCGCACGCTCAAATGACAGCTGGCAGTCTGTCAAAACCAGTCAAAACAAACAAATATAATCTAGTAGACGAATATCAAGTGATTTTAAGTTATTTTAGAAAAATTAATGTGTTTATGGGGAGATTATTATCCCAAAGTGCAGTTCCTAAGTGTTTCCACAATTCAGTCATGAGTTCAGAACAAAGAAGCGACATAATAAAGGAATGAAATATAGTGAAACCCGGTGATGAACAAGGTAACAAACTTTCCTTTAACAAGAATTATTTCTACTAAAAAAGGTGTTACAGCACCTCCCATACTCATACGATATCGCTGCTGAGGGTTGGAGGCCGCGGCGGGAGAGAAGTGCCAGTATTGCGGTGCGCCGCTCTCCCTACCGTCCGCAATGGCGGACGCGGTGGGGCCGCTGGAGAGGAGGAGTGTCGGTATAGCGTTGGCCGCTGTCCTTATCCCCTGCGGCCGAAAAATGGTAGGTGGCGGGGCTATTTACCTTGACTAATCACAAGGGGACCAAGGGTGCCATACACGGGGTCGTCCAGCGCCCATGTGCTGGTTCGGTCCCTGGGGTGGTCACGGCGTACCTACAGTGTGTTCTGGTGCACCGATGATGGGGTGTACCTCCCTGAGGAGGGTCCGGTGACGGACAACCGCGGCGAGTTCGCGGAGATTGCTAACGCGTGCCCGTGTTCGCGCCATAAGCGGCACAGGAGGACGCCGTGGAGTTTTAGTGGGTTGGAGTCCCAGATAACTACACTGTCTCCTCGTGGTATGCATGAGCATTCCTCCAAGATAAAAATAAGTTTCAAAAAAACAGGCCAAGTGCGAGTCGGACTCCGAAGGGTTCCGTACCATTATCGCAAAACACGGCAAAAAAATCACGATTATTGTATGGAAACCCCACTTAAATATTTGTTTTATTCTGCTTTTAGTATTTTGTTGTTATAGCGGCAACAGAAATACATCATCTGTGAAAATTTTAAGTGTATATGCTAGCTATCATGGTTCATGAGATACAGCCTGATGACAAAAAGCCAGACAGACGGACAGTGGTCGTAGTTATAGGGTCCCGTTTTTACCCTTCGGGTACGGACCCTAAAAAGGGGCTAACAGTAGTCATGAATTTGAATAACTTTGACCATGATAAACCACCCATACCTATCGCGGATACCCTACATTTTGTCAAAACGCAGATTTTTCTTAATCTTATTTTTGTTAGGTTGGTCCCGTTGTGAAAGATTTACATATCATATTTTTATTACTCTCACTATTTTATATGTTACGACTTTCAAATTCAGCTTTCGCAGCTAGAGCTCTATTCCTAACATGGTGACTAAGTACCCACACATTAGTTTACACCCTAACTTTGGGTGTTCCGAGTAGTTCTCGAACTGCATCACTTCCCAACGGTCCTAATCACCGTTATTGGTTATTTAGAACTTGTTAAAAGGTAGGTCAATGTGGCGATATTTGGCGGAGACCTATGTCCAGCAGTCGTCTTTCGGTTGATATGATGATGGTGATGATGATGATGGCAGAGGACGTCTTTCGGTTGATATGATGATGATGATGATGATGAAAGGTAGGTTTTGATCTAAATGTCGTGACTTAAATAAAGACTTCTAAAAACATCCTACAGATCATTCGCATGCTAACTTTTGCCAGAACCTTCACCCGGGTCTACCTTTTGTAGCAGAACTTTTTATGTCATAATATTGTTATGCATAACAACGGATAGCATAAACATCATTTCGCAGAAAATCGTTTGGCATACACTCATTTATCATAAATTCAAACTCATAATTTTGTAAGTCAGAATCATCTTCAGGCATAAATTTCATATCGATAGTCATTAAAAGGCAGAACCATCATATCGCAGAAAGTTCACACTCAGAATCGTCTTTTGGCATACATTTCATATAAATATTAATTAAAATAATCATCTATCTCATTACAGATAATTCATAGTTGTAATTTTATATTTTTACCATAATAAAAGATTGATTAAACACAATTTTTTTTTGTGTTTTAATTCGCTGTATGAAGCATGCAAACAAGTATACACCATGCATGCAGCATTCAAACAAGCATACACAATGCATGCAGCAAGCATGCAGCATTCAAACAAGCATATACCATGCATTCAGCAAGCATGCAGCATGCAAAGAAGCATACACCATGCATGCAGCATTCAAACAAGCATACACAATGCATGCAGCATTCAAACAAGCATACACCATGCATGCAGCATTCAAACAAGCATACACAATGCATACACAATGCATGCAGCATTCAAACAAGCATACACCATGCATGCAGCATTCAAACAAGCATACACAATGCATGCAGCAAACATGCAGCATTCAAACAAGCATACACCATGCATGCAGCATTCAAACAAGCATACACAATGCATGCAGCAAGCATGCAGCATTCAAACAAGCATACACCATGCATTCAGCAAGCATGCAGCATGCAAAGCAGCATACACCATGCATGCAGCAAGCATGCAGCATGCAAACAAGCATACACCATGCATGCAGCAAGCATGCAACGTGCAAGCAAGAATGCAGGTGAGCATGCAACATGCAGCAGGCATGGTTTCTGTCACGGCTCCGGCGCTGCGGGGCTCCGGCGGTCCCACGCGAGCTTATCGTCGCAGATGGTTTTAACGCTCACCACCTGCTCCTCAGCTCGCAGGCCGCCTCGCCCCTACGCACCTACGCGGGCTTAAATTACACTCTAGGGGTAGGGCAGACAAGACTACGTGGAGTTGGTTTAGCAGCGATTCGTTTCTGTCACTAACTTTTGTAAAGCAACATATTGACTTTTTAAAACAGTATTTCAATTTTAATTTAAGGTTAAAAATGCAATTTTATAAAAATGCCTGATAAAATTAATGCAAATGAATTTCTCCCATCTTCATAATATGCCAAGTGAAATTATGCCAAATGAAATTCTGCCATCTTAAATGTAAGCCATTGTAAATACGTACATAGAAACATTCGGCCAAACAATAATTATATTAAATATTTTTTGTGCCTTAAGAATATTCGTTTAAAGAAGATTATGCCAAGTGTGTTATGCCAAGTAAATTTCGGAGTATCAAGATTCTGCAGATAGAGGGAACCCCCTTCACCCACGTGAGTCGGCAATGATCCCTCAAGAACGTGCCACCAGGATAAAAAGTATCCTATATCTTAATTCAGGACATGGTATATCCCTTTTGTGATACAAGCAAACTGCGCTCCGCAGATCCTCAGATAACTCAATCACAACCTCACAAAAGAGTGCCACAATGATTGAATGGATGTCAAATTCTATTTTACATTTCAAAACAGAATGGCAAATACATATGCTTTTATATGGATAAAAGGTCCATCTTTTTTATAACATTTATATTGTTTGTTGATTGCTAAGTTTTTTTTTATGTTGTGTACTCTAGTGGCTTGTGTCAAATAAATGTGATTTCTGTCTTTATTTATTTTTTATACATACGTGGGCTTTTCCACAATATCTAAGCTTGTTGTTACTATGTCGTATTCCATTACATCGCATCTAGCGTCGCACTAAGGCGCTTTGCAGTCACAATCAGGAATGTGATACATAGCAATGCAAAATAACAACGTTCGGATAGAGTTCCACACACATAGCACTTCGACTAGCGTAGGAAGACATAGGTTCTAAACAGTCTTATATTTTTTTTAAACTTTGTAACTCTGTGATTAGGTTAAAACTTCTTAGCACATTTTGTACTCGAAAATTAACAGAACGTGTCATCTAGAAGCAACTTCTAACAATCTTACAAAAACTTTTTAACCATGATTAGTTTATATACTTCTTAAGACATATTAAACTCAAATCTAAAGATAATTAACAGGAACAGAGATTTGTTTTATTCTTCTCCTTATTCTTCTTCCTGCCCTTAACATAAGTAACTTGAAGTCGGCGCAACACGTTTTCTTCATCCATACCGTAACTCCTCACACAGTTCATCTTTTCTTTGGCCTTCCCTCTCCATCCATCCACATTTATATTCATAAATCTTTTAGTAACTTACGTTTCACCCCTTCTCATCACATGACCATATCAGGACAAACGGTTTCCTTTCAACATTTCTGTCAATTTCAAACTTCCTCTAATAATCTCATTTGTCACTTTATCCATTCTCGTCACTCCGCACATCCATCTCATCATTCTCATCACTGCTACATGCAATCTCTTCTCATCCATCTTTTTCACAGCCCAACATTCTGATCCATACAGCACGACAGGTATAATCATAGACTTGTAGTTTGTTTTATTCTCTTTCTGTTAGAAAGAGATAATATATTTTTTATAATTAAGGACCATAGTGTTTATGACTGACCGAGTTGAATTTAGATCATAGACTTGAACAAAAGTGTTTATACTGTAAAAGAGAAAAAAATACTAAATATATAAAAAAGAAATATTAATCCTAGCCAGTGAAACAATCATCTCTAAATAGATACGAAAGAATTTTTTAACTTTTAATGCAATTATAAATATCATAATTAAATAAAACCATATAATTTATTCTATTAGCAATTTGTTCGATTCGATAAATTGAGAGCATTCATTACTCTTTATTGAAATTACAGAGAAAAAAGAAAGAAAATTGATAGGATAGATCATCTAATCCATCTAATATAAATATTGGTTAGTTTAATACTATTTCGAATACAAATAATTTAATTTTGAATGATCGTTATGCATTCGTACTGATAATATTTAATAAAAAATCAACCATATTAGTACACATACATGAGTAGTTATAATTCGAACCTTTGCATAGAAAGTTTTCAGACGCATGATACATATTGACCAACAAGCCCACTCTGTATAACTTACAAATAGATGCAATATCAACCAAAGTAAAATTGTAACAATATTTGTGTGTATAGTATTTTTTTTTTGGTTTATCATACAAGTTGTTAACATGACCTTCTAACTATTAACAAGCAGTAGAGTACGACTGAAACTGGTTTTTACGACCGAAACCGAAACCGAATTTCGGCAACCGTCTCAGTTTCGGCCGAAAGCGAACTCGAAACATCTTTACAAGGATCATGTTTTAAGGGAAAAATAAAGAAAACGTTATCATAATCAGTCAGTCTTTATTTTTTATCTTTAAATCACATATTTATGTAGTCTTCGATATTTTTTTGATGTTTAGTACCTACTCTCATGCTATATCACGTAATAAAACTTACCAAATTCGAAATAAATCACACGAAAACTCACAACAAACAAAACGAACTGCAAATACAAGCTAGTCATGACATGATTAGGATTATTATCTTCGTCGCTTACTCGCTTGGATGGCACCGTTTGAATTTAATGCGCTGAACATGACCGATCACAGTGCGAGAACTCCCGAGTGCAGTTTCGGTTTCGGTCGTAGTTACAGCAGGTTTGCCGCCGAAACCAAAGCCGAAACTCGTTTTTTTGCGAAAACTCGACCGAAACCGATCTTTCTGACGGATACTACAAGCAAGCTTTAATTATACAAAGAGGGAGCATCGTTTGTTTGTAAAAGGCTTGGAATCATGATCCAATTACGAAAGTTATATGCCGGAAAATACACTTTTCCAAAGGGATAGGTCACATGACTGAGACCGCAGCAAAAAATCAATTTGTAATAAATATTACAGTCTGCTAAAGTCCCACTTTAGTGAAAATCCTTAATATTATTATCATTAATTTTATTATCATTATATCAATAAATACTCTATAATATTATTTATTTATTTGTTTAGCCTCGCACTGGGACAACTTGAGTGCAGCAATTACACCAATGGAGCACAAACTTATGAATACTAACTATAAGTCTTGGGCGGTGAACATAAGCTCTTAGATCAAGGTTATTTTCAGTGTGCGTAAGGGACACGTATATATTTATTATTATTTATTTATATATACTTTATTGTAGATGCACCAGGTTAAAACAAAATAAAGAAAACTTAAAACTAAAATACATACAACGGGAGGCCTTATCGCATACCGCGATCTCTTCCTGGCAACCATAACATACATTTCATGAATATGACTTTTATACATCTGTCCCTTTTTCACAGTCGAACTATGATAGTATTGGCACGTCATGGTACGGGGGCAGGTCTCTTCACGATGTTTTCCTTCTTCGTTGTCAGCGATAACCAAAATAAACTTAAAAAGTACATATGAATAGTTTTTTTATTTTTTTTGGCCTGGCTTTTAAGCTCAAGGGTAACTTAAAAAGCAAGGTCAAAAAAATGTTTTATCCATAAACATTGTCATCTTTGGACAGTGATCCACTTTCAGATTTCTATAAAGAACACTTAAAAAACATGCAGTTCGGGCCGTTCATTTTCCTTTGATCAGGTGCGGCTTGGCGCAAAATGACATAATAGGCAAATCTGACATAGACAATGTGCTCTCTCTGAATCGGGCGTCTTTGAAAACTTTGAATTTAACAATTTTAAAAGCCGTCATATTAAGGCAAAACCCACAATATTTGCCTTAGATTTAACAGCTAATAACTTTTTCCCCTAATATGCTTGCCCAAACACCCTGCCAGCTCCTTTAATATTGTACTTGGTAAAGATATTCCACTGTTCGCAGAAATTTCTCAACGCTTATTTTTTTTTGAAACCACAACAAACAGCGTTGTAAACAGTATCGATATTAAACACAGTCGATGTTGTTTCTCGATTACTCATCCTTGAGCGAACAATCGATTAAACGCGATGATGGATTTATTCCCGAAGCTTGAATTTAGCTTACCTACTCAACGGGCGTTCTGAGAGAATATTTTTAAGAGCTTAGACCTTTATGGTATAAATGAGGTCAGGTTTTTCCGAAAGTATTTTCTTTAACATAATGAAAAGTAGAATATCTGCTACTGCCGTCCTATAGCTAAAGTGTCACTGTCTGACAATAACGTATTTTGAGTTGTAGACGAAAAACAAAATTATAATTTGTTTGTTTTTTTTTCGATTAATAAAATCTTTTTAACACGCTTTTATTATACGCTTTTATTATAAATGAGGTCAGGTTTTTCCGAAAGTATTTTCTTTAACATAATGAAAAGTAGAATATCTGCTACTGCCATCCTATAGCTAAAGTGTCGCTGTCTGACATAATCATAATTTGAGTGTGGGGTGCTTTTTAAGAAATTATACCAACATCTGTCAATAAAATATTATGATAGTTGACATCCAGCACCCCACGTTTTTTTACTATAAAAACATATTTTTGTTCATCAAACTATTCTTAATTCAAGTTTATTGAAATTTTTTCTAGTTTTTTGTTTGGTTTTCTGAGATCCTGGTTATGATGTTGGGGCAAACTATTTAAATTATTGCATTGTCATCGGTCCTTGATAAATGTGCAAAGTTTCAAATTAAGCCGACGTTTTGAAGGGGGTGAAAATCACGTTCACAGATTCCGTTACATAGATACAAACATACCAAGCTAATAAAAGCGTGTTAAAAAGATTTTATTAATCGAAAAAAAAACAAACAAATTATAATTTTGTTTTTCGTCTACAACTCAAAATACGTTTTTGTCAGACAGTGACACTTTAGCTATAGGATGGCAGTAGCAGATATTCTACTTTTCATTATGTTAAAGAAAATACTTTCGGAAAAACCTGACCTCATTTATACCATAAAGGTCTAAGGTCTTAAAAATATTCTCTCAGAACGCCCGTTGAGTAGGTAAGCTAAATTCAAGCTTCGGGAATAAATCCATCATCGCGTTTAATCGATTGTTCGCTTAAGGATGAATAATCGAGAAACAACATCGACTGTGTTTAATATCGATACTGTTTACAACGCCGTTTGTTGTGGTTTCAAAAAACATAAGCGTTGCGAAAGTTCTGCGAACAATGGAATATCTTTAACAAGTACAATATTAGAGGAGCTAGCAGGGTATTTGGGCAAGCATTGTAGGGAGAAAAGTTGATAGCTGATAAATTAGGCAAATATTCTGGGCTTTGCCTTAATCTGACGTCTTTTAGAAATTTAACACGCCCGATTTAGAGAGAGCCTACATTGTCTATGTCAGATTTGCCTATCATGTAATTTTGCGCCAAGCCGCACCTGATCAAAGGAAAATAAACGACACAGACTGCACGTTATGTGTCATTTTTAGAAATCTGGGAGTGGACCCGTGTCCAAAGGGGTTTAATTTGAAACTGTTTAGATATATTCTCGGTGTTCTTTGTGTGTAGCAAAACGCACCTTCTCAGCTATCAACTTTTCGCCCTGAATATGCTTGCTTGGGAAGGAAAAGTAATAACCACGACGATGGGGGATGGATGGGGCATCAAGGCCCTCAATTATGACGAACACGACGCGAGAAAGAATATAATGCTTGCTCAAAAACCCTGCCAGCTATCTATGGTAAAATATTTTTTTTTTATGGAAATAGACTTTTTCGTTTGACCGCGTTCAACCTGATAATGCCAAGAGTTATTAGGAAATTTCGATAACTTTTTTAGGAGTCCGACTTGCGACAGGTGGCTCAGAAAACTGGAGGATATTGTAGGAATTTCAATATTGTTTCCAATACAGAAATATAAAGAATTTCGAAGTGGTGAAGTCTCCTACCGAAGTTTTATTTCAACCTCAAAATCGGTAAATGGATTGGTTGGATGCTGGTTTTTAAACATGTAAGTACTTGTATAGGCTTTAAAATAGTCGAAGAGCTTCAAGTCCAATTAAAGAGAAACATGGGTTCAAGAAATCAGCACTTTTAATTCGTTTTAGATGGCGGGTGCAATGTAATATGAACATGTCTTCAGTGCCACACTTGAGGACTTCAGGGGATAAACACCAATACAACCTTAGCAAGTTACCTTCCTGATGGCTCTACGTGATTCGCAAGTAAGTTCACACAGACGCAATGCCATGCAATTCGACCGATTTGCACTTGAATATTTTTTACAAAATGCGTGGGGAATATCGCCTATCGACGCAATTTAAATTGTGTCGTGCCATCAGGAAGGTCCCTAAAGGTCACCGCGCGACCGCAACGTGAGACCGCGACACGCGACCGAGGTAGAAGACGCGCGACACTACTTATCCTTAGGCATGCGTGAATTTTGAAATTATGAATTAATAATAATAATTATTAATTCAAACATTCATCACCACCTCATCATCATCATCATCATCTCTTCATTTTTTTATTATTATTATTATTTTATTTTTAAGTGGTGTACAATAAAGTATATAATAATATATTGCATGGGAGTGAATTAGCGGGCGAGACTGCGACGCGAAAATTAGACCGTAGCCGGTCGCGAGTCATGTCACGCATCGAGCTCGAAATGCCCGAACATTTTGTCATTTAACCATTAAGTAAAATTTTTAAAAATATATTTTTTGGGCTCTAGTTGTATGTAATTCGTTGATAGCCAATCTTTATTTGTTATATTATAAAAATATAATATCACAAATTGTGGTATTCTTTTTCCTACAATAGAAATTTGATAACTTGGCTTTCCATAGCAAAGTGCAATAATAATTTTCAACAATATAACTGATTTTAACGACAAAAATCAAGGCGATTTTATGTGCGATACATGTCTCAGACTCGTGCGCGAACACAACTTCCGAGACCGCGATGCGGTCGAGCTGTGAACTCGCATCTTAACAGTCAAATTCAAAGAGTGTAGGTACGACATATTACTTTCATCAAAATTCTAGCGAAGAAGACTAAGATAAAGAAAATCATATTTTAATACATTCCACAAAGCCCAATTTTCCTTGAAAATACTTCAAAGTTGCTATCTAACCCGTCATACGGTAAACGGGACCTGAAATTCGTCAAACTTGGTTAAACACGTTAAGTTACTCTCGGCGACAAATGGCTACTGAGTGATGACGTCACAGCTCTACGTACAGTTGTGTCGCTGATACTTTCGTCAGTTTTCAATGTCAGGATAATACATTTTGAAGGTACGGCACTGAGAAGACTAAATATAATTTTTAATCACTTGAAATCAAAGGTAAATATGGCGCAAACCTTCTACCAATTTGTTGTTGACATCAAACAAACAACTTTTAAATGGACTGGCCATTTTAAATTAGAAACAGAGTGTCATTCTAAGACATTTTAATAATAAAGATTCTGTGAATCAGTAAAATGCATTATATTGTGAACAGAGCAAACAAAAAAGAACCTTAAAGTGAGGAATCTTTTTTACCGTAACTGTGCGAATGAAGGGCGCGACAAGTTGGCAAAAGTAAGTAATGTTTGAATTGTGAAGGATATTGTAGCAATGCGTAATAATAATATGTAGATACTTTATGCTGGTTTATTGGAATGGACTGGTGGAGTTGTTGAGGCATTCATCTTATTATTTTGTTTTATATTTACTGGTATATATCGACTGCTGATTTAGTCCTAGATGTAATCCTCGCGTTGGAAAATATGATACCGTCCGTGTAATGTGGGTTGGTGTGATGTCTGTGTGTGTTTTTGTAACGGAGATCCTTATCGCACGTTGTAGTTCTGATTTGTTTGCGGGCTGAGGGGCGAGACCAAAAGTGTAACAATGAAAAAAAAACACAACCAAGCAGAAAAACGAAGACGTACGAGCGCGCTCTGACTACACACATGCCGTAGTACCTATACCTACGCTAACAGCGGCTATTGTGTGTTTACACTGAGCATCAGCTGTGTTGTTGTTATTTCAGTTTCGTCATATTTTACGAAACTGAAAGACTGTAAATTTAGTTAATCGAACTCCGTCTATAAGACACCTCTCCTTCTTAGGATTCCGCAGTCAACAAGGAACCCTTATAGTTTCGCTCTGTCCGTATGTCCGTCCGCAGCTTAGTTCAGATAATCTAAGCACTAGAAAGCTATAATTTGGCATGGATATACATATTAATGATTTCGACAAAATGTTAATTCATGAAACCATGAAAAAATTTAAACATGAAATTTTTTTTTTGGTTACCTCCCATAGACGTAATGTGGGGATGTATTTTTTTTTCTCATCTATCCCATGGTGTGGGGTATCGTTGGATAGGCCATTCAAAAATATTGTGAGTTTGTTAAAACTAATTTTTGATTCAGAGATCCGTTTGCGTAAAATTAAGCTTTAAATTGAAAATTTATGTTAGAGTCAAGTGTCCCCCCCCTAGCCAGCGAAATGGTTGCTCTTGGCTATGTAAAAAATTCACTGCAGTAGTAAATATAACGAAATTAAAAGGAAAACTATCACGGATAAGTAGGCTTTACAGTTTTACGTGTAATAGTCGACCAACTTATAAAATGTACTTGGAACAATAAAAATTTTGTACAAATGCCATTGAACAATTACTTAAATAACGTTGATAGCTGTGTAAAACAGAGTTAATATATGCTTACAAATCATGTAAAAATATACAAAAATAAAATCATAACAGGCGTTACAAGTTTACGAGTCCACTAGACTTTTTCTTGTGGGGTTTTCTGAAGTCGCAGGTCTATGCGAATAAACCACATTCGACCGTTGCCCTGAAAGCCAACATAACGCAGCCCATTGCTCGGATTCAGCCGGATCTATGCAGCAGAGTCATTAAAAATTGGACTTCTCGGATTCGTGCTACCGTACGAAGCCGCGGCGGACATTTGAACGATGTCATATTCCATCCATAATGGCATAAATGGGCCTTTTAAATAAAAAATAAATTTCGTTAATATCTCACACACATCTTATTTTAATCAATTTTAACATCGACCCGTCCTTGTTGAAAGACCCTTTATATAGATAGTATTTTTCTAACTTGAGTTGCGAAGTTAGATTTTATAAATCCTTCTTCAGTTACCAGTTAGTCCTTCTTTAGTTTAAATCAAGAGTGAATAGGTTACATCTAGGCAAGCGTGCTTCACCGTAGACCACATCATCGCTTACCATCAGGCGAGATAGAGGTCAAACGCGAGAATATAGATTAAAAAACATCATCCTATGCGGGCCCGTTTTTAAACGTTGTGTAACAACAAAAAACCCTCTTCTTAGTTCGCATTCTTATGCGGTTCTTCCTCGTGGTCAAACTATTTTGTCAAATATGCAACTTCGGAACCCTATTACTGCACGTGGCCCGACACGCACTTAGCTGGTTTTTAGGGCTCCGTACCCAATGGGTAAAAACGGGACCCTATTACAGAAACTTCGCGGTCCGTCTGTCTGTCTGTCTGTCACCAGGCTGTATCTCATGAACGGTTATAGTTAGACAGTTGAATGTTGCCGCTATAACAACAAATACTAAAAACATAATAAAATAAATACTTATGTGGAGCTCCCATACAACAAACGTGATTTTTCTGCCGTTTTTTGCGATAATGGCACGGAACTCTTTGTGCGCGAGTCCGACTCGCACTTGGCCGGTTTTTTCATTTTATTTTGATTTTCTCAGCAACTGTGAGTCTGGCTTTGAGCCCGGTTAAGCGAATAAAGCTCGTCCACGACGCACCAAGGTTTAAAATTACTATGTACCTCTGCCCACTTTAACCAACGATATAACGTTGATAATCCCAAGAACCTATTTTTCGTGGAATCAAAGTTCTGTAATATTTTACGACTGTGCTCTATTTAGGGTAGCCGCCGCTAACCCGATCCGCAGCGGACGCGCCGGGCGTCGGCGGAGGGTGGACAACGCTCTCTTCCAGCCCCCCTAAATGGGTCCAAGGGCGACGGACTCGGGGACGTCCGTCGCCCCCTACAGATCAGGACCCGAGGTGGTGGCGCGTAGTGTTCCACGCGCGCCCTCTGAGACGTCGTGGGGAGAGTCCAACAACCCGAGGTCGTGGCCCACGGAGGCGGGCCGGCACTAGCTGGGGGTTGCGGAAGTATCGTTGTTCCCGCGACACCCAGCGTAGGTGTGAGATAGAACACCGGGGTGGTTTTTAGTCAGTACGAGTCTCACAGACCCCTCCACCCTCCCCAGGGCGGAGGACATCCAATGAGGATTTCGCATACCAGAACAAAAAAAAATAAAAATCAGTAGATTTGGATTGATCCGATTTTAAGATTGACTGATTCGGTATTATCCGGTATTATCCGCATCCAGAAACTGTTTTAGCGTTATTCATAACTTTAACTTTATTCACATAGCTAGCTTTTGCCCACGGCTTTGTCCGCGTGTAATATTATACCTAAATAATCCAAACAGTTATCAAATATATATTTATTAGAACAAAAAACAGTTTACAAAAGTTTGAGTTCGTTATCAACCGTATTAGTATGGAGTACTATGTCGCGGCTCGCGAATTACTGAGATGAAAGTATCCTGTGGCCAAATCTAGATCATTATCTACCCGTGCGCTTTTTCATCCAAATTCGAACAGCCGTTAAGACGTACAAATATGAAAAATAGGTAGATAGAGTTACATTCACATTTACAATATTGGTATGGAAATGTAGGACAATATAATTAACTAAATTTAGGAATCTAGTTTTCTTTCTAGTAACGTTTGATATACTGATCGCAGAAATATTCGGCAAAATCTTCGAATCCAATTTGACGAGAAGTTCTGTCTGACGGCCGTCAGGCCCAGCTCTCCGTCAAATCGAATCCGCAACTCTTAACAAGAGTTAGTTCTTCGCGAACTATCATTCCCATGGAAATACAAATTGATATGAAGGTCGTTCGTCGAATCCAAATTGTATAGGAGGAATCCTAGATACTGTTTTTGTTGAATATCTTTTCAGCGAGGCAAATTAAAGGATTTTTTTTTAATGTAATTTTATTGTGAAGTCAATATGGAAGTATCCAGTACGGTAACGGTACTTACTGGTATTTTTTATCAAAACATTAGGTATTATTTTGAAATCCTTGTTAAGTTTACCAAATTTTTTATCATAAACGCTACTAATCCAGTAAACGCAACTTACCAAACTAAAATAATCTTAAAAATAAAAATCATGATGTTTATTTTTCAGTAATACATTGTTCAGAAAGGAAGATTTTAAAGCTCAAAATCCACTGCATAATTTAATTTAGGAATATTACTTCACTGTGGTAACAGTTTTTTTCATTAGACGTATGTCTTCGAAACGAAAAATTCAGAATACTTAAGCGTGTGCAATCCATGGATGGCCGAATTTGTCAAAACTACAATACGTAAGGGTTACCGCTTTATTGGATAGGAGTGTCGACTGGTAAATATATTGTTCAGCTCATCATCAACATCACTCTATGACCGATCTCCTTAGCTTTTATAAAAGTTAGATCCATTTGTCAAGTGTTCTCTCAATAAAAATATTAGACAAGTAATACTAGAGCAATGGTGGTCCAGACAGAAACTTTACATATTATTTATTTCTTCGTCTTCGGTACACTCTAGGCAGTGCAATCGTGATCCCATTTGTGGCAGGGAGACTTCGGGTTGCCATATATATATATAATTTATTTATTTTCAGACAGGAAAAGGTCCACACGTTAGTGTGAACCTTTAAAAAATAAAAATACTTAAAGGGTAGTTATTAATACAAAATCTTATTACCTATGTTAGTACTTAAACACTAAGACAGGCAGTGTTGTTTTGATGCGATGTCCCATTACAGGACTCTCATCAAGCCTGTCAGCTATCATCCTCAGGAGGCTGTTGCCACTGCCACGCAATCTGGCGGCAGAGACGCCGACACTTTTCTTCCGCACGACAGCTGAGAAGCTGTCGACTCGGGCTTTTGCGAACATCTCTGACGCACTGCAGTAACGTGGCAGCCGCATCAACGCCCTGCGGAGCGAGCATGGGCGTACCCAAGACATTTGTGACAAGACATGATAAATTATGTCATGTCTTACAATTTGTCTTAAATGCTAGCCGGGTCAAACATGTGACTTATTTTAAAGGCGCGACATGCCTTTCTTGTTGCTTCCCGGCGACCACGGCCTACTGTGACATGGCTTGAGTCACACATTTCATCGCAGTTTGGACGATAAAGCCATTTTGTCTTAATTATTAGTACCGGCGGCGTGAGAAAATTTCCTGACGTTTATTTGGGACATATCGGGTCTTACTTTGCTAATACGGGCGCACCCATTTTGTCACAAATTTCACATTTAGACAGATGATTAAGAAAAATGTATCACTTTCGTTCGGAGGTGGTGATAAAATTTTATAGTTGAAAAATAAAATATTTTCCTTCTAATTACTGCACCAAATGGCAATAAATTTATTTTGTGTGTGTGGTGGTCAATGCTTATTAATTAATTGAAATTTTACAGGATTATTAATTAATTATATTTTATTACTTTTTTATAATTGTTATTTTTTATTGTTATTCCTATTTTTAATTATTATTTTTATTTTGATTATTACTTTTTATAATTATTTTCTTATATTCCATATTCTTCTTACTTTCTACATTTTAAATTATTTCTTAAATAAAACCCCCAAAAAATATTAATTAATTGAAATGTTACAGGATTATTAATTAATTCTATTTTATTACTTTTTTATAATTGTTATTTCTATTTTTAATTATTATTCTTATTTTGATTATTACTTTTTTATAATTATTTTCTTATATTCCATATTCTTCTTACTTTCTACATTTTAAATTATTTCTTAAATAAACCCCCCAAAAAACAACTAAAATAAAAAAATAGGGGCTCACCGGTATCGGGAACTGGGTCCAAGCTATTATATTTTTTAAGTAATTATTAATATTTTATTAACACTTAATATGTTATCAAACAAACAAAGAAAAATAAAGTGTGCATAAGTCTATGGTCGTGGGTCAAATATTAATTTGTGCCCAACAAAATTAAAAAGTATTTTATCTGTATGAACGGCACACTTTTATAAGTATTATTTTATTTGGTCGTCTATTCAGATTATGTCGCACTATGAAGTCAGCCACAAGAAAGGCATGTCGCGTCTTGAAACTATGTCACATGGTTGTCCCGTGCTAGTATTTAAGACAAATTGTAAGACATGACATATTTTATCATAACTTGTCATGACCCAAAATATTTTCTGTTAAGAATTTGTAGTTCAAGTCGAAAAACAAGCAAAGTAAAAAAAAAAATATTTTTTTCTTAAATTCATGTTGGGATGCTGCTAGCATGCGGGTATCAAAGGGGGGGCTAAATTTTGGTTATTTTTTGCCTAGGACATACCGTTTTCGAGATATAGAGCGTTTTATGTAAAATAAAATAAAATTCGGAGGCCCATAATTCGGAAATAGTGCGTCGTAGGACTATGCTTCTCTGAACCTAAATGGTTTTTATGGCCAAGGTTAAACCGAAACTGCCATAAAATTGGCAAATTTCCGAAAAAGAAAACAAATTAATGTCAAGAAGTTATGCCACAAATCAAGAAAATATCTCACGCCGCCGTGCTAGCATTTCAGACAAAATGGCTTTATCGCCCAAACTGTGATAAAAAGTGTGACTTAGGCCATGTCGCAGTAGGCCGTGCTCGCCGGGCTGAAGGCGTTATTATATTGGACGCGCAGCGCATTGCATATGTTATGGACCAAGTGATTAATACAGGATTCTTCATAGTGCCCGGGCAATTTACAAAATTACCAATATGAGTAGGCAATATGATAAAACTATTGAAATAATTAAATGTCAACCCCATTTCATGTCCAGTCTATCACTGTCCATTCCAGGTTGCCTGGAAGAGATCGCGGTATGCGATAAGGCGGCCCATTGTATGTATTTTAGTTTTAAGTTTCCTTTTCTATGTTTTAACTTGGTGTACCTACAATAAAGCTTATATAAATAAAATATAAATAAATAAATGGACAATGCTCTTCACTTATTGGGCCGGGTAATAAAATGATGGTTACATTTCGAGGAGTGTGCGAAGGAATTGCATGATTTAATTCCGCCCAGCCCGTTCCATCATCGGACTACCAGAAGTACGGCGATGCGTCATCGGTACAGTTGGACATCCCACCCATACGCACAAAACGTTTTGGGGACACTTTTAGTATGCGTACAGCTAAGGAGTGGAATTCCCTGCCGGAGTCTATGTTTTTCGATAGCTACAATCTAGGGGTCTTTAAGTCAAGAGTGAATGGGTTTCTTCTAGGCAAGCGTGCTTCACCGTCGACCTCATCATCGCTTACCATCAGGTGAGATAGTGGTCAAGCGCCAGCCTATAGTCAATTAAAAAAAAATGATGTGTTTTTAAATATTGTTTTATGTTGACATTTGTTTTAAAATAGAATAGGTAATTACGATTACCATTTAAGCAAAATTCCGTCTGCAGGATCTAAAGTACCCTATCTGTGTCGGCGTGCCCTAAGCGACCGAGCTCGCTTCGCTCACTCTTGGACTAATTCATTGACCATAATTATCGAATTGCCCAACCGTTACGTGGCAATATTCATAATGACCAGACAATGTAATAAATATAGAAGTTTAAATCACTATTCATTAAATTGCCCGATTTGACTTGACTAGATTCATAATGCCCGGGCATTATACATAGTGCCCTTATTAATCACTTGGTCCATGACATTTGTAAAAGAGATGTTAAAGTTAAATTGCAATAAAATTATTTTGTGTGCCTTCCCTTACTTGGATAAATTGTCAAATAGACAAAATAATCACATTCACATGCTTAATAAGCATCTGCACTTTCTTGTGAGTCACTATAGTGATAAACTAGTTTTTTTTGACATCAACATTTTTGTTGGTAAATTAAAGTCGACAGGTGATACTTTGTATCTGCCTCTTAGGGTAAGACATCAAATAGCTCGGCTATTATCATATACAATAAACTCAGACATAAGTAGTATGTCGAAGTATCCAGTTATTATTAATATTAGTAATAGTACTAATTTAAAGGGGGTCAATACCTTGAGTAACGTTAGCAAAAATGCTATTAATATTTATTCTTTAAACTAGTTGATAGGACAAGGGAGGGTACCAATAACGGAATAGATACGAGTATATCCACCATCATAAAGGTACCTTCTTGCTCACAAAAATATAATTTCAAAAAAATGTCTGAGCAGAATTCTCTGAAATTATTCCACCAGAATATTCAGGGTTTTTCTTCGAAGGAATTGGAAATCGAACTATTTTTAGAAAAATCAATGATCGAAATTATTTGTTTCACGGAGCATTGGCTGAAAGATTATGCAATGCTGATAAATTATGAAAATTATACTGTGGGCAGTTGTTTTAATAGAAAGATTATGTTGCGTGGGGGTTCACTTATATTAATTAAAAAGGGTATTAAATCAAAACCTCGTAAAGATATAGTAGACCTATCGGTTGAACAAAGTGTTGAACTGTCCTGTGTTGAGCTGGATAAGCATGTCATAGTGTGCGTCTACAGACCCCCTAATTATAAGAACTACTCTATATTCGAGTCAGTGATGGAAGATGTTTTGGCAAAACTTGCAATAGGTAATAAACTAGTCATTGTCTGTGGTGACTTTAATATTAATATTTTAGAAGATAATTCAGATAGCAGTAGGTTACTAAATCTCTTTAAATCATTTAATTTGTCACATGTGTTTATGGAACCAACCCGAACTACACTGACTTCTGCTACATGTATTGATAATGTTTTTTGTTGCTGCAACTACTTGGACAAGGCCATTATAAATTATCTGCCTTCGGATCATAGTGGGCTACTGGTGACATTTGAGTACATTATTCGAATAAAACAAGTGCAGATTCAATCAAGACCAATAACAGCCGGTAAATTAAATAAATTTAACAGCACTTTAATCTGTAAGTTAAGCGATCAGGAATGATGGTAATATTTTGTATGATGAATTTTTCTCAGTGGTTCAAAAAGAGTTCAATAACACTTTTAAGAAGAAAACTAAAACTATATGCCCTAAGTTTTTGTTCAGTGACTGGGCGACTACAGGACTTAGAAAAAGTAGGGAAAGACTTTACGAGCTATATGGCCTTAAGCCTTGTATTAACACTGAAACTTTTAATAAGTATGTTGCTACTTACTCAAGAATTTTTAAAAATACATGCAAGGCAGCTAAGGCCTTGTACATTAGCAATAAGGTTAAATTAGCAGAAATTATAATCAAGACGGTTTGGAAAATTATAAATAATGAAACGAATAGGAATAAAAGAAATAATACTGATTACACGCTTGGGACCACACACGGACTTATTAAAGATAACAAAAAAGTTGCGCAAGAATTTGTAAATTTCTTTACCAACATCCCAATTAAAACAACTGAAACCTTAAATTCATCGCCCTCGATTGCTTTTGGATTATTGAACGCGAACGTTTCAGCCTGCACGAATGTATTTAACTTTTCACATATAAATCCCATAACTGTAATAAAAGCTTTTAAGCAAATCAAGATCAAACCGACTGAAGATCTGTGGGGAATGTCCATCAAAGCTTGTACCTCCATTATTCAGACTATAGCGCCATACTTGGCTTTGATTTTCAATTTGTGTGTGGATCAAGGAGTCTTTCCGGATCTAATGAAATATAGTAAAGTTATACCACTTTTTAAATCTGGGGACAGTAAAGACACAAATAATTATAGACCAGTATCCGTGTTGCCGGTTTTCAGCAAGGTATTTGAGAAGATAATGCTAAATCAAATGCTCATTCATTTTAATACGAATAACATCTTGCATGATAAACAGTATGGTTTCACCAGAGGACGTTGTACAACTGACGCTGGTGTCACCCTATTGAAACACATCTTTAATGCGTGGGAAGATTCGCAGGATGCCATAGGTATCTTCTGCGACCTGTCGAAGGCGTTTGATTGCGTTAATCATGAAACATTACTTCTGAAACTTGAGCATTACGAGCTAGGCCAATCAGCGTTAAGTTTGGTTAAATCTTATTTGAATGATAGACAGCAATTAGTTCAAATAAACGGTGTGAATTCGTCGGGGTTAAACGTAAAAATGGGGGTACCCCAGGGCTCAATTTTAGGTCCTTTCTTATTTTTAATATACATAAACGATTTACCCCGTTTATTGGAAAACAAACTAAACATGGTGTTATTTGCTGATGACACATCTTTAATTTTTAAAATAAATAGACGTACTTGTCGGGTTGACGACGTAAATAACGCGCTAAGGCAGGTTCAGGATTGGTTCACTGCCAATAATTTAGTTTTAAATGGTAAAAAAACCAAGTGCATAAAATTTTCCTTGCCGAATGTCAAAAGTACTGATTGTGACATTATATTAAACAAGGAGAAGCTAGAATTCGTCGATAAAACGGTTTTCCTGGGGATCACGCTGGACTCGGGGCTGCAATGGGGACCTCATTTGGTATCCCTTGCAGGGCGGCTGAGTTCGGCAGCGTATGCTGTTGCAAAGATTCGTAGGTTAACCGATGTGGATACCGCGAGACTAGTCTATTTTAGTTATTTTCATAGTATAATGTCCTTCGGTATCCTACTATGGGGAAGGGCTGCAGACATTGAGTCAATTTTTATTCTGCAAAAACGAGCCATCAGAGCAATATATAATCTTCGCCGGCGCGATTCTCTAAGGGAACTGTTTAAGGACATTAACATCATGACGGTTCCTTGTCAATATATTTATGAAAACATCATGTACGTGAGAAAGAATTTACATCTTTTTAGTAAAAACGGCGACAGACATAATTACGTTACTAGAAATAGGGACCAATTAGTTCAACCAGGTTTCAGACTGGCTAAAGTAGCCTCATCTTTCATGGGGTACTGTACAAAATGTTACAATAAAATTCCTCCCCACATTCTTGAACTGAATGAGACGAAGTTTAAAACCTGTATAAAACGCACACTATGTAGGCTAGCATATTATAAGTTGGGGGATTACATCTCTGATAAAAATGCTTGGCTCAATGCTATTCCTGCTCCACAATCCACATCCACTAGGGCGCAATAACAAGTGATATGCAGAACATTATTGTTTTGAAGTATTGTTGGACCTGCTGAAGACTGTATGAATATATTTGTATTGTATAAACTCAATTTCCTTAGTATTGTATAACTGCACAGCACATGTGTGAGTACTATGTACCCAACTGTAAATCTACCATTTACTGTACCTATGAGGCGTTCGTTGACTTGTGTGTGCCCTGGCCGTTGAGTGTGTCATGCTCTCTCAAATGTCTCTCTGATGGTGGCGCGTGTGTTGGATCATCCGGTTCCCTTCATGATGGTTGAGCTGGGTGGTGCCAATTCATGCGTCATGTTCGTGAACGGACGCCGTCAGTTGGGATTGGTCATAACTTGACTGCTTCGGATGTTAATGTTTTTCTAGTATCTATTATATAACTGCACAGTACCTACATGTGTGAGTACTTCTAATGCTTTATGTCTGTAGGTGGTATGGTGGTGTGTAGTGCTATTCTGGGTGCATTGTCCTCACATATATGAACTAATAACTATATATGTACCTATGTTCCTAAATATTGTAAAAAAACAATAATTTTTTAAAAGAGTAAGTATGGAGTTTCTTGTGCATTCTTCTCCATAACAAGCTACTTTCCGAATGTACGGTAGAATCATTTTTATGTACGTGAAAACGTACATAAAAACGTACAAAAGTGCCGCTTGGTGGCCTAGTTGAAATAAAATATCTTTGTCTTTGTCTTTGTCTTTGACATATGCACTCATGCAATGGGCCACCTACTGCAGAATTAATCTGGTCGGTCCATCGCATAAGTGACCTGCAGCGTGCTCTCATACGGAACCACTTTACCTTAAACTACAAGCTAATTCATCATCATCATCATATCAGCCGAAAGACGTCCACTGCTGGACATAGGCCTCCCCCAAGCGTCGCCACATTGACCGGTCCCGTGCGTCTCGCAACCAGCGGATCCCCGCAACCTTCACCAGGTCATCGGTCCACCTAGTGGGAGGCCTTCCAACGCAACGTCTTCCGGTTCGCGGTCGCCACTCCAGAACCTTTCTGCCCCATCGGCCATCCGTTCTGCGAGCAATGTGCCCTGCCCACTGCCACTTGAGTTTGGCAATTCTTCGGGCTATGTCGGTAACCCTGGTTCTCTTGCGGATCTCTACATTTCTGATTCGATCACGCAAGGAAACTCCGAGCATAGCCCTCTCCATTGCCCTTTGAGTGACTGTAAGCTTTCTGATGAGGCCCATTGTAAGCGACCACGTCTCAGAGCCATATGTCATCACTGGCAACACACACTGGTCATAGACTTTCGTCTTGAGACACTGTGGTAAGTTGGACGAGAAGATACCGCGCAAGTTCCCGAACGCTGCCCAGCCGAGTCGGATTCGACGGTTGACCTCTTTCTCGAAGTTGGCCCTACCCAATTGGATCGTTTGTCCAAGGTAGACATAGTCGCCCACGACTTCGAGTGTAGAGTCTCCGACCTTGATAGGAGTGGGTGTAACATGGGCATTCAACATCACCTTGGTTTTGTCCATGTTCATCCTAAGACCCACTCTTTCGGAAGCTCTACTGAGATCATCGAGCATTGTACTGAGGTCCTCCATGGTCTCAGCCATAACCACTATATCGTCGGCAAACCGAAGGTGAGTGATGTACTCGCCATTGACGTTGATGCCTAGCCCTCTCCAGTCCAGAACCTTGAAGACATCCTCCAGTGCAGCAGTAAACAGTTTCGGAGATATGACGTCTCCTTGTCTCACACCTCGCTGCAGAAGGACTGGTTCCGAAGTCTGATCCTGAAGTCGAACTGACATGGTGGCGTTTTTGTATAAACACTTCAACACTTCGATGTACCGGTAGTCGATTTGGCACCGTTGGAGAGACTGCAATACAGCCCAAGTCTCGATCGAATCGAAGGCTTTCTCGTAGTCCACAAACGCTAAGCAGAGAGGCAGGTTGTACTCTTCGGTCTTCTGTATAACCTGGCGCAGCGTATGTATGTGGTCTACGGTGCTGAAGCCCTTACGGAATCTGGCTTGTTCGGGAGGCTGGAAATCGTCAAACCTGCGCGCGAGACGATTCGTGATGACTCTTGAAAACAGCTTGTAGACATGGCTAAGAAGTGTGATGGGCCTATAGTTCTTCAGCCGGGCATTGTCGCCCTTCTTGAAGAAGAGTACCACCACACCCCTGCACCATGCCTGTGGCGTTTTGCCCTCGAATATGACGGAATCAAACAGCTTCTGAAGGGTCTTAAGAACCGGTTTTCCACCCGCCTTCAGGAGTTCAGCCGTGATTCCGCCGTCACCCGATGCCTTGTTGTTCTTAAGCTGTTTCAGAGCCATCCTAATCTCATACAGGCTGACGTCCGGTATGTCTTCGGTATAGTGTCGGGTCAATCTAGCTCTAGGGTCATTCGCTAGATTCGCGACGGGTTTACTGGTTGACGTGTACAGCTGCCTATAGAATCTCTCGATCTCCCTCAGAAGCTCTGGTTTGGCGGAAACAATCCTGCCATCATCGGTCTTCAGTTTCGTGAGTTGGCTTTGCCCAATAGACAGATCTCTTGCAAAGACCTTGGAGCCCTTATTCCGCTCAATCGCGTCTTTAATACGCTCAGTATTAAAGCGGCAGAGGTCGCTTTTCAAGGATTTTGAGATCCGTCTATTTAGCTGCCGGTATTTCAACGCATCGTCTGAAGACTGCAGGATCATCTCACGCCTCTCCTTCATTAGCTTGAGAGTAGGATCAGAGAGCTTTTTGTTCCTATTTGTACGGCGGGTCTTGAAAAACTTAGACCCGACCGTATGGACAGCTTCCACGAACCCGTCATTGTATTCGTCCACTGAGCTCCCTAGGCACTCGAAACGATTCTGGAGTTCGAGCTGAAAGCTCTCGGGGTTTTGGACCTGGATCTGTGCTGGACGGAGCGTGGACTTCATCAGTCGAGACCTTTCAAGCTTGACATTAATGTCCAATGTGCCTCTTACCATGCGGTGATCGCTCCCAGTTTTCACCGAATTGATCACAGAGACATCATTGAACATTTGCTTCTTGGTTGACATGATGAAGTCGATCTCGTTTTTAGTTGCACCATCGGGGCTTTGCCAGGTCCACTTCCTGTGCTCACGCTTTTTGAAGAAGGAGTTCATCATGTAGAGGCCCTCCTTCTCCATAAAACTGGCCAGTAGGTGACCCCGGTGGTTCCGACGTCCAACTCCAAATTGCCCCACTTGCAGCTCATCCTCGTCTCGTTTGCCCAGTTTCGCGTTGAAGTCCCCCATGACAACGGTGAAGTGAGTTTTGAAACCATGCATGGCTATAGAGATATCCTCATACATGGCCTCTACCTCGTCGTCGGAGTGTGCCGAGGTTGGGGCGTAGACCTGTATGACCTTCAGCGAATATCTTGCGGATATTCTGAGTATAAGGTACGCCACCCTGGTCGACACACTCTCGATCTTCACCACGTTGTTCACAAGGGACTTGTGGACGATAAACCCGACACCACCTTGAGACTGCCGGTCACCCTCTCGGAAATAGAGCTGGTTACCGGATTTGAGGATTATCGAGTCCTCTCCCTCTCTTCGGACTTCAGATAACCCTATAATACTCCATCGTAACCTGCTCAATTCCGCCTCGAGTTCGGTTATCTTCTCGTCGGTCCGGAGTGTTCGCGTGTTATAAGTTGCCAGGTCCAGTCGTCGGTGTTTATTGGGGTAGCCGGGTCCACTCCGGGGATTCTTCGCACCCCTTGCTACGCCATCGCCTCGACCGCTACCGTAGCCGAGGGTAGACGGGCTGCCGGGCACTCGGGGCCGTTTTTTATGTGTGCTATTCATTTGTTTTGGGGGGGTTAGCCATAATCGCCACGCTTGGCAGGCGGGTTGGCGATCGCAGTTAGTTGTTAAAGTGCACAGAGAACGCTGCTGCCCATTTTCTGGTGTGTCCCTTAGTCGCCTCTTACGACACCCACGGGAAGATATGGGATGGTGAAATTCTTTACGTCCGTCACCACACGGTACAATGACACCACACGGTGATGATGATGATGATGACAAGCTAATTAATGGGGCTTATTTACGTGTAATTTATTTCTTCACCACTGCTCTCAAAACATTGATGGGAATGAGGAAACCGGTATGTCCAAGAACCAAACATTCGAATACGTGTGACATCTTTGAATCCGCACTGGGCCCGCATGGTGGATTATAACACATTCCTTCCTCACAGAGAAGAGTCCTTTGTCCCAGCAGTGGGAAAATTATAGGGTGATTATTATTCTGTAACTTCTAGAGTTTTCGAGTCTTCGAAATAATAATGTTCCTCGTGTTTGCCTGTATATTTTTGTGTGTTTCTTCTACACCATAATAATAATAATCTTATTATTTGCATTTGTATTTGTATTTGAACCTTACTTAATATTATAAATCCGAAAGGTTGGATGTATGGATGTTTGTCACTCAATCATGCCGGAACGGCTGAACGGATCTGGATGAATTTGGCACAACTATAGATTTTAGTGTGGAATAGCACATATACTACATTTTATCCCGGTACTATGTTTCCGTATAATTCATGACACTCACGCGGGCGAAGCCGCTGGCAAATACTAGTATAATAATATAATATTATTAAGAGGAAAGATTTGTTTGTAAGTTTGTTTATAATGGATGAACTCAAAAACTACTTAACTGATTTTTTAAATTCCCTAACCAGTAGAAAGCTACATTATTCTTGAGTAACATAAGCTATTTTTATCGGCTACGGGAACCAAGCCGCGAGGTAAAGCAAGTCTTAAATATTCAAGTTCGTTTAGAAGTGCTTTAAACATACTAACGTGATTTGCATTTGTACCACTCAGTCTAAAGTGGAACTAGGTATAATGTTAGGATGTATGTACACGAATTCTACTTGCTGATTAGTATCCTTGTGTATAAGTAGTAGCTACTAGGTATGCAGTTTCGCGCCCGTGGCTTTTACAACCAGTACCGTGCATTTTTCGAGGGTAAAATTCCTATGGCACTAAGCGACTGTGTAGCTTCCAGTAAAAGAATTTTTGAGATTACCTTTTACAAACTGACTTTCAAATGTGATGATGGGGACTCCCTTTTTCCGTACTTAGACATCCATTTGGGCCGTTGTACGTGGGGTTTCTGGGTAACATAGCCAGCCTAGCTCGGCCCAAAAGTGCAGAAGCTTCCTAGTAGCTTCACAGGCTTTGCGGTGCGACCTCACTGTTCCGAGGATTTCTTCGCGTTGAGAAGCCACGGCCTCGCATTCGATGACGTGGGCGGCTGATTACTCGGCGTCAAAGCAGACCCGTGCAAAGCGAGCTTTCTGTGGCGCCTATATTAAAAAGATGTTTGTTAGGTTCCTTTCACCTGTTTATAATATTAGTTAAATTCCTTCTATTTTATGTTTATTATTATGTTAGACACACAACTCAATACTTTTCTTTTTTCCTATAGTATATAGTTATGCATACAAGTAATTTAGTTAAGTCATTTAAAAAAATCACCTCCATTATGTGTATCTATCAACGTAGACAATAATAAACCGTACTATCTGTTATGAATGTACTCATAGGTTTCTAGAAATAATCGTAGTTCATAATTACAAATGACAGGCTGTATTAAACTAAATTATATTTATTTCTCCATTAAATTGTATAGTTTGAACATTATAATAAAATTATAAAAGCCATTAGAAATGCACAAAAATAAAATGAGCAATTGCGCCACAGCTAGGCCGAGCCTGTATTTCAAGACACAGTGGAAAATGTTCCAGACATTATGAACAATACAACAGTGGATATGTTACATAATATGATATAACTTTAAAGCAAAATAACATTTTAAAACAGACAGAGTGTTTTGTGTGTTGTGCTTTTATTGAGAGTGTTTGAGTGAGTGTCGTATGGTGTGCTTGTGTGGAGAGTGTTTGAGTGAGTGTCGTATGGTGTGCTTGTGTGGAGAGTGTTAAGTGAGTGTTTGGGGTGTTTAATAGTTTAGCTTTATCTTAATGTTTTAAGATAAAGTATAGTTCTTCTGTAGTTTCGTAATCTGTATGATGTAGATATATAGATAATAACCTGTATAATGCTTCTGAATTTGCAATGCGCTCAACTAGCTTGATCAAACGTACCATCGAAACGAAAAAGAGATAGATGATATGTTTTGTACAATGTTATTTATTGTTTCTAACAAATAAATTATTGAGTTTCAACCCATCTCTGATAATGACAACTCTTTGAGTATAAACATACCTTACCCTTCCTTTTGCTTCGCCGTAGTCGGGTAAAAATAACCTATTAACCAGTTTTATATGTTACCATTGCTTAACATATAAAGTCGGTTAATGAAACCCACCCAACAATACCGAATTCCAGATTAATCTGAAATGAAGTATTTAATCTCGTAGATACAAAAACGAGAAGATTCTAGAATGTGTTTGTGAAGATTTTACCCCAGACAATTCATATAACTTATTCGTCATGAGAAACATTTTATTCACTCTGTTTTTCCTACTTTCCTTTATCAGCAGAAATAAATCAAATTGACGCAAAAATAAACAAATAGATGTAGGTTGGGAGCTAGTAACACAAAAACATAATTGAGTATATTTTTTTGTGATGTAATATTTTGAGCAAAAAGGGGCTTTTATTCAGCCGGATATATTTGACGTTTTAGTAGCCGTAGTAGTTTTTCATAATTCACAAAACAATAACAGTATTTCAATAGCTTCATATAAAATTTCTGTTTTTATTTCTTTTTTGCATGGAAACACCTTTCCAATATTTTTGTACTAATTTCATTCATCTGGAAATGTATAGATCATCCCAAAGGTACTATTTTTCAAATGCTTCATAATCGTACTTTTATTTTGTGAGAGTGCCATGGGAAATGGATATATTGTATGTAGTCATTTTGCATTTTATCCACGTGGAGTATATTTACAGAGCAAAATAGAATTAAGCTAGATAAGCTAGTTTACTTCTTATTAAACCCGTAACAAAATAGGAAATATTATGAGAATAGGTTGTATCAGTGGGCTGTCATCACCATCTTCCTGCCCTTCCTTCTAGCCTACGTGTTACTCCGTGTCGGCACATCACGTTTTATTTTACAAGCTTTTATTTAACTTGCAATGTATGTATGTATGTTCGGGTCAAATCTTGCAACTGAATTTTAAAGCAGTTATCCTCAACCGATTAAGATGCAATGGTTAGCTAAGTGACGTCATTCTTAATCAAATACGGCGGATGGCCCAACATGGCGGACTAGTTATTTTTTGTGCACTGTCATGATTATGGGTGTCAAATGTAAGGGTTTGCTAAGCAGAATACGAAAAAACCTTGCTATAAAAAAGTTTTTTTTATGAATATTTTTTTTCCATTTAGTCATGTAAACTATCTTGCTATCACTAGCTCCCTTTTCTTTTATAAAATAGTGGGTGGTCTTATCGCTAGAAAACTTTTTTTTTAAATCCTGATGGTGTTTATCTATTGATTCATCATCGGCCTTTTCATGTTCCCACTGCTGGGACACAGGTCTCCCCTCGGTGAGAGGAAATGGGCCATAATCCACCGCGCGGGTTCAGTGCGGGTGGATCTTAAAATTTTTGGTTCTAGGATATGTCGATTTCCTTACGATGTTTTCCTTCAAGGTTTTAAGAGCAGTGGGGAGGTCCCCTGCGGCCGAAATGTGGTATGTGGCTGGGCCACTGACCTGACCCGCCATAGGGGAACCAAGGGTGGGGTCGTCTGGCGCCTATGTGCTGGTTTTGTCCTTGGGGTGGTCACGGCTTGCAATGTGATCTGGTGCGCCAGTGATAAGGGGTTATCCCCAGAGGAGGGTCTGGTGACGGACTGCCGCGGCGGGTTCATGGTCGAGTGCTAACGCGTGCCCGTGTTCCCGGCATAAGCGGCGCAGGAGGTCACCGTGAAGTTTTAGTGGATTGGAGTTCCTACATAAATGCGCTATCTCCCCGTGGAAGTGCAGTATGCATGAGCATTTCCTAAGCTAAAAAAAAAGTTATTTATTGATTAAAATATTCTTAATTCAAATTCTATAAACAAAATTTGAAAAAAACATCTGCATAGCAATTTCTTAATAGCGTCGAATTTTATAAATACAGTTAAACATTTTCCAAATCGATTTTAGATGTGATTGACAACCTAGATATTGAAACTATGTCGATGCATATTTCACCATATAAAACCAGAACAATAAAATGTCTTTTCTGCTTCCGTGTGAAGGGTAAAAGTTTAATTGCAAGAGTAAAAGCGATCAGCTGATATACGGCGTATTATGGCAACATTGCCTCGGAACTCTTTATCAGAGTAATATATGGAACTTATCATCAACACTAGCGAAACTGATAACGAACACTACTATGATTTCTACACTTGCAAATATTTGTAGCTTTCTTCTTCTTCTTTCTTCCTTTTTCAAATATCCGAACTTCTTCGCTTGTTTGAAACTGTTTTGTTCCGTCACTGTTCCTAAGGGTTAATTGGAATACCAGGGTCAGGCAACATCTGTCTGGCATTACTGCTGCAATGAACCCTTTTAGTGTAGCCGTAAGACTCACACCGATTTATATTAAGTCTGTTGACAAACCACATAAAACTTTGTGCCTATTATACTGTGCAGTTTCTTGCCGGTTCTTCTCCACAGGAAACGACCAACCCGAACCGTGCACCTTTTTTCGACGTTTTATAAGTGCCCATGTAGGCCTATATGAAATAAAAAACATTTAATTTTGATACATTTAGGACTATATTTGAATGTTACGGAAAAAAGCGGGCAATTATTCGCGGATTCAAACCGGGCTATTAGAAGCCTGGGAATGAGGGTATAGTATGCCACGTGAATTGACTTCGTTCTGCAGGTCAAAGCCAAATCACGTGATCCGAAGACTGGCGAGCTGATGATGACGACTTTCTCCTTATTCACGCTGCACACAACACTTTATATATCTGCGAAGCGGGCAATAGACACAGTTTATAAAGTTTTCTGCAATCCAACCTATTGGATGCCTCCATGCCAGCTTCCAAGCATTTTTCTTGGGTTGGGAAATCATCCCGACACAATCCTCCAACCCTCAAAAAAGGGAAATCTCCAGCTCTGGTTGAAGTGGGTCAGACTTTTACTGACTTTAGTCAGTAAAACCCACCCGTGTTCTTTCAGTTGCTTGAGCCAGGGCAGCGGTAACTCTTTTCGCGGTAAAGTTTCAAATGTATCCGCTTTTTTCCTCCGTTATTCTTTTCTGATTAATTTCGTTGCGGGATCCAAGATAGTTAAATTTATTCTCCGGGACTTCTTCAAGCTTCATTGCTTCGCCACTTTCTTGGTGGTTGCCACTGTTGATTCTGGCTTTCAGGAGTTGCAGTGGTTTGAGAATAGTGCGGTGGGATTGTCCCAAAAATATATATATATATATATCCGCGACCCAGACAAGCATCGGCCCTAGCGGACCCCGTCTGTTTTTGCTGACATCTCTTTTAGGCGCGTGTTAGTTTTGGAAGTACGTGTAAATGATAAATGATTTATTTTCTGTAAGTTGGTTTGTACAAACACTTTCACATGTCGATCATATTTTTTAAAAATTCGTGTGACGATATTAAACCATGAATTTACACTTTTAAGCACAATGGGTTTGCTACAAAATACAAACTGTCATATTTCACTTCACTTCTTGTTTGAATGGCACCAGATGTGTATAATTTACACAATTCCGCCAATGTCAGGGTTACAGAGGATAAACGAAGGAGGATTGATCGGTAGGTAAGAATAAAAAAAAAGTTTTATAATTGCCAAATTATGACGCTGATGGCCGGTGTTGAATTTACCTAAAACAAAGCAGAGACAACACTATTATACCACACCGTTAGTAATATATGTTAAAACTGTCATATTTATTAAGCCTAAATTATTATTGTGTTGTCAAATACCTACAATTGTTTGAGTACCCACCTGAGTAAATATTGTTGTGTGTACAGGAAATAACTCTAAACTTACATATAAGCCATAGTGAAAATTCCTATAAAATGTTACGTAATTTATAATGATCATTGTGATGTATCCTGGATTTTATTTTGCTATTTTAATATTATAACTCTTTTGAGACAATTAATACAAGACTGTCAGTTAGTATCAATATTCTTTCGAATATTGATTAAGAATTACTAAATAGGCGATATTAAATTCCTTAATTGTCTTGATACGTTTTAAAAAGGTTTCATTACTCAAGAATTGATTATTGACCTAATTGTGAGATAATTTATAGAAATGTAGAAAATGGTGGGGACCTTTGACAGGTCGACTCGTTACTATAAATAGTGTGTAATTCGTAAGTTGACACACTTCGTGATGAACTACAAGCCAGTACAGATCAGTTGTTATGTTGTGATAGTGATAGTTATATTGTTTTCCTGAATTGTTATGCTCTGTGAAAGATGGTCTTCACGTAAGTTATTTGAAATTATAACTTGATTATTGCTAATAGTTGTGTTGAAACTCTATTTTATATTGTGTCCTTTATTCATAATGATGTTAAATTGATTTAAGGGCTAGACATTTTCTTTGCCCTTTCCTTGTTATGAAATGAAAAAATGGCCATAATAGAATTAGATCTTTATTGTGATAAAACGATATATACAACCATAGTTGCTTCCGTGGAGTTTCTTGCCCTTCTTCTCCACGAGAACTAGGGAGCGGGCGGTAAGCTCTCTGAGCCTCAATATGAATTAATTGACAAGCCTAATTGAAATAAATACCTAGTCTTGTCTTTCTGTGCTTTTATTCAAGAAACCTTTCCCTTATACACCACATACATAGGAACTCTGATACACAGTAAATAACCAGCAACCATCTTGACATTCTATCTTCGTAAATATCGATACTTTTATATGGAGTTCCTTTATAAATCTAAAACGCGCGTGGAACGGCGGTGAGATACGAATTCTTCTCACGGTTAAAGTTTAATTTGCCCTAACATGTTCATGGTAAAGGCGTACATAATACGGGCAAAGGAATGAAGGAATGGGACGAGATAGATGGATGGATCTCGATCGCTCGTGAAATCTCAAATGCGTTTGTCAATGTATTCAGCCATTGGTTTAAGATATATTACAAGAGATGGCGCCACAAGTGTCTTTTGAAATTATTTTTAAATTGATTTATTTTTAGGGAGACGCCCTAGAAGGAGATACATGCATATTATTGGTGATGTTCTTCAGAAAACCCGGGTGAGCAGTACTCATAACCGGCTTACGTGTACGACTAAATGTATGAACGTAAAGACATAAATGAAGCGAGATCGTAGCAGGTGGCATTCTGCAATGGTGGCATTCTGCAAATTTTTGTATATCATGTCTCAACTGTATAAATAAATATAACTCTTTCTTTTCACTTGCAATGCGCAAACTTGACGCTAGCTCTTCGACTAAGGCTTATTATTCATAGTACAGCCTTCTCCTATTATGGAAGAAACAAGCTTGCATCCGTATTCTTGTAGTCAGTATAAAAGTTATATTGTGTCGGAGTCAGCACCGAATATAATTAAGAGCCAGAGATAGGAAATAGTGTTGCCAACTCAATCCCGCCAGCCGTAATTGTGGTTACGAAAGTTTTTTCATTTTCACTTGTAAGTTTGCTTGTAATTTGTGGTCAATTTCGTCGAAAATATAGTTTGATATGATAAAGTTGGGTATTATTTAGGTTTGGCAAGGCTGGTATTACCATCCTTTTTTTTTTTTTTTTTTGGGTGGGAAATCATCCAATGACTTCTCCCGCTCTGGGTGAAGCGGGAGGGCGTGTCAGACTTTTACTGAATAAAACCCACCCGTCTTCCTTCAGTTGCTTTTGCCAGGGCCACGGTAACTCTCTTTCAAATTTATCCGCGACCCAGAAAGGCATCGGCCCTATCGGACCCCGTCACTGTGCTGACATCTCTTTGAGGCGCGCGTGGAACACTACGCGCCGTAAACTCGGGCTTGGTCCTTATCGGACGGCGAGCTACCCATTACTTTCCGTCCGCAAGCCCGCGCCTACGGTGGCCGGGAATCGGCTTGCGACTCCCGACGCCCGGGTCGTCTCCTGCGGTGGTTAGGGGCATGAGGGCGCCTTCTTTGCGTCTCCCTCACGCGTTCCGCCTCCTCCTTTGCGAGCATAACTGCTTCGCAGAAGGAGGAGACAGCTTCCCATGCCCTCTCGCTCCGTACCATGGCCTGCACCAGGGCGGGACGCGAGAGGTCGCCACCGCCGATCGCCTCCATGAGGACACGGCGGTGCTCCGCCCAAGCGGAGCAGATCTCCACCGTATGCTCCACCGTTGGTATTACTATCCTACTACGTAATATATTTAATGTGAAAGTCTAGATGTTTAGATGTTATGTTAATCACACTGAAAAAATAATTGGGGCTTCTAAACATTCTAATTACCAAATAGCAAATCTCTGTTTATTGCTAGAAAGACAAAAAACTTCACAAGTCAGCCAAAAACTTGGTACACGGGTACACCATGATCTGAACATGACTAGGAATTTTTATACCGGAATTACAGTCCTGTGAAATAATTTTAGATTTTTACGCTGGTAAAAGCTACTTTACAATACACATTGGATATACACGTTGGGATAGGCCTTTATTAAATAATTACTCATAATATTTTTGTTTCATATTATAATTTCAGCAAAAAAAATCTCTCATTATTGCTGATGATAATAAAATTAATCGTCAATGTCCTCTTATTATTATGCACATTAATTTTAGAATATACAAACATAATTACAGTCAGGGATAGCGTGACGGTGGACAGGACAGTGTGCAAACTGAAAATGTTGCCCCAACCCCAAGTAACATGGTACAAGTGGGCAGGAAGATGATAATGATACAAAAATTTAGGTACAGATACCACGCGTGACATACTTATTTGCTATCGCATTTTTTGGGTAGATATTGCCTAACGAATATTAATCTGGGCCATATATAGTTACATACTGTACTGGTGATCGCGGTAAAAAAATTGTCCACGAATAAGTAAATAAAATGAAAGCTACTTTTTCCTAACCTATACGCCTACAGAAACATGAGAATTAAAGGCATTAGTATTTACCTATAATCCTTCGCCGTAATCGTCAAAGGTTACGAGTAAATGATAAATGATAAATGATTTATTTTCTGTAAGTTGGTTTGTACAAACACTTTCACATGTCGATCATATTTTTTAAAACTAGATGAGGTCGGCGTTTCCTGTCTGACTACTCTGAGAAGAAAGGCCGAAACAAACTCAGAGGTCACAGTCTCTTTTAAAGTCCAGACAAAAACTTGGTTAGATCATGTGAAGACCATGTAGACTGATGTCTGAAATGGTCTTTTGAGAAAAGAACCAGCCAGATTGAGTGGACCTGTCCAGTCAGTGCACGCATTTGTCAATAACCGTGCAGCTCAACTTAGAATTTAAGGAGCTCAACGAATTGACGAACAATACCAAAGAAAGGACATTCGGGTAGGCCGCATAAATACTCAAACTGCCAGACCATGATTAAAAACTAAGATAAATTAAAATTAAAAAAAAAAAGAATAATCCACATAGTCTTCACATTCACAATAATTAAAATAAAATAATATAATACTTTAAAAAGTAAATATTCTTGTCATTGCAAGAAAAATTAAAAAAATTAAAATATAATTAAAAACTAAATCCACGAGGCAAAATAAAAAACGAAATTAATTGGAGCAGCTCAATCCCAAGCCTTTTTGTCCTCAACGTAATCTTTAATGTTATAAAACGCTTTCTGGCACAACTTACGTTTAATGAATGATTTGAATTTATTAACACTTAAACCTTGTACGTCGCTTGGAAGCTTATTATAAAAGCGTACACATTGACATCTAAACGAGCCACCTATTTTCTTGAGCCTTGTTGTAGGTACTACAAATTTGTGTTTGTTCCTAGTATTTATGTTATGGATATCACTGTATTTTTTAAACAATTTTATATTTTTATGGGCATATAAAAGATTTTCATAAATATACTGAGAAGGCACAGTCATTACATTAATCTCCTTAAATTTCTCTCTGAGAGAGTGTCTCGGGCTTAATTTATAAATTGATCGAACAGCTCTTTTCTGCAAAACAAAGATAGTCTGGATGTCGGCGGCATTTCCCCACAACAGAATACCATACGACATTACACTATGAAAATAGCTAAAGTATACTAAACGGGCTGTCTCTATGTCAGTTAAATTACGAATCTTTCTAACAGCATATGCTGCGGAGCTTAGCTTTATCTATATGTGGGCCCCACTGAAGCTTAGCATCCAAAGTTAGGCCCAAGAACACTGTGCTATTTTCAGGATTCAATTCTTCGCCCTTTAACATCACATCAGTTTTCACCTGCCTAACGTGAGGTAGGGTAAACTTAATGCATTTGGTTTTTTTTTTTCCATTTAAAAGTAAATTGTTAACATTGAACCAGTGAACTACTTTTGAGATCGCGCTATTTACATCGTCAGTAACCAGCTGCTGACATTTAAGTTTAAACAAAAGTGAAGTATCATCCGCAAACAACACTATATCATGGTTATCCTTTATGAGGTAAGGCAAGTCATTAATATAAATAAGAAACAAGAAAGGGTCAAGAATTGAACCCTGCGGGACTCCCATTGTTACTATAGATCCGGGAGATCTTTTTCCATTAACGTCAACGCTCTGAATCCTATTACTCAAGTATGAAGTAAGAAGAGCCAGAGCGCCGTTCCGGATCCCGTAGTGGCGGAGTTTCCTGATTAGCGTTTCATGAAGAACACAATCAAATGCCTTGGACAAATCACAAAATATTCCCAAGGCATCGCACTTATCTTCCCATGCATTATAAATATGTCCTAAAAGCTCAACACCGGCATCAGTAGTTGAACGACCCCTTGTAAAACCGAACTTTAGGTACATTAGGTACAGTTACCTATATCACAGAATTGAGTACAAGGTGTAACGGAAATGGTCAATATAATTTTTAAAACTGCTTCTACCCATATATTCGTGTATGAACAACTTTCTCCAAGGTAAAAAAATAAATTAAAATAAACATTTATTGAGACACAGATATTTTACATGATTATAATGAACTTATCCTAACGCCTCTGGCGAGTCGGTGACACCGACAACCCGGTCTGTTTGCAAAACTTTGGCAAAGGCCATTTCTTTCCACTCGTTTCTGCTTAGCGCTTTCCTAGTCCATGTTTTTTCTGCTATGGTCTTTATTTCGTCTTCCTACCCTCGAAACTACCTTACCTCTTTTTCTACTTCTTGGGTAACAAAACACAAATGTTTAGTTCCACTTTTCGATGCCTCTTATTATATGGCAAGTCCATTTCCACTTCTTTTTTTTAATTCTCATTATTATATCTTCAATTTTGGTGCATTTTCTAATAATAATAATAATAATAATAAGGCCTGTGTTCCACATAAAAGCCGAATAAAAACAATTTTAATAATGTATTACCCATATGTAAAAAAAAAACAAGAAGGAGAACCCAGTAAAAATCGGAATAATGAAGCAAACAACACAATGTCAACTTAAGCAGGAATGCTGACAAGAAGCCAGGCCCGAGCCAAAAACACACGCCTACCACCTCCGGCCTCGTCGCCCAGCTCCGCCTCGCCGCCGCCGGAAACCAGCCCCACCGTGAGTGCTGTGACACCGGCCGTGGCAGTTGCGTCGAGCTCGAGCGACGAGTACTTCTCTCCGCCGACGACACCACCACCTGCGCGTCGACGGGGAGGACGCCGGCCGCCGGACAGCCTGGGACCTCAAGGCCCATCGGCCTCTGACAGGGTCCCCGCTCCCGGTGGAAGTGTGCAGCGCATGCGATGGACGCAATCGATCAACGAAAACGTCATGCGCGCATACTTTGGGGCTACAGAGGGGGGAAGTAAACTGACTGCGTACCGTGGTCGGATGCTCTCTCTGTTTCAGGTGCTTGAGCCAGCTGTCAACGTGTCGGCCCAACGTCTATCGGATCAGGTGCGGGTCATCCAGCGTAACCATATGCTGGATGACACCGTACTTGGTAGACTGCGTGAGGAATCACGGAGTAGCCGTGTCTCGCCTGCCTTGCCTCCGGCCGCGGTGCAACTGCAACCCAGTGTATCACCGCGACCCGACCATGTTGGTGAGGATGACGATGATGAGGCTATATCCGTGAGTACCCAATGCAATGCACGATTGAGGAGCGCTTTAGAGTGTGCATTCCGAGAGTATCGTTCCACACCGCCTGAGCTTAGACCTCGACTACCTCGTCTGCCCATGCATAAGAAAAATAGGGCGCTGGTGTGTGCTCTAGATTCGCAGCTATCAAATGTTTTTGATAGCAGCAAAGACCTTGCCGATACCCACTCGATCTTGTACTGTGCGGCTGCAGCGGCATGTCGTGTAGCTAACGTCAAGTTTCCCAAAACTGACAGAGCTACACGACCAGCTATACCAGCTTGGCAGTACAGGATTGAGCATCGTATCGGTGAGGCTAGAGCACTCATCGGCAAGCTTATCTGCTTCAGGGAGGGCAACACTCGCCCTAGAGTGATGCGCTTTGTGAGGCGGGCGTTTTCGGGGACTGATATCAGTTCTCGAGATTATCTGTCCCGCGTCACAGAGCGTATCGACTTTCTGAAGCAGTAGATCTATGCATGGGCAAGCCGTATTCGTCGGTACAAGCGGCGAGTGGAGCGATACACTCAGAATCGCACATTCCAGAGCAACGAAAGGTGGGTTTATAGGGCTTGGGAGCGACCCGACCAAGGTGTGACTGACATGCGCCTACCGGATAATGACGCCATGTGTTCGTTTTGGCGCGATATCTGGTCGGTGCCTGTCAGTCACACCGAGGGTGACTGGACTCGGGAGGTCGAGCAAGCGTGCGATCCGATACCACAAATGGGGGCAATTACCATCAGCCCCCAAGATCTGGCTCGTGCAGTCCGTCCGTTGCCCAATTGGAAATCTCCAGGGCCAGACGGACTGCAAAACTTTTGGATTAAGTGGTTCCAAAGTTCGCACGCTCGTTTGGCATCTCAGTTCCAGTCTGCCTTAGAGTCAGGGTCGCTGCCCCAGTTCCTAACGACAGGAATAACCCACCTGCTCCATAAATCGGGTAGTACTGCGGAACCTAAAAATTATAGACCGATAACGTGTTTACCGACGGTCTATAAAGTTCTTACATCCATTCTGAGAGCGAAAATTAATCAACATATTGACAATAACTCCATCATGTCTGCTTCTCAGAATGGATGTAAGAATGGGTCCCGCGGTACTAAGGAGCTGCTCCTCATAGACATTGCTATTAGCCAACAGGTTCGCCGTTCCCGCAAGGATCTGGCGACATGTTGGATAGATTACAAGAAGGCCTATGACTCAGTGCCACATACATGGCTCATGAGGGTGCTGGAGTTGTATAAAATTGATGCAACACTGCGCGCCTTCCTGACGTCATGTATGGGGCAGTGGAGGACGGTCCTTCACTATCCAGGATGTCGACAGATTCAGGAAAACAGCGAACCTATAAGGATTGAGCGCGGAATATTTCAGGGCGACAGTCTGAGTCCTCTGTGGTTTTGTTTAGCCCTGAACCCTCTTAGTACACTGCTGGAGGGTTCGGGCCTAGGCTATCGGTTGAGAAGAGGTGGTCAGGTTATATCACACCTCCTTTACATGGATGATCTGAAGCTCTTTGCCCCCAACAACTTTCAACTGATGAAGCTACTGAAGGTGACAGAAACCTTCAGTGACGCCATCAGGATGGAATTTGGTGTGGACAAATGTGCAGTCATGCATGTAAAGCGAGGGGAGATTATGGAATCCGTGGGAATACAACTCTCGGATTCCATACACCTTCGATCCCTTTCCTCAACTGAAACTTACAAGTATTTGGGTATGTCGGAAGCATTAGGCATCAATGCTTGTGACGTGAAACAGTCGTTGAGGGAACGCTTCTTTGGCCGCCTGAATAAAGTACTAAATAGTCTTTTATCAGGCGGAAACAAGGTGCGCGCCTTCAACGGCTGGGTCATGCCGGTCTTGATGTATTCTTTCGGCATACTCAAATGGACTCAGACAGAACTTGACGCCCTGGATAGGAGAGTCCGCACGCTGCTTACCGCAAATCGTATGCATCACCCACGGTCATCGGTCATGAGACTGTATATCCCGCGGAAGTGTGGGGGTCGAGGCTTTTTAAATGCTAAGACCCTGCACAACCGCGAGGTATGCAGTCTTAGGGAATACTTCCAGGCCGCTGACGTGGGTATGCATCGAGATGTGGTAGCGGTGGACAAGGGCCTTACCCCGCTCTCCTTGGCTAACGAGAACTGGCGCAAACCTATAGTATTAGATACTAATGACCGCAGGGAGGTATGGCAGAGCAAGGAGCTTCACGGACGCTTCTACCGGGTCCTACATGGGTCCGATGTAGATCTTTTAGCGTCCGTGGCCTGGCTTCGATTTGGTGACCTTTTCGGGGAAACCGAAGGTTTTGTCTTTGCGATTATGGACGAAGTTATGATGACGAACAACTACCGGAAATACATTGTGAAGGATGGCACAGTTGACATTTGTCGGGCATGTCACCGGCCGGGTGAATCTATCCGTCACATTATCTCCGGTTGTTCTAGTCTGGCTAACGGAGACTATTTGCATAGACACAACCTTGTAGCCAGGATTATCCATCAGCAACTTGCTCTTAAATACAATCTTGTGGAATCGGAAGTGCCTTACTATAAGTATGTGCCCGACCCAGTTCTCGAAAATGGCAATGTCACGCTGTATTGGGATCGGTCTATCATCACTGACAGGACTATTGTTGCCAATAAACCTGACATAGTGGTGATAGACCGACCAGAGCGTCGCGCAATGATTGTTGATATAGCGGTCCCCCATGACGAGAACCTCGTGTAGGCTGAGAGAGATAAGAAAAGCAAGTATCTTGATCTGGCTCGCGAGGTTGTCGACATGTGGGATGTGAATACAGCAGTCATTGTGCCGATAGTCGTGACGGCCAATGGTATAATAGCCAAGAGCCTCGACGAACATCTGAGGAGGCTCTCGTTGGGCAGCTGGATCAAGGGCTTGATCCAGAAAGCGGTACTCCTGGACACGGCGCGTATAGTCAGGAGGTTCCTCTCTCAGGAGCCCTGACCACCGGTAGCTTGGACCCTGTTCCCGATACCGGTGGGCTACTATTTTTGTATTTTTAAATGTTTTTATTATTATTTTTTATATAGAATAATATTTAAAAATGTAAAAATATGTATATAAAATAAATAAATGCAATAATAATAATATGATTTATTTTAAAGACAACTACATTGGTCCAATGGTTAGTAAAAGCTTATCAACTAAGGGTTAGTAAACTTAATCTAGGTGATAGTATAATAGTTGGTATAAATAATCATTCAAATTTAAATCATAATAAAATCACAAATAATAAAATCAAAATAATGTCACATTTAAAACAATACAAACATAACATCAAATTGTAAATAAAATTCCAGACCCTACTTCGTCAGCACCCTAATCTGATGCTTGAGAATAGGGCAGTCAAACTTATCGACAATAATCGCCAGAATGCCATTGTCGCTAGCACGCACTCTGCGCAAAAAGGAGGCAACATTTTTCTGCAGAATGGCAGCAAACCCATCTGTACGAGCCTCAAAGAACATACCAGATGCGCTGCAGAAACGTGGAAGGCGCAATAGCATCCTAAACGCGTTGTTGTATTGGACGCGCAAGGCGCCGAGGGTTTTCTGCGAATATGCTGTCCATAAGCTGCTACTGTAAAAGTTTTGGCAGTACGCCTTAAAGAGCGTTATCTTAACCTCCTTTGAGCAGGATGCAAATCTTCGGACCAACATATTCGCCCTCACCGTCAACGCTCTGCGCTCCCTATCGATGTCAGCGTCATCCTTAAGATCGGCGCTGACCAAATGACCCAGATATTTAAATTGACTGACTCTTTTTAGAGTAACACCATTCAACATCACAGGGGGTACTGTGACAGGCCCCAGACCACACTTCGTAAACATCATGAACTCACTTTTGGTTACGTTATATCGTAACCCATGAGTCAAAGCGTAGGTTTCACAGAAACTTAACAATTTCCTAAGTGCGCTGACAGATGGCGCCAGCAGCACCATGTCGTCTGCGTAACTCAGATTGTTGACAAAGGTACCATCAATGGAACAGCCGACCTGCATGCTGCTGAGGCCACCTATCAGCTCATTCACATACAAATTGAAAAGTTTGGGAGACGTTATTCCGCCTTGCCTTACACCACACTTTAAGCCGTAAGCATCCGATAATTCGCCCGCCCATTTCTCATTATTTACCTGATTGTCATACCAATACTTAAAAACAGAACCTAGCTCTTTAGGTAAGGTAGTATTCCTAAGCTTCTGCCAGAGCACATCGTAAGCCACCATATCGAAAGCCCTGGAAAGATCCAGAAAACAAGCGTAGACTGGTGTCTTTCTATCGACGTAGTACCTCACGGTGTGCTTAAGCGCTAAAATGGCACTTTCCGTAGAAAGACCCTTACGGAAACCAAATTGTCCGTCATGAAGATTTATGTGCTTGTCAAGATATTTGTCCATTATACGATCCAGAACCTTCGCAATAATTGTAGCTAGTGATATTGGCCTATAATTATTTTTATCAGCAATATCGCCTGTTCTGTTTTTAATTATCGGCACGACAACAGTCTTCATCAGGTCAAATGGCAAATACGAATGTGAAATACATAGAGAGAAGAACATAGCGAGAACCCGCGGCAAATGTGATCCCGCATACTGCAAGTGTTCAATGCTAAGACCGTCGTGGCCTGGTGATTTACCTCTACTCATACTCTGAAGTATGTCTCTCACCTCCCTTGCAGTGAACCTAACACTACATGAGGTGCCATTCTGCACCGTCTCAGCACTGAACACCCGCCCGGTGCAGTTATCTAACGGTGATTCAACCTGAAAATTATCCTTGAATAAGTTTGCTATGTCCCTCGCCTACGTCTTTCCTGCAATGCTCACAGGGAGACCAGGCTTCAAATTAAGCTTGTTTGTACTTTTCCAAAACTGAGCAAAATTTTTGGCAGATCTGTAGCTGGCTATTATATCCATCTTTATCTGGTCTTGGTGTTTCATACACCATTTTAATTTTGCCTTAAATATTTTTCTACTTTCACACATTTCATCGTAAAAAATACCGCTAGTTGGCCTACCATACCAAAACCACACCTGTAATTTGTACCTGGCCTCCCTGTGCGCAGCGCTCACATGTTTATTCCACCCTGTGATGCTACGTGAATTGCGTATCTGTTTACCCTTTCCAATCTCGTAACTTAGACCAGCCGATTCCTTTAAAATTTTCACAATTTTATCATACATTTTACATATAATGTCCCTATGAGTTATGTCACAGCAAAGCTTATCCGCACATAAAGATAACTGCGTTGGAAAATCAATGTCTCTAAGTTTTCTATTACACAACTCATAGTACAAATCTATTTGTGTTTTTGTCCGCTCACCCCACTTAACTTTATCAATTATACACTTCCTACCCTCAGAAATAGATTTCAACCGAACCATTTTTAAGTTACATTCCAATAACACTGGAAAATGGTCCGACCAAACAACATCATAACATACCTTAATGTCCTTAACGGTATCCCAGGCAGATTGCGTCACAACACAATGATCCAGCCATCGCCGGGATCCGTGTGCGTCACTGATAAAAGTGTACGCCCCCGAGTCTATACCTAACTTTTCAACGTCAGCGCAAACCCATTGTTGATCGTCACAAAAAGACGTTAACTCGGTATAAAACATCTCGCTCGGGTGCGAGTTATAGTCCCCCAGAATAAACACCGTTTCCACTCCCGCACTATCAATAACGGCACTAATTTCACTTAAGCAGTCCGAAAATTCCGGTAGATTGTCTGAACACTGTGTGGGCATGTAAACACTAAACACAACGAACGATTTATTGTCCACCTCAAACTTGACAGCTGATAAGCGCACACTCGTACACGTAAGTACTGTTACGCAACGAAACCGGTTTCTCCGCCATAACAATGCGACGCCTCCATACGGCCTGCCACGCATCAATTGCTGTGTTGTATCAACTGCTGACTTTCCGAAGTAATCAAAATCATCGTGTATCGTGCCCAGAAACGGGATGTCGTTGGGCAACAACCACGTTTCCTGTAGGGCTATAATATCCGCAGTTTTACATAATTGTCTTACGTTTCCAGCGGATCTCTTTATAGATTTACAATTAAAAGTTATTATACTGCACATTTACATATTATTCATGTTATAAACTTACAAAATATTGCTATGCTTATTCATTCAGGGAGTTTGTTTCTCCGCACTTTCGTTACGCCTAAAGTTGACGAATCGTCTAAATGTTATACCATCCGGCCATAGGCCCGTATCCATAAAAGTAGATAACTTTGACCTTGGCACTAGTACTTTATAAGCATTGTAATCTCGTTGTGTCCTTGTCTTAATTTTCTCTAACGCTACTTCGACTCGCGTTTTTCTTAGTATGTATTCCGATATGTCTTCTGCCGAAGTATGTTTGTGAACGTTGTTTACAAATAGTGGAATATTTGAATCCGCCGCTTTAAATTTTCCCTCGGTATCTATGGACGCCTGACCTCTGGAGCTTATAAACTTATTTCGTAGTCTGTTTCTCTGAACTAATGTCCACTTTTCATCCCTCACATCTCTATATCCTCATATCTCTATCTCTAATGGTTTGTTATTTATCCTATCGGATTTCTTTATATTCAGCACGCTTCTCTTCATTGCTGTCTCACAGAAGTTCAATTTCATGTTTTGTGCTTTGGTGAGTGCCCAAGTTTGGCAGCCACATGTTAGGACTGGAAGTACGCAGGTATTGCTTTGTTTTTACGGTCATCTTAATATCTGTGTTCTTCATTACTTTTCCAAGGTAGTTATAGTCAATTCATAATGTCTTTTGTGACCTTCCACCTTTCTTACGCGTAAGGCAGCACGGATTTGATATTTGACCCGAAGATTTTAAGTTTAATCCTTCGGGTCAATTTCCACGATTACCAAACAAGTCTCAGCTGCGCGAAGGAAGCTCTTGTTTTGGCGATCCTTGAAGCAATATCCTCTTCACTACCTCCAGTTTCTGACACGATGCTCCCGAGGTAAGTAAACTTACAATTTTTTTTGGGATTTATTATGACTTCCTACGAGAAAATTGTTCATTTATATGTTTAGAAGCAGTATCATCACACTAATCACACTAATCTATACTAATATTATAAAAAGAAAAGATGTATTTGTTTGTTTGTTGGTTTGTACCGAATACGCTTCGAAACTACAATTCTTTCACCAATATAAAGCTACATTATTCCTGAGTGACATAGGCTATTTTTTTATCCCGATTCCGGGTCCTGTGGGGTGGCCCACGGGAGCCAAGCCGCGGGAAACAGCTATAATATTATAAAGGCGAAAGTTTGTGAGTGTGTTTGTATGTTTGTTACTTCTTCACGCCAGAATGGCTGAACGGATCTGGATTAAATTCGACACAGAGATAGATTATAGTCAGGAATAGCATATAGGATATTTAACAGTATATAGGATATACTTTTTATCCCGGGAATATGTTCCTTCGGGATATTTTTCGACTTTCACGCGGGCGAAGCCATTGACAGAAGGTAGTAAGCGATAACGTTTGTTAAAAACAACTATCCTATAAGATTGAGATACACTATCAAAATGTCACTTGGTCAATCCCAAACATTTTGGCCTTATGACAATCGCTGATAGTACCTATGTTAATTTTTGTAAAGGCCCACTTATTTTAAGTAATAAGGGCCTCCGACTTCGTATGAAAATAATATAAAAATAATATAGTCTGGAATAGCACACAGGATACTTTTTATCCCGGTAACATGTCCCCTCGGGATGAATATCGACTTTCACGCGGGCGAAGCTGCTGGGAGAAGCTAGTTCTAAATATAATCGTACCTCTTCGCTAGACCCTGTATATCCCGCTCCCACACACCACCAAACATGTAAGTATGACATCACAAATTTGTTATGATAGACAAGGAGCCATCGTTTATCATAATGTCATGATCCAATAAATAGGTAACGAATTCAATTTCGTGTATTAGGATCACTACGACGACACAAAGAATAAAAACATTCTTCGGAATGTCTTTTAGATAAAATATCAGATTCTTGTGTGGGCTTTGAAGTAGGCTTTTATGTTGCGTAAATAAATATAAATATGATGGATAAAACCACAGTAATATTCTAAAGGCCAAAGTTTGTGAGTGTGTGTGCGTTTGTATGTTTGTTACTTCTTTGCTCTCAAACGGATCTGGATGAAATTTGGCACAGAGATAGGTTATAATCTGGAATAGCACATATAATACTTTTTAGGGTTCCGTACCCAAAGGGAAAAAACGGAACCCTATTACTAAGACTTCGCGATCCGTCTGTCCGTCTGTCTCCAGGCTGTATCTCATGAACCGTGATAGCTAGACAGTTGAAATTTTCACAGATGATGTACTTCTGTTGCCGCTATAACAACATATACTAAAAACAGTATAAAGTAAATATTAAAGGGGGGCTCCCATACAACAAACGTTATATTTTTGCCGTTTTTTGCTCGATATTAATAACGGCAACAGGTAGATGCTTGAAATATTCACAGAAAGTTTAGTTGTATATTTACTTCAAAAAATAATAATTATTAAATTAAAATAAAATAAATTAAGGGGGGCTCCCATACAACAAACGTGATTTTCATGCAGTGTTTTGCGATAATGGTATGGAATCCTTCGTGTGCGAGTCCGACTCGCACTTGGCCGGTTTTTACATTCACGCAACCGAAGCCGCTGGCAGAAGCTAGTAAACGAAATAAAACAAGAACACCTTTTTTCATGTTTCTTGTAAATTACAGATACAGATAGAAAATCCTTTATTTGGCACCAAAATAATTACAAAACTCTTTTAAAAGCCTCTTAATTCTACGGGTACAATAGCAGTCCTATCACAGACAACGATATCTACGAGACAACCTTTGAATGGACTGAATTAAATATAAATAAAAAGGAGTACCTATCGTTTTGAAAAGTAGAATATTTATTATTCTACTTTTCAAAACGATAGGTACTCCTTACAGTTTTATATAAAAAACATATAAAGTACATTTATAAACAAGAGGCATTAATTTTTCTCTGACGTATATTCTTTTTATCGTTGTTTATAAACTTTAAAAAATATATATTGCTACGTTGAAGATACTTCAAAAAATGCTGTTTCAGAATTTTGTCTTGAAAATTTTAAACGTTCAAAGCCAAAATTGAACCAACACGACCAAAGCAGTTCATAACGTGACAATTTCCACGCATATTTAGCGGCTCCATAACCAGCTAAAACAAGCAAGTGGTAACATTATACGCCAGGAAAATAGGCAGCCATGTCTGCATTAATACTCACTACACCACCCTTCTACACTATCCTCCATGTTACTTATAGAGATGTGAAGAATGTCGTTAAGCGGAGGCGGAGTATAAGGATTAGGATAGGTCCAAATATGAAAAAATACACAACAAAAATAATAATAATAATATATCGTTTATTTATAACATAAGGTACAATTCACAATAAAATTCCTTCAAAATATATAAGCAGACAGTTGCTTATTTGCCTGAACTATGTTGAACCTGTGTTTCAGGCTATACAGTGCTTAAAACTTATAATAATAATAAAGTAACAATGGTATAGCTTGAACACTTAAATTAAAGAAAAAAAAAATTATTACAGCCAGGAGATCTTCTGTCCGTCCGTAAGATAAGCTAAGTAGATGTTCAAGAATAGCCTTTTTACAGCTAAAATAATTTAATTAATAGATACAAAATTTTCTATTTAATCTATTGTACAGAAATGGACCTAAGAATGTAAATAATCTATTTACAAAGACATATTTTGAGGATGCATTAGAATTGCAGACAATGTCATTTCGTCTCTTATTATTTATGTATTCGGCGTTATAGGAAAGCATGATGTGTTGTTTTAATACTAAGTGCATAATGAAAAGCTGGCGAACAGTCAGCACATTGCAGAATTTTTAAAGCAGTGGAGTAGAGAAAAGGGTGGAAATTGGCTACTTTTAAAATTGCTCTCTGAACCCTTTCAAGAGGCAGTAGATGCATTTTTGGTGCTCCACCCCATGATGTGATACAGTATTGGATTACAGATTGACCTAGGGCCAAATAGACTTGTTTGATCAATTTTGAATCTGCAATCGTCAACTTTTTAAAAACATAAATTAATTTGCGCACTCTATTAACTAGGCTATCAATATGGGGTCTAAAGAAGAGTGTTTCATCTATAATCACCCCGAGATATTTTATATGCAATTTTTTTTTGGTGTACAATAAAGTATATTGTATTCTATTCTATTCTAAAATAACTAACAATAAAAGCTTGTAAAAACTTACGGGGAGGCACGAATTCTTGCGGCAGTTTTGCATTTGCGGAGGAAATGCCAAGTTCCGTTACAATAGGTACAACCCTATATCGTAATATACACTATCCTCCATATTACTTATACCTCCCTCCGTAAAGGGGGGACTCTTGAAGCAGGTACCTTTCTCTACTGATCAAATACAGGCAGCAAATATTTGGCCGGGATTAATTTATTTGCATCGATGTCACCTTCGCAGCTTAGCCATCTTGTCTGTTAAGACTATTTGTGTTAGGTTTGTCTCAGGCTATGTGGGCAGAAGATTGGTGTCCGATTTTTTTGGAAACAAAATAAATTGTCTAGGTATCACGGATACAACTAAAATATCATGCATTGACTCATGAACACAACTTGGAGCAAAAATGGTTAAAAAACGACGAATTTCAAGGGCAATACCTACTACACAAAGTGACATTCTCTATCACACTAATCATCACATCACACTATGATATATAATATTATAATAATATATCACACAATATCTTACTATCTTAATAATATTATAAGTGCAAAAGTTTGGATGGATATATGTTTGTTACTCATTCACGCCAGAACGGCTGAATAGATCTGGACGAATTTTGGCACAGGGATAATATTATAATTTGGATTAAGAAAACACATTTCGCGCGGGCGAAGCCGCTGCTGGTAGAAGCTAGTCACACTAATATTATAAAGGCGAATGTTTGTGAGTGTGTTTGTTACTTCTTCACGCCAGAACGGCTAAACGGATCTGGATAAAATTTGGCACAGAGACAGATTATAGATAGGAATGAGATATGCTATCAAAATGTCACTTGGTCAATCCCAAACATTTGGAATTATGACAATCGCAGATAGTATTTATATTTAGTTCATTTTTGTAAAGCCCCACTTATTTTAAGTCATTAAGGCCGCCGACTTCTTAAGATGTCGGAATTATTGTTGACCGACTATTCAGTACATCGTTTGTGGTTATTTGTAACGATTACTTTGTTTTTCATGAGTAAATTGTGTTATGTCAGATCTATTTTGTCAGAATACCTAAGGTAAACGTAACGTAAAATTAAACTAGGATAGAATTATATGCTCTAGGCATATAATTCTATCCTAGTTTAATTAGACTTTTGATAGTGTCTTTTAGTGTAGGTAACTGATATGCCAGTTTATAAAGTTAAATTTAAGCTACATTTTTAAAATACTGTTTTCTGTCCTTTGAACCCCAAGGGGAAGTACAATAACTCTATATATTTATTTCTTCCACATGTGAACTTATTTAGTAGATTACAAATTTAGACCATTGTGAACCCTGTCGGCCATTGCAAAAGTAGGAGAAAGGAAGAGAGCTTTTAATTAACTTAGTTTTTTTTTGTAGATTGTTTCTTTTTTGATTAGTTCTTACTTTAACTTGCTGTTATAGTGAAAGGATTTCTGTTTGGCTTAAATTATGTAAAAGTCCAAAACCTGCTGTCTTCTCGTGGTTTTTAGTGTGGAGTAGTCAACCCGCCTTGAAGAAACGTGAAGATCAAAGTTGCGCCTTTTCTATCAGAAGAGGGCTTTGGCCTGCAGTGGCTAAGTGACAAGCTGGTATTATCTATAAAGATGGCGACTGACATGAGCAAGAGAATTTTCGATGTGATTTTTTCGCATCGATAATTTGTTCGTTGTGAGTAAAATACTCATGACATCTGAATTTTCGCGACGAATATATGCTCGACTGAGTTCCATCCCCTGCATTAGTAGCCAAAATGGCGGTTGTAGTGGACTATGTGTGCTGTGTTCCTTTTAATCTGTTATTGTTATTTAAAGATGAAAAGAATTTGAAATAAAAATAAATTTGGACAATTTTTTTTTTTAAATGAGTAGTAAAGCTTGCAGATTGAACTTGATCAATATTCTGAAAAATCAAGAAATCGATCAATACAAAAACTTTGTGCACATGTCTTCGACTGAACTTGAATGCCTAATCAATTTAATTGGACCTTTAGTGTGAAAAAAGACAATACCACGACACAAACAGAGCAACGAGTTCGAAACGCAAACGCGTGCGCTCCCGGCAGTGCTCGCGCTAGCGACTGTCTTGCAATGTCACATACAAAGGGATTCGCCAAAAAACCCACTGGAGCGTCTCTCTGGCTCGTCATCGAGCTGCTAGGCTCGCTGTACTAACATGCCGAATATTCGACTTGTAACGTGCTCACATCGAGCGAATATTCATGTCAGTCAACCTTTAAAACCTTTTTACCTGACTGCAAGAAAAGGGTTATGTTTTTCGCCCGTATCTTGTATGTTTGTTTGTTTGTATGTATGTAATATTTTTTATTACCTCATATGTTTCAAACTGCAAGAAGGATTTATATGACTAAGACAACGTTAGATACGCCTTGACCGCCCAGGGGTTCTTAGATAGGTGAAGTTAAAAAAACAAACATGGCGGATTTTGGCTGCGACATTGTGCGAATCCCAATTTTTTTTCGAACGATGAAGGGTTTTAAGAGGTGATTACAAAAATATATACCACTTATATGTTTGCACTTTGACTGAACACCGTGATTTTTTCTTGTTTAGAGCTTTTTTATACGTGTATTAGATTTTCTTTGAGACAAAATCTCGCAGCACATCCTCGTGATCGATTTTTCTATAATTATTTTACTACAAGCTTTACCATAGAGAAAATGAAACTTATAATAACAGCGTGTAGAGGTTCGTTATTTATCCGTGATAGTATCGGCTTTAAATCGATTATATTAAATACGTTTTCGTTAATTAGTTTAATCAGTTCAAGTTTACAAAGCGGATTGAACTGTTTAAGCTTAGGATAATCAGGAAGTTGGGTAAAGTTGGCACGGTAATGTTATCATGGTTGTTTCTGAGGCTTCATGGGGCTTAATAACATTTTTTCATGGTATTAATCTATATTCCAAGTCCTGTTTCAACTCCACCTGGAGTCATAAAATTGACAGTACCTATTATACCTGTGGTAATCTAAGAAGCCGGATTTGATAGCTATAAAAACACTGAGTAATAATTAAACTTGATGCATAAAGGTCTATTCACACATATCAGGGGCGTGCCCGGGACGTGACGGGGCCGGCCACGTCCCGTGCACGGACGTGTTTGAACGAGTTCATATAAAATGTTCCCACCGATATTTTTTTGAGCCCCTGACGGGGCACGGTCTGTCCACGTCCCGTGCACGTCCCGGGCACGGCCCTAATATGTGTGGATAGACCTTAAGAATGATACTCGATGTCATAGTGTATGGGTAATTTGGATTATGAATTTGATTTTTAAATTTCTCACGTACAAAGTTATTGCGGCATGTAAAATAAGAAACGTCATCGGACTTCTTAAATTGTCACGAGTCTTAATATTGACATTAATCGAGAAATATTCTCGCTGTCATTTGAATTAGATCCTTCGCACTGACATGGTATTAGTCCAGGAAAATTAGGGGTTTCACCTCGGAATGAGAGATAGTCGGCTATAAATTTGTGTAAACCTTTATTTTGACACCATAACACTTGTCTCAAAACCTACTTATCGTAGGGTGTCCGCGTCTACAGATATGCCAAGGTCAAAGGTTAAAAAATCGATTTTTTACACATTTATTGCAAATATCTCGTTTCCTATGGGTTTTATGCTATTTGTATGGATAATAAATATTGTAGACGATTAAATTCTCTACAACTTTTGTTTATACATTTTTTTAAAATCTTGTATCGTTTTCGAGGTAGAGGGCAAGAGTAACGCGCAGTGTTTACTATTTAGAGTATAATTCGAGGTCACCTGTAGTAATTTAAAATAAAACCGGCCAAGTGCGTGTCGGGCCACGCGCAGTAATAGGGTTCCGAAGTTGCATAATAATGCGGACTAAAAAGAGGGTTTTGTTGTTGTTACATGAACATTATAACGGTTTCAGCGGCTCATAAAGTCTATAAACGGGTGCACATAGGATTATGTTTTTTTTTAATCTATATTCTCGCGTTTGACCACTATCTCGCCTGATGGTTAGCAATGATGTGGTCTACGGTGAAGCACGCTTGCCTAGATGTAATCTATTCACTCTTGACTTAAACTAAACAAGGACTAACTGGTAAGTGAAGAAGGAGTTATAAAATCCAACTTCGCAACTGAAGTTAGAAAAATATTATCTTTTTGAGTACCACCGCGGGTGCGAATTGCGAAAGGAACCGATACGAGCGCGCGTTAGAGCCACGGGGAATGGTATAGTTCGTTCCTGGATCCTTGCGTGCACGCTCCTTGTTTATTTCTCTTTCAGAATTAGAAAAAAATCGTACGTATTCACCTCTAATCTCCTCTAATACCACTACATTACTACACTACACTACTATTTCATTCTGAAAAGTTTTACGCTACTCAATAAGTGACGAAGTCGGGTCGAATATTGACTTTATAGAAGGATATCGACAAAAGAAAATAAGTAATTTGCTTGGAAGTCGAATCTAATTTGACTTTACTTTTACGTTTTAATTACAAAACGTCGAAAATACTTCTGCACTAACACGAAATAGACTCCACCGCGCGCATGCGCAGTATGGACTACGGACTGGTACTGCCAACGACTCCGGCCACTCCAATGCGTTATTTGAGCTTAAACATTATTAATTTAGAAATCATTATTATTAAGGATGTTATGATTTTATTTTTGTATATTTTTACATGGTTCATAAAAATATATTTACTATCTGTTTTACACAGCTAACAGCGTTATTTAAGTAATTTTTCAATGGCATTTGTACAAAAATTTTACTGTGCCAAGTACATTTTATAAGTTGGTCGACTATAACTCGTAAAGTTGTAAAGCCTGTTATGATTTCATTTTTGTATATTTTTACATGGTTCGTAAGCATTATATTTACTCTGTTTTACACAGCTATCAACTTTATTTAAGTAATTTTTCAATGGCATTTGTACAATTTTTTTACTGTTCCAAGTACATTTTATAAGTTGGTCGACTATTACTCGTAAACTTGTAAAGCCTTGTTATCTGTGATAATTTTCCTTTTAATTTCGTTATATTTACTACTGCCGTGATTTTTTTCACATAGCCAAGAGCAACCATTTCGCCGGCAGGGGGGGGGGGACACTTGACTCTAACATAAATTTGCAACTAAAACCTTAATTTTACGCAAACGAATCTCTGAATCGAAAAATGGTTTTAACAAACCCATAATATTTTTGAATGGCCTATCCAACGATATCCCACACCATGGGATAGATGAGAAAATAAAAATACATCCCCACTTTACATCTATGGGAGGTACCCGAAAAAAAAATATTTTTCATGATTTTATGTTACAACTTTGTCGCAATTATTAATATGTATATACATGCCAAATTATAGGTTTCTAGTACTAAGATTCTCTGAGCTAAGCTGCGGACGGACAGACGGACAGAGCGAAACTATAAGGGTTCCTTGTTGACTTCGGAACCCTAAAAATGTATAATAATAAGAACTACAAGTTCTAATTTCAATTTTCCTATTCTTCTTCTTCAATAAAAATATTTATGGAAAATTTAATTATTTTCTTTTTATTTAGTTAGGAAGTAATTAGTATAAATAAAATTAAAATTTAATTAAAGAATTTCTCTTAATCTTCTATATATATAAAAATTAATCCCTATTTCCCTTGGTAGGACCGATTTCGCTTATTCTTTTTTGTTGTGTTTGTTATTGTTAGGAGAAGATCCTTACGAAAAAAAAAGAAAAAAAAAATTGGTGCCTTACCTACATAGGTAGGGAAAGGTAGATAGGTAGGGTAGGGTAGGTTAGGATAGGTGGGGTAGGGTAAGTAGGGTAGGGTAGGTAGGTAGGGTAGTGTACGTAGGGTAGTGTAGGTAGGGTAGGGTAGGCTAGGTAGGGTAGGTAGGGTAGTGTAGGTAGGGTAGCGTAGGTACAGTAGATGAATGTTTGGTGTTTTTATGGCAAAACAATGTTTGCCGGGTCAGCTAGTAACTTTATAATTACACGAGTAGGTAAGTGTTATTAAATGAATAGATACCGAATTATTGAAAAATAAAAATATTACGTAATAGTTAATATAAAATGCAAATTATTTAGAATTATATATTTATTAATAATTTATAAACTTTATACGGCGTGTTTTTAATCAGGACTACAGGTTGACCTCGAATGATAATCTAAATAGTTAAACACAGCGCGCGCTCTGCCCTCTATATCGAAAATGATACAAGTTATAAAAAAAATGTGTATGTAAAAGTTGTAGACAATTTAATCCTCTACAATATTTACATTATATACAAATAGCATAAAACTCATAGGAAACGAGATATTTGCAATAAATGTGTAAAACATCGATTTTTTTGACCTTTGACCTTGGAATATCTTTAGACGCGGACATCCTACGATACGTAGGTTTTGACACAAGTTATAGGGTGTCAAAATAAAGGTTTGTACAACTTTATAGCTGACTATCTCTCGTTCCGAGATTCTTGCCCTAATTTGACTAATTTTCTTGGACTAATACACACAAGACTTGAACATCTAAGACTTAAACATCAATATTTTTAAAGTAGGGTACTATTTGTGAATACTAGCTATCCGTCGTGATGAAAAATTAAAATTATGTTGGACTCTAATTTAAAGGTGTTAATTTGCGCTCAAAACAGTGAAGGAAAACATCGTGAGGAAATCGGCTAATCCAAGAACCAACAGTAAGATGACATGTCACATCTACCGGTTTAGTCCCATCTCGGCACCCTATCAAAAATCATGTAAGGTTCAAATAAAAAATATAAACGCAATATTAGTGACAAAATCAGCTTGGTTTTTTATTCTATCAATTTGATTTAATACATTTTTAATTTTATTTTGTTGATTTGATATTTTTTAAATTTTTAAGTGAATAGATTTTTTTTATTTTCGGTTTATATGTGATACGGTATCAAGATGGGACTATACATATAAGTAATACTGAAACTCATTTTTACTCAACAATGATTTATGCCAATCTTGATTAGGTGTTGGAAAGTAGTCTGATTTCGTTGAAGAGTTATAATCTGTCTACTAAAGAAAGCGAATAACCCTCACACGGCTGGTATAGTCCCATCTCGGCACCTTTTCAACTCGTCACCGTATCACATACAAATTTAGAAATAGTACTAATCAAATAAAAATAAAGATGATCCTAAAAAATTAAATTAAAATTGATTAAATCAAATTGATTGAATAATTAATTAAGCTGATTTAGTCACTAGAATACTGTGTTTCTATTTTATGTTAATTCTTACATGCTTTGTGACAGGGTGCCGAGATGGGATGGAGCCGTGATGGGACTAAACCCATATACCAATCCCAGTCCCTCTCCCAGAGAGAAGGCGTGTGTCCCAGGAGTGGAAAATTTATAAGATGATTTTGCTATGTTTATGCTAGTTAACATAGAGGAATTAGAATTCAATTTTGCTCCCCATTTGAACAAACCCCTTTTTTCTTCTTGGAATTTTTATCCTTTTTCAAATGCCAACCTCGGTACCTAACAGTGTTTTCATAATTTTACTGCATTTTTCAACAAAATTAAAACAGGATAAAGACCTAAGCATAACCAGGTTTCAGGTGTATCCATATGTAAAGACAAAGGCAAAATATACGTAAATTGGCACTATTATTTAGATTTAGAACTATGACGCCATAAAAAGTTGTTACCTTTCTCTCTCGAAAATATGTTGTTTATGCCTAGAAATCTAGATTTAACTCTGAACATAATTTAAGGAAAATTAGGTTGGGCATTTAATTTTATCATTAAAATTAGTTACAACACCTTACATTAAAACTCGAATTTTGACTATTTTAAGAAGATTGAATTTTGAGCTTCAGACAAAGTATAATTCTATAAGCAATGTTGATGGTTGAAATACTAAATTACAAGCCTACAAGGTATTGATCACGTGACATTACCATAATGCTTGGCATTCCCTTACATTTTTAGGGTGCCGTACCCGAAGGGTTCAAACGGAGTCTTATTGCTGTCACTCACGTTTCCGTCTGTCCGTCTGTCTTTCGTCTTTCACACAGGCTTTACAGCCGGTTGGAGCTACAGTCTTCAAATGTTCACAGTATAAGCATCTTTTTGACCCAAAGCTATACATATTCCCAAAAAAATATTTCAAAATGTATTTATAGCTAAAGGCGGGCGCGAAAAAAATATATGAGATATCAGATTTTTTTCTGAAATTTCCTACTTTTTCCTATTAAACCAACTTGTTTTTGCGGTTTGGTACGGAACCCTAAATGTGTGAAATCCGACACGCACTTGGACGGTTTTCTTCGTGTCGATGCTTTTGTTGGTAGTGTGTCTAGAGTCCGAGGAGTTAGACAAAGTGATATTCTGTCGGCGATGATTGTCAATAGTGCAAAATTTTTAGGTTTGATTGATGATTGATCGTACCATTGCGAGAGTATGTCAATCCTACACAATTTAGACTTTCTTTTAATCGGTATCGTTTCCAATTATATCGCTGAAATTAGTAATTTAATTTCATCAGATTTTTTTTTTCTTTTTTATAAACCTTGCTCCACACTTGGAATTTCTTCCTGTATCGTGGGTGGTACACAATACCCAGAGCCGGAACAACTATCTGTAGGTCATACAAATATTTGTTCCGTGCGGGAATCGAACCCGTGACACGCAGCGCAGCAATCAATCGCTCAACCACTGCGCCAACCGTGCACTCAAAATTAGAACCAGCACAGAATTTAGTGAGCATCAAATCAAAGTTTTTAACTAAATAGCTTATAGTTACTCTCAAATTTGATGTCCCGCTTAAAGGCTGGGTTGCGACCACTATTACAGCCGATAAACGAGGACTGAGGGGATCCTCCCAGCTCTATAGTATTTGAACAATTAACACGCTTTAATGGAAGCGGCCCAACCGGCTCTCGCTTCAAAAGCGGAGGTCGAATTGCCAATTGTCTGTGAAATATTGAATTAAAATTTTATAGAATTTTAAAGGTGATTGAATTAATATTTTTCTTTTGTTTCATTAGGTCAGTTTAATGAATTTGGGTGATTGTCAAAAGGTTTTTGGATTATTTTCTGGTGTTTTGTTATTTACGACTAGTCTAAACTAACCGTCCATAACTGACGAAGTTACGGGGACTAGACGATACTTTGCAGAATACAACACATGTTAATGCAATTTAACTACCTAGTTTATAACTGTCTGCACAGGTATTAACAATACATTCTTTGACGTTTCAACGCGTTTTAACTTTAAGCATTGTTATAAGTAGCTGGGGACTAAAAGTTACACAGACTATTTACCTCCTAGCTGTTTATAACGTATTATAGATGCCATTGCTATTTCATCTTCAGATAAAGCCTAGCGGGCGAGCACGGCCTACTGTGACAGGCTTGAGTCACACATTTGTATTACAGTTTGGGAGCAAAAACCGTGATAAAATACGCGATTCAAGACTATCACAAAGGCCGTGCTCACCCGGCTGCGGTAGATATATCTCTCAGTATGTTTTTGATTTCTGTAATTAATCTTATTAATAAAGATTCGTGTAGATATGATACAGATTCTAGTCTAGAGAACTTCAAACACACATCCATACTAGTATTGTACATGCGAAAATAACTCTGTTTGTAATCTTTTCACAATTAAACGGCTGAAACGATTTAGATGAAATTTTGTATGGATATAGTTTGAGATCTGAAAAGGACACGATTTTTATCTTTTATTACCTACTTTATTTGAGATCATAAAACACCTTTTATGCGGGCAGAAGCTAGTCGTCTATAATAATACATGTAGCAAAAATATGATTAGATTTGTGGCAGCTCAGTTTGTTTTCGATGTAGTTACATTCTTAGGTCCAAATTGATAGTTGTATTTTGACATAAATATGTTCCCGTTTCTTTTTTGCTCTTTTAGTTTGTCTGTTGACAGGAATAACGCTCAGGCAAATCTCAGGCTTAAGCTTCATACTGTGGGTATGTCTACATTCACTTGCATCAGTCTTGCCATCACACCCCTTTGAAATACTCAAAGCACTTATTCGTTAGTTGTGGTAGTCAGCCTCCAAACCAATGTCTTTTGTCGACTGTACTTTTGTGTTCGTTCTCAGTCTGTTGGGTTTTCCACAGGATATTTCTTCAATGCGAAGTTTGTTCAGTGTGTAAGTTATTATGGCATCAGAAAGTTTACTTATAACTTGTTTATCTACTCTCATATCGTAATATTCGCATTATAAACTGCAAAACGAGTTTATATTGACATACTTTATAAACACAATACCGAAATTTAAAAATAGAATCTTATTATAACACTTTTTCTCTAACAAAATAATGCTATAATACATATTTTTTTTCTATTACGATACAGAACAAATCCAAGAAGTTTATCACTAAGGAGTTTGAATCAATTATTTCTTTGGAATGCCATTTTTATAGTACCTATTTAAAAAGATTTGATTCCAATTTTTACTTGTCTATGACAATGCCCCCTTTAGGCTAAGCACGCACTACGATTTTTATTCGCGCAAATTTTGTCTCTTTTACCTGTTCATAGAGCTCAAAATATTCGCTCGAATTAAATTCCCGCCGCGGTGCGGTGGATTCTGAGGCAAAATACGTTTTACTTGTGGTATTATTTCTGTACGATTTTTATACCGCAATGCGAGCAGCTTCATACAATTCCATAGGTTGCAGAATGGGCGGAAAAAAATCGCGCAAATGAAAATCGCAGTGCGTGCTAAACCTTAGCGCATGTGCGGTTAATGCGGTGATGTGCTGGGTTTTGGCACCATTCATACGTTTTGCAGGTTTTGCTGTATTGTATTTCATAAGTTTTTTAGATTCTTGCTTAAAAATGTCTGATATCTGTGAATGTGAAGAAAATTTGACTCCACCCGATATTTTAGATGCGGCGCAGGAAATTGCTCATAATCTGTTACCAGCAAAGTCGAGAAAATTATATGATAAATGCTATCACGACTTTATGGCACGGGAAATGCAAAAAAAGGTATTTAGTAGGTTCAATCCCAATGTATGAGTGTAGATAAAGTAAAAGTGTGAATACTTTTATAAACCTCGCCTACGGCTCGGTAATTAAACACACTCTCATGTTTTAATACCCCTTATTGTGCAACAGTTTCATAAACTACTATTATGAAACTGTTATTCACACGAATGTTTTAATACCTAGTTATGTGCAGTTTCATACACTACTTTATCTACACTCATACATTGGGATTGAACCTACTAAATATCTTTTTTTGCATTTTCCATGCTATAAAGTCGTAATAGCATTTATCATATAATTTTCTCGACTTTGCCGGTAATAAATTATGAGTAATTTCCATCGCCGCATCTAAAATATCGGGCGGGGTTAAATTTTCTTCACATTCACTTATATCAGACATTTTTAGGCAAAAATTTAAAAAGCTCTTGCAATTCAGTACAGCAAAACCTGCAAAACATATGAATGGCGCCAAAACCCAGCACATCACCGCATTAACCGCGCATGCGCTGAGGCTTAGCACGCACTGCGATATATATTCGCGCGAATTTTTCCGTCCATTCTGCAACCTATAGAATTGTATGAAGCTGCTCGCATTGCGGTAAAAAAATCGTGCGGAAATAATACCGCAAGAAATCCGTGTTTTGCCACAGACTCCACCGCACCGCGGCGCGAATTTAATTCGCGCGAATATTTTGAGCTCTATGAACAGGTAGAAAGAGACAAAATTCGCGCGAATATAAATCGCAGTGCGTGCTAAGCCTAAAGCGGGCATTGTCATAGACAAGTTAAAATTGGAATCAAATCTTTTTAAAATAGGTACTATAAAAATGGCATTATAAAAAATAATTGATAGAAACTCCTTAGTGATTAATTTCTTGGATTTGTCCTATATCGTAATAGAAAAAAAATTGTATTATAGCATTATTTTGTTAGAGAAAAAGTGTTATAATAAGATTCTATTTTTACATATCGGTATTGTGTTTATAAAGTATGTCAATATAAACTCGTTTTGAACTTTATAATTCGAATATTACGATATGAGAGTAGATAAACTACTATTATTTGTTTGGTGATTTAGAATACCGACCTTCTTTTTGTTAAATGTACTTCTTCGGATTTTTTATACACTTTGAAACGTAAACCTCAGTACAATACAACTATTTTCTTAATTTCCCTCGGCAAACTTCGGATTTCGTCATACATCGGCTTTCTATCAGTTGCCCTTTCCACTTGGTGCAGTCCGGACGCTCTCAATCAACTTGGAAATATATAGAGTTGTTAATATTCTTTTAACTTAATGTAATTTATTTAAAAAATGAGGAAAGCTGCTAAAGAAAAATACTTTTACTGCTCTATATAGTTCACATGAAAATCAAAATTAAACAACAATAAAGTGCTTGAACTTAAAGTCGTCACAATGTAAGAAGTCCGATTTGACAGCTATAAAGTTACGTTATATAACTTTTACTTGATGCTTACGAATGATACTCGTTGTTATTGTGTATAGGTAACATAGTAATTAATTAGGATTATGAGTTTGATTATTCGTAGGGATACATACAAAGTTATCGCGGCATGTACAATGAGAAACGTCATCGGACTTTGACAACTTTAGTTCTGAATTCAAATCATTAAACACTATAAATCTAATAATTCATGGATATGGAAATTAGCATTCGTTTGTATTCGGAACTGCGATGATTGCTGAGGGACATTAAGAAAATAGTTGTACTGTACCATATATATTTTCATAATATTACAGTTGTTTTCGCAAAAAAAAAAATAGCATAATCAGGTGTCAGGTGCGTCCAAGCGTAACGAGATCTACAAAAAGTATGTAAATTGGCACTATTATTTAGAGAGAACTATGGCGCCTTGAAAAGTAGGTAGTCTCTCACAAAAACATGTTGTTGACATCTAGAAATTTAGATCTAGGTCTGTACCAAATTTAAGGTAAATTAGATTGTTCATTCAATTTATAAATTAGTGAAGAGACCTTAAATTATAATTTGATTTGTGACTAATTTCTGAATAAAAGGGGCTGTAGAGGAAGTAACATGCTATTGGCAATACGGATTAAGCAACCGTTCTCCTAAGACCGATTCGCCATTGGACTGTTTGTGAAAAAAGTGGCAAAATAGTGACGTAAATGAAAGGTTCTTTAGGCGAAATGTCCGTAGATGAAAAACTGCTGAGGAAACGGTAATAAATGAATCATCCTGTCGATGAACAGTCCAATGGCGAATCGGTCTTAGGAGAACGGCTGCTGAATCGGCAATAACTATTGCCAATAGCCCGGAATGTTTGGGATTGATCTTGTGACATTTCGGTAAAACATGTCAATCCAGCACATTTTGTACGATCTTAATTGTTTTCCCTAATTTAATTGTTCAATGCCATAACCCACTAGCCCAATTAGAAGACCTGGGCAGAATTAGGGCCTCTAATTACTGGGCAATTTATAACACTGAGATTAGAAATTTAATTTCATCCTAAAATTAGACCCAACACAGATTTTAGTGAGTTCAAATCAAAATTTTTAACCAAATAGCTTATAGTTTCTCTCAAAATTGATGTCCCGCTTAAAGGTCGGGTTGCGGCCACTATTACAGCCGATAAACGAGGACGGAGGGGAGCCGCCCAGCTCTATAAGGCATAAAGGCAATGGGGATGGTTTTCCAGCAGTGTGGGTGGCCTGTCTGATTCCTTCCAGGTTGGGCCCAGTCTTGTGTCACTGACACAGGAATGGTGTTCATCAGCCATCTGGGGCGTGTTTGCTGGCTTTCTGAAGCTACATTATCTGGGTGGGACAATGGGTAGACATAAGTCGATAGTGCTAGAAGAATTACCAATGTTATTTAATGTAAGGCTTGGTTACTGTCTGAATACTTACCATGAGGAGCGGTTTCATTTTGCATTTCATAAGTAGATATGTCGGTAGATCTTACACCTTCCATCAAGCTCCTTCGTACATCGTAAGATCGACGATCCATACGGCCCACTAAAATAATGAAAGAATATATTATAATAACATTCTCAGGCTTTATTAAATTAATTTTATTGCTCTCGATTGAAAAAGTGAGGTTGTCGTTTGCCAACGCCATGGCTTTGCAAATGGCCGCCATGGCATCGCAATTCTCATGGTGCATATAGGTACCATAGATTCAATTTTATTATAATCAATTTTAAACATAAAACATAATAATTATTAGATTTAGGAATACACACACCATGGTATTTTATTTTATTTTCAGTATGATTATTATACCTCAGTTTATGTATCTTTTATTTTATATGTAACGCATAAATACAGACATAGGTATATAGTTTATAATAAGACTTTGATATATATTTTTATTTTATTTCTATGTACTTACTTTCAACATGTTCAGTCGGTTCAGTCACACTCATTTTCGTACGAAATTTTTGTATTTTCACATGGGGGAACGTCATTACGTCATTCGCGAGGTTTTTGCTGAAAATCAGCGCTGTTGACGATAGGTTCGTCTGAAGTCACGGCATTAAGCTGAGCAATGACCTATTCTTGCACAGATGCGACGCACAGCCTATTTGCCCTTGTTGTTTCAAAGATGGATAATTTTCCACTCAGTAATCGGCATTTCGTTAATTTGTGATTGTTTTGTTTGTTTGTTTTCATTTGGTAATGTCGAAACATATTACGCAAGTAAATTGTTTTTGGCCTCTCACCCACAGATAACTGTTTATTGCTCTCATCAAGCAATAGACAAAATTTGACAAACTTATATAATTTTTTTTGTTTTAAATACGAGGCTTTTGGCTAATTTGTGAATTTGGTGAATGCCACTCTTTATTTTGTATTGTGCGTTTAGTTTGTGCAGAATAAACAATTTTTCTTTCTTTTCTTCTTCTTTCTATAGTATTTGTGCTTTAATGGAAGCGGCCCAACCGGCTCTCGCTTGGCAAAACTTCTTTTGCCAAGCGAAATTCAATCTCTAAATTACAAAAACACAAATAACTCGGAAACGGAGTGAGATAACCCGATTTTGAGGCCGACCTACACTATACTACCTATGTAGGTAGTTTACTAGTGTATGTAGTTTACTAGTGTTTATGCCGAGGCCCCAGGACACCTCCTCCAGATCCCCCCCATTTTATTTTAATTCGAGCATAATTATACATTATCATACAGTCAGCAAGAATAAAAAATTCTTTGTCAAGCGGAACCGAACCTCCGAACTGGAAAACGCGGCACCAAATTCTGAGTAACCCTTATTACCACTGGCATAAGGCCACTTTTAATTGCCACGCAAAAGTGACCCGTATTTTTAGGGGCATAAGGTCGTTTTCTTTGAATAATCGTGGTCAAATGGTCGTTTTATTTTCTAGAACCGACCTTGAGCCGCCACCAAGAACGAACCGGCGACCAAATCATGGAGAACAAGATAGCAAACCCCCCCCCCCCCCCGTTAATCCTTTACCTATCCCGGCGCAAAAAAAATTTTGCTTCAATCTAAAAATATCAAAATGAAACTTCTATAAAATCGCGCAACAAACCCCTCCTGCCCCTCCCCCCTCCCCCCTCATCCCTCACCCGCTCACACACTCGGAATCCATCGTCCGATTTCGGAGCAGCTCGGGGTGTCAGGTCTTTTTTCGTTACGGAATTTCTTGATTCGGTCGCCGCGCCCAAAGCCCGCGATAAAAGCTATGCAATAGCTTAAAAAGTGAATTAAAAAAATCAAAAAACCGGACTGCTTAAGCAGTCGCAGTTCGCTTCTTAAGCAGTCAGGTTTTTGATTTTTTTATTAACTGTAACATCCTTACTTATTATAACTGTCTCATCATAATCATTTCAGCCGAAAGACGTCCACTACTGGGCATAGGCCTCCTCAAAGTGTTGTGACATTAAACGGTCCCGTGCGTCTCGTACCCTGCACACCAAGTCATCGGTTTATCTAGTGGGAAGCCATCCAACGCAACGTCTGCTGGTACGCGGTCGCCACTGCAGAGCTTTTCGGCCCCAGATTCGAGCCTAGACAACTTCAATCGCACGCAATTATGTTAAATAAAATAAAATATTCCTTAATAAAATAAAATATGAATAAATTTGAGACAGCTCAGTTTGTTGTCGATGTAGGTCAAAGGTAACCTACATTTGAAACATGAATTAATTGAGATAGATTTTCTCAGAAAGGTAATATCACCAACAGAGCAGAAACACGAAATTCATTTGCTTAATTCCAGGTTATATTTTGAAGTGGCAGTTAAATTTAAATTAACAGCTGGGAGCTAGATTAAAGTAAGATCCGTATCTCCACTAATTGGATGTTACGTTAAAATATTGTCACAATCTTCAATTAAGGAAAATGTATTATTGATATCGAATACTAGCTTCTACCATCGGCTTCGCCCGCGTGAAATACAGAAGTTTTCCCACGGTAACCATACATTATTCCTGAAAAAAAAACCTTTGTGCTATTTCTGTGCCAAATTAAATTCAGATCCGTTCAGCCGTTCTAGCGTGATTAAGTAACAAACATCCATCTATCCATATATTTATCCATCCATTAATTAATTAATCTATCCATCCAAACTTTGGCATTTATTGTTTGACGTACTTGGCTTTGTGGCTCCTGTCGTGTTGTACGCAAAAAATCATGGGGCAGGCGTGTAAATAGCCGTACTCTTGTGGCGGGATGAGAACCTTTTACGACTTGGCATGTGGATGCGTGTAAGTCCAACTTCGTCTATAAATGGCCTTTGGGAAATACATGGGGGGCATTCAACATCAAAACCAACGAGAAAATTGCAAATCGCTTACTGAGGCTGCTTCAAGGTCAGTCGCTGCAGCTGATAGAAGATTCCCGTTGTACTCATGTTCTTGGGCCACCAAGAAGATGAGAACAACGGGAATCTCACCAGTGTCCCAAATCTCCAGTCAAACTATACACTGTTGATAACTAGGCTGTTCAGCTAGTGTGGCGCCCTCTGTGAGTTTTCGATAAACGATAGCAAATTGCTCGCAAGGCAGATGTCAAAGGTCTCCCAAGCCATCACATAGATTATTACTAATAATTATTATGCTAAAGGCTAATAGGGGGCGAATATCTGCCAAACCAAGTAGAATAGTAGGATTATCTAGAAACTGCCTCGTTGGTCTAAATGCCAATTTAAAAATATACAAAAACTGTGTAAAATATCAAATAAATGCCAAAGAAAAATGTAAGTACCCATGTCAAATCTATGTAACATTCATCAAATTTCATATTCCATAATAATCTCGCCCAACCCGCTCCCAACTGACTATGTTGAGCTTGCAGAAAAGCTCCCAGCAAGCCACAAAAAGCCATGGCCCATCTGGAAATCCCTAAACCGGTTACGAAGCCAAGTGGGCTGCTGTAGGCATAACTTAGTCAGATGTGGGTACTCCAATCAGCAATCACAGTGTGACTACGGAACCACCCCACAGGCGATGGCCCACCTCTTGTCCTGCTCCTTATGTAAAAACACCTGCACCATGCAAGACCTTTGTGAGGCCAGCGCTAAGGCTATCGACGTGGCTGAATACTGGTCGAAGAAAATTTAGTGAAGGATTTATCGACACGAAGAAGAAGAAGAATAATAATAATTTAAGTTAAAATAAATGATTCTGCCATAAAGTCGCTAACAGTATATTAAGCCCTTTTACTTAGAAAACAACTAAATGAGACTAACATAGACTTTCCGAATGCACGGTAGAACCATTTTTTATGTAACGTTCAAAAGTGCCGCTTGGTGGCCTAGTTGAAATAAAATGTCTCCGTCTCCGTCTCCGTCTCCGTCTCCGTCTCCGTCTCCGTCTCCGTCTCCGTCTCCGTCTCCGTCTCCGTCTCCGTCTCCGTCTCCGTCTCCGTCTCCGTCTCCGTCTCCGTCTCCGTCTCCGTCTCCGTCTCCGTCTCCGTCTCCGTCTCCGTCTCCGTCTCCGTCTCCGTCTCCGTCTCCGTCTCCGTCTCCGTCTCCGTCTCCGTCTCCGTCTCCGTCTCCGTCTCCGTCTCCGTCTCCGTCTCCGTCTCCGTCTCCGTCTCCGTCTCCGTCTCCGTCTCCGTCTCCGTCTCCGTCTCCGTCTCCGTCTCCGTCTCCGTCTCCGTCTCCGTCTCCGTCTCCGTCTCCGTCTCCGTCTCCGTCTCCGTCTCCGTCTCCGTCTCCGTCTCCGTCTCCGTCTCCGTCTCCGTCTCCGTCTCCGTCTCCGTCTCCGTCTCCGTCTCCGTCTCCGTCTCCGTCTCCGTCTCCGTCTCCGTCTCCGTCTCCGTCTCCGTCTCCGTCTTTGTCTTTGTCTTTGTCTTTGTCTTTGCCGTTTGAGTCGGAAATGCCTTCAGCATTATCGAGAACGTTTTAAGTATGTGTGGTATATTGCCAGGTTTTTTTTCTAAGAAGTGCCGTTGTGATAGTACATTCTAAGAAAGGATATCTATGGTACCTATACATGTAAGTTCATATTAACAAAGGGTTGCATGGAGATGTGGCCCCCGGGAAAAGAAAATACCTAGTAATTGTTCGACATAATGAGTAATAATTTTCCTGGTTTTCTCCAAGAACCGTGTCTAAAAATAAACTTGTAGTTAGGTACATACTTTTTTACCCGACTGCCGAAGGAGGGTAATGTGTTTATCAGTCTATGTATGTATGTTTGTTTGTTCCTATGTGGCGTTCTAGAGACCAAACGTGTTGGCCGATTTTAATGATTCTTATGTGAATCGATTCGTCTTAAGCTTGCGAGTGTCACTGGCTACATTAAAATAGAAAAATGGTGGCTTTTGGGCGCCATATCTTTGGGGCCCAAATAATTTTTTTCTTCCATACCCATCGTGTGAGGTATCAAAATTAAGGGTTTTAAGAGGTGATTTCAAAAATATATAACACTTATATGTTTGAATATACCTAATTCGTAAAAAAAAATGTTGACCAAAAAGTTATAAATAAAAAAAGTTAGTTCAAAAACCTATAGTTCGCTTCATAAGCAGTTGGGTTTTTTGCTTTTTTGTATTTTTTTTTTAAATAAGGTCCTTGTTTAATACGCATTTAATATTATAGTATGGATGGGCCCCCATCGTCAATTAAAAAAAGAAAGAGAGTTGGGGTGAAAGACATTTATTACGTATGATAGTCTCGTAATAATGGATAGTAAAAATACGATTCGTTCTTAACCAAACAAATAAAAGAAACTTGTCAGAGTCGCCAGAGTCAACAGCAAATGGTAACCAGCACACAGAATGCAATGAGACATAATCACATCATACACACACACATCATCAGCCTATTAATGTTCACACTGCTGGGACACAGGCCTCCTCTCTGTGAGAGGGAATGGGCCGTAATCCACCACGCGGGCTCAGTCAGAGAGTAGTGGTGATGAAATAATTTACACAAAGTAAAGCGCCTGCCTGGGCTCGAACCCACGACCTACAACTTGTAAGTCGCGGCCGATACCACTGGGCCACCACTGCTCCAGACATAATCATCGAAGAACAATAAAACAGCCGATCTGAAGAATAATGTTATCATCATCATCATCTTATAAGCCGAAAGAGGTCCACTGCTGGACATAAGCCTCTCCTAAGCATTGCCACTTTGTCCGGTCCCGTGCGTTCCGCTATTATGTTATACAAAAACCAAAACTAGTATACAACGGATAAATTATTAGTCATGAACAAACACACAAGACACAAGTTAACACCGAATAGCAACCACTATCGCACCTCCTCGCGATCTGGGAGATCTACGGCTAGTCACCGCGGGAGAGTTAGAGTACAACCCTTCAAGACAACAAGTAAACCAGCAACAGAAAAACGGGGATAGCACAACTAAACGCTCACGTGTAGCAAGCATAAGCAGTTTGTATATTTGTATTCTCAATACTAAAACATTATCATCAGCAGAAAAACTTATCGAGCTTAAATCAGCGGCAGCGCGTAAAAACGTGTACCACGACATAGTAGGGTTGAGTGAAGTACGCCCCGACTACGAGAAGATGTTACTGAAAATGATGATAATGTACTATTTAGGAGAAACCAAGTGCTATGGTGTGGGCTTTCTAGTCAAGAAAAAAAAAGAAAATATAATTACATTTACAGGCATATCGGAGAGAGTCTGCATTCTGGAAATAGAGCTCTAAAATCTATTCTTTGCAAATATTCAGGCATATGCACCTACAGATAGCGCATCTCTAGGAAGCATATAATTTTTTTGTGAAGACCTGGCGAAAGCTCACGACTCTGTCTGCACAAAATACATAATCTCTATGGGAGATATCAACGCGTAAATTGAGATACACAAAAAACATGAGCATTCAGTTGCCGGTCACATAATTTTGGGAAAAGAAGCATCCGCGGGGAAAGACTTATCTAATACGCTTACGTATATAACCTGAAAATAATCAACACTATATTCTAGCTCAATGATACCAACAGATGACAGAACTTTATCAATCAAACAGTTATCCTAGGAATCACTCTAGACGGCAAACTACAATTTGGTCCTTACATAAAATCTCTTGCGGGTCGGCTATGCTGTTAGAAAGATAAGACAGTTAACAGATGTAGAAATCGCACGTTTGGTCTTTTTCAATTACTTTTACAGCATTATGTCATACGGTGTTTCGCACGGAGCAAATATTTGTATGACCTACAGATAGTTGTTCCGTGTTTGTGTATGTGAGCTTATATGTTTGTAAACGCACCCGCGATACAGGCGAAACTCCTAGTGTGAGGAAATGTTAAAAATAAAATGTTGCTGCTGTATTATATTCGTTTATCCTCGCTCTGGAACATCTGGCAGCAATTGCACCAATGGAGCCAACCAATGGTATTATGTCCATGCTGAATAAATACTTCTTTCTTCCTTCGGTATTCAAGAGCTGTGCTGCTGTATAAAAACACACAATCATTTACACGTGGATAAAACCACGGATACTCACCATACCCAGCCCAATTCCGATTCGAAAGTTCTATTCCCAGGAAAGGTCCCATTCAACGCTTTAGACCGCGATAGGTACCTATTGATTTGTAATTACAGGTACAACGTGAATTAGGCCACGTGAACTGTGCCCCTGTAATTAATGTCACTTGATCGAACTATGTACTTATACCACATGAGAGTAAAACTTCGATATTGACGTGTTTAATTACCTACCGTACCTAATTGAAGTTATACCTTTAAGTTTCTCTGCCGGGTTTTACGCCATAAGTTTGATAGATGTCTAAGATTTTGCGTCAAATTTACGAATGAGTGTATCGCGGTGATATTAACGTCATGCCAATTCATTCTGTATCAATTCTACTGCTCGGTCAAAATAAATGTGCACGCGTTGTCACGTGACTCTACGTTCGACTCTCGCTATTATAGGGTATAATTTAATAGGTCTTTAATGTGTATAATATTGCTGGCTGCTAGTGCCTAGTCTATATTTAATTGAAATATGAAAATTCAACGTTCTGTTGCTTGTCTTGATGACATAATGTTTTTCGGTGTTGATTTACGTGTTACTTTTTAGAAGTACTCAAAATAAATATTGTATGCAATTTTATTTTACTCTTGATTTTCCTCGCATACATGTTCTAAGCAGGGTAGAACCCCACATAATTTTCATAGTTTTTATTTTTATTTTTTTATTTATAGGCTCGCGCTAGTTATAGTTCGTGCTCTTTACAATTATTTAAACGCATTATTGTCTTAACAATTTTTTAATATTTAAGTCATCATCATCATTAGCCTATTAATGTTCCCACTGCTGGGACACAGGCCTCCTCTCTGTGAGAGGGAATGAGCCGTCATCCACCACGCGGGCCCAGTGCGGTTTGTTGGATGTCACATGTCTTCGAATTTTTGGTTCTAGGGCATGTCGGTTTCCTTACGAGGTGATGAAATAATTTACACAAAGTAAAGCGCCTGCCTGGGCTCGAACTCACGACCTGCAACTTGTAAGTCGCGGCCGATACCACTGGACCACCACTGCTCCTCAAAAATATTTAAGCTGTAAAATTTATTAAATATTTGTTAGGTGTATTTTCGTAGATTTACTGCAAAAGAGAGCCTCCTTTAGAATTTTTTGTGGCCCCTTGAATAAGATTTAAGGCCAACTTAACTGCATCGGGCTACAAATTGAAACGAAATGCATAGTTGTTTTTTTTATCCTTACACTGGAACACCTTGCAGCAATTACACCAATGGTGTACCATCATAAAATAAAGTCACTATAAGTACCGGTTTTCTCACGATGATTTCCTTCAGCGTTGTCAGTGATGTCCAAGATAAACTTAGAAAGTACATAAGAATTCAAAGTCTCAAGCACGAGAGGCGAAGACTTAGCCACTGGGCAACCACAACGTTAATGTTGTCTAGTGTTTAAACTGGGAAACGCCGTAATATCATCTTTTCTTACTTTTATCTACACTCACAACGTAATGTTCCAAATATGAATTCAAAAAATATTGTATAAACACGTACTTTATATTCGTGGATAGGTAAAATTAAAAAAATTGTAGATGCAATGGTCATATAATAAGGGTTATTAAAACACGAGCGTAGGTTTTTACGCGAGTGTTTTAATACCTAATTATATGCTATTGCATACACTACTTTATCTTCACTCATACAGTTGCAATAAAACAAAATTGGAAACGGTAAAATATTTGGTATGGCGGGCAATTTAGATTCTCATTGCGCAGCGCGCGCTTCCTTAGACAATGACAGTACTTCAATGAGCCTATAAGCGCCAATAAATTAAAAAGTAAAAGTGTGCTATAAAAATTAAAAAGTTATTTTATGATGCAGTTTTTTAAAAATCGAAGGAAAATGTTGCATTGTAATGGTTTAGCGCGGTAAACCTACGCTCGTGTTTTAATAACCCTTATTATACGTCCATTGCATAAACTACTATTTCCGAATATACTTTATGATATTAACTATAGCTTTTTCCTGTAGCTTATCCCACAGCAACTGAATATTACTGACATAAATAGTAACTAGCCTTTGTCATTCAGCGATAGAGTAGTAGTATAGTTCAGTACTTTCAGATTACCTTTATCTACATAAGCAATAAAACTATTTACTTCCTTTCAATATTATTTATTTATTTTATATTCGTTCAGTTATATGACTCCTATTCCGATTCAATTTTGTTTTGCTAAGCCTTTTCCTATGTTAGGTCAAGACGACACATTCTGTAGTTACACTGGCTGCAAGACTGGCCTTTAATATTCCCTTAACGGCTGTCGACGACAACTTTATGTGCTCTTCGAGTCATGTAGCAGTATCGAGTTTAAAGAATGAACACTCATCTCTGGTCTGACTACGGTAATAATAGAACTGTAAACTAGGTATTCGAACATAGCTATTATTTTAAATTACTATCTTTATTATTTTATTTGGGGTCGGCGTCCAAGATGCAGTTTCTACCTAGTTTGGGGACCACCATTTGTACAGACCTATTTGTAAAAGATAATTATGTAATAGCTCTAAAGCTATCACAATTAACAATTAAACTTATTCTTTCTTATTCTTCTTCTTTGGCCTCGCATTTTACCGTTACCCGGGGCTGGTTTTCCCAATCATGTGACGCCATTTACTCCTTAGTTACTATCTCTATTTTTCGTCATCTCAGAAATCACCTGTATATCTAGCCTATTTATCAACTTCCTCACTTTGCCTACATCGTTTCTTCGTAACCGAGCTTCTCCTTCTTTAAAATTCACTTAAATATACAATTATTCCAACCAGCACTTAAAAGGCACTTCATAATATTTCCCAACACAAAGTTCGTACACTGATTAGAGTCTTTGTTCACCGTTATGTGTATAGTTGAATCATTAAGATACTGCTACTCATAAATGAAAACTTATCATGAACTTATCGCATAGAAAGTTTATATCGATTTTCCAAACCGTGTTCTCTCATCAAGTGTAATAAGGCATAAGTTATATCGAAGGCGAGTTGTAAAATATCAAATTCCTTTTTTATAGGGATCGTAAAAATTGTCTTAAGTAATTTAAAAAGCGATGACATTTTTTTGTGTCAGCGAAAAGATTTTCAACTTTGAAGGTCTCATTAAAATTTTTGTTGCTAAGGTTTTTAGGCATTTTGGAGAGTTATATTTTTGGCTCAGTAGCAGTAATTTGGAAAGATAAATATTGCAGGCTATGTTGTGTTTGTTTAGCTTAGTCCATGGATGGGTACTCATTATTTTGTCATAGTAAAAATTTCAAATTCGTTCATTAGCAGGAAACGCATAGACTAAACCGCTAGATCTTGAAGCATAAAATGTTGCACTGAGGTACAACATTTTGTGCTTACCTAACAAAAGTGAGTACTGAAGAAGGATTTTTCAAAACTAAAGGATATAATGCATGCATGATTTTTTAAAGGAATATAATGCACTATGCAAGTTCTCTCTATGGCTCTCGGTTAACAGGTTTTCGAGGATATTCCCTGGCTTTATTCCACGTTAAACCATAATCAGACCCATTTTCAATAATTATGACAATCTCGTTACTGCATTTAGAAGTCCAAAACTCAGACAATGTCTTACCTTAGGAGATACCCGATAGGGTTACCCTCATAATTGGGTTGAAGAGGTCAGACGGTGCGGCGTTCGCCCTGCGTAAAATATTGATAGTCAACCGCATCTGATTTTACCGGAAACTTCCGGTGTATAGGCATAACTTTGTTTGGAAAAGTAAGTAAAATCGATACTGTTTGAAGCAAATTTTATTCTTGGGATGGGCTAAGATATATAAGATAGATAACTATTCTGGTAACTATAGCACTATTTTGTTAATAATAGTTCTGAAACCAAAATGAAACAAAAGTGAACCATCACACTTTAAACTAAATGAAAAGCGAGCCTCAATTCTGTAGAAAATTTACATATTTCACAATCGGTGAGTAACGTTCCCCTACGTAACATTATTTTCATAAAACCTGGCATTAGTTAAAAAACGAATCTAATCTAACACATAAAAATCAATGTTTGTTTGCTTGTTCGTGTGTTATGCGCTGCCATACCGTTCATTCGATTGCGATTCAACTTTGTCAATTTATTGTTTGAACTTACACGAAGGCAAAACATAACCTTTGCGCATGTGGTAGCAATCACAATTATTTCTTCTACAGCGCTGGGTACAAGGTTTGTACAATTTGCTATTATACCTACGCAGCTAGAATTACATCTACGGGCCTCGCCTAGTATTAAAACGCCACTCTACATGTCGCGTCATTCATTTTGAAAACTCAAATGTCAATCCATCCCATAGAACTGTGAAAAACGAAACGTCTTTATGTAAAAGAGAAACATAACCTAAGACTTCATGTTTTTAGTTTAATTTCAATATTTTTTAGCTTTCTGCTCAATTTAATTGAATTCAAACACTTTTCTTTATAACTGTACCTTCCTTTGTTTACATAGAATTTAGTAGATATTTTTTGAGTCGAGCACAATGGGACTAGACTAGAGCATAGCGTGACTAACCGTAAAAACTATTCTCCATCATCGTATAACAAAACGTTTCGGTGACTACACCATTCACCCGCTCCTCTATCTGTAAAGCCCTTACCCACGACCCATATATCTGAACCGTCAACGAATTCATTGTTTAAGGCCATTACTCTTAAGGGTTGTGCGCACCCAGCTTTATTGCAACCCCAGTGTTTTATCTACAGTGTGTGTACGGCTTTACTGTAGTTGGTGTCGAGTTTGATCCGTATGATGTTGGTTTGTTTGATTAAGTTGTTGAAGATTAGAAGGTTTCAAAACGGTGAAGTGATAAATACATCGCCAGGAAAATTGGGATGGACTGAAATTATGACTAATTTTCTGTTCCGTGTACTCGTATTTAGAACTAGACATTTATTTTCATAGATTTACATTTGAATATTCTAAAAAACAAAAATCAAGCCTGTATTTCTATACAAAGGGGAGAGGGAAAAAGGCTCATCGTGCATCAAAATATTCGTCCGTTCGTCGATGGCAATGGGAACGTGCCCAGAATGCTGGCAGCATTGCAACGTTGGATGGCAATGCTGATTCTCTGGCCGAAGAAAAGGCCAGCCCTCTAGTCACGTTAAGAGTTGTCGAGCTTTGTGCTAATGTCTCGAGAAATTCGATGCGCACTCGGATCCCATGGACCTTATGTCCAAACGAATGACTATGGAGTGAATGTATACTTATTCTAGAACCCAAAAAACTTTGTGCCGTTTGTATCATGGAAAGGAGGCCTAAATCCCAGCTGGGGGACCTTGCAGACTAATTTTATGAATCAATCAAGTAACGCGATAAGATACCCTTTGGCAAGGTAGGTAGGTGGGTGCTAGGTGTTAGATTTTCAGGTTTCTGAGGACCTGTAACAAGAAAATGTGGATGAAAATAGTGGTAGCGGAAGACCAAAAAAAATATGGATGAACTGTGTGACAGGTAATATGACTAGAAATGACTATTGAGATGCAAATAAAAATAGATGTGTGGATGGAAAAGAAATGGTGCGTTGACCCCAAACAAATACATATAAGCATAGGAGGATCAGGACAACTGCGAACTATCTTTAGAAGCGCGCCGAAAAAGTACAGTTCAGAAACATCGCTGATTCTGTGAATCTCTCCTAAATCTTATTTAAAAAAAAATTACTTATAAAAAAGATTACTAGATTTTCACGAACCTAAAAATAACTGTTAACTTTATATTACTTAGGTTCCTGGATTTTTATAAATAGAAGAAAACTAGGTGAGAGTTGACGCGATAGATGAAGTATTTATAGAGTTTTTCGACTTAGTTATTTTGGCCTATAAGCACTTATCTAAAAATAGATAAAAAATAATACATCGCTTTTTATTTAAAATAGTCCGAGTAGAAAAAAAAATTACGTCCGAAAAATAATGAGTTTTCTGAAAGGTGTCTTAAAAAAGTAATAGTAAAATTACTAAATACATGTTGTGGGTCGCGGATAAATTTGAAAGAGAGCCTGTGGCACAAGCAACTGAAGGAACACGGGTTGGTTTTGAGGGCTTATTACACTACACGGTATTCAGGGCACTAAACCCTAAGTTAGGGTGGTGTAATAACTGTTAGGGAGTTAGGGTGCCCAAAATATCGACCTTATTGGCACGGAGTGGTGGAGTGACCTGGTATTCAGGGCCCTGAATATCGTGTAGTGCAATAAGTCCTTTAGTCAGTAAAAGACTGACACGCCCTCCCGCTTCTCTGTAGCGTTACGTATAGTTCAAATGAACTATACGTAAGCCACGTTAATAAAATTAAAGGTAAATATAAATTAAAACTAAGAAAAGGATATAAATAACAGATTAAGTTCCGGCTTCGTACGACGTGGGCAGCTAGGAAGGTCCGGTTTCGTACGACGTGGGCAGCTATCACACAGCTAGGCAGCTGGACGGGCAGGAAGGCTTGGAAAACCCGAGGTAGGCTGTAGAGTAGGCTGCAGGACGACGTGGGTAGCTATCTCACAGCTAGGCAGCTGGACGGGCAGGAAGGCTTAGAATGCCCGAGGTAGGCTGTAGAGTAGGCTGCAGGACGACGTGGGTAGCTATCTCACAGCTAGGCAGCTGGACGGGCAGAAAGGATTGTGGTGGCCGGGCTGTGGCTTCGTATGCCGATCAAAAGAGCCCTTTAAAAATGAAGCGGTGTCCGACTAGGTCAATGAAATTTAGGTTTCACACTCAATATATATTATATTTATTGCACTTCAAAGATTTAAATACATTTACAGGCCGTATTTATTATAGTTTTCAAGAGTTTTTTTAGATACAATCCTATACTTCATAGTATTAACAGAAAAACGGACTCTAGCGTTCAGAGCAGATTCAAGACTAAAAAAGTGACACCCGTTTTTCTTCGTTCCGACATGTCTTCTCAATTTTAAATTCAAATATGAATTAAGAAATCATGAACGAATAAAAACGGTTTACAGAGGCGCAGTCTGCCGCTGCCCTTATAATGAAAAATATAATGTACAACGAGCTTAATAAGCTATAGAGAACGGTATCTTATGTCTATGGTTTAAGAAAATAAAATAATGACAATTACATGTCAGGTAAAAATGTCAGTATAAATTAATAAAATAGTTTTGGATGTTAAAACAAATCTTAAGCTTTTCAGGTGTTAAAGAATACATAAAATGGGATACTTGAGTTAATACAATTTCTAAAATTATAAGGATGAAATTTGAAAAATATATTATAAAACGTAAGTAAACTAAGACATGTGGAATGAACACCACATTTCCCCGAAACCCCAGAAAAATTTTCAAACTTAAGGAAAATTTTGAAGGTTGAAATATTAACCTTGATCTTTCACACAACATCTTTCATGCTTTCGTCAAACACTCTCATTCAATCACACGTAGGGGATATGGTTCACATTCAATGACGCATACTCCACAAGGAAATATTTAATTAGATAACGAAGGCTTATTTATTTTTTATAGGTGTCGTTACCCGCACCTGTTTGAAAACCCGAAGAAAAGAAAATTAAAATATTTAAGAGAGCCCACGCATTTGGCTTATTTTTAAAGAGTTACGGGACCGCTCTTTGCACATAAGGCTTTCGGAGTTGTGCACACCGCTCTAAAACACCTCATCTTTATTAAGTACAAGTGAGAAGAAGTTTAAGAATAAGATAAAAGATGTGTTAGTAATAAAATAATAAAATCTAGGAGGGCTTTTAAGTCTAGGAGGGGGAGGAGGGGGAGGGAACTCAAGTTAAAGAGGGACTCAAGTCTAGGAGGGGGAGGAGGGGGAGGAGGGGGAGGGAACTCAAGTTAAAGAGGGACTCAAGTCTAGGAGGGGGAGGAGGGGGAGGGAACTCAAGTTAAAGAGGGACTCAAGTCTAGGAGGGGGAGGAGGGGGAGGGAACTCAAGTCAAAGAGGGACTCGAACTTGGAGGGGGAGGAGGGGGAGGGACATATTTACAAGAGGGAAAAAAATATATATTTATAAGGCATTAGGGGCTTATTTAAAGAGTTGCCAACCGCTCTAAAAAAGGAAATAAAATAAAAAGAGGGGAATAAAGAAAATTGCCTAATAGGTTTGGTATACAAGTAAAGATATAAAAAAAAAAATTGGTGCTAGCAAAAGAAATGAAGAATGAGGTGATTGATGGCCTGAAATAGATACCAAAAGTTAGTTAACGTACTTGTGTAAGTATTGTTTTTGAATTTTGAGAAAGATCGAGCCCACGTTAAAAAAAAAAGTGTAGTAAAAAAAAAGTAGAGTGTGGGTGATGGGGTGAGTTCTAGAAGAAAGTTGGGCGCCAAACTGTAGCGTTACGTATAGTTCAAATGAACTATACGTAAGCCACGTTAATAAAATTAAAGGTAAATATAAATTAAAACTAAGAAAAGGATATAAATAACAGATTAAGTTCCGGCTTCGTACGACGTGGGCAGCTAGGAAGGTCCGGTTTCGTACGACGTGGGCAGCTATCTCACAGCTAGGCAGCTGGACGGGCAGGAAGGCTTGGAAAACCCGAGGTAGGCTGTAGAGTAGGCTGCAGGACGACGTGGGTAGCTATCTCACAGCTAGGCAGCTGGACGGGCAGAAAGGATTGTGGTGGCCGGGCTGTGGCTTCGTATGCCGATCAAAAGAGCCCTTTAAAAATGAAGCGGTGTCCGACTAGGTCAATGAAATTTAGGTTTCACACTCAATATATATTATATTTATTGCACTTCAAAGATTTAAATACATTTACAGGCCGTATTTATTATAGTTTTCAAGAGTTTTTTTAGATACAATCCTATACTTCATAGTATTAACAGAAAAACGGACTCTAGCGTTCAGAGCAGATTCAAGACTAAAAAAGTGACACCCGTTTTTCTTCGTTCCGACATGTCTTCTCAATTTTAAATTCAAATATGAATTAAGAAATCATGAACGAATAAAAACGGTTTACAGAGGCGCAGTCTGCCGCTGCCCTTATAATGAAAAATATAATGTACAACGAGCTTAATAAGCTATAGAGAACGGTATCTTATGTCTATGGTTTAAGAAAATAAAATAATGACAATTACATGTCAGGTAAAAATGTCAGTATAAATTAATAAAATAGTTTTGGATGTTAAAACAAATCTTAAGCTTTTCAGGTGTTAAAGAATACATAAAATGGGATACTTGAGTTAATACAATTTCTAAAATTATAAGGATGAAATTTGAAAAATATATTATAAAACGTAAGTAAACTAAGACATGTGGAATGAACACCACATCTCTCAGAGCGTCATTGGATGGCTTCACAAATAAAATAAAAACAAAAAAGGGACCTACTGAAATGCTAGAGATATGCAAGGGCCTAGACTAGGGTTCACCAATAACTTTCATAAGGGGTCCTTTTTTAGGGTTCCGTACCCAAAGGTTAAAAACGGGACCCTATTACTAAGACTCCACTGTCCGTCTGTCTGTCTGTCTATCTGTCTTTCACCAGGCTGATGCATCTCATGAAATTTGCGTAGATGATGTACTCTGATGTATTCTGTTGCCGCTATAATACCAAATACTAAAAACAGAATAAAGTAAATATTTAAATGGGGGCTCCCATACAACAAACGTGATTTTTTTTTCCGTTTTTTGCGTTAATGGCACGAACCCTTCGTGCGTGAGTCCGACTCGCACTTGGCCGGTTTTTTCCCTGAACCCCTCCCCTGAATTTACATCGTCACGTGTATTTTCAATGTTAAAATAAAAAATAAAAATAAGATACAATATCAATGAAGATTATGATAAGGTTATTTGTTCGCTGTCAAATCAACGGCGGTAAAGAAAATGCGCGGGATAAATTATTAAATTACGAACTCAAGTAACACAAGTAAATTATATTGTACTATTTACTTAAGGTACACCCAAAATAGATTGGTAGTCCGGATCCGGACCGCGGTCCGCCAATTTTGGTGGCCCCTGGCTTAAAGTCACCGCCAGATTACAAAAAACTGTTTTGCTTTAGAAGTCGGTTTTAACGACATGATAAATGAAAGTGTGTATAATAAATAAAACGTTTTGCAGTCAACTTGTACAATAGTAGGTAATATAATACACCTACAACGCAAAAAAATAGAAAACACATTCATCTAACCTGTCACTCCAATAAAAAATAACCTACCTACTAAACAAAATGGATATTGGTCTGGAAATACCGCTAGTCTACTCTCAAAGGAACCATGAACAAAAAGCTAGTACGGTAGTAAAATATGTATTGTTCTTCAAGTTGTAAATCCCTGAAGGTAAATAAATGGCGTATTTGTTGTTGTACATACGTATTTCGTAATTTTGTTTAGTATTTTCACGTCAGGTGAAAAGTCAAAGACATCTTCCCACGCTTTGCCGCTAAGCTAAGCGGGTGGGAGCAAAATGCTTTTAAGCGTTAATAACTTCGTTATATTGCCTTCAGTTATCCGTATGCTTAAGTTAATGGCGGTATTACCTTACAATCGCTCATTTTGCGGCTCTGTTGATATTATATAATGGTTAAAAGAGATTTTTAGTGATAATAGTTTAAAATGTGCAGTAAAATCATGGCAGTCAGCCTTGCAAACTTGAGAGAGCTTCTACTGGTATCATAGAAATTTAAGATAGAACCATCTTGTTAGTGTCCCACTGCAACGCAAAGGCCTCTTCTCATACAGAGAAGGCATTAATCACCAAGCTTGCTTAAGTTTTCCCTAGTCGACGGCACGAACAATTTTTTGCGCGTGGTTAAAATACATGCTATCTCATCCGACGACACGTGCGAAAGAGATAGATGCTATGATGGGCAGTAAGAAGCTAGTTCGCGTACGAATCCAAACTTTTGCAAATTTGTAGCAAAATGTATGATGATTTAGGGCGAAAACGGCTGCGTGATGTTTTATAAACAGACCTTTGGGAGTATGGATATCATGAAAAAAATACTAAATTTATGTTTTGCAATTTTCCTTCTATATGTTATTTATTTTCGCCCAAAGATGCGTTAAAATTTGTGTTGAAATATAGAACTTTCGACGCTCATATTTTCAAATATATGTATTTTTTTTACTTTTTTGTTTTCATACAGGGCTAGATTATGATGAGACAGATTAATATCATTTTTTTTTAACATACACCGTCAACCAGTGGAGTAATAGCCAGACTACGTTTGTATGGAAGAATGATCGACTTGGGCAGCCTTAAGGCGGGTTGTTGATTCCAAACTCCGCACGATATTTTCCTTTACCGATGTCAGCGACTTTTATAGGTAAATAATTTTTGTCTTTCCCAAGCAACTTCTTAATCAGACGTTCAATAATTTAACCAAAAGACTGTTTTACCAAAACACTATTAGCCTAGAAAAGATATCGGCGGCCTCCCATCCTCATCCATTTTGCTTCTGATTAAATTATTTATGAGCTCCAAAATATCGGCTTTCACGGAAATTCCCAGGAGCCTGGTTGTTTTGCAACAAATATATGTATAGAAGGAAAATTCCTTACTTCGGAACACGAAGAAGTAAATGTTTTATCATAAATGAATATCCCGCTATTTCGTATTTCTAATATATTTTTCTGGAACGATTCTGGGAATATTTTTTCTTGGTACTTTGTGAGATTGGCATTGCTATTTAGTTCCGTATTAAGCTTCTGTAGGTGTCAGAATACTTAATGTTATGAACGCTTGAGTACAATTATTTTTATTTCTTTTATGTATATCAACATCTTCCTGCCCTTACCCAAGTTACTTGGGGTCGGCGCAACACGTTTGCTTCTTCCATACCGTCCTGTCCCCCGTCACTTTATTACTGACTCCCTTTTCTTTCATATCACTTCTCACACAGTCCATCCATCTTTTCTTTGGCCTTCCTCTCCCTCTCCATCCATTCACATTTATATTCATAACTCTTTTAGTAACATGCGTTTCATCCCTACTCATCACATGACCATACCAGGACAAACGGTTTCCTTTCAACTTTTCTGCCACTGGCGCCACTTTCAAACTGCCTCTAATATACTCATTTCTCACTTTATCCAATCTCGTCACGCCGCACATCCATCTCAACATTCTCATCTCTTCTACATGCAATCTCCTTTCATCCATCTTTTTTACAGCCCAACATTTCGATTCATACAGTATCTCTTTTATGTATAAATCCCTTAAAAAATAGAAAAGCTAAAAAAATCTGAAATGGTATCTAGTGTAGCATGAGAGGAGGCAACTTAAACGATGTGGTAAGTCTTGGTAAACGAAGAAAAATAAAAAAAAGAATAAAGCTTATTTAGCAACATTACATGATACACGCTCGGTGTACAGAAATAACAATAAAAACCGGCCAAGTGCGAGTCGGACTCGCACACGAAGGGTTCCGTACTATTATCGCAAAACACTGCAAAAAAAATCACGTTTGTTGTATGGGAGCCCCCCTTAATTTATTTTATTTTAATTTAATAATTATTATTTTTTGAAGAGAATATACAACTAAATATTCTGTGAATATTTCAAGCGTCTACCTGTTGCCGTTATTAATATCGAGCAAAAAACGGCAAAAATATCACGTTTGTTGTATGGGAGCCCCCCTTAAATATTAATTTTATACTGTTTTTAGTATTTGTTGTTATAGCGGCAACAGGAATACATCATCTGTGAAAATTTCAACTGTCTAACTATCACGGTTCATGAGATACAGCCTGGTGACAGACAGACAGACAGACAGACAGACAGACAGACGGACAGCGAAGTCTCAGTAATAGGGTCCCGTTTTTACCCTTTGGGTACGGAACCCTAAAAATGATATGCGCAAAAACTTATGTATTATAGGTACCATACTATAGAACTTGCCCATTATGCACTGCAACTAAAGAGTGAAAAAAAAGTTAATATAAAATCAAAAAAACCCGACTGCTTAAAAAGCGAACTAAAAAGACGTAAACAAGAAAAAAAGCATGCTGTTCAGTCGGAGGATACATATTCGCGAGCTGGCTGAACAAAACCAGATTTTAATGCAGTCAGTAACACTCGCAGGGTTAAGACAAATCGATTGACGTATGAATCATCAAAATCGGCCAACGCGTTGGGTCTCTAGAACGCCACATATGAACAAACATACATACATACATAGACTGATAAACACATTACCTTCCTTCGGCAGTTGGGTAAAAATAAAAACGTTTTACAAAAAAATACAACCGACTTCCAAAAAACACTATCAAGTGAAAATTAACTTTAATTTCGGCAGTCGGTGTTATAAAACGAGAAAGCAAAAACAGGAACTATATACTATAATGCTCAAACTGGTGCCAGAATAGATTACTCAAATAACATGAAACTTGAACATAGCCGGTGGAATGAGAGTGTACCAGGGTGGACTGTATACATCTGCTTACCCCTTTCGAGCTTATCGACGTGATGTTATGAAATGGTGTAAATACTAATCAAGCATGCGATTGCAGCAATCCCGAGAGACTGGTCGTCGTTGATTGAAGATTTCTGTTGTATATCTCAGAAGTTCTTTATCAGATCTTCACCCAATATAAATAGGACCAAAGAATTTTCAAAATCGCTTAACAATTGGAGAGATATCGGTGAACACACACGAAAAAAATCCAAACGTATAGTCGAACATAGAACCTCCTCCTTTTAGAAAAGTCGGTTAAAAATCAAAGTGTGTGCCAACGTCTGCACCGAATAATTCAATTTCAGCGACATGTCAGGGAGACCGATGCTGTCTGACTTTGGTTTTCCAAAACACCTTTAAAAGGATGAATGACTGGTAATATATGTAGGTAGAGGGATCTGATGATCAAAAAGATAATCTTGTGAGAAGTTGTAGCATCAGAAAAACAATTTAAAAATCCAATACCCCTTAAGTTCCCATCGTGTGCACCCCTTTTACGACCAAACCACCTTCTACTCGAATGGCTGCCGTATGTCTTAAGATGCGCCGCTCATGCAACCGTCAAATGCGATTTTATCTGCATTAAACTTAAGACCACGAACGCGAACACTTTAAAGTTGGGGAGAAATAATAAAAGTTTCTCTCACAAGCTAGGAAAACCTGCAAAGCTACGTATCTATTGAATTTTGGACGAGAAGCGGAATAAAATAATGAACCATTACCAGAACTGTTTGTGAAAAAGTAATTGTGTAAAATCTGGAAGGAGGAAAATATCTAGGTCGAGGTGCATTTTTAATTTAAAAGTTTATTTTCTATTGTCTCGCCAGACGTTGTTAAAACAACTTCCAACTTAAATCAATGTTTAGCATAACCTTTCAGCAGTTTGAATGAAACAAGTTCTTTGGTGACAGGTTTAATTTATTTCAGAGCGGTTACATTTTAAGTGCAGAATGTAATACAAAGATTGAAATAACGAAACCGCAGTAGATCAAGTAACTCCCGAAAGGGCTCATGTCGTATGAAAACTGTGAAGAACTTTCATTTTCTTCTTTTACTTATTGCTTGAGTGTCCTTTCTAAGTGAACACATCACACAACATTGATTGTTGCAAAGATTTAAAAAACCAGATGAAATACTAGACGACTAGTACTTGAGGTTGCAATCTTTTTTAACCTACTTCATAAAGGAGGAGGTTATCAATTCGACTGTTTTTTTTATGTGTGTCACCTCAGAACTTTTTACTAGATGATCCGATTTTGATGTTTTTTTTTTTTTGAAACCTGGTGCTTTTCATGTGGTCTCATTTAAATTTGGTAACGAGCTGATGATGAGCTACGGATATATACAACAGAACTCTTCGATAAACAACGGCAAAACTCTCGAGATTGCTGCAATCGCATATCTGTTTATTATTTACGCCATTTCATAGCATAACATCACGCCGATATGCTGTATACTTTAAACAGGTATGCATATCCAGGATGAACTGTTACATCTGTGTACAGTTCATCCTGGTACACTCTTATTTAATTTTTTACTATCAAGTTTTATGTTATTCGTGTAATCGATTCTAGCATAACTTTGTATATGTACTACCTTACCATAGAACTTGCTCATTAGGTACCAGAACTAAAGTGAAAATAAAATCTTTTTTACAATAAAATACAACCGACTTCCAAAAAAAATACTTCAATTTCGGAAATGGTTTTCAGAACAAAAACAGGAATACCGACTTACTCCTCGTACGCTATGTTTCTCTTCCTATCTCGTACGCTACATTTCTCTGAATAGCGGTCACACTTAGGAATATGGCTACTTATTGGAAGGTTCACTGTATACAACTTTTATTAAACTTTAGAAAATAGATAGAAATCTAATCTTCGTTAGGTCTTCATTACTGAACAGTACTGGACTTCATCAGCATCATCATATCAGCCGAAAGACGTCCACTGCTGGACACAGGCCTCACCCAAGCGTCGCCACATTGACCGGTTCCGTGCGTCTCGTAACCAGGGGTTCCCTGCAACCTTCACCAGGTCATCCGTCCTCCTAGTGGTAGGCCTTCCAACGCAACGTCTTACGGTTTGCGGTCGCCACTCCAGTAATACTCGACTTACTACAAGTCCTTAAAACTCTTCAACACGCAAGATTTTAGCCTAGTTCATAATGATATAGAACCAAGGTGTACAGACAGACGAACAGCAAACCAGTTAATGTTAATTAAAGCAAATTGTTGATATCTTGAAGAGAACCAATTCGTGCTGTAACAATCAGTAACAAATTAACTTGGCAACATTGTAGATATTGACGTAAAATTATTGGTACTAAATATTATTATTATTGCGATTCCAATTAAGATTGGAAGAGGGTTCCGTATAATTAAACGGATCTGAAATACGTGGAAGTTACTACCTACCTAATATGTAAATGCAAATTGGGGCCTTTGAACGGTATAAAATAATATTATTTATTGTGTTGCTGTTTTGGGTAACTACAGGTAACAGAAAAACTTATAAATAATATTCGTTGGAGAGCAGACCTAATGTAGGGTCTGGTTTGAATTACTAAGGTGTAGGTAAAATTTAGACAACTTTACACCGCAAATCCCCTTCTCTCTTCTCTTTGCTTTGAAACTGTACGAGGACTTTGAAAGATGCGTGGATGTGTGGTGAACTCTGCTTCATAAAAAAAAATCTAAAAACCCGACTGCTTAAAAAGCAAACTAAAAAGACGTAAACAAGAAGAAAATCATGCTGTGCAGTCGGAGGATACATATTCGCGAGCTGGCGGACCAAAACCAACCAAAGATTTTTTTAATTAACTTTTTTTATTTACAACTTTTTAGTTATTTTTTTTAGACTTTTTTTTCCCTACAAAATGGCGCCCAAAAGCCGCCATTTTTTTATTTTCCAATTTGAATGTAGCCAGTGACACTCGCAGGATTAAGACGAATCGATTGACGTAAAAATCATCAAAATCGGCCAACGCGTTTGGTCTCTAGAACGCCACATAGGAACAAACATACATACATACATACATAGACTGATAAACATATTACCTTCCTTCGGCAGTCGGGTAAAAACGTGTAGCTCGACACATTCACGTGGTTCTCTAGTCGTTTGATTGGTATGTACAAAAGCGCGGCTCCGTTAATTCTTTTTACATCAGTGCTGCACTGTGTGAGGATAGGAAAATAAAATTACACCATTGGTAGATATCGCACACATCCCTCGCTACGCATGCTCGGATATCTTATTCTCCCTAAGAGTCAGAATATCGAGTTCAAAATCTGAGTACAGCTCAGTAAACCAGACTTAAAAGCTCCACAATGCGATCCCACACCTCTGAAACCACAATCACAAACGCAAAGCGATGAACACACCCACCACAATGAATAATGTATCCAGTCTCCATGCTACTCATATCATATTCAAGCGAACTCTTTGATTGAGATAACACCCCGTGATTGCGTTAGATATTCCACACTGCCGTCCTGTTGCTAGAGTGTCACTATACGACATTTAGCCGATTTTGAGTTTTGAATACCTCCGTAATAAGCAAAAAATTCTCCGTCGATCTGACTAAGCAATATTTTTCTACGAGCCATAGAAGCCGGATAAAAAATAAAAAGCGGCCAAGTGCTAGTCGGACTCGCGCACGAAGGTTTCCGTACCATTATTACAAAAAACGGCAATAATATCACGATTGTTGTATGGGAGCCCGACTTAAATATTTATTTTATTCTGTTTTTAGCATTCGTTGCGGCAATAGAAATACATCATCTGTGAACATTTCAACTGTCTAGCTATAACGGTTCATGAGATACAGTCTGGTGACAGACAGACAGACGGACCGCGGCGTCTTTGTAATAGGGTCCCGTTTTTACCCTTTGGGTACGGAACCCTAAAAACGCTCCAAATACTAGGAGTACTGTTCTCATCTCTGGGACGGATCAGCCAAATATCAGCTTGATGCACTAGAGTCGATTGAAAAGCGGGCCAAGAAGCTCATCAGCGATGAGGCACTGGTTAAGTCAAAGCTCCAGAGCCTTGAACATCGTCGCCGAGTTGCCAGCTTGTCGGTTTTTTATCGGTTACATTTCGGGGAGTGTGCGATGGAATTGCATGATCTAATTCCGCCCAGCCCGTTTCATCATCGAACTACCAGACGTACGGCGAAGCGCCATCGGTACATGGTGGACATCCCACCCATACGCACTAAACGTTTTGAGAATACTTTTATTATGCGTACAGCTAAGGAGTGGAATTCCCTGCCGGAGTCTGTGTTTCCCGATAGCTACAATCTAGGGGTCTTTAAATCAAGAGTGAATAGGTTACTACTAGGCAAGCGTGCTCCATCGTAGACCACATCTTCGCTTACCATCAGGTGAGATAGTGGTCAAGCGCGTGCCTATAATAGATAAAAAAAAAAAAAAAAAAAATTGCTATGTTTACAAACCTATTTTTGATTAGATTAAATAATTGATTTAAACTATTAATGGGCCTATATTAAAGTGTGCATTTAGATTTATTTTTTGAGACCGGAACCTTTCGCATTTGAATTAAAATTGATTAACAGCATCGATTTTAATTATATCGTTTTTGTTTAATTAGAAGTGTATTGGAAAGTTATGGGGGAGGCCTTTGCCTAGCAGTGAATAAATTAATATAGTATAAACAACAAAAAATACTTAAAATATGATTTTGTCAGATAGTGACACTAGCTGACGGCAGCACTTCAGTTTCAACAAAGGTTTATTTTAATTGTAAAGTTGGGTTTGGAGATAAGGCAAAGCGGGTACTGCCTTTGAAACTAGGTTAAGTTAGCATGTAGATGCTGTTTTCTTTAATCTTGGAAGTTTTTGACTGTCTGGGTTTAAGATCTGGCTGGAATTCGGATGGGTTTTTACGGTTTATACATATGGATGGGGATTTGTCTCCTAGAGATGTGCCATAACCGGTGATGCAAAGAGAGGGTCCCAGGGTGGAAATTTAAGAGGTCACGGTGCTGGCGGTGCTCTACGTGCTGATAGTGATAGTTCTGACGGTGGTTTTAGTGACGTAAAAGTTCCACACTTCCGGGTCTTTCTCCCAAAAGTCCAGGCGCCTATAGAAGGTTAAAAAAAAACGGTCATAAATATCGTTGCGAGGCCGTTATTTACCGAGGAAAGACGACGGAACTTTGAGTTAAGAACTTCATTTTGCAGATGCATGTGTAGGTGGACTGTTGTTATTACCAGTAAAACGATGCTGCTTTTTAAACTGATCCTGTATTGGTCATAGACACTCAGGCAAATAGATAGAGAGGTATTAACGCGTATCCCAAATACACTAAAAAAGAAGAAAATTCATCATCATATCATCATTTTGATATGGTGAAAGTATCGATACAAATACTTCAGTAAACATAATTACACCTCTTTACTATAAAAATTGAAAACTCCACTAAAATCGTTACTAGAATCAACGATACTCCTCAATCTTTCTCCAATCAGTGGATTACCGGCCACCTCGCAGTGCAGTGATAAGCTCATGACGTAACACTAGTGTTGATTTCCGTGATCCGTCCGTGTCGGATCCGGCCATGTTTGTCCACCACTCACTTTTATTGGATCCGCTTTCGGCCGCGGATATTACGCGGTAGCGGTAACTAGATCGTGAAATATTCGGATATTGTTTGTCTAGTTATTTTATGAGCAGAACTTTTGAAGTTTTCGTCTTTCGGCTTTTGGCGATGGTTCGGCCTAATGTACTGGCTGATTCAGTTATGTAGTTCCTTTATTGAAGTCTCAGAACTCTGAATATGATTTCCATTTGCATTGGAGTTGTAAGTAGGTCAGACGTGTGATGTGAATCTAGGAATGGCGTTGTATTTCTCGAGTTTGGTCAAGTTTTGTGTTTTATCGCGTTGAGATAAAATTGTGTGGTTCTGCAGTGTTATTTATTTGAGGAATGAAGCAATATTTTTAGAATGTAGTGATTTTATCTTGAATTGTAAAATTGAGATATTGACAAGGTTTATTTTCAGAGATATGATTGGTGATATTGTAAAAATAAAGAACTTACTATAACTTCTGTAACTGAATTTTGAAGGTCTACAAACTGATTTATCGAGTGACTTCGATCAGCATCATCATTCTTCTAGTATCGTAATATATTTCGGGTCTTCTTCGTAAGTTTTTCCTTACACACAGCCATCTTTATCATCCCGCTTCTTCATCCGTCACTTGCCCCAGTTTTCATTGATTCAGCATCACCCATTCGACACCGGCTATCGCTAAAAACAGCGCTGTGGCTCTGTCTTGCACGCATTATGCTGAGCGATGACCGTTTGGTTGTGACGCATACTCTGTATTTGTATTTAAGTTCGTGCCTGGCGCAAATAAAAGATATTTTTCACCTTTCTTTTCTTACTCTCATTAGTGTTCATACTTTTTATAGATAATAAAGAAAAGATGAGTGGTCTGTGTTAAAGATGATAAAATACAATTACTTTCCCACAATATTTTCTTACAGCTTTACATTCATACTAACACATTATCATTCAAAACACGACGAAGTTGTGATCATCAAACACGACGAAGTTGTGATTATCAAACACGACGAAGGCATAAAGTTACGACGTAATTAACAGTACGCAGCACATTCGCATCGTAGGATATACGCCTGGTAGCAAATACGAATACGCTTTGTAGCAAAATGCCTACGGATCTATCTACCGGTACCGACGGGTGTTTATCTCTGCATTGGTTTGAATTCAACATGAACAAGGTAGCCAGCTGCATGGTTGTTAATTTATGGCTCTGATTAGGTATTGCAGACACATTGCTGGACTTGCCGATTCCTATTGCCAGCTTTTCCAACTACTACTACTAAGCTACTGAATTTTGGTCAACGTTTTTAAAAGATATTTTCATATTATTATTTCTATTTCTTGCTATTAGATATTCTATTGCCAGATTTTAACAGCTAGAATATTTGATGTTTTGGTAGCATGTTGCTGAATTGCCTAGCTATTACTTGGAGATGTTCAAAGCATATAATAAAAAAAACCGGCAAGTGCGAGTCGGACCCGCGCACGAAGGGTTCCGTACCATGTTCGCAAAAAACGGCAAAAAATCACGTTTGTTGTATGGGAGTATCCCCACTTAAATATTTATTATACTCTGTTTTTAGTATTTTTTCTTATAGCGGCAACAGAAATACATCATCTGTGAAAATTTCTACTGTCTAGCTATCACGTTTCATGAGAAACAGCCTGGTGACAGTCGGACAGACAGACAGATGGATCGTGGAGTCTTAGTAATAAGGGACCGATTTTACCCTTTGGGTACGGAACCCTAAAGATTATGTTGACAATGGCAATGTTGAAAAAAAATATTTAACATAATTGAGACAAAATAATGAATTAAGTAACTAATACAATAAAGTATATTCTATAATTAAAACAAAAAAAAAATCTCGTGTGTACAAACAACTAGCTCTGAAAACATTAATCGACAGTATTTATAAGCTCATAAACATTTTACACGCACAAGAAATTCATTTTAATCTCAAGAAGAACATTCAAAGCATGTAACAGCTGTTTTTCTTAACATTTAGGTCGTAAAAGTAGTCTAGATGGAACATAAAGTTGTTCACAAACATGTGTGGACAAACTAATAGCTTTTTATTTTCTCACACTTTATGTTTAGCACCTAAAAATAAATACATTTTTGAAGCTGGTAGTACCTAATATGACGGCCTGGATTTTTTCTGGCGTAGCTTCAAAATTCGAATTCTAAATAATTTTATTTAAATGAACCTATTTCCAGCAAAAATCTACAGTTTTTCTATCTCACGACAGCGGGTTGGTCTTAGTCATGTGTGTAGATGCATATACACATTGTTTCTGTGTGCGTAAGTGATACTGAACGCTCCCTAGCTTACGCACACATAAACAAAATGCATGTGGAATGTGCATCTATACACACGACTAAGACCAAACCGCCGCGCCGTCTTGAAATAGAAAAACTGTACTAAACTTATTTGTAAAGGCGATTAGTTAAAAAAAACCGGCCAAGTGCGAGTCGGACTCGCGCACGAACGTTCCGTACCATTATCGCAAAAAACGGCAAACAAACACGTTTTTTGTATCTAGGAGCCATAAATATTTGTAGGGACGACTGTGTAATTGTCAGGAAAAGCCATTATTGCATGGGTTCTTTCGGGCTAGATGTTAAGCAAACCAACTTCTTTGCTTGTATGTAGGCTCACAATGTAACTGATCACGTTATGTATTGGCGAATAACTTAAACGACATTCCACTATGACACGTAGTTTGATCTACACGAACAATCGGTAACTCTCACTGTTTTTCTCCTCAGGTTTTTATCACGAATCCACAACTCAATCCAACCCGCCATATCTCTCTCGATCCTTGTGTCATCCCCTGTTGTTCGCGCCATAAACTAATGTCAAGTGTTAACGTCAAGTTGCCAACTGTCAAAGTCATTTGAAACCATAGCGCTCTTCAGAACGATATCTTAGAAATGCCGACATATTTATTTTATTCTGTTTTTAGTGTTTGTTGATATAGCGGCAATAGAAATACAACTTCTGTGAATATTTCAACTGTCTAGCTATCATGGACCATGAGATACAGCTTAGTGACAGACAGACAGACAGACGGACCGCGGAGTCTTAGTAATAGGGTCCTGTTTTTACCCTTTGGGTACGGCACCCTAAAAACAAGCGTTTTGGAGAAAACTTATGCTACCGGTAATTTTTATTTAGGACGCTTGGAGCCCCAGATGACCACCACTTCTCTGTCCAGTGATGGTAATCAGCAATCAGACAATTCCCTAATGTATTCTTCAACAGGAAATGCGCCAGCAAAAAATAAATGCTATTTAGCTCGTATGCTTGTCAACATCTGTTAAACATTTTCAGCCTTATTTATAAAAGTTTTATACAATAATAATTTTTAGAAACACTGATTTGTAAATTAAAAAACTCTTTGGAAAATTCGAATTTGCTAAATTGGTACTTAAACTAATATTTTTATAAATTGTAATCTATATTAACGGATAAACGAATATAATGATTATTGTATCAATGATGTGCATACACAATTAATCCGTAATAGTAATATACCCCTAACATTCCAAACTTATCATATTTCCCACTTCTTAAACCGAGTTACCTCCTAAAAAAAACTAATTAACGAGCTACATACATCAGGAAAGACGAAGGCAACACCGAGGCCGCGATCGCCGAGTATCCAATCAAAGTTTATTGTGTCTGCCCCAGATGCGAATAGGTACTCTTTGTACAAGTACCCTAAGATCCCACTGCGAAAATCCGTAGGTAATTTTGTTTTTGGTTAAACTTAATTTTCATGAATGATATTTCATAGTTGAATACATTGTTCCCAATATACAAGTTTTTCAGGTGAATCCTACGCCAAATCAAAGAAAGTGGTGAAGAAAAAAAACAAATAAGGTTGCCAGCACTCAGTTAGCCGCCATCAGTGGATTGTCAGTTTAACTGCAAAACCTGGTACGCACCCACTATACAGGACAAAATCCCTGTGAAGGAAAAATTAAATAAAAATTATTTGCGAGCTGGCTGACCAAAACCGGATGAATCTTCCGACTGCACAGCATGATTTTCTTCAAGTTTACTTCTTTTTAGTTCGCTATTTAAGCAGTCGGGTTTTTTGATTCTTTTAATTAACTTGTTTTATTTACAACTCTTTTGTTACTTTTTTTTAGAATGGGGTACATTTAAACATATAAGTGCTACATATTTTTGAAATCAACTCTCAAAACTCTTTATTTTGATACCCCACAAGATGGGTTTAAAATATTTCCCCTACAAAATGGCGGCCAAAATCCGCCATTTTTTTCATTGTCAATTTTAATGTAGCCAGTGACACTCGCAGGGTCAAGACAAATCGATTGACGTGAGAATCATCAAAATCGGCCAACGCGTTTGGTCTCTAGAACGCCACTTAGGAACAAACATACATACAAACATAGACTGATAAACACATTACCCTCCTTCGGCAGTCGGGTAAAAAAAACGAAAATATACGAAAACTGCAACAGGTAACCCCGCAGTAATCTATTCTGCTAACAAATATAATTCATAGAAATTTAAAAATACCTTACCTGTAGATTATTGCAGTGGGATCTCACACTATTCGTACAAGTTAGAGCACTCCCTTTAGTATGCTGAAGATGTTCTCACTTTTACATCCTGTTTCCATCGTTAGTACTGAGTATTCTAAGTAGGTAGCTAGTGGAAATCGTGGAAAAGTTCATTAATGTTGTGAGGGTATTCGAAGGACAATGCTTATCCTTCTGAGACGTTTTCACTGAAAAAAATAATTGAGGCTTGCGAACTGTTTTTCATACTAGCAGCTAAAACAGGATTTTGCTATTTGGTAATTAGTTTTGAATTATTTTAATTAATATAACAACGAAAGAACTAGAGTTTTTTTTTAATGCTCTAATCACTAAAGTTACTTTAAAGTTACAAAATATCATCATCATTTCGCCCAAAAGACGTCCACTGCTGGGCATAGGCCTCCCCCAAGCGTCGCCACACAGATCGATCCTGTGCGATTCGCATCCACCGGACTCCCGCATTACAAAATATGTTCTGTTTTAATTAACCAAAAAAGTTTTGTAAAATTTTAAGCAAACATTGGTTATTGAAAAATAAACTTTAATTAATTAATACGAAACTAGTTTGTTGCTAGTAAGAAAAAAGTTCGCTAGTCACAATTTTTTTATTTTATGTTCTTGTTATTTTAAAGCAGAGATATAGTGTTATAAAATTCCTGGTAGTGTGGTACAAGAATATCATACTTCAGTATATAATTAAGTCCTAATATAGGTACTTATTGATTTCTCTCTCAAGTTTGTGAAAATATCGATACTCTGAAATTCTTACAGGTAAATAAATCAGTTGTCAACAAAAGAGGAAACTCAGTGCCGCTTTGGGATTTCGAAGAATTACTTAAATAGGTGACCTTTATTGGAAAAAAGTAAATTCCTTTTACAGAATACAGCGATATTGTTGAGTAAACAGATTTTTTATCATTTTATAAATACAGCGGGATTTATAGACGACGTATATCTACCTATTTTGTTTTTTTTACTTATGATGAGCCTACTTTTGACTCTGATTTCACATGATAGTAGATAAAAAGATTTTTATTCACTCTTGCTTTGAAGTTTACTGGGAGGTATAAAACATAGATGCTGGCAGAGAGTTCCACGCTTTGTCTGTGCGCATAATGTTTTTTTAACAAGCATAAACCGGTATGTTAAATTTGCTCTTCGCCATTGGTACAGAAATAGTACCACTGTGCACGAACATCAGACCTGACGCACAGTGCCTATACCGCGCAATGATTTGTCCAATTAGCTCATTGGAAGTGCATAGCAGTGCACTAAATGCAGTGGATTGCACCAATCACAGCTCCGTGCGTTACGTGTCGGGTCATAATGTGATCCTTTGGTTGTGAAACTGAGTACGTTGGTGAGGCAAATATACGTTATTAAGGTGTTTGAGATAATTTTGATGGAAGGTACTTTTTGTGGAATTAGAAAGGCAGGATTTGGATCGAAGGCTCATAAGTTTAATACAGTCATATAATAACGTCTGTTTTCTTCAGAGGGTTGAGGCAGAGGTAGGTTTTTTGTATGTTTTTTACGCGATTACTCACGCAAATATGGACTGATTTTGAAAATATTTTTTTGTTAAAAGTATATACTCTGGAAGTGGTCTCTTTGTCACCAAGTCAGGATCTGATGAGGAGATCAATGGAAATCGAGGGAACTCCTCAAATTTTATAAGCACACATATACTGATTTTGGTGCTTTCATCAAAATAGCAAACATTTGCATTCAGAAAGTATCATTTGGTGAAGTGGAACTGATGAAGAAGATCGTAGATCTACTGGAAGTACTGGATTTTTTCAATGACAAGTTATTGTTTTTGTGAATAAGATATCTCGAATAGTTAAATGACTGTGAAATTCAAATAAATGGTTCTAATGAAAATGCAAACCATCGATCTGATCTGGTGATGAAGCCGGAAGGTAGGCACCGGAACTCCGTAATAAAACAATATATCCTAGTCGTGTCGTGTCGTGTCGTGCTTGTTAGAATTGTTATGAGAAGCCCACAAGCTATAAATGATTTTCATGGCAATATAACGTACCAAAACTAAAAAGAAAAATATTTTTAACAAAAACTTTAAACCAACTTTCAAAACTAAACACTACACAGTGAAAAATATCTTTCTTTTCGGAAAATCGGTATCAATAAAGAAAAAAATAGGTACCAAAGAACTTCCGAAATTAAAGTTATTTTCACTCTGTAGTGTTTTATTTTGGAATATTTTTACAATTCGATTTATACCAAAAAACGGTCTAAGTCTTTCGCAGATAGGTGCGATGCCCGATGAAGCGGAAACGCATTTAAAAAATTTGCTCTACAGAATGAACAATTCCTATGAAAAAGCGTCGACGCATCGATGTCACATCGCATCTAATTGTGAATTTAACTAACACAGTTTCCATAAACATTACCCTCCGACTGGCAAAGTCGGGTAAAAAAACCACCGACAACTGTGCACTATGCGCCTCATGCATCAGTTTATATTAGATACCGAACTCAAAGGGACATGTTCCGAATAATTCAACAAAAACTGCATCTCTATTTCACGAATTTCCACGCAATCCAGTTTTGACGCGGATATTGAAATAAAATATAAACACAAGTTGTGATATTTTGCCACAATATTGCATTTCGCACGGACCCGAGCGTGGCGTGGCTGCAATTTCTCTATTCATATGAACTTTGGAGGATAGCATACGAGTATTATATTCACACATGTGCTAACAATATGAAATGTTTTGGTAAAAAATGTTGTTGTTTTTAGACAGTCATTATGAAACTGTTTAATGATAAGCGTTTTGGTGATTTGTTTTTTTTTTTCGTAGGCTGCGATGGTTTACTTAATGCTTGATTGAAGTTTTTATCTAATATTAATGAATGATATTTTATTTTGTTTGGAATTTTTATTTGGAATGGATAATTTTTTATTTAATGCTTATGAATCTAATACCTTTAAGCGAGCAATTCTTGTATATATTTATAGATAATCTGAATCTCGGAAACGGCTCCAACGATTTTCATGAAATTTATTATGCAGTGTCTTTCAGGGGCGATAAATCAATCTAGCTAGGTTTCATTTTTAGAAAACGTCGTTTTCTCTATTTTCACCCGGATACTTTTATATTATGGAATACTGTGCATAAAAATAAATGAATTATATTATTAACGATTTTGATATTGATAAAGTCGAAATGTCTTATATACGTGTGATGCACTGGCGTTTTTGGGGATGGTCTTTAGGTAGAACAAAAATAAAATCAAAATTGGCTCACAGCCTCATTTAAATAAATTACTCTTGACTTTGATTTTGCAGGTACAAAATGAAAGTAGACTTGTACCTGTCCCTGTAGGCAAAAGGTGAAACTTCTTTTCCGGAAGAATTTAACAACGAACTACCTAGTACTACATTACATTGTTAGACTTCCATTTACAAGGAAAAGTGGGGGCATGTACTACAAACTTACTACTCTGCTACCAATTTGCATTCTTCTCATTTTACCCACGACGGAACGGAGACGGTATATGCGTTTGAGGTGAGAGCATGTTTGTGCAAATCCATGTTGACATTTTTCTCCAAAACTATTAGTCCGATTTTTAGGGTTCCGTACCCAAAGGGTAAAAACGGGACCCTATTACTAAGACTTCGCGATCCGTCTGTCTATCTGTCCGTCTGTCACCAGGCTGTATCTCATGAACTGTGTAGACAGTTGAAATTTTCACAGATGATGTATTTCTGTTGCCGCTATAACAACAAATACTACTATAAAAACTAAAAAACAGTATAAAATTAATATTTAATGGAGGCTCTCATACAAGAAACGTGATATTTTTGCCGTTTTTTGCTCGATATTAATAACGGCAACAGGTAGACGATTGAAATATTCACATAATGTTTAGTTGTATATTGACTTCAAAAAATAATAATAATTAAATTAAAATAAAATAAATTAAGGGGGGCTCCCATACAACAAACGTGATTTTTTTGCAGTGTTTTGCGATAATGGTACGGAACTCTTCGTGTGCGAGTCCGACTCGCACTTGGCCGGTTTTTTCTAACAGGTCCTGAGGTACGCTTTGTAGGTACGATAACTTGAAAGCCAATTCAAAAAATCATTTTGGTTTTAAATTGTATCTCAAATCTATCAAACGAAAATGGTAAAATTCATTGAGGCGTAAGTTTAATTTCGTCCGGTCAGAGTCAGCGTTATCTATATTTCTGGTTCAGTGTATTTTTTTAGAGATTAGTCGTAGATTCTTGTTCAACGGATTGGAAGGGATAACATGGCGGATTCACGTTTTATTTTTTTTAAATAAATTAATCCTAGAACATTAGATGAATTGCTTTTGACACAATTTTCGTAATCTCTAAGCAACTTTCTTGATGGCTCGACGTTTTTTGATGTATATCACACTGATAACCGATTTTTACTAAGCGAATTTGCAAGCACGTTCACATAGACGCAATTCAATGCCATTCAACCGATTTGCAAAAATAAAGTTCTTAGAAAATATGTGCGCGATATCTAAGCTTCTGTAGGTGTCAGAATACTTAATGTTATGAACGCTTGAGTACAATTATTTTTATCTCTTTTATGTATATCATCATCTTCCTGCCCTTATCCCATGTTACTTGGGATCGGCGCAACACGTTTGCTTCTTCCATACCGTCCTGTCCCCCGTCACGTTATTACTGACTCCCTTTTATTTCATATCACTCCTCACACAGTCCATCCATCTTTTCTTTGGCCTTCCGCTCCCTCTCCATCCATCCACATTTATATTCAAAACTCTTTTAGTAACATGCGTTTCATCCCTCCTCATCACATGACCATACCAGGACAAACGGTTTCCTTTCAACTTTTCTGTCACTGGCGCCACTTGCTAACTGCCTCTAATATACTCATTTCTCACTTTATCCACTCTCGTCACGCCGCACATCCATCTCAATATTGTCATTTCTGCTACATGCAATCTCCTTTCATCCATCTTTTTCACAGCCCAACATTCCGATCCATACAGTATGACAGGTCTAATCACGGATTTGTTGATTTTCCCCTTTAACTTGAGAGGCATCCGTGGGTGTTGTTCCAGTGACCTGTCGCCATTTCATCCATCCTGAGTTGATCCGGTGCGTTACGTCTCGGTGCGCGATATCGTATATCGAGACAAATTTGAAAAAAATAAGACTTTATTGCATCGCGCCTACAGGTAGGCCCATAGGTAGTATCAGCTCAATCGAACACCGAGAAGTGTGTCGTTATAAAAATAATTAAGAAAAACGCACTCAACGTCACGTTATTACGTATAATAATATTTTAAAGAGAAAAGATTTTTTGTTTGTTTGTATGTACCGAATAGGCTCGGAAACTACTGGACAGATTTTAAAAATTCTTTCACCTATGGAAAGCTAAATTATTCCGAAAAATAAATTATAGACTATAATTACACTACAACACTACGACTATAATTATAGGCTATAATTTATTTTAGCCGTCAAATAGCCAGTTGACGGGAGCGTAGCCGCGAGGGTCAGCTAGTTACGTATAATTTTGTTTTAAAATAATATTACACCGAAACTAATTAAATTTAAAAAAATAAGAAAAGAGTACAAAAAGTAAAATCACATTATTAAAAATATAGGAAAAAAAACAAAAAAACCAAGTTAACAAACACGTGTTAATTGTTTTCAATATTTATAGGCCAGGCAAATTAGGGGTTTCACGTTGGAATGAGAGATAGTCGGCTATAAACTTGTGTAAACCTTTATTTTGACACCTTAAAACTTGTCTCAAAACCTACGTACCGTAGGGTATCTACAAATATTCCAAGGTCAAAGGTCAAAAAATCGATGTTTTACACATTTATTGCAAATATCTCGTTTCCTATGGGTTTTATGTTATATGTATGTATAATAAATATTGTAGAAGATCAAATTGTCTACAACTTTTGTATTTACATTTCTTTTATAGCTTGAACCGTTTTCGAGATAGAGGGCAGAGCGCGCGCAGTGGTTAACTATTTTGAGTATCATTCGAGGTCAACCTGTATTCCTGATCAAAAACACGCCGTATAAAGTTTATAAATTATTAATAAATAAATAATTCTAAATAATTTGCATTTTAATTAACTATTACGTAATTATTATTTTTCAATAATTCAGTATCTATTCTTTAATAACTCGTGTAATTATAAAGTTATAAAGAGAAATATTTTAATTACATTTTAATTCTAATCTTATTTATACTAATTACTTCCTAACTAAATAAAAAGAAAATAATTAAATTTTTAATAAATGTTTTATTGAAAAATACCTGTTGGGCGTAAACCCAACAAATAAATAGTAAAACACGTATGGTTAAATTATGGTATATTGGTTTGGTAAAATGGTAATGGTTAATGGTATGAGCAAACGCGGCTTGGTTGGTGACCGATCGTTAACTAACTTTATAATGATTTTAATACTAAAACTAAATATTTGGGTCAGCGTGGAACTGCTGACTGCGCGCGCGATTGACATCAATGAACTGTACTTTGTACATATTCCCGAGGGACTGGAAGATGAGGGTGCATGGTGATACAAGGTGATAAAACAATATGGTGCAATAAACAAGATGATAGTAACATACAACTCTTAAAAATTCAATTTATTACAGCCTCTATTCCACTACACTAAAACTGAATGAGTTTGGGAATTTCACTTTATTCACTCGGGCATATAAATGGTCAGTCGCCCTCGTACAGGGATGGTTATTCACTCTATTGTATTCATCACTAACACTAAAACACTGATTAGTTTCACTCTGGCACTGGTGATCAGCAACGCGGCGGGTTCTCGGTTGCGGTTGGGGCGGTGGCAGCGTCCGGGACGTTGGCGTCGCTTCCGCGCGCCACTGCATTCGTGCGCGGATCCTCCGCACTCCGTACGCCAAACATGTTAATAGAATAGCTCCAGCTATTATGTAAATTGCGATGTAGTGGTGAACATCGTGGTAGTTTAAAGATGTTTCGTCTTCTAAATCTGTTTTGGTGTTATTTTTTACTTGATTAATTTTATCGCCGATCATTTTTAATTTCCAGCGGATGTCTGTTTGGTTAGTGTCTATCTCATAAACATGTAAGGGCATGGTCACATTTACAATATTGTTAATGGTAGGTATATCAATGTTTATGATATCTGGTTTCAACCTTAAGTCATTGTTCGACTGTCTGCGCGAAAGTAATGTGATCCCGTCGTCTTTGATGACGCATCCACTTGCTAATGCGAGTATCCCGACCTTGTCTAATCGCTCAATGGTAATTTGATCGTCACATATGACTTGTATGGAGCATTGCCCGCAACATGAATACAAGTAATTGTTTACCTTGTTTAATTGTACCCAGGTATTCTTGCACTTTCTACTTTCCGTCTTACAACTTAAGGACTCAATTTCTCTAGCACAATAAATTGGTTCTGTTTTGGTTATTGAAATAGGTATTTGATGGGCACAGAGCAAGATGTCTAAATCATAATGAACGCATTGTTGTAGTTGTAGACTAGATTGTGGTATTTGTAAGTCCTTTTGATAGTTGATGGCCAATAGATCAGATGCAATAATTATTTGTCGCATTTTGTCGCCGATTGCTATTGGAATTGGTGTCAATTTGTATATTTCAAAGGTGTCTCTGCCTACTAACGGTAATTTTATTTCGAATATCAAATTGTCCCCTGTAAATCTTGTTTTAACCGTTAATAAATGGTAAAGTTTGGTTAAGTCAGTCTGAATGTTATCGATTGGTAGCGATAATTCCTTAGAGATGTGGGCTGAGATGATATGAAGTTCTTTGGTTAATTGTTCTGGTTGTAGTAGATGTATGTTGAATGTACCATGGAAGATGTCAGTGATTGTGTTTAATAACATTTGTTGTATATCCTTCAGATTCATAAGTATACCGTTGGCTGATATTGAAGACAAGGTAAATTCATTGATATATGCGTTTTCAGATATTTGTTTTTGCATACTATTAGTTAAGTTATCTATTTTATTAAGATGCTGGTTAAAATTCTTATGTTGTTGTCTTACGGTTTTTTCCATTCTCTTTATAACATTAAACTCTGACTCAATTATCGATGTTTGATTTTGCAGTAATTGGTTAAAATATTTCTGGTTGCCTCGATGCTTAGTCAAATCTTGCTGGTATTGTTGTGCGAAGTCATCGTCGAGTACTCCAAATAAACTGTGAGCTATAGACCCCACAGCATTGACTAAGCCACGACGACGAAGATGGTGCCGTTCTGGTAACTGTCCATGGTTGGTCAAAATTTCATTATAATGGTCTAATTCATCTTGACAATGGCGCAGATGTAACAGAACTAGTTGACAGTGAGATATGGTTTGTATTTTTTGACAACAATTATCTAAATGGTCTATATACTTTGTGGCTAATGATACGCCTTCCCAATAAGCAGTCATATCATAAAATACTACTAGTTTCCATTCGTCTCTAATCAGTCTCATGTTACTGATTTTATCGAAGTAGATGGTTTGGTTATCTGGCAGCTTTTTTGTGTGGAGAGTACAATGTGATGGCGACACTAACAGCATAAGCACCATAAGTGCCATGGTTAAAATGCTACATTTCGTTGAAATGCTCGTTCTTCGACGTGGTGGTGTCTCATAGCATTTTTCGGGGTCCACTTCAGTTGTGGTTCTTTGTTGATTTATTTCGGTCGGTACATTTGGTTGGTTCTCCTCTTAGTGGATTGGAAGGATTGACAGTTTGGTGATTGGTCTTTTTAATATGCCTCCTTTGGTTTTGAGCGTGACTACTCTAACAAGACCGTCATCGCCAGGATGAATTTCTAAAATTCTTCCGAGGGCCCACCTCCCTGGAGACACGTGTACGTCTTGAATAATCACTATGTCATTGATTTTAACATTTTTATGAGAATGGTGCCACTTGGATCGCGTATTTAGTTGGGTTAAATACTCAGATTGCCAACGTTTCCAAATATCTTGGTTAATTTTCTGGACGAGTTGCCATCTGGTACGTTCGTCTTTCTCGGTCTCTATTATGGTTAATAATGGTCCACTGGCCAGAAAATGCGAAGGTGTCAAAAAATTTAAATCGTCTGGATCTTCAGAAATAGCACACAGAGGTCGTGTATTCAAGCAGCCTTCTAACTGTGACAATAGGGTCGAAAATTCTTCGTAGGTTAGCTTTTGGTTACCTAGCACTCGACGTAGATGGTATTTAAGGCTTTTGACGGCGGCCTCCCACAGACCTCCAGCGCTTGGCCATGATGGTGCATTAAAATGCCACTCTATTTGCATTTCTGCCAGATGTTGATGAGCAATTTGGTCCATGGTTTGAGTCAAATTAAAATACTCCTTTTGTATGGTGTTGTTAGCTCCAACAAAATTGGTTCCGTTGTCGCTATATATGTGTCGAGGAGCTCCTCGTCGAGCTGACATTCTTCGAAGTGCAGCTATAAAATATGTTGATGACGTGAGGTCCGACACAAGCTCAAGATGAACTGCTTTTGTTGCTAAACATACAAAAACAGCTATATATCCTTTACTGCATTTTATGCCGCGGCCCTTGTTACTTTTTACTTCTACATAGCCGGTAAAATCAACGCCCGTATGAAAAAAGGGTCGTGTCTGATTTATCCGCGCAGCTGGTAAGTCTGCCATTAACTGGTTTTGGTTTTCAAATTTAGCTCGTCGGCATATCACACAGTTACGTAAACGCTTCTTTACGGCATTATTGCCACCTATGATCCAAAATTTCCTCCTCAACCAAGCTAACGTAAGTCGAGGTCCTCCATGGAATGTCATTTTATGTGCATGGTCAATAAGCATATCAGTAAGCTGATTATTGTGTGGTAATATCATCGGATGCTTCATGTCTTCACTGAGATTGGCATGTTTTATTCTCCCGCCAACTCGTAAAACATCTTCAGAGTCAATGTAAGGGTGTAATGGTAATAAACGACCTTTTGAACTCAAATTAGTCTGGGTTTTAAGATTGGTAATTTCTTCATAAAATTCTGTTCTTTGTACGTGCATTACTAATTGGTTAGCAGCTCTATTCAATTCTCCAATGGTTAGGTATGTTGGTTTGTTATTGTTATGTGAGAACACGCGTAATATCCACGCGAGTACTCGACACGTTCGTAAATAAGTACTGTTGTTGGTTATCAAGTTACCTATGACGTCATTTTCATATGGTTTAGTGATGACATTGGTTTGGTATTGTTTTCTAGTTTCTTCGTGCGTGTAGTATTTTGGTTTCTTGGTACTAGGATTTGGTTTCGACGTTAGAAGCCAGTTAGGACCACTCCACCAAATGGGATGTTTTAACAGTTGCGCAGCGGTTATCCCTCGGCTTGCGCAATCGGCAGGATTTTCGTCTGATTTAACGTAACTCCAACGTTCAGGTGGTATACATTTGACGATTTGGTCAACTCTATTGGCTACGAATGGTTTCCAACGGTTTGGGTTACCGTTAATCCACCCTAGTACCGCTGTGGAGTCTGACCATCCGAATGTTTTAATATGGTGTTCTGTGAGACACAATTGCATCTTGTTCATTAACTTGGTCATTAATTGCGCAGCACATAATTCTAATCTCGGTAACGTCACATCTTTTGTCAACGGTACGAGACGGGACTTTGCAGCTACGAGCACCACTGAATTATGCGCCTTACAGTAGATGACACAGGCGTAGGCCTTGGTTGAAGCGTCGCAAAATCCATGCAGCTCGATGTTATCGTTTTCATGGCATTGCAACCATCTTGGTATTCGTATGTCATTTAGCTGTTGTAGGTCTAGTTTATTTTGGTTCCATTCATTGTGTATATTTTCTGGTAAAATATCACTCCAGTTGAGGTTTAGTTGCCAAATTGACTGAAATAGGAGCTTTAATTTTGTGGTTACAGGGGAGAGCCATCCTAGAGGGTCGAATACTTTCGATATCTCTGAGAGAAGCTCTCTTTTGGTTATGCGTTCATCATGCACAAATGGTAACATTTTTATTTCAAAACTAAATTGGTCAGTGGATGGTGTCCATTTCAATCCTAGAGTCTTAGTTGATTCCTGCTGTTTGAACTGAAATGAGTTTTCATTATCGTTTGGAGTGGTTTCTAATAAGGCTGTTTCATTTGATTTCCATTTACGCAGATTAAACCCACCGGCCTTAAATAATTCGATTAATTGACCCTTAATCTTTTTGGCAGAGTCGAGGTTGTGTTGCCCATGTAAAACATCATCCATGTACAGGTTATTTTCCAGAACCTTCGTTGCTTCTGGATATTTGTGAGCTTCATCTTTCGCTAACTGCTTCATAGTCATAAGTGCTAAAAATGGTGCCGCTTTGGTTCCATAGGTAACAGTTGTTAATTGGTATTGACCTAATGGCTTACTCGGAGAATCTCTCCATATGATTTTCTGGTACTGTTGGTCATCTTCATTTACAATTATCTGGCGAAACATCTTCTCAGCATCTGCTACATAACCTACTTTGTACTGTCTCCATTTTATAATTACAGATAATAGGTCAAGTTGTAAGTTAGGTCCGCTGTACATGAGGTCATTCACACTATATCCAGTAGATGTTTTCGCTGACCCGTTGAATACAACTCGTATTGCAGACGTTGTTGATTCGCTTCGTATTACACAGTGGTGTGGTAAAAAGTACTCTATTGGTTGGTTATTACGACTTATTTTCATGTGACCAAGGTTAAAATATTCGTTCATGAATTGTTTGTAATCAGCTGCTATTTGGTTATTTTTTCTAAATTTTCTTTCTAATTGGTGAAATTGAGCTATGGCCTTTGACTTAGACTCCCCCAATAGTTCATTTACTTCTGGTTTCATTGGCAATCTTACGACATAACGGCCATCTGGTTGACGTTTAGTTTCGGATTGATACTGTTGTATGCAGTATAAATCTTCTCTAGATTGGTTATCGGGTTGGTCTGTCAAATCTTCTATTTCCCAAAACCTTTTTATATCGTCACAGTTGTTCAAGATCACATTACAGTAGTACGATTTCACGTTACCACATAAGATCCATCCTAGTTGCGTCTGTTGTGCGAGGGGTTGTGATTGATCTTCCTTTATAATGCCGTGTAGGATAATTTCAGAATACACCTCTGCACCTAGTAATAGGTCGACAGGGCGGCTTTGGTTGAATTCAGGGTCTGCGAGCTGTATATTTTTGAGGTACTGCCAGGATGGTTTGGTGAAAGATTGGTTTGGTAGCTTTTTGATTAAGTTTTTCATTATTAATACATCAATATTCGTGGTAAACTCATTATGTTTTGATGCTATGGTAATTGTCATTACTCCCTTACAGTTACTTTCTTTCGCTCCAATCCCGAAGATGGAACCTTTACACCTTCGGCGAGGGATTCCAAGTTGTTGTGCTGCGTTTTCGGAAATAATGGATGTTTGAGACCCTTGGTCAATGAGGGCTCTCATAGTTTTGTAGGTTCCGTCAGCTCCTAAAACATTAACTTGGGCTGTTGCTAATAGAATGTCTGTCATTGGCTTGTTGTCTTTTGACACGTGTGACACACATTTTGATTGGTTATGCTGATTGGTATGAGTCTGGTTGGTAACAGGGTTAGTAATCACGTAGGCATTGTGCAATAGCGAATTATGCTTTTCGTGGCAATGGCGACATGTTTTTTGCGACGTACACTCTTTGCCGTTATGGTTAATTAGGCAATTTTTGCAAATGTTATTTTGCGCAATTTGTTTCCGTTTTTCTTGGTTATTTAGTTCACGGAATTTATTGCAAATAAACAGTGCATGATTTTCGTCACAAATTACACATTTTTGATATGGTTTGATAGCAGAATGATTAATAAATGGTTTGCATTCGTCATGTCTATTAGCATTATTGAATCCTGAATCTCTTGGGTTTTTACGTTGAGTACTGGTATTAAAATTTTGGTTAGAATGTTTTTGTTGGTTATGGAATGGTTGCGTATTCTTAATTGTCTCAGTTTTGCGACGAACTGTCTCTAAGGCAATAAATTTTCCTTCAAGATAAGCTAGAAAATCTTGCAGATGTGGCAGGTCTCGAGGGTCCGGCAATGAGTCAATATAATCTGTATACGTTTCGGCGTCCATTTTCTGGGTGATAAGGTATACGATTATCGGGTCCCAGGTAGATATGTCTATGCCTAGATTTTTTAATGCGTTGAGGCATTCATTAGTGGTATCATGAAGCTTTTTTATGTTGGAAGCTGTTTGTTGGTGCATTACTGGCAAAGACATGAGAACATTCATGTGTGAATTAAAAATTAGTTTTTTATTATTGTATCTTTGATTTAGGATGTCCCAACAGGTCTGGTAATTGCCGGAGCTTACACGAAGATGTTGTATCAGTTTCTCAGCTTCTCCACGTAGTTTCATTTTTAAAAACTGCATTTTTTGGGCCGGAGAAATAGAATTATTATTGTGGATAGATTCATTGAACAAGTCTTTGAAAGAAATCCATTGTTGGTAATTTCCGTTGAAAATTGGTATATCTATTTTTGGTGTAGAATTATCTCTGTGCTTAGCGTCCCACATTCTTTGGTTAATAGATTTTTTAATTTCACAATATTCATCCTCATACCTGTTAAACAGATCTTCATAGTTACTGTTTTCTCCTTGTAAGTTACAGTCGATTTCCCAATGTAAGGAATCAATTGCTGTCCAACGTGATTCAATATTCTTCAAAACATCTTTAAACTCCCATTTTTCAGACAAAACATTAAGATTGATCTGAGAAATAGTTCGGGCTAATGCTTTGAAGTTACTCTGCTGTTTTCTCATCATTTCCTCGATTTTACTTGTTTCGTCGACGTCATGGATAACGAATCGTGGTAGTGGTAAAACCTTTTTGGGTACTGTTCCGGTACTTGGAAACCCGTTATCTGATGTGCTAGGCTGTGGAACGGTCGTTGCATGCGATGGTGGTGCTGGTGGTTGGTTCTTTGGTGATGGAGACCGAGTAGTTGTTCCCTCAAGAACTCTTAATAAATGCCTCTTAACGTCGTCATAAAATGTTTTAGTTTTAGTGTACGAATCGTCACCGAAGTACTCATTATCTTCAGTTTCGTCACATAAATTCTCTAAATTGTCATGGTTACGCGAGAATTCTCTCCAGAAGGTCTCTAAAGATTGTAAACGACGTTTAATACTTTCCGATGTTTTCCGCTCTTTACCTTCTTTTTTAAAGTTAATGTAAAGCTTATTCATATTTTCCATGATCTCCTTCTGAACGGCAAATAAATCGGCAATGGTAGACATTCTGGTAAGTAATAAAATGGAAAGATCTTACTTGATAATCTCCTGGTTGATGGTGAACTGTGGTGGGTGGTGACTCGAAGAAGTATGTTGTTCCAATTTAACTTACTTACGACGATATCACTTAATGCACTGTTGTCTAAGGACTGGTTATAGAAAGATAGTTACTAACACGTCACGTACAATGTCCACAACGCGATAGATCCCACCTTTCCGAAGGCTCGAAGGACCAATTTGTTGGGCGTAAACCCAACAAATAAATAGTAAAACACGTATGGTTAAATTATGGTATATTGGTTTGGTAAAATGGTAATGGTTAATGGTATGAGCAAACGCGGCTTGGTTGGTGACCGATCGTTAACTAACTTTATAATGATTTTAATACTAAAACTAAATATTTGGGTCAGCGTGGAACTGCTGACTGCGCGCGCGATTGACATCAATGAACTGTACTTTGTACAATACCATTGAAGAGGAAGAAGAAAATTGAAATTAGAACTTGTAGTTCTTATAATTATATTTTTTTTAAATTTCAAGATATATTTACATTTATGAAAGTTGAAATTTAAAAAATTGTATAATAATAAGAACTACAAGTTTTAATTTCAATTTTCTTCTTCTTCTTCAATGGTATTTTTCAATAAAACATTTATTAAAAATTTAATTATTTTCTTTTTATTTAGTTAGGAAGTAATTAGTATAAATAAGATTAGAATTAAAATGTAATTAAAATATTTCTCTTTATAACTTTATAATTACACGAGTTATTAAAGAATAGATACTGAATTATTGAAAAATAATAATTACGTAATAGTTAATTAAAATGCAAATTATTTAGAATTATATATTTATTAATAATGTATAAACTTTATACGGCGTGTTTTTAATCAGGACTACAGGTTGACCTCGAATGATACTCTAAATAGTTAGACACTGCGCGCGTTCTGCCCTCTATCTCGAAAATGGTTCAAGTTATAAAAAAAATGTGTATGCAAAAGTTGTAGACGATTTAATCCTCTACAATATTTGCAATACATATAAATAGCATAATACCCATAGGAAACGAGATATTTGCAATAAATTAAAAAGATTTTTACACCTTTGACCTTGGAATATCTGTAGACGCGGGCTCCCTACGATACGTAGGTTTTGAGAGAAGTTTTAGGGTGTCAAAATAAAAGTTTATACAACTTTATAGCCGACTATCTCTCATGCCGAAATTGTTGCCCTAATTTGACTAATTTTCTTGGACTATAAGTAAAATAAAAACATAGGAGTGCAAGGTTTGAAGATATTAAGCTAAATACATATGCTTATCCTCAAGACAGTTGCAACCGGTTAAATTGTGGCTTAAGCATCCAGTTGGTAACGAATCCGTAACGTCGTAAAACTAGGTTTCCATCCGTGGAATTTAGAATGTAGAAACTAACATAAAAACACTAGGTTATTTCTAACCCAAAATCCAAAACCCCAGCCGGGAATCGATCACTTTTCCGAATCTTTTTTGTTCGAATTTTATTTTACCGAAAACTATTGAGCGACGTCTTTTTTGCTATATGCATTATTAGACATAATTTCAGATCATCGAAGTATCTATTGCCACAGGTATTATTTTACTGAACTACATTTCGCCGATTTACAAAATAACTTTTTTACTTTTGGCCGAAAGCTCTTTTGAACTTTTTTCATTTGCCATATTTTCACCAAACCGAAACAACATTTTAGGGAATATTATTTAGTCACAAATTTATAGCCGGTAATTTGGTAGCATTTTCAATTTAAAAATTGAAATAGTGTCATAAAAAGTCAATATGTTGAGCTACAAAATTGACAGAAATGATTCGCTGCAAAATCGATTTCACGCAGTCTTGTCTGTGTTTACGTATTTATTTCGAATTTTCATGCAAATGATTTATTAATTAATAGCTGTCATGCATTAGACATTTTTATTAATTAATTATATCAAATAATTTCTCCAAGAGAAATAACCTAACATGAAGTTCCTTCGTGTTAGGTTACTTTAGACCCTGCAGTCAGAAATAGGAGCCAACAATTTTATTTTTCAAGTCGCTGTTTTAAATATTTGTATTCGCCCACTGTTTATCTCTCACTGAGTATTTTGATATGCGTTTAAAAATAAATATTTCGAACAAATGTAATTTCGGCTAAGTGTAACTTCGGTAAAAAGATTTTCGACCAAGTGAAAGGTCGGAGTAACGAAAAAAAACGAATTGATAATAGATCAACTGAGACAGTGGCAGACGTGACTTCGATGAAGTAAAAAAAAACGAAACGATAATAATTGAAAAGTTTTAGGAGAAATGAAATTCGGTCAAATGTTTTTTGAACTTATGATAGGTAACCACTACAGCCACACGTGAGAGATCCGCGCTGGACGAAGAAAACTGCCTTCAGTAGTAGCAATCCAAAACTAGATTACGGGCTGAGACCGCGCCGCAGTTCTCGTAGCAAAACACAGGCCGTTGAAAATGTATACGGAACCTCTTGCAAAATGTACAGAATCACTAAGACTGCTGGCATACAAGGAGACATGCGCTTTGCCCGGGTGGTAAAGCCAGAATCGGCTTCTATCGACTGATATCTACAGATAAAAAAACGGACAATCAAAATTATGAGACAAAAGAATCTGAAATATCAGAAGAAGCGACATTCCAAAGAATAATTATGTAACATACCAGTTTTCATAATAAATATATACTAAGCTGACCCGGCAAACTTTTACTAGTTGTCACCATGTCAAGATAAACTAAAGGTTGCACTTTGCACCTGTTTCATCAGAGAAACCGGTGCCATGACTGGAGCCCGTTTGATCATCTTGCTCAACATTTCAAAAAAATGAACGGTTGTAACAGCTGCTATAAAAAATACCAATAATTTGGTTGAAGACTTGTATGCAATGAATTTTCTATGAATGACATTCTGTTAGAATATAATTTCACTTCTGTTTTCTTGACAAATTAAATTATAAAGCTATGAAAAATATAACCGACCAAATTAAAATAAGAACATTCTAATTCAATAAATCCGACTGCTTAAGAAGCCAACTTAAAGACGAAAACAAGATGAAAATCATGCTGTGCAGTCAGAGGATACATATTCGTAAGCTGGCTGACCAAAACCAGATGTATCCTCCGACTGCACAGCATGATTTTCTTGATTTTGATTCCCCAAACGATGAAGTAGGAAACAAAAAAAAAGTTAGCCCCCCACAATTTGGCACCCAAAATCCGCCATTTTTATATTTTCCAATTTTGATGTAGCCAGTGATACTTGCAAGGTTAAGAAAAATCGATTGACGTAAGAATCATCAAAATAGGCCAATCGTTTGGTCTCTAGAAGGCCACATAGGAACAAACATACATAGACTGATAAATACATTACCCTCTTGCAGCAGTCGGGTAAGAAAGGAGGCGAAACCGACTTGTAGCGGATAACGCTACAATGCACACGGATCCCGGGACGTAATAATATGTAGCGAAAGTTCCAGCACAAGCTGAGTTTTTCCACCAAAGTCGTCATCATCACCCTATGCTTCTCGCTTGTAGTGGACTCATTCGGTCATTGGTCTACCTTGTGGGAAGTCATCTAGCTCTATATTCCAGTACGTCTGTCCAGAACCTTCCTGTTCCACTGAACAATCGTTGACGTGCCTTTTGACGTGTCGTTCAAGTATTCTAATAAATAGAAGTGATGGAACACGCGTGGCTATTTATTTCTCAACACAAAGACATGTAATTACGAGAGAGACAAGCCTTATAAAAATAAGATACGAATATTCTTAGGTTTTGTGTCGTCAACTTCTTGAGTACTTACGGGGTCATAAACTCTTACATATAGGTGTATCTATTTTTCTATTACATTTGAGTCTTTAAACATCCTACACAGTACAGTCTACATAAAAAGCTTTTTTACAAAAAAATACTAACGACTTCCAAATAAATAGTATTTTTTTTGTAAAAAAGCTTTTTATTTTTCACTTTTTAGTTGTACCTACCTAATAGGCAAGTTGTTTAGTAAGGTACCTATAACGCCAGAATAGATTACCCGAATATCATGAAACTTGAACAAAACCGGTGAAATGAGAGATATGTGTACCTCTTAAGAGCGTACTGGCGTGATGTTATGTTATGAAATGGTATATAAAATAAACTGACATGCGATTGCAGCAATCCCGAGAGATTTGCCGTAATTTATTGAAGAGTTTTGTTGTAAATCTTCAAATTTCTTCATCAGATCTTTACCAAATTAAAATGGGACCAAACTAGAAACATATTTTTTCAAACAAAAAAAGATTTTTCAAAATCGGTCTTAAATTGACGGAGATATGCTAGCGCAAACACATGAAAAAAAAATTACAAACATGAAGTCGAACTTAGAACCTCCTCCTTTTTGGTAAGTTGGTTTAAAAGAATTTAGATTGTAGGCAAACAAACTACGCGTTGTTCTTAAAGAGGGCTGTATATTTGCTTTTTGGGCGGATCAGTGACGAATCAAGAGGCCGTGTCGCTTCTAGTCAAGTATGCACAACATCAGGTGAGAATGATATAAGCCAGGGGTAAATCACCAGGGGTTATCTAAGTAAAAAGTGAACTAAAAGACTTCGGGCGAAATTAATATGAGTAAATCTTACTTAGACAAGTGGTGGCCCAGTGGTTACGGTCCCGATTTATGAGTTGTAGTTTGTGGGTTCGAACCCCAGCAGTCGTACTTTCAGAAACGATGTGTAATTTATTTCGTCGCCATTGCTCTGAAAACGGTGAAGGAAAACATCATGAGGAAACCGGCATGACCTAGAAACAAAAAATCAAAGACATGTGACATCTACCAATCCACACTGGGCCCGCGTGGTGGATTATAGCCCACTCCCTCTATGAGACAAGGCCTGTGTCCCAACAGTGGGAATATTAAAAGGCCGATGATGATGAAATCTTAATTATTACGTCATCATCATGATCAAATTAGCCGAAAGACGTCCACTACTGGGCATAGGCCTCCCCCAAGCGTCACCACTTTGCCCGGTCTCATGCGTCTCGCAACCAGCGGATCCTCGCAACCTTCTGATACGTTCTTCTTATTACGTACTTTGGCTTAAATATGTTTACCCTTCTGCTTTACCTTTCAGGGAATATGGGCGTGATGTTAAGTTCCTGTCTCTACTTAGCTCTTCTAGTATAACAGTTGTAAGACAGGAATAATGTTAAGCCAAATCCCAGGCTTGAAATATTCAAGCACAATTCTAAAATATTAACACCTTTTGTTCGCTGTTTTACTTGCATTCGCTCGATAGTTGCATATCATTCTTACCTGAAAGTACACGCATGTTAAGTAAAATGTAATCCTAGTTAGCCTGCAAACCAAAATCTTTTATCAATTGTACTTATGTGTTCACTCTCAGTCTGTTGGGTTTTCCACACGATATTTCTTCAATGCGAAGTTTGTTCAGTGTGTAAGTTATTATGGCACCAGAGAGTTTGCTTAGATAATATAACTTGTTTATTTGTTGATTTTGAATATTATGTTTGTCGTTCTGTGGCACTTTCAGTTGTGGGTATAACTAAAAGAGATGTTTCGCCGATCTGAAATATAATCTGGTTCAGACTTAAAATTGAATCAAGGCAGAAGCAAGATATGATGAGATGACGTATTTCAAGTAATTTATTTCGTTATTTGGAACACAATATGACGTGGGAAGGTTTAACCAACCATTGGAGTCAAAAGGTGCTTCTAATCTTTAAGTTAGTAATGAATAATTTATTGATGAAAAATAACATTGATAAACATCCTTCTCTCTTTGTCTGAATGTATTGTTTGTTATTCAATATTTAGTTGGCTCCCTTTTTATCTGCAAATCTTTTTTCTGGTGTAAAAATGTATACATCTGAGATTTAAGGTGCCTTTCCACCAGATATGTTCTATGCAGCTATGCTGTTTTCACCAGTGCTATGCTATATGTACTAATGAATATGATTAGTCCATATAGCATAGCACTGGTGGAAACGGGTTCTGCTAAGCTATGTTTTTTATAAGGATGGATGTATGATCTGAATGCATGCTCTGGATGGGTGATATGGATGGTTGCCTCTCCCGTCACCGCGCCGCCGCCGCGCCGCTCCTTGTGCCTTCCCTACTGTCCATACATCATATATATCCTATATATACATCGCATAGCTCGAGCTGCGCATCTTCCTGGCACAGCTACCTCGCGGCGGCGCATCTTCATAGCGCATCCCGCTACATAGCTTAGCATCAGTGGAAACGGTCACATAGTTTCGTAGCTTAGCTTTCACATCCTCACAGCATAGCTGCATAGCACATCTCTGGTGGAAAGTCACCCTAAAGGTTATATACACACAATATTGGTGAAAGTTTGGATGTTTGTTAATCCATCACTGAACAGATTTGGAATACTTACAGAATGATCACAACCTTAATAAGGATATTTTTATCCTAGTAAAATGTTCCTAAGAATTATCTATTTTGGACATTGACGCGGGAGAAGCCGCTGGCAAAAATTTGTGGCAAATTAATTTAAGAATATGGGGAATAAATTATAAATAAACTTGTACCTATATTATATTAGTAAATATCGAGTAGCTTCGATGCATTTATTGACATAGGGTCTATAATAATGATGTTTGATTTTCTGAGTTATTTATCTTCCTCCACATTTTTGTTTTACTTTTATATTCTAAATTAGGCCCTTTCAAATATTCGTTTGAGATAATTTTCCACTCGATTCAACATAGACAAACTTAATGGCTTCGTTTGGCAATGTCTACATAACGACCTTCTTCAATTTAGATACCTGCTTTTGTAAAAAAGTAGATAACATGGTTCTCTATATGGTTCTATATGATGGTTCTATATGGTTCGGGTAATAAGCATCTATTCTTGGCTGTCTTTTTTCTAGGTTTACTATTTTCCGAAATTATTTTGGAAACCGAATTAATTTCATAATTATGTACTTTCGTTTTTAAAGTTCATTGTACTTAAATTACATGACCAATAGCGTATTTGACAAATTACGTATTTGGATAAACAGAAGATAATATGACAAACTACACCTTTGACCAATATCAAATTTGTCGAATTGCCGATTTGACGAATATCAGACTTGACCAATGTCATTCAACCCATAATAACATATTAGTAATAGTAAGGATTGGTAAGGATACACAGAAAGGTAAAATGTCAAATTAAGATAATATATTGGAAAAATGTCAGATAACAGTAACTTAAAACTACATTTAGCTCTCATTCATTTATCCAAGAAGTAATACTGCTAACAATGATTCCTTAGAGAATTCTTGTTCAGTTTACACAACACATAAAGAATACAATTCTAAACGCAATAAATCAACGGTAAAACGAAAACTTAAAACCGTCAACATATTCCACAGCTTAAATATGGCGGACTGGCGGGAAGTTTTGAAAAGTGGCAACACATCAGTCCACTGTCAAAGTGCTGCGCGGGAAACTGTCGTGCGGGGCGGATGACGTCATGCAGTGATGTCACGGTGCTTGCATGTATGACCCGTTTACTTCACGTTAAATATTTTAGTACATTTTAAAGCTTCGTTAGTTTCATATTATAATGGAGGGGTGTGGAGCGACGTCGGATTATTATAAGCGACCTCACGTAGAGTGGTTTGAAGTTACGCCATTTTCTAAAGACCGCTGTGTTTATCGAGGGCTTTCCAAAAGTTAGTTAAGTTGAGTGTCTTTCGAGTTATGGAGCTGCTGAGAGCTTAATTATGGATCACGTTTATAAACAAAAAATACCCACGAAATTCTAAAAATAAATGGTTTTAGTTTGTGCAAGAACTTTGTTCTTGTCGTTATTATGATTAATATATTCAATTATCTATTTATAATTGTTTTTAGAATATTACCTCTTTAACGTAATATGCAAGTGGATCAGAATAATTAACCTTCTAGTGTAGTTCAAAAACTTATTTTAAAATATAAAGATGTAATGACAAAATTGAAAAGAGTATGCTTAGATGATTTGGTCATGTAGAGAGGATGAATGAAAGGCTTCTAACAAAAGGTAATTAAGGCAGAAGTGAGTGGAAACGCCACTATGAACGAAAATGAAGTAAAAGAGTATGTAAGGATCTTAGTAGGTGGCTGATTGTGGTTTATTTTAATTCTTACTACAAAACGCTACCTTCTACGATCCTAATATACTCCTTTTGCTTCATTTTCATATTCTTATTCGGAGTATGTAAAGGTAACGACCTTGACGAATTTATGTATGTAAATTCAAAATAATCTATTAATTACTACCACCGCCCGCTACTGATGTACGCTATTAATGTACGCTTTTGTTAGAATGACGTAACCAACCCCTCTCTTGAGAATATATTTCAATAAATACACTAAACAAAATACTAATTTCCAACAACAATGATGCAACAAAACCCTCCCTAAAGCACTAAAAATAAATAATAATTAAACCACATTTGTAACACAAATACACTTCATTTGCGTGTCACAACGCATTGGGCATTAATGGCGGTAGGCATGTCACACATTACATTAACTTTTGACAATCAACCCAGATTTGTTCGCTGCTTTTAGTTTTTAGTTGGTTAAGCCCCTTCGCAGTTTTGGGTTGGGCTGAGAAAATATTTTTGTAGGGTTTAATTGATAGGTGAGGTTGTGTGTTGCCAGGAAAAGGTAGTAAGAGTTTAATTGTTTGTCTATGGTTGAAAACCGGAGGCAAAAAATGCAAAAACAATGAAAAGATCCCGTAAATTGAAATGATGTAAAAAGTAAACTAGACATTGGGGTTAGAATATTGTTTCTAACATTGATGCAGGAACACTGTTCTCTTTTCCTGAAAAATAAATCTTAGCCAATCTTGCTAAAAACGAGCCTACGGCATAAAAGTAGATAAAATAAAATAAAATTAAATGGATAAAATTATTATTAACATTAAAAAACAGATTAAAAGCAAAAGTAAATTTATTGGACTGATAAAAAAGTTACTATATAAATATAACTTCCTTTTAAAGTGTGTCATGATTGATATCGATGTCAGCTTTCCAGCATACAGCATTGCACAATTGGTTGCCCATGCAAATTGGGAGTTGTTGCCTAAGTTTGTTTTGCAGGAAACTTGTCAAAACGAATTGTAGGTATGGGACCGTGTGACCTACTAGGGACACTAATCGTTACTTTTGACAGAAGGTATGTATTTAGCCAAGATTCCATTAATTTGTGAAGAAAACAAAGATCCAGTATTTTTTTATGATTATGATAGTGGTCAAGCGCGAGCAAACTATAATAAAAAAATATTAGTGGGTTCAAATCCGGGCAAGTACCAATGTAACTTTTTCAATTCATATGTACTTTCTAAGTTTATTTTGGACATCGCTGACAACGGTGAAGGAAACATCGTGAGGAAACCAGGACTTATAGTCAGCATTTGTAAGTTTGTGCTCATTGGTGTAATTGCTGCAAGGCGTTCCAGAGCGAGGGTAAAACAAATAAATAAATAAATAATACGATATGAGTTGATTCGTGGTTTTATTTTGTAATGATAGATATATTCTTTGGATCTGCTTAATTCGTTGCTTATGAATGTTGTAATGAGGAGAGCATACCTGCGAGCAGTATTCCAGATAACTACGAACTAACGTGTCATAAAGGATAATATTGGTCTTTGGATTGTTTAATGGTTTTGTGGTCCTTATTACAAAGCAAAGCAATAAAAAATTTAGTTTGTCTTAGATATATTATTATCTATTTGATCATTGTAGATTAATTGTCGATCACGATTTCAAGATCCCGGATACTACCAACTTCCTTGAGTTTTTTGTCCGAGATAGCGTATATTGTGTTATGAATCTGTTTGTTGAGACAAAATTTGATGTGTAAACATTTTTCTTAATTTAGGCTCATCTTATTATCCTTGCACCACTCAACTAATCTATCCAATTTGGCCTGAAGATGAGAATCCTTCATAGATATTACAGGCGCAATTAAAAACGATTGTGCGTGTTGAAAACAATCTTCTTCTTTTCGAGTCGATAGTTTCCCATCGTCTTTATAAATTTTGGGCCCAGTAGGTGGCCACGCCAATTGCGTCGTCAGTGGCGAGCATAAGGTCTTCCAAAGTGCAGGTGTAAGGGCACTTGGGACACACCAGCATGTGTGCCATATTTTGCAAAGGGGCACCGCACTCACACTGGGTATCAGACGGGTCTATAAAACCCCACTTTGCCAAATAGTGTTTGCAGCGTGTTGAAAACAATGTACAATGGGGTTAATGAAAATATTAACTAACATAGGTCCCAGATATGAGCCCTGTGGTACCCTAGATGGAAGTCCTCAGATCTAGCCCCATTTAAAACAAAGAACGATACGATCACTAAGGTATGATTGAAACCAATATGGTATTTGACCAAAAATGCCGCAGTTCTCGGGTTTCTGTACAAAAAGTTGGTGGTCTACTTTGTCGAACGCTTTGCTAATATCTGTATATAATGCTAATAATGTATAAAATCTGTAAATACTGCATCAACCTGAATCTAGCAAATTGGAATGCGTCGATCTGCCCCGAAAGAAACCATGTTGATTGCCAACTATGTGATTCTTCAGATGGCCATACAGTTTAGATAGACTTATACCTCTAAAACTTTAGGTATAATTGATATAATCGTAATTGGTCTATATTTTTTTATATCTTTCTACGCCATACGTCTGGTAGTCCGATGATGAAAAGGGCTAGGTGGAATTATATCGTGAGTGATTCCCGCACGTAACAAATATTTGTATGACCTACAGATAGTCAGATAGATACGGCTCTGGGTGTTTGTATATGTGAGTTTTTATGTTTATAAACGCACCCACGATACAGGAGAAATTCCTAGTGCAGGGCAAAGTGTATATTAAAAAAAAACTGCGACGATGTTCAAGGCTTTGCACGCTTTGACTGGACCAGTGCCTCATTGCCGATGTGCCTCTTGGCCTGCTTTTCGATTGACTCTAGTGCATCCAGTTCCACGAATCTCCTGATCAGATCCTGATTTTGTGACAACGCTACCACTTCGAGAGTATATACTTTCAAACTAAAAATGATTTTATAAATCGGTCCATAATTGAAGAAGTAATCGCGTAACAGAACAACAAAAAAAACATACAGTCGAATTGAGATCCTCCTCCTTTTTTGAAGTCGGTTGAAAATAACATCTGTCCCACAAAAACCAGCTACTCGCATTCATGTTCACCCAAACCAATTATGAGAACTGTATCGTAAAATAAATACGTCCTATTTATATTTGATACCCTCCGAGAATAAAGTAATTAAAACTAACAAGATGTACCGGGCAACCTGCCTAGTACTTGACAACTCTGAGCATTTCTCGGCTATGAACTGGGTCTTTAAGCCTTTAATAGACTTAAGACATACTTCTGAGAGTTCTTTGAAATGGGGATTGGATGGGATGGGAAATTATATTTATTTCTGTCAATCGGTTTACATAAACACTTTTACAAGTAAAACAGAAAATAAAACTAGATAAGGTCTGTGTTATTCGATTACTCTGAGAAGAATCACCGAAATAAACAGACTGCTCTGGTCACAATCTCTTTCAAAGTCCAGACCTTATCTTGCTCAAATCGATTATGAGGACTCAGCCTATTATTATTTTGTTCGGAGACATTCCTAATGCAAACTAAATAGATAAACAATATTTTTCTTTAGCCTGATCAAAACATGGACTTCAAGGCAAAAACAAAACTATGAAAAGTAGAACAAAACAAACAAAATAAATAAATAATATAATTAACAAACAGCGGATTCGATATCAAAGAGAAATAAAATTATAATGCCACTTGAACGAATTGACTACCTAAACAAGCACCTATGGAGCTAATACATTAAGTTAGGCCAGCTTTTACTGGTTTTGATACCACTGAAATACGGCTAACTGTACTATCAAGTAACGTGTCTATGAACAATAGTTTAGACTCACGCTTGTTTTGAGCTAGCCTTTTCCCAACTATATTGGGGTTGGTTTCCAGTCTAACCGGATTTAGCTGAGTACTAGTGTTTTACATGAAGCGATTGCCTATCTGACCTCCACAACCCATTAACTGGGTAACACGATACCCCTTGACAAGACTGGAGACATTGTTTATCTGTTATAGTTTGCATTAGGTATGTCTCCGAACAAAATTGAAAAACTAAAGTATTAATTACAAGTGATCTGTCTACGAGAATTAGGTAATAACATAATTTTGAAAGTTTGAGTGACCTAAAAACACGAGGACTCCAAATTACTGTGCCATCATCGCTTCATAGGTATAATTTTCGTATCTTTTGTGGTAGCCATTACGGCCTCGCTATTATGTAGGGACAAGGCAATTCTCTTCGATTTTTCTCGATGAATAAGATGGCTCTTCACGTCATTTGCAGGAGTGACGTCAGTGTTTGTCAACCCGGAGAAGGTGGCGGGGTATGTTTGTCCCAAGATTTTTTTGTTTTCAATTCTCAATACAAAACTAATTTTCAGTAAACTGCCCGTTTACTGATAATTAGTTTTTTGTCCGTCAGGTAGATTAATAAAAAATATTGGACACGTATTTTTTCTTTTGAAATTGAGGTTTTGTGAGTTTTTATTTTTTAAGTTATTTTATAGTTTTATGTTTTAGATTTTGAATTTAATTTTATATTATATCTTAAATAGTTTATTTTAAAAGTGCCTTACCCTCTGTAACAAATATATTTTTATTTATTTTTTCATTTTAGTTTACCATTATGTTTTTATTTTAAAATTGTTTAACCTGATGATACTGTTTGTAACAAGTATACATTTATCATTTTGTTACTCATGTAGATTTTTGCCATAATGTTGGTAAATCCTAAGGTTAAATAAATATAAGGATAGTCTCTTTTTATAAGTAGGTATGTCATGTTTTCATTTGTTTTTCTTTTATATGTTTTAATAAGAATTTATATTTTAGTTATTTTAGTTTCTAATTAGTTCTAGAATTAGAAAATAATTTATATTTTAGTTTAATTACGCATGCTATGGCCTCCTTTAATTGAGGGAGTGCACTTGTCATTACTTAATATTAATGATACATTGTGTTTTTTTGTGTACATCTTTCGTTGGAGGTCCTGAATAAATAAATAAATTAAATAAATAAATAAACAAAAAGTGACGACGATATAATGCGTTGAAATATCGTGAAACGTCACGCCACTAGTGCACTTTGTACTGCCTTAGTGACGTCACATGCGCTTTAACTTTGTAAATTTTTATTGATTTGGTAAAGCCTATATACCTGGCCAATATTACCTTTTTGATAATCTCACTGACGGACTAAATTGAATCATCATTTTTCTAACCAGGAAACATCCCTATTACTTATTGCGTACCATAATGTATATAGTTGGTAGGGAAATAATTATCACATAGTAACAGTCTATTGTTTTGCAAATTTTATTTAAGCTTTTAATTAGTTATTAATTATGTTTGTGCTCTCTAATGATATCAATGACGCAACTAAGTACGCTCCATGAAGCAAGTAATGCACTCAATGGACTTGACCACGGCAATGCTTGCCTCATTAGATCAGCCAATTATATTGTACGCGTTATTTAGCCATTAGCTTTGTTTGCCGAGCAATAGGCTCGGAACAAAATATCTGTGATACCAATGACATTATAAATGAAACAGTTTGTGAGAATGCATGGATGGAAAACCCTTTTATGCAAAAACTGCTGAACGGATTTTGATGAAAGGAGAATTACCAAAAGTGGTACCAAAAAGTCTCACGCATCAAGACCAAAATTTTATAGTAATTAGTTTCATAATTTTTTACGACATTACACATCAGGGATTTGATTTTTGAATAGGGAATTTAATTTTGAGTATAAAAGTATGGATATTGACTTTTGTTTTACTCCATATAAATGACGTTCCGTTTTACATGATATTATTATAATTAACATAACTTTGATTTTTGAAAGTGTCATGATCACTGTAAAAAAATATTATTAGTCGATTCTACATTAATTAAAAAAAAACTAGTTTAGCCTACTAACCAGTACACCTACTAACCTTTATTTAAAAGATTATCATTATTTTATCTGTTGCGGACGTAGCGTGATCGCCTTCCCCGAGAAGGGAGGTCGTAAATCTCCCGGATGGCGCGCTGGACGCCCGAAGAACATTGACTCTTCAGATTGGATCTGGTAACCTCTTTGGAATGTTGCCTCAGGACTTCTAATCAAGCAGGTGATCAAATCCGGTTCGATTGGACCATTAAATTTTGCGCAGCTTCAATTGATTAATACTTGTGAAATTAATTCACACTTGCTTCTTTGAGCTGGATGCAGGGATGATAATTGTTTAATTAAATAAAACACTTCAATTATTTAAAACTTGGTACGAATTTAGGGCTCTCAACAAGTAACTACTAATTAAGTTCAAGTGACTTGTTTCTAGTGGCTATGGCCGATGACTACGATTCTATCTTTGGACCGAGGGTGTTTTATACCCTCGGTCGTTACTACTATCGAGAGCCCCGCGATTTTGTGCCGAAAATAATTTTTATTTGCCAAAAAAATCCCTTACCCGACAGTGGGTTTTAAGTCTGTACTATCCCTTCCATGGTGCTATCAACGCCTGGATTTCTGTGTACTGTAGCACAGTAGCACCCCCTATCTCAGTATCTAATCCATACATCTATATCCAGGCATTGATAGCGTCCCTAGGCTATATCTATAGAAAAAAGGGGCAAGTTCCCTTACTTTCATGTCGGAAAGTTGTATAACAACATTCCTAGCCCAGAGAGTACTATAGGTTGGGGTGACCTGCTGACAAATTCAGCAAGTCGTCTATGGGCGGCTTAAAAAAGCTTATTTTCGGACGTTTATCGTGGGATATCATCCCTTAAATACACGCTCCTTAACGTTTTTAGACAATTTATTTTATTACTTGAATTTCTACTCAGACCATCCAAGCTATCACCACCGAATATGGGTGGCCTGGTGGCTGAAAGAGAGCACTTTACAGTTCTAGTGCCTCCATAAGTATATATATACATTTTGTACATAATGTACCCAAAAAAGTGTTAGTTCGACAGCTAGTCACTCCCTTTGTGTCTAGCTATCTCCTAAACTACTTAAGTGATTCTATATTTTTATGGGACGACACGATGGCGCGTCTATCGGGCCATCGGGAAGTCCCCGAAAATTCCTTATTTTTGGAAGTCTCAGGGGTGTATAGTCCCTGGGAATGCCAAAAAACGGGCCAAAAATCACAAGTCCAGATTACCATGTCTGGATTTGTGCCTAAACTATATGAGCGATTTTCGCTCCAAAGGGATGGCCTGATAGCTAGTCCAACGGGCCATCCGAAAGTACTTCTATAATAAGTACATCTATTTCCTTCAGGGAGTTATTCGACCTGAAGGGTCTACAAATTTCAACAATTTTGTTTGTTTACATTTTTCCGCGCTGAGTATGTCGGAAACTATCCGGGCGATCTTTCTCGTCTAAAGACCGTCTGGAAGCCCCTTCGACGAGCTTTCCAATGGTAGTACTTTTAACAGTACACCTACATATTTTCTAGGTACTTAGGGCACCTAAAAGAATAGTCCCGTCGAAACTCCCATAAACAGCGCGTTTTACACTATATACCGACATGATATCTCAGGTAAATAGGCTTTATATAAAGCAGTACACTAATTCTGAACTGTATATAGGTTTCCCGTCTTGATCTAGGTCCCCCATATACCCTAAAATGACCTAAATGTCCTAAATTCACTTCCTGAGACATCACGTCAATATTCACATAATTTTCACATTAATGGTGGAAACTATACATTTTCCACATTATATCATTCCTATGTACTAAAATTATGTCTAATACATAATATAACCCCTCAAAACATGATTTTAAGCTACCAGAATTTTTGTACGCAAAACGCCAACATATAAAACTACCCGCCGCCATCTGGCGCACCATTCGGAACTAGGCGGGCGCAGCGAACGCACGCATTCACATGAAATTGATTTTACGTTTTAAGTATGAAGACTATAATATTTATATATTTTAATGCTTCTATTCTATTAATCTGGTATTACTAAAACCCAATACGCATAAATAAACGTTAAGGACGTTATATTACTACCTTAAAAATGCGATTCAAAATACCATTACATACCGAGCTTATAAATAGGACCGACGTGTTTACAACATTTTCATTCCTACTTGGCGCTCGGGCGTGAGCAGACGTATGACTCTAATACATACTTTATTTACAAAAACCATTCAATTGGTTGGTGAGTCTCGTCGCGAACATTATCTATGGTTAATTGGCCGTTCACAGCCGGTCATAAAGATGTAGAATGCATAAAATCGATTTTTGATGAAAAGACTAACCAGTAATCGTTTCTTTTGTGTAATAAATAACTATAACGTACATGTATAGCATTTATATATAAATTACGTCGTTGGTAGCGTCGAACAAAATAGACCTAGTTTTTAGGTTATTTTCGATTTTATAATATAATTCCGAAACCCGGGTTTTGTTTTCATAAATAACTTTTGTAGGATTTAACATAATCAGTGTAATCTATAAAAAACAAAGATTGATTTTGATGCATTATGGTACGGGATTCCATACATCCATGAGCATTCTCCTTTACAGTAATTCAGCTTATAAATCAAAATAACACATACCTAGGCTGTCATTTACAAAGATTCTGTGTGACGAAGCCGCGGGTGGCAGCATCATAAATTTACGGATTTTCTTTTTTCAAGGCAGATGTAAGTGGGTTCGTCGGAAGAGGACGTTGAATGACATATATGTCGCAGGGATATGATGAAAACAGGGAATTGATCAAATCTCTAAGCGATTTGATCAAATCACGGAGGATGTTAAAACGGACAGGTTAGGTTCGAAGGGGATGACGGGAGCTGAAGTGAGCGAGCAAAGCGAGCGAACTCAGCTCCCGTCATCTCCTTCGTGTTAGGTTACTTTAGACCCTGCATACAGAAATAGGAGCCCCGCGCAGCGGGGCTCCGTCGGCTCTATTTTAACATCCTCCGTGATTTGATCAATTCCCTGTTTTCATCATATCCCTGCGACATATACACACATAGACCTAATTGGTGATGTTCTTCAAAAAGGTCAGGTGCGTAATACTTACAACAGGAGTATTACCAGATGTATTAACAGTATGTGAAGATCGTAGCAGATTGTGTTCTGTAGGTACTTTCTGTCTACTCCCTTGAAAAGTCGTGATTTTATGTATGTATGAGGCATTGTATTTTATAGAAATGTAAACCAGACACGTTCGGACGAGCAGAATGATCATAGAAACATATGGCACAATATATCGGCAAACGGCCTCCATATAACGGCCAAATGGCCATTTGTTCAGCGGACGAAGGGTTAGGTCGAATAAATGACATTAGGACTAGATTTTGGAATAAATATTTGGATGAAAGGTATAATGTTTGGACCATGACCTCATAAAGTCTGGCCGTAACAGTTATCTGATTGTACAGACAGATATATTTTTTAATAAAAATATATCTAACGTTTTGAAACCAATCTTTTTTGAAGTATCTTAATATTTTAGTTTGAATTTATGTTCATTTTTCGATGTTATTTCCATTATCAACGATACTTAAATAAGGTTTGAAAAACTTAATAGCTACTTCAAAGTTATAAAAATATCACAACAGTAGGTAACTTATTTTTGTAAGAAGCAACGATTGACCCCTCGAGAAACTTTAGCATAACAAATGCAATTTTTAAGTTAACAAATGATTGGCGAAGAATGTTCACATAGATTAGAAATAATTTATTATTTTAGAACGTGCCATCGTTTCGTCTGGGACACCCTTCGAGTCACTTTCTCATCGCATTATTCAGGATTTAAAGATTATTCAAGCTTAAAAGTTTCCCAAAACTATTTTGCTATAATACCTTTTGAAAGCAATGGGATTAGTTCGTGAGAGTACTGACCGTGACAATAGTTTTATTAGTATACTGCAAACAGATAGATATAGCTGATAATTGAATATTAATACTTTCGATTCGGTTATTCAACTGAGCATAGCTGTATAATATTTATGTATCGTCTAGGTAGAAAATTTGGTGACAATTATCAGTCTTATATCCGTGTAGTACTAACAAGCAGCGTGAGTGTATGACAAGTACTCCTATTTACGAACCAGTATGAACCAGTATGTACGTATAAACGTAAACGAAGCAAAACCGTAACGAGAGTGTAAGGATCGTGACAAGTGGTGTTCTGTTGTTCCTGCTATGGACAATTAGGCTCAATTTACATTGCTGCTGAATGAAATGGAAGCGAACGAAATTGTACATAGCATAATGAATTTTATGTCAATTTTTTTTGTACGTATCTTGTAAGCTTATTATAAAAGCGTACACGTTGACATCTAAACGAGCCACCTATTTTCTTGAGCCTTGTTCTAGGTACTAGAAATTTGTGTTTGTTCCTAGTATTTATGTTATGGATATCACTGTATTTTTTAAACAATTTTATATTTTTATGGGCATATAAAAGATTTTCATAAATATACTTAGGCAAAGTCTTTACATTAATCTCCTTAAATTTCTCTCTGAGCGAGTATCTCGGGCTTAATTTATAAATTGATCGAACAGCTCTTTTCTGCAAAACAAAGATAGTCTGGATGTCGGCGGCATTTCCCCACAACATAATACCGTACGTACTATATAAATAGCTAAAGTATACTAAACGGGCCATTGAGTCTTCATTGCGAGTTTCATGCCCCAAGAGCTTCAGTATTCGTATTAGAACAGTCGACGATAATCTCTCTTTGATGTGTAGTTCTTTTAGGATCGATACATTGGTGCGGTAAGCAGTCCACGGAATGCGCAGAAGACGTCTCCAGCACCACATCTCCAGTCAATTATGTAACGTAAAAGCTATATACGAGCGAAAAGAGATGCCAAGCGTCTACCGCGGAATTCGGCTCGTATTTAGTTTGTATGCATGTTACATAATTGACATTAAGTTCATTATGCTATTACAATTTCGTTGCAAAAATTCGATTTCATTCCGCGGCAATTTAATTTGAGCCTTAAACAGTGTCTTAATATTCTCCATAAAGCCGTAATGCGTATCCCAACAACGCGACTTAGCACCGCAAGTAGCAATGGTGGTGTCACGCCCCCAGACTTGCACTTTTACAAAAAACCTTTTTAAATATTAAATCTTTATAAGCCTATGGACATAAAAAAACAATTTCAGGAATTGAAATACAGGGTACAAGAATTTAGGACAGGTTTCCAGCTTTAAGAGTATTTACATAATAATCAAAAGTTTATACAGAATACAAGCGTCGGTATTCCTTGACTTAATTTAAATGGAGATGAAAGATAAATTTTCTCGTACTTCTACTAGTTAATCTTGGTATCTTTATAGCAAAGGTTCTTTTAGAGAAATTGCTGTCATAATATTCTTTGACCTTTAATTTTTCTTGTTATATTGTGTAAGGATAAAGGTATTAAAAATGCCAAAACTTTGCGGACTAACATGCGCTCTCGAAATGTCATGGGGTCAATCTTTACTATAAATTATGTCCTTACTAGCTTCTGGCAGCGGCTTCGCCCGCGTGAATGTCGAAAATTATCCCGAGGGAACATATTTCCAGGATAAAAAGTATCCTATGTGCTATTCTTGATTATAATCTATCTCTGTACCAAATTTCATCCATATCCGTCCAGCCGTTTGAGCCGTTTGTTCTTCGTCACGGTGCAATACCTCTGCAGGCGTACCACAGGGGGCCGTTCTATCTCCTCTTCTTTTCGCTATTTATATTAATTCTATTTCCAATGACCTTCTCTCGTCCTACCACCTTTACGCCGACGATTTGCAAATATATTCTCAAGCTCCGGTAGATGAATTGTTTGAGGCAGTTAATATGGTCAATAAATATTCAGGTCGTATTTCTGAGTGGAGTTTGGCCCATGGTCTCAGGGTTAATCCTGCGATGACTCAAGTCATTGTTGTCGGCAGTCCTAGATTTGCTCAAGAGTTAACTGTTCGCACAAACATACAGACACACACACACTCACACTCATAAACTTGTACCTGTATAATATTACTAGCTTCTACCAGCGGCTTCACCCGCGTGAAATGCCAAAATTATCCTGAGGGAAAATATTCCCGCCATAAAAGTATCCTATGTGCTATTCCTGACTATAATCTATTTTTTTGCCAAATTCTATCCAGATTCGTCGAGCCGTTTGAGCGTGAAGAAGTAACAAACATGCAGACACTCACACATTCACAAACTTTCGCCTTTATAATATTAGTGTTATTATATAGTAGGAAGTAGGATTACTAATATAATAAATGCGAAAGTTTGGATGGATGGATGTTTACTCAATCATGGCAGAACTACTAAACGGATCTGGATGCAATTTGACAAAGTTAAAGATTATAATCTAGAATACACACATAGGCTACTGCTTTTCTTTTATTTGTTAAATTCTACGCGAACGAAGTCGCTGACAACAGTTAGTACTGTAGGGAACGTAGCCAGAGCGCTACGTAATGAAATACAAATTAATTACTTTTATCTGATATATTTATATTAATTCCACAAAACGCCTGCCCTTAGGCGGCTGCCCTAGAATTGACAAATCATAATTAAAGAAAAACATATTTGACAAGTGTTCCTATTTCAATTACCTTGCAAAACTCTTTATTTATCTGAAGGAGTTTGCCTTTTAGGCAGAGTCCTCACAGTACCATATCATCATCATCATCATCAGCCTATTAATGTTCCCACTGCTGGGACACAGGCCCTGTCCTAAGTTGTGAGAGGGAATGGACCGTTATCCACCACGCGGGCCCAGTGCGGGTTAGTGGATGTCACATGTCTTCGGCATTTTTTTGGTTCTAGGACATGACAGTTTCCACACGATGTTTTCCTTCACAGTTTTGAGAACAGTGGTGATGAAATAATTTACACAATGTAAAGCGCCTGTCTGGACTCGAACCCACGACCTACAACTTGTAAGTCGCGGCCGATACTACTAGGTCACCACTGCTCTCAGTACCATATATCTATATATATATATATATATATGGTACATATATATATATATACTTGGCCTTTTAACAATCGTTTATTGTGATACTCGTAGAATGTCACTGTCTAAAACCCAAGGTTCGTCACTATTAGTCCATTTTCTGTGTAAGAAGAGCAAAAGCCGTAAAGTATTACACAACAGTTCCATTTCATCACAAATAAAATACAATTTTCTACAAACGAATTGTTCTCAGCTTCAGAAATTCGACACATGCGGTAGAATCGTATTGTGTGGACGATTCGAGGAACCACCACACTATGCGCTTCGGTTTAGAATCGTATTATTTCGGAATCGAGTGAAATGTCACACGAACAACGGGTTGTGGTGAGATACTTGTGGTGATACTATGGTAATAAGATGAAGCGGGGAAAAGTATAAAATAAAAACTTAGATATAAGATATCTATAGCGATGATAGACAAAATACTTCGTGTAAAATCGACAGAGCAAGATATGCGGTCGATGTGGCGACATTTGGGGGTGGGCCTATCTTCTGCAGTGGACGATGATGATATAAAAAAATTCAATTGTTGACTTGCATTTGTGGACGTCTAGACCATTAGCATGACAATACATACATAATAATTATTATTGCTTCAGGTCTGACAGGTGATCAAAAGTTGCCCCCCCGAATAAAGAACCAATAATGAAGACCGAGGCTTAAATAACAAGCCATGTATATGTTTCCAGCCAGCTTGTTTTTTTTTTAACAAGCTCTTAATGGTTTGGGCTCTACTAATTACTTGGATTTCTTGTTTTTAGGTCTCCGTACCCGAAGGGACCAAAGGGAGTCCTATTGCTATCACTCACGTGTCTGTCCGTCTGCCCATCGTCTGTCACAAAGTATTGTTTCGAAGAATCTCTTAATTTCCCTTTGACCTATGAAGTTGAAATTTGGTGATAATGTTTATTATTACGTTAATTTTACTAACATATTTAATACCATATACCAATATATTCCACATTTGGTACGGAACTCCAAATGTGCGTGGCGCACTTTGCCGGTTCTTTCGGCAGATCAACTTGTTTCAGATTTTACAGAATAAGCATTTGATCATAAGTTTTTACCTACACCATCGGTATACACAGGCAAAGTAGAGATTCAGAAGCGAATATTTAAGCTATAAAATCCAGATTAAAAAAAATCGATAAAGCTTACGCACTAAAGCCGTAGCCTCACAAGTATATTAGAACAGAGTGGTTTACGTTCTTTTTATGAATATCTTTTATTGTCTCTTGAAAAATTGGCTAACACTTAAACACGTTTGCGTTAGGGAAGTATTACTGAAGGGAGTGTATTCCCATTACGTATTTATGTATGTTTTGTGAAGTTTTTGTATGCAAATATACCTATTTTACGAATACATGAGCCAGTTAGTTCTTGCGCTTTTGTTTTGCTACGCCATTTTAGTATGTGGCGTAGCGATTCGTAGCATTTCGTAGCAATTGCGTAGGCTGCTCTAAAAAAAGTTGCCAATTACTATAATAACCGTAGCAGTATACCTCACATTTTTCACTTCTTTTTCAGGTTATCAGTGATATGTATTTCTACACATAAATGAGGCTGTTTCAATGTGGTCGCTAAATCATTATGGTACGGTGTGTCAGTAACGACTGCGACTTTTTAGTAATGGCTTTCTTTCTGCCAGTTAAAGTTCTCGTAAAATTCAACAACTTTCACTATTCAACCTGCTCTGATTTAGAAAAAAAACAGTTTTGTCCGACATTCCGTCGAGTTATTAGAACATTAAAAACTGTATTGAAAACTGTTTTTTTTATATTTCAGAGTTGATCCCATAACAAAAGATGTTTGTACGAAAGATAACCAATAAATTAAAAGTTACTCTGTTTAAAGAGCTTCCATTATTATATATTATAAAGTTCTTTCCGACGGCTAAGATACGTCTACATCGAAGCCTTAATCAATTTTTATATCCTTTGTACCGACAAAATTTGATCATATCTAAAAGTCCGTCAGGTTTCTCAAAATAATTTGCGAAGTAAGTAAATTCTTGAGTTTCTAGTTCCATTTCTAAGAGTAATTGGAGCATACCTTCCTTTATTCAGATCGTGCTAAAATCAATAAGAAGATGTTAATTAAGGATTCCTAACAAAAGGTATCTTGGGTGGACGAAAATTATCACTGTCTGCTAAAAGAAAATCCTAATGTGAAAGTCTGTATGTTTAGTTGTTCGTTGACCTCAATCGCCTCTAACGGCTAAAATGATTTTGGTGAAACTTGGTACACGAGTAGACCATGATGAATGAATTCCTGTGAGAGAGGGAATGGGCCTTAATCCACCACGCGGGCACAGTGTGGGTTGGTGGATGTCACATGTCTTCGAAGTTGTGGTTCTAGGACATGCCGGCTTCCTCACGATGTTTTCCTTCACCGTTATAGAGCAGTGGTGATGAAATAATTTGCACAAAGTAAAGCGCCAACCTGGGTTCAAACCCACGACATACGACACGTAAGTCAGGGCCGTTACCACGGGGCACCACTGCTCTATCGATGGATACTACTCTATGGATTAGAATATAGTTTTTTTTTTTTTCCGATATAGCGTTCCTATAGAATATTTTCTGTTTTCACGCAGGTGAAGCCGCTGGCAGAAGCAAGTGAGATAGAATAATAATTTTACGACGAGTTATATAGTTATTAATTTTGTTCGTTGGATCTTCCTTTGTAATTAAATAGTAATTTCAGGGTCTATATTTTTTATTAAAAGAAGAGGAATAATAATATTTTTCTGAAGAATGTTTCAGTGGGTAGGCATGTTCCTGTGCTTTTAAAAGGAGAACAAAAACTTATTGTAGTAGGGACATTTACGACATGTCAATTACTCTGATTTTGACTATGGAAGTAAATTAATATGTCTATCTAGCCAGCCGAAAAGTTCTGGAATGACAACCGTGAAGATCTCCCTCTAGAAGAAGCGACGATCTGGTAAAGGTTGCGGGGGTCCGGTGGAAGTGAGATGCACAATATCGATCAGTGTGGCGACGCCTTGAATTGCTGTCGAGTCAACCATGAAGTACCTGGGATTGGTGCTCGACAGCCGGTGGGATTTCGGCCCCCACTTCCGGCGGCTGGCGCCTAAGTTGTTGGACGCGGCTGGGGCGCTGTCAACGCTGCTTCCCAATCTGGGGGACCCGAGCGCTGCCTGTAGGCGGCTCTACGTGGGGATCGTGCGATCGATGGCCCTGTATGGGGCCCCGATCTGGGCGGCTGACGTGACGGCCGGCAGCATCGCTGTTCTGCGAAGGCCGCAGAGAGCGATGCCCGTCAGAGTCATCAGGGGTTATCGCACGATCTCCTACGAGGCGGCTTGTGCACTGGCTGGATCCCCGCCCTGGGACCTGGAGGCGAAAGTACTCGCGTCACTATATCAGTGGCGCGAGGAAGCGCGGGCGCGGGGCGAAGGGCTGATGCAGCGACATATAGAGTTGCGTCAGTCTCAGCTTCGTGAGGTCCTGGTGGCGGAATGGCGGGACAGGCTTTCACGCCCTACCCGCCCGGCCTCATTACCATCGAGGCGGTCCGGCCAGTGCTCGAGCGCTGGCTCGGGAGGAAGCACGGCTCCCTGTCGTTTCGGGTGACGCAGGTGCTCTCGGGGCATGGTTGCTTCGGGAAGTACCTGTGTCGCATAAACAGGGAGCCGGACGCCCGGTGTCACCACTGCGTTGACTGCCGGGAGGACACGGCGCGGCATACGCTGGCAGAATGTGCCACTTGGGAGGAGCCACGCCGTGCCCTCATCTCTGAAGTAGGCAGTGACCTGTCGCTGCCGGCCGTAGTAGAGTCTATGGTCGGCAGCGAGGAGTCCTGGGACGCGGTGGTATCCTTCTGCGAAACAGTCGTCTCGCAGAAAGAGGCTGCGGAGAGGGAGAGGGAGATTTCATCCAATCACCCAATCCGCAGCAGACGCGCCGGGCGTCGGCGGAGGGCGGACAGCGCCCTCTTCCGGCCCCCCTAAATGGGTCCAGGGGCGACGGACTCGGGGACATCCGTTGCCCCCCAAACATCTGGACCCGAGGTGGTGGCGCGTAGTGTTCCACGCGCGCCCCTCATAGACGTTGCGGGGGGAGTCAAACACCTCACTCCCCCCAAACCCGAGATCGAGGCCCGGAAGCGGGCCGGCACTAGCCGGGGGTTGCGGAAGTATCGTTGTTCCCGCGACCCCCGGCGTAGGTGTGAGATGGAACACCGGGGTGGTTTTTAGTCAGTAGGAGTCTGACAGACCCTTCCGCCCCCCCAGGGCGGAGGGGTCCAGACATCCAATGAGGATTTTCCACACCGGAAAAAAAAAAAAAAGGCTTATGTCCAGCAGTAGCGGTATTGTTACGTCTTTCGGCTGAAAAGATGATGATGATGATCCAGCTGAATACCATGTGGATTTATTTATTTACTAGCTTTCCGCCCGCAGCTTCGCCTGCGTGGACTACACGATTTTAGCTGTCTTGTATTTTTTGCAGTTCTGGCGGTTATTGCATAGTATTACCCAAACATAGCTTTCCGCCCGCGTCTTTGTTTGCGTAGACTACAAAATTTGCTCAACTTTATTATTTTATCGAATTAAAAATTACATGTAAATTGATATAAAATGAGCATAAACTGAACTGCCGTCGTGTTCTAATAGCTAGAACGTTGGACTTTAATTTTGGCGGTCTCGTGCGATTGATTTCCACGGAAAGGTACAAATAGTGAAATACCAATTTCTGAATCCTACTATCGACACGATATAAAATGAATACAGGGTGGCGCAAAATTTATCACCCGATGTTCTTTGACTGTATTTTTTTTTATTTTTTTTTATTTTTATGAATGAAATACTTGGGTGCTGCTTTTGGATAATCTTTACTTGGTGACTTAATTTATTTTCCCATTTGGTCAAGAAAATTATACGACCGCACCATCGTCGCCAGAATTCATAAACATTTGGGCCCGATTTATGGCATTTTCCATCGCTCCTGCCAGAACTTCTGGTGGATATTATCTTTGAGGGTTTCAAGAGTTTGAGGCTTGTTGACATAGACTCGTGACTTAAAAAAACCCACTGAAAGAAGTCTGGAACAGTTAAATCAGGCGATCTTACCGAAAAGAGCAAGTCCGGATAATGCAGCCCTCAGAATTCCCGTGGTGCCTTGTGCAGTATGCGCCGTTGCTCTATCATGTTGGAACCACATGTTCTCCAGTTCCATTTGTCTAATTGATTTATTTATAGGCTCGTATCAGATAAGTATTTCACCTGGTAAGGTAGTGGTAATAATAATTTATATATTTATTATTTTTAAGGAAAGATAATGACAATGATCATGGCTCTGGAGCATCGTTGACCACTGTAGTCGTTTGGCACAACATTTTTTTTGCCTGCGGATATGCTCATGCATACTGCGCTTTCACGGGGATATAGCGCAGTTATGTGGGTCTCCTACCCATTAAAACTCCACGGTGTCCTCCTGTGTCGCTTATGGTATGGATACGGGCACGCGTTAGCACTCATCCATGAAAAACAACACACCATGCAGTTACTTTGAGCGGGTGTAATGTCTGGATATGACTCTTCTTGGATTATACGCGGATTTTCTGTGCCACAGAAAAAGTTTGCTTATTCACATATTTACAGAGCTTGCACATGATGATTTTCGATGAAAAGTTGTCTTCCTCTTGGTCGTGATTTAGAATGGCTTGACGTAGTTTACACGCGCTTGGAGGTTACCAGCTATATTTTGTATCTGTTTACTTCAAAAATATGGAAGCAGAATTGTCGAAGAAAAAAATATAGCATCTTCCGATAGAGTGATGAGTTTTGCGCCATTCTGTACAATCTAGATATAGGTACCTACTCCAATTAGTTTACGCTAACAAAGCCGCCATCAGGAAGTTAGAATATAATCATGCACTTCTTTGTGTACCACATTGGTAGTTTTTCTGTCTGCCAAAATTACCAGGCTGTTAGTACTGACTCTGGAACAGGCAACTTTGAATTGCCCGTGTGAGATGCAATCTTTCCTTAAATCTATGCCTGTCATCCTTTATGACTGACCCAGAGATTTATTTATGTTTTTTTTTTTTTTTTTTTTTATTATTGATAGGCTTGCGCTTGACCACTATCTCACCTGATGGTAAGTGATGATGTGGTCGACGATGTAGCACGCTTACCTAGAAGAAACCTATTCACTCTTGACTTAAAGACTCCCAGGTTGTAGCTATCAGGAAATACAGACTCCGGCAGGGAATTCCACTCCTTAGCTGTACGCATAATGAAAGTATTCCCAAAACGTTTGGTGCGTATGGGTGGGATGTCCACCATGTACCGATGACGCATCGCCGTACGTCTTGTAGTCCGATGATGGAACGGGCTAGGAGGAATTAGTTCATGCAATTCCATCGCACACTCCCCGAAATGTAACCGATAAAAAACCGACAGACTGGCAACTTGGCGCCGATGTTCAAGGCTCTGAAGCCTAGACTCGACCAGTATCTCATTGCCGATGAGCCTCTTGGCCCGTTTTTCGATTGACTCTAGTGCATCCAGCTGGTACTTCGCAGATCCGTCCCAGAGATGAGAACAGTACTCCATGCATGACCGAACTTGCGCTTGGTACAAGTTGAGCAACTGTTCTGGCGTGAAGTACCGTCTCACCTTTGCAAGAATCCCCAACTTTTTGGCAGCCAGTTGAGCTTTTGCCTCAATGAATGGACCAAAATTGAGGGTCGATGTCAATGTAACGCCAAGAAGTTCAAGATGGTCCGTTATCGGCACGGTCACATCACGGAAAGAAGGAGCCGGGTGGAATTGGCTCCTTTTAGCGGAAAAAAGACACGCCTGGGTCTTAGTAGCATTGAACCTGACCAGATTGGCATCACCCCACTCGGAGACTGCCTTCAAGGACAGATTCAAGCGCCCAACCATGGCCTCCCGGAGAGACTGGATCTGAGGCCCAGTAGCACGCGCGTCGGATACGTATCTCTCAGCAACAGTGCTGTCGTCTGCATACCCAAAGGTGCCGGGTTTTAACAGATCATTTATGTGCAACAAGAACAATGTTGCTGAGAGTACCGATCCCTGAGGGACCCCGGCATTGATATCCAGTTGGTCAGATGAGCGGCCATCAATAACCACTCGTATAGACCGGTCCCTCAGGAAGTCCGCGATCCAATCGCACAGTCCACTGGGCAGACCGAATGAAGGAAGCTTACCAATAAGGCTCTCGTGCCAGACCCTGTCGAAAGCCTTCGAGATATCGAGGGAGACGGCAAGCGCTTCCCCGTGCTTCTCGATGGCCTCACTCCAGATGTGAATGGCATACGCTAGAAGATCCCCAGTTGACCGATTTTGGCGGAAGCCATATTGGCGGTCACTGAGGATGTCGTTAGCTTCTAGGTATGCCAGGAGCTTGGAGTTGAGCACCCGTTCCATACTCTTACAGAGAATGGACGTAACTGAAATGGGTCTGTAGTTGGCTGGGTCAGCCAGACTGCCCTTCTTGGGCACAGGCTGAACGTTAGCTTGCTTCCATGCATTCGGCACTTTTCCAGTCTCATATGAAAGGCGAAACAGGCGTGTCAGGATCGGAGACAGTTCAGGCGCACAAGTTCTCAGAACAATTGCCGGTATCCCATTGGGGCCACTAGCTTTGTTCACGTCAAGGTTGCGCAGCACCCTACGGACGTCCCTTTGATGGATGCGAATGTCCGACATACTCGTCTCGCATCCGTCAAGGGAAGGAGGGGGCTGCGCGTTACCAGAATCCAGGCGTGAAGATTCCGCAAAAAGAGAGTCATATAAGTTTGCTTTCTCCTCAGCGGAGTGGGCCAGTGTTCCGTCGGGTTTCAGCAGTGGTGGTAGTGAGGGACGGCAGAAATTCGATTCAACCGACTTAGCCAGGGACCAGAACGCTTTACTACCGGCTGGGAAGGAAGCAAGTTTGGTCCCAATACGGCTTATGTGGTCAAACCGAGCCCTTCGCAATACCCTCTTGCAGGACTTGGCAGCCCTATTAAAGGCTCTCTTCCGCTGGCTCACGTCGCTAGCCTTGCGCGTCCGAGCGTCGACCCATGCGAGGTACGCCTCATGTTTAAGCGTGTTGGCGCGATTGCACTCGGCGCCAAACCATGGCCGGTCAACGCTAGACATTGCTACGTCAGAGAATGAAATGTAGTACTCCATTCCCTGATGCAACACATCGGTTACGGCGTCCGCACACGACGAGGGATCAGCTGAAGAAAAGCAAGTGGGCCGCCAAGGATAAGAAGCGAAAAACGAACGCATCCCATCCCAATCTGCTGACCTGTACCGCCAAACCCGCCGAGTGCCTCTTGGGCTGGGATCGGGCGGGGAGTAAACGGATACAGACTTCACCAGACAATGGTCGGAGCTACCCAAAGGTGAAGATACCGACACAGAGTAGTGGTCTGGATCTGTTGTCAGCAGAAGGTCCAAGCAATTGGCAGTGTGCGAATCAACATCCGGCACCCTCGTTGCTCCCTGGACCAGCTGGGCGAGATTTAACGCAAGCGCAAGCTTTCGCGTCTCTCGCCCAGCATGATCAGTGTACTGGTATGGGAAGAGCCACTCCTGGTGGTGGGCATTGAAATCCCCCAGTATCACTAATTGGGCAGAAGGGTACCGCTGCTGTGCCGCATCAGCCGCCTCACACAGATGCTCCGTAAGCCTGGTTGTCTCCTGATCTCCACTGTGCGATCGGTAGACACAGGCGTAAATAATTTTATCTAGGCCTGTGTCCACCAGTGCCCAGAGCACGGAAAACCTTGAGTCCTCAAGGTTTCGGAGACGCCGATAACAGATGTCGTCTCGGGCGTACATGCAAACACCCGCGCGTGGTTTAAAATTGTGCTCCAGGGTAAACCCTGGGTATGATAAGTACGACACGTCTGACGGACATCCGATCTGCGTCTCCGAAAGGAAAAGAAGAGCTGGTCTATCAGTCTCCAGGTGGTGATGGACTGCTTCGAGATTTGAGTGCAGCCCTCTTATATTGCTGAGGTGCACTTTGTGTGACAGGGAGTGCTGCCGCTGTACAGCTTTTCTTCTGTGTTTCTTCATTTCATTAGTCAAAGTGAAAAGGGGAGGAGAAGGCAGTGAGATGAGGTTCCACGCTGGCAACCCACAGACACGCACTGACAGGACGCCATCAATAGGGGACTGGTCTGGAGACTGCGGGGACGCCCGAGCCCCCCCGGGAATGTCCATCGGGCCCTGTCTTCTGGTCGCCAACCAGCACGATGGTGCATTCCGGGATTTTTCGACAGTTGGCGGGGCAGCCTTTCGTGTGTGGCTGGCACACTACTTGGGCCCCCAACTACCTGCGGTCGGCCAGCGGCGCACCGTGCCTCGGATCCCGCTACCCTCCGCGACCAGTCTCCCGATACGCCCATAACAGCGCGCGTCAGACCGGTCCGCCTGCAGTGGAACAGCTATCTCAACCCAACTCCTCTAGTTGGCTACACCGAGCATCGTACCGGAACACGGCTAGGCCGCTTGGCGGTACGTCTTTGCCCGGTGGGTGGTCGCAAGCCTTCGGCCGTAACCTACCACCAGTTAATGTCACCTGATTAGCACCACCCGGGGGCCACGTGTAGGGAATCGTATGGGGTGCTCTCCTACGGACGAGGGTGACTCAGCCCCCTAAAATGGTCATTGCAAAGCAGACCTTATGTGGGAATTGTAATCGTTTAAACTCAAAGTCATAGTCATAGGGTATCAGTGGTATTCGAGGCATGAAAACTGATTCCCCCCGAACACATCCAGTAGGTAATCATTCATACAAACTCTAACACCCCTTTTTACCCGTTGATGAAATTCAAAAATGCTTGAGTTTTTCTTTAATTGTATTGAAGAGCAGTAATTTTGATAATAAATAATTTATTTTTCATACAAACTTTAACACCCCTTTTTTACCCTTTAACGGATGAAATTCAAAAAAATCTTAAAGAAGTATTTTTTATTTTATATTTAGAGGCTAAATGCCATATTTCATTCATTACGATTTATATGAAATTAATTTTATATGAAAAATGACAGAGTTTCATACAAACTTTCATCCCGTATTTAAATCCCACAGGGGTTGAATTTCGAAAAATCCATCCTTATTCCTTGTCTACAGTATAAAGGGAACCTCTGTGCAAAAATTCAGCTTTCTATGTCCAAGGATTTGGGCTGGGCGTTGATGAGTCAGTCAGTCAGTCAGGACTTTTCTTTTTATTTATATAGATTTATGTATACACAAAACACTTACATAGTACATATACATATAGAATAGCACATAGGAGCTGCTTATTTCCAGAGAAATTTCTTCCAGCAGACCTACCACAGGAGAATTAGATAAGAAACATAGACACAGTGTGTATAAGCACAAGGAAAGGTAATAAAACTAAATTAATACAAACATAATAATATATAAAAAGTGGATGTTACATGGACTGACCGCCTATCTGATCCCACAACCAAGTAAAAGCATAACACGATACCCATTAGCGAGTCGATTGTCAGTTTGTGTGGCTTATAAATACTACCCGTAACGACCGACAAAAGTTTTAACTAAAGACACTGAGAAATTAATATACTTAATAAAAGTAAAAATTGCGCAGGATGAACCCGAGTCTGGATTCCCATAACTCGCAGTTGCTATCCTTCGTACATATCAGGGGAGCATCCCGGAATGTACAACTCCATAAATAGCACTGGGTAAACTACAGACCACTGAGACGCTTCTGTAGCCAGAGCTAGAAATGACATCGTCAAAGTACTCCATAAAAAAAAATAATTAAAAAAATCAAAAACCCCGACTGCTTAAGAAGCGAACGAAAGACGTAAATATGAAGAAAAGCATGTTGTGCAGTCGGAGGATGCATATTTGCGAGCTGGCTGACCAAACCAGAGCAATATTTTTTTTTTTATATCTTTTTAGTTTTTTTTTCGATTTACTATATAAGTGTTATATTTTTGAAATCACCTGATAAAGCCCTTTATTTTAATAACCCACACGATGGGTATGGAAGAAAGAAAGGCCCCCATAATATGGCAACTAAAAGCCGCCACTTTCCTATTTTACAAATTCAATGTCCCCTTTATTTTAATACCCCACAAGATGGGTTTGGAGGAAAAAAATGGGTTCCCAAAATTTATATATTTTTCAATTTTAATGGAGCCAGTGACACTCGCAAGGTTAAGACAAATCGATTGACGTAAGAATCATCAAAATCGGTCAACGCGTTTGGTCTGTAGAACGCCACATAGGAACAAACATGCATACATAGACTGATAAACACAATATCCTCCTTCGGATGTCGGGTAAGTACCGAGCGTGTCATCATAGTTATTGACGCATGAAAGGTTGACATTGACGGCTCGTAAACAATTTGACTATGGTCATGAAACTTGTGCTCAGCGCAATAAATCGGCAACAAATATTATAAGAACATAGGTGATAACGCAGCGCTGGAAAGTCTCCCATAAGGTGGATGGATGAGCTGATGAAGGTTGTAAGTATTTGTTGGATGCGAGACGAAGGAGGCTTATATCCAGAACGTCTTTCGGCTGAAATGAAAATGATGATGAATATTATTCAGCGACCGACCAGAGACGTCATTCGTCGTTCCATGCTCTGTGATGTCACCCAACAACGCTACCTATTATTCTTCTTTTGTTTCCAAAAACTAGGAAGACAATAGCAAACTGGACACTGGTAGGACGAGACAAAAGGAGAAAAGGAAAAATGCCGTCCCACAATAAAAAATAATTTAATTGAACTTACGAAAAAAGTTACAAATGGAGCAAAATTACTATTTTCCAACCTATGAAGGTTACTAAAGTAATTGATGTTCATCAGGGACCAAAACAATTACTTAGCTTTTTGTAGCTATTGTTTTATTTTTAATTTTGTTGATTTCTGAAAAACAATTACAAACGTCTATATTTCCCATAGGGCTAAGCAGAGCTGTACTTAAAGTAAACCCTATTTCTCACTCTTTCACGCTAGTTACGTTTGCGTGCGATGTTGAGTTTAGGGGTCAAACCTAGATTAACGAAAACGAAAATCCATTTTTCCAAATAGAAACCTTTTCTCTTTGAAAATCCAATAATCCTACAGTACCTTAATGGATACGACAATTTAGACCTCTGCTTATCCCTATAAAGTATAAAGATTGAATGTAGCAAGATAAACGGAAGCGTTATCGAGGCTAAGTATCGTACCAAAAGAAAAGCCATTAAAGTTAACTCAATAGTTTTTAAACGACTTGCATAAGTAAGCAGGATTCTGAAAGATCGCTCCTGAGAAGAAGTTGCAGAGAAATTAGCTCTAGTCTATTTTGATTTGGACTTGTTTTTGTATACTAATATTATGAACAGGTAAAACTGCACCCTAATTGCTTAAGAGTGTTCGGCAGGGCATAGTGTATGACTCCTTGAAACACACACATTTTAGCCACAAATTATTGGACTCTTTCGAAAAGATTATCTTCGCCAATGAAAACGTCCTATAATTCCGAATTCACTTGTGCAATTAGACTGCTGTTTATTAGATTGTTTGTATGATTGTGAAAGGTAATCTCTGGAAGTACCGATCCGATTGAATCAAATATTACACTTAGAATGTTACATTATCGATGAGTGACATAGTCTACTTCTTCTTCTTCGAGTTCCTTTTCCTGTGAATAAGGCCACGAGAGCTGCAACACGAAACTGTAAATAATAAGACTTTTGGCCGGTTTCTGAATTAAGAATTTGTAAGGTAATGTTGTCAAACCCTACACTAGTAGCCTACTGAAAACTTTTATCATCATCATCATCATCAGCCTATAGCAGTCCACTGCTGTAGGCTGTGAGGCCTATGCCCATAGGCCTCTCCAATCGGACGCCATTTGCTTTGATTTTCGACAGCTATCATCCAGCTACTATCAGCCACCCTGCAAAAATCGTCACTCCACCTAGCTTGAAGGCGTCCCACCTTATGTTTACAAGTTCGCGGTCTCCACTCAAGAACACGTCTACCCCAACGGTCATCGGTTCTATGGCTTGTATGGCCGGTCCATTGCCACTTCAGTTTGCTTGTTCTGTGAGCTATGTCGACAACTTTGGTTCTCTGCCGGATCACCTCGTTACGGATCCCTTAGAGAGATTCGACTGCGACTTTAAATCGATGCACCAGCCCTATCGTGAGTGTCCACGTCTCGGCCAGCCCAGCTGTATTCTTCTATTTGCCTCCTTCTCAAAGTTATTTTTACCAACACTTTTATATTTTGGCATTATTCCAAAACCGGCCATAAGGTAATTACAATACTTTACGAGAACCTACAAAGGTTCTCGTAAAAACATAATTTTATAAAATATTTTCGATATTAAAAAAATTAAAAAGTCCCTACCAGTATTTCAAAACATTCATGTCAATCTGAGTACAGTTCAATCACTAGGAAAGTGGCACTTCGGATAATTTACCCAAAATAGTTTGATATTAATTATTAGGTATATTTCAGCGTATAATATCTCTTCAGTCTGGCTAGCTGAATAATGTTAATAATTCAAAATAATATCAGTTTTCATCAATTAACAGATACATTTAGAAATATCAAACTACAGTTTCTAATGGACTCTAATGACTAAATAATTGGTAACTGAGGGACTGTTATTACTGAGTAACCCAAGAGCTGCGTGGCTGCGATGATCGAGAGTTCTACTTAATTAAAAATATTAATTTATTATAGTTAATAATAGTACTAGCCCGAACTGAGCCATTGCTGTGTAAAGACCTATCTCCATTATTTCTTTCGATCAAGAATAAGTGCTATTTCTTTTTAATTCTTTAGCATCCAATTCATCCCACCATCTCTTTCGTGGTCTGCCACGGCCTTTTTGTGGCACTTAATTCATTTTTCGATTAACTATAACCTAGTGGTCATCCAGACGTCGAAATTAGACCGTCATCGTCATTCATTAAAAAAATTGGCCAAACGCGAGTCGGACTTGCGCACCGAGGGTTCCGTACAAATAGTTAAATTCACCAATAGTACATTACTGCAGCGGCCAGCAAAAGAGGCATTGATGGACAAACGTGTAAATGTGGGCCGAGGCGAAGCCGAGTACTTACGTATAGTCCATCGATGCCTAGTTGTGGCCAAGGCCTGTATAGTACTTTTCTCAAATAACGCGCGGCAATTAAAACTAATTAGTACCTAGAACTCATTTTGAAAAAATCAATGACAAACAACAATAATTGTTCCCGCATTAGTTTTTTGTTTTTTTTCAATAAACAGCGTTCTATTTGCAAGGCCGTTCGAAATTTTAATAAAATCTTTGATAAGTTACCTCCTTGCCATGTTTTGGAGTAAAAGATCGTTCCATTTTTAAATTACACGACAGATATGAGTTTACTATGTAATTTATTTGTCCGCTAGACACGACAGATATGGATTTTCATACAACTTTTGCCGGCCGCTGCTCGCATGTATTTGGCCAGTACAGAAATTTCGATTTATCTCGAAGAAGGTTGTCAAAATAAAGCTCAAATTTCCAAGCATGTGTGAGAGAAATAATTACGTAACATTAAGTAATGAAGTTCATAAACATTGAAGGCTCCGAACAATGCTTATGGATTAAGGGACAAAATTAACTTTGCCGTTGGAAAACTGTTGTCCCAATATATTTATAAATAAAAAAAAATACAAAGACTTCATTCTATTCAATCTGACTAGCCCTTTCTAACCATGTTGGGATCGGCTTCTAGTCTAACCGGGTGCTGCTCAATACCCGTATTTTACATAGATACTCCACAACCCAGTAACTGGGCAATTCGATACCCCTTGGCAAGACTGGTGTCCTGGTGTGTGGTGGCTTCCGACTACCGTAACTACTTTCAAAGATCTACAAAATGACAACCGGGACCATAGGTCTCTCCTATCCTATCCGATCCGTGAAATTATGGCTACGCCGAAGTAGCCGTAGTACTTTCTTGTGGGGAAGCTTACGCAATACATCGGAACTCTATTCGTTATAATCTGTTGTAATTCAGAATATTTTGAACTCGGCACTCAAATCATGGACACGGACGTGTAGTGCGTAACATATCCACAGACAAACCTCGGTAATCGTAACCGTCACTGGGAACCGTCACTTCGATCGTTAGCTTTTTTCTTGCTCTATAATCTTTCATACAATCCAGTCATAGCTTCTTTGGTCTTTCTGTATCCGTGTAACCATCCAAATACATACCGTAACTTTCCTCACAACATGTTCCTCAGCAATTCATAATAAGACCAATTAACTTTTTAACAAGTTGTTTAACAAAAAAAATTAACCGACTTCCAAAACATTATTTTTTCGTTTTTGACACCGACTTCTGAAAAGAAAGTTATTTTTCGCTTTATAGTGTTTTGGTTTGGAAGTCGGTTTAATTTTTTTGTTAAAAAGTTAATTCAAAAAATCAAAAACCCAACTGCTTATGAATCGAATAAAATCATGCTGTGCAGTCGGAGGATACATATAATTTAATGTTATTTGATTATTTGTTTTGTTGATTATTATGTAGTTACTGTTTCATTAATTTCTAATTGATGTTCTATTTATCTTATCATGTAATAGTGAAATTATTGACTCACTGCACGTGGTTGGTCAAACTGTAAGTGCAGAGAGTAATTGCGATAAATAAATAAATAAATGTACGCGAGCTGGTTGACCTAAACCAGATGTATCCTCCTTATTTATAACCTTTTTATTTATAACTTTTTAGTTAATATTTTATTTTAATAATGTACATTTAAACATATAAGCGATATATATTTTTGAAATCGCTTCTTATATAACCCTTTATTTTGATACGCCATACGATGGTTTTGGAAGAAAAAAAAGTATTGGGCCCTTACAATATGGCGCCCAAAAGCCGCCAATTTTTTTTTTTCAATTTTAATTTAGCCAGTGACACTCGCAAGGTTAAGACGAAACGATTGACGTAAGAATCATCAAAATCGACCAACGCGTTTGGTCTCTAAAACGCCACATAGGAACAAACAAACATATATACATACACATGTACATACATATATACATAGACTGATAAACATATTACCCTCCTTCGGCAGTCGGGTAAAAAATGGTTTTCTCTTTTTAGTTTTGGTACCTTATATTGCTATGATAACACGCATTATTAAGGATAACTTTATAACTGATGCTACTCATGTAGTTTTATAAACTACATGAGTAGCATCAGCTTTCAAATAAAAAAAAGAATCATCAAAATCGGTTCATAAATGGTGGAGTAATCGCGTAACAAACGTACAGTCGAATTATGAACCTCCTCCTTTTTGAAGTAGGTTGAAGAAAGCTTTCTGCACTCCGTCTTTATATAAACCTAATGCCAAACCTCACAATCCTTCGTGAAATATATCTAAAAAGAGATACAAATTTTTCCCTTCACTTATTAATATATAATTCGGTACATGCCGAAGAATTCTATGAAAAGCATAGTGAGCTGTCCAGTTAATCTGGATTAATTCTAGCGAATATACTCGTGTAACGAATTTTACTAATGGAAATAGTTCAAAATTACATACGTAGGTATGTTGTCCACACCCCATTCGCGTGTTCATGTAGGTGTTGGTGCAAGTGTAAAGTGCAAGGCTAGTTTTCTTTGTTTGAAATTCATATCTACTAAGTATTTTAATCGCATATTTCTAGTTCAAATATTATATATTGGTACCGAGATTGCAATAATAATAGCTCACGTTTAAGAAACGACGACTTTCAACACACTTGCAAAACCTCAACTTTGAATTAATGAAACAAAGGCGAGCTTTGTACATGAACTTTATTTTATGTAGTCTTGGTACACAATTTATTAAGAATTACAATTACTTATAGAAAATATCTGTGAGACATTATGATTCCCAGGTACTTTTTTGATGTATTTATCGATTTTATGGAGGCTGGCCCTACCAGATTAATGATAATATTATAAATGTAATAAATTGAATGCGTTGGAACCAGCTGCGAACTCTTCCGCTTGAGGAAAAAGAATGGGGAAAAGAAACCCACTCCGCGTGAAATACACTGCATTCCGAGTCTAATAGCGGTGCCATAGGACCTTCAGGGCGCCTTTAGATTTATTTACATTTTAATGAATGTACAAGCTTGCACGCTGCAATAAAGTAAAGATATGCAAGCCTATGAAAAAAAAAATGCAGGTAGCGTGGGACACCTAACTGGAACCTAATTATTTTCGCTATGTACAGTTTTTATTTCATTGTGCGTGTTATTAAACAGGCAAAATGAAATAAAAAAAAAATACAATAAATCTGATGAATGATATTCTTTTTCGTTTAAAAACGTGGTTAAGTGATCAAGAATATCATTCATCACCAAATCAAAAAAAAATTTCAAAACACACTGGCTATCTGTAACAAAACTGCACTCAAAATATGTTATTTGGACACTTTTTTTCCATGTATTTCCAGTCCGCCAAACACGCGGTAAGGAACTTAATTCCAACACCCCTGAATTCTATCTTGATGAAATTCCTTTGTCATCTTATGATACTTTTTAGGGTTCCGTACCCAAAGGGTAAAAACGGGACCCTATTACTAAGACTTCGCGATCCGTCTGTCTGTCTGTCTGTCCGTCTGTCTCCAGGCTGTATCTCATGAACCGTGATAGCTAGACCACAGATAATATAATACTAGAATACAGATACCTCATCCCATACAAAGAAACCGTGCCGACGTAACTAGCGTTTTTCGACTGCTTATTCTGACAATTTTTTGTACATCGAACGCATTCGGTTCTGTTTTACGGTGATAGATAGATGGTGTTAGCAGCGACTTGCAAGTAAAAGGGTTTACTAGGTTCGTGAATGTTTTTTTCTTTAAATACAGTGAAGGTTTGTTTTCTAGTATTTATTTGCACGTTTTTACAGTTTTTTTTTGCACCAAAATGTGTTAAAATGCAAACTTTAACAATCGAGTGGAATGCCTCAGAAATTAAAAAATGCGCCATCTATTGGCATCCATTTTAAATGATCCGTCTAATAATCTTTTAAATGTGAATAGAGCCCAATATTCCATAATTTTGTACTTAGGGGAGTTGATTAAACAAGAACATACAATTTTTGTGTTCAATTCCAGAAAATGTTAATTTTACGAACATTCAATAACAGATAGGTGGATACCGAGGTGCATATCGCGCCATCTAGTGAGATTTATTTGAACCAAATTTTCTTTCTTAGCAATGAAACCCCGTGGCTAGACAGTTGAAATTTTCACAGATGATGTATTTCTGTTGCCGCTATAACAACAAATACTAAAAACAGTATAACATAAATATTAAAGGGGGGCTCCCATACAACAAACGTGATATTTTTGCCATTTTTTGCTCGATATTAATAACGGCAACAGCTAGACGCTTGAAATATTCACAGAATGTTTAATTGTATATTTACTTCAAAAAATAATAATTAATAAATTAAAATAAAATAAATTAAGGGGGGCTCCCATACAACAAACGTGATTTTTATGCAGTGTTTTGCGATAATGGTACGGAACCCTTCGTGTGCGATTCCGACTCGCACTTGGCTGGTTTTTTTGGGAAGCTAAGACCGGGCATTATTATCATAACTGAATGGGATTACGTAGAAATTGTTAAGATATAGAATTTCTTGTTAAATTTTAATCGTATACTTATTTACAGTTACCAAAAGAATTTATAGTTTTACATTGTTTAGGCTTATCGGATCTAGAAAATTTACGCCTAATTGAAAACACTAGAACTGGCTCCCTTGACAATTATTGTTAGCGAAGTTTATAGCACAGTTCTACGCCAACAGGCTATAACTTAAACTGGTTTTAATTGTCAGCAATATACTCACAACTATTCCCATTAATGTAGCCACAAAATATTATGAAAAAATATACCGTTTTTAATATGTTTCTTACTTTACGCAATCACGCCCATGACATGAAACTTGTTCGAGAGAGATGTTGTACCAGAGATAGCGGTTGTCAAAAATTCCAAAATGTGACATGTGCCACCGAAATGTCTTTTACATTGTGACTTTTAGACAATCATTATCTTTGAAAGAATATCACTATGTGTAGATTCTATGGATTCTATGGATTCTGTTTATATTCACCTACGCGTTCGATGTGTCATTGTTTGCAAAATAAAATTTTGAATTTCGAACTATTTACTTTTGAAACAATTGAACCTTCAATTTTTTTTCTAAAACCAAACAAAACCGAAACGACCTCGTTCTTAGAATAACAGTTCTATTTTACCAAATAAATCTAGATCATTGTTAATCCTACCGAAAAATGAAGGTTTGTTTGTATAATCAAAATATATCTAAACTAGTTTTTTCCCGTGGCCACGCTCTCGTTTTGTATCTCACATTGCCGGGCATTTTTTTGGGCAAAACAAAATCCTTATGAAAATCGGCGGTAGTATAGATAGGTTTTAGATCAGTACTTTCATAATTACCTTTTACTTACATGCAAACCGATTTATTTATAACAATTAGAAATTATCTCAGTCGTTAGCAAAACTATTTCTTTTTTTTTCTTTGATAGGCATTAGCACAGATAATATAATAGGTAAACTGTTTTGCAACAAAGATTGATTGAAAGAATTGTTTATTCATTGTAAGAATTTCATTTCTTTAAAATGCCAGATGATGATTGGTCACGCTTTTAATACACATTTATCAACAGTCCCAGACCTCATTCGATACCTAAATACTACAGCTTACCACTGCAAAGCTTCATGTAGGTTCGAATAGAAGATCAAAGATTAAAGGTCGGATAGCACGAACTTGATTAGAATGCAGTAGACATTAGAGACGATTACAGCTTAGAGAGCTCTACGGGTTCTGTTCAGATAGGTGCTTAATAGGTGGTAGAAAATGTGCCTGTACTACTCGGTTAAAATAATTGAGCATTTCGCCCCCACTCCCGCCAAACCGCGCGGCGGCGGCGCCCCGCGTTCGCCTCGTGCGCCAATAGCGAGAGTCGAACGTCAGAGTGATTTGACAGTGCCAAGTGCAAAGTTATTTTGAGCGAGCAGTAATATCAAGCTGGTATTCTGTGATGAAGCAGGCAGTGGACGAAGACTAAACCTATGACGAGTTTCAAGGATATGGTCTGTCTGTCAAGACCCTTTATCTTGGGAATGCGTGGAGGTATCGAGTTGATAAATTTTTGTACTAAATTAAAATTTAAAACATAGGTGCATTGTTTTTCTCACGTTTGGATCGTATTTCTTTTGGAGTATTTCACCCAAACATCGAGGTATCGTATACTCAAGCTTGCAACCTCTTGCAGCTGTGAAAAAAAACTTCTAGATCAACGCAATCAAGAGATACAGCCGTTAATGACGTATATTTTACACTCGCAAGGGAACCAAAACCTACAGGGTACCTACTTCGTTGACTAGAATCATGAAATTTGGCAAGAAGCAATGTCTTATAGCACAAGGTAGAGTCCGAAAACCGTACATTTGTAAATACATAAAAAATCTGGCCAAGTGCGAGTCGGACTCGCGTACGAAGGGTTCCGTACCATTATCGCAAAAATGGCGAAAAATCACGTTTGTTGTATGGGAGCCCCATCTAAATATTTATTTTATTCTGTTTTTTTTTTATTTATTTTTTTGCGGCAAACAGAAATACATCATCTGTAAAAATTTCAACTGCCTAGCTATCACGGTTCATAAGATACAGCCTGGTGGCAGACAGACAGACAGATAGACGGACCGTGGCGTCTTAGTAATAGGGTCACGTTTATACCCTTGGGTACGGAACCCTAAAAAAAAGAAAACTAATTTGCAGTTGGTAAACTAACCGCGACTTATGTCGATGTATGGGGACTACAGTTTCTAACGGCAAAGTTAATTTTGTCCCTCAATTCTGTTTAGCTTATCGTTAGAGCAATATTAGGTACCTCCATACTTAATGAATTTCAGTAATGTTATTTAATTATTTTGTTGGATGTAGCTGTTTGTACGGAACCATCAGTGCGCGAGACCGACTCGCACTTGGCTAGTTTTTTTTTAAAAGCTGAAGCAATACCATCATGAATGCAGGAGTCAGCATTTTTGTTGTATATTGTGTGATTCCTGCTTTCAGCATTTTTTTTGTTTGTTTGTATGTATGGGTAATGTTTTCTGTAAATAAATACATAATTATTATTGGTATTATTCTCGGGCGTTATAAGCAGAGTGATCCAGTATTATAACCCCACAAAATTGTCCCGTACTCAATTAAAAACTAACTGAATACCTATTGGGACATATGGGAATACTAAATTACCAATTAACTCCACACCCTTTAGTTAATTTATTTGTAAACCAACTTATTGACATTACAGTTTTGACGGCCAGAGTGAACTGCACGGTCCTGTTTTGGTAAGTCTCTTGTTTATATTTTATTTTAAAATTATAAAAATCAAAAGGATTTACGGACCCGTGTACGTTTACGAATTTTTTCACCAGAGCAATGATTTAACGACCTTCGAGAGAACTTGGTTTACAGATAGATCTCACTTCTTTTATAAGCGAAGGACTTGGCATTTTTTCACATCTGTGTTTTTGGTGGGCAGGATTTACATCTACGTAGTGTTTAACGCGTAAACATTAGACCAGGGGTGTCAAACTGCCCCTAGCCACCGCCCCGGGCGTCGGGAGTCGCAAGCCGATTCCCGGCCACCGTAGGCGCGGGCAAGTAATGGGTATTTCGCCGGCCGATAAGGACCCAAGCCCGAGTTTACGGCGCGTAGTGTTCCACGCGCGCCTCATAGAGATGTTAACAGAAGTGACGGGGCCCGCTAGGGCCGATGCCTGTCCGGGTCGCGGATAAATTTGTAAGAGAGTTACCGCGGCCCTGGCACAAGCAACTGAAGGAACACGGGTGGGTTTTAGTCAGTAAAAGTCTGACACGCCCTCCCTCTTCACCCAGAGCGGGAGAAGTCATTGGATGATTTCACACACAAAAAAAAGAAGGTGTTTCAAAGTGGTTTTCCTAATGGGTTAGATTTGAGCCCCAAATCTAGGGCTTTTTAGTGGTCTATCTATAAAAAAACCAGACATCTGCAAATCGAATCTCGCATGATTAGTTTTCTGTACTGTATACGTCAAAGCAAAAGCCTTTTGCTGCGGCAGCCATTTTGTATTGAACTCCCTCACAAGATGGCGGGTTTGTGTCTGGGACTGAAGCTACGTTGGTCGTGTTACTTGGAAACAGTTTAAGTACGTAGGTACGAGTAATGTTATATGTATATACTTGATTATTTTTCTACAGATGTGATCTAGGTATATTTTTTGTAAATTTGCCTTTACGTATTGATTTTGTTTTTATATTCCAAGTTTTTTAAACCAACGATAAATACGGAGACTTATTTGTTACAAGTTTATACGTGGCCATTTATTAAAAAAAAACCGGCCAAGTGCGAGTCTGACTTGCGCACAGAGGTTTCCGTATAAACAGCTACATTCACCAAAATAAATATGTAACGTTACTAATTTTCATAAAAAATTAAAGCAACGAACATTGATCTAACGAAGGAACAAAAGGTATACAATATTTTTACTTTTCCAAGTACATTATTTTAATAAGTTGGTCGACTATTACTCGTAAACTTGTAAAGCTGTGAATAGTTTTCGTTACATATGCTACTGCCGTGAATATTTTCACATATCCAAAAGCGACCATTTAGCTGGCAAGGGACGACGACATTTGATTCTAACAAAAAATTGCCATTTTAAGCTTAATTTTATGCAAACGGATCACTGAATCAAATATTGGTTTCACAAACCCGTAATATTTTTGAATGGCCTATCCAAAGATACTCCACACCATGAGATCGCGAGCAGTCATCTCCGTTTAAGGCAGTGTTGCAGCAGGGTCGTGTAAGTGAGCTACGACCTTTAGCGATGGTCAAAATGCCAAAATGTAAGAGATTGCTGGCATTTATCTAGAGCCTCAGATCAAAGATTTTACAAGCTTTTATTTAACTTGCAATATGCGTATGTGTATATGTAAGTGTGTTCGGGTCAAATCCTGCAACTGAATTTTAAAGCAGTTATGCTACACCGATTAAGATGAAATTTTGCATACACGTTTAGTTTAGATGACAATGCATGGTTAGCTAAGTGACGTTATTCCAAATCCAGTATGGCGGACGACCCAAGATGGCGGACTTTTGTGCACTGCCATGATAAGGGTATCAAATGAAAAGGATGGCTGAGAAGAATACGAAAAAGCATGTTTTCAAAAAAATAATTTTATTTATAATAAGAGCTATAGTAGTTAAGAGTAAAACAATAACCATAAAAAACTCCTATTTAATATTTCACGCATACGGTTTTTTTATTACTGGCCGTTACATTTAAACATAAAGCAGTACAACATAAATCAGGTGTCGTGATTCAAAGTAGGGTTGGCCTGTAAATGTGCCTTTCCTTATCTGTGGAAACCTTTTCACCTAGTTTCAGTGAATTTATTACCGGATTAGTTTTAAACCGGCTCATTGTGGAAAATATGATTGTTTTAATTTAACTAGTTTACCGGAAATCGTGGGTTTCTTTGATAAGTTGTTATCAGGAAATGCCAGATGTTACTTTCTTTTTTTTTTGTAGAATTAAAAAAATAATCCTGTAGTCCCTAATACCAGCCTGTAACTATTACACTGTAGAGCAAAATCATATTCTCATATAGATAAATCTGAAGCATTGGTGATTTCAGACTTATTATAAAACCTAAGATTTCCGGTTTCCGCACGATGTGTTTTCCTTTCCGTTAGTGGTGTTCATGATAAAATTAAAAAGTGCTAATGAATTGAAAAAATCACATTGCTACTTATACGGATTTAGTACCGCCATCTAGGGCAACCTTACCTTAGGGTCGTCCTAAGGTAAGGTTGCCCTAGATGGCGGTACGAACTATTTAGTGCGCGGGGTTTTGCAATCTATCTAATCCAACATCAGGAGCGAAAGAGATAGATGCTGTGATGAGCAGTAAGAAGCTAGTTCGCGTGCGTTTTGCAAATTTGTAGCGCAATGGATGATGATTTAGGACGAAAACGAGCGCGCAAAATTTTATTTACAGACCTTTGGGAATATGGATTTCATGAAAAAATTACTAAATGTATCTGTTCAAAATAAAATTATTTGCATTGTTGAACTACTAATCTGTCCCTATATGTGGTTGTTTTGCAATTTCCTTCTCCTTACGGTATTTATTTCACCCAAAGATGTGTTAAAATTAGTGTTGAAATATGGAACTTTCGACGCTCATAACTTTTAAATATATATATTTTTTTTACTTTTTTGTTTCCTTCAGGGCTAGATAATGACAGAAGAAATTTATACGTTTTTTTTTATTTTGAACGTACACCGTCAAACAGTGGAGTAATCGCCATACTACATTTGTATGGAATTATCATCGACTAGGGTAACCTTAAGCACGAAAGGCGAGGTCTTGGCGACAGAAAACACATTTTATTGAAGCTTTCTTTAAGTCATATTGATCTATTTCCTGTACTTTTCCTCCAAGAAATATGTCAAAAATAGAACAAACCCCAATTCTTGCGTACCTAATACAAGAAGCATACATTAAACATTGTATTGTATGCGTTCCAACGCTTGTAGGGAAACGTTCCAGAGTTATAAATCTTCATATTGTGTGCATTCGATATCTCGTATCTCGCACTCGCCTCGAGCGTTACGTCTATGATTGATTGCTCATGAACAGGTACGTATGAGAGTGTGAGTTAGCAGTGGAAGTAAGTGTTTGAAATGAAGATAGTAAAGTGAATATTGGAACTTGGATAGCTGAAAACATGAAATTGTTGACATAAATTTTTTGGGCACAAAAGTTTCATTGATTTTTACTTTGAAGAGTTTAAAAATATCAAGTGATGCGATTGGCGGTTCATTATAATTGTTTTAATTATTAGAGAAACTAACACGCGTTCAGCAATTTTTTCAAAATAGTATTTGCTACAGAAAAGAAACTTTAAATTATACTGCGGACGCTTTGCAGCTTTCTCTACTGGGCAAGGCACGACTTTTAACATAACGTACACACGAACCTAGGCAGGCGCTTATCTTTGTGTAAATAATTTCATCACCACTTTTCTCAAAACCAGTGAAGGAAAACATCGTAAGGATACCGGCATGTCCTAGAACTAAAATTCGAAGACATGACATCCACCAACCCGCACTGGGCCCGCGTGGTCAGATCAGATCACGGCAGAAATCTCCTTCTTGGCATAATATTGTTTGGCATAACGTTTCTGCGTAGTTTTTATTAGCATAATAATACTGACACATAATTATACTTTGGCATAATGCAAAGGTTAGCATAACTTTCATTTGGTCTATTTTGTTTTGGCATAATTTGGAGTTACATAAATATTTAAGGCACAATATTAATTCATCATAATAATGTTATTGGTACATATTTGAACGTCGAAAATTAAAATACCTACGGGTAAAATGTCAATGTTCAAAACATCGAAAATATAAATTTAAAAAAATCTTAGATGGAAATGCCGAGTGATTTAAATATTGAATGATTACAAATGTCAATAGTTATTATACCTAAGTACAAAATGTCAACATTTAATATACTTAAGTTATATTTACGTTAAAATACAAATGAAACTCATTAAATAGTTAACATTTAAAATAGGTCGAATCTGTTCCAAAACTGAATTGGGGCACCCCGACTGCACATAGTCTTTTGGCTACTACTCCTAGAGTGTATATAAAAACCGGCCAAGTGTGACTCGTACTCGCACACGAAGGGTTCCGTACCATTATCACAAATCATTGCAAAAAATCACGTTTGTTGTAAAATAATAATAATAATTAAAATAAAATAAATTAAGGGGGGCTCCCTTAATTTATTTTATTTTAATTATTATTATTTTTTGAAGAAAATATACAACTAAACATTCTGTGAATATTTCAAGCGTCTACCTGTTGCCGTTATTAATATCGAGAAAAAAAACGGCAAAAATATCATGTTTGTTGTATGGGAGCCCCCCTTAATTATTTATTTTATATTGTTTTTAGTATTTGTTGTTATAGCGGCAACAAAAATACATCATCTGTGAAAATTACAACTGTCTAGCTATCACAGTTCATGAGATACAGCCAGGTGACAGACGGACAGACAGACAGATAGACAGTCAGACAGACAGACAGACGGATCGCAAAGTCTTAGTAATAGGGTCCCGTTTTTACCCTTTGGGTACGGAACCCTAAAAAACCGGAGGTGCGAAGGGCAGCACCCACCCGCTGTACCTACCACCGTTCACCTCCACAGCATCGGCTTGCTGGTCGCCTCGGGTGACCAGCCTCAGCCGCTACGGCTCGCACGGGTATATATCTTTTGTTACGTAAGGGCGCAGGGTTTGCACTTCCCGCAGCGCTGTAGAAGTTACAGAAGCAACTTTAAAGTGTCAGAGGCAACTTAAAAATATTTTTATATCGATATTTAAGACATTCGACATTTTGATCGTATTTATTTTTTATTAAATTAAATGTAATATATTTGATATACGCAATTGAATTAGATTAAGGTCCATCAATTAGATTAGGTAAGATTAAGGTGGTGGCCTTTGGGCCACCCTTGAGCTGCAAATATGTATGTTTTATTCCATTATGCTTTATAAAATTATGCGTCATTATAATTATGTCAACAGTATTTATGGTAATATACATTATGGCAAAAAAAATATGCCTATTAATATTATGCGTAATGATCACTATGCTGAATTTGGTTTTGCTGAATGTAAATTATGGGAATACATTTTATGCTTATCATTAGTAAACCGATCACGGCCCATCCCCTCTCACAAAGAGGAGGCCTGTGTCCCAGCAGTGGGAATATTAAAAGGCTGCTGATGACACACATAACATCATGCCTTTACATGCATACACAGACAAATTGTATGTGTTCCTTGGACCACTACTCTACAATAGACTAAACGTAACAACAAACATTTATTCCCTAAATTATTGTAACAGTAAGAAAATTCTCAAAGAAACTCTACAAAGTATGTCCTACGAAGATACAGAGAAGTTAATACTTGTACAAAAATAGATATTGTTCGTATTTTATGTATTTTAGTATAAAAGATGTTAGAAAATAAGAATTTTATTATATTATTTACACCCTTAAAAAATTACCTAAGACTATCTTATATTTGATTAACAGTGATTATGTAGAAAAAAAACGTACCTGTTTTCGCCTGAAACACAGGATTACCTAGTTCAGGCACATAACACGAGTGAACTTGACATAGATTTAAGCATAAATTGTTTTACCTAATGATTTTTAAATAAACTTTTTTTTTTTTTTTTTATTATTCCCTAAATAGTGAGGCAAAGTTGCACCATAGCACACCCACGTTACGCCAGTTAAGTTTAAGTTCCATATATATGGGAGCGAACCTATTGCAATCAAACGGGCAAAAATTCAGACTCCGGTGGGCTGTTATTGAGAAATTCCAGATAGAAAATCCCAAAATCACTTTACCCGACCGAAATCGAGTACCACACAGAATCAGGGGGCTATTCCCTATCTCCGTCAACGAAGTTACGGGCCCCGTCCGAAAGTACTCCGAAACTTCGAAATGAAAAAAACAAGTGTGATACAATTTAATACAACACACAATTTTTCGGACAGGTAAAAATACATCGGGAGTAGTTATAACTGTCAAATTGTGTAGTCATTCATTCTTAGTTCGGGCCCCCAACGAATCATCCATCCGTAGGTGATAGGGAGTTGGAAACGCCCGTAACGAAGGCCGATACTACGTACTTTGTGCTTAGGGAGTAGACCCCCTGTACCACATGCATATCGGCTAATGACTATTTGTGTATTAGTCTACCTTCAAACAAATTCATAACCAATCATCAGTCAAATAACACTGTTCAAATCAACAATTTTACTACTCCTTATACACTACGTCAACTCCCTGCTGAGTTGGTTCAAATTTCTAAGTCGTTGCAGTTAAGAAACAGATACTTCAATAGTTCAGCTCAGTTCGGTTCAGTTCAAGTGTGTTCTCTTGAACAATTTAATCGCTTTCGCTTAAGTGCATGCGAAATAAATATGGTTATATGGAAAGGAGATACATTTGGAAGATGCCACACTTACGAAAGGCTGTATTTTAATTCGTTGTAAGACATACAGAACGGACGGCAAGCATCCTCTGTGAAAGGCTTGAGTCACGCATTTTTTCACGGTCTTTGCTCCCAAACTGATAAACTGTGTGACTCAAGCCTGTCACAGTAGGCCATGCTCGCCTGCCAGCAGGATCGGTCGATATGTCGACGATTGGGGGATATGTACCCTATGTTCAGCTGTGGATGTCTTGCTGTTAAAATGATGATGGAGATGATGAAGACACGCACCCGGTTTTTGAAAATAAATTTAGAATGTGTCAAATATTTTACGCAAGTCATTTCTGTTAAACCTGCACCTCAACACAAAATGCATTAGAACACAAACTAAAACTTAAATTACCTAAATATTAGGTCCTTACATATGAAATTGGCGTTTTGTCGTACTGGCCACTTTGATCTCAAATATCTCCTCTTTGGTTTGGAATTCCAATTTTAAATTTATACAGCTATTTACTCATGCTTTTGTGTTTAGAAAATCGTAATTCATATGTTTTTTCCTCTTTTGGTTTTTCTTTGCGCCAGTTAGTTTACAAAATGGAAAACTTGAAATATCGCGTTATTTACGAGAACGAGTTCCATCGTGGCACCAGTACTGCAGAAACGGCTCGCAGGATTAATGCTGTGTATGGCAACGGCGTCGCAAAAGAAAACACAGTGCGTTTTTGGTTCCAACGTTTTCGTTCTGGAAATTTCGACCTGCAGAACAAGCCCCGTGGACGGCCGGAGACCAAAGTTGATAATGAAGAATTGAAGAGTATTGTGGAAGCGGATCCATCGCAAAACATGTTTGAGTTAGCTGCAGGCTGCGGTGTTAGTGATAAAACTGTTTTAATCCACTTGAAGCAAATTGGCAAGGTGAAAAAAGCTTGAAAGGTGGGTACCTAATGAATTGAGTGCAGCAAACCGACAAACGCGCGTCGACTGCTGCGTAACATAACTCAACCGGCACAATAATGAAGGAATTTTAAATCGAATTATTACTTGTGTCGAAAAGTGGATCCTGTACAATAATCGGAAACGCTCATCGCAAAAAAAAATACTTGTGAGCGTTTGGTGGACTAGTGCCGGTGTCGTTCACTACAGATTTCTTAAATCTGGCCAGACGATTACGGCGGATGTCTATTGTCAGCAACTGCAAACCATAATGGAAAAGCTAGCTGCTAAACAGCCGAGGCTGGTCAATCGCTCTAGGCTACTGCTCCTTCAGGACAACGCTAGACCACACATTGCACAACAGACGGCTACCAAATTAGAGGAACTTCAATTGGAATGTCTAAGACATCCGCCGTACTCCCCGGACCTTGCTCCAACAGATAACCATAACCAGATAACCTAATTAAGTATAATGTTTGGATCTAATCTTAGATTACACAAGGGTAAACGCAGAATTATATTTTTTTTATTTAATCCTTAATATGTATGGTTGTTCCTATGTGACAATCTAGAGACCAAAACTTTTGAAAGTAACAATCTCTAGCAACTACAAATGGAAAAATAAAGCTATTGATTTAATAAAATTTGTACAGTATTCTATACAAATTCACCATATGCATCTATCCACACATTGCTTGTATTTAGTATACTTAACAACAGTTTAATTTCGACAACTTAATTACGACTCCTTGCACCTTTAACGAGCCCACGCTTCCTCCTTCCAGTTTTGACGAAATCTGTTTAGTTCGTATAATTGAGCACTAATATTTTCCTATAGCTACTTACCGACTATAATGTTAATTTTGGTGAATAAATATATTATTATAATTAATTATTTTGATCCTCATTTCAGCACTCACTTAATAATTGTTTACTAGAGCTTGTCAAATTTGTACGTGACACTCCCATAGTGAGCGGGCGCGGGGGACGTAAGCACAAAGTACGTAAGTTGCGGCGCGCCACAGACTGAGAGGCCACTTCGAACAAAGCGCTATTTTGCACGCACACGTTGACATTACGATTTTACAAGGATTCATGGGCAATAATGAACCGAGCGTAACGTAAAGGGCTTATTACACTACACGGTATTCAGGTCCCTAAACCTTTATTTAGGGTAGTGTAATAAATGTTAGAGGGAGTTAGGGTTCCCAAAATATCGACCTTATTGACACGGAATGGTGAAGTGCCCCGGTATTCAGGGCCCTGAATACCGTGTAGTGTAATAAGCCCTTAAGGCAGCGGGGATGACAAAACGCCCACGCGGGACTGGTGTCGCCTGACGGGAGCGTTTCGTTGCGTAATCGCGCCGTCACGTCATTGGCTAGTAACGTCCCCCGCCACCAGCGTGGACCATGGGAGTGTCGCGTTTGAATTTGCCAAGCTTTAAAACTTATTATCTCGGGTTATTATTGCTCCAAATTTGACAGCCGTAAATTTCGCCAGTCAAAATACCAAAGTATTATTGTACTCGTCACAACTTTGATGAACTTATCAAAAGTTAATAACTTAATACAAATTGTGTCGCGGATCAGACAATCTTCAAAATATTAACGTTCCTAGAATCGTATTCGGTTCGAAGAACTTCTTAGCTTGTAATCGAAAATAACATTTAATTCAGGGTAAAATAATAATCTCATAAACGGTGAAGGAAAACAACTTGAGGAAACGCAGGCCTTAGAAGCTTATCTTCGAAGATATGTGATAAGCCCTAAAGCACAGATTTTCTCATGCTTTTATTTTATTTTATAAAACGGAAATATTTACTTTAGATTTTTTTAATATATTAGTTTCGTTTGTTCAGAAAACTTGTGATCTGCCTTAAAAATTTTGCTAAATAAATGTGTTTTCTTTCTGACATCCTCCCGAACTGGACCCGCGTGGTAGATTAAAGTCCACTCCCTCTCAAAGAGAGGAGACTTGTATCCCAGCAGTAAGACCTTTATGTATCCTTTATATATCTACATGTGAACTACAAAAAGACTCCTGATGCCACACGAATATTACATCGCGCAATCTGCAACATTCATCGGGCAGTAGCCCACCAGAAACAACACCTATCTGGTCAGAGGATCCTTTTCAATTGAGGTTGCGGGACTAGGATAGGGGGGGATAGGGTGGACCTATTCCTCATACCTAATTCTGAAGGTACTCGTATGTTGATTAAGACTATATAATTATAGATATGTAAATAAAATAAAATAAAAATGTCCTTTATTCCATAATTTACAATTTTTAAACCTAACTAAGTACACAAACACATAATACATATTATCAATACTTAAAAAAAAACTGTAGTTCTTCTTCTCAATCTATTGCTTCTTTATTTTTGTTTCTTTTACAAGTGTTTGCCATCACTATTCGTAGCGGTCGCCTCTGCTATCGCGCGCCTTTTACATCCAGTCCGGTCCACAACGTTGGGTAAAAATCTCTCTCCATCTTTTTCTGTCTCACTTGCTTTCTTTTACCTTCTAATAGGATCCATTCTGTAACCCTCTTTGTCCATCTAGAACTTTCCAATCTACACTAGTGCCCTGCCCAGTACCATTTCAATAACCTAATTATTTGCGTTACATGTGTTAATTTTGTTTTTCTCCTTATTAATTAGTTTTTTTACTTTGTCCGATTTATGTAGGTATGTATAGCATACTTCTTTCCATTTTATATTTTATAATTGTCATATAGATATGTAGGTATTATATTTCGAGATAATATGTAGGTACTGAATAACATTTTGTATTTTCAAAATACTTAATTTGTTTCCGATAGTATCAATATTTACAGTATTGAACCCCTTATAAATAACAACCTTTAGATATCGTAAAATAATAAATATATTATTTGAATATGTAAACTGATAACAGAACTCATTGAATATGTGAAACGTGAATTTAGAATATGAATTTAAACTTAACTATGAGTACTAACTTACGATTATATTAAAAGTTTAAACTAAGGTATAAATTACAAGCTATCCTAAACATTTGACCCAGTTTTGGAGTAAAAATATAATTATTTAGTAAGAAAGATCTAGATTTATAACATTTCATCAATCCCATGTGGATGCGGAATGCACAGGACCGATCAGTGTGGCGACGTTTGGGGGAGGCCGATGTTCAGCAATGGACGTCTTTTGGCTGAAATTTTGATCACGCCTATAATCTCCGAAGGGTTAAGCAAAGGTGTATAATAATATTAGTACGATCACATGTCATCTGTTATGTTCAAGTCATCATCTGCCTAGCCTTTTCCCAACTATATTGGGGTCGGCTTCCAGTCTTACTGGATTCAGCTGAGTACCAGTGTTTTACATGGAGCGACTGCCTATCTGACGTCCACAACCCAGAAACTAAGTAACACGATACCCCTTGGCAGGGCTGGTGTCAGATCTCAGGCTTCTGACTACCCGTAACGACTGTCAAAAATCTTCAAATGACAGCCGGGACCAACGGCTTAACGTGCTTTCCGAGGCACGGAGAAAACTCGGTATGTTAAAATTGTCACCCATCCGAGGACCGACCTCGTTAAGCGTTGCTTAACCTTGAAGATTGACCCGTGTGGCAGTTATTATTAAGCCACGAGCTGTTATGTTCAAGTCATATGTAATAAAAGAGCGAAGCTTTTACCACCAAAATCGGCCACACACCTAGACTGAGAAATTTCATATGAAAAACCCAACACAATTGACTTGGGAATCGAACCCATACTCAGCAGTAGCACCTGTCACTAGATCAATGATACAGTAACAACAAGATGACAAAATGAAAAAACAATACTTTTCGTATCCCATCTTACCCCTAGTCCCATTAGTAAAACACATCCTGTACATTTCATAACAGAATAAAAAGTTAATTATAAAAATCGAAAAACTCGACTGCTTAAAAAGCGAACTTAAAATACGTAAACAAGAAGAAAATCATGCTGTGCAGTCGGAGTATACGTATTTGCGAGCTGGTTGACCAAAACCAGATGTATCCTCCGAAAGCACAGCATGATTTTAATCTTGTTAACATCTTTTTAGTTCACTTTTTAAGCAGTCGGGTTTTTTGATTTTTGTAATTAACTTTTTTATTTATAACTTAAACATATAAGTGTTATATATTTTTTAAATCAACCCTTTATTTTGATACCCCAGAAGAAGGGTTTGGTAGAAAAAATTAATTTTGTCCCCCACAATATGGCGGCCAAAAGCAGACATTTTTCTATTTTCCAATTTCAATGTATGTATAGTGACACTCGCAGGGTTAAGACAAATCGATTGACGTAAGAATCATAAAAATCGGCCAACGCGTTTGGTCTCTAGAACGCCACATAGGAACATACATACATACATACATAGACTGATAAACACATTACCCTCCTTCGGCAGTCGGGTAAAAAAGGAAACAGTTAACAGCAGTATAAGACAGATCTACCCACATAATTGGTCGTTATGAAAATAAAATACAATTTGTATTCAACCCAGTTCATACATGTAATATTTTTTGTTGTGATATCTACCGAACAAACGACATGAAACAACGCATCCCGAGAATACTAGATTTCGTTCCCGGAAGGAGAAAATAGATTTCACAAATTGTGTTAGACCACTAATCAAAAACCAACCTTGGCAGTGAAACTTTAGGGTTTGATTTTCAGTGCGTTTTGTTCTCAAAATGGAAGCCCAACATTTCTGTTTTCGCCATGACAATGATGTGTCGCTTAGATTTTTATCGCAAATGCTTTGCAGTCATTAGTGAGTGCACGGCACGATTCTTTTAATTCCTACCCTCTTTGTTTCGTGAAAACTTTACGAATAATGGAGGATTCGTCATTACGAGGAATATTTTAAAAGAATGCTACCGAAATACGATAATCTGTAGCTCTGTAGCTTTCCCCAAAGTTAAAGTGTTTTATTCGGAAAAGCGATTTTATATGATCTGTAAGCGGTGGTATTATTTTGGCTGTACGGTACAGAGTTTTCCTGTATTTTGGATAAAGATTAAAGATTATCGTTTCGTAACCCCCACGGTAGTGACCTTCGGTTTGAGTAAAGTAATTACAGAAATAAGCCTGGATTTGTTGCTTTATCCTCTGAAATCCTCTTATGTAAAACTACCGTGTTTCAATTGGAAACTATTTTGTTTCGTCGTTTTTTCGTCGTTTTTATTTTGGTTCTTGTCTTGCCAGAAGAGACTGCTCTTCTGGTAAGACAAGAACCAAAATAAAAACGTTCACGACAGTTATTAATAGTTGAAAGACAAGTATATAGATCAAAACAGATGCTTTAGATAAGTGACATTCTATGAACGAAAGCGTCGTGATAGCGATTGGGAACACCGGCCAACTACGTGTCGGACTTTTTTAGGGTTCCGTACGAAACCGCAAAATCAAGTTGTTTGTAATGGGAAAAACCGGCCAAGTGCGTGTCGGGCCACTTGCAGTAATAGGGTTCCGAAGTTGCATAATAATGTGGACTAAAAAGAAAGTTTTGATGTTGTTACATGAACATTAGAACGGTTTCAGCGGCTCACAAAGTCTAAAAACGCTTTGTCCAATTCGTTATTCGAGCTTAAACATTATTAATTTAGAAATCATTGTTATTAAGGATGTTATGATTTTATGTTTGTATACTTTTATATGGTTCATAAGCATATATTTACTATCTGTTTTACACAGCTGACAACGTTATTTAAGTAATTTTTCAATGGCATTTGTACAAAAATTTTACTGTGCTAAATACATTTTATAAGTTGGTCGATTATTACTCGTAAACTTGTAAAGCCTGTTATGATTTTATTTTTGTATATTTTTACATGGTTCATAAGCATATATTTACTCTGTTTTACACAGCTATAAACTTTATTTAAGTAATTTTCAATGACATTTGTACAAAATTTTAACTGTTTCAAGTACATTTTATAAGTTGGTCGACTATTACTCGTAAACTTGTAAAGCCTTATTATCCGTGATAATTTTCCTTTTAATTTCGTTATATTTACTACTGCCGTGAATTTTTTCACATAGCCAAGAGCAACCATTTCGCTGGCAGGGGGGGGAGGACACTTGACTCTAACATAAATTTGCAACTTAAAGCTTAATTTTACGCAAACGAATCTCTGAATCGAAAAATGGTTTTAACAAACCCATAATATTTTTGAATGGCCTATGCAACAATACCCCACACCATGGGATAGATGAGAAAAAAAAATACATCCCCACTTTACGTCTATGGGAGGTACCCGAAAAAAAATTATTTTTCATGATTTTATGTTACCACTTTGTCGGAATTATTAATATGTATATACATGCCAAATTATAGCTTTCTAGTACTCAGATTCTCTGAGCTAAGCTGCGGGCGGACAGACGGACAGAGCGAAACTATAAGGGTTCCTTGTTGACTTCGGAACCCTAAAAATGAGAGATTTGCAAAGAAAAAATCTGATTTATCAATGTATTGGTATTTGTTTGTAAAATATACGTAATAATAAATATTATCACCAAATTTGAAGTTCATGAGTCAGTAGGAAGTTAAAAAATATTTTGGAACAAAATTTTGTAAAAAAAAAGGCTGACTCTAGTGGTTTCTCATTTCTTTGATTCCAAAACCTTTTTTCTTTCTAAACCTTACCTCGACGCCCAAAATTTTATTTCGCGCCCCCTTTACCTGTATGGGAGCCCACCTTAAAAACGATTAGAAATGTGTTTACAATGCATGTCCTCGAAAAGAGCGTTTTCCAAGCAGCCAAACTGTGCGGAAAGTGTCACTTTTATTCACTAGTGCTTTTTACTTTCCTGTATTTTTTTAATTTTTAACGCAAACGTCAGCCCGACGCATAGTTTTTATTATTTGAGAAAAGTTTTACTAATTAGTTAAGTACAGATTATCATTCATATAAAAGGTAAAATAAAACTAATACTTCATTAAAAGCGTTTTTAATTACTCTAGACTTTGATTTTGATCAATAAATTAATTTTAAATATTCATTAAATGTTTGGCAGAACGTATATTTTTCTCGTGTCTTTTGAGATTTCGACGTGACAGCTATTTGCACATGCGCCGTAGATATGCCCGAGGAACTATTAGTTATTTTGTGGATGTGCTGAGCGCGCTTGAATAAGCCCGCCATTTTATTAATTTCTTGCTTGTTTGAGATATTTTTTTTTCTTTCCTCGCACACGTAAGATGATTTCCGACTCGTGTCGATTTATCCACTCACTCGCTTCGCTCGCTCGTGAATAAAAATGTCACTCATCGGAATTCACCTACCTTCCGCACTTGTAGCATAAATAACTATTTTACAATTTTATTATTATTTATTTATATATATTATAGCTTTAAGTCAACAAGATGCTTACACTGTGAAAACTTGAAGACTGTTGCTTCAACCATTTGGCTTTAAAACCTGTGTGACAGACGACAGACAGACAGACAGACGGACACGTGAGTGACAGTAATAGGGCTCTGTTTGGACCCTTTTGGTACGGAACCCTAAAAACAAAAGCTTACGTACACCGTGTACAATCGACACTCAAGGGGTTAATGACACGTGTGTAGAGCCTCAAATGGCGGTTTTGATCAAATACTTATCTATCAACTGCCATCACAGTATTCTCCCCCCTCCACATCACTCCCCAGAAACAGAAGCATATTGCGTTAGTAACATACATCGATACCCTTTGTAATACAATACTGTAACAACATTAATACATAACATGATCAAATTTATTCTTACCTAGAACCCTTACCAATCAATAAATCTGTTTGTGACAATGAAACAGAGAAACCACACATGGACTTCACAAATACTTCGAGGGCTTATATTTACTATATTGAGAGTTCTTGGGTACTTGTATACTGCCTTGTGAGACGAGTCACTAAATATATGTAATTGAGAGCAAATAAACGTATAGTACAAACATTTTCTCAATGTCCCTCGGCAAACTCTGCAATTTGTTGTACAAATATGGATATCAAATAAACAATTTATTTTTTCTTTTTAAACTTCGTGTTTCGGCAGACGTCGGATTTCTATCCCTTTGCACTTGGTGCAGACCGGACGCTTTCAATCAACTAGAAAGTATATAGTGTTGTTAATACTCTTTTAACATAATGTAATTTACTTTAAAAAAAGGAGGAAAGCTGCAATTTTTACAGCTCTATATATTTCACACGGAAATAAAAACAAAACCACAATAAAGTACTTAGTTCTGACTTCAAATTATTATACACGATAAATGTAATTTTTGATGGACATGGAAATTAGCATTCGTTTGTATTCCGAAATGCGATTATTGCCGAGGGACATTAAGAAAATAGTTGTACTGTACTTTCTTAGGTAATTAAAAATGCGTACGAGTGGCTATGTGATCTAAATAGGAGAAGTTGGATAAGCTTATATTTTTTCCATGGATTGTGCTATTCATAAGTATTATAAAGGGTCTTTCATCAAGGACGGGTCGATGTTAATATTGAATAAAACAAGATATGTGTGAGATATTAACGAAATTTATTTTTTATTTAAAAGGCCCATTTATGCCATTATGGATGGAATATGACATCGTTCAAATGTCCGCCGCGGCTTCGTATGGTGGCACGAATCCGAGAGGTCCAATTTTTTATGAGTCTGCTGCATAGATCGAGCGAGCGCTACAGATCAATGATAAACAATTTATTTTGGCTTGAATTGAACAATATGGACGTGAATGACATGTGGTTCTAGCAAGATGGCGCTACTTGCCACACAGCGAACGATACAATCGACATTCTGCATGAACGGTTTGAGGGTAGAGTTATCTCTCGCAGAGGTGACGTGAATTGGCCACCAAGATCGTGTGATTTGACTCCGCTAGACTTTTTCTTGTGGGGTTTTCTGAAGTCGCAGGTCTATGCCAATAAACCACATTCGACCGTTGCCCTGAAAGCCAACATAACGCAGGCCATCGCTCGGATTCAACCGGATCTATGCAGCAGAGTCATTAATAATTGGACCTCTCGGATTCGTGCCACCATACGAAGCCGCGGCGGACATTTGAACGATGTCATATTCCATCCATAATGGCATAAATGGGCCTTTTAAATAAAAAATAAATTTCGTTAATATCTCACACACATCTTGTTTTATTCAATTTTAACATCGACCCGTCCTTGTTGAAAGACCCTTTACAATTCAACGTGACAATTCTTTGGCTTACCATGAGCTCTGTTCACTTTCATTGTGCGTAAGAAACAGATGTTATGTTAATACATCTGTCACTTACGAACTAGCTAACTCTTTGCTCTAACTGCTCATGGTAGGGCCCCGAGGTTCTGATCAAGAGAAAATTTTATCAACTGCGAGGCTGTCCTAAAAAACAAAGTGGGCCATCTATTTTTCACCCCACATTCTTGAGCACTTTGTATTTGTATTTGAACACTGTATTAAATAATGATTTTCAATGCAATTGGGGTTCAACCCCAATTACATTGAAAATCATTATTTCTCAATGATATTATTTAATGATAAATAAATTGGGGCACCACAATATCTTTCTAAAAAACATTTTGACATCGATTGCTTGACTTACTTGTCTTAAGATCCTATGTCGACTAGCTGAGGCTAAGAGCATTCACAGTAGTCCTCCATCGCGGCAGGTCTTGAGCTTCACGCTTCACCTCGCCCTTACGTCATTCCGATGCTCTTCGCTTCTGCCAATACGGCATTGAATGCAAATCCTTTTAATTGGCAAGAAATTTCTCAATCAATAAAAGAAAACAAGGAAGGTAAAATTTATTAAGACGCGCTATCGATTACCAATTCTCCGAAAATATTCAGCGTTCGAATCGCGCGTCAAAACCGTTCGATAAACATCCTAAATAAACGTTGTTAGAAGTATTTTCTTAGTTTACTCTGTCATCAAAGTTTACTCTACCCTAATTGAATTATGTTATAACTCGAGACGATAAAACACCCTTTTTATAACAACAAAGCTTTTCTTGGCATTATGTAACAAGATTGATAAGATTTTAGATTTTCTTTGGGAATCGAGAATCAAAGAGTGTATTAGCGTTTCATCCTGTAGTGTATTAGTTGAACTTTTGCAAAAAAATATACTTTCTTGTTCTTAGTAGCTATTGAGTTGGGGCTGTAAATGATTTCGTTGGTGTATGAAAGTGCAAGAGCAAATTCTATTTCTTCAATATTCTTATTCTCAAGCTTCTTGACTTTTTACTCGAATGTTTGCGACCGCATTTCCTCTTAATAGCTAAATTTGTAAATATTTACAATCCAATAATATTCATTCCGGTTTTTAAGTAGTTGAGATGACGAATTTTTAAAATATTTCAAGCAATGGATTATATATTGCCTTCACAATCAGATTATGACAAAAAGTTTGTAATATAATTGAGGCGCTGTTATTAAATAACGCTTCAAGTCAAAACAAACCGCTGCACAAAACCAATAATTCAATCAAAAACTAAAGAAGGATTAATCCTTCAAAACTTTTCTGATCCTCAGAAGGATAACATGAATATAACAATTAATTACTAGTTAACAAGGAGGCTAGCTTAACTGAGAAATAATTAAGGCTTGGGTTCCGTAGTGTCCGGCGACTCAATTAATGAAGGAAATTGCTCTGTGTTAGAATAAGCAACTCTATAGAACAATGTTATGTGTGCAACTTATACCATAATATTAGAGAGCTTTTGTATTGAAATGAATTTTGTGTGCCCTTTTGTGTACAATTAATTTGATAGTTTTAGTTAATCATTATACATAACAATCAACATAAATAATCTATATGAAGGACGTCAATTACGAAAGGAGCCGATACGACCGCGCGTTAGAGCCACGGGGAATGGTATGGTTCGTTCCTGGATCCTCGCACGCTTCCTCCTTGTTTGTTTCTCATTTGGAATGAATTCACTATTTCGTTCTCGATAGTTCTTCGCTATTCAATTAGTGATGTCGGGTCGGATATTGAATTTATAGATGGATATCGACACAAAAAAATAACAAACTACATTTCTGTCTACCCGCATGGGCATAAGGCGTGTGTTTATGTATGTATGTTATTTTCTTTTGTGTTAGAACGCCACCTGCTACGATCCTTACATACTTCTTTTGCTTCACTCACGTTCATACATCTAGTCATACACACACGCCGGTTATGAGTACTGCACACCTGGACTTTCTGAAGAACACCACCAATAAGGTCTATGTATTTCTTTCTAGGGCGTATTCATTATGTAGCTTAAAATCTGAAGTAAATAGCTCAAAGAAATTATGTATAGTACTTACAACGACTAATGAAACTAAAAGTGTATGACATAGATTTTCAACTTGTATATTGAATTCGTTTCTGTTATCCTTTATCAGTTGTATGAAATAGCTATACCATGGAAAAATGTGATAAATGCCTAACATAACAAACTTATTGGGCGTATTATGTTTGAGCCGTTTTGGGCTTAAAATCCTGAGGTCCGAGCGCACATCGAGTCTTTCGGGATATCACCAAGCAGTTAAACTCTACACGTGATCATAAAACTGACCATACAGTTAGCCAAATAATTAGCATCGCAATCCAAAGGTTGTAATTCTGCTGCCTTTTTGGACACTTTAACAGCAATGAGAAATAGATTTTTGATGCCTAATGATTTCTTACCTTTTTATTTCCCCGTATAACTTTTTAAGCTTGAATAATATTTAAATGATGGATTACAACGTTGGTACGTCATTCTTTTAAATATGTCAATTCCTAGACTATATTGTTATTTTTAGGGTTCCGTACCCAAAGGGTAAAAACGGGACCCTATTACTAAGACTCCGCGGTCCGTCTATCTGTCTGTCTGTCTGCCCGTTTGTCTGTCTGTCACCAGGCTGTATCTCATGAACCGTGATAGCTAGACAGTTGAAATTTTCACATATGATGTATTTCTGTTGCCACTATAACAAAAGACACTAAAAACAGAGTAAAATAAATATTTCACCATCCCATATAATTGTTTGCCGTTTTTTGCGATAATGGTATGGATAATGGCTCTTCGTGCGCGAGTCCAACTCGCACTTGGCCAGTTTTTTTTAAATCTTGTCTATATCACGCACTACTCTACCAGCCGTATCGTCGACACAACTGATCCTATTTTTAAAACAAAGAATAGGTCCCTAAACTCGTTTATTCAGGTAACTAACTCTGTAAACACGGCGACGTGTTTCCGTTACAGATCTAAATAATTGCCGGCCTGTTTCTTTGTTAAACGCTTCTTTATTCAAACTGGATTCAGGATGATAGGGCTAATTCTTTTTCTTGCGTTCTTTTGTCTTTTTAGACGTAATTAGGTTTTGTTTCAGAGCCTTTTTAAACCCCAGCAAAAAAGAAAGTTTTTTATAGGTTTGACGTGTGTACTTGTGTGTTTGTGTATTTGTGTATCTATCTATGGCATCATAGCTCCTAAACGGATGAACCGATTTAGATTTAATTTATTTTATTTGAAAGGTGACTTTATCGATGATGTTCTTAGCTACGTTTGATACAAACCAGCCGTTCAAAAGTTATGGGCGTTTTACAATTTAAATCGGGGTATTTTCGCAAGATATCGTGTCATAAGTACGTGTTCGATAGATTGTCAATCGAAGCGTGTATATGTCGCAGGGATATGATGAAAACAGGGATTTGATCAAATCACGGAGGATGTTAAAATAGAGCCGACGGAGCCCCGCTGCGCGGGGCTCCTATTTCTGTATGCAGGGTCTAAAGTAACCTAACACGAAGGAGATGACGGGAGCTGAGTTCGCTCGCTTTGCTCGCTCACTTCAGCTCCCGTCATCCCCTTCGAACCTAACCTGTCCGTGTCGGGGTGCCCTAAGAGCGAGCGTACGTGTTATTATTTTAACATCCTCCGTGATTTGATCAAATCGCTTAGAGATTTGATCAATTCCCTGTTTTCATCATATCCCTGCGACATATATACTACTAGATAAATTATGAAGTTTAAAAAGCATGAAATAAATATGTGCCGGGGTTTCTTTTTCATTTTTCTTGTTTTAGTCAGTAGATTTTTGAAGTAAAAGAATTGATTTTCCGATAGATTTCCCAATCAGTCTGTCTGATAAGGTGTTTACTGTTTCATTTAGACAATTTTCACAATGAACTCACTGTTACACTCGATAACTCCCGAGGTAAAGCAATGGACGAGGTCTACTGTGGAAAGAGCGAATCCAGCTAAGATGTCTGTTCAATCTTGCTTTGAAGGCTGATGGGTTATAGGTTATATACTTTGTCTATTCGTATAATGATTGTGGAGGAGAAGCGCTGAGTATGACTAGTAGGGATATCACCAGACCACTCCAGTGGGTGCCCGTATTGTCAAGGCTGGAGCTTCACGGTGAAGCGATGAGTAGCCTGAGGAAAGGCCGCTCATCAGGGCTTTAGCCGATTAATTCGACGATGTAGTGGTCACAAGTAGGTTGCGGTGCCGCTTGGTACCAAAGGCGACATAGCAACTGAGGCGGGCCGTGATATCGTATGGAGCGTCCCAGGTCGATATCGTGGCGGGAGAGGAGTGCCGGTATTGCGGTGCGCCGTTCTCCCTACCTTCCGCGGCCGGTACGGGTTCGCCACTGTCTGATGGCGGACGCGGTGGCAGCGGGGGAGGTCCCTATCATTTGCGGACGAAAAGTGGTGGGTAGCGGGTCCACTGATCTGACCAGTTACAGAGAGACCAAGGGCTCCATGCACGGGGTGGTCTGATGCCCATGTGCTGGTTTGGTCCCTAGGGTGGTCACGGCGTGCGACAGCCGCGACAGGTTTGCGGTGAGTACTAACGCGTGCCCGTGTTCGCGCCATAAGCGGAACAGGAGGACACCATGGAGTTTTAGAGGGTTGAAGTCCCACCACATAACTGCGCAACCTTCCCGTGGTAACGCAGTATGCATGGGCATTTCTACAATATAAAAAAGGGATATCACCAGAAGGTACTCTAATGATGATACTGATTATGAAGGAAAAAACTAACACAAATCAAAATGGACTTTGTAGCAAAATTTACCTACGTATTTTCTATTTACCAACGTAAAAGTCAATTATCTTAATAATAAACTTCAAAATTGCTTAGAAACAAACGGGGCAAAGAAAAATCCTTCTAATGTAGCAGCTGCTACTCGTCTACAACTTATAACTTAACGGAGATAAGTTATGCTAGTAGTTTTCTAGCTGTAATAATTCAAACTTTATTCATTTGAATCTGTTCCAAATTTCCTCGAAGCAATAATTATTGTTACAGATAACTTGAATTTTATGAACGAAATATATCGTACTACTTTTTCTTTTTTTTTGTTATTGATAGGCTCGCGCTTGACCACTATCTCACCTGGTGGTTAGCGATGCTGGCCTAGAGAAACCTATTCACTCTTGACTTAAAGACTCCCAGGTTGTAGCTACCAGGAATTTCAAACTACTGTTTATAAATGCTATAGTTTGTAAGGATGAATGGATGGACGGATGTTTGTTAAGACTGAAACATACTTACGTGTCGTGGCGTGGCATGGCGCCTTCAGACGCGGTTCTTTCACATAAAAACTGCTGAGCGGATCTAGATGATATTTGGCACAGAGAGATTATAGTTAGGAATAGCAAACAGGATACTTTTTATCCCGGGAAGGTTCTTTGGGATAATTTTCTGGCAGAAGCTAGTATTATAATAATTAATTAATGAATTCTAGTTTTCCCGTAATGACAAATGTGATTTAATATTTTGTGCACTTAATAAGCCAATACTACAGAACTGCCTCGTTTGTCTGGTGTCACAAGCGCTCCTTCAGACCATATGGTCCTGGGGTCGATTCCTGGGTTGGGCAATGTGTTATTGGGTTTTCTATCTGATATTGTTTAGTAGCAGCCCAGAGTCTCGATTTGTGCCCGGTTTTTTTTAAATATAATGTCCACGCGACTATAGGTAACATGGGACCCTGCTCCTGGACTTGGACAGAACTGGCGAAATGTGGGTTCACCTCTGCCCAATCATTTGGGGAATAAAGGCATGATATTATATTTTGTTCAAGTAGCACAAAAAAAAATCTGCTCTTTATAAGCCAAACTTATAATGCATGCCAATTTGAAAATGAATGGGATATAAATCAAATGAATACGACTACGGTTACGATAACTGAGCACCCGAAATGTCAAACAACCCAACTCTCTTGTACTCGGGCGGGGCACCGCCCGAGCCAGCCTCGTTAGCCAATAGCAAGAGACGAAGGTCACAGTGACATTGACATTGTCATTGACGTTGACGTTGACATTGACGTTAACGTTGACGATGACGTTGAAATTGACATTGACATTGAAATTTCGGGTGCTCAGTTATCTTGACCGAGCTATACTATCCATTACATTTATATCCATTGAATTAATAATCCATTTATTTATAACTGACCTTTATCACTACTAGTGGTACGGGAAAAAAAATCCCGTTGGATAGACTAATCTGACTGTCAATCTGACCCCTGGAAAAAAACCCGTTCTTTGGATAGTTACTTACACAATCATACATTCATGAGATACACACATACACACAAAAAAACAATGACTTGAGCAAACATGACTTTTAGTATAAGTTGTTCTATCTTATGATGATGACAGGTTACGTGACTTTTATGACGCCGAAATAAGATTCATTTTGCTACGATTCACCTGTCATCGTGAGATAGAACAACTATACCCGTACACAAAGGAACTTATTTGAAAGCGCCCACCTACATATTATATATTAATATAATATATATTTCATCTGTTATGTCTAGGTAAACAGTACCTAGACATAACAGATGAAACTGGAGACATGGCGCTACCTAATCAAAATTACTTATGGAGACTTGCTCTAGGAAACTTCTACACAAAAGAGCCCTACAAAACTGGTTGCCATAGTAACAGATCAGTATTGAATTCTATAAACTGCACAGCAAGACCAGTTTAAAAAGAGCTATTACTAGAGCCTTTATAATATTACAGCTTGTATTTATTGTAGCTGTTTATGGTAAAGAAAGGGCTAGAGTGTTAATCACCACGCTTGCAAAAGCGAAATGGCGATTTCAAATTATACTAACTATAAGTCCTAGCTGAGAGCTAAACGGAAAGGTGGAGCGGTGAAGGAAAACATCGTGATGCCGGTTTCCGCATGTCCTAAAGTCAAAGTCAAAGTCAAATGTATTTATTTTAACTAGGCTATTATGCGGCACTTTTGAACGTTAAAACATTTAAAATTTACATGTAATAAAAATTGATTCTACCGTGGATTCGGAAAAGTAGCTTGTTATGGAGAAAATGCACAAGAAACTCCATACTTACTCTTTTAAAAATATAGGCTTTTTACAATATTTACATAAGTACATAGATTAATAAATTCTTAAACGTGAGAACGATGCACCCAGCACTACTATACTAAATATAGCACTACTATACTAAGTAGTGCAAGCACTAATAGGTAAATCACTTTACTTTATAAATAGGGACATGGTTCTCACTAGGGATTGCAAAATCCGGTTTTTTTTTAAATCCGGATATCCGTTTTCTCGGTCGATTGAAATCCGGATTATCCGGATAATCCGGTTTTTGTTTTTTTTTATTTTATTTATATGCTTGCGCTTGACTACTATCTAAGTTTAAGTGTTTTAATAGATTCGATAAAACAAATAAAATAGCACAAATTATTTAAAATGTGCATATTTTATTCGCTCAATTTCGACGCATGACCGAATAAAATAATGTTCACCGTCGACCACATCATCGTTTACAATCAGGTGAGATAGTGGTCAAGTGCAGCTGTGAACTGAAACTTTTTGGCTCAATGAATGGACCAAAATTGAGGGTCGATTCAACGTAACGCCAAGAAGCTCAAGTCGGTCCGTTATTGGCACGGTCACACCTCGCAAAGAAGGAGCTGGTGGAACTGGCTCCTTTTAGCGGCAAAAAAGACACGCCTGGGTCAGCTTTGAATAGCAGCATTGAACCTGACCAGATTGGCATCGCCCCATTCGGAGAATGCCTTCAAGGACAGATTCAAGCGCCTAATCATGGCCACTCGGAGAGACCGGATCTGGGGCCCAGTAGCGCGCGCGTCGGACACGTATCTCTCAGCAACAGTGCAGTCGTCCGCATACCAAAAGGGGCCGTGGTTTTAGCAGATCGTTTATGTGAAGCAAGAACAATGTTGCTGAGAGTACCGACCCCTGAGGAACCTCGGCATTAATATCCGGTTGGTCAGACGAGCAGCCATCAATAACCACTCGGATCGCCCGGTCCCTCAGGAAGTCTACAATCTAATCGCACAGACCATTGGGCAGACCGAATTAAGGAAGCTTACCAATAAGGCTTTCATACCAGACCCTGTCAAAAGCCTTCGAGATATCCAGGGAGACGGCAAGCACTTCCCAAATGATCGCGTCAAGTGTCTCATTGTTAAGGCGCGGTTTTATTTTGTTACAGAACATGCCAGCAGAATAAAAAGCTTTTTCGGTCATTCAGTTTATCTATAGAATAAAAATAAAAAATAAGCCTACCAATTCTAATATTATTCGGATTTGCGCATTAGAATAGTTAATATCGATCTACCGATTACTTAAAACGAAATGTTGCTTGATAAATACAAATATTATCCGTTAAAATTAGTATTGAAATAAATCCGGATAAACCGGATTTGTGTCTTAAAATCCGGATTTAAAAATTTCACGAAAATCCGGATTTGTCAGTTGTTTTCGAATTTCGAAGAATCCGGATTGCAATCCCTAGTTCTCACATACTTACAAATATTGCAAACATAGGTAAATTACCTAAGTCAACAACAACGGAAATGTGTGCGAGTCAGTTTTTTTAAACAAAATGAGAAGAAAATAAATAAAAATAAAGCGTTACTATAATAATTATGAATATAACGTATACAAATTAACCAGTTTGATTTCTTCTACACTAAAGATTGCCCTATGGAGCAGGACCAGCATGTTTCCAAGCATTAGTATCTTGAATATAATCATCTAATTTGTAATATGCTTGTTTACAAAGTGTGCTTTTAATTATTGTTTGAAATGTCTTTCATTTAGTTTTAATACCTCACAAGGTATTTTGTTATAGAATTTAACACAGATGTGTGTACTTTCGTTAATCTATAAGACGGCTGATCTAACTTATCTTTATTTCTAGTATTACAATTGTGTATATCACTAACTTTACTAAAGAGATTTAAATTTTTCCTAGAACCAATAATTCGAAGACTTGTGACATCCACCAACCCGCACTGAGCCCACGTGGTGGATTACAGCCAATTGGCATGTGTCCCAGCAGTGGGAACGTTAATAGGCTGGTGACGATGACGATTGATGATAAGTCCAGGTTTCCACACGTTGTTTTTGCTCAATTATGTCATCAATGTCCAAGCCAAACTAAAAAAGAACATAAAAATTTAAAAAATCACATTGCTACTTGCCCAGATTTGAACCTTCGACCTCCAAGCACAAGAGTCGAGATCTTAGCCACTGGCCGAATACTCTCTCACAAGAGCTCTTTATCAATATGATATTCCTTTGTTTTTCTTTTCTGGGAAATTGTAATCATCCTCATCATTATTGAACCTTAACAAAATTTTTTAGCCTTTGTTACCCAGGCCATAATAACGAGTCGATTGACACCTTATTCATCAAAATCGGGTGAATAGTTTAGGCGCAACGGAGGAACATACGTAAATACAAACATACATACATAAGACTTCTAAAATCATAACCCTTCCTTTTGGCTTACCCGTAGTCGGGTAAAACGTACATTATGAATTGTTAAAGTCACATTGCTACTTGCCCAGATTTGAACCCACGACCTCAAGCCCCATAGGCGATGTCTTAGCCAGTAGGCCACCACGACTCTTAGAAGAGCCCTTATCAATATGTTATTCCTTTGTTTTTCTCATAAGGGAAAGTGTAAACGGTAGAAATATTTTACCTTTAATATGTCATAGATCAGTTTTATGGTTGGGCCTGCTTTTCGTGGTTGTGCGTACGGTTATTGACCCCCTGCGGTTATGGCGTGATGGAAGGACCATAATAAAGACGATGGCACTTGTTTTGGGTCCAAATTGCTTCTGGCTTGTGCGCTGAAGTCATTAATTAAATTGATGTGTCGTTCCTGCAGAGTTTCGGCTGGGTTGTACCTCGCAACGGTGTCATGAACTGTTTTTGTATTGTTTTTAAACCCCGACGGAAAAGTGTAGTTGTATATGTGTGTATTTGTCTTTGTTTATTTGTTGTGTCTATGTCTGTGGCATCATAGCTCCTAAACGGATGAACCGATTTTGATTTCATTTTTATGCTTGAGAGGTGACTTTATAGATAGTGTTCTTATTGTTTTTGATGCAAATCGGTTCCGCCGTTCAAAAGCTATGGCGTTTTACTGTTTGTGTCAGGGTTTTTTTTAATTTTACTTGTACTAATTTAGTTTGTAAGTAAATGGGTACTAGTCTAACACTGTAAGTCTTGTTACGCATTATTTTTAAACGCCGACCGAAAAAAAGGGTGTTATAGGTACTTCTGTACCTGTGTGTTTGTGTATTTTTAAGTTTGTGTATCTCTCTGTGGCATCATAGCTCCTAAACGGATAACCCGATTTTAATATCTTATTTTTTTGTTTGAGAGGTGGCTTTATCGAGAGTGTTCTTAGCTATGTTTCATGAAAATCGGTTTGTTCATAATTACGTGTTCAATACATTGACAATCGAAGTATGACTACTATATAAATTATGTAGCATGAAATAAAATGTGTCGGGGGTTTTTAAATTTTACTTTTGTAAATAAGAGTTGCTGATGTACCTTGCAGAATTAGTAGGTAGGTAAGCTAAGCTAAGTAGCAATGTTCGTTGAAATTTCGATAATCACTGGTGCAAACGAGTTCTTGATTTAAGACCGCGAATAGCGAAAAAGATTGGAGTACTTACTCCAATCTTTTTCGATCTTTTTCATATACTTATCTGAGCATTTAGATATGCATAACAGCGCCGCACTCCACCAGGCTAAAGGTCTATCCACACATATCAGGGGCCTGCCCGGGACGTGCACGGGACCGGGACAGACCTAGCCCAAAAAAATATCGGTGGAAACATTTTATATGAACGATGTCATATAAAATGTTCCCACCGATATTTTTTTGGGCTAGGTCTGTCCCGGTCCCGTGCACGTCCCGGGCACGGCCCTGATATGTGTGGATAGACCTTAACACGTGCAGAGAAGCCGTTGACAAGTGGAAACGGAGTCACGATTATCTGTAGTGAGAGAGCGATTAAGACGACGACAATCGCCAACGACCTTGAGGAACAAAACGCGCACACGTTTGACACCCGCGCGACCTAAATTTCGGTAGTTTTTTTTGTTAGCTAAGGAGTGGAATTCCCTGCTGGAGTCTGTATTTCCTGATAGCTACAACCTGGGAGTCTTTAGGTCAAGAGTGAATAAGTTTCTTCGAGGAAAGCGTGTTACATCGTCGACCACATCATCGCTTACCACCAGGTGAGATAGTGGTCGAGCGCGAGCCTTTCAAATATATATAAAAAAAAACCTTATTATGCTATGATTCAAAAAAAAGCCTTAGGTCAAAATGTTGATAATTAAATTGTCATTGAGATGGTGAAAATGTAATTTTGATGCGATTGTCGTGTTTTTGTTTGTGTTAGATATGACTTTACAAATTAATATTATGTTGTACAAATAAAACTCACAATTGGTTTGTTGAACCAACTTTTTTTTTGTAATAAATGGAAAGATCATATATAAGTTTTCATACAAAACTATTTTTAGTTTTTTTTTTTTCATTGTAATTACAAAGTAAAATCCAATCGAAAATATTTTTATGAATCCAGTACCGAAAACACCCCGACAGTTTTCCGAACAAAGCCGAGCCCGTGTGACGTCACAACTTTCTTTTCTACTCATTGTGGCACATAGCTTATACAGTGTTTTGACTTATAACCAATTCCATCTTGTTATTATCGTCAATATATTGATGAATATCGAATACATTGATCATAAATATCGAACCTTAAAAGTTATCGTGCTTGCTTCGCATCATTATGTACGAATATTACAAATAACTCCCCATTATTATGTGATTCGCGCAATACCCAACCTAGCAAACTGTACTAAAGTTTTGAGAAATGTTCTATGTCTAACTAGATTCCAATTAGAATATGTTAATTATGTTGTTATCTAGTTCTAATTTAGTATTAGATTCTGATTAATTTCTTAATTTGATCATTAAAGATTGAGAAAAGTAAATTTTTAAGGGAACTTTCGAGCAAAGTTGACATTTTTGTATAATTACGTAACTTGAAAACATGATTTTTTGTTTATGGAGATATATTCATTATTTTAATTTAAAATGACGGATATAGGCGTAAAACTAATATTTCTGTTTGAATTGTGAAAATCGGTCGACGCATTTAAGAGATATTTGAAAATGTACCGAATTAATATTTTCACGTTTTTGTTCTACAAAGTTTTTTAGTGTTTTGTAATTATATTATATAGGTATTTGTGTTTAATATTATAAAGGGATATGCAAATAATTAAAAATACCGAAAATTTTAAGGACGTTATGCAAAAAATAAATAAAAATAAAGGCTCCACAGATTTCGGGTTGTATAATATTTAGTGGTACCTATGAAGTTTTTTGATATCTAAAGTCGAAGTTGCGCGCCAATCGTGTTTGTTAGCTTTTTATTTTACACGAATATCACCTACCCATATGTAACAACAATTACATTATGACAATTATGTTTCTAAATGTAATGTGTACAATGAATAACAATGACAAACACCGGTCGCGGTCCACTATCACGTAATATTCATTACGACTACTTTACTTATGCTCAATTTTTCCATATCGTCCATCAGATGGATATCTTTTCGAAATTTGCCTTTATCACACATGTCTAAATAAAATTTGCTGTTATAAATAATATTTTTGCACTAATTTTCGGATATTTTTAGTCAATTTACGTGACACTGTAGTATGGTGAAATTCCTTGAACGTTATGACGTCACCAACATGGCGACCAATCATGGCCCGTTCGTAGACAGGTGGTTCTTTTTAAAATTTTATCGATTTTCAATTGCTTATAATAAATTGACAAAAAAATATTTCAGAGATTTTTGCAACGACAATGTTATTTATGATATGTAAAGTTATAAAATAAATTTTAAAAATATTATTTTTTTTTAAGTTCAACAACCCAATTTTCTTAGATCAAATTATTAAGAATATCAGTTATTGAAGGGTATTGACCTAGATTAGCATAAGTAGCATAACTAGAGCAACATTGGCCTAGAATAGCATAAGTAGAATGATTGATTGATTCTCACAATCTAACATAGATGTAACCTCCTATTTAATATAAATGGATTAATACAAAATATTAACAAATTACTTGCATGGTTGCCACATATTGAAATTCTATTTATGGAACCTTTTGTTACAAAGGAGGTTTACTTTGTTTGAGCCCAAAATATAATACAAATATTTATCTTTTAGGCAATGTTCTTTAGAATGGCGGGAGAGGCGACCCATATTGTCAATGCGGGTTATATGGGTTCCAATGCTTATCACAATGATGCGATGCCCCGCGTCTCCTTTACCTCTGTATGACATTTATGGCGCAACCTTTTTTAACCGACTGCCCAAAAAGTAGGAGGTATTAGCTGTATTGAAATTCAAAGTTTATAAATAGTACAAAATTTATAAATTTACTAGCTTTTGCCGCGGTTTTGCCAACGTGAACGAAGCATATTATCCCAAGGGAATGAATTATCTATATAAAAAAGTACAATGTGTCCTGAATTAGGATTTCGTTTAGTCGTTCAGGCGTGAACGATTAAATAACCCCAAACTTTCACATTTACAATATTAAGGTTTTTGCCCTGCGGTGTGTCAATATGTATGTGGGTGTATTAGTAAAAAGGGTCCAGTTCTCAGCATTAAGTTTTGGAAATATACCCACGCAGTTTTGTAAAGTTTCCCTAATACAGTTTCAACTTAAATGTCTGTTAAAAAAATGTGCTAGTTTTTGAATATTTTTTTATTATCAATTGAATTTATCTAGATACCAAATCGAAGTCTTAACTCAATACCCCATTACTGGATCCTTTTTACTTGGACTACCACTTACATACTAGTTAGAAAGATTAGTAGGAATGCAACAGCTTGGAAATAAACGTAGACTTTTCTGCTGTCGCCTAAACTTAAAGAAGACGCCGATTACTTATAAGGTCCTTTATTAATACGAACCGTTGTGTATCACACATAAGGAATAAGTTTTTGATCCGTTTTTTAATTTTCTTCTTCTGGCTAATCCTTACGGAGGATTATAACACAATCTAGCCTTAAGAGGAAATATGGGCATAGAGCGTCGTCTAAATTTCCTAAGTCTAAAGTCATATTTCGAGGTTTGGTTCTCGCCTATTTCTTCCTCCAATATTGGACCAATTTAAAAGATATTCCATAAACTGAGAATGATAGATATATACTATGCCCCTATGTTTTCCTTTTTGAATTTATTATCTTTAGAATCACTTGAACCCTCAAAAATGCTCAAAATTGCGCTGTCAACAGAGGCTTAGTGTACAAATTTGACAAATATTAATAAAAAGAGGAAACATAGGGGCATAGTATATATCTTTTATTCTCAGTTCTCTTTCATATTGGAGAAGAAAATAGAGAGCCAAACCTCGAAACATGACTTTTTACTAAGGAAATTCAGTCAGCGCTCTCTGCCGTTAAATAGACAAAAAAAATAAAAAAATTGGCCCATTTCGCGTCATTGCTAAACCGCACACAATGCATAATTTTATATATATGTAGAGCAGGAATCTTTGAGCTTGTCCCGTTATTTGCTGTCCCAATTCTGAGAGCGCGATGGAACTGGGACAGTTGACGGTTCCACTAAAGCCTGAAGTTTTTTGTTTTCTAATTACATTTGCAAAAATTTGGATATTTGTGAGGTTTTACACGTTACCATATTACTGCGTCACTCGTTCTGGAAATATATATACCTCTGGCTCAAGCAACTGAAGGAACATGGGTGGGTTTTAGTCAGTAAAAGTCTGATGATGATTTCTGATGAGCTCCCACCCAAAAAAATTAGTTATGATGTGAAAAAAGCACGTAATGCAGCCTCTTTTTTGGCGTGAAAGTTGGTACTGAAAAAAGGAAGAAGAAAATCTCTTGCACAGACGCAAAGTGACATAGGACCTAGACCAAATGACAATCTATCAACCATAACGATTGCCAAAATGAGTCAAATCTCAAAAATCTCAACAATAGATAGAGAGCCCAAAGACGGATATGACTTAACTATGCATAAGAATGAACACGGTAGTATATTAAACTGTGCTCCACAAGGCTTAGTAGTGTGTTTCAAGTAACTTAAGAGTATTATACGTGGGATTCACTCAAGAGTTACATATAAGCGGCGTGTCGGTTACCGTACGGGACGCACGCATTTATTCACACTGAGTTACACGATGCATAATTATACCCTGTACAAATACCCATGCACTATATGTACAGCGACCATAAACCACAGATTTCCGTTGTTGCCATTATTCAAGTCCACACCAAGACATGAAGTTACATAATCCTACCAGGAAGGTAATTTCACTGAAGAAATACCAGAGGAATTTAGCCTTTCTCGCTTCCGTTATAACAATATTTCTTGACCTTATTTCTGAGAAAAGTAAAATGAAGATAGTTCAGTAAAACGTCGGGGTGGCTTTCTTATTAGCATTCTTTTGAGATCTTTCGATGAAATTGACGTGAGAATGGTATATAGAGACTTCTCGTAGCACTTGGAAAGGTGATAGGTTCCTATGACAACTTAATTGGCACCGACGAAGGTGTTATTGATATTATTTCTTAGAATAAAGGGCCGTTTTCGTAAGGATTTTTCCATAGCAATTTCCGTGAGATAATAGTTTCTTTTTTTGAATAAATCTTTTTTATGTAAACAAAATGCTTTTTTTACGTGGTTCTTTGGAAATGGATGACACATGGAAAGTTTTAAAAAATAACTAAAGGAAGGATCTTCTATATCCTCTATATTGTCATCTTTCTCTGTCACCATAGGGTTTGCTGTAAGAGAACTTAACAATGAGTTAAGCTCGCTTTTGTACGTGTACTTTATTATCACACTGTATGTAATGTTGTTTTTTTGGTGTACAATAAAGAATTAAAAAGGATTTTTTATGTACTTATTTCTTACGTTTCGATCTCGATCTCTTCTGATGAACAGCGATAGTTGTTGATGATGCCCAATTTATAAAAATAATATAATGTACTTAACTAAAAATAAGTTTTTTTTTTTTTTTTTTTACTATTTATAGGCCTGTGTTTGACCACAATCTCACCGTGGTCAGTGATGATGTGGCCGATGGTGGTAAGCACACAAAGCCTAGAAGGGAACTGGCTCTCAAGTGCTGCTGTCGGAACACACCGGAAGGTGCTTGGCGACAGATTTTCAACTTGAGGGTGGTTGCCAGCCAGGCGGGTACTACAAAGTACCCTACCACAGTGCTATGGTTTCCTCACGATGTTTTCCTTCACCGAAAGCTCAAGCTCATTGTAGGATTCGAACCCGCGACCTTCGTCTCGGTATCCGACGTCACTACCACTGAGCTATCAACGCCTTAAAGCGCCTTAAGTTTATTGGGTGAACCAATTACAAATTGAGTCTTAGAGCTATTACATAAATTATCTGGTCTGTAAGAATTGAAACAATCAGTTTGTACGGACGGGGTGGTCCCCTAAACTAGGTTGGATCTGTATCTTGGGGACCTGAACTACATAAAAACAGTTCGCTTCTGTTAAATACGTGATATTCAGTTGTGTCCGGCTAGACTTGGAGCCGACCTTAACAGTTTGTGAAAAGTTCGTGATGAGATAGCTGTTGACATCGATCTCGTCTGATGCATTTAAATGGAATAATATTGATGTAGTTATTACATAAAAATATTGCTTTTTATATAATAGGTACATTGCCCATATAATTTCCGGAACCGTTAAGGATACCTACATTAGATACATCTTCCATCAACATGTTTTTTTTTTCTCATTCTTCCGCCTAAAACATTTTACCATTTTTTTGGTTTCTCCAATTGCTCTTTTGACACCAACGTACCGACGTGGCGCGGAATTACCTCCTCTGTCAAGTCATGTTTTTTCAGATCCCTGAGATATGAGTGAGGAAGAGAACACGTGTAAGGGGATGTTATTATTAATATCTTGACACCATTTTGTGGGAATTTGTATCTAATGAACGAATGTTTTCTTTTGTATTGTATTTATTTATATCAATCGTCTTCGATTTTCCGCGGCAGAATGCCCATAGAAAAAAAATGGTAGGTAATTAGGGTCCCTAAAATCCGCCCGCCGCGCCCCCATGCGGGGACGCAGCGAACCAGAGGGGTCAACTCTCTATATCGAATCCATCATAATACCTTGCTAGAGTAAAAATAATCATTCGGGACCTAATGCACGAGACTAAAAAAAAATACGTTTTATGAGATTTTAGGTCTCTGATCATACTACTAATGTCAATAATGACGATGACGTGCGTGCAATGTGGTTCGTAATTTCGCTGCCGCTGTTGCCCGTCTGAATAGCCTAATGATAAAACTGGTGACTGGCTCTAACGCGCGCCCGTTTCGGTTCCTTTCGGAATTCGCACCCGCGGTGGTACTCAAATAGGTAGACTGTTGTCAGATCTCAGGCTACTGAATTCCGTCAAACATTATACAAACGACAGCTGATAACAAAAGCATAAATAAATATATAATATTTTTCTAACTTCAGTTGCGAAGTTGGATTTTATAACTCCCTCTTCAGTTACCAGTTAGTCCTTCTTTAGTTAGTCAAGATTGAATTGGTTACTTCTACGAAAGCGTGCTTCACCGTAGCCCACAACATCGCTTAACATCAGGCGAGATAGTGATCAAACGCGAGCATATAGATTTAAAAAAACCATCACCTATGTGGGCCTGTTTTTATACCGCATTTACACAATCGTGTTCGCTATTCGCCTCGTCACTCGACGAACATTCGACGAAACATTCGTATACGAGTGCCGTCGCGAACTACTGTTCACACATTCGCGGAGTGAATTATTTTGACATTCGCACACGAACATGGAGGACAAGAAAATCATATCGGCATGCATGCTACATCTAATGAGTTTATAAAATTATATAGATATCCTGCGTATAAAAGAACCATCGACGCAGCTAGGGAGAAATAAAAAATTAAAACAGGCCATTAATTAATTAATGGGTCGGGCGCTAGCTGTCAACTGAATGCAGGCGAATGTGTGAACAGTAACTTCGTGTTCGCCATTCGTGCCCTTTGATTCGCGTCCGAAAAACCGCTCCCAACGCGAGCGCTCGAATCGCGAGGCGAGGCACGAAGCGAATAGCGAGCGTACTGTTTACATATGCGTGTTTGTTGTTCGCCTCACCATTCGCCTCGCGATTCGCACGAATGTGTAAATGCGGCATTAGACGTTGTGTGCCGCTGAAACCGTTTTAATGTTCATGTAACAACAACAAAACTCTCTTCTTAGTCCGCATTATTATGCAACTTCGGAACCCTATTATTGCGCGTGGCCGGTTTTTTTTTGTATGAAGTCGATATTCTTCTACCTAAACTAAAAAGTATTCTGTGCAGCGACCGCTCGATCTAGATAGGTAGAAAGGTAAGTAGGTCTAGGTAAGTAGGGTAGTAAAGAAGGTAAGTCTAGGTAAGTATAGGGTAGGTACATTGTGGTGTTCATTCCACATGTCTTAGTTTACTTACGTTTTATAATATTTTTTCAAATTTCATCCTTATAATTTTTGAAATTGTATTAACTCAAGTTTCCCATTTTATGTATTCTTTAACACCTGAAAAGCTTAAGATTTGTTTTAACATCCAAAACTATTTTATTATTTTATACTGACATTTTTACCTGACATGACATTGTCATTATTTTTTTTTCTTAAACCATAGACATAAGATACCATTCTCTATAGCTTATTAAGCTCGTTGTACATTATATTTTTCATTATAAGGGCAGCGGCAGACTGCGCCTCTGTAAACCGTTTTTATTCTTTCACGATTTCTTAATTGATATTCAAATTTAAAATTCAGAAGACATGTTGGAACGAAGAAAAACGGGCGTCACTTTTTTAGTCTTGAATCTGGACGGAACGCTGGTAGTCCGTTTTTCTGTTAAAACTATGAAGTATACGATTGAATCTAAAACTCTTGAAAACTATAATAAATACGGCATGTGAATGTATTAAAATCTTAGAAGTGCAATAAATATAAATATATTGAGTGTGGAACCTTAATTTCATTGACCTTGTCGGACACCGCTTCATGTTTAAAGGGCTCTTTTGATCGGCGTGCTAAGCCACACCCCGGCCACCGCAATCCTTGGTGCCTGTTCTTGCACCTGTGCTACTGTCTGTTAGCCTGACAATTGGTTCAAGCCTTGACCATCTAACTGTGTGCCAGCCCATTCGTCCTGCTGGCTACCCTACTGATTATCCACGAGTAAGCGATTCATCTGCGAGCTCATCTGCCTACCTCGGGCATTCCACACCTTCGTGTCCGTCCAGCTGCCTAGCCTGACTGTCTGCTAAGAAATACCTGCCCACGTCGTGCGAAGCCGGATCTTCGTAGCTGCCCACGTCGTGCGAAGCCGGATCTTCCTAGCTGCCCACGTCGTGTCAAGCCGGACCTTAATTTGTTATTTATATCCTTTTCTTAGTTTTAATTTATAGTTACCTTTAATTTTATTAACGTGGCTTACGTATAGTTCAACTGAGCTATACGTAACGCTACAACATGTAGGTAGGTAAGTGAACCTGATAGGCAGTTAACGCTAGTAATAATAATATGGCTAAAATCTGGGTGACTGCAATTTCATTGCTGTATGAAAGTAGACAAATGTTTCGCCGACCCCAAATAAATTAGATTATGGACAAGAGAATGATGGAAATAGTAGTGATTTTAGACAATAAATCTTCAGTAATTTCGAAGAAATCGGCAATACAAAACAACAGGGAATAAGGATGACCTTAAGAAATTATGACAAAGGTTGTTTCAAGTGTTTTGGCGTACAGATTTTATTTGACTCGACGATGAGGCATTGTTTTGTGCCTGAAATGGACCCTTGACGGGGAATGTCTAGTGATTTTAATACCTTGGGGCAGTTCTTGTAATATCTGGAAAGGCATCTATCTAAACAAATATTTTGAAGAGGTGAAACTGATTGTTGCTTTGTAGGATGTAGTCAGTAGATGTACGGATCCTATTACTAATAAAACACTGGCGTAGTTTTATTCACTGAGTTTCATAGGCTGTCCGGAAAAATGCACAGATTATGAGGGAAACAAAGCTGAAGTCACCGCCAGATAGCAAAAAAAATAAAGTCGTTAACACCTGTCTACCAATGTATTCCAATATTTCAAAACGATACGAAATAAATGTAGTGCAGTGTCGCTAACACGATCAAAACAAACGTATCGCGGTAAGGGACGTCCGTGACCCTTTCACTTGGCATTCAGTAATGAGTTAATATCTCATAAACGTGTGGACTAATTTACCTGAGTTAAACGGATAAAATGGTTCTACGCCTACGACCTTTCATTTGAGACCAACATTATCTAAATATCTCGATAAACACAAAATCATGTTTTAAAGTTACCTAAAGTATAAGTCGTTACATTGACCAATCCCAAGCGTCTCGCATCCAGCGCCTTAACCGCAACCTTAACCAGGACATCGGTCCACCTAGTGGGAGGCCTATGTCCAGCAGTGGACATCTTTCTGCTGAGATGATGATGAAGGTACAAATCGGATCAATGACTTTTATTTTTTTGTTATCTAGTGGAGACTTTAGTAACAAACGTTTTAGTAGAAATCATGGAGGAAGACTGTCGGGAGAATAAGAAAATAATTGCTCGCTTTTATTATTTATTACATACTTTTTTTTTCTTTCTTTTTTTCTTTTATGTCGCTTATTTGTTGCCGTCTGATGAAAGTCAACCTGCCTAACTTTTTCCCAACTATGTACTGCATCCAGTCTAACGAGGTTCACACGAATATCAGTATTTCCATGGCACCACTGCCTTTCTGACCTCTACAATCCAGTAACTGGATAACACGATATCCCTTGCCAAGATTGTTTGGTTTTTCTGGATTCTACTGTATACCTGTAAAGACTGCCAAAAATCAAAAAATGTCAGTTGGTATTATTAGATTTTAATGAAAGTATAAGTATACCTTTAAGTATTAGTGTTTTTGTACCTTTTTACCATTAAAATTATAATAAATATTATAACAAATACATCGAGGTTTAGCTGGATTTCCCCGAAAAATAGAACAGGTAAATACTTGTTGGGAAAATATTACCTAATATTTCTGATTTGGTTCTATTTCTTTGCCGCTAGGCAAATTTTGTAGTTGGATCGTCCACGTGTATCTCAGGGTACACGACCGACACACGTGTATCTGAGATACTCGACTTATATTATGTTTATGATTTATTAATTTGTGATATAAATTTTATTACCAATATATAAATTTACATTGTTTAAAATACTTAATTAACAATAACTACCTATATAATGATTTATTATAATAAACATGTGGGCAACCGAGCTCTGCTCGGGTGAAAATAGAGAAAACGACGTTTTCTAAAAATGAAACCTAGCTAGATCGATTAATCGCCCCCGAAACCCCCTGCATACTAAATTTCATGAAAATCGTTCACACTGTTTCCGAAATTCAGATTATATATATACATCCATATATACAAGAATTGCTCGTTTAAAGGTATAAGATTTATTTGCTGAAACACGTGTATATAGACAAAAATTAATAATACGTGCATGCAGAATAACATAAAAAAGCAAAAGGTTCGGACATGTTTGCCACATTCTATGGCGAGCCAATATTTTGTAATTCATAATATCATGAACAGAAATAATAAAAAAATATTTAAACAAAATGTTAACAATAAAAAAAGAAACCGAAAATAAATAGTAATAATTTAAAAATATCATTCAGATGTCAATTAAAAGTAATGTTTAAAAACAATGTGTCAAATCTGTGTAAAATGTTAAACAAATGTCAAACAAAATTTAAAATAAGTCTATGTAATATTTTATATACAAATGTATGTCGGATCTAAACACATAAATAGTCATTATATTGTTATGTTGGCTATGTTACTGGTGAAAACAGATTTTTGACCTTCTATGTACTCTTATCGAATCAGTGGTTCCCAAGTCACAGGCTATAAACCTAGTTTGGGAGCCAGGAGATAATACCTTTTCTCAAACATGCCTGGAAATTTGAGCATTATTTTGACAACCTTCTTTGAGATAAAACGGAATTGCTGAACTGGCCAAATACATACGAGCAGCGGCCGGCAAAAGTTGTATTCAAACTCATATCTGTCGCGTAATTTAAAAATGGAACGATCTTTTACTCCGAAACATGGCAACCAAGGAGGTAACTTATTTGATAAGTTACCTCCTTGGTTGCCATGTTTCGGATTTTTTAAAATTTTTATAATATAACTAGCTGACCCGGCAAACTTTGTTTTGCCATAAAAACACCAAACATTCATCTACCCAACACTACGCCACCTACTCTACCCTACCTACCCTACCCTACCTACCCTACCTACCCTACCTACCCTACCTACCCTACCTACCCTACCTACCCTACCTACCCTACCTACCCTACCTACCCTACCTACCCTACCTACCCTACCCTACCAACCCTACCCTATCTACCCTACCCTACCTACCCTACCCTACCTACCCTACCCTACCCAACCTACCCTACCCTACCCTACCTACCCTACCCTACCTACCCTGCCCTACCTACCCTACCCTACCTACCCTACCCTACCTACCCTACCCTACCTGCCCTACCCTACATACCCTACCCTACCCTACCTACCCTACCCTACCCTACCTACCCTACCCTACCCTACATAAGAACCTTCTCCCAACAATAACGAACACAACAAAAAAAGAATAAGCGAAATCGGTCCAGCCGTTCACGCGTGATGCCGTGACAACGGAAAACGGGTTTCATTTTTATATATATAGATAATTAAAAGGTTTTATTTAAATTTCGAACTGGCTTGCAAATAGAACTCTGTTTATTGAGAAAAAAAAAACAAAGAACACTAACGCGGGAATAATTATAGTTATTCGTCATTGATTTTGACAAAATGAGTTCTATACTGTGATTTTTAATTTCGTGGACCAAACTGACAGCTGCCGAAGACCTTATTTTTTTTAAATGTTGCAAGCGCGGTACATAGTGTTGTAGGTAAGGCTCAATCATAAGTGATTCATCGAATCGATGTGACATGAGTCTTCAATTTATTTTTACAAATTGGTGTAAATAAATGTTTTATGAATATAAACGTAATATATTTAAATATAACAGTATTCATACACATAGTACATGAACTTTTATTGTGTTAAATATGAAATCAACAATAAAATAAATGCGATCGATAAAATGAAGTCTGACATAAATGACTAGAAACTAAATGAGGGCTGCTAGTTTCAAAACAATATTTTTTTTTTGCCGTGAAGTAGTTTCATTTTCGATCTACTTCGATTTTCGATTAACTTTCGATCACTCAGGATAGTTAGGGTACGACACTATTTTTATGGGACGATAAAGTGACAACCCCCCAAATGTCAGTTTAGTCCACGAAATTAAAAATCACATTATAGGTATTACGTAGTTTTAATTACCGCGCATTATTTGACAAAAGTACTATACAAGCCTTGGCCACAACTAAGCATTGATAGACTTACGTATATGTGCCACTGTGTCACAGTGCCACTATAAACCACTGCAACTCCTGAAAGCCAGAATCAATAGTGGCGACCACCAGAAAAGCGCCAAGGCAATGAAGTGCGACGCGACGAAGTCTCGGAGATAGTACATTACTGCAGCGGCCAGCAAAAGAGGCACTGATGGACGAACGTGTAAATGTGGCCCGAGGCGAAGCCGAAGCACACATACGTAAGTCTATCAATGCCTAGTTGTGGCCAAGGCTTGTATAGTACTTTTCTCAAATAATGCGCGGAAATTAAAACTAAGTAGTACCTAGAACTCATTTTGTTAAAATCAATGACGAACAACAATAATTGTTTCCGCGTTAGTGTTCTTTTGTTTCGATTTTTTTCAATAAACGGCGTTCTATTTGCAAACCAGTTTGAAATATAAATAAAACCTTTGATAAGTTACCTCCTTGGTTGCCATGTTTCGGAGTAAAAGATCGTTCTATTTTTAAATAACATGACAGATATGAGTCTACTACATAATTTATTTGGCCGCTGGACACGACAGATATGGATTTTCATACTACTTTTGCCGGCCGCTGCTCGCATATATTTGGCCAGTACAGCAATTTCAATTTATCTCGAAGAAGGTTGTCAAAATAATGCTCAAATTTCCAAGCAGGTTCATGTTTGAGAAAATGAATTTAACTGTCTTGGATCCCGCAGCGTATTTTTTTTTATAGATTGGCTCGCGCTTGACCCCTATCTCACCTAATGGTAAGCGATGATGTGGTCGACTGTGTAACACGCTTGCCTAGAAGTAACCTATTCACTCTTGTCTTAAAAACCCCGAGGTTGTAGCTATCTGGAAACAGACTACGGCAGGGAATTCCGCTTCTTAGCTGTACGCATAATTAAAGAAATTAATCGGAAATGAATAAAAGAGGAGTAGGACACCAAAAACATAATTTCCACTTCTCACCAGAATATACTAATACATTCTGTTCTTAATTATATATTTTTGACATTTTTTATACATTTCTGACATTTTAATAATTTATTTTTTGGACCGTTTTAATTATTACTTTTAATGAGTTTTTGATTATTTTAGATTTTAATTATTCAGTGATTTATTTTGGGTTTTTATCTGTTTGTAATTTTTTATGTATCTATGGACTGTAATTATGTCTGAAATAAAATAAATAATAATAATAATAATAATTAAACCTGCCTACCTACGCAGCCCTTTGAAACACCTACGTGTTAGTGCTTGTTTCTATTCGGGATAAGGTATTCCCACGATAATACAATTTTTTTTGTAAAAACCACAATAATTTTGAAGCAAGAACTTAATTGTTATATAAATATTACCGCGTCCCTGTCACTCTTCAGGACAAAGGCCTTCTCATACAGAGAAGACTCGAGCAATAATCACATCGCTTGACCAAGGCGAGTTCATTTCATACTTAAGTACCAATATTATTTTGAAGTCCAAGTATCCACTTGATATTTCCACTTGATAAACTTGGAAAATAGGTATACTCTAGCTTTTGTCCGCGACTTTGTCTGCGTAGCATTAGTACACAGCCAATTTTTTATATCGCGCAATAAGTAGGGGTGTGGGCCGCCTAACTTTGGTTCATCATACAAAATTCAACCCCATTAAGGATGATTTCTTATCTATCCTACGTCCTTTCGAGGGCCTCAAACTATCTCCATGCTGAATTTCATCTAATTCGGTTCAGCGGTTTATGTGTGAAAAAGTAACAGACAGACAGATAGACAGACCGAGTTACTTTCGCATTTATAATATTAGTATAGAGGATTCGAAAGAGTTACATTGGTTATTGCCCAGATTTGATCCCACACCCTCGAGGTGAGTCGTTAACACCTGGACCATCACGACCCACTTTACTTAGGTTAGGTTTATTTGTAAACTAAGATATTTTCAGCCCATATCAAACCATTGTACTATTCCACTTGTTCATCAAATTGTGGAGAGCTTTCCTTATAAAATCACGGCGACCCATACCTTTTATATACCTCGTAGTCCTTTTACCCACTATTTCGGGATTCAGTAGCGAATGAATATCAGTATTTCACACACCTCCGCACTTCCGTAACCACATAAATTGAGGTTTAAGTAAATCAGGACGGCAACGAATTCCGTTTTTTTTTACTGCTCGGTTCTGCGTGGAATGTAGGTACATAAAGTCATTTCGTTATGTGACTTTCTCTTTTAAATAATGGGATTTCATTTCCATTGAGGAAGAGTTTTCAATTTTGAAATAATGATTATAAATGTGATTGAAATTATCCAGACATAATAAAAAAAATTGAGAGCTGTGGTGGCCCAATGCTTACGGCCCCGACTTACGATTTGTAGGCCGTGGGTTCGAACCCGAGCAGGGGCTTTACTTTGTGTAATTTATTTCATCACCACTGCTCACAAAACGGTGAAGGATAACATCGTGAGGAAACCGGTCCTTTGAACTTGAAAAAATGTTCAAGAGCCAAAAATTCAAAGCCATGTGACATCTACCAATCCGGGCCCGCGTGGTTGATTATAGCCCACTTACTCTTTGAGAGGAGGCCTGTGTCCCAGCAGTGGGAACATTAAAAGGCTGATGATGATGAATATATTTTTAAACTTGTTTAAGTCACCGATTTAAAAAAAAAACATTATTATTTATTAATATTTTTTATTATATTATTATTTTTTATTATTATATATTATATTCAATATATAAGTACGTTTATTTTATCTATCTTAGTATGTAAATAACAACTTTTTTTTTTATTGTTTGTACAATACACCTGCCATGTTATCTCTTCACCACCCTTGGTTGACTCGTAGAGAATGCCTAAAGGCAAATCCGCCTTTGTACCATTTTGTGCATGAAGTCTAAATAAATAAATAAATAATGGCCTATTGTTAGATGGATAGAATATACTTGATTGGTTCACATCCAGCTCTATTGACGTCTATGTTGCCAGTGTGCCACCGACGATACCGTGGAAGCGTAAAATTCTGAGTCAAAAAAGTTTTTTTACTATTATCGTACTCATCATCATCATATCAGCCAAAAGACGTCCACTGCTGGACATAGGCCTCCCCCAAGCGTCACCACATTGACCGGTCCCGTGCGTCTCGCAACCAGCGGATCCCCGCAACCTTCACCAGGCCATTGTGCCGTATGGTGACGGACGTTAAGAATTTCACCGTCCCATATCTTCCCGTGGGTGTCGTAAGAGGCGACTAAGGGACACACCAGAGAATGGGCAGCAGCGTTCTCTGTGCACTTTAACAACTAACTGCGATCGCCAACCCGCCTGCCAAGCGTGGCGATTTTGGCAAACCCCCCCAAACTAAATGAATTATCGTACTACCGGCACGAAAAACAAGAAGATGATTATTTAACAAATACAACAATAACTTGACAATCATCGATTATTTTATCCATCAACTTGAAAACCAACGAATTTGGCAAGAAATCCAGAAACCGGAGAAGATTAAAATAAGAAGAAAATTGCAACAGTAACTCTGTACCATCACGTCTCGAGCTATCTCTACATACAATTACATACGTCTGTCTTTTAATTACAAACACTTACAATTTATTATTAAGCTGCGCGTTTTCCTGTGAAGTTTGCCCTGACAGAATTTATTCTCACATTTTCTTTTACTAGTCATTCTCAGAAAGTGCGGGACGCGTAGACACTTTTCCTTATTTTTATGGACTTTTTCTCTTAGTGTTAGGAGAACTAGTATCAACATTAGTTACCGTCGGCTTCCCTTGTCAGCTATAACTTTTAGGATTCATTCTGGCGATGTTTTAAGGCTTCGAGCGGTTGTTCAAGGGTACCTGGATTACTGTTATGAGAAAATTTGATCATTATCACTAATGTTAGTGTAGGTTCTGGATGGGTTACTTTCAGAACTGATATTTATGTTTTGGAGTACTTAGACTTGTAGGGCGGCGTTCTGGAATAGTTGAAGGTTTTAAGACTGGTCCGACTCCAAGACAGTTTAATCGCTTTACTTTGTCTCGTCGAGCTTCATCGCCTCGGCACTGCGCTCGTGGTCGCCTCTGTAGCTTCTAGGTTTGAGGAGATGCAGTGGTTGGAAATAGTGTTGTGAACTTTTCCAGCCTAAACTAAATAACGCGGCTTTTTCAATAGGTGCAAAGGGTTTTGTGAATCCAAGCAAACCTGCATGTTCTAAGTACGAACACCTTTTGGCTAAACTTTGTCTCGTCGAGCATCATCGCCTCGGCACTTCGCTGGTGGTGCCCCTGTAGCTTCTAGGTTTGAGGAGATGCAGTGGTTGGAAATAGTGTAGTGAACTTTTCCAGCCTAATCTAAATAATGCGGCCTTTTCAAGGTGCAAAGGGTTTTGTGAATATAAGCAAACCTGCATGTTCTAAGTACGAATACCTTTAGACTATTCTGATATTTAACGAGTCCCCTAATCAAATAATCAAGAAACTGTTCGATAATGAACTTCAAATCGACTATTTATTTTATTTTATTTTCAGCCCAAATCTTCCAACTGCAGGGCAAAAGCCTCCCTTTTTTCCTTTCATTTTTCACGGTTTCGGGCAAGTGTAGACCAGTCATTTCTATAGGTGTCAAGTTAGTCCCGCCATCTTTGGCTGGGTCTTTTTGTTTTTTTATACCATTTAGGTGGCAGACAAGCACACGGCCCACCTGATGGGGAGTGGTTACCGTGGCCTATGGACGTGTGCAACACCAGGGGCGTTACACTCGCGCTGCCGACCCTGAAGCAACCTTCTAATGCCCTTCTAGAAGAACCCCATATTGTAGGCGTTTGGGAAAACCGCTGCAGCGATGTCGCCGTACATTTAACGGGACCCACATTTTGGTAACTTTTGCCCTTGAGACGTTCGACATGCAGCAAACGTGGTCTCGACATATAGTCGTGACAATCAAAGAAGTCGGATTTGACAGTTATAAAAATACTTAATAATAATTAAACTTGATGTTTGCGAATTTTACTCGTTGTTATACTGTATCTAAGTAGTGTATGGGTAACATAGTAATTATTTATACATAAGAATTTGATTTTTAAATATTTTACGTTAAAAGTTATCGTGGCATGTAAAATGAGAAACGTCATCGGACTTCTTGGATTGTCACGATATAGGACTACTTAATTGTTAAACCCCTGAATTCTGAATTACATAATTTGAACTTTGGCGTTAAATTTGCATTTGACACGTTTTTAACTCCAAGTTCTCAATTCAAAAACCGATCTATGGTAAATTAAAGAAAAGAAAGAAAGAAAAATGTGTTTATTGGCATTAAAAACAAAAACACCTTAAAATTTAACAAAATAAATAATTAAAACTATTAATGCCGAAAGGGCCTTAGCTCAGCATAAAGCCAAATGGTAAATTAAACATACTCCGTTATCGAGATCTCCTAAATCGGGGGTTTCACATTCTGACAAAGACTAAGATGTAGGACCATTAGGAAGCGTCCGATTTCTGACTTGACAAGTTCGATAAAGTGCACTTCTCACTATCCAACTTAGAAAGTATTCGGTCAAGTATCATACGATTTACACCCAATTTCAGGAACGAAATCATCGACGCATCACTAACCTCAAATCAAATGATGATATTAATAGATGAAAATTAATCCAATTAATCAGAGCAGACATATGAAAAATATCACATACATTTTTCGGTAATAATTTTTCCAGAAACTTATTTTCAGTTTGGGGATAGAGTTCTTAAGTGCCGTTTATCCTTAGCCATCAGTATTATTTCTCAAACCAGTTTTAATAACAACAAGAAAATGTGGTTTTGCTTGCTAGTCAAGTTCCAGTTCATAATGAGAGAGACGAACTGAAAAGATTTTGAATGAGAAAAAAACGCTTGTTTCTCTCTTGTATCGGCATGAACTATAAAAAACCGGGCAAGTGCGAGTCGGACTCGCGCACGAAGGGTTTCGTACCATTATCGCAAAAAACGGCAAAAAAATCACGTTTGTTGTATGGGAGCCCCACTTAAATATTTATTTTATTCTGTTTTTAGTATTTGTTGTTATAGCGGCAACAGAAATACATCATCTGTGAAAATTTCAACTGTCTAACTATCACGGTTCATGAGATACAGCCTGGTGACAGACAGACAGACAGACAGACAGACGGACAGACAGACAGACAGACGGACAGCGAAGTCTCAGTAATAGGGTCCCGTTTTTACCCTTTGGGTACGGAACCCTAAAAAGTAGGTCGTGACTAGGAAAAAAGTATTCTATCGAAATATAAAAATTGTAATAATAAAATATCTATACCTACCATAAAAACCCTTTACACGCATAATTAGGTACGGTCCCAAAATTATTGGAACAGAAAGTACTAAAACAGCAACTGAAATAGTCGTAATTTAGAAACAATTGACTTGCAAATCGTTAAATCGAACCCAAAATGGCTACACGTACAAACAACGCAAAATGAGGACTCGTGATACGTAAGGCATAACTGGCGTTTGGATAGACAATTGTCATTTAAATCCACCCAAATGAATCGTTTTGGGTACTATTCTCCACGGGGGTGTCATTAAACCACAGCCTCACAAATCCCCAAATAAAAATATACAATACGTACAGTATAAAAAGAAAACTTGTTCGAACTTCGCTAGTCTGTGGCACGCTGAAATCTGACGTCCTAGTCAGGTAGCGATCCCAACTTTCAGTACCCAACTAGCCTCGGGGGAGAGCAGACGTCGCTCGCGCGATTTTGCCGCCTAATTCCAAATTCGAATTCGGACCGTTTGATGTTATCGTCTTTATCATGTTGATATAACGTTCTTTCGGTTTACAAGTTTGAATATTTTATTTAGTGCAGTGATTTTTTATGAGTGCTAAAATGTTGGGAGAAGGAGTAATGAAGTTTCTATGTTTATTAGTGACATTTTTCGGAGGTGAGTTTCCAATAAGCTTGATTTAATATAAAATTTTGTCCTTTTAAATTGGCAGTTTGATGTCATTAATTTTGTTGTGAAAAAAGGAAATCGAATTACGTCGTCGTTCTTTTATTAATGAATTCTTCCTGAAGCTAATGAATTGACGATCCATTTTGTCTCTGATAATGGACTGAAAGCTGCTAGAGAGGGTGATTTTATTTTTGTCGAAAATGCCTTTGAAAATGTGAGTCGAACATTTTTCTTTGCCTCAAATTGACAGGTGATTAAATTGTTTTGGGCGTTTGAAGCTGAATTTGACATTTTAATGAGATTTTGGCATTGGTTATGTAAAGTTAGGTTTTTCTTCAATTATTAATTACATTTAAACAAAATTAATTTATATAATTTACTGTAGTACTATTATTGTTAAAAATCTGGGGATTGTTTTGCAACTGACTAGCAGATTCTAAATTCAAAGTCTATAGAAAATTCGAATTAAATATTTACAAACTAGTTGCTAAACAATCGTCGACATTTTTTTAAAAATTAGGCTGAAACTATACTCCTACTTTACGGCATCTATCTCAACATTTAACAAAAGCAGATGTGTTAATATTGAAAATGTAAAAAAGTTAATAAGTAAAGTCACATACTCGTGATGAACGATTGAACGGAAGACGGCCGGTTATTGGAATGCTCCCAGCTCTCGATACTGGAGTTACATATCCGAAGTTATGTACTATACTGAACTTATAGTATGTATTTCAAATGTTTCTTACATATATTAAATATTTTTTGGGTAATATCCAATTGGCAGTTTAATACGCATTGAATAAGTAGAACTACATAGAAGCTTTTTAAATAGGTCTTTATGAAAAAATATCACCTTAATATTTATTTTATAAAACAAATAAAGGGTCTTTCAACAAGGACGGGTCGATGTTAAAATTGAATAAAACAAGATGTGTGTGAGATATTAACGAAATTTATTTTTATTTAAAAGGCCCATTTATGCCATTATGGATGGCATATGACATCGTTCAAATGTCAGCCGCGGCTTCGTATGGTGGCACGAATCCGAGAGGTCCAATTTTTAATGACTCTGCTGCATAGATCGAGAGAGCGCTACACATCAATGATAAACAATTTCTTTTGGCTTGAATTGAACAATATGGACGTAAACAATATGAACGTGTACAACATGTGGTTCCAGCAAGATGGCGCTACTTGCCACACAGCGAACGACACGACTGTTTTCCTATTTTATTGCAGTCTCGGGTTACCCTTAACCATAAAAACCATTAAGGTTCTGAGAAACATAGCCCTACGACACACTGTTTCCGAATTATGGGCATCCGAATTTTATTATATATAAATCCGAATATCTCGAAAACGGTGTGTCCTAGGCAAAAAATAACCAAAATCTGCAGCATCCCAACATAAATACTATACCTACTACCATTTTGGAAAAATACATTTCATTACATTTTGGTAATTCGGAAACGGTGCGTCATAGGACCATGTGTCTCAGAGCTTAAATGGCTTCTATGGACAAGGTTAATAAGATGAGGAAAAAAAAATGGCCGAGTTGGGTTAAAAAAAAAATTCGAGTATTTGACTAAGTCATGGCTACGCAATACCCCTATGGCTACGCAAGGTGAAAGTAATACACCTTTTTTTCAAATTTCCGCGGGTTTTCTTACATCATCTCATGGTTATCGACTAGAGAAACAATTTCTTTCCTGAAAAGATTTTCATCCGAGCTACCAAGTATTTTCAATAACATGGCAAACATTTGCACTCGGAAAGTATCATTTGGTGAAGTGGAACTGATCAAAAATACGACAGATAGCCACTGGAACTCCTTAATAAGTATTTCATGGGTATAAGATATTTCGAATATTTAAGCGACTTTGATAAAGCAAATACATATAAATAAATGGTACTACCGAAAATGGTATCATCAAACTGACCTGATGATGAAGCCGAAAGGTAGGCACTGGAACTCCGTAATAAGACGATGTATCCTCGTCGTGTTTGCGCTTATTGGAATTGAATTACTCTGGCTATAAATGATTTTCATGGTAATATGAGGTACCAACACTAAATAGAGTAAAATAAAAAACTTTTTAACAAAAAATTAAACCGACTTCTAAAACAAAACACTACAATGCGAAAAATTACTTTGTTTTCCGAATTCGATGTCAAAAAACGAAAAAAAATAGGTACTTACCAATGACACCCACTTCGGAAAAGAATGTTATTTTTCGCTTTGTAGTGTTTTGCTTTAGAAGTCGGTTGAATTTTTTCCTTTTTTACCCGACTGCCAAAGGAGGGTAATGTGTTTATCAGTCTATGTATGTATGTATGATTGTTCCTATGTGGCGTTCTAGAGACCAAACGCGTGGGCCGATTTTGATGGTTTATACGTCAATCGATTCGTCTTAACCCTGCGGGTGTTACTGGCTACATAAAAATAGAAAAATGGCGGTCTTTGGACGCCATATTATGGGCACCCAAATTTTTTATTTCTTCCAAACCTTTCGTGTGGGGTATCAAAATAAAGGGTTTTAAGAGGTGACTCCAAAAATATATATTACTCATATGTTTAAATGTACCTAATTGAAAAAAAAAATAACTAAAAAGTTATAAATTAAAAAGTTTTCGCTTTGTAGTGTTTTGCTTTAGAAGTCGGTTTAATTTTTTCCTTTTTTACCCGACTGCCAAAGGAGGGTAATGTGTTTATCAGTCTATGTATGTATGTATGATTGTTCCTATGTGGCGTTCTAGAGACCAAACGCGTGGGCCGATTTTGATGGTTTATACGTCAATCGATTCGTCTTAACCCTGCGGGTGTCACTGGCTACATAAAAATAGAAAAATGGCGGTTTTTGGGCGCCATATTGTGGAAACCCAAATTTTTTATTTCTTCCAAACCTTTCGTGTGGGGTATCAAAATAAAGGGTTTTAAGAGGTGACTCCAAAAATATATATTACTCATATGTTTAAATGTACCTAATTGAAAAAAAAAATAACTAAAAAGTTATAAATAAAAAAAATTAATTAAAAAAATCAAAAAACCCGACTGCTTGAAATGTGAACTTAAAAATGCATGACGTAAACAAGGAGAAAATCATGCTCAGCATGATTTTCTCCTTGTTTACGTCTTCTTTTTTAGTTCGCTTTTCAAGCAGTCGGGTTTTTTGTTTTTTTTTTTTAAATATCGAATACACTTCACCATCTTTTGTTATAAACGTCAAACAGTAGAGCAGCATAGCAACCAATAAGAAAGATGAAGACGGAATTCTCTGTCTGAATAATGCAATTTTATCAACTGGTAACCCACACCATTGTGGTAACAAAACGTGACTGAGAATTAATTGAAAAGGGGTCCCGTAGATATTCGGGGCTTTGTAATCCTATCGTTCAAAAATTCGTTTTGTTCAAGAGAGTTTATAGTTCGAGCTGGACTCTGAAAAACCCTTTTCCCATACCGATACGGGGTTTAAACATATACTTGGTTATAGTGTGTCAAATAATATAATTAATTGTACTTCAATCAAGTTTCGTAATAAATGAAGTGAGTTTTATAAGCGCACAAGCTTCTGCCCGTGGCGTCGTCTGCGTATATTGAAGAAAGTATTAAATGTCCTTCGCCAGGTCCTATAATAATGACGATACTGACGAAAAGAGGAAAATGCGACTTTGAAAATTCTTCAAGGAGCGAAGATCGGTGTTGCCAGATATTTGAACGAATTTCTGTCATCATTGTCTATGCCCGCGACAGAATAGGATCACTCCGCACTTGTAGGCATACCCTAGGCAAAAAATAACCGCCGAAAGAAAAGCGCGGGCATGTTATCTAAATTAGTGATGTGCACCGAAGTAGCGTAAAAAAAAGTTCGCTAAATTTGTTATAGCCACAATCCATTGGGTAACTCATTGGTGATCCTTAAATAAATAAATAAAGTATCTAGTATGTTAAATTTCATCAAGAGCAGTTTAGACGTGAAAACCTTACAAATAAACAGACTGACGGAGTTACTGCATGGCATGAATTCATATCGTTTCACCATTTTATTGGGACAACCGTCTGTCTGACCTTTTTAGGTACCTATTTGGGGTCAGTTTCTAGCCTAAATGTATATGGCTGGCAATCAGATCATCATAAAATAAAGGGTGTCCTTTGCAATTCAATAATCTAACTTAAGCATATCGGAATCCTAACATCAGAATGAGTACCGCACTTTCGGGATTTTGACATTTCATAACATTTGGCAAAGGCATTGATTTCACCACTTACGGGCTTCTGAAATCTCGTTAATTTTGCCATAATGTAGGAATTGGGTTGATTAATTTATGGAATGTGCTGTGTAGCTCTTTCCAAAGCTCGTTGAGAGACCCTGAGCTTGTTAATGAGCCAAATAGGGAGTGAGAATGTTTAAAGTTTAATAAATGTTAAAAATCGTTGTGTTCCTTTTTCTAAGCGTTTTGCTGATCCGTATACTTGAAGTTACCTTTATTCCCCTTTTTAGGTATTATTGTGCGCACGAAAGAGTGTTACGGTTGTGGATCTTATTTATATATTATGTTTTAGAACTGATTTAGATTCTTAATTCAAATTTTAGATGGCAATTTTTAATTTAGAATCTGCTTATCAGTATTTAAATCGTATGGTATTTTTTAATAAATAAGGCTGTTTATGAAGAAAAAGAAACAGCATTTTTTTATGTATAACGATCGAATTTTGACCACCAGTCTAATAAATCCGTCGTCGTATCTAGATATACTTTGGTCATCTATCTTTATAAAATAACTTATTTACAAGGGTAAATATTTGGACTTTTACCCACCATTTCAGAGCACATTAGAAAACGAACGCCCGAGTAATTTATTCATAGATGTGCTAAGTAGAGTTTCTAGTTCAACGTGAAGTGGCTACCGCTGGATCTTTGCAGATCTCGGAAAATCTGCTTGAAATTATATTCTCAATCTCCTTGTGCTTACGTAGTTGGGTACTTACTATTTTAGGTCGTCTAGGGACCCTATTGTACTTGCTTACTTATTTTAGTGAGGGTTTTGTTATTATTCTTAGTGTTTACATTATTATATTATGGCAATTACAATATTGTTGTTCAATAACTGGAAATACACACACAGGATAGAAAAAAATCTTTATAAGAAAATTAGGTTAACATGGATAGAGAGGCTTGGAAGAAAAAAGGAAGGCCAAACAGAAACAAAACAAATAAATAAGACAGTTAAGTTTTTAAAGATTTTTGCGATCTTTTTAAACATAATTTTGAATAGGTATCCCTGCCGAGCAATGAAAAATTTCCACCCACAAAATGCCGACAATCACCTTAATTTAATTTTTTCACATTTAATTTAAAATTTGAACACAATATTTACGTTTTTAGTTGGTAATATTCTCATGCGCTGTTAAATGTACTTCAATATTGCAGACGGCGTCATTAAGCTAGCCTTTCCCGTTTAGAAGTAATTTGGTGCTATGTCACTGAAACTTTTTCATTGCTCGGCAGTTTATTTTAGGGTAAGTATGTAATGTAATCCAAGATCATAAATTCAAAAATATACTTCTTAATTCTTTATTATACACCAAAACAATATTCTTCATATTTTTGTATCAATTAACTCTTATCATAACTATTGAAATTTTATTCGACCATTATGTGTGCTAGAACAGCTTCAAATTCAACAGAATTGGTTCAAAAGATTAGGTATGAAAGCGTAAAAAACAAATTCATATTTGCGTTTATAATATTCGTTAGGATTTGTATAAAGTAAAGAAGAAAATAAAGGTTTTCCCAACCAAAATACTCGTATTTTACTTTTTGATAGTGTTTTGTACATACAAATCTACACTCTGTTTGTGAGCCTGTATTAGATCTGTTGATTCAAGACGACTCGCTGTTATAGCCTAAAAGAATTTCTATATTATTTATTGGGACAATATTTAGCGATTTATTCGATAACAGTGTGTCAAATTGAGTTTTTGAGGCTCACTGTTGAGTTTTTTTTCTGTGATATAACATAATATCACATTTATTTTTACCAAAAGATTGGCTAGAGTGTATTAAAAAGACATAATTTCAATCCTACTTGTATCCAAAAATGGACTGCTACAGTCTGATGATTAGTGTAAGATCTGCTTGTCTTTTACTTTTTTAACCGCCTTCTAAATGAGGCGGTTCTCAAATCAACTGTTTTTTTCTAATGTGTGTTTTTTCAGAAGTTTTTACTACGTAAACCGATTTTGATGTTACACACACAGGATAGAAAAAAATCTTTATAAGAAAATTAGGTTAACATGGATAGAGAGGCTTGGAAGAAAAAAGGAAGGCCAAACAGAAACAAAACAAATAAATAAGACAGTTAAGTTTTTAAAGATTTTTGCGATCTTTTTAAACATAATTTTGAATAGGTATCCCTGCCGAGCAATGAAAAATTTCCACCCACAAAATGCCGACAATCACCTTAATTTAATTTTTTCACATTTAATTTAAAATTTGAACACAATATTTACGTTTTTAGTTGGTAATATTCTCATGCGCTGTTAAATGTACTTCAATATTGCAGACGGCGTCATTAAGCTAGCCTTTCCCGTTTAGAAGTAATTTGGTGCTATGTCACTGAAACTTTTTCATTGCTCGGCAGTTTATTTTAGGGTAAGTATGTAATGTAATCCAAGATCATAAATTCAAAAATATACTTCTTAATTCTTTATTATACACCAAAACAATATTCTTCATATTTTTGTATCAATTAACTCTTATCATAACTATTGAAATTTTATTCGACCATTATGTGTGCTAGAACAGCTTCAAATTCAACAGAATTGGTTCAAAAGATTAGGTATGAAAGCGTAAAAAACAAATTCATATTTGCGTTTATAATATTCGTTAGGATTTGTATAAAGTAAAGAAGAAAATAAAGGTTTTCCCAACCAAAATACTCGTATTTTACTTTTTGATAGTGTTTTGTACATACAAATCTACACTCTGTTTGTGAGCCTGTATTAGATCTGTTGATTCAAGACGACTCGCTGTTATAGCCTAAAAGAATTTCTATATTATTTATTGGGACAATATTTAGCGATTTATTCGATAACAGTGTGTCAAATTGAGTTTTTGAGGCTCACTGTTGAGTTTTTTTTCTGTGATATAACATAATATCACATTTATTTTTACCAAAAGATTGGCTAGAGTGTATTAAAAAGACATAATTTCAATCCTACTTGTATCCAAAAATGGACTGCTACAGTCTGATGATTAGTGTAAGATCTGCTTGTCTTTTACTTTTTTAACCGCCTTCTAAATGAGGCGGTTCTCAAATCAACTGTTTTTTTCTAATGTGTGTTTTTTCAGAAGTTTTTACTACGTAAACCGATTTTGATGTTTCATTTTTTATTTGAAAGCTGTTGCTTTTCATGTGGTCCCATTTAAATTTGATCAAGATTCATGTTATTCGGGTAAACTATTCTGTAATAACTGTGGGCATTATTGATATGCCACAACTAAAAAGTGAAAACTAAAAACATTTTTACAAAAAAATACAGCTGACTTTCAAATAAAAATACTACAAAGTGAAAAATTACTTCAATTTCGGAAGTCGGTGTTTAATAACGCAAAAAAAAAACAGGAACACCGACTTCCGAATTTGAAGTAATTTTTCACATCTACGGTTATGGGTGAAACTTGGCACAAGGGTAGACCATGGTCTGAATTAGGACAGAATGAAGCCGTTGCCAAAAAGTAATAAGTAAATAATTTTATAGGGTCTACATTTAACTTATTCTTGTGTCCAAAACGTCGTCCCCAAGTCCTTCTTAACAGTAGACGATATCCATTGACAAATTTAATCCTTTAGTCAGCTCTCGTCACTGTCGTACCTACATCTAGAAAACGGATTACTTCTCCAAGCCTTTTCACCTGGACCGATTCACTGAGATGTTGAACAAAGGCTCTTCCAGTTATGTTTATTGACCTTCAGGTTATGCGTCCCTATTTTCAACTGTCGAGAAAGCTTTTTAACCCCTAATTGTCGTATGGATTAGGGTATACTTGAGCAGGAGTTGAGGAAATAAACCAGTGAACCGATTTCAATGATTTTTGCTTAGGTTAGCGTTGTAGTAACAGCGACACGGTTCGATCTTCGAGGTTAAGCAACAATTACCGAGGTCGGTGCGTGGATGAGTAAAAGAAAGAAAATAGTTATTTATGCTTCAAGTGCGGAAGGTAGGTGATTTCCGATGAGTGTCATTTTTATTCACGAAAGAGCGAAGCGACTGAAGCGAGTGAGTGGATAAATCGACACGAGTCGGAAATCATCTTACGTACGTATATCATACAACATTTTACTATGCATTGTGCGAGAAAATAAAAAAATATATCTGAACTAAGCAAAAAAATAATAAAATGGCGGGCTTATTCAAGCGCGCCCAGCATAACCACAGATTAACTAAAAGTTCCTCGGGCATATTTACTGCGTTTGTGCAAATAGCTGTCACGTCGTAACGCAAAAAGACACGAGTAAAGTATACGTTCTGCCAAACATATTTAATGAATATTTAAAATTAATATTCTATTGATCAAAATCTAAATCTAGAGTACCGGTTAACCGAGGTTACATTGAGATCTGGGGTAACTTTGATGATAACTTATTTTGTTTAGTTTTTTAAAGCTAACTCCGTGAAAACGGAACGCACCTCAATTTTCTTTTATAAAGGACCATGGGCACTTTTGTATGAACACTGGGCCCACTTTTCAAAATTGTGCAACATTGATGAAACCTATGACAAATGAAAGCTCTTGGCGCGTACTTAATTTTATTATATGGCTGCTAAGTTCAAATCCAGCGCGAACATGGCGTTTTGGTATGATCAAAAAAATATTGTAAATGAAAAATGCGCATGACTTATTGTAGGTAGGCTAGATAAGGAAGGTAGGGTACCTCCGCCGCATCGTCGGGGCTTATTTGGCGGAGAGATGTGTCACCTACGTGGGACTTGATGGCGTCGTAAACCAGCACCGCATGTCGTGCGCTGTTCCAAAGGGCTCGGTCTTGGGCCGGCCTCTGTGGAACATTGGGTACGACTGGGTGCTGAGGGGTGAACTCCAATCGGGCTTAGACCTGACGTGTTACGCGGACTATACGCTGGTAACCGCCCGGGGGAGATCGTACAGGGAGGCAGCGTCGTTGGCGACAGCTGCGGTCTCACTGGTGGCGAGCCGCAAACGGCGCCTGGAGATGGCCCTCAACAAGTCAGAGGCCATGGTTTTAATTTAAACATCGTCGTCAGGCGGGGCTCCAATCACTGTTTAACCATGAAGCACCTGGGATTGATGCTCGACAGCTGGTGGGACTTCGGCTTCCACTTCCGGCGGCTGGCGCCTAATTTGTTGGGCGCGGCTGGTGCGCTCTCAACGCTGCTACGAAATCTGGGGGTCCAAGCGCCACCTGTAGGCGGCTCTACGTGGGGATCCTGTGATCGATAGCCCTATATGGGGCGATTTGGGCAGCTGATCTGACGACCGGCAGCATCGCTGTTCTACGAAAGCCGTAGAGAGTGAAGGCGAAGGATGATAAGGTGACGCGACGGGCCGATGCAGCGACATATGTAGTTGCGTCGGTCTCAGCTCCGCGAGGTCCTGGTGGTGGAATGGGGAGACAGGCTTTCACACCCTCCTGCCATTCCGCACCATCGAGGCAGTCCGGCCAGTGCTTAAACGCTGGCTCGGAAGGAGGCACGGCTCTTTGTCGTTTCGGGTGACGCAGGTGCTCTCGGGGCATGCTTGCTTCGGGAAGAACCTGTGTCGCATAAACAGGAAGCCGGTCGCCCGGTGACACAACTGCGTCGACTGCCGGGAGGACATGGCGCGGTATACGCTGGCAGAGTGTGCCGCTTGGGAGGAGCTGCGTCGTGCCCTCGTCTCTGAAATAGGCAGAGACCTGTCGCTGCCGGCCGTAGTCGAGTCTATGGTCGGCAGTGAGGGGTCCTGGGACGCGGTGGTATCCTTCTGCGAAACAGTCATCTCGCAAAAGGAAGCTGTGGAAAGGGAGAGGGAGATTTTGTGCATTCATCCGATCCGCAGCAGGCGCGCCGGGCGCCAGCGGAGGGCGGAAACGCCTTCTTACAGTCCCCCTAAATGGGTCCAAAGTGTGACGTGTAGTGTTCCACGCGCGCCCCTCTTTGGCGTCGCGGTGGGTGTCAAACAACTCACTCCTCCCCAACACGAGGTAAAGCTTAAGCCCCCGGCGTAGGTGTGAGATGGATCCACGATGGATGAGAGGGTAGGCAGGGTAGTAACGGTAAGTAGAGTAGGCAGGCACGGTAGGTTAGACAGGGTAGGGTAGGCAAGGTAGGTTGAGTAAGTAGGGTTGACCGAAGTGAAGCTGCGGGCACAAAAATTGAACATGACATGACGCTCCTGTCAACCCTATCTACCCAACTACCTATTAGCAACCTACCTGCCTACCCTACCAGGGCACTCTAAACCTATTATATTGATCTTTTTATTGTATTTTTAGTCAAATAAGAGCTATTTATAACCCGAGCTACTGACTGACGGCCAAGGGCGGATTTAGGGGGGGGGCACGGGGGCACGTGCCCCCCCCAGACGGTATTTTGTGTACTGTGGAGATTCCATTACGGTACATACTTAGAAGCAAATCAAATTACAGAGTTGTTAAAATATATGAATAAAATAACAGAAAGAAACTATTCACCACTGCACTGGAGGATGTCTTCAAGGTTCTAGACTGGAGAGGCCGATTAGCCGATGATAAAACTGTCATGGAGGACCCCAGTACAACGCTCGATGATCTCAGTAGAGCTTCCGAAAGAATGGGTCCAAAAATGAATATGGACAAACCAAGGTGATGTTGATCGCTTATGTCGCACCCACTCTTATCAAGATCGGTGGCTCCACAGCCGAAGCCGTGGACGACCATGTCTACCTGGGACAAACGGTCCAGTTAGGCAGGTCCAATCTCGAGAAAGAGGTCAACCGTCGAATCCTACTCGGCGGGGCAGCATTCGGGCAGCTGCGCGGTTTCTTATCGTCCAACTTACCACAGTGTCTCAAGACGAACCTATGGCTCTGAAACATGGTCGCTCAAAATGGGCCTCATCAGAAAGCTTACCTGTCACCCAAAGGGCAATGGAGAGGGCCAGGCTCGAGGTGTCCTTGCGGGGAACCGATCACTTATCCGAATATTTTTTGATCGAATTTCATTTTACCGAAAACTATTGACCGAAGTCTTTTTTGCTTTATGCATTATTTGACATATTTTCAGATAGGAGGAGCTCGTGACTAAATAATAACAGCCGCACGGGTCGATCTTCAAGGTTAAGCAACGCTTGACGAGGTCGGTCCGTGGATGGGTGACCATTTTCAACATACCGATTTTCCTCCGTGCCTCGGCAAGCACGTTAAGCCGTTGGTCCCGGCTGTCATTTGAAGATCTTTGACAGTCGTTACGGGTAGTCAGAAGCCTGAGATCTGACACTAGTCTTGACAAGGGGTATCGTGTTACCCAGTTACTGGGCTGTGGAGGTCAGATAGGCAGTAGCTCCATGTAAAACATTGATACTCAGCTGAATCCGGTAAGACTGGAAGCCGGCCCCAAAAATAATTGGGAAAAAGGCTAGGCAGATGATGACATATTTTCAGATCATCGAAGTATCATGTGGCATATGTATTATTTTACCGAACTACATTTGGCCGATTTACAAAATAACTTTTTACATCATTTTAGGGAATATTATTTAGTCACAAATATATAGCCGGTTACTTGGTAGCACTTTCAATTTAAAATTGAAATAGTGTCATAAAAGTAATATGTTGTGCTAAAAAATTTAGTGACAAAAACGAATCGCTGCAAAATCCTGTGTTTTTTCATGCAAATGATTTATTAATAGCTGTCATGCATTAGACATTTTTATTAATTAATTATTTCAAAGAATTTGTCCAAGAGCGAGCGAAGCGAGCTCGGGAATTTAGGGCACCCCGACACGGATAGGTTAGGGTCGAAAAGAATGACGGGAGGTGAAGTGAGCGAGCAAAGCGAGCGAACTTAGCTCCCGTCAACTCCTTCGTGTTAGGTTACTTTAGACCCTGCAGAAAGAAATAGTATGAATGATAATATGATAGAAAAATGTCGATACTTTTTTTTCAGCTCGCTGTTTTAAACGTTTGTTTTCGCCCACTGTTTCTCTCTCATTTATTATTTTGATATGCGTTTAAATATAAATATTTCGGGCAAATGTTATTTCGGCTAAGTGTAACTTCGGTAAAAAGTTTTTCGACCAATTAAAACGTTGGAGTAACGAAAAAAATCGAATTGATAATAGGTCAACTGAGACAGTGGCAGACGTGACTTCGATGAAGTAAAAAAAAAACGAAACGATAATAGTTGAAAAGTTTTGGGTGAAATTAAATTCGGTCAAATGTTGTTCGAACTTATGATAGGTAACCGTCCTTGCATGATTAAATCAGAAATGTAGAGATCTGCAAGAGAACCAGGGTTACCGACATAGCCTGAAGAATTGCCACACTTAAGTGGCAGTGGGCAGGGCACATTGCTCGCAGAACAGATGGCCGATGGGCAGAAAAGTTTTGGAGTGGCGACCGCGAACTGGAAGATGTTGCGTTGGAAGGCCTCCCACCAGATGGACCAAAAACCTGGTGAAGGTTGCGGGCATCCGCTGGATGCGGGACGCACGGGACCGATCAATGTGGCGACGCTTGGGGGAGGCCTATGTCCGGCAGTGGAAATGTTTCGGCTGATATGATGATGATGAACAGAAAGAACATGAGTGAAACTCTTGTCTTTCATAACCCTTCCTGTTCATACTTGAACTTGTAGAAATAAACATGAAGTATGATACTTCAAGTTTATTTCTGACAGTTATTGTTGATTTTTTTGCCTGTCCGCTCCTTGTGCCCCTCCCAGAAAAAAATCCTGGATCCGCCCTTGCTGACGGCTAACTATAATGTAATATCAAAACAAAACAGATTTTCAAAAGCGCACCAAAACACCATTTTCGCGCTGGATATGAACTTAGGTGCCATAGAATGAAATAAAGTACAGTTCAAGAGCTTTCATATGACATATAATTCATCACTGTTGAACAATGTTGAAAAGTGGGCCCAAAATGACGCATGGTCCTTTGCAAAACTGACATGTCAGCCATGTTTTGCATCAACCTCAGTGCAAGAATATAAGTTTACTTGTTGCAGAAAAATATTTTGAATTGTACAGTGTGAATTCATTAAAAATACATTTTAAATTGGGGTTACTTTATATTGCAATGAAAAAACAATGGGGTATGAAAGTAAACCCATTTTTTTCATTTTAGCGTTCATAGGCTCGTTTTTTTTATTTTCTCCCAAACTATTTAAGTAAAAAATATTGTATTTGGGAATATAATTTCTTTTGTGAAGTCGCCAATACTGCATTTTATTATTATACATATTTTTCAAAATATAATTAAACTAGATATGTCAATTTAAATTTCAAAATTAATCAATTTAACCTCGTTTTACGGTAATTAAAAACGCCTTTAATGAAGTATTAGTTTTATTTTACCTTTTATATATGAATGATAATCTGTACTTAACTATTTTTTTAAACTTTTCTCAAATAATAAAAACTCTATGCGTCGGGATAACGTTGGAGTTAAAAATAACAAAAAATACTGAAAAGTAAAAAGCACTAGTGAATAAAGTGACACTTTCCGCATAGTTTGGCTGATTGGAAAATGCTCTTTTCGAGGACATGCATTGTAAAATATTTATTTGTGACTTGCACAAGAGGTACAGACAGTACAAAAAAAACAAATGTAAATAAGCAAAAATTTTAAAGAAAGGACCCAGTCCGAGGCCAAAAAGGCTCCTCAGTATAAGCAGCAATATTTAGAAAAATCGGCCAAGCGCATGTCGGACTTCGCAAATTTAGGGTTCCGTACCAAACAGTAAAAACAAGTTGGTTGTAAAAGGAAAAATGAGGTAATTTCAAATAAAAAATCTGATATGTATAATTAATTTTAACATCACATTTTAACCGTCCGTCAAATTCATCAGCCTTAGGTTGTTTTCATGGAAAGATACTTCAAACTGTATTTCGAATAATAAACCAAAGAAAATAAGTTTAGTGACGCCAAATACGACTCAAATTATATACTTACTGGGTAAAATACAAACGGATATCGCCCATATTACACTGACATTAAGACACTTTCAACATCTTATTGTTAACTCTGACGTACGGCTGATTATAGGTACCTAGATATTAGTCACTTTAAAGGTTCGACCGAAGTTTCTTGAAAGTATTACTTGTAGACATAAATTCCAACTATTCGTTTTCGTTTCAAAAGCCTCTTGACGATGCTTATGACGGTTTCTTGGAATTCTGTGAACGGTTGACCAAAATGTAGTTTTCTGTTACTGACGAGGGTTACCAGTGGTTTAAGACAAAGTTAAATGATATCAGCGATGGCGACTGTTGGAAGCTCAAAATGTATGGATTAGACATTCGGTACCAAAATGGTATGTGGCCAATGCCTGAATCTTTCTCAATCGTTTTTGCCATAGAATGTTGCTAACTTGTCCCCGTTTTTACCCGACTGCCGAAGGAGTGTAATGTATTTATCAGTCATGTATGAATGTCTGTTCCTATGTGGCGTTCTAGAGACCAAACGCGTTGGCCGATTTTGATGATTCTTACGTCAATCAATTCTTCTGAACCTTGCGAATGTCACTGGTTACATTAAAATTGCGCCATACTGTAAGTGCCCAATTTTTTTTTCTTCCAATCCCATCGTGTGGGTTATCAAAATATAGGGTTTTAAGAAGTGAATTCAAAAATATATGACACCTAAATAAACTAAACGAAAATAAACCCGACTGCTTATAAAGCAAACTAAAAAGACGTAAACAAGAAGAAAATCATGCTTTATTGTCGGAGGATACATCTCGTTTTGGTCAGCCAGCGAGAATATGTATTCTCCGACTGCACAGTATGATTTTCTTTTTGTTTATATATTTTTAGTTCGCTTCTTAAGCAGTCGGGTTTTTTAATTTTTTTAACTAACTTTTCTATCTGATATTCAAAGTTGAGTATTTGTCAAACTCTACTTAAGCCTGAAAACCTGTCAAATTTTAGCATAAGGAGTTAGAGTCGTTCTAAACGCAAAATACTGGATGTCTCAGAAAAACCTAACTTTTTAGATACATAAAAAATTAACAAATATATTTATAAATACACGTTAAATTACAAAATCAGAAACTGAAGACATGAAAAAATTACATTTATAATAACGGTATTCTAAGGTCGTCTTTCAAAACGATTTCTAACATTCATGTAAAAGTGCTCAAAACCTTGTTTAAAATAAGCAGTTGAAACAACACCCTATTAAATTAAACGGTTAGATGAACGGAACGAAAAAAAAACTCATTCTATTTATTTTTCCCAATACAATCTCTTGTGAACTCACTCATACAAAATACATACTTCATTTCCGCAAATAAAAACACGTCATGAAATTAATAGTAACGTAAAATAACTGAGTTACCTGCCGTGTCAACTGGCTTTAAAATACTTGTGAATTCGTAATTATACTATATAAAAGTTTTACACTGCAGTAAACTGGGCGTTTTACTTTGTGTACATGTGAATAATTTCATCACCGTTATTTCTCTTAAAACGGTGAAGAAAACATCGTGAGGAAACCGGAACCAAAAACTAGAAGACATGTGACATTCACCAACCCACACCCGCGTGTTGGATTTTGTCCCATTCCTTCTTTCACAGAGAGGATATTAATAGGCTGATGATGTGATGATGTGATGTGACTTGGGAAATTCAATCGGATATCTACGACTGCATTTCCCCTTCAGCTGTTAGTTCCAGCTGTCATTTGTAATACTTTAGACAGCTGTCACGGTAAACTAGAATTATGACACCAGTTTGCCAACGGGCATTAGTAAACGGATAACATGATACCCCTTAACAAGAACGGTTGGTTGAGGTCAAACAAGCAGTCACTCCTTGTATAATTGTCGGCACGTAACTTGGCAAGGTTTTGGCGTAGTGGGGATAAGTTCGCTTATAGTGCGCGGACTGCCCAACCACCATATAGAGCGAACTGCACGTGGACGTGACGCGATTGGTCAGTCAATCCTTGTTTCAACTAACTAACCAATCGCACGCTCGGAACGGTGCTAAACGTCCCCCGCGTCCCGCTTTGTAACTAAAGAGACCTAGAAATCGATTTGTGCCAAATTACGTGCCGACAACTATAAAGTCATTCAGATACATCCCAGGTAGACCGTAACCCTCGCCAACATAATTGGGAAGTATTTTAACTCGAGCAGCTCAACTCGTAAGGCCAGTACTAAGACTCGATTTCTAACCTTTCGATAAAGAGTCGAATCGATTACGACAATGTCTTCTTGTAAATTCTCTCGATGACTGAAGGTCAGTGGTTAGATTTCTAGGTTTTTTTTATCTTTTCTAAGCCTGAAAGCTCTCTAATAGACTTAATTCCAGTTCATTCCCTGATATTTTTGAGTCTGGATATTATTCTTCGAACTTCTTTTGACTTTTATAATATTTTACTATTCTTTAGCCAAGCCGCACAATTACTTATTGAGTTTAAATAATTTTAAAAGAAGTAAGTAAACTAGAATTTGAAATTTATTGTAGATGACATTAGCTTGATTATAATTAAGCTCTAAATGGGATCAGAAATCAATTTCAGTATTGGATCTGACAAACTTCTGTTTGAATGAAACAGAATAGAATACAAAACATTTTTCCGACATAGACTCGACACAACACAACAGCAAGAATCTCAAAGTAACAGAGAAGAATAGTTTAATAATAGTACAAATTGGGAAACGTTAACTACATATCTGGGGGCTTATTTTTTTTTTCTTAGTCTGTAAGTATTGTCCTATGCGGCCTTAATAAAAATTACATTTTCATTCTTACTTTATTTCGTTAGTTTAATATAAAAATTTACGGATTTGTAATTCAAATTCTCCATAGACAATTTAAATTAAGAATCTGCTTCAGTTCTTAAAGAAATCATACGGTAAAAAAAATATATAAATAAGCCTGCTAGTCTATATTGTAGTGGATGTGTAGTGTGTGCCTGTGAAATCAGTGATTCTTATAAGGATACAGTAGCTTTGCCCCGTGACTTTGCTGTCGCAGGCTATCCCCCAGTACCCGTGCTTATTTTCGGGATAAGCAGTAGTCCATATTGAGGAGCTCGTGGCTAAATAATAACAGCCGCACGGGTCGATCTTCAAGGTTAAGCAACGCTTGACGAGGTCGGTCCGTGGATGGGTGACCATTTCAACATACCGAGTTTCCTCCGTGCCTCGGAAAGCACGTTAAGCCGTTGGTTCCGGCTGTCATTTGAAGATATTTGACAGTCGTTACGGGTAGTCAGAAGCCTGAGATCTGACACCAGTCTTGCCAAGGGGTATCGTGTTTTCCAGTAACTTTTTTTTTTTTTTGTACCGCTTATTCGGCAGACAAGCGCACGGCCCACCTGATGCGAAGTGGTTACCGTGGCCTATGGACGTGTGCAACACCAGGGGCGTTACACTCGCGCTGCCGACCCTGAAGAAACCTTCAAATGCCCTTTTTGAAGAACCCCATATTGTAGGCGCTTGGGAAAATCGCTGCAGGGAGTTCATTCCACAGCTTGAGTGTGCGTGGGATGAAGTTTCTTTCATACCGCACAGTGCGCACCGTCTCAGGTCGCAATGTGTGAGGATGAACTCACTGCCTGTGGTGGTGGGTAAATGGGTTGTGGAGGTCAGATAGGCAGTCGCTCCATGTAAAACTGGTACTCAGCTGAATCCAGTAAGACTGGATCCAACCCCAGTATAGTTGGGAAAAGGCTAGGCAGATGATGAAGCAGTAGTCCATATTACTCAACGAACGTCAATGTAATTCTGTTAGTGTAAGAATCGAACCAGATCTTCCAGAGATCTGGTTGCAATTGCACGAAATTCGTTAATTTTATTATAATCAACGTGAGTTAAAGATAATTATAATTGCATAACTCTTTCCTGAACAAAAACACTTTAATATATACAACTTTAACTAGCTATTTTATTTCTTTCCAATCTCAACTCAACCCGGAATTCTATCCGTATTATGGTTATTTAAATCGCTTTTAAAAGGTTTAGCCCAGGTAACAGTTACGAGTACAATGAATATTTATAAGTATTATGTAGGGTACTCGTTATTTTTTCACGCCTGTCCAGCTTTTAAATACTTTACAGTTACAAAAAGGTCTGTTTCTTTGCGTAACAAACAGATTCTTTTGTTTTGAATGTGAGAACGTGTCACGTTTTTGTGGTATGACAATGAAAGACAATCGGATGGCAAATTACTGGTTTTATAAATTAAAAGAATTCAAAATGTTGTGGTAAAGGGATTTTATTTGATTGGATGATACTGAATGAGTGAGTGAGTGTTTTGTTGAATTAGGTGTAATGTTATAAAGTATTTAATTTGTTCTTAAACTCTTGTACACAATATTACCTTTTGACATTTGCATGTATTGACACTGACAGCTGTCGCAGAGATCAAGGTATCTTTTATGAAGAATAGGAAAATTATATTTTCCTTTCCTTAACTGAGAATAATTATTTTTACAAGTTGGTATACATAACACCAACTTCTGGTTGTGTCGGTGTTGTTGTAGTTAAATCCTACTAATATTATAAATGCGAAAGTTTGTGAGGATGGATGTATGTATGTTTGTTACTCTTTCACGCAAAAACTACTAAACGGATCTGGATGAAATTTGGCACAGAGATAGCTTATAGTCAGGAATAGCATATAAGATACTTTTTATCCCAGGAATATGTTCCCTCGGGATAATTTTCGACATTCACGCGGGTGAAACTGCTGGCAGAAGCTAGTGTTTTATAAATTAAATGAAAATCATCTCACTCACTCATAAACAAGTTCTTTTCTTTGTCTTTGGCCAACCCTCAGAGTATTAGGTTTATGGTTATCGACAAAGAGGTTATCGACAAAGTCACGACACTCTGTGGCCACGACTGACAGTGGTGACATTTAACATAAGTGAGATGATTTTATTTAAATAAAATTATGGCACCTTTGCCCAGGTGCCTTAAAAATGAATATTATTGTTATTATATTACCTAAACATCGCGGTGGAGTGATCCGTACATCCCATATTTTAGAGCCCTTAGCGTGGGAATCAGTTTGCCAAATAATAACCATAATATAATAATATTATCTACCTACATCTGAAAAATTAATTTGTACTCGAATCTTCTGTCCCTTTCTAATAAGTACTCTCTCTTGTCTCCCATGTGTCCTAAGGACCGATAAGGGAAACTGCCTGTCAAGTATGCTGTCGTCCTATGGCTAGTGTGTCACTATCTGATAAAATCATTATTTTGAGTTATAGACGAAAAGCAAACAACCATGAACTAATAAAAATCGATTCTGTTTGTCAATTACTAGTTGTCCCGTGCGGCTTTGCTGCCGTCAACTGACTACCTACCTACCCTAATCTACCTACCTCCCTACCCTACCCTACCCTAACCTATCTACCTACCTAACTACTCTACCTTACATACGTGATTGTACGCAACGCACGCAACGGAAGCTCTCAAAAAGGAATAATTTTGCTCGATTCTGCAACATTTTTCATTTAGGTTCCGCTCCTATTATATAATACATAGCCTTATAGGCTTTCTCGATAAATGGACTATCCAACACATAAAGAAATTTTCAATTCCAACCTGAATTTTCCAGTTCCTGAGATTAGCGCGTTCAAACAAACAAACTAACAAACTCTTCAGCTTTATAATATAAGTATAGATAAATCATATGCTAGAATTTCCGGCATCAAAAAATAAATCAAATTGCGCACTTTCAAACAGGGACATTGTTAATTTAAATCAAGTACCAAATGTTATCAAAAAACACAGCAATTTAGGGCGATTTTATTTTTTATTAGGATAGTAGAAAAATACTGCTGAGACAGGTATGTTCTAAAGAGATGTTTTTGCTGATAACGATGGCATTATAAAAACCTAATTCAGCCAATTTTCAGATAGCTGCCCTCTAGCTATATGACGCCAGTATGGCGGTTATGTCATTATTCCCCGAAGAGGCTGTGCGTGTCGCAATCTGTAGAAGAGTTTAATAATAAAATGTTCCGGCTTGGAGGTTATTGGTTCTGTGGGACTAGTTTCCTATTAATATTAGTGGTTATTTGCGGTGTGTTTGTTTATTAATTTTCGTTTCCTTCCTGCTTCCTATCTGAGGAAATTTGACCTCTGAGTTTGTTACGGTGTTTCGTTTTGAGAAGTCAGCAAGGAAACACCGCCCTCATTAAGTTTATAAAGAACAAAAAAATGATTAACGGTCTATAAAATTAATTATTTATGATGTATGTAGTATTATTTATTTTATTTAGTGTATGTTCAGATGCGAGAGGCACAGGACCAGGCCTATATCCAGCAGTAGACGTCTATCGGCTGATATGATGATGATGTTGGTCAAAACAGAGGAAACGATGTTTTCTAAAAATCAAACCTAGCTAGAGCGATTTATCGCCCCCGAAACCCCCTGCAAATTAAATTTCATGAAAATCGTTGGAGCCATTGCCGAGATTCAGATTATAATGTATTCATATATACAAGAACTGCTCGTTTAAAGGTATTAGATTCGGAATTGGAAAATAGGATATATGAACAAGTAAACTATAGTCTGGATTAGGACATTCGAAACTTTTCTCTTGGTAATTCTTTCCCGTGGAATAATTTTTGAGGTTCACGCGGACAAAATCATTGTCAAAAGCGAGTTCTTAATAAATATTTATCTGGTACTTATTGCTTATCTGGTGACTGTGAAACAGGCTAACTTACGTAGTTTTTTGGTCCTTATATAAAATGGCACATTTTTAGAACCTTCTGAAAAACTCTTTCTAAAAATTCTTGTGGTAAAATAAACTCTATTCTTTTAAAGGCTTACTGTAGATACAAGTACACGAGATTGTTAAAGAAAACTTTACTTTTAATCGACCGTTACAATGTTTTCGCTTTCCTTGGAAAACTTCTATCTGTGCCTGTATCTGCTACCCTAGCATAGAACAAAAACTAAAAAAAGTACTAGTTTCCATGTTCACATTTTTTTGCAATTCAAATGATTAAACACAATAAATCTAATAATTAATGGGCATGGAAATTCGAATTCGTTTGTCTTCCGAAATGCGATGACTGCCGAGAGACATTGAACTGTAGTTGTTTTGTGTTTCTAGTTGTGAGAGCAGTAGATTAGTAGGTATAAATGTCAAAAAGGTTACATCTCAAACTCTGTTATGTAATTCAGACAGGTGGTAGATATTCCAAGTTTAACAACTGTATTACCCAATTAGGTACTCGGTTGAGATACCTTTGTATAATTCCCAGGTTTGAGTGTACTTGTCAGATTTGCCTGCGGATTCAGCTAATATGGGTCGTTAAGATTTCAGTGGGCTTTTGGTGTAGAAGATTATAATTATATAGGTATGATTCATGTGATGCTTAAATTTGTGATGTTGGGTAGACAACTGTTAGATTATATATGTAGCAAATATCTATCTATTTGAAATATAATTAGAAAAGGATGGAATTCCTTGACTGCTTGTAAATGAGCTTTTAATTCTGTTTGAATAATATGCTAAGGAACAGATTCTGAATCAAGTAAATTTAAAGTTTCAAATCCTATTTTTAATTCAAATGTATGTTATTTTTTAAGGCTGAAGTATAATTTAAAAGCAATCAACTTTAAATTTCAATCAATGCAGAATTCGGGACAAAGACTTTAAAAACGGCGTTGTAGTATGTGAAAAATTATTTGATTAGAAAGAAAGTAACTTCTAAGATGATCTTCTTCCAATAGAGAATTTTGAGAGAAGAAGACATGATTGTTGCATCAATCCCTAATAAAGAATAACGGGATAATGCAAAAGCATTGCAGAAAATTTTCTGCAATTTCATAGGCTTTTTGTTGTTTTTTCTAATCAAGATATTAAGCATTCTTCCATAGCCATTTTTCTTCAACTCTTCCCGTCTTTTGTCAGATAGCAACGTAAGCGTTCACGCAAAGTGTAATTTTGATATATTTTCCACATTCCGCAACATTTTTGCCTAAATAAGAATAATGTCCTTATTCCTTGTGATTTATTTGCCACAGGAGCTATTTTTATATGCTATAGTAATATGGGTTATTTTAACCAACTACAGAGCACAAAAGAGGTTTACGAACTAATGTTACTAAAAAAAAAAAAAAATAGACTTCAATAATTCAATTTGATTTTATTCTCGCAAACAATTACGTATTCTAATTCTTTGTTTTTTACTCAATTTTTTTTTTCTGTATCGTGAAGTGCGTGTTTTTACCCGACTGCCGAAGGAGGGTAATGTGTTTATCAGTCTATGTATGTATGTATGTATGTATATATGTATGTATGTATGTATGTATGTATGTATGTTTGTTCCTATGTGGCGTTCCAGAGACCAAACGCGTTGACCGATTTTGATGATTCATACGTCAATCGATTCGTCTTAACCTTGCGAGTGTCATAGGCTACATTAAAATTGGAAAATAGAAAAATGGCGGCTTTTGGGCGCCATATTGTGGGGGGCCAATTTTATTTTTTCTTCCAAACCCATCGTGTGGGGTATCAAAATAAAGAGTTCCAAGAGGTGATTTCAAAAATATATAACACTTATATATTTAAATGTACCTAATTCGAAAAAAATGTTAACAAAAAAGTCAACATCTGGTTTTGGTCAGCCAGCTCGCGAATATGTATCCTCCGACTGCACAGCATGATTTTCTTCTTGTTTACGTCTTTTTAGTTCGCTTTTTAAGCAGTCGGGTATTTTGATTTTTTAAATTAACTTTTTTATTAAATTCAGTTTTCGGGGCAATGGTTGCCATTGACACCCACGTATATTTTTCATACAAAAAGGAAGATTTATTTAGAAATACTCTGTATAACATTGCCGCTCTGAAATGTGTGTCATATTTTATGACAGTATACTAAATAAATTATTTTAGTTATTTTATTATTTTATATATACCTTTTTTATTTTAGATAGGCTCGCGCTTGATATATCACAAATTATTGAAAACATAGTAACTAAGATAGAAAAGCAAACAATAGTGCTTATTTTCATATAAGTATTGTTTTCATATAAGTACGCAAAACGCTTGGGTCATGGGGCCCGAGTGCACTTCTCCTTTTTAAGGAGATCTCTCGCCGACTGATCGACACTGTGCGTGACCAGAGAGCTGGATCTTTCTTTGCGCAAAGAATCAGCGTTGCCATTCGACGTGAAAATGCTGCCAGTCTTCTGCGCCGTGGAGTACTTCGACGCCTAAGTGTACCTTTCTTTTGTATATAGTGTATGTAGTTAGTTTAAGTATAAATTTGTATAGTTTAATTTTGTTTAGTGTTTAAGTATGTACATATTTAGGATAATTAAATCACGAAGTACCAAAACATACATAGTTACCACATAATATGCAATGCGGATGCTGATTAATCGTAGACTGGGCAAACTCGGCCTCATTCCAAAAATACCAGTCTATTTTTAAACATTAACCAAAAAGAATTCGCAAGGAATTAGGAATCAGCCATTAAAGATACAAAGACCAACTGCCACATACCGCATTGCGAAAAAAATAAAGGCTGTCCAAATTTATCCATATTGTGAATAAAAGGCTTTGCCTACATAATCCTCAAAGGTTACCCTGCAAGCCTGAACAGATTACCATCTTCCTTGAAACGGGTTAAGTGATATACGAAAGCGGGTACCCATCTAATTAGCAAGGGTTCTTTTGCCCTTAAAAGATTTATTTTAACAATGCTGGGTTGTGACGTATACCTATTTTGCTTGTCTGCTCCCTGGGATTTAAAAAGGTTTAGAGAATGCCTTTCTTTATACCTAAGTACGGTATACAAGATGAGTATACTGTCCGTTTTCATTTGTGGAAACAGCTGATGCTGCTCGTATAGCCCATTTCATCATCGGACTACAAGACGTACGGCGATGCGACATCGGTTCATGGTGGACATCCCACCCATACGCACTAAACGTTTTGAGAATACTTTTATTGTGCGTACAGCTAAGGAGTGGAATTACCTGCCAGAGTCTGTGTTTCCGGATACTACAATCTAGGGGTCTTTAAGTCAAGAGTGAATAGGTTATTTCTAGGCAAGCGTCTTTCACCTGAGCAATGGTGGCCCAGTGGTATCGGCCGCGACTTACAAGTTGTAGGTCGTGGGTTCGAGCCCAGGCAGGCGCTTTACTTTGTAAATTATTTCATCACCACTGCTCTCAAAACGGCGAAGGAAAACATCGTGAGGAAACCGGCATGTCCTAGAACCAAACATTCGAAAACATGTGACATCCACCAACCCAAACTGGGCCCTCGTGGTGGATTACGGTTCATTCCCTCTTACAGAGAGGAGGCATCTGTCCCAGCAGTGGTAACATTAATAGGCTGATGATGTGATGTGATGTGTGTTTCACCTTCGACCACATCTTTGCTTACCATCAGGTGAGTAAGTGATCAAGGGCGAGCCTATAGACAATAAATAAAAAACTTACTAAGTTAGATTAGTGGCACCTCACACTACTGCGCTATGGAGAGTGGATAGGGGTGTGTGCTCGTCTATCGATACGTTTATGCTCCAGTGAATCGTAAAAGTATCGATAGAATATTGTGTTCTTGGCTTCGATATTTTATATTCTTAAAGTGGTAACTTGATCGCATATATTGGGTGAGAGTAAGTGCGAATTTATGAAGTGAGTTTTATTTAATCTTACATCTTAAATATATTATAAATGCGAAAGTTTGGATGGATGGATTGATGTATATTTGTTACTCAATAACGACAGAATGGCTAAACGGATCTGGATAAAATTTGGCACAGTGATAGATTATAGTCTGGAATAGCACATATACTGCTTTTCATCCCAATATAATGTTCCTTTGGGATAAGAAAACACTTTACACGCGGGTAAATCGGCTAGCAGATGCTAGTATACTTCATACTTACATACTTCTGTAAACTCGTACATTTGTTGACATTCTCAACTGAAATAATAGAAATAAAGCGGTCTAATTTATAGAGTTTATTTTTTAACGGAAATTATTTTACGGGTTCATACGAACAGGGACCGTACCATAGCGTGTCAACGCCAATAATGATTATTGAGTGTTTTCCATCCTGTATAGCTCCGTAACTTTTTCATGATAGTTTTAACTAACACGTCCACGCCTCTGATATTCTGAAAATCTATACTAATAATATAAAACTGATGAGTTTGTTTGTTTGAACGCGCTTATCTACTGGATTGAATTGAGTAATTGTTTTTGTGTTGGATAGTCTATTTATCAAAGAAGGTTATAGGCTATATAACATCACGGACCAGTAGGAGCGGATCATGAATGAAAAATGTTGCAAAAACGGGAAAATATATTCCTTTTTGGGAGCTTCCGTTGCGTGCGCTGCGTTAGCCAACATTCATGTATGTAGGATAGGTAGGGTAGGGTAGGTAGGTAGCCAGTTGATGGGAGCAAAACCGCGAGGGACAGCTAGTAAATAAATAAATGGCATGCTAAAACAAAACGACAATAAAAAAAGCAACGGGAATAATTATGTAAACAAGTCAAAAAGCAGCACTAATATTAATTAAACTAAAATCCAAAAGTGAAATATTAGGCGGCTTGCAAAAGATAAAAAACAAAATCTCTACGTGTTAGAAGCTCGCTCAGCTTTACTAATATTCCTACAAACGCCTGCAGCAAACCTAATTAAGCCTGTGAAAGCACGATTTCAGGTCGCGGCTTCAGAATTATCTACACACTCGTTTTCGTTTATGGCGTGAGCAGAAATGCAGACGGTATAATCAGCCCTAGTTTCTGGAGTATGTGGAGTTAGCTGCCGTTGCAGAAATTGCCCGAGTTTTGGGGATTATTGTGTATCTAAAAGCGAATTAAATAATATCAGGATGAAATAAAGTAATTAAAAATTAATATTATTAAATTAATTAATTATTAAATTAAATTAATATGATTAAATTAATTAATTATTAAATTATATTAATTAATTATTTAATTAGATTAAGATTACCTATTAAATTAATTAATTATTAAATTAAATTATAATTTATGTAAGCAGGAAGTTTTCTTCTAAAATGGGATAAAAAGAAAATAGAGAAAAGAAATTGCCATAATTTGGTACGGTATTAAACAAAAACACTTTACAAGGGGCCTCAGCTCAGCATATTTAATGTTAGGTGACAATGACAACACTTGATATTACCTCCTATCGCTTATTTCCAGCTCATTGCATGGATCCTACGCTAGCTTTTAACTTTTCACACAAACCTGTGCTCTGCTAGTGTAGGTTCCTATCAGCCTTTCAGCAGTAGTCAATTCCATCTTAAAGCGTATATATTCCCAAATATTAGCGCAGTACTGGCCGTGCGCCCGCTCGAAACCAGAATATCAATATTGAACCTCCTTTTGGACAGTTTTGTTTGCAAAATATTCTTCGATTACATATGCTATATCAGTTCTGATTCTGAAGAAATTCTAGCTATAAATTTTTCTGTGTAAAGATATTTTTAAACATTGGAGAAGTATCCAAAAATAGCGAATAGATATCATGTTTTTATTTATTTTTTTAAAGCAAAACTATTAGTTTCATGAAAAAACCATGTTTCACAAATAATTTACATGAATCAATAATATACACATATTTTTTTCAAACCTTTTAAAAGGAGTATGCTTTAGAAAGTAACCGTTTTACAGCACTAAAGCGGTGGAAGGCCCTTATGCCGAAAGCACTCTATTATAGTAATTGAAAATTTGACGATTATTAGGCAGAGAGCCAAAAGCTAAACTAGAACATCAAAAGACTGATTATTTGGTTGTGAAAGCAAAGGATTTGCCGACAACTGCGATGTGACAATGCAAAACGATTTTGCGATATACGTTGAGTCTTTTCTATGAAAAGCCGCGTAAAAACACGAAGGTATATCGCGTCGCATATTTCAGTGGGAGCCTTAAGATTGCAGCCACACAATTTCTTGAATTAAACCACCACTCGATTATAAGCCGATCCTTAAGGAAAAAGAAAGCTTTTTAAAATCGTCGTGAGACGGCTAAGACGGTTAACTCAGGGAAATTTGAAGAAGTAAAATTGTTTATAAGTCTTTTGAAACCATTTTGCATTTCTCTTTATGAACAAGTCACCCCGTTTCATGCCTGTGCAGGTACAGTCAAAGAGAAACTATGAGACGAATGTGGCTTCCAACTACTTTTTATCCGACTACGGCAAATCTAAAATGAGGGTCATGATTTTTATCTATATTTTCATCTCCATAAGACCACGGGTATCTTGAATATTATCTTGTTTCATACTTTTCCAAGCGTGAATTTTGCAATAGGGTTTATGTGTAATTTAAACTAATTTTAAGGTTATATGTGTGCCAAGTACTAAAAACTAAGTTGCGTGCTTGTTCTTCTCCATAAATATCTACGCTGTGCAGCATGGAACTAGCTTGACCTTTTTGACTGACCGACCTTGAATATGGTTTAATTAAAATAATCACTAATTATTGATTATTAGGCAATGTAAATTTTTTTAGGCCTTCCAACGCATCGTCTTGCGGTTCGCGGTCGCCATTTCAGAACTTTTCGGCCCCATCGACCATCCGTTCTGCGAGCAATGTACCCTGCCCACTGCCACTAAAGTTTCGGACATACGTCGGTAACTTTGGAAGGTGAACCATTAGGTGAACCGATGACCTGGCTAAGGTTGCGGTAATCCGCTGGATACGAGACGCACGGGACCGGTCAATGTGGCGACGCCTGGGGGAGGCCTATGTCCAGCAGTGGACGTCTTTCGGCTGAAATGATGAATAATGATGATGATGAAACCTGTACTATGGCTGAGTATCATAGGATACTTTATCCTTTATCCCGGGAATCTCACCGTTCTTGTGCAAAAACCTAGTTTTTATCCTACTACTATAATAAAACAAAAAATCTACAAACAATCAAATCTTTTCTCTTTATAATATTAGTTTAGATTGGGCGAAGTACTAAAACCACGCGGGCGGAGCCGCGGGCTAGCACAGCTGTTAAAACCATAATTTCTATCAGTTTATTTTTTTCCTTCAAGATGAAGTATCGAGCTACCTAGTTACTTTAATAAATAGGAGAAAGTTCCAAGAAACCTGAAGGAATGTATATTTACTCTGTTAAAGAATATTTATGGAATGAAGGACTTGTAAGTACTGAACAGGGTGAAAATAAAATGCGGGCATACGATGCCCGATGACGGAAGGAAAATACTGATACGTTTATTTTTTTTAGATAAATGAAGTTTATTTGTACTAAAAGAGTACGCCTATCCAAAGACTTTTAAAGTAGGCTAATATTTATACCTGCCTGTTACTTTTCAATGCAGAACTAAGGCCTTTTCTCATACAAAGACGGGACGAACTTTGATCACCACGCTTACACAAAACGGGTTGGCGATTTCAAACTTATATTTAGTATAAGCCCAGGTTTTCTCACGATGTTTTCCTTCACCATTGCCAGTAATTTCCAAGAGAAAATAGATAGTACATAATGAATTTGATAAAATTACTTTGGTACTAGCCCCGATTCGAACCTACGGCCGCAAGCACAAGAGGCGAGGTCTTAATCACTGACCCACCACGCTAAATCTTAGAAATTGTAGTAAAACATCAACCAACAATGACAACTTATACTCCAGGGTGAGGTCCTGGCGATCTGTAACACAGAGTTTCCCTAGTACAGTCTCCATTATCTCACCTTTAAAGGAGTTTTTGCAGATGTTGTATTAATAAATAAACTGAAAGGGGAAAAGACTAAATGAAAATTTAAAGGATTCTCCAATCTTCTCTTACACTTATCCTAATTATTTGAGGTCGATGGAACTTTTTCTTACTGTTTTCTTTGTATGTGATCAACAACTCAGTCGTTACGGGTAGTCAGAATCTTAAGATCTGACACCAGTCTTGTCAAGGGGTATCGTGTTACCCAGTTACTGGGTTCTGGAGGTCACTAGTACTTAGCTGAATCCGCTAAGCCGACTCCAATATAGTTGAGAAAAGGCTAGGCAGATTGATTGAAGTGATCATCAACTTAGTATTCTTTCCTTTTTTTACCCGACTGCAAGGAAAGAGTTATATGTTTCGCGTGTATCTTGTATGTATGTAATAGTCTTTATTACCTCATATGTATCAAACCGCTAGACGGATTTATATAATTGGGACATCTTTAGATACATCTTGATCGCACAAGTATTTTTAGATAGGAGAAGTTAAAAAAACAGACATGGCGGATTTTGGACGCCATATTGTGCAGGTCCCAATTTTTTTATTCTTCCAAACCCATCGTGTGGGGTATCAAAATGAAAGGCTAAAGGTGTGATTACAAAAATATATTCCACTTATAGTATGTTTAAAAGTAATTCGAAAAAAAAATATAAAGCTATAAATAAAATTAGTTAATTTTGAAATCAAAAACCTGCTTAAGAAGCGAACTAAAAAGTTGTAAACATGCTGTGCAGTCGGAGGATCACGGTGTCAGCCAGCTCGCGATTATGAATCCTTCGACTGCACAGCATGATTTTTTAATGTTTATTTTTTTTAGATAGGTATATCATTATTTTCACAATAGGCCTTATTATATTGAATCATAATAGACCTTGAAATTGTCAATATCCCATCATATTGCCACCATTAATTACAAAATATTTTGATCAAAGTTTTATATTTAGAACAGACAAGAACTCTTTGAATCCTCTTGAAGCACTTAATTCAATAATACCCCTTCACTTTGTCCAAAATTATTCCCAGAGGCAGAACAAAATCAGAACCATTATAGCAAGCTTTATTTACAAGCCTCTTGTAGAAAATTAAATAAATAATAATAAACAGGTGAGCAATATACCAGACAGGAGTAATGAACGAGCATAATTTAAACCAATAAGTATGAAATATGACTGCCATATATTCGCATCTTTATATCAATCTTAATAAATGTTGTAGCTTATTTCCATCGTTCATTCGTTCTTTAGAGGAAACAGACTAACACCCGGTTACTTATATGTTTCCAACATACTTGCATTTTAAATCTTTTTGTTTATTTTCTGTGGCTCTAGAAAAATAACAAGTGACCATCAACGAAAGCGTCGCGTTGGCGATTGAAAAAATAACAAAAGTGTATGGGAATGTGAAACGCTATCGAATTGTCAAGTAAAGAGGGCTACCGTTTTTGTGCACCAGTTGGCCCCACTGGCGAATAAGGTACTTAATTAAAACTGACGCGCACGGAAGTGTTGCACAAAGTTTAAATTAAAATCAATTCTAATGTCGTATAAGTACGATTAAATATAACATAGTGTTCGCCGCAGTTTTGCACAGCCCCTTTTTTCGATAAAATAGAGTATAAAAATTTACGAAACATAAAACTCTATTAAAGCTGTGGTAAACCCATACCTACCTTAATCTGCGATATTTGGAAAATATTCACAACAGTCAAAAAAATCTAAATAAACTCGCGCTAAAAGCCTAAACACTATGGACATTTGACATATCAGAGACCTCAAGCCACACCAGCGCCTCTAGCGGCGAATTCATACGCGGTAGTCATTCTCCATTCGATAATGACACATGTGTAGAGCCTCTGAATGAAATGTTCGGCGCGTCACAAATTAAACACAAATCAAGTGATACGATTGGCTGATGAAAATTCATTTAACTAATCACAGGAGGTGGCTGACGCGCGTTTGGAAGTTTGCCACATTATTTTTGCAGTGGTTTGCGCTCAAGAAATGGGCCTAGCTCTTTAATTACTAATGTAAATTAATATTATTACTTTTTTGTAACAGATAGAATAATTAAATAGTGGTTTGCATTTGTTTCCAAAAAATACCTACAAAATAAAATAATTATACTACTTCTCAACACAAATTGTTACCTCATTAAAACATAATTCTAGAACTATAAACACAACCGTTTAATTTTACTAACGATTTTAAAGCTCAAAGGGAAAGTGCCACAGAGTTCATCGAATGTTTACCAACTCGGTCTTTGTTGTTTAATGAAATTAAATACTTCAATAGTTCAGTACCATTGCCTAATGAGACCTCTAAGCCTTAAAACGAAAATTCGCGGAAACATTTACAATTTCCCTAAATGAGCATAACGTTCAGCCTACACATACTTATAAGCGATCAGATTTTCTCTTCAAAGGTAATTGTCACCAAAACAGGGCCTTTATCGCTGGAAAAATGCCAAGAAAACCCCATGACAACGTACGAAAAAACTTTTAATCAATATCAAAAATATTTCCCGAGATAAATCTATCAAGGAAACCCGCGTCAGCAATACTCTAACAAAATGGTGTCGTCACAAAATGGTTCTCCCGCTAAGTAGATGGTCCAATTCAATTTGCTTAGGTTACAGAGGGTTTTTAGTATTAACAGTACTTTTGATGTTGCTATTCATTAATTTTACGAACACACGTATCCCTTAGGACAACGGTTCTCAAAGTGTTGAGAGTGAAATGGGCCGGTAATACCTGGGCGTTCTGCGGCCATTATTTTAATGACCAGTTCAGGAATCGTTTTGTGTGTTAGGAGACCCTTTCTTCAATAGTGGGTTGTTTTGAAAGCTTTTGCATGGTAGTTAACCCTTTCTTTATTCGTAAATATCGTGAAAATTTACCATGGTCTCACTCACGTGTGATGTGTTTCAACATTGTCGTCCCGAGACCTAGTAACAATAAACTGCGATCACAGATGGTCTGCCGTAACGATTATGTTGTCTTCACTGACCATTTATTGTAGTGGTCATTAGGTGACCCATGCTCAGCAGCGAATGTTTACTAAATATTTTATAAATTTTGACACTTTTAGGACATACACACAGTATGTAACGATGCCTATCCGCTCAACTTTTTCGCCTACGCAGCGGGCGAAAAGCTTTGGGCCGCGAACAAAAACAGTTTGAGCACCACTGCCTATGAACAAGGGCATTTTTATACCCATTATATTTGTGACCCTGATATGGGTTCCATAAAATACCGAATGATATTTTAATAAATGTGAGGAAGAAGAGTACGTCGGTTTTATGTATAGCTGAATTTTCATTTTGTAATAAATAGGACTGTTTTCTTTTTATTTTTTGTTGATCATGAATCATTTATTTTGTCCGCAGAGTAAATAAGGGTCTTATTCGATTTGATGCCGTATACTGTAAAAAGTGTGTTTGTTTTTTTATTGTTGAGGTAAATTGGGCCACGTAAAGACAAAAACAAATGAATGCTTGTTTGTCAATGTTGTTTGTTGGGTTTATCGAATATTAATTGGTTTGTAATCCAAACAAATGTTAGATATTGGTTGAATTATTTTTAGGAATTTTTCTTAGATCCGATTATACGACAAATCATTCAGGAATTAAAAACTACACCAAAACTAATGGTCATTTAAAAAAAAACGCGTTTCCTGTTAGTTAGGCGAAGCGTCCAAAGCCGCGGGAATACAGTCTTCAAATAAAATCTAGTCGGTTTGCAAACATCAACAAAAATAAGATCGTCTAGTAGTATGAAATAGGAAATCATCATATAAAAATAAATTGCTACCAAGCTCAGAGTAATTTTATGATAAGTACAGAGATCGATAGATAGGTACAGGAAGTACGAGGGTAAAAGCAAATTATAAACTTCCTCCTTATCTGTGCCAACAAAGGTTTTAATCTAATTAAGATAGAGTATTCTTGTACTCAACAAAGCCTTGATTATATAATGATCGCCTTTTTATAATTAAGTTTCAAGTTTAAATATCCTGCTTTGCTTGTATATCTTTCATTTTATTGGAAAAGAATTGCTTGCTCGTTCTCGGATTATAGTTTCAAGTGTAATGTGATCGAAATAGAACAGTTGCTGATCTAGAAAAAAATCATTCAACGAAAGTGTCGCTATAGCGATTGATAAAATGTCAAAAATGTATCAGAGCCTGTAGTTAAGTGGCATTCAATGTCAGCGAAAGCGAAAAGAGAATGTCAAAATGTCAGGTATTGATCACGTGAATTTTCAATATCGCTTGTTAATCCCATACAAGTTTGCTTTTTTACACGACTGCCGAAGGAGGGTACTGTGTTTATCAGTCTAAGTATGTATGTTTGTTTGTTAGTTCCCATGTGGTGTTCCAGAAACCAAACGCGTTGGCCAATTTTGATGATTCCTACGTCAATCGATTCGTTTTAACCTTGCGTGTGTAGCTACATTAAAATTGGAAAATAGAAAATGGCGAATTTTGGGCGCCATATTGTGGAGGCCCAATTTTTTTTTTTGATTATACCTATCGTGTGATGTATCAAAATTAAGGGAAAAGAGGTGATTTCAAAAATATTTAACACTTATATGTTTAAATTCGAAAAAAAGTTAATTCAAAAATTAAAAACCCCTGTAATTGCTTAAGAAGCGAATAAAAAATATATAAACAAGAAAAAAATCATGCTGTGCAGTCGGAGGATACATCTGGTTGTGGTCAGCCAGCTTTCGAATATGTATCCTCCGACTCAGATTTTTTATTTCTTGAATATTTTTTTTTACAATCGCTTTTGTACGCTTTCGATGGTAGAATGTGACATTTCTAGGGTCTCATAATAACAAGCTCTGTCAAAATGTCACGAGATCAGTGCTTTATATTTTGGCAATTCGACGAACGCCATTATTGATTCTGTTATGTGTATCGTGTAATCGAATTACACTTATCTTGAGCCTTAGGTATATTCTGTAGATGTCTCATCGTGAAAACATAAAACTTAAGACCAACGACCTCGAGGGAACAAAACGCGCACTCGTTTCACACCCGCGCGACAAAAAATTCAGTAGATTTTTGTACATTCCTTATTATTCTATGACTTTAAAAAAAGCCTTAGATCAAAATATAGATAGTTAAATTATCTTTGAGATGGTGTCGATTTCATTAAAATACGCCCAGCGGTTTTGGTGCGATTGTCGTGTTATTGTCCCTTTTAGACATAACTTTACAACTTAATTACACTATGTTATACGAATAAAGGTCTATCCACACATACACATATATAGACACGGTCTGTTCACGTCCTGTGCACGTCCCAGGCATGGCCCTGATATATGTGGATAGACCTTTAATCTCAAAATTTTCTTAGATCAAATTATTAAGAAAATGGTCTAATGGCATACATATATTTTTCCAAAAAATTACGACTAGCTGTTTAGACGTGATTCTCATTTTAAAATCAGCTACTCAGGGGTATCTGCGCCTTAAGTGAACCGAGCTTGAAGTGAGTTGTCATTTTACCTAATGCTAGGGATTTACAGTTCATTTTAATTTCATTTATTTATTTTTTATCACGGTGAGATTTTTGCAAAATAGAGAGTTATTATGGTGTTATTCTATTAGTAAAAACAATTCAAAATAAGATTGACATGCGCTATTGAAATACCTCGTCGTTAACTGCATATAGTTTTAAGCCCCGATGGAAAAAGAGAGGTGTTTTATAAGTTTGACGTGTGTATCTGTGGTATTGTATATGTATCTGTCTGTGGCATCATAGTTCCTAAACGGATAACGCGATTTTCATTTGTTTTTTGTTTGAAAGGTGACATTATCAAGAAAGTTCTTAGGAATGTTTGATGATAATCGGTTTCATGTCATAATTACGTATTCGATAGATTGTCGATCGAAGCGTCAACTACGAGTTAAATTATGTAGTTTAATAAAATCCCCGACACATTATTTTTCATACTTAAAAGCATGAAAATAAAATGTGTCGGGGCTTTTATTTATTTTTAATTTGTTTTGTGGTCTTTGGCAGTTGTTATCACAAACATAATGCCTCTTTGTCTAGACCCCTAAAGACTTATTGACTGCCAATGGAAATTTTGTTTTAAAGAGTCGGCACATTCAAACCTTACCAAACGTAACTCAGCTGAAGTTTGACAGCCAGAACGTGACAATAAGGTAATCGGTTAATTCTGTTGATCACGTAACCTTACCTACCTATCAGTTTATTAACTTTCTAAGAAAAAGACTCTCCAAACGACGAAGAAATACATCAAGAGAAAAGAAATATTCGAAGACATGTAAAATCCACTAATCCGCAGCGTGGTGGGTTACGCTGCATTCTCTCACACAGAAAAACGTTCTTCTTTTCGAGTTGATGAAAAACTATTTAGATATTTTGGTACCAGTAGGCGGCAATGCTGCAATTGCAGCGTCATTGGCGTTCATTTGGTCCTTTAGAAAATAGGTATGTGGCCTCTTGGAGCACTCTAGCATGTGTATCATATTCTACACAGGGGCACCGCACTCTCATTGTATCATCAGTCACGTCAATACCCTTATTCACTGATCAAGCTCATACCAACAAAACTATTTCAAAAGGAACTCAAACCCTTTGCAAACAAACTGCCTCCTAAGTAAGAAAGGTCATCAACACTTGATCCTGAAATAAGCCGACTTATGTAAAGGCACATTGCCCTATAATATAGGTAGGTAAGTACATAAGCCTATAAGGCTACAACAAACTTTGGTCAAACAAATATTTACATTTTGACTTAAAACCACATATGACAGACGGGTGGGGTAACCACGATTTTGTAGGGAAACAAATGGACAATGTTCAAGCATCGTCCGGTAAGCCTGTACTGGCTACCGAACTAAGCTGAAAGGTCCACGAACATAATTCGTGACAGTATATCATGTTGGAATTCCCGGTTCAGATGTATGGATGGTCGCATTGGTCATCCTTGTTTGTGTGTGTCCGTGAGTTATTTGACTTAAGGCATTATTCTGGAGGGCTTGAATGGAGAATTTGGGCTGAGAAATAGTTTTAGCTTCACTTATCTTGATTCGTAGGGATTAAGGGACATTGCTGCTATTTGTTTTCGCTATGTAATATGCCGATATTTGATTTAAATTTTGACTAGCTTGTGCTAGCGGCTTCGCCCGTGTGAAAAGTGTTTTATCATCCCAAGCGAACATTATACCGGGATAAAAGTAGCCTATGTGCGATTCCAGACTATTATCTATCTCCATACCAAATTTCATCCAGATCCGTGCAGCCATTCTGGCGTGATTGAGTAACAAACATTCATCCACACACACATCCATCCAAACTTTCAAATTTATAATAAGAAGTAAGATTGATTTGCATAGACCAATTTATATTGTTAGTAATTATGTTCGTTTGTATAATTATTATAATTTACACTGTGATGAGTGTTAATGCCACCCGCCACCCGACCACAGCTACGAGCGCACGCGACGGCAGCCGAAAGGATTCGATTGGATATGACGGCACCTAAACGGAGCCGACCACGCGTCGCAGCATGCTTTCGGCCCCGAACGCGTGTCGCGCCCACCGAAAACTTTGGGACCTATCTATGTATACGATTTAATTTCGTTTAAAGATTGTAAGACCCGTTCCGATTCGATGATGATTCCGTAAGAATCATCAAAATCGGCCCAAACGTTTGGTCTCTAGAACGCCACATAGGAACAAACATACATACAAAGACTGATAATGTTAAAAACATTATACTCCTTCGGCAGTCGGGTAATTAATCTTTCTAAAGATCAATTCCCTTAAGAACTCAAGTCGATAATCAAGTAATATTCTTAAGGTTTTCTTTCCTCGATCAGTTTCTAACAGAAAACAAACTTAATTTAGTTCAGTCAAGAACAATTTAATTCTAAAGTTGAAGTTTTTCTTCTTCTGAGCGAAAGGAAAACAGTATTTATGTTGGTGCCTGGTGTTTATCATTGAGCTAAGTTATTAAAGTTTGTTGAAGTTAACAAAAACATCACGACTGAATTATACGATGGCTTAGGCAGAGGTTTAGGTACATAAAGAACACCCAAATTTAGCCAGTTTAGATTATGTTCCATGTAGACATTCATATTGATTTATTGCGTACCATTTGATTTTTTTCAGGGTGTTGTATACTTAACTTAATTTCCTCCTTGCCTCGGAAAGCACGTTAAGCTATTGGTCCCGGTTGTCATTTGAAGATCTTTGACAGTCGTTACGGGTAGTCAGAAGCCTGAGATCTGACACCAGTCTTGCCAAGGGGTATCGTGTTACCCAGTAACTGGGTTGTGGAGGTCTGATAGGCAGTCGCTCCATGTAAAACACTGGTACTCAGCTGAATCCGGTAAGACTGGAAGCCGAGCCCAACAATAATTGGGAAAAAGGCTAGGCAGATGATGATGTATACTTAACATAATTATGGATTCCGTTTGGGTAGAGGAACACGTAATTTTCATACATGTCTGATTAAAAATTAATATTAAGTAATAATTATCATCACTACATATTATAAAATAAAGTCCCCCACCGCGTTTGTACGCGATAAACTCAACAACTACTGGGCAGATTTTCATGCGGTTTTCACTAATAAAAAGAGTAAGAAACGAAGCAGGTTTTGTGTATAATTTGAAACGGGCGAAGCCGGGGCGAGTCGCTAGTTTACAATAAATAATTACAAGTTTCAGGCAAATTATTATAAAATTAGTCACAAAAAATAAATAAAAAAATAATAATATATAAATAAATATATTGTAAAATTATGTAATAGAGGGCGAGTCTTTGAAGTCAACTGGACAAAAATTCCGGCAGCTAAAGAAAGTGTTCTAAATTAAAAATCCAATAACAATATCCCAAACACAAGACCAACGTGACTTTTGAAGTAGTTGTTTTAGTAGATAAACGAAGGTAGAATATGGATCACGTGGATATTGAAGTTTTAGGTCAATGACCCGTACCCTACGTAAGAAATTTGAAACTTTTGGTACGTGGTTAGATTCTGACAGTAGCTTTGCCCGCGTGAAAGTCGGTAATTATCCCACACATATTACCGGGATATAAAGTATTTAGATCGTGGTTTACCTATGTTCGGTTACTTTCAGCCTTTGACGCGTGATTGAATTAAAAATATTAAAAACCGGCCAAGTGCGTGTCGGACTTTGCACGTTTAGGCTTCCTTACCAATCCGCAAAATTAAGTTGGTTGTACTAAGAAAAATAATTAAGGTAATTTAATTTGGTTTATTAATATATTGGTATTTGTTAGTAAAATATACGAAATAATAAACATTATCAACAAATTTGAAGTTCATAAGGTCAATGGGAAGTTAAAACTTCTTTGGTACTTTAGTAATATTTTTTAAACCATTAATACAATATTTATCTACTCAATAAGTTCTAAATAACGGTACCCCACTCAATAGGGTAGGTCAAAAATATTTCCTCCTTCTCCCTCCTATAGCTGTATGGGAGCCCCCCTTAAAAACATTTTGAAATATTTTTTTGATAATTTGTGTGGCTTTGGGTCAACAAGATGCTTATACCGTGAAAATTTGAAGACTATAACTCCAACCGTTGGGCTGTAAAACCCGTGTGGCAGACGATGGACAGACGCGATAGGGCTCCGTTTGGACCCTTCGGTTACGGAACTCTAAAAAGCAGACTTTCTAATGTATAGTTATTAAATAGATATTAGTAGGATGTATTCCTACCAATAACGAATAAAAAAGTTTCAGTCGCATCTTCATATGCCTTCATTTAATGTACTTATTAAAATGAGGTACGGTACTCAAAAAAACCCGACTGCTTAAGAAGCGAACTAAAAAGTTGTAAACAAGAAGAAAATCATGCTGTGCAGTCAGAGGATACATAATTATTTACGGTCTGGCTGACCAAAAACATATATATCCTCCGACAGCATGATTTTCTTCTTGTGAGGCCCCCACAATATGGCGCCGAAAATCCGCCGTGTTTGTTTTTTTTTAACAGGTGACGGTCTAAGTACACTTGGGTGGTTAAGACGTATCTAACGATGTCTTAATAATGTAAATCCGTCCAGTGGTTTGCAATACAAACAATAACATAACCCTTTCCTTGCTGTCGGGTAAAAAGAAGAGATGCTTTTTCAACTTTTTACATTTCAGTAAAATATGAAATAGTTCAAAGAAAGTGTGCAAGTCAATACTTTTCACCACAGGCTTTTAAACTACGTCCTGGATCATGAACGTCACCAACTTGGCAAATGAAGTACTGCCAACGAACAGATAAAATTACATCGTAAGCCAAAAATGTTTCAAACTCATTCACAAAACAAAGCAGATTTCGCAGTACATCCTTCACATTATATAACATTGCGTTGAAAGCAATTCAGTGTAACAAATTGTATGAAGCCCTCCAACACGCACTTGACCGACATCTGCCAAACAAATGTAGAGTTTCGACGTTTGGGAATTAAGTGCATATTAGACTGCTACATATTCCTTCTTCTGCGGTCCTATTTTACGAGTTCAGGAATGTTTGTTTTATGTTCAGTTAGTTGAGCATATTCTGTGGTGAGAATTACTTGAGATTCTTTAGTGATTAGGTTTGATGGAAATGCCGGATTCGCTAGTCGGATTTGTCCTAATGTGGGGTTACTCTACTGTTAATTCTGAATTAATGTGGTCGAATTGGTGAAGTCAAGATGACAGCTATGTTTGGACATAGATTTTGCTTTTGGATGCCATTTTGAATTTGATTTAAAGATCAGCGTTCTAAATTCAAATCTTTACAACATATTATTTATAGATTTTGGTAACACGTAGCTTATATGTAGGTACTATTCAATTCTAAATTTAACAAAACTTAGACTTTTCAAATCCGTTTCAGTGGAAAAATTGCCAAATTATTTTTTTTAAATATTAAGAAATATTAGAAATGAAATTCTTTACATTGTTTAACGAAAATTTCAAACTCTTAAAATTTACAATGAAGATAATAAAATAAATAGAAGTATTTTCGTTTTCTATATAGCTGTTAAAGGTAAATACAAGCGCCCTAATTAATAAAAATACATTCTTTGTTCGAAAATTTGAATAATTATCTGCTTATTAATCACTAAACAGTGTTGAGATTTTTATAAAGAAGTTCGAAAGTTGTTACCTAGACTTTATTACTTAAAACCACACAATATTAAAAAATATTTTATTTTATTAGAATATATATAATTTTATTAGATACCTTGTTTTTATAACAAGCAAAGAAAGTAGATACGTTGTTTTGACTTTTCATTATTCTAAGCAACAACAAATTATTATTATTCTCAATTATTATTATTAGTTTGCGTCTGACGTTTGACGGTAGCCTAAAGGAAAGGTTTCCAAGAACGCTGGTTTGCTACAGACGCTTTGTACTTACACCTTGTTATATGTTTATATGTCTGTCTACCGTGTATACATTTGAGAGGTCTGTGTATTAATTAACCAGTAGAAATCAGTGACGAGAAAAATACGAATTAAAAACATTAATTTTCAAATTAACGTAACTGTTTTACGCTGGATGAGGCAGACGCGCGAGCATTAGCATAGACTAAGTAAAACCTATAATTATAAGACTAGCTGTGGGTGAAGTCAGACTGTATATGATAATTATTCCAATAGTTACATGATTTTTAGCCCTATTATCATCATCATATTAGCCGAAAGACGTCCACTGCTGGACACTTTCATCAAGTCATCGGTCCACCTGGTGGGAGGCCTTCCAAAGCAACATCTTCCGGTTCGAGGTCGCCACACCAGAACTTTTCTGCCCCATCAGCCATCCGTTCTGCGAGCAATGTGCCCTGCCCACTGCCACTTAAATTTGGCAATTCTGCGGACTATGTCGGTAACCCTGGTTCTCTTGCGGATCTATAAATTTCTGATTTGATCACACAAGGAAACTCCGAGTATAGCCCTCTCCCTTTGAGTGACTGTAAGCTTTCTGATGAAGCCCATTGTGAGCGACCACGTCTCAGATCCATATGACACCACTGGCAACACACACTGCTCTATGCAGCATAAGAATACGACGCTGTGTCGTACAATGAAGGAATATCTTTTACGAATTTACTATTAGGTTGTGTCTTACAAAAGAAATCTACAACGAGTACAAAATTGCTCACCTCGCTTTGAGCACAAAAAGCAGCGGCAACGGGCAGACAAGGAAAGCGAAAATCGCTTTCAAATCCTCACGCCACAGCCTAACAATATTCAACTCAACAAAGTATCCTAACGCCAAACGCGAAGACATAATAATATCAAGAAAGGAGCTTCTCACAGTGTGAAATGACACTAAACATGCCAATTTCTTTTATTTCAGCATCAATATGGAAATGTACGTTTTCATCCTTTTCCTTGCGAAATAAATACGTTTGTTTATACATAACCTATATAAGAAACTCACTTTGGGGTGCTTAAAGGCTTTTGTGAGGCTATGTTAGGTCCAGGCGAATTTTAGTCACGTCTGCTCGAATCTCGTCTCAAAGATGTAAGGCGGGCCGTATTGTGTAGGGATTGTGATGTCATTTGGCTCTAGAAGTCGAGCTATTGTTATGATTTTTTCTTTTAAAAGATATGTGAAATAAATCGTTTTCTTTTTTAAAATGTTTTGGTATAGCTGCACGAAAAATAGTCCTGACCCCATTATAAATCACCTTCGTTTAACTATTTCTACTTAACTTTTTTTTTGTTAACATGGGAATCCTTAAAAAGGCGCAAGTAATTCATCAACTCGTCCTACATGAGTACGGCCAATTTAAGACGACTTGCAGAAAATCTAATTAAATAATATTTTCATTCTGCAAGTCCAAAAAAAAAATGAAACAATAAACTGTTGTTCTAGAAAATATGTTTTAGTAGGTACTGACTTTTTGAAATTAAATAATCTATAAACAAAATAAAAGAAAAAAACTAAAAATTCTTAAAACAATATTGTTATATCTTGTCTTACTAACTGTACCAAATGTTGATAAAGTTTTAAGTTCCACATTTTGTGTGAATCTGAATCTGGGTTCTACTTGCTGATGGTGATCACCGGGGTGGTTTTAGTGAGGTAAAGGTGGCCCCGAGGCCCCTTAAAAGACCACCCCGAAACTCCCTTTATGTATCCCTATTTCGACCCCAAGGGGTCGATATCGACAACTAGGAATCTGTGGTATAGAGTCTAGTAATCAGATGGTTGAAAATATGTAACATGTTATGTTTTCATGATAAAGTTAAAATAGCGGATCACAATTTTAAGCTCTTTGATCAAAGTTTCCATTTGAAATCTAGTCCAGTCCTAAAACATTTTTCAAAAGCCTATTATTTTATCATTTCACTATCTACTCCATTTTTATTCACGACAGGTTGTATTTTTCAAACCGTACATTTCAGTACACTTGCACTAAAAGCGCGCGATATGAGAAAAGCATTATTTCTTCATGTCAGTGGAAAGCAACATATTTCCTTTCTTTCTTGAGTTGTAAATGGCGTGTAACGTTTGTTGTTTTCAACAAATTGCACGCTAAATTGACGTTTTATTTTAGAGTTAACGTCACTTCAAGATGCTGGATGGAGACACATTGTAATATTTTGTCACTAACAGCCGATATATATATAGTACGATGTGAGTTATGTGTCTTTTACAGATTAAAACATATTCATAGAGTAGAAGTAAGATATATTTACGAGTGTCGCAAAAATCTATAATTTATAAGATCCTAAGAACGATGATAAACGCGCCATGGTATATACCAAATAAGGCTTTACATTGCCTCTGACAATTCCCACAGTCAAAGAATAGGTATAGAACTACATCAAGTTGTACAAGGAGCGAATTTTCACCCAAACATCCTGGCAAGCTACCTTATGGATGGGACAGGGGCCAGAAGGCTTTAGTACAAAATACCTCAAGACTTCATCAGACAATCACAGCAAGATACGCTACATTAAGTAAATAGGATGTATCACAGGACAGATACTAAGACATCTAAAAACTTCAAAAACAATTAATTAATGAACGACGTACTGAGAAAGACTGTAAAAAGATAGAGGTAAAGTTCTTTTTGAATTTATCTTAGACATCATCAAAACCGGTTTATAATATAGACAAGTTCTGATATTATATCACCGAGAGCGATTGATGAAAAGGATTGACATACGCTATCAAAATGTCAGGAAGGCAACCACAAACATTTTGGCATTTCGACAATCGCTAACGCCGATATAAAGTGTTGTTTTCTCGAGCCTTTGGACTATTACGAGTACTATAAGTCTGAAATCGCCAACCTGACAAATGATTACGTAACCTCATACTTTACACAACAACGACAGTGATTACGTATCTTTTATGTATGAGAAGAGGAAACAGTAACAACAAAATTCTATATGGAAGATTTCCTGTGAAAAATTTCAGGAAACAAGATAAAATTACAAATTTAAAAACCCCTGATTTTAATTTTTATTTCATGCTTTTTAAACTAAATATAATATACCTAGTAGCAGACACGCTTCAATCGACAATCTATCGAAACACGTAATAATGACACGATATTTTTAGAAAAAAAACCAGATTCAAAGAGTAAAATACGAATAATTTTTGAACGGCTTAACTGATTTTATTCAAACATAGCTAAGAACACTCTCGACAAAGTCACCTTTCAAATAAAAAAACTAAATCAAAATCGGTTCATCCGTTTAGGCGCTATGATGCCACAGACAGACACACTAATACACAGATACACAACAACACACGTCAAACTTATAATAATAATAATAAAATTTCTTTATTCAGGTAAATTTTCAAAACCCATTTTACATTAAATATAAGCATCAGAATAATAAAAATAATATCAGATAAATAACGGTCAAAACAAAAAGTATTAGTATTAGTACCTTCTCTCCGGCATTGGCACAGTGACATGTCTGTCAGAAAAATGCCGAAGGAAAGGGCATTCCAACCTTTCCGCGATCATCGCCAGGACGGTGTTGGAACTGGCCCGTACCCTGCACACCATAGAAGCAGCGCGCTTGCGCATAACCGCGTGAAAACCATCGGTGTGTGCCTCTGCGAACATATCTGAGGCGCTACAATATCGGGGCAGCCCCATCACCGCCCTAAACGCGTTATTATATTGCACACGTATGGTATTTAAGCTTCTTTTGGTGTAGTGAGCCCAAAGACTACACGAGTACAGTGATGTGCAAAAGGCTCTAAATAGCGTAACCTTTACCTCGTTCGAGCATCGGGCGAATCTGCGAGCAACCATATTGGCTCTCACAGATAACGCCCTTCGCTCCCGTTCCATATCTGCATCGTCCTTGAGGTCGCCAGTCAATACATGCCCAAGATATTTGAACTGCTCAACTCTTTCCAGAGGAGCACCATTCAATGTAACTGGAGGTAAGTTCTCGGGATATTTTGCACTGGCGCGGGCGGTTCCAAAGACCATCCATTGGCTCTTTTTTACATCATATAATAATCCGTGGCCACAGGCATATTCCTCGCAAGTCTGCAACAATTTCCTCAGGCCACAGACCGACTCGCTCAACCACAAGGCGTTTTTTTCTGTTCTGTGCACTCAACAGCATCATATCGTCAGCATAACTTAAATTGTTGACACACACACACACCGTCAATGTGGCAGCCGACATGCCGACTGCTGAGCGCCGCGATCAGACCGTTCAAATATAAATTAAACAAGGTAGGGGATGTTAAGCCACCCTGTCTAACTCCACACTCGAGCCGATACGGATCCGACATTGCCCCCGCCCACCTGACACTATTGGACTGGTGCGCATACCAGTATTGGAACACACTAATTATCTCCTTATAACACCCCTCTTTTTCCGTCAGTGGTTAAAAATGTCAACTTCTTATATCTACCGCTTCAACAGTCACACTTTTTGCGTTTCTTTCTCGAAGTAAAAATAAAAATATCGGTCGCTCCGCAATATCCACATAACTTTAAACTGAAAATCTTTTGTTTTGATTGCATTTTCATTTTAATTTGTAAACTTTTTTACATTTTCTTTTAACTGTTTTTAATACTAGAGCAGATTGTAACAAAAATTCCACAGTTGCTCCCACCACTACTTTTAACAAGACCAACATTGTGGAGGAGTTAGGAATTATAATTAAAAAACACACCCAAGTTGGAACTAGGTCAGCAAACTCAAGACTAGAACAAAAACTGATATTTTCCTGTGAAAACACTGAATTTACAAACTGCCTAGAAAAGGGATTTATATTTTAAGAATTTGAGATGGGCGATCTCGTTTTTACCCGACTGCCGTAGGAGGGTAATGTGTTTATCAGTCTATCTATGTATGTATATTTGTTCCTATGTGGCGTTCCAGAGACCAAACGCATTGGCCGATTTTGACGATTCTTACCTCAATAGATTCGTCTTAACCTTGCTAGTGTCACTGGATACATTAAAATTGGAAAGTAGAAAAATGCCGGATTTTGGGCGCCATATTATTGTGGAGTCCCAATATTTTTTTCTTCCAAAACCATCGTATACCAAAAGCATCGGTATCAAAATAAAGGAATTTAAGAGGTGATTTTAAAAAAAATAACACATACCTGTTTAAATATACTTAATTCGAAAAAAAACATGTTAGCTAAAAAGTTAATTGAAAAAATAAAAAACGTTAATAGACAAAATAATAAAACCCGACTGCTTATAAAGCGAACTAAAAAGACGTAAACAGTAAGAAAATCATGCTGTGCTGTCGGAGGATACATCTAGTTTTGGTCAGCCAGCTCGCGAATATGTATCCTCCGACTGCACAACATGATTTTCTTTTTGTTTACGGCTTTTTAGTTCACTTTTTTAGCAGTCGGGGTTTTTGATTTTTGGACGTAACTTTTTTTTTCATTTCCTTTTATATGTTGGAATTATTAAAATATTTGTATTTATTTTAATTCATAAAAAATAACTAGTTCATACAAAGAACAAATCCATACAAATAAAAATAAAATGTCTGTGTAAATTAAAATAACAGCTTTTTACTAAATACGTATGAAAATGTATACGGTACTTGAAACAAATAGTTCTTTTTTTAATTTTGTCTGTTTGTTCTGGCTAATCTCCAAAAAGGCAAAACTGATTTGACTAGGCTTTCACTGGTAATAAGGAGTAACTTGTTGGGCTAGTTTTATTAAAGCAGACAGAAAAAGTGGGTGTTATAAGTTTGACGTGTGTTGCTGTCTGTGGCATCTTATGTCCTAAACGGATGAACCGATACACGCCCCTCCAGAAATTAATCCAGAGATTGATGAAAATCGGTTCAACCGATTAAAAGTTATACGCTTTTAACTCTTTGAATCGGGTTTTTTTACAAGATTACGTGTCATAATTACGTGTTTCGATAGATTGTCGATGAAAGCTTGTCTACTAATAGATATATAATTGTTGTTTGTAAATAATATCACCAAAAAAATAAATACTTTACTTTGGCGGCCCCCGACGCGAGTACAAGGCTATTTTTTTACTTTCTAGAGGATTTTGTGTCGTGATGTTTTTTTTTTTGTATAAGAATTAAGGTTCTCCCCAAAAAAAAGACGCGGCCAAAGTCGCGGGCAACAACTACTGCATAATATTCTGATTCCCATTACAAATAGGTACGACACAACAAGTTGAATAACTTTTTCAATATTATTCGGTGAAAAGAATGAAATAAAACTTTTTTGCATGTTCGAGGGTAAGTTTCTCCCTTTGTGCAAGTTTTGGGCTCTATTCTTCGTGGCTCTTTGGCTCGTGGCTGATAAATAATTCATGCCTGAACTACATGGAGATGTAATAGTTTTTCTGTCAGTCATCCTGATGGTAGTTTGATTGCGGAATGTTATTGTAAATCTTTGGGCCGATATTGGATTAATTTTCAGGGATTTTGTGTCTTTGCAGATGTTTCCTAGAGGCTTTTATTGTTCAAAGGTAAACTATTCTTCGTAAAAATTTACGTACGAGAAGTGTCGTCAACTGGGTACCTTCTTGTCTGAGGTATTTTGATGTTAAAACGTACCCCTACCCAATTGATACAGCTGTTCTGTTCTTCAACGTCGTGACTGTGGCAAATCTTGCTGGCTTGACGAAATATTAAGTACAGTATATTCTTAACTTTATTTTAATATCCAAAATTAAATTCCTCATAATCCATGTCGACAGTCCATTCAGACATGAGATTCCCTTGATGTCCAAGTTCATCTTGACCTTAAATTAATCCTCAAATTAATCCGCCAAAACCCTTAATCCGTCTCTCACTCTTGAAAAACCGAGCGTCAAGTGTCAACGTACCAACATAATGCCGCGGAAAAAAATAACATCACTCTATTCTACTTGCCACGTCAAAATCAACGTTTTTAGGTTACCCCCATTGTGTACACTTACATTCACAAGTGGTTAGAGCGTCGCTAAAACATTTCAACTGCTGTCACCGCCAGTTATGTTGCCAGTGTTATTAATTGTCAGTGCAATGACTAGGCATTTCCGACTGTCTATTGTTTTGCATGAGAATTTTTATGCGTTCCATTTTTGAAAATAAAAGCGAAATGCTGGATTGTGTTGTACACCTGTCATCGTAATTGGTAATAGGAGAAGAGTGAACACGCTTTTTTCATTTGCGCATTTTGCGTCAATTTTTGGCAGTATGATTAAATTAATATATAAGTTAGATTGTTTTGTACAACTGTCATTAATTGGTAATAGGAGAAGAGCAAATATTCTTTTGTTATTTGCGCAATTTGCGTCAATTTTCGGAAGTATGTTTAAATATTTATGTAAATATTTTTCCTTATCGCTTAGCAAAATTAATGTTATCTTTGACATGTTTTATTAGGCAATTAGTGAGTTTATCAGTTTGACCATGACAATATTAAATGTCGTGATAACTTGCTCTCGCGATTAGGTATGTTCTTATGTTAAAAATATGATATTTATACAAGTAATAAGACGAACAAATCACATATCAGTAAATCCAATACTTTTTTACAAGACTAACGCCAACGACCTTGAGGGAACAAAACGCACACTCGTTTCACACCCGCGTGACCCACAATACTTTCCTTATTATACTATGACTGAAAAAAAAAGCCTCAGATCAAAATGTAGATAATTAAATTGTCTTTGAGATGGTGTCAATTACATTATAAAACGGCCAGCGGTTTTGGTGCGATTGTCGTGTTTTTGTCCGTTTTAGACATAACTTTACAAATTAATTACACTATTTTATACGAATAAAACTCAAAATTTTCATAGATCTAATTATTAAAAAAATGGTCTTATGTAACATATATTTTTTTCCAAAAAATTACGACAAGCCGTTTAGACGTGATTCTTATTTTAAAATCAGCTACACATACATAACCCAAACAAAGTTCTCTCTATCAAGAATTTATGAACAGTACACGGCGCCCATATTTGTCCATTGTATACTTCTGGAGCAGCTCTAATCCTAAACAGCGTACTATTATGTTAGACCCAACAATTCCGTCTTTAGAGTAGATATTATGAGCACAAAGGTCGCAGCCACCAGGGGTTTAAACTAACTATAAGGGATCAGGCGACACCTGTATTATACGTGAGGCTTATAAACTTAGTGAAGTACAATCTAGACTTATAGGTTGCCTAGTTGGGAAGTGATTTAGTAGTAAACTGTGAGTAGATTGTTTGTCGAAACGGTGACTACTAAGAGTTCTGGCTTCAATATTCAGTTCGGGCGAAGTGTTGGTTTATAGCAAAGGGATTTCTTAGTACATGAATCTGGAGGGAACTTTGGAGTTAACAAGACAAATTAAAAAATTATAAAACCCCTGACACAAATTATTGTAGATACATCTAAAAAGCAAACTGAATTAAAAAAATATTAAACATCATCATCCTCTTACCTCTATCCTAATTTATTTGGGAATAGGTACATTGGTATTTGCCGACGTCTCAATACTCGCCTCCGAAAATTACTAGCGAAACGTATACACATGATTTAGCATTTATTAACATTATTTATTCGAGGAGCTCGATGCTTAATCCGGCGATAGCACAGTGAAAAATTGCAACATCGAGTGCAAGTTTGGGTCAGGAAGACCCACTATTTAAAAATTAATTACTTATTGCCAATATTTAAATGGATTATTAAAAACTTTCTGATATGATTACAATAATGTTAATACAAAATACACCATCTGCCGCATGGAAATTTTATTTAACAAAACAAAAATTATAAATGAGATTTTATTGTAAAAAAAACAAAAAGTAGTAAAAAATTATAAACACCTTCAAGCAGTACAATTGCATGCGTCTTTTTTTTCTTTGGCGTGACCTATTCACCGGTGCAGACGCAATATGAATGAATAGTGGCAAAAAATCATAAGAAGAGTTAGTCCAGCTCCCCTTTTGATTTTTTACAGTTATCTCCAGCTACTGAGAAGTATAGAAACGTCATACAATATTTCTAGAAAATGCAAGTGTTTTGAAAAGGGTGGATGACCAACAAAATCTATTTAGTCCGTCAGCTAGACTACCTAATAATATTGGACACGTGTTTTCCTTTTCCACGTTAACAAAAGATACACTCCATTGAAATGTCGTACACTCCATACTGACAAAGTGTCAGCGTCACAAGCCCACACTCCTGAACTTTGATGCGCTTTATCTTTGTATTTTTTATTTATTTGATAAAGCAAAACATGCGGGTCCAATATTATTTTATAATCTCACTGACGGACTAAATATAATAATCATATTTCTACCCAGGAATCATCCCTAATGTCGCGGGTCTCACAGACCCAACTGTGCGCTCGCCGGGTTAATAAGAACAGCCGTTCAGGTCGATCTTCGAGGATAAGTAACGCTTGCCGCGGTCGTTTCGTAGATGGATCAATCCTCTACATACTAACATTTCTCCGTGCCTTGGAAAGAGTTGTTGGTCTTGAATGTCATTTGTAGGTCTTTAGTACCCAGAAGCTAGAATATCTAACACCAGTGTTTCCAAGGGGTATCGTGTTAACCAGTGAAAGTCAGAACCTCCATGGAAAATTTTGGTATTTTACTCTAATATAAATATGCAGATCTCAATATATTTTTTACCCGACTGCCGAAGGAGGGTAATGTGTTTATCAGTCTATGTATGTAAGTATATATTTTTGTTCCTATGTGGCGTTCTAGAGACGAAAAGTGTTGTGCGATTTTGATAATTCTTACGTCAATCGATTTGTCTTTACCTTGCAAGTGTCACTGGCTACATTCAAATTGGAAAACAGAAAAATGGCGGATTTTGGGCGCTCCCACAAGGCGCCCACTTCTTTTTTTCTTCCAAACCCATTGTGTGGGATATCAAAATAAAGAGTTTTAAGCGGTGATTTTAAAAATATATAACACTTATATTTTTTAAATGTACTTAATTCGAAAAAAAAAATAACTAAAAAGTTATAAATAATTATTTTTTTATTAAAAGTATCAAAAAACCCGACTGCTTTAGCGAACTAAAAAGACGTTAACAAGAGGAAAATTATGATGTGCAGTTGGAGGGTACATCTGGTTTTGGTCAGCCAGCTCGCGAATATGTTCGTCGAGGTTCGGGGTCGGCGTTCGTAAGTCGGGGTTTTGATATTTTTTATTTTTATTAATGCGTTATTATTCTAAGATATTCTTTTTAATTTGAGGGTAGGCCTGCGCTTGACCACTATCTTACCTGATGGTAAGCGATAATGTAGTTTTCGGTGGAGCACGCTTCCCTAGAAGTAACCTATTCACTCTTGACTTAAAGACCCCGAGCTTGTAGCTATCGGGAAACACAGATTGGAGCAGGGAATTCCACTCCTTAGCTGTTAATGATACCGTACTGCTCTACCTCTGCCAGCTCTGTGGAAAATATAGGCGTGATATTAGCAGTTATAAGCTAAATGTTACATTAGTTTATCACGATTTCCAGTCCATTTCAATGAAATTGCATCGGATATTCTCGTAATCACTGCGATTAGCTACTGAATTCGGAATTTAGCGGATAGATTATTGTTGTTGTAAGTTGTAATAGTGGTTGTTATCCGTGTTCGAAAAATAATAATTGTAACACTGAAAGTCAGAATGCTTAAAACAAAACCGAGGAAAGATTTAACTTTTTTACGGTTCCCTACCCAAAGGTTACAAACGGGACCCTATTAATAAGACTTCAATGTCCGTCTGTATGTCTGGCTGTCACCAGGCTGTATCTCATGAACCGTGATAGCTGACAGTTAAAATTTTCACAGATGATGTATTTCTGTTGGCGCTATAACAACAAATACTAAAATCAGAATAAAATAAATATTTAAGTGGGGCTCCCATACAGCAAACGTGTTTTTTTGCGATAATGGTACGGAACCCTTCATGCGTCTGCCTAGCACTTGGCCGGTTTTTCATCAGTTGTAATTGTCCAGTAGATAAGGAGTCACCACTAACTGTGACTAACTTACTGAGTGTCATGATTCCGCCGACGGGAGATCAACTTTCTTCTGATGATATTTATCTATCTTTGTCTGTCCTTGGCGTCGTGAAGTGCATCGTTCAGTGTCACCACTCATGCTTGACAAGTTGAAATGAGACTGTTTCATTCATAAGCACTTTCTTAGTTCATCTTGGAGGTCACTGACATCAGAAAACCTTTTAATAAAACCTGGACTTATACTTAATTAAGTCTGAAACGACGAATCCGCCTAGGAGCAATCGTTGTGATTTATACTTGTGCTTTTTTGATTCTGTACCCAAAGGGTAGAAATGGGACCCTATTACTAACACTTTGTGGTCCGTCTGTCTGTCTGTCACTAGGCTGTATCTCATGAACCGTGATAGCTAGACAGTAGAAATTTTCACAAATGATGTATTTCTGTTGCCGCTATAACAACAAATACTAAAAACAGAATAACATAAATATTTAAGTGGACTCCCATACAGCAAACGTGTATTTTTTTGCAGTTTTTTGCGTTAATGATACGGAACCCTTCGTGCGCGAATCTGACTCTCAATTGGCTGTTTTTTTTTACTGACTTCCCAAAAAGAAGGAACTTCTCAATTCGGATGTTTCTATTAAAAAAAAGCTTTGCCCCACATTAGGAACCATAGGCCTTTGTTTCTTGTGTCACTGCATCCTACGATCTATAACCACAATAATATTATAAATGCAAAAGTATGTGAGTATATAAGTATGTATTGTTACTCTTTCAAGCAAAAACTAATGAACGGATCTAGATGAAATTTGGCACAGAGATAATTTATATTCAAGACTAGCACAAAGGATAGTTTTATCTCGGGAATATGTTCCCTCGGGATAATTTTCGGCTTTGACGCGGGCGAAGCCGCTGACAGAAGCTGTTTTTTTTATATAAAAGCTGGTTTCAATATTGCTTCATAAAGGCTTGTCCCCATCACCACGTTATGATGTCATCAACGTGGAATGGTGCGTAGCCACGGCGCGGCGCGTTGGCGTGACGTGCAATTATAAGTCACCGTGTCGTAAATTCACATCACGATACCGTATCGTAACACGTAGTTGTGCCTTGAAAAAATCCGGTGCATTTTTCAGCATTTCTGATAGAACGAAACAACGTTTAGTTTCAGACAGTTACAGGATTTCTGACATCTTTTTTGTACAACTCGCTAAGACATTTAAATATCAACTGAGCGAGAGCATCGCCACGTACCGCTTCCGACGACGTACGATGCGTCGTCCCGCGGTGACATTGCCGTACCGTGTATTAGCACATCACGTCAATGTACCGGGCCGCGACACACGATCCACGTTGACGACGACGTCGTGACGTTGTGGTGTGGACAAGCCCTAAGCTATGATACAAAAATGTTTAAACCTAGCGATGACACGGAAACATATCTAAAAAGTAAGGCCATAATCTTCACAAAAAACTAAAAAAAAGAAAACGAAGACGAACTTTCAAGTTTCATTTCACAGTTCGTTGCGCGATATCACAACGGAACTTAGCAGGAGTCATCGTTGAGAATCCAACGGAAAAAGATAAGAAGTGGAAAAGTTGGCGTATCGTACTTTCACAATTTAGTCATAAACTTCATAAATAAGCTGGCGCGATTGAATTTAAATATAACTTTTCGGAGTTTTCAAATTCTTTGAAGTGATAAAAGTTGGTACTGTGAATCTATTCAGTTTTAGTTGTAATGACATTTATTGTATCTTTAGAAAAGCGACTTGTAGTTTTTTAATTACAGGGTAAAACCGTATAGATAGATAGATAGATAAACTCTTTATTCAGTGCACACAAAAGACACAGCACAACACACAAAAACACAATATTTTTAATTTACATGTAGGTATTTGGAAACAATTTAAGGTGCCGACATACAAAAAATAAGAAACAGGAAAATACATTATACAAATAAAAGTGACACAAGTAACATACCTACTTCAATTATTAGTTATAATGATTAAAACACAGTGCGGTGTGCGTCTCAAGGTTGCAACAAATGGGAGTCCAGCTCAGCACGTGTCAGGCAAATATACCTGACGCTGATATTCTGCTGGATCCCTGCAGTGACGTACGGTCGCTGAGCAGTCGTTAGTTGTTTTTGTTATTACATACAGTGTTATGCGGGGTATATAGAAACAGTTGTTTTTCTAATGTGTCTGCTAATATCACTCAGGGGGTAAACATGTTTACAATAAATAAATATACGTAAATAATATGTGTATTAAAATTAGTAGGTATCCAACAAACGATCCACAAGTTATTAAATTACCAAGTGCCCATATCTTTTGCTTACCCATAGGTTTTGACCACGAGATACACCAAATAGACAGATTGGCTCGGGAAGGACAAGACAGCCAGCTATATAATGGACGTATGTCCTTGAAGAACATACGCTAATTGGTGATGTTGTTCAGAAACCTTTTTGAATAATACCCGGTTTTGAAAACGCTTGAATACCCCGATACCCAGGTTCCGTAAACCCTAGTGCCTAGTATTCGCAACGTACGTGCATGTATGACTAGATTATATAAGCAAAGCAAAAGGTGTATGTAAGGATCGTAGCCGACGACCTTCTGTAGTTTCTGCCTACCTTCATGAAAAGAAGGCATAAGTTTAAGTTTGTAGAACCTCTGTTTAGTAGCAGCGCACGATTCATCATCATCATCATTTCAGCCGAAAGACGTCCACAGCTGGACATAGGCTTCCCCAAAGCATCGCCACATTGACTAGTCCCGTGCGTTCCGCTTCCAGCGGATCTCCGCAGCCTTCACCAGGTCATCAGTTCCTGGTGGGAGGCCTTCCAACGCAATGTCTTCCAGTTCACGGTTTCCACTCCAGAACTTTTGAACCCCATCGGCCATCCGTTCTGCGAGCAATGTGCCCTGCCCACTACCACTTAAGTTTGGCAATTTACCGGGCTATGTCGGTAACCCTGTTTCTGTTGCAGATCTCTATATTTCTGATTCGAGCACACAAGGAAACTCCGAGCTTAGCCCTCTCCATTGCCCTTTGGGTGACTGTAAGCTTTCTGATGAGACCCACTGTGATTGACCACGTCTCAGAGCCGTAGGTTATCACTGGTAACACACAGACTTTCATCTTGAGACACTGGTAGGTTGGATTGTTTTAATAGAATCTACGCATTTCCCTATCATTCTGTATGATGACCAGCCCACATCCAAAAGAATTTTTCTTCTTACAAGAAAACCGTTACTCGGAGGATTCAGCTCAAGTACAACACTAATTATTCATCTCCATTTCCTGTCTGACAGAAATTGCTTTGCACGACATATAATATGTGCAAACAATCGGGCGTGACAATCAGGCAAGCTGTTGCCTTCCTGCCTGTAAGATTGATAAAATATAGATAATGTTTACTAAATAGGCCAGCGGCTTCACCCACTCGAAAGTCGAAAATTATCTCGAGGGAACATATTTCCGGGATAAAAATTATCCTATGTGCTATTTCTGACTATAATCTTTCTCTGTGCAAAGTTTCATCCAGATCCGTTCAGTAGTTTTTGCGTGAAAGACTAACAAAAATACAAACACACACACTTACAAAAGTTCACCTTTATAATATTGTTAGTGTGATGTGTACTGACTAGGCTTATTAACGATCTTGTTGTTGCTTTTTTTTTTTTTTTTTTTTTTTTTACGTGGCGTCTCGCAACTCAGTCAAAGTGACTGGTTAGCTGCTTAACCGGGCTTTCCTACGGAGACTAAACTATTAGCCTCCAGCTAGGCAAAAATTTACTAAACCTAAGCGACAACGCTGAGGGCTACCCCAGTTGGGGTCGAACCTCGGCTCAGGACGTCGCTGGGGGGACAACTAAGGCTGGATCTAATAAAGTGATTCTACCATCCGTTCGGAATAAGCCTACGTGGAGAAGAACGGACAAGAAACTCCAATTAACTAATTAGAATTAACTATGGCACAGCTATTCGCGGGCTGGCTACATAAATAATGACTGTGACTTCGCGGCGGGGCCTCGGCGGCGAGGGCGGACCAATCGGTATGTATGCTACGTTTAACATTAACATTAGAAACGGGATATTTACCATGTATGTATGTGTGTGTGTGTGTGTGTATGTGTGTGTGTGTGTTTTACATGGTAAATATCCCGTTTCTAATGTTAATGTTAGTGTTAGTGACCATGACAGTTTAAAAACTTATATGCTACGTTTGACTAGGTGTTCGTACTATTTACGAACCCATTGACCGTCCTTGTAGACAAGGCTGTCAAGTTCCCTAGTAATGCACTCGTACCTCGAGAAGAGGGCACTGCATGAAGCGGGGGTGAGAGGGCCTGCGTTCCGGATTTCTGCATCCAGAGCACGGGCCTGAGGGGTCATCCATATGGAATACGCGCTGATTATATTCTCAGCGACGCTCAAATATGGCTTGTGCCCGGAGGGGGCTACAGGGGGCGGGCACATGGCGGCGGTGGTGGTGGAAGCCACCTTCCGGTTTTGTGCGGGCATGGGGGCAGCTAGGGCCACTGGGTCGGGGACTGGATTTGGAGCTGCAATGGGGTGGGCCATCAGCGCTGGGATAGGCTGGGAGTAAGTCTGAGGAGCCACACTTTGGTGGTTCAGCTTACCCCATGGTGAAGTCCTCTGAGGGGCTAGACGGGGGGGTGGTTGGGAAGAGGGAGCCATGCGCATTATGTGCGCATTGTATCGCTTGGCCATTTTAGGCGCAAGCTTGGGGGCTTTTGGGCAACCCCGGTAATTAGCCGGGTGCCCGACTTGGCCACAGAGCACGCAGCTGGGAGGCTCCGTGCACTGTGAGCGGTCTTTGGGACGGGGACAGTCCTTAGTGCCATGATCACCCATGCACTTAACGCACCTGGGTGTTGCATAGCAATGGGCCTGAGAATGGCCATAAAGTTGACAGTTGTGACACTGTCCTACAAGATGGGGGTGGTAGGGTTTCTCGATCGAAATGCTCGACAGGGAGCACACGGTCTTTATATTGAAGATCGGGTTGTAACCCTCAGTAGGGCTACAGACAACTAATACAATATCGTACTGTTGTCCGCCTCTCGCTTTATGCAAGCGGTGGACTTCAGTGACGGGGACATTCTGGTCAAGAAGGTCCTTACGGATTTCCTCCGTAGGGATCTCTTTTGGGATTCGCCTAATGACTACACGGACGGGCTTTTCCTCAGGGAGGGAGTAAGTATGGAACGAGATGTTCCTATCTTTGAGGTACCGGGTTAGATTCCGGAAATCAGTGGGAGAGGGGAGTTGGATTCTGATGCCTTGTTGGCATGCAGTGGCTTTCGTGTAGTTGATTTTCCGCTCAACACAAGCGTTTGAAACATCGTTCCACTTGACTTTATCCTGAAGATAAACAGGTGGAGGGGGACGGAGCTTCTTGTTGGTAACTATTACCATGGGACTGGGGCTGCGGTTGGACCGCTGAGAAGAAGCAATGTCAGGGGTGGGGGTGATTTGCCTTACGGGCGAGGCCGGTGGCAGAACTGATTGAGGAGAGGTTTTTGCTACCGCCTTTTTGGCCTTGGTAGCATTTAAGGGACTATTCCTCTTTTTCCTCTTTCCTCCAGAGCAAACTACGGAGTCACCATCGGAGGAGACGGTGTCATAGTCGTCTGACCTATCGGGGATATTTGAGTCTACTGGGTCGTCAGCGACTGAGTCAGCTTGGTCAGCCATAGCTTCCCATTCATCGTCAGTGCTGAGGGTTGCTCCCTCTTCCATGGGGGAGTCATCATCGTCCGCCCAGATGTTCTTGGACTTGGACTTAGATTTATGAAGGGCGGCTATGCGCTCCTTATAGCTTTTATAAGCTTTGACCTGAGAGGATATGGGAGAAGGAGGATCTCTCCATGATCGGGTTTTCTTAGGCTCGACGGCCGGTTGAGAAGAAGTTTTAGGAGAAGGAGGATCTCTCCATGAACGGACAGTAGCTTTAGGCTCGACGGCCGGAGCTGGGGGCTTAGGTAGAGTCGGCTCACCAGTCCCAGAAGTGGGCCTGGCTACCGGGGAGGGCGACCTGGGCGAGACCTGGGCTTCGCTCGGCACGGGTGCCTGGCTAGGTCCAGGGGCCCCGGTCGGGCCCGAAGCGGGCACATAAGAGGCTAAATCCTGACTTACAGCATGGCTGTATTTTTTGGAAAGTTTTTCCTTCTCGAGAATCTCGTGAAGGAGTTCAATTATTGCCGCGAGCGACATAATTGAGAATTATAGGTCCGGTGAAGCCGGGAGAGGGTATCTTCCCCGGGTGGAGGGGCCCGGGGATGTGTGCAAACCTACCCTCCCAGTCGGGTTAGACTGGGAGGTGAGTATCTGGTGAGCCCTAAGCTTGTCTACCTGCCACCAATCTTATTGGGTGACAGGGCCCTAAGGTACCGGTAAACCCACCGAAGGTGGGCCACCCACCAATGTGTACCGAAGAAGTCTGGCACGTCGGGGTAGACACACCCGACCGTGCCAGGTGAATGCTGGGGGACGAAGCGGGGGTTGACTAGGCTATCTACCAAGGCCAACTGATCCCGCTCCCGACTCCAATGACTGCCGTGTCCTTAAGGGACTTGGCGGGTGCTTGGGGCACACCCCACTGGCTTGTTAACACCGCTAGGTTTCCCGCCAGGGACCACAAAGAGTGGATTTGCCCGGAAGGGCCAAAATAGCTGCCACTACTAGTAACCAAAGTTACTAGTAGCGACACCTTTAGAGCGGCGTGCGGAGACGCGACGGCCGCAGTGACGTCACGCAGAGGGGCGCGACGAGGCGGAGAGTGGGGGCGCCGGAGAGCGCGGTGGGGCGACGAGCAGCGAGACGTCCGCACGGAGCGACGGCTGGCGAGCTACCAATCATCTTGTTGTTGCTAGGGTAAAATTATTTTTATTGAAACCTTTAGAACTTATACAAATTGCCATTACTTAAATCTGCGTAAGTGAATTCCCCATCAATCGACCAATCACAAGCGGAAATTCACAACACGTCTTTCATCTCGCCCGTGATTGGTCGATTGAAGGGATCAAATCCTTCGCCTTGTCGAATTCGGCATAAAAGCATTTAAGCTTCAGAGTTCATCAACCTTGCGGATATGCCAAATAATCTTAACAAAAGACTGTGTATGACTGTTTCTTCTTTTAAGAAAATAAAACAAACAAATCAATAATATACACCTACGTTTGATATAGGTCAGTGAAACAGATATCAAGGAGCTATAAATATTTATCTTTGTCAACTTTGAAAAATATAAATATCTAATAATTATTTCTAAGAATAAATGACAAGGAAATCCTGTTTATTTACAAAGTTGATTTCCTTGTTTCTTTCATTTCTTATAATAAAAAATTGAACAGATGCCTGGCATCTGATCGGTATCTGTTTCCTGATAGGTACAACCCAGAGGTTTTATGTCAAGCGTGAATAAGTTACTTCTAGGCAAGCGTGTTTCACCGTCGACTGCATCATCGCTTATAATCAGGTGAGATGAGATAGTCAAACGCAAACCTATTGTTAATTAGAAAACAATATAACGACGCATGTCTAATTAAACGCAAGTCAAGTAATACTATAGGCTGGTGACAATTCATTCAAAAAATCATAGAACAGCGAACGTGATCTTGACAATTTGCCACATTAATCTTACAACTAGCACTTCGCCCGCGACTTCGTTCGCGTGATCCGTGTTTTATCCTACGGATGACTTTTTTATCCCCTATTGAAGATAAAAATTATAGAAGAATTTTTCAAAATTCAACCCCTAAGGGGGTGACCCTCAGGGGTTGAATTTTGAAAAATTCTTCCTTAGTGGAAGCTTACGTCATAAGAGGAATACGTGTGCGAAATTTTAAGTTTATAGCCCTAAAGGTTTGGCCTGTGCGTTGATACATCAGTCAATCACTTTTGCCTTTTATATATACAGATAATTTTCGTTTAAAAAACTGTACCTAAGAGTGGTTTTCCACCAAAGATGCGCTGTGTAGCGAGGCGATGTGCGAGGAAAATATCCATCAATGAAATCACATACTGTTACAGTTTACGAACGGAAACGTTAATTTTGTCCCTTAGTTAGAGCAATGTTAGGTTCTTTACCTAATTATTTTGGTGAATGCAGCTGTTTATACGGAACCCTCGGTGCGAGAGTCTGACTTGCACTTGACCGGTTTATTTTTGCCAGGCTTAGAGTAGCTTTGGGGCTTGCAGAGCTCTGTATTTTTGCAAAAAATGCGAGCAAGGGATGAGTGCGAGGAATGTGTACCCACTTAGCTAAACACCGTTTTACACCTCACAATTTTTTTTTTGACAACAGCCGGTCTATTCTGTGGTCCGGTCTATTCTTCTTTTGTGTAAAACATTACATAAGAGATAGTTTACGACAACACGATTGAGCATGCGTAATAACTCGCTCTAAGCCCACCACTGAGGCCTTAGTGCGAGTTTTTATTCACGCTCAATCGCGTTAACGTAAACGAACTCTTATGTAATGTTTTACACAAAAGAAGAATAGACCGGACCACAGAATAGACCGGCTGTTGTCATGTAATGGGTGATTTTATTGCAGTGTTTTACGATAATGGTACGGAACCCCTAGTGTGCGAGTCCGACTCGCACTTGGCCGGTTTTTTATTTTGAACGTGCATCGTCAAACAGTGGAGTAATCGCCAGACTACGTTTGTATGGAAGAATGATCGACTAGGGCAACCTTAATATCTTCTCATACATTACGTGACGTATTTTTGCTTTACAATTTAAAACACAATTATATTTCTTGTTGTTACATCTTGGCGTATACCTCGTTACGACTAACTGACGTGTGTACCTCCCAAGGCATTTTATTTCTATTTATTTGGTAAATTGGAGAACATGTGTGTTTACCAAATAAATAAAAAATATGATTAAATAAAACAGTTTCTTATGTTGTTACTACGCAATTAAAGATCTTCGTTTTCTTTGAAGGTCAATCTGGTTGTATGTCAAATGCTATAACATCTAAAAGGCGTGGTTGTCCTTGTTATAAATCGCAATGCTAGTTCTTTTTATTATACCAGGATTGTTGTCAATGTCAATCGGGAATGGTGTCGAGAGGCTAGATAGGTATTTAAACAAATAATATATGAATCAACCAGTGTGTTTTTGAAATATTATGTATTGTTATTGCATGTCGCCAAGATGAATAGCAATGTGTTTTGTATTTACGTAGCTTAAAATAATAATAATATCTATCTCTCTCTTCAGGAGCTCGTGGCTAAATAATAACAGCCGCACGGGTCGGTCATCAAGGTTAAGCAACGCTTGACGAGGTCGGTCCGTGGATGGGTGACCATTTCAACATACCGAGTTTCCTCCGTGCCTCGGAATGCACGTTAAGCCGTTGGTCCCGGCTGTCATTTGAAGATCTTTGACAGTCGTTACGGGTAGTCAGAAGCCTGAGATCAGACACCAGTCTTGCCAAGGGGTATCGTGTTACCCAGTTACTGGGTTGTGGAGGTCTGATAGGCAGTCGCTCCATGTAAAACATTGGTACTCAGCTGAATCCGGTAAAACTGGAAGCCAACCCCAACAATAATTGGGAAAAAGGCTAGGCAGATGATGATCTATCTCTCTCTTAGTCGGTCCCTCATGTCTGAGGATCGTGGTCAGCATCAGGGTTACATCTAGAGCAGATGATCTACCGCCACCGGTTTCTGTCCAGCGCTTCCCTTACGACCGTGTAGAATTTGGAGGACGACGAGTCTTTCACTTGATCGGTCCATCTTTTTGGTGAACGACCGCGCGACTTTGGTGATCCCAATCACAATAAGCCTTTCCAGATTTTCGTCGTCTCTGCGCATTGTGTGGCCGAAATACGAAAGAATGCGCTGCTGGCTTATGGTGGACAAGTAAGTTTTTACTCGGAGCTGGGTCCGGATCGATGCATTGGTGCGTTTCGCAGTCCAAAGTACTCTCAGCATTCACCTCCAAGACACCATCTCGAATACATCGATCCTTTGTCTCTCTCGAGCCAGGATTGTCCACGTTTCCACTCCATACAGGAAGATAGGTAATACCAGGGCTCGTATTAATCTGATCTTGGTTTTGATACCAATTCCTCTCTTCGTCCAGATGTTGCTTAAACGGGTCATCGCATCCTTCGCCATCCAATAATAATGTGCTTTTTTATATAAAAAGCCCCATTACAACATGAAAAGAATTTTATAAAGCTTAATATAATGTTTTTCGAAGATTTTAAAAGGAAAATTTGGCTCGACAGATCAAAATGATTAGATGTGGAGTAGCGCAGAATTTAAACGTTCCCGTTTGATTAGATATTATTTAGAAACTGGGCGATAGATGATATGAAAATAAATATTCCTGCGAAGTTCCCCGAAGGCCATCTAAAGCCCAAGGTGAAATTTGCTTCATCAATTAGCGCTAAATGCAGGAAAGAGGTTTTTCGTGTCTTAAAATTGTATTCTTAGGAAATTTTTAACAACTTGTTTTATTTAAGATGCAGGCATCTCTCTGCTTTCACAAAATAAAGTGCTAGTGAAAACTTATATTTTTTGGACAGTACTGAAAGTTTTTGACATTTTGGGATTCAATTTTTATTTATTGAAGTAACACCGAAACTTTATTAATTATGTATTAGATTAAATTATCTATTAGACCCTGAGTTAGATAAATAAAACTAAGGCTCGGAAAGCCTTTTTCACTCATAACATATTTGAAAAAAGAAAAATGCCTGTGAACTACAATTTAAAACAATTTAATAGGTTATTAAGTCAAAACTTAGAATTATTAAATTTCAGATTAATAATCATCATCATCATTACCAGCCTTTTAACGTTCCCACTGCTGGGACACAGGCCTCCTCTCTGTGAGAGGGAATGGGCCGTAATCCACCACCCAGTGCGGCTTGGTGGATGTCACATATCTTTGAATATTTCTTGAAAATATTCTTTGAACGGTCCTACCACATGCCGGTTTCCTCACGATGTTTTCCTTTACCGTTTTAAGAGCAGTGGTTATGAAATAATTTACACAAAGTAATACGCCTGCCTGGGTTTGAACCCACAACCTACGACACGTAAATCGTGGACATTACCACCGCTGCTCTCGGATTAATAAGAGATTAATAGTATCATAGTAAAATTAATATCAAAATACCTAGAAGGACGCTTTAGGATAGTGAATGCTAAACGAAACTTAAAATTTACTAATACATCAAAGGAAAGAGCAAAATTTCAAGGATACTAGGTACATAGGCACAGAGTAGAGCCTACAGTAGGTCAATACTGTATAACGAGCGAAATTAGGTGTACGCAAAAATTTATATTGTACTCGTATCACAAAATAATTCTATCATACATAAGTCTCAAAGCATTGAGGTGCATCATTGGCCACTGCCAGAAGGCTTTGTCAAAACCTTCCATTGAAACCTAATAAAATAAATGGGATTTTGAACATTTACCCACTTACTTCACGTGTAAATCAATTACACATAAATGGCTCAGTTCCCTGACTTATGAAGAGCTTGAACATCTTGTAAAAATCTTAAAACTAAATACAAAAACCTTTCATTCCCACTGTCTTCCAAATCACATAAACAGACAAACATACGTACACCTACACATACTCACACATTTACTCACGGTTATACACATACACATTACACTTACACTCACACTCGTATACACGCACTCACATGCAAAAGTAATATAAATAGTGCTTATGATTATTTTATTTTAATTTTTTGTATATTTTGTTGGTATATCCTAAGTAGTATGCATATTTTTTTTTATATTGTTTCTGCCACAAAAAATTCCATACGTATATATCTTGTTGTTATTTTTATTTTATTATTTTGTGAATATGTATACCGTGTGTCGTCTCCCTTCCTGTCTCCCTTCTTGGAGGTGGGCGCTAATGGCCGCGACACAGTACTACATACTAATGCGGCTGTTAACGAACTCAAACTTATGTAAACTGTTTCTTGTTCCAATAAATATATTTGATATTTGATTTGATTTGATTTGAAACCTAGCATGTCAGTGAGCCACCGTTTACTCATAACCGTGAACATTCTTACTAAACCTGTGACAGGCGTTTGCGCTCAGCGCACATTGCATGGCTATGATTTAACAACGACGTTTCAAGTTGATACAGGCGGCAATTCTGTCCTCTGTGATCTTTGGATTTAGACAATTATTATTTTATCAGCAACTAGCTGTTGCCCGCGGCTTCGCTCCCGTGGACTACCCCACAGGACCCGTTTTCGGGATAAAAAATAGCCTATGTCACTCAGGAATAATGTAGCTTTCTATTGGTGAAAGAATTTTTCAAATCGGTCCAGTATTTTCGGAGCCTATTCGGTACAAACAAAAAAATCTTGCCTCTTTATAATATTACTAGCTGTTCCCCGCGGCTTCGCTCCCGTGGACCAACCCACAGGACCAGTTTTAGGGATTAAAAAATAACCTATGTTACTCAGGGATAACGTAGCTTTCTATTGGTGAAATATTTTTTTAAATCAGTCTCGTAGTTTCAGAGCCTATTCGGTACAAACAAACAAACAAACAAAAAAATCTTTCCTCTTTATAATATTATTATTAAGTATAGATTATTAGTATTAGTATAGATAAGGGTTGTGTAAAAACTTCAGGATTGACAAATGCTAAGAAAATGTCACATTTTAATCTTTTGACAGTTGATATCGCTGTGTGAGTGTAGGTTATCTGAATACCATTCGCAAATTCACTAGTACACACGCTTTACGAGAAACTAGTGTGCTTTTTACCCGACTGCCGAAGGAGGGTAATGTGTTTATCAGTCTATGTATGTATGTATGTTCCTATGTGGCGTTCTAGAGACCAACCGCGTTGGCCGATTTTGATGATTTTGACATCAATCGATTCGTTTTAATCCTGCGAGTGTCACTGGCTACATTAAAATTGGAAAAAACAAAAATGGAGGATTTTGGGCGCCATTTTGTGGGGTTTTTTTTTAATCAAAATAAAGAATTTTAAAAGGCGATTTCAAAAATATATAACACTTATATGTTTAAATGTACCTAATTCTAAAAACAAATAACTAAAATGTTGTGTGTGTGTTTTGATTTTTTAAATTAACTTTTTCTCTTTCAAAGTCAAAATCAAATGTATTTTAACTACACTCTTTGCGCTGTAGCATGGTGCGGGTGACAGTGGTGTTTTATTTGTAGACTAGAACATGGGTTTAAGTTAGTTATTAATGACTTAATATATAACGAATATGGTACAGCTGAAATAATAAGTCATAATTTGTTAAATCGCGGCAACTTTCAAGAGTGAATCGAAATGTCACGCACCATGCTACAGCGCATAGATTGTAGGCCGTTAAGCTGCACTTTGAACGTTAACAATAAAAATTACAAGTAATAAAAATTAATTCTACCGACTTGTTCGTCCGTTTGTTTTTGGGCAAAAATACATTGTATGCCTGTAACTTGTATAAAAGTGTTATGCAAGTTAAGGGCAAATGTATTTTTGCCCTTATAAAAACAGACCTTCTGGACTATTCTGTGCTCGAAGTACGAAGCATCTACCTACAATAGGGTATCAACCGAGAGAACTTGGCACGGCCCACCAAGCACTTGCAAATTACTCCGCACTATTAATAAACTTTTAGACTGGTACAAAAGGAGTCTTAAAATATTTAGTGTTAATAACGTTTTACATGGAAATTTATGTTGACATTATGCTGCAGTGTCTGTTAGTAAATTCGTTTCAAGGACAGGAGTGTGTATACACTCCTGTCCATGAAACGAATTTACTTTTTAACGACAGAATCCGCGCTGCACAGCGTGGTTTCTAAAATTAAGCTATTATTTAATTTGCCTTGATCGTTAGATGTTTGAGTCAGATCTTGCAACTGAATTTTTAAACAGTTTTCCCCGACCGATCGAGCTGTGTGATTGCATACATATTTGGTTTAGGTGAATTGTTACCTAATGACTCGTTTATAAAAACTTTTTATTAAATGAATATTTTTTAAGGGAGATAAAGTTGTATGAAACTCCCAAGGGAGTAAAGTGATTTGAATTTGGAATGTCAAATTCGTGTGGAAACTCTATGCAAAAAAATGTAAAGAGGTTTGTTAAAACAAAAAAAAAGGTGTGATTTCCTGAAGAATGTGAAACAAAAGACGGTGTTTGGTGCTGTCACCAATGTTCACGATCCAAAATGATACACAAACAGTTTCTACATATTTGGGTAATGAAATAAACACCACTACAAATTCCATAAATAGCCCAAAATGTTGCTCTATTCTGCCCTATCTGGACTAATGTGTCCAACATCAATATTAACTTTGGATTTATATTAATTATAAAATAAATACTTAATTTATGGAGTCCTGGCTTTTTATTGTTTCGCAGAAGGTGTGAAATGTAGAGTATGGTCCTCTGGGATTAAGCCTGTCTTCGTCTTGGGCAGCTTGTATCCCTTGCTTCATTCAGGCCTCTACTGAGCGTCGCTCAGGGTTCAATATGCCATCCATGACGTAAAACACTGCTTTACCCCTTAGTGCATAATCTACTGCTGTCTCCTCCATGTCCAAAATAGTCTTCACAATAATATTTTCTATGTAATTTTTTTTTTAGGGTTTGTACCCAAAGGGTAAAAACAGGACATGACACGTGATAGCTAGACAATTGAAATCTTCACAGATGATGTAATTCTGTTGCCGCTATAATAACAAATACTAAAAACAGAATAAAATAAATATTTAAGTGCGGTTCCCATACAACAAACGCGATTTATATGCCGTTTTTTTTGGAATAATGTTACGGAACCCTACGTGCGTGAGGGCGACTGGCACTTGGCCGGTTTTTTCTCAGTTCTGCTCCAATTATTTCCGAAAAAATGTATTTAAGGCGATACTTTATATAATTGAAATCGTGTTATAATTGACAGTCATTATCGACAAAAACTTCGTTATTTAAGCTACAAAATGAAATTTTGGCACTTGTTCAACATTTCCAGTTAATAATAACAGAATAATTATTATCGATAATGATGATCATAAAGTTGATCATCTCGGTAAACATGGGCATAATAATTTGTGAAATTCAAATACGTGTTGAGAAATTCAGAAAAAACATGCATATTGGTTTTAATCTGTCTGATGTGAAAGCCGGTTCTATTGGGCACTTTCGGAATTAAAAGTATTGTCGATTCAACATGTGCATTTACTGATTTTATATATCCGTTTTAGTATTTTACATTGCATGTCTTCGAAAAGAGCGTTTTCCAAGCAGCCAAACTGTGCGGAAAGTGTCACTTTTTTTCACTAGTGCTTTTTACTTTTCTGTATTTTTTTTATTTTTAACGCCAACGTCAGCCCGACGCATAGAGCTTTTATTATTTGAGAAAAGCTTTACAAATTAGTTAAGTACAGATTATCATTCATATAAAAGGTAAAATAAAACTTGTACTTCATTAAAGGCGTTTTTAATTACTCTAGATTTAGATATTGATCAATAAATTGATTTCAAATATTTATTTAATATGTATGGCAGAACGTATATTTTGCTCGTGCCTTTTTGCGTTACAACGTGACAGCTATTTTCCCATGCACAGTAGCCCGAGGAACTATTAGTTAATCTGTGGTTATGCTGAGCGCGCTAGAATAAGCCCGCCATTTTTATTATTTTTTGCTTGGTTCAGATATATTTTTTTATTTCCTCGCATAGTAAAATATTGTATGATACACGTACGTAAGATGTTTTCCGACTCATGTCGACTTATTCACTCATCGGAAATCACCTACCTTCCGCACTTGTAGCATAAATAACTATTACACTTTTAGAATAAAAAAACACGTTTTTATTGATTATTTAAAAAGCATTGTATTGTAACTCTTTTTCACTCTACCTTAAAATGAAGTCAACTAAAAGGCCCAGATAAATAAGTTTGTAGGTAATTCTAAGACAAGCCAATTGTGACTGGATTATAATGACCCTTTTATCCTTTAACTAAACTCAATTTCAAGGACCTCTAAATAACCTAGATCGAGTTTATTGTACGTGTGTAATACAAAGGGATAGATAGATAAGCAGACAGCATCTATATTTAGTGTTATAGACGCTGTCTGCTTTTCATCTTTCCAAACAATAATCGGCCTAGAAACAATAACCGTAAGCTAGCATAAGAATTTAGCCCTCTCAAGATTTACTTTTAAATGAAATATTACCACTTGCTTCTGCCAGCGGCTTCGCCCGCTTGAAAAGTATTTTCTTATCCCAAGGAAACATTATACCGAGACGAAAAGTAGCGTATGTGCTATTCCAGACTTTAATCTATCTCTGTGCTAGATTGATCCTGATCCCTTCAGCCGTTCTGTCGTAATTGAGTAACAAACATACATCCACACATCCAAACTTATGTGTAATACTAGCTTCTGCCAGCGGCTTCGCCCGCGTAAATACTGTTTTCTTATCTCAAGGGAACATTATACCAAAATGAAAAGCCTATGTGGTATTACAGACTATAATCTATCTCTGTGCCAAATTTCATCTAGATCCGATTAGCCGATCTGGTGTGATTGAGAAACAAACATACATCCATCCATCCATCAAAACTTTCGCATTTATAATATTAGTAAGATAAGATAGAAAGACATATCTGCCAAAAAGGCTCTTTACCTAAAAATTGCTTATTTTAAATTTGTTTATCCTATGATATGGGATAAACAAATCACACTTACTAAAGAAAAATAACTGCAGGGGATGTTTTTTTTTACCCGGCTGCAAGGAAAGGGTTATGTCGTTTTTCGCACGTATCTTGTATGTATGTATTTTTGTATGTTTGTACGTTTGTATGTATGTAATATTCTTTATTACCTCATATCTTTCAAACTACTTGGCGGATTTTTATAATTAAGACATCGTTAGATAGGTCTTGACCACTCAAGTGTACTTAGCTAAGTGCGTTTAAAAAAAAAGAACATGGCGGATTTTGGGCGCCATATTGTGGGGGGTTGCAATTTTTTTGTTCTTCCATACCCATTGAGTGGGGTATCAAAATAAAGGGTTTTTAGAGGAGATTTTAAAAATATATAACACTTATATGTTTAAATGTACCTAATTCGAAAAAAATATGTAAACTAAAAAGTTATAAATAAAAAAAGTAAATTAAAAAAATCAAAAAACCCGCCTGCTAAAGCGAACTAAAAAGACGTAAACAAGAAGAAAATCATGTGCAGTCGGAGGATACATCTCGTATTAGTCAGCCAGCTCGCGAATATGTATCCTCCGACTGCACAACATGATTTTCTTCTTGTTTACGTCTTTTTAGTTCGCTTTAGCAGGCGGATTTTTTGATTTTTTTAATTTACTTTTTTTATCATTGGAACCCCTTCGGTCCCTGGAGCTCATAGTAGCTACCAACCATCTCCGCGATAATTATCGTAACTGTATAACAGCGTGTACCACGGTCCTAACGGCTGATTTTATCATCAACACGGATATTACACTGAATAGCCCGGTTGGGGTTAAGTGGCTAATTATGACCGTCATTAGCAAACTGTTTATGCGATGACGTTGCTATTAATGATTGTGCGTTGATCACTGTCATGGACTCGTGGATGTGGATCTTTCTGCTTTGCGTGACATAATTATATTTATTATAAGTGTAGTGGGTGCGGTGCCTCTCCAGCATATGTGTCATATTCTGTCAATATGACACATGCTGGAGTATCTCAATGCCCATACACCTGCACTTTGGCAGACCTTATCCTCGTCACTGACACCGCATTTCGTGGGGCCGTGGCGCTATTAGGCCCAAATATTTAAAAAGTTTTCCATTGAGCCGAGAGGAAGAAGAACAAACAGTGGGTGCCAATCTGCAATGAAGTTAGATCGTCAGTAAGTGTATGAAAAACACTACAGAGATAAAATATACAAAAAGATAATTAACTGCCTCGTTGGTAACTGTACATTAACTTCTTTTTAGGGTTCCGTACCTAAAAAGGTAAAAAAGGAACCCTTATAAGATCGCTTTCTTGTCCGTCTGTCTGTCTGTCCGTCTGTCCGTGTGTCACCACCGATTTTTGCAGGAACGGGTGAACCTAGAAGTTATACCAGATACTGAAGTCTATAGTCCATATTAGGTGTATTAAAAACAAGGTCCTGAGTCAACACGATAAAAAGATATGGGAAAATTTAGATTTTCGCGGAAACTTGTAAGTACCAAAATTTACCTGAACTTACTTTACATTTTCCCTTTACTTGTGCTGTAAGACCTTGCTTTTAACCAAAATTGAAATTTCTTGGTCAACCGTGCGCGAGTCCGACTCACACTTGACCGGTTTTTTTCTTGTTGTCCCAAAATACTACTCAAAAATATTATTGTATTTATAGGTGGAATCGGGGACCACGGTCCCGGTTCCAAAAGCCAGGCCTCAGGTACCACTAAATAGCATCAGTTTTTCTATTTGGAACTTTTCAGTGTCAGCTAGTCAGGATTTGATTAAAGCAACCCATTCATGTGACTTAAACTAGTGATATAATTATGTACAATTTATAAACTATCGGTACACATCCGCTCACGCTACGGGAACTACAGGCATGATATGTGATCTATAGCGGATCATAAAGGAATTGAGAATTCAGGACAAGGCCTTCATTTTATTCTTACAAAGTTCCTTATCTTGAGTTATTCTGCCTCTTGTTCCATTTCCATCCTATTCTGACTTACAAACACAAGAAAGACCTACTTAAGTCTTAATTAAATAGAAGTCCAGGCTTTGGTTCTGAATGAATTCATTGACATTGTTTATTACCTTAAGATTTTATGGAGATGATGGCATAATAACCTCAGATCCCACCGCTAAAATACTGCAGGTCATCTGCCTAGCCTTTTTCCCAATTATTGTTGGGGTCGGCTTCCAGTCTTACCGGATTCAGCTGAGTACCAGTGTTTAACATGGAGCGACTGCCTATCTGACCTCCACAACACAGTAACTGGGTAACACGATACCCCTTGGTAAGACTGGTGTCAGATCTTAAGCTTCTGACTACCCGTAACGACTGTCAAAGATCTTCAAATGACAGCCGGAACCAACGGCTTAACGTGCTTTCTGAGGCACGGAGGAAACTCGGTATGTTGAAATGGTCACCCATCCACGGACCGACCTCGTCAAGCATTGCTTAACCTTGAAGATCGACCCGTGCGGCTGTTATTATTTAGCCACGAGCTCCTCCGCTAAAATACTCCAGGTAATTGATAAAATTTAATTTTTATTAATGATACTTGTTAGTAGATTAGATTGGTGCAGGGTTGCCTGGCAATATCTTTTATAGAAATTATGTTTTTAGGGTTCCGTACCCAAAGGGTAAAAACAGGACCCTATTACTAAGACTCCGCGGTCCATCTGTTTGTCTGTCTGTCTGTTCGTCTGTCACCAAGCTGTATCTCATGAACTGTGATAGCTAGACAGTTGCAATTTTCACATATGATGCATTTCTGTTGCCGCTATTTGTTATAGCGGCAACAGAAATGAAATACTAAAAAAAGAATAAAATAAATATTTAAGTTGGACTCCTATACAACAAACGTGTTTTTTTTGTCGTTTTTTTGTGATAATAGTACGGAATCCTTGGTGCGCGTGTCCGACTCGCACTTGGCCGGTTTTTAAAAACCGACAATATGTAAGGAGAGTACCTACAGATTTTTGCGGTGGGATATCATACTATAATGACCACTACTCCATTTGCGATAACATTAGACGTTTAAATTAGCCCATTTTACAGGCCGTTCAACCGATTTTGACTTCTATTGCGTTGGTGATACGACAAATGCTAGCTGTAGTAAACAGTTGGTTTTGGTAACAGGTTTATGCTTTTTATGTCATCCTTATGTTTACGGGATAGAACTCAAAATCGGTTGAATGAACTGTTAAAAGATTTGGAAACATGTCTAATGTTATTTCAAATAAGAAAGAAAGAAAGAAAGAAAAATATTTATTTGTGACCCGCACAGGAGACACGAGAAATAAGCATAAAAATTACACAATAGTCAAAATAAAAAACCCCGTGCGAGACCAAAAAGGCTCCTATCTCAGCATGTGCAGCGATATCCAAAAAAGGAAATAACCCTGCGCTGATATTCTGATAGGGCCCACTGTTCATGTTTAGTCGTGGAAATGCAGCGAGGCCACGCTTATAAAGCAATTCATGGATATTCTCAGACTGAACAGTTAACCGCATTACTGAGTTTTAGATGTCTGTAGATCTAGATCAAAATGTAGGATAGTTTCAAAATTCTCTAAATGCAGCTGGCATTTAGAGAATTTTTAGCTAGTTTCTCTACAGTAAATACAGAAACAGGAGAATCCGAACCGTAACTTCTAAATTCTAGGACATTTCCTTAATTCGAGTCAGCCTCCCTCAGTGAAAATAGTTATAGATTGTTGTGTGTTCGGTTGGTTCATTGACTTTAACGTCCTCGACTCGATACATGTATTTTCGATGTCTTATCGACTGAATCGAGTTGGATGGAGGAAGGTTCTTTCGAAAAGACATAGAATCAATTAACTTGACCTGTTATTGTATTTTTTTTAATTGTTTGTAACTCTAGACGCTTTTACGTACATGTCTTTTATATCGTTCTCATATATATGTATGTTTTTCAACAAGAATGATGTAACCAAATACTTGTAATTAAAACTAATGGAAAAGAGTGTCCGTGGAGTTTCTTGTCTACCTGGCTTACTGACGTTTGCGAATTAGCAACTAGAGACATATTTTTTTTTGTTTGACAATTCAAAAGTATCTCTAAGGTTTATTTGAAATAAAGTATTTGTATTTTTTATTAATGTGCCTAGGCTACAATTAATTGATTCATAATAAATTAATATTAATTAATCAACTATGTTGGAGTCGGCTTCCAATCTAACCAGATTCAGCTTAGTACACGTATTTTATATGGAGCGACTGCCAATCTGAATACCTCAACGGAGTAACTGGATACCGTAACTACTGTCAAAGATCTTCAAATGGTAGCGAGGACCAACAGCTTAACCCCTTGAGTGCCTGAAACGTGGATCCACGCGTGACACGTTTTTTTTTATTTCGTTAATCACAGCATTCAACCGGTTAACGTGCTTTTCAAGTCACGGAAGACTCTCCGTGCGTAATCCTTTCCTTACCTTTTCCTTTCCTTTTTTTTTAAAAACTTTACCCCACACTAGGAATTTCTTCCTGTATCGTGGGTGCGTTTACAAAGATATAAACACACATACACAAAACCCAATGGTAATGGATGCTTGGTCACCTATCTACGAAGCGATTATAATTATAAATAATTTTAACCAAAACCACATAATTATCTGCACATCCTAATCGAATAATATATAATAATAAATAAATAATAATAATATATAATAAATAAATAATATAATAATACCAGAACTTGGTATCCAATAAAAATGTATTAAAACAAAACGAAACATTAAGCCTGAATGTCACGAAATCTCCCATTCATTTACCTTTTCCTCCTATATCCAATTATGTTCCAATATACATAATCTCGGCGCATTTGGCCAAGGATTACCCCGAGCCGTCGGCCATTTTACATAAGTCTTGAAAAGAAAATTGGGTGTTCCAAATTTTGTTACCGACTTCGGACCAGCCTATCCCAGCTTTGTATTTTCGAGTAAAGTTTAATGAATTTTTATGAGCAACGTTAAAGTATCTGGTGTTGTAAGATTTTTTTTCGCGCTGCATCAAGTTTATGAGTTTTTAAATTTTTTACTCGACTACTGCGAAGCCAAAAGGAAGGGTTATGATTATAGCAGTCTATTAGTTATGTTTGTATTTACGCATGTTCCTCCGTAGCGCCTAAACTATTCATCAGATTTTGATGAAAAGTTGTCAATCGATTCGTTATTATGGCCCGGGGTATCATAGGCTAAGAAAAACCGCAGTCTGGTTATTATATAAGCCTTCATCCAGACACGACATTATTTCCTTTGTTGTTCATATATACATTTTTTGTTCCATTTTTGTGTGTCCGTTTGCCAGGTGGCAAAGGCCTCCTCCAATCTTCTCCATTCCGGACTTCAATGGCCACTCTACTAGCGACTTGTCTGATGTCGTCAACCCACCTTTTCTGTGGTCTACCTCTTTTTCTTTTCCCATCCCTTGGGTACCACTGTGTGGTTATTTTACTCCATTTATCCTTTCCTCTGATCATGTGTCCCGCCCATTTCCACTTTTGTCTCCGTATTTTCCGAGTTATGTCCTGGACCTTAGTCTTGCTTCTGATGATGCTATTCCTTACGTTTTCTTTCGTTTTGATCCCTGTTATACTCCTTTCCATTGCATGTTGGCATATGGAGAGTTTGTTTGTTACGTTTTTTATTAAAGACCATGTTTCGCTCCCATATGCGAGTACAGGCAGGACGCATGTGTTGAAAAGTTTGCTTTTCGTTGAGATGTGTAGACTCTTGTCTTTCATGATTTCTTTTAGACATCAGTAGTCCGGTTATAGTAGTTTATGAAACTGTTGCATAATACGGGGTATTAAAACATGAGTGTGTGTTTAAAACCGAGCCGTAGGCGAGGTTTTTAATAGTATTCACTCGATTTTTTTAATACCTAGTTGTGTGCAGTTTCATACACTACTTTATCTACACTCATACATTGGGATTGAACCTACTAAATACCTTTTTTGCATTTTCCATGCCATAAAGTAGTGATAGCATTTATCATATAATTTTCTCATTTTTGCTGGTAATAGATTATAAGTAATTTCCTTCGCCGCATCTAAAATAACGGGCGAAGTCTTATTTTTTTCACATTCTCTGATACTCGTATCAGACATTTTTAAGCATGAATTTAAAAAACTCATGAAATTCAATACAGCAAAATCTGCAAAACGTATGAATGGCGCCAAAACCCAGCACATCACGCTAAGGTTTATCACGCACTGCGATTTCTATTCGCGCGAATTTTTGCCGCCCATTCTGCGACCTATGGAATTGTATGAAGCTGCTCGCATTGCTGTAAAAAAATCGTGCAGAAATAATACCGCAAGTAATCCGTGTTTTGTCACAGAATCCACCGCACCGCGGCGCGAATTTTATTCGCGCGAATATTTTGAGCTCTATAAACAGGTAGAAAGAGACAAAATTCGCGCGAATAAAAATCGCAGTGCGTGGCGGGCATTGCCATAGACAAGTAAAAATTGGAATCAAATCTTTTTAAATAGATACTATAAAAATGGCATTACAAAAAATTATTGATGAAAACTCCTTAGTGATTAACTTCTTGGATTTGTCCTGTATCGTGATAGAAAAAAAATTGTATTATAGCATTATTTTATTACAGAAAAAGTGTTATAATAAGATTCTATTTTTAAATTTCGGTATTGTGTTTATAAAGTATGTCAATATAAACTCGTTTTGAAGTTTATAATTCGAATATTACGATATGAGAGTAGATAAAAGATTTTATTCAACTTTTTGCTAATTTAAAAAATAAGCGCACTGCAGATTAATAAAGTTTGCAGTGCGCTTATTTTTGAAATTCGCTTTTAATTAATTTTGAAAATGAGAATTTGTTACTCATAGCCATGTAAACAAAAATGAAAATTATGACGAAAGCTTAAATATTTTTTTACTCATATTTTAATGTTTTAACAATTTGACTGTACGCACTTTTTAAAAATGACCGGATAAATTATAATAACTGAAATAAATTAATCTATAATTTGTAATATTTTTGGCATTCTAATATAATCTAATCTAAAGGTAGATATGGTAGATATCGCTGTCAGCGATAAGACCGCTTTTGCTCCCATATAAATAAGTTTTCCTTGTAAATGTGTATAACTTTTATGGTGTACAATAAAGTATATTCTATTCTATAATCTAGCCATTCAACAAACAAAACTGACTGACGCAAATCAACCGTAAATACGTTCTATTTCTTAAAAAAATATTCAAAAACATTCCTCACAAAGCCTGCAAGTCTCAGCTGAATCCTTGCAGTTGTTACATGAAGTTTGTCGCGATAAGCAAGCTCTGTGCCGACTTCCAGTATGTATATAATATGTAGTCACACCTGCTTGCACGACGTGCCTCTGACGTCACATCTGGAGTATCGAGCTTAAAATGTACCGAGATTTATCTAAAACTCAACTGTAGCTACATTACTGTATCGATAGATGTGTGGTATACCGTGTTTTGACATACAAAGAGAATTGTATATGACTATGATTTGCGTTCGTTAAATCTTGGTCTATTTATTCATCTTTACCATAATCACCCTTAAGTAGTTCCAACTGCTGAGAAATATTACACATAAGCCTGCTTTCTGTGAGACGGAGTGGACGTTAAAATAGTGCGAGTTAACATATCATATTTTCGTAAAACGCCAGAAATGTTACCACAAATCGTCAAAATGTAGAACTATAGTCACATTATTTTATGATTTTTGGAAAATGGTCTACCAAAGTTCACGCAGATTTTTAATCTCATGTCTTCAAATTTGTCAGGGTCCTCACTCAATAAAAGGTCATATTAAATCAAAACCACCACTCCACTGGCCGTCCACTGTCTCTTAAGATACAGGTATACCCAGGGAGACAGGGTAACTTAAATTGGCAACAGATGTACCATGTACTTACATCAAAATGTTCTACCATATATTATACTGTATTTTCATAACCTTGTATATATTGCTTGTAACTTGTATAAGTTTTGTTTTCCTCACCAACCATTTTGATCAATAAACAATTTATTATTATTATCTGTTTATGGGAGCAGTGGTGGCCCAGTGGTATCGGCCACGATTACAAGTTGTAGGTCGTGGGTTTGAGCCCAGGCAGGCGCTTTACTTTGCGTAAATTATTTCATCACCACTGCTCTCAAAACGGTGAAGGAAAACATCGTGAGGAAACCGGCATGTCCTAGAACCAAAAATTCGAAAACATGTGACATCCACCAACCCGCACTGGGCCCGCGTGGTGGATTAAGCCCATTCCCTCTTACAGAGAGGAGGTCTGTGTCCCAGCAGTGGGAACATTAATAGGCTGATGATGTGATGATCTGTTTATGGACATGCCGGTTTTGGCACGATGTTTTCACCATTATTAAAGCTGTGGTTATGTACCTACTCAGTAGTCAAGTAGAAAAAGTAATACAGAATACGTATAAGTTAGGTAAGTAACCACGGATTCATTCGTATAAGTAAATATCTCCACTATCTCAGCCCAAGGGACTCTAATAACTATTAAAGGTTTCTTTCTCGAAAAAATGTTACTCGAATAATAGGTAACCTTATTTTGTACGCGTTTCGTCCAACTCATTGTCCAGCTTAGATGAAGGTCAATGTCAATTATAGTCTCATTTGGCTGATTTAGGCCAGTATTATCCGACTATGGAATAAAATGTATTGCCAGGTTTTGAAAGGGACTATCTAGGCCAGGGAAGACGAACTTGCATTAGAAAACATGTCATTAAAATATATTTAAAACCAGCTAAATGCTAGTCGGACTCGCGCACGAAAGGTTCCGTACCATTATCGCAAAAAACTGAAAAAATATCACTTTTGTTGTATGGGATCACCACTTAAATAATAAAACACTACAAAGCGAAAAATAACTTTCTTTTTGGAAGTCGGTGTCTTTGGTACCTATTTTTTTTCGTGCTTCAAAAATATATTATACACACGCTATTTTTAACCGACTTACCAAAAAGGAGGAGGTTCTATGTTCGACATTATGTTTGTTTTTTTTTTTTTTTTTTTTTTTGTGTATGTTCACGCATATCTCCGTCAATTTTGGACCGATTTTGAAACTTCTTTTTTTGTTTGAAAGAGTATGTTTCGAAATTGGTCCCATTTTAATTTGGTGAAGATCTGATGAAGAACTTCGAAGATATACAACAGAACTCTTCAATAAATTACGGCAAATCTCTCGGAATTGCTGCAATCGCATGTCTGTTTATTGTTTACGCCATTTCATAACATAACATCACGCCAGTACGCTCTAAAGGGGCACGCAGATCTCTCATTTCACCGGTAATACTCTAGTTTCATGATATTCGGGTAATCTATTCTGTCGTTATAGGTACCTTACTAAACAACTTGTACAACTAAAAAGTGAAAAATAAAAAGCTTTTTACAAAAAAATACTACCGACTTCGAATTAAAAAGACTACAAAGTGAAAAATAACTTTATTTTTGGAAGTCGGTGTCTATAACGCAAAAAAATGGTACCTACCAAAGACACCGACTTCCTAAAATAAAGTTATTTTTCACTTTGTAGTCTTTTTAATTGGAAGTCGGTAGTATTTTTTTGTAAAAAGCTTTTTATCGTGCTATAAGATGATTAACCAAACATTATTTATTTTTATCGTACGATTTTTGAATCTCATTTGATGTAGACACAATTCTGCCAAGGTCTGTATAGTCGACAGCAAATTTTACAGAACCGTGCCGTTCCGTTTTTCCGTTTCTACTGAATCCGGTGCGATTAGATTTGACCGCGGCACGGGGCCTGAGAAGTTTTTAATTATACGAGTTGAAGAAACTTTGGTCAGTTCACAGTGGCTCTTATAATTTAATTTAAATTATAAACAATGAGCTATTTGGACAAATTGCTCTACACAAATAAAACATTTTTTCAGCGATAAAGATTGTCAAAATTAAAAATTGTATGACATTGACAGGTGCTACCGGTAAAATCGCGTGGTCGATCCCAAGCAACTTTGAACTTATATGACAATCATTTACGGTATTATGTAGAATGTCACATTATCCAGAGCACAAGGTTAGTAGCTACATCGACGCAGAGTCGAAGCGTCAATCTAAATTAAACCGACTTCCAAAACAAAACACTACAAAGTGAGAAGTAGCTTTCTTTTCGCAAGTCTTAGTTAAAAACGAATAAAAATTGGTACCATAAACACCGACATACGAAAAGAAAGCTATTTTTTGCTTTGTAGTGTTTTGTTTTGGAAGTCGGTTTGACTTTTTGGTGAAAAGATTTTTTTTGTTTTGGTACCCTAGCAAAATTAGGGAATTTCAAATAAAAAATCGGATTTATAAATATATTGGTATTTGTTAGTAAAATATCATCATCATCTTCCTGCCCTTATCGATTGTTCCTTGGAGTCGGCGCAACCCGTTTTCTTCTTCCATACCGTCCTGTCCCCTGTCAGGCAATCACTGACTCCCTTTTCTTTCATATCACTCCTCACACAGTCCATCCATCTTTTCTATTAGTTCTTCTTTCCTTCCTCTTCCTCTTCTCTCCTTGTTAGTAAAATATACATATTAATAATAAACATTATCACCACATTTAAAGTTCATAGGTCAGTGAATGTGCAGTTAAAAAATCTTCGGAACAAAATTTTGTAAAAACCACTGACTTTGGTGGCTCTCATTCCTTCCTTACATCTTATTAATGAGGTCTAAACAACGATACCCCACTCTCTTGAGTTTTTTTTTTCGCGCACCCCTTTACCGGTTTGGTAGCCCCCTTATAAACATTTAGATATATTTTTTGACAATTTGTTTGGCTAAGGGGCAACAAGATGGTCATACTGTGAAAATTTGAAGACTGTGATAGACAACAATAGGGTTCAGTTTGGATCCTTCGGGCACGGAACCCTCAAAAGCTCACATAATTATTTCTTTTGAGATAAGAAAGATGCTTGTTTTTGTTTTTTTGCAGTTTTGAATAAATATTTTATCAAACTTTGCCTTGAATGTTATATATAGAACATACATTATTATCGTATTTGAGGTTAAAATAAATAGCCTTGCGATGCACCCACGCGTTCATCATATTCCTCTAAAAATTATGCTGGCGTAAAATCTAAATATATATTTAATACTAGCGACTCGCCCCGGCTTCGCCCGTGACAAATTATAAACAAAAACTTTCCTCGTTTCTCACTCTTTCTATTAGTGAAAACCGCATGAAAATCCGTTCAGTAGTTTTAGAGTTTGTTGCATACAAACGCGGCGGGGGATTTATTTTATAATATGTAGTGATTAGCTGCTGCCTGCAGCTCCACCCGCGTTTTATTAGTACTTCTCCCAATATCTTTAAAATTATAGCCTATGTGTTATTCTGATATATTTCTGTGAAATTTCATAAAAATTCATTCAGTAATTTTTGCGAACAAGAGTAACATCTATCCATCCTCATAAACTATCAAGTTTATAATGATAGTAAGACTAGTATTTTCCCGCGGCTTCGTTCCTGTGGTACACCCCACAGGACTCTTTGTATTTTTCTTAATAATAATCATCCTGTAATACTCAGTGATACTGTAGCTTGCCATTAGTGTAAGAATTTTCAAAATCAAATCAGTATCTTCAGAGACCCATTACAAATAAACATACAATATTACCTTTTCAAATAAATATTTAAAGAGGTAATTTTGTATGTTTGTTTAACAACGAGCGAAGTTAGGAAAAAAGCTAGTGTTAACAAATTGTTTACACTAGCTTTTTCCCTTACTTCGCTCACATAACACAGAAAAAAAAAATTACGGTTTATAAAGTATTATATGATTCTCAGAGAGAGTAAGCGAGATTATTATTTAGCTTTCAATCAATGAAAGAATTTGCATAATCAAATCAGTGAATCCTTGAAACATAAATTATATATATATTATGATATTAGATTTTACACACCCTTCCAAAATCAATTAATATTACATCTTCCAATATTTACTTAACGGCTCTTCAATTACAAAAAGTTTTAGTCGAAATTTTAGCTAATGTATTTTAGAATACGTTTGAAACAATGAACAAACATCCACGTTCTAAATTCTCTAGTACATTAAGTCCCTGATAGACAGTCTGCCAGTTCAAGTCATTAGTGTTTCTGGCACTTTTCCTTTAAAAATAGACTTATATAGGGGGAGCTGGCACGGTTTTTGAACAAATTTGTTATTTGTATTCTTCATCACTGAAGGCGTCTTGCCCGCCCTGAAAACCTTGGACGGTTTCAGTGACGAACTGGGCTACTCTGTCTTTTGGTTTTCTCAGGACAGAGATCACCGTGAGCAAGCATATACAGGATGAAAGGTTGAAAACTGGATAGGTTCGGCTTGCAGAGAGAGCACCGAGACTATAATTATTTGAAAAGTTTCAGATAGGAGTCCTTTGATCAGTGTCTACTATCAGATTTCCAAAAACGACACTTTACTTGCTGTGCCTTTCATTTTCATTTGATCGAGTGCGGCTTGACGGAAAATGGCTTAATTAGGCAAATCTGACGAAGAAATTGAAGGCTTGCCCTAAATCGACGACTACAACTTTTAATAACTGTCCAAATCGTCTAGAGTTTTCAAAGTCAAGTTCAAAGATTTAGAAAAAACCTTTTGGTCTGGAAAATTTTGCTCAAAAACCTTGCCAGCTCCCCAACTATAAGAACTACCAAATTCTTTACGTACCTACCCGTCTGAAGAGTAGTTAGTAAAAGGGTACGTTTCGTTAAAAGCGAAGAATGCTTTAAGTGAAATCTTAATAGACTAAGCCCATGTACTTACAAAAGAAACCTTGTATTTTTTTCTTGTAGTTTTCGTTTACTATTGAACGATCTACTATGTACAAAGAATCTTACTTATGAATATCTTAGGCACATGGTCTGATGGATTCTCGAAAATGGGTTAGTAAAATAATTTCTTAAGTGTATCTATATGTCGCAGGGATATGATGAAAACAGGGAATTGATCAAATCTCTAAGCGATTTCATCAAATCACGGAGGATGTTAAAATTACAACACGTTTTTATCATTTCCCTAAGCAAATCTAGTGATTTGAACAAACCCCTAAATTGATTCAGTGAAAAGATAATAAAACGAGTTCGTGTATTGAATAGGTGCAAGTTGAATTAGTATTTGTGTGGCAGAGCCGACGGAGCCCCGCTGCGCGGGGCTCCTATTTCTGTATGCAGGGTCTAAAGTAACCTAACACGAAGGAGATGACGGGAGCTGAGTTCGCTCGCTTTGCTCGCTCACTTCAGCTCCCGTCATCCCCTTCGAACCTAACCTGTCCGTGTCGGGGTGCCCTAAGCTCCCGAGCTCGCTACGCTCGCTCTTGGACTTATCCATTGACCATCATTTATTATTTGAATGTTAATAGGCATATCATACGTTACGTTTTTCTATTTTTTAATACATTTTTGTTTCTCTTTTTCAAATAATTATGTTCTAGTTGTTATTTTTGAGATCTATATTACATTTTGTGTGCGAAGCCGGGGTGGGTTGCTAGTACAAAATAAACCTTTAAATTACTACAGAAAAGTTATTTTTGTCATTTCACTGAACTGAAGATTTGTTCAAATCACTAGATTTCTTTATTGGGATTTGTCAAATCACCAGATTTGTTTAGGGAAATGATAAAAACGTGTTATTATTTTAACATCCTCCGTGATTTGATCAAATCGCTTAGAGATTTGATCAATTCCCTGTTTTCATCATATCCCTGCGACATATAGATACACTATAATTCTTCTCGTCTAAAAAGATAAAAGTAGGTAGATACCTACTTTTATCTTTTTAGACGAGAATTCTTACATGCTTCGATGGAGACGGGAAACCTAGTTGGGTTATAAAAGATCTTGCTCAAATCTTTTTAAAAAGATAAGTGCGTATTTTTAGATCTTTTCAGAATAATTGAAAGTTTGTGAATAAATTATTGAAAATTCTTATTGTCTGCTTGATCTGAAATCTTGGTGGGAGGACACCTGATAAGGTTAAAGGTTAAATTGTCTTAATGTAGGTTACTCATTTCGCATTGTCTCTGCATTTATTGTCTATGTTTATTGTGTTGTGTTAGCTGTAGTATTATGTTTTCTGTGGCATGCGAGCTGGCAGCCGCGCATATCACCGAATATTGTCCTTGTCGCAATTTATTATAAATTCTGGATATTTTCGATCACGTATACGAATAAAGCCTCACGGTGACCACTGCCCTGAGAAGAGCCGAAGACAGAGTGGCTTGGAAGCAGCTCGTCAATGACTCCGTGAAAGCTTTCCAAGACGGGCACGACCTTCAGTAATGAAGACAACGAATAAGAAGAGATACGAATAAAGGGGATTGATCACGTGATTTTTCGATGGTGCTTGTCAATTTCTTACAATTTTGCCCTTCTACCCGGCTGCAAGGAAAGGCTTATGTTTTTCGTGCGTATCTTGTATGTTTGTATGTGTGTATGTTTGTATGTTTGTATGTTTGTATGTTTATATGTTTGTATGTTTGTATGTATGTATGTAATATTCTTTATTACCTCGTATCTTGCAAACCACTTGACGGATTTTTTAAATTAAGACATAGCTAGATAGGTCTTGACTTCCCAAGTGTTCTTAAAAGCCGTTAAAAAAAAGAAACATGGCGGATTTTGGGCGCCATACTGTAGAGGTTGAAATATTTTTTTTCTTCGAGACCCATCTAGGGGGTATCAAAATGAAGTGTTTTTAAAGGTGATTACAAAAATATATACCACTTATATGTTTAAAGTCATTCGAAAAAAAAAGTATAACTAAAAAGTTGTAAATGAACACCTACAACATATTCATAACATATTTGCGAGCTGACTGACCTAGACCAGACCGGCGAGCACGGCCACTGTGATAGGCTTGAGTCACGCATTTTATCACGGTTTTTGTTCCCAAACTGTGATAAAAATGTGTGACTTGGGCCTGTCACAGTAGGCCGTGCTCGCCGGTCAGATGTATCCTTCTACTGCACAGCAAGATTTTCTTCTTGTTTGATCTTTTTAGTTCGCTTTCTAAGCATTCGGGTTTTCGTTTTTTTTTTTTTTTTTTGATAGTCGCCATCGCCACTCTTTCGATGATAGCATGTCACGTGTCTAAGACCTCTGTATGTGCTTTCGCGTGGTCGGATAAAAACAAAGACACTTGATATTCAAGGTTCATTTTTTTCTAGATTATATTATTCTGCAAGCCAAACAAGCCCTTTTTTTTTTTTTTTTTTTTTTTTATGTATTTCATTTACAATTAGGCGTAATTCATCAGGTTGACAGAAGCTACAGAACGCCACTGGCTACGATCCTTACATGCTCCAATTGCTTCGGTTATGTTCCTACATCCATACTAATATAATAAATGTGAAAGTAATTCTGTCTGTCTGTTCACTTTTCACGCTTAAACCGTTGAATCGATTTAGATAAAATTTTGTACGGATATAGAAGTATTAATGCTAAGCAGACAATGTCGCGGGCAACAGCTACAATGGTCTACACGCACTCGCCGCACAGTGTATTATTTTGGGAATCTAGCGGGACAAAATTATTTTTTTCCATATTTATGCGTTATTGGGTGGTAAAATATAAACGGTAAATAAAAAAATAATAATTGATAGTTATAGACCTTATAATTTAACAATAGAACATATTTTCACATACACCAAACATACATCAAAATTAATATAAAAGCAATCACAATATAAAAGCTATACAAAGTTTAGTACAATTAATCACATAAGATTACATCGTAAGATTAGTAGTAGAGAAGACCAGTAGTCGAAACAGTTAGAGATTATTCAGAATCCTCGTCAGATTCTTCCATACTTTCATCTGAGTCTTCAGATTCTGATTCAGATTCATTAGAATCTTTATCTGTTTCGTCTATTGATATCTAACGTTCAATAGTTGGAATTCTTGTTTCTATTAACTCATTTACCTCGGGATCAATTTTAACCACGCTTTGTTTTTGGAACCGCACGCAAACTAGCAATATACGGATACGATGAAATTATCAATCTATTCAGTAAATCTCGATTTGTATTAATTCTCGAAGATTTTTCGTAAAAAGTTCCCTGAATGTTTTATTGTGTTTGTTTCGTGCCTCTTGAGCTTCTTCAGACATTTGACTTATTGGTAAAACACTTTCAGAAATTATACCCTTTCCGTGAACTGAAATTTTATGTACGGTTACTGGCATACCACTAATACTCCTTAAAATACAATTATCTTGTGGCTACAAGCTGTTGGAGAATTCATGAAGTTTGTCAACATTTATGAAATACCCGCTATTTATGGTCTCTAATGTGATATGGAAGCGTTTGATAAGCTCAATATTGACACCAGTCTGCTGACTTTTCAGCATTTCGGAAAAACTTACGAGCTGTATTTCCATCATTAGTGTTTCCGGTTTGTTGCTTCCGGCCCGGTTACTTATTCCAGGTAGTGGAACATCAACGATAGTTTCACTGACAATACCCGTAAATGATATGTTCGCTTCTAACCACAAAGAATTCGTTTTCAGGAAGCGTTCTCGATGCCTTCCTGATTTCGACCATTTTTGGTCAATTTTTGACTAACTCTACTTATTGTTGCTTTTAAACTCTTCAAAATATCATCCGTAACGGACTGGACACCAAGTTCTTGCAAAATATAATTTAACAAAGCTTCCTGTCTTGTTTCTCAGGCATTAGAAAACCAAACATCAAAAAACGATCGACGAGAAATTTGTGAAGTCATTCTGAAAATAAGAAAATGTTGTATGAGTGTCACAAATTTTCGCAAGTAAATGAACATTTTTCTTGTAGTTTATAAATATACCTTTCAGAAAAATATACCCAATGCACAGGGAAATGCGGGGAAATTAACTACAACCCTAGATGAAACTAAAGAAGTACTGTTTATGAGTAAATAAAATCCTCACTCTGTTAATTTAATATTTATCATTAAACTAGCAAAAATAATAACAAAAAAATATATGAAAATTTACCTTGAAAGTCCCACAGAAACGATAACAACACAAAATCACCACTAGAACACAGACACATGGTATTTATCGAGCAAACTCAGACGAATGAAACGATAGCAGCCAGCGGTCTCGGTCGGTATGGCTGTCCTAACCTTTTTTTACCTGCTATTGTTTCACGTGGATTGCCAAAAAGTGTAGTAGATTGTAGTATAACATGTTAGCTTTGAATTTATTACCTTAAAATGATCTTTTAATACATGATCCTAAATTGACTTCTGTCCGTCTAGATTCTCAAAATATTATACTGTGCGCCGGTTACGAGTACTACGCTCCTGGCCTTTCTGAAGAACATCACCAGTAAGACCTAGAATATTGTAGATGGCGGTTATGATTCTTTCTTCTTTCCGTTTCTTGACAACCTCTAAAACAGAACTCATAAATCCATTTAAGTTTTCCATAAAATTTATAACCCACCCAAAAATGGCGTGACCTAATGAAAAGAGCACGAATAATTCAATGTTCATTTTATCTAGTTTGTGACAACACAGGAAGATAAATTAAACGCAAATAAAGGTTAGGAACAAGCAGACAGAAATGCTAATGGTTTAAACGAATTTAGTACCTATACTTAGGTACATTATAAGTCGATTTTACATAATAAACATTAAAGTTAGGCAAGGTATTTGAATAATGGATGATAAATAATGTATTTACCTGTAACGTTAAAAGGCGCAATACAAAAACCAATCCACTTCAAGGCAAAGGCATATTCTCGTACAGAGACGGCACAGTCATTAATCACCAAGCTTGGTAAAGACAGGTTGTCGATTTTAAACTTATCAGTACATATAATAAATCTGTAGAAAAGTCGTTTTTGTGCATCGAAAAAATTTCCAAAAAAAATTGCCAGGGTGTTAAAGGATAACCAACAGGACCCATTTCCAGCATTTTTTGAATTTTTGACTGTTTGTCTGTTTAGTTGTGCAAACATCACATAAAGTGTACGAAACTAATTTAGATAACTTTACTACATAAAAGTTGTTAACATGTAACTTGAAGTTTTAGTATTAGTTTTTGTTTCATCGCAATCAGTTCCCCCTTTATCATAGGTTAGATGAAATTAAAGTATTCAAGAAGTAAAATATTACAACACGCGCAATTCAGATACTTGGACAGTTGAACTCCATATTCGATAGATGGCGTTGTGCATTTGACGTTATTTTCTGAATGGCGGGTGGAAAAATTACCCTATATAGAATTGGTCAGTAGGTTAGGTAGGTACCTATCCTAGATAGGTATGTAGGGTAGGTAGGTAGATACGTAGGGGAGGTAGGTAGGTCTAGGTAAGTGGGGTAGGTAGGTAGGTTAGTAGCGTAGATAGGTAGGTAAGTAGGATAGATAGGTAGCTAATTGGGGTAGGGTAGGCATATGACGGGAGCGAAGCCACGGGCACAGCTAGTAATAACTAAAATGTCCAGATTTCCTCGCAATGTTTTTCATTTACCGTTGAGAGAGATATCCAAAAAAAACTTAGAAAGTACATAAGAATTTAAAAAATTGAACCTACAACCTTGAGGTTGCCGTGCTTGAGCACGAGTGGCGAGGTTTTATTAGCACTGGTCTACCACGAGATACTAAAAGGTATGATGTTAAATGCATCATTGTGAAAAATAAAGTTAATTTATTGGCGTGAAACTGAAAAGTGCCTTCATAAAAGAAAAAATAAAATCAACGATTTTTTTTATCTAAAATCTATTTATATTCCAAACAAAGCTCTAAAACCTGTTCACTAAATAGAAAACCACAAAGAAATCTGAACAAAAAAAGGACAACACTCAGCCACATAATTGTTGTTGCGATCAAATTTCAGTTGCTCAAACAATGCAGGAGACGTATCCCACTGTGTTGTGTGCGACTCAACAACAGACGAAGCGAGATCACCTCGCAACAAAGGAGGTAACTCGATACTGAAGGTTAACACCCCTGCATCGTGCTTGCTGCAGAGATTATTCCGAGAGTGTGATCTATATGTGTATTTCTTTAAGTGTCTTCGTGAAATAATTTCATTCTAGAGAAGTAAGTATGAAGGTGGATATAAGGGTAAAGGAAGACCACATACACAATGGGCAGATTATATGAAAGATCATAAAACTAATAAAGATGTATAGAAGAAGAAGGCGTGCTGTGTCGATCCCAAATAAGTAAGCGCAGGGTCATGATTTGATTGATTCTATAGCAGAGAAAATTCTCCTGATAGTTACAACCTGGGAGTCTTTAAATAAAGAGTGAAGAGGAGTGAAAGGTTTCTTTTAGGCAAGCGTGCTTCATCGTCGACCACATCATCGCTTACCATCAGGTGAGATAGAGATCAAGCACAAGACTATAAAAAAAACCGGCCAAGTGTGAGTCGGACTCGCGCACGAAGCAATTTACCAAGTACGGAACTTGGTAAATTGCGGTTTACGATTTATGACCTATTAAAAAAAAACTACTAACTAGATCTCGTTCAAACCAATTTTCGGTGGAAGTTTACATGGTAATGTACATGATATATGTTTTTTGGCTACACACATTTTACCACTTTGGAAGTGTCTCTCGCGCAAACTATTCAGTTTAGAAAAAAATTGTAATAGAAACCTCAATATCATTTTTGAAGACCTATCCATAAATACCCATACGTATGGGAGTGAAGAAAATTTTTTTTTGAGTTTCAGTTCTAAGTATGGGGAACCCCCTAAATTTATTGTTTTTTTTTTCTATTTTTCTATGAAAATCTTAATGCGGTTTACAAAATACATCTACTTACCAAGTTTCAACAGCATAGTTCTTATAGTTTCGGAAAAAAGTGGCTGTGACATACGGACGGACAGACCGACAGACAGACATACAGATATGACGAATCCATAAGGGTTCCGTTTTATGCCATTTGGCTACGGAATCCTAAAATAGCCTTTTTTATCAATAGAAAGATCCTGCTCGACAGTTATTCTATATTTTGGGTATTATAGCCTAAATGGACAAGAATGTCCATCTTTCTTTTACATTTACAGTTTCTACCAGACGTATGGCGCGGCGATGCGCTATCGGTAAATGGTGGACATCCCACCCATACGCATTAAATGTTTTAGGAATACTTTTGTTATGCGTACAGCTAACGAGTGGAATTTCCTGCCGGCGGCTGTGTTTCCCGATAGCGGCAATCTAGGGATTTTTATGTCAAGAGTGATAGGTTACTTCTAGGCAAGCGTGTTTCACCGTCGACCACATCATCGCTTACCATCGGGTGAGATAGTGTATAAATAAAAAAAAAGTTGATATATTATGTCGGCCAGGGAAGCGACGACGACGTCGTAAAAAATTGCGATGCCACTTCTCTGGCCTACAGGAACCGTGCATTTTTTCGGGTCTGAAAGTAAGCGTATCGCACTTATTGAAATTGTAGCTTCTAATCAGGTAATACATTTTTGTAATTGGATTAGTAGTTCCTCTTTAAAAAGATTGAGATGAGAAGAATACAGATAGAAAAGAAGACATGCATAATTTATTATGCATATTATTGAAAGATTGGTTACAATCATATGAATACGAGTAGACTATCGTCACTGACAATACCAATCAATTTATTCGATTTGTAACGACTTTCAATAACTTTAATGTTTATAAATAGGTTTCGTAATAAATTAATTAAGACAAAGTTGAAACGTCAAAATTGACGATTATAGGTTCTGTTACAATATTTTTTCGTATTTCGATTAATTTACCATTTATATTATTGACTGTAATTTTTTTGTAATACTAGCTGTTGCCCGCGGCTTCGCTCCCGTGGGCCACCCCACAGGACCCGTTTTCGGGATTTAAAAATAGCCTATGTTACACGGGAATAACGTAGCTTTCTATTGGTGAAAGAATTTTTTAAATCGGTCCAGTAGTTTCGGCGCCTATTCGCTACAAACAAACAAATAAACAAACAAACAAAAAAATCTTTCCTCTTTATAATATTAGTATAGATTATAATTATAATTATTATTAAGTATTAAGTATAGATGAAGGCTGTTTCCGAAAAGTGGGTATAAATAATATAGGATGAAATTATATTAATAAGCAAAACTCCGCTGAAGTCATGGGTGTCAAAAGAAAAGACGTATTCCACATTGAGCAACCGCTTTTACGGCACCTGAGTGTATGGCACCTGAGGTATTCCATACACGGCATCTATCGATATTTTTCGCAGGTGCCACAAGTGGGATAATTTATTATTTTAAATTTTATTCCACATTTGGCACCGGATCAGTAGGTACTAGTGTTAGGACGTTTATTTTTTAAGGAATTAAAAAATATAAAGTAGAGAGTTTAATAACATGATAAAAATATCACTTCCTCTTTTGCTTTTATACCCAAACTACCAGGAGGCCAGAATCTTGAAGAAGTCTTAGTGTTTGCGGGGCTGAAATCATTACTGATAAAGACTAACATAAGTGCCAGCAAATTATAATCATGAGGAAGTATTACTGAGGCTGGAATCATGAGATGTAAAAAGAGTACCGGGAGATTTTATATTCTGACCTCCTGGTACTCCGTTAGTATCTACCGCTTATGATTCTAGGCTGGCAAATCACATCACATCATCAGCCTATTAATATTCCCACTGCTGGGACACAGGCCTCCTCTCTGCGAGAGGGAATGGGCCGTAATCCACCACGCGGGCCCAGTGCGGGTTGGTGAATGACACATGTCTTCGAATTTTTTGTTCTAGGACATACCGGTTTCCTCACGATGTTTTCCTTCACCGGTTTGAGAGCAGTGGTGATGAAATAATTTACACAAAGTAAAGCGCCTGCCTGGGCTCGAACCCACGACCTACAACTAGTAAGTCGCGGCCGATACCACTGGGCCACCACTGCTCAAAGCTGGCAAATACTACTTCATAATTCTGACCACCTGGTAGTTTTACTAAAATCTCCAAAGAAAACGGCGTATGCTCGATTTTCAGTTACAAGTAAATGCTCTAGTCTATCTTTAGAGATTTCCTCCCACCAATGCCGCCTTCCTCCTCAATTTGATCGAACTCAGTATTTATTTACAAGACATCTTCAACCCAGCACTTACCAGGAGCACATAACTAAACGCTGATAGTTTGCTAAACCCTTACGGGAATACTCCCGTAAATATATACACAAGTATTATTCATCCTGTATTTTAACGCCGGCGAACCAACATCGATGAGGCTCTAGGGTACAATATTTTCTTCAAGAAAAATAAATGCGGAATTTCCTTGTTAGGGAAATTTTTATTTGATGCGTAAAATGTTATCCTGCATAGTGAGCGGTTCTACGTAAAGTAATATTTTTGATGAAATTGCATAGCTTGGGTACGCAAAACGTGAAGCTTTGGTTGTGACTATTTTTGGTAAAAGATTTTAGAACAAAGAGAATGTTTATGGCTTGAGGCTTCTCAAGTATTTACTTGTCAATCGTTACGGATAGTCTGAAGCCAGAAAATGTGACACCAGTCTTGCTGGGTTTATCGTGTTACCCAGTTACTGGGTTGTGGAGGTCAGATAAGTAGTATACCGGGATGAAATATAAGCCATGTGCTATTCCAGACTATAATCTATCTCTGTGGTTTTTTTATCCTAATACAGATTGAGTAACAAATACACAATCATCCATACATCCATTCATCCAAACTTTCACATTTATAATATATTCACCTTCATCCAGATCTGACTGGAAGCCGATTGGGGTCGGCTTTCTGCCTTTCTGGATACAAGTGAAATTTCGAAGTTCAAAATAGCGTAATGGTTAAGCACATTGATTTTTGAGTCAAGTATTTGTAACCCTATCGAAAAATTTGCTTATTGAAATGAGATTATACCTGTCCTCTCAATTACAACATCAATGTTATAAGTTACTAAAAAAATCTTAACTGACGCATAGATTTTCCTAGAAATGAATGGTAAATCTAGTTAGAAAGAAACCAATAAATCGACGTAACTTGGTGATCTTTTGGTTAAGTTTCTAGCACTGTGTATATTTGCAAGCACTCTAAAATCATCGAAACAACACATGGATAGTTGCCAGCAGATTATTTATGTTTGACATAAACCACAACTTCAGTGGTCAAGAAACAGGACCAACTTTTGACCACGACTTGCCACCTCACCTACCAAACAATATAAAAGAATTCTAGAAAGGTCCAGAAACAATTAAATGCACACTTTTGTGTTCTCCTGTATTATTCATTGCGGTCAGTACAGCATTGTGTTTGTAACGCTAAACGGACCATTGTTGGCCATTACGTACACCTGTTCACACAGTGGCGCACGATTATATACCCTTTATGTAGTATTAAGTGGAGTTTAAGTTGGGACAATAGCACGGGAGTCGTTTACACTAGAGGTAAATGCATTAAAGTAGATTTTTTGGGTAGAATTTTCTGTTTTGCTTATGTTTTTAATATTAAATATGTGCTTATTCCGGAGATATCCGACTAGAATCCAAATGAATAAAAAAAATTACGATCTCAATCATTATTTCAGCCGAATGACGTCCACTTCTGAACATAGACCTCCTCTAATCGTTTCCACATCAAAAGGTCCTGTGCTCCTCGTATGGAGCAGTTTTCCTCGGTTTTCACCAGGTTATCGGTTTTTCTCGTGGGGGCGACCTCATTCGACTACTTTATTTTTAAAATCTATTTGAGAAACGGATCCCAGAGAATTCTTGATAATATTTTTGTATCCTTTAAATTTTTTAACACTCTTTTATTAGCTTGGTATGTATGTATCTATGTAACGGAATCTTTGAACGTGATTTTCACTCCCTTCAAAGGGTCGAATTAATTTGAAACTTAACACATATATCAATGACCGATGACAGTGCAATAATTTAAATAGTTTTACCCATTATCCTTATCTGGATCTTCAGGAACGAAAACGTAAAAAATAAATAATTGTTTAAATAAATTGTAGTTGTAATAAACACGTTTTAATGGTAAATTTAACTAAAAAGTCGCGGAAGATCCTGGTGGGGATAATGGGACAAATTATTTAAATTTTTGCATTGCCTTCGTCCTTGATAAGTGTGCAAAGTTTCAAATAAATCCGACGTTTTGAAGGGGGTGAAAATCACGTTGAAAGATTCCGTTACATAGATTCATAGATACATACATACCAAGCTAATAAAAGCGTATTAAAAACAAGGTTAAGAAAACCAAACTAAAAGTAGAAAATAATTTTCAATAAATTGAAATTAAGAATAGTGTGATTATGTATCTCAAACGGCAAATTCAATCTCTGATCTGAAGTATTCAAATTTAATTTATTTGGAGCAAAGCTAACCGCATAAGAGCACACGGTACGAAATCAAACGTTTCAGAAGATTTGTAAACGTCTGAAACCTAATTTGATCCTAATTTGTTTCACTTTACCGAATATGCTTTCAGCTGGTTAACATTTTAGCTTTTACAATTTCTGGCTTGACGTGACAACTTAAGGTGATTATTATTCATACAAGCTTTTCTCTCGGCTTGTTATGTTGAGCCGTGCATATTTCCGGTACTAGCAGGCAGCTACCTGTCAGTCAAAGATATTTCGTTGTTTTTTTAGCGACTTCAAAAAGATGGAGGTTCTCAATAGGAATGTTTCCTGGGTAGAAAATGATCATTATATTTATTCCGTCACTTTATTTTTATGTGTCAAAAGAAAAAATACGTGTCCAATATTTTTTTATTAATCTACCTGACGGATAAAAACTATGTTTCAGTAAACTACCCTATTCGACTGTATTTTAAACGGTTTTATTCATGTTACCTCAGAACTTTTTACGAAATTAAATTTTGATGATTCTTTTTTTATTTGAAAGTTGATGCTTCTCATGTGGTGCCATTTTAATTTTGTTACGATTTGATGAAGAAATTCAGAGATATACAACAGAACTCTTCAATAAATGACGGCAAATCTCTCGGGATAGATGCAGTCGCATGTCTGTTTACACCATTTCATAACATGACATCACGCCGGTATGCTTTTAAGGGGTACGCAGATGGGTACAGTTCATCCTGGTATACTCTTATTCCACCAGATTTTTCAAGTTAAAGTTATTTGGGTAATCTATTCTGGCATTATGGGTACCTTACTATAGTACTTACCCATTATGTACCACAACCAAAAGGGGAAAAATAAAAAACTTTTATACATAAAATACAACCGACTTCCAAATAAAAATACTACAAAGTGAAAAATAAATTCAATTTCAATGTCGGTATCAAAAAAGAAGGAACAAAAACAGGAACACCGAATGCCGAAATTAAAGTAATTATTCACTATGCAGTGTTTTTTTGGAAGTCGGGTGTATTTTGTTTTTACAAATATAAAGACACATACATACAATCAATAACTCACATCCTTTTCCCATGGGGGAAGGCAGAATCATTGTAACGCCACATATTACGTTCCTTACATAAACAAACAGTCAGTTTTATATCTTTAAAATAATACATAGTTTAAATATGTAATATAATCCCCGGCACGTAAGTTGGCAAGAGTCGCTAGATGTACAGAAGTCGTATTTTAGGTATCTTTGGTAGTGAAGCGGGGTGCGTCGAACTTTCCGAGCGCGCGATTGCTTGCTCAGTTGACACAAGGATCGACTGACCAATCACGTCGCGTCCACGTTACATTCGCTCTATGTGGTGGTTAGGCAATATGCGCAAACTTATTCCCACTACGCCAAAACCTTGCCAACTTACATGCCGGGGACTATACAAAAAATAAATCTTACTGAATGGTATATGTTTTAGGTGTTGTCGAAGACTCATGAAAGCTTTCATTATTGATATAGATTTCAACTAACAGTTGCCACTGTAGGTCATTCATCATCATCATTCCAGGCGAAAGACATCCACCGCTGGACATAGGCTGCCCTCAATATCCGCCACATCATCCGGTCTTGTGCTTCTAGGTCATTCAATTTGTATTAATCGTGTATAAATCTGTCGATAGTCATTTATTACGGCTACCTCAAAAGGGGGTGGTCACCCTCTGAGGTGGTCGCTTGTCAACCCCAGTGCCGAACTTAAGTTATTATACACCCACTATAATTCGGCTCTAAAGTTTCCTCATTCTCTATTTTATTACAAGGAGAAAAGCCGAGCTCAGCTACTCTTAGCTTGTAAAGTTCAGGCTTTATTCCCGACTAACGGCAAGCGACCAAAATTTCATACAAAGTAGAATTTGATACTTTGTCAGCTAAGTTCTTAACCAAATAGTGTCGAAGTCGTGAACTAGTTAATATTTATTATTTTGTAGTTTATTTGTGTTTAAAGTAGTTTCTCAAAATTGGATCATAGTTTATTTATAGCTCAGTATTCAATTTTACCCAAATTTTATGTTATATTTTTTTGTAGTAAATATATTTAATGTAGATCGATTATATTTTCGATTTATTTTTGAAAATTTCTAAGAATTGTGACTTTCACTAATCCGCACTGGGCCCGCGTGGTGTATTACGGCCCATTCCCTCCCACTCTCAACTCTATGTTCCATGATTCGCTACGATTTTCTCAGTACCGGAAGTACTTGTGTGTTTCTTTCAAAAATTATTAAACACACAATAACAATGAATATTAACTTTGTTCCTGTATGCCTGTTTATGTATAGGTACCCAACTGTTTTGTTGACCTAATAAAGAACACAAACTTTTACAAACAGAATTCTGAATTCTCTTTTTCTTTTTTAGGGTTCCGTACCCGAAGGTTCCAAACGGAGCCCTATGCTGTCACTTCGGTGTCCGTCTGTCTGTTGTCTGTCACAAAATTTTTACAGCCTAATGGTTGGAGCTACTCTCTTAAAATTTTCACAATATAAGCTTCTTGTTGACCCAAACTCATACAAATTGTCATTTTTTTTTATATTTTGGCCATAAAGGTCATGAAAAAAAAAATTGGCCTACCCCATGGAGGTGGGTATCGTTGTTTAGAACTCGTTGTGTATATATATATTTTTTTTTTATATTTGACACCAAAGGAATAAGAAGCCACCAAAATCAGCTATATTTTCAAAATTTTGTTCCGAATATTTTTTTCAATTTCTTATTGAACTTGAAATTTGGTGATAATAATTTGGTATATTTCACCAACAAATAGCAATATATCAGATTTTTTCTTTGAAATTCCTCATTTTTCATGTACAACAAACTTGATTTTACGGCTTGGTACGGAACCCTAAATGTGGGAAGTCCGACACGAACTTGGCTGGTTTTTTTGTTTATGTTTGCGCAGGCGTGCTACGAAACCGCTGAAAGAACTTTGATGGGGTTTTCACGTCTGCAAACTTGTGACCTCATTAAAAAATTGCATTGTGTATCTTTAAGCTGCCAGATGGAAGATTAAATTAGGCGCTAAGCCTCCTTGCTCGGAGTTTAATTGTAGGTTTATATAATTAAGCTAGCGTGGTTTGAAATTGGACACTCCTCGTAGGCGAGTATTACAGAAACTCACTCAAGACTCAAGGATTACTTTAAACTTGTTTAAAGCCAGGTTGAAACCTGTCCTAAGTAACGCTGGAGTGTTATTGTGGTTCTGAAATGACGAATATGGTTTAATGTATGGGAGTAGGTATTTACCTTTTACTGGGACATTTGTCTTGCTAGATAGTTTTGTGTACTTTATCTGACAGCGATAGAGCGATATTCATTTATCAAGGAAGCCTGGTTGTTGGCGAAAAATGCCTTCATACTCCTTCTTTGGTAGTTTGGTTGATGAAGTGCCAGCAATGCTGTATGCAACGTTTTCTTGTTAGTGTTGGAAATTATAACAATCCTTTATATTCAGGGCTACGGGTTAAATCGACCTAGGTCTTTTGAGAGGTTGTAGTTTTCATCATTCCTGACTGATTTGGCAATGAAACACCGTACCCCAAACTTTACCGTTTTCAAGATATTGGACATTGAAGTATTTTTTTCAATTGCCGATTTTTTGTGTATTGACCTATTTTTTTTTTGGGTTTGCTAAATCATATTTGTGTTTACGATTTTTGTTAAGTAAATAAGTTGCTTTATTACTCAACACTAAAATTGCAGTTTACTGAATCTCTACTGAATCGTCGGTGTTGTTGGTTCGTAGTAGACGATTGATAGTTATAAAATGAAATCAATTCATTAAAATGTTATAATATCTTTATAAATTATAGCTTTTCATTCTGATGTAAAAACCACGTTACTGTAAAGATTCATCAATATCAATAATATAGATATAGTAACAATATATTATTGCTGTAGTTTGCGTGAAAAAATTACAAACATACTCACAAACTTTCACATATATATATTAGTAGGAAGCCTTTAGTTTCGCACATAAATAACGACTTATATTTTCGGCTATATACAAAATTCATAAGCGAATACCGCCCAAAGAATTTTTAATACCGAACTGTATATCTTTCTGTGACGTCACATAAATAATATCCACCTTACAAACTAGTTATTTTCCAGCTTGAATATATGCTTTCGCACACATATCGCAAGAACGGTTTAATTAGGAGCAATTATTCGCTGCAATAATTTATTTAATTGCCGCGCAGTCTTGTCTCAAACAGTTTGCCGTGACTTTTAGTTTGCGGGTTCTACGAGTAAGGCTAAAAGCTATATTTTACGCAGCCTAGGCTAATATTTTCTGAGTTTATTCACCGTGTGATTGGCGGGGAAACTACTAAGTTTCTAAGTGTGTTTTCGTGATAAGGGGCTTGGACCCGTGGCTTTGGGAACGAAAATTTCAAACGCGCGTGATTGGTTGAATAGGTACACCACAGACAACCGTGTGGCTGGCGGCGTACTGGCTTGCTTTTAATTTGTGATGTGTTGATATTTTAATTTCCAGATTTTCAACCGACTTCAAAAAGAGGAGGTTCTAAAATCAAAATCAAAATCAAATGTTTTTTATTTCACATAGGCCTACATGGGCACTTATAAAACGTCGACAAAAGGTGCACGGTTCGGGTTAGTCGTTTCCTGTGGAGAAGAACCGGCAAGAAACTCCACGGTTACTCTTTTAAAAAAAATGGTTTGTTTTTACAATATTTCCACGTTACAGTATTAGTGCTTAGATATGGGGGGACAACGTAGGCCCGACAATAAGTCGTAAGAAACTAAAAAAAAAAATTGTATAAACGAGAGAGTTAACAAATGTTAACAAGCGTCTAGAAATCTAGAAGGCCTACAATGTTCACACATTCACAAAACAATCAGTAAAAGAATCTATACAAAGGAAAAAATAAATAAAAATATATAACAAGACTAAATTTAACATGTGGCACAAATGTTGTTATCAGTGCTGTAACTATTCATAGCAAAGGGCTATAAAGATCATTGAAATCATTGTAAAAAGTCTAATTAAAAGAAAGAAAAAAAGTAAAAATGAGATTGAGAATAGTTAGAGACATCCACATATTTGTGCCGTTTATGAGTTACCAGGGAAGCCGCATGCGCAGAAGGAGCTAAAATTTTCAACGTAGTCCTTGATTTTGTAATATGCTTTTTTAATAAGGACACGTTTGATGTAGTTTTTGAACTTTCCATCGGTCAATTCTATAACTGGCTTTGGCAACTTATTATAAAAGCGTATACTGTTTATAAGAAAAGACTTGCTAGTTTTCGTTAATCTGAATTTGGGTATTACAATTTCATGCTTACTGCGTGTATTTAAATTATGGAAATCGCTTCTAGTTTTGAAAAGCCCTCGATTTTTGCGGACATACAAAATACATTCCAATATATAAAGTGAAGGTAGAGTCAGTATATCGATCTCTTTAAATTTTTCTCTGAGGGACTCTCGTGGACTCATTTTATAGATTGCGCGGACTGCCCTCTTTTGTAAGATGAAAATTGAGTCAACGTCTGCATCTGATCCCCACAGCAGAATGCCATAAGACATAATACTGTGGAAATAAGCATAGTATACTAACCTTGCTGTGGCTACATCGGTTAATTGCCTTATTTTCCTTACTGCATATGCAGCCGAACTTAACCGACCCGAAAGAGTTCTAATGTGCGCGCCCCACTGCAATTTTGAATCGATAGTAATCCCTAAGAATACAGTTTCCTTTATAACTTCAAGATTTTTGCCGTCAAGATTTAAATTTAGGTCACGTTGTGGTACATTTGGTAAGGAAAACTTCAGACATTTTGTTTTTTTCGCATTTAGTAAAAGATTGTTAGCTGTGAACCATTTAGAGAGAACAATCAGACTTTCGTTGACATGTAAGACATCCGTATCTTTCCTATCTATTTTAAAAATTAGCGAAGTATCATCAGCAAATAGAATTATATCCGATAATTTGGCCATCATAAAAGGGAGATCATTAATGTAAACAAGAAAAAGGAAAGGGCCGAGAATTGAACCTTGGGGCACGCCCATCTTGACTAGAGACCCGGAGGACGTCGCCCCATTAACATTTACTTTTTGCTGTCTGTTTGATAAATAGGAAAGCACAAGATCAGCAGATTTTCCTCGAATTCCGTAGTGGTGTAATTTACAGATCAGTGTGTTGTGGTCGACGCAGTCGAACGCTTTCGAGAGATCACAGAAAATGCCAATGGCATCCTGGTACTTCTCCCAAGATTCCAAGATGTGGCTGATGAGTTTTACTCCCGCGTCCGTTGTCGACCTACCTTTCGTGAAACCAAACTGTTGACTATGCAGGATCTTATTTGAATTGAAGTGAGACAACATCTGTTCCAGCATGATTTTTTCATAGATTTTACTCAATGCTGGAAGCACGGATATAGGCCTATAATTTGAGGGATCACTCTTACAGCCTGATTTGAAAATTGGTACTACTTTACTGTGTTTCATTAAGTCAGGAAAAGTGCCGCTGTCCAAACATTGATTGAATATGCCTGTTAGGACAGGAGCAATTGAGTCAATAATATCTCCAAGAACCCTAACGGATATCCCCCACAAGTCTTCAGTATTTTTTACGTTGAGACTTTTGAACGCGTTTTTAATTGTATCAATACATATTGATTTAAATTTAAAGGTTGGTATGTCTTTAGTAAAGTTTTCTTTAAGAAGAGCTTCAGCTAATTTAGATGAGGAGGGAAGAGACTTCGTAACCTCTTACGGAATGTTGGTAAAGAAATTTTCTAATGTCTCAGCGACTTCTTGCTTACCAGAAATGGTTTGATTAGATATTTTCAAAGACAACTCATTCTGATCGCTTTGTTGTGTCTTTCCAGTTTCTCTATTAATTATTTGCCACACAGTTTTTATTTTATTATTAGAAACACCAATTTTGTTAATTATTATTTGAGATTTTGCTTGAGCGCAGACTCTTTTGAATATTTTGGAATAGTTTCTAACATAAGTATTAAAAACTTGATCGGAAGTCAAAGATTTTTCGTAATATAAATTATATAAGATATCTCGGCTTTTTCTTATGCCCACAGTGGCCCATTCACTAAATTCTTAATTCGACTGTATGTTTGTTACGCAGTTACTCTGCTAATTATGAACCGATGTTGATGAAATTTTTGACTGGTACTTCTCATGTGGTCCCATTTAAATTTGATCAATATCTGACGAGTATCGATTATTATGGACCTACGAAAACTAAAATCAGAAAAATAAAAATCTTTTTAACCATTGATACATAAAACATTTTTAACAAAAAAAAATGCGAATTCCGAAACAAAACACTACAAGGCGAAAAATAACTTCTTTCTTTTCGAAAGTCGGTGTCAAAAACGACTTCCGAAAATAAATTTATTTTTCGCTTTGTAGTGTTTTGTTACTGAAGTCGGTTTAATTTATTTGCTAAAGTCTTCTTCTGGAAATTCTAATGATGAGATATCCACGAGTGTAAATATTGCCTTATTTTATGACTAACCTTCTTCGGAACTCATACAGCTACGTCGATGCCTCGGTGCTTTTCGGATCACTAGGGATTTTCGGTCGCTTTTTAATAAGAGATGCATCATATTTCCCATACGCAAAATACGCGCTTGGTCGCGGAGTTGCGGAAACTAGCCCGTTTTAACCTAACCTAAGATAAGCAGTGGGGGCATAGTGGGAACAGTATGTCCAAAAAAAATAGTGTATAAAATTTCACAGCATGAACTTGCTGTTTTAATATAACAAAGATGTACCTTAGTGAAAAGAAGCTATCTGTACAATCCACACATCGCTTGCAATTTCAAATTATTTCAAAAACAAACGAGGTATCATTATAGTCCTACCGTTCCGTAGTGTCATACGTGACGTCACTAAATCCAATATGGCCGACGCTAACAGCCACTTTATCCAATACGACAATATAACGAATAAGATCAAATTGTCTCTGAGGTCTTACAGTAACATTATTTTATTTCATTTCGTGTTTATTTCATTGTAATCGTGAGGCGGCTAAGTTATTGAGATGGAGGAGTACTATTACTCAACTTGGGACTCTTATAGTCCGGGTGTACCTAGTACTCACTCCTTGGTTTTTGTTAGGTCAGTATAATAGAAAAACCGGCTAAGTGCGAGTCGGACTCGCGCACGAAGAGTTCCGTACCCAACGCGGTGGTGGTGGTGGTGGTGGTGGCGTCAACTAAGTATGTATGGGGACACCCTTTAATTTTCAACTTCTTTTTATTTTTTGGATTTTCCTTTATTTATGCTGTAAGACCTTACTTTTTGCACAAATTTCGTGATTCTAGGTCATGGGAACTACCATAAAAAAACCTAAAGGGTAATTCTAGTTGACCTAGAATTGACAATTTTGGTAAAAAGCAAGGTACAGCACAAGTAAAGGGAAAATGTCGAAAAATAAAAAAGGTTGAAAATTTTTTTGGTACTAACAAGTTTTTGCAGCAATCTAAATTTGCCCATATCTTTTTATCGTGTTAACTCAGAAGGAGATTTTTATACAACTAATAGGGACTATAGACCTCAGTATCTGCTATAAATTTCAACTTGCTAGGTCCACCCGTTCCTGAGAAAATTGGCGGTGACACACGGAGAGACAGACGGACAGAGGGACAAGAGAGTGATCTTATAAGGGTTCCTTTTTTACCTTTTGTGGTACGGAACCTTAAAAAACCTCAATCCGTTTAAGAAGTGAATCCCTATTTCTTAGTTTCAGCCGAAAGACGTCCACAGCTGGACATAGATCTCCCCCAAGTGTCGCCACATTCAACAATACCTACTTCTATATTTATTTTGGTTGATATAGTTTGTAAGACTTAAAAGTTCAATAATATGTTATCTCCAACAATATTCAAAGAACGTTGGAAGGCTATGGGAAAATCTTTTGCCCAGCATTGGGACAATATAGGTTAATAATAAATATAAAAAATAAAATTTCAACACTCAGAAACTCATGCCGTAGTAAAAATTTTATAAGGCAGTAGGTACAGACATAAATCTATCTATATAATGCAAGTCCCATCATCATCATCATCAGCCTATTAATGTTCCCACTGCTGGGACACAGGCCTCCTTTCTGTGAGAGGGAATGGGCCGTAATCCACCACGCGGGCCCAGTGCGGGTTGGTAACACAAGTCCCTCTATCTGTATGAAAACCAAACGTGCCACTTTTACACACACAATTCAAAAATAAATTTACTTACCAATGAAAGAAAACATTTCCAATGCCTCGGCTATCTTTTTCTATACAGTCTTTACAGCTCAATATGACATAAAAAGGCATTTTTCTAGATTTTGGTGGATTTCCGATGCCGATAATGCTAAATGAAAAGCTCAAATTACGATCATTGGTCGTAATTTCACTCTGTTTTCTGACACGTGAAGTACATACAATCGCGTCATCTAGTTAGATTTATATCTGTGGCAGTAAGCGTCTGACTGCTCAGTATACCTTTGTTTATTTAAAAGATAGATATTGATGTTGTTTTCTATACAAAATTGCTTTATTACTCATGAATGCAAATTGAATATTTGTTAACACCTATTCACAGGTTTTCTCTCTTTTGTTGACATCGTAGCGAATCTTTTCAATCCACTGCAGAATAAAAAGCAATGTAAGCATTCCTTTTATGTTTTGCTACCCAAGCATCTTTCAATTCTATTCACTTTTCATCATCTGGTTATGGCCCTTCTAAATCCTGTAAACTGGTATAATGCGCTTGAAATTACACCTTGTCCTATGGTAATACGGCTGATATTTAATTGTGGAGTAATGAAGGGTGTAAACTCACAACCTTTTGATCATCGAGAGGCCTTAACCTTAAGACTATAAAGACCTGTATGTAATTTAATAATTTCCTTCTCTTTGATATAATTTCTTACACACATTATAATAGGTACACTTGAAAATAAATTGGATAACTGTTCTTGATAAAGAGAATTATAAATCATTAAGATAAAAAAGTATCACATGCAATTATTTATTTTAAATTGTTTACATAAACGAAATAACAATGGCACATAACAAGTTTACTAGTACATACCTTCCATTTGGCTTTAAAGGATGAATTTTCAGTTAAAATGGAGGTAGACATGACGTCTGTGAAGTTCACTCGTCCCATCCGCCACACCCGCTGTCACATGAATTTGATTCCGCGAAGCAACTCGCGGAGTGTTCCAAACCGCCATTAGGTTTAATTCTACTTTTCCCAAGGTAATTCAGCATCAGGTTTGACACTCTGCCAATCTTGACCCTAAAAGTCAACTTATAATGTTCATGATGCTGATACAGAGGTCTTCTCTCGAAGAGTGGTAAAGGGCAGCCCATTACGAGTTGGTTCTGTGTCTCACTTAAATAAATAGTCATAATTATACTGCATTAAATGCATTACTTGAAGAATAAACTCGACTTCACCCCTCCACGAATCCATTATTTTTATAATATTTGCGTTCCCTTCAGACTATAAAGGCTCACACAGGATTTTCATTACGCAAAAAGCTTCTGTGTGAAACATATGCTTACCTAGTAGAAAACTTCAGTACATTACTTATTTACTACATGCAGTATACATAGCCTAAGATCCAACTGCAGAAATGTGCAGTGTGTTAATTTTCATAAATGATAATTGATAGTTTAATAGATTGCTGCATCATCATCATCATATCAGCCGAAAGACGGCCTCCCCAAAGCGTCGCGACATTAATCGCTCCCGTGCGTTTCGCATCCAGCGAATCACGGCAACCTTCACCAGGTCATCCGTCCACCTAGTGGGAAGCCTTCCAACGCAACGTCTTCCGGTTCGCAGTCGCCACTCCAGAACCTTTCTGCCCCATCGGCCATCCGGTCTATTGCTGCATGGTTGCCTGGAAATATCCAGCAGCAATTACTTACCTTAATTAAATAAATTTAAATTTATGTTTGGTAGTTAACCTCAAATATATAAGTTTTACAAGTGAATCCAACGTCATTTGAAAGAAGTTGGTGTAGAAAATAAAAGAAAATAAGGTTGCCAGCTCTCAGTTATCCCCATAGGTAACCAGTTTGTCTGTTAAACCTGGTAACCCATAAATGGCGGCTAACTTAGAGCTAGATTAAAGGTCCATACGCACCCGCGATACAGGAGAAATTATTTGCATAGGGAAAAGTTAAAAAAACACTAAAAACTGTTTTCAGCCAGATGCGGTCAGACAACCCTGCAGTAATTTATTTTACAATCAAGAATCATTCAAAAAAATAAAATTTTATCAAAAACAAATACCTGCAGACTTTTTGCAGTGGGATCTCATACTAGTATATACAGTACACGTCACCGTTTTCCTTTTGACATGTTTTCGAGAGCAACCCCTCAAATGGTGGAACATGGAGTAAACATGTCGAAGCCCTGCTCTTGAATGATTATGAGTGAACAACAATAACATGGAACAGGGTGGGTTTTTATTAAAAAGGTGTTAAGGTGTTTTGTTAAGAATTTATGGGGGTTTCCGTTTGCTGGGGGTTATTTGTCGAAAAGATTGCTGTTAGTGGTCTTGGTGCCAAATCGATGGTGTAATTTTTTTCTGAAATAAGATGTCTCACTTATAACATAACACAAATAACATAACATAAGATCACGCCTTTAGTCCCCAAAGGGTTAAGCAGAGGTGAACCTTTTAGTAGTTAGACTAAACTCATTATACGTAGGTAAAATTGTTTAATCGTTTGTTTGTGTTTTTTTTTTCGCATTTCATAATAGAAAAGCTATACTATTCCTAAATGCCATATACTATTTTAAATTCCAGTAAAATTCATTAAAGCACACTTTCTTTAAATAATTTATTAATTAAATAGAAAAGTTTTGTTACTTTTCTACTATTAAATTTTTGTATCATTTGTTTGTCCTGCGATATTGCAGAGTGAATTGTTTTTCCAAATAAACGTATTTTCTTTCTATGTACGGTACCTGAAGTAGATGGAATAGGCCACTAGAACATACACCTTAGAAAAGTTGAAAAGTTTATTCTCTATGATGATTATTTCGCGCTCGTTCGTAGAATACAGACGTGCTCGTTAGCAATATTTAATTAAAACAATTATAATAGTGACCTTCTTTATTGTATAAATTTTTGCCTACTGTGTATAGTTTTGTAAACATAATGAAAACTTAGAAACAGTGAAGTGACTATCAAATAAGATGGATAACAGTCCCTGTAATCCAATCGGCCGAGTGCAAGCCTCCACCTCGCCAGCGAAGACGACGACGCAAATTCCAGCCCAATCAGATTTCTCCATTGAAGTCGCATCCACGCCCGACATACAAAGATGGATGTCAACCATTGAGCAGCACTTAAATGAGGTTTGCTCTATTGCCTCGGATGGCAAACTAAACTCGGAACAGAAACTAAAAATTTCTAACTTGTGTCGTAAAATAGGATCTGGCACCTCACAGATGGCAGTCCTATACCAATCTTTGAAGCAGAAAGCAATTCTAGCACACGACATGATTGATGCCTTAAAAGAAAAGCGCAATTTGACTGAACACATCTCGGACCTGAAGCAGACGATTAAGGATTCTGGCACTGCGGGCAATGTTTCGTTTGCCGACATGGTGAAAAAGGGGTCAAATGATTTCGTTGGACCGAACAATTTAAGCTCTGTGGTCATTTATCCTAGTGACAAACTCAAGTCCAGTGACGAAACTAAAGACATGGTAACAAAAATCAAACGACCTGATCAAATGAAGCTGCATGTACGAGGTGTCCGCAAGACCAAAAATGGAGGTGTTATTATTAGCACAGAGACCAAGCATGACGCTGAAAAAATTAAGAACGCCGTCCAGCTTTCTACATCTGGACTAACCGCCGATGAGCCCAACAAGCGCAAACCACGGATCGTGATTGTAGGAGTGCCGTCTTCCCTGTCTGAAACTGAAGTCTTTAGGTGCATTTACGAACAGAATATACCCGACAAGTTGCCAGATATGTCCATGGAGTCATTTTTGACCTCTGTTAAATTAAGCCACAAATCAGGGAAGAAAGATGCGTCGAGCTGTAATTACATTATTGAAATTCCAGCCAATATACGTAAAGCCCTAATTTCGACATCAAGGCTGTTTATAAATTGGACGTCCTGCCCTGTTAGGGACTTCACTCTGGTTACCAGATGCTACAAGTGCCAATTATATGGTCATGCAGCCAAAACATGCAGAGAGGTCAACTCTGTGTGTGCTCACTGCGGTGAAGCTGGACACTCGGTGTCCGATTGCACGAAGAAAGCGGATACATCGAAATGCGCAACTTGTTCGCGCTTTAAAAAGCCCAACAACCATAAAACGGGAGACCCTGAGTGCCCTGCTAGGAAAATAGCGGAATACAGGCACATAAACTCTGTCGACTATGAGGGCGTCTAGTACGTCATACTCAAGGTCACACGCGTTGAACGTTGCTGCTGACACTGCAATGGCCTACTAACCGTCAATTTGTTGCTGGCTAAACACATTAGTCGTTGGCTGCAAAAATTAAGTGTCTGTTTAATTTTACAATTTTGCTTACCAATTATTTCCGAATCTTTATATGTGTAATCAAAGTGCAATTTTTTACAATATAGGTAAATTAGACATTAAGTAATTATGACCTAGTAGTTTAGTTCTATGTTTATAGTTTTAAGTAAATTAAAATTAATTATCAAAATTATACAATCTTGCCACTATTTTTGGACTTCTTATGTTAAATATTGTTTAAATTCTCTTGTCCTACGATAAGCATATTTTTAGAGCTCCTATAGCCTGTGATACAGGATTTCCTAGTACAGGCATCTTACATTATTATAACTACATTAGTTATCTAAGATTGAAACTGTGTTTTTACCTTTCTAATTTCTGAATAAAGATTTTATATTATATTATATTTATATGTATTTAGATCTAGCCGCTAGTAAAAATAATCTTACTCTAGTAACCTCTATACCAGATTTAAAACGAAAATTCAATCATCTGTTTGTGACTCTTTTTCATTTCACAAGTGATATAAATAATATGATATGCCAACATTTAGATGGTTTTCGGTACAAACGAGCTGAACTTCGGTACAAATAAACTAAACAAAATAAAATAAACACGTCGCGAAATGTAATCATTTGGCTTTGAAATTATTTATTTTGTAAATTGGATTTTTGTACCATTTTTAGCTAGTCTTTTTACAGCTCGTTGCTTTCCTTTGCGTGAAGCTTTTGTGTGGAGAAAAATGCACGTTGTTACTATTGAATTTATTTTTTAGATAATAATTGGACGCCATCTTAAAAACGTTTGTCGTTTTTGTAAACAACCTGTATACGTCCAATATTTATCATACCAGTATTTTCCTTTTTGTCAGAAAATGCGGAATTCCTTTACATGTCATCTCCAGGCATCTTCGGTATGACTGACCGATCCAAGGTTCATTGTCCGGCCCTTTTTAGGGATCCATAAATAAAGGCGGCAAATGACGTCATTATTCCGTTGGTCATTTGTTTTTCTGTCGTCTTCGACTTCGTCTTGTTTTTGGAATGGTATTGTGATGTTCTGGGAGGGTAAGCGTCCCTAGCTATCATTTTCGTTAAGTAATTTGGGAGTAAGTGTATTGGTTTGTATGGATCTTTCATATTGGGTGTCTATTTGATATTCTACTAAATATGCTCCCTCACCTGGAGCTTTCGCCTGTAACCTAACATTTCACATTCGATTTTAAGCATTACATTACAATACAGTCTCCCTGACTTGACGAGCATTTGCCTGTAATATAACATTTCACATTCGATTTTTTTCATAATGTAGCTGCATGATACATGCAAATGCTTAATTCTCTTCCCTCACCAATGTAATGCTCAAATTTTTATCATTACAGGTTGCGCCCTGTAACGCTTGGTTCTGCTCCCTCACTGATGTAATGCTCGACTATGTAACATTACATTACAGGCGAATGCTCCAAGTGAGTGAGCACCTGTAGGAACGAAGGAACAAATAGTTTTAAGTAATTGACACTGATACTGAATACTTTGTTGTTCATTCGTTTAAGAAGGGGCCTAGGATAAAAGTGTCCCTTAGATTGGATAAAACTTTTTTTAAGACCGTCTCCAATTGTTTGTTTTACTTGAATGCTTTTTTACCTACTCACCCATTCCTTTCACACGGCAAAAGCATTTCTACTTCTTGTATCGATGTTGTGCCCGTTTAAATTTTTCACAAGCTTTATAATTATTAGCATACTTTCGTATTCGTGTCCACTGTCCGGCAACTAGTCATCCATTTTTCAAGCTGAAACTTTGCGTATTTATGTTCGATGGTGCTGGTCTCATGATGGAGCTGGAAAGTGCCCATAGCAACTTCTCAACCAAATAACATCGAGTTTGGGCTTAATGAAGAATATTAAGTTAAAAGACTTTGTTTTAAATTCCGAATAACTAGATATACTTAATAATTATAACTAACATAATAATATCATCATAATCCACTATGTACTCGTAACATTAAACAAAAGAGCCATAATATCAATAACCTGCATTGTCATACAGAAATCCATGTTCACTGTTTCATGTACACGTCTGTCAATGATTTGAAACCAGCCCATGATATTCATCTAATCATTACTGTTATCCATTTATATGTATTTGAATTTCGAATATTCCAATTCAGGTTCGAGATAAATTATTAAATTTTGGAACAACAGACTGTGTGGCTTACATGACAACGTTCAAATTCCATTGGAACCCATTCTTTTTTTGTTCTGACGTTTTTAATACATACAAATTGCTAGGTAGAAATCGACCTAAAATACACATAGCTAAAGTCGATAGTTGAAATAATCTCGTATTATGAAATTAAGTACAATTGCAATTTGTTTTGTTTTCAGTTTCAACTTTAATTAACGGTTTACCTTTGTCAGTAGCGATTTAATAACCTGCGTCTAACAACACAAACTATATAAGCATATAATGTGTAGATAAAAATTATAATTGTCGTTACTTGGTTCAAACAATTACTAAACGAGAATTAACTAAATTACGAACGAAATTATGAGTACAATGTATTATTGAAATGACTCAAACTTGAAACTGTGTAGAATTTTCAGAATTGAGGAGACCACAAATTTTTCAAAAACTCTTAGAACTGTTAGCAGTAAGAAAAGTGAAAGAAAAAACCTAAGGCCCACTTGAACGAAAAACTTACTCAGAGTTTGTTTCTAACACGACGTTAAATTTTCAATATAATAATATGTTGTTGGGCATCTGAAGTTTTGAAATACTTCGATAACCTTCAAGTTTTAACTCGGCTTACTTTTAGAGTGAAGTACCTACGCGTGTAACACCCTAATCAGGTAATTTAATTTTTTCAGGTAAGTACTGGATGCAAGACGCACGGGACCGGCCAATGTGGCGACGCTTTGGGGAGGCCTATGTCCAGCAGTGGACGTCTTTCGGCTGATATGATGATGATGAGGTAGGTACTATACCCCCTGGTGGGTTCCCACATTGTCGAGGCGGGGGCTCAGTAGCCGTGGCTTGGTCAACTATGGTGAAGCGAAGAGGAACCCGAGGAGGGGCCGCTCTCTTTTGACGATTAAGCCAACGACGTAGCGGCCAACAAGTAGGTTGCGGTACTGCTTGGTAACAGAGTTGACATCGCAACTGAGGCGGGCCGCGAGGTTGTGGACCTACTATACGACATCGCGTAGTTAGACTTTTAAAATTATGCTTAAATAATCTTAATCTAGGAAATTACCAAATAAATACTTTCTAAACTTCTTAACGCCTTCAACCACAAATATAGCTTACAGCTGATCTTATAAGGGTTCCTTTTTACCTTTTGAGGTACGGAACCATAAAAACCACATTGATAACTTGCCCGAATTCGAATCCACGACTTCTAGAAAGAGAAGCGAAGTATCCACTGGATCCCCACGACATTCAAAATAATGAATACTAAACTCTGAAAATAAACAATAAAAAAATTACACAACTATACTAGATACACTCTGATTATTCTTATAAATTTCTCAAAATTCAATTTGTTTTTGTGTAACGCCTTATTCAATTCAATTTCCATGCCTAAGTACTGTAAAATTCTGGTTAAATTACTTATTTGCACATTAGAGGATTATAATTAACAGAGTTCTGTTTACTTTGTTTATTCCAAGAATTTCGTATTAATGTATAATGAAGTGTATACAAGCTATTGTATAGGCTTAGGATTGTTGCTATGGCGTAAGACGTTATTTTGAGAAACCGTATGAGAACAGTTAACATAAAGTGTGAGTATAATGCTTCGAAATGTTTGAAATAATATTTCTTTGTTTTTCATATGTATTCTTTAGATACGTATACTCATACGGCTACCTGAATACCTCGCTGAAAAAATAAATGTATGAAATTATAATAACTTTCAGTCTATTTACAATATCTTTAAAATAACTACATGAAAAACCAGACTCTAAGAGTCCGACTCAAAAAAAGTGCTACTAAACTGCATAAACGTGCAAATTGACACTATTTTTAGTCATAACATTATACAGTATATTAATAAGTTAAAATTTAATTGTTTATTAGTTTGTTTAGGCTAGATTGTAAGCTATTGTTTTTATGAATATAGAAAAAAAAATCCCGCTCTCATCCCAGTTTCTTATCTTATATAAGTTAAACTTGATACTTACGAATAATACTCGTTGTTATAGTGTATTAGATTATTAAGAATTAGATTTTTCGTAGACGTTCATACAAAGTTATCGCGGCATGTAAAATGAGAAACGTCATCGGACTTCTTAGATTGTCACGATAATAGTAAACAAAACTACAATATAGTTAAAACAAAAATACTCGTACTACGGTTACTTTAAACGACAACATACAGCAGAACAGTTCTCCCAAATAATTTCACGTTCCATTTGTTAGTCCGCTTCGACGGACCTTTCGTTCCTTTCCAGTCGGTTCGGACGCTACCGAAATATTTATTAACTACCATTGTTTTCTTTGTCCTTTGTGGTCAATATTGCAAATTGAATATTAAAGGACATACGAGGGAGTTCGCGGATGATTGCTTAATACGGTTTACGGATAAAGGAAAAATAATATTAACCTGTAATTGCCTTACAAAGTAAAGGAACAATGGGCAATTGATCGCCACGGTTTATTTATTTTATGTTAGCTACTTTAGACACGGTAAAGATACCTAACAGTATTGTGACTCGGCCCTGATCTTGAAATACTTACCTACAGCTGCACGGTACGTAAACACTCGATAGGGCTGCTCTCCTACAGTATTTAAATTTCATCTACCTACTTGAGTTTCTTTATATGTTGTGTGTTTTGAATAGTTGATTTAATAAAAAAACATCCTTATAAAGGACCATGCGTCATTTTGGGCCCATTTTTCAACATAGTTCAACAGTGATGAATTATATGTCATATGAAAGCTCTTGAACTGTACTTTATTTTATTATATGGCAGCTAATTTCAAATCCAGCGCGAAAATGGTGTTTTGGTGCGTTTTTGAAAGTCTGTTTTGTTTTAATATTACATTATAGGTAGCTGTCAGTCAGCAGCTCGGATTATAAATAGCTCTTAATTTGACTAAAAATACAATAAAAACCCGACAGCTTAGAAAGCAAACTAAAAAGACCTAAACAAGAAGAAAATCATGCTGTGCAGTCGGAGGATACATATTCGCGAGCTGGCGGACCAAAACCGGATGTATCCTCCGACTGCACAGCATGATTTTCTTCTTGTTTAGGTCTTTTTAGTTTGCTTTCTAAGCAGTCGGGATTTTTTTTATTTTTTTATTTGCAACTTTTTAGTTATTTTTTTTTAGAATTAGGTACATTTAAACATATAAGTTTTCTATATTTTTGAAATGGCCTCTTAAAATGCTTTATTTTGATACCCCACACGATGGGTTCGGAAAAAAAAAATCCCACACTGTGGCGCCCAAAATCCGCCATTTTTGCCAATTGCCAACCCCCGGCTAGTGCCGGCCCGCATTTGCGGGGTTCGACCTCGTGTTGGGAGTGAGGTGTTTGACTCACCCTGCGACGCCTAAGAGGAGCGCGTGTGGAACACTACGTGCTACGACTTCGGGTGGGGTGACGGACGTTCCCGAGTCCGTTGCCCCTGGACCCATTTGGGGAGGGTGCTGTAAGAAGGCGTTTCTGCCCGCCGAAGCCCGGCGCGCTTGCTGCAGATCGGATGAGTTTATTAAATCTCCCTCTTCCTTTCCGCAGCATCCTTCTGAGAGACGACAGTTTCGCAGAAGGATACCGACGCGTCCCACAACTCCTCACTGCCAACCATAGTCTCGTCTACGGCCGGCAGTGACAGGTCACTGCCTATTTCAAAGATGAGGGCACGACGCGCGTCCTCCCAAGTGGCACACTCTACCAGCGTATGCCGCGTCGTGTCTTCCCGGCAGTCGACGCAGTGGTGACACCGGGCGTCTGGCTCCCTGTTTATGCGACAGGTGCTTTCCGAAGCAACCATCTGCATCACCCCAAATGACAGGGACCGTGCCTCCTCCCGAGCCAGCGCTCGATCGCTGGCCGGACCGTCTCAATGGTGTGCCATTCCGCCATCCGGACCTCACGGAGCTGAGATCGACGCAACTCCATATATCGTTGCATCGGCCCTTTGCACCGCGCCTTCGCTTCCTCGGGCCACCGTTACAGTGACGCGAGTACTATCGCCTACAGGTCCCAGGGCGGGGATCCGGCCAGTACACAAGCCGCCTCTTAGGAGATCGTGCGATACCCCCTGACGACTCTGACGGCCATCGCTCTCTGCGGCTTTCGAGAACAGCGATGCTGCCGGCCGATAGGTCAGCCACCCAGATCGGGGCCCCATACAGGACCATTGGTCACACGATCCCCACGTATTGCCGCCTACAGGTGGCGCTTGGGCCCCCCAGATTTGAAAGCAGCGTTGAGAGCGCACCAGCCACGCTCAACAACATAGGCGCCAGCCGCCGGAAGTGCGGGCCGAAATCCCACCATTTGTCAAGAATAAATCCCAGGTAATTCATGGTTGACTCAATAGCGATTTGAGCACCCGGCGCCCGCCGGTGGACATGAAAAACCATGGTCTCCGACATTTTGAGGTCCACCTCCAGGCACTGTATGCAGCTCACCACCTGTGAGACCGCAGCCATCGCCAGCAACGCTGCCTCCCTGACGTGTGTGAAGTTAGCATCTCACAAATTAACAACACATATAATGGCATCCCACATAGTTCTATAGTTCTTGATAAGTTTTAACAATAGTTCCGTCGATTTTACTATCAAAATTGCATTTTGAAAAAATGAGATGCTAACTTCGCAATACATATCATAGCATCTCATCGAATTTCTCAAAAAAACACCACATATAAGGGCATTACGCATAGTTCTACAGTTCTTAATGCGTTTTATCAATAGTTCCGTCGATTTTGCTATAACAATTTTGAATATCAGCATTTTGAAAAAATGAGATGCTAACTTCTCAATACATATCATAGCATCTCATCAAATTTCTCAAAAAAACCCCGCATTCCGCATAGTTCTACAGTTCTTGATGCGTTTTATCAATAGTTCCGTCGATTTTGCTATAAAAATTTTGCATATCAGCATTTTGAAAAAATGAGATGCTAACTTCTCAATACATATCATGGCATCTCATCAAATTTCTCAAATAAACACGTTATTTAAGGGCATCCCGCATAGTTCTATAGTTCTTGATGCGTTTTATCAATAGTTCTGTAAATTTTGCTATAAAAATTTTGCATATCAGCATTATGAAAAAATGAGATGCTAACTTCGCAATACTTATCATAGCATCTCATCGAATTTCTCAAAATTGACCTTGTTGTAGTTGGAAGCAAAAGAGTTCTGCATCCTAAACCTATTCTTTTGATAGTTCTGTCGGTTGAATCTAATTTAAATCCCTAAAAAAATATAAACGAAATATCCGAACAGTAGTGAGATCCTGAGGTATAACGGTCGTTCCAGGTCGTATCTTTATACAGCCCAGAAGTACCAGTTATACCTGGTTTTAACATTCGAACGATGAATCTAGGTCTCTCAAACAAGTCCCGAAAGAGTTTTAGTGTTTAAAACATCCACAATAATTATAAATCATTGTTATAAACAAAATATTCATACAGGAGTGAGATGCTAAGGTACAGCTGGGAGTTCTGGTTCGTATAAAACATTTGAACTATTAGGCTAGGATCTCCTCCGTTTCAAATAATAATAGGAATGGACTTTAAAAAGTATGCTGCCGAAAGCGAGAACTCTCACTCAAGTATCAGCAGTACATGGTTGAAGATTTAGGTTAGCTAAAATCAAGGAAATATACATGGTACGCAAAAAACAACAAAAAAAAATGTTAAGAGGTACTGAGGCCCAGCATCTTATTTAATTATATTACTTCTATAAATTGTCTTAATGGAAACATACAACAGAAAGCCACAACTCTCACCAAAGATTTCACAGAACCTGGTTGAAGATTTAGCTTAGCGAAAATCAAGGAAATGTACATTCTACGCAATAAAAAATGCAAAAAAAATGTTTATAGTTACTGAGTCCCGGCATCTCGTCGGATTCTAGTACTATTTTAAATAGACTTTACAAGAACATGCTACAGAAAGCCAGAACTCTCACTTAAGTATCTACTGAGCCTGGGCGAAAATTTTGTTGAGCAAAAATCAAGAAAATTTTCAGAGCTCATTACAAAAATTAAAAAAAAAAATGTTAGCAGGTACTGAGGCCCGGCATCTCATCGGTTTCTATAACAACTATAACTAGACTTTATAAAAACATGCTACAAAAAGCCAGAACTCTCACCAAAGATTTCACAGATCCTGGTTGAAGATTTAGTTTAGCGAAAATCAAGGAAATGTACATTCTACGCAATAAAAAATGTTTATAGTTACTGAGTCCCGGCATCTCGTCTGATTCTAGTACTATTTTAAATAGACTTTACAAGAACATGCTACATAAAGCCAGAACTCTCACTTAAGTATCTACTGAGCCTGTTCGAAAATTTTGTTGAGCAAAAATCAAGAAAATTTTCAGAGCTCATTAGAAAAATGTCAAAAAAAATGTTAGCAGGTACTGAGGCCCGGCATCTCATCTGTTTCTATAACAACTATAACTAGACTTTATAAAAACATGCTACAGAAAGCCAGAACTCTCACGAAAGATTTCACAGAGCCTGGTTGAAGATTTAGCTTAGCGAAAATCAAGGAAATGTACATTCTACGCAATAAAAAATGCAAATAAAAATGTTTATAGTTACTGAGTCCCGGCATCTCGTCGGAATCTAGTACTATTTTAAATAGACTTTACAAGAACATGCTACAGAAAGCCAGAACTCTCACTTAAGTATCTACTGAGCCTGGTCGAAAATTTTATTGAGCAAAAATCAAGAAAATTTTCAGAGCTCATTACAAAAATTTAAAAGAAAATGTTAGCAGGTACTGAGGGCCGGCATCTTATCGGTTTCTATAACTTCTATAACTAGACTTTATAAAAACATGCTACAAAAAGCCAGAACTCTCACCAAAGATTTCACAGAGCCTGGTTGAAGATTTAGCTTAGCGAAAATCAAGGAAATATACATTGCAGGCAAAAAAAAAAATTGTTAGCTGGTACTGAGGCCTTCTCATCGGTTTCTATAACGACTATAACTAGACTTTATAAAAACATGCTACAGAAAGCCAGAACTCTCGCTGAAGATTCCACAGAGCTTGGTTGAAGATTTAGCTTAGCGAAAATCAAGTAAATGTACATTCTACGCAATAAAAAAGTCAAAAAAAATGTTAAGAGGTACTGAGGCCAGGCATCTCATCGGTTTCTATAACTGCTATAACTAGACTTTACAAGAACATGCTACAGAAAGTCAGAACTCTCACTAAAGTATCTACTGACCCTGGTCGAAAATTTAGTTGAGCAAAAATCAAGAAAATTTTCAGAGCTCATTACAAAAATGTCAAAATAAATGTTAACAGGTACTGAGGCCCGGCATCTCATCGGTTTCTATAACAACTATAACTAGACTTTATAAAAACATGCTACAGAAAGCCAGAACTCCCGTTGAAGATTCCACAGAGCTTGGTTGAAGATTTAGCTTAGCGAAAATCAAGGAAATATACATTCTACGCAATAAAAAAGTAAAAAAAAATGTTAAGAGGTACTGAGGCCAGGCATCTCATCGGTTTCTATAATTGCTATAACTAGACTTTACAAGAACATGCTACAGAAAGTCAGAACTTTCACTAAAGTATCTACTGACCCTGGTCGAAAATTTAGTTGAGCAAAAATCAAGAAAATTTTCAGAGCTCATTAGAAAAATGTCAAAAAAAATGTTAACAGGTACTGAGGCCCGGCATCTCATCGGTTTCTATAAAAACTATAACTAGACTTTATAAAAACATGCTACAGAAAGCCAGAACTCTCACTGAAGATTCCACAGAGCTTGGTTGAAGATTTAGGTTAGCTAAAATCAAGGAAATATACATGGTACGCAAAAAATATTAACCAGGCTCTGTGAAATCTTTGGTGAGAGTTGTGGCTTTCTGTTCTATGTTTCAATTAAGACAATTTATAGAAGTAATATAATTCAATGAGATGCTGGGCCTCAGTACCTCTTAACATTTTTTTGAATTTTTTATTGCGTACAATGTATATTTCCTTGATTTTAGCTAACCTAAAACTTCAACCAAGCTCTGTGGAATCTTCAGTGAGAGTTCTGGCTTTTTGTAGGATGTTTTTGAAAAGTCTAGTTATAGTTGTTATAGAAACCGATGAGATGCCGGGCCTCAGTACCTGCTAACATTTTTTTTGACATTTTTCTAATGAGCTCTGAAAATTTTCTTGATTTTTGCTCAACTAAATTTTCGACCAGGCTCAGTAGATACTTAAGTGAGAGTTCTGACTTTCTGTAGCATGTTTTTGTAAATTCTAGTTAAACGAGTACTAGAATCCGATGAGATGCTGGGCCACAGTACATATTAACATTTTTTTTGAATTTTTTATTGCGTAGAATGTACATTTCCTTGATTTTCGCTAAGCTAAATTTTCATCCAGGCTCTGTGAAATCTTTGGTGAGAGTTGTGGCTTTCTGTTGTATGTTTCCATTAAGACAATTTATAGAAGTAATATAATTAAATAAGATGCTGGGCCTCAGTACCTCTTAACATTTTTTTTTGTTGTTTTTTGCGTACCATGTATATTTCCTTGATTTTAGCTAACCTAAATCTTCAACCATGTTCTGCTGATACTTGAGTGAGAGTTCTCGCTTTCGGCAGCATACTTTTTAAAGTCCATTCCTATTATTATTTGAAACGGAGGAGATCCTAGCCTAATAGTTCAAATGTTTTATACGAACCAGAACTCCCAGCTGTACCTTAGCATCTCACTCCTTTATGAATATTTTATTTATAACACAATTTTATTTATTTATTTTTTTTTATTTAGGGATTTAAATTAGATTCAACCGACAGAACTATCAAAAGAATAGGTTTAGGATGCAGAACTCTTTTGCTTCCAACTACAACAAGGTCAATTTTGAGAAATTCGATGAGATGCTATGATAAGTATTGCGAAGTTAGCATCTCATTTTTTCATAATGCTGATATGCAAAATTTTTATAGCAAAATTTACAGAACTATTGATAAAACGCATCAAGAACTATAGAACTATGCGGGATGCCCTTAAATAACGTGTTTATTTGAGAAATTTGATGAGATGCTATGATATGTATTGAGAAGTTAGCATCTCATTTTTTCAAAATGCTGATATGCAAAATTTTTATAGCAAAATCGACGGAACTATTGATAAAACGCATCAAGAACTGTAGAACTATGCGGAATGCCTTTATATGTGGGGTTTTTTGAGAAATTTGATGAGATGCTATGATATGTATTGAGAAGTTAGCATCTCATTTTTTCAAAATGCTGATATTCAAAATTGTTATAGCAAAATCGACGGAACTATTGATAAAACGCATTAAGAACTGTAGAACTATGCGTAATGCCCTTATATGTGGTGTTTTTTTGAGAAATTCGATGAGATGCTATGATATGTATTGCGAAGTTAGCATCTCATTTTTTCAAAATGCAATTTTGATAGTAAAATCGACGGAACTATTGTTAAAACTTATCAAGAACTATAGAACTATGTGGGATGCCATTATATGTGTTGTTAATTTGTGAGATGCTAACATTTGAGATGCTAACTTCACACACGTGCCTCCCTGAACGAACTCCCCCGGGCGGTGACCAGCGTATGTGCCACGTAACACGTCAGGTCTACGCCCGATTGGAGTTCGCCCCGCAGCACTCAGTCGTACCCGATGTTACACAGAGACGGGCCCAAGACCGAGCCCTGTGGAACACCGCACGACATGCGGTGCTGATTTACAACGCCATCAAATCCCATGTAGGTGACACACCTCTCCGCCAAATAAGCCTTACTACCCTACCTAATAAGTCATGCGCATTTTTCATTTACAATATATTTTTTTAAACATACCAAACCGCCATCTTCGCGCTGGATTTGAACTTAGCTGCCATATAATGAAATAAAGTACATGTCATGAGCTTTCATATGTCATAGGTTTCATCACTGTTGCACAACTTTTAAAAGTGGGCCCAGTGTTCATACAAAAGTGCCCATGGTCCTTTGCGACTGAAAAATATTTGCGCCTCGACTGAGACGTACGAAAAGCTTTAGTGTTAAATTTAATTGTATAAAAAAATCGCATTCGGATAAAAAGTTTAATTAAAAATAGTTTTGAAAAACGATTGTAACCAACTTTTGTTTCTAACAGCGATCTAGTTAAATTTTAGAACACAAAAGCTGCTATTGGGACTAACTATGATAGTGAGATAAATTCTATCGCAGACTTTTTTGTAGTTATTAATGAGTACTTTAATCATGTAGTACATTTTTATAATAAGTAAATGTAAGTAGCTAAGTACTTAAGTAAGTAGATAGCCTAGAGTACTAGTTTATTTAACGCGATTTAACATACTTTTTTCACCCTATCCACTTATTTATTTATTAATCCGGTTATTTTACTCGGTGCACAAAAAGGAAAGAACTAAATACTTATAAAAAACATACAAATTACATACTAGTAGGTATATAATTTCTTTTTATAGTCTTCCATTTCGGCGTTTCCTGGTAATCTGAAAAATATTATCTTTGCGTGCGTTATTGAAGAATTCAAGCAACCAAAAACAGCACAATATTTTCTATAATTACTGCTCTTTGCCATAATAATTAAATAATACTTAGTACTTATTTTAAACAAATATTCACAAATCGCACGTTTACTGCACGGTAAAGATTATACTGCTTATAAAACCATCAGACCACAGTTCGTCACTGCGGCGCGTTCGCGACTGGTAGTATATCGAGTGTGTACTGAGCTCGAGTCACGTAGGCATGCCTCGCGTTCCGACCGTTTGTATGAAGATAGAAAACTGTAGATAACTTTACCGTGCTTTAGACATTAAACAGATTAATTCACAAAGATTTATGTTAATGATTAATGGTAAACAACAAGAAAAAGGCTTCAACTTGTCCTATAATATAAATATATATAATATGAAGAGATTGCCAAAAATTCCTTCTGCCGATGATGTCATGAAATCAAATTAATGTCAGGAGATTGGCTTATTGTGTCAACACAGATTGCCAAGTTAAAGAAAAGAAATAAAAACTTGTCCTATAGATAGCCTATCTACACACAGGTTACCTAGCAGACCTTGGCTGCCCAGAGGCAGAAGACAAAGTTTAGTGATATTCTATAGGCAGAAATAAATAAAGAAAGAAAAAGATATCTCCCATGTCTGTCGCATATTGTACTGCTGATACAATATATTTTATTCTAGAGAATCAGGACATACCGGAACTCCATTTGAGTATAGCCAGCCACTCGTAGAAGCTGTTTCAAAATACAAAAGCTCCCAAAAGTTAAGGTATGCTTTCAATTTGTAAGCTATTCGAGTTGCAATGCAATTTATTATGGAAACGACAGGCAGTACATTCCGACGTCTTGGATTCGATGGAGACAAGTTGTTTTCCGTCTTTTTGACTACTTTTATAAACAAAATTTGGTTTTTAAATAGTATTAAGTAAATCTATACTAATTATATAAATGTGAAAATATATTTATATTTCTTTCCCCTTTTCACTTCTTAAATTTGGAACACAGGTAGGTTATCATGTCCTGGATTAGGACCCCTAGGGTAAATTTCACGCGGGTGATATCGCTGGCTTAAGCTAATCTATACATATAAAATGCTTTGTCCTGAATGACTGACTGACGGATCAACGCACAACCCAAACCGCTGAACGTAGAGACCTGAAACTTGTATTCTTTGTATGATGTAGGCATCCGATAAGAAAGGATTTGCCGTAATTCTACCCCTAAAAAAATCTAATTACTTCGGCTAATATTTTTGAAACATGGCACAAATAGTAATCTAAGTACATGATAAAGATTGACATTATTAGTTTTTTGAAACTACCCCCTCAAGTCAATTTAGGGGGTGTTGAAATATGTATGGCAGAATCTTATTTCATGGGTAACTAAACTTGAAACATTACACAAATATTAAAATAAATAAATTATAAAGGTTGTTATTATTAGTTTTTCAAAACTACCCCCAAAAGACGATTTAGGGGACGTTAAAGTTTTTTTTGAAAAATCTTATTATTAGGTTAATAAACTTGAAACTTGGCATAAATATCCAACTAAGTGAGCAAGAAAAGGTTGCAATTATTAGTTTTTCAAAAATACCCCCAAAAGTTGATTTATTTTTTTGAAGAATCTTACTTCTTGGGTTAATAAACTTGAAACTTGACACAAATATCAACCTAAGTAAACAATAATGGTTGTCATTATAAGTTTTTCGAACCTACCCCAAAATTCGATTTAGAGGGTGTTAAAGTTTTTTTGAAGAATCTTATTTATCTATATAAAAGCGAAAGGTCACTCATTCACCTATCACGAAATATCGAAAACTGCTTGACGTATAAAGATGGAATTTGGCAGGGAGGTAGTTTATAGTTAGTAGACGTCCGCTAATAACGGATTTTGCGACAGGGCTAGACTTCGTGGCTCTAAAGGCTCTCGCAAGTTTATATGAAAGCCCTTCATTTTTTTACCTACAATCTTGAAATTTGGCATGGAGGTAGTTTATAGTTAGTAAACGTCCACTAAGAACGGATTTTTCGACATGGCCGGATTTAGGGGGTCTAAGGGCTCTCGCAAGTTTGTATGAAGGTCCTTCATTTTTTGAGCTACTAACTTAAAATTTGGCAAGGAAGTAGTTTATAGTTAGTAGACGTCCGCTAAGAACGGATTTTGCGACAGGGCCGGCTTTAGGGGTTCTAAGGGCTCTCGTAAGTTTGTATGAAAGTCCTGCATTTTTTGTGCTACAGACTTGAAATTTGTCTTGGAAGTAGTTTAAAGTTAATAGATGTCAGCTAAGAACCGATTTTGCGACAGGGCCGGATAAAAGAGGTCTAAGGGCTCTCGCAAGTTTGCATGAAAGTCCGGATATTTTTTGTACTACCGTCCTGAAATTTAGCAAGTCAAGTTTATGAGTAGGAGACATAAGCTAAGTAAGAATTTTGTGATACTCTATATTTTTTTCTAATTGGTGCCTTAAAAAAATATAGTTAGTGTGATAGGCATCTTCTGTTGACTGAAATATAAAAATAGCGTTAAACATCATTAAACTTTATATCTTCATAACCACGCGGACGAAGTCGCGGGCAACAGCTAGTTTTTTTTATATTTACAAGTTAGATGACATTACAATTTCTGCATACTAATGAATTTTATTCTATCACCGAGTCTATAAAGTTAATAATATTTTACGCTACTGCAAAAAAAGAGAAAAATATCTCAAATAGGACTTTTCTTCTAGGAAATTGAAGAACTATCTCTTGCCCTTAGAAACCTTAGAGCAATATAGTATATTACTTGAATATTTAGGTTCATAATTATAGGCAAGATGAATTTTAATGGGAATAAATATAATGACCACCAAAAAAAACTTTGTGACGATAACCCCTAACCACCAAATCTAGTAATATACTGACAAAAATAGTAAATGATCACCAAATTTAGTAAATTGATCACCAAATTTTAATAGCAAATTATTGCGCTATTTAATGTTGTAAAATAGGTTAGGTTAGGTTAGAACTGTTACCAACCGCGCGCGAGCCGAGCGAGCAAAGCGAGCGGTGCCGCGGCAGCGGCCGGCGAGCGCTACTTCCAAGTTGCTCCCAGAAATTTTATAATCTTTTTGGTCATTGGTTTAATTTTGGTGATCATTTACTACTTTTGGTGATCATTTACTACTTTTGGGTTAACAATGATTTATTTGGAGTCATTTTGCCTAAACAGGATAGCGAGATGTTAAAACTTTGGTTATAATTTTACAATAAGATGCGGGTTTAATTTTGGTGATCATTTACTATTTTTGTCTGTTATATGTTACTATATCTGGTGGTAAGTTAAACATAAGCCAATTTTAATTGACTATTCAATGGGGGGACGGTTAAAGGAATCAAATTTTACTATGGGAGGAGCTCAGAAATATGATAAAAAACCGGCCAAGTGCGAGTCAGACTCGCGCACGAAGGGTTCCGTACCATTATCGCAAAAAACGGCAAAAAATCACGTTTGTTGTATGGGAGCCCACTTAAATATTTATATTATTCTATTTTTAGTATTTGTTGTTATAGCGGCAACAGAAATACATCATTAGTGAAAATTTCAACTGTCTAGCTATCACAGTTCATGACGGCCTGGTGACAGACGGACAGACAAACAGACGGACCGCGGAGTCTTAGAAATAGGGTCCCGTTTTTACCCTTTGGGTACGAAACCTTAAAAATTAAACAGTATTTAATTTCGGCATGTTCTCATATATCGCTAGATAAAATTTAAATAACCGTATTTTTTTTTACGATTACAGCTTGTGGTTTATTGCTAAAACTATTTGCTGCAAGGCAATAAATTAGGATTTTTACGCCCTGAAATATTTCCAAAGAATTAGGTAAGTTACCTTATAATCGTATCCCAATAGGTACTTAATTTAGGCATATAATATCTAAGTCTTCTCAAATTTCCAGATATTGCTTACAAGACACTTCGTCATAAAACTTAGTGGTAGAATAGTTTATCTTGATCAAAGTAACTCAACACGTGTAAGTACTAAAGCTCTCTTGTATCTAAGTCGGTTATATTGAGGTAAGTAATATGGCTTCTCTGATCTGTCTGTCGCTAAGGGATTCTGAAATGATATATGCTTTGAGGTTTAGATACGTTATAATTACTAATGTTAAAGCGGTATCTGTTAGTTAACCTAGAATATGAGATGTCTTGTTGGTAACTCGACGGATTCCTCACAAGATGAGATCGGTGTTTCTTTGCTGGCTACTCTGAAACACCAAAACTTTTAAAATAATGATGGCTGAAATCCCTGGTGGCCAAATATCTTATCTTGCCGCTTCTGACAGCACTGTGTCATTCTTGCTGACATATGTACTGTATTTATGTTTTGGTTGAAAAATATGTTGCATAAGCGTTAATATTTATTTATTTGTTACATTTCTACAGAAAACAACTCATAAGCCTTTTGGTTCTAATCATAATTCAAACTACAACTCAAAGCATTTATTTTAAATAAACTAACTAAAGGAGTTTTTTTATTGTCAAGGTCAGTAAAAAGTTGAAGCTAGTTACGCGTTCTAAAGCGTAGGAAGAAACGGAATTAAGATGTCAACGGAAAACAAGTTGACGCTTGTGTCAAGTGTTGATACACTTGAAGGTTGTTCACCTACTCGTGTGCCGGATCTTTTAAACAAAGTTTCAGTAAGCCTTTATACGCGCACATACCTACCTTCTAGGGATGTATTGGAGCCCATCAACATTTAAAAAGATTACCCTTCTTCTGGGGCCGCCGGGTAGAATGGGCAAAATGTATGGTTTACGGAAAAACAGTTTTACCGTTTTATTCTCTTCTAGGCGATTTTGTGCTCATTTTTAAATCGGCAACACATTAACATTGGCTGACTTGTTACTGAACCTGTGGTGACGGTAGTGCTAAAGGCTAAAAAATAACTATAAAGTTACCACAATCTCTATTAAAAAAGGGTATTTTTTAGTTGGAGCAGGTTTTATTTTGAAAATCATTCTGACATTGGGCCTCCATTAAAAACTTGCAGAGTCGAATGAGGAGATACAATTTCTTGGGAAAGAACCATATTTGCGGAAGCGAAGTTCCTTGTACCTACATACACCATCAACCACAGTTTCCCAAAAATAACATCGGCAAGTATTCTGGGTTACAAAAAGGTAAAAAAGATAACGCGAGATATTTGAGCGTTATCGGCATAATGTTGAGCCTTTCAAAGATATCATTATATTATTGAAACGTGGGGAGTTACCTTATACTTTCTGAAAGTGGATTCACATCGCGTTATTGAAATAGCTAAGTAGACTGCCGCTGGTGCTCATGGCTATGCAAGATGCTTGTTTGAATATTTTCTTTTATTAATATTATTTTGAATATTTTTTTCTTAATATACAGGGTGTCCCAGAAATCGACGTCAAGCCGTAAATGGGTGATAGACCAAGTTATAAAAGTTCTCAGAAAAATACGAAAAAAAATCTATCTCATGTTTTTAAAAATTTATGGTCACTTTAAAAATTTACTAAAAAAATCAATCCCTGTAATGGTTCTTTAACTCCAATTGCTACAAATCCCATAATTTATCTAATTTTTTTATTATTATGTAATCTTGAATAATGCTTGTGTAGATTTTTGCCTAAAATTCAAATCCAACTCCTCCTACTTGGAAGAAAATTAAACTTTTTCAAAACCAAATTATTCAAATTTACTATTTCGCCCAACTTTAACTGACTGTACTGAAAAAAAAATGTACTACGCTAGTTTGGCAAGTAACATGAAAAATTGGCGCATTTAATAAGGATTCAAAAATGGTGTAACACTTGCTAGATTACGTTTTCAATAATTGGTCAAAAAAACAATAGAGAATTTAGCCGAGCTGCGGGAAAGAATAACGGAAGCCGTTGTCTTTGTAAATAGGGGAAGATTTGCCCGGAAAATAACCAGATCTTTTTTAAGAAGATGTCGTGCTTGCATTGCCGTCGAAGGAAGGCAGTTTGAACATTTATTGTAATAAAAAAAAATTAAATCTGATAATTTGTTTTTTTTTTCTAAGATGAGAAAACTGGTCCTGACTTAAAGTAAAAAGGTTGAGTCACTATCATAACTTTGCTCTTAAATTACGTAAAATTTCGATTTCTTATCTCGCTCACACTTCGTAAAATGACTCTCTCCGTCTAGTGACTCAACCTTTTTACTTTAAGTCAGGACCAGTTTTCTCATCTTAGAAAAAAAAAACAAATTATCAGATTTAATTTTTTTTTATTACAATAAATGTTCAAACTGCCTTCCTTCGACGGCAATGCAAGCACGACATCTTCTTAAAAAAGATCTGGTTATTTTCCGGGCAAATCTTCCCCTATTTACAAAGACAACGGCTTCCGTTATTCTTTCCCGCAGCTCGGCTAAATTCTCTATTGTTTTTTTGACCAATTATTGAAAACGTAATCTAGCAAGTGTTACACCATTTTTGAATCCTTATTAAATGCGCCAATTTTTCATGTTACTTGCCAAACTAGCGTAGTACATTTTTTTTTCAGTACAGTCAGTTAAAGTTGGGCGAAATAGTAAATTTGAATAATTTGGTTTTGAAAAAGTTAAATTTTCTTCCAAGTAGGAGGAGTTGGCTTTGAATTTTAGGCAAAAATCTACACAAGCATTATTCAAGATTACATAATAATAAAAAAATTAGATAAATTATGGGATTTGTAGCAATTGGAGTTAAAGAACCATTACAGGGATTGATTTTTTTAGTAAATTTTTAAAGTGACCATAAATTTTTAAAAACATGAGATAGATTTTTTTCGTATTTTTCTGAGAACTTTTATAACTTGGTCTATCACCCATTTACGGCTTGACGTCGATTTCTGGGACACCCTGTATAATTTCTTCCTTTAATATGAAATCAATTTCCTTTGGCTGATCACTTTTCCTCGCTTTTCAAAGAAAAAATTACTTGAGAATTTACTTTATCTGATGAGACAAAGAAAATAAATTTTATTGAAATAAGGCCACTCTATATCATGGCGAAATGTATGATTCAGGTAGGAGAGGTAACGAAAACGAAAACACGGGAAGAAGTTCAAAATAAAATTGTTAATAATTTTGGGAGCGCCATGATTGTGGGAATGCAATGATTTTGGGAATAAATGTGTTCAAACCATACATGTTTTCTTAATTGGCATAGGTAGGTACGTTAAATTTATCGCAGTCTACGACTAATGGCCCAGGAAAATGACCTTTATTATATCTTAGAGACATAATTATTATTAATAATTTTAATTTTATTATTTTAATTTGATTTTATAATTTAAATTTGATTTTATAATTAATTTTAAGAAAATGATTTAATTTTATGTATGTCGGGTTTAGTCAATAGTACGGACGTCAAAACAAATCGCAAGCACGCCATCTGGCGGCAAAGCAAAAACAACTACGCATTGGCATGCTTTTTATAAGCGGTTGCGTGGTGGGGAAGAAGGCAGTTGAGTACTGACAGCCGTAGAGCTAACACGTCGTAGAATCAGTGTCGATCCGTAATATTAGTAAGCAAGAATGTAACTTGTGTCTATTTGAATATACTCAGTGTATCGAATAATTTGTGTGGTTTCATTTTCACGATTGTACCCACCGACCTGTCCGCACACGATGTCTTAACCTAAAGGAATACATCCTGACTTGCCAGATGGTTTACATCTATCGGCCAACCTTGATGCGACATATATATTATTTAATACATTATATTTATACGTAATATAATTGAGTGGGTTTTTTTTTTTTTTTCGAATGTACAACATAATAATCTAATTGGATTGAAATAAATGACATTCGAATTTACTTAGGGAATTGGCAATTTATGATTGAACCGTGATAATTACGTTTCACTTAAAATAAAAGTTTAAATAAACTTTATGTTATTACTTTTATAAACACATTAACGATTTGCTAAAACCTTTGGGCATGCAGACGACAGCACTGTTGCTGAGAGATACTTGTCCAACGCTTGTGCTACCGGGCCTCAAAACCAGTCTCTCCGGGAGGCCATGGTGGAGCGCTTGAATCTGTCCTTGCAGGCAGTCTCCAAATGGGGCGATGCCAATCTGAGTTAATGCTGCTAAAACCCAGGCTTGTCTTTTTTCTGCTAAAAAGAGCCAATTTCACCCGGCTCCAACTTTCCGAGATGCAACAGTGCCAATAACTGACCATCTTGAGCTTCTTGGTCGTCGTTACGTTGACAATGACTCTCAATTTTTGCCCATACATTGAAGCAAAGACTCAGCTGGCTGCCCGGGAGTCTTTAAGTCAAGAGTGAATAGGTTTATTCTAGGCAAGTGTGCTTTATCGTCGACCACATCATCACTTAGCATCAGGTGAGATAGTCATCAAACGCAAGCCTATCAATAATATAAAAAAAGGATAGTTTATAATTTTTGTTTTGGCAGGAGTCAATCTTGGGTAAAGTCTATTGATTGAAAGCCCGACTACCGAGGATGAGCTATCTCTATATCAAAAATCTCCCTGTAATCATATGGAACTCGAACATTATCAGTAACATGTGCATATATATGCCAACTCTTTCGGGAACACAGGTGTGATTACTATATTAAAGAGAATTTGCTACCAATCTGGCATCTCGTTTAAAATATCAAACGATGCATCTGACATATAATAGAAGCTAGGCATTTTATCGATGGACTGAGTTCACTAACAAGCTATCAATTGTAGGTTTCAGTGTTGCGTAGAAACGTGAAAATATAACGATGTATCGGAAAATATAGTACCTATTATATTGATAGTACCAGATGTTCGCTCTGTTAAAAGCAATGGAACCTACTCATCGGATATATAGAAATATTATTTATACAGGAAAAGGTACTTTTCTAAAGTCACGTCCTCTGATAAGTATCATGTCCCCGAATTTCCAAATTTATGTTAACAATAACACATAACCCGGATGTGCTGCGTCACCTGAAGCTGTGCGTGCCAGATCGGTACGTGTGGAGGCGGCGGCGGCCGCCACTGCTGGCCGTGCCTGCTGCTAGAACCAATCTATTGGCAAAAACACCTCTCACCCGCACAATCTGTGTTCTCAACGAATTGGTTTGTTGAACCAACTTTTTTTTTGTAATAAATAGAAAGATCATATATAAGTTTTCATACAAAACTATTTTTAGTTTTTTTTTTTTCGTTGTAATTACAAAGTAAAATCCAATCGAAAATATTTTTTTGAATCCAGTACCGAAAACACCCCGACAGTTTTCTGAACAAAGCCGAGCCCGTGTGACGTCACAACGTTCATTTCTACTCATTGTGGCACACAGCATATACGGTGTTTTGACTTATAACCAATTCCATCTTGTTATTATCGTCAATATATTGATGAATATCGAATACATTGATCATAAATATCGAACCTTAAAAGTTATCGTGCTTGCTTCGCATCATTATGTACGAATATTACAAATAACTCCCCATTATTATGTGATTCGCGCAATACCCAACCTAGCAAACTGTATTAAAGTTTTGAGAAATGTTCTATGTCTAACTGGATTCCAATTAGAATATGTTAATTATGTTGTTATCTTGTTCTAATTTAGTATTAGATTCTGATTAATTTCTTAATTTGATCATTAAAGATTGACAAAAGTGAATTTTTAAGGGATCTTTCGAGCAAAGTTGACATTTTTGTATAATTACGTAACTTGAAAACATGATTTTTTGTTTATGGAGATATATTCATTATTTTAATTTTAAATGACGGATATAGGCGTGAAACTAATATTTCTGTTTGAATTGTGAAAATCGGTCGACGCATTTAAGAGATATTTGAAAATGTACCGAATTAATATTTTCACGTTTTTGTTCTACAAAGTTTTTTGGTGTTTGTAATTATGTTATATAGATATTTGTGTTTAATATTATAAAGGGATATGCAAATAATGAAAAATACCGAAAATTTTAAGGATGTTATGCAAAAATAAATAAAAATAAAGGGTCCACAGATTTCGGGTTGTTTATTATTTAGTGGTACCTATGAAGTTTTTTGATATCTAAAGTCGAAGTTGCGCGCCAATCGTGTTTGTTAGCTTTTTATTTTACACGAATATCACCTACCCATATGTAAAAACAATTACATTATGACAATTATGTATCTAAATGTATTGTGTAAACAACAATGACAAACACCGGTCGCGGTCCACTTACACGTAATATTCATTACGACTAAATAGTCGTAATGAATATTACGTTATTTACTTATGCTCAATTTTTCCAAATCGTCCATCAGATGGATATTTTATCGAAATTAGCCTTTATGAATCCTTTATCACACATGTCTAAATAAAATTTGCTGTTATAAATAATATTTTTGCACTAATTTTCGGATATTTTTAGTCAATTCACGTGACACTAACTGAAATACTAGGTACTATAGTGAAATTCCTTGAACGTTATGACGTCACCAACATGGCGACCAATCATGGCCCGTTCGTAGAAAGGTGGTTCATTTTAAAATTTTATCGATTTTCAATTGCTTATAATAAATTGAAAAAAATATTCTTGAGATTTTGTCAACGACAATATAATTTATGATATGTAAAGTTTCAAAATAAATTTTAGAAATCGTATTTTTTTTTAAATTCAACAACCCAATTACATGAGAGGCTGGACATATTTTCGTGCAATTGGAGTGAATTCGCAAGAGTTTTGTTGAATTTTGTTAGTTATAATTAAAATTTAGATAAGTATGTTAAGTTTAGTTAAGTTATAATAAAACTTTTTTTATTTTATATTAGTTTAGATGATTTTAATATTGTTAGAAGTTTAGGTTTATATTATTATAATATTTAATTATATTTAAGTAAAGTCTAATTTTAGATTAAGATTTTAACCATTCTATTGTATTGGGTTCAACCTGTAAGATAGTGTGTGTAAGTTAAATAAATAAAATAAATAATGGGCTTTCAGAATTAAGCTTGCAAAATGTACCTACATTTTTTTCTGAGAGTTACGTAAATTATGCCGTCAAATCCAGTTATATTTTTATATTATCAATACCAAACTAAAAACTGTGAAGGAAATCAGCGTGAAGAATTCGGCATGCCCTAGAATTAAAAAAATTAAGACATCTGAGATCCACCGCCCTAGGCACGCGTGGTGGATTAAAGCCCGTTCCCCCTCTCACAGAGAGGAGGCCTGTGTCCCAGCAGTGGGAAAATTAAAAGCCTTATGATGATGGCGATGAATACAACACATATTATTTATTACCTACTAGCTTGTGCTCGCCGCTTTACCTGCGTAAAAAGTATTTTATTTTCCCAAGCGAATCACAGTGATAAAGAGTATCCTACCTATTGGTGGAAGTGTTTTGTGTTCCTATTAGTGGCCTCTAATTACAGTATTTAACAACAAAAAAAAAAAAAAAGTATTTAATAAGTTAGATATACTTTCTTATCAAGGCTTTTACAAGAACAAAATGGAATCGTCCAATATGTTTTACAAAAAAAAAAACAATCAAAGCTACCCATGACCTAATCAACTTTTGGTCCCAGTCCAAACTCTTGGAGCAAAACTTAACAGAGCAGATCTTAATACGATCATAAAATTTTATTAGACCAAAAAAACAAATGGTCTAGACTGGACAATAGTGCTTTAAAACTACAATAAGCCTAAATGTCTGCGTTTTTCTTAAATGGTTTTTGGCATACACTGAGGAAAACTGTAACTTGCCTGAAATTGCAACCACTGCTTTACAGATTTGATGGTGAAATATGTTTGCTCCCAAAATTAAATTAAATAAAATAGCTCTTGGGTAAATAATAATCGCTGCTGGGTCGATCTTCGAGGTTAATCAATGCTTGCCGACGTTGAATCGCGGATGGATGCCCAGATGATAAGGTGTTAAAAAATTAACTATAATAATTTCGTTAGGATACTCGGTATCGATAAACAAAAAGATTACATACTAAAAAAAACAACCTACCTACGAACACTATCTACGTATTCACGTACGTATTGAGTCTGTGTTACGAGTCGCTAAGCGGCTGAATGCCTGGGCGTTGTATGGTACGCAAAATCATTAACGCGTAATACAAATACTTCAAGCATATCTTTGGTACGGTTGCTTTTTTTTAATTTTTCTGCGTGATTATTTTTTAAATATTATATTACACTACTCCTTAAATTTCATAGAGTTAATTTATTAACACCTTATATACAAAGACTCTATCGTACTTCGAAAAACACGTTCACGTTAAGCACGTGGTCTCAAATGGTAAATTTGACAGACATCACACATCTGTGACAGTTGTAACGTGAAGTTAGGAGCCTGAAATAGGACACCAGTCTTTCCAAGCACGGGGTATCGTGTTAGACTTTGAGTGGATTGTGGTAGCCAGATAGGCAGTTGCTCCTTCTAAAATACTGGTATTGAGCTACATCCGATTAGACTGGAAGTCAACCCCAATATGGTTGGGAAAAGGTTAGGCAGATTCATTGAAACTAACTAACCTAGCCACTGCATTTAACTTTTATGATAGTCCATTTTTGTTGCCAATGTAAAATTAAATAAAAGCTGGTGAAATTCTGTTAAAAATTTAACACCGGGAGAGTAGGCCTGAGGTCATGAGAGTATTAATAAATACCCTTTCCGGAAAGGGTATTAATTCATGTAAATTCAATGAAATGGGAACACATCTCGTTTGCAATAAAAGAGCTTACACGAGTGATGGTACTAAGTATTCATACTTTTTACTTGGTACAAGTACCTACTTTACATGATTTACTTGTTAAAAGTAGGTACCTAAATACATATTTGACATCATTGTAAAGTGGTTTTTTTTTTAGAATTACTGGGGTTGAAATTGCAGCCTTCTTGTAAGTCAATAAACTTTAGCATGAGAAGTTCTCATACTTTTATCATAAAAATAGATATTGACAAATTCATCATTTCGATAATTACAAGTTACTTCTGTTATTCTTGTTTTAAATAATAAAACATTTAAACCACAATTCCATAGACCTGTGGTTAAGGGATGTTACCCAATGAATTGCCCCAGCAAATAAAAGATTTAGTGCACTCATGTTGGGGAAGGTTTACAGAGCGAAAACACATGGAATATCGTTAAGCATATTGTAATAGGAAGGTATAAGATCAAGTATAGTAAAACATGGACAACCATACAAAAGACAGTACAAAGCTATATTCTATAGCTCGTTCAAACTAGACAGTTCTCTATCTAGCCAGTGGCTAGTGTTAGTACATGAAGGTGATATATCTTCAACACACCCCCTTCAACTTATGTACGATACAATCTATAAAAATAAACGTGTCTTTACTTTCGCACACACAATCCTAAAGCACTTGTTAGTAATTCGTGTCTTACGCGAGGTAAAGGTTTGGTGAGGACATCTGCCAACATCTTATCAGTTGACAAATATTCCAACGTTATGTTTTTATTGTCACGTAGCACATCCCTTATAAAGAAATGTCTAATGTCAATGTGCTTACTTTTCGCATGATGTACACCGTGATCCTCAGCAAGGCAAATAGCACTTAAATTATCAGCATGCATTCTTACCTTACAGAGTTGATGTAAACCTAGTTCTTTCAACAGGCTATTCAAATACATAGCTTCTTTCATAGCTTCTGCCAAAACTTACAAACTCAGCCTCACAAGTAGAAGTCGCAACGATGCGTTGCTTGTGTGAAGACCATGATATGCTTGCTCCACCTAGAACGAATAAATAACCCGTAAATGATCGTCTATCGATAACGCAGTTACCCCAATCTGCATCCGCAAACCCTTGTATGCATAACCCTGTCGGCTTAAAAGCCAAACCGTGAGTTATCGTACCTTTAAAGTATCGAAAAACTCGCTTCGCAGCCCTCCAATGAGTTTCCTGCTGGTTTTCCGCAAACTGCGCAAGTTTTGCAGTAGCGTTAGCGACATCAGGTCCTCTTGCTACACTTAAATACATGAGCGCTCCAATTAGTTCTCTATGTGGAAATTGTTACTAGACTTCTTATTTCTGAAAGAATCGCTTCTTCCCATTTGACCTTTTTGTCAGATGACAAAGCTTCCTTTAACGTGATTTCAATAGCTCCAGCAAAATCATCAGTGTCGACGTATTCTTCCGCCGATGAATCATTGTCGCTATTCTCTCTTATCTAAATCATATTATAGATTTTACGAGGGCGGCCAACTTGTCCTCTCTGAATCCTTGGCCTTCCAAGACCTCTTTTAAATATAATGTTTCTATGACTAATTTCAGTAGATTCCGTATTTTCTGTACTTTCTTCATTAATCACTGGCACATTCGGTTGAATATTTAAAGGAATTTCTTCTCTTGAAGGCTCATCATTAAATGACACATCCGACTGTTCTTTAGTTTGGATTTCTATATCCACAGTCTTCCTCACAATACTTTTTTCACATTGTGGTTCAATTAGTGATTCATTTGAGACCTTACACTCAATTTCAGTTAGCTTTCCTTCCTGAAATTTTACATCTCTCGACACTACGATTCTTCTACTATCAGGTATCCATATTTTATAGCCTTTAGCATCAGCTGGATAACCCACAAAAATGCCAAGTGAACTACGTGCTGCAAACTTATCCTTACCTGGTTCCTTTTCCAAGACATGTACTTTGGTGCCAAACGTTTTTAAATATTTGACATTCACAGGTCTCTCAAACCATTTTTCGTATGGAATTTCACCTTTGAGACTGCTCGTTGGACACCTATTACGCAAATAGCATGCAGTAGCTACAGCTTCTGCCCAAAAACTTGGTGATATACCTGACGATAAGATCATGCACCTTGCCATCTCAATTAACGTACGGTTCATCCGTTCAGCGATGCCGTTACTTTGAGGTGAGTATGGCGTCGTAAAACGTCTCTTAATGCCTTCATTTTCTAAATATTCATCGAATAATTTATTTTTGTATTCAGTTCCGTTATCCGTATGTAAATATTTAATTTTTCTTCCTGTCAAATTTTCGACATGACATTTAAAAATCTTGAATTTTGACAAAACGTCACTTTTATTTTTCAGCATAAAAACTTCACACCAACGAGTACAATCGTCAATAAAAGTGATAAAGTATTTATTTCCGCCATTTGATTGAACTCTCATTGGACCGACCACATCAGAATATATTATTTGCAACTTCTCATTGCAGCGTGAATTGGATTTCTCAAAAGGCAACGACACCATTTTTCCTTTAGCACACACATCACAATCATGCAAGTTACTATCGATCTTTATCGGATCAATATCTGATTTCTTTAGTAATTTCATAAGATCCCTAGCATTCAGATGTCCCATACGCTCATGCCATCTATACAAATCAACACTTTCATTACATACCACAGACGCTGAAGCGTCCTGCTCCCTCAAGTAATATAAATCGCCTCGCCGATCAGCGGTCAGTTTTATCTCACCTTTTTTAACTGCATAGGCTACGTCACGCTTGAATGTGACTTCACAACCTCGTTCAGTAAGCTGGGCGATAGAAATTAAATTACTACGTAAATCGGGAACCAATAGGGTATTTTCAAATTGAATTTTACGCGTTCGATCATCATTGCATGCTAATAACTTAACTGTACCTTTACCTTGCACGGTTGTCAAAGAATCTGTGGCTAATTTTAATTTTTGACTCGCAGGGAGTACCTCAGCAAACCTTTCCGCGTCATTGCACATGTGAGAAGTGCAACCACTATCAAAGATCCATTCCTGACGGTGCTTCGCACCAACAGCGATGCGACAGTCATCTGAAACATGATATATGGTTAAGGCTTCACAACTTTCATGACTAGTGCATGACTCCACACATCGGGTTTCTAGAGTCTTCTCCCTTTTTTTTGTGCATTCCGATGCCTTATGGCCAAAGTTGTGACACTTAAAACATTTGAACTTAAATGTTTTTCCAGTAATTTTCTTCGAATGTTTGTCCAAATACATGGCGCCTTCTATTTTGTCAACTTGAGCGTTTCCTCTTGAACTATCCTCTTCGATGATTTTAACTCTTAGTTGCTCTGGCTTTGGGAGCTCATCTCTAGACTCTATAGCACATCTAAAATTTTCATAGCTTCCCGGCAGACTATACAGCAGCATAATCGTTAACAAGTCATCATGGATTTTAATATTCATTTCTTCCAGTTTGTCGACGGCTTCGAAAAAGGAATCAAGGTGCTCACATACCTTTTGGTTTTCACTCATCCTTTGTAACATGAGCCTTTTCATTAAATTCGCTTTCTTTGCAGGTCCTCTTGATGCAAACAAGCTCTCTAATTTTAACCATACCTCTCGTGCAGTCTCCATCCTTTTTACATGACGAACCACACTTGGATCTAATGCTAATATCAACTCAGACTTCGCTTTTCTGTCAGCCTTCTCCCATGCCAATATAGCAGCATCCGTAGTAGGTTTTAGCTTTTCGCCACTCACATACTCCCAGAAGTCATTTTTTATCAACAATGCTTCTACCTGTACCTTCCAACTATCGTAGTTTTCCTTCGTCAATAATTCTATTCGTACATTCATTTTTCTTCCGACATGTACTTTATATTTTTACAATTTCGAATTATTTTCACAACGTACACAATACACTTTACTGCTCTGGGCCCATAACCTTTGTTGGGGAAGGTTTACAGAGCGAAAACACATGGAATATCGTTAAGCATATTGTAATAGGAAGGTATAAGATCAAGTATAGTAAAACATGGACAACCATACAAAAGACAGTACAAAGCTATATTCTATAGCTCGTTCAAACTAGACAGTTCTCTATCTAGCCAGTGGCTAGTGTTAGTACATGAAGGTGATATATCTTCAACAACTCAAGTAAAGGCGATTCTACACAATTACTAAAACACTACGTGCTCTCCCGAAAAACTTGAGCCATCTTATTTGAGCAAATTTTGTTACGTAGAACGCCAGCACAAAAATCCTTTTTCACATATTGTTATTTAATAAGGAAAGAGAAAGAATGTGACAGCTAATATAGTCATATTTATTTATTCAACTAGCTGTTGCCTGCGAATTTGCCCGCGTCAAACTCGTAACTTTTTTTTTATTGTTATTTTTCGGAATAAAAACTAGCTTATATTACTCCTTATAACATCAATGATGATTATCCACCAAAGAAAGCCTCATCAAAATCAGTCCAGCCATTTCAGAGATTACCCGGAACAAACAGACCGACAGACATGTTTTTATTAATACCGTATATACTTTCACACGCATGCAATAAAACGTTGCTATCTTGATATTACATACAGAAACTTCAATTTTATTTATTTGTTTAGATATAGATAAAACTTTGTGCACAAGTAAAAATCGTTGTTCAAAGCTTGACTTAATCCCTTAGTCATATTTTACTAGGCGCGTGATGTTGGCAGAGGTATTTTCAGCCAGAATTTTTATTTACCTAAATGTTTAAATAGATTTAAATAAAAATTTAAATGTCTCAATTTTATTATGAAAACGGATTAGATTATTTTTTTGACTTCGAGAATCTTTTTTGATAAAAATGCGTTTCGTATCGCAAGAAATTCTGAGCAAGATTAGAGTTTTTGAACTGGGTTATCTTTTTGAGTTTTATGTTCAGCTTATCGCAAAACTCAACAAGATTTATAACAGAAGTTGCATAGAAAAATGTAAAAGATAGAATATTTAAAGTAGCTGTACCTATATATATTTTTATTGTAGAGAGACAGCATTTTTCCAATAATAATCTGTAACAACCTAGGGCCCACCCCACCCCCTACACAAAAAAAAGCATCACAATAACGAAAAACATCTATAGAAAAAAAAAACGGAAGCTAACCACAGACTGCATAATATTCATGCGATGCACCAACCAGCCATTTTCACGATGGCAACTCTATTGTTTCTGGTTTTTAATTAAGAGCCTTCAGATGAAGCATCGTGGCCACAGACTTTATAGAATTGAAAAGAAAGAAAAAAAAGTATTTATAAGAGCTTATTTGTCTTTGTTCGGCGAATAGGGATTTCGCTGTAGTTTATGGTTAGCTGTGCTAGAGTTACTTTAGACAAGGGATTATGCATTCATGTTCAATGTGCTCGTAGTCTGTGTAAATTTAGTTTTGCACATCGGAGTACATTTTAGATGTGAGAACGCTTTAATTAAGTGCAGTTCGGGGATGTCGGGTGCACTAAATTTAGGCAAGATCTTGACGGTAAACTATTAAATACAAGGTGTCAAAGACAAAGATATTTTATTTCAACTAGTCCAAGCGGCACTTTTGAACATTACATAAAAAATATTCTACCGTGCATTCGGAAAGTAGCTTGTTATGGAGAAGAATGCACAAGAAACTCCATACATATTCTTTAAAAAAAAAAAAAGTTTTTTTTATAATATTTAGGAACATAGGTACAATGTACGTACATTATAAAATTCATACATGTGAGGACAATGCACCCTGAATAGCACTACACACTATACCACCTACAGGCATAAAGTATTTAAAGTACTCTCACACATATACTGTGCAGTTATATAATAGATACTAGAAAAACATTAACATCCGAAGCAGTTAAGTTATGACCAATCCCAACCGACGGCGTCCGTTCACGAACATGACGCATGAATTGGCACCACCCAGCTAAACCATCATGAAGGGAACCGGATGATCCAACACACGCACCACCATCAGAGAGACATTTGAGAGAACTCAACAGCCAGGGCACACACAAGTCAAAGAACGACACATAGGTACAGTAAATGGTAGATTTACAGTTGGGAACATAGTACATAGCTGTGCAGTTATATAATACTAAGGAAATTGAGTTTATCAAATATATTCATAAAGTCTTCAGTAGTTCCAACAATACCTCAAAACAACAATGTTCTGTATAATCGTGCTTGTTAGTAATCCTAAGCTTTCTACTACTTTTTCTGTTTCTATCCGTGAGAACCTGTAATTGGCTCTATGTCTCATATACAATTGTTATCCATCTGTTATAGCTGTTGGTTCTCCTAGTATTAAAAAAATAAATAAATATCACTTGTTATTGCGCCCTAGTGGTTGTGGATTGTGGAGCAGGACTAGCATTGAGCCAAGCATTTTTATCAGTGATGTAATCCCCCAACTTATAATATGCCAGCCTACATAGTGTGCGTTTTATACAGGTTTTAAACTTCGTCTCATTCAGTTCAAGAATGTGGGGAGGAATTTTATTATAACATTTTGTACAGTACCCCATGAAAGATGAGGCTACTTTAGCCAGTCTGAAACCTGGTTGAACTAATTAGTCCCTATTTCTAGTAATGTAATTATGTCTGTCGCCGTTGATACTAAAAAGATGTAAATTCTTTCTCACGTTCATGATGTTTTTCTAAATATATTGACAAGGAACCGTCATGATGTTAATGCCCTTAGAGAATCGCGCCGGCGAAGATTTAATATCGCTCTGATGGCTCGTGTTTCCTATGTCTCAGTTTCTTTTTAAATTATCTTGGTCAGATCGAATGAATGTAAACTATGTAAAATAGGCCTAGTTTCTGAATTGAGAATTTGAAGTTAAGAACGTGTCAAACCCTACTTTAATGCTAAAAAATAGTATGTATACATTCAACATAATATTCTTAATTTTGAGTTCGGGCGTAAATTACTTTAATTATGTCTTAAATACGAGTAAATTGCAATAAAATTACTTTCACGAGTAGTAATACTTACTTTAAGTGGCTTTAAGTCCGCCTGTGCGCTTTTTCAGTTACGGAAAATTTAAACAAAAAATCATTATTTATATACTGAGCTTAAATTAGGCTCTAATTATCCTTTATGGCGTTATGTATTCTGTGTATCTTCAGGGTCCTTATAAGAGTGCCGTATGCAAGTAGATAGGTATTATTGCCAACAGTTTCAAACACAACACAAATTAGATCTGAAGCACAATATTTTGTCTACTGAGCCCGCTCTTTATGTCATAATGGCAAAAAGAGCGGGCTCCGTAGATGCTGAACAGTATACAGCATGGCTATTACGCTGGTCAACGCTGATTAAAAATCGCCTCCTTTAGATGGCCATAATTTATGTTAAAACTGCTCTATATAAATTATTAAGGTATGCACAAATTTAAAAAACAATTTGCGGCCAAGCATTATCCTGATCCAAAACGAGGCCGATACTGATAAAGGGACAAATGGTACCACATTTTCGACACGTTTTTCGTACGAGGTCCCAAACATGGTCCTGGTGGTAACGTCCGTGACTTAAGGTTGCACTAGTCGATATTTCTTCCATACAAACGTAGTCTGGTGATTACTCCACTTTTTGACGATGTATGTTCAAAATAAAAAATGATATTAATTTGTCATTATCTAGCCCTGAACGGAAAAAAAGAAAATAAAAAAAAAATATGAGCGTCGAAAGTTCCATAATTCAACACTAATTTTAATGCATCTTTGGGCGGAAATAAATACCATAAGAAGAAGGCAAATTGCAAAACAGCCACCATACAGGGATAGATTAGTAGTTCAAAATGTAAATAATTGTATTCTGAAAATATAAATTTAGTTGTTTTTTTATGATATCCATACTCCCAAAGGTCTGTTTACAAAATTTCGCGCGCTCGTTTTCGTCCTAAATCATCGTCCACTTCGCAAAAAATTTGCAAAAGTGCTAATTCGTACGCGAATTGACTTCTTACTGTTCATTACAGCATCTATCTCTTTCGCACGTGTTGTCGGATGAGATAGCATGCATTTTAACCCCGCGCACAAAATAGTTCGTGCGGTCGACTAGGGCTACCTTAAGAGTTACTCAGGCAGGCCTTTAATTTGTACTATACACTTTATCACAACTGCTTTTAAAATGGCGAAGGAAAACATTATGAGTAAATCAAGTCCTATAATCAACAATTCGAAGAAAATGTGACGTCTATCAATCTACATTGGGCCTGCATGATATGCCACCACCTCCTTAGAATTTGAAGTCTGTAAAAAGCTGATAATTATTATTAAAATAAGTTGCATTTAATATTCACATAATAACGAGTTACATAACACATCCACAGACCCAAAATATTCACACCTCGAACACCAGGCAGCGTGCCAATCAGATTTCTAGTAACCCAACATTTACTCTGAAAATGGGCAGCGACCAGCAATTCAGCCATGAATTCAAATTCAGCCAATCTAACTAGTTTTCAAATGTACTCACATATAGGAACCCTCCAACAAGTTAAATAGACTTGATATTTGAGTTCCCGGAATATTACTACCAACCTAACCCGAGTATATTTCGTGGTCTGTATTGACATAGGTCAAAACTGGACCTAATATAGTATAGACCAGCTTTATTTCGATGGTATGAAGGAAATTAATTAAAAATATTGGGCAGTTCATTGACATGAAAATAGTCGTACGAATGATTCATTTTAAAGTGATTGTACTCGTTATTATGGGTTGGAAAGGATAAAGGTAGTTCTTTTCCCTGATTGTTCTCGGGTGGAACGGGCTGAAAATATCTTCATTCTTTTGCCAATTAATTGGAATTTATTTTGGGCGTACTTCATGCATTTTTTTGCATCCTCCTTCATGCCATGACAACCGATATCTTCACAACTTTTCAGTCGCCATTGACACTTTCAGTCTTACGCATGTACTTATACTAATTTTCTCAAACATGCTTGGAAATGTGAGCATTATTTTGACAACCTTCTTCGAGATAAATCGAAATTGCTGTACTGTCCAAATACATGCGCGCAGCGGCTGGCAAAAGTTGTATGAAAATCCATATCTGTCGTGTCTAGCGGCCAAATAAATTACATAGTAAACTCATATCTGTCGTGTAATTTAAAAATGGAACGATCTTTTACTCCTAAACATGGAAACCAAGGAGTTAACTAATCAAAGGTTTTGTTAAAATTTCGAACTGGCTTGCAAATAGAAAGCTGTTTATTGAAAAAAAAAAACAAATGAACATTTTAACGCGGTCAATATTATTGTTACTCGTTGTTCGTCATTGATTTTGAAAAGTAATAATTGTATTTGACAAAATGAGTTCTAGGTAATACTTAGTTTTAATTTCCGCGCATTATTTGAGAAAAGTACTATACAAGCCTTGGCCACAACTAGGCATTGATGGACTTACGTATGTGTGCCTCAGCTTCGCCTCGGCCCACATTTACACATTCGTCCATCAATGACAATTTTGCTGGCCGCTGCAGTAATGTACTATTAATATAAATCTCTAAGATGAAAAAAATAAATTGAACTAAAACGTGAACCTATTGATCCGTAGATGACTTTACGAATAAAATAAAACATATTATTATTAGTATAATACCTGTCCACAATATTTATGATATCATTTAACAGTATTAAAAATTGAATGGAATTCATTTAGTATCAGTTTTTTTTTTTTTTTTAGGTTAAGCTGTGTGCTTAAGTTTTAAACACTAACCCTCTTACAAATAAACGCGGAATAAAGTTATACTAAGTATAAACCTATAAAAATGTATGGTTATTCCTTTGTTATACCTGGTATAACTTTATTCCCCGTTTATTTGTAAGAGGGTAAATATTTGCATACATAAAATATTATAGGTTGATTATTAAATGCCATCTGCAAATGTACAGTAAATAAAACCACGTAAATATTGAATTTTATCTCCACATTTTTACTAACATGATTTGACCTCATTTTACTTTCAAGTCGACTTTTTAGCTCTTACGTAATTACTAAGGGAGTAATTAGGTTGAAAAGATATCGAACGGGAACTGTCTCAAGTACCTATGCATTTTGATGCAGACATGAGACAGTTCCCGTTCCAGTTCCAATTCGATTTATAGTCAATAGCTATACATTGTAGAGTTATTCTCGATCTTCTTCTCCAAAAAGTCACGTCGAGAAACACGCATAAAATTGACCTTCTCCGTTTATGAAGACATTTAAAAATTGGATAATCTTTAACCCTAACACGTACGCAATGTCTTTTACATGGGTATCAGCAGAAAAACCGCCTCGGGGGAAACGAATGAGGTAGGCTGAGCAAGACGCATGATATTATCAACGTGTATTATCACTTCCATTTCCTCAAACTCGAAAATTGTCTTTGGATAAAATACTCAGATACTAAATCAAAATTATAAAACCAACTAGCTTTTACCCGCGGCTTCGCTCTCGTAAAACGTAGAAAAGGAAACACAGAGTAGTACAAAAATAGTGTATTGTGCGTAACATAAAATGCAGTAGGTACTAATTTGATTTTTGATTCTTATAAATATTGTTTTTGTCGTCAAAAGTGTGGAAATAGGTTGTGAGCACAGAGTTGTAATTTTTAATAACTTACTTTAACACAGTCGTGTAAACAATATTTTAGTTTTACCATCTTTTGCTAAAACATATTGATTATGTGGACTTGATACTCGTGAACACGCTACATACAGTTGCCCATGGGAAAATCAGTTTTTTTCTAAATTCACTCCTGCAGCTTTCAGTGTTTGCCCTTGAGCTTTATTTAGGCTTATGTTTAACAAACCACCAAATCTAGTAATATACTGACAAAAATAGTAAATGATCACCAAAATTAAATTTAGAATCGCAACAGAGTCGACGGAGCCCCGCTGGGCGGGGCTCCTATTTCTGAATACAGGGTCTAAAGTAAACTAACACGAAGGTGATGACGGGAGCTGAGTTCGCTCGCTTTGCTCGCTCACTTCAGCTCCCGTCATCTCCTTCGAACCTAACCTGTCCGTGTCGGGGTGCCCTTAGCTCCCGAGCTCGCTTCGCTCGCTCTTGGACTGATTCATTGACCAAATCACTAGATTTGATATCTTACGGTTTTAGCACTTATGAAATTTGGTGATCAATTTACTAAATTTGGTTTAGGTTTATTTTTTTTGCTGATTAGTATATATTTTAGGTGATAGGGGTTATCGTCACAAAGTTTTTTTTGGTGGTCATTATATTTATTCCCCTTTATTTATAGTAATCGCGAATGTCGCTTTAAGGGGAAATTGCAACCTTTTAAATTGGAATGGCATATTGGTTGGGATTATCGGAATACGTGAAATCATTACATCTTCTCCCTTTGCTATTCCTGTCATAATTGTTGCCCTTACTATATTGCGTCCTAGGTGTGTTATTTGTAGTCGGGTGCCATTACATAATTTTGGTCCGTCCAGATTTCTCATTAACAGTACTGGGACACCAACTTTCAGCCTCAACGTATGGGACGGCACCCCTGATAATTCTAAAGAGTTAAAAAACTCTACAGGGTAGAGATTCTCACCCTGTAGAGTTTCAGGGTTAGTCACTCTGCTGCCACTTGATTTAAGCTTGCTTGGAAGGATGTATATTTTCTTATTCTGCTTAAAAAACGGCGCGATTCATCACTGTCATACAAAAGCAAAGACTTGAGTGGTTCTTCTGGCTCACCAAGCGTTGGAACTGAAACTTTTCCACCAGAGCAACACATACCCGTTGTCTCATCATTCCACTTAAGTGCTTCACAATATCTACATTTTTTATCCATGTTCCCTATGAGAACTAATCGATGGTTAGTGTAATCAATCAATGGGTCATAATCAGACGCAGCGTTGTGGAACGACTCCCATGTATTTCTTGCAAACGTACGTCTACTTTCAGACTGCCGTTGAGCTCGTAAAACACGCCGTATTTGGGATTGTTCAGGCGTCTCTGCAGCTATCGATGACGCGTGACGTTCGGCATCTAAAATTCGAAGGGCCTGTGTTTGCTCAAAGGTCTCACCAGCCCTTTGAGTTGCGTGACGCTCAGCATCTGTGAGTTGGCGAGCTTGAGTCTGGTTGAAAGTCGCAGCAGCCCTTTCAGTTGCGTGACGCTCAGCATCTGCGAGTTAGCGAGCATGAGTCTGGTCTAAAGTCTCAGCAGCTCTTTGAGTTGCGTGACGCTCAGCATCTGCGTGTTGACGAATGTGAATCTGGTCTAAAGTCTCACCAGCCCTTTGAGTTGCGTGACGCTCAGCATCTGTGAGTTGGCGAGCTTGAGTCTGGTTGAAAGTCGCAGCAGCCCTTTCAGTTGCGTGACGTTCAGCATCTGCGAGTTGGCGAGCCTGAATCTGATCGAAAGTCTCAGCAGCTCTTTGGGTTGCGTGACGCTCAGCATCTAAAATTAGACGGATTGAGTCTGCTACTCTGTTTCTTAGCTTCTAGCTACTCTTGCTGTTCGAGCTCTGCTAGAGCTACGGCTTAAAGGAGATTTACGCTTGCGAGGCATATCCACAGCATAAAAATATCCCCCTAATAAAAATAAGCAGTAGAATATTTTAAAGTTTTGCTTAAATTACCACTTTCACGGACACTGACATTAATTTGACTTTTTCAAATTGACACTCAAATCTTTCATAAACAATTATGTCATGCCTACAGCCGAATAAGAAGGACGCCATAAAAGAAGTTTCATATTATTTTCATTATTTTCATATTTTATAACTACTCCACCCCATTTCTCCCGCACCTTGTTTTTTACAAAATAGTGCCCATGTCCATCCCAGGATCTCATACTATCTGCATACCGAATTTCATCTAAATCGGTTCAGTGGTTTAAGCCATAATAAGAAGTTTCATACAAATCTAACCCACCCCCCTATTTCTTCCCCTTTGTGTTTTATGCAAAAAAAAAGTAGCCTATGTCCTGCCCTGGGTCTCAAACTATCTTCTCACCAAATTTAATCTTAATCGGTTCAACGGCTTACGCCATAATTAGAAGTTTCATTCAAAATTAAACCTCCTCCCATTTCTCCCCATTCGCATTTTTTGCAAAAAAAAGTAGCCTATGTCCGTTCCAAGGTCTCAAACTATCTTCTTACCAAATTTCATATAAATCGGTTGAGCGGTTTAAGCGTGAAAAGGTAACAGACAGACAGACAGACAGACAGACAGACAGAGTTACTTTCGCATTTATAATATTAGTATGGATAGAGATTGTATTTAGAAGAGTAGCCATGGAGTCTTTCTGGCCAGTTCTACGAAACGACGAATAGAAACCGTGCACCTAGCTTCTGACGTTTGTTGGGTGCTCGTTTTTAGTGGTGTGTAGTGCTATTCTGGGTGCATTGTCCTCACATATATGAACTAATAACTATATATGTACCTATGTTCCTAAATATTGTAAAAAACACAATAATTTTTTAAAAGAGTAAGTATGGAGTTTCTTGTGCATTCTTCTCCATAACAAGCTACTTTCCGAATGCACGGTAGAATCATTTTTATGTACGTTCAAAAGTGCCGCTTGGTGGCCTAGTTGAAATAAATATCTTTGTCTTTGTCTTTAGGGTTCCGTACCCAAAGGGTAAAAACGGGACCCTATTACTAAGACTCCACGATCCGTCTGTCTGTCTGTCTTTTCGTCTGTCACCAGGCTGTATCTCTTGAACTGTGATAGCTAGACAGTTGAAATTTTCCAAGATGATGTATTTCTGTTGCCGCTATAACAACAAATACTAAAAACAGAACAAAATAAATATTTAAATGGGGCTCCCATACAACAAACGTGGTCTTTTTGCCGTCTTTTCGATAACTTCGTGCGCGAGTCCGACTCGCACTTGGCCGGTTCTATAAATTACTATCTTCTGCCCGCGGCTTGGCTAGCGTAAAAATTGTTTTATCTTCCCAAGGGAGTACAAACTATCCTAAATCCTTCCCAGGGTCTCAAACTATCACCATGCCAAATTTCAAATCGGTTGAGTAGATCCAGTGATCACCCCCTACGACCTCACAAACTTTACCTCTTTATAATATTATAATAAGTATTACAGCTCGTGGCTAAATAATAAAAGCCGCACGGGTCGGTCATCAAGGTTAAGCAACGCTTAACAAGGTCGATCCGTGGATGGGTTACCATCTTTACATAGCGAGTTTGTTCCGTGCCTCGGAAAGCTCGTTAAGGCGTTGGTCCCGCCTATCATTTGAAGATATTTGACAGTCTTTACGGGTAGTCAGAATCCTGAGATATGACACCAGTCTAGCCAAGAGGTACCGTGTTACCCAGTTACTGGCGTGTGGAGGTCAGATAGGCAGTCACTCCATGTAAAACCAGTTAGACTGGAAGACGACCCCAATATAGTTGGGCAAAGGCTGGGCAGATGATATTAAGTATAGATGAGAATTTAATTGATTTGAATTATGGAATGATGCACATACATAAGGCCGCGTTTACAGTTGCAAGCAACTCTGTACGAATGCAAGTTACGTTACATTGGTGCAGTTGGTTGCATTGTTTGGTTGGTTTGCTTGTCGTGGTTTATATTTTTTATTCAAATTTCAATATAATGTATTTTGATATATTTGTGTTATTAATTATAACGACGTACGTTGGCTAGTAATACGGATAAAACTTTTAAAAGCTCATTTAGAGGTAAGTTTTCAGTACAATACAATTTTTTTTTAGACGTGTTTTGCAAACGATTAAGCTTTTTTTTTCGTAGGTTTGTAATTTTTTTTGCCTAATATTTTTATAGACAACAAGTTTTTTCGTTTGACAAGAGGCTTCGTCTTAACCCCGTAGTTAACCATAATCAGTTAAAATTAAGAACATATTTATTTTTCTTTTGCCTTAATTAGATATACCCATAAGGTCTGCTGAGTTTAGCCAGCTAAGTTAATGATACCACATTAAATTTATAAGTCATTGTTTCCTAAAATGTTTTTGACTTACTATTTTATCACCACGACATCAGCGTGCAAGCATGGCCCACTGTGACAGGCTTGAGTCACACATTTTTATCACAGTTTGGGAGCAAAAACCGTGACGAAATGCATGACTCAAGCATATCAGAGAGGCCGTGCTCGCTTGGCAGATACAGCTAGATACACCTCCTGCCTCATGAGATACACAGATAACCTCAAAACTAGCACACAAACTGTCTAAGAAAACCCATATCAAGAGCAGCCTTAACTTCATACACTTAATTCACATCATCATCAAACCAACAGTTATCCAGTACTTACTTAACTTTAACATGAAACTAAGTAGTGGATAAGAAAATACAGTAGTCGTGTACCAATTAGAAGTCGTGACGTCACCAGACTGAATTCACTCGACAAACATAGGACGCGAGTTTCAGGGCTGTCGCTAATTGAGCTCTTTATTTAATTACTAGCTTTGCGGGTAGGATGAGAAGTTTTTGGCCGGATGAAAGTACCATGTTCATGTCTAGGTAATTGCGTTTGCCGAAAATTTTAGAACGTTAACCTTGTTTTGGGCTTTGTCGCAGTCGAATTAACAAGAAGCCGACTGAATCATTGACATTCTAACAAATCAACGATAACTTTTTCAACAAAATGCTAAATGTATCAGATTGATTTATGCTAGGTAATGAAACGTAACATGAAATCCAAAACATTTTGGACTTTGGACAATCGTGATCACTGAAGCAAAGTCACTTTGTGCGACCGGGACTTCAGGGTCCCGAGATTGTCAAAATAGTAACATACCAGTAAACAGTTTGTATTAATCCGTAATATGCCACGTCAGGCATATGAGCCTGACGCTTGTAGAGGTTTAATCTTCAAAATATTTGGTCCAGCAGTGAATGTAGTTTGTAATTGGCCGTAGGCTTTCTCCCATCCAGTTATACATGAAACCTAAATGGTGTGCTGTAGTATACTAGTGGCTCACCGTTCGACAATTTCCAATTAAAGAGCTTGTAACCCCAACGCGGACTGACTCACTCGCCAAACGTAGAGGGCGCTGTTTGCAGGGTTGTCACACAAATTGATCTCTCGTTTCATTACAGGTGACTTGAATTATCCTAACGTACTACGTACTAAATAGTAATGTTACAGACATGTTTGAATATTGTTAATACATCACGTTTTCACGTTTTAAAGGTTGAACGGAATTAGATGGAAGCACGGATGGATTAAAGCCTAGAATAGGACCTATTTTTTTATCCTGGTAGTGCTTCCCGTGAGATGATTTTCATTTTTAACGTGAGTGAAGCCGCCGGCAGTAAGTATCTAGTTTTCATATGATTGTGCAATTCGCTATGTTTTGCTGTTTATAAATTTGGATTTAAAAAACAGGTAAAACATCGGTCTCGTAATCTAGTATGTTCCCGTTGAAAAACTTTCACTGGTGAATTTATTTGTTTTATTTACTATAACATAACACGACCAAAGGTCAATTACATTAGTTAAAGACATGCTTTTAAAAAAGAATTAAAAATGAAAATAATAAAAACAAACAATAATGATAATTTCTATAATTACTCGGCAGTCATACGTTCATCTCACAATACTCCAGACATACAGACAAAATATTATTCCATTCGTCCGCAAACACATCACAATCGGGCTTAGCATGCGAGAGAGCGTTGAGTGCGGAGAGTGTACGAGGGATGGGAGACTGGGCTCGAGCGACGGATCGACTCTTCTCTTAACTATCTGTGCCTACTACTACTACGTCTATAATTGACGGGGGAAATAGATGGGATAGTCTGTCGTGCAGTTCAGGAGCATCAGTTTTCCCGTGAAAGTATTAAATCTGCTGACCCAAGCGAGAGTTACGTCTTCTGTAATTGAAAGACATAAAATAGGCTTTGCTTTCTAAAGGTACCTACTACCGTTCGTTAACGGTATTAAGTGCCGTCGTAATAAGGGTCACAAGGGCACAACTCACATCGAATTAAAGTCCATTTTAATTATAATTTTTGGTTCCGAGCAAGAATATGGCATGTTTCGTATATGAATTAATTTGATGACCCTCACGTATTTGTACCACTTAGAAAGGGTACCCAATTTATGGAGGCTAGCGTATGAAATTTTTTTGAAGGTCGGCTTTCAAAATTGTAAATTATCATTATAAATTCAATTTTGTTATTTTTTTCAACATTAAATAAACATGAAGATCTGACGAAAATGATAAATTTTACTAGTATATACCCGCTATTTGCAGTTTTTCAAGGAAAACACTGGCCTTGAGCATTCAGAGATTGTATAGATTTATTTTAGTGAAAGATATTTCCGTAATGAGGCACTGATTGCTTCCAGATAAATTATGTCTTACAAACATACCTCTCCTTTTATTGATTTTGATATTTGGTGTTGAGTCTTATGTAGGTACAAACTGATATTTATATAAACACTAGCTGACCCAGAAAACTTTGTTTTGCCATAAAGACACCAAACATTCATCTACCCTACTTACTCTACTCTACCTACCCCACCCTACCTATCCTACACTAACCTACCCTACACTACCCTACCCTACACTACCCTACACTACCCTACCTACCCTACCTACCCTACCCTATCCTACCCTATCCTACCCTACCTACCCTACCCTACTCTACCTATCCTACCAACCCTACCCTACCTACATACCTATCCTACCTATGTAGGTAAGGTACCATTGTTTTTTTCTTCTTTTTTTTCATAAGAACCTTCTCCTAACAATAACAAACACAACAAAAAAAAGAATCAGCGAAATCGGTCCAGACATTCACGCGTGATGCCGTGACCAAGGGAAATAGGGATTCATTTTTATATATATATAGATAGGCAATCATCATCATCATCATTTCAGCCGAAAGACGTCACAGCTGAACTTTGGCCTCTCCCACGTGACGCCACATTTCGTCCCGCATCCAGCGAATTCCTGCACCTAATCAGGAAGTCGTTCCACCTAGTGGGAGGCCTTCCAACACAGCTTCTTTCGGATCGCGGTCGCAACATAAGAATTTTTCAGACCCATCGATCATCCATTCTGCAACAATGTGCCCTGCCCACTGCCACTTAACATAGGCAATGCGTATTCATATTTAAGTGACCTTGAAGATACGAGTATTTCTAATTAAGTTTACAGCATTAGGAAGGAATATATCAAAGAAAATATAATGAACTAGCTGCTTATCGGCACAAAAGAGCAATAAGCGTAATGGAAATAAGTTTTTATTGCGTCGGTAGTAGTGGGGTGCGCGATAAACTACTTTGGTTATAATTCTGAACTAAGGTAAGGGCCATTGTCGATTTTTGTGAGTGTACTGCGGGAAACGTAAGTTATAGATTAATTATAAATACTTTTGTGCAATTTGAAATAGGAAATAGAACAGTGAGGTAATGTTGACAAATTAGAAATTTTACCTAAATACCTGCTGCTTTCTTGTTTTAAACAGATGGATTAAATTTTCCGTAAAGTAGTAGTTTTTTAGTTTAATTCTATTGATAAACTTTGATTATCCATATGAGTTTTACATATGTGAAACCGTTTAGGTAATATTTTTGATATAAAATAAGGGAACCGTAATCTTACAATTTAGCAAACAACAGTCGCAATATTGATTACAAAGGTATTTATTTCAGAAATAAAGATTACAAATATTAGAAGGTATTTTTCCAGTCAGGACCAATATTAAACATAATTTTATTTTGTTAGTTTCCCTAAATTCATGTGCATAAAATCACACAATACACAGTCAAATTCATTCCACATATTTTGTTTTAAATCATTTTTTCATTTAGGCACATTGGCAACAATGCAATTACTTTAAAGAAAAAGAAAACAGAACACTTCTTCTTATTCGTTGTCTTCATTACTGAAGGTCGTGCCCGTCTTGGAAAGCTTTCACGGAGTCATTGACGAGCTGCTTCCAAGCCACTCTGTCTTCGGCTCTTCTCAGGGCAGTGATCACCGTGAGGCCCGTAAACGCCCTGATCTGGTCTGACCACCGAGTGGGTGAGCGTCCACGTGGCCTTTTCCTATCCACTTTTCCCACAACAACCAGTTTTTCCAGGTTATCTGGCTGTCTCCGGGCGATGTGACCAAAGTAATTTAGGACTCTTTGGTAGAAGATCGCGGAGAGTCTGGTTTTGATGTTTAACTGGTCGAGAATGGACTTATTTGTGCGTTTTGCTGTCCATGATATGCGCAACATTCTCCTCCAGCACTACATCTCGAAAGCCTCAATCTTTCTTCGATCCACCGAGCGAATTGCCCTAGATTCGGAGCCGTAAAGAAAAATTGAGAATACCAGGGTCCTAACGAGTTTCTTCTTGGTGTTATTAGAGATGTTCCTATCTTGCCATATCCTCGACATCTTGCTCATAGCAGTGTTGGCCATCTGTGTACGTCTCCGAATTTCCCCGCTGCAGCCCCCCTGATCGCTGATCATGGAGCCCAGGTACACAAACTCATTGACGAACTCTAGATCTACAAGTTTCCCCGTGCGTGCTATTAGACCAGCTCTGTCGATGATCATGACTTTGGTCTTGGAATTGTTGATCGACAGTCTGACCATCTCACTTTCACGCTCTATCCTCACAAATAGCTCAGCAAGTTCGCGCTCCGAAGATGCAAACAATGTGGTGTCATCTGCATATCGGATCGGATTGCTGATTTTACTGCCACCTACCGCTATGCCCCCCTCCAACTCTTCTAAGGCTCTCCTCATGATGTATTTGCCATAGACGTTAAAAAGAAGAGGGGACAGAATACATCCCTGGCGTACTCCTTTCTCTGGCTTAAAAGGCCCCGACACCACACTGTTGATTCTGACTAGCAACTCTCCATCCTCGTATAAGTTTGCGATCAATGCTGTCAAGTGCGAAGGTACTCCCATTTGCTCGAGTATTCTCCATAGGCAATCCCACCTCACACAATCAAACGCCTTGGAGTAGTCGATAAAACACAAGAGCATTGGAACATTAAACTCGCGGCTCTTCTCTATCATTTGCCTTATATTCACAATTTGTTCTCTCGTGCCTCGACCCTTGACAAAACCAGCCTGCTCACTTGGTATCTGTCGCTGTAAATACGATTGGAGCCGTCCGTTAATTATGTAGAGCATTATCTTGCTAGCATGGGATATGAGTGCCACTATCCGATAGTTCTCGCATTTCCTGGTTGACCCCTTCTTGTGTATCGGTATCAAGAGAGACTCCTTCCAGTCCTTAGGCCATCCTCCTGTTCTCCAAAGCTGGTTACACAGCTCCCGCAAAAGCCTAACACCTATGTCTCCAAGAGACTTCAGCTCTTCGGCGAAAATGCTGTCTCTTCCAGCTGACTTATCAGATCTTAGCTTTGTCAGCGCACCTTCCACTTCAGATTCCAGGATCTCCGACTCTAAAAAAAGATCTTCAAACTGGATTACCGGCTCATCAGATCTCCCTGTGTCTTTATACAGGCTCTCACAGTACAGCCGCCATCTCTCTGTAACCTGGTCTATTTCCGTCAGTAAGTGCCCCTGATCATCTTCAATAGCCCATGTCTTCGGCTTGAAGTCCCGGGTAATACTCTTCACTTTCATAAATAGATCTTTTGTATGCATAGACTGCGCGTGCTCCTCAATATCCTGACATATTGAGTTCAGGTATTGGTTATAGTCTCTGCGGCATAAACACTGTACCCTTGCTGAGATAAGCTGATACTGAGCACGGTCTGAGTCGTCTCTGGCTCACAACCAGAACACACACCGATATTAATACATTAAAAAAAAGTAATTAAAAAAAAAATAACCTATTTTTCTTCTTCGTCGTTTAGAAGATGCCAAATTAAATAAGTTTTGACCAAAATTGAGCCAAGTCGACAGCGATAGCGTTTACCTGGCAAAGCTCTTTACAGCGCAGCTATTGTTGCACAGAGAATGCGACAAGAGATCAACAACGAGGGTCTACAATTGCATTGAAAAATATTCATGAATAAAAAATCAAATAAAAAAATACACCGCCTTGCCAACCCTAGCTCTTATACAGCCCCGGAGTCAGGACTGAACTTGTTTCTGCTTATTCAGATTCGCGTTGAGTTGTAAAGCGACAGATTTCGTTAGGCATGCAGCGCCTAAAGCGAACTTTATTCATTCAGCTCACCGACATGCCTTTGAATCTGGCTGTTTTCAATATTTTTGCAACAACCTGTATTTTTTATTTCGTTTTAAATTAAAGCTCGGTTTTTGTCTGGATATTGAGATGTCGAATATTTATTTGTTTGTAGCTTAAGCCAACGGCCTTGTTAATATGTCGAGGAACATATAAAAAGTACCATTTTTCTAATCCAGGTAAAAAAATCACACATAAATCTAACTAGATAACGCAAGTCCCTCCATCTATTTGTATGAAAACAAAGCGTGCCACTTTTTCACACACAATTTAAAAACAAATTCACTTACTAATGAAAGAAAACATTTCCAATGCCTCGGTCAACTTTTTCTATACAGTCTTAAAGCTCAATATGGCATAAAAATCGGCCAAGTGCGAGTCGGACTCGCGCAGGAAGGGTTCCGTACCATTATCGCAAAAAACGGCAATTCACGTTGGATGTATGGGAGCCCCACTTAAATATTTATTTTATTCTGGTTTTAGTATTTGTTGTTATAGCGGCAATAGAAATACATCAACTGTGAAAATTTCAACAGTCTAGCTATTACGGTTCGTGAGATACAGCCTGGTAACAGACAGATAGACGGACAGTGGAGTCCCGTTTTTACCCTTTGGGTACGGAATCCTAAAAATGAAGAAAAATTCAAAAACATTAAAGGAAAGTATTATATTTCTCGATGAATGAGGATGTACTTACGTATGTATTGTATCGAATTCGATACATTTCTAAGGGTTGCGAAATGGCTTGGAATTTTGTGGATATGCGAGTATCAAAGTAACATTTTTATGCCGGAACACTTTTCTAAACAAATAAAATAAAAAACCAAGTAAGGTTAAGTTTATCAAAGGGAATGAAGATGGCTATGCTTGGAGATCTTCTGCGTGATCAAACCAAACATTAACAGGATTGAGGTTGCCTGTATATGTAGCGCAAAAAATAGTGACGTTTCCTGGGCAGAAAAATGACAATTCTATTTATTCCGTCAGTGCGATTATCAAAATTAAATAATATTAAGCACGTATTTTATGCTTTATCAAATAAATAAAAATTTACAAAAGATAAAGTGCATCAAAGTTCAGGAGACGTCACTTTGTCAGTATAAAGTATAGCACACCTGACGTCTCACGATATTTCAACGCACTGTATCATCGTATTTTTTGTTTATATACGTGTCCAATATTTTTAGGTTATCTGAAATCTGACGGACTAAAAAGATATTTTTGTCTACTATTGCCTATTTTAAATGGCGGTTGGCAGTGCACAGGTCAAATTGCTTGCATGACAAATGGCTGAACAGGCCAAAAAGTTCAGAGTCTGTACACAAAATCTATTTCTATCTGCGAGGGCAATGGTGGTAACTATGGCTACTCAGACACTCCCCTCCAGCTGACTATATAAAGCCTGCAGAAAAGCTCCCTGCGGGCCACCAACTGCCTTGGCCCACCTGGAAATCTCTAAACCGACTGAGAAGTCAGGTGGGTCGCTGCAGGCACAACCTAGTTAGATGGGGGTACTCCAATGACCCACAGTGCGATTGCGGAGCCAGGTCCCAAACAATGACTCACCTTTTGTCGTGCTCTCTGTGCAACATCACCTGCACCTTAAAAGACCTTTGTGAGGCAAATGACAACGCTGTTGGCGTGGCTGAATACTGGTAAAAAATATTTAAATTTGGAATCATCGATACGACGAAGAAGAAGTAGAATGATCTAAATGTCGAAATGTAAGCGATTAATCGCGTGACATCTCGATAGCGCTTAGCATATACATTTTTTCTTTTTTTTTTAATTGCTATGGCAACGCTTTAGTTGATAGATTGTCACTTGCCTAAACCCTTTGGAGTAGCGGCCACGTACCGGCAGACAAGCATTAAAAGGCCTCCCACAAAGTGGACCGCTGATTCAGTTATTGATATATTAATTTGTATGAAACATCAGTGTTATCCGTAAAACAAACAACAATAATAGGTATTAAATTGTATAAACCTTTATAACAGTATTTTCTGTGGAATTCTCTGCAATTAGCCAGAACTAATTTTAGATTATATTTTAATAGATTGACCGCAGTATAAATGCGTGCAAATGTTAATATTATGTCCATTTTAACAGGAGTAACAGGAATCGGCTTTTAGCGAATTAATAGACATTGGTACCAGTAAGTTATTAACAAATTTTGTTGATGTTATTTCGAAATACAACGAAAAATTTTATTGGCAATTTTAACGAATAAAAATACAAGTCGTTCTTGTTTGAATTAAACTATTTGAAAAATTTAAATAATGGAACGAACCCTGGCAGTCATAATACAAGTATATCTTAGCTTGGGTGGTCAAATTTATTCCAAAGAAGCAAACTCACCAAAACAAATAAAAAATTCGACGAATTGAGAACCTCCTTCTTTCTTAGAAGTCGGTTAAAACGAATCGTATTATGAAGGCCGTGGGAGAGAACATCTATTTGTGTACCAAGTTTTGTCTGTGAAGCCGTGAAAAGGTAACAAACAGACAGACAAAGTTACTTTCGGATTTATAATATCTAGTCATTTCGTTAACCTACCTAACCGCCTTCATAAAAAACTGTAAGTTAAGTAATTATTAATTTAAAAAGTTCGATTTCGAGATCGACGATTTCTTTGCATCTTCAAAGTTAGTATTGGAATATTTATGAAATGCCGTGGAATTAATTAAAAAGTAAACAAAACAAAAACTTGATAGAGTTTTTACAAAATGTTGTAATTTAAACCTGACGCAGTCAGGTGTCTATCAGATTGTCAGTAGCTCGTCTAACGCAGATAGCTGGCAATGCAATTTGAGGCACCGCACACCAATACATTTTTTTTAAAGGTATTTGTACAAGGCTTCGGTAACGAAGGCTTCTTGGGCCAGTCAGTGTTGATAGACTTTGGCCAAGTACGGAAATCGGAAAACCAACACACAGCCAACCAACAGCTAGATTTTGTTATATAAATTATAGTTGCCTTTGAAAATGGTTAAAGAGAATAAAAAATAATAGTAGGATGAAACCCATTGGAAAAGGAAGAGAATATAACAAAAATTAAAGGAAAAATTATTTACGGGCGATCTGAGGTTGGAAAGTGCAAGGGGGTGTGTTTTTAAGGGTATTTTTTCCTTTAAAAAAATTATCGACCGTGGTCTATTTTCCAGCGGTTACGCCTAACTTGAATGTCCAAAATTATCCAATAGACACGTTCTACCGGTATAATTCCGGTAACCGGATGGTCTAGACAAATTCTGATGAAATATCAGAATTTGTCTAGACCATCCGAGTTAGAGCGTGATTAATTAAAAAACTGATTTTCACTTGTATTTAGTAGGATTTGTTGAATTAATGTTACGTATTATGTTGTTTATGATAGAAATATCTATTATCTAATATCCTATCTATTTCCAAAAATATTTATTTACCTCTAATTTGAAAACACAATGCCGATTTTTCATGCCTTGCATACTCGAATGTATTTTTTTTAAACGGGGGGAACCTTCATAAGGCGCCTGGCCTTGGACTGGGGAAAAACCAGGAAGTGTGGGATTTAACCTCACTAAAACCACCCCGCTGATCATCATCACCACGTAGAAACCCGTGAACTCTCAAAAGAGCCCTGGTAACTTATTTTCTCTGTGCAAGCACCTTTACAAGTAGATTGCAGTGTGACGACACGACAACTTGTCAGGTCTTCACCTACATACGATTTGACCTATTTCTCTCGATCGACTTCGAAGGCCAACCTAGTACCTTGCTACATAATAAAATGTTGATCGTAGCTGAGAGAATAAAGGTATAAAGATAAGATAATTTTTTTATTATTTCTAGTCCCCGTTACGAGAAACTCAAAATTTTGTAAATTACGAAATAAAACCCGTATGAAGTGAAATTGCTCGTTAGTTATTTTTTTTTTAATTTGGTCTCATTTGTTGATGATTGAATTATCGCTATGTAACTTAGTAGAATTCTTTATTTACAAAATTATAGCTACTCGTGATGGGGAATTTAGCTGGTTATTGGGTGCAATAAAAGGCTTATATTTTGCATCAAAATTCATCTTAAACTGGGTTTGCTTTTGCTTCTTGTTATTCCTATACCTTTTAAAACTTATTGAGGGTCGAAGTGTCGGGCCTCCTTGAGCGTCTCGCCAGGATGGTCAATCCTGGGTTGTCGATGGTTGTATATTTTGCTCTTTCAGTTCTCTCTCGACAGTGGTCCACGAAGAAGCTTGCTAGTTTAGTTTAGAAAAAATCTTTATGAACCAAAAATGTACATAGCTGTTGTGCTTAAAAAAGGGAATAAATATAATGACCACCAAAATAAACTTTGTGACGATAACCCCTAACCACCAAATCTAGTAATATACTGACAAAAATAGTAAATGATCACCAAATTTAGTAAATTGATCACCAAATTTTAATAGCAAATTATTGCGCTATTTAATGTTGTAAAATAGGTTAGGTTAGGTTAGAACTGTGACCAACCGCGCGCGAGCCGAGCGAGCAAAGCGAGCGGTGCCGCGGCAGCGGCCGGCGAGCGCTACTTCCAAGTTGCTCCCAGAAATTTTATAATCTTTTTGGTCATTGGTTTAATTTTGGTGATCATTTACTACTTTTGGTGATTATTTACTACTTTTGGGTTAACAATGATTTATTTGGAGTCATTTTGCCTAAACAGGATAGCGAGATGTTAAAACTTTGGTTATAATTTTACAATAAGATGCGGGTTTAATTTTGGTGATCATTTACTATTTTTGTCTGTTATATGTTACTATATCTGGTGGTAAGTTAAACATAAGCCCTTAAAAAATAAGTAACAGTTACACTAATATTAATAACAAAACTTTTACAGGCTAGAAGCAGCTTAATAAGTATATAATAATAATGGTTACAAACTTAATAGTTATATTAAACGTGTTACGTGTGAAAAGTATCGCCTTAGTCTTGGATTCGTTCAACTTCAGCTTCCACTGAGCCAAAAAGCAAGCTGGTGGTCTGCCTCATGTTCTTTGATTGGTGTTGATTTCAAGCATTTTTTTCAAAGAGTTTATAGCTATTTTCTAGTTTCATAAACTAGATTTTCTGATTGTCATTTATTATTGCCATTGTAGTATTGATACATTTGTATGTGAAATATTAGCGGTTAGCACATAGTCATTCATCCATTCAGAGCATTATTTACTTTAAAATCAATAGTGTTTCCAACATCGAAAATAGCTTCTCTTTTAAATAAATATTTACCTCTTTCCTGGCTTTTAAAAATATGACTGGTTTTAAATGGCTCACTTTCCAAGAAGGAAAAATAATCCACAACGCACGGACGATATGAAAAACTTATTCATAAAAATAAAAATAAATAGCCAGACTTAAAGTGCAATGAGTAGAAAAAACATGGCGTTTGTTTGAATAAATTTCAATTAAAAACATTGCAGTGTGCTGCAGACAAATTGCGAAATTAGATTTTTCGCTGGCTATATTTTATTTTTTTGTGAGTAACGTGTAGTACGCTGCGTTGGTTTTTCGCTTTCTGATGTGCGATTAATTTTGTAGGCAGCCAAGTTTGTTCATTATTTTTTGTTGCTTTTGTTATTGTAATTAATGGGCTTCTTGAGTTTTTGCAAGTTCGTCTGAAGTGGATGATAGACGCAAAAGTAAACAGCTTATTCGTTTATTTCGTGCTTAAAATGACAAAAATGGGCAAAAAAGATTATTGCATCAAAAGTGACTATTTGCCACTTGGAGATTATTTTTTACAACAGAAAGAAACAATCGATCTATCAATTATTTATTTTGTAAAATAGTTATGGTTATAGATAGTATATTGTTAAAATATATGCCAATATCACAGTAACAGCACAGCACACATAACACAGTAACAGCCTAGTTTTATTCACTTATTTAATTAGTCAGTATTAAGTTTGGTTTTTAAATTCCGTCCTTTTCATTGTTATGTAGATATTGTCATGTTTATTTTCAGTTGAATTTGCGAACTGCATCCAAACCGTATTTTGCTATGCAGTCTAAGTATCTGTACAGCAGTTTTGCAATCGTATTTTTTATTTGCAATTGTGGGATATTGGGCTTTTCCAACGTAAAAATACCGGTATGTTTTTATCTAAACGAATATTCTAATAAAATGCAATATTATTTCTTTTGAAAGGAACAAAATAACGTAAAAAACAGCAATCAGCAATCTTCGCGCGATCAAACGCTTTATGTCGTAAAAGTCGCAATGATCTGCAGTGAACGTATGGTTAGTTCTACACAATCGTTTGCTAAAGACCCTGTGGTGCTCCACAGCTAAGGAAGTAGTTTACTAGCTACTGGAATGAAGCCACGGGAAAACCTAGTATAAATAAAGCACTTTTCTGCTGTAGACAAGTTCATCTCAGATCCTGGGCTATCACAGTTTCGAGTTCTCTATCGCCTATAAATAACGAATTCATACAATATTATCGCAGGAGTTAACGGAACGGAACGGACGGTTGAACGGTGAAGGAAAACATCGTGAGGAAACCGGCATGTCCTAGAACCAAAAAATCGAAGACATGTGACATCCACCAACCCGCACTGGGCCCGCGTGGTGGATTACGGCCCCCCCTCACAGAGAGGAGGCCTATGTCCCAGCTGTGGGAACATTAATAGGCTGATGATGTGTGAGTTAATAATATAATCTGAAAATAAAAGCAAACTCTGGTTCATAATAAAAACTCAGATACTCATTTTTATTCAGTTTAGCTGCTTCGTGTAAGCCAACGTTGTTATCGATCTAATAATAATCTATAAACTCATTTATTTAGATCATTGAAGGTGTAAGAGAATTTTGGTCCTAACGAAATACGTGACCTAAAACTGACTTTCAGCAAAACTGTTCTGACAAAATAATTGTGTAGCAGTAGCCTCCTCAACCTTTTAGGCCTAGTTTTTTTTATCTGTATTTAACTCAACCAATGATTAAATATTCTAACCAATTATTGTAAATTTCGGTAAAGCAACATTTTTTCAGTTGTTAGCCTCCCAGATGGTCAAATAAGTTGGTAAGTTAATTATTTGACCATTTGTTACTTACGTATGTACCATTAAACGGCACTTTTTAATATCATAATTAATAGTAAAATAAAAGCTATTTCGAGTCTTTCTGCTAACGGTTCGCTTTTGCCAAAAGTTAACACTTACGAGTACATTCTCCAATTTACTGTAGACTTGCATGCAGGAAATTGAGCGAGAACACATCAGAAACTTCAACCGACACTTAAAACTAAATTTTCTTCTAGTCTTAGCAGTAAATTCTGCAGTAATGAACAAAAGAACCAAGTTTGAGTGCACGCATCGCTACAGTGAACAGACTTGAGCCAACCGAAATTGCTGAAATTACGGTTAAAAGCATCATCAACCGACTAATATGGGGGGGCTAAGTTGAACGAGGTAGCGGATTGGTAGATTGCTTTAACTGCGACCGCTTATATTTATTTTTCTTAATAAAATTTCCGTTTTATTCAGTAAATAAAAACAAAAATGATATTTGAATATTCTGTTGTGTGAACATCTGCTTTAATTAGACAAAAACAGTTTTAAAGTTAACTAGTTTTACCCGATGGCGTCGCATCGTGAGGTGTATTATGTCAGCCCGAAGTCTCACCGCAACATGATGACCACGAGGCGTTTTATCTGTTCTGTGACCACGACCGCTCTGCCAAGAGCGTACCGACGAAGAGGAAGAGAGTTTTTACCCGCGGCTTAGTTCCCGTAGCATATCCCTGAGGAACCGTACAATTTGCCAGGATAAAATGACCCTAAGAGACTCTACGCGAGTGTAGATATCTATCAATGAATAAATATTTTTAACAGGATAAGTATTTTCAGAGACCACGTTCTAAAATTATTTATGAACAGCTTCTGCCAGCAGCTGCGCCCGCGTGTCAAGTATTTTCTTATCCTAAATAAACATTATACCGGAATGAAAAGTAGCCTATTTGTTATTCCAGACTATAATCTATATCTGTGCCAAATTTCAGCCAGATTCGTTCAGCCGTTTTGGTGTGATCGAGTAACAAACATACATCCATCCATATTTTCGTATTTATAATATTAGTGAGAAGTAATATATTACTTAAGATATGATCTAGGACTTCTGTTTTTTCTAAATTGAGTTTTTATGATTAACTATTAATTTTAGACTGGTTGCGGTAAAAGATTGATCCCATATTCTTTGTTTTATTTGTTGTTAATTATATTTCATGTATTTTGTTGCTAATACTTTGCAAGTAATAGTGTTTAACGTCACTCTCTACCACCTAAAAGGTCTTGTAACACCTTCTAGATTAAATAAAATGAGTTAACATTTCAATCTGATATTGTACTTCAAAGTGGCGTGTGTTTTTAATTAATGCGTTATTTCAATTGCTGTGCATAATTAGCGAACCAATTAATATCCATTTTCAAAATGAGTAGAAATGATGATTGCAATATTTATTCAAGTTTCAATAATATCAATGATGATTGCTTCTGATTTGAAAATAAAAAGAAAATTGATTGATATTTATTCAATCAAAATCAATTAAGCTGAAATTAATATGTTATTTATTTATGTTTATCATGAGTTTTCCCACTGCAGGGCAAATGCCATCTTTCCTTCTTTCTATTCCTCCCAGTTTTGGACAAATGTGGTTAATTCTTGTCTAGGTGTCGAGTTCCTAGCGCCATCTTTATCTGGGTGTGCCGCAATTAAAAAATTTACCGTTTTCTATAACGTTCCAATCATGTAAGAATCAAAAACAGAAATATTTATTGCCAATAATGTAAGTACACATATAAAATGGTAATTTTTGTACACAGTCCCGGTACGTCTTACGTTACGGCATGAAAAATTGTTCAGTTGAAAAAAATCCGCAATTATTACAACAATAATTAAAAACATTTGGAAGTAAATATCAATATGTCAACAAGATAATTAATTAAATGCAACCATAGTCAAAATCATTAGTAATAAAAAATAATCATGTCAGAAAACTAATAAATTAAAGACAATCATAGTAAAACATTATGAATAAAATAATCATGTCAACAAAATAATTAATTAAATGCAACCATAGTAAAAATTTAGACCCCATGCTCGTAGCACATTGCTACGCCGTAGCTTGGCGCGTAGCAAAACTTTACGCGTAGGCTGAAACGTAGCGTAACAGCATACTGACTTATTTTACTTTAAGCCAAGTAGGCTGATTTAAATTTTGTAATGTTTAAATTGATTTGAACGTACATAGCCCTAAATTAATTAAATATCAGAATTTGTCTGAAACTTACGTAATTTATTCATTAAGCGGCATACCCGGGCTTTGTCCGGGTGAAGTGTACAATATATGGAACATTGCCAATGTCCATCTGAAATAATGTACTTTTCAAATGGTTAAAGAATGTTTCAAACAGGTGCATTGGTTCCAAAGATTACCCAAACATCACTATAAACAAAATTGGAACGCTCTCTTTACAACATTACTAGCTTCCGCCCGCGGATCTGCCCGAGTAATACTAGTAACTTACTTCCCCAAAAACCTTTGTATATTATAGTTTATGTATTATTCCGATGTATAAGCTATACTAATGTAAAGTTTTATCAAAATCCGTTCGAAAGTGTACCCAACATTCATCCATCCTCAAAAACATTCACATTTTGAATATTAGCAGGAACAGAGTCGATGTCAGCAATGGCGATTATCAAAATGCTAAAATGTAATAACGGATCGATATTATACAAACAAATCGTACACGTAATTACATAATATATAAATTACATATTATAAAATACTTAAATAACAATAACTATATATATATATATATAAATACATTGAAAAAAAAAGACTACGGGGCGTATAAAAAGGGCAGAGGTCATTAGGCGACCAAAAACTTGTCCACATCGCTATCAACGTGAAAAGTGCCCAGAATTCTGGCAGCATTGCCACGTTGGATGGCAATGATGATTATCTGGCCGAAGAAAAGCCCAGCCCTCTGGTCACGTGAAGAGTCGACTAGCCGTTTGCTTACTTTTTTTAGGGATCAATTGATCGTCACGTGAAATTTTGATAGCGCTTTGCAATCCCACACAATTTCATCAATTTCCAATCGCTTTCGCAATGCTTTCGTTACTCACTTGTATTTGCCACTAGTGTTATTTCGTCACTTGTCTGGACCTGGAGCCTCTGTATAGATTTTTAACTCGCTTGCTCTTTACCATCCTACCACCGCTAAATAGGAAATCTCTAGGGCCATACAACTACCGTTTAACTAGCAAAACTTCAGGATAGTTTTGAAAACTTAAATTGCCAAGTTACGTGGATTGGAGCTGAAGTTATTTTCAGCTCATGCTTAATACCTGGGGGGTTTATCAACTCGCTATATTACGTGAGAATATTTGACCCGCGTGCGTTCGTTAATATGGTTATTAATTATTTTTATGAGGAACTTTATTGTTGAAAAACATTTCGGTATTAAATTCCGTTTTTAGGGTTCCGTAGCCAAGTGGCAAAAAAACGGAACACTTATGTCATGTCACGTCATGTCTGTCTGTCTGTCTGTCCGTCCGTATGTTACAGCCACTTTTTTCCGAAACTATAAGAAATATGCTATTGAAACTTGTTAAGTAGATGTATTCTGTGCACCGCATTAAGAATTTCACACAAAAATAGAAAAAAAAAAAAACAATAAATTTTGGGGGTTCCCCAAACTTAGAACTGAAACTAAAAAAAAAATTTTCCTCAATCCCATACGTGTATCTATATGGATAGGTCTTCAAAAATGATATTGAAATTACTAAAATATTTTTTTCTAAACTGAATAGTTTGCGCGAGAGACACTTCCAAAGTGGTAAAATGTCTCCCTCTCTTCCTGTAACTTCTAAAATAAGAGAATGATAAAACTAAAAAAAATATATGATGTACATTACCATGTAAATTGCCACCGGAAGTTGGTTTGAACGAGATCTAGTAAGTAGTTTTCTTTTAATACGTCATAAATCGTTAATAGCAATTTACCAAGTACGGAACCCTTCGTGCGCGAGTCCGACTCGCACTTGGATGGTTTTTTTTTGATAATATCAAGTGATGGGTTAATAAAGTTTCAAGGATTTTGAGGTAGTGTTAGTATTGGTCAGTATATCTTCACTGAAAATACCTTAACAATTACTTCTTCTTTTTTCTACTCGTTTAATTAGGAATTGCTTACAAAATGCCAAGGTCATAATAGTAGTTATAATCTTATGATTGCAACATTCTTTAAAAACGTATTCTCATTGGAAGACTTTCATGAACGCAATTAATAGTAATGGACGATAAAATAGTATAAAATTAATAACGAATTTAAATCATAAATAAGTACACGTGTTCATCTGAAACCATAACAAAAAATACATAAGCTCAATTTTTTCCATATCTATAATCAATATCACAGAAAATAAATTAGGTACATGATTACCGAGGCGGTAACATCTGCGAATCTAATTGAAACCTTTTAAGCGTACTGAAAAGGTTGCAGACTTACGTGGAAAACCAGCTAAAGGAACCACATTATTGAATCAGCCCCAAAGAGCGTAATTCCTTACCATTTTATCGGTAACACACGCAAATTCCATTTTCTGGTACATTACACAGGCCAATCTGGTACCCCCGATTCTGGTATTGGTCGAGAATGTTAAGAAATTTTTCCGTTTCTATATGAGGTGCTTTGTAAATGGATTCCTTTTGAAGGTATTGTTAAGGCGCCGATTCCCTTGAGTAGCTGATTTTAAAATGAAAATCACGTCTAAACGGCTAGTCGTAATTTTCTGGAAAAAATATATGTTACATTAGACCATTTTCTTAATAAATTGATCTAAGAAAATTTTGAGTTTTATTCGTATCAGATAGTGTAATTAATTTGTAAATTTATGTCTAAAACGGACAAAAACACGACAATCGCGCCAAATCTGCTTGGCATATTTTAATTAAATTGACACCATCTCAACGACAATTTAATTATCTACATTTTGATCTGAGGCTTTTTTTTTAAGTCGTAGAATAATAAGGAAAGTACAAAAAACTACCAAAAGTTGGGTCGCGCGGGTGTGAAACGAGTGCGTGTTTTGTTCCCTCAAGGTCGTTGGCGTTAGTCGTCGCCTTAAAATACCTCATGGGAAGTAAACATGAAGGAATAAAAGGCCGCCCGTGACTTCGACTGCGTGGAATTAGTATTTCGCCCAATATTTAATGTAAATTAAAGCCTATGTATAGTATAAACTAGAGATGAGCTAGTGATATATGTAGGAGTTTCATTAAAATCTGTGCAGCAGTTTGAGCATGAATGAGTAAAAAACATATATCTCATCCTCACAAAATTCTGCTATTACGATACTAGTAGTAGGAAACATATTTTTTTATCGCATACTCGGGTTATGTTTCGGAATAAGGATGGAATTTAAAATGCTGCCGTGTTGGTTGAAGTCTGTTAGGAGCTACATTTAAGCTTGAGGTCTAGGTTTAATTCCCAGGACAGGCAAATTGTTATTGGGTATTCCTTGTGAATTTTTTTAGGAGAATCCCAGAGTCGGGCTTTGTGTCCATCATTATCATCATCCACAACCCGACTTCGTCCACTGCTTAGCTTACGTCTCTCTCGTGTAGAAATTGGACATTTCGGGAATTGGACATTAAAGGCATTGGACATTTTGAAACCGTTGGACATCTTGGGAATTGGATGTTCTGAACCTGAACGTTCTTTTGGCCAATCCCCACGTTCCTGTGTCTTAGTTCAGGTTTAGGTTGTCATTTTGGGTTGGTTACATGTCTTCGAATTTTTGCTTCTAGTACATGTCGGTTTCCTCACGATGTTTTCCTTTACCGTTTTGAGAGCAGTGGTGATGAAATAATTTAGACAAAGTAAAGCACCTGCCTGGGTTCCAACCGACGACCTACGACGTAAGTCGCGGCCACTACCACTGAGCCACAACTGCTCTCTAAATTTATTTCAATAATAAATGTTTTAAACTAGGCCACCCTGGGGCACGTTCAAAAATCAGGTGAATGCAAAAGGACAACAATAAAAATGATGTAGGTATGAATTGTGTGAAATCATTTCATCATTTTTTTGTGGGCAAATAGATGATGCAGAAAGAAGTTCTCGAAGACAATTACAAAATAAATTACAATAAAAAACCTGCCAAGTGCGAGTCGGACTCGCACACGAAGGGTTCCGTACTATTATCGCAAAACACTGCAAAAAAATCACGTTTGTTGTATGGGAGCCCCCCTTAAATATTTATTTTATACTGTTTTTAGTATTTTTTGTTATAGCGGCAACAGAAATACATAATCAGTGAAAATTTCAACTGTCTAGCTATCACGGTTCATGAGATACAGCCTGGTGACAGACGGATAGACAGACAGACAGACAGACGGATCGCGAAGTCTCAGTAATAGGGTCCCGTTTTTACCCTTTGGGTACGGAACCCTAAAAATGATAATGGAGAAAGGAGTCAGGTTTTTATTAGATTTATGAAAAAATAACTCGGACAATTTTATTTTAGGTCTAGATAGCTATGCGGGTACAAAAGCTTCTTATTCAAATAAACTATTTTTTTATCTTTTGCGTACCGTATTCTTTGAACTTTTTGTTACAAATGTAAGCATAATTTTTAGATTTACAAAAGCTAACAAATTGAGGTTCCCTAAAATTCAGTCTAGACAGCAGACAAGACTAATCGAATCAAATCTATTAGTCTAGAAAATCAATTGAGAGTCACACCCCTATTTTTCAAAAATTATACTAGAGTATTATAACTATGAATTATTATAAAAATGTGCGAAACCGAAAATTTGGGGAATGCGTTTTTTACTATGAAAAAGGATTTTGATAGCTTTTTTGTTATTTTTTGTTTTTGATAGGTTATTTTGTTTATATTCTGATTCATTCCTGGTAAAGAATACTCACTTTAGTACGATGCAGTGTGGATTTGGTACAGTTATATCACTGCGTCTCCGTTTTATCGTGTGTACTGCAAAACCACAAAGTTTGCTGTTTTGCTTCATAATGTTGTAATCTAACACGATCTTCTTATTTACAACATAAACAGGTGTATAACTAGTCGAAATATTGTCTAAGTAAAATAATATCTCATGCAAAAATCAAAAGCCAAAATATCAAAATCATTAGATCGACGTGCACGTCAACGTTGCGATATCTTGTAAAAAATGTCGTTTTTGGCTAAGAACAACACACATTGTTCCTTCACATCTTGGAATTTACATAACGTATGATATAATAACTTTCGCAATCCACTTCTTAACCATTTTTTTTTATTTGTGATTAACATTGTTCCGTGGCAATCTGACAGCTCAAGTACCACGAAAGTGACTGATGTAAAAGTATACCTGCTATAAGCAAAAACAATAATGATTACAAGATATCGCAACGTTGACGTGCACGTCGATCTATTGATTTTGATATTTTGCCATTAATTTTTGCATAATAGACTATTTAACTAAGAACGTTATAAAGAATACTCAAACACCTGTTCATGTTGTTTACAAGAAGATCATGATCTATGCAGCAAACGTTTAAGTTAAACGTAAAATACCAAAACAAAATATATATTTATTGCTTTTTTGTTGTGGTTAATGAAAGTATACTGAAAAAAAGTCATACACATTCATTTAAATCTTATTTTTGTTGCTTTTAAAATTCTACCTCTGTACTGCCTGGACTCTCATACAAAATGCGGAGATATTGATTTTCAAATGCTCAAAATTGACATTTCAGCAGAGCATCAATCCCGTACATTTTAAGTTTTTTTACAATCTTTATCGCTGGTATAACGTGACTTTGCGTAGGTCCTCTTAATTTCGTAATTAATTGAACAAATAAAGAGCAATTGCCTACCTAGCCAGTTGTATATCAATCTCAATACCAATTATGTGAGATGAATTCGCGGCCAATTATAACTTCCTAAATTGAAATACAGTGTTGCCACATATCGCTTCAATCGTCCTGCGGTAAAACATGTTATGAGGTCACGAAATGTACACAATGGAGTTTCTCTAACTATGATTTCGTTTGTTTTGTGAATTGTTTTTCCTCTGTTTTATTGTTTGGTGTGCAAGACATAAAAGTTGTATGCAAGTTCTTCATTTTAGCTAATTGGGAATTTCGTACTGTATATTCTTCTTCTTAGCTTCGTCTTACTGTATATTAAATAAACATCTCGAAGGAGGTCGTGGCTAAATAATAACGATCGATCAAGGGGCACGGGTCGATCGTCAAGGTTAAGCAACGCTTGCCTAGGTCGATCCGTGGATGGGTGACCATTACATATTGAGACTCCTCCATATTTCGGAAAGCACATTCTGCCTCTATTTTTATTTTTATAGCCAATGTGTTAAAAACAATTAAAATAGTATAATTATTTAAAAGGACGAAAGAATTGGTAACCCCAAAAAATATCTAAATTAATTTACCTGTGCTACCTATAATAAATGCGAAAAGTAACTGTCTTCTATCTGTCTGTTTGTTACCTTCTCACGTTTTAATAGCTGAACGAATTTAGTTAAAACTTGGCACAGGGGTAGACCATGTCCTGAATTAAGACATAAAATCTTAGATAGAAGATACTTTTATGCCGAAATTATCCCAAAGGAACATTCCCTTGGTATAAGTTTTACTCGAGCGAAGCCGCTGGTAGAAGCTAGTATACTAGTATGAAAACGTAAGTTTTTGTGGATGGATGTTTGCTACTCTTTCACGCAAAAGTGTTTAACGGATATTGGTAAAACTGTACAGTAATATAGTTTCCTTCTATATAAGAATAAAATAAAGGGTATAATTAATAGAGACATTGTAAAAGTGAAAAGTACTAATTTCAAGCGGGCTGACCCGTAGACGGTAGATAGTATACAGATAAGTAAAGTTGTAAACTACATTAATTTGATTATATGCGATATATTGGAATAGTTACGAACAATTTTTCATTATGTTATTTGCCTGGTTATCATGTATACTAATTTTACTTCGATATATTATATAAGTTACAGCTAAAACTAGTTTTAGAAAGAACGCGTTTTCCCTAGTTAGAAATAGTTTTTTCTAAATGCCTTTGTTAAAACTAGAGTTAACAAATGCTCAAAATTGAATATAATTTAAATGCCCAATATGTGTAGACAGTGTGATAAAAACTATTATAAAGTTAAATTTTAATGTTGACATTGGTTTTTATCTAGAATAGGTAAGTCAATCAATCAGCCTAGCCGTTTCCCAACTTAATTGTGGTCGGCTTCCAGTCTTACCGAATTCCGGAAGTCCGGGAGTCTTACCGGAATATAGAATAGGTAAGTACGATTCATATGAGGTCATATCCTTCGAACCTAACCTATCCGTGTCGGGGTGCCTTAAACTCCCGAGCACGTTTCGCTCGCTCTTGGACTAATTCATTGACCGTAATTATTATCAAATTGTCAAACCGTTACGTAACAATATTCATAATGACCAGACAATGTGATAAATATAGAAGTTTAAATCAGTATTCATTATATTGCACGATTTGACTTAACAAGATTCATAATGCCCGGGCATTATTCAAATTCAAAAACTTTATTTCGAGCGAAGACTCATATAGGGTTAGTAACAATGTGCATTAAAACTTAGTCAACAATACGATACGGTGACACATGTAACTGACATCAGTGAACTATATACGGACAGTCCACTCTGTCAGCAATAATTTTCAGAACACTGTTAGGGCTGTCCATAACTCGGGCCACCATTGATGTTGCGCGCTTGCGTATTATCGCGTGAAAACAATCCACACGCGCCACCGCAAATATTCCTGACGCACTACAACGCCAAGGCAACCCCATCAGTTTTCTGAACGTGCTAATATACTGGACATGAAGGGCTCCATACGACGCCCGCGAATACTTCTCCCACAGGCTGCAAGTGTTGAAGGTGGTACAGATTGCTCTAAAAAGCGTCACTTGGTCCATGATTAGTTTCTCTAGTGCTAGTTTTAGCTAAAGCTCCGAGTGACAAACAGTTTAATCTAAAAATCACATATATCAGTGGTAAATTCTAGTTTTTGATTTTTTTTATTTAGGGACAACAAACAGCAGTGTAATAATAACTAAACGCAGCTTAGAACTTAATAATAAAGGTAACAAATACAATACTCACAACGTTATTTACATATTGATAAACAGATCTACTAGTTGCTAAAGAGAACGATATAAAAATAAACAAAGTAAAAGTGAACATTACTTGTTAGGTTTCCGGTCACTTAAAATAGTAACAATTTCTTTTCTAAATATAGCCTTGCTGAGAAACATAATATCAGCTAAGCCAAACTGCCCATTGTAGGTGTCAACTAATCGATTTCTAGTTTTAACAAAGTCATTTAGTTAAAACTAGTTTTAACTAGGGAAAACGAGTTCTAACGAAAAACGGGTTTTAACTGTGGCATATATATCGAAGTAAAATTTGTTTATTAATTTTGAGGATAAGTACCGATACCTTCATATTTCGGTTTATTACTTTGAAAACATGAGTGTGGGAGGCACTATATTTTAATTTAATTTTATATTAAATTATTATACTATAAATATACTACAAAAGCAAATACCTCTTTAAACTACATAATTTATCTAGTAGTAATCACGCTCCAATCGACAATCCATCGAAATACGTAATTATAATTCAAAGAGTAAAATGCGCATAACTTTTGAACGGCGTAACTGATTTTCATCAAACATAGCTATGAACACTCTCGATAAAGTCGAAATTGGTTCATCTATTTAGGAGCTATGATGCCATAGACAAATACACAAATACACAAACACATAGATAACCCTAACACTCCTCTTTTTTCGTAGTCGGTTTAAAACACTGGCAAAACATTTAAAAAAACAAATTAAATCACAGTTAGAGAAACTTTAGTGTGAACATGTCGTGACCCCATAACATTTTTACCGCAGAACGATTGAAACGATGCGTGAAAACACTGTGTTTCATCTCACATAATTGACAGAGAGATTGATCTTCAACTGGCAAGGTATTTGGAAACTGCTCTTCATTTGTTCAATTAATTACAATATTGAAGACGAATAAGAGAGAAATAAGAGGACCTAGGCAAAGTCACGTTTTATCAGCGATAAAGATTGCCATAAAATATAAAATGTCCCATACATTTTAGTTTTATTGTTGGCAACACAATATTTAGTTTATGATATTGATGTCAATGTCTCTTGTGTCACGTCACTTGTACAAGAATACAATACATGCATCACACGTCTCAAGTCTGCTTTTTACTTTTAAAATTGGGTCCAACTAAACAAAGCTAATGACATGGTCCTTCGAGCCGGGCTGCTACTGAAATGACATGAAATCTCTCCCATTAATTGTTGAGCTTTGAAAAATTATTATCACTACATTTTGTATGGGAATTCAAGCAGTATAGAGGTAGAAATTAAGAAGCAACAAAAAAAAATATTTAAAATAATGAATATGTTTTTTTTTTTAATCTACATATATTTATTAAACAAAAAAAAACATAAATATATATATTATTTTGTTTTGGTAGTTTTCCTTTATAACTCTTGCGCTGCATAGATCGTAACTTTGGGGATGAAAATGATTCAAAACAAAGATAGTACTCATAAATCGCTTCGCTGGGTTGACACCTAATCTATTTGATGGTTTCGTTACAAAAATACTTTGCATAAAGTCATTGTTATAAATTTGCATTTAAGAATTGGTATCAAAAATATGTAATTAAAAAATAGCCAAACATTTTTCAGCAATTTTGATGCAGTTTGAAATTAAAATTACTGTACCATTCCTTCCTCGATTCGATTCCTATGAAATTGCAAAAGAAGTATATGTAAGGTTCGTAGCAGATAACGTTGTGTAGTTTCTGCCTACCCCAATGGGAAAAAAGGCTTGAGTTTATGTATATTTGTTTTGCAAAACTACTATGATTCTACAAGACAAGGAATTTTATTTAATCACTGCCATCTCTAAGCATAATAATATCATCTTCTTATGAGGATGGTTGATAAATAGTGTCAGACTTCTTCTTTCCGTGTGAGGATGTGGCTACCTCTGGTGTCAGAGTTAATTAAGCCGCCTCTGGGAACCCCAAAGACCTCTGACTTGGCTATAACGTCAGTAGAATTGAGAGAGACATATTAGATTTCAAAACTAACAACCGATAGTTATGTTGCGGGTGAAACCAATCTGTTCAAACTTGGGAGATCAACCATGAAATCAAATGAACAGCCACGGCTTCGAGTAGAGCAGACATCAAAGTTGTCAATATTACATGAATTATGTATTTATTCCCTAAATGCCTATCTTACCTCGTAATTGCGTTATCACTTGGGTTTAATAATGTAACTTTTACGTCATGAAACGAATGCTCTGTTTGTCTAAGTTTATATTTTAAAACTTAGTTAAATTTCAATACTGTCACTGTCAGTGTACGCTCGTTCTTGGTTTTTTTTATTTTTAGGGTTCCGTACCCAAAGGATAAAAACGGGACCCTTATTACTAAGACTTCACGTTCCGTCTGTCTGTCCGTCCGTCACCAGGCTGTATCTCATAAAATGTAATAGCTAAACAGTTGAAATTTTCACAGATAATGTATTTCTGTTGCCGCTTTAACAACAAATACTATAAACAGAATAAAATAAATATTTAAGTGGGGCTCCCATACAACTTTGCCGTTTTTGCGATAATGGTACGGAACCCTTCGTGCGCGAGTCCGACTCGCACTTGGCCGGTTTTTTTAACGTTGCCTCACACTAGAAATTTGAATGTATAGATGCATTTACAAAATTATCTGCAGGCCAGGCAAATATTATTCTGTTCCCTGCGGAAATCGAACCCACTACACGCAGTGGAGCAGCCGATCGCTCAACCATAGCGCTAATCTTGTCAAACAATCTACCACGACTCCTGGAGTAGAACAGACATCAAAGGTGTCGATATTACATGAATTATGTATTTATTCTAAGTGTCTATCTATGGATATTATAGTTTACCTCGTAATTGCTTTACCATCCTAAGTTTTAATGACACTTATACATCATAAAACAATGGCCTATTTATAAGCGATATGACTGCCCATCGTCACACCCTATTAACTCTTAAGCTAGGATTACATAAATGTGTCAGAGTGTGTCGTGTCGTGGGATACATCCATTAAAGGAATCAGTCATTACTGTTTCCTTTGATGGGTGTTTCACACAGAATATCACTCTATTCTGTTATAATATCACAGTGATATCTTAGGTGAAGTAAGCTGTCAATTTCTGGCATAAATTTGATTGAAAGCCCACTTCGGCTAGGCTTCTGCTGTTCAAACCTACGTCGATCATAACTAGTTTTGAAGCCAATTCACGACGACAGAAGACGCCTTGACATTACTCAGTACCAAAATATGAACCTGGCTTTAAGCTCTTGTATTTTGTTATGATGTACGGTGAAGCAAGTAGATTCATGACCCATTCAGCCTATAATTCGTTTAAAAACTTCAAAACATTAAAGTGTTCTTGTTACACTACTCATGGTGCACTTGAGACGTTTTTAATAATATAAAAAATCTGTGCCAATGCGGGCATAGGGTTGTTTGAGCACTGTACTCATTGCAATAGATTATTAATTGAAAATAAAGTAGTGTTTTGATAAAGCAGAAATTATGGTTTGAATTTGGAATTAGCTCTCGTCCGGCATTGCTTGTTTGTTCAAAAATATTTATATACTACTAATAAATACTTATAATATATACTTACGAACAATTTAAGTTACAGAAGCTTATTTTAAATAGATTCTTATTAATACGTTCTTATGTGTATTGCTAAGGAAATTATATTTAAGCTAAATTCGACCTAATTATATTAGTTTTTTTTTAGTAAAATTGCTTTGGATGGTTCATGAATCAATCTTGTCGACTCTACAATAAAGCGTGTACAGTACAACTATTTTCTTAACGTCCCTCGGCAATCATCGCTTTTTCGAATACAAACGAAGACTAATTTCCTTGTCGATCAATTATTAGATTTATCGTGTATAATAATTTGGATTCAAAACTAAGCACTTTACTGTTGTATTATTTTGATTTCCGTGTGAAATATTATGGAGCTGTAAATATAGCAGCTTTCCTCCCATTTTAAAATAAATTACATTATATTAAAAGAGTATTAACAACTCTATATACTTCCAAGTTGATTGAGAGCGTCCAGTCTGCACTTACAAAGGGTAACTGATAGAAATCCAACGACTGACGAAAGACGAAGTTTGCCAAGGGACATTAAGAAAATGTTTGTACTGTCACTATTATCTAGGAAACATATAGACTGTTTTAACTCTAGTAAAAAAATTAACGGCGTTCGTAGTTGCGTTTCCCTCTCGGATCAAAACAAAACCCCTCCACTTGCTGCTTTAAACAGAATGCTTCGATGACCTTCAATTACTTACAATAACAGCTTAAAACTCAGAACAAAAGCAACTGACAGCCACTTCATCTTGCTTTCCTGCGAGCAGACAAAACAATCCAGTCCTTTTCCAAATAATCCTTAACCTTGATTCTTATTATTGATCAATAACTTGGCACAGATCCATCAGCCTGCAAGGCTTATGTCAGTTACGATGGATGACCAGTGCCAAGGAGTTGTTGAGACGATGGAACTACTTTATGTCGAGACGTTTTGTCTGGCTAGGATAAAAAAGTCGGGTTTGAGTCTACGAGTTCATATGTCGCTTTTATTAGTATATTCTGGCAAACACCAAAAAAAATACAGGCTGACTTTTAGTTTATTGACAATTCTTCAAAAGGTGGAAGTTCTAATGGATATGAAAACTTTTACTGTGTGACTAACCCTGAACTCGCTAAATCGGCTCTTGCCTACATTTTGGATAGCTGTTTTTCTACTCTTAGATATAAATTGAGAAGCGGACATAAAAGTACTAAACCGCTGGTTTTGCTGTCATGTACCAAAGTTGATACCGTAAAAAAATTGGTCATATTCATGAATCCTAGATTTTAATATTATGTTAATAACTGGTTTATTTTTATTACCAAAACAATGCACCTGCCATGTTATATCTTTACCACCCTAAGTTGACTGGTAAAGCATAATACCTTTTGTGCATAAAGCTTAAATAAATAAATTCTAAAAGATTGCCAATTTGTTAGTTTAACCGGTTTTCTTCTCTCTTTTGGTGGTGGACCTTAAACTGTCTTTAAAAATATAAAATAAATTTCTTTATCGTCACCAGTTAATACATTTATCTTATCGTAGAGTAATCTAACATATATGCATCGTATTAATGTATTGCACAAAAGGTACTGCTACTGATTCCCAAGCTAAGCCTGAGCTTGTATTTTGGAAAACAGTATGCAACCGCAGGAAGTATCACATAATAAAAAAATACGAATATATTGGGTGGAATGTCGCAGTAGACTTACAATAGTCTTTAGGATTCTTCAGTAATTCTTATTCTATAATCAAATTTTTTATTTTATTTTAGTTTAACAGATGTGTGTGATCAGTGTGTGAGTGTGTGTGTATGTGTGCGTGTTTATGGTGTGAGTATGTGTTTGTGAGAGTTTGTTTAAAAGCATTTTATGATATATGCCAGTAGGTCTTCTGTCTCCTGGTAGTCTAATAGTTGAAGCAATTCAAAAACTTTACCTTTAAGCTCGTGTCTGCTAAGAGAAGTAATTCTGAGATGTCTGTTTATGGTATTGTATATCTGAAACCTTATGACCTTGTACTGTCTCCTTGCGAAGGAGGTCTTGCATGGAACACGAGAGCATACAGGCATTGTGCTACGTCTATTGGAGTATGGTATTGGTACGCTTTGATGTTTCCTGAGAATAGCTCTGTGCACAAAGAGTACACAGGAGTGGTCTTTAAAATACAAATACCACTCCTGTATTAATTTCTAGGGTTTGCTATCGAGCCTATGTCAAGTCAACAAGTCCTGTGTTGTAATAAGACGTCCTTTTGAAACATTTCACTCTAAAGAAACAGCAGCAGTGGGTAAGGGATTGTATTATGGGGTAAAAGTAGTGGGTCACAAATGTGCGGTTTTGAGTATCTACTTATTAACTGAAAATCATGGAAATAGGGATACAATAACATGATTGATTGTATTAACTAACCGTATTAGACTTAACAAAGAAATATTCGAAATCATTCTCAATGAACATCGCACTTTTAGTGTGACAATCATTTGGGTTTCAGACAATATTACATCTTTGAATAGTGATATATTCATAATTAAATTCTAAAATGTGTCACAATACACAATATTCTACCAGGTATTTTCCTGTGTGCATTGTATTAAATTCTTTTATGATAAAACATTGTGATTTGTGCACAATGTCCCTACCCTGATCCGCTCTCTTTGCCATCACACTTCTTTGAAGTTCATATTAAAAATGAATTTTATATGGGCCGGGGATTATCCGATGGGAGAACAGAATTCCGTGTTACATGGTACAGCGGAGAATGAACGGCTCGAAAATTCGGTGTCATTTCGGATTGCCTCTGGATTGTCCCATTGAATTTCGAATTGTCCTGAGGATCGTTTGTCGTTTTTTCCGTCTGCGGGCATTACAAAATTACAGTTTGAGATTCTCGGTTCGTTTACTAATAATACCATTTTTTTTAAGTTTGGAATGTTTTTCTCTATTGTATCCACTTTCCATATTCACCCTGTCAGTAGTCTATCAGTAATTAATTTCAACGTCTTTTAGACGTACAAAATTATATGCTGGTAAACTTCTGAGCCGATTGAGATCAATTTTCCAGAAAATGTTATAGGAATACTGCTAAAGGCGTAAAATAATTTTCCTGAATATTGAAAGGTTTTCTTGTGGCACAGGTAAGCATAATCTTTAATCTAAATTCAAAGTATAAGGTACGCCAAAAATCAACTTGGATTATTTATTCCCCAATATAAGCCCATGTTATCAGCATCACAAAATAATATATCACTGTCTCACACACCCACGAGACGGTGTTACCCGATTGCTTTCTCATTACAGAGTAATGAGTTTTCACATACTATCTAGCAGTACTTCAAGCAGTGTTGCCAACCTTACCAAACTAAAAAACAAACAAACCTGGTATAAAAAACAGTACAGTAATAAGTAAATTCAGAACAGTAATTTCCCCGTATATTAAGATAAAGAATGAAAAGTTTCAAAAACAGAAAATATTCTACCTCTAACACCCGCTTCAATATTACAAGATTATTAGTAGTTTAATAAATAAAAAACAATGATTCTACATATATAAATAGAAATTTTACTATATAAAATTTCAAAAGTTTACATTATACATTACATTATAAATTAAAAAAGAAATATTTTTATCATTACAATTTGAAATAATGTAGTTAATCACAGCTTACTAATTATTTATTTTTTATATTTTGGGTTAAAGAGTTTATGGACTGAAACCGAAAATATTTCCCTTTTCCGTTTATAGAAAAAGCAGTAAATCTACCATTAAAACAGTCGAGTTGGCAACACTAACTACAAGATACTTTAATATTAATAAAACATTTCCCCAGTAGACTGTGGGCATAGATAACTAATTACTACGAATCAAGTTGAGAAAATCCCAAATGACTTGGAATCGAATTTTGGAAAGGTCATATATTTAGGCCTGAATCACATAATTGCGATGTTCAACGAAATTCTCAGGCCGAGTTGGTCCGATTAAATATTCATAACGTATCTATTAATTTACATTTTACGATGAAAGCGAAACATGTGATGGCTAATTTTGTATTAGATGTGACAGTTGTTATTCTGAAGGGCTTGATATTTTTTGGGGTGTGGGAAAACATTGAACGGCAATTTTAATAGATTGATTTCTTATGTAAAAGCAGTTGTCGGCAATTTCGTTTACAATGGTATAGATATCAATTGCCCTTTTAAATATAATGTTTAATAAAAGGTTTATTCATCTCCACAAATAACATCCTTATCTTAACTATTTACGTTGACATATTTTTACAAATATTGTAAGATGACCGCTACAACCCAATAACTGGGTAACACGATACCCCAAGACAGTGTCAAATTTCAGGCTTCTGACAAACCGTAAGATCTGCCAAAGATTTGTACAATGACAAATCCTTTTGCACACTTCACATTAGTTTTCAAATATTAGTTATGTTTTGTTGTTCTAAGTTCCTATTGCATTTTTTTTGTAAATTTATTAAGGGCTTTAGTGCCGTAAAACGGTAACTTTCTAACGCACACTGCTTAGTAACAGCTAGGTTAAAAGATTTGAAAAAAATATATTATATTTATTATTGATTCATTAACATAATTTTGAACACAAGGTTTTTTCGTGTAACTAATAGTTTTGCTTAAAAATATAAATTAAAAACCCGATATTTTTTTCGCAACTTTTGGAAACTCCTCCAAAACGACTTGGATATTTAAAAATATTTTTACACAGAAAAATTGATGGCTGGAATTTCTTCATAACTAACATAGCATTATATGTAAATCAAACAATATTTTGCAAACAAAACTGTTCAAAAGGAGGTTCAATATTTATATTTTGGCATCGAGCGGGCGCACGGTCTGTACTGCGTTAACATTGGGGCGTATATATCGCCTTAAGTTGTGAATCCGTGCGCGACGCTTAGGGGATGTTCGCTTAGGGCCTATGTTCAGCAGTGGATGTCTTTCGGCTGTTATGATGATGATGATGAAGAAATCCGTAATTGGCTGTAATAGTAGAACAATAAGTGCGTTAAGGTATTTTAGAGAGCAGTGGATTTTGTGATTAATAAATAAATATATAAATAAACAAATACACTAATTAATTAATTAATGACAGCTGGCACCAACTTTATATTGCATCTCTACACTCTCAATCTAGGACTAACAGTATCTAGGACAGTACCTATATAAATAGGTAGGTTTAACCATTGATAAACCTTAATCCAGTGTCTTCACATCCATCTCAAATCTACTGACTGTTATTTCTACTCCTTTACTGCTAGACAAACCTTTCTTAAACTGCGACATAATACAGAACCGGTGGCCCTTTTTCCTAAGAGAAAAATCCAATCACAGTTCAGCTGAAGTGGAAAATCGAAACCAAATCGAAACCGGGACTCCAGAAGAGTTAGTGATCCGAAGCAGTGGCTACCAATAAATAAATGGCTAGCTTTTGCTTAATTTAACTTTAGAGAGTAATGTTTTATGTGAACTAATGGACTTCTGTGCTGGAATTTAAGGGTCGTTAAAAATGGTGCTTAAAATCATTTATATGGTAAAAGCCTACATGAAAGTCTTTAAGATAAGATTGAATAGGTTAGGCAAGCGTGCTTTACCATCCACCATATTATAGAATTGAATAGAATAAAAATATATTTATTCGACACAGGCACAACACAACAACAACAAACATGGAGTAAAAAAAGACAAAAAGAAGAGCATAGACATCTGATAGGCTCGGGTAATAATAATACAAATAATAATAAAAAAGTGCGGTACAAGTAGCTTTTTCCCGCGGCTTTACTTCGTTTGCCTATGCCATTGGAACCGCTTATTTTTTCTGGGATAGAATGGAGCCTTTTGCTATAAACGTTAGAGTAGCTTACTTCTAAAAAAATGTTCTATTTCAGTAATTCCAGAGATTATAATGTCTTTTATAAACAATGTAACCTATTTGGGCTCTATTTATAAAAATCTCTGAGCTGTTAGCAACTAATTAGCAGTCTTTTTACCCGACTGCCGAAGGAGGGTAATGTGTTTATCAGTCTATGTATGTATGTATGTTTGTTCCTATGTGGCGTTCTAGAGACCAAACGCGTTGGCCGATTTTGATGATTTTTACGTCAATCGATTCGTCTTAATCCTGCAAGTGTCACTGGCTACATTAAAATTGGAAAAATCAAAAATGGCGGATTTTGGGCGCCATTTTGTGGGGAAAAAAGTTTTTTTGACGATTTTAAAAATGTATTACACTTATATGTTTAAATGAACCTAATTCTAAAAAAAAATAACTAAAAAGTAGTAAATAAAAAAAATTAATTAAAAAAATCTAAAAACCCGAGTGCTTAAAACGCAAACTAAAAAGACGTAAACAAGAAGAAAATCATGCTGTGCAGTCGGAGGATACATCTGGTTTTGGTCCGCCAGCTCACGAATATGTTTACGTCTTTTTAGTTTGCTTTTTAAGCAGTCGTGTTTTTAGATTTTTTTAATTAACTTTTTTTTTTCAAATGCTTTATAGATAATTTGAATATAGAATTTTCTAATTGTATAGATTTTTTTAAATTAATATGTATGTATACTTGTACTATTTTAGGCGTTAATATTTTGTTCAATTGTCAACATTTCAAAAATCAAACTTCAAAATTGATACACAAACAAATTGCAGTTACATCAAAACCTGGCACAAAACATTTTTTAAATACACGTTGCTCCACAACAGATTCATATTTTCTTCTTTTTTGTTGACGGTTTCCGGAAAAAACAGGCCCGGCACAAAAATATTTTTTTGAAATAAGTGATTCCCGTGATCCGTTGAAAGCTAAAAAGGCGAATGGTATTTGCTTGAATAAATAAATGGGCTGACGATTCTTGTTCACATTTTCTGCTTTCAATTAGAATAATTTATTATATGTTTAGGTACTCTTTATTAAATGTATCCACTGGGGTAAATGAGCAAATCAAATTAATTATGTTTATTAAGCAAAATGGTAGTGAAAATAGGCAGAAAATTATGATACGGTCTATGGAGACCTTTATTTTAAATCTATTAGTAATTCTTAAAAATAGAATTGTAACATAAACCATTATATTAAGAAAAACCGATATCTACTCTTCTACTTTAACTATTATCTGAAAGTACCTATTTACAGATCTGATTAATAAAATATGTTTTTACTTATAAGTAGAAAGCTACCTACACTAGAGCTGGGATGTCATAAGCATATTTTTATCCTAGAAAAAAATATGCGGTTCCTATGGATTAGGCCACTAGAGCGAAGCCGCGAGAAAAAATGCTCCAGAACCTTGAACATTGTCGCCAAATTGACGGTTTTTTAACGGTTACATTTCACACTCACATGGGGAGTGTGCGATGAAATTGTACGATCTAATTCCACCTAGCCCGTTTCATCATCGGAATACCAGACGAACAAAACGTTTTGGGAACACTTTTATTATGCGTAAAGCTAAGGAGTGGAATTACCTGCTGGAGTCTGTGTTTCCCGACAGCTACAATCTAGGGGTCTTTAAGTCACCAATGTGTGGATTGCCCGGAGGACACGGTGGAGCATACGGTCCTCCGCCGTGTCCTCGTAGAGGCTATCAGCGGTGGCGAACTCTTGGTTCAGGCCATGGTACGTAGCGAGAGGGCATGGGACGCTGTCACCTCTTTCAGCGAAGCACTAATGCTCGCGAAGGAGGAGGCCGAACGCGAGAAGGAGACACAACGGAGACGCCCTCACGCCCTTAGCCACCGCAGGAGACGCCCTGGGCGTCGGGAGTCGCAAGCCGATTTCCGGCCACCGTAATAAGTAATGAGTAGCTCGCCGGCTGATAAGGACCAGGCCCGAGTCAACGGCGCGTATTGTTCCACGCGGTTCAAAGAGATGTCAGCAAAAGTTGACGGGGTCCGCTAGGGCCAATGCCTGTCTGGGTCGCGGATAAATTTGAAAGAGAGTTACCGCGGCCCTGGCTCAAGCAACTGAAGGAACACGGGTGGGTTTTAGTCAGTAAAAGCGTACGTGATGTTGATTCGATTTAAGTATGTAAATAATATGTAGATACTTTGCCAAATAAATGTAATAAGGTAAATAGGCGATCACGTTTAGACAGCCTCTCATTAAATTTCATTTCAGTCGGAATAAAGTGGCTTTATAGGGTTCCGTACCCAAAGGGTAAAAACGGGACCCTATTACTAAGACTCCGCGGTCCATCTGTCTGTCTGTCTGTCTGTCACCAGGCTGTATCTCATGAACCGTGATAGCTAGACAGTTGAAATTTTCACAGATGATGTATTTCTATTGCCACTATAACACAAATACTAAAAAGTAAATTTAAAAAATCAAAAGACCCGACTGCTTAAAAGGCGAACTAAAAAGACGTAAACAAGAAGAAAATCATGCTGTGCAGTTTAGTTATTTTTTTAGATTGCGGTACATTTAAACATATAGGTGTTATATATTTTTGAAATCACCTCTTAAAACCCTTTATTTTGATACCCCACACGATGGATTTGGAAGTAAAGAAAAAATTTGTACCCCACAATATGGCGCCCAAAACTCGCCATTTTCCTTTTTGCCAATTTTAATGTAGCCAGTGACACTCGCAGGGTTAAGACGAATCGATTGACGTAAGAATCATCAAAATCGGCCAACGCGTTTGGTCTCTGGAACGCCACATAGGAACAAACATACATACATACATACATACATACATACATACTTACATACATACATACATACATACTTACATACATACATAGACTGATAAACACATTACCCTCCTTCGGCAGTCGGGTAAAAACAGAATAAAATAAATATTTAAGTGGGGCTTTTTTGCGGTAATAGTACAGAACCCTTCGTACGCGAGTCCGACTCGCACAATCCAATTTTATTTATTTGATATATAAATGTATAGATATTTATGATTAGGTATTAGTATGGATTAATAGGATTAAGAAGCAGGAAGATATTATCCTTTTTGTATAACTAGATGAAGTACAGTCTCAAAAAGTGATCGATTTCTGCCCAAACAATAATTTGATTGATGGTGTACCACCATTCTTAGTAATAAGGGCAATTGGCTGAAATAAGAAAGCGTTCTGTTAAGAAATGACAGAGCGATACAATAAAATAGATTGAGTGAACATCATTCTGTAGATCCATGTGTTCATGATGTTTTTAAGGGTAAATGCTTTCGGCTATAGCATTAATCCTTTCGTGGAGAGAGGAGCTCATGGCTCAATAATAACAGCCGCACTGGTCAAGGTTAAGCAACGCTTGACGAGGCCGGTCTGTGGATGGATGACCATTTCAACATACCGAGATTCCTCCGTGCCTAGGAAAGCACGTTAAGCCGTTGGTCCCGGCTGTCATTTGAAGATCTTTGACAGTCGTTACGGGTTGTCAGAAGCTTGAGTTCTGACACCAGTCTTGCCAAGGGGTACCGTGTTACCCAGTTACTGGCTTGTGGAGGTCAGATAAGCGACTGCCTATCTGACCTCCACAAGCCAGTAACTGGGTATAATATATGTAAAACATTGGTACTTAGCTGAATCTGGTAAGACTGGAAGCCGACCCCAATATAGTTGGAAAAAGGGTAGGCAGATTGATATAGCGTTAATCCTGCTCCGTATCGCAATGTACCAAAAACGCCCACGTCTATACAACAATAATAATTTAACTAAATTTTTCTTCAAAGTCACGAACTTCATTATTTTCTAAAATAGGAACCACTTAAGAAAATGGTGCCCATACCAAAAATTAATAATGTTCATATCAATAAAATATCAGATTTCATCCTGAGTCTGCGAGTGTGATATTTACAATAAAACATTCGACAAAAATAACTTTTTTGAAACAAGCCTTTTAGCTTTTCGTTCATTGTCATCCAAACCAAAAGCGTATGCAAAATTGAGCTCAATAGGTTGGAGATAACAGTTAGAACTCAGTACTTGTGTCCGTGTATACCTATGTGATTTGACCCACACATAACAAGACTTACTTGACTTACTTGATTCCCTAGATTGGGCAGCCTCCATCGCAATCGATCTTGAGCTTCACGCTTCACCTCGCTCCACGTCAATCCGTTGCTGACCACTTCTGCCAACACGATGCGAATCCAGGTTTGACGGGGACGGCCACGCTTTCTTTTCCCTTGAGGATACCAGCCCAAAACTTGTTTGGTGGTCGGGATTCCTTCGGAGCGTGTGGCCAATCAATCTCCACTTGCGACGCTTGATCTGGTGGTCGACCGGGCTCCCGTGGCATTTATCCAATAGCTCTACGTTGGAGATGGTCTCGGGCCAGTAAATTCCTAGAATGCGACATAGTCATTGGTTGAGGAAGTCTTGGATTTGGCGTCCAATGTCCTTTGTGACCTTCCACGCTTCGTACCCGTACAGCAGCACCAATTCGACATTGGGCCCGAATAATTACAACAAAGTTGAAATATCCTACTAACCTAAATGCCTTCTTAGCAATAAAATAAGTCCACAAAAATATTTCTCAATACTGGCCGGTATCAAAATTCAATTTGAATGTTCTTATTTCAATTTGGCCGTTTCGTAAAGCCGCATCTGTCCCGAAGGTGGGTGTATGAACTACGGAAAGTTCTGGATGAGTTCGGTTGAAGTATTGCGGTTCAGTATGATGGAGGATGTTGGTCAAACTTTGTAGTATTTTTGGGATGTGACCCTTGTTTAATATTGCGAATAGGGATTTGGGTTATATTTGAAGTCCTTTTGAAGGAAAGTTCCGTTACTTCAATTGAATCAGACGTCATGACAATAGAAGAAACTCTTGATTAACATCAATCTATACTATATCTATACTAATATTATAAAGAGGAAAGATTTTTTTGTTTGTTTGTACCGAATAGGCTCCGAAACTACTGGGCCGATTTAAAAAATTCTTTCACCAATAGACAGCTACGTTATTCCTGAGTAACATAGGTTATTTTTTAATCCCGAAAAAGGTTCCTGTGTGGTGGCCCACGGAAGCGAAGCCGCGGGGAACAGCTAGTATATAATAAACTGTACCTGTCCATTTTTTTGAGTCGATTGAAAAAAATTACATAGTATATAGGGTTGGCTTTACTTTAAAATAACGCATTTTTTTCAAACCCGAATCAATTTGGATAGCTCGGATGCTATCCACATTTTGTTACAAGATATTTTTTTTAAATTTATTCGTCTGTATTTTAAAGGTGACCATGACCCCTACGTTTGTTTCGCCATTTCCTTTTAAAGATAGGAACGTTGACTCGTTAATTTCACCAATAACCTCTCCTACTTTGTGAATGCCAAATATTTGAACGTCAAATTTCTTGAAGCTTAATCAGTCAATACAAATGAAAAGATTGAAAACAGATGACAAGAAAAACTGGAATCTCGTTAGGATCCCTTGTGATCTATTTGCAGTCAGTTCGTCCGATGGAAGGTAATCGACCTAATTTTTCTTTTCTAAATCACAAAAAGGTTCACTATTATGTATGACTGTGAAAGACAGGTTCGTTATGGCCGCTTTTTAATCTTAGCTGTTATATCTGCCTCATTTTACAAAAAAATAAGTTCATTGTGAAAGAGAGAATAGATAAATTGCAAAGGCAAACAATACTAACAATTCTTAACGATATTTAGTTGATAGTACGTGCAGAAAAAACTATAAAACTATTGTGTTCGCAGTTAAAATATTTATCTTCATAAAATATTGCATTAAAAACGATCAACAGATTTTTCCACAAACATGGATTTTTCTTTGCAAGAATTTTGAGGTATCCCTTAGCTTCTAAATTCAAAATCATAGTGGCTGGTTTTACTCCAGCTTTGCCTCTGCAGCACAATAAAAAACAACAGCCAGTAACCAACTCCATGGATTATAAATGTCGCATTACGAAAACCTAAGGAACACGGATGTCGAATCTTTATTATTTGCCAAAAACACTTTCTGATGCCAGAATAGATTAGGACGCCATTGCCGTGGCCCACGGGAGCGAAGCCGCGGGGAACAGCTAGTATATAATAAACTGTACCTGTCCATTTTTTTGAGTCGATTGAAAAAAATTACTTAGTATATAGGGTTGGCTTTACTTTAAAATAACGCATTTTTTTCAAACCCGAATCAATTTGGATAGCTCGGATGCTATCCACGTTTTGTTACAAGATATTTTTTTTAAATTTATTCGTCTGTATTTTAAAGGTGACCATGACCCCTACGTTTGTTTCGCCATTTCCTTTTAAAGATAGGAACGTTGACTCGTTAATTTCACCAATAACCTCTCCTACTTTGTGAATGCCAAATATTTGAACGTCAAATTTCTTGAAGCTTAATCAGTCAATACAAATGAAAAGATTGAAAACAGATGACAAGAAAAACTGGAATCTCGTTAGGATCCCTTGTGATCTATTTGCAGTCAGTTCGTCCGATGGAAGGTAATCGACCTAATTTTTCTTTTCTAAATCACAAAAAGGTTCACTATTATGTATGACTGTGAAAGACAGGTTCGTTATGGCCGCTTTTTAATCTTAGCTGTTATATCTGCCTCATTTTACAAAAAAATAAGTTCATTGTGAAAGAGAGAATAGATAAATTGCAAAGGCAAACAATACTAACAATTCTTAACGATATTTAGTTGATAGTACGTGCAGAAAAAACTATAAAACTATTGTGTTCGCAGTTAAAATATTTATCTTCATAAAATATTGCATTAAAAACGATCAACAGATTTTTCCACAAACATGGATTTTTCTTTGCAAGAATTTTGAGGTATCCCTTAGCTTCTAAATTCAAAATCATAGTGGCTGGTTTTACTCCAGCTTTGCCTCTGCAGCACAATAAAAAACAACAGCCAGTAACCAACTCCATGGATTATAAATGTCGCATTACGAAAACCTAAGGAACACGGATGTCGAATCTTTATTATTTGCCAAAAACACTTTCTGATGCCAGAATAGATTAGGACGCCATTCCCAGATAAAGATCGGGTTGTTTTCCGAAGAGAAAATTTAAATAATGACACCATTTCACTTGAAGAGCGGAAAAGTTACATTAAAATTATGCAGATTGAAGTATATTTCTTTCTGTAACGACCTATTAATGTGTCGGTTTAAGTTCTGGATTATTTGGGAGGTACGCAATAGGATTAGTGTAGAGTTTACGACATACTTTCCTTGTAAATGACCTTACCGCGAGGATTTAACTTGTGGATTTTATGAACCGTTTCGTAAACAAGGTAAGGTTTATTAAATGCGTCGTGTTTTAGACCTTCAATTACCAAGATTTTACCTTGAACTGTATTAAAATGAATTCCTGAGATAAGTGTTTTTTTTTGTGGTGTTGAGTTCGTTAAGGCTGGTTTTACAGTCACGCTGACCGAGGTTGACCGTCGGCGCTGACGGTCGCCACTAGTTCGTCATTGGTCGAGTCGCTCGCCTCAGCGCTGACGGCCGGCAGACTTGAACAATGACGAGGTCGCGTTGACCGTCAGCGCCAACGGTCAGCTAATTTTTGGATGGCATTTCGCATGGCTTCGACTTTTTCCATCTCCTTCTGTCGTTTTGTGGCAATTAAACTTTTCTTTCTTCTTTTTTCTTCTAAGACACCAACGTTCGTGTCCCCAAACGCGGGTGGTAAATACCCCAATTAACGAATTGTAGATCTCAATCTATAACTTGTTCGTCGGGGCTTATACCACTGGATGGGGCACTGCTCTCCAATACCAAAATTGGTACCTATTCACAAGACACTCATCTAAAAAACATACTATTAAAACTACCCTCTAAAGTATCAACCTCCTTAAACCTACTACGATAGTCCAAACACGCAGTTAGGGGTCCGACAGTAAACATCACTCGCCGGTTTTATTTGCTGTCATTTCGATGACACAGGTGGCTCGTAGTGAATGTTAAACGCGTTGTTTTATAGAGGTCCCTCTTTTAATATTATTTCCAAAGGATATAATGGTGGATTTAGGAGAAGTAGTTTTCATCACCTTTGAAAGAGGTCCTTAGGATCCGGACAAGTGTCATTCGGTGTCAGCGATGGCGATTGTCGAAATGCCAAAATGTAAGGGATTGATCACGTGACATTTACATAGCGCTTGACTACCCCATACATTGACATATCTCTAATAACTCAGTAGTTATCTCAACCATTGGTTGAGTTAACTACCGATCAAAACCGGGGCCTTAGTTAAATATGTGGCTGAAAACTCAACTTTTTCTTAATAGTGACTTTAATAGATAGTGCTGAATGTGAAAAGATCCAGAGAAAATCATATTCTATATGCAATAACAAGTGGCAAAAATTTCAGTTTGTCCAGAACCATTTGGTGATTTAAAATGAAAACAAATAGGTACCTATGTACTCTTTCCAATAAATTTTATGTGTTGTATTGTTTTGTTTCTATAATCTGCCATCTTGTTTCTATAATCAATTCTTTATCTGCCAAACCCATACGGGAATACAAAAACCTGAGACAGACTTAAAACTTTCTGCTTTCATTTGGTAAAATAAAAATAATTACTGATGCAATTCTTTTGTGCACAAGTAACACGGGAGACCAAATGCAAGCTTTTAAACATAATTAACTTGAACATGAAATGTAATCCTGCAGGTATCATTCTTCCACCATTTTAATGAATGCCAGTCTCTGTTTAATGACAAAAACAATTATATTAATAAATGAGAAAAGTAGCCGTCATTGTTAAATCTGTGACGCGTATCGCATATTATCCATTATTTTTAACATTCATTAAAAATTATCTGATTCCGATTCCTGAATGAATGATTCAGTTATTTATCGGTTTTATTATAAAACTGTTGTTGTTTAAATTAAATGATTTTTATTGACTATTATAGGTCGTAACTTCATCTTCATCTAGTAGGTAGGTATAATAAGATTTTGAAAAAAAATTGTAAAAGGTTTTCTTCAGAAAATCTAAAAAAATCTGCATTTTACAGCAATATGAATATGCACAATCATGTAATTAGATATGAAAATTTAATTGGATGCTTATTAGTGATGATTATGAAAAAATTAACAACTTAATTTCGGAGGAAAACAGAAAGCAATGTAAATTCGGACCTATAATATTTTTGCAATGATTTCAGAGAAAAACGGATGACAAAATCGTAATTTGGTTAGGTTACTTCGAAACATGCGTCTATCTTCATAAAGCAAAGGATTTTATTTAATTCGTTATTCAAGGAACTGTTTTATATGTAGGAAAATATATTTTTCTTTCTTTATTTCATATACCTACATGTAAGTGGAAAATTTTTATTGTTCCAAAAGGTCTTTCCACACTAAGCATGTTCCAATGTGGGATGATCTCTCGGGACTGCTTAAGAGGCATTATCTTTATGTACCATGTAATTTATAATAGTTTACTGTTTAAAAAGGCCTACATTTCCGCAAAAAAAAAAATTGAAATATAATTTATATTATACCCAAAATTATTCGAGATGATTCTGATTACCAAGTAGAATTAATATTTAGTGTATTAAGTGGAATACACACACATTTAATACCTTCCTAATTATTATTTGTTTGGCTTTGCAGTGGGAGGAAAACCATACATTACTAATTAACCTCTGCGCGAGTGAACTCGAGCGCGACTGCTAACGCCATCTGTTACGGGTAGCACGAACTAATAGAAGAGTGTGAATTTGAATGAGAAGCTATTGTTTTTGCAATTCAATATTACCTATAAGCCTGTTTTATTCCAAACCTGGGAAAAGGGTCGCTTAATGTTTCCAGTTAGTTACTTAGGAAGGTGCTCGTAAGATTTCCCTGAAAGCATCACAATAAAGATTAGTAGTTTCAACTTTCAGATGACGTATCTGACTGCCTTTTTAGGGTTCCGAAGTCAACAAGGAACCCTTATAGTTTCGCTCTGGTTAGGTCCGTCTGTCGGTCCGCAGCCTAGCTCAGAGAATCTAAGTACTAGGGAGCTATAATTTTGCATGTATATACATATTAATAATTCCGACAAAGTGGTAACATAAAATCATGAAATATAATTTTTTTTCGGGTACCTCTCATAGACGTAAAGTGGGAATGTATTTTTGTTTTTCTCATCTATCCCATGGTGTTAGGTATCGTTGGATAGGCCTTTCAAAAATATTATGGGTTTGTAATAACCATTTTTCGATTCAGAGATTCGTTTGCGTAAAGTTAAGCTTTAAGTTGCAAATTTATGTTAGAGTCAAGTGTCCCCCCCCCCCCTGCCAGTGAAATGGTTGCTCTTGGTTATGTGAAAAAATTCACGGCAGTAGTAAATATAACGAAATTAAAAGGAAAATTATCACGGATAACAAGGCTTTACTAGTTTACGAGTAATAGTCGACCAACTTATAAAATGTACTTGGAACAGTAAAAATTTTGTACAAATGCCATTGCAAAATTACTAAAATAAAGTTGATAGCTGTGTAAAACAGAGTGAATATAATGCTTACGAACCATGTAAAAATATACAAAAATTAAATCATAACAGGCTTTACAAGTTTACGAGTAATAGTCGACCAACTTATAAAATGTACTTGGCACAATAAAATTTTTGTACAAATGCCATTGAAAAATTACTTAAATAACGTTGTTAGCTGTGTAAAACAGATAGTAAATATATGCTTATGAACCATGTAAAAATATACAAAAATAAAACCATAACATGCTTAATAATAATGATTTCTAAATTAATAATGTTTAAGCTCGAATAACGCATTGGAGTGGCCGGAGTCGTTGGCAGTACCAGAACGGCGCATGCGCGCGGTAAAGTCTATTTTGTGTTAGTGCAGAAATATTTTTGGTAAAATCAAAATAATTACTGATGCAATTCTTTTGTGCACAAGTAACACGAGAGACCAAATACAAGCTTTAAACATAATTAACTTGAACATGAAATGTAATCCTGCAGGTATCATTCTTCCACCATTTTAATGAATGCCAGTCTCTGTTTAATGACAAAAACAATTATATTAATAAATGAGAAAAGTAGCCGTCATTGTTAAATCTGTGACGCGTATCGCATATTATCCATTATTTTTAACATTCATTAAAAATTATCTGATTCCGATTCCTGAATGAATGATTCAGTTATTTATCGGTTTTATTATAAAACTGTTGTTGTTTAAATGAAATGATTTTTATTGACTATTATAGGTCGTAACTTCATCTTCATCTAGTAGGTAGGTATAATAAGATTTTGAAAAAAAATTGTAAAAGGTTTTCTTCAGAAAATCTAAAAAAATCTGCATTTTACAGCAATATGAATATGCACAATCATGTAATTAGATATGAAAATTTAATTGGATGCTTATTAGTGATGATTATGAAAAAATTAACAACTTAATTTCGGAGGAAAACAGAAAGCAATGTAAATTCGGACCTATAATATTTTTGCAATGATTTCAGAGAAAAACGGATGACAAAATCGTAATTTGGTTAGGTTACTTCGAAACATGCGTCTATCTTCATAAAGCAAAGGATTTTATTTAATTCGTTATTCAAGGAACTGTTTTATATGTAGGAAAATATATTTTTCTTTCTTTATTTCATATACCTACATGTAAGTGGAAAATTTTTATTGTTCCAAAAGGTCTTTCCACACTAAGCATGTTCCAATGTGGGATGATCTCTCGGGACTGCTTAAGAGGCATTATCTTTATGTACCATGTAATTTATAATAGTTTACTGTTTAAAAAGGCCTACATTTCCGCAAAAAAAAAAATTGAAATATAATTTATATTATACCCAAAATTATTCGAGATGATTCTGATTACCAAGTAGAATTAATATTTAGTGTATTAAGTGGAATACACACACATTTAATACCTTCCTAATTATTATTTGTTTGGCTTTGCAGTGGGAGGAAAACCATACATTACTAATTAACCTCTGCGCGAGTGAACTCGAGCGCGACTGCTAACGCCATCTGTTACGGGTAGCACGAACTAATAGAAGAGTGTGAATTTGAATGAGAAGCTATTGTTTTTGCAATTCAATATTACCTATAAGCCTGTTTTATTCCAAACCTGGGAAAAGGGTCGCTTAATGTTTCCAGTTAGTTACTTAGGAAGGTGCTCGTAAGATTTCCCTGAAAGCATCACAATAAAGATTAGTAGTTTCAACTTTCAGATGACGTATCTGACTGCCTTTTTAGGGTTCCGAAGTCAACAAGGAACCCTTATAGTTTCGCTCTGGTTAGGTCCGTCTGTCGGTCCGCAGCCTAGCTCAGAGAATCTAAGTACTAGGGAGCTATAATTTTGCATGTATATACATATTAATAATTCCGACAAAGTGGTAACATAAAATCATGAAATATAATTTTTTTTCGGGTACCTCTCATAGACGTAAAGTGGGAATGTATTTTTGTTTTTCTCATCTATCCCATGGTGTTAGGTATCGTTGGATAGGCCTTTCAAAAATATTATGGGTTTGTAATAACCATTTTTCGATTCAGAGATTCGTTTGCGTAAAGTTAAGCTTTAAGTTGCAAATTTATGTTAGAGTCAAGTGTCCCCCCCCCCCCCCCCTGCCAGTGAAATGGTTGCTCTTGGTTATGTGAAAAAATTCACGGCAGTAGTAAATATAACGAAATTAAAAGGAAAATTATCACGGATAACAAGGCTTTACTAGTTTACGAGTAATAGTCGACCAACTTATAAAATGTACTTGGAACAGTAAAAATTTTGTACAAATGCCATTGCAAAATTACTAAAATAAAGTTGATAGCTGTGTAAAACAGAGTGAATATAATGCTTACGAACCATGTAAAAATATACAAAAATTAAATCATAACAGGCTTTACAAGTTTACGAGTAATAGTCGACCAACTTATAAAATGTACTTGGCACAATAAAATTTTTGTACAAATGCCATTGAAAAATTACTTAAATAACGTTGTTAGCTGTGTAAAACAGATAGTAAATATATGCTTATGAACCATGTAAAAATATACAAAAATAAAACCATAACATGCTTAATAATAATGATTTCTAAATTAATAATGTTTAAGCTCGAATAACGCATTGGAGTGGCCGGAGTCGTTGGCAGTACCAGAACGGCGCATGCGCGCGGTAAAGTCTATTTTGTGTTAGTGCAGAAATATTTTCGACGTTTTGTAATTAAAACGTATAAATAAAGTCAAATTAGATTCGATTTCCAAGCAAATTACTTATTTTCTTTTGTCGATATCCTTCTATAAAGATATCCTTCGAAAATTCAATATTCGAGCCGACTTCATCACTAATTGAGTAGCGTAAAACTTTCCAGAATTAAACAGTGAATACCGCAGATTAGAGGATTCACCTCTAATCTGCGGTATTAGAGGAAATTAGAGGTGAATACATACGATTATTTTCTAATTCCGAAAGAGAAATAAACAAGGAGCGTGCACGCAAGGATCCAGGAACGAATATACCATTCCCCGTGGCTCTAACGCGCGTTCGTATCGGCTCCTTTCCCAATTCGCACCCGCGCTGATACTCAAATAGATAATATTTTTGTAACTTCAGTTGCGAAGTTGGATTTTATAACTCCTTCTTCAGTTACCAGTTAGTCCTTATTTAGTTTAAGTCAAGAGTGAATAGGTTTCTTCTAGGCAAGCGTGCTTCACCGTAGACCACATCATCGCTTACCTAGATAGTGGTCAAACGCGAGAATATAGATTAAAAAAACCTATGTGGGCCCGTTTTTAGACTTTGTGAGCCGCTGAAATCATTCTAATGTTCATGTAACAACAAAAATACCCTCTCTTTAGTCCGCATTATTATGCAACTTCGGAACCCTATTACTGCGCGTGGCCCGACACGCACTTGGCCGGTTTTTTTATTTGATACTCTGTTCTCAGGAACCATATTGAGGTCAGTTTATTAATGAGTTAATATAGGCCTCAAAGTGTCTTTTCTAATAATTGACTGAGAGTGCTCTAATTTTATGGCGTGACCTTTGTAGAAATTAATTTCAGACTGAAATGTGAGCCAAAGTTTCAGGAGGCCTTTGATTTATCTTACAAATAATAGTGGTTATTAGATATTTGTAGGCAAACCCTTTACTGACTGGAATGTGGTTGTACTAATTGGTACACCACACGCTAACCTAACGCTTGTATACCCCATACACGGCATTATGTTATGTCAAATTATATCTAACTAGCTGTTCCCCGCGGCTTCGCTCCCGTGGGCCACCCCACAGGACCCGTTTTCGCGATTAAAAAGTAGCCTTTGTTACTCAAGAATAACGTAGCATTCTATTGGTGAAAGAATTTATTAAATCGGTCCAGTAGTTTCGGAGCCTATTCGGTACAAACAAACAAACTAACAAATCTTTCCTCTTTATAATATTACTAGCTGTTGCCCGCGACTTCGTCCGCGTCAAACTCATAAAAAAATATTTTTATTTTTTTAGTTTCCCGCCGGAACCGCTGAACTATGAATTTTCTCGTAATCAAACGTAGCCTATGTTACATTAGCTATCTACCAGTGAAAGTCCCGTCAAAATCTGTCCAGCCGTTTTGGAGATTACCCGGAACAAACAGACAAAAATCTTAAAAATTGCTTATTTGTTGTTAATACCGTATGTACTTTCACGTGCATTCAATAAAACGTTGTTATTTTGATATTACATACAGACACTTCAATTTTATTTATTTGTATAGATTAGTATTAGTATAGATAGTATAGATAATAGAAATCCAAAATAATTTCTTAGTAGAATAGGAAAATCTATCAGAATATACAAAGTTTTCGATTTCTTGTACTATCTAAACAAACCCAATATATAATATTGGTCAAACGCGAGCCTATAGATAAATAAAAATAAAAATACACATATCTCGTTTCCCGCCCATTCCTAGGTTATAAATAGTGTGGCTCATCCCATCAAAGTCAATCTATCTTTGGCCGAGGCGTGATAAATAACTACAAGGCTAAGTGCTGCTCTATAAACCGTATTCTATAAACTGTGTTTTGTATAATTGTATATTTGATTTTATAATTGTATATTTGATTTTGATTGATACTATGACTTGGTGAGTAAACCCTTTTAAGCATTTTTATTTACATCACCATCCCCGCTGAAATACCCACATAAGGTTTTAGTATTTTAAGTAAAAGACAACAATTGTCTATCTTAATTTTTTAAACAATTAAGTTCTTTAATGTTATTATTTAAATAACATTCCTACTTCCGGTACCTAGGGTCGCTGGTCCAAGAGAATGGCGAGGTAGACCGAGACGTAAAGCACCGGATCAACTCAGGATGGATGAAATGGCGACAGGTCACTGGAAAAACTTGCGACCCACGGATAGCCCTCAAGTTAAAGGGGAAAATCTACATGTCCGTGATTAGACGTGTCATACTGTATGGATCGGAATGTTGGGCTGTAAAAAAGATGGATGAAAAGAGATTGCATGTAGCAGAGATGAGAATGTTGAGATGGATGTGCGGCGTGACGAGATTGGATAAAGTGAGAAATGAGTATATTAGAGGCAGTTTGAAAGTGGCGCCACTGGCAGAAAAGTTGAAAGGAAACCGTTTGTCCTGGTATGGTCATGTGATGAGGAGGGATGAAACGCATGTTACTAAAAAAGTTATGAATATAAATGTGGATGGATGGAGAGGGAGAGGAAGGCCAAAGAAAAGATAGATGGACTGTGTGAGGAGTAATATGAAAGAAAAGGGAGTCAGTAATAACGTGACGGGGGACAGGACGGTATGGAAGAAGCAAACGTGTTGCACCGATCCCAAGTAATATGGGATAAGGGCAGGAAGATGATGAATGTTATTATTTAAATGTGTTACCATTAAAATTCAAATTGAAATAAATAATATATAATATTTAAGTTTGTCTTTGACACATTGTCTAAACAAAGTTTCTTATCTTGTGCCCTTAATAAACTTTATCAATAATACAATTATTATCTTCACCGAATCAAAACTTCGAAAACTGAAAATTTGTTTGGCCACAACCATTACAAGTATTCGAAAGTGCGGGTAGGTGGAAATTCACCAGGGATTGTTAATGTCCTAAACTTAAGTTTGTCCTTAGACTTTGGCTTTAATACATCAGAAGACCGAAAGTGAACCAAACCTTTGAAAGTGAGGTAGGTTTGATAATAATTATGTCGTGAACTCGTGAGTTCTAATTGGAGTATCAAAGCCAAATTTCGTATACAAAAATCGTTCAAATTCATATCGCAATAATATCTCAGTGTCAATTAATAATTATGTCATGAGCTCGTGAGTTCTAATTGGAGTATCAAAGCCAAATTTCGTACACAAAAATCGTTTAAATACATGTCGCAATATCATCTTAGTGTCAAACAATGTCAAAATGTAAGGAAATTAGTGATGTTTTTGACAGTTTGCTACTAAGATGCGAATGCGAAATTTCCATAAAAATACTAGAATTGCCACTCTGATGTTCCGTTGTCAGTATTGTTTTGTCACTCAACATAAAATTTTATTGACAGGTAAAAATAAAGAAAACTGGCTTTTAAATCAGTGGTAAAGAATATCTGCTTTGATATTGGAGATTTGGTTACTAAAAAGTGTATACAAATATTGAATAACATTTTATAGTTAGCATGTAATTTGAATAGTCTTGTTCAGCATGTTCAAAAAGGTAACAAAAATAATTTTGTTTATTAAATATTCCAGCTTAACTAAAGATTGCATGAACGAGGTCTTATAATGTTAATTTTAGCCATACTTAATCAACTTCAGCGACGATGCTCAATTAATAATCTTGATTTAATTCTGCCATCAGCTGAGACAGTTTGTCAATTAAATACCGTTCGATCATCAGCAATGAGTTCCTCTTGCTAAGAATGGGTTAACCATATTGTGGCCGGCGTGCCTGTTTATTAACCGAAAAATATAAAGTGATTAGCTTCTAACAGTAGCTTCACTCGTGTGATACTCGGCAATTATCCCAAAGGGCGGTATTCCCGGGATAAAAAGTATCTTTATCCCTATATCAAAATGAATTACAATGTTCAGTGGTTTGGGCGATAAAACGCAACAAATAGACAGTGTTAGTTTCATATTAATCTTAATATATATAAATCTCGTGTCACAATGTTTGTCCTCAATGGACTCCTAAACCACTTAACCGATTATAATAAAATTCGCACACCATGTGCAGTTCGATCCAACTTGAGAGATAGGGTAGGGTAGGGTAGGGTAGGTAGGGTAGGGTAGGTAGGGTAGGGTAGGTAGGGTAGGGTAGGTAGGGTAGGGTAGGGTAGGTAGGGTAGGGTAGTTAGGGTAGGGTAGGTAGGGTAGGTAGGGTAGGGTAGGTAGGGTAGGTAGGGTAGGTAGGGTAGGTAGGGTAGGTAGGGTAGGTAGGGTAGGTAGGGTAGGTAGGGTAGGTAGGGTAGGTAGGGTAGGTAGGGTAGGTAGGGTAGGTAGGGTAGGTAGGGTAGGTAGGGTAGGTAGGGTAGGTAGGGTAGGTAGGGTAGGTAGGGTAGGTAGGGTAGGTAGGGTAGGTAGGGTAGGTAGGATAGGTAGGGTAGGTAGGGTAGGTAGGGTAGGTAGGGTAGGTAGGGTAGGTAGGGTAGGTAGGGTAGGTAGGGTAGGTAGGGTAGGTAGGGTAGGTAGGGTAGGTAGGGTAGGTAGGGTAGGTAGGGTAGGTAGGGTAGGTAGGGTAGGTAGGGTAGGTAGGGTAGGTAGGGTAGGTAGGGTAGGTAGGGTAGGTAGGGTAGGTAGGGTAGGTAGGGTAGGTAGGGTAGGTAGGGTAGGTAGGGTAGGTAGGGTAGGTAGGGTAGGTAGGGTAGGTAGGGTAGGTAGGGTAGGTAGGGTAGGTAGGGTAGGTAGGGTAGGTAGGGTAGGTAGGGTAGGTAGGGTAGGTAGGGTAGGTAGGGTAGGTAGGGTAGGTAGGGTAGGTAGGGTAGGTAGGGTAGGTAGGGTAGGTAGGGTAGGTAGGGTAGGTAGGGTAGGTAGGGTAGGTAGGGTAGGTAGGGTAGGTAGGGTAGGTAGGGTAGGTAGGGTAGGTAGGGTAGGTAGGGTAGGTAGGGTAGGTAGGGTAGGTAGGGTAGGTAGGGTAGGTAGGGTAGGTAGGGTAGGTAGGGTAGGTAGGGTAGGTAGGGTAGGTAGGGTAGGTAGGGTAGGTAGGGTAGGTAGGGTAGGTAGGGTAGGTAGGGTAGGTAGGGTAGGTAGGGTAGGTAGGGTAGGTAGGGTAGGTAGGGTAGGTAGGGTAGGTAGGGTAGGTAGGGTAGGTAGGGTAGGTAGGGTAGGTAGGGTAGGTAGGGTAGGTAGGGTAGGTAGGGTAGGTAGGGTAGGTAGGGTAGGTAGGGTAGGTAGGGTAGGTAGGGTAGGTAGGGTAGGTAGGGTAGGTAGGGTAGGTAGGGTAGGTAGGGTAGGTAGGGTAGGTAGGGTAGGTAGGGTAGGTAGGGTAGGTAGGGTAGGTAGGGTAGGTAGGGTAGGTAGGGTAGGTAGGGTAGGTAGGGTAGGTAGGGTAGGTAGGGTAGGTAGGGTAGGTAGGGTAGGTAGGGTAGGTAGGGTAGGTAGGGTAGGTAGGGTAGGTAGGGTAGGTAGGGTAGGTAGGGTAGGTAGGGTAGGTAGGGTAGGTAGGGTAGGTAGGGTAGGTAGGGTAGGTAGGGTAGGTAGGGTAGGTAGGGTAGGTAGGGTAGGTAGGGTAGGTAGGGTAGGTAGGGTAGGTAGGGTAGGTAGGGTAGGTAGGGTAGGTAGGGTAGGTAGGGTAGGTAGGGTAGGTAGGGTAGGTAGGGTAGGTAGGGTAGGTAGGGTAGGTAGGGTAGGTAGGGTAGGTAGGGTAGGTAGGGTAGGTAGGGTAGGTAGGGTAGGTAGGGTAGGTAGGGTAGGTAGGGTAGGTAGGGTAGGTAGGGTAGGTAGGGTAGGTAGGGTAGGTAGGGTAGGTAGGGTAGGTAGGGTAGGTAGGGTAGGTAGGGTAGGTAGGGTAGGTAGGGTAGGTAGGGTAGGTAGGGTAGGTAGGGTAGGTAGGGTAGGTAGGGTAGGTAGGGTAGGTAGGGTAGGTAGGGTAGGTAGGGTAGGTAGGGTAGGTAGGGTAGGTAGGGTAGGTAGGGTAGGTAGGGTAGGTAGGGTAGGTAGGGTAGGTAGGGTAGGTAGGGTAGGTAGGGTAGGTAGGGTAGGTAGGGTAGGTAGGGTAGGTAGGGTAGGTAGGGTAGGTAGGGTAGGTAGGGTAGGTAGGGTAGGTAGGGTAGGTAGGGTAGGTAGGGTAGGTAGGGTAGGTAGGGTAGGTAGGGTAGGTAGGGTAGGTAGGGTAGGTAGGGTAGGTAGGGTAGGTAGGGTAGGTAGGGTAGGTAGGGTAGGTAGGGTAGGTAGGGTAGGTAGGGTAGGTAGGGTAGGTAGGGTAGGTAGGGTAGGTAGGGTAGGTAGGGTAGGTAGGGTAGGTAGGGTAGGTAGGGTAGGTAGGGTAGGTAGGGTAGGTAGGGTAGGTAGGGTAGGTAGGGTAGGTAGGGTAGGTAGGGTAGGTAGGGTAGGTAGGGTAGGTAGGGTAGGTAGGGTAGGTAGGGTAGGTAGGGTAGGTAGGGTAGGTAGGGTAGGTAGGGTAGGTAGGGTAGGTAGGGTAGGTAGGGTAGGTAGGGTAGGTAGGGTAGGTAGGGTAGGTAGGGTAGGTAGGGTAGGTAGGGTAGGTAGGGTAGGTAGGGTAGGTAGGGTAGGTAGGGTAGGTAGGGTAGGTAGGGTAGGTAGGGTAGGTAGGGTAGGTAGGGTAGGTAGGGTAGGTAGGGTAGGTAGGGTAGGTAGGGTAGGTAGGGTAGGTAGGGTAGGTAGGGTAGGTAGGGTAGGTAGGGTAGGTAGGGTAGGTAGGGTAGGTAGGGTAGGTAGGGTAGGTAGGGTAGGTAGGGTAGGTAGGGTAGGTAGGGTAGGTAGGGTAGGTAGGGTAGGTAGGGTAGGTAGGGTAGGTAGGGTAGGTAGGGTAGGTAGGGTAGGTAGGGTAGGTAGGGTAGGTAGGGTAGGTAGGGTAGGTAGGGTAGGTAGGGTAGGTAGGGTAGGTAGGGTAGGTAGGGTAGGTAGGGTAGGTAGGGTAGGTAGGGTAGGTAGGGTAGGTAGGGTAGGTAGGGTAGGTAGGGTAGGTAGGGTAGGTAGGGTAGGTAGGGTAGGTAGGGTAGGTAGGGTAGGTAGGGTAGGTAGGGTAGGTAGGGTAGGTAGGGTAGGTAGGGTAGGTAGGGTAGGTAGGGTAGGTAGGGTAGGTAGGGTAGGTAGGGTAGGTAGGGTAGGTAGGGTAGGTAGGGTAGGTAGGGTAGGTAGGGTAGGTAGGGTAGGTAGGGTAGGTAGGGTAGGTAGGGTAGGTAGGGTAGGTAGGGTAGGTAGGGTAGGTAGGGTAGGTAGGGTAGGTAGGGTAGGTAGGGTAGGTAGGGTAGGTAGGGTAGGTAGGGTAGGTAGGGTAGGTAGGGTAGGTAGGGTAGGTAGGGTAGGTAGGGTAGGTAGGGTAGGTAGGGTAGGTAGGGTAGGTAGGGTAGGTAGGGTAGGTAGGGTAGGTAGGGTAGGTAGGGTAGGTAGGGTAGGTAGGGTAGGTAGGGTAGGTAGGGTAGGTAGGGTAGGTAGGGTAGGTAGGGTAGGTAGGGTAGGTAGGGTAGGTAGGGTAGGTAGGGTAGGTAGGGTAGGTAGGGTAGGTAGGGTAGGTAGGGTAGGTAGGGTAGGTAGGGTAGGTAGGGTAGGTAGGGTAGGTAGGGTAGGTAGGGTAGGTAGGGTAGGTAGGGTAGGTAGGGTAGGTAGGGTAGGTAGGGTAGGTAGGGTAGGTAGGGTAGGTAGGGTAGGTAGGGTAGGTAGGGTAGGTAGGGTAGGTAGGGTAGGTAGGGTAGGTAGGGTAGGTAGGGTAGGTAGGGTAGGTAGGGTAGGTAGGGTAGGTAGGGTAGGTAGGGTAGGTAGGGTAGGTAGGGTAGGTAGGGTAGGTAGGGTAGGTAGGGTAGGTAGGGTAGGTAGGGTAGGTAGGGTAGGTAGGGTAGGTAGGGTAGGTAGGGTAGGTAGGGTAGGTAGGGTAGGTAGGGTAGGTAGGGTAGGTAGGGTAGGTAGGGTAGGTAGGGTAGGTAGGGTAGGTAGGGTAGGTAGGGTAGGTAGGGTAGGTAGGGTAGGTAGGGTAGGTAGGGTAGGTAGTTAGGGTAGGTAGGGTAGATGAATGTTTGGTGTTTTTATGGCAAAACAAAGTTTGCCGGGTCAGCTAGTATCTATAATATAATTATGTCGTAGTGGCCCAGAGGCAATGACCTCGCCTATCGTGCTTGTGGTCGTGGGTTTAAATCTGGGCAAGTGCCATTGTCCCTTTATCAATTCATATGTACTTAAATTTATCTTGGATATCACTGACAACGGTGAAGGAAAATATCGTGAGGAAACCTGGACTTATAGTTGGTTTATTATAAGTATTTGCTCCATTGCTGTAATTGCTGCAAGGCGTTTCAGTGCGAGGATAAGTAATAAAATAAATAAATCTAATATGGATGGATTTATCTCCACTTTCCGAAGAGTACTACACTACACTATTCGAACAAAAACTTTACCGTAATCCAACAAAGTTTGCTCTCTTCTAGACAAAAAAAAATGGTGAAGTGAGTTTTAGATTACGCACTTTGAAGGGTTCTATGCCCGGAATGAATGCATGAATAGTTTTGCTTTTATCTTCTTGCTTTTTATGTTAATAATTATAATTATAATATGGGGCATTTAATTTTCTTTCACCCTTTTCCATCTACATAATATATTGCGGTCGGCTTCCAGTCTAAGCGGATTCAACTGAATACCAGTATTTTACGTGAAGTGACTGCCTATTTGACCTCCACAACCCAGTAACTGGGTTACATAATACTCCTTGGCCAGATTGGTGTTAGATATCAGGCTTCTGACTACCCGTAATGACAGTCAAAGATCTTCAAATAACAGCCGGGACCAACGACTTAACGTACTTTCCGTAACTTCCCATCCACTGACCGACCTCAGCAAGCGTTGCTTAACCTTGAAGATTGATCCATGCGGCCGTTAATATTTACTCACGAGCTCCTCATTTCTCATAAAACTAAAAAACAACCTGCGGTATAGTATTGTTTACAAAATATTTAGAATATCTATTCTTTTCTTCACGATAATTATAAAGCCAATAGCCTCCAAGTAAAATGACTATCTTACAGAAGGACAAGACAATGCTAAAGGATCCGTTTTCGAAATTTGACTAAAGAACTCTAAAAACTACTAAGTATATTTGTTCAGTAATATTTGCCAAACTCAAATTTCGGGTTGGGACAAATACACAAGTTTATTGTGTTGGATTCGCTCAGACAATATGTCCCGTGTCTTGGAAGAGTTATGAGACAATCGATCTGAGTTTCGGTAAATACCCTATCAGTATTAGATATACGAGAGATGTGATCATACTCCGTCATTCGTTTTTTGAACGCAAGCTGAAAGAGCAAGCCGATATTTCGTGACGTCAGGATGTGTTTGACGATTTATTGAGCTGGTTTAAGCGGCTTTGTTTTGCGGTATTACATCGCTTTGTTTTTGAATGTCGTGTGTGTGTTTGTTTTTATGGAAATTATAATGTGAAGTGTGGGTGTGCGGGACAGTAGATCTATGTGACACACAGAAATAAAACTCCAATATAATTAATAAGATATTGTTAAGGAAATTTACTTTTAGGGCCTACGTACACCGGGACGGAATGGTAGAGGATTAATTTTAACATCAAAGGACATTCAAACTTACTATTAGGAATACGACATAAATGCCAATGTTTTGCAAATTGATTCCATGGAATCGAAAGAGATTTCTTGACACGGCATTCGAGAGCGCACTAAGAAATCCTGCGCCGGGATGCCGCAGCGCATTGCGGTATGCAACGGCACGCGGAAGAACGCCGTGATATGTCGCGGGATTAGGCAGTGCAAGCGGGAGTACATGCACACCACATTTGCTATCTTATATTAATAACTAAATCGTCGACGTGACGCGGCATGCCACCGCACGCCGCGGGATGTCTTGGTAAGCCGCCGGAATGCTACAGTATCTAAGCGGCAAGTGTGCGCTGAACGGTGGCAAAATCCTCTTTCATTCCGTTCAGGTGTTCGTTGGCCTGTATATTGCAATACAGGTACCGTCTGTCACCGCGTCTGAGGCTCTATACGAAATGTAATTCCATCTGATGGCGATGGTTGAAAGGCCAAATCGTAAGGGATTGATCCCGTGACAATTCGATAGCGCTTGGCATTCCCATACATTTATAACATTTTACAATAGTTATCGCTACGATTTCGTTGATAGAATGTGACATGACTAGAGCCTCTAAGTTCTTTTCCTATTCCTTAACAAACAATAAAGTCAATAACATAAATGGAGGTATATTATATCCGTAAAGGTTGAAAGACTAAGTAACACTTATTCATAAAGATTGGATGATTGCTTCTACAGTACCCACATGAACACATCTGAAAATCCTTTCAGTTTTAATAAATATCTCATATTTTTTTTTTTTTTTAGTCAGCCATTTAAGAATTATCTCAAGCTTAACGTTGATCTCTTGAATAGTTTAGTTTGTTGAAATGTTCAGTTTTTCCATTCAGCAAACACAGACCATTTTTTCATTCATATCTCAGTAGTTAATGATGAAAATCACTGAGTCAAACAATAGAGAGAGAATAAGAAGAATAGAGTGAGTTAGATAACGAGCAACGATTTTGAGACCCCTCAGATCTGATTGCTCACATAATATTTCAAAATTCACATTACAAAGCCATTTTTTACTGGAAAGTATAAATTAAAAAAGACGTTATTGAATCGGACATTAGCATTTATAACCAACAGAATATTATTTAAGACGACTATCGCTAACGACCTTGAGGGAACAAAACGCGCACTCGTCTCACACCCACGCGATCCAAAATTTAATAGTTTTTGTTCTATCCTTATTATTCTGTGACTTTAAAAAAAAGCCTCAGATCAAAAAGTAGATAGTTAAATTGTTTGTGATGGTGTCAATTTCATTAGAATACGACCAGCGGTTTTGGTGCGATTGTCGTGTTTTTGTCCGTTTTAGACATAACTTTACAAATGAATCACACAATGTTATACGAATAAAATTCAAAATTTTCTTAAATCAAATTATTTAGAAAATGGTCTAACGTAACATATATTTTTACCAAAAAAATACAACTAGCCGTTTAGACGTGATTCTCATTTTAAAATCAGCTACTCAGGGGTATCTGCGCCTTAACTGGTGAAACGTTGTTCGTCCACGTGAAATATGTTTTATTGTCTAAAGAGACATTATACCTGGATCAAAAGTATCCTTCGTCTTAGTCCAGGTTCTGGTGTATCCATAGGCTAAGTTTCATGTAAATTCCGTAATAAACAATCACACTGAGATTTCTATTTGTAATATTAGTTAGAACTCTGGGAAATCCATAAAAATACTATCTCAACTTCTCATAGAAAATCTTTTTAATTTTTTCAGGAGTCACAAGCCTTCGAGACGTGATGCTCTTAGTTCAGCCTTCAACAGTCATCAGGGGAGAAACAGCTGCCCTCATCTGTTCCCGAGACATGCAGGGGGCGCCACTTTACTCCGTCAAGTGGTACCGGGGAAACCACGAGTTCTACAGGTATACGCCGATGGAGGAACCTGATACGAGGGTTTTTGGATTGCCAGGGATTTATGTGGATGTGAGTAATTTTTTTTGCGTTTTATGTACGAGTCATTTGAAATAAATTTTTTTGCTGCCATGTGGTTGATCGGATTTCCTATTGGCTAAAAAATACGCACATCTTTACAATTTTTCATCCCTTATTTTCATCATCTCTTTTGGGAGCGAATTTTCAAAAAGCTTTCCTTTGTGATCACCTTTTTACCCGACTGCCCAGGAAGAGTTATGTTTGTCGCGCGTATCTTAAATTTCTTTATTACCTTGTATCTTCCAAACAGCTGGATGGATTTCGACAGTTAAGATATCGTTAGATGCGTCTTTACTGCCTAAGTGTTTTTAAAAGATGATGTTAAAAAAAAAGAACCTGGCGGATTTTGGGTGCCATAATGTACATGTCCAAATTTATTTTCTTCCATACCCATCGGGTGGGTTATCAACATGAAGGGTTTTAAGAGGTGGTTACAAAAATATATACCACATAAATGTTTAAAAGAAAATCGAAAAAAGAAAAATATAGGTAACTAAAAAGTTGTATTTTTTTATAGAACATGTCTACCTAACTTCAAATTTCCCAATCTGACACTGGTCTAGGCTGCGCGTGTCTCTCATTGAGCCAACGACTACTACAACTTTGAATAAACTAAAAAAATAAGAAAGTTATTGCACTCAAACTATTATTTGAAGACCCCCCCCACTTATGCTATAAATTCTGCTTCATCGATACTGGTTTTACAGTATCTACTTAGATACCTTTATCCGGATAGTCCAAAGAGTCCAAATTTTTTAAATATATTTTTATTTTCTTAAGTCAATGCAATCTTATCTCAATTTCTTTCCGCCCCGATCTTCATAAAACTGATACCTCGCCCAAGAGCATAAAGATAATTAGGGTCTCTTCCACCTTCCAATATATTTTTCCTGCTCCACCATTGGCTCCCTCTCGGACAGATTAAAGACTCTATTACACGGATGGATAGGACTCGATCAGAGATCTAATTCTTTGAGTCACCTGCTATAAACAAAGAAAACGATCCTCGCTCAGTTGATTGGGTTGGATCAGTAGAATGGTATAGTGTTCATGCAATTTGTTGTATTGATTGATGCTATTGTTGCGTTAGAGAGACCTTTTGTTCTTTTGTCAGAGTTATTGTACCCTCCCTACTAATCCTAACCTACCAGTGAATGTCTGTATCTTTAGATGTTTATAAACTCATCGACAACTGGAAGTATTTGTATAAAATTTGTCAACACAGGTTGAACAAAACCTGTATTGTGCGATACATTACTTTTTATTCTACAAATACTTCACATGGGCTAATTTTCGACTATAATTCCCGTGGGATACGTGGATAAAGCTGCTAGAAGGCTTGTTGTGTTGTACTTTTAGGCACGATTAAACATCAGTAAAAGTATAAAAATAGGTATTTGGGTTATATTTGACATAGAGTACACCAAACACGTTTGGTTAGCTTTTTTAGACACTTTTGTGCTAATTATAAAAACAAGCGGGGGACAAAAGTTAAGTCACAGTTCCAACGTAAAAAAGGCCTTGTTCCAGCTAGCGAAGTCCCTGGTCAGCAGACATCACCAAAACACCACCTAGCAAGTCCCATCCAAAAACTCCAACCCAAACACATACCCAAACCATCACCCTGTCTAAACCATGTAAATCAAAATAAGTATATATATATATGTAAAGCTGCATGGTGGAGCGAGTCAGTCATACACACCTTAACGTCCTAACGACGGGGTTCTATAACTGGAACCGACGGCCGGGACTGGTCTGCTCACACTGCCATGCATCTGCCCCGAAAGTGTACCAATAGATATAAATAAACAAAATAGTAAATAACATAAGCAGTGTATCAATAGAAATAAGTATCAAAATAGTTAATAACATTAAGATAAGTAGTAAATAGAAACTAAAATTGTAATGCCAGTGTGTAATATATATATATATATATATATATATATATATATATAGTATTTAGTGAGGGATGAATTCACGTAGTCTTAAGTTAGTTAAGTAAGTCTAAAAATAATGTCCGACGTAGGAGTCAGACAATTGTAACTTTTATGAAAAAAAAACCAAACAAACAATAACCACGATAAAAAGAGCGTGGACTGCCACATGTCCGCGGCAGAATATTGAGAAAAAAAACCTAAAGAAGTAATGTAAGCAGTGCACAAAAACATACCTTAAATTGAAAATGGCTACAACGAACTTTTATGGTTTTATGGCCAATGTACCACAGTTTGGTGAGCAAACGTTCCAAAATTTAAACAAAGTCGAGCAGTTTCACGTTTGAATACGGTCAGTGGAAAAGGAAAGTACAAAAATGCTGGTAGGCGACAAAAATCTAGTACACATATTGTGTACCTGTTTGAAAACATTCCGAATTTCGCTTCCGCCGGTACTAGTATGGTCTCACTTTGCTAGATTGAATCGATAAAGACTGGATCGGGATTGAAAACGATTTTCGAGGTGCGATCCAGCGCTGTATAGCGCTGTCTTCCTTTCATTACAGCAGAATGAGGTCTTTCACATCTCTTTTATTGTAGAAGGTGTTCTAAGCGAATATCTCTTCGTGGTGGATACTTTAAAATCCATTCCGGATATTTACTGCACGAGCTGCATTGTGTTGGATGTTTTCTATTACTATCTTGAACCGAAAACCAATGCTAACAGTAATTGTGTCTGCGATTCGGAAAATGTACAAAGTGATACTTCTTGTTTAATGGACTGAAAATAATTGGATCTTTGGTTGTAAATGGCTCAGGGTAATTTGATGAATCCTTCAACGTTCTAAAGTCACTGTGTAGTTGTATTGTTGTCATTGATGAGCTGATGAAACTCTGAATAATGCTGATAATATTCTAAACTATTAGGTTAGGTAATTATTTAGAATTTTATAGGTGTGTAATATGTGTATCTCTACCTCGTTTTAGTTTTTCATGGTCATGGGCTATGTTAATTTATAATTTTACTTCTTAGGCCCAGTGGTAACGGCTCCGACTTACGTGTCGTAGGGCGTGGGTTCGAACCCAGGCAGGCGCTTTACTTTGTGTAAATTATTTTTAACCGACTTCAAAAAAAGGAGGAGGTTCTCAATTCGTCGGAATCTTTTTTTTTTTTATGTATGTTTCCCGATTACTGTAAGACGCCTGGACCGATTTGGAAAATTCTTCTTTTGTTTGAAAGGGTATACTTCCCAGTTGGTCCCATAGTCATCAGGTCAGGATCTGATAATGGGATCTTGGAGATATCGAGGGAACTCCTCAAATATTATAGCCATACATATAGCGATTTTGGTATTTTTATCAACAATGCAGTCATCTGCATTCAGAAAGTAACATTTAGTGAAGTGGAACTGGTGATGAAGACCACAGATGGCCAATAGAATTCCTTAATGCTAAGTATGTCATGGGTTATAAGATATCTCGAATAGTTTAACGACTATGATGAAGCAAATACTTATAAATACATAGTGCTGATGAAAATGGTACCATCGAACTGATTTGATGATGAAGCCGGCAGGTAAGCACTGGTACTCCAAAATAAAACAATGTATCCTAGTCGTGTAAGGACTTATTGGAATCGTCATGAGATGTACTTTGGCTGTATATATGAATTTGATGGCGAAGTCGGTTTGTTTTTTATCACCACTGCTCTAAAAACGGCGAAGGAAAATATCGTGAGGAAACGGCGAAGGAAAATAAGGAGATGCCGTCCTAGAAACAAAAAATCGAAGACATATGACATCCACCAAGCCGCACTGGGCTCGCGTGGTGGATTACGGTCCATTTCCTCTCTCACAGAGAGGAGGCCTGTGTTCCAGCAGTGAGAACATTAATAGGCTGATGATGATGATTACTTCTTAGAGCATTTGTGTACTTATTCGTATTTGATTGGTGTTTTTACCTACCTAGTCGCGATTTTTGCTCAGATTATAAAATCGAATATGTAAACATGACCTCACTGTGAAAACTTAGGTGGATAGATTGACAGGTCACTTTACCGAAGTTTCCTAACAATCTAAAGTGAGTTATTAGTATTAGTAGAGTAGTGCACTACTAAATTTATAAATTTTAATACTCAAAAATATGTATCAAATACGAGTTAGTGCATTACCACCACAATTTATTAGCTAAAACAAGATAATTATCTAAATCAAGTTACAAGATGACAAGAAAAAATCCAAGACGTTTTCGTAATCTTCACTTACCAACTTTTAAAAAACACTTTTAATGGATCGCAGAAATTATAATCCCATTAACATAAAAGCAAAACATTTTTGACAGGCGGTCAATAAACTCTGACCTCGCTTCTATAAACGAGTTCAAATCAACTGGAAAATTAAATTACCCACCCTGCCGAAAATTAAAGTGAATTCGTTCCACAGATTTACTAGCAGAATAGAATAAGTTAAATTAAATATTCATCTTTGTAAACTGAGTTATTCTAGTTCTGGATAATCGGGTCTAGAGCAATCTAGATCAGGAATTAATAAGGTTAAAGTTAATTGAGCTCCTTAACTGTCACAATAAATATTTGAAAATAGAATCATCTTCTCTGGCCATTCCAGCAGAAACGAGTCCAGGTCGTCACACCAGCGTTTCAGCGTCACGTGGCGATCCTAGCCCATCTTTACCCATGCATCCTGCAAATGTGGCCCGTCTAATCCCATTTTACCCTCGAGGACTTGTCTCCAACATCAGCTAGGAGCATATGAAGTTGTTGCAGATTCGGTCGGCCGGTTTAATTTGGAGAATGCTACGCTCCATCGCTTTTTGGCATACCTTAAGACGACAACAGTCGCCAACTACGTTGAGGGAACAAAAAGCGCACTCTTTCCATACTCGCGCGACCCAATATTCAGTAGTTTTTTTGTAATTTCCTTATTATTCTTAGACTTAAAAAAAGTTTCAGATCAAAATGTAGATAATTAAATTGTCTTTGAGATGGTGACAGTATTATTAAAATACGTGGCGTGCGGCGGTTTTGGCGTGATTGGCGTGTTTTTGTCCGTGTTAGACATAACTTTACGAATTAATTACACTATGTTATACGAATAAAACTCAAAACTTTCTTAGATCAAATGATTAAAAAAATGGTATAATGTAACATAGATTTTTTTCAAAAAAATATGAGTAGACGTTTAGACATGATTCTCATTTTCAAATCAGCTACTGAGGGGTATCTGCGCCCAAGGTTTGGGCTTCAGAGCCTGGGCCAGAGACCGGAGTAGGGGACAAAGTTGGCTGAAAAAATATGGGGAAGGCCCTTGTCCAGCAGTGGGACAACATAAGCTAACAAAAAAAAATCTTACGAATTTCATACAACTGTGTGTGAATAGAGAGAGGGCAGTCTCTGCAATGTGATAATATCGGATAGTTAGTTAATTAATGATGTAATTTGGGAGATGAATTGTAATCAAAGTTTGTTTGTTGTTGAGTTATAAATGGCCCTGCTCTATCTTGCTGATTAGCTATGTTTACACAACAAGAGCTATTTTGACGAACTTCGATCCAATACGAGACAAGAAAAAGAAGTAGAAAGTAAAACACTGATGTTTGTCTAAATCTGCATCTGGTAGAAGTGCCGAGTGTTGCCATCTGACTGTTGATACTGTCAGCTTAAGTTCTGAGCTGTAATCAAACGAGTTTTATTTTGTACAGCTCAGAATTTGCCTTTTGGCCTTTAGGCTTAGTTTCAATTGGGTTGTTATTTCACTTAATTTATTAATGCCAACAAACTTAATTCTTAATAATTTAGTTTTTTTTACGGCATATTTCAGATGAACAGATCGAACGGTACACAGGTACTGCTCCGAAGACTGGACTTGACGCTAGCTGGTAACTTCAGCTGCGAGGTGACTGCTGACTCCCCGTCCTTCGCCACGCAGATTGCTACCAAGTTCATTGATGTTGTTGGTAAGTTTTGATTGAACTTTTTTTTGAATGCTTTGTTTTTAAGTTTCTTGTAATTTTTGTCATCCACTTTTACTACGTATCACACTAAATTACAATTTTTATTATTACCAAACAATGAATACTTACAACCGAATGAAATGCCTGAGCCATTGTTTCATGTGTTTTATAATTCGTCTGCTTAACAATATAAAATATGCAATTAAAAATATTGAATTGACAAAACGAAAGCAATTGCAACTAATTGCGTAAATCTGCGTGTTAAGCAATTATCCCGCTGTTTTTTGATACTCTTCATCTTGTCAGATGGTAGTCAAGTTTTTAAAAACTATTTGAAGATTGTGATTTCTTTAAAATTCCAGCAAGCGGTATGCGTTACATATTAAACCTAAAAGTTATGGGTTACACAAACCAAACCCACTACCCAAGCGTGCTGTAGCTCGTAAAACCCCACACGTTATCTTTACTATGTTCTTTTAGTACCTAGCTCTTGTCCATCTCGTACTACTAAGTAATTATTTAGTACCAGGAATTAAGGATGAAAATGTATTTATTTGTCACAGAGACGTGCATGTACATGATTAACTTACTTACTAATAAAAATGCCTAACTATAGTGTTAATAGTTCAACAGTGGTCAGGCAGGGGTCAGTAGTCCTCTTATAGTTTTAGGCAATCGATCCACTAAACCTACCAAACCTATAGCCCAATCCATTTTTTCTCGATATTTTGCAACAGTCCTGCACCAACCGGGGATTGCCATTGGGTGCACTTGCACAGTGCATACAGGGATAATCGTCGGTTGGTCTCACATTTCCTGATACATGCCTAACAAGGCCTCTGCGAGTTGGCTTCGCTCGCACGTCTTTCAAAGGACCGGGACCCCAGGGTCCCGAGATTGTGAAAGTGTTAATAGAAAGTTATTAAATAAGTCGTGAACCAAACGATATGATAAGTTACAGGTCAATGTCTAAATTTATCATCACCTGATCAAAATGCTGCTCTCAAAACGGTGATGGAAAACATCGTGAGGAAACCGGCATGTCCTAGAACCAAAAATTCGAAAACATGTGACATCCACCAACTCACACTGGACCCGCGTGTTGGATTACGACTCATTCCCTCTCATAGAGAGGTGGCCTGTGTCCCAGCAATGGGAGTATTAAAAAAGGCTGATAATAATCAAAATGAGTGTGGGAGGTGTTACGGAAGCCTAGTCATTCACTATGGCTAGGCTTCCGTAACACTTTAACTGCCATGTGACTGACAAACAATACATTTTCTATTGTGTCTCATTGTCTGGCAGCTAAGGTGAGAAAGTTCTTCATTCCATGGGCAAAAGCAGTTTTTAAAAGCTGACTACATACACTAAGCAAGGAACAGAAATAAGGGCAGATGCACGTCGTGACTGCGACAAGGCGGCTAACCACTAAGCATGCGTTAATTCCTTAAGGTGACACTTGTTGGTCAATCATTAGGTTCTTAATTGTTCAGATAGTGTTAATGATAAAAAAATAATACTTTATACTCATTATAATGAAAAACATGGCATTATTTTCTTTTGCGCTGGGGCTTTTCGAATTTTGTCACATTTGACGAGTCTTCTTCACCTAAAGACGCATTGTGCTCTTCTAACTCTGCAGCAAAAAAAATAATTCATTACAATGAAGCCACCTATCGACAACTCCTGCAGTAAATGTAACCACGAGCCACGATGTATCCACTCAATTTATTCCAGTTACCGAGCTAGTTTATGGCCACGGTAACAGGTGGACCAATTTGTAGCTATTTCAAAACGACAAGCTTTATAGATTATTATTTATCGAATAGACTTTCGCTGGATAGCTTTGTTTCTGTAACACAAATAATTTATTGGGTATTTAAATGAAGTAAAGGATATAAAGAATTGCCAAACTTAAGTGGCAGTGGGGTAGAGCACATTGCTCGCAGAATGGATGGTCGATGGGGACGCTGCGTTGGAAGGCCTCCCACTAGGTGGACCGATGGCCTGGTTAAGTATGCGGGAATCCGTTGGATGCGAGACGCATTGGACCGGTCGATGTAGTGAGTTGGGGAGACCTTTGCTCACCAGTGGACGTCTTTTGGTTAAAATGAGGAATGGATATGAGTTCTTTTTCTGAATGACAATTCCCGTATTTTTAAGGAGCATTCGCATTTACTTCGCAGTTGCAATCCCTCTAATTTCCTACATTTTGGCAAGCTTTTGACATTGTTTATCGCTGAGATGATATTGACATTGATTTTCATCACCATCAGCATTTTAGTGTTATCACTGCTGGGACACAGGCCTCCTCTCTACGAGAGAGAGAATGGGCCTTAATCCACCACGCGGGACCAGTGCGGGTTGGTGGATGTCACATGTTTTAGAATTTTTGGTTCCAGGACATGCCGGTTTCCTCACGATGTTTTCCTTCACCGTTTTTAAAGCAGTGGTGATGAAATAATGAAGACATTGACTGTCGCTGAGATAATATTGCGACTCGAATGTGAATGTCTTCTTAAGTACGAGAATGGGGATGTGAACTGCTATTTTTTCACGATAGGTGGCGCATCCTCGCTATGGCTATTGAATGCTGCCAAATCCATACATTTTGTATCCTATCATTCAGTAAATTTAATTTTTCTCTAAACATGGCTCTATGTGCTGTACCAGGATATACCAACCCCGATGATTAATGAATGCCCAAAGATACAACGCTAAAAAAGAACTAGGAAAAGGCTATATATATTTATAGGTTATGTTATGTACCTGTCAATTATGTAGCTTGGTAATCTTCGTCGATATAGTGGAACTATTAACGTATTGATCAAGTTCTACAGCAGGAATGTCATTTGCTTGGCCTTCAGAAGCTTGAGGGTTTTGACTGCCTAAAATAAAATTAAACATCTAACCTAAAACGTAAATAATAACAACACATTAAAGTAATGTCCTTTAATTTTGTTTTAATTTTCCTTCCATGAGTCAAGTAAGAATTAATTCGTTACAACTAAAAAAAAATCCAAATCTTGAACATATCACCGATGAAAAATATTTTATTATATAAAGGTCTGCCTCTCAATAAGGTCTGTTTTCATTCCAGTTATCCATGCTCCTCACTTTTTTAGTTATTTTTTCAATTACTTATGCTTGCAGGGACATTACGTATTATCAATAAAGATGGTAGACCGGTTTAAACTAAAAAAATAACAAAAAAACGTGATATAAACAAAGCAAAACGATTTGACAGCAGCCATTGCGCCGCTAGCGACATCTGCGCACAGCTTTGCGTTCGCATCCCCATTGGGCTTCAGCTCTTCCTCTATTGTTGTTTGACAAATAGCCAATTATGGTATTTATAACATTTTTATTTGACATAAATATTAATTTGACCTCGTATTACCAACTAACTCTGAGTTATGTTTTTCACGCAAGTGGGCCTTAGGAATTTACAATTATTAAATCAATATGCTTAATAAGGTTTACTTAATTTGAAGCAATAAAACACGCAATTGTTGCCAAGGGAAAGAATACCAGTAGTCGTTCCAAAGTGTTCCCAACCCTCACCTCTGCCCGTGGAATTATAAAAATTATAACCTTTGTGTTATTCTGATATATAAACTATATTACCATATATTTTCCATTATTCATTTATATTCTTATTTAATAAATTTTTAAATATTTAAAAAAGAAAACTTAAAAAAATATTTAAGAATATAAAATTAGAGATCCAAGCTACCAGTCGTTATCGGGAACAAGGTTCAAGCTACCAGTAGTTAGGACTCCAGAGACAGGATGCTCCTCACAATGCAAGCCGTATCGATGAGTACTGCCTTCTGTATCAGGCCCTTGATCCAACCGCGCAATGATAGCCTCGACAGATGGTTATCGAGGCTCTTGGCGATCAAGCCGTGACAACAATCGGCACAATGATCACCGAGTCCACATTCGACATGTGCTAAGTCGTGATACTTGATTTGTTTCTCTTTCTCAGCTTTCACGAGGCTCTTTTCATGCGGGATTTACCACATATTATTAAGATTGTACAGTGTTGGTAATAAATGCTTTCTTTCTTTCCAAATTACAAATTCGTTCAGTAATTTTTCTGATCAAATAGATCAGTAATCTATTCATGCTCACAAACCTTTTCATTTATAATAATAGTAGGCTTTTCACTAAACGACAAGATTAGGTAAACTACCTTCTACATAACCTATTCAAGGTAAAAATAAAAATTAAAATGTTTAAAAATGTCTAAAAACTCTCATAATTATGATTTAACCATTACGTTAAATTGGTTAAATGTAATGGTTAAAACATTATGATGCGTAGAGGTAGGCCCCCTAGCTGTTCCCAAGTGCTGTATTTATTTTTCCTACCTCTGCCCAAGGTTAATTAATAGAGATCAACTTAAATAAACATTAGGAAAACCTAAAACAAATGTTAGTTAAATTATTTCTACGAAATGATAACCCACTGTAACTATCCGAATTTCTCAAATTTATTTGAAATAATAACCGTTTTCATTTTATAGTCTGAAGTACTAAAACGGATCTTTTTCTGCCATTAACTCAATTCATAATCTTAAATATTTGAATATCTGAATGACGAAATTAAAAACTTTTGATTAACCGGGAGCTATCAAAACTGTATCCCTAAAGTGGTTTGTTCACTGGAACGAGAAGAGACAATGGGAAAGGCCAACCTTTTCCTAAGAAAAGTTTGTCATTATGGGGGACATTGTTGGTTAATAATAATTAAGTGGTTAAGATCGATTTTCTTGATCTTTGGGCAATAAATATATAAGACACTTCAATGCCAATACAGTACTCAAAGAATGGGTTCAAGTTTCGAACATATTTCGGAGGTACTCGTAATCAATGTCAAGAACTTGACAAAATGTAGGGTATTCAGAGAAGATTTTGACAGATTAAGACTGCGATTAGAATGCAAACGTCCATATGTACGGCGTCTATAAATTACCAGATGCAGGCAATGAGATTTTACCAATAGAGACATCATACTCATTATGAAGAAATAAAAACATAGAGATATTTTACTTAAGCTACTTAGGACCTATGGAACTTGGAACTTTATTTCTATCACTGAGTTGGTTAAAAGATCACAAAAATATAAATAAAGATATAATGTCAGAAAGAGATAAACATACTGTTCAATCGTACGTTCGTGTCACCAGACATAGGACGGACTGAGTTCACTCAAGGTGGGCAGCTTGTGTTTGTATTGCCGTGCAGACTTCGGTAAAAAGTATCTACTTCAGTATATATATAACATCATTGGATGCAGGCCTTACATCTGATGATGCTATCAAGTAGGTAATTCAAAGTTTAAATAAACATCAATAAGAAAGTACCTAACCTGTACTAGCTTCACGAACGTCCAATAAGCAAATCGTCGCAAGTTTATGAGATTGGACTTACATAGATTTCAGGTCACAAAAAAAAACTTTCATTGAAAAAAAAAAACGTAATTCCTATAGTACTTACGTTTTGGAAAAGTATCTCAAACGAATCTAACAAAACTACTCATTGGAATTGAATAGTGCACATCATACAGATACTATCATTTCAATATCGCTTCCTGAAACCTTTCAAACTGAATGAGTAAATTAATTGTGTTCTGGTTATTTGGCGCCCTGCTTTCAACATTGAAGTTTTATTTTTTTATATTCATATTTGTTTGCCGATAACAGAGAGGAGGTTTTTGTCCCAGTAGTGGGCATATTATAGGCTGAATAATTATGCTATCACATTTACTGATAGATCTTCGTCTTAGTCGTTACGCTCTTGACAGAGCGGTCGTGATTGTCATGAAGTGTTGTTAGTATTTGCGGCAGATGTCTCACAATGTCTCGCCACCTTTCCCGATTAGAAGGTTTCCGGGTACATTCGTGCACGGGACCGCTCACAGCAGACTTGATCTGGTCGGTCCAACGCTTGGGTGACCTTCCACGCGGTCTAGTGACTGCCACCTTTCCTTGCACGACTAAACGCTCTATGGACTGACTGTCTCGCCTTGAAACTGGGAGATACAAATTCAGTAATATTAAAAAATAATTTACTGCTTAATTGGTCGAGGGGTCGCGAGTAAGACTAAGACAATTTTTTTTTTTTTATTTATATTGTTTAGCTCGCGCTTGACCACTATATCAACTGGTGCTAAGCGATGATGTGATGATTACATGGAACTAAAAAAATCCTGGTAAAATATGGGTCTGTACACCTTGGAACTTGTAAGTCTGATAGAAATCCGACGATTGACGAAACATAAAGACTGCCGAGGGACATTAAGAACATAGTTATACTGTACTAAGGCACACCTCTGCCTAAACCTTCGGGGAATACTATTTGTTAATTTATTTAACTAATGTTATTTTTTTATTTTTTATAAAAAACATTGCCCCACACTAGGAATTTCTTCCTGTATCGTGAGTGCGTTTACAAACATATAAACTCACATACACAAACACCCAGAGCCGGAACAACTATCTGTAGGTCATACAAATATTTGTTCCGTGCGGGAATCGAACCCGCGACACGAAGCGCAGCAGTCAATCGCTCAACCAGTGCGCCAACCGTGCGCCCAAAAAATTATGTTAGGATGATTAAATAGTTGACAAAAAAGTTTTTCTCATTTTAATTTCATTGGCTCGTCGTGAAAATATAATCAGCGTCCGATCGATCATGACGTTAAAAGTTGAACTGTTAAAATTTCTTCATGGCGAAATATAATTTTATCAAAACAACATCTGCCTCTTTGGTGCCAAAACAAACCATCTTAATAATTGAATGAAAAGTTAACTTAACTCACAGTAATTCCTAGCGGACATTTGGTTCCAGTTTTATGTCATTCAGTAAAAGTTTTACAGAGTCATAACAATTTTACCGTCCCGTTCATAATTGAGTAATCGAGGCAACATTTTGAAATAAATCGAGTTTGTGATTTTCAATCAAGTTTTCAAAGTAATCTATAAGTCAGGAGTAAGGTTACGTTTTAGGCAAGCGTACATCATCGTCGACCACATCATCGCTTACCACCAGGTGAGACAGTGGCCAAATGCTATTAAAAAAAAAAAAGTTGGTCGTACATAATAATAGCAGAAACAACTAAGTAATTAAGTTTAGTAACTTTGTTGGAAAGTATATTAAGATTACACATCAATCTTATTGATGATTAGATTAGACAAGATTTTAATGTGAAGAAAAATTAAGTTATCATGCCCTTTACTTAAGTAATTAATTTTAATAAATATCTATTAATTGACATCGGCAAATGTTTCTTTAGGGAAAGAGAATATAATAAATCTGTCTAGCTTTGTCGCAGCTACCATGTATACACGGTGGGGGGTCGGTATGTAATAGGGACCCATCCACTAACGTTCATTCCTTCTGACTTATCCTGTTGTATAATAGTTATTTATGCTACAAGTGCGGAAGGTAGGTGATTTCCGATGAGTGGCATTTTTAATCTACAACAAATCATTTAAAAATCTACACGAGTCGGAAATCATCTTACGCACGTGTATCATACAACATTTTACTATGCATTGTGCGAGGAAATAAAAAAATATATCTGAACCAAGCAAAAAATAATAAAATGGCGGGCTTATTCAAACGCGCTCAGCATAACCACAGATTAACTAAAGTTCCTCGGGCATATCTACTGCGCATGTGCAAATAGATGTCACTCGTAACCCAAAAAGGTACGAGTAAAATATACGTTCTGCCAAACATATTTAATGAATATTTAAAATTAATAATTTATTGATCAATATCTAAATCTAGATTAATTAAAAACGCCTTTAATGAAGTATTAGTTTTATTTCACCTTTTATATGAATGATAATCTGTACTTAACTAATTTGTAAAACATTTCTCAAATAATAAAAGCTCTATGCGTCGGGCTGACGTTGGCGCTAAAAATTAAAAAAAGTACAGAAAAGTAAAAAGCACTAGTGAAAAAAAGTGACACTTTCCGCACAGTTTGGCTGCTTGGAAAACGCTCTTTTCGAAGACATGCATTGTAAAACTATAAACTGTACGGTAACGCAACGGGATAAGATAAAACCGTTGAAGCCACTAATTAAACCACAATCCTTAAAATATTGTATGTTCCGTTTTCGTGAATGTGTCCATGGCATCAAAAGTGGGCCCTATCAGAATATCTATAATATATTTATTTCTATATAATATATTTGTTTAGGTTAATTATTAAATAGCAATCAGAGTTATTCAACTTTGAATTATTGTATGCCTGGGTCATCTTACAAGCATATCATGGAATCTGTAACAAATAATGTATATAAATCAGATACCAATGTAACTGTCTTTATAGGTAACAGTTTGAATGTAAAAAAAGATGACATCACTGAGTGTGTAACAGAGTTGTTAAAGTTAAATTGTAATAAAATCGTATTGTGTGTTTTTCCATATTTGGAAAAATTGTCTAGTAGACAAAATAATTATATACACATGCTGAATAAGCATGTTCATTTCCTTGTCAGCCATTACAGCGACAAATTAGTTTTTTTGGACATCAACATTTTTGTTGATAAATTAAAAACGACAGGCAATACAGTGTATCTGCCTATTAGGGTAAGACGTCAAATAGCGAGGCTATTATCTTTTACTATAAACTCAGACATAAATAGTATGTCGAAGGGATGTACTTTAGTTGATATTAGTAATAATACTAATATACAGGTAGTCAATAAGTTTAATAACGTTAGCACTTCTGCTATTAATATTTATAGTTTAAACTAGTTTGTAGGACAAGGGAGGGTTCCAACAACGAAATAGTTACTAGTACATCCACCATCAAGAAGGTATCTTCTTGCTCTCACTTAGTTAATTTAAAAAAGGGGCTAAGCAGAATTCCTTGAAATTATTCCATCAAAATATTCAAGGTTTTTCTGCGAAGCAATTGGAAATAGAACTGTTTTTGGAAAAAACAATGTTTGAAATTGTTTGTTTTACTGAGCATTGGCTGAAAGATCATACAATGATAATTAATTATGAAAATTATACCGTGGGCAGTTGTTTTAATAGAAATATTATGTTGCGTGGAGGTTCACTTATATTAATTAAAAATGGTATTAAATCAAAACCTCGTAAAGATATTGTAGATCTATCAGTTGAACATAGTGTTGAACTGACATGCGTTGAGCTGGATAAGCATGTTATAGTGTGGGTTTACAGACCCCCCAATTATAGTAACTACTCTATATTTGAGTCAGTGATGGAAGATGTTTTGGCAAAACTTGCAACTGGAAATAAACTAATCATAATCTGTGGTGATTTTAATATAAATATTTTAGAGAGTAATTCAGATAGCAGTAGATTATTAAATCTCTTCAAATCATTTAATTTGTCACATGTGTTTATGGAACCAACACGAACAACTGTGACTTCTGCTACATGTATTGATAATGTATTTTGTTGCTGCGACTACTTAGACAAAGCCATTATAAATTGTCTGCCTTCGGATCATAGTGGGCTATTGGTAACCTTTGAGTCCAACATACCAATTCAACAAGTGCAGATTCAATCCAGACCAATAACATCCGGTAAATTAAATCAGTTTAACAGCAGTTTAATTAGTAAGCTAAGTGATCAAGACCTCACAGTGAATGATGGTAATATTCTTTATAAAAAAGTTTTCTCAGTAATCCAAAAGGAGTTCAATAATACTTTTAGGAAGAAAACTAAAACTGTATGCCCTAAGTTTTATTCAGTGACTGGGCGACTGAAGGACTCGGGAAAAGTAGGGATAGACTTTACGAGCTCTATGGCCTTAAGCCTTATATTAACACTGAAACTTTTAACAAGTATGTTGCTACTTATTCAAAAATTTTTAGAAATACGTGTAAAGTAGCTAAGGCTTTATACATTGGCAATAAAGTTAAAACCGCAGAAAATAAAATCAAGACAGTTTAGAAAATTATAAACAATGAAACGAACAGGAACAAAAGAAATAATACTGATTACACGCTTGAAACTACACATGGACTTATTAGAGATAACAAAAAAGTTGCTCAAGAATTTGTGGATTTCTTTACCAGCATCCCAATTAAAACTACTGAAGCCCTAAATTCTTCGCCCTCACTTGCTTCTGGTTTATTAAACGCAAACGTTTCAGCCTGCCCGACCGAATTTAACTTTTCACATGTAAACCCAATAACAGTAATAAAAGCTTTTAAGCAAATCAAGATCAAATTGACCGAAGATCTATAGGGAATGTCCATCAAAGTTTGTACCTCTATTATTCAGACTATAGCGCCGTACTTAGCTTTAATTTTTAATTTGTGTGTAGATCAAGGAGTCTTTCCGGATCTAATAAAAACATAGTAAGGTTATACCACTTTTTAAATCCGGGAACAGTAAAGACACAAATAATTATAGACCAGTATCGATGCTGCCGGTTTTCAGCAAGATATATTTTTTTTAAATTATTTGTTACTCTGGACGCTTTTACGTACACGTCCTTTTACATCGTTCTCACATATATGGATTTTTTCAACAAGAATGATGTAACCAAAAACTTGTAATTAAAACTAATGGAAAAGAGTGTCCGGGGAGTTTCTTGCAAATTCTTCTCCATTGAGACCTACAGACGCTTGCGAATTTGCAACTAGAGTCATCTTCTTATTAATTGTTTGTTTGACAATTTAAAAGTACTTCTAAAGTTTACTTGAAATAAATACCTTGATTTTGATTTTATCAGCGCAGCATTATTTTCTATTAAATATCACTGCACATGCTGAGATAGAAGCATTTTGGTCATGCACGGGGTTTTTTTTTGTGTTGTTTGCTTATCTCGTGTCTCCTGTGCGGTCCTGTGTGTGTGTGGTGCTGTCGGTGTGCGGTGTTGCTGTGTGGTCTTTCTCTTCTTTCTTTTCGTTCTTTTCTTTCTTTTTTTTCATTTCTTTATTGTTTTTCTTTTCTTTCTTTTTTTTCATTTCTTTATTGTTTTTCTTTTCTTTCTTTTTTTTCATTTCTTTATTGTTTTTCTTTTCTTTCTTTTTTTTTCATTTCTTTATTGTTTTTCTTTTCTTTCTTTTCTTTCTTTCTAAATTTGTATTATTAGGAAACTACAATCATTCGATCACCATACACACGTTTAGGTACATTCCTTTCAGTTTGCATCTTGTCAGTCAAACCAAGATGTTGCGTGTGGATGGTTATAAACCTATCATTTTATGAAGATTAGCGGCCCATCCACTAACGTTCATTTCTTCTGACTCGTCCTATTGTACGAACACGAAATGATTGCAAACGCGCGCTCATTCACGCAGGACAAATAAACGGGCACTGACTTGATCCGTCTTCGTGTCGCGTCCTTGGCGTCGGGAGGGAAGGTGGACTTTTAATACCGTAATTCTTTCTGGATCTTGCAAATCCACTGATATTCATGCCTTATGGGTTGTAGATGCCGGCAGGGATGAACGTTAGTGGTTGGTTCGCTAATGGCTGCTCAAGGTCACCCGTCTTCGGACTTCAAGCAAAAAACGTCTTTGTTTATTCTTTGACAGTAAGTAATTCAATTTCCCCCACAGCTGCATCACCACTAACCCAACACAATTTCGGAAGATCCTAATTCTATTTCGTGAAGTGTTTTGCCATAACAGTTTCAGTATTGTTATTTTATAGGATATAAACTCTGCGATATCAGTAACGTTATCGGCGACCGATCTTGTATTTATTAGGGATTGGATAGGCTAAGTTTCGGCATATCCTGTAGTTTGTAATGGTATATAATGTAATGATAGGTATATATGTTGTTCATAGTTGTTGTGTTCCTGCCTCGCGTTGAATTTACGGGGCTATTGGGTTTTTAGAAATGGGCTTTTATTATTATAGTTATTGGTTTATGGAAAGGATGGTGCCATTATAATATTGGGCTAGTAAAATTCTATTAGCAATAAGAACGCCCCCCAGAGTGCTCTTGATTTTCACTGTCGTACAATCCTATTCTACTAATATAATAAGTTTGCAAGTATCGTTTGTTTGCATGTTTAGTAACCAGATTCCTCAACGACTGAACGAATTTGGGTAAACTTAGCACGCATATACAACTTCCTGGATAACTGCCGCTGGCAGAAGCTAGCTAAAAATAAAGTAATCCGTACCTAGCTGTGTATTTATTTATTTATTTATTTATTTAAAACTTCATGCAACATACAAGTACATAGGCGGACTTAATGCCTAAGGCATTCTCTACCAGTCAACCTATATATGAGTATGTATTTAAGATACTCTTTCCATGCTCGCTATAAAGGTGATTGGAAGTTTAACTAAAACACTCTGACCCTCTTAAAAAACCAGTCTTGTTCCGTAAAACGACCTAACACTAATTTGAAATCACAAAAAAAGGTTATTCACTGTACCCGTATCAGTCTTTTAATCTAGAATGAGATTGGAAAATTTACCCAAGTATAATTCCTGGATCTACTTCCAGTTTAACAAAATGCGGAAAATCAGTACCTACTTATCAAGAAATATATTCAGCGACGGGATTTCTACCTTATATTGTTGACTACCTAGAATATGTTGTTCTACCAAACAATATAAGACAAAACAGCGAAGAAATATTTTCGTACCAACCATTTTGTGCGCAGATCTCTTTTATATCCCATTTACGGAAACACATCGCGTTCTTATTTTCAAATTATGTTATAGGAAGGCATATATATCTTGAATCGATCTTGTTTTATTAGTAAACAAAATCTGGCTGTAGAAACAGAAGAAAATAAACGTATTCAAAGCGATACGTTGTTAAACCTTCAGATTTTGTGACAGATAAAGCTTTTACATTGTGTGTTGTGTGTGCCAAATATTGTAGTGTATTAAATAAATAGTTATTTTTTTCTTTCATTCTTTTGTAGGCAGATCTGTTTCAGAATATGTTCTATTTGACTCACAACGGGTCGTTTTCTATCGTAGGTGATGTATGAGGTGAATAAGAAGTTGGTGTTTGTGAATATACCTAAGGGTTTTATTTCAAATGTACAGTAACATAACTATTTATACTAAATTTTTGTACGTGCTGAAAAGTTCTGGAGTGGCGACCGCGAACCGGCAGACGACGTTGCGTTGGAAGGCCTCCCACTAGGTGGAGCGACGACCTGGTCAAGGCTGCGGGAGTCCGGTGAATGCGAGACGCAAAAGACCGATCAGTGTGGTGACGCTTGGCGTATGTCCAGCAGTGGACGTCTTTTGGCTGAAATGATGAAGTACGTGCAAGAAAACCTAAATACAAGAAAAACATATAACAGAGAAGTAAGAAATAAAATAGAACCCAAGTACACTTACACAAAGCTGTCATTCGGAAATGTACCCCGCAGAGTGGCAGCATTGCCTGGTTGAATGACAAAGCTTGTTCTTTGGCCAAAGAAAGCTCTCTGGTCACGCAAAGTATTAATCAGTTGGCGAGAAGCGTTGAGTAATGGTATCTTCTTATAACTACCTACTTATTTAAACTAATTTGTACACCTACTACCTATACAATACCCAATATAATTCAATTTCGTCTTTGATTCAATACGATTAAAGATTAAGCTTATTGATCTTTATGACACCATCACCATGCAAGCTGTCAGTTATACTTCTTTCATGTAATCACAAATATGACATAACGTATTTTTTTTACTAAAACAAACTATTCAGTTTAGAAAAAAAATATATTAGAAACCTCAATATCATTTTTGAAGACCTATTCATAGATACCCCCACGTATGGGTTCGATGAAATTTTTTTTTTGAGTTTCAGTTCTAAGTATGGGGAACCCCCAAAATTTATTGCTTTTTTTCTATTTTTGTGTGAAAATCTTAATGCGGTTCACAGAATACATCTACTTACCAAGTTTCAAAAGCATAGTTCTTATAGTTTCGAAAACAAGTGGCTGTGACATACGGACGGACAGACAGACATGACGAATCCATAAGGGTTCCGTTTTTTGCCATTAGGTTACGGCACCCTAAAAATGAGGGAATTTCCTAGAAAAATCAGATTTATCAATATATTAGTATTTAAAATATATGTAATAATAAACATTATCACCAAATTTGAAGTTCATAAGTCAATAGGATGTTCAAAAATTCTTCGGAACAAAATTATGTAAAAAAAGCTTACTTTAGTGGGTTTTCATTCTTTTGTTTTTCATTATTTTTTAATACAAAATTTATCTTCTCAACATGTTCTAAAAAACGATAACCCACTCAGTGGGGTAGGTCAAAAACTTTTTCGCTACCCCTTTTTTCTGTATGGGAGCCTCCTTAAAACCATTTTATTTTTTTATTTTTGTAATTTTGTATGGCTCTGGGTAAACAATATGCTTATACTGTGAACATTTGAGTACTGTGGCTTCAACCGTTTGGATTAAAAACCTGTGTGACAGAAGACAGACAGACAGACGGACGGACAGTCAGACACGTGTGTGATATCAATAGGCTCCATTTGGACCCTTAAAACGGAATCCTAAAAATGTGTGGTAAAAAGATTTAGTTATTTATTCTGCATGGTTGGTAGCAGGACAGACTCTTCAGGACGCAGCAGACGAACTCAAGTATCGTCACTCGTTTGCATGCTCCCCAGACTGCAGCCAAACGTGTGGGGTGAATACACTATCCTAAATGCTCGAGATAAATATTTTTTATTTATATTTTAGGATGGTGATATTATAAATATGAAAATATGCCAATGCCAGTTAAAATATTTGGTATGTAGACATTCAAAAAGGTTGAATGATGAACTGAGCAACCGTTACAAGTAGACTACACATTGCATAATTATGTACATATTATTATATTAATTTTTAAATACAGTTGTTAAACATGGCGTACTTTCAGAGGCTATAATTATGATTCGAAAATTAAATCTTATGCATAGGCATCTTTCTGTTACACGGTCGTGACTTTTGTTTACGAGCTCGATCATTAGTTTTGCAGTTTAGTTTTAAATTTATAAGTCAATTTAAAAAGTTTAGTAGCAAAGTGTTTTCATACATAGAATAAAATGGGATAGATTTTATACGAGGAAAAATGAATGATTCCGTACATTTTAGCATTGAACTCTCAAAAGTCTTTTTAATGGTTGTTTAATATATTTAATTACCAGTTTTAATTTAATTATTTTCACATCAACATTTGTCTAAAATCGAATAGGCTGTATAGACTGTTTTCGTTGTAAAAAATGTACAGTTGCAAAAACGCGCCTTTAGTTATAAATCAATTTAAAAAAGTTTAGTAGCAAGGAGTTTTCATACATAGAATAAAATGGAATAGATTTTATACGAGGAAAAATGAATGATTCCGTACGTTTTAGCATTTAATTCTCAAAAGTCTTTTAAATGGTAGTTTAATATATTTAATTACCAGTTTCAATTTAATTATTTTCACATCAACATTTGTCAAAAATCGAATAGGCTGTGTAGCCTGTTTTCGTTGTAAAAAAAATATGTCCAGGTGCAAAAACGCGCGAAAATTTTATTTTTTTGTGAATTAACAAATCCAATTCTTTGATTTGTTTTTACTATTTCCCACAACTGTATTGAAAAATATCGTGTGATACACGGGCGTGTAGGTTATTGCACTCATGTCATTAAAAACTCTCACCTTCGGCTCGGGCTTGTTAATGACAGCTCGTTTGCAATAACCTACTTTCCACCCTTGTATCACAATGTACTATTATCGATTTCACTTGTTTTCAGCTTTTGCGTAGGTCCCATGTAATAGATCTTTCCGGTCTTGCCATTATAACCGATGGAAATAATGTGTAAAAGATGATATATAGATGTATATGGCTAGAAACGAAGTCACCATTGAGATGATGAAAATAGGAAAGTATGAAAGAAGAAGTGATGCCGCCCTGACACAAAAAAAGGCCAAGTGCGTGTTGGACTGCGCACATTTAGGGTTCCGTAACAAATGTAGAACATATTAGTATTTGTTACTAAAATATCTTACTAATATTATAAATGAGAAAGTTTGGATTGTTTGTCACTCAATCACGCCAGAACGCCTAAACGGATCTGGACGAAATTTGGCACAGAGATAGGTTATAGTCTGGTACAGTACATAGGCTACTTTTTATCCCGGCATAATGCTCCCTTGGGATAATAAAACACTTTTCACGCGGACGAAGCCGTTGGAAGAAGCTAGTACGTCAACTTTGTTGTTTTAACATAAAGACATTTTTTATCCGGCTATATGTCGTGGTAGATCAGTGGCTAAGACCTCGCCTCTCGTGGTACCAATGTAACTTGCAAATCCATATGTACTTTTTAAGTTTGTATTGGACATCACAGGCAACGGTAAAGGAAAACATCGTGAGGAAACCTGGACTTATATATTTAATGTAAGTCTGAAATAGCCAAGTCAGAAGCCTGTGGGGTTCCTAGAGGCGGCTTAACTAACTCTGACACCAGAGGTTACCACATCTTAACACGAAAAAGAAACGCAAATGCCTAAAACGCAAGTGAAATCAAGAACAAAAGGCAGTTCATATTAAATATCTTAATTCCAATCGCAAATAACTGCTTTCGATAGCCTGTTTGAGCAAATATTATTAGTTTAGTTTGCAAGAACGCGTTCTAGCAAAGGCCAATTAATTAATAATCGGACCCTTAGGCTCGTTACTGGTTCTCAATTATTATGTTTGCCTGGTATAACATATAAAATTACATGCATGAGTGACTATAATAACTCTCTTACTTTGATAGCTTGTATTATTATTTAACAAGTTTCTCTTGATAAATAATAATTTAAAATAAACTTATATTATTCTAATCGCTGGAGCAAAAAATAAAAGCTTAACAAACCATAAAAAAGGGTTTTGAACATGTATTATTTTCAATCACTAAAATAAAATATATCATGAGATGTTTATTTCATACATCAACCAAATACACACATGAACAAATATGTCAAAAATTTAAATTATTAAACTTAAATGTATTTTACAATAATATTAATTGTATTATTCAAACAAAAAAACAATAAAATTGGTATATAAAAACCAATAGCCGACATTAAAAAAGAGCATTATGAAAGCCTGGAGTTCGGAACTATTATGACAATAAATTAAAGAGTGCTAAAAAAGTAACCATTTAGCGTTGTAAGGTTGTATTTTTAAAATTGGTCCGATTACAGTCGTTTGACGTTTGTTTGTTTACTTTTTATTTTTTGCTTCAGCGCCTAGAGTCTCGATTACAAAACTGTACAGCGTATGTTTCTTTTCTTTTCTTTATTTTCTCTATATATATATATCATGATGTTATATCGCCGCCACACCCACATGCTGCTGCGAGAACAATAACCTCAACATTAGATAGATAGATAGATAGATAGATTCATTTATTTGCCTGAAATATGGTATTGTACAGATCTTAAAATAAACACACAATTGTTCTTCATATTCCGCCTACTAACTTCGGCATGCAAATTTTGTTATCATAATGATATATATTTTGTTATCATTGGCCCATAACATAGTGAAGTGAGATTATGTTTATTTCATCAACATTTTAGCTGAAAGAAGTTCACTGTTCAACAGAAACCTACCATAAGTGTCGCCAACTTATCCAATAAATCTGCGGAACATTTTTCAACTATGTTGGGGTGAACTGCCAGTCTAAAAGGATACAACTGAATACATTACTAAATCAGTAACGACTCTTACACCCGGAACCAAAGGCTTAACCTGCTTGCCGAAGCACGGAGTCAGTTTCTAACTGATGGACATCCATCTAAGACCGAATCACCAATCGTCCTTGAAGCAGTTAGTTTTTATGGGAAATAAATTTCTTTAAACCTAAACTTGTAACTTTTTCCCAAAGCAGGCAGAAACTACAGAACGCCATCTGCTACGATCTTAGTGCTGGTACTATACTTTGCGTATTTGTGCAAATATTTGCTTCAAATCTCTATTAAAAATAAACTTTATTTCAATAGGTGGTGGTATGGTTCGTTTTGCATTGGCAACATTTCGCAAATATTTTGCCAAATATGTCAAGTGTAGTGCCAGCTTTATATACACCTTTTGCTTCACTAACGTTCATACAGTGCGACATAAAAGAGAAGAAATTAAATGAGGGCACCACAATCGCTCAGATAGCAACCCAGTTAGTACGACCCAGCTGATCTTGATACTTGAATATTATTATTTATTTATTGGGTGAGAATAATGAGTAAATAATTATATTAAATAAGTATTTTTATTAAATGTATACTACATAAGTAGTAATAAAACAACAACTTCACAAAAAATATGTATTTTTAATAATCAATTGCTTTCAATATAACGTCGTCCAATAGCTTTGGGGGGGGGACCTTCCTGTGTTTAGCTGGTGTTGAGAATTACCCACCGTTTTCAATGCCGTGTTGCACGATTCTGCGCACTGTGCTTACAGAAAAACCTAAAACAAGCAAAGAAAAGAATCCCTGTCAGTCCGACGAAAGAAGTTCCGCGGTAAATAAACGTGAATATATTTTAAAATTGTTTCTTTCCATTTAGTCGATTGCATCACAAATATGGTAACGCAAAAAAAATATTCGAATCTGAAATAAATTACATTAATTTTTGTTGTCTTTTGTTTTTTTGTTGCCTATAACTACAACGCTATTTGTTTATCTTAGCATAACCTCAAAAAAGGTAGACAAATAATTTGTAAAAGATATGTGGTTCGAAAATTTTGCACCCTGAAGTATTAATCTTTTGTAATTAACGTTTAGTGCAACTTTCAATAGTTACTTACCAGTAAAATCTGCTGTACGATGGTAAACATCTTCTAAGTTGGATAGAAGCTTCCCAGCTTGGAATTCAGTTAAACACCGCATATAAACTTTGTAAACTATACCAAAGGCACCTCCACGAATTACCTTATTCATGTTTTTCCAGTTTTTCTGTCCACACCCAGATGTTCGTTTCGTATGAATTTTGATATCACACAAAAACCAAAATTCATACGAAAATCGAAACCGATTGAGAAGAATTGACAGCTCAAGTACTCATTTTAGATGTTGCCAGAAAATGAAAACTTTTAGTTCCCAAATATTTAATTACTACTCTTTTATTTCGCACTGTACATCTAGTCATACACGCACGCCGGTTATGAGTACCTGGCATTTCTGAAGAACATAACCAATAAGGTAAAAGGTACATAATATGTCGTTTTAGGGCTCCTGGCGTTTCCATTCACCTCTGCTTTGTAAATACCTTTGTTAGTCGCCTTTCATTCATGGTCTCAACATGGCCAAACCATGAAGCTTACTCTTGCCAATTTTGGTGATAGTTGGGATTATTTGCACTAGGTAAAGTAAAATTTTTTTTTAGTTCCTTTTACCCCAACATCGCCCTTTTTCATTTGATCCACGATTTTTTGCCCATCCTGTATATTTATGTATGTATGTAATACATATATATATGTATGTATGTAATACATAAATATTGTCATGGTAAAGCAAACTGAATTGATATTCCGGTCAAGGCACAGACATTGAAATCATGTGGGTCCCGTAGAATCGTAATATTCATAAATGTAGGTACATGTATTTTAGGATTGCCATTTGAATAAGTATTTTATTTTTTTAGGATTCATTGTTGTATCGACGTTTCTTTTTAAAGAAATCCCTACAGATTTAAAAGGAAACTGAACGGTATTGTGATATTGAATATTTGTAGAGCTTAGGTATATTCTTATTAACTTCTAGGAAAGTAAGATATCGGCCTACCATAAAAAAATATAGACTGGGTTTTAGAAAAGGGTAGTAGGAGTTATAATATTATATTTTTGGGCATGTTTCAAAAATCTATTTTGGAAACTACTATAGTTATTCTATCTCACGAAGAAGGATGAATCGTAACAAAATGACTCTAATTTCGAGGTCATAAAAATCACGTAACCCGCCTTCGTGAAATAGAACAACATGACAGAGATGTTCTGTAGTTTCTTTTAAATAAATTCACGTTTTTCCAATGGAGCAGGAATTTATTTATGTAAATATATAAAGAAACACACCATTCTGCGCTCATTTATTTTTGGATTAGTGTTAACTAGAAATCCGTTCTAAGCGAAAAAATACGACATACTATAAGAAAGAATGAAAGAAAAAATAATAACCTACGCGTCTAATCCCACTTGATTCCAAAGACTCAAAAACACAATTACTATTTATAAATTAGCTTTTGCCTATTTTTATGTTAAAATAAAATAAATACTTTCTGATTTAATTGCAAGTACAGTAATGTAATGTGGCGCACGGTTGGCGCAGTGGTTGAGCAATTGACTGCTGCGCTGCGTGTCGCGGGTTCGATTCCCGCACGGAACAAAAATTTGTATGACCTACAGATAATTGTTCCGGCTCTGGGTGTTTGTGTATGTGAGTTTATATGTTTGTAAACGCACCCACGATACAGGAAGAAATTCCTAGTGTGGGGCAATATTTATATTTCAAAAATAGAAATAGAAAATACAATATACAAGATTTACGCGGTTAAGGTCTATGGTAAACTAGTTCACTAATGAAATTCCTCCAACTATTCCAGCGTTGCCGCCTGTGGCACCAGTCTTGAAGGCAGACAAGGATCGCTACCAGCCTGGCGAGGTATTAAAAGCAAACTGCACATCCTCACCAGCAAGACCTGCTGCCAACCTTACTATCTACATCAATGATGAGCCTGTAAGTATCTTCATTACAGTTCATCAATCATCAGCCTTTTTAATATTCTCACTGCTGGGACACAGGCCTCCTCTCTGTGAGAGAGGGAATGAACCTTAATCCATCATGCGGCCCCCAGTGCGGGTTGGTGGATGTCATATTTCTTCGATTTTTTGGTTCTACGAGTATGTCATGCCGCCGGTTTCCTCACGATGTTTTCCTTCATCGTTTTGAGAGCAGTGGTGATGAAATAATTTACATAAAGTAAAGTGCCTGCCTGGGTTCGAGCCCACGACCTACAACTTTTAAGTCGCAGCTATTACCACTGGACCACCACTGCTCTTGTGGTGTTGTATACAATAATATTTCGCTTTAAATGACGAGCTTGATGCAGAGTAACAGAAATGAGTGTTTGTTAACGGAATAATCATTGATGACGATTCGATACAAAAATATAAACCGTTTTTTTAATTAGGGTAACGGCAAGAGACGATAAAGAACGATGTACATACGTGTGCACTACAATGACTTCATGTATGCCAGTCCGAATTGTACTATCTTCCTGACCCGCTAAGCTCCTTATTACAGAATTCACGATTGTACGGTAACTGCACTGTTTTTGTTAGAAAAGGCTTTATTTAAATTTCGAATCAGGAACTCTTGGGCATACATATGTCTTTTGTTTTTACAAAGTGTCTGTCGTGCGTCGAAATAGATTTGACAAAAGGAAATTTTTATACGACTTTACTTAACTCTCAACAAGACTTCAATTAGCATTTCATGACAAAACCTCATCCCATGCCACTGTTTATAACTGGTTTACTGAGTTTAAACGTGGTCGAAGCGAAAGTGCTTTAAAAAAACATCCCAGGTAGACAGACACAGCTTACAGTAAACCTTCTAGTCATAAAATTGTGAATAGCTTTATTTCACCGCAAAAAGTTTCGTTTTATACAACTTTAATTATTACAAACGGCCTAATTTGTAGATGTAAAAGTTTTGTAATTAGATTACTTTGTAGGCCACCTGTAACTTAGACACTTGCTACTTAAATTATTTCATCACGGCTGTAAAAGCAGGTGGCTCTTTTTTAATTGTAATATTTCTCATAAATTATTTTTTAGCTTAGTTACTTTCTTTTCTGAATAGTTCTGAATTTATGAATTGAGTATTTGGAATTAAGATCTCTCCTACTTTAATACCAAAATTTACAGATTTTCAGGGTAAAGTATTGTTTGCCAAATACTCATTTTCAAATTCTCCGTAGCGGTATGTTTTCTTTAGGTTCTTTAGTACCTATTGTGTTTTCGTTTTTAAGGTATCTCCTACTTTTTACTGCGTTATTTGTAACAAATTTCCATATTTATTTACATTAGTTTGGATATGAACATTGGTTGTTCTCTAGCATATTTTGTGTGGCGACGCTTGGGGGAGGTCTATATTCAGCAGTGGATGTATTTTGGCTGAAACGATGACGCAGAACTGATGGCCGGTGGGGCAGAAAAGTGAAAAGCGCGAGACTATATCAAAAAAAGTTCTGGAGTGGCGACCGCGAACCGGAAGACGTTGCGTTAGAAGGCCTCCACAAGGCGGACCGATGACCTGGTGAAGGTTGTTTGGATCCGCTGGATACGAGACGCACGGGACCGGTCAATGTGGCGACGCTTGGGAGTGGCCTATGTCCAGCAGTGGACGACTTTCGGCTGATATGATGATGATGATCTACTGCGTGGACTGTCACAACACCTTCAATGCTACAATGCCTACACTAGCCCTGCACTGAAACAGTAGCAGAAAATCATGGGGGAAGTAATCATCCAATGATGAAGGGTAAAAATCCTATGTTGGATCAGAGAAGTTCTGGAACTTACAGAGGTTGAACTTGACGGGCGCAATTTAGGTTTATTACAAGTAAACTTTGCCTATCCCTTTGGTAAATACAAGTGGGACTTGGCGATTTTTTTTCCATTAAATTGTCAAAACCTACTTTTGTCAAACAACAATCTTTGACTTCACCTTCATAGACGGATCAAAACCTAGTCGTAGAATACTGCATAATATGCATGAAGATTTTGTAACCACCCAGCACTAGAATAGCTTCTATTGATTTTTCAATATATTTTTTTTGTTCTTAACCATATCAGTAAAACATGGACACAAGTGTCCCTACACACTACGCAGGGGTCCCGGTATAGGGACCGGCTTAGCGATAATCGTACTGTATTTACGTGCGAACGCGAATTACCATAACATTAGTTTAAAAGTAAAACTCTCTCGTAAGCAATAGCTGAATTATTTTGTACTAAGACTTATCGAAATAAAAAATACTTGTTTTTAAAATTGTTTTAAGTTAATCTTTACAAAATTTCCACGGTAGGAAAAAGATGTCTCGTATAAATAAATGCCAAATATTTTATTAAGAGTAAACTTAATACTAAAGCTAACCTCCATCACATTTCAGCTCCGTTCATCAGAGACGAGCCTGCACCCCTCAGAGAGCGGTCTCCTGTGGACCAGCGTCAAGGCGGACGTAAAAGTGACACCTGAGCTGTTCCTGAGTGGACGCCTGAGGGTCGCTTGCCTGTCCACGGTGTACGACGTGTACAGGAGCTCCGCTAACCTGGACTTCTTTACGCCGGATACGGATCCCAGACCTGAGAGAAGTAGGTTTTATTTTCGTTGTTGGGTTATAAACAAACCAAACCCTTTTGGAGATATATGGATCAGTGTGGAAAGTTGTATAATTATGTTCAAATTGCGCCGAAAACTTTGCTTGCAGGATATAGTATAGTTTGTGGCTTAATAGATGTCGCTACATGACGACTAGTCATTAGTTCTCACAGTGTGGAAAGTCCCGCAAGTCTCTGATGAAAAGGGCGGATCTGATCAGACGGGTGTTGTATCTGGCGGGCAGTTACCCGACGGTTGCCATCGGACTGTTGTATATGTTCAAAATGCGCCGAAAACTTTGCTTGCGCGATGTAGTTTAGTATGTTTGTGGCGTGATAGATGTCGCTAAATGCAACTGTCATTCACCTGCTACCAGCTACCCATTCTGAAATCGACGCCAACTTTTGGCCAACTGACTGAAACTGCATAACATTTCAAAAGTGCTTGTTAATTTTTGATCGAAATAAATATTTTGACTTTATTGACTTGAAGTGAACATTCAATACCATTTGGACTTATACGGAACAAGGTGTGAAGTCCCGCAAACCTCCATTAAAAAGGGAGGATCCTCTTACCAGACAGATGTTGTGTCTGGTCCGGGCAACTGCCCAACGCTGGTTGTCGGACTGTTGTATAATAACATATTATTTCCAAATCGCATCGAAAATTTCAAAAAAAAAAGTTGAATTTTGTTTGCATGATGCAGGATTTTTTATGACGTCAGGTCATTAGTCCGTATGTTTTGGCATAGATGCCAAACATATCTTAATGACCATCAAAACCAAAGATAACGCAGATGCGTTTCTAAAAACTGGCCTTAAGCTGTGTACTTTCACGGATGACCTACTACACAAAGACTTTTACTAATCGTATTGGATAGATATCCGCCGATGACTGTCTCGTTATTTTAGTGATCACAAGCGCAATTTCTAGGAGTCCTGGGTTCAATTCCTAGAATTCCTATAAACAAGCAAAGCGTATTGGACTGTTCCATTAGGGATCTCTCAGTAACAACTCGTACGTTTTTGTCCAATTTGCGGCATATACTGAGAAATTTCTAAACAAAAACGCAATCATATGCACTGCAAGAGACTACACTGACAAAATGTGGATCCTCTACCTAATTCTTAACTAATTTAACTGACCTGAAATAATTTAATGTAGTAGGCCGCAAAATTTACTGCACTTAAGTTCTGTAGTCAAATATTGCTTGTAAAATTATCAAGAATTAATGAATGTGGTTATTTAAGGTTACACTAGTCGATCATTCATCCATAGAAATGTAGTCTGGCGATTACTCCACTGTTTGACGATGTTCGTTCGAAATAAAAAATTATATCAATTTGTCTCATCATTACCTAGCCCTGTATGGAAACAAAGAAGTAAAAAAAAATATTTGAAAGTTTTGAGCGTCGAAAGTTCCTTATTTCGACACTATTTTTAACGCATCTTTGGGTGGATATAAATATCATAAGAAGAAGGATTTAAAAACAGCCACTATACAGGAATAGATTAGTAGTTCAACAATGCAATTAATTGTATTTTGAAAATATACATTCTAGTCGTTTTTTCATGATATCTAGACTCCCAAAAGTCTGTTTATAAAATTTCGCTAAAAACTTGCAAAAGTGCTAATTCGTACGCGAACTAGCTTCGTACTGCTGATCACAGCATCTATGTCTTTCGCACGTGTTGTCGGATGAGATACTCGTAGCATGCATTTTAACCCCGCGCACAAAATAGTTCGAGCCGTCGACTAGTGCAACCCTGCCCACATCGATTAAAATTACAATCTTGCAAACTAACATTTTTTTTTCTAATTTCAGTTACTCTCAACAGTGCATCCAAGTGCTTCCAGAGTTGGATCCTCCTCCTCCTGCTATTTCTCCTGCCAGTGACCATGGGCCAATTTGTAGATTATGAAGACTATGATGATAAGTTTAAGGATCCCGTCACTTTCCAAACACTCGTTGGCGGTTGAGAAAAAGGACTTGTATAGATACGAATTTAGTGTGATATAAATAATTTTAAGCACGATACTAAAATTAAGCATTACACTGTTTTTGTAAGAATTTTATTCGCTTTTGGGAATTTATTGTTATTAAGTTTTTTATTGTACAGTTTTTGCGTTGAACTCAATGACTGGTAACACTGATTGGAAGAAAAAGTAATTAATTTATTAATTCTTAGTTCTGTACTAAAAGGGGTATTACCCTTCAATGTATCACGTCAATTGCAATTAAAGTAAATAATTCATGGAGAATTAGAATTTGAAGTTAACGCCTAAAGCTGGTTTAGTTCTTGAGTTCAAATGTTAAAACATATTAAGTTTTTGGTTATTCAGATGCTGGGTAACCTTGTTTTAGATTAGAACTGCAGCTTGATCTACATGGTCAGGTTAGTAATTTAAAGTTGAATAACTTAGGCCAGAGGAGCTCTTGGTGAAATAAATCTAGGTAATATCTGTATTATTGACACAAAATATGTTTATGTCTACAGGTTGTAACGGAAAGCTGTAATCATTTTAAAAACTGCTTCTGCTCATGTAATTGAACAATTTTCTACAAGGAAGTCAAAGCAAATGCTAAAAAATCTCTGAAATACTAATTTTGGTCAGCATGCGTGAAAAAATTGTTAGAGTTAGAAAACATTGTAAGTATGTGTGGGTGGTTGTTTGCTCGGAAGACGCCTGCCGCGTCACTGCCACACAAATGCATAATGTATACAAGCGCAAGTCAAGTGGCGCCGCGCGCACATCTGAGTTAAACTATCTGTACTAGTATTTTACATGGAGCTACTGCCTTTCTGGCCTCCAAAACCCAGTAACTGGGTAAACGACACCCTTTGGCCAGAATGGTATCAGATTTCAGGTTTCTGAGTACCTGTAACAACTGTTAAAGATCTTCCAATGACAGCCGGGACTAACGGATTGACGTGCTTTCTGAGGTACGGAGGAAACTCGCAATGTAAAGATGGTCACCTATCCACGGGCAAACTTCGTCAAGCTTTGCTTAACCTTGAAGAACAATCCGTGCTGCTATTTTTATTTAGCCACGAGCCCTTGAAGAAGCATACAAGTCATATACTTTCTAAAAGTCGTTAGTCCTCCACGTTTTGTTCTTGGTGTCTACAGATTAAAGTAATTAGACTTTTTTTTTTGCTTTGGGGAATCAACCAATGACTTCTCCCGCTCTAGGTGAAGCGAGAGGGCGTGTCAGACTTTTACTGACTGAAACCCACCCGTGTTCCTTCAGTTGCTTGAGCCAGGGCCGCGGTAACTCTCTTTAAAATTTATCCACGACCAAGACAGGCATCAGCCCTAGCGGACCCCGTCAGCTTTGCTGACATCTCTGGAACACTACGCGCCGTCGACTCGGGCCTGGTCCTCATCGGACGGCAAATTACCCATTACTCGTCGTCTGCAAGCCCGCGCCTACTGTGACCGGGAATAGGCTTTGCAACTCCCGACACCCAGGGCGTCTCATGCGATGGCTGGGGGCGTGAGGGTCTCCGCCTCCCTCATGCGTTCCAACCTAACAACTTGACCTTGTAGACTATGCTAACACAAGCTTTCGTAATGTTTAAGATTAATTTTATTCTCACTTTATTTCTATTTGCTTTGCACCATTTGCCATTGTTACCTACATGAGGGATTTGCTTTCATTCCAAATTATTATTGTTGTAACTTTGTACATTCCTTTTTCTATGTAATGATATTCTACACAGTTATAAGTCTTTATGTAAATATTGCTACCTATTCTAATGTAAACAGTTATAAGATATTGTGATAACTTATGGGTTACCAAGCCCCATAGATTAAGTATAAAGGTTCCCGTAGACAGGCGCAACGCGACAATGCGACGGGTGTTTTTCTTAGAAATTGTTCTACGGATAAATTCATAACCGTAGAACAATTTATTTAAAGAAGAGTTGTGACATCGATGTAGCCTAATTGCGTGGCACCTGTCTCAGGAAGAAATAACTGAGAAAATTAAATTTTCATAGTACTTAAATGTATGTACAGTTTCCGATAACAGTATAATTATTGTTTTATTTTGTTTGTGGAGAGAAAACTACTCTGTTACATAGTTAAGCAACCTTAAATATTATTAGTACGAAGATCTTCTGGTAAATTGGCCGAAAGGCCTCTAAAAAATATTGTTGTTAAGTTTTAGAGGCTAATGGGGGCTCTCCTATTAGCCTCTAAAACTTAACAAAAATATTTTGAATAATTCTGCATTAATCCAGCCAACTTATCACACAGACACTCACATATTGATTCTTAATTGAGAATTATAAGTTGAGAACTTATCGAACTATATTTTTGTATGATAAATTGTAAAAATTAAGCATTAATGTATAGTTCGAAAAGTTTTTATCTCCAAATTCTCAATTTAATATTGTGTACGAGCACCTATTTCTTGTTTTCTTATTTTTTTCTAGATCTGAAATTTACCGCACAAATGGACAGACAGCCTTTCAAATTTAGTTCTGACATTTTTGAGGTACACTGTTATGGATATGATAAAATTAATTTCTGTGTCCTTAACTAGCAAGAATCCTTTGTGGGCATTTGTAAAACTATGGTTTTACAAATGCCCACAAAGGAAACCCCCCGCCCCCCCGTATGCGGGGTGACTTATTTTCAATCGCAATCTTTCAGACGGTGACATCAATCAACGCTGAGACATAAAAAAGACAGCTCATTAATTTATATCCTCTTAACTAAACAATATATGTTGGAAATAGCTGATTCTTTTTTACCCGACTGCCGAAGGAGAGTAATGTGTTTATCAGTCTATGTATGCATGTTTTTTCCTATGTCCATGTCGTTCTTACGTCAATCGATTTGTATTATACTTGCAAGTGTCACTGGCCTAGGTAAAATTGGAAAATAGAAATATGACGGCTTTTGGGCACCATATTGTGGGGCCCAATTATTTTTTTCTTCCAAACCCATCATGTCAAAATAAAGGGTTTTAAGCGGTATATAATTCGAAGAAAAAGAATGGTTACTAAAAAGTTATAAATAAAAAAAAAGTTGATTCAAAAAAAGTTCATCATCATCATCATATCAGCCAAAAGACGTCCACTGCTGGACATAGGCCTCCCCCAAGCGTCGCCACATTGACCGGTCCCGTGCGTCTCGCAACCAGCGGATCCCCGCAACCTTCACCAGGTCATCGGTCCACCTAGTGGGAGGCCTTCCAACGCAACGTCTTCCGGTTCGCGGTCGCCACTCCAGAACCTTTCTGCCCCATCGGCCATCCGTTCTGCGAGCAATGTGCCCTGCCCACTGCCACTTGAGTTTGGCAATTCTTCGGGCTATGTCGGTAACCCTGGTTCTCTTGCGGATCTCTACATTTCTGATTCGATCACGCAAGGAAACTCCGAGCATAGCCCTCTCCATTGCCCTTTGAGTGACTGTAAGCTTTCTGATGAGGCCCATTGTAAGCGACCACGTCTCAGAGCCATATGTCATCACTGGCAACACACACTGGTCATAGACTTTCGTCTTGAGACACTGTGGTAAGTTGGACGAGAAGACACCGCGCAACTTCCCGAACAAAAAAAGTTAAGTTGTATTAATTTTTATTTTATTTTATAGTTGGCCGCACAGAAAGATGCTCATAGTATTCATTAGTAACCTCCAGAAAGTTTGTCAAGAATTAAAAGCCATCCTGTACCTACATCTCTTTCTAGAAAATCCTATGTGTGGTAAAGAGCATTATCAAAAAAAACTATTTTGTTTTCAAGATGTAAGCGTAACGAACAGAAATAACGAATATGATTATAAGTTAATCTTAACATTGAAATAAAAATTATAAATAGATAACATAAAATTATACTACAATTTGTAAATAGTAACTATGAAAGTAATTTTTTGGGTCACACATTTACACAATCTATTGTAAGCATTACCTGATAAACAATTTTCTTCCAGTGTGATAACGCGATAGTTATATTATTTTTCTTTAGCTACCATTTCTTTTAAGAGGAAATGCGGTCGCAGACATCCGACTGAATACCTGTCAACATCATCAGCCTTTTAATATTCCCATTGCTGGGACACAGGCCTACTCTCTTTGAGAGAATGGGCTTAATCCAATATGCGGGCCCCCCCCAGTGCAGATTGGTAGACGTCACATGTCTTCGAAATTTTGGTGGGCAGTATGCTTAAGGGACAGATGTATATGACTTGTATATTTCTGTACCTTTTTCATAGTCGAACCATTATAGTTTTGACACGTTGTGGTACGGGTGCAGAACTGACTCAGCAGCATTAGCAGTGCGCAACAACTATTCAGCCTCTAGATTTCGCAAGGCGTGAGTTGCTGTCAACATATTTGTTTTACTACAAAATCTGAAATATTGTCACCAGGCTGAGTCGCATGTCACAACTATGCCTCTGTCTCTTGTCTTGAAATTAATTTTCAAGAGAAGAGCAACCCGATCCCCGTTTCCTTACACTTCTGCTAGTTGACAGAATGAAGAGAAATAATATATTTTGCCAATATCTTAGCTGTTTCATAAAAAAATCTATGAACCGTTCGGCAATTAAAAATGAACTAGCGAAATTCAATATAGAGAATTCGAATTATGAATCTGCTTTATAAGTGCTTAATAATTCAGAGACTTTTATTATTAAGACTGTGTGTGGTGTGGTGTGTGTGTTTCTAGAAGCTGAATAGTCGATGACAGTAGCCTGCACAGAGTCTCGAGTCAAGTGAAATTCTATCAATGAATCCGAAGCTATAGTGATTGATAAAATGTCAAAGATGTCTGGGATTGCCAAGCACTACCAAAATGTTACGTGATAATTCCTTATATTTTGACATTTCGACAATCGAAATTGCAGTCAGAATGTCACTTTGTGAAGAGCTTCTGGTCTCTGTGTGACAGTGTAGGGTTCGTTTGAGATGTAGCTCCACTTATGCACTGTAATTCTACTTAGTGACCTCGTTTTAATTAAGTGTGGATCAATAAAGAGGGAGGTGATGGCCAAAGAAAAGATGGATGGACTGTGTGAGGAGTGATATGAAAGAAAAGAGAGTCAGTGATAGTGTGATGATATGGAAGAAGAAAACGTGTTGGGCTGACACAGAGTAATATGGAGCAAGGGCAGGAAGTTGATGATTATCCTCATTTTAATTAGCTGTACCAACATTAGCGTAACTGTGTTTGATGTTGAAATTTCCAGTAGTTTTGTTTTCCTTAAATAAACTGAATACTTTGTATCTCTAAAACTTTAATATCCATTGTTATAAATATTTAAATACCTAAAACGAAAAAAGTTGTTGTTTTGTTTACCAATATCATAAATAAGGCCATAATAATATGTATAAGGTGTTCACAATTGTACAGTCTTGTCAAAAAATTGGAGCATCTTTCTTTTCCTTCGTATTCCCATTATCTTCCACATTATCTTGGACCCGCTTAAAAATCTAATTAGTAAACATTTTCTTGTAACATGCTAATCCATGCCATGGATATTTTTAGTAACATTCTTCTAAACAACGTTACAAGCAAAGCCATGTTCATATGTATAGTATAGCCCTCTACTTTATTAATTTTGATGTTGCCACTCACTGTGTTTTGCAATAATTTTTATTAATTCTAAGGTAATTCTTCCATTATTCTGATAATTTTTACCTTTAAATGTTACACAAAGCACGAATTGTTTGATAATTTGGAATTGTTGATAATTTATCCAAAGAATTTATTATTACGTCAATGAAAACTGTAAATAAAGATAAATTTTTGAAAATAATTTGATTGTAGTTTCATTTTTTGTAGCGAGGTATACCTACATATATGCTCGGTCGCGTTAACTAAATGACAATTTGTATAGAAACTGGATAACCAAGCACTGTCTGGTGACAGTAATGTAAACTTAATTTGTATGCAAAATTAACATAAAAGAACGTTTACAATAACGTGAACGGGCACGAGTAAAAACTCTCGGAATAAGCCTATAGAATAAGCTTGAGACCTATTTCGACTAACCATTCTTGAATGGTAAAACTGTAAGTAAACCAGAATTTAATAAATATAGAGATAGAGCCGTAATCCCTTCATAATTTGATGTGTGAATTTTTGAATCAGTATTAGAAAAAAACATGCCACTGAAAACTGCTTGTCAGTACCCATACCCATATACCTACCTCGTAATAAAATTTGATGAACTTTCATGTACTGAATAATACTAAAAAAATTATGATTAAAGGTTCCACGCCTACTTAAAAACCATAATATATTGACATGCCCGAATGTGACATCATTCATTGGTTACAATTTAATAGCATGCATACTGATGCAATCTCAACTACTAAGAATTGATCTGGATTCAATCTCTAAGTTGATATTTTTGGCAGCTTTTTAGTAATCGATTAGTAAAGCTAGAGGTAAAATATTCGCATCAAATTATCTAATTAAGTGGTAAAAATGGTAAAACAATAAATTCTCACAATCGGATTTCAGTCGCGGACCTAGACAATTTATTCTGTCTTTGTTATTCATTATTGCACGATCTAATTCCACATAGCCCGTTTCATCATGAGACTACCAGACGTACGGCCGTGGCGATGCGCCATCGGAACATGGTGGACATTCCATCCATACGCACAAAACGTTTTGAGAACACTTTTGTTATGCGTATAGCTAAGGAGTGGAATTCTCTGCTGGAGTCTATATTTCCCGACAGCTACAAACTAGGGTCTTTAGCTTTCTAGGCAAACGGGTTTCACCGTCGACCGTAGTGGTCAAACGCGAGCAGACAGAAAGAAAATAACTGTGACTTAGATCAGCCAATTAGCAGGAGATATTAAAGTGAACTTGTGTTAATATTAACAGAGGTACACTCACCTTTCCTTTACTGTCACAATATGGTGGGACGGTATTCCGACACGTCCAGAGCGCAGGACAGACGTGGTTTACCAGACACGAGGACACCATCGAATTCCAAACTCTGAGCTGCTTCTAAGAAAAATCCATTAACACATTGCCTGTCTTGGGAATGGAACTTAAGACCTCAAACATAATATATGAATGTTATTTGTGTGTTATGTTGTTGTTGTTGTGTTATGATGTCCACTTTCTTCTTCTATTATTTTAAAATAGATTAAATCTCAACTACGTGTAACTTATTTTCCTCTCAACTTTAAAGTTTAATAATATATTAAGGTTTTTTTGAATGCCCTAGTACGGCCGGTTACGAAATATATTTCAATGATATAAAGGTACACTGTACTGTACTAGTGCTCAGCTGAATCCGGTAAGACTGGAAGCCGACCCCAGTAATAATTGGGAAAAAGGCTAGGCAGATGATGATGAAAGGTACACTGAGTTTAATTAGTGGTTGTCTTTTGATCCCCGAAAATGCACGTTACCAAACAAAACCGCAGTAACAAAACCGTAGGAAAAACTAGATTATAAACATAATATTTTGTTAAAAAAAATAACCCGACTTCACAAAGCGAAAAATAACTTTAATTTGGAAGTCGGTGTCTTTGGTCTCTTTTTAGGGTTCCGTAGCCAAAAACGGAACCGATTCGTCATGTCTGTCTGTCTATCTGTCTGTCTGTCCGTCCGTATGTCACAGCCATTTTTTTCCGAAACTATAAGAACTATGCTGTTGAAACTTGGTAAGTAGATGAAATTATTAAGCGTTATTCCTCTCTCCTAGACACAGACTGTATTTAGAATGTTGCTGTGCTCGACAGGGTCCATAATTGTTTCTGTAACTATATTTACCACCTGTATGTACATTATGGCTGCAATAAATTTAATTTGATTTGATGAATTCTGTGAACCGCATTAAGATTTTCACACAAAAACAGAAAAAAAACAATAAAACCCATACGTGTGGGGTATCTATGGATAGGTCTTCAAAAATGATATGGAGGTTACTAATATTTTTTTTTCCTATACTGAATAGTTTGTGCGAGAGACACTTCCAAAGTGGTAAAATGGCCCCCCCCCCCTGTAACTTATAAAATAAGATAATGATAAAACTAAAAAAAAAATATGATGTACATTACCATGTAAACTTCCACCGAAAATTAGTTTGAACGAGATCTAGTAAGTAGTTTGTTTTTAATACGTCATAAATCGTAAACCGCAATTTACCAAGTACGGAACCCTACGTGCGCGAGTCCGACTCGCACTTGACCGGTTTTTTTTATGATTTTAACACCGACTGAAGAAGATAGAAGTTTTCTATTTTTCTCTTTTTAGCTTTGGTACCTTATATTACCATGAAAATACACATTATTAAGGATAACTTAATTCTTCTAGTCAGAACTTGAACAAATTTAAAAAAAGTTTAAATGACAAGCACCCACATTCATATAAAAAAAAAATTTGGTGGAGTAATTGCGTAACTAACATACAGTTGAATTGAGAACCTCCTCCATTTTGAATTCGGTTGAAAATAAAGAGAAGCATTACGTACTTACCAAAATCCAGTCAGACAAAGACGTAGTACAATAGTTACATCTGATCTTATCCAATCTCAGGTGCAATCTAAAATCCAATCAGGCTGGTTCCAGTCCAATATGTCGCTGCTGGATTTAACGTAATTCTATCTATCGAGGCTACTTTGTCTTGCACTGGATCGATAACTGTGCCATACATTTATTATAGCATACTGCAGGAATACAGGGTGTACGGCTGTGAGAGTTTTGGCGATGGCTAAAGTGAGCTGAAGCCAAGATCATACGAACTGTCCTGTTAGCATCCCACCCACAGACATTAATCTAATTAGATAAAGTAAGTCCCTCCATCTGTATGAAAATCAAGCGTGCCACTTTTTTCCACACAAATTAAAAACAAAGCTTACCAATGAAATAAAACATTTCCAATGCCTCGGCCAACTTTTTCTATACAGGTTTTACAGCTCAACATGGCATAATTAGGCATTTTTCTAGATTTCGGTGTATTTCCGATAATGCTAATAAAAAACCTCAAAGTACAATCATTGATCGTAGTTTTACTCCGTTTATTGACTCGCGAAGTACATACAATCTTGTCATCTACATAGTTTGATTTATATCTGTGATCCCATCCATAAACACAAAAAACGATATAGGAATTCTTTTATTGTGCGACTGCGTACAGCAGATTAGTGTGTTTAGCGTTTCCTGATAGCTACTCGTACAACCTCGGTTTTTAATTCAAGAGTTCATAGGATACTTCTAGACCAACGTGCTCTATCGTCGACTACATCATTGCTTATTATCGGGTAAGATAATAAGACTAATCAAACGCGAGCCTAACGATAATAAAAAAGCCTGTTTCATGCAGTGATTGCTGTTTTCAGCCACTTCTGAGAAAAGCAATTGAGCCATTCAATATTTTATTAAAGAAATGCAATAAGCATCACAACTGGGTTTTGCCCGTCGAGTTCCTGAAACGAGGATTCACACGAGATACGATGGCTTTTTAATCTTTAATTACAATTCACGGGGCATTCAACCGGTTAAAGCTCCGTTTCTGAGACATTATAAAATTTGGCTAATCTGCAATAGAGAGTTTAGGGCTTCCGAGGACTTTAGAAACCAAACAGCCCATTTACAACACCTTCGAAAAGGCAACGGTACTCTTCTTTCGCCGCCTAAAAAGATTTGTATTTCAGGCAAAAACTGTACCAACACATATAAAAATAAAAACGCAACCTAATTGTCTTCTATGAATGAGTGGAGAATTATAAGCATACTGCAATTAGAACGCGCTAGAAAAATCAAATTAAAACCTCTAATGAACAAACATAGCGGGAGGCGGTTGCCGGTTAGTAGTACAGAGTAGGCGAAGGAACAGATACTGCGGCGATACAGTAAGTTATTGTTAATATAAGAATCTTGAGGCTCTAGATAAATTGATTGCGTTGAAAGCGTCATTACTGATAGAATGTAATTCTAACTAAATAAAGCCACTGGGAGATACGTTATAAAGACTTAGAAAATAAAGTAGAAATGCATAATTTTCAATGTAACACGACAGGGTTCCATATCAATATACATGTAATAAATCTGTTGAAGGTTGAGGTTTTAGGTCTCTAATAGTACTACTAAAGTCAATAATGACTTTGACGTGTGTGCAATGTGGTTTTTTATTTCGCCATCGCTGCTGCCCGTCTGGATAGCCTAATGATAAACGCGGTGACCTACTACGCCCAAGGTTGCGAGTTTGAGTCGCAGCTGTGGGTAGGTATTTTTAATGTTTTCGTTTCGGTGTGGTGTTCTGAAGTGCTACTAGATGGCGCGCAGCAAATCTGTCCTAAATGTTTTTGTATGTAGTCGACATTCTTCTTTCGTAAATAGCAAGGTAAGTAAGTTAGGTAGGTTTAGGTAAGTAGGGCAGGGTTAACTGCCTGTTAACGGGAGCGAAGCCGCGGTCACAGCTAGTATAATATAAATCATTTATTTTCAGTCACAGTAGTCCATAATATACAATATACATACATTAACATTACATAATAATGAATGCATTCGATGTATGTAGCTTTAAGAAACTTATGGAAATTTTTCAACCGATTTCAAAAAAGCAGGAGATCCTCAATTTAACTGTATGTTGAGGTACCAAAACTAAAAAGAGAAAAATGAAATCTTTTTAACAAAAAAATTGAACCTACTTCCAAAAAAAACACTATTAAGTGAAAAATAACTTTTTTTTCCGATCTGTGGTCTTCATTGGTGTCGAAATACGAAAAAGAATTGTTACCGAAGACCAAGGTTTTCGCAAAGCTTAACAAATTAAACCGACCGATTAATCTGACGATCTGTTGTCTGATCTGGCCCTTGATGCAATGAAAGAAGAACAACTGGGTTACATCTGAATGTATTTTATTGGAGAAATTGCATGCTGCAACCGTCAAAAATCTAATAAATTTTAGTACATCTACGGAGGTGCACAAACTCTTTTCTCTATCATCACAGATACTATTTGGTTTATAAAAAAAAAATGTTTAATTCTTCTCCCTTAGTTGATTTAACAATACTTCCTCCTTATTAAATGGTTTGTGCCATTAAAATTTCTACTAGTCCCTCTACAAAATGTAAAAAACCTATATGGCAAGACATTGAAAAATCCTTCAATCAAAAAGCCCTCTGTTCCTCCTTACTCTGTGCAACGTTATTCAGAGTGTTCCCGTCGCATAGTTAGTCTCCGTAGCTTCCGCCAGGGGCGCCCGCTGCCGCGCGCCACAAAGCTTCAGAAGAATTTTATTCTGCTCAACTCTGCACCAATTATTTACTATGCCACGAAGCGCATTGATTCTCTTTGTTTTCTATGCTAATGAAGGACGCAGGTAGCAGTTTTACTTATAAAAATGTTAAATAAAATTAAACAAAACCATTTGAGTGGAGGTGTTAATTAAAATGAAGCCAAACAAACGCGTATAAAGCGTGGGTTTCAAAAACAAAATAATTAAATTAAAATTATACTTTTGAGCTATTTTATTTTTTATGAGGCTTGAAAAAGCAATGGATTGTTCATCATACGGTCATTGAAAATCAATATATAAACCTTTAAAACTATGTGTTTTACCCAAAGATTCTAAAATTAAGGTAGTTATTATAAAATATCTAATATATATAACTTCATAAGTTTTTTACTGTCATGGTCACTAACACTAACACTAACATTAACATTAACTTTAGAAACGGGATATTTACCATGTTTACTGTTTACAATACACATGGTAAATAGCCCGTTTCTAAAGTTAATGTTATATATAACTTCATCACCGTGTTAATAACAAGATGGCAACTAATTTGGAGATACTCGTAGATACTTGTGGATATTCTCAAAGCAAGAGCCGTATTTTGTAACCATCTACATCTGTGTTTCAGTAATGTTTAATTCCTATCGGATTATTGGTCCTTTTAACCTAATTAACGGATGGAAAACGGAAACAGAACAGATTTCAAGGTTTGACTGACTAAAATCAATTTGATGATCGCTTTGATTAGATAAGCATGGCCTTAGTCCTAAACTCAAAGTAGCAAATGGCTTGTAGCGAATCCATTGTCTTTATGGATTTAAAAAAAGTCAGAGATCTACTAACTTTTTTTACCTGGTCCAATAAGTCATCATCATCTGCCTAGCCTTTTTCCTTTTACATGGAGCGACTGCCTATCTGACCTCCACAACCCAGTAACTGGGTAACACGATACCCCTTGGCAAGACTGGTGTCAGATCTCAGGCTTCTGACTACCCGTAACGACTGTTAAAGATCTTCAAATGACCAACGGCTTAACGTGCTTTCCGAGGCACGGAGGAAACTCGGTATGTTGAAATGGTCACCCATCCACGGACCGACCTCGTCAAGCGTTGCTTAACCTTGAAGATCGACCCGTGCGGCTGTTATTATTTAGCCACGAGCTCCTCCTGATCCAATAAGTGATGGACATTATATAGAAAGCCCTACCAATTTAGTTATTTCTATAGTTTTTATCATATTGCCTATTCATATTGGGCATTTTTCAAATTCAAAGTCAAAGATATTTATTTCAACTAGGCCCTTCAGCGGAACTTTTGAACGTCGGCAATAAAAATTTACAAGTAAAAAAAATTGATTCTACCGAGCATTCGGAATAGTAGCTTGTTATGGAGAAGAACGCAAAAGAAACTCCATACTTAGTCTTTTAAAAAAATAAGTGTTTTACAATATTTACATAAGTACATTTTTTTTCTTTTACTTTATTAAAATAATATATGTGAGGACTGGGTGCATACCCAGAATAGCACTACACACTATACACATAGGAACAAAGTATTGACTTTATACCTGTACGTACTTACTTGCTTCAATATGCAAGTAAGTATTACACGTGTAATGTGCAGTTATATAATAAGTTATGGTACTAGAAAAACATTAACATCCGAAGCAATTAAGTTATGACTAATCCCAACTGACAACGCCCGTTTACGAACATGACGCATGATTTGGCACCTCCCAGCTCAACCATCATGAAGGAAACCGAATGATCCAACACACGCGCCACCATCAGAGACTTTTGAGAGAGCATGACACTCTCTCAACTGCCAGGGCACACACAAGTCCCCCCCCGGTGGGTGCCCGCTTTGTCCCCCCCGGTGGGTTCCCGCTTTGTCGATGCGGGGGGGCTCAGTAACCGTGGCTTGGTCACCCACGGTGAAGCGAAGAGGAACCCGAGGAAGGGCCGCTCGTCAGGGCTTTTGCCGATTAAGCCGACGACGTAGCGGCCAACTAGTAGGTTGCGGTGCCGCTTGGTAACAGGCTACATCGCAACTGAGGCGGGCCGCGATGTCTTATGGAGATTCCCAGGTCCCATACGATGTCGCGGCTGAGGGTTGGAGGCCACGGTGGGAGAGGAGTGCCGGTATTGCGGTGCGCCGCTCTCCCTACCTTCCGCGGCCCGGACGGGGTCGCCACCGTCTGATGGCGGACGCGGTGGGGCCGCAGGGGAGGAGGAGTGTCGGTATTGCGTTAGCCGCTCTCCCTATCCCCTGCGGCCGAACAATGGTAGGTGGCGGGGCCATTGACCTTGACCCGTCACAGGGGGACCAAGGGTGCCATACACGGGGTCGTCTGGCGCCCATGCGCTGATTGGTCCCTAGGGTGGTCACGGCGTGCAGTGTGTTCTGGTGCGCCAGTGATGGGGGGACTCCCCCGAGGAGGGTCCGGTGATGGACAGCCGCGGCGGTTTCGCGGTGAGTGCTAACGCGTACCCGTGCTCCCGCTATAAGCGGCACAGGAGGACACCGTGGAGTTGTAGTGGGTTAGAGTCCCACATAACTGCACTATCTCCCCGTGGTAGTGCAGTATGCATGAGCATTTCTCCACGTAAAAAAAAAATAAAAAAAATGGCACACACAAGTCAACGAACGACGCATAGGTATAGTAAATGGTAGATTTACATTTGGGTACATACTACTCACACATGTGCTGTGCAGTTATATAATACTAAAATAAATTGAGTTTATACAATACAAATACATTCAGTCTTCAGCAGGTCCAACAATACTTCAAAACAATAATGTTCTGCATAACACTTGTTTTTGCGCCCTAGTGATTGGGGAGCAGGACTAGCATTTATTGAGCCAAGCTTTTTTATCAGTGATGTTATCCCCCAACTTATAATATGCCTGCCTGCATAATGAGCGTTAATTGCCCAGGCATTATGAATAATGCCATTTTAATCCCGTGGTTACATATACCTGTAATCCAAGCAACCAGTATCAATTTCGATCTCCAAATAATTTAAAACGACACCACAAATGAAATTCAAATAAGACATCTACACATACGTAAGTAAGCAATTGCTGGAGACGTAGATAAATATATCGTGCGAAACCCTCAACGCTATAGTGCAAATCGTTTGGTTGTATACCCAAGAATCCCGTTTTTCCCGTGATTGAGGAGCCCGGGATTGAGGCGGGATTGAGCCAGGATTTACCACGGGAATCAAGTCGGCAAGAAAATGTTTTCGTTCTGCATAGTGCAGTAAACATTCCAGGTATTCTTGAGCTACGGATTTACAATTGACAGTATTGAAATTGTTTATTATTATCCCCGTTGTGTGTCTGCTTTGTTATTTTATAAATGTGCTTCTTCTGAACTGCTTTTCTTGAAATACTTTGTTTGTGCAACTGTCCTTCATTGGAGCTCGGCTTTTAATAGAGAATCTGGTATTGTATTGTTTTCTTGGGTATTTACGTTAGTGAAGAAAACTGTTGTTTTAGTTTCTTACAGTGCATTGTCCAGTTTCTTTGATGATTCGAAACTAAATCTTGCAGAAAAGACTAATTTAATATAGTCAATGAAGATACAATTTGATTTTGTAAGGGAGGTAGCTTTATTATGGTTAATTTGTAATTTCAATACCTATATACATTAGAAAAGATACACCATTTTTTTTTTCATTACACTGTCATTAAATTTTCTAAGTACTTGACATTCAATTGTATACCTCTATCAGTAACTATGTACAAGTTTCGTCAAAAAAGACAGTCTAGTTACAAAGTTTAAGTTTATGTACGACACAAGAGACAGCAGAGCCCAAGGCTACAATTCTAAGTGCCCTATTTCCTCGCTTTTGATAACGATCGAATGAAAAGAGTAGCTACCTCTGTTCCTCCGTCCTCCGTTACTATGAACATCAATTTGCTTTTGGCAACCAGGTACTAGCGGCTTTGCAAAGCGAGCAAATACCATAAACCTTCGGGGCTTAGATAAAAGTAACCTCGCAGTATTGCAGTTCGGGCAATATTAGATACTTATCTTGCTATTAGAAACGGTGAAAGCTGAGCCATTGTGGGTATGGAATCGGTTTTCGGTAACAGTTTTGGAATGTTATGTAACTCTTTTATAGGTGATGAGAATGGTACCTTTGTTTTACATCGATCAAGAGGAAATAGATTGCTTTTATGTGAAACATCCAGGAAGGAGTAAGACGTTAAGAAGTGTTCGATATTTTTTAGGTGTAGAAAAAATGCAAATGCAACCATGACCATATAACAATATATGATATTATTTCCTTTTTTTTCGTATTTATTACATTTTTAAATACTTTTATAAAACTCTTACAAAAAACAAAAACATTTAAAATATAAAAAATAGTAGCCCACCGGTATCGGAAACAGCATCCAAGGAATTACCGGTGGTCAGGGCTCTTGTGTGAGGAACCTCCTAACGATACGCGCCATGTCCAGAAGTACCACTTTCTGGATCAAGCCCTTGATCCAACTGGCAGATATTCGTCGAGGCTCTAGGCTATTATGCTATTGGCGGTCACGGCTATTGGCACAATGATCGCTGTATTCACATAATAATAATAATAATAATAATTGTCAGAAAGTTCTTGCAAATTGATGAAAACGAAATAGGTCCACATCATTCATCCTCAACATAACACACCACACGCTGCATTTACTTGGTCTCGGCCCGTTAATGTAGCTTAAACCAGCCTAAGTGCTGAGAATTTGAAACTCTTGTAAATAATAATAATAATAAAGCCTTCTTTAATTCACATCTTATTTAAATTGCAAATGTTGTTAGTAATATTAGTAACTTATATTAATTTACGTTAGTAAAGTTAGTTATGTATTTTAAACGATATGAATCTCGTTTTGAGTAAAGGCCTCCTCCAGCTCTTTCCATAGCTCTCTATCTTTGCTCTTGCTTATCCAGTCTTTTCCTGCACTTTGTATTAAATCATCAGCCCACCGTTTATTAGGTCTTCCAACTTTCCTTTTACCTGATGTTGGACCCTTCCATTGTGTAGTTATTTTTGTCCACCTATTATCTGGGTTGCGTGAAATGTGTCCAGCCCATCTCCACTTCAATCTTAAAGCATGTGTTAGCGCATCTGTAATTTTTGTTCTCTGTCTTATTATGTGGTTTTTTATTTTGTGTTTCTTTTTTATTTTCAATATGCTTCTTTCCATGGCTCTCTGTGTTGTATTTATTTTTTGTTTTACTTTGTTTGTGTAGGTCCATGTTTGGCAACCATACAGTAGACTAGGTAGGAGACAGGTATCCATTACGACTTTCTTTAGAGTCATACTGTATTTTCCTTTTAGGATTTCTTTTAGTGACCAAAACTTTCTCCACGTGATGTTTTTCCTTCTTTCTACTTCATCATTGTTATTGGTTGTTGTAAATGATATTTGTTTACCCAGATAAACATAGGAGTTTACATATGCTATGTCGTTTCCTTTTATATTGATGGGTATGTTGTGGTGATTAGTCATTATTTTAGTCTTTTCTATGTTCATTTCTAGTCCAACTTGTGTGCTTTCTTGGTCGAGTGAGTAAAGCATAATTTTGAGTTCTTTGGCTGTCTCTGCAAATAATACAATATCATCTGCAAACCTAAGATGATTTAGGCGACGCCCATTGATATTGATCCCATAATTGTTCCAGTTGACGTTTTTAAATATATTTTCCAGTACAGCAATAAAAAGTTTTGGTGACAGAGGATCTCCTTGTCTAACACCTCTTTCAATTTTGATTGGGTCACCTCTTCTTTCGAGCTTTACGGTGCTTGTACTGTTTGAATATATGTACTTTAAGATGTTTATGTACCTAACATCTACATTTGATGTTTTCAGTGCATTCCAGATAGAACTGTGACTAATAGTGTCGAATGCTTTGCTGTAGTCAATAAAAGCAATATATAAAGGTCTATTAAACTCATTGTACTTTTCTATCAACTGTTCTACTGTTTGAATATGGTCAGTTGTGCTGAATCCTGAGCGAAAACCAGCCTGTTCCACTGGCTGACAATAATCGATGTTTCCAGCAATCCGTTTTAGTAAAATGGATGTAAACAGCTTGTATGTACTTGCCAGTAAACTGATGGGTCTGTAGTTTCCTACATGTAATGGGTTCCCTTTTTTGTAAAGTAATATTATGTCAGATGCACACCATTGTTTTGGCGCTGTTCCGGTGTCTAGAACCATATTGAACAGGTGTGTCAAATGGTCAAGTAGAATGGGTGCACCCAATTTTAAGGTTTCGTTTGTCAAACCATCTGGTCCAGGACTTTTTTCTTTTTTCAGCATTTTTATTTGTGTATGCACTTCTTGTACTGGCACAACTATCTTTTCTTCTGGCAGATCCTCAATTTTTTCAACCCGTGGTATGTTAATCTGTTCTCTCTTGTATTCACATATTATATTGATATTACTTCCTTTATTAATTCATTACATTTCTTATTATTTACATTTTTAAACATTTTTATTAAATAAATAAAAAAAATCTTTTAAAAATATAAAAAATGAACAGGGTCCATGCTACCGGCGGTCAGGGCTCCAGAGAGAGGAGCCTCCTAATAATACGAGCCGTGTCCAGCAGTACTGCTTTCTGGATCAGGCCCTTGACCCAGCCGCCTAACGAGAGCCTCTTAAGGTGTTGGTCGTGGCTCGTGGCTATTAAGCCATTGGCTGACACGACTATCGGTACAATGATTGCTGAGTCCACATCCCACATGTCGACAACCTCGCGAGCCAAGTCAAGATACTTGATTTGCTACGTACGATACGATACTATTTCAGAGAAAGTCGCTGTTGCATAATCCGGGCTACAAGGTTGCCCCTATGCAAGTTCTCGTCTAGCTCTTTGTTAGTTAGACGAGAACAACCAGAGCCCAAGACATGCCCGACAGATGTCAACCGTGCCATCCTTAACAATAAATCTTCGGTAGTTATTCGTCATGATAACTTCGTCTATAATTGCACAGACAAAACCTTCGGTTTCCCTTAAGAGGTCACCGAAACGCAGCCAGGCTACAGACGCTGATTGATCTACATCGGGCCCATGGAGGGCCCGGAAAAAGCGTCCGTGAAGCTCCTTACTCCGTCATACCTCCCTGCAGTCGTTAGTTTCAAGCACTACAGGCTTGCGCCAGTTCTCCTTCGCCAAGAAGAGCGGGGTGAGTCCCTTGTTCACTGCTACTACATCTCGATGCATACCCACGTCGGTGTTTAGAAAATCATTATTACTTATTATTATATTTAGATACATATTATATGATATTATTAGTAACCTTTAGATCAAAATGTAATATAACTAAGATTTAATACAAGCGCTTATCACGCCGAAAAACTGTTACGCAGTTTGGTGGGTATATTTAAATCTGCAAAAGTGTTTGATCCAAAATAAATGTTCCATTTTTATTTTTTTATTTATTAATTTTCAGGTGGGTAGAATATTTCCTTCCTATATGAAACTTCAAGTTATAGAAAGAAGTCTAAACCAATGCAGCTAAATACCAGTATTTTACAAGAAAGGACGGACAATCTGTGGTTCACATTCCAGTTACTGGAGTACCTTATGAAGTCATAATTCACATCATATTACAAAAAACGTGGTGGCTTAGAACTAAACTACACAATTTAACATTCAAAACCTCTGTGAACGTGCTTCTAGAAACAGAGCTTATCTACATAGTACACAACAAACCGAAAACTGCATACAAATAAAAGAGCTAACTTTAGATAAACGTTGGCGGTCGCGATTTTAAGATGCACCAACATAGTGGCATTTACATGGGCCACACAAGAAAGTTAGCAACAGCGGGGTACTCATTCTACCATAGAGCAACAAATCGACGAGAAAGCAGCGATTGGAGACGGTACTACTAATAATAATAGATAATTCGCGCCCACGAAATTACATAGTGAGATTCCAAAGGGTCTAGACAAGTATTTTATCAACGAGAGCCTCGAGTTCAACTTACCGCAGTATCTCAAGACGAAAGTCTATGACCAGCGTGTGTTGCCAGTGATTACACATGGAACCGAGACGTGTTCGCTCATAATGGGCTTCATCGGAAGGCCAAAGGTAAAGTCATACAAAGGGCAATGGAGAGGGTGCTTGGAGTTGCCTTGCGTGATCGAATCAGAAATGAAGACATCCGAGACGACAAGAGAACCAGGGTTACAAACATAACCCGCAGAATTGCGAAACTTAAATGGCAGTGGGTAGGGCATGTTGCTCGCAGAACTTATGCTCAATGGGCCGAAAAGTTCTGGAGTGGCGACCGCGTACTGGAAGATGGAAGACCTCCCTCTAGGTGGGACCTGGTTAAGGCTGCAGGAGTCCGGTGGATGCGAAACGCACAGAAATTATCAATGTGGCGCCTCTTGGGGGAGGCATATGTCCGGAAGTGGACGTCTTTCAACTGAAATGATGATGACTCAGTTGCATCTGGTTAGACTAAAAGCCTTTTTTTTTGTTCATATTTGAAAAACCCTCATTAAAAGTACTCCTGTGATGAGGGCTGTCAGACTCCTACTGACTAAAAACCACCCCAGCGTGCCATCTCACACGAAGCCGGGTATCGCGGGCAGGTAACCATCATAGTTGACTAGAAGCCTAGGCTGATTGAATAGTTTTTCCCCTGCGCACTATGCGTGGAGCAAACATCGCCCTGTTTCGTTTGATCCTCGATTATTTTCCATCCTGTTTGTAAAGTTTTCAGAGTGCCGTCTCTAGCATTGGCCCCGAGGCGTCGGTCTTCTATGCACACTACCCAAAATTAACAATGCAAATTTACCAAGTGTGAAAGCTGTTCTGAATTTCATACAGAGAATACATATGATAATTGGGTTTGAACACGAGAAAAACGTCATGGTACAGCGTACAGGCTCGTTAAGATCTTCACGGAAAGATTCTTCTTGTGTCTCATTTGCACGAAATATTTTCTTCGTTAGTATCTGCATTGAATCAAGTTGTGGTATATCTTAGGTGTTGCTCCAAGTTGCACCTTGATTGAGTTTCGTGGAGAACATCTTGCTTATATTTTAAGGTGTAGGTATATATAGTAAGGTGTCTATATGTAAGCGATGATAGATTTTTAAATTGAAATAAATTTACCTTAAAACTGAAATTTTACACGTCTAATTTTTCAATATATTAATAGTGGTCAGTGTTTCTTCTTTTAATATATTGATTTCATTGTTTGTAGTCTTTATTTGATTTAATTTATCACGTCAGTACACTCATCTACTAAAACCCAGGGCAGTTATTATTCTGCCATTCCCTTGTCTCTTATATCATCATCATCAACTGCCTTTATTTGTTCCCACTGCTGGGACACAGGCTTTCTCTCTGTGAGAGGGCATGGGCACCACGCGTGCCCAGTGCGTCTTGGTGAAGGTCACATGCCTTCGAATTGTTGGTTTTAGGACATGCCGGTTTCCTCACGATGTTTGCCTTCACCGTTTTGAGAGCAGTGGTAATAAATTAATTTACACAAATTAAAAGTCTTAAATAGTATCGTAATGAAAAAAAAAAATATACAAATGTTACAAAAAAAATGCTCTCAGTTTTATGCTGTTGTAAATATTAGCAGTTGGCTAACCCTGAACGATAAATCTTCCGATCAGTTGACCTCTCAGACATAAGGGTTGACAACGCGATATAATCATGAAAAATACATTCGAAAAAATATGAAAAAAGTGCGTACCTATATAAAAATCGACAAACCAATAAAATTTACATAAAATAAATTCAGAAGTCTACAATATTTTTTCAATAAAATTCACAATCAATTTTTTATTCGTTCAATATTTATTACAATTGCCGGTCGACCAACGCAAATGTGTTACTTTTGTTGCAAAAAATGATTCCAAATGTATTGTGGTGGACTTTTTATTTTTATATTTGTAATTTTCAGAGAACAGAAACCGTAAGGATTTTTAAAAACCTCGTGACGCCGCCTTCTGCTTGGTATACAAAGTTCCAGCCAGTTGGTAATGTTTATCATGATATTTTTCCGTTATCATCATTTTCATCAGTTCGCATTCATTCTGAATGTAGTCTATTGTATACCTCACGATGAAAACCACAAACCATTTCTCATGTAGATTTACGAAAGAATACGAAACAAGGTGTAAAGTCCCGAAACTGTGGTCCGTGGTCCGTGCAACTGCTCTGTTCGATGTGGTTATTGTCTTGCTATTGTATTTATGTTCACATTGCGCGGAACTTTGATTGCGAGATGTGTGACGTCAGGTGTTTTTCGTAGTTTGTATGTGGTGGCTGAGATGCATACTTTTAAAGTCCGATCCATATTGACCCTTGGCTAAGCTGCTAACATATTCTTAACTTTAGTTTTTATGAAAATGTATCGTCCAATGCTCGCCACGGTCACGCTACGCACGGATGCCAGCTTGGCAAACAAATGACTCGCGCTAACGTGTAAAACCTCTCCGTGCATATATGATACAAAGCAAAAGCAGTGGTCGTTCGTCTCTTGATCGGAACACACAACGCTGCGGTATCGGCCACATAATTGTATGAAAAACGTCTGGAATGATCTTTTGTTCACGTCATAGTATGCGTCAGTGGTGAGAAAGATAATTTTGTATCCGGCACCTCATACCGCATAACACAGCGTAGGACATTACAATCAAGATACCAAAGCTTAAGAGCATTATGCTGCTGTGAAATGACAACACAGTGTCTTGAATTACAGTATTTTGTTAACTTAAAGATGAGTTTTTTGCGTATACTCAACTTCAAATGTATATAATTCAGAAATCGGGCGTTACGTATCCTACGTAACTTACTGCGGCCACCGAAACAACTTCTTGAATTAAGCACATTGCTAAACTCTGTATTTCAATTACAGTGGCCTCCAAAACTTGTATGCTGATACCGGAACATGGACCATGCCGTGATAAGATCTCTATGTACTATTTCGATCCCGAAATTTCAAACTGTTCGAAGTTCGACTGGGGAGGCTGTCAAGGGAACGGCAACAGATTTGATTCGCGAGTGGCTTGCATGGACTTTTGTTTGAGCAAAGAAGGAGCTAGTAAGTGTCTTTACATGTGATTTGGAAGGCTGGGGGTTTTAAAGAAAGCATTTTTTTTTCGTTTAAACTTTTCAGAATCAGAATCAGAATTTTATTTGCTCTAAATGTAGGTACAGTATAAGATTAATAACATAAAAAATGAGATCAGCCACACTTTACCTTACGGCATGCAAATCATTACATTAATAATAATAATAATAACGCTTCTTTGGCCGCCTGAAGAAAGTATTCAATAGCCTTCTTTCGGGCGGAAACAAGGTGCGCGCCTTCAACGGTTGGGTCATGCCGGTATTGATGTACTCTTTCGGCATACTCAAATGGACTCAAACCGAACTCGACGCCCTGGATAGGCGGGTCCGAACATTGCTGACTGCATATCGAATGCATCACCCACGATCGTCGGTCATGAGATTGTATATCCCGCGGATGTGTGGAGGCCGAGGCTTTTTAAATGCCAAAAACCTCCACAACCGCGAGATATGCAATCTCAGAGAATATTTTCTACACGCCGACGTGGGTATGCATCGAGATGTAGTGGCAGTGGACAAGGGACTCACCCCGCTCTCCTTGGCAAATGAGAACTGGCGCAAGCCTGTAGTGCTTGAGACTAACGACCGCAGGGAGGTATGGCAGAGTAAGGAGCTCCACGGACGCTTTTTCCGGGCCCTACATGGGTCCGATGTAGATCAGTCAGCGTCCGTAGCCTGGCTGCGTTTCGGTGACCTCTTTGGGGAAACCGAAGGTTTTGTCTGTGCAATTATGGACGAAGTTATCATGACGAATAACTACCGGAGATTTATTGTGAAGGATGGCACAGTTGACATCTGTCGGGCATGTCGCCGCCCGGGTGAATCGATCCGCCACATTATCTCTGGTTGTTCTCGGCTAGCTAACGAAGAGTACTTGCATAGGCACAACCTTGTAGCCAGGATTATCCATCAGCAACTCGCTCTGAAATACACTCTTGTGGCATCGGAGGTACCGTACTACAGGTATGTGCCCGACCCAGTTCTCGAAAATGGCAATATCACATTGTACTGGGATCGGTCCATCATCACTGACAGGACTATTGTAGCCAATAAGCCTGATATTGTGGTGGTGGACCGAATCGAGAGGCGTACAATGATTATTGACATTACCGTCCCGCATGACGGGAACCTCGTGAAAGCCGAGAAAGATAAGCAAATCAAGTATCTTGACTTGGCTCGCGAGGTTGTCGACATGTGGGATGTGGACACAGCGATCATTGTACCGATAGTCGTGTCGGCCAATGGCTTAATAGCCACGAGCCTCGACCAACACCTTAGGAGGCTCTCGTTAGGCAGCTGGGTCAAGGGCCTGATCCAGAAAGCAGTACTGCTGGACACGGCTCGCATTGTTAGGAGGTTCCTCTCTCTGGAGCCCTGACCGCCGGTAGCTTGGACCCTGTTCCCGATACCGGTGGGCCTCTATTTTTTATATTTTTAAATGTTTTTGTTTTTAAATTTATTTTATAAAAATATTTAAAAATGTAGATAATAAGAAAGACAATTAAATAAAGATGATAATAATAAGAACGTAAGCTATAAGAACAAAATGTTGACAAGAAGCCAGGCCCGAGCCAAAAACACACGCCCAACATCTTCGGGTTCGTCGCTCAGTTCCGCCTCGCAGCCACCGGGATCCCCTATATCCGTGAGTGAAGCGATCCTGGACGCTGCAGTAGCGTCGAGCTCGAGCGACGAATACTTCTCTCCGCCGACGACACCACCACCTGCGCGTCGACGGGGAGGACGCCGGCCGCCGGACAGCTTGGGACTTCGAGGCCCATCGGCCTCTGACAGGGTCCCCGCTCCCGGTGGAAGTGTGCAGCGCATGCGATGGACGCAATCAATTAACGAAAACGTCATGCGCGCATACTTTGGGGCTACAGAGGGGGGAAGTAAACTGACTGCGTACCGTGGTCGGATGCTCTCTCTGTTTCAGGTGCTTGAGCCAGCTGTCAACGTGTCGGCCCAACGTCTATCGGATCAGGTGCGGGTCATCCAGCGTAACCGTATGCTGGATGACGCCGTACTTGATAGACTGCGTGAGGAATCACGGAGTAGCCGTGTCTCGCCTGCCTTGCCTCCGGCCGCGGTGCAACTGCAACCCAATGTTTCACCGCGACCCGACCATGTTGGAGAGGATGACGACGACGGGGCTATATCCGTGAGTACCCAATGCAATGCACGATTGAGGAGCGCTTTAGAGTGTGCATTCCGAGAGTATCGTTCCACACAGCCTGAGCTTAGACCTCGACTACCTCGTCTGCCCATGCATAAGAAAAATAGAGCGCTGGTGTGTGCTCTAGATTCGCAGCTATCAAATGTTTTTGATAGCAGCAAAGACCTTGCCGATACCCACTCGATCTTGTACTGTGCGGCTGCAGCGGCATGTCGTGTAGCTAACGTCAAGTTTCCCAAAACTGACAGAGCTACACGACCAGCTATACCAGCTTGGCAGTACAGGATTGAGCATCGTATCGGTGAGGCTAGAGCACTCATCGGCAAGCTTATCTGCTTCAGGGAGGGCAACACTCGCCCTAGAGTAATGCGCTTTGTGAGGCGGGCGTTCTTGGGGACTGATATCAGTTCTCGAGATTATCTGTCCCGCGTCACAGAGCGTATCGACTTTCTGAAGCAGAAGATCTGTGCATGGGCAAGCCGTGTTCGTCGGTACAAGCGGCGTGTGGAGCGATACACTCAGAATCGCACATTCCAGAGCAACGAAAGGTGGGTTTATAGGGCTTGGGAGCGACCCGACCAAGGTGTGACTGACATGCACCTACCGGATAATGACGCCATGTGTTCGTTCTGGCGCGATATCTGGTCGGTGCCTGTCAGTCACACCGAGGGTGACTGGACTCGGGAGGTCGAGCAAGCGTGCGATCCGATACCACAAATGGGGGCAATTACCATCAGCCCCCAAGATCTGGCTCGTGCAGTCCGTCCGTTGCCCAATTGGAAATCTCCAGGGCCAGACGGACTGTAAAACTTTTGGATTAAGTGGTTCCAAAGTTCTCACGCTCGTTTGGCATCTCAGTTCCAGTCTGCCTTAGAGTCAGGGTCATTGCCCCAGTTCCTAACGACAGGAATAACCCACCTGCTCCATAAATCGGGTAGTACTGCGGAACCTAAAAATTATAGACAGATAACATGTTTACCGACGGTCTATAAAGTTCTTACATCCATTCTGAGAGCGAAAATTAATCAACATATTGACAATAACTCCATCATGTCTGCTTCTCAGAATGGATGTAAGAACGGGTCCCGCGGTACTAAGGAGCTGCTCCTCATAGACATTGCTATTAGCCAACAGGTTCGCCGTTCCCGCAAGGATCTGGCGACATGTTGGATAGATTACAAGAAGGCCTATGACTCAGTGCCACATACATGGCTCATGAGGGTGCTGGAGTTGTATAAAATTGATGCAACACTGCGCGCCTTCCTGACGTCATGTATGGGGCAGTGGAGGACGGTCCTTCACTATCCAGGATGTCGACAGATTCAGGAAAACAGCGAACCTATAAGGATTGAGCGCGGAATATTTCAGGGCGACAGTCTGAGTCCTCTGTGGTTTTGTTTAGCCCTGAACCCTCTCAGTAAACTGCTGGAGGGTTCGGGCCTGGGCTATCGGTTGAGAAGAGGTGGTCAGGTCATATCACACCTCCTTTACATGGATGATCTGAAGCTCTTTGCCCCCAACAACTTTCAACTGATGAAGCTACTGAAGGTGACAGAAACCTTCAGTGACGCCATCAGGATGGAATTTGGTGTGGACAAATGTGCAGTCATGCATGTAAAGCGAGGGGAGATTATGGAATCCGTGGGAATACAACTCTCGGATTCCATACACCTTCGATCCCTTTCCTCAACCGAAACTTACAAGTATTTGGGTATGTCGGAAGCATTAGGCATCAATGCTAGTGACGTGAAACAGTCGTTGAGGGAACGCTTCTTTGGCCGCCTGAATAAAGTACTAAATAGTCTTTTATCAGGCGGAAACAAGGTGCGCGCCTTCAACGGCTGGGTCATGCTGGTCTTGATGTATTCTTTCGGCATACTCAAATGGACTCAGACAGAACTTGACGCCCTGGATAGGAGAGTCCGCACGCTGCTTACCGCAAATCGTATGCATCACCCACGGTCATCGGTCATGAGACTGTATATCCCGCGGAAGTGTGGTGGTCGAGGCTTTTTAAATGCTAAGACCCTGCACAACCGCGAGGTATGCAGTCTTAGGGAATACTTCCAGGCCGCCGACGTGGGTATGCATCGAGATGTGGTAGCGGTGGACAAGGGCCTTACCCCGCTCTCCTTGGCTAACGAGAACTGGCGCAAACCTATAGTATTAGATACTAATGACCGCAGGGAGGTATGGCAGAGCAAGGAGCTTCACGGACGCTTCTACCGGGTCCTACATGGGCCCGATGTAGACCTTTTAGCGTCCGTGGCCTGGCTGCGATTTGGTGACCTTTTCGGGGAAACCGAAGGTTTTGTCTTTGCGATTATGGACGAAGTTATGATGACGAACAACTACCGGAAATACATTGTGAAGGATGGCACAGTTGACATCTGTCGGGCATGTCACCGGCCGGGTGAATCTATCCGTCACATTATCTCCGGTTGTTCTAGTCTGGCTAACGGAGACTATTTGCATAGACACAACCTTGTAGCCAGGATTATCCATCAGCAACTTGCTCTTAAATACAATCTTGTGGAATCGGAAGTGCCTTACTATAAGTATGTGCCCGACCCAGTTCTCGAAAATGGCAATGTCACGTTGTATTGGGATCGGTCTATCATCACTGACAGGACTATTGTTGCCAATAAACCTGACATAGTGGTGATAGACCGACTAGAGCGTCGCGCAATGATTGTTGATATAGCGGTCCCCCATGACGAGAACCTCGTGAAAGCTGAGAGAGATAAGAAAAGCAAGTATCTTGATCTGGCTCGCGAGGTTGTCGACATGTGGGATGTGAATACATCAGTCATTGTGCCGATAGTCGTGACGGCCAATGGTATAATAGCCAAGAGCCTCGACGAACATCTGAGGAGGCTCTCGTTGGGCAGCTGGATTAAGGGCTTGATCCAGAAGGCGGTACTCCTGGACACGGCGCGTATAGTCAGGAGGTTCCTCTCTCAGGAGCCCTGACCACCGGTAGCTTGGACCCTGTTCCCGATACCGGTGGGCTACTATTTTTGTATTTTAAATGTTTTTTTATTTTATTTTTTATAGAATAATATTTAAAAATGTAAAAATATGTATATAAAATGAATAAATGAAATAATAATAATAATAAAAGCCTTTATTAACAATTTTACAGTTCACATTTTTACATATTTCTACATAATACTACAGTACTGAATTTTTTAATTTCTTTATCCTTTTTTTTTTTTTAATTTTCTTTCTCTTAAACGACACCGTTTTCTCGATTGTCTTGCTTTCCAGCATAGGCCTCCCCAAGTGCTCTCCACGAGCATCGATCTCTTGCTTTTCTAGTCCAAGTCGTCCCTACCACCTTTTTGATGTCATCTTCCCATCTACGATATTGTCTGCCTTTCCTTCTTGTTTTGTATGTAGGACACCATTCTGTCACATCTTTAGTCCATTTCTCTGTCTTAGATCTTATTAAATGACCTGCCCATTTCCACTTCAGTCGTTTAATTTGGTCTTTTACATCTATGACTTTGGTATGTTTCCTTATTGTTGTTAATCTTATTTTGTCTTGTAATTTTACGTTGAGTATACTTCTTTCCATTCTATGTTGGCAGGTTTCTAACGCTTTTATATCTTTATTTGTGCAGCTCCATGTTTGACACCCATATGTGATGCTCGGCAGAATACACGTATTAAAAACTTTCTTTTTTGATTTTATTTGTATTCCGGAGTTTTTCATAACTTCTTTTAAAGACCAGTATTTCTTCCATCCTATGTTAATTCTATTATTTATTTCTTTAGATGTCAGATCTGTTGGAGATATTATTTGGCCAAGATAAGTATATTCATTTACATATTGCAGCTCAGTAACGTTAGCAGGTTTTATTGGGATTGAAGTGTGGTTTGTCATCAGCTTGGTTTTACTCGTATTTATTGATAAGCCCACCTTTTCGCTTTCGTATACCAGTTGTTCAATCATACTCTGTAACGTATCAGGGTCTTCGCATATTAGTATGAGATCATCAGCGAATCTAAGATGGTTTAGTCGTGTTCCATTGACATTTATTCCGTAACCACTCCACTCTAGCTGTCGAAATATATGCTCTAGGGTTGCAGAAAATAGTTTTGGTGATAAGGGGTCTCCCTGTCTAACTCCACGTCTAATAGGAAAACATTCTCCTACCCTTTCTGTGCGTATTTTTGCCGTCATATTTTCGTATATGTTTTTAATTATACGTAAATATTTACTATGGACTCCTTGTGAGGTGAGAGCCTCCCATATTTTTCCGTGTTTTAAGGAGTCGAAAGCTTTGTTGTAGTCTATAAACGCCAAGTAATAGTTAATGCCATATTCGTTGCATTTCTGAATCAGCTGTTTTATGGTATGAATATGGTCCATCGTTGAAAAGCCACTTCTAAAGCCTACTTGTTCTTTTGGCTGGTTTTCGTCCAAAGTCTTTGTCAATCGTTCCAGAATTATCTTAGAGAATAATTTATACACATTCGACATTAGCGAAATGGGTCTGTAGTTGGAAATATCATCTGTTTTCCCCTTCTTATGAAGTAAAATTATGGTTGATGTGGTCCATTGATGCGGTATATATTCAGTTGTTAAAATTTCATTAAATAAATCTGTAATTGTATTCAGAGTAATCTGTGCTGTTCCCAATATGATTTCGTTTGAAATGCCATCTTCGCCTGGTGCTTCTACTACCTAACTTCTACTTTTAGTATGTTTGGGATTGGTTCCTCAATAACTTCGTATTCGTTTGTTTGTGGTCTTGTTCGCTCATCATTGTAAAGTTCACGGTAGAAATCGGTCGCTGCTTCTAGTATTTCAGTTCTTTTGGTGTTATGTTTTTTTGTCCTGTGATGTGTTACGTTACCAATCCAACATGATTCGTCTTGAAGCTCCTTCCATGCTTTTTTTAGCCCTCCAGATTTTGCTATGTGCCATTCTATTGTTTCGGTTCTAATTTTCTTTCTGTGTTTTCTTATTTCTAAATTAATTTCTTTACTTAGTTTTGTTATAATTTGTTTGTTGTTCTGCCTGTTATTGAATAAATCAGCTCTTTTTTCAATTAATTCTCTTGCTTTTGGTCCCAATTTATCCTTTGGTGTTTTGTCTCTCTGTACTATTTTGTTGGTTTCTTTGAGTTCTTTTTCTAATCTATCGTATTTTTCCTGGATTGTTTTGAGTTCATTTATTTGGTTTAGTTGAGTTTCTAAGGATTCTAAGGAGTTATCTGGCAATGGAAGTCTAATTGGTAGCTTTACATTATTTATATGTTTTCTTAAGTGTTTTGGCTCGAACATGTATATGTCTCCACGAAGCAGTCTATGGTCAGTATTATAGTTGAACTGGTTCACAACTTCAACATTTAAAAATAGTTTTGGTTTGTTTGTAGTTATGAAATCTATTTCATTTCTTACTAGTCCATTGGGAGATTCCCAAGTCCATTTCCTGTTAAGTTTTCTCTTATAAAAACTATTCATGATTTGCAGGTTATTTTCTAAAGCGTAGTTTACAAATCTTTGCCCATTATCATTTCTTTTGCCATTTGTAAAGGGTCCAAGTATTTTATCTTCGTTTAGCCTTCTTTCTCCAATTTGGCTATTAAAATCTCCCATTACGATAACAGTGTTATGTAAATTTTCCATTGTTTTGTTTAGACTTTCATAGAAGTCATCAATAAAATCTTTACATTAATAAAATACAAATAAATAAAAAATCAACAATACAAATAGAATTAATAATGAGATAAAAACAATAGATTGTCAGGGAATTATAATTATGAAACATTAACAATTTATTGCATGTCTAATATCTAATAAATGCTTAATAACAATTTGTACTAGGTAATTATATTTAGTCCTTTACTGAGTAATAACATTTTCTTAAAAGTAGTGCAGTTACCTTAGATTTAAAAATGTGAACGGAATATTATACTTTGAGGTATTTTTAAGATAAATAATTAATAATAATAATAATTAGTGATAATTTTTTAATTGAGGTATTTTTTCGTAATTTTCACAACACAACACGCATGCACAAAGAATTTAACAAAGTAAATATTATAAAAATATTAACAGGTCATTGAAAATTTTTGGAGTAGTAAAATAAAAACATTACATAAAATTGGGCGGCCATATTTTTCTTACAAAATCTAGTCTTATTTATGACATCGTGTTGCAAAAAATTAAAGAAATCCTTGCCATTCTAAGAGACCAGGACTTTTGTGACCTATAAGTTAACATAATCTAGACAGTTTAAAAATTCTATATTCACTTACCATAACAGCTGTATAACCGGGCTAGTACCAATGTGGCTTTTTCAAATTAATACTTACTTTCTAAATGTATCTTGGACATCGCAAGTACCGGTGAAGGAAAACATCGTGAGGAAACCTGGACATATATATATAGTTAATCTAAGTCTGAAATAGCCAAGTCAGAGCCCTGTGGGGTTCCCAGAGGCGGCTTAATTAACTCTGACACCAGAGGTGGCCACATCCTTACACGAAGTACGAAAGTAAAAAACGCAATGAGAAAAACTTGCAGCTGTTATGATTTTTAAATTATGTTTGATGTTTTATGAATAATTTAAGGATACTACTTATAAATGCAGTAAGATGTGTGACTGCATTAATCCTTAGTATTTGTACGTAAATAACCTATTATGAGATACTAACTAGAAATGCAGTAATGCTTCGTTACTGCATTTACTATTTAGTATCCGTACCTTATAATTTTTACTGCTAATATCTTATCCATTTTTTTTCTGAAATGGATAAGATATTAGCATTAATATTTCTCTCTATGTAGGGATACCATTATAAAGAAATTGTGAAAATCCTTATCAATTCCATCTGTGCAAACAATTTTATTCAAGGTCAAAGGTTTTTGCTTAATTCTCGGCAGGTTATGGTTTTACTGCAATTTGTGCTAGGCAAATTTGTTCCTTGTTTAATTGTGCACAAAAAGTTCATTTCGAGATATGAACCTAAATATTATTTTTGTGTTTATTTTTTACACAATTGACCTTGAATACATTTTATTGCACATGTAAAACCGATGTGGAATGATACCCCTTACGTTCATGATAATTTTCAGCTTCTTTGGAATTTATACAAGGAGTTTTGTCAATTTTGACCAGACTAATAATAAAATCTAGTAAATATCTTTATAGTCTTTACAAAATCTAAGAAAATTAATATAAAATAGGTCACTCTTATTTAAGATCAGTATCATTAATCAACTTCATCCAAACATCCTTCTTTGTTTCTATTAAATTATATATTATATAAATTTAATAATATATTATAGCTAAGTAAATAATGATTTATGCCTACGGCATGGAGGGCAGTCAGAGTTAAAATTATACGCACGTCTGAGAGCTTATCAATAACAAGATTCATAGATTCAAGTGTCATTTAGCAGACACAATAGAAATTATGTTTTAATCCGATTCGGCAATATGGACACAGATTTCTAATACCAAAAAAACTTTAACAAAACAATTCAAATATTTAAAAAATATATATTAAAGACACCATAGACAATTACTAGTTTATTACCCGTTGCAAGTTTTGTCAAAACATCTTCCATCACTGACTTAAATATAAAATAGTTCTTAAAATTAGGAGGTCTGTAAACCTACTATGACATGCTTATCTCATATCCATTTGGTTTGGTATCATCATCAGCCTTATAATGTTCCCACTGCTGGGACACAGGCATCCTCTTTGTGACAGAGGTTATGGGCCTTAATCCAACACGTGGGCCCAGTGCGGGTTGGTGGATGTCACATGTCTTCGAATTTTTGGTTCTAGGACATGCCGGTTTCCTCACAATGTTTTCCTTCACTGTTTAAATAGCAGTGGTGATGAAATAATTAAGTAAAGCGCTTGCCTGGGTTCGAATTCACGATCTACGATACGTAAGTTGGGGCCGTTACCACTGGGCCACCACTGCTCTTCTTTGGTTTGGTAAATTCGATCGAAATGATCTCAGCACGTGCTGTCTTTAGGAGCAGTTGTGTGCGCGAGGAATTAAATTTGCTGTTCATATTTCTTATGTGGGCAGTGCGTATAAGCAAAATTAGTATATAATAAAAACCCGGCCAAAAGCGAGTCATACTCGCGCACCGAGGGATATGTACCAATGTATACCTATACTACAACTGTGGTTTATCCAAAGCAACCTGCGAGTAGGTATGAAGAAGACACTTTGGTTGTGAAACGTGAAATGTTTTTAAATTTTGATCAACGAGGCCTATATTCGTCAGAGAATTTTAACACTGCGGTGTAGAATATTGCAGTTTTAGGTCAGCGCCATCTCTTGACCGATAGTGGAACTAATGTAGTTTTTTTGATGATTTCCGGAAAAATGTGCTATTTATAGACGTTGTTTTATTTTTCCTGTAATTTTTACATAAATTTCTATCATATAGAATCATTTCAGATTTTTCTCTGTGCAAACTTCGGAGGATTACTTAGGGGAAGGGAACGGTATTATTTTTTTCTTCGAAAGTCGAAAACTATGCTCTAATAAAATAGTTGGGCAAACGTCATCAATTTCTAGTTGATAACGTTAGTAGTTCTTGAGATATCCATCTGTGACAGACTGACAGACAGACTGAGTCGCACCATAAGGGTTCCTTTTATCCATTTTGGTACAGAACCCTAAAAGTATCTTTACTATGTATTTAAATCTATGACAGCACTACAATATCTCGATCACTATTTTAGAAAATCGTCCAAGATACTGCAACCTGGCTTTCGACTATGGATTCTGCTTTGGATCAACAAAAAGGTGGTTCTACGACTCTCAGTGGAAAGTCTGCAAATCTACCATATACTCTGGCTGTGGTGGAAACAAGAATAACTTCTACAGCAAAGAACAGGTGCGTTTTAACCAACTTCAAAAGATAATGTTATATTTTAGTACGCTGTTGCTGGTTGATGAAGCCGAAACATTCATAAGTAACGATCGACAAGGTGTGCTAATGACCTGGCGAAGACTGTGGGAATCCGTTGGAAGCGAGACCCACAGGACCAGTCTATGTGGCGCCATTCTGGGGAGGCTTATGTCCGAGACGAAGCTGTTTGAGTTTTGACATTTAATTTTGGGCTAAGAGCATTGCAATTTTTTCATACATGGTTTTATATGACTACTAGCTGTTGCCCGCGGCTTCGCTCTCGTCAACTGGCTATCCCTATCTACCCTACCTACCTACCTACCTACCAATTTGTTAAACTTTTTATCTATTTATTCTAAGTTATGTAACCAACTTTTGTTTCTACTGGCGATCTAATTAAAATTTAGAGCATAAAAGCTGCTATTGTGACTTAACTATGATAGTTAGATAAATTCTCTAGCAATTTTTGTATAGGTTATAATGAGTACTTTAATCATGTAGTACATAATTTTTGTGTATGATCAATAGTTTTCTCAGCGCTTGGCGTGCGCTGAGAAAACTATTGATGAAGAATGATTTTTATAGGCAAAACTACTACTACTTTGGGTTGTATTATTGCAATATTCATAAGCATTTCTATTTTTTTAAAATAAATTTTAGCCTATGACACTCAAGAATAATGTACTGGTTCAGAAGATCCAGAGATTAACCCCTACAACACTTACAAACTCACAACATCACAAACTTTACCTCTTTATAATATTAGTTAAGATAAAAGTCATTCAAAACCAGCTCATCTTATGTCAATATTCAGGCAGAAATTTCATTGGTTGTGTTCCCGCGGCAGAACGATTTGCGATCAGTAGTACTATCAAAGCATAGAGTTAAACTTAACAAGTAAAAATGTTTTTGTTTTAACATTATTAAAAGATAATCATCAACTCGAAAACGTGAGAACCAATAGTAATTCCCTCGACGTAAATGACCGCACGGCCCGTCGCCGCGTCGCGTCGCCTGGCCCGCCCGGCTCGCGCTTAATTGGTTCGCCGTTTAACCATCGCAGAGGCCCTAGACAAGTGAAATTCTATTATCGATAGCGTGGCGATAGCAATTGTCACAAGTAAAATTTCAAAATTTAAAAAAACCCCGACAAATTCTTATTTCATGCTACATAATAAAACGTGAGAACCAATAGTAATTCCCTCGACGTAAATGACTGCACGGCCCGTCGCCGCGTCGCGTCGCCCGGCCCGCCCGGCTCGCGCTTAATTGGTTCGCCGTTTAACCATCGCAGAGGCCCTAGACAAGTGAAATTCTATTATCGATAGCGTGGCGATAGCAATTGTCACAAGTAAAATTTCAAAATTTAAAAAAACCCCGACAAATTTTTATTTCATGCTACATAATTTCTCTAGTACATAGTAGATACGCTTCGATCGGCAATCTATTGAAAACGTAATTATGACATTACAATACACCCCGATTCAAACAGTAAACCGCCCATCACTTTTGAACGGCTGAACCGATTTTATTCAAACACTCTCACCACCACACCGTGACAAAATCACCTTTCAAACAAAGAAAAACTAAATCAAAATTGGTTCACCCGTTTGGACGCTATGATGTCACAGACAGACACACAGATACACAGCATCACACGTCAAACTTATAACACCCATCTTTTTCCGTCGGGGGTTAAAAATTGCAAAATTGTATGGGATTGACAAGCGATATTGAAAAATCAGGTGATCAATCCTTTACATTTAGATGCTACTTGAAGCCTTAGGTAACAAATTAGTTTGACGTTGCTTTCGAGTTTTGATTTTCACAATTGTTAACCGAATTGATTGACGTAAGAATCATCAAAATCGGCTCACGCGTTGGTTCTTTAGTACGCCACATAATAATTATAATTGTTTTTTTTATATAATAATATTTAAAAATGTAAAAGTATGTATAATAAATAAATGAACATTATAATAAAACCTTACATGCATTAATTGATAAGTTAAAACATAGTAATTAATAATACAGCCAATTAAATTCAGAACCGTACAAAATCATATAAACATTTCTCTTTCTAATGTTTATTTATTTCATAAATCGACTGTATTAACAGACAAAATCAGTTCGCTAACAGCAAACAAAGTACAACTTCGTCTAGCATAGGGCAAGAGGAATTGGTCCAAAAATAAATAGTAACAACTTCGCATACTCTTTATGCTATAATAAGCACAAATTTGTTGCAGTGCGACCAAATCTGCCGCTTCGGCCATGCTCCGATCCCTCCCCAACAGCGGGATGACGGGTTTAAAAAGAAAGTGTTGATTATCAACCCCGATCCCACTGAGAAAGTTGAAGAAAAGGATGATAAGCCTGCGCCCTAAGGAAGATATATTATGTTATATTCTAAGTTATTTTGAAGGAAACTTCCTCCACTCCATTCAACTCAGTCACCATGCCAGTGATAAAAAAAGCCCTCTCATTAATTTCAATAAAAGAAAAACATGCTTTGAGTGTCGATTTGATTATCAGAGGCAGAGTCGAGTGGAGAAAGTTACGTAGAATATATGGCCTATCACACAACTTCTCGGCAGATGATGAATGATGAAGATATTTCATGGCAAGATGCACCACGTATGAGGGAACAACAAGAAACAAATATTTCAATTAAATATTATTTTATTTGGCATAAAATCACAAATTAACAAAGTCATTCACCGATAACAATACAAAATTCTCCTAATACGTAGTATTTAAAGTATATTCTGCTAAACCCCGTCCAAACACTGTTTTTTTTTAATAACTAACATTAAGCATAATAATAAAACTTATATGGTAAATTACGAGTTGTTTTTTCGACTAACACTCGCTCACTAATTAAGTAACTTTTTGATAGAGCGTGTGTTCTTTGATTGCATTTAATGCTTCATATGTTTAAAAACCTGTCTACTCGATGGCGTAAAACACGCCGCCGCGCCGCCGGTTGAATGGTCAAAATGACAGCGCACGTGCTTTGATATTTCAAAAAAGTTACACAATCGGGGAGCTGGTTTCTGGATCGGAATTATAGACATGTCACAAATTAAACGCTTTTTCAAATTGCTTTGCAATATTGTTTTTTTGCTTTTTTTTACTGCGATAATGTACGATCCAGAAACGGTTGTTGTTCAAAACAAAATAGAGTCTTAATATATATAATTATGTTATAATAATTTGTCTAAATTCTCTATCATTATCTATCACATCGCATTCCGAATGATTTCAACAAAATTCTTGTATACCATTTCCGATCTGAAACAAAGGAAGATTTAAGATTTTAGTAAATTTATAGTATGTATTATGTGTGTGCTGTACGCGTATTTGGTTCGTTTATTTAGTTAATACGAATTTAAATGTTAAGTTTTATCGTGCACTTGAGTATAATGCCCTCATTTAATAAAAATCTCTATGCCACTGAGGTTTGCTGTAAGAGATCCCAACTACGGGTTAAGCTCGACTTTGTACATAAAATGTCCGACTGTTTACTGATTTTTGGATCAGTCCCTCCGCACTATTCCCAAACCACTGCAACTCCTGAAAGCCAGAATCAACAGTGGCGACCACCAAAAAAGCGCTGAGGTAATGAAGCTCAGCCAAGTCCCGGAGAATGAATTTAACTGTATTGGCTCCCGCAAAGAAATTAATCACGAAAAAATAACGGAGGAGTACAAAAAAATACAATTTCCATACAATACAAATTTCCTAATGTATTTGTATATGTGTCTTTTTTGAACATTTAAGAATATTAATAAGGAGTAGCTAATGTAATAAATAATCAATCAATCTGCCCTTTTTCCGAACTCTCTTGGGGTCGGCGTCCAGTCTAACCGGATCCAGCTATTATATATTTTCCATGGGACAACTGCCTATCTGACCTCCACAACCCAGTAAACGATACACAACAGTTAACGATTTGGGAATACTAATATTATGCGTACAGCTAAGGAGTGGAATTCCCTGCCTGAGTCTGTATTTCTTGATAGCTACGACCAGGGGGGTGACCATAAGCTCTTAGAGTAAGGTTATTTTGAGTGTGTGTAAGGGACAGATGTATATGAAATGTATACATCTGTCACATACGCGATCTCAAAATAACTTTACTCTAAAAGCTTATGGTCACCCTCCTGGAAATTTTCAGTAGAGAGTGAATAAGTTTCTTCTAGGCAAGCTAGCTAGCTAGCAAGCATCGCTTATCATTAGGTGACTTAGTGGTTAAGCCTTATATATCAGGCTTCTGACTACCCACAACGACGGCCAAAGATCTTCAAATGACAGTCGGGACCAACCGAGACATGAAGGACACTCTGTACCTTAGGTTGTTCACTCATCCACGGACCGTTCTCGCCAAGCATTGCTCGAGAAGATCGACCGGTACGGCTGTTATTGCTACCACGAGCTCCAAAGTGTAAGAAATAATCAGTAAATTAAAATGTTATCGGTCTCTGCCAACGGTTTCTTTGTGCTGCCATCATAAATCATAGTTGAGAGCTGTTTATGTAAAGCACCTTTCTCTGGAGAAATAAATATTATGGCTTTTATTTTAAGCACTTTACTGGGCATTTCGAGTTTAGCGTAGATAGTTTTAGATGCCCTAGAGTAATGGTACTCTAACAGAAATTAGCTGCCTTAATATTTCTGTAGGGGCCTTAAAAGGCAATTGTAAAAATGAATTTGTTGACTTTTAGCCCTCAAAATTTATAAAGATAAAATTATAAAAATAACAAAGCCATTTTACATATCGATGTAAGAAAACCCATCAGAGGACTGCCGAAATTGTTTCATACGTTAACTCTATGATGTTCTCTTTGAAGCCGGCTAGTTAAGTATGTTTTCTATTGAAGGTGCTGTATGTCAAAATAAGACTTAAAGGGACAATTCGTTAAATATTTAAAAGCCAGCAAACATTATAAAGTAAAAACAGACCTTAAATCTATTTCAATTTTAAGTTTCAATTGCAATGAATACAACCCTACCTCCCGTTACTGCAAGACTTCATGAGATTGAGTACATAGCTGGGGCATGCATCAGGATCCATCAAGCGGGCGTTGAAAAGCGTTCCCTGGCACAAACAGTATAATATCTCCGGCAGCGGCACGTTAGATGGCAGCACTTTCTTCTCATACAGTATGGTTGAGTATAGCTGAAAAATAAGGAGGTATTTTATTAAGTAAATATTTAATTTATGGAGGAAGATAAAATTAATAAAGATATTGGCTTTGCCCAATTATTTTGAGGTTGGGTTTAAGTTTAACTGGATGCATTTGAATATCAGAATATTACATGCAGCGACTGTCTTCTTGCCGACAGGAACATAGTGACCCGGTTTGTTTGACAAAGGTAAGACGAGAAGTGTTTTTAAAATGAGCAACAATAATGAACTCGTAGACTAGAATGTTATAAATAATATTCATGCTAACAAAATGATAAAAAATGTATTTTGTAACGCAATGCTTTGGAAAACAAGGGGTATAGGATAAGAGGACTTAAATGGAGTTCTTACTTTAAATGCTGCAGTCAACGATGCTATAGACAACCCTAGACTAGGGCTGAAGAGGAACGATATTCCAGCAGCATAGCCTGCCGGTAGCGCGTAGAGGGATGAGTCGAACCCTTTCTTACGACACAAGTAGCATATCACCGCCTGCAATATAGACCAAAAATATAAATTAGTGAGGCCTGAATCGACAAGTTAATTATTTCATTTAATTTTAGCAAAATATTTTTGTGTGAACTGACCCAAGGCTGGTCATTGAGGTTTGCGCAGACTGAGTCAAGACTTTACAAACACGTAAACACTCGCACCAAAACAGTTTCAAAATCAAAGGCATGATCAGTGCGCTTTAAAAAACCTGATGAATCTCTTCTCTATAAGGTTTAAAAATCTGTAATGTATATTGTGGTCTAAGGAGGATATTCTGAGGTAGCACCACGTCTTAAAAGTTCGTAGGTAACTAAATTATTTTCAATAATTACACAAACTAAATTAGTCGTACTCTGTAAATACCGATATAACTGCTGAAGAACAGCGCCAACTTGAAGTGTTTCCCTCTGATTAAAGATATTGCCTTTATTGGTGTTCGGATTTTGGGTAAGATCAGCCTTGCCAAAGATATGCCGAGACCCACTCCGAAATACGTGGCAAAACCCTGTGAAAAAAGAAAACAAGTGGTTATTATCTAGTAAAAAAACATTCGTATGATAGAAGCAAGCTTATGTTTCACAAAAGTGTTCTTAGAAAAATATATTGTTTAAATAAGTTCGATAAAAGATTCTTGAAAACATTCAAAATCAATCAAAATCAAAATTTCTTTATTCAATTAAGCCATTAAGCGGCAGTTTTGAAAGTCAAAAAAAAAATATTTTAAAAGTAACAATAATTGATTCTACCGTCCATTCGGAAATGTAGATTGTTGTGAAGAAGAATGGACAAGAAACTCCACACTTACTCTTTTAAAATAAAAAGTGTTTTACAAGTATTTGGTTACATCATTTCTTGTTAGAAAATAATAAATATATGTGGGAACGATGTAAAAAGACATGCACGTAAAAGCGTCTAGAGTAAAACAAACAATAAAAATAAAAATATCAATACATAGGCAATTAAAAACAGGCCGAGGCAGCTAAGTTATGACCAATCCCAACTGGCGGCGCCCGTTCACGAACATGACACATAGATCGGCACCACTCAGATCAACCATCATGAAGGGAACCGAATGATCCAACACACGTGCCACCATCCATGACATTAGAGAGAGCATGACACACTATTAACTGCCAGGGCACACTAGTCAACAAACGACATATAGGTACAGTAAATGGTAGATTTACAGTTGGTACATAGTACTCACATATGTGCTGTGCAGTTATATAATATTAAAATAAATTGAGTTTATACAACACAAATATATTCATACAGTCTTCAGTAGGTCCAACAATACTTCAGAACTTTTCTGCTTATCACTTGTTTTTGTGCCCTAGTGGCTGTGGAGCAGGACTAGCATTATAGACCGATACGACGTTATCTGTAAATGCTAAGAAACACTATTGCAGTGCAGGTCTGATGTAGAGAATAATCCAATCCAATTATTAATGCTTGTAATAAAGGCAAATAAGGTACTTTTAACTTTGCATAATAATAATGCTAGTATGGACTGCTTTGCATGTTTTTGCCAAGGGCACTTTTGCCTGGCCCATTAAAATTGAGGTATTATTATGCTTTTAATAAAATCTGAATTCTTACCTTGGCTATGTATTTCTCGCATTTCCCTTCGTGAGGACAAACATTTTGGGACTCTTCAGTTTTTCTTCTCACTTTCTCTGGAGTGAATAACCTGGAAAAATACAGTTAATGATTACTTGTATATGTGTATATTTGCAGACTAGATGCAACATGAACATGAACGTAAAATGTTATCCAATTTTGATCTTTTTCTGGAAACAAATACTAAACTAAAAAATATGTAAATGGTGCCGACTGTTACGGGAAATAAAGCAAATAAATCATATGAAGCTACGGGACTAAAATCGTTCAATTATATCTAAAAGCAAAATGAAATATTTGGTGTTCCATTCGTAAAATGTTAACAGTTTTCGATGTGAGAGTTATTTCAATGTGTTGTTAACTATAGAAAATGATTTAAACATTTTATTTAATAAAATATCGATCTTTGTGATTTCAGTTTTTGGATTTACATATCTATGAAACTAGAGGATAAAAAAGTTGCTACTTGAGTTCCTGTTATCTAAACAAAAACAAGTGTTAGTGTAGTAGTGTGCAACAACACAGTTTGATGCAAAATTGCGAGCTTGTAGCATTTAGAAGAAACGGGTGACGCCGTAGCCCCAGAAAGAGATAGTAAGACGAGTTGGATTCCTACCGTATCTAAAGGATTGGACACACATTGCTTAGGACAGAAAAAACTGAAAAGGAAACGGGATGCCATTACCTTACATCAAATTATTTGAAGACGTAATTATTTATTTATAATTAACTCCCAATGTTAAAAAGCCTAAAGATATATTTTGCCTACTAGGTGACCAGTTATTAGACTTTGGTACAGGAAAACATTAAGTGCTCTGATTAGATACGAGGCAATGAACTGTGGCAGATAATGAACACATTATTGAATGAATACATTACAACATTAAGTGCAGTCATTGTTTCATTGCTTTGTACTACTACATATTTATAGAATTTATAGGTAAGTACTTTGTTATCTACGGTTCTTATGATAATTTTACTTAACACAAGTAAAAATTCAAAAACCCCTGACACATTTTTATTTCATGCATTTTAAACTACATAATTTATCTAGTAGTAGACACGCTTCGATCGACAATTTATTGAACACGTAATTATTATACGATATCTTGCAAAAATACCCCGATTCAAACAGTAAAACACAACGGCTGAACCGATTTTGATCAAACATAGCTAAGAACACTCTCCATTAAGTCTTTTCATACAAAAAATACTAAATCAAAATCGGTTCATCCGTTTAGGAGCTATGATAAGACACACGTCAAACTTATAACACCCCTTTTTTACGGTGGGTGTTAAAAACATACCATGGCGCTAAAATTTTCTTCATTCTAATTATTTTGGAAAAATGGTCAAAACCACAGCACCTGTATTTGTCAATGACGTACTAAAATATACGAGCTCGCTTCGCTCACTCTTGACCATAATGGTTTTCAAGATAACATTTCATCAAAATTCCTACTGGAAAACAAAACCGAGGCGGTTATTAAAACGATCCGAAAAGCAGGAACGCCATTTTTTCAATGCCCCTCCCTGAGTAAAATTCTGGATCCGATCCTGATTAAGGTATCTAAAATTGTTGCTACCCATTAATTTTAATTAAGCAATATTAACTTTAGATACCAGTTAGCTTATACATTAATATGTAACGGTATATTACCATTAAATTGTGTTTTTGGTTATCCCCCTACATATTCAAAGCTTTACTAAGAAGCGGTGAAGGATACTCATTTGTTTATATTGTTGTTTTGACGTTCAATGCTCTAAAGCCTTGGAAATAAGTAGTACTTGTATACAAAACAATGGCGTCTGGATTTCTTAGAATCATAAATTATTTACAATCTCGTTCTGTTTTCGAACCTATGCCTCTCCAAATGTATGAATAATCTGATCTATGGCTACTTGCCACCTAGCAGTTTATTTATTATAGGTAGGCTCGCGCTTAGTAAATCTGGTTTACGCTTTACTTATGCTATACTTTATAAAAGATAGCTTCATCTCTGCGACAGCTGTCAGTATCAATACAGTAACAATAGTGCTTGACAGGCTAACAATAACGTAACAATAACGTATACGTCAATTTGACATATGTCGCAGAGATCAAGCTATCTTTTATGAAGTATAGGGACGTCTATGTAATTTGCTTACCGACTCACAGTTTCTAATCAAGTCTATCGATGATTAAATACCGAAACGACCAATTACAGATAGCCTAAAGACTTACTGAGCTTTGTCTCTTTGCTGTTCTGGTTGCCTAGTCACCAGGATTCATACAGTAGTGTTTTTCAATAATTTTATCTGTTTTAAAAATAAGGTTTCTCACCAAAACAAAGGCGTCCTCTCTTTCTTGTCTCCCTCAAGTCTCATCAGGTAGAACAATAAGGAGCTTCCTAACATGAACATCAGCGTCTGTTGTGTCTTTGTGATTGACAGATATCCAGCTCTCTGCAGAACTTTGAGGTAGTATTCGATCACCTGGAATATCAATGGCAATTATAGGTAGTGTTTCATATTAAAATAGACTTGGGCCTTGAATTGATAGGGACTGGAAACTTTTTGTACCTTCTTTCAAGCTAGTTATCAAAGGCTTCGCCAGTGGTTGAAAATAGTCATAATTTTGTACTATCAAGATAAAAAGTATCAAAATAGGATATATTATGGCACTATCCTAGGTGTGTCAATTGTCATAAAAATTCTGTCAACAGTTCATGCGTGATTTAGTAAAAAAATATCTTTACAATCTTACATTATTAGTTTAAAATATTTAAGGTGGGCTAGGACAATTTTTTTATTTCAAATATGCCTAATAGATCTGACTCTAGACTGGATAATATCAATTGACAGATAGTAAAAAGTGCCTATCAGTAAGAAGAAATAAAGAAATAACATTTATTGTATTTGGACAGAAAAATAAATGTGTGAAACTATAAATACAGAAAGTATACGTCATATATTATATCCGATGGACATCCTTGCAAAGTTCTGTCGCTTTTACATACATGACTTGATGTCTGCTGAAGCGTGAAAAAGAGCATAACGACCGAGAAAATATCATATATTTTTCTCCATGAGAGATTCTTACGTCTATTCTTAAAACCTACCCGTGTATCCACGGCATTTAGTTTTGGAACCCTTCGTACACAAGGCCACGCAAGTTTTGTGCTCAAATTCGACGACTTATATCCGTAATATAATCTATTTTGATTTTGTGGTTTGTACACAATGTAGAAATCATAAAAGCTTATTTATAGACTCAGCATCGGAAATTTCGGTTTATTATGTTTTTTTTTTTAATCTTGTTTCTACAAAGCTATTTATTTGCCAAACAATCGTTACAGTATATGTACATACACTTAATTAACTATTCTGCTACGTACATATTAACAAAAACAAACTACACCCACACCGCTACAGTTTCTACCGATCTTTGATTGCGACAATTTGCAAATCTATTTATTGGTCACTATTGGTATAATTTTTTTAGTAATAGTCATAACATAGACATGTATTGCTGTATTTTTTAATAAAACGACACAAAACCGAAAAAAAAAAACAAAAACTTGGGAGCTGAATTACGGAAGTTGTTGATCGATTGACTTCTGCATTAGGGGTCATGAACACGATTTCTACACAGAGCCAATATATTACAAGCATGATATGCTATTGAATTTAGAACCTGAGTGTTTTTGATTTGAAACAATAATTCTGTCTGTGTTTCCAGATAGCTACGAGTACAACCTCGGGGTCTTTAACTCAAAAGTGAATAGGTTACTTCTAGGCAAGCGTGTTACACCGTCGACCACATCATCGCTTACCATAAGGTGAGATAGTGGTCAAGCGCGAGCCTATCTATAAAAAAATAAATTAAAAAAATCTGTTTGTAAAAGCAAAGAAGTAATCTCTTATGGGATTTCAAAATAATTGCTTTCATGAGCTATGGTTTACTTTCTTTGGGCCGTTTATTGATTCCGGAGTTTTATTTTCAAGCTTGTTCAATATTTGTTCTGTTACAGAATTGAGCTACACATAATTCTATTGTCACTTATTGGGATCACACTTTCTGTGACTATAGTTAAACCGTGTTATATTCAATGTCTAAAGTGCAATATACCTACCTAGTAACAACATTATAATTCAAATGTTAATAAAGAAAGACTTACCAAATTACAAAATAGGTTGATAACTAATCCTCTCCTGCTGGGCGGCTCTAGATAAATCAATAGTCCGTTCAGTGTGAAAGGTATGAACAGGTATGTGGAGGCGGTAAATTTGTCACCCATCAATTTTCTGCAAGAACAGACAGATTTTAGAAGTTTTAACCAGTCTTTATAAATCTCAACTGATCTTATATAGGTCATATATTATAAAGGTTATATAGGACAGTTGATATTTTGAGAAGTTCCAGCCAATTTTTTTAGTGGCCTATGGACACCAGCAGCTATTGCTAATGTATTATATTGACTTTTGACACCGTCCGCCTAGTTCGAGAGTCAGAGGCTTCAAAAAATTGGCATAACCAATTATGTCAATAAAGATTATTTGTTGTTTCCACTACGTAAACGCACGGAACACTAAGAAGACTCGGTGATGACTGCCAGAGGCGGCGTTTACAAAACATTCCATGCCAACCAAGTTTAGTGTATCCACTGATTACGATTTTACCCACTGCTAAGTATCGGCCTCTCTTTTCTTGTGTCATTCCCCACGCTGTGCAAGCCTCATCACGTTTCTACCGGCAATAGTAACAATGTCATCAACAATGTTCTGCATAACTCCTTTTTAGGGTTCCATACATCAAAAGGTAAAAAAGGAACCCTTATAAGATCACTTTCTTGTCCGTCTGTCCGTCTTTCCGTCTGTCTGTCTGTCTGTCCGTGTGTCACCACCGTTTTTCTCAGGAACGGGTTGACCTAGCAAGTTGAAATTTTTACCAGATACTGAGGTATATAGTCCCTATTAGGTGTATACAAATTAAGGTCCTGAAACAACACGATAAAAAGATACGGGCAAATTTAGATTTTCGCGAAAACTTGTAAGTACCAAAATTTTCAACTTTTTTTAGTTTTCGGAACTTTCCCTTTACTTGTGCTGTAAGATCTTGCTTTTAACCAAAATTGACAATTATAGGTCAACCGGAAGTACCCTATAGGTTTTGGGTCGAAAAGCTATATGGTAGTTCCCGTTGACCTAGTTACCTAATTATGTTGGTGAATGTAGCTGCTTGTACGGAACGCTCGGTGCGCGAGTCCGACTCGCACTTACCCGTTTTTTTTTTGTTCCGTAATTCGGATATTTGCGTTTGAAAAATACGATCATGATATTTTACAATTTCTATACAACCAATTCCCACATACCTTACCTAATCATACAACTGATATTGGGTGCCGTGGATGTGACCAGTAGTCCCAACATCGTGGACCTTACGTAGTATTCACCCATCTTGATCCATTGGTCCTTTCTCATCATCTTTTTACCTCGCATCAAGATTTGTGCCTGTAAATAGTAAAGGAGTGTTATAGTTTTTTGCATTTCTGGTGCACATATCTACCAAAATACTTTACTCATTTTAACTCCTGAACCGATTTGTTGTCACTAGATTCAAGGCGTCCAAGGACAGGCAGGAAGAATGTTAGTCGTCTGGCACCGAGATGGGCAGTCTTCATTGTTGCCATCACGGGTAGAAACTGGGTAAAGGTGGCCTATGTTTTGCAGTGGGTGAAGTCGGGCTGCTGGGCCCTTTCAGTATGGGCAAGGCGCAATAATTTTTAAAACTTGTTTGTACTTTTTTAGGGTTCCGTACCCAAAGGGTAAAAACGGGACCCTATTACTAAGACTTCGCGATCCGTCTGTCTGTCTGTCTGTCTGTCTGTCTGTCTGTCTGTCTGTCTGTCTGTCCGTCTGTCTCCAGGCTGTATCTCATGAACCGTGATAGCTAGACAGTTGAAATTTTCACAGATGATGTATTTCTGTTGCCGCTATAACAACAAATACTAAAATCAGTATAAAATAAATATTGAAGGTGGGCACCCATACAACAAACGTGATATTTTTGCTGTTTTTTGCTCGATATTAATAACGGCAACAGGTAGACGCTTGAAATATTCACAGAATGTTTAGTTGTATATTTACTTCAAAAAATAATAATTAATAAATAAAAAAATAAAAAATTAAGGGGGGCTCCCATACAACAAACGTGATTTTTATGCAGTATTTTGCGATAATGGTACGGAACCCTTCGTGTGCGAGTCCGACTCGCACTTGGCCGGTTTTTTTACTATTCTTCTCTGTCACTTTGTGATTGTTGTTGTGTTGTGTCTATGTCGAATAAATGTTTTCTATTCTATTCTTGATGCTGATGATGATTATGAGATTCAATGCTAAATAGGAAGTGGTTATAAAAATGGGAAATTATGAGGATTATAATCTTACAGATTAAAAGACGTTAGGTATTCTGTAACTCTAAACAAAGTGATGTTCTATCAGTGATAACAAAAGAGAGAAAAAAATAAAAAAGTATGAGTTTGACATGCACTACCACTCTGATTAAAATTCTTCTTTTTTTATATTCCATATCTTTACGATCTTCTTTTTCCCCATACTTTTTTAATAAAATCTATATTTATTTACTGAAAAAACATCACTTACAAGATAAATAATGGAGTAGAACTTCGCGCTGCCGATAACAGCATCTTTGTAGAGAGCAGGACACGCTCCAATGCAGCTCTCATTCCACGGGTGTGTGATGAGACTGCAGTGGATATCGCCACATGCAGTCTCGAACAGCTGCTTGCTTACAGCCGCCATCTTGGATTTGATGTCAACGATTTCTTCTTAGGAGTGAATCTGCATGAAGGTCTGGAACAAGAGATATTTTAATTTAGTTTTAATTAGAATAAAAATTCTGGCGATGGACGGTGCCGCGGAGGCTGATCCAGAACTAGGTGGCGAGATGACTTGGTACCATGAATTCTGGTACAAAGTGGGAGGAAAACGAATTCCCAGTAGGACTTAGGGGAGGTCTTTGTGCCCAACCGTGGGACAGTATAGGGTTACACATTATAGGTTTTGCTATGTGACATAGTTAGCGCCTGCTGAATATGTCACAGCAAAATTTTGATCTCGCAGAATTTGATTCATGAATTCTTAAATCACAAATGAAATTCTCTCAAGACAAGTCTCTTCAAGTTTTTAAAAGTTCTTTGTCCAAAATGTAACTAAGTATATATATATTCAATTTAGCCTTAACTGTACTTATTCTGTGTTATGTCATATTCAACGTCCCGTGGAGTCGTAACGAGACCAATACAATTTCATAAACCACTCCGCCGGGAATGGCCGGGATACGAATCTGTGACCTTCGCAGTGCATTGCACGAGTACCTTAACCTCTATACCCTTACGGTCAAGAACGTTAACTTGTGGTTATTTTGGTTGAGTGTTCGATTTAATATATAGAAGGCATAGAATTTTGGCAATGCTTTATCACGTTAAAATTAAAACAGAGGCAAAGATATAGGCATATCTTTTGCAGGACTATATTGGCTTGAGATAATACATTCTTTCAATGAAAGCGTTGCGAAAGCGATTGCAATTTTTAACCGAATTCCCAAAACGGAGGAGGTTATCAATTAGACTATATTTTTTTACCTCAGAACTTTTTACTAGGTGTACCGATTTTGATAATTCTTTTTTTATTTGGAGCTTGTCATGTGGTCCAATAAATTTAATCAAGATCTGATGAATAAATTCGGAGATATACTTCAGAACTCTTCAATAAATGACGGCAAATCACTCAAGATAGCTGCAATCTTATGTCTGTTTATTGTTTACACCATTTCTTAACATAAAATCACACTGGTACGCTCTAAAGGGGTATGCAGGTGTGAACTGTTCACCCTGGTATACTCTCATTCCACTGGTTTTGTTTAAGTTTCATGTTATTGGGTTAATCTATTCGGGCATCACTTTGTGCATTATAGGTACCTAGCCTATAGAAATCCAGTATGAAACACAACTAAAAAGTGAAAAATAAAGAACCTTATTACAAAAAATTACTAAATACTTCGGCAGTCGGCGTTCCTGCTTTCGTTCTTCGTTTTTTGACACTGACTGCCGAAATTGTAGTTATTTTTCATTTTGTAGTGTTTTTATTTGGAAGCCGGTTGTAATTTTTTGTAAAAAGGTTTTTTTCAGAAATATATGGAAATGTCAAACGCTATCGAAATGTCACTTGATCAATCCTTTATATTTTATAATGAAACTTTTTCTAGAGTAGTCTAGAGCCTTAGTACTTTCAGTCCTTTCTGCCTTTCAAGTACCATTAAAATTATTTTAGACATTTTTTGTAGTTATTTTCAAACCGCATTAACAATTTTTTTATCCCTTTGTTGTGTATTATATTAAACATCATATAACAGTATTTATTCTACTGTATTTTTTTGTCCTCGTACCTATCTTTTTATAAACATTGATTAATAAATGCATTATGGCGTAGGTATTTCATTAGCAAATTGCATTGTGCATTGTATCAAGCAGATAAAATTGATTATAATTTACGTCATGCTGCAATTGTGTTTGTCATTAAGTTACTATGTGGACCCTGAACTTTGATTCTTTATTTTATGAACTACAATTTATATGGTTACGAGGTGGGGTTCAGGCATAAATTATTTAAACAGCAGACTGCAATTAATCACACTTTATTACAAACACACTTCTTAAACAATTCTATTACCTACTTTGCACTTTATCCCTTCCCAATCTAAGTTTGGGGTACAGTGCTTCATAAACAAAACAGGCACAAATGATCGAACCTACAAACTCTTAAAGGATCTAGATTGATTTATCCTGTACTGCCGTGGAGGCCCTAAAACGCAGTAAGAGGTTTTTTTATGTTTTTTAGTTAAATATTGAATTTTAACGGGCAAGCTATTAGGAACACATTGGACTAACCTAGTTATTGATTCGATGGTTTACACGATAGTAAAACCAAATATGAGAAAGCTGTAACTCAACATCGCATGTCAAAATATAATGTAAAACTAACTAAAATACATTTAAAGCAGTTACGTCAACAACGACCCGTCAACTCACCAAGTTAAACGCAGTAAATATCTTTATTACCACATAAAATCTGTAAACTACACCTAAAAAAATATTTCGGCATATAAACTAAAACGCAGTAAGCAAAAATGTTAACACTGCAAGGTTGATCATTGATTTATTTAATATGAATTACAGATTAAAATGCAGCAAAATGCTTGAATGTGGTACTTTATTTAGCGTTAGTCAAATAGTTTTATTTAGTAAAAACCAACTAAATTGCAGTAAGTTCATTAATTACTGCATTATAGTCGGTGGTGTCGCGTAGGGCTGGTTTAGTGGACTGTATCTGCGATGCGGAGCAAAACGATTGACAAACGCTTGATGATAGGTAATTCTAGTTGCGGTGGGTGTGGGACGAAGGAATACAACCCGAAAATAATTAGGGGAGGAAGCACAAACCTTTTCTGGAACCGCGTGGTCGCGTTATCAGTGCACTGAATAATTTCACCAGCTGCGATGTGCTTCAATTCGGTAGTAAAGTAATTTCGCAAAGAGAAATGACAGGGCGAGTCTTCTTATTCAGTCGCAAGGTATGTGCGGGAAAGAGATGGCTATAGGGAAAGCGACTGTCAATCAAATTTTGAATGTTGGCGCAACCAGTCGCTATTGTTCTAAAGCTGAAAAATAACTATATGCTAATTAAATAGCAGTATGACTCACTGTTACTGCATTATTACTGTAACTTGAACAATGATACTAAATTTCACTGCAGTCGAGATCATACTTTACTGCGTTCTAGTCAGGATCTGTTTCTCAATCAATCGCGTGTCGAACGCTACGGAAGGCTAGGAACTCATGGATCAGTTTTCACAAGGAAAAATTGATGAAAATTGTGAAGCTTGCTTTCTTAATATCAATTGATGAAGTTATTGATATATCCAAACACGATTTAATATTCGCCATTTGTTTGTCAAAATGCCAAATGCACATTCCACGTATCTCCGTGCTCTAGATAGGCAATAATAAAATAACCTTTAATAAATACTCAAAAAATGACCACGATAAGGTCTCAGTATATTTTGATGCTACCTAAATGCCTCATCGGCTACGAATACATAATATGGGACAGGTAGCAAAGTAGATCCGGGCAGTATTTTTTATTGGGTAGATGAAATGTTAGTTTTTGTTGACATACGTACATTCAGTTGAAGACGCAAATTAGAATGCAGTAAAAAAGTCTTATGCTGCAAATTAGTCTGCAAAGTAGCGTATAAATCAAAAGTTTTTGTAGTATCTATATATTTTTATTGCATTTTAATCTGTTTATGTGTTCCGTTTTGCGTGCAGACGTTGCTATGATTTTTTAAAAATCGTCTTTGTTTTGAATTTATTACACTAAATAACATATTTTTTCCAAAATGCAAAGTGATAACACTTAGTCTTCGTGGCAATAAATAATACACCATGCATAGTCAGTATTATAAAATATACAGCGTCAAAAATATTTTTGCGGTTTTCTCGAAACCGCATTTTTCTCATACTGCATTTTAGGGCCTGCACGGCAGTGTAACCCTGTATATATAGGAGATATAATTATTTATTTGACATGACTTTGACAATCTCGGGACCCTGGGGTCCCGGTCCTTTGAAAGGCGTGCGAGGGGCCGAAGCCAACTTGCAGAGGCCTTGTTAGGCATGTATCAGGAAATGTGACACACCAACCGACGATTATCCCTGTATGCACTACGTAAGTGCATCCAAGGACTATCCCCGGCTGTTGCAGGACTATTACAAAATAGAAAAAAAATATTTGTGTATGGGTTTGGTAGGTTTAGTGGACCGATTGCCTAAAACTATAAGAGCATTATTGGCCCCTGCTTGACCACTATTGATATACACGCATCCTTCTCTTCCTTTTCGTTTTTGGTACCTCTTGTTTTATCATTTTGCAACACCGACTTCCGAAAGGCAACTTATATTTCCACATTTTAGTGTTTTACTTTGAAAGTATGATAATATTTTTCCTTTTTTTTAAATTATTGTTTAATTTTATCTTTACATATCGATACTGTTCCCTACACCGTACCTGTACTGGATCGACCCTCCTCAAGAACCATCAAAATTTATCGGTTTATACCATACCTACTAGAAGATTCCCGATAGTCAATAAACCAGTCTTGTCACGAGGTTTCGTGTAACCCTATTACTGAGTTGTGAAGATTGGATAAAGTACTGTGATTTTCGTGTCTTCGGTTAGATTAGAACGTGAACTGCCCAGAAAAAGATTAGGCAGATAACCCATTGAAACCTATTCAAACAGCACATAATACTCGTAAATGTGCTTGTCTGAATGTGAATCAATCGATATTTATTCTATCAGAATCGATTATTTATTTTATATTATCTATTTTACGTATTTTTATTATTCATTAATTCAGCTCCTACATATAAACATTATATTTAGTATCTATTATATTTACCCAGGTCTCCCACTAGGTGGACCGATGACCTGGTTAAGGTTGCGGGAAGGCGCTGGATGCGAGACGAACGGTATCGGTCAATGTGGCGACGCCTGGGGGAGGTCTATGTCCAGCAGTGGACGTCTTTCGGCTGAAATGATGATGATGATGATTTTTACCCACATTCGTATGTGACTAACGGGGTGCCAACTGAAAATCAGTGCTCGGTGTCTGACGCCCAGCAAATACTGAGTTGGTAACCCTTTCGGGATCACGCCCAGCGCATCTCTTCTTGAACCTTGTTTGTACTTTTTGTTAATGTTTTGCCTTGTTACTTTGTAATAAAATTGTTGCCATTGTGTTGTTGTCTCTATCGAATAAATGTTTTCTATTCTATTCCATTCTTAAATAAATAATTAAACCTTTACTTAGTCACCAACAACATTACAAAGGCACATCTTCAACATATTAACCTCAAGATTTACAACAACTTGCTATCCAAAGTACCCAAGAGTCCACAGGCGCATTGCTACGTATTTACTTTTATCAATGTTTTAATAAAAACATTACTAAGATTAATGTGTCTAATAACAAATTTTATGAGCGGCAAAATTGGTCTGGTAAGTTAATAGCATACATTAAAGACAGATAAGATGTCTATTCACCCTTAATTTGAGACACCTAAATTAAGGGGTCACCTTAAAAAAATCTATTTGCATTTGCAGTTAAGGGCAATTTCATTTAAGGGTCTCTATTCTTCTTGACAAGTTATGTAGGTACTTGTTTGTTTAGCAAAATCTGGTGAGCATTAAGTACGTAATATTGTACCTATGAGATATCACACATCACACTATCTATCTATATATATAAAAATGAAACCCGTTTTCCGTTGTCACGGCATCACGCGTGAACGGCTGGACCGATTTCGCTTATTCTTTTTTTGTTGTGTTCGTTATTGTTGGGAGAAGGTTCTTATGTAGGGTAGGGTAGGTAGGGTAGGGTAGGTAGGGTAGGGTAGGTAGGGTAGGGTAGGTAGGGTAGGGTAGGTAGGGCAGGGTGGGTAGGTAGGGCAGGGTAGGTAGGGTAGGGTAGGTAGGGTAGGGTAGGTAGGGTAGGGTAGGTTGGGTAGGGTAGGGTAGGGTAGGTAGGGTAGGGTAGGTAAGGTAGGGTAGGTAGGGTAGGGTAGGTAGGGTAGGGTAGGTAGGGTAGGGTAGGTAGGGTAGGGTAGATAGGGTAGGGTTGGTAGGGTAGGGTAGGTAGGGTAGGGTAGGTAGGGTAGGGTAGGGTAGGTAGGGTAGGGTAGGTGGCGTAGTGTTGGGTAGATGAATGTTTGGTGTTTTTATGGCAAAACAAAGTTTGCCGGGTCAGCTAGTATATATATCTATATATATCACACTAATATTATATAGGCGAAAGTCTGTGAGTGTGTGTTTGTTGCTTCTTCACGCTCAAACGGCTGGACGGATCTGGATGAAATTTGACACAGGGATAGATTATAGTCGAAAATAACACATAGGATACTTTTAATCCAGGGAATATGTTCCCTTGGAATAATTTTTGACTTTCACGCGGGTGGAGCCGCTGGCAGAAGCTAGTCACACTAATATTATAAAGGCGAAAGTTTGTGAGGGTGTGTTTGCATGTTTGTTACTTTTTCACGCTCAAACGGCTGGACGGATCTGGATGAAATTTGGCACAAAGATTGATTATAATCTATAGGATACTTTTTATCACGGGAATATGTTCCCTTGGGATAATTTTCGACATTCACGTGGGCGATTCCGCTGGCAGAAGCTAGTTAAGGATAAGTCGGTGAAGGAAAATAACAAGAACCAAAAATTTGAAGACATAGTTATCACATCCACGAACCCGCACTAGGCCCGCGTGGTTCACTCTCTATCATCGAGAGGAGGCCTGTGTGTGTCCCAGCAGTGGGAAAATAAAGGGCTGATTGTGCTGTAATACAATTTTCGCCTATTATGTATGTTATGATCACGACTGGAAGTTCATTTACACAAACATGACATAGCATTTAGAATGGTTTATGAAAAGAAACTACGAATTTATGCTACAGATCCTTTGTTTTTTTTTACAGAATAACGAGCAGACAAAATACGAATAATACGATATTCGATATTTCAAATTCTAGTGTAAAGCCGATTTTTTTTTCCTCTCGAACAAAAATACGTCGCCAGCAAATATCAGAACTAAAGAATAAATTGAAAACGCAAGTTATAGCATAGCTACATAGTTTATTTAATAAAAAAACCAGCCAAGTGCGAGTCTGACTCGCACACGAAGGCATTAGGTCATCAATTTTTTTTTTTTTTTTTGACATTCCTTCATTTATCACACTATAAGTTTTTACTGCTGACATTCTGAATAATTATGTTTTATTAATTTTGTACTTGTTTATTAATTCATTGACATAATTGTATTAATTTGATTAATTGACATTATCCTATTTTTATTTTTTGACATTTCTGAAATGTTTTTTTTATTTGGTACTTGTTTTGTCATTTTAGTTTTTATTGAAAATTAATTAATTGATATATCCAATTCTAAATCTTTCTGTAATTTGTATATAGTATGATGAAATATTTGTACGCCTAATGGCAAAGCATAGAGAACTTACAAAATTATAACATCTCACACACCTGTGTATCTGTAACTTATGTTTACAAATAAAGAATTTGAATTGAATTGAAGGGTTCCGTACCATTATCGCAAAACACTGCAAACAAATCACGTTTGTTTTATGGGAGCCCCCCGTAATTTATTTTATTTTAATTTAATAATTATTATTTTTTGAAGTAAATATACAACTAAACATTCTGTGAAGTTTTCAAGCGTCTACCTGTTGCCGTTATTAATATCGAGCAAAAAACGGCAAAAGTATCATTTTTGTTGTATGGGAGCTCCCCTTTAATATTTATTTTATACTGTTTTTAGTATTTGTTGTTATAGCGGCAACATAAATACATCATCTGTGAAAATTTCAACTCTCTAGCTATCACGGTTCATGAGATACAGCCTGGTGACAGACGGACAGACAGACAGACGGATCGCGAAGTCTTAGTAATAGGGTTTTTACCCTTTGGGTACGGAACCCTAAAAGCGAACAACAACTAACAGTGCACGACAAAACATTGCGATATGGCATATTGCATATCGCATAGAGTTGCATGTACAATCGTGTGTCAATTTCCTGCAGTTTTCTACGCAAGGTTAGCTTCGTAAGGATAATAATACCTTTGTAACAGTCACGCAGTAGAGAACGCAGTTATACTGATTTGTAGCATTATCATCATGTACAGTTAAACGAACCTATCAAAAAGCCTAGTAACGCATGCAATTACAGATTTGAATTGTTGTTTGTGAAATTACAGATTTTTTCTAGTATCGTTCAGAAAGGTAGTTTATTTTTATTTTTATCGCGCTTGACCACTATCTCACCTGATGGTAAGTGATGATGTGGTCGACGGTGAAGCTCAAGCGTGTTCACTGTCGACCACATCATCCCTTAGAAGACATCTATTCACTCTTAGATTACTGGTAATTGTTCTTTTGAAATTATACTTCGTTAATTTTAAGCTATTTCATAGCTTTTATCACGGGCTTTGAGCGCGGCGACCGAATCAAGAAAAACTAATTTTTTCGTAACGAAAAAATGCCGAACGAAAATAATCCTGACACTCGGAGCTGCTCCGAAATCGGACGATGGATTCCAAGTGTGTGAGCGGGTGAGGGGGGAGGGGCAGGATATTCATTTTGATATTTTTAGACTGAAGTAAAAAATAATTGCGGGGGGGAAGGTAAAAAGTTAACGGGGGGGTTATGCTCGTTGTTGTCCGGCTTGAAGTGACGGCGGCCAGGGGGGCAATTTTTTTCTTAGAATTGAGCTAGTTCCAGCCGTTTCCAAGATATGGGACTTTTTAGTTTTTATGATTTGGTCGCCGGTTCGTTCTTGGTGGCGGCTCGAGGTCGGTTCTAGAAAAGTGTTGGCTCGGGTCGTCCTGTGATGGAGGATTTTGTACGTCTGGCGTTTAATAATATTGGTATTCAAAGAAAACGACCTTATGTCCCTAAGAATACGGATCAATTAAAAGTGGCCGTGGCAATTAAAAGTGGCCTTATGCCAGTGGTAATAAGGGTCACTCAAAATTTGGTGCCGCGTTTTCCAGTTCGGAGGTTCGGTTCCGGTTGACAAAGAAGTTTATTATTCTTGCTAAAGAAGTTTTTACAACTGATGGATGAACATTTTTTAATTGAGATTTAGCATAAATAAAAAATAAGTAAATAATTATAATTGCATAAGTTGATAAAAAATGCAACGAAATAGTTTTACCGCGGCAGTCCCCGAGTACCACACGTCTTTTGTATTTAAAACTTGCTTTTGTCTGCAGTTGCTTCGCCCGGAAAAGTTAGTAATCATCCCACGAGGACGTTCTATGTCATAAATTCTGAAGTATCCGTTAGTCCTATACGTTGACGTTAATCCTTTGAGGCGGGATTGAATAACAAACATTAAAGCAACGTTCATTATTTATACCCGACACCAACACTATAGCCAACACTAACTCAGATATATACTAAGATAGTTTGTTTTTTTATTACTGTAATCTTGCGTTTGACCAATATGTCGGACGACTGATGGTAAGCGATGATGTGGTCGACGATGAAGCACGAAGCTAGAAGATGAAGCTAGAAGTTACCTTTTCACTCGAACGATGCGACGAGTGCGCGATAGCTCAAACAGCCTTGTAGCTGTTGTGGCCTACATACTAGACAGCCCAATGATGTGACACTGGATGACGAAGTTTTTAAATATCGTGTACTTTTGAAATTGTATGTGCGTGTGAATGCAATTGTTTTATTTATTTTTTGTGTACAGTCACGTATAATTTTACTATGAACTCTGGTCTGCAAATAAAATTTATTATTATATTACTATTAAAGACCCCAAGGTTTTAGCTATCAGGACTTTAAAGCCTTTTTTCAAAACTCAATTAAAGTAACTGACCACAGTATCCATTTGTTATAACAACAACCTCCACTCAAGTAAATGCATCAATCAGTTTTTATTAGGCCGTTCACACACCAGCGACTTTCGTTCGACCGCACGCTACGTTCATTTATTTACATTTATTGTCCAATTTTATATGCGACTCAGGGAAATTATGTCCACAGATCACGGAACGGCAAGGACTAGAGATGCCATTGCTAATAATATTCGTGGCCGCGTAATGGCGCTGAGCGCAAGTTTCAGTTGTCATAAGGAGGGCAGCTTCCAGCCTAACCAGATGCAGCTGAATATCAGTATTTTCCATGAAGCGACTGCCTATCTAACCACCACAACCCAGTAACTGGTAACAAGGTACCACTTGGCAGCCTGCCTAGGATCAGGGAAGAAGGTGGGAAGGCAGGGAGAGGTTATTTGTTTTATCAAAGATCTAGAAATACAGCCAGAACCCACGCCTGTCACAGGCACGAAGGGGTTATCCATCTAAAGACAGATTTCCACAAGCTTCGAATGTCATAACACGGTAGTCTGAATTGTCACAGTCCGTCAAATTCAAATAGTAAACGGTGACAATCACTGACACACTTGGTTTGATTGCCGCGATGATGGTATCTCTAGAATTGGCCGCTGAGGCGACTCGTGGCTCTGTGAATAGTCCTGTTTAATGCCATTTTTTATGTTTAGTATAACAATAAGCATGTTAATTATGAGGCTGCGTAATTGAAATATTTATGAAAGTTTTAATGTTAATCCAAGCACGTAAACTAATAATAACACGTGGTGAAATTGTTTCTTTGTTTATTATCTGTAAGAAGCCCTATTCGCTGGATGTACTGACTGTTCCAATAACAAAAAATATATCACATATAGAAAACAACGCTATTCCGCAAACAATTCCTATGGGATTGTTATCGTGTTTAAAACCGCAGTAAAAACTAGTGTGATATGAAGTAGACAATATATTAAAACAGTACTTAGACGTTTTATTATCACGTTTAATTGGGGAAAACTAATTAGTGACGTCATTTAACGGAGTGTTATCGGTCGTGACTTTAAAACGCGGCTTCTCGATCACTCTAAATAATTATATATCTCGGACAAAGTCTATAGTATGAGTAACAATGTAATATAGGATGTTTAATCACTCTAAATAATTATGTATCTCGGACAACGTATGTGTAATAACAAATAACAATACCAATATACATTATTAACTATTCAGAGCAGTGACATTTTGATCACAAAACAGTTATCAGATAGCATTGAACCTAATCGTAACACCACCGATTCGTGCAATATACAAAATCATAATGATTGATTACAATAGATAGGTAATAATGATTCATGGTTTTAAAACTGGGAAATAGTTATTTTGTTATGACTAAACACAAGTATATTGTTTTGTAAACACTTAGAACTACAAAACAATGTGAGTGTGAGTCAGTCAGTCAAAGACCTAGCCCGATATCTTACTAATATTATTTGGATGGATGAATGGATGTTTGTTACACAATCACGCCAGAAAGGCTATCTTTCTAAGTGTTATTCTGGGTGCATCGTCCTCACATATATGAATTAATTAATTTATGTACTTTAATATTGTAAACCTCTTATTATTTTTAAAAGATTAAGTATGGAGTTAACATGCCGTTAACATGGTCAATCAAGATTAAGCTCGTATTTCTGAATGGAGTTTGGCTCATGGTCTGCAGGTTAATCCAACGAAGACTCAAGTCATTGTTGTTGGCAGTCCTAGGTTGCGCTCAAGAATTAACTAGTTACAGCTCCCCCGGATTATTTTTGATTCTATTCCATACAGCGACTCGGTGAAAGACCTGGGTATTTTAGTAGACAAAGACTTTTCGTGGGGTCCTCAGCTGCAAGAAGTTAGTCGCAAGCTGTTTGCGTCTGCGGGGTCTTTACGCAGACTGCGCAATTTCCTTCCTACTGCCACCAAAACTGCGCTCGCCCAATCCCTTCTTCTCCCAATCCTCGATTATGCTGATGTCAGCTATTTAGATTTAGCAGCTTATCTAACTGAAGTGCAGTTAGATAAGCTTGAGCGACTCCAAAACTTTTGCATTAGGTTCATATTTGGTTTACGCAAATATGACCATGTTTCTGATTTTCGTATTAAGCTCAAGTGATTGCCAATCCACCTTCGCTGGAATGCCCATATTTTATCATTACTTTACAGTATTCTGTTTATACCTACAACCCCCTTTTATCTCAAAGAACGCTTTAAGTTCCTTCATGACATACATTCAAGAAACTTGAGATCATCGGAAAATTTGAGACTTTCGATGCCTACTCATTCCACTAAGTTTTACGACAAATCGTTTACGGTCCAGGCTGTGCGATTATGGAATGAGTTGCCCTTGTCAGTTAGACAAGCCCAGTCACTTTTTTAAAAACCTGGTTAGAAACCATTTCCTTTCTCTCTAACTTTTTTCTATTTCGATCTAATTTATTCCATCTATGAATATGTGTAACACGTAATATCGTATATGTATGTTTATATATATATATATATATATATATACAGGGTGTCCCAGAAATCGACGTCAAGCCGTAAATGGGTGATAGACCAAGTTATAACAGTTCTCAGAAAAATACGAAAAAAAATCTATCTCATGTTTTTAAAAATTATGTTCACTTTAAAAATTTACTAAAAAAATCAATCCCTGTAATGGTTCTTTAACTCCAATTGCTACAAATCCCATAATTTATCTATTTTTTTTATTATTATGTAATCTTGAATAATGCTTGTGTAGTTTTTTGCCTAAAATTTAAAGCCAACTCCTCCTACTTAGAAGAAAATTAAACTTTTTCAAAACAAAATTATTCAAATTTACTGTTTCGCCCAACTTTAACTGACTGTACTGAAAAAAAAATTACTATGCTAGTTTGGCAAGTAACATGAAAAATTGGCGCATTTAATAAGGATTCAAAAACGGTGTAACACTTGCTAGATCAAATTTTCAAATCTTTTTTTGTAAATAGTATCGGTTTTTACCCAAAATGTCCATACTTCCTTAAAATGACTTTAGCTTACCTAAAGCTTTGCTAAACTCCGTTTCTAGTTCGATAGAGACGGAGAGAGTCATTTTACGAAGTGTGAGCGAGATAAGAAATCGAAATTTTACGTAATTTAAGAGCAAAGTTATGATAGTGACTCAACCTTTTTACTTTAAGTCAGGACCAGTTTTCTCATCTTAGAAAAAAAAAACAAATTATCAGATTTTTTTTTTTTTATTACAATAAATGTTCAAACTGCCTTCCTTCGACGGCAATGCAAGCACGACATCTTCTTAAAAAAGATCTGGTTATTTTCCGGGCAAATCTTCCCCTATTTACAAAGACAACGGCTTCCGTTATTCTTTCCCGCAGCTCGGCTAAATTCTCTATTGTTTTTGAGTACACTTTCTCTTTTACCGCTCCCCAGTAAAAAAAATCTAGGGGATTTAAATCAGGCGAACGGGGTGGCCACAAGATTATCCCACCGCGCCCTATCCACCTGAGCGGGTATTCTTCATCAAGATGTTCTCTTACTAAACGGGCATAATGCGCTGGGCAGCCATCTTGCTGGAACCACATTTCCCTGTAAACGTTCAGTGGCACGTCTTCTAATAAATCTGGTAAAGTATTTTGAAGAAAATCCAAATAAACTGCGCCATTCAAAATCTCTGGCAGCTCAAAAGGTCCAATTATTTTGCCATTTAGTATCCCGGTCCACATGTTTACTTTAAATCGATACTGTGACTTATCTTGCCTCATCAAATTTGGATTTTCTACATGCCATTCGTGCAAATTGTGCAAATTCATGTAGCCATCTTTTTTAAATGTTGACTCATCGGTCCATAAAATCTTCTCTAAGAATCGAGGGTCTTCTCTGTGCCTTTCTAGCATCCTTTGGCAAAACGCAACTCTGGGAGCGTAATCCCGTGGCAGTAATGATTGTACTCGCTGTACATGATACGGGCGTTCTTTTTTAAGATTCGGTGGGCGGTACTCTTAGATACACCTGTGCTTGTTTCGATTCCACGTACAGAAGCACTTGGGTCTTCTTGGACTGCTTGTAGTACGACGTCTTCGTACGGATTACGATGTCTTCCTTCACCATGTACTTGGTTAGGGAATCGTCCCTCTGATAGTGAACGGTGCACATTAATAAAAACTCGATGATCTGGGTGACGATTGTTCGGGTACCTCTCACGATAAAGTCTAGCGGCTGCATTGGCATTGCATCTGCATTCCCCATAAACGAGATGCATGTTCGCATATTCCAATGCAGTGTACACAGCCATGGTAGTACTACACAATCACAGGATCAGCAACAGTCCAGAGTAAAGCACAGGTCGTCAGAAAGAGGAATTAAACAGTCCAAATCACAAGCAATTAAGTCCAGAAAACAACGCAAAAAGTGGTAAGTACGGAATCAACATGAACGAATACGGAGATGCGCAGTAAACAAAGCAGCGTAACGTACTGATTTGTAATTGTGTGTGCGTCTGCGCTTACAAAACAGAACAATAACTACTGCTGTCTCATTCGCACTCATCGGTAAATTGTATCTCCGTTTCATGATAAAGGTTGTGTCACTGATAAAGGTGGCGTCACTCTCTGTCTCGCTCACACTTCGTAAAATGACTCTCTCCGTCTCTATCGAACTAGAAACGGAGTTTAGCAAAGCTAAAGTCATTTTAAGGAAGTATGGACATTTTGTGTAAAAACTGAGACTATTTACAAAAAAAAACTTGACCAATTATTGAAAACGTAATCTAGCAAGTGTTACACCATTTTTGAATTCTTATTAAATGCGCCAATTTTTCATGTTACTTGCCAAACTAGCGTAGTACATTTTTTTTTCAGTACAGTCAGTTAAAGTTGGGCGAAATAGTAAATTTGAATAATTTGGTTTTGAAAAAGTTTAATTTTCTTCCAAGTAGGAGGAGTTGGCTTTGAATTTTAGGCAAAAATCTACACAAGCATTATTCAAGATTACATAATAATAAAAAAATTAGATAAATTATGGGATTTGTAGCAATTGGAGTTAAAGAACCATTACAGGGATTGATTTTTTTAGTAAATTTTTAAAGTGACCATAAATTTTTAAAAACATGAGATAGATTTTTTTTCGTATTTTTCTGAGAACTGTTATAACTTGGTCTATCACCCATTTACGGCTTGACGTCGATTTCTGGGACACCCTGTATATAGTAGTATATTTTTATATTTTAATGTAACAGACTACCCCCTGTTTTATTCTAAGTTATTTAGAGATGTGTAACTTCATTTTTTGGTGTACAATAAAGTATATTCTATTTTATTTACTCTATTTTATTTTATTTTATTTCTTTTATTAGAGCCAATTAATTAGAGGAGTATATTTCTCGCCAAACTTCTCGGCCTCGCTGAAGTTGGCTACAATGGCTGCGCAGTAGTAAATCTCATACAAAAACAGCACCGCACCGTACGTAAGCCATCTTCAGGGTTGCCAAGAAGTTTGGCAAGAACTATACCAATTGCTAATGGATAGATTGTAATTATCTATGTCTAACAACTTAGTATCCTTACTATTCAACTGTTTATTGATTCCCAGCCTTATTTAGTTGTCCACTAGCATGTACCAACATTACAGAGATAGCTAGCTGACAAGTGAGCAGGCCGTCTCTGACTAAGAACCGATAGCCTTTTGAGTAGGCAACACGAAACAATATATATGTAAGTACTCGTAGAAAGCGTAGATAATATAGTTAAGGTCACCCGCAGACAGGCAAAACTTGAAAATGCAACATCACGTTAACTATCAAATCAATAAATAGGTAGATCAAATTCTAAGAAATAATGATAAGAAGAAGTCTACGGGAGCATACTGGATGCGAAAGGGAGAAACCGACAGGCTTATGAACAGCAATCAGCAATAATTGTGCAATCAAACGTTGTATGTCATAAAAATCTTAGTGTAGTTATAGTAGATCCTACACAATCGTTTGCTAATCGCTCGTTATGTGTCAAATTAATTCACTTATTTAAAATAAAACCGCAAAATACTCTAACCCTCTTACAAATAAACGCGGTATAAAGTTATACCAGGTATAACGGTTATACCTAACCGTACATTTTCATAGGTTTATACTTGGTATAACTTTATACCGCGTTTATTTGTAAGAGGGTAAAACTTCTGCAGCAATTATTGCGCAAAAATCGATACCGTTTTGCTCTTGCAAGATACGTAATAAGCCTGCTGGGTGTTGCGGCGGTGTTACTTTGAGAAGACCTACCCTGAAGTGTACGACAATGTTGGCGTAGTGGTGGTGCGATCGGCTGCTGTACTCCGTGTCGCGGGTTCGATTCCCGCACGGAATAAATATTTATGTATGGCCTACATACAGTTGTTCCGGATCTAGGTGTCTTGTGTATGTCAGTTTAAATGTTTGTAAACGCACCTATGATACAGTTACAGATTCCTAGAGTGGGGCAAAGATGTAAAGAAAAAAAAACCTCTTATATTTTGACATTTCGACAATCGATATAGCTGCAAGAATTAAATTTTGTCTAGGACCTGTAGACTACAAGAGGCAATTTTTTTTTTTTAATACCTCTAACTAAATTAATGTAACACCAGTAGTTTTAAACGTAGTGTGTGCAATACTCCTAAGTGATGATAGTGACGATACCATTGCGCCCACGTATCAATCAAGCGCTATTACTTTGATAGTGTATAATGACACGCGTGCGCTCGCTCTATATTTCTTCATCACTCGAGGAATTCAGATAGGAATTCGAGGTGTTGCTCTTTGACTTGTTGGCAATGATATAGGAACTATAAAGTATATTTTATTGTATGAACTATGTGGTTTAGAGGAGTATGCAATTGCTATTATAATTAATCATATTGATCTGCCAAGATAAAGGAGCTCGTGGCTAAATAATAACAGCCGCACGGGTTGATCTTCAAGGTTAAGCAACGCTTGACGAGGTCGGTCCGTGGATGGGTGACCATCTCAACATACCGGTTTCCTCCGTGCCTCGGAAAACACGTAAAGCCGTTGGTCCCGGGTGTCATTTGAAGATCTTTGACAGTCGTTACGGGTAGTCAGAAGCCTGAGATCTGACACCAGTCTTGCCTATGGGTATCGCGTTACCCAGTTACTGGGTTGTGGAGGTCAGATAGGCAGTCGCTCCATGTAAAACACTGGTACTCAGCTGAATCCGGTTAGACTGGAAGCCGACCCCAAAAATAATTGGGAAAAAGGCTAGGCAGATGATGATCTGCCAAGATAGTTCCCAACCATCTTGGAATTGGTTGCCAGTCTAATTGGATGTAGCCAAATACCAGTACTTTACATGGAACTACAACCCACAACCCAGAGATGTGCAAAATGGTTTAAGAAAAGTATTTAAATACAAAATGCAAATACTTCTCCGAAAACTAAACTTAACTTTTCAAAATTCTTTATTTAAATAAATACTTTTTGTTGATTTTCTTTATTTATTAAAAAAAATATAACAATTTATTCAGAAACACTGTCACATTTCTTCCTCCTGTGTAGTCGTATAATTATACCACTTTATTAAAAAAGTATCTACTTTTCCTGAGTTTGGTAAATATACTGTGTTGTGTTTTAAATAAATTTAATTTGAATTTGAATTAAATTCACTTTTTTATCGTCAGATACGTGTGTAATACCACCAGGCATGTGCCTTCATCTTATAAGTATTGAAGAGTTTTATTGTAAGTCTGTGGCAGTATTTGCACTACTACCACTAATTGGTTACTGGGGAGTCAGAATCCTGAAACATGTAGTAGGACAATATTTTCTTTCTGGTGACTGGGGTCCACTTCAAATCTTCATGTTATATTGTCCACACTTCTGCAATAAATAACTGATTTACATGCTTCTTATTATTTTTTGGCGGAACTTTAACTTGAAGAACACTTGCTAAAATGCTATTTTTTTGCTCTAGGTCTTAGGTTTTATCAAGCCACTTTTGAGTACTTTCTTTTATCATTATGATTAACATGCCACAATGCGGGTGAGTAATCTATCAGGGGTTGTCCAGTTCCATTGAATTAATTTCTTTTTGCATTCTAATTAATTCCGGTTGCACAAGCCACAAGCTTTTGATGGCTTCAGCTATTGACCTTGAAGTCTTAACAAATTCGACAGATATTTTTGGCAAAACTTAACCGTAAAATATTTTGCATTTTTCAAATAGAAAATACGTTTCAAAAATTATTTCAAATAAAATACGAAATGCTTTTAAATAAAATGTATTCAAATACAAAATAGAAAAACCGTCTTCTAAAGTAAAACACTACAAGGCGAAAAATAACTTTGTTTTCCGTAGTCGGTGTCTTCGGTACCTACTGTATTTCGTTGTTTTAGACAAAGACTTCGAAAAAAAAGGTATTTTTCGCATTGTAGGGTTTTGCTTTAGATCTCGGTTTTATTTGTTTTTTAAAAAGTTTTTTATTTTTAACCTCCGACAGAAAAACAGGGGTGTTATAAATTTGACTTGTGTTGCTGTGTATCTATGTATTTGTGTGTCCGTCTGTGGCATGATAGCGTCCAAATGGGTGAGCCGATTTTGATTTAGTTTCTTTTTGTTTGAAAGGTGATTTTGTCGGGTGTATTCTTAGCTATGTTTGAATAAAATCGCTTCAGTCGTTCAAAAGTTATGGGTGTTTTACTGTTTGAATCGGGGTGTTTTCGCAAGATATCGTGTCATAATTACGTGTTCAATAGATTGCCGATCGAAGCATATCTACTATGTACTAGATAAATTATGTAGCATGAAATATAAAAAAATCGGAGGTTATTTAAATTTTGAAATTTTATTTGTTCACTTTTTAATGGTACTTATTGGACAAGTTCTATAGTAAGTACCTATAATGCCCACAGTGATGCCAGAACAGATTACCCGAATAACAAGTAACTTGAACAAACCGGTGGAATAAGAGGGTACCAGGGTGAACTGTACAGGTACACATCTGTGAACCCGTTTAGAGCATACTGACGTGATGGTACGTTATGAAATGGTGTTAACAATAAACAGACATGCGATTGCAGCAATCTCACAAGAGATTTGCCGTCATTTATTGAAGAGTTCTGTTGTATTTCGCCGAAGATCTTCATCAGATCTTTACCAAATTTTAATGGGACCATTTCGGAATTAACTTCTTTCGAACATTAAAACGGATTAGCAAAATTATTTTAAGAATTTTGCTAATCCGGTGACCTATGACGGAGATATGCCCGAACATAAATAAATAAAAAAGCACCCGAAACATCCGAATTGAGAACCTCCTCCTTTTTGGGAAGTCAGTTAAAAATAGGTACAAAGGTGGGACCTAAAGAACTTAGAATATACAGGGGTAGTCTGCGGTGTACTGCTACATTAATATATAAATACATAATATGAATACATAAATATAAATACATAATATATTTAATTTTAATTAATATGATTTTATTTGATTTAATTTGATTTAATACGATTTAATTTGATTTATTTTGGCTAAGTTTGGTTTGATATTTGGTTTAATTTGATTTAATTTGGTTTGATTTGGTTTTGTTTAGTTTGATTTGATTTAATTTGGTTTAGTTTGATTTGATTTGGTTTGGTTTTTTTTTGGTTTGATTTAATATAATTTAATTTAAGGTTCTATATGATTATAATTGTAATAGATTATTTATTATGTACGATATTATTGTTATCCACCATAATGCTAATTATTATTGTGTAGCGAGTTCTAAATAAATTGCTATGATTTCCTATAATTTAGATAAACAAACTCAGAGGTCACAGTCTCTTTTAAAGTTCAGACAAAATCTTGGTTAGATCATGTGAAGACCATGTAGACTGATGTTTGAAATGGTCTTTTGAGGAAAGAACCAGCCAGATTGAGTGGACCTGTCCAGTCAATGCACGCATTTGTCCATAACCGTGCAGCTCAACTCAGATTTTAAGAAGCTCAACGAATTGACGAACAATACCAAAGAAAGGATATTCGGGTAGGCCGCATAAATACTCAAACTGCCAGACCATGATTGAAAACTAACTAAGATAAATTAAAATTAAATAAAAAAAAGAATGATCCACATAGTCATCACATTCACAATAATTAAAATAAAATAGTATAATACTTTAAAAAGTAAATATTCTTGTCATAGCAAGAAAAATAAAAAAATAAAAAAATTAAAAATCTAAATTCACGGTGGAAAATAAAAATAAAAAATCTAAATTAATTGGTGCAGCTCAATCCCAAGCCTTTTTGTCCTCAACGTAATCTTTAATGTTATAAAACGCTTTCTGGCATAACTTACGTTTAATGAATGATTTGACTTTATTAACACTTACTGCCGCACTCAGAGACATTTAACGGTTACTTAAGGCACTCCTTAGTGTAGATTTTGTACTAAAAATCTATACTAAGGAGAGATTTAAGTAACCGTTAATGTCTCTGAGTGCGGCAGTTTGACCTTGAACGTGGCTTGGAAGCTTAATTTAAAAGCGTACACATTGACATCTAAACGAGCCACCTATTTTCTTGAGCCTTGTTGTAGGTACTACAAATTTGTGTTTGTTCCTAGTATTTATGTTATGGATATCACAGTACTTTTTAAACAATTTTATATTTTTATGGGCATATAAAAGATTTTCATAAATATACTTAGAAGGCACAGTCATTACATTAATCTCCTTAAATTTCTCTCTGAGAGAGTGTCTCGGGCTTAATTTATAAAAAGATCGAACAGCTCTTTTCTGCAAAACAAAGATAGTCTGGATGTCGGCGGCATTTCCCCACAACAGAATACGACATTACACTATGAAAATAGCTAAAGTATACTACGAGTAAACGGGTTGTCTCTATGTCAGTTAAATTACGAATCTTTCTAACAGCATATGCTGCGGAGCTTAGCTTCTTCGACAATTTATCTATATGTGGGCCCCACTGAAGCTTAGCATCCAAAGTTAGGCCTAAGAATATATAAAAACAATACTATATTAAATACTATACATAAGCCTGTATATAAACATACATACATAATATTACGTGTCACGAGCAATGATTACATAAACTATTAGTAATTATTGTATGTTGTGTACTACGTGTATGTGGTTTCGAGATGTAGACAATCGGTATGTGTGTGAGTAGGTAATTATTATCATAAATCATAATATAATAGACTGTTGAATAAAAACAATGTACCTACACCATATTATATTAATGGCACGGTGACACTAAGACCTAGGTGTGTCTTATAAACATGAGTTAGAAGTCATGTACGTCTCGTTTGAGGTTTGGCATATTAACATATTGAGTTTTCATTTTACCTTGAATATGTGAATATCGAAATGAGATAAAAAAAAACTCACTAAGTGCGAGTCGGACTCGCGCATGAAGGGTTCCGTACCATTATCGAAAAAAACGGCAACAAAATCACGTTGGTTGTATGGGCCCCACTTAAATATTTATATTTTCTGTTTTTAGTATTTTTTTATTTATTTATTTATGTACTTATTTATGTATTTATTTGACCATTTATTTATTTAAACTTCATGTACAATGGTGATACATAGGCGGACTTAACGCATAGTTAGGTGATTTTTTTGTTATAGCGGCAACAGAAATACATCATCTGTCAAAATTTCAACTGTCTAGCCATCACGGTTCATGCGATACAGTCTGGTGCCAGACAGACGGACGGTTGAGTCTTAGTAATAGGCTCCCGCTTTTACTCTTTGGGTACGGAAGCCTAAAACTAGATGGCTTGTTGTTTGTTTGCTTCTGGCAGCAGCTTCACTCGCGTAAAAGTTATCTCAAGGGACCTCGTTGCTCTAGTGATCGCAAGCGCTTCTGTTGAGGTCCTGAGTTCGATTCTCGGGTTGGGCCAAGTGTTATTGAGTATTTCCAACTAGGATTTCTCAGTAGCAGCCCAGAGTCTAGATTTGTGCCAATTTGATGGCAATAGACTCGCCTCCTATTACATGAGACTTAAAATTTCTCACAAATTCGTGCATGGATCCGCCATAGATCAAGCAAACTGCATAACAACAGATGGTCGCGGGCTACAGACTGTAGACAGTCAAGAACGGCCTTACCGAATGTGAACCCGCGATTTACCAAAAAACTTCTTAGCCTAAGTAGAAATAACCTCAGAATAATCATAGGGACAATTACGTCTCTTAAAAAACATCTTTTTAACATAGGCGCCACAGACAGCCCACTTTGCAGGGGCTTTTTTAACACCGACGAATTAGCCACCCACGTCATCCTCGACTGTGAGGCCGTGGCTTCCCAACGTGAAGAAATCCTCGGAACAGTGAGGTCGCTCCGCGAAGCCTGTAAGCCCCGGAAGCTGCCGTGCTTTTTGACGGAGTTAGGCTGGCTACTTTAGCCGGAAACCCCACGCACAACGCACCAAATGGGAGTCTAATTGCGGAAAAGAGAGTCACTCTTCTATTCTATTCTATTCTATGGGACTTTAACATAACACGGGTCTGGTCAATGTGGCGACACTTTGTGGAGGCCTATGTTCATCAGTGGAGGTCTTTAGGCTGAATTGATGATTATGAAACATAACTTACGAAATCTGGGTTTACTAAAAATGAACCTCTGCCCGACCTTGCGGAGAATACTGGCGTGATATTATGATTTGTGGAACATACTTTTGGAATAAAAAATATTCTTAATCCTAATCTAAGAAATAGTCTACCCGGTGAGCCAAGTTACTTCGAAATACGCTCAACCGTTAAGCCTTCTCCCAACGTTTATATCTGTTTAAAAGAGGGCACATCTTTGTGGTCAAACCTTCCGCTTGGTTTGCAGCACAGCAGTGTCACCAGCATATCATCTATGAAAAATAAACAAGAAGAAATATTCTAATAAGGCTTTCATTCGTGTCTACAACGCCGCTCAAGTTCTTCCGCCTGCGAAACCTATCAAGTCAACAAATAAAAAGTAACGTCTTGATAAACAGTCATCAACACAGTTCCCATGATCCAGTATCCTGAGATCCACAATCCAGTAACAGGGTAAAAAAATCCCTCTGGCTAAGATCTATTGTGGTGAACTGAAAAGGTAAGTCGATACTACAAAGAGGTGCCAATCAGTATGTTTGTAAATCTAACAATAGATCGATTCATTAACTATTTGGCACAGATGTTAAATGCATCGTTTAGTGTACTAACACACTAGATCGTAACTGTGAAACGTATTGCTTCGAACAAAGTAAAACAAAGTCGTAGAAATTTTTTGGTTGCCACATTTGACAACACTTCCAAGTAAATTGAAACTTCACTAAAGTTTAAACTAATCTGTCCGATACAAAATTTAATCTTATCGTTTCGTTGCGTGCAAATGGCGTTTAATTTTGAGGTGATTATTTTGTTATTTAATTTCCCTTTTTTTTCGAGTCTATGGTGATTTAACCCTCAGTAGACAATTTAGGCACAGTATAAATATGGACGAACAGTACGGAAACTTCCTACATACGCTTGAAACCACATACTCACACAAACATGCGCAATGACGAGCCACATTAAGCGGCACGCACTACTAATAGCATAGCGATAACCGCTTAGGGGTCTCGTGTCGATGCGCATGTTTGTGTGAGAGTGTGGTTTCGAGCGTTTGTAGGTAGTTTCCATACTGATCATCTATATTTATACTGTGGTTTAGGTTTAGTGGCCATGTTTATAGCGGCATCATCATTAATTACCCTGAATATGCATAACTAGGTACACGAAATATTTTTTTTTGATCAGGTTTGTTTTCTTAGCGGATACCAAATCTGTCTCAAATCATTTACGTGCTTAGGAATTTTCTTAGTGTTTACTGTCTGCATGTCTATTTCTGAGCACCTACATGTCTTGAGTACTACTAAAAACCTGTCCTGTTCTGTTTACCAGTACACAATAAAACACAGGAAATTAAACAATGTTGACATCGCCTTTATCTTTATAAATCCGTCGTTAGAACCAGACTTAATACGAAATCGCCCTAAGCCTTAGATTACCCAGGCATTACGCACCAGTGTTTGACGACCCTAAAAACATTAATTAGAACCGTATACCAATTAACGTAAGGTTGATTATTGCTTTCCATGAAACTGGTTCGAGGCCGAATGGGTCACGGGTCTATGACGTCATAACTCAGTATTTACGCTGGAAGAACAATGTTTTACGGGCTGGTACACAATATGACATTTTTACTAAATATTTGAGAAGGGAAAGTTATATTTTCTGTTTGGTGTAATAATAGTGATACAATGCATTGCTGGAATGTTTATTTGTGATGGAAATAGGCTCGCTGCGATAACTTCAGCATTCGGGTTTTTCATATTTTAATTAAGCTTTTTTTTTTTTTCTAATTTCATTTAACCATATAAACGATATATATTTTTGTAAATACCTCTAAAAATCCATTATTTTGATTTATAGACAACTAATACTCGCTGGGTTTCAAAAGAAAATAAAACTGGGTCCCCAGAATATGGGCTCAAAATTCGCCGTATTTGTTGTTTAACATCACTTAGGTATCTAAGAATACCTTGGCGGTCAATACGTATCTAACGATGTCTTAATTATATTTCCGTCTAGTGGTTTGAAAGATATGAGGTAATTAGCGAGAATGGTTGTTAACCAACTTTAAATTGTTTTAATATCCTAAACCGTTGTTTAAAATAACGGGGAGCTCGTGGCTAAATAACAGCCGCACGGGTCGATCTTCAAGGTTAAGCAACGCTTGACGAGGTCAATCCGTGAATGGGTGACCATTTTAACATTCCGAGTTTCCTCCGTGCCTCGGAAAGCACGTTATGCCGTTGGTCCCGGTTGTCATTTGAAGATCTTTGACAGTCGTTACGGGTAGTCAGAAGCCTATCTGACACTAGTCTTGCCAAGGGGTATCGTGTTACCCAGTTACTGGGTTGTGGAGGTCTGATAGGCAGTCGCTCCATGTAAAACACTGGTACTCAGCTGAATCCGGTAAGACTGGAAGCCGACCCCAACAATAATTGTGAAAAAGGCTAGGCAGATGATGTTGTTTAAAATAAAAAAAAAGTGAAAGGAACCTAAAGATGAGTTTAAATATCTATTTAGCTATACCCCATTTGACATAGTTCTCCAATTTATTTATTTTTAATTTTAGCAATACTGCGTCTGGTGGTCGCTGTGGTAACTTTAATTACTGCCATGTCTTTAGTGACACTCGCAAGATTAAGACGAATCGATTGACGTAAGAATCATAAAAAATGGCCCACGTATTTCGACTTTAGAACGCCACATAATAATAATAGTTATAACAAAACCTTTATTACATGCAGTATTGTTAAGTTATAACACAGTAATTCAATAATACAGCCAATTAAATTTGAACCGTACAAGGACATATAAACATAATTAGTTATAATAGTTAATAACATACTTTTATTTATTAATTTAATTATTTAAATGTGTCTAATTATTTAATTTATTCTTTTATTTAACTTATTCTATTATATATATATATATATATTGTAAGGAGTACCCAATACGGATAAGTAGTATTTCTTTCTTATAGGAGCATTTTATTTAGTTTTTAGGGTTCCGTACCCAAAGGGTAAAAACGGGACCCTATTACTAAGACATCGCGATCCGCCTGTCTGTCTGTCCGTCTGTCACCAGGCTGTATCTCATGAACCGTGATAGCTAGACAGTTGCCGGTTTTTATCTACGAAGACTCGTTTGGGTAAATGAACAGGATATTTAACTTTATTGTGTTGTTGGTGATTTAAAGATTTCTTAATATAATGGCCACTTCAATTCAATTTCAATTAATTTATTCAGTAACAATTTACATTGCGTTCGAAATAATCAGCATGAAACAGTAGGTATTGGATGTACAATTAATTAATAAGAATACAAGAATTCAATTGAAATTAAAATAACAAGTCAAATTAATTAAATTAAAATAATATAAAATACCATACACACATAATTTAAAAATTCATTGAATTAATAGCAATTTAAAACCAAGTGCAAGGGTCACCAATTACTTTCACTTGGGGTCCGTTTAAAAAAAAATACCGTCTCTGTCCGTATGGTCGTCACATGTATTTAGTTTGTTAAAATTTAAATAAGTAATTATATAAATAAAATATCAATAAAAATATTGATCAGATGATTCGTCGACAGTAAAAACAAAGCGTGAGATGAATTATTAAATTACGTACTCAAGTAAAAAAAGTAGAATATGTTGTATTGTTTGCTTAAGGTCCACAAAAAATAGGTACGTGGTCCGCCATATAGTGAGCTATCGCCTAGTGTTTAACCAACATCAAATGATCAAACGATTAGCGTCCATTCTGAGGGTCAATATTTTGTATTACACATAACTGCACTATCTCCCCGTGGTAGTGCAGTATGCATGAGCATTTCTCCACGCAAGAAAAAAAAAAAAAAAAGTTTAAAACGGGCTGGTTGCCGCAACTCCACCACCAAGCGCGTATTTTGCGTACGGGTGGGAATTAACCTTCTATCAACTTCCTCACTCGATCCATCCCAACTCCTCGAGGAAGGCCAGCAGCGCCTTCGTGTTGCTGACTACCTCGTACGGTACCTGGTTCACCGAGGTATTTGGCCCTGTAACCAGCGATTACTGGGCAGCTTAGAAGCAGGTGGGCTGCTGTCTGGTCCTCCTCCATGCATGCTCTGCATGTATGCACTCACTGTGGTCAATCCACAATCTGTGGTGTTGCTCCTTGGTGCGTTTCCTTTCCAGACTGTGAAGGTAGCCAAATGGTATTGGCACGATTGGCTCCGGACCCACCACCGCCATACTGGATCCTCTACGGGCGAGCTCATCTGCTGCATCGTTGCCTCGGGAATCACTATGCCCTCTGATCCATTGAATGGTTAATTTATTGCTTGACTCAACCTGGTTTAGGCGTTGGTGACATTCGTATATCAGTCCAGAGCAGAACGTGTGGCTGCCCAACGCTTGCAGGATGGCCATGCTGTCAGAGATAATGCGTATTGGGAAATCCTTTACCTTCTTGTCTAGAATGGCCGATGCAGCCAGAGTGATGCACTCTGCCTGGAACACCGTGTTGTGTGCCCCAAGTGGCGCGGCTATATGTGTGTTGAGGTCCTCTGAGAACACCCCCGCACCTGAGCCAGAACCTGTCTTGGAACCATCGGTGTAGATCCTCAACTCGTCTGGGCGTAATCCCTCAGAGCGGTGCCTTAAGCCATCGGTTCGGCCATCCGTTCTGCGAGCAATGTGCCCTGCCCACTGCCACTTAAGATTGGCAATTCTTCGTGCCGTCGCGCCTTCATGTCGGTAACCCTGGTTCTCTTGCGGATCTCTACATTTCTGATTCGATCACGCAAGGAAACTCCAAGCATAGCTATTTATGTGTATAAGATTCCAATTATATTTGTTTATTATGGACCCCTCTTAGGTTAGTATGGTTAATGTAAAGAAAATGCACAAACTACGATACACAAAGATAAGGTAATACACTAAAGCAATAGACACGCTTACTTATGCCCAAACATTAAAAGTTAGATGGGTCGGCCATGTAGACCGATATACAACAGGTGGACCATAAATGTCACTATATGGAAGGACCTACCCGGCAAACGCCGAGTAGGGAGACCCCACATGAGATGGGAAGATGACATACAGAAGGTCGCAGGAACAAATTTGCAGGGATAATACATATTAATCGCGCTGACAAAGTGGTAAAATAAAATCATGAAAATATTTTTTACCCTCCTGTAGGTACACGTAAAGTGGGGATGTTTTTTTTCTCGTCTATCCCATGGCGTGGGGTATCGTTGAATAGACTATTCAAAAATATTACATGTCTGTGAAAACAACTGCAAATTTTTGTTAGAGTCAAGTGTCCCCCCTTCTGCCAGCTAAATGGTTGCTTTTGGATATGGAAAAAAAATTCAATCATTCGGCAGTAGTATAATATCATCATTATCATCATCATCATCATCATCATATCAGGCTATGTCTTTGAATTTTTGGTTCTAGGACATGCCGGTTTCCTCACGATGTTTTCTTTCACCGTTTTGAGAGCAGTGCCGAGTGTGAGTAGGTCGTAGTATAATATAACGATATTAAAGGAAAAACTATAAAAGCGGACCAACTTATAAAATGTTATTTTTTTGGCGTTACGACATTTTATTTATTTTATATATAAGATACTCCAACGACCTATTCATTAAAACATATAACATAATAGTAGTTTATGCAATGGACATATAATAGAGGTTATTAAAACACGAGCGTAGGTTTATCACATGAGGCGAAGCCGAATGTGATAGTTAATAATATTACGCGAGTGTTTTAATACCTTATTATAAGACATTGCATACACTACTTTATCTTCACTCATACAGTTGTAATAAAACAAAAGTGGAAACGAAGGAAATATTTGGTATGGTGGGCAATTTAGATTCTCATTGCACATGACTGTGCAGCGCGCACCTCCTTAGACAATGACAGTACTTCAAGCCCACCCAAAAAAGTTTAAAAATTAAAAAGTTATTTTATGAGGCAGTTGTTTAAAAATCGAAAGAAAATGTTGCACTGTAATGGTACTTTTTTTAAATTTTTCCTATCCATGAATATAAAGTACGTGTTTATACAATATTTATTGAATTCATATTTGGAACATTACGTTGTGAGTTTTTTTTTTTTTTTTCTATTCACTCTCCATACGCATCGCCGTACGTCTAGTCCAGCCCGTTCCATCATCGTAGTCCGATGATGGAACGGGCTGGGCGGAATTAAATCGTGCAGTTCCATCGCACACTTCCCGAAACGTAACCGATAAAAAACCGGCAAGCTGGCAACTCGCGATCACGATCTAACTTGCGCTTGATACAAGTTGAGCAGCTGTTCTGGCGTAAAGTACCTTCTCACCTTCGCAAGGTTATTAGTAGTATTTATTATATTACCTAGCTGTTTGATAATAACCAGCAGGCATGCTAAATTACCTGATAATTGATAGAAAGAGAAATGTTATTCCAAATATTCGATAACAAAGTTAATTAAATATCTAGGTATGATAATCTTATCATAACACAGTGTGGGCAGGGCACATTGCTCGCAGACCGGATAGCCGATGGGGCTGAAAAGTTCAGGAATGACGACCGCGAACCGATGACTTGGTTAAGGTTGCGGGAGGCGCTGGATGCGAGACGCACGGGATCGGTCAATGTGGTGACGCCTGGGGGAGGCCTATGTCCAATAGTGGACATCTTTCGTCTAAAATGATGATGATGATGAACACTGTGTTACATATCTTAACAAAGAATCAAGTAAACAACAACAGCTGACTTGGTGACTAATAAATAATTGAGAAATACTTTGTAATACCTTTTTTGCCATCGCTTATTCAATTAACGAGCATACTGTTAACATAAGTAGCCTACTATTTTCCTCTTTCGTCCAAACCGTTGTACAGTACAGACGTGTTGTCCAATTTCTTAAGAAATCCTTTAAAACTCCAACTGCGATAATAGTTCTACTTACAAGTATATTAGACTAGATAATTGACAAAACACTGTGCGAGGAGTCACCGCGTCAGAAGCCCCCCGAGCCTCGACCCGCGAGAAAGAGAGCTGTCTAAATAATTGCTATCCCTTTCTGACTTCGCTGAGGCCGGCCGCGCGGACTAGTCACGCACACAGCAATACTTGGCTATCGCTAGCGCTCTATAGTACGCAGCTTTGCGCCACACACAATTCCTGCCCTACTCCGGCGGGCGCCGCGCTCTGTGTCGCCGCTTCGCCCGCCTACCACAAGACTGCACCGCGTCGCCGCCTGCCTACCACGACACTTCACCGCGACTCTGCAGTGTCGTACTTTCACAGTAAGTTAACTTACTTTGATTTACTGCCAAGAAATGATGAACACTTCGGATTCTAACTTAATGAATAAATCTGTATCAGACACGGAAATTAACATAGCGGGCACACATAAAACTCCACCCAACTATGTGTTCCAACGCGTCAAAAGAAGCAGAGATGATATGGATGATTCACTAGTCAAACAGTTAAATGAATTTAAGGAAGAGATGAAAAAAATGCTGTCGTCCTTTAACGAAAAGCAAGGGAAAGAGACACAAAAAATAAATGCTAAATTGCAGGAGATTCAACAGTCAAACACACATATTGAAAAGTCGATTGCGTTCTTGACTGCACAAAACTCGGACCTTCAAGAGAAGATTACTCGACTCGAAATGCAGTCTAAAGAAGACAGAAAATATATCTCAATTTTAGAAAATAAGATTGAGGACATGCAAACTGAAAGTCGAAAAAGTAACCTAATGATTAAAAATGTACCGAGAAAAAATGGGGAGACCAAAGAAGATCTACTAGAAATGGCTATGTGCCTTTTTGAAAACATACACTGTAACATAAAAAAATACGACATTAAGGACATATACCGAGTACGCGGAAAAGCAGCGGAAAAACAAAACACACCTATTGTCGTTGAAACTGGCTCCACAATCCTCAAGACTGAGACTTTGAAAATGGCCAAGGCCTTCAACATAAAACATCAAAATAAATTGAGTTGTAAACACATGGGATATAAAAGTCAAGAAGATACCCCGGTCTTCATATCGGAACATCTAACGGCTAAAGGCTCACGCCTTCACTTCCTGGCACGTGATCTAAGTAAGGCTGGAATATACAAGTTTTGTTGGACTTCCTACGGCAAGGTTTACGTTAGAAAGGATGAAAATTCGCCATCTATAATTATAAGAAGTGAAGAACAGGTACATAAATTATTGCTAGATAAATGACTATTTTCCCTTAATGTGTTTGTAGTACTGTATCATCTGAAATTATTTCCCACTGAATATTGGTTAAAGATTTACTTAATTGGTTTTTACGACTTCCCAGCCGTCATACTAAACTATTTTGATAAAAAACGAAACTCCACTATACATACACACATACTATACATATCTATCTTACTTACAAACGTATCTACAAGAAGCTACAACTCACAAAACACACAAATACATATCACAGTTATACCCATCCACGCTCACGTTTTACAATCCTGTAAAATAAAAATACAGCCCACCAAAACAACACAAACTAAAATCTCAATACATGGCTACTTATTGTCTAAACACATTGAAATAGATACTTACCTAAACTTGACGGTTATTCAATTGACACTAATTGTAAATGGATAATACGCTACATACTGTTTCTGAAATAGATAGCATTGAAATTGCCCGTACAGTGGAATGCGACTCTGCAGAACTCCATAAACATATATGTGTAAATAAAAGCGACCTCACCATAATATCTCAAAACATACGGAGTATCTACTGTAATTTTGACAACTTTCTGATCACTTTATCTACCCTCAAATTTGAAGTCGACATTATAGTCCTAACGGAATGTAGATTGCATGCTAATAAAGCAATACCGCAAATAAACAACTATCACTCGTACATGACGACTCGTCAGTCGAACCAGAATGACGGCGTAGTTGTATATGTTAGGGGCTCTTTAAACCCTAAAGTTGAGGAAATTCAGTTGGTTCAAGCATCCTGTCTACGATTAGACATATTGGGCAATATTGTTTATTGTATCTACCGATCTCCATCTAACTCAAATACCGACAGCTTTATTGACTCCCTCAGCACACAATTAAACACTTTAACATCACAAAAAAACATTATAATAACTGGTGACATAAATATTAACCTCAAAAATAAAGATACCGAGTCATCCCAGGAGTATAAGAGTAGAGTTAACTACCTAAATATGTTATCATTTTTCGGTATACTTCCTGGGCACACTTTGCCCACGAGGGAACAAAGCTGTCTTGACCATTTCATGCTTAAAATACACAAAAGGTTCTCGGCATCTATCGCTATCCTGCACACTACGGTGACTGATCACTTTACAACATTTATCTCTATAACGAAGTTAAAAAATATTCAAATCGTAAATAGAACTTCTATTACAATGGACTATGAACAAGCTTTAAAAGATCTGCAGGCAAGAAATTTATCAGACTTGTTATTTTGTAATGATCCTAATTTATTAATCAGTAGTTTTATTAATGTACTAACCAACGTTATAAATGAAAACACTAAGTTAAGAAATATCCCAAGCAATCAACGTGTCATAAAGCCGTGGATTACCTTGGGCATCCTTCGTTGTATCAAAAACCGAAATAAAATGCAAAAACAATATCGCAATGACCCTCATAACGAAATCTTAAAAATAACATATACTAGATACAGGAACTACTGCAATAATTTAATAAAAAAATTGAAAAGAAAATATGAAAGAAACTTACTTGCACAATCCTTATCCAACAATAAATTACTCTGGAAAAATATAAAAACCATCACATATTCAAATAGATTAAAAAGTCAAAACGTAGAATTATTAAACATAAAAACAACCCCCATAGAGTCAATAAACTATGTTAATGCCTATTTTGCTAATATTGGAAAACAACTTGCTCAAAAAATTAATCTTGAAATAAACAATACCCCTAATAACCAAACAAATGCATTAGGATCACACCTTAATACCTTCGTACTACTAGATACGGACGATTGTGAAGTGGATGGTATTCTAATGAATCTGAAATCTGACAGTGCCCCTGGCTGGGATAATGTACCGACTAAGTTCCTAAAGTACATAAGAAAAGAAGCTGTCCCCATTATAACTCACCTTACTAATCTCTGTTTTCAAAAGGGTGTCTTCCCCGCTCCACTAAAACAATCCGTTATAACGCCAGTTTACAAGGGTGGGGACAGTGACGATGTCAGCAATTACAGGCCTATTTCCGTTTTACCGTCGATATCAAAAGTACTTGAAAAAATAATAAATATTAGACTAATTAATTATTTCAAAAAATTTAATCTTTTATCTAACTCACAGTTTGGGTTTAGGCAAGGTGTATGTACTGAAGATGCAGTAACTGCGTTAAGCTCTCTTGTAGCTGAGCACCTTGACAATGGAAACAGATGCCTGTCTGTTTTCTTAGACCTCAAAAAAGCATTCGACACCGTCTCTGTCCCAATTCTTGTGAACAAGCTGGAAAAAGCTGGAATAAGAGGAAGGGCCCTCAGTTTACTCAAAAACTACCTCTCCAACAGGAAACAAAGAGTAAAAATAGGACAGTACTCCAGTGACGAGGTAGATGTATCATACGGCGTCCCACAGGGTAGTGTTTTAGGGCCTACCCTCTTTCTCCTGTACATTAACGATCTTTGTACTATGAAAATAGAAAATGCTAAAATATTTTCGTACGCAGATGATACAGCTATTGTGTTCTCTGGTTCATCCTGGCATGAAGTAAAACTGAGAGCAGAGGCAGGAATGGCTCGGGTAGCTGAATGGCTAAAAAGTAACTTACTTTCCCTTAATACTAATAAAACTAATTACATCTGCTTTAGTATCAGTAACCGAACACAGCCTATTGAAGAGTTAGATATAAAGGTACACATTTGTGGAGACAAGTCTACTGTAAGCTGTAATTGCCCTTGCATTGAGAAGGTGGCTAAAACTAAATATCTTGGGGTTGTGGTAGATCAAGCACTGTCCTGGTACCCTCAGCTTGAGCAGATTTCTGGGAGGATAAGGAAACTCAGTTGGATCTTTAAAACCCTCAGACATATTGTTCCAACTAAAATAGAGAGCTTTAAAAAACGTCCCAGAAATCTGCTAAATGAAATTTATGTGGCACTGGCCCAGTCTGTACTATTATATTGTATCCCAATTTGGGGCGGTACAGCAAAAACAAAGTTTATAAACATAGAACGAGCGCAGCGTGCATTAATAAAAATAATGTATTTTAAAAATAAAAGATTCTCCACCGCAAGCTTATACCAAATTAGTAATTTACTCTCTGTAAGGAAACTGTACATAACCCAAACCATACTAAAAAAACATAAAAACGTACCATATAATGATAAGCAAAAAGCCAAAAGAAGAAAAGATTTAATTCTCAAAGTTCCCCAAACTAAAACCAGATTTGCATGCAAACAATTCAATAAACGCTCTGCCCAGCTGTATAACAAAATTAACAAACACGTTTATGTATATAATAAAAGTTACTACGACTGTAGAAAAAGTGTATTAGACTGGATAAAACCACTTACCTATGAGGAAACCGAGGCACTCCTGGAACACGTTGAGTAGCCGAAATATACTATACCACACACCTCATCATACACACCAGTCACACCACACCACACCACAAACCATACCACACATCACACACCTCACAACACAACACACACCACGCCACACATCACACTTTCACACCACAACGCACGCCTCACCACATACCACACATAATACCATACTACTTACCACACCACACTTTACATCACCTGCATAAACTGGGAATAAGTTTTACAAGTTTTATTTTACTGTTTATAATTTAAATTGCAACTTTACTTATATATTTTTATTTTATTAGTATTGCTATGTTAAGCTAAATATAAATAAGTGTACTTACATTGCATATTTACCCTTACACACACACAGTTCACTATAATAATTGTATCAGCTCGTTTAGAATAAGTGTAAGACAATGATGTTGAAAGAGCGGAGCCTTCTAATACAGGCATTGTTTGCCTAAATGGGGACTCCAGTCACATTAACATGTAATGTAATTTCTAATTTAAATAATAAAGTATTTTGTATTTTGTATTTTGTATTTGTATTTTGATGGATAATCGTGAAACAATTGAAAAACAAGAACAAATAACCGGCCAAGTGCGAGTCGGACTCACGCACGAAGGGTTCCGTACCATTATCGCTAAAAACGACAAACAAAACATGTTTGTTGTATGGGAGCCCCACTTAAATATTTTCATGTATATACATGATCTGTGAAAATTTCAACTTTCTAGCTACCACGGTTCATGAGATACAGCCTGGTTACAGACGGACAGACTGACAGAATAGGGTCTTTACCCTTTGGGTATGCAACCCTAAAAAACAATAATCTATAAAATAGTTCCATGAACATAACCACTATCTTAACTTCCCTCAGTCAGGTGTACATTTTTATTTTAGGTCAGTTTTTCGTATCGGTAATTTTAATTTTTGAACATTTTTCGTATTGGACGTTCCCTTGAGATAAGTTTCGACAAAGCCGCGGGCGAAGGCGCTGGCAGAATCTTGTGTTATAAACCTTATTATTTAACACTTCTCGTGCAAGCGATCAATGTTTATAACTAATACTCGTATGTTACGAATGCTATGAATACCTATAATACCAGTATATCAATATTATTGTTATTGCCAGTGATATCGTTAGGTAACGTCTGTATTCTACGTATAACAAGTGATTCATACTTGTAGTTACTTATCCATCAGTTATGTTGTGCTAATCATGTAATTCAATCATAATTTAATGTTTAATTAGGATCTTAAGATTAATAAACATGATTATTTTTTGCATGTATTGCAATAGGTTTTATTTAATCTAAAATATAGCACACATCGTCACATCATCAGCCTATTAATGTTCCCACTGCTGGGACACAGACCTCCTCTCTGTGAGAGAGAATGGGCCGTTATCCACCACGCGGACCCATGTCACATGTCTTCGAATTTTTGGTACTAGGACATGCCGGTTTCCTCACGATATTTTCCTTCACCGTTTTGAGAGCAGTGGTGATGAAATAATTTACACAAAGTAAAGCGCCTGCCTGGGCTCGATGTCTCGAACCCACGACCTACAACTTGTAAGTCACGGCCGATACCACTGGGCCACCACTGCTCTACTACTGCTCTACTTGACTAAAATATAGCAGTTCAAGATAATAACGCTGTTTATTTAAAAAGTCGTTTACGTTACATTGGCGATAAGGGTACGTGTATATAGTTTTTTAATACTCCATAAAATAATAATATATAACTTTTTGGTTTTATTTTCGCTTTTTTAATGTAATGTATTGGTTATTTTGTGCGACTACGATGTAGGTATTTTTATTATTCAACTCGAAGGTCAACTGGTAGGAAATTAACTTTAATAAACTTATTGTTTTAAGTACGTGTATATACCTATCACTACTGTACACGACATATATGAAGCTTAACCGGTTGAATGCCGTTATCACGGTTATCACCGGAACAATTTAAAAGCCATTGTGTCTTACGTGGATCCACGTTACGGGCACAATATTGTTTATATTTTTTTACTTATTACAACTGATTTAAATAGGTATTCTTCAACTTATTAACGTTATCTCATGCACGAAAGTCACCTAAAATTGGTAATTATTTAAAGAATCTACGTAATCTTAATCCACATGTTTGTATGAGATAAACTCATACGCAATTCTCATCAATTAGAACTTTAATGACTGTCAAAGATAAGGCAATTAGCATAATCAGAATGTATTATTGTACTATCTAGAACTTTGGATAAAAATTATCTTGGTTATCATTGTTATCATCAGTTTTAAATTTAGGATAAGCGCTTGTATCGCATTGAGTAAAATCCTTTATAGGTGTAAAAAACACGGTTGAAAAATCCCAACCGACTCCCAAAAAAATGCAGTACAATGTGAAAAATAACTTCAATTTCGGAAGTCGGTGTTCCTGTTTTTATTTCTTTGTTTTTTGACAGAAAGTTTTTTATTTTGCTCTTTTTAGATGTTGTGCATAATGAGCAAGTTCTATGGTAAGGTACATAATGCACAAAGTTATGCCAGAATAGATTACCCGAATAACATAAAACTTGAACATAACCGGTGAAATGAGAGTGTACCAGGGTGAACTGTACACATCTGCTTACACCTTTAGAGCTTACTGGCGTGATGTTATGTTATGAAATGGCGTAAACAATAAATAAATAGACATGCGATTGTAGCAAGCCCGAGAGATTTGCCATTGTTTATTGAAGAATTCTGTTGTATATCGCCGAAAAAAAATGTTTGTTTGATTAAAAAAAAAAAAAGTAACTATAAAGACGTTTTCAAATATTAATGTGAAAATGTCATTTTTTGCCTTGAATTATCCGTCCGATCTTGCGGGACAAAGACAAAGTCCGGGATAAATTATTAACTTACGTACTCAAGTGACACAAGAAAATTAAATTGTACCTACTGTTACTTAAGGTCCTCTCCTCCAAAAAAGGTCAGCGGTCCGAATTCGGACCGCGGTCCCCTATTTGGTTACCCCTGCTATAGAGGTTATGAAGAACAGGGTGTAAAGTTTTGCAACCTTAACTGAAAACCTAAACCTCTGACCAGACGCGTGTTGTCGAACTGTTGAATTATGTTCATATCGCGCCGAAAACTCGCCTTGCGCGAAGCAGTTTTGTGATTTAGTTCGTAAGTGGCGTCATAGATGGCGCTACAACAAACTTCTTTTTGTCCATCAATTCAAAGGTCGCCAAGGTCTATCCACACATATCAGGGGCGTGCCCGGGACGTGACAGGGCCGGGTCCCGTCAGGGGCTCAAAAAAATATCGGTGGTAACATTTTATGTGTCATATCTATAGAGATCTATCTTTACTAGTGCATGGAGTTTAAACAAATAAATACTTCTCATAAGTAGTAATCGCAACTCCGTAGTTCCAATATTTTTTACTGATAATTAATTTCTCTATAATATTTTTTTATTTTTCCAAACTTATTTTCGAATAATATTTATTCTCGTACTGAAAAATATTTTAAAATGTTCGAAATCAATATAGACGATTTGAACGCACTTTTTAAATTCAGTACGCAGGTACAGTAGGGCACGGGCACGGTGATATTTACAAAATAAAAGTACCCACCTATATGACACTTCATAACAATAGTTGTCGATAAATGGAAGTTCCTCCAGCCGAGCAATATTGAAAAATAAACCATTGTTCACACAGTTGTATTGTTAAAATAAAGTCAGTGGATATATCGTATTGGAATACTCATACCTAGTACAGAACAGATACCAGTAAGTGCAAGAAACTGTTCGAAATTTAAAAGTGACTTGTCGTAATAGACATCCCAGAGGCCAGAACAGAGCTCTCCGGCACGGACTGCCAAGGATACCCGACCACGGCTAAGCTGGGAAGGTAGTTGATCAAAGAAGAAGACTTGTCGTAAAAAACTTACAATCGTGACAATCTAAGGCCCAGCGCACACCTGGAGAGGGGCGGCGAAGATACTGAGAAGATAACAATTTAAATTAGACTCTAATTCTTATGTTATAAAGTAGAAAATGTCATGGCAAAGATAAATAAGAACGAGCCGAGCGGCGCACGACACAGTTATCTTATATTGACCGTATGTCAAGGTAGTTAAGGTTTATATTATATTGTTGTCTTAATTTTTTTTATTATATATAGGCTCGCGCTTGACCACTATCTCACCTGATAGTAAGCGATGATGTGGTCGACGGTGTGACACGCTTGCTTGCGCTTGCTTCATTGCTCTCCGCCGTGCCTCCAGCGGTGTGTGCTGGGCCTTAGAAGCCCGATGACGTTTCTCACTTTAAATGCCGCGATAAGTTTGTACGTTTAATTGTGCTGCCATCCCAACGTGACACTGGCAGAAGTACTAGTAGTCAAAACCGGCTCAATGCCAAAAAAAAAAAAACTTTGTAAGTAAGAAATAGAAAAATATTAATAATAATCATAATTTATTACTGTGTTACCCATACACTACTATAACAACGAGTATCATTCGTAAGCATCAAGTTTAATTATAATTAAGTATTTTTTATAGCTGTCAAATCCGACTTCATAGATTGTCACAACTATAGTCCGTATTTTTATTTTCATTCCTATTTAGATTTTTGACTCCACAGAAAGTTACATTAAAATAATTATATATTAAGAATTTTAAATTATGGTCTTGTACATTTATTATTATTGTGGATTTAAAAACAATAATAACAAAAATATCAGCGGTAAAACTTATAAACAAAACTGACCTTGACCAAGAAAATGACGATATCAAAGAAACGGTTCAAAGTGCAGACTGCAAACGGGTTATAATCTTGTAATTATGTACACACGACGATATTACAATCTAGACAGTAACACATCCAGTAAAAGCTGATCTCCCATTGTGAAGACTTTCCTTTCAATGAAATGTTAACTTGCACTGGATTATGTGTAGCGTCATATAGTGACTGACTGAATTCTTTATGACTATACATCGGATTACGTCTCATCGTGCATTAAATCGCTTGTACCTAAGTGCATCAATAGATAAGGTCGGATTGTGTGTATTATTTGATAGAATAAATGTTATTCTTAATGCAATAACTGCTAAAAGACGAGAAGTTTTATGTGTATGTTTCTGTTCCTTTCTTCTTGTCTCTTTATTATCATTGTGTATATAAACGGATAAATAAATAAACACACTAAATAATTTGTAATAAACTTACCACAAAGTGCAAACAAATCCAATTTTAAAACAAAAAAATCACATCCAAATAATTCATCAAAAATAACACACTACGATTCACTTCAATTCAATTCAAATATCGAACCGAAGATAAAAAATAATTCGAAATTTAATTTTTAATCGTCGTGATCGCCCTTTGATCGCGATACGGCGCGCGCGCTCCGTACGTGCAGTCGCTTTGTTATGTTGCCAACGACCGCGACAGACTCATTTGATTCATAATGGAGGATTTCAGAAGCGACACTGCTTTGATTCAGGGATTTTCCACTACGGAAAATAAGTAATGGATTTTCGAAAATGTGAAAACTGAAAATTAATTTACCCTTTTCCTTATTTATTGCCTAGTCTATAAATAAGGAATTATGGCTATTAGACATGGCATTGCACGCGTTGTACTTTTGTTTTTGTATTTTAACTGTTGTGGGGAATAGTGGGCCGGCAAGTATCCAATCTTTCAATTTATTATATATAAGTATATTATTTATCTATATTAATACTTGGTACTTGGTTGACTGGTAGAGAATGCCTAAGGCATTAAGTCCGCCATTGTACCTTTGTGCATGAAGTTTTAAATAAATAAATAAATACTCGTATTATAAAGAGGAAAGATTTTTTTTGTTTGTTTGTACCGAATAGGCTCCGAAACTACTGGACCGATTTAAAAAATTCTTTCACTAATAGAAAGCTACATTATTCCTGAGTTACATAGGCAATTTTTTTTATCCCGATAACGGCTCCTGTTGGATGGTCTACGGGAGCGAAGCCGCGGGGAACAGCTATTTATATATATAATTCCATGCTGGTTGGCATCCAGTCCCTACAAAAATAGAACACGTCACATAAAAAATACCTTGGACTATTTCCCACAAATATATATGTTAAAAAAAATTGTGTTTATGAAATTCTATTTATTGTTTTTCTTATGTTTGTTGTGAAACGTGGATTAATGGTGTACTATTGCCCATTATGCCAGTATTTATGTAAGCTCATTTGGGAAAGATATTGTGTAGATATAAGAATTAAGAATACTTTTACTCGAAAGCGGCCCAGAGTAGGATTACCTAGCGTGCGCCTAGTCTGGGTGATATAAGTTTGCTTGTGGAATATGTAGCTTACAGCTAACATAATTACTAAGATTTCTTTTTTTTTTGTTCATGTGGTGTTTACCTATAAGTAATTGTTGCACTGTGTAGAGTTTGTACGCATGTTTTATTTTTGTTTGTAGATAAGTGTAAGCAGTTGTTGGTAGACCTAATAAATAAAATAAAATAAAATAAAAATAAGACTTTTGCAACGTTTACAGTTGTGGTGGACGAACAGAAAGCTCGTCAAAAAAAAACCGGTGATGTCTCTTATTTTCATAAACAAAACTGAAGGAAAGTAACAAACAGTAATTAACATTGCAGGTCACCAGTATTTGAATATGTTAAACATTGTATTGTTACTAGTGTATTGAACCGAATGTTTTGATTTAAAATAAATTAAAGATGCCTATTGTCTGAAGTCCATTTCAATAATAAGTATAATAAAATTAAAATAGCTTTTTTAACGGTAAAATTCGAATTCAAAATAAATATGCGCACCCTATTATTGTCCCACTGCAGAGCAGGTACTAGAGACGAGGTGTTAGCCACTTGACCACCATGACTAATCAATATAAATAAATCTGTTCAAAATATCCACTCTTTGCATTGAGCTTTGTCTCATGAGACTTTTCCCCAATTATGACTCCACGTCCACTTCATAATGGTTTAGTTAGACATTAACAGGCAGAGACATGTTAAGAGACTTGAAGACAGTTACTCACATTTACTGATAAATATCAAACTAAAATATTACCACATTTCAAGCTCGGCTTCCAGTTTACCCGGATTCAGCTAAGTACCAGTATTTTCCATGGGGCTCCTGAATATCTGACCTCCACAACCCAGTGGATAACCATTTGGCAAGACTGGTGTCAGATTTAGTGGCTTCTGACTACCGTGCCTTACTTGACTTAATGTTCTATGTCCATTATGATGGGGCAGAGGGCGTCCACAGATGTCCTCCATCGCGATCGGTCTTGAGCTTCACGCTTCACGTCATTCCGATGCTCGGCGCTTCTAGCAACACGGTGCGACGCCAGGTTTGATTCCAGTGTTTGAGTATGTGGTTCTTTGTAGAAATTCTTTGTGACTTTACACGTTTCGCACCCGTAAAACAGCACAGATTTGACATTGGACCCGAGATACCGATACCTTGAGTTTATTCCTTCGGGTCAGTTACCACGATTTTCAAACAGGTCTCAGCTGCGCGAAGGTAGCTCGGGCCTTGGCGATCCATGAAGCGATGTCCTCGTCGCTATCTCCAGTCTCTGATTTCCGTATATAATGGTTCTCTGTGGACTACCGTAACGACTGCACAGAGAAACTTATATAAAACGACTGTTAAATATCTTCAAATGACAGCAGGAACCACAGAGAAACTTATATATTCGGACAGCAGGAACCAATAGATGACGTTCTTTCCGTGGCACGGACTATTTTAAGATCATAAAGAAAAGATAGGTAATATATAAACTTATGGATAAATATACCATCATAAAATAGACTAAAATATTGTCGCCTCTGTGCTTGGCGACTCTATGTTCATGCTAGTTAAATGATTTGTAAACGATAATATTGATGGATTGTCCTTAATCTTTTTTCTATTATAATCAAATACCTAATGCGATTACAATTTTTTTTCAAACCATTATTTTATTTGATTAAATTCATTTGTTTTGCTGACCCTGGTTTTGAATCATTGTTATGATTTCTTTTTTTATTTCTGTATTATGGGATGCTATAGACAAGTAAAAATCTATCAACGTTAGTGATTGGTAAAATGTCAAAAAGTATGGGCTTGTCAAGCGTATCGTGATCAAAATGTCACGTGATCATCCCTTACATTTTGGCATTTTGACATTGCCATTGCGGATAGAATGCCACTTTATTTAGAACTGGTCCTTGCGTTTGATTCCTTGGTAGTGCAAAGAGTTGTTTGGGTATTTCCTTTGTTGATTTTACTAATTAGACATTCTTTGTTCAGTTATAAAACTATTCTTCTATTTCAGTTAACTTTTTTCCTCTGAATCAGTTGCCCTGCAGTGGTATAATAATAAGTGATGGGATTATTATTTTAAACGAAATTCTGTTTAATGGCGTCGGGTCATCATGCAGGAAATAGGAAAACTCTATCAAACGAGGAAATAAATAAGGACATAAAATGGTTGGGTATAGATTTTTGAAAAAACCATAAAATAATGACATGGGTAATTATTTCCTGGTCAATTAAAACACCAGTTTCCTTTTTAGTATAACCTTAACGTAAGTGTAAATATGGTGAAGTTTTTTTATTGGAACACACTTCTTACACGTAATAAAATATGGACACTTAAGCTCATCACTGTGAGACTTCTTAACTCAAATTAAGCTTAGATCTGACTATTACCAACGACCGAAAATATACCTTAAAACAATCTGCAGAGTGCGCATTTTTATTTCAGATTTTTTATCCATACTAATATTATAATTGCGAAAGTAACTCTGTCTGTCTATTACCTGTTAGCGCTTAAACTGCTGATTTAGGTGAAATTTGGTATGGAGATAGTTAGAGACCCTGGAAAGGACATAGGATAGCTGTTATCCCGGCAATCATTCTTAACGGGACGGAAAGGGGGATGGAGGTTTGTATAGAAAACCTACAATATTTTGCCGTGATATAAAAATAGGCTAACACATGCTTTAAGATTGAAGTGGAGATGGGCTGGACACATCTCACGCAACCCAGATAAAAGGTGGACAAAAATAACTACACAATGGAAGGGTCCAACATCAGGTAAAAGGAAAGTTGGAAGACCTAATAAACGGTGGGCTGATGATTTAATACAAAGTGCAGGGAAAGACTGGATAAGCAAGAGCAAAGATAGAGAGCTATGGAAAGAGCTGGAGGAGGTCTTTACTCAAAACGAGATTCATATCGTCTAAAATACATAACTAACTTTACTAACGTAAATTAATATAAGTTACTAATATTACTAACAACATTTGCAATGTAAATAAGATATGAAATAAAGAAGGCTTTATTATTATATTATTATTATTATTATAAAAAAAAGTTATATAAAAAAATCAAAAACCCGACTGTGTAAAAAGCAAACTAAAAAGACGTAAACAAGAAGAAAATCATGCTGTGCAGTTGGAGCATACATATTCGCGAGCTGGCGGACCAAACCCAGATGTATCCTCCGACTGCACAGCATGATTTTCTTCTTGTTTACGTCTTTTTAGTTTGCTTTTTAAGCAGTCGGGATTTTAGATTTTTTTAATTAACTTTTTTTATTTACAAATTTTTAGTTATTTTTTTTTAGAATTAGGTACATTTAAACAAATAAGTGTTATATATTTTTGAAATTGCCTCTTAAAACCCTTTATTTCGATACCCCACACGATGGGTTTGGAAGAAAAAAAAAATATTGCCCCACAAAATGGCGCCCAAAATCCGCCATTTCTGTTTTTCCAATTTTATTGTAGCCAGTGACACTCGCAGGATTAAGACGAATCGATTGACGTAAGAATCATCAAAATCGGCCAACGCGTTTGGTCTCTAGAACGCCACATAGGAACATACATACATACATAGACTGATAAACACATTACCCTCATTCGGCAGTCGGGTAAAAATAGGCTATTCAAAGTAATAAATCTACGTAGACGAAGTCACGGGCAACAGCTAGTAGTCCTTATTGTGCACATTTTAAGCATAATTACAACACTACTTAACAAAAACATTAACATTAGAAGCGGGATATTTACCATGTTTACTGTTTGTTGCGAGTTTCCAATATTTCGGTACTGTTGCAAGCACCATGATCACGGATAAACTGACCGTGACCGTTATCCTTGATCATGGTGCTTGCAACAGTACCGAAATATCGGAAACTCGAAACAAACAGAAAACATTGTAAATATCCTGCTTCTATTGTAATGTTAGTGTTAGTGACCATGACAGTTTAAAAAATTATACTACTTAACAAATATCAACACACATGAGATGTTATCTTAGGTATACAATATATATAATAAGACCGTAAAAGAACAACTACACCCAAAAAACTTGATAAACATTAATGACATGTATTAATGATGTTGGGTTCTCGATAAATATGTATAAATTTTATGATCGAAGGGTTTCAGTCGACTTTGAGGTGCTGATTGTAATAATTCCCACTCAAAATAAACAAGAAGCATGCTGGATTCCTTGTTTATTTATAAAGTTAGACAAGATGATAGGGCTGTCACTACATCACGACGTGAATATTTTATGAAAAATTACTAGTGTCGTGAAAAATAAGGTCTGATACTTATCTGTGACTTACGTCGCTATGCATTTATTTGTATGCATCATTCTAGAGTTCTGTCAAAACCAATTATTTTCTCACTTTCCAAATTATTTTAAAGCTCTTGATTTGTATTTGGCGAATCCGAAGATGATTATGAAATTCAACTTTAACATGACAACTTGTTAAATACGTGTAGGAAAGTGACAATTTCTTTACTGAAATTCATATCAGAAACTGGGGGGTGTTACTTTTTTTTATTTTTATTTGTGATGGGTTTGCTCTTGACTCTAGTCTAGTTCAGAGGTGACAGAGACAGAGTCGACGATGGACTGAGCTTACCCAGAAGAAGCCTGTTCACTCTAACTTTGAAGAGATTCGGGTTGAAGGCGCTCGGAAACACGGACGCAGGTAGTGAGTTCCATTCATTCGCTGTGCGCATTATGAAGAATGTTTGGAAGCGCTTGGTGCGAATTGGTGGAATGGCAACAAGGTAGGGATGGTAACTTGCAGTGCGTCTAGATGTCCGATGGTAGAAGGGGGCTGGTGGGATGAGGTCGTGGAGTTTTTGAGCACACTCACCGAAGTACAGTCCGATGAGGCATCTGTAAGCGAGTATTATATTATCTGTGTCACGTGCACGTGCATACGTATTTACCTGTTTTGTTTGAAGTGAGAATAGTGTGTAGATAAAAAAAAAACTAGTTTCAATTTTTCAGAACAAATCGGCAATTTAATTCTTTAACCCCTAATATTTACATAAAAGTTCAACAAAGCACTTACTGTACCTGTACATTTATTTCATACAGATTTTGGCATTCAATTTGGCAATTTATTATCAAAGCCACGACGTGGCAACCCTACATTCCTGTTAACCGCTAAACACTGTTAAATGTTTGAAGGGAACCCTCTTCAACAGGGACCCCAACATGATAAATTTTAAAAGATTTTTCAAACACATTAATAATGATTAATCTCAGGGGCAGTCGGCCAAGTGGCTGGGATTACGAGGTCTTAAGTAAATATTTGAAAATGAATGTAATTTGTTATTTATAGAGATTCTATCACTGATTATAAAGAAAAAAAAGATACAAACAACCTCACACGTTTCGTAACAATTTGACAGTACAAATATAGCAGCAGTAAGGGTAGTTTTTTTTAAGCAAAAACCCTTGTTTATTATACCCTATGCAAAAACCTATCATCATCATCAGCCTATTAATGTTCGCACTGCTGGGACACAGAACTTCTCTCTGTGAGAGCGATTGGGCCGTAATTCAAACGCGGGCCCAGTGTAGGTTGGTAGATGTCACATGTCTTCGAATTTTTGTTTCTAGGACATGCCGTTTTCCTCACGATGTTTTCCTTCAACGTTTTTGAGAGCAGTGGTGATGAAATAATTTATACAAAGTAAAGCGCCTGCCTGGGTTCGAACGCACGATCTACAACTTGCAAGTGCAGCCAATACCACAAAAACTTATAATATGATTAAATTATAAAACAATTGAAGTGACAAACAACTTGAAAGAATTTAAACTATATAGTCAAATTAAATTAGCTAACGAAACTTCGACGTGATGGGTATCCATGTCTAATTAGAGCAAATAAAATTCTGATTCTGATTGTCCATTTGACAACTTTGACACAAAACTTTTTTTAAGTAGATAGACGTATAGGTCGATTCAAGCCTCGCGGTTCGCCATTAGGATGGAGTCCACCTGTTTTATCAACTGATGCATATTTATCGTCATATTTAAGATATCTACACCCATCATGTCTACGAAGTTTCTCTAGCTAATTAAATTCGAACACGTACATCTAAAAACATACCGAAAATTTACGCATCAAATCATAAGCAAAACTAATTTAAATAATAAACAGCCTTATAAAATTACAACTTGTACTTTAAAGTTTAAATTTGTAGCTAAGTGCATGAGGAGTGATAGGTTCTTCAGCTTCCAGCTGACCTAGTTCTGGAAGCGTTGGGCTGAGACGATGTATAGCACCACTTACTTAGTATAAATTGCTACCAGTGACCAGGTACTTACGTATACTGGTACTTACGACTTGAACGGTGCATCTTTCAGGATTCGTTCATGAAGTTATTATCATTTTATATCTTGTTTATCACACACCTGTGCCTGGGGATTGTGGTTAAGTTATAACAGTTTATTTATTTATTATATTCATTACTGTACACCACAAAAAGTTATACATTTTGATCGAACATTGGTCTGTGGATGGGTAACCATCAATTTTAACCTCCGTGCAATTTTGTGTATTTGTGTATCTATCTGTTGCATTATAGCTCCTAAACGGATGAAACGATTTTGATTTCTTTTATTTTTTTGGTGAAAGATGTTTTTATCGAGAGTGTTCTTAGCTATATTTAACGAAAACCGGTTCAGCCGTTCTAAAGTTCTGTTTGAATCGGGCTGTTTTCGCAAGATATCGTGTCATAATTACGTGTGCAACAGATTTATCTTTCACATATTTAAAGAGTTGAGACATTCAGCTGACCCTGCAACTTTGTCATTGGTCTACCAGTGTCTATGTGCATCAATAATTACTTACTATATTACAGTATGGGAAGGCACTTATAAAAATCTTCTAATTCAAATTGAACATGCTCAAAGGGCGATTCTAAAAGTTATGCAATTTAAGCGTACAGATTATCCAACCGCCCTGCTGTATTCTGAAACCCAAGTCCTCACTGTGCGACAACTCTTCATTTTGCGTGTAGTCTTACGCCGTCACTTCACCCTACCTCTAAAGTCAAACATCCTTCTAAGGCGTCGAGGTCGTCTGATCTGTGACACCGGCCAATGCCGTTCCGCATTCGCTAGCCGCCATTACTTAGTTCTAAGCGCTCGTCTTTATAATAAAGTACATTGGCTAATTGATATTTACACGTTGACCAAGTTTGCGCTGAAAGCAAAGCTAACAAATTGGTTGCAGAATTTGTCTTACGGCGATGCGGAGGATGTTCTTGCCGTCGCCTCATGAGTGCCTGAGGAAGGTACTCAGGGGGGGATCGTCGGAGTATCGTTCATATCGATTGTAGGACTTCGACGTTTAAGTGTACCTTTCTTTTGTATATATTGTAAGTAGTTAGTTTTAATATAATTTGTATAGTTTACTTTTATTTCCTAAATAAATACCCATAAAGTGGAAAAAAAATGAGCAGATTGTTTGTCTCATTGGTTTTGGTGGTAGTGGACTTGGAAACTATACCTGCAATTATGCAAATATCAAGATACGAGTAATCATCAACAATATGTTGTATGTTAACAAATACAATATCATTATGAAAATTATTGAGTCACTAACATTTAAGTTTTAATATTCAATGGTTATGAGGAACTTTGACTCCTGATATTCAAGTATATTTTTACTAAGTTCAGGAGCCAGCTGTTCAACCTGATTCTGACCACCTTTTGTACAAATGTTTAGTGTATAATCAAACTTGTGTTACTGTTTTGTACAATAAATTCATTCCTGCCGGAATCTACAATCCTTGAGGAATGAACACAAGTTGATTTGCAAGAGCGAATGACGGTATTAGTGACTTCAACTGTTTTATTTTATCCCGTTGCGTCTCCGTACAGTTTGTACAACAACCGGGCGAGCACGGCCTATTGTGACAGGCTTGAGTCACACATTTTTATCACAGTTTGGGAACAAAAACCGTATAATACCTGTGACTGCGCCGGTAGTCTAGTGTTTCTAGAGTGGCCGTTAAACGAGGGGAATCGTGTTTGATTCCCAGATAGAGCAAAGTTCTAGGTTATCCATTCAGGTTGAACAGATTTAAAAAAAAAAAGTTGATGGCTTTGTGATACTCTTATGCACGAAAAACCATCGGTCATACTTTCGATCTCTTTGACGAAAGCGTCAATAGTGCCGCAAGTATCATAATCTTCTGTGCAGTTGGCTAGTCTTTGTTGAGATGGAATGAAACACCTGTAGCTGTGGAAACGGTAGGTATAGGGCAGTCTTCTTATTTTTGAATCGATGGCACATATAATCAGATTGTCTGGGCCCAGTAGGTATCTATAGGGCAGTGAAACCAATTTACTAGCAAACTGAGCACAAAATATGCGTTGCCTTAGTAGGTGCTAGTGTCCTAAAACTTGTATACTGTTTAAAAACTTGTATACTGTACCTATAAACTGAATTAACACAATTCACTTACCTACTCAATATTGAATATCAACATGTGCAGGTGGTAGATAAAAAACAATAAGCATTTAGATATCAATGTTCTTAAAATATTATCGGAGTGAGTTGTTTTGAGTAGTCAGCTGTGCCCAATGATAACGAAAAAAAACCCCGCCATATTTTTATTTGTTGCTACATAATTTATCTAGAAGTAGACACGCTTCGATCGACAATCTATAGAACACGTAATTATGACACGATATCTTGCGAAAACACCCCGATTCAAAAAGTAAAACGTCCATAACTGTTGAACAGCTGAACCGATTTTAATAAAATATAGCTAAGAATACTCGTGATAAATTCACTTTTTAAACAAAAAAAAAGCTAAATTAAAATTCGTTTATCCGTTTAAGAGCTACTCGTATGATGCTACAGACGGATATCTACACATATACACAAACACAAATCAAACTTATAACACCCCTCTTTTTCCGTCGGGGCTTAAACATAAAAACGTGATGCACAGTATTTCTTTCTATTTACGGGGAAATTCGCAAAGATAACATACAACATGGTCAATACAACTGTGCACATCGACTGTCATCGACCCCACTACCGGCTACCCGCGCGGCGCCCCGCGCTCGCCTCATGCGCCAATAGTGAGAGCCGAATGTCAGAGTAACGTGAAAGCGCCAAGTGCACTTTTATTTTGATCGAATAGTATCAATGAATTTTCCAACAAATAGGTAAGCACGTAAAACCTTCAGTAGGATTCTATTGGAAATTAAATTCTATATTTGACCTCAATTCTATATTTTAACCCCCGACGGAAAAAGAGGGGTGTTATAAGTTTGATGTGTATCTGTGTGTTTGTGTATTTGTATATATGTGTATTTTTATATCTGTCTGTGGCACCATAGCTTCTAAACCGATGAAGAGATATATGTTTTTGTTTAAAAGGTGACTTTGTCGAGTGTTCTTAGGTATTTTTGATGTAAATCGGTTCAGCCGTTCAAAAGTTATGGGCGTTTTACTGCTTGAATCGGGGTGTTTCCGCAAGATATCGTGATCAATATAGATTGTCGATCGAAGCGTGTCTACTACTAGATAAATGTATGTACTTTAAAATAAATGAAACAATAAAAATATTATATATATAGGGGTTTTTGGTTTTTTATATTTTACTAGCTGTCCCACGCGGCTTCGCTCCCGTCAACTGGCTACCTACCTACCCAACCCTACATACATGAAATTTTAACCGCTTACGCAGCGCACGCAACGGAAACTCTCAAAAAGGAATAATTTTGCCCGTTTTTGCAACATTTTTCATTTATGCTCCGCTCCTATTGGTCGTAGCGTGATGTTATATAGCCTATAACCTTCCTCGATAAATGGACTATCCAACACAAAAATAATTTTTCAATTCGAGCCAGTAGTTCCTGAGATTAGCGCGTTCAAACAAACAAACAAACAAACAAACTCTTCAGCTTTATAATATTAGTATAGATTTGTTTCTATTGTAAAGCAAAGCTTGGTTGCTTTTTTATTCTGTAAGGATATTCCCATGGGATCATTTGTGCCTTGATTTCATTATATGGATAGGTTTTCAGTGTGATAGGTAACGGTACGACATGCCGTTGACATTAATGACTATTTTCAAGAGGTTTAAAACCGTATTTGACAGTGTAATTTTCTGCTCATATCCGTAGATTTATCAGCACTTATTAGGAAAGTATACTGACTTGATAAAGGAAATCATTTCAAAACTGTCAAAGTTATAAACGACTCGCTAGTACAGCTACAAACTTCAGATCAGTTTACCATCACAAAGTACGTAGTAGTAGTTAGCTAAGTATCTCAGTTTCCTTGAATACGCAAATGACTTGGAGTTCCTTGAGGTAGCCTATCTATACCTACTAAAACAGCAATTTGCGTATTGATTAGAGATATTGCACGATGAATAGATAATGTACAAACGTTAGGTATCGACTTGGAAGCGGGCTTTGAATAGTCCAACAAGCTTTTGTGTTTAACTTTTATTAGTAGACGTATCTTCTGTGTAGGTAAACCGAAGAGTTTGTGTTTCCTAATAGCTTCAACCTGGGGTATCTTTAAGTCAAGATTGAGTAGGTACGTCTAGACAAGTGTGCTCCATCGTCGACCACACCATGGCTTACCATAAGGTGAGATAGTGATCAAACGCAAGCCTATCAATTGTAAAAAACCGGCCAAGTGCGAGTCGGACTCGCACACGAAGGGTTCCGTACCATTATCGCAAAAAACGGCACCAAAATGTCGTTTGTTGTATGGGAGCCCCACTTAAATATTTATTTTATTCTGTTTTTAGTATTTGTTGTTATAGCGGCAACAGAAATACATTATCTGTGAAAATATTAACTGTCTAGCTATCACGGTTCATGAGATACAGCCTGGTGACAGACAGACGGACCGCGAAGTCTCAGTAATAGGGTCCCGTTTTTACCCTTTGGGTACGGAACCCTAAAAAGACTTACTACTGAATTCACAGGGTACCTGACGGATTTTAGGCGGTGGTGAGGTGACAAGGATAAGGGCCTCGTAACTAAGTAGTTCCTTGATGGGTAACCATCTTTACATAGTCGTTTTAACCCCCGACTTGTTTGCCTGTCTTTGGCACCATAGCTCGTAAACGGATGAACCGATTTTGATTTAGTTTGTTTAAGTTTGAATGGTGACGTTATCAAGAGTATTCTTAGCTATGTTTGATGAATCGGTTCAGCCGTTCAAAAGTTTACATTGTTTGAATCGGGGTATTTTAGTAAGATATCGTGTCATAATTACGTGTTAGATAGATTGTTGATCGAAGCGACAAACTATCGAACTAACTATAACTAACATACTAACTATACTTCTACATAAATTATGTAGTTTAAAAAGTATGAAATAAAAATATGTCGGCGGTTTTTTAAATGTTTAAATTTTACTTCTGTGCCAGTTGCTTTTCATAATAGATGTTAGACAGTAGATAGTACACAAGTGGTGCGTAGCCAAAAAAACTGAAACTAGTTTTGAAAAGAGGTATCATGGTACCTAGTAACTGGGTTGCCGAGGTCCACAGGCAGTCCTTGTAAGATATTTAATTAATATTTGCGTCTGGTTAGACTAAAAGTCGACTTCATCATGGTTGGGTTAAGTCACTAAGGTAATAATAAACCAGAATATAATTACTTACATTATTTAGTTTGCGTAATTCACTTTCACCTTTGGTTAGGAGCTCGTGGCTAAATAATAACAGCCGCACGGGTCGATCTTCAAGGATAAGCGACTCTTGACGAGGTCGGTCCGTGGATGGGTGACCATTTCAACATACCGAGTTTCCTCCGTGCCTCGGAAAGCACGTTAAGCCGTTGGTCCCGGCTGTCATTTGAAGTTCTTTGACAGTCGTTACGGGTAGTCTGAAGCCTGAGATCTGACACCAGTCTTGCCAAGGGATATCGTGTTACCCAGTTACTGGTTGTGGAGGTCAGATAGGCAGTCGCTCCATGTAAAACACTGGTACTCAGCTGAATCCGGTAAAACTGGAAGCCGACCCCAAGAATAATTGGGTAAAGGCTAGGCAGATAATAAAAATTCACTTTCACCTTTGTTCAATTTCATACATCAAATTGAGTACTAATTAATTTTATTTTTGTAATAATGAGTGACAAAATCTATGCATTTAATATTAAAATATTATAATTAATATGACATGTGAATAGATCTTATGAACAGATTGCTTAGATTGAATGGTCTCAAACTTTATTCGAAATAATACCTGTTTCTTGCCACATTCAAACAAAAACAGAACACACTATAATTAAACATTTTTTGATACTGTTAAACGACCGCACAAAAATATACTTCGCCATATCAATGATAAAAGCTAACTGATGCTCATAACAGATTGATAAAGTAAAATCAATAATTTTAGTTGCCTAGTTACCACCCAAACAACTGCAATAATAACTTGCCGGACTCACTAGGGTTGCTACTATATTGATTCTGAATTTTAAAAAGGCAGGGCACATTGCACGCAGAACGGATGGCCGAAGGGGCAGAAAGGTTCTGGAGAGGCGACCGCGAACAGGATGATTTTGCATTGGAAGGCCTCCCACCAGGTGGACCGATGACCTGGTGAAAGTTGCGGGGATCCGCTGGATGCTAGACGCACGGGACCGATCAGGCTCGGAGGAGACCTATTTAGTAGTGAATACTGCATCAAAATTCGTTGCGCAGTTTAGAAAACATAAACGGAGAAGCAGACAGAGGTGACATCGGCTGGTTTACTATTTAATAGAGTTATTGTGAGACGTCTAACAAATTATAGTGTCTCTGATTGTACTGTTAATCAATTTTGTTAAGTAATTGCTCGACTAATTACTGTTGGCCATATATTGTTCTTATTTGATACGTTTATATTGCTTTGAATTATGATTTATTTGAGGTCAATGTGGTGAAACTAAGCCTGGTCCCTGTGCTCAGCAGTTAACGTCTTTTGTCTGATAAGATGATGATATTTTTATTAAAATACTGATGTTCAGTGGCATCCCCTTAGACTGGACTAGAAGACCTGGGTGACCTAGGACTCTTATAACAATACATATATGTACTAAATATCCACGTTTGCAAACCAATAAATGATTTGATTTTATGATTGATAGAGAAAAGGCTACGCTCATGATAACGTCCTTTTGACGACTATAATTACAACTAGTGTAGGCTTAAGAAATAATGGTAAAAGTATTTATTGGCCAACTATACTTTTTCATCATAACACGCGTATACTGTCTCCCAAAACTACCGCCCAACAAAAACCTCCTCTAAAAACTCCAATAATAAAAAAATCACTTAGCCCATAACTCAAATGATCACCAACTGAACTATAAGTTGGCGAAAATGAGCGTAACAAACATCTACCCACAAACAGCACTCGGACATAAGCACTGCAATAAAAATTATATACGTGGCCATTTAGAGATGAAACTGTGCATTCCTGGCTAAAGGCCAATACAATTATATAGTCGGTAAGTGGACTAGGCTAAACAGACCTTGTATTATCCCTGAAGTATGAAGTTTGTATTTTAAAGGATTAAATAAAAATAAGCGTTATTTTTTTGTTTTTTATAAGTATCAACACTTATTTTTTATGTGGTCTATATTTTGATTAATGTTCTTCTTCTTAGCGAGTTGATGACAAATGCAGTTTTTTAATAAGAGGTTTGCCCCAGTATTTAGCTACGGTGAAACCATTCGCTGACACAGCCATAAGGCCCTAATATGGCATGTACGGTCAACATGATAAATTCATGACCCACCGACATTCTAATAAGATAAGGTTTTGCTTAAAATGTATATTTCCTTAACAAACTTGCTACCGATTCAATAAGACAGCGACAATTAGTTTACCCTTACTTTCTGTAATTTTAATGACATGCCAATATTTTAATATGTACTTGACGTTTTATTATTTGGCATTTTTAATATCGCTCTGTACTTCTTTCTATAAGCAAACAATGCTGGATGATAGTTAATACCAAATTCAAAACATAATTTATGCTACATTACAAAAAATGATTTATAATCTACTGCAATTAACACAACGGTTAAAATTGCACGACCCTCTTGCCCGTATAGACACAGTATTTATATTTTTTGAAACGTCCTAAGTGCACCATAAGTCTTATATTATTAAGAAAAACTTAAATGTTTTGAAGTTTTCAAACGTATTATGGGCTGAAATCGTCATGAATCAACTTGCTTGAATGTACCTACAGGTGACCAGGTGCGGTATTTGGCGAAAAAACGATCACCGGTGCGCCGCCGCTTGCGAACTTTGTGGTCATGGTGTGCTTTTCTCCCTTAACCTTTTATATTACAACTGTGCATTTTTCTAGACTGAAAATTCTTTTCTCATTTAGTGATAGGTATAGCTTTCTGTGCGTGAAAGAATTTTCCTAATCAAATCAGATTTTTCAGAGCCAAATTAATAAACGTAACAAACAATTGTATCTTTTTTTCTGGGCGAAAAACAAAGTAATTTTCCGTTTTTATCCAACAACAAAACTTGCTACAATCCTTGTATTTTTTTCACTCCAAAAACACCAACCGATCTGATATGGACTTAGTTTCCTCCTGATTTTCATAATGCCTCCCGTTCTGCCCTATCCGAAGCGATAAATACAGACCTACAGTAAGATTATATTGGCCTCAAGCCAATTTTAATTTCGCATAGAGTGTTGCACGTATATTTGGACGAGATATTGCCATGTTCACTTGTAAATATTCACGTTTGAGTTCAATTTTGCTCTTTATATCAGAGATTATGCAGGGAAATTGAGAATGTTAAGAAATTGGAGTAGGGTGTGTGGAGGTGAATGTGTTTTTTATTCGGTCGGGTTACGTAGATCGGGAATATAAATTGTGAGTGCATTCAGAATAGGAACGTTGGCTCTTCCACTTTTGGGATGAAAAGAACTCTCTAATATCTAGGCTGACGTGGGAATGGAGTGGGCTTGCGCGAGGATTAACTGTTTTATATTCTTTCTATGGCTGGATCGCGTGGAAATAGTTTATGATTTACCTTTTTAGGGTTCCGTACCCAAAGGGTAAAAATGGGACCCTATTACTAAGGCTACGCGATACGTCTGTCTGTCTGTCTGTCCGTCTGTCACCAGGCTGTATCTCATGAACCGTGATAGCTAGACATTTGAAATTTTCACAGATGATGTATTTATGTGGCCGCTATAACAACAAATACTAAAAACAGAATAAAATAAATATTTAAGTGGGGCTCCCATACAACAAACGAAATTTTCGTGCCGTTTTTTGCGATAATGGTACGGAACCCTTCGTGCGCGAGTCGGACTCGCACTTAACCGGTTTTTTAAATAAATCCCTTCATTTTAGGATTAATAGCTTATTGTTATAAGTGATGCATTTGTTTTATAGACTGTAAGCTTGCATCTACGACATTCCTGCAGTGATTATCTTCCTTAGGTTCACGTCCATTTTCAGTAAATTGACAGTGTATTTATCTGAATTGACGGTACAATTATGTACGCACTGGAAAACTGGCATCTTCGTCAACAAGTAATAAACATACACAAAATGTGAGCCCGATGGAATTTTATATCGGCATAAATGATGCAGTACCATACATTCTGTCAACCCTTCAGAGGATACATTTTCAAAAATTCTTTATTAGCGTGATCGTAGTAATGTGCGTTACGAATTTATCATTCATTGTTTGAGTTAAAAAAAAATGTGGCAAGCACGGTCAGTTGTTCGGTAGACAAAACGGTGTCTTCATCTATAAGCAGCTTAAGATGGTGATTATAATCGTTACCGCAACTAGCTAAACTGCTTGAAAATTCAAGACGTGAGCAGTCGTATTTCATAATGTGTTTTAGTATTCTAATGGTTTACGTATTCAAAAGAAAATGGACGTACTAATCACTAGTAATATAGTTATTGTTTTGATGAATGTGACGAACTTGGTCTAATTTTTAAAGAATTTGCGACGTAGTCTGGTTTTGTATCTGTGGTATGTAAGTTATTAGTTTTAATCGATTTCCTTCTTTACTAGATGCGCAAAACTAAACTCTATGCGCTGCAGCAAAAAATAATAGGTAAAGAACAAACGTCAAAAGGTTATAAAACGAAACCTTACAAAGCAAAATGGTTACTTTTGTAGCACTTTTTAATTTATTATCATAAATAATAGTTCCAAATTCCAGGCTTTCGAAAATGCTTTTTAATGTCGGCTATTGATTTTTGTTTTAATAATAACAATTTTTTTGTTTAAAAATTCTAATATTTATTTAAAATAAAGAAATGAATTAGAAAATAATAATTAAAATGTTTGACATATTAGTGCTTGTGTGTATTTCGTTGTGGTATGAAATAAAAACCTCCTCATGATATTTTTGATTAGAGTTAGTGACAGCAAAAAGACACAGTAAAAATTATGGTTTGTTCACATTTTAATTTTTTGCTCCAGTGAATAGAATGTAGGACAGTAAGACATCACTAAAATGTCGTACTACGTACTAGTATTATATTTGAAATATAATTCACAGTAAATCATTCCTCCAATTCATGTAGGTACGACATAATTTTGAATGGCAAATCAAATTTTCACCAAAAACAAAGCTATAAATCTTTATTTGCGGCGTTAACCAACTACTATTCCTACTAGGTGTAAAGGCCATCATCCACGGGTTTCTATGCTATGTAGAATGTATGTCGAGAGATTTTGGCTTCAGCTCCTTCTGCGCATGCGGCTTCCCTGGTAACTCTTAAACGGCGCAAATATGTGGATGTCTCTAACTATTCTCAATCTCATTTTTTATTTTTTTTCCTTCTTTTAATTAGACTTTTTACAATGTATTCAATAATCTTTATAGCCCTTTGCTAAGAATAGTTACAGCACTGATAACAACATTTGTGCCACATGTTAAATTTAGTCTTGATATATATTTTTTTTTTTTTTGTGTATATTCTTTTACCGATTGTTTTGTGAATGTGTGAACATTGTAGGCCTTCTAGATTTCTAGAAGCTTGTTTACATTTGTTAACTCTTTATCTCGTTTATACAAACTTTTTTTTTCTTACTACTTATTGTCGGGCCTACGTTGTCCCCCCATATCTAAGCACTAATGCTGTAACATGGAAATATTGTAAAAACAAACTTTTCAAAAGGATAACCATGGAGTTTCGTGCCGGTTCTACTCCAACTACTGTTCTTTCTACAGGAAACGACCAACCCGAACCGGGCACCTTTTGTCGACGTTTTATAAGTGCCCATGTAGGCCTATGTGAAATAAAAAACATTTGATTTTAATTTTGATTTTAGAGGTTTGCTACGTTAGGTGCGCGGTTCATTTGTTTGCCACGTTAGCTGCGGGATTAATTTCTTTGCCAGTCACGAATGTCATGCGTAGCATGGCCGTAAGCTCTAAGCAAGCTATAAAATATAATGGCTTCTTCTAACAGAATGATGATATTCTATTTTATTTTATTGAGCAGAAAGTCAAAATTTTAAAGTGTGGACACGTGACATTTCGATAGCCCATAAAAATCCCTCACATTGAAATTTTCGGTCTTATTATTATAGAATGTCACTTTTGTCTTGAGCCTCGGTTTTTAATTTAAGAATTTTAAGTTGAATATTTCTCAAACTCTACTGAAAATCTTTAGGTATCTAATGTATGGTTTGACATATTCCTATCTCAAAATACCTACTCAGTTCAGAAACCGGCACTCGGTTTACCATAATCGCAGCGCGATTCATTCGTTTGCCAGTTACGCATTTTTGTGTATAGCGTGGCCGTGGATCGCGTGGATGATTCAATCAAGGCGAAGATTTTGTTTTTTTTTTTTCATTTTCATAAAGTTGGTTGCAATTAATAGATGTGTTGATTTTACACTGTTGTAGTAGGAGTGCAGCAGAGAGACAAATTTTTATAATTTTCTAATCGGTTCACTAATGTTAACGTTGTTTACTTACTTATAGCACGGGGTCTCATTGCTAAGAAAGAAAATTTGGTTCAATTAAATCTCACTAGATGGCGCGACATGTACACACAATTCAATATGCACCTTTTGTCGACGTTTTATAAGTGCCTATGTGACCTATGTGAAATAAAAAACATTTGATTTTGATTTTGAATAGAATTGTGTGTAAAATTAACATTTTCTGGAATTGAAATAAAAAATTGTATGTTCTTGTTTAATCAACTCTTCTAAGTACAAAATTAAGGAATATTGGGCTCTTTAATTCACAATTCAAAGATTATTTGAACGGATCATTTAAAATTGATGCCAATAGATGGCGCATTTTTTTAATTTCTGAGGCATTCCACTCGATTGTTAAAATTTGCAAACACATTTTGGTGCAAAAAAAAAACTGTAAAAACGAGCAAAAAATTACTATAAAACGAACCGTCACTGTATTTAATGAAAAAAATATTCACGAACCTAGTAAACCCTTTTATATGCAAGTCGCTGCTAACACAATCTATTGCCGTGAAACGGGATCGAACGCGATTGATGTACTTACAAAAATAACAAGATTAATCAGATGAAAAGCGCTAGATACGTCGGCACGGTTTCTTTGTATGGGATGAAGCATCTGAATGCTAGTATTATATTATCTGTGCTTATAGGTAACCTGCATCATTTTATTTCTGGGCAAAGACCTCAACCAAATATCTCCAGCTTTATAGGTCTGGATATAATGTAGATTACTGATCGTTTGTTTTATCCTTTCCGTACCTTCATCTTCTACAGGCTCTAGACCCAACAGAAGATGGTCGGTCGACGCATCTTCGAAGAATTGGTAATTTTATTTCATTCTCTATTTGTGTGCCAAAGTGCTCTTAAAATTTAAAGTTAAAACACAGCATATTATTATTTAGCAGGTTCATAGTACAGCCACATATTGTCTGCTGTATTGTTTTAACTATTGTTTCCGCGAATGGGTCTGTGAACCTGGTAATTATCAGAAATAAAGAACAATTATTATGATGCATATTCATGTTTGCATATATTAATCAAATAATGATCAGATATTCTTTGCAAAATGCAAAAAATCATGACATATTTATGAAGATTTTCATCATATTCTTAATATCTTACAACCTTGACGAGGTCATGAATAAAATAAGAATATATAATAACGGAATAACATTAAGCATCACAATTGAATAATAAACTATAGTCTCTGTAAAATCTCAAGAAAATGTATTTGATCTAAGTGCTGCTATAAAATTGAATCACTGTATTTCTATCTCAGCGACCATGACGTAATTTCAAAGACTACATTCAGACGTCATAAAACTCAATCAATATAACCATTAATACATTTGTCGAGTCGGCAATCTATTTTATTGGCGACAATTCAAACAATTTCTATCTTTCTTCAGACGAGTTTGAGTTTAAAATGCCTTAGCAAGCCAATTTAATAAGATTGATTGTTCTTGAGTAAGTTCAATCAAAATTACGCAAAATAGAGAACTGTTCTATTTCCTGGTAGATAAAATGAATGTAAGAAAAACAAATTAGTATAAAAACAAAAAACCCGACTGCTAAAGAGTAATTAAATGAATAATATTTCATGTATAAATTATATCTAGTACTTGGTTTTCTCTTTTCAGTTAATTACCCTTTAGTAGTCGGGTTTATTGTTTTTATAATATTTTGTTTTATTTCAGATTTTTTTAGTTTTAGTAATGGACGTTCTCCAAATAAGTTATGTGATAAAAGATTATTTATTTTGCTATCAAAGTTACGCTTAACTTGAATTTGTGCCAAAATAGGAACATAAAAGTGTTACAATATATATATTTTTGCCTATTTAGTAGCTTTCATTTGATATATATTTTTAAGACAACGAAAATTGTATCGTCCCTTCTTTTACGCGGGGCACTATTTAAAAAAAATATATATCGTATGTCACTCCCACAATTGAGACAAATCCAACGAAAACTCATATCCATCAAGCCGTTTGGGCTGTAGAGCGTCCTATAGAAATGGACATACATACATATGCTCGAAAAAGATTACGCTCGTGATAGGTTGTCTGATAGATATCGCTGTCAGCGATAAGACCGCCTTTGTACCCGTATAAATAATTTTTTCTTGTAAATGTGTATAATTTTATGGTGTACAATAAAGTATATTCTATTCTATTCTACCCTCCCGCAGACGGGTAAAAATAAAGTAGGCGTCTTACTATTTAGTTAATAAAATTGAGTATATTGGTTGACTACAATTTATTTCAGGTTTCTTTTGTTTCTTGTTACCTATACATATCTTCTTCTAAGTAAGTACAGTAAGTAAGTAAATACTAAAATCAGTGTAGGGCCCCGAACGGGCATCTATTATGTGTTTTTTCTTTTGTAAATAGTTTTCATCCAATTTCGTATTCGTTATCTGCCTAAAATATAACATTGGTGTTCAGTGAAATAAATCGAGACAAGATAAAATTACAAATTTAAAATAACCCCGATTTTAATTTTTATTCATTATTCATGCTTTTTAATGTAGTTTAATATAATATATAATATATATATAATTTTATAATATACCTAGTAGCAGACACTATTCAATCGATAATCTATCGATACACGTTATAATGACACGATATCTTGCGAAAAAATCTGGATTCAAAGAGTAAAATGCGAATAACTTTTGAACGGCTAAACCGATTTTATTCAAACATAGCTAAGAACACTCTCGACAAAGTCACCTTTCAAACAAAATAAAACTAAATCAAAATCGGTTTATCCGTTTAGGCGATATGATGCCACAGACAGACACACAGATACACAGCAACACACGTAAAACTTATAACACACCCCTATTTCCTTCAGGGGTTAAAAATGGATGGTTTTGCAATCATCTGCATCTATTATTCTTTTCCTAACTTATAAACACTTGAAGAACTAACAATAAATATGCCTTCACATCCTACAATATCAATAAACCAAATCATAACCCCAATTAAACTTCGGACCGACAGCTCTTCATAAACTTAGAACACAGTATCACCGCAGCAGGTCCGATTCACACTCCGAGAGTCACATAAACCATTTAAAGACGAGTTACGACATTGCTTCGTAGCTCAGCAGTGGCTAAATATCGGCCAGGGCTTCATAGAGCGCAGTGCTGGCCATACATCCTCGTTTGTACTCTAAAGGATACCTGTAATTTCTCACTGCTGGACCTATTAGTTTGTGCACTCGGTTTTGAAAACGCTGTATTTTTTTAAGTACTGATTTAAAGTATGAAGACTATATTATTACTGTCGAAGTTAGATATGTATTGTTTTAGGAATGACAGGAGGAATTTAGAAGCAAAAAACATAATTTTTCTTCTTACAATTAACTTAAGAGCAGTTAGAAGTTATTGAATAACTAATTAACTGAACTGAAGTCTCAGTAAACGGAAACCATACCAATATAATTAATTTTCATTAGAATATTCACAAAAAACATTTAATGCAAAAATTCATTAGTCACATAGCGTGCCTTACATTTTTTTTTCATTGAATCAGGAACACCTATTGAAGGAAACAAAGAAACTTATTTAAAAATAAAATGCGCGTCATGCTAGTTTGTTATCGCATCACTGGATTTATAAAAGGCACAGTTCCTTCTGTGCCAAGAGGCAGCAAAGATAGACATGAAAATAGTGACGGAATAAGTTTTAACTCTGTTTCCCCTTTAATTAGACGGAACATCAATGTGTATGAATGCACTCTTTAGGAATTAGGGCAATGATTATACAGCGTTTCTAGGGTTGTGTGCCCGAAGCCATATAAAGTCAGGCTGTAGCTTTATACCAGTGATCGGAATATGTAGAGCTAATGTACCTAAAGTTCAAAGAACAGAGACAAAAAGTGGAGACTGCCTCACGACCAAAAATTATATCGGAATATTTTTTCCGAGTTTCGGAACATTGCTTAAGTACAACCAAAATTATTTATAAGATGAATATAATAAAACCACTTGAACGAAGTTCTTCAGATCAGTATCTCTGTATAGCAGTGATCGGTATTTATAGAGCTAATGTACCTAAAGTTCAAAGAACAGAGACAAAAAGTGGAGACTGCATTACGACATTTTTTTATAGGACTATTTTTTCCGAGTTTCGGAACATTACTTAAATAAAATTAATAAAGTAAAACAACTATCGAATTCAATTCCTGTTTTCGTTTAAAAAAATAAGGGTATGCACAATTTTCAATGTTTTCAAAAAATTAAGGTAATCTCTTTATCTTCGTTTGAACGACGTAAGTAAGCGCGCCAGCTAATGTAATTTACATACCATCTTTAATAATTAGAAGTAACAAGGTAGAGGTAAAACAAATCAATTTTATAGCTTTTCATGTCATTTATTCATTTCGTACAATTATTGGAACTAAACGTAAACAGAAATCAACCCCAATAATTAAGAAAGTCGCCAATCTTAAGACTCAGTCAGAATATAAAAATAAGAAATAATAATATTATTTAATAGAAATAATAAAATCGTTATTTTTAAACATCAACAGGAAATGAATTCGATAGTTGTTTTACTTTATTAATTTTAGTTGTACATAAGTTCCGGAACTCGGAAAAAATATTCCTAAATAAAAATTTCGTAATGCAGTCTCCACTTTTTGTCTCTGTTCTTTGAACTTTAGGTACATTAGCTCTATATATACCGATCACTGCTATACAGATCATACAGACATACTGATCTGAAGAACTTCGTTCAAGGGGTTTTATTCTATTCATCTTACAATTGAAAATAAAAATGGATACTCAGAAGATAGAATAGAAATTAATAACACAAGGTCAGGCACTTACTTGAAATCAGTGTGATCAAATGAATGATCATAACTTGAGCAGATGGAGTAAGTAAGGATCGTAGCAGGTGGCGCTCTGTATAGTTTCTGCTGTAAATTACGTTAAAAAAAGAAATCTAAAAGCAGGTTTTAAAGAATCATCAAAATAAGCCCAACTAACTTCATCAATAAATTATTTTATGCTTACCTACATAAAATCCCCACAGATTATTCCACTTAATGCCCGATTATCCAAATACCTTTGATGTGAATTAAAAATCAGTGAAAGGCACATCATATTAAGACAAATCTTTGTACGAGTGAAATCGCCCATTTTATACACACAGGGATTTTCCAGAGTTGTGATTTTTTGCGTTAGCATAAACCGCGGGACAAACGCGGCGTTTTTTCCACACCAGTGCGTACGTGTTTCTCTTTTCAGCTTGGTTTCTATTGAAGTAGTGATTAGGGATGAAACGGGACTTTGCCTCTGCCTCCGCGAATGCGAAACTTCTCAAGAAATTGTTCCTCTGCATCGGCATTAGTCTCCGTATTTTTTAGTGGAATTGTAACAGGGCTCTTATGAAAGAAATCGGCTTCAACTAAGCGTAAATGTGGTTGAGTTACAATTCGAGCTCATTTTGGCTCCCATGTTACAGCCGCTACCAAGTTCAGTAACGTCACGCCAGTACGCTCTAAAGGGGTACACCTTGGTAAACTTTCATTTCACCGGTTATGTTCAGTTTCATGATATTCTGGTAATCTATTCTGGCATTATAGGTACCTTACTTAACTACTTGCCTATTAGGTAAGTAAAACTAAAAAGTAAAAAAAAAAAAACTATTTTACAAAAAAAGCAACCGACTTCCAAACAAAAACACTACAAAGTGAAAAATAACTTCAATTTCGGTGTTCCTGTTTTCATTTTTTCGTTTTTTGACACCGACTTCCGAAATTGAAGTTATTTTTCCATAGAAATATAAAATACTCTTGTTTATTATATCTATGTATTTTTCACTTTGTAGTGTTTTTGTTTGGTGGTCGGTTGTAATTTTTGTAAAAAAGTTTTCAATTTTCCCTTTTTAGTTGTGGTACATAATAGACCAGTTCTTTAGGCTAGGTACCAATAATGCCCAAATTGAAGCTAGAATAGATTAACTCAATAACATGAAACTTAAATAAACAAAACCGGTGGAATGAGAGTCTACCAGGGTCAACTGTTCACACCTGCGTACCCCTTTAGAGCGTACTAGTGTAATGTTATGTTGTAAACAATAAACAGACATGCGATTGCTGCTATCCCGAGTGATCTGCCGTCATTTATTGAAGAGTTCTGATGTATATCTCCGGAGTTTTTCATCAGATCTTGATAAAAATTAAATGGAACCACATGACAAGCACCAGCTTTCGAATAAAAAACATAACACACATAAAAAAAAATACAGTCGAATTGAAAACCTCCTCCTTTTTGCGAAGTCGGTTAAAAATGGTACCTACCAAAGGCACCGACTTCCAAAAGTAAAGTTATTTTTCACTTTGTAGTTTTTTTATTTGGAAGTCGGTAGTATATTTTACAAAAAATATGTTTGTGATATATTGTTTGCTCCTTTTAAATTACCTTTTGGCTATTCTCTTAATTTTTTTTCAGATAGATCAAGCTATGCACCTCCACCTCTACCTCCGCTACGATAGTTTCCATTACATCATTAGTAGTGGTGTTATTCTTTAGAACGAATGTGATTTGTATTTATGTTCCTAGAAATAAGGTCTTTGCTTTACTGGTATAAAGAACGACTCCAGGTCACCTATAGTCTGAAATGGATACCGTCCTCTATTTTATTTGCCCTTTCAATCAATTCGCATACGTTTGTGTTTTTGAATTGAATGGGCTTGTCGCACCTGGGATTGAAAACGGGATATACACGGGGTCGTCTGGCGCCCATGTGCTGGTTTGCTCCCTGGGGTGGTCACGGCATACAGTGTGTTCTTTTGCGCCGGTGATACTCACCAGAGGCCCTCCTCTGGTGAGTATCACTGGGTCCGGTGACGGACAGCCGCGGCAGGTTCGCGGTGAGTGCTAACGCGTGCCCGTGTTCCCGCCATAAGCGGCACGGGAGAACACCGTGGCGTTTTAGTGGGTCGGAGTCCCACATAACTGCGCTATCTCCCCGTTGTGGTGCAGTATGCATGCGCATTTCCGCAAGTAAAAAAAAAAGGTCACCCACAGTCTGAAATGGATACCGTCCATTATTTTCTTTTCCCTTTCAATCAATTCGCATGTGTTTGTGATTTTCAATTTGAATGGGCTTGTGGCACCTGGGATCGAAAACGTGTACGAAAGTTGCTTTTCTCAAGTTTCATAAATCATCTTGAAAAAGTCAATCCCATACTTTCAGATCCATAACTTATTTACTACTCTTGCCAGGGGGTATAGTGCTACTCAGTAACTGGGTTGTAGCATTTAGGTGGGCAATCGCTACATGTGAAATAATGGCACTCAGCTGCTTCCGGTTAGAATGGAAGTCGACTACAAAATGGAAAAAGGCAAGGCTATCTATAAATAATAATATCAAGGATATCTCAAGTAGCATTACATTAGCTGCCATGTATCTTTTTCCTGGTGTTGTAACCTACGTCTTAATAAAACTTAAAAAGCATAATAAAAATAAAAAAGCCTTTTCTTTCCAGTTTCATTACACATTACATTTAAATTATGCTTATTAACGCTCACTAGCATAAAGGCAACTAAAGACTTTTCAAAGCCTTTTACTCCAATGAGACCACGCCGTTATAACCAGCGTTATGACTTACGGCCAAACCGCACGCCCCTCATGAAATATGCGTTTGAAATACGCGCCCTTCACAAATACTACTGAATATTAAATGTGTAAGTTTTACAAGAGAATAATAGACTAGCTGATGCCTGCGGTTTTACTCACTTCCTAGAGCAAATTTCTCTATTTACTTGGGTAAAAACTTTTTTGTGGAAGTCGGTTGTATTTTTTTGGAAAAATGTATTTTGTTTTCTTTTTACATATAGTACGAACAAGTTCTATAGTAAGGTATCTTAATGCACAAAGTTATGCCAAACTAGATTACCCGAATAACATAAATATTGAACATAACTGGTGAAATTAGAGTGTACCAGGGTGAACTGTACACATCTGCATACCCGTTTAGAGCGTACCGACGTGATGTTATGTTATGAAATGGCGTAAACAATAAACAGATGCGATTGCAGCAGTCCTGAGAGATTTGCCGTTGTTTATTGAAGAGTTCTGTTGAATATCTCAGAAGTTCTAACGGGACTACATGAGAAGTTTTTGCAAAGTGAACTAGCTTTCAAATAAAAAATAATCATCAAAATCGGTTCATCTAGTAAAAAGTTCTGATGTAGCACACATACAAAAAAACTACAGACGAATTATTGAGAATCTCCTCATTGATTTTATTACATGCTATACGAAGCTTCATTAATTCTTTAGTTTACATGCAGATACAAACCTACATAACGAACAAACAAACAAAAAATACTCTTTATAATCTTATAAGTTTAGATATATTATTATATTGTTACTTGTAAGTATTAATCAACGTGATAAAACGAACAGTTTATGAAGCTAAGAGATCCTTTGCGGTTGATGATTTAAGTCTATGGATGAAGATGTTGTTCTTGCAAAGAGGTCTGAAGCTGTGATCGTCTGTTGTGATGAATCAGAATTTAAGATTCGAACATAAACTGTTCAAGTTTAGAGTGTTGGTTTCGAAATTTAAATGTTTGCGCATTCTGTTATTTTGATGGAAATCTTTCGGGATCTTATAGTGGGTACTTGGGTAGTGTACAGAGAGAACTTCTATATTTTTCATCTTCTCTTGTGTGATGGTAGTGTTGTTCAAAGCCAGCCAAGTAGATAATATCAGATAACTTTTACTTGACAAGAGCGAATTTCTTGAAGCTTCATGTATCACAAAAGATGACAAAGGTGAACTTAATATCTTAATGTACCATGGTAAACAAAGAGGTGTGGAGAGAATCACTTTTGAATATTCTTACAAAGTTATAGTTATTTTTACTTAGTGTATTGGTCGACAAACAGACAGGCAACCTACCTCATGATAATATATTGTGACAATACAAATTAATTCTAATGACAAAAGTATTTTGACAGTGCATATTTTGCTCCTTTTTTAGTTCATATTTGCATGCATATTTTAGCATTTTGATAGTGCATATAATCCGATGTCTGATGGTCTTTTATACAGGTGTATAAAAGAGACATCCTTTCCAGTCATCTTTTTTATAATGCATGCATATTTTGGCATTTTGTTAGTGCATATAATCCGATGTCTGGTGGTCTTTTTGTGTATAAAAGACCGGATTTCATCGGATTATATGCAATATCAAAATGCCAAAATATGCATGCATTATGCACTAAAAAGGAGCAAAATATGCACTGTCAAAATACTTTTGTCATTAGAATTAATATTTACTGTCACAATATATTTAATTATCAGTTGTAATTTTGTGACAACATACAAATCAATATTTTTCTGGTTTTTGTAGAGCAAACTTGTGACATTTTTATATAAGAGTGAAAATGACTACGTCCACTGACGTTATTAGAGATAGAACTTGAAATTTAGCGCGGTTTCTGCAAAACACTTTTCAGGCCAGACCGTGCGACCTTGTGAGACCAGGTTTTATATAGAACAACATTTAATTAATAATACAACATCGCTAACACATTTAACTACTGAAATAAGTACTGTTAATAAAAAAGTACTAAAATATGCAATAACTTTGTAAAATTAGGGTTTTATGCATTTGCGTATGCAGACATGCAAACGCATGTAATCCGATGTCTAATGACCACTTATGGAGCGTCCTCACTGGGAGCATTCTTTCGTGAGCATTTTTAAACAAGCAATCGTAGGCGAGCAACAAATGCTTCCCAGCTGCAGCAGCGAGCAACTTTCGAGTCGAACATTCCCTTGTGAGCTTGAAGGATTCGAATACGATCACAGACTACATTTTAATATAATACGATCTCGTTAAATGTCATTCATTCGATAATACGATTAACAAAGAAGGTCACAAACACTTAAGATCAATGAACTGTTCCTTGTTTTACAAGTGGCCAGTAATATTCCTACATACATACTCATTGATTTCATTAACTGAGTACTCGCTTTCGAGCGTTTTATTTGCGTGAACATTCGAATGCGAGCCGTTTCCGCGAAAATCGTTGCGACGTCCACACCGGCAGAAGTTCGCGCTTGCGTGTAAGCTTTGTAACGCTCGGCTCAACGTCCACACCACTCGACGTCGAATGCTCATTACACGTGAATGCTCTCAGTGAGGACGTTCCTTTAAAGGCATATACAGTATCAGAAACATCACTTTTATCTATGTTGACCATCTTAGAAGACGAATAAATTGGAATTGTTTTATATGCCTCCTTCTTATTCGTTTTTCATTCCTGAAGGTCGTGCCTGTCTTGGAACGTTTTGACGGCGTCACTGACGAGCTTCTTCCATGCCATCTCTGTCTTCGGCTCTTCTCAGGGTGGTAATTATACTCCTTTAAAGCTTGGTGTCATATAAAGGCTTGGTATCCAGTTCTTCCCTGGATAAACCGCTGTTTATATACAAAATAATTCATATATTCATACGTTAATAAGTAATCTTTCACTGCTGTTTTAAAATGCAAGTTCACTAGCTGCAGAAGCTGAATTAGAAATTCCACCAAACATTTTTATCTCAACTACAAAGAGTTTTCTCAACTGAAGGTCCTGGAATATTGCCAAAGGCACCACATTTAGCAGTAGATTGGCGATCGCAGTATAGTGTTATTAGTAGGTACTCGTATTTTTACAGGCTATTTCTTATGTTTCCGAGAAAATGGATATCAAAGATGGTGATCGATTACTTTGGCTCTACATACTCTAAACTTTAGGATAGTTAGATATACAAGGTGACCATGGCCATGGGAAGGTGACCAGGTTCATTTGATATCTCTCAGGGGTGAAATTACTCATGAAAAATAATAACTTTTGCTGTGCAGTAATTTCAGAAATATGAAAAAAATACTGTTTTTTTTTATCTATAGTCTTGCGCTTGACCACTATCTCACCTGATGGTAAGCGATGAATATATTATCCTACAGCAGATTTTTTTGCATTTTTTTTAAACTCACTCTTTTTGCTCATGTGTGTAGGCAGAAACTACTCAACACCATCTGCTACGATCCTTACATACCTCTTTTGCATCTCTCACGTTCATAAAACCGTTTGAAATATTGCCATTCAATAAAAAACTCTATAGTGTACCCACTGTATGTGGTTTGCTTGATATTAAAAACTTAACTTGATTACTTTTCAGAACCTGTGACCTGGAAAATAGTTTGGACAAATGTAAGATATTGAGCTACATAAGTCTGTAGGTATTCGAAAAAGGTTTCAAAGATCATAGAAATCTGGAAATATAATTTTATGAACTTTCCCCGATTCCATAGCTAGATATGGCGTTTTGTGTTTGTTGCGAATTGTAACGCCTACACGAACACCAATGCAAAAAGTCACTTACAAACATTACAAAATCCCATTTCAACAAACCTTCCTAGACAAAACTGGAATCAATTTTCACACTATAAAATGAGTTCTTAACAAAACGTTTTACAAGCACTCTTACCGAAAATAGTCTCAGAATTGAGAAAAGGCTGGCGAGCATATGTCGCGAGCCATTGGCATCCTTCCACTGGTTTTGCTACTCTGCCGCGGTGGATGCGCTACCTTCGTGGCTTCGAGGTAGTTCGGTCGTTTTCGGCTGTTCGATGTACGTTGCTGGTTTAGTTTTTTAGATACGAATTTGGTTAGGATATTCTTTCTAAAAACAAAATTATTATACTGTTTAAAAATGTTATCAGTCTGTCTATCGGTTACGTTTTCACGCACAACCCGCTTAACCGATCTTAGAATAATTTATCATAAATATAGCATTTGGACCTGTAGAAGAATAATACAAAACTGTGCGATATTCTACGGGAGCAAAACGGCACACGCATTAGAATCTCAATTCTATTTTATTTTTTGTTATACATATTATTGAGTCACCTATGACGGAATAAATATTTTTTTAATTATAAATGGAACTGTAGGTAATAGGACAACGTCTATTTTTAACTTATTTCATCAACATTTCATTCTATGAAAGCTATACCAATAGCTAGCCATTACCAATCACAGCAAAATACACATTTATTCTGCATTTTGTGTGGCAATTGTTTAAAATATTTTTGATTTTGAAAATTATTTTAACTGGTTTGTCGAATAACAGAATATACTTGTATAGCATGATTTAAAACTATAAAAATTGAGCATTGCTATATTTGCGATATGGGAAGTTGTTATGTAATGCTATTTACAAGGTGTAATACTAATTGTATTACCTGAAATCCGGGTAAGCACCAATGTGACTTTTTATTTTCAAATGTACTTTCTAAGTTTATCACTATCATTGTGACATCAGTAAAAGAAAACATTGTGAGGAAATTTGGACTTAACACAAGCCGAAAATCTCTAAAGGTGAGTATATTTTAAAACATTTTCGCGAGCATTACAATGTAATGTAACTTTCTTAAGAATAGTACAATACAGTCAAATGCTCAGTTTCCTAAAGCATTTCCATGTATTGTAACGCTCTTGCGAATGTTCGACGCTTGGTTCGACGTAATGCTCACGGCGAGTGAGCATATACGTGTAACATTTCTTTGTATCTAGCGTACATTATTGACCTCACTCCACGACACCCGCGCTCATGCCTTTGCTCGATAAAATTTTACACCAAAACGCTCGTTGCTTTTTAAAATCAGATTGTAACAAAACATCGAGCATCATGTTCCAAGTGTGGTTCGAAGTAAATTTAAAAACAGTGAATGTTCGATGTTCTGTTACAAGTAAATGCTAATCTATACTCACCTTTATACGCCTTGAGCAGGCGTAGTGATAAATGCTCGTGACTTCTCTGTATGAGAAAAGACCTTTGCCATGCAGTGGCAAAAAGGCGGGTATTGTGAACAACTATTATTTTGTAACCAAAATGGAAATTGTTGCAATTATCCGCTGCTCCATACACTTATGTTCACATATCGCATAATTCGACAAAACGTATGGAACTTTCTTCGAGGCTAGTGACTTGAGGTTAGGCCCTCCATCAAATTCATAGTTATAACATGTTTTATAGAGATTAAAGTCCTTGACTCGTATTTTTTTTCCATTATCGACTGTCTCGCTGACTCTGATTCAAATAGATTTTTGATTAAGGGTACTTTATCAAAGTACAGCCTAAAAAGTCTTATTCACTGAGGTAACGATCATTCTTTATGTCACACACAACCCAATTTTTTCACGATGCAGTACATTTCTCTGATTTTCTTTTCTACTTTTTCTTTTCTAGATTTTCTTTCTCTCAGGCAGCAATGTACGCCTAACATAAAAATATCTCCCAAAATGAAGATCCGCTACTTACCACAGTAAAAGTTGGGTCAAGCAGTAGCCAAATCGATTTGAAGTGCAAGCCTGGGGGCTGGATTCATGTAGTCATTGTGCCAATACTGTTTAGCTTACCTAAGAATTGTTCTAGCTACTTTTAAAAATAAACTTGGTATCCTTTGTGGCCAGACAATTTGGTCTAGTCTGTGGTCCCCTTTGTTCTTTTCAATTTAAAATTTTTGTTTTGTTCCTTTATGGAACAGGTTGTATGCGTTTTCCTTTTGTTATTTATTTTGAATTTTGTATACAGTTGTGGTAGGTTAGTTACTTTGTGGTTTATATTTTAACTAGCTGCCGCCCGTGGCTCCGCTGCTTGGTATTAGTAGTTCTAACAATATATCTTTAAATATAAAACAGGTGTGTCAGTCTGGTGTATAAGCTGTACTGTAAAGTTTCATCAAAATACGTTTAGTAGTTTTTGCGTGAAAGAGTAACAAACATCCATCTATCATCACAAACTCTCGTTTATAATTATATTAGTAGGATGAAATAGTGCGATTCTGACTTACAAAAATAATGAGTAATGTATCATAAATGAGTGTTTGCCAAACGATTTTCTGCAAAATGAAGTTTACATAACTTCATTTTGAAGTTATGCAAAATAATATTATGACATAAAAAGTTCTGCTACAAAGGGTAGACTCGGCTCAAAACCACAAAACGGTTCAGGTACACTCCCTTGACCTCAAAATAAACTTTCATATATCGCTAGGCACATACAGTTCAATCTTTCAATATGAATGTGTTGCCTTAAAATAAGCCGCAACAGCAGTAAATCGCTTAGGCATCCAGAACTATGGCATTAAATTCCGATCCGACAGTCTGGCTGCGCTCAAAGCTTTAGAAAACAAACACACTAAAAAGAAACTAAACTTTGAGTGCCATTAAGCCCTGGAGAGTATATCGACGTCCAATTGTATTACCCTCCAGTAGATCAAAGGGTATAGTGGATCCTTAGGCAATAATGCTGCAGATGAACTTGCGAAGAGAGGCTCCGATATGATAGTGCTAGGCCCGTAACCACTTATCCCCCTGCCTTTCTCTCAAATTCGTGCGTGGATTCGCCAAAGATCGACCTATCTTCATAATAACAGATGGTCACGGGCAACATACTATAGACAGTCAAAATTGGCGATATCGAATGTATACCAGTGATTAACCAGGAGCTTCTGAGCCATAATAATCATAGTAACAATTACGGGCCATAACCCCCTTAAAAAACATATATTTAATATAGGCGCCCTTAACAAACATCTTTTTAATATAAGCGCCTCAGACAGCCAGCCCGCTTTGCAGGGGCTGCCTTGACGCCGAGGAATCAGCCACCCACATCATCCTGGAATGCGAGGTCGTAGCTTCTCTAAGTGAAGAAATCTTAGGCACAATAAAGTCGCCCCGCGATGCCTGTGAAGTTCCCAGGAAGCTTCTGTGCTTTAGGGTGGAGCTAGGCTGGCTTTGTTAGCAAGAACCCCCACGCACAACGAAACGAACGAGAGTATAAGTGCGGCAAAGGGAGTCCCCATTATTATCATCGTAGTAGGATCTCTATCTCTAAATTGCTAGATGACTTTTGTTTTTTAGGATTCCGAACATCGAAAGGAAAAAACGGAACCCTTATAGGATCACTTTGTTGTCCGTCTGTCCATCTGTCTGTCAAGACCCTTTTTCTCAGGAACGCGTGGCGGTATCAAGCTGAAGTTTATTAAAATACTCAAGTCCCTTAAATCTGTAAAAAATCAAACTTCTAAGCCAACGCAATCAAAAGATACAGCCGTTTATGCCGCAAATTTTCGACACTCGCAAGGGAATCAAAACATACAGGGTACTTCCCGTGAACTCAGAATCTTGAAATTTGGTACGAAGAAACGTCTTATAGCACAGATAAAGGAAAAATTGCGAAAACCGTAAATTTTTAGTTACATCATATAATAAAAATATTTTTAATTATCTTAAACTTACTATCCCTTTCCTCATGCGTTCATGAGGAAAGGGATAGAAATTCATATCAAATACTCAAGTCTATAATACCTTTAAGCTGTAACAAAATCAAACTTCTATGTCAATGCAATCAAAAGAAACAGCAATTTAAGCCGCATATTTTCAAAGTCGCAACTACTCGCAAGGAAATCAAACCTAAAGGGTACTTCTAGTCAATCTAGAATCTTGAAATTTGGCATGAAGCAATATTTTATAGCACATGTAAAGGGAAAAATCCGAAAACCTTAAATTTTAAGTTACATCTTATATTTTTAGGGTTTTTAAACCTTATCAAGAAACAAGATCTTAGATAAGAAAAATTCCAAGTAATTGCTGTTCAGTATCATTCATCATGATCCATCTTGCCCGGAGTGGTTCCGTGTAAGCGTTTAGCTAAATGGGATACATTGCCCCACTTGCGAGAGTATATGTCGCTGTTTTTAACGCTATAAGACTCCTTATTTAAGTGCTAAGATGATGTAGTAGGTGTTTATTTTTAAGTTGTTCTTGTACAAGAAAATGCAACGTTTCTTCTTTATAATTGCGTGTGAAAAATATGATACAAAATTTAAAAAAATAGGACTTTTTAATACGTTTTCTATCAGTTTTTTTTTTTTTTTTTTTTTTTTACTATGTATAGGCTTGTGTTTGACCACAATCTCACCGTGGTCAGTGATGATGTGGCCGATGGTGGTAAGCACACAAAGCCTAGAAGGGAACTGGCTCTCAAGTGCTGCTGTCGGAACACACCGGAAGGTGCTTGGCGACAGATTTTCAACTTGAGGGTGGTTGCCAGCCAGGCGGGTACTACAAAGTACCCTACCACCGTGCTATGGTTTCCTCACGATGTTTTCCTTCACCGAAAGCTCAAGCTCATTGTAGGATTCGAACCCGCGACCTTCGTCTCGGTATCCGACGTCACTACCACTGAGCTATCATCGCCTCAAAAGTTAAATCTGTTCAACTATATCCATTGCGTTATTTTGGTTACCGTGAACTCGGATTGGAAAACATTTGACGCGTATGGTGTTAAATTTTTCTGCAACAGTACTGTGTTTTAACATAGGTAAAAACGAAAAAAAAAGATTCTCGGTCAACCGAAACCCCAGTTTTGATTGAGATTGACACACTGCAAGAAAAAAATAATTATTTTGCTTAAAATAGTTCATGAATTAAACTTTGAATATTTATTTCACCAAATCCAGTGCAGTTCATGTCACAATATACTTTGCACTATAGTTTATTTTTAACGAGAGAGAGGTAAGTAACTTTAAAGCAAGTTTTACTTTACTTCTACTAATTAGAAATTATCTTATGAAGTTAAGATAGGCATCAAATAGTTGCGAATAAAATTGTAAGTACGCATTATTTTCTGAAATTAAGCTTGTTTAGCATAAGGAGGAGCTCGTGGCTAAATAATAACAGCCGCACGGGTCGATCTTCAAAGTTAAGCAACGCTTGACGAGGTCGGTCCGTGGATGGGTGACCATTTCAACATACCGAGTTTCCTCCGTGCCTCGGAAAGCACGTTAAGCCGTTGGTCCCGGCTGTCATTTGAAGATCTTTGACAGTCGTTACGAGTAGTCAGAAGCTTGAGTTCTGACACCAGTCTTGCCAAGGGGTATCGTGTTACCCAGTTACTGGGTTGTGGAGGTCAGATAGGCAGTCGCTCCATGTAATAAACTGGTACTCAGCTGAATCCGGTAAGACTGGAAGCCGACCCCAACAATAATTGGGAAAAAAGGCTAGGCAGATGATCTTATATTTTTAGGGTTCCGTACCTCGAAAGGAAAAAACGGAACCTACAGGTTACCTTTAGGTTTATACGGAAGCCTCGGTGCGCGAGTCCGACTCGCACTTGACCGGTTATTTTTCTTTTATGGCATATGCAATGTTACATCAGGTTTCTTTTAGAATTTTGGTTAAAAAGCAAAGGATTAGATAATCATTTTTATTTTGTAAATTGCCTTAACACATCATTTGATCCTGAGTTCAAAAGAAATAAAACTGCCTTCTAATGCTAATACGCCCAGAATGTTGATACGATAAACATATATCAACAACAAACACGTTTTTAGAACTACCCTTCACATACAAAACCTAAATAAATCTACTCCCGAAGCACCTCAAAAAGGTCTCTACTGTGCCTATTTTATCCCCATATCAACATGGAAATATAGCATATATAATAATGTCGCAAAATACCCAAACGTTCTTTCACATTACGTTTTTCTTACACAATGGAAAAAGGTTGGCATTAAGGCATAACTTAATGGTGTGAGACGCTGGGTATTAGAAAAATGTGTTCAGCGCAAAACCGCTGAACTGAATAAATATTCAACCACAATATCGCGACAATGCAGCTTCATATCTCACTCTTATGTCGAAAAGTGTTGTAGTAGTGAAAGAGAAAGGTGGTGGTCAGTTAATGCGTTTTGTCTTTTCTGAAATTAGAATCAAGTGTGATTCGATTTCAGAATATATCTTTTACGTTTGCAGGAGGTAATCTCCAATAATACTCATCCGATTTCATAGGATAACTAGATGTTCCCTGCGGCTTCGCTCCCGTGGACCACCCCATAGGCCCCGTTTTCGGTATTACAAAATAGCCTATGTCACTCAGAAATAATGTAGCTTTCTATTGGTGAAAGAATTTTTTAAATCGGTCCAGTAGTTTCTGAGCCTATTCGGTACAAACAAACAAAAACACCTTTCCTCTTTATAATATTAGTATAGATTAGTATTAGTATAGTATAGATTTGTACGTATCAAAATGAACGATTCCTGTAGGTTCATACCTAAAAGTGAAGCCGTGGGAAAAGTCAAGCTTTTTTAAATAGCTAATTTTCTGCTGTATTTTTGTTTGTAAGAGAAAATGTCTGATAGCACTTAATCATACGATCATTACTTTTTTGATTGAAAACTAAACTATTTTGTTTATCATAGGTAATCCGAAAAATATACGGTTCCAGTAGCACTGGCCACAAGAGTCTTCACTCTTGTGGCCGAAGGGATTGCAAAATCCGGATGGTATAACTTTATTCTGTTTTTATTAGTAAGAGGGTAGATAATAAAGGAAACATAACAAAAGCTTTAGATAATTAAGGTATACTCCTTTTTCATATAAATGCAGTCTCAAGAAAAAGTTTCAACGTAAGTCAGTTACAAATAATAAAAGAATTACTCAATAAATTATATTTTTATTCTATCTAATCAGTCAGTCATATCATAATAGTAGTACGTATTTTTATCAGTCATCTGTGTCTCATCGTTTAGGCGCGATCTCATTTTATTACAGAACATGCCAGCAGTAGAAAAAGCTCCTTCAGTAATCCAGTTGATCTATAGAATAAAAATAAAACCTAATCCTACCAATTCAAATATTATTCGTATTTGCGCATTAGAGTAAGTAATATCGATCTACTGATTATTTACAATTAAAATGTATGGATAAATACAAATATTATTCGTTAAAATCAGTTTTGAAATAAAACCGAAAAAACCGAATTCCAGTCTGAAAAACCAGATTTAAAAACTGTCAAGAAAAGCCGGATATTTCAGTAATTTTCAAATTTCGAAGAACCGGATTGCATCCCTAAAGCCGTGGGAAAACCCAGTACTCAATATTATGATTTATAACCAACAAGGAAGGCATTGTTAGGTTTCCCTGAGAGTATGACGTCGCAGCATTAATCTGGTCCTATCAATCATGGTGCTGAATGCTAGAGCCCCGATGCATCAATATTGAGCTGATAGGTTCACCATAATGAAAATTGAGTGCAATTTTGCCCGTAAGAGTTCGTATTTAACCGGTTTTAAAAGGCTGTATGCACAAGGGGTTCATTCACCAGTGAGCCATTTCCATACATGAATTGAGCATTTTCAAGGAACATCAAATTGCTGTTTGCTGAAAATAATAGGTATCTTTAGCAAGCCAGCATCATCATCATCATATCAGCCGAAAGACGTCCACTTTACTGCTGGACATAGGCCTTTCCCAAGCGTCGCCACATTGACCGGTCCCGTCCGTCCCGCATCCAGCGAATACACGCAACCTTCACCAGGGCATCGGTCCACCTGGTGGGAGGCCTTCCACTGCCCCTTAAGTTTGGGCATTCTTCGGCCTGTCAGTAACTCTAGTTCTCTTGTGGATCTCTGCATTTCTGATTCGACCACGCAAGGATACTTTGAGCATAGCCCTCTCCATTGCTCTTTGGGTGACTGTAAGCTTTCTGATACGGCCCATTGTGAGCGACCACATCTCAGAGCCATAAGTCATAACTGGCAACACACACTGGTCATAGATTTTTGTCTTGAGACACTGTGGTAAGTTGCACGAGAAGATACCACACAACAAACTGTGATAAAGCTTGCAGTAAATAAGATTTGCAGACATAACATAAAAACTCGATAGCTTCATTTTTTTATAAATAGTCTTTATTAGGTTTTGTTTAACGAAGTTCGTTCACTCAGAGTGAAGCAGAATTCGTTAAAAAAAACACAGTCTGAAAATGGTATGGTAAAGAAACCAAATTAACATAACATCACGCATATGTTCCTCGGAGGGTTGGCCAGAAGTGTACCTGTGTACCAACCCCCACATTTTGCCAATATTATGTTTAAGTCCCATGTAATAGGGGTGAATCCATTGCTTTCAACCGGGCACAAATCTAGATTCCGAACTGCTACTGATAAATCCCAGATGTAAAAACCCCATAGCACTTTGACCGACCCAGGAATCGAACGCAGGCCTTCTTGCTCTGCAGTAGTTGCGACCACGTAAACAAACAAAAATAAACAACAAACTTAAGTTGCTCAATAAGTGATTACGGAATAATTATTGCATCTAGTCAAATACATTGTAAGTAATAAAAGTTTCAATTGTAATGGTGTATTTTTTTATTTGGCTGTTGCATTTCGCAATTATCTAATAAGGAATATATTGCCATACTTAAGTGGTTGGAATGTACGGGTACGCTTTTTGTATAAATTCTATTAATGTCTACCTTACTAAAGAACTAGCTCATTTTATACCAAAACTAAAAACTGTAATACAAAAATCTTTAATACAAAAAATACAACAGACTTCCAAGTTATTGTTGAGTTGTTTTTCACTACAAAGTGAAAAAGAACTTCAATTTTGGAAGTCGGTGTCAAAAAACGAAGAATATAATTAATTCGTGATTTTTCATTCCACTTCTGTATCTTGCGCTTATTTATTCACAAAGACTCTCATAACATTTATTTCTATTAAAACCAGCCTTCTGTTGTAATAAAGCCTTCTCGCCATAATTGCATCGCTTGGCATCCGGCCTGGTGACCGCGGAATGATGTTATTAGCGCATTGGTTTAGCTCAGCCTAGCTTTTGGCTTGCTATTTGGCGACTGTTCGGTCATAAATTATCTAGTTTTCATTACGGATTCTAAATTAGGGCGTTTAAAATGTGTCGAGGTACATAAATGAGGAGCTTGTGGCTCAATAATAGCAGCCGTGAGGATCGATCTTTTATTTATTGATGTATACAGGACCTCCAACAAACACACAAAAAACACAATGAAGCATTAAAGTGAAGGAATTACAAGTGCACTCCCTCAATTATAGAAGGCTACAGCATGCTTTTTAAAATATCGACTTAATAAAAACTAAAATATAAACTACTATTACAACGTAATAGTAAAACAAATTAACAAATATAGAGAAAAGCAAATCAAAACATGACATACTTGTAAAAAAAAATCTCGATAAATATAATTTAGCCTTAGTGTTTACCAATATTATGGCAAACTAGACTGCAAAAAATAATTAAAAGTAATAAAATGCAAAATGTACACTTTATACAAACAATATTAAAATAAACAATTATAAAAAAAAGATCTTAAATTAAAAACATAATGGTCAACTGAACAGATTTTTTTTTAGACACAGAAAATTTTAGATACATCTTCAAGTGGAAGCAATATTAGCTAATATTGCTTCGTGGATGGGTTTTCATTACATACCAAGCTTACATTAATTAACGCTTCAGTATGCATGAAAAGTCATGCATACTGAAGCGTTGTACATTTCGAACAAGAGACCAAAATTTTACACAACAAAGATTTGCATCTCCTCAGGAGGTTTAATAGAGGACGAACGTTTACAGTTTACACGAAGTTCAGGTAATGATCATATTGGTACCATCATTGTCAAAGAGCAATATCCCATTTTTTTTCCTTACACAAATATTTTACAACCTTACACAAATCAAATCTTATCAGCAGCCAGCTACACAATATTTCATCTTCAACTTATCCTTACCGATAACATCTCAACAGTATCCCGAAAAAATCCCGTCTCACTCGAGCCCATGTGCGCGAATGATAAAAATATCACTTCTTGTTTAACGTAACTGTATTCGCAATATGTTCCCGGCTATATTGCTTTTTACTTGTCCCTTTTAGGGATGTAGCGATGGCCATCTTAACAGAGGCGAAGGCGGTGGTGCAGAGCTTAAACTTCCTCCTTTAAATTTATAGGAGGCAGTGGCGAAAAAATAATGGACATTTTTATAATCAAACAGAAGAAAATACATATTTCACATACATATAATGGCATAACAATGGCTTCCGGGCGATATCTAAGTGATTCATAAAAACTGGATGATCTCCCTATTTCTCAATTGAGTTTTTTCAAACTATACGAGTACTATAGCTTGAAAACCTGTCAAACTGTGGTAACAAATTAGAGTTTGACTCATTATTAAGTCCAAATTATCAATTCAGAAACTGGCTCTGAGTACTGAACCCTGATGACATTAGTGACAAGGCAGCAAAAACATGAAAGTTCAATTTATATCTCCATCGACTTTCATTATTGCATCTCCGGTACTATTTCGCTACAAATCTGCGGAGACGAATGCGGATGCGGAGGTACGGCTAAAGTTCCTAATTTACGGCGGCAGGCTCGATATTCCGCTACAACCCTCAACCCTTTCCATTCTTTTCTATTGTATGAAACCGGCGTGGTATCTCAAGAAAGGAATATACACTGATGTCGATGCTGAAAGTGTTTTTTCATTGTTCAGGTTGTACAATGTTTTTGTATGGCATCGTTAGTGACAGTCAATTTACTTCCGTAAAGCATAAAAAATACCACAGACATGCACGATGCGACAATGCTACAAACCATTCTAAAATAAAATGTTGCACTGATCCGTCCAACAATTTGTATACAAAACTGTCGTCGTATCGTGATCGCGTTTTTGTATTGCATTTTCACATAGTGTTTATTTGTATATACAAATACTACTCTACTAGTCAAATCTATATAGACTAGAATTCATCAGCATCATCACTTCAGCCGACAGACTACTCCACTGCTGAATACTCCCCCATGTATCGCAACATCGACCGGTGCGTCCCGCATTTTTTATTTTTTTATTTATCGATAGGCTTGCGTTTGACTATTATCTAACCTGTGGTAAACGATGATATGGTCTACGGTGAAGCATGCTTGCCTAGAAGTAATCTATTCACTATTGACTTAAAGAACTTTTTTTTTTGTTATTTATTCATGAACATCAAATTTGTATCTGAACATTTACACAATATAAATAAAATAAAAATCAAAATAGTCACAAAAACAAAAACCATTAATTTTACAATTCAATTCGATTAGGTACATAACATACATTCCATTAATTACACCACAATAAAAATAAAAAGACAATTATTAGTTAATTACTTCAATTATTTGTGTCAATTTAAATTAGATACACAAACAATAACCATTAATTTTACATTTTATATTCAATACATACGTTCCATAGATATCATACTCACTAAAAATAAAAAAAACCAAGGTTGTAGCTGATAACAAAGACTCCGGAAGGGAATGCCACTCTTTAGCTGTGCGTACAATGAAAGTATTAGCAAAACGCTTTGTGCGTATGGGTAGGATGTACCACAGAACCTCTTTTATCTGTTCTGTGGGATGTACCGATGGCGCATTGCCGTACGTCTTGTAGTCCGATGATGGAAAGGGCTAGACGAAATCAAATTGTGCAGTTCCGTCGCACACTCTTCGAAATGTAAAGAATAAAAAACCTAGAGCCTGGTAACTCGGCGTCGATGTTCGAGGCTCTGGAGCTTTGACGCGACCAGTGCATCCGTGCCAATAAGCCTCTTGACTCAGACGGGCGTCTGCCAATCGACTCAAGTGCATCAAGCTGATATTTGGCAGATCCATCCCAGAGGTAAGAGCAGTACTCCATGCATGACCGAACTTGCGCTTTATACAAGTTGAGCAGCTGTTCAGGCGTGAAGTACCGTCTCACCTTTGCAAGAAGCCCTAATTCTTTTGCAGCCAACTGAGCGTTCGCCTCAATGAATGGACCGAAATTGAGCGTTGATGTCAACGTAATACCAAGCATCGCATCCACCGAATTCTTACAACCTAAACCAAGTCATCGGCACAAGTCACTATAATGACAAGATATAATTACAAATTAAAAAAACCCCAATTTTTATTTTTATTTCATGCTTTTTAAACTACATATAATATACCCAGTAGCAGACACGCTTCAATCGAAACACGTAATAATGACACGATATCTTGCGAAAAAATCCAGATTCAAAGAGTAAAGTGTGAATAACTTTTAAACGGCTAAACCGATTTTATTCAAACATTACTAAGAACACTCTCGACAAAGTCACCTTTCAAACAAAAAAAATCTACATCAAAATCGGTTCATCCGTTTAGGCGCTATGCCGTTATGATGCCACAGACAGACACACAGATACACAGCAACAAACATCAAACTTATAACACCCCTCTTTTTCCGTCGGGGGTTAAAAAACAATTAAAATTTAGGTAGTGCCTTACATTTAGATTCTGTTTACCAATGAGTAGATAAAGTTCTGGTATTTTGGAGAGAACCTAAATATTCAGAAGTATTTCCGCCTTAGTTAAACCCCAATCCGTCATCGTATATTTTAAAAGGAGAGGATCTAACTTGGTATACGAAACTTATAAGGGAAACTACGCCTACTATTATTCAAACCGAAACACAGCTGGTGATACGCCAAGCATTGTTGCTGTCATAAACAGAAAACCGTAGTTTATTTTCTACCACATTGCCGTAACAAAAATAACATCGCTTTAAATTTTGGAGGTCAAAACTAGACATGGCTAATTAACCAAAGTTACCGTCAAGCAAAATCTTTCAATCTCCTTCCCAACTTGTTTACCCCAGAAAAATGAAAAACAAACAAACAACATACTATCAACAAAAACAATTTTTAATTCAGAATTTATCGAGCAAAGCATTTCATTAATTACTGCTACTGCTCACTTTTATGGCGGACAAACAAACACAGAATAGGTAAATACAGAAGGCAAACTGCAGACAACGAGAATAAATATACGCATTCGGAGACATGCTAGGCAGTCAGAAGGCTGAGCAAGGGGTATTGTGGGTTACCTAGCAACTGGATTGTGGTCAGATAAGTGATCACTCCATGTACAATACAGATATTCGGCTCTGGCTAGACTGGCATTAACATTTGGGCTAGATATATTATGACGATATAGACATTCTTCTCATAGGAGCATTTGAACTCGGGTCTGGCATTCGTTTAACACCGGGTACTGACAACACAAACGAGCAAACGAACACTATCGAGTGGGAATCACTGCACACTCGCTTGCCTTTATTCAGTCATACTTGCTCGTCCGTTTAGTGAGTACTAGATTCTGCCAGCGGCTTCGACCGCGTGTAAGTTGAAAATTATCCCGTGGGAACATATTCCCGGGACTAAAAGTATTCTATGTGTTGTTCCTGACTTTAATTTATCTCTGTGTCAAATTTCATCTAGATCCGTTCAGCCGTTCTGGTGTGATTGAGTAACAAACATACACACTTTCATCCAAACTTTCGCATTTATAATATTACTAAGATAAGATTTAATTACTCTCGAATGTAGATGGTAGAAGGTGAGCAAGCGTGCGGTGTCCATTGGTGATTCTAATTCATTAGTGTTCGTTTGTGACAGTTTGTGATCCTCGTACGTACACATGTACGTGCGTGTGCGAGCGTTGGTATTCACTATTTCTTAAAACCAGCCTTCTGTACCTTTCTATTCTCTGAAAACAACTGTCAACTGTTTGCAGAGGGGATACTTTTTAGGGTTCCGTACCCAAAGGGTAAAAACGGGACCCTATTACTGAGACTTCGCTGTCCGTCTGTCTGTCTGTCTGTCTGTCTGTCTGTCTGTCACCAGGCTGTATCTAATGAACCGTGATAGTTAGACAGTTGAAATTTTCACAGATGATGTATTCTTGTTGCCGCTATAACAACAAATACTAAAAACAGTATAAAATTAATATTTAAGGGGGGCTCCCATACAACAAACGTGATATTTTTGCCGTTTTTTGCTCGATATTAATAACGGCAACAGGTAGACGCTTGAAATATTCACAGAATATTTAGTTGTATATTCTCTTCAAAAAATAATAGTTATTAAATTAAAATAAAATAAATTAAGGGGGGCTCCCATACAACAAACGTGATTTTTTTTGCAGTGTTTTGCGATAATGGTACGGAACCCTTCGTGTGCGATTCCGACTCGCACTTGGCCGGTTTTTAAATAAAGATGTCGACGTATTTGTGTCGTGGCAACAATGATAATAATTAAGTGGGTACACTCTCTGTTCTTCTGTAAAGGCTTGTTTGTTGCCTCTGTGGGATTATTGTGGTGCTCAGACACTTGATAATTGCAGTTCTGTTCATCCTTTCCCTGTTTGATGGAGATCGTTGACTGTGTAAATGGTTTGGGCACGATAAAACACTAATTTTGTTAATTTATAATCTTAATTTGATATAGTGAACAAAATTTATCAAAATGATTAAATTTCTTTGCACAACCCTTACCTTGAAAATGATTTTTAGGGTTCCGAACCTCAAAATTAAAAACACCGAACCTTTATAGGACCACTTTGTTGTCCGTCTGTCTGTCTGTTCATCTATCTGTCAAGACTCTTTATCTCGGAAACGCGTGAAGGTATCGAGTTTAAATTAATATCGTATACTCATGTTTGCAACTCCTTGCAGCTGTGAAAAAATGAAACTCCTAGATCAACACAATCAAGAGATACAGCCGTTAATGACATATATTTTACATTCACAAGGGAATCAAAATCTAAAGTAAAAGAGTAACCGTGGAGTTTCTTGCCGGTTCTTCTCCACAGGAAACGACCAACCCGAACCGTGCACCTTTTGTCGACGTTTTATAAGTGCCCATGTAGGCCTATGTGAAATAAAAAACATTTGATTTTGATTTTTGATCTTGAAAGTGTACTTCGTTGACCTAGAATCATGAAATTTGTATGATTTTTATTTGATGAAAGCATAAATCCGAAAATCGTAAATTTGTACCTACATCAAAAAAAAAAAGATTATTAACTTATTTGCTTGATCATGGTGATTAACTGACAGCGACTTATGTAAACCTCGGTATGGGGACTATAGTTTTCCAACAGCAAAGTTAATTTTGTCTCTCAATTCTGTTTAGCTTATCGTTAGAGCAATGTTCGGTGCCCTCATACTTTATGAACTTCAGTGATTTTATTTAATTATTTTGGTAAATGTAGCTGTTTGTACTAAACCCTCAGTGCGCGAGTCCGACTCGCACATGGCCAGTTTTTTTAAATGACGTCGGTTCTTAATTGGGGTTTTTATCAGGTTTTTTTTTTAGTTTTGAGTCTGCATTTTAAGGCTAGCTTCTAATAACGTCGTCCCCAATAGTCACATACTATTTACCATACAGCTCTACCGATCCCATACGGAAAAACAGGCGAGGTATTATGTAATATTACCTTTTTACTCTTTTCCCATCTACATCGCTCCTGCACGACGTTCTCTGTTTAGTACAGCCACAATAATTTATGGCGGTAGTGATCAATCAATATTATTGGCTGCCAGTCTCGGCTCCGAGTTTCCGAGGTGGTTGGCGACAGTAATTGATATACTCTTACCACAATAGGTCTGTTCTTGTTGTTAACAGTTCCTTATTGTCAATCAATTATACCAATCAACCCAGCCTATTTCAGTCGGCTTACCAGCGATTGGACAAAATTCATGGTGACCACAACCGCTCTATCAAGAGCGAAGTGAACAAGAAGATCGCAGTACTCTTGGACATAGGCCTCTCCTAAACTGCATTTTTTATGGTCCTTTGCTGCAGCATCCAGCCTGTCCTAGCTTCCGTACCCAAAGGATAAAAACGGGACCCTATTACTAAGACTCCGCGGTCCGTCTATCTGTCTGTCTTTCCGCCTGTCATCAGGCTGTATCTCATGAACCGTGATAGCTAGACAGTTAAAATTTTCACAGATGATGTATTTCTGTTACCGCTATAACAACAAATACTAAAAATAGAAAATAAAATATTTAAGTGAGGCTCCCATACAACAAACGTGATTTTTTTGCCATTTTTTGCGATAATGGTACGGAACCCTTCGTGCGCGCGTCCGACTCGCACTTGGCCGATGTTTTAGAGTCGTTGGTCCATCGAGCCTTAGAGCCTCATCTGCAATACTAGAGGCGGGTAGGTAAATGCGAATCCCAGAGAAAAATTGTCAATTCCCATGGACCTGCCATAATACTAGGATCCATATCCATCAAATTGAGTTACAACTCAGCGACAAAAAGAATCAGAAACACGAACGAAGTAACACCTTGTTATCTTTTGTATTTTATATTCTCAAGTCAATACACAAAATATCAAGTTTATCTTAACTCGCAGATCAACAAAATTTTCCGCAAATTCAAAGCCAAGCAAAAATCGTTTGACTTCGAACTGACTTTTTCTGCAAGTAAGTATATTCACGTAATTTAAATTTGTAATAAGCTCCGCATGGTAAAGGAAAACATCCTGGGTAAACTCTTGTTAATAATACAGTGTAGGACCAGTTACAGTAACGCCATCTGTTGCCATGGTTGTGAACTTTAAGTGCTACGTAGCGCGAACGTAATTATGTTTGTTCAAATTAATTATTGTTTTGGAAGAGTATTTCGTTGATTGCTTATAGTATTTATTTTTCTTTCACAATTTTTTGTCTCTCTTTGAAGATTTTTCGTCTTATAATAAATAATAATAAGGATTTATATTGACTTGTTATTTTTTGTTTCTTTAAAATATTATATCACCCAATATTGTTCAAAAATGAATTTGCTTTGACAACATCCGTTCTATTTATTTATTTTAAATATTTCTCTACTGTCGGAGTAAATATTGTAAGGATTAATTTTGATAACTTCATTTTTGATGTTTCCCGCTTAATTGTGGTGTTTCGCGCCAAAATTTTATGTTTGCCCGTTTATTTTTAAGATTTTTTACATCCGCTGTCAAATTTATATTTGTTATTTTCTGTGTATAAAAAGCGATGTACTGGTGGAAGATTACACTTTTGCTACCCAATACTGAACTAATGTATTTCTTTATTTACTCATTCTGTGAACTATTACTCTCTGTAAATTTTGGTGCAAACCAATATTATGTGTGAACTCGACGATGGCGACCACGCATCGACATGTACCATATACTCAGAAATAAATAATAATCTATTCTATTGTGGGTAAATACTTATACTACTGACTTTAATTTTATTTCATACACACGTTACTTACTTCTGCAGGATTATTTTACTTCATACACACACATTTTTCGAGCTTGTGTTGAAACAAACTTGTAATATTCTACCGTTCCGGAATATCCTAGTTTTTAGGTCCAGCCACAATTTGGTGCCCGTATTGTCGTAAGTTTTCACCTTAGATCGCAGAAACAAAAGAGACGTGCCAACAGCGAGTTGTATTTGTTTTCTCTAGAAAATGAAATTATTTAGTCAAAAGAGCGACTTACTTGCCAAAAAATACACCACGAAAATTCAGCGCAAGATTCCTACGAAACAATTGTTACGTAGGTATAATTTCGTATCATTTCGTAAAGAGTAGCCCAGCATCCCCTTAAATGAATAGCCTACCAACAACCTAGCTAATACCCAGTTTGTACATTGTGGCGACTACAGTTCTTAGTGATCGAGTTCGTGAAAAAAGTGATTCAGAAATTCTTGATTGGCACGACTGAAAATCTATCGAGTATTTGGAAGCTAGGATAACGAGCTAGTTATATCTTGGTTTGGCACATATATTCAACTAGCTTTTGCAAGCGGCTTCGCCCGCGTGAAAGTCGTAAGTTATCCCGAGGGAACATATTCCCGGGATAAAAAGTATCCTATGTGCTATTCCTGACTCTAATCTATCTTTGTGTCAAATTTCGTCCAGATTTGTCCAGCCGTTTGAGCGTGAAGAAGTTACAAACATACAAACACACTCACAAACTTTCGCCTTTATAATATTAGTGTTATGTTATTAGTGTTACAATGTTATTAGCGTGAAGTGTGATAAAGATGATAGTTTTGTTAACTATACACGAGGACAGATTGACTGGCATTCTAGCTTATTAGCAAAATTTTATCGTTTTTGCTTGAAAATACCAGTCTCGTGGAACTCGGGCATAAATAAACGTATTCAACGTTTTGGGAATACTTATTTCGTGCGTATAGCTAAGCATTGGAATTCCCTGCCAGAGTCTGTGTTTCCTGATAACTAAAAGCTGGTGGCTTAAGTCAAGAGTGAATACGTTATGTCTAGGAAAGCGTACTCCATCGTCGATAATAACATCGCTTACCATAAGGTGAGATAGTGGTTAAACGCGAGCCTAACAATAACAACTAAACATTGTTTTCGAATGACGTACCCTTAACAGAAAAAAACCGTCGACATTAGTACCCATCTTAGTTTCCAAAGTCAACATATCTCCAGTTTCTACGATCCAAGGTCCAAGGAACCTTCCGGAAGGCCAACTGGACCCCTATAATCGTAGGAAGACGGTATATTTGGTTTGCCACGCGAACGACTCCGGGTTGCCATTAGAAGGGTGGGAACATTTTCTTATTTACTCAGCCATTCGGGACGCTCGTGTTAAGGACGGCTCGTTTTCAGGTGCTGGATATTTTGTGGGCTTTGGAAATAACAGAAGTACTTATGTACATTCGGGTTAATAATTTATTGAGTTAATAAAAGTAAAGCATCGTTGTCATGAGCTGCAAAGATTTATACCCCAAATCCTGCTGCCTACTGGCAATTCTTTATTGTTTTAAATAGTATTCGATGCATGGAATTTCACTCCGAAACTAAAAATATACCCACAATTATCAATTGAATATGAAACCTTCATCCTGGTTTTCATCGCCTTGCAAAACTGCTGGACGAAATTTTCATCATTATTTTTTAAATCTTCACATTTTTTTTCGTCCGTATCTAAAGCCACAACATTAACGGATCGTTCCAACACCGTTTCGTAACCGAAGAATCACCCGTTAAGTGCTCACTTAAGTTGAGTCGTGTTAAATTACAGACAAGAAAAAAAAGATAAACTCCTCGATTGCAATCTAAGTGTTCTATCTCCATTTTCATTACAGCATAATGATTTTAAGTAGTCCTGCCTCAAAGTCACTTGATTTTAACCTGAGATTAAGATTTGAGATAAGATGTGAATCTTTTAAAAGGCAAACCTAGAATGTTCTCTGTGACTTCCGATATTGCGTCAGTATTTTTCGTTAAACGTTTTGTGAGCACCTGCGAGATTTAGAATAATCTGTTCGCGTGTGTGAGTGCTATGAATATTTGAGCAGGCGTTTAGAGTGTGATCATTGCTACATAGTTTGAATTTTGATATACGAAGTACATCGTGTTATTAAGGTACGTGTTCTAATTATTTTGATTTAAGTTGTATTTATAATTATGTTTTTAATACTGTACAAGTTTGTGACCAGTTTTAGTAGATACCAACTGCGGGTATGTAGGTACTCAAACCAAATTTCCAGACACGTCATACAAAGCGAGTGTACACGGTTACACCCAATTTTAAGCTTATCAGAATTCTCAAAGATATCAGCTCTTTGACAGACCGACCAACAAAAACCAGGCAACCGAAGCCAAGTTCACAAGTTAGCAAAATCTGTAACGCAAAGTGTCACAGTTTGCAGTTCGGCGGGCGATATTAAACGGGCCACACATTATCCGAGAGGAATATTCATGAGAAAGCGACCGCATAGCAAACTGAACGCACTGGTCTCGCCCACATATCTAAAATGTACGTGTGCTTAATAAAATATAAATTCTTTTACTGTGTGGTCATATTCACGACTAGTTTGGCAAGAGAAGAAAATCACATTATCATCACCATCAGTGGACGTTTGACTGAAATTGTCAAAAGACGTCCACTGACATATTTCCTTGTTTTGACTGTAGAAGAAAATGTCATTACCATCATTTCTGCCGAAAAACGTCCACAAACATAGACACATTTTCTTTTTTTTGCGTAGAAATGCTAATGCATACTTCGCCACCACGGGCATATAGCGCAGTAATGTGGTATTCCAACCCACTAAAACTCCACGGCGTACTCCTATGCTGCTTATGGCGGGAACACGGACACGCGTAAGCCCTCACCGCAAACCTGCCGCGGCTGTCCTAGGTACTCCTCATCACCGGCGCACCAGAACACATTGCACGCCATGTCGACCCCAGGGACAAAACCCGTATATGGGTGCCAGACCATTCGCATTCAACGGATTTCCACGGCCCACATAGTAAACCATCTCATCGGTCCACCTTATTCGTCCTTCCAATGTCAGATATCCCATGTTGGTAACTAAGTCAACCACTTTTCTTTAAACCGGAATGGATTGCTGTGATCTGATTGATCTGAATTTAATAATAAGACTGCATGGTTTATTGCGTTCTTGTATTCACGTCTTCTCTCACAGGAATTCTCATAGGAACCTAATAAATGATTCTTCAAATCTATCCCAAGGCAGGTCAATGAACGACTTCCTACGTAGATATTTTCTTCTGGAATAAACATCAATAAACACATTTCTATAGCTGTTTACGTCCCAGATATTCAAAGAAAAACCTTTCAGCTGTCCATTTATACCACAAGAGACATCCATATTCCGCACATACCCTAACTGAGCTCTTAGGCTTATAATAAAGTCAATAAACCAAAGTGAAAAAGCCTAAACGAGCAGTAGGGAATCAACAAAACCTCTAGCCGTCATCACAGGCTCATAAAAAAAACCGGCCAAGTGCGAGTCGGACTCGCACAAGAAGGGTTCCGTACCATTATCGCAAAACACTGCAAAAAAATTACGTTTGTTGTATGGGAGCCCCCCTTAATTATTTTAATTTTAATTTAATAATTATTATATTTTGAAGAGAATATACAACTAAATATTTTGTGAATATTTCAAGTGTCTACCTGTTGCCGTTATTAATATCGAGCAAAAAACGGCAAAAATATCACGTTTGTTGTATGAGAGCCCCCCTTAAATATTAATTTTATACTGTTTTTAGTATTTGTTGTTATAGCGGCAACAGGAATACATCATCTGTGAAAATTTCAACTGTCTAACTATCACGGTTCATCAGATACAGCCTGGTGACAGACAGACAGACAGACAGACAGACAGACAGACAGACAGACAGACGGACAGCGAAGTCTCAGTAATAGGGTCCCGTTTTTACCCTTTGGGTACGGAACCCTAATATAGGAACTATCCCACAACCTTACTTAGACAGCCAGAAAATTCAAAACCAAGGGACTGTGAGACCTATGACCTTGAGATTAAGTCCTCACCGAAAATTCTTGATGGTATTCCATCGTTGGTGATATGTCTAGTGATAAATAAGAGGTCTGACTTTGAGTGATAGTGGGCACATTTACGGGCCCGAAGCATCCCACTCAGATTTGTGTTTGCTTTGTAGAGAATATGTCTTTTGCTCTAATAAATTAAGAGGCAAATTATTGTGATGTTTTTGGGTAATTAATGTTCGGTGAATAGTGTGTTTTAGTTATGTTTCGGTTGGGGACGAATGTTAGTTATTTGTGGGCTCTTGAGCTTTGAGGGTAGCTTTGAGAAGTTAATTTATTTCCAACGTAGCGTTTTATAAGTGCACAACTACAATACTATGGTAAACAAGCTTAATTTCAGAAAAGAATGCGTACTTACAATTTTATTCGCACCTATTTGATGCCTATCTTAACTTCATAAGATAATTTTTTTGCAGAAGTAAAGTCTTATTAGTAGAAGTAAAGTAAAACTTGTTTTAAAGTTACTTACCTCACTCTCGTTAAAAATAAACTATAGTGCAAAGTATATTGTGACATGAACTGTCTTGAATTTGGTGAAATAAATATTCAAAGTTTACCATGAACTATTTTAAGCAAAAAAAATATTTTTTGTTCTCAGTGTGTCGATCTCTATCAAAAGTGGGGTTTCGGTTGTCTGAGAATCTTTTGTTTTCGTTTTTACCTATTTTAAAACACAGTACTGTTGCAGGAAAATTCAACACCATACGCGTCAAATGTTTTCCAATCGAAGTTCACGGTAACCAAAATAACGCAATGGATATAGTTGAACAGATTTAACCGATAAAAAACGTATTAAAATGTCCTAATTTTTTAAATTTTATAGCATATTTTTCACACGAAATTACAAAGAAGAAACGTTGCATTTTCTTGTACAAGAACAACTTAAAAATAAACACCTACTACATCATCTTAGCACTTAAATAAGGAGTCTTATAGCGTTAAAAACAGCGACATATACTCTCGCAAGTGGGGCAATGTATCCCATTTAGCTAAACGCTTACACGGAACCACTCCGGGCAAGATGGATCATGATGAATGATACTGAACAGCAATTACTTGGAATTTTTCTTATCTAAGATCTTGGCAAGGTTTAAAATTAAGGTTTTTGTGATTAAGTTGCTGTGTGTGGAATGATTTTTGATTGGAAAATATTTGGGAAGTTTGAAGGGTATAAAAAAATTAATAATAATAATAATAATAATAATAAACGTTTATTTGGAACCATTTCGGAATTACACAAAGTACAATGGAACGATGATAGCTACAGAAGTACAAACTGTGGCGCAGCTATCAGCGCCCGAATAACAACACAGAGTAAAATACAATTTGTGCCAGACTACTTTTGTTACTAGACAGAGAAATAATATTGAATGAACTTATATAATAAAAAATCAAAATCAAGGAAAGTGTATGTTGATGTGTAGGGGTGTGTTGAAGGTGTATGTGGCTGTGTGTGTGAGTGTATGTGTATATAATGCGTGTGGGTGTGTTTGCATATATGAGTTGTTAGTTGTTATGTTTAGTTACGTTACCACAAGTTGTTCAGTTGCATCGTAGGATATGGATTTTAACCACTCTGTCAAGCTCTTCTTTAATAAATTTTCAGTCATAGGGTAGATTTTTAAAATGCTATTTATTTTATTATAAAGTTTGGGGCTGATATAATCGAAGTGACGACTTACCACCGCTAGTCTGCTGAACTTAGTCTTGCAGATTATGTCAGAGCGTCGCTTCTTAGCAAGGTACTGTGGATCGTAGTATAGGAGCTTGTGTTTCTTAAGAACAGTCTGAAGTATGAAAAGTTGTCTTACTGTGAGAACCCTACAGAGTAGATATAGTTCAGAGGTTGGGAATCTGATTGGTTTCTTAGCTAGTACTTTTAGGACTGCTCTCTGGGCCCTCTCTAACCTCAACATGGATGTCTTGTGGGTTCCCCCCCACGTAGTTACGCAGTAACTGATAACTGACTGTGCGAGAGCAAAGTAAGCCATTATCAGACACGAGAAATCAGCGGCTGCTCTAAGTTTCTTAAACACATAAATCAATCTTCTAACCCGAACCACAATAGAGTCAACCTGTTTTTTCCACGTTAGGAGATTGTCTACTATAACTCCAAGATATTTTATACTGTTAGAGCGTTCTATCAATGCACAGTCACACAAGATGGCATTACCGACTGCATCAGCGCAAACGTGGGATCTGATCTCAAATGATGTTGGTGGTTGACTAAGAATTCCTGGGGTAAAGGGGATAAATTTGGTCTTAGAGATATTAAGGGTGAGCAGGTTTGAGGTTAACCAGTTCATTACCAACCGTAGTGCCTGTTCCGTCCTTTCACGTGTCTCAGTCCAGTCCTTGCCATGGGTTATAAGAGCTGTGTCATCCGCATATGTAATGATTTTAGTGTTTGCAAGAGATAGCTGACACAGCTCATTGACATAGATTAGGAAGAGGGTCGGTCCAAGGACACTACCCTGGGGTACACCAAATGTCATGTTTTCCGCTCCACTTGTATAGGTTTCTAATTTAACAATTTGTTTCCGATCCGTCAAATAGCTGCGGAAGAGATGAAGGGCATTGCCACGTATGCCAATTTGTTCCAATTTAACTATGAGTTTGGGGACAGAAACTGTGTCGAACGCCTTCGATAAGTCCAGGAAAACTCCCACAGATTTTTGCTTGTTATTAAAGTGTTCGATTATTGTTTTTGACAGTTCCAAGGTAGCATCTTCTGTGGATTTTCCAGCTCTAAAGCCAAATTGATTGTTGGCCAGGATTTTGAATTTTTCAAGAAATTTCACAAGTCTCACGTTAATAACTTTTTCAAATATTTTTGAAAGAGTTGTGAGGACGGAGATGGGCCTGTAATTAGAAGGAAGTTTCCTTTCACCCCCCTTGTATATAGGATGGACTATAGCAGTTTTGAAAGCGGTCGGAAAAGTGCCCGAAGATAGGCACAAGTTAAATATGTGAACAAGGAGCGGGATAATAGTGTTCCTGGTTGCCTTAATTACTGTGGTTGGGATACCGTCACATCCAACAGCACATTTGTCTTTGAGGTTAAGTATGATGCTTGCAATTTCGGCATCGTCCACATCATACAGGACCATCGACCCTAAAGGTTCCAGCCGCTTAGAAAACCCCGGATTTACTGGTATAGAACTAATGTCTGAACAGTTAGTTTGAGGTACAGGTTGAGTAAATTTAGATGCAAGATTACGGCCCACGTTAGCAAAGTAGTGGTTTATCCTGTTGACAGAATGAAGAGGATTATCATCACAATTTATTAGTTCGGAAGAAGATGTTTTACCCTTACCCAGGCAAGATATTTTCTTGATAAGGTTCCAGGTTGCCTTAGGACTTTTCCTGGCCTTCTGAAATTCTGAACTTTCATAGTCATTTTTAAGTTTTTTTAACAAATTATTACAGTAATTTCGATAGCGATAATAAACAAGTTTATGGGTTTCAATTTCTGGATGTTTCTTGAAAATTTTATACAGCTTATCTCTATGACGGATACATCTCAGAAGGCCAGGTGTAATCCAAGGTTTGATGATGCGTCTTCTACTAGGAATGACTAAAGAATGCGTGTGTGAGATAACGGAAGAAGACAAGCAAGATACGAGGGTTTCAGTAGCAAGGTTCGGATCCGTTGATTGGAGGATCCGAGAAAAATCTGTTCTTTCGATATCAGATATAACCTTTGGGATGTCTATTTTTGTGATAGAATGTTTAGGTGCATTAATTGTCAAGTTAGGATAGCAAAATAAGATAACCGGTGCGTGATCTGTTAAAATGCAGTCAAGTACCAAGGAGGTGGCAGTGTTTGTCGATTTTAACATGATATGGTCTAGACAATTTGCTAGCCTGGTGGGAAACGAATGTGCGGGCAGCATTTCGTGTGACGCGGAAATATTTAAATATTCATCAGAGTTTGGATCTACGCTAGTGGGTGCGATATTGATGTTAATGTCTCCGATAAGAGCGATAGTCCTATATTGTGCTAACTGATGTAATAAAGTATCTAGGCTGCTGAAAAATGGAGTGAGATTTTTAAACGAGGGAGATCGATATAAAGCGATAATTGCCACCTTATCAGAGAATTTAATTAATAAGCAATTTGCGTCATTGAAAGTGGGAGTTTCGAAAGTGCACTGCAAGTTATTTCTAACATAAGCAACGATGCCATCATTCTGATTTTTGAAGGAGGAAACCTGAGCTTTATAACCTGTTAAGGGGGGAATATTCGGACATTTACTGAGCCAACATTCAGACAGCAAGATGACATCTAGTGTAAAATTCAATCTGGCCAACAATATCAACAGGCTATCAAAGTTGCAGCTGATGCTCCGAATATTAACATGCAAAATTTTAAGGTTACCCTCTCGACTTCTCAGATAATTGCTACTGCTCTCCGGTGAGCAAACGAAACAATCAGAAACAGTAATTTTCTCGATATCTGTATTAATTATGTTTAAGTCATTCATTTATAAATGGTTTAACAAAAAGGGAAACAATTTTATGAATCATCTCGAGGCTTATATTTGAGCGCTGCCTGAAATTAGACTTTTTAAGCTTCCGCGTAATGATATAATATTGAGTTACGATAACAAGAGGTTGTCTGTAATCAGAAATCTTAAACGTACATGTCCTGTGGATGGACAACTTGAGGTGAAGTGTAATGTGTTGTGTAAGGATGTATTTTTGTGAGTGAGGTAATGTAAATGTGTGTATGGGGTGGTTAGTAAGTACTATGAAAAGTGTAAAAAATGCTATTAAACACGTTAAACAAAAACAAAAAAGCACTTGGAACAGTAAGCAAGAAGTAGATACAGTAATCGTTAGATAAAGTAGTTTGACTTGGTGAAATTGTTTACGATTTAGTCATGCAGATCTCGACATGGTAGAAAGGTCAGCCTCGCTATTTATCTCGAAATGCTTGCAGCCCTCTCTTTCGCGCACGAAGATCTTGCCGTTTTTAATCCAACAGAATTTGTAATTGTAAGACTGCGCCGCATCTCGGGCCAAGAAATATAGTCTCTTTTTACGAGATATTAAATTTTCCGAGACGAAGATTGGTTTGGCAGCGCCACTAATTTTCAAATGCTCTGTTGTTAATTTGAAACTGTCCCTGTTGTGTTTTCGGAACTTTTCTAAGAAGTCATCTTTGCGTAGGACCGTTGTGAAGTCAACTATGATGGTTTTCTTGGCCGGATCTTTCGTTTGTATGCGGAAAATGTCTTTAACTTCGCTAGGTTGGATTTGCGCGTTGATCAAACTGCCCGTATCTAACACAGTTTTCAACAAGGAAGTCTTAGTCTCCGATCCTACGACTGGAATGTTGCGTATCTCTAAGCAAGTTGATCTCGAGCTCTGCTCAAAGTGTTCCAGTTTTGCTTCCAACTTATGAGTGTAAGATATGATTTCCTTTCGCTCGGTTTCCAAAAACTCCACTCGAGAGGATAGCTCGCTGAAGTTGGCAGCCATTTGGTCAACAGTGTCGCGGATCTGGTCAACCATAGAACAAAGCTTTCCAAATTTTTCCTCTTGCTGCTGCTTGAACTCGCGAAACATTTCTTTTAAGTCTGACATAAAAGTGGTTAGTCTATTTTCCTCATCTTCGTCTAAGCGTTTGCGCTTGACATTACGGAAGGTTATGGCAGGAGAGATGTTGTTGGACGGCGAGTCCATATTTAAATTTAGGCTTGGTTCAGAAGAGCTATGAGGTGTGTGGAGACCACCTGCCTGCGGAGTGCTAAAAAGTGGCGTCGTTGGCACCTGAGCTTTTGGAGCTGGTGGTGGTGACGAGCGTTCTCGGGGCATTGCAAGTTTGGAAATGGTATATATCTGCAAAGTACCAGGAGCCTAGCTTTGCTAGGAGGTAAATACACGCCGAGCTTCTGGTTGGTTGCGTACAGCTCAAGTTAGAATGGTGGTTATCGACAGATCGGTACAAAAGAGCTTTCCGTCCAGTGTAACTTGACCTCAGTCTATCCTTGTCTTAGAGATATGTCCGTCTCTGTCAGCGGTTATCAATATGGAGCGCACACACCCTTATAACTGCAGAGTTCATTAATAAGTTATAGTAAGTTAGCGTAATGTTTTACGCACGGGGGCGGGGTCATTAAGCAGAATTCTATGATAGTTGTGACTCACGCGAAGTGTTGGTGCGCGCACGTAGACAGCAGTCAAGCGCGGCGATCTCTTGCAGGTTTATGCACTCCTATTTCTGTTATCTGATATTTTATTTGTTTTTCAATTAAACAATTTAAAATAAAACAATAATATTGGCACCTTAAAACACGTCTGAACTGCTCAGAGGTCCGGAGGGAAGGGGATTCATAGTTTGTTATTTAGTCTACTGGTATTATTGTGGCCCGCAGCTGGCCAAACTATATTTATTTGACTGTACTACTGGTACCCCTGGCCAATTCAAACATTATGTTTTAGGCGCACATAAAGTTTTGTGTAGTTAATGATATACATACATACATAAACTCACGCCTTTTTCCCATGGGGGTAGGCAGAAACTATAGAACACCACCTGCTACGATCCTTACATATGCAGTTAATGATATTAATATAAATAAAGCCTTATGATTTTCAAACCGATCTACTGTTGTAGACCGGTGCAAATCTCAATTATTACCAATATAATAGTGAAACTGTGTGGTTTCTACAATGATATACGGGGCAAACTATTCAGACATTACACGTATCAGTCTTCGAATTCACAAACATTCCATAAATAGCATGATTTACTAACTGGACCAAGAAGCTTCATGGATAACTTCTGGAAAAGCAAAAAAAAACAAAAACGCTTTTCCTATAGATCGTACCTTCTTAAAACCCTTTTAAATCATTTTACAAAGTAAGAATATTACCGAAAAATAAAACTGAGGAGTGATGATGTCTCTCAAGGGGCCACTAACTCTAGTCCGTCCAGCCCTTTAACCGTTGTATCTCAGTTACTTGCGATTTTCCTTGAAGTTAACAAGTGAAGTTCAGCAGGTGATACCCGGGGAACACTTAGTGGAGCTATCAATCTTAAACTCTGGCACTGTGGGCCGCTTGAACGGGTGTGGGGACAAAAATATTTTATTTATTGAAGATGTGAATTTTGGTATATATAATAGTAAAAATATACTATTTATTGACAGAAAAATTGTATACGATCGAGGGATAAATGTTTAATAAAAAGATGACGAGTATGCCGAATCTTTGATACTTTTATAAAGACTACAAACAGAATGTGACACAGTCTACCACAGGCCTATTGTAAGTTAGGCAACACTCGAACTATGAAATAATCCGCTCTAACTGCTATGAAATTGGCTCCATCAATGTTTAGTTTATATGAGTACAGATGAGCGGTCGAATATATCATACTCAATTCACTTTGCGTCATACATTATCTTAAACACCTTATCTTGGTCGGCACAGTGGCTGAATGACTGCTGTGATGTGTATCGCGGGTTCGATTCCCGCACGGAACAGATATTTATATGTTTTTAAGCTGACATGGTCACAATCATTAGAATTAATATTTGTTTCGGGATATTTACCATGTAAATAAAATAAAATATATAAAAATAAAATAAGCCTTTATTACTGAGTTTACAATTATTCTTAAGTATTTTATTTTGGATCGGTACTTTTTTCCCAGCTTGTCCTTCGACATAGGCCTCCTCCAAAGATATCCACTTATCTCTGTCCCTCGCAATTCTCATCCACTCTGGTCTAGCAGTTCTCTTTAGGTCGTCTTCCCAGCGTTTTGGTTGTCAACCTTTGTTCCTTTTCCCGTCTCTGGGGTACCATTCTGATATTGTTCTTGTCCATTTTCCATTATCCTCTCTTAACATAATTATGACCTTTCCATTGCCATTTTAATGTTTTACATATTTTGCTTGCATTTTTAAATTTACAAGACATGGTAAATATCCCGAAACAAATATTAATTCTAATATTTATATGGCCTACAGATAGTTGCTCCGTGTCTGACTGATTGTGTATGGAGTTTAAATCTTTGTAAATGCACCCACGATACAGGCGGAATTCCTAGTGTTGAGAACCATTTTTTTTAAAGGAAATGAACATCATCTTTCGTTTATACTACAATTAAGAGTTTTTACCGCTCTTCTGACAAAAAGATATCAGAGTATTGCGTTGAACAACTAAAATAAGAACTAGAACTGGACGACTTTAGTCCCAACTGGAAGGAAGACGCGCGGGTTTGCATTTAGATCAGGCTTTTATCCAGGCGTGAGATAGAGTAGATTAGTTAAAAATAAAAATCAACTAAATCAATATTATTTTGTCCAGCTCTCACGCGTCTTTGGCACCATAGTGCAACGACATGAAGCTAATCCTAACTCCTCTACTCCGTGTTATTGCACCTAGCATGTTTGTACTTTAAAGCAATAACAATTAAATTGCTCCTTTGTACTAAGTTTTGATTGAAGCTGTCGATTACGTCATTATAGCGGCGGGATCAAACTAGCAGGTTGATATATGAGTATATGGCAGGTAGTTTACTTTGTGAAAGGATTAATTATGATCTTGTGTGAACCTTGTTACTGGGGAGCTTTTAGAAGATCGGTGATTGACATATTTATTAAACTACTAGCATGCAGATGAGGGTGAAGCTTCCAACAAAAGCTGGTTAGGAGTCATACTAAGGAAACCTTATACCAGGATAAAAAAAATGTAGAAGAAGTCTGCCCCGTGTGCCAAGTTTCATTTAAATCTATTCATTCGTTGAGGCTTGAATGATTAACAAATGTCCTAATATACAGATTTTTATAATAAGGGTCATGTTTTACAGCTCTGAGCTTTATTGGACCTTCTTGAGGACCACTACAAAGTATGTATTGAAATCTTTAAAAATTACATTGACTACGACTGCGAAATCTCGTTCGAATTCACAGAACCATTCGACGAGGCGGTACTTGAGTGAGGCCTATTTCCAGCAGTGGAAATAGTGACATCCCTCAGCCGAAATGATGATGGTGATTTGATTATGAACAAGACCATGGATAAAGTCAAGTTTGTTCTCCAATCCCCTAATAAACAAGAACAATCCACCAAAAAAAAAGACATTCACGTCAAAACCAGAGCATTATAAACCCACCTCAGAGCCATATTCAATCGGAAATACAACCCATTTAGTTCACATCGGTACAATAAACACAATAAAATAAAGAAAATGTCCTAACAACTAACCAGAGGGTGTGTTTTTGACATAAAAGGGAAAGGGGAAGGGAGGGGGTGAATCGTAAAGTTGTCAGTGCCAGAACGCAGTAAATATTGACCCACTGGGCTGCGATATGAGAACAACCGTTTTAGTTTTGTTAATAACGTAAAAACAGGGTTTATTGGGGTGTTATAACTAGTTTTTCTTTTTCTAGCGGATTTGAGATTTTTTGACACCATTTTCTTCTTTGGCCGATTTTAATGATTCTTACAGAAATCTATTCGTCTTAAAGGGTTAACTCGTAGAGACGAGTGTCACTGGCTACATTAAAATTGGAAAATAAAAAAATGGCGGATTTTGGACGCCATATTGTGGGGCACAATTTTTTTTTCCCAGGCCCGTCGTCTGGGGTATCAAAATAAAGGGATTTAAGAGGTGATTTCAAAAATATATAACACCTGTTTGTTTAATTGTAACTAATTCTAAAAAAAAAAAAGAAAGATATAAATAAAAAAACAGTTAAATCAAAAAATCTAAAAACCCGACTGCTTAAAAAGCGAACTAAAAAGACGTGAATAGGAAGAAAATCATGCTGTGCTGTTGGAGGATCACACATCACAGCACATCTGGTTTTGGTTAGCCAGCTCGAGAACATAGAATGTCTTTTGTCTAGGGCCTCTAGGTTTTGTTCGTATTTTTCGACTGTCATTCAGCCTGTGAGACTAAAATTTGTATCGTGTGTAATGAAGGGAAATTACAATTTTTCATGGTTTGTAGGTTAGTTTTTAATTCGAGCAACATATTCGAGAACTAAAATCCAACTGCCATTCGCTCTTTACACATTTTGTTTAAATTTTTAAGGTCAACCAATGATATTTGTGGCTTAATAGTTTATTGTTCTACTTTTATTATCGTCTCTTTCACATTTATCAGTTTTCCTTCTTTTACTTACCTAGTATGAACTAAATCCAAATAAAACTTTCTAATATTATGGAAGTGAATGCAAATTTTTGCCTCCACGAGAAAATCTAATAACGGAATTATTGTTTAACCAGAACCCTGTCCTAAACATGTTCCAACATAGACTGTTTACTTAGGTATTTCGAAATAACATAACTTACCTCTGTTGGGCTACTATGAGTTCGCGAAGTGACGTCAAACACAATGTAGGCGCGTTCAAATGGTAAATGGTTTTCTTATTTGAATACGGGCAAAGGTTTGTTTATGAGAAATATGGGAGGTTTGTTTGTCTGATTTGTCTGCCAGTGTAAATTTTTAGGTTTTGTTGTTTAGTTTAAATGTGGAACAAGGTCTCATGAAATTCTATATCGATCCCTTACAGCATCACACAGAACAGACTGCTGAAAATAAACTGTCAAAATTCTATATAAGTTATCGATATTCAAGTCAGTATCATTGATTCATTGCTATTTCTTGTCGAGTCGAGGGATAACTTTAAAGACACTTTGGGCTCAGTTGGTGGTCACGTCATCAGGTCCTTAAACGAGCAGGTGTACCAATGGGCAATTGAAGCACTCAAGCTTTTTCAAACTAATCCAATCAGCCTTTCAAAGTCTATACTGCTGGGGTTGGACTTTCTGAAGTTGCGCTATAACACTAGGATATCATTTTCCCGTAAAGAACTGGAAATACCGATACACCATGCTCATAATATAGAAAGCAAATCCAGCAGTGGGCTGTCCATTCAGGGTCGATGGCAATTGTAGTAAACGAGTTACTGATCTAGATCCGAGACTGCGAATCAGCAAAAATATAGGGTAACAGAACTCGTGGAATTTAGGCATTTCAGCCTGCATAGATTGACGGTCTTTCAAAAAAAATACTGTCCATAATTATGACTACATGCAGAAAGCAGGGAAATGGGTGTTCAATTCCTTGAAAACTCAGTAATTGTAGTTTATAGGAACACTGTCAACATCTTACTTGGAACAGCGTTTAGCTTAAATAAAAAGTAAAATAAAAAAAAAACTCCGACATATTTTAATTTCAAGCTACATAATTTTAATTTCAAGACAGACCAGATTCTGCAGCTGTGGGAAGGCTCATCAGGCTGCATGTCACTTGACTTTTTTGTTTTAGTTTTGTCATTTTATTATTTATTTCAATATAACCATTATAATTCATTTTAAATTATTAATTCCAATTTAATTTTAATTAATTTATTTCAATTTCATTTTAATTTATTTTCAATCATATATTTCGATACAATTTTAATTTATTATCAATCATTTGTAATACCTATTGATACCCTCATGACTAACATAATTTTAAGATAATGTAATACTAACAAAATATGGACATTTTAATAGTCTGAATTAAACGATTTTTTTTTAATTTTTTATTATTCATCTAGTTAGTACACTCTAATAGGACAATCTATTGAACTCGTAATTATGACTCGATGTCTTGCGAAAATTTCACGATTCAAACAGTAAAACGCCCATAATTTTAGAACAGCTGAACCGATTTTCTTAAAACAGCTAAGAATACTCTCGATAAAATCACCTTTCAAAAACAATCGAAATCATAATCGGTTCATCTTCGATATATATACAAATGCACAGGCCAAACCTTTACCACTCCTCTTTTTTACCTCGGGAGTTAAAAATAGGACAGCAATAATTTGATCGAAACTACGACTAATAAAATTATACACAACATATTATGCTAAGACTGTTAGGTGCCTATACCCAGCCGTAGGTTAATACAAATGTGATGACCTACATACATAGGGACACAACTCCCGGTAAAGCTAGACAGCTAGGCTTTACAACTAGATTTACAATTTAGATTTAGCGTCAGAGCGTCCGTAACAGATTAACAGACTACAACATAGGTACTTGTAGGTGTCTAATATTGGTATAGAAGTGTGGCATTTTGAATGATAAATCCACCATACTTCTATGGTATTATACAAGCTATAAATTCAAACAGGCAGGTGTAGAAAGGGACTATTATAAGGGTATTTATTCCATAACAAAGAAATAGCTTTCGAAAATCGCAAAGCTGTCAATGAAAAAGGTACCCAAAAGAGGCTGGTAGCATTGCATTGCCATGTGGAATGTCAATGATGACACTTTTGCCGAAACAAAAGGCTCAGCTCTCTGGTCCCGTGAAGTGTAGACTTTAGGCCCGTGTGCCAGATGCTCATATTCGACTCAAACTCAAAATTAGACACACCAACCAATCAATTGCCAAACAATCACAACCCTCGAATTTGGCATATAATTTTTCAGCTAACATATTATGTGTACTCAATAGAACTAGATTCCAGACGCCCCAAACGTTATTGAATCTTTCTACACAAAATGTGTAGTAGGTAATGAGTAATTATAGTATGTACTTTGAACGGCCAATTAAATAGTATTCAACGCGTAATTAGTAAGTACAATAGTCTCAGAGCTGGTAGCCACCTTAAGTGAGGTCCTACTGACAAGACTGAAATTTTATCACAGTTTCATTAAATAATGAAAAAAAAGTCCAAGTTAGCAAGTATGTGTACGGTCAAAGTACATACTTACACTACTCAATTCCACTGGTTTTGTGTTTGGGGCGACTACTATTCGGTAACTTTTGGGGCGACTGGGTCTTGGACTTAAGCACGTTAATGTCAAAAATACAAACCAACCAATCACAACTATCTATTTTGAGTTGAGTATGAGTCAATGCTGCCGGAATACCGGCCTCCCTGTTTGCTGATGTCTCTAAAAACTTGATGTACACTCGGACCCCATGTAAACTACTTCGTGTTAGTAAAGGTTAGAGTATGTAAGCAGTCATAAATTGTGTACGTAGAATACATAATTTTTAACGAGATAGAAAGAGCGGTTTTATAAATTTGACGTGTGTTGCTGTGTATCTGTGTGTCTGTCTGTGGCACCATAGCACCTAAACGGATGATTTGTCGAAAGTGTTCTTAGCTATATTTGATTAAAATCGGTTCAGCCGTTCAAAAGTTATCCGTATTTTACTCTTTGAATTTGGGTTTTTTCGCAAGATATCTGGTCATAATTACGTGTTTCGATAGATTGTCGATTGAAGCTTTTCTACTACAAGTTAAATTATATGTAGTTTAAAAACATGAAATAAAAATTAAATTAAAATTTACAAAACTCCCCCGACTAAAAAACTCTAAAAAGCAAAAAATAAGCCTCGTACTCGCGTGGGGGTACCACTAAGTAAATAAAATAAACTGCCGTACACGTTGATGGTTCCCCGATGCGAGTGCGAGGCTTATTTTTTGGTTTTTAGTGGTTTTGTGTCCGGGGTTTTTATAATTTTATTATTTATTAGGCAGAATCTATGTAGGTACAGAATGCTACATAAAAAAATCCTAACTTCGTTCACTCTTTGTTTCAAGCCCACTTTAGTTATAGACTTTTCTAAACTTTGTATGTTATCTGTATTTTGATTTAGATATTCAGGTAAATGAAGTAAAATGAGTTATTAAGGATTGTAGCAGGTAGTTTCAGCTTGGGAAAAAGGTGTGAGTTTTTGAATGTTGAAATTTTCTCTGGACGCTTTTACGTGCACGTCTTTTTACATCGTTCTCACATATATGTATCGAATAGCCTATTTTTTTGGGTTCCGTACCCAAAGGGTAAAAACGGGACCCTATTACTAAGACTCCGCGGACCGTATCTCATGAACCGTGATAACTAGACAGTTGAAATTTTCACAGATGATGTATTTCTGTTGCCGCTATAACAACAAATACTAAAAATAGAATAAAATAAATATTTAAGTGGGGCTCCCATACAACAAACGTGTTTTTTTTGCGTTATTGTAGTAAAATAAAAATAAATAATGGAACGGAACCCTTCGTGCGAGTGTCCGACTCGCACTTGGCCGGTTTTTTTATGTCGCGCAATAATATTGTAGGTGTGTGGCCCGCCTAAGGTAATAGGCAGACAGAGTTTATTTTGCATTTATAATATTAGCATGGAATTTCCAACAAGAATGATGTAACTAAATACTTGTAAGTAAAACTTATTGATGGAAAAGAGTGTCCGTAGAGTTTCTTGCACATTCTTCTCCATAGAGACCTACTGACGCTTGCGAATTTTTGTTTGATAATTATATAAGGTTTATTTGAAATAAGCTATTTTTATATTGATTTTGAATGTTCGAGTTTGTATTTACTCACTATTTTCTCGGTTACGTGAATATTTTATGACACAATCCAATAGTAGGAACCCACATTACTTTATATGAAGTTAAATCGTGTTTACCTTATACTTGTATGAGATAAAACAATATCAGGCAGTCGGTAATCTTGTAGGAGAGTTTTGTCTGCATACACACGTCTTGTGTGTTTTCCTCTCACTTTAAAGAAATCCTTGTTTTATTACAATTTTCAGGTGCTTTGTAACCGTTTCAATTTTGAGAGTGATTGCGGAAATTATTTCTTGGAAAATTTGTTTGCAGTTTGTGTAAAGAATTGTTTTATAGTTTGAGTTATAACCGTATAGTTTCACACACACTAGCTTGTGTCAGCAGCTTCCCCCGTGTGAATATCTTCAATTATTCCAAGGGCACGGAGACCCAACGCGAAGAAAGAAAATTTTGTTCAAGTAAATTGCACTAGATGGTGTGATAAGCTTCGATTCGTTATTGAGTTTTATGAAATATTAAGATTTTCTAGAGACGATCATAAAAAATGTATGTTCTTGTTTAATTAAGCTCTCCCAAGCACAAAATTAAGAAATATTGGGCTCTTAATTCACATTTCAAAGATTATTTGAATCAATCATTTAAAATTGATTCCAATAGATGGCGCGGTTCAAAATTTCTGTGGCATACTCAGTTTTTTTTAATTTGTTTTGTAACATTTTGGTACAATGAAATTGTAAAAACGTACAAAAAATACTATAAAACAAATCGTAGCCGTATTCGAAAAAAAAGTATTCATGTACCGAGTAAACCCTTCAACTTGCAAGTCACTACTAACACCGTCACACACGGAAACGAACGCGATCGATGTTCTTAGAAAAAATATTAGTTTAATCAGACGAAAAACGCTAGTTAAGTCGGCAAGGTTTCTTTGTATGGGATAAGGCATCTGTGTGCTAGTATTATACTATCTGTGCCAAGGGTATGTACTCCTGGTTTAGAATTAATTATATATCCTGATCTAGGATATAGTCTACCCGTTTACCAAGTTTTATCCAAATCCGTTAACACGTGAAAAAATAACAAACGTACTTTTGCATTTATTATACAACTAGCTTTCCGCCCGCAGCTTCGCCTGCGTGGACTACACGATTTTGGTTGTTTCGTTGTTTGCGGTATATTGCTAATTATTATCTAAACATAGCTTTCCGCCCCCGTCTTTGTTCGCGTATATTACAAAATTTGCTTAACTTATAAAAATTATATGTAAATTGATATAAAATGAGCATGAACTGAACTGCCGTCGTGTTCTAATAGCTAGAGCCATGGACTTCTACATTTCTTCTTCTACATTCTGGATGTCTTGTGGGATCGATTTCCTTGGGCAGGTACAAATAGTGAAATATCACTGTGCTTTCAATTTCTGAATCCTACCGACAAGACAAAGAAATAGTCAGAGGATATCAGTGGTATTCGAGGTATGAAAACTGATTCCCCCCCAGCACATCCAGTAGGTCTAAACATTCATACAAACTTTAACACCTCTTTTTACCCGTTGAAAGGATGAAATTCAAAAAATGCTTAAGTACGTTTTTCTTTCATTTGAAGTTTCAAGTAATATTGATGATAAACAATTTATTTTTCTTACAAACTTTAACACCCCTTTTTAGCCCTTTAAGGGATGAAATTCAAAAAATCCTTAAAACAGTATTTTATATTTAGAGGCTAAATGCCATATCTCATTCATTTCAAATGAATAATGACAAAGTTTCAAACAAACTTTCATCCTCTATTTAACTTCCTTAGGGGTAGAATTTCGAAAAATCCTTCCTTTTTCCTTGTCTACATTATAAAGGGTCATTACAGAGGTTTCTGTGCAAAATGTCAGCTTTCTAGGTCCAAGGTTTTGGGCTGGGCGTTAATGAGTCAGTCAGTCAGTCAGAACTTTTCTTTTTATTAATATAGATATTGACTAGTTACTGCCCGAGGTAGAAGAAAGTTATTAGGATATTATTATCAAAGTATCCTACGTATTAATCCAAGTTATAAACTATCTGCCACAAACATACAATCTATCACATTTGTTATATTAGTAAGATATTAAGATTAGTAAGTATAGTAAGTATTAGTGCTCGTTCACACAGGGGTTCGTTTTACAGATCCGCTTTATCGTATACGTTTTTATTCGCTGATGTAATTAGTTGTATGAGCAACTTCACACACAATATAGTATTCCAGATCATCATCATCATCCCGTTTCATCATCGGACTACCAGACGTACGGCGATGCGCCATCGGTACATGGTGGACATCCCACCCATACGCACTAAACGTTTTGAGAATACTTTTATTATGCGTACAGCTAAGGAGTGGAATTCCCTGCCGGAGTCTGTGTTTCCCGATAGCTACAATCTAGGGGTCTTTAAGTCAAGAGTGAATAGGTTGCCAGGTTGCCTGGAAGAGATCGCGGAATGCGATAAGGCCGCCCATTGTATTTGTATTAATTTTAAGTTTCTTTTTATAATTGTATTTTAAGGTGTACAATAAAGCATATAATAAATAATAAATAAATAGGTTACTACTAGGCAAGCGTGCTCCATCGTAGACCACATCTTCGCTTACCATCGGGCGAGATAGTGGTCAAGCGCGAGCCTACAAGAGATAAAAAAAAAACAAAATAAAGATCCAATAAAAAATACCGATACGACAAAATCTACAGCTGTCCGTTTAACAGGTCTGCTTTATCGTATCATCATCATCATCATCATCATATCAGTTGAAAGACGTCCACTGCTGGACATAGGCCTTTATTGTATACCTTATTTTTATTCGGCAATGGCGTAGGTAGTTGTAAGCGAGTTCATACACACAACAGTAATAAAACACTGATTCGTTTTATCGGCATGCCATTATCCCAGTCGCTACGGATCCGTTAAAATGGTACTGTAAAAGTGGTGTGAACATTACCCATGGTAGCGACGGATCCGTTAAAACGGTACTGTAAAAGTGGTGTGAACATTACCCATGGTAGCGACGGATCCGTTAAAACGGTACTGTAAATAAGGTGTTATCATCACCTCCAGTTTATATTCTGTGCTCCAGTAGCGACGGATCCGTTAAAACGGTCCTGTAAACACGAATGTTCTATGTGAGCCCTTGGTATGGACACTTTGTGCCGATTTTAAGAAAATTATGGTGCTTCAATTCCACTGGTTCAATTGAGAAATCCAAAAAAATAAAACACTAAATATCTTTAGCTATTCTACTTCTGATTTATCATCCTAAACTTGTAATCGACTTTGTATCCATTTCTTATAGCGTTAAGGTTCAAACTTCTCGTGATCTCCTTTATTCTGTGAAAGACATCTTGTATGGTGAGGTTTCTAAGGGTTTTCGTCTTGGCTTTCGGCAATAGTGATGATGGTACCTGCTGGTCCTTTTGCAGGAGTGCTTTTCGGATATAATCTGGCATATCTATGAACAAAACCAATTTTTAGATGAACATTATTTTTTGGAAAACCTATGTTACGGACTATGAAATATTAAGAATGGTTTAGGTATATAGGACTAAATTTTTCCGGCGGCTTTATTTCTGTGACATAATCTATAACAAATAAAAAAACCCGACTGCTTAAAAAGCTAACTAAAAAGACGTAAACAAGAAGAAAATCATACTGCGCAGTCGGAGGACACAAATTCGTGAGCTGGCTGACCAAAACCAGATGTATCCTCCGACTGCACAGTATGATATACTTCTTGTTTACGCTTTTTTAGGTCGGTTCCTAAGCAGTCGGGATTTGATTGATTTGTTGAATTAACTTTTTTTATTTATAACTTTTTAGTTAACAGTTTTTTTTTCGATTTAGGTACATTTAAATATAGGTGTTATACGAGTATATTTTGGAAATCACCTCTTAAAACCCTTTATTTTGATAGTCCACACGATGGGTTTGGAAGAAAAACAAAATTGGGCCCCCCAATATTGCGCCAAAAATCCGCTATTTTCTATTTTCCAATTTTAATGTACGTAATGTAATGACGAATCGTTAACGTAAGAATCAATAAAATCGGCCGTCACGTTTGGTCTCTGGAATGCCACATAGGAACAAACATACATACATACCTACATATATACATACAAAGACTGATAAACACATTACACGTCATTGATTTATATTTTGATATGATGATTTATTTTTTTTGACATTTTTAATTTATTTTTTGACATTATGATTAATTTTATTGACATTATGATTAATTTTTGGATATTATGATTTATATTTCGACATTATACAAAATTTTATAAATTTATTATTTAATAGCCTAATTTATTTTATTTAATGATCATTATGTAAATTTTGATTTTTCTTCGTTTTACATTACCACAGATGACCATTTCGGGGCCAAAACGAAGATAATAAAGTCTATACCTCCATGGACAGAGTCATACTGGTGTAGCACGAGGATTGTGGCCGCAATCAAACATAGTCGACACAGCATCGCGCGGCAGAACACAGCACTGTACTGAGTTGAAGTTACACTGCACTTGTTTTAATCCTTTTTTGTTCCTTTTTTGAAACTGATTGTTTGCGGCCTTGACTTTGTGGTGGAGATTGCAGATTATTAAATTCTGAATTTCTTAAGTTGCTTTTGTTTGTAATGTTCAGTTTTTGATGAGCACTGGTGACAGAGGCTCATACCGTGATTGTCCGAGGTGGCGCGGGAAAAGAGTTCTTGGAGCGACTTGTGGGAGGCTTTTGCCCAGTGGTTGACTCAAACAGCTGCATTTGATATGACATTTTTCACATCTTCTTCTTCTTTTCGTGAGAGGATGTGGCTACCTCCGGTGACAGAGTAAGCCGCCTCTGGGAACCCCACAGGCCTCTGACTTGGCTATTTCAGATTAACATTAACTGTTTTTCTCACAATTTTCACTTTGTCGCCTGTACGAATATGATGAATGTGTAGATAGTTAAGATGAATTTAATTTTATTTTGATAGAAATGTTAATTTAAAAAAAATTACTTTGTTCTAGAATTAACTAGGCCATCATCGTCATCAGCATTTTAATATTCCCACAGCTGGGACACAGATCTTGTCTCTATGAGAGGGAATGGGTTTTAATCCACCACGCTACCCCATAGCGGGTTGGTAGATGCCACATGTCTCCGAATTTTTGTTTCTAGAACATGTTTCCGTCACCGTTTTTAGAGCAGTGGTGATGAAATAATATACACATAGTAAAGTGCCTGCCTGGGTTCGAAACCACGACCTACGACACGCAAGTCAGCGCCGTTACCACTGGGCCACCACCAACAAAAAAACATGCAGACGGAAGGCCAATTTATCACATTAAAAAAATCATCTTGAAATCCAATTCGGCATACGACTTAAGTTACTACTCTCATACAATGCATGGCTATACAAATGACATAAGAAACTACAAACTTAATATATGATATTTAAGATTGTCACCAGCAAAAATCGTTGCTAGACAGACAAACAGCAATTAAAATGTTTAGCAAAGGTGAAAACCGTGGAGTACTCAGTATACTCTCAACCTAAGCGGTGTTTTTGTGAACCACTTCTTTTGTTTTTCAAAACGTACTTTGTTTTGGAAACTAGCGTGTAGTGGTGGACATGTGCGTGAATTCCGGGACCGGGATTAAATGTTCGGGATAACTTTGTTGCGGGAATTGAAACTGCGAACTATTTTTGTATAGTAGCGAGTGTACCGACAAACATTTTTAGTAAAAGTTTGGTGTGACCGTGCTACAGCGTTTATTGAAGCCATTTATGATTTAATAATTAAAATGTTGGGTTGTTTATTGTGGAATTCATGAATAAAATTTGGAATTAATAAATTTCACGGTAAAATGAACCGGACTCGTTAACGTTTAACTATCCTTATCTTTGGCTCAAATTACATAGATACATTGAACTAAATAATTTATTTTAAGTAAAATATTTAGACTATTTATAAAAATCCTGAATAGTATTTAAACTACGATTACCAGCCAGGGAATTACATTTGTTCAATTATTTAAATTTTGTCGGTAGACAATTTCTATCCTTTTTACTAATAATTCTGTGGTCGAACCGCAGGTCCTCCACTTTTCCGTAACGTAATTTAAATATTTTTAAATAAATAAGCAAATCCCGGGATTTAATATAAGACAGATCACATCACTACACACAGCACTAACTTCTTCACCAACACCTTTTGTTTACAACGTTTAACTGTGTTGGCGAAATCTGATCTTCAATTCAAAATTCTTTGTACCTACACAAGTACACGGATGTTTGTGTACTTCTATTTCTTAAATTATATTTCATGTTCTCCGAATTTTGTTGAAAAGGTTTCACGTGTAAGCTGAGGGGTGGCCTTGAAAAAATAATTACGTGATTAAAACCTTGAAAATTGTGTGACATTAACAAAATGGTTTATACGAGAAGTAATTTTAAATTGAGGCAGGATATTTGGTTGTGATGATAACTCGTCACACTAGCTATCTCGTCGCTATCTATAACAGGTATCTTTCACTAATACGTCACTTTGTACATGTAGTCAGTTTCCCAACTCGTCTCAAGCCGTATTTTGTTTCTTTCCCAACTCGTCCGACGCTTACGTACAATTAAGCACATAATATAATGTATAAACAATTTTGTAATAGTTTTGCCTCTTCTCATACAGAGAAGGCACGGGCCTTGATCACCACGCTTGCTCAAAACGGGTTGGCGATTTTAAACTTATTTAACAAGTCCAGGTTTCATCACAATATATAAATAAAATATTTAGGAAAATTCGGCGACTGCCTTCACATCTACAAAGTGACATATTAGAAAGAAAAGAAAGAAAGAAAAATGTGTTTATTGGCATTAAAAACAAAAACACCTTAAAATTAAACAAATAAATAATTAAAACTATTAATGCCAAAAGGGCATCAGCTCAGCATAAAGCCAAATGGTAATAAATACGGTGTCAGCGCAAAAATCCATATTCGCGATTTTGCATATTATTAATTTTACGAATTATTTAAAATACGCAATATTATTTTTCCTAATTATTATTTTTTCAAATTCTTATATTTCCGAATTCTTAGATTTCTTAATTGTTTATTGTCCTAACACCAAAATTTTCCGAATGAGAACAGTTCGATACAAAAAAGGAAAATGAATGGATGGTCATATATTTTTATCACATAATCAAACTTACACATAAAATACTTCTACATACGTATAGTCCCCGGCATGTAACTTGGCAAGGTTTTGGCGTAGTGGGGGTAAGTTCGCGCATAGTGCATGAAATGACCAACCACCGTACAGAGCGAACGGAACGTGGACGCGACGCGATTGGTCAGTCGATCCTTATGTCAACTGAACAACCAATCGCGCGCTCGAAACGGTACTAAACGTTCCCCGCGTCCCGCTTGATAACCAAAGAGACCTAAAAAACGACTTGTGCGCATCTAACGATTCTTGCCAAGTTACGTGCCGATAACTATACTCTCTTTTTTGTTTGACAATAAGCAAAAAAAAATGGTATTATAGAGGTAACCTCTCTGGTGCTACCAATTTCGACGTGGATTGAGAATAATTGCTCAAATGGTTTAGGCGCACTCCGAAAAGTACCATCGGCTAAATACAGATCTGTATGTTTAATCAATTTCAATGATCCTAGTTTCCAAAAACGAATATTTTATTTTCTCCTTCTCCCTCATGTAAGAGAAAATCTTTCTTTAAAATTTTCGGTATTTCCACCTCTTCACATGTTTTAAAAGCGCATTTAGATATGTTAAAAACATTCTTACGTGTCGAGTACAAAGAGTCCTTTATTGATGAAAAATGTGGTAATTCACAGTTATTACTTGAATCGGAATCATTTTCAAACTCCTCCATGCAACTCTCGTAAATTTCAGGAACTGATTTCCACTCAGTACGGCATCATTTTTTGCAGGTGTCTATAGCCTCAGTGATTTTATTTTTTGAAAAGTTAGGTGCGCATGTATGACTGCTTTCCCTTAATATTGAATTCAGTTCGGCATTCAAGGTCACAGAAGCATTGCATCGGAGGGTTTTATTTGAACAACGCCAAATTTGAGTCCCATTTTTATTCTCTTTGTTTCATCTGTTTGTTGTTTTAGTTTTTATTGTGATTGTACTTAAATGTGGAAAATACAGAATGTGGAATAAAATGGAACATGTAATAATGAGAAAGTGTAAATAAATGAATATGGAAAATTCAGATTATGTAAAAATAAGAATTCGGAAAAATAAGAATATGAAGGAATAAGAAATTGGACAAATTAGACTTCGGAAAACATCGCCGACACCATAAATACAGTGTATACCACCTGACGCTGATTTTCAGCTGCAGCCCACGAGTGCCATACGCTCGAAAACATCAACACACATTTATATATATACTGAATAGATTTGTAAAAAAAAAAACAACTAAAATAAAATTGTGCGACTCTTAAATATAACACAACAAATATAAAAGTTCAATGTGCCCATTAACATAACAAATAAAATAAATATTGTATTACGTCATTAAAGCGGGGGCAGTTCGCTGGACTAAAATAAAATTAAAAGACAATAATAAAAGCAAAAATGATAAAACCGATCAATGTATAAAATTTAGGTTTTTTTTTTTAAATTGATAAATTAGAATACAAACAATAATAAAAAGTAACAATGATAAAAAGTAATAAATTAATAATATTGGTAAAATTTAAAGACGTATAACATCACATCATCAGCGTATTAAAGTTCCCACTGCTGGGACACAGGCCTCCTCTCTGTGAGAGGGAAAATTGAAAGACGTATAAAATTGATAACATTTAAAAATATATTTAATTGATAACAATGCCAAAATTGAGAAATGCGTAGGGTAGAATGATATACTCAACATACCTAGATGATAAAAAGAAATAAAAATTATAACAACAAAAATAGGTTGTGCTTTAAATGGCTGACGTGACAGCACGAACATCTTTAATTTTTGATTTAATAAAAATCAACTTTAATTTTAATTTTAATGTCCAATTGTTCCAGCATTTGATAGCTGCGTACCGAAAACTGCCTCTAAAAGCCGCCGACTTATGCTGGGGAATAGAAAACTGTCTGGAACATTTTCTCCCCTCACCGATTTTGTGTCTACTAATCCATGACAGCCTATCGTATAAGTAAGAAGGGGATTGAGACTTGATAACTCCAAAAAGTAGGGTCGCCAAGTGCAGCTTACGTCTTGCTTTCATTTTTAGAATGTTGTGCTCATTCAAAAAAAGGTGTAACATGTCCTCTAAAGGGAACTTTAAAACAGAAGCGTGCACAGGCGTTTTGAGCGTTTTTGGCATTCTTTCGGTTTTTGACAAAAGTCGTTGACCATACACCGTGTCCGCATAATTTAACTTTGATAAAACTAAAGACTCCACAAGCAAGATTCGCAATTCCTCGCTAAGATACGGACGAGCTTTGTTTAGAATCTTAAGTATATAATAGCAATGACGGATACACTCTGTCACGTGTTTGTGAAAACGAAGTTCCGTGTCTATAATAAGACCCAGATTCCGTGCTTCGTAGACCCGTTCGATAGGCTGACCCATAATTGTTTCACAGCTGACACAGGGTTTAATTTTACTTAGCTGGTTTACGGTGCCAAATAGCATATATTTTGATTTCGTAGGATTTAACGCAAGCGGGTCGGCATTAGATTGCCGGACAATACTTTCAAGATCCGCATTAAGATCAATTAAAGCTTGCTCATAGTCTTCCGGCTTAAAAAATATATATACTTATGTATCATCGGCATAAATATGGTATTTACACTTATTAATAACTTTAATGAAATCTGCACAATACAAAATAAACAATACTAGCCCAAGGATCGAGCCCTGCGGAATCCCTCTTACATCTGAGCATCGCCTGGAAACAACTTTTGATCCGTCCGCCCGGCGTGTTTCAACGAACTGTGCAACGAACGTACAATCGCTAAGGTAGCTATTAAACCATTTTACTGTGGCCTCGTCAAATCCATAGAAAACCATCTTCGACAGTAATAAAGGAACGTTAATACAGTCAAACGCGCGTGAAAAATCAAGCATAACCAAGAGTGTGCACATCCCACTGTCTTGAGCTGACAATATATTGTCAGTCACATCCAACAAAGCCGTGGCCGTGGCCTTTCCTAAACCCTGACTGAACATCGGAGAGGATTTTATTAGTCTCTAAAAAATCAACCTATTGCGCGCAAACCACTTTCTCTAAAACTTTAGAAAGTACTGTTAGTATATTAATAGGCCTAAGATCCTTCATGTCTAATGCATTGAGAGTCTTTGGCAATGGGTGCACTTTGCCAATTTTCCTTGAGTCAGTGAAAGAAGAGGACATGATAGACGTATTCACTAAGGTGATCACGACGACCGGTAGTGTCAGAAATAATATATTAATGGTAATGCCATCGCAGCCTTCAGCATTCGATTTAATAGTTCGCAGTATGTTCGCGATTTCCTCGGTAGTTGTAGGTGACAACCTAAATGTGGAATCATAATTTCGAGTGGATTCATAAAATGCAAGCATTGATTCACTAACCGTATTCGTTCCTGGTACACTCAGAAAATGGTCACAAATTTTATTTGAGTCGTTAAAGTGCAAAGGCAATTCCTTATGTTTAGACGGGAGCAGGTTGAATTTTTAAGTTTTTCCAAAGCGCTTTGGAATCATTTATTTGGCTGTTGATTTTGTGTTTGAAGTATACTGACTCTTCATAAAATAGAGACCTAGAAACCAGTGACTTCAGTTCTTTGTAATATTTCTTTTTGTGATCGTTCTTTTTGTCCAATACTCTGCATCAGAGGAGAGAAGGAGTTCCCTCGATTTGTCCAGGATCTCATCATCAGAACTTAACCTGATAACTATGGGACTACCTGGGAAGTATACCCTTGCAAACAAAAGAAGAATTTTCTAAATCGGTCCAGGCGTCTTTTTATAAAGTCGGTAAAAAACTGAAAAAATTACACCTATTGCCACCATAGGATTTAGAGATCCACTATAGGAAGTTGAATCCAATGAATTTGGTGAAATCCTGACTACGATTATAGCTTGTAAAAATGCCCAAGCCTTTATAAATTCACTTTTGCATTAACTCTGAAAGAGCAACTTTAAATTTATTCAGACCAAAAACGAGGGCAGGAAAATAGAATATCATAAACACCACTTCATACGACCTCACTTTATAGGCAACAACTGATAAAGTTCTAAACATGAAAGTTTTCCTTTCAGGTCATGCAGGAAATAATTCTCATAACATTTCCTGAGTAACTATAGCAAGTACTTTATCGATTAAACCGGATTTATCGTCGGTAACTGCAGTAAACTAGCTATTGGAGTTCAAAAGAAGTTTGTACACATCAAAGAGGCGATGTATTGGCCAAGTTTTTGCAGTTTTCAGATGGTATGTGCGTTAGGCAACGATAAGAGTTAGTATTACAGACGAAATAAGAACAATGAGAAAATCAACGAACATAACAGTGTTATTAAAGTGATTCATCATTATCAGCCTACAGCAGTCCACTGCTGGACTTAGGCTTATCCAATCGCACGTTTTATCTCGCCTGTCGGCAACTGTCAACCAGATGCGACTAGATAACCTACGAAGATCATCGATCCACTCAGCTTAAAACTGGTCCTAAATATTCTCGTATTGAGCGAATTTTCGCATTATACATCGGTTCACCTTGTGGGAAGTCTTTCAACGCTGTCTTCCGGTACGTTACTTCTAGAGATTACCGATTACAAAAATATCAATATACAAACAACAAACTTTACCCATTTATTATATCAGTAAATTACCTTAGTTTGTGTCTGTATCTCAAGATGAAAAGTCTATGACCAGTGTGTGTTGCCAGTGAGGACATATGGCTCTGAGACGTGATCGCTCACAATGGACTTCATCAGAATGCTAACAGACACCCAAAGGGCACTGCAGAGGGCTATGCTTGCAGTTTCCTTGCGTGATCGAATAATAAATGTAGAGATCCGCAAGAGAACCAGGGTTGCCGACATAGGCAGATGAAATGCCAAACTTATTAATAGGTTGCAGTGGGCAGGGCACATTGCTCGCAGAACGGATGGTCAATGGGGCCTAAAAGTTCTTCAGTGGTGGCTGCGTTGGTAGGCCTCCCACTAGGTGGAAAGATGACTTGGTGAGGGTGGCGGGAGTCCGCTGGATACGAGGCGCTCGGGACTGGTCAAAGTGGCGATGCTTGGGGGAGGCCTATGTCCAGCTGTGCACGTCTTTCGGCTGATATGATGATGACGATGATGATTATATTAGTTTAAAAGACAGCCACTGCTAGAAAAAAATCTCCACCAAGCGTCGCTACACCGATTGGTCCTGTATTTCTCGTACCCGGTGGATATATATCCAGGGATTCCCAAACTGTTGGTCGCGACGCCCCGGGGCGTCGCGGTGCTCTCTCACCGGGGTCTTAAATGGAAAAGAAATGTTGTTGAAACTATGAAATATATGTGATACGAACCTGAAGCTGCAACAAACTACTCGATAAATACTAATAGGAACTATTAGATAAATACAATGTAATTATATTTTACAGTAATTTATCCCAATATTATCCAACTCTGAGTACTTGTACCGTTTGATACGTCAGCGTCGCACTTACTTATGCCAAACTGGTTATTCTGCAGTTATAGTAATTAAGGCGTAGTACTGATAACAAATGAATTGAGAAAATAGGTGATTAAATATTTCAAAACTTTGGCCCCGATTTGAAAAGTTATGTTAAAAAGGCGAGTTTTTTTTTTCCTAGTATGCAATATTTTTTCAAGCAACAAGAAAAACACAGCTAGTTATTATGAAAAAAAAGGACGTCGCAAAAAAAAATACACAATGTAAAAAAGATTGGGAAACACTGGGATAATCTGTAGAATCGCGACCTTTACCTAAACATTACCAGGTTATCAGTTTATATTGTGGGCAGCACGCTGCGCCTTCCAGTTTACGGATGCCTCTCTAGAAACTTCATCTTATCTGCAAGCAATACCCCTACTGCCACTTAAGTTTGACAATACTTTAGGTTATTATAGTTCTACTGCAGGTTTCCTTATTCCTGATTCGATCGCTTAGAGAAACTCCAAGCATTTTTATTCCTACACATAACATAGAACAACAAACGAGTGTTCTCCTTACCTTTGCGCGAGAGAATAATAACGAACGAAGTGCATTGACACCGGCAGACGTCACAGGGAACCTTTGTTATTGGCACAGAAGCGTAAGATACGGCAGAAGCGTACAGAAGTCGTGGCAGTTAACAAACTTTGCGGAACATCATTATGGAAAATGTGGTAACGTATATAGTATGTAGATCACGCTTATGAAAAGATTCTACGTTTCCAATGTAATGAGAATATCCTCCTTTGTTTTATTGGGAAATACTAAAGCTTTTTTTTTAAAACACTGATAAAATTAACAGCTAGTTTTAACTATCATTATACTCGTATTATTATCTTCTAATGTTCTAATCTCCAGTTATGCAGGTAGACCAACTTTGTCTGTAAATAAAGTTAACTTTGCTGAATGAAAACGATAAAAAAATTAACATAATTGCCTAGTTTCTGAACTAACAAACCATTAGTCTATCGTAAATACTACTAGGTAAACCCTATTATATTTAGAAACAAAAGAATACAAAAATACCAACTAAGTTTCTCTTCAATAGATTTATATTTATTCAACCAACAGAACAGTGATAATAACTTCAGAAGTCTCCTGAATTAATATAGCTCCTCTCATATTCCCTAAGGTACGTATGGTCGTATACATTTCTGCTTTCAAAAGAGAAACATATTTCATATTTTGTACATCTCGCAATCCACACGTAGAACATTATCTATTGAAGGAGAGATATCGTGAAAGTGCCTTATGTAACATCTCTCTCAATCATATGCTTTGCGACATGGAATCGATAAGTTAGGTTATAAATCATGGCTTCTATCCGGCATAATGTCCTTCAGCTATGTGTATGGAATCTGGAGATGTATTTGTGTGTCGGTGTCCTCTTTAACTATAACTACATCAGCAATCTATGATGAAACAAGCCGGGATAATAATTCTATAATTTTTTTCGTTTCATCGGTGAAGAACTCGTAGTTAAATAATAACAGCCGCACGGGTCGATTTGCCAGGTTAAGCAACACTTGCTGAGGTCGGTCCATGGATGGGTGACCATCAATTACATACCGAGACTTCTCCATACCTCGGGATGTATGTTAAGACGTTGGTCCCGGCTGTCATTTGTATATCTTGGAAATTCGTTACAGTAGTCAATACCAGAAAATCTGACACCAGTCTTGGCAAGGGGTGTCGTGTTACTCAATTATATAATATATATACTTTATTGTACACCAAGATAAAAATAATTCAAAATACATCTTAATACAAAAACAAACATACAACGAGAGCAGGCTTATCGCGTTCCGCGATCTCTTCCAGGCAATCTAGAATGAAAAAAGGCAGCCTGGACAGAATATGGGGTGCAAATTTTTCGACATATAATTTAAATTAATTATATATACTTACATATAACTATTATACATACAAAAAAAAAATTAGCTTATACAAGATCATGATCACAGTGAAAAGTAGTGCTCCTTCCCAAGTCGCTTAAAAACCGGCAGTGATTGCGCGCGTTTCAGTCATCGGCAATGCATTCCATAGACGAGTGACCTGGACAGTAAAAACATTTGTCTAGGAAGGTAGTGGAATGCATTGGCATTTTAAGTTTCATATTATCCGAATTATTGGGTTACGGAGGACAAATAGGCAGACGTTCCATGTATAATACTGGTGCTCAGCTGCTTCCGGATGTAATGAAAGCCAACCCCAATAAAGATGGGAAAGTAATATAGGATATTCATTGATGTGTTTCAGTGCTCTCTTACTATATTTCAGCAATCTATGATAAACCAATCTGGGGTAACAATTCTGTCAGTTACTCTTATCTGTTTCGGATGATGAGTCGCACGTTCTTACCGGTGACAAAATAAAAACATATTTTATTTCAACTAAACCAGTAAGGAACTTTTGAATAATCAGCAAAAAAGCGTGTTAAAAAAAACAAATATGAAGCTAGTGCAAGGACACTTTTTTCCATCAATAAATTTTTTTGATGGAAAAAAAATTATTGATTTAATTACGATTATTTTGTTACATTATTCTTGTTGAAAAATTACATATAATTATGTGAGAACGATGTAAAAAACGTGCACATAAAAGCGTCTAGATTAAAATGAACAACCTCAAAATACAATAATTAATTAAAAACAGGCCGATGTAACCAAGTTATGACCCATCCCAACTGGTGGCGCCCGTTCACGAACATGCCGCATGGATTGGCACCACTCAGCTGAACCATTATGAAGGGAACGAATGATCCAACACATGTGCCATCATCAGAGAGAAATTTGAGAGATCATAATACATTCTAAACTGCCAGGGCACATTCAAGTCAACGAAAAAGATAATAGGTACAATAAATAGTAGATTTACAGTTGGTACATAGTAATCACACATGTGCTGTACAGTTATTTAATACAAAAATTGTATATGATACCACCGAAAAATAAAGAATGAAAAAAAAAACCTTTTGGAACATACGTTGCAACATATAAATTGGACTTGTTCAATCTGTCAGATTGGCTAGAGAAAACAAGATACAAAAAATTCAGATAGTATAAAGAAAAATGTACATGAAAAATAGCACCTAGTTGAATTAGGAAAAGAAATGGTTTGCTGTGGACGTAGCATGAAGCTGCATAACTTTGTCCTCAATATTTATCATTATCAGACTCAAAACTTTAGTATATATATCACTAGCTGTTCCCCGCGTCTTCGCTCCCGTGGATCACCCCACGGGACCCGTTTTCGGGATTAAAAAAGATCCATTGTCACTCAAGAATAATGTAGCTTTCTATTAGCGAGAGAATATTTTAAGTCGGTCCAGTAGTTTCGGAGCCTATTCGGTACAAAAAAACACACAAAAAAATCTTTCCTATTTATAATATTAGTATAGATTATAGAATAGACTAGCTGTAGCCCGCGGTTTCGCTCCCGTCGACCACCCCACAGGACCCGTTTTCGGGATTAAAAAATAGCCTATGTCACTCGGGCATAATGTAGCTTTCTATTGGTGAAAGAATTTTTTAAATCGGTCTAGTAGTTTCGGAGCCTATTCGGTACAAACAAACAAAAAAATCTTTGCTCTTTACAATATTATTATTATTAATTATTATTTAATTAATTATTAGTAATTAGTATTAGTATAGATTATCAGAAACAACCCTATCCGAGCCCATTATAGAAGAGAATAGAATAATAAGTATATACTTTATTGTACAACAAATTAGTTATTTATTCTACGGGTACAATAACGGTATATTCGCTAACAGTGATGTCTACGAGACAACATTTACATGGACTGAAAGAACTAGAATTATAAAAAGGGAACTGGCCGCAGTGTCACACAGTCTAGTCATCCTTTATTTCTTTGGTTTTCTCGAATAAACATCCACATTACAAGTGCTGGTGTAGAGTCCCTTCGCAGGATAATGACGCCCCACCTCCTTTTCTGCCTTTCATGCCCAAATACACCTTTCAGGCGTTGATCGTGGTGAATAAGAGAATAGTCCAAGTAGTCACATACTGGTTGGACAAAATCTGAATAATTGAGAATATATGTAAGTTAATCGACACGAAAAAATCAAAATCAAAATATTTTTTTTTTATTTTACATAGGCCTACATGGACACTTATAAAACGTCGACAATTGCGCACGGTTCGGGTTGGTCATTTCCTATGGAGAAGAACTGGCAAGAAACTCCATGGGTACTCTTTTAAAAATATGGTTTGTTTTTACAATATTTCCATGTTACAGGACTACTTAGATATGGGGGGACAACGTAGGCCCGACAATAAGACGTTAGAAACTAAAAATAAAAGTAAAACGAGATAAAAAGTTATCAGATGTTATCAAGCATCTAGAAATCTAGAAGGCCTACAATGTTCACACATTCACAAAACAATCGGTAAAAGCATCTATAAAAAGGTAAAAAAAAATGTATAACAAGACTAAATTTAACATGTGGCACAAATGTAGTTATCAGTGCTGTAACTATTCTTAGCAAAGGTTTATAAAGACGATTGAAAACCATTGTATAAAAAATGAGATTGAGAATAGTTAGAGACATCCACATATTTGTACCGTTTAAGAGTTACCAGGGAAGCCGCATGCGCAGAAGGAGCTAAAATTTTTATCTTCAACGTAGTCCTTGATTTTATAATATGCTTTTTTAATAAGGACATGTTTGATGAAGTTTTTGAACTTTCCATCGGTCAGTTCTATAAAAAGTAGTAAAGGAAAAAAAAAGAAAGTAGAGGACTATCCCCATTCACAATTTTTAAGACTTTCCTTAGCATTAATTTGACCGTTCGTGTATTTGGATCCACGCGAGACACATTGGCTCTATAGTTTCGGCAATAACAGGCACACGACCGGTTAAAATCCATCCCGAGCAAACCCAGTAACCCAAGCAACACCTTACGGAATGCCATGAATCATTAGTGTGTCATTGAACGGCTCGATTTCACGTGATTAATGTGCTTAGCAATTATTTACCCCCTAAGGTGATATTGCTGGGGAGGCTCGATATATCGGCTAGTTGGATTGAGTTAGGTTGGCTGGTATGACCCGGTGTAGGTAGGGGTAGGTTGATAGCGTAATTTTGGGTGGGACCCGGGAATAAGGAACTTAGGTTAATGTTAACATAATTTTAAAAGGCTAAATTATAAATAAAGGTACAGTGGTGGCCCAGTGATATCGGCCGCGACTTAAGTCGTGGGTTCGAACCCAGACAGGTGTTTTACTTTGTGTAAATTATTTTATCACCGCTGCTCTCAAAACGGTGAAGGAAAAAATCGTGAGAAAAACCGGCATGTCCTAGAACCAAAAATTCGAAGACATGTGACATCCACCAATCCGCACTGGTGATAACGGCCCATTCCCTCTCACAGAGAGGAGGCCTGAATCCCAGCAGTGGGTACTTTTAATAGGCTGATGATGTGATGTGAAATTATAAATATAAAATTAAAGTAAGTAAAGTTTGTGCTCCATTGGTGTAATTTTTTTTGGTGTAAAGGCGTTCCAGTGCGAGGGTAAACAAATAAATAAAAAAATAATAAAAAATAATAAAAAAAAATCTCCGCTTTATTGAGTCGGCTTTAAATAAAAATGTCAAAAAATAAAATATCTTGTATAAAGATAATGTAATTATAAATATTTCCTGTACTAATCTAACATCCCTAAGCTAAGTTTTCCAGTTTTATTCCGCTACTGGTTAAAGACCTCGTTCATCTTACCACACACGTTTGTACTTTGCCTTTCAATAGGAGTTGAGTTCGGCCCTCCATCTTTATCTTGGTCTGCCATCATGGCGCCTAGCATATAACGGGACCCAATAAGTGTTACATACACTAAAAAAATAAAAAATCTAATTTACAAAATAACATAACAATCAACCAAAAAGCACCAATAAAACAAATTGAACATCAAAAATAGTCAAAGAGCTGACGTAAAAAAAGCTAACTGTATCCAATCTTGAGTTATTTAACAAAACACGGGTAGAAACGATCTGTCAAAGTCCTGGAGCCTATTCATGCCAAGATAAATACTCGGAGAACGTGATAAGAGAGAGGACTACAAACATTGTACTTCAAACCCCACTATGTTTGCTCTAAAAAATTTTTTGTCCCGCTCTCTCTTGATTAATGCTTTGATACGTCAAAAACATTTATGTAGTCAGTTTTATGGGATGACAAACGGGTGGAGGGAATTTGTATGATATAGTGTTACGATTGATGGGGAAAAGTATGCGAGCGAGCGTTGGGTTGTCAAGTTCGATTGGAAAAGTTTCATAACGACAAAAAGGAGGGTAGTCGTGTTTTTACCTTGGTCGAGTTTGATACAAATTTGTCATACCTGGGTTTATAAAGCTTGTCTTTAAAATCCAGGTTTAACAAGTTAGTCATTTTAAACTTGTTTTTAAATAGATCTTGAAAAGAAAACATTTTAATAACTGGCTTTTATTTTCTAAGAGTTCTATTTGATTTATCTTAGCATTTATGGTAACATTTTACAAGGAAAAGTATACTTATTCGATAAAATGACAAAAAATCCAGATTCAAATATAATTGACCGCTGCAAGAATCTTCTCTAAATTTGAATCTGGAATTGAAGGCACAAAAGCATAGACACTAACAATAACCAAAAAGAAAAAAAGTTCTGGTTAGTTTACTAAATACAACTCTAGTCAATCCAATAAATATAGTAATAATCTACAATCATGTGAAAGATTAAAAATGATAACAGTAACAAGTTAATATACGTAAGATCAACTTACTTTGAACTTAAGCCCGATAAGTAGGATGCTGTCATGTTTGTAGACTGAGAAGTTAGATCAGTTCGTGTTATCGCGGGTTCTTCACGTACTCATTGTTCATCTTTGACAGTTCTGTAGGTGATTTAGACGATCGCGATTATATTGGCAATTACAAGGCCTTGTAGGGTATAGATTTTGTTAGCAGGGCAAAAAAAAATGTGATACTTGTCAATCTTTTATGCCTTCTGAAAAAATCTGCACCTTAGACTCCTTAGGCTCTGGAAATGTTAAGTGTCATTCGAAGTCAGCGATTGTTATGTAAGAAATGCCAAAATGTAAGGCATTGATAACGTGACCTTTCGATAGCGCGATCATCCCATAATATTTTTATGTTTTTCAAATCGCTTTCGGGACGCTTCTTTGATAGAATGTATCTTGTAAGGGCCTTTTGTATGGTTAGTTGTGTAAAATAAACCGATAAAAATTATTGCTTCAAATAAATTCAAAGCGAAAGTTGATCAGTTCGGCCCTAAAATAACACACGTGGAAAACAGAAAGGAAAATACTATCAAATTATATTTAAACCAGAACGAAAAATAAATTTATTTCTATAAAATAACGAACTCATCATCGTCAGCCTTATAATGTTCCCACTGCTGGGACACAGGCATCCTCTCTGTGTGAGTGGTAATCGGCCTTAATCCACCATGCGGGCCCAGTGCGTGTTGGTAGATATCACTTGTCTTCGAATTTTTGGTTCTAGGACATGCCAGTTTTCTCACGATGTTTTCCTTCACCGTTTTAAGAGCAGTGGTGATGAAATAATTTACACAAAATAAAGCGCCTGCCTGGGTTCGAACTCATAATCTACGACACGTAAGTCGGGACCGTTACCACTCGGTCATCACTGCTCAACAAACTCATACTATCCTCATATACTTAAAAACATCTGGCGAAAAAATTCTTAATTTTTCGCAATTTTCTTCATAACCATGAATTATTTTTCGCTTGCATTTTTCCGGATAAAATGCACAATATTATAACGTCAACCAAAAGTTTGCCCCAATTAATTAATAGAACGCTCCTCTCTAACGCCGTGACTTGAGTGAGTTCTAAGCAAAGGTTGTGTGACATGTGAACGTTTCTTTCTTAAGCATCACCAATTTGTCAACGTCACCGTTCATATTTTATCAACTCGGGGACACTAGTAACTACATTACTATTCTCATATACTTAAAAAACCCTGGCGTAAACATTCTTAATATTTCGCAATTTCTTTCATGAAAACAATAATTTTAACATTCATAAATAAAGGAAAGGAAGATAGAAAAAGTGTTTATTTCATCAGAATTTTCTCCATTTTTGTCCTGGACAAACTGCACGTTATTATAACGATCAAGAAGGAAGATTTTTTGCTGACAGGTGGCGTGTATCGGCGTTTCCGCTGAAGGCTACATGACACCACGACTCAACGCAAAACGTCGCCGACCCAACGTATTAAATAGATTCGTGTCATCTTTGTGTAGCATTATGTATTAGTTAGTTTTCATATAAGGGCCTTAGTTGCCTGAAAATAAAGAATATTATTATTCCATTTATTCATTTTATTTACGTACTAGTTTCTGCCTGCGGCTTCGCCCGCGTGAAAGTCGAAAATTATCCCGAGGGTATATATTCCCGGGATAAAAAGTATCCTATGCTACTCCCGACTATAATCTATCTCTGTGCCAAATTTCATCCAGATCCGTTCAGCCGTTTGAGCGTGAAGAAGTAACAAACATACACACTCACAGAATTTCGCCTTTATAATATTAGTGTGATTTGTTACATTTTTTTTAAGTATTATTACTATAACGTCATCCAAAAATGTTGACCGAAATATTGAATATAACGATTTCCTCAAACGATAGTGACTAAGTAAAGCCTGTGTGACTTGTGAACGTTTCTTTCTTATGCCTCACCGATTTGTCAACGTCACCGTTCATATTTTATCAACTCGGGGACAATAGTAACTACATTTTGATATCGGCAAGCCCGCCGACTAGTTTTCAAACGTGTGATGGATTGTTCGGGGTCGTATCCATTTTGTCTCTAAGTTTTTTTCCCCCTTTTTTCTTCGGGGAGGAAGTTTTTTACTGACGTATTGTAGTTGTAAGCAGTTGTGAGTTTATGTGGATTTATTTCCGCTTCTGTGCGGCTGGTTAAGCATTATTTATGTATGGGGTTGTGCAATATGTATGGAGATTGTGTGAGCTTCGTTTTGGGAGGCGTGTATTTTTTTGGTGGTAAAAAACGTTAAATCGTTTCCTATTTTCTGCTAGTTTAACGAGAGCAAGTTGCAAAGATAATTTCGACCTGCTTTCTCACTTATTATTTTTTCATTCTTATTCATAACAAAATTAAATGATGAAATAAAGAAAAATAGCGTCCCACTGGTATAACGGTACTAAATTACCGGCTGACCTACTTTTATTATTATTGTTCTCAATAGAATTGACTTATCTAAACCAGTACATATTTTTTTTTTAATATATACATATATATTTTTTTTAATATATTTTATTTATTTAAATTAATAGCACCACGGTAACGAATCATTTTAATTTAAAAACCTGTTAACTGTCTTAATATGAACGGACTATCAACTCATTAATGATTGACCTATATCAATGTGTCAGACTAAACACAGCTCTGATTGGCTTCTAGTGAGCCGCACCACCTTTGGTAAACAGAGTTGAACTTAAGGCAAACTTATCACAGTAGTTTGTCCGGTCTACAAGTTAGCTGTTTGATTACTATCACTTAGATGCAGTACATAGGTTTGGTTGATTTTATATATAAGCTGAATAAATGCACCTATTTAGGGGGAAATATTCGAAACTTTAAGCAGTTCCCAATATTTTCGGTCTATATTAGAGCACAACTGAGGGGTGGAATTATGGTGACCTGTAATACAGGTTATCTTTACCTACCACGGGCATCAGAGTTTCATGGCCATTTGTTTTTTGTGAATTTGTTTTTATGCCAAATAAATTATTATTATTATTATAACTTATACCAATTAGAATTATTTTTAAATAAAAACAAGTTAAAATTACAATTACTTCACTTTAATGATAGGGATTAATATCATAATTTTGGCAATTTTTTTTTTACAATTTTATTGCACCACAAAGGTGTGTAGTATAAAATATTTTTATTTGAAATATCAGATAAATATTTTTTTATGGTTCAGATTATTTATACATCAATGAATTTTGTGCTTACTTACAACTGCATATTTTATAGATCTTCATGCTTATGACAGTATTTTTATACAGAGTAAAACACGTAAGAAAACTAACAAAGATCAAAATATTTCAAATTCAAGGCCTCACGCAAAGGTAACAACACTTACAAACAACCTTCATAATCAAAGTGATAATTTAATCTCATCCTTGTAAATTCCAATTAAGTAAAATAATGAGCCATTTCAAATTTCTAGGTGTTACGAAAGATAATTTAGAGGGTCAAATAGGTAATGAGAAGTTCCAGCCTCCCATTTTGTAGTTGTTATGAAGCCAATTATAATAATGGTCCTGGCCGAAGTTCTAAATAGATATCATACCTTAACTCGTAGTGAGCTCCTGGACTAAATAGGGATACTTTATGCGGGTATGGGTTGGAGCCTAACAAGGTTGAATGGACTTTGAATGAAAATAGTTTTGAATTTGATTGGTTTTATAGTTTATCGACGCGTGCAAAATTATCGTGATGTATCGTTCTTTTTTAATTTGTGAAGAGCTAGCTCTTGACCTAGATCTTGCCTTATAGAAAGCGCTGGAGGAGTTTTCGATAGGACGAGAGAGCCCATGACATGCCTGTTCCCTTGTAGGTGAATTTTTGGGGAACTTATGTTTCAGCGTTATCGCTGGAAGAGACTTCCATATTTTGGCTGAGCGTATAAAAATTTGTTACTTACTATAATAGAATAGTTTCCTGTCAAGCCTGTTAGCGAAAAAATGTACAAAGGTTCCTATTTATAACGTTTCATCATCCATGTATGTTTTCACGGAAATCATTATAAATTTTAGGACTCAAGCTGATTCTTGCTGGACCAATATCCAACGCCTCATTCAATCTATATAAAGCGGAAAAAAAGTGGCCCAACATTTTTACTATAAGATTCAAAACAATACAAAGTCAACAACCCAAGATTTTATGCAATAACCAAATTGCAAAATAATTTTCTTGAAACTATCAACAGAAATTAAAAATTATTCAACGAAATGCAAAAAACTGCAGAACTTTAAAAAATAAAAAGAAAATACAAAAATACGTCTGAGTTTAATTTAGTTTCTTTCTAATCAATGTAATAACTGTGATACACATTACCATCCCGGACGGCTAGCAAATTGCTCCATAACCGCATCGCCGGGAATGGATGTCGCGAATTATGGTAATGTATTATGATAATGTCGAGGCGCAATGGCCTTTGTTGAGACACACGGGTTTGGCGGGTGGCGAGTGATTGAAGCATCGAACTTTGTCGGAGTGTTAAAGCAAATTAGTAACATTGTAATTTTGGGTTATTGGACGACTCGCCCGAATTTATCGACGGGCGAATTGACCACTCCAAAATTATTTAGTGGACGATTCGCCCGAATTTTATTTTAGAGAACAAACATTATAAAAGTACAGTCGTGCTCACCCGTCTCGGTAACAATATGCAGAATAAATCGAAGTTAATAGATATTGTACTAGAAACTAGGAAAGCAATTCAAACTACCAGGAGGCCAGAATCATGAAGAAGTATTTGCAGAGCTAGAATCATTAGCGATAGAGACTAACGGAGTACTAGGGCTTCAGAATCGAAAATCGCCCGGTACACTTTTTACTGCTTATGATGCCAGCCTAGCTTCCTCATGATTATAATCTCCTGGTACTTAAGTTAGTCTTTACTGGTACCGAAATGACCTGATAGTCTGATAGAGCTTTCTCTTTATTTTTTTTGTAGCGAATATTGCTGTCTCCCTCTTAGTGTTTTGTCGCCAATTAATCAATAGAATCATGAGCGGTAAAAAAAGTACGAGAGTACGTTGAGATTTGAACGTTAGATATGATAAACAGGCGAAAAGTGAGTTAAATTCGGGCGAGTCGTCCAATAACCCATAATTTTAACAATCACAAATCGTCGAGTGAAAGTAAAATTCCTTCAGCTATAACGATTTTAATTTCCACTGCTAAATATTGTATCATTGGTCACTCGCTATTGCCCGCGCCGATTACTTTACCTGGTTGCTGTTGGAGATCCTCTATGACTTGAAAATTATAAGCAAATTGCTATTTTTACCTTAGGCACAAAGTCAACAGATAAAACTAAATAAACTTCAAGGTAGACGGTATACTTATCTACGCTTTTGCATTCAAATCAAATCAAATCAAATGTTTTTTATTTCACATAGGCCTACATGGGCACTTATAAAACGTCGACAAAAGGTGCACCATTGGCAAAACAAATGAATATTTAATCATACCTGACACTGGACATAAGCATCTCGCAGCTCTCTCACCGTGTAGGGCCAGGCCCGAGACGCCGACGCGTAGTGTTCCACGCGCGGCTCACAGAGATAATAAATAAATAAATAAAAAATCCACTAGTGCCGATGCCTGCTTGGGTCGCGGATAAATTGGAAAAAGAGTTACCGCGGCCCTGGCTCAATCAACTGAAGGATCACGGGTGGGTTGTAGACAGTACAAGTCTGTCACTCCCTGCCACTTCACCCAGAGCGGGAGAAGTCATTAGATGATTTACCACAACAACAAAAAAAACTCTTACCATGTCAACCTTCCACCTTGTGTGTGGCCTTCCAACGCTGCGTCTTGGGTACGTGGTCGCCACTCTAGAAACTTACATCCCCTTCGTCCACTACTTGAAAAAAACCCCTTTGCTCGCTAAACATTTCACCGGTAAGTCTTACCAGTTAAGAATGGCAGATGGTGACAATTGTGCGCTATACACAGCTTCAGCTAATTCACTTTTCCGTCCAATTAATTCCATTATTACAGTATAACAGATTACAAGGTGTCTGGTTCTTCAGTTTTTTGGAGGGTCCACCCATTATCAAGGTTATTATTAAACATTGAAGTGTTATGGGATGTATGAAATTGTTATTGTTGAGTTGTATATTGGGTGGGCGAAAAGGCCAAGGAACCGATTGGTAAGAAATTTAATTTTGTTAAAAGAACCTTGATAATATAATGGTTTTTAGGGTTCCGTACCCAAAGGGTAAAAACGGGACCCTATTACTAAGACTCCGCGGTCCATCTGTCTGTCTGTCTGTCTGTCACCAGGCTGTATCTCATGAACCGTGATAGCTAGGCAGTTGAAATTTTCACAGATGATATACTTCTGTTGCTGGTATAACAACAAATACTAAAAACAGAATAAATTAAATATTTTTTATTTTATTCGCACTTGGCCGATTTTTTAGTTCACATTATTTGCTTTAAAGATAACCCATTAAATCTGACTGATCATTGAAGGTTGACAGGTAGAAAATGCCTAAGGCATTAAATCCGCCTCTGTACGTTTATGTGCTTAAAGTATTAAATAAATAAATAAATCCTGATTGAGAAAGAAAACATTACATTTTATTTTTCCAGCATTTCCGAAAAATATTTATTGGCAGTGGGTTTTTCAAAGACCAGCTAATAAGTTTCAGCAGAAAAGCTCAATAAAAATGCATACGCTTTTTCCAAGTACCGTTGCTCGTAGCACCCCGCTACGAGAATGCTACTAAATGACGTAACAGCTACGATTCGTAGCCGCGTAGAACCTCCGTAGCCATTTTTGTGAGTACATAAAAGCTTTGTTCGCGAATTTTTATCCGTTTTTTGAAGAGAGGATATGCGTCAAAAATATTTATACTTCTTGTTGTGTTAGCTCATTTTTGTACGAAATAAAATGTCGGTTATATTCATTTGTTTGTAACGGTCGTTTTAATTTGAAACGAAAGTGTTAAATGTAACAGTTTTGTAGTGGGTTTTATTTTGTGAAAATCCGGTTCAAACTGGTTATTAAACCATAAAATCTACGCCAGGGCTACAGTTAGATTAAATATAGGCATTGTTACTGCATACTATGTTCGAAAAATCGCAATCAATATTTTTATATAGGTACAAGAGGACGCTTCTACCTACCCTCGTATTTTCCGAAAACCACACAGATCAGCAATACCTTTACACACTTTTCCTTATCCTCGTGGTTACCCACATGTCTAAAACACAGAAACCCTTTCTCAGCGAAACCTCTTTGAAATCGAAAAGAGGCTAATTTTTCTACCCCATTAAAAACTGTTCACCGTAAAATGTTTAGACCATTCCCTTGTAAAATGTACCCTTTTCTATACAAGCTTTAAGCTAGTTGTATACGAAGAGGTAAGCTATGTTGATATTCAATTTTTTTATATTTGATACTAGCTTCTGCCAGTGGCTTCAACCGCGTGAATAACAAGTATCATATGTGCTATTCCTGAATATAATCTATATATGTGCCAAATTTCATCCAGATCCGTCCAGCCATTTGAGCGTGAAGAAGTAGCCAACATATTTATTTATTTATTTATTTAATACTTCATGCACACAATCGTACAGAGGCGGACTTAATGCCTTAGGCATTTTCTACCAGTCAACCTTTGGGTGATGCAGAGACAAATAGTGGTAGGTGCAATATTGTAAGCAAATCACGACAAGGTGGGTTTAATCAAATACAAAGATATACTATAAAATACGTAAAATATATATTAAAAATATATATATATATATACTAAATACACGAATATACTTAAACAGTTAGTAGTAGCAGATATTTGGAAAACATTATCGCTGTGACGATACTACAGCTGCCAACTTCTTACGAACGTGCTCGCTAGCCATTACTTTGAATGCCAATCGGTTGGTTGCCATCCTGATTTCTTGGGGGAGCGCATTCCACAAAGAGATAGACTGAACGAAGAAAGAACAGTGAATGAAGTCAGTGCGATGAGTGGGACATTGAAGAAGATGGTTATGTGAAGAGCGAAGATTTTTGTTGTGGTTGGCGCAAGTATATTGAAAGTGAGGGGCTAGATAACTAAGGGTATTGGAAGAGGTAAGAAATGAAAACAAGGTAGTAAGTGCCCTTAACTCTCTGCTTTGACGTATGGGCAACCACTTTAGAAGTGACCGATGCGCAGAGACATGATCATATTTACGCAGACTGAAAACTTACAAACACACACACTCACAAACTTTCGCCTTTATAATGTTCGTATGATTTTATTAGCTCGCTGATAGATTTTGTCAGTCCTATCGATATGTCATTAGCTGAGGAGATTTTTCAATACTGTTCACATAGTTTGACAATAACAACCTAACATTTTTCCAAGAATGTACATTATAGTCGGCTTCCAGTCGCATTTTACGCAGCTGGGTCCCAGTATTTTATATTGAGCAATTGACTTGCACAACCCAGTAACTGGCTAACAGGAAACCCCTTGGCTTGTGATGTAGATCTTTTGTTTTCTGACTACTATTAAAGATGTACAATTAACAGTTGGAATCAACGTCTTAACGCGTTTTCTGGTATGCAATGAACTCATTCACGGACCAACCTTGTCAAGCGTTGCCGCGTTGTTACCACTTATCAACCTTGGAAATCAACCAGTGTGGCTGTATTATTTAGCCAGGACTTCCTCGGTCTGCGTACAAGTATGAAAAATTATATCAGCAATGCGAGCTACGCTCATACTAGCATATCTCTTTGTATGCAACCAGCTTTACGCTATTTTACACGCTCGCTCGTGTTAAAAGCATTAACTAAAATATATAAGGGTGGAATCCGATTAATGGCTATAAACACGCTTACAGCTAATTGAGATCTGATGTTAGGCTTATTAATGGTATTAAGTAGTGGATTTCACCCTTAAATTATACTTAAATTTGTATATTTTGTGCTTGCACAGAGGTAGGTTATTGATATGGTCTAGTTGTATTTTTGTAGGTTCAGTTGGCAATGTAAATGAGTTGTGCTCGTGGGTAATATTTTAAATGCGAAAGTAACTCTGTCTATCTGTCTGTTACCGATTCAGATGAAATCATCGGACATCTGAACAGATCCTGAGAAGGGCCAAGGAGTTTAGCCCGGAAATCATCCTTAAAGGGGTGGAACTGCGGTGGAAGTTTGTATGGTGAACTAATACACCTAGAATATTATTGCGCTATAAAAAGGCTATTCTAAGTACTCATGTAAGGCAGACGAAAACGCGGGCAACAGCTAGTAATTTATTATATTTAACGTATTACACAGTTACTACTGTACTGAATTGTCTCCTATCTTGACGCGCCTGTTTCGCCTTTCTTATCAGACTGGAAAAGTGCCGAATGCTTGGAAGCAAGCCAACGTACAGCCCGTGCCCAAGAAGGGCAGTCGTGCTGACCCGGCCAACTACAGACCCATCTCTGTAACGTCCATACTCTGTAAGAGTATGGAACGTGTACTTAATAATAAACTCCTGGCATACCTAGAAGCTAACGACATCCTTAGCGACTGCCAATACGGCTTCCGCCGAAATCGGTCCACTGGGGATCTTCTAGCGTATGCCATTCACATCTGGAGTGAGGCCATCGAGAGACATGGGGAAGCGCTTGCCGTCTCCCTCGACATCTCGAAGGCTTTTGATAGGGTCTGGCACGAAAGCCTTATTGGTAAGCTTCCTTCATTCGGTCTGCCCGGTGGTCTGTGTGACTGGATTGCAGACTTCCTGAGGGGTCGGTCCATTCGAGTAGTAATTGATGGCTGCTCTTCGGACCTATTGGATATTAATGCCGGGGTCCCTCAGGGGTCGGTACTCTCAGCGACATTGTTCTTGCTGCACATAAATGAACTGCTGAAACCCGGCACCTTTGGGTATGCAGATGACAGCACTGTTGCTGAGAGATACTTGTCCAATGCTCGTGCTACCGGGCCTCAGATCCAGTCTCTCCGGGAGGCCATGGTGGAGCGCTTGAACCTGTCCTTGCAGGCAGTCTCCGAATGGGGCGATGCCAATCTGGTCAAGTTCAATGCCGCAAAAACACAGGCGTGTCTCTTCTCCGCGAAAAAGAGCCAATTTCACCCGGCTCCATCTTTCCGAGGTGTAACCGTACCGATAACAGACCATCTTGAGCTTCTTGGCGTAACGTTGACATCGACACTTAATTTTGGCCCATACATTGAGGCAAAGGCTCAACTGGCTGCCAAAAAGTTGGGGATCCTTGCGAAGGTGAGACGGTACTTCACGCCAGAACAGCTGCTTAAGTTGTATCAAGCGCAAGTTCGATCTTGCATGGAGTACTGTTCTCATCTCTGGGATGGATCTGCCAAGTACCAGCTTGATGCTCTAGAGTCGATCGAAAAACGGGCCAAGAGGCTCATCGGCAATGAGGCACTGGTCGAGTCAAAGCTCCAGAGCCTTGAACATCGTCGTCGAGTTGCCAGCTTGTCGGTTTTTTATCGGTTGCATTTCGGAGAGTGTGCGATGGAATTGCATGATCTAATTCCGCCTAGCCCGTTTCATCATCGGACTACAAGACGTACGGCGATGCGCCATCGGTTCATGGTGGACATCCCACCCATACGCACTAAACGTTTTGGAAATACTTTCATTATGCGTACAGCTAAGGAGTGGAATTCCCTGCCGGAGTCTGTGTTTCCAGATAGCTACAACCTCGGAGTCTTTAAGTCAAGAGTGAATAGGTTACTTCTAGGCAAGCGTGTTACACCGTCGACCACATCATCGCTTACCATCAGGTGAGATAGTGGTCAAGCGCGAGCCTATCTATAATAAAAAAAAAAAAAAAAAAAAAAAAAAAAAAAGTTACTGGGTTGTGGAGGTCAGATAGGCAGTCGCTCTATGTAAAATACTGGTCATCATTATGATCATCATATCAGCCGAAAGACGTCAACTGCTGGACATAAGCCTTCCCCAAACGTCGCCACATTGATCGGTCCCGTGCGACTCGCATCCAGCGGAACCCCGCAATCTTCACCAAGTTATCGGTCCACCTGGTGGGAGACCGTCCAACGCAACGTCTTCCGTTTCACGGTCACCACTCCAGAACTGTTCTGCCCCATCGACCATCCGTTCTACAAGCAATGTGCTCTGCCTACTGCCACTTAAGTTTGGCAATGCTTCGGGCTACGTCGGTAACTTTGGTTCACCTGCGGATATCCTTATTTTTTATTCGATCACGCATGGGAACTCCGAGCATAGCCCTGTCCGTTGCTCTTTGCACTGTGACTGTAAGCTTTTTGATGAGGACCACTGTGATTGACTACGACTCAGAGCCATAGATTATCACTGGCAACACACACTGTTCATAAACTTTCGAAATACTGGTACTCAGCTGAATCCAGTTAGCCCGGATGCCGACCCCGACTTAGTTAAGAAAAGTCTAGGCAGGTTTATTTAGTTCCTATTGTAAACGATTTTATGTAAAGATTTTGTGATGAATAAATATATAAATAGGTACGGTGGTGCTGGCGTCGCCTATTAAATATGTAGTGGTGGTCCAGTGGCTAAGACCTCGCTTTTTGTACTTGAGGTCGTGTTTTCATATCCGGGCAAGTATCAATGTGGCTTTTTCAAATTCATATGTACATTTTAAGTTTATCTTGGACATCACAGGCAACGGTGAAGAAAAACATCATCGGTGAGGAAACCTGGACTTATATTAATAGTTAATGTAAGTCTTAAATAGCCAAGTCAGAGGCATGTGGTGTTCCTTTATATTTTTTGCTTGGAGAAATGCTCATGCATACTGCACTACCACGGGGAGATAGTACAGTTATGTGGGACTCTAACCTACTAAAACGCCACGGTGTCCTCCTGTGCCGCTTATGGCGGGAACACGGGCATGCGTTAGCACTCACCACGAACCCGCCGCGACTGTGCGTCACCGGACCCGCCTCGGGGGAGTACCCCCCATCACCGGCGCACCAAAACACACTGTACGCCGTGACCACCTCAAGGACTATGGCACCCTTGATCACCCTGTGACGAGTCAAGGTCAATGGCCCCACCACCTACCATTTTGTGGCCGCAGGGATAGGAAGAGCGGCTAACGCTATACCGACACTCCTCCTCCCCTGCGGCCCCACCACGTCCGCCATCAGACGGTGGCGACCCCGTCAAGGCTGCGGAAGGTAGGGAGAGCGGCGCACCGCAATACCGGCATTCCTCTCCCGCCGCGGTCTTCAACCCTCAGCCGCGATATCGTATGGGACCTGGGTCGTTCCATAAGACATCGTGACCCGCCTCAATTGCAATATCGCCTGTTACCAAGCGGCACCGCAACCTACTAGTTGGCCGCTACGTCGTCGGCCTAATCGGCAAAAGCCCTGACGAGCGGCCCCTCCTAGGGTTCCTCTGCCCTTTACCGTGGGTGACCAAGGAACCTTCCGGGGGGGGCGGCCTGTAGTGTTCCTAGAGTTGACTTAGCTAACACTGACACCAGAGGTGGTCACATCATCATACGAAAAAGAAACAAAGTCGCCTATTAAGAATACCATGGACAGCCCACGGCACAAATGTCTCGATCCTCAAAGAACTACAAATAGAAAAGAAGAGAAAAGAAGAAGAGAGATAGGTAAGATGCTTGAATATTTTAAAACAACGTTACGGTGAAGCCTTGTGAACCATTTTAATCGTTCCTTAAATAGAGTTAAAAGATTAAACTAAATTGTTTAACTGTTGTACTACAGAATTGAATAAAAGGGTAACAGTGATATAAACTGACTCAAGAAATATGATCTAATTTGATTTCTAATACAATTTTGTAAACTCAATTTGTTACTGGGATTCACAATTACATTTGAGTCGTAAGCGATAAGCGTCTTTATCGTTGGAACATTAAATTATTCTTCACTATACACGGCGTCATTCATCGGCATATGTTTGCCGTTTTATAAAATGTGGCCCAACTTGAAGTGATGACCCCGTCAAGGTCACGGAAATGTGCTGGATGTGAGAAGCACCGCATCGGTTGATGTGGCGACGCTAGGCGAGAAGAAGAGCCTAATGTCCAGAAATGGACAACAATGGTCATCTTATAAGACACTAGCTTCTGCCAGCGGCTACGCCCGCGTGTAAGTTGAAAACTATCCCGAGGATTAGGAGGGTATTCCCGGGATAAAAATAATCTAAGTATCCTATAGCTATTTTAGACTATAATTTGTCTCTTTGCCAAATTTCATCCAGATCCAAAGTCAAAGTTAAATATATTTATTTCAACTAGGCCAATAAGCGGCACTTTTGATCGTCAAAAATTAAATCTAAATTAAAAATGTACAAGTAATAAAAATTGACTCTACCGTGCATTCGGAAAGTAGCTTGTTATGGAGAAGAACGCACAAGAAACTCCATCCGTCCATCCGTTTGAGCGTGCGCCTGCACGCTCAAACGGATGATGATACAAACATACAAACACACCCACACTCACAATCTTTCACCTTTATAATATTTGTGTGATATAATAAAGAATCTACCGATACGGTAGCTTCTGTTATGTACGTACCTAATACCTACATACCTACCTACAAGATGTAACCAAATTAAAGCAGAACAAAGTACCCCAAAATTCTACAAAAAAAGCATGTTAAAAACACTTTCTGCCTCCACCCCTGCTTAAAGCTAGGTTTCATTATAATTTAATTAAGACTCGCTCCCTCCCGACACTTGCACTAATTTCTTAAGTAGAAGGCAAAGCTCGATAGGACACCGTCGCCCCAGGGCCAACCCTTATCAACAGTCGGTTGACTTAGATTCCTTAATACACATACTCTCATCCTACTTACTTGATCAGCTACTGGAATTTCAACGTTATCTCAGACATAAAAGATTGGTTTTTGGTTAATGAGAGGTGGTGGTAAGATCATTTAAACTTAAACAGTCTAAAATTTACTATTGACACCGTAGTTATTTCCGTGTATTGTTTACCGTCAACTTATTTTCAATAACTGTGGTTAAGCAATCAAGTTATGAAGACGAATTTGTTTAGGAAAGTCCTTGTGTTTGTTGAAGGGGAAATTGGGTCAGTCATATTTTGTGTTCTGGTTTTTGGTTAATTTAATATTGGGTATTGATGTTTGTTTTGATTTGTGTGTTTGTATGGAGGACTGACAGTATTTCGTGTAGATATATAACCAAGGTTTCTATAATTGTAACCATTTCAGGAAATCCTTTTCAAGTAGTAGAAGTTTTGTAGTGAAATAATTATAAAATTTACACATTCCTAATTGAGTTTTTCTTATTTTATGAGACCGTCACAGAATGTCTTCAGCCAGAATGATTGTCGATAAGTCAAAGTTGTATGTCACACGTTACGCGTCGTCAATTCCAAACATTTAGGTATTGTGACAATAACTATCGCCAATAGAATTTTACTTTGTCTATACTCCATTTGAGATAATTAGACATTAAATTAATCCCATTTTACAGCCCGTTCAACCAATTTTGACTTCTATTGCGTTGGTGATATCACAAATGGCAGCTGTATTAAACAGCTTTGGTAACAGGTCTAAGCTTTCTATGCTATCCTTATATTTACAGGATATAATTCAAAATCGGTTGAACGGACTGTAAAAATGCATGTATATAAATTTCTCATTAGCTTGTAACATTTAAATATTCATTTATGAATTATAACAGTTTTATTATTCTTCTAGAACTTTCGTGAATTAATTACATAATTAATAAAAATTACATGTTTTTGTTTCACAAGACGAACATCAGATTCCGTTCAACGAAAAATTGTGGTCAATAAACCTACTTTTAAAGACATTTAATTAAGCCGAAATGAACAGTATTCATTATTATTTACCTATCGCAATACATCAATACATCTGAAAACGTTGATTTCTTTCATTGCATTTATCTGATTTTTTGAAATTATTGACAAAATCTAACAAGAAACGGCACTTAAATAGTGCTGACACTAAAAAGTTACAATCGATTCAATTAGAACCAAATAAAAAAAACATGTTGGGGGTGTCGTGGAAATTCGCTTTGAACGAAGTCCCTTTCGCCGGGTATTATGTATTAATACAGAGACAATTAGTATGGTTTTATTTATTTAGCTCCTTCTGCGCATGCGGCTTCCCTGGTAACTCATAAACGGTACAAATATGTGGATTTCTCTAACTATTCTCCATCTCATTTTTTCTTTTTTTTCTCTTCTTGTAATTGGACTTTTTACAATGGTTTTCAATCATCTTTATAACCCTTTGCTAAGAATAGTTACAGCACTGATTATTTTTATTTTATTTTTACCTTTGCATAGATGCTTTTTCCGATTGTTTTGTGAATTTGTGAACATTGTAGGCCTTCTAGATCTCGATGCTTGATAACATCTGATAACTATTTATCTCGTTTTACTTCTATTTTTAGATTCTAACGTCATATGTCGGGCCTACGTTGTCCCCCCATATCTAAGTAATGCTGTAACATGGAAATATTGTAAAAACAAACCATATTTTTAAAAGAGTAACCATGGAGTTTCTTGCCGGTTCTTCTCCATAGGAAACGACCAACCCGAACCGTGCGCCTTTTGTCGACGTTTTATAAGTGCCCATGCTACGTAAAATAAAAATAAATGATTTTGGTTTTTGATTTTTTGCAAGGAAACTCGCTATGTAAATATGGTACACGATGGATCCACGGAATGATGTCGGCAAGCGTTGCTTGACCTAGAAGATTCACCTGCGCGACTGTTATCATTTAGCCACGAGCTCCTCTAAACGCCTTGCTAAAGTATCATAGCAAAATCTTATTCTTTTACAAGTTTGTATACCTATTAATGTAGGAGTTTCTATGATTTTATTTTCAGGATTGTGACGATATAAAAAGTTCCTGTAACTTTTTTCATAAGTAATACTAATATATTACAGTTGTTCAAATGTGTATACATTGCTAGGGCAGTCGTTCATACTTTATTTAGCCATGCCATTTTTAATGTTATTTCAAATGGAGTATAAAGTCCATGAATGCCTAAATAAAGTGACATTCGATCTGTGATACAGATTCTCAAAAAGACAAGAATATACGCATGAGAATGACACGCATTTCTAAAAAACTAAATTAATAATAGTGTCCGGTTTTTACCCTTTGGGTACGGAACCCCTTAAAATAGAGTCGACGGCAAAAAGAACAAAAAGACATCTGCATTTTTGCGAATTCCACTTTTTACCCGTCTGCAAGGAACGGGTTATGTTTTTCGCGCGTATCTTGTGTTTATGTCATATTATTTATAACCTCATATCTTTCATACTGCTAGACGGATTTTTATAATTAAAACATTATTAAATAGGTCTCAACCGCCCAAATGTTCTTAGATTAGCGAAGTTAAAAAAAATAAACATGGCGAATTTTGGCGCCATATTGTGGTCTTCTAATTTTATTCTTCCAACCCATCAACTGGGTTAACAAAATTAAGGGTTTTAGATGTGATCACCAAAATCGCAAATCATCGCTTAACATCTGGCGAGATAGTGGTCAAACGCGAGCCTATAGATTTAAAAAATATATATATATACCACTTATATGTTTCATAGTCATTCGAAAAAAATATTATAACTAAATAGTTGTAAATAAAAAAGGTTAATAAATTCAAGAAACGCGACTGTTTAAGAGAACTAAAAAGGTGTAAACAAGAAAAATATTATGTATGTATCTAAGTATAAATTTTTATTATTTTTTTTGTATATCAGTATGTATTTTTTTCTGTATTCATCCTATCATTTAGATGCACCTGCGTTGTTTTATCTGTGCACTCAACTGTTATGGTCAACTGGTAGAAAATGCCTAAGGCATTAAGTCCGTCTTTATGCATAAAGTTTTAATAAATAAATAAATAATCATGCTGTGCAGTCTGAGGATACCTAATATTATGTATATCGTGTATACCGTGGAGTTTCTTGCCGGTTCTTCTCCACAGGAAACGACTAACCCGAACCGTGCACCTTTTGTCGACGTTTTATAAGTGCCCATGTAGGCCTATGTGAAATAAAAAACATTTGATTTTGATTTTGATTTTTATGGTTTTGGTCAGCCAGCTCGCGAATATGTATCCTTCGACTGCACAGCACAATTTTCTTCTTGCTTATTAGTTCGCTCAAGTAGTCGGGTTTTTTTTGATTTTATTGACTTTTTGACTATTTGACAATAATTATCGTTATTATAATATGTCGTGGTGGCCCAGTGGCTAAGACCTCGCCTCTCGTGCTTGAGGTCGTGGGTTCAAAGCCGGGCAAGTACCAATGTGACTTTTTCAAATTCATATGTACTTTCTAAGTTTATCTTGGACATCACAGGCAACGGTGAAGGAAAACATCGTGAGGAAACCTGAACTTATATAGTTAAAGTAAGTCTGAAATAGCCAAGTCAGAGGCCTGTGGGGTTTCCCAGAGGCGGCTTAATTAACTTTGACACCAGAGGTGGCCACAGCTCACACGAAAAAGAAAGAAGATTATCGTTATTAGTATTCCACTTTCTGAAGCCTCTTGTAGTAGCAAGCCTTAATCTCTATATTGCCTACCTATGCTAATAGTTAACCTTATACTTATTCTCACCTTCGAGGATCAACTAGTTACCATAAACCGTGTAATACAATTACATGGGTATGGAAGGGTGTCGGATAAAATATGTGCGTCTGTTATAGATGCCTTCCGTTCCTTAAAGACGGATGTTTCGACCTGATCATTTAAATTTCTCTTATGCGAAAAATGTAACTAAATTAAACTACTTTGGTTTAATTTGATTACATGTAACTATTTCAAATCATATATTTTTTCAAAATTAATAAGCTGCCTTTGGAGCTAAAATTATACGCTTTAAAATTGACATCACACAGTATAAATAGTTGTGTGAGATATCATAAATAAAATCTATAATAGTAATGACAGTTCGCCATCATGTCTTCATTAACATAACAAGTAAATCTCTTAGAACAGCGGTGACAAAATAAGTCAAAACATAATTCATATTCCGCTGAACAAACTGTCACTCATTGATGCTCTCTTAGAATACTGTACGTCTCGAATCCTGACAGACATTAAAGGCAATAATAAAATTGTTATACGTTTCATTGAAACATTAAAAGCGAATCAAACTGCTCAAGCTCCCGTATTTTATTCTCTGTAAAAATTAATCCTAATGAGCCTCTTGGCCCGCTTTTTAATCGACTCTAGTGCATCAAGCTGGTATTTGGCAGATCCGTCTCAGAGATGAGAACAGTACTCTATGCATGATCGAACTTGCGCTTGATACAAGCTGAGCAGCTGTTCCGCTGGTCCGTGAAGTACCTTCTCACCTTTGCAAGGATCCCCAGCTTTTTGGCAGCTAGCTGAGCCTTTGCCTCAATGGTCAAATCAAAACTAAACCATTCTTTTCCCCATAACTTAATCCTGAAACCCCAAAAACTCAACAAAACTAAAGCCGAACAGGACATTTAACGACAAAAGAACCAAGCACGAAGTTATACCTAAAGCAAAATCGGATTTAGTTGGTACAACCGACCCGCATCAATGTGGACTGACAGTTCCAACTGAAGAATGAACGGAATTCGGTTGTTGGTTTACTCGAAATTTGGGTGAATGGTTAGTTTTGAAGACAAGGACTATTGTGCCCATTAATATCTGGATTCCAGTCGCTGAAATTTAATTTGGAATATCTGCTGTGAGTTGTTTGACTGAGGCTTTGTTGCTTGTTCTTTTTGTGGTGTAGTGGTATTAAAGATAGCAAGAACTGATTTCCAAATTTAGTATTTAGAGTTACGAAGTGTCAAACGCTACTTAAATGCCAAAGTTTGATCGGTTTTCAGACTAAAGCTTGACAAACAGTCTAACTAAAAATTCTTAAATTAAAAGTCTACAAGTTAAGACTGAGGCCTCATTAGTGCTTTGCGTTGCGTCGTCGCAGCGTTAACGCTGCGTCGTTTTACATATATATTTTAGTGACATGTCACATTAAGCGTTGCGTTTTAACGGATCGACGGACGAGAGATGAAGCAGGGGGAGGGTGATGCGCTGCGCTGTCGGAGCTCCGGTACGTCGACGTACAGTGTTTGCTCTGATCCATTGTCGAATCTGAAATCCTCACTGAGACGCTGCGCTTCCACGACATACTTTGCCCTCTTGCGTTGGTGTGGCATACAATGTGTTGATCCGTTGCGACGACTCGACGCAACGCAATGCAATAATAAGGCTTCAGCCTATAATTCACAGTACAAAGGTGAACTTAATCTCGAAGGGATTTAAAATCTTCAAATATATTGTTGTGGTTAATTTTTCCAAGGAAATTGGTTCAAAAGATCTTTTTTTTTCTCAACAACATTTTTACGTTTGCCTTGCACATAAACCGGCTTAAAGAGTCTTTCCGCCATGGCCGAATTTTATTTTTCCAATGAAATTTCCGCTTTTAATCTCCGCAACCCAATTACTGATGAGGGGATTCCGATACCCTAATTATAATGACCCAATATAATTAAAGACGGCCTTATAACGAGCTTAAGGAGGTACCTTGTCTTTTTCAAAAACATATCCGTAGATAATATAATATTTATTTAGTAATATCTGTGTCTCTTTTCTGTGATAATACTGATCGTTAATTAATTTACTCTATTTACTTTAAAAAAAAATAGTAGGTTGTCCGCTATTATCGGGCACAGTACAAGCCGTGTCCAATATTTTTTTTTTTAAATTATTATTGAATATAGACGTATGCTCGAGAGAGAGATTTTTCTGTTTTTGTTAATAACATTTTATTTTTCACAATCATCCGACATGAAGTCATCCCCGTTACTTCTATTAACATGAATGATGTAACTACTACATATTTATTGATTTAAAAGAGTGTTAGTGACGTTTCTTGCAAATTCTTCTACATAGCACAGATCTTCGCTTTGGCACGTGCTTTATTTATTTGACATAATGTTTTGACCACGACGAATTACTTGTATGAGATCTTGTGAAGTACAATAGATACTAAGCAAAAATAGTGGTGGCCCAGTGGTACCGGCCGCGACTTACAAGTTGCAAGTCGTGGATTCGAACCCAGGCAGGTACTTTACATTGTATACATTATTTCGTCACCACTGCTCTTAAAACCGAAGACATGTGACATCCACCAACCCGCACTGGGCCCGCGAGGTGGATTACGGCTCATTCCCTCTCACAGAACCTTTTAATGTTCCCACTGCTGGAACACAGGCCGTTCCAGCAGTGGGGACATTAAAAGGTTGATGATGATGATGATGACTGAGCAAACACCCATTTCTCATCATACTTATAGCAACAGCCAAAACACTTCCACAATCGTATCTAACTGTAATTCCCCATAATTACCCTCCAACAGAAAACTGCTCCCTCACGCAATCGCCAAAGTCACCTTCATAAGTACCTGAAAATTTAATTAAGCACAAGATGTTACAACGTCCCCATAACGATGACAATAATGTAAGTAATTTACAAGTCAGTTCCCCATGACGTCACTCCTGTAACATCGCTTAGCCGACGTCAATGGTACCCGTGGGGACTATGGAGGACTAAGAACTGAATCTTGGGGTACCACGGTGATTCATTTTGAAACGTTCAATTTACAGTGGGATTTTAAGTTGTGTTGTCTCCTTGACACAAAGGTGAAATGAGATTTTAAAAAAATATTTCGGTAAAGAAGTTAATTAAAAAAATCAAAATACCCAACTGCTTGAAAAGCGAACTAAAAAGACGTAAACAAGGAGAAAATCATGCTGAGCTGTTGGAGGATACATCTTCACGAGCTGGCTGACCAAAACCAGACGCAGGGTATTTTGATTTTTTTAATTAACTTTTTTTATTATAACTTTTCAGTTCATTATTTTTTCGAATAAAGTACATATAAACCTATAAGTATTATATATTTTTGTAATCACCTCTTAAAACCCTTTATTTTGATACTCCACACGAAAGGTTTGGAAGATAAAAAAAAAATCTCCCACAAAATGGCGGCCGAAATCCGCCATTTTTTTCTTTTCCAATTTTAAAGTAGCCAGTGACACTCGCAGGATTAAGACGAATCGATTGACGTAAGAATCATCAAAATCGGCCAACGCGTTTGGTCTCTAGAAAGCCACATAGGAACAAACATACATACATACATACATAGACTGATAAACACATTACCCTCCTTCGGCAGTCGGGTAAAAAATTAGTATATACGTTCAAATAATAATAAAAATATACGGTAGTTTTAATTTTTTTTAATTTTTTCATTGTAGTCCAGCTGTTACTGCGATAATTGAGAGGTATAAAATTTCTAATTAGTGGTATAAATAAAATAGTACAAATTAAAAGGATTTTATGACTATCTAAAGTTATAATGAATGCGTTCATGGTTGTGCTACGAAATACAACACAAAAATTCACAACCTTGGCTGCATTTAGATTTGTTTGATTTGTAGATGATTAACTAAACAGTTTTTAATAGTTGTCCGCAATCACTTTCAAAACCATTTAAATTGTTTATTAGCAGAGGATTACCTTCCGTTTGATTATCTGATTTGTTCGTTAATTATTTAGAAAGGATTGTCGCGTCATGTTTGTCATATACCCTTGGAGGGTTGCTGGTAAATAGCCATGTAACCCCTTTTTAACGTCCATCGTAACTGTTTTTAAAAATAATTTTGCTAAGCAACATTTTTAATGGTTTGTTTGTTTGGTCTTCCTTGTGCGTTTTATGCTTTATTCGTTAAAACGTTTTGCTTATTATTTTCTCGTTTTATTATTTGGTTCACGTGCCAACGTATTTTTATTCTGAAAAGGGGGTAGTTTTTGCACTCGGTATTTGCAAAATTTTATGGATAGTAAAACTAAGTTATAAGTAAATGGTTTGAGGAGAAATGACCATATTTAAATAATGTTCGGCTCAGTCGCAATCTGATCTACATATATGCTATGCTTCTTGAAATTAAACAATATTTAGGTACGATAATATTGGTCTTCTAATTTGACACTAATATAATTAATCAGCTAGAGTTGTACTAATAAAAGGGCACTGCCCCTTTAAACAACAAAAAAAAACCTATAATCCACATCGTAAATGTTTTATTGTTACTCGGAGTTATCTAGCATCTAAATATATTTTAAAATGTAAAACGTAATTGCAACATTTTAATTAGAAGTTTCTTTTACACAAAGGTCTATAAGATAGTTGGAAAGTTAAGATAAACGATACCTATAAATTAAGTTGCTTTCAAAATGATAGAACACTAGCCTTCAGAATATAGTACCACACTTTTGAAATTGCAATTTCTCCTAAACTATAGAAATCAAGAGTTTTGAAATAAAATATTTCATCAACTTTCTTTAAAAAGACAAGACAAAAGACAAAAAATATTTATTTCAACTAGGCCATTAAGCGGCACTTCGGAACGTCAAAAAAATTACAAATTTTAGGTTAATAATAATTGATTCTATCGTCCATTCGGAATTGTAGCTTGTTAGGGAGAAGAACGTACAAGAAACTCCATATTAACTCTTTTTAAAAAAAAAGTGTTTTATAACATTTACATAAATTCATAGACGTGAGGATGATGCACCCAGCACTACTATACTACGTATAGGTATAAAGTATTACAAGCACTAATAGGTGAATTCCTTCACTTGTTAAATAGGAACATGGTTCTCACATACTTACAAATATTGCAAACATAGGTAAATTAACAACAATGGAACAGTGTGCGAGTCAATTTACACAAAAAGAGATGTTAAAAAATTAAGCTTTACTATAATTATGAATATAATACAAATTAACCAGTTTGATTTTGTCTACACTAAAGATTGCCCATGGAGCAGGACCAACATGTTTCCAAGCATTTTTATCTTGAATATAATCATCTAATTTGTAATATGCTTGTTTACAAAGTGTACTTTTAACAATAGTTTTAAATTTTCTTTCATTTAGTTATAATGTAAAAGTATAGTTTATTATGCGTGAGTAACGTTTTTAACTTTAAACGAATCCAAAAAATCAACTGTATATAGCTGCTGTATATACATAGTTTAAAACCCATCGCAACTATAAATTTTCTTACAGCTTTTCAGTTATGTTACTGAAAACTATTCAAACCAGAACGAAATTAAATTTAAATAAAAACTAAAAGTTTAAAAACTGAACAGAGACAACCCACACACAATAGAATCCTCACTCTATTTAGACTGAAATAAAGTCAACTCATTTGAAACAGGCGTGAACCTCATTCATTCTAACTACATACAAATCTGTCCTACGTATCCCATTGAGAAGCGAAACCGTTTATTTGAAACGTTGCGAACGCCTGAATAAAATGCTAGAAAAACAACCATAGATAGGGCGCCAATGTGTAGAGATTGTGAAGAAGTATTGCTGAGAATAAAGCTTAGTAAAGCTGAGGCGTAACTTTTTATAAGCTTTGGCAAGGCTAAACTATTTGTCTGCAGCGGACAAAACGCTTTTGAATGAGAGTTTGCGTTGAGCAGACGCATACCTCTCATACAAAATCCCGGTGCATATTTGTTTTTCATACTATGTAATTTATCTAGTAGCAGACACGCTTTGATCGACAATCTATAATGAACACGTAATTATGACACGATCTTGGGGAAACAGTTTGATTCAAACAGTAAAACTCCCATAACTTTTGAACGGCTGTACCGATTTTCATCAAACATAAGCTAAGAACACGCTCGATAAAATCACCTTTCAAATAAAAAAATTGGATCATCCCTTTAGAAGCTATGATGCCACAAACAGAAACATATACAAATACATAAATAAACAAACACACAGGTACACACATCAAACTTATAACATCCCTCTTTTTCCTTCGGGGATTAAAAAGACCATAGCAGTCTCATAATAATAATGGCATTGCCAACCAACAATAGTTTTGGAAAAATACAGCTGTCTACCTTAAAAAGTCGATAAGATGCCTTCGCTGTGCAGCCAAAATCTAAAGACTGCTTGCTTGACTACTCGCTGCCGAAGTCATAATTATGTTGTATGTATGACATATTATGCCGGCTGTACACTGTCACGCGAGAGCCCGAGGAAATGCTGTACATTGCGTTTTTAAATAAATTACTTCAAGATTGAACTCAGTACTGAGAACAAATGTACATCATCCTTGCGGGCTCTTGCGCGGGAGTGTACCGGCATTATAATGACACGGATAGTTTCTCACCTGAGTACACAAATCTTTGACTGAGCCGCCATGGTACACCAGAGTCAGTAGACTAACCAGTGTACAGTTTGGTTGAAGCTTAATGGTGGCAGTGAAGCACGCTACTCGCTGCGCGGTACCCCAACTCTCATCCCCGCAGTCAGAATCATGAACATAAGCAATAAAATCGCAGAAACTCGCCTCATGTTCAGAGCCACCATTAAGTTTGAATCAAGTTATAAATTGTCCCTTTACTCATTCAGAAACATCTGTTTCTTCACCATCATCATAATAACTTAACGAAATGTTTAATTATTTTCGTTCACTGTTATTTCATACAAGTTGACCTACCGCATTACCTGCCACATAACACAGTGACAATCGACGCACAGATCCAACGATAAGACATTGATGTATAGCGGCAATTGCTTTTTGCAAATTGCTCACACACACTCACACGTACCAACGATTTATGTGCAACAATTATTTTTCACCAATATAAATGAGATTAAACGACATTAAGCTATGTTCGATAACAGAGTTTTGTGGTCAATGTTTAATTGAGGGTACCTATTTGAAAAAAAAATGTTCGTTCTATTTGTTTTGTATCAGTTAAATGTTGCTCCTTTTTGTGAAATATTGGTATCGATTATTCTTTAGGAAATATATGAGTGGGATTTGTTGGTTTCCTGTTATCCTTAATGAGTGTATTTGGTATGGACTGAAGTGGGATTAGGTTGGTTGTGTGTGTAAAATAATTCATTGGAGATGACTAACACCATGGTTATTTATTTGTTCATCCATTAATATAAAGATACTTAAGGGATCTGGGGTCTAGTGATAGACTTGCCCACGGCTATGCCTATAGCCCATGTCCGCCAGATGGCAGTCCCAATCCATTTAGTGAATTTGCCGCTTAAGTTGACATGGCCGCTAGTGGCCTTAAAGTCGTTGACTTAGTTAAGTAGAAGATAACGTAGTAGAACTTATTTTGAGATAGTAACCAAAATAAATTGACGCTATAGTGATATCTATTTAGCTAAAGAAGAACTTAGAGGCGGCATGGCTGGCGCAGTGGTTGAGCGATTTGCTGGAGTGCTTCGTGTCACGGGTTAGCTACAAATATTTATATTGCCTACAGATAGTGGTTCCGGGTTTGCGGACGCACCCATGTTTCAGTAGAATTTAACATGCAGCAATGTTTTTTTTTTGTCAAAAAAAGAACTTTCGGCATTCTACGGCAGATACGCAAAATAGTAATCGCAGCTCCATTCAATTCCATTCCCAAATACCTCATAGTCATCCATTTACCATTCCTTTATCGTCCCCATCATCGCTATACGAAACACTTAAAGAAAAACGGAAGGAACAAAACCATTGCTAAGATGCGAACAGATCCTCAGATAAACATCGATGTATGGCGGCAATTTCCTTTGAAGGGTGGATGCCGAACGGCAAGGGGGATGCCGCCCAAGTCGTTCCATTTTATATGGAGCCGAATTCTTCGACAGTTAGATGCAGTAGTTTAGGCGAGTGACTCCTAGACGTGTTAGTCGAAAAGGTCGGGTAAAGTGGATGTAGACGGAGAAATGTTGCTTTGTTTGAGAGAATCTAAGGCGAGATTCACATTTTTGTACACTTTGAAATCGGCCAATAGTAAATTGATTGCGTGTTTTAAAATCAGAGTTATTTTGCCTAGGTGCAGCAATAATGAAAGGACAGTCTTTAAGAAAGCTAACTAAGCTCTTGTTTGCTATGTTTATTTGCTTGGGCATTGTTTATCAGTTAACTTATTGCACTAAGACCCATATTCCAAGTACGTTTGGAGGATCTCTATTTGTCTGAAATTTAATTAGTGTCAATAATTAACAAGCCTTAACAGTCAATTTGATTATTTGAGTTGATATGATTTGGAATATAAGGATACGGACAAAAAGGCTATAACAAAAGTCTCTAAAAGAGGATTAATGAACTCACAACGACCAACATACAACGTAGACATTGCACAAATATGGCATTAATGAGAGCGGGAAAAAAATATACGTATATGCTACTTTATCTGCGTAATGTTCCATGACCCTACAAAGTCAATGAAAACAATAATAATTGTTCAATAACGTAATTAATGTAGCTCGTTCCACTAGACCAAACACAACAATTACACAATCCAATGCAAATAAAATAATGGATAACGACTACTAAAAAGTAACACGACCGAGTAATAATAATCCCAATAAAAAACATAACAGGTAAAGAACACAAGTCTCGAAAAGCAGTTCTTCTACCGCAATAAGTTGAAAGATCGAATGTAAAGTAAAGAAATCAGTTATATTGTTCACCTTAATAATTAGGTAAAAAACAAACAAATTAATTGACTTGGTTTTACATAATAGGTCAAGATTATTGTATTCTTCTTCTACTTCGTGTCACTGGCACCACAATCGTTCAAATTTGTTTGGCCCAAAACTTAGGCAAATAGGTAAATCTTCACTTTTAAATTTTTGGTATGTCATCTAATGACTTCTCCCACTCAGGGTTAAGCGGGAGCGCGTGTCAGTCTTTTACTGACTAAAACCCACTCGTGTTCCTTCAGTTACTTGTGCCAGGGCCGTGGTAACTCTCTTTCAAATTTATCCGCGACCCAGAAAGGCACCGGACCTCCGTCAGTTTTGCTGAAATTTCTTTGAGGCGCGTGTGGAACATAACGCGCCGTTGACTCGGGCCTGGTCCTTATCGGACGGCGAGCTACCCATTACTCGCCATCCGCAAGCCCGCGCCTACTGTGGCCCGAAATTGGCTTGCGTTTTCCGAAAAGCGCATATATCACCCTGGTTGCATGTTTTGGGCCAGAGGACAGAACTGGAAGTGGTTTATGACTTAGCGCCACTTGAACACCCTGGTGCTGTTCCGTCCAGATGACCCCATTTTGCGAGTTTGGATTTACACATTCCTACTTGGCTTCTGAGGGGGTTCAGGGACTTCCATTGATCGTATTCTTCTTATGTGAAACCAAGTTTATAAGGTCAGCTTCTGGATAGGTTTGTGTTTAACTTAAAGCGGCTGGGGTGGTGACCGCGCCAGGGTAAGCAACACTTACCAAGGTCAGTCTTTGGATGGGTGACCACTTTTTCTTGGATCGCTTGTTTATGGATAGGTGACCAAGTAAATTATTATAGTCCTCCCGACTAAATTTCGGCCACAGTGGCCAATTTCAGTAGAGACTAGCCATGCTTTGGCGCACGAGATACGAGTATTATTGAGTAACCAACGTCGAAAACCTCATTTGGAAAAACCCAATAACAATTTGCCAGATCCGGGAACTGAACCCAGGACCTCATGCTCAACAGTAGCTCATGCAACCACTAGACCAACGAGCCAGCTAAAAGGTGTTAACATTATGAAAATTTTAATTAACGATCAACTTAATTGGATTTCATGGTACATGGTTTATATTAATTTAATTTTGTTGCTTGTTAACAGGTGATTTAAATGTTAATAGTGGCCGAAGGGAAACCAATGAATTGGATGTGGGAAGCGGATAGTTTTACTGGATGTGGTGTTTGTGGGGAGGAACATCGACATTCGTGTTCATAAAATTATACAAGTTTTTCGTAATGAAATATTTAACGATGTCGCAATCTTGTTGTTGGGTGTTGGTTGAGCTAGTCTATTATAAGAATTGACAACACAGAATTGATGAAAGAGACTCACAAAATTATTCAGTTTGAAAAGAGTTCGAATGCCATGAACTCTAGTGCCATGATTGAAGTCACCTTAAATTAGTTGACATATATTTTGTATCTTTGATTCAAAGCAATGCATTGATGTACAGTGCAACTATTTTGTTAATGTCTCTAGGCAATCATCGCATTTCCGAATATAAACGAATACTAATTTCAATGTACTTCAATTATTAGATTTATCATCTATAATAATTTGAATTCAGAACTTAGTACTTTATTGTTATTTTGTTTTGATTGCTATGATATATGATATATATGAAGCTGTAAAAATAGCAGCTTTGCTCCCATTTTTTAAATAAATTATATAATTAAAAGAGTTTTAACAAATTTATATGCTTCCAAGTTTATTTAGAGCGTCCGATCTGCACCAAGTGCAAAACACAACTGATTGAAATCCGACGACCGAAGAAACACGAAGTTTGTCGAGGAACATTAAGAAAATGTTTGTACTGTACATTCATTTGAAACGGTGTTTAACAGGTTTAGTAAGCACTGTAAGAAGCCTTCACCAGCGTTTACCTAAATGTACTACGTCACAACCTGGGCATTCGCACGCTTCCATCTTGCATGCATAGGGTATCGTTTTAACCAGCTACTGGATACTGGAAGTCAGCTATGCAGTAGCTCTATGTAAAATACTGGTATTTATTTGCAACTCTTTAGGCTGGACGACCACTTAGCTGATCGGCTAGTATTTTCACAGCTGCCTCATTATGTTCTCACAAATCAAATCTATATTTCTATATTAATATTATAAAGATTTGTATGTTTGTATATAACTAATAAACTCAAAAACTACTGGAACGATTTAAAAAAATCTTTCACCGTTGGGAAGCTACACTATCACCGGGTGACATAGGCTACTTTTTATGCCTGTATTCCCACGGGAATGGGAACTACGCGGGTGAAACCGCGAGGCATCGCTAGTATCAAATAGTTTATTAGAACATTAAACATGATTACAGAGTATTAGTGATCATTGTCATCTACATTAGTGTGTAACTGTGTTGTAGCCATTAGCGCCCACCTGCGAGATAGCAGACGTCGGCGGCGGCGTTCCAATATTTACAACAAAAGTAAATTACAATTACAATAAATTACTATCAATTAATATTATTGAAATATATTTTATTAAACTACCTGATCATTAAAAACTTAACCATATTTAACTATGGTATATTATTCTATAAATTATAACATCAATAAAAATAATCTAATACGATATTACAATAAATTTAATATCAAATTCAATACATTTAAATACTTTTGAAAGAAAATACAGCAATTACAAAAATAAGGTCAAGATCTCCAGTTCTCTTAGTGTATATGTGTACGCAAACACATACGCGTGTGTGTGTTTTTGGAAGTCACAGTTTGTAAGAAAGAGCAAAACATACAAATTTTCATGTCCAAACAAAAAAATTAAACTCCTTCTTACATCCTCATTAAACCCGATCTTACAAAACCCGAATATGCGACCAAAGCAAAAAGCAATCTGGCTCCGACACGAGAATGACCGCAACCGTTGGTGGCTACTACCGATCTTTGCTTAGATAAACAGCACTTTACATTCGGCCGGTTTACCACCACTCCGTAATGAGATAGCTGATTAAAACCGGACGAGTAGCGCTTAATTATTTTGTTTTGCAACGTATTATTTATTTTTTCACCAGCAAAATTTCAGTTTTGGCAGAAACCGTGTTTTTGGGACCGTGATTACGTTATTTTTAGGCGAGGAACGCAAATTGGGACAGTTTGTTAATTTAATTATTTGGTTATTAAATATAACGTTTAAGGAAGTTTCTGCTTTAACGTTTTGTGAGAAAAGAAAGATGCTATTAAGGTGGAACATAGAATCGGGCTGGTTGGAAACCAAAACTGAGCTAGTTTAGTTATACTCACATAGCTAAGATAATTTTTCATACTTGTGTCATCATCATTTCAGCCGAAAGACGTCCACTGCTGGACATAGGCCTACCCTAAGCGTGTCACAATGATCGGTCCTGTGCGTTTCACATCCACGGGGCACACGCAAACATGACCAGTTCGTCGCTCCACCGAGAGGAAGGCCTTCCAACGCTGCGTCTTCCTTGTGTGTAGACCACAAACTATGTAAGCAAGTATGAGAAAATTTATATGCTATGCGAGTTAGACTAGCTTGGCTCTATTCTTAAACAACAAAAGTATAATGTACGAGTAAGGTTACTATGTGTGATGGTGTTTCAGTGGGTTGGAGTGGAGTTTAAATTATTACTACTATTGATTCGGAAGACAAATCCAAATCTCAAAAACGTGCAACAAAATCAATATATTCTATAAATTTCCATACATTGTTATAATATATCCATCATCCGATGATGATGATGATGAGAATTTTAAGAAAATACAAAGAAGCAACCCTGATCTACAAACCGATATTGCACGTAAGGAAACGCATAACACTTTACGTAAACCCATAACTTAACCCCGCTACAACGAATACGCACTTACAAAGAAAACAAGAGAAGATTAGCAGCTATCTCGAACATATCCAAAAGGTACATAAAGTAGTTTTATCGTTGCACAGATAGGCAATGGGCGTTGGTCTGTAAGGTACACCTACCAAATATATTGCGTGTACCGACGCCCGGTTAAACCCGATATAAAATGGGGAGAGATTATAAAATTATTGCCAGACGGTGCAGAAGATATTTTTCTGTAAAATTGTGAGGTTTTATTTGTAATTATTTGTATAAATTAATCATCATTAAAACTAAGTAGTATCTAGAACTCATTTTGTCAAATACAATTATTACTTTTCAAAATCAAAGACGAACAACGAGTAACAATAATTTTGCCCGCGTTAAAATGTTCATATGTTTTTTTTTTCAATAAACAGCTTTCTATTTGCAAGCCAGTTCGAAATTCAAATAAAACCTTTGATAAGTTACCTCCTTGGTTTCCATGTTTCGGCAATGCTTCTTTTGCTGGCCGCTGCAGTAATGTACTATTTAATTTTTATAGCACACTTTTACTTTTATATTTATTGGCGCTTATGGGCTCATTGAAGTACTGTCATTGTCTAAGGAGGCGCGCGCTGCGCAGTCATGCGCAATGAGAATCTAAATTGTCCGCCATACCAATAAACCTACGCTCGTGTTTTAATAACCCCTATTATATGACCATTGCATAAACTACTATTTAAAACCAGTTAATTATTTAAGTTTTGTTTTTGTCCTGTGCCGAATATTGCGTACATTAGACTAATGTATTAGAAAATAAATGGAGATTGAATATACTAAACCATTTTATACTACAAGTCTAAATATTATACTCGATGACACATTTATTTATTTCCGTAATATCAAAAAATGAAAATATCGACAAACCTCCCTGAGCATCGAGAGATCCTCAAAATTAATTAGTAATGCAAAAAAATAAGGACAGCAGTGTAATAGCCGCGGCTGTTGTCATGCCAAAACAAAACAACTATAGTTTTAGTTGTACATTTTGTAAAGACATGCGGATACCGAATTGACAAAACAAAAATATCCAATGATTAGACGTTTGTTGTAACATCGTTTCCTTCAATCCCATAAGGGCTCTTTGAAGTGACTACAAAGGCCGTCAAATGCCCTCAGCTCTATTTCTGTCATAGAAAAATTAAAATGGAAATAAAAAAAACTTTATTCTAAGAAGTAATAAATTTCTCAGTATAAGTAAACGTAAAAATTATGCCGTTTTCTGATTAATTAGTTGTTCAAAAGTTTCTCTTTTTGGTAAGTTTGTAGAATATTAGGGTATTTATCTTGTCTTATTGAACACAATTTTGTGTAAAGATTTTACGGAATAATTTGCAATTTTGGATAAGTTGTATTGGATTTACGTTACATTTTTGGTTTGAATATTATTCATGCGATTATCACTTGCACTTCAGAGGTGGCTATTTTCTCAATTAATGTATGTGTTATTTTTTCCAAGACAGCAATCTCTTACAGCAAACTCAAATATCGTTGTCTCTTACAGCTTGTATCTACTGTGTCAAACGTATGTCTCATCTGTGTCATAATCCATGCAGCTTGATGTTTACAGAGTGCAGTGGATAGCTTGCAGCAACGCGCACAGCGATCTAAACCAAGTTTAATTTTTATTACTGTGTCTCTTCTAGTTTGTGTCTATTGTATCAAACGAGTGTTGCGTCTGTGTCATAATCAATGCAGCTCAATATTTACAGAGTGCAGTGTATAGCTTGTAGCGACGCATACAGCAATCCATGCTAAGTGTAACCTTTATTGCTGTCTTATACAGCTTGTGTCTATTGCTCCAAACGAGTGTCGCATCTGTGTCATAATCCATGCAGCTTGATGTTTATAGAGCGCAGTGGATAGCTTGTAGCGACGCACACAGCAATCCATGCCAAGTGTAACCTTTGTTACTGTGTCTCTTGCAGCTTGTGTTTATATGTTGCTGTTAGCCCAATACGAAAAACATTTCATATTGTTTTTGACCCAGCTAATAGAGTAAATCTGTGATATTTTTTTTATGGTGGGTTTTAAATTTATTTTGAGATCTATTTCAAAATGAACAGCTGCGACAAACTAACAGTCGTAGTTTTGATAAACAGGGGGAAATAATAATTATACTAATTACTTAAATACTGCACTTGCTGCTTTAATACTGTACTTTCTAAGTTTATCTTGGACATCACAGGCAACGGTGAAGGAAAACATCGTGAGGAAACCTGGACTTGTATACTTAATGTAAGTCTGAAAAAGCCAAGTCAGAGGCCTGTGGGGTGTCCCAAAGGCGGCTTAATTAACTCTGACACCAGAGGTGGCCACACCTCACACGAAAAGAAGAAGAAGACTTAAATTAAATACATATATATCTTTCTGAACCTACGTGCCTTACTACCTACCTATCTGAAGAATAACATGTCATTAGTATTTGTTATTAGGATTACCCATTATTCTGTTTTCGACAATAAATAGGCATTATGAATTTCAGTATAAATTACGGACGTAGCAAAAGGTTTTTCACAAAAAAAGTATACAACGAGACCTAACTGGCTATAATAACTCCCTAAGCGGCTTTCCCCCACTGATCGCCATTTAACTTTTCCAGCAAGATATTTAAATCACTGAAACCATTTTATTAGCTGCTAAACCGGCTTAAACAGCCAGCAAATTAAACAAATACCTAAGTATTTACTGTCAGTTTTGCCTGGAAATCCTGTCCAAAGGGTAAGTTATACAAATGTATAAATAGAAGTCTGAAAGGATTGAGAAAAGGTTTAGGCTTCTAAAAATAGAAAGGGCAAGATAATGGGTGTAGGCACGAAAAAGAATAGCGCCTTTTCAACCATTACGATGATAAAACGGTCTTCGGTAGGATTCCTAGGACAGGTACTTGCTAAATTTTATTTTTACCTAACCTGTCTTTGTCTGTCCATTGAATGTGAGAAGCACTGGAGTGGTCGATGTAGTGAAACTTAGGGGAAGCCTATATATTCACCAGTATGTGATGTCTTTCTAGTGAAATTTTGATATTATCTAAGTGATTTGTAAGTTTATTCGGACACTTTTATAAATCTTATTGCTATAATGTTGGTTAAGATTAAGATTAGGCTAATTTGTAGTGTTAGTTTTAGTTTTTAGGGTTCCGTATCCAAAGTGTAAAAACGGGACCCTATTACTAAGACTCCACTATCCGTCTGTCTGTCTGTCTATCTATCAGCAGGCTGTATCTCATGAAACGTGACAGTTGAAATGTTTGCAGATGATGTATTTCTGTTGCCGCTAGAACAATAAATACTCTTCTTCTTCTTTTCGTGTCGATAAACTCAAATTTTGACTCAACTATTCTCAAATGTTGTCTGACCAGTATGTAGCCACCTACTGGACCGCTGTGCGATTTACCACGTTCAGGCCCTGGAAGGTGCAGCTGGTTGGGCACGAAGGGCAGACAAGGAGGTGGGCATATCCTGCGACGGGGCCCACACTGGCACTGTGTTTGAGATGGGTCTATGAGACACCATTTGGCCAGGTTTTTTCTGCAGCGACCAACCTGTACCCGCAATCGATTTAGGGATTTCCAGATTGGCCACGGCAGTTCATGTCCAGGGGGCAGATGCTCTGCCGGAGTGATGGAGTATGGAGGGGCAGGATGTACGTTTTTCCACAGTTTACACCTCTCGTCAGTTGCGCTGGCTTACAAGGAGGTCGCATGTCTCAGAAAGCTTTTGCGCTTTTTAGGCGTGCTGGTTGGAATTGATGTTCATATAAGGGGTGGCGACTGACCCGTTCCTGTTTACCCTTCTCGAAGCAGCTGGCTACTTCGCCGCGAACATCTGGTGGAGCTATGCCCGCCAGTGGATACAACATAACAAGCGGGGTAGGTCTCAAACAGACAGTTATGATGCGGCAGATATCATTCAGCGCCATGTCGACTTCTCTAGCGTGGGCGGATCGATACCACACTGAACATGCGAATTCCCCGGCAGAAAAAGACAGACATAGGCCAGAAATACGGAGAACCTGCGGAGAAGGACCTATCCAAGGTGATGCCTAGGTAACCGTCCAAGTGATTCCAGAGCTTCCGTCAGACTTTCTTCGGTCTCTTTAAAACTATGTGTCTGGGCGGCTAGAGCTCTCTCACTCAAACTCAAATAACAAATACTAAAAACAGAATATTTAAGTGGGGCTCCAACAAAACGTGATATTTTTGCCGTTTTATGCGATAATGGTACGGAACCCTTCGCGGGCGAGTCCAACTCGCACTTGACCGGTTTTTTTGTACTTTTCAGGATTCTTTAGATAGGAACTGAAGAATCCTGAAAAGGACAAAAAACTATGGAGATCCAGGTCCATTTTAATTAAAAAAAACTTATATGCAGATTTGAATGGTCAGGATTAAAAATATTCGATTTTGTCTATTCTACTTTGCTGGCGGTGCTCCAATCTCTGAATCTGCATAAAAATATATCTGTTACAAGGACAAGCTAACATTATTTCAATCGCTAGACCATTGTCAATATACAATCGAATACATCGCACACTGAATGACGATGGCTTCGAATCACTCACACATCAGGGCCATTGTGTACAGGGATAGTGTGAAATGGCACGGCCTGTTTGTGATACAAAACGCGGCCTTGTTTGATGTCCAAGCTATATATGGCCTAGTAACAGCGTTCACTAACTATGTACCTGTTATGCTAACTATGTGCAATGATTTCATTGGCTGAGGTAAGGTAGATATCTAAAGCGAAGGAAGGCACAATATAAAACGTGATTATTAGAAAGAACTTAATAAATATAATAATTTGATATATCAGGGGCTTCATTTGACAATAGCCTGATCAATGAATAAAAGCGATCAAGATCAAGTAAGAGGTAAGGGGTAAATGTACAACCAAAAATATTTATCGAAAACATATCATATGGAAAATCACAACCGAGATAATATGTGTGTGTATTATGTTTTTGTTCCAATAAATATTTGTATTTTGTAATAATCCTGAATAATCCAGGACATGATCTGCCCCATCTACCCGTCTTTCAAATTACATCCAACTTCGTTCAGCCACTGAGGCGTGATTGACAAGCATAAAGACTTATTTGCATATATATATATATATATATATACATTATCTGCTTAGCTAAAACTTCATGCAAAAAGGTAGAATGGCGGACTTAATGCCCTTTGCGTTCTCTACCAGTGGTGGTGAAGTGACTCGTAGCATTTGCCATAACAGAGACCATAGTAACCTGAAAAATATTCTCTGTTAATTTCAAGTCTGTCCTAAGTTTGTCTGTGTTAAGTTCTGCTAATTTATGATTAAGTTTAAGTAGCAGACAAAAAGACAAACTTTAATAATGTCTTACAAAATTATTAATTACGTTGATAATAATTACATTGTCTCGTTACTTAGATCGAAACCTGAAAACGACATAATTGGGAAACTTATATATGTTTGATGAACTAAGACTGAAAATGGAGCTTTACACAAGACGTGTCGAGTCACAGAGTAAAATGATTCTGATTATTTGCCGATATGAGTTCGGCGATATATATGCTCTTTGTGTATCTTTGACACTACTTTCTATAGTCTAAGAGGTGTTCTTTATACTTTGTTGTTGAGGTGTTGTAACGTTAGAGTATACACATTGCCAAGCACCTAAGTTAGGCAGTCAAGTGCAGAACAAAGTTTAAAAAAAATCGCGTTCTATTGCCAGATTTTTGTCACCTTTGAACGTAACAAGGTTTTGCAGCAAGTTTGTCTTATCATTGCCTGATTTATCTCAGAATATTTTGTCTCGGCGTTTTTCAATAAATGACTGGACATGATAGTAAAGGCAAATTTGTTTAGAAGGTTAGAAGACTTCGGGATCACTACACATTTCTTCTCCGTATCAGAAAACGTCACCACACCCGCCACATTATCTTTATTTTTGGGTGAGTAGTAAGTAAAGCCTAAAGTTATATCTTCGCGTTTCTACCTTGGTGTTAAAAATCTAAATAAATAAATAAAACGCCTTTTCCTACAGTCACACTACAATAAACTACAGGCAAAAAATACCTCTAAATGCGTAAAAGGCAGGATACAAATCAAAACTCAAACCACAATTGACTGGCATTTGAATCACAAATACCTGAGAATCAATCATGAAAATCAGTCGAATTGTATTTGCCGGAGCTGCACGCATTAGAACTTTAATTAAATCTGTCTGTCTGTCTATTTCGATGCAGGCAGGGTTAGTTAAAGCTACATGAACTGGTAATGAGTGAAATGAGCCGAGCTGTATGCCAATATCAGTGGCGATGCTGGTACGTTTTAGTTTGTAGACAGTGTAGTGCTCGTTCACACGGGGGCCCGTTTTACAAGTCCACTTTATCGTATACGTTTTTATTCGGCAATGGCGTAGCTAGTTGTATGAGCATATCGCAACGTTTTAATTGATAATTACTTATTTGATGAATTGCTTGCCTAGTTTCTAGTAAAATATTTAGTAACTTCGATTAATTCTTCATATTATTTCCGAGACGGTGAGCACGACTGTACTTTTTTATGTTTTGTTCTCTAAAATAAAATTTGGGCGAATCGCCCACTAAATAATTTTGGAGTGGTCGATTCGCCCACCGATAAATTAACTTAGGGCGAATCAACACAGAAAAATGAATATTTTCAATAGTGGTCGATTCGCCCGATTCGGGCGTGTTAAATTCGGGCGAATCATTCAATAACCCTATCTAGTTTATCCAGCAAGACCGCGTTCAAGTCAAAGTAGCACACGTCATCATAAAGTTGGTGGTACACTGACTAAAATGTGGTGAAAACATTTTCCTCAGTAGCGAAGGATATGTTAAAACGGATCGGGTAATATTCACACCAAATTTACAGTACCGTTTTTACGGATCCAACGTTACAGTTTGTTTGTACCGTTTCTTTTCCATTTTTAGGGTTCCGTACCCAAAGGGTGAAAACGGGACCCTATTACTAAGACTCCGCGGTCCGTCTGTCTGTCTGTCACAAGGCTGTATCTCATGACCGTGATAGCTATACAGTTGAAATATTTTCAAAGATGATGTATTTCTATTGCCGCTATAACAACAAATACTAAAAACCGATTAAAATAAATACTTAAGTGGGGCTCCCATACAATAAACGTGATTTTTTGGCGTTTTTTGCGATAATGGTACTCGTACTTGTTAGCTGCATGTTTAGTCGTTACTTATTTAGTTGCAGCCTCAGTAAGTATTTATTACAGTTTCATCCATAATCCTTCATTAAAAACTTGACCAAAAAAATTCCTCTCGCAATCCAGCAGAACAAAACATTAATTTCCAGTAATAAAGCTTCATTCACCTCCTAGCTTTAAAGATGGGTTTAAATCCTTCCCTTTATGTATCATTGTTTGCACCAAACGTTTTCCAAATCCATTTGTAAAAAGCGTAAGAAGAAAAGGAGAAGCCGTAAAGGATTTGGTCTGATTAAGATGGCGCCACCCTTGACCTTGATGTCAGTGCGCAAAGACTTACTGTGACAAATTGATATTCCGAGGTCATGACCTTCGGAGAGCAGGAAAACGTTTTTATTCGTAACTATCACTGTTTTTTCACCCTTTAGTTACGTTTTTGGTGGTTTTTTAAGGCATAGAGTGGGAAAAAATCTGGCGATCCACTTGATGATAAGTGGAAATTGCCGACTTTGAACTTCTGCAATACCAGGGGTAAGTTCTTAACCAAAGCAATACTGTCCAGGAAAGCAGGTACTGGATTCGGCAGGTTGAAGTGCGGATTTCACATGGGAGAGGGCTGTGTCCAGCAGTGAACAGCGGCAGGCGATTATCTGTAGCTATTCAGCAAATGTTTTACTAGGTCTGCGCCAATTTGAAATTGTAAATTTGTAATGATCTAGCCTGACCCAAAGGTAACGCAAACAACGTGCTGTTTAATAGTTTACTTTTTAGTGTTCCGTACCCAAAGGGTAAAAACGGGACCCTATTACCAAGACTCCACGGATCGTCTGTCCGTCTGTCTGTCTGTCACCAGGCTGTACCTCATGAACCGTGATAGCTAGACAGTTGAAATTTTCACAGAGAATATATTTATCTATTAGTAAGTGCTTGTAATACTTTATACCTATATTTAGTATAGTAGTGCTGGGTGCATCATTCTCACGTATAAGAATTTATTAATGTATGTACTTTTGTAAATATTGTAAAAAGCCTATATTTTAAAAAAAGAGTAAATATGGAGTTTCTTGTGCATTCTTCTCCATATCAATCTACTTTTCCGAATGCACGGTAGAATAAATTTTTTATTACATGTAAATGTTAACGATCAAAAGTGCCGCATAATAGCCTAGTTGAAATAAATACATTTGATATGTTGCCGCTATAACAACAAATACTTGAAACAGAATAAAACAAATATTTAATTTCGGTATCTTCACCTTTGGGTAGCTCCGACCATTGTCTGGTGAAGTCTGTATCCGTCTACTCCCCACCCGATCCCAGCCCAAGAGGCACTCGGCGGGTTTGGCGGTACAGGTCAGCAGATTGGGATGGGATGCGTTCGTTTTTCGCTTCTTATCCTTGGCGGCCCACTTGCTTTTCTTCAGCTGATCCCTCGTCGTGTGCGGACGCCGTCACCGATGTGTTGCGTCGGGGAATGGAGTACTACATTCCATTCTCTGACGTAGCAATGTCTAGTTGACGTTGACGACGTTGACCTGCCATGGTTTGGCGCCGAGTGCAATCGCGCCAACACGCTTAAACATGAGGCGTACCTGGCATGGGTCGACGCTCGGACGCGCAAGGCTAGCGACGTGGGCCAGCGGAAGAGAGCCTTTAATAGGGCTGCCAAGTCCTGCAAGAGGGTATTGCGAAGGGCTCGGTTTGACCACATAAGCCGTATTGGGACCAAACTTGCTTCTTACCCAGCCGGTAGTAAAGCGTTCTGGTCCCTGGCTAAGTCGGTTGAATCGAATTTCTGCCGTCCCTCACTACCACCACTGCTGAAACCCGATGGAACACTGGCCCACTCCGCTGAGGAAAAGGCAAATTTATTTGCCTCTCTTTTTGCGGAGTCGTCACGTCTGAATCCTGGTGATGCGCGCCCCCCTCCTTCTCCTGATGGATGCGAGACGAGTATGTCGGACATTCGTATCCATCAAAAGGACGTCCGTAGGGTGCTGCGCAACCTCGACGTGAACAAGGCTAGCGGCCCTGACGGAATACCAGCAATTGTTCTTAGAACCTGTGCGCCTGAACTGTCTCCGATCTTGACACGCCTATTTCGCCTTTCGTATGAGGCTGGAAAAGTGCCGAATGCTTGGAAGCAGGCTAACGTACAGCCCGTGCCCAAGAAGGGCAGTCGTGCTGACCCGGCCAACTACAGACCCATATCTGTAACCTCCATACTCTGTAAGAGTATGGAACGTGTACTCAATTCTAAGCTCCTGGCATACCTAGAAGCAAACGATATCCTAAGTGACCGCCAATATGGCTTCCGCCGAAATCGGTCTACTGGGGATCTTCTAGCGTATGCCATTCACATCTGGAGTGAGGCCATCGAGAGGCACGGGGAAGCGCTTGCCGTCTCCCTCGACATCTCGAAGGCTTTTGATAGGGTCTGGCACGAAAGCCTTATTGGTAAGCTTCCTTCATTCGGTTTGCCCGGTGGTCTGTGTGATTGGATTACTGACTTCCTGAGAGACCGGTCCATTCGAGTGGTTATCGATGGCTGCTCGTCGGACCACTTGGATATTAATGCCGGGGTCCCTCAGGGGTCGGTACTTTCAGCAACTTTATTCCTGCTGCACATTAACGATCTGCTAAAACCCGGCACCTTTGGGTATGCAGACGACAGCACTGTTGCTGAGAGATACTTGTCCAACGCTCGTGCTACCGGGCCTCAGATCCAGTCTCTCCGGGAGGCCATGGTGGAGCGCTTGAACCTGTCCTTGCAGGCAGTCTCCGAATGGGGCGATGCCAATCTGGTCAGGTTTAATGCTGCTAAAACCCAGGCGTGTCTTTTTTCCGCTAAAAAGAGCCAATTTCACCCGGCTCCAACTTTCCGAGATGTGACCGTGCCAATAACTGACCATCTTGAGCTTCTTGGCGTTACGTTGACATCGACTCTCAATTTTGGCCCATACATTGAGGCAAAGGCTCAGCTGGCTGCCAAAAAGTTGGGGATCCTTGCAAAGGTGAGAAGGTACTTCTCGCCAGAACAGCTGCTCAGCTTGTATAAAGCGCAAGTTCGATCATGCATGGAGTACTGTTCTCATCTCTGGGACGGATCTGCCAAATACCAGCTTGATGCACTAGAGTCGATCGAAAAGCAGGCCAAGAGGCTCATCGGTGATGAGGCACTGGTTAAGTCAAAGCTCCAGAGCCTTGAACATCGTCGCCGAGTTGCCAGCTTATCGGTTTTTTATCGATTACATTTCGGGGAGTGTGCGATGGAATTGCATGATCTAATTCCGCCCAGCCCGTTTCATCATCGGACTACCAGACGTACGGCGATGCGCCATCGGTACATGGTGGACATCCCACCCATACGCACTAAACGTTTTGAGATTACTTTTATTATGCGTACAGCTAAGGAGTGGAACTCCCTGCCGGAGTCTGTGTTTCCCGATAGCTACAATCTAGGGGTCTTTAAGTCAAGAGTGAATAGGTTACTTCTAGGCAAGCGCGATCCATCGTCGACCACATCATCGCTTACCATCAGGTGAGATGGTGGTCAAGCGCGAACCTATATCAAATAAAAAAAAAAAAAAAATTAAGTTAGACTCCCATACAACAAACGTGATATTTTTGCCGTTTTTTGCGTTAATGGTACGGAACCTTTCGTGCGCGAAACCAATTCTCACTTGGCCGGTTTTTAAATCATTTTAAGTTGAATGTTATGTGCTTCCTTGTTTTATTAAAACGTTTTAAAGAAATCTTACTTCACACTTTTAAAAGGGCACTAACCCCATCTCCACAACATAATAACAATAGTTTCTCCATCTATAAAGGAACCCAAACCCGACAATAAGTTTTTCTGCCAACATAATTTATGTAACGACTTAAACGGTCCCCGAACACTTTCTATATCCTAACATCCCTAGATTTATTCTCCGCACGTAAAAACTTTTTTCCAGAAACCTAAATGCCATCTGCTCCGAAAAAAAAAGAAAAACAGAAAACATTCTACATTTCTATAATATTCAATTTCTGTCATCGATTGCCCGATAGAAATACAGTCAGAGACCATAAATCTAATAAATGGTTATTGAAATGAAGAGGGTATGTCCCTTGCAGGTCCTATACTGGCTTATTCTGTTGGACATGTAAAATATGTCCCCTTTTCGTGTTTACAATATTATTTTCTCGGTTTTATTTCTTAATGGGCTCTAGAAATGTTTGATGTCTTGTTCAATGGTTTAAGTTTTTGTCCTTGTTGATTGGCTGGGAACTTAAGCAATTTTTGTAGCTCCAAGAAATTTTTGTTACGACAAAGTTCATTAGCAGTAAGTTACTTTTGTAATTTCAGAATTAAATCAGTAGTCCAGCTAGCTCGGTTGAGTGTTATAACTTTTTCAGTAAGTAATTTTTAGTAACTCTTTTGGTTTCTATTAACTCTAGTGGTCGCATCCACTACTGCTGAGCATGGTTCCTGGTTCGATTTCCGGGTTTGAAATAGTGTTATTAGGCTTTTAAATAAATAAAATATCTTTATTACGGACGCAAAAATCCATAGAGTATTAGTAACATAGAAGAACTTATTACTTAGTGTTAGTTACAATCAATCTCCGCACAATTTGCTGCACAATCGGAGAACCGAAGCTCTCAGCTACAGTTTTTAGGATACCGTTTTAACTGACCATCACTCTCCTCAGTAGCGACGCTGTTTTGACCAACTTATAAAAAACAGAGGTAATCAATTCGACACGTATGTCTGTAATATTGTTGGAATTGCACAATATTCACATATGTTACTCTGTACACGCTTCTAAACGCGTGTGTATTTCATAAGTATATGTAAATTACGTTTACCATAGCCGGGGGATTGGAAAGAAACCCGAAATGATTCTAAACTTTTAATTATTAAAGTTAATTACAATTAATTATCCAAAAAATGGCAATTCCAAGTCGAGGTTGGAACATGGAATGGTTACAACTACTTACTACAACTAAACCTACAGATGTCCATTCCAAGCCGATATTAGGACACGGAAAGGTTACAATAATTAAATAGACTAACTACAACTAACTAACCTACGAATATCCATCCTACTCGAAGTAGGAATATGGAATGCCTTCTTCTTACAAGAAATGGTCTTAAATATTAGTTCGGCATCGATCGATTCCTTGACGTCATGGCTGAAACACCGTCTGTAACTTCCTATATTCATGCTATATAGTTTTTGTGTAAGCAAATATCTAGCTACGTGCGTTGGCATTCAAGGTAACTGCACCGTTGCAAGGTCTATGAATACTTAGTGTCCGCAATGTCAGCAGATTCCTAGGCATACGTACGTGTATGTTTGTTTGTGTGGACAAACACGCATTTCTCCGAAACTACGTATTGGATCGTAATCATTATTATATATATACATTATCTCTCATCTTAGGGAGCAGAGCAAGTTTCATTCATATCGGTTCAGCAGTTTTTGAAGAAAACTCCTTACCGATAAACAGCACGAATGTGTCATCATCATCATATCAGTTGAAAGACGTCCAATGCTGGACATAGGCCTCCCCCAAGCGTCGCCACATTGACCGGTCCCGTGCGACTCGTAACTAGCAGATCCCCGCAACCTTCGCCAGGTCATCGGTCCACCTGGTGCCTTCCAAAGCAACGTCTTCCGGTTCGCGGTCGCCACTCCTGAAATCCAAATGTGGAAATTAAGTTATTATGAGTACTTCGTCAATCCTTTAGGTACCTTACTATAGAAATTGCTCACTTCTTAGGGATAGTGTACGGTGTACCTAAAAAAAAGAGAAAAATATTTTTTTTTACAAAAAATAAACCGACTTTTTTTTGTAAAACTTTTTTTTATGTTATAATCGCGGAGGAACCGTCGGTACTGGCTTGCACAAATATCTCCGACGCTCTACAGTGACGGAGCAGTCTCAACAACATCCTGAAAGCATTGTTATTTTAGACGCGCAGGACATCCAGCGATCTCTTAGTATAATTGACCCACAGATTGCCCGTGTAAAGACTTTGGTAATAAGCCTTGAAAAGAGTTACTTTTACTAGATCCGTACACCGCGCAAATCTACGGGACAATATATTGCTCCGGAAGCAGTCTGGATCTGTGATCTTTGCAAATGTTCGTCAATTCCTACTCCTAAAACCTTAGTTTGTGTCTCTTGTGTAAGTTGTGGTATGTCCATTTCAAAATTAAATTGACTTTAATAAGATTGATTAAATTGTATATATACAGATTTTTTATGAATAATAGTTAAATTATTATTATTTAACTAATTAATTAGATTGTCTATTGTATTATTTATGCTCGCTTCATGATCAATAATTGTTTTATATTTTGTATCGGTAGGTAGTAACAATTACGGAAATGTCATGTCAAGCAAAAAGAAAGCATTTATGATTGGTCACATTTACTATGTCGTTTATTAAGATCAGAAATAAGATAGGAGTACCCAATATGCTACCCTGGGGGACGCTGCGTTTTATATTTTTATATTTAGCGAACACTGTGTCATGTCCTTATTTTTATCAAGTTTAGTGAAAGTGTCACTCTGTTGTCTGTCAGTTAGATATGACGATATTCTCTGAATTCCGACAGCCTCTAATTTTTGTATTAATATTTCATGTGAAACTAGATCAGATGCTTTTGATAGATCAAAAAATAACGCTGTCGTCAGCTGATTGTTGTTGATATTGGTCAGTATTGCTTTTAAAAGTGAAAACATGGCTAAAGAAGTAGACTTATGTTTTCGAAAGCCCAATTGCTCACGAACTATTAGTAAACACAAAAAGTCCTTCAATTCAAATCTTAATTCTTTATTTCGTACCATAATGTATATAGTTGGTAGGGAAATAGTAACTATACCTAATAATAATATATTCTAAATACTGTCCAAAAATAACTAGCTATTATTTCTCCATACTTTTTCTTTTATTATAATTAAATATCTAGTAATTTTCTCAAAGAAAACATTCATAAATCAATCGCTATTTTCTAGGATGAAAAAGATAGCGTGTTCCTAAGAATTAGGTCATGGTTATATTTGATGTCTAGATAAAAATATGAAAAGCTGATATTTTATTCTGAAGTAGTGCGAAGGACGACCCAATTAAATGTCATAAAAAAAGAGAACACTAGTTACCGACTTAGCTATCTATCTTATTTGTAAATATGTTAATTAAAAATTAGTAAAGATAAATTATTGTATTTTCTTTTTATCCGTACAAGTGGTTTTGTAACCGGTTTAGTTATTTTGTTAAAATTAATCAATCTCGTGTCAAATATATCTTGGCTAGTAGATTATTTGGGAAAACTATATAATTTTGGAGCTCATGGCTAAATAATAATAGCCGCACGGGTCGATTTTCAAGGTTAAGCAACGCTTGCCGAGGTCGGTCCGTGGATGGATGACCATCTTTACATAGCGAGTTTTTTTTTCCAAAGTCGGTGTCTTTTCACCTAATGTTATTACCTAATGTGTTTCGTTTTTTTAGACACCGATTTCAGATAAAAAGTTATTTTTAGATTTGTGTTTTGCTTTGGAAGTATTTTTTTGTTAAAAAGTTTTTTATTTTTCACTTTTTAGTGGTACATAATGGACAAGTTTTATAGTAAGGCACCTGTAATGCCCACAGTTGTGCCAGAATAGATTACCCAAATAACACGTAACTTAAACATAACCGGTGGAATGAGAGTGTACAAGGATGAACTGTACACATCTGCGTATCCGTTTAGAGCATAATGGCGTGATGGTATGTTATGAAATGGTGTAAACAATAAACATACATACGATTGCAGCAATCCAGAGAGATTTGCCGTCATTTATTCTGTTGTATATCTCCGAAGTTCTTCATCAGATATTTACCAAATTTAAATGGATCCATTTCGGGATAAACTTCTTTCAACCAAAAAAAGAATTTTGAAAATCCGTTTATATATGACGGAGTTATGCACTATATAATATAATATAACTATACACATTAAAAAAAAACTTCCAAATTGAGAACCTCCTCCTTTTTGGGAACTTGGTTAAAAAGACTAGGCAGATGATATAATTTAGGAATCTAGCTAAAAATATATTGTAGTTTCGTTTTTCTTTGGCGCAGCAACAGAGCAATGGATCGACCAGATTTTTTGCAAAAAGGTACTTGTCAGTTTATGCTCGGCAAAATACACAGCTTTGGTGTAAAAATCTAGTAGTTAAATAAACTCTAGGAAAAACTGGCTTGTCATGTCAATCGCTATTTGTTTCGCTATAGTTTATGATGTCCGGCTGACAATGGACGCTGGAACCACCATGTGTCATCGTGTTAGTTTCGTTTCAACTAGTTTTTGTTGTATAGACTGGGCAGTGGGCACGTCACTGTGACACTTACTCATGAGCGTCGTACTGACAACAAAAGGGATAGGTTTATAGAAAAAACATTAAAAAAAAACCGGCTTCAAAACAAAACATTACAAAGCGAAAAATAACTTTCTTGTTGGAAGACGGTGTCTTCGTTTCGGTACGGTTCAGTTTAAATTTTTTTTTAAACAATTTTTTATTTCTCTGTTTAGTTTTGGTACCTCAGTTATTCCCATGAAATTACACATTATTCAAGATAACTCAAACATTCCTCGTCAGATGTTGATCAAATTTAAATTAGACTTCATGAATAGCACCAGCTTTAAAATAAATAAAAAGTAATAATCAAAATCGCTTCACCTTGAAAAAAATGTTGTGGTAAAACACATAAAAAAAATACAGTTGAGTTGAGAACCTCCTCCTTTTTAAAGTTGGTTAAAAGAGAAATGTGTCACAATATTTTAAGATTTGTAAGCTGCATTGGTGAGTAAGGTAGTGACCGAGTGGCGTCTAAAGATTCAGAAAAAAAAGAAGTGTTGGTTGTCCAAAAGCGAGATAGGTAGAAAACAATGTTGCCATCGCGGATAAAACCTGTTTGCGGCTAGCATAGGAACGTGGGAATTGACATAAGAAAAGCCGAAGTTGCGAGATAGAGCTCAACAGTTTCTGCAAACAAAATATCGGCGATTTTACTATTCTGTCTTATGCCACTGTATCTAAGCTTCATGGACCTCAAAAAAACTGCACAATAATTACCCAAAAATCTTGTTTTATTCTGAAACCAGATTTCCAAAAATAATTTGTTTTCGCATAGGTACTTTCACCGTTAATCTTACTTACGTATAGAGCTGAAAGTAGCATCCAACCTATGCAATATTGATTTTATCCCGGCACCTACAACTTCTCAATAAGCACTCACAATAACAAAGAGTCTTTACGATACCAATTTTATGTAACAAAAAGGAGAAGTCCATGAAAAGTTAGAAATTCTCGAATAAACTAACATACTAACATTGGAGAAAGACCATAATTTGCACCCTTACAATGAAAGTGACCTATTTCAAAATTCCTGCTATTTCAGTTTTGCTAGAAATACTAAACTCTAAAACCCTGTGGTGAAAACGAGCCCGAATTATAAGTGAAAAAAATAATTAAAAAAATCAAAAACTCGACAGCTTAAGAAGCGAACTAGAAAGACGTAAACAAGAAGAAAATCATGCTGTGCAGTCGGAAGATACATATTCGCGAGCTGGCTGACCAAAATCAGATGTATCCTCCGACTACACAGCATGATTTTCTTGTGATTGCTTCTTAGGTAGTGGGGTTTTTGATTTTTATAATTAACTTTTTTTACTTTTTAGTTGACTTTTTTTTTCGAGTTGGGTACATTTAAACATATAAGTGTATTTTTTTTTATATCAACTCTTAAAACGCTTTATTTTGATACCACACAAGATGGGATTGGAAGAAAAAAAAATAGCTCCCACTATATGGCGCCCAAATGCCTTTTTTTTTCTATTTGCCAATTTTAATGTAGCCTCGCAAGGTTAAGACGAATTGACTGACCTCCTTCGGCAGTCGGGTAAAAAGGGGACAACCCTATTATATCAGTTACTTTTATACAAAAAAATACGGTCAGTACTATAATTTTTTGCTCATCCATCTTAATATATATAAATCTCGTGTCACAATGTTTGTCCTCAATGGACTCCTAAACCACTTAACCGATTATAATAAAATTCGCACACCATGTGCAGTTCGATCCAACTTGAGAGATAGGGTAGGGTAGGGTAGGGTGGGGTAGGGTGGGGTAGGGTAGGGTAGGTAGGGTAGGTAGGGTAGGTAGGGTAGGTAGTGTAGGTAGGGTAGGTAGGGTAGGTAGGGTAGGTAGGGTAGGTAGGGTAGGTAGGGTAGGTAGGGTAGGTAGGGTAGGTAGGGTAGGTAGGGTAGGTAGGGTAGGTAGGGTAGGTAGGGTAGGTAGGGTAGGTAGGGTAGGTAGGGTAGGTAGGGTAGGTAGGGTAGGTAGGGTAGGTAGGGTAGGTAGGGTAGGTAGGGTAGGTAGGGTAGGTAGGGTAGGTAGGGTAGGTAGGGTAGGTAGGGTAGGTAGGGTAGGGTAGGGTAGGTAGGGTAGGTAGTTAGGGTAGGGTAGGTAGGGTAGGTAGGGTAGGTAGGGTAGGTAGGGTAGGGTAGGGTAGGGTAGGTAGGGTAGGGTAGGGTAGGTAGTTAGGGTAGGTTAGGTAGGGTAGATGAATGTTTGGTGTTTTTATGGCAAAACAAAGTTTGCCGGGTCAGCTAGTACTAATATAATAAATGCGAAAGTAACTGTCTGTCTGTATGATCGTTACCTTTTCACGCTTAAACTGCTCAACCGATATAGATTAAATTTGGTATAGAGATAGTTTGAAACTCTGGGAAGGATATTTGATAGTTTTTATCCCAGATATCATCCATAAGAGGGTGAAAATTTGTATGGTGAACCAATAATTTCTCAAGTAAGGCGGTACACACACTTACTATATTATTGCACGATATAAAAAAGGCTATTCGAAGTACTAATGCTACGCAGACGATTGGGCAAAAGCTGTTTGGCCACCAATTGCATTATTTGAGTTAGGTCACTATCATTGTGAGGGTGCGAATTTTATTAAAACAAGATCTGTGTCGTGTATTGAAGTGAATTAAACAAAGTAGTGAGCAGTGATAAAACACGAAATATGTACGCGGGTACCAGGATAGCAGCCATCGCAGGAGTACAACGGGGCTCGGGAGTCCAAATAATAAACTCTGCTACCAAATCGAGTGGCTTGAGTTATGTGAAAAGTTGTCCGACCCCGCACTGGCGAACATTTGGGGACGCGCAGTTATGGACAATGGAAGAGGTATCGTATTGATCCGTTCGCTGTTTGAGATATGAAACACAAAAGCATTTCGTTGTTTTTGTTTATTTCTGTAATGTATTATTATCAGAAGCCAAAAATATACTAATTGAAATTGAAACATCATTAATTTTATTTTTACTTTTCATGTAATATGTAGGTCGTTTTGTAACAAATAAACACTTTTTGTTTCCTTCTTTCAATCCATTGTTGTTCCATAAGTTGTGATCCATAATGGTCTAGTCTTACTTGAAAGATCTTTAGGTAACTATTCAATAACATAAGTACATATTCACTTAAACCAAATAAAAGGCGGTGGCGTTCTGTAGTTTCTAATTAGTCAAAGTCCCCCATGAAAAAATTGCTCGAGTTTATATTATGTACATTTATTGAAAAGGCGTCAGTTTATGCATATTTGTGGGTATCTTCATTTCTGTTGGTTTAACAGCTTCACTTAAAAATACTTAAAACGCAAAAAAAAAATGTTATTAAATCCATACTAATTAACCAAGTTACTCTGTCTATCCAAGCTTAAAGCGCTGAACCGATTTAGATGAAATTTAGTATGGAGATAGATGAAGACCCTGGAACGGTCTTAGGATGCTTTTATCCTAAAACCTCCTATCCTTAAAACTATCATTAATGGGGGGAGAGGGAGTAAAGGGGTGGATAAGGTTATCGAAGTACTAATACTACGCACACAAAGTCGCGAGGAAAAGCAAGTTACAAATAAAAGAAGAAAAGGAATGATAAATTAATAGATGTTTTGATATGAGAAACATTATTTATGTGTCTCGGCCCATCGTATAAGAAAGATTTGCTCATTATTGTAATAGTGTATTAGAGGTCATTTCCCATTGTTTATGGTCATTGTCTATGAAGCCACTTCCGTTTCCACTGTACTGTCATTTATTTTGGTTTATGGCGGTCTCGTAATATTGTTTTTATATTCGTACATGTGTCTTAGGAATAGGTTATGTATTGGGTGAATAGACTATCGAATTTATTGGACCAATCATGTTTGTGGAAGGACCAAATTGGAATGAAGTTCCTTAACTTGCGGTAGGAGTTGCCTGGTATTAATCGTCACGTTACGAAAAAGCGTTATGCCTCTCGAGACGTTCGGTTCCGTCCGGCATAGTTAAGATATTATTGTCAACCACTGGCCATCATACTTCATAACATTATGTGTTTGTTAAATATAACTTTTATCCATATCAAATTGCATTCGGAGTTAAATAAAAGACGTCAAGAACTTCGTTCGTGACCGCACACGTTTTTTTTGCAGTACTTTTTTATCATTTGTAACATTAATACTTCATTAAAAAAATAATCCAGGCAATTTTTATTTTTTAAATGTGTAAAATGTCGAAAATATTATAAAATGTAAACGAAATGAAGAACAGAATTATTTCGGAAAAGGAATTTAACAGTAAATTCATTATTTCACACCACTCCCAGGAAAAATAATCAGACATCGTCTGTTCGTGAATTGTCAGTGTTATTAAGTTTATAGAAATGTTAATATTATTTTTTTTTTATTTTATGATGTAGGCTCGCGCTTGACCACCATCTCACATGATGGTAAGCGATGATGTGGTCGACGATGGATCGCGCTTGCCTAGAAGTAACCTATTCACTCTTGACTTAAAGATCCCTAGATTGTAGCTATCGGGAAACACAGACTCCGGCAGGAAGTTTCACTCCTTAGCTGTACGCATAATAAAAGTATTTATAAGTATTTATTCTGAATGCTTATCTCTGTGCATTATTTATTATTAAAATAAAATATAGAATTGAAATATAAAAAAAGCTTTTAATGGGTATGAAAAGCTAGACGAACAAATTAATATAAAGGGCCTTATTCTAGTTCTGAAAAAAAGTAGTTTTTATAATAAGTTAACTAGTTTTTGCCACCGGATTTACTTTCATAAAAAAATAAAAATCACTCACGGAACCGTACTTACGGTTCCGTGGGGAAGGTAGGTACCTACCTACTACCGATAGTAAGTATCATCATCATCAGGCTTTTTTAATGTTCCCACTGCTGGGACACAGGCCTCCTCTCTGTGAGAGGGAATGGGCCATAATCCACCACGCGGGCCCAGTGCGGGTTGATAGATGTCACATATCTTTGAATTTTTGGTTCTAGGACATGCCGGTTTCCTCATGATGTTTACCTTCACCGTTTTGAGAGCAGTGGGGATGAAATAATTTACACAATGTAAAGTGCCTGCCTAAGTTCGAACCTACGACTTACAACTTGTAAGTCGTGTTGACTGCTTTCACATAGTAAGTATCGTATGTCCGAATCTATGGCCTACTTGTGTTCTTGGCCTTGTTGTGGCCTTTGTGGCGTGATTGATTAGAAAACACACAGACTTTTACATTTTATATAGATAATAATGAAGTAGAATTACTAATGATTCTACTTTGAACATAAAAAATGTCCTTTTTTATATTTATTGGCAAAAATAATTTCACATTTTAAAACGAAATTAATTGCCCACCACTTCCAGCGTCCCTACATCACCACTCGGTACACTCGCCGCCATAAATAATAAGTGAGAGACCGGAGGCGCCGCGGATACGTAACAAAAAGTAACAAACAGATCTCTTAAATAAAGAAAACACGGGCATATGTTAACATCTGTCGGCTATACTCGACTGTACAGTACACTGGCGAGCAGTGTAAGGGTTCTAAGTTTAAATATCGCGCGTGCCGACTCTCTGACGTGTTGTTTTGAATTTAGAACTTTCTTTTGTTGCGAAAATTTGAATTGTCAGTTGGCGCTTTTTTCGCTTAGGATTTTTGTTGTTGTTCACCTGAGTCAGTAGCCTAAGCACTGTTTCGTAGCAATCTTTGCCCGAAAATTCTAATTTCTAATATACAGCCAAGTTTTCATTTAGTAAATTAAAGATAGTTATATCATTTTATTGTGAAATACATAATTTGCTTAGGGCGAATTTCTGAATTGATTATTCTCTTTTTATTTCTAATTAATCGGAGATAAGTAGCCAAACCCAATTTTAATAAAAAAATACAGGTTTTTCAGGCTAAAGAAAAGTCTGACAACTGCTCAACTTCAAATATTATTCAGAAATCGGGGGTTAGAGTCTATATGTGTATTACTTATTTAGCTGAAGAGTATTTGTTAAATTATTTTGTTTATTTATCTAATGTACAAACATTATTATCTTTGACATCTGTCACACTCTACACGCGTGTACAGTCGCTTAAAAAATCCATTGGCGGAGGGACAGTGCTTTTATTTGCTTTGCTTTTTTTTTTTGCAGTCGGGTAAAAAGAGCGTCGCAAAGATTTTATTTTAATATGGTTTATTAAGATTACAATCTAGCTTAAAATATATAGATTCTTTGGCAGTAATTATTTCTGTAGTGATTCCATCCGAAAAAAAAACCGACAGTTTTTTCCAAAAGATTTCGTCTTTTTTATTATTGATCTATATTCGTTAATTACCTACGAGGTCGTTTACTTACAGGTCTTTTTACTTGTCAAGAAGGTAATATTTAACCTTCCCCTTTTCCTTACAATATGTAGTAAAATAAATATTATAAATGGCTGCCACCTGTCATGTTCCGTATGAACTATAAATAACGCGAACATGCCTGAACATGGATATGTTGTGCGTCGAGCATTGGCAGCTTGTTATTACTTATATTTAATTAAACTGTTGAAATATTTGTATTGTTCATGTTTTAATTTAAATACCTAGATTCTCGTAGAAATCTTGTGTACCTACTTTTCATTACCTAACAAAAACGATTAGGTACAATACTCGAGAGCATGGAAAAAGTTACGTTCTATAAGCTACAAAGATTGAAGATGACCTTTGGTGGACCAGTGGTAACGGCCGCGACTTACAAATTTATTTATTTATTTCAACCTTATCAATAAATCTTTAATGGATTACACCCAATACTTATCCTAAGTTACTTCAAATCCGTAACTATAGTAAATCTAATCTATTACATAACAGTATCTAAACTGATTTTATGTTAACTAGTTTACAGAACAAATTTTATCTATAACTAATTTTAAACAATGCACTCCTTTTGAATTCACCCAGACTACAGCAGAATAGGTCCGTCTCAATAGCCACGAGGTTGAATGTGCGGAGTGCACGCGTCAGCGGCGCCTCTCTTAAAAGGTTAAAATGTAGGTGGTGGGTTCGAATCCAGGCAGGTGCTTTACTTTGTATAAATTATTTCAACATCACTGCTCTCAAAAACGGTGGAGGAAAACATCGTGAGGAAACCGACTTTTCCTAGAACCAAAAATTCGAAGACATGTGACATCCACTAACACGCACTGGGCCCGCGTGGTGGATTACGGCCCATTCCCTCTCACAGAGAGGAGGCCTGCACGCACAACGGATCAAATGGGAGTCTAAGTGCGGATCCTAGTCGACAAAGATTGTCAATGCTGCTTGATTTATCCTCTTTTGATTGATATCTGTCGTAATTGCTGATAGTGTCAGTTCGTCTAATCCCTCTAGATGAGGCACGCATAGACCTGCAAAGACAGCCACAAAAAAAATATCACTGTGGTTATTGATACCTAAGTATATATGAAGAGAAGAGAACCAGGGTTACCGACATAGTCCGAAGAATTGCCAAACTTAAGTGGCGGTGGGCAGGGCACATTGCTCGCAGAACAGATGGCCGATGGGGCGGAAAAGTTCTGGACTGGCGACCGCGAATCGGAATACGATGCGTTGGAAGGTCTCCCACCAGGTGGACCGATGACCTGGTGAAGGTTTGGGGGATCCGCCGGATGCGAGACGCACGGGATCGGTCTATGCGGCGACGCTTGGGGGAGGTCCTATTTTCAGCAGTGAATGTCTTTCAGCTGATACGATAATGAGGATGATGATGAAATATATATGAAAAGAAAAAGCCCTGACTTACTCTCTGACTCATTCCTAAAATACACATACTAAACCTCTTTAGAAAGTTATTTTTTTATTCCCACGGCATATAGAAGATAATGGGACGCACGAAGTCACAATTAAGAAGCCACTTAAATTTTTTGGTATAAACCTATTTCAAAAATACATTTGAACGTTTCCTATCATTATAACACACAATCATGCCACATAATTACACCCTATCTAAAAAGGACTTCAACAAAATACATGAAGCTAGGCCTCTATCCAGGAAATGGCCTGAAACCAGACCCATTTACATAACATAAATAGTGGGATGAAACGAATGCCTCTTTTAAACCCCCTGGAGCTATGTAAGGACTTCCGCACCCTCACAAATAATGTCTAAAATTTGGACCTTGGATATGTTTTTAGGTCATGTATTTTGGACAGTTCATTTAGACCCTAATAGGCAAACATAACGAGAGCAGTGGTGGCCCAGTGGTTACAGCCGCGACTTACAAGTTGTATGTTGTGGGTTTGAACCCAGGCAGGCGCTTTACTTTTTGTAAATTATTTTAACATCACTGTTATCAAAAACGGTGAAGGAAAACATCGTGAGGAAACCGATTTCTCCTAGAACCAAAAATTCGAAGACATGTGACATCCACCAAGCCGCACTGGACCCGCGTGGTGGATTAAGGCCCATTCCCAAAGAGAGGAAGCCTGTGTCCCAGCAGTGGGAACGTTAAAAGGCTGATGATGATGAGGCAAACAAAACATAAAAACAGCGTTCCCCGAAGGGTTGAGTGGTGGTGCACCTATAGTATACCCTCATTAAACCAGTCCAGATTTTGGCTCGATGGATGGCAATAGGCTCCTATTGCCATCCATCGAGACCAAATCTGGACTCCGGGCTGTTACTGAGGAAACCCAATATCTCTATGCTAATAAAACTTTGCCTGTCCCGGGAATTGAACCCAGGGACCTCACGCTGAGCAGTAACGCTTGCAACCACGAGATCAACGAGACAATTTTGATAAACCCGCAATAACGGAAAGTCATGGCAAAAATAATATAAACAAATATCGTAAAGATTTATTTTCTAAGAATCGGAATCCAGGGGATGCGTTTGGGATTCTTTAGTGTCCATAGTAATAACCAGATCCAGCATATATTTTCGTCATAATACCCTTTAAATCTGAAGACATTATTTTAGCTTCTGTCTCATCATCCTTATCATTTTAGCTGAAAGACGTCCACTGCTCTACAGCAGTGGACGTCTTTCAGCTGAAAGAGCTACGTAATAGTACCTACGAGTACAATACTGTGATTTATGAGAAAGAAAGGCAAAAAAAACTTAATTTATTTAAATACAGATGATTATAAACCCAAATCACTAGTCTTTTATTAAATGTAGTGTTGCTTAAAATGTGTGGCTAATGCCACTTTTAAAAATTAATATATTACATTTTATGGAGGACAAAAAGGAATAAAAGTTTCAGGTTCCTGTTCCCCTTACCAGGTTTTTTTTTGGCCTATCTGTCCTACTAAAGTGACAAAGCCCCTGATCCAGATCGGAACAATTCGAACATAGCCCTTTAACTTTGGATTAATTAATGCCTTATGATGAGGCTCATAAGTTATCACTGGCAAAAAACACTGGTCAAAGACCCGCGTCGTGTCAATGTCTTGAGACACTGCTATGGACGAGAAGATCGCAACTTCTCGAATGCTGCCAAGCCAAGTCGGATTCGACGGTTGACCTCTTTCTCGAAATTAGACCCACCTAAACGGACCGTTGTCCCAGGCCAAACTACCCTCTGCCTAACAGTTAAAAATACACTGGTAAACATACACGGGTCATTTTAACTTAATTTTTTTTCTTTTTATAATTGAAAAACAAAATATCACGGGAATTTATCGCGATGATTTCGATTATGTATTTACCTATTTTTGTTTTTTTTTTATGTTTATGAGTCGTTTAATCATTTTACAAGCTTTTTTTTATTTGTCTTGCAATGTATTTATGTATGTAAGTATGTTCGGGTCAAATCTTGTAACTGAATTTTAAAGCAGTTATCTTCAACTGATTAAGATGAAATTTTGCATACACGTTTAGTTTGGATGCCAATGGTTAGCTAAGTATCGTTATTCTAAATCCAATATGGCGGACGGCTCAACTTAGCGGAATAATTAATTTTGGTGTACTGCCATAACATGGGTATCAAATGAAAGGATAGATAAGGAATAGCCCTTCTCTCGATGTCTTCAAGAGGAAAATTAAGGAGCATTTTCTTACAACGCAATAAATAATATTAGTAGATATATATATATATATATATAATATATATATGTGTGTATTTATGAACGTAATTCTTATAGGTATGTATTTTTATTATATATTTAATTAGTATCTTACTGTAAAATTGTACACTGGATTACTGCCCTCAATTATTATGATCTCTATCACTCAAAGGTTTGCTGGAAGACAACTCCATTTTGGAGTTAAGTTCACCTTTGTACATGAATATTGATATCACTTTGTGCAAATGTATTTTTTTGGTGTACAATAAAGAATTAAGAAGGATTTACTGAGATAATACGAGAAAACTTGTTTTAAAAAAAGATTTCAATTTAATTTATTTACTGTAAGTAGCTAATGTCAATTATTTATTTACTAATTTGTGAAATTCAAATCCATCCAACTCTCCATGTAAAGCCCTGGTATTCAGCTCCATCCAGTTAGACTGAAACTGACGCCAACAAGGCTGAGATTTTGCCAAGGTGAATTGAGCCTTACTTACTTTACTAAAGCTAATTTAATTACTCTATAAAATTCACGTAACGCATCTAACCCAAATAGGTGTACAAAATCAATCAGTTTCGACATCATCTTAAAAAAACAATACTGCATAGTTTTAAGACTTTATAGCCAAACAGAATCTGTATTCCGTTCACTCCAAAACATGTATAAGTCAAACTAATTGTATTGTAGCTAATTATAAAATTGTCTGTGAAGGATACACTGACAAGCTAAAATAAACTCTACGTTATAGCGTCAAGTTTCGTTTTGCTTTGGTCGATTAATACCAATTGGTCACTGTTTACAAAGAGCACAAATCAAAAAGCGATAAAAGCGCATTTTATATGTTCTATTTAGGATTTGTTTCCTCCAATAAAAGGCTGAACATCGTTAAGTGAAGTTTAATACATCTGTACCATTAGATTCTTTGTTTCAAACTATTTTCAGAGATTTGTTAGTGTTAGGTAGATACGGAACTCGTAAATACTGAAAGTATTTGATGGAAATGGACGCTGGATAAGGTAAATAGTAGTAAACCTAGTGTAGATGCGATTGTTTTCTGATCACGTCAAAGCTTCTGCAAATGCAAAACAAAGGAGATGGGCAAGACTTCATAGTATCCTGGGCCCAGGTGTTGCAATCAAACTATCCTTATTTGGAACAGTATCCCCTTACAAGGCCTGACTGAAAATCTGGTGAAATTTGACTATCCAGGAATCAAGTTGTATGAAGTATAGTAAAAGTGAGGTTACAGTATAACATTGTAGTTTTAGAGAGTTAGAGCCAGGTAATTCAAAATAGCAAGATCCGTCAAATAGTCCTTTAAAGTATGCAAAGCTAAGGTCGTGGGGTTTTACAATAAAACATGGAAAATACGTGCGCACTCAGAACGAAAGAAAACGAACGAGTGCCGGTTTTTTTCTGCCTGTCACCTGTCAGTCGGTGACCAGTGTTGCCAACTGAAGAAAAATTAAAGGAACTCGATTCGCTATGAATCGATTCCACCAAACGCTTGATAAGCACTTGTCACTCGACTTTCATACATTAGTCTGAGATATTACCGATTTAATCATTATCGATTACTAAGAATTCAGGCATGTATTTAATCAATTAGTTTCATAACTTAATGTAACTTTTCTCGCTTCCTAGTTAGAAACATGGTACTGTATTTTGTGATTTCCTTTAGAAAAATATAACGGATTTTTTAATACACATTTCAACTAGTTAACTGCTGGGCCCAGGGTTTCCCGCCTCCTTTAGTAGTCTTACCTCATTTTTTGTATAAACAAATTAAAATAAATATCTAAAGTGGGTTTGGTTAGGCAGAAAGCAAATTAATGACTTTGTCTGAAAAGCCTGGTACTACTAAAACTTTCAGTATATATATTGCAAGATTGACGTAGGTACCTAGATTTAATCACGTTTTCCCTATAAAATAGAGTCCGCTCGCATAAGCATAATTGTTGGTATGTGATACCCTAGGAAACAACTCTGCCCAAACTTTCGGTAAATGCAGCCGTAATGATATTATTTTTACACGACTACGGCGAATCCAAAATGATGTATGTTTATCTAGGTAACATTCAAATATACTTCTTAAAGTACCTATGTAACGCACCTGACACTAACGCACACAAAGTTTGTCAGTTTATAGAAACAATTTCCTTATATTGCCCACATAACACAAATTTATATCCTACATACACTGCCCCGTTCCACACAATTAACCACAGAACTTGCAAATTGAATAAAAACAACCCCAAAAACATCCGCAAAAGAAATTACACAAATAAACAAAACAAAAACAAGACAAAAAAACAAAAGTCAGCTCCCCTCAGGAAAGAAATAAAAAAGACAGTCGTAAAGAGACAGTAATTACCTATAAAGTCACCTGCAGCTGAGGCACCATGCCATGGAAAATATACTTTGGAGACAACTTTTGTAATACTCAACTTGTACCGACATACTCATTTTGAGTTTATAGGTATTTTTGTGATAAACTGTACTTTTGGGTCAGATATACAGTGATTTAGCTTTTAATAAAAAAAAGATTGTGATATAGGAGAACCTTTGACGAATAATTGAATATGAATGTCTGTGGCATCGTATCTCTGACACTGATGCACGGCAGTAAATGCAGTTATATAAAAACTAATTTTGGAATGGTTATTCGCAATCATTTATCCCAAGCTTGATATATATATAATTTTTCTATTTCTTTAAATATAAAACCTTTATTTTCTCTTCACAAAGTTCCTTAAATGCTATGCCTTGCAGTTTAAACCGAGGTTTAACTTTGTGGGGGACTGGTGCTTGTGATAGGTTTCAATAAGAACCTGTATTACAGGTCACCAGGTCCGCCCCGCAGCTAAAAGCCCATCATGACATACTGATTGACAGCTTAGGATATGATATATTATGATAAACCTCTTTTTTTATGTGACCCAAATTGTAAGAAATGGAAATAATTAAGAGAATCCTTTGCTCCACAGTGGGACAACTTAGGCTCAAAATAACAATAAAAAACGTTTTTTTAACCTTTGCGTTCCCTATAATTTACCCTAATAATCATAACAAAAAATAAATAACTTCTACAGCTGTAAATACAGTCGTACACTTAAAAGAGACGCATTCAAGTTTATAATTCCCGAAACTTGACTCACGAAGACAAATTGGAACTTAAATTCGAGACCAAACGGGAACCGAAATAACATTTTGTACATGTCTCATTGAAATGGAGTCATTTTTAAAACTCCCTCTCCCCCAACAGTGATTTTAGTAATGTTTGATGTTCAACATTTGTCAATGTTGATCGTTTATTTTTTCTATAAATACACGACTCACCCTTGTTGTTGTAAGGAAGATGGGGGATTTGGCGAAATTCTTGAGTGTGGGAATTTGAAGTGATGAATTTTAGGGAACCATCATCTGCCTAGCCTTTTTCCCAATTATTGTTGGGGTCGCCTTCACATTGGCTGATAAATTTTAGGGACTATTATTTATTATTTTGGTAGGGAGATAATAAAATTATGTCCCTACCAAAATAATAAATAATAGTCCCTAAAAGGGACATAATTTTATTATCTCCAGCTAATTGCAATTTGAAAGAAATGGGAGGTGACCATAAGCTCTTAGAATAAGGTTATTTTGAGTGTGCGTAAGGGACATATTATATTACACATTTTACATATTCATACAAGTCATATACATCTATCCCTAACACACACTCTCAAAATAACCTTACTCTAAGAGCTTATGGTCATCCCTCCAGGAATCTTGATACCTTAGTAAACTAAATGTTTGCGACTGCAAATCCCATCTTACTAATATTATAAATGTGAAAATTTGGATGGATATGTGTGTTGATGTATGTTTGTTACTCAATCACGTTAGAACGGCTGAACGGATCTGGATAAAATGGCACAGAGAGATTATAGTCTGGAATAGCACATAAGCTACTTTTCATCTCGATATTATGTTCCCTTGGGATGATGAAACACTTTTCAAGCGGGCGAAGCCGCTGGCAGAAGCTAGTTTGTAATTAAAACAGCACTCTAATTGTATAAGTTCAAAGAATAGCATTAATTGCTTCATAATTATGCTCAAAATGCATCTACCCGACGACGTCAAAAAAAGAAAAGTAACGGTAAAGGCGTGCTTCGTGGTATCAAAACAGTTACGCAATTAGGGTGCTGGTACTTTTTCTAAATGTTTTATATGCTGTACCAATAGACCAAAATTGATCACGCGAAATCAAAACAATTGCTTGAATAAACATAAAAGCCGAAAACAATTGAGAATTTAACGATTACATTTCATATCAAAAATATTTCCAATATCGTTCTGAGTTACCAAAAAAATACCCACCCATACCGGGCAATAATCCGTACATTTTGCTTCACTTAATCCGTTTAAACCAGTTATTAAAATTGAAAACTTTCAATTTAAATATGTTGATTAATTTTCTAACTAGCTGGAACGGGTACAATATTAAATTTTAATAAATTATATTTATTTAGTTTCAGGAAATTATATTTAATATTTATTAAAAAATACAGTTAATTATTTATTTTACATTCGTTATTAGCATTCATTCTCACACGTTTAACTTATTATTTGATTATTGGTCTATTAAATTATCATCTGCTTACCCTTGTCCAATATTACTTGTGGTCGGCGCCTTACGTTTTCTTTTTCCATACCGTCCTGTTCCCCATCGCTATCACTGACTACCTTTTATTTCATATCACTCTTAACATAGTCCATCCATCTTGTTCGTCTACATAACATATTAAATTAAATTTATTACACGACACAAAAAATACTGTCAACAATTGCATCGACCCCAAATCTAATGAAATTTGGCGTCGGCGCAAATGTTTTCTTTATTATATTAAAAAAATAATTAAAAAATCAAAAATAACCGACTACTTAAGAAGCGAACTAGGTTAGGTTAGGTTAGGTTAAAACGGGCTGGTTTCCGCAACTCCACGACTAAGCGCGTATTTTGGGTACGGGTGGGACTTAACCTTCCACTAGCTACCTCACTCGATCCATCCCAACTCCTCGAGGAAGGCCAGCAGCGCCTTCGTGTTGCTGACTACCTCCTGTACGGTACCTGGTTCACCGAGGTATTTGGCCCTGTAACCGGCGATTACTGGGCAGCTTAGAAGCAGGTGCGCTGCTGTCTCGTCTTCCTCCATGCATGCTCTGCACAGTGGACTGTCCGTGATCCCTAAGACAAAGAGGTGCTTATTAAAAGTCCCGTGGCCAGTCGTTACAGCTGTAACTGCTCGTAACTGCTGTTTCGTCAGGCGTAGGGCCTTCTGCGTGAAACGTCTATCCAAAGCGGGAAGTGCTTCTTTGGACTGCCTGCAGTCATTGTGGTCAATCCACAATCTGTGGAGAAGCGAACTAAAAAGTAGTAAACAAGAAGAAAACATACATTTTCTTCTGCCATACATAACTTTTTACGTAGAACTAATGATATCGAAGAAAAAAAAAAAAACTCATATTAAATTCAACAAAAACAATTGCCCTCCAAACTAATAACCGTATTAAGAAATTGGACGTACAAAACTCCAAGTCGAGTTAATTCCTCGTGACATAAATAAAAACGGAACGAGAAGCATTCCTTAGGAGGGGGAAATAACAAACATATCTCTCGAAGTAAGAAAACAAACAACGTATGTTAACATCTGTCGGGAAGCACGGGCTAAGGCAAAAGGCGTACAACGTACACTTGATGACTTATAGCTTCTCATTTTAGTGAGTTTTAGTTTAGTGTTGATGCTGTTTTTGAGAACTTTGGAACTAGTAATATTATTGAGGATGGATTTATATTGGGAGATTATTAAGACTTAAAAATCACACAAAAAATACCTACTAAAAACTTTGAAAGAACACTATTGCACTAGTATCAGGCTTGCGGGATGATACGATGTTCAATTAAATTAATGTACCATGTATCACAGAATTTTAAACTTCGCTATATCATCACAGTAAAAAAAATCTCTCTCTTTTGGAAACTGGACCAACCTACACAAAATAAATTTATTTGACGACGGACACGAAACGACATTTCTACGCGACTGTACAGAAATTCTCGAAATTCAATACGTCAGTGTTGATTGCAGTTAATTATAAAATCGTCCCCTCTTATTGTCTGTTCTATTTTCGGGAGCTCTTACCGATCCTGTTTCAGTTTAATTTCAACTTTATCTTTTTCTGCTACGGTTTATTTTTGTGTACCTTGATTAGCCATATTAAACTTCTTTAATGTATACAGATCTTAAATCAAATCTAAATCAGCTTTGACGCTACGAGAATTACTTCCGCTAATAAAATGTTCTTCTTTATCCTTCAAGCCAATGAACCATGAAGATGTGACCTTCTCATAAAGTTAAACTGTGGTTTGATTAGTTTTGTATCGGTCTGTTACGTAAAAGGGTCGGAACTAGGGAATGCATAGTTAATGGGTTATTTACTCAGTAAGTCTTGGCCTTTTGAGAGTTGAATTTCTTGCGTAACATTATTTTGGTGGAATTGTGCAGAGGCTGGTAACAATTTCCCAAAAAATGGGCTTGTGCTTGTCTTATATATAATCGTGTGAGATTTAACGAGATAGCTGATATCAAAGATAATAACGTGCAAAAGAAAATAGGGAAAGTATAAGAAATAAGGAGGTTAAGTATGTAAGGATAGTAGCAGGTGGCGTTCTGTAATTTCTACCTACCTCCTTAAGAAAAAGGCGTGAGTATTTATGTAAAATCCCTAACCAAGATTACTACCTACAATAAATTATTTGAGATCTAAATGTCGATTGTTTAAAGAAGGCAAGAGAAAGGGCAGTTCATAAATCAAAAGAGAAATAAAATAAAACATTCATACATCCAGTGGACGACCAGCATAACAAAACTGACTCTGTTTCAATATTATCTGAGGTCACCCCCGAGGTTTGCCTTCAATTTTAATACACTCATACAAAGGCTTCTAATTAATGCTATGGAAATCTAAATTCCTGGAGCATTGTTGAAAAATGTTAGCACTTTAGCAAGCTCTGCTTTGTTACATTTCACTCTGTTTGTGTAATCCGTTTGAAGTTTTTAATTGTATGAAGTGTGAGTGGCTTTGAATGTGTTTGCGTTTTCTGTGCAAATGAGGGAATTTTCGAAATTAACAGTATGGAGAATTAAGTTTGTGGAAATAATCAAGCGTTTGTGTATATTCTTTTGTTTGCCTGTTTAGTAATTACCAAGAAATTCTAAAGATAGGGTTGTCGTAGTTCAAAATACCAAAAGTCAGAACCTAATTCTATCTAAAGGGTCTTTCAACAAGGACGGGTCGATGTTTAAATTGAATAAAACAAGATGTGTGAAAGATATTAACGAAATTTATTTTCTATTTAAAATGCCCCTTTTTGCCAATTATGGATGGAATATGACATCGTTCAAATGTCCGCCGCGGCTTCGTATGGTGGCACGAATCCGAGAGGTACAATTTTTAATGACTCTGCTGCATAGATCCGGCTGAATCCGAGCGATGGCCTGCGTTATGTTGGCTTTCAGGGCAACGGTCGAATGTGGTTTATTGGCATAGACCTGCGACTTCAGAAAACCCCACAAGAAAAATTCTAGCGGAACTCTAACTCTACCCTCAAACCGTTCATGCAGAATGTCGATTGTGTCGTTCGCTGTGTGGCAAGTAGCGCCATCATGCTGGAACCACATGTCGTTCACGTCCATATTGTTCAATTCAAGCCAAAATAAATTGTTTATCATTGATCTGTAGCGCTCGCTCGATCTATGCAGCAGAGTCATTAAAAATTGGACCTCTCGGATTCTTGCCACCATACGAAGTCGCGGCGGACATTTGAACGATGTCATATTCCATCCATAATTAGCATAAATGGGCCTTTTAAATAAAAATAAATTTCGTTAATATCTCACACACATCTTGTTTTATTCAATTTTAACATCGACCCGTCCTTGTTGAAAGACCCTTTATAACTGGCTGAAGTAGCGGAAGTGCAGAGGTAGGCCATGGGCTAGGTATACTTGTGTTTTATCAATGTAGATGCTTTACAAGAGTTGGATGCAGGAAACTCAAGACCAGTAAATAAGATTTATAATGAAGGCAGACACACACCATAGAGTGAATATGGATTGAGAGACAGAGAGAGAGAGTGCAAAATAAGTAAATTACTTTTTGCTCTAGATAATGTCTAGTGACAAAACAGAGAAGAATGCAGCAATGCTGTCGAATCATCTGAAATTATATTTTTCTCAACAAATATTTCTTGGTTTTTTCGCTACAATACAACGAAACATTGAGGAAAACGGTGACAATAATGCTAATGAAGGCAATTACACAAAAAAAGCTAATTTTAAATAAAGGATTCAAAATTAACATAGTATGAAAAAAAGTCTTTAATAAAAGAAAAAGCTACATAATACAGCGTTCATTGTGTATTGCCAGGGGCGAGAAAATCGGTGACAAACTGCTTAATGATTTGACTCCAGAAAGACAAGCTTGATTTGAATTTTATATCCACCAATTTCGTTTGGTATAATTTATATTTAAGCAACGGTATTAGCGCGGATTCTGAATAGAACGGGACAATCTTGACTGTGAAGAATGTCTTTAGATATTATATTTTCTACTAATGATTTCACAATTTTCTATGTTTTGTGTTTTACTTATAGTTCTTATCTTCATGTTATTATATAAAGCTTTTTAAAGGCTTCTAAAGTATTTATTGGTTTATTAATTATTTGCCAATATTATTGATAAATGATCAATAAATCACACACAGACACAATCATGTAAATAAATAATATTACTTCTGTTTTATTTTCATTTTGTCCTTTCGTCGCCAATGAATTGACACATAATGAACTCAGTATCACAGTAACGCCGGGTAATAATCTCTCGTTGAGACTCATGCCCACAGATAAGCTATTAACTGCCAGATTAAACACTTATTAACTTGGACGTGTTACTCCTGAAACGTATCTCTTTCAGATTTATGTACATTTTAATTGCGTCTTCACACAAGATTTCAACGTTACGTTTCAACGGACCACGGCCTGAATGCGAAAATCTCTTCCGTCCCTTTCGCTACGTACCGCACGCGACCTGCAACCCTTACGAAAATTGTGTGCCATCCCTCTCCGACAGGCGCTCGGCTGGCACCGGGCGAATCCCTTATGTAAGTCAGTGCTTTCAGAGCTGCCTCCCCAAACGGACGCGCGCGCTCCAACAGAAAAAAACCCATCGACGATGCCGATATTCAACTTGTTCCTTACACCAAAAAATATCAGTGAATCCTCTTGTGATGCGAAACTTTTATGAACACGAGTGTACACAAGTGTGTCAAGTGGCCGTAAATTTTGTTGCGGGAATGTTGTATCGAAATGAAAATTTCTTTCAAAGTTACGCGCCGGGATTAAATAAGATTTATATCTGAAAACAACGGAGATTTTCGAGTTAATTTTAGATGCTCCTTGCTCATTATGCTCGGTAAAGTAATCCAAGCACGCGTTACTAAAGTCACCAGTGCCGTACAATTTATGCGCCAAACATCGGTTAAAGATAAAATAAAAATAGACGAGCATTAAGTAGGAACTTTAATATATGGAGCGACATTCGTTTTAACTAAGTGTCATAAAACTATTTGTCAGCGCGTTAATTACCGGATAGAATAAATGTTGACGTATTTAGTGGAAACTAGTAGAGTTGTAAAAGCGAATAAGTTGTGACAAGATGTTTAGCTATTTAGTAATTAGAAAATAAACGTAAATGGTACGTTAATAGGAACAATACATTAAAGTGTTAAGTGACGATGAAAAGAAGAAGAGTGTCAAATTAAAATAGTATAAAAAATAATATTTTAAACAAAATGGCCGGGGAATTGAAGAGAATAAAGAGGCATTCATATGTATTGAATGCAATACTGCTATTCATCTCGATGATTTACGGTGAGTGATTGTATTTTGCTAACGTAGCGTCGACTTAATTAGAATTCGCTTGATCTTTTAATTAAAACGTGATCTGATATTGTTACGGATGAATAACTGCAGTATTGGAAATAGTTACATAACATAGTATTATTTTAACGACACTTCGTGAGTTATAACAACATTGTCCGTAATCCAATGTTATTGGATTTGCAATCAAGTTTTTATTTATTGTTGTTTTGCTAGTGTTTTACTGATTAATATGTAGGTATGTGGAGTTGTTTTTTCAGAGAGATACGCAATCTGTCTTTAACTTTGTTAAAACAATATATTAATAGCATGTCATTGGCAAAGATGAAATTGTCATGACTCTGAATGTTCTGATAAAGTTTAATAAATAATAATACCTAAAGTCACATAAAAAAAGCATATTATAAAAATAATTATTTTTATCATTACTACTAAATAAAAACATTCGTCATTGAGAACAGAACTGTAACACAAAGATGCAATCGGACCAAAATCCACTGGATCAGATTGAAAACTTACGTGCTCCGGCAATATTTCAGCGAGAGCGCGAAAAGACCGGGGGCCGGATTAATTGCTTCTGTCAGTAATTACTTGGAGTAATGTAGTACTCTTTCCACATTAATCTCTAAAGGATAAGCTTTGCCGCTCCCTCACACATTCAAATTATGTTACTGTTGCCCGTGTGAGTAATTATCATAATGGTCCTAGTGTAGGACCCTGTGGTACTCCTACACTTTTATTACTGACTTTGAAGACGACTGACAATTTCAGTGGAGTTTTGAGCGTTTAAATGAATGCCGGCAATGTGTAAGTTTTCTTATTATAAGTTAAAGTGGTGACCGAGTTTGAAAAGTTCATTAAATTGCTTCAATTGACTGTAGAACTTTGTCGATTGCATCATTTAGTTCTTAATGTGGAAAATTTTTGATTAAAGTGCGGTCGTATTAATGTATGATATTCGTGTGAAATGTTAACTATCTACAATATTTTCCGTCAAGTATACATATACAACTATGATGTTACATTAAAACACATACAGTTAAAATTCGTACAATAACATTACAGTGTGTGCTTTGTACAAACAAACTAAAAAGTTATTCACAATTTAATGGTTCTTCTTAGAATTCCGAACGTAAATATTTACATAAGGCAAAGATGTTCTTCGATCTACCGAATGTTTATATTCCTTATACTTAATCGTTCTTCAAACCTCGCACTAATTAACAAAACTCTTTAATAACGCTTCCCTCTTGAAACTCTGGGTTTGGAAGGACTCTCGAGGCCTCTCATCATGACCTGCCAACGTCTTCATAATGTTTGGCCAGCTGACTACTTATTCCAGTCACTTCCTTCGTGATAATTATGATTTTGTATATTTATCATTGTCATTATTAAAAGAGGAGTAATTTTCATCACACGTGTCTCTTTTTTAATGATTTAGAAACACCGGTTTCTGAATTTGAAGTTAAGAACTTGTCGATCTGTACTATAATTCTAAAGATTTTCCTCGCTCCTACTTATTAAAAATGTTGCTGTGCCCGACAGCTTTCTTAATTGATTCTATTTTTTATAATTACCACCTTTAAGTGTACGTCTTGAATGCAATAAAGATTTGAGACTGAGATTTTGAAAATTCTCAGGTAGTAAAGGTTGGCATGTCAAATCCTTTATTTCAATTAGGCTATGAAGCGGAACTTCCGAATGTCAACATTTACAGTTCATCATCATCACCTTAATGTTCCCACTGCTAGGACACAAGCCACCTCTTTGAGAGAGGGAATGGGCCGTAATCCACCACGCGCGCAGTAAGGGTTGGCGGATGTCACATGTCTTCGAATTTTTGGTTATAGGACATGCCGGTTGCCTAACGATGTTCTGCTTCACCGTTTTGAGAGCATTGGTGATGAAATAATTTACATAAAGTAAAGCGCCTGCCTGCGTTCGAACCCACGACCACTTGTAAGTCGCGGCCGTTACCATATTAATTGATTCTACCATCCATTCGCAAATATAGTCTTTTATGGAGAAGAACAGAGAAGAAACTCCTTACTTACCCTTTTTAAACAAGTTTTTTACAATATTAATTGGTTTGCACTAATTTATTAATTACTAGCGACCGGCCCCGGGTTCGCACGGGTGGTAGAGCGTTTTACCTAGTACGTTTTTTCTTCCTTAGGTTCTCGTCATCCTGAGCGATTACTCCCAAGATATTCATTTTAATGATATACTGTAAAGGACAATTGATCTACATGAAATGTGAAACGTATTTTATGTAGTTTATTGGATAAGGAATAATATTGTATTGGAACATAACCCATATTTTTTTGTAATATAAAAAAGATAATAATGGTTATTGAGGCCTTCTAGATTTCTAGAAGCTTGTTAACATTTGTTTACTCTTTATCTCGCTTGTTCAATTTTTTTTTCTTGCTACTTATTGTCGGGCCTACGTTGTCCCCCCATATCTAAGCACAAATGCTGTAACATGGAAATATTGTAAAAACAAACCATTTTTTTTTAAAAGAGTATCCGTGGAGTTTTTGCCGGTTCTTCTCCATAGGAAACGACAAACCGGAACCGTGCACCGTTTAATAAGTGCCCATGTAGGCCTATGTTAAATAAAAAACATTTGATTTTGATTTAGTGGGTTATATACTTACCCTCTTACAAATAAACGCGGTATAAAGTTATACCAAGTATAAACCTATGAAAATGTATGGTTATACCTTTGTTATACCTGGTATAACTTTATACCGCGTTTATTTGTAAGAGGGTTAGAATATAAACATATTATACCATCGCGAACTTTTTTATCAATATTTTTAAGATGTACAATGCCGTAGTATATTAATTTGATCTATCTCGTAAGTTTTAGCCAGCGCAGCGTTGGCAATGTAAGCGCACAAAAATATGTTTGTTACGACATCACATTACAAATATTTGAATTTCTCGACTTTTCTGTACTATAAACCTTCCTCTTGGATCACTATCTATTGCTAAAAATTGCATTAAAATCCGTTGCGTAGTTTAGAAGATCTAAGCGTACAAACAGCGGGAGCGACTTTGTTTGAGACTATACAATAATGAATGTTTTTAACTTCAAATATTTAATTCAGAAAACGTTACAGTTGAACAGTAACTTTGTCACAATAAGCCTCCTTCTCAGGAGTAAATAATCATGTTCATACTATAATTGCTTTACAAATAGTTACACACCAATGTCACAAATGTCTTGGCAAATCATTTCTTGGAAAGAGACAACGAGTTTGCTTAGTTTCTACCTCCGAAGCCTCAGGCGGTACAATAATCGTGTTCGTTTAATCTACGCACAGTGACAGCTTGCAACGTTATCTCGACAGCTCGGTTACAAATACAATAGCAACCGACTTTACCCTGTCTTATGCTCAGGGCAAGATAAACAGGTAACCGCTGCATTTTGATTCCCTGTTTCAAAGAAATGAAATATAATATATTGAAAATATGAATGATGAGGAGCTCGTGGCTAAATAATATCAGCCGCACGGGTCAACATTCAACGTTAAACAACGCTTGTCAAAATCAGTCTATGGATGAAAATCAAAATAAAATAAAAAAAGTTTATTTCAAATAAATCTTGGAGGTACTTTAGAATTGTCAAACTAAAAATAAAGATGATTCTAGTTGCAAATTCGCAGCAAGCGTCAGTAGGTCTCAATGGAGAAGAATTTGCAAGAAACTCCACAGACACTCTTTTCTATCAGTTTTAATTACAAGTATTTGGTTACATCATTCTTGTCGAAAAATACATGTATCTAGAATAAAAAACAATTAAAAAATACAATAACAGGCCGAGGCAGCTAAGTTATGACCAATTCCTACTGATGGCACTCGTTCACGAAGAAGCCGCATGGATCGGCACCACTCAGCTCTACCATCGTGAAGGGAACCGAATGATCCAACACATGTGCCACCATCAGAGAGATATCAGAGAAAGCATGACACACTTAACTGGTAGGGCCCACAGAAGTCAACGAACGACACAAAGGTACAGTGAATGGTAGATTTACATTCGGAACATAGTACTCACACAATATGTGTAATACTAAAAGAAATGAGTTTATACAATACAAATATAATAATATTAATGCTAATTTTTATCCGTGGTGCTAGGCAACTGGGCTTATCCCAGTTGTAAACGACCCTTTGTCCCTATTGGCCTTGTTTGTTCTGTCTCCTGCTTGATATGGAGGGAAGTGGACATTTTTATTTTTTTCTACTTCTCCGTTATTACTACTACTTATTTATTTTTATGTGGTGTATCTGTAACTTTTATTTTATAATATTTGTATCTTTTATATAAGTAAGTACTTGTTTCACATACACATTTTGTCACTATAAAACTGCTTTACCTCCGTCACGTCACAGTCACAGTTGAAAACCAGCGTCGGGCACTAGTTGCCCGACATTTTTCTGAACTAGTCCTATTTGGCGCAGCCGTAAGACACACAATGTTATATATTTATATTGAATTTTCTCTTTTTTGTCGTTTTGTTTTAAGTTTTCTTTTTTATGTTGTGTGCTCTAGTAGCTTGTGACAAATACATGTTTTTTCCTTGTTTATGTCAATATTTATTTCCATTTAGTCGCTGGATGTAAAATACCGGTACTTAGCACCTGGTTAGACTGGTAGCCGAACCCAGTATATTTAGAAAAAGGCTAGGCTGATTGATTTACCAATCTTACTAATCCTGCTACAACTATAAACGTGAAAGTTTGTGAGGATGGATGGATGGATGTTTGTTACTCTTTCAGGCAAAAACTACGGAACGGGTTTTGATGAAACTTTACAGAAATATACATCAAATTAATACGTAGGCTTTAACATCACAGTAACATAAAGCTTACGAATAACTAGGGCGCGGTAGCTAGTATGCGGAAGTTTGGATGGATGTGTGTATGTTTGTACTCAATCACAACAGAACGGCTGAACGGATCTGGATGAAATTTGTCACAGAGTTTGATTATAGTCAGGAATAGCACATAGAATACATTTTATCCCGGGAATATGTTCCCTCGGGATAATTCTCGACTTTCACGGGGGCGAAGCCGCTGGCAGAAGCTAGTGTCATATAAAATTGACTTCTCTTGCTAAAGTATGAGAATCATAAGAAATTAATAAATCCACATTGTCGTAAACCATTATAAAACTTCAGTCACTCTCAGAAGAGTTTTGAGCTAAATTTAATTATTTTGCTCGCTGGCAATCTAAAAACTTTTCAATTGAACAAGTAATTTTCGGAATCTTGTAACTTTTATTGAAGTGAGGAGCAGGGAACGAATTAAGATGGACTCATTCAGTGGGTCATGAATGAATTGGAATTAAATCACTTTTGCGAGTTTGGCGTCGCGGTAAAAGGTTTCTGAGCCCTGAACTTTATTCCACATTTAAGTTTTCTATTGTGTCCGACGTTCCTTTTGATTTTTTTCTTATTAGCAAGCTTTCGGTAAAAAAAAAATCTTCGCTTAAATTCGGACGTTTTCTTCGAGAAAATTTAATGTTATTTGTTGACAAACTTTGAGATGTCTTTGAATATTTTACTGCATTCTTTATTTTGTTGCTTTAGGAAATTTGTGGTTTAGTACATATATTTTTACGTTGGTTTTAAAATTCTGAAGTGAGGAATTGTTTGCCTCGGTGTTCTTGAAAGGAGAGCGAACTATTCTTTAGAGCACACTACACTACAACGATCATTAAAACAATGTTGTTTTTTTCTCGACATGTTCTGAAAGATGCTTTGATGTCGTATGAAGCCTTGTTAACCTAGTAGAAAATAAAAGGAATATCAGCATTATTTATGTAAGCGAAGATATTAAGGTCTATTTTAAAAGCTGTCTCTATTTTCACATAGATGACAAAAAAATACAAAAAAAAACAAATTTTTTAATTCACTTACATTAAATAAAATAAAACCTGTAAGCTGTAGCTGTTACTATTCCAAATGAAATAATATAAAATGATACTGAAATATTATATTTGTGCCTAGTTTAAAATTTTAGATAGGTACTAAGTAAATCAAAAATATGTGATTCTCTAAAAATAACCCATTGTTCATCCCCAACAATGTCTCCATATATAAATCTTTCGTAAGATATCTAAATAGCCCCACATTGTATTGGTATCACTACGCTTAGCTACTAACATATCGAAATAAAGTGCGTAATGGCTCATAAACTGTCCCATTTCGTTGCCAACATTCCAAAGATGATCCATTTTCCTCGATCCTTACAATTTGCAAGCAAGTAGAAACGTTTTACACAAATCATGTTTTGTTTACTTCAAGCATGGATATTAAAACATCTTATCAAAAGCCAGATAATTCCATTGAAACTCCTCCTTTCATGAGACACATTAAAAGTCTCACAAAATGAACAATTCAACAAGCGCCCATCTTCAAGTTGAATACAACGAGTAATGACCTTATTTATCCAAATAATATAATGTTATCAAGGAGAAAAAAAACTATGAAAAAGCCAATTTCAAAGCAAGAGCTTATTGAAACTCCCTGTAAAATGGTAATGGAGGGAAACGTCGAAACGGGCGCCCAAGTCGTTGCTTCTGCATCTTTGGATTTTAAACTTTAAAATGTTACGTTAAGGTTGTATTTTGTTCGGTGCTCTTTAATGCAGTGCGTACGGTTAGTGCTTCGATATTAACGGTATTTTTCAAATGGAAGTTTACAAAGTTGAAGTAGCTATCTTTGGGATTTTGGCAACGCATTCGCTGTAGCATCGAGGTTTTAGATGACTTTATGTCGCGACCAAGTGAACAGTGGTCTCTCAGGTCTTGATAACTTTTTATAGTTTGCCACTCTAATGCTATGAAAAGTGAATCATAAACATGAATGCATTACTCTCACTTTTTATCTCCTCAGATTTAAAACCGCGGTTGTCATGTTTTTCACACCTAGAAAGCACTCTAAAATAAGTCCATTCTGAATAAACCATTTTATATTTGTTGAGGCATTTACACATTTCCAAGATTTCCTGCAGTTTTCAGTTGAATATTTCTGAGAAAGGGTTAGCGGTAATAATTCAAGGGGTCGGCTTTAGAATCCGTTACCTGTCAGTACTAATCAACACTTTACTCGTTGGGTTTTGAGGCATATTGTTACTTGTTTTGACTACAATATTGAATTCAATTTCGTTTATTACAGTTTGAGTATTTGCTACAAAAGCTTTTCTGGGTTTAATTACCGAATCGGAAATACTGTTAACGTATAATTCTGTTAAAAAAATCTCAGTATTATCACCGTTTTTACGTCATCATGTGAGGCCCAAACATTGAAATGTTTTTTATAAGTAAGTAAGTTATTTATAGTAATAAAAAATAGTGAAAAGAAAGTCCTGTAGTATACAAACTTAACGTATCGTATATCAGCGGGTTGCATTGTGGATCATATAGCTATCTAAAAACTGTAAAATGCTGTCAATTTTTTTTAATTTTGTTAAAAAACTTAAATAAAAAAAAATGTTACTTCAAAACTTATAGACACAACTCCGCAGTTATCAATGACAGTGGTAATTTTAACAACTCATTTCAAGCTTTTAAAAGCAAAAGACGATAACCAAGCTCCAGTAAATAACTCATTCGCAGTTTATGAATCAGAATAGCCGATATAAACACAAGATATTTAATATCCATTAAAATTGACGATGAGTTACACAGGAAGACTTATTGGAACCATGTCAGGGCATTAAAGCTTGCAACATTTCCTTTAAAACAATAGAACGATTCGGGTCAATGATTTTTTTTTATCCGTAGATTAAATTATTAGGTAGTTAGAATAATTGAATTATGAAGTGTCATGAAATGATTTGTTGGAGGTTCAGCTAAGGTTAATTGAGCGAGACTAATGTTTATTGCCGTGTCGTTTTAGTGAAGTAGAATCATTAATTTTAATAATTATCAGTGTCGGTGTTTTCGTAAATGTTGTAAAAGTGGCTATTCTTCTAAAATTACGAGAATAACCAATCCATTTATAAAATGCGGTGATTAATTTTTAATTTGTATGATTATGAGTAAAACTTCAATCACTATAGTGACCATTTACAATTAACTTTTTTTCTTTGTATTTCTTGGTATAATACCTTTTATTAAGTAAATGCTATGTGCAGTTTTAAGCACAAATATGGAATGCCATGCAATATGAAAAAGTAATCCGATAAGGCTGCCCATTGTATATTTACTTTTAAATTTCCTATTGAATGTTTATTAAATAAATAATACCAAATAAATAGATAGATTGTGTAAAAGATGATAAGTTCATCTAAAATTAGGGTGTCTTCTGAGATGACTTTTAATAGAAAAGTATGATAGAAGGAGACGTATTATGTCGTATCATTTATCATCTTGATCTTACTCCAAATAAATTGGGATACGAGCAAGATGATAATGATGTACTTTATGTAAAATGTAGGTACATATGTGTGTATATCTTGCTCATTGACATTTCTAATTGGCCAAATCACCATATTGAAGAATTACAAAGCCTATCCAGAATATGATCGAAATTGTATATCTTGGAATTTCTACAAATATTAATGATAAATGATTTTATTTTGTAAGTTGGTTTGTACAAACACTTTTACAAGTCGATCATATTTTTTTAAAACTTGATGAGGTCGGCGTTTCCTATCGGACTACTCTGAGAAGAAAGGACGAAACAAACTCAGAGGTTACAGTCTCTTTTAAAGTCCAGACACCTTGGTTAGATCATGTGAAGAACATGTAGATTGGTGGCTGAAATGGTATTTTTTAGGAAAGAACCGGACAGTTTGAGTGGACCTATCCAGTCAGTGCACGCATTTGTCAGTAACCGTTCAGCTCAATTCAGAATATTGATAACCAACGATATGATAGAAATTAAATCCACACTAATTTGATTTAGGTTTGTATTTAATTGCTGTCCTTTTGTTTTAGACAAAACAGCATGTAGAAGCATCTCTAGTACTAACATGTTCAAAAGCTTTGCTTTTGTTGAAAAAAACAACACATTCACACGATCCCTTCGTGTTTGACACGAACAATTCTGAAATTCACGAACTGAAAGCTAAGTCATCAAAGAGCTCATGTGATAACAAAGATACCGGCAGTATTTAAAAGCTTTTGTACCACATTCACATCAAAATTCATCGCATGTTTTCTGAAATTACTTCCAACATAACAAATGTGAGACAAAGAGCTGCAATAACGAAACAAGAGGCCAAATGTGAAACATGAGGCCAAAAGTGAAACAGCCAATATCTCGTTGAAACGATCAGATAAATACTGTAGCTGCAAAAACTTATTCAATCTAACACACACGTTTGTACGGGAATGTGCAAGTTTTGTGGCGAACGCTTCCAAATTGAACAGCATGGTTCCTAGGAGAAAATTTATTTCGTAGAGTATCTCTAATTTGTTTCCTAGAAAAGAAGAGGTTGCTGTTGAAACTGGAACGCGGATAGTAAGATGGAATTGTGTGGAAAATTTTGGTGTTTAGTCGTCACAAATGGCTTATGAACGCTTTAGATCAATGGAGTATGAAAAAGAATGTATTTTTTTTGAACCTGTGTATATTATAATGCCTTTTAGAGACCATGTAACATGAATTTAATAACGTCACGTGTGTATTCCCCCTTATGGTTATGCAGAGATATAGCTCATTGAAGAGTTCATTGAAATATAGTTTTAGTAAACGTTTCTCAATACTTCAAACGTTTAGTTTTCTGGCTACGTCTTCTTTTCCATCTTCTTTTATGTGGTTTTCCCCTTGCCTCACACCAACACAATATTTGTCTAGCTAACCTATTTTTTTTCTACCTAGTTTTTCATTTTCTTAGAGTCATGAAAGGCGTAGTACACAATATCGTCGGGACGTCTGTCTGTCTCAGCCGAGCTCGTTTACAATTAAACAAGAACGTCTTTAAAAAATGTTGGCAAGTCTCATAGAAACGTTGTCGACCTAAAAATCTCCCCGGTCTCGTCCGAGCCAATTATTGTTAAAACGTCTTCAAGAAATGTGTGGCTGTAGTCTTCTCTACTTTAATTTAAGGTCAAAATAAAACGTAATAAAATTAGGGACGAAAAGTTGCGGCGATTTATTTTTGGAAGTGGTAAATATTTTTATTAAATTGAAGTAAATATTTTTAGAAGTATTCTAGGTTACTTTTATACTGATCTAGATTTGTTTCGTCTTTTTCACAGTATCGTGCATTTTTCCGAGTAAATTATAGTAAAAATACTTACTTAGCGATACTGTAGCTTTTTATCAATGACAGAATTTTCGTAAGTGAGACGGTACTACCTGGGATTACTATTTTCAAACTTATTAATCAATTTTATTTCTTTACAAGGTAAGTCTACTGGAACCGACTCGAGTCTTCTAGGCACAAGTTTCGCATTAAATAAGTATTTTTAGCTTGTTTAGAAAGAGTATCTCCAAGTACCAAGTAAGCTTTAGTCAGTTTTCCTTCATAAAATATGTAAAGACTAAAGTCTTTTACGTTAAAAACCAAGCCTATATCCTAAGAAAAAGGCCCCATAAACCCAAGTACAGACTTATATTTACTCGCTCGCGGCCTTTCAGAATATGACAAATGTGTTACTAACTCGCTATTATGTAAGAGGCCTAATCTTTAAGGGATAAGGAACAAGGCAAATTGGATTTGGCTGACATTGACATTATTAATTAAGGCTCCCGAGGCTTGATATCCCTAAATCCTTACCCGCTGTTTCGTATTTTTTCGGGTAAACTCGGGAGGATTACTGCTCAGGTATTGGGTTCTTGGAATCGGTGAGTTCCTCGTTTATTCATATTGTGTGGTGCCTTTGTACGTTAAAAATGGTATTGAATACTTATGGATTAGATCGAATTTTGATAGAAAAATGTTAAAGGGTTATTTATTCCAGGAAAATATTCTTTTGTTTTCGTTTTTGGTGGAAATATTTTTCTGGATCGTGCACAAAATGATAAGTCTCTTCTGGTTTTTTAACCGACTTGAAAAAGGAGAGGGTTTACAATTCAACTAGATTTTAATATTGTGTGTTAGAATAGAATACCCTTTATTATGTACACCGTATAAGTTACAGAAAGTATCACATCACACATCACATCATCAGCCTATTAATGTTCCCACTGCTGGGACACAGGCCTCCTGTTGGGGAAGGTTTACAGAGCGAAAACACATGGAATATCGTTAAGCATATTGTAATAGGAAGGTATAAGATCAAGTATAGTAAAACATGGACAACCGTACAAAAGACAGTACAAAGCTATATTCTATAGCTCGTTCAAACTAGACAGTTCTCTATCTAGCCAGTGGCTAGTGTTAGTACATGAAGGTGATATATCTTCAACACACCCCCTTCAACTTATGTACGATACAATCTATAAAAATAAACGTATCTTTACTTTCGCACACACAATCCTAAAGCACTTGTTAGTAATTCGTGTCTTACGCGAGGTAAAGGTTTAGTGAGGACATCTGCCAACATCTTATCAGTTGACAAATATTTCAACGTTATGTTTTTATTGTCACGTAGCACATCCCTTATAAAGAAATGTCTAATGTCAATGTGCTTACTTTTCGCATGATGTACACCGTGATCCTCAGCAAGGCAAATAGCACTTAAATTATCAGCATGCATTCTTACCTTACAGAGTTGATGTAAACCTAGTTCTTTCAACAGGCTATTCAAATACATAGCTTCTTTCATAGCTTCTGCCAAACTTACAAACTCAGCCTCACAAGTAGAAGTCGCAACGATGCGTTGCTTGTGTGAAGACCATGATATGCTTGCTCCACCTAGAACGAATAAATAACCCGTAAATGATCGTCTATCGATAACGCAGTTACCCCAATCTGCATCTGCAAACCCTTGTATGCATAACCCTGTCGGCTTAAAAGCCAAACCGTGAGTTATCGTACCTTTTAAGTATCGAAGAACTCGCTTCGCAGCCCTCCAATGAGTTTCCTGCGGGTTTTCCGCAAACTGCGCAAGTTTTGCCGTAGCGTTAGCGATATCAGGTCTTGTCGCTACACTTAAATACATGAGCGCTCCAATTAGTTCTCTATATGGAAATTGTTTCCCTTTAGTTACTTCTTTTTCACAAATAACAGGATTTCCAATTTCCATTGGAGTCCGAATAGGATTGCAACTATCCATAGCAAATTTCTTCAAAATGTCTTTTATATACTTCTCTTGTGATAAGAAATATTCATTGCCATTTTTCTTAATATCTATCCCGAGACAGAAGGTTGCTTGGCCAAAGTCTTTGAGTTCAAACTTCCCCGCCAATTCCTGCTTGAATTTGTCTATATACATTCTATTTTGCGATGCGATCAATATGTCATCCACGTATATGACGACAAAAAGATCTGATCCACCTTTATTACGCTTATGATACAAACAAGGTTCATTTATCGTAGATGTCAATCCCATTTCTCTCAGCTTCTCGACCAGTTTCATATTCCACTGTCGTCCAGCTTGTTTGAGACCATACAGAGATTTCTTTAGACGACATGTGTCACCACCTCCTTTCATATCTTCAAGCATTTTTGCAGCTTTTTTACCTATTGCAGAATTTACGCCATCTGCATTTTTTAGTTTCTCTAAACCTTCTTTCAGCAGCTCTGGGATTCTCATATAAATATCTTCGTTCAGATCACCGTTTAAATAGGCGGTATTTATATCTATCTGGTCAATGTCCATGCCCATTTCGACAGCTAAAGCGACCAACAAACGTACAGTTGCAAGTCTCGCAACTGGGGCGAATGTCTTATTATAATCTAGGCCATGTTGCTGACTGTATCCTTTAGCTACCAGTCTGGCCTTCTTTTTCTCAGTATTGTCAACATTTAGCTTTGTCGTCAGCACGTATCGACAACCCACGATATTACGATCTGAAGGTTTCTTTACAATTTCCCACGTATCGTTATTTACTAGACTTCTTATTTCTGAAAGAATCGCTTCTTCCCATTTGACCTTTTCGTCAGATGACAAAGCTTCCTTTAACGTGGTTTCAATAGCTCCAGCAAAATCATCAGTGTCGACGTATTCTTCCGCCGATGAATCATTGTCGCTATTCTCTCTTATCTCAACCATATTATAGATTTTACGAGGGCGGCCAACTTGTCCTCTCTGAATCCTTGGCCTTCCAAGACCTCTTTTAAATATAATGTTTCTATGACTAATTTCAGTAGATTCCGTATTTTCTGTACTTTCTTCATTAATCACTGGCACATTCGGTTGAATATTTAAAGGAATTTCTTCTCTTGAAGGCTCATCATTAAATGACACATCCGACTGTTCTTTAGTTTGGATTTCTATATCCACAGTCTTCCTCACAATACTTTTTTCACATTGTGGTTCAATTAGTGATTCATTTGAGACCTTACACTCAATTTCAGTTAGCTTTCCTTCCTGAAATTTTACATCTCTCGACACTACGATTCTTCTACTATCAGGTATCCATATTTTATAGCCTTTAGCATCAGCTGGATAACCCACAAAAATGCCAAGTGAACTACGTGCTGCAAACTTATCCTTACCTGGTTCCTTTTCCAAGACATGTACTTTGGTGCCAAACGTTTTTAAATATTTGACATTCACAGGTCTCTCAAACCATTTTTCGTATGGAATTTCACCTTTGAGACTGCTCGTTGGACACCTATTACGCAAATAGCATGCAGTAGCTACAGCTTCTGCCCAAAAACTTGGTGATATACCTGACGATAAGATCATGCACCTTGCCATCTCAATTAACGTACGGTTCATCCGTTCAGCGATGCCGTTACTTTGAGGTGAGTATGGCGTCGTAAAACGTCTCTTAATGCCTTCATTTTCTAAATATTCATCGAAAAATTTATTTTTGTATTCAGTTCCGTTATCCGTATGTAAATATTTAATTTTTCTTCCTGTCAAATTTTCGACATGACATTTAAAAATCTTGAATTTTGACAAAACGTCACTTTTATTTTTCAGCATAAAAACTTCACACCAACGAGTACAATCGTCAATAAAAGTGATAAAGTATTTATTTCCGCCATTCGATTGAACTCTCATTGGACCAACCACATCAGAATATATTATTTGCAACTTCTCATTGCAACGTGAATTGGATTTCACAAAAGGCAAAGACACCATTTTTCCTTTAGCACACACATCACAATCATGCAAGTTACTATCGATCTTTATCGGATCAATATCTGATTTCTTTAGTAATTTCATAAGATCCCTAGCATTCAGATGTCCCATACGCTTATGCCATCTATACAAATCAACACTTTCATTACATACCACAGACGCTGAAGCGTCCTGCTCCCTCAAGTAATATAAATCGCCTCGCCGATCAGCGGTCAGTTTTATCTCACCTTTTTTAACTGCATAGGCTACGTCACGCTTGAATGTGACTTCACAACCTCGTTCAGTAAGCTGGGCGATAGAAATTAAATTACTACGTAAATCGGGAACTAATAGGGTATTTTCAAATTGAATTTTACGCGTTCGATCATCATTGCATGCTAATAACTTAACTGTACCTTTACCTTGCACGGTTGTCAAAGAATCTGTGGCTAATTTTAATTTTTGACTCGCAGGGAGTACCTCAGCAAACCTTTCCGCGTCATTGCACATGTGAGAAGTGCAACCACTATCAAAGATCCATTCCTGACGATGCTTCGCACCAACAGCGATGCGACAGTCATCTGAAACATGATATATGGTTAAGGCTTCACAACTTTCATGACTAGTGCATGACTCCACACATCGGGTTTCTAGAGTCTTCTCCCTTTTTTTTGTGCATTCCGATGCCTTATGGCCAAAATTGTGACACTTAAAACATTTGAACTTAAATGTTTTTCCAGTAATTTTCTTCGAATGTTTGTCCAAATACATGCCTTCTATTTTGTCAACTTGAGCGTTTCCTCTTGAACTATCCTCTTCGATGATTTTAACTCTTAGTTGCTCTGGCTTTGGGAGCTCATCTCTAGACTCTATAGCACATCTAAAATTTTCATAGCTTCCCGGCAGACTATACAGCAGCATAATCGTTAACAAGTCATCATGGATTTTAATATTCATTTCTTCCAGTTTGTCGACGGCTTCGAAAAAGGAATCAAGGTGCTCACATACCTTTTGGTTTTCACTCATCCTTTGTAACATGAGCCTTTTCATTAAATTCGCTTTCTTTGCAGGTCCTCTTGATGCAAACAAGCTCTCTAATTTTAACCATACCTCTCGTGCAGTCTCCATCCTTTTTACATGACGAACCACACTTGGATCTAATGCTAATATCAACTCAGACTTCGCTTTTCTGTCAGCCTTCTCCCATGCCAATATAGCAGCATCCGTAGTAGGTTTTGGCTTTTCGCCACTCACATACTCCCAGAAGTCATTTTTTATCAACAATGCTTCTACCTGTACCTTCCAACTATCGTAGTTTTCCTTCGTCAATAATTCTATTCGTACATTCATTTTTCTTCCGACATGTACTTTATATTTTTACAATTTCGAATTATTTTCACAACGTACACAATACACTTTACTGCTCTGGGCCCATAACCTTTGTTGGGGAAGGTTTACAGAGCGAAAACACATGGAATATCGTTAAGCATATTGTAATAGGAAGGTATAAGATCAAGTATAGTAAAACATGGACAACCGTACAAAAGACAGTACAAAGCTATATTCTATAGCTCGTTCAAACTAGACAGTTCTCTATCTAGCCAGTGGCTAGTGTTAGTACATGAAGGTGATATATCTTCAACACCTCCTCTCTGTGAGAGGGGATGGGCCGTAATCCACCACGCGGGCCCAGTGCGGATTGGTGGATGTCACATGTCTTCGAATTTTTGGTTCTAGGACATGCCGGTTTCCTCACGATGTTTTCCTTCACCGTTTTTGACAGAAAGTATAGACGAAGAAAACATGACACTGGGTGTCTCAATGGGCGGCCTTATCGCTAAAAGCGATCTTTTCAAGGCATCCTTTGGATGGATCTTAAAAACCCAATCCTCAAAACTTATTACTAGATGAACAGATTTTTGTAATAAAAAGTCTTGGGATTATGCATGTATCTACTTGAGAAGTAAAAAGCTTTCTCTGCCACAGTTACTCTGTGCGACACGTATAATTAATAATAATATAATATAGCCTTTTATTCCAAATTTCCCAAATTACATTTCAAATGATGTTTTTTGATTGCTTAATTTTATGTTAGTAATAATAAAATACAGCTTTATATTCCATGCATAATCACTGAGATAGCACAATTGTTGAACATGTAAAAAAATAAAAAAGTATTTAAAATTAGTTATTACATAATGTGTTACTAAATTAAAACATATTATTAAATTAAAAACGGTTATTAAATTAGGAATAAATAAAATTGATAGTTACATTATAAATTATTAAATAACAATTGATTTGTACATCATGGATTATTAAATTAAAATTGATTATTGAATTATAAATTAAATTTATTATTAAATAATTAATTAAAATAAATGATTGAATTAAAAATTAAAATTGATTATTGAATTACAAAATAAAATTGATTATGGAATTATAAATTAAAATTGATTATTAAATTACAATTTAAAATTGATTATTGAATCTTAAATTAAAATTGATTCTTTCATTAAGAATAACAATTAAAATTCCATTTGATTATTAAATTTAAATAATGTGTAACCAGTATTAGTCTTTGTTAATTGAAATATGGATCCCTTCTTGGGTATAGGCCTCCTCCAGCCTCTTCCATGACTCTCTGTCCTTGCCTAAGTTTATCCAATCGTTTCCCGTCGTATTTATTATATCATCAGCCCACCGTCTTATTGGTCTACCAACATTTCTTTTCCCTTTAGGCCCTTTCCATCCTGTGGTTTCTACGGTCCATCTTTTATCCGTGTAGCGCGAGATGTGACCAGCCCATTTCCATTTCAGTGTAACTGCGTGTATGAGAGCATCGTTGAATTTAGTTTTTTGTCTGATCTTTTCGCTCTTCACTTTATGAATTTTCCTGATCTTCAATATACTCCTTTCCATTGCTCTCTGGGTACATATGATTTTCTGTTTAACTTTATTTGTAAATACCCAAGTTTGGCAACCGTATAGTAAGGATGGTAATAGGCATGTATCAAATACAATCTTCTTCAAGTGCAAATTATAATTTCCTTTTAAAATTTCTTTCAATGACCAAAATTTATTCCAGGTTATATTAATTCTTCTGGTTACCTCTTCCTCATTACTTGACTTGTTAAATGATAGCTGCTTGCCCAAGTATATATAGTCATTGACATATTCTATATTGTTTCCTTGTATCACAATATGCCCTCTGTCAGAGTTAGTCATTATCTTCGTTTTGCTTGCATTCATTTCCAAACCAACTTTTGAGCTTTCATGATCAAGTGATATCATCATTTCCTCTAAGTCCCTAGAAGTTTCAGCCAATACGACTATGTCGTCAGCGAATCTGAGATGGTTTAGGTAACATCCGTTTATTTGTATGCCTTTGTTTGACCGGTCTAAATTTTGGAATATGTCTTCAAGTACCGCGATGAAAAGCTTTGGTGATAGGGGATCTCCTTGTCTGACTCCTCTTCCTATGTTTATTTCGTCACCTCTGTTTTCCAGCTTTACTCTGCTTGTACTATGCGTATAGATATATTTTAAGACATTGATATATTTTTTATCAATGTTTGAACGTTTCAGTGCATTCCAGATTGAACAGTGGCTGATGCTGTCAAACGCTTTACAATAGTCTATAAAATCCAGATACAGAGGCCTATTAAACTCTCGGTATTTTTCTATGATTTGTTCTAGGGTCTGTATGTGGTCTGTTGTACTGAATCCTGATCGGGAACCTGCTTGTTCCCTCGGTTGAAGTTTGTCAATATCTTGTGTTATTCTTTTTAGTACTATGGATGAAAACAGTTTGTATGTACTTGCTAGTAGGCTTATGGGTCTGTAGTTGCCTATATCTAAGGGGTTTCCTTTTTTGAAAAGTAGCGTTATATCAGATGTACACCATTGTTTTGGTACAGTTTCTGTATGCAATACCATATTAAAAAGTTGCGACAGGTGGTGAATTAAAATAGGTGCACCTATTTGAAGAAATTCATTACATAGTCCGTCTGGGCCGGGACTTTTTTCAGCTTTCAACCGCCTTATGTGATCGTAAACTTCTGAGTCTTCGATTGGTTTGATGCAATTAGTTCTAATTTCATCGTTTAATTTTATTTCGATTTCATTGTTATTTCTTTTCCGGTATAAATCTTCATAGAAGTTTGTAGCGTGACATATAACTTCTGCCCTTGATTTTGTTTTTTCTGACTTTTGTTCAAGTTCTTGTATCCATGTTTTGTGTATAATTAGTTCTTTGTTAGCTTTTTTAATACTTCTAAAATTCTTAATGTTTCGTGTGATAATTTCATGTCTATGGTTGCTGTAGTCTTTCCTGATTGATCTGTTGGTTTCTATACATACAAATAATACATCTACAACGTGATGTCTTAAGTTTACTACACCAATTCTCTGCTGCATAATACTTAGATCATTCTATCAAGCTGAGCAACAGATTTCTATGAAATTTTACTGAACTTGACTTAAAAACCAGAGAAAAGTGTCTGTTTAGGAGTAATTGTCTGCCGAAAAACTGCTTACTTTTAATATTACTTACTTTAACTGGGATTTTAGAGGCATATGCATAAAACGGGTATTTCACCATTAACTTTGCATGCTGAATGAAGCGAAATAATATCATGTGGATCCATTTTTTTAATACCAAACTAAGTTTAACATATTTTTTCGTGCAATAAAGATATTCTATTCTATAGAAAAATACAATTGCAACAAACACCCAACTAAAAAACATACCATTTTTATCCGCAGAGCTCGTGATTAAAGTGCGAATTACAAACTCAAGACCTAGGGATGTTCCGGAAAGTTCTTTACGAGTAGCACTTTGCACTTGTCGACTTGGTAACTTTCTCTAAAGAACTTGTCTCCGGGTTTAATATGTAAAATGTCAGAGAGGGCAGATTAGCAACATTATTTGACACAATGAAATTCCCTGTTAAGTTTCCTACCTTGATATAGTGATGGGAAACTTGAAGAAAGTTTTGAAGATTTAATTTAGTGAGTTCTCTAATGGGTTTTGTGAGATGTTTCCTGCTTCTTGTTCCTGCAATCTGCGTTGAGTTCAACTATGTGGTACAATGTTGCGGGGGTTTAGCGCGTTTTACGATGTAGTCTATAAACACGCTTGGTATCAACGTGGCGAGCATCTCATGAAATAAGAAGTGTCATATTATGTTGACGTTTACTTAGTTTTCTTTACGGTGTATATATTTGGATAAAAGTTTTGTTTTTGCTAGCCTAGTCTCTCCCGCTACAGAGAAGGGCCATCCCTTTCTCCTTCCACACGCGCAAGCTTACTTTTTCTCATTCCAATTTTGGTTTTTGTGAAATCTCCTTCTTGGTTAGCTGCGGACCTATCTTACGGTTTTTGTTTCCTACTGTAACTTTAAAGTCTTATTTTTTTTTTTTAAACCAAATATTTAAAAATATATTTCGCTTCCACAAATGTTTCTTATAAACTATTACATAATGGTGCAATATTACTTGGTAAATCGTTTGTGGGAGACTGGCATCTGCACTAGGAAATCCTGTAACACAGATTACCAGGCCCCCCAACAGAACTGTGATTATTAGTCGATTTTTGTAATAATTGTAATAATATATATTATTACAATTTTTATATTAAAGTATTATTAAATCCATATATTCTCAGATTATTATTAATTATTATTACATTATTAAATTTTTTATATTAAAGTATTTATTCTTAGATTATTATTATTTCTAACTTATTGAATTATCTTTTTAAAATTCATACGTACATATAGTTTTTACACGTTTTGACTCACTATCTTCATCATCTGATTCCCCATAAAACACCATTTTGAGATCTTTTCGTATAAAGTAGCTGCAAGGTCCCAAGCTCCATGCTTCAATAAATCGTTTCCATTCTAATTTTTGAATTAGGAACCCAAATAAAACATACAATAATCTAATCCACGTTTAGACGTTTACCCAAACCCGAATCATCGAATCAGCTCATTCCCTTCACTAAGACGTACTGACGTACGAAGACAAACGGTTGCCATTCTTCCATTGTTGCCGGTTTAAATGCTGAACAGCCTGTCAGCAACGTGGTATTATTGTGGTTTATTAGTTCAAATGGACGTATTGTTGCCATGTTTTGTTCTCTAGATTGGATAATTATGGTCGTTCTACACAATGGGGTTGTGAAGGTGGTTAAATTATTTAGTAGTGGATTTGGCTAAATGGTTTGTTGGGAGAGAAAAGTGGCTGGCTAATTGCGACTTTTCTGTCACTTTTTGAGATGATGGTAATTATTGTCTGAATAAAAATAAAGAGAGAAATTCTTCTTCCCTTGTGTCTGTGTAATATAATCTATACTAATATGTTTGTTTGTTTGCTTGTACCGAATAGGCTCCGAAACTACTGGACCGATTTAAAAAATTCTTTCACCAATGGAAAGCTACATTATTCCTGAGTGGCATTATCCCAAAAACGGGCTATTTTTTATCCTAAAAACGGGCCACGGTAACGAAGCCGCGGGGAACAGCTAGCTTATTATACAATGTGTCCGGACTCATAGCAATAAAACTTGAAGGCTGTAGATTATACTTAATTTTATCAATAAAAACACCACACATAATAATAATAATTACAATAATTTTTATTGCATTTCATAAAATTCGGCAAAAATGCGCAGAGGTTATTTTTTTAGGCAATTATAAAATTAAAACAAATTGGCTTAGAGCTGTGATTATTTTGTCAGTATGTAGAGCAACTCAAAGACTAACAAAAAACACATAAAATATTAATTTATATGTTAATCCCTAAAAATTTTGCAGATTTTTAGGAAATACAATAAAATCTTTTGAAATAAAAAAAAAATATCTTCTCTTTTGAAAGTTATGTGGTTTTTTTTCAAATGGCAGTTGGCGATTCTGACATACCCATTCCATTCCAACCCATTCCAACTTGTGAACGTTTTTTAAAAATTGATTAAAAAAAATTACAAATGAGGGCTGATATAGAGGGGCAGAGTGACCTTGAAATGTCACACTCGGAAATTCAAATATTTCAGTGTCGTTATTTGGCAACCGGAGATTGCCATCTTATCAAAAGGGTTTGTGACATTAGCGTTTATTTTTCACAGTGCGCAAAAACCTTTTGCATGTTTTTCATGGTGCAAAGTTTTTCCTTTTGGTAGTAGAGAAACCAGAAGTTGTTTATTCTAATAAATTACTAAAAGAATAAGTTTTGTTAAGTAAGTACCTATCGTCAATTTAGTCGAGAGACGTTCAATGCTAGAAAGCATAGCCACATCGTAAATTTATACCCCCGGTGTCTAAATTAACAAGAAAATTTAAAAAAAATATTAGTCCCCAACACCGATATCTTGCGCAAATACCCCGATTCCAACAGTAAAACGCCCATAACGGTTAATAAAATTCAAATGGCTGAACCGATGTTCATTAAACATAGCTAAGAACAAAAAAAAAACCTAAATTAAAATCGGATCAACCGTTTAGGAGCTATGAAGATAAACAAATACACAAACTCACAGCATACGTCAAACTTAAAACACGCGTCTTTTTCCGTCGTGGGTTAAAAATTTAATTTAATTATTTGACAAACTCGTCTTTATCCTAAAGACTGGCCAAACTTTGGCATTATAGTATGGTTTTCACGATCTTAACTTCAAATAAATTCAGAAACCGGGCCTTAGTCACATAATGGGTACCGATTTTTTTTATCCAATAGCTGAATAAAAAGAGAACCTATTTTTTTAGTAATCAGCAGACGGAAATCAATGTGATAAAATAGGTTGATAATATAATTTGTGTTGTTAGTTACAAGAAGTTTTCAATTAACTCAACAATTGACATTTAGATCAAGTTGTAGTAACTTTTAACACTGTAGGCTAAAATAGTTCTTGTCTGATATAGGTTTAACATTTAGTTTGAATCGCTCAATGAATCATTTCTAAGCCGATGAGGTTCCGTTCCAAGAAATTGTTATTTCAAACCCAAACTAAATTGTCGTTGATTTTGATTGATATTGAGTTACAGTTATTTCACGTTTATGAATAAATCCAAGGCTTTCGAATTTGTTATGTCATCCACCATCAGAAAATAAATCTTAAACATAAGAAAGTAAGAATATCCGAACTTCTAATCTCAGATATTTGTTATTCAAGGTGAAGCCATACATCTCTTAGTCCAGGAAACATTTCCATATGTACAAGTATTTGATAAATATTTCATGTCTTATTCAAATTTTTTTCGGCAAGTCGGTGTTCCTTGAGTCTAGACGTGATACATCAAAATGTTTTATATGCTTGTTTGTCAGATTTTTGGAGCCATTAATAAAGTAATGTTTTTTCTTCCTGGACACTGTTTCCTATTTTTCTTAGCCTGGACAAACATATTAATAAATATTGTTAGGGGGACCGGGCAGTCGTGCATACAGCAGTGTGCTTGAAATTAAAGTACTTGGCTTGGCTTGTACTTGGCTTGACATGACCTTCTCATGAATCTGTTGCCCTGGTAGCATCACAGCACTTTTTACGCGACTGCGAAGGAGGGTTATGTGTTTATTAGGGATTTTGGGCGCCTTATTGTGGGGGCCCAACCTATTTTTCTTTCAAACCCAAGTCGTCTAGGATTAAAATAAAGGGTTTTAAGAGGTGATCTGTTATTGGTCAGCCAGCTCGCGAATATTTGTATCCTCAGACTGCACAGCATGATTTTCTTAACGTTTAGGTCTTTTTAGTTCGCTTCTTAGGCAGTCAGTATTTTTGTTTTTTCGGATTACATATTTTTATTTAGAATATTCTAACTTTGCCCGTCTCGTAGGTATTGTGATTTTTTCGGGATAAAATAAAGCCTTCAAGTGATAGTGTTTTTATGTGAAAATTTTTTCGTAATCTTCTCTACTTTCTTAAATATACAAAAAAAAAACAATTTACCCTCATTTTCAACCCACTTCAAATAACAGTTTTTAGGGTTCCGTACCCAAAGGGTAAACACGAGACCCTATTACTGAGACTTCGCGGTTCGTCTGTCTGTTTGTCTGTCTGTCTGTATGTCTGTCTGTCTGTCTATCTATCTGTCTGTCTGTCTGTCACCAGGCCGTATCTCATGAACCGTGATAGCTACACAGTTGAAATTTTCACAGATGATGTATTTCTGTTGCCGCTATAACAACAAATACTAAAAACAGAATAAAATAAATATTTAAGTGGGGCTCCCATACAACAAACGTGATTTTTGTGCCGTTTTTGCGATAATGGTACGGAACCCTTAGTGCGCGAGTCCGACTCGCACTTGGCCGGTATTTAATTTAATCAAGATAAACTATTCGTCAGGTAGTTTTTAAGTTATCCTTAATAATGCCTATTTTCATGGTAATGCTAGGTACCAAAACTAAACAGAGAATAATAAAAACTTTTTAACAAAAAATTAAACCGCCTTCCAAACAAAACACTACAAAGCGAAAAATAACTTTATTCAAGGCATTTGGTGTCAAAAGAAAAAAAATTGGTACCAAAGACACCGACTTCCGAAAAGACGCTTTCGCTTTGTTTTGATTTGGCAGGCAGTTGAATTTTTTTGTTTTAATTTTTTTTAATATAAAGTTTAGATGGAGGGTCTTTTCCATATTAAAAAGGTTTTGCTGTGGCTACTGTGGGGGCTCAACATAAGCTGAAAATAAATAATAATTAATGATTCACCTAAAATATGAAACCAGTGTACCTACCGCAATACAATTTAGAGGAAATATTTATCTTCAAACTGGAATTCAAATATTATCCTCACCTAAGCAGAAAACCGATTTTTCACCAAAAGCTACTCCATTGTTCCAGAGAAGAAATCTCATTAGAACGCCATCAATCTTCTGTACAAAGTCATTCGCAAGTGTTGGAGCTGTTGTGATTGCATTTTCACGCCATTTTTCTTTGAAGACTGAATAGAAATTCGAATGTTATCGGCACAAGGTGTCTTAATATTAAGGATCGGGTGTATTGTTCGCAAAGTTTGTTAGATTTTGCGTACTTTCAAATTATGTGCTGCTCGTGACTTAAGAAACTGTACTTTTGTATCAGTGTAACGGTACCTATTAGTTGCACTGCACATGATTTAAAATCGATTATGTATAAATGTATTTGCGAACTTCAGGTGATACCCAACTTTTTGCTAAACAAGAACAACTTTGCAATATATTGAGTAGACATACGAAGTCTATAGTGTGACTGCCTTTTTACTCGACTGCAAGGAAAGGGTTATGTTTTTCGCGAGTATCTTGTATATTTATTTATTTGTATGTATGTTATATTCTTTATTACCTCATATCTTTCAAACCACTAAACGGATTTATATAATTAAGACATCGTTAAATACCTACGTCTTGACCGCCCAAGTGTTCTAGATAGGTGAAATTCAAAAAAAGCTGCTTGGCTTTTGGTCGCTATATTGTGCGGGTCCCATTTTTTTCCATCGGGTATCAAAATGAAGGGTTTTAAGAGGTGCTTACAAAAATGTTTAAAAGGAATTCGAAAAAAAATATGACTAAAAAGCTGTAAATAAAAAAGTTAATTTATAAATAAAAAATACAACTGCTTATGAAGAGAACTAAAAAGCTGTAAACAAGAAAAAATCACGCTGTGCAGTCGGAGAATCTGAGGGTCAGCCAGTTCGCTCGCGAATATGTATCCTCCGGCTGCACAGCTTTGTTTTTTCAGACAGAGAGCGACAACTGAATTTCCTTAGTAAAATTACATAATTCAAGGTTTGACTTTCGTCTATTTTCTCCTCCAATATTGGTCCAATTTAAAAGATATTCCATAAACTGAAAACCAAACATATATATTTATTCTATTCTTTTTTTGTAGGTAGTACTTATAAATAGAAAGCTTTTACACATTTTCAAGACTCGGAAATTTTATTCAATTTTATGTCATATTTTTTACTTCAATATATCGTGAGTTAAAAAAACGTGAATTAGTCCAAGAGCGAGCGAAGCGAGCTCGGGAGCATAGGGCACCTCGACACGGATAGGTTAGGTTCGAAGGAGATGACGGGAGCTGAAGTGAGTGAGCAAAATGAGCTAACTCATCTCCCGTCATCTCCTTCATGTTAGGTTACTTTAGACCCTGCAGACAGAAATAGGAGACCCGCGCAGCGGGGCTCCGTCGACTTGGTTGCTTAAATAGTAATAGTAAAAACTTTAACCATGGATATCTCCATAACCATGGTGTTTCGTGGGGTGGGGATGGTACAGTGGTGTAGCCCCTTTACCCCTCTTTCCCTCCCCCTTCGCGCCCCTTATAGGCTATAGGTTTGCGAAAAGGTAGTTTATCTTGATATCCTCTGCTTAATCCTTTGGTGAAAGCAGACGTAATGTTATGTAATGCCAATCTAAGCCTAGCAGAAAAACCCTAGCGCCAGTTTTCTAACAATCCTCCTCCGATTGTTAGACATTTTACTTTGATCAAGGTTACGCCCACGGGAGGTTAACCGACCAGATTTCTCTTACACCTTTAATGATCTATATAAAGGAGTTTATAGATTATTATTAGATCGATAACAACGTCGGCTTACACGAAGCAGCTAAACTGAAAAAATACGATTATCTGAGTTTTTAATATGATTCAGAGTTCGCTTTTATTTTCAGTTTATTTTATTATCTCCTGCGTATAATACATGAATTTGTTATTTCTAGATTAGTGTTTGCTAGCAACCTCGCCCATGTTGACTCGCCATGACTATCAACGGATACCTAATACCGGGATAGCTGAGGCTCTAGACTTGTCACTTGGCATTCGATGTCAGCGAAAGCGATAGTCGAAATTTTAAAATGTAGGGATTGATCACGTGATTTTGCGATATCGCTTGTCAATCCCATACAATTTTGCTGTTTTGACAGTCGCTCGACGATAGGAAGTCACTTGTCTAGGCCCTCAGACTTTGCTATCGTAATACGATTTTTTTATTTCTTGATTAGAATACTACCGACTATTTTTAGGCGTTAAAATTATATCAAGGTATACTGGATAAAAAGTACCTGTATTATTATGTCTAGAAGCTCTAGTCTAGATAGAATGTTATTCTGTCAGCGAAGTCGAAATGTCAAAATGCAAGGTGAGGGAGCAAGAAGTCAAGTGACATATTTCGATAACGCTTTTTTCCCATTATATTTAAGTCTATTTTTCAATCGCTGTCGCAACGCTTTTGTTGATTGTATACCATTTTTCTAGAGCCTTTAAACAACATCAATAATGTATAAATTTTACATCACCATCTTCCTGCCCTTATCCCATCTTACTTGGGGTCGGCGCAACACGTTTTCTTCTTCCATACCGTCCTGTCCCCTGGCATGCTATCACTGACTCCCTTTTCTTTCATATCTCTCCCCACACAGTCCATCCATCTTTTCGTTGGCCTTCCTCTCCCTCTTCATCCATCCACATTTATATTCATAACTCTATTAGTAACATGCGTTTCATCCCACCTCATCACATGAACATACCAGGACAAATCGTTTCCTTGTACTATCGAAATTTCACGTAGTCAAACCCAAACATTTAGGCATTTCAACAATTGGCAATTGTTGCCTTTGTCTTACTCTATGTTAGACTTTAATACTATGTAATAAGACTCGAATTCATTTATTTTCATTTGTATTGCTTGAGATTTCTAAAAGCTAAGTTCTGAGAACTCTTACACGAGTTGCTGAATATAATCACTGGAAAACTTTATGTTTATTACTACGTTAAAATTTACATATATATGGAGTCTCTTTATTTTCTCGTGAAGTCTTTACCGTCTAATGTTACCATTTCTGGTGAAATACTTGATTTAAGTACTGTAAACGTGTGAACACGAAGTCTCCATTGTACTCTTTGTGAGTACTAGTAAAATGACTATGGTTTCTGTATTGAGAATTTGAACTCAAATTCTACTTTAATGCCAATTTTTGACAAGTTCTCCACTTCGAATTCCTTATTCAGCAATCAGTATAAATTTTAGTAATCCTAAAATTCTAGATATGGGAGAGAGTAATGAAAATGAGAGTAACATTTTTTCAAACTTTTTTATATTAGTTTATATTTTATATATGTTTTTTTTTAAATAATTGTTTTTTTTTGTTGTTTGTTAAATACCAATAATTCCTGAATATCTTTTAATTGGAGCATGTTGTTTTAGCCTATAAGTAATTGTTTCACTTTTAAAATTAATATCATGAAAGTATAACTTTGAAAAGTTTTGTGTGAACAATTGTTGGCTAAACTTAAATAAATAAATAAATGAGTGAACATCGCTATTCTACTGCCTTTAAAATCTTTCGGTAGGTAATTTGATGGATTGGATGTAGGTTAATATACTGCGATTTAAGGCGTAAATATTCCCTAATGTTCCTAATGGTAGTTGTTTAACAAATAATGTACAATGAATCAATAAAAAATATATATGTTTTTCAAACCTTTAACCAAGCCACTAAGGTTTACTAAGGAGTATACTTTAGAAAATAACCATTTTACGGCACCAAAGTGGTGGAAGGCCTTTAACGGCTAAATAGATCTGGAAGAAACTTGGCTCTATGGTGGACCATGACCTGGATCAGAATATAGGATTGTACACTTGTTTTTGTGAATGTTTGTTCTGTACACATTTTGTGGTGTACAATAAAGTATATAATAAATAAATAGGATATTTTATCCCGGTATTAGGTTCCTGTGGAACAATTTGCGATCAGCATGCGGGCAAAGCCACTGGAAAAAGCTAGTTTCTATAAAGTAATAGAAGGCACAGTTCGGTAATGAAATGATTAATCTAGTTCTATAGTGATTAATCTACTAACTAATCCGGATTTATCCGAAACCTTCCGAGTACGTTGACAATGGGCGTACATTTAGAGAAAATCAAGGGAACGGATTACTAATTGCTCAAATTCACGTTATTCAACGTATGAAAGGAACTCATTTGAAAATGGCTGAATTTCAGCAGGAGAATTTCCGTATTGTCGGCATAGTCAAATTGTATTTATATCTTAATATATGAATAGTTTACATTAACATTTGGTGTTATTCAAAATTATAATAATTAATTTCTCGTTTGACATTGTAATCGCCTTTGAAATAATGTAAATGCGTGCCCTTCGGCGTTCAAGTTTCAATAAACAAACCCCCAGACTTCTAAAAGCATTAAAGATCTTAAAATTAAATCAACAGAAGATCTTTGGGGGCTATTTTATAAAAGTCTGTAAACCAATCATTGAAACTATTGCGCCCTATTTAGCTTACATAATTAACACTAGTGTCGATCAAGGACTTTTTCCGGACCTCATGAAACACAGTAAAGTAATTCCATTATTTAAATCCGGAGATAGCAAAATAATTATCAGTGTCAATTCTGCCGGTTCTCAGTAACATTACTCTCCTCTCGAAGACTTCTTCGAAAAGTTAATGCTCAACCAATTTTTGCCTCATTTTAACAAACATTCCATCTTTCATGACCAACAGTACGGTTTCACCGAAGGACGTTGCACAACTGACGCCGGTGTCACCCTAATAAAGAACATCTTTAACGCCTGGGAGCAAGTACAAGACGCCAATAAAATCTTTTGCGACCTATCGAACTATTTTTGAATATCGAGCACTATGGAATTAGACATACGGCCCTTGAGTTACTAAGATCATATGAAAGCCAGACAAGTTAAAGTTCAGGCAAATGGCGTAAACTCGCTAGGGTCTGTAATAACAATGGGCGTCCCTCAAGGATGTCGATATTGGGTCCATTCCTCTTTTTAGTTTACATAAAATATTTGCCCCAATTACTACAAAATCAACCGAAGATGGTGTTACTTGCTGATGACACATCTTTGATTTTTTAAATAGATCGGCGATCACAAAATCTTGATCTTGATAATGCGAATAACTCTATTCATTAGGTCCAAAATAAGTTCACGGCAAACAATTTGGTATCTAATAATTAAAAAAAAACTACATGTATTAGTTTCACATTACCAAATATTAGAAGTAGCAAATGTGACATCATTTTGAATGGAGAAAACTGAACTTGATAAATTAATAAATTTTCCTCGAAATCATTCCAGACGACAACAAATTACAATGGGGTCCTCACATAACATATCTTGCGGGTCGGCTAAGCTCAGCCGCTTATGCTGTTAGAATGATAAGACACATAGCAGATGTAAAAACGCGCGTTTGGTCTGTTTTAGTTACTTTCACAGCATTATGGCATATTCTGCTGTGGGGTCAACTGTATGATATTGAATACATATTTATATTACAAAAGAGAGCTGTCAGAGCCATATATAAGTTAAGTCACCGAGTATCCCTTAGGGAACTATTACAAAAAGATGAATATTATGACAGTTTCTTGCCAATACATTTATGAAAATATTATGTATTTTAGGCAAAGTATACATCTTTTTAGTAAAATTAGTGATAGACACAATTTTGATACTACAAATAAAAATAAGTTAGATCAATCATCTTATAGATTAGCTAACACACATATTTCATGGAGTACTGTGTTAAATTCTATAACAAAATACCTTGTGATATATTAAAACTAATGAAATAAAATTTAAAACTTTCGTTAAAAAACACACGTAAACTAGCATATTACAAATTAGATGATTATATCCAAGATAAGAATGCTTGAAAACATCGGTCCTGCTCCATTTGGCAATTTTTAGTGTAGACAGTTTTTTTTTTTAATTTATATACGTTTTCATAGCTATTATATTCCTTTTTTTTGTTTTAGGAAAACTTACTCACTGTTCCGTTGTTGTAGAATTATGTGCGCTGAGCACAAATTTCTTCTCTCACAGCTCTGGATCTAGACAAAGTGTCATTTTATAAGTGATGGTGATGGTCGAAATGCCAAAATGTAAGGGCTTGATTAACTTGCAATGTATGTATGTATGTGCGGGGCAAATCGTGCAACTGTTTTTTTAAAGCAGTTACCTCAACCAATTAATATGAAATTTTGCGTTCACGTTTGGTTTGGGTGACAATGCACGGTAAACTAAAAAGCTTGATTAAAAAAGTTTTTTTGATTGGAAAAATATATTCTAATCGCTATAGCCACGTTTTCTTTTATAGAATGTCATTTGTCAATAGTCTCTAGTCAGAATTGTCACGGGCCGTCAATTTCTATGACTAAATGGTTAAATCAATAAAAATCGCTTAGTTTTTATGGAAAGTTTTGACAATACCCTCTATAGCAGTAGCCACCGAAACATATCGGTACTCTGTGCCCAAACCCAAAACCGCCTAGAAAAACAGTCACTTAATCATTTCAACTATAAAATCCATTCATCATCAACCACGTAGAAAAACTTTATGAGCCAACCCAAATGCTCACAATGAGCGGTGAACCTAGTGCCCTAAAACGAGGAGGGACGGTAAACATGTCATGTTTAGAATTATTTATAATATGGTCGAGTGCCAAGCCTGGGCCGCAATGGCGGGGGCTCAAAACTGTTTCGCGATAGATTATAAGGGAAAATAACTCTACTGGCTATGTTGTTTTGGATTTTAAAGTGATGTTTTAGTTAATTTTGGAATAACTTTGGTGATTGGTGAATTGTGGATATACTAATAGTCCAATACTTAAATCTTAAGGGCCTTCCACCGCTTAAGTGACGTAAATGGATACTTTCTAAAACATAGTCCTTAGTAACGGCTACGTTAAAAAGTTTGAAAAAAATATATATTTATTATTGATTCATGTACATTATTTTTGTCAAACGTGTAGTTTTCTTTAGAAAATAATTAATAACACGATATCTTTTCGCTACTTTTGGATACTCCTCCAAAACGACTTGGATGTTTAAAAATATATTTACACAGAAAAATTGATGGCTAGAATTTATTAATAACTGAAATAGCATATGTAAATCAAAGAATATTTTGCAAACAAAACTGTCAAAAAGGAGGTTCAATATTGATATTCTGGCTCCGAGTGGGCGCACGGCCAGTACTGCGTTAACATTGGGGAGTTTATAAGCCTTAAAAAAAAAAAAAACATAAAAAAAACAACAACAACAACACAAACAACACCAACAACATAAATAGAGCATATGGTATGATAAATGATTTTATTTCTGTAAGTTGGTTTGTACAAACGCTTTTACATGTCGATCATATTTTTTTTAAACTAGATGAGGTCGGCTTTTCCTGTCTGACTACTCTGAGAAGAAAGGCCGAAAAAAACTTAGAGATCACAGTCTCTTTAAAAGTCCAGATAAGATCTCGGTTATAGATCATGTGAAGACCATGTAGACTGATGTCTGAAATGGTCTTTTGAGTAAAGAACCAGTCAGATTGAGTGGACCTGTCCAGTCAGTGCACGCATTTGTCAATAACCGAGCAGCGCAACTCAGAATTTAAGGAGCTCAACGATTCGATGTACAATACCAAAGAAAGGACATTCGGGTAGGCCGCATAAACTACTCAAACTGCCAGACCATGATTAAAAACTAAGATAAACTAAAATTAAAAACAAAAAAAGGAATAAAGAATGATTCACATAGTCTTCACATTCACAATAATTAAAATAAAATAATACTTTAATAAGTAAATATTCTTGTCATTGCAAGAAAACCAAAAACAAATTTCACGGTGCAAAATTTAATAAATCAGAGTTAATTGGAGCAGCTCAATGCCAAGCCTTTTTGTCCTCAACGTAATCTTTAATGGAATAAAACGCTTTCTGGCACAACTTACGTTTAATGAATGATTTGAATTTATTAACACTTAGATCTTGTACGTGGCTTGGAAGCTCATTATAAAAGCGTACACATTGACATCTAAATGAGCCACCTATTTCCTTGAGCCTTGTTGTGATATCATGATCTGAGTAGTTTCATATTAGTGGTATAAACTCGCACTATCCATTAAGTATTTTATCATTTTAAGGACTCTTAAACCAACAAAAAATATAACTATTGCAGAAATAAATATATTGATTTTAATGTTGTACTAAGCCATGCGCAAGTGCAAGCAATAAATTGACAAACTGTTGTAGCAATCAAATGAACGGTATGGCAGCGCATAAAATACAAACAAACAAACATTGAATTTATATATTAGAAGATGAGACGGATTTGCTTCACGTAGAAATTTTGTAATTAAAAATCGTTACACCATACAAACAAAAACGCCTATAAATTTAAATAGACATCGCACAACAACAGACACGACAAAAAGGAAAAACAAAATGAAAAAGGTATTCCCAAGGGCACAAAAATCTCTTGTTGCCCGAACCGTAGCAATAAAAAAGCCTAGCACAATTGGCAAAGAATGAAAATTGTCTCATCCCGTTTCGTTATTGAATATTAAATCTATTTTAATTACCTAAATTAGTCGTATCAACACTATCGCAAAAGTGAAAGACGCACGCGATTCAAACAGTAAATCGCCCATAACTTTAGAACGCCTGTATCGATATCAAAATCGGTTAATCTTTGTAGGAGCTATGATGCCACAAACAGATACACAAACACACAGGAGTACACAAGTCAAACTTATAACTCCCCTGTTTTCCCGTCGGGGGTTAAACATGAAAAACAAAATAAGAAAAGGTTCCTAAGGGAACAAAAATCTCTTGGTTTCCAAGCAGTAAAAAACCTTAACAAATCCGAGAAAAAATCCCTGCACAATTAGCAAGGAATGATAATTGTCTCATCACAACCACGTTCTTTGGACTAATTGCAAACGTCTAATGAAACTGCATGGTTTGTTTCCACCCAACTTCCCCTGCTATTGTCTTACGACTCTCTTTCTCGCTTGTGTGTTTTGCTATTTCTGTCTCGTGTGTCATCAGCTGTTTTAAACGTTTTCATTGAATTTCAATTTGTTTAGCTCTTTTGAGGCGTTATTTTAAGGGGTGTTAGCGGTTCTGGCTTTTTCATTTGTACAGGTCTTAGTTTGTTTTGACATTTTAGAAACTTGTTATTTTAGTACGGCTCATTTTCTGGATGGCATTTATATAAATCATCAGCATCTAAATTTGTCCCACCAAATACAGCAGTTAATACTGCTGTATTTGGTGGGACTAATTTTGATCAGCCAATCGTTAATCGCAGGCAGGCAGATGGTGCAAACTTGGTCAGATACTGCCAAGACAAATATGAGAAGGAGACAGGAGAAGCGTTCGCCTAGCAGTGGGACACAAATTACGCTGTGAAAATCGCATTACTTGTGTTTAATTTGTGACGGGTCCTTTTTTACTTTCCTAAAAACGGGTCGCTACTTGGAAGTAACTTAATGAAAATATTTAAATAATATTCTCTGCAACTTATAACCAATTTTCTGTAACTACAACGCCACAGAAAATAAACTGAGACTATCTAATTTCAGAAAACCAACACTTCATTCCCTCAGTTGAGGATAATCCGCACAAGTGCGTGTTTATGTATAGGTCACACTTTTCCGCTATGAAGCGGGTGGCAATAATCCATAAGAACTCACATACATAGCCTTGGCCTATCTTAACAAAACATCGCTGTATCCCATTTCCCCCAGTTCACCCTCTTATGTTGCAAAATAAGTTGTCACGTTGTTTTTCTTAACAAAGCTTACCTTCCGTTTTGTTTAGGTATTGGGCTTTTAAAGTCAGTTCATAATTTAAAATGAAAGTGATTTGTTTTTATTTATTATTTATTTATTTGGGAAAACAACATTTCCACCCGGCGACATTTACCACATAATATTAAAAAAAAATACAAATTGAATACTATAAAGCTATAATTTCATAAATATAATTAGTGATATTATTTTTAATATTTCTTAAACATAATTAATTAAAAACATTTAAAAATATATGTAAAAAGTACGGATCCACCTAATGTCGGGAGCATGGTTCAAGCTACCGGTGGGCTCCAGAGACACAATTCTAACAATGTGAGTCATATTTAAATACTGCTTTCTGTATCTTTTAGTATGTATATTTCTCTAAATAGAATAAGAACAATATTTTAGAAATGTGATATTAGGTATCAAAGTTGAAAGTCTAAATATTATGACGCAACGATGCGTCGTGCCTGTTTGCGGAAGACTTAAAGCAGCTTTCATTTTTAAAATAACTTACCATTTAAATACCTAATGATAAAAAATGGAAGCATACATTCTCGTTCGCTAGGAACGTTTTAGTAAGAAAAATAAAACCTTTTGAAGCAAAAAAGAGATGTTATCTGTTCCTTGCCTCATTAGGCAAAAAAAACTACAAAAGAAAATAACTGAGAACGAATGCACGTATCCTATAAATTATGTATATTTGTTCGTAACTTCAGAGGAAAAATATGTATGTAATTATGGAGAAGAATGCAAAAGGAATCTTATTTTTGAAAGATAAAAGTTGTTTTTTCCCAGTAAGTATTACAATGTAAGTCCGAATTTCACTAATGGAAATAAACACATCCACGCTAGAGTTTTTTTTTTGATTTTTCTTCTGAGTTGTCCAACAATGGAAATGATGACACTGACAGGTTTTGAACGTAGTTTAATTTTGTTGATGGTGTTTAGGGTACTTTTGCACCACAGATGTGCGAAGCAGCGAGGCGGCACGAGGATCAGTAGCGAAGCTGTCATCATCATCAGCGTATGGAAGTTTACTGCTGGATATAGGCCTCTCCAATTGCACGCCATTTTTTTTTTTTAAGCAGCTCTCATTCAGCTGCTTCCAGCCACCCTGCGTAGATCGTTGATGCACCTAGCCTCCGCCTAGCGGCGTTGTGAACATGTATAAATTACTAGATCTGCCAGTGGCTTCACCCGCGTGAAATTCTCCAACAAACCGTACATTTTTTCGGGATAAAAAGTAGCCTATGTGCTATTCCAGAATATACTATCTCTGTGCCAAATTTCGTCAGGCTTTCAGGTGTGATTGAGTAAGAAACATACATTCAAACTTTCGCATTTATAATATAAGAACGCTGAGCGAAGTTGCGATGTGGCGCGAAGATGTGTAGCGGATTCTTTGTTGTACTAATAACAACTTGATGGCTGTACGGACACTACCCTCGCACGAAAACCTCGCCCGCATCTCTCGCACACTTCCGTCGCTTTTTGTACCTAAATTTACCTAGCTCTGCAAACCCTTTTTCACCAGAGTTGCGCGAAGCGTGGCTAAGTGATCCTATTGGTGAATATACTATTCCTTGAGCACTGTCTCGGTAGGTATCTCACACACACATCTTGTAAACATCTTACCTTTAAATCTTACTTGAAGTCAGGTGTCAATCCGTTGAATGACGGTTCGCTCCAAGCTCGCTTCCAGAACGGCAGTTTCATTTATAAAATTTTCCTTAAGGAAATTAAACACTTCCTGGTAATAATTTAAGGTACATTCACTCGTCAGTAAAAACGATGTTATGACAGTTTTCAGCTGAAATCATATTTTGCCCGTTTTACTAGGAATTTGCGTGAACTTTGGGATACAATTCGAATAACGTTGAAAGTTAGTTTGAGCGTTATCTCATGTCAAGTTCTCGGAATATTGCTGAAATATTTTGTGAAAGTTAAGATATAAGGTTTATAAAATGAAAAATCATTTTAACTAGAAAGATGGAAACATAACACGATCAACGGTATCTTTTTTGACTTCGATGGGGAAGAGAATAATTTGAATACTTATATTTATACTTCAGTGAAATTATTCAGTAGGATATTAAAGAATGTTAATTTTACAATAAATATGGTAGGCACACTCCTTCAAAACATTGTCTGACCAAAACCTGACTTAAAATCAGTTCACCATAATTAATTTCAACCTGTGCAGTGCTGGACATAGGCGTTCACCGAGCGTCACCACCTGATTATTTTTTGTAAAATTTTCAAATCATGCACGAAACTAAACATGGAATCATACATAGGAACGATATTATTGCCATCTAGAATACAACTTCCCTTTTATAAGATCCAGCTAATTCTTCTACCAAAACAATAAATAACACACATAAAATATATTCCCATTGTTTACCGCGACAAAAAGTCATTAAGAAGCACGAAGGAAGAGGGAAAATATTCCGCACAAGAGAAAGTATCAGCCATTTAAATGGTTGCAAAACAGTAGGTACTGCAATTAATTACTAGTTTTTTTTCCTCTAGAGTAATTCTCGGCTGTTTTATAGAACATACTGGGAAGCTTTATTGTGCTATCAAGCATGATTTACTAGTCTGTAAAGCTAGGATGAAAATATTGGTAAAATATACCCGTATGTGGGTCACAGGATTTTTTTATAGATGTTTAGTAATTAGCATTTTATAGGGAAAACTGCGAGTAATAGAGTGATGAAAAGTTTGTTTATTCTTGGATTTCCTGTCGTTTGTTTTGATTAATATTTTTCTGTAAATCCGATACGGTTTTCCGTCTAAAAAATTTGCTAATATAAATGCAAACCTGCATCCCTTATATTGTACATGTTTTTTTTTTAAATTAGTTTAAACAATAGCGTACCATTTCTAAACAAAAGCATCCCCTGAGTGCGTCCAAGAACTCTTCTCCAGCACTTCATCCCTACAGCCCTCACAATTTTTGTCGCGAATTCTGGCGTAAATATCCACTTTTTAACCGGCTTTGCAAAAAGGAGGAGGTTTTCAATTCGACTGTATTCTTTTATTTTTAGGGTTCCGTACCCAAAGGGTAAAAACGGGACCCTATTACTAAGACTTCGCGATCCGTCTGTCTGTCTGTCTGTCTGTCTGTCTGTCCGTCTGTCTCCAGGCTGTATCTCATGAACCGTGATAGCTAGACAGTTGAAATTTTCACAGATGATGTATTTCTGTTGCCGCTATAACAACAAATACTAAAAACAGTATAAAGTAAATATTAAAGGGGGGCTCCCATACAGCAAACGTGATATTTTTGCCGTTTTTAACTCAATATTAATAACGGCAACAGGTAGACGCTTGAAATATTCACAGAATGTTTAGTTGTATATTTACTTCAAAAAATAATAATTAAAATATTAAAATAAAATAAATTAAGGGGGGCTCCCATACAACAAACGTGATTTTTATGCAGTGTTTTGCGATAATGGTACGGAACCCTTCGTGTGCGAGTCCGACTCGCACTTGGCCGGTTTTTTATTCAAAAGCTGGTGCTTGTCATGTGGTCCCATTTAATAAAGATCTGATGAAAAACTTTGGAGATATACATCAGAACTCTTTAATAAATGACGGCAAATCGCTCGGGATAGCTGCAATCGCATGTCTGTTTATTGTTCACAACAGTTCATAACATAACATCATACTGGTACGCTCTAAAGGGGTACGCAGGTGTGAACAGTTCACCCTGGTATACTCTCATTCCACCGGTTTTGTTTATGTAAGTTTCATGTTATTGAGTGAATCTATGCTGGCTTCACTTTGGGCATTATTGGTACCTAACCTATAGAACTGGTATTTTATGTACCACAACTAAAAAGGGTAAATTAAAAAACTTTTTTTCAAAAATTACAACCGACTTCCAAACAAAAACACTACAAAGTAAAAAATAACTTCAATTTCGGCAGTCAGTGTCAAAAAACGAAGAAAAGAAAACAGCTAAAGTTATTTGTTTCTTTTCTTAGTGCTCAATTTTGCTACTAGAACTAAAAGTTTATTCTGAGCGTTGCCTGTCCCAAAATGAATAAATTTAAGGATATACTTAAGTATATACCATTTTAGATCTAAAGGTCGCAACTAAATAATAATAATACATAATTAATTGCACCCAATATTAGTCACTAAAACGAATAAGTTTTTGGACACAGCACGAAAAAAAACGGAATTGCCATACCCCTTCTATCCTTTGCCTATACATCATCCACTGCCAGTCATAAAAGTCACTAAAAGGTGGAGGATATATGTCACTCCACATTTTAGGGTCGCCAGTGCATGTAAAATTATGAATATTGGATTTATATTAGCTTCACAGATATATTCAAGTCATATACATCTGTCCCTTACACACTCAAAGTAACCTTACTCTAAGAGCCTATGGACACCGCCCAGGAAGTTAATGTACATGCACTATCTACTTCCTTCCTACTTTTTCATCCACTCACGAGGCCGAACACATAGAAAATCATATCAGACATATAATCACCACCAGCCACTAACAACTTATGGACTGATATAGGACTAAAATAAAAAAAAAATGTTTTTTTTTTCAAATAATTCTTATATAAAGAAGTTTCGTAAGCTGACGCACACAGGCGGATTTTTCTTAATAAATTGGACAAACCCTTTTTATTGTTTAAAACGTTCGAAAAGTCGTAGGAATTTATGAAAAATTCTCACGTATCACTTCTATTCTTTTGATTATTAATTTATTTAAGGATCTATATTGTAAAGTTTTTATCACAGAAGATGAACCTAAAAATAAAGGAAAAATCTATACTAATATACTAATACTAATAATATTATAAAGAGGAAAGATTTTTTTGTTTGTTTGTTTGTTTGTTTGTTTGTTTGTTTGTACCGAATAGGCTCCGAAACTACTGGACCGATTTAAAAAAATCTTTCACCAATAGAAAGCTACGTTATTCCTGAGTAACATAGGCTATTTTTTAATCCCGAAAACGGGTCCTGTGGGGTGGCCCACGGGAGCGAAGCCGCGGGCAACTGCTCGTATAATATAAAAATATTATTATAATATTCAATTAGCTAACAAAAATGGAAATAGTAGATAGTAGCAACTGCAACTAACACAGATGTTAAGCTATGACGTGTCACTTCATTGTATCTATACTAATACTAATACTAATCTATACTAATATTATAAAGAGGAAAGATTTTTTTGTTTGTTTGTTTGTTTGTTTGTACCGAATAGGCTCCGAAACTACTGGACCGATTTAAAAAATTCTTTCACCAATAGAAAGCTACGTTATTCCTGAGTAACATAGGCAATTTTTTTATCCCGAGAACGGGTCCTGTGGGGTGGCCCACGGGAGCGAAGCCGCGAGGAACAGCTAGTAATATTATAAAGAGGAAAGATTTGTTTGTTTGTTTGTACCGAATAGGCTCCGAAACTACTGGACCGATTTAAAAAATTCTTTCACCAATAGAAAGCTACGTTATTCCTGAGTAACATAGGCTATTTTTTTATCCCGAAAACGGGTCCTTTCGGGTGGCCCACGGGAGCGAAGCCGCGGGCAACAGCTCGTTATTTATAAAGCAGTCTGATTCTAATGAATTTGTAACTTTTTATCTTAATGACATCTATTTTTACGTAAAACTTAGAAAAAAATAAATAAAAAAAAACAATTTTAAATACATAGAAACATTCCTTCAGGTTCACAATCCACGATTAAAGATTCTCCAAACACTTTTAAAACTTGACAGTACTTTTTTTAAAACCTCGATTTTAAACTTTGTATTAAAAAGTAACAATTAAAACATGCTTTAAAAATATTATACATACTGAAATTGGATTAAAGAAATCCTTAAGATTCGAAAAATAAAGTCGTGTGAGTGTTAAGGCTAACTTCATAATTTGAGTTTTGTCCGCGAATATGGGTAAATCCGCCTGTGTGTGACGTTTGGAATTGATCAGTCGGCCTTTTCTCAAAAACCTCGTAGTGAAAATCGAAGTGAAGTTACTTGTCAATCTAGGACACACTGGGGATTGATAGCTCATTTCAAACTCACTTTACCTAATCATCATCAGCCTTTTATATGTTCCCACTGCTGGGATACAGACCTCCTCTCTGTAAGAGAGGGGATGGGCCATAATCCACCACGCGGGCCTAGTGCGGGTTGGTGAATGTCACATTTCTTCAAAGCTTTGGTTCTAGGACTTGCCGATTTCCTTACGATGTTGCCTTCTCCGATTTTAGAGCAGTGGTGGTGAAATTATTTACACAAAGGAAAACGCCTGCATGAGTTGAACCCAGGCTGCCTGCCTTTATTTATTTTTTTTTTGGTTGAAAAATCATCCAATGACTTCTCCCGCTCTGGGTGAGGCGGGAGGGCGTGTCAGACTTTTACTGACTAAAACCCACCCGTGTTCCTTTAGTTGCTTAAGCCAGGGCCGCGGTAACTCTTTTTCAAATTTATGCAGCCTGGGCTTACTTTACCTAAAGTGCCCTGCAGCGTCTTCTAGTACGCGGTCGCCACTCCAAAACTTTTCGGCCCCATCGATGGAAACCATCCGTTCTGTGAGCAACGTGCCCTGCCCACTGCCCTGGAGGCTTTTGCTTTTATAATTATTGTAAGCCTTGTATGGTCTAGTAAGTGTAAACTTCTCTTTTAATATTGGGTATATTGTCATGAATACAAGTTTACGGTTTTATACTGAAAAGCACGGTGACATTTCTGTATCGCTAAGTAACTCCCATTCATTTTGAACTCTTTGGAAAATCGTTGGCGCAGATAGAATGTCTAAATATTTAGGTCCTAAGTTAGTATCATTGGCCTTAGTTCAGTCAACTGTACAATATTGTAGGTTTCATCATTTTATATTTTTTTTGTCGTGATGTGACATTCAAAAAGGTTCAGGTTTCCTGGAATTTGGGCTAAAATTTGTGAAATAACCAAAAAAATATTGATGGCACAAAAATGTTCGTAAAATACATTTTTGTTACATAACTTTCATACAATATTGGTTCTTTCTTCTATTTTTGCTATAAATTCTTGGTAAAAGCCAACCTATTTGTAAATTTCTCTATACCAAAAATATTTGTATATTTTTGTTCAAAAGGTGGTGGTTTCATCTCATTATTGGATACTGGGTAATGTTATCAATCATGTCAAAATGCCAAAAAGATTGAACTCAAAAGCTTACTAAGACATGAAATAAATGGAAATAGTAAATCAGAATATTATTCTGATTTATAGTTGAAACTGAGTTGTTACAGAACCTGGCAGTAAATATCTTACATCAAGTGGTAAAAATAGTTTGTCACGCAAGTATAAGTGATAGCAAAAAAAATGCTCTCTACAAATGACCTGAAGGCCAAAGGATGTTTCCTAGATAGAAAAATAATAATTATATTTAGTCCATCCTTAGTCCGTTAGTGAGAGTATCAAATAATATTAGAGACGTATTTTATTCTTTATCGAATCAATAAAAAAATACAAAGATAAAGTGCAACAAATTCAGGAGTGGGCGCTTGTGACGTCACTTGTCATTATAAAGTGTACCAACGCGTGACGTCAAACGATATTATAATGCACTGTATCGTCGTCACTTTTTGTTTACGTGTCAAATATTTTTTATTAATCTAACTGGAGAAAAAGGACATCAGTTCCCTGTTCTTGTAAATATCATATCATCTCATATTCTGAAGAGTGAAAATTAGAGGTATTTTGACTGATTGCGACACTGATGCCAATGCAAAGTTTCCTGAAAAATACAATATTATTCCTCAGATATTTATATCGAAAAAAAAAAAAAAAAAATTGTTTATTCTGCACAAACTAAACGCACGATACAAAATACGAAGACGAAGATGATTTATTCTATATTTGCAACCACAAACTTATAAATCTTGATACTTCCCTAGGTTTTATGGGAATATAAAAACCAGTCCCGCCTAAATTTTTTTGGGGCACAACCCAAAGATTATTATCTAGAAAAATATGAAAAAGTGTATGTCAAATATATAGTTTGACAACGTTTTATACTTCTGGCGTTAAAAACTAGGAAAAAAAGGTATATAGTTACGTAAATTACCTACATAAAAAACGGACATACAAATAAATACATGTATGTAAATGAAAATTACTTACATGACATAAAATACCAGTAATACGGTCTGACATCCATTTTGGGAAAAAGGTTAAAACCACACAAAACTTCGCGTAGGCCGTTGTAGAAAATCAACGTCATCCCAAGTTATTCTCATAGAAAAAATAAACGCCTAAAGTTAATAATTTACTTAACACAAAATTTCGTTCAAATCTAACACGCTAAGTAAACAGATAATTGATAAGGAAACTGCTTACACTCGGAAAAATAAGCGCCAAAGATACACTTCGTTGCCGAAGTATCTACCAAACTTCACTGCGAAAAAATCGAACGCCAAAGATTTATTTTTAAGCAAAAAATCCGGGAGGCACGTTTCTTAATCTTTGGTAATTAGCGAGAAAAATTTTCATCCAACTTTCCGGTCCGTTGAAAAGTATTAATCAAAATGCCGAACGATCTGAAACGTAGTAAATCAACATAAGCGAAAAATCTTTAATGAGAAGCAACGAAGGCAAAATTATCGGGACCCCGGGCCTCGCCACGCGGCCCGAATACCTAAACCTTAATTATGCCTTTTTTAACAGTGATTCATTAAATCACCTTTAGAAGGTGACACGTGTTTCAAGGCAGGAAAGTTGTTTTTAACGTTTTTCTTTCTTTTCCATTTGTAAATCGGCGTTTAGCTAACAATGGACATTCATAAGTTTTGAATATTAAATGTAATGTGTAATCTAAATAAATGTAATCGTGACCCAGAGCAGTGGTAATAGCCGTGACTTTCAAGTTGTAGGTTCAAACTGGCTTTACTTTGTGTAAATTATTTCATCACCACTGCTCTCAAAACGATGAAGAAAAACATTGTGAGAAAAACGGCATGTCCTAGAAATAAAAATTCGAAGACATGACATTTGTGTCATTTAACAACCCGCACTGGGCTCGCGTGGTGGATTAAGGCCCATTCCCTCGCTCAAAGAGAGGAGGCCTGTGTCCCAGCAGTGGGAACATTAAAAGGATGATGATTATGAATTTTAGTCGTTATTTCGAATTCAAGGGTTTTATGACGGTGGATAATGACATGTCAGTGCCGTCAAGATGAGAAAGGGATAGAGCTATTTATTCTATAGAGCTCCGTCCCTCTCTCAAACTAGACCAATGATGATGATGGCCCCTGATTTTGTAAATAGCTGCTGCTAGATTACAAGGCCCGCCGAAATTTTACAACAGTGCTCCAGTGATGGTGACGATTTGGAATGAAATATTATAATTTTGTTGGAGATCAGATTCAAACAATATTTTACGGAACGTAAAGGTAATCAATGTTTTTTGGAAAACTATTCCAGTCACTCACAAAATATGCAAAAACTACTTCATTCGAGTCTCAGAACTTACATACCGCTATATTCAACATGTTTTGTATAGAAATCACAAAATTAAATTATATAGCCAGTAATGGCTTCGAAAAAAACAAACTTTTGCAAATATTTGTATTAAATTTATCTTGTTATTGGCACATTACATTTTCGTAAATTACATATTTTATTTTAATTGGATGCGAGACGCACGGGATCGGTCAATGTGGCGACGCCTGGGTATATATATTTAACTTATATATTTTAAAATTAAATTAATTTAATTAAAAGACGAAAGGCGCAGCAATGGAAGGTCTTTCTCTAGGTGGAGCGATGACCTGGCCAGGGCTGCGGGAATTCGCTGGAGGCGAGACGCACATAAGTTCACAGGACCGATCGAGGTGGTGACACTTGGGGGAGGCCTAAATCCTGCAGTGTACGTCCTTTAAATGGCGATAATGATTAATTTAGTAGAAAGAAATCAAATATGATAATTTTCACATATTCACGACTTCTCTTCCCAAGATACCTTTGATGTCACAGACCATGAATACACATACTTAATGTACTAGATACGAGTACGTACTGACTAGTTCATTTAATACCCCGAGACTTCAATCAACGCCTACCTCCAATTAATACCCACAAAATAATTAAGGCAGTATTAATTAGACATCCTAGCCCAAATTACCTACTCGAGCATCGTTAAGGCACCGTACTATTACTAAATAGAAAAGTACAGAAGGATAACTCCATACAACGGCCATAAACGCACGCATACATATAAACTGTTCACGTACAGCGAGTGCAAACGCACTCGTGAACGGCTAATCGTTTTAGATCGCCATACGTATGCGACTATGTATGCATGCGTCTATTGTCGCTCGTTTTATGAAACTGGCCTTCTGTATTCATCTACTTTGTGGTCATGTGTTTATGGCGATAGCGGCTTCTGACATCAAAGCTGTGTTATTATGTTAACAGGGTGAGGTCAATACTTGAGTAAATGTTTGTAGCCCCTGTCTAAGGGCATATTGAGGTTGCTAATGAACGGCGAGTGAGATGTTGGTGCAGAGTCCACGTTGCTATGTACTCTTGGTAAAGTGCAAGCTTCGATAATTAAATCGGTATTTCATTAAGGAGAAATTGTATTAATAAAGTCCATTGCAGGAGAATAGCTTTTGTAAGATCGTGACTTATATTCTGGAGTCGATATAATCAAGATGATGCTGAGGCTCTATATTCTGATTTTTTATTTCGTAGACTAAACTGACGTTTGGGGTGTTTCCACTTTATCGTTACATAAAAATAGTGTCGTATCCAGATTATCCTGTGTGATCGAAAGATGATTGAAAATCGAAGTAGATCGAAAATGGAATGAAATGGAGTAATTCACGGCAAAAAAAATACATTTATTAAGAAACAACCGGCCCTTATTTAGTCTCTAATCATTTATATCAGACTTCATTTTATCCATCGTATTTATTTTATTGTTGTTTTCATTATTTAACACAATAAAAGTTATGTATTTAAATATATTATTATATTCATAAAACATTTATTTACACCAATTAGTAAAATTAAATTAAGGAGTCATGTCACATCGACAACACTACGCTCCATATTTGCAACATTTAAAAAAAATAAGGGCATTGGCAGCTGCCAGTTTAGTCTACGATATTAAAAATCACAGTATAGAAAAGTACATTCTATCAACGAACGAGTTGTGATAGCAATTGGAAATGTCATAAATATATGACATTTCCAATTGCTATCACAACTCGGGCATGTTAGGCGCCATCGAAATAACACGTCATCAATCCCTTACATTTGGCATTACGACAAGCGCCATCGCTGATACAAGGACACTTTTTGTAGAGACACTGGAATCAGAATTCACACTATATCGATAAAAGATATCTTCTATTGATTTATTAAATTACTTTGTCTCAGATCTTTTCTGGTATTTGGTACTTTATGCTTTTCTAGAACCTATAATATAACTGCACAGTACATGCGTAAGTACTTTTAATAATTTATACCTGTAAGTAATATAGTGTTTAGTGCTATTCTGGGTGCATCGTCCTCACATATATGAATTTATTAATGGATGTATGTAAACATTGTAAAACACTTATTTTTTTTAAAGAGTAAGTACGGAGTTTCTTGTCCGTCTCTATACGAGCTACTTTGCTGAATGGACGGTAGAATCAATTCTTATTACTTGTAAATTTTGATTGTTGACGTTCAAAAGTACCGCTTAGTGGCCTTGTTAAAATAAATATATTTGACTTTGATTTTAGATTCCAGCTTACAAGCTAAGCATCTCGGGAAAAGTGTTGCGGCAGCTTGTCCTAACGTCCTAAAAAATAAAGTTGTATTTATACTCTAACCAAAAATAAATTACCTCTACCACATCATAATTAAGACAACAATTTACGATATAAACCACCACAAAGCACGAGTTAAAATAACCTTTTACTCTATTAAAGCTGCTATTTTTGGCTGTGAAATAGCTGTCGTTAATTTCATAGAGAATTTAGTTTCATAAAGCATACAGAGGGGTAGGATCAGAACAAATTATGAACAACTTATTAACTGTGCAATAGTTTTTGATGGCAGCCTGCGGGTAGATGGAACTTTGTGCTGTACTATCAAAGTTGTGTGTAGTGTTTTAATTTCTGCGTTTTAATTAGGTTGCGACTTTGGTGCGTCGGTTTCACTTTGAGTCTCTGCTTGAACATCGTTTATTTGCTCATTAATTCTTGCGAAGTAGCAAAGATGTTGTTTTACTTGTTAAATCTTGTTTTGGGTGTTGGTTTTGATTAGCAGTCAAGATTTAGACTGAAAAGATCAAGGTCAAGTATCTCTAAACTGTGGAACAACATTCTTATCAAGCAGTTTCCCAGTATGCACAAATTCAAAACAAAATTAAATACAAGCAACTCCAACACAAACAGACAATTTTAATCCACGAACATGCATTAAAAATATAATCCGCTATCAAGGTGTGACTTCACAAATTTTTCAGAGCAAAAAATATAGCGACGAGAAATCAGACACACGCAAACATGTCCTTAGTACTCGTATAAAAAGCCGATGAAAAACATTTTGCCCCACATTCGCTGAACTTTTGTATTCAGTGTCATATTTTTACGACGAAATAATTTTTGCGAGACTCCCTTGTACTTGTGTTACATTCATGGGAGCACGATTTTTTTTGTGTTTCGTCTGGATTTGAAAGTGCATATATTTTCACTTGCTTCTGTTTGTTGTGTTTCTTTGGTGTAGCTTCGAATTTTATTATTTTACTCTGTTCTTCTGTGTCCCTTTACTTTCACTTATCACACACATCACATCATCAGCCTATTAATGTGTACAATTACTTACAATTTGTAAATCGTGGCCGATACCACCGGACCACCACTGCCTTATCACACTAATATTGTAAAGGCGAAAGTTTGTGAGTGTGTTTGGGTGGGTTTGTGTTTGTATGTTTGTTACTTCTTTACGCTCAAACGGCTGGACGGATCTGGATGAGATTTGGCACAGAGGTAGATTATAGTCATTAATAGCACATACGATACTTTTTATCCCAGGAATATGTTTCCTCGGGATAATTTTCGACTTTCACGTGGGCGAAGCCGCTGTCAGAAGCTTCTTTTATAAAATTATTGCCTCAGTTGTAAGGAATCAAGTTATACAGACTATACTTATACAGAAATGATGTACAAGTTCATTTCTTGTTGTCACAAACATAATTGCTGAGCATTGGGTCCAGCCAGTCTATTCTGCTGAATATTTAGCCATACTAACTTCACAAATGAAAACCACATCAGCCTATATTGAGCATTAAGGAGAAAAATGTTGTAATTTTTTTTAATTTTTCAACGCGATTGATAACATAAAATTATGCTTCACAATAAAATAAAACTAGTGGCCTTTCAAAAATAGACGCATTCTATACTAAACATAATTTAAACACCTTCATAATTTGACGTTTTTATGACATGCTTGTAAAGATTGGGTATTTTCTATTTTAATTCGTACCTCTGCTATAAAACAATAATTTATTAGTCTATATAATCAAGCCAATTTTGACACTTCTAAATTACTTTCAGCTAATAATTTTCTGTTAGGAGTCTTTGGTCAACTGGACCCACTCCGATGTTTGTCTCGACATTATGAAAAAGGCCACATATTGGAGTAGGTACTAGGTTGTGCGAGCGTCTTCGCCCATGGGAACTTAGTACTAGGTTAAGAAGTATACCGTGCTAGGGCACCAGCAGGACATTGTCTATCCGTATGCCAAAATTTCACTTAAACCAGTTAACGCGTGCTAGATTAACAAATAACTTTTTTTTTTTACTTTAACATTTATAATATCAAATGAATTTCACATGGAGTTTAAACTCCACATCATTATTCAGAAACCAGAAGTTCCTTCAGCAACCAACCATAAAGTGACGGATAGTTATCCGAAAGAAAATTCATCACAGTAAGGTTGTCCATTTTTGGCACGAATGGAACCAGACGAACGTTCTACCAAGCCGTCTATCAACGTCAACCCACTTGGTATATTTTAAACTAAACCGTGTCACGATAGCACTTGATTTTTGTTCTGTTATTTTTACACTGTGTGGTTTTTTTTTGCACTGTGTCGTATTTTAGCTTTGTTTTGAACAGATTGAGTGCATTGTCAGTCGGGGAGTGCATGAAACGCACTGTGAATTTTGCGGGTTATTTATGCGTTGTGAGTCAGTGTTTGTGGATGTTATATATTGCGGTCCACTCATGACGTGTTTGGTTTATAAAAAATTGGGAATTAAATGTAGTGTTGTGTTAATTTGATCTTGATTGCTTTGGCTTTTTGATGTCTATGTTATGTTCTGGAAAAGAAAAATTGGCAATATTTATCCCTTTTTATCCCTTCAGATGCTTAAGATTGATAGATGTTATTTTAAGTAAGTGGTTATGATTTTTTATCTTTGATTTTTAACAGCCAGATAGAAAAAAAAGAGAATTCTTCAGAAACATTAGGAACGTAGTTCAATTTTAAACTAAAAAACCATCACTCAACCTGTCTATCATCTCTAAGTGAGCTATTCTTATGTTGTTCGATATTCAAGTGTGACGTACGTATGTGCTCCTTTGATCCAAGACGCGATTATCGCAACAAAATCACAATACAAGCTTGAGTGGCAATCGATAAGTGGTCGAAATACTGAGAAACAGACTATGTTGAGCACCTCAAAGCCTCGGCCTTTGAGGAGTTTGACTCGATGACTCGTCATTATACAAGGTGATCCGTTGCGATGGGTCAGTTGGATGAATCTTGGGATGTATATGAAATAGAGTGGAGATTATGGGTCCTAAGACATCATGGGTGGAAGACGAGACTGTTTGAGATAGTGGAAATTATTCTAAGAAAACATGTCTTTGCTTTTAGAATTTAGAATGCATCAAAATATTTTCAAATACCTTATACATGCCTTTGAAAATTGATCGAAGCCTTTCTTGAAATTTGTCCCAGGTGTGAGCGTACATTTTAATATTAAAATTCTGTCTCAATAATTATTTCTAGGTGTACCAAACGTTACTAACTTTATCGTCAGACCAGTATAGTAGAACTCCCCGAGGTCTGACATTCGCAAAGGGTTATAAAGATGATTGAAAACCATTGTAAAATGTCCAATTAAAAGAAGAAAATAGTTAGAGACATCCACATATTTGTACCGTTTATGAGTTACCAGGGAAGCCGCATGCGCAGAAGGAGCTAAAATTTTTATCTTCAACGTAGTCCTTGATTTTATAATATGCTTTTTTAATAAGGACACGTTTGATGAAGTTTTTGAACTTTCTATCGGTCAGTTCTATAACTGACTTTGGCAACTTGTTATAGAAGCGTATACTGTTTATAAGAAAAGACTTGCTAGTTTTCGTTAATCTGATTTTGGGTATTACAATTTCGTGCTTACTGCGTGTATTTAAATTATGGAAGTCGCTTCTAGTTTTGAAAAGCCCTCGATATTTGATGATGGTGATATAGGTTCCGAGCCCTGTATAGATGCCAGCTCTCACAAAGGCTAAAATTTTACTATATTAATAAACCAAAATAGTATTAGTTTTTAGAGAAAATAAATAACAAAATATATTAAAACTTATTTCCAGATAAAAATAAATCTACTTTTAGCAATATGTCTTCCGCATCAATTCCGTCGTTTAGCCGTCAAAACGTACCATACATTCAAACGCATTTACTTTTATATAACAAGAACCCGAATCGACTTACGGAAACATTTCCTCCATCTCCCCACAACTGACGAGTAACTGATACCCCGATATTTTCTTTCATCATTTCAGTATGGAAATAAATCTCTTGTGTCTAATATACATAATCGTTTGTTCTCATTTCCGTCTGTCTAATACGGCTCAGACTAATAGACGTTATGCCTCTGATTGTGATATATTGAAGAATAGACATGTTTCTGATTGTAATATGTTGACCGTTTCTCAAAGATTCGGATTTCAGCTTCGCTCGTTAGACTTTTTAAATAAAGCCATTTGTTAAACGATTAGTGATCTTTTGTTTTCACAATATTGTTTAATATGTTTTATTTTCTTGTTAAAAATGAGATGTTTATTTTAAAAATAAGTATGTCAAACGTTTTATTTACAGGAGAGTTGTTATTTTTATTTCAATTGATGCACGGTTTAACGTTTCCATTACAATTGAGTGACAAATTAAAAGGAGTGGATTGAAGTGATGTGACACGATATTTAATATATATATAATTATTATTTATCAAGGATCTCGTGGAGGATCTGAGGAGCTCATGCCTAAATAATAACAGCCGCACGGGTCGATCATCAAGGTTAAGCACTTGACAAGGTCGGTCCATGGATGGGTGACCATTTCAACATACCGAGTTTCCACCGTGCCTCGGAAAGCAGTTAAGCCGTTGGTCCCGGCTGTCATTTGAAGTTACGAGTAGTCTGAAGCTTGAGATCTGACACCAGTCTTGCCATAGGGGTACTGTGTTACCCAGTTACTGGGGTGTGGAGGTCAGATAGGCAGTCGCTCCATATAAAACACTGGTACTCAGCTGAATCCGGTAAGACTGGAAGCCGACCCCAATATAGTTGGAAAAAGGCTAGGCAGATGATGATATTATTTACCAAACACGTTGACTTAAATGTAGAATGAATGAGTATAAAATTCAATTCTACTAGCACCACAGTTTGTTGATATACCTCAATGTTGAATATAAATCGCACTTGAATAAGAACGAACCGTAATAACCGCTTTCCTTTGTTGACTCCCAACTTATGCAGAACTGAAACCCTACCATTCATGCCCAGTCCCAAATCCGCAAAAGAAATATTTATTTACCAATAATACTGCCATCCGTCTATCGAAAAACTATAAAAATAGATATATTTTCTTGGAGCAATATCTTCATACAATGCCTAGTAATTTTCAATATTCTATTTATGACATTATTGCCCAGCTGCAACGGTGCTGCCTTAGAATCCATTGGAGTCTTTTATTAACTACATATAAAACTGATAACAGTGCTTTTATATACCGTCAGCCACAACATCCCATCAGCGGGTGTCCATTATTTTTATTCAAAAGCTCCCACAGGAGCGCACAAAACCATTTTTCGATAAATTGAATTCCCTTGTCTCTTGTAAATTCATTCATCGTGCGGTCACCCTATTTGTTGGCATGGATGATGGAGGCATGCTACCGAACTAAGGATATTTTATGCACCAGTTTGTGATCGTTGTTTTGTTCAACTTCATGTGAAAATTGTTTTGAGGTAAATTTATTTTAGTTTTTAAGCTCGTGTGTGGAAATAGGACTAGCGTGTTAAAGTCTAAAATTAATCTGTCTAAATTTTCTGAACAGATGACTGTTAACCAAGAATTTATCCATGGTTGAAATCAAGTGAAGTTCTTCATTTAATTGCTCGGTCTTTCAAAAGGACTAACAAAGAATATTTACAAGGCAGATGTGGAAACGCTGGGACAGGATGTCCTAGAAGGACACACGGATCCTATTAATTATGTTCTTCAGAAAGGCCTGATTATTCTAAAGTATTTACAAGTCAGACATTATTGGGAAGGCTGGGAGGGGCTCTCCAGAAAGGCCAGGGGAGCAGTACTCAGAACCTGTGTCCGATAGCAGAAAAAGAGGAGATAACCGGCGTGCGTGTATGAACGTAAATGAAGCAACGCCTACCTTACATACTCCTTATATGTAAGGTAGGCGTTGCTTAATTTACGTTCAAGCATCATGACGGTGAAGCAACGCCTACCTTACATACTCCTTGTATGTAAAGGTAGGCGTTGCTTCATTTACGTTCATACACGCACGCCGGTTATCTCCTCTTTTCTCTTCTTCTATCGGACACAGGTTGTGAGTACTGCTCACCTGGCCTTTCTGGAGAGCCCCTCCCAGCTTTCCCAATAATGTCTGACTTGTAAATGCTTATAAGCTGCTGTTGCTGCTGTTGTTGTTTGTGTTGCTTGTATGTTATGCTTTTGTTAGAGAAAACAACGCCAAATAGTACAATCCTTACATACAAGGAGTATGTAAGGATTGTACTATTTGGCGTTGTTTTCTCTACGTGGGGAAAAGGCGTGAGTTTATGCATATTGCTCAGTCTTGCGTCAATCCTCTACTGTATGATTCACTTATCTACAAAACCAGTCATCTGACACATTCCCAAACGACGTCAAAGCAACTCCTACCAAGTAGGCACACCACTACACATGCCAATAACTTCAATCAACTACAATCGAACCGAATGTGACACGTCTCACACTCGACACACACTCGACTGTTAACGCTTGGACGCTTCCGAACTCAAACGAATATCTTACGAATATGCAGTGGACAAGGGTCAGATGCAACCTACATGACGAAAAAGTCTTGGGACTCTTTTATCACGCACAGGAGCACGCGGGTTCTTTAGCGGGCGCTTATAAACAAATATAAATGAAACCGCTGGTTGCGTTCATACTGTAATGTCTATAGCACGACATGACGGCGCGGCATTGCTTATGAGTATTTTGTTTTACTCTGAAGAAACACATCTAGCATCTACTGCCCGCTCCAAAAACTCGTGATGCACTGTGATCAAATAATGTAATCAATCAATGTAATTGCGTTTGCACCCGCTTTAGAGTGAACGCCCGGGCTTAGTGCGAGTTTTATACATGCTCGATTGCTTTATCGTAAACGTCAATTTGTACTAAAAGTGAATAAGCGCCGTCTGGTGTAATAATCCAAAGATTGATCTTTTGATGTTGATCTGTAAATATTTTTGAAAAAAAAACGACGATCGTGAACTTTTACGTTAACGCGATCGACCGCCTAAGAAAACTCACACTAAGCCCACTGGCCATAAGCTGATCTCGTTTCAACTCAAGTGCTAGTAAGTTCATGAAACGCATTCGTGCGAATAGTGACGATCTCGGACGATCGCGTCCGGTGCCTTGACGTGCGAATGCCGCTTTAGTGTGATAATACCTTACACGCCAATGCATATAGATCCAGTCCGTATTAATGTTTTATGAGCACATATTGTGAACGGATAAAAATAGCCGTTGTTTTCTAAAGAATTGATGTGACCTGTGCTCATTTACGTGTGAAAATAAGTACAGCTAAATAATAAGAGTTACACGGGTTTATATATGTTTGACAGTCGTTATCGATAGTTAGAAGCAAGAAATCTGTCACCAGTCTTGCCAAGTGCTATTGTGTTACCCGGGTTCCCTCTATCTGGCAGAATCTTGATATTTCGAAATTTATTTGGCATAACACACTTTGCATAATCTTCTTTAAACGAATTATTTAATATAATTATTGTTTGGCCGAATGGCTATGTCCACAATGGCTTACTTTTAAGATGGCAGAATCTTATTTGGCATAATTTCACTTGGCATATTAAGAAGATGGCGGCAGTTCATTTGAAATATTTTTATTACTCATTTCTATAAAATAGCATTATGTATTATCCTTGAATTAAAATTTATATACTGTCTTAAAAAGTCAATATATTGTGTTAGAAAAGTTAGTGACAGAAACGAATCGCTGCAAAACCGACTCCACGTAGTCTTGCCTGCCCTACCCCTAGAGTGTAATTTAAGTCCGCGTAGGCGCGAAGGAGCAAGGCGGCCCGCGAGCTGAGGAGTAGGTGGTTTAATAACGGTTGCCGTCGAGGCTGAGGCTGGCCGTTGAAGCCGGCCAGCAATGTTAAGAATGTTATGTTATGGATATTTATGCTATCCGTTGTTATGCATAATAATATTATGACATAAAAAGTTCTGCTATAAAAGGTAGACCCGTGTTACCCAGCTACTGGTTAGTGGAGGTCAGATATGCAGTCACTACATGTAAAACACTGGTACTCAGCAGAATTTGGTTAGACAGGAAGGTGACCCCAACCGGGAAGGGGACCAGTGGTTTAGCATTATGCTTAGCTTATCATGAGGGCTAGAAAGATTTCTATTACCACCTATTGCAGAAACAAGGCTTGGAAACCGAAAAATAATGATACCATTTAACGCCTAAGTACACAGGGAACCTTTAAACCAATTTAACGGTTTTAGGCAACAAACGTTCGTAAAATGGTTTTGTAGCATTAACCGGTTACCTTCAATGCACAATCGTGCTGAAGTACAAAAACCGGCCAAGTGCGAGTCGGACTCGCGCACGAAGGGTTCCGTACCATTATAGCAAAAAACGGAAAAATACGTTTGTAGTATGGGAGCCCCACTTAAATATTTATTTTATTCGGTTTTTAGTATTTGTTGGTATTGCGGCAACAGAAATACATCATCTGTGAAAATTTCAACTGTCTCACTATCACGGTTCATGAGATACAACCTGGTGACAGACAGACAGACAGGACCGCGAAGTCTCAGTAATAGGGTCCCGTTTTTACCCTTTGGGTACGGAACCCTAAAAACGATACACTTTTAGGCGTGCGCCCCACTTTAACTGGTTAATCAGGGTTTTCAATAACGCTCTTTTAACGTTTAGACTCCAAAAAAAATAAACGATAAAACCGTTTATAACGTTCAATAACCGTCTAGTTTTAAACAGGTTCCAAGCCTTGTGCAGAGAAGTAAGTTTTTCAACTGAAAGAAAATCTCCGGAGGACTAGTCTCTATTTGACTTTATTTTCATTTACCTGTCCAAAAAAATCCTAAAAACTTTATAAGTACTCGCACATATTGAAATTGGATAACTTAACATAAGTGGCCGAGACCCTTTTTCAAAGAAACCAAATAAAAAAACGGTTAAAATGCTCAAGATCGTCAAAGGAACATTCAACAAAACTTGTAAAGAGTTTAGTAGAGCCCACTTATTTAGTTTCGGGAGCCCCTCGAGCCGCTGGCATTCTTATGTCAAGATGATTCTTGCATTTTGTATGTCAATATTAAATTCCGAGAGTTACCCCTTGTTTCAGGACTGAAGGCTAATCTTACATAAAACAACTCTATTTGCAATTCTGTTCTTTAATTTCTTCAAGAGTCTCGAGTCTCTTGAGAGTACTGAATAATATTTGTTTGACAAAAAAGTCTTGGAATAAACTTTCTTGCGTGCTTGTGTATTTTTTAAGAAAATGTTTGAAAAGAACATGTTTTTTTGGTAATTTATTATTTTGTCTCCTATATGCATGATATGTTTCATCTCTAAAATATACAGGTGTTTTCAAAAACACTAGAGACTTGCTTACAAAATTTACTATTCATGCTTTTTTGCCAATTTTCTTCTACACAACCAAAACTCATCATTGAATATACAACAAAGCAATTCAGTGAACTTTATGCCTGCTATGAAACGACGAAATTTTTATATCAACAGATAAAATAATATTAAATCAAACATCGGCAGCCGGACAAGCTCAAAGGCCGAATACCGGAAATAATAAACTCATAACATCCCTTTGAGAAGCCAAAGTATCCTATTTACGAGTTACGACATTATAACACACATAATGGTATTCACGACGAGATAACATGAAAAAATCTTGTTAGCAAACACTCAACGGTATCTGATTTCGGTGCTTCCAAAAATAAAAATTGATTTATTCGAATTTGACCCGTATATCTCAAGTGGTAAGGGTGGTATTGGATATATTGAATGTGACCTGCGAAACCCTGTAACCTGAATTCTGAAGGTAATGACTAAATAAAAACAAGATTATTGTGATTGAATATATTACACCCACGATTCCGAAAATGAATGATGTTTTCTCAGTGAAAAATACGTAATTCATGAAAAGGATGCTTTTTTGGGCTTATAAAACCTCGAATTTAATCTGCCAGATCAAAAGTATATAGTGAAAATAAGAAAAACGTATCACAGGATCCATTACTAGATAATGATGCCCATTAGGGCAAATCAACTTATAATAAAATAATTTATGATTATTATGATAGACCGACTAGAGCGTCGCGCAATGATTGTTGATATAGCGGTCCCCCATGACGAGAGCCTCGAAGAACATCTGAGGAGGCTCTCGATGGGCAGCTGGATCAAGGGCTTGATACAGAAAGCGGAACTCATAGACACGGCGCGTATAGTCAGGAGGTTCCTCTCTCAGGAGCCCGGACCACCGGTAGCTTGGACCCTGTTCCCGATACCGGTGGGCTACTATTTTTATATATTTAAATGATTTTTTTATTGTATTTGAGCCGTAATAACTATCTGTAGGTCATACAAATATTTGTTCCGTGCGGGAATCGAACCCGCGACACGCAGCGCAGCAGTCAATCGCTCAACCACTGCGCCAACCGTGTCGTCCAAATTTTACGTTGAGTACTCGTCAAACTTTTGCATTAAAGTAGGGTTCTTAAATCTAAATACTCAGTTCAAAAACCGGAGTTAATACTACCTTTGCTAAAACAAATCGTGTATATAACCGTAACCATAACCGTGTGAATATATTAAAATCAAATAATTTACATTTCTCAATCTACCATTGTATAGTTTCATACATCACCTAATTCTCCAACCGAAACCTGGTCTAGAGTAACCAAGTTTAAAACATTTTCCCGAAATTTTGGCACAGAACTTGCTTCAATTCCCTCATAGATTGATCTACGATGACTCAACCAGCCAAACCCATATATCTTAATATGAAAGACCTTGATTCACGGATATTGAAACCAAAGTCATAAATTCCAATTTTCTGCTATGCTAGTGAATTGAGATTTACATTCCACAACCTAGAATTTATTCTGGTTTTTAGTGTTCAGCTATTGACGTTGAAGTTATGGGAACAAACAAAGGTAAATAAGTTAACAGAGGTAGTAAAGTACGTAATGTATACAGCAATGAAAATAAAGTCGCAAACAAAGTTATACCAACAACAAAAATCACAATGCGTTTGTATAAATACACAAATTAACAAAATAAGTGTAATTATTTTTTACAACTATATTGCAGATAAGTTAGCTCGGAGCTAATCTGAAAACTGTGAAACAGGTCATTAGTATTTTTCTGAGATTGAACTAAAGATAAGAAAATCATATCCCATTGAATTTCTCAAAACTATATATAGCCAGCCCGGCCCATGAACTAGATAAAATATAATGTACCTACTCAATTACTATCTGTTAATCTTAAATCATAGACTTATATGTATGAGGGATATCTAAAGAGGTTTCTTAGTAAATTAATCCTATGTACTAATTGGAAGCAGGACAGGAACGTATCACTAATGATGGACTAAACCATCTGATTTATTAGTGCTAGAAAAGGCTTTATTTATTTATAAGAAACATGGAGTCTGATAAACAATACGAAATATTTTTTTAAAGAAGATTTTTTCTAAAGAAATGAATTCTACGCTCTAAACTCAAAATGTATATAGCTAGAGTGTAATTTATCTAAAAGGTATTTCGTAATGATAGATCGACCATATCGTGGACTTATGAAAATGTTATGTTGGTCTTCTATTTTATTATATCACATTTCCAGACTATCATATAAAATCAATGCAAATCAAAACAAACAAATCTTTTAGTAACATTGCCATAAATTATTGAAGCAATTTTACTCAAGTATTATGTAAGAATTTAAGTATTTGGATCAAAAGCTAGTCTTATAATATATATTAACGACCAACCATCGATTCACCGCTCCACCCAGCCAAATATTTCAAAGACATTCCAACACAAGTACGTAAAGTCAGTACTATTGAAATTCACATTCTATCACATGACATATATCTCATGCTCCATAACACTCGTTATTACCTAGAAGAGGTCGCCTTGTCTGAAATTGTTATAAATGATTTCACTCGCTCTACATTCAGAAATATTACCTTTTATTATGGTTAGTAAAAATTTATTACCACTGACAACAATATAGGTAGGTATTGTCTTTTGGATCTTTGCATGGATTTTATTGGCTTAGAGATTGGGGAAAATTGTGTTAGTGACTACTGTTGTCTGAGTTATTCCATTTATAGAATCTTTTGGGGTGTTTTGTTCTATTTATTTATTTATTTGTTGGCCTATCTACAATTGTTACACTGTTTATTCTAATAATACAAGCAATATGATACAATCATAAATACAATATGATGCGATAGACACAGCACGCAAAAACAAAATTATAACATCATAACATAACTAGTGCAGAAATAACACTTACAACAACTAGTGGGTAGTTTTAGAAACACAATAGGTACAAAGATGACAAGAAAAATAAAAGTGGTAATGACTTTGATGGACTTGGCGCTTGAATACTTGAAATGTTGTGAAATAGATATCTATTGATTCATCGCCTGCAAAGTCGGGGGATGGGTGAGTTGGATCCCGATACAGTTTTGCGGAATGGAGGACGTAATAGTTTTATAGGGTGACGCGGATAATTATAGGGTAGGTAAATTAAATTTACTTAACAACTGGGTGCAGTCTATTTTACTCTGAAGTATTTTAAAAGGAAAAATTTAATCTATATTATCTCTTCGTTTTTCTAGTGAAGTTTTGCTAAATTTTGCAAGTCGTTTTGCATAGCTCGGAACTTCTATCTGACTAAATTGTATGACTATGCCATTGAGTTTTTTTACACATTTTGTCAGCTGCCCTATCATTTCACTGTCTTATAAAATGATGTGAAAAAATATTTATCACTTGGAATCATGCTTACCCTCTTGATATCAAGAGTAGAACTTTATTGCGTCTATCTATAGGCACATAAAAATATTCAACACGAGAAGCATGGTTCTAATGACCTATAAAATAGTCCTTAGCACTCAAAGCCTGCCACGATAATATTATTAAGTCTATACTTAGCACTCAACTTCAGCTTCCCTTGTTCCGGTAATTTATACCAAATATGATAGATGGAGCTTGCTATCGTCTACGCGCCACCATTCTCGAAGCATCACATACATTAGTGACTTTATTATCAACATTTCACCGTCAGTTGGGTTTCGGTTACAGCAAAGTGAACTCATTGGTCTGGCTGCCCGTCTTTATGACTTTGCAGAATTCCTTGAATATTCAACATGAGCATCTGTTTGGAGAGCGAAGACTGCAACGGCACACCCGGAGATGAGAAAACAGCTAAGTTCTGGAAAATAAACACCAAACTTAACTTAAAACAACATTATTTTAAATAATTTTCTCGTAGCTGGGACATGCCAGATAAATTAACTTTAAGATTTCAAATTAAATTTGAACACTAACAAACTTCAGTACCTTAATCAAATAAAATAGAGCCTGAAGAATAAAGAGAACTTAATTATTTTATGGAAAAAGATGAATATCTTCTTGAAGAGGTAGTACTTATAATTTTAATCAAATTCTTAGAGGACAATAAACTCTGACGGATTGAAAAAGATATTAAGGAAGGAGAAGATATAGTACAGAATAATCACATCGTATACATGTCCAAATAATATGTGTTTTTATGCATTGATCTGTCCAAAATGACCTATAAGATTCCTTTTTGGTATTTATCATAGATATCTCTTGGCTCACTCCCAGAACACGATTCGATTACAGCGTCAGAACTTATTGGCGGGCCAACGTATTGGCTTCATTTGTAGGGATTTGGCGATTGCACAGACATTTTATCAAATCGTTCAAGTTTCAACTTTTCAAGTATCATTAATCATTATGGATGGTTTTTAATTGTAAAATGGTATGAAAATTAAAATGATAGTTCGAGACACTCTAAAATGCCTGTTAAATTCGTAATAAAAGTGAATTTTATATAATAATTCTATGTCTTATTTAGAAAACTTTTTAAACAATATGACTCGTTTTTCAGATTTCTAATGCATACTCGTATTCTCCATATATTTGAATTAAGAAATTATAAATGTGTAAATTGATAAGTTTTTAGGGTTCCGTACTCAACAAAGAACCGTTATAGTTTCGCCATGTCCGTCTTTCCGTCCGCAGCTTAGCTCAGAGACACTTAGTACTAGAAAGCTATTATTTGGTATGTAGTAATGTTACCTACTTATAACCCGACTGCCGAAGGAGGGTAATGTGTTTATCAGTCTATGTATGTATGTATGTATATATGTATGTATGTATGTATGTTTGTTCCTATGTGGCATTCTAGAGACAAAACGCGTTGGCTGATTTTGATGATTCTTACGTCAATCGATTCGTCTTAATCCTGCGAGTGTCACTGGCTACATTAAAATTGGAAAAAACAAAAATGGCGGATTTTGAGCGCCATTTTGTGAGGTAAAATTTTTTGTTTTTCTTCCGAACCCATCGTGTGGGGTATCAAAATAAAGGATTTTAAGAGGCAATTTCAAAAATATAACACTTATATGTTTAAATGTACCTAATTCTAAAAAAAAATACTAAAAAGTGGTGAATAAAAAAGTTAATTAAAAAATTAAAAACCCGACTGCTTAAAAAACAAACTAAAAAGACGTAAACAAGAAGAAAATCATGCTGTGCAGTCGGAGGATACATCTGGTTTCGGTCCGCCAGCTCGCGAATATGTATCCTCCGACTGCACAGCATGCTTTTCTTCTTGTTGACGTCTTTTTTTAGTTTGTTTTTTAAGCAGTCGGGTTTTTTGATTTTTTTAATTAACTTTTATTTTTAGGTGAATGTAGCTGTTTATACGGACTCTCTCGATTCTCGATACTCGACTCGCACTTGGACGGTTTTTTTTATAAATAAGCCTGTTACTATCCACGCATAACCTTGAAATGCCTCTCTTCTCTTCAAAATAAAGCGTAATTGGAGTCGTATATCATTTATCTCCGATCTTTATGTACGTTGTACAGAGAGCTTTAGCTCATCAATACCATCTCATTCAATATTTATGAGGTAAACTCTGTTTATTATTCTTTAGTCAATATTTCATGAGATCAGTAACGAGTTTACCACATAAAGATATCAGCACTATAATAATAAATTAAGCAATTCATCAGAAAGAAAAGGATCATCCGACCTAAAATATTTTGATATATGACAGAAATAAAATAAAGAATACTAAATCAATCAAAAAAATAGACAATGTTTTGCTGACCCTTAATAAAAGCGAAAATAGAACGAGTTTGATGAACATCAAATACAAAAGAAATAATAAGATAGCAACTAGGCCGACTCCTAATAAATTGGAATATGATCAAAAGGATGATAAATATCCAATTAATCTGACAACCTTTCTCACTATCGTCAAGCGTACTTAAACAAAGCCGACATGTAATTTAAGATTACGCTCCCTTCAAACGGTTGAAGCTCGTGAAATGTATAAAGAGAAACCCGAACACCTCTAAAGAGAGTACTACCAATGTAAGAATTACATACCTAATCCTACGTGTGCACAATCCGCTGCCAAGTGATATGAGATTACTACCACAGTGTAACCACTTACAGTGGTTCGTCACCGGTATTTTGACAGGGGCCTGAAAAGAGGCAACAATTTTGTTCATTGGTAACATTTACCTAAACCATGACTAAACTAATTTACAAATGTTTCGGTGGTCCCTTAACGTGGTTTTCGATAGATTCCAAATCAAAAATGTATTAAAAACACACAATGAGACAAGACATGACTTTCGACCCTTGCCAGGATTGCTCTGCGAAAACGCTCCTGTTGATCGACTGTAAGTAGTTACACTATCGCAATACTATACAATAATAATGTACAAATGACAGAAATGATGATATCCGCAGGAGAACCAAAGCTACCGACATAGCCCGAAGAATATCCAAACTTAAGTGGCGGTGGGCAGGGCAAATTGCTCGCAGAACGGATGGCCAATGGGGTTGAAAGGTTCTGGAATGGCGACCGCGAACCGGAAGACGATACGTTGGAAGGCCTCCCACCAGGTGGACCGATGACCTGGTTAAGGTTGCGGGAAGGTGCTGGATGCGAGACGCACAGGATTGATCAATGTGGCGAAGCCAGGGGGAGGCCTATGTCCAGCAGTGGACGTCTTTTGGCTGAAATGATGATGATGACGAATAATGTACATTGCTCTATTGCGACGAAAAAAACCTAATTAACTATACATAAAAGAGATAACATTGTTTTGTTATATGTATTTACTTTTAGAATTTATCACCACAAGCCTTGTAAAGGTAAATTCTAAAATTATCGATTCGCTTTCTAGAACTGATAGAAAACTACTTTATCACTGAGAAGTATATTATATTCCCGAAGGATATATACAGGGAATTGTATTCTTATATCACAGACTGTTTTATCATTTCTATCTCATATTACAATGTCTAGTACTTTGTGTGGATCTAATGATAACTTATTCTCAAAAGCTTTGCGTACGTAGCCAATGTTATTCTGGTACATTGTTGTAAGATAATTGGTTTCTTTTATCTTTATTTCTTTTTCTATGTTTCATTCAGCACGTGTATATTCTTAGGGAAATTCACGTCTGTTAAAATTATAATTCCAGAGAAAAAGTAATCATCAAATTAATAATTTAACACAAATTGTTACGGGCGTCATTCAAAGTTTACTTTGGCTTCGGGTTTGATTGTCAGACAAGAGTTGGTGCTGTGCCGGTGTATAAATTCCTAAGTTCAATTTCTTTCGACTCTACCTATTTTGTCCCGTTGGTCGTAAGCGCTACTGCTGAGTATGAGGTTCTAAGTTTGTTTCCCGGATCAGGAAAAGTTTTAGTGGGTTTTTCAGCAACATAACTGCTAGTACAACGCGATCATTGCGCAACACCCGACCACCGCGTTCATTTGTATGGCAAACGCGACGAGGTCGCACCAACAGGGGGCGCTTTTCGATTTTGCTATACAAATGAACGCGACGGTCGCGTGTTCGCGCAGTGATCGCGTTGTTAAGGACAGCGTATTAGTCTCTGCTAAACTATTCGGGGCATACCGGCATGATGTTTCTATGTTATGTCTGCTTGGAAAAATGGGCTGTGTCCTTTCACTAACTTTAATTTTACTGAAAAATCAGATTCGGTCCTTTTCGAAAATTCTCTGCGCCGCAAATACTACATAAAAAAAAAATAGGTTCCGAAACTAAACCTAAATCATATATACTTACTACCGGTCCATTTATAGGTTATTGGTATATTTTCAGTCCATATGCTGTGATAGCTCGGGCGTTGCCAACACTCGCGTATATCGCTCGGATTTTAGCTAGAAAGGAAATCAGTTTCTGTGATATGGTACACTATATATATAGTTGTGGGAAAATATTCCCGGAGTATGTTTTGTGAATGATATGTGGCTTAATGCTGTTCAAGTGTTCAATTTTATAGACCAGTAATCCTGCTACACTTACTCGGGTTTCATGTCTCTTAACCGCTTTTGCAACTATATGGGCATGAGTATTATTTTGTCAATTATCATAAATCTTCCTGATTTGCTGTAATATATTTTTGGCCAATTTATTGGATATGTTAACAACCTGTTATTATATTTTTTTTCAATTAAATCTCCTTGACGCCTATCGAAAGGAATAGTCCACAATTGCCCTTAAATGATGATGATGATGAATATTAGTTAAGTTTGATATACTTATATTATGGCACAGTTAATATAATACTAGCATACAGATGCCACCATTGATTATGTTAAACTTGCTACTTAAAATAACAAAATTACAGAGGATGTTATAAGATTCAAAAGATAAATAAACGTGGCCGTTAATAGTAGTTTATGCAATGAACATATAATAGGGGTTATTAAAACACGAGCGTAGGTTTATATGATAATAATATTACGCGAGTGTTTTAATACCTAATTATATGCCGTTGCATACACAGCAGGAGCAGTGGTGGCCCAATGATATCGGCCGCGACTTACAAGTTGTAGGTCGTGGGTTCGAGCCCAGGCAGGCGCTTTACTTTGTGTAAATTATTTCATCACCACTGCTCTCAAAAACGGTGAAGGAAAACATCGTGAGGAAACCGGCATGTCCTAGAACCAAAAATTCGAAGACATGTGACATCCACCAACCCACACTGGGCCCGCGTGGTGGATTACGGCCCATTCCCTCTCACAGAGAGGAGGCCTGTGTCCCAGCAGTGGGAACATTGATAGGCTGATGATGTGATGTGATGTGCATACACTACTTTATCTTCACTCATACAGTTGAAATAAAACAAAAGTGGAAACGGAAAAAATATGTGGTATGATTTTTTATTTTACCTATCCACGAATATAAAATAAGTGTTTATACAATATTTTATGAATTCATATTTGAAACATTACGTTATCAGTGTAGATAAAAGAAATTGTAGTACTTTCCTGTTTCCCTAGACAAAGACAAGACAAAGATATTTTATTTCAACTAGGCCACCAAGCGGCACTTGTGAACGTTACATTAAAATGATTCTACCGTGCATTCGGAAAGTAGCTTGTTATGGAGAAGAATGCACAAGAAACTCCATACTTACTCTTTTAAAAAATAAGTGATTTTTTACAATATTTAGGAACATAGGTACAAACATTATTAAATTCATACATGCGAGGACAATGCTCCCAGAATAGCACTACCCACTATAGCACCTAATATTTTATTATTTGTAATTCTCGAGTCTTCATGTTTGACCTTTGATATTTTCTTTTACATCCATATTTGAGTATATTCCTAACTTCATAAGCAACGTGAGCGTTATTTATATCTGGGTCTAAATTATGCATACCAAATTATTCCTGCCGAAAAACTGTTGTTGTGAAATATTACCTCTATTTTGACTTGTCAAAAATAGAAATCTATCTTTGACATCGCTAGTATAACGGTGAGGAACAAGTAAACTTAAAAAAAAACCACGACATATTTCTATTTCATGCTTATGTAGCATTAGACATGAAGCATGTCTAATACATTTATCTCGTATTAGACATGCTTCGATCGACAATCGATTGAATACATAATTATGCCACGATATCTTGCGAAAACATTGAAACGTAAAAAACACGCATAAATTTTGAAAGGCTTAAGCGATTTTCATCAAATATAGCTAAGAAAACTCTCAACAAAGTCGAAAGTTTCGGTCGGTACTGTGCGTTTCACATCCACCGGACTCCCGCAGCCAGGTCGTCGCTTCACCTAGAGGGAGGTCTGCCAACGCTGCGTCGCCACTCCAGATCTTTTCAGCCCCAACGGCCATCCGTTCTGCGTGCAATATAATGTGCCTTGCCCACTGCCACTTAAGATTAGCAATAATGTAATTAATACAGATTGCCAAAATCAATTCTTATCTCAACAATTAATGAAAACCCTTCATTCATCTAAACATCCCACGCACCAACATACCCACATCCATCCTTTTTTAATCATCCAATTTACTCTTTACTTCGTAATTTGAGAGCGGTTTTCACTGAAACTCGTAGGTACGGAACCATATACATACATATACATGTGGCTTCCGTATTTTATATACATGTATGGTAAGTCGAAATCCGGGGATGCCTCGGGACTTATTAACGCATTCCCTACTTCCCACTGTGATTCACTGGCGTATTTCAAACGCTTCTTTTCTGGATGGTCTAAATAATTAGAGTTAGCGGGCGCAACAGGTCTGATTGGACGGTATTTTCTTTGAGAAACTATTTTTCAATAGGTTCATTAGGGAAAAAAAAAATCCCACTTAGTGCCTTAGACGTGGATACACGCGAGACACAAGGACGTTTCTATTGGTCTGGTAATTACGGCATACGACCGATTAAAGCAAACAAACCACATGATTTGATTTCGAACCATAATTTTGACAGGGTTATAAATTATTGTTTACCGAGTTCTGTAATGAATAATTTAATTTTATGTTTTGTTATCCATTTTAATTTATCTCAAAATTTTTGCATAATTCTCAAAGTAATTGTTTTCAAAATTAAACCTGTCCACAGTAATTGAATCGACTGTTTCATAGTTTTAATAAAAAAATATTGAACTATTTACTAAAATAGTATAAAATATGCTAAATTTATAATAAACTGTTGGTCTGCTAGTGTTTTCAATATTATATTAAAAATACTTCGAATGACTCAACAAATAAATTAAAGAGCGTGCCGAACTAGTGCCGAAACTAGCAGCTAACTAGCTATGTGTCAGTAACAGATTTTGCTGTCAAATCATAATTTCCTGAGATAAGCATTTTAAAAACATGTCAATAATATTTTATAATAAGTTAGATTGAAAACGGTGTTTGAAATCGTTCTTAAAAGCAAAAAATGTTAATTCTTGACGTATGTTTCTGTGTAAATCTTGTTTTATGTGTATACGGTAACCAATTATTATTTGTATAACTGCATAAACCAATAACGTCCGATATCATTCTAACCATCAGGCATACGAACTTAGCATCTAAGCTGATACAATCAGATTGTGGAATCATATGTGTCATCCCTAATTAAAGTACAGTCGTATTCGATTACAATAGATTGGCTAACGTTACGTAGCGCTCTAACGAACCTAGTTGCCAGTATATGGGTAATAGAAACATGCAGATACAGAATGAAGTCATCTTAATTTAGAAATTCTATAAACTGGACTTATGTCCAGAAATTTTGTAAGTAGAAAGTTGCCAGTTGTCCCACGTAATAGGGGGTGAGCCTTTTGCCATGAACTGGGCAAAAATCCAGACTCCAGGCTTCTACTGAGAAATTCCAGATGGAAAAAACCCAATAACACTTAACCTGATCCGGGTACGTGAGTGCAATATGTAGGTGCACTATCACCCAACCCTTCGATCATGTTTGTTATGATTGTAGTCAGTGAATGTATAAAATAGTACAGATGTTGTATCTCACGACGCCGACGGCGGGTTGGTCTTAGTCGTGTGTGTGATACAACTGCATATTGCTTCTGTATGTGTAAGCTCGGAAGCGCTCAGTATCGCCTAAGCACATAGAAACAATGTGCATGTGCATCTACACACACGACTAAAACCAACACTCGTGTGATATAAAAACTGTACGAGTATATTTTTCCGCAGCATCTCTACCGTGGCTTAGCCCACAGTAACGAAACATTTTTGCGGAATACAAAGTATCCTTAAAATATCCTTGGCAATAATAATGTAGCTTTTTATCAGTGGTTTTTTTTTGTATTCCAATCAATATTCCAATAACTACCCACTTTCAACAAAGAAGTAAACTATTTTGCATTTTATATATATAGACAAAAATAAATATAGTTTCGCACAAAATCAAAACACAGTCAATAGGTCAACAAATACGAAATTACTAGAATGTTTAAAATAATAACTTACAGGTCTATACAAACTCGCTACCGCTTATACCTTAAATTACATCCTTAACAGTGTTGCTCTGATTCTTTTTTTATGTTCTTGTTTTAAGAATGCTTTCATGGCTTCTAAAAGGCGGCGTATGATTTGTTGCCGCGAATATTCCGAATACGCGCTTTGTTGGCCCCTAAATAACTATGAAAAAAGGATTGCTCGGTACTTTTCTCTTTTTAGGAAGTTAGCCTCTTGAAATAGAAAGCAATTTAAGAGTGGGATGAGTAATGGTGGGCGAGGTGGAGTTAAATGTCTTTATTATTTTTATTTTTGTACTTTTTTATTTATACAAACTTTAATTATTATAAGCTTTTAACTTGCCTTGCTAGTTAGTAGGTTTCAGCCAAAGGGCCCCAACCGATTGAGCTAATATTCTGAATACACGTTTGGTTTTATGACAAAGGAGGAAAAACTAAAAAGCTTGTATAAAAATATTAATTATAATCAAAAAATATTTTAGATTGCCATAGATTTTCCAGTATTCCATATGTAAGTAACCTGTAAAATATCTACTTTTATTCATTAATCAAAAATATCTAATAAAAAATCCGATAATCACAATTCAAATCCAAGTCCAACTCAAATAAATCCGGAATCTAAATAGAGAATCCAACCAAAGGAAATATTCACTAGTAGATCCGACCAGCAAAATAAACAAGAACGCATTAACGGCTAATGGTAAAGGTGGCTCAACTCAGAATGACGAACAAACAAACAATTGTGCTAGTACTCAACTCTTTGTTGAGTGTTTACTATGTGTCGTTGGAATCCTTCGTTTATTTTGATGATACTGAAGAGATTGCGTTTGAAAGATGCGCTTTGTTCCAGGAATAAATCTGAGAGTTGGATATATTGGTTTGTATAAGGATAGTGATTCAAAGAGGAAACGGTTTTGGTTTATAAGATGGTATAGTAGATGATAATATTAAAGAAATACGACAAGGGCTCTTCATCCCATATGGCTCCGTCTCTCTCTCACAGTGGCACCATGATAGTTTTGACACGTCAGAGTAAGGCTCCAAGAGTTAGATATAAAAAAGGCTTTTATATAAAAAAACTAGCTTCTGCCAGCGCCTTCGCCCGCTGGAAAAGTGTTTTCCTATCCCAACATTATACCGGGATGAAAAGTCTATGTGTTATTCAGACTATAATATATATTTGTGCCAAATTTCAAAAAACTGGCATGTCGTAGAAACAAAAATTCGAAGGTATATTCCACCAACACGCACTGGGCCCACGTGGTGGATTACGGCCTATTCTCTTTCACAGAGAGGAGGCCTGTGTCCCAGCAGTGGGAACATTAATAGGCTAATGATGTGATGTGATGATACGACAGACAGTATAAAATGTCAATCAAGCCAAAGCCAGATATAGTAGCAGCAAAAAACATTTTTTATGACAAGTAACTGTCAAAATATGAAATACAACAAAAACAATACTAGTCAACAATGCGGACAGTAGACTGAAACAAAATAAGCATAACAAAGGAAACAAGGAAATGCATTCAGCATCTAACTCAACACAGCTTCAATAGAGAGCTTTTAAGCAAATGTAGAAGCAAAATTTTAGCCAGTCTTGCCTCGATAAAATGTTAAAGGAAAAATAAGATAGAAATTTTCTCTTGCATTATTAAAAAATGCACCAGAAAATGCAAAGTCATCGAAGTATAAGTTAAACAGTTTTTGTTGCGCACTCAAATTGAAAGACTTAAGGGTACACTAGTCGAAAATTCTTCCATACAAACGTAGTCTGGCTTTTACTCCACTGTTTGACAATGTACGTTCAAAATAAAAAATGATATCAATTTGTCTCATCATTATCTAGTCCTGTATGGAAGCAAAAAATTAAAAAAATAAATCACTTGAAAGTTATGAGCTACGAAAGTTCCATATTTTAACACTAATTTTAACGCATCTTTGGGCGCAAATAAGTACCATAAGAAGAAGGAAAATTGAAAAACAGCCTCTATATAGGGATAGATTAGTAGTTCAACAATGCAAATAATTTTATTTTGAACAGATACATTCAGTCGTTTTTTCATGATATCCAGACTCCCAAGGGTCTGTTTATAAAATTTCGTGCGCTCGTTTTCGTTTTAAATCATTATCCATTACGCTACAAATTTGCAAAAGTGTGTATTCGTACGCGTACTAGCTTCTTACTGCTCATAACAGCATCTATCTGTTTCGCATGTGTTGTCGGTTGATATAGCACGCATTTTAACCCCGCGCACAAAATAGTTCGTGCCGTCGACTAGTGTAACCTTAAGATTGTTTCCAAGAACTTTATGATAAATGGGCTTTCCATACTCTGGATGTTATTTCTCGATTATATAGAGTTGAGTTTGTTTTTCAAGAAGTCTTGTTAACCTTCTCCAAAAAAAGTTTCTCAATTTGTCTGAAAGTTTTTTTTTATAGAAACCTTTATATATTTATCTAGAGTTAGATTTGCGAAAATATAGGTTTTTTTTTATATTTAAATAGGTCATAAAAAGGAACTTATCAAAAATTATATTACAAATTATGATAAAATGTTCATTTCTGGAAATAGGTGATATTATTTTTAGCTTATTTTACAAAATAACAAGCAAGTCATCAACGTAAAACACGGGTTGTTTACCACTCAATAACAAACTGTTTACTTCAAGTCTAAAATCCTTGACATTTCAAGCACTAAAAAGAAAAATATCCCAAACCTAATCTTCTTATACCGAAGCGTCTATTTTTAATCCTAACGAGGCATATTTACTTTAATCAAAAACTTTCGAGAGCTTAAAAAAAGAGTTTAAACATTTTTCCGCGTCGTCGGGAAACTTCCTTGAACTATATATTTGCTGCTTAACTAAACGAAAGAAGGGAACTGCCAATAACAGAACTCTTTAAGACTGAGACTTAAGTTTTGAAAGGAGATTTTATAAAAATAGAGATGTTGTTTCAATGTGAGCCTGGGGAGAATAAAATTGTTTGAGTTTATTGGATTGTTTTACTTCTTGAATGGACTTTAAATCTAGTTGGTCTTTTATCTTGCTCTGGATAGTGATAGGATATGTTTTGATCTATATACAATTTTAGTCTTATCTTTGCGTGCTCCGAGGTTATAAGATTCTAATAAGTACCTATTTATTTCGTCTTATATAATGTGGGTCTTATATAAAAGGTTCTGAATGAGGTTCTACCCGCGTGGAATTAGCACTGCCTCCAATATCTTCATAAATTATGGTCTATGTGTTATTCTCATGCTTAAGCTATAATACTGTAAAGTTTCATAAAAATGTGATTGGTAGTTTTTTCATGAGAGAGTAACAAACATCGATACTCACAACCTTTCATACATAATGTTAGAAGAATTGTCTGCCTTCGTCAAGAACAATAATACAATGAATAACAATTTAAAAGACCAAAATACCGCTAAGAGGATATGTATTCGCGAGCTGGCTGACCAAAACCAGATGTAACCTGCGACTGCACAGCATGATTTTCTTCTTGTTTACGTCTTTTTAGTTCGCTTTTTAAGCAGTCGGGTTTTTGATTATTTGAATTTTATTTTTATATTTATTTTACTTTTCAGTTATTTTTTTTTAATATTTAGATACATTTAAACATGTAGGTAAGTTTTATATATTTTTGAAATTGCCTCTTAAAACCCTTCATTTTGATACCCCATACAATACATTTTTCCCCCACGATATGGCACCCAAAATCCATCAATTTTCCAATTTTAATGCAGCCAGTTACACTCGCATGGTTAAGACAAATCGATTGACGTATGAATCATCAAAATTGGCCAATTCGTTTGGTCTCTAGAACGCCACATAGAAACAAATATACATACATACTTACATACATACATAGATTGATAAACACATTACCCTCCTTCGGCAGTCGGGTAACTAGTATCACAACCAACGACTTACCTTCTTCTTTTTTTTCGATTTCACTTCTATCGCCTCATACACCATGTAGCACAATCTCATACCAATCTCCTACCGGAAAATCAAGTTCTCTGTCCACGAGCTCCTTTAACTTCAGCTTAACAACGTCAAACATTTTTGGTCACTCAATAACCTTTAACAAGCGGCGTGTGTCCAATTGCCGCCGATGACGTCAGTATACCGGCCATCGTGTAATAGCGGCCGTATGAGCAGTTTCCGGTTAGTAGTGCGCGAGATTGCAATCAGGCGTTTGATAGACTGTCCGCCATTGTCGGGCACAATATCGTTCGTAAACGGACGCTCATGGTAAGCGGTAATGAGTGGTCCAGGAAGGAATGTTTCACATGTTCCAAAATTGGGAAATATGTCTGTGGTACTTGCGTGTTTGTGGCTACCAATATTCTGCGTTCCATAAATTGCTTTATACATAGTTTAATTGATAAAGTTATTTACTGTTTCTGGAATATCTTTTTCGATTTCGTCATGAGCTATGATGATTTCTCTGCAGAGAGTATGTGAAATATTATGTTTATGTTTGCATCGGATAAAATTCTAATAATTTCATATATTTCGTGAAATAAACATAGTATCTTTTGAGTCTTGATTGCAAAATCATTTTCATTGAGCTGTAATTCCAAATTGAGTAGACTATTATACAGGTGTACCTGAAATGATGCAATTCCTGAAAAGGGCTATTCATCACTATGAACAATAATTTTTTGAAAAAATAATTTATTGCAAAAATACATTTACGAGTACAAAACAACAAAAATACAAAATGTACTGAACACATGTTTTTTTTTGGGATCTCAGGAATGGTCATAATTGTTTTTATTTTTAGTTTCTTGGGACCCTAGGGTCCCGGACCGTTGAAAGGTGTAACAGGGGCCGAAACCAACTCGCAGAGGCCTTGTTAGACATGCAGGATGAAATGTGAAACCAATGTCATAATTATTATTGTAGTAATAATTGTTCATAATTATGAGTACAACGATCCTTTTTCAGGAAATGCTTTATTTCAGTTAAACTTTTAAAGCTTTTTTTCATAAGTACAATCAGCCTCTTAACGTTCTCACTGCTGGGACACAGGCCTCCTCTCTATGAGAGAGAATGGGCCATAACCCGCCACGCGAGCCCATTCCGATTTTGTACTCTTTGGTTACAGGACTTGCGAGTTTCCTCACTATGTTTTCCTTCACCGCTTATAGAGCAATGGTGATGAAATAATTTACCGTTACATAAATTATAACCTCGTTTCCTTTAACATTATCGTCAGTCATACTATAATTTATTATAATTATTATTCTGTTTGCAATTCTCTTTAGCTCACCGGAGATAAATGTCAGTCACCGTTGAAAGCCCGTCGCTCACTGTTATTCACATTGTGGTCGACATCGCCGCACGGTTGGCACAATCTAACGTCATTTCCATGTACGCTAATTAATTTGTTACTACTGTTTCATAGACTGGTGTTATTGTTACTCTATTTATTATAAGGATATCCGTCTGTTCCGTTGCCATTGCTGGGACAGGCCTTTCCTCTATGAAAGAGAGTGCGGATTTGTTAGATGTCATATGTTTTCGAATCTTTAGTTCTAGGACAATTCTTTCTATACGGTCCTTGATATTTTTGGGAGCAGTGGTGATTAAATAAAATACACAGTATGCAATTTATAAGAAGCTAATAGTCAAGAATATTGTTAAACACTGGCCAAATAAATCACTTCTTATCTATAGTAATTGTTAGTTAAAGTGGTTTAGTAGTGTAGTGAAATAAATTGTAATATATTCAGAAAAAAACATCTTTGGACACTTACTTACTTCAATGAACATTCGTTATGTTGTAGAAAACCAACTTTCAAGTGCCTGTTCGGACACGGCGTAAAATGCGCGATAACCACGCGATAATCGCATGGTTATGTCAAAACGAATATGAAGATGGACATGTAAATAAAAACACGTGGGTCCAGAATCCAGAATCCTTTTTTTTATATTAATTTAAAGCCTCATTGTATCTTTAAACGTTTCCTTTATACCGTTCTGAAATAGCATAACCGTTGTCTTCAAAATATTGAAATCAGAATTGACATCAAGAATCGAGAAATCGTCGTATCAACGGATCACGGTTCGCGCTCCACTGAGCAACGTTTTGAACCGTTTGGAGTAATATTTCAATAGATGCCGAGTCATTTTCTATATTGCTCAACAGATGTACTGGGTCGTTTGAAAGCCCCTGTCTAGGGACGTATCGCGTATAAGATTTATAAGCCCGCTCGTGTAGCTATGAAAATAAATTCTTAGTTACAAAAAGTTTATGTGAGTTTTATACTGAAGGTGGGTATAGCTTAAGGTTGTTTACGATAAGTGAGTCGAAATTTTCTAGCCTACTTTTATTGATAAAGTGTAATGGATTTTGAAAATGCTCGATGGGTCATGGTAGATTTAGTCGTATTACATTAGTAAAGCTACGTTAGCCTACGTTATGTATGACTCTCGAAATAATTTTAAGTCGATGAGATTAAAACAATTAAAAACAGAGGACAGCAAAAATTGAGACGGAGCCTGAGGCCAAACATTTTGTATTCGAAGAAGGTGGTCAAACGCGTGCCTATAGGTAATTAAAATAAACTTTTGTAAGACTCTACTCAGTCACCATGACGACGAAAAGAAACCCTCGATTAATGTCAATAAATAACAAGCTATCACTGTAAATTTAATGATTCGAGGGGCAGTCGAGAACACGGCTTGGAATATAGGAGTAACCAGAAATTAAAACACACATTCCCTATACTACAATTGGATATAATTATCTCCTGTACCAAGTACCAAATTATTCACAGAACCACGTTACAGCACAAAATATACCTGGAACTGTCAATATCAAACAATCCTTTACTAAAGGTATGCCTGTCTGCCACAATGAACACTGTGCAACAGTCACTACAAAATCTAATACCGGAACAGAACAACATAATAATGCTAAGAACAGAAACGGTTCCAATGGAAATGTATCTAGAGGAGATTATTCCAGAATCATGAACATGAATAGATTTTGAAATGTTTACGAACAATAGAACGGAACCCGTACCGTACAGTACAACGGAATTCGACGTTATCGGATTTGCATGGTACTGAATATTTCCATCAATTAAGAAGTTATGGGGCTGGTAGTAAGTAATGCTAGAACTCATCGTAGAATAATCGATAGATTAGTTTGGATTATATTTGGAATATTTAGGAGCAATGTAGCCCAATGGTAACGATCCCAACTAACGTGTCGTAGGTCGTGGTTTCGAACTCAGGCAGGCACTTTACTTTGTGTAAATTATTTCATCACCACTGCTCTAAAAACGGCGAAGGAAAACATCGAGAGGAAACCGGCATGTCCTAAATTCGAAGACACGTGATATCTACCAAACCGCACTGGGCCCGCGTTGTGGATTAACGCCCATTCCCTCGCTCACAGAGAGGAGGCCTATGTGCCTGCAGTGCAAACATTAATAGGCTGATGATTGCTTGCTATATATAAGGTAGGTTAAGGTCTCATTTAGACTGGAAGGCGACCTCAACATAGTTTTGAAATTGATGGCTGGGCAGATGATGATGCTATTCAAACAAGAAAGAACGATGATCATGACTCTGCTCAACTGCTTATTGAGCGTTTTCGGATTGCATTCAAAATTACCAAGCTTGCCACTTACAGTACACAGTACTAATATAGGCATGTTACTAAAATAACTTAAGCTGTTTTACTTTCTAATGGATATTAGAATTCATTCACGCGTCTGAAAAGTCAAATACTTTTTGAGTATAATTAGAAAGTATTTGTGAAAACATACGAGTCCAACTGTGGAGACGGGGACGCTAAAAATGGTATTAATTAATATTGATGGAATGTCAATCTTTCTATATAAAGAACTGTTCTGTAAAGGGATGACGCAAACAATTTGAGTCCGAAACCGAAGACTGAAACACATACCCTTAAGTTCGTCTCCTTAGAGAATCTTGCACGTTCTTCTCCATAGCTTTTCCCTACGCTAATGATTGTGGAACTAGCTTCATCTTTTGAACTAACCCAATGCTTGATAGTTCCATGGTAACTTTATTTGGTTTAATTGATATAAATGTTTTGAGTTTAGAACACGATCAGCACATTCAAACCGTATTCAAGACCTGTCAGTTCCTTGCCAGTTTCAATTTTCTATAACAATGATGGCCCTGATTTGACGACTTTTTTTGGTCTTGTTCTTTGTATTGTATAATTATTAATGGATTAAAATTCACACAATAAGGTAGTCCATTTAAGGTGTTAGTATAGTTGGTAGGTATATTGACATTACGTTAGAAAATAATGGATATTGTGTTCAAATTGTTAACATATTATTTCGTGTGTTAACTTTTGGTATTTGTATTTTGATTCTATTTTTTGTACATACTATATTATTTGTTTTATATTTGTTGTACTTTATGTATGTATAGAATGGTGCCCGATAAAAAAATATCTTATCTTATCTCTTAGATAGAAAGAAAGAAAAAGTATTAATTTGTCACTAAAACGACATACAAATTTTTAATTTTTCCTTAAATTAGACCCCTAGCGATAGTATTATTAAGTACCTACTAAAATGATGTTAGTAAAGAAAAGTAAGATTAAAAATGCAATACAAAATTTTGCACCAAATAAATATTTCTACAATCAATTCTTCAACCCTAATTAGTTACCAGCCATAACTACTAAAATGCTCAATTTAATTAAGATAGCTACCCAAATAATAAAACATTCAAGTCGAATATATTCAGAGTAGGTAATTACGGGGCTATTTCCCACATGTTTCCCCCAAAGCGAGATTAAATTTAAATGAACCGTTACCTCTTAATGATTACCGCAAAGTTATTTACGTTTGGTCCAACAAAAAAGTCCTTGTCTGCCCGTCGGACATTTTGAAAGTTCTAATTTTGGGACACGTTCAATTAGTAAAGTTTTTTTTTGGTTTTTATGATCATACTTTTTGTTTTTATGTTTATCTTTTTTCTTTTGAAAATAGAAAAAGAAGAAGATATTTTGCTAACCAAATTACTTTATTGTTTCATACAATGTTGTTTACCATATATAATGCCAAAAGTTGATACCAGACACAACTTGGCTGTGTTCACACTATATAACTGTTGCACTACTGGATATATTCTTCTCCTATGCTGTATCAGAACTCAGAACAAATGGTCCCGATCTTCCTTATCCTGCTCAGTCGGCAGTCGTCAGTTCATCTAGCTGGGATGTTTCGCTGACCTATACCCGACTCTTCTCCTGAAGCTCTGGATTAAGTAGTAGTTATATCAGTGACGGCAATTGTCGAAATGCCAAAATCTGACAATATTAAGGCCGTTTACAACCACATAATTAGGTACGCCGTGCTCGACAGAAATCTCGCCCGTATATTCTACATTCGATTTCGCAAACGAACACAATTACGGCTTGGTAGGTATATAAATTACTTATATATTTTTTTCGTCGCAAGCTTACCCACGCGAGCTGGTACATTAACTTATCGTGTTGGCATTTAACTTAGCTTCCAAATTGTATGGAGTAAGAAGGCAAAGTAATTCACGGTTGTCACCGTGATAGAATGTTTGAGTGAATTAATGGAAGGTGTTTTTCGGATGATTTGCGAGGTAAAAAAGATTAAAAAGAATCGTGGAATGAAATACGGGTTTGAATGGATTGAATGATTAGTACATACAATAAATCTGTAGAAAAGTCGTTTTTGACATCGAAAATATTTCCAAAAAACATAGCCAGGGTGTTAAAGGATAACCAACAGAACCCAATTCCAGTATTCTTGGATTTTTGTCTGTTTAACGGTTTGTCTGTTTAGTTGTGCACGCATCATGTAAAATGTACGAAACCAATGTAGATAACTTTTATACATAAATGTGCGTGAAATATTACTTATTTTTTGTTTCATCGCAATCGGTTCACTCTATCAAAAGATATAGAATTTAAAGTGTTCAAGAAGTAAAATATCACAACACACGCAATTCAGATTTCAGAAACTCCTACAGTTTAACTTCATGTTCGATAGATGGCGTTGTGCATTTGACGTCATTTTGAGAAAATTACTATTCTCCGCGGAAGAATGACCCTAGAAAAAAACATATCGATACGGTACGCAGTTGAAGGAAGCGAAGACGCGGGCACAGCTAGCTATTTATAATACCTATAAGTATGTTGTTCGTCACGTATTGGAAATTTATAATATTTGAGACGATAGTCTTGTGGTCGCAAGCGCTTCTAAAAAATAACATCTGTCTCAAAACAAAAATATGTTGCTTTTACCAATATTTTAGTTCAACCTAACTTCATAATTTCAAGTCAAATACTTATTTTATGAAAACAAATCAGCACAGATACTAAACTAAGTTTATAAAGCCAAAAAGCAAAGTTGAAACTTCAGTATTACGCTGAAACAAATATAGACTTATTTCACTCATGATTTACTCCTCAAGTTTGCAACGAAAAACAAAAAGAACAAACATAAATAAGACGAGAAAATTCAAGGGGAACGATACCAATAAAACTATGTATTCGATTAAGTTACACTTCATTTAAGTTACAACTGTATTTATTTTTCAAAATGGCTGCTGTTCAAACATAAGTGATAGCGGGAAAACACTGGACTTGATTTGGTATTTTGGAATATATTGATATTGGAGAAAGCGAAATGTGACAAGTCTCTGCCAAAGGGAAACGTTTAAACTACGATTACATGTACTCCTTAATTATTTTTCTTACCTCCAAACATCTTATTATATTCATAAAATCAACTCAAAACTATTCAGACTAAGTGAAGGAATAAAAAGATTGTGCAATATCTCTACTACGTCTTACTAAATTAATAGGATCGGAAAGATCACAGAACATCGTCACTAAATCTAATCCAAAATAAAAACATTTCCTTAAATTAATACAGACGTATCATAAATATAATTTAATCTTCAGACACGTAGATTCAATAAATCGCTCAGACAAATCGCTGTCACCGATCCCCTACTACAGTCCTTAGGAGAAAAGAAAACGTATGGACTTCGAGAATTATTGCTACTCGGACGGTAGCAGGTGCGTTCTTCACACAAATAAGGCTACCAATCTAAATTCGTTCGAAAAAGACTAGTCAGTCTAAACTCGTACGGACTTATGGTTATTGCATGATACTAAAGCGAGTCCGAAGCGTTTAGTAGTGGATTTATTAAGAAATTCAAGTAAAAAATTATGTTGTGACTTGTAAGTTTTTGGGTTACTTTTCGTTTTAGTTAAATTAAATTTGAATACACGAGTGAAGGATGACGTAAATTTGGCTAAGTATTTACTTTTTAAATAAAATGTTCTTATGAAATTGTAAATAAAAATCTTTTTTAATGACAATGATCTCTTATCATTTTTTGATGATTATTTTTAGTATTTTATTTTTGTTTTTTTTTATATATGGGGTAAAATACGGGACATATATGAACGGGGAAAAAAGATAAAATAATTCGACAAGTTATCTGAGATATCTAAAATTTGGCTTTGTAATAATATAAATTTAAATATTACTATTAAAAATAAATAAAAATGAAATCAGTAAAACATATTTCCGCCAGTGATTTCAATAACAGAAAATTCAAAAATATGTGGAAAGGGGGAATTCAAATATTTTCTGATTCTCTGAAGCGAAAAACAAGGACGGAAAAAAATATTTTTCTAAATTTATTTTTGTACGCACCCCTTTTCTGAACGAAACGTAAAAATAACAAAACACATCAAATGCTATCCGAAGCCAATTCTACCCTCTCTATAAACGCTAAAAAATACGGGCCAGATAAATACCAGAGACAAAATTAAATAAATGCTACAACCTTCTCTGTGGCGGCCGAAAAAAAGAATCCGCGTTCTGTATTCATTGTTTCTGGTAATCCTCTGGGGGGTCGCCCGCGTTATGATATCTGCAAAAAAAAAGGAAAAACCTCATTGTGATGCATGGACTTGAAGCTAAATTTGCTTTCGAAAAGATAAGGGAGCTAGGTTAATAGAATTATCTAGAAGCTACCCAGTGCCACGCTCGTATGGGACATTCTTGAACGCTCTTCTTTATTTTCTTCTACATTTTATACTCGAAGATTTTTCGTTAAAATCTTAACCGTACTGGGATTAAAGCCCTTATTTACACAATTCTCTTTGGACAATTCTCTCCCTATTCACTTACCTCACTTGTACTAGTTAAGTTCATTCGATTCTCAGTCAATCAAATTACATATATGCTCAAATTTGGAATGTAACCTTTGGTGTGTATACCGCAACTGATCTTGATTGGGCATCGGATAGTGCTTGTCAGCTTCATCAATTAGACTCCAGAGATACTTAATAGATTGTGGAGTGGACTATGAACACTTGTAACTAAATATTGACGTGGTAAAGTTCAAACTTAGTACCTACTGACCATTTGCGACACAGTTTGGTCGACCAATTCTGTAATAGGTTTGTTAGTTGGTCAGTCTGGTGTGTGATTGTTTTAAACAATTGAAACAGTTTTTTGTTCGTTGTTTTACAAGGTTTTGTAAAGTGGGAAAGTTGGTCAAACTTTAGTCTTTAAGTATTACTGTCGGACAAATATGAGTTATATCTAGCGACATAGTAATTAAATAAATAATTATTACAAAATTTTTACTTTTCACAACAACTTTTAAACTTCTGTAGGATATTTCAAATAAAATCAAATCATATGTATTTATTTCAACTAGGCCATTATGCGGCACTTTTGAACGTTAAAAAATTTACATGTTAAAAAAAATTGATTCTACCGATGTTCGGTACAATATTTGCAACCGAACAGCTCAGCACTATTGCCTGCGTGCATTTCCATAAATGCATGTATCGCAACTAGCGTCAGTTAGTGCGTGTTCGGATACCAATCGCATAACTCCAATCAAACCATCTTAGTGTTACTTTAGCTTAGATTAACCATTTACCATTATTTTAACCAGTATTTAATATAACCATAAAACCATATTATTGCGTATCATTAAACCAGTGGTCGTAAACCAGTAACCAAACCATTACCATTCTAAGATAAAGTCAACCAAATCAACCAACTCAGAATTTAGTGCTAAACCAAGCAGGCGCTAAATTCTACATGGTCCTTCGAGCCGGATCCGAATCTGTTCTCCCAGAATGGATAGAGATCTATTCAGACTAATGTCCTCTGGTAATGCTGTTTCCGTTGGTATTGTAATGTTCACAATATGGTTTATCTGGTCTAGCTCTGGTACGAGCATATTTGGTGAAAAGTTTAATTGGTTGGATTGCTGTTGTAAAGAATATAGTGCGAAATCTTTGCTTTTAATAAAGCATTTCTGAGTCATGGTAATGACCCCTGCCAGGGATCAGCTAGGGTCTACTAAACCATTAGCATTAGCACAATTTCGCAACTTAGAGAGAAAGTTGCAAAAACATCCAGAATTGAAAACAGAATACACAAAGTTTATGAATGAGTATCATAACTTAAACCATATGATGCCGTCAGCAACAAGTACGAAACCCGAGTGCTACCTACCACACCACTGCGTCACTCGTGCTGAGTCAACCACTACAAAATTGCGAGTTGTGTTCAACGCGTCTGCTAGATCATCATCAGGACAGAGCTTGAATGACGTCATGTACCGAGGTCCCAACCTACAACAAGATCTGCAGGAGCTGATCTTAAAATGGAGACAGTATCAGTTCGTTTACACTGCGGATATCGAAAAAATGTATCGACAAATAATGGTACATCCTGAAGATCAGTCGTATCAGAAGATATTATGGAGAGACTCACCATACCAGCCTATTCAAACATACCAACTTACAACCATAACTTACGGCACAAAGCCTGCACCATTTTTGGCTATGATGTGCTTAAAACAACTAGCTACCGAGGAAAAACAAAATTTCCCCGAGGCAGCAAAAGCATTAGAAGAGTGCTTCTATATGGATGACTACTGTGGCGGAGCAAATACTATGGAACAAGCCAAACAGCTTAAATCCGATCTAATAAAACTACTCAGCAAGGGCGGGTTTAATTTACGAAAATGGGCCACAAATGAACCAAAATTGCTCGCTGATTTAGAAAAAGATTTGTGGAACCAGCAAATCTACGAGTTTAAACAGTCCGACTCAACGAAGACATTGGGGCTAGGATGGAATCCGCAACAGGACAAATTCATCTTTGACTCGAAATTGGAGCCATTATCATTACCAAAACCAACAAAAAGGTCGCTTCTCTCCGACATATCAAAAATATTCGACCCATTAGGCTGGCTCACACCGTTAACTATCACCATGAAAATACTATTCCAGAGCGTCTGGTCATCAAGTCTTAACTGGGATGACGCACTACCAGAAGATATCAAGATCAACTGGCTAAACTTAAGAGAAGAATTAAAAGCAATCAATACCATAGAAGTAAAACGATGGTTAGGAATAAAAACCAACCATAGCTTGCAACTACACGGATTCTGTGATGCGTCAAACAAGGCGTACGCCGCTGTTGTATATTGCAAAGTCAGTAACCAAAACAATGTTAACGAGGTAACTCTAGTTGCAGCAAAAGCAAGATTAGTGCCTGTTAGTAAAGATATATCAATACCAAGGTTGGAATTAATGGGTGCCCAACTATTATCACAACTCATGCAAAAAGTACAGACTTCCTTGGAGTCTTATAACCAGGAGATATATTGCTGGAGTGATTCAACAGCAGTGTTGGGATGGATTCAAGGAGATCCAATGAGATGGAAACCATTCGTCTCAAATCGTGTGAAAGCTATCACCAAAATAGTACCAAAAGAAAAATGGGGTTATGTCAAAACCATTGAAAATCCAGCAGACTGTGCCAGCCGTGGGTTGAGAACCAAACAATTAAAAAACCACAATCTGTGGTGGCAAGGGCCATCATGGATCCAACCATTCCAAAACCATGACATACCTCAAACCACCTATGAAACCAGCTTAGAGATAAAACGGTCTAATGCAGTAGTTGCGGCAAAATACCAGAAAACAACCATGACCATACCAAACATTATCCACCATTTATTAAACAAATTGAATTCCTTCGCAAAAATCGTACGTGTTTTTGCATGGATACTACGCCTACCTACTGCCAAGGCAGGCCGTCAACCTTATATAACCGGCAGGAACTCCGTCGCGCAAAACTGATGATTGTTAAAAGTGTGCAACATATGGAGTTTTCCAGTGACATCAGTCACTTACTTAAGAATGGGAACGTGCATTCGAAAAGTAAACTTCTACCACTACACCCCATCATAGATCAAGATGACATTCTGCGAGTAGGAGGCAGATTAAGAAACGCACAAATAAGTTCAGAGATGAAACACCCAATCATATTACCACACAACCATCGACTTACCACGCTGATAATACAATACGCTCATGAGCTAACTTACCACGGTGGAGCGCGCCTCACTTTGTCAAACATACGACAAAATTATTGGATCATCAGCGGATATTCGGCTACAAAGAAAGTCATACGTCAGTGCGTTACATGCAAGAAGCAAGAGCCTATCCAACAATATCAGCTCATGGGTGATCTACCATCATCAAGAGTGAACCCTGAAAGCGCTTTCTATCACTGTGGCGTCGACTACACAGGCTTTGTGGAAGTGAAAGCAAACAAAGGACGCGGGATAAAAACGAACAAAGGCTACATAGCGATTTTTGTATGTATGGTGACGAAGGCTGTGCATCTAGAACTCGTCTCAGATTTAACCAGCTCAGCATTCTTAGCCGCAATAAACAGAATGGCAGCACGACGCGGAGCTCCACGTCACGTCTACAGTGATAATGGAACCAATTTTGTTGGAGCCAACAGAATGCTGCAAGAAGAATACGACCAACTACAAAATGTTTTCAATGACTCATTCTTTAGAGAGATAACAGAGCTACAAATTGAATGGCATTTCAACGCACCTTCTTGGCCTCATGCGGGAGGACTTTGGGAAAGAGCCGTGCGAAGCCTCAAACACCACCTCAAGCGCGTGATTGGGCAACAAAAACTTACGTTTGAAGAATACACCACACTGCTATCAAAACTGGAAGCTTGCCTGAACTCACGACCACTTTGTGCACTATCGGAAGACCCGGAGGATCTAAACTGCCTCACACCAGCCCATTTCCTATCAGCACGACCAGGTTTAACCATAATTGACACAGCAGACGACGCCAGAACCAGGTGGCATCTAGTGTCAAAACTATTCGAAGATTTATGGAAGAGATGGAAAACAGAGTACTTGACTCAACTATCAACCAGAAACAAATGGACGAAACACCAGAAGAATGTCAACGTGGGTGATTTAGTAACGATACATGACGACAACATTCCCGCAGGAAAATGGCCAATGGGTCGTGTGATGGAAGTCCATCCAGGAAAAGATGAACTTGTCAGAGTAGTCACTCTAAAAACCAAAAACGGCTACATGAAGCGCCCTGTAGTTAAACTATCAGTTCTACCTTTAAACCAAACGGAACCAAATATACCAGAAGAACAACCACTACATCAAAGTACTAGATCCGAAAAGGAAACACGTAATCGCCCGCAACCAAACACCAGAACGTACAGTACCTATCCCAAGATAGTAAACATTGCAGTATCACTTTTACTGTTCTAAGGTATAATATTACCAACCACAGCTACATATAATATCACACAATTCGATACCAACAAAACGTTGTACTTTGACACTGTGGGTAAAGTACAATTAATTCGGGACAAGTGGAAACTAGTCACTTATTTTGACATGTCTCCATACTGGCAAGGAGACAAGGCCATCAAGGACTTTACAAGCTACCTTGATAGAACATGCGAACCAATTATGGACTCAAGTCACTGTCATATGATACTCCTACAAATACGTCACGATTACAACGAACTGCAATACTACAACCAGCTGTTGCTTAGCCAGCATTACGGCGAGCGCTTACGAACACGACGCGGCCTTATCAACGCTGTCGGCTCAATTGCAAACTCATTGTTCGGAGTATTAGACGAAAGTTTCGCAGAAAAATACAGACAGGACATTGAACTTGTGCACCGTAATCTAAAACACCAAGGTCAGTTATGGAAAAACTTGACATCTATCGTCGAAGCAGAGCACAATGTACTACAAAGAACTGAAGACATAATTGCAAAACAACATAAAACCATAAATAAACATTTAAATGCTTTAGACAACGTTAACAGTAAGCTGCAACAGGAAATCGATGTGATGAATACACAACAGGACTTCACATTAGTCTCTATAGCTACCATGAATATGATGCAAAACTTGAAACAGATACAGGAAACTTTAATAAATACAATATCGGAAATATACCATGGTCAAATCAGTCTCCACCTTCTAACACCAGCGCAGCTCAAACGAGAGCTGCAAATTATTTATGGGCAAATGCCTCAAGATTTAGCACTACCAATAGAAAACATAGAGACAGACCTTCAGCGCATCTACAAGCTACTGAGAACAAAAGCTCGGGTCACCGAAAAGTATATTATTTTCGAAATTACATTCCCGCTCATAGCAAGGGAAAGTTTTCAATTATATAGAATAATACCAGTTCCGCAACAAACCAATAACAGTATGATTACCATAACACCAATATCGGAATATGTCGCAGTAAACCTGAAAAAGGATGCTTATTTCGTACCAACTATACATGAACTTGACACATGTTTGTACCACGGAGAATCATTCATATGTGAGCTTTTCAAACCAATCCAAAATTTGGAAAATGACGAAAACTTTTGCGAAACTAGCTCAATAAACCAAAGGTGCAAAACAGAAAGAACAGCGTGCAAAAACAGATGGGTAGAATTACACTCAACGTCACAATACTTATACTTTTGTTGTGACACATATTCGATTAAAATCATATGCGACGATCAAGTTACCGTACGCCAGCTGACCCGAGCAGGGGTCATTACCATGACTCAGAAATGCTTTATTAAAAGCAAAGATTTCGCACTATATTCTTTACAACAGCAATCCAACCAATTAAACTTTTCACCAAATATGCTCGTACCAGAGCTAGACCAGATAAACCATATTGTGAACATTACAATACCAACGGAAACAGCATTACCAGAGGACATTAGTCTGAATAGATCTCTATCCATTCTGGGAGAACAGATTAAAACGCTGAAAACCACCAAAGCAGAAGTCGATGGCGTATCAGTTCATGACATCCACCAGTACACTATCGTCTACATACTGCTGGGAGTTGTACTATGCGCGGCAGCAGTCTGGATCTGGAAAAGAGCGAGTTGCTGCTTGCAGTCTACGGCCAGCCGGGCGCAGCCTCACCACAGACAGCGGTCTGTGGCGACCACGTCGGAGTCAACCAGAGTGCATAGTGAAGTGCAACCGCGAAAGCATAGTACCGCTGACCGTCAGCAAAGTGAGAGTGAACATATAGGTTTAAGTGCATATTTCGCCAGACGATGGCCCAGTGCTATGCGTAGTGCGGGTAAAAAGGAAAGGGCTACGTTGCCTACAGTGCGAAAAGAACGTGTGCTTACAGTGGAAGACTCGTTAGTTTAAAGAATTCATGTTTTTAAGAATAATCATAATTTATACTTTACCTTTGTTTACCATTTTAGAACAAGTAAATTGTTTACCATTTTATAATTACCTAATTTACTTTGTTTACCATTTCTTGTTTAGTTTCTACCATTTATTGTTTATTTCTTGTATAATTATAAAACTAAGATGATTTGAGGAGTACTTTACCCTCTTCTTATCTCATCTTGTGCTCGGGAATATGTTCGGTACAATATTTGCAACCGAACAGCTCAGCACTATTGCCTGCGTGCATTTCCATAAATGCATGTATCGCAACTAGCGTCAGTTAGTGCGTGTTCGGATACCAATCGCGTAACTCCAATCAAACCATCTTAGTGTTACTTTAGCTTAGATTAACCATTTACCATTATTTTAACCAGTATTTAATATAACCATAAAACCATATTATTGCGTATCATTAAACCAGTGGTCGTAAACCAGTAACCAAACCATTACCATTCTAAGATAAAGTCAACCAAATCAACCAACTCAGAATTTAGTGCTAAACCAAGCAGGCGCTAAATTCTACAACCGTATTAATTTATTCTTAACGATTAATTTTATGCTCAGAGCTGTTCTTAATTTTTGTAATGATTGGTAATAATAGGAACCTGCGGGATTCAGATGAATACGTGATCAATGTGGTGACACTTGATTTGGGTTGACAGTGCACGTTTTTCGCCTAAAATGATGATGATGTTGATGATTTTTAAATTTTGAATAACCTTTACGAAAAATATCTCTGACACATCAGTCAGTCAAAGAAGACGACGCACAATTTTTAAAAAATACTTAACAAAACGAAATTAAAACCAATTATAAACCCAAAGCCGGAGAAGAAATTAATTAACACCCGTACTAATTTAATTGCCTTCCATAACTTAAACGAAAAGATACACTGTGTGCCTTTATTTATAAAATAACATTAGTTTTACTATTGTTGTTTACTTCGCGTCGCGTTTAATTGAGTGGCAATCTTTGAAGTTCGTTTTATTTATAGTACATAAATAATATCTCTCTTTATAAGTTTGTTTGTATAAGTCTTATTTTAATGACACTTGAAGGACTTCTTATATATTTCTAAGAACACTTTTTCTTCTTCTTGCTCTTCATTACTGTAGTGTGTGCTCCTATTGTTATTTTAATTTTAAATTTTATTATTGATGGACTCGCGCTTGACCCCTATCTCACCTGATGGTAAGCGATGATGTGATCGACGATGAAGCACGCTTGCCTAGAAGTAACCTATTCACTCATGACTAAAAGACCCCTAGATTGTAGCTGTCGGGAAACACAGATTGTGGTAGGGAATTTCACTCTTTAGCTGGACGCATAATTCGGTCAATGCTTTTATTATATTCGGTGATTGCTGCCGGCGTATCGTGATGTGCCCAGGCAAATCTCGATCGGTTCAACAATTGACCTACGACATATACAAATTGTCATTAAGAGATCGTTTACTTTATTACGATCGAGTATGTAAAAAACTCGGCATACGCACAAAAGCCACTCTGTCTTCAGCTCTTCTCAGGACAGTGGTCACAGTGAGTCCCCGTTATCGCATTGATCTGTTATACTGACCGGATTAGCGAATAGGTGATCGCTCGCGAGGTCTTTTTGCGACTACTTATCTCACTACAACCAGTTTAGTTTAGTTGTTACCCTTCTCGAAGTAGGGTAATTCTATATATATAAGGATAGTAGCAGGTGTAGTTTCCTGTCTACCACCATGAAGAGCCAGTTTTCTGGTTATTTATGATCAAAGTAAAGTAGGAATCGTTGGCCAATTTAAGAAATTCTTGTTTTGACTTTCAGCTTGCCGAACTCACACCGATAAAAATAAAATAACAAAACATATTATCTTGCCAACCAAACAAGTAAAACTTTTCTAAATTATTATCTTCACAAAATATTAAGTTTGGTATTCAGTTTTCATCTTTTATCTTAAGAAAATATTGTTGAATTTTCTCCTCTCACGCTTCGTGTAACAAAACATCGTGCTTCTGAATCAAATGCTTGGCTAGTTCGAATATTTTGAACAAGTTTCTATTCAAAGTTAGACAGGAGACAGTAAGAACACTGAAGCTTGAAATATTTTCTTCAACATTGGTGAAAGTATTTTTGAGATCGTTGACAGTGACATATCTAGCGCATGTCTGAAGAATGTGGCATGCAAAGGTGGCTAAGGGCCCAAACACAAAACTGCGATGCGACGTCGCATCGTAAAAATCTACGAGCTTGTTGCTTAGCTGTTCATGCATCGCGTAAAATAAAACACTTGGATATAAATTTTCACTTAATTTTTTTCACAAATTTGTAACTTTTGAGTAGGTACCTACGTGAAGAGACATACAATGCTATAGAATAATTTCTGAAAACTTTGTAGGTTATTGTTTATATTACTATGCTTGCAATGCATTCGACTTTCTGGTATAGTTTTACCACGTCGAGCGCGGAATCGCCACGCCACCGCCGCGGCCGCCGGTGGCGTCGTAGAGACGTATTCGCCATTCGAAGCCGTAACACACTTGGCATGAACAGTATTGACAAAATTGCCTCTAGCAGCGGGCCCGCCATGTTTCCCTGTTTTGTAGGTAACCACAGGTCATACAAGTGATACGTGGGTACCCACCGCAAACATGCAGCATAAATCCCTTGAGTAATGTGACCTACATAATGTAGGTAAATCAATATAAGTTATTCTTTTAAAATACAACAAAAATAAAACAACGATACACGAAACTGCTATGAAAATTTTGCAAATTTAAGGTTCCGTACCAAATGTAGAATATAGTGGTATTTGTTTGTAAAATATGCGTAAAAATATTATCAACAAATTTGAAGTTCATATGCCAATGGGAAGTTAAAAATTCTTCGGAACAAGATTTTGTGACAGACGAGGGACAGACAGACAGACAGACGGACGGACACGTGAGTGACAGCAATAGGTTTCCGTTTGAATCCTTCGGGTACGGAACCCTAAAAACAGATTCATAAATAACACTACCGCAAAAAAGCAAAGAACGAACAAATTTTCTGGCTCTCTAGAAACGCTTTTGAAATGGCCTCAGCGCACGATATAGAGTATAACCGGGTTCATCCTACATCACTGGGACCAATTATTCTCGTTGGAAATTAATGCACCACAATACGGAGTGTAATGCATCACGACTATCACGAGCTACGGAAGTGGAACTTACTGACGTGGAGTTTGTTCTTGAATGGATCAGTTTCAATTGGGTCGTGTTTGGTTAATTTAAAAATAAGAGGGAACAGATTTAAAATTTCTCAAGGCACTTACTTTTAAAAGATTAAGATTTAAATAAAACTTGATTTTTTCACTAAATAAAATTAATTCAAGAAAGCATCTAATAACTGTAGACGTGAAAGTTAAATTATAATTTAAACTCTGCTTTCCTTTAATACCTAAGCAGAGTAAACAATAAAGTACCCTCCTATATTAATTGAAGCAACAAGTACCTACTTATTATCAGCAACAGACTAATAATCTCCCGCAGTTGGCAGAATAATAATTAACTTAATACAATTACTGGAACCATATATTTCGTAATATTAGCCTCGTTATGAAATTAATACACTTAACAAGAACATTCTGGCAACACAGTGGAAATAGGGCCAGTCTGGCAACCCAGCGGAAATAGGACCAGGCTTACAAGTTGGTCATGGGTACTAACTCAGGCAGGCATGTATTTTTTTAAACACTACTAAATCGATTTGGAGGGAGGCCTTTTGCCAATTTAGGGAAAAATACTAAAAAAATATTAATAAACAAATAAAGAATTATATAATTATTATTAATAAATAAAATAATAATTTAAAATAATATTATATTTATATGTGTATAAAAAAAAATGTGACCGACCAATTCGAATAAAAGACGTTGTGTCATCCGTATAAATATCTTCACTGAGCCTATGAGGTGGCCCACGGTAGACACCTCACCAAATGATACTTTCTGAGTGCAAATGTTTGCACTGTTGCATGCATTGTTGAAGAAAATACCAAAATCGCTATATTTAGGACAATAATATTGAAGGACTCATCTCGATTTCCATGGGATCTCAACATCAGATTCTGACTTGGTGACAAAGGAACCACTTCGAAAGTATACCTTTTCAAAAACAAAAGGAATTTTCAAATTCGGTCCACAATTGACGGAAAATCGGTGAAAACACAAAAAAAAACAAAAAGGAAAATAAATATACAGTCGAAAATAAAATCTCATCCTTGGGAAGTCGGTTAAAAAAGAAAACTCACTGACCGGTAGCAAGCTAGAAATGGGTATAAGGATATTCTGCTAATGATAGCTTGGGATCTAAGTGGTTTTGTTTGTCGGCTTATGGCTACAAAGTTATTTATTAGGTAGATAGAAATCGTTTCGTAGATAAATGGAGTTCTTGTTTGGCTGGCCGACTTATTGGCTGGAGTTCAGAGATCTTACAAGCGTTCTGGAGTTAGTTTTAGTTTGCTGTGCCTAATATTGTGTCTGTGTTTCGTCGTTTTGAAATGTTTTATAGCTGTTGTGTTTTGTGATACTAGGTTTCACCAGCGGATTCGGCCGGGAAGAATAGTAGGCTTATATCTTAATCCATATCATGGTCGACATGTGTTACTAATTTCATGAAAAACCATTCAGCCGTGAGACGTTATTCATTACTAAACGTCAAAGCATCGAAACTTTTGCTCTGATAATTTAAATGGATTTCTATCTTAAATAAATTATGAGCGACTTCTTCGATCAAATCCAGTACCTAGATATAAAAAGATAGTAAATTAAACGGAAATACTATCTTCTATCAGTTCATACTATCCTACAATATTATACATTCAAGAATTACATAGCCATTATAAATTTAATAAAGCAACTAGCCAATAAATCCTCTGACATCAAACAAATCTTGTCCACAGGAGCTGGTGGCCTCCGTACCACGGAACTCCGGATAACGCCCCGAGTCGTCCAGCGCGGTAGGAACGTCACCATGGCCTGCCTCTACGAGCTTCACGATTACGGCATATACTCCGTGAAGTGGTACAAGGGCACTCAGGAATTCTACCGGTACTCCCCTTTAGAGAACCCCACTACAAGGGTACTGCCAGTAAATGGGATTAAAGTTGATGTAAGTATCTTATGTGTTAAGATGGTGCTTGTATGTTAAGTTGTGGATTTGCAACATGTTATATGTATAGAAGTTTTGGTGAACGTGACTTTGCGCTGATTGGGGTTTAGACTGAGGACAAGGAGTGTTTCCGTCGTGTTTGTCTTGTTAAAAGTGTGTCGGCCCAAACATTGGGTATACTGTTGATAATGAAAGAGCCTAAAATAGTTTCAAAATTGACTAAAGGCCCTTGAGGGACACTCGACCAGTATGTTCACATTTGAACGTTGGCGTCGTCATATAAATATTGTGCTATAATTATTTTTATCACTGTTCTGTAGTATTCAATTTAAACCTCAATCAAGTGGCAGCATTCAATCCCCAATTACAATTCTATACAAAACGAAACCAAGTAGGTACACGTGCGTAGCTTACAATTAGCCATAGGCTGCTGTTGAGCGGTACCTTAAAACAGTTTCCGTTCCTTGTGAAATACATAAAGATGATGAAAATTACACCTTGTTCTACAGCAAAGAGAAGTATCTCAAAGAATGTTAAAAAAGATGGAATACTGCCGAACGTCATTCTTAAAGTCAAAAATATCAAAAAAATGCTATAAAAGTTCGTTCAGGGGCAGTTAATAAATTATGTAGAATGAATACACTACAATATTGTTAATCAATTACTGGTAACCTGACTTATCATCATCAGCCTATTAATGTTCCCACTGTTGGGACACAGGCCTCCTCTCTGGGAGAGAGGATGGGCCGTAATCCACCACGCGGGCCCAGTGCGGGTTGGTTGATATCACATGTCTATGAATTTTTGGTTCTAGGACATGCCGGTTTCATCACGATGTTTTCCTTCACCTTTTTTGAGAGCAGTGGTGATGAAATCATTAACGCAAAGTAAAGCACCTGCCTGGGTTCGAACCCACGACCTTGTAACTCGCGGCCAATACCACTGGGCCACCACTGCTCTCAAGCTCAATTATTTCCAGTGGAAAGTATTTGGAAGAGGAACATATTATATTATGTTTAAGAGTATTTTATTATTCTTCTCTTTGCTGTATGAAGAAACGTATTTTATTATGGACTGTAATCCTCATTCTTTGTGATATTAATATTGATTGTTCTTCAACAGAGGTTAAGGTCTAATGAGACACATGTAGTCCTACTGCGGGTGGTAGCGAACCTCAGCGGCAACTACAGCTGCGAGGTGATACAGAACGCGCCTTCCTACCCACACTATATGGCATCAGCGAGGCTGGATGTTGTTGGTGAGTTTCATTTGTTTATTATTATTTGATAGAATAACTTACATGAAAAATATAAAGAATTTAAGACGAGGTGCCTAGGTTTCATTTCCACCACTGTATGAGTATAAGTATTTGCTTGTTGTAGAATTTGACATTCCATTCCATCGTCATTTAGCCTGTTTCAAATGTCACTAAAAACAAAGAGCGTCTTATTACTGTTGGATGTGGCATGGTGTTGATCGGTCGTGAATTCGTGATATACTATATCTAAGTAAATCATGATCAACGACACAGGTTAACAATGAAATTACTGTGTTCATATCTGAAATCAAGTTAATTCAATATCATTGTCCACCTCTGTGACATACCTCAATGTTAACAGACCCTTTTTCATCCATTGTCATTTAAACAAACACAGGGACAAATTAAATTAACTAGCAAAACTCTCTAGACTTAATGAGTATTGATATAAAAAATTGTGAATAAAGGCGAGTATTTACAGTACCAGCGGCCGGTGACGCCAGCACGCTGGCGTAGTTTCGCCGGATAATTTGATAAGGCCCTGTATAAGAAAGCCACCTCTAAAAACAAAAGCGAACCCAGTAACAAAGATTATCTCAGTCTTAACATACCCTAGGCAAAGCTTAACTATTATGGCTTAGGTACTCGTAGGTACATTAAAAATTAAAGCAAATGTAGCCACGCTTAAGCACAAAGTAAGCTAAAGTTAGGATCTTTCGCGTTCGCCAAACTTGTTTACTAGTCTATTTTGCGTTAGGAACCGCTAAGTTGCAGATAACTTTTGGCAATATCTGCCTGAAAGTTAGTCCGATAAGGACTATTAGTTAGGACATAAATTTGTGTCAAAAATCGCATAAATATTTGTAGTTTCTAGGGTATGGTTGAAGCTCATGTTTTGCTAAAATACTTTGTCGCTCTGCGGGCTATTAACAATATTATCATGTACTGTCCTGTTAGAGGGCAATGACTTCTCATAAGATTACTGTTCTATTTTAATTTGCTGAAATATATTTACAAAATTCGATAAGCTATTCTATATTTAAAAGAATTACACACATACACACACACACACATACAAATACACTTTATTTTATTTTATTAATTGTATACTCGTGGAAACATCTCCAATAAATAAAATAAAAAGAAAAGTGACAGTTGGGTTCGTGTATAAAAGATTCCATGCTACTTCAAGACATTGCCTGATTTTAGGTCAACGGCAAATACTACGGCGAGTCCGACTCACCCTTGAACAGGTTTTACTATTTGATGTTGTGTGTAACAATTAAACAGATTGCTAATAGGAAGAACGTGACTGAATAAACCAGTCTATTTTTAAACCTACCACGTTTTATTTCAAGCACAGTCCCTGAAGAAATCCCAAAGAACCCCTCCATCTTCATTACCCTTATCAATAAGAAATAAAACAACAAGAAACAAAAAGAGAGCATCAAAATCTATAAACGAAGGCAACACAGCGAAAAACGATCGCTATTTATTATAAATGATTATGACATTCCTTAATAAGACCATTACGCCACGGAACCTTAGCAACACAGCAGGAAAAAAATCAAAGAATCAGATAAATAATTGACCTACATACAGCTTTGGGTTTTTCTCCTTAATGATATCGGAGTATATTTGGGTTTGCGTTGCCTATAATCTTCTAATGATGTTGAATTTTTCGTCACGGGAAATATTTTTTTTTTTCGAATGTTGGAAAAATAAAAATAAAGGTAAATATTTTCAGAGTGGCGCAATTAAGTACGGATTTTTGAGTTAAGTATTTGGAGTTAAGAATCTGATGAAACTTATTTTGATATCATATTTTGACAGGTTTTCAGGCTAAATAAAGGCCGCTGCAAACATAACGTTTTTTAAAATGTGTGTTGTAGCATTATTAAATGACGACATGACACGTAAAAAATATACATACGATAATTCATATGTAATCAAGAAAGACGTACCGTAGTTATTTAGGCTTTCAAAAGCAAAGGAAATCTTAACCACGAAGAGTAACCGCTGCAGTAAATTATAAAGTTCAATTTATTAACAAAACAGCTACTTGCATACCAACACTAAACATATCACGAGAATCTGCAATTCCGTCACTAAACTCGAATTTCACAAATTCTACCATTTACCTACCCTACATCTCGAAAAAAAAATACTACAGAACGCGTATTATTAAAACTCTTTTGACCGTAACAGACAATGGGCAACAAAGGTGGAATCATAAAAATGTGATGTGGAACACAAAGGGTAGGGTTGTAAAATAGAAGGGAAAGAGACACACCTGCGACCCTAGTGAGGGTAGGACGAAATAACGAAAATTTGGGAAATTGAATGCGGGTAGGTCAGCTTTGGATTGCGTCCTTTTTTGTTTTGGACTGAGGTGTAATGTTTTCGGGATTACTTATAATAAATAACAAATAATCCATTTAGGAACAGACTAACCGTAATCTTATAGTACTCGTAGTTGCTTATTATATATTTTTACTAACGTTTTCCTGTGGCTTCGCTCTTGTAGCCTATCCCAGTTAAATAATGTATTTTATTTAGCTTACGGTACTCAGCAAAAGTGAAGCTTTTACCGGTGACGGTCCTTTTGAATAATTAGATCTTATGGCGAAAAACCTAGCAATATCGGCTGCGACTTACAAGTTGTAGGTCGTGGGTTCGAGCCCAGGCAGGCGCTTTACTTTGTGTAAATTATTTCATCACCACTGCTCTCAAAACGGTGAAGAAAACATCGTGAGAAAACCGGCATGTCCTAGTACCAAAAACTCGAAGACATGTGACATCCATCAACCCGTACTGGGCCCGCGTGGTGGATAACGGCCCATTCCCTCTTGCAGAGAGGAGGCCTGTGTCCCAGCAGTGGGAACATTAATAGGCTGATGATGTGTGTGTGTGTGTGATGTGTGTGACGTTGAAAAATCTAGCAATGTCCAAATATTTCGTGGCATACAAGCTTGATGTTATGTATGGATCAGAACTACTGGAGATTTTCTCCTAAAAACATCATCATCATCATCTGCCTGCCCTTGTCCCATGTTACTTGGGGTCGGCGCAACACGTTTTCTTCTTCCATACCGTCCTGTCCCCTGTCACGCTATCACTGACTCCCTTTTCTTTCAAATCACTCCTCATACAGTCCATTCATCTTTTCTTTAGCCGTCCCCTCCCTCTCCATCCATCCACATTTATATTCATAATTCTTTTAAGCCCTCAAAACAAACCTCCAAAAACCTCTATATAATATTCGTTTAGTTTGCGTACTACTACATAACTAACCCATATTTTCAATAAATTAATTATTATGATTAAGAACCAGCTCCTGTATTATCTACAGCTATTTTGACCATTAAGTCAATTGGTCAGTGAACCATGGGAGTTATAAATACTATGAAACACCTTCAACCAAGAACAGAGTTCAAAACTTCTCAAAATACTTGATGTCGGTTCTCTTAGCTGGGTCATCTAACTTCTCCGTAACTTAAGTAAGACAAACACCATTGATTTTCTCTTGGTAAGCTCTTAAAACTTGAGTGGAAAGACAAATGGCTAAGCCATTTGTTTTTCTTTTATACCTGACCAAAGATCATCACTGTGATATCCCTTGAGAAGTTAGAGGAAAAAAATAAAAGATTTATGTCGTTAAAGGCTATGTTTTTTTTCATGAATGGTACCTAATCTATACACAAATATATATATATATATATATGGACGCTAAATATTGTCAAAAAGTTCAAATCAGAACTCCAGGACAAAATATAGCAAATGATGATGCAGTAGGCAACAAAGACATTTACTTCAAAATGAAGAAGAGCATTTATGATTTGTCTTTTAAAAACAGATACATTTATTATTGATCATTACTTATTAGTTTCAAAACTTATATAACACGATGTTCACTTGTTTTTCTTAGCTTTTGATCTACCTCTCCACGATTATTTTGATCATAATTGTACCGTCACTCATACTAATGTCTATAGCCCTTTTTTAGCATGACTTTTAAGTGTAAACATTAACATTTACTTTTAATCTTTACCGTATTTTATAATACCATGCTGCATCATCAATTTCCCTGGCATCGCGGCTAAAATAACAACACTCTAGGAGCTTGCGGTACCGGTCCGCAGGGAAAGCTCGTGTTTACGGGAAACATTTACGAGAAGGATATGAAATAAGACAATAGTGTATGGATAATATATTACCACACGTAAGGAGAAGGGAGCCAATTCTGATGATATAAAAGTCAAGTGATAAATGGAATTTGTTCCTGAAGCACTGGTCAGTACTCAACCCAATTCCTAGGACTGGCCAGCACTATTAACAGAAAACAATTTTTTTTAGAAAAGGGAATCAGAATCTTTGCAATTGGGACATTACATTATTTTGTGAGATACATTTGAGAAATAGTTACTAGTGGAAGCCTTTGATCAAAGAATTATATGTTCGTCAATACTTTTGAACACATTTTGGATAAGTGTGTAATGCCTTGTGGGATTCTGTATATTTATACAACTGCTTTCCTCCTTAACTTTTAAATTTTCTTATTTTCGTCATTCGATGTTTCGTCATCTTAGGCGTTTTGAGGCCAGTAGATGGCCACGATGCTAAATCAAAACGTTAAAATATATTATTGAGATCCGTCTTAATCTCAATTGCGCTCAAAGTAGATGTCCAACTGTCTACTAAATACATGTCACATGCTTTTAGAGAGTTATTACTCTCAGGTTGGTCATCAAACAGAACATCTAACCCAGCCTTTTCGGGGAATACACATCCATTCCAGTCGCAAATTGACGCGTATTCAATTCCTGTCGCTTGCGTTGTCATGTGTGATGACAGAAATGAATGGAGCAAGCTGCAATAATATTATCTGGGACTGGCTTTGGCGTGGTGAATTTATCACTAACTCTGCTTGGTAAACAAGATTCTGGCTAATTACTCTCTGTCCAGCTTGTTATTTTACATTTGACAGATGCACGCTTAAGGTGTTTCATAAATATTAACAGGCAACTATAGACAATAAAATCCAATACTTCATGGACGCTTACTGTAGTGAAGCGACTTGCTTATTCGCTCCGTTATTCCGATAAATTAAAACATAGTTAAATCAAATCTACGTAGCAGTAAATATCGCAGTTTAAAGGTATGAAGGCTAAATTTTGAAAAAAGTAATATTTGATTTAAAAATATCGAAAAACAGCAAATAAAATTACTTAAATACTTACGATTTTATCATGATGAATCGTCGGATTCTTCTCCATATAAACTGGAATCGTGACTTGAATCCTCAGTAACATTATTTATCAATTCTCGAGTGCACAAATTGTGCATAACATTGTTTTGAATCGATTAAAACTTCTTCATTAGTCGATTGTTATAAGAAATTGCATCGGTACCGCATTAGTTCGTCACTAAATTATTAGTTTTTGAGCTGTAAAATGAAAAATTACAGGTTGGACGGATAGTAGTACTGGGTGCACACAATTTGGTACAAGTGGTCAATATCTGGAAAGCACCCTTAGAAGAGCAAAAAAAATACGCAATAGTTGTTAGTTGTTGTTGAGTTGTGATTTCTTAGTCTTTCTTTCTCGGAATTAGAAGTAACCTTTGCTCTTCAGTAAGATTGTTCAGCTTCATTATCACTATCATTATCTGGATACAGCAGTTCACTGTTAGATATAGACCTCTCCTCTCATCTTGATTCTTGGCAACTCTCTTCCAATTATTACCAACCACCCTGCAAAAGATCAGTTCCTCAAGTATACGTCTACCCAAAACGTCCGGTATTAGAGCTAAATAACATTGTTTATTATTGAAAAGCTACAACTAAATGTGTCATACACAATTACTCATATAACTTCTTTATCCCCAGGTGTAGGAGGTCTTCGTGCGACAGATCTTCGGATATCCCCACCGGTAGTGCAGCGGGGAAACGACACGACTCTAGCGTGTCTGTACGAGCTAACTGATGCGCCCCTCTATTCTGTGAAGTGGTATAGAGGGCGCCACGAGTTCTACCGCTACTCCCCCACGGAGAGTCCTACCACGAAGATATTTCCCTTTGCTGGTATTAATGTTGATGTAAGTATGCTTTAATTGTAAATAATGTCTAGATGGATTTGGGTAGGGAAAAACAGATATTTAGGAGCATCCAGTAAGATTTCAAACAGAATCCAACATATTTGGGAAACGGCTGTGAAGGTACTGATTATTTGGTGTTTTGGAGCTACTCAATCGCCAGACCAAATGACATTAAATTTTACTGGTAATTGATTTCTTGGATAAAGTGAGAAATTAGTATATTAGAGGCAGTTTGAAAGTGGCGCCAGTGACAGAAAAGATAAAGGGAAACCGTTTGTACTGGTATGGTCATGTGATGAGGAGGGATGAAACGCATGTTACTAATAGAGTTATGAATATAAATGTGAATGGACTGAAGAAAGAAGAAGATGGGCTGTCACGTGAGGAGTGATATGAAAGACAGGACGGTATGGAAGAAGAAAACGTTTTGCGCCGACCCCAAGTGACATGGGATAAGGGCAGGAAGATGATTATAATGATTTCTGAAGGAAAAGCGTTGTGCAGCAAAATAAAAAAATTGCTAACACTACTTATTGTTGTCATCGAATGCTTGTTTCATTTCAGTATGAGAGAAAGCGTTTGCATTAGACGATTCCAGCTGCTAATATTATTTTAAGTAATAAAAATGTGACGTTTTATGACAAAAAATAATATAAAAATAACACAAACGCGTACTTATCGCAGCGAATCATAAAATTCGACTAGACGATAACTCGATTGGCAACGGTCGTTAAATTTATAATGCAATTGCACCATAAAATTGTCACAGATCACCAGAATTTTATTACCTTCATATTCTTGTTCTGTCAATACAGCATGAGAAATACTAAAACTGTTCATAAACTGACGAATATTGCTCTTCACTCATATGAAGATTATTCTTGCCAGTTCAATAAACATTTATCGTATAGTCGAATAACTCTTGCCTCCTAACTACGACTTAAGCGCGATGTACACTAGGATTCCCCACAACACAGGGAATCCTACTTTGGGATCCAGGGAATTTGTTAATAACTAGCACTTGATGGTTTCTATGAAATGTATTATTGCTTTTTTAAATATTGTACACGGGTAAAGTTAACGGTATATATCACAGTAGAGTACTAACTAGAGTCGATCGAAGAGTGGGCCAAGAGGCTCATCAGTATTGAGGCACTGGTCAAGTTCCAGATCCAGAGCCTTGAACATCGTCGCCGAGTTTTCAGCTTGTCAGTTTTTTATAGGTACATTTCGGGGAGTATAAGATGGAATTGCATGATCTCATTCCACCGAGCCCGTTTCATCATCGAACGGCGATGCGCCTTGACGGTTCATGGTGGTCATCGGTACATTGGTAGAGTATTACGCTAGTTGACTCTAGCGTTAACTCTACCCATGTACACCAGCCTATAAAGATATGCATTCGTATAAAAGTGGCTAAGGTGGTATTGTCCACAGCTTCCCCGCTCGAAAATCAAAAATTATCTCAAAGAAACCTAAAACCCTAATAAAATACTTTTGTATTTATTAATACAGGTTATACAGGTCTGTGTGTGTGCTAAATTTCATCAAAATCTGTTTGATATATTTTGCGTGAAAGAGTTACAGAAATTCAATCTATCCATCTTCAAAAACTTACGCGTTTATAGCATGTAGGATTAAATATGAAAAGAAGAAATTAAACAGAACCCTAAGATCTACTTTAACTATTTATTTGCCTATCTACCTACCCAACATGAAATAAAAACATTATTTATTTATTTTTCGCTTACCTGTTAGATTTATTATTCACGCACCTAAATAATGAGCCAACGAAATACCCGCCTTCTCTATATTTCCTTATTTCTAGGAATCTTTTGCTCCAAATGTACGTATACTAATGTACATAAAATGTATGTATTTAAGACATCCTATGACCCAGTTCAGACGATTTTCGTACCTATGTACTATTGACTTAGACGTGTTATTAAGTAGAACTGAGACATCATAAAGAAGGCCTATGCCAATAGCTTCTAAAGTAATCTCAAGTTAGATCGTGAGGTATTCGTTTGTCGTAATATTTCTTATATTTCTTGACATAAAAAAGTTATTTGCCGTTTATTTCTCAAAAATCGGGACTCTTTTACATATTATTTTCTGAATCCTTTTAAAGAAAACTTCCTTCACTTCACTATATTTAGTCGTCATGACAACAAGCTGTAACTGTTAATTTTATTGAGAGAGGCTGAGTCGAGGTTGAGTCGAATGGAAGAAATAACTCAGAATTTAAGGGATAAATTTGCTACTATAGTCTTATTAACTAATCTAAAGATTAGATAGTCCATCAACATTTTCCTGCCCTTATCCCATTTTACTTGAGGTCGGCGCAACACGTTTTCTTCTTCCATACCGTCCTGTCCTCCGTCACGCTATCACTGACCCTTTTAAACTCCTTACACAGTCAATCCATCTTTTATTTGACCGTCCCCTCCCTCTCCATCTATCCACATTTATATTCATAACTCATAAGATTAGATAGTCCGTAATGAATATAAACCTAGAAGCAATGATTGATAGAACCCACGACCTTTAAGAGAATCGACCGACCCAGATTCTTTTTTAAACTGGATACTTACAGTACCAAGACATAATTACAAATTATGATGTATGAATCTTTATAAAGAGATAGAGAATAATGAGTCAAAGATACGATGAGATGAAAGCCGAAATTATTTTAAAACTGAGTCTGTCATGTTTAATATTGGTTGCTGTATCTCTGTTTATCTTATTCATTGTGAAAAAAAAAACCAAGAATAAGTGACATTCTATTACCCGAAATGATTGCCAAAATATATAAGATTGACATGCACTACCGAAATATCCCATTTGCTTATCGTTAAAATCTCACTTACACAGTCTAAAACCCAAAGTCTGTCTTTAACAGAAATAGGACTAATAAAAATCATGCTTAAAACGCGTGTCCCCATCTCCAGTAGATAAATAAGAAAACTCACGCGCATCAAGTCACAGTAAATACCCCATCCATCACCTTTACGCATAAACTCCTTCACATATTAAATCCAGCTATAAAGATTCTAAACGGGCTTTTAAGCTAACGCTTACGTACGTAAGTCACTGGAATGAATTCCCTTATACACACAATTCCTGGGAACTTGTACGCGATGTACACGATTTGTCTTCTCAGAACTGTCAAGGAGATGCCCCCGTCATGTAAATGCATGTAGTAAAGTACGAGATGTATCCAAAGAGTTTGTGACGCGATATAGCAGCGGAATTGGTGGCAGGGATGTTGGGGCCAGTGCCAACTTCGATGTGGATGTGAAATGATTTGGAAGCGATGGTGAAATATTGCGTATGTGCGGGGCTATTTCTTGTAGGTTTCGCGACTAAAACTGAATTTATTTTTACTACTGTTGGTTCTGTACTTTTCGTCGTCAATAATTCTGTCTAACACTAATGTTAGCTGGAGTCAAAATAAACCATTAAAAACTCAAAAGTTCGTCGGATAAAACACAATCATAAAACACTTCATCATACTTAGAACGAGCCGCAACTTATTCTTTAATCTTCAGCTTTAAAAAACTTGTTTATATCGCATCAAAGTCGCATTACCCTCTCCCGCGGTGTACAGCAGCTCAAAACTTCATTTCACAAAACAGATTTATTATATCTAATGTAAAAACTCCGCGAGAAAATATGCGATTCTCGGGGTACCGAGTACCAAGTGCCGTACTCAAGAAAAATGTGGAATATCAGGCGGATTCAGGCGAAACGGTTTTAGCAGCCATATTTCTTGTCGTCGGCGAAACTTCCCAGCAATTATTTTTACCTGTTGAGCTGTTGAAACAATGTATTTTATGGTGTGGAATTTGGTTAATATACTGGCTCAGTTTAGCGGAAGGGAAACGTGTTGAGTCGCTGTTAAAATCTCTGAAATGTTCGCGGTTAAATAATTCTGTAATCTGCTGTTCAGTTGTGCTCCAGTCGAGGTATTCTTTTGGAGTTTTAACAATGGGCTCTTTTGTTTATGAGTTGAAATTATTTTTTACTCGTTGACTTTATGAATAATGGTTCGTCGTAAAAGTTGTAGGTTGTTCGAGGTTTAACATTGTATAACTCGTAGTTTGGTGTTGTTAGTATATTTTTAATTTATCATCTTGTTTTTGTCAAGGTTGCTATTTTCCTGCGCCCTCTAAATTTAAGTGGGTACAGACGCTGAACACTTTAAATCCCACAGAAGTGAGTAATATTGTTTCAAACTTAAGAATCTAGATCTTAATTCTCAAACGTAATAAGTGGATGAGTACTTCAAAGAAATTCTCTCATATCGTAACTTGGTAACATAGTGCTCTCAAAATTCATTTGATTTCATCAAACTAAGCTTTTAGTACTACTCAAAAGACTTCTCTTTGAAACTGAAGTAAGAAAGTAGTGGTTTTAAGTACAAAAGAGGGTTGTGCCACGTAATTGTTTTAGCGGCGATGTCTCTTTTCATTATTAGCTTAATTTACTAGAAGCTAACCTTGGATACTTCTTGAAACACTTCTAGTTTTCTTTGAAGTTGATTTAGTAGAAGTTTTATAACAAACAATTTTGAATTTTCTCATAATTTTCAAGATAAATTCGAAACAGTTAGGGCACGGCAAACAATTATGAATAATTTATCATTACGGTTGAATATTGTTTTGACTAGGGCACGTTTCTTGGTAAATGATGTTTATTTATACCCTATTACAAAAGCTGTATTACCAACAGCTACCATTACATCTGTTATATAACACAGTTGCTAGATATCAATTTCGAAATATCTTGATGGCCCAGTGGTCTAGCTCTCGCCTTTCATACTCAACTTTGGGTTCAAATCCAGGCAAGAGTTTTTCAATTTTAATGTTCTTTCTGTAATAATCTTAGACATCACTGACATCAGTAAAGGAAAACATCGTAAAGAAACCTGAACGTATTTATGAATAACCCACACTCACACACTACTATAGACACACATACGCATTCTCACAATCACACACTACACAGAGCTGATAGTTACTTTCTAAGTTATTGTTCCTCTGTGTTCTTAAAAATACATTTCTTAATTTAAGTCTCAACATTGTTAGTTAACAGAGTTGTCTCACTTCTTCCCATAATAGATAGTTTGTCTCATTCACATTTGTAACTGTAACCGTTTGATACACGAAGTACAAATCTGTTATCGCCAACCCGCCTTGAGCAAGCGTGGTGATTAGTGATCGTGCCTTCTCTGTACGAGAAGAGGCCTCTACCTTGCAGTGGGACAGTTACAGGTTTGTATTATGCTTCAATTTACGCAAATGTCTGTATATCCCACAGCAATAAACCGTTCAGTTTGTGCCCATTATAACGTTAGTTTACCAGCGCATCTGTTAGAGGTAACGTATGGAGGGAGATATCTCCCAATCGACTATTAGTTGGATGACGGCTACCGTCAACGTGAGAATAGGTCGCAGATGGCAATGCAATTCAGAACAAAATATAACATCACGCCTATGTTTCTATGTTATTACAATTATAAGGTATTAATCTCACACTTAAAAGAAAGCTTAAAGTCACCCGAAGGGCAACGAAGAGGGCTATGCTCGGAGTTTCCTTGCGTGATCGCATCAAAAATGAGGATATCCGCAGGAGAACCAAAGTTACCGACAAATACCGAAGAATGGCGAAACTTAAATGGCAGTGGGCAGGGCACATTGCTCGCAAAACGGATGGCCCATGGGGCCGAAAAGTGCTGAATGGCGAACGCGAACCGGAAGACGATGTGTTGAAAGGCCACATACTAGGTGGACCGATGACCTGGTTATGGTTGCGGGAATGCGCTGGATGCGAGATCCGTCAAAGTGGCAAAGCCTGGGGGAGGCCTATGTCCAGCAGTGGACGTCTTTCGAATCATGATGCATTAATAGTAGGTACTGTAAAATTTATCTGTACAGCATGTTGAAGCTTAATGGCAGTTTAAAACTACAAGTCACCCGTTATGAGAATGTTTTATTAATACATATGTTTAAGACTTATTTTTTTATTTAATTTAATTAATGTTTAATACAGAGTTGTTACTTAATTCTAAACTCGCCAAACTTTTATGTACTTAATAAGGGGTGAACTATTTTATAAAGCGGGCACAAAATATTTAATCTTCATGTTTTTACTCGAAATGGCTCAAAAAAAGAATACCTGGAAGTATTTGGGCGACTCGAACCCAAACTAAAATAAATTATTTCAATTAAACCATTTAAATGATAATTTTGAACTGTCAAGCAAAAGATGAAGCCAGTTGCACATTCGCAAGCGTCAGTAGCCCAGCTACTGACGCGTAGCTTTGGTGGCCCAGTGGTAACGACCCTGAATTACACATCGTAGGTCGAACCCAGGCAGGTGCTTCACTTTGTGTAAATTATTTTAACACTACTGCTCTTTAAACGGTGAAAGACAACAACGTGAGGAAACCGGCATGTCCTAGAACCAAAAATTCGAAGACATGTGACATCCACCAACCCGCACTGGGCCCGCGTGATAGATTAAGGCTAAGTCTCTCACAGAGAGAACCTAACTTGTAAGTTGCGGCTGTTACCACTGATAAACAGCCGCGACTTACAAGTCAGGTCAGGCCCAGTGGCCACCACTACTCTCACCCTGCAGTGGGACAATGTAGAATTTAAAATGTTCCTGCTTAGGAATTCCGCATGGAAAACCCAAGAACACTTTTCCGAACTCAGAATTCGAACCCAGGAACCGACGAAGCTTGGGTATTACGCTCTTCCCTGCTAAAACAATAAGGCAGTGAACTCATAAATCTCACATATTTTACCCGCAAAGGTTAGGAAAGAGATAATTTATATGCGTAAAAATGTGCCGCTTTTTCACACCAGTATGTAACCTTTAAATCCGTTTTCATAAGAGGAGTAAGCAGATGTTTATACCGTAGTAGGTTAGTAAATGAGTGTATAAAGATCCATAATATTTTAAATGTCCTGGTAATAAAAAACCGGCCAAGTGCGAGTCGGACTCGCGCAGGACGGGTTCCGTACCATTATCGCAAAAAACGGCAAAAAAACACGATGGTTGTATGGGAGCCCTCCTTAAATATTTAGTTTATTCTGATTTCAGTATTTGTTATTATAGCGGCAACGGAAATACAACATCTGTGAAATTTCAACTGTCTATCTATCACGGTTCATGAGATACAGCCTGATGACAGACGGACAGACAGACAGCGGATCGCGGGGTCTTAGTAATAGGGTCCCGTTTTTACCCTTTGGGTACGGAACCCTAAAAATACACAACAATAGTCATCTTGGGTCTGGGAAGGGGTCAATTTCACATCATCGTTACATTTTAAAATGGCAGGAGCGGTGATTAAACCGCCTATAATTAATAATATCGATAATCAAATTAGAATCTAAGAATTAGTGAGAAATAGAAATTAAACCCAAAAGCGTCTTAGTTCGAAGACATGTGACATCTACCAACCCACTCTGGGCCTGCCGCGTGGAGTATTAAGGCCCATTCCCTCTCTAAAAGAGAGGAGCCCTGTGTCCGCACAGTAGGAACGTTAAAAAAAGGCTAATTATGACTGGCCTAAACTGACATCTTCTTAATACATGTTTACTAATGAAAAACCAATACATTTTTTATTGTTCGGGTTCCTATAAGATGTAAGCAAAACAAACTCCGCTATATACTTGCTAAAACGAATAATCAATAGCACTGACCATCAGATTGAATGCCATTGTTCCATGCAGGAATTCTAGGCATCGAGCCGACCAAAATGAATCCAGAATTCTGAACATCAATATCACGTACGTAGGTTGACTTTTATAAGCTGGGGTCCCTTAATCTTTTCAGTTAGTTTTTTACCGCAAATATTTAACAAATGTATCTATAGAGCTCATGTATGCTGAGATAGGAGCCTTTTTGGTGTATCACTGGGTTTTATTTTTTGTTTTTGCTTTTCTTTTAAAATATGTATTATTGTTTTCTTTGCTTACAAACACAATCAATCTACTTACTCTTTTCCCAACTATGTTGTGGTCGGCTTCTTATATAACCGCATGCAGCTGAGTTACAGTATTTTACATGGACCGACTGCCTAACGCAAGGTTCAGTTGAAAACCAGCGTCAAGCAACTATGTACCAGTTGCCTGGCATTTTGCTGAATTGAACCTACTTGGTGCAGCCGTGAGGCACACTTTCTCTCATGTTCTATTTGTTGTTAATTTTTTTTATTATTATTTTTTGTTTATTTATTTTACCATTTAGGCACACACACACACATAATATACAGACAAGAAGTAGGGTCAGAAAAATAGGTACAGAGCTTGCGCTTGCTTGAGCTGCTTACTTCTATAGAAAATATCTTTTCTAGCATACCTGCGAAAGGAAAGATGAAAGTATGAGATGTAGACATGGTGACATTATGTTTGTGTTCTTTGTTCAAATTTGTTCTTTGGTTTGTGTCAAATAAATTTATTTATTTCTTGACCTATCTGACCTCCATAACTCAGGAACTGGGTAAAACTATACACCGTGGCAAGAATATTGTCAGATCTCCTTGCTTCTGACTAACCAGTAGCCGGGACCTACAACTTTTAGTTCTTTTCAAGGTACGGATGAATTTCAATATGCTAAAATAGTTACCCATCTACCGACTGACCTCGGCAAATCACTTTATAGCCAACACAATTAGTATTTCCCTTTCGGCAATCTCCAAATTATCACAATAAAAACTTAATTAAAAACGACACCCTAAAAATTGTCCGCTCTCCCCCTTTATTATGAAACAACAAAACTATGGACACAATTAGGGATTTCAATTAAATAGTTTAATCTAAATGCTTGTGTGTCCATCTAACAAAGGGTTAAAGATAACAGTTTATAATATATTATAGAATATTGTTCGGAGGCGTTGAAGCAGGCTTCCTTTGTGTGGGGTAACGGTTGGGGCGATTTATAAGAGGTATGGGGAATTGTTTTAAATGAGGGGGTAATCGGTTTATTATTGTCATCTGATCTGGCGATAAAGTGCCATTCTAAAACAATTCTCAAGGTTTTAAAATTTGAAGGATTAACCTCGTGACATTTTTCCAGTGCTTCTTGATCCCATTAATTTTGGACTAACTAAATTTTGGATAGTTTATTGAAAATTAGTTTTTAGTCCATCAGGTAGATTAATAAAAAATATTGGACACGTATTTTTTCTATTGACTTAAACATAAAGTGACGACTATATAATTTGTTGAAATATCGTGAAATGTCACGCTGCTAGTACACTTTATACGGCCTTAGTGACGTCACAAGCCCCCACTCCTGAACTCTGATGCGTTTTAACTTAGTATTTTTTTATTGATTTGGTAAAGCAAAAAATACTTGTCCAATATTATTTGATAATCTCACTGACGGACTAAATAGAATTATCATTATTCTACCCAGGAAACATCCCTATTGACAATCATTTTCACTGATTGATAATTTAATAATGTAATTATGGAACACAGGAAATTGTAGCAATACTTTTGAAAATAATATCCCCGGTTCTACTTGTGTTAATTTTGTGTCGTTTTTGTTCTTGTGGAAATCCATACAATATAATTAGTATGTATATTGTATCAACATATGTAAATAACTGAACATGCTGAAGTAATTCCCTAAACTAATTTCACACGTAAAACCCAAATCTTTCACATTATCATTTATCAAAGACACTCAATTAAAATGCGACATTGTCTGTACTCATTGCTGTCGCTACAGCCTGTCACTTACAGGGCCAACCCTTTAAAATATGGAGCCCCAGACATAGGAATTTAATTAATCCAAAAGGGAAACTTAGGTAAATATTGTCTATAATGACATTACAAATGGACATCCAAAATTTGTTTTGTTTTGGACAGTTTCTATTCATAAAGTTACAAGCACCAACTTGAATAGCTTTAATAATAGATATTTTATTTCAAACGATATTAATTTTAATTAAGGATCGAAATGAGTGATTTTCAAAGGGTATACTTTGAAGGTTTGACAAAAAATTGTTCATGATTTTCGAGAGGACAACAAAGCTAAACAAAAGGTATTTTGATGATTAATTATTCAAGTTAGACCAGACAGGCTTAGGTCGGTCCATTATTTATTCGCGCAGCTCAATGCTAATTGTTTGGTTTATTTAGAACTGAAATGGCAGAAAAGTAATCTGGTTTCTGCTTGACGTAATTTTTAAATAAAATATATATAAAATTGCCGAGTATCTTCGCTGAAATTAATGAAATAGTCGATCTGCTATCTAACCCCTAATTTTGTAATTTAAGAATTTGAAGTTTAGTATTTTATTTGTCAATGGTTTTTCTACTTTAGCCCAAAAATTTGTCAATTTTTTTTATTAAACTATGGTTGGACACGTTCTTAAGTCCGAATACTCATTTCCGAAACCGAGCCTTAGTATGTCAGTATCAACTAAATGATCGTGTACATTCCAAACATATTTCAAACTCTTTCCAACCCTTTGGGGATCACACTCTGTTTCAAATGCCCCAAGCAACTATAATAAAAATAAATTAAACCTTTGCACCTACTATCCCCTTCTGTTAGAACACAAGAACAACTGGCTCAACACAGAAATATGTTATTTTTTCATACAAAATAAACCCCGGGCAATTCCAACAGTTAATTTTAGGAGCAGCTGGCGCCCATTCCTTTGATTCTACCCTAAAAAAACAATCAGCTATTCACTTCTCTCTATAAAGGGAAATCTGAGCAATTTTCACATGCTTTATTCCCGTGTCCCGAGCAACGGTTTGTACATTTTTTTCCTTAGAAAAGAGCCATTTCTCCTCGTCCTCTATGCGGCGCGTGTTCATAAATCTAACCCTTTATCACTGCCTCTTATTTCGCAGTCTCGCGGCGATAATAACCCTATGGCTCGTTTTGTTTCGTTTTTATCCCGGTTTTCCTCCAGCATTCAGGCTAAAATGACACTTGTTTCTTTTTATAACGCAATACGCATCCAAATGAGGAATTGATCGACGAAATGAGAATATAGATCATGCTTATTGCTTATCAAGCTTTGAACGCGAGTTGTTTCCAAATTGTTCGGCGACTGTCAGCGGTAATTCGACTAATTTACAGGGAAATTCACCTAGAGCAGGTTTTAATGTTATGCCTATTTAGTGGGTTCTGGTTAGTAAATTGAACTGTAGTGAATGAAAAAGGGATAACTCTGTAATAAATTTTTCGGTCGGATAAATATGTAAACATAATTATGTATGGTTTCAATTTTCAGTTGCGTCAATTCAGTGTAAAACGTTTGGATGTAAACTATAAATAAATTACTCTTACGAATGAAACAAAGAACGTATAAATACGATTAATTTAAATGACCAGTTTTAAATTAACAATGAAATTCTATACATTTAAACAATACTGTTATGATTTTCATCATTATCACCCGGAACAACAATATACCAATATATTGTTTATTTATATTGTTTTTCAATAATGAAACGCGAAAGTTTTAAAGTTAATACATCACCCGGAACTACAATAATAATCACCCGAAATTTCAACCCTCTAATGCTCAAGAAAATAAAGACAACAACGACTTACAACAACCCAAAAATAACAATAAATTAAAGCCTAAAGCGAAACAAAATTGCTTAATAAAGTTCGACTCGCATACCAGCACAGAGACTCCATAGATCACCATTTGTAAAAGCTACAGAAGACCTAGAAAAATACAAGGAACAAGAATTAATAGCCTAGAATCTGAACGGAATCTCGGTCAGAATTAGATTAAAGACGGTTGTTAACTTGTTACTGAGACAAACGACGTTAATTTGTAAGGATAATTAAATGTTTGTTTTTCGATCCCCTTTTTTAGCGAAGGTTTCTTTTGGGCCTAGAAATTAGGGACGCTTTTGTTTAAAGATTCGGTAAGATTAATGAAAAACTTAAGACCCGTTCTTTGTCCAATTTTCTGTTGCTTGTCTTGATGATTGACTCCAAAAGCTGCCAAAATGTAATCATCAACATTATTATCTGCAGACCAACTTTGCCCACTGCTGGGCATAGGCCTCTCTTTTCTTGTGGCAATCCCCACGCTCCTGCGCCAACCTCATCCAGGTTTTCCCCGCGATGGCAGCAATGTCGTCTGTCTATCCATATTGAAAATGTAATACTGTTAAGCAAACTTTATTACTTTTGATCAATTCGAAAATAATCAATAATTAAAAGTCATCACTTCCAGGGAGGGAGCAGTGGTGGCCCAGTGGTATCGGCCGCGACAGACAAGTTGTAGGTCGTGGGTTCGATCCCAGGCAGGCGCTTTACTTTGTGTAAATTATTTCATCACCACTGCTCTCAAAAAAGGTGAAGGAAAACATCGTGAGGAAACCGGTATGTCCTAGAACCAAAAATTCGAAGACATGTGACATCCAACAACCCGCACTGGGCCCGCGTGGTGGATTACGGCCCATCCCCTCTCACAGAGAGGAGGCCTGTGTCCCAGCAGTGGGAACATTAATAGGCTGATGATGTGTGATGATGATGATGATGACTCCCAGGGAAGTTTCTAAAACTTGCCTCGATGTGATGTTGTCTACATAATGTAAAAAAAAAATTGTTTTGTTTGTTGTGTCATATTGTTTTGCAGTTTGTAGCTGTACCTCATAATAATACTAAAGCCAATAAGATACTTAAACTTTAATTTCAGCTAGGTGAGCGAAGTAGACACTAGAATACTTTTCGTGAAATTTTGTCAACTCCGCTCATCTCCCTAATTAAAACATGTCAAAAAGAGGGAAATAAAATCTTTTCATTTGATACTACTCGTATGACAGCAAAATAGCTTGTTTATCTGATGCACGATGAAAAAATACCTCGTCATGTAGCCAAAAATAAAAACGCAGTGTTGGCCATTGTTTTTTTATGAGAATTCTCAAATTGGTTCGCCATATTTCTGCTATTTCGAGGGAAAAGGAGATTATGTAGGTAAATAGACCACATTGTGCACCGGTAATACCTGCCCGCATTATGCAAGTCAGATGGGACTCTTCGCGTTATACCATAAGTCCTTTTGTATAATAAATGAGAGCTTTTTGAGCACTAGATGGGTAGAGAATATTATTATAATGGGTTCTCGAAAAAGGCAGATTATGGTTGGTTACTAGGATCAGTCATTATCGATTACCAAAACTTCGTAGCAGTTAAGCAAAATTGTTCTGACAAAAAGGCAGTTTTAATCGCAGAACTGATGTCTAATTGATGTTAATGCCAGCATCAAAGGCATCTAGCAATTTTCAAGCCTTACCCGAATACACAGATATACCAACAAGTACTTCTATAAATGACAGGGTCAAGAAAATTCCGCTATTAAATGTCAAAAAAGGCAAGGTATTAAGTCAGCCTTTCACCTTTTATACATTAAGTCTAAATAAATAAACCTACGCAGATTGTGGTAGTATGTACATCTGCGTAGTTGTATTACCTTCCAGGGTATCGATACCAACCGCTGTGTATCTCGCATTCATTGAAACCACTCCAGAAACTTTCGGATACATCGCCCTGCCGATTGCCACTTAAATTTGTCGATTTTTCGATTATGTTGGGCCGGTAACTTTAGGTCTTCTGCGGAAGTAAAGGTAATCTTCATTACCTTTACTTCCGTGTCGATATCTTTTTCAAATAGCTAATACAGCGGCCGCTGCGCGCTGGCCCGATGAGTGAGATACTTGAAATATATTTTGTATTGCCGTATAACAGGCATAAAATAATGAAGATACCATAGTCACTAACCCAAATTATGTTTGTCCAACAGTTGGCGAGATCCAATCAGAGCCAGGTGGTGCTTACGAGAGTCAGCTTCGGCCTGTCTGGGAATTTCAGCTGTGAGGTAACGGCAGATGCGCCTTCCTTCGCCACGTCTATTGTGTCTAACACTATGGAGGTTGTTGGTAAGTGCATATACATTTTTCAATAAATGTTACGCTATTTGTAAGGAACTTGAGTTCTAACTGCAGCTAGATCTAAAACGGTTTCACTTTTAGCGTTGGAAATAATTTCGTTCAAAGTAAATATTATTTTAAAAACCAATGCGCTTACAGCAATATCAAACATGGGGTCAGGTGAGGAACGCAAAAGCCCAACATTAGCGTAACCATTACAACAGTAGGCACTCTCAGAAAGATGTTATATGAATATAATGCGAGTGGACACAAAACAATTTTTTCTTATAACAATTCAATTAGTTGTAAACAAAAGTTGGACAAAAACGAGCTGCTAATCGTTGTTTTCTAATGTTTACGACTCTTCCTCGCATCGCATCATGTCGTCATTACTAAACGTGATTCCCCTGACGTGAAGTCATTTTCTTGATGATGTTTTGTCGAATGTTGACGCAGATGCAAAAAAAAGTTAAAGATATCGCGAGGCATATCGTGGAGTTTTGTGTTCGATAGGATTTCAAGTAATGGTCGAATATTGGTCTCTAGGTTCTTATAGAAAAAATTCCTAATATTATTTTTGTTTTCCGTACAGCCCTCCCACCATCGTTGCCGACGATACAAACCAGTCAACACTACTACATCCCAGGCGACGTGCTGCGAGCCAACTGCTCCTCCGGGCCAAGTCGCCCGCCGTCCGACCTCGCCTTCTTCATCAACGATATGCCTGTAAGTATACCATAATAAATATAATAAAATGAAAATTACTCTCCACTCCACAAGCACCTCTGTATATGTTGCCCCCTTGTCGCTACGTCAATAAAGTTCTAGCGACTGTTTATGACTGCTATACTGCCATTTTATAGCCGTGTAGATCAACAGTGGTCAGGCAGGGACTAATAGTCCTTCTATGGTTTTAGGTAATCGATTCACGAAACCTCCCAAACCCATAGCCCAATGTGTTTTGTCTCGATATTCTGCAATAGTCCCGCACCAGCCAGGGATTGTCCTTAGGTGATCTTGCGTAGTGACTAGTGCATACAGGGATAATTGCCGGTTGGTGTCACATTTCATCCTACACGTCTAACAAGGCCTCTGCGAGTTGTTTTTGGCCCCTGGTACGCCTTTCAAAAGTCCGGGACCCTAGGGTCCCGAGAATCACAAAGATATTTTTTTTTTTTATAGATTCTCTAAAAATTAAACATTTGTTCATTATTAATAACATCATTCTAAATACGTAATAATAAAATAAGTGACATTTTTGGCTGGCAGAAGCTGATCAATAATAAATTCAATAATGTCATAAAAAGAGTTTAAAATCGCGTGCTTAAAAGGATTACTAGTACCGTGAAATTGGTGTTACACTTTAATTAAGAATACTAACTAGAAGGACGGTCCTAAAACTGCCATGTCTCTTAAAACAATTTTATACAAACAAGAGAACGTCTTTCTAGAATTTTACCGTATCTCTGACCTAACTTTATTGACAATCCATTTTAATCTAGGAATCGAACCATTTGATAGTCAGTATTTATTGGCCAGGAATAACCCTTTTCAATCCTAAATTTGCATAGGATTGCTTTTGAACCTGGCAATATAGCTAGAAGGATGAGTAAATATTGTCTGCCAAGCGGGTACGTGAGTGAGAGAATAATAGAAGGATATCGCCATGACCCTGAACTTCTCAAAATAGATGAGGACGGGGGTGCTAAGTGATATAAATTGATGAAAAGGCACGAGTTTTTCTTTAACAAAAAATGTTCTGTCGGCCAGTGAAAAGTTTTGTACGGTGCCAAGATAAATTGCTTAGGTATATAGATATTCAAGGAAAAGTGTCTATTATATAAATTTTCTTTTAATTCTGAACGTAGCTTTCATATATCGAGTCAGATTCTTCTTTTGTTTTATTTCTTAGAAAAATATGTAAGAGTGGAATTATTATATTGTGATAAAATTATTTCTTTTTAATTTCAGTGAAAATATTTTTAGCTGACATATGAAAAGCTTATGTGAATAACATCTATCATGGTTCGGGAAAAAAAGTTTTGTTGTGTACCCTAGTTATCGTTTATCCTTTTATCGTTAAGGTTATTACCTGGGCAACTGAGCTCTGCTCGTGTGAAAATAGAGAAACATTCGAAGAAACGATTTTTTTTAGATATGAGACCTAGCTAGATCGATTTTTCGCCCTCAAAAACTCCTACATTGCAAATTTTATCGGAATCTTTGCAGCCCTTTTTGAGAAAGTGATTACAAAATATATAACTAAACGAGCAATATTTTTTGTTTTTATATACAAACAAATATTGCTCGTTTATAGTATAGGATAGGATAACTTTACTACTTACTTTTCTTTCTCTGCTTACTTTGAAATGTGAACGTATTTCTCACTTATTTTTAGTCATCAACATCAGAAACAAATAACAGTACATATCTCCAATTAAGAGTTTGAAGTTTAGTCAAACTTTGAAATTAAAGTAGGGTTTGAAACGTTCTTAACTCCAAATATTCAATTCAGGAACTGGCCCTGAATCACCATGGTCGACACTTATTAATTTATGGTTGCCAAGTTACAGCAAAGGTTTTGATCCAAAGCCTTTGATATTCTTGATTATATTAATAAGCGGAGATTCTCCCATCTTTCTCATCCTTGCGTTGGTCCAATGTTCCAAGATTATTATATTCTGGAAACATGAAAGGTTAGAACCCTGTGTAACAGTTCCTCAGAAAGTTTAAAATTAAGTGCTTATTGTATTTTAAAATTCTTATGAATTTGCAGGTAGGTTACAAATACATTGTAAACTGCTTTTTCTCGTGCTTCGCCATAGCGTATCCCACAGAAAACGTGTATTTTTCCTAAAAATATATTATGCCCTTATCCACCCACGTTCTAATTTCATTAAAATCCATAGAACAGTCGCTGAGGCGTGATTGATTGAAAAATATCCAAGAATACAGACTTTCTTTCTATAAGTAAGATATGGTACAGTATTGTAGGATCTCAGAATCCAGTTATTCCGACCGTCTGCTCTATTAAATAGATTTAGCCATCGAATCCGGAAATTTGCGGCTACAGCCAAGACTAAGCAGCGATGTTACCACAAATGCTTTATCATAAACATTCAAAGCAATATCCAGTCTTGTATTTATGGCTTCGCTGAAATGCAATTTATTGCGATAAACAACTCCTTAGCCAAGCACAATATTTGCATGTTTTATGGAGCATGTTTTGAGGTTACCGTTAGGATCTACTTGGCAATGGTATTGGAAAGCATTTAAGGAGAATCCGAAAAGATATCAAGGAGAATCTGGAACGATTTCTCTTTTATCAATTTCTTGGAAATTATAATACTGTATAGTAATCTTTTAAGTAAATACAAATATTTACTTAACAGGTTGTTTTTTATAATTGATTTTTGTATTGTAGGCTCAAACACAACAGGCGGAATGAGGGCTTTTCTATACATTTCTGCCCAACCTCAAGGTTTACAGGCGTGACTGTTATATTAAGTCATATTGTAGTCTTGTTAATAGAAAATATGGTTCACGTAGTAAAACCAATTGTCTCTAAATCTATGTTATACTTTCGAGAAACTTGTTACTAGTACTGACAAGCCGGTAGCCCGTCGTCTAGCTCACAAATCCGTTTACAAAATCCGTTCTTACTTCCACAGCCAGCGTCCTCGAAGAGTTTCAACTTAAAATAACTTCGCGAAAGCTACAGTTGTTCTCAAATTCTATAGTGGCAAGTTTTAATGCCTTCACAGTTTCACATTTCGTGGATCCCACCACGAATGCTTTTGAGATTTCAGTATCTGGGACGCCTTCTGATGCTATTGTTCCACAGATGCTGAACAAACTATTTCACTGACGATATTATGATTTTAGTGGGAGATTTTAAACGGTATGATGGATTTAAGTTTAATTTTCCTTAAAACGTTTTTGTCTGTAATTTTCTGGAAGCGAAAATTTTGATAAGTCTTAGGAGTAAACATTTCCGTAGAAAATACTTCCGTCCGGGAAAATATCTGGGGGCACTGCAGTACCCCCAACAAGTTGAGCAAACAAAGGCACAGCCGTACCATCCTTTTCTCGAAGCCATTCAGCACATTTTAGAATCCCCTGTAACTTCGTTGTGGATAAAACTAGACGAATTAGAAAACAATAATTATACAACAATTACAATAATTTCGACCCTTTATGTAAAAGTAAAACCAAGTCGGTTAATGTATTTGTTTGTAACCTAATTAATAAGGTACCTACTGAATAAATTATACGACTTGGTTTTACATTCGATCTCACTACTTTTTGCGGTAGAAGGTTTTTTTTTTTTTTTTGTTTTCTATAGGCTTGCGCTTGACCACTATCTCACCTGATGGTAAGCGATGATGAGGTCGACGGTGAAACACGATTTCCTAGAAGAAACCCATTCACTCTTGACTCAAAGACCCCTAGATTGCCCCTAGATTGATTGTTGTCTTTTTTATAAATGTTATGTTTTTGATGGGATAATTGTTTTGGCAAAACATATTTTTCTGCCCTTGTCTGATGTTGCTCGCAACGGTACAACATGTTTTCTTCTTCTATTCTCTTCTGTCAAACTCTCATTAACTTTTCTTTTATATTATTTTTAATACGTTCAGCAACTACGAGTATTTATATATTCTATCGGCTGAAATTATGATGATGATGATGATTCATGGTTAGCAAAATATTAACCACAAAACGTTTTTTATACAATATACACCTAACAAAATTTTAACAAAATAATTCTCTACAGGAACTAACCAAAATATTTTTTTGCTGTAACTCTATTATCAATGAATTAAAATATGAAAACTGTTCACCACTGCTCATTATAGCTATACTGTATAACAGCGCTGTATATAATTGTTTAAATAAAATATTTGCTTAGTACCGGTTATATGAATTTGCACATCTATGGAAACATAGAGTGTTATTTACTGACCGGGTGCGCAGTTCAATTTTGAATTCTATTCCAAGAAGTAATAGTCTAAACTGGTTTGATTGGTTTTAAAAGGTTATTTCAGGAAGTACTGTTAAGATTCTAATTTTTTTTTCACTGATATACAGCTAAACTTTTATTAAGTGCCGTAGGCTAAACTATCTCGGCAAAATTTGTGGTTTCTATTCGATAAACAGCGTAAACAAAGCAATAGGAAAAGCCAGTATTTTACAATAATTGGTAACCATACTGTGGTTATTGAAAAATAGGGTATAGTGGTATAAAAAGTTTAAACAGTCTTAAAACATCTGATCACACTTTTTCGATATAAAATAAGTTCTAACTGTGGCGATAAAAGTCTGCTTATCTAAATAATTTGATATGTAGATTTTTTACTGGGCTAAATGTTTATATTACTCAGCTATCGTATAAAAGCTCCAACTTTTAAAATCGCATCTCTTCAAAATACAAACATCAAATCAAAACTTGTAGTCATTAATAAAAGTGCTCTTATCACAGGCCGGGACAAAACAAACTCTCGTGTATACAAACCCTTTAACAGTCGCTTGAATCCGTTGCGGCGCGAACACAACAACTGTTGACTCATTATTTGTTGTGTTGATATTTGCAATTTTCCTACGTTAAGCAGCTTCGTCTGGCACGAGGGCTCTTCAGATTTAATCACATCTGCATTGCCCGCTATTATTCAAATTTTAACTTTATATGAATATGTATAAAGTGCGAATTTGTTTGTTCGACGCCTGTACCTACGCTTTGATAAGCTGATTTGTTAAATTTGTGAAAGTTGCGCTGTGAAATTTTCGCATTGTATCATTTTCGTAATGTTACTCATGTATGGAGTTGACGTAGTCCCGATAAAGTCACAAAGCTTATCGACGTTGTAACGAAGCGGAGCACTGGCACTCGACAAACTTCGCTGAATTATTTGGTGTATTCAAAAGTATCTTCTCGAATCGATACTGATTGAAGTACCTTGTGTTGTTGTTGGGATTTTTATGAAGGAAGTTTATAAAGAATTTTTCTCAGGATTTTAGATTAGACCATCCACATAAACGATTAGGAACGCCAAACATAAACCTTTGTTAAAATTTTCTTTGAATCTCTCTGAGAAATAACTACCATATTCACCCCAGTTCTCTCTTCACCAGGTAACACCAGGCACCCACCAGGTCCACCCAGCACCTGAAGGTCTTTTCCGTTCGGAGCTTTACGTCCAAATCCAGCTGTGGCCAGCCCACTACGAGCGAGGAGCCCCCATACTTCGCTGCCAAGCCAAGATCGGAGACCTCTACAGAGATGATGCAGCAGTAGCACTGTATTCAGGGAATAGTGACCCTAAAATTGAGAGAGGTGAGTTGGAATTTGAAAACTTAAAACTATTGGAGAGCTGTTAGATCAAGATGAGACATCTCAATAGAATAAATTCTAGCTTGCACTTTATAAAACTAGCAGGTATCTGGCTAGATCGAATGAGAGAGAAGCATAGCGTGAGTTCATTTAGTAAAATAAACCAAAATTTCCAATTTGAGTGTGTTGATAATAATAATGAATGAAATGTGACAACAATTGATAGTAGGAAAATGATATAATTAAAAAAAATAAGAATTAAATTATGAAAAACAAATATTTTTGACACTTCCTACAACCTAAAAGATAATGAAAATGTGGCTTAGCTCCTAAATTCTAAAGTTACCCACCACACCAATTACTACAATAGCTTGAATTTCCGCAACTAAAATTACACCTTTCACTGGAATCTGTATTTCAGTAATCTCAAGGGTGGATTCATAATGTGAAATTATGTAAAGTTCCCAACAGCTCTCAGGAAATTTATTCATTACGATGTTCTGACGAAGGGCTTGTTCGCAGGGTGTTCCCTTCAAGCATAATTGCAATTTTCATGACGGCCCATAATGTTCGCGTATTATTAAATCTGTGCATTATCACATGGCATATGGAAACCTGGCTCTAAGTACTTTTGTAAAGAATTGGAGTACTTTGGTAAATACCTTGTAAATGTTTTGACGACTGAAAGAAAACAGCTGGCTTTATACTTGAGTTTTGATTGCACTGTTAAAATAACATCATATTCATATAGATTTAGAATTTCATCGTGATTCTTTGTTTTACCTCTGGCACGGTTTACCGTTGCGTCAGTTACAAGACTTTTGTTTCACAATTTGTACCAGTATCATTATAATAATTATTGTATCTTATTGCTCACTAACTTCATTATTTTAACGTTCGTCATTAATTAAGTTAATTTGCCTTTGATCACGATTCCGTATTACCATTGCCATTACCAACATAAACGTTTGAACTAACTAGCTCAACTATAATCACTCCATCAATTGTATAATTATTGCAATTTGTAGTCAACAAAGCGTAGTTCACTGATTGTAAAAACGTTTTAATGAATCTTTCACCTTCCATATTGATATCGATTATGTCTTCAAACGTCCGTCATTACTCAATATATACCCGTTATGGTTAACATTAGGTTGGGTGACGTAAAAGGCCCAAATCATGCCGCATATTGGAATTGGTATGTGGTTTATATATTTCTGGTTCAAAAGGTAAATATAACATGATTTATAGGATACCTCACAGGTACACAAAGCAAGTATTTGTATTTGTTTGATAATATTTTGAAACACTGTTAAGAATATATTTCAAACATTCCAGTTATATCTATGTTAATTTACATACCTGTAGATATTATAATTGTATTGCAATTCCGTCCTGATGAAAACGTTAATATACAGAATAATCTGATAATAAATTCTGTTATTTTAGCTTAAGTACAAAATTCTAAGAAGCAAAAAAACAAAACAGGAAACGCCAAAAAATCCTAAGCATTAAATTCCAAAAACGGCAGTACAGCTAACACGCCCGCATATCTTTAATATCCGTGGAGAGGAAGCTCGCCTAATAAGATTACGAGAACCAAAGAGGGCATTGAGGGCTCAATGAGTTATTGCCTCCCGTCTCATTTGCCCAGACAATTTCCTCTGAGGGCAACAGTGAGGCGTTTGTTGGTAGATAATAAATTTATCTTCGGCACACGGCGAGCGTTTATTGCAGGAAACACGCGTACAGACGAACGGTAACGCCTTCTTACATGAATTTTACACATTCCAAGAACAGGCGAGAAATTGGATATTTAACTTCTGATTTAACCAGAAATGTTGCTTACAATATTTCATATGCTACAGACTTGGTGATGAAAAATAATATGAAATTGTGTTAATGGAAACTGAATTCACGATTTTGAATATATCATTTTATTAACCAGGAATTGGCGTTTTCTTTTCCGAGAATTTGACTTGTCGGTTTCATTAGTCGTATATTCATGTTAACATTAACGAAAATGATTTTAATATAGAAAATATTATGAGTAGCATTTTGGCTATCTAGCATGAGTAGCATGAGTATATCTATATGTGGGATGTAACCTTTACCAGTCGAATAATCGAAAAGTAGGAATATACTCTAGTAATGGTAGAAGCTATAAAGAGTACTAAAGAAAGAAAAGAACCTACCGTGCCTATTTCGACCTACCTACCTAAAACAGTAATAGCACAAAAAGGGGAAAACGACCGGAGGAAAACAATACGGCTCACAACTTTTCACTCACACTCGACGTTTTCTGCTCCTCGTACGTAAACCTTTAAGGCACAAATTAAATTAGTAAAGGCTTTCAAAGGCACAAAATAGGGTTTCTTGGCACTCGTTGCTATTCCACATACTTAGAGTACCTTCCTTAACTTAGTGTTAGAGCTCGTTCCAGAGAATCTGTTGAAACCAAGTGCTCTCGTGATTAAGGGGTGCTAGTACCTACTTCTATATTCCTTCGCTTAGTTAAAAGACTTTGCGTTAAATGAGTGTGTAACTTATATTGCTACTTACAATGTAAGTTATAGGAAGGGAAATTTTCTGCTTATATTTTTTCAAATTGTAGCGATGCATTTTTTAAGTATTTTAACGCTTCGATTATTTAAAGAGGCTTAATGTAGCCAACAACAGTGGAGTTTCTAACACGTTCTTAACCATAGGGATCTACCTACACTTGCGAACAAAGGAGAAGGGCAAGACTCCATAGTATTCTGGGCCCAGGTGTTAACTCAATCAAACTAGCCTTATTTGTAAGAGGATATATTAACAAGGCCACGCTGAAAATTTTGTGAAATTTGGCTATCCAGGAATCAAGTTATATGAAGTTTTGTAAAAGTGAGGTTACAATACAACATTGTAGTTTTTTTATGTTATTTGCGAAATATTTTTGAATGGCTTCAGTTGTGTAATGGTTTTATGCATGGAGTGCAAGTAGAAAATCTCCATGTGTCGAAGAGATCTAACACGTTTGGCATGGCCGGACATTTACTACAGTCCAAGACAAGTCTCCGCATCCAATATCCTGCACTTAGAAGCAGCCTTTACTTTACTTTACTTAGTACCTTTTAAATAAAAAAGGAGAAGATGAAGTAAAAGGAGCTCGTGGCTAAATAATAACAGCCGCACGGGTCGATCTTCAAGGTTAAGCAACACTTGACGAGGTCGGTCCGTGGATTGGTGACCATTTCAACATAACAAGATTCCTCCGAGCACCGTAAAGCACGTTAAGGCGTTGGTCCCGGCTGTCATTTGAAGGACTTTGACAGTCGTTTCGTGAAGCCAGAAGCCTGAGATCTGACACCAGTCTTGCCAAGGGGTATCGGGTTACCCAGTCACTGGGTTGTGGAGGTCAGGTAGGCAGTCGCTCCAGCTCTATCTATATCTACTAAGCTGAATCAGGTGAGACTGGAAGCCGACCCCAACATAGTTGAGAAAAAGCTAGGCAGATTGAGAAGAGGAAGTAAAACAAAACAACAATATAATTACGTTTTAAATATTTATTATTCATCTTCAATAATTATTAGAATATTATCTAAGAATTGTGCAGGAGGTACGATATTTTCTTGGTATCTTGCCCAACTGACATACCATATTATGCACATTACATGTGCACAGCAGCCTACAGTCCTTCTACCTACAATACAATTACAATAATAAACTAATATTGAATCTCGTCCTCTTCGACAGCTGTCAACTAAAACGTAAACAAAATATGTTTTGCGACTTATATGGCGGAATTGTATACGTCCCCGCAATAACCAAGGAGTATTTGAAGCAGTTAGCTGTCGAAGAAGGTTGCCTCTTGCCTCTCTTTTCTTACTCTCTTGCCTCTGGGATGACCAACTTGGTGTGATGCTTCAATCGGACATCTCCCAATAACCACGTCTTGGGCCATGTTCCAACATGCTTGGCATAAATAGTTCTCACTGGTAACCTGAAATAAGTGAACTATTTAAATCATGTCAAATCGCTACGTCTCGGCCGAGATCAAAATAGTCCAAATAACTGTCAATACCTCTAAGCACCAAAAAGCCTGGGACCTATCCGGGGAATCTATCTTATTGTGATAAGAAAAAGATTAAGTCTTAGATTATTCATTAAGTCTTTCTTATTATTATGCTATTCACCAAAAAAAAAGCCGACATATATGACGCCGGAGACCGTAAATACTAGGTACACCATAAGTCTGGTTTTGTTCGTTTGAAAGGCTGAAAGTTCGATTTGAATAGGTACTTACAGGCTGAGATGCACGCCACTGACGAATAATTGATAAAATCGCCTCATCGTCCAAGACTCTTCTGCCAATACAGTTATTGTGACCAGTTGCAATGGTACAATTCACACAGCGATCCATGTCGTCAATATCCGATCGATAGCCGTAATCATTTGTCCAAAATAGAGAGCCCGGTAATTCAAAATAGTAAGATCCGTCGAATAGTCCTTTAAAGTATGCAAAGCCGAGGTGGTGGGGTTTTACAATGAAACATGGAAAAATGAGCGCACGTAGTGCGCACTCAGCAGAACGAAAGAAAACGAACGAGTACCAGTTTATTTTTTTCTGCCTGTCATCTGTCTGTCAGTAGTCAGTGACCAGTATTGCGAACTGAAGAAAAATTAACGGAACTCGATTCGCTATGAATCGTTTCCACTAAACGATTGATAAGCACTTGTCAGTCGATTTTCATACATTAGTCTGAGATTTTACCGATTTTTTTAATCGATTATTTAGTTACATAACTTAATTTAACTTTTCTCGCTTCCTAGATAGAAACATGGTATTGTATTTTGTGATTTCCTTTAGAAAAATATAACGGATTTTTTAATACACATTTCATCTAGTTAACTGCTGGGCCCAGAAATGCCCGTCTCCTTTGAGTTTGATTCTCAAGAAACATACACATATATAATACATTAGACATTTTCTGTAGTTTAGAAAGCCGCATGAATATTAATATGGTCCACGATTCAATAAAATTACCAAAATATTTCATCTCTACCCTCACTGATACGAAAGTCCAATAGTTTGGACATCGTCCAATCCTATTTCCACATACGTATAGCATACTCACGGTGGCAATCTATAGGGTGGTCAGTTTTAACAGAGCGCGCCTGTATCGCCTGCATGCGACGGTTCCCCGCAAGCTACATGTCGTTAGTCTAGCCAGTGAGAGGTATCCTACGTTATGTTTTCTGGTGCTACTCTTTCTATTCTCGTTTATTTGTTCTACTAGTTACACCTGCATTGTAAATGTATGTTACTTTTTGATTATATGAGTAATTTTTATACATTTTTGCTCTTTTTGACTAACATCTTAATCAAGTAAATTATCGTTCAATAGTTAAATTAATCTGATTTCCAAATTGAAGACTGTTAGGGATATTGTCAGTGTGTTGTAGAGCAGTGGTGGCCCAGTAGTATCGGCCGCGACTTACAAGTTGTAGGTCGTGGGTTCGAGCCCAGGCAGGTGCTTTACTTTGTGTAAATTATTTCATCACCACTGCTCTCAAAACGGTGAAGGAAAACATCGTGAGGAAACCGGCATGTCCTAGAACCAAAAATTCGAAGACATGTGACATCCACCAACCCGCACTGGGCCCGCGTGGTGGATTACGGCCCATTCCCTCTCACAGAGAGGAGGCCTGTGTCCCAGCAGTGGGAACATTAATAGGCTGATGATGTGATGTGATGTGAGGGATATTGTTGTGCTTCTTCTTAGTCTGTGGCATCATCGTATTAGCCAAATAACGCTCATTTTTTAGGGTTCCGTACCCAAAGGGTAAAAACGGGACCCTATTACTGAGACTTCGCTGTCCGTCTGTCTGTCTGTCTGTCTGTCTGTCTGTCTGTCTGTCTGTCACCAGGCTGTATCTCATGAACCGTAATAGTTAGACAGTTGAAATTTTCACAGATGATGTATATCTGTTGCCGCTATAACAACAAATACTAAAAACAGTATAAAATTAAGGGGGGCTCCCATACAACAAACGTGATATTTTTGCCGTTTTTTGCTCGATATTAATAACGGCAACAGGTAGACGCTTGAAATATTCACAGAATATTTAGTTGTATATTCTCTTCAAAAAATAATAATTATTAAATTAAAATAAAATAAATTATGGGGGGCTCCCATACAACAAACGTAATTTTTTTGCAGTGTTTTGCGATAATGGTACGGAACCCTTCGTGTGCGAGTCCGACTCGCACTTGGCCGGTTTTTAACTATGACAGTTCCCTTTAAATCTGTGTCGCTCCCGATTTGAACAGTGTTCCATTGTGTATTTCAAATGTACTTACAGTTCATTTTTGTTTCAGTTACGTCACCGGGGTCTGCCTCAAACCTACAAGTGTGCCAATTTCTACTATTACTTCATATTATTGTATGGGCAAACAATACTTAGGCGTTACCTGAAATAAAATAAAAGTGTATAAATTATAAAATAATTGATAAAGTATAAATAGGTAGATGTATTCGATACTGTCGGATGAAATTGTGAATTTAAATGAAAAATAGTTAATTGTACCTAACGAGCTAATGAATATGCCAAAGAATGTAAAGACTTAAGAATATTGTTGATTTAATACAAATTATATATATGTCAATGTTTGTTTTATTTGAAAAATTAAACGTAAGACTTAAAGCAATAAATTGAAGCAAATAAATGGTAGGGAAGATACATTCTTAGAACAAGTACGCTTGGAAATAAACTGAATAATATTGGTAACAAGAAATCGTTTCGTAAATGAAACAGAAGATATTTCTATATAAAGAAAAAAATACTTCTAATCGATCTGAGAAGATGTTACTATGAACCAAAACAGAGTAGTCGATGGGGAAATAAATAGTTCTTTATATTGTTCCGATACTGAATTTACTGTACTAAAGTTTTCATCCATATCGAAACAAGGAATTATACTTAAAATGTTTCTTTTCCACACGAGTAATTACTTGTGACTTAAAACGGTCATTAAGTCAGGATTGGAACCACTCTGTTCTGAATAAAGTCGACATCTGGTTATTTAAAAATATTCAGTTCGGTCCAACATTTTAAAAGGCTTTAAATTTATTTACAAAAAAATAACAAATAAAATACTTTACACTGAACATTTCGAAAACACAATTTCCATTGCCAGCTTTGTACGCCAATCCGAAACACCAACGAAATTGAGGAGGAAGTGTAATTAAAAAGTTCATTTGCTACGGTTTGGGAAGCGAAGGCTTTATTGCGCCTCGTGACAAACAAGGGTCTTTAATACATGTGTTTGATCGAATTTTTATTATCTCCCAGTGCAGTGTGCTTGTGGAATAAAATGTTTTTCATTAAGGATCTCTATGATACTAGAAATAGATTGTTTTTTGTTTTTTTTGCACTTGAGACTCCTTTTCGCTAGCTGAACTTAAATTCGATTGAGAAACTTTGTCAAGAGGATTGTTTATCTTTTTGGCATTTTGATGCTCTGTGTTCTTATTAATTAATTTAATCACGGATTATTCACCAACGTCCAATACCCGATCATTCATAGTACTATCTAGTTTTAGCTGCAGACAATTTCTTATTCGTCTTTTATTGCAAGTAGATTACATTGTATGTGAATCATTCCTTCTGTTAGTATATGAACTTTTCAGATAAGAGTTGAGAAAATAATTGCCTATGCCTTTCAGTACTTTTAAATTTGATTTCCTATCCTTCCTATTTTTTTTGTGCTTCAAAAGTGCAATTAAGTTACGCTGAATTAAAATTTGTATAGTTAATTCTTTTATTATTTGGGATCTATATACGAGAGTTAGTGAAATAATAACCTATGCCTTTCAGTACTTACAAAAAAAAACTGTATCAGAATCTGAAAAAGAACATCCCATTTTATTTATCAGCAAAATGTATTAAAACTCTATTTGTAGTCTCTCTAATGGTGGAAAAGGGCATACTTCGTAAAATGCCACGCAGATTTGGTGTCAAAGTAACTTCGTCAGCGTCCCAAAACAGTACAAAAATAACCATTTCCAGACTCGTACATTAAAGGCTGTGCTGAAATTTCAGCTTTCAGACCCATTTGGACCTACACGATTTAATGTAGGTAAAGTCATCTCCCGAAAATTGCCGACGACCTCACGAAGTTAACCGAGTGAGTAATTTGGTCAGGTGTGTAGAGTTCTTGGAGTTAATCTGATGAAAACCACATAACAGGTTCAAGGTTGACTTTAATTATTTCTTCTCAACTGCCTACCGATATTATTATTCTGTCATTGGGTAACTACTAACCTTGGGTCTAGATAAAGTCTCAAAGTATCAACAAGAATGATTCTCGAAAAAAATAGGTGATTAAACACGTGACATTATACTGACGCATGTAAAATCTATACAGGTTTAACTATTTGACTACCATTATCACTGCAATAATGTAATATTTTTGTTCTAGAGCATTATTGTTCCATTTTCTAGTTTGTTTTCTTGGCTTTCAAAATTCTGACTGAATAAAAGATGGTCGTGTCTCAAAAATATTTTAAGAAAATATTAAGATTGTATTTTGAATATTATGAGAGTTGTCTGCGCTCAGAAATAATACCTCAAATAGTTTAGATATATTTTTCAGGTTTCAGGCAATATAATATTGTCAACTCGAAAAGATGATCGTGAACCTCAAGACCAAGCGAACGATCAAAGTAGTAGTAGAAGTATTACATACTTTTTTTTACAAATACCGAAACAGAAACATGCATCAATAACCACGGTTAGTAATTAAGTTTTCACACAAAAAATGTGATTTCGCTTTCCAACATTATTTTATGGATTTGGATTTATATTTAGGTATAATAATTATGTAGATACGAGACCCGAAATAAAAGGGTAACATTATTTTTAACCCAAAGGAGCAGATACATGTATTATTCAAAAGATATTCTGACGTCTACATCCAATTAACATCGAAATATACTTCGTGTACTAAGGCTTATATTTAATGTCCTTTTGAAGGATACTATATTTTGCCCCGATTGATTTCAATAAATAACAAATTATAGCTATTAATTTCATTGAGTAGAGTGTAGTGAATGACTTAGAATATTAAGTAATAAAAAGTTAAGTAATAAGTGTAGTAAGTATAGTAGTTAAGTTGTTTTCACGCCTAAACCACTGAACCAATTTTGATGAATTTTGGTATGGAGGACATTGAAAAAGGACAAAAGATAATTTTATCTCGGGAATTTGTTCTCTGTGGATAATTGCCGACATTCACGCGGATAAAGCCGCTGGCAGATGCTTTCGAATCTATGTATAATCTATGATATCCCTATGGATTTTAAAGGCAGAAAGGCGTGATGCGATGATGCGACAATACGACAACAACGCGAGAACACATTTTGTATTAGTAAAGGTCTATCCACACATATCAGGGGCTTGCCCGGGACGTGACAGGGCCGATCGTTCACACACGTCAGTGCACGGGCCCGGGCACGTCCCGTGCACGGACGTGTGTGAACGATGTCATATAAAATGTTCCCACCGATATTTTTTTGAGCCTCTGACGGGGCACGGTCTGTCCACGTCCCGTGCACGCCCCGGGCACAGCCCTGACATGTGTGGATAGACCTTAAAAGGTCTGTATATCGGGATGTCACACTATCTCATTGCACTTGTCTGCGGAGGTCTTAATACAAAATATTGGCGTCTTATCCCGCTTACAAAGGAGTAATTAGAAACGGAATTTAGACCACAATTTTACAGACAGTTTCATGAATAAATTAGTGTGGAATTCGTAATGAAGCCGTTTTGATTTTATTATTAACATAACTTTGATTTCATTATTATATTCACACGTTTATTCGAAGAAATATGGCGCCGAAGTTGGTATCTGAATGTGTTTCTGAAGTTATTTTATTGGTAAATTTCTCATTTATGATAATTTGTAACCAGCATGTGTTTGGAAAACACTATAGATAGCTTCATTTAATTGGTCTTCCAGTCAAGAGCGTAATTATACAAATAGGTACGGACTACTGTGGTCTACACTTTTACCAAGCACCATTAACACGTACGCTGCCGTAATTACTAAAACAACGTCAGACTCGCGAGCCGAGTCCTTGGCAGCGAATGTGTTTGTTTAGTCCAGTCTTGATAAACTCTTTGTTCTGACAGTACACTCTGAAAGAGCGGTCATGGCCATTATGAGGTATCACGGCTGTGGTGTCTATCTCTAACTGTCGCTTCATAAGTATTCGTATGTCTAATGGTAAATTTTATTATTAGCTTAATTTGATGAGCCTGTCTCATAGGAATATTGAACATCGTCGCCGAGTTGCCAGCTTGTCGGTTTATTATCGGTTACATTTCGGGGAGTGTGCGATGGAATTGCATATATTCCGCCCAGCCCGTTCCATCATCGGACTACTAGACGTACGGTGATGCGTCATCGGTACATGGTGGACATACCACCCATACGCAAAAAACGTTTTGGGACACTTTTATTATGCGTACAGCTAAGGAGTGGAATTCCCTGCCGTAGCCTGTTTTTCCTGATACCTACAATCTAGGGGTCTTTAACTCAAGAGTGAATGGGTTTTTCTAGGTAAGCGTGCTTCACCGTCGACCACATTATCGCTTACCATCAGGTGAGATACAATTTTTTTTAATTTCTTTAGGCTTGCGATTAACCACTGGACAATCGCAAGCATATAGAAAATAAAAATAAATACTACCAGGTGCTTTCGTTTGATTCTTTGCTGCGTAGTATGCGTGCTTGAAGGATGAACTCTTACCGACGCTGTTTAAAACTTGAAGAAACTTTTCAGTCAAAGAGTTGTCCAAAATTTCTAGTGCAGCGTTTTCTCCTAAAAAATGCACCCTGAAACCTACATTACGCCTCCCTAAAATAAAAAAATAACCCAGAAAAAGTTATCAGAAATCCGAGCCTCTCTAATATGCCATAGCTAAAACACAGTTAGTCATTAATTACGCTAAAACAGTGAACGAGGCTCGTATTGTGTTGGCTTAGCAGAGATATGCCAGTCGGCATCTCAAAATTCGATATTGCAGTACGCCAATGCGAAAAACGAGAGAAGGCTGGTTGTGTGTACAAAGTGGCGTACTGTGCTACTCTGTGGCTACTCGGTAACGCTGGATTAAAAGGATTTCCTTTGCATATATGTCAAAAAATAGAGGCAGTCAGGCAACCTTTTTACGCGACTGCCGAAAGAGGGTAATATGTTTATTAGTCTATGTATGATTGTTCCTTTATGGAGTTTTAGAGACGAAACGCGTTTGCCGATTTTGATGATTCTTACGTCAATCGATTCGTCTTAACCTTGCAATGGCTACATTTAAATTGGAAAAAAGAAAAAATTGCGGGGGGGTGCCTTATTGTGTAGGTTTAATTTTCTTTTTCTTACAAACTCGTAACGTCGTGTGGGGTATCAAAATATAGGGTTTTAAGAGGTGACTTCAAAAATATATAATATGTTTAAATGTACCTAATCCGAAAAAATATTGTTAACTAAATTGTTAAAAATAAAAAAAGTTAACACAAAATATTAAAAGACCCGACTGCTGCGATGACTGCGACTGAAGCGAACTAAAAAAACGTAAACAAGAAGAAAATCATGCTGTGCAGTCGGATGATACATCTGGTTTTGGTCAGCCAACTCGCGAATATGTTATTGAACAGAATAATGCTTCATAAATGCGTGCGTAAATCTCAGGACCATCGAGTAAAACGCCCTATCGGATTCAGTGATACCTAGTGACTAGGTGTGTTTAATTGTTTACTTTTAGACAAGCGAGCTTCATCGTCGACCACGTCATCGCTTACCTTCAGGTGGGAAAACGTTAAATAAAGTTTGTGTAGCATGGGATTACATACAGGACCAAAACGTGGTCGCTCACAATGTGCTCCATCAGAAGACATAAAATCACCCAAAGGGCAATGGAGAGGGCATGCTCAGAGATTCCTTGCGTGATTGAATCAGAAATACAAAGTTACCGATATAGCCCGAAGAATTGCCAAACTTAAGTAGTAGTGGGCATATTGCTTGCAGCACGGATGGCCGATGGGGCCGAAAAGTTGGCGACCGCGAGCCGGCAGTCGTTGCGTTGGAATGCCTCCCACTAGGTGGACCGATGCCAATATTCTGGTGAAGGTTGCGGGGATCCGCTGGACGCACGGGACCGATCAATGTGGTGACACTTGGTCGGTCCCGTGCGTCTGGGAGAGGCCTATGTCCAGCAGTGAACGTCTTTCGACTAAAATGATGAATGATTACAAGATATTTCATGTTCACCGGTGGTCGTTTATATGCTAACAAGAAGTAAAGGGTTCAAGCAATTTGAATTATTCTCAGTATTCAAAACCTATCTCGTGACAGCTTTCCAACAACCTACCACTTCGGCTTTACTCATAATATTTTAACCCCATTTTTGGGCTCAAACATAATATTTATTTTTAATAGCTTGCAGAGATGTTGACGTGATTCTGAAAACACATTGTACCCTGCAAACGACCATTCTGTGGTCCAAAATGGCTCGTAAAATGGCTTTTATGAGTGGGCAGGTTTCGTGCCACTTTTCCCATTATTCGTCGATTTTCCAAAAGGAAATTGAATTAATTATGCCAACGAATAATAATTATACCAGCCTGTTTTTGTTCCAGTGCTGGAGAAAGGCCTCTTCTGATACAGAGAAGGCAAGAGCATTAATCCTTACTCAATGCGGGTTGGTGATTTCAAACTTATATTAACTAAGTATACGTCGAGGTTGCCTCACGATGTTTTCCTTCACCAATGTCAGCAATGTCCAAGATAGGAAAGTACATATTATGAATTGAAAAAGTCACATTGATTGTTGCACGGATTAAAACCCACGAGCTCAAACACCTCAAGCCCCTCTCATTGACTTCGTGGGTTTTAAAGGTCTTAGCCACAGGACTTCTACGATATTTCCAGCAAAATTTTCGACGGATAAATGTATAAACGTCATGCTATTAAAATGGTGTCTATCTTGAGTCATTTAGAAAAGAGACTAATATTTTTTTTAAGCTGACATGGTCACAATCATAAGAATAAATACATGGTAAATATTCCGAAACAAAAATATTAATTCTAATAATACACGACTGCTATATAAAGTGTCTGAGGCCATACTAACTTGCGATTTTTGCACGCACGCACAGTATTTCAAGGCTAATTTACGCCCTTTATATTATCTTTCTGTTTGTCGGACAAATCACGAGTGATCTTGGTTCAGCTAGCAACGCATTTGCCGTGATTAGGGTGCGATTTTCATCATTACACTTACAAAAATGTAAAGGTACAAATAACTGATAGTACTTACTTCAAAATATGGACAATCTTAAAGTTTATTTGGAATTAACCCGTGACTTTAGACACATTTCAGGAGCGCTTATTTATTTAGACTTTATGCACAAAAGCTAGAAATGCGGACTTAATGCCTTAGACATTCTCTACCAGTTAAACAAGGGTGGTCAAGAGACAACATGGCAGGTGCATTGTTCAGTAAGCACTTGTCAATTCTCAGCTTGTTGAACATTTCTACAAACTTTATCGCTGATATCGCTGAATGTCGCTTTATTTAGAGCTTAAGGTTGTCCAAATGCTGCAGATATTTTGGTCTAGACGCTCGCAAGGCAATGTTACTTGAAAACATAATTCTTAAACAAAAAATGACTTTGATGTCAGAAAATCGCTAGCGTGTAAAACCCCTAACACATTTTCAGCCATTTTTTGTAGAATATGCAGAAATATAAGTCCATTTAGGTCTGTCTAAGATAAATATCTCGACAGGCAAAGATCTTCACTCTCCATGTTTATTCTGTTAGTACCTAGCTGTTACGATATTACGTATAAACTTGATATGAGAATCTTGGGGAAAATATAGTGTGATATTTTTTTTCTTGTTTATATTAAAAACATTATTCTATGTATTTGTAACATGTGACCTTCCTTTATGCCTGTTTACTGGCTGTAGGTAATGCACAACATATATTTACTGTAACCGCCTACAGAAAATAGCTGTCGAATTTTATAAAGCTTGGCGTCGTTTTATTAAAATGGAACGTTTTGCTGTACATCATAGTTATCACGTAGTTCAGATGGTAGTCACCTATAATTATTTCCTTTTTTTTCATAAAGGTTTAATATTTAGAAATATAGTCAGTGATATAGTTTATAGCCTTTTTTCATCTAGTACTTTGAGGTGATTTGAGATGAGAAATGTTTGACCAAAAATGGCGTCCAAAGAACGTTCTCTTCGTTTTTAACCGACTTCAAAAAAAGGAGGTTCTCAATTCGTTGGAATCTTTTATGTATTTTTTTTTATGTATGTTCCCCGATTACTGTAAGACGCCTGGACCGATTTGGAAAATTCTTCTTTTGTTTGAAAGGGTATATACTTCCTAGTTGATCCCATAGTCATCAGGTATTTGATGATGGGATCTTGGAGAAATCGAGGGAACTCCTCAAATATTATAGGCATACATATAGCGATTTTGGTATTTTTATCAACAATGCAATCATCTGCACTCAGAAAGTAACGTTTGGTGAAGTGGAACTGGTGAAGAAGACCACAGATGGTCAATAGAATTCCTTAATGCTAAGTAGGTTATGGGTTATAAGATATCTCGAATAGTTTAACGACTATGATGAAGCAAATACTTATAAATACATAGTGCTGATGAAACTGATCTGATGATGAAGCAGCCGGCAGGTAGGCACTAGTACTCCGAAATAAAACAATGTATCCTAGTCGTGTATGGGCTTATTGGAATCGTCATGAGATTTACTTTGGCTATATATAAATTTTATGGCAATTCGGAGTACCTATCAAAACTAATAAGAGATAAATAAAAGACTTTTTAACAAAAAAACAAACCGACTTCCAAAAAAACACTGCAAAACGAATAAAAAAACTTTTTTGCAAAAAAATACTACCGACTTCCAAATAAGAAAACTACAAAGTGAAAAATAACTTTATTTTTGGATGTCGAGTCGGTGTCTTTGGTAGGTACCTATTTTTGCGTTATGGACACCGACATCCAAAAATAAAGTTATTTTTCACTTTGTAGTTTGCTTATTTGGAAGTCGGTAGTATATTTTGTAAAAAAGTTTTTTTATTTTTCACTTTTTAGTTGTACCTACCTAATAGGCAAGTAGTTAAGTAAGGTACCTATAATGGCAGAATAGATTACCCGAATATCATGAAACTGAACATACCGGTGAAATGAGAGTGTACCGAGGTGAACTGTATACATACGCAGATGTATACAGTTCACCTCGGTACACCCCTTTAGAGCGTACTAGCGTGATGTTATGTTATGAAATGGTATAAACAATACACAGACATGCGTTTGCAGCAATCCCGAGAGATTGCCCGTTATTTATTGAAGAGTTCTGTTGTATATCTCCGAAGTTCTTCATCAGATCTTCACCAAATTAAAATGGGACCAATTACGAAACATACTCTTTCAAACAAAAAAAGAATTTTCAAAATCGGTCCACAATTGACGGAGATATCGGTGAACATACATAATAAAAAAATTTAATAAAAAAGAACATACATGAAGTCGAACATAGAACCTCCTCCTTTTTGGTAAGTCGGTTAAAAATAACTTTCTTTTCCGAAGTCGGTGTCGAAACACTGAAAACAATAGGTACCAAAGACACCGACTTCGGAAAAGAAAGTTATTTTTACCCGACTGCCGAAGGAGGGTAATGTGTTTATCAGTCTATGTATGTATGTATGTTTGTTCCTATGTGGCGTTCTAGAGACCAAACGCGTTGGCCGATTTTGATGATTCTTACGTCAATCGATTCGTCTTAATCCTGCGAGTGTCACTGGCTACATTAAAATTGGAAAATACAAAAATGGCGGCTTTTGGGCACCATTTTGTGGAGCAAAAAATATTTTTTTCTTCCAAACCCATCGTGTGGGGTATCAAAATAAAGGATTTTAAGAGGCGATTTCAAAAATATTTAACACTTATACGTTTAAATGTACCTAATTCTAAAAATAATAACTAAAAAGTTGTAAATAAAAAAAGTTAATTAAAAAAATCAAAAAACCCGACTGCTTAAAAAGCAAACTAAAAAGACGTAAACAAGAAGAAAATCATGCTGTGCAGTCGGAGGATACATCTGGTTTTGGTCCGCCAGCTCGCGAATATGTATCCTCCGACTGCACAGCATAATTTTCTTCTTGTTTGCGTCTTTTTAGTTTGCTTTTTAAGCAGTCGGGTTTTTTTAATTAATTTTTTTTTGTTTTGCAGTGTTTTTTTGGAAGTCGGTTTGTTTTTTTGTTAAAAAGTTTTTTTTTTTCAAAATTGTTCGTGTCTTACTCTCATCATCATTAACAACAGCCTGACTTCTCCAACTGCAGCAGGAGATACGTTTTACCAACAACTGCGTGGAATACAAACACAAGTTGACCAGCTTGAGTGAACTCAGTCCGTCCTGCGTTCGTTTGTCCATCCGTGAAACGAACGTACGTTTGAACAATTTTTTTTTCGGCCAACGGGTTACTATTTATGTCTCTGTGATCTTTTAACCTGCTCAGTGATAGAAATAAAGTTCCAAGTTCCATAGGTCCTATGTAGGTAGCTAAAGAAAATTTCGCCATATTTTTATTTCTCTATTAATGAGTATGACGTTTCTATTTGTAAAATCTCATTGCACAGAACCCCTCCCTTTTCTTGTGTCCATTCCCATGCTCCTATGACCTGTCACCTTATCGTCAGGTTCTAGGTGATGGCAACAATATCGTCTGCCCATCTAGCTGCCAGACGACCACGTGTTACGTTGCCTGTCTAGAATAGCTAGCCAAGAAGCAGAAAAAATCCTATCCTGAATAGGATTTTTTCTGCTTCTACTTCTACCATTTAAAAAAATCGCAGACCCTCTTAACATCTATATATAATCAAACATACAGAAAAGTAAGCACCAATAAATAACCAGCATACTCCAATATATATTTTTTCAACAACATTCAAGCAATTGCGATCAAAAACCTCGCATTTTTTCTACATTTTTGTTGATGCTTGTCCGGAAGTCGAAACTCTAGGGGTTCCAAACTATCTAGCTCCATTGTTTGTACTGCCATATTTCTTTTACGTGATATACTGATATTAGCTCTCAACGTAGATAAGTTGAATGGTCTTTTTGAATTTATCGTATGGTTAATATTTCACGTATAGTGGACTGAGTTATTAATGTAGCGAATGTAATTGATTGCTGGGAATGGCCAGTTCCATTTGTGAAGGCTGTGATAATGATCTTGTTTAGGGAAAATGACAATGTTTTTTTGCAGTGCAGTGTTTATTGCATCAAAATAACTCGATACAGTTGGCTAAACAAATTCACTGTTTGCCTCTATCTGTTTCTTGGCGTACTTCTTCTCAACCATGCAACAGATTTATATATGGCTTTCATTATTAGAAAGAGCGATAAACGAGGAAGGATTGAGTTTATAAATTGATCATGTGCAAAGCCGGGGTGGGTTGCTATTAAATGATAAAACAAAAACGGTAAGTTTTGCCCATGCAGAGTAACATGTGTGAATTTTGTGCAATTTCAACAATATAACATGCATATGATTGTGTCAAATTGATTACCTCGGTGTTTTTGAAGTCGGTAAAAACGGTAGGTACTTATTCTGGTCTGATACGTAGTAGGTAGCTTCATTTAAACATGTAAACACAATTTAGGTACCTGTATACAGCACTACGTTATACGTTTCCGTGGCAGAATAAAGGTCTCTCTTCACAAATCAGGGCCGGCCCGGGACGTGACAGGGCCGGGCCCAGGCATTGAAGCTCCGTCACTCGCCCGTGCACGGACGTGTGTGAACGAGTTTATATAAAATGTACACACCGATATTTTTTTGAGCCCCTGATGGGGCACGGGCAGTCCACGTCCCGGGCACGGCCCAGGCATTGAAGCTCCGTCACTGGCCCTTGCACGGCCCGTGTACGGACGTGTGTGAACGTGTTCATATAAAATGTACACACCTATATTTTTTTGAGCTCATGACGGGGCACGGTCCTTCCTCGTTCCGGGCACGGCCCTGATATGTGTGGATAGACCTTTATTCAAGTTCACTTTCAAATGAAAAATGCTAGAAAAAAAAACAACATGAAAGTACTCCTCCAAACACAGCACATTAAAAAAACAACACTAAGACTTGTTCCGCACGAGACTCAACTTTTAATGACAGGACAACTAATGCCCTACAAAATAATGTTTACATTACACTAAGACTTACAAAATCTGTGCTTAAACTTAAATTAAAAACTTTCACTCGTTTTTGCCGGACCGGGCTCGAAGTTAGAGAACTAAGTTCTTCCTCGGTATTGGAAAACATGTCAAACACTTATGTTCAGTTTTCTTTTTGTTTTACCTTCGTGAAGTTTTGCATTTGCTTCGAAGGCAGTCTATTGGCTCTAACTTTTTATGTGGGTCGGTTTTAGATCGATAGTTAATTAGTTTTAAATAGCTTTGCGCCCGCAGCACTAGTTCAAAGAAAATATAAGGCTGGCCGATAGATGTAAACCATCGGGCAGTCAGGATGTATTTCCTTAGGTTAAGACATCGTGTATGGGCAGGTCGTTGGGTAGAATCGTGAAAATGAAATCACACAAATTATTCGATACACTGAGTATATTCAAATAGACACAGGTTACATTCTTGCTTACTAATATTACGGATCGACACTGATTCTACGACGTGTTAGCTCTAAGGCTGTCAGTACTCAACTGCCATATTCTGCTGACCCCACCATAGAAGTGGTTAGAAAAAGCGCGCCAATGCGTAGTTGTTCTTGCTTTGCCGCCAGATGGTGTGCTTGCGATTTGTTTTGACGTCGACATATATATGTTATATGCAGGCTATAATAAGTTTATAATATGATACAGTACGTCATTGCACACTGATTCGCTTATCCTTCTTGTTTTTCGTTTCTCTCTTCAATTCTTTACCATAATTTATATAGTTGGTAGGGAAATAATTACATTAGTCACAATTATTATGGACCTTGTCGGGCACAGCATAGATCAAGAAGAAGAGAGGTGAAAGAACACAGGGTCTTAAAAGTGTTTTTTTTTTACTTTATCTTCTAGCCTTTTCGTACAGCTAAGGAGTCGAAATTCCCAGCAGGAGTCTGTGTATCGCGATAGCTACATCCTCAGGGTGTTTAAATCAAGAGTGAATAGGTTAACTTTAGGCAAGCGTGCTCCACCGTCAAACACATCATCGTTTACCATCAGGTGAAATAGTGGTCAAGCGCGAGTCTACTTAAAAAAAAAGCCTTTAATGAGTATTTTCATAACTTTCCTCTTGACATTTTCGTACCCATGACAACCGATAGTCCTACAACTTTGCAGTGATCTGTGCCACTTTTTCATTTTCCTATTTTAAGCTCATTTCTTATTCTATCCATTTGCATAATACCACATACCCGTCCCTCTTGGTATTCTCATCTCAGCTACATGCAATTGCCTTTAATTCGTCCTCTTTGTGGCTCAACATTGTGATTCAAACAAGAAGAGACAAAAACACAGTGAAAATTAATAAAAACATTGTTAAAGTAAGAGTATTTCCTTGTCGTTTAAATGATTTTTTTCTCTGAACAACCTTTCTTTTAATTAACAGTTCTTCGGGAAATCGTTCGTTTGACCAACAATTTTTCGGTCAAACAAACATTCGGGCGGTTATTCTTCGGATACTTAATCGTTTGTTTGTACAAACGTTCTAAGTTCTTCACGGAAACGAACATCCTTCTGTCACGTCAACTTCAGGCAATCGTTACGCACTCGTTTCAATTATAGCGTCTTATAACAATTAGCAATAATGGTATGGGCACATTATAAGACGTGAAGACAATGCTCAAAATCAAAACCAAGTAACCAACAAGCGGTAGACCGCCAGCTTCTTGGTGGACCACTGCCGAGAGAGACCTTAAGGAGAAAAATTTGACACTATCGACCAGGATAGTCTTATCCTGGCGTAGACGCACAAGAAGGCCCGACCCCAAATAAATTGGAAAGGGGGCAGACAGAAGAAGAAGATAGCAATTAGCAATAAGGATAAAATCATCTCTATGGCTGCAATAGAATAAGTACCAATTATTTGGAAAGCTTATCCATGTATTATTAACTGTTACGACAACATGTGATTTTCAGGAAATAATTACTCCTTCAATGAACAGTAAGAACTGTGTGTGTGTGTGATAAGATTACTGTCTTTTGTTTTTCTCCGAGATTTGGTTTTGCGAACAATTAACATCCTTTTTTCGTCAAAATCTATCTAAGAATACAAGGGCCCATATTACAGGTCAATTTAAAAGACCTTCATTAAACTTAGTCACCGTGACAACTTGCAAAATTTGATGATTGAAGGTGGTGTTGGAGGACATGATTTGGAGGTTCCTTAATATTATCATCATCAACCTTTTAATGTCCCCACTGCTGGGACTCAAGCCTCCTCTCTGTGAGAGGGAATAGGCCGTAATCCACTACGCGGGCTCAGACGGATGTCACATGTTTTCGAATTTTTGGTGTCGGTTTCCTCATGATGTTTTGCTTCACCTTTTTGAGAGCAGTGGTTATGAAATGATAATTTACACGATATAAAGTGCCTGCCTAGGTTCGCACCCACGACCTAGAACTTGCGGCCGTTCTCACTGGACTGCTCAGTTCCTATACCCACACAGTTAATATGGTAATTAGTGGTTAACAACTAACATAGTATATAAATTAGTACGCAAATATGAAAATGATATAACATTTATTGAACAAAAACCAAAAACGAATGTACGCAAATAGATTTAAAAGGTTTCAAGTGAATAAATTTATTTTAGTGGCAAGTACATCAACATTGTGGCCTTGTAATATTTGGAATACTTAATGAAAATGTATTCAGGACTGTTAGTTAATAATTTAATAGGAATATTATGTACCTATTATTATTATTGGTAATTACTTTCGTGCCGCGATTTTGAACAGATCTACAAAGATTTTTTGATAGTTGGTTTATTTGCTTAAAGCATAAAGGAAAAAATAACGTTGAGGCAAAATAAATAGATACAAAATCTATTTTTTACTATCTACAAGTAACGGTATGTGGTTAATGTAATGCATCTGTCCCTTACGCACAAATATATAACCTTGCTCTAAGAGCTTATGGTAACCCCGCCGTCATCATGGAAGGGCAAAACGACAACTTAAATTTCAAAATTGGTCACAATTAGGTATTACCTAGGAGATTACAAATATTTTGACGAGAAACAACTTATTTGTAAGAAAATGATACCTAACTCCCAGAAACATTTTTATTGTACCTTCAAGAAAACTCAACTTTCCAATAAGAAAAAAAAAACCAATAAGCGACCTCACCGAACGACATAAATAAGGCACCCTTAATCTAAAATTAAAAGTGGAATCTCCGAAAAAAGTTGTAACCAGAAAAGCGATGTATACTCTTAAAACTTTTTACATTAAAACGGTTTTATTATTCGGAAAAAAATGTAAAGTTTGACCGTTTAAAATGTATTATTAATGCAGGCCGCGTTTTGCGCGCGTGTTTCAATTATAACATTGTGGGAATTAAATGGTATGCTGTAAACAATGTACGAGATAAAGGTGGTATCAGTGGGGTAAGACTGGAATATTATATCACGGGGTGTTGATTTTTTTGAGTGGCATTCGGTGTCATTTGTTTTTGATGCTGGAAAGTTTGTAGCTCTTTGCGTAAAGCTACACCGGATACAAATATACGTGATGGAAATGCCGCGTGGTTATATTAATGTTTAGCTTGAAACGAATATGTAGATATAACAGGTATATGATTGCAGCATAAGCCCATGTTACTCGAGGTCGGCGCAACACGTTTTCTTCTTCCATACTGTCCTGTCCTCTGTCACGCTGACACCCTTTTCTTTCATATCACTCCTCACACAGTCCATCCATCTTTTCTTTGGTCTTCCTCTCCCTCTCCATCCATCCACATTTATATGTGTTGAGGACAGCGGACTTCTGGCTGCAATGAATGGCTATTTACAACCAGATTTATTAGCGTTTTATCCACAGGTTTATTCTATGACAAGATACTGATCAAGGCAGGCAAACAGAGCTTCAAACTATAAACTAACTTAACAATACGCGGTTACAAAATACGAAACGTGTGAACCTTGAAAGGTTTTGAAGGCGACTGCCGCTAACAAAGAAAATGTGGGCGGAAGATGATTCATATTTTAACTATTTCCGGTTCTGGAAGCTTCTAGAACATTCTACATGTAATCCACAGTACCTCCCCTAGCGACAAGCAGCGACAAGCAGCGACAACTTGAGTATTCATTGATAAATACAGAAAACCCATTCCTACTGTCCCTCTGGTGGCGAGCAGCGCAAGTAATATTTACTATTTTTCCATTCATAAATATCCGGTCATTCATAAACACAACTCCCTCAAGCAGTGAGAGGCGGCAACTATACTAGTATGCAAGTTGGCAATTTGGCGCCTATTGTGAACTAACCAATCAATTTATAGAGCGCACAGAACGTGGAGGCCACGCCATTGCTCAGTCATCCCTGCATCAATAGACTAACCAAACGCGCGCTCAGAACGTAACCCGCGTTATATTTAACCAGTAACTACCAACACAATATGCGTTTTGCCAACCTACATAGTGGTGATCACATAATAATTCCCGCTGCCCGCCAACAGATGTCACTATATAATATATAATATGCATAGCTCTTTTAGTAACATGCGTTTCATATCTCCTCATCACATGGCCATACCAGGATAAATGGTTTCTTTTTAACTTTTCTGTCACGCGCGCCACTTTCAAACTGCCTCTAATACTCATTTCTCACTATATCCATTCTCGTTACTCCGGACACCCATCAATCTCTTTGTATCCATCTTTATCACAGCACAATATTGTGATTCATACAGTATGACAGATCTAAAGGACTTGTAGATTTTCACCTGGAACTTAACTATCAGTGGGTCACAGGTTATTCCAATGTGCTGTCGCGGTTTACCTCGCCATCCCCTTGGAAAAGTGACCCTAGGTACCGGAAGTCGGAGCAGATCGGTATGGGCGTTCCAGCGAGAGCACGGAACTGGGGAGACCGCCAAAATCACAGAACAAGTATTCCGTTTTGGTTCTGCCTAATTTCAGGCCAACACTCCCCAATCTGTGCCACCACACCTCCAATCTGCTCTGAACTTCTAGGCCACTCTCGGCAACCAGCACAATGTAATCAGCAAACAGCATACACCAGGGTGTCTCTTCGTGTATGACCGACGTCAAAGCGTCCATTATCATCAGGAAAAGGTAGGCACTGAAGCTGCCACTAGTGCCCACTGTAGGCCTTGGGTACTGGATCGACTGTATATCGCTTGGATGAACTGTATACTATACTTGCCAGGCACTCCATTCTTCTTCTTGCCACAATGAACACCATGTGCAAGTTTTTACGTGCACTTCTGTATTTCTCGCACAACTGGCGGATTGCAAAAATGTTATTCGTTGTACCCCAACCAGGCATAAAACTGAATTGTTTCTGCGATATTTTTCTCTCTTCTCTCAACACTTACTTGTCTTGTCTTGTCTTAAGACACTAGCTTTATTCCTCTATAGTTGTTGCACTCCAACCCATCACCTTTGTTTTTAAAGATGCTCATTTGTTATTAAAGATTTCGGCATTTACGATACAATTAAGCATACATTGAAATAACATGATCAATTTAAAAACCCTATAATTGCACACAAACATAGATATTCTTTTAAGGCTATAAATAGCCACAACAAATTAACGGTGTAAGAGAAAATTTCTACCATGGGAATTTTTTTGGCTTTCGCGGTTTCCTGGTAGAAGTAGGCAGGAAGCCGCTGCCGCATATCTTCACATTTCAGTGTCACCACATCGACCGGTCTTGTGCGTTTCACATCTATGCGTATAACCATAAATTCAGCCGAAAGACGTTTATTGCTGGATATAGGCCTGTGCCAAGTGCCGCCAAACCACCCTGTGGATTCCCGATGCCTTAACCAGGCCGACCTTGTGGGAGGCATTCCATGATCTGCTTATCATTCTGACGATTTCCCTCAGTTAGGTAAAAGTACTAGAGGATCCCTTTTTTTGCATAATGTCCTTTTTCCTAATATACTTTGACGTAACTGTTTTGGCATAATTTGTTTTGCCATAATAATTCTACCAGACATATTGTATTTATACAATATGTCTGGTAGAATCACAATCACAATCAACATCAACATAACGATACACCCACAAAGCTGGTATACATTTCAACACAGTCACAAAAACGCGTCACAAACAACAATGCGGTGTGTATTTCCTGATGGTATTTTTTCCGTTTTTCCGCAGCTAGTTACCGCCGCACGAGTGAACATGTGGACATGCTTTAGTTTCTCACGAAATATCGACGGCGACGCCGATCGTGACGGTTTAGTGCGACAAATTGGCAAATGATTGATATTTCCGTCGCCTAACTTGGGTATTTTTTGCCTAGTTTTTAAACGTTCAGTGCTGATTTCTGGAGAGTACACCAGCAATGTGTAGAGTCATGGCATGTAATCTTTATAAAAATTGTGTGAAATTGAATGACGTGTATTACGTATTATACGCTGTTTCAAAACATATTAATACGTTTTTCTGATGGCGTTTTGTGTAAGATACGCTTTGTTCCAAAATGATTTTCAAGACGTGGTTTTGAGCGTTGATTTTGAGCATCGTTAGACATGTTTAAGTTGGATAAAAAGAACCTTCTTCTACTACTAACAGGGCAAATGAGCATCGTCTTGTTAATGTAGCTTTTTCCATTCCATAAGCCATTAGGACATTTTGAAAGAAAGCTGGAAGCATCTGTTACCAAAGAGTCTTTAGGATTTTTTTATACTAGTCTACTGATTGGGGACTCAGCTCAGTACCAAGCTTTAGTGAATATAATTAATAACGTGAACTACCAAGCATTATCGTCAATTAAGAATCCACTACAGTTTCAACAACTAAATCTCATAGAGCTAAATGGGTAGCTCAGTATCCACTAGAAAATTAATAACATTGCACTGCACTGGCAGAGTCCGCTAAGCTCCGTGATAATGGCAATATCCCCGGAGGAACGTTTTGTTCGGGCAGAATGTTCTTTATGGCTAGCAGAATACCGGACATGCTAGTGAGATATGCCGCTCAGTACAGTATCCCCGTGGCGAGCATGCTTCACGCTTTGAAGTTACGTATCCTTTTTTTTGGCTTTTAAAGTTCTTCTCTATGTTTATCAGTATGTCATGTTGTCATACACACTAAAGTAGCAGTGTAAAGTAGGGTTAAATTAGTTATGGCCCGATCATAACCAGAATAGTACAAAGGACACTTTTTTCGCAATTTCGACGTTCACGCGTGGTAAGCAGCTTGCAAAAACTAGTTTAAGATGAACTGTTCTTGGTTTATTTACAGACAAATACATAATTGATATAAGATAAGTTATTTATTAAGATTAAACCATACGCACTAAACGTTTTGAGAATACTTTTATTATGCGTACAGCTAAGGAGTGGAATTCTCTGCCGGAGTCTGTGTTTCCCGATAGCTACAATCTAGGGGTCTTTAAGTCAAGAGTGAATAGGTTACTTCTAGGCAAGCGTGCTCCATCGTCGACCACATCATCGCTTACCATCAGGTGAGACGGTGGTCAAGCGCGAGCCTATATAAAAAAAAAAATAACAAAAATACTGGCAGCTCAAAGTAAATAAGGATTTATTTTGTACTAACTTATGACTGCGGTTTCTACCGTGTCTATCTCATTCTCGAGGTAAAATATAATATAAATTTAGTGACTTAGATGAGAAAGTGTCAAGAACAGACAGTCAAAGTTACTGTCGCATTAATAGGTAGGTGATATTATTATGGTTTTAACCCGACTGCCGAAGGCGGGGTTTTAAGAGGTGATTTTAAAAATATGTAACACTTATATGTTTAAATGTAATAATAATTCAAAAAAAAGAAATAACTAAAATCTTATAAATAAAAAAGTTATTTAAAAAAGACTTGTGGCACTCGGGGACTGCCGCGGTAAAGCTATTGCATAGCATTTTGTATCAACTTATGCAATTATAATATTTTTTTTATTTATTTATTTTATTCATGCAGTATTGCTTTTTCTTTGATATTAATTCAAGTTACACTTTTTGAGCGTGGTGACCGATAAGAAAACAAATTTTTCAGCAATGGAAGCGACTGATTTATACAAATATTTAGGGTATACACAACTAAAGGGATTAGATCATGTTAGAATTAAAGGTACACTTACGACAGAGTTTAAAAAGAGACTTAACGCTCTATGTAAAACACAACTTTCGGGTAAACATCTCATCAAGGCACTAAATACATTTGCGATCCCCATATTAACGTATTCGTTCGGTGTTATTAAATGGACAAAAACAGATACAGAACAATTAGGGCGAACCATTCGGACCACACTTACAAAACATAACAACTTACACCCTAAATCTGCAATAGAAAGACTTACGATCAAAAGACAAAACGGAGGGAGAGGTCTAATAGATATCCAGCATCTGTGGAGAAAACAAATCTGTAGACTTAAAACATTCTTTCACTCAAAATCTCGTACCAGCAATATTCATAAAACTATAGCCCTAAATGATTTCAACTACACTCCACTTAACTTAGTTGAACAGTCAGATCCACTAGATAGCACCAACATTAACCCACAGATACAAAAAATGGAAGACTGGAAGAAAAAAGTACTTCATGGCCGACATCCTCACGACTTGGAACAATCCCATATAAATAAAGTCGCGTCAAACAAATGGCTTAAGATAGGTAGTTTGTTCCCTGAAACTGAAGGATTTATAATTGCAATACAAGACCAAATAATTAACACTAAAAATTACCGAAAATATATTATCAAGGATCCTTCAGTTACAAACGATAAATGTCGTAGGTGCCACTTACAGCCAGAAACGATCCAGCACATAACTGGGGCGTGCACAACTCTTACGCAGACAGACTACACACACAGACACAATCAAGTGGCAAACGTAATTCATCAAAAACTAGCCGTTAAATACACACTTATACAGGACGCAAACACTACTTATTATAATTATACACCACAAACCATATTAGAAAATGACACACATAAACTCTACTATGACCGCGCCATTCTCACTGACAGGACAATTCATTACAATAGACCGGATATCACTCTGCAGGATAAAATAAATAAAGTTACCTACCTAATAGATATCGCTGTTCCCAACACACATAACATACAGAAAACAATAAAATAACTGAAAAAATCAGTAAATACGCAGACTTGAAGGATGAGGTAACTAGAATATGGCGTCAAGAAAAAGTTTATGTTGTGCCTATAGTCCTCTCCACAACAGGCGTTATCCCAAATCACCTTCTTCAAAGTTTAAAATTGCTAAGTCTAAAAGAAACCCTCTATATCACTTTACAAAAAGCTGCCATCTTAAATACATGTCGTATAGTTAGAAAGTTCTTGCAAATAGAAGAAAACGAAGTAGGTCCACATCAAAACACACCCTCCTCATAACACACAACACGCTGCATTTACTTGGTTTCGGCTTGTAAATGTAGTTTAAACCAGCCTAAGAGCTGAGTAGTTAAAAAACTTTACAAAAAATAATAATAATAATAATAGAGAGAGTTCGTACAATACGTCTAATCGCACACAACGCCGTGTCGAAGACTGCCGAACTGAAACGACGTTAGACGATGCACGGCCTTCAAGCCACACCTCCTTGCCCGTCGGAGTGGGGAGCGTGAGGTTTTTTTTCGTTACGGAATTTCTGGATTCGGTCCCCGCGCTCAAGGCCCGCGATAGAAGCTATGCAACAGCTTAAAAAAAAAAAAGGGATGCAATTTCCAAAAATCCTTTCTTACTGCACACTTACGTCACTTGAGGAACCTTTCTGCCAAATTTCATGCTTCTAGATGATTTTCAGCTTAGTTGGTTGACAACCAAGCCATAACTCGCTTGGAAAGGAACTGCGCAAGAAGATACGCACAAGGTTATTGACATTAATAGTTTTCGGGGAATGCAGATGTAAATACAAACCAAACTTATGTTCTAAAAACGAATAAAAATAAACTTTTAAAAGTATGTATAGAATAACCAATTTTCATAACATTACAACAAACTCGACCGAATTCAAAACCTAACCATACCATACTCTCAACTCATTATTCAATATATAATAATAATACCAGCCTATAACTGTCCCACTGCAAGGCAAAGGCCTCTTCTCATACAGAGAAGGCACGAACATTGATCACTACGCTTGCTCAATGCGGGTTGGCGATTTGAGACTATAAGACCAGGTTTCTTCATGATGTTTTCATTCACCGTTGTCAACGATTTCTAAAATATACTTAGAAAGTACATTAATGAATTTGAAAAAGGAAATCATTGGTATTTGTCCAGATTTGAACCCATGACCTCAGGCAAGGCGAGGCCTTTAGCCACTGGGCCAGTACGACACTCATTGCAATATAACGAATAATCACAAAATCGTTGGTTCCCCGAAACTAAATTTATGTACACTTGCGTTACAAACTTACATAAAAATATACTAGGCACTCTGTATACTTCTGAGACTATCAAACATTAAAAGACTCAATCATTATTATTTTTATACAAAATAGTTTTGAATAGCGAACGCATTCCGAATTTGAATTTTGAATCGGTTAAATAATTCGGCGCGAAATTATCCACGGTTCGATGAAATTGTTTAGTTGGTTGTAGTCAAATAATGTCCAAAATCTATTAAGATTACTTTAAGAAATAATTAATAGTAATAATTTAAGTACTAATTGTATTTTATGCCTAAAACAGGATTTTTCTATTTTTAAGAATCGATTTGGGATAATCGCTCATTAATCGAGTGGATAGCATAAATAAAATCGATTGCTAAAACCTTTTTGGCACACCACTATTACAATAAAAAAAACAATATCATTGATGAATTGGAAGTTTTGAACTAAATAAAGTAGTGGTAATGAATTTTACGTATTATTGGACCGGTGCTTGTTAATTACGTTAAGATCTGGGCTTCTTCTTGTTGTTTATTATATTTAGAGACATAGTAGTCATATTTGTAATTATTTTTACATGTGGGTGGGTGATAATTGTGTAAAATAAAATGTAAACAAACACGATTGGCGCGAAACTTCGACTTTGAATAACAAATAACTTCATTACCACTAATTATTTATTTTGAAATATGGATGAATTTGACCAATAATTAAACAATTAGCAAACCACTACCCCTGTCGTGGAGTTTGGGTGTCCAAAATCTGCATTTTTATGTTTTTTAGCTTCGACCACCACTGTCATCAAAATGGCGATTATCGTAATAATACATTTGTTTTTAACAAATGTAAATTAATAAACTTACGCACTTAATCTAAAAAAAAATATTTGCGCTTACATGTACGCCTTTTATCCAACTATTTTAATTAAAGCCCCCACATTAGATTCGTTAGGTATCTTAGTCAATAATTAAGATATTAATTAGGATGTCGTATGACCCCAGATTTATCTGGGGTCCAAAATGAGCCGCGGCTGAGCCAGCGGAGGTATGCTTGTCAAGCCCCAAAATGTACCCCGTCCGAACTATACGGTTAATGTTCTCAATCTATCAAAATACACATACCTAACACTACAAAAAGCTGCAATATTGAACACTTGCCGAATAGTAAGAAATTTTTTACAGTTAGATTTAGATTACGATTTGAGTGCAGTACAAGTACAATAATTCACCAGTTCAAATAGAAACTTAGGATTTCACCTTGGTTCACACCCGTGAGATCTTATAAAAACACCAGGTTCTTACCTGAGAAACTTAAGTTTAAAAACCATAATAATAAGAGTTCGTACAATACGTCTAATCGCACACAACGCCGTGTCGAAGACTGCCGAACTGAAACGACGTTAGACGATGCACGGCCTTCAAGCCATACCTCCTTGCCCGTCGGAGTGGGGAGCGTGAGGTTTTTTTCGTTACGGAAATCTGGATTCGGTCCCCGCGCTCAAGGCCCGCGATAGAAGCTATGCAATAGCTTAAAAACCCGACTGCATAAGAAGGGAACTAAAAAGACGTAAACAAGAAGAAAATCATGCTATTTTCTTCTTGTGTACGTCTTTTTAGTTCGCTTCTTAAGTATTAGGGTGTTTTGAATTAACTTTTTTGTTTGTAATCGTTATCGCCTAAACCCCTCAAATAGAATAAGTAACACAATATCAAAACATACATAAGAAATAATTTTTCCTGTTTACACATTCTTACCGTTTGTTCTGGAAGGATATTGTATCAGATATACGTGGGTTTTGTTTTCTGCTTATACTTGTATCTTAGCGTTTACCACCCACATAATAATCCATTAATTCTCTCTTAGAAATAATATAAGTAGTTACATTATTTTGATAGCTATTATGAATGCTGTCATTGAGTCATTCACCCTAAAAAGGCGGATACGCACTACATCCGATCCGTAACGTGTCCGTGATTTGAGTTCAGAGTTCTTTCTCAATTGAAAATGTTCTGAATTTGAACGAAAATGTTCGGACGAAGTACGGATGTAGTGTGTAACCTCCCCTACAAGAAGTACTACGGATACTTCGTAACCAAAATTTCTCTGAGTCGGATCGGACGCAGTGCTCTAAGAAATATAAAGCAAAATATAAGAAGAACCAAAACACCAAAAATAAAAGAGGACAAAGAAGAAGCAATGCATTAAAGAAGAGAAGCAGAGCATTGAAGGATGTTTGAGAATATTAAAGAAGAGCATTTAGAACATCGAGATTATATAGTCATTTAACCTCGATATTCTAAATGCTCTTCTCCTCTCCAAGGCCTTGGCAGCCAAGTGAACGACCATATGTGAATACTGAGTCGTCTAACGACTCTGTTGGCTGTCGAAGTCGACCAATTTCGGATTCAAACGGTAGGACATTCCCTAGCCGCAGGTGTCAGTCGCTTCTGTTTAAACAACGTTTTGACCAAGCTACCTTCGGCACGCCGAAGTCTTCTATTGAAGTTGAGACCAAAACATCGATTTACTGTGACATAAAAATATTCGGTCAAACCGCTTATACTAACTGGACTAAAAACATTGTTGTCTCGCTCCAAAGACTTGAGCTTCGACGCCAGCCGACAGCCTGTCGTTTAATTTATCGGTTACATTTCGGGGAGTGTGCGATTAAATTGCACAATTCGCTTAGCCCTTTCCATCATCGGACTCCAAGACTTACGGCAATGCGCTATCGGTACATGGTGGATAATCCACCCATACGCAATAATCGTTTTGGGCATAAGTACTTTCATTTTGTGTACAGCTAAGGAGTAGAATTCCCTGCTGAAGTCTGTGTTTCTTGTTATCTACTAGGAATCTTCAAGTCAAGAGTAAAAAGGTTACTTCTAAACTAGCGTGCTTCACTGTCGACCACATCATCGCTTACCATCAGGTGAGAATAGTGGCCAAACGCGACTATAAAAAAAAAACCATATTCCGTTTGTCCAGTCTTCGCGCATACTCTTTGGCCCTCTGCGCTACGCTCGCGTGATCTCATTCCGTGTCTAGAACTCGTTACACTTAATACCATCGTAATTAGACAAGCTACCCTTCATTTCATTTGGATTTACTCAACTATACTTAACGACTAGTTCGGTTCAGCACGTCATATAGAGATTTTATTCTAATTGCAAGTCTGTTTGTTCGTAAGAGATTATTTGCTGATGTTTAGAAATTAAATATGAGTGACACAAATTAAGAATATTAGCAAGTGCCTTCGTGAATTTAAAACCTCTTTTTTATTACTTTTACAATGAGTCCGCTCTTGACTTGTTTAGTTTCAAGTTTTGATTTGAAAACAGTATTGAATTTGTAGGTGGCACAAAGACGCAGAGAAATAGACATTGAGAGTTCAACACTTTGCCTAAGTGCATAATTAGTTTGGAGGAGAATCACTGAGTGCGACTTGGGTGGATGATTCACTGTCCGGAAGTAAAAGTGAGATGGTTGGACCAAATCAAAATGGAGTGTAAATTAATATGAAAAGTTTCCCAAAAACCTTTAGACTCGTGTTTATATATGTACATCGATTATGATCAGTGCCATCTTTGATTAGATTTCCAACTGATTGACATCACAGAGGAGCAGAGCAGATCACTCTAAACACTGTCAAGAACTTTAATTATAGCGAAGTCTCGAGAGACGATGATGAGTTAATTTCGACGAAATAGTACATTACCACTTATAAGTTAACAGCCATCTTGTCACTCATCTTACCAACTAAGTTGAATTAAATAATATTACATAACGTCACGCCTAAATTTCCCGAAGATATAGGTGGACCGGTGGTACTTTCTGCGCCCACATTTCACCAGTTAGGTTTAAGAACCATATAATAGGGGAAGAGCTTATTGGCATCAACCGGGCAATTCGTATACTGGGCTTTGAGAAATTCCAGATGGAAAACACTTTGTCTTGCCACTGAGGTGCGATGTGTACCCGGCATTCTTATGTGTAATGTGGAAGTAAACACCGACATGTGTATTCACCAAGCAGTTTTGAACTAACAGTAATTACGGTAATGCGCATGTAATAATGAATAAAAGTAAGTACGTGTGATTGCGGGCGTCAGCATAAAATTGTCGAGGGTGATCGTACAGTAGCGCGAGATAGACGATGAGTATAATTTTAACGAAACAGTTACAACAACTTACAAGTTTTGTTGTTGCAATGTTTTACATTTCCTGGCGCTCATATTTAAGCTAAGTAAAACTCTTCATGCATTTTCGTGCCACGAACTTCAGATTGCAAAGTGCATCTCCCGAATTAAAGCACCGTATACCCTTCCGTCAATCAAATTTTACGTGCCTTTCACGAACATAAAATTTCAGAAAGTAAGCACAAGAGAATATTGCTGTAATTTATTTTCCCTACAACATTTAACGTGCACGATGATAATGGCCTAAAAGAATAAAGATCAAAATGAGAATTTTAAAATTTAACCATGAGCCCTTATCCGCGCCCGGCGATCAAATACGTTGGAAATTTTCCGTTCATCGTGTCGATAGCCAGTATTATCTTATCTTTTATGTACCCAGGGATCGTTAGAGGGAACTATTAAAGAGAAGTGTCACAGTTTATACGAAGAATGGTGAATGAAAAACTGAATGGTTTAGGATCGAGAGATAAATGTTTCAATCCAGTTTTTAGGTGTTCCGGACCGGTGAAGCGGTATCCTCGTTTGATATCATCGTAATGGGCTTTTGTGTTTCAAGGGTTTGTTTAATATTTTATGGTAAGCCATAGAAATGGAGTTTTATGATTAAAATGGGGTGGAAAGTTGGGTAAATTAGAATGAGTTGCTATTGAATATTTTGTTCTATTTTGGCTTGGGTCTATTTGCTTGCGTGATAATGTTTATTTTACGTAAACCTTTGTTTCATTTTATATATTAAGAGAAGTAATAACTCATCTCATCTCATTAATAGATATAAACTATTTTGATAATAACTATTTTTGTAATAACTTTCAACTTAATCTGATCTCATTTATTATGATAAGATAAAATTGCTTGTTTGAAAGACGTAATCTCAGGAAGTAGTGACCCAGTTACGAATATTTTTCACTAATACGATAGCTGAACCTTGAAAAAATGCTCGGTTTCTGTGGGATAGAGTATTGAAACAATACTCGGCAATAAAACCGGCCAAGTGTGAGTCGGATTCGAGCACGAAGGGTTCCATACCCAGGGCGGCGTCAATTATGTATGTCCCCCACTTTAATTTTCAACTTTTTTGTTTTTTGGTATTTTTCCTTTATTTGTGCTGTAAAAAGGCGAAAATCTAAATTTGCCCATATCTTTTTATCGTGTTGGCTCAGGACCTTTTTATACACCTAATAGGGACTATAGACCTCAGTATTGGGTATAAATTTCAACTTGCTAGGTGCACCCGTTCCTGAGAAAATCGGTGGTGACACATGGACAGACAGGCTCACAAGAGGGTGATCTTTAAGGGTTCCTTTTTTACTTTTTGAGTTACGAAACCCTAAAAAAATACTTGTTTCCAAATAAAAAAACAGTTTTTATCATGAAAATATAAGAAAATTATCGGTATTTAAATCCTGCGATAAACATCTAAATAACATCGTACAATCTCAGTAATAATTTAAGCCATCTCCAAAAGAACCGCGTATATCGTATTATATTTTATTTTCATCCTTGCTTTCAAACTTTTATGATCAAGTTTATTACGAACAAGACTTAAGTCTCCTTGTTGTCTTAAATTTAGGTCACATTGCGTATTAAGTTTTACAGCAAGTGCTTGGCTCAAATGTACCAGTTTTAGTATTAAATTATCAGATTATTAAATGTGGTTTTTTATCGATAAACAGAATGGAATAATACAGAAAATGTTTCAGCGCAACTTTGTTTCGGTTTAAGTTGTAATTAATTAGGTATAGGCGCATGAGATTTTACCATTTTTTTGGGCCAGGGTGGACATTCACTGTCAAGACGGCTGCCTTCTGTTTAAAATTTAACCAAAAAGGTGTTTGAATTAAAAAGAGGGAAACGAACAAAATATCTTCAAATACTTTTATATATTTAAATCAGTCTGTTTATTAGAGAAACGGAATATATAAATATAGCAGAAACAATTTTTAACAAAAAAAAACTACAATTATATCCACACGTAGCAAAATTTTATCTAATATATATTTTTTTTTATACACTATAGGCTCGCACTTGACCACTGTCTCACCTGATGGAAAGCGTTGATGTGGTCGACCGTGAATAACGCTTGCCTAGAAAAAACCTATTCACTCTTGACTTAAAGACTCCTAGATTGTAGCTGTCTAGAGTGTGCTGTGAAATCCTCATAAACTACCCCCATTCTTCAACCCACTATTTTAACTCGAAGGAAGCGATAAAAATTTCAGAATTATGACGAATCATTAACTTACCGGAGTCGCGGGTAAACCTAGACGGGCATTATAGTAAATTCTTTTAGTAGTCCCCAAGTATGAACGTCAGCAAGTAATAAATCTGGTAGAAACTAAAGCATGTCCCCGTCACTTTGTCCGATTCAGCTATTCCTTGAAATAACGAACCCGTTTGTCCGGATCAAGTGCATTAAACGGTAACTGCAGGAACAGTTTTATGCTTTTTATTTAGTTGTAGCCATTTGAATATTAGTAAAGGGGATCTTTACACAATTTTTGTGAATTTTTAACGCAGTGGCTAGTAAATTATTAGTGCTCTCGAAGAGTTGACCACTTGTGAAGCTTCGGAACCTCCGTAGGCCGCAATTGGAGCCAACAAAGGCCTAATATATCTTGGTATGCTTTACCTGTACGTATTTCTACTTCTTCTTTTTTCGTGTCACCCAGTTACTGGATTGTAGAAGTAGGCTATCGTTCCATGTAAAAAACTGGTATTCAGCTGCTGTCAGTTACGCAGACTGGAATCCCACCTCATACAATCTGGGACAGGTCCAAGCAGATTAATTGATATTTCTTCCCCAATGGCAGCACAAGCTACACCCAACTAGTATGTCCGTCTTGATTGACCACCTGAATCTCTAAACAAAGCGAGAATCTATCAGCAATTACCGAAAGGTAGACTGACTGACTTTTTGATAATCATTAAATATCACTGAAAGAAATCCACAATACAACCCTCTGATATTTTTTCGTACCATATCTAGCTCCCATCGAGAGAGCAAGATTTATTTTAAATCTCATTGTAATCCCGCAAATGAACGACAAAACTTTTCAAATAAATATTTTTTAAATTGCTAACTTTGCTGTTAAATAACCGACCTCATTGAAAAGCAATCACTTTAATTTTCACATTCACCGATTAGACCCGCATAACTTGAACCAACTCCCATAATTGTCAGTTCCCTTTTACGCAGTTAAAGCTCATTAAATCCGCACTGTTGCAGAGGCTCGATAATTTTGTTCTGAAACCGAAAATTAGGTAATTAGTTAACCGAAACGTATTTTTCATTTTAGTCGGCCAATTTCAAGATTGGCTGAAATTAATTTTAATAAATGAACATTGCCTTTTTGTAGTAATTATTCTAAAGTTTATTTCACAAATTTGATTTATTTTGAGTATGAATGTGGATGGTTATAAAAAGAGGAGAAGACTAAGGAACCGATGGATGAACTGTTTGAAAGATGATATTGCCAGAAGGAATATGACTATAACTGTGTAAACAATTGATAGAGAAGTGTGGAGCGACCACTCCATATATATTGGGATAAGGGAACGTAAGGTGGTTGCTCACAAAACGCCTCATAAGAAGGCTTAAAGTCACCTAAAGGACAATGGAGAGAGTTATGCTCGGCGTTTCCTTACGTAATCGAATCAGAAATGAAGTGATCCGTAGGAGACATAGCCCGAAGAATTGCCAAAAGTTGGTGCCGAAACGTTCTGAAGTGGTGACCGCGTACCGGAAAATGCAGCGTTGGAAGGCCTCCCTCTAGGTGGAGCGACGGTTTTGGTCAAGGCTGCGGGAGTCCAGTGGATGTGAAATGCATATGACTGATCTGTGGATTGGGGGAGGCCTTTGTCCAGCGGTGGATGTCTTTCGGCTGAAATTATGATGATGATGATGGTGGGATGCCCGTAGTCCGACTAGCCTGAGGGCGTCCCAACCGTAGCAGTGTAGCAGAGCTGGTAGCAGCTGGAATTTAGTTTTCGAAAATCGAAATGAATAGCATGCAATTGGAGAGGCCTATGTCCAGCTGGTTGTGTTGTGCTATGTGTTTCGGGGTGCCGCGTCTCGCACATAGTCTTTGGAAGGCCGCCATAAACGTTTCTGTGCTAAGGTCTGATACGAGTTCAATATGAACAGCTTTCGTCGCCATACATATAAATATGGCTATGTATCCCTTTGAAGTTTTTACGCCTCTACCCTTGTTGTGTTTAACATCCACATGACCGGTAAAGTCTACTCCTGTGTGCGTGAAAGGGCGGCACGGAGTGATCCTTTGCGGTGGTAGGTCACCCATCAGTTGATAGCTATCTGTCTTGTTGAAGCGATGGCAGCGTACACATCTTCGAAGTTGGTTCTTGACAGCCCGGTTGCCGCCAACGATCCAGTAACGCTGTCTAATATAAGTCAGCGTTAGCCGAGCTCCTCCATGTAATGTGGCTGAATGTGCTTGTTCTATAAGAAGTTGTGTAAATCTACCTTTATGTGGTACGATTATTGGATTCTTCATATCCCCAGTTAATCTTGAGTGTTTAAGACGACCTCCGACACAGATGATGCCCGCTTTGTTTACATAAGGATTCAATTTGCAAATTGCGCTTTTCTTTGATACTGTTTCGTTGTTAACGATTTGTTTGTATTCAGAATTGAACTGCAATCGCTGCGCTTGAATAATGATACTAATGCGCGCTGCGCTTAGTTCACTTGTTGTTAGGTACGTAGTTTCCGATTTCGTCCTATTGCGCACATTTGTAATGAAGCGTAATATCCATGCGATGACCCTGTTTGCTTGTGTCAATGAGCTGCATTTGCTCAATAAATTGATAATTATATTATGATCGATATTTTCTTGCGTGATTTTAGCGTGGTTTAAGCCGCCAAAATTCGTTTGGAAAGTGCAAGGCATATCTGCCGGCGGATCTTGTTTTGTTAAGAACTCTGGGCCTTGCCACCACAGGTTGAAGTTTACTAGTTTGCTTGGCAAAAGACCTCTTGAGGCGCAGTCTGCTGGATTTTGCTCTGATTTGACATAATGCCACTGAGCTGCAGGAATGACGTTTTTGATCTTTGTAACTCTGTTGGCTACGTAAGTTTCCCATCTTGATGTTTCGCCTTGAATCCACGCGAGGACCACTTGAGAATCCGACCAAGCCCGTGTTGATATGTTATATCCACAGAATGTTTCCTTGGTTTTCTCCATCAAGTCAGCTAGTAGCTGAGCACCACACAGTTCCAGTCTTGGTAGTGTTGTTTTCTGAGTCAGTGGAGCCACCCTTGTTCGAGCAGCAAGTAGAGTTACGATGGGTTGGCCATGTTCGTTGAACGCCTTGCTGTAAATAACGCAAGCGTACGCCTTTACACTTGCGTCGCAGAAGCCTAGCAATTCGACACATTGTTGTGTGTCGCCAATCCATCTATTTATCGTTATTTTATTAATGAACGGCAGTTCTGTTTTTAGGTTCAGCCACTCAGATTCAATGTTGCTGGGCACTATGTCATCCCAGCTAAGTTTACTCATCCAGACTTTCTGGAATAGTAGTTTGGCCTTGACCGTTACTGGGGAGAGCCAACCCAATGGGTCGTAAAATCTTGATATGGCTGAGAGTAAAGATCTCTTTGTTAGTTGTTTGGAGTTTTCCACAGGCCAGTTAAAGTGGAAGTTGTCGCTGTTTGGATTCCAACCGAGGCCTAACGTTTTGCTTGATTCTTCCCCTTTAAAATCAAACATGGTTTGAGTTGAAATTTGATCCTTGCGTAAGTCTTCCAGTATAGCGCGGTCATTGGCTGTCCACTTCCGTAAATTCATGCCTCCTCCTTTTAACAGTTGGATCAAGGAGTTTTGCAGTTTTTTCGCTTCTGTGAGGTTGTTATGGCCGCTAATGACGTCATCTACGTAGCATTCTTCTATGAGTGTCTTGGCAGCTGCCGGATGTTTGTGACCGTCGTCAATGGCTAGTTGCTTCAATGTTCGCATAGCTAGCCATGGTGCGCATTTGGTCCCGTAGGTTACTGTGCAGAGCTGGTAATCGCGAAGATGTTGATCTCGTGAGTCCCGCCATACAATTCTCTGTAGATGTTGTTGTTCTTTTGAAATCCAAATGCAGCGGTACATCTTTTCAATGTCAGCCGTAAATGCGTATTTATACGTTCGCCATTTCAGTATAAGGGCCTGAATGTCCTTTTGTAAGTTGGCGCCTTTTTCCATGACGTTGTTCAGGCTGACGCCAGTCGTAGTTTTTTGAGAGGCGTTAAATACGACCCTCAACTTTGTTGTTGTCGAGTTTTCTCTCAAGACCCCGTGGTGCGGTAAGAAGTAGACGTCAGTAGGTATCTGAGGTGCTAATTTCATGTGACCCAGATCCGCGTACTCTTCCATGATTTTTTTGTACATGAAGGAAAGCTTTTCGTTCTTCTCTAGCCGTTTTTCCAACTGTAGAAACTGCGAAACCGCAATTGTTCTAGACTTGCCTAGTTTCTCTTTGTAGTCTGGAACTAGAGGCATTTTGACGATGTACTTTCCGTCAAATGATCTTCTTACAGTTTCGTTATAAAATTGTTCACACTGGTCATCTTTGGGGATATCTTTAGTTTTTTGAATTTCTTCATTCTCCCAAAATTTTGTTAAATCCTCTAAGTTGACTACAGTAACGTGGCAGTTAAACGTTTGTTTCATCTTTCCGCATAAAATCCACCCAATTTGCGTTTGTTGTGCAACTGGGGAGCTGTTATTGCCTTTCAATACACCTCCTAGGATAATTTCGGAGTATACGTCGGCTCCTAGTAATAGGTCGATTTGCCGAGATACGTTGAAGTCAGGATCTGCAAGTTTCAAGTTTTTCAAGTGACTCCATGCACCTTTCTCGAACGTTTTCATAGGCAGGTTGTTTGTTAGCTTCGTCATAATAAGTGCTTGAGTTTCAAAGTTATAATCGGAGTGAATCGATTGACAGGTAAGTTTCAGTTTTCCCCTGCATTCTCTGGAAACAGAGCCGATTCCCGATACTGATGCGTTGATCCCGCGCCGAGGAAGACGTAATATTTGTGCAGCGTTTTCTGTTATCAAGTTCACCTGTGAGCCTTGATCGAGCAACGCACGTAGTGTTACATAAATCCCATCTGCAGATTTTATTCTCAGCTGGACCGTAGTCAGTAGAACCTCCATGTTGTCTTTAGACAAATGGTTAGATGTTGGTTGTTGAGATGAAGGGCGTTGTTCAACATTGTTTTTTCTAGTCGCTGACGTTATGGTTTGGTTGTCCGGATTGTGCAATAGTGTGTTGTGTTTCAAGTTACATTCTTTGCACATTTTCGTGGATTTGCACTCGTCATTTCCGTGGCTGAATAAACAGTTTTTGCACAGCTGCAGTTTCGACACGGTGTCATTTCGCTTGCCAAAGTCCATTTGTAGGAATTTGTCACATTGGCGCAGAACGTGACTTCCGTTGCAGAATGGGCATTTACCGTAAATAGCATGATAGTTGTTTGTTTTATTTTGATTGAAGTTATAGTTATGTTTCTTCATCTGGGTTTGCTTGTTGAATGTTTTCCAGTTGGATGATTTTTCTGTGGCTGTAGGGTTCGCCCTTTTAGCTGATTTCATCGTTTCGTATGCCATGAACTGTGTTTCGAGGAAATACAGGAAGTCGTGGAGGTTCTGTAGTTCTCTGTGATCTTGAAGTTCTTTCATGTAGTCACTCAAAGTACTGGAGTCCAGTTTTTGTGACATGATGTGCACAATGATCGGGTCCCAAGTTGAAGTATCAATACCGATGTTAGAGATGCCGTTCAGGCATTCGGTAATGACGTCATGCATCTTCTTCAAATTGTATGAGTCTGCATGTTGTATGATCGGCAGATTTAGCATGTTGTTCATAAATGAAGTAAACTGGAGGCGACGATTGTCGTAGCGCTGAATTAATATATCCCAGCATGAGTTATAGTTTTCAGTGCTAATGGTCAGATGCTGCACTAAGCGTTCAGCTTCTCCTCGCAGCTTGGTCTTTAAGTGTTGCATTTTCTGCGCGTTGTTGATCATAGGGTTTTTGTGAATAGCTTCCAGAAATAGGTCTTTGAAGGAGATCCACTGACTGTAGTTGCCGGAGAACTCAGGGATTTCGATCTTAGGTGTCGATTTCTGGTAGTGGACGGTGGACCAGATTTTGGCATGGATTTTCCTCTTTAGCTCATCATATTGTTGTTCAATGTCCGTGAACATTTTGTAGTAATGTTCGTTGGATCCTTTCAGTTGAAAGTCTATTTCCCAATGAAGTTTATCGATGGGTTCCCATTTCGATTTCAAGGTTGCGAAGTGGTCTTCCAGTTCCCATCTTTCCGATATAGTGATTAAGTCAATCTTGGAGATGACACGGTGAATCGCGTTGAAATTGCATTCTTGCTTGTTAAGCAAGAGTTGTATGTTGCTGTCGTCATCTTCTGAAGTCCCACCTAGGTCGAACTTCACGTTTTGTTTGTTCAAAGTCGTCAGTTTGCTAGTTATGTCTGTTTTAGTTGATAAGAACATTTCTTTAGTTTTTTCGTAGATGTCGTCCTTGAAATATGCTATGTTCTTATCTTCTAGTTCGAGCAACAGTTGGGCATGCCTGCCTTCGAAGTCTTGCCATTGGTTTTCTAGCGACGACAAGCGTTTCTTCAGGTATTCCACAGATTTTCGTGATGATGAATCCTTGCGATAGTTGACACATAATGCTTTGATGTTATCGAAGCACGTTGACTGCAATTCTAGCATATCCATGTTGATGCTTGCTGACACGTCGTTGACTGTGGCAGGAGAGCGTTGCGTTGTATTGCGAAGGCTACTGCGTTGCTTGTAGTCTTCTCCGTTTCAAATCTTGAAATCGTTGACTTACTTGATTTGAAATGGTCAGTGGAACTCAGCACCCTTGCACCTCTGTCACGATATTATGCGACTTCTCAATCTAGCTGGGGCGACCCGCTTCTGGGAGACCAGCTAAACCGATTCGCTACCGTAAAGAGGCACAGTGGCACCAAACATCCGGCTCGAAGGACCAAAAAATGTACGGTTCGCACACTTGCAGAGTTGTTGTTGTTGAGGTTGAAGCACGAAGAGAAAAGATCACTCAGTTTTCGTTAGATTTATTACGTATTTTTGTGTTTACAAGTAATACTGTTGACGATTCCTTTCTCTAATGTTAGTCACCGCGTAGCAGTTATCGTACTCATTGATTTAAAGTGTTTCATGTGTATTTATAATATTATTGGAATGACGCACGTATGGTGCACGGCACCGCGTCAGCAAAATATGTACAGTTTTAGACTGTACATGAACCAACTCCCATAATTGTCAGTTCCCTTTTACGCAGTTAAAGCTCATTAAATCCGCACTGTTGCAGAGGCTCGATAATTTTGTTCTGAAACCGAAAATTAGGTAATTAGTTAACCGAAACGTATTTTTCATTTTAGTCGGCCAATTTCAAGATTGGCTGAAATTAATTTTAATAAATGAACATTGCCTTTTTGTAGTAATTATTCTAAAGTTTATTTCACAAATTTGATTTATTTTGAGTATGAATGTGGATGGTTATAAAAAGAGGAGAAGACTAAGGAACCGATGGATGAACTGTTTGAAAGATGATATTGCCAGAAGGAATATGACTATAACTGTGTAAACAATTGATAGAGAAGTGTGGAGCGACCACTCCATATATATTGGGATAAGGGAACGTAAGGTGGTTGCTCACAAAACGCCTCATAAGAAGGCTTAAAGTCACCTAAAGGACAATGGAGAGAGTTATGCTCGGCGTTTCCTTACGTAATCGAATCAGAAATGAAGTGATCCGTAGGAGACATAGCCCGAAGAATTGCCAAAAGTTGGTGCCGAAACGTTCTGAAGTGGTGACCGCGTACCGGAAAATGCAGCGTTGGAAGGCCTCCCTCTAGGTGGAGCGACGGTTTTGGTCAAGGCTGCGGGAGTCCAGTGGATGTGAAATGCATATGACTGATCTGTGGATTGGGGGAGGCCTTTGTCCAGCGGTGGATGTCTTTCGGCTGAAATTATGATGATGATGATGGTGGGATGCCCGTAGTCCGACTAGCCTGAGGGCGTCCCAACCGTAGCAGTGTAGCAGAGCTGGTAGCAGCTGGAATTTAGTTTTCGAAAATCGAAATGAATAGCATGCAATTGGAGAGGCCTATGTCCAGCTGTGGACTTCTGTAAACAGATCATGATGAAGAGAATAAAAAATGATTATCATGTCTTAAAACATCAATCTTGTGTTCGTAACAAAAAACAAGTATTTACGTACCTTTATTTATATTTAATCCACATAAGAACTCACTAAATATACACAAAGGAAAAATATACAAGGAAGGAAGAGCACAAACATTTACGTAGATAAGAAAATCTACGAATTATTTATGTCACGTACACTTTAGTGGTATTTTTAGACAGTTTTGCGAAAGTTTTTAGAAAATAAAAAACGAAATTATGTAGAAACCTATTCATATTTTTATTGCTTTTTGAAGTATTCTTCGTTCTTTTCTAAGCACCGTCGCATGCGATGGTACCATTGACTGAAGTAGTGGGTCCACTCTTTTTGAACCGCAGCCACTGAATCTTCAGGTTTCATAAAACGAATTCCTGTGAGTTTATCTTTAATTTTTGGAAATAAATAAAAGACATTATGTGCCAGGTCAGGACTGTAAGGAGGATGACTCAATAACTCCACACCATCCATAGAAAAATATTCGATAGTCCGTCTGGCGGAGTGAACTGGAGCGTTGTCGTGATGGATGACGATCCTGCTTCTTGGGCGCTGTTGTCTAACATTTTCCAAGACAACTGGTAAATAATGACTGATACCAATCTGCAGTAACAGTCCTTTTATCTTCTAGCACAATTGTTGTGAAATGACCGAATATTTTTTTAGGACAATAAAACTGAATAGACCAGAATCAAAAATAATAGAATAGAACAGAACAGAATAGAACAGAATAGAACAGAATAGAACAGAATAGAACAGAATAGAACAGAATAGAACAGAATAGAACAGAATAGAACAGAATAGAACAGAATAGAACAGAATAGAACAGAATAGAACAGAATAGAACAGAATAGAACAGAATAGAACAGAATAGAACAGAATAGAACAGAATAGAACAGAATAGAACAGAATAGAACAGAATAGAACAGAATAGAACAGAATAGAACAGAATAGAACAGAATAGAACAGAATAGAACAGAATAGAATAGAATAGAACAGAATAGAACAGAATAGAACAGAATAGAACAGAATAGAACAGAATAGAACAGAATAGAACAGAATAGAACAGAATAGAACAGAATAGAACATAATAGAACAGAATAGAACATGCTATGCCATGTTCGGCAGTGGACGTCTTCCAGCTGAAATGGTGATGATGATTTTATATGCAAATGCATATATTCCGGTCTCTAATGATGACATATAGAATACACAATTCACGTGAGCAAAGCCGTGAGCACAGCCAGTCCCTATGTTAAATAAGACATAAATCAGCTTCAAAGATTATAAATAATTAGATAAGTTAATGGATTGATTAATTAGATTTATTATAAGTTTAGATCAGAATATCAAGGAAAGCTTAAAATTATATTGGAATTTGAAGATGAGAGATAAAATTATCTGTAGAGCGTATTTTTAGACCAAGAATATTAAAGTCTTGGTGGGTTATCAAACAAGATTTTAATATCGAATTTATTGTAAACTTCAGTGGGTGTCTTAAGAGGCGGATTCAAGATGGCTGCTGAAGACAAAATATACATTCGAATGTGTGAGTCGTTCTTCATTAATCGGACTTTTACCATCTAAATCTTAATAATTTACCATCTAAGTTTAATTTGACAAGATATCAACTTCCAATTCTCAATTCAGGAACCAGGGGTAACTTGATCCTCTTTTTACCCGACTGCCACAGGAAAAGGGTAAAAATTTGCACTAACACTGATTATACATTGGTTCATGTAGTGCTTATGCAAAACGTTAACCACAACGTTACCAACAAGGCGAGTAATAATTTCTTCTCCATCTCCTAACTCACCATTCAATGATAATAAACCATCACATTAGATCAATAATAATCAAAGATAATAATACAAAAAGAGCATTAATCATCCCTAAATATAAGTAAGACTCATATTACCCCTCGTTCATAATAGAAACGTTAGTGACCCAGAAACAAAGTGACTGCCTCTTAATTAATTACTTATACCTATTATATGTCTGATTTAATTTGTTGTGGGATGCCTTTAGGTATTTATTTAGCAAAATGTTTGTATATTAGAAATTTACACTTTTTATTTTAAATGTATGTGCCTGATTGGGGTGTAGTGAGGTGTTAGCGTCGGATTCCAGCCAGTCGGCCTTTACAGGCGGCGGAATGCCTAGTTAAATTCGTTGACAGCCTGCAAACTCTCACCAGTGGCTCCAAGCAGCTGTCTTGCACAGCGGCCACACCCCGGTAACCACGTCGGCTCGTGGGCGAAACCTGGTAGAGGGGGACTTTTGTGTTTCGGTACTCAAGTCTTGCAGTTGCGCCCTGCATAGTGCACAGGGTCTGTCTCGGCCGCAATGGCAATCCACTTTCGTTGGCGAGGTAGCTGGCATAGTGAAAGGCCTTAAGGGCGGCGATAGGGGACATTTAGGTATCGTTCGGCCAGACACTGCATCCAGCCCTTCTCCAGTCGTAGCGGTTTTCCGTTCCACTAGATCAAGGAGGACACGGACGAGAGAGTGCATCTGTGTTTGCGCGCACACCTATGCACTTAAATATATCCTGCGTACTTGACTGCTTCTGAATAATGGCTTACGAGTATGAAAGTCCTATGGCGATGGACAGAGGTAGAGAGGTCTAGCTGTACTGCAAGTTGGGCTTTGTCTGATGTCTGCACATAGGCGGCTCAAGGAGGGTGGTCGTTTTCGCGTCGCATTTGGGTGACGGCGCGAATTGGGCAGCACATTGAGTGACGAAGCAGCCCTTCAGCCAGCCCTATTCAGGTAGGCACTGCTTTCCCCGCTCAGCCGGGGAGGGGACTAGAAAAGGTGTCCCAAAAATTGTTGACACGCTGTTCCTGGGAGGTAGCAACCACGGCTGCCTGTGCAACCCTTTCCTCGTGGTCGACGATACAGGAAATTTAATAAATCATCTAGCATGACGTTTGGTGCGTGGAATGTGCGCACTCTTCTGGATCGGGATGGTAATCTATGCCCTGAGCGTAAGACAGTAGTTGTAGCACGTGAGCTAGCTCGATACAATGTAGACATAGCTGCACTTAGCGAAACGCATCTGGCTGACGAAGGGGAACTAGAAGAACGTGGCGGTGGATACACTTTCTTTTGGAAGGAGACTGCTGCCTCTGAACCCCGACGTTCAGGGGTAGGTTTTGCTATTAAGACGACAATAGTAAAAAAACTGAGTGAATATCCTACGTACACTTCGGATCGTATGTTATCATTGCGCCTTGGATAATGATAATCATCTAAACGTAATAAGTGTGTACGGACCCACGATGACTAATCCGGATGAAGTTAAGGACAGATTTTATGAGGAGTTGGCTGAAGCCCTTGCTAAGATCTCACCCAAGGAGCAAATATTAATCCTGGGTGATTTTAATGCAAGAGTTGGGCGTTATTTCGAAGCATGGCCTTGTGTACTTGGTAGACACGGAATCGGCAATATGAATAGTAACGGGCAAACACTGCTCAGCCTCTGTGCCCAGTTCAGATTGACTGTCACCAATACACTATTCAGACTTCCGACGAAATACAAGGCCACGTGGATACACCCTCGTTCCAAACACTGGCATCTAATTGACTACGCAATTGTTCGCCAAAGAGATGTACCCCAGGTTACGGTTACCCGTGTGATGCGAGGTGCAAATTGTTGGACAGACCATAGGCTGGTTATCACGAAGCTTAAGCTTCGTCTTCTTCCTCCTCGTAGAACGTTCTTGATGAGAACTGCCAGAATTAACGTAAGGAAACTGGAAAACCTTAATACGAGGAAGGAATATGTTCACGCTCTTGATACTGCGCTAAGTGCATCTACTGCGACGGGTGGTGATCTTATTGTTCAATGGCAAGACTTTTCTTCTCGACTACTGGACACTGGTTTTCGGATACTGGGCACATCATTGAGCTAAAATGAGGACTGGTTTGATGAGAATGATGAGGTTATAGCAGAGGCATTAAGAAAGCACCGTAATCTATTAAAGCAGCAAGATCGCAATAGACAAAACGGTATCGCAATTAACGCAAAACAGAGTAGTTCTGCGTTGCGGAAGTTAACAAGGGGTATGAAGGTCAAGTGGTGGCTTGAAAAATCCGAATACATCCAGTGGCTGTCAGACACTAAGCAGCTTGTTGCTTTCTATGGGGAGGTGCGAAGACTGATCGGCACAAGTTATCGTTTCAATGTGCCTATCAAGTCTCGAGACGGTTCAGAGCACCTATCGTCTAGGGACGAGGTTCTTAAGCGCTGGGCACAGCATTTTGAAGACCTTCTCAATTTGGACCGCTCAGCTGATATGACATATGTTCTGTCTATGCCCACGTTCCCCACAGCCACTGGGCTGGATGCCACCAACATTGGCCACCTCGAGCCACCAACATTGAAAGAGGTCAAAGATGCACTCATGCAACTATACAACAAAAAGGCGGTTGGCGTTGACAATATCCCAGGAGAACTACTTAGAAACTGCAGGAAGTTATTTGGAATATCTTCGTGACAATGTGGGATGATATGAATAAGCGCCCTGTATAAGAACAAAGGTGGCAGATCTGACTGCAATTCCTATCGTGGAATTTCGCTGCTTTCTACCCCCGGGAAAGTGTTTGCTAAACTCCTTCTCAACCACCTTATTCCGTTATCAGAGTCAATCCTTCCGGAGACTCTTCCGGAGACCTCGCGTTTAAACACCATCTCGCCTGATGGTAAGCGATGATGTGGTCGACGGTGAAGCACGCTTGTCTAGAAGTAACCTTTTCACTCTTGACTTAAAGAGCCCAAGGTTGTAGCTATCAGGAAATAAAGATTCCAGCAGGGAATGCTACTCCTTAGCTGTGCGCACAATGAAATCCAGTGCATCGTTGCCGAAAAGCCTCTTGGCCCGTTTGTCTATCGACTCTAAGTGCATCAAGTTTATATTAGGCAGATCCGTCTAAGAGGTGAGAGCAGTACTCCATGCATAACCGAACTTGCGCTTTATACAATTTGAGCAGCTGTTCTGGCGTGAAGTTACTTCTCACCTTTGCAAGTACCCTTAACTTTTTGGCAGCCAGCTGAGCCTTTGCCTCAATGAATGGACCAAAATTGAGGGTCGATGTTAACGTAACACCAAGAAGGTCAAAATGGTCCGTTACTGGCCCGTGCCAGTTTATTAAAAAAAAATCATGCTGCACAGCATGATTTTTTTTCCCCCTTGTTAACGTCTTTTTAGTTCGCTTTTCAAGCAGTCGGGTTTTTTGTTCTTTCTTTTAGTCGATCTACGTAAGCCTTATGGTCCCTGTTCTATAAATTACCTCTTAATTCTATTCAACCGACACCAATCTAATTTCAAATCACTACTTCCAACAGCTTACAGACCTACACTCCAATTACACAGCAATCCCATTTCTAAATCCCAGCATTTACACAAGAAGAATCCAATCAAAAACTCGGCAAACAATCGGATATTAATCACAAAAGGGTAACGATCACTTCGGTCACCATAACCGAGCCCCAGCAGATAGTATTAACAGCAATTAACCAAACAGGGCTTTAAATCAAAATTTCAAATTATGCTACTCCCGCCGAGGGTGAAATGGGGTTGTATCCGTGAAATCGCATTCATCAAAACTTGGGAATTAGCTTCGTTCCCTAATTAAACCTGTCGGTTGTTAAGTTCACCCCGATCTCCTCAGGGATCTCGAATCTTGCGTAAATATTAGGTTTGAATAAAACTTTTATTATTATAGCTTTATTGGTGCTTAATACCCGTGATCCTTTGTGTAAAGCAAAAGTTGATTTGAACGAATTCTAATTTGGGGTGTTGGGGAGAAAGGTCGAACGTTTGGTATTCATTGCGTTCGCGAATTGTCTTTAAAAACTGTATACATTGATTGAATAGGTTTTCGGGGAGGTTCTTTAAATGAACATTAAAAACCTTTGATTTATTTCAGAGTATTCGGGGCACGTGCCGTAAAATGTGATGATTGAAAGTTGATTTCGAAATTATATTGATTGATTGCTTGCTTATTTCGTACGTGCGTCATTATTTCAAGCTTACATAGTACGACCTTCATAGAATATAAAGTTCTATAAAGAATACAGAGGCGCTACATAGGCAAGCATGACGACCATAGTTCAATTACCAGGTTTTGGAATTTCTAGGTAGCAGTCCGGAGAACAGCTGTCAACTGCCCATATAGGTGCACTATGGGCACAGCTATGCCCAAATAATCGTTTACTGCAATTCTCCGTAAAACACCACTTCTGTTCCAGTAACTCTTTAACAAATATCCCGTCCGTCCTGACCGTATCTCTAATTCACAAAGCCAACCGAACTAAAACTTTTTTTTGTTCGCCTTCCGCAAATTACTTTAACTCACAAGCTATTTATCATCAAAAGCAAATCTGCCCTCCTATAGCTAAAGTGCTGCTATCTGACAAAATCATAATTTTGAGATATACAAATAAAAAATCGCGAAATAATTTAAACCGATGCTGTTTATTAACTATAGGTCATATGCGTGAGTTACCCGAGTCAAAAAAAACTCTTATTGCACACTTTTGAATACGTTTGTTAAAATAGCAACTTGGGGCATTTTAATTTTTATTCGATATCTAGTTTGTAGAAAAACATTGCTTAAGGCGGTTTACACATGGCACTGCGCACCGCCGCGGCAGGCGGTGAAGTGGATCTCATGTCGCATTGGCCTCTAATAAATCCGTTGATGCCTAACACACGTACACCGCCCGACCGCGGCGCTGCGCGGTGCCGTATGTAAACCGCCTTAAACAGATCGATTTACAAATTTTTACTGATTACGGAAGCATTAAAAATTCAAAATCGTCCAAATCTCAATAGCTTCATGATGGCAGAAATCTACTTCAAATATCACTAAGTCAAACTAAGTTTCAGTCAGTTATGTTTCATTGGCTTAATAATTCAGACGTCCGGCTTTGAGTGTGGACTAATATTTACGAATTGCAACTCCGGAGACGAGACTTGACTCTGCAATAATAATCACGAGTTAATTGGGCTGTACGATCGGCAGCAAAAGTCTCTTAATGATTCAGGTTTTACTAAGTACAAGTTCTTTTTAGCGGCTTCGCTTCTGTGGCCTTTCGAACAGAAACCGGTTATTTTTTGGGATAAAAAAATTGCCTATAGTACTCAAAGATTATTTAGCATTAGACATTAAGTAGCATTCCATCAGACAAATCTGATAACAATTTATAGAGATCACCTTCCAAGAAACAAACCACTAATAAATTAGGTATCAAAAATCCAATAAAAAATAATATATACTTCTAACAATACTGAAATATTGTGTTTGAAGTAATTTTGTCTGTGATTTTAGATGATACAATCGCTGATGCTGACCGTACAATTCGGAACAACATTTTGATTAAAATTAAAATCCTGACGAGCATTAATCAAAAAGTTTTGTGTCAATGTCACCTTTATTGACACAACACTTTACGTTTTACATGTAGGAAGATAAAAGTAATATTGTTATCGACTATCGTTGCTGACCTTATCGTTCAGGCCAAACTTTTTAATAAAATGAATAATGCATTTCAAAGAGATTCTTGTTCAAGTCCCTGTGTTGGGAATTCTTTGGTCTGTTAAGAATTTTGGCAATTAAGAGACAATAAGGAGTCGTGTCAAAAAGTTGGGATGGGACAGCTTACTTTATTTAGTGAAGCAGTAAATAACGTCTTTTGACGCACTTTGAGAGTAAAAGGGAGATGGTACGGGTAATTTAATTTTGTAAAAATGTTTTTAATACATAAAAATCGGATATTGTAACGGTAAAAGACGCTTTGTGACTGTTTATTACGAAAAATCAATAGCGTCTATAAATGTTGATATATAGTGAAGGAAAAGGAGGCCATAGCCAATATGGAAAGATTGTCTGAAGAAACATATGATTAATAATGAAAAATCCGACTGCTTAAAAAGCGAACTAAAAAGGCGTAAACCAGAAGAAAATCATGCATGCAGTCGGAGGACACACATTCGCGAGCTGGCTGAACAAAACCAGATGTAAACTCAGACTGCACAGCATGATTTTCTTGTTGTTTACGTCTTTTTGGTTCGCTTTTTAATCAGTTAGGTTTATTGATTTTTTAAATTAACTTTTTTGTTTATAACTTTTTAGTTATTTTTTTTTAAAGATTTAGGTACATTTAAACATATGTGTTATATATTTTTAAAATCGCCTCTTAAAACCCTTTATTTTGATACCCTACACTATGAGTTTGGAAGAAAAAAATAATTTGGAACCCCACAATATGGCGCCCAAAAGCCGCCATTTTTCTATTTTCAATTTTTTATGTAGCCAGTGACACTCGCAAGGTTAAGACAAATCGATTGACTTAAAATTCATCAAAATCGGCCAACGCGTTTGGTCTCTGGAACGCCATATAGCAACAAAGATACATACATACATAGACTGATAAACACATTACACCCTCCATACCACCCTCGTTCGGCAGTAGGGTAAAAAGGGAGTCAGTGATGGCGTGTCGTTTGCCAGAATGAAGTGGAAGAAAAATGTGATGTATATGTCATGGATCAAGTGTTTAATCAGTAAACTATGCATAATGCCCGAGCATTAAGAATCAAATCATGTCAAATCGGGCAATGTAATGAATATAATATGTATCACATTGTCTGGGCTTTATGAATATTGCGTAACGGTTGGGAAATTCGATAATTATAGTCAATGAAATTAGTCCAAGAGCGAATGAAGCGAGCTCGAGTGGTTAGGGCAGCCTGACACAAATAGGTCATCTCCTCCATGTTAGGTTACTTTAGACCCTGTAGACAGACTATAGTATTCTGTATTAAAATCAAAGTCAACATTAAAATAATAATTTATAAAAAACCGGCCAAGTAAGAGTTGGACTCGCGCACGAAGAGTTCCGTACCCAGGGTGGCGTCAACTATGTAAGTATGGGGACACCCTTTCATATTCTACTTTTTTTTTATTTATTGGAATTTTTCCTTTATTTGTGCTGAGATAACCTTACTTTTTGCCAAATTTCGTCATTGTAGTTTAACGAGAACTACCATATAGGTTTTTGACCCAAAACCTATAGGGTACTTCCGGTTGACCTAGAATTGTAAATTTTGGTTAAAAGCAAGATCTTACAGCACAAGTAAAGAGCGAATTTCGAAAAATAAAAAAGGTTGAAAATTAAGGTAAATTTTGGTACTTACAAGTTTTCGCAAATATCTAAATTTGCCCATATCTTTTTATCGTGTTGACTCAGAACCTTAATTACACACCTAATAGGGACTAAAGATCTCAGTATCTGGTATAAATTTCAACTTACTAGGTCTACGGTACCCGTTCCTGAGAAAATCGGCGGTGACACACGGACTGACAGACGGACAGACGAACAAGAGAGTAATCTTATATTTTTCCTGTTTTTACCTTTTGAGGTACGGAAACCTTAAAAACACATATTTTTGTTGCACGGCCCAGCAAGGGCATGGGCAGAATTCAGAGAGTCAATTTAATTATTTCAATATTTTTTAGGATATTGCCTACTCATACTGGGCATTGTTCAAATTGTCTGGGCATTATGAATAATGCCGTATCTATTTATTGGTACATAACATATCGATCCCAAGTAATAAGAGGTGAACGCAGGTGATAAGGATTACGAAATATAAATTATATTCATGTATTGTTAAACGTACAAGAAAACAAAGTGTTGGACGGCTGGATACAATATGGGCCAATGATCTGGAGAAGTCCGTGTGAGTCCAATGGGACTGTTCGATGTGGAGACGGTTTGATGAGGCTAAACGAATGTGTGAGGGACGTAAGTGAGTGAGTGAGTCCTCACTTACGGATGTCAGACGTGGACGTATACTTCAAAAATACAAAATAAACTAGTTGTATGTCAGAAAGCTATGGGAAGAAGTATATTAAAACTGAGAAAAATACAGAAAGTCAGAAGCGATTTTATACGAAGGAAGACAAGACTTACTGATGCTCTGCATAATGCGCTAAAGCTCAAGTGAAAATGGGCTGGACACCTAGCCCGTTACAATGACAAGAGATGGACTATAGAGGCAACTCGGTGGACAGGACCCAGCGGCAAGAGACGACAAGGAAGGCCTAAAAAACGCTGGACAGATGACATCATTAGTACTGCTGGAAAACAATGGATAAAAGATGCTGCCGATAGAGATAAATGGAACAAGCTAGAGGAGGCCTATACCCGCGAAGAGGTTCCTATCCCTAATAATTAGATTAGTTATGTAAGAGATTAGATAAGTAATAAATAGAAAACAGAAAGTAGTACCTAAGTTAGTGTTATATATCAAATATTTAAGTGATAGTATTAAGAGGTAAAATGTAAAAAAAATTGAAAATATTGTTTTGTAACTAACTAAGGATAAGAAATAAAGGGCTTTTATTATTTTATTAAACGAATGTGTTTTAGCTGTAAAGATGATCATTAAGTGTTGCTGGCCTGAAGATTTCGGTTTAAAGAAATTTATTTCTCATAAGAACTTACAGTCCGCTCATAATGAGATAAAAATTAATAAGTGTGATAATACAGTAAACACAATTTCCTTCAGAGCATAAGAAGTTATAATGCACATACATGTTTTAGGACTCAAATATCTGAAATCAAGTCACAATATAAATCCTTTGCAAATTTAAAACACGTCGTAATAGAAGGTCAAAATGTTCTCAAAATAACCAACAATCTCTATAAAAATATACATTTAACATACCAAGTTCCATATTAGTTTATTTCAATTGCAGCAGCGCAGTTTATTAGCCACGCCAGAGAAACTCCTTCCCAAAGGATAACAGGTATAATTAATATTTGTAGAACTGTTGAAAATAGAAGTAGAAATGTAGTGATAGATACTTGTAGTGTAGCACAACTTGTTACAGACAAACATAATCCCAAATGTTATGTTTATTCGTATCAATGGCTGCTGTGCATAAACTGTGATGTTGCTTGCAGTTTAATAGTGTTTACTGCTTGGTAGTTGGATATATATATATTTTGGGTCACCAAGGTACAGACTATGACTAGTTTGGGGCCCATGGCCATTTCCATTGTATTGTGTTGATTATTTATGTTTTTTTTTCATTGTGTAATTATGTAGGTCTCTCATGTAACGTGTGTGTGGCAATAAATTTAATTGAATTTAATATATTGGGAAGTTGTAATGTAGAGTTATAACTGTTTATGCCTAAGCATAATCAAATTACCCCGAATAATAATAATAATAATAATTCCTTTTACCTGAATATTCTTTTCACTTTGTGTAAATGTATTGTTTTGGTGTACAATAAAGAATTGAGGTATCTATTTTATTTACCCTCATTCCTGCAGAACCTGAAAACCGGCGCTGGGTTCCTAAATTTGGGTATCGACAGGATTATAAGCAGTTTTCTAATGGATAGAATCACCATGGATGGACAAAGAATGATTCTAGCATAACTCAAACACAAAATCAGGTTGCTAATGATTATTGACATCGTGTTCAGAACCACGAAAATGTCATACCTGATATTTTCATTATTTTGCTACTTAGGGCCAGTTTTTTAGTCCAGGTTAAAAAGCTAACCAATGTTTTTAAGTTTCGGTAAAACGCGTTTATTCATAAATTGTTGGCATCACAAATGGTCAAATAAGTTGAAATTTAATTATTTGATCTTTTTTTGGACTAATAAACTGATGAATAAACACATACATACATAAACTCACGCCTTTTTCCCATGGGGGTAGGTAGAAACTACAGAACGTATGTATGTATGAATAAACGCGGTTTACAGAAATTTGATATTGGTTAGCATATTTAATTATTGGTCTAGTTAAATACGCATAAAAAACCTGAGCCGTAATCTTTATTTTTCATGATAAATTCACAATAAAAAATAAATTTAAGTTGTTATGTTCTCAGGATATTACACTCGTAATCAAACATTACAGGGTCATACCTAGCCATCTAACCGTAGCTAAGTAGGTACCATAGCGATATCTTTTACTTTCTGAGAGCATCTCTTAGTATTCCACTCGCGATCCGATCTATCCTTCAAAGAACAAAGTGCTTGCCCAGAATGAAGTGAAAATTGGATAAGGTAGCTCTGTTATTGGTTTTGCGACAAAGGAACCTTTCCACAATAAGTTTTCAAAGCTCAATTATTAGAAGTCGTTTTCCAGTTCTTGTTTTGTAAAAAAACACGGTTCTAGGTATTGTTTAGGCAGCTAATATTTGATTCTGGTGACAATGGTGTTGATTGACAAATTTGAGACAAAGTTAAAACATTATTTCAAAACGGCAACAATAATGAACATACAACATTTCTTGCTCTATTTAAAGCACTAAGGGTTGATTTCTCGCATCCTGCTTAGAGAGCTTATTTTTTAATATACCATAATCATTTTATGAATCGATTATTGGTATATTGTATTGGCTAGTTAGGGTGGTGTGAATATAAGTTTGCAACTTCGAAAAACTTGTGCTCGCTGCGCACCACGCGAAAAGCTACGAAATTATGGGGCTTTTTCACTTTTTGCTGTATAACTCAAAAACTATGCGTTTTTCGACAAACAAAATTAATTAAATTTTCAACGATTTAAGCCTGCCTGCAGTTGGGCTTAAATTGTTAGAAATATAATGAACTTTAAAAAAGTACCGAGCATTTAGGCCCAGCTCTCAGGTAAGTACACGTCCTCCTACACCCTTCTTAAATTTGCAGGCTATTATTTTGAGAAGGTATGGTGGGTCTAGCTCGTAGTCAGGCTCGTGGGATGAGGCCTTCTTCTCTACCTTCAGCCACTTTTGCACTTGATGGTAGGTGCGGAACGCATGGAAATCTTTGAAGGACTATAGTCCTATAAACAGCAAAACGCAGTTAGCAGTTCTATAAACCCTATACAACTGCGACTGCGACTGTGGTTTATAGAACTGCGACTGGACTGAAATTATTGAAAATTTAATGAAATTTAAAAAAGCACGTTGGTTTATTTGTCGAATAACGCATAGTTTACCACCTTCACAGCGAGCGCACGAAATAACTAATTTGGGTTAACACTTTCCTAACTGGCCCATACAACATACTAAAAATCCAGAACTACATCAAGCTTTGCGATTTTAATGTTAATTTCTACCGGGCTAGAGCTGTTGAGCAACTGGATAGCTGATCCTTTTGCAAATTTTCTATAGAAAATTTGAATATAGAATGTTCTAAGCAGTGCCGATATTAAAAAAAAAATTGTTGGTATTTTTTTAAAGCCATCCGGTATCTCTGCCACCTATTTATTTTACCCAAAAGCATATTTAAATTCAGAATCAAATCAGTTTATGTCTTAGAACGTTTCAAATGTCACGATCTCTCATTTTCTATGCAGGGACCGTCTTGTAAGGTTTATGCAAATCGTAGTATGTGTGGTAAGCTAAAGACAATCATATGTCGAGAAGTTAGATGAGGGTTAGAATCATCAAATATACCAACTTGAAGGCTCTTCTCACGCAGAAGTTTGTGTATAGATTGAGAGTTGTACAGAGCGCCATGGAACGTTTTATGCTTCAGCATCATCATCATCATTGCAGTCGAAAGACGTCCACTGCTGAACATAGGCGTCCCCTAAGTGTCGTCATATTGATCGGTTCCGTGCGTCTCGCATCCAGTGGATTCCCGCATCCTTCACCAGGTCATCGTTTCACCTTGTGGGAGGTCTTCCAACGGAACGTCTGCCGTTTTGCGGTCGCCACTCCAGAACTTTGCTACGTTCTATTGTTGGCATAAGATTATTAGACATTATTCCAAAGGTCGAGATTTGAACACATAGATTTGATATCAAAAAACGTGTTATGGAGCTTATAGAATTGAGTAGCACATATGGCAACGCGCGGTATGAGAGGTGGAGTGAGGCAGTGACTAGATGGCGTCCAAAAACAGGCAGAAGAAAAATTGCTCGTCCAGCAGCGAGATGGGCAGACGACATTGTTGCCATCGCGGGTAGAACCTGGGTAAAGGCACAAGAAAGAGAGACCTATGCCCAACAGTGGGCAAAGTCAGGTTGCGGATGATTATGGTGATGAAGACTCGTTTTGAAATTGTAATGACTGTTATCGAAAACTCAGAAAGTATCAGTTTTATTGCATTATTTTAATCCCATTTACGACCTATCACTACGACTAATCACGACTAATCACTTCAAAAATTTATTAAGTAATTCCAACCACATCTGATATTTTACCTGCCATTCCAAATTGAAAACCAAATTAACAGTCGAGGGCATCACTACATGGCTATATGAAATCAATACTCAAGTATTCAAAACATTTAAATCTGTACTACATGATAATCATATTATAATTGGCGGATAACCAGTTTAATGTTGTTAAAAGGGTATTGAAAGAGCGGGCAACGTTTCGTTCCATGTTTATTATTAAATCAACAGTCGTTTACAGACGAAAATCGTCATAATTGCATTCGGACAATAGGCCCCTGGGCCCGTTTGATCAGCTTTAAAAGTTGATATTCCCCAAAATTGTTCAGATGGGCCGAAATTCTGTTTGAAATTGTATTCCGTACAGCGTTTATCTCAATTTTATTTTTGAAGTGAAGTTGATAGCTCGGAGTGAAATGTTTTTGCAGAATATTTAAGAGCCGTTTCTGATTTCAGGATGGCAGAACAACTGTTTTTTGCTGACTGGAGAGCTGTACACGGATTTTTTGTTTATTCACCTCAACGCTTTTGGTGAAGTCAACCGTATAGTGTATAATACGGGACGCATTTTATATGTTTCTGTGCACAATAGTTTATTTTGTGTTCACCTTTTATTCATGGTTTAGTATAATTTACCAAAACAGTGATTTTTAAACCTTAAATATCCTCATTTTATACGTAGGATTGAATACCGATGACAATCTTAAGTAAATTTATTTCATTTTATACACATCCTTGGTTGTCAGCCCCGCAACATCCAACCAATCTTTTTACGCGATTTTATTTAACTTTCTTTGTTGGTTAGGTAGGTACTTAGTTTGTGTGGGGCAAATCTTGCAGCTGAATTTTAAAACAGTTATCTCGAACCAATTTATTTCAGCCTGAAATCTTGTGTACACGTTTGGCTTGGATGGCAATGTATTGCCAAAAGCTTGTATTAAAAGAGATTTTTTATTGGGCAAAAATATATTATAGTTTGACCAATGGGGGAAATTAGAGGAAAACAATGATTAAATTCTTATATCGTTATAGTTTTGTTGCACAACTTTTTACTTCATAACATATTTTTTTATTAAAACTTCATGCAACATAAAAGTTTATAGGTCGAATTAATGAATGAGGCATTCTCTACCAGACAACCAAGGGACCGCCCCTAGGGAGATATAGCATGGCAGGCGCATAAAAAAATGAAACAATAATATAAACGTAAAATGAGTACCAAATTATATAGATCTCGTATCTTTCGTATCTCTACATACGACCCACTTACAGTTAACGGCTAACAGGCTTTACCGCGGCCATTTTACTCTTTATTTTTCACGCTGTCCACACAGCATTCTTTTTAATCCACATAGCGTCGGAACGATTCAGCGACGACGATTGCTGTCTAATTAAAAACTCATTAAGTTTAAACTCTGTAATTATCTGTGAAGTGGGCATTTTTAGTGGGTTTCAAAGTTTATAAAGATCGTGTTGGTTTCAGTAAGACTGATTTAATATATATAATACACTAACGAGCAATGAAAAAGTTCGAGTGACATAGCACCAAATTACTCCTAAACGGGAAAGGCTAGCTTAATGACGCCGTCTGCAATGTTGAAGTACATTTAACAGCGCATCAGAATATTACCAACTAAAAACGTAAATATTGTGTTCAAATTTTAAATGAAATGTGAAGAAATTAAATTAAGGTGTTTTTCGGCATTTTGTGGGTGGTGTGGCTTTGAGTATCTACTTCATCCAAGTATTAGATTTCTATCTATCTTATATTGAGACTCAATTAGATACTAAACGTTTTGGAAATACTTTCATTATGCGTACAGCTAAGGAGTGGAATTCTTTGCCGGACTCTGTGTTTCCCCATAGCTACAACCTGGGGGTCTTTAAGTCAAGGGAGAATAGATAAGTTCTAGGCAAGTGTTTTTTTTTCGGGTACACATAGAACGACTTCTCCCGCTTCCTACTTCTCTCACTTTCGATCACTCAGGATACAACACTATTTTTATGTAGCGATAAAGTGGCAACACCAAAAATTACAGTTTAGTCTACGAAATAAAAATCAGAGATTACTTATTACCACCTGTCTATTATTACCTGCATCTGCCAGCGGCTTCACCCGCGTGGTAAGTGTTTTTTTTATCCTATGGGAACATCATACCGGGATGAAAAGTCTACGTCTGTGCCAAATTTCATCCAGATCCTTTTAGCCGTTCTAGCGTGATTGAGTAGCAAACATACATCCACACTCACAACCAATCAAACTTTCTCATTTATAATATTAGTAAGATTCACTGCTTCAATGGTCAAGTGGTCGTAAGCTATACCGTTAAGAGGACGACTAACGCCAACGACCTAGAGGGAACATTTCACACCCGCGCGACCCCAAATTTTGTAGATTTTTTGCATTTTTCTTTCCTTATTATTCTACGACTTTCAAAAAAAAATCCTCAGGTCAAAATGTAGATAATTAAATTGTCTTTGAGATGGTGTTGATTAAATTAAAATACGCCCAGCGGTTTTGGTGCGATTGTCGTATTTTTGTACGTTTTAGATATAACTTTACAAATTAATTACACTATGTTATATGAATAAAACTCAAAATTTGAATAAGTCAAATTATTAAGACAATAGTGTATTGAAACATATATTTTTTCCATTAAAATACGACTAGCCATTTAGACGTGATTCTCATTTTAAAATCAGCTACTCAAGGGAATCGGTGCCTTAAGCTTGAGATCCTAGGTTTGATATACGGGACGAACAAAGCGTTCTTGGGGTTTTCCATCAAGGATAACTCAGTAGCAGTCCGGCAGTCTGGACTTGTGCCCAGTGACTATTACATGGGACTCAAATATAACTGCCAAAATGTGGGTTCAATAGGTACACCTCGTCCTTGTTTACTGTTTCTATTTAATAAATAAAAACGTCGTGATAAATGCCTCTGCATTCAGTTTTCTGAAATGTTTTCAACCACAAAGACATGAAAGGAATATTTCCCGTACATGGCAGAAACATTTTAAAATCCGACCAATTCCGACGAATTCCGTGTAATTAAAACCTCATTACATTTAAACACTTCGTAATTAACAACGCACTATTTACTTGTGGTGGGGTTTATAATTTTATTTTAAAACTGTTTCAGAACACAAAAGAATTGCATAATGATGTAATGAATGAGAAAAATTTAAAATATGTGTATAAAAGATTTTATTGTTATACACAAAAACACTAAACAATTCAATTAACTTTTTTTATTAAGCAACAGTGGTGACCCAGCAGTGGTGGCCCAGTGGTATCGGCCGCAACTTACAAGTTGTAGGTCGTGGGTTCGGGCCCAGGCAGGCGCTTTACTTTGTGTAAATTATTTCATCACCACTGCTCTCTAAACGGTGAAGGAAAACATCGTGAAGAAGCCGGCATGTCCTAGAAACAAACATTCGGAGACATGTGACATCCACCAACCCGCACTGGGTCCGCATGGTGGATTACGGCCCATTCCCTCTCACAGAGAGGAGGCCTGTGTCCCAGCAGTGGGAACATTAATATGCTGATGATGTGATGTAATACGATTCAGCTACAATTTAAATTGCTTTCGAATATAATCAGTATGAAACATAGTATTAGAAATACAAATAATTAATAAGGATACATGAAAATCAATTTAAATTAGAAAAAATTAGTTTTGTTTAGGTTAAACAATAAAATAAATTAAATTAAAATAATGTAAAATACCATGCAAACATAATTTTAAAATAACATATAATGTCAATGAATAACTAGTAATTTAAAACGAAAACAATAATGAAAAAAATATTTAATAAAAGTCGAACACAAATAACACCTTAGTCAAAAAATAATATGTCAGTTTTAAGCACATTACATTACATTCATCTATTGAGTAGAAACATCGTTCCAACAGAAATACCTTGAGCCTTGCCTTGAATGAGCCCGTTTACAGTATGCTTTTTAACTCCAGTGGTAATTTATTAAATTTTAACTGTCTGATAATATTGTGGACTGTGTTTGACTATTGCGAGGAGATTTTGTTTGCAAAGCCTTTCCTACGCGTTTTTTCCTTACCAGCCTGCCCTTGTCTGTTTCGTAGTCATTTATATATTTTTTTTAATGTTTAACAGTACTACTACATAAAGGCTAGGTACTGAGAGCATGCCAAGTTCTTTAAAGTATGTTCGACAGGTATCTTGTTGAAAATTGCGGACAATAGTTCGGACCACTCTTTTTTGGAGAATGAATGCCCTATGCCAGTTGTAATGATAGCCATTTCCCCAAAATTTTATGTGATACTTCAGTTTGGACTCAATCAGCGTATAGTATACCATTATTAAATGTTTTATGCTAACTTCATCCTTTAGAGTTATTATATTATATTGATAGGGTTGTGCAGTACAGTGTAGATAATAAGTTAGGTTTTAAAGTTTACAAATTCGGTATAATGAGCTACAGTCGCGCGCGGGAACCTCTGCTACATCAGTATAAGATGGAAGCCATCTACATCAGTATAAGATGGTGAGCTTAAACTCGGAAAGGAGCAGGTGGCGTATCTTGAAGAATGGTCTACCTCAGGGTAGTGTCCTGGCTCCCATTCTATTTAACATTTACACCAATGACCAGCCCAGTACGGGAAACACGGAAAGGTTCCTTTACGCGGATGACTTGGCGCTGGCCACAAGGACTACAAACTTTGAAGATACCGAAGCAAACCTTGAACTGGCCCTGGCGAATCTCAGTGAATACTACGAAGATAATGCATTAAGACCTAATCCGTCTAAAACGCAGTCGTGCTCATTCCACTTGAGAAATCGTCAGGCTGCCAGAAAATTAAACATCAAATGGCGAGGTGCTGACATTGAACACAATGACAATCTTGTCTATTTGGGTGCTACCTTGGACCGCTCACTGACCTACAAAAGCCATTGCGAAAGAACTAAACTCAAGGTTAACACACGTAACAACTTGCTTCGTCGACTCACATCCACTTCCTGGGGCGCATCCCCTCACGTCCTTCGTACATCTGGTTTGGCTCTCTGCTTCTCGGCTGGCGAATTTGCCTGCCCAGTGTGGCATCGATCGGCTCATGCCCGAAAAGTAGATGTAGCCTTAAATGTCACGTGTAGAATAATCACTGGGTGCCTTAAACCTACTCCACTTGCTGCACTATACCCGTTGGCAGGAATAGCCCCTCCGGAGGTCCGTAGAGAGGTTGCCTGTTCCTCCGAGAAGCACAAACAAGAGACCGATAACCGCCACCTAATGTACAACGCGGAGCAATCACGGGGGCGACTAAAGAGTCGGAACAGCTTCCTTAAGTCGGCGGAAACAACTTACGGCAACAGCCCAGGCGAAACTCGTAGGAAATTGTGGCTCCTCAAATACCCCCCTCCAACTGACTATATCGATCCAGCAGAAAAGCTCCCAGCTGGGAATAAACTGCCTTGGCCTACCTGGAAATCCCTAAATAGGCTACGAAGCCAAGTGGGCCGCTGTAGGTACAACCTGGTCAGATGGGGGTACTCCGATCAGTCACAATGTGACTGTGGAATCACACCGCAAACGATGCCTCATCTGTTGTCCTGCTCTCTGTGCACAAACACCTGCACCATGAAGGACCTGTGCGAGGCCAACGCTAGGGCTGTCGACGTGGCTGAGTTCTGGTCGAAGCACAACATTTAAATTTAATTATTAAAATGGAATCATCGACACGATGAAGAAGAAGAAGATGGAAGCCGCGGTCATGTCACGAGTCACGCATGGGCGCGACCTGGGCGTGGTGATGGTTCAGGTCGATTCGTGAACACATCTTAGACATATGCGGCTAATCCTTCTGAAATCTGAGATTTATTTTATACTCAGACACTGCAAAGACTTTCAGAATACGGCAGTGGTTAGAATCATGTACAATGCGCTGGTACGGAGCCGTCTTGAAACGAGTGCTGTTGTTTGGATGTTTTTAGGCGTCTTAACACTACGTTTGGTTCATCCCACAGCGCCAGTTCTGCTTACCAAAATTGGCCCACTTGGCACCGTCATCAGATCTCCGGCTTCATCGTTCGAGTAAGCCGAAGTACTCACCCATTTAAAGTTTGATAATAGGTTGAGGTCGTTTCGGCCCCAATGCCTCTAATCATTCGCTTTACCGGATGAGACTGTTCAAATCGACGCCAGCTATCCTGAGGGAAACTTCGGACGGAACCAGCTACTAGATGGTTCGATTAGTCTTTCGCCCCTATACCCAGTTCCGACGATCGATTTGCACGTCAGAATCGCTACGGTCCTCCATCAGGGTTTCCCCTGACTTCGACTTGACCAGGCATAGTTCACCATCTTTCGGGTCCCAGCATTTATGCTCAGAGCGCGCCTGCATTCACGGATTGGAAATGAGACGCCTCGGGAGTGCGAGAGATCGACCTAGATCGACGCTCCATCCTCCCTGAGCACGCGGCTAGCGCGCGCCTTCACTTTCATTTCTTTCTTTGGATCTCCCATGAGGCTAAATACAGTATTGTGGTGGATAGACTCCAAAAACAAATTCATTTCTATTTTGTTTTTTAATCTGTACGGTGTCTATCCCTTCTTCCCACACATGTACGAGTCTCTTTATAATAGGGTTGGTAGGATACAGCAGGCTGGCGGTGCGGAGATACATCGATCTGTGTAGTTACGTGTTTCGGGTGCTGTGTTCGTTCGGCTTCACCACACCGATCTGTCAGCAGAGCTGGGGCTGCACGGCTGTCGGGGCGTGCGTCGCGATACGCCAACGCTATTGGAGCCATCCTGTAGGACTAAGCTGAACAGGTTTGCCCCCTTGTCACGCGTCATAAGATTGTTAAATAGTAGTTGCAATTGAGGTAGATACATTTCACTGCAGCCTAATGAAGTTCACAGGAGTAGCACTGAAGTACATTGAAAATGTTGAGAAGCGATTTAATTCAACTTTTAATTGTATTTTAGATGTATTTTCTTTGTATTTTGCTTATAGGTATTTTAATTTTGTTTTTATTTTACTTATAGGTATAATTTTATTTTTAATTGTACTATTCGATTGTATTATTTATTGTATTTTAATGTTTAATGGTATTATCATTGCATTTGCGTTATAACTGTTAAGGAGTTATTTACGTAATTTTGAATAAATACATATTGATGAAAATAATATAGTTCAATGCTGCTAATTCTTTCTTCCAATTTAACAAATCATCAATTTAAATAAACGACAGTAATAGTACATTACTGCAGCGGCCAGCAAAAGAGGCATTGATGGACGAACGTGTAAATGTGGGCCGAGGCGAAGCCGAGGCACACATACGTAAGTCCATCAATGCCTAGTTGTGGCCAAGGCTTGTATAGTACTTTTCTCAAATAATGCGCGGAAATTAAAACTAAGTAGTATAGTCCCCGCCAAACTTCTTGGCCGCCCTGAAGTTGGTTTACCGCATGCGCGAGGCACGAAACGATGCTGTCTTTGTATGAGATTTACTACTGCGCAGCCTAGTATAGCCAACTTCAGTATGCTGTTAGAAAGATAAGACAGTTGACGGATGTGGAGACCGCGCGTTTGGTCTATTTTAGTTACTTTCACAGCATTATGTCATACGGTATTTTACTGTGGGGTCGGGCGGCTGACATTGAATCAATATTTATATTGCTAAAGAGAGCTGTGAGAGCCATTTATAAGTTAAGTCATCGAGAATCTCTTAGGGAGCTATTTAAAAAGATTAATATTATGACAGTTTCTTGCCAATTCATTTATGAAAATAAATATTATGTGTGTAAGGAAAAATATAGATCTCTTTAGTAAAGTCAGTGATAGACACAATTGTAATACTAGAAATAAAGATAAGTTAGATCAGCCATCTTATAGATTAGCGAAAGTACACACATCTTTCATGGGGTACTGTGTTAAATTCTATAACAAAATTCCTTCTGAGATATTAAAACTTAATGAAAGAAAATTTAAAACAATAATTAAAAGCACACTTTGTAAACAAGCATATTACAAATTAGATGATTATATTCAAGATAAGAATGCTTGGAAACATGCTGGTCCTGCTCCGTAGGGCAATCTTTAGTGTAGAAACTATCAAAATGGTTAATTTGTGTACGGTATAATAATATTCATAATTATTATAGTAACGCTTTATTTTTATTTATTTTCTTCTCTATCTGTTTAAAAAATTGACTCGCACACTGTTCCATTGTTGTTGAATTAGGTAATTTACCTATGTTTGCAATATTTGTAAGTATGTGAGAACCATGTATGTGAAGGGATTTACCTGTTAGTGCTTGTAATACTTTATACCTATATTTAGTATAGTAGTGCTGGGTGCATCGTTCTCACGTATAAGAATTTATTAATTTATGTACTATTTATGTTAATATTGTAAAAAGCCTTTATTTTTTTAAAAGAGTAAGTATGGAGTTTCTTGTGCATTCTTCTCCATATCAACCTACATTTCCGAATGCACGGTAGAATCAATTTTTTATAACATGTAAATTTTTTTAACGTTCAAAAGTGCCGCATAATGGCCTAGTTGAAATAAATACATTTGATTTGATTTGATTTGATTCAGAGCGGCCAAGAAGTTTGGCGAGAACTATACCTAGAACTCATTTTGTCAAAATCAATGACGAACAACAATAATTGTTCCCGCGTTAAAGTGTTACTTTGTTTTTTTTTCAATAAACAGCAGCGTCCTATTTGCAAGCCAGTTCGAAATTTAAATAAAACCTTAGATAAGTTACCTCCTTGGTTGCCATGTTTCGGCGTAAAACATCATTCAATTTTTAAACTACACGACAGATATGAGTTTACTATGGAATTTATTTGGCCGCTAGACACGACAGATATGGATTTTCATACAACTTTTGCCGGCTGCTGCGCGCATGTATTTGACCAGTACAGCAATTTCGATTTATCTCGAAGAAGGTTGTCAAAATAATGATCACATTTCCAAGCATGTTTGAGAAAATACTTTTTTTTTGTTTCTTTCTATCGTTCTTTCTTTCTTATGTATGGATCTTTTATGAATCGATGCCGAACTGATGCCGACTTTGGATATCGGCAATGCTAAGAGTTCTTAAGGCATAGCAAGAAGATGATATTGATGACTCCAATGCTGCAAATTATTTCTTCCAATTTAACAAATCATTAATCTAATTAAATAAACACTTTTCTTTTGTTTCTTTCTATCGTTCTTTCTTTCTTTCTTATGTATGGATCTTTTATGAATCGATGCCGAACTGATGCCGACTTTGGATATCGGCAATGCTAAGAGTTCTTAAGGCATAGCAAGAAGATGATATTGATGACTCCAATGCTGCAAATTATTTCTTCCAATTTAACAAATCATTAATCTAATTAAATAAACACTTTTCTTTTGTTTCTTTCTATCGTTCTTTCTTTCTTTCTTATGTATGGATCTTTTATGAATCGATGCCGAACTGATGCCGACTTTGTATATCGGCAATGCTAAGAGTTCTTAAGGCATAGCAAGAAGATGATATTGATGACTCCAATGCTGCAAATTATTTCTTCCAATTTAACAAATCATTAATCTAATTAAATAAACACTTTTCTTTTGTTTCTTTCTATCGTTCTTTCTTTTTATCTTTCTTTCTCTCGTTGTCTTTCTTTCTTTCTTATGTATGGACCTTTTATGAACCGATGCCGAACTGATGCCGATTGTGGATATCGGCAATGCTAGAAGCATCATAGATAAAACAGCTACTCTACTTATCACTGAGTATAGTTCTCGCCAAACTTCTTGGCCGTCCTGAAGTTGGCTACAATTGTTGCGCAGTAGTTAATCTCATACAAAAACAGCACCGGTGCCTTGCGCATCGGAAAGCCATCTTTAGGGCGGCCCAGAAGTTTGGCGAGAACTATACCTGTAGTATATCTGATAAATATATATATATATAAATATATATATATATATATAGGTTGTTTTAAGTCCAGGGAACTAAGGCGCAGGTGAAAACAAAACTGATCATGTATACATCTAAACAGATATATGGTTCTTAAATAATATGAGCGATAAGAGATGATACTATAAATAAAATTCTGACTATTTCTTCGAGAAATACAGGCACGATGATGTTTTGTTTTTCTTATGTTACATAACTTATTTTTATTTTCCTTTCTACCTACTTTATAAGCCAGGTTCTTGTGTCATGATCAAAGAGAAGAAAGTTTGAATAGAAGTTAAATTCATTTAACTGGAAGAGGACTAAGCAAATATAAAGGCGCGTTCTGAAAATTTTCCGCTATTGTTACTGTGTAGGCGTAGTTACCTTGATCTGTAAAAGTTTGGAGGTGGCAACCCAGTTTTTGTTTAAGTATGTTTTGTTCGATGTCTAATTACGTTTGAGATAAATTTAATCTCATAAGAATACAAAATTTTACTTACATGAGAATATAGAGTCTATTTAACGAGCATTATGATCTATTTATCTTACCTGAACTAATATTGTGTGTTGCCAGTGATAACCTATGGGATCGAGACGTGGTTGCTCACAATGGGCTTTATCAGAAAGCTTAAAGTCACCCAAAGGGCAATGGAGAGGGCTATGCTCTTATGCTTGGCGTTTCCTTGCGTGATCGCATCAGACATGAGGATATCCACAGAAGAACATAAGTTACCGACATAGCCCGAAGAATTGCTAAACTTTAAATGGCAGTGGGCAGGGCACATTGCTCGCAGAACGGATGGCCGATGGGGCCGAAAAGTTCCAAAACTTTCCTGAATGGCGATCGCGAACCGGAAGACGATGCATTGGAAGGTCTCTCACTAGGTGAACCGATGACTGGTTGCGGGAAGGCGCTGGATGCGAGACGCACGGGATCGGCCAATGTGGCGACGCCTTGGAGGCAATATCATAAACAGTTGAATTTGTTTTTTTGTTTGCACGCGATAATCTTTTATAGTGCTGATCTGATTACAAAAAAAAACATAGATAGTAAGCTTATTGAAGCTTTTGATCCTTATGACAGTCACCGCATATCGATGCGGTTACTACACCCGTGCAAAAAATACGGTGCCTGTGAGATATGTCAAGGAACCGAAACCTCGGCAAAAGCTGGTTGAGTTTAAGTTTGCAAACTGCATAAATTATCTTTCCAAATTATAAATAAAGTCAAAATTAGTAAAAGATAGAAACAGTATTTTGTTGTATTAGAGCATAGTCTCAAAGCCGAAAGTTTTCTAAAACTCAAAGGAAAATAATTTGGTAAGGACAATACTAGCCTTTGTAAGTATATAATTTCTGGTAATTCTGCCGATTCAGATAAAAAAGACAATCCTAATACCAATTTAAAATTTCGCCGTTACCTTACTCACAATCTAAGTCCTTTTCCACATCCGCGTTTGTTTGGGCGCAGCTTGACCGCAAGTAATCCTATCGCGGGCACCTGCGCAAAACAAACGACAGTCGTAAATCCCCGCAGCGTCCAGTGCGGCTGCGACACAGTTATTATTATTAGCTGACAGACGCTTGATTTGTCCGGAGCCTTAGATTTAGTGGCGGGTGACCGTCTTTTGTATACTTTAGCTAGCTTTTGCAAATGGCTTTGCCCATGACTGTAAAACATTCCAAGGGAACGTACTGTCACAGATAATATAAAACTAGCATACAGATGTATCATCCCATACAAAGAAACCATGCCGACGTACTGTACTGATTATACTGATTATTTTTTGGACATCGATCGCATTCGGTTCCGTTCCACGGATATAGATGGTGATCTATGTATCGCTAGTTACGTCGGCACGGTTTCTTTGTATGGGATGATACATCTGTATGCTAGTATTATATTATCTGTGGTACTGTAGAACCTGTGTTACAAATTAAAACCACGCAAAAAATCGGATAATATTTTTTATCCCAAACACTTTTTACAGTTATAAATCAATTTGACCGCCTAAACAGATTCAATAATCATTTTAAAATATTGCAATCCTATACAAAATATAAAAGCAGAAGCATTTCGTGCCAGCGTAATATTAAGGTTAGCAGCTCGAGCCACCTTTATCATAGTAGGTACCTACTATCGAGTCAAGAAGTATCCTATATCCTAATTCAGGCTATGATCTACCCGTGTTTTTTTTAATTCAGGAATGAATAGGTTTTTTCTAGGCAAGCATTCTCCAACGTCAACCACATCATCGTATAGCAACAGGTGAGATAGTGGTCAAACGGGAGACATTCAATATTAAAAAAAAACAGTGTTCCTAACTTCCAAATGCCATTGAGGCGCGTCACACAAACATACAAATTTTCACATTTATAACATAAGTAGGATACAGATCTATGAAAACCAAAAAATAAATGAGAGTGCCACAAGAAATGTCTGCTGAAAAGTGGTATAATTTTTTGTGCAAAACTTTGTTTATTCTTTTTCAGTTGGAATTCTTTGGTGATTTTTTATCCTGTTTCATACTTGTTTGTACAGCTTAAGTTGACCTTTACTAAGGTGGGGTTTGGCACGTTTTAGTCATATTTTACTGTTAGTGTTAACTTTGACCTTGTGTCCAGTGCAATATTATAGGGGTTTGTGAGCCGGGAACCCATAAAGAGTCAGTTTTGTTGCTATTGACAAACCTTCAGAATAAGCGAGAACTTATAGTGCTGAGGGCTTAGAACGAAAATATTCCTATATTTTTTATTTTTCTTCATAAAAGGTACAAGAAAACAAAAGGAAGAAATAGTATTTATTGCCTCAGAATGAATTATAATGCTTAGCTATAATATTACTAGTAAGTACTTAACTTATATTAGTAAACACTAAAATGCGATGTAATATTTTTTGGAGGTATGCGGAACAGGGTGTAAAATCCCACTAACCTCCATAGAAAAGGGAGCATTTTCGACCGGGAAACGGGTGTTGTCTTGTCCGGACAACTGCCCAACGGTTATTGTTGGACTGTTGTATGTGTTCAAATCGCAAACTTTGCTTGCGCGCAGGATTTGTGTGACGTCATGTCATTAGTTCGTAAGTAGCGGCGTTGGTGCCACTACAACTTAAACTTACTACTTACTTACTACGTAAACTTAACACAAACAAAACGAAAGAAAAAGAACGGGACAGAAACTAAGGAGGTGCATGTTGTGACTGAAGAAGACTCGCCACTCAGCAAAAAGCACCTTTGTATCGATTCTTAATAGGGAAAAATGAAATCTAACTAAACTAATAAAGGGTCTTTCAACAAGGACGGGTCGATGTTAAAATTGAATAAAACAAGATGTGTGTGAGATATTAACAAAAATTTTATTTTTATTAAAAGGCCCATTTATGCCAATTATGGATGGAATATGACATCGTTCAAATGTCCGCCGCGGCTTCGTATGGTGGCACGAATCCGAGAGGTCCAATTTTTAATGACTGCTGCATAGATCGAGCGAGCGCTACAGATTAATGATAAACAATTTCTTTTGGCTTGAATTGAACAATATGGACGTGAACGACATGTGGTTCCAGCAAGATGGCGCTACTTGCCACACAGCGAATGACACAATCGACATTTCTTGTGGGGTTTTCTGAAGTCGCAGGTCTATGCCAATAAACCACATTCGACCGTTGCCCTGAAAGCCAACGTAACGCAGGCCATCGCTCGGATTCAGCCGGATCTATGCAGCAGAGTCATTAAAAATTGGACCTCTCGGATTCGTGCAACCATACAAAGCCGCGGCGGACATTTGAACGATGTCATTTTCCATCCATAATTGGCATAAATGGGCCTTTTAAATAAAAAATAAATTTCGTTAATATCTCACATACATCTTGTTTTATTCAATTTTAACATCAACCCGTCCTTGTTGAAAGACCCTTTATCTATACATATACAAATAAATAAAATTGAAGTGACTGTATGTAATATCAAAATAACAACGTTTTATTGAATACACGTGAAAGTATATACGGTACTAACAACAAATAAGCAATTTTTAAGATTTTTGTCTGTCTGTCTATCTGTCTGTCTGTCTGTTTGTTCCAGGTAATCTCCGAAACGGCTGGACCGATTTTGACGGGACTTTCACTGGTAGATAGCTGATGTAATAACGAGTATCATAGGCTACGTTTGATCACGAGAAAATTCATAGTGCCGGCGGGAAACTAAAAAATGAAATATATTTTTTACGAGTTTGACGCGGACGAAGTCGCGGGCAATAGCTAGTATTATTATAAAGAAGTAAAATTGATGTTTTTAGTGAAGGGTATAATCTGGATACAGGTTTACCCGATTACGAATATTCTATCTATACTTCTATACTAATATTATAAAGAGGAAAGATTTTTTTGTTTGTTTGTACCGAATAGGCTCCGAAACTACAGGACCGATTTGAAAAATTCTTTCACCAATAGAAAGCTACATTATTCGTGAGTGACTATTTTCTTATACCGAAATCGGGTCCTGTGGGGTGGTCCACGGGAGCTAAGCCACGGGCAACAGCTAGTACCTGATAAAATAAGTGAGTGATCACTGAGAGTGCTATACATTTTATCTCCGAATAATACACGGTTTCTGCGTGATCGACCCTAATAAGTAACTTGTAGTTAAAAACAGTTATAGATAACTTACAGGTAAGAATCTTTATTTCTCAAAAGAATTACAATGGCATTCACTTACATAAGAAACTTAATATCTAAACAATTTAAGTTATGCTGAGCGTACTTAAAGGACAACAAAAGTTGTGTTGGATCATTCGGTTTGTGTTGGATCATTCGGTTCCCTTCATGATGGTTGAGCTGAGTGGTGCCGATCCATGCGTCATGTTCGTGAACGGGCGCCATCAGTTGGGATTGGTCATAACTTAGCTGTCTCGGCCTGTTAAAGTGCTTTTTTTTAATTATTTGTTACTCTAGACGCTTTTACGTACACGTCTTTTTACATCGTTCTCACATATAATGTATTTTTTCAACAAGAATGATGTAACCAAAAACTTGTAATAAAAACTGATGGAAAAGAGTGTCCGGGGAGTTTCTTGCAAATTCTTCTCCATTGAGACCTACAGACGCTTGCGAATTTGCAACTAGAGTCATCTTTTTATTAATTTTTTGTTTGACAATTCAAAAGTACTTCTAAAGTTTAATTGAAATAAATACCTTGATTTTGATTTTGATTTTGAGTAACATAGCAGTTTTCAGTAAGATTGGTATAATAGTTAATCATGACATATTTTTTTTAAGTAGCCTCGCGCTTGACCACTATCTCACCTGATGGTAAGCGATATTTTCAAAATAAAGTAGGTATCCATAATTTAAGGCAAGCTAAACAAAACACTTGCAAAACAAAATCAAAATTACAAAAGCTTTAGTAGATAGAAGCAAATTAGTACACAGAATTAGTGAACAGTTGACAAGAAGACGAGCTGACTTTATGTTGACGCTGAGCGTAATCGAACTTTAGCTGTGAGTTATTGTTTTTGTTGAGTAATTTGTTGTATAAGCAGGTTTTTAGTTATTAATTAAAATGTATAGTCTATGAAATAGTCAGAGACCTTGGGGTCAGGAAGTACCTTTTGTTTAGATATATGAGTTGGGTACATACGCTCCACTTCGTAAAATTCATTATTAAATTGGTCGAATAAAATGTTTTACTTATTTTTTTCATGAACTGGGAGCACCTTAAATTTTTTTAAAACGTTTCGTAGTCTTTAATAAGACTTGTTTAATCTTTAGTTTTATGTCTACAAGTAGATTTAGTAATCTAGTCTGTAAGATGTTATTTATTTAAGTGTGTGGGGAAAGTAAGACTATTACCAATTAGCACGTTGTCAGCAATTGACTCCGTTAGTGCATAATATAATGTATAGAGTACCCTCCTTTTGACCACATATTTAAAGTTTTTAATTTGCCCTAAATGAAGAAGCGTAGCTTACAAACACAAACATAACATGCAGATATCATGTAAATGACTACTGGTACTGTGAGGGTATACGCTAGGAAGCTCAAATAATAAGCAAAAATTCTTAACCATAACTGACATATAAAAACATATGCCATATTACATATAAAAACTACTAACTAAGAATAAAAATCTAGTCTAAAATGTTATTTAGTAAATTTATTTGCCGTAGTAATTTAATTTATTAAAATATCACAAAAAAAAAGTTTTTTTTAAGTTATATAAACATGAAAGTATAAGTAGTCGGAGCAGGAAGCGGGCGCGGAGTTTGCTCAAGTCTTACGCGATCAAGCTGGACCGTTGCAACCTGAATAGTTGGGCTGCTGTCACACAGACGCGTGTCCGTAAACCTGGGAATAGGAAAATATTCATATAAATTTTCCAAGTTCAAAACTGACGTTAGATTGTACTTTAGTACAAAAACTTTTAGAACCGAGAATCAAAGTTATTGACATACTCGTAATTCATAGAAAACGCGAGCTGAAGTGGCAATGGGCCGGCCGTATTAGCCGTAGAACCAATGGACCGTTGAGGTAGATGTGTTCTTGAGTGGAGACCGCGAATTGGTAAGTGTAAGGCGCCATCAGGCTTAGATGAGCGACAATCTTCGTAAAGTGGCTAGTAGCTGCTGTATTAGGGTAGCCATAGATCAGTTATCAGGGTGGTGGCAGGCTGCTTTGTTTTGAAATAAAATAGACGTCCATGGTTTTTCTTTTTGAAGCAAAAATAAATGAAGAATTCACTAGTCTAATAAACGATCCGTAAAAACAGAAGTAGTGTGTACCGAAAACTTACTAAATCTATGCGTAAAACCCCAAAACATAAAACAACTTCAAGAATTTTCTTAAATATTAGTGTATTTAACCAAGACGGTGTAACACACAGCTTCTAAAGAAACTGCTACAAAGAAGGTTACTACACTAAAGAAGCCTGCAAAACTCTTTTATTTGAATTCCAAAACTGTTTATATTCAAAGTAGTTCCGGAAGAAAACTTTTGACTTCCCTTTATGATATATTACGGTAATTACTCAGTTGTTCGTAAAGAATGGTAATGCTGTTCGGTTTTAGTAAAATTTTAGTTCAGCGAAACTTTTGTGAAGAATTTCTGTTGGCTTGAGTTGATACTGGCAAGATATTCTATATAGATTTGGAATTAATGAGCCATAGTAATCGAATAAAAACAATAAGGGCTACCGTTTTTGCGCCCACTAGTTTGGCGCTACTGGCGAGTGATGTCCTTAGCACGGGCTTCCGTTGCTTGAATTAAAATCATGTCTAATGCCGTAGAAGTGCGATTAAATATAACATCGAGTATGCTGCAGTTTTGCGCAGTCCCTTTTTTTCAAAAAAATTAATGATAGAATTTTCCGAAACTTATAACTCTATGAAAGCTGCGGTTGGTAAAACCCTTAGGTACCTAGATCTTAATCTGCCATATTTGGAAAATATTCATAACAATAAAAAGTAGTAAACAAACTTGCGCTAAACGCCAATAAAAGAATAAGTTCAAAAAGTAAAACCCAACTACCTAAAAAGTACGGTAGAGTCAATTTTTATTACTTGTACATTTTTAATTTAGATTTAATGTTTGACGTTCAAAAGTGCCGCTTATTGGCCTAGTTGAAATAAATATATTTGACTTTGACTTTGACTTTGAGTACGAAACAAAAAAATAATCTCATCTGAAAATTGTTATGTACAAACTATTCGATATATTGTGTTTAATAAACAACTTACATGAAATAAATAAATTATTGTGTTTCATACATTCATAGTGGTGTTCAGAGAATAACCGTGGACGGCAAACAAATCAGTTAAAATAAATAATAGTTTAAAAACTCGCTTTAATAGAAAACCAAACTATAAAGTAGAAAATAATTTTCAATGAATTAAAATTAAGAACAGGGAGATAAATAAAAAAAAAATGCAATTTTATTTTTTATATTTTTATCAAAATCTGTCAATAAAATATTATAACAATTGACATCAAGCACCCACGAAACAATATTTTTTTTTTGTTAATCACACTGTTCTTCATTTAAATTTATTGAAATTTATTTTCTACTTTATAGTTTGGTTTTCTATTAAAGCGTGTTTTTTTAAACTATTATTTATTTTTAACTTTTTAGTTCAATTTCTAATCCTGAAGATCCTGGAAAGGATAGTGGGACAAACTATTTAAATTATTGCAATGTCATCAGTCCTTGATAAGTGCGCAAAGTTTCAAATTAATCCGACATTTTGAAGGGGGTGAAAATCACGTTCAAAGATTCCGTTAAACAAACTCGCGCTCGCGCGATAGAAACATACATACCAAGCTAATAAAAGCGTGTTAAAAATAATATGTTTTAAAAATAACAGAAAGTACCTTACGGTTGCTGCAAATAGGTGCAGTTCAGCATTACTGCTAGACTACGAGTGCTTGACGCATACATACAGGGTGTAACGGAAACGTGCGATAATATTTTAAAAGCTGTTTCTGCCCATGAATAAAAACAATTTTTACCAAGAAAGTCATAGACAATCCGCAAAAAAAAATTGTATCTCCTATACAAATTTTGGTCAGATTGTCTAGAATTTGTATAAACAAGAGACGAGCCAAATGAATTCAAAACAGAGAACAAAGTAAAACAGAAGATGTTTTTCATCATCACCAAACTTACTAGACGTGCAAAATTGGTTACCGTATTGTACCTGCTAGGTACAACCAATTTTGCACGTCTTCTCAACGCCTCACCGCCCATCGTCGTGTCACCAATTCTCACGGTCACCGATAGTATAGTGGCCACATTTTTGTCGAAGAAAACAGTATTTATAAGCAAGCGTCTTATTCTACTGAAACTTTTTAATAAGCTAGGCTAGCTGATCAAGGTCAAAATGTAACCTTCAACATAAAGACGTACGTGTGGTAGATACTACAAGCGGGCTTAAATCCATCAAATTCTTACCCAATAACTAATAAACTTATTCCACTTGATACAACATAGACACAAATCACAACAGACACAGCTGATTTTCTCCGAACAACTAAACTTGTTTCGATAAAGTAGGTACAGAAGGGGAACTGGCAGTGTTTTTTGAGAAAGCATTTTCACGACAGACTCAGATAAAGATGGCGGGATGAATTTACAGATATAGGCGATAGATCACCATCTATATCCGTGGAATGGAACCGAACGCGATCGATTTACAAAAAATAATCAGTATAATCAGACGAAAAACGCTAGTTACTTCGGCTCGGTTTCTTTGTGTGGGTTGAGACATCTGTATGCTAGTATTATATTATCTGTGCTAATTTTTTTATTTTTTATTTTTATCAAAAAATGTATCCTTTTTTAGAAATCTGAAAGTGTACAAAAACCCTATCTGAAACTTTTCAGATATATTTTAGGTATTCTCTCAACAAGCCGCACCTACTCAGCTATCAACATTTCGCCCTAAATATAATTGCTTGAAAACCCTGCCAGACCCCACTCTAGTAGGTATGACTTTGAAAAATTCGATTTGGACGATTTTCAAAACCCAATTAAAAAAGTATTTAATTCAAAAAGTTTATTATTCTGTTAATGATTACTTAAAATGAGAAAATAATGTAATGATTAACTTAAGTAATTATTCAATAATAGAATTAAGTAATGTATAGATGATACAATTTTTTATTAATAATGTCATATTTTATTGTAATATTTTGCACACCTGCCATGGTAGGCTATGGTCTATAGAACTTTTATAAAAATGTCACCCTTAAAACTACCCAAATTTCACAAATAAATGATTTGATTTTGATGTTTTGATTTTCAAAAGTCATTTGATTTAGGGAAAATCCTATTTATGTAATTTTGCGTCAAGCCACACCCAATCAAAAGCCCTGCTAGCTCCCCCTCTATACATATGAATTATGCAGAAACAGATAAGCGCCGACGGCTCAAAATGTTCACGCATATAATTAACTTGCAAATATTGTAATCACAACAAAGCTAATTCGCTAAACTAACACAATACGGATAAAGTCACAGTTTAGCCACAGTGTAACTAATCTGTGCCCGATCGGCAGTATAACCATTAACTTTATCGTTATGATGGGTTAGGCTGTGGAAGTGCCTTTGTGAAACTGTTTTGGAATAATTTTGGCTATTTTAGGCCAATTTTTTTAATGTGTATTACGGAGACAATAGTGTTAATTATGAAAGGTAAGGTAAAAGTGTGATAACGACTCTGATTTAACACCCTGTCGTAGGTCGTTTTTAGGGTTCCGTACCCAAAGGGTAAAAACGGGACCCTATTACTGAGACTCCGCGGTCCGTCTGTCTGTCTGTCTGTCACCAGGCTGTATCTCATGAACCGAGATAGCTAGACAGTTAAAATTTTCACAGATGATGTATATCTGTTGCCGCTATAACAACAAGTAAGTACTAAAAATAGAATAAAATAAATATTTAAGTGGGGCTCCCATACAACAAACGTGATTTTTGTGCCGTTTTTTGCGATGATGGTACGGAACCCTTAGTGCGCGAGTCCGACTTGCACTCGGCCGGTTTTTTTTTCGATTTATTTCATCACCACTGAATGAATTCTAAGACAAGACATTCATCAATCCATAGTGAGGCCACGTGGTGCAGTGTACATAGCAGTCAGAAGGGATGCCATCTTGCTCTCGCCCTATATTGTTGTAGCCTCGGTGCTCCAAGTCCAAGTCGTGGCAGAGGCAAGCCACGAACAGGGCTAGGCGCTGGAAAATGAACCCATATTCTTCTCAAAAAGAGATGACTGTTCTGTATCCCAACAGTGGAAACTTTACAGGCTCAAAATGTAAGGTGAAATTGAAAAAAAGAGCTTAAATCACCCCGATATTATATACACCATAAGATAAATCTTACGAGACTATAAACTCTCCATCACGCTTCACACTTTTACACTAATAATATTATAAAGGCGAAAGTTTGTAAGTATGTTTGTTACTTCTTCATGCTCTAATGGCTAGACGGATCTGGATGAAATTTAGCACAGAGATAGATTATAGTCTGGAATAGTACCTACATATAATACTTTTTATCCCGGGAATATGTTCCCTTGATGAAATTTCGACATTCACGCGAGCGAAGCTGCTGGCAGAAGCTAGTCACACTAATTTTAAAAACGAATGTTTGCGAGTGTGTTTGTTACTTCATCACTCTCAAACGGCTGGACGGATGTGGATGAAATTTAGCACAGAGATAGATTATAGTCAGAAATAGCACATAGGATACTTATTATCCCGGGCATATGTTCCCTCGGGATAATTTATAACTTTCGCGTAGGTGAAGCCGCTGGCAGATGCTAGTTATTCCATTTATTATTTACATATAAGCCCAAATACTATAAAACCCAAAGAAATTAGACTGTAACACTAACCTTTTTGAACAGAAAGAGTTTAACACCGTAAGATTGTGTTAAATCCCACACGATTTAACATTATCTTCCGATGTTTGCAATGATCCGTTGACAGATACATAAGTTTAGAATCCTATTAACAGAATATCCATAACAAACTTCAAAAGTTCAAATGTTTAAGCACTATTATGTATTATCCAGTAAATAATGTTTAGCCTATAAGCATAAACTGGGTTATATTATGCAGAAACATTGTAGCGCCCGCAGCCTCAATTGACCGCCATGTAATGAACTTCGACATAATCAAAACAAAGTTAATTCTATCTATAACATTAACTATGCTGCATAGCATACATATTTATGTCGATATACAGAATGGTCGGTGTAGGTAAAAGAAACAGAACTGAATTTCTAAGTTTATTTTGGACATCGCTAAAGGAAAACAACCTGCATTGACCTAGGTTTGGGTATACAGCATCGATATAGGAGATACTTACATTTTGCCTTATCTTTTGTGTCTTATTTGTAAACCTTTTTGTTATTATGGCTTGATGGATAAATAAATTATTATTTCACATTGAGATAATATGTACTAGTACATTAATACCTCAATGTTATTTCAATACTTTTAATAACTGCTGTCTTAGCGTTGTTGCCAACAGATTGGATGGGCATTTCATGCAGCAGTGGCTGGCCTTACATGCACCCGTATACCGGGCTTGGGGCAGGTAAAAATGTAAAATATTCACATAGTTTTTTTTTGGAATATTTATATTTTGTTTTACAATTTATATAATTTTTATTTTTAAAATTTTGAAATTTTTGTAACATTCTACAATTGACAATTTTACATTTGACATTGTTTTATTTTATTCTGAATTTTTTGGACCGTTTTAATTATTATTTTTAATGAGTTTATGACTATTTAAATTGCATTATTCATCAATTTTATTTTGGGTTTTTTTCAGTTTGCAATTTATCAGTTATCAGTGTATAACTATGGACTGAAATCACGTCTTAAATAAACAAATAAAAATAAAAATTATTATCCCTTTGGGTGTTGCTGGTACAACAGAATATAAAATTGTATTAGCCTAAAGCATGGCCACTCCCACGGCATCATCGGTGGTAATTAAGAGGTGGTGTATTTGTCAAATTCTATATAAGCCTGAAAAACTGGCAAACGTAGCATTAAAGGAAGGTTTGACACGTTCCCGGTGAATCCTGCTTAGGTTTCATGGGCGCAGAGGACAGGAATTAAGATAGAAGTTGAACATAGAAGTCATAGTTTGCAATACAGCATCCACACCCTGAAAGAGCTTATTCACACAAAGCTCTACCACTAGGTACTAGATATATAATGAATTCCCTCGTCCATATCAATATAACCCTCGTTGAACTAGTCGCCCCGCATTGCTAACAAAGTTTTACGTGATATTAATTCGCACAACTTCGCACGGCACAAATGCTGTGTCGGGCGTTTTATCCCAACTTTAGTGTTGCATCGGTTGTGAACGGGTGTTGTTATTTATATAAATATTTAAACCGTTTTAACTTTATATTATCACGTTTTGGTGTATTTCTGAGGGAATAAAACAGCGTACAGAGAAACACGCGGCTAAATAATAACAGCCACTCGGAGATTAAACAACGCTTTATTTTTTGTATAGGTGCAGCAAATATGCACCGGCGTGTACCGAATTTTTATTTACATAAACCTACCTCTTCTCTTACGAACTACTTGTATGGGACGAACTGCGAATGGGACCAACCACAAATGGGACAAACTGCGAATGGGACTAACCGCGAATGGGCCAAATGCGAATGGGACTAACCGTGAATGGGACCAAGTGCGAATGCGGGACGAAGTGCAAATGGAACAAAGTGCGCATAAACGGTCAGTCAGTACATACCTAGTCTTTCCTGTGCTTGTTCAAGCCAGAAAATTTGTTACCAGCCTTTCCAAGGTATATCGTGTAGGTAGGCAGTAACTACAGAACCCCACCTACTAGATATCCTTAAACCTTTCTTTTGTTTCGTTTCTTTTATACATCTGGGGGGTGACCACAAGCTCTTAGAGTAAGGTTATTTTGAGTGTGTGTAAGGGACAGATGTATATGACTTGTATACATCTGTCACTTACACGATCTCAAAATAACCTTACTCTAACAGCTTATGGTGGGGTGACCATGGTCAAGCACGCACGCAGGTCGAACGAACGATGCTATCGTTCCGCGATCGCGATTGGTTGGTCAGTTGACACAAGAATCGGCTGACCAAACGTGTCGCGTCCACGTTCCGTTCGCTCTATTAGGCGGTTGATCAGTTCGCGGAATATGCGCGAACTTACCCCCACAACGCCAAAACGTTGCCAACTTACGTGCCGGGCACTATACTCTTTTAATTTTTTTATCCGTATTTATAAAAAATTCTACACTGATTACACTTTCTGCAAATTTTCAATAGAGAATTTGAATATAGAATCTGCAGCGCAGTTTCTAAACAACACAGTTTTTTTTTAAAGGCCCATTATCGCTACATGTTCGTTTAAACCGAAAAAAAGAAAATGCAACCACTTCTTCCAGTTCAAAATCTCTCACGTGGGTGAACCTATACATAATATATCAAACTCTAGCCGTATATACATAAAGCATATCCTAAGTACGGACTTCTGGCGTTGAGTAAGCTACAAAGCTTGACCTTTCTGAGATGCACTTTATTTCCTGTGCTCGCTCATCCTTTAGTGTCAGAAATGTACCTTCCTTTACTATGTATGTATCTTCATGGGACGTGGAAATTCGAAGATGGTGGAAAAGTTTGCAGGTATAATTTTATTTCTTGAGACAGGAGATTTTTTTCCTGTGTTTGTTTATTTATTATTCTATTGGTCATGAGCGCTACTGCTGAGCATAATAATCTTGGGTTCGAATCCCGTGTCGATACTAAAGAAAAATCTTTTTTACAGCCTTAAATCATACAATGTTATTATTGTGAGATATTTGCTAAAACAGAACTTGAAATATTAGGTAAAAAAATATAGTATCGTGTTCACGAATGGCGAAAACTGGACAATGCCCTTCCAATCCATTCGGCCGTTCTGGCGTGATTGAGTAACAAACATACACTCATTTATCCAAATTTTCCCATTTATAATATTAAGTAAGATTTACAATATAACACATAATAGACAAAGATTTATACATAGACGAAAATCTCAAAGATACTACTTATTTCAATTTATATTTTCTGATTCTGAGAAGCCATTTATGTATCATGTAGCCAGTAGACATATTTGTAGGCATATTTATTTTCTATTTCTATCTTAGATAAAAAAATAGAGTATATATTAACCTTATTGCGATTACTTCTTATTAAGATACGTAGTAAGGAATGGGCCGTAATCCACCACGCGGGCCCAGTGCGGGTTGGTGGATTCAAATGTCATTGAATTTTTGGTTCTAGGACATGCCGGTTTCCTCACGATGTTTTCCTTCACCGTTTTGAGAGCAGTGGTGATGTAATAATTTACACAAAGAAAAGCGCGTGCCTGGGCTCGAACCCACGACCTACAACTTGTAAGTCGCGGCCGTTACTACTGGGCCACCACTGCTCTCTTGTTTTTTTGCTTGGACTAAAAAAGGTTCTCTGAGTTTGTTGTTTCATCCCATCTAAAAAGAACTGTTTCATAAAGTAATATGTAAAAGAGTCAAAAGATCTATTCTCAGACTAAACCGTTGCATTTCATTTGGTAGCGAGACATGTTATAAAACATGAAAGCAAAATAAATGCAGTAGAAATGCTAGCGTTCAGTGAAATGTGCAGAATCTCGACTCCCAGATCGCATGCCGAATGAAAAGATAGCTCCAACAAGTTTGAAAAGGAAAGTCCATGTAAAATGAGAAAAGACATGCTTCGATACTGGATTGATTAATGTACGATCAGGATTAAAAGTGATTTCTCTGTAGATGGTTTTAAATTGCATATTTTGTCGATGGGAAGTCGAAATATTCATAATGAGGACTCTATGGTTAACTTGATTGGCATATATATATAATCTATGGCAGTTGCAGATATTATTTAAAAAAAACTCCGAGATATGTTTATGTGATAGCTATGGGGAGACCTCTGCACAGAAGCGGGACACAGTAAAAATATATTTTAAATTAATTTGAATTTTATTAGAGTTGACTTTGAATAATTATAATAAATATACCTAGGCCGAATCCACATGTCAATAACCTGAAATGGATTACTCACAAGTACTATCTAGACATAATGTATCTAAAACCTTGTGTTATTTTTTACTACCGGAACTCACAACATCGGACATTACACCTCAATAGAACAGACGTTTGAATTTTTTGTCTAACAACTTTTTTATAAACACGACAGACAGTCGCAATGCTTCTTTTTTTACAGGCTGCCAGCAATATTTCGAATATATGTGAAAAAACTCTTCAATAACCGATTCTAATTCCATGTTAAAAAAATACAGATGAATGTATTGATAGACTTTTTTTCCTGTGTGGGTAGACACAGGGTATACACACATTAAAGACAGCTCCAAGTTTTAATTTATTTTAATTTATTTTCAATTGCATTTTTTATGTTTTAATTATATTTTATTAATATCTACCACCCTAAGCTCACTATATATTATTTTCAAGTCTCTCTGATATCTTATACTTACTCCAATCTAATAACCTACTTCATCTCAATCACTGACACCATGGACTCAAAGCTGGCAACAGGTCTGGAGGATCTGGAGCAACTGTTCCAGTCACGGATGGCAGAATATGAGAATAAACTCAGAATTGTGTCCACTGAAACTCGGCCTACACTGGAGTTATCAGCGCTATCACGTGAGTTCGCTGATTTTAAATCATTTGTATGGCAGGCACTCTCCAAATTTAAAAGCCAGATTGAGATGTTGTCTGTAGGATTCGACAGGCATGAAACACTGATGAGAAGAAAGGTACTCTTGTTGCATGGTATCTCGGAGCATCCTGGTGAAAAGCTGCATGAAGTGGTTCACAGGGTATTATCCAACCAAATGAGCTTGCCTGAGATTGGGAAGGATAAGATCCATGTCTGCCACAGACTGGGTTCTACACGGGGCAAAGCTCGGCCTATATTAGTCAGGATGTACACCACAGAGCACCGACATTTAATCTGGGAGAGCAAGAAGTCCCTGAAAGGCACTGGAATCACAATCTCCGAATTCCTGACGCACACTAGGCACCGCACCTTCATGGACGCGCGTAAGCATTTTGGCATGCAGAGCTGCTGGTCGGTGGAAGGGCGGATAGTGATCATCACACCAGATACCAAGCGCCACAAGATTGAGACTCCGGGTGAACTTCGGGCTCTTGTGTCGAGGTTCCCCAATGCATCTGGCGGCCCTCGAAACGCTACGCTGACTGTGGATCATTCTTCTCCAAAGAGTGTGAGCACCTCTGAGACTACTGCTACACCCTCAAGGGACCAAAGGAAGGCGCGTCGGCGTAATTAATGTTGTTTATGTTTTGTCAGTTCGTCGGGCTACCTTCTTAATTGTGTCGATCACTTTAACCTGTTTCTGTGCCGGTACTTTAAATATTTAGTATTTTCCGCATCACCTTCATTCCACTATAATGATAATATGATGTCGGTATAATGTTTTTTTTCCATTTGAATAATCTCTGTTATTATTTTTTTCTGTTTACGACAAGTCATCCAACCACAGAACATTCAACTGGACTGAACTGTCATTGTCAATTTGATAGTAAGACTACTGTCAGATTGACAATGACAGCCGTGTGTCGTTCCGTTTCGTTCATTTGTATTGTCATCTTTCGTGCATATTTGAATTTTGTGTTTCGTGTTACGCTGTGATGTTGTTATTATTTTGTGTTTATTTTCTTACTTGATATTGGTGGATGACTTACCCATCTCACGAGTGAGTTAGGGTGGTTGTTTAGAAAGCAATCAGCCTATAGATACGTTTAGTTTTAATTAGTTTTATAGTTTCATTATTGTCTACGTATTATATTTATTTTAGTGTATTTATATATGGATAATCCTGTCAACTTAAATGACAGTTTTTTCTCGTGTTCTTCTTCGACCTGTAGTTTTGTTAGTGCTGGTAGTGAGTCTTCGCTTCATACTTTGCATGACAACATCTCCACTATATTTTCAAACTATCCTAAAAATTTCCACATAGCGCATATTAATGCTCAGAGTGTTCCTGGTCATCATTCCGATCTTCTGGCATCCTTTAGCAGTGCTCATCTTGATGCACTCTTAGTGTCTGAAACTTTTCTTAAGCCCTCTCTCCTTTCTACGCACTATGCACTGCCTGGCTTTGTTCTGGTCAGAAATGACAGGAATGGCAAGGGTGGTGGTGGTGTCGCCATTTATATACGTGCTGATATACCACACAAAATTGTTAGTGCGTCCCCATCTCAGTACTCTGTGTCGGCTGAATTCTTGTTCCTTGAGATTACTTTAAATCATGCCAAAATATTACTTGCGGTATTCTACTCACCTAACCTTCACATCAACTATTTCGACTCATTGGAATCGTCCCTAAATAACTTTTGCCCATTGTACGAGCACGTTGTCTTGATGGGTGATTTTAATACGTGTCTAATTAAAAATGATTCTCGTTCAATAAAACTGCGTTCCCTCTTATCTTCTTTTAATCTTGAAATTCTACCTCTGTCTGCAACTCATAACTTCCCAAACTGCACGCCTTCTCTTCTTGACCTTATGATTGTTTCTTCCCCTCACAATGTTGCTGAGTTTGGGCAACTTACTGCAACCTTTTCTTATCATGACCTCATCTATCTGTCCTATCGTATCCGGCCTCCTAAACGAAAACCTCATTACTGTTATATGCGTAATTATAATGGGATTGATCTGGTGGCGTTGAAGTGTGATGCAGGTGATATCGACTGGTCTCTCGTTGTTGATAGCGCCTGTGTCGAGGATAAGGTAAACTGCTTCAATGCCAAACTTCTGAGTTTGTACGACAAGCATGCGCCGCGTCGACGAGTTAAAGTAAAGCATAATCCTGCCCCGTGGATGAATACTCAAATTAAAGAAGCAATTGCTCGTAAGGACAAGGCGAAGAGCAGATATAGGCGCAGACCCACGGATCAGAATCTTACTCATTTCAAAGCACTACGTAACCACTGCAATCGTCTGTGTCGGGATGCTAAGAGACGCCATTTCCATGAATCTCTAGTCGATCGCAAGTCCTCTGACGTTTGGCGATTTCTTAAGTCTGTCGGTATCGGCAAATCACCCACTAATACCTGTAAAGATGTCGACTTGTCGGCTCTTAATAGGCACTTTTCTCTTCCACCTGTCACACTCGACCCTATTGTCAAAACTACGACTTTAACTGAACTTTCCGAATTGCCGTTACCAAATTGCCCACTATTTAATTTAAATCCAGTCTCTGAAGACGATGTTAAAACATCTCTTCTTGCTATTTCGTCCTCTGCTGTTGGCCATGACAACCTGAGTTCGCGAATGATAACTCCTATTCTCCCGCAACTCCTTCCCATTCTTGCTCATATTATTAACTACTCGTTATTCACTGGCACATTTCCTTCAGCCTGGAAACAGGCACACATTATACCACTTCCTAAAATAACCAATCCTTCTTCTTTATCTCATTTCAGACCCATCTCCATACTACCTTTCCTCTCTAAAGTTCTCGAGCACATCGTCCATGGTCAAATTTCCAGATTCCTTTCGTCTAATGCTCTTATCTGTCCTTTTCAATCTGGCTTCCGGACTGGTCACAGCACGGCAACTGCACTTCTGAAGGTCACTGATGACATCCGCTGGGCTATGGAGAATAAATCTCTCACCGTGTTAGTCCTGCTTGACTTCAGTTGTGCATTTAACTCGGTGGATTTTGACATTTTGCTCGGGGTCCTTCAGTCTATTAACTTTTCTTCCTCTGCATTAGCCTGGTTTGACTCTTATCTTCGGGGTCGCTCGCAGTGTGTTCGCCTTGAAGAGACATTCTCTGATTGGTGTAATCTCACTGCTGGTGTTCCTCAGGGTGGCGTTCTCTCTCCTCTTCTTTTCTCTATCTTCATAAACACTGTTACCAAGATAATCAGCTCCAACTTCCATCTTTACGCAGACGATTTGCAGCTTTATCGACATTTCTTGCTTGCGGATGTTGACTTTGCAATTGACGCCATGAATCGTGACCTGGAAAGTGTTAGTGAATGGGCTAAGTCATATGGATTACAGATCAACCCATCCAAGTCCCAGGCTATGATCATAGGCAGTCGATACTATCGCTCTGCGCTTGACGTGTCCACTTTGACACCTTTATCCCTTGACGGCTCGACCATCGCTTACACTGATACTGCTAAGAACCTTGGTGTCTTAATAGACAGTAATCTCTCTTGGCGAGCTCAAGTTAATGAGATAAGTCGCAAGGTGCACTTTTCATTTCACTCATTGAAATCCCTTCAAAACCTATTGCCCTTTAAAACCAAAATCCATCTAGCTCAAACTCTAATTCAGCCGATCATCGATTACGCTGATGCCTGCTATCTGGATGCCACGGAGGAGCTCTTAAATAAGCTTGAGCGTTTGCAAAATCTGTGTATCCGTTTTGTTTTTGGTCTGAGAAAATACGATCATGTCTCTCAGTTCCGCAAGGATCTCAAGTGGCTCCCTATCCGTCTTCGCAGGAACACTCGAGTATTATGTCTCCTCTTCAACATCCTTTTTAACCCTGCATACCCTGGATATCTGCGCGATCGCTTTTCCTTTACTCGCGCTGCCGATGTCCAGTGTAGATCCCATCTAAGACATCATCTAAACTTCCCCTCCCACAATACTAATTTCTACTCCCACTCCTTCTCTGTTCATGCAGTACGACTGTGGAACTCACTTCCACCTAAAATCCGTGACTCTAAAAATGTATCTCTATTTAAAAAACAGGTCAAAGAACATTACCTCTCCACTATCTTGTAATTTGATATATTATTATATTATATGTTGTATGTATTTTATGTTGTATATATGTAGTTAAGGTATATGTGTAATTTCTATATATTTAGTTTAGTTATTATTGTCTATTTTAAGTTTCTTTATTTCTTTCTACACACTGTGTCTTCGTCTATCATCCAACTTTCCTGTCGCAGGTCTGCTGGAAGAAATTTCTACTGAAATAAGCAGTACCTTTGTGCTCTTCTATCTGTATTCCTTCTTTCTCTGTTAATTGTTTTGTGTGTACATAAATAAATAAATAAATAAATAAATAAATAAATAGATTAGGACAAATACATTCTTTATTTAATTGTAGCTACTGTTCCATCGATTCTTGTATGCTTACTCAGTGGAACGGACTACGCTCACTTTCATAATCGTCAGCCAATCAGAGGCCGAGGCCTGCATCGCGCTATTAAAGTTTTCACAGCGGTTTGTATATAAGAACTGAGTTTGTTCATACACTCGGGAGGTCCGTTGTTACTGAGAAGACCGGCAGTGGCGAGGGCCGGACTCAATTCTCGCTGGTCCACGCAATTTGAAATTAATTCATGTTTGGTAGAGCGGCCCTGTTTCTAGAGTTGTAAGATTTGAAAAAATGCGAATGACTGAACGCTAACAGAAACCTCTCTTCTTCATCTAGTAGCAAGTTTGACTTCCTTTTGCTTTTTTTTAGAAACATCATTAATTTTTTATGCTTGACATTTTTTGTAGACAAGAGCAATGAGAGAAACCTTAAAATATGTTGTGACGTAATGAATGTTAAAGTAGTCTATTGAATTGACATATAGTTCGACTGAGCTAGTATTTATTTTGTCGCTTGGTATTGTAGTTTTAGATCGGACATTCGATCCGTGTCCGAATGTCCGGTTCCGAAGAAGCTTTAGTATTTCTTGTAGGGTCTTCGTGTTTTTACGCACTACATCCGAACTCTATCCGTCATAAGCTGTCATAATTCAGAAAATTTTGAACTCGGAACTCAAATCACGGACACAGACGTGTAGTGCATTACCACCCTTATCTAAGTCATTATTGACCACAGATAAAACAAATGAGGCTAAATCAGTTAGCAGACCATACGTATAACCATGAATTGCTTTTAACAAAAATTGCTTTCAACGGTATTCGAGGTGATTTACTGCGTTGGTTTACATCGTATGTCACAAATAGAACTCATAGAGTAGTCATCAAGGGTTTTGTATCTTCATCCATATAATATGTTACAACCGGAGTGTCTCAAGGTTCAATTTTAGGCTCTCTTATGTTTATTTTATTCATAAATGACATATTGTTTAGTATAATGTTTCAGACATTCCAAATTTCTACTTTATGCCGATGACCTTAAAATTTTTAGAAAAATTCAAAATAATAATGATTGTCTCTTATTTCAAGAGGATCTAGATATATTCTCGACTTACTGCATAGAAAATAGGATTCAACTGAGTATTGAAAAGTGTTCATGTATAACATTTACCAAGAACAAAAACATAATTACTCACACATATACCTTAAATAACACTATATTGCACAAAATAAATTTGGTTAGGGACCTTGGAGTGTTACTGGATAACAAACTTCATCTTGATCAACATATTGATAAGATTATTAGTAATGCCTTCCGCATGTACGGGTTTGTGATGAGATGCATGACTAATTTTAAACGTACTCATACAAACATTCATTTATACAAATCTTTAGTGAGATCACAGTTAGAGTATGCTGTAATGATTTGGAACCCCTTCTATGCAAAATACAAAGAAAAGCTTGAAACCGTACAATATAAATTCCTTAAAGCCACTCATTACCGGTGTTTCCGTAAAACTACCTCTTACCATAATTTATTGAAACATTATAAACTTACTACGCTTAATATTAGGCGCACCTTTTTGGAAAGCATGTTTCTTTATGACCTGTGTAATAACAAATATGATTGCTCAGATTTAACAAACAAATTGTGTTATGTAGTACCTAGGACTGTCACAAGGCGCAGGGTGCGCGGTCACCCGCTGTTTGCTGTCTCCTCGTGTCGAACAAACGCGGGGGCCCGCGCACCTTTGCGTCGTTTGGCAAATAATTATAATACCCTATTCTCAACTTTAGAATTGTTTTCATGCTCAGCAAGTAAATTTCAAAATGAAATCCTTAAAGCCATCAGCAACTGTGAGGATTAATTTAACTTAATTAAGTTACTTATTTCTGTATTTGTAGATTTTGTTTTTTATTTTTTGTTTAGTGTAATATATTGTTTACTGAAGCTTATTAGTATTGCACTCGTGCATGTATCTTTCAATTTTAATTTATATAAGATGTGGATAACGTTGTTAGTTGCACACTAATGTAGTCTCGTACAATTATTTGTTAATCATATACAGTGTGTAATTGTTTGGTTTCCCTAATAAAATAAAAATAAAATAACCAGACGCATAGGTAATTTTTCATAGGTAGTTTTGTTTTACTTACCAATTCGTTCATGGTTTGCAGTCTGTCCATAAGATGAAATACCTCACTACACGAACTAAGCTAGACTAGCTTACCTCTTTGTCTGCAATCCGGGTTTGTTTGTTTGTGGTATGTGTGTACTGGGTTGTGGATATCTTATATACAGTCGCTCCATATAATTTGAGCAAGAGAGAAAGATAAGCAAGGCTATATAATTATCTTATGCCTTAAAATAGTTTAAGTCACTTGGTAATATTTAAGTCAGTCTTCACATATGACTTGTGTTTTACGAAGTACCAGCTTAGGTACTAAGTAAAAACCTACCTCTTACCTGGATAATAGAAGATTTTAATGACATCTGTGCACATAATATATAAATTAAATATTATTTCTGAATCAAACGCCACTCCCTTCATTCATCATGAATGAATGGACTTATGCCTCGATCATTAGAAATCTACCGTTCAGAAAACTGTTTCAAGAAGAATATTTTCAATAAAATATGTAAGTACTTACCTAAAGCTTTGCAATAAAAAGTTAATTGGGCTAACGGGAACGTTTGTTTTATGCCCGATTTGGCTGTTTGAATCATCTTCATTTTATAAGACAAAGCGAGGCTATCGATAGAAATTTTGTTTCGATTCATTTATTTTTAGTTCATTGTTGAATGACCTGTGAAAATATATTAAAATTGTTAAATATTTAGGATAGTAATATTATTATTATACAGTTGACTGAGTTCAAATCTCATGTGTGTGAATATTGTGCGATTCTAATACTTTGGCAGTTTGGCATAGATAGTTCAACTGATCTTTGCGCGCTACGCTATGTGAGGGTAAGCATGTGTGGGTGGTTGTTTGCTCGGACGACGATTGCCGCGTCACTGCCACACAAATGCAAAAATTAATAATTACAATTTAAGTGTACGCACACATGGCGCCGCGCGCTTTGATGATATCTGTAACGGCCTTGACTTACGACGTGAAGGTTGTGGCACATGTTGTGGGTTTGAATTTAGGCGGGGTCTTGATATTTTTTCATAATCACCAGCTCTTAAATTAATAAAGGAAAACATAGCAAAGAAACAGGCATGTCATAAAACCAAAAAATCGAAAACGTGTGACACCAATGCGCAGAGGATCTGCGTGGTGGTTACAACTAGGGTTTTCGGCACCGGGTACTTGGGTCGGGTATACCCAAGTATTTAATCGTTATCAAAGCCGGGTATTACTCCATCAAAATAGTCATAATAATTAAGCACAACAGGACAATCCGGCATTATATTTGTAAACAGGTGATACCCGTGTACCCGGGTATTTGAAAAAAAAGCCGGCCAGATGCGAGTCGGACTCGCGCACGAAGGGCTCCGTACCATTATCGCAAAAAACCGCAAAAAAATACGTTTGTTGTATGGAAGCCCACTTAAATATTGATTTCATTCTGATTTTAGTATTTTTTGTTATAGCGGCAATAGAAATACATTATCTGTGAACATTTCAACTGTCTAGCTATCAAGGTTCATGAGATACAGCCTGGTGACAGACAGATAAACAGACAGACGGACCGCGGATTTTTAGTAATAGGGACCCGTTTTTACCCTTTGGGTACGGAACCCTAAAAACAAGCGATACCCGGGTATTAAAACTCGAAAACTAATTACAGCCCAACCCCGCTCACAGTGAGGAGGCCTATGTTCCAGCAGTGGAAACATTAAGCCAGCTCATAAATAAAATAGCACTTCATTATTATACTATGACCTGAAAATCAAGACAGTAAAATTTATAGGCGTCGATTTTCTATCTAGCAAATACAATCAAGACCTAACAATTATTCCATCTTAGGATTCAGACCACAAAACTAATTAAAGGTCGACATCAAATATTCAATTGCCTTTGTTACTATTCCTACCTACTGAAGTAGTACCTACTAATAAGCGAAATTGAATTCTCCAACGCCTTTTAGGGGCTAAATAGTACCTATTCTAATAAAATAAAAGGCCTTTACTCGAAGAACATTTTGGTATAGCGCGTCTTTATTTGAAAGGTGACCTTTGATATATGAGACTATATAGAAAGAAATAAATTCTTATGAAAAGTACGTACAAACATCAAGGATCCATTACAGTGGAGGAACCTTGGCATTCATAAGAATATCAATAAAAATAATCACCACAACGGCCGTACTAATTGTACCCCGCAGTTTACTCGGGGATTTTCCGTAGAGTATGATACACACTTGCTGAAATTATTTTACGTTTTCACGTATGTTTGGAAAACGTCAGCTTCTTTCGGCATATTTTAAGTCAGTGTAGCAAGACGATCTCAATTTATTTTGGGGTCGGTGATACATATATGCAACTGGGACCTTTTGAGAATGGGACCTTTTGAGAATGAGACCTTTTGAGAATAGGACCTTTTGAGAATGGGACCTTCTAAGAATGGGACCTTTCGCGAATAGGACATTCTTTTTCACGGTGACATTTTGCTATTTTTGCAGTCATCTCAATTGGCACCTCTTTTCTATCCATTCTAGCCAGCCATCTTTTACATTATCCATTAATAGTTTCTTTGTCTTCCTCTACCCTTGAAAATCATTCATACTCAAAATGGGAAGTTCGATAACATTACGCCTGTAACGTTTTTAAGGTTCTATTTCTCAAAAGGCAAAAAGGAATCCTTATAGGATCACTTTGTTGTCTGTCTGTTCGTCTGTCACAGCCATATTTCTCTGAAACTACTGAACTGATTAAGTTTAATTTTAGTACACATATATAAGTCAGTCACCCAAAGATGGACGTGTAACGTAAATCAATGCATTTTAAACATGGGGGCCACTTTTGGAGACTTTTGGGCTTTTTTACAAATTATATCGTTTGACATATTAAATAAAAGGCATTGTTGCAGGCATCACCAATATATTTCTTTTTATAGTTTTAAGATAAATAGTTTTGAAGTTATGAAAATAGGCAAAAATTTACCATCTCCGAAACTGCTGGGGCCTTAACTTTTTACAAAAGTACAGAAAATTGTTCTTTACTTATAGGTAAAGGAAAACCTGTAAGAAATCTATGGTATTCACGAAACCCTAGATGCGCGAATCTGACTCACACTTGCCCGTTTTTTTACATTCGGTACCTACGATACACCGAAATTACGTCCACTCATTTTGTAATAAAATTTATCAGCGACCCGCATTTAGCAAATGTGGTGATTAATCCTTCTCTTTAAGAGAAGAGGCCCTGTAGAGGGAAAGTGACAGGCTGGTATTATTATAACATCAGCAAACGGAAAATTCTTCATAAACGTTTCGCTGCGTTAAGAATTACGCCGTTTAATTTTCAACATTGTATTTCCTAGCAACAAAATCCGTCAAAGCGTACCTACATTTCTGTGCCGAATCACGCGATGAATTTCCAGTAGGTGTGTCCCCACACTAAGGTTAGTACCTACTACACATAACGCGGTAAACGCATCGTAAAATTCCACTTTTACGAGTACGGCAAAAAGATTTACCTTACCACCGTAGGTTTATTAGAACCCCAGGGTAATACCAGGTTTAGTGACGTTGAGAAACAGCAAAACTGTCTTTACGTTCATGAAGGAATGGTATATGAGGTCACCCTTTGAGCTGGCATGCGTTCGTATCGAAGTGCATTTTCTTGCGGAGATTCGGTTTGCAATGAATTTCTTGGAATCGTATTTCGCAAGACTTTTTGGAATGATGTGAAAGAACTTGAGAGTTGAACGTATGATGTGCATGTAGTTTTATATTTTTACTTTATATTTTGATCTTTCGTGATATTTGAAACGATTTTTAGATTTGATATGGTAGCCAAGTACTAGAGTGCCAAGTAGCTTTCCACCACCACCATCGCCACCACCGTCGTCGCTAACTCCAAGTTTTTTACGTCAATGACATTCAGTTGACAACTACAACCCTTGACCAGCTTGAAAGGTACTTCACTACTGATTGGCACTTTTCTTCATGATGAAGCATCACTTCACTTTTATTAATTAATTCGTTATAACTGTTTATTTATAATTTTTAAACTGGGAAGCGATACTGATAATAAACCAGTATAAAAAAACCTTCATCAGAATTCATCCTTATTGGCTTTTTGCCGTAAATAAGAACCATGCCTGCACGCAGTCAGCCCGGTTGATAACAGACCGCAACTTCGTGCCTCGATGGTCGGTTGATGCTGAAATCACCACATGTTTACTGCAATGGGCGTTGATTGGCTTTGGTGCCCAATATTTGGGACAAACACTAACGGTCTAAAAGTGTCATAGTTTGTTTTTAAGACGAAGATATTTTTTACAGGGAGCCCACTTTTGACTTCGATACAGACCTGATGGTAATCGATGAATAAGTTCTACGATGGACTTGAATGTTGCCCAGCTCAGTAGATGCTTTTTCACTCTTGCTTTGAAGGGCTGATAGGTTATTGAGACCAATAGGGCAATGCTAGCATAATTTTCATCATTACACATCATAATAGGCTTCTTATGCATATAAACTTTGTGGGAAGATTTATAACGGAATGTTTTCTTAGCTTCCATATTTTTCAAACAGTAACAATACAGCTTACTGTCGTGCTACAAAGCATATTTTTCATGATAATGTTAGAAAAAATAATGGCAGAATTTGCCTGGCAAATCTCTTCAACAAATAGCTCTTTTCTGTTGTAAATGTTGGTAGCCAACATTGGCTATATGTTACAATCGCTACAAACATAGAACACGGAACCGCCGCTCTAGCAGGGAATCGAAACATTATTACTCTAATTATTTCGTGCCGAGCAATAAACGCGAAGCAGAAGTTTCGGCTGACATAGCAATAGTCAGTATGAGGATGATAACTAAAACTATTTGATACGTATTTTTTTTTATCATGTTAATAAAAATGAAGATTCGCGTGACGTCACGGATGGTTTCATTTTTTACTTAGATGTGATGTCATCCTCCCGCATCTGAACTTTGATGCGGTTTTTGTTGATTTCATAATGCAAAAAATACTTGTCCAATATTTTTTGATAGTCTAACTGACTAAGTAGAGATTTTTAAACCAGGAATTGTCTCTTTTATCATGACCCTTCAATTTTTATGCGTACCTAAAAGATTAAACTTACGGATACTTGATTCGTATAAAATGGTTTTGACAGTGCCGCCTCTAGATTGGCCACTGAGGTGTCTCCGTACTCTATAGCAATAAAATAAAACAATGAAGATTAAAACAGTCCAATTAAATGTATTACAATTCAGTAGGTCCAATTAAATATTTATCGACGCACCGGCTGTTTGAGCTCTCAGATTTTTTATTATTATCTATTTCATCATCGACTGCCGTTACTGTTTTATGTCGAACGTTTTGAGTTTATTGTGTGTTTCTTTTTAGTATTATGACTCTTTTACCTGATATGGGGTTGGCAGATATGTATGGTTTTGTTTTATATTTTTAACGGTTACATTATTTCAGTTCATCGTGTTGTGTAAATATAATACCTACAATAGTGGCTATTAAGCCAGTAGGCTTAAAATCAAATTGTTCATTTCTATTTAAAGGGAATTTTGAATTCTCAAAGAGTCGGACACTCAGAAAGATAGCTAGCGATAACCACCATGGATACAGTCCTGATTAAATTAAACATTCAGGTACTTTCTTGGAATCAGTCGTAAAGATGAAGATAGTATCACGTTCCAAAGCATAGATCTTTAATAGGAACATGCTAAAAAATCATGAACATTTTTGACTAAGTGTAGTCGGAGGATCAGGTGGTCAGCCGGCTCGCGAATACCCTCCGACTGCACAGCATGATTTTCTTCTTGTAACATCGTTATAGTTAGTTTCTTAAGCAGTCGTGTTTTTGATTTTTAAATAAACTTTTTTATTTACATCTCAACCACACCTGTAACCCTTCATTTTGATACCCCACTCGATAGAATTGAAGGAAAATGCAATTGGGTTCCGCACAATATGGAGCCCAAAATCCGCCATGTTTTTTTTTTAACGTAACCTATTTGAGAACACTTGGGCGGTCAAGATGCATCTAACGATATCTTAATTAAATAAATCCGTCCAGTGGTTCGAAAGATATGAGGTAATAAAGAATATTACATAAATACAAGATGCCCGCGAAAAACATAACCGTTTCCTTGCAGCCGGTAAATATATTGGCTAGTGACTAGAAACTAAATACCTACATAGTACTTAGCAACTTAGTAACAAATATTTTCAATACCCACAAAAACCAGTAGCCCAAAAAAAATAATATTAAACACTCCACTAAAAATACAACTATATTCCATGAGCGGTAGCCATTTTATACAATTTACAAATTTTCGCCTCGCACCAGGTCGCCTGTTACCACCGCTTACATGGAACTGAATTTATAAGGAAAAATGCTAAAACCACCCCAGACCGCCTCAAAAGGTCGGCCCGACCAATATGTTCTATCGAAAGTCACTTAGTGAAGCAACGTGTGGCGCAAATGTACAATCAGGGGAGCCACTTGGAAGGATGTAGAAAAAATTCATGAAAAAATGGTGGAGAATATTAGTGGGAACCATTTATGTGTGTATTCCTATGGATCAAATTCAAAGGTTTGATTGAAAAGCTAAATTCTTTACTAGTTTCTTTATATTTCTATGATATATCTACCGTAGTCAGCGACAAATTGCCTGCCTAGAAATACATAAATATAGAAACCAGCAGAGTCGCGACGACACGTCGCCTACTGCTGCCGCTAGCTCCGAAAGTCAGCCTGCGATGCTCAGCTAATCTTCAGCTAGCCAACAATCACAAGCCTAACATTGATACAAGAGGTCCAGTCTATTTTTAACCCCTGACGGAAAAACAGGGCGGTGGAGGTATCTGTATATCTGTATATATGTGTTTCTGTCTGTGGCAGTTCCTAAACGGATGAACCGATTTTGATTTAGTTTTTTTGTTTGAAAAGTGACTTTATCGACAGTGTTTTTAGCTATGTTTGATTAAAATCGGTTTAGACGTTTAAAGGTTATCCGCATTGAATCTGAGTTTTTTCGCAAGATATCATGTCATAATTACGTGCTTCGATTAAAGTAATTATCTAATACAAGGTACATTAAAATTAAGTAGTTTAAAAAGCATTAAATTAAACATTTATTTAAAAAAACGACACAAATAATCCTCGTATTCGCATCGGGGAACCGCTAAGTAAGTAAAATAAACTGTTGTAAACGTGTTCTCATTTCAGTGTTTGGTTTCACCAAAATATGGCATTGACAAAATATTGTTCATCAATGAACTGTAAGATCAAAAGTTGAAATAAGCGTTTGTCAATTTCACAGCAGATAAAAGTGTCATTAAAAATATTATTTAAATATTTTATCGAAATAGGTCACAAAAATTACACTGCGAAGACACGCAATTTTTTATAAAGAAAATGTGACAACAAATTCAGGTAGGTAAGTACTTTTCATAATTACTTTCACATACATTTTTTGTTCGTAAAATAATATTCGGGACGGGAATAACGCCTACATATTTTCAGGAGCAGACTAATACAGAATTGCGTGAGTTAATTAAGTTTTCCATATTAATGAAAGGGGCTTGTGGCTAAATAATAATGCCGCACGGGCTGATCTTATAGTTTAAGCAATGCATGCCAAGGTCACGCAGACACAGATCATAGATTGTCCATTAGTAACGTATTGAGACTCCTCCATGCCTCGATATGCTCGCTAAGCAATTGATCCCGCATGTCATTGATAGTGACACGGCAGTCATTTAAATTTGTTTGGTACAAATCTTTGCTACTTCCACGGCATCGTCAAAAATCACTTTGGCTGTATCTTTTGGGGCACAGAGGGCAGGATAGGAGGTGGAGCATAGCCCAGTAGGTACATGGCATTATGCCAGTAGTGTGCTCGCGTGGGCCTATTTTCGACTTCCACGTGGTTGAAGCCGCTGGCAAAGATATTTTAAGGTTACACTAGTCGATGGCACGAACTATTTTGTGCGCGGGGTTAAAATGCGTGCTATATCAACCGACAACACGTGCGAAACAAATAGATGCTGTTATGAGCAGTAAGAAGCTACGAATACACACTTTTGCAAATTTGTGGCGAAATGGATGATGATTTAGAACGAAAACGAGCGCGCGAAATTTTATAAACAGACCTTTGGGAGTCTGGATATCATGAAAAAACGACAGAATGTATCTGTTCAAAATAAAATTATTTGCACTGTTGAACTACTAATCTATTCCTGTATGGAGGCCGTTTTTAATTTTCTCTCTTATGGTACTTATTTGCGCCCAAAGATGCGTTAAAACTAGTGTTAAAATATGGAACTTTCGAAGCTCATAACTTTCAAGTATTTTTTTTTTTACTTTTTTGCTTCCATACAGGGTTCGATAATGATGAGACAAATTGATATCATTTTTTATTTTGAACGTACATCGTCAAACAGTGGAGTAAAAGCCAGACTACGTTTGTATGGATTTTTTTTTGACTAGTGTACCCTTAATGATAAATAAACAAAATTAACAGATCATCATCATCTCATCAGTTTTTAATGTTCCCACTCCTGGGACACAAGCCTCCTCTCTGTGAGAGAGAATGGACCGTAATCTACCACGCGGGCCCAGTGCGGGTTAGAGGATAATGTGACATCCTCCTCCATGTATTCGAATAAAACAACAGATAGTTCAAGGTTCAACATGTACAGATAGTTTGAGGTAATTTGACTTACCACATCTTAGTGCAATATGTAGGTTCAATCAATCAATAAGCCCTCTATCCTGAACTTCCGTCTGTTTTGAAGTGTTTGTTTTCCCTCATTTAGAGGATATTTTTAAGTTCAGTGTGCCTTTTCGCAAAGGCCTACATTTCCCATTGTGCTCTATCTCTGGCAACCAGCGGGCCCTTACTGGAGAAGTAAGGGCCCGCTGTAACCTTCAACTCATCTTCCCATCTCTTAAGTTGTCGTCCCCGCTTCCTTTTTCCATCTCCGGGATACCAGTCTGTCACAATTTTACTCCACTTTTCCAGAGTACTTCTTAACTTGTGGCCTGTCCATCTCCATTTTAGTTGGTCTATATTTGTAAATACATCCATAACTCTTGTCTTGGCTCTTATATAGGTGTTTCGTTTCCTGTCTTGTTTCTTGATGCCTATCATGGTTCTCTCCATCGCTCTTTGACAGCAATGCAGCTTATCTCGGTTGTGTTTCAAAACACCACCGAGAATATGTAGGTTATCTCTTAACAAATATAATTATACAGCTCATATGTTAATTCACCAATCGTGTTTGCTAACTGTGATTGATTCGGACGAATTAATTAGGAATTAACTTGTTATTGGGCTTTACCAATTAGATTACTTGACAAAAAGAAATGTTTCTATTAAAAGACGTTTTTGACTACGACAACTTTGTACATCATTATTGGCATATCATTAACCGACTGCAAAAAGGGGTACGTTCTCAATTCGACTATTTTTTTAAATGTGATTTACTACAGAACTTTTTACTATGTGAACCGATTTCGATGATTCTTTTTTTATTTCAAATGCTGTTATATATCGTGTGGTCCTATTTATTTTTGTATTTTTTTTTGGTGATGATTTGATGAAGAACTTCGGATATATGCAACATAACTCTTCAATAAACGACGGCAAATCTCTCGGGATTACTGCAATCGCATGTCTGTTTATTTTATATCATTTCATAACATAATAGCCGCCGTTACCACCGATACGTGTTCCTGGGTTGCCAATCTCGTCTGGGCGGAGGGACGGGTGCCCAGGTGAAAGGACTGAGAGCGTCTTCGCTGACAGGCACTACTTATATCTTGCACCTAGACTTTACAACAAAATCGGCAAAGATATGGGTATGAAACATCTTAAACACCTAACCAACTTCCAATTCAAGAAAAGGGTTACACTGTGGCTGGACGGTTTCAGTTATGAGGAAATAGAAAACCTAATTGGAAGCGTAACTGGAATTGCCAATCACTAACATTATACACTACACACTACACACTACACACCCACTTACCCCCCAAACCCACACCCCTCACATACACTCGGGGTGAGTGGCATACTCTGCCCTGTATAATTTAAATGCAATGTTTCATTTTACTTTTTAACCGACTTCAAAAAAAGGAGGAGGTTCTCAATTCGTCGGAATCTTTTATGTTTTTTTTTGTTCCCCGATTACTGTAAGACGCCTGGACCGATTTGGAAAATTCTTCTTTTGTTTGAAAGGGTATACTTTCCAGTTGGTCCCATAGTCATCAGGTCAGGATCTGATGATGGGATCTTGGAGAAATCAAGGGGACTCCTCAAATATTATAGGCATACATATAGCGATTTTGGTATTTTTATCAACAATGCAATCATCTGCACTCAGAAAGTAACATTTGGTGAAGTGGAACTGGTGAAGAAGACCATAGATGGTCAATAGAATTCCTTAATGCTAAGTATGTCATGGGTTATAAGATATCTCGAATAGTTTAACGACTATGATGAAACAAATACTTATAAATACATAGTGCTGATGAAACTGATCTCATGATGAAGCCGGCAGGTAGGCACTGGTACTCCGAAATAAAACAATATATCCTAGTCGTATATGGGCTTATTGGAATCGTCATGAGATGTACTTTGGCCATATATGAATTTTATGACAATTGGAAGTACCTATCAAAACTAAAAAGAGATAAGTATAAAACTTTTTAACAAAAAATCAAACCGGCAAAGTTTTTTATATAAAATGTTAATTATTTTTATCTAGGCTATGTTAATAATTGTAATGTATTAAATTCTAATAATTCTAATTTATGCAATGTTAAATTTTTATTTATATAATGTTTATCTTTTTTATTTATATCTTTGATTTAATTTTAAGGATGTCAATTTCCCGTTTAAATCTTGATTTATACCTAATAATGTGTGCATGCTTTAACTGTCATATTATTATTTTTTATAGTTTTTGTCTACCATGCTCCTTTTGTATAATATTCCCTGTTTTTGGAGAGGTCTGGCTCTTGTGATACAGGACTTCCTAGTACAAGAGCCAGGGCTGCACTTATATTTGTGAAATAAAGTGTGTGTTAATAAATTAATAAATAAATAAATATCACGCCAGTACGCTACGCGCTACGCAGATGTGTACAGTTCACCCTGGGACACTCTCATTCCACCGGTTATGTCCAAGTTACATGTTATTCGCGTAATCTATTCTAGCATGAATGTGGCGACGCCTGGGAGAGGCCTATGTCCAGCAGTGGACGTCTTTAGGCTGAAATGATGATGATGATTCTGGCATCACTGTGGGCATTACAGGTACCTTACTACAGAACTTGTCCGTTATGTACCACTAAAAAGTGAAAATTAAAAACTTTTTAACAAAAATAGAACCGACTTCTAAAGCAAAGTAATATAAAAAAATTCCCGAAGTCGGTGTCTTAAAAACGAAAAGCACTAGGTACCAAAGACACCGACTTCGGAAATAAAGTTATTTTACTAAAAAAAACTCCATAACCTGTAGAAACAACCTAAAATTAATTATGGGGACAATAACGGGCCACACCCTTCTTAACAAACATCTATTCAACATAGGCGCCACGGACAGCCTACATAATCCTGGAATGCCAGGTATCTCAACGCGAAGAAAAAGGAACAGTGAGGTCACTCCGTGAAGCCTGTGAACCTCCCGCGAAGCTTTAGTGCTTTGGACGGAGCTAGGCTGGCTATGTTAGCCAGTGCACAACGGGCCAAATGGGAGTCCAAGTGCGGCAAAGGGAGGCCTACCACTACCGCTACCGCTACCTCAATTCCCAGGTCAGGTCGGGTGGGCTTTTTCCATCTGGAATTTCTCAATAGCTTCACTGAGTCTGGATTTGTGGCCGGTTGTTGGCAACACACACGTCCACTATAACATGGGCCTTAAACATTACTGAGAAAATGTGTATGCGCTTCCTGACCCTTCGGGGAATGCAGGTGTAATGTTATGTTGTGAAAATATTTTGTACGTCGGCAAAAACTTCTTATAAAGGAAAAACCGGCCAAGTGCGTGTCGCACATTTTGCGTACCAAACCGCAAAATCAAGTTGGTTTTATTAAGAAAAAAAGAGGGAATTTAAAAGAAAAATTTAATTTACCAATATATTATTATTGGTATTTTTCAGTAAAATAAACATAATAATAAATATTATCACCAAATTTCAAGTTCATAGGTAAATGGGTAGCTTCTTCTTTTCTGTTATTATCTTGCGATCGGTTTTCTACGCCATTAGCAGATGAAACCATCCCTTCATTATTTACTTGCGTTATTTAACAAGGTCCCATATAATTTGGCGCTTAAGCCTTCTGTTGTCTAGTGGCACATTTAGAGCGGTGACTAAGCTGTTATTGTGCGACATTAGACGGCTTTTGTATCTCATAGTTTTGAGCTCAGCTTTCTCTTTTACGGTTGTTACTTGGTGATGCTCGTGGAGTTCGCTGGTTTTAAGAAACCAAGGTGCATCTGATATGTTTCTAAGTACTTTGTTCTGAAACCGCTGCAAAATTTCCACATTGCTATTTTTTGCTGATCCCCACAGTTCAATACCATATGACCAGACAGGTACTAATACTGCTTTGTAGATAAGGGATTTGTTCTCCAGAGACACGTGTGAGTTCCTCCCTAAGAGCCAATTAAGTTTTCTGAGGAGTGTGTCCAGTTCATCAAATTTCTTTCCTATATGTGCTCTCCATGTCTGTTTCCTATGTAGGTGCATGCCGAGATATTTAGCAGTTTCATTATGAGGCAGCACTTCGTTTACAAGTTTGACAGGGCAGCTTTGCTTTCTTATAGTGAATGTTACATGCGTTGATTTATTGGCACTCGCCTTAATGCGCCACTTTCCCATCCATTCATCCACTTTGTCGAGGTGCTCTTGTAGTATAGTAGAAGCCACATGAGAATCCTTATCACTGCAAAGGGCGGCAGTGTCATCTGCATAGGTTGCGGAAACTACGTGTTCCGACGCGGGTGTATCTGCAGTGTAAATAAGATATAAGGTTGGGCCCAGGACTGAACCTTGAGGTAGACCTGCTGTTATATTGTAGAATTTTGAGTAGTTGTCATTCACTCTTACTCGAAATAGTCTATTCTCCAAGTATGATTTCAGAAGAGAGTATAAGTTGTGAGGCAGCTGACTCTTCATTTTAAACAACAACCCCTGATGCCAAACCTTATCAAAAGCCTGTTGTACGTCAAGAAACATGGCAGAGCAGTACTGTTTCTTTTCTAGTGCTTCTCTTATAGAGTTTTACTATTCTGTGTATCTGTTCCACAGTGGAGTGACCGGCTCTGAATCCAAACTGATGTGGTGGTATAATGTTGTTTTCATGCAGAATTTGTCTCAACCGCCGTGAAACAAGCTTTACACATAATTTTGAAATTATAGGCAACAGACTTATGGGCCCGTAAGACGCTACTTGGTGTGGTGGCTTGCCCGCTTTAGGTATCATTATTATTTCGGATATCTGCCACACTTTTGGGTAATATCCTGTTCTTAAAATGCCATTGAAAATTAAAAGATTGGAAGGCGCTTGGCATCAACGTTAATGGCGTGTACATCACTCACCTTCGGTTTGCCGACGACATAGTGGTCATGGCTGAGACCATGGAGAGCCTCAGTACAATGCTCGATGACCTCAGTAGGGCTTCCGAAAGAGTGGGTCTTAAAATGAACATGGACAAAACCAAGGTCATGATGAATGCCCATGTAACACTCACTCCTATCAAGATCGGAAACTCTTTACTCGAAGTTGTAGATGATTATGTCTACCTGGGACAAACGATCCAGTTAGGTAGATCCAACTTCGAGAAAGAGGTCAACCGTCGAATCCGACTCGGCTGGGCAGCGTTCGGGAAGTTGCGTGGTATCTTCTTTTCCAATTTACCGCAATGTCTCAAGACAAAAGTCTATTACCAGTGTGTGTTGCCAGTGATCACCTATGGGACCGAGACGTGGTCGCTCACAATGGGCCTTATCAGAAAGCTTAAAGTCACCCAAAGGGCAATGGAGAGGGCTATGCTCGGCATTTTCTTGCGTGATCACGTCAGAAATGATGATATCCGCAGGAGAACCAAAGTTACCGACATAGCCCGAAGAATTGCCAAACTTAAGTGGCAGTGGGCAGGGCACATTGCTCGCAGAACGGATGGCCGGTGGGGCCGAAAAGTTCTGGAATGGCGACCGCGAACCGGAAGACGATATTTTGGAAGGCCTCCCACTAGGTGGACCGATGACCTGGTTGGCGCTGCGGGAAGGCGCTGGATGCGAGACGCACGGGATCGGTCAATGTGGCGACGCCTGGGGGAGGCCTATGTCCAGCAGTGGACGTCTTTCGGCTGAAATGATGATGATGATGAAAATGCCATTGAAGAGCTGGGTAATAAAGACTACGCCTTTTTTGGGAAGTTGTCGTAAGATCGCTGCTGTTACCAAGCAGAAACCTGGTGCTTTTCTAAGTTCCAATGTTCTTATCTCCCTCTAAACTTCTGGAGATGAGCAGCTAGGCAATGGGAGACTGAGCTGTAGGTCTGCTTCCAGATAGTCCTGGAATTAGTCCTGGAGTAGTAGTAATTGTCGATATCAGCGTTACAGTCATTTGGAGTGAAAACTTCAGCTAAAAAGGAGGCAAAAGTCTCGGCACGGACTTTGTCAATTTTAGCCCACATGTTATTTTGTAGTTTAATAGGGTTTTTGGCCAGTTGGGGCGGGTAGCTAAAAAATTCTTTGTAACAAAATTTTGTAAAAAAAGCTGACTTTGGTGGCTTCTCATTCCTTTGTTTTAGTACACTATTTATCTACTCAATGAGTACTAAACAACGATACCCCACTCGATGGGGCAGGTAATTTTTTTGGGGCCCCCCTTTTGCTGTATAGGAGCGCCCTTTAAAAACATTAATAAAAATTTACAACTTTTATGGCTTTGGATCAACAAGATGCATAGACTATAAAAAAACGTTGGCTGTATGTCCAACCGTTTGGCTTTAAAACCTTTGTGACAGACGACGGGCAGACAGACAGACACTTGAGTGAAAGGACTCCATTTGGACCCTTTGGGTACGGAACCCTAAAAATTATAAGGAGGTTTTGGAGGTATGTAAACACAGCGTAAGCTAGCCCATGACAACCCTACTTAAATTAAACCATTACAATTTCTAACGGACACTAACGTCCAAATAAGAGACATTGAATAATTCCAGGAAGAATTCGGTCACGGTCGGCCTTCTTCAGAGTCCACGTCTCGGACCCGTAACTGAAGATGGAGAACACCAGGGAATTGACCAGTTGCAACTTCGTCTTCATTGAAATGTTACGGTCTCTCCATATTCTATGCAGCTGGTTCATTGCAGCTGGTTCATTGCAGCTGGTTCATTGCTGCTGGTTCATTGCTGCTGGTTCATTGCAGCTGGTTCATTGCAGCTGGTTCATTGCATTTTCTGACTACCTGACTGTCAAACATCTACCTATGTCAGCCGAGAACCAACGTTACTGTGGTTTCCGGGGCACGAAGGAGACTCGAAGTTATAGATGCTCATTTCGTTACCCATCTAACGACCAACTTTTGCAAACGTTGCTCAACCTCTGACCCCTGCGGCTCATATTATTTCGCTATAGATATTTGTATAAAAATCCTACTGTAAAATAAACTGCTCCAACAACTGCAAAAATGAATATAAGTCCCATTCAGTTTGGGAATATATTTTATCTAAACGGTGCCGCGGTGTACATGAGATCGCTAGTACGCAGACCGTATCAATTAAAATCCCGATTCAACGCCCTGAATAGTTGTGGCCATCACGTCGTTAGGGCAATGGTACCATGAGATCTGTGTTGCGTCGAGTATTAAAAATAACCAAATAATATCAGTTTTGTGTGAAATATTTTTTTAAAGCAGAGCAGGGCAGTAAGCAGTGGTAGTTTAACCCAGGCAGGCGCTTTACTTTGTGAAATATTTTCATAACCACTGCTCTCAAAAGCGTGAAGGAAATCATCGTGAGTAAACCGGCATGTCCTAGACTCAAAAATCCGAAGACATGTATGACATCCACCAACCCGCACTGGGCCCGCGTGGTGGATTACGACCCATACACTCTCACAGAGAGGAGGCCTATGTCCCAGCAGTGGGAATATTAAACAGCTTATGGTGATGAATTTTTGAAAAGTAATGGGTGGGGCAGAATCTGAAATAATTGTAAGCCCCTACTTAGGTATCTCATTATTATAATCCATGATCATTTCAGGTGATAGACGTCCACTGCTGAACATAGGCCAAAGCCAATTGTCACCATATTGACAGTTGCTGTGCGTCTTGCAACCAGCGAATTCCCACAGCCCTAACCAGGTCATCGGTCTATCTAGTGGGAGGCTTAAGTATTTGAATGTAATTAATTAGAATTTTATTGATTGCAATAGTCGATGTTTTTTTTGTTGTTTATTTTTAGGGTTCCGTACCCAAAGTAAAAACGGGACCCTATTACTATGACTCCACGATCCGTCTGTCTGTCTGTCCGTCTGTCACCAGGCTGTATCTCATGAACCGTGATAGCTAGACAGTTGAAATTTTCATAGATGATGTAGTTTTGTTGCCGCTATAACAACAAATACTAAAAACAGAATAAATTATATATTTAAGTGGGGCTCCCATACGAGTACCATAAACCTGTTTTTTTTTGCCGTTTTTGCAATAATGGTACAGAACACATCGTGCGCGAGTCCAACTCGCACTTGGCCAGTTTTTTTTTATAGTCTATAGGCTCGCGCTTGACCACTATCTCACCTGATGGTAAGCGATGATGTGATCGACGGTGAAGCACGCTTGCCTAGAAGTAACATATTCACTCTTGACTTAAATACCCCTAGATTGTAGCTATTGGGAAACAGATTCAGGCAGGAAATTTCACTCCTTAGCTGTACGCATAATAAAAGTGTCCCCAAAACGTTTAGAACTTAATTTAGTGCAGTAATTTTAAAAATATTATTTATAAAAGGAACAGCTGTCTTACATTCTTACTGTCACAGAGCAACATTCACACAAGCGATAAATAAAACTGATGCCTGACTTGAACATGTTTGACTAAAATCACAATATCAAGACTGACTTGGGCTTTACTCTGACGTATAAAAACTATCATGGATCCACTGTGAGATAGAGATGGAGCTAAACAGGACGAATAGCACTGTTCCTACGTTAAAAAAGACGAGACGAGAGACGTTAAAAATAACAAATATGGTGGATTTTGGAGGCACCAATTTATTTTTACTTCCTAACCCATCGAGTTCACAAAAAAATCACGTTGTATGGGAGCCCCACTTAAATATTTGTTTTATTCTGTTTTTAGTATTTGTTGTTATAGCGGCAACAAAACTACATCATCTGTGAAAATGTCAACTGTCTAGCTATCACGGTTCAGGAAATACAGACCGGTGACAGACAGACGGACCGCGGAGTCTTAGTAATATGGTCCCGTTTTTACCCTTTGGGTACGGAACCCTAAAATGAAGGTTTTTTAGTGGTGATTACAAAAATATATACCACTTATATGTTTAAAAGTAATTCTATAAAAAAAGATAACTAAAAAGTTGTAAATAAAATAAGTTAATAAAAACAGAAAACCTGACTAAAAACGAACTAAAAAGATATTAACAAGAAGAAAATCATGCTGCGCAGTCGGAGGATACATATGGTTTCGGTCAGCCAGCTCGTGAATATGTATCCTCCTTTTATTTTCACAAAGAAATCACAATCGCGCTAGTATAGTACGCTCCCAGTTACCAAATAGAACCTAAAAAACAATTCCTGTAAATTTAACTCAGGCGGTCCAGTAAAAGTATTCATAAAGAACCTAATAACCAAATTACTTTTAATGTTCACTAAAATCTTTATCCAGGACATTCGAGAATAATTCCCGGTAAAACGCAGGTGTCCCGGCTATTTGGGAAAATGGTCGGTACTTGAAATTGTGATAGAGTCCAGATATTTTAGGCTAACCGGATAAATTACCACCGCTAACCGGATATATTACCTTTTAGTTTCAATTTAATTGTATTTTTTTTTTCATTGGCTATTTTTTTTGGGAATATTTTCGATGTACAAAAATGACTTTTCGACAGATTTATAATATGTATTGATTGATTAGATTACCTATATAAAAATGATTTCATCCGTAGCCAGACTTGCCGATTAAATTTCCGATCCCCACTCTCCTGAGACCACCTCATCCAGGTTCAACCAAGATGACGACAATGTCGTCTGTTTATTTAGGTAGGTAGGGTATGTAGTAGGATATGTCTAGGTTAGTTACCAAGTAGGGTAGGGTAAACAGTTGATGGGAGCGAAGCCGCGGGCACAGCTTGTCTATACTATAATATAATAATATATTATATTCTTATAAATAAAACGTGAAAAACATAAAAAATAATTTAATCAAATTCACAAACAATTACAGTAAAAAATAAATCGACACGAAATGAGCGAAGAAGCAATGCTATAGGCAGGTCTACGACCGATGGAGAAAATGGACGAGTCCACGAAGGCTCCTGCCTTTTAAACACGTGGCTGCGCCGATTGGTGGAGAGTCTTCAGTGTTGTCATCTAATACGGCTTCTCCTGACATGGCAGCGTCCTCGCAGCCTTCTACAGCTCTCGATGATGGACCAGCCGCAACACCATCGTCCTCGGCTCTCGATGATGGACCAGCAGCAGCACCATTGTCCTCAGCTTGGACTTCATCACAGCCTGTAACCACAATGCACATATGTTAAGATCACATGGTTTAAGCTATTACACAAGATAGCAAACGAGTTGCAATTCAAATAGTAGTGACTTTATGTACCGAACAACACAAACATTTTGCACTTCGAAACAGAGTCGCACGCAACGACTTTTCGCATACCGAGTAGGGTTTATTCAGGTCATATTCCCACACCAAATACCATGCGCGCATCAGGAATTACATTGGATACAGCAGGTCAACCATGAGACCTACTTCAGGATTTACACTCGGTCTATAGTCAGCATGGGCCCCACCGACATCAACCTTGATACCTGCACCATGGGCTGCACTCTCAATAGTACAGTCCACAGTCTGTGCCACTCAAGACCACGTGCACTCAGGATTTACATGAGCCTCGGCACACAACAAAAAAACAAAGGCAACCAGTGATTGTTTGGTACATATAGTTTAAAAAGTGTAAGCAAATGCTGGGTGCATACAACAAAAACAATAACCAATGAAAGTTCTCAATTAACTTTCAAAGAAACCAGCGCAAGTGTCAGGAGTCCACTATCCGCGCCACAACACCATGAACCCAGCAGCCGCTTGACTGGTTTTGCTATAAGAACCAGCTAGCAATTTTAGTTCATACCTATCATTAGGTAGAACACTCAACCCTACAAGGGCCTCTCATACCACAATCTAGCTTGCCAGTACTTAGTGACCTTTTAATAACAATAACCAATATACGAAATTATGGTTACCAAACATCCGACTGCGGTCGCACACGAGTCGTTTAAAAGTGCCAAACAAAGATATAGTTCGAGTTATCACTCGCTTTAACTCATCCATCACAATCCAGTCTGACAGGATATACAACAAACAATATTTTGTATACGTATCCAGTATTAGTACATCAGCATGTAAAGTAGTAAACGGTATTAGTTTATTTTGCCAAGAGGTATCAGCTGTAAGGGCATGAGGTACTTGCCTATGCGATATGCATACGACACAGTGTGTTACGTATTTAGTAACAAATCGTCTCAAACCCGGGAACCAAAAGTGTTTGAGAATCAAATCAATAGTTGTCTATACCCAAGTGTTCATGCTCGTCATGGAATACACGTAACAAGTCCAGCATATAGATCCACCAGTTACTCTGCTGAAGATTCTTCTTACGTTTTGTAATTTTTATCACGTTACAGTCTTATTACCGTAAAATGTTCAACAACAAGGTATTGACAAAAATGTTGCAATGATTTTACAACGACTAGAGTCTCGGAGTATTTCGATTCTGCAACTACCGTCAGTTTACGAAAATACGCGACAACGCCCGTCTGTCAGTTTGCATCAAAATACCGCCGTAACCTATCGTACTCGCATCAGCATGCAACTGAGTAGGTAAATCGGGATTATCGCTAATAGAGGCTCATTAGTCAAATACGAAATAATTGCCTGCCTAACTTTTTCATGTTCATCACTCCACTTAAAAACAACACCCTTTCGAGTTAAAGCAGCCTAGCAGGCAGTCTTAATTGAGTAACTTGGAATATACCGCCGAAAATAGCCAGCCAGGCCTAGGAAATGGCAAACTTGCTTAACGGTACTCGGTCTTGGAGACCTACACAAGCCGCTCGGTCTAACCTGACAATGACTGATAGTTCTACCCAAGTATACTATTTCACTAGTTAGGAAACTACACTATAGAAAACCCGGCTTTTGTTAAAGTTTTTAGGACTGCGTTTAGTAAAATAATAGTTCTCGCTGGTATCACTAATCAACAACACATTGTTACGTAGGTACGCTAGTACTTTACCTGATACAATAAAAGATTTCAAGGTTTTACCGATGGTTTTCTGATAAATAACAGGAGCATTGGTAATACCGTATGTCATCGTACAGTATTCGTAATAAGGGCATTACAGGGGTACCATTTAGCATTACCAAACATGTCTACATGATCATTAATCAACGGAAGCGGATGTCTAACTTTAATTGTAATTTGATTTATGCCCGGATTATGCATTTCGCTAACAAATCTGCAACTATAACACGAACGCGTATGTTCTTGTCATTAGACAATTTGTATGGTCGGTAATAAATCGGCATATCACTAGTCAACTTAATCTGTATTTCACTTTCCGTAACTGTGGAGGTAGCTGTACCACATAAAAAGTAATCAGAATATTTGTTCAACACGTATATCAACTGTTCCCTATCTTGCCCGGTAACACGCGTCGATATATTCTACAAAAGCAATAATGGTTCTACCCGCGTAATATTATTCACAAAATCACTACTATGAACAATACATTGCGAATCACCGGTACGACAGTACGCAACACCTTCTCTATTTAAAACATCGGTAATGTGGTCATGTGTTTTTACGTTCACCCTCGTTTTCGCGACAAAACTTTAACTATTACTTATTGTCCAACACGTTCCTTAGCAAAACACCGACTTTCCGTGTGACCAATTTTTTTGCAATAACCGCATTTGTCTGGACTGGGTTTTGTTGAAGAGCTATTAGTGTTGTTTTCATCAGATTTAGGTCGTTTAGGGCAATATTCACGTCTATGACCTACCTCGTTACATTGATAACACCGTACCTTAGAAATGTCGCAAGGTTTACGTTTGAACTGGCTATTACCGTTACGATTGGAAGTACCATAAGCAGTGGGTTTCTTATCAGAATTAGGCACACTACAGTTTACAAAGCTCGACAAGTGATCCACTATGCTTTCAGGAGTTAACTTAGCATTCCTCGCGGACGCACGAACGTGTGGGTCGGTAATGCCGCGTATAATAATTGCCGTTAGCAATTCACTGCTTAACCCTTTAACGATACGTAATTTCAGTTACGATTTACGTGCGTATTCAGCATAGGTAGAATACTTGTCAGACTCGGTACACATAACACTAAAGAATGTTCGCGATATCGACTGACCGTGGGCACAACGTTTTTTACTCTAATTTGAAATTAGACCATGTACGTGTGGTGCTAGTCCACTCGCTAAGCCAGTTACGAGCTTCCCCCTTAAGGCAACGACCTACGCGAGCAAGACATTCACTATTCTCCCAACGATTAAGCGAACGAGCTTTATCTACTTCATCGTACCACGTGTCGACATCATGAACACTCGGATCAAAATCAGAGACAAAATATTGGTTAGATCTCACCGGGAGTGTCATCATGGCATCTAGAAGGCGTTCAGCTACGCTTTTGGCGTCGCTCTCTGTTGGCAACGGCGTGGCAGGAAACTCTTGCGTTGGGGCTGTAGACGCTGGGGGTGCACGGGCAGGTGTTGTGGCGGGCTCCACGTCTGGTGGCGGCGTGCTCAGCATGGCCAGGGCGTGGCAGGAACCCGGGCTCGCCAAAGCAGCTCGCAGCTCATTCCCACGCGTCCGCTCCTCCAGATCTCGAAGCTTCTGCAAAATCTTGTCTAACCCCTTAAGAGGCGAGGGAGTTCGTGTACGACGTCTCCCTTTCCTCTTATTGTCAGAAGGCATTGTGTCTCGGCTCAACTTAACAAAAACAACGGCTAAAGAACACGCTAAATAAAACTACCTTCAAATTTATAGAATCAGAGATGTTATTCCAGCGGAAAAGGCCTTCATACCCACTTCTGATCTTATAAATAAAACGTGAAAAACATAAAAAATAATTTAATCAAATTCACAAACAATTACAGTAAAAAATAAATCGACACGAAATGAGCGAAGAAGCAATGCTATAGGCAGGTCTACGACCGATGGAGAAAATGGACGAGTCCACGAAGGCTCCTGCCTTTTAAACACGTGGCTGCGCCGATTGGTGGGGAGTCTTCAGTGTTGTCATCTAATAATATAATATTATAAAGAGGAAAGATTTTTATTTTTTTCAACAATTCTTTCACCGTTGGGAAACTACACTATCCCCGGGTGACATAGGCTTTTATATTATACTTTTTATCCCTGTATTCACTCGGGATCGGGAAACCGCGAGGCGTCCGCTACCGCTAGTATTTATTAAATTTGCTGTTTTCGGATTCTTATACATAATAAACCCCAACAGTCGGTGTACTCAGTTTTATAGTTTTGGCATACATACATACACTACTTACTTTTACGCGTGGTGGTAGCAGCTATGACCCTTACATACTCTGGTTTCATTATACAAGATTAAATTACTACGACACTTCAGAGATTTCATTGGTATCGACGTCTTACAAAGATAAAACAACAAGAAATTGAAGTAGCTTAACTGAAAAGACAAGCAGCCTTTACTGTAATATCATCATCACACACATAAAACCTATATCCAAACTCACAACGATTATGTCACAAAAAAAGGTTAAGCCCCAATTAAAAATGTTATCCCGGTGTACCACAACCACAGGTGTACCTAGGGTTGTCATATCGGCAGACCAAAATATCTGGTGATAATTTGAAAATGATTGGATGAAAAATTGATGGTTGAGCTGAGTGGTGCCGATCCATGCGTCATGTTCGTGAACGGGCGCCATCAGTTGGGATTGGTCATAATTTGGCTGCCTCGGCCTGTTATTGTATTTTTTTTTAATTGTTTGTTACTCTAGACGCTTTTATGTGCACGTCTTTTACATCGTTCTCACATATATGTATTTTTCAACAAGAATGATGTAAGCAAAAACTTGTAATTAAAACTGATGGAAAAGAATGTCCGTGGAACTTCTTGCAAATTCTTCTCCATTGAGACCTACTGACGCTTGCGAATTTGCTACTAGAGCCATCTTTTTTTTTGTTTGACACTTCAAAAGTACCTCGAAGGTTTATTTGAAATAAACTATTTGATTGTTTGATGTTGATTTTGAAATAAATTATTAAATTTAAGTATAAAAAATTTACTTTATAATTTAATAGTTTAAAAAGGCTTTATTGATAATGATAAGTGATAACACATAACTAATTTAGGTAATTATATTTGATTTTTAGGTTGCCATATGTATTTGCCATTAGACTTTACTGAGTCCACCAATTTAGATCCTTTAATAGTATTCGGAAAAGACATAAAATTCAAACAATTTATTTAAAATTTCAGGCTAATTACCAACTCGACTTTTATTAAATCAAATGCTACAATTTCTCTTTTTGCTATATAAATTATTTAGCAAACCAATCATCTTTTTACCCGACTGCCGAAGGAGGGTAATGTGTTTATCAGTCTATGTATGTATGTATGTATGTATATATGTATGTATGTATGTATGTTTGTTCCTATGTGGCGTTCTAGAGACCAAACGCGTTGGCCGATTTTGATGATTCTTACGTCAATCGATTCGTCTTAATCCTGCGAGTGTCACTGGCTACATTAAAATTGGAAAAAACGAAAATGGCGTATTTTGGGGAGAAAAAAAAAATTTTTTCTTCCAAACCAATCGTGTGGGGTATCAAAATAAAGGATTTTAAGAGGCGATTTCAAAAATATATGACACTTATATGTCTAAATGTACCTAATTCTAAAAAAAAAACTAAAAAGTTGTAAATAAAAACCGGCCAAGTGCGAGTCGGACTCGCACACGAAGGGTTCCGTACCATTATCGCAAAACACTGCAAAATAATCACGTTTGTTGTATGGGAGCCCCCCTTAATTTATTTTATTTTAATTTAATAATTATTATTTTTTGAAGAGATTATACAACTAAATATTTTGTAAATATTTCAAGCGTCTACCTGTTGCCGTTATTAATATCGAGCAAAAAACGGCAAAAATATCACGTTTGTTGTATGGGAGCCCCCCATAAATATTAATTTTATACTGTTTTTAGTATTTGTTGTTATAGCGGCAACAGGAATACATCATCTGTGAAAATTTCAACTGTCTAACTATCACGGTTCATGAGATACAGCCTGGTGACAGACAGACAGACAGACAGACAGACAGACGGACAGCGAAGTCTCAGTAATAGGGTCCCGTTTTTACCCTTTGGGTACGGAACCCTAAAAAAAGTTAATTAAAAAATCAAAAATCCCGACTGCTTGAAAAGCAAACTAAAAAGACGTAAACAAGAAGAAAATCATGCTGTGCAGTCGGAGGATACATCTGGTTATGGTCCGCCAGCTCGCGAATATGTATCCTCCGACTGCACAGCATGATTTTCTTCTTGTTTACGTCTTTTTAGTTTGCTTTTCAAGCAGTCGGGTTTTTTGATTTTTTAATTAACTTTTTTTATTATAGTAAGAATTGCTTTCAGGAATTGTTAACACATATATTCTGAAAGAAAGAACTTTCCGAGAACTTGCTTGTCTGTAGATTTTGTATTTTGTCGGGAATCTGGAGATGCTTTAAAATGTCGGGCGAATCTAGACGAATCCCGACCATCTGGCAACCCTAGGTGTATCGTCGCCCGCTCTGCCGTCCTATAGCTAGAGTCACTATCTGATAACATCATATTTTGAGTTATAGTCGAAACACAAAAAGCTGCGAAATAATTATGAACCGGCCAAGTCCGAGTCGGACTCGCGCACGAATGGTTCCGTACCATTATCGCAAAAAACGGTAAAAAAAAACTCACGTTTGTTGTATAGGAGCCCCACTTAAATATTTATTTTATTCTGTTCTTAGTATTTGTTGTTATAGCGGCAACAGAAATACATCATCTGTGAAAATTTCAACTGTCTAGCTATCACGGTTCATGAGATACAGCCTAGTGACAGACAGACAGACAGACGGACCGTGGAGTCTTAGTAATAGGGTTCCGTTTAAAAACGGTACCCTATTACTAAGACTCCACTACTCCGGGTTTTTACCCTTTGGGTATGGATCCCTAAAAATCGATGCTGTTTATCAATTATAAATCGTCTGCGAAAGTTTCCGGTGTCAAAAAATAGATCTAATTATAATTTTAAATAAATTACTTAACCTTATCAAAAATAAGTAAGTAAACAGATCGATACAGAATTTTTTGCTGATTACAGAGGTAATTAAAACTCAAAATCGGCCTTATGTCATATAATGACACTCTAGCTACAGGATTGGCAGCGCTGCGGATAGTACTCGTAACTCATTTCAGCCGTGAATGGATCCAGCGATTTTTATGCCAACCGTACCGAGGATTAGTGTAGATAAGTTTCCTTTAGTTTAATAGACTTCGTCATAACTGTTATGAGCTTAGAGTGAGGTGGTATGTTTGGCGTGTACTTGTTAGTGAATGTGTGGTGGCGGAAGTTAAATTGGCTTTGAAGATGATTGAAAATATTTTATTTGCTAAGTAGTATTGTATCAGTAAATAACTGGACCTACTTAATGTGCATAATTATAAGCTATTTTAAGATGATGCATAGATTTTTGTGAGTAAACCCTAAATCTTCTTACGACATAGTCTAATGTTGCCTTCAAACATTGGTCCCCTGCTGGTTGCCAGTCTGAATTCATCATTCCTCATTTTAGCTAAAAGACGTCTACTGCTAAACATAGTTGTCTCAAGCATCGCCACATTGAATTGTCGTGTTTTAATTCCAGGCCCTAAGTTGTTTTAGCTTTGTCTCTAGACGCATTTTTAATGCCACTATTATTGCATTTATGAGCAACTGCTGGGGCCAAAACTTTCTAGAGTGGCAACCGCGTAACGGAAGACGCAGCGTTGGAAGGCCTCCCAAGTATAAAGTGAGGGTCGCGGATAAATTTGAAAAAGAGTTACCGTGGCCCTGGCTCAAGCAACTGAAGGAACACGGGTGGGTTTTAGTCAGTAAAAGTCTGACACGCGCTGCCACTTCACACCCAGAGCGGGAGAAGTCATTGAAAGAGGTCCAAACCAAAAAATCTAAAACGCTGGTTGCGAGAACTATAGTATCGGTGAATGTTGCTTGGGGCAAGCCCATATCCAGCTGTGGAAGTTTTTCGGCTGCAATGATGATTTACCTTTCATGTACCTCTACATCTATGTCCGCCACCGAAGAAGTTTGCAACAAAAAAAACTGCATTAATAATAAGTCGTAAATTGACTTTAATGGAATCTCATCCAAGCCATTTATTACTACAAGTCCTACAAGCCTTAACGTGTGGTTTGCGGTCAACACTGATTGTAATATAATTATTGTCTTGTCAAGTGTCTGTAATTACATTTATGTACATGACTCGGTACGGCTAATTGAGTTTATAGGATGTATTGTATGTAACGTGTCATGTCGCCGAAAGCGGATAGATGCCGATGGCTTTAATCCATTTGTGATAAAGACGACAATATTCTGTTGGGGTTTTATATTATCTAGAAGTGAATAGAAAATATTTCTAATACTTTTATATTCATTATTTCATTTTATAATAGTCACAGCGAATCTTTGTGTCTCTGAAGATGGCGCCGCCAACCATTGCACAAGAAACAGTTTGTCATCGAGTATACTGCATACAGTAAGCGAGATAGGACGATGCGACAAATGTAAGCGAGTTAAAGAAACAGTAATACAATGCTATCTTCACTTTCAACACTGGCAAAAAAAATAGCTACTGCGCAGGTTCTTGCAGCCAATTCAGAGACAAAGATCTATTGTGTATATTATAATTGGTAGTTAGTTTAAACTTGGAGCCAATCCACTTAGTGAATAAAAGTTGGAATATCCCGGCAATCACGTGAAGCAGTTGTCATGAGGCTGTCATTTGATGAAATTTGACAGTTGTTACAGGCAGTTAGATGCCTGAAAATTTGACAACGCTCTTATCAAGAAGTAACGTGTTACCCAGTTACTGTGTTATAGAGTTCAGATAGGCAGTCGCTCCATATAAAATAGTGGTATGAAGCTGTATCCAGTATGACTGGAAGTCGACCCGAAGATAATTGTGTAAAGAATAAGCAGCTTGAATAATTTTTCTAGCATCATACTGTAATTCTAACTAGGGACAGGCAAACCTTAGGTAATCACTCCCATTATCCACTCTTCCTGCTTATATTCCTTTCACAGCATATCTACAATAGATACGAAAGAACTACTAGTTATCGAAATACGGTGCACGGAACAGCACTACGCTATCAAAAGTGACCGATCCGCAAGCTCCTATCGCCAGAGACAATGCACCAGGTACAAGTGGATTGTTACCGTTGAAAATCATCGATATTATTGTCCGGTATATGCAGACTAGGGAGGCGACACGGTTGGGGCACAGAATAGATAGGTAAGAAAAGGCCAGCTCCATACAACGATCGAAAATAGGTGGACTTACACGTGACGCGAACTTAATTCGATCCATAGCGTATACCGCCCCTAACGTTTACAATGCTATTGTAATTTCGGATAATTTGCGTAAACAATTGAATGTCTTGAAAAGTAACTGACAAAGTGACCCAACATTGATGTAAAATAAGTTGAGATCGAATTCAAAAGAGATTTTTTTTTTTTTTTTTTTTTTTTTTTCTGCGGGGCGTCTCACAGCTCAGTCAGAATGACTGGTAGCTGCTTAACCGGACTTTCCTACGGAGACTAAGCTATATAGCCTCCAGCTAGGCAAAAAATTACTAAACCTAAGCGACAACGCTGAGGGCTACCCCAGTTGGGGTCGGACCTCGGCTCAGGGCCGTCGCTGGGGGGACAAGCAAAAGCTGGATCTTGACAAGTGATTCTACCATCCGTTCGGAATAAGCCTACGTGGAGAAGAACGGACAAGAAACTCCATTTCATATCTAATAAATTAACTAATGCTCAGCTACGCGGGCTGGCAAGATTTTAATTGAAGGGATACGCGACGGGCCTCGGCGGCGAGGACTGACGAATCGGTTTGTATTTCTACGTTTGTATATTCTACTCCCTAGGCTCTTAAGGAGCAGAGTAGAGATCGTGAGGGGTCAGAGGTGAGCCTTAATTGGCGAAACTTGGTTAGAAACGGTGTAGGTGCGACTTAAATGCGCACCCATTGACCGTTTCTATAAACGAGGCTGTCTAGTTCCTCAGTTATATTGGGGTACCGTTTGAAGAGGTCATTGGATTGGGCTTGGGTCATATCCCCGGCTGCCTCGATCCTATTGATCTCGGCAGCCAGCGATCTGGCCTCGTCCGTCATCCAGATTTTGTACGCACTGATGATGGTATCAGATACGCAGCGTCTGGGTTTGGGCGTGGATTGAGACGGGCTCTTAGCAGCGGCAGTGGTGGGAGCCTCCTGTCGGCTTTGAGCGGGCATGGGGGCTATGGGTGCCTGAGGGGCCGGAATGGGATGATCCATCAAGCCTGGAAGCTGTTGGACGGTCTGGGGAGCCACATTTTGGTGGTTGAGCTTGCCCCATGGCGAAGCCCTCTGAGGGGCTAGCCGGGGAGGGGGTTTCGTCGAGGGAGCTTGGCGTGCTTGACGCTCAGCATGGATTTTGGCCAATCTAGGCGCAACTTTGGGGGCTTTAGGACAACCCTTGTAGTTTGCCGTGTGACCGACTTGGTCACATAGCACGCAGCTGGGAGGCTCCGTGCATTCGGCAGGGTTTTTGGGACGGGTGCACTCTTTTGTGCCGTGATCCCCTCGGCACTTAACGCACCTGGGGCAGACAAAACAATGTTTTTGGCTATGGCCATATTGTTGGCAGTTGTGACACTGACCAACGACAAAGGGACGGTAAGGTTTCTCTATGGAGAACCCTGAAAGGGAGCATAGAGTTTTGATCTTAAAAATGGGGTTATAGGACTCGGCAGGGTCGCACTCGACCATTACCATGTCGTATTCCTGTCCACCTCTTGCTTTACGCATGCGGTGGACGGCATTGACAGGGACTTTTTGTGCGGCGAGATCCGCATAAATTTCATCTACGGGGATTTCCTTCGGAATGCGCCGGATAACCACACGGGTGGGCGCTTCCGATGGGAGAGAATATGTGTGGAACTCTATCCTCATGGTTTTTAGGAGCCTGGTAAGGTTTCTGAAATCAGTAGGGGTCGGGAGAAGGATTTTAATGCCCACCTGGCAAGCGGTGGCACTAAGGAAATTGATTTTGCGTGTATCGCAAATTTTTGAAATTTCTGTCCACTTGGCCTTGTCGTGGAGGAAAATAGGAGGGCATTTCTGCTTCTTGGGAATAGCAGCAGGACTGGGGTCGCGGCTCGACATTGGGGAAGCGTCGGCCTGAGTTAGGGGACTACGGGAGCGACTCCTGGGGGCTGGGGAGCGATCTGAGCGCCTAGACCGCTGGGAAGCGGTGACAGGGGTGGGCTGCACGTCGGAGGAGGAGGTGGACGGCAGAGTTGGAGGGTTGGTCGAAGCGACCTTTTTGGGCTTGGTGGCTTTGGGGTGGGACTTGCCCTTCTTCCTCTTCCTCTTCCCCTCAGAGGTAGCTTGACAGCTTTCAGCTTTCTGAGGAGGAATCGGCGGAGGCGTCATCAGTAGTGACATAATCATCGGAATCATCTTTACCGTGATCATCACCGGACATGGGTTCGTCGACGAGTGGACTGTCAACGTTCGGGGAGGCAGGATTTTCCGAGAAATTAATCGGAAATTTGAGAGTTGGGGGTTTAGTGGGCGCAAGCGCCGAAACGGGGGCGGGCGCCGGGATGCCGATGGACATGGGCTCCGGGGCGGGTATGGGAGGAGGGGGAGGAGGGGGAGGGCATGTAGCAAGCTTATGGAGGATGAAATTAAGCCTTTGCTTATTCACGCTGACCGGACTGGGATCGTCCGACAACGCGTCCTTGACGAGCTCTATCAATGCTTCGACAGGATGCATCCTGTCTCGCTATTGATAGAGCCAGTACAAGTGAAGGAAAAGGGAGTGAGATATTCCCCGGGTGGACAGGCCCGGGGATGTGTGCAATCCTACACTCCCAGTCGGGTTAGACTGGGAGGTGAGTATCTGGTGAGCCCTAAGCTTGTTTACCTGCCACCAATCTTATTGGGTGGCAGGGCCCTAAGGTACCGGTAAACCCACCGAAGGTGGGCCACCCACCACTGTGTACCAAAAGTCTGGTACGTCGGGATAGAAAACACCCGACCGTGCCAGGTGTAAGCTGTGGGACGAAGCGGGGGTTGACTAGGCTATCTACCAAGGCCAACTGATCCCGCTCCCGACTCCAATGACTGCCGTGTCCTTATGGGACTTGGCGGGTGCTTGGGGCACACCCTCACTGGCTTGTTAGCACCGCTAGGTTTCCCGCCAGGGACCTCACAAGATGTGGATTTGAGCTGCCACTACTAGTAACCAAAGTTACTAGTAGCGACACCTTTGGAGCGGCGTGCGGAGACGCGACGGCCGCAGTGACGTCACGCAGAGGGGCGCGACGAGGCGGAGAGTGGGGGCGCCGGAGAGCGCGGTGGGGCGACGAGCAGCGAGACGTCCGCACGGAGCGACGGCTGGCGAGCTACCTTTTCAAAAGAGATTTTATTCCAAAGCAGATATTAAGAAAAATGGTTATCAAAAAAAGTCTAGTCTGTTTGGTGTATCTGCGGATATTGTGTCTCATTTTACATTTGTTTAATAAAAAAAATGCAAATATTAGTTTTTTGTTCGTGTTACAAAATATTTTGCACCAGCGTGACAAGGTCGTGTTGCTTAGGCCTAATTAATATCCGGCCGGATACCGGATAACAAGTGCCTATCCGGCTAAATACCACTTTAAAAAACAAATGTCAAATTCAGGTAATTACTTTATTATATCACTCAACAAATACAATAAATAATCACAAAATTTTCATTGTACAACTTAGAAAAATAATGAGTACTCATAATGCACTAAGAATGAATACTAATTTCATTGCATTATGAGGTAATAAGCGGTTTTGCTTGTCTTCATAAACAAGGCCAGCTTCAGAAATCGTTAGAAACGTTAGTTTTTATTTTGTATTATAAAAATACTTCAAATAACAAAAGCGCGTTTTTTAGTAAAATCAACAATCGATTCAACAAGTCAATGAAACAATTGGTAACTATCGAAGTTAGCAATTGTTTCATTGACATCAACGAAAATACTCGAATTCAACCGAGTCCGCCCGATCGTTCTTGCGCCTACGCAAGCTCGCTTCTTGCGATACACTAAAACAGCAATGTTGGCCGGATACCGGTATCTGGTATCCGGCCAAACAGCTATCCGTTTTATCTCTACGTTTCACACAAGTTCTTTTCTTTGTTTTCATAAATTATTTGAAATTCCAATGGCGTGTTTAGGCAATTGAAGTGTGTAAAAGTATGAGTGTGGTTTCACTCTTTGAATAGAGCTGATCTTCTGCACCTATCTATTCTTTGTTACGATGGTGCGCGGCGACACGGCTACGGAATGGAAGCGATTGCGTCGCTTTTGTGCGGAAAAATATTTCTAGGATTTTTATTTTTTGCGTTGAGGAGTACTGTCGTTGTAGTTTTTAGTGCTTGGAACTGTTGTTTGGTTTTCGTGTAAAATAAGCATATTAATATTTATCGTTAGCGAATATTATTATACGGTACCTTTCAGTATCATTTACAGAGAAGTTGACATACCACTACAGTATTGTACTGTAGTGGTATGTCAACTTCTCTGTTATTTATTTATTTATTAGGTTAACCAACAATTGTTTACACATATAAAAAATACATTGCGATTGACAGAAATACATTTGCAAGTGTAACAATCACTTATAGGCTAACACCGCATGTACAGTAAACGGATTAAATATACAAAATAAATATTTTTTTCAACATTTAGGTTAGTTTTGTTCTTAAGATTAGATTAGTTCTAGTATAACATTCGAATTCTCTACATGTAAAATACAGTCATAAATTCAATTCCCGAATAATAAAAGTGCCAATAAATGTAATTATTTAAAAAAAAGAATAAACGTTAATTAAAATCATCATATTTATCATCAGACCTGGTTGTCGGTGACACCGACAACCAGGTCTGTTTGCCCAACTTTGGCAAAGGCCTCCTCTATTTCTTTCCACTCGGTTGTACTTAGCGCTTTTCTAGTCCATGTTTTCCGTACTATCGTCTTTTTTCGTCTTCCCACCTTTGAAACTGCCTACCTCTTTTACTACTTCTTGGGTACCAAAACACTAACCCTCTTACAAATAAACGCGGTATAAAGTTATACCAGGTATAACAAAGGTATAACCATACATTTTCATAGGTTTATACTTGGTATAACTTTATACCGCGTTTATTTGTAAGAGGGTAATTCTTTATTCCACTTTTCGATGCCTCTTATTATATGGCCAGTCCATTTCTCAGTAAACTGAAGTGGAAATACTTAGAATATTGATAATAAAAAACTAATTTTAAATAGCAGACAAATTGATAACCAGAATCATTGAAACAATAAGCCTTCGACCAGACGTACTATCACTTATCTTATCAAAACTATGTTCCTACCTACCAATTACTGAATCGGAATGGAGAGATAACTCAAGTCAGAAATTAAAGCGAACGATTCCATTGTGCCGACGTAATTGGTAAAGCTAACTGGGTGTGAACTTTCTAGGTTCGAGCGTTCAAAGCGAGCCGAAGTGAAAGTGTCAATCATTGAGACCGAATTACGCCCATTGAAGGGTGTTGGGACTTTGCCACGAAAGAGACAACTACAGAAGGTTGGCTCAACAAGACCGAATTATACAACGAACGAAAGCATACGCAATTGTAGCTGTTGATGGCAACACAAAGCTTTTATTATTTCTAGTTTTATCTATGATAATTTGTGATCTGTTGTAAAGAACTGTCATACGTACTTCTTGTAGCAGTAGAACAGTAGTGGCATATGTGCCGTCACATAGGATATACAAAAAAAGACCTAACGTCAGACTAAATGGTAAAGGTTGTCTGTAAGAAATTGCCCTGTGCGATAAGACCACCCACTGTTCACTTGCTTTTATGTTTTTTGTCCTGTGTATATATTTTTGTGGTGTACAATAAAGAATATAATTAATAAATAAATCCTAAATCCTTCTCAAAGCAATATGAGAATATACAAAAACCCTATAACACACACCACACACTCACGCACTCACACACACACACACACACACACACATACACACACACATACATACGCACCATCCACACACACCATTTCCCAATAGTAAAAAGTTAATTAAAAAAATCAAAAATCCCGACTGCTTGAAAAGCGAACTAATAAAAAGACGTAAACATGGAGAAAATCATGCTGTGCTGTCGGAGGATACATCTTCGCGAGCTGGCTGACCAAAACCAGACGTATCCTCCGACTGCACAGCATGATTTTCTCCTTGTTTACGTCTTTTTATTAGTTCGCTTTTCAAGCAGTCGGGATTTTTGATTTTTTTAATTAACTTTTTTTATTTATAACTTTTTAGTTATTTTTTTTTCGAATCAGGTACATTTAAACATATAAGTGTTATATATTTTTGAAATCATCTCTTAATCCTTTATTTTGAAATACCACACGATAGGCTTTGAAGTAAAAAAAATTTGGGCCCCCACAAAATGGCGGCCAAGAACCGCTATTTTCCTATTTGCCAATTTTTATGTACCCAATGACACTCGCGGGGTTAATACAAATCGATTGACGTAAGAACCATCAAAATCGGCCCACGCGTTTGGTCTCTAGAACGCCACATAGGAACAAACATACATACATACATACTTACATACATACATACATAGACTGATAAACACATTACCCTCCTTCGGCAGTCGGGTAAAAATCTCTATGTATAACGATTTAATGGGGGGCCTGGAGTTCTGAAATACAGTCCTAGGCTTCGTTTAGAATCCAGATCTTTCACAAATAACGATTTTATTTTTGTCTAAATACCTGTCAATATAAACAGCAAAGATAAGGATGTAATTTGTAGAGATAAATAAACATTTTTATTATTATTAACAACCATCTGGCAGCTACTCCCAGCTAACTGTCTGGTCGGAGGATCCTCCCTATTCAATGGAGATAGGTAGTGGGACTTTACACCCTTTTCCGCAACAACAATGCAACGCTCTAAACAACTACACAGACGCTTATGCGCTTAAGCTTGTTAAACTATCACTCCCAGCTGTCATTCAGAAATCTTTGCCAGTCGTCGGATAGTCAGACTCCCGAAATTGTGTCCGTCAGTCTCACCGCGGCATACCGCGTAATGTGCCCGTTACCCGTTTACTACAATTAGTTGTGGGATTCAGATAGGCTTTAGCGCCTTTACAATGATTCTTCTTTCATTCTGGTATTCAGCTATTTGCAGTTAGACTTGAGTCCGATCCTAACAAAGTTGAAAAAGTCCTAGGTGCAAGAATGCTTGCAGTCGCTATACGTGAAGCGTGTCTATGTGTGCGTGTGTTTTCTCTAGTTGTACGGAGTCGGCCTTCTGTGTCTAATCTATTCTGTGGTGTTGAGCCTTCGACGTCCACCGAACGTTTAAGTGCGAATTTTGTTTACGCTTCGCCTTTGATCGACGGTTTTATTTGGCTGTGAATAAGTTAATGCTGTTTAATACTTCATTAGTTTATTTAAAGGTTGTGTGCGTAGAGTGATTTTTATTTTGGGACTATCTTGAGGGGCTTGCCGGGCTTTCAGTGTTCTGAGAATGTGTCTCGAGAAAAAATATTTATATCTTTACTAGTCCAAGCCAAAATCAAACCATTTATTTCAATAAGTTTTTGGGGGCCGAGTCACCCACGTCCGTAGGAGTGTACCCTCTGATTCCCTACACGTGGTCCCCGGGTGGTGCAAATCAGGTGACAATAACTGGTGGTAGGTTTCGGCCGAAGGCTTGCGACCACCCACCGGGCAAAGACGTACCGCCAAGCGGCCTAGCCGTGTTCCGGTTACGATGCTCGGTGTAGCCAACTAGAGGAGTTGGGTCGAGACAGCTGTTCTATTGCTGGCAGACCAGCCTGACGCGCGCTGTTATAGACGTATCGGGAGACTAGTCACGGAGGGTAGCGGGATCCGAGGCACGGTGCGCCGCTGGCCGACCGCAGGTAGTTGGGGGCCCAAGTAGTGTGCCAGCCACACATGAAAGGCTGCCCCGCCAACTGTCGAAAAATCCCGGAATGCATCATCGTGCTGGTTGGCGACCAGATGGGGAGGGCCCGATGGTCATTCCGGGGGGGCTCGGGCGTCCCCGCAGTCTCCGGACTAGTTCCCCATTGATGTCGTCTTTTCAGTGCGTGTCTGAAGGTTAGCAGCGTAGAACCTCGTCTCACTTCCTTCTCCTCTACTCCTTTCACTCTTATATAAAATTTTATGAAAAAGAAAAATAATACTGGAGTTAAACAGCGGCTGCACCCCCTCCCCCACAAAGTGCACCTCACCAACATTCGAGGTCTGCACTCAAATCTCTCTGCAGTCCACTTCCACCTGGAGACTGAGAAACCAGCGCTGTTTTTCCTTACGGAGACGCAGATAGCGAGTCCGTCAGACGTGTCGTACTTGTCTTACCCAGGGTTTACCCTGGAGCACAATTTTAAACCGCGCGCGGGTGTGTGTATGTACGCCCGTGACGATACTTGCTATCGGCGTCTCCGTAACCTTGAGGACTCCAGATTCTCAACGCTGTGGGCTTTAGTGGACACAGGTTTGGATAAAATTATCTACGCCTGTGTCTACCGTTCGCATAGCGGAGATCAGGAGACAACCAGGCTCACAGAGTACCTCAGTGAGGCTGCTGACGCGGCACAGCAGCGGTATCCTTCCGCCCAATTAGTGTTACTGGGGGACTTTAATGCCCACCACCAGGAGTGGCTCTTCCCATACCAGTGCACTGACCATGCTGGACGGGAGATGCGTAAGCTTTCGCTAGCGCTAAACCTCACCCAGCTGGTCCAGGGGGCAACGAGGGTACCGGACGTTGATTCGCACACGGCGAATTGCTTGGACCTTCTGCTGACAACAGATCCAGACAGATACTCTGTGTCGATAGCTTCACCTTTAGGTAGTTCTGACCACTGTCTGGTGAAGTCTGTGTCCGTCTATTCCCCGCCCGATCCCAGCCCAAGAGGCACCCGGCGGGTTTGGCGGTACAAGTCAGCAGATTGGGATGGTATGCGATCTTTCTTCGCATGCTATCCTTGGCAGCCTACTTGCTTTTCTTCGACTGATCCATCGTCTTGCGCGGACGCTGTAACGGATGTGTTGCGTCAGGGAATGGAGTACTACATTCCGTTCTCTGACGTATCAATGTCTAGCGAAGACCGGCCATGGTTTGGCGCCGAATGTAAACGCGCCGACGCGCTTAAGCATGGGGCGTACCTGGCTTGGGTCGACGCTCGATCGCGTAAGGCGGGTGACGTGGGTCAGAAGAAGAAGGCCTTCAACAGGGCTGCCAAGTCCTGCAAGATGGTGTTGTGAAGGCCTCGGTTCGACCACATTGGCCGTATAGGGACCAAACTTGCTTCTTACCCATCAGGTAGTAAAGCGTTTTGGTCTCTGGCTAAGTCGGTCGAGTCGAACTTCTGCCGTCCCTCACTACCACCACTGCTGAAACCCGACGGGTCGCCACTCCGCTGAGGAGAAGGCAAATTTATTTGCCTCTCTTTTTGCGGAATCTTCACGTCTAAATCCTGGTGCCGCGCGGCCCCCTCCTTCTTCTGATGGATGCGAGACGAGTATGTCGGAAATTCGTATCCATCAGAAGGACGTCCGTAGGGTGCTGCGCAACCTCGACGTGAACAAAGCTAGCGGCCCTGACGGAATACCAGCAATTGTTCTTAGAACCTGTGCGCCTGAACTGTCTCCGATCTTGACACGCCTATTCCGCCTTTCGTATGAGGCTGGAAAAGTGCCGAATGCTTGGAAGCAGGCTAACGTACAGCCCGTGCCCAAGAAGGGAAGTCGAGCTGACCCGGCCAACTACAGACCCATATCTGTAACCTCCATACTCTGTAAGAGTATGGAACGTGTACTTAATATTAAGCTCCTGGCATACCTAGAAGCAAACGATATCCTAAGTGACCGCCAATACGGCTTCCGCCGAAATCGGTCTACTGGGGATCTTCTAGCGTATGCCATTCACATCTGGAGTGAGGCCATTGAGAGGCACGGGGAAGCGCTTGCCGTCTCCCTAGACATCTCGAAGGCTTTTGATAGTGTCTGGCACGAAAGCCTTATTGGTAAGCTTCCTTCATTCGGTTTGCCCGGTGGTCTGTGTGATTGGATTGCAGACTTCCTGAGAGATCGGTCCATTCGAGTGGTTATCGATGGCTGCTCGTCGGACCGCTTGGATATTAATGCCGGGGTCCCTCAGGGGTCGGTGCTCTCAGCAACTTTGTTCTTGCTGCACATTAACGATCTGCTAAAACCCGGCACCTTTGGGTATGCAGACGACAGCACAGTTGCTGAGAGATACGTGTCCAACGCTCGTGCTACCGGGCCTCAGATCCAGTCTCTCCGTGAGGCCATGGTGGAGCGCTTGAACCTGTCCTTGCAGGCAGTCTCCGAATGGGGCGATGCCAATCTGGTCAGGTTTAATGCTGCTAAAACTCAGGCGTGTCTTTTTTCCGCTAAAAAGAGCCAATTTCACCCGGCTCCAACTTTCCGAAATGTTACCGTGCCAATAACTGACCATCTTGAGCTTCTTGGCGTTACGTTGACATCGACGCTCAATTTTGGCCCGTACATTGAGGCAAAGGCTCAACTGGCTGCCAAAAAGCTGGGGATCCTTGCAAAGGTGAGAAGGTACTTCACGCCAGAACAGCTGCTCAGTTTGTATCAAGCGCAAGTTCGATCATGCATGGAGTACTGTTCTCATCTCTGGGACGGATCAGCCAAATATCAGCTTGATGCACTAGAGTCGATTGAAAAGCGGGCCAAGAAGCTCATCAGCGATGAGGCACTGGTTAAGTCAAAGCTCCAGAGCCTTGAACATCGTCGCCGAGTTGCCAGCTTGTCGGTTTTTTATCGGTTACATTTCGGGGAGTGTGCGATGGAATTGCATGATCTAATTCCGCCCAGCCCGTTTCATCATCGAACTACCAGACGTACGGCGAAGCGCCATCGGTACATGGTGGACATCCCACCCATACGCACTAAACGTTTTGAGAATACTTTTATTATGCGTACAGCTAAGGAGTGGAATTCCCTGCCGGAGTCTGTGTTTCCCGATAGCTACAATCTAGGGGTCTTTAAGTCAAGAGTGAATAGGTTACTACTAGGCAAGCGTGTTCCATCGTAGACCACATCTTCGCTTACCATCAGGTGAGATAGTGGTCAAGCGCGAGCCTATTATAGATAAAAAAAAAAAAAAAAAAAAAAAAATAAGCCATCAAACGGCACTTTTGAATATAATTATTTTATTTGTAAAGAGGTGAAATTGTTATTTTATTTGTATTAGGCAATCTCTGTAAGGGTTTGTGGGAAGGCCTGACGCGTAGCTTCATGGACGCTTCAAAATATGCCGTGCCAAGCGTACTGAACTCTGTCCACTAGGCGTATTGCATGCGTACGTTTTCATTCATTGCAACAAATGCCGCTGCCGTGCCCGCCATTTTTACAAAAAAATAACACTAGCGTCCACTCGATATACGACGTATAAATTGCAGTACGGCAGGTGTCAGGAAGCGACGCGAGCGCGACGCTGCCGCTCCGTCGACAGGGTTTCATAGTTTTGTATGTAAGCAGCAACCAGGCGTATATCAAGCGTATAATGACGAATATGCGTCTATGAAGCAAATCGTCCGTGGAGAGTAGGTCTTAGCCTAGCATGTCCTACTGCTAGGCTAAGACCTACTCTCCACGGACGATTTGCTAAACTGCAACGGCTAAACAAAAAAAATCTCTGGAAGTCTGATCCTATTACGAAAATTCCTTAACTGTGTGCTATAGGCGTATTATCATCAACATCATCAGTATTTTAATGTTCCCACTGATGGGACTCAGGCCTCCTCTCTGTGAGAGGAAATGGGCCGTAATCCACCACGTGGGCTCAGTTCGGGTTGGTGAATTTTTGGTTCTATGTTCCTTCACAATTTTGAGAGCATTGGTGATGAAATAATTTACACAAAGTAAAGCGCCTGCCTGGATTCGAACCCACGACCTACAACTTGTAAGTCGCAGTCGATACCACTGAGCCACCACTGGCGTTTTATTATCAGGGAAAAAGCAAGAAATTTGTGGGATTGCCCACCAGAGCGAAGCTGCAAGAAAACACTAGATTAAATTTATAAATGGTTGTAATCACACACCTTTACAAAACAAATTAAATTCCCATCACGTTATTCAACATACATTATACAAAAAGCTGATTATTTTACCTGAATAACGGTGATTATAACAAATGGCGTTCCATTTGAACTAATGGAAAGCAATACAGAACTGAATTCTGATGAGAATCTAAAGAGTCGCTCATGGTGTGATACAGTTGTTCTACCTCACGACGACGGCAGGTTGGTCTCAGGCGATACTGAGCACACCTGAGCTTACGCACACAGAAACAATGTGCATGTGCATCTACACACATGACTAAGACCAACCCGCCGTCGTGAGATATAACAACTGTAGTAATCTATTTTCATCACTACATAGTATAAAACAAAGTCGCTTTCCGCTGTATATCTGGTAACTCCTTCTAAATTTTGTAACGGATTTTGATGCGGTTTTCACCATCAGTTAGATAATTTTTCACGGAAGGTTTATATAAACAATAAAACCAGCCAAGTGCGAGTCGGACTCGTGCACTGAGGATGCCGTACAAACCTCAGCTTAAAGGTATTATAGACCTGTATATTTGATATGAATTTCAATTTTATACCTCTACACGTTCATGAGGACAAGGGTAGTAAGTTTAAAATTATTAAAAATATTTTTATTATATGATGTAACTAAAAATTTACGGTTTTCACAATGATTCCTTTATCTGTGTTATAAGACGTTGTTTCGTACCAAATTGCAATATTCTGAGTTCACGGGAAGTACCCTGTAGGTTTTGATTCCCTTGCGATTGTCGAAACTTTGCGGTATAAACGGCTGTATCTTTTGATTGCGTTGGTTTAGTAGTTTGATTTTTTCACAGCTTTAAGGAACAGTAGACTTAAGTATTTTATATAAATTTCAGCTTGATACCTTCACGCGTTCGTGAGAAAAAGGGTCTTGACAGACAGATGGAACAAAGTGATCCTATAAAGGTTCAATTTTTTCCTTTCGAGGTACGGAACCCTAAAAATCCCCATTTTCAGCTCTTTTTTTCCTAAATTACACCCGTGCGAAGCTGTGGCGGGTCGCTAATGATTAATTAAGATAAAACCTAATACCATTCTTGCCGGATATGGAGGAGACGCTTGACCAGCAGTGAGATAACAAGAAGTAATAGAAATAACTGAAAACCACCACTTATTCTGAACAACTTTGAATATAGGGCAAATCAGCTGTTTCCTAATATAATGTCAAGTTGTACGAATAGAAACGAATGGAGCAGCAGATTTTCTTTTCGCAATTTCGATGTTATTTCCGAAGTAAAAGTTAATTTTTACAAGAATAAATAAAAACGCGATGTAATTCAAGGGAGTCGGAAAACGTGAAGCATCCCCGTTTTCTAGAAACAAATAAATGAAGATGTTAAAAAAAATTTGGATGACTGAACAACATTTAAATTTTCTCCTAATGTAAGTACCAATTTGTATTACACAAACAATTGACAGAGATACTCCTCTTCACTCAAAACCAAATCAAAATGCGGCCACAAAAATGGCACCACTCGAAACACACCCTACGAAAAAAATACCTAAATATAAATAAAAAATAAGTCATCAGTATTCAAGAGTTGTGCGAAAGCATCTTTGGGGCCGTCTTTTACAAATGCTTACAGATTATGATGGACAGATTCGTTTCATCGTGACTCAAAGAACGAAGGATTTCATCATGTACTCTCTGAGTGTTGCTTAGTTGGGTACGTGATATGTCAGGGGTTACTTTTTGAAGGTAAGTAATTTTTTTTCGCTGATGTGCTGTCGAATGTCAATTTGTACGAGTAGTCTTTATTTTTGGCATGTTGTGTGTTATAGTTGAAAGTTTTCAATTTTTGTTACAGTTTGGAAGATCTTGCATTACAAAAAATCTTTTCTGGTCTTTAATAGTAATCAATCAATTTTGTAGTCCTTGCTTCGTGTGTTGTATACCAAAACATTTGTGGAAAATCTCTTGAATCCTGCCCACGTCGTAGCCAAAAAGGCTTTCCTCATGTGTCTAAGGAATATTAAGGCGGGGTTTTATACATGTATCCGTATGAACCTAAACATGTAGACAAACACCTATGAAACGCCCCTAACGTAACCAAAAAAAATATCCAGTGGAACACACTGATGGCCGATACGTCACCCATGAAACAAATATATTTATGTGCACTCCATCAATCAATCAACTCAGATTACCTACTTTCCATTGGTCAATATGAAACCCTCACACCAATTTGTACGAAATATTCTCCAACTCTCCACATAATAATCCATAGTAAAGGTATCCATAATCTTATCATGAATACCTGAGGATTACACAAATACGGGGCTTACATGAGTTCAATTAAACTATGGTTAGTTCCGAAACAGATTGGTCGGTGCGTTAGTAATTACACAAAGAAGTGTATAAGTAGGTAGGTAGAGACCGTTAAATTGGGTTAACCGATACCTGTTTTAATGTTGGAGGAAAGTTATTTGATTGGAGTGTTTTCACACTGTATTTTGTGAATAGGAGAGGATTGGTATTGATTTGGCGATCATCCTGTGCTGAGTGTTTGATCAAACCAAGAATAGACAAGACCATTATTTTTTTAGACTGTATTGTCCTACTGCAAGTCTTCTCCAAGTCCTTCAAGGAACTCTTCTTCTGCACTTTCTCGAACCTGCTTTCGCCAGAAAGAGTTGCCGAGAAGAGCTGGTTGCATATTTCGAGGAGATGCGGGAGAAGAGTTCCTGGAAGCACTTGGAGGAAGCATAATTGAAAAATGTATAGGAGAAAATATATTGTTTGAGACACAATAGGTTGGTGACCATAGTATACTTTAAAAGGAAAACCTTGCTCTAACTTTTGTGTAAAAGAGTGCCTCGACACCGAAGAATATGAAATGAGACAACGATTTTGAGAATCTTTCTAATCACGTACTCAAAACAACCATTTTCCCACCGTTCCCCCACAATTTTAGAATCACAATCCAATAAAACTCCAACGAGTATAAAACAAGCTTAACAAAACGCTACTGTTGAACATTCAAACTCTAATAAAAATTAATCAAAACGCAGCGACGATACGACCATTTAAAAAATGCGGTATCGTACCGATTACCCGACTCATTTAAAATGATACAAGGCCCTCGACGAGCTTGCCAAATACTCAGGCTTCCTGCACTGAATGGTGGCGACCGTATTCTGGATGTTAGGTATCGGTATGCTTTATCGATGAGGGAGATATTATCGTTTCAAACAAGCGATTATTTGAAGGATATTAACTTTACATGCGTCTTATAAATAATACTACCTATATTATTATTACATACTTACGATAGAGTGGTCCACACTTGATCAAAACCGGGTAGAATGGACTGGGCAAAAAATTTACCAATAACCTAGGCATTTTGGGGAATATGCGATGGAATTGCATGATCTAATCCCGCCTAGCCCGTTTCATCATCGGACTACCAGACGTACAGCGATGCGCCATCGGTACATGGTGGATATCCCACCCATACGCACTTAACGTTTTGGGAATACTTTTAATATGCGAACAGGAATTCCCTGCCGGAGTCTGTTTCCCGATAGCTGCAATCTAGGGGTCTTTAACTGCACTATCGCCCCGTGGTAGTTCAGTATGCATGAAAATTCGCCCCGCAAAAAGGAAAGAAATATATGGGATCTAAAAGTCAAGAGTGAATAGGTTTCTTCTAGGCAAATGTGCTTCACCGTCGACCACATCATCGCTTACCACCAGGTGAGATAGTGGTCAAGCGTGAGCCTATAGACAAAAATAATAATAAACTAGCTGACACCCGCGGCTTCGCTCCCGTCAACTGGCTATCTACCTACCTACCACCTATCTATCTTACCTACCTACCCTGTCGCTACCCTACATACCCTACCCTACCTATCCACCTACCCTACCCACTCTATCCTATCTACCTACCTACTAATTTGTTAAACTATTTATTTAAATAAGAATGAATACTACAATACGAATTTAACCAACTTTTGTTTCTACCGGGCGGCGGTGATCTAATTAAATTGTAGAACACAAAAGCTGCTATTGTGACTTAACTATGATAGTTAGATATGTTCTCTGAGAATCTTTTTTGTAGGTAATAATGAGTACTTTAATCATGTAGTACATAATTTTTATGTATCATCAATAGTTTTCTCAGCGCACGCCAAATAATAAATTTTATTAGCAAAATTTTGCTACTTTGGGTTATATTAACACCAATGGCCGTTTTCACATAAGCAGATAATGATAGGATATCGTGGGACTGTTAGTTTTATCCGATGATGTCGAGACGACATTAACCGACAGGTCCTTACCTATGAAAAAGGCGTTTTGTCGTACTGGCCACTTTGATCTCAAATATCTCCTCTTTGGTTTGGAATTCCAATTTTAAATTTATTCAGCTATTTACTGCTTTTATGTTTGGAAAACCGTAATTTATTTGTTTTTTCCTCTTTTGGTTTTTTCTTTGCGCCAGTCAGTTTACAAAATGGAAAATTTGAATTATCGCGTTATTTACGAGTACGAGTTTCATCGTGGCACCAGTGCTGCAGAAACGGCTCGAAGGATTAATAATGTGTATGGTGACGGTGTCGCTAAAGAAAACACAGTGCGTTTTCGGTTCCAACGTTATCGTTCTGGAAATTTCGACCTGCAGAACAAGCCCCGTGGACGGTCGGAGACCAAAGTTGATAATGAAGAATTGAAGGCTATTGTGGAAGCGGATCCATCGCAAACCACGTCCGAGTTAGCTGCAGGCTGCGGTGTTAGTGATTAAACTGTTTTAATCCATTTGAAGCAATTTGGGAAGGTGAAAAAGCTTGAAAGGTGGATACCTCATGAATTGAGTGCTGCTGCGCTCATGAGGTACCCTCCCGAGAGAGAATTCATGAGAACCGACAAACGCGCGTCGACTGCTGCGTTACATTACTCAACCGGCAAAATAATGAAGGAATTTTAAATCGAATCATTACCTGTGATGAAAAGTGGCGAAGTTGTTAAAAACATATTTCGAATTTTTAGTTTACACATCACAATTCGAAAAAATTACCTTTCGAGAGTCACAGTTAGGTATATCTTTTTTAAAGCGGTAACGCACTGCATCCGATCCGAATCAGTGAAATTTCGGTTCCGAAGTAGCCGTAATAATTATTGTAGGGTAGGTTACGCACGACATCCAAACTTCGTCCAACCAAATTCAAAACTGTTTTCAATTCGGATAGAACTAGGAGCTCAACTCCCGGACTCGGATCGGATGTAGTGCGTAACCGTTCTTACCTATTATATTGTTCTTACTTGTTCGAGATTTTGTTTATCGCTTTAGTCTAAACAAACGTACAATAATCGTTTGGCTATTCTAACCTTCTTTACGCATGGACCATCCCCGTTCCTGGAAACATCCATCTTATAAATAAACCTTAATGATTGGAAGGATCGTCTGTAACCGATTTTCGTTGGAATTGTTGGACCAGATAAGTGTTAATGGATTGTGAAGGGTTCAGGAAGATTTCATAAATTCAATCAACGGGCCTTCAGTACGCCTACTGTTCGATTCAGTAGAATTTCTAGTGCTGATCTAATCAAGCGTCCTACTTTTTATCAGAATTAAAGGAATAGGGATGATTGGACCGTCAGTTATAGTTTATTAAAAAAAAAGATTGCGTTTTTTTTAGCTTTATCAAATCATAGATTAATAGATTTTTTGATTGTAATTATGATTTTAGTCTAGGTAGGATAGATAGATAGATAAAACATTTATTTAGTGCACACAAAAGACACAGAACAAACAAAATCACAATTAAATTAGGATATTTAGTGAATACTTATTTGGATTATAATCTATACTAATATTATAAAGAGGAAAGATTTTTTTGTTTGTTTGTTTATTTGTACCGAATATGCTCCGAAACTACTGGACCGATTTAAAAAATTCTTTCACCAATAGAAAGCTACATTATTCCTGAATGACATGCTATTTTTTAATCCTGAATATCTGTCCTGTGGGGTGGTCCAAGCGAGCAAAGCCGCGGGGAACAGCTCGTTCTAATATAAATTGCATTGGTGTTTAATTAATTACAATTACGTAACGTAACAGAGGAGGTCACTAGCCCCTGAAACACAGGTGCTGTTACCTAGCTCACGGTTCAGGGGTTCAACTTTTTGTAAATTATGAAGCCAATGAAAAAAAAAATGTATTGTATTAAATTGATAAATATAAAGCACATCAAAGTTTAGGAGTAGGGGGAGGAGGGCTTGTGACGTTACTTGTGAGTAAATAATAATTTACTAAAATGTGACGTAACACGAAATTTAAACGCACTGTATCATCGTAATTTTTTGATTGCGTGACAATAGAAAAAAAAGGTATCCAAATTTTTTTATTATTAAATTATAATTTTTTTTACCGGACGGACTAGAAAATATTTTTATAGTCATCATCCCTAGTTGGTATTCGTATCGCCATTTCAGATAACTGAAATAGATTTTTCCAGAGAATTTAGAAATTAATCGAGGCTTTTAGGTAGGTTCTTCGTTAACAGGCCCCTATTGTTTCAAAAGCTTTGATATTTTTAATGGAAAATAATATTGTTCAACCAATCTGATTTTGTATAATTCAGTGATTTCTAACATTACATAGGAGATAAAAGAGTACGCCACGGGCTACGCGAGTTCTACATGTTATTTTTTAGGCCTTTAAGCTCTAAACATTACACATTTTTATACATATAAACTTTTTTAAATAATTTGGCCTATTATTTGACTTTGTATAAAAACGCTTGTTGTAAAATTTTGGTCACCATTATTACCTAACTTTACAAGAGGTAATATTGTAGGCACAATGTACTTGGCCGTGAGTATGTCCCATCAATTTTAAGAAACAAGTTCTTGAGACGTATTTTAAAAGCTCCAGAGCCTTGAACATCGTCGCCGAGTTGCCAGCTTATCGGTTTTTATCGATTAGATTTCGGGGAGTGTGCGATGGAATTGCATGATCTAATTCCGTCCAGCCCGTTTCTTCATCGGACTACTAGACGTACGGCGATGCGCCATAGGTACATGGTGGACATCCCACCCATACGCACTAAACGTTTTGAGAATACTTTTATTATGCGTACAGCTAAGGAGTGGAATTCCCTGCCGGAGTCTGTGTTTCCCGAAAGCTACAATCTAGGGGTCTTTAAGTCAAGAGTGAATAGGTTAATTCTAGACAAGCGTGCTCCATCGTTGACCACATCATCGCTTACCATCAGGTGAGATGGTGGTCAAGCGCGAGCCTATATAAAAAAAAAAAAAAAAAAAAAGACGTCTCTGTCACTCTTAGTGACAGTTGATTTCAAAATCTCGAGTGTCATATCTATCTATGCCTAGGTACTCTTCTTATCTCGCACGGTAAATCCAGAATACTACTGCCACAGGCTTGCTAAATTTAACCGAATGCATAAATAACGAGCTTAATTGGGGGTGAAATCAAGCTGCAGTTTTGATGAACAACTCGAAATTTTAAACGGCACCCCGGTTTGTGCAGTTTCATCTGCTAACAGTATTTTTTGCTGCTGTTAATTTTATTTACGACGTCAAAGTAATACATCATGTACTATGCACCGTGTGGAAACTGCAGTATATTTTTGGTTGGACCTGGAATATATTATAATTTGAAAATATAGGTAGAGAGCAGTGGTGGCCTAGTGGTAATGGCCTCAATTTACGTGTCGTAGGTCTTGGGTTCGAACCAAGGCAGACTCTTTACTTTGTGTAAAATTATTTCATCACCACTGCTCGAAAACCGGTGAAGGAAAACATCGTGATGAAACCGGCATGTGAAACCACCAAGAACCAAAAATTCGAAGACGTGTGACATCCACCAACCCTCACTAGACCCGCCCATTACCTCTCTCATAGAGAGGAGGCCTGTGTCCAGCAGTGGGAACATAGGCTGATGATAAGCTAAAGGATACCTCTATACTCAAAAAATAATTAAAAAACCCGACTGCTTAAAAAACGAACTAAAAAGATGTAAACAAGAAGAAACTCATGATATGTTTTTTAAGCAGTCGGGTTTTTTGAATTTTTTTAATAAGCTTTTTTTATTTATTACTTTTTAGTTATTTTTTTTTAATTATTTACATTTAAACATACAAGTGTTGTATATTTTTGAAATCACCTTTTAAAATCCTTTAATTTGATACCCCACACGATGGGATAGGAAGAAAAAAAATTTTGTGCCCCACAATATGGCGCCCAAAAGCCGCCATTATTTTATTTTCCAATTTTAATGTAGCCAGTGACACTCGCAGGGTTAAGACGAATCGATTGACGTAAGGATCCTCAAAATCGGCCAACGCGTTTAGTCTCTAGAACGCCACATAGGAACAAACATACATACATACATAGACTGATAAACACATTACCCTCCTTCGGCAGTCGGGTAAAAAGACTAGTATTCAGACACCAATGATCTCATAGCACTTTTTAATATAACTCCAACTAACAAAAAGCATTCAAACAACCGAAGCTCGATTAAAAATTAAGACTGAAACCTATCAGACAACGCAATCAATCTAAGTGCTCCATTTTTAAGCCTCTCCCCGTCAGGGGTTCGTTATCAAAGAATCCCCTAGTCAATTTCATCGCGCTTATGACTTTCGACTCTTCTCATTAGATGAGAACTCTCTAACTGAATTTAACTCTTTTAAAGGGTCAGTAGCTTTGAAATTAGGGGTAGGTAATATGGTTGAAGTAGCTAAAAGCAAGCAAGAGAGTTGCTTGTGGTTGTGTATACGCTGCGTTTGCTTCACGAAGACGTGATAGTATAACGACGCGTTGACGCAGCGTTACCGTTGCTTAATCGCAGCGCAAACGTTAGATAAACGTTAACACTTATTATGAGAAGTAAGTAGATGCATAAAAAATCTCTTTGAATAGTATTTTCTTATATCACTTGTCTGTTTGCTAATAATTTCCAGGTATTGGAAGAGGTACGGTCCTGGTGATGTAATTTCTGATGACGATGGTCAGGAGCGCTAACGGCAGTCTAACATGGGTGTGAAATTAAGTTCGTATTCATAGTTTCTGGAAAACTCACTGCTATTTCTACTGAAAATGACTTTACATATTAAGACAAATTCTAATTATTTTATAATTATAAAATTATAATTATTTTATAATTATAATTATGTCATAGGTATTTCAAAAGGTATTTAATAATTATTTGTAAATTGTGATTGCGAGATTAACTATATCATTTCGTATCTAGCTGTGCGTCACCGCAGACGGGTGGAATGCGACAATGCAACAGTATGTTTTCATAGAAACTGTTATATCCGTCGAAAACCTTTAGCACTATTTATATGCGCATTCGAAATGTCACATTGCGCTTGTCTGTGGGAGCCTTTATCCAAAACGGTATCCTTCTTAACTTTAGCACTTTTTCAATTATTTGTCGCAATGTCACATCACGCTTGTCTTCAAAAACCTTTACCCCAATACCATAGCATCCTAAACTCAACTACAGTCAATCCGCTTCCGCCTTTTACTTCATTCCAGCCTTATCGTGCCCTCAAGAATCACTCAACTCGCCTTTCGGCTCGTTGACAAGCACTCGTTAAACTTGCCCAAATACCGAGGCTAAAGGGCCCCAGTTTTTTCACAAGATCTATTGCCCTAAGTCTAATGAAGTGTGGAAGGGTTGATTTTTGGGCGGGGATTATAGATTATTGATGTTTAACATTTTTAGGTCCAGGCTACGGAAGAGATAGTGGGGTGGTTTGTGTTATGCAAATACCTTGAATTCCATCATTGGCTGCTTTTAAATAAGTGGGGCAATTGGGAAGTAATTCTAATAAAATATCTGCCTGTGTTATAAACAATAAGCAAGCTTTTTATTTATTTTTATTGATAGGCTTGCGCTTGACCACATGATGGTAAGCGATGATGTGGTCGACTTTGAAGCACGCTTGCCTAGAAGAAACCTATTCACTCTTGACTTAAAACCTTCCAGGTTGTAGCTCTATCAGGAAATACAGACGCGGGCAGGGAATTCCATTCTTTAACTAGTATTCCGAAGTATGCAAATTTATCAATATTTAGACATTTTAATACAAAAAATTTTCATTCATCTTCATCTAAAACAACAATCAAGACATTCAAAATTTAGTTTTAATTTGATTAATGAAAATTACATTTTATTATTGGATCGGTCAACATTAGTTGAAAGGAATGCAATCAATTCAATAATTTGTTTACGCTTTTACTGAAAATAGTTACTTTAAGTATCTAATTGTTATAATACGAGAGGCCACGACCAAAACCATGTTTAATTATTTAACAGTCAAAAACCGTATAAAATCGTTAGACTTAGATTACCCGGCTAGGTGGTAAGTACCGGCCAGAAACGTCACAGTGTTATTTCTCTTATGTCAAAAAAAAACAATAAAAAACCGGTCAAGTGCGAGTCGAACTCGTGCGCCGTGGGTTCCGTACCTACCCATTATACCGCCATAATAAAATTGGTATCATTTTTAATTGTGGACAAGTTTTAAAGATATGAGCAAATTTAGAGTTTTGCGAAAACTTGTAAGTACCAAAACTTACCGTAATTTTCAACTTTTTTATTTTTTGCAATTTTTCCTTTATTTGTGCTGTAAGACCTTACACCAAATTTCGTGATTCTAGGTCAAAGGGAACTACCATATAGGTTTTCGGATTACCTATAGGATATAAATTTGCCCATATGTTTTTATCGTGTTGACTCAGGACCTTGATTTTTGTACACCTAATAGGAATTAAAGACCACAGTATCTGGTATAAATTTCGACTTACTAGGTCCACCCGTTCTTGAGAAAATCGGTGGTGACACAAGGACAGACGGATAAGAGAGTGATCTTATAAGGGTTCCTTTTTTACCTTTTGAGGTACGGAACCCAAAAACAGACGGTTTTATTACAATATGTCTGATATTAAAAATTTATATAGGTTTCGTGATTTTATTATGATAAAGTTCGTTTGTTATTCAGACATTTTGCGCGCCACATGTGGCCTGAGCGCATTTGCAAAAAAAATAACCAATCTGTCTCATAGGGGCCTGGTTATTTTTAGGGTTCCGTACCCGACGCGTCTAAACGGAACCCTATTGCTGTCACTCACGTGTCCTTTTGTCTGTCCGTCTGGCCGTCTGTCCGACTGTCCGTGTATCCGTAGTTTGTCACACGATTTTTACGGCCTAACGGTTGAAGCTACAGTCTTAAAATTTACACAGTATAAGCATTTTCTTGACCCAAAGCCATGCAAATTGTCAAAAAATATTTTAAGGGGGGATCTCATACAGCTTAAGAGGGGCGTGAAAAAAGTCCTTCAATTTTAGATCGATGATTTTGGGTAAGCTCTTTATTAATCATTATCTGAGAATTTGAGAGTTGCTGCAACAACACCGCAATACAATTTTATAATGATTTCTTACTATTGAAAAGTTGTCTGAATAAGTAAGGTGCAACACTATATTTGTCTGATATAATATTTTTCTACGTCTGCGCAACTGTTTTCCTCATGTCCAACAGTTTTTAGACAGAATGCTATGTTACCGATAGCATAAATTGCTCACAATTTGTTCTGAAAACTTATTTATTCTAATCAATAACCAACAACCAAACAACCAACCAACCAAAAATAATGAAAGTTCACTCGAAAAAATGATTTTCAGACGGTTTACTATGGTCTTATCTTATTCCCTCATTTTTAATTTTTATTCTCATCAATAACCAATAACCAAACAACCAACCAAACCAACCAACCAACCAAAAATAACGAATGTTCACTCGAAAAAATGATTTTCAGACGGTTTACTATTGGCTTATCTTTTTCCCTCATTTTTAATTTTGTCAAATGATCTCCTGGGTACGTGTGACGCTATTGGTATCTGCAAAATTGTCATACTGGTATCAGCATTCTGAAAAATCAGACAGATTGCTATGAAACACGTTGGTAATTTTTTTGATGTATATTTGAAAGTGCGGTAAACGGTATTTGGTAATGCGTAACGCGGCAAATTACTAAAAATACTATTTTTTAAATTTCATTGTTTTTAGCCGGTTTTAGTCATAAAACGATAAAACAAAAATCTTGGTTTTGAGTGCTCGTACTATTATTAATTTAAAGCAAATACTTACCTAACAAAATGGTAAAAAATACTTACTTGTTGTTTTGAAGAACAACGCAAAAGCAACTTTATAATGTTAGGTTATGGTTTAGATCGTAATCATCATCATTATCTTCCTGCCCTTACCCCATGTTAGGGTCAGCGCAACAGTTTTTCCGTTCTTCTCAGTCCACCTACTCGGTTACACAGCCATACACGAAAACCTTAACAGGTAGATACAGATTTAATATTCCTATAAACATTGTTTGTTGTTTGTAATAATATTCTGGTTTGTACTTGGAACTAATCTAAACAATACATTGTGTTTGTGTTAGGAGTTAGGCATCCGCAATTCAAATACTAGCAACCTTTAGGCTATTTGCATGCTGTTGTTTTCATAATGTGGTTTTCAGTTAGGAGCTCGCTTTGTTTGATTTCGTCATCCGTCTAAATTAATGGGATGATTCCTGTATTTTTGAAGAACTTTTGTTTTCTCATTTCAGTCTCATTCTGAAAAAAAATAGTGAAATCTGATGTATGTACGCGAATTAATTTGGATGCACCCATATCTTATTGACCCGGGTATGCATACATGAAGCTGTGTTATATATAAAAGTATTGCAGAATTGTATTTAGTATTGTAGTAGTTTCGCATCAACCTAATTGCAAATTTAAATAAGTGATAATTAGTGCTAATGTGTAAACTTTGATGTAACCATTTTTAATTAGTGCCAATAAATGATTATGATTATGATTATGATTGCTGTCTGCAGTTTTTACTATCAGAGAGGCATCTGTCATTCTGATAAACGTTCAAATTCAAATTGTAATGTGACAATCAATGTCAAAACCTTGGGTAATTAAAGGTTTATTTGGCAGATTGAGAACTGAGATATTATAATGCGAACATTCTTAAAAAAAACCTGCCAAGTGCGAGTCGGACTCGCACACGAAGGGTTCCGTACCATTATCGCAAAACACTGCATAAAAATCACGATTGTTGTATGGGAGCCCCCCTTAATTTATTTTATTTTAATTTATAAATTATTATTTTTTGAAGTAAATATACAACTAAACATTCTGTGAATATTTCAAGCGTCTACCTGTTGCCGTTATTAATATCTAGCAAAAAACGGCAAAAATGTCACGTTTGTTGTATGGGAGCCCCCCTTTATATTTACTTTATACTGTTTTTAGTATTTGTTGTTATAGCGGCAACAAAAATACATCATCTGTGAAAATTTCAACTGCCTGGAGACAGACGGGCAGACAGACAGACAGACAGACAGACGGATCGCGAATTCTTAGTAATAGGGTCCCGTTTTTACCCTTTGGGTACGGAACCCTAAAAACGAGAGTTGTTCGCTGATTCCCGCCACCTAAACTAAAACTACATTCCAAACACAAGTTCCACTTTAACCTCCTCCTCCTTTTTTAGGGTTCCGTACCCAAAGGATAAAAACGGGACCCTATTATTAAGTCTTCGCGATCCGTCTGTCTGCCTGTCTGTCTGTCTGTCTGTCCGTCTGTCACCAGGCTGTATCTCATGAACCGTGATAGCTAAACAGTTGTAATTTTCACAGATGATGTATTTCTGTTGCCGCTATAACAACAAATACTAAAAACAGTATAAAATTAAAATTTAAGGGGGGCTCCCATACAAAAAACGTGATATTTTTGCCGTTTTTTGCTCGGTATTAATAACGACAACAGGTAGACGCTTGAAATATTCACAGAATGATTAGTTGTATATTCTCTTCAAAAATAATAATGATTAAATTAAAATAAAATAAATTAAGGGGGCTCCCATACAACAAACGTGATTTTATTGCAGTGTTTTGCGATAATGGTACGGAACACTTCGTGTGCGAGTCCGACTCGCACTTGGTCGGTTTTTATTCCTACAATTTCAAGCAAGCAAACAAATTTCATCAACAACAAGATAAATAACAGAAATATGAAATAACTTAGCGCACTCAAATGTAGAAGCGGAAAAATTGAGGCTCGTATAGCACAGATGTGTAAAAAGTTGCCGGGTACAAATTGGTCTCATTTAGTTTTTTTAACTATCCCAACTTTACTTTAGATTATGTCAATTGATGATGCCTTCATCTCTTTTGATCACCTGTGATCACAACTGTTGATATCACCAGTTTTTAATATCAGAAGGCCATCTCATAACTGCTGACAAACGAATTTCATCGTAGAAATAAGCAATCAATATCAAAGTCTTGGCTAATTACGGGTTTATTTGACAGATTGAGGACTGAGATTCGAATGCGAAGATGCAAAAATTCTTAAAAATACGGGAATAAGCCTAAAATGGAAAACATTCCAAACAAGTCCTCAAATACAAATTCCACTTTCGCAATTCTTGCAATTTCCAAGCAAGCAAACCAATTTCATCGACAACAAGAAACATCACAGAAATACGTAAAAACTTAGCTCACACAAATGTAGAAACGGAAAAATTGAGACTCGCATAGCACAGATGTGTGAAACGTTGCCGAGGACAAATTGTTTTATCGAAAATTACTTTCTGGAACAGGAAAAGCGGATAAATTTCCATTTTTCTAATGGAACTGAATGGAACCAGTCCCTCGGAGACGGTTGGCGTTCGTTACAATTACTAGATCCGATAAACCGGTGGATTATATTAAAAACTTTCTGCAATCATGGGAAGGCTAAGTGCTGTTCTGTTTTTGGAAGTTCGACTTGGAATTAATTAAACATACTCTAGGTAACTACATACATACAGATACATTAGATTTGGGCCATGAACATGAACAGATCACCATTTAGTTGAGACATAAGTCCATGGAACGTGCCTGCGTCAAGTCGGTTCAACCTCAAGACCCTAAACAAATCGTTTCTTATAGACTCATATCACACACAGTCCAGTTTTATACTTGCAATGAGGTCCTTAGTTGCAAGTACCTAATTTATACTTCATATTAGCTTGTTTTTTCTTTATTAATACTAGGCTTGCGCTTGACCACTATCTCACCTGATGGTAAGCGATGATGTTGTCGACGATGAAGCACACTTGCCTACAAGAAACCTATTCACACTTGACTTAAAGACGCCCAGGTTGTAGCTATCGGGAAATACGCAGACTCCGGCAGGGAATTCCACCCTTTTGCTGTGCGCGTAATAAAAGTATTTCCAAAACGTTTGGTGCGTATGGGTGGGATGTCCACCATGTATCCATGACGCATCGCCGTACGTCTTGTAGTCCGATGATGGAACGAGCTAGGAAAAATCAGTTCACGCAATTCCATCGCAGACTCCCGAAATGTAACCGATAAAAAACCGACAGGCTGGCAACTCGGCGCCGATGTTCAAGGCTCTGGAGCCTAGACTCGACCAGTATTTCATTGCAGATAAGCCAATTAAATAAGATAATTAATCATTTTGACACACATTAGCAGTTTTTTAACGCTAAAAATTCATTATGGATCATTCAAGATTAGAAAAGTTGATTAGCAAGGTGTTACAGCAGAAGTCCTACTATGACGACATAAAACCTACTTGATTCCGTTGTGAGAAGGAGTCGGAGCGACAAATATTACGCTCCTTGTTTCACAACAGAATTATTGTTTGTTTTTGCATGACAACAAGGGTTGTTGACCCACCTTCATTTATTTAAATTCTTAGTTTCAAAAAAATAAAATAAAAGTAAATCTAAGGCCGACCTGAATCGATAGTGTTCCTAAAAAAACTGTTTTGAAACAGTACAAAGTGTTGTTTCTGCTTCTAGGAAAAATAAAAGGTAAAGGGCAATGACCTCTACTGAAATTCCATATGAAAACATCTATAATGAACAAAAGTTCTTTGTAACAATAGGTTTTAACGCTTGTTAGGTGTCTACACATATCTACCTAGTCTATTGTATGTATTTTAATTATTAATTTACTTTTTATTTGTTAAATCTGGTGTACAATAAAGTTATATATAAATACATAAATATCTACTTAAATATGAATTAGAGGCCGTGATAATGGCCAATTATGGTGAAAACTGAAAAAAAAGTATTGATCTAACAAAACTCGGAAAAGTCTGTCTTTACCAGATTGCCAGGAAGAAATCGTGGAATGGGATAAGGCCGCCCAATGTTTGTGTTTTTTATTTAAGTTTCCTTTTTAATGTATCTTATAGTGTACACTGTACAATCATCATCATCAGCGTTTTTCAATGTTCCCATTGCCTCCTCCACAGGCCTCCTCTCCGTGTTAGTGAACGGGTGTGAGGGAACGGGTGATAAATCACCACGCGTGCCCAATGCGGGTAGGTGGATGTCACATGTCTTTGATTTTTTTTATTCTAGGTCATGCCGGTTTCCTCAAGATGTTTTCCTTCAACGTTTTGAGAGCAGTGCTGATGAAATAATTTACACAAAGTAAAGCGCCTGCCTGGGCTCGAACCCATGACCTACAACTTTTAAGTCGCGGCCGGTACCACTAGGCCACCAATGCTGTTACAGTAAAGAATACAATAAATAAATAATATTCGTCAAAGTACGTTACGAAAGATGTGAATTCTATTTTTTTAGTTGAAAAATTACAAGATACAAAAGTTATTAATGTAGGTACGGATATTTATGCTAATAAGGATAATGCCTATATCTACTTTGTTTCCAGGTTATAAGTTTAATCAAAGTCCTTCACCGAGGCACGAAAATAAATTAATTTCCAATATTGAAATCAGGTCAAAAAGATATTAAATATAAAAACTTTCATCAAAAGCCGATAGCCTGAAGAATACCAAATTATAATTTTACGGTCATTTAGGCATTTTGGATGGAGAAAACGTCAATGGACGGACTTTTGGCCTGGTATAAGAACATTGTGCAATTTACATAAAGGTGGACAAAAGCTTGTAGATCCTTACGTACAATTTAACCGCCGACCTATTTTGTGTGGACCTATCCAAAATAGATTTCAGCAGATAGACGTCCACTGCTGGACATAGGCCTCCTCAAGTGTCACCACTTTGACCGGTCCCGTCAGACAGACAGACAGACAGACAGACAGACAGACAGACAGACAGACAGACAGACAGACAGACAGACAGACAGACAGACAGACAGACAGACAGACAGACAGACAGACAGACAGACAGACAGACAGACAGACAGACAGACAGACAGACAGACAGACAGACAGACAGACAGACAGACAGACAGACAGACAGACAGACAGACAGACAGACAGACAGACAGACAGACAGACAGACAGACAGACAGACAGACAGACAGACAGACAGACAGACAGACAGACAGACAGACAGACAGACAGACAGACAGACAGACAGACAGACAGACAGACAGACAGACAGACAGACAGACAGACAGACAGACAGACAGACAGACAGACAGACAGACAGACAGACAGACAGACAGACAGACAGACAGACAGACAGACAGACAGACAGACAGACAGACAGACAGACAGACAGACAGACAGACAGACAGACAGACAGACAGACAGACAGACAGACAGACAGACAGACAGACAGACAGACAGACAGACAGACAGACAGACAGACAGACAGACAGACAGACAGACAGACAGACAGACAGACAGACAGACAGACAGACAGACAGACAGACAGACAGACAGACAGACAGACAGACAGACAGACAGACAGACAGACAGACAGACAGACAGACAGACAGACAGACAGACAGACAGACAGACAGACAGACAGACAGACAGACAGACAGACAGACAGACAGACAGACAGACAGACAGACAGACAGACAGACAGACAGACAGACAGACAGACAGACAGACAGACAGACAGACAGACAGACAGACAGACAGACAGACAGACAGACAGACAGACAGACAGACAGACAGACAGACAGACAGACAGACAGACAGACAGACAGACAGACAGACAGACAGACAGACAGACAGACAGACAGACAGACAGACAGACAGACAGACAGACAGACAGACAGACAGACAGACAGACAGACAGACAGACAGACAGACAGACAGACAGACAGACAGACAGACAGACAGACAGACAGACAGACAGACAGACAGACAGACAGACAGACAGACAGACAGACAGACAGACAGACAGACAGACAGACAGACAGACAGACAGACAGACAGACAGACAGACAGACAGACAGACAGACAGACAGACAGACAGACAGACAGACAGACAGACAGACAGACAGACAGACAGACAGACAGACAGACAGACAGACAGACAGACAGACAGACAGACAGACAGACAGACAGACAGACAGACAGACAGACAGACAGACAGACAGACAGACAGACAGACAGACAGACAGACAGACAGACAGACAGACAGACAGACAGACAGACAGACAGACAGACAGACAGACAGACAGACAGACAGACAGACAGACAGACAGACAGACAGACAGATGTTCATCGAAAAGTTCATCTTGGAAACTATCTAAATGCAAGACGCACGGGACCGGTCAAAGTGGTGACACTTGGGGAGGCCTATGTCCAGCAGTGGACGTCTATCTGCTGAAATCTATTTTGGATAGGTCCACACAAAATAGGTCGGCGGTTAAATTGTACGTAAGGATCTACAAGCTTTTGTCCACCTTTATGTAAATTGCACAATGTTCCAAACCAAAAGCCACCAGGCCAAAAGTCCGTCCATTGACGTTTTCTCCATCCAAAATGCCTAAATGACCGTAAAATTATAATTTGGTATTCTTCAGGCTATCGGCTTTTGATGAATGTTTTTATATTTAATATCTTTTTGACCTGATTTCAATATTGGAAATTAATTTATTTTCGTGCCTCGGTGAAGGACTTTGATTATTGCGATAATGGTACGGAACCCTACGTGCGCGAGTCCGACTCGCACTTGGCCGGTTTTATTAATTACCTTTGTTTATTATTTAAGCCCTTAAATTATAGGGAGTAGTCGGCCTTACGGACCGCAACGGGCACATTATTTTTAAGAAACCAACTTCAAATGAAAGTAATAAATTGGTGAGGCCTCAATCATTTCATGTTAACACTGAAAAACGGCGATTTGTTTTGCAATACCAAATTTATGTATCCTTTGTTATTCTGTTGGAGTTTGAGTCTATAAACGCATTTTGATCGGTATTTTATTAAACAAACTGAAAGACAAGACTGTTTGAACTACGAGGTATTGGTATTAAAATTATTATTTAATATTAAAATCTCCCTTACAACAATCACTGCAGGTATACCTAATGCGATAGCGCGGTAATTAAGGATCAAGAATACGATTTAGGAAGACTTAACAACTCCTGGGTGAACTATGTCATGCATAATACTGCATGACATATCCAGGAGTAGCTCCTCCTACCTCTTATAGGTAATTCTTGTCTCTGAAGGTTCAAAACTAAAGATTATCTTTAATAGTTTAGAAAATGGGGATCTTAAGAGTACAGGGTAGATAAGAGAGCTTCTATTTTTACTGAATAAACAGAATTTCTATAACCTCTCTCTCACTTCCGACAACACCTACGGGAAATCAGAAAAGCTGAGTACTTTGCACTGACAACGTATTTAGCCAATTCCCAGTAAAAGCCGAAAGCCGAGATGTTTTAAAAACTTTCCTTACAAGAGAAACGAAGGTAATCGTAAACGATTCATGTACACAAAAGGTATTCTATTTCTTTCAGCAATTTCTTAGGCTTTATTAACAGATAAACAGCTTTTTCCTGTTTATATAACACTTGAGTCATATTACATTAATAATATGTACCTACGGAACATTGTGTTCTTGACAGGGCCTGTTATTAGTATTTTGATATCTTTTACCGGTCATAAGATTTACCTTACTAAGTATATTTTCACATAACACAACATTACGCCTATATTTCAAGCAGGGATACGCAGAGGTAACTTTAATATACCTTTCACCATGAATGTTAATTCCCTTGTTACACGGTGTAGGGAGAGCAGTGGTGGCTCAGTGGTAACGGCCCCGACGTCCAAGTTGTAGTTCGAGGGTTTGAACCTGAGCAGGTGCTTTACTTTGTGTAATTTATTTCATCACCATTGCTCTCTAAACGGTGAAGGAAAACATCGTGAGAATATCGGCATGTCTTTGAACCAAAAATTCGAAGCCATGTGATATCCACCAACCCGAACTTGGCCCACGTGGTCGATTACCGCCCATTCCGTCTCACAGAGAGGAGGCCTGCTCGCACAACAATGGACCAAATCGGAGTCCACTAAGTACACTATTAGTGTATCGTAAATTAAGTAAACTTATTATTTTTAGAAGTTTTTATTTACGACTAGTGGGCACCCGGCGATTTGCTACTGCTTGTTACGTCTATGAGCTTCGCGTAGTTGAAAGCAATAAGTTTATATCATCGGATAATTTTAAAGCTTGTTAAAAGTCGAATAGATTGTAGTCTGGTTCACTCATTGGTCTTATTATTTATTATAATACGTATAATTACAATTTGTCGATGGTACGAATCTCGAAATCTATACTAATATTATAAAGAGGTAAAGTTTGTGAATTGTGAGTTTGTGACGTTGTGGGTTTGTGTGTTTGTGACGTTGTAGGGGGTAATCTCTGGATCTACTGAACCGATTTTGAAAATTGTTTCACGAGTAGAAAGCTAGAGTATTCCTGAGTAAGCTAGTCAGTCAGTAGGCTACACTACATTTTCAAAAAAAATAGAGATCCTTATGAAAATTGCAATAATGTAAACCAAAGTTGCAAAATGTTGCATATGAAATTCATTCTTTGGCGTGCGCTGAGAAAACTATTGATGATACATAAAAAATACGTATTACAAGATAGAGTTGGGTAGGAAGGGCAGGCAGGGTAGGTAGGGTAGGCTGGGTAGGCAGAGGAGGGTAGGGTAGGTGGGTTAGGTGTGTAGAGTAGGTGGGTTAGGTGGGTAGAGTAGGTATGTCAGGTAGGGTAGGTAGTTAGGTAGGTAGCCAATGGACAGGAGCAAAGCTCCGGTGGTCAGCTAGTAGTTCATAATCTAACAGGCTTTCCAATTAACCGGTAACAGTTACAAAGCTTTATCGCAATCGGATGCACGGCATGGCAGCACACAAAATACGAAAAATACTAACAGGTATTGATTTTTATTTATTAGTATTCAGTAAATCAAAATACTAACACCATATATCCAACAACTCTGCCACTAAATAGAAAAACCGGTGCCAGTTAAATTGCTACATCGGGAAAACGTAACACCGCTTAGATCAACATAGTAACGCTTCGAGCATAAAGTACACGAGTTAATTAATTTGAGCAATATTCATACGACGCAGATGATGATAATTATCATACCACTATTTTACTTGAAATACCTCCATAACCCAGTAACTTAGAATCAGAATTAGAATCAGAATCTTTATTTGTAAACATAGGTGTTAAATGGTTTGTGAGATGTTACATTATTACGTAGATTCTCTATGTTTTGCCGGGAAGAGTACAAATATCCTTAATTTTCAATAAAAAATAACAATGAATCAGCAAAAAAAGAAAACCAAATGGGGAGAAAATTAAGGTTACGTTTAATAATGTGATACCAAATTATAAGAAAAGCCAATATTAGACTTCTATTACATATATCATACATTAGAGTTTAAAGAAACAATAGATCCAAAAATAAAAACAAATGAAATATAATTAAAACTTAGATGTCGAATAATAAAATTTCATTACAAAGATCGATGTCATATAGTAAGTTTGATGTCAATTTGTAAATTATCAATTCATTAAACAAAAAAATAATATATTTGAATGTTAGATGTCAGATCAAACAGTTAAATCATGTCAAGTGTAAAGAAAAAGAAAATGTCAGAGATAGAATCATTTATCGTCATTAAAAAAAACAAGTTACTATCAGTACACAATTGGACGTCAAAACAATATTTCAGTAATAAGATATCCCTTGGCGAGACTGGTGTCAGCCTTTCAAACTTCTGACTACCAGTAACTTTAAATGACTACAAATGGCAACTGAGACCAACGGCTTATCGTGTATTGCCTAGCTATTTAAGATTGTCACCCATCTAAAGATAGACTTCGGCAAGCGTTGCTTAACCTTGAAGATCGACTCGATGATGTAGGTACGGGATTCATACACAAAACTAAAACCTAACATTATGGTCAAAATCAACATAGCAACGCTTCAAACATAAGATATAAGGGCAAAATAATATGAGCAGTATTCATACGAATATAGAAATGAAAATAACTAACCAGGAAATCAAATTCTCCTCCGTACGAATCGTTCTGCTGAAAGATTTGCTCGTTCCCCTAATGAAACGTCGATATCCAACCGCATTCTGCTTATATGACGTAGAGCAGGGATGGCGAACCTTTATTGGTGGCATTTTTATAGAAAGAAAACATATATACGAAACAGAATAGCAATCACAGACAAGCTAGCTGTGTTTGTCTATGTTTGTGCTGTGAAAAGTGAAATTCTGCCAGCGATTTCGCCAGTTTGAATATTATCTAGGCAAGCGTGCTTCACCATCAACCACATCAGCGCTTACCATCAGGCGAGATATTGGTCAAACGCGAGCCTAACGATAAATAAATTTAAAAGATACAAACTTAGGGAACATTATCCTGGAATATAAAGTATCCTACGTCCTAATCCATGGTTATATCCGTGTGTCAAGTTTCATTCAAATCCGTTTAGCCATTCGTAAAATGTAGCAAACCGACAGACAGATAGACAAAGTTAGTATGGATAATAACAATGTGGCCATGATGTAGGCACCATCAATAATAATAATTATTTTTATATGTATTTATTATTATCATAATATTATGGAATAAAAATCTATATGCTATTAACTTAACTCTTCATTCGAAAATCGTAAAACAATAATCAATTTTAGGTTTATTTAAATGATTGTAAAAGTCATTGTAATTTCTGTTGTTACAAATTACATAATTTTTACTAATAATATATTGGCTTACCGGGATTATTTTATCACACTCCACACCATGTGTGAAGGTTTGTCATCCCTGAGGTTGAGTAAAAGAGACACAGTTGGACAAATTGTTGAGCAGCATGATTAAGTATTTTGACTGTACATTTCTAGCGATGTTAAGTGAGATAGATGGATGTAATTTGTGGTAATTGTTTTAAATAGTCTTGTGCTTAAAATTGTCGTGTAAACAGGTAAAATGTTGCCATAACAGTAAAATGTAATTAGTGAAATGTTTGTTGTTTAAATGTATTATCAAAACATCACTATTAAAGGGTACATACCATTTCAGTAAAATAATCTAAGTACTAGCAACATCAGAGACTCATATTATTTCTTAAATGTTTATGCGAATTTACTTCCTATATCAGCAAGCGTAGTATCTGAAACGGATTTCAAGTAAAGGAAGAAGCATCACTTCATATCTTTAACGCGCTTGCGTTGATTTTGTAGGCCCTGTAATCACCAATATGACAAAATAATCCTGCCGACCAACCTACACTACGCCTTACAAGATTTATTCTCCGCATATACTAAATTGACGAGACAAATTCCTTTCGCAAGTGATTTAGTAGCATTTCTGACGTAACAGCCATTTGCTTTCAGCTTTGGCATTTGTACACCTACTGTGATTTTGAACGGTTTCATAAAAAATGTTTCATAGGGAATTAAAATGGATGAGTCTTCATTGCATACCACATGGTGGTCCCGACTGTTATTTATAGAACTTTGACACCCTTTATAGTAGGTAGTCAGAAGCTGACACTAGACTCCACCATGACACCAGTCGTAGTAGTTATATATTAAGTCCTAGGGGTGCACCGAGCGGAGGAGGCGGAACGCTTGAAGGAGACGCAACGGGGGTGTCTCCGTTGCGTCTCTCATGCCCCTAGCCACCGCAGGAGAAAGTTACAGTGGCAACTGAAGGAACAGGGGTGGGTTTTAGTCAGTAAAAGTCTGACATGCCCTCCACTTCACCCAGGGCGGGAGAAGTCATTGGATGATTTCCCAAAACAAAAAATGGGGTGCACCGACCGAACGCTTAGTACCTTTTAGTAATTCTTTTTGACGAATGACCGAATGAAGATATAGATAAATTTATATCTGAAGAACTTCATTCGAATCTATTTCAAAGATGGCTCTGACAGATTAATCGATTACGTTGTCACATACGAATACGACTCGATTTCAAAACGATCAATCTTCGGGGGTAATAGTGTAATATTCCTTTTAGGCCATTGTGTTTGATCAATGAAAACCTAACTCACTGAGGGCTGAGACAAAGAACTTAGGTTTATTGGTGACAGTTTAATTGATAGTCTAGAAATGTAATTTTAATCGAGGTTTGTGTGATAGTAATTGATTACTTTAGGTTACGAATAAAATATCCATTATTTTTAACCGACTTCAAAAAAATTCTCAATTCGTCGCCATCTCTTTTTTTTTTGTTTGTTCCGCGATTACTCAAGGACGCCTAAACCGATTTAAAAATTCTTTTTTTGTTTAAAACGGTTTACTTCCCAGGTGGTCTCATGGTCATCAGGTCAGGATCTGATGATGGGATCCTGGAGAAATCGAGGGAGCTCCTCAAATATTATAAGCATAAATATAGTGATTTTGGTATATTGATCAACAATGCAATCATCTGCACTCTGAAAGTATCATTTGGTGAAGGGAAACTGATGAAGAAGACCATAGATGACCACTGGAACTCCTTAATGCTAAGTATGTCACGGGTATAAGATATCTCGAATAGTTAACCGACTATGATGAAGCAAATACTTATAAATAAATAGTACTGATGAAAATGGTACCATCGAACGGATCTGATGATAAAGCCGGAAGGTAGGCACTGGAACTCTAAACATTGTTAATAGTAGTTTTGTTTTGGAAGTCGGTTTGATTTTTTTGTTTATTTTTTTTTAAATTACTCTACACTCGTGACAATTTCTTCGGCCAATTTCGATGTAGATTATTAGCTTTTTACCGTGGCTTCGCTCTCATAGATCTCACAAGAACCATGCATGTTTCCCGACTCAAAATTGAGATTTCTACCAGCTAACTTTAGAGTGATAAGGAGAGTTTACAATAGAAAGAAGAAAAGTAGTCCAGTATACAATTTTAGAATAATATAAAATGAATAAAATAAATCATAAATATACATACCTACATAGGTACGAATATATATATAATGCATATGTACCTAGGTATATACATAAGCTAATATTAAGTAATTCTGAATGAAAATTATCCTTGATTTTCCTCTTAAAGACAATCAGAGAAGGGATGTCGCGGAGGGAATGTGGGAGAGAATTTCAGAGACGCACTGCAGTATCAGAGAAGGAACCATCATAGCAGCTGGAAGTGTAACGTGTAGTTATTGGTTTAGACAACTTTAAATGTGACCCATTTATTGACGTAATTCAATTTATTTACTATAGCTACCTACTTCAAAGTACCATCCCAATTAACACAAACATTTTCCCAAATTCACATCGTTATACAGAAAATTTCTCCACACTTGCGGCACATCTCCACATCAAAACACACACTGTTATCATGACGTCATTAGACGTTGCTACTGAGGCGGAGACGAAACTTGGGCGCCATGTTTTCCGAGCAAGTTGACGGTCCATCAACTCCCTCGTATATGAATACCCGGGTAACCGCTGTTTTATGAGCGAGCAACTTTTTGACGCCAGACGACGACTTTGCGGGTAGATATGGAAAGTCTTTTTTGATGGGCAGAGGTAGTTTGGGATGCCTATTTTACCTTCGTTCTTTATCTAGTTTTTTGGATAAAGTAATCAGTGTGTCGACTCTTTATTCTTATAGAATGGATCGTAGTTTTAGAGTTGACCAGAATTGTATAATTTGAAAAAAGCGACGGTATAAGGGGATGGCACAAAAGGGACTTTAATATTTTTTTGAGCAAGCGAAGAAAATTATTAAGGTCACGTTTGTTTAAATTATGTACCTACATCGATTTCCAAATGCAAAAGTCGTAGTTGATTCTTTAATAAAAACAATTATTGTAAGTATTCTTGCAACATTTCACCCAGTTTCCGGAAAATTAAAATGATAAATATTGCAAAAAATATCAAATAACTAATGTTTTTTTATTAATGAATATTCTGAACATAAATTGGTTAAAATTTATTTTCAACAGCTAATCGCATCACTTGTCTTGCGTCTTATTTGTGACGCGTCAATAACTCATTTCCAAAAACCATCCGGTTTCTAGAAAGTAAGGCACTACGAAAGGCAATAAATTCAAAAGAAAATTAAACGTAAAAGAAAGAAACGCCTATCGGAAAAGCACTTCCCTAGCAACACTCGTAATCTACAACCCGATTGACACCTCTAACTCTGAACAAGAAACTCGCCACAGACGATATTTATCCCGCACGAGAGCCACTCTAGTCTCCATCGATACTATCGATTATCGATACGGTCTGTTGACACTCGATAGCGGTCTTTTCATTAGTTCTTTGTTATTTTGACAAGTTCGAAACTTGCGAACAACTTGTGAACTCGATTCGAATAACTTTTCGATGATTATTTTTGGTCGGTGTTTTTTTGTCTAAAAGATAGAGGGAAAATCATTTCTAGTTAATTTTGTAAGGGATAAGATTTACAAGTTTATTACTTCGCTTTTAGTTTGATACTGATAGAACAAGTTTTTAAAGCGAGTTTGGTTTGGATTTTATTACAATTTTAGACTTGCGCTAAGAATGTTTGTAAGGACCTATTTACGAAAGGCCAAGGTTACTTGCTTTATTTCTTGGTCTAGATTATTACTAGAATATGCCAGTCGAAAATATCGATCTTTTCAGTAAAAAAATACTAAATTTATAATCAAGATAGTTTTTAGGGTTCCGTACCCAAAGGGTAAAAACGGGACCCTATTACTAAGACTTCGCAATCCGTCTGTCTGTCTGTCCGTCTGTCACGGCTGTATCTCATGAACCGTGATAGCTAGACAGTTAAAATTTTCACAGATGATGTATTTCTGTTGCCGCTATAACAACAAATACTAAAAACAATATAAAATAAATATTTAAGAGGGGCTCTCATACAACAAACGTGATATTTTTGCCGTTTTTTGCTCGATATTAATAACGGCAACAGGTAGACACTTGAAATATTCACAGAATGTTTAGTTGTATATTCACTTCAAAAAATAATAATTATTAAATTAAAATAAAATAAATTAAGGGGGTTCCCATACAACAAATGTGATCTTTTTGCAGTGTTTTGCGATAATGGTACGGAACCCTTCGTGTGCGAGTCCGACTCGCACTTGGCCGGTTTTTTTTTGTGCTTTCACATCCCTCTTTTCGATTTGTATAATTATTTAAACGATGTTACATTCGCCAATTTGTACCTCTTTTCTTGTATCTCAACAATCATTTTAATATCAAGAAACCGGTCAAGTGGGAGTCAAACTCATGCGCCGAGGGTTCCGTACTTACCCATTATACCGCCACAATCAAATTGGTATCATTTTTATTGGTGGCTAAGTTTAAGTGTTTGTGTGTGTGTGCTGTAATGGTTGAGTTGCCAACATGTGGCAGTACAGGGCGTGGATGATAGAAAATCATGAGCTAGGAATACAATTGTTATTTTTACCTAAGAAGATAAATAATAATAAAAAAAACTTTCTTATTTTACTACTCAATTTTTTTTTTGGCATTTTTTTTTATTAGTGCTGTAATACTTTACTTTTTGCCAAATTTCGTCATTCTAGGTTAACGGGAACTATACTACTAATATAGGTTTTCGACACAAAATCTATAAGGTACTTCCGGTTTGCCTAATTAATAACTTAATTTAATAATTTTGGTTAAAAGCAAGGTCTTATAGTACAAGTAAAGGGAAAACGCCGAAAAAAAAAAATATGTAAATTTGGATACTTACAAGTTTTCGCAAAAATCTAAATATGTTATCTTTTTATCGTGTTGACTCAGGACCTTGATTTTTATACGCTTAAAGGGACTATAAACTTCAGTATCTGGTATAAATTTCAACTTGCTAGGTTCACCCGTTCCTGACAAAATCGGTGGTGATACACGGACAGACAGACGAATAAGAAAGTGATCCTATAAAGGTTCCTTTTTTAACTTTTGAGATACGGAACCCTAAAAACAACACGAAAAAAAAACTTTACATTACACAGATAACACACATTTGACTGTTGTAATTGTAGGTTTTCCGTTTGTTGCTTTTTTAATCATTCATAATAATAATAATATTGATACTGACTTAATAATAATAATTTAATTAATGTTTTTATTTTTCTGCAACTGTTTGTTTTTTTTTATTGTATGAAATTTTTCTGACATCTTGAATATTTTTTTTTTGTTATTCGAAATTTTTGTTTTTGTATACCAAATAATTTAATATTTTATTTTCATGTAACTTCTTACTTTTCTTTCTTTTTATGCATGCCGTTTTTAATATTTTATTTACCTGAAAATAATGAACTTTTTAACTAAATATGATATGAATTGTTAGCGCACGTCGTATTAGTTCTGTAGAATTCATACATATTCTGTCGAAAACGTCGTTGGTTGTACATTTGTGACACTGTTTTGTTTAAATTTTTATTTTACTGTAATGTGTAACCGTTTGTTTTTGCTAATAAATAAAATAAAAAATAACGTCTCACCCGAATTTCGCTATCCATGTTTAAGTACCAAGTAACATAGAACGAGGCTATTGCGATCTACAGGTGTACTAATCCAGACTCATTGCCCAAGCTGGGCATCGAATCCAGGACCTCAGGCTTAGCAGTAGCGCAAGCACTGGCTCCGGGCCACTACTCGCTACTATAAAACTTTTATGGCTCAATTTGCCGTAGTCTACATTATCGGGCCCGACACGAAGCATTGTGGCTTTTTCGTCACGTTTTTATACACTTCCTGTTTATTCCGAAACGAAGTTGAATTCGCCTCATTCGTTAGTACTTTTTTATTTTTATTTTCTGTTTTTATGACGCAATGTAATGTTGTATTAACGACTTGCTCCGGATTGAATGGGAAACTGAAAATAGTGTTTGTTGTTTCAGTTGTTGGTCGTACTTCTCTTTTCAATTTAATAGTGTAATTACAATGTAAAAAGATTGTTACTCATTGACTGTAGTTTAAAATGTGTTACAGACCGTAAAAAACTAAATAAAAATGTTGTAGAGATGTTTAAAAACTTATTGTTTTTTTTTATTTATAACTTTTTAATTAACATTTTTATTTTTGAATTAGGCACATTTAAACATATAAGTGTCATATATTTTTTAAATCATCTCTTAAAACCTTTTATTTTGATACCCAACACGATGGGTTTGGAAGAAAAATGTGCCTCCACAATATGGCGTCCGAAATCCGCCATTTTTCTATTTTCTTATTTTAATGTGGCCAGTGACACTAGGCGCAGAATTTGATCAAAGATTTTTTTTTGTTTTATTTGTATAACATGGTGTAAATTTGAAAAGTTATGTCTAAAATGGACAGAAACACGACAATTGCAACAAAAACCGCTGAGCGCATTTTAATGAAATCGACACCATCTCAAAGATAATTTAATCGACTACATTTTGATCTGAGCCTTTTTTTTTAAAGTTATAGAATAATAAGGCAAGTACATAAAACTACAAAATTATGGGTCACGCGGGTGTGAAACGAGTTCGTGTTTTATTCCCTCAAGGTCGTTGGCGACTGTCGTCGTCTTAAGACGAACCAATTGATGTAATAGTCATCAAAATCGGCTTACGCAGTCGGTTTCTAGAACCTTTTTAATTAACTTTTTGTTTATTTTTTTATTCTTTCATACAAACCTTGTCATGACAATTACAAACGCAACAAAAAACAGATTTATCCAATAAGTACGTACAGCCGTTCAAAAGTGATGCGCGTAATAGATTCGGCAACTGATTTTTATTCATACAAATCCCTTTAAATACTACACGTCAAATCGTATCTGCTACTGGACTACTGGAGCAACAATGAAAATTGCCATCGCTTCTGTTTCAACATAAGTTTTTTTTGTTCGTAGCGATAAGGTGTGTCCACTACATGTATTGTTTTACAGGTTGTTGATAAGTTCAGCGTCACCTGTGCTCACTGATTACATTAACCTACTTTTTCTTACACCACTAGGCATGTTTACCGGTAACGTTTTTTTATTTTATTGGGAATACCCACAGCTAATCGGTTGTTGTTTTTATGGTCCACACTGACTATTTAGGCTCATGACGTCGTGTAACAGTTGATGTAGTTCTGTCAACACATCTAAATACAATCTGGTGTTATGTCTGCCCAGAATTCAGTCAGGGAAGGTTTGCCTGAAATCTACATTTGTGACTTTAAGCAGAGATGTAAGTAAGGGCCGATTTCACCAATGAAAATAATCGCGATTAGTTCAACTAAACTCAGTTTATGCAAATACAGCTTTCTGATTGGTGGTTTCTCAGCGGTCCCAACCAATCTGAGAAGAATCAAGTTGAACTAATCGCGATTAGTTACATTGGTGAAATCAGCCCTATAGTAGATGCCTAGTAGTGTATGTCTAGTCTTGTCAATCCATCGGCAGGGCCAATCAAAATGCAGTTGTAACCTGCTTCCTCAAATCTCAGCCAGTCTATACTACTATAGCCTTTTGTTGAGATTTCTAAGAATAACGACCTTTCTAAGTTCTTTTGAAGAAAACTTGTTTCTCACCAACGGACACGATCGCCATGATAGCGTAAAAATCCCTCGATGTCAATAAATAACAAGCTCTACTGTTATTTTTATTGAGTCGAGGTGGAGTAAAAGACTTTGAATATAGAGGTTACTTGAGTTGTTGCATCCTAATATTTACAATGATAACTTTCCTGATTCCTCAAGCTCAAAAAAATAACTGTCAGAAAAAAAGTCACTTACCAAGCTTAAGTTCACCCAGCTTCGGAGCAAAAGTTGAAGCTTTTTCCAATATTACTTATTTGATTCATCAAGCTAACTTTGAAGCATTTCTCACCCTTTCCTCCCCAAGCAAGTCCATTGCTCAAGGGTTGTTACATAACTCTGTTCCCTAAGGGTCTGCACTTACGTGAGACGTCAAATAAAATATTGGTGGGTGTGACTTTGTGCGTTTAATATTTTTGTATTGAGTTGTAAAAAAAGAAAGGTTCAATTGAATACGACTATATTACACATTGGAAAACCGTTTAAACCCAGAATCATTAAAACCTCTATTTGTAGCACGTGGTATTTTAGTTTCTGCCTTTTGGGGCACTCTTTTGGGACAGAGGTGTTCATCATCATCAACCTTTTTATGTTCCCACTGCTGGGACACAGGCCTCCTCTCTGTGAGAGGGAATGGGCCGTAATCCACCCCGCGGACCCAGTGCGGGTTGGTGGATGTCACATGTCTTTGAATTATTGGTTCTAGGGCATGCCGGTTTCCTCACGATGTTTTCTTTCACAATTTTGAGACCAATGGTGATGAAATAATTTACACAAAGTAAAGCGCCTGCCTGGGTTCGAACCCCCGACATACGAAACGGAAGTCGCGGCCGTTACAACTGGCCCACCACTGCTTCAAAGTGGTGTTAGATCATGCAAAATGTAGAAAATAAATCTGTCTACGTATGTGCTGTGGACCACGCGTCAGAAAGTTCACTCGGATCCCGAGCTGTCCTTGCGTAGTACAAAGTTTCAATAGACAACGATGCCAACTGTTACTGGTGGGTTCTGTGCAAAATCAGTTTTTCGTTGACAGCTGACAGATAATATAATGATATAGATAAACAATCAGATACCGTTAGTTTCAGTTTCAAAACAGTCACCCAACGCTTTCTGTACATCCATTAGAGGTCCTTTACCAAAAAAGCCATTTCTTTTATCTTTTAGAGTGATTCAATATATTTATTCTGTCAGCCATTTCCACGATGACTCTTGTAAAACTAATATTAAAATGCAAAATGTCGTCCCGGAGTATTCTTCAAAAGTTAAACTGTGTTCCAACGGCAAACTTAATCATAAGAAAAACTAACAAGAGTTGAAAAAGCTGTTTATATTTGTAATCAGAAAAAATGTTTACGGGATAGTGAAGAAAGATAAGTTATGTGACTTGTGTTTTAATGAAGCTATGAGGATAAACTAAGCCTCGTTTCGTAACTACGTATTTTGTATGTCCGCAAAAATCGAAGGCTTTTCAAAACTAGAAGCGACTTCCATAATTTAAATACACGCAGTTAGCATGAAATTGTAATACCCAAATTCAAATTAACGAAAACTAGCAAGTCTTTTCTTATAAACAGTATACGCTTTTATAACAAGTTGCCAAAGTCAGTTATAGATTTGACGGATAGAAAGTTCAAAAACTACATCAAACGTGTCCTTATTAAAAAAGCATATTATAAAATCAAGGACTACGTTGAAGATAAAAATTTTAGCTCCTTCTGCGCATGCGGCTTCCCTGGTAACTCATAAACGGCACAAATATGTGGATATACGGCTAACTATTCTCAATCACATTTTTTCTTTTTATCCTTCTTTTAATTAGACTTTTTACAATGATTTCAATAATCGTTATAGCCCTTTGCTAAGAATAGTTACAGCACTGATAGCAAAATTTGTGCCACATATTTTTTTTTACCTTTGTATAGATTCTTTTACCGATTGTTTTGTGAATGTGTAAACATTGTAGGCCTTCTAGATTTCTAGAAGCTTGTTAACATTTGTTAACTCTTATCTCGTAGAGGCAATCTTTTTTTTTTTGTTTCTTACGGCTTATTGTCGGGCCTACGTTGTCCCCCCATATCTAAGCACTGATGTTGTTACATGGAAATATTGTCAAAACAAACCAATTTATTTTAAAAGAGTAACCGTGGACTTTCTTGCCGGTTCTTCTCCATAGGAAATGACCAACCCGAAACGTGCACCTTTTGTCGACGTTTTATAAGTGCCCATGTAGGCCTATGTGAAATAAAAAACATTTGATTTTGATTTTGAACTTGTACTAGTGCGTTAAGCTGAATCCGGTAAAAGGCTAGGCAGATTGATTGTTTTTTTTTTTTTTAGGTAAGCGTGCTTCACCGTAGACCGCATCATCGCTTAACATCAGGCGAGATAGTGGTCAAACGCGAGCCTATAGATTATAAAAAAAAAAATAAAAAAAATTGTAATAGGTAATTTTTGAGGAGCTTGTGGCTAAATAATAACAGCCGCACGGGTCGAACTTCAAGGTTAAGCAACGCTTGACGAGGTCGGTCCGTAGATGGGTGACCATTTCAACATACCGAGTTTCCTCCGTGCCTCGGAAAGCACGTTAAGCCGTTGGTCGCGGCTGTCATTTGAAGATCTTTGACAGTCGTTACGGGTAGTCAGAAGCCTGAGATCTGACACCAGTCTTGCCAAGGGGTATCGTGTTACCCAGTTACTGGGTTGTGGAGGTCAGATAGGCAGTCGCTCCATGTAAAACACTACTACTCAGCTGAATCCGGTAAGACTGGAAGCCGACCCCAACAATAATTGGGAAAAAGGCTAGGCAGATGATGATGACTAGTGCATTAAAGTACTGCATCATTGCTTGCTCATTGACATTGTACTGCCCTTACGAGTTGGGTCTCTAATTGATCAAAGGTTTGTACACCTTATTAGATCCTTTGGATCTTGTTTACACAAGATCTAACAGAACAATTTGAGTGTAATTGTTTTATCATCATCATTATTGCATCTGAAAGACGCCCACTGCTGGGCATAGTCCTCACCCTACTTCATCTGATTCTGTGCCTCTTGCATCCAGTAGATTCCCGCGACTTCGATCAGATCATCAGACTACCTTGTGGGGCCTTCCAACACTCCGTCTTCTGTTAAGCGGCGATCGCTTACTTTGCAAACTATCGGCCCCACCAGGCATCCGAACAATCTGTGAGCAATATGGTCTGCCTAAGGCCAAATGACCAAGGTTACCAAAATAAACTATAGAACTGCCAAAAGTAAGTAAGTTTGGCAGTTCTTCAGGCTATTTCGGTATTGATGGCACGTGTAACTGAAATAATTTTGTTAAGGCACGAAGTTTCAGCACAAATTTATAAAATAAATTATTCAGAAGCATTTTGATCAGCTTCAGAAGAACTCGTGTAACATTCCGTCTTAGGCCTTTGTCGAACGAGACTTCAGACAATTTTATGATCTTGTTTGCATTATAAATTACTGAGGATTAAATACCTTTCTTCCTCAAATAATATTTCATCGTGTTTAGCTTAAATTTTAATGTATCTGGTTGTTACTTGGCTATACGTACATGTAGATTACTTCTAGGCAAGCGTGCTTCACTGTCAACAACAGTCAGTCGAGAGCGTAGTAATAATAATAAATAAAAGATTGATATAAATATTAACCTACGATTATATAATACGAAGTCTAATAACAATATTTTTATTTTATTTTATTACTAGCTGCCGCCCGCGAAGTATTAGTACTTCACCCAATATCTTTATAAATTATAGCTTATGTGTTAAACTGATGTGCAAGCTATATTTCTGTAAAGTTTCACCAAAATCCGTTCCGTAGATTTTGCGTGAAAGAGTAACAAACATACATTCTTCCATCCTCACAAACTTTCACGTTTATAATAGTAAGTAGGATTAATAGTCTGTACCTTTGTTAAGCAACCACTCCTTAACGGTTGAACAGATTTGGATGATATTTGAAATACCGGTAGAACATGCCCTGGATTGCAAACATAGAATAGTTTTTATTTTTTTATTATTTATTATTTATTTATTGCAATTACTCTCTGCACTCACAGTTTGACCCAACACGAGAGTCAATAATTATAGAATTACATAAGAGGAACAATATAAATAATTTAAAATTCACACAGACGACACAGGTAAATCAATTAAAATAACATTAATACAAACCATAATTCAATAAATAATAATTCAACTATTCCATAAAAAATAATTCAACAATTCAATAATAAAAAATCAAACATAACTTAAATTTAGTAATAATTCAATAATAGATATAGATAAAGATATTGCGTTTGACCACTATCTCGCCCGATGGTAAGCGATGATGTGGTCTACAGTGAAGCACGCTTGCCTAGAAGGTTACTTAGGTAACTATTTTTACCCGACTGCCGAAGGAGGGTAATGTGTTTATCAGTCTATGTATGTATGTAAGTATGTATGTATGTATGTAAGTATGTATGTACGTATGTATGTATGTAAGTATGTATGTATGTATGTATGTTTGTTCCTATGTGGCGTTCCAGAGACCAAACGCGTTGGCCGATTTTGATGATTCAGACGTCAATCGATTTGTCTTAACTCAGCGAGTGTCACTGGCTACATTAAAATTGGAAAATAGAAAAATGGCGGATTTTGGGCGCCATATTGTGGGAGACAATTTTTTTTTTATTTCCAAACCCATCGTGTGCGGTATCAAAATAAAGGGTTTTAACAGGTGATTTCAAAAATATATAACACTTATATGTTTAAATGTACCGAAATCTTAAAAAAAATAACTAAAAAGTTATAAATAAAAAAAGTTAATTCAAAAAATCAATAAACCCGACTGCTTAAAAAGCGAACTAAAAAGAAGTTAACAAGAAGAATATCATGCTGTGCAGTTGGAGGATACATCTGGTTTTGGTCAGCCAGCTCGCGAATACGTATCCTCCGACTGCACAGCATGATTTTCTTCTTGTTAACTTCTTTTTAGTTCGCTTTTTAAGCAGTCGGGTTTTTAGATTTTTTGAATTAACTTTTTTTTTATCCATGTAGTAAGTTCTTGAACTAGTTAATTTTCGACTATTACGCGAACGAATCCACTAACAAAGCCACTCAATATAAAAACGAATTTGGTAGAAATACAACTGAGATTGAATAAAATATGGAATGAGAAATAACATTTTATCTGTGCCAATATGTATATTACAATACAAACTGCGACAAAACACCATAAATATACCTAATTACATCCACATACATGACTTAAAAACACACAACCCAACACAACCGACATCAACCTTACTTAAGCATAAAGAAAATAATTGGCTAACTTTACCAATATACATTCATTTCTCAATCGATTTCACCGAATATTATTCGTTTATTTGTTTGCCAATGGATAATGGCTGGAGTTGGACCATTCCGAATCAACTATTCACATTTAGGGGCAGCTGAAAACAAGCCTATACAAAATGATGGATAGTTATCGTGTTTATGTTAAAGTTTTATTATGAAAATTATGATGTTTTTGATTTTGTGGGGAGGCTGGGAGATAGTAATGTTTCTATTTGATTTTTGTTAAAACGGTTAATAGAAAATGATATACATAGCTGAAATATATATTTTTGTTGGGGGAAGCTTCATTACAAAGTCAAGCTAACAAGCTCAGTTGTTAAAAGTAGCCACTATCACCCATGAAAAGCATTGGTATACCAAGTTTTTTTTAGTCCGTTTCCAATCTTGTAGAAACATTGAAAATTAATTTGTGAGACTGGAAGAAAACAGTAGTAGCCTAGAGTTAACAGCCGCCACTTGCGAGTTTTAGGTTCTGGGTTTTACCCAGATTGGCACTTTAATTTGTGTAAATTATTTTATCACCAATTCACTCAAAACGGTGTCCTGCAACTAAAAAGAAACAGTGCTGACGTCAATTTTGTTCATAGGTACTCTAGTCAAACACGCACGCCGGTTGTGAATATTAGTGGGAATAATATTGGCTAATTATGTTTATGTTACATCAAACCTATAAATTACAATTGCGAATGTTTATCCATTATTACAAAAAGTTACTTTACTACATAAATAAGAGTAGATTGTATTACTAGGTTTTAGCCGTACTGTCAATAAATAAAACATCCAATTTTCACAGCATATTTGCATATGAAAGCCACTTAACATACTTAAATCACCACAAATTATTTACCTATAGCAAAATAAGCAAACATATTAAGCGCCGAAACACATTAATGAAATTCAATTTGAAGAGTAAACAAATAAAGTTGGAACTAAAATAAAAGTAAATTAAAGTGTTAATCGGATTTATGTACTAGTAATTAATGTGCCTGCGACATTATTAATTAAGACCCTGGTTTAGTTCGGATATATACGTGTGGGTTTTGAAATAGCAATTAAGGGTCAGCTTATATTAAATTAGGGATACGACGTGATGTGACCTTAATTTAGAAATAGTATATTTATTTTCGTGAGGAAACCTGTCTTTATTTTCTGCCAAGGAAATAAATTCGTATGGTCGTGATATATTTTAGAGTCCTAATGAACAAAACAGAGTGCAGTGGTGGCCTAGTGGTATCGGCCGCGACTTATACCACCACTGCTCTCAAACCGGTGAAGGAAAACATCGTGCGGAAACCGGCAATTCCTAAAACCAAAAAATCGATTACAAATTGATTCCGCGTGGTGGATTACGGCCCATTCCCACTCACAGAGAGGATGTATGTGTCCCAGCAGTGGGGACATTAAAAAGGCTGATGATGATGAATGAAGAAAGCCAATGCAATGAATATTAATTATAGAAAATTAAATTAATTAATTATATTTGATATTATAGAATTAATTATATTACGAATTGCTTGTAGAACGGATGGTCGATTGGGCCGAAAACTTCTGGCGTGGCAACCGCGTACCGGCAGACGCAGCGTTGGAAGGCCTCCCACTAGGTGGACCGATGACTTGGTTAAGGCGGTGGGAATCTACTGGATACAAGACGCCCGGGACCGGTCAAAGAAGATCGACTAAAATGATGATGATGACGAATTGCTGGCATCAAGAATCACTCAATTGACCAGAATATTAATTAAAGGCAAATCTCTGACATTTCAAAAATACCCATTGACAATCAAAGTACTTGAGATCTTGTACGATATAAGCAGGTGCAAAAGCCGCTATATAAACAATGCAGATTAAAGTTCAGCAGCTCCGTTCTATTACATTATATTCCTAGCGGTATGCCGCGATCAACAAAGCGAGAAATATCATAACACAAAATGTAACACTATCCACTCATTTTGTTGCTGGACACACGTCAAAACAGGTTACAACAACTTGAACCAAACACTGTCCATACTTTGAAGTAAGTCTTCAATAAATAAGTTTTATTTGCCGCCACTCGGGGCGCCACCTCGGGAAATGCAACCGGGAACAGTGTGGCGGCAACTTCTCAATAAGTATTGATTGAGCGTGATAACTTAGTAGGAACTTGAGCACTGACTGGACACTGCTTTCCGTCATAATTTTGTGAGAAAATATTGAAGAAGTCAACTTTGTAGTTTATGTGATCGACCATGGCATTTTATAGGAGTTTTTACTCAGTTTAATTTGTAGCAATGTAAAGTCGAGATCACATTAGTTTTTAAGATGGATTTTCTTCAATATATGTATATACTGCCGGCTTTATAGATTTTATAGTGTAATTCCATGTCCAAGCCCATTTCAGAGTCCATAGAAGCTTTGATTCTATAATATGCTATAGAATAATTAATCAAAGTAACTCTTAACTATTGCTTTTAATCCAACAACACTAAACAAATATGCATGAAGACTTCAACAAGACACACAAAAGTATGCGGCGCAATTACAACAATAATAACTCCATTGGAAACCCCAAAATTCTTGCTATACAAAAGCCAACAAATCAAGTACAGTTTAAGATTTACAACCACTATCTCGAAACCTATAAACTTTTCAAACTACCAGCCTAGAAAGATATTAAACTGGAATCTAGCGAACTAATCTAATACACAGAGCGAAGATATTTCAAGTGAAACTCTTACCCCTTGCTCAAGTTGTTCAAGATCAAGAATTCTCTTATCAACACATAGATTAAACGGATTAAACTTCACCGATTGCGAGCTATCGAACTGAAATGGTATTGTTATCGAATGTGTATCGAAATCTAATATCGATATACACGCCGATATGGAATCGAAATTGAAAGGGTAATGGTAGCTGGGAATTTAAAAGGAGAGAACTGTTGTTGTTTAATAAAATATTGGGGAGTATTCGGTGTTGATTATATTGTGGTAAAGTTATGGTAAAGGGAAGGCGCTGGATGCGAGACGAACGGGATTGGTCAATGTGGCGACGCCTGGGGGAGGCCTATGTCCAGCAGTGGACGTCTTTCGCCTGAAATGATGATGATGATGATAGTTATGGATATGTTTATAGGAAGACATGATGTTATCACACTTGATATTTTGTGTTTTTATTAACTTGAAGGTGTTTCTTGAAATTGCAGACGTCAAAATCTACCTGTGCTTCTTAATGATACGAGTAATTATTGTAAATAACCTTTTTCTACATACTTGCGTATTGAGTTATGTCCCAGCTAAAATAAGAATGCTAGTTACAGGCTAAGTCTTGTTACGAATTACTGACATAACGTCTATTATCGCCACTCGTACACACACAACCGTTATACTTTTGAAGGTTATCGCTACTTATCGCATTGTTTTCAAAATTTCGATGACAACAAAAACCTTTTTCTTCGGTACTTAAGTGACACACACACCATACACACAAACATGTGGCTTCAATGATTGAAAGATCTCGCAGACAGAAGCTACAAGACGATGCAACAAGGGTTGTCTGAGTGTACTTTCAGAAATTACTCGTAGAATAATTATCATTATAAAAATTCGCCGCATCTTAGTCGCATTGTCAGTTTGTAACGTTGCGTTTGTCTGAGAGAACCATGTGCCATACTGAAAGCAAACCAGTTGCGTCCTTCTTTATTTCGAAAAAAAGAAAACTCTTTTTTGGCTATTACACCTGTGATGGAACATTCCAATGTTTTGCTGTCCATGATGATTCTTATCTATCTACTGTATGCCAGTAAGTGAATGAGAATTTTCCATTAGACTTACTATTTCTTATAAACATTTGTGTTCAGCTGCTTCGGAACAATAGCGTCGGATAAGGGGCTTAATTCAAAGAGATTTTAACACTTCAATGCTACTGTGATTAATCGTCATGTAAGGTTCGAATTTTGACCGAGTTTAAATTATTTTAGGGGCCATTTTTTACCGTTCTATGTAATAGATAAAACAATTTAGTATATTTTTTTAAGAAAACGCCTAGGTACTTAAGCGTTAATTTTATCTCGTAAAAACACCCGAAGAGATAAAAATAGCCTGAGTGGTCAGGTTTGCAAATGCAAATTAAAAATATAGAAAAGAAATATCTATTCTTTTCTATATTTTTAAACGGCCAGCAAAGCCAGAACCGACTATTCTGCCATTGTCGAAAGTAAAATTGGAAATAAAAAATAGGCATTAATAAAAAAATCTAATCAAATCAAACAACATATAATCAATTCAAACCAAATTAAATCTAGTCAAATAATTGGTTTAATCTAACAAAAACATACATTGCTTTACAGTCGATGCCCGATTAACACCCCGTTATTCAAATGAGGTCTAACACCTAATTACCGGCTTCGATAGCCGTTTACTTGAGATGGTAATTATATTGACCCATTTGTAATTCATGATACGGGTTCAGTATAATACACAGAGCAAGGAATAGCCGCGCTGGCAGCATCATTTTTTTGTTAATATGACACAGTGGCACAGTTTCACCTGATGATAAGCGGTGATGTGATCGATGTTGAAGTACGCTTACCTAGAAATAATCTTTTTCTTCGTGACCTAAAGAACCCTCGGTTGTAGGTTTGAGGAAACACAGACTGCGGCAGGAAATTCCACTCCTTAGCTGTACTCACAATGAAAGTATTCCCAAAACGTTTAGACATTTTACTGGAGACGTCACTATCGTGCAACGTAACTGAGCACAAGTTTCAGCTGACACAGCTACAGGTATGCTTGTCACGGCCAAATGAAAAACAGTAAAAAAATATTTTATATTTTATTTTACTATTTTATGAAATAAAAGTCAATAATTCATCATAATTAGGCATTTATTTAAAAAGAAAAACAATTAAAAATAGTTACTAATCTAAGAGAGTATTTACTCTTAAAACAGGATTTGTTTTCAAAAGGATAATCATGAGGAGCCTGAATCAATCAGAATCACTGTCTCCGACTTCACAGGTGATTTGGTCCGTTACATCTTCGTCGTCGGAACTGTCACAATTCAGTGTTTTCGTGAGAAGCATACTAACGCTCAATATAATTATAATCTTCCCCTTATAGTTTGAAGTTCCCATCTGTAAAATTATACCCATAGATAAAAAAATAGAATACTTGGTAGGTCTGGATATTACTATAATGATGATTATAAGGTTAATGTTAAAAACAAGTACAACACACGTAGGGCTAGAGAGAACAAACTGGTTCAAACAAAGATAACAAATTATTATTGTAAGAGAACATCTAAGTATTTGGTACCTAAAGTGTTTAACAAAATAGATTTATTAAGAGAAAATGTAAAAATTAGTAAAGGAGCAATTAAGACAAAATTAAAAAACACATTTTACAGGATAGCAAACAGAACTAAATATGTACATAAGATTAAATATAAGTAGTTGATTTGTAAGTAAAATGGTGCATTGTGATGTAAAAGAGCGCCTCTCGCCATCAAACGTAAAAGTTTGGCGAGTTTAGAATTACGTAACACCTCTGTATTAAAATTTCATTAAATAAATAAAATAAAAGTACTATAAAAAATATGAGGTACGTTGGGGGGATTTTTTAAAGACAAAGACAAAGACAAAGACAAAGACAAAGACAAAGACAAAGACAAAGACAAAGACAAAGACAAAGACAAAGACAAAGACAAAGACAAAGACAAAGACAAAGACAAAGACAAAGACAAAGACAAAGACAAAGACAAAGACAAAGACAAAGACAAAGACAAAGACAAAGACAAAGACAAAGACAAAGACAAAGACAAAGACAAAGACAAAGACAAAGACAAAGACAAAGACAAAGACAAAGACAAAGACAAAGACAAAGACAAAGACAAAGACAAAGACAAAGACAAAGACAAAGACAAAGACAAAGACAAAGACAAAGACAAAGACAAAGACAAAGACAAAGACAAAGACAAAGACAAAGACAAAGACAAAGACAAAGACAAAGACAAAGACAAAGACAAAGACAAAGACAAAGACAAAGACAAAGACAAAGACAAAGACAAAGACAAAGACAAAGACAAAGACAAAGACAAAGACAAAGACAAAGACAAAGACAAAGACAAAGACAAAGACAAAGACAAAGACAAAGACAAAGACAAAGACAAAGACAAAGACAAAGACAAAGACAAAGACAAAGACAAAGACAAAGACAAAGACAAAGACAAAGACAAAGACAAAGACAAAGACAAAGACAAAGACAAAGACAAAGACAAAGACAAAGACAAAGACAAAGACAAAGACAAAGACAAAGACAAAGACAAAGACAAAGACAAAGACAAAGACAAAGACAAAGACAAAGACAAAGACAAAGACAAAGACAAAGACAAAGACAAAGACAAAGACAAAGACAAAGACAAAGACAAAGACAAAGACAAAGACAAAGACAAAGACAAAGACAAAGACAAAGACAAAGACAAAGACAAAGACAAAGACAAAGACAAAGACAAAGACAAAGACAAAGACAAAGACAAAGACAAAGACAAAGACAAAGACAAAGACAAAGACAAAGACAAAGACAAAGACAAAGACAAAGACAAAGACAAAGACAAAGACAAAGACAAAGACAAAGACAAAGACAAAGACAAAGACAAAGACAAAGACAAAGACAAAGACAAAGACAAAGACAAAGACAAAGACAAAGACAAAGACAAAGACAAAGACAAAGACAAAGACAAAGACAAAGACAAAGACAAAGACAAAGACAAAGACAAAGACAAAGACAAAGACAAAGACAAAGACAAAGACAAAGACAAAGACAAAGACAAAGACAAAGACAAAGACAAAGACAAAGGCAAAGGCAAAGGCAAAGACAAAGGCAAAGGCACAGGCAAAGACAAAGATATTTTATTTCAACTAGGCCACCAAGCGGCACTTTTGAACGTTACATTAAAATGATTCTACCGTGCATTTGAAAGGAAAGGAAAGGAAAGTAGCTTGTTATGGAGAAGAATGCACAAGAAACTCCATACTTACTCTTTTAAAAAAAAAAAAGTTTTTTTACAATATTTAGAAACATACATTATTAAATTCATACATGTGAGGACAATGCACCCAGAATAGCACTACCCACTATACCACCTACAGACATAAAGTATTAGAAGTACTCACACATGTACTGCGCAGTTATATAATAGATACATAGAAAAAAATTAACATCCGAAGCAGTCAAGTTATGACCAATCCCAACTGACGGCGTCCGTTCACGAACATGACGCATGAATTGGCACCACCCAGCTCAACCATCATGAAGGGAACCGGATGATCCAACACACGCGCCACCATCAGAGAGACATTTGAGAGAGCATGACACACTCAACGGCCAGGGCACACACAAGTCAACGAACGACGCATAGGTACAATAAATGGTAGATTTACAGTTGGGTACATAGTACTCACACACGTGCTGTGCAGTTATACAATACTAAGGAAATTGAGTTTATACAATGCAAATATTAATAATTCATACAGTCTTCAGCAGGTCCAACAATACCTCAAAACAATAATGTTCTGCAAATCACTTGTTATTGCGCCCTAGTGGTTGTGGATTGTGGAGCAGGACTAGCATTGAGCCAAGCATTTTTATCAGTGATGTAATCCCCCAACTTATAATATGCCATCCTACATAGTGTGCGTTTTATACAGGTTTTAAACTTCGTCTCATTCAGTTCAAGAATGTGGGGAGGAATTTTATTGTAACATTTTGTACAGTACCCCATGAAACATGAGGCTACTTTAGCCAGTCTGAAACCTGGTTGAACTAATTGGTCCCTATTTCTAGTAACGTAATTATGTCTGTCGCAGTTTTTACTAAAAAGATGTAATTTTTTTCTCACGTACATGATGTTTTCATAAATATATTGACAAGGAACCGTCATGATGTTAATGTCCTTAAACAGTTCCCTTAGAGAATCGCGCCGGCGAAGATTATATATTGCTCTGACGGCTCGTTTTTGCAGAATAAAAATTGACTCCATGTCTGCAGCCCTTCCCCATAGTAGGATACCGTAAGACATTATACTATGAAAATAACTAAAATAGACTAGTCTCGCGGTATCCACATCGGCTAACCTACGAATCTTTGCAACAGCATACGCTGCCGAACTCAGCCGCCCTGCAAGGGATACCAAATGGGGTCCCCATTGCAACCTTGAGTCCAGCGTGATCCCCAGGAAAACCGTTTTATCGACGAATTCTAGCTTCTCTTTGTTTAATATAATGTCACAATCAGTACTTTTGACATTCGGCAAGGAAAATTTTACGCACTTGGTTTTATTACCATTTAAAACTAAATTATTGGCAGTGAACCAATCCTGAACCTGCCGAAGCGCGTTATTTACGTCGTCAACCCGACAAGTACGTCTATTTATTTTAAAAATTAAAGATGTGTCATCAGAAAATAACACCATGTTTAGTTTGTTTTCCAATAAACGGGGTAAATCGTTTATGTATATTAAAAATAAGAAAGGACCTAAAATTGAGCCCTGGGGTACCCCCATTTTTACTTTTAACCCCGACGAATTCACACCGTTTATCTGAACTAATTGCTGTCTATCATTCAAATAAGATTTAACCAAACTTAACGCTGCTTGACCTAGCCCGTAATGCTCAAGTTTCAGAAGTAATGTTTCATGATTAACGCAATCAAACGCCTTCGACAGGTCGCAGAAGATACCTATGGTATCTTGCGACTCTTCCCACGCATTAAAGATGTGTTTCAATAGGGTGACACCAGCGTCTATTGTACAACGTCCTCTGGTGAAACCATACTGTTTATCATGCAAGATGTTATTCGTATTAAAATGAATGAGCATTTGATTTAGCATTATCTTCTCAAATACCTTGCTGAAAACCGGCAACACGGATACTGGTCTATAATTATTTGTGTCTTTACTGTCCCCAGATTTAAAAAGTGGTATAACTTTACTATATTTCATTAGATCCGGAAAAACTCCTTGATCCACACACAAATTGAAAATCAAAGCCAAGTATGGCGCTATAGTCTGAATAATGGAGGTACAAGCTTTGATGGACATTCCCCACAGATCTTCAGTCGGTTTAACCTTGATTTGCTTAAAAGTTTTTATTACTGTTATGGGATTTATATGTGAAAAGTTAAATACATTCGGGCAGGCTGAAACGTTCGCGTTTAATAATCCAAAAGCAATCGAGGGCGAAGAATTTAAGGTTTCAGTCGTTTTAATTGGGATGTTGGTAAAGAAATTTACAAATTCTTGCGCAAGTTTTTTGTTATCTCTAATAAGTCCGTGTGTGGTCTCAAGCGTGTAATCAGTATTATTTCTTTTATTCCTATTCGTTTCATTATTTATAATTTTCCAAACCGTCTTGATTTTATTTTGTGCTAATTTAACCTTATTGCTAATGTACAAGGCCTTAGCTGCCTTGCATGTATTTTTAAAAATTCTTGAGTAAGTAGCAACATACTTATTAAAACTTTCAGTGCTAATACAAGGCTTAAGGCCATATAGCTCGTAAAGTCTTTCCCTACTTTTCCTAAGTCCTGTAGTCGCCCAGTCACTGAATAAAAACTTAGGGCATATAGTTTTAGTTTTCTTCTTAAAAGTGTTATTGAACTCATTTTGAACCACTGAGAAAACTTTATCATACAAAATATTACCATTATTCACTGTGAGGTCCTGATCGCTTAACTTACAGATTAAAGTACTGTTAAATTTATTATATATTGATTTTTAATCATGTTTCTACTTCCTTAGAGTCTACATTTTATGCCCACAAAAAAGTGCCGCCGTTTATTGATGGCTATACAAATAGAAAATCTGAAGGAAACGTAATAAAATATACTTCAGTATATAAAGGGTCTTTCAACAAGGACAAGTCGATGTTAAAATTGAATAAAACAAGATTTGTGTGAGATATTAACGAAATTTATTTTGTATTTAAAAGGCCCATTTATGCCATTATGGATGGAATATGACATCGTTCAAATGTCCGCCGCAGCTTCGTATGGAGGCACGAATCCGAGAGGTAAAATTTTTAATGACTCTATCTCACCTGATGGTAAACGATGATGTGGTCGGCGGTGTAACACGCTTGCCTAGAAGTAACCTATTCACTCTTGACTTAAAGACTCCGAGTAAACCATTGACATAGAGAACTGGATTGGCCGTTCCCTGACTGACTGCCAACTGAATGTGTGAGAGAGGCAAAGCCGTTTCGTTCGGCCAGTTTATCTTTGTCTATAATTCTGTTGAGCAATAAACTGAGTATTACCGAAACTAATTTATAATTCTGTCAGCGATGGCGTTTGTCGCAATGCCTAAATATATTGTATTGATCACTTGAAATTTCGATAGCGCTTGGCAATCCCATAATTTTTAGACATTTTATATGTCGCCATCGCAACGTTTTCGTTGGTAAAATGTCACTTTGTCTACCGCCCCAGTTCTCTACTTCTAACTGCCTATGGAGTAAAGCGTGACACTCAAATACTTTGTATGGAAAGTTTTGGCAATACCGTCTCTAGTATTATCTACAAAGGCAGCTCTATACTCTATGGTACAGTATAACTGCGTCACTAGTTTCATTTACGAAGCCATTGATTTGCTTCGAGTTATGAGGCACAGTTCTAAACAAGGTTTATTGTACGGCCAATTTTTCAGTATTCTAATTGGTCCGTCTGACAACTGTCACCGGCTGCCAGTGTCATCTTCGTCAATACAACCATCACAAAAGATATATTGGACACACTTTCGCATCTTTTTCTACAAATTTGTAAATTTTTTGACAGAAACACGACTGTCTTCTATGTCTAAATGTCTATGGAGTGTACTGCGACACTCAATAGGTTTTTAGAGATTAGTTTGACAATGCTGTCTCGAGTAATACTACGATGCACATTATTTTTTATATTTATTTCATTTGTCTAGAAATTGTCCCTCTAAATGTATGCGTGTATTTTCTCTCATTTTTTTTCTTTTATTTAGTAGTGTCCACAAAGGCATCTCGTTGCTCTATGGTACGATATAACTGCGCTACTAGTTTCATTTACGAAGCCATTGATTTGCTTCGAGTTATGAGGCACGGTTCTAAATAAGGTTTATTGGGTGTTCATGGCTGTTTTATGGCTGAATTTGAGTCAATGGATGGTTTATGTGGCTGTAGAGGATGATTGGTAACGTGCGGTACATACAAGGATAGATTTTAGCTATGCTAAATTTTCTTCGGTTATAAGAAATTAAGTAATTGATGATTACGACTACATTTGTAACTATTTAAACAGGTACAAAAATATTATGAAAAGGTACAATATTGTTTGTTTATTTTTCCAATCTGAAAATACTGTAAGGATTATGAAGATTATTTTATTGATGAATTAATTATACTACCGCTGAAACGCATAGGCTACTTTAATCCCGGAAAATAGACCGTTCCTATGAGAAAGGCCGTGGCAGCAAAACCGCCGAAAAAGCCAGATTTCCATTATTTACAGACATGTAGCAGACATTTGAGTATTTCGCCAAGAGCAATTGAGCATGCTAAGTCAACTAGAAATGGCTCAAGCAAAAAGAGACCAATATCCAAAAATGGTTAAAATCGGACTATGTATGAGGATGATGAACCCAAGAGTGAACTTTAGTTAAATTTTCCACTAAAACATAATATACGCAACATTACGACAGACAAACTCCACGTAGCGTCTGTTACCTTGTAACATTGATAATTATACTGAACTCAACTCCAGGTTTCCAAGTTGTTCGCAGACTGCAATTAGTAACCTGCCTTAGGGTATGTTTCCAACAGAGGTTTGCGAGGATGCGTGTGTACCAAGGGATATGTGCGATACCAACAAATAGGATTACTTCATTCATCTAGCCTCACACACACATCACAGTTCTGGTGGTGGATAGCGGGGCGAGGTTCTGCACAGTCCAGGGTCAAAAGTGCAGATGCACTCCCCCAAAGCTTTTATAGAAGTAGGTCAATGGTCCACATATAGTTTAATCTATACTTTAGATTTTTTATATCAAATAAGTGTAACTTTTCTACTTCAAAACAATTTTTTGGCACTTTATACTTCGGGAGAGTACGACTATACTTTTGACCGTTTACTGTACACAAAACAAGTGACTCGAGAAATATCTGTTCTATGCGTTTCTTGCATCTTTTGTAAAAAATTGCCGCCACTAAGCCAAAAGTCCGCCATGCTTCCTCACACCGCTCAGCTTTCTCTCATATCTTTGGTAGAGAAGCACCCTTATACATAGTACCTACATGTACATATATCACTGTATGAAGCTACATGGTAAAGACCCTGACTATAATCTATATTGTTTCTAGGAAGTCTGCCAACTTCATGTTTGTAGCTTAAATTACACTACGTTCTAAAAGAAACTGTAAGTATGTCAGAGTTCAATGACTTTACATAACAAATTCTTAATATCGAAATGAAATAATATAAATATTCGAATCTTTAAATTAAGAATCAAAATGAAGGAAGTATATACATATTAAAAAATAATATAAGTTTTTATTCTATTAAAATGCAACATGGCTTAATAAATGATTAAACTCGATAAACAATAAAAAATACAATCAACCAGCTTACCGAATGTATCTCCTCTATCAAAAACATCATTCATACTTTTTATTCTGTATATTTTAGGATTAATTATCCCGAAAACAAAAACATAATCTTTTCAGACACCTGGCTTTAAAAAACACGTCAGCGCAAGCAGGGTTAATAGGCTTAGCGCCGCGACAAGTGTGAATGTTTGCGGATTTTTTACTACTTTTTGCAAAAAATTCCTCACTGGATAAAAGCCATCTGTGCTGATGATCTTTAGTCTGTTGTGAACTGATTCTCATACAAGATGGTGCGAAGTACTAAAGTTAAATTATTTTTTCTCGTCCTAACTTTAAGTTGGGTAAATACACAGGAATATATTGAAAGTAAGTAGTTGTGTATGTTTACTGAATGTTCCTTTTAAATAAAGGTTTTTGTTTAAAAAAAAATATGTAAATCACAACAGCAAAGGACTTAGAAGCCATGACATAACATCAGGCCTGCATTCCTCAAAGAGTTAGAGGCAGTCTACACGGTGCGTTGCTTTGCGTCATTGCAACGCAAATATTTTGTTGCATTGCCGGCCACACATTACTGTGCACTATGTGCGTATATAAAACGACGCGGCGAAAGCGCTACGTCGACGCGGCGAAAGCGCTACGTCGACGCAACGCTGACGCCACGCGCCGTGTGGACTAGCTCTTAGGCAGAGGTGCACCTTTAGTAAACCCACATATCGCCATCAGTTATGTTTAGGTACCATGTGTTATGTAATAGGATGCCTATTACGAATAACCAGGCATAAGTCTAGACTCCTACCTTTTACTGAGTAATTCTGGATGGACAAACCCAATAACATTATGCCCGACAAAGGAATTGAACCCAGCACCACATATTCCGCAGTAGCGCTTGTACTAGGTTAACGATGCAGTATCAGTAGAAGCAGCATCAGATAATTAATTTTAAAATTTCCAGTATAGGGAAGAAAATATTTTTTTTATAAACTAAAGTTTTAATTAAGTACACATTTTGATTTATTTCAACCACTTTCTTCAATTTCAGATCTCCATGATTCAAAAGTTGTAACACATTTCAAAGAAATACCAAAATCATTCGAAGTCCAAGGTTTCGATGCAAGCACACAATTTCAGAAATATTTCGAACGAATTCAAGAAGTGGCGATGCAATCAAACCTCGCCGTCTTATACAAGATTAAAGTAGAGATACTGAACCCAAATGAGAAACACCATTCGAAGAAGCTTATAGTAAAGAAAGGGAAATCGAAGAAATACAACATACCTCTGAAGAAGAAAAGTATGAAGCTGTCAAACTTTGAAGTATGGCTGAGGAAGATGGCGGAGCAATCCGGTTTCAACAAAAAAGGTCACGCGCAGAACTACGAGAATTATGATTCACCAACAACAGAAGGACAAAAGGTGATAATTACGACAAAACAAGTACAGTTCAAATATAAACCAATTGTTTCTAGAAATAAGATGAATTATACGAAACGCGTGAAGCCTGTTAGGAGTCGAACTATTACTTTAGGTTAATAGGTTATGTTAAGTTGAACAATTATGCTAGGTTTTGTAAGTTATTAAACTTTTTTATGTCTTAAACTATGTTTAATTTAAATTTCCTTATTCTATAATTGTTTTCTATCAATATAAATAGAATGCAAAATAAACTTTTACAGTTCAAACTTATTATATCAATGTTCTCTTTACTTATTAGTCCTTCAATTCTGAGCATTGTATCTACTAAACTGCCGAGCAATGAAAAAGTTCCATCCACAAAATGCCGACAAACACCTTAATATCTCCTAAGACATAGAATCTAGTTTCATAAATTAAAAAGTATAATGAAATCTATTTTATCTACACTCACAACGTAATGTTCCAAATACGAATTCAAAAAATATTGTATAAACACGTACTTTATATTCGTGGATAGGTAAAATTTAAAAAAAAAAAACCATTACAGTTCAACATTTTCCTTCGATTTTCAAACAACTGCATCATAAAATAACTTTTTAATTTTTATAGCACACTTTTACTTTTTAATTTTCTGGCGCGTATGGGCTGTAGTAAAGAAGTTTCATTGTCTGTGGATGCGCACGCTGCGCAATGAGAATCTAAATTGCCCGCCATGCCAAATATTTTTCCCTTTCCACTTTTTTTTTATTTCAACTGTATGAGTGAAGATAAAGTAGTGTATGCAACGGCATATAATTAGGTATTAAAACACTCGCGTAATATTATTATCAAATTCGGCTTCGCCTCATTTGATAAACCTACGCTCGTGTTTTAATAACCCCTATTATATGGCCATTGCATAAACTACTATTATTATGCAAACTTAAACTCTTTTAAATACTGGTCTTTTTGAAGCCATGGATAAAAAAAGTAGAAAAACAAAATTTTGGGGATTGAAAATTTCGGAATACATTTGCTTCGTTTTTAGGGTTCCGAAGTCAACAAGGAACCCTTATAGTTTCGCTCTGTCCGTCTGTCCGTCCGCAGCTTAGCTCAGAGAATCTAAGTACTAGAAAGCTATAATTTGGCATGTATATACATATTAATAATTCCGACAAAGTGGTAACATAAAATCATGAAAAATATTTTTTTTCTGGTACCTCCCATAGACGTAAAGTGGGGATGTATTTTTTTTTCTCATCTATCCCATGGTGTGGGGTATCGTTGGATACGCCATTTAAAAATATTATGGATTTGTTAAAACCTTTTTTCAATTCAGAGATTCGTTTGCGTAAAATTAAGCTTTTAGTTGCAAATTTATGTTAGAGTCAAGTGTCCCCTCCCCCTGCCAGAATGAAAATGCCAAAATTTTCTAAGTTGCTCTTGGCTATGTGAAAAAATTCACGGCTGTAGTAAATATAACGAAATTAAAGGAAAATTATCACGGATAAGTAGGCTTTACAAGTTTACGAGTAATAGTCGACCAACTTATAAAATGTACTTCGAACAGTAAAAATTTTGTACAAATGCCATTGAAAAATTACTTAAATAACGTTGTTAGCTGTGTAAAACAGAGTAAATATATGCTTACGAACCATGTAAAAATATACAAAAATAAAATCATAACAGGCTTTACAAGTTTACGAGTAATAGTCGACCAACTTATAAAATATACTTGGCACAGTACAATTTTTGTACAAATGTCATTGAAAAATTACTTATATAACGTTGTTAGCTGTGTAAAACAGATAGTAAATATATGCTTATGAACCATGTAAAAATATACAAAAATGAAATCGTAACATCCTTAATAATAATGATTTCTAAATTAATAATGTTTAAGCTCGAATAACGCATTGGAGTGGCTGGAGTCGTTGGCAGTACCAGTCCGTAGTTCATACGGCGCATGCGCGCGGTAGAGTCTATTTTGTGTTAGTGCAGAATTATTTTCGACGCTTTGTAATTAAAACTTAAAAGTAAAGTCAAATTAGATTCGATTTCCAAGCAAATTACTTATTTTCTTTTGTCGATATCCTTCTATAAAGTCAATATTCGACCCGACTTCATCACTAATTGAGTAGCGTAAAACTTTCCAGAATGAAATAGTGAATACCTCAGATTAGAGGAGAATACATACAATTTTTTTCTAATTCAGAAAGAGAAATAAACAAGGAGCGTGCACCATTCCCCGTGGCTCTAATGCGCGCTCGTATCGGCTCCTTTCGCAATTCGCACCCGCGGTGGTACTCAAATAGATAATGTTTTACTAACTTCAGTTGCGAAGTTGGATTTTATAACTCCTTCTTCAGTTACCAGTTAGTCCTTATTTAGTTTAAGTCAAGAGTGAATAGATTACATCTAGGCAAGCGTGCTTCATCGTGGACCACATAATCGCTTACCATCAGGCGAGATAGTGGTTAAACGCGAGAATATAGATTAAAAAAAAAACATCCTATGTTGGCCCGTTTTTAGACTTTGTGAGCCGCAGAAACCGTTCTAATGATCATGTAACAACAACAAAACCCTCTTTTTAGTCCGCATTATTATGCAACTTCGGAACCCTATTACTGCGCGTGGCCCGACACGCAGTTGGCCGGTTTTTTATTTGTTTTGCTTTTGATTTCATCCTTGTTTTGAAAGAAACGCCGTTGTGAAAGAATTCTTATGTTGTATAGTCTAAAGGTGCGTACGGATAGCGCGTACCATACGCGTAGTCAGTTTACGCGTGTCCGGAATGTCATGTCCATACTTGCAGTTACGCGTACACTCTTGGGGAACGCGTACCGTGCGAGCTAGCTCGCAGCGCGAGCCGCCGTCAGTCTAGGCATGAGATATACCTGCAACATTCTATACCCGGCCTCAAAGGTATGGGTATGGCCATATACCCAGTACTAAAACCCAGTATCAAAATACCTATGGGTATGTTCAGACCTGGCCTTAGCGGTCGCCTTTTGGAGACTCGATCGAACGATCATTGAAAAATTTAGATATTTTTTTTTCAAGGCCAATGGTTGAATCCGCCATCACAAGTGAAAGTGAACTGACATAAAATTAAAAAGAATTGAAAATAATAATATTATTATTGTCGACTCAAGTACATTATACATAAAAATATCTAAAAATATTTTCATATATTCTAAAATCACCTCTATCTTTATATTAGCGTCTTTAGAACCCATATTCTGGAAAAAAGTAATTCAAAATAAATAATAATATTTAACATTAATACGCAATTTACTTCCTTATTAAAATATAAATAAAGAACAATTAAAAATAATAACCAACAAAAATAATAAATAAACAACAGAATTATTTGGTATGCCTAAAATTTTTCGTTTCAATACGGGCTCGATCGGGAGTATTCGGGAAGCGCCGTAACCTTCGGGTAACTTCGTATTCTTAATGGCGGGCGGTCGAGCGCAGGCGTTACAGTCCGTCCAACGAAAGAAGTTCCGTAGACGCGGCGCTAGTTTCTATGCGACTGTACGCTATCCTCTAACAAATCTTGTTAGTTCCGGGTTTTTCGGCGGGACTTTTTTCGTTGGACGGACTCTATGAACTACTGCGCCGCCGCACCCGCCGTACTGGGTATGACGTCATACCCGATGCGGCAAGTATTCTGTGGCGGGTGAATGGTGAACTAATGCGCCGCCGCACCCGCCGCACTGGGTATGACGTCATACCCGATGCGACAAGTATTCTGTGGCGAGTGAGTGGTGAACTACTGCGCCGCCGCACCCGCCGCACTGGGTATGACGTCATACCCGATGCGACAAGTATTCTGTGGCGGGTGAGTGGTGTAATTTAATACGATTTAGTTCGGTGCGTAGCTTGACATTATACCTATCGGGTACGGACCGGGTCTCAGCTGTACATACCCGGTCTGCGTACTGATAAACTCGTACTGGGTTTTTATACCTGTACCAGTAAATACGCACCATCCCTACGTCAGTCGGTTTTTGGTCGCGCGTCAAAGAGGACGCTCACGACCGGGTACGCTATATTTGGACGGCAAAATGAATAGACACGCGTGTTCTTTGAGTTTCAATAATGAAAATATTATCAGATTGATTCAACTTTATGAATTTCACCGGGTCTTGTGGGATAGCACACTAACTGATTATCGAAATAACGATTTACGCCAAGATGCATGGAAGGCAATTAATTTCAAATGAAATGAAAATTAAAAACTGGATCGATTGAACTCGCGTATAGGTTCGCGGCGGTCCGTACAGGAGCTATACGCATATCCAATGTACGCGTGGACAGTGTTTCCCAACTACGCGTAACACAGGAACGCGCTATCTGTACGCACCTTTACGGCTCTCGTACCCATAAATCATGCCTCTATCACCCGAGAATTGCACGAGAATCATCACTATGATGGAATTGGGGACCAGCCAAAAAAATACGGCCAGAATAATGGGCGTGACACATACTACTGTCCGACGAGTGACCCAAAGGTTTAGGGATACTGGATTAAACCTGAGAAAACCAGGTACTGGCAAGCCAAGGTGCACAACAGTCCGAGAAGATCGTTTCATTGCGGCAGCCATGTTAAGAAATCGACATCAGACGGGAGTTGCGGTTCAACAACAACTTCTGCAAGAAGGGAGCCAATAAGCGAGTGGACAGTCAGGAGACGTCTGCCGAAAGAGGTTTGAAGCCTTACAGGCCAGCAAATGGCCCAAAACTGGAACGGCATCATAAAGTTGCCCGATTGCGATACACCCGCAAGCATACAGAATGGGGTGAGGACGAATGGGGCAGAGTGATGTTCTCTGATGAGTCAAGATTTATGCTGTACCATCATGATGGTATGAAAAGAGTATACCCACGACCAGGAGAACGTTTTGCACAAGCATGTTTTGAAGAAAAAGTGTCACACGGCGGAGGTACCGTTCACGTGTGGGCTGTTATCTCTGCAGAGGGTCGAACAGCGTTAGTTCCAATCGAGAACGGGAACCTAACTGCTGTGAGATACATCTATGAGATTCTCAATGAACATGCTGGTCCGTTTTTGGCCAATATGGGCGACAATGCAGTGTTCATGCGCGATAATGCACGGGCCCACACTGATCAATTTATAAATGAGTATCTTCAGGACGTAGGAATCCACAAAATGGAGTGGCCAGCAAGGAGCCCCGATTTGAATCCTATTGAGCATGCTTGGGACGAACTTGACAGATGTGTGAGAAAACGAGTTCCACCTCCAATTACTCTTCGTGACTTGAATTACGCGCTCATCGAAAAATGGGAGAACATTCCTCAGCATATGCTGAGGAATCTGGTATTCAGCATGCCCAATCGCGTAGAAGCTGTATTGAGAGCACATGGAGGAAACACCAAGTACTGAGTTATCAAAACCTACGTTTACACCTAATAAAACCCCTACTTAGAGATTTGGTTTTATTTGCCAAATGGCCCCAATTTTTTTAAACTATTAATTTAAAATTTGAACACAATATTTACGTTTTTAGTTGATAATATTCTGATGCGCTGTTAAATGTACTTCAATATTGCAGACGGCGTCATTAAGCTAGCCTTTCCCGTTTAGGTGTAATTTGGTGCTATGTCACTGGAACTTTTTCATTGCTCGCGAGTGTACTTTTGTCTCGTTTTGAAACTCCACATTCTTGTGGTATCTTAAAAAAATAGTCCCAAAGTCCAAAGGATCCAGGACTATCCACCCTTCAGCAAACCTAAAGAGCATACAATATTCTTGACAATTCATGCTATGATAATTGTTCAAAACCTTGTACATCTCACACTCCTGTGCACTCTTCCTATACAAATAAAGATTCTGATTAAAACAGCTAATTATATGTTACAGCGCAGCGTCCAAAACATTATAAATAAAATAGCAATTCCAAAGTTATTCCTTTCCATAGCTTTATATGCCACAATTTGCGGAACTACTTTGGTCAAGCCATAAAAAGGCTTGCAATATGCAATTGTATAGCAAATTCTTCTCACGGTTAGTAATAAAAACCCGGTCTATCAGTTTTGTTTCTCTCACCAGGGGCCACGCTTATGAAACATATTTCAGCCAAATTGCCGTACATGAAACCCGGAAAATATTCGGAGATGATAGATTTTATTTATTGCGTTGTCGTCGTAGTATTTTTTCTTTTTGCTGGTTGATATTTTTTGGAATGTTGGCGCACTTTGTTGGTTCTTTTAGATGTGTAGTTGATAGGGCCGTTATTTTGCGTCACATCAGGTTTATATTCAAGTGCATGGTTTGGTTTGTGTGTGGTATTTTTTCAGTGGTTATAGTTAATTAAGTTTTTTCTAAATTTTAAACATCTCCACCCCTGAATTAAAGGAATTAGATAATCTTTGGTTTTAAATTTTCTGTGTTCCATTTTCTGTCATACAGTCCTTAAGCTGAAAGAATATTTAATCATGTATTTGCATTCCAATCTGATCCCTTATCACACTGGAATGCAATTTTCCACACATAAAATTACAATAAAAATCCTAAAAATATTTAAAACCATCAATATTAGCACACATAGAATCCCCAAATTCCAATCCTTTTCCAAATCCTCAATAAAAATTTGTTGATCGAGAAATCCTTTCATACCTTCGGGGTCGGATCCTTTTTCTATTCTGCTCACACGTTGTTTCACATTCCGCGGTGTCGTGGTACCGAAAGCTACGTAAAGCCTTAGGGGCCTACATAACCGCTGCACAAAATTAAATATCGTTCTAGCTCTATGTTGAGAGTGTTTTGTTTGTTTTTATAATGTTTGCTGCCTGAGTGGTTTTGAAGCAAGTAGGTTTAATGCTAATAATATTTTGTATTAAAATATATTTATTTTCTCGTGAGTAGGTAGGTGCAGTAAAAGTTTAAACAACAATTAGTTTTTAAGGAATCCATTTGCAGACATTACAAATAAGGTATTTTTCTGAAAATTTGATTTCGTCAGTTAGATTACAAAAAAATATTGGACACAATGTTTTCTTTTGTCACGTAAACGAAAAAACCGGACAAGTGCGTGTTGGATGTCACACATTTATGGTTCCGTATCAAACCGCAAAATCAAGTTGGTTGTAAAAGGAAAGTTAGCACATTTCAAAGAAATATCTGATTTATCAATAAATTGCTATTTGTTAGTAAAATACACGTAATAAGTAGACATTATCACCAAATTTGAAGTTAGGTCAACGGCAAGTTAAAAAAATCTTAGGCACAAAATTTTGTAAAAAAAAAAGACTTTGGTGTCTTCTCATTACTTTGATGTCCAAAGTTTTTAAAAACAAAAATACAGTATTTATCTACTCAACGAGTTCTAAACAACGATACCCCAGACGGTGGGGTAGGTATTTTTTTCCCACTTTGTCTTTTACTGCATAAAATCATTTAAAAATATTTTTGACAATTTGCATCGCTTTGGGTCAACAAGGTGCATAAACTGTGAAAATTTGAAGATTGTAGCTCCAACCGTTTGGCTGTAAAATCTGTTTGACAGACGACGGATAAGTTAGTGACAGCATTAGAATTCCGTTTGGAAACTTCAGTTAGGGAACCCTAAAAATGACGCCAATATAGTGTTTAAAATTTTGCGTGACTTCATATCCAAATAGATTATCTTTATCCAGGAAATATCCATATTAACCAATCGAACTTAACAATATCTCAATTTCTAAGAAGATTTTTGGTATACGCAGACCTTGGGAAAGTTAACAGTGAATACCTAGTTATAAAATTATAAAATTTTCCAATTCCCTATCAGAGGATTCCGAAAAAAATATTCTTAAATTATTAATCACAAAAAATAGTATCGGAAAATGTTAACGACGAAAAATTTTCCATTTATCGAATTCCCAATTTGCGAATTGATCATTTAATTTAAAAAAATATTGGTCTTAATAATATTTGAGTTGGGTAGTGAAAATTCATGTTGACTTCTTAAGAATTTATGATTTCAGGGAACTTGTTCCGATTTTTTGTCAGTTGAAGCTTCCGCCCAGTGACGTTAATTGACAGATTAACATTGTTATTTCTCGATCTTTGGATTATTACATCTTCTACAGAAAATTATCTTTCATAAGTACCTACCACTGTCTTTCATGCTGGCCTAAATATCATTATTATTAAAAAAATCGTTTTATTTCATGCTTTTAAAACTATACAAGATTTAAAATGAAGATAGGGTTTGGTACATAATAGTTTTTGTCAAGCGTACGGTTTGCGAGGTATATGTCACAGAGTCATGAAAACTATTTTTTTACCCGACTACGGCGTCGCAAAGTTCACTCTTGTATTGTAACTATACATGTAAAACAGCAAACCCTAAACAGAAAAAAGAATTATGTGGCCCCAAAATACTTTCTCACAATCACGCTATAAAAAGTATGAAACAAGAAAATATTCTCTTGTTCCATACTTTTTATTTGTTGAACCTACAATTTACCACTACGTCACATCAAGATGCCATCTTGAAATGAAAATCATTTGAAAAAAGACAAGATAAAATAATAAGGTACCAGTTAGGGTCACACTTAAAAGAAAATTCTCTCATTACAAAGACCTTAGCAGGAAAAACTTAAGTACCAATTTAAAGCCTCCCACGATACACGATTAATAAAGCATGACACCAAAATGAAATGAAAAAGAAAAGAATAAAGGTAAATGGATGGTCTGCTTCAAGCGTTCCTCTTTGTAATCAGATCTCTGACTGTTGTTCGGAGGAGAGCTTAGAGCGATCCGTCGCTATAGCTTGCGACACTTACCTCGAGCGCCTCTGCTAGTGCTGGCTATTTATCGATAGATTCAGATTCAGATTCATTTATTTGCAAAAACATGTGTAGATAATATACAATTATACATGGTATTATTATAGGTGTTACAATAGTACATTGTGATACAAGGGTGGAAAGTACTGTGTCATTAAAAACCCTCGCCTTCGGCTCGGGCTTGTTAATGACAGCTCGTTTGCAATAACCTACACGCCCGTGTATCACACGATATTTTTCAATACAGTTGTGGTAAATAGTAAACACAAATCAAAGAATTAGATTTGATAATACACAAAAAAATCAAATTTTCGCGCGTTTTTGCAACTGGACATATTTTTTTTACAACGAAAACAGCCTACACAGCCTATTCGATTTTTGACAAATGTTGATGTGAAAATAAATAAATATAAACTGGTAATTAAATATATTAAACAACCATTTAAAAGACTTTTGAGAATTAAATGCTAAAACGTACGGAATCATTCATTTTTCCTCGTATAAAATCTATTCAATTTTATTCTATGTATGAAAACTCCTTGCTACTAAACTTTTTTAAATTGACTTATAACTAAAGGCGCGTTTTTGCAACTAGACATTTTTTAGAAAGAAAACAATCTATACAGCCTATTCGATTTTAGACAAATGTTAATGCGAAAATAATTAAATTAAAACTGGTAATTAAATATATTAAACAACTATTTAAAAGACTTTTGATAGTTCAATGCTAAAACGTACGGAATCATTCATTTTTCCTCGTATAAAATCTATCCCATTTTATTCTATGTATGAAAACTTTTTACTACTAAACTTTTTAAATTGACTTATAAATTTAAAACTAAACTGCAAAACTAATGATCGAGCTCGTAAACAAAAGTCACGACCGCGTAACAGAAAGATGCCTATGCATAAGATTTAATTTTCGAATCATAATTATAGCCTCTGAAAGTACGTCATGTTTAACAACTGTATTGAAATAGTACATTGTGATACAAGGGTGGAAAGTAGGTTATTGCAAACGAGCTGTCATTAACAAGCCCGAGCCGAAGGCGAGGGTTTTTAATGACACGAGTTTGCAATAACCTACACGCCCGTGTATCACACGATATTTTTCAATACAGTTGTGGGAAATAGTAAAAACAAATCAAAGAATTAGATTTGTTAATTCACAAAAAAATTGTATTTTCGCTCGTTTTTGCAACTGGACATATTTTTTTTGCAACGAAAACAGCCTACACAGCCTATTCGATTTTTGACAAATCTTGATGTGAAAATAATTAAATTGAAACTGGTAATTAAATATATTAAACAACCATTTAAAAGACTTTTGAGAGTTCAATGCTAAAACGTACGGAATCATTCATTTTTCCTCGTATAAAATCTATTCCTTTTTATTCTATGTATGAAAACTCCTTGCTACTAAACTTTTTTAAATTGACTTATAACTAAAAGCGCGTTTTTGCAACTGGACATTTTATACAACGACAACAGTCTATACAGCCTATTCGATTTTAGGCAAATGTTGATGTGAAAATAATTAAATTAAAACTGGTAATTAAATATATTAAACAACCATTTAAAAGACTTTTGAGAGTTCAATGCTAAAACGTACGGAATCATTCATTTTTCCTCGTATAAAATCTATCCCATTTTATTCTATGTATGAAAACTCTTTGCTACAAAACTTTTTAAATTGACTTATAAATTTAAAACTAAACTGCAAAACTAATGATCGAGCTTGTAAACAAAAGTCACGACCGCGTAATAGAAAGATGCCTATGCATAAGATTTAATTTTCGAATCATAATTATAGCCTCTGAAAGTACGCCATGTTTAACAACTGTATTGAAAAGAATTTTATTGGCTCAACATGTTTGACCATGACTGGTGGAAAAATTATGTCGAAGATAATAAAAGTTACAATACAAAGAATAACACTATAAATAAATCAACAGTTAACATCAATAATATTAAATTTAAAAAAGAAATAAATAGAATAGATTTAGTCAGTAGGTATCATCAGAGCAATTTATCATTTAGAAATTCATTAACATTCAACAGCCTTTAGGATAAGTAAGACTATTTTTTACTACGGGTGCAAAAAAGGTTGAGATAATTTAATGTTTATCTCCCCTACTCAGCTTCCCATAGACAACGCATCTGTGTTTCACAACACCCGGTATTGCTGATGTCCATAGGCGACGGTGATTACTTATCATCTGATGGCTTGCTTGCCAGTCTATGGCTTAGGGAGACTATAAATTATGTTTTGGTAATTCAAATGAGTTCTTCCAACAAAACAAAATATTGTGATACTCTTTATATACTTTCATCAAGATGTTAAAACTATCAGAAGAGTGGATTCTTGTTCAGTAAATGCCCGTTTAATAGCATGATCCTACTTTTATTTTTATAAGTAGTCATAAAAATTGCCATATCCTGTAATATATTGTAGACAGCAGAGGAAGAAAAACCTTCTTATTTATTTCTACATCTCAAGATAACATCAAGTCTGTATCCCCTGGCGGGTTACGTAGAGGATTACCAAGCAGAAGATCGATTTGAAAAACAAAACACGTTTTATCGACATCGTCGCATCCCTAGAGCTGCATGTCGTGAGTGTTGATGGTATCGCCGAGTTACGTGAAGCGCGCGATGAGACGGCTGGCGTCTAATCTCAGACCCTTTACTGCTAACATGAGAACGCTTGTATGCACGCAACTAACATTTTTAACATTCTCAATGAGCTTCCATTGTTCTTTTGTTTTGTTTATGTGGTTACTTTTCTGATATCTAGTATTATTCTATAGTGTTATTCTGTAAATTTGTCACCGTGCAAACATAGGGTAACGACATCGGTGTGGAATGACAATGCACTTTTTCAAAGTTTTGATCTTGACTCTAGTCTAGATCAAAGGTGACATAGACGTAATCGACGATGGAGTGAGCTTACCCAGAAGAAGCCTGTTCATTCTAACTTTGAAGAGATTGTTTGTATGCGTCCAGAAAAACAGACGGAGACAGTGAGTTCGCCCCTTTTGCTGTGCGCATTATGAAGGATATTTGGAAGCTCTTGGTGCGAATTGTTAGAATGGCAACTATGTGAAGATGGTAACTTGCAGTGCGTCTATATGTCCAATGGTAGAAGGGGGCCGTTGCGCTTGCTATTCTTGCCAATGACTGTTCTCTATTTTAAGAGAGTTTTAATTTGCTCGAAAAAGCAAAAAAGCTGGTGCCCTCAGAAGGTAAACCGGGACCGTGACAGCTCACAAAATGGATCCATCAATTTTCTCAAAATAAATTGGCCATCGAAAAAATATATATTTTGCGAGGCCTGTAATAAGGTATATTTTTAAAAGATTAATCACTCACAACACTTAATACATCAACAGCTATTGTCTATCAAACAAAAAAAAACTAATTTAATAAAAACCTTTCTCACTTAATCCCGCGCCCCAATGGCCCGTGAAGTTATTTATTACTGCAGCAAGAATGCATTTTAATTTGTTTTACACCATCAACGGTATTAACGTCTGGCGCTCCGCTGTACTCCATCTTCATAGAAATATCTTTATGTGAATATTAAACGTTGCCGCTTTTCATTTCAAGTACTCGGAAATGTTCGTTTGAAAATTAAATACTCTTTCAAAATATCACGCTAGTATTCCCCGATGGGTTGGGCAGAGATAAACCTATAGCACACGTACATTTAATAAAATTATTCATAAAAAAACATTTTTCAACTAGCTTTTTTCGTATTCTTCTCCCTTTCATTTGATACCCATATCATGGCAGTGCACAAAAATAACTAGTCCGCCATCTTGGGCCGTCCGCCATATTAGATTTAATATGACGTCACTTAGCTAACCATCCATTGCCATCCAAACTTAAAGTGTATGCAAAATTTCATCTTAATCGGTGGAGGATAACTGCTTTAAAATTCAGTTGCAAGATTTGATCCGAACACACTTACATACGTTCGTACATACAGACATACATTGCAAGTTAAATAAAACCTTCTAATAAAGGGTGAGCCTTTTGCCACTAACTGGTCACAAATGCAAACTCCAGGCTCCAACTGAATAATTCCAAAAAGAGAAACTTAATAACACTATGCCCGACCCAGGAATCGAACTCAGGATCTCATACTCAGCAATAGCGCTTTAGACCAACATACCAACGAGGCAGTTAAAATATCTTTATGTTAATATTAAACGTTGCTGCTTTTAATTTCAACTAATGTTTATTCGAAAACATTTTTTTCTTATATATACACTAACGAGCAATGAAAAAGTTCCAGTGACATAGCACCAAATTACTCCTAAACGGGAAAGGCTAGCTTAATGACGCCGTCTGCAATATTGAAGTACATTTAACAGCGCATCAGAATATTACCAACTAAAAACGTAAATATTGTGTTCAAATTTTAAATTAAATGTGACAAAATTAAATTAAGGTGTTTGTCGCCATTTTGTGGGTGGAACTTTTTCATTGCTTGGCAGTTTATTAGCTGATGAGTGCAATGGTAGCCCAGTGGTAACGGCCGTGACTAACAAGTTGTAGGCCGTGGTTTCGAACCCAGGCAGGCACTTAACTTTGTGTTAATTATTGCATCACTACTACTCTCAAAACGGTGAAGGAAAATATCGTGAGGGAACCGATGTCCTAGAACCAAAAATTCGAATACATGTGACATTCAACACGCACTGGGCCGGCGTCGTGGATAACGGCCCATTTCTTCTCACAGAGAGGAGGCCTGTGTCCCAGCAGTCATCATCATTTCAGCTGAAAGACGTCCACTGCTGAACATAGGCCTCTCCCAAGCGTCGCCACACTGATCGGTCCTATGCGTTTTGCATCCACCGGACGCTCACTGCCTTGACCGGGTCATCGGTCCACCTAGAGGGAGACCTCCTAACGCTGCGTCTTCCAGCAGTGGGAACATTAAAAGGCTGATGATGAAATTAGCTGCTATTAAATAGCCTATGTATTATTCTGATGTAGTAGCTATATTACTGTAAAGTTTCATGAAACTCTGTAGTTTTTGCGTGAAAGGAATAACAAACATACATCCATCCATACTCACAAACTTTCGAGTTTATAATAGAAAGTAGGTGATGCTTTAAACTCCTAAATGAAGTCTTGCTAGTACTAGTCATAGGTAGTGTTGTGACTTAAATGCGTCACTTAGAAATAATTAACGTTTTTGCGATTATTATATAATTTATTCCTATCCGAATAATTATTTTAATATAAATATAAAACGACACGCACGAAAATGGTCGAAAATCTATCGAAACATGATTCTAAATACGAATGATACTTTAAAAGTCCATTCGACCAACAACATTTAATACAAGGATCGGAACCCATAGGATAACACCAATAGGAAGGCATACAAGATGGAATGGAAACTACTGAAACCAGTAAAGCTGGGCTTCAACTGAGTCGTGAACATTGAATGAATAATAAGGCTTACGGTACAGTACCCGATCTTGACGTTAAGAAGATAAGATTAACACCAAAATAGCGGACGAAGTAAAGCAAAATGTACATGCACTGGAATGGACGGATGTCATTCCGGTAGGAACATAGAATTTTAGTGAGAAGATTTTGCAACAAGAATATAATTATTATATGAAGCCAAAAGCTGACTGAAAATTGAAATGAACACTGAGTAAAACTTAAAGTACAAAAACTTTATAACAAAAATAAATAAACCGGCTTCCAAAGATAAGTACTACAAAGTGAAAAATTATTTTCGTTTCAGAAGTTGGTTTGTACTTGTTTTTACCCGACTGCCGAAGGAGGGTAATGTGTTTATCAGTCTATGGATGTATGTTTGTTCCTATGTGGTGTTCTAGAGACCAAACGCGTTAGCCAATTTTGATGGTTCTTACGTCAATCGATTCGTTTTAACCCTGCGAGTGTCACTGGCTACATTAAAATTGGAAAATAGGAAAATGGCGGCTTTTGAGTGCCATACTGTGAGGGCCTAATATTTTTTTTCTTCCAATCCCATAGTGTGGATGAAAATAAAGGGTTTAAAGAGTGATATCAAAAATTTATGACAATTAATTCTGAACCTGACTCGAAAACATAATTAGCAAAAAAGTTATAAATAAAAAGGTTAATTTAAAAAATCAAAAGTACCGACTGCTTGAAAAGCGAACTAAAAAGACGTAAACAAGGAGATAATCATGCTATGCAGTCGGAGGATACATCTGGTTTTGGTCAGCCAGCTCGCGAATATGTATCCTCCGACTGCACCGACTTTTTTATAATTTTTAGTCACTGACTTACGAAACGAAAGTTATTTTGCACTTTTTATTGTTTTGCTTGTGAAGTAGGTTTATTTTTTGTGAATAAGTTTTTATTTCTCTCTTTTAGTTTTAGTACACCATCACTAAAAATGAGCAAGTTCTATAGTAAGCTACCTAAAGGATTGACAAAATACCCTTAATAACTCAATTTACACATTTGTGTTGTTTGTCGCTAAGAAGTTCGGTTGTATGCCCCATATCTTGAAAACTGCTAGACTGATAATTTATTGCCAGACCGATTGAGTATCCAATACAAAAAATAATGATCACATCCGATGAGATGTTTCGGAGAAATACGTGGACACACATACATATACTTATGAAATTTGGCACACGTGTGAAGCCCGTGTAGAGTAACAAATGTGAATATTGTGCAGTTCCAACAATATTACATACATTCGTATCGAATTGATTACATCCTTAATTATTTGAAGTCGGTAAAAATGTAATTAAATTTAAAAATAATTGTATCATAGGGTAGTTATACAAAATCATTGAGGTACAAACACTAGCCACCCAATCTCTCATCTTCAAACTATAACTTGTATCTTTCCTAGGATTACCTTGTGATACCGCAGACTGACTTTCCCTTCCGATTGCCAACAACCATACAGCCTTCCATGAAACTAGTAGAGTGGAAAGCCTAAACAAGATTAAATCCGAATATCTAAGCTCGAAGTTGGTAAGCGAAGTGAACTGTAATCTCAACAATTAGTTGGCAAAACCTAGTTGGGCAATTGTCGCTTGAAAATAAAGTTGCCAGTCGGATTCGCTCACATTTACTGAGAAACAACGTTACATGTACCGGAAATATCGACCTTATTGTTATAGGCACAAGTATCAGTTTTGTAGCAAGAGATTCGCATAAACAAGATTGTAAATCGCTAACACGGCTTATGGGATTTTGGATTTCCACTTTGATGCTAAACAGGAACGTTTTGAGTTTGGTTAAAGGAAAGTTCTATCGAAAACTATTTAACGAATAGTTTGTCTAATTCTATATTTACAGTTAGATGTTTTGAATAAATTAGGACTTGATATTAAATTACCATTGTTTCAGATTCATAGGGTAAAAGCTGGATAGTTGCCACACTTTTTTAAATCACTCTATATCTCTTAGTACAAAAAGCAAAATACTTTATCTGTAATACTGGCCGGTACTTAGGTTCTTTATCTACAAATTTGTAGATGTTCTCGTTAAGGCATAGAAGTTCTGTTTTGCTTTATCACCGACTATTTTAATATGAACTATAAATGCAGAATTCCTCTCTAACACCAGACCATATTAAACGTAAAAAAAATATCTTACCAGAGTAATTCCCACATTAATATTACCAGAGTATTAGCGATTTTTTCGGACCTCTACATTTTGGTACATCTATATATCCCACATAGGTAAAAGCTGCCTAAGCCATGCAAATTACGTTTAGAATAGATGCCCCGCCAAAAAACATGGCATTTATCCCGTACCTCGCATTTTACTTGCCCATGCAATCACACAGATACATGAGACACGGTCACCTTATTGATAGTGCGAGAATTTTTCGATAGATTAATAAAATAGTATGCGATTGATCCGCGAAACTAGAGTAATTACAATCGGTGCAACTGTACTCCTGGGGCAACTATTCAGGTTTTACCCTATATACTTTCTAAGTTTTATCTTGGACATCGCTGACATCGGTGAATTAAAAAATTGTGAGGAAAACTGGACTTTGAAATCACCAACCCGCCTTGAGCAAGCGTGGAGATCAATCCTCGTACCATCTTTAAATTACGAGGCTTTTTCCTTGCAGTGGTGCAATATCAGGCTGGTATTATTATTTAATGTTTCATTGTCAAGTTTCAATAGGCATTTAGTTCTAACCTTAGTATTCTTAACAAGTTATAAAGTCAGAGAAGTATTAATGTTTTCCAAGTTTTTGAAATCTGGATTCGTTTTCTCTGAAAATTGTGCAGCCATAAGAAAATAATCATATTGATGTGTCATATATATGTATAAAATATTAAGTGATTTGATATCGTGTTACCTTTTTTGAATTCGAAGTCACACGGGCTTCATTTTTATTTACGATATTCGTGCATTATTGTATTACTTAACTAGCCACCCGCTCCGGCTTCACACGGGACAAATTCCACGGGACAAAAAACAAAAATCTTTTTTGTTTATCACTCTTTCTATAAGCGTGTCAAGATCCTTTGCGTGTTTTAGAATAAGTTACCGGAGAAACACAAATGACGTCGACAGACGCGGCCAAGCTTTGTTTTAAACTATTAAGAAACTAAAATATCTAACATTCAAATATCGATAAAATATTCCAACTCAAAATAGAAGCCAATAAAACTGAACAGCACAAAAATATTCTCATAACTTCTGCACCGATGGTATCCGTACTACAAAATTCTCACAGTATTGGAATATCGAATATCTAAAATACAGACCTATTCAAAACTTGATCATTCCGACTCCGAAACTTTTCCGTGTGAGAACTCACAATGGCTGCGGTAATTTCTCCTGATTCCTACAAACTTGGTCCCCGCACTCGATAAGAGTAAAACCAAACAAGTGTATAAATTAAATCGAGAAGTTTCTCTGTTGCGGAATCAGACGCCTCTTGTGTTCCCTAAATATGGATATCGTGGTGGAATGCTTTTAGGGGCCCGTGGTCGATTATGTCAAACGACTTTCCATTATTCGTGATTGATTCGGTTTTCCCGAAATAACTATTACTTCTTTATGCTGACTTAAAATTTTTGTGATGAATTTTCAATCTGATTAAAACCCACGTCCATCAATGTTTTTACATGCTATAATCATAACTAATTATTGTGGCATTTCGCGTTCAATAAGTGGTATCTGTGATATCATGTATGTTATATCAGAAGCCCACCATATGGGAATTGAACATTTAGTTTTTCGACTGTTAGTAACATTTCTCCCAAATACGATCATCCGTGAAAATTTTAGTACGCCAGCTTCTACGGACAAACTTCCAATACACCCTATACGGAATCCTCGAACTCCAGCCCGCTGTGGACTATAAGGCTGTATGCACAATCAACCAACATTCACAACTCATCGCCAAGGGGCAAGTCGAGTTACAAATTCACTTCTGTCAAATGCGAAGCCTCAAGTTTGGCCCCGAGTTAGCGCCAATTTGACACGCCCTAACTCAATAACATACTGTTACGTGTTATAAAGTTATTACTAAGATTCCATTGGTATAAGATAGTTTACATTTATTGGTTTGCTAAATAAACTTGTTTGGTGGTATGTGAGGCAGTTACATGTTGGAGTATCATGTATTATTGAATGAATGAACTAATATAGAATTATGTTATATCTTCTTTAACTAGGAACCTTTTCTATCAATTTCTCAAATGTATTGTTCTAACTTTTGCCGTAGAGAAGATATTTTCGATTGTGTGATGCTGAATTTATTTTAAATGAATTTATTGAACAAACATTTAGTCGATTCTTCACGTGACCAGATGGTTGGCCGTTTCCTCGACCAAAAAATCAGCATTGCCATTAAATGTGGCAATGCTGCCAGCTTTCTGGACACTTTTCCAATTAATAGCTATGTTGACAAATTTTTTGATGCCCAATGACTTATTTCCATCTTCTCTTTTTATGCGCACTTCTACATTATTATAATAATCTTATATAATACAGTTCATAATATTTTAGTCACTCACTTAAATTCTGTTTCAATTTCAAAAGGGTACTTTTTGATCTTCATAAAAAAAAACAAAAATTGATTCATTACGTTTCCAAGATACAATACTTAACTTTTCAAATGTTCGTTCCCCTAAAGGCAGAGCACAAATCCTTGACACCCAACTCAACGCAGGAATCTAAACATTGCAACAGTTAATGTAAGGGGCTAGCAACCTTTCCGCTTGGTGAACTATGCTAAAAGGCTGACGGAGGATATTGATATGCCCTCAGAACAAACGTACACAAACATTATTCAATGTGTTACGCCCACGTTTACATATATTAACTGAGAAGTCTACTATGGGAACTCGATTGGAAGTCGCATTGATATTGTCATAATATAATAAATATGTACGGAATTTTTTCTTTGAGTATACATACCCATGGCATGCAAGATGTTACACTAAATTATGTAACTGTGTAGAATTTCATATATTTTTAATTGGTACGGAGTCCAAAATCATGAAACACTGTTTTAATGTGATTAACTGCGAGAACTAGAAAAAAACATAAAATCTAGTTTTTCCTCTAAAGGTTTATTACCTTTATTCATAAACTTCATATTTACAGCAAATTCTTATAAAACCTTTATAGATTAATGAAAATTTAATTACAAGTTCTATTCACATCACATCATAAGCCTACTAATGTTCCCACTGCTGGGACACAGGCCTCCTCTCTGTGAGAGGGAATGGGCCTTAATCCACCACGTGGGCCCAGTGCGGGTTGGTGGATGTCACATATCTTCGATTTTTTTATTCTAGGACATGCCGGTTTCCTCACGATGTTTTCCTTCACCGTTTTGAGAGCTGTGTGATGAAATAATTTACAAAAAGTAAAGCGCCTGCCTGGGCCCACGGCCTACAACTTGTAAGTCGCGGCCGATACCACTGGGCCACCACTGCTCTATTATCACAAGTTCTATGATTAATTTATATTCGTAGAACCTAATAATTTATTAACTCTGCACCAGAATTGCAACCGTCCACTATCTTGTTTATATTATTTCATCACGTACTAAACAGCTTAAATTTTGACGAATAACTTAATTATTCGTTTCAAATATCCAGGATGAGTTTGGTATCTGAACTGAAATACAATTCCATTATAGTTAGAGAGGGTTATCATTGTCATTGGTTACTAGAATTGTTTTAGTATCCATATATAGTTTATACGGTAATTCAAACGCTCCAAAACAAACAGTTATCGTGGGTTTCACATCTCATTTCAATAGACAATTACAATTTGCGTGGGATGATCGGCCGCGATAGATTTAGTGCTCGATTTTAATCCATTTGGAACACATTAATATTGAAACAATTACGTTTATCTGGATTTATTTCTTTAATTGTGTTTTTCTTGTAGTAGTTTTCTATTCTATTTTGGTCCATTTATTGAGGCAAAAGCTCAACTGGCTGCCAAAAAGTTGGGGATTCTTGCAAAGGGTGAGACGGTACTTCACGCCAGAACAGTTGCTCAACTTGTACCAAGCGCAAGTTCGGTCATGCATGGAGTACTGCTCTCATCTCTGGGACGGATCTGCGAAGTACCAGCTGGATGCACTGGTGTCGATCGAAAAACGGGCCAAGAAGCTCATCGGCAATGAGATACTGGTCGAGTCTAGGCTCCAGAGCCTTGAACATCGGCGCCAAGTTGCCAGTCTGTCGGTTTTTTATCGGTTACATTTCGGGGAGTGTGCGATGGAATTGCATGAGCTAATTCCTCCTAGCCCGTTCCATCATCGGACTACAAGACGTACGGCGATGCGTCATCGGTACATGGTGGACATCCCACCCATACGCACCAAACGTTTTTGGAATACTTTCATTATGCGTACAGCTAAGGAGTGGAATTCCCTGCCGGAGTCTGTATTTCCTGATAGCTTCAACCTGGGAGTCTTTAAGTCAAGAGTGAATAGGTTTCTTCTAGGTAAGCGTGCTACATCGTCGACCACATCATCACTTACCATCAGGTGAGATAGTGGTCAAGCGCGAGCCTACCAATAACAAAAAAAAATACAAAAATAGCCAAGAAATTACATTAGAAGTGTTAGTAATTGGTTGAGCTATTCCGATCGCCCATCTATTGTTTACAGTTTTAGCTTTGCTTCGGTTATACCGTCACATTTGTGTACTATTTTGGTAGTATTCTATATTAAAAATGGTAAACATATTATATATCTCGTTTCTAATGGTAATGTTAGTATTCTATATGGTCTTTTATATCAGTTATTAGTAAAATAGTTTCATTGATACGAAATTAAATAAATTGAAAACCGTTTTTTCACCTCTGATTTTAATAGTTTTTTCACTCGTAAGCATACATACATCAACTTACGCCGTTTTTTCCATAGTGTAAGGCAGAAATTACAGAAAACCATTTGCTATGATCCTTACATACTCCTTTTGCAACGTTTAAGTTCATACATCTGGGCATGCACGCACCCCTTTTGTGAATACTTTGCGCATGGCATGGTAGAAATGCTGTATTACTCCTTCAAACAGTCCATTATCATCTTCGAGAAACCGCCCATAGTAGGAGCATATGTAAACCTGCGAAAACTAAACATTCGATACATATTATTAAGATTCACTGATTGGATCGGCTGGAGCTCCCCTACTGAAATTTGCCCTCTCACAGTCTCTTTACATAAAATTTGCATTATCGATTCCCCGTATACATTCTGTAGGTAACTTTGGTAGAGATTATACGGGGTCTACTTAGTTTTCTACAGCTCAATAAATTTGCCCTCGTCATTGGAATATTTTCGAAGGAAGGTGTGCGTCGAAGTTTATGCCTTTGGTTTACGATGTAATTTCTTTTTTGTTTTTGTATATTGGCGATTACTTTTCTTTGAGATTTTTTTTTGCTGGCAGGAAGTTTTTTTTTAATGAATTTTCACAGGTTGGTCTTGTTCCTAATTATGAATTTATTTTACTTAAATATCAATATTATTTATCTACCACCATGACAAATGGGGTTAAAGAACCATTGAATCTGTCCCACTAAACGCCAGACGATATTCACATCGTGGCAAACCATAGCGTAGACGGCATATTCTAGGTAGATAAGATTAGATCTTCTGCAAATACTAAATTGTCTGTAAAGTTCTATTTTATCAGGTCCTTGTGTGCCGAAGTAAAACCCGTTGACGATACGACTGAGCTACGTATGCATAGGCACACTTTATAAGTTTCCTTGCTGCCCCATATTTCCATCAATTCTTTTTTTAACCCCCGACGGAATAATAAGAGGGGTATTACAAGATTGACGTGTGTTACTGTGTATCTGTGTGTCTGTGGCATCATAGCTCCTAAACGGATGAACTGATTTAGTTTTTTGAGGTGACTTTGTCGAGAGTGTTCTTAGCTATGTTTGAATAAAATCGGTTCAGCCGTTCAAAAGTACTCCGCACTCGCTTCGCTCTTTGAATCTGGTTTTTTTCGCAAGTTATCGTGTCATTATTACTTGTTTCGATAGATTGTCGATTGAACCGTGTCTACTACTAGGTATATTATATGTCGTTTAAAAAGCAAGGAATAAAAATTAAATCATCATCATCATCATATCAGCCGAAAGACGTCCACTGCTGAACATAGGCCTCCCCCAAGCGTCGCCACATTGACCGGTCCCGTGCGTCTCGCAACCAGCGGATCCCCGCAACCTTCACCAGGTCAAAAAAACCCCCCAAACCAAATGAATAGCACACATAAAAATTAAATAAAAATTAAAAAAATCCCCGACACAAAAACCAACGCCAACGCTTACAGCAGTTCATTTTATTTACTTAGCGGTTCCCCGACGTGAGTACGAGGTTTATTTTTGGCTTTTTAGAGGTTTTTGTGTCGGGGGTTTTTTAAATGTGTGACATCCACCAATGCGCACTGGGCCCGCGTGGTGGATTACGGCCCATCCCCTCTCACAGAGAGGAGGCCTGTGTCCCAGCAGTGGGAACATTAATAGGCTGATGATGTGATGTGATGTGAATTTTTTAGCTAGTAAATAACAAAAAAAAAAAAAACTAAATCAAAATCTGACATAAATCCTACCGAGAATTTTAACTCAACACCTTTCCTAACCTACAACTAATTACCAAAGCGACCATTCAATTCTAAACTTTGGGAATTCCTAATTACTTTTCCACTTATCGTGGTATGACCGTTGACTACCGTTATTCACCATAATCCCTGGCTAAAGGTTGTTCAGCACAGAACAAAGCCGCCGAGGGAGTTAAGGGTAGTACCAGACATGCTATTTTAAGCAGGAGCAATTTTACGTCTTCTTAAATGGTACGTCGTGTTTTGGGGACTCTGCTATCGGTATCTTGTAGCAATAGCGCGCATTGCAATATTTGCTTTAACACTGCATTCCGATTCAGCGATTCACGGTATTTTTAAACATGATTATAATTTCGTGGTATTTCCTCATTAATCAATGCATATTGTGTCATTATTCAGTCTGTCGAGCTTTCAATAAATGATTAAATCACTGTTTTTTTATGTCACGAGCAGCGATACTTGAGGGAAGCCATAGGTATGTTCAACAGTGGATGTCGTTCGGCTGCAATAATGATAATGATTATGAATCAGGGAGCTAATTTGTTAACGGGGTCAAGCCAATATCATCATCTTCCTTTTAATCTTATACCGATTTATTTGGAGTCAGCGTAACACGTCTTTTTACCCGACTGCCGAAGGAGGGTAATGTGTTTATCAGTCTATGTATGTATGTATGTTTGTTCCTATGTGGCGTTCTAGAGACCAATCAGCGTCAATCGAATCGTCTCCCTGTGAGTATCACTGGCTACATTAAAATTGGAAAATAGAGAAATGGCGGCTTTTGGGCGCCATATTGTGGGAGCCAAAAATTTTTTTTTCCAAACCCATCGCGTGGGTTATCAAAATGAAGGGTTTTAAGAGGTGATTACAAAAATATAACACTTATATGTTTAATTGTACCTAATTCTAAAAAAAAAATTACTAAAAAGTTGTAAACGGGCTTCCGCCTAGCATCAGAGATCTAGATACTATCTCACTTTTTAAAAAACGATTAAAAGAGCATTATCTTTCCTCTGAAATCTGATCTTTATAAGCATATTTATATATATTTAGTATCTATATATTTTAGAGTTATGTATTTATTTAAGTATATATCACTTACACTATATGTGTTTGTTTATATATATTTATATGTTTTTATATCTTAGGTTAGTCGTTCATTTTTCTTCCCTTCCTGTTCTCACACACTATTTGTCTACATTTCTTCTTCATTTATCCTTTTCGCGGGTCTGCTGGTAGAAATTTCTCAAGAAATAAGCAGTACCTTTGTACTCCTTTGTCATGATGTGTTTTCTGTATGTATTTTCTGTGTGTACATTATTATTAAATTAATTAATTAAATGAATAAAAAAAATATTTAAAAATAACAAAAATCCCGACTGGCTTAAAAAGTGAACTAAAAAGACGAAAACAAGAAGTAAATCATGCTGTGCAATCGGAGTATACATGATCGCGAGCTGGCTGACCAAAACCAGATGTATCCTCCGACTGCACAGCATGATTTTCTTCTTGTTTTCGTCTTTTTAGTTCACTTTTTAAGCAGTCGGGTTTTTTGTTATTTTTAATCTGGCGATATAAATACTAATTTAATGTTAGTGTTTTGTTCTTATTCCTATCATCTTTTACACAGTCCAAACACCGTTTCTTATATATTATAATGTCAAAAATTATTTCCTTTTTTTTTCGCTGTTACTTAAAGTAGCATGTCTGCTAAGGCCTTATAGGTATCATAAATTCAGTGCTAATCCCACTCTCTGGCGTTTAGGTCATAAAGATTACGGCCAGCAACATGAAATACAGCGGCTTGCTTAGTTTTTATAATGTTGGTGCAATAATGTACTTGGCATTGCAGACTGGTGCTCGTTTTTAAATGGTTGGCTATTAACGGCTTTTCATCGTTCAAGTTTAGTGTCTGTTAATGGTTACAGCGATTAGGGAGGTTGTGATGTATTGGAATTTCAAATTATTATTTTGTATGTCGGCTTTGGAAGGCCTCCCTCAAGGTGGACCGATGATCTGGTTAAGACTGCGAGAATCTGCTGGATGAAAAACGCGCAGGATTGATTGATGTGGTGACACTTGGAGGAGGTCTATGTCCGCAATTGATTTCCTTCGGCTGAAATGATAACGGTTAGAATAATTAAATGTATTATACTCCCATTGCTTTCACATTGCTATGAGGCTTGTTTATTCTTACATAAATGTTTACGTGCGTGTGCTCTTGATCTATTTTTTACCATCATCAAAAAGTATGAGGTGAAGTCATTTGCATATTTTGCTTATAAATAAATAAAAATAATAAATATCTTTATTTCATGCAAACCATAAATAAAATTTGAATTTTCACAAAAAAGAAAGAACAAAAAAAAAAATTCTTATAATTTTTTTATAAGAACATTTGCTTACAATAACCGATTTAATTTAAATATAGTAATTTGGATGCTTTTGTTCAGTCTACTGCATACAAAAAACTTGTTATTTTGAGTTTATTACAATAAATAAAGTTTTTTACAGTTATAATTATTAATTATCTTCGTCATCGTATTAAACATGTAGGCATCAACGCCGCCACTTTGAACTACTAATATGACGTCATATAAATCCTGCATCGCACCGGCGATTTGAACATACACAATAACCATTGGGCAGTTGTCCGGACCAGACACAAGCATCTGATCGGAGGATCCTCCCTTTTCTCTCCCTTCTCCGCCCTGGTAAACATCGTAGGAATCCGTTGACAGGGAGAAACCAAATTATTAGACTCGCACTCAAATAACTAAACAAAAAAGTATCAGAAATTAAACTACTTAACTTAGACAATTCATTTCTATAAAAGGCCATTACAAACCATCCCGATATTAACTCACACATACTTGTAATTGTTCTTATACTGCGAACGGAAATTGCTATCATATTTTGAAGGAGATAGAGTATTTTATTATTTGGCTAAGAGGAAATTCAGACGGATTCGCAGAAACTGTTAGTAAATTCACAGACTGTAACAGAGTGGTATACATCCATATTAAGTCCATATTAAGTCTTCTGCTGTGATGGATGCTATCCTCTTGTTTACAGAAAATAACATCTTACTTATATTCGCTCAAAGTGTAGACAGTTATAGATCCCTGTCTGTTTACTGTCGTTGTAGGGGCGAGCCTATGTCAATATACCTAACTGTCCCTCAACACTTTAGTGGTAATTACGAAGGCTGGTGTTAGCTTAGACTTTTGGAAGCTGAATTATGAATGGTTACCCATGTATCAAGGTCAAGCTGGAAGACAGCAAATAAGGACTATATAATTCCCTGCAAAAGTTGCGTCCCCTTTGGTTTTTCCCGTTACTTGGGGCTGACTTTTTTATTAATTCTGCTGTTGAGCATCGTCAACTGATAGAATCAACGTTTTCATGTCTCTGAACATTCATCATCCAAACGCTCTTGAAATAGTGACATATTATCAGTGAAAAAAGATATCCATAGAACTGACTAGAATTACTAAAATATCACTTTGTTGATTCATTTCGCCTTTTCGACAATAATTATTGTTGATAAAATGTCACTCACAAAAATACTATAGCCTACGTCTTCACTTTTTTATGAAACCCTGAAAATACATTTTCTCACCAAAAACAACAACAAAAATAAAATGTTCACACTGAAATTAAATGTAGTTCCACTCACAGTAATACTATCGGAAGTAGCAGTAGCTTTCAAACACAGAAACATATCAGTTTCACAATGTATAGAAGCAAATAATATAATAACGAAACAAGTAGAAGACTCCAGCAAGACACAAATAACTTGAGAAAGAATAACACGTGAGCACAACTAAATTCTCAACAGCTGCTGACCTCTGAGCTTAGGTCAACGATGTAGGGGTGCTGGATGAGGTAGCTGAGAAATTTATAATTGTAATATACAGTGTGTGTTTGTGATGGGATTGTAGGACCAACATTACGGGACGAGCTTAAAGAAGTTGAGTTTTGGACGTGATATGTGGATATTGAAAAAGTAGCTGCTAGTTTATTCGAGAATCAAATTGATCTGTCCAGCCCGCGCTGGCGTACTCCGCACTCGCTCTCGCACTCGAAGAGCTGGGAACCCGACGTGTCTTATATCGCCCGCCGGGAAGAAATACTAGCTAACTCCTATACTCAACGACAATGTTACTAATATGATTCACATGCAACGCAGTTTTTTGTTTATGTTTTGATGCGCTTGCTGTTAATCGCTACCTTACCAGATAAATAAGTGATGCTACTATGGTCAAGGCTCGAGTACAGTTGCCTAGAAGACGAGTCAAATAAAAAAAGGTAAATTTCTATTTAAAAAAATTCCACCAATTAGCTTTTTCATATTTACTTCCGCTCGCACACTTGTTTGAAATCAAACTCGCTACTATCACAATATAAATTCCTAATTTCCAACCTATAAACCAATGAACGACACAAACAACACCCACTCACGTATTCTTCCAGCATCCACCAAATCTTTGACGAGGAGGTATTGAAACGCTATAAATTAGCTGCCTTATCTTGCCGGCCATTCGCAGCACATGCTCTTGGATTACTCTCTTGTAAGGGGAATCTTTTATTTCCTGGCGGTGCTCTCAAACTCGAAACGAGGTTAGCGATGCCGATAGAATTTGCGAAGCTGTAATTGTGTTACGCGATAAAGAATTGTTTGACGCAACTATGAGGCTTTCATGGAAGTTTTTCGGAGATCCAAGGAGGAATGACGTCAGAGGGCAGGAGTTATGTTTCATTTGAATTGAGGGTTCTTGTTCGATCTATGATTTACGTTGATAGAAATGTTAGATGGGGTATTTGGATGACTTTGAAAGGGGATTCATAATTATACATAACAACATAACATAACGCCTGTATTAACGGCTTGAGTCACGCATTTTAGCATGGTTTTTGCTCCCAAACTATGATAGAAATTTGAGACTCAAGCCTGTCACAGTAGGCCGTGCTCGCCCCGCTGAGATGTACTAATAGTCCATCCATATTTTAGTTTCCAAAGGGCGGTTTCTGAATTGAGTATTTGGAGCTATCAACGTGTCAAACCCTACTTTGGTGCCAAAATTGTATAGGATTTCAGGTCAAAGCTGAGTTTGATTAACACTCAAATTTAAACTCTTAATGCAGAACTTGAGGGTAAGTCTCATGTAGTAAACCAGGGTGAAATCAGCAGTAAAATAATAAATTATGTAGAGATGTTTTTTTTTTATCTCTAGGTATATTTGGTTTCAAACCATCTTAAATAATAAGACTAGGAAAACCGACTGCTCTTTTTTTAATTTTTTTGCCTATAATTCATCTTATTTTATTTTCTGTTGTGTGTATTAAAATTTTACTAGCCATCTTCATTAATGCTTAAATCGCTGGAGCGTCAGCTTAGGAGCCCATTTTGTTTTTCGCCGCGCTTCCTGTTTTTGCTGTGCACCATTTCGCAAAGTTGCCTTATCTCCAGACTAAGTTCTTCTTAATTGGTTTATTTATAGATTCTGATATCTTCTGGAGTTGCCGAGATTTAGGTCGCGAAGTAAAAACTGGGCTTTGGTTTTGCGATTGTTTTTGTAAATTCTTAAATGGTATTTTATATTATTTTACTTTTTTATGTAGTTGATACATATGCATCCATATCTTTCATGCCTAATACCCAATTTATAAATTGACAATTTGAAGAGATGACAAACTCTTCATATTAAGTGTAAAGTTGTATCTGATGGATACATACGGGTCATCGGGTTCAGGTTAATAATGCGCAAGATCCCCGTATACTATTGGTTTAATTTGCTAACTTTTACCGAAACACGTCAAAATGAAAAATATTGAAATAAAAATAGGGAAGAACAAAAGAATGAAAACGGAATGCCGGTCATCCGATAGGGGCGCAGGCCAGCCAGCCAACTCCACAACACGAAGCCCTGCCTCAGGCAGACAGTCTCAGCCAGACATCAATCAATTACGTGTTCTTAATTCAACTCGGTGTTAATGACAAAACTGATAGATCGTTATTACATGTAGGCAGGTAGCTGGAGAGGGATAAAGTTTACTTTTTATCCATTATATTTGTATTCATAATAATGATGATGAAATACACGCAGTCGAAATCACGAGCTAGCCGGTGTTATGATAAATTCTCAGCAAGAAAAACCAATATCGATTTCCAATTTAAATTATATTACCAGAAAATTAAAAGCCTTTAGATGCTGTCAATGCTCTTGACCTTACAGTCCGTGTTCAATATAGCTGCTCCATTATAGTGGCTAATAGACGTCTCAAGTGCCTAGTATTATTACAAAGAAGAAAATACAGACAATCTTCAGTCCTTTGCACACTAATATCATAGACTGAGATAAATAATTATATTTATGACACTAAAGAGTATTAACTATTTAGTGTATATTACAATATCCCATGTTCTGTTGATACACGTGTACCTATAAAAATTACAAAATCATAACGAAATCTCCAAAAAAAGAATCCCAATTATTATTATTATTACTTATCAGACTGTACTGTCTCCTACTCAAGATGACTGGCACGACCTTCAGCAATGAAGAATACAAATGAAAAGAAGTGTACTGTCCCACTGTAGAGCAAATTAAAAGCCCAAACCGAGATAAGTAACTAAATATTATCATTTATTTTACTAACCACAATTCTCTAGGACATTTTATGATTTGATTATACCTCTCTGACATTTCTATTTTTTTTAATTTAATTTGATTTTTATGATAGATTTTATGACTTGATAAAGATGATCTATTGTTTTCTTTTTTTTGGGATTTTTTCTGACTTTATATTTTTATTGTGATTTGTTTAAAATTTATAATTAAAATGTTCTTTATATCAATTTAATTAATATGAACAATTTTGTAAGATTTATATCAATTTAATTAATATGACCAATTTTGTAAGATTTATATTTGTACGCCTCGATAGGCAAAACATGTATGTGCTATATTATTGGGTCAACATCTTGCATGCATAAGGTATGTATACACATGTTTTGGCAAATAATTTATCTTTATCTTAGATACAACACTCTTGTTATTGATAAAAAACTTTCCACGATATCAACGTGGCTCCCACTCGCTCCAACTGTAAAATTTAACAGACACTGAAAATGGCGGCAAAATTGGCAGACAATTTCTTGACATCGCGGGTAGAACCTGGATGAGGCTAGTACAGAATCGTACGAAAATGTAAAGCATGCAAAGCTGCAAAACCTAGACTCAGCAGTGGGCGATGGATGATGGAGGATGTGGTTGATGATGATGATGACAAATGGTTGAAACTAATCAAAACAGATAGTACTTTAAAAAAATACATTTAAAATGTTACGCTTTGTAAAATACCTAATACATTTCTAACAAACTCAGTCAATCAACCCTCGCCAATAGAATCGATATTTCCAAAGGCCGAAAAGCTAAATATTGAAATTTTCGGATCGGCAAGGTGTTGGCAATGCAAATTGTGTTTACATTGGGAATGTTGTCAAGTCAGTCAACATTCCAAGGTAAATTCGGGCCGATGGTTAGATTATGTTCAACATTTGGACAGTGTTGCGAAATAAATGGAAAATTTTCAGTTATTTTCTCGTTTGATTGTTAATTGGAAGGAGCTTTGTTCCTTTGTTTATATTGAATTGAATAAATATAAGAATAATTGATACGCTAGGTATCGCTAGACTAGATTTTTCCCGCGGCTTCACTTATCTAATCGTGCAGATACTCTGGAATGAAAAGTATCTTATAACACTAGGCCCAGTTTTTTGACGCTTTTATTTATCGATTGTTAGTCTAAAAAACGATAAATAATTAACTTAGCCGAAATTTTAAACAGTTGGTCAGCATATTTAACCATAGGTTGAGGATGAAAAACCCCGGACTTTAGCGATAGTGTAGCCAGTGAAAGAATTCTCGTAGATAATGGAATCAATACTTTTAAATATTATCCTTCCCTACAAATAATAGTAGTTTATGCAATGGTCATATAATAGGGGTTATTAAAACACGAGCGTAGGTTTATCAAATGAGGCGAAGCCGAATTTGATAATAATATTACGCGAGTGTTTTAATACCTAATTATATGCCGTTGCATAAACTACTATTGCACTGCGATTTTTATTCGTGCGAATTATTTCGCCTATTCTGCGACCTATGGAATTGTATGAAGTTGCTCGCATTGCGGTAAAAAATCATGCAGAAATAATACCGCAAGAAATCCGTGTTTTGCCACAGAATCCACCACACTGCGGCTTGAATTTAATTCGCGCGAATATTTTGAGCTCTATGAACATGTAGAAAGAGACAAAACTCGCGCTAATAAAAATCGCAGTGCGTGCTAAGCCTGAAGCGGGCATTGTCATAGACAAGTAAAAATTGGAATCAAATCTTTTTAAATAGGTACTATAAAAATGGCATTTCAAAAAATAATTGATGAAAACTCCTTGTAATTAACTTCTTGGATTTGTCCTGTATAGTAATAGAAAAAAATTGTATTATAGCATTATTTTGTTAGAGAAAAAGTGTTATAATAAGATTCTATTTTTAAATTTCGGTATTGTGTTTATAAAGTATGTCAATATAAACTCGTTTTGAAGTTTATAATTCGAATATTACGATATGAGAGTAGATAAAGTTATTTTATGATGCAGTTGTTTGAAAATCGAAGGAAAATGTTGAACTAAAATGGTTATTTTTTTTAATTTTACCTATCCACGAACATAAAGTACGTGTTTATACAATATTTTTCGAATTCGTATTTGGAACAGTACGTTGTGAGTGTAGATAAACAATTTTACCTGTTTATTATATAACTTTAAATAATTTAGATTTGAACGTACGTTACGTATTTAAACGAAGTTAGTTTATATGGGACACGTTGCGTGCCTCTAACTTACCCCACAGGAAAAAATGCATGAAGTTCATATAATATAATGTACGTATGTCGTATGTTTTATATTGAATCTCATGTTTATATAAAAATTCTGCTCTTATTACATATTACCGAAACTTATATCCACAGCTCAGAATGCACCGGAATGAAAATCCCTACTGAAAAATGGTTATGACGCAATTACTGGCCAATGTTAGGATACTTAAATTACAGAATTCAACAGACGAATATTTAAAATACTTCGAAAAATCAACGCTTAAAACTTCAATAACGACCTTTTAAAAGAATTAATTTAAATAACTGATTACTGACACTCATTATGAGTATGTACAGATGTATCAATTATAATTTTGTTAGTTTTCAAATTCATTTATTTCAGATTAAATTTAATTTTTTTATGCGTAGTATACGCATAAAAAAACTAAATTTAATCACTTTTAAACTAGAGGACGAAATAATATGAAACTTTCAACAATGTCTTGTTGACAACAAACTAATAACTTTTTGATGGCCTGGCCATTTTGTGATATGTAAACCAAATCGATTTTAGTGTCATTCTTTTAATTACTACCTGAGTGTCATTCTGCAAAATTGGCATTAACATAAAAAAAATAATCGGTAAAGCAGATACTATCGTAAATGGAGCAAACAAAACCAGACCTTAAGGTGACGAACCTATTGTTACTGAGACTGTTAATAGTCATTCAAAAACCAAGACATACTGATTGAATAATAAATATATCAGTTCGAATATATCGAAGCAAACAAATTTTGAATATTCAACACATTTTAATAAGTTATTATATGTCAATATGTTTTCAGCGTACCATTATTATTAAAGTAACATTATATTTACCAAGTTATCTATGAGATGAAAATAAAGTAAATATAATACCTACGAAATGTAAACATTATTGAATCTAGTTGCTTGTTTGTACATTCGTATAGAATATTTACTTAGGGGATGCTATGTTGACTGTTCTTATTAAAATAGTATTTGTCAGTATTTGTAAATAATGTTTTTAGATGGAATGGGTTTATTACTCAATGAGAATATATTTTCCAAATTTATTTACAACACTAACGTCATTTATTATTTATTCAGAATTCAACTGAATGATTGAGTGAATATGTTACTTCCAGGCAAGCGAGCTCTATATTCGACCACATCATCAACCTTAAAAAGATTAAGATCCCGCTACAAAATTTATAAAAATCCCATGGACGAAATTGAACTCAAATTATTGGGCTAAAGATGTTCTAAATTGGCAACCAGCTCATACAATAATTATATTAAAGCTGTGGAAGATGAAATCCCTAAAAATCCAAATCGCTTCTGGTCTTACGTAAAGGCTAAAAGAGGAGGCTCTAGTACTTTCCCCGCCACAATGACTAACGGAACCACGGCAACATCAGACGGTTTAAAAATTTGTGAAATGTTTGCTTCACATTTTTCATCGGCTTTTGGCAATACAAAAGTGACCCAAAGCGAACCAGTCTCTGATTTTCTTTATAATATGAACAATACTAGCCTACCACTAACGGCACCTATGATTGATCACGATAGCGTACTCAACAAACTTAAGGGATTGGATATTCATAAAGGCGCTGGGAATGATGGTATTCCGCCAATGTTTGTTTCTAAATGCGCTACCCATTTGGTTTCCCCATTAGTAACGATTTTTAATAAGACTCTCAGCTCAGGTGTATTTCCAGACTACTGGAAAAGAGCGAAAGTTGTGCCGATTTATAAAAGTGATGAGAAGGATAATATCGGGAACTACAGGTCCATCTCTATTTTATCAACTTTCGCTAAGATTTTCGAGACCCTAATTTGTCCCTATCTCCAGTCACACTTTAAACTCTATTTGAGTGACTCCCAAAATGGCTTCGTGGCTTCTAGGTCAACTAGCACAAACCTGGCGACTTTCTCAGAAATGTTAACGGATTCCATTGACTGCGGCAAGCAGGTCGACGTAATTTACACAGACTTCAGTAAAGTCTTTGATCGCGTTCCTCACCATATACTTCTGTCAAAGCTCTCTGCGTACGGAATTACTGGCTCACTCTATACCTGGTTAAAATCATATCTAGATAATCGATTCTTCTATGTCGTGGTCAATGGTTTCCAGTCTGAAACTTATAGGACCACCTCGGGAGTGCCTCAAGGCTCGCATATAGGTCCGATTCTTTTTAATATATTCGTTAACGACATCCCACACTGCCTCAAATTCTCAGAATGCTATATGTACGCAGACGACCTCAAATTCGCCAGGATAGTTGAGTCTAGCGATGATGCTGAACTACTGCAGAGCGATGTCGACTCGTTACGTCAATGGTGTAGTGAGAACGAAATGACATTGAACGTCAAAAAATGTTACCATGTGAACTATACCCGGAAAAAAATAATCCGGTTCCAAGCGTAGTGGGACCAAGATATTACTGTACAACAGTATTGTTCGAAGTATTTTGGAATACTGCAGCATTGTCTGGACACCTCACTATGATACTCACAACCTGAGATTAGAGCGGATACAGAAGAGATTCGTATGGCATCTAGCTTATGCCAGCGGAATCTGCAGGAGGAAACGGTCGTATGGAGCCAGACTATCACATTTTAAAATGATTTCAAAACGAAACGCAACGCCAAAGAATTGCTGACTCCATATTCCTATATAAAATACTCCGGTGCCAAACTGACTGTCCTCAGTTGCTAAGTAAGTTTCGGTTCCGTGCTCCTGCTAGACTCCCACGTACCCCCATCACTCCTTTGTACCCCCCACCGCGTAGAACAGTACTCGGCACAAATGCTGTTTAATATTGTAATTATTCGTATCTCTGTTTCCTGTTGTTTCGTGTAAATTTGATTTTATGTTATTTTATTATGTATTTTGATTTTGTGTTATTTTGGCAGTTAATTTTATTGTTATTTAATTTAACTTTTAATTTTCTATTTTAATTGTATTTTTAATTTTATTTTCCATTTTAATTGTAATCTTAATTTCATTGATTTATATTTTTTTATTTTAATTTAATTTAATTTTCTATATTAATTATAATTTTGATTTTATTGATTTATATTTTTGATTTTGTTATCGAGTTGACACATGTTTTCCTTTGGATTTTAATTTGATTTGTGACTATTATTTTATGGGGCATGCGGTGCTAACCTTTAAGAAATTGTAATACTAACCTTAGACATTAAAATTAAATTTGAAATTATATGTATCAGTATGTACAATTGTTGGTTGGTCAAATAAATAAATAAATAAAAAACCGGCCAATTGCGAGTCGGACTCGCGCACGAAGGGTTCCGTACCATTATCGCAAAAAACGGCAAAAAAAATACGTTTGTTGTATGGGAGCCCCACTTAAATAATTATTTTATTTGTTGTTATAACGGCAACAGAAATACATCATCTGTGAAAATTTCAACTGTCTAGCTATCACGGTTCATGAGGTACATCTTGGTGTCAGACAGACAGACAGACGGACCACGGAGTCTTAGTAATAGGGTACCGTTTTTACTCTTTGGGTACGGAATCCTTAAAACGGCAAAAAGATCAAGTTTGTTGTATGGGATCCCCACTTAAATATTTATTTTATTCTGTTTTTAGTATTTGTGGTTATAGCGGCAACAGAAATACATCATCTGTGAAAATTTTAACTGTCTAGCTATCATGGTTCATGATATTCAGCCTGGTGACAGACAGACAGACAGACGGAAAGTGGAGTCTTAGTAATAGGATCCCGTTTTTACCCTTTGGGTACGGAACCCTAAAAAATAGGCTGTTTGTTTTTGAATGACAGACTGGCGACGCTGCGTGTTATTACGTCACACGACACATTAGCATGTCGCTGACGCGAACTCACCATAAGTTTTGCACCTACTAAAATCGCTCAACGTGGCTAAATAAGTTTTCGCTTCAACAATCTGGTGAATTTCGATGAAAATTATTTTCAAACACAATCTCTAAGATAGGTATATAAATAGTGGTCACTACCCATCTAAAAATATATTATATTTTAGCTCTCAAACAGATCACAATTTCCACACGAAACAAACCCAATATTCCGAAGTCAACTAAAACACCCGAAGCCGCAAGAATATCAAAAAGTATCTCAAAGGAGAAGAACTATCACAAAAACCATATAAATTATTTGAAATTGTGTTATAAAAATGTATGAGATTTATAACTTTATTGTCATAGGATATTGGTGACGATGCTCTGGGGGCATTCGAGCCCTCAAACATGCTTGGAATAGAGATCACGAGATTTTCGTATTAAAAATAGACTCGAGACGATCACACTGATTATTCGGAACTGATCGTCTGGAGATAGCCTTATTTGTGAAGCTTCGTTCGTGATGCTTTTGTTTTGAGCCCCGGCTTTGGCTCAAAATTACGCATTTATAATATTAATACCAGACTGTAACTGCCCCACTATAGATCAAAGGCGTCTTCTCATACAGAGAAGGCACGAGCATTGATCACCGCGCTTGCTCAAGGTAGGTTGGCGATTTCAAACTTGTATTAAGGCGCAGATTCCCTTGAGTAGCTGATTTTAAAATGAGAATCACGTCTAAACGGCTTGTCGTAATTTTTTTCGAAAAATATATGTTATATTTGACCATTGTTTTTATTAATTTAATCTGAGAAAATTTTGAGTTTTATTCGTATAACATAGTGTAATTAATTTGTAAAGTTATGTCTAAAACGGACAAAAACACGACAATCGCACCAAAACCGCTGGGCGTATTTTAATGAAATTGACACCATCTCAAAGCCAATATAATTATCTACATTTTGATTTGAGGCTTTTTTTTTAAAGTCGTAGAATAATAAGGAAAGTACAAAAAACTACTAAATTTTGGGTCGCGTGGGTGTGAAACGAGTGTGCGTTTTGTTCCCTCAAGGTCGTTGGTGTTAGTCGTCGTCTTAACTATACGTCCAGGTTTCATCATGATGTTTCCTTCACCAACTTGACAAGTTAAATTTAAAAAAAACCCGCGACACATTTTTATTTCATGCTACATAATTTGTCTCACTAATACATCGTATTCAGTTGTATATATATTAATATATTTGATTTTACTCTACAGCTTTTCACTGGTTTTTTGAGTTTATCCATTACAAATAATAAAACCATTGTTTGAATTTATTAAAAAAAAATGGTGTGTTTTGTGCCTTAAACGTTGAGTAAGACTTCAGATATCAGCACTAGCTTTTTTCTATGAATTCGCTCCCGTGGATTATTTTATTCCATAGGATTTGTGCAAGGATAAAATTTCTATGGTACTCTCATCTTTACTGTAGCTTTCTATTAGTGCAAGTCAAGCAGAACTTCCAGAGATTAGCTTATTATTTCTACAAACAAATAATTTAACCTCTCTAAAATACAAAGTTAGCTTTTCAACCAACTTCAAAAAGAAGGAGTTTCTCAATTCGACTGTATTGTTTTGTATGTTTGTTACGCGATTACTCCGCTAATTATGAACCGATTTTAATTATTCTCTCTTCCGATTTTAATCTTTATCTCTATGGTCTTGTTTTATTTGAAAGCTGGTGCTTGTCCCATATAAGTTTAAAAGATCTGACAAGCAGTTTGTAAGTTATCCCTTATAATGCATATTGTCATGGTAGTCTAAGGTACACAAACTAAAAAAAAAATCTTTTTAACAAAAATATTAAACCGACTCCCAAAACAAAACACTAAAAGCAAGAAATTATTTTCTTTTCGAAAGTCTTTGGTACCTATTTTTTTTTGTCTATGAGATTGACTTGTTAAGTTAAAAAGTATTTTTTTATTTGAATAGACATATACAAGAAAAATCATAGTTCTAGTTATTGCATAATATATCAGAATATGTAAGTACTAGAGCTAGTTTTAGACCCCTCAAAGACCACTCAAATTACTGAAACCCCAGTCATCGTCCTTAACACTTATTCACAGATCCCAACTTCAATTTCTTAAACAATTTAAAGATAAACATAAAACTAATTTATTTTGATTGATTGAAAAAATATCAAAACGTTGCATGCCAAAGGCAATATGATTAATGGACACGCAGATGGTCGGGGAAAACTTTAAGAATTATAAATCTTGTAATATGAATGTCTGCGACATTTTCAATTGGTTAGTTGAAACTCTAGGTAAAATAAAAACTCTAATTCACAATTATAAATAATAATGGATCTGGAAGGAAATAGAAGCTACTGATTGAAAAGCAAGTCAAGTTCTACCATAAATATATAAAACCAAATATAGACAGGATCACTTAAATGTCTATTTTTCTTGTGTGAGATTATCAGAAGAATTGTAGTCCATACTCTTGAACGTCTAAATTGTTCTACTTAAAATGCGTTGCGGAAACTTTATAAGGACTGGTAGAGTCTGGCTATTATAACTATGCAGAACTCATAATTGGTATCCCCAAAAAGTTTTGTATGTTATTTAATTTTACATCAGTCACTTTCGTGGTAATTGTTCAGTCCATCCAAAGGTTGTCTGTAAGAGATTGCCCTGTGCGATAAGACCGCCCATTGTACACTTTATTTATAAATTTTGTTCTGTATGTAATTTTTTATGGTGTGCAATAAAGAATATAATAATAATAATAATAATAATAATAATAATTGAGCTGTCAGATTGCTTACGCTGTACATTGTTTTTCACAAATTCAATTAGAAAAATGGTAAAACCTATTAGAAGTGGAGGGTTGGGAGTTGTTATACTACATGCTAAGTAAATTCCAGGATTTGAAGGAACAGCACGATGTCGTTCCTAGCCAAAAACGACAATGTTTACAAGATATCAAAATGTTGACGTGTACGTCCATCTAATGATTTTGATATTTTGCCTTTTGATTTTTGCATCAAAAATCAAATGTTCTTATTTAACTAAGAACACTTTTTAGATACTCATACTTCTGTTAAAGTTGTTTCCAAGAAGATCGTGTCAAATTACAACAAGATGAAGCACAACAACTAACTTTGTGGTTTTGCGGTTATCATACACTGAGAAAACGGTCGCTCACAGTGACAAAACTGTATGAAATAAAAGTGACTATTCTATACCAGGAATGAATCAGAATATACACAAAGCCTATCAAAAACAACAGAGGGTGTTACCCACCCCAAATTTTCGGTTGCCCACATTTTATGATTCAAGCATAGTTTTATTAGCCAGACTCTATATTATGTTATTTTATTACACAAGCACCAATTTTAACTTCACCCTAGCAATTATACACTAACACTGATTTTAGCTAACTCGGTGCAGCAGTTAAACAAGTAGGTAGTGATTTTAGTTTCATGGTTTCAGTTATACAGGCACTACCACTAAACAATCGACAGCGTACCCAGGCAGCCCGATGCAAAAAAAAATTGACTATATGGGGTTTTATAGACCCGTCTGACACACAATGTGAGTGGGGCACCGCACTCACATTGTGTGTGTGTCTGTGCAGAATATGAAACAAATGCTGGAGTGCCCCAAGTGCCCACACACTTGCACTTTGGTGGACCTTTTTTTTTTTTTGTTTTCGAGTGGAAACCTTCAAAAGGTGCCTGGACTTTTGGGGAAAAGACCAGGGAGTGTGGGATTTTTACCTCACTAAAACCACCCCGATGATCACCATCAGCACGTAGAAGGGGTCCCATAACCTCTTAAAAGACCACCCCGGGATCCCCTCTGTGCATTGCCTCTTAGGGCTCATCCCTGGGGAGACTGAAAGAGCGCCTCCCCTGAGTCTCGCTGTGCACGGCAGCACGTGATCACTGTGCCACTGTCTTTCCTGGAGTCACTTGGTGGACGGACAGAGTCCCCAATCTGAACGCCCGTGACCCCAGAGTCCCACTTGCTTACAATGCAGGCGGGGTTTCACTGTTTTAGGCATCGGGGTGGTTGCCTCCCCGAAGCCTTCTTCTGCGAGTGGGATCGACCCTCTCACGATCTCGCTCGACGGCCTCCTTCTGGTCCATCACGGTTTCACAGAAGGAAGCCATTTCCCTCCAGTTTTCTGTCTCTGCCAGTATGGCTCTCACCACTGCTGGCAAAGACAGGTCTCGCCCGATCCGTTAGGCCCACGCAGGGCACTCCTCGAGCGTGTGCTAGGCAGAGTCAAGGTCACCTCCGCAGTGGTGGCAATTAGCCGTGGCCTCTCCTCCAATCCTATTCAGATACTCACCGAAGCAAGCGTGCCCGGTCAGTACCTGAGTGAGCCTGTAGGAGATGCGCTCCTCTCTCTTCAGCCAGGCTTCACTTTGGTGGACCTAATAAACTCCACTGACGCTGCTATTGGTGTGGCTGCCTACTGGTCCCAAAATATCTAAAGAGTTTGCCATCGACTCGTAAATAATAAGTTATACAGGCACTAACTTAAGCTAAACCGATACAAATTTTAGTTATCAGCTATTTTGACACTGATTTTCAGGGTTCCGTTATCATAAAATAAATATTTAACGAAAACTTTACCAACAAACTCCAAACAACAACAGTTGAAAACAAGTCCAACATAACAGTAACGAATCTCCTGAAATACTGCGATAAAAAATAAAATGAACGAAAAAATCTTGGTTTCGCATTTCCAAAACAAACGGAGAATATTTACTTAGGCCTAGTTATAAATATTACGATAGCACATGGAAATTATGCGTCGGCTCAGCAAAAACCTTTTATTTGGCGGTGTGTGTCCAATATATTATGTGTGCGCGGACGGTGTGTGGTGGCCTTTAGTAAAGACTGCCGTGATTATGTAGAATATTTTAGAGAATATGAACTCCGCTGGATTTAAGTAGTTATATTGTGTGAGTGGTGGTCGCCCAGTGACAACAGCTGCCTCTTACTAGTTGTAGATCGTGGGTTTAAACCAAGGCAGGCGCTTAACTTTTTGTAAATTATTTCATCACCACAGCTCTCAAAACGGTCAAGCAATCCGGCATGTCCTTGAACTAAAAAAATCAAAGACTGTGACGTCTATCAATCCGCATCACTGGGCCCGCTTGGTTGATTAGAGGCCAATCCCTCTCACAGAGAGAAGGCCTGTGTCCCAACAGTGGGTATTTGGTGGTGTGAGTACAATATTATAATTATTATGTGCGTGGACGGTGTGTGGTGGCCTTTAGATTAGATATTAGATTAGGTAGCGTATTTAAGAGACATTTAAAATATTTATTTTTCTGTTTGAACTGATTTAGACTGTTTTGATCAAAATTAAATCATCATCATTTTGCCGGACTTGTATGTTTGTTTGCCACACAGAGACCCTTCCTGATGGCGCGATGCAATTTAAATTGCGTAGATAGGCCTTATCGCGGACGTCTTATTTAAGAACTCCATCGCATTGCGTCCATGTGAAGGTATTTGTAATTTTGCTAAAATAAATTTGCGTCGAACCATTAGGATTGTCAATATTTTTTTTTTCTTGTAGTATCCTATGAATACTCGAATACCAAGCGATTGATGATATTGAAGTTAGTTTAAATGAAATTTGCAGAGATTTTGTGAAACAAGCTGTTAATTTGACTTGAACACTACATCATTACAAGTAGGTAAGTGACAGGGAAGGAAAACAGCAATACCACACTAATCATAACTATTGGTAGCAAAAACAAAAGCAGTACTGCCAACTTACAAAAAACTATGTTTGAACTTGAACATTGTACATCATATTTAACAGATATGATGCCGAAGCTTTTTTAAATAATTGCTATTAAATGGAAATTATCTATTGACCTTTACATATTTTTTTTTTAAATACAGTCACGATTTCTTTTATATTATTTTTTTTGCACGTTTTTACAGTTTCATTGTACCAAAATGCAACAATGCAAATTTAAAAAATCGAGTTCCTCAGAAATTTAAAACTGCGCCATCTATTGGAATCAATTTTAAATGATCTTTGAAATGTCAATTAAGAGCCCAATATTCTATAATTTTGTGCCTAGGATAGTTGATTAAAAAAGGACATACAATTTTTATGATCAATTTTAAAAATGTTAATTTTTCACACAATTCAATAACAAATCGATGCATATCGCGCCATCTAGTGACATTTATTTGAACCAAATTTTCTTTGGTAGTGCTGCAACCCCGTGCCTATAGAATACAATTTTTTTACCAGTTATTGTACAAGTTGCAGGCGAGCCAAATGGGGTGTTGACAAAAAATATCTATTTAGTCCATTACTTAGACAACCTAAAAATATTAGTAACGTATTTTCTTTTACCACATAAACAAAAAAAAAAGACGGTACATGAAATATCCTGTGACGGCACGGTGTACCTTACTTTATACTGGCAAAGTGAAGTCACAAGCCCCCATTCCTGAACTTTGATGCGCTTTATCATTATCAATTTTAATTTACTTGATAAAGCAAAAAATATCTTTCCAACAATATTTAATAATCTGACTGACGAACTAAATAGAATTATCATTTTTCTACCCAAGAAACATCCCTATTGCCATTACCCGGTAGAAGATTCAGATTCTTAGCTGCTACTGAGAAATGCCAGATGTAAAAATCCCAATAACATTTTGTATGAATCAAACCTAGGAGCAAAAGCTCAGCAGTAGACCAATGAGGTCAAGAGACCGACGAGGCTGTGTGGCATTTTAATTTTAAGAACATAATAACCTAACCTAACCCAACCATCATCACATCTCATACTATCCATAACAAATCGGTGATGCCTTTAAACCATATTGATCTAAAGTGAGTACTATCAGCAGACGACGACGATGTAGCCAAACTCAATAAAACAATAACAACTTGTAGCACATTTCACCAGTTATTGTTCAAGTTCCATCTAAAACGGGGCGAGCCAATTGCCAGTATCTGGGAGCCGATCCAGATTCTGGGCTACTACTGGGTGATACCAGTTTTCTTTTCTCCTTTTTTGTTTTGGGGTTTTTATTTAAACAAATATCCCACCCCATCACCCCATCGTGTCTTTTACCATTGTAACATTATAATAAACCCATAAAACTATAAATAAACAGTTAATCAATATCTAAAACACTTTTGATAAATATAGAAGTCACCGATGAAGGACTGTTATTAAATGACATAACTTTTAGGCACCTTCTGAAGTTGATTGGGATAAAATTTATTATATTAATCCAACGTTAAGCCTATTTAAGTCAGATTCCCTCTCACGCCTGTTGCGGACACAATCCATCAGCAAACGCTGCACGTCCTCAATCTGATTTATTACATTCTTTGCAATTTGGTGAATCAGTTTTTTTCATAAGAAACGCAAACTTTGCTGATGGATCCAGAAGCCTTAAAATTAATTTAACATATTTCCTACTAAGTTGATCGATATCGAACTAAGGCACACGAGAAGACACACCTTGTATACTCCTATACCGATTCCAGATTTAAATAACCCAATAACACTGTGCTATGAATAGAAACTAGGACCAATAACTCAGCAGTAGAGCCCTTGTGATCAACGAGGCTGTGTGTGAACATAATAAGTTATAATACAAATCGAATCGAGCAACCCAAAACATGAATCAGACGCCTTTAAAACCAATTTATAGCTAGTACTATCAGCAGACGACGACGATGTAGCCAAACTCAATGAAACAGTCATAACTAGCAGTAATCATCTAGCTTTTAGCAGCGGACCAAATTCACCGGTCTAGGCAGAACTTTATATAGAGGCGGTAACTTTGTTCCACTTCCTAACTGCAGATGGTCAGTAGCTGTTAAATTTGGCTGCCTAGTGGTATAGAGTGTTAGGCTTTGGCTAACTCGTGAGCGTTTTAGTTTGGTTTCTGTGGAAAGTATTGGGTTTTTTTAGGAAAATTTTGGAGGATTGAAAGGTTTTCTTTGGAAGAATACGCACTAAGTGTTGTCATCATATCAGCCGAAAGACGTCCACTGCTGGACATAGGCCTCCCCAAGCGTCGCCACATTGACTGGTCCCGTGCGTCCCGCAACCAGCGGATTCCCGCAAACTTCACCAGGTCACTGAGTGTTGTGCTAAATACATTTTACCTTGTCTGTATTAAAGACGGGTTTGTCTTGCATTCCGTACTCACGAAAACTGAAGAAAGTAATTTAAACGCTCTGTGTCCCTGTCCATTGATGAGCCTAATGCGCCAGATCAACACATTTTATATTTTCATATAAGTTTAATTTTGGGACGATTCCTCGTGAGTGGAGCTATGAGCTCAGTTTCTTTTTTATTTATTTTATTATGAATTAGCGTCCCGGCCCGGCTTAGCTAGGTAGTAGAGCATATTAAATATAAAATAAAACAAGCCTTTATTGCTGTTACAATATTATTAATACAGCTTAGATCATTGATTAAATGATGATCGGTGTTTCTTTCCACAGTTTGTCCTTCGACAAAGGCCTTCCTCTAAGAGTCTCCACTTCTCTCTATCTTTAGCTATTCTCATCCATTCTGGATATAGACCATATTATTACATTCTAAATATTTAATTTTACCTGTTTATAGTTTGTAGTCTAGATTAAGTTTATTATTTTCATGTTGTAACGCAATCTTTAAAGAATGCAAAAAGCTATTATTAGCCTGGACTGACTGCAATAACTCAAGTTCATCTCTAAACTAAGTTATCCTTATCTTACAACAAAACACAAACAACTAAATCAAACTGCCACAAAAAAAGGTAAACTAAAATACATCGTTCCTAAATTTAGTTTCTCAACAAGTCCACTGGAGTTACCTTGAAGCGGCATGTTCTATTAATTATTAGTTCCCTGAGCTTGTTGCGAACATCGTGATATCCCGCAATTAGCGCCCTCTGATGGGAGCTTGGTTTTTATCCGTACTTTACGAGATATGGATTAAAACTGAAAGAATTCTGGCTTTTTTTTTTGTAGAAGTGTGATTTAAAGTCTACTTGTTTGGATATTTTTATGAGGTGTTAGCAGCCTAAAAATATTGGGATTGTATCTCTATTAAACAATGAGGGAAAATATCGTGAGATAATCCCAGAACCAAAATTTGAAGACATGTGACATTCACCGAACCGCACCGTACCCGCGTGTTGGATTAGTCCCTTTTCCAGAGAGGAGGCCTGTGTCCCAGCAGTGGGAACACTTATGGTACCTAAATAAGAGCCAATTATATGTTTTCTTTATATTTAAAAATATTTACGGTTAAAGAATCTTTATTTCTGAAAAGAATTACAATGGCATTCACTTACATGAGAACCTTAATATCTAAACAATTTAAGTTATGTTGAGCGTACTTACAGAACAATAAAAGTATCATAGCATATGTATTGCATTGTATTGTATTTGTATTAAAACATCATCGAAATCATCACCATGTAAGGTACTGCTACTCACCGGCCTATTCTTTTCCTGTGTTAGGCATATGATAAAGATAGATGAATAAAATCATCAATTTTAAGGCGATGATAGCTCAGTGGTAGTGACGTCGGATACCGAGACGAAGGTCGCGGGTTCGAATCCTACAATGAGCTTGAGCTTTCGGTGAAGGAAAACATCGTGAGGAAACCATAGCACGGTGGTAGGGTACTTTGTAGTACCCGCCTGGCTGGCAACCACCCTCAAGTTGAAAATCTGTCGCCAAGCACCTTCCGGTGTGTTCCGACAGCAGCACTTGAGAGCCAGTTCCCTTCTAGGCTTTGTGTGCTTACCACCATCGGCCACATCATCACTGACCACGGTGAGATTGTGGTCAAACACAGGCCTATACATAGTAAAAAAAAAAAAAAAAAACAATGGCGAGTACTTTTTACCTTAGGCCGCTTGTACATGCTAAGAAAATTCACCGGGTCTGCACAAGAATTCGTGTGCACGACCAATTCATCATGTACACGACAAGCATTTTGTTGGACATAGGCACGAATCATTACAAGCGCAGAGAACTTTTTCTTGTTCAGCACCGTGGCAATATACACAGTTCGTGTATAGAAACAACATAAATACTTGCGTAGCATAGGCCCGTTGATTTTTCTTAGCGTTTACAGCTTGTAACTTGTGTCGTTTAATTATTTTTTTTCAAATCTCGCTAAGCGTGTGCTAAGTGTGCGAAGGAATTGCATGATTTAATGCCGCCCAGCCCGTTCCATCATTGGACTACCAGACGTACGGCGATGCTTCATTGGTACATGGTGGACATCCCACCCATACGCACAAAACGTTTTGGGGACACTTTTATTATGCGTACAGCTAAGGAGTAGAATTCCCTGCCGGAGTCTGTGATTCCCGAAAGCTACAATCTAGGGGTCTTTAAGTCAAGAGTGAATGGGTTTCTTCTAGGCAAGCGTGCTACACCGTCGACCTCATCATTGCTTATCATCAGGAGAGATAGTGGTCAAGCGCAAGCCTATAGACAATAAAAAAACAATTAAAAAAAAGCGTTTTTAAATAAATTTTCGTTCGGTTACTAATTCATCTAAACTTTACATAAATCAGTTGTTATTTTCCATCAAAATGTAGATAGTCACGGGATCAAAAACCAACTTCTGCTACTCATACATATTTCAGGCACCTCTATGTAGTAAAAGGTGACCAAGGGTCCTCCAGACGCCTTTTATGACACCCTAAAGTTAGTTATATGAATAAGGACAACCATAATCCGGGTCTTTATAGGCACTCAGATTTGATTTAAGACTACATATTCAATGACTTCCTGTAAGTCCTTAGGCCCATATTCCAAGCCCATGTAAAGGAACTCCACCCATGACCAATCACCATAACATCGGTAAAAACGCTTGAAAATCGATCAAAATGATTCATGTTAGAATCGAGTTGAAGGATATTGGCCTTAGACCTTCTCGTGCAAACTGTGAGAGCAGTGGTCTATGTATGTCACACCGATAAGCCAAATTGCAAGTATGTTCAGATGGGCGCAATGCGATGCATATCGACCGCTATTTACTTAAAATTGTCTTAGAAAATACGTGTGTGATCGACAGTAAAGGGCCTTACGGGTCATAAGTCGTGGATTCGAACCCATGTAAGTATATTTTTAACCGACTTACCAAAAAGGAGGAGGTTCTATGTTCGACATTATATATGTTTTTTTTTTTTTTGTGTGTGTTCACGCTTAATATCTCCGTCAATTTTGGACCGATTTTGGAAAATTCATTTTTTGTTTGAAAAAGTATGTTTCAAAATTGGTCCCATTTTAATTTGGTGAAGATCTGACGAAGAACTAAGAAGATATACAACAGAACTCTTCAATAAATTACGGCAAATATCTCGGGATTGCTGCAATTGCATATCTGTTTATTGATTATACCATTTCATAACATAACATCACGCCAGTACGCTCTTAAGGGGTGCGCAGATCTCTCATTTCACCGGTTATGTTCAAGTTGCATGACATTCGGGTTATCTATTCTGGCGTTATATGTACCTTACTAAACAACTTGCCTATTAGGTACAACTAAAAAGTAAAAAATAAAAAGCTTTTTTACAAAAAATTACTACCGACTTCCAAATAAAAAAACTACAAAGTGAAAAATAACTTTATTTTTGGAAGTCGGAGTCCATAACGCAAAAATTTGGTACCTGCAAAAGACACCGACTTCCAAAAATAAAGTTATTTTTCACTTTGTAGTTGTTTTATTTGGAAGTCGGTAGTATTTTTTTGTAAAATAGCTTTTTATTTATAATAGATTTAATTACCTGTTTAATTAAACTTGTTTAAATGTAATGTATTGTATTTATTTTATAGTATGTATGTACTTATAGCTTTGTATTTGAATAAAGCCACCTTGTCGTGATTTACTTTAATTATTGCATCTATCACAATTTGTCTCTGCATCACCTAAAGGTCGACTGGTAGAAAATGCCACTAATGTAATTAAATTACCATTATTTTCAAAACGGTGAAGAAAATTTCGTGACGTAACTGACTTATCCTAAAACACAAAGACACGTGACATCTATGAATACAAACGCGCACTAAGCCCGCGTGATGTCCCAACAGTGGGTAAACAAATAGCCATTTATGCTTATATGCTATACTTAAACCAATACAGCATCAAATCCAAATCCATGGGGATCCTCGCGAAGGTGAGAAGGTACTTCACGCCGGAACAGTTGCTCAACTTGTATCAAGCGCAAGTTCGATCATGCATGGAGTACTGCTCTCATCTCTGGGACGGATCTGCCAAGTACCAGCTGGATGCACTTAAGTCGATCGAAAGACGGGCCAAGAGGCTTATCGGCAATGAAATACTGGTCGAATCTAGGCTCCAGAACCTCGAACATCGGCGCCGAGTTGCCAGCCTCTCGGTTTTTTATCGGTTACATTTCGGGGAGTGTGCGTTGGAATTGCATGAACTAATTCCTTCTAGCCCGTTCCATCATCGGACTACAAGACGTACGGCGATGCGTCATCGGTACATGGTGGACATCCCACCCATACGCACCAAACGTTTTGGGAATACTTTTATTATGCGTACAGCAAAGGAGTGGAATTCCCTGCCGGAGTCTGTGTTTCCTGATAGCTACAACCTGGGAGTCTTCAAGTCAAGAGTGAATAGGTTTCTTCTAGGCAAGCGTGCTTCATCGTCGACCACATCATCGCTTACCATCAGGTGAGATAGTGGTCAAGCGCAAGCCTATCAACAATAAAAAAAAAAAAAAAAAAAAAAAAAATCATACACAACAAACACAAGCCATCACTCAAATTTCTCCCCAATAAACGCAGTAAATGTAAGCAATACAAAATTACAATTCAAAATTCTACAGTAAAATTAAATACAAGCGTCTAAAACGGTAACTAACTAACTTCGACTGAGTTTCTGTAGCCATTACCGCAGTTTTAAGATAACGATCCAGTGGCGGTAGCGGAGCGAGGCGAGCGGAGTGGAGCTAGGATTTGTAAGGTAAAGGAAATAGTGGCGGTAGATGCTTTGTAACGGTGAAGAAAATGAGCTGCTAACAGAGTGTTCTGGTTAAATGTGATGACATGAATTTAGATTCGTATAATGGAGACATGCTAGTTTACAGGTAAATTAAATAAATTGCTTAGAATTAATTATGGCGAAACGTGGGTGCACTGTAGATGCAGTTCTGCCTCACCCTTCAGGACACACAGCGTGACGATATTTATGATGTACGAGATTCCACCAGCAGCTTCGCCCTCATGAGTCGGAAGTTGTCTCACGAGAACCTTACATTGTTCCGGGATAAAATGTTTCCACCTATGTGCTATTCCAGACTATAATCTATCTCTATGTCAAATATCATTTAGATCTGTTCAGCCGTTCTGGCGTGATTGAGTAAAAAACATACATACATCCATTCAAACTTTCACATGTATAATATTAGTAGGATAATTATGACGGCTAAGCCAAAAAAAAACATTGTTTAATTTCGTATTATGTCTCCTGAGTTTGAGATAAACCCTGCATTTTAAGAAAAAAGGATCATCATTATCCTGGTAATGATCCATTTATTCTACAAATTGTGTTTTTTTTTAAATACCGTAGCCTATTGTCGAAAAAATCAATGCAATATATAAGAGACTATACAGAGTTGGAATTGACCGTTTAACGTTTCTGGAGTGCACATTAATCCCATTTTAGACTTTTTCACAATCGATATCGTAGACAAAATACCACTTTATCCAAAGCCCTATATCCATTTAGCATCAAAACACAAACACCTCAAAAAGATTAAAGAACGAAGCACCAAAAAAAAGCTATTGCGTATCACGCTACGAACACTATCGGTAGACTAAAGCCTTTACAGAATAGAGTTGGCCACTCGACCATAAAATCTAGTTACCCCAAACTGATGGTAGTGATGTAACCGGTAGGATTTTGTGAAATATATTGTAAGGAGTGTGTTGTCCCTTGTAAATTCAGGATTTGATTTGAAGAAGACTGTCTGAAACTGATGATGGTAATTGACTTAAATGATTATTTATTTTAGCATCAGTTGTACCTTTTTTAAGATAGGACACTCTACACTCGAAGTTGTAGACGATTATGTCTACCTAGTAAAACAGTCCAGTTGGGTAGGTGTAACTTCAATAAAGTGGCAATCCCACCGCACTATTCCCAAATCACTGCAACTCCTGAAAGCCAGAATCAACAGTGGCGACCACCAGAAAAGCGCCGAGGCAATGAAGCTCGACGAAGTCCCGGAGAATGAATTTCACTGTATTGGATCCCGCAACGAAATTAGTCAGAAAAAAATAACGGAGGAGTAAGTAAATACAAATTTCCACTTCCCTCCATACCAAGCAGGAGACAGAACAAACAAGGCCAATAGGCACAAAGGATGGTTAACAACTGGGATCAAATGGAGTCTTTAAGAATTGTAGCAGGTGATGTTCTCTGTCTGGCTACCCCAAAGAGAAAAAGGCGTGCTTTTATGTATCTTATATAATAAGGACCGGATTATATGCAACATAAAATGCTTGAAATATGCATGAAAATGATTTAAATATGCAACATTAATGTTTTAGAAAAAAGAAAAAAATATCAGTAAATTAGCATACAATTAGTAAATTATTCAATCTTAATTATCAATACCAAAATGTAAAAGCTTTGTAGATGATAATAATGCACTAGAACGATAAATTATTTAAAATTTTTGTAAACGTAAACAATCAGATATGTAGGATTTCTAAACAATCAATCTCTAGGTCTTCAATCAATCAAAATATTTTTAGAAGTGAAAATTGATATTGTATATGGGCGAAGTTTGGTAATAGAATTTATTATTACACTTATCAATAGGTTAACCTATATATAATAAATATAACGAATATATGCATCAAAACCAAAATAATTTTTTTTATTTCACATAGTGCCCATGTAGGCCTACATGGGCACTTATAAAACGTCAACAAAAGGTGCACGGTTCGGGTTGGTCATTTCCTATGGAGAAGAACCGGCAAGAAACTCCATAATACTCTTTAAAAAAAATGGCTTGGTTTACAATATTTCCATTTTACAGCATTAATATTTATATATGGGGGGACAACGTAGGCACGACAATAAGTCGTAAGAAATAACAAAAAAATAAAGATGTAAAACGAGATAAAAAGTTAACAAATGTTAACAAGCATCTAGAAATCTAGAAAGCCTACAATGTTCACACATTCACAAACAATCGGTAAAAGAATCTATACAAAGGTAAAAAAAAAGAAAAAATATATCATCACTAGATATTATTATAATATGCAATTACCGCTGAAATGTGGTAAATATGCAAATATACAAATGCGGTGTCTAGTTATGAACTTGTGTTTTTTGAAATCATTTCATGAATCAGCGGGTACTTAAATGTATGTAAGTCACCTTGGGTAGTCTATTCATACTTTGCTGGCTGGCTAACATTTTTTTTAAATTCAGGAACTGTAATAACGAATGGTATACTACTGAATTGAATGTATCAGGCTATTTTATTCCCACTTCTGCGACACAGGCCTAAACGGCGAAATCATAAGAAAAAATTCGTCAACTAATTTCCTCAGTAAATACATTTAAACCAAAAAATAAATCATTTCCACAAAAAAAACACCAGCACATCGAAATCTCCGAATTGTGACGAAAATATTTTGCCTAATCTTTTTGTCTTGCGTAATACGTCGCGAGCGTAATTCCCAATATCGGTATTGACAGACGGCAGTAATAATTTTACGATCTCCTGAGAATCTACGGTTTTACGGTTACGTGAGTAGACTGGTTACGATTGAGGGGTTATCGGTTATTGTGGCGAAATATCGGTTTAATGTATTGAGGCTATTAGAATTTGTTTCATGTCTATGTGTCTGAGTCTTGATATCGGGGTTTTTAGGAAGAAACATAGAAACGTGATTATAATGTGATTTTTTATTTCGTGGACTAAACTGACATTTGGGGGGTTGTCACTTTATCGTTACATTAAAATAGTGTCGTACCCTAACTATCCTGAGTGATCGAAAGTTAATCGAAAATCGAAGTAGATCGAAAATGAAACAATTTCACGGCATAAAAATATAATTTGTTTAGAAACTAGCTGCCCATATTTAGTTTCTACTCATTTATGTCAGACTTAATTTTATCGATAGCATTTATTTTATTGTTGATTTCACATTTAACACAATAAAAGTTCATGTACTATGTGTATGAATACTGTTATATTTAAATATATTACGTTTATATTCATAAAACATTTATTTACACCAATTAGTAAAAATAAATTCAGGAGTCATGTCACATCGATTCGATGAATCACTTATGATTTAGCCTTACCTACAACACTATGCTCCGCGTTTGCAACATTTAAAAAAAATAAGGTTATTAGCAGCTGTCAGTTTAGTCCACGAAATTATAAATCACAGTATAGATCTTTCATCAAAACTGGATATGAACTTGTGACAGTAAATAAAAACCAAACATTAAGACTATTATGACTAGTATCTGTTTTTTTTTATTATATCTACCTATATCTTGCCTACACTATAAAATTAGAATATTTGAGCTACGCCGTGGTAGGTATATAAAGTTTATTTTCAAGGCAATATTGAGTGGATGCCTCGGCAAGATATACGCAGCTAGCAGCTAGATATAGATAACCTTATTGGCTACATTTTTCAGAAAGCACAGTTGCATAGTACAATGCACAACCGGCGGAATTATTCCGATCTGTTACCCTGCTTTGTATCCCCACGGGAACTGGGAAAAAAATAGATTGATCTGTCTCCCTGTTAGCAACGAGGAGACAGTTTAAACTTTTCCTATCTGTCCCGCTATCAGTGATAAAACAGACAAACAGTCACAGATAGGAGTGAATAAAGTTGCTAACAGGAGGACCAATATTTTTTTTTTGGTCCTTCTCCCTTCGGGGACACAGCAGTGTGACAGATCGGAATAATTTAACTGGCGTATTTGTATGTCAATATGTATGAACGTTAATGCAGCAAAAGGAGTGAGGATCGTAGTCTGTGGTGTTCTGTAGTTTTTGCGTACCACAATGAGATAAAGTGTGACTATACGAGTATTTTGGCCTGGCACATACTCACAAATTTTATTTGAACAACTGTTTATTTGTGTGTAAAAAGTTAATCTATACATATAAAATGCTTTGTCCTGAATGACTGACTGACGGATCAACGCACAGCCCAAACCGCTGATCGTAGAGACCTGAAACTTGAAAAATGTATTCTTTGTATGACGTAGGATTCCGATAAGAAAAGATTGTCTGAAATTCTACCCCTAAAGGGATTAAAAAGGGGGGCAAATTGAAACTTGACACAAATAGTAGTCTAAGTAAACAATAAAGGCTGATATTATTAGATTTTCAAAACTGCCTCCAAAATACATTTAACTGGTGATAAAGTTTTGTTGAAGAATTTTATGTTTTGAGTTAATAAATTTGAAAGTTGACATAAATACCAACCTAGGTAAATAATAAAAGATTGTCATTATAATGAATATGAAACTACCCCCAAAATACGATAAAGCGGGTGTTAAAGTTTGCTATAAATCTTACTGGACAAGGTTTCGTTTTGTATGTAGGGGAGCACGAAGAAGGAATTTTCCTTCTCCTCCTTTCATCCCAAAAACGTCCACTGCTGGACATAGGCCTTCCCCAAGCGTAGCCATACTGATCGGTCCTGTGCGTTTTGCATACACTGGACTACCGCAGCCTTGACCAGGTCGGACTTCCTACTTTGCGTTTCCCGGTACGCAGTAAGGTTTCCCGGTGAAAGTTCTGGAGTGGAGAACTCCAGAACTTTCACCCTTTAAATAATTGGTTGTATGAAAAATCTCATTCCTTGGGCATAAACTAAATAATCAAAATTGCATAATACGTTTTTTAAAACTAACCACCCCCTCTCCCCCCTGATAGGGTTAAGGGGTGTTAAAGTTTTTTGAGGAATTTTACTCAGTAATCTAGAGAGCTAATCGAAAAATAATAAAGAAAAGACAAGAGTGAATAAGTAACATATTTGGGTTGTTAAAACTCAACCCTCAATGGGGCATAAAGAGGTTATTAAGTTTTTAGGGGAGGATTTTAATTTGTGCCGGTAGCCTAAAATGTTCTTAAAGTCAAATAACGAATCGTCCCAAACCTATAAACCGTAGAACTCTACAAAATAACATTTTTATTTGGTTTAATAACAGCTTATTTTTTGTTGCCTTCACTAAATGCACATAAGAAAGTCACCTGTAGGAAATATAAAATACGAAATCACGCGAACGAAGTCTTGGGCGGAACTATCTCTCTGTCTTACTTTTCACTCCTTAAGGGTACACTAGTCGAAAATTCTTCCATACAAACTTAGTCTGGCTTTTACTCCACTGTTTGACGATGTACGTTCAAAATAATAAATGATATCAATTTGTCTCATCATTATCTAGCCCTGTATGGTAGCAAAAAAGTGAAAATAAAATTTACTTGACAGTTATGAGCTTCGAAAGTTCCATATTTTAACACTAATTTTTACGCATCTTTGGGCGCAAATAAGTACCATAAGAAGAAGGAAAATTGAAAAAACGGCCTCCTTAAAGGAATAGATTAGTAGTTCAACAATGCAAATAATTTTATTTTGAACAGATACATTTAGTAATTTTTTCATGATATTCAGACTCCCAAAGGTCTGTTTATAAAATTTCGCGCGCCCGTTTTCGTTCTAAATCATCATCCATTTATCTACAAATTTGCAAAAGTGTGTATTCGTTCGCGAACTAGCTTCTTACTGCTCATAACAGCATCTGTCTGTTCCACACGTGTTGTCGGTTGATATAGCACGCATTTTAACCCCGCGCACAAAATAGTTCGTGCCGTCGACTAGTGTACCCTTAAACCACTGAACCGATTTAGATGCAATTTGGTTCGGCGATATTTTGAGACCCTGGGCAGAACATACGACAGTTTTTATCCCGGAAATCATACTTAAGTGGTGGAAAGAGGGGTAGAAGTTTGTATGGAAAACCTAGAATATTATTCCGCGATATAAAAAAATAAGCTATACGAATTAATAATGCTACGCAAACAAAGTTGCGGGCAACAGCTAGTAGAAATATATAGAGATCATAGAACTTGCACATACTGTCAACTCTATAGTTGCTCGACAAAAAAATCAAAAAGCTGTAATGATTTTATTTTGATTAAAAAGTTGGATGACTATCGATCAAACGTTCAATTTGTATTGCAATCTATTGGTGTGCGCATACGTAAACTGAACTGTCGATCCGCGACTGATCAGTCTCGCATTAGCAATTGAAGAGGCGTTACGTCGCATTTCTCCATGGCGGGCAAATACCTTTCCTCAATCCCCTTTTTTAGGGTTCCGTAGCTAAATGGCAAAAAACGGAACCGGATTCGTCATGTGTGTCTGTCTGTCCGTCCGTATGTCACAGACACTTTTTCCGAAACTAAAAGAACTATGCTGTTGAAACTTGGTAAGAAGATGTATTCTGTGAACCGCATTATGATTTTCACACAAAAATAGAAAAAAACAATTAATTTTGGGGGTTCCCCATACTTAGAAACTCAAAAAATTTTTTTCATCAATCCCATACGTGTGGAGTATCTATGGATAGGTCTTCAAAAATGATATTGAGTTTTCTAATATCATTTTTTTCTTAACTGAATAGTTTGCACGAGACACTTCCAAAGTGGTAAAATGCGTCACCCCCCTGTAACTTCTAAAATAAGAAAATGATAAAACTAAATAAAATATATGATGTACATTAACCATGTAAACTTCCACCGAAAATAGTTTTGAACGAGATTTAGCAAGTAGTTTTCTTTTAATTCGTCATAAATCGTATACCGCAATTTACCAAGTACGGAACCCTTCGTGCGCGAGTCTGACTCGCACTTGGCCGGTTTTTTTAACATGTCTATAATAGAGCAAAGTACAACTAGTTATTTTTTGTTAACTGACATTGTATGTCGTACCCGGACTCAAGCGATGCCGAAGTAAGACTGGTTGATTTGCTTAGGAGATAAAAACCGACGATCGACTGCATCGATTGTATGCGCACCTCCATCGACTAAACTGTTTGGTTGTGTGGAATTCACGAGAAGTACACAACTCGACTGAACAGTTTAGTCGATGCAAAAGTTGTGAGTATGCGATAGACCGTAGGCAAAAAACAAAAAAAATATGCAAATGTATTTAGTGCTATTCTTTATTTTTAACTGGAAAGGATATATTATACTAAAAGATTAAAACCATAATTTTGATTCTGTATGTGTCTCGCTTATAATGAAAACTAATCATTTGTTATTAACAGGGTTCGTATACGAGGCTCATCAAAATAGTTCAGCGATAAAGGTACGGTTAAAATTAAATCGATTTATACCAATATACTGTTTATATGAGAAAACTTTTAACATACTAAATCATAACATAAAGCCATTGTTGTTTTGCCCTTATTCCAATTTATTTGTAGATGACGTAGTTTGTCGCTTCTTCCATAAATCGATAAGACCACCTTTGTAGCCATAGCATAAAGTTCTTGTAAAGATTTGTGTCACATTTCGGTGTACAATAAAGTTACTATTCCATTCCATTCTATTCTATTCTGTTCTATTATATTCTACTCTATTCTATTCCATTCCATTATATTGCATTCCATTCCATTCCATTCTATTCTATTCTATTCTACTCCATTCTACTCTTTTCTACTCTATTCCACTCTATTATTCTAAATTCTACTATATTTTACACTATTCTACTTTATTCTACTCTATTTAGAATATAGTAGAATTTAGAGGAATACAGTGGAATAGAGATTCCACTGTAATGTGGAATTGATCTTTATATATTTCTATTAACTTTTTACACACAACTAAACAGTTGTTCAATTAAAATTTGTGACTATGTGCCAGGCCTAAATAATTTACGCAATAGTCACACTCATTGTGGTACGCAAAAACTACAGAACACCACAGACTACAATCCTTACTCCTTTTGCTGCATTAACGTTCATACATATTGATATACAAGTACGCCAGTTAAATTATTCCGATCTGTCACACTGCTTTGTTCCCCGCAGATGACGCCCGGGAGAAAGATAAAAAAAAAAATTTGGTCCTCCTGTTAGCAACTTTATTCACTCCTATCTTTGACTGTTTGTCTGTTTTATCACTGATAGGGGGACATATAGGAAAAGTTTAAACTGTCTCCTCGTTGCTAACAGGGAGACAGATCAATCTATTATTTTCCTAGTTCCCCTGGGGGAAAAAGCAGGGTACTCTATTCTACTCTATTCAGAATATAGTAGAATTTAGAAGAATACAGTGGAATAGAGATTCCACTGTATTCTTCTAAACTATATTCCACCCTATTCTACTATATTCTACTCTATTCTACTCTATTTTACTCTATTCTACTCTATTCTACTCTATTCTACTCTATTCTACTCTATTATACTCTATTCTATTCTATTCTACTCTATTCTACTCTATTCTACTCTATTCTACTCTATTCTACTCTATTCTACTCTATTCTACTCTATTCTACTCTGTTCTACTCTATTCTGCTCTATTCTACTCTATTCTACTCTATTATGCTCTATTCTGCTATATTCTACTCTATTCTACTCTATTCTACTTTATTCTACTCTATTCTACTCTATTATACTCTATTCTACTCTATTCTTCTCTATTCTACTCCATTCTACTTTTATTTACTCTATTCTTATCTATTCGACTCTATTATTTTGTATTCTATTCTATTATGTTTGTCGTCATATCAATAGTCACCTCCATATTGATTCTTTGAAAGCACAATACTTGATGACGCTTAGCAATTAATCAGACACTCACTCAGTCTTGCCAAAGGTTATCGTGTAGATATTATTATCCCTTAGCAAGACCGATGTCAGATTTCAGGCTTCTGACTACCCGTAACGATTGTCAAAGGACAAATGACAGACAGAACCACCGGCTTAGCGTAATTTTCGAGGCACGGTAGAATCTCGGTATGTAAGTAGTGGTCACCCATCCATCGACCGGCCTCAGCATGTGTGGTTTAACCTCGAAGATTGACCCTCGTGGCTGTTCTCAACTACTCCGCTGACGCTAAGCAGAAAAACGAAAACGTTATTTTATTAATGTAGGTACGAGTACCAAAAATACATTGTTCTTCTAATAAACTCTACAATGAAGTAAAGTCAAAATATTACAATATATATTTAGTTAAAAAAAATAAAGTCTGTTTAACAAACTCTAAGTTCTCAGAAATAATTAACGACTCTTCAAAAGCTCCAACTTATTTCTTGTAATTAATGTTTGTAACTAAAGCCTTAACTTAACGTTTTACTTGTAAACCCCAGTTATTCTCAAGTTTTGATAGAAATTGTCTGAAACTTATGCACGCTAGGTACAAACTGCAAACATGTTGCGAGTTAAACTTCGAGTTGACCATAGAATACATAATGCTTGGGTTATGCTTGCGTACAATGTGTTTGTGAGTCTGGTTGAATGTACGATAGAGGGCGCTGACTTTGCTTCATATTTGGAAACCAAGTTTAACTTCAAAGATTGAAGAGGATTGTCTTCGAAAAATACAGGCAACGCACTTGTGTCCTGTAATTTCGAACTGTGCACTGGCTTTTGAGTTTCCGTAAGTAAATTTGAATTTGTCTTGTATTACAGATTTCCAAAGGCTGCCGTGGCCACTTACCATCAGGTGGAATGCCTGATTGTTTTCCACTCTATTGCAGAAGGAAGGCGAGGACCGTGAGAGCCCACTGAATCCAAAAGACAGCAGAAACGGTCGATACACGATCCTTGGGGGCGCAGTGGATGCTTTCCGGCGAAAATTATGAAGATGACACAAAATGAAACAAAAATCGTACCAGGAGGCATTCTGTAGTTTCTGCCAGTACGTGAGTTTATTTATGTGTAATAATGATGATTCTATGTTGTTTTAAAAGTTATCATAGAATTTTCACTATTGTAATACTTCCTCTCATTGATAGGCAGGCCTGAGACCCAGCAGGGGTAACAATACAGGCTGATCATATTTTTGATAAAGTTACTTTGTAACAAAAACACATAAATCTAAACGGAGCACATTCGACATAATTCCGACAAACAATACAAATTAATCGTTCGGCCATCCAAACTTTAACAATTCAAATTCAAACAAAACTACATACATTGACAACCTGTAAAACAATACACCACAGACAGTAATCAATTAAATTGAACTTTTTCGGCTTAACCCGTCGAACCGGAAATAATCTATTCCAAACAAACGGATCGCCGGACCAGGGTTAATTGAAAACTGATGAATTTCATCAGCTTTTGTTTCAGACGGGCAGGTATACCCTTTCTGTAAAATCCATTTTAATCTGTCACATATATAGAAAGACAATTGGTGTTGTGAAAAGGTCGTATTTATTATGAAGAATTGGTTGAAAATTAGAGAGAAACCCAAAAATACGTCGCTGGGGTGATGAAAATGTATTTATAAGAGAATGGGATAATTAGAAAGCATTCGTTTGAAAATGACCGCTTTAATTAAAATCGTACAGTTGAAATTATACAGTCGCGAAATATCAATTACCGTTGATATCGCACTGTTGATTTGATGTGTAGCGTTTGTGCTACGGCGTAGCTGCGTAGCGTTGACATTTTCTGATCGGCTACGGCGTAGCAATTACGCAGCCATTTTGTTTATTTTTTTTGAGTTAATTTATTTATCTTATCCATCCTACTTACTATATATCCAAACTTACGTAATAAAAGCGAAAGTTAATTTCTTTTTACCCATTTTGTATTTGTTTGTTTTACCTTTTCACGGCGGTAAACCGATTTAGACGAAACCTGTGGCCCTATTGAAAAGGGGTATAAGTCCGATTTTGTAGAAAATGAGTTAAGTATAACCAAGGCGATGCGAAAAAATGCTCTATCGTTTGGTGAAAACGGATCTAAGCTGTCACTAAAAATGAAGAAGATACTTTGTGTAAAAGGGTCCAACTGACACCAAAAAAGACTACAAAAGTCGGTTTCAAGTACTTTTGTATTATTTTAAATGGAAATATAAATTTATACGCAGGAGCTAGTATTACATACATCACACATAAATGTCGTTTTTCCATGGGGGTAGGCAGAAACAACAGAACGCCACCTGCTGCGAACCTTACATTCTCCTTTTGCTTTATTATCACTTGGCTTGTTTTTTACCATTTTATTCCAGGCTTTGTTATCTTAAAGTAAAAACTCCAATATAAGCTTTTATAATTATGTTGACATTCCCTCTCACAAAGACGAGGCCAATGACCCAAGCAGTTCAAACATATCTACAGACTAATGCTATGTTATTTGCTACATACACACACTAACGAGTGTCTATAACATTAACAATATTTGAATAGCCTTATTCACGGCATACATTGTTAATACAAAGCATTGTGCAACCAACAATGTACATATTCACTGCTAAAAGAATATAACTACTTCATGTACCTCATATTCAGTTTCATGAACCAAAACCTGAATTCGCCAAAAAACAAGCGAAACGCAATATTATAAATACGCAACAAGGATAGTTATTCGTGTTATTTTTATCGCGTACTATGGAACAATCCCTTTCATCTCATATTGCGTTGTCCACGGCTCACCGTGATCTAGGATGAGAGCCTATTTTTGAAATACACGGATCGCTAAGTTTGCAAGCAAATTCTGTTTTACTGTTAAAGTACTAAATGAGACCCAAGAGAACCAGGGTTACAGACATAGCCGGAAGAATTGCCAAACTTAAGTGGCAGTGGGCAGGGCACATTGTACGCAGAACGGATGGTCAATGGGGCCGAAATGTTCTGAAATGGCGACCGCGTCTTGTAAGACGCATTGTTGAAGGCCTCTAGGTGGAATTATGACCTGGTCAGGGCTGCGAAAATCTGATGGATGCGAGACGCACAGGACCGATCAGTATGGCGACGCTTGGGGGAGGCCTATGTCCAGCAGTGGGCTGAAATGATGATGAATATTATAAGATATCCATTGAAATAGATTCTTGCACTAGATTTGTCTTGTGACTTCGCTCCCATGGGTTACGTCCCAGGATAGAAAGTAGATTATGGCAATCGGCAATAGTACGGCTTTTAATCAGTGATTTTTAATAATGGGATCACAGTACTTTTGGAATAAAAAAATAAAAAAGTTTTGGAATATTCTACTACAAATAAACAAGCAGTTTTAAATATTTGTAATTTGACCACGTCAAAAATATAAGCTTAGACTTAGAAAATTTAAAGAAAACCTTAAACAGTGTCTGTCATTCATCGTGAGTTGATCATGACTCAGCCCAGATAATGTTTAATTATCTTCACCAGTAAAGAAACAATGTGCTCTTTCTTTCGTCTAATACTTATTTCAAGTACTTAATAACGATGAAGAAAAATAAATGTTTTGCCTAAAAATATTACATTTACGCCAAGAAAATCCTGTTAGGGCAATTCATTATTTAGGCCTTGCAAACCCTACTTTAATGCCAAATCTTGACAGGTTTTCAGGCTGATGTAAAGTTTGACAAATACTCAACTTTAAGATATTGGTGGTTAGTCAGATAGCCTTTAAAATTCTACTTAAGATCGGCAAAATATACTCCTGTATATCCCACACATAGAACATAAAGCAAAACGCTCTGTTAGGTACCTAATAGAAATTCCGCACGCATGTCGGCTATGTGCGAGGGTCCTAATATCGTCTTTCAGAAGGATACACTTTTATTTTGCTTTCCTTCGGTATAATATGACCTTTCTCACGATATGATGTAAACTTTTATTATAATCTATAGTATTGTGGGTGTGTCCGTTTTAATAATTTTGTGGGTTTGTTTTTTGTGTCAGTAATATACTGTTTCTTCCTTATACTATAGTAGTAGTATTGGTAGAGGACTAAGGGTAAATTCCGCCAATGAAACTAAACACGATCACCTCATCTAAACCAACATGTGCTGTAAGCGTTCAGTTTTATTTGTGAAATTAGTCCTTTTTATATGGGTTCTTCTAGGCGGTGCTATGGTAGCTTGATTCGCGATGAGCGGTGATATGTTTATTTTTTTTTCATCTAAACCAAGATGTGCTGAAAGCGTTCAGTTTTATTGGTGAAATTAGTCCTTTTTATATGGATTCTTCTAGGCGGTGCTATGGTAGCTTGATTCGCGATGAGCGGTGATATGTTTATCTATCAATCTTATTTTGGGGTTAGTCTTTTTATGTCCGAGTGCCAAGAGGACACTTACAGCTTTTCAGCATATGGTTTACTTTAATAGGTGTGATATGTTATTTATTGTCTTTTTATTCGTTTTAAGTTTTATAGCATGGTGAGAGACGGATTGATAACCTGGTATAAGGGTTACCGGAATCCACTACATGTGCAGAATCGATCGATGTGGCTCGATCGATCAGATCGATGTGGTGTGTTTATGGGAGTCCTATCAGCAGTGACGTCTTTCGCCTAAAATTATGATAGTGATGATCGTGGCAAGCATCTTGAATGACCAATAACCAAGTGTTAAAAGCAGTAAAAGCTTGAAATATAAATTCAAAGTGTTCTCTCTTCAATAGGTTCTTGAACAGTAATTACCAAACCCTCTATGCAAAACAGACAGTTATTAACGTAAACCCTATTCCCTCTTCTACATAAATCTACAATCTGTCGACTCATACACCCGTTAAAGACTAGGTGTATGCCAGTCCTTTGTCTAGTACATCATTTTAATCCTAGCGCTATCCCGTTTGAGTTTATTAAGGTCTCCTTTGACGTCACAAATTGCAATCAAACGCTTGACCAGTTTTCATTGCAGGTGCGGTTCTTATCAAGTGTGGCGACTATCTAGGAACCTCTAAGATAGGATTATCATAGGTTATGTTATCGGGTAAGACAGTATGCACAGTGGAGGAAATTTATACATATATTTTATGTATTTTGTCTTGTGTGAAATTTGTTATCTTTTTCAAAAAATCTTGTTTGAGAGGGATAGTCTAAATTAAGGGATAGGTAAAGTATTGCGCTATGCTATTAGTATGTAATAGGTGCATTAAATAGGAATAACTTCATGTTATATTCAAAACAATAATAAATATTATGCTTCTAAGAAAATAATGAACAAGGCACGCAAAACTTCAATACTGTCTCTTTTTCGGACAAAACTCCAAATTAAACACTTCATAGACGAAAAATATGTGTCTCATTTTGTAAAATTAAATGCGAAAAAATATTTATCTACTCTCATATCGTAATATTCGAATTATAAACTTCAAAACGAGTATTGACTTACTTTATAAACACAATACCGAAATTTAAAAATAGAATCTTATTATAACACTTTTTCTCTAACAAAATAATGCTATAATACAATTTTTTTTCTATTACTATACAGGACAAATCCAAGAAGTTAATCACTAAGGAGTTTTTATCAATTATTTTTTTGTAATGCCATTTTTATAGTACCTATTTAAAAAGATTTGATTCCAATTTTTACTTGTCTATGACAATGCCCGCCACGCACTGCGATTTTTATTCGCGTGAATTTTTTCTCTTTCTACCTGTTTAAAGAGCTCAAAATATTCGCGCGAATTAAATTCGCGCCGCGGTGCGGTGGATTCTGTGACAAAACACGGATTACTTGCGGTATTATTTCTGCACGATTTTTTTACAGCAATGCGAGCAGCTTCATACAATTCCATAGGTCGCAGAATGGGCGTTAAAATTTCGCGCGAATAAAAATCGCAGTGCGTGATAAACCTTAGCAATGATGTGCTGGGTTTTGGCGCCATTCATACGTTTTGCAGGTTTTGCTGTATTGAATTTCATGAGTTTTTTAAATTCTTGCTTAAAAATGTCTGATATCAGTGAATGTGAAGAAAATTTGACTTCGCCCGATATTTTAGATGCGGCGAAAGAAATTACTCATAATCTATTACCAGCAAAGACGAGAAAATTTTAAGATAAATGCTATCACTTCTTTAAGGCATGGAAAATGCAAAAAGATATTTAGTAGGTTCAATCCCAATGTATGAGTGTAGATAAAGTAGTGTATGAAACTGCACATAACTAGGTATTAAAACATTCGTGTGAATACTATTAAAAACCTCGCCTACGGCTCGGTTTTTAAACACACACTCATGTTTTAATACCCCTTATTATGCAACAGTTTCATAAAATATTGTATAAACACGTACTTTATATTCATGGATAGGTAAAATTTAAAAAAAAACCATTACAGTGCAACATTTTCCTTCGATTTTTAAACAACTGCATCATAAAATAACTTTTTAATTTTTATAGCACACTTTTACTTTTTAATTTATTGGCGCTTATGGGCTCATTGAAGTACTGTCATTGTCTAAGGAGGCGCGCGCTGCTTAGTCATGTGCAATGAGAATCTAAATTGCCCGCCATACCAAATATTTTTCGTTTCCACTTTTGATTTATTGCAACTGCATGAGTGAAGATAAAGTAGTGTATGCAATAGCATATAATTAGGTATTAAAACACTCGCGTAATATTATTATCAAATTCGGCTTCGCCTCATTTGATAAACCTACGCTCGTGTTTTAATAACCTCTATTATATGACCATTGCATAAACTACTATTTTTAATTCATATTTGGAACATTACGTTGTGAGTGTAGATAAACTACTATTATATTGTTTCAGAAACTGACATGTCTATAAATCATTATTTATTTACTGGGAATAAGTAACCAAAGTAGTAATAAATGAATTGTTCTGACCTAAAAATAACCAAGCAATACAACGATAAAGCTTTAGTTCATCACAATAACAAAACAAATGAACATCAAAAAACAAAATACATAAATATTTTCACACGAAGCTTTTCTTCGATCCCCACATCTAGGTCTCACCTTTGTAGCGTCTCATACATACATTCTGCTTCCAATAGAAGATTATTGGCTCGGGATAGTCTGTAGGAAAACGGCGTCACTAAGCCGTAACATACATACATAATATTCAGGGATTTGCATACAATTACGAATATGTTACCTTTGCCTTGTGTAAATCTGTTCGGGCCATGAATATGGAAGGAGTTAAATAATGTTTTAGATGCAAGTTTTGTCCGTCGTAAATAGGTGATAAATAAAAATAATTATTATCGCTTAAAATGTTCAAGAGGAGCTCGTAGTTAAATAATAACAGCCGCACGGGTCGATCTTCAAGGTTAAGCAACGCTTGCCGAGGTCAGTTCGTGGATGGGTGACCATCTTTACATAGCGAGTTTCTTGCGTGCTTCGGAAACCACGTTAAACCGTTGATCCCAGCTGTCATTTGAAGATCTTTAACAGTCGTTACGGGTAGTCAGAAGCCTGATATCTGACACCAGTCTTACCTAAGGACATCGTGTTACCCAATTACTGGGTTGTGAAGGTCAGATGTAAAATAATGGTACTCAGCTGAATCCCAACATGCAGCAAAGACTTGGCAGATTTTAAATACCTGACGATAACGGTAACGATATCAATGTGATGCTGCATGTCAATTCCAATTAAGTTTTGACTAAAGTTATTGTTGATAAAATTTCATTTTGCGTAGGCCCCCTAGTGATGATGACATCACGATGTAATAGCTCTGTACGAAGGCTGGGCTGATTTTTATGTTTGAGTGTCACCAGTTTGGTGGCACGTGGAACAGAGTGTAAAGTCCCACAAACCTTCGTTTTAAAGGGAGGATCCTCCGACCAGACGGATGTGTAACTGCCGAACTTTTGTTGTCGGACTGTTATATACGTCCAAATCGCGCTGAAAACGTTGCTCGCGCGATAGAGGATTTTTGTGACGTCATGTCATTAGTTCGTAGGTGGCGGGACATCACGATTTCGTTGTGAACTAGTAAAATTTAAAAATTTAAATAACCCCCGACATTTTTATTTCCACTACATAATTTATCTAGTAGTAGATCCGCTTCAATCGTCAATCAATCGAAAAACGTAACTATGACACGATATCTTGCGAAAAAACCCAGATTCAAAGAGTAAAATGCGGATAACTTTTGAACGGCTGGACCTTTAAATCAAACATAGCTAAGAATACTTTCGACAAAGTTAACTTTAAAACAAAAAGAATACTAAATCTAAATCGGTTCATCCGTTTAGGCGTTATGATGCCACAGACAGACATACAAATACACAGATACACAGCAACACACGTTAAACTTATAACATCCCTCTTTTTCCTTCGGGGGTTAAAAATGGATGACGCTGTACGTCCTAAGACCGCCTTATTATGGCCCCGGTCGAAGAAAAAAAATATGATAATATGGCTGGCAAGAGATTGAATACACACAAAACACAAATGAACACAACATTGGATGAAAAACACTTTACACGCTTGCGAAGCAGCTGGCTGAAGCTAGTGATGAATAAACGCTAGTGAGATATATGAGTATTGCAAAATCATCCTATAATAGTACATTGTGATACAAGGGTGGAAAGTAGGTTATTGCAAACGAGTTGTCATTAACAAGCCCGAGCCGAAGGCGAGGGTTTTTAATGACACGAGTTTGCAATAACCTACACGCCCGTGTATCACACGATATTTTTCAATACAGTTGTGGGAAATAGTAAAAACAAATCAAATAATTAGATTTGTTAATTGACAAAAAAAAAAAAATTTTCGCGCGTTTTTGCAACGAAAACAGCCTACACAGCCTATTCGATTTTTGACAAATGTTGATGTGAAAATAATTAAAATAAAACTGGTAATTAAATATATTAAACAACCATTTAAAAGACTTTTGAGAGTTCAATGCTAAAACGTACGGAATCATTTATTTATCCTCGTATAAAATCTAACCCATTTTATTATATGTATGAAAACTCTTTGCTTCTAAACTTTTTAAATTGACTTATAAATTTAAAACTAAACTGCAAAACTAATGATCGAGCTCGTAAACAAAAGTCACGACCGCGTAACAGAAAGATGCCTATGCGTAAGATTTAATTTTCGAATCATAATTATAGCCTCTGAAAGTATGCCATGTTTAACAACTGTATTGAAAAAACATAAAACCAGTTTGTTTAAAAATCAATAGTAATTTCATAGAAAGCTGCCAAGTCTTAACTTATGAAACTTGACCAGTTGACATTTTATAAAATTAAATGCGAAATAATTGAAAACGATTAAATTTTCTCCGAAGTTGAATTTCTCCGATTAAAGTTTAGAAGTCTCTAGTGAGTACTGCACATCAAAGTTTGTTGATGAAGACTTAGTTTTAGCCACATTAGATGTTTGATGTTAAAACCAGTTTAGAATTAGTTTTAATATAAAATCAACACCCTTGAGGCTGTGGGGTTAAAATGATGTCTGATTTAATAATTAGAATATAAATTATGTTTTTGTAATGATAAATTAGGATTCAGTCTGAAAACATAACAATAAGAAAGGGCTCGAGCCTTAAAATATTATTCTAACTAGGCTGGATTTTTCCTCTGCAGACCCAAGGACTATTTTCTCTCCCTCCACCTCACTATGTTTTAGGTTATTTGAAACCAGTCTTTATCAAAGAAACAAAACATTTATTTTACACAGTAGTGTTTCCACTCACGGCTGCACCAAAAATAAGAATTACTACTCATCTCACCATCTCCACAAGGAGATATCGCGATGGGCGAAGCATTGAATCATTAAGTTTGGTCTATTTGGTTGTAAGGATTGCGGCAGATGTGTGGGCAGCTTTTTGTACCTATATTTTTTTCTACTGATTCTTTAATACACTTTTTTTTTTTCCGCTTGAAACTGCCATCAGTCGGTAGCGACTATAATCAGTTGTATTTGAACAAGACTTTGGGTTTTGGAGGCCATCGCCTCAACCAACCATTATATAAGCGAGATTTGCTTCCGTTTAAGTCGTCTAACGGCTTGGCAGGTCTCAAGCAATTTAATAGCCAAAGGATTAGGATGTATCCCTAATCGTTCGGCGTAACGTCTTGTGTGTTCTTTAATTTCCTCCTTTATGGTGGGCATGTTGAGGTATTCATGTATCTCGTCACTGCGAGTAAACCAGGGGGCGTTTACAATTGTCCGAAAAATTGCATTTTATGCTCTTTGCAGACATGATATGTTGCTGTTGCAGGCACCCCCCCAAAGTTAGATGCCGTATGTCCATATGGGTTTAATTACTGCATTGTACAACAGTAATTTATTTTCCAAGGAAAATAAATTTTTAAACAGATTTTTTATAAATAGTATTTTTTCTCTAAACGACATCATTCCATTTCTCCAAATAAGCGAAAAATTACATCTCATATCAAAACCTCTTCAATCGTATTCTTCCTAAAACTCCATGAAAAGAAAAACAATTGCCATCTCGAAATCGATTTCCAAAAACCTAAGCCGATAAACAATGAGACAATAGGCACCAGAATTGATTCGTACCATCAGGCGGCCCCGTACCACGAGACAAATGCCGCTATTACCAAGACAAATCAGCGACGATTCGACGGCGACGAATCGTGTGTTTCCACATCGCGAGCGAATTAGTGGTAATGAGGATAGTTCTTCAATGACTGATCTGAATGACTATTTGGATGTTTGGTTTGGTGAATGAAGATTTTGGTTCAAGGATATGGTTTGGATTAGACGCATGGATAACTTGCGTATTTCAATTATTCCACTACATTCCATGCACTATTGTAAATAGGCTGTCTATTTACAATAGTGCATGGGCATGGGCATATATGCATATATATGGGCATAAAGCCCATGCACAATACTTTATCAGTTAAAATTATGATGTACGATGCACCTTCTGAGCACACGAATCTACAAACATTTTTCTGTTACAACTAATACTGAAGCGCGTGCTAGTTAAAAGCGGACAGAGTGATGGGATGACTTTGCCCAGGTGTGGGACTGAACGGGCCAGTAAAAAAATACCTACTTAGAAATATCCGGCGTGATCATCATCATCATCAGCCTTTTAATGTTCCCACTGCTGGGACACAGGCCTCCTCTTTGTGAGAGAGGGAAAGGGCCGTAATCTACCATGTAGCTTGAGATATCCACATATCACATGTCTTCGAATTCTTGGTTCTAAGACATGCCGGTTTCTTCACGGTGTGTTCCTTTATCGTTTTGAGAGCAGTGAGCTATATTCTAGCTATAAGCATGCCTCTAGCTAAAGGCATACCGCTTAACTGAAACAGGTAGAGTAATGACGTAATACAAGTAAAGAGCTCAGTCATTTGCCCACTGATGGCCATGAACACTACTCCCGCACCGAGGACCTACCTCAGACACAGACATAGTAAAACGATGGCCTGTTATTGAATTATAAATAACTAAAATGCCGCTGTTACTATAACCCTCGTTATTAGCATTATCACCTTTAATGCGAATTCTACAGGTTGCCTTTTCCCCACCTGCTTCTGCCAAAAACAACTGTTAAAGGCGCCAATTCCCTTGAGTAGCTGATTTTAAAATAAGAATCACGACTAAACGGCTAGTCGTATTTTTTTGGAAGAAAATATATGTTATATTAGACAATTTTTTTAATAATTTGATCTTAGCAAATTTTGAATTTTATTCGTATAACATAGTGTAATTAATTTGTAAAGTTATGTCTAAAACGGACAAAAACACGACAATTGCAACAAAACCGCTGGGCGTATTTTAATGAAATTGACACCATCTCAAAGACAATTTGATTATCTACATTTTGATATGAAGCTTTTTTTTTTAAGTCGTAGAATAATAAGGAAAGTACAAAAAACTACTAAATTTTGGGTCGCGTTGGTGCGAAACGGGTGCGCGTTTTGTTCCCTCAAGGTCGTTAGCGTTAGTCGTCGTCTTAAAAACAGCTGCAGCAGGAACAAGCAGACATATTCTGGTAATCTCACTATAATGTTCCTTTGAAAGGCCCACTTTTAGCAACGATTTACGAGCTTACATGAGTACTTATATAATAAAACAAAATTCGGTTTATTTTGGCATAGTAACACCCTACAAAGTGAACATCCAATTATCCCTGAACACAACATCACTCATTTTTCTATAGAATCTCCAAAAAGAAATAGTGCGGGCAATAAATGCGTGACCCCTGAAACCTTATGCTTTCACAGTTATCAATATCATTCGTATTTCATTGAAATAGTTGATCCGGTCAGGAAGAGTCCCATCCAAATTTACTGACCATACGTGGGATGCGACATAACCAACCATCATTCAATAACCAACTTTATTAAGACTAGAGAGAATTCAAAATTGAATGCCAGTACACACAAATCATTGCATCAAAGTATTTTCAATCTTCTTTCAAAGGAATACAGATAAAAATTCAATTGGATAGAAAACGTGATCACATGAAATGAAACCTTATGGCCAGGTAATAAAGACAATGTTTGAAATGATAATAAACTGTAACAAAAGCGATTTGTTAGGCCTGCTACATGGTTCTAAATGTGTTTTGAAACATATTTCCTTTGAAACGGAAGTTTCATTTGTTTGCGAGATAAAGTTTTGAAACCTGTTTATCGTACAGTTATTTTACTGTCATAGCTATTTTTTGTATCACTAGCAAAATAATTTACTTATATTCATCGCTTCATTATTTTTATGAATAGCAAAAGCTAACCTGTTACTAAAGGTTTTATGTCCTATTTTGTGTTTTATAGGCTTGCGTTTGTCCACTATCGTACCTGATGCGGACCCATACCGATGGTAAGCGATGATGTGGTCAGCGTTGAAGCACGGTTGCCTAGAAGTAACCTATACACTCTTGACTTAAAGACCCCCAAGTTGTAGCTTTCAGGAAACACAGACTCCATCAGGAATTCTGCTCCTTTGCTGTTAGAAAGTATTCCCAAAATTTTTGTACGTATAATTGGGTTGTCCACCATATTTCCTTTACAAAAAACCTCGTCAGGTTCCTCACGCGAAGAAAACAAGAGAGAGAGCGTAGTATGCATATGTACCTCCTCATAGAAAGATACACTGAGAGACACAGAAAGGCGTGTGGAGGGAGTACAACGCAAAAATCTTACGTGTCGTTACATTTTCTCCCGAGTCACATATAGTAGTCGGGTTATGGAACTTTACGAAAAAAGTAAAAATAAAAAGATTATTCTTCTTTGGTTAGTCTTGGGTGTGAAGCCTACGTCTAACCATTGCCTCAGTTTCTAATCCACCCAATCAAAGGGATTGATGACGTGACATTTCAATATCATTTGATAATCCCATATATTTTTGACATGTCACCAATCGCTGTCGTGACGCTTTCATTTTCGTTGGTGAAAAGTTACTTGTAAAGAGCCTCTGATTTGTATCAAAACCAGCCCCTCACAAATCACTGACCAGCTGAATACAGACAGACACATTGATCACTAAACTACAGTACACCGGAAAAACAAGATAGCCAAAAAGAAACCTAAATACGGACAGTCAGACATGCCTGATATATTCCCTAAAATGTGCCCAAAACACGACATTAGGGGCCGACTTCGCTATATATATGGTTTCCGATGTGCTGATAATATATTGTGCCTTCGTCGCCTCCCTCTTCCTGGCGACGAGAATACGAGTATTCCAGTAAAATGTTGCAAGGCCAATAAACATGTGCAACTGCCAACTATCTTGTACATCCTGATTGGGGAAATAAAGATAGGTTTCTTGTGGATGTAGTTTGTTTAGAAGATTATCTAGTTCTGTTTTCTAAAGTGGGGTGATCGTTTTTACGGAGAAATACGAAGATATATAAGTAAATCTAAATGTAACTGCTATAAGCAATAAGACCACCCTTTGGACATGCATATTCGTCGTGTCCTATTGTTTTTATAGGATTTTCATTTTGGAAATGGTGTTACATAAATTTAATTTGTAATTAACATCCACAATCATTATTTAAATCGAGGTAAATAAATAAATTAACACAATTTATCAAGTACGTTTAGAGGAAACTGTAATGTTATTAAAAAAGCCGGAGTCTTTGTTTCCTGATAGCTACAACCTTGGGGTCTTTAAGTCAAGAGTGAATAGGTTACTTCTAGGCAAGCGTGCTTCACCGTCGACCACATCATCGCTTACCATCAGGCGAGATCGTGGTCAAACGCGAGCCTACCGATAAATAAAAATAAAAACAAGTAAATTGTGCAAGCCCATTACATTTTAGTCTTTATTGAGAAATAGAACTCAAAATATAATTAAGAACATAGCACATAACTATATAAGTTCTATTGTTTAATCTGGGATATATATAAACAACTATACACCCACCCAAGAGTCTATGAAGCCATCAACTCCACCATAAAGACTGGCAATAAAGCTTCTCCCATCAGCGCATTAGGCCGGGACACACAATAAATTGTGCAGGAAGCACCTCCCAACACACAAGCTTTACTTTTAATGAGTTCTGTACATAGCCTTATATTTATGACGTCGACGCCGTAATAATTTTACTGAACATTGTGATTGCAAAAATGGATGATTTTCTTTCGTTTTCTGGTGCGTTTAAAAGAGTGTGTTTCCTTTAAGACTTTATGATATGTATGTTTCTGCTTTCAAGAGTTATTTTGAATGTTTGATGCAGGTTTTCTTCTCTTTTTGGTGTCGATTGTCTTACACTAAAACATCTGCCGAATAGTAGGATATCATCCATCTTGATAACTCTGTTCTTGGCTTTGTTAAAGTCCTAAAATGTCTAGGTGAATGCGCAAGATGTGCGGGAAAGTATTAGTTTCGGCTCTTTACCTTTTTTATTTGAGATGGGTTTGCTCTTGACTCTAAGTCTAGATCAGAGGTGACAGAAACAAAGTCGACGATGGAGTGAGCTTACCCAGAAGGAGCCTGTTCACTCTAACTTTGATGTCTCTACCGAATTATATCGTAGGTACTCACAAATGTCATGTGTAAACAGCAGTTTTAATCTGTGTATCCGGCACCGCACACTACATACCGCGGAGTTGTGCGTTCCTATCAAGATATCGTTATATATCGTTAAATAAACCTCTTGACATTTTAGCATAGCATGTCAATCCGTGCCATTTTGAACATTTTCACAATTGTTATCGCAAATAATTTCACTTTATCAATCATAATCCTCTTGAACTAAATATCTCCCTCAATCACGCAAACACGATTGCTATTCAAGTTAGGTCGCCAATAAACTTGTGTAATTATCAACTAGTAATCAGGCCAAGTAATTGTCGCTGATAACATTTTATAGGAGACATAAAATGTACATTAAACACTCGTCGCTTCATAAGTGATTGCTAAGCGTCTTACAAGGAATGTTCTAGAAATTGTAGATGGCTTTTCTGTCAGTTGAGGCATTGGAATAGCTGTGGTTTTCGGCATATTAGTGTTCGAATGTTGTTAGACAAAATGCAAACTTTTTTTTTTCTAGTTGGCTTATGGCGTTTGGAAATTGATATGTCATTAGGAAACAGCCACCATGCAACCATCGATGATCCGCTAGAGTGCAGCTACATTTACCAGGCAGTGACATTCTTATACGTCTTTTTCAGGGATTCTAGTAACTTCATAACAAAATAGACGCCAGACGGGCGCCACCCTACGATAAATTGTAGGATAAGTGCCTAGAAGTTACAGCTATAGATAGCTTGAAAATTCTCTTTTTTCACTGGTCTTTTCGGTTTAAAGAAATTTATTTCTCATAAGAACTTACAGTCCGCTTATAATGAGATACAGAGCAATAATTATTTATTTATTTATTTATTTATTTAGACTTCATGCACAAAAAAAAAGGTACAAAGGCGGACTTAATGCCTTAGGCATTCTCTACCAGTCAACCAAAATTACCAATAATAAAATTAATAATTAATTAATTATTAATATATTATTTATTATTATATTATTTTATTATTATTTATTATTATTTAATTATTATTATTTATTTATTATTATTAGAGCATTAATTATTATTTATTTTTTCACTGGTCTTTTCTCAAAGAAAAGTTTGGATGGATGGATGTTTGTTCCTCAATCACGCCAGAACGGCATAACGGATCTGGATGAAAATTGGCAGAAAGATCTAGACACGCGGTAGCGCCAAGTTCAAACAAAAAAAGAACTGGTGACGCAGCAGCTGTGTGTAATATTACACGAACCATTTGGAGCCATTTTCGTCATCTTAATGACTCAAAATCTATTTAAAATAAACTCATGAAATTTGGTTTATGTATTAAAATCCCTAAGATGAACTATAAACCAAAATTTCATAAATACAGCTCAAACGGTTATTTAGATATAAAAGTCCACAAAACGTCATTTTTAACCCCCGATGGAAAAAGAGGGGTGTTATAAGTGTGACGTGTGTTGCTGTGTATTAGTGTCTGTGTATCTGTGTGCCTGTCTGTGGCACCGTAGGTCCCAAACGGATGAGCCGATTTTAATTTAGTTTATTTTTTGAAAGGTGACTTTGTCGTGAGTGTTTTTAGCTATGTTTGATTGAAATCGGTTTAACCGTTCAAAAGTAATTCGCATTTTACTCTTTGAATCTGTGTTTTTACGCAAGATATCATGTCACAATTACGTGTTCGATAGATTGTTGATTGAAGCGTGTCTACTAATAGGTATAATATATAGTTCAAAAAGCATGAAATAAAAACTAAATTTTAAAATTCAAAGTACCCTCGACATAAAATCCTCTAAAAGGCAAAAAATAACCCTCGTACTCGCGTCCGGGAGCTGCTCAGTAAATAAAGCATACTGCTGTAAAAGTTGCCGGTTCCCCGACGCGAGTACGAGGCTTATTTTTTGCTTTTTAGAGGTTTTTGTGTCGGGGGTTCTTAATTTTATTTTAATGTGAATAGTAGCCAAGTTGTTAGCTTATATCTAAGTTTCTGGACAGTTAACATTCTATCAACTAAATCGGACCTATATAAGCAAAACAGAATCAACCCACACAACGAAAGTTTTGAGAAAAAGCAATTTTTGTCAAAATATATGTTGTATACAGTAAAATTGTTTGTTATTTTGAATAAAGTTTATTTACAATATTGCACAAAATAATTTGTTCTATGTATACAAATATAATATTAATGAAAATCATAACATTTTTAATAATAATAAAAGGAAAACTCGTTGGTTCCTTTATCATTATGCCATAAATTGATAGGAAATAAAATTACAAATCCCATATTTCTATAAAATCATATCCATTTTTTTATTGAAAAATAAAAACATTATCTTAGAATTATATGTTAGTGAAAATATTAAAAAGCACAAATATGTTTGATTGTATATCAAAAATACTTTTTAAACTGACACAAACATTAATAATTAACATGGTAAATATCCTGTTTTAAATCCTAATGTTAGTATAAAAAAATACTTAATCTAAATCCAATTCTAAATCAAAATCCAGTTGACCTGAAAAGCCCTCAAACTCGTCTTCGATATCATCTTTTCCGACAAGTTCCACATAAGAATCATGTGTCTTGCGGAATTAGGTGAAGCATACTTCTTAAATCCTTTAATTTTGCGTCAGGGACAGGTTTCCCTGTTGGCCAAAGTGATTCCATTATCAGTTTTTTTTATAAAATATTTTGTTACCGCGAACATTTTTTTTAGGTCCACTACCTTAAAATCATCAATCAAATTAGTTTTCCTTTAAACGTTGAACATTTCGTCCTTTGAATCAGAGCATAGCTTCCTCCCGAATGATACAGATTTTGGAAAATAAAATCTGCCTTAAAGCGTCAACAGAGTCTATACACCAGAAGATTATATTCAGTTTATGAAAACTTGTAAAAAAAAACGAAACCAATGCATATATGTATACAATGTACATTTCAAGATTTCTTGCCATAATACAAATTAGAAAATATTATAATTAATAGAAAGAAAACGATAGATGGAGAGAAAGTTTGATGGCTTCATAATAAAGAAATTATGATTAAAAAGGATGAAATGTACTGTAGGTGTGTGTGGTATACTCTCAAATAAATGTAGTCAGCACTTTAATGTTTACGTCTATTCATTATTAGATTGCCCCAAGCGGTGTCTGGACGTACCATTCAGTGCTGTCTACTGACGGATAAATCTGATTGTTTTATTATAAAACCCAAACCCTAACAAGTGTTACTAGTGAACACCACAGTAGGTATACAACAATGCCTGTCTGGGTGGCGGATAAATTTGGAAATGAATTACCGCGGCCCTGGCTCAAGCAACTGAAGGAACATGGGTGGGTTTTAGTCAATAAAAGACTGACATGCCCTGCCACTTCACCCAGAGCGGAAGAAATCTTTGGATGATATCCCATACAAAAAAAAAGGTGTCGATATCGACCATTTTGGGAATCCCTGGTCTAGAGCCTCGGGTAGCTTTAGTAATTTAATCGTCTTATATTTGTTACTCGTTTTATAGCTAAAGGTTAACGCGCCGAACGCGTCGCACGCGTCGTATCCACTTCTGTAAATCTTATTATATTTACATTTTCTATACGGATACGGATGTCGTCTCCGCGCCGCCGCGCCCGCACCGCACTCGCCGCAAGCATCGAACGCGCAGAATCTGATGAGGTCATCCGCACGCGCTGGTTGAATCCATATTACCTACAGCATTTTGTTGAAATGCGGGTCGTGCGGTGCGGATAGGTGCGCGAGGCTGCATACGATTTCATATAAAGACTAGCTTCTCGTCCGTGGCTTCGCCCGCGTAAACAAAAGTTTTAATATCCAAAGAGAATACAAACTATCCTATGTCCACTTTATCTGCGATGCTAGTGATTGCTCGTCTTTTTTACTAGGCGCTAATAAATGTTTAAAAATTTTTCATCAAAACATACGAAGTTTAAGATGTAATCTGCCTGCACTGTTACCAATTCTCGTCCAAACTGAGGTGGACTGGGACTGTATTATCTTGACTGAATGCTGGCTGCCAACTACCTACAGCGTACCTCCTCTTGATGGTTATGATAGTCTTGCTTCTACAAACAATCGAACGCAAAATGAAGGTGTAGTCGTGTATTACAGACGGGACTTAGTCATTTCAGTTGAGGAACCTATAGTTTCGGATGCAAATTGCCTAGCAATTTCATTGAATAGCAATACGATAGCTCTTGCTATTTATAGACCTCCAGGATACAAAGATACAAATAACTTTCTCCAGTCGCTTAACAGTTTATTATTGAAATATTCGAACAAACAAAATATTATACTTATGGGTGATATTAACATTAACATAGCTGAAAATAGTACAGATTCAAATCTGTCTACATACTTGGATATTCTGGCATTCCATGGGATGATACCTGCCTATACAAGTCCCACTCATAATAAAACATGTCTAGATCATGTAATACTAAAGACAAAATTAACTGCTCGTTGTCTTATTCTTCAAACAACTCTGACTGATCATAACAGTGTTGCCTTATATATTGCTACGACTTCTAGACCAAAACCTGCAAAAGTTAGCACGTATATAAATTATGAAAATTTAAAAGCTGAACTTAAAAACACGGACTTTAGTTTTATGTATACGATTAAAGATGCAAACGAAGCTGCTGACTTTCTCAACAACATTCTCTATACCACTATTATGGCAAATTCTAAAGAAATCAAAATCTCAAGGCGAAAGAAAATCCTAAAACCCTGGATTTCTCCGGGTATCTTAAAATGCATTAAAAATCGTGATAACCTGTATAAGAAATTAAAAAAAGATCCAGATAACGAGACACTAAAAACTACCTACAAACGATATAGAAACTTTTTTACTTCCCTATTAAAAAAACTTAAAAATAACTACGAGAGGCAGCTACTTGAGAATGCAGGCACAAACAGCAAAAAGCTCTGGAAAACTGTTAAAGAGATTGCATATTCAAATAAACCTAAAGAAGTCCCATTAGAACTATTATGCACTAATGATCCACTGAATTCAGCGAATGATGTAAATCACTACTTTGCAAATGTGGGCAAAACTTTAGCTGAGAACTTAAGTAAGAATAATACCAGAAACGAACCCCATACATTAAATTCATCTTGTCACTCTTTTGCTCTTCTACCTTCTGATGAAGATGAAGTTGGGACACTAATAACAGGTTTGAAAAGTGATTGCTCTGTTGGCCTGGATATGATATCTGGTAAAATCTTGAAGGGGAATAGGGATGTCCTAACAGCTCCGATATTGTACATTTGCAACTTGTCACTTTCAACTGGAGTTTTCCCTAGAGTCTACAAGAAATCGAGAATACACCCGATTTATAAGACTGGAGACAGAGGCTGTGTCAATAATTATAGACCAATTTCTATTCTCCCAACTCTATCAAAAATTTTGGAACGCCTTATTAATAAGAGACTTGTTGAATATCTGGAAAATAAAAATCTTCTTTCCCAATCACAATTTGGTTTTAGGGCAAACCGATCCACAGCTGATGCGGTATTTGAGCTGTCAAATTACATAGTAAATAATTTTGATACTAAAAAGAAAACAATCGGGATATTTTTGGATTTAGCAAAGGCATTTGACACAGTCTCTGTCCCGTTTTTGATAAGGAAGCTAGAAAACCTTGGTGTCAGAGACCTCCAGTTGAAACTCCTTCAGGACTACCTGACGGACAGGACGCAATGCGTGCAAATTGGCAATGTCATCAGTGGGGAGGTCCCAGTGACCTTTGGTGTTCCTCAGGGGAGTATACTGGGTCCAACACTCTTCCTTGTGTACATTAACGACCTTTGTCAGATGGAAATCCCTTATGCAAAGATTAAACCTTCGCAGATGACACAGCCCTGCTTTTTTGTGGTGACTCTTGGGAAGAGGTTTTCTCACGTGCCCAGAAAGGAATGAATATGGTGACTAGTTGGTTATGCAGGAACCTTCTAACCCTAAATGTTGCGAAGACAAATTACATAACCTTTGCCATAAAAACTAATGATAGGCCTGATCCTTTGCATCGTATTATCTCACACTCATGCTCTTATCCCAATAACAAGAACTGTTCTTGCCCCAATCTCACAAACACATCATTCACTAAATATCTGGGTGTAATGATAGACAGCAACCTTAATTTCCATCATCACATTGACCTCCTAGCTGGAAGAGTGCGTAAACTGATGATGATCTTTAGGGCCTTAAGACATGTTGCTCCAAAAAAAATACTCAAATCGGTTTATTTCGCCCTCTGCCAGTCTTTACTTATTTATTGTATTACCTCATGGGGAGGTGCCTGTAAGACGCATTTTTTGAAGATTGAGAGGGCGCAAAGAGCACTTCTTAAGGTTAGCCTGTGCCTGCCATTTTATCACCCAACTGTGGATCTATATAAGAGATGGGAGGTGTTAACGGTTCGACAACTTTTCATTTTGTATACGGTTCTGAAAAAGCATTCTCTTTTAAAATATGAACCAGATAAATTTAGAAATAAGCGACGCAAGGATTTGGTTTGCACTACAGCGTCATTTAGAACTAAACTTGCGCATCGGTTCTTTTGCTACCAGGGTTCCAATTTGTATAATAAGCTGAACAGGTCTCTTTCAATGTACTCTTTACCAAAAGCTAAATGCAAATCTGTAGTCACGGAGTGGTTGATTAAGTTAGATTACGAACTTACAGAAAAATTACTCCTTAATTAGTTAATTTGAATTAAATTACATTGGATTATGTTACATTGAATTGGATTATGATTATTAAGTTCTATTGAATTGAATTAATTTGGATTGAATTGGATGAAATTGTATTTTGTTAGATTGAATTGAATTAATTTATATTGGATTAAATTGAATTGAATTAGATTGGATTGGGTTTGATTGAATTTAATTGAGTTACATTAGATTGGATTATAATTATTAAATTGTATTGAAGTGAATTAGTTTGGATTGGATTGAACTGAATTGAATTAAATTAATTGCAAACTCACACATACATGCTTCACACTTCCACACACACACACACACATAACTAAAACTAACACGTAGTAAATAAACTTCGTGACACACACTGAGGCGTTTTTTATTCCACTTGTTTTTTCTGCATGATAATGTTTGAGATTTGTTAATGATGAATTTACTAATTTCTTCTAAAAGTGTTACAAACTGGACTAAATTGAAAGTAACTAAACCGGAAACACTAAATTGTATTGCTTTTGTTTTTTGGGGTGGGGACCTGGTGATTTGTAATACAGGCATTCCTATGCCTACTTCAGACACCAGCTCCTCACACATTCTAGACTAAGAATATGTACCTGTATTTTTATACCCAAGTAACTTTTAATGTCTGTTTTGTGAGGAGAAATAAACGATTTTATTATTATATTATTATGTCCTTTCCTTTTTTTATTATTATATTATTATTATATTTTTATTATGCCAAATTTCATCTAAATCGGTTCAGTAGATCCATAGATTACCCCCTACAACCTCACACTCACAAACTTTACCTCATTTTAATATTAGTATAGATTATAAAAGGCAATGTTTGCGGCGCGTGCGTCTAGGTGCGCGTTCACCTTTAGTTCATTTAGTTCGTTCATAGATCATGACGTTCGATGTCATTCTCTATGAGATGCAAACGACAGCGGCGACAGTTGAACCTTCTTGATCGGGACGCCGAGCAGTGAACCCGTCTAAAACTTGAGCGTGAGAAGTTGGTGTAATTTAAATTAGCAAGTAAGTACAGGACCTATTATTATAGTGATTTAGTTGAGTATATTTTTGGAGCTTATGGTTAAATACATACAGCAGCACGGGACGATCTTCAAGGATAAGCAACGCTTACTGAAGTCGGTCCGTAGAACACATCCACAGTGGTCATCTTAACATACTTTGATTCTTCTGTGCCTCAGAAGGCAAGTTTAACTGTTTCTTCTGGTTCTTATTTAAAGATTCTTGACAGTCGTTACGGATAATCAGAAGCCAGGAATCACTTCGGTTCTTTGTGGAAGAGGTTAGAATGGAATCCGACCACATTATAGTGCGGAAAAGGTTAGGGTGTGTTTTTTAAATATTGTGGAATAGGAATTAAATATGTTTACGTTTTAATAATGCATTTGGTTTTCAATTGCGAACCCCTTTATTAGATCGAAGTTCCTTATCCTACGTTATAGTTCTGATTTGTTTGCGGGCTGAGGGGCTAGACCGAAAAAATGTTATACTGAAAATAAAATCGACAACTTTTTGCAGTGATTTTTGAGGGCCTTCCCGGTCACCTAGGAACTGAAACTTTTTTCAGTAACTTTTGAGAATATGCAAAATTGTTTTTAATTCTAACGTTTTAATACCCCTTTTTTATTAATATAAATAATATTTTTTGTGTGACAAATTGTGCGAGGCACAGCGTGTTGCATGCAGACCGGTGAGCAACGCCTCTGTGATAGACTTGTGTCACGCATTTTATCACGGTTTTTGTTCCCAAACTGTGATAAAAATGTGTAACTCAGTCCTATCACAATAGGCCATGCTCGCTGGTCAGGATATTACAAGCGAAGATCCGCACAAAAGGAAGACGCCGAGGAGAGTGCCGACGGCACACGAAGAAAACCGAAAACGTACGAGCGCGCGCTGACTAGACACAGTACCTACGCTAGCAGCCGCTATTGTGTGTTTGCTCTGAGCATCAGCTGTGTTGTTGTTATTTCAGTTTTTTATTTCCATTATCATATTTCTCAAAACTGAAAGAATGCAAATTTAATGAATCGAACTCCGTACCAACCGGCTCCATAAGACACCTCTCTCTTTTTTTTTTACTAATATTAAGCTTACAATATAGCTCTGAGTTTAGTATGGGAATTTCCTTATTTTTATCCTCGTGCCCAAAAATTTATCGTTATGTTCTATTTTTGGGTAACTACGCGGAAAACATTGACGAATGGTGATGTGAACTTTAACTTTTTTTTATGTTTCTCTCCAATCTGCCTAGACTTCTCCCAACTATATTGGGGTTGGCTTCCAATCTTACCGAATTCAGCTGAGTACCAGTGTTTTACACGGAGCGACTGCCTATCTGACCTCCACAACCCAGTAACTGGGTAACACGATACCCCTTGGCAAGACTCGTGTCCGATCTCAGGCTTCTGACTACCCGTAACGACTGTCAAAGATCTTCAAATGACAGCCGGGACCAACGGCTTCATGTGCTTTCCGAGGCACGGAGGAAATTCGGTATGTTGAAATGGTCACCCATCCACGGACTGACCTCGTCAAGCGTTGCTTAACCTTGATGATCGAACATTGCGGCTGTTTTTATTTAGCCACGAGCTCCAGAGCTCCGAGCTTTGTTTTAGGACACTAGAAAGTAGTGCTCATAAACAATCATCTTGTGAATAACAGAAAATAAATTCATGTTTAAAATCTAACACACGCCTAGAAGTGATTACTTTAATAATACGATTAAGATTATACTAACCGACTTGCCAAAAAAAAGGAGGTTCTATGTTATCTGTATGTACTTTTTGTTAAATCTGTATTTACCAATTTGCCGCCATTTTCGGACCGACTTTAATTCTTTTTTTACCGACTTCGAAAAGGAGGAGGTTCTCAACTGTATTTTTTTATTTGTATTACCTCAGAACTTTTTATTGGGTGAACCGATTTTGATGATTATTCTTTTTATTTGAAAGCAGGTGATTCTTTCATTTAATCAATATCTGATAGAAGAGATATATACAACAAAACTTTCACTCTGGTACACTCTCATTTCGCCGGTTGATGTTCAAGTTTTATGTTGTTCGGGTAATCTATTCAGGCATAAATTTGGGTGTTATGGGTACGTTACTATTTAACTTGCTTATTATGTACCACAACTAAAAAGTGAAAATAAAAACTTTTTTACAAAAAATACAACCGACTTCCAAATAAAAACACTACAAAGTGAAAAATACCTTCAATTTCGGAAGTCGGTGTCAAAAAGCGAATAAACAAAAACAGGAATACTGACTTCCGAATAAGAAATTATTTTGCACTTTGTATTTTTAGTTTTAAGTTGGAATTATGGCAAATCTCTCGGGATTGCTGCAATCGCGTGTCTGGTTAATGTACATACCAGAGAACTTGCCCACTAAAGTGGAACTAAAAATTGAAAAATTAAATCATTTTAACAAAAAAAATACAACCACTAAAACACTAGAAAGTGAAAAATATCTTCAATTCCGGAAGTTGGTGTCGAAAGAAGAACACCGAAACCAGAAACACTAACTTCCAAATTTAAAGTTATTTTTCACATTCTAGTGTTTTAATTGAAGTTGGTTATATTTTTTTTGTTTCATAAAGAGAGTTTCAATATTAAGTTGTGAGACTGGATTCCAGACAAGCTCTAGAAAAGTGACATTATATCAATGAAAGCATCGCGATGGTCGGAATGCCAAAAATACAATAAAAAATTCACGTGATCATTCGTGAACAATGCCTTTGTATGCCATATTGAACTGTAAAGAATGTATAGAAAATGTTGGCCAAGGCATTCATTTTCTATACATTCTTTACAGGAAATGTTTTCTTTCTTTGGGAAGTTAATTTGTTATTAAATTGTTTGTGATAAAGTGGCACGCTTGGTTTTCATACAGATGGAAGGACTTGCGTTATCTAGTTAGATGTATGCCTGTGTTTCAAACAAATATATGACGGAGTTAAAAAAAAAAATAGAAAGTTAAAAAAAAATATAGGAACATCCGAAACCTCCTCCTTTTTGGGCAGTCAGTGAAAAATAGGACTGGACTTAGTATGGAATCCTGTGAATACTTGAAAAACCCTTTCTTGAACGAGGCCCTCGACAAGTGACATTTTATAATCGAAAGCGTGGCGATAGCGATTGGAAAAATGACAAAAATGTATGGGAATGTCAAACGCTATCGAAATGTCACGTGATCAATCTCTTACATTTTGGCATTTCAACCATCGCCATCGCCGACATCGGTCTAAATTCAAGTTTTTACATTTTCGTATTTATTAACTTAGCTAAAATGTAAATGTGTGCATGTTATGGTGTCAGGGATGGTGCACTGGCTGCTGACGCTAATACTAGCGCTGGCAGTGCGCGCGGGGCTGGCAGGGCCGTGCGCCGCGCCGCCGCGCCTCTTATTACCGCGCTGTTCCGCCCGAGGCTACAGCGAGGAAAACAAGTATATCTACACAGTGGACGGTAAGGCCAATACCTGAATTCAATAGTTGGTTCTCTTGCGGCGATGGTAGTCATCTCGGTAACATAATTATCATTTTATACTTATAGTATTAAAATTGTTGAACAAGCTGTATTTTAATTTGAATAGGTATGGACCTGCAGGTCGATATCAGGGACGGCGGCAAATTCTTATTAAAGTGCTCGGGCAATCTCACGCTTGACAGTCGAGCCATGCCGCGCTTCGAGTCACAATTACGCGTGTACAAAGCAGCGCTGTGGGACTGCGGGCTGCCGCGTAGCTCGTACGGTGACGTGCTGCGGCGGCTCAATGTGTTCGTGTCCGACAAGCTCGAGGTGAGCGGCGCCGGTAGATTGGCGGGCGCGCACTTCGCCGACCTGGGTCACTTACAGGCGCTCGATTTGAGCAACGTCGAGCTGGAGCCACGCACGCTGGCCACGCTCACTCGCTTGCGCTCGCTGTTCATGCACGGAGTGCGCTTGCCGCCTGGCGAGCTGAATCACCTGCCGCGATCGCTGGAGGCGCTAGAAGTCGTGTGCGCGGGTGCCGACGTGCCGCGCGGCCTGTTGGAGCGTTTGCCTCGGCTTGTTAACCTCGCGGTGCGTGACCTCAGCAACTTGAGCGTGGCGCTAGGCGGCACGCTGCGAGAGCTGGCGCTGGAGTTGCCGGCCGCGCGCGTGCCCAGCACGCTCACGCCAGAGCTGCGCAGCCTCACAGTGTTTGGCTGGGCCGAGCGCAGGCCCGCTCCCTGGACAACTTGCGCGCTGGAAACGCTCTACGTGCGCAACGTGACGGCCGAGGAGCTGCCAGCGCGCTGGGTGAGCAACTGCACGGAGCTGCGGGTGCTGAAAGTGCAGTATGGGCTGCAGCTGCGCGCGCTGCATGCCACGTCGCTGCGTGGCGTGCGGCACCTGGTGGAGCTGCACCTGACGAACCTCGCGCTTACGACGTTGCCGGAAGGGCTGTTGGACGATGCAGAGTACCTCCTCGTGCTCGACTTGTCCAACAACTTTCTGATGGAGCTGCCGAGGTGAGCGCTCGTCAGTTTTCATATCTTCGTAGAGCCCGCGTCACTACTCATAATTATGTTTTGCTTTACCCAACTATATTGAGGTCGGCTTCCAGTCTAACCGGATGCAGCTGAGTACCAGTATTTACAGAAAGCGAATGCCTTTCTGACCTCCACAACCTAGTAACTGGATAAAAATATACCTGGGCAAGACTGGTGTCAGATCTCCTGACTTCTGACTACCAGTAACGATTGTCAAAGATCTACTAATGGAAACCGGGACCAACGGCTTAACATGCTTTTCGAGGCACGAAGCAATCTCTGTATGGTCACCCATCTGCGGACTGACCTCGGCAAGCGTTGCTTAACCTTGATCGTCAACCTTGAACTCACTACCTGCATCTGTGTTTCCGAACACATACAACCCGAATCTCTTCAAAGTTAGAGTGAACAGGCTTCTTCTGAGTAAGCTCACTCCATCGTCGACTCTGTCTCAGTCACCTCTGACCTAGACTAGAATCAAGAGCAAAAACATCACAAAAAAAAAAAAAAATCGTTCGAAGATCGGCACATGCTGCTGTTATTATGTATTCCTGAGTGCATTCTACGTCACGGGTATCGTTACTTATAATTTGGTTTCGTTTACAGCGGACTGTTTATGCGGACACACGGTCTACAGAAGTTGGATCTATCCAGGAAGCAGCTAACGGCGGACGTGTTTACATCGCTGAAGGCGATAACTTCACTCCGTACGCTAACCCTCAGAACGATCACCTAGACTCGTGTGACACCGTGTGAGGGTTACAAACCAAGCACGAGTGCTTCTCTGGTGCTCGCAGAGAGAAAGTTTGCGAGGGTATCCACTGATCCACGTTAGCTTATTTTTTTTTCACGTTTCTATATTAATTAATGTAATTTGTGTTGTGCCGTTTGAGTTAACAATAAATAAATATGTCAGACCAGCATTATAATGTTTATTTTACTATTATTGTTATATTTCCAAAGTTACATAAGTATGCCAATGTTCAGCTCGGATGCCAGGCAGTGCTTGAAAACTGGATTACTATTTACTGGGCACACAATACGTACGAAGGAAGTTAATAAAAAGCTTGTACACAAGTCAGTACCTCAATTGTATGAAATAGTACTGTGCAATGAACTCTTGAATGATGAAGAAATAAATTAAATCGTTTGTATGTTTTGTAGGCGATAATGTCTAGAAGAACTGATCCGTGGGCACAGTGTGAGTTTTCTAACGTACTCGATCGCGTTAAAGTAAACGTCAATTTATTTTGAATCTAGGTAAGCGCGCTCTGGTGGCAGTGTAACACTTTTTTTGGTAGAAGGCGATCTTGCTAAAGGAAGGTTTGTGTTGGAGTTTATGTAAATTAAGAATAGAACAATGAAGAAGGAACAATATAAAGGTGCATATTATGGTTAGTTCAAAAACCAGAACCATATGATGAAAATACGTCTGGATTTGCCTTCGTGACGGGCAGTCATGATGGCGCGTTACACGCGACGTAGGAATGAGATCTGCCGGTTATCTGTCAGATGGGCGTTCCAGCAGCCTAATTGCGTAAGTGAAATCTGCAAAGGAAACAAGTCGATTCTTTCAAAGAATCAGAATCATTTCTTTCAACTTATTCGGTATTGCGAAACTAATTTGGAAAGTTAGCGTTAGCTTTCCAAATCCTCCTTTGAGTTGAACACAGACTACTTAGAGATACTACGGAGTTGAAAATATATGACATTTGCATTACACAATACCAATAGTGAAGTTTGATCTCGATTCTTCCGCTTTCATTCATTCTTTTACAATCAATTCTACGTCAAAATATTGATAATGAAAGGAGCATAACCTTTCCGTTTCAGAGTGTAATATGCAATACGAAAAGTCGTTTCTGGGAAGGTTCCAACTTGTTTGCTTTGCAGAATTCACTTACGCAATTAGGCTGCTGGTGTGCTCCAGAATGTACTTTTCTGCGAGATCCCATAATATCGGTAAGCAAAAAGCAGCAAGCAGGAATGACTGTCGTTTTTGATAAAACGGCGGAGTCATTGTGTTCTGTGAGGACTCTGCCTAAAAAGCAAACTCCTTACATATAATAAGGCTGGCATGACATACATAGTTTTGCAAGGTAATTAAATTAGGAACACTTGTCAGATATAGAATGTTTTTGTTTGACTTTTTCCATGTATATAAAGACACCTCTGTGCTTTGATTGTGTCCGATAGAAGCCGCCCATGAGGCAGGCACGCTGCTTCTCGAAATATACGTTGAAAGTAAATAAATTTGTCTATCATTACGTAGCGCTCTGGCTACGTCCCCACATTTGGCGGAAATGCGCCGGGTACGATAAGATCCCGATGAAAATAAAAATAAAGAGTATATAAAATATATTTCGCGTGTATACGGCGTACAGTATACGTATAAGTTAATATATAAAGAAGAAAGTGTTTAAAGACGGTATAGATCGCGTGTGCATGGCGATACAGTGCACGGAAGTCCTTTGAAGTACATAAGGCGAGATAAATAATAACAGAGAGGGCTGTTACCTCTCATTCCCTCCCGTAAGCGGATGGAAATATAAGAAGTTGGAATAAAGCTAAGTGGTTTTGTTATTTGGTGTAATTTAGCATAAAGCAAGCATGATGAATAATTATTATTCAGGCACGGACGGATACTGCTTGGAGGAATTCTTAACCGAATTCAAGTCCGTGGCCGAATTAAATGAATGGAGAAAGAGTGACTATAGCCTGATCTTAGGAATGTTTTTACACGGAGCAGCGTACTACTATTATCGTATGATTTTTAAATATGACATGGACTTTGCAGTATTATGCGATTGCTTGAGGAGTGAATTCTTAAAATTTCACCGCAAATGTCGTTATTGCGAGCAGCACATAATAAACGTTGAAATAAAAGCCGATAAAAAACCTGATGTATTGTGTGAGGATGTTAATGCACATTTATTTTCTAGTATCGTGATTAAGGACGAACAAACACAAAACAATATTCAGTGCAGTGAGAAAAGCGTTGACCACATTGACGGAGAAGGTGAAGCAACTGATGGCGATGGCGATCACATCGATGGAGAGAGCTGCATGTTCGAGGACGATGTTGACCAGACCAGCAGAGATGACAGCCAGGTTGATGTCAAGTTGGAGGTGGAGTCGGTGTTTCAGGACGAGCGCGCGGACGGCCCGCCTGACGACGTGTTGGACCTCCTATCCAGCAGCGAGAGCGCGGACGAGGGTATAGTAATGTGTCGGTCCAGTCCAATTGACTCCAATAATTCCGTTGATCTTACAGAGCACCACGTTCAGATTCCTTCAGAGCAACAAGTTGGGGTTCCATCTGAATGCCAAAGCAATATTGATGTAAACATACTGAATCCCATTGATTTCGAGTATAATATTGGAAATAATATCGAAATAATTCAATCTGACATAAAACAAAATTTTATAAAAGTCATTTTGAAAAGAAAGAAATTGACAGCCATTAAGAAAAGTTTTTCGCAAATTAAACCGAAAGAGATCCGTAAGAAATTGAAAGGAGTCTATAATAAGGTTTCTTATTGCGCCAACAAAAATTCAAATAAGGCGGTCAATAAAAAGGTTATGAGCCGAGTTAAATACAAAATAATTTGTAATAAAACTTCTTGGGGAGCTAGGTTTGGTAGAGAGAATATTACTATGATTGTTGCTAAGACAAAATCGATTCATGTCTGCCTTAGATGTAACTTAGTGTTAGGATATTTGCATTGTGATTACATTAAACAATTTAATCTCGTAAAATGCAAGTTTTGGAAATTTTATAGAAAGAAGATTAGGGATAAAAATAATTAGGGTTGTAAATAATTTATTATTGTTGTGATTCATGTGATGTGTCTTATATTGTTTTATTAACCAATGTTTTCTTTTCATGTCGTGCAAATGAATACGATCCAACCTAGAAGGAATTTGCGATGCGCGCTGGGCATCGAAAGAAACTTAATGCAATTATTTGAATGATTTGTCTGTATATATTTTGATGAAATTAAATACTCTTCCGTCTTGTCTTTCTTTACAAAATAGGATTAGCTAATGAAATCGCAGACAAAGCCCAAATACAAATCCATAAGGACTAAGTCTGAAACAGTCATATATTAATAAAAATTCTTTATCAGCCCATAAGGCAAATAAATGCTATGAAAGCATAATGTCATTTTAATAAATGGTATGACACATAGTGCCACAGATAACACACAAAAGCACAGTGTCAAAACCTTGTCTAAAAGTAAAGCATAGTTTTCATTATAAGAATAGGTTTGACACGTTGTGCTATAAACAACACAATAAAGCACAGTGTTCATCACATCAGAATTAGATTTAATTATTCTCTTTGCCACAGATTAGATAGGCCAGACCATAGATAGGAATAGGTAGACAATAGAGAATTAAGATCCATTCCAGACAGTTAGAAAATTGGAAACATAAGCTAGTTAGGCTAGTTAGGTTAGGTTAGTTATACATATAAATAAAAAATGTGAATAGGAGAGTTAGGCCTAGATTAGATGTATGTTATTAGGTTAAGGTTATTTAGTGTCTTAGGTCCCCTTTATTATTATTTAGGAAACGGCCCGATGCCAAATTTAAAATAAATAGGAATGTCAACTGTCAATATGACACATTGAAGTTAGTAGGGATGGGGAAGTAGAAAAAATGTATCGATAGTTTTAATGTCGACCTTTTTAAAATAGTATCGATATTAATGAATGTTATCTTTTGCATGTTCTGATGTGCTGATGAGTTGTAAGCTGCTGGGCGAAGAAGAGGCTGGCAACGTTGGCTACGCATCGAAGAAAATGTTTATTTGTTATGCGAATTAAGGCATAGGCTAAAACCAGGGTATTAGTATAAACCCAGTTGGTTTATTAAGGTAATAGTTATAACTGATACCGACTTTGCTAACGGGGCATAGCCTTTGCAAAGGATGTCGAGTTGACATCATTGGTTCAGTTAGTGGCTGTTGTTTAATTAAAAAGTAAAAGCATTTATAAATTTAAACCCTGGTGCAAGTTCTATGAATAGGATTTGAAATTCGATGCGATCCAGCCTTTCCTTCTCTGGCCTGATAAATGCACGAGATCGAAAAATTGTATCATGTCTGAATTTTTGAAATTTAAATCCCATCCGAGTCGATGTGAGTTGACGCATCATTCCTGTTTGTGTCAGGAGGACGCCTTGTTCCTTTTTCAGAGGTTTTGGCCAAGGAGGTTCAAGCATGACAGCGTTGATTTGTTAGTGCGAATGCGCACGTCAGCTAAAAAGTTAAAAGCTCATATAGGAGCATCAGATAATTCGTTTGTCTTGACTTAAGCCTTCCCCTTTTAAGGGTCGTACCTCAATTGTAAATGTAATTCCTCTGTTAGGTAAATGTTCGGGTTAGGATAAGGTAGGATTGATGTTACCTTTCAAAACTTAGAATAGTAGCACCTCATATGATTCTGCGCGACTATTCGTAGGGGCGTAGCTCATGTGAGGACTCTGCCTAAAAAGCAAACTCCTTACATATAATAAGGCTGGCATGACATACATAGTTTTGCAAGGTAATTAAATTAGGAACACTTGTCAGATATAGAATGTTTTTGTTTGACTTTTTCCATGTATATAAAGACACCTCTGTGCTTTGATTGTGTCCGATAGAAGCCGCCCATGAGGCAGGCACGCTGCTTCTCGAAATATACGTTGAAAGTAAATAAATTTGTCTATCATTACGTAGCGCTCTGGCTACGTCCCCACAGTTCAAAGATGTTAAACCGGTAATAAAGGGTAAGTCTTTGAATAATCTAATAGACTTTAATTGTCTGCATTTTATAAACGCTTTAATTAGCAAATGTTTGTAAATAGATTCGTAAATAATCATTATGATTTATTGTGGAACGAAATGTGAGGCTATAAAGGCAAATTATATTTTTGGATTTCAAATTTATTAAACTATTTTCTAAAAGTGATACAATTAATTATATAGCCTTACGAAAAATTGTGTGAAGCTTGTATTTATGGAAAACAAGCTTGTTTGGCAATTGATAAATTGAAAACAAAAGTTATGTTAAACGTAGATATTTGAAGTGCTCACAGATGAGTTACGACACTTGAGTCTATTGAAAACAATAACTGAGTTGTGTTTTTTGTGATAGCCCTGATGTTTTGGGTTAGTCCCACATTACCCCGATCCCAGTTTACCCCGTCCCGCTAGACCCCGATTTATTTTTCTATAGAAACTCAATCAAAAGTGCATTTAGCTTAAAAGTAACGTCAGCAGTTAAAATGTTAAATAAAATTGTATTATTTACTCAAATTATAATACTAGTTTGAGGATCAGGAAAAAATTATAAAGTCTTGCTTGATAAGGTAAATATCTAATGTAATTAATAACGTAAGTAATGTAATTAGAAAATACAATATAGAGTCTCCTAGAGCAATCACAGCTTTTAACTATTATCACAGTAGTTCGTTTTTCAATACAGAAAATCATAATACCACACACACACACAAACACATGTTCCACATGGAACATTAACATAATTTAAAAAATACGCACGAACAGTCTCACTTTCAGGAAATATTTTTTATAATGTAGCATAGTAAAAAGTTAACTCTAAAATAATATTTTTACATGCAAAATCGGTTTCACTTTTACTATTTGTTTTGTAAAGATGCAAAATTGTTTTGTACAGATAAAGATGCAAAATTCAACTATAAAAATAATCAACATTAATAATAAAAGTAAAAAAAAACGAAATCTTTACATTTAAATCAGTCTTTTCAATACATACAAAACCAACAATATTTTTAAAATCGTTATAAAAATTGGATCATAATTGATGGCCACTTCTTCACTTAATTGGCCAACTGTTACACGCACTTAATTTTTGAAAAAATCTGGTACACATTGTGGTACATGTTTAAATTGAGTATTTACAAAGTCACCTTCAGTGTCCAATTTCACTGCACCACCACATCTTATTTTTTTTTTATTACTGCAGGTCCAAACACTCGAATTTTTATTTTGTCTACATAGACATGCCTGGCATATAATAAACACTTTCACACGTCACCTTTATTAAAACTATGATTCGACATTGTACAAAATTTCAAATAAACTACTTATTGGTCTTATATGTATTTTTAAAATATTCATTTTAGTACTTTTTATGTCGACCGTATAAATTGAAAACGGGAGAAAAATAAATGTAATTATATTTATCGTATTCGGGGTCTAACGGGACGGGGTCAACTGGGATCGAGGTAATGTGGGACTAACCCGATGTTTTTGTTATGTTTCGGGATTTCATTTTGATCTGAGAATTATGCCTAACTTATGTTGTGATAATGGAGAGGAAATTGTATCCAATTAAATGAAAGAGTTCTGAACTCGAAATGGTATTAGTTACCAATACACTGCTTTGTATAACGGCATTTAATGGAATTGTCGAATGGATGATAAGAACAATGAATAATATAGAACGGAGTCGTACATGTAATTAGTTGTAAGTTGTTTCTACTATTAGGGTCTAAATGTGTCAAATCATTCAGGGATAAGATTGTTCTGGAGAGCACTGAGGTGAATAACATGCCTTATGTGTTATGGCATAAAAAGAAGCCACAACTAAAGTGTTTAAATGTTTTGGTTTTACTTTTTACATTGTAATAAGTAGAAGAAAACGGAATTTGACAATGTTATGTCAAAGAGAAATTTGATTTGATTTGGTATACCTGAGGAGCAGGTATGGTAGACAATTGTTTTGTGAGAGTCAGTGATGTGATAATGGATGAAATTAATATCTTATCAAATGGCCAGTGAAATCTGAGCCCGAACGGATTATTTAATTCCTGACATAACTACATGCAAACGGCATGAGTTGGTACACCCTGGTGAAGAGGTGTGGATCTGATAAGAATAAATCAAAATGTATATGTGAATAAAAGGACTTCATTCCTGGTATAATTGCTAATAAATCTGTTAAAAAAACAGTAGAACCGATCTTTATATGATCACATGGAAATGATTTAACTTTACCATAAAATAATAAAACAGAAAATTTAAGACTAAGTGTTAGAATGCAAAACATATATATGTTATCTGTTTTAAATAATGAAAATGATGACGACTGTATTTTTGGTAAATAATATCTACTGACTTATTGTGTGCTGAATCTTTATTTATTCAGAAATTAAATCTATTTATAGTAAACATGTATGGGAAATTATCAATGAGTAATATAATTCACTTATTGTAAATGATACCTGATGTATAACACTAAAATCATGTATAATAAATCTATTTTGATCAATTGTAAGTGGGCATTTACGATTAAAGATGATGAGTTTTGAAAACCTGTGAATAAATAGCTAGTGGTTTTAGTCAGAACATTAGTTACAAAGATCGCAAGTATAAGATTAATATCTTTAGCGAGTCAATTTAATTTACTAGTACACCTAACACCATATGGGTGTTTAATTATTTTGAATGGGAAATTAATGAAGGAAAGAAAAACATAATTATATAATATTTCCAAGCATATCCCGACTGAATGTGTATACGGCTAGCAAAGGAAATAAGTCATATTCATATTATATTCATTTAAGAAATAACATTGACTGTATCAGTTAGCTAGCTATTAGTTCCAAATGTTGGAACAAGCTTTTATAGAAAGGAGTTTTCATTACTCATCAGTGAATCGGTGCATTAACATTTTTAATGCAGATCAAGTAAAGGCCAGAGTCTGGACTTGTGCCCGGTGGACGGCAATAGACTCGCCCCTATAACATAAGACCTAAAACATAACTGGTGACATGTTTGTGTACTATAATGTACTATTTTTCTGTGCCTAACCCTTCGGGGAACTCAGGCGTGATGTTATGTTAAGTTATGTTTTTGAAATTTTACATGTGAATGATCTTGTGACTTTGTGACGATCGCTGATTTAAATACGTACTATATAGTATAGTTCTAAAACATACTAATTGAACACTTTTAATATGATCTAAGACTGAAATGCGAGACAAGGTTTTCTGGTAAGCAAAATAACCAGATCAGAAAACAAAGTTATTTTTGTTCAGGGTATGTAAACAGTACCTAACTGAGAAATTTAAATATGAGTAATATAAATAAGTCAATACTCGTACACAAAGTGGAAAATAAACCATATTATGAAGTATTAGAGTCGTGAGAAATTACAAGTGCCCTTGTAGAAATTTCGTTGTATGCTTGAAGCTTATCATTCTGGCCACTTGATCTGACCTAAGTTTTTCTATAAACATTCTGAGTCAGTATGCAAACAAAAACAATAGTTCATTACGGTCACACTTGAAAGGGTCTTGACTCTTGAGAAATTTAAAACGAACCATAAATCTCAAGTTAATATACAAATTGAATGATTGGAAGTGGCTTTGTTCATTGTGACAAAAGATTATGATGTAATTGACAGAAAATGTACTACGGGTTAATTGTAGTATTTGATCATTGCAGAATGTGATTTTTATGCCACAAATAGGCAGTAAACATTGAAAGCCGAACAGGTATTTACATAGCTTAATATGATTTTGTAAAGGAAACTCTGTGGTTAAAGTAATTGGTGTCGAGTTTTGGCATTGTGATACTTAATTATAATTAAATTGATATGGATAATAATGGATGTAAAAGCACCAGCAATCCAACTAGTCACAGACGATCTAAACACATTGAAACTATAAAAATCAAGTTGATAAAAAATGTGATAATATGTCTTATGTTTCTATTAACCAGCTGTCTGTTATCCTGACAAATTCCCCGCGGTGTGTCTCTGTCCTCTGAATGAGTATGAAGTTCAGGGTGGTGTTGCAAATAAGTATATGCTACCTGGTAATAAGGATATGTTAATAAAAATGAATTATAAAAGGCTTGGTTATAATTACAAGGATGATTACTTAATGTGTTAATAATAAAACCTTCGTAATAATTATACGAATATTTAATTATAAGAGCTTGGTAATAAGTAAATGAATAACTTTAATATTTCATTAATTAGATGAAATGAATGTATGGTTTGATCAGGTTTTTTTTGGGTTTCCCTAATCCTGTGCAATGAATGTTGGACCATGATGATATTGTTTTCCCAGAAAGAAAGGTGTGTGTTTTATTATTGTATAAAGATGGTTTGAGATATGTATTATTACTATGGTGTTATTAAAGAGAAAGGGATTTATTTTTGGGGAGGCGTGTTGGAGTTTATCAAAAATAAATCAATACTATTCATTGGTATAGCCTTCTCTGTCTAAACCATAAATTATAAAGATTATTATTTGAGCCCTTATCAACACTTGAAACTGAAATGCTAGCTGGGTACGATACAGTATTCCGTCTATCTTAGTAGAGACCTCACGTGCTACACACACCTTTCGATATATATAACAAACGGTAATTAAACTGTTATTATTCGTACCCTTAATCGTTATTTTTATTTGGTATCCAACTCATATACCCCAACAGTTTGTTACCTGGATTATCATATTTCATTCACTATATTGCATTCCTTTTTTATGTCGCTTCTTTGTTCTGGACTCGTGGCTGAATTGTGTAACCACTTAAAAACGGCACTCTGGCATAATAATCCCCCCGATAAATATATTCATTTCACTAAAATAACTTCTATTCTATAGTTTTATATGGCAAGCAAAGCCGGTTTCGACTATTCTGCCAATGTCTAAAGTGAATTGGAATACAAGAGTGTCTGAGATTGATAATTTTATGAAGCGAAAACTCAGTTATTTTTGGTACAGTTGATTATTTGATTTTCATGGGTTAGTACGGGACTGAAACAAACAAAAAAAAATAAAAATACACAAATATATTAAAGTTATTAAACATTAAAATACATACACCACATCTACAGGCCCAATAATTGGCACTAGGGATTATAATTTGATATAGTTGTGGCGGATAAAACGCATCAGCACCACAAGCAGGTCTGGGGAAGAATAAGTTAGAAGGGATGGGAAATTAATTGGGAGAGGGATCTTGAGTTTAGGGAGACGGCTATATAAATCTAAAGGAGGAATGTTGTTAGAACATTCAAAAAATATGTGGTCCAACGTACCATTTTCCAAACCGCATTTGCATAAGGAGGAATCCCGAACGCGAATTTTTGCCAAGAAAACTGGAGTACAACAAAAACCTAAGCGGATTCTACAAAGAACGGATACAACGGTTTTCGACACTTTTTTGTATGGGTAGAACCACGGTTTTGGTCTTATAGTAGGTTGTACTGCATGGTAGAACCTACCCTTCTTCCTACCAGTGGCATTCCACTGTTCCTGCCATGAACATAGAAGATTGACTTTTGGCATGTTCAGTAGGTCATACCCCTGGTAAGAATTGTGGGCGAGATTAGCTGTAGCTGACGAGCAAGCATCCTTGGCTAAGGAGTCAGCGCATTCGTTACCTTTGATGCCACAATGACTAGGTATCCAAACTAACTGAACCTCTTTTTGACTATTAGCGCACGAAAATAAGGAATGTTTAATTTTCAAAATAAGGGAGCTGTGCAATTTGCTTTTGAAGGGGTTTTGAACTATAGCTTGTAGACAGCTAAGGGAGTCTGTGAAAATAACGGCTTTATCAATGTTATGGTGTGACTCTATAAAAAGACATGCTTCCAATAAAGCCACACATTCGCCCGTGAATACAGAGGACTCCTTTGGGCATTTATATTGCAAAATAATCCTGGAGTCTTGGAAATATACTGCAGCTCCAACGTAACTAGAATCAGTGGACTTTGAGGCGTAAGTGAAAAATTTTTGGAAACCAGTCCAACGCTCGTCCACCAACGCGTTGAAAGTCGAATTCGGTGAAGGAGACTTTTTGGGGATGCCGATGTTAAATAAAATTTCTGGAGTAAAGCATAAAACTTCATATTCGAAGTTAAAAAGGGGTAATTTTGGATACTGGATGATCGGACATTCTAAATTTTGTATTAAGCGAAAATGTTTTAGGATTAAGGGAATTTCTTTATTTTTCCAATAATTTGATTGTCTGAATATGGCATTTAACTCGTTCAGTTTGGTAATAAGAGGGTGGTTAGATCTGCATATTATTCTAGATAAAAAACGGGAGGCCAGATACTGCTGTCTTAGGGCCAGGGGAGGTTCAGCGCACTCGACCTGCAACGCGCCAATGGGCGAGGACTTCATACAACCAGAGATGATCCGAAGGCACTTAGACTGAATCCTATCCAGTCCTGCCAAGGTACCCCTGTTACACGGTATCAGATGAAACGTCCCATAATCTAATATACTACGAACTAAGGCATTATAAACTAATTTTAAAGAGTAGGGGTGGGCACCCCACCAGACGCCTGCAAGAACTTTTAAAATCGGAATGACTCGTTCACTTTTTTGTATTAAGTAGTTTATATGGTACTTACCTGTTAATTTAGAGTCAAGAAAGACGCCTAAAAATTTAACTTTATTTGATAAAGGAATCACGCTGCCTGAAATGGCCACTGAGATGTGAGGGATTAATCTTTTTCTAGAAAAGACTACTGCCGAACTTTTGGGCGCGGATAGCGTCAGGCCATGGCTTAAAAGCCAATAGTTCAAAGAGTCCAGAGAGAGGCAAAGAGAAGACGCGGCGTCAACTATGGAGAAATCTGACACATAGAGAACTAAGTCATCAGCGTACTGAAGGATTTGACAGTTGTCGTTTAGGCAGGACCCGATATTGGCTGTATATAAGTTATAGAGTAAAGGACTGAGGACGAAGCCCTGCGGGAGGCCCCTCCAAGTCTGCCTTTTGTCGAAGACCTCGCCCTGGACTCTCAGAACCAAGGAGCGAGACAAGAGAAGTCCACATATGCATTCGATCATCTTGACTGGAATACTCAGCTGGTGCAGTTTCTGCCTGAGGACAGAAAGCAGAACGTTATCATATGCAGAGGAAATGTCTAGGAAGGCTGCTACAACAGAATCATTTTTTGAAAACGCTAAGCGAATATCTGTTTTTAAAATACCAACGCTGTCCATTGTGCTAAGCCCCTTTCTAAAACCGAATTGGTAGTTCGGCAGTAATCCTCTAGATTCGACTATCCACTCTAGTCGATTTTTAATGAGGTGTTCCATAATTTTAGCTAAGACTGAAGACAAGGCGATAGGTCTAAGGCCATTCGGATCATCCACATGTTTGCCTGGTTTCAGTAGGGGAATAATTATTTGAAGTTTCCAATGATCTGGAACCCAACCGTGATTACAAAAAAAAAAAAAAAAAATTTAAGAAATATTGCTTTGTTTTATCCCCAGAATGAGTTATAAAAGAATATGGAACACCGTCAATCCCAGGGGCTGAGTCCCGGACATGACTGAGCACCAAATTCAGTTCCTTCATAGTAAATGGCGTATCAAAGGGATCATCAGATACAATATGTGAGGGCACAGTGGTAAGGAGTTCAGAAGGGAGAGGGACATATGGTGGAGCAATTTTGTCAAAAAAAAGTTCAGCTGTTTCCCTAGTGATCGGTGAAGAGATTGATGGAGAACAACCACGTCTAAATCTATTGATGTTCTTCCACACAAGTGAAATTGGGGTGGAGGGGGATAAGGAAGTGCAGAATTTAACCCAACCCGCACGTTTCTTCCTACGGAGGAGACGTTTAGATCTGGCGTAAACCTGCTGATAAGCCAACAAATTTTGGTTGCTCATCTCACGATTGTATCGTTTTTCAGCTTCGTTCCTTGACCTGACCATCAAAGTGCATTCCTGATCCCACCACGGAGGAGATGGGATTTTATTCCGGGCACTATTTTTCAGAGGGAAACATGAATCTGCACTAGAGGTTACGGCCTCAACAAAACCTTCATAACAGCTCTTGGCATGGCGGTGATCAGAAGTATCAAATAAACTTGAATTTAAATTTGGAAGATTATCAATTTTCTGCTCCAATAATGATACAAAACTAGTCCAATCTGGATTGGACAAGCTATATTTCAAGAGTGGAGGAGAAGCTTTTTCTAAATAAGTTCTATTAAATAATGAAATAACTATAGGGTAATGATCACTACCATGCGACAAGGATGTGCATTCCCAGTGGGATGATGCTGCTAGATCTGCTGAACAAAAAGTGAGGTCAACACAACTCTTCTGTTGTCCGGGAGGAGATCTGCGGGTTGGACAGCCATTGTTCAAGACGCAGAGATCTAGGTCATCCAAGATTTCCACTAGGGCTGCACCAAAGGCATCACAGCGTTCCGAACCCCATCTATAATGATGGCAGTTGAAATCACCCATAACCAGCAATGGACCATGTACACTACTAAACATGTTTTTCAATGTGACCAGAAAATCAGGGTGAGGGTGAGCAATATAGATGGAAAATACTGTGATACCCTCAACCATACTACTACACTCAAATTACCCTGAAGGGGGGGAAGGGATAAAGGAGAATGTGGTATTATTTACGAAGAGAGCCGACCCTCCGTACCCATCGGATCTATCGCATCTAAGGGTGTTATAGTGTGGCATACGAAAGCTGAGACTTGGGGTGAGCCAAGTCTCAGCTATGGAACAAGCCAGTGGCTTGTATTTGTTCAAGAAGAATATGAGGTCGTGCTTTTTATGCCACACGCTCCTCACATTCCACTGGAGAAATGTTTGATGGGACGCCATTTTTAATGGATAGTATAAGAGAGATAAGTTGTTCGGCAACGTTGGACGGTAATTGGGAGTTACTAGAAGAGGAAATAAGAGTAGGTAATAGTTTAACTAGAAGTTCAATGATGGATACAGTACTATTGCAGGGGACATATTTATCATTAAGAGCACAGCCATTAGACTGTGAAGATTGGGGAGTGCTTACTAACTGTTGATGAGCTGCTTTGTCAAAAGATTGGGAAAGAGGGGCATGGGTCCTGGGCTTGAGGGTGACAGTCTTACGATAAGACTGAGATTTAGCGGCATTAGCGTAATTGCGGGAGACTGTCGGAATGGCTTTGCTAGCCTCAACATAAGAAATGGATTTCTCCGCCATGACAGTCTTAATAGCCTTCTGTCTATCATGCTCGGGGCAAGACTTGCTGTTAGCGAAGTGGTTTCCCGAGCAAAGCACACAGAAGGCCTCGCCCTCGGAAATGTTGCAACCATCACCGGGGTGATCGTGGCCACATTTACTATAGCGCGGATTCGACCTGCATACGTTTGCTATATGTCCAAATCTACAGCATTTACGGCATTGAATGGTTGGGAAGATGTATTGTTCTACAGGAAGGGATGTGTAGCAGCAGTATACCCGCTTTGGTAAAACTTGCCCGTCAAAAGTTAGAACGCATGTTTCAGTAGGTTTCCATTCAACAATGCCTTCCTTATGGATCTTACGGTTAATACGGCGTACTTTTAAAATTTGTCCAAAACCCACTCCACTTCCCGTGGAGTACTTTTAAATGAATTAAGTTCATCAACTTTATGGTGGAACGGACCCACCTTTTTATTTGGAAATAGCATAAAATGGTCACAAAATCAAAATAATATTTTACAAAACTTAAATGATTTGCCCGAGTTAAAACTTCCCACTACAAACTTGTTGTGTAGTAGCGATTCCAATTTACCTATCATTGATTTCAGCCGATTTTCTAAACTAAATCGATTACAAAGAACTTGTGCTTATGTAATGCGTTTTATACATAACATACGAACAAAATTTATTGATGAGCGGTTACACGGGCCGTTATCAGTAGAAGAACTTGATAAATCCTTGTTGTTTATAGTTAGACAGGCACAAATAGTATCGTTTCCTGAAGAATAGAATGCGCTTCATAATAATCTTAATATAAATAAATCAAAACGTAATATTTCCAGTTTAAATATATTTTTAGATGCTGATAAAATCATTAGAGTCGGGGGCAGATTAGTTAATTCTGAATTTTCATATGACAAAAAGCACCCCATTTTATTGTGTAGTAAACATATCTTTACCTATTTATTATTTCAAAGTCAACATTTAAAATTATTACACGCTGGGCCTCAATTAATTTTATCTCATATCAGAGACAATTGGTGGCCACTAGGCGGTAGAAACTTAGCAAAAAAAGTCGTTAACCAGTGTGTCATATGTTGTCGTTTGAAAGGTAAAATAATACAACCAATCATGGGTAACTTACCTACTGAACGAGTAACTGCAAATTTTCCTTTCATAAACTGTGGAGTAGACTATGCTGGACCTTTATTTATTTTAAATAAGAAGGGTGGGGTTCCAGACTAGAAAAATGTTTTTTATGTTTATTTATATGTTTTTCAACTCGAGCGATACACTTGGAACTAGTTACTAGTTTGTCTTCACAGAGTTATATTTTAGCACTGAAACGATTTATTTCCCGGAGAGGAAAACCTTATCAAATATTTTCCGATAATGGACGTAACTTTGTAGGAACAGCTCGTGAATTTTCAGATTTTTTAAAGAATAATTCTCAGTCTATCATTGATTACGCTTCAGATAATCACATTAAATTTAAATTCATTCCCCCTTACGCGCCTCATTTTGCCGGTTTATGGGAAGCTGGGATCAAGTCCTGTAAGCACCATATAACACGTGTGGTAGGAAATGTAAACATGACTTATGAGGAATTCAGCACAGTATTGGTACAAATTGAAGCTGTCCTGAATTCCCGCCCTATGTATCCTCAGACCCCAACGACTACTCTCCACTCACTCCTGCCCACTTCACGATTGGCCGGCCGCTGACTGCACCTGCAGAGAGTGATGTTACCGCTGCAACCACGCACACACTCAATCGTTACAAGCGAGTTGAACAGTTGAGGCAGACATTTTGGAGGAGATGGTCTACAGAGTACATATCAGAGCTTCAGAAACGTACTAAATGGCAAGAGAAAACTGAAGACTTGCAAACTGGAACATTGGTTGTCATAAAGGACGATAACCTTCCGCCGCTGAAATGGCGGTTAGGGCGCATAATAACTCTGATTTCAGGCAGTGACGGCGTACCAAGGGTTGCTGTCATTCGGACGGCCACGGGCGTCATACACAGGGCATTCTCAAAGATATGCCCACTTCCAGTCGCTGAGGTGCCAGGTTCGATGCTCGGCGCGTGACACGACGTGAGCTGAGATGTTGAGAGGGATTCTCTCAAGGCCCGCCGGAATGTTAAGAGCCATCTATCGGAGCGCCTGAGAAGCTCCAACCATAGACCAAGGGCAACACTATGGCCGAGCACGGCATCGATTACGTCACGTGATGTCAAGAAACCACAACAGATGGCGCTGAAGCACACCTATATATACCATTGCACGGACGCTTAACCTCTCTCATTCTCATTTCAAAAATCATCAAAAACATTGTAAACGCTTTATTGTAAAATAATAAATCCCAGTACATCTTCAAAAGTCGCCTGATTTACCCGTGTTAATCCCAGACACACAAGAAGATTAGGAATCTCAGACAATTTGAAGCCTACCCACACTGAACACGCAAACATTGGTCTCTTCTTCACTTATATCTGCGGGGACGCCTGTCACAACACCCATCCTGGTGATGTTGAATGTCGGGATTGATGCAGTGTAACTGTGTTTCGACAGCAATGTGTTCACAAGAAATGCGTTAGCATCCTGAGGGGATGTAAACTCAACAGAAACCCTGTTACGACCAACTCTGTTGACTCCATCACGAACGACATTCGCAATTTTATGTCCTATTAAAAACTTGCCAAAGTTGACGGGGTGAAGTGTGGTGCCTGCATTTGGTTGTGTTTCCACGCGAGAAACATGAACTATGTATGGACCCTTATCCATGACTGAGTATTTCACCCGGCCAATTTGGCTTTTTGCATGCTTGTTGGGGGATAAAGGAGTGGATACTACAGAATTACCAGGGCGTTTACGAGTAGCTTGCTGTGTTTGTAAGACTTCCATTTCGGATATGCTGCAGACAACATCAGCAAACTGCGAAAGTGGATTCGGAGAGAGAGGAAGAGGAGATAGGTAGGCTGGTATATCAGGGGGATCAGGATCGGGAGGCTTATTCTTATCCATAATGAATGAAAGAGGTAAAAGGGAGGACAATCACAATACAAACCTGGACACACAAGGACAACACACTTAAAATACACAAACACGTCACAAAAGTAACAAAAATTTATTAAAACCACAAGACACTCGGAACAGCACGTGTACACCAAGACACCTATGGCGAGAATCTAAAATAACTTATAATTAACAGTTATTTGTTTGTTTTGACGGACTGCCAGCTGTCATTTGGGCGTTTGACGTTGCGTTCGGAAACGCGCAAATGGTTAGCTGAAAGCATTACATATTTAAAATCATTTTATTAGTCAGCGATTGAGTTCAATTCGAGATTTGTTTTGGGATAACGGGAGATTGTTGTCCAGATTTATGTCGGTCAGGCGATTACATTTATTTTATTTTAGAAGTTTTGGCTTAGATCGTTCTGAAATGTCAAGTGTCGAGTAGGCGACGCGTGCGTCCGGATATGTCAACCAGAGTGACATTTAGTATTTGTGTTTTTATAGAATTTAGTTATAAATTGAACTTGAATGAGTTGACGGATGTGATTTGAACCTGGGATGGTGTATTTTACGGAAGGGGGATTTCTTCATGGATTGAAATTGTTTCGTGGGTTAGTTAAAATCAAAGTGATTTGATTTTTGTGCTATGCGTATCCGAACAGCACTGGGTGACTTGACGTTCTTGGATTTGTGCGTGGGGTGATTTTCCTTTTTTTTCTTTTTCTGCGAGGCGGCGCGGCGAGCGGAGCTTCCGTCGCCCGCCTGCCAACGTGCGGGTTGGGCCGAAGCCCTAACCAATAATCTGTCCTGCTGAAGTGTTGGTGTGTGTGAGTAGCCGGATTCGCTTTGGGACGCGTGAGTGCGTCCCGGTGACTGAAAAGGCTGCTCCTAGCTGTGCTGTGTTCAGGTCGCCTTGGTCCACGTGCTACCGTGAGGTCCGTGCGACCGCGGCCTGACAGTGTTGCTGTCTGATCTGGGCGTGGGCTACTTCTGTGGCAGCGGGACTTCGGTCAGGTACTGGCCCCGTTGTCCACGTGTTCCCACGTCGGGTTCATTACCCTAAGGGTTTTCTTTCCTCCGACAGGTACGTGTTTGACTTTCTAAAGGCTCTATATAAATATACATATATACCTACACCTTAGTCATGATTTCCATATGTTCAGAGGGCCCATCCTTGTGTTGGCCTATGTAAGGGTAGGGGTATTCCCCGTGTTTTAGCGACTTGTCTGTTCTATATAATCATAAAGCCTTTGTGTTTGATTTGAGTTTCTGTGCTAAGAACTTTTTATTCTGTAACTTCAGAAGGTGTTGTGTTGGGGCTGGAGACTGTCGTGTGGGGGCCAAAGACTGTCTGGTTGGGGCTGATTGCCTGGCTGGGGCTGACTGACCGCCTGAACCGACCGCTCGGCTAAGGCTGGGGCTGTCCGCTCGAGGCAGGTCGTCGCAGAGTGGAGTTGGCTGGCCCCGCGGCGGCCCTTGGGAGACAGGCCTTTTTTTCCTGCTTTGTTTAATTTTATCTTCTACCCTCAATACTGATAATAACCGAGTTTAAAGGTTTGACCAGCCAACTGCAACCAGCGACCCTATAATATATTTACTTTTTTTTGTGACGCGTTTCGAGGGTTTCACTAAATAAACATATATTCCAGTATTTGGTGCTTTTTTGTTCCCAAAAAGAAATCACGGTACAGCAGTAATTGGAAACCTCTTGTTTATACAAATTGACATAAAAGAAAGTTTACGTTAACTCGATCGAGTGCGTTAAAAAAGTCGCTCTAAGGGCACTGATTACGAAAATTATTTTACAATTAGAAGTCTATGTAAGTTCAAAACCCTTGTAGTAGGGGGCAGGCCTATTGCCATCAACCGGGCACAAATTCCCGGCAGTTACTGAGAAATCTCAAGTGGAAAAACCCTATAACACTGCCCGACCCGGGCATCAAACTCCGAACCTCATTATCAGCAGTAGCACTTGCGACCACTAGACCAACGAGGCAGAAGTAGTTATTAATAGTACATCTTATAGCATGTCATGTAGCACCAGCCTATCCCTATTTACTGAGTGACAATTAATCAGGCCGGAGTGTTTAGTGCTTGTTTAAACAACACTACTCCGCTTGGGATCCGTCACTGACTTCATTTTAGTTGCGTTTACGATTTGTTTGTCTCTTTAAGTGGCTTTCGAGCTCCATTTGTTTGTGTACCAAGTAACACACTTTACTTTTTAGTTGTCGACTGCCTTTTGGCTTTCCGTTTTTGGTGGCCAGTCGGTATTTTACAAGCTTTTCATTAACTTGCAAAGTATTATGTATGTTCGGGTCAAATCTTATTAATTAATTTATTTAAACTTCATGGAAAATAGTGGTACATAGGTGGACTTAATGCCACAAGGCATTCTCTACCAGTCAACCTTTGGGTTAAAAAGGACAACGTTGTGAACGGGTACAAAATAATATCTAAAAATAACAACTTGTATACGAATATTTATATACTTACATATATATATTATTACTACACATATACAAATAAAATAGACTAATAAATACCAAAAACCGGCCAAGTGCGAGTCGGACTTGCGCAAGCAGGGTTCCGTACCATTATCGCAAAAATCGGCAAAAAAGTCACGTTTGTTGTATGGGAGCCCCACTTAAAAATTTATTTTTTTCTGGTTTTAGTATTTTTTGTTATAGCGGCAACAGAAATACATCATCTGTGAACATCATCATTTTCAACTGCCTAGCTATCACGGTTCATGAGATACAGCCTGGTGACAGACGGACAGACAGACAGAGAGACAGACGGATCGCGAAGTCTTAGTAATAGGGTCCCGTTTTTATCCTTTGGGTACGGAACCCTAATAAAAAAAAGAGAAACCTATTAATAATTATTATGACTAGTCTTTTGTCTTTAGAGCTATTTAGTCTGACTTAAATAGTGGTCAGGAACTTTTCTTTTAAAAGTGTATTTGATTTCAGTCTTTTTAATGCCAAAGGGCTACCCTTTGGCATTAAAAAGGCTGAAATCAAAGCGTTCCAGTGCTTTATTGTTGAGACAGCTTATGAATTGGACATAAAACCGGTGCAGTGTGAAGGAATTTGGAAGAGTACATTTTTGTAAGCTCGAAGGTTACGACCGACTGTGAGAACTGTCCAACACTTGGAAATAAGTTTTTAGATAATCGGGAGCAGAATGATCGTTATCATAATAGTGAAAAGCAAGCAAAGAGATCTGAGGTACCTCCTGAGGCGGATAGGCAGCAATTTAAGCTGAGAACGGTAGGAAGAAATGTGGTCGTTGTGTTTTTACGAAGGCCAAAAACAAAGCGAATACAATTGTTGAGAAGTCGATCCAAGTTATTTAGAAGTTCTTGGGATAGATCAAGATAATAGCACATATTTGATAGTGTTTTGACTTTTAACCGATTCAATCTTGTTATTATCGTCAATATATTGATGAATATCAAATATATGATCAAAAATATAGAACCTTATAAGTTATCGTGCTTGCTTCGTCCTATTATGTACGCATATTACATAAAACTCTCTATTATATATTATGTGATTCGCGCAAGCATACCGTCCACTTAGAATGAAATTAATTATGTTCTAATTTAGTATTAGATTCGGATTAATTTCTTAATTTGATCATTAAAGACTGAGAAAAGTAAATTTTTAAGGGAACTTTCGAACAAAGCTGACATTGCTGAATAATTACGTAACTTGAAAACATGATTTTTTGTTTATGGAGATGTATTATTTTAATTTTAAATGTTAATATTTATGCTTGAATTGTGAAAATCTTTAGGCGCATTAAGAGATATGTAAAATGTCCCAAATTAATATTTTCACGTTTTTGTTCTACAAAGGTTTTTTTTAGTATTTGTAATCTATATATATAAAATGCTTTGTCCTGAATGACTGACTGACGGATCAACGCACAGCCCAAACCGCTGAACGTAGAGACCTGAAACTTGAAAGGTGTATTCCTTGTATGATGTAGGCATCCGATAAGAAAGGATTTTCCGAATTTCTACCCCTAAGGGGGTTAAAAAGGGGGGCAAAGTTTGTATGAAAAATCTAATTCCTTCGGCTAATATTTTTGAAACTTGGCACAAATAGTAAACTAAGTATATGATAAAGATTGACATAATTAGTTTTTTGAAACTACCCCCTCAAGTCGATTTAGGGGGTGTTGAAATTTGTATGGCAGAATTTTATTTCATGGGTAACTAAACTTGAAACATTACATAAATACTAAACAAAATAAATAATAAATGTTGTTATTATTAGTTTTTCGAAACTACCCCCAAAAGACGATTCAGGGGGTGTTAAAGTTATTTTGAAAAATCTTATTAGGTTAATAAACTTGAAACTTGGCATAAATACCCAACTAAGTAAGAAACAAAAGATTGCAATAATTAGTTTTTCAAAAATACCCCCATATAAAATGCTTTTCCTGAATGACTGACTGACGGATCAACGCACAGCCCAAACCGCTGAACGTAGAAACCTGAAACTTGAAAGGTGTATTCTTTGTATGATGTAGGCATCCAATAAGAAAGGATTTTCCGAAATTTTACCCCTAAGGGTGTTTAAAAGGGGGGCAAAGTTTGTATGAAAAATCTTATTCCTTCGGCTTATATTTTTGAAACTTGGCACAAATAGTAATCTAAGTACATGATAAAGATTTACATTATTAGTTTTTTGAAACTACCCCCTCAAGTCGATTTAGGGTGTGTTGAAATTTGTATGGCAGAATCTTATTTCATGGGTAACTAAACTTGAAACATTACACAAATACTAAAATAAATAAATAATAAAGGTTGTCATTATTAGTTTTTCGAAACTACCCCCAAAAGACGATTTAGGGGGTGATAAAGTTTTTTTGAAAAATCTTATTATTAGGTTAATAAACTTGAAACTTGGCATAAATACCCAACTAAGTAAGCAATAAAAGGTTGCAACTATTAGTTTTACAAAAATACCCCCAAAAGTCGATTATTTTTTTTGAAGAATCTTACTTCTTAGTTTAATAAACTTGAAACTTGACACAAATATCAACCTAAGTAAACAATAAAGGTTGTCATTATAAGTTTTTCGAACCAAAATTCGATTTAGGGGGTGTTAAAAGATTTTTTGAAGAATCTTATTTATATCTACATAAAAGCGAAAGGTCACTCATTCACCTATCGAAAACTGCTTGACGTATAAATATGAAATTTGGGAGGGAGGTAGTTTATAGTTAGTAGACGTCCGCTAAGAACGGATTTTACGACGGGGCCGGATTTAGGGGATCTAGGGGCTATCGCAAGTTAGTATGAAAGTCCTTAATTTTTTGAGCTACTAACTTAAAATATGGGCAGGGATGTAGTTTATAGATAGTAGGACGTCTGCTAAGAACGGATTTTTCGACAGGGCCGGACTTCGGGGGTAAAAGGGCTCACGCATGTTTATACGAAAGTGCTTCATTATTTGAACCATAATCTTGAAATTTGGCATGAAGGTAGTTTATAGTTAGTAAACGTCCGCTAAGAACGGATTTTGCGACAGGGCCGGATTTAGGGGTCTAAGGGCTCTCGCAAGTTTGCATGAAAGTCCTTCATTTTTTGTGCTACAAACTTGAAATTTGTCATGAAAGTAGTTTATAGTTAGTAGATGTCAGCTAAGAACGGATTTTGCGACAGGGCCGGATAAAGGAGGTCAAAGGGCTCTCGCAAGTTTATATGAAAGTGCTTCATTTTCTTAACTACAATCTTGAAATTTGGCATAGAGGTAGTTCATAGTTAGTAAACGTCCACTAAGAACGGATTTTGCGACAGGGCCGGATTTAGGGGTCTAAGGGCTCGCGCAAGTTTGTATGAAAGTCCTTCATTTTTTGTGCTACAAACTTGAAATTTGTCATGGAAGTAGTTTATAGTTAGTAGATGTCAGCTAAGAAAGGATTTTGCGACAGGGCCGCATAAAGGAGGTCAAAGGGCTCTCGCAAGTTTATATGAAAGTGCTTCATTTTCTTAACTACAATCTTGAAATTTGGCATAGAGGTAGTTCATAGTTAGTAAACGTCCACTAAGAACGGATTTTGCGACAGGGCCGGATTTAGGGGTCTAAGGGCTCGCGCAAGTTTGTATGAAAGTCCTTCATTTTTTGTGCTACAAACTTGAAATTTGTCATGAAAGTAGTTTATAGTTAGTAGATGTCAGCTAAGAAAGGATTTTGCGACAGGGCCGCATAAAGGAGGTCAAAGGGCTCTCGCAAGTTTATATGAAAGTGCTTCATTTTTTAACTACAATCTTGAAATTTGGCATAGAGGTAGTTCATAGTTAGTAAACGTCCACTAAGAACGGATTTTGCGACAGGGCCGGATTTAGGGGTCTAAGGGCTCGCGCAAGTTTGTATGAAAGTCCTTAATTTTTTGTGCTACAAACTTGATATTTGTCATGAAAGTAGTTTATAGTTAGTAGATATCAGCTAAGAACGGATTTTGTGATAGGGCCGGATAAAGGAGGTCAAAGGGCTCTCGCAAGTTTATATGAAAGTGCTTCATTTTTTTAACTACAATCTTGAAATTTGGCATAGAGGTAGTTCATAGTTTGTAACCGTCCGCTAAGAACGGATTTTGCGACAGGGCCGGATTTAGGGGTCTAAGGGCTCGCCCAAGTTTGTATGAAAGTCCTTCATTTTTTGTGCTACAAACTTGAAATTTGTCATGAAAGTAGTTTATAGTTAGTAGATGTCAGCTAAGAAAGGATTTTGACTGAAATATAAAAATAGTTTGCGTTAAACATCATTAAACTTTATATCTTCTTAACCACGCGGACGAAGTCGCGGGCAACAGCTAGTTATATTATATAGATATTAGTGTTTAATATTATTAAGGGATAAATAATGGGAAATAACGAAATTTTAAGGCAGTTATGCAAAAATAAATTCGGACACAGATTTCGGGCGTTCTATAATATTTAGTGGTACCTAATGAAGTTTTTTGATATCAGAAGTCGAAGTTAATCGTGTTTGTTTACTTTTTATTTCCCTAATGAAGTTTTTTGATATCAGAAGTCGAAGTTAATCGTGTTTGTTTACTTTTTATTTCACATGTATATCACCTACTCATGAGTTCTTTTTTATTATAGGCTCGCGTTTGACCACTATCTCACCTGATGGTAAACGATAATGTGGTCGACGATGGAGCACGCTTGCTTAAAAGTAACCTATTCACTCTTGACTTAAAGACCCCTAGATTGTAGCTATCGGGAACACAGACTCCGGCAGGGAATTCCACTCCTTAGTTGTACGCATAAAAATCAATTATGACAATCGTGTTTCAAAAAGTATCTGGTAAACAACAATATCAAATCAAATGTTTCTTTATTTCACATAGGCCTACATGGGCACTTATAAAACGTTGACAAAAGGTGCACGGTTCGGGTTGATCGTTTCCTGTGGAGAAGAACCGGCAAGAAACTCCACGGTAACTCTTTAAAAAAAAATTGGTTTGGTTTTACAATATTTCCGTGTTACAGCATTAGTGCTTAGATGTGGGGGGACAACGTAGGGCCGACAATAAGTCGTAAGTAATAAGGTAGAAACTAAAAAAAAAGTTGTATAAACGAGATAAAGAGTTAATAAATGTTAACAAGCATCTAGAAATCTAGAAGGCCTACAATGTTCACACATTCACAAAACAATCGGTAAAAGAATCTATACAAACGAAAAAAAAAATATAACAAGACTAAATTTAACATGTGGCACAAATGTTGTTATCAGTGCTCTAACTATTCTTAGTAAAGGGCTATAAAGATTATTGAAATCATTGTAAAAAGTCTAATTATAGAAGGAAAAAAAGAAAAATGAGATTGAGAATAGTTAGAGACATCCACATATTTGTGCCGTTTATGAGTTACCAGGGAAGCCGCATGCGCAGAAGGAGCTAAAATTTTTATCTTCAACGTAGACCTTGATTTTATAATATGCTTTTTTAATAAGGACACGTTTGATGTAGTTTTTGAACTTTCCATCGGTCAATTCTATAACTGACTTTGGCAACTTGTTATAAAAGCGTATACTGTTTATAAGAAAAGACTTGCTAGTTTTCGGTAATCTGAATTTGGGTATTACAATTTCATGGTTACTGCGTGTATTTAAATTATGGAAGTCACTTCTAGTTTTGAAAAGCCCTCGATTTTTGCGGACATACAAAATACATTCCAGAGAAGGTAGAGTCAGTATATCGATCTCTTTATCTTTTTTTTATCGATTTCGTTTGTTTTGTTTGAAAGGTGACTTTATCGAGTGTGTTTGATGAAAATCGGTTCAGCCGTTCTAAAGTTATGGGCACTGAACTGTTTGAACCAGGGTGTCTTCGCAAGATATTGTGTCATAATTACGTGTGCAATAGATTGTTGATCGAACATCGCATCTCTACTACTAGATAAATAATGTAGCATGAAGTAAAAATGTGTCGGGGATTTTTATTTTTTTTTCTTAAAGCCGGTGAAGCCGCAAACAGATCTAGATCTAGTCATCTATAATTATCAACGCTGCATCAACTAATGTTCACTTATTTCTTTAAAGAAAATGAAGTTTCTCGTTTACAAACTAGTTTTAACAAGACATCTCAAATTCTTCATCTCCTATAAAACATAATGCATCAGCATTCATGGTCTGGGGTTTAATGCTATGGTAACGACGGGAATCCCTCTCAACTATCATTGTAATTGGAGGGACTGTTGTTTATTAGAGGTTCCTATTTCAGAAGGGGGATGATAGGTTTACTTGTAAGTGCCTGCATTTGTAGAAATAGAAATATCTATGTTCTTAATTGAAATTCTGGAAAACATAAGCTAAAAAATAAGTATTATCCAGATATTTAGCCTTAGACATAAGAGGTAATTAAACGAAGTTTTCTTTTTTTAAGAAGTGCTGATGGTGATCACCGGTTTGGTTTTAATGAGGTAGAAATACAACACTGCCTGTTTTTTTTTAAATGGACGAGCTTCTTTCATTCTTCTTTATTTATTTAACACCATGGTTAGCCTTTGTTTTATTGTATTGTTAGCACACATGGTCATAAGGTGGCCCTACGCAACGGTCTAATTGACTTTAGATTCGTATTCAGACTCATTTTCAGATGATCCTCTTTTGGTTTCAATAATAAATTTCATAATAGTATAAAAAAATAACATGATATTCAAATGAAACCCAGTTTCGAAATTTCGAATTTATGGGTGTCAATTTAGAAATGAATAAATATGCAAATATGGTCAGAAATTTCGAAACTATGAAATTTCGAAATGCATGCCCTAATCATGACGTTGTCACGTTAAACTATCGTCCGTATACCGACTTTACAGACAACCAATTTTAACCGATGTCGCCGTCAATTGTGGACGTATTTAAAAAAAAAAAACATTGTAAGGGTATACTCTCGAGGTGGTCCCATTGTCACCAAGTAAGGATCTGATGACGGGAGGTTTTTTAGCGATTTTGGTATTTTTATCAACATTCCAAGCATTTGCTTTCAGAAAGTATAATTTGGTGAAGTGGAACTGATGAAGAAGACCACAAATGGCCACTGGAACTCTATCTTTTGGGTATAATGTATCTCGAATAGTTATTTAACTATTCGAGATATATTATTTAAAGCTTCATCACAGTCATTGGACTATAATGAAGCTTTAAATAAATGTTTATAATGAAAATGGCACCATCGAACTGATCTAGTGATGAAGATGGAAAGTGGGCACCGGAACTCCGTAATAATATACATTATATTATTACGGAGTTCCGGTGCCGGTGCCACACAAATACAAACAATTCAAACTAGTCTAAACACGACTGGGTTACAACCCAGTCGTGTTTAGACTAGTTTGAATTGTTATGAGAAGCCCTTTGGCAATAAATGATTTTCATAGCAGATGATGATAAGGATGATGATGATGTATAAGGTCCCAAAATTAAAAAGGGAAAAAAAAAAAATATTTATTTTTCTTTTCGGAAGTCGGTATCAATAACAAATAGGTACCAAAGACAACGACTTCCAAAAAAAAAGTTATTTTTCGCTTTGTAGTGTTTGTTTTGGAAGTCGGATTAATATTTTTGTTTAAAAGTTTTTTATTAATTTTGTAGTACACATAATAAAAAAACGCCTTTATCTTACCTACCTTAGAATTTAGACAATAGCTACATTGTAGAAATTACGTACTAAAAATTTATTAAAAGAATGTCATAAATTCGGAAATCACGTACCTGCAAATTTAAATTAATTCAAATTAATCATAGAGATGAAAAATCTTACTAATTCACAAACACCGTTCTGATGTTCCAATGAAAAAAAAATCCCTATATAAATTTAATTTTCACAAAGAAAAACCATAAAACAAGATCCATCAAACATATTTTCACACATAAATCTCGTTGGTACCGGATGAATCCAGTTCTATCTAGAATACGGCGGTTACAAGCGGAACTTCAAACTATAATAATGCGCAAACTTGGAAATAGAACATGTCTATCAAACTTACCGCGAACTTTCTTTGTTTTCTAACGTTCAGCGTAACATCAGAAATAGCCAATTGTTTAACCTTTTAATTTGCATCCAGTTCACCCAAAATTCAACCTTGTATTTCTGAACATAGAGGTGTGTTAGAGTGTAATGTTATCGTGGTATTTTCCCCCGAAGCTCTAGCATTTGATTGAACATGACAGTAACAGAAGAGGGTCCAACTTGATTGCTTTACTCTTGAATCTTTATCCGTTTCGTATTAATAATTAAAAAGGCAGTTTTGTCTTTGACTTTAGTGAGTATTAATAAATGTTTGTCTGAGTTTGTGTTAGTTCTGTAGTTTTCGTGTTCTGTTTTAACGGATGCTTCTCGGGAATAAGTGGATTGAGTTTTTCTTTTTGTTAAATATTTGTTTTTGATTTACCTTTTTCTTTTGCTTTAACGTGTACGAAGTTAATATTGTAAACCCTTTTTAAAGGTTTAATATACACCCGCTATTATTTGATTTTAATAAGATATAGAGATAAGCATTTTTTTTGGTTTAATCTGTACGAAATTAATATTGCAAACCCTTTTTTAAGGTATAATGGATAACCGTTATATGTTTTTGTAATGTGTATATTACACAAACAGTTATATTTATTTATTGGGGAGAATAAACAAGTTTTTGTTGATGAACCGTCGAAATAGTTTCTGTGGTTGGTTTACTGTAAATCAAAAAGTCTGTCAATATGAGATTTTTCTAATAAAATATTGGTTGTCGACAGAAAGCAGTAACAAAAAAGTTCCCAATTCAATAAAGACTATGTACAATACGTTAGATCCGCAAAATTTAATTTAATCACCCTCAAAAACAAAACATAATCCGTACACATAAAACAATTTTAATAAAAAAGAATGCAAAAACACATTCAAAATCGCCAGTAATATATATTCCGGTCAATTTTTTCCCCGCAACCGGCCCTCAGTAGCCGGATAATCCCCGTCCGGTCATGTATGACACGGCCGCGGGAACAAATATGGCCGCCAGAGCCCGCCAACCATTACAAGCGTGTGTGTTTAGGTTAAGTTACACATTATTATGGCATTATTTTTTTGTTATCACACCGTTAAATTGGTAGCGCTATGGATGCTGTAAATTATATTTTTTGTTTGTTATGTTTTTCGGCAAAGTTTGCCGTTTTTTGCTGGCTAAAAGCTTGGTTAGAGCCTTTAGTGCCTGTAGGCGTAATTCGTAAGTAGTTTTCAGAAGAAGTAAATTTAATATAAGCGAGTTACTCTGATATTGTTGAGATATTGTCTAACCACTCCAAACAGATGTCACGTGAAGTCGCAATACTGTTGAGGGTGCGTTAGTACATGTAGGGATATGATACGTCACGCGCCTACTGAACCTATAAGCCTAACAGTCCCTACGACTATAATCCCTATAAGCCCTACAGCCCTAACCTACCATATACCTAGTAGTGATATATAAATATATAAATAAGTTCAGGATGTCTGCACCATGCGACCTAAGGTTACAGACGGATAGTAGACAGGATGTCCAGGTTCGGGAAGGATAAACTCACTGCCAGCCCGCAGACTCACGGGACTGATCAGAGATGGCTAAAGGTGTCTTGGCCACAGTGAGGGGTAATGAGACAAGAATATAAAATTCAAATCTGCTTTATTTTACAAGATGTACAGCTTATATACTAATTTAACTTAATACACACTATTATACAAAGTTGTATGTGTTTCATGCGTGTAAGATGCAACTCAGTCATTATTTTAACTAGGCCGCTCGTGTAGTCGTCGCCGGGCCAAGTGCTGATTCGATGTTCAAAGGTTAACATTGAACATTCTGGCGACTCCTCAGGGACAGGACCGTAGTTGGTACAGCTCAATGGTTTCGTATGGTCTGGCCTGGCCTTCTCCAGTTTGCTGTGCTCGAGTGGGCACCCTGCGTGGTATGCCGTACGGCTGCTCTGTTAGTTGCGTGTGTGGTATGTTGCTGACGATCGAGGGCAATTGAGTAGGTGGCGCAGTGTTTCTTCTCGCAGTAATGACGGCTCTAAGTCGATTCAACACCTGTGGACCAAAATAAATTAAAACAAATGCTAAAGTTATGATTATGAGTGAAGTACTGATGCTAGCTATGTATGTATGAGACTGTAACTGTTTCCAAATTGTGTTATCTAGTTGAGTCTGTAAGCTAGTTTCAGATGTGACTAAATGGTCAAAAATTCCTTTTGTCCTGTCTAACACTACTTCTTCTTTCGATATATCTTTAATGTTTGTTTGTGAAATCTGCGTATTAATGGAGAAATTCGTTGTTTTAGAATAAGAAGCTAGCACTGTCACAGTCGTTGTTCTTTTTGCAGCAAGTATGTTTTTAAGTGTTTTAATAACGCAATTCTCGGCGATATGTAGAACTCCAACATCGTGAATCGTTATTTCTTGTCTTTGTCCGTCACACACAATCGATATGGCTACTGGTTTTGTCGTTACGAAGAGCCAAGTGTTTTGCATGAATAATTGCTTCCATACAATATCTGTCGACATTTTGTAGATTTCTGACGTGCATTGAGTTTGTGTGTAGTTCTCAGTTCTAAAGAGTTGATCAACTATGCAATTTTTATTTAATTGCATGTTCTTGACAACTACAGGATAGCAGACAAATTCTGTATTGCTATGAAGACAATCTTTAAATTCTTCTTGATTCAGTTCAAAGTAACGCTCGTTGTTGTAGTCGAACCCCATGAAAGTCTGCTGAATAGAGAAGCACTCGAACGATCCATCAGTTTTCCTCTCTGGAATAGGCGTGACATGTATGAGTGTATACTTTGTTACGTCGTGTATTGGAAAGTGAGCATATACTCTTATGTGAGTAGTATTTACATTCATCTCAGTCTGTATTATTTGATCCTGAATGATTTTTAAGTTTGATGGTAACTTTTGATTAGCCGTTTTTATTATGTTGCTGACATGTGTTGGTGTTAATATGCTATATACATTTGCTTTTTGTAAATAAATTTCAAGTAAACCTGTATAGTAATCCATTATTTCATTGATGAAATTGTTTGCTAACTCATAGGCTTGCATTACTTGTATTTTAACGTGGTTGTTGTCAATCTTTTTATACCAAACATTGTTCTGATTCATAAATGATATTGCTTCATTTAGTTTTGCTTGGAATTTATCTAGCTTTTTTTTTATTTGCTCTTCAGTTTGGTTTACAGTTGTGATTGTAGATATCATTATTTTTGTTTGATGGTTGGCAGCATCAATAAGTTTCTGCTGGTTGTTATTTAATGTATCTATGTCTCTGTATACTTCGTCATTAACTCCAAACACCGATGTTAAGAGTTGACCTAATACACCTCTTTTCTTCCTATTATTTCTTATTTCTGTTAGGTATCCTTTTGTTGTCTTAAACTTTGTTTTTTCTTCGTTTAAATGGTGATAAAATTCGTTGCAATGCGTTTCGTACATGATTTTTTGCGTATTTATGCAAAATTGTTGGAATTGTGACGTTATTTTTTCAATCTTTCCTTGGTCTAGTTCTAAACTTTCTCTCTCGTAGTCTGTTTCAATTCTAAACATTCCTCGATTGATAGTTGCAGTTCCTATTTTTTCCACATACAATCCTGGATCTATATTTTTTAATGTGTATGTAGGCGTACTTGATATGGTGCCAATTAATAAAACAAGTATTGTTTGTAATAGTAAATCCTTTATCCAATTTTTCGGTGATCGTATACCTCTTCTGTTTGTGGTAGCTGTTGATATGTTACATTGTGTAGCCGTTTGTATGTCTTTACTCGTTGTACCAATTTCTTTGTTTTCGTTTACAGGGAGCGGGATCAATGTATGAATTGATCTCTTCTGTTCAGCTCCTGTTGATTTTTTAATTGTTACCACTCTAACTACCCCATCATTTCCCGGGTGGACTTCTGTGATTTTTGCCAACGGCCATTTACTTGGTTTTACATTGTCATCTTTTACTAGTATTACAGTTCCAATTTTAGCATTTTCATGTGCTTGTTTCCACTTGTATCTTTGCTGAAGTTGATGTAGATAGTCTTTTGTCCAACTGTTCCAAAAATCTTTTTTCATCTTTTGTATCTGTTTCCATCTATTCATTAAGTCAGTATTAATGTTTTCCATCGGATCTGGTGTTCCTACTGCTTCTCGGCCAATAAGAAAATGACTTGGAGTTAGTATAGTGTTGTCATTAACATCTTCGGTTTGCGCACACAATGGTCTTGAATTCAAACACGCTTCAATTTGGTGTAGTAAGGTGGTCATTTCCTCGTATGTTAGAGTCGTATCTCCGATTACTCGTCGTAAATGATGTTTCACTGACTTTACGCCAGCTTCCCAAATGCCACCGAAATGTGGAGATGACGGAGGAATAAAATGCCACTCAGTTCCTATGTTTGTTATTGCGCTTTGGAATTGCGGCGATTGCGTGATTTGTAATATTTCTTGATGTAAGAAGTTGGCTGCACCTACGAAATTTGTTGCATTGTCACTATACATGTGTGACACATGACCTCTACGTGCCATGAATCTGCGTAGTGCAGCGATAAATGTTTCTGTTGTCAAATCTCCCACCAATTCTAGGTGTATTGCTTTTGTTGCTAGGCATACAAAGACAGCAATGTATGACTTGTAAGACTTGTGACCTCTTCCTTTCATAGTTCTGGTTTGTATTGGACCTGCATAATCCACTCCAGTATGACTGAATGGATATGATTCCGTCACTCGTACTTTTGGTAGAATTCCCATTTTTTGCGAGTTTGTGTCTGCTTTGTATCGTATGCACTTCACACATTTGTTAATAACGCTCTTCACTTTTCTTTTTCCATTAATGATCCAGTATGTTTGTCGTAAATATGCTAATGTTAATTTGTTGCCTCCATGCAACGTTTTTAAATGTGCGTCTTGTATAATTAGTGACGTTACATGATGGTTGTATGGTAACAGTATTGGATGTTTCTGGTTGTAAGGCAATCCAGAGTTTTGTAACCTGCCTCCAACTCTTAGTAATCCATCCTCGTCTATAAATGGATCTAAAGTGGATAGCTTTTTATTTTTCTTCATAGGCTGTCCTCTTTGTATAGTTTTCAATTCTTCTTCGAATTCCTGTTGTTGTATTTTCAGAATTATTCGTTTTGTTACCTTTTTTAATTCAACGCAAGAAATTGGTTTATTTATTGTTTGCTTGTTTGCAAATCTATAGCAGTAAGATAACACCCTTAACATTTTATTTAAACTGGAAAATCTATTCCAGAGATCGTTCTTTTCTATCTCAGTTGTAACACTTGTAACTGTGTGACACTTTTTGATTTCCTCAGTCGGCTGTGGCATACGTCTCGTGGTGGGTATCTGATCGGTTTTTAACCATAGTGGACCATTCCACCATAAGGAATAATTAACAAGTTTTTCCGGCTCAAGGCCTCTTGAAATGATATCAGCTGGGTTATCAGCCGATATTACATGGTTCCACTCTGCGTTCGGTACAAGTTGTCTAATTTGTGATACCCGATTAGCTACGAAAGTTTGCCAGCGTCCAGGCTCTCCTCTTATCCAGCCTAAGGTGATCATGGAATCCGTCCAACAAGATATCGTGATATTCTTACAATTGAGCGCTTCTTTAACTTTTTCGATCAAACTGGCTAGTAGGAGTGCTGCACATAACTCGAGACGAGGTAGAGTAGTCTTTTGTTTCTTCGGTGCCACTTTTGATTTTGCTTGTAATAATGTAATGTAGTAGTTGTTATTGATTTTTACACGGCTATATACGACCGCTCCGTAAGCTTTCTCGGACGCGTCGCTGAAACCATATAGTTCATTCTCTGTGCTATCAGTTATGTGACACCACCGCGGAATTTTTATTTTTTCTATACTTTTAAGGTGTTTTTGTACTTCAATCCATTTTTTCTGGAGTATGTTATCAACAGGTTGATCCCATCCTATCTCGTTAGTCCACAGTTCTTGTATAAGCAGCTTCAATTTAATTATAATTGGTGCTAACCAACCCAGGGGATCGAATATTTTCGCTACTTCTGACATAATCCATCTTTTTGTTGGTTTTTCTTTTTCCATTATAGTTATTTGAAAATAAAAACTGTCTTCCCGTGGTGACCATGAAATGCCTAATGACTTCCTGGACTCGTCTAATGGTAGCTTGAGTAGTTGATCGTCTTTGTCTTCCGCAGGTATATTTTCGAGGAGCTCTGAACTGTTTGACGACCATTTTCTAAGTTTAAAGCCACCCTTGTTTAACATGGATATTAGCTGACTTTGAAGTTCTTTAGCTGTGCTTTCCTGGGAATCTCCTGACAAAATATCATCCACGTAGAAATCTTGTAATGTAGCTTGACTCGCCATTGGGTAATTATCTTTTTCGTCTATGGCAAGTTGTTGTAGTGTTCGTACCGCAAGATAAGGTGCGCTAGTTGTACCGTATGTAACTGTTGTAAGTTCATATTCACTAATTGCTTGTTTGGGAGAAAGTCTCCATAATATTCTTTGATGTGCGAAGTCTAAATCATTAATTTTTATGAACCTGTACATTTTCATAATATCCGCCATGAAGGCAAACTTATGTTTTCGCCATCGTAGCAGTATAGTGGATAAATCTTGTTGTAGTCGTGGACCTTTATACATATTGTCGTTAAGGCTTATTTTTGTGCTGCTTTTGCTGCTTGCATCAAAAACCACGCGTAACTTTGTAGTAAGTGAGTCTTCCTTAATTACTGCCTGATGTGGTATGTAGTATTTTCCTAAGTTGTAGTTTTTTGTATCTACTTTTCTCATATGACCCATACGTAAATATTCGTTCATAAATTCAATGTATTGGTGTCGTAAATTTTCATTTTTTGCGAACTGTCGTTCTAGTTGTAAGAGGCGAGCAGCGGCCTTTTTGCGCGATTCGCCGTTTATGTTTAAGTTTAAGTTTGTATCCTTAAACGGAAGTCGTACCGTGTATGATCCATCTAGGTTTCTTATCGTTGTTTCTTTATAGTAGGTTTCACAGGCCTGGTCGTCCTGTGTGAGTTTGTAGTTTTGTGGAATTTCTTCTAATTCCCAAAATTTCGTAAGTTGTCGTACCTCTTCAGTGCAAGCCACCATACTCAGTATTTTGGCTCCACTATTCGTGTCATCGGGATAAAATCCGGATAAAATCCACCCTAACTGTGTGTTTTGAGCGATAATTCCGTCCCGTAGTCTTTCGAAACCCTGTAGTAGTATTTTGCTATGGTCTTGGGCACCTAATATTATATCAATTGGTCCCTTTTTATAATAAGTTGGGTCAGCTATCAGCGCATTATCCAAGATTTTTTCTTGTAATTGTTTTAAGTCATGCCTTGGTAATGAACTTGTTAGTTTTGGTAGTATTATTAGCGTTACTGGCAGTTTATAATCGCTAGAGTACCTTGGTTGTAAAGTAATGTTGATTGTATGGTTTGATGTTTTTGGTTTTTCGTCTCCGATTCCTTTTATTTCGGCTCGGATTTTTTGACGTGGGTAAGCCAGCAGTTGTGCTACTTCTTCAGTGCAAAATGAAGCTTCTGATCCTTGATCACATAACACTCTCAACAACTGCGGCATCCCGTCATAAGAGGTAGTTTTTACTATAGCGGTAGCGAGTAAAGTTGTATTTTTAGTGTTGGTATTTGTTGTCGATAAATTCGACGTTGTTATATTTTGAGGCTTCTCCATTCCTACATTTTTTGTTGTGTATTTTTTGGCGTTATTACTATTCTGAAACGGTTTAGATTGGTGTAATAATGTGTTGTGCCCCTTATGTTGACAAATATCGCATTGTTTGTAAACTGCACTCACACACTGTTTCCGATCATCGTGATTTAAGCAACGCTTGCACATTCTTTTTTCCGTGACGGCTTTGTATCGGTCGCTGACGCATAACTCTTTGAAACTAGGGCAAGAATGAATACTATGATCCATACTTTGACAATGCCAACAGCGTTTATATTTTTCCGATGTTTGTCTATTACGTGATTGTTGACCATTAGTATGTGATAACGACCCGTCAAATGACTTAAGACAACTGAAACGGTTTTCCATGAATTTCATCATCTCGTCGAAGGATTGTAATTTATTCCTGTTTTGTAATTGGTCTTCATACTTGGTATTTGTTTCCTCGTCCCATTTTCTACTGACTATTCTTATCAATAGAGGGCCCCAAGATGGTGTATTTATACCTTGATTTTTCAGTGCCTCAAGACATTCATTTATAGTGTCGTGCATGTCTCGTAATTGTACCGCGTTTGCTCGTTGCATTTTAGGTAAATCTAATAATTTGTCAATAAACTTAGTAGCAATCATGCGCTCGTCTTCATATCTCTGCGTAAGCAATTTCCAAGCTGTTTCGTAATTTATTTCGCTAATTGTTAAGTGACGTATTAATCTTGCTGCGTCGCCTTTTACGTGTGTTTTAAGATACTGCATTTTCTCTGTAGAAGAAATTGAGTTATCTTCGTGAATTATTTTTCTAAATAAATCTTGGAATGTGTACCAAGAGTCATAGTTCCCCGCAAATATGGGAATATTTATTCGTGGAAGTTTTACTGACGATTTTGTCGACATAGCTTTTTCACCCGAGTTTTGGATTATTCTTGCTTCTAACAAATTTATGATAATGTCATAATCTGTCTGTGTATTCTCGAAACAATTATCCTTGAAATAGCTATTGTCCAGTGTGCTTTCAGCCATCAGTAATTCGATGTGCGTCTCTTCAATTTCTAGCCATTGTTTTTGTAAGGTTTGTAATAGTGTCTGTAAATGCCATATTGGCTTATCCTGAGTAATGGATTCCTTAGCCTGAGATATTTTCTTGGATATCTGTGACATTCGGAACAGTTGTATAAACAGTTTTGGGCTACTGACAACCCCCTTGTCTTCATCTTCGTCTAGAAGTCGTGGTTCATAAATACTTTGTACGTGTTGTAGTCTTTCCTCACATTTTCTGAGGTAGTTGATTCCTTCGTCGTAACATTTCTTAATGTTACCAAAGTAGTTTGTAGTAATGTACTTATGAGTTGACAAGATCTCTTGATCTTGTAGTTTCAAGTGGTTTTCTTGAACTCGCTGGAAAACCTGGTCTAATATTTTCTCCCGTTCGTTGAGGTATTTTTCCGTTTTCCTTGTGGGCGAGTCCTTTTTCAGGTTTGAGACTATCCTTTTGATCTCACTGTAATCCGCTTCCTGGCTCCTGATTAGTTCGTTAACTTCCTGTATCTCCATAGTGCTCTTCTTTCCCACTTCTCAAACGGCCCTATTTACCTAACTCAATAGTCAAGTCTGTCAGAGTCAATTCCTACAGTAATAAGGGGACCGCGTGATTGAAAGAAATTTCAAATGCTCGAAGGACCAAAATGTCTAACCACTCCAAACAGATGTCACGTGAAGTCGCAATACTGTTGAGGGTGCGTTAGTACATGTAGGGATATGATACGTCACGCGCCTACTGAACCTATAAGCCTAACAGTCCCTACGACTATAATCCCTATAAGCCCTACAGCCCTAACCTACCATATACCTAGTAGTGATATATAAATATATAAATAAGTTCAGGATGTCTGCACCATGCGACCTAAGGTTACAGACGGATAGTAGACAGGATGTCCAGGTTCGGGAAGGATAAACTCACTGCCAGCCCGCAGACTCACGGGACTGATCAGAGATGGCTAAAGGTGTCTTGGCCACAGTGAGGGGTAATGAGACAAGAATATAAAATTCAAATCTGCTTTATTTTACAAGATGTACAGCTTATATACTAATTTAACTTAATACACACTATTATACAAAGTTGTATGTGTTTCATGCGTGTAAGATGCAACTCAGTCATTATTTTAACTAGGCCGCTCGTGTAGTCGTCGCCGGGCCAAGTGCTGATTCGATGTTCAAAGGTTAACATTGAACAGATATATTATATTTATAAGCTGAATATAGATACGATAAAAATGAGTTTATAATAAGAGGAATGTTTTAAACGTTATGTTTAAAACATTCCTCTTATTCAAACTCATTTTTTTAAACTAGCGATGAAACTTTTATAGTTAAAGCTAAAAGTTTAAAGCTTAGACAGGGATGCCTGTCTAAGCTTTCGGAATTTACAGACGCGATGTTATGTTATGAATGTTTTAATCGGTGTTAACACAGAACATCATAAAAGTACATCATAAAACAGCACACGAACCAAACACACAAATAAATTCACATTTTTCTACTTGTAAAATACCTTCCTACATTACTTAAAATAATTAAATTTAGGTGTTCTGAACAAACTAAATGAAACGTTGAATCTGAAGCTCGAATTCCGCCCCTGACACCATTCTTCCATTTTTTATTGAAGAAATTCTTTCTTTACATAAAAAACGTAATCCCAAAATTATTTCAAGAAAGCGAATAAAAATCTCGTGACATATTTTTATATCTACATTTTTTAAGCTCGACCCAAGGGATATTTTTTAAGGAAATTCCACCATGAAATTCTTCGTTGACGTTTAAAGAGGGGTCAATCCCCACGAAGTTGATATCAATGATCTTAGTGAATTAGGTGCTTTAGTAATATCTACAAGTAATAATAATAAAATAGCGCTGTGCAATCATGAGCTTTGGCCCTTAGTGACATTATATCAACGATGGTAATTATTGTCAAAATACCAGAATTCAATCGACTGACAAGTGCCATTTAAGCACCGCATGCAATGATATCGAAAGGAAGGATACGCCCATCTGAACATTTTATAGAAACCTTCTTATGACAAGCAAATACTCGCTCACTCCCGCCATAGATAACTGTATACTAGTCAGAGACACGCACACGGACCACTGTCAACTGAGTCGTGGTGGTCCTAAACTGCAATTTTATGACCAGCGCGCTGGTGCCATTTAGTCGTGCGGTTGGCCTGGTCCTTACGCAAGTAATATATATGTCGATGACCGCATGTTAATCCCAAACATTTTGGAATTTTCGACAATTGTTATAGTTGATAGATACCACTTTGTGTAGGCCGTCTGTTTTCATGCTCTTTAAATCCAAAGTAAAAACTTATTTTGTCACTAGAGTACCTAGTATAAGTTGAGCAGGATCGCTCGATGTGCCAACACTTGGGGGAGGCCTATGTTCAGTAGTGGACATCGTTCGGCTGAAATTATGATAATTGTTATTGGCAATGAGGGTTATCGCGTTTGAATTTGCTGCTAGAGACACTGGTGTAGAATGAGGTCTTCAAAATGTCAAATTTCTTAGTTTTAGGTTTTAGCATTTAATACTTTTTTATTACTGTGAATATTTTCCAAATATGGCAGATTAAGACAGGTACGGGTTTTACCAACCACTGCTGTAGAGTTTAATGTTTCGGAAAATTTTAAGTACCCACATTTTAGTTAGTAAAAAGAAATTTAAAAATATATTTTTATTTATACTTTGCTTCTGCGCACGTAATAACAACCTTTAACAGCTATTACTCGCCAGTCGCGTCAACTGGTGAGCACAAAAACGGAAGCCTTCATTGAAATTGTATTTTTAACCAATTATGTTCAAACTCAGGTGTTTTTACTACATAGTTTGAAGACAGTAGATGAATAGCAGACCTTCACTGGTTATTCTATTATTAATAGAATATTATGCTGATTCACAAGTTCAGATCAAATATCTACAAAGCTGTTTAAATCTTGTGTTACAGAAGTCAGTTGACAGCTTCATTTACAAATGTATATTCAAGGAGAGAGCTAGTTTACTATAATATATTATTATACAGACTAGCTTCTGCCAGCGGCTTCGCCCGCGTGAATGTTAAAAATTATTCCAAGGGAACATATACCCCGGGCTGAAAAGTATCGTTAGTGCTATTCCAAAGTATAATATATCTCTGCGCCAAATTTCAGATTCCAGATCAGCAGTTTTTGCGTGAAAGAGTAACCAACATACAAACACACTTACACACTCACAAACTTTCGCCTATTACTGCTATAATATTAGTAGGATCTATAATGTTTTACATCACTTTAACGTAATAAATTAAAATAATAATCTATCTAATAAGATAGATTATCATTTTAATGTATATATAAACTTTGGAAACCTTGAACGCAACTAAGGTTTTGGCTAGCAACAAGCTTATCTAAAATTTTTTTTTTCATGTCTATATCTTTCTTTGTTTCTACATTAGTGACTTTATCCATACTATCCCCAGCAGTTCGCGTACGCCTTTCGGCAATAATGATGATGATAATCATGTAAACCGGTTTGCCAGAATTATTAGCAGGAACTAGGATTCAAACCGGTTTTTTTTTCTGATACTTAATTAATTTTCTAAAACACATCTTACGGTGTCCCGTGTTGGAGTTTATCAAAAATAAATCAATACTATTCAACAATATATCCTTCTCTGTCTAAACCATAAATTATAAAGATTATTATTTGAGCCCTTGTCAACACTTGAAACTGAAATGCTAGCTGGGCACGATACAGTATTCCGTCAAACTTACTTAGAGCCACATGTGCATACACACCTTTCGATATATAAAACAAAGGGTAATTAAACTGTTATTATTCAAACCCTTAAACCGTTCTTTTCTTTGGTGTCCTGACCTCAATAACCCCAACATCCCGTCTTTTCGCCACACCAAAAATAACCGTGTATTAAGGTAACAGAACCAAATATTGACAGTCGCGACGCAATTCTTCCTTACATAACGTCGTTAGTGGGGCCAATGACGGTGCCTTGGGGCACCCCCTACCTTCGTAATTGGTAAATTGAGTTGTCTCCTTCACTACTCCTCAGCCAGCATAAGTAACTGTAACTGTAGTAACTGGATATAATATTATTGATGAAGTTAGTGCTACCTTTAGATCTTGAATAAGGATTTCTTGTTAGTCTTCGAAAATTAAAATATTGCTAGGTACAACAGGGTGCTTTGTCGCAGTCATTTAGTTATCATCTAGAGTTATTAAAAAAGCTTTTTCACAAAAAAATACTACCGACTTCCAAATAAGAAAACTAGAAAGTGAAAAATAACTTTATTTTTGGAAGTCGGTGTCTTTGGTAGGTACCAAATTTTTAAGTTATGGACACCGACTTCCAAAAATAAAGTTATTTTTCACTTTCTAGTTTTCTTATTTGGAAGTCGGTAGTATTTTTTTGTGAAAAAGCTTTTTATTTTTCACTTTTTAGTTGTACCTACCTAATAGGGAAGTAGTTAAGTAAGTACCTATACCGACAGAATAGATTACCCGAATAACATGAAAAATGAATATAACCGGTGAAATGAGAGATCTGCATACCCCTTTCGAGCATACTGGCGTGATGTTATGTTATGAAACAGTATAAACAATAAACAGACATGCGTTTGCAGCAATCCCGAGAGATTTGCCGTTATTTATTGAAGAGTTCTGTTGTATATCTCCGAAGTTCTTTATCAGATCTTCACCAAATTAAAATGGGACCAATTTCGAAATATAATCTTTCAAACAAAAACAGAATTTTCAAAATCGGTCCACAATTGACGGAGATATCGGTGAACATACATAAAAAAAAAAAAAAAAAAAAAAAACATACATAATGTCGAACATAGAACCTCCTCCTTTTTTGGTAGTCGGTTAAAAAGATGGCTTATTTGTGTTGAACTCATAGGGAAAAAGTGTTTTGTTTTCATGAATACTTACATTTTCTTTTTAATAATTCTTGTATCTTAAATATTCCTTATTCGAAGACGACGTTCTTTCTAATTTTTGTGTATAAGACTTTTGAATCAATCTAGATCAACCAAAGAACGAGTCCACGCACGCTCAGTGAAATATGTGAAAAAAACATAATCATCACGAAGCTTGTAACATAATAATTAGTATCTGGGTGACTGAGCTCTGCTCGGGTGAAAATAAAGAAATAAAAAGAATGTTTTCTAAAAATGAAACCTTGCTTGAACGATATACCGCCCCCGAAACCCCCTGCATATTAAATTTCATGAAAATCGTTGGAGCAATGTCCGAGATTTAGATTATATATATATATATATATACAAGAATTGCTCGTTTAAAGGTGTTAGATAGATGTAGTAGTGAGACTTGGGTTTACTTTCTGCAAAATTATCCACTAAAGATACGATAAGACACCAATAAAGATGTAGTCCTTCCTCGAATATCAGAGGAACTCCCTTTCACACCTAACATCTTCGCTACTTGCAACTGTTAATCCAATACATAACTTATTGCCATTACGTTTAGACACGTCATACGGACTCTCACAAGGCGAAACAATGTGGTCCACAATCGATTGGATCCGTCGCTTGGAATTCTGAAACTGATATCATAACGCTCCACTCTACAGACAACACACAATAGGGTACAGAACGTACATAGATAAGATTACTGCAGCCTGCTTTTATAGAGAAAGAGTTTATATTTTGTGATGAGAATAGAAAAACATTTGTTCGTCATAGATACCACAGCAACAATTACGAAGTGAAAAAAGAGGGGAATATTAAAGAGAAATGTAAAACAATAAATGACGCTGTGTAATATTGTGTAGTTAAATTGTGTGCAGTGCATTTTTCAGATAACAAGATCTCTTTCATAGATAGATCATTCTGAGATTCAGACTTGACTTAATTGTCCATTCTCGTTCTTCTTTATTTAATTTATTATATCCTACTTTCTATTCATATCACATTGCCCACTATCTCACCAAAATGAGTGTGAATGTGAGTGTGTTTGTTACTCTTTCACGCTAAAACGACTGCACGGATATAATTGAAATTTGGCACAGAGATAGATTATAGTCTGGAATAGCACTTAGGATACTTTTATCCTGGGAATATGATACCTTGGGACATTCTCGCGGGCGAAGCCGCTGTAAGAAGCTACTTTCGTTATAATATAAAACTGAAACCGATCCTAAAACCGCAATCGTAAAAACCTACTATACCCCCGATTACTGAATAAAAAATTTGGAGTTGAGTATTTGTCAAACTGTACTTTAGCCTGAAAATCTGTCACATTTTGGCACTAAAGTAGGGTAGGAATTGACACGTTCTTAATTCCAAATACTTAATTCAGGAATCGGCCCTATAACTATCCCATTCATGGTACCGACCTACCAAATAATAGTTCATTTACCCTACCTCCAATTAGACCGTTTACGCTTCTCCAGACATCTCCGCATTTAACCTATGGTATTTCCTACCTAATGTCCGTCGTCTTTGACATGGTAAACTAACGACACAACAACCCACCTTGCAGACGTGCCGAGAATCGGTGTCGTTACCCTAATATCGGATAAATGCTCGGACTTGTCCACAGACATAAATCTAACTAGATGACGCAAATCTAACTAGCAAGACCAGTGGTGGCCCAGTGGTAACGGCTGCGACTTACAAGTTGTAGGTTGTGAGTTTGATTTCAAGCAGGGTCTTTACTTATTGTTAATTATTTCATCACCTTTGCTTTCCAAATGGTGAAGGAAACATTGTGAGGAAAACGGCATCTCCTAGAACCAAAAATTCGAAGACATGTGACAACGACCAATCCGCATTGGGCCCGCGTGGTGGATTACGGCCCATTCCCTCTTACACACGGAGGAGGCCTGTGTCCCAGCAGTGGGAACATTAAAAGGCTGATGATTAAGACGCAAATATATATATACTTAGCGTGTCAAAAAAGGGAGTAAAATTGAGAGCAATTGTAACACTTTTTTTTGTGGTAGATAAAAGTTTTGTCAAAAGAAAATTAGTTACCTCTTGCTGCCGTATTTGTATTGCTCATTCGCCTTAAAACTGCCGCTGGGTGGTGGAACCACTTTGGAACCGCACCCTGGGACGTCGAGTTCCCTATAAACACTCTAATTTCACTAAAATAACTTAAAATCACTTGATATTCGTCCTCCGAAATTTATATTTACTTAATTCTATTTGTTTGTTTTGACAGACTGCCAGCTGTCATTTGTGAGTGCCGCATTTGCGTTTGGAAACGCGCAAATCGTTAGTTAGACGCAGTGCATGTTTAAAATAATTTTTATTAGTCAGTGATTGTGTTTTTATAGAATTTAATTGTAAATTGTATTTGAATGATTTGACGGATGTGATTTGGACCTGGGATAGTGTGTTTTGCGGAAGGGTGATTTTTCCTTGTCATTTCTTCAAGGATTGAAATTGTTTCGTGGGTTAGTTGAAATCATAGTGATTTGATTTTAGTGCGATGTGTATCCGAACGGCACTGGGTGACTTGACGTTTTGCCTTGTGGGTGCGTAGATCTTTTTTCTTTTTTCTGCGAGGCGGCGTGGCGACCGGATCTTCGGTCACCCGCCTGCTAACGTGCTGGTTGGGCCGAAGCCCTAACCAATAATCTGTTGTGCTGAAGTTGGTGTGTGTGAGTAGCCTGATCCGCATTGGGACGCGTGAGTGCGTCCCGGCGACCGAAAAAGCTGCTCCTGGCTGTGCTTTGATCAGGTCGCTTTGGTCCACGTGGAACCGTGAGGTCCGTGCGACCGCGACCTGACTGATAGTGTTGCTGAGTTATCTTAACGTGGGCTTCTTCCTGTGGCAGCGGGGATTCGGTCAGGTACTGGCCCCGTTGTCCACGTGTTCCCACGTCGGGCTCATAATCCCTCACGGTAAGTCGCTTTGCTCAGGGGATTGACCCCATCGTATTTCGTTGTGAGTTCTGTGTGCTGACTTGCTGGTTTCTTTCAGAACAACGTGGCGTGGGGTCGAAATTGGGCCGACCTATCTACCCTACGGGTTTTCTTCCTCCGAAAGGTACGTGTTTGACTTCCTAAAGGCTCTGTCAGTTGGTATTCGGTTTCTTGGGGCGGCCGATACATTTATATTATTTGGGCTGGCCTATCCTTTGTGGGTGTTTGTTGACAAGCTCCATACAATTATACCTATTTACATACACCTTAGGCATGATTTCCATATACTCAGGAGGGCCATCCATTATGTTAGCCTATGTAAAGCCCGGTATTTAAGATAATATTCCCCGTATCCCAACGATTTGTCTGATCTGTATAACAATAAAATCTGTGTGTTTAATCATGAAGAGTGCGGGACAGCTCATCCATTGTGTTCACTTATGTAAAGCCTGTGTGTAAGATAATACCTTCCATGTGTAGCGAATTGTCTGCTCCGTCTAACCCTAAATTCTGTGTGTTTAATCATGAAGAGTGCCGGACGGCTCACCCATTGTGCTCGCCTATGTAAAGCCCGGTGTATAGGATGTTACTTACCGTGTTTTAGCGACCTGTCTGTTCTATATACTCGGAGCCCTTTGTGTTTAATTTGAGTTTTTGTGCTAAGAAGTTTTTATTCTGTAACTTCAGGAGGTGTCTGGTTGGGGCTGACTGTCTGGTTGGGGCTGATTGCCTGGCGGAGGCTATCTGCTCGAGGCAGGCTGTCGCAGTGTGGAGTTGGCTGGCTACGCGACGGTTCAGGAGACGGGCTTTCTGGCCCTTCCGTTATATTATTATTTTTATTTTTTTGTTCTTCCACCCTCAACTCTAAATTAGTTGGGAAATATTTTAGTACGAGGAAAAGTTGACCAGCCAACTGCAACCAGCGACCCTTTTTAAATTTATTTATTTTGGTAACGTGTTCAAGGGTTAAATATAATAAACATCGTTCTCAGTATATGGTGCTTTATTGTTCCCAAGAAAATATCTCGTTACATTGGCGCCCGAACAGGGACATTGTTGGTGCAGGTCCTCGGCCCTGGTCTTATGCTCAGGGACGAATTGGCTGGTCAATTTTTGATGTGTGTTTGTGTTAGTCTATAAGTTGAATTGTGTAACTTCATAATTTATACTGGTAGTTATTTATTGAAATGGAGGAACGCCCCATTCGTTTTCATATCCTAAACAAAGATGAGCTGCTGTACGAGGTTGCCATCCGTGATGGTGTACCTGAGGCCACGGTTGGTCGATTGCGTACTCAAATCAGGGCCCTGTCCAAAGAGATACCCACTGATGAGGTTAACATGTTTGAAGGCGATGTGCATACGGAATTACAAACTATTAAAACTAAACTGGCAGAGCTGCAGGAACTGTTAGATAAAAAGCCACTTTTGTTAAAGCGGTTATACCGCATGCAAGGTTTAGGGAACCATTTGTTTCATAGGTTAACCCGTGTCGAGCCCGTGGAGAAGGGAGACGTGGAGTTAAAGACGGAGCTGGATGCAAGCCTCCTGGTTATTCTCCGGCGAATAGACAAAATGTTTCATGCTTTTTCCAGTACCTTTGAGTTTAAACCACAAGTAGGCGGATCCGAGCCGACCTACCCCGTGGAAGCCGCTAGGGGTGCTGACGTGGAGAAACGTTGTGTCACGTGTGATCGTACGGCTAATATCCATTCCCTGAACATTAAATTTAATGGTAAGGTTGGCGTCCATGAGTTTCTAGAAAGAGTTGAGGAGCTTTGTTTGTCGCGTGGTATCTCTTCAGATCGATTATTTAGGTCTGCTGTTGAGCTGTTTGTTGATGATGCATTGTACTGGTACCGAGGTATCAGGGATGAGGTTGAGAATTGGGAACAGTTAAGGAATTTGCTGTTGGAGGAATATTTGCCTTCGGATTATGACCACCGCTTGCTGCAGGAGATCCGAACCCGGACGCAGGGTCCGGATGAGTCCATAGTCCATTACCTCAGCATCCTACAAAACTACTTTTCCCGTTTGAGGTGTCCCCTGAGTGAGAGAGAAAAGCTGAGCATCGCGAAGTTTAATATCCGACCAGCATATACCCTCCAACTGGCCTTAGTTGATATTGATTCGTGGTCGGAACTGAAAAGGCGCTGCCGGCAGTTGGAAGCGGCGAAGGTTAGGTCAGAATTTTTTACCGAACCCCCACGCAATGTTCAACACGCTGTTGCCCCCGATCTTGCGTACAAGGCTGGTAAGGGTAATCGCTCTGTTTGTGAGACTGTTGAGACTGCGGTGGAGAAGTTTTGTGTACGGTGTCGGGTGAAGGATCATAACCTCCTTGAGTGTAAGGCGCCCCGCATCATGATCTGTTATCGCTGTGGGGAGAAGGGTGTAAAAACCAAGAATTGTCCGAAGTGTTCTCCTAAAAACAAGGTGACTCCGGATGCAAAAATACAAGTAGCGACGGTCCGTTCCTCTGGTGATGATACCCGTCCTTATTTAAACGTAGATATTTGTGGTTTGTCTGTTTCCGGTCTTTTAGATTCGGGTTCGGAAATTTCGATTGTTGGTGGTTCTGTTGTGGATCATTTTTCGGGTATGGCCCAGATCCATAAGTCGTATGATGTAGATGTTGTGAGAACCGCGAATGGTTCAACTTCCCCTGTTCTTGGGTATATGTATTTGCCGGTGACGGTGAACCATGTCATGCGGGTGATAAAGTTTTTTGTGATTCCGGAGGTGTCCAATCCTCTGCTATTTGGATTAAATTTTTGGAGGGCCTTTAATCTTGCGCCTGACGTATTGTGTCTGACGGGTCGAGCCGATTTATCTTATCGGAAACCCAGTGAAGTTATAGTGTCCCAAGTGAGTCGGTTGCACACTTTTGATGCGTTGACTGAGGGGCAGAAAAAGTTAGCTAGTGACGGTTGCAAAAGGTTTGAGGATGTTTCTGTTGAATCCAACCATGAGATTGATACTACTTCCCGTGAAGCCTACGTTGACAAGTTGGGCACCCTGAAAGAAGTGTTCTTGAAAGTTGACCAAGAGTTGAGAAAATCTCATTGGCGTAATGCCAAGTATTACAATCAACGTAGAAGGGACGCTGTTTTTGAGAAGGATGATTTTGTGTGGCGGCGCACTCATGTTCGGAGTGATGCCTCGAAACATTTTTCCTACAAGCTGGCTCCACGGTTTGAGAAATGTAAGGTTGTGCGGAAGTTGTCTAATCTGGTTTACTTGTTGGAAGATGAGAATGGTAGAAGGAGCGATTGCCATGTGAAAGACATAAAGAGTGCCGATTGATCCTACATTTGGGCGTTTTTTTTTATTTTTTGCATTTGGCGTCATCATGTCCAGTACTGTGGGCCTCAAGGGGTGTTGATTATTTTTTTGATATGTATTGCAGAGTAGCTGGCATGGGGGCTACCCTTAGTTTCATGTGTTTGTATGTGTGTATCCAAAGACGGGCTGAAGAAACAGTCCCGCAAATTAGCAGGCGCATACTGTGCCATGCCTTATGCCTCCACCGGGTCATAGAGCTGGGGACCAGCTCGAATTTCGCTTGTTACCTCGCGAAATTCTGGCGGGTGAGGGGATACTGTAACACTTTTTTTTGTGGTAGATAAAAGTTTTGTCAAAAGAAAATTAGTTACCTCTTGCTGCCGTATTTGTATTGCTCATTCGCCTTAAAACTGCCGCTGGGTGGTGGAACCACTTTGGAACCGCACCCTGGGACGTCGAGTTCCCTATAAACACTCTAATTTCACTAAAATAACTTAAAATCACTTGATATTCGTCCTCCGAAATTTATATTTACTTAATTCTATTTGTTTGTTTTGACAGACTGCCAGCTGTCATTTGTGAGTGCCGCATTTGCGTTTGGAAACGCGCAAATCGTTAGTTAGACGCAGTGCATGTTTAAAATAATTTTTATTAGTCAGTGATTGTGTTTTTATAGAATTTAATTGTAAATTGTATTTGAATGATTTGACGGATGTGATTTGGACCTGGGATAGTGTGTTTTGCGGAAGGGTGATTTTTCCTTGTCATTTCTTCAAGGATTGAAATTGTTTCGTGGGTTAGTTGAAATCATAGTGATTTGATTTTAGTGCGATGTGTATCCGAACGGCACTGGGTGACTTGACGTTTTGCCTTGTGGGTGCGTAGATCTTTTTTCTTTTTTCTGCGAGGCGGCGTGGCGACCGGATCTTCGGTCACCCGCCTGCTAACGTGCTGGTTGGGCCGAAGCCCTAACCAATAATCTGTTGTGCTGAAGTTGGTGTGTGTGAGTAGCCTGATCCGCATTGGGACGCGTGAGTGCGTCCCGGCGACCGAAAAAGCTGCTCCTGGCTGTGCTTTGATCAGGTCGCTTTGGTCCACGTGGAACCGTGAGGTCCGTGCGACCGCGACCTGACTGATAGTGTTGCTGAGTTATCTTAACGTGGGCTTCTTCCTGTGGCAGCGGGGATTCGGTCAGGTACTGGCCCCGTTGTCCACGTGTTCCCACGTCGGGCTCATAATCCCTCACGGTAAGTCGCTTTGCTCAGGGGATTGACCCCATCGTATTTCGTTGTGAGTTCTGTGTGCTGACTTGCTGGTTTCTTTCAGAACAACGTGGCGTGGGGTCGAAATTGGGCCGACCTATCTACCCTACGGGTTTTCTTCCTCCGAAAGGTACGTGTTTGACTTCCTAAAGGCTCTGTCAGTTGGTATTCGGTTTCTTGGGGCGGCCGATACATTTATATTATTTGGGCTGGCCTATCCTTTGTGGGTGTTTGTTGACAAGCTCCATACAATTATACCTATTTACATACACCTTAGGCATGATTTCCATATACTCAGGAGGGCCATCCATTATGTTAGCCTATGTAAAGCCCGGTATTTAAGATAATATTCCCCGTATCCCAACGATTTGTCTGATCTGTATAACAATAAAATCTGTGTGTTTAATCATGAAGAGTGCGGGACAGCTCATCCATTGTGTTCACTTATGTAAAGCCTGTGTGTAAGATAATACCTTCCATGTGTAGCGAATTGTCTGCTCCGTCTAACCCTAAATTCTGTGTGTTTAATCATGAAGAGTGCCGGACGGCTCACCCATTGTGCTCGCCTATGTAAAGCCCGGTGTATAGGATGTTACTTACCGTGTTTTAGCGACCTGTCTGTTCTATATACTCGGAGCCCTTTGTGTTTAATTTGAGTTTTTGTGCTAAGAAGTTTTTATTCTGTAACTTCAGGAGGTGTCTGGTTGGGGCTGACTGTCTGGTTGGGGCTGATTGCCTGGCGGAGGCTATCTGCTCGAGGCAGGCTGTCGCAGTGTGGAGTTGGCTGGCTACGCGACGGTTCAGGAGACGGGCTTTCTGGCCCTTCCGTTATATTATTATTTTTATTTTTTTGTTCTTCCACCCTCAACTCTAAATTAGTTGGGAAATATTTTAGTACGAGGAAAAGTTGACCAGCCAACTGCAACCAGCGACCCTTTTTAAATTTATTTATTTTGGTAACGTGTTCAAGGGTTAAATATAATAAACATCGTTCTCAGTATATGGTGCTTTATTGTTCCCAAGAAAATATCTCGTTACACAATGCTTCAAATATAAATTCTTTATTTATTGTTTGTTTGTCACAGGTGAAAAAACAGTTCTTACAATCAGTATTTTTGTATCACTGTAACATACTTTGAGCTGTTTCTATTAGCGTTATCGGCACCAGACATCAACACAAATGTAGAAAAATGCGTAATTATGACGTATTGAGCTACAACACTACAAAAAATTGACCGAGACAATGACAACATTTTCTTTCATAGGTAACTTTATTATTCCATTTATTCATTTTATTATTATTATTTTGTCCTTTTTTTAATTTGATTCTTATTTAATACATTTTTAAATACTTAATAAAACTACTTAAAAAAAAACATTACAAAATTTAAAAAATAGACACCCACCGGTATCGGGAACAGGGTCCAAACTACCGGTGGTCAAGGCTCTAGAGAGAGGAACCTCCTAAAAATACGAGCCGTGTCCAGAAGTACTACTTTCTGAATCAAGCCCTTGACCCAGCCACATAACGAGAGCCTACTAAGGTGTGGTCGTGTGAGGCTCTTGGCTATTAAGACATTGGCTGACACGAGTATCGGTACAATGATTGCTGAATCCCACATGTCTATTGTCTTTCTCGGCTTTCACGAGGTTCCCGTCGTGCGGGATGGTAATGTAACAATTATTGTACGCCCCTCAATTCGGTCCACCACCACAATATCAGGTTTATTGGCTACAATAGTCCTGTCAGTAATACTGGGATCATTACAATGGGATATTGCCAATTTCGAGAAATAGGTCGGGCACATATTTGTAGTACGGCACCTCCGATGCCACAGGAGTGTATTTCAGAGCAAGTTGCTGATGAATAATCCTGGCTACAAGGTTGTGCCTACGCCAGTTCTCTTCGTTAGATAGACGAGAACAACCAGAGATAAAAGTGTGGCACATTATCTCTGATTCTTTTATTTATTATTATTATTTATTTACATACTTTATTGCACACCTCAAAATGCGTGCAGAACAAACGTTCACAAACACAAGTGTGCCATGGGCGGTCTTATCGCACTAGGCAATCTCTTACAGACCACCTTTGGTTATATTGTGCGTGAAAAAGTGGCACACTTGGTTTTCATACAGAGCCCCTCCGGCTTGCATTATCTAGTTCGATGTATGTCTTTGGACCTGCCCGTTGCACAGATACTTAGAGCAAATATCTTCGAACTGAATGACTAGTTACAGGTGAATGGACACATGCTCATATACTTACTGAAATGTCCTAAAATAATAACAGCCTGTAACACCACTGATGTGCAAAAGCCTCTTCACATACCTACAGTGAAGATCCGAGCATTAATTTCTTGCATCTTTGCAGGGTTGAAAGAAAGGAAAGGGGGAAAGGGTTGAAAGTCAATAACTAAAGTATTTTAATTAGTTTGTACGTAATTAGAAAAAATATAGTTTTTTCTAATTACGTACGAATTTGTTATTTTATTTTGATTTAAAATATTGTTACTACCTTATCTTGTGTCCTTGTGTGGCTTTTGTTTCTATAGTAATTTTTATAAAAAAAATGTTAATTAAAAAAATCAAAAAACCCGACTGCTTAAAAAGCGAACTAAAAATCTCAAGCATCTGGTTTTGGTCAGCCAGCTCGCGAACATGTATCCTCCGACTGCACAGCATGATTTTCTTCTTGTTTACGTCTTTTTAGTTTTTTTTAAGCAGTCGGGTTTTTTTGATTTTTTAAATAACTTTTTTTTATTTATAACTTGTTTGTTATTTTTTCTAGAATTAGGTACATTTAAACATATAAGTGTTGTATATTTTTTAATTTTTAAGCCTTTATTTCGATACCCCCACGAAGGGTTCGGAAGAAAAAGAAAAATTGGTAGGTACCCCACAATATGGCACCCAAAATCCGGCATTTTTTTATTTGCCTATTTTAATGTAGCCAGTGACATTCGCAGGGTTAAGTCGAATCGATTGACGTAAGAATCATCAAAATCGGCTAACGCGTTTGGTCTCTAGAACGCCACATAGGAACAAACATACATGCATACATAGACTGATAAACACATTACCCTACTTCGGCAGTCGGGTAAAAATTAAAATCCGACTACAAAAAAAAATTGCGCTCTGAAAGTATGAAACAAGAAAATATTCTTAGAGAATATCCGTAATGCGGGTTGTTTACACAATAATACAATAATCGTACGCCACTTTGCCATAATTATTGCTAACAGAAAAAATAAGTTCACCCGCAGTGAACTTATTTCATTATCAAAATGAGAATAGAACGATCGAAATATAAGATCGGCAATTGTTACTTCCAATTAACTCTTAAGCTCGTAATTGTTTTACATGGTTTTTATTAAAGGGTTTATCTATTTATCTACGATTATATTAGCAAACTTTATTGGCTAACCCAATTCAATTTCCTTACTTTTACAATACACGTGCGAAAAACGAGCACTAGTCGAACCAGACACCCTTTTCCGAAGTTCAAAACAAAATTAAATTTGCTTCGCATCGCGACAATCAGTGCCTATTCATGTTTGGCCTATTGTTGCGCAAAACAATGGCGGACAGGCTTTGCTAGTCAATTTGTTTGTTCCTGCGACCCACAAACATCATTAGAGAGGACAGTTTACTATACTTTTTGTTTTAGTGAAAATATTTTTTTAAATTTTCCTCTGGCTGTCAGATTTTGAAGGGCTTATGAGTTGGCGTTGTTCCTTGGTTGGGTATTCATGTTTTGTACTATGTACCTAGTATTGTGACCAGAGACTCTAGATAAGTGTCATTCAATGTCAGTGACGGCGATGGTCGAAATGCCAAAATATAAGGGAATGGTCACATGACATTTCGATAGCACTTAACAATCCCATACCTTTTTGACATTTTTCCAATCGCTTACACGACACTTTCGTTGATAAAATGTAATTTTTCTAGAGCCTCTATTAAGGAACGTGTTTATCCAAAAAAAAAATGTAGCTATGCTTTTAGGGGTAAGTATTAACAGAAAAATACACTGTTACAGAAAAATACACTATTATTGAAACACACGATTTCTGTAGGAAAGGTTACCGAAGTAAAAAAGCAAACTAAAGACTGGCTGTGGCTGTCAAATTTTGAAAGGCTTATTTATGAGTTGACGATGTTCCGTGGTTGGGTATTCATATTTTGTGTTATGTATGTACTAATTACCTCTTTTAGTGAGCTGATATTATTATTATCATCAGTCTGTCTGCAAACAGCTCACCGTGAAAACTTAGATGTTGTGAGCTTGAAATGAATTTTCATTCGACCTTGATTGGATGGGTTGACTTTCCCGCTTCATGTTCACTTCATGTTAGATCCCGTATAAACCTCACCGTGAAGATTTTTACAGAATAGCACTACAGTTAAGGAACGGGTTTATCTAAAAATAGTTGTATGTTTTTAAGGGGAAGTATTCAAAATGGTGGAGGAAACCGGCATGTCCTAGAGCCCAATATTCGAAGATATGTGATATCCACCAACCCGCACTAGGCCCACGTGGTGGATTAAGGCCCATTCCCTCACACAGAGAGGAGCCCTGTGTCTCAGCAGTGAGCACATTAAAAAGGCTGATGATGAAGAGGAAGTATTGATATCTACACTATCGCCAAGCGCGATAGGCAATATTTTGGTTTTGGTTAAACACTAATTCTTTGAGAAAAGCCACCGGGATTAATCTAGTAGTAGAATATTTAGAAAGACAATCTACTTGGAAACAAATTCATGTACTGAGGAAGTGAGGACACAAAAGAATGAATCTTTCGATCAAACATAAACCTCAATGAGCGACGACTGCAATGAAACATCAAGTAGTTCCATTACTTACATCTTTAAAAGCTATTTACTGCAACAGAAAAGAAGTTCACGATATATTTTGCCCCACATTTAGATGTCAAGCAGCAACATCTCAATTTTGATCAGGGCTTCGGTAGCGTTTTCTAAAATAAATAGAGGTGTTACTTGGACAAATGTACGACGATTTAGCCCCGGTGCATCGTTGGCACACAATTTATACGCGCAAGTGGCAGGATATAGCGGATTGTGTGTAAAATTTTGCAGAATAAAATTTGTGGAGGGCTTGTAATAAATGCTTATGAGGAATGGTATGAAGAAAAATTGTTCCTTCATATGAATTTAAATACATACATAATATTACGACTTATTCTCCAAAGATTTAGGTGGAGGTGCATCTATAATTCGCCAGTTCTTAAGTCCCACGTAACTGTGACCCTGTAATCTTGAACAATTTCAGACCTGGTAATTCCAGTTGGAAAAACCAAATAAAACTTTGGCTGACCCGAAAAGTGAACCCAGGTAATCATGTCATCACTCATCATCTCCATGGAAAGATGTCCACTAAATTCAGGCTTTGATTCATCGTGTCACTAGCGGGGTGCCAACTAAAAATCAGCGCTGGGTGTCTGATGTCTAGCAAATGCTGAGTTGGTAACCCTTTCGGAATGAGCACGCCCGGTACAATTCTTAAACCTTGTTTGTACTTTTTTACTATTCTTCTCTGTTACTTTGTGATTGTTGTTGTTGTGTTGTGTCTATTTCGAATATATGTAACCTATTCTATTATATTCATCGCCACAACATCAAACGGTCCTGTGCTGTTGCTGTGCTTCACTCATCTAGCAGACTCCCACTAGTTACTAGTACACAAAATGTGGTCACTATACTCGTGACAAAATACTCGTTCACACAAGACAGTCATATGACCGTTTTAATTTTGGTAATGACATAATGCAGTAGGTAATGTGTGCTTCTTTACATATACGACAGTACGTATTCAAGATCCAGTAAAAGTTATTTCTTTTATGAAAAAAATGTATACGGCGAATAATGATCCTGTAAAAAATTCTAAGACAGACACAATTTCGATTGCTTAAACAAGAAACAGTGTGGTGGATTTTATTTGTCAAGTTTTCGTGGTAATCCCTTAAAGAAAAGAAGTAGGTACTTAGGAGAAAAGAAACCGGCGTCTAAATACCGATTTTACGTTTGAAGAGAAGCCATAATAGCTACCTACAACTGAGTGAGACACTTTGTGCCACATAAGCAGCTTATGGTTTGCATACGGAGTCCCTTTAGCTCCTAAATTGGCAATTGGAATGGTAATGTGGTGTCATTTGAATTTATATATCAAAGATCTAATGGTGCTTGGAATTTATTCCGATTTAATTTGGTGTCTTTTTTTTGCGTGACTAAAAAGAGTTATGAATCTAACAGACTGTATGTGTGTGTTGTTTTAATTGTTACTTCCTTGAATTAAAATCAATAAAAGACGTAATTAAAAAGAATTGTATAGTTAACTTTATTCTTTGTTTCAATTTTCATAAATTTTACTAGAGCATCCACGGTGACCTAATTTCGCACAAATTAGGTCACCGTGGATGATCTAGTAATTTTTTTTTTGTGGGCCGTGTCTCCCACGTCCGTATGAGTGTACCCTTTGATTCCCTACACGCGGTCCCCGGGTGGTGCAAATCAGATGACACTATCTGGTGGTAGGCTTCGGCCGAAGGCTTGCGACTTGCGACCACCCACCGGGCAAAGATGAACCGCCAACCGGCCAAGCCGTGTACCGGTACGATGCTCGGTGTAGCAACTAGAGGAGCTGGTTTAAGGCAGCTGTTCCACTGCAGGCTGACCAACCTGACGCGCGGTGTCATGGACGTATCGGGAGACTAGTCGCGGAGGTTAGCGGGATCCGAGGCAAGGTGCGCCGCTGGCCGACCGCAGGTAGTTGGGGACCCAAGTAGTGTGCCAGTCACACACGAAAGGCTGCCCCGCTAACTGTCGAAAAATCTCGGAATGCACCATCGCGCTGGCTGGCGACCAGTTGGAGAGGGCCCGATGGACATTCAGGGGGGGCTCGCGCGTCCCCGCTGTCCCCGAACTATTGCCCCAATGATGGTGTCCTTACAGTGCGTGTCTGTTTGTTAGCAGCGTGGAAACTCGTCACACTTCCTTCTCCTCTCATCCATTCACTCTTCTATTATAAAAATGACAAGAAAAAAGAATACTGGATCCAAATTTCTGTCCGATAAGAATTTAAATTGATAACAAGACTTCTCTGTTTTCTTGACTTGTACTTAATATTTTTTTTATTTATTATTTAACTGTATTCACCTGGAACTTGACGAAATTGTAATCCCATTTTATTAAAATTGACATTGTGTATTGTATTGCATAATTCAAATAATTTACTGAATTTCATCTTAACATGGTAAACTTGTATTGATTTAATTGAATGTTTTAATAATATATACCTATTTAATGGGTCTTTATTATAATAGCTAAAACTGTTTGCATGCCTTAGTTTAGGTAGTTAGTATAAGGGTCATCACATTAAAACTTACCAACTGTAACTTGTACCTACTTTCTGTGCAAATAAAGAACTATTTTTTTACAGCGGCTGTTCCCCCTCCCCCACAAAGTCCACCTCACCAACTTTAGATGTCTGCGCTCAAATCTCTCTGCATTCCATTACCACCTGGAGGCTGAGAAACCAACGCTGTTTTTTCTTACGGAGACGCAAATAGCGAGTCCTTCATACGTCTCGTACTTATCTTACCCAGGGTTTACCCTGGAACACAATTTTAAAACACGAGCGGGTGTGTGTATGAACTCCCATGACGACAATTGCTATCGTCATCTCCGTAACCTTGAGGACTCCAGATTCTCAACGCTGTCGGCTCTGGTAGACAGGGGTCTGGATAAAATTTTCTACGCCTGTGTCTACCGTTCGCACAGCGGTGATCAGGAGACAACCAGGCTCACAGAGTACCTCAGTGAGGCGGCTGATGTGGCACAGCAGCGGTACCCTTCCACCCAATTAGTGTTACTGGGGGACTTTAATGACCACCAGGAGTTGCTTGGTGCATGGTCAGTGCACTGGTATGGGAAGAGCCATACCAGTGCACTGACCATGCTGGACAGGATATGCGTAAGCTTTCGCTTGCGCTAAACTTTACACCGGTAACTAATAACTCCAAATATAACATTATTTTTGGAAGTTGGTGTCTTTGGTAGGTACCAAATTTTTAAGTTATGGACATCGACTTCCAAAAATAAAGTTATTTTTCACTTTCTAGTTTTCTTATTTGGAAGTCGGTAGTATTTTTTTTTAAGTTTTTTGTTTTTCACTTTTTAGTTGTACCTACCTAATAGGGAAGTAGTTAAGTAAGTACCTATAACGACAGAAAAGATTACTCGAATAACATGAAGCTTGAATGTAACCGGTGAAATGAGAGATCTACATACCCCTTTCGAGCATACTGGCGTGATGTTATGTTATGAAATGGTATAAGCAATAAACAGACATGCGATTGCAGCAATCCCGAGAGACGTTATTTATTGAAGAGTTCTGTTGTATATCCCCGAAGATCTTCATCAGATCTTCACCAAATTAAAACGGGACCAATTTCAGAATATACTCTTTCAAACAAAAAAATAATATTTTAAATTGGTCTACAATTGACGGAGATATCGGTGAAGAAATATTAAAAAAAACATACATAATGTCGAACATAGAACCTCCTCCTTTTTTGGTAAGTCGGTTAAAAAAGGCGTTACGTGACTTCTAGGTGGGATTTAGAAGGCGTACCTGGCATGGGTCGACGCTAGATCGCGCAAAGCGAGTGACGAAGGCCCTCAACAGGGCCGCCAAGTCCTGAAAATAGTCTTGCGAAGGGCTCGGTTCGGCCACATTGGCCGAATAGGGACCAAACTTGCTTCTTATCCAGTGGGTAGTAATGCGTTTTGGTCCCTGCCTAAATCTGTCGAATCAAACTTCTGCCGTCCCTCAGTACCACCACTGCTGAAACTCGGTGGGTCGCTGGCCCCTCCGCTGAGGAGGAGGTAAATTTATCAAGCGCAATTTCGACCATGCATGGAGTACTTGTTCTCATCTCTGGGACGGATCAGCCAAATACCAGCTTGATGCACTAGAGTCCATCGAAAAGCGGGCCAAGAAACTCATCGGCAATGAGGCACTGATCAAGTCAAAGCTCCAGAGCCTTGAACTTCGTCGCTGAGTTGCCAGCTTGTCTGTTTTTTATCGGTTACATTTTTGGGAGTGTGCGATGGAATTGCATGATTTAATTCCGCCCAGCCCATTTAATCATCGGACTACCAGACGTACGGCGATGCGTCATTGATACATGGTGGACATGCACAAAACGTTTTGGAGACACCTGATAGTAATAATCTAAGAGTCTTTAAGTAGAGTAATCAAGAGTGAATGGGTTTTTCTATCCAAGCTTGCTTCACCGTCGACCACATCATCGCTTAGCGCGAGCCTAAAGATTCTAAAAAAATTAAAATTGAAAGATGGCGGTCATTAAATGTCACCACGATATGACAACTTGTATGAATGTCCGCCATTTTGAATTTCTGTCATTTTATTTGTCATACATTTCATTTTTCCCTATCTGTTTTTCTTTTATTGCTTTTATCAACAAAACGGTTTAAAATCGATATCTCCTATTTTTACCCGGCTGCAAGGAAAGGGTTATGTTTTTCGCGCGTATCTTGTATGTTTGTATGTTTGTATGTATGTAATATTGTTTATTACCTCGTATCTTCCAAACTACTTGACGGATTTTTATAATTAAGACATCGATAGGTAAGTCTTGACCGCCCAAGTGTTCTTAGATAGGTGAAGTTAAAAAAAAACAAACATGGCGGATTTCGGGCGCCATATTGTGCGGGTCCCAATATATTTTTTCTTCCAAACCCATCGAGTGGGGTATCAAAATGAAGGGTTTTAAGAGCTGATTACAAAAATACATACCACTTATATGTTTAAAAGTAATATGAACATAAAAAAAGTTAATTAAAAAATCAAAAACCCGACTGCTTAAGAAGCGAACTAAAAAGCTGTAAACAAGAAAAAATCATGCTGTGCAGACGAAGGATCAGGTGGTCAGCCAGTTCGTGAATATGTATCCTCCGACTGCACAGCATGATTTTTTCTTGTTTACAGCTTTTTAGTTCGCTTCTTAAGCAGTCGGTTTTTTTTGTGTCATCTCATATTTTTCATACTTTGCCTTTGTTGTTGAATCTTAAGGAAACAAATAAAGAACACACACAGCTTACATCTCTCGTCAGATGCACTGGCTTCCAAAGAGGTCGTATGTCTCAGGAAGCTTTTGCGGCTTTTAAGGCGTGCAGATTGGAGTTGATGTTCATATAGGTGGTGGCGATTGCCTCGTTCTTGTTTACCCTTCTCGACGCGTCAGGTCACTTCGCGGTGAACATCTGGTGAAGCTATACCCGCCAGTGGGTACAACAGTGACTCAAACTCAAATACGCATATCATTCTAAAATACAATGGAATCAAATGGTTTTTCATACTTCGTTGTTTGTAGTCTACAAAAAAAGCAAATAATGATAAATTAATTTTTTCCAAACGTTTTTTAAAATCAATAGCTACCTATCTCCTATAACTTGTGAGCTCACAACATCACCGTATTCGCAACTGGCAATGCTCGAGCGGTATGGATTGGCTCGCTGAGTACGATTGAGGACATCAGTGCGGGTGACTAGCGTTCTGATACACACTAGTCTTTGATTCGAGACATATCTCACGCGCTGGTAATGTGGTATCTGCTAGTCGTACCTTTGCGGAAGCAAATAAGGAAATGATGGGTAATTATGTGATATAAATCTGAGGAAGGATGCAGCGTTGGAATTCTTCCCTCTAATTGGAGCGATGAACTTATCAGGGCTGCGGGAATCCGCTGGATTAGAGAAGCACGGGAACGATCGAGGAGGTTAGGGGACGGGAACATTTAGGGGAGGCCTATGTCCGGCAGTGGACGTCCTTCGGCTGAAATGATGATGATGAATGCTGAGGTCAGGGAGAGGTAGCCCAAAGAAAAGACGAAAGAAAGAAAAAAAAAAAATTCACAGAAAATGACATACATAATACATTAATTTTGCTTGAACTAAACCCTTAACCATTGTGCGAGGAGTGATATGAATGACAAAGGAGTAAATGATAGCGTGACAGTTGACAGGACGGAATAGATAAAGAAAACATGTTGACCCCAAGAAACATGGGACAAGAGCAGCAAGTTGATGATGTGGACTAATTCTAAGATTAACTGATCAATGTTCTGCGGTACCGGTAGGCTGGCCTAAACCTTTGGCCAAAGAAATTAGCGTTGTTGTTGTTTGGCATTGTTGACGTGGCAGTCGTCTGGGCATGTTTTTGGATGAGACCCTTATGGTGGAGTACTTCGACGCCTTTGTGTCCTGGTGTTCTACTTAATTACTTTCTTTTTATTGCTTTAAAATTAAGTTCCAAATAAACTAGTTTTATTTCTTTCTTTCCTTTTCTATTTTTCTTTGTTTTTTTAAATAACGTACAAAGGTTTAGTACACATTATATTTTAATTAATATAATTCAAGCAATTTTAAATGGAAGCCTGCAAGAGCACTTGTGAAACGTAAGAATCTGAAGCACGGTTTAATTTGAAAGTTTTCTATGCAGAAAAACTGCGTCTATTGAAAAATAAAATGCCTTTAAAATGTTTTCATAAAACATTTACCACGAAGCCATCTTTTTAAGTTTGACGGAATAATGTTAGTACTACACTTTGATACAATACATACATTCTGTGGAATAAGTATGCAGTAGCTTCAAGATGTGGGCATTTTTTAATGATATTTGCAGTTGTGGTTGATAAGGCACATGCTGTTTTAAGAATTTTAAGGAAATTGGGGTAGAAAATGACTTTTTTTCCCCATAATGGCAAACATATAAAGTGATTTTATTACTGGAAATCTATATCCAACAAATAATTTGAACATTTGTGTCTTTACTGTCAAGTTCCTAGTTAGCCCGATTTTAGCAATGTCTTCGTACAAATATACTTCATTCAGTACACAGACTGAAAATAAAGTGAAAATATATAATCTTTTAATAGGTACATTAACAATGCCAGCTCAATTTCCCGGCATCACCTGCTCAATAAACACAGAATCTTTTCTAATACGCTATGGCGTACCACGAGAATGAATCGCACCATATGTTGCGACATGGCGTCCCTAAATTGTTTTACTTTCGACTTCCCCCTGTTCGTCTCGTGTGATATACATACGTACCTATACAAAAGTATGGCGTATGTATTTTGAATGGTATATAATGTAGGTAGTCCCAGTGGTTGGTATGCCCCAGTGGTTATTTCTTTTGTAAGATCGCTCCCTATAATATGGGACTTTGACTTGAACATTGTACTGAGGAAACGTACGTTTGAACCTGTGCCTACACTCACGCTGAATACTATCGTGATGATCTTTTAGTAAACGGGTTTAAATTACCATGTTGGACACGGAACCCATGTCCAACATGGTAATGCATGCATGTAAAATGTTTTGGGAATACTTTCATTGTGCGTACAGCTAAATACCTGCACTGAATTTCCTAAGTAAGAAGTCGTATTTCGAGGTTTGGCTCTCGCCTATTACCTCCTCCAGTATTGGACAAATTTAAAAGATATTCCATAAAATTAATACAAAGATATATGTTGTTCTTCTATGATTTTCTTTTTTTATCTATAGTTGTCAAATTTGTACACTAGGCCTCTGTTGCGAAATTTTGAGCATTATTTGAAGGTTCCAGTGCTTTTAAAGATATGAACATTTACATCATCAAAAAGCGAAATAGAGGGGGGGGGAGATCTTTCTATTTCAGTTTATGGAATATAAGATATTTAGTCGGATGTCTGCGACCGCATTTCCTCTTAAAGTGTTGAATTCCATGCCTGAGTCTGTTGCTTGATTCGAGGTCTTTAAGTCAAGAGTGAATAAGTTACTTCTCGGCAAGTGTGCTCCTTCGTTGACCAATTCATCGCTTAGTTTCAGGTAAGATGGTGGACTAATGCGAGCTTATCGGTGAAGAGTATCTTTCATAAGAATAATAGGTTATTATCATGCGTACTCTGTCACCAAACATCAACGTAAACATCATTTGATGTAAATTGTGGTCAAAAGAGAGCCTATCAGATAAAATCATCATCATCATCAGCCTTTTAATGTTTCCACTGCTGGGACACAGGCCTCGTCTTTGTGAGAAGTAATGGGCCTTAATACACCACGTGGGCCCAGTGAAGATAGGCTGATGTCACAATGTCTTCGAATTTTTTTGTTGTCGTGTTGTGTCTTCGTATTTAGAGCAGTAGTGGTGAAAAGAATTACACAAAGTTAAGCGCCTGCCTGGGTCCGAACCCACAACCTACGAAACGTAAGTCGGGGCCGTTACCACTGGGCCACCACTGCTCCGATAAAATAATCTAAGAAAATACATATAATAATTATACAGTAAAATACATATTATAATTATTCAGTAAAATACTTATTACAATTATACAGTAAAATACATATTATAATTATATAGTATTTTTCAGATACTCTGAAGTAATAGGTAAGTACTAAGGCCCATATTCTAGATTCCACGATTAGTGTCAATAGCTAATCAATCTAATAACAAGCTCTTACTGACAATTTGATGATACGAGAGGGAGTCTAGTTGGAAAAAAAACACGACTGCTAAAAATTCAAATTGACTTGATAATCTCTTTTTAGTTAATAAATTTTTAGCAGTCGGGTTTTTGTTTTTATAATATTTTGTTTTATTTCAGACTTTTTATTTTTAGTAATGAACGAGTTCTCCAAATAAGTTATGTGGTAAAAGATTATTTATTTTGCTATCAAAGTTACGCTTATCTTGAATTTGTGCCAAAACAGGAACATAAAAGTGATACAATATATGTAAGAGCGGGAGGACTTGGGGTTCTCGAATGATAATTTTCAGACATCTTGTAAACACTTTTATTACTCAAATCAATAGTCACACAACTTAATTTTACAACATGACGCGCACAGTTCGAATTATAATTCAATTCAGCCCTCTTTTCACTAAAGCAAGCCTATTTAAACGTTTTAGCAAATAACAAGACGTTCTTAGATAAAGTATAAAATGAGCGTGATGTGCAGCAGCATGTATATAATAAGGACAAAAGATTATTTTTTGTCTATGTCACCATGGCCGGCTTTTGTTGTTTGTCAAACTCGTGTTATGGCAGGTTTGACAAACATACTCGGTCGTGTTTGATTTTCTGTGATTTCGTGGTGTTATGTGTTTATTGAGACAAGGAATTGGGTTATTTATAGATAATAAGTGTCAGTGCGATGGTGGGTTGTAGTGTTTTTGTACTTGTTGTAACACCAGAAATAACTATTGTTGTTTCATGTGCGGCCACGCCATTGCTTCATTTATAGGTACTTTATCTAAGAAGACGTCACACAGCAAAAACTACCAGTGGCATTCGTTTAACAATTTATTTTAGATTTAGGTTAGTAAAATATTTATGATATATTATGTTTGCAATATTTGTAAGTATGTGAGAACCATGTCCTGGATTTACCTGTTAGTGCTTGTAATACTTTATACCTATATTTAGTATAGTAGTGCTGGGTGCATCGTTTTCACGTATAAGAATTTATTAATGTATGTATGTTAATATTGTAAAAAGCCTTTATTTTTTTAAAAGAGTAAGTATGGAGTTTCTTGTGCATTCTTCTCCATATCAACCTACATTTCCGAATGCACGGTAGAATCTATTTTTTATAACATGTAAATTTTTTTAACGTTCGAAAGTGCCGCATAATGGCCTAGTTGAAATAAATACATTTGATTTGATTTGATAAAAATACAGTAAATGCGAATAATATTTGATAAGTAATTAATAACGTTTTTTTACAAATACTTTGAATCATATTAGCTACCAATTATTTTATTTAAATGAACTAACAGTCACAGTGAACTACCTTCCTTTTTATTTTTAAATTATTACTTAAACACAAATAAAAATATCATGAAATTAACAATACTTAATTTAACACGATTTTAAAACACAATGCAAAATCACATATTTATTTATTACTGATTTTAGGTACCGGTTAAATACGAATGTATTTCCGTTAGGTCAGCAGATATTTTGATGTTTGTTACATAATGTGGTACTGCTTTCATTTGCCAGCGCTATCATGTATTTATATATTTGGTATTTATATTTGGAATAGCCTATTTACTAGCTTTCATTTGATACCCATATTGTTAGGAAGACAAAAAAAAATTAAATCTCCACCTTGTTTTTAAAAATTATATAGCCTATGTCACCCCACAATTGAGAAAAATCCAACGACACCTCATATGTCACAATCCGTCAAGCCGTTTGGGCTGTAGAGCGTGCAATAGAAATGGACATGCCCGAAAAACATTACCCTCCCGCAGTCGGGTAATAAAAAGATGCTAAGATGAATTTGATGATTTTGAAATCACCTCTAAAAACCCTTTATTTGATACCCCACACAATGGCGACCAATATCTGCCATGTTCTATTTTCCAATTTTAATGTAGCCAGTGACACTCGCAAGGTAAAAACGAATCGATTGACGTAAGAATCATCAAAATCGTCCAACGCGTTTGGTCTCTAGAACGCCACATAGGAACAAACATACATACATAGATAGACTGATAAACACATTACCCTCCTTCGGCAGTCGGGTAAAAAGTGATACCTAAGTAGAAACTTATAACACGGTGATACACTTAATAAAATTTATTCTTCGAAGAACCGTACAACAATAATGACTACTGACGCGCAAAATATATTTTACGAAGCACCCTTCGTAGATATCATTATAGTTTTATTGATAGGTTGCCACTCCATTGGCTTTTGCCCACTTTCGCCCGGTAATACGGTTTCCCTAAGTCGACTTTTACAACTCTCAACTCTTGATAAATAAGCTTATTTGGTACTTTGTTTTTCTTTCTATTATTGCGTATGAATGTAGGTATGTTCAAGCTAAGCATACCAGAAGGGGCTGGCAGAGAAGTTCTTATGGTACGAGTTTAACGGTTGGCGCAGTGGCTGAGCGATTGGCTGGTGCGCTGCGTGTCGGGGTTTCGGTTCTCACACAAATCAAATATTTGTTTGGCCTATAGATAGTTGTTACGGGTTTGGCTGTTTATGTAAGTGACTTTAAATGTTTATAAACGTACCCACGATACAGAAGCATGGTGTGGAGCAAGTTCTTAAATAAGTTTCACCCCGCCGCTCTAGTGATTGGAAGCGCTTTTTCTGAGTATACCGAACTGAAGTCTGGAATTGTATCCAGTTGATGTCAATAGACTCCCTGTTACGAAACTAAACTCCCTGTTAAATTGAACTAGTGAAATGTTGGTAGGTGTAGGTACACCATCAATACGCCTCTGCGATACCCCCTGGGAAAACAATATATTTCCCCAAAAGTTTAGGCCTTTGGGGAAAACTGTTATATTTCCACCATTTTAGCAGCCACGTCTAATTTCTCTTTGGAAAAACCATTGACTGAAATTAGTTCTAAGAGGTTCATTACAAAGACTATTCAGAAAAAAAGAAGGAAAAAGAGTTTATTTGCGCTAGGAACGACGCATACCATAAAAAAAGAAATAACTTAAATACAGAGTATACAATAAAGTATGTGTCACAATCACGCAAAACGGTCATCGCTCAGCATAATGCTGGGACTCGCGTACGAGACAGAGCCACGGCGCTAGTTTTCAGCAATAGCCGGTGTCGACTGAATGACGCAGAAAGCGAACTAATGAAACCTTTAGGTGCAAGTGACTGAACGAACAGTTCTATTTATTAATCCCCGACGGAAAAGGAGGGGAGTATTTTTGTATCTCTATGTGGCATTATAGCTACTAAACGGATGAACCGATTTTGATTTCGTATTTTTTTCGTCTTTATCGAGAGTGTTCTTAGCTATGTTTAATGAAAATCGGTTCAGCCGTTCTAAAGTTATGGGCGTTTTACTGTTTGAAGCGGGGTGTCTTCGCCAGATATCGTGTCATAATTACGTGTTTAATAGATTGTCGATCAAAGCGTGTCTACTACTAGATACATTATGTAGCATGAAATAAAAATGAGACCGTTTGAGCTAGAATTTTTAAAATTGTAATATTTGCTTTGTTAATAAAACTGTTTTAAAACTGTATGAAGTATACACATCAGGATTCCAAAAATTAGGATAATGTAAAGCAAGAGCAAGAGGATAAATATCAATAACTCTCAAACAGCAACAATAAACATGTACCTACTCAACCTTTATGTAAGAGTAATTAGAAAGGCCATACTTAAACCACCATTACTGCATGTTTATGAACCTGAAAGCCAATTTTTGCCCCATTAACCATTACGGAAGCAGGTCCAATTTATACATAACTGGCTGTTCCCCGCGGCTTCGCTCCCGTGGGCCACCCCACAGGTCCTAGAAAAAAATAGCCTATGTCACTCAGAAATAATGTAGCTTTCTATTGGTCGAAGAATTTTTTAAATCGGTCCAGTAATTTCGGAGCCTATTCGGTACAAACAAACAAACAAACAAAAAATATATTAGTATAGACTAGCTGTCCCCCACGGCTTCGCTCCCATCAACTGGCTACCCACCTACCTACCCTGCCCTATCCTACCTGCCAACTTACCTACCTTACCGACTCCACATACCCTAACCTAAAAACCCCACCCTACCTACCCTACCCTACCTACCTTACCCTATCTAACAATTTTACTTGTGCCAAAATTTAGCCTATGTCCTTCCCCAGGATGCCATCTATGTCCTTACCAAATTACATTGAAATCTGTTTAGCGGTTTAGGCGTGAAAAGGTGACAGACAGATAGACAGAGTTACATTCGAATTTATAATATTAGTATGGATTCATTAATTTACTATAACAATGGAGCGAAATTAAACAAAAGACGGCCATACTCGGAAAAGTACTTACGCTTTTGCACTCAAATGCAAATCGTAACAATATTCCAATGGCTCATACAATTTCATAAAGAAACTGTTATATTGAAACTCTGGAACGAGTTTCGGAGTTTTCAAATCGAGTTCTTAGTAGGGTAAAGTCATCAAAACTGCAAAGGGTAAGTGACCGGCCAAGTTTGATTGTTACCTGAGTCGGTATGGACGTATTTCTTCCATTATCTGATTGGAGTGAATTTTAAATGTGATTGAGATGTAACCGAACGCCATTTTTGGCTGTTGGAACTTGAAACTCTCCATCTTTAAAGGATTCCATTAGGGACTGGAATTCCCTGCTGGAGTGGGGCGGGAGGAGAGGGGGAGTAGGTATTCATAACCCCCCCGGGTATGAATCCTTTTAGTGGTTAGAATAAAAATATCCATCAATGTCCATCGATTTTTGGGGCGGGATGGGGGGTAATGGGGCTACCCCACTGTACCATCCCCACCCCGCGGAACCCCATGGCTAAGGAGATATCCATGACTAAAGTTTTTACAATTACTATTTAACAACAATGTCAACGGAGCTGGGGGGGCTCCTATTTCTGTCTGAAGGGTCTAAAGTAACCTAACACGAAAAAGATAACCTGTCCGTGTCGGGGTGCCTTAAGCTCCCGAGCTTGCTTTGCTCGCTCTTGGACTAATTCTCATTTTTTTACCTCACGAAAAACAGTGTAGTTGAAACAAAACGTAATAGACATCGATTTTTCAGTTTTTTTTTTGGAAAAACTACGAGTTTTCACAATCTAAAACCTTGCACAAAGTCTCCTTATACTAAGACCTTTCTGCCATAAAATTACGGTTATCCACTTCAGCGGTCCAGTAAGTAAAGTTTATCCCGTATATTTATTTATTGTAAACATGTTTATCCCTCGACTGCTATTAGCAGACACAATAGAAAAACAGTTGTTTCTATGTAACCCGCATAACACTGTCATAACACCAACATCTTACGACTGCTCAGCGACCGTATGTCACTGCAGGGCTCCAGCAGAATATCAACGTCAGGTATATTTGCCTGGCACGTGCTGAGCTGGACTCCCATTTAGTGCAACCTTGAGACGCAGACCGCACTGTGTTTTAATTGTTATACCTACTAATTGAAGTATGTATGTTACTTGTGTCACTTTTATTTGTATGATATATTTTTTATATTGGCACCTTAAATTGTTTCCAAATACCTAACTAAACGTAAATTAAAAAAAAATGTGGGTTTGTGTGTTGTGCTGTGTCTTTTGTGTGCACTGAATAAATAGTTTATCTATCTAAGGTGTGTATGATGATGTAGATACCTATTCATATCCCAGAAACATCTAGTCCCTGAGCGTTTAACCCAGCTACTACCATTCCATTCTATCCAAATTTTAAAGAAATAAAGAAAGATAAAGAAAGAAAAAGAAAGAAAGAAAGCAAGAAAAAGTATTTATACTAAAGTTAGGCCCAGTTTTTAATCCATAGTTAACTCAACCAATCATTAAATATGCTAACCAATAGTTTAAAATTTTGGTAAAACGCGATTTTTCATCAATTATTAGTCTAACAAATGGTCAAATAATTAACTTTCCAACTTATTTGACCATTGTTAGGCTAATAATTGATGAAAAAACGCATTTTAACTAATTTTAAAAACATTGGTTAGCATATTTAACCATTGGTTGAGTTAACATATTCAAACCAACTGTTAAATATTATGTTAACTAATAGTTTAAAATTTCGAATAAACGCGTTCATTTATCAATTATTAATTTAACAAATGATCAAATAATTAACTGACTATTGTATTGTTGAAATAACACATTCTAACTAAATTTAAAACCATTGGCTAATTGGTTGAGTTAAATACGGATCAATAAACTGGGCCTAAGAGAGCTACTTGTGCTAATCATAATACTAATCGTGTTAATTACAAAAATGAACTCATAAAAATCCCAATAATAATTATAACGATACATTCCCAGTTCTCTGCGACCCTAATAATTGTAATTAAACAATTACCAGCGACTAACGGCCAGTCAATCTGACCTAATAGCGTTAGCAGATTAAGCACAAAGACACCGCGATAACGGGGACATTAGGGGACTCGCTTTCATCCTCACGATGACAGTATCTTTTGCTTCCCCTGTTCGATATGGGGGTAAAAAGATAGGATTTTATCTTTTGTTGCTATGGAGATTAAAGTTTATTGATGATAAAATGCCGTGGTTAAAAGGAGTTTGAGTTCATTATTATGATAATATTAGATCAGATAAGAGTAAAAAAAAATAACATTATATTGAATTTTGATGATTTGAAATGAGATATTATGAGTATTTTATTCTATGTATCCAAATATGCAGTTGTTACTTTAAACATTTTTCTAAAACGATTTTGACTATGAATAAACACCCTAATAAGAAAAAAATAACGAAACTGCAATCTTTTTTTTCTTGCGAACTAAAGGGTTCACTCCAGATCGACTGAACGGACCTGGATGAAATTTGACACAGAGGTAGATTACCTTGAAAATAGACCCGTGCGGCTGTTATTATTTAGCCACGAGCTCCTGTCACATCCTCTTCCTATTTAAATTAAAAAAATCAATATTATTTATACCATAAAAAAAAATACTTAGGTATATCATTATTAATCAGCTGATATTTTTATGAAGATTGTTAAAATTTAAGGCTGCGTGTCCACATGAGTGGAGTGAGGGCAGCTAAGCGGATGCAGAGTGAAGTTACGGACTGCATCTGTCCATAGACGCGGAGCTAGGTAGTGGAGCGATGGGCACGCCACAATTGCGGCGGTAAGGCCCCTCTTTGAGGAGTGGCTTGAGAGGCGTCACGGCGTCCTCACCTTCCGCCTGACGCAGGTCCTCACCGGACACGGCTGTTTCGGGAGGTTCCTGTTCAGGATAACGCGGGAGGAAACGCCCGGTTGTCACCATTGTGTGGACCGCCCTGAGGACACGGTGGAGCATACGGCGGAGATCTGCTCCGCTTATGCGGAGCACCGCCGTGTCCTCATGGAGGCGATCGGCGGTGGCGACCTCTCGCGTCCCGCCCTGGTGCAGGCCATGGTACGGAGCGAGAGGGCATGGGAAGCTGTCTCCTCCTTCTGCGAAACAGTTATGCTCGCAAAGGAGGAGGCGGAACGCGTGAGGGAGACGCAAAGGAGGCGCCCTCACGCCCCTAACCACCGCAGGAGACGACCCGGGCGTCGGGAGTCGCAAGCCGATTCCCGGCCACCGTAGGCGCGGGCTTGCGGACGGAAAGTAATGGGTAGTTCGCCGTCCGATAAGGACCAAGCCCGAGTTTTCGGCGGGTAGTGTTCCACGCGCGCCTCAAAGAGATGTCAGCACAGTGACGGGGTCTGATAGGGCCGATGCCTGTCTGGGTCGCGGATAAATTTGAAAGAGAGTTACCGCGGCCCTGGCACAAGCAACTGAAGGAACACGGGTGGGTTTTAGTCAATAAAAGTCTGACACGCCCGCCCGCTTCACCCAGAGCGGGAGAAATCATTGGATGATTTCAAACCCAAAAAAAAAATAAAAATGTAGCGGAGCGGAGAGGGAAAGAAATGCGAAGCAGAGTAGCGGTGCGGAGTAAGGGACTGAGTTTTTCATACACGGAGCTCGGTTGCATTCGTTTTTCCTCTCCGTTTCCCCGCTTTACTTCTCCGCTTTGCTTCCCCGCTCCGCTCCCCCACACCGCCTTACTGCTCTGTTTGCCATCTCCGCGTAAATGTATATGAATTTTGAAACTAGTTTTCAAATGCCTATCAACTAAAGCGGAGCGGCATTTTTATGCGATTCGGTTGGTTGACTCCGCACCTCTTTTCTACGCTCCTCGCGAAGTGGACAGGCAGCCTAACTTTGTATAAAGCCCAAGTTCCGATACCAGAAAACAAAAGAATGAGAGACAGAATTGACAAAGTGCATCAGTTCATACATTCCCGTTTAGCAACACAACAAAGTATTGTTGTTCCACGGAACTTATCGAAGTTAATAAAGCAAATGGAAAATATTAATATCACAGAAAGGAAAGTTCTGTTTATTCGGTTTCCTGCAACTTTGTATAATAAGACTTTGACTGACATCTACATTGTTTTCCTGAAAAGTTCAAGATGTTTTATTGTATTTAGAGATTGTCGTTTGCACAACTGAAATTAGGCTGAAAATGGTGATGGGTATGTCCCCACCCAGTACATATAGCTGTCGTGCCTGTATGTCTAGTTGTATGAACGTAAATGGAGTAGGAAAGGATGGTAGCGTGCTGTTGTTTCTGCCTACCCCCATGGAAACAAAAAATCAAAAACCCCTGCTTAAAAAGCGAACTAAAAAGACGTAAACAAGAAGAAAATCATGCTGTGCAGTCGGAAAATACATATTCGTAAGCTGGCTGTCCACAACCAGATGTATCCTCCGATTGCACAGCATGATTTCCTTCTTGTTTACGCCTCTTTAGTTCGCTTTCTAAGCAGTTGGGTTTTAGATTTTTTTATTTATAACTTTTTAGATAACCCTTTCTCGAATTAGGTACTTACTAGACCTACACATGTCATATATTTTGGACATTATCTCTTAAAACCCTTTATTTTGGTTCCCCACACGAAGGGTTTGGCCCCCACAATATGGCGCCCAAAATCCGAAATTTTTATTTTCCAACTTTACTGTAGCCAGTAACACTCGCAAGGTTAAGACGAATCAAGAATCATCAAAATCGGCCAACGCGTTTGGTCTCTAGAACGCCACATAGGAACAAACATACATGCATAGACTGATAACCACACACTACCCTCCTTCGGCAGTCGGGTAAAAAAAGGCATGCGATATGTATGAACCCATTACAATGGATATTGGCTACCAGATATACTTATCATAATATGCAAAGCCTACCTTCAAGCCAAATTTCTAAGAAACCTGCCAGCATATTGCTTCTCGTTGCTAACCAGTGAAATTGCTTACCACTATATGCCGACAAAGCTACACTTCTTATAATTTATGTTCTGTGAGTGTGTCTGAAGCATCACCAGAGGGCTCTATCAGAATACCAGCTCGGCGTTATTTATTATTTTTAACCGACTTCCCAAAAAGGAGGAGGTTTCTCAATTCGACCGTATATAATTAATTTGTTTTTATGATTGTGTGTTCGCGGATAACTTCGTCTTTATGAAACGATTTTTTTTTTTTGGTAAGGATTTATACCAAGGGTGGTACCATGATAAGGAAACCAGGATCTGATGATGGGATCCTAGAGAAATCGAGGGAACTCTTCTAATATTATAGGCATACAGATAGCGATTTTGGTATTTTCATCAATAATGCAATTTGCACTCAGAAAGTATCATTTGGTGAAGTGGAAATGATGAAAAAGACCACAATGGCCACACACAAAAACAATGTATCCCAGTCGTGTTTGGGCTTATTGGAATCGTCATGAGATGTACTGTACCAAAACTAAAAAGAGGAAAAAAAACATTTTAACAAAAAATCAAACCGTCTTCCAAAACAAAACACTTCAAATCGAAAAATAACTTTCTTTTTCGAAGTCGGTGTCGATAATAACGGAAAACAATGGGTACAAAACACCGACTTCGGAAAAAAAGTTATTTATCGCTTTGAAGTATTTTGTTTTGGAAGTCGGTTTGCTTTGGTTGAATATCGCTGCACATGCTGAAATAGGTTCCATTCTGTTTTTGCACGGCGATCTTTTTTTTAATTTGGTTTTTCTAATGTCTTCTGTGCTCAAAAATAAAACATTTGCCTTATTTTTTATCTTTTTTACATAGTGCGTTCAATCAAAAACCCTACTGGTTTTTCCTTCCGTCTACCATAATTGACCGTTAAAATTATATGGACCTTTCACAAATTAATTATACTTCATTTTTATCACATCCTGTTAAAAATTGAGCTCATAAAAGAATAGCTTTAATAACTAACATAAACTTTTGCTTCAAAGATAAAATTGAAAGTCAAATGCGTTGAAGTGCATGGGACAGTTTCGAGGCGAGGAGGGAGTGGGTTGCATTGGATCAGAGTGGGTCATAGTGGGGCAAAGTGGGGTCCATTAGGGATGCGACACGTCACACGGAAACGAGGAAACTAGCATCGCCGGAAACGCCGAGTATGAATAACAGGGTCTTTATGTCCTGCTGAAATATAAAACTGACTGGTAACGTTGTATAGGGTGCTACTTTTTCCTAAGAGTTATGTTCGCAAAACTACATTTTTTTTAAAAGAATCATGTAGAATACGTTAAATTGCTATACTATACTTCCTGTTTCTTAAACAAATATCTAAAGATGTACGGAGTGATAAATACCGCGAAAATATAGTAAATATCTAATCTACATAGCTATCCCTAGCGTCGGACAATGAATCGCTTACATTTGGAAATGAGCTAGATCTTAGATATCAGCTATTATCAACGTCATCGTGTCTTACAAATAGTTTATTTTAATGAAAAACTCTTAATTAAGAATTTTGTAGACTTTCAGCCTTTTTTCTCATTAACATTTTGCTGCCACGTGCATTACGCCATTAGGTACATGTGCCTAGCACTAAGTTCAATCATGGTGTCCTCCAAAATGTCTGGATCAGACAGTGTAGGCATAATGTTATTTAATTTTTTGAAACATTCTGTATGTCCTAGAGCGTCACGGCCGGACATCACATACCCAGCTCGACTGCTCGCCGGTACACGCTTCTTTATATCTAAAGTAAACGCCAAATGCCGCTTAATATAACGAAATGTCAGCTATGGAATTATTAGCTTTCTTCCTCTAGATTACTGAAAGAGTCACGTTTTAATTTTTTCAGATAAAATGAAAAGTCAACTAGAAAAATAACTGTCTTTTTATATAAGTTTGCAATGTCCCACTGCGGGCAACGGCCTTCCCCAAATTCTTGCAAGTATTCTTTGCTTGAGACACCTCGAACCAGCCCCAACAGTAGACGCCTTGGTGGTCTCGCCACGTTTTTCTGGGCCGGGCTTGGCACACAACTTGTGGACACTATTGCCGAGCGATCACTGTGCTTACGGCTGACGTGACCCACCCAAACCCATTTAGCCTGGCAGCCTTTGTTTCTACGCCTATGAATACTGTACACATATTAAACTACATTCTAAGAAATACACAACTAAGGAAAAAATTAAATTGGGCAATTATTACAAAGGAAAAATAAGTAGAATTAATATACCCCTTATATCTAACTAATCAACTAAACAAATCAAATGTTTTATTTTACTCAAAAATGCATGTAATGTGGTCATTATTTTGACAACATTGTTTGAGCAAAGCCGACCTTGCCGTTCTGTTTCAAGTAGCGTATTTTGACGTTTCAACGTTTTAAAAAATCAAATCCATAAAGATTTTATTTAAAACACAGCTGTTTGTATCTATAGAGATAGGTACAAAAAGATTTTATTCTATATTAGGCTGTATAGTTCCAACTACCATTGCTCAAAAAAAAAAAACAAAGAAGTAACAAAAGCGCGGTTCAGCGAAAAAATTTTTTTTTGTGACTTTTTTTGCTAAAAATGAGCTCTCAAAGCGAAAATTCTTCCGATTCAATGTGTTTAACACCGCCAGACATTAAAGATGAAGCTAAATTAGTGGTTGAAAATTTGATACCGCGAATCTTAAAGGCAAAATATAAGCTTGCATATGAAAAATTTGTGCAGTGGAAAATCAGTAGGAAATCGAAATCTTTATTCGAAAATGTTTTTCTTGCGTATTTCATTGATCTTTCCGACAAAATGAAGCCTTCGTCTCTCTGGAATACCTATTTAATGTTAAAGTGCATGGTTCTGATAAAGCACAATTTGAACATTAAAAATTACCACAATTTAACGAGTATGCTAAAACGACAGTCACACGGATATAAATGTAAAAAAAACAAAAGTGTTGATGACATCACAAAATGTAGAAAATGTTATAAATGAAGACCCCGACTCTGAGTACTTAGCGGTGAAAGTAAGTATTTATATCTAAAATCCCAAATTTGTACTGTACCTACATGTTCTCATAATTAATACTCGTACTTGTTATTGTTACAGGTAGTTCTTATTTTTGGCATTTACGGTGCATGTCGATGCATCGAAATTACCAATATCACCGTTAATGACACTGAACCTCGTAGCAACGTAATGATAATTACGTAGCGAGATACAAAACCGAAGATTGATCGTACTTTCGTTATTCGTGATGCCTCATTTGCAGTGGTGCAAAAATATTACGCACTACGTCCAGTTGACGTAAAAACGGACCGATTTTTTTTTAATTATAAAAACTGCAAATGCACCAAACAAGTGATAGGGAGGCATAAAATTGCTCAAATGCCCAAAATAATTGCTACATACTTAGAACTGCCCCATCCGGAACAATTTACAATTTACAGAACAATAAATGAAGTAATAACTGAAGAAATAATACAGCAGTCAAACACCGCATTAGAATTATCGCAAACTATTAGTAATATCAAACTGGGCAAGTCGGTGTTGAATTTTAGTAACTGTACTTTTCATAATTGTCATTTTAATTAAAATTCTAGTTAATTAATATATTTTTTATTTAAATTACTTGCTGGTTTTATTTAGATTTGCATTTTTGAGTAAATCACTATACAAACCTTGGCCCACAATGACTGCTTCGCTGGTCACGCTATGATTGCCTCGAGCTAGCCTAGCTACGCTCTAGGCCTTTCAGCTTGGCCATCATTGCAGCCCTTGCTGTCCTCGCTGTAAAGTATTATCTCAGCTCGTCCATCAAGTGCTGCACGCTGACCGCGCTGTGTCGGCCTGGAGCTGCGATACGCTGCGCTGTCGGCCATAATCAGTGACACCAGCAAAGTAGTCATTATAGACCGCGGCAGTAATGTACTAGTTACGTTCCCAGTACGCATTAAATGTCCATAAAAGGTTACTGCTAGGCACGGGGTCTCGGTGCTAAGAAAGTAAATTTGGTTCAAATAAATTTCACTAGATGGCGCCGATCTGTTATTGAATGAGTGTAAAATTATCATTTTCTGGCATTAAACATAAAAATTGTATGTTCTTGTTTAATCAACGCCCCTAAGCACAAAATTATGGAATATTGGGCCCTTAATTCATATTTCAAAGATTATTTGAACGGATCATTTAAAATTGATGCCAATAGATGCCGCGGTTTTATTTGCATTGTAGCACATTTTGATGCAAATAAACTATAAAAACGTGCAAAAATATTCACTAACCGAGTAAACCGTTTTACTTGCAATTTGCTGCTAACACCATCTATCTGTCGCCGTGGAATTGAACCGAACGCGATGGATGTACAAAAAATAATAGGTTTCCAATTTTTAAAATTTCAAATCAGACGAAAAACGCTAGTAACGTCGGCATGGTTTCTTTGTATGGGATGAGGCATCTGTATGCTAGTATTATATTATCTGTGCTGCTAGGCAAATATGCTTCACCATCGACCACGTCATCGCTTACCATTAAATGAGATAGTGGTCAAAGGCGAGCCAAATAACAAAAAAAAACTTTGTTGCAATATTATTGGGTTTGTACTATGATCATATTATATTATTGATCATCCCACCTTTTTCAATTACATACTTTTAGATACTTCCGATCGAAAAGACTCAGTAGCTATCAACATTATTGCGTCCTCACAACATCGGGACTACGATTGTCTATTAACTGTTCCCTCCCTTAACCCACCTGCGTCCGGCTAAACAAACCATTCAGCCGGAGAATTGACAGAAAAACGCACGGACTATCCGTGTGTTCAAGCCGAGAATAAATTCTCTTTATTAGGCAAGGCCCTTAATAAAGCCTATCCCTGCCAAAAATAGTGGTTCACCACAACTGCCCCCGAGGCCCGGCCGTAATAGAATCCGACCCGGCATTAAAGGGTTAACAATGTCCTGCACATATATGTAGATAATATATTTTGATTTGTAAATTGTTGTCACGCAGTATCTTAAAGGGTTAATGAGTTTGTCAAGGACGTTGATTTGGGTTCGAACTATATTTTAGAGGTGTGAGGTTGGGCCTGCTCCATTGTAACCGTGCATCTTTGTCAGACGGACAATCTAAACTCTGAAAGTCAGATGATATTCTCACCAAGGCGTACCGTAATGGTCAGTAACTAGATACTGAAATTAACGCACCAAACGTTTTGGGAATACTTTTATTATGCGTACAGCAAAGGAGTGAAATTCCCTGCCGGAGTCTGTATTTCCTGTTGGCTACAACCTGGAAGTCTTTAAGTCAAGAGTGAATAGGTTCCTTCTAGGCAAGCGTGCTTTATAGTCGACCACATCATCGCTTACCATCAGATGAGTAAGTGGTCAAGCGCAAGAAAAAAAAAAAAAACTAAAATATTGTGCCTCAGAGATATTGTGTTGGGTTTTCTTTCTTACTTTCATTATTTTTTTATTTCTTTAGATTGTGAAGGACAGATAGGCTAATTCTCATGCATCTATCACAGGAAGATAGAGCAGTTATGTGGATTTCCAAACCACTAAAACTCCAAGGTGTCCTCCTGTGCCACTTATGACCGGAACACAGGCACGTATTAGCGCTCATCCGGGAACCCGCCGCGGCTGTCCGTCACCGGACCCGCCCACCGGACTCTCCTCAGGGGAATCCCCATGGACTAAACCAGCACATGGGCACCACACACCCTATGTATGGCGCTCTTGGTCCCCCTTGTGACGGGTCGGGTCTCGGTTCACATTCACAAAGAAAAAAGCAATCATCTTCACACGACATCTAGAGTGTACTGTAACTGTTATCGACAGTCATATACCGAAAAATAAAAACCATTTTTTATTTAGAAGTAATCTTCTGAAACAATATTAAAAACTGTGTTTCTTATTTTTATATATTAGGTAACCTCTGGCAATTCTGATCTGATTCCTGAAAAAAAAAAATAGATTAATGGAAGATGGACCACAGGAACGAAGCCTTTCCATAAAGTCAGTAATTAAATAATAGGCCAGACATACTTGACATGTAGAATTGTACATTTGAACCAAGAAGATAATAATTTAATCCGCCTTTAGGTAGAAATGTCAGCATAAGTTTCTAATGACAAAAGACAGTCTGAAATTAGACATCTCATTGGAGCACTGTAATAAGACTAGAGTTGTACTTCGGTAATAAATCACTGTTATCTAAGCGGGGAACATGTGAAACAATGTACAACTGAATTAAGGATGCTATTCCACTGTGTGCAAAGATTAGAAAACACTACCTGCCTCCCGCGGCTCCACCCGCGTTGAATTTATATTTCCCCAATATCTTTATTTTAACTAATGTGTTTTTCTGACCATCATTTCTGCTGACAGACATCCAAGGCTGATCATAGGACTCCCCCAAGTGGCACCACATCGACCGATGCTGTGCGCCTCGCATCCAGCAGATTTCCACAACCTTAACCAGGTCTTCGGCCCACCCAGGCCCAAACGCATCGCTTGCCGGTTCGCGGTTGCCACTCCATAACTTTTTGGCTCCATCGAACATCCATTCTGCAAGAAAGGTATCTTGCCCACTGCCACTTAAGTTTCAATTCAACTCTTCTCGGGATATTCCAGATATGATAACGGGCATTGAACCCCCATGCTCCGCATGGACCCACTAGACCTACACGGCAGCGAGGTGACTTCAATCTATAACCCACATATTCAACTAATTACTACAGTACTAATCAACGTGCTTGCTCTAGTACAACGAGCGAATACCTTAAAGTGTCTCCGAGGCGTTCTATTATCAGACCGTTCGAGAACATTCGCTCGACATAATTAAACTTGTCATGCGTTGTGCTGGATAGGGTCTCGACTCGTCTCGCTTGCTTGTGACGTGCAAACACGTTAGGAATTAGACGGGTATTGCGATTTTATACTACTGTGTAAGTTATTTTAATTGTTAGGGATGTTTAAAAAGGAATGGTAGAGAAGTGAGTCCTATTTTAATCAAGTATTTTCCATAGGTTTGCTAACATTAATCTAAGTCTTATTTCACTTTAAAAAATAAAACAAAACGCAAAAACACTTCAGAGATTTTTAGGAATAGTTGAGACTGCAAATGTTGATAATACAGCAGCCTCATTGCGTAAGTGAATTCGGCAAGGCAAAAGGTTTCGGCTCCATCGATCGACCAATCACACAGACGGAAATCCACATCGCGTCTTTCATCTCGCATATCGATTGATGGGGCCAAAGCCAGGGTCCGATGTGCTTATTGTACATATTCGCAGTCAGATGTAGAACAGTGACATAAAGACGAGGAAACAAGCTTGAAGAAAAATAATTTACTTTTAAAGTTACCATGTCCTGTGAGAAAATGGACAACACAGTGATCCACCTCCAGCGACATCCTGGCCAGCCGCTCATGAACGGATGGAAAGAATTGGTGGAGGTGTCGGCCCTTGATGAAATTATCCCATCTACATTGCCATTCGGATAAAAGTTCCTCCCAGACGTCAGTCTGTATTTTTAAATAATCTATAGATTTTAACACGGTCACTCTGCGTCAAAAAGTCCGCGTCCATGGTCTCTCTTGCGGTATATTACATTTCAGCACGTCACTGCACTCCAAGATCGACCGGAAGTACTCCAGCAAGTACCGGTAAGGTCTCAGTACTAACCGTCCTATACGCTTTGCATAAGAATATCAAAGCTAAACGCTGACTTTGAAGTAATTTACGTCGTGCCGCCCCTATAGTGGCTCTATTGGCCCAAACAGATGCCCCGTAGCACATATAACCCAAGTAAGTAGCCACATAAATAATCTTTAAAGTTAAAAAAGACAGACCCCACGTAGATTTAGATATTCTTGTTAAGGCATAGAAGTTCTTTTTTGCTTTTTCACAGACTATTTTAATATGATCTATAAATGCGAAATTCTTCTCTAACACCAGACCAAGATATTAAATGGAATGCTTCCTTTTTACAGGAAAAATCCCCCTTGTTGAAATTCCTCCAGTTTCTATCAAAACTGCAACAAAATTAGCAATTTCCAAAATTCAGTCGCACAGTCCACCGGCAGCTTTACCCCAGGTTATCTCACATCCTGCTGAGCGCATGACATCAGCACACGTCTCCAGCATCCAGTCGCTGCAACGCAAACATTAATCTAAGTCTTGCTTCGTTTGCACATGTCCTTATTTCTAATGAAAGGGGCTTAAGATCTGCGGCGTTAACAAGACGGTGTCTCCTGTGTCGGTTGTTTTGAGTTAGGATTTAGATATTTAATGGTTTGTGTGTAATTTAAATGAAATTAGGAAAAATTAACCTAACATCAAGCCTGTTTATCTTGAAGGGATAGGCACTTACAGTAGGTACACCCATATTTCCATAAATAAAAATAAAAAATCGAAATTAAATAGAACTAAGGGTAGAAAGATTGTAAGTGGTCATACAATGTTTTCCAGCTATTTTTCAACGAATAAATGGAAGCATGATTGAAGTGTTTCTGAAAATAACTGGAGCTGTGGTTATTGTTTGTGTATTTGTCTTGTAATTAATTGGTACTCATAATCCATAAGGTCATAATCTATAAGAATACCATCACCACTAGTAAGTACTTACAACACGATTTAAGATTTTCCGGCTACTTCCACTCGGTTTTTCCAAGTATTTTTTATGGTACACATTTTCCTCTTATAAAAATAATTCAGTCGATTTCCTTTCTTGTTTCTTTCTTTCCTAGAATGCTTTTCACCAAGCTTCTTGAACTGAAAAGTACTACTAAATGTAATATCATTTGCCAATACACACCAATAGGGTAGATGACTATTTAGTCCGTCCGTCCAGTCCGTCAGTTGGATTACCTAAAACATTGGACACGTATTTTGCGTGCGTTAAAATATCGTGTGACGTCACGGCGTGCTACACTTTATACTAACAAAGTGACGTCACAAGCCCCCACTCCTGAACTTTGATGTGCTTTATCTTTGTCAATTTTATTTATTTGATAAAGCAAAAAATTCAGTCCAATATTTATTGTTAATTTCACCGACGGACTAAATAACCATTATAATTTTACTACCCAGGAATCATTATATTAAGCTCAAACACGATGGTGCCATATTGTCTAGTTGAGGAGTTACTATGGCCACCTTTCGGCTTCCTGATTAGACCAGCTTCATTGATCAATATTATTTTGAAATTAATTAATTAATAAATTTAATTTGCTAAAATAATTAATTAATAAATTTAATTTGCTAAATTAATTAATTATAAAATTTTATTTGCTAAATTTCAGCTTAAATGGAAGCCAGGAAGTGATTGAAAAATAGATTACTTGTTGCCGGACACACATACTAAAGCAAGGTAATATAAACCTTGTTATAATTATAATAAAAAGTATCCATTCACAACCGGATTACAAAACAAGGAACCGAATTGAAAACATACTACAGTACCTATGTTACAGATTACATTAGTGTGAACATTAATCGGCTGAGACAATGCCGACGTAGCGCGGATTAGTGTTGAATCGTTGATACCTACACGTCACGTACTGCTATCACTAATCTGCTGCTTCCGTATTCATTCGCTAAGTATTAATGGTAGTTGATTCTTGGTTTATTAGGCATATGTAGGGATGTCACAGAGGACATAGCAAAAATGGTGCGGAGGCTGAAGTGGAAGAAATAATAGAAACAAAATAATTATATTTTCTTTTTTAACAAGCTGTTTTCGTATTCTACTCAGCAAACCCATTCATTTGATATCCATATCATCATTGCAACATGATGAACACGACGGCTCTGCCATAGTGTACCAACGAAAAAGAAGGCGATCTATTTAGTAGTTCATAAAATAATCTTGCTCTACTAAACTGTTGCTCCCTTGATAGTTTAGTACAGGACCTGGTGGCGGCAGTGACATAGGAACAAAAACTTGAAACTTCAAATTGTATCTTCAGATAACTTCACACCTTAGCGAAGACCTTTTTATATGGTGGAACCACGGAACAGAAAAAAAACCACAACGTGAAAAACCGGCCAAGTGCGAGTCGGACTCGCGCACGAAGGCTTTCCTACCATTATAAAATCGGCAAAAAAATCACGTTTGTTGTACGGGAGCCCCACATAAATATTTATTTTATTCTGTTTTTAGTATTTGTTGTTATAGCGGTAACAGAAATACATCATCTGTACAAATTTCAACTGTCAGCTACCACAGCACATGAAATACAGCCTGGTGATTGACGGACAGACAGAAAGACAGACCGAGATTGACTTACCGCGGAGTCTCAGTAATAAGGTCCCGTTTTTACCCTTTGGGTACGGTTGTTACGGGGTAGTTCTTAAAATGGTTTTTAAAAAAACAATTAATTAAACACCGAAATAGAATTTTAATTGACTTTAAGTAAATACAATAAAAGTACGTATCCGCGACGACGTTCAAATCCACACTACCTATCCGGCTCTAGAAAAGTAGCGATGTGTCGTAAACGCTGACAATGCAAAGACGATTCCACGTGTAAGGAACAGCGTGGTCATCACTATTATTTTATATGCATTCGCGTGTATTATAAGATATAACAGAACCCTAAAAAACAAGGTGGAACAAATTCAAAGAGTCAAACTAAACTAACTTTTCCTAGAATTTTCATCATATCATCATCATCATATCAGCCGAAAGACGTCCACTGCTGGACATAGGCCTCCCCCAAGCGTCGCCACATTGACCGGTCCCGTGCGTCTCGCAACCAGCGGATCCCCGCAACCTTCACCAGGTCATCGGTCCACCTAGAGGGAGGCCTTCCAACGCAACGTCTTCCGGTTCGCGGTCGCCACTCCAGAACCTTTCTGCCCCATCGGCCATCCGTTCTGCCAGCAATGTGCCCTGCCCACTGCCACTTGAGTTTGGCAATTCTTCGGGCTATGTCGGTAACCCTGGTTCTCTTGCGGATCTCTACATTTCTGATTCGATCACGCAAGGAAACTCCGAGCATAGCCCTCTCCATTGCCCTTTGAGTGACTGTAAGCTTTCTGATGAGGCCCATTGTAAGCGACCACGTCTCAGAGCCATATGTCATCACTGGCAACACACACTGGTCATAGACTTTCGTCTTGAGACACTGTGGTAAGTTGGACGAGAAGATACCGCGCAACTTCCCGAACGCTGCCCAGCCGAGTCGGATTCGACGGTATAATATTAACTTCATTAAAATAATGATATCACACATCATTCTCCTACCCTTGTCCTAAAATATTTGGGGACAGTACAACATGTCTTCTTCCAAACATCTTAAAACCTTTTCATCTGTTTTTTAGACCTATTATAATTATCAGCTTTATTACAAGATTTTTCACGGAACAGTAGTGCTATTCTGTAAAAATGTTAACGTTAAAATTTAGGTGAAAGGACCATGAAGTGGGTAGTCCATCCGTTGAAGGAATGATAGTTAACATCGAGCTCTTCCACCTAAGTTTTTACCGTGAGATGTTTAAAGAATAAACCAGCAGAATATAGAGTGGGAATGAATCACTAAACACTGAAAAATAAAACACTACGGATTGATTGTTGCCTGAAAATGCGACTCCACGCCAGCACAACTGAAAAATAAAAGCCAACTTATTCAAAATCCCAGCTCAACCAATTCCCTTACCAAAAAAAAGCTTTCCAAAGTTACACATTGCTACGAACACTCGATAATTTCTCGAATCATAACTTAAGCAAGCATTATGATACCAAAGCCTGCTCGTATCAGTATTCAGAGTGTAGGAGGCATATAAAAATTCGGTGTTCGCCCCCCCCTACGCTAACTCCCGTAGATCACATGAAGTTATGGTTTATAGCAGAGTCGAACGCGAAATGTAAAGTTGATCACCTCTCTTACGATCATGTTTTCCTGGTACCTTTTTGGGCGAATTTGTTACGTAAATAAGGGGTTAATGAGATTACAGAAGGAGAAAGACATTGAATAATATGTTATTCAGGGACTTTTTTCGCTTTTAAATAAATTTATGAGTTGTTATGCCATAGACGGCCAACCCATGCCAAACCAATTAAATATAGATCTTATCAAAGACCAACTCTTTTGTCGAATTAGGTCTTATGCATACCTGAAGACTCTGTGGAGGTTGTTTGATGGAAGGAACATTACAGCATTCAAAAGAAAAAAATTGGTTCTGGCTGGTTTCGATGTGTCCAGCGAATTAGAAATCATTATTAAAATAGAAGAACCTAAACGACCCGTTCCTTGGAGCTCCAAAGCTCTTGTAGTAATGTCTCCTATTTATTAATACTAACCTGTTACGGACCCTCGGCAAAAGCCTCTTCTCATATAGAGAAGGCACAAGTATCAATCAATACGCTTTCTCAAGGTGGTTCAGTGATTTGAATACCCAGGTTTCTTTACGATTTTTGCCTTCAACGGTGTCAGCGATTTTCAAGATAAACCTAGAAAATACATAATAATTATTATGAACTGACAGTTGTCGGACGAATTTTGGATTTTTGTTGCGGAAAAAAAAGGCTTTCATTTCTTTATTTCTAAGCGAAGCTATGCAGTATTATATTATCTGTGGCGAAGCTAACATCCTAACAAGCATTCCTGGAACCCTGAAACATATTATTTTACATCAGAAATCATAAATACAAAACACCGCTGAACCTCCGTACTTTTTCCGAGAAAAAGCAGTCAGCAGCAGGTTTGTAAACGTTATTAAAATTAATAAGCTTATAACATCGACTACCTTAACAGTGTTCGCAGAAGCGGTCTAATACTCCGAAGATACATTCATGCATAAGTAAGGGAACGATATGAAACAAATCCGATACGAACTCCCAGAAGGTTGGACTAATAAAACTTGTGTTCTTGTGTAGGTGTTTGAGAAGTGAAGTTACCACTTCGTCTCTTGTTTTCGAGGAAAGCTTTTGAACTGAACACGTGGTTACAAAGGATGGTTTCCTTATTCCTAGAATATGATTGTGTTAGTAATTTTGAGTTAACGATAATTGTTATTTAATTAATTTCCGAAGTGGTTTGCTCACTTTTGGAGTAGTTATTAATTGTTGTCTCTGAGAAATAAGGAGTATAGATTCTTCTCTATATTAGGTATAGTACTTGGGCGACAGAGCTCTGCTCGGGTGAAAATAGATCGATTTATCGCCCCCGAAACCCCCTGCATACTAAATTTCATGAAAATCGTTGGAGCCGTTTCCGAGATTCAGATTATATATATACAAGAATTACTCGTTTTAGATAAGGTATTAGATTTCTCTTCACAGTGAAAAAGTGCTGTAAAAATTTAGTAATATGTGGGCGTCCAAGCAAAAACGGTCCAGTTCTCGCCATTTAGTTACCAAGATATACGCAGTACCTTAAAACACAAATACAGTTACAACTTCAAATGTCTGAAAAATAAAAATGTGCCAGTTTTTTTCAATATTTCTTAATCCTTATTATCAATTGATTATTCTAGATACCGAATCTAGTCTTAACTCAATACCTCTCAACTGGACCCTTTTTGCGTGGACGCCCACATATTAAGGCATTGAATTTATTAAAAAATGTCTTAAGTAGGTAAAGAAGGGTTAGAGAATTCCTAACTTTTTTAAGTAGTCCTTACTTTTTTAAAGCCAATGATTTTTTGTTTAATTTTTCTATTATAGACTACAAAACCGATTTCCAGTGTCGATATAATAATATTCAGTCATTTGGTTACGCATTGGAACTTTTTGGCTAAAGTAAGTAAGTATTCCAAGTAAAATATAAACTTCAATGTAAGTTATGAAAGCATTTAAACTTTAAACACCCTCTTCGTTTACTCAATTGCATGGGATGTCCGAATTCCGGTCGAAATAATCCTATTTAATTAAACTTGGGCCGAGAATTCATGACTGAGTGAGAAGGATCATCACTAAGTAACTCGTGCTTTTAATCGGAATTTGGAGGCCTCCCACTAGGTGGAGCGGAGACCTGCAGCAGTATGAAAAATCAACCAATCACATAGACGGAAATCCACATTGCGTCTTTCATCTCGCATATGATTGGTCGATTTTTCATACTCTTTGCTCTATGCGTTGCCGAATTTATTACGCAATAAGGCTGCTGCTCAAGGCTACGGGAGTCCGGTGGAGCACAGGACCGATCAGTGTGGCGACGCTTGGGGGAGGCCTATGCCCAGGAGTTGACGTCTTTTGGCTGAAATGATGATGATGTTGAGAGAGAGAGAGAGAGAGGGGTAGAGAGCGGTCAATCAATCTCCTTAATCTTATCTCAAATATGTTGGGGTCAGCTCAAAATGTAACCGGATACAGGTGATTATCAGTTTTACAGAGATTACATAGAGCGACTGCCTGTCTGACTTTCACAACCCAGTAACAGGTTAACGTGATATCCCTCTGCAATTTTCGACTGCGACTGTCAAAGATCTTCAAATGACAGCTAAGATCAACGGCTCCTTAGATCTTTAAATGGCATGGAGGTGTCTTGGGATGTAATAGATGGTCACCCATCCATGGACCAACCTCGGCAAGCGTTGTTCAACCTGGAAAATTGACCCGTGTTCTGTTATTATTACCCGACTGCGGGAGGGTAATGTTTTGTCGAGCGTATGTATGTATGCATGTCCATTTCTACAGCACGCTCTACAGCCCAAACAGCTTGATGAATTTTGATATATGAGGTGTCATTGGATTCGTCTCAATTGTGGTCGTGACATAGGTATAATTTATAAAAATACAGGCGTTATTTTTATAAAATACCCTTAAAAAAAAGGGGGTTATACAATTTTTATTCGTTTTCCTAACAATATGGGTATCAAATGAAAGCTACTAAATGCCATTCCAAATATATATATATCGGAGGAAGGTAAATGATTAGTAATAAATATCCCTTGTAAACTTATTACTTCAGGTTTGTTTAATTGGCAACATTTAGCTTCTGATCAGTTCTCAGTTCGATTTTATTCGATTGACAACACTTTATTTTTCTTATGTCAAAATACTCGATTTGGATTGGATAATACAAGCAGTAATTTGCCGGAAGAGATTCTCTTAGCCAATAAAAAGCAGGAGTGTCATAGAGGCACTCTGAGTGGGTTCTCCCGCCATATTGGGTCGTGAAGTTAGAAAAAGGAGTTGAGAAGTAGCCTAAAGTGGCGTGTGTGAACTTGAACAAGTGTGTTTAAGTTGGGAAAAAGCGAAACGATTGGTGGCCGAATCCGCTGCTTTGATAAAATTGGAACAAGAACTATCTCTAGAACGGCTAAAGTTACCTGCTTTGTGCATTGCATACCCACGATATGCCCACAGACCGAGGGTATTATTGAAGATAGCCCTCCTATTTCCGATATCGGAAGTGAAAACAATGCACGCACAAAGCGATGATGGACCAAATGAGACGAGTAATGGTTGGCGCGCTCTGGTGCGCGAAAATTAGCATGGAAGTACCTACCTACCTACCTACCTAATGGAGATGTTTGCCGGCTACTAAAGACAGAAATATCATGTTGCACGAGTTCAACCGTATAGTGTGGCCTATCCTAGACAATATGCGAAGTCGGGTTGCAGATAATGATGAAGTTAATGATGACATCGACGCAAACGAATCGACGGAACAATCCTGACTAGATACTTGGGAAACGCAACTGTGGTGGTGATGTTCAGGGAAGTATAAACTTAAGTATTCCGACAATAATAAGTACCAATCTAATGCCTTATGAAGTTTAGCCACAATATTGTTTTTCTTGGTTTATAGTGGCTAAAATTTAAAATAAATTGTTATTTTCGTTATGATGCTAAATGAAACTCAGCCAGATTCATACTGTCAGCGGAATTCGCAAGAGATTAAGACCACTTGTGCAAATACAGTGCAAGAGAGCAAACATCCTAAGCTACAACTTGATTCAATAAAACTATAAGCTTGTGGAAATCTTGCTCATAGACATGAATTTTTCAGCCATTCACACAATATGCAACAAATAGCACAGACGTCTGAGCCCTTCAACATGGCTGTGGATACCACAAGACCTGTTGTGACCGGCTGCGTGTAGTGCTACAAGATAAGTGTGGAGCTCAGGTTCCATTTCAAGAGGCAACATACAACCTGCAGTCTACAGCGCTATGAAAGAGGAAATTTAGTGGTTTTATACATGCCGCTGCGGTGATCAATCAATTTAATATTTTCTGATAGCACCTAGGAGTCTGGACATGTGCATGGTTGGCACTGCTGCCTGACCTTTCCGGGAGTACAGGCTTAAAGGTATGTTACTTTGATCTGCATTCAACTATCTGTGCATTGGCATACATTTGTGGCAGCCGAAGTATGTATTGGATTTGGAAGTACCTAAGTTTTATAATTAATTGTTGCATTAATTGCAATTTATAACTATTGCATTATGTTGTTTAATGGAAATGTTTAATGTAAGTTACATGAAAAGAGTAGAAAAATCAAACAGCGCCATCTATGTAATGGTATTGATACTGTATGTTTCTTTCAATAATCATCGAAATTAGATTCGGGACCCCATTATGCCGTGATTTACTGCTTGGGGGAGCTTATTGAATACGGGCATGTTGTTTTTTCGTGATCAATTTAAAAACAAACAAATAATTTTTGCATAGACAGAATGAGAAGTCCGTGCATGTCACGCCATCTTTTAAATCTTTGACGGGCTCAAGCTTTGAAATATTTTGTTTCAAGTATTTAATCGTTTTTATTTACCAACAAAATAAACAATGAAACGATTTTCGCAATTTCATCTTTCTAATGTACTTGGAGCATTGGAATGTGAGAACAAAACGGAAAGAAATTAGATTTCATTACATTATTTTATGTTGCATGATGTTAGAACAATATACGGTTTTGTGACCACTAGTGCTGTCACAAGAGTACACACATTTATGAATAGGTTGTTAGTTTACTCACTACTGATAATCGAGAAGTACAGATACTAGGCATTTTAGTCATGCATTCTTTATTAATAGGTGTCACTTCAGATTGCCCGTAAATATTATTACCACTGAGTTTGTTGTTGATTTGATCTTCAAGGAAATTTGTGAATATGCTTTTCTTTGAAAATAACGTACATTCTAACTATTCGCGTTGGTATTTTTAATGCAAGTGTGAATCCAGTTATGGAAAGTAAAAAGAAAAATCGTAATAATAGTGTATCTTTTCACATCTTTGGCTGATTGGGATTGTTTTTACAACTAAATTAAAGTATCAGGTAAAAGGGAAAGAAATTTATTTTGTTAACGTTGAATTCAAATATCTTTGTGTAATACATTCGACTATTTTTAATTAATATTTTGGTTCATATCAAAACAGAAAAATCGAATCTCGATATTCTAGGGCGAAATATCGATACGCTGGATCGATTCAGTACTGGATATCGATTGAAAAATCCCTTACTCATCTCTATTAGACAGTGACATGACAGTGTCAACATTCGAAAAAGTTCGAAAAAGTCTGACAAGACAAAACAAAAACAAATAACTTATAACTGTGATATGATTTTTAACTTATAAGTTACTAGATAAAGACTAGATTATTAATAAATCGTTACAAGGTGTGAGTCACTGTGAAGATTAAACTTTTAACTTTTGCTTCGTTCCAAAGAGTTGCGATAACTTTCAGTTAAGAGTTATGTGATCAAGATTATTTTCAAACCGGTGTTAAAGTTTAGTGAAATAGTTTGCTGGTTGACTCGTTTTGCAATCTTACAACCTGGAAATATCACGAGGATTAACGTTACTATAGCCTAGACAGTTGGCGTTTAGTTTTGTTGCTACAATTTGTATAGTTGAATAAAGTTAAAGTTAATGTCTGTAGTTGTTATAAATCACTATGTAGGGAACTAACCAACTGATAACATGTCATTCTAACGATACCTACAAATAAAAACGATTTAAATTGACTATGGCAAATGAAAAGTGCAAATAGATTAAGATTATTAATTAAGATTTAGATTTAGATTAAGATGGTGTCTAGAAGATGTATTCAGGTATTATGGGATGCCCGAGGGATTGGCCCTCTCGAAGAACTATTGAAGTTGTGGCTGAAGATGAGATAGATGTTCAATTGGCAACATTTAAATTTACATAGAACAGTTTCTCAGTTTCGTGGGTTAGAGAGATGACGGAGTCAAGAGTTGATCGGCATTTAAGTTGAAAGTGCATTGTGTGTAGCAAATGTATTTGCTAAGTTATTGTTGATTGTGGACCATGAATGGGACACTTGGGTTCTATTTGATTTACTTGGTACAGGAGCTTTTGTTTTTTGGTGGAAACTAGGAATGGTTTCCTTGTTCTGTGTTGTTCAACGATGCTTGGCCTCGATAATCTTGAACATTATTCAGAAGTTTTAATAATTGTAACATCTCTTTAAAGAAAGGTGTGCATTTGTGAATTGTGTGATTGTGTGGTGTCATGTAGGCTAGTACCTACCTTGAATAATAAATGTGGAATTTAAAGTATACTGTCAGTAATGGTTGTGGTGTTCTAACTTGTTGAATGTTCTGTGCTGGTCATTGTGAACATACCTAACGTAATTTTGTTTTATTTGCTATCTGAGCAAGTTGGATAAGATAATGTTAATGCAGATGTACACTCGGTGACATGCGGTGCATGATTTCATTTTCATTTTTAGTTTGCAAAATTGGTAATGTTTGATGTTGGTAGTTATTATACCTATCGCACTGAGGGTTTGGTATGAAATCATGAACATAAAATGGAGTTCTTGAATATGCTTTTGGCTGGGTAAGAAATCCTGAATTTGAGATTGCCGTTGTAGTCAGTACTGAGAATGAAGATTGAAATAACAAATTTGATTTTGGTTTGGAGTTTATGGTTATTGGAGTTCTGAATGGTGGCAGCTATGTGATGCATTAAAGGCTTTGGTTCATGATGAGTTAGAGGAAAGCTGAAAGATCAAGTACCCATTGAAGTAACTGAATGTATTGTGTTGAAGACTGATTCAAATCAATCTAGCAATGGTGAGGTCGTGTGTATGGTCAAAGGACTGACTGTACGGTGATGAGTAGTCGCTGCGGTGACTGCTGTAACCGAGGTGGGTTACGAGGTGAGTGGTCAGAGATGACTGCTGTAACCGAGGTGGGTTACGAGGTGAGTGGTCAGTAAGATGACTGCTGTAACCGAGGTGGGTTACGAGGTGAGTGGTCAGTAAGATGACTGCTGTAACCGAGGTGGGTTACGAGGTGAGTGGTCAAAGATGACTGCTGTAACCGAGGTGGGTTACGAGGTGAGTGGTCAGTAATATGACTGCTGTAACCGTGGTGGGTTACGAGGCCTGGTCAGGATGACTATGGTTGCAGGGTGGTCACTGGGTTGACCATCAGGAGCTACAGCGATTGCTGTGGGACCAAGAAACATTGCTGGATTTGTCAGGGGGGAACCTGGTCCCTCTGGGGCTTTGGAGTCCTGTTATCTGTCTGGGGAAGCCTGGTCCCTCTGGGGCTTCGGTGACCTGTTGTTTAGTGTATGTGGCATGGGTATCTGGCAGTTTGTTGCTTCGAGAGGACCGGTTGTCTGGGGAAGCCTGGTCCCTCTGGGGCTTTGGTGACCTGTTGTTTTGTGTATGTGGCATGGGTATCTGGCAGTCTTGTTGCCTCGAGAGGACCGGTTGTCTGGGGGAGCCTGGTCCCTCTGGGGCTTCGGTGACCTGTTGTCTGGGGGGAGCCTAGTCCCTCTGGGGCTTCGGTGACCTGTTGTATGTCTGGGAGAGCCTGGTCCCTCTGGGGCCTCGGTGACCTGTTGTTTGGTGTATGTGACATGGTATGTTGTGTTGGGCGTTTGGGTGGTTTCTGGCACACTTAGTGCTTCGAGACCGACTTGGCGTTTGTTGGGAACCTGGTACCTCTGGTGCTTCGGTAACCATTTAGAATGTGTTAATATGGTTGTCTAAATGGTGAGGTGGCTGGTTCGATAGTACGATGATGGTTGTGTACGGTGTATGGTGTGGAGACCTAGATTTACATGGAGAAAACAAATGAACAGTGTGAAAGCTAAGAGAATTCAGTTTTCATGAGTAAAGATGTACTTGAGTTTTGTTGTAGGCTGGTAATATAAGGTGTTGATTGAAGGTTTCACGTGGAAGATGTCACGACCACGTTATTTTTTTTTATTTGGTCAGGAGCGGCCGAACTTAACCTATTACTTATTTTTTTATCTCCTCTTGGTTTTTGTTTTTTGGTTGAGTAACGATGTTGCTCGTCGCTTTACATCAAACGTGGGACCGTTTGAATGTCAAGATGGCCGTATCGGAGGAAGGTAAATGATTAGTAATAAATATCCCTTGTAAACTTATTACTTCAGGTTTGTTTAATTGGCAACATTTAGCTTCTGATCAGTTCTCAGTTCGATTTTATTCGATTGACAACACTTTATTTTTCTTATGTCAAAATACTCGATTTGGATTGGATAATACAAGCAGTAATTTGCCGGAAGAGATTCTCTTAGCCAATAAAAAGCAGGAGTGTCATAGAGGCACTCTGAGTGGGTTCTCCCGCCATATTGGGTCGTGAAGTTAGAAAAGATACGCGCGGACGCGCTGTTTTGGGGTTGAAAAGAGTTGTGAGAAAAAGGAGTTGAGAAGTAGCCTAAAGTGGCGTGTGTGAACTTGAACAAGTGTGTTTAAGTTGGGAAAAAGCGAAACGATTGGTGGCCGAATCCGCTGCTTTGATAAAATTGGAACAAGAACTATCTCTAAAACGGCTTAAGTTACCTGCTTTGTGCATTGCATACCCACGATATGCCCACAGACCGAGGGTATTATTGAAGATAGCCCTCCTATTTCCGATATATATATATATTGTAACACTTTTATGTTCCTATTTTGGCACAAATTCAAGATAAGCGTAACTATCAAAATTAAATTTACTATTCATTACTAAATAAAAAATCTGATATAATACAAATAATTATAAAAACAAAAAACCCGACGGCAAAAAAATAATTAACTCATCATCTGCCTAGCCTTTTTCCCAATTATTGTTGGGGTCGGCTTCCAGTCTTACCGGATTCAGCTGAGTATCAGTGTTTTACATGGAGCGACAGCCTATCAGACCTCCACAACCCAGTAACTAGGTACCACGATACACCTTGGCAAGACTGGTGTCAGATCTCAGGCTTCTGACTACCCGTAACGACTGTCAAAGATCTTTAAATGACAGTCGGGACCAACGGCTTAACGTGCTTACCGAGGCACTGAGGAAACTCGGTATGTTGCAATGGTCACCCATCCACGGACCGACCTCATCAAGCGTTGCTTAACCTTGAAGATCGACCCGTGCGGCTGTTATTATCTTGCCACGAGCTCCTAAAAAAAATAATTAACTGAAAAGAGAAAAACAAGTAATAAAATGTATAAATAATTATTATATTATATTACTTGTTTTTCTCTTTTCAGTTAATTAATTCTTTGCAGCCGAGATTTTTTTTAGCAATGTCCTTATTGTCTGACGCAAATTTCTCAATTGCAAGAACTATTATTTGCTTCTCCTTTCTTTATTAAACTTAGCAGAAAAGAGGCTGCATATAAAATATACAAAATCCTGAACACTAACTTATTCACCTAACACATTCAAATCCCGTATTTGATATATCGAATCTGGCACTAAACCCCAAGAGGCAAACGTCCCTGATAAGTGAAACATTGATTTACGCCAATATCTGCCTTAGTCCTACTATATAACTTAGACATAAGGTCGGTTTTGCTCTGACAAGGTTATGTAAAATGTTCAGTTTGGCTAGCCTTCTTGCCTTTCTAAATTACCTAAAGAGAGTAACCGTTTACAGAAGCTTTTGTGAATATTTAAAATGCCTCGACGGTATCTTATTGCAATTAAGACTTGTGAAGCGTTGAACTAGGTGATTTTGATACTTGGGCAGCTGATTTAACTTTTAAATTATGCATTTGGTACGGGAAAATGTATTTTTCGGGAGGACGAAATGTGTTTAGGTATTTCTTTAAAAGTCTTGTACCTAAATGAGCTAAAGTTTTAGCCGTACCACGACAAGTGGCAGTGGACAGGGCACATTGCCCGCAGAACGGATGGCCGATGGGGCCGAAAAGTTCTGGAATGGCGACCGCGAACCGGAAGACGATGCGTTGGAAGGCCTCCCACTAAATGGACCAATGACCTGGTCAATGGTGTCTCATCCCATACAAAGAAACCGTGCCGACGTTCTGTTTATTCTGATTATTTTTTGTACATCGATCGCGTTCGGTTCTGCTCCGTTCCGTTCCAAGGATACAGATGGAGATCTATCTATCGCCGTGGAATGGAACCGAACGCGATCGATTTACAAAAAATAATTGGTATAATCAGATGAAAAATGCTAGTTACGTCGGCACGGTTTCTTTGTATGGGATGAAGCATCTGTATGCTAGTATTTTATTATCTGTGACCTGGTTAAGGTTGCGGGAAGGCGCTGGATCCGAGACGCACGGGATCAGTCAATGTGGCGACGCCTGGGGGAGGCCTATGTCCAGCAGTGGACGTCTTTTGGCTGAAATGATGATGATAATGTACCACGACAATATTGATTGATTTTTTTGATTTACTTAAATTTATTTAATAGTATGTGTTTTAATACGTGCAAGTAAGATACACATCGAGTAAATGTCAATCAGATGTTTTGTGTTATACTTTATTTTTTTGCACGTGTTTTTTGTATTGTATATCAGTTTTGTGAATTATAATAATAAAAAATATATATATAGGCACAGGTTCTGCAGAAGTAGGAACTTTTAGAAATCGCGATTTTCATTCGATGTGATTATTGTAAGAATGTATATTATATTCAAAACATGTCAATGTCTTTATTATTTTGCATGCAATGAAACCATACCGAAGGAACTCTAGACTTCATTTTGTGTTACCTACCACAAAACACTGAATCTTAAGATAGTAGGTGTATTGTCTGTTAAGCGCGGTGTTCAGTAAGATATTTTTTTATCTTATAGGAATTTGGTTCAGCCTCAAATAAATGCCAGTAAACGTCCACTATCATTTCTAAACACTTTGTAATTTGGACCTCTCCCATTACACATACCTACCTACTTCGGTACTAATTGAAAAATACGCGTGCATCGCCAACAACCTTGAGGGAACAAAACGCGCACTCGTTTCACACCCGCGCGACCCAAAATTTAGTAGCGTTTTGTTCTCTCAAGGTTGTTGGTGACAGTCGTCGTCTTAATACAAATGCACATCGTCCTTGTTTGACTAAAATACGCTGACGCTCTCCCTCATTACAAATGACCTCCTCTGCAATTTTGTGAAGGTTCTAAAACCAAGCATTTATAGACAATCTACCTATCCAACGTGTGGATACATCATTCGAATCGTAACCGTATAAAACGAATGTATCCAAACAATATACAGAGAGTTACGATCCAAACTGCAAGTTTGTATCTACACAACACCACAACTTTGTCCTTGTAGCCACTGCATTTTCGGACTTTACAACTTTAAAACTTATCAAACAAACAAAAACCAACCCTAACCCGACGGAGTAAGATTCCCATCGATAGCAAAACTCAAAATTGTAGGCACTACCAACAATTTTATAGGTGTAAACGAAACATGCAATTTTAAACTTTGCCCCATTCTGATAAGGTGCATCTAAAAGTTTGTAACATAGTTGTATTCAGGCGTTCGTATAGTTTAAACGGTACAAATTGCCATTCAAAACGTCATCACGTTTTGTGGGGAGCATGTAACATGTATATTCTTGTGTTTTACTATCATATCAAAATGTTTATGTTGTGTGAATTGGAAATTTGAAGTGTATAACGGTATTACATTACTGAGGGATCGGTGACAGCAGAATTTGGTGTAGAGGTGTAACTAAATGTTAACTTTACGGAGCTTCAGAGCTTTACCCTACACCTTTAAAGAACTACTATGCCTTAACAAGAATATCTAAATCTACGTGGGGTCTGTCTTTTTTTTAACTTTAAAGACTTTTATCTTGCTACTTACTTGGGTTGTATGTGCTACGGGGCACCTGTTTGGGCCGATAGGGCCACCATCGGTACGCCGTAAATAACTTTAAAGTCAGCGTTTGGCTTTGATATTCTTATGCAAAGCGTACAGGACGGTTAGTACTGACTGATGTGTTACCGGTACTTGCTGGCGTACTTCCGGTCGATCCTGAAGTGCAGTGACGTGCTGCAATGTACTATTCCGCAAGAAAGACCATGGACGCGGATTTTTATCGCAGAGTGACCGTCTCTCTATTTATTTATTTTGGGAAAACAAACAGTTACACAAAAAAAATACAAAAGATAAAAATTTAAAAAAACTAACAAAAGTAACATATGTGTAACCCACAACGTTATCCACATCTTAATTATATAATATTACCAATGCCCACGACTGAGGCTGAGAGTAACATAAATAAACAAAGTCAAATGATCAAAATTGAATAACTAAAAAAAAACATTTAAAAAAAAAATTGAGACAAAATCCAAAAAAAAATCTTAATAAAATTCAAAGTAACTTATAATGCAGCAAATAATTAAAAATCATAAAGTAGGTACCTATTTAAAGTTTCAAAAGTAATTAAATTCATAAAATATTTAAAATTGAAAATAACTAAAATGTCAAAAGTAATTAAAATTCAAAAATTAGTTAAATCTAAAAAGTAATTAAAGTTCAAATACAATTTAAATGTCAAACATATAAAATATAAAGTTTCAATAAGAAAAAATAAAATAGGCGATAAATATTTAAAAAATATCAAAAATAATTAAAATTCAATCAATAACAACAATAAACATTGAACCACATTAATACAAAAACAATATATAAGAAATTCAATCAAATTAGCTAAAACTACAGTTCTTGTTTTACTTATCTGAGCCACTAACTAAGTTGATCAAGGAGATCCTGAACTTATTCGATGACAATGTAAACATGTCCAAGTCTACAAAAACGTCATTGAAATTTTTTGCCATACGTCGAAGAGGCGCGCGAACTCCAGCGTTGGTGCGGCAGGAGGAGACTGCGAATAGCGGACGTGCGCGCACCCCTCGCAAAATGCCAGTCCTCGGAACAACGTAGCTTAACTTATTGGCAAGATCTATGCAGTCATACCTGCCATTACATAAGTCATAGAGAAACATAGTTTCTAGTGTCTAGATTCCAAGCTTAACAAATCAATATTCTTGTGGGGTGAATTGGGAAAACTCAAATCGTGGCGGCACCGATACTTTAGGGTTTTTAGGAATTTGTTCTGTACCCTTTCCAAGCTGTCGATGTATTTCTTATAAAGGGGATTCCAAATTTGTACAGCGTATTCGAGTTGTGACCTAATTAACGACTTATACAAATGCATGTAGGTATAAAATGCTATGCGCTTAAAGTCACTGGCAGCTCTCATGACGAAGCAATACGGAAAGCGTTATTTATTATTTTATGAATATATTTATCAAGATGCAGTATATAGTCCAATAGTATTCCCAGATCCTTTACCGACATAACTCTTTGCAATATACAGTTATCTAATGTGTAACTACTATTTACAAAGTTTATTTTCTTTGTAAATGTAATACACACACACTTAGATGAGCTTAACTGGATTTTGTTTTCCACACAATAACTAGAAAATCGGTTAAGATCCTCTTGTAGTAGCACAGTATCAGTATGGTCACAAATTGGTCTGTAGATTTTCAGGTCATCTGCATATAGCAAAAATTTTGAGTGAATGAAACAAGACTCGATGTCATTAATAAAAAGAATAAAAAGAAGAAGTCCCAAAATAGAGCCCTGTGGCACACCAGAAGTTACGCCGATTGAGTTGGACCGATAGCCTTTAACTACAACTCTTTGCGACCTGTTTGAGACATATGATGAAAACCAGCGAAGCAGATCCCCACGAATGCCATTATACGCAAGCTTTCTGAGAAGCAGCTCATGATCCACCTTATCAAAAGCCTTACGAAAGTCTGTGTACACCGCATCCACTTGTACCTGTCCATCCATATTATTAAACAAGTAATCTGTAAAAGTTAATAGATTTGTAGCAGTAGATCTTTTTTAAACAAATCCATGTTGTTGTGTGAGAATAATGTTATGAATGGTTGGGTAAATTGCTTTGTGTACAAGTCTCTCGAAAACCTTAGACAAGGCAGATAGGATAGATATGGGGCGGTAGTTTTCAACATCGTGTTTAGAACCTGTTTTATGTACTGGGGTTATGTAGGCCTGTTTCCAAACTTCTGGAAACGTACCTTCAGTAATGCATTTATTATAAATATGGTTTAAAGGAATGTACAAACTATCAGCTGCTCTTATAATAAAGTAAGGGGGCAACCCATCTTGGCCAGGGCCCTTAGTAACATCCAATGATTCCAAAGCTTGCAGTACTTGATCGGGACTGAAAGAGATATGGTTAATAATAACGCATTTGTCTGAAAAGATTTCGGGGGGCGACCAATCACTGTCATTAAAAGTGGTAGCTTCATAGACCGACTGAAAAAAGTCAGAGAACATATCACAAATAGAATTCGGGTACTGGAATTAACATTTTTGTAAACTACCGAGGCTGGTATACCACCATTGGATTTGCGATTAGCCACCTAACTCCATAAATTCTTGACATTCTTCCTTATATTATCCTCGACACCATCTATGTATCGACTATAACATTTTTTACACTCCATTTGGAAACTCTGCCTACGAAAAGAGAACTGCTCGTAATCGGACAAGTTATTATACGTTTTCCATTTAATCCAGGCCTTATTTTTACCATTAAATATTCGTATTAGTGATCTGGAAAACCAGACTGGGACTCTTGATGACTTAGAATGGCTTATAGGAGTATAGGTTTTTATTGTACCTAAAATGTTATTGTAAAATGTGCTAACGGACTGCTCCACTGAGAGCCCATTAAAAGTCTGATTCCAGTCAATTTTACACAAGTCGCGATTGATCTGTTCATAGTCTGCTTTATAATAATTATATTTTAATATTTTCGCTTGCAAGGGATTTTTATTATTTTTAGATATGTGGGTAATTGTCGTGCAAAATGGAGGGTGATAATCATCTATTGGAAGTAATATACATGTCGGTATGGATACGATGCAGTTTGTGTTGCTTATTAGCAAATCCAAGATGCGACCTTTGTGGTTTAGGATATGGTTAAACTGAGCGGCATTGAGTACTGACATGAAGTTACTCATATGTTCGCTCAGTGAGTTATTACCATTGCATTGTAGGGCTGTAGCGTCGCCGTCATTACTTGGAAGCCAACTTATATTAGGCAAATTTTAATCGCCAAACATATAAAATAAATGTATGTTTAATCTGTCCAATATATCATGCAAGTGGTCATAATGAGACAGGTATGTTTCGTCGGTGGATTTCGGGGGAATGTATACAGCGCATATTACACATTTGCTGTCCCTGTTACTACCCGGAAGTTGTATAAGAACCTGTTCAATGTGAGATGTAGCTGGCGGATCTAGCGGTATGAGGGTAGATCGTAAGTCTTTAAGCACCGCCACGAGAACCCCGCCACCTTCCTTTTTGTTGGTCGCAATACGGTCCCGATCACATCTATAAACTATGTAGCGGTTGTCTATAAACTCATCATCAAGAATCTGAGGAGTGAGCCATGTTTCTGTCAAGATTATAATATCATAACAGTTTGATAGTATATTCATGTACAGGATGTTGAGTTTGGTCCGAATACCCTTACAATTTTGATAATAAATAGTCAGTTCATCATTGGTAGTAGAGTGAGGTTTAAAAGAATATATTTCGAATAGTTTATAAAGCTCAAACTCGTAGACTAGTATTTTAACCAAGTAGCTAAAGTTTAGATTGGAGTTAGTATAAATAAAGATTAATATGACATTATGCAATGACCACAGATACGCCCACAAAGTAATCCGCATACAAAAGCGATTTAAAGAATTCAAAAAATATTTTGGGGGCTGCAAGAAGTAAATTGAACTGTAGAATTCATCAGTACATATACAAAACAAAAGCGAAACAATAACAACAATTATGACTTTACAAGTAGACATAAAAAACACAAAATTTTCATTAGAATATTCATAAAAGTGGGCGTTGAAGTAATTAAATAACATGTTTGGAGGCACCTGGCTTAATTTTAAGAATATCCTGATGGGATCGTATGGCGATTGCTGATTTCCCGTCAGCCTCCCGTATGAGAATTGTAGCATGTTTAACCCACACGACGTGACGTTTCTTATTTTTGCTGGCAGATTCTCGGCAGGCGCGAAACAACTGCTTGTTCTTTAGTGTCAGGTGTTCGTTAATGTAAATCGGCTGCGGCGCGCCGGATATTCCAAGTTGATCCGTTTTTAAACCCTTTGCCAGTCGAAATGCACTCAGGATATTATCTCTTAGTACTCGGGAACCAAGTTTTACAACAATATTTTTCGGTTTACTATTTTGACTCTGTGCATGCGGTACACGATGAATGGCAATGATGTCTTTCTGACTCAACGAGCAATTTGTTTTTGCACAAATAGTTTCCATAAGCGTAATCAAATTCTCAGAGCGCCTTTCGGGGATGTTACATAGCTCTAAGTTACATTGACGAGCCTGTTGTTCCAGTGTATCGATTTCACCTCCAGCTTAATTATTGTGTCATTCAGAACTTCTGTAGACTGTTCACCAAACGAGTTCACCTGTTTTTTCAATTCGTCTTGCTGGTCCGATGCAAACTGAAGAGATTTCTGTAGGGACACGACATCTTGCTTCAGACTGTCTTGCCTTTCATCTAGCGCGGTCACGTGCAATTTCAATTTTACGTGCTCAGACCTCAGAGAATTCAACTCACTTTTTATATCAGTAGTAACTTGAGTAACTGTGGCCAGATCGGTTTTAATGAACACAATATCATTAGCGATTTTCGACATAGCGCCGTCGAAATAACTGCGTAACTCGTCTAGTCTCTTGTCCATAACCTGAGTGAGATCACAAATAGCGGTTGCCACTTCACATTCCGATTCTTTTCTCTTCACATTGCTTTGCCTAGTATTGCCATTTTTCTTTCTCTTATTACTCTCCAAGCTAGTCATATTAGGGGATGAAGCAGATGAGGTAGGAGATCTCGACATTCTGATCAATAAATCTCAGTGGATGCACTATTAAAACAATTGACAAGTGGCGTTTGTTTACACGTTGCGCCGATAGTGGTCTAATATTTCGCGGGGCGAATTAGTTATCGTCCTCTCAGAGGCAGCGTTAAATACACTGCACCGTCTACGACAACAACTCTTTGTCGCGAGCGCTTGCATGCGTCACTGAGCGTAGGCGCACGCCAAAATGTTACCTATGCGCGCTGCGTAACCGTGAAAGTAGCATACACTGCGCGCAAAATGACTTGTCATTCGCTCACCGTTTGACCAGCGGAGATTCAAATTTTTTACACTTAACTTCAATAATTGGTCCAGTTAAACACTGTTTAGCACTTCTTCACATGAATTACACGTTATATTAGAATTATAGATGATAATTGCATCACTTGGAGCAGTTTCTATTTAAAATCAAGTCCAAATTCACTTAACTTTTGAATTTAACAATAGAGCAAAATTTCACGTAATCTTAACCGTTCGGCCGTTAGGGCAAAAGATTATTTAAACCACAGACTGACGAGGGAGTCTTTCGGATCTGGGAGGAACTTTTATCCGAATAGCAATGTATGTGGGATACTTCCATCAAGGGCCGACACATCCACTAATTCTTTCCATCTGTTCGTGAGCGGATGGCCAGGACGTGGCTGGAGATGGATCACTGTGTTGCCTAAATTCTCACAGGACATGGCAATAATTTACTTCAAAAGTAAATTATTTTCCTTCAAGCTTTTTGCTTCGCCTTTATGTCAATGTTCTACATCTAACTGCGAATATGTACAATCTGCACATCATATCTTATGGAAGTTTATTCTTTGGCAGAATGAACGCAATATTATGTTGGATAATATACATGCTGCATCCGAAGAAAGAAACTCCTTGTAGAAACTAGAACAAATTTCCGTGCGTTCAAGCAAGCGTTGCCATACCTATTATTGGAATCAAATATAAACATCTCACAATGTTAGGAACCATTAATATTAATGCTAATTTAAATCCGTGGTGCTAGGCAACTGGGCTTACTTATCACGGTTGTAAACGAACCTTTGTGCCTATTGGCCTTGTTTCTCTGACTCCTGCTTGATATGGGCGGAAGTGAAAATTAAGTTTTTGTTTTCCTACTCTTCCTTAATTCCTTTCTGATTAATTTTGCTGCGGGATCCAAGGCAGTGAAATTCATTCTCCGGGACTTCGTCGAGCTTCATTGCCTCGGCGATTTTCTTGTGGTCACCAATGTTGGGTCTGGCTTTCAGGAGTTGCAGTGGTTTGAAAATAGAGCGGTGGGATTGTCCCAAATTAAAAAATTAAGGATTATTTGGCACTCTTATTATTATTGTATTGTTCAAAGATTAGTGCATGGTATGCTTTCCTTGCATTCATAATTATGTTCAAAAATTCGTCTACTCGACAGCGCAAATACAATATACTGTTTATCAAAATGCAACCGAAGGAGTGTTTCGTGCTGTTAAAACAGAATACGAAATTAGGGTGCGACTCTGCCTGAAGATTCAACTCAATATAAATACTTCGTTGGTAAATTAATATTTTCAAAGGAGCATTTTCAGGAAAGAAAATTAAAGACTAACCATGTTTTTTTTTTAAATTAGATATCAATACTTTAGTTAGTAAACCTACCTCGTATTTTTATACCAAATTATTTTTTTTAATAATATTAGCTTAGAATTAGATAAATAGATGTATTCAGAAACCGTTGACAAAATATTAGAAAGAAGTTAGCAACTTGATTGACTGTGATTGCCAAAACAAAATCTCTCATCCAATCTACAACATAACTAGAAAACAACTGCCGATCAACGAGATATAGGCGAATCTAAAAACAAACGACTGTCCCCCGATTTTACAACCTCCCCATCAAACGGCAAACTTTTAACGAACTAAAATAATAACAAAGGAAATACTGGCAATCGATAAAATGACAACGACTGCACATCGAGGCCGTAAAACAAAGTTCTGATACTTAAAAGTAACATAAAATTGTGCTTTACGATACAACTGCAATGACTTTTATTATATTTGTAACCGTGACGTTTATCGCTGAAGCGAATAGCTAAAGCGCTTGTTCTGAGACAAATTAAGGCTGATAGAGCGCTGCAGCGACAGAGTGGTAAAGGAACTTTAAAAGATTTGCAGAATTACGACCTTCTTGACGTCATGACGGTTTTCATTTTCTGTGGAAGTGTTTAGGAGTTTAATGTGCTGCGTCTAATTTTGCTTTGAGCGGCTTGCTTAGACCTGTGTTCTTTGTAATGAGATCTTAGAGGCAGCACTGCAGTAGGTAGGTATATTGTTTAATATCTATCTACCTTTATGAATGGACAAGCTTTTCAACTGCATATCTTGACATTGGTATTTTATACTTTTGTAGGTACAACAGCTAAGTTCACAGCTTACAGAAAACATACATGTAAAGCAAGCATGGTGCATAGCACGGTTGGCAAGATGTCTTAGACCGAATACTGGTACTGAAATCTATAAATGTATATGCTTCATAATAGTACCTTATGTCATGGTGGCCCAGTGGCTAAGACCTCGCCTCTCATGCTTGAGATTGTGGTTTCAAATGTGGGCAAGTACCAATGTGACTTTTTCAAATTCATATGTACTTTCTAAGTTTATTTTGGACATCAAAGGCAACGGTGAAGGACAACATCGTGAGGAAACCTAGACTTACATTGTGTGTTAGTCTGAAATAGCCAAGTTAGAAGCCTGTGGGGTTCCCAGAGGCACCTTAACTAACTCTGACACCAGGGGTGACCACGTCCTCAAACGAAAAAGAAAGAAAGAATAGAATAGAATAGAATTTATTTCCAAACGTAAGTGTTACATTGTACACCACCACTTAAGACTAGGTATTAATCAAAATAAGTACTAGTAGTAAGTTTACAAAACAAATAAAAATTCCTAAACAAAAAAAATTTTTATAGCAAAACATTTCTTACTAATATACCATGTAAGGAAAAGATAAACCAATTGGCGGTATACAGATAAAAATTCTTTACCTTCCGCGCTAGTCAAAGACTGTGTTACGGCAAGGTAAGGATTCTCGCTCTAGAAAAACCGACTGTAAAAACATTGACATAAGAACAGTTTTCTATTGTTTATAGTCATACAAACGTATACAAAAGATGCGATAACAACTAATGAGCTAGGCGTAAACAAGTAGTACATGCAAAAATATCAGACAACATGACTTATAACAAACCATAAATGTTATTATCAGCCTATAAATGAAATATAATGTTACTTAACAGTAGGAAGGCTACCTTCATATCAAACTCATATTAAAATGATATCATAACAATAGTAGTACATGGAATTTTCAAACAACATACCAATCCCAAAACTAAATCCACACAGTTGTATGAATGTACCATGTACAGCACCCATACAGACACACATGTATGTATATACAACATATATATAAATAAATATAACAAATATATATATAAATTAGGATTAATGTTATAAAATAGATGCGCATGTATATTTTATTTATTTATGAAATAAGAATACATATAATTTACTTGCATATTTGTATAAATTTTTCTGTCCGTTCATAATCTAAACTACTCAGAAACTCATCCAGTACCCTCCCGCAATTATAGCTTGTCATGTCTTTTAAGGTCATTACCTTACTTATGCGATTGTACAGTAACGGGGCCAGGAAGTAAGAAAAACATTGAGCAAAAGAAGTCTTGCATGAAGGAACCTTATAAACTTCATGTGATCTTCTAATGGATTGAATCTCAGGTCTTTGGCAGAAGTGTTGTCTCAGAACAATACTTTTAATGTAAAGTTGACGAATATTGAGGACCCCAAACTCTTCATATAATTTCGACGTAGAGTATCTAAAGGGTTTGTAATTAATAACTTTTAGAATACACCTCTGGGCACGCTCAATTTTTATAAGAGTACTTTTTCGTGCACCACCCAAGGCGGCGATACCGTAAGTAGCGATTGATTGACATAAAGCTAGGTAAACCATTCTGTTAGTCTTTCTGTCCCTCAGATTTCTAATTTTTTTGAAAATAGGTATTAGTTTGCGAATTCTAGATTTAAGATTACTGATATGTGGTTTCCAATTCAAATTTTTATCAATTTCAATACCAAGGTATTTAGTACTACTAGTTGCAGATAAAATATGACAATCGCAATCTCCAATAAGAAGAGAACACTCAGAAGAGTGCGCTCTCAATAGGAAATCAGAAGGGGGCTGTAGATTGTTTTTGTTAAAAAAGTTATATATTTGGTTTTATTTAAATATAAAGTGAGTAAATTGCAGTCAAGCCAATTTATAATTTTTCGAAGTCCATTCTCAGCTGATGTTTTAACTTGTGTCCATGTTGAATGTTGAAATAAAATCACCGTATCGTCAGTAAATGTAATTACTTTTGATCCAGGTATTTCAGTATCGCATAAATTGTTAACGTAAATTAGGAACAAGGTAGGCCCAAGCACAGATCCTTGAGGCACTCCAAAATCTATTTTTAATTTTGAGCTAGTAATGTCTCCGATTTTTAATGTTTGTGTCCTGTTACTAAGATAATCTTTAAAAAGTTCCAGTGGCATCCCCCTGATGCCTATATACTCTAATTTACGAATCAGTAAAGAAATTGAGACAGTATCAAAAGCCTTGGCTAAATCCAAAAATACTCCTATGCATTTCTTTTTGCAATCAAGATTCTCAGTTATATTGGTAACCAAATTCTCCACAGCATCCACAGTTGATTTGCTTTTTCTAAAACCATATTGATTTTTGGACAAAATATTATTTTTCTCTAAATAATTTACTAGTCTGTGGTTCATTACTTTTTCTAAAATTTTGGCCAAAGTAGGTAGTAGTGAAATCGGGCGATAGTTAGTGATACTGTCTTTTTCCCCTGACTTGAATATAGGCACAACAATGGAGTCCTTCAGTGCGTTTGGGAACCTGCCAGAAGACAAACACAAATTTAGTAAATACGTTAGTGGTGTTATTAGTATATTAATATATTTTTTTATAAATAGTGATGATATGCCATCCCAACCATTTGTATTAGTATTTTTTAATGACATTACTATTTTGTGTACCTCTAGTTCATCTGTTTCCAAAAGCATGAATGAGTTCAATGGAGTGTGATTGTACTTAAAATCTTTGACTATATCATCTTCAGTTACTTTTAATTTCTGTAAAATGCTGTTTAAGAGTTTAGCACCTACATTAACAAAAAAATTATTAGCATAATTAATTGATTCCTGCGGTGTCGACTTAATATTTAACAACTCATATGGTATTTTAGATTTATCCAACACATCCAAATTACATACACGTTTTATAACGTTCCAAGTCTTTTTTATGTAATTTTTACTATCATATAAGTTACGTTTATCGTGTTCATTTTTTAGTTTATGTAGAATATTGTTGCAATGATTACGATAACGTTTATACCTATAAACGTTATCGTAATCATTGCAACAATATTCTACATAACCTAAAAACTACCTAGTTTTTAGGTCTATGTCATTTGGTGATTTTAGGTGTCTTTTATGTAATGTGTCTCTAAATCTCATACAACGTAATAATCCGGGTATTATCCATTTTTGTCGAGTTTGTTGTCTGTTTGGAATTGCAGTTATTTGCGTGCTAGTAGAAGTAGTACCTTAGTAACAGTATCCCTAAATTGCCCTTTATTTTATCAGTTAAGCTGTATACATGATCCCAGCGCGGCCACCTGTCAAGTGTGACATTTTTCATTCAACAAATTTTTCCTTGCACTGCATTTTCTCTCACCTACGGGTACGCGTAAAAGCCAGGAAAAAGCTAATAACTACCACCGAAACAACAATGCGAATATTACTAGTAGAGCTAGCATTTTTGCCGTAACTTGCCGTAACGGCAAGGACACGGAAAATAGGCACTGGAACTCCGAAATAAAACAATGTATCCTAGTCGTGTTTGGGCTTATTGTAATCGTCATGAGATGTACTTTGGCTATGAATGTTTTTGTACGTTTTTACGCGATTACGCCGCCAATTATGAACCGATGTTCATTACTTTTTTTATTTGAAAACTGGTGCTTCTCATGTGTTGCCATTTATTTTTTTTCAAGATCTGACGAGTGTTTTTTAAGTTGTCCTTAATAATGCGTCTTTTCATGGTAATTTGTGCTTCCATAACTAAAAAAAGAAAAATACAATAAAAAAAATCAAAAAAATTAAACCAACCGCCAAAATAAAATCCTACAAAGCGAAAAATTACTTTATTTCTCGAAGTCGATGCCGAAAAACAATAAGTACCAAAGACAGCGGCTTCGGAAAAGAAAGTTATGGTTGTTTGATCTTTTACACAATCCATCTATCGCTTCTTGCATTCACATTCGTACTAGATTTTTTATCTGACGGCAGCCGATTTCCAAACAACTCAGAGACATGGGATTGCCTGACATTTATGCCACTGTGGCTGGAGATTCCGATCCAAGCAGGCCAGAAAGCCTATCAAACACATGCGGTTTATTTTCAAAAATACTATTTATTCTAAAATCAGAGATATATAACTATACTTACATACAAAACATCTTTGTATCTTGTAAAATGTCCCTAATCTCAGTTGAATTGAATCACTGTTTGAGGAAGCACAGGCCTCCTCTAACAGTTACTACTGGGGTCTGTTTGAGCTACTCATGTCCACCTTGGGCCAGCGGTCGTTTTTATTTCATCGTCCCGTATCAGACGCTGTCTTCCATGCCTTCTTTTCCCTTCTCTTGGGTACCAGTCTGTCACTGCCTTACTCCATTTCCCATTATTGTAGCGCATCGTATGGCCGGATAAAGCCAACCAATATAACTTTTGTGACACCAGTCAAATCGTTTCTTTCAAACAATACTTAATCAAGATTAAAAGCAAAACAATACGACACTAAAATAAATCAAGACGTCAAGTCAGTCCGGGTTAAAAGTTAACTTGACGATGAACCCAAACGAGACTAGGTACTGGTAGTAAAATCTATTTTCTCTAGATACAAAGACCGGTCGTCTGCCCGAAAGAATAAAATGCCCACGGTGTGTTAGACGAAGCTTAAGGCTAAGCTTAGATGAATAAGCTGAATTTAATTTTTTAAATTGCTGGGGATTTTCTTAATAGTCTTTTTTTTGTTATTTTTTGCCCAATTTTGTTATGGCCATTATAAGGTCATGTGCAGTTATGTGTAAGCTGAAAATGTCAATTGTGTGCTGTGTGTGAGTTATGGCACAAAGTACATAAGCGGCGGCGCTCTCTATTTTGTGGTTATGGTCACTATTATGTCATGCCAATTTAATCCTGCTTAGGTATTGGATCTTTTTTGGTCATTGCATTTTGCTTTTGTTTAACTTGATTTGATAGAACAAGAAAATTATTTGACCATGTAATGCCCAATCCACTTTACCTTGCTAATATAAAACGAGTTACTCCATTATCCGATATCTATTTGGCCCACCTACGAATTATCTTAATCCCTTACAACTTGCCCTTAAGTTAACCCATACAAGATGCCCGGGGTACATTCGTACCTCCAATCAAAATAATAGCAGCACCTAAGGATCCGTCGAGCTAGCCATTCCATTCGGTCCTGTCCCGTTCATTCGTTCAATCGGTCCCATTCGGCGGATAATTTGAAATGCTGACTCGTTCCCTTGTTTGTTTTCTATTCATTCTATTTATGGAATTTTCGTACGTTGCTTGATTGAATAAAATGAAATTTTTGTTGGTTCACTATGACTGGATATTTTATTGTAATCGGTTTCATTGATGATAGCTTTTCTATGGATAGAATGTAGTGACCAGCTTGTGGATATTATCTTTTCAAAGATTTTTATTTGAGATTTGTTATTTTGATAAAAATTGGAAAGTCTAAGATCGGAAGATCAACAATGTATGGTTTTGTACACGTAAGAGTCAGGATATACGACAAAATAGATGAAAGAATTTCAGTAACTTAGCTTAACTCAACTTTATAATACTACAACTGGGGTAAACTCAAGTAAACAAAGACTTATCCTCGATTTACATAATTTTACGGACCTCATAGAGGTGGTTTATGGCAATTATTTTAATTTATGAAACATATTCTGCAAGTTTCGCCTTATGTTGTGTTTTAAGGGGTAATAAAGGAGAATAATAAACACAGGGAGTCTGGTAGTTACGTTACATTACGTTTCATTGTTTCACAAATCATTTGCTTTTCCTAGTTCCTGAAATTGAAAACTGCTATTTAGTTTGTAACAATTTAGAGCTAGTTTTTAGGGAGATTTTTAATTTAAATAAAATCTTAACCAGATTGAAATTAAATAAAAAACTCGGTTTGCGAAACAAAATGTATTGAATGAATGATTGAATGATTTCTTTATTTGCTAGAATATAGTTTAAAATATTGCAAGATTATCTAAATTTAAGTTCTAATACGTGCCAAATATTAAAATTCTCAGCTCCGGTAGCGTTTAATAATATTAAAGTAGATGAAATACCTACCAGCATCCATTGTCATAACGCGTTCTAAGATTTCCATCACGGAATTCTCCAATAAATCTTGTGTCGTAATTTATCTTCCTTCGAGTCACCAAATAGGGTGGGAGTGTAGGCTATGCGGCTACATTGTTACGTATGAAATGCTGTGACCGCGATAATGAGCAGGCCTGTCTTATCGAAAATGGACTACTAGCAATAAGAAAGCGTAGACTGTTTTTTATACTTACAGTTTTCTGAATAAACCGTTATGTTATTAATTCGCATAAAGCAGGACGCTGAACACACATAATATATCCATATACCTATGACTTTGCCCACGGAGTAATTAGAAACAATAGAACGCTCCCATCGACGTAGCGTGACGTAGTTTATGATTCGTTTTCGTTCACACATCTTCGTCATACACGCATGCCGTATATTAATGAGAACTTAAACACCTAACTTTGACAAATAAGGTATGTCATTGATCAGTCTGTTGCTGGCAATGAACTGCCCCTTATTACATAAAAAGTGAAATAAAGGGTTTGACACCCTTATCTACAACACAGGGTAATACACAAGTAAAATAGATCTTGATTTGAGAAAAACACAGATTAAACAATGTAGATACTCTCATTTTCATACCCATAGCCTTTCTTCTAAGTCCTTCGCTATCAAAAAATTTCTCAGAACACAAAACGGTTCAGCCTCAAGAGTTAATAATTGGGTATGTGCTTGTCTTCGACTACTAACCCTCTGTCCTGGCTTGCTCTAACAATTTATGTGACCAATTCGTTTCCTAGAATAACACGACGCATTTCTTGAAACTTGTTAAAACCGTGCACTTGTTATCGGCAAATTTATTTTTAACAGGTTATGTAATATGATTACCGGAAAGAGGCGAAGTAATTAGGTTCCGAGAACTGCCTACAACTATAAATCTGCCCTGTTCTTATGATGGAATCAGTCTCCAGTCTAACCAAATTTAATATCGGTATTTTACATACCCGATTACTCATCTAATCTCCCCATCTCAGTAACTGAGTAACAACGATACCCCTTGGCAAGACTGGTGTAAGATTTTATGGTTTTGACTACTGTAGGTATTGTGAAACAAGGGCCCGACTATCAAAGATCTTTAAATGACATCGGGGACCAGCGGTTTGACGAGTTTGCCGAGGCGCGCAGGAGTTTTCATATGCATCTAATGAATAGTCACACATCACCTATCCACTGACCCCGACACGTGTTACCTTGAAGGTTGAGAACAAAGACCCCTGGCACCTGCTATTACTCAGCCATGAATTTAAAATTTTGGCACGAACTATGTATCAGAATAGCACCTGCCGTAGAAATGTTTTAGCCAGTCCGGAACATTAATTTTTTTGGGGTGCGTAACTGCGTAGTCATCCAATGACGTCTCCCGCTCTAGAAGCTCCCGCTCCCGAAGCGAGAGGGCATATTAGACGTTTACTGACTAAAACCCACCCGTGATCAAATTCAGTTGCTTGAGCCAGAGCCGCGGTACCTCTTTCAAATTTATTTGCGACCCAGACAGGCATCGGCCCTAGCAGACCCCGTCAGATCCAGTCCGGACCTGAAGCTAACTCAGGTCAGGTCGCATATTGTAAGTAGTGGATAATGCACCATAAATATATGACAGTACAGATACTGCCCACCAATCAGAAATGAGAATAATAGTACCTACCTGCCGCGCCGCCCAGGATTACGTGCTATCTAGCTGTCTGAATAGCAGGTAATTTGTGCGTTGTATATAATTGGACACAGTAATTACTGGTATCAGCTGACACATCAGATAAACGCGTTTAATTATGTTGGAGACGCTATCAGATTTTGATAACGTGTTTTAGCTGTGACCTGTGCCCTATATTTTCGTGAATTGTTTTGTACAACAGAATTTATTCCAAAATTATATTTTTCATACTTCTCAGGTTTATAACCCTCCCAAGTAACACAAGAAGCATTTTAACAAACGAATAGTAAACTTATGTAGAACTTAAGGTCCGTATAAACTCTTATATAAGCTCACCGAACATCTTGATGCTTTATACTGGCATTTTTAAACCATTATGATGCTTTACACTGTATAACGTTTGGATAGTGGCATATAAAAATGTTTTTGTAAAGCCTTTAGTTTTAGTGCAGCAAACCACAACGCAGCTGTACAGCTTTCAGCTGCTTTAAGTGCATTTGGATTTACAATAGCATTTTTAAGTAGTAAATAAATGTTTAATGCTGTTTAACAGCATATACATGAACCATTATAATGCCTCGTAAATCCGCTATACAGCTTTCAGCTGTTTTTAGTGCCTTAAGGTCTACAATAGCATTTTTAATTAGTAAGATAATGTCTAATGCTGCTTAATAGCATAAACTTGTACCATTATAATGCACCGTAAATCCGTTATACAGCTTTGAGCTATTTTTGGTGCCATTTGTTGTATAATAGCACTTTTAAGTGGTTAGTAAAAGCCTAGACCTGCTGAACAGCATAAACGTGAATCAATTTAAAGCATGCGTTTTTAAAGATTAACTGAGTTCTGTTGTATAGCTAACAGCACTTTAATCAAATACAAGTGAGTTATTGTAATGCGTAAAGCTGTATATAGGTTCATTTTACTATATTCGTAAAACCATTTGAGGTAATTTTGAGGCAAATCACAATATTCGCTATAAACATGTTTTTTTTTGTTGACGGCAGCATAATTATTTTAATAAACCACGCACAGGCATATGAAGATCATGCGTTCAGAAAGCTATTTTGTCAACAGACTCTTGGCAAACGGATACAAGTTGTACAAAAATTCTGAAATTGTTTTTTTTGTTTTGCTCAAGGATCCCCAAAATTGCGTTCAAGTAATAGCACTATTTCAGTCTACATCAATTCTACTGGTATACTGGTGAACCCATTTAGAACTACTTTATAGACAATAGCACTAGAGTGGTTCATCAAAAGTCTTCTATCTGCCCTCTGGCTTAATAATTGTTCACGTGTGAGAATTTATACTGCTGGCGGCATTAATTTGCCTTTTTAAAGGCTCACTGGGCTGCTACAGACCGACACCATTTTTTAAATATTTTATAACCAAAAAGTATTATCATTCGGACCTATTTATAAAAGCAATAGGCCTATATAGTGATAATATAACTTAATTTAATACTGTCCAACCAATACTATTATGTTAATTATGCAAAATTCGTTCTACACTAAAAATACACAATTTTTTTGGTTATTTTACGCATATATTTATATAATTTTTTTTAACAAAACCACATAATATCGAGGGCCCGTGAAAATTTTCAATGAAACTTATATAGACATTTACAGTAAACTACATTGCGCAGTAATACTTGAAGGCATGACATAACAAAAGAGTCAAAAACTTAAACAGTATTATATATTTTGTTTTGATGCAAACAAATATGGAGTCATTCCCTCAGTTTTGACCCTCTTCATCCATATTATATTGCGAGACAAAGTAGTTAAATTACAACGATAATTGTATTATAACATTTGTACCGTGGTATTAGAGATGTTTTTGCAATGATGTAGGGTTTAATTAAGTTCTAACTGTGAACACTTAAATAGCTCCAATAATTCTTTTACTACATTCTAATGCTAGTCTAATGCTTTTGTAATGCAATTAACACCTTCATTATCAATAATATTGCTAGTATAATGCTTCTGTAATGCGATTGGCAACTTTATTGACCATAATATAGCTTCTTTAATGCGATAGGCAACTTCATTGACCACAATAATGCTAATATAATGCGCCTGTAATGCAATTAAACAACTCTTGTGAACCTATTTAGGATCTAAAGCCGTATAATTTGTGCCCAAATAAGCATTACAGTAGCCGTATAATCGTTTGTAATGCTACTAAAGAACTAACTCAAAATGCGAAAACGATACAGAAATGCTGTAAGTCGGCCGTTATACTGCTTTGATGTGTTACTTGGGCTGTACCTAAGAAACATGGACAGTATAATTCAGTTGCATCCGAATGGGAACCGATTCCAATATAGTTGGAAGAATTCTTGACAGAGCACAGGAGGAACAGCCAATACCATGATGGGAAGATTGGTTAATCAAAGCGTAACGCACTTAATATTACAATCATAAGGATTTTGAAAGAATTTCCCAATACATTGCCTTATACAATGTATTTGCAAAATTCGTCAGCTGAATAACGTAAATGACGCAACGAATGTGTAGTTTAGTTTCGACGGGCTGTTTTCGCAACTCCACGACCAGCTCGTATTTTGCGTACAGGCGAAACGAATGTTGTAAAAATATCAAAATTCAGTTTAAAAACTGAGTGTGTTGTCCAATTACCCACTGATTGACCAACTTCTGTTTTAATACAAAGTACCTACTTATATAATGTAGTTTTAATTTTCTATAACAGTGTACTAACTTGAATTGAAAGAAAATTCATCTCAAAAATATATGTCAAAATATATATCTCAAAATATATGTTACTAAAAGAAAACAGGGATAGAGAATACTACATGATTACAGGGGGGTGACTATAAACTCTTAGAGTAAGGTTATTTTGAGATCGAGTAAGTGACAGATGTATACAAGTCATATACATCTGTCCCTTACACACACTCAAAATAACCTTTCTCTAAGAGCTTATGGTCACCCCCCTGGAGTCTTAATGTTTCTTGGCTACATGCTATGGTAGCAATATGACTCTTTTCCTGTAAACACAAAACATAAGACATACCTAAGATACAATAAAAGTTAACTATAGCGTATCAACATCAGATACAAAACGTTTAACATAAAGCTACATAAGAGGGAGGTTGTACCCTCATTATGAACGAAGATTGAATGATAGGGCTGTCTCACTTGTCAATATTCGTGAAGTTTTTGTATTGCTACGTATTCGTTGTTTATGATATGCAAACAATTTTTTTTGCTTGACAATTCTTTATTAGCTAGGATTCCGTTACTTTTATAGACGTTTTTGGTGTTAGATAGCTGTAAATGAATCAAAAATAATTTCAACCGCCATTTTATTTTATTTTTAACAAAAACTTTTAACACATTATTGCCCATAACTTGTCTGTAATTAAAACCAATACACAGTACTTCCGTCGAGCTTCCAGTCCAAAATATCGCCCGCATAACAATAAATTTATCTATTAAACCCAAAACATTAACTATAATACACAAAGCGACATCCGACAACCCTAACAAAGGGTTATAAATACAGGTATTTAAATTCGGCCATTCATTTCATCGCTCATCCCGCTGTACAAAGCGCTTCATTATTCAATACGAAATCACTTTCGTTGAACGAACGAACGAATGATCACAATGTTTATCGATGGAAAAATACGGTCGCGTTTCGAGGGTTTGAACGAATGTTATGACGTCATCTGAAACCCTTCTATTTATAAAAAATATAAAGTATTTTCAATTTTGGAATAAAAACTGAAATCGTCGATAACAGTTTGAGATGGATTGTTTTTATGATTTCAATGCTCTTCCGTTCTGTTTCATAAAATAAACTTAAAATATTTATTTATTTTATAATTCAGCACTAACGTCTTGTTGTTCAGCCTAGGTCTTTCTTTTTTAGGGTTCCGTACCCAAAGGGTAAAAACGGGACCCTATTACTGAGACTTCGCGGTCCGTCTGTCTGTCTGTCTGTCTGTCTGTCTCCAGGCTGTATCTCATGAACCGTGATAGCTACACAGTTGAAATTTTCACAGATGATGTATTTCTGTTGCCGCTATAACAACAAATACTAAAAACAGAATAAAATAAATATATAAGTAGGGCTCCCATACAACAAACGTGTTTTGTTTGCCGTTTTTTGCGATAATGGTACGGAACCCTTCGTGGGCGAGTCCGACTCGCACTTGGCCGGTTTTTTTAAACTTAACAAATAAAACGAAGTAAGTACTTATCAATTAATATCTAACACATAGTACTTAGTATTTGGTATTTATTACGGACCAAATTTTCTATCTATAATTATAAATGCGAATGTTTGGTTGGATGGATGAATGGATGTTTGATACTCAATCACGCCAGAACGGCTGAACAGATTTGAATGATTGCCACAGAGATAGATTATAGTTTGGAATAGCACATAATATACTTTTTATCTCGATAAACTAGGTATAATGATCCCTTGGGATAATAAAACACTTTTCAAGCGGGTGAAGTGAAACCGCGGGTGGAAGCTAGTCTTTTATAATATTTAAACCTATCGACTGCCGTTAATGCCGACATATGGGTATGTAGGTAAAATCATGTTTTTCCGTACGGAACAACCAAACATAATCTACATACATTGTTAGCAGTCTTTACATAAGACTATAGATAATCAACAAGTTTCAATCATCTTTCAATAATTTCCCTTAAATTTTCTCAACAACGAACAAAGGAAGAACAATCAAAGATTCCTCACTCCCATTTTAAATCAACTAGTAAATAAAAAACGAAAGTGCACAAGAATAAAACACCTGCAAACCATTTCCTGAGTGCAGTTCAATTGATTTAGATACCCCAAGAAATATGCCAAGGAATATCGTTGAAAAGACACTTCATTTTCTTGGCTATGAAATTCAATTGTTTAGAAAAGAGGCTGCGATAGTCTGTGGCACAATAGAGCGCGCCATGAATGCATTCTAATGAAATAAAGAAACGTTTTGTCCCGAGTTGCATTGAGTCGAGACCTAAATACTGGTGAATGGGTCTATGCAAGCTATTCACTGCACTATCTGTTGATATCGCAGATTTTTTGCATCGTGTGAATGGGAAGTTTTGCGTAGGTAGATAAAGGTAGAGTCGGCTTTGTTTTTCTTTAACTGGATTTTGTTAGAAGACCTAATTATTGGGCATTTTTATCGTGGAGAAATGCTCATGCATACTGCGCTACCACGGGGCGATATCGCAGTTATGTGGGCCTCCAACCCACTAAAGCTTTACGGTGTTCTCCTGTGCCACTTATGGTGGGAACACGGGCACGCGTTAGCACTCTTCCGTGAACCCGCCACGGCTGCCCATCACCGGACCCTCCTCTGGGGAGTACCCCCGTCACCGCCGCACCAGAGCACATTGCACGCCGTGATCAAACCAGCACATGGGTGCCAGATAACCCCTTTATGGCCCTCTTGGTCGTCAGTAACCTGTGATGGGTCAGGTCATTGCCTCCTACCTACCACTTTACAGCTGCAGAGGATAGCGAGGGCGGCCAATGCTATACCGATACCCCTCCTCCTCTGAGGCCCCACTGCGTCCGCCATCAGGCCGCAGAAGGTAGGGAGAGCGGCGCACCACAATACCGACACTCCTCTCCCGCCGCGGCCCCCAACTGTCAGCCGTGATGCCTCCTAAACGATATCGCGGCCCTCCTTAGTTGCGGTGTCACCCAAGCGGAACCGCAAGTTCCTTGTTGGTCGCTAGTCGGCTTATCGGCAAAAGCCCTGACAAGCGGCCCTCCTCCTTGGGTTCGTTTTCGCATCACCGTGGGTGAACAAGCCACGGTTATTGGGTCCTCCCGCCTCAACAATGTGGGTACCCACTGGGGGAGAGCAGGGGCCTACCTGGATTCGCAATCGATTGAGTGCTTTCCAAATAGGCCACTGCAGTTCACGTCCTTGAGGCAGGTGTTCCCAGCGTTTCAAAAAGTCGGAAAGTGGTAAGTAGGCAATTCTTCCCACAGCTTGCATCTCCTGTAGGTAGTAGGTATCGAACCTGAGTAGTGAGTATTGCCATCTTATAATCTAATAAGATCAGTTTTGAAGGGTGTTCAAGACCTCTTACAAATATGTATGCAATAAAGAACCTTCAAACTTTCCTGCCTAATCCTATTTAAAACATTGACAGTAGATACCCAAACAAACTTCATAAAAACAGTATTTTATTCAGAAAGCAATATAAACTTTACTTTTTAACTCCGACTTGCCTGACCAACTCCGAGAGGTACTTATTTGAAAAATGAAATTTCATTTCAGTTCTTCTGCGTTGATGTCGAAGTGACTTTTTATTATTAAATAAGCGAACTCGGCGAGAACTCTCTCGAAGTCACGATGACATTCTCTTATTTTGCTTTCTTTAAAAATCAGTGTGGTGTCACCATCTATCGTATTATGTCATAAACCAATCATCATCATCATTATCTGCCTTTTTATGTGCCCAGTGTTGGAAAACCATCATAAACCAATAATCGAATACATTTGTAAACGCATTTGAAATGTCGCAGGCGATCGAGGGCCGAACTATCTCGCTTCTTTCCTACATTCCTTTCTGCCTTCAATATGTATGCCTTTACCACGGACGTTCCATGACCGTGAAAGGACGTTCTTATCTCACCGCCAGCTCTTCATGCCACTTAGCTGAAGACTGATGCATAATCCAATTAGTTGGATTACAGAGAATTATATAAAACTTTAATTTTACAGCCTATTGCCCGCTTCGCGAAACTATAAACTGTAAAAAGTGTCGTGTTAACATTAATGACCAGAAAGTCGTCAGCTACCATTTTGGAGTTTATCACCAGCTCACCAGTCTTCGCACCACGAGAGTTGGCTTCGACCTGCAGGTAAGGCGTACTATTTCCTCATTCCCATTACCCATACTACTGATCGCCCGGTTTTGAATCCGTATATAATAGCCCGCCTTTTTCAATGTCATATTACGCGTACGCATTCAACCCGAATCTCTACAAAGTTAGAGTGAACAGGCTGCTTCTGGGTAAGCTCTCTCCATCGTCGTCTCTGTCTCTGTCACCTCTGACCTAGAAAAGAGTCAAGACCAAACTTATACCAAATAAAATGTCCAATTGCCCTTACTCCAAAATGTATAAAAGGCTCAAAGTTTAACGAGGTTTTTCAAACCGCTGAAATACATGGATAAATAAGAACCTATCTGCTCCTTTACATTTTGAAGTGTTTATGCCACACTCAGAGACGTTAACGGTTACAGCTCTCCTTAGTATAGATTTTTAGTACAATATCTATACTAAGGAGCACCTTAAGTAACCGTTAAATGTCTCTGAGTGCGGCAGTTAGTGAAATTTTAGTCTATAAACTGTACTATGTATATCGAATACCGGTAACGTCACCCGCCTAGAAACTGCACAGGGCCAATATATAAAAGAGTTGTGATTGTAGATAATAGATCTGTTTTAGAGCATAATGTAGGGCATCTATAGTTTTCGTTCTCCGTCTTATGTGTTTGTGTAATTATTCTTAGTTTTAATATGCTCCTTTCCATTGCCTTCTGACATGCCACAAGTTTGGAATTTAAAGTCAAAGTCAAATATATTTATTTCAACTAGGCCAAAGCGGCACTTTTGAACGTCAAACAAAAATTAAAAATTACGTGTTATAAAAATTCATTCCACCGTGCGTGTATTATATGCCCATGTCTGGCACCCATATGTTGTAGCGTTACGTATAGTTCAAATGAACTATACGTAAGCCTCCTTAATAAAAGTAAAGGTAACTATAAATTAAAATAAATTAAAAGGATATTGAGTATAAAACTATGGGCCGGCTTCGCACGACGTGGACAGGTTTTTCATAGCAGACAGGAAGGCTGGGCAGCTGGACGGGCAGGCTAGGCAGCTGGACGGACACGAAGGCGTGGAATGCCCGAGGTAGGCAGATGAGCACGCAGATGGTCAAGGCTTGAACCAATTGTCAGGATAACAGGCAGGTAGCAGTAGCAGTAGCACTGGTGCAGGAACAGGCAGCTAGGAGTGTGGAGGTCAGGCTGTGGCTTAATATGCTGATCAATCAAGCCCTTTTGAAATGAAGCGGTGACCGTCGAAGTTAAAGAACCAGTAACACACTCAATAAATAATATTTATTGCATTTAACAGAATTGGTAGATTCACAGGCCTTATATATAATAGTTTTAAAGAGAAATTTTAGAAACAATTGTATACTTCATAGTATCAAACAGAAAAATGGACTACTAGCGTTCAGTCCAGATTCAAGACTGCCAAGCCCTCGGCCTTTCCGTCTTTTATATCCACCGCTTGACAGAATCAGAATCAGAATTTAAGTTAGTGACATCTTGTTGTCATAAAAAAAAGTGCAACCTGCCAGTATTCAAAACAGCCAGTAATATTCAATCCAAAACCTTTTCGATGAATTCTGAGAGCGTGTAAATTAATTTTCAATTTATAAAATACAATATTTGAGCTAACCATATTGATAAAAAGAATTTAAATTATATAAATCAAAAGTAATCTTCATAGACTAAGCTAGTAAAAAAATTTAAAAGGAAAAGTATTGACAGCTTGACAACCTGACGTAGGTGTCATAACATTGAAAAATATGATTATTTTATAAGAAAACGAATCGTTTTAGACCGATTCGCAGAATAACAATGTAAACGTATAAAGGATGCGAAGTATAAGTATATGATGTAAAATGTATTGGCATGGAATAATATGAAGTAAGTATTAAGAGACCTAAGTGTGAATTAGGTGAGAACACCAGCTCACTCAGTGAAATAACTAAAATATGTGGTTTAAAATAGCGAAATACCACATTTCCCCAACAACCCCGGAAAATTTTCAACTCCATTGAAAATTTTGAAGGTTAAAATAAGTCCTTGCTCCAACACACAACATCTTTCATACTTTCGTCAAACACTCTCATTCATTCACACGTAGGGGATATGGTTCACATTCAATGACGCATACTCCAACAAAGAAATATTTATATTGTAATTACGAAGGCTTTTTTTTTAATTAGGTGTCGTAACCCGCACCTGTTTGAAAACCCAATTTAGAAGAGAGCATTAGGGCTTATTTAACGAGTTGCTTATCCGCTCAAGAGCATTAGGGCTTATTTAACGAGTTGCTTATCCGCTCGAAAAGTTTAAAGTTTAAGAAAAACCCCAAGTTTAAGAGACACTCGAGTTTAAGAGAGCCCAAGAGGAACTTGAGTTTAAGAGAGCTCAAGAGTAACTTGAGTTTAAGAGAGCTCAAGAGTAACTTGAGTTTAAGAGAGCTCAAGAGTAACTTGAGTTTAAGAGAGCTCAAGAGTAACTTGAGTTGAAGGTTTAGAGGGTTTTAAGAATACCTCTAAGAAAAGATAATGCATTAGGGGCTTATTTAATGAGTTGCTACCGCTCAAAAAAAAGGAATAATGCATTATAGCCAAATGAGGGTGAGGGTGAGGGTTAATGAGTGCTAAAGGCGACTCAAGAGAGTAGAGTTGAGGTCAAGAGTTACAGAAAACTCAAGTTTAAGAGGACTTTAAGAGGTGAGTGTAGGGTAGTGAAGTATTAGAGAGTTATGTGTTATGGAACGTTATGGTAACGACTATAGGATATTCTCCTACAGTACGTCGTAGAGTAAACCAAACCCCAGCTTGTGAGTGACCACGAATGGTTTTAAAAACACTTCCAAGTGAAGAATGGGTGCCAATTACCAGAGGGTAAAAGGGATGTGTGTGGGGTGTAGTGTAAGTAGGTATGAATATGTGTTGAGTAGAAGAAAGAAGAAGAAGAGAAAAAGTGAATAAGGTAAATAAATAAATAAATGAATATGAGTAGACTAAGCCAAATAAGAGTCCAAAAGAAAGTACCAGTGGTAGTTTTTTTAGAATTTTGAAAAAGATAACGCTGATTTCACGTTGGGCGCCAAACTGTAGCGTTACGTATAGTTCTGATGAACTATACGTAAGCCACGTTAATAAAATTAAAGGTAATTATAAATTAAAACTAATAAAAGGATATACCTAAATAACAAATTAAGGTCCGGCTTCGCACGTCGTGTCAAGCCGGATCTTTCTAGCTGCCCACGTCGTGCGAAGCCGGACCTTAATTTGTTATTTATATCCTTTTATTAGTTTTAATTTATAATTACCTTTAATTTTATTAACGTGGCTTACGTATAGTTCATCAGAACTATACGTAACGCTACAATGTCAGAGTAGATAGAATACAGCTATATAAAACGATCTTCTTTAGGTGATTCGCCTTTCATTATGCTCTAAAACAGAAGTGGCGCTGGACAGGACATTTAACAAGATACAAAGATGGCATTTGAGACAACAGTATGGGAAAGACCGACAGGAAAAGGAAGAAGAGGGCGTCCTAGAAGACATAAAAGCTGTAGCAGGATGCGAATGTATAACGAAAGCAAAATACAGGGTGGCTTGGATCAAGCTAGAGGAGGCCTATACCCTAGAAGGGTTCCGATCAATGATAATAAAGACATCAGTAACTATAGTGATTAAAGTGAAATTCAAAGTAATTTAAAATTATTTTTTAATATTTTAGGTTATGAATGTTTAATGCAATTAATATTTTATTAATATTTATGACTGTTTTAACTGAAATTAAATTAAATTTTAAGAGTGTTTATGATTGTATAATTTAATTGATACTTTATTTTAATATTTATGATTGTATAATTTAGATATTTTATTTTAAAGTTCATGAAAGTATAATTTAACTGATATTCTATTCAAATGTTTTATGAATGTTTACTTTAATAATTTTATATTTGTTATAATGCATGTATTTTGATGTTATATTGATTGTTGGAAATAAATGGGTTTTATTATTATAATATCATAGATCTATCATACCTAGCTTGAGTGAACTCAGTCCGTACTGGTACTGGCCGCGCGTGACATGAACGTACGTTGTTAATTAATTGAATTAATTAATTTAATTCATCAGCTTGTATCAAGTCAATCACGTAGGTACTGAAATCGAGAGCCACTCCACTTTTTTGGAGGCTTCAAAATCATTTCATTAGATTTTAATTTATTTATTGCATCCAAAATTAATTTTTTTTATTCAAAATACAAAATTTAAGCAAATGAAAATGCGCTTATTCTAAGTTACTTCACATGTATATGACTGTAAACCTACTTAGATAACATGAAGAGCGAGCCATGCATTGTGCACGCCTGCGTTCCTCAAAAGGTTATGCAAAGCTGTGCACTCACATTTTTTCAGATATGTTTAAATGCCATTAACAGGGCACAAATCAACTCTGGGCCGAAAAATTTCTGATGAAAAAAGAACAATACATACTGACCCGTGTATCGAACCCAGAACATCATATTCTAGAAGTAGTGCCTGCGATCACTAGACCGGCAGTCCAGAGTATAAAAGTCATTAAGTCTGGGGTTTCATTCAGCGTTATTAATAAATAAATAGTAAATTATGCAACTAGTGAATAAAGGACGGATTTAAAGCAAGGGCCATAGATTCATCTACTTACTTCTTCACGAGCAAGTGAAGGATTCTGGGAGTGATTCATGATGATTGATTCAAGTGTTAGAATCGCGAGAGATTCATGGCTCTCGATATAAATCCGTTTTATTCAAGAATTGCTATAAAATATACCATGACTACGACAAAAAGAAAGATTTAAGCGAAAAGCACAAGGAATATATTAAAAAATAAATGTTTATTACCTTCAAAAATAACAAAATTTGGATAGAGTCCGTTTCGAATACCCCTGAGAGTGGCGCTAGAGCTTATTTTCGAATGTTGAAGGCGACTAAAGCGCCGCTTGCTTATATCATAGATATAAGCAAGTGCCAATACTCGTAATATGCCGTGGGTCTTCTTATATTGACTTACTTGACTTTACCCTGACCCCTGAGCTAGGTAAAAGCATCTGTGTTTCAGGGGCTAGTGACCACCTCCGTTACCTTACATAATTACTTATAATTAAATAAACACCAATGTAATTAATATTAGAATTACAACCCAAATAAGAATTAAATAAATATCCCAGATCAAAATCATTATTAAAAACCAAAATTTAAAACATCGCAAAATTAAAATCGAAGAAGGAGTTTGAAAGTCGAGAGTTCTTTGCACAAGAAGTTTCTATCGAGTATTTTTGCGCAAGGAGGATAGATAGCATTGAGATGGAGGTCAAATATATTGGTGTGTTCTAAATTCAAACACCAAAACAGTAATTAAAAGTGCTTTTTATTCACGGTTTTCAGTGAATAAAAATAAGCTTTTTAGAGGAGGAATGGTATAAATAAAGTTTGAAATATTGCGTGTGTCTTAGAATCTTTTATAAAAAAAGAATAGAAGCTTTTCATACTATTAGAATCGAAGCAATAACAAAACGTCTTTCATGACAGCCCAGAATGGACCAACCAACACGCATACTGTCAGTACTGTCACTGTCAAAATATATTTGTCAAGAAATGTTTTCAATATTTTCCAATAAGAATTTGTGAATTAATTGCTAACTATTGTACAATATTTAGACAATATTTCAAAATCGTGTTATTCATAAAGATATTGTTGTGTACGTGTAGATTTGAAACGTTTTAACCAACATTTGTAGCTGCAAGTGCGTCACAAACAAATCGCTTCTGGTTTTTCACTAATCGTCGTAATTTCTATTGTAAACGATGGCGAATTCGGATTATGTTGCAACTTTGAAGATCCTGGTCATAGGGGAGAGTGGCGTGGGTAAATCCAGGTAAGAATCTGTAATGGAGGTTGACTAAAACGTTGCTGTGTCCCACCTATCTTCTAAAAAAAAATATTGAGTCATATCGTCCGATTAAGTACCTATTATAACTTTACTGCCATTTATATCAAGTATGATAAGTCTACGGAAGTGTTTATTGACGTATAGATTCGCAGTTTGTACCAAAACATTATGTATTGTATTCAACCAACCTTTGTATTTTTCAACCTTGATATAAATAATGATTCAACTAAGTACTACAATATGTCGATAAACAGTTATCTGGATTACGATATTGCGTAGTATTCGTAAACATCATTTTTAATTATTTAGATGAGTGACCACAATTTTTTTTATGGCATTTAAATTCTATAATTAAAACCAGGTTCTATTCTTCTTTATACATCATGCCTTTTCTATTTGAAATTAAGAACTTTCCAATATTTTTTGTAGATAGAATGCACTTTGACCTCTACAACCCAATTTCTTATAACCCGTTTACTGGGTATTACTGATTACCTTAAGTTTATGTTGGTTATCAGTTGTGCAAGTTTTTGACCTGTAACGAGGGAAAAGTATCTCTTGCATGATTAGCTAAGAATATGCTTTTAATTAGTAATATGCATTCTGAAGTATATATTAGCTAAAAATCATAAAAATCAAAGGCGACATTCACGAAAACTAAAGGCGACTTTCTGAATTCAGTATTCAAATTCTACTTTAATGCCAAATTTTGACAAATTCTTAATTTAGAAATTGGAGGGTAATATACTTATAATTACAAATCAAATCCAAAGGATAAAATTTCCATTATGGGCCGTTGATTTGGAAGAAATTTTTTTTTTTTGTAGGTAGTACTCATAAATAGAAAGCTTTTTACAAATTTTCATGACACGGAAATTTTGTGTTTTTTTGTATGTTGTTCGTGAGGTAAAATAATGAGAATTAGTCCAAGAGCGAGCCAAACAAGCTCGGGAGCTTAAGGCACCCTGACATGGATAGGTTAGGTTCGAAGGAGACGACGGGAGCTGAAGTGAGCGAGCAAACTTAGCTCCCGTCATCTCCTTCATGTTAGGTTACTTTAGACCCTGCAGACAGAAATAGGAGCCCTGTGCAGCGGGGCTCCGTCGACTTTGTTGCTTAAATAGTAATCTTAAACTTTAACCATGGATATCTCCATAACCAGGGGGTTCCGTGGGTTGGGGATGGGGATGGTACAGTGAGGTAGCCCCTCTACCCCCTCCGCGCCCCTCAAATCGATGGACATTTTTGGGGCTCCAAGTGGTGGGGGTGGGACTGGGGGGGTAGCCAAACCTCCCCTCCTCAAAAATTGTCCGAATGTATTAAATATTGTGTTTTTGATAAATTGAGACAGATCAGAAAGTGAATGATTCCTACAAAGACAGGTATTTCCGGTCTTTTCTGTGAGTTATTTTCAGTTTAGCTGTGCTATTTGTAAACAAGTAAATTGTGTTATCTTCAATTCTTATCTATCTACTGCATTAGAGTACTAAAGGCTCTGCAAACCATTGCGCAGTTTGTCATCAAGTATACTGCATAGAGTAAGGAAGGTAGGACAATGTGACAAACTTAAGTGAGTGAAAGTGGCAGTTATACAATGCTATCTTCACCTTCAACATTGACACAAAAATGGCTATTGCGCAGGGACATGCAGCCAACTTCAGATACACAAAGATCTGCTGTGACTCCTGTACATAGTCATTGATAAAATAGGTATAAAATTAGTTTTTAAAAACACTAGTTTTTGCCAGCAGCTTCACCCACATGGACAAATAATTACAGGGTAAAATGTATCCTTTGTGTTATTCCAGACTATAATCATCTGTGCCAAATTTTATCCAGATCCGTTCAACTTTTCTAGCTTGATTGAGTAGCAAACATCCATCCATCCAAACTTTCGCACTTATAATGTAAGAGATAGTTAAAACAGAACACTTTCCTACTAAATAATATAACACCGCTGTAATTGCCCCACTGCAAAAAAAAAGCCTTTTCTCATACAGAGGAGGCAAGAGCATTGATCACCATGATTGCTCAAGACAGCTTGGCGATTTCAAACTTATGTTAACTATTAGTCCATTCGCAACTGGTTGCGAATCGCAGTTGTGAAAACGGCTGCAGGGTCCTCACAATGTTTTTCTTCACGCACAGAGACTAACAAACTAAAAAAATTGAGACTTGAAAATTACAAAAGACCTCTGTGAGGCCAAGAAGGCTCCAGTGCATTTGCTGCAATATTTAAAATAATATGCAGCACTAGTAGTCTGATAGGTCCCGCTGTGATGCCATGGTCACAATCATGGATACCTACTTGGTTTTTGTATTGCAGAAGTAATCTTATATAAATGAACATCCTTATTTATAAAAATCTATGAACTGATTAGTGACTGCTTAGAACATGCTATCTGCCTTTCAAACTAGGGCAACTTGCCGCCGAATTGTGCAAATGAATTCGCCAAGGCGAAAAGTTTGACCGCTATCAAATCGACCTCACACAGACGGAAATCCACATCGCGCCATTGATCTCGCATGTGATTGGTCGACTTGATAGTGGTCAACCCCTTCGCCTTGCCCTGCTGCTGTATCTTGAGAGACAGTATAAAATTATCTGTAGAGAATTTGAATAAAAATCCGCTATACTGCCTATACAGCTCAAAGCTTTTTATAAATGAGGCTCATTACCTTATAATCAGTGTTTAAAACTGTGTGCCTTCAAATGAGATAATTTATTTTATTTTAGCATAATCCTAGCATTCACTACGGGAGACTACAATGCCTCATTCCCTGCCACAATCGGAGTTGACTACAAATGTAAAGTGATGGATGTGAACGGAGTCAAGGTGAAGCTTGGTATCTGGGACACTGCTGGTCAAGAAAGATATAGAACATTGACATCCAGCTTTTACAGGTTTGTGTAGAACAGATACTATAATTTTACCCGTTTAGGGTTTACTCTCAGGGCAATTCATTTTTTTTTTTTTAATCATGAAATTATTGATTCTTTGAAGGCTGTATGTTGAACTGGCATGTCATGAAACATTGTATAGTCTTTGTTCTATGGCCTATTTGTCTATGTGACAGATACTTGTGTAAATGTTAGTTCTAAATTTAATGGGAATTGTTATCAAAAGTGGTAAATAATTAATTTTTCTGTCTTTTAAAACAAAGTATAATATTCTAACATCTCTTTAGTTTAGTTTAACAAAATAGGTTGAACATTCTTTTTTGAGAAAGATTAATACCAACAGCTGATTTATATTTTTGTTCAAACTAACAGCGGGTAATTCATGTTGAAAAATTCATTCAACTAGAACTATTAATAACTTTTATTTTCACTTAATGTAAGAAATAATGTACATAGACACAGCCCATTGTTATACTCATTGACCTTACCAAGTTTAATGAATCACCTTTAGTTTTGTTATTGTATTGCATGTTTACTTTGTACCATATTGTTTCAGTTTAACTACGATTTTAAACAAAGGAGATTATTCTTTTTATATTTGACAGACACGCATTTGTATGTGAAAAATAAACTCTTTTTCTGCCTTTTATGAGCATAGTATATCAACCTTCATCAATAAAATTACAGGCACTGCCTTGTGACCTATTTGTCATAAGCAACGCCTTTATTTCTTAGCAAATAAGGCGGTTTTTGTTTTATTTCAAGTATAATAGGCAAGCGTGCATCACCGTCGACCACATCATCTCTTACCAGCATGAGATATAAGTCAAGCGTGAGCCTTTCTATAATTAAAAAAAATAAGCTTAACAATAATTAAAAAAGAAATGTAATTAGTATTACTGACGAGCGTTTGGCTGATCTGTGCTTATTACATGTTAAAACTGAAAAAGAACATTCATTTATTCTTCAGTAAGCCCACATTCGCACGGGCGCTTTTTAACCCGAATTTTTTCTACCGCACACTGATAGTGAGATCATCATCTTCTCACACACATCACAAGTACTTACAGTGAGACAACTATACCTGCTCAATCTCACATTAAAACAGCATGAGAGGACTCCGGTAAATCACGCAAATAAACATAGGAGAACGATCGGTAATGTATGTATCACAGTCAAATGTAAGACCGCATCTGCTTGACGGCAACATCTATACCTATCGACTTATTTATATAACAAATTAAACAACATCCTCAACATAAACCTACTAACAAAAAATAAAACTAAGTTAAAACTAAATTCATGGCTTCAAACACTTGATTACCAACAGACAGAAATCTTAATCATAGAACAATACTCGAGATGATTAATAGTTAGGTAGGCAAACCAAATCTTCATATTTTAACCTAAGTCCAGCCACCAACCATGATCACACACCACACACCAAACACATACACATAAACACAACACACTCACACTTTCACAACTATGCATAAACACACGCACACACACCACGCAAGAGCATTGTAACAATGTATTATTTTTAATGATTGTTATTGTTTTTTTCTTATTTTTCTATTTCCGATGCATATAATATTGTGAAAACAAGTACCATAACGGGTGAGGACACTGACTCCTGTAACACAGGTCTCACCTAGCACAGGAGTCAGGGTTTCAAATGTAAATGTATAACTTTTTCTTTGTGTCAATAAAATATTTTATTATTATGTATTATTATTATTATTATCTTCCTGCCCTTATCACATGTTACTTGTGGTCGGCACAACACTTTTTCTTCTTCCATACCGTCCTGTCTCCTGTCACGCTATCACTGACTCCCTTTTCATTCATATCACTCCTCACACAGTCCATCCATCTTTTCTTTGGCCTTCCTCTCCCTCTCCATCCATCCAAATTTGTATTCATAACTCTTTTAGTAACTTGCATTTCATCCCTCCTCATCACATGACCATACCAGGACAAACGGTTTCCCTTCAACTTTTCTGCCACTTTCAAACTGCCTCTAATATACTCATTTCTCACATTATCCAACCCGTCACGCCGCACATCCATCTCAACATTTTCATCTCTGCTACATGCAATCTCCTTTCATCCATCTTTTTCACTGCCCAATATTCTGACTCATACGGTCTAATCACGGACTTGTAGATTTGCACACTGATAGTGAGATATGAGCTTACTCTTTGGAATAAAGTTCCTTAACGCGGCTTGCAATAGGTGGGATTCAGGGGAAAATGTAACGTCACGTAAGATTTTTGTGTTATAATCACAAAGTTTAAAAAAAAAATTCTTTGGGAATTGCTCATTCATACTGCACTACCTCGAGGAGATAGTGCAGTTATGTGGGAGTCCAACACACTAAAACTCCACGGTGTCTCCGGTGTGCCGCTTATGGCGGGAACACGGGCACGCCTTAGCACTAACCGCGTGACCGCGAACCCGCCGCGGCTGTCCGCCACAATTTGACGTTTAAGTTAACGAAAAAAAACTCTATAAGCACGGTGATCCATCGCTTTCCGCCAAGCGAGATCGAGGTCAAAAGCTAGGTCATCACAAAATATTAAGGCAAGGCAGATCCCAACAAAGTACATGCAGCTTTGGTAAAATCCAGCATCCAAATCCTGATTACTCAACATGGACTCCTTGTTACAGAGACGCTCACGGTGCTATCTTAGTTTACGACGTGTCAGAACCAAAGTCCTTGGCCAAGCTGAACGAGTGGGTGGAGGAACTTCAAGTGTACTCCACGAAGAAGAACATAGTCTGCTTAGTAGTCGGCAACAAGATTGATAAAGTAAGTTATTTTTTTTTTTTTTTATTCACGGTCTTGCAATCTTAAAATTATTTCATCTCATCTGCTCATAGTCTACCGACGTAGACTATAAGCAGATGAGATGAAATAATTTTGTAGCTTTCAGAGTAAAATCCCATTTGGGAAAATCTCCATAGTGAATTAAATGCAGCTGTCAATTTCCAAAATATGCCGCCTTTTCAGTCTGCGTATTGATTCGGGAATAGTCAACTGCATTGCTAGTTGGTTCGGATGGATTGCAAGTCGTGCTTTGTATTTGGCACAGGACGATCTTATCTCTTCCTTTACTGTCTTGATATTTAAATGTTCATGTATTTCCGAGATTCTTAAGAACCACGGTGAGTTGGAAATTTGCTTCAGGATGTAATTTTGAGCCCTCTGTATTATGCTTATGCTGGAATCACATGCTGAACCCCATAGTTCGATCCCATATGCCCATATAGGTTTAAGCATGGTCTTGTAGATTAAGAGTTAATAGAGTAAAAATATCAAGGCCAAGGCTGCGGGAAGTCGCTAGATGCGAGACGCTCGGTACCGATAGATGTGGTGACACTTAGGGGAGCCCTATGTCCAGCAGTGGATGTCTTTCGACTGAATTGATGACGAAACGGCTAGGCTTTTCCACTGTGTCTCCGACACTGTATAAAGTGTCATCGCTGGTTTGTTTAAATGACGCTATAGCATGATAAACGGTTTATCATCATCTCATCATCATCAGCGTTTTAATGTTCCCACAGCTGGGACTCAGGCCTCCTCCCTGTGTCCGGTAGTCCGTGTGCGTGTTTAGTGGATGTCACATGACTTCAGATTTTTGGTTCTATGACAGTCTGGTTTCCTCACGATTATGTATTTATTAGTTTACCCTCACACTGGAACATCTTGCAGCAATTACACCAATGGCGCACAATCTTATAATAAACTCACTATAAGTCCTGGTTTCCTCACTATGCTTTCTATCACCGTTCTCAGTGACGTTGTCAATCACGAGAGGCGAGGTCGTTAGCCATCGGGCCATCACGACATGATGTTTTCCTTTACCGTTCTGAGAGCAGTGGTGATGAAATAATTTGCACAAAGTAAAGCGCCTGCCTGTGTTCGAACCCACGACCTACAACTTGTAATTAGCGGCCGTTACCACTGGGCCACCACTGCTCTATCTAGCCTTTTACCAACTATGTCGGGGTAAGCTACACATGGAGCGACTGCCTACCTGACCTCCACAACCCAGTAAATGGTTAACATGATACCCATTGACCAGACTGGTGTTAGATTTCAGACTTCTGACTACCCGTAACAACTGTCAAAGATGTTCAAATGACAGCAAATACCAATGGCTTAATGTGCTTTCCGAGACAAGGAGGAAACTTGCTATGTAAAGAAGCTCATCTATCTACGAACCGAACTCAGCAAGTGTTGCTTAACCTTGAAGATCGTCCAATGCGGCCATTATTATTTAACCACAAGCTTGTCTCCTCTAGAAGCTAATTTTCGATTTATTTTCATAAGTTGCCCTCAATATTAAGTAGGTACCTATTGCAGCAGCAAATCTAAAATAAACATGATATTTTCTTCCTGTAGCAAAACCGCGCAGTAACGCGGGAGCAAGGCCAGGCATTCGCGCAGAAACACAGGATGCTGTTCATTGAGAGCAGCGCTAAAACGCAGGAGGGCATCAGTTTGGCTTTTGAAGAGCTCGTCCAAAAGGTAAGTTTATATAAAAAAAAAAATAGATATACCTTATTTATTGTTAAAGTCACTCTTACAGACGATAGATGTTTGTAACAGGTTGTGTGGAAGGGAAAGCATTTGACCGGCAGCGGGGCTTTACAGGTTAAATAAATAGATAAATCTGATTAATTTGAACTGTACTAAGATGTTACAATTGTAGTTAAACAGATATTAGGTATGCTTGTGGTTTCAATTTAGCTACGGTACTTTTAAACGCATATTAATTTCCACCAAAGTCAAAGTCAAATATATTTATTTCAACTAGGCCAATAAGCGGCACTTTTGAACGTCAAGCTATAATAAATCTAAATTAAAAATGTACAAGTAATAAAATTGATTCTACCGTGCATTCGGAAAAGTAGCTTGTTGTTGAGAAGAACGCACAAGAAATAAAACACCTTTAAACGAGTGATTTGTAATCTTTAATTTAATTATGAATTATCCCAGACATAGTTATTTTTTAACTACAATTAATGCACGTTTATATCCAGAACCGGTAGATATTGCCAGTAAGTTATTACTCGCAATATCTACCGGTTCTGATATCTGTTAAAAAAAACTTCTTCGTCACTGAAACTGGCCGCACAACATAAAAATACGTTTTGCTCAAGAAAATTCTCTATTCCTCTCTAGATCATAGAGACGCCCGGTCTCTGGGAGACGGGAGGCTCGTCATCCAACATACGCATATCAAACGAGGAGAGGAGACAACAAGAGGAATCCTCGTGCTACGACTACAGCTGCACCATCTAGAATAAGGTCCATAGTTGGCTGGCATTTGAAGATATTTCTACTATTTATATAGGTCACGGAGACGACTCAGCGTTACTAGAGGCGGCATTGTCTGTCAACACTTTCAGTAAAAAATAAACGTCTCATCTGACAGGCTACAACAACCGAATTTGCGCTGACCGCTGAGTGCGCGGCTTAATATGACATCTATGTACTGGCTTATCTAGCCGCTTTCTGTGCTCCGTGATTTTCACCTACTAAGCTGGCTCGCTAGAGTGCTGTACCTAAAAATCAAGTGTATTCCTCACGGTCTAAGGAAGTCTAGTTCCCTTTTGTCGACACGAACTTATAACAAAGCTTGGTATAAGTTCGTGTCGAGAAAAGTATACACACAAATCAGCAAATTACACGCATGGGATACGCCGACGTGTTAAGTGTAGTATCGCCACTCTAATGAAACGTATAATAACGAAATTTAATTACAAAATATAGTGTAATAAATTCTCTACTGATATAACAAAAGTTTTGGAGTTCGAGAAATTTAAAACAACATATGGATAGAAGTTGGACCTTCCAAATAAATTAATTAAAAAAATGATTTTGAAAAACCAGTGAAATGCTAGAGTTAGCCTATATACTACACGTCCAGCCTGTTATTTGTCAAATGCATGCTTATGAAGTTTCATAATTATTAACAAACAACCATAGACAATAAAATGCAATATTTCATGAACACTATAAGCACGTCGCTTCACTACTGTAAAGTAGTGAAGCGACGTGCTTATTAGCTTCGAATTTACGTAGCAGTAAATATCGCAGAGTAAAGGTGTGAATATTAAATTTAGAAAAAAGCAATATTGGTTATATAAATTTACAAAAACAGCAAACAATATAACTGAAATACTTACAATTTTATAATGATGAATGGTTAGATTCTTCTACCTATAAACACGAGTGCACAAATTATTGTTGTTGCAAAATAACAAATACATTGTTACTATTTTTATTAATATTTACCACCTGTATGTGCATACGGATTCAATAAATTTGATGTGAATTCAAACAATAAAAATGTTTAGCAAAAATACAATGTAAATGTGTTAAATCGATTAAATTTTCTTCATTGATAAAGTCGATTGTTATAAGAAATCGAATCGGCACCGCATTAGTTCATCACTGTACTTCATAAAAGATGGCTTGATCTCTGCGACATGTCAAACTGACGTATACGTTATTGTTACGTTATTGTTAGTCTGTCAAGCGCTATTGTTACTGCATATACTGACAGCTGTCGCAGAGATCAAGCTATCTTTTATGAAGTATAAATTATTAGTTTTTGAGCTGTCAAATTTATAATTACAGGCTGGACGGAGATTAGTTCTAAACAATAACAAACATCACTATCTACAATCTATAAGTAGAAATATAAAGAAACAAATTCTAAATCGACTAATAAATTATTTTTGAATCTGTGAATAAACTATAAATTTTTGTATTGTTGTACCTATAATTATAGATTTTGTGATTTTAAAGTTACCGCTTAGGTGTACTAAAATAGTGAAGAAATTAGTGCGGGGACTCAAACTAGGACTAATAATAGAATTTGTATCGATGACAGAGTAGAATGTGGACAGAAAGTATTGTGAAAAAAACAGCAGAAGTTTTTTATTGGCGTTTTAGACTAAATGTGGTCGCAACCATCCGACTGAATCTCCAAGTAAAAATTCATAAATCGGAGTTTGCCTAGCGCTTATTTCCTCCTCCAATATTGGAACAATTTAGAAGATATTCCATAAACTGAAAAAGAAAGATATATACTATGCCCCTGTTTTCCTTTTTAACGTATAAGACGTACGGCGATGCGTCATCTGTACATGGTGGACATCCCACCCATACGCACCAAACGTTTTGGGAATACTTTCATTATGCGTACAGCTAAGGAGTGGAATTCCCTGCCAGAGTCTGTATTTCCTGATAGCTACAACCTTGGAGTCTTTAAGTCAAGAGTGAATAGGTTTCTTCTAGGTAAGCGTGCTACATCGTCGACCACATCATCGCTTACCATCAGGTGAGATAGTGGTCAAGCGCGAGCCTATTAATAATAATAAAAATAATCTTATAGTTGTGAAATTTGTATACTAGGCCTCTGCTGACAGCGCAATTTTGAGCATCTTTTGAGGGTTCTAGTGCTTCTAAAGATAATGTATTATCAAAAAGGAAAACATAGGGGCAAAAACACAGTATTTATCTTTATTTTTCAGTTTATAGAATATCTTTAAAATTTGTTGAATATTGGAGGAGGAAATAGACGAGAGCCAAACCTCGAATTAGTACTTTTTACTTAAGAAATTCAGTCGGATGTCTGCGACCGCATTTCGTCTTAAGGCTCTCGTAGACAAGTATAACGCGACAATGCGACTACGTGTTGTCATAGAAATTGTTCTCAAACTTTTCTACAGTTGGGGCTAAGAATTTTTATGGAATATTGTCACATCGCGCCCGTCTGCGGAGGCTTTAGAGAACAATCTTTGTATCTAGAGCCAAATGGGTCCAAAAATGGAACGCACTGTGCATTTGTTCTTTGCTTGTGTGGCTGAATGCACACCTATTAGGGTAAACCACCATATCGCTGGCACTTCTAAGTTTATACGCTAAAAATAAGAAAACCATAAATTACACAATGTTGGAATTTCCATGCCAGTAATAGGATTTTAAATAGCTTTTTAAAAAATTTCGTGAAAATATATGTATAATTACTATTTCATTGGAGTTGTTTCAATTATAATTTTTTGTGAGCTAGTGCATTTCATTTAGGCCTTTGTCCAGCAGTGGACGTCTTTCGGCTGATATGATGATGATGAGTGCATTTCAATATATGATTTTTCTGGAACATTTGATTACGAAACTAGAGGGAGGCTCTTTTATTTACAAGTTTATGTTAGCCAAAACCCGAGGCTCTAAACAAGTGAAATTCTATCAACACAACCACAGAATACTATTTATTCTAGGGAGAAGAATATAGACTTCATACAAAAATAGTTAAGACAGATTTGCTGCGCGCCATCTAGTAGCACTCCAGAACACCACACCGAAACAAAAACATAAAAAAATAAGTTCAACTAAACTAAAACTCGACTAGGTACTGAAAAATCACGCTCTAAAAATTATGAAACAAGAAAATATTCAGTTCAGAGGATAACCGAAGTCTTATGCCATCTACCGTAACAAATAGTACATTCTGCAAAGTAGCAGCGCAACTGTCGCGGTAGCGATTGGTAAAATGTCAATAATATATGGGGATTGTTAAGCGCCCTTAGATAAAGGACCTATAGATGTAGTCATGGCGTGGCCGCGCATAAAACAACAATAGTTATTTCTGATGTTACAACAAGAACAAGAACACTACAACCCACCATCGCACTGACACTTATTATCTATAAATAACCCAATTCCTTGTCTCAATAAACACATAATTCACACGAAATCACAGAAAATCAAACACGACCGAGTTTGTTTGTCAAACCTGCCATAACATTAGAGTTTGACAAACAACAAAAGCCGGCCATTGTGACAAAGATAAAAAGCTATCTCGCTCTATCAATCAAGTTCATTTTATGGCGAAATCTATTGGTTCTTTAACTAAGTCAAGCGCTATCGGAATGTCACTTGAACAAACCCTTTCATTTTGACATTTCAACAATCGTCAACGCTGATAGAGTTACACTTTGTCTAGCTAGAGCCTCCAGAGGGTCTAGAAAAGTGTAATTCGATGTCAAGGATGGCGCTTGTCAAAATGCCAAAATGTAAGGGTTTGATCAAGTGACATTCCGATAGCGTAAAAAATGTATGAGAATGACAACATTCCCATACATTTTTTACGTTTTTCTTGTCGCTATCACCACGTTTTCGATCTTGGAATGTCTTGGCTTGTCTAAGGCTTCAGTATTGTTTTAAAAGGGGCAATTTCTATTCAGAATGATTTGATATAGATAAATAATTAATATGAGCAATTTATTTGACTTTATTATAGCCCAGCCATTTTAGCATAATTATGAGGTTAACCTCGGAATTCGGGTAAATAAGCTGTAGACTAATATTACTTCATAAAACGCTAAAATGAAGGTGTATACGAGTTTTCAGCTTATTATCCCTCATTCCGAGGTTGAATGCTAAAATGACTGGGCTATTAAAGATGATATTATTATATATTATTCGTTTTGTGAAAATGATATCAAAATACCCTCCTAATAGGGATGTTTCCTGGGTAGAGAAATGATAATCTTATTCAGCCCGTCAGTGAGATTATCAAATAATATTGGACCCGTATTTTTTGCTTTATCAAATAAATACAAATTTACAAAGATAAAGCGCATCAAAGTACAGGTGTGTCCAATATTTTTAGGTAATTTATCTGATGGACTAATTAGCTTTTTTTAAGATGATGTAATTTATAAGATGGGTACCTACTTTACAGAACAATGAATGGTAGACTGTACAAGCATGCATATATGCACAAATGGATGTCTAAATGGTTTTCTCTGCTGTTTTGTGTTGCAATGAATTAACATTAGCTTTATTTATTAAAAAGATTTTCCTTCATTCAAAATATTTTATCTTCAGATGTGCGCCAACTGAGATGATTGTGATATCTCTGTCTGCTTTTGTACATAGAATTAATAAAGTGAAGTGATTATTGTATGTGGTACACTATATTATTATAAATAAAATATTTCACAATATTCTTGTTTTCTATTCCACCTCATTTTAGTTTAATCCGACCTCTAGTTATTCTTTTTTTCATTTCATCATCACTGTTCTCAAAAACGGTGAAGGAAAACATCGTGAGGAAACCGGCATGTCCTAGAACCAAAATTTCGAAGTTATTTGACATCCACCGAACCCGCACATGGCCCGCATGGTGTATTACGGCCCGTTCCCTCTCACAGAGAGAAGGCCTGTGTCCCAGCAGTGGGAATATTAAAAGGCTGATGATGATGATGACCTCTAGTAGGACCAAACATTAACTTTTATGATTAACTATGATTCTCATATTATTTTGCCAATGGCTTCGCCCTTATGGAAGGCGTCTTCCTGCAGCCGTATTGCGTAAGTGCGCAAAGAAGTTGAACTCTATCCAACCGACCAAATCGACCAATCACATGCGAGATGAATGACGCGTCCGTTTTGTGTGATTGGCCGATTTGGTCGGTTGGATAGAGTTCAACTTCTTTGCGCACTTATGCAATACGGCTGCTGATCGAGTCGTTTCTGCACATTACAAATTCGGCACAGAAACGAAAACGCACCGACTCTGTCTGGAAAACGCCCAAGTCAATAAAAATCTCAGGGGACCGTATAGTACTACCTTACTGGCCTTAATTGTGGGATGTCTTTGATAATTTGGTAGCATGGGGGGGTATTTGCTCAGGAGTGAAATAAATTCAGGCTAGGTAATAAAAAAGAAACTGAATACGAGCCTTGGTTGACCACTGTTCCAACTTTCGTCCAAACCGGAATGATTGATAAACAAAAACATATTTTAATCTATACAAATAAATAAAATTGAAGTGTCTGTATGTAACATCAAAATAATGTATTATTGAATGCACGTGAAAGTATATACGGTACTAACAACAAATAAGCAATTTTTAAGATTTTTGTCTGTCTGTTTGTTCCGGGTAATCTCCGAAACGGCTGGACCGATTTTGACGGGACTTTCACTGGTAGATAGCTGATGTAATAACGAGTAACATAGGCTTGACGTTTGATCACGAGAAAATTAATAATTCCTGCGGGAAACTAAAAAATACAAATACATTTTTTACGAGTTTGACGCGGACGAAGTCGCGGGCAACAGCTAGTATAGTTATAATATTGAGTAGGATTGCATTAAGAACTACACGTTTTAAGCTCAATTTAATTCGTCTCAAAATCCATTGTTTTTACATTCAACCCAGATAAATAAATCAGTTCACTAATGTTTTACAAACAGCAGAGTACCACTCCAAACGCCCATGGACACTCCCATAGGGGAAACATAAAGATATAACAAGCAATATATAGCCCCCGTGGAAAAACACCATGGTAGTCGTTATCACCCTGCTTTTATGGGGCAATTTTTCAGGAAGTCGACCTAAACTGCCTACACTTTTTGCCTTGCTGGCTTACATTCGTTTTATTGCCGATCATTGACCATTTTAACCTGGGAATTGAAGGTGAATGTATGTTTTTAACCGACTTCAAAAAGGAGGTTATCCTTCGCCTGATTTTTTTGTGTATTACCTCAGAACTTTTGACTTGTGAAGTCGGTGTCAAAAAACAGGAACACCGACTTCCGAAATTGAAATTATTTTTCACTTTGTAGTGTTTTTATTTGGAAGTCGCTTGTATTTTTTTGTAAAAACGTTCTTTTTTTAACAATAACGGTATTTAGGTATCTTTTGCTGTTTTAAACGGCACCGAAATATTTCGTTTCCTAGGTATACCTATAATCTTACCAATATTATAAATAGAAAAGTTTGGATGGATGTATGTTTGTTACTCGATCACGCCAGAACGGGTGAACGGATCTGGATGAAATTTGGTACAGAGATAGGTTTTAAGGGCTTATTACACTACACGGTATTCAGGGCCCTAAACCCTAATTTAGGGTAGTGTAATATCTGTTAGGAAGTTAGGGTTCTCAAAATATCGACCTTATTGACTCGGAATGGTGAAGTGACCCGGTATTCAGGGCCCTGAATACCGTGTAGTGTAATAAGCCCTATAGTCTGGAATAGCACATAGGCTACCTTTCATCCCGGTATAATGTTCCCTTATCTCGCGGGCAAAGCCACTGGCAGAAGCTAGTTCAAAATAATGTAGCGTAGGTTTCTGATGAAAAGTTGATCTCCTATTAGAATACAAGTCTATCTACCTGGGTACTCCCATTTCCTAATCACTTTGATGGTCCTGTAACTGTTAAAAATCGCAAGTCTGCAAGTCCCGAAGTATCAAACAAATGTAGATAACCTATGTGAGTCCTAAATGACGTCTTTCGTAATATGGGGTGCGCACGGTTGAGCGATTGATGATTGATGCGCTGCGTGTCGCGGGTTCGATTCCCGCACGGAACAAATATTTGTATGACCTATAGATAGTTGTTCCGGATCTGGGTGTTGTGTATGTGAATTTATCCTATTCTACTAATATTATAAATGCGAAAGTTTGTGTGGATGGATGTATGTATGTTTGTTACTCTTTCACGCAAAAACTACTGAACGGAACTGGATGAAATTTTGCACAGAGATAGATTATAGTAAGAAGTAGCACATAGGATACTTTTTTTATCCCGGATTTTTATAATATATGTGCCCTTGGGACGATTTTCGACAGTCACGCGGGCGAAGCCGCTGGCAGAAGCTAGTATTTTTATAAACGCACCCACGATACAGGAAGAAATTCCTAGTGTAGGGCAAAAATTTGATTAAAAAAAAAATACCGTATATAATTACTGCCCAGAATTTTATGCTTACCTGCCTGATATATAGCGAATATAGTGGCACTATCAGAATATCAAATGGTGTAATAATATAGCGTGTGTTTTTCTTAAAATCAACGGGTTCGATACCTGGTTAGGACAATAGATAAAAAAAAAACAAAACAGTTTTAGTTTTCGTCAAAATCGGGCCAGTGACGTCCTTTGAGTGTTTTTCGCGTTTTCTCATAGATTCGGTTTTGGCCATCCACGCCCACTTAAAAAACTCACACTATATATGAGGTATCTACTTAAATTCGAAAATGTGCTATCAATATCATTTCATTACCAAACTTTTATTTTGAAAGGAAAATGACCCTGCTTAGTATAGTAGCCTAGTCAACAAATGCTTTTTAGGGTACCGGGCCCAAAGGGTAAAAACGGGACCCTATTACTAAGACTCCACGATCCGTCTGTCTGTCTGTCCGTCTGTCACCAGGCTGTATCTCATGAACCGTGATAGCTGGGCAGTTGAAATTTTCACAGAAACTGATGATGTATTGCCGCTGCCGCTATAACAATAAATTTAGAATAAAATACACATTTGAGTGGCCCCCATACAACAAACGTGATTATTTTGCCGTTTTTTGCGATAATGGTACGGAACCCTTCGTGCGCGTGTCCGACTCGCACTTAGGCGGTTTTTTTGTTCAACTTTCTCCAGCGGTCTCGAAAATAATGAGCAAGGTGTCATTTGATTCGGAATAGCATGTAGATGTTTGTTGAAAAAATTAAAATTGCACTCGCAAAAATTGCCTTAATGAAAAACAACTTACTGTCTCAAAATCTATTTTTATTATCTTAAAAGAGATACAATAGGAGAGGAAATTTCCTAATAGAAAGTCCTAACTCTCGGAACTGTAGGACCAATATTTATAATTTGCCCAGAGGGGTGAAATACATATTGCGTAAAAACATATCTTTGTAAACGGTTAATATTATTTTCGTGTGTGAGTGAAATACACAGATCTATGATTTTAATGGAACCGCTACGATCAAATAAATCGTTAATTTAATTAAAATCTGTTGACCCAGTTCAGTTCAGCTTTCAGAATTACACCCTGTTTTCACTAGAAATGTACGAGGTAGCTAAGGCTCTAGACAGATGGACTGCATTCCCGACTACAAATTTGCTGTTTAAATGCAGTTAGTAAGACTGCAATACTCGTAAAACTGCAAACCAACCGTGCAGTCCGATTGTAGTCGGTTTGCAATTGGCTTGCAGTTGTCGTTAAAACTATAATAGTTGGAATTTTATTGCAGTCGTACTAAATGCATACAAACTGCAAATTTGCAGTCGGGAATGCAGTTGAAATGCAGTCCATCTGTCTAGAGCTTAAGCGTTGGAACTAAATTGAGGCTATGACTCTATGAGTGCATTTCCACCAAAGCTAGGTAAGTGTAAGTACACCTCTTTAGTAACTCTGGTGAAAATATTCCTAATTATAGCAGCTGAGTCTGATGCTGAGGTCTAGCAGAGCGGTTTAAGATGTGCTAAAGATACGCTGTGTGCGTTTGTGAACATCATAGCTTCTTTTTCTTCCAGAGCTTAAAGCACCTCGCATTATGAAAATCAATGGTTCTCATTAGTTGATATCTTTGCTCTGTTGGATTTTCAGCTCTTATATAAAAGACGTTTTAGGATCACTTAATTCAGATAACCACAGTTCAGACACACAACATCCACAAATCGCTCACGACGGCGTCTCGACCACAAACGTCAGCCCGTACGTATCCCAAGCGCCTACTAGCTCTTTCCGAATGTCTCCAGTTAATACCACTGGCCCGGACACTCCCATTTATCACTAACTACCGAGGACAAATAGGCTCAAGGAGGGCTGCCCCCAATGGCCTTAGATGGGACTCCTCATTAATGACTACCCATCCTTCAGTACTCAAGGATAAACGTTGACAAATATAAAGGAAGCTTCTGTTATGATTTACGGTTTAAGTGGGTCTCTTCAATGATGTATGGTAATGCATGCTTTAGCTGTTTATTTTTCTTAGTTATTGATGAGTGGGAGGATGGTTCGTATTTTAGGTTGGGATAAATAAGGTTGTTTATTAGTGGGATCTTAACGACGTCTGAAGACTGTTTTGAACGATAGGTAGGTTCGCAAATCCCTATTCAAAACTGAAGTTGCTTAGTTCATTAAGGTGAGGTATCTATCATAAGATCTTAAGTACATGGTAGCAATGTGACTAATACCTAATAAGGGTGGTTTTCATTTACCGCTGACGTGCAGTAGATTGTAGATAGTCAGGCAATAAAAGTGCCTAAGAAAAGTTTTAAAATATACCTTGTACATGTAGCCAAGTTGACAATCTACAATCGATAACGCTAGTAGAAAACTAATGTATGGGAATGACACATCTGAACGTTAAGTCACGTGGTCAGACTATACAAATAGAAGGCGTTATCGATTGTAAAAGAGATTCGATACGAAAAGTTTGTAATTTGGCAAGGGTGTTTTAAGCAATAATAATTCCCTTGCTCGTAGGTATTCCAATTAATTTAGGGTCGTTGCAACACGATTGTCTTGTTCTCGTCATCTGAGCTATAGTCATCCTGGTTCTAGCCATAGCATCTTTCTCAAACTGACCCACAATCATTTAATGAAACGATGGGATAAACGGGAAGACATAAGGACATCGGACTACAAGACGTATGGCGATGCGCCATCGCCACATAGTGGACATCCCACCCATACGCACTAAACGTTTTGGGAATACTTTCATTGTGCGTACAGCTAAGGAGTGGCAATCTCTGCCGGAGTCTGTGTTCCCCGATAGCTACAAACGTCAAGAGTGAATAGGTTACTTCTAGGCAAGCGTGCTTCACCCACATCATTGCTTACCATCAGGTGAGATAACGTCAAGCGCGAGCCTATCGATAATAAAAACCGGCCAAGTGCGAGTCGGACTCGCGCACGAAGTGTTCCGTACCATTATCGTAAAAACCGGCAAAATATCACGTTTGTTGTATAGGAGTTCCACTTAAATATAAGGGTTGCTAACTCATATACCTGGCTGTGTATGGTGCTACATGAACAAAGCCACATATTTAAAAAAGAAATGAAAGCCGTAAGATATACATGGTAGGTAAGTATTTAGTTTATCGAAACGGTGTCGGTGCATTCGTTCATTTCTGCATACAAACCCAATAGAGTCGTCGACAGCGCTTGCACGCCGCGGAATTGAAACTGAGTATGAATAAATTAAATATCAGTGTATTTACACTACCATTTTATATTCATAAATGGAATTCTGTAAGTAGAATATTTTTGTTTTAGTAAGAGGAAAAGCGGTGTAGCATATCTTTCTCATTTTACAGACCCGTTTATTATGTATCTGTAGTACCTATACCTATTTTTTTTGGAGTCAGATGAGACCTTCGAAAGGTACGAGGTAGTAGTAAGAGGAGGTAAGGTAGGTAAGGAACTTTGGGACCGGGGATTGTAGCGTAACCTCACTAAAATCATACCGGTAGTCTCCATCAGAACATGGAACCCCGTGACCTCTTAAAATACCATCCTCGAAACCCGCTGAGCAACGTCTATTAAGGGTACACTAGTCGATGGCACGAACTATTTTGTGCGCGGGGTTAAAATGCGTGCTATATCAACCGACGACACGTGTAGAACAGATAGATGCTGTTATGAGCAGTAAGAAGCTAGTTCGCGTACGAATACACACTTTTGCAGTAGTGAAATGGATGACGATTTAGAACGAAAACGAGCGCGCAAAATTTTATAAACAGACTTCTGGGAGTCTGGATATCATGTAAAAACGACTGAATGTATCTGTTCAAAATAAAATTATTTGCATTGTTGAACTACTAATCTATCCCTGTATGGAGGCCGTTTTTAAATTTTCCTTCTTCTTATGGTACTTATTTGCGCCCAAATATGCGTAAAAATAAGGAACTTTCGAAGCTCATAACTTTCAAGTAAATTTTATTTTTACTTTTTTGCTTCCATACAAGGCTAGATAATGATAAGACAAATTGATATCATTTTTTATTTTGAACGTACATCGTCAAACAGTGGAGTAAAAGCCAGACTACGTGTGTATGGAAGAATTTTCGACTAGTGTACCCTTAAAGAACATCATTGAAAAGTCTAATCGACTTAACAAGACACCTAAATCATGCTAGAAAACTATATGTTTGGATCTTTCATTAAGGTTGTATACCTAAGCATAGGTAATCGGCTGTTATGATTCCATTGCTTGGACACCGCGCACCCAAGTAGGCCGCTGCAAACACAATTTGGCAAAATGGGGTTTTACAGACCCGTCTGATACCTAGTGTGGGTGCGGTGCCCCTTCGCAAAATATGGCACACATGCTGGAGTGTCCCAAGTGCCCATACACCTGCACGTTGGAAGACCATATGCTCAGCCCTGACGCCGCAATCGGGGTGGCCACCAGTGGGCCCAAAATGTATAAAGAGTTTCCTATCGACTCGAAAAGAAGGAGGCTGCTTGGACACAAGCCACCTATCTATATATGAAAGGGAGTTTGGTTAGGATTAATCATTATTTTTCAGATTCAAAGAACCTGGTCACACATCTGTTGGCACAGTGGCTGAGCGATTGCTGCCGCACTGCGTGTCGCGGGTTCGATACCCGCACGGAAAAATATTTGAATGGCCTATAGATAGTTTCTCAGAGTCTGGCAGTTTGTGTATGAGAGTTAAATTGTTTTTAAACGAACCACGATACAAGAAAAATTCGTAGTATGGGACATAGTGGATCAGGGGGCATAGTGGATCCCTAGGCAATGATGCCGCGGATGAACTTGCGAGAAGGGGCTCCGAGATGTTAGTGCTAGACCCGTACCCACTTATCCCCTTGCCTTTCTCGCAATTTCGTGCGTGGATTCGTCAAAGATCAACAGAACTACACAATAACAGATGGTCACGGGCAACAGACTGCAGACAGTCAAAAATGGCTTTGCCAAAAGTTCACCCGCGTCTTACTAAAAAACTCCTCAGCCTGAGTAGAAATAACCTCAAAATAATTATAGGGACAATAACGGGCCACACCCTTCTTAACAAACATTTATTCAACATATCAAATCATATCAAACATATCATATCAAACATAAATTTGTAGTACCTACAACAAGGCTCAAGAAAATAGGTGGCTCGTTTAGATGTCAATGTGTACGCTTTTATAATAAGCTTCCAAGCGACGTACAAGGTTTAAGTGTTAATAAATTCAAATCATTCATTAAACGTAAGTTGTGCCAGAAAGCGTTTTATAACATTAAAGATTACGTTGAGGACAAAAAGGCTTGGGATTGAGCTGCTCCAATTAATTTCGTTTTTTAATTTTTTTTATTTTGCTTCGTGGATTTAGTTTTTAATTATATTTTTATTTTTTTTAATTTTTCTTGCAATGACAAGAATATTTACTTTTTAAAGTATTATATTATTTTATTTTAATTATTGTGAATGTGAAGACTATATGGATTATTCTTTTTTTTAATCTTAATTTATCTTAGTTAGTTTTTAATCATGGTCTGGCAGTTTGAGTATTTATGCGGCCTACCCGAATGTCCTTTCTTTAGTATTGTTCGTCAATTCGTTGAGCTCCTTAAATTCTAAGTTGAGCTGCACGGTTATTGACAAATGCGTGCACTGACTGGACAGGTCCACTCAATCTGGCTGGTTCTTTTCTCAAAAGACCATTTCAGACATCAGTCTACATGGTCTTCACATGATCTAACCAAGTTTTGTCTGGACTTTAAAAGAGACTGTGACCTCTGAGTTTGTTTCGGCCTTTCTTCTCAGAGTAGTCAGACAGGAAACGCCGACCTCATCTAGTTTTAAAAATATGATCGACATGTGAAAGTGTTTGTACAAACCAACTTACAGAAAATAAATCATTTATCATTTATCATAGGCGCCATGGACAGCCCACTTTGCAGGGGCTGTTTTAACGCCGAAGAATCAGCCGCCCACGTAATCCTGGAATGCGAGGCAGTGGCTTCTCAACGCGAAGAAATCCTCGGCACAGTGAGGTCGCTCCGTGAAGCCTTTGAAGCTCCCAGGAAGCTTCTGTGCTTTTGGGCGGAGCTAGGCTGGCTATGTTAGCCAGCACCCCCCACGCACAACGGACAAAATGGGAGTATAAGTGCGGAAAAGGGAGTCCCTACTACTACTACTACTACTCCTGTTTTTGTCTCTTCATTTTTATACATAAAAAAATATATAAACATCCGAATTGATAACCTCCGCCTTTTTGGGAAGTCGGTTAAAAAATCAATACAATTAAAACGAAAAAAAAAACAAGATTTTCTAACCGTTTTATACCCGGAAAAGTTTTACAACCCGGAATGATTTCCTTAAACCCCCAGTCAATATTCGCGCACATCTCACCTGGAACTAATCCACGGATCAGACGAAGGTGCGGTGTCACAATGTTGTAATGGTGCATATAACAAGGATATTGTTATGTATGGGTTTATGGGAGTTTTATCTTGTCGCGTGGGAGAAAACACCTTGTCGCATTGCCACGGTTTCGCTGTATGGACGGTAAAGATTTGATAGTGCCAAGTATGGTGCCAAGTATAGAGTCAGCATCGGGTACCTACTGTAAGTACAATAATGAGCACTAAAAGGTACATAGCGACGCTTGAAAGGCACAATTTACTAAGCGCAATTTACTAGATATATATAAATCATATGCAGTTGCCCAGTGGTATCGGCCGCGACTTACGAGTTGTAGGTCGTGGTTTCGAACCCAGGCAGGCGCTTTACTTTGTGTAAATTATTTCATCACCACTGCTCTCAAAACGGTGAAGGAAAACATCGTGAGGAAACCGGCATGTCATAGAACCAAAAATTCGAAGGCATGTGACATCCACCAACCCGCACTGGGCCCGCGTGGTGGATTACGGCCCATTCCCTCTCACAGAGAGGAGGCCTGTGTCCCAGCAGTGGGAACATTAATAGGCTGATGATGTGTGATGTGATGTGATGTGATATGCAGTTCGTTAGTCACACTAAAACTCAAAAACGGCTGGACCGAATTTGATCATGCTTTTTTTATTGACTTTAAAAAAAAGGGGGTAATTAATTCGACACGTATATATGTAATATTGCTGGAACTGCACAATATTCAAATATTTTATTATATGTGGGCTTCTTAAAATTTCATAAATGTATGTATGTTTGTTTATCTCTTTATTTGAAATATTATGGTTATTTTATTTACATAGATACAAGTATATACAGTGTATAAAATACTTAATTAACTAAGACTACAAACATAAACACCTAAACCAAAAACTACTCACTAACTAACCCAAAAAAATATACTAATCTAAAATATGGCGTCGAAAAACTCCTCCACATCGTTGTCCACTGGTAATGTGCCCAAAAGACTGGCAGCATTGCCACGTTGTATGGAAATGCTTATTCTCTGACCAAGGTAAAAGCCAGCCCTTGGGTCACGCGAAGTGTCAACTAAGCGTTTGGAAAGATCTTTAAACAAAGCGTGAGCACTCGGACCCCACGGACCAAGAGTTTCAACCCCAAACGGCTCGAAAATATAACTACCGATGAGGTAGCGCCAGCACAGCACGACGAGCTAGGAAGATGGGATGGCGTAAGAGTATCGACACAAGTAGCGTCCCACACTAAAGGTCTACTCATCTTCCATGGAAACAAAGACATCCCGTCCGGTCTTTTGCCATCGTCACCTGCCAGGCCATGGGGTTCCAATACGGCCGGAACGCCGAAGGTGACGAGAGCACGTCGGATGATGTCGTTTAAGTTGCCGTGACGCGCTATGCGACCCGCAATTCGGCTGCATGATAGACCGTGGTGACCGAAGCTGTTGACAACTTCGCCACAATGACAACGATGACCTCACTGAAGAACAACTTGATAAACTTGAGCGACTTCAAAATGTTTGTATAAGGTTCATATTCGGTTTGCGCAAATATGACCATGTTTCTGAATTCCGCAAAAAACTCAAGTGGTTGCCAATTCGCCTTCGCCGGAATGCTCATATTCTTTCCCTTCTGTATAATATACTATTTTTTCCGTCTACCCCTCTTTACCTCAAAAACCGATTTCAGTTTTTATGTGACTCGCACACGAAAGTTCTTAGGTCATCGGATAACATGAAACTCAAAATGCCAATGCATTCCACCATCTTCCTGGACAAATCTTTTACTGTCCAGGCCGCTCGTCTATGGAATGCATTGCCTGTGACAATAAAACGCGCGCAATCACTACCGATCTTTAAAAGACTGGTAAAGGATCACTACCTGTCACTGTGATCTGTATTGTTTTCTCACTGTCATCTTGTTGGAGCTGTATTGTTTTCTTGCCTGTATATTTATATGTATGTATGTATTTATGTATCTATTTTGGTATTTTATATTTTGTGATTTCTATGTTTGTAACTTATTATTTAATTTTAAAATTGCACCAAGTGCAACCTCATGTCGTGTCCAGGCTATCTCTTTCCATTCTGGGTTGCCTGGTAGAGATCGCTGAACGCGATAAGGCCGCCTGTTGTATGTTTGTTATTACTTTAAGGTTTCCGTATGTAATCTTTTTATCTTGGTACAATAAAGTATATATAAATAAATAAATAAATAAACGATGAGGAGTACAGCAGGGAGCGCCAAGACGTAGGGAAGCAGCGAGGCGGAAAGTATTGTCGTCAAACAAGGTGCCTATGTTCGACGACGGTAGTGCGTGAAGCCAGAGGCCCGACTCCCACTCACCCACAGCCAGCAGGCGAGCGCGCTCGGCAGGAGTGGCAGAAGTGGCAATTTGGTGCTCCTGAACTGCTCTGCAGAGCGGCTCATCCCACCGTCTCTGGGATGAAGGGTAGTCGGGGAGATTACATTTCGAGCAAGCGAGTCTCCAAGCATCAATAGCCTCGGTGAAGCACGGCACATCAAAATTAATCAGTGTAGTGCTAGGATATTCCTGATTAATTTCTCAGTACCGTGGACCGAGGATATAAAAAAAGAGTAAACTAATACTAGAAATTTTGCGGACTGGACTGTATAACAAGAATGATGAAGTATATTAAAGAAGAGAAGAAGTTATATTACAGAGGTCAGTTAAAAGGTAAACAAAAGCAAAATTTTGATATGTATGTTTGTTTGTATGTATTTATTTATGTTTGCCCACGCATTTCTCCGAAACTACTTATCGGATCGTGATTTTTGTGTTGGATTGAATATCTCTCAACTTAGGGAAAAGTGCAAGATTCATCAAATGCGGTTCAGCAGTTTTCAAGATAGGGAGCATACAACCAAACTTCTTAGCGACAAGCAGCACGATGTGTAAATTGAGTAATTTTGTCAATCCTTTAAGTACCTTACTATAGAAATTGCTCGTTTTAAGTGATGGTGTGCTAAAATAAAAAAAACCGAGAAATAAAACTTTTTCACAAAAAAATAATGTTTTGTACGTTCGTGTGCAGGGCAGTTTTGAAATAAAAAAATGTTGACGTGGGAGGGTAGGTAGGAATGTAGGGTAGGTAGAATAGGATATGTAGGTAGGTAGGGTAGTGTAGGTTAAGTAGGTTAGGTAGTTAGGGTAGGATAGGTAGGTAAATTGACGGGAGCGAAGCCGCGGGCACAACTAGTAGAGTATAAACTCAATATCGCCCAAAATATTGCTCAGTAAATTTTACCTTTCAAGCGTCGATAACGATACACGATCGCGAACCAATGATCGCGACAATAGGTCGTGGTAATGGAAATAAAAGAGATTGGACTGTATAACAAGAATGATGAAGTATATTAAAGAAGAGAAGAAGTTATATTACAGCGGTCAGTTAAAAGGTAAACAAAGGAAAAATTATAATATGCGCGAGGGCAGCTGTGCGTGGAGGTGTGCAACAGCTGACTGTCGATGTCGTAGCGGTGTGTCGCTCGCACGGCCGCCGACGGCAGGCACCTCGCTGCCCCGCGTCCCTCGTTCACTGCTGCTGGCGCGCGACGATGTTGAGAGGAGCGGGTCTCATCATGCTCCCCCCGTTGAAGAGTCTTCAATAGTAGAAACCGGCAGCGGGCAGATGATGTTGAAGGCGCGCCGGATGACACCCTTTCTTGTGTGGATGTCGGCGACCCTCGCGACGCCATCTCTGCCTGGAAGAATGTGGATGAAGCGTCCTAAAAGCCACATAAGAGGAGGTAAGTGGTTGTCCTTTATGACGACTAATGTTCCTTCCTTGAGCTCGCCAGACGACCGGCACCATTTTGTATTCTTTTGAAGCCACAGATCATACTCGTGTGAGAAACGAGCCTGGAAGTGCTGCTTTCGACACGGCGAAATCATTTTAACCTGTTGGCGTTGACGTCCTGGATCTGTGGGTGAGGCAGCATGATTAGAGAACGACCAATAAGGAAGTGTGCCGGGGTTAATGGAGCGAGGTCGGAAGGGTCGTTGGACAGTGGATTTAAGGGCCTTGAGCTTAAAATAGCCTCAACTTAAATTAAGCAAGTCGTCCTCTCCTCAAAGGTCACGTTTGTTAAACCCAAAATGTGTCGAAGATGATGCTTGGTGGATTTAACTGCAGACTCCCATAGGCCTCCCAAGTGTGGAGTATATGCAGGTATAAATGAAAAGTTTATTCTAGGGTCGAATTTGTTGAAATTTAAGTCTTGCGAAAGTAGCCTGGCCAACTCATTAACTGTTTTCCGACAAAGATTGTACCGTAGTCGGAAAAGATGTTACGGGGTTTTCCCCTTCGAGCAATAAAAAGGTTTAGTGTGGCAAAGAAAGCTTCCTTTGTAAGGTCCGACACAAGTTCGAGGTGGATGGCTCTCGTAGCTAGGCACACAAACACGCAAATTAAGCATTTGATGAGCCTGCACCCTCTACCTTTCCGGTCAGCTATCATGATGGGACTGGCGTAGTCTACTCCTGTGTCTAAAAATGGAGACTCTAAATGTAGATGCTGCTGGAAGATTACCCATGATAGGCTGAATAGTGTTGGCTTTGATCCTGCAACATTTCACGCATTGATGTGTGATCTTTTTTGCCAAGTTCCTACCCCCAATAGGATAATAGTGATGACGAACAGAGCCCAACAAAAGTTGTAGTCCAGCAAAAGGCGTGAATGAAACATGTTGAACAAGGAATGCAAATTGTATGAGCACTAAAGTCAAATGTATTTATTTCAACTAGGGCATTATGCGGCACTTTTGAAACTTAAAACATTTAAAATTTACATGTAATAAAAGATTGATTCTACCGTGCTGGATAATAGAATTGGATGCTTAACGTTATAGTCATAGAATTAGTTTTTTAATCTACCTCCAACACGAATTAGATTAGAAAGAGTATCAAAGAAAAGTGACAAAGATAATAGCTTGTTCTTTGCTGGTAACTGTTTACCTGATTTAAGTAAGTGGTACTCTTCCGGGCAAGATTCCATTTGACCAAACCTTAATAATAAGTTTAAAGAATTGTTAAGTTCAGTAGAAGTTAGTAAACCAGACTCAAGTTATTTTTACCCGACTGCCGAAGGAGGGTAATGTGTTTATCAGTCTATGTATGTATGTATGTATGTATATATGTATGTATGTATGTATGTTTGTTCCTATGTGGCGTTCTAGAGACCAAACGCGTTGGCCGATTTTGATGATTCTTGACGTCAATCGATTCGTCTTAATCCTGCGAGTATCACTGGCTACATTAAAATTGGAAAAAACAAAAATGGCGGCTTTTGGGCGCCATTTTGAGGGGAAAAAAATTTTTTTTTTCTTCCAAGCCCATCGTGTGGGGTATCATAATAAAGGGTTTTATAAGGCAATTTCAAAAATATAAAACACTTATATGTTTAAATGTACCTAATTCTAAAAAAAAATAACTAAAAAGTTGTAAATAAAAAAAGTTAATAAAAAAAATCAAAAACCCCGACTGCTTAAAAAGCAAACTAAAAAGACGTAAACAAGAAGAAAATCATGCTGTGCAGTCGGAGGATACTTATTCGCGAGCTGGCGGACCAAAACCAGATGTATCCTCCGACTGCACAGTTATAACAAGTTGCCAAAGCCAGTTATAGAATTGACCGATGGAAAGTTCAAAAACTACATCAAACGTGTCCTTATTAAAAAAGCATATTACAAAATCAAGGACTACGTTGAAGATAAAAATTAAATACTTACCACAAATCGCCCATCAGAAGTACGATATGTGGTATCTTTAAAATGTTGTTCACAGGATCTCTCTTCACCAGAATTTTTATGTATGGATGATACTGAATTTAACTCCCCGATCACCGAACACCGATCTGAATCTACTTGTAAGTTATTAGTGTACATACAAACGTGTGAAGAGGAATCTGAATGATGATATGCACCCGAAATGAGCCAACCTAATTTTGACTCTAGTAAAGTGGGCTTATGAATACCTAATACGATACTGCCAGTGTCTATGATACCCCAAAAGACTTCTGTACCGACAAGGACGTCGATGGAAAACGGATTGTTACAAGTGGGGTCGGCAAGTCGAACGTTCGTAGGTATACGTATGTTGCAAGTATCAATATAAGTATGAAGAACTAATGCTGATACTTTCGGCAGTACGAGGCAACCAATGTTCAGTTCGTACTCACTGTCATCAATTGATTTTAATGACACTGAGCATCCCTGAGTACCTACAACTAGAAGTTTGTAAATTAATACCTGTTACCTTGGACTTGGTAATGTAGGTAGGAACGTGTAGTCGTATATAAAGGTACATCAAATGTAAGTAGGTAGAAACACATGATGTTGAGCATCATCAGCCGCAGCTTGACTTCGCCTACTGTTGGGCATAGACCTCTCCTTACTTGTGGCAATCCTCACGCTCCTGTGCCAATTTTATCTAGGCTCTCCCCACGATGGCAATAATTGGGTTATTGGACGATTCGCCCGAATTCTTCGAACTCGCCCGATTCTCTTTTTACCGCTCATGATTCTTTTGATTCATTGGCGACAAAACACTAAGAGGGAAACAGCAATAATCGACCACTCCAAATTTATTTAGTAGGCGAATCGGCCAAATTTTATTTTAGAGAACAAAAAATCATTTTACGGGCGTTTTCGATTCTGAAGTCCTAGTACTCCGTTAGTCTCTATTGCTAATGATTGATTAATGATGATTCTAGCCCTGCAAACACTTCTTCATGATTCTGGCCTCCTGGTAGTTTGGGTAATAAAATATCTACTAACTTCGATTAATTCTTCATATTATTTCCGAGACTGGTGAGCACGACTTTCTTGTTATTAACTTCGGACGAATCGACACAGAAGAATGAATATTTTTAATAGTGGTCGATTCGCCCGATTCGGGCGAGTTAAATTCGTGCGAATCGTCCAATAACCCCAATAATTTCGTCTGTCCATCTAGCTACCGGACGATCAACTTTCGTTCTGCCAGTACAGATACCTACACCTAGCTAAATGCAATAGCTATTCCTCATTAAGGATTTAATTCAAAACCCGAACCCGAAAACTAGGACTAGTTATCGCGTTTAATTATCCGATAAGTTGATAGAACCTCCGCCTTTCGTCCTAGAAATCGATTGATAGGCCTGCCTGAAATGTGTCTTGAGGCGATATCATCTTCAGCCAATAGTAGGTAGGTATGACCAGGTTTAACAGAAAAGAAAATTCGACTTTTTAACCCTGTTAGAATTTTCAGAAGAAACTCTTCTTTGCTTTTCGAGTCGATGGAAAACTCTTTAAATATTTTGGGGCCAATAGTTAGCCACGTTAATTGTACATTATTACCAATATTTTTTAGTAAGTTGCATTAATACCAATTTTTTATTTTATTAATGTTTTTGTGTGTTTTATTAATAGAATACATTAATAATCTATTCAATTATTGCTCGTAATATGAAAATTAGTTCATGATTAGTATTTACACACACCTAGACTGTAAACTGTAGTAGTTTGTGAGATATTAGGCTTTAAAGGGAAGCGGCGTGGCGCGCTTGCGCGGCAAAATTCCGCCGCGACGGCCGGGCATTACGATCGCACGGAACGGCGCCAGCCGGACCAGCAGGTGGCTATATATATACATGTGAATAAAACCGAAAAAAAAAATGTAGGACGACCTCGATCCCGATAAATCTTCATAAAAATAAATAAATGATTCTTTCAAACAGAGGAATCTATGTAGTACAACTTAAGGAATTAATTAGGTAAGTATATCGTAACACAAACCCTGCGTATTCGGAGGAGTCCCAACAGATACCACGTATTCTTAGAAACGTGACGCGAGAATGAGATCATTTACTTACAAGCACCACTTAAGGTGTACTGTCAAACAGACTTGTAAGCAGATATTCTGTTAATTCGGCTTTCTTTGTGATGTTGAGTAGGAATTACGAACTGGAACGAAGGTGCTTTTTAATTCAATCTATGCCTGTCTACCTTGGTACTGAACAACCTACTAAAAGTTCTTAATCAATAAGAAACAAAACGAATCTGAGATACCTGCACTTTTTCAGCTTTCTTAGATAATATAATTTTACCCCAGTAGGTAGGTACGGATGAATGCTAACCAGATTATCTTAAAGGCTTAGAAATCAAGGCACTACGTCTAAACTGAAGCACCAACGATAAATTAATTAATGAAGAAGCCAAATTATAATCTAGACAAAATATTGTTTGAAAGGTCAGCCCTTAACATTATTTTGTAACAATCAACGTTACAGAAACGAAAGTTATTAACAAAATAATAACCAACAAGGGTCCTTAAACCCGGCCAAAATTAACTTTACACCCGCAGCCCACTTATATCATCGATTGCATATTTTTCTAGCCCAAGAGCGCCAACAAATCGCTCCGGGCGTCGGCGTAAAATATTAGCAATGCAAATCACCGATCTCTCGCATAACTCAAGATAAGGAGGTATCGTAAAAATGCTGTAAACCCGCCCATATTGCTCCGCGGAGGATTTTTTCTGTTTTTACCTATCTATCGGTGGTCCTAACGATATTCTGTATCTTATAAATCTGAGTTATCGCGTCGTTATCTGATACATTTGCATGTCGGAGCGGCATGTAGTTTCGGTTCTTCGGTTCTTCATGATCAGGACAATGGCCGGTTTTATGGTAATGGAACAGTTCCGTAGTTTGGAAGTGCGTATTTTTCTTCCTTAGCTTTGAAGTCTAGCGGAAATATAACGGTAGGTAGAAGTTTTATGTGCGTCCATAAATACGAGTGTATCTGTATGATTCTGAATAAGGACTTGTTCATAGACCTTTATGCCTACAAAGAATATCGAGGATAAATAATACAAAGAGGTGTTACTCAGCTTATGACACAAAAAGAAAGTTTTCGCTGAGTGCTCTATACTACCGCTTAAAAAAGCTATCAGAGAAACATTCTTGGTTTGGTTAATAATATCGTTAAATAACTACTTAATACAGCACAGAACAAATCCCATTGCTTTGAATAAGATAAACGAGCTAACTCTGGAGAAAAATATAGCGCAATAGGAACATCAGATACAAACGGTATGATTGATGATACCACTGTTTTAGCAGTCAATCATGAGTTACGTGGACTCGTTTACGGGTTTAGCGAATTTCGGTCATGAGACTATTGCAGTGGTAAGACTCTTAAAAGTCCTTAAAGGGCCTTGAAAATGTGATATTTAATCAGCGGTCACGATTGCCAAAAAGTATGAGATTGTCATGCACTTCCGAAATGACTTGTGGTTTAAATTTACTTTAGACATTAGCAGAAAAGACGACATCGGTTTTGCGGGTCCGTGGCTTATGCCCCCAGTGGTCGACGCACCCGTGGCCTATGCCCCCGATTCGATTAAATTATTTCTAAGCAGTTTTTGATCAAATATACTGTCAGGCACAAAAATGTTGTACAAAAATAATAAATGTATATTGATTGTTATATTTATAATATTAAATCATGATTATATTTAAAACAAAGAAATGCTAAATATTGGTAAAAAGAAAACATTGGTTGTATTTTTTGAAAAATGAAAGTCTTAGTTATTTTTCAATATTGATTTATTTATCTCAATAAGAAATCTAGTAAAAAAATTGTATATAAATCACAGTTTTCATCACCTATAATCAAGATAATCATTCAACTTAATTATAATAATCAGTCTTAAATGTAATAAAATAAGATAGTGATTTTAAATAGTCAGTCTTAAAAATTACTGCAGAGCAACTAACTTCTAACATAATGATATGTTCTTTTTATGTTTGTAACAATAATAATTAAACGTAATCAACTATGAAACTATAAACAAATGAGAATTATTTTAACTAATTATAACAGTCAGTTCCAATAGCAATAACAAAACAAAATAATCAGGCTTGAATCAAATAATAAACAATTTTTTTACAAGTCAAATGTTTTAAAATTTTCTAAGCAAAAAAATAATCAAGTGTAAAAACTTAAACAAATATAAAAATTATAATTTCAAAAATTAAAACTTCAAAATAGTATACTAGCAAAATCATCTCTTTTCACTATAATTATATATAAATATAAGTTAGTTAAGTGAGTTATAAGTAAGTTAAATAATGACTTTTTGGACTGATTGCCACATATGGGCGGATTTGTTCTAAAAACATGATTATGGTAATTTTTTTGTTTTCGTACTGTTCAGTCAAGTTTAAATGAAGTCTTTTTGATTTTTTGGATGTTTGTACATAATATATAATGCTTTTAACGGAGAAAAAGGTGTGTAAGGATAAGGTTAAGTGACGATCTATTTTCTCTGCTATAAGATAGATAAATTTTGGTTAGCAAGGAAAAATACTTTATTATGGTGAAACACTTTTCTCATTTACTGTACTAAGTGAAAAAGCACAAAAAAATATTTATATTAAATTAATCGAATCGGGGGCATATGCCACGGGTGCGTCGACCACTGGGGGCATAAGCCACGGACCCGGTTTTGCTTGCCATATAAAAATATAGGATAGAATAGAATTGTGGTTTTCGAATGACAAATCATTCAGATTCAGATATATTGATTTGCATAAACAAATAATAAGGAGTGCATGCAGGATTACCAAAAAAGATAATGTTGCGTGCAAATCTTGAATAAAATTAATGAATACAATAATAACAGTAAATGAAATTATAAATGATTAAAAACAATCAAATGAATCTAAAAGAAATTAGTACAAATGTCAACAAACCAAAGTGAAATATTCAAGATAATTAAAATTAGAAATATCAAGCAAATACCAAACAACAATATTTTTTGTCAAATTTATGTGTAATAATAATGTAGGTAAGTCAAATCCATATAAAATATCAATCAAATGTCAAAATATTAAAAAAGATGTAATAATGCATGTTAAATCCGTATATTAATTAATTAAAACAAATTTCAAAACAATAAAAATAAAATATAATGCATGTCATAATGGATATGACATGCATTATATTTTATTTTTATTGTTTTGAAATTTGTTTAAAACAAAAAATAAAAATAAAAATTTAATTAAAACAAGAGCCAAAAAACAAAACATAATGCATGTCAACAGCAATGGCATTGGTTGACAGTTGTCCTCTCTGATCTCCCTGTCAAGTAGTTATGCCTATATTTGTACCGGCTACACCATGTGAACTGTCGAACATGTAGGTCAACACTATATGAGGAAAATACCACTGTATTTCTTCCCATAGATATTTACTTCATCCAAAGAATTTGGTTGAAGAAACGCAGTGTAGCTTAGAACGGTAAGAGCTCAATACAAACTCCCATCCTCTTAATGGAGTATGTAAATCAATATTCTAAATAAACTAAAAACAAACTAAATAAGAGGATTTTCAACCAATGTATTCAATATAAAATAAGCAAAATATACAAACGTAATAACAAAGCAAATCCCAAAGACGAACACTGAACTGAAATCAATTTCGCAACGCGGCTAGTTTTTCACCATTTGCTCTGAACTTGCCGTTGCCCATCTAGTGGTTCCACTATGAAAATCGTAATTATTCCCCGGGAAACGAAATCCGTTGGTGGATTAAAAGCGAAGCTGTATTAACTGGTCATTTGAAGATGAAACTAGAATGGAGACGGCTTTTGTGCCATCTCTAAAGCATCAGCTAGGGTGTCAAAATCTGACAGAATAATATTTTGAGTTGTAGACGAAAAACAAAAAATCCGCAAAATAATAAATGTCGATGTTACCTAATTTATTTAACAACTATAAATTACACTAATATTATAAAGGCGAAAGTTTGTGAGCGTGTGTTTGTGTATTTGTTACTTCTTCACGCTCAAACGGCTGGATGGATCGGGATGAAAATTGGCACAGAGATAGATTATAGTCAGGAAAAGCACATAGGATAATTTTTATCCCGGGAATATGTGAAGCCGCTGGCAGAAGCTAGTTAATCATATGCGAGAGTTTCTGCATAGATCTAATTGCACGCACATTGTTAGTTTAAATGAATTACTTCATCATCATCATCATCCACAGCCTGACTTCGCCCACTGCTGAGCATAGGCCTCTCTCTTCTTGTACCAATGAATTACTTAATCTTATCAAAAATAGGACAAAATAAAAACTCCCCGAATTGCTATGTTTGCGTGTTTGCTATGTTTGTGTTAGCTCGTGGCTAAATAATAAGAGCCGCACGGGTCGATCATCAAGGGTAAGCAACGCTTGACGAGGTCGGTCCTTGGATGGGTGACCATTTCAACATACCGAGTTTCCTCCGTGCCTCGGAAAGCACGTTAAGCCGTTGGTCCCGGCTGTCATTTGAAGATCTTTAACAGTCGTCACGGGTAGTCAGAAGCTTGAGATCTGACACCAGTCTTACCAAGGGGTTCCGTGTTACCCAGTTACTGGGTTGTGGAGGTCAGATAGGCAGTCGCTCCATGTAAAACATTGGTACTCAGCTGAATCCGGTAAGACTGGAAGCCAACCCAATATAGTTGGGAAAAGGCTAGGCAGATGATGAATTGCTATGTTTCATTTAGCAATTCGGGGCGTTTTTATTTTGTATCCGGAATCTATTGAAAAAAGAAAAATACTGCATATAAACAATTAAACGTAATAATAAATATTATACACACTATAAAAATGAGAAGATAAAAAAAATTTCGGCTCAAAATTTTGTAAAAAAGAAAAAGATTTTGGTGGTTTCTCATTCCTATGTTTTCCAATATTTTTTAAACAAAATGTACAATATTCATCTAAACAACGATACCCACTCGATAAGGTAAGTCAATTTTATTTTTCGGGCCGTCCTTTAGCTTTATGGGAGCCGGCCTTAAAGACATTTAAAAATATTTTTTGTCAATTTGTATGGCTTTGGGTCAATAAGATGCTTATACTGTAGAAAATCTGAAGACTGTAGCCCCAATCGTTTGGCAAACGATTGTGTGACGACGTACAGACGGATAGACAGACGGATACGTGAGAGACACCAATAGGGCTCCGTTTGGACCCTTCGAGTACGCAACCCTTAAAAACACGGAACACGGAACGTGGGTTAAATCTGAAAAAGGATTAGTGGTAGCTCAGTGGTGTTGGCTCCAAATTACGAGTAGTAGATCGTGAGTTCGAACCCAGGTAGACACTTTACTCTGAGTAATTTATTTCATCACCACTGCTCTCAAAAAGGTGAAACAAAACATCGCGAGGAATCCTATTCCATGTCCTAGAAACAACAAATTCGAAGACATGTGATATCCACCAACACACACTGGCCCCACGTGGTGGATTACAGTCCAGTCCTTCTCACAAAGAGGAACTCTGTGTTCCAGTAGTGGGCACATTATAAGTTGATTTTACTTTGAAATCAATTGAAGAACGGATTGAAGAACTAAATTACTTCAATCATTAAGTAGTTTCAGTATATCTTAAACAGGTTTCGACATCAATCACTTACACCATCGTGTCTCCAGCCAAATATCCTTAACACGAAAATCCTATACATTTTTATCTTCAGCCCTAACTGTTGCGCGCGCTATCTGCTGTCCGATCTACAACGGTTAAGACGATAAGCCTGAACGTGTTCCTGATTACAAGGGAAAAAACTGGAATATTTCAAGGACTTTGTACACACAACCTCACGTATATGATCACAATTTGTCATTGAGAATGCCTTTATGTCGCACATTTTTCGCAGTCTTCTTCTTTGTGTCGATGATTCCATCACAATTTTTTTTTTCGACCTGTATTCAGCCACGTCGATAGACTTAGCACTGGCCTCACAAAGGTCTTGCATGGTGCAGGTGTTTTTACATAAGGAGCAGGACTTTTCGCAGTAAGCAGTAGCCAGAAAACATTGCTTGCAGAACAAATGGTCGATGGGTCTGAAATTTTTTCCCGTACCGACCGCGTACCGAAAAACGCAGCGTTGGACCGCCTCCCTCTTGGTAGGCTAATGGTCTGGTTAAGGCTGCGGATCTGCTACATGCTAGACGCATAGTACCGATCAATCTGGTGACTCTTTGGGGAGTCTTATATCCAGCAGTGGACGTCTTTCGATTGAAACGATGAAGATGATGACGAAGACATTTTTGCCAGAACTGTTTGGTGATTTACCAGAAGACACAGTGTTAGATAGCCTCCTGCAAGCTGACCGATGACTTGGTGATGGCCGCAGGGTTTTACTGGGTGCAAGATGCACGGAACCGGTCGATGAAGCGACATTTAGAGGAGGCCTACGCCAGCAGTAGACGTCTGTCGGCTGAAATTATGAAAATTGTCATTGCCTGTATGTCGTACCAATACGGATGTTTTTCTTTTTAAAGGATAACCAGTGACGTCTGGTTGACTTTACTACAGTGACAAGGTTACAGACAAGATTGATTTGACATTATACAGGCAGTGAGCTTTCTACTTTGTAACGCATATTCTAATTTCCATATCGGATTTTACGAGGACACGCCTTAGGCAAATATGAAAGTTTGTGGTGAGGAATATTACTTTTTTTACTATATTTTTTGAAGATACGCTAAATTATCTTTTGATAAGACATTATTATAACGTTTTACGATTAAATAAGGGTAAGGATGCTAGCTCCATCGAATCATTTTTTTTAAATCTCCACCACAATTGTGGAACAACAAGGAATTTGAACCTTGGGATTATGGAGGAAATTCCTGATCTAAATCCAAATTAGTTTCATTCTACCCTACCCATACTTATGTTTGATAAAAAATCGTGTGCTCAACAAGTAAATAACGCAATCAACGTTGTTGAATTTTCAAAATAAAACGCATGGTAATTACCTACTGGTGGTCTTTTAATCACACTCTAATTAAAAAAAAACAATACCAAAACCGTTTCCATACAATCCTAGCCCAGAAAATTTGAAAGTTAGCAGACAGCGCGTTGTAAAAAGAAGAACGTCGGCCGTTCTCTACGAAATAGGTAATAACAGGAACCACTGGACGTTGCTTATTAATATTGAACTACGTTAGTTTTATGATTGTTTTGAGATTTAATTTCGAGAGGATTTCAGGATTATTCAACTAGTTTCGGACTCGAATTTTGTATCAATATGTAAATTGTTACAATTTGAAATAATAGCCCAGGAAAATAACCGTAACGTACCTATGGGAATTCATATTATGAAACCGTTTGTCCTGGTATGGTCATGTGATGAGGAGGGATGAAACGCATGTTACTAAAAGAGTTATGAATATAAATGTGGATGGATGGAGAGGGAGAGAAAGGCCAAAGAAAAGATGGATGGACTGTATGAGGAGTGATATGAAAGAAAAGGTAGTAAGTAATAACGTGACAGGGGATAGAACGGTATGTAAGAAGCAAACGTGTTGCGCCGACCCCAAGTAACATGGGATAAGGGCAGGCTGATGATGTATGGGAATTCATTATAATTAAATTATATTTTTAAGCTCAATAAAGAGATAAAAAGCTCATGAAATGATAATTTGACTAGCATAAATTACGATACGCAAAAATGAATTGTGACATTCTCACTTATCTAGAGCCTCAAGTAAAAAGAACTTCAGCGTTCATCACAAAATAAATCATATTCCGCAACCATTAATACAATTTTATCTGGATCCTAATACAATTTATGTAAGTAGTTACAACATTCGGTAACACTAGAGCTATAGAGATATCTGAAAACAATTGCAATCACTCAGTCCTTATCGACCGACCGTTGGATCGTGCGACGAACATGTCTAAGGCTTGATGTACACTAGCATATACGGGATTACCGTTTAGGACATATTCCGTTGTTGAGAAAGAGGTCAAACGAGATCCTATCTTACTAATCAAAATCAAAATAAAAAGAATCAAGTATTTTATTTCAAGTAAACCATATAGGTACTTTTGAATTGTCAAACAAAAAATTCATAAAACACTCTAGTTGCAAATTCAAGACTCTAGTTGCAAATTCGCAAGCGTCTGTAGGTCTCAATATTATAAATGTGAAAGTTAAGATAGATGTGTGTGTGGATGTATGTTTGTTACTCAATCACGCTAGAACAGCTGAACGGATCTGGGTGAAATTTGGCACAGACATATATTAAAGTCTGGAATAGCATAAAGGCTACATCCCGGTATGATGTTCCCTTGGGATAAGAAAACACTTTTCACGTGGGTGAAGCCGCTGGCCAAAGCTAGTAAAAATAAAAATAAATACTTAGCCAGCATCCTGGGCCTTATTAAAATTATATTATTATGCCTTTTTCGATAGGATCTAAAAAACAGAATTTGTTAAAATAATTATAATAATCACATTCAGTGGCGGTTGGATAGAAGTAGTGGTGCACTTTACCAGCTCTCTCAATGTATTCGAATTCGAAGTTGTATTATAACAACATTTAAATCCATAGGTACGCTGATTTTTTTCTGTTGCGGAATGTTCAATCACCTTTTTGTTAAAATCTGGTATTTATTGTTTTTTTTTATGGTGAGCACAAAAAGTGCATTTAACCTGTCCTGGGGCATGGTGTTTCTAAGAAACGATTTAATTCACTTTAGTGTCGAAATCTCACACACGCTGTCCTACAACTCAATAAGTATATTAAAAAAAAAACAATAGAAATTAGAATATAAAAAGCCTCGATCAACTGCAAAATTGCAAGACGCACGCTGTGTTCATAAAGTAAACAAGCCCCGCGCCCGCCTCACTTCACACCCGCGTAATGTTGGTACTCGACGCCGACACCGTTGGTACTATGACGGAGTAATGCCCAAAAAAAAACCCTTATTTTTGGGAAGTCGGTTAAAATATATATTGATTCATGTACATTATTTGTAAAACATATTTTTTTCGTGTCACTAAAAAGTACGGCTTTAAAAAAAAATTCATACACGATATTTTTCGCTACTTTTGGATGCTCCTCCAAAAGGACTTGGATGTTTAAAAATATTTGCACACAGAAAAATTTATGGCTAGAATTTCTTCATAACTGAAATAGCATATAAGTAAATGAAGGAATATAATGCAAACAAACTGTCCAAAAGGAGGTTCAATATTGATATTCTGGCACCGAGTGGGCGCACGGCCAGTACTGCGTTAACATTTGGGCATATATACACCTTAAAAAACTTTTTGTAAGAACTCAACAATCGCATGAAACACGCCTAAAAGTTTTCTCCGAGAAAAACCTTGGGCCGCTCCGTTAAGACCATAATCCTTATCTAAGACCCCTTGGGCAGCGGTTAGCAGCCCATCAATTGGGAACACACCCTATAAATTGCCGCTCAGATAAAGTAGCAGTTTCAATCACCGGATTTTTGCAAGTTTTTTTTAAAGGTGTCTGTAATCATTGTGGTTGTTAAGCAAGTTCGAAGTGTCTTAAATAAATTCTGTTGAGGAGAACTGAAACTTAGGTGGGTAGTTTTTTTATTTATTTAAATTTAATTTCATTCAATTTAACTTCATGTACTGTTTTACCAAACAAAGGCAGACTGACAAGACATTCTGCATTAGTCAACCGTTGGGTGAAAAGTACAAGATTGTAAAAAACAAAAACACGTGTGGCACTCGGGGAATGCCACCGTTAAGCTATTGCATAGCATTTTTTATCAACTTATGCAATTATAATTATTTATTTATTCTTATTCATGCTAAATCTCAATTAAAAAATGTTCATCAATCAGTTGTAAAAACTTCTTTTGCCACGCGAAATTCAACCTCCAAATTACATAAACACAAAATATCTCGGAAACGGAGCGAGATAGCCCGATTTTGAGGCCAACCTACATATATTAGTTAACTAGTGAATGTGCCGAGGCCTCAGGACACCTCCTCCAGATCCCCCCCATTTAATTTTAATTCGAGCATAATTATACATTATCATACAGTCAGCAAGAATAAAAACTTCTTTGTCAAGCGGAACCGAACCTCCGAACTGGAAAACGCGGCACCAAATTCTGAGTGACCCTTATTACCACTGGCATAAGGCCACTTTTGCCACGCAAAAGTGACCCGTATTCTTAGATGCATAAGGTCGTTTTCTTTGAATACCAATATTATTAAACGCCAGACGTACAAAATCCTCCAACACAGGACGACCCGAGCCGACACTTTTCTAGAACCAACCTCGAGCCGCCACCAAGAAAGAACCGGCGACCAAATCATAAAAACTAAAAAGTCCCATATCTTGGAAATGTCTGGAGCTAGCTCAATTCTATGAAAAATTATGCCCCCCTGCCCCTCGTCACTTAAGGCCGCAGAACAAGATAGCATAACCCGCCCCCCCCCGTGAACTCTTTACCTTCCCCCTCGCAAAAAAATTTTTACTTCAGTCTAAAAATATCAAAATGAAACTTCTATAAAATCGCGCAACAAACCACTCCTGCCCAAACCCCCCTTCCCACTCACCCGCTCACACACTCTGAATCCATCGTCCGATTTTGGAGCAGCTCGGGGTGTCAGGGTTATTTTCGTTACGGAATTTCTTGATTCGGTCGCCGCGCTCAAAGCCCGCGATAAAAGCTATGCAATAGCTGTCTTTTTTATGAAGTTGAAAACCACCGGGCAGAGAGGCTATCATCATCATCAGCAGCCTTTTAATGTTCCCACTGCTGAGACACAGGCATCCTCTCTGTGAGAGAGGTAATGGGATTTAATCCACCAAAACGGGAGCCAGTGCGGGTTGGTGAATGTCACGTGTCTTCGATTTTTTGGTTCTAGAACATGCCGGTTTCCTCACGATGTTTTCCTTCACCGTTTTTAAGAGCAGTGGTGATGAAATAATTTACATAAAGTAAAGCGCCTGCCCGGGTTCGAACTCACGACCTCGACACGTAAGTCGGGGCCGTTACCACTGGGTCACCACTGCTCTCGGAGGCTATGGGTTAAGAAAAAAAGAAAGAACAAGTGTTTAATTGTCACAAAATGACACGGTAAACTTAAATAGTAGGACAATAAGGGTTGATAAAAAGTATTAAATAAAAGGATTAATTGCCTACTTATCGGTACGACATTTTACCGCTTAAATACACGATTCCAATCAAAAATAATTTGGTTCTTTCTTTCTTTTCCGTGTTTTAATCCTCAATATATAAATAATCGCCCACTGCTCAATAAAAAGTCACAAAAAAAATCATCTATCTATTTCCGACTAAGCCTCAATCAACCCACTTGCAAACCCATCCGGGTAGGATTTACACTTATTTTTTTATTACAAACGTGAAAATCTGTTTATTTTTTATATTTGAATGTTTAGCAAGAGATATGATATTTTTGAGTAAATTAGGCATACGAGTAACTGCACCATGACCTAAATTAGGACATAGAATACTAATTAACCCGACGGAAAAATAGGGGTGTTATAAGTTTGACGTGTGTTGCTGTGTATCTGTGTGTCTGTCTGTGGCATCGTAGCGTCCAAAAGGGTGAACCGATTTTAATTTAGTTTTTTTTTGCTTGGAAATGTGATTTTGTCGAGAGTGTTCTTAGCTATGATTGAAAAGCGGTTAAGCCGTTCAAAAGTTATGGGCGTTTCACTGTTTGAGTCGGGGTGTTTACGCAAGATATCGTGTCATAATTACGTGTTCAATAGATTGCCGATCGAACCGTATCTATTTACTAGATAAATTATGTAGCATGAAATAAAAATGTGCCGGAGGTTTTTAAAATTTTGAAATTTTACTTGTTTCTATTTCGTAGTAAGTTCATTTGGGATAATTTCCACCACTCAAACGGGAAAAACCGCTGACGGAAGCTAGTCTTTAACAAAAACTAATGACTCACAATACATTCAATTACCCATATTTTACGATCAAGTTCGGCACTTGGCCTTCCCCCGTCCCATCATTGAAATTTAATTTCCCCCAAACCCGTCTATTATGAGATTCTATTTACAGAGGGATCATTCCACTTGTACGAGATCAACCTACTTCCTACTAATATAATAAATGCGAAAGTTTGGATGTATGAATGGATGTTTGTTAGTTGAACAGATAGATTGTAGTCTGTAATAGCACATAGGCTTTTTATCCCGGTATAATGTTCCCTCGGGATAATAAAACACTTTTCAAGCGGGCAAAGCTGTGGGCAGAAGCTAGTTGCAATCTATTTTGTTATTTTGTAGATGAGCTGGTTTGTCTTGCCGATGTCTAAGGAACGAAGATTGGATTTGAAGTGAGAGTTTAAACATGAAATTGTATTTACATACATAAATACATAAACTCGCCTAGTTTTTAGTAAAATATCAATTAACTTCGATTAATTCTTCATATTATTTCCGAGACGGGTGAGCACGACTGTACTTTTTTTATTTTTTGTTCTCTAAAATTAACTTCTGGCGAATCGACACAGAAAAATAAACATTTTTAATGGTGGTCGATTCGCCCGATTTGGGCGAGTTAAATTCGGGTGAATCGTCCAATAACCCAATTATTCATCCGGAATAACATATAGAATCAGCATCTAACAATAACAAAACTCAATAAAAAAACAAACAAACAAACGAAAAAAAAAATGATATCATAAAAGGGATAACGAAAACAAATTGTAAAAGTATGTACTGACAAAAATTCGGATAATTACAGCAGGGAGCAAAATTATATACTCACAGCAAAATATAAAAAAAAAATTCAATCAATCAATGACAGATTTAATGACATTTATTCAGGGGGAACAAGAGAGGGTCAACCAGCTTTCATATTGGAGTCCTTATCTGTTAAGAGGCATGTTGCTTTTGGGATTTACTTAACCGTATTATAAGCTACTGAAAATATTTTGCTTACCTTCCTACTTTGTTGGTTGCTAGGCAGATAATCCAATTATCATGGACTTAAGGAAAGGAAAGGTTCGAAAAAAAAATACTGAGAAATTTACAAATAAATATTATTTTTCCATTCAATCTTAAACTCCTGCAGGTTATTTCGGTATTTTCTACCTATCACATCGTGAAAAAGCGTATATTTATGTAAAAAAACGCATATAAACACGGCTTAATAATGTTTAAAGACGCGTTGTTTATATTCTTAGTTTCGAAATCGCTAATGAGATTCTACGATCGTCAACAAATCCTAAGTTACTTTGGTCATAACGCCCGGCGACAACCAGACAATCTGGAAAAGTGGTTATAGTGGGAAAAGTGGCCGAAATAAGACACAAGACTAGTCAAAACAAATCAAAGCGATAACCGGTCTCACCGTGACCACTGTCCTGAAAAAGCCGAAGACATAGCAGCCTGGAAGCAGCTCGTCAATGAATCGGTCAATGATTTTCATGACGGGCACGACCTTCAGATCAAAACCGCATCACGTTCGCAAAAAAAACAAGAAAAAAAATCATTTGTATTAAACAAACTTTTATTTTTTATTTGAATTGCATGATCACGAGAATCAAACGTGTATGCAAAATCTTAAAAGCTTTTTTGCAAAGCAAAGGAAGTGGGTCAAATTTAAATTTTAAGTATTGATAAGATACAGTTGTATAATCGTAAAAACGCACACCAGTATACCCCTTAACAGAAACAATCAATCTCCATCACAAATATAATATGTGGCATATTTTTTTATGGCGAAATGTTTCAGTAGGCCAAGCGACGCGGCAGCGAAGCGGAGCGATAGCGGTCAGGTAGGTACTGTAAATTATAGCTGTCGTTTGTCAAAGTGCTTTGTGTACCTAAGGTCTTGTTTAAAAGAGTACTGTATACTTTTCAAAATCGTGTTTGTATTTACTGTATAGGGAAATTATTTTATACCTATTTTCCAAAAAGCAGGAGATTCTTTGTTTGACTGTAAGTTTTTAGGGTTCCGTACCCAAAGGGTAAAAACGGGACCCTATTACTAAGACTTCGCGGTCCGTCTGTCTGTCTGTCTGTCTGTCTGTCACCAGGCTGTATCTCATGAACCGTGATAGCTAGACAGTTGAAATTTTCACAGATGATGTATTTATGTTGTCGCTACAAAAAATACTAAAAACATAATAAAATAAATATTTAAGTGGGACTCCCATACAAAAAACGTGATTTTTGTGCCGTGTTTTGCGATAATGGTTCGGAACCCTACCTGCGCGAGTCCGACTCGCACTTGGCCGGTTTTTCATGGTATTATAGGGTACCAAAACTAAAAACCGATTTAACAGAAAAATTAAACAGACAAAACGAAAAACTAATAGGTAGCAAAGACACCGCTTCCGAAAAAAAAGTTATTTATCGCTTTGTAGTGTTTTGTTTTGGAAGTCAGATTTTAGCATATAGGTAACTAAGACTGCCTATTTTGGCACAACCGAAGTCAGATGTGACGAAGATTTTGCGAATTGGTGTACCATACTGATTAACCACAAATTAAATCAACAAAGACTAAAAAAAAACTAAGACTGCCACGTTGGTAAAGTGATCTGAAGCTCTACTGCTAAGCATGAGAGGCTGGGTTCGATCACAGATCGGATATTTTTTTTCTCTTTGTCAGCATCAGTCTGAAGTCTGGATTTATGGTAATAAGCTCATCTCCTATTATCCCATGCAATCCGAGTCTTGAACATAACTGGTGAAATGGTGTAAGTAGGTACTATATTATTAAGCATACCTATCTACTGTTAAGCTAACTAAACCTTATATATTAAAATGTATCTATAGTTATTTATACTACAAGTGCGCCGCTCAAGCCGCTCATCAGAAATCACCTAACTTCGTAGGTGATTTCTGATGAGCGGCATTTTTTTTCACGAGCGAGCGAAGCGAGTGAGTGGATAAATTGACACGAGTCGGAAATCATCTTACGTACATGTATCATACAACATTTTACTATGCACTGTGCGAGAAAATAAAAAAATATATCTCAACCAAGCAAGAAATTAATAAAATGGCGGGCTTATTCACGCGCGCTCAGCATACCACAGATTAACTAATAGTTCCTCGGGCATATCTACTGCGCATGTTCAAATAGCTGTCACGTCGTAACGCAAAAAGGCACGAGCAAAATATACGTTCTGCCAAACATATTTAATGAATATTTAAAATTAATTTATTGATCAAAATCTAAATCTAGAGTAGTAATCTATGAAGTATTAGTTTTATTTTACCTTTTATATGAATGATAATCTGTACTTAACTAATTTGTAAAACATTTCTCAAATAATAAAAATTCTATGCGTCGGGCTGACGTTGGCGTTAAAAATTAAAAAAATACGGGAATATAAAAAGCACTAGTTAAAAAAGTGACACTTTCCGCACAGTTTGGCTGCTTGGAAAACGCTCTTTTAGAGGACATGCATTGTAAAACATTTTTCCATATCTTTTGTATAAGGGTTTTCAGAATTTTAACGGGTTGGACTTAACTTTATATTTAATTTACTTTCTGACAGCATTGATTATTAACGTGGCAATGCTGCCAACGTTCTGGTGGTTCTGGGTACGTTTACCGTCGACAACGATGTGGACGAATTTCGACTCCCAATGAGCCCTCCCCTTTTTCTACGCATTCGTAGTGTTTGATTTCATCATCAACATCAGCCTTTTTAATGTTCCCACTGCTGGGACACAGGAGGAGCTCGTGGCTAAATAATAGCAGCTGCACGGGTCGATATTCCAGGTCAAGCAGCACTTGACAAGGTCAGTCCGTGGATGGGTGACCATTTCAACATATCGAGTTTCCTCCGTGCCTTGGCAAGCACGTTAAGCTGTTGGTCCTGGCTGTCATTTGAAGAAATTTGACAGTCGTTACGGATAGTCAGAAGCCAGGCGATCTGACACCAGTCTTGCCAATTAAGGAGTATCGTGGAGGTCAGAAAGGCAGTCGTTCCTTGTAAAACACTGGTACTTGAATCCGGTAAGACTGGCAGCTGACCCCGACATAGTTGGGAAAAGGCTAGGCATATTGCTGGGACACAGGCCTCCTCTCTGTGTAAGAGGAACTGAGCCGTAGTCCTCCACGCGGGCCCAGTGCGGGTTGGTTGATGTCACATGTCTTCGAAAGTTTGGTTCTTGGACATGCTGGTTTCCTCACGATGTTTTTCCTTCACTAAGAGCAGTGGTGATGAAATAATTTACACAAATTAAAGTGGCTGGCTGGGTTTGAACCCACTACATATAAATCGCGTCTGTTACCACTGGGCCACCACTGCTCAATTTGATTTGATTTAAGTGTTTTTGATTTATTGTTAATTAAGTATTTTACACTATGTAAATGTGTATCAAAGTAAATAAATATATACTTACCTACTTTATTAATCATAGTTTCACCAGCCATGTTGCACCAAGTCACAGATCAGACATTAAATTTATACAAAGCAGGATTTAAATTATTTGGAACAACATCCTTGCTTGACCACTAAACTAATAAAGCTTATCTCCTTTGTTTTCATTATTCACCCCCGAGGGGGGAAATAATGCAAATTTCAAATTTTGAGGTCGACCGCAACGGAACGAATTCAACACGGTTCTACTTTCGAGTAAATTTCGTTGAGCAATCGTGTTTCGAAATTTAATTTGAACGACATGATGGAATCTAAGATCAATTGTGAGAATAATGTAATATAAACTTTATATAAGCTTACGCACTAAAACGTAAATTTTAATATTCATTTGATCAAATGCTCATATCGTAGAATTTACATAAACTTAATGCTTTATTTATCCCTTGAGAGTAGGCAACTATAGAAAGTTACCCGACACGATGGTATTGAAGAATTTCTTTTGTTAAATGTCTGCGTAGTCTGTGAGTGTCTGCTACGAAAGGGGTAAGTAATATATGATATAATTACAAAATCTCTAAAATTTACAAAATATAACAACTGAATCTATATATTTATTTGATATAATGATCAGTTCATATAATAAACGAAAAAAAATCATCATGCAATAAATGATTATGATTATGATTAAACGATTGATATAATTTTAATGTAACTAATTTTTAAAAAGCATAATTTCGTAAAATTAATGACCAAATTTTTTATTTGTGAATGTGGAATCGATTTGGCATGATTCCTCAATTAAATTAAAAGTTTTACGAATATTTACGTTATATACACTCGCGAGCAATGAAAAAGTTCCAGTGACATAGCACCAAATTACTCCTAAACGGGAAAGGCTAGCTTAATGACGCCGTCTGCAATATTGAAAAACATTTAATAGCGCATCAGAATATTACCAACTAAAAACGTAAATATTGTGTTCAAATTTTAAATTAAATGTGAAAAAATTAAATTAAGGTGTTTGTCGGCATTTTGTGGGTGGAACTTTTTCATTGCTCGGCAGTTTATTTAAATATAACAGCAATAATACACTCGTTACATAAACTTTTATTGTATTAAATAAGAAATCAACAATAAAATAAATGTGATTGATAGTAGAAGAAAGTTTTGAAGTTGTGTGAAGTCTGCCATAGATAATTAAAAATTATAAAACTTTATTTTTTGCCGTTAAATAGATTTTTCGATCCACTTCGATTTTCGATTAACTTTCGATCACTCAGAATACGATACTATTTTTAATCGACTTACCAAAAAGGAGGACGTTCTATGTTCGACTTTGTTTGTATTTTTTTTTTTTTTCTTTGTGTTCACACATATCTCCGTCAATTTTCGACCGATATTGAAAATTCTTGTTTTGTTTGAAAAAGTATGTTCCGAAATTGGTCCCATTTTAATTTGGTGAAGATATGATGAAGAACTTCGAAGATATACAACAGAACTCTTCAATAAATAACGGCAAATCTCTCGTCGGGATTGCTGCAATGGCATGTCTGTTTATTTTTTATACCATTTCATAACATAACATCACGCTAGTACGTTCTTCAGGGGTACGCAGATCTCTCTTTTCACCGGTTATGTTCAAGTTTCATGATATTCGGGTAATCTATTCTGGCGTTATAGGTACCTTACTAAACAACTTGTCAATTAGGTAGGTACAAACAAAAAGAGAAACATAGAAAAAAGTTTCCATCCACCAAATGACAGTTTAGTCTACGAAATTAAAGATCAGAGTATAGGTCCTCTTGTGACCTTATTTCCGACATAATTCCAAAACATTAGCTTGTCTTCTATTTAAAATTACCTTAAAACCCAGTGCTTTCACTAAACACACGAAAACACAAAGAACCTAATTTACAAAGGTCTAACAAACCGAACTCATCCCAAAAACGTATAACCTTTTCTCAAAGCAAAATGAAAGGTGTCAATAAAGAAGTTTCCCTCCCTTCCTACCTGCTGCCTATCATAAATTGAACAGCATTATCCAAAGGGATCCATTCGGCCATCCAATAGCTAGAATACCGCTATCTGACAATTGTCCGATTTTGGTTTATTGATGCCATCGTAATCAGTATTATCAAAAAGAGGTGGTACAGACAGGTAATGAGAAGCACAGAGCAGCACGTCGTGAGGGCAGCTCTAAGCCTACCTGAAGGCAAGAGAGGCCGAGGATAACCTCCTTTGACATGGTGGACCAGTATGATGAATCTTCTTATGAAGGAGAAACTGCCTGAACCCTCGACAGAAAGTCTTGGGAGCCGTGAGATAAGGAGAGCAGACCCCACCTAAAGTGGGGAAAGGCGCACCATCGTATTAGGCTCATTCGATATATAATGACAAGCGTTATTATATTTAGTACTTTTGAGTCTTTAAAAAGCTTATTTTGAAAAGATTTTCCCTTTAATTATTAGTTTTAACACAAATTATGATTTTGACAGATAACGACACTCTAGCTTCGAGACGGCAACACTCGGTATTCACCGGGCGTCAGCGGACCCTTGGCGTGCATTAACTAAGGTATGCAATGAAATATGTAGTGTGTTTTATCAATTTTTTGTACCCTTAATAGATTGGCGGCGTTAAGTAGATCGGGCGAAACGTGGTTTGCAAATTTTTGGGGTGGCTTTATACTGCAATGTTATTTTTAGGTAGACATGTTTTTTTTTGTAGAGTGTTAAATAATTTCGAGCATCTGCAGTCTAGAAAATAGAGGGCCTTATTTATATAAAAACTAGTTTCGTCCCCGTGGCTTCACTCCCGTAGTCCACCCTGCAGGACCCGTTATTTGTTTGGGATAAAAAGTAATTTATGTTACTCCGGAATATTGTAGCTTTCCATAGGTGAATGAATTTTTTAAATCGGTTATTTAGTTTTTGAGTTTTTCCATTACAAACTAACTTACAACGTGAAAATTGTTTTCTTATCTCAAGGGTACATTATACCGGGATGAAAAGTAGTCTATGTGCTATTAAAGAATAAAATTTATTTCTGTGCCAAATTTTATCCAGATCCGTTTAGCCATTCTGCCGTGTTTGAGTACTTACTCATTCCATTTTTCACATTTTTTATTTTTATAATTAGTTAAACGGAAACAGAGAGCAGTGGTGGCCCAGTGGCATTGACCGCGACTTACAAGTTGTAGGTCGTGGGTTCGAGCCCAGGCAGGCGCTTTACTTTGTGTAAATTATTTCATCACCACTGCTCTCAAAAACGGTGAAGGAAAACATCGTGAGGAAACCGGCATGTCCTAGAACCAAAAATTCGAACACATGTGACATCCACCAACCCGCACTGGGCCCGCTTGGTGGATTACGGCCATCCCCTCTCACAGAGAGGAGGCCTGTGTCCCAGCAGTAGGCAAATTAATAGGCTGATGATGAGATGTGACCGCATATATACGTTTATGCGGTTTTAAAATCATCTAGAAATAGTTCGGTACTACAATGGGTAGGTTTAAAAAGAATAAAGATTCCTATTATTTCTACTTATATTGTTGATAAAAACCGGCCAAGTGCGAGTCGGACTCGCGCACGAAGGGTTCCGTACCATTATCGCAAAAAACGGCAAAAAAATCACGTTTGTTGTTTTTAGTATTTGTTGTTATAGCGGCAACAGAAATACATCATCTGTGAAAATTTCAACTGTCTAACTATCACGGTTCATGAGATACAGCCTGGTGACAGACAGACAGACAGACAGATAGACAGACAGACAGACAGACAGACAGACGGACAGCGAAGTCTCAGTAGTAGGGTCCCGTTTTTACCCTTTGGGTACGGAACCCTAAAAATGATCTAAGTCCAATATATTTGACATCCTACCCTACCCATATGCACTAAACGTTTTGGGAATACTTTAATTTTTCGTACAACTAAGGAGTGGAATTCTTCTAGGCATGCGATTTTCACCGTCGACCATCAATCTGATTGAGCGCTCTATAATGCTTGGGTAGGTGCATTTGAAAATTGGTAAAACGAATATATTTATTTATACTTCATGTACAATGGTGATACATAGGCGGACTTAATGCAGCAAGGCACAACAGTGATAGGTGTACAACACAAAAATAAAATATATGGACAATAATTGAAAGTCGGATATTAATAAACTACCTAACTAATTAAATACATAAATGATTTCTAAAACAATAGAGTAATAAATATTATAATAAATACCAAATTCTAAATGAGACTGAAATTAAAATATAATAACTAAGACGAAGACCGAGCTATATATGAGACGACAAATAATAGTGCCGGATTCTACGATTTAAAGACAGTTTACTCTCAGCTTTTTTAATATCAAGGGGAAACACGTGCCACAGTTTTATAGTTGTAGAGAGAGAGAGAGAGATATATATATTTATTTGCTTAAACATGGGTAACACATACAAGCATGCGAGATAACAAAAAATAACTAAAGATTCCGACATGTTTGCCACGTGCTATGGCGTGCAAATATTATGCAAGTTAAGTTTAATTATAAATGAATTACATAATTATCAATGCCAACAATAAAAACAAAGTGAAAATCAATAACAATTATCTCTAAATATCAATACAATTAAAATCTATGCAAAAATATAAATCAAATGACAAAATGAAAATAGTACATGTCAAATCAATGTTAAAATGAATCACAGTACCGGTAATATTTAAAACTCAACACTTTTTAATTACCAAACTTCTGCCCCATACAAACATTACAAATTCAGAATACACTCATTTACTACCACCATTCGATAGTTCCACTAATTTCACAATTGCTTTAAATTGTAAAGCGCGGTGCGTCCCGTGGGGGCCATTAGCACAATCACAAAGTTATGGCAGTTTAGGTTTTCGGCCAATTGTCCGACGCATCGCCAGTTGCCATACGTTACCTAATTAGATATATTTCGTGTACATAAATAGGGTGTAACGTCAAACGGGTTGAATAGGAATGCCGGAGTGAATAGAAAAAAAACTTTAAACTAAAAAAACTCCACGCATTTTTTTTTTGCTGCTTCTGGTACGAATATGTCGAATATATCAATTAATTATTTAAAAAAAAGATGCTTTGTTTGAAACTAGTAAAGTGTTATCAAAGTAAATCAAAGCTTTGTTCCTATTCACCCCTGCATCTCTATTCACCCCGTTTTTAGGTACTGTGGCTTCTGTTATTGACATTAAACCTTACGTCAGTTGCAGTACAACCACTGGTCAAATTATCTATGCACAATACCAATTATCTATCAATTAGCTGTCAATGTCACTCTGACGTTTGATTCACGCTGTAGGCGAACGAGACAAACGCGGGGCGCCGCGCGGGTATGCGGGAGTGGAGTCGTTTTACACTTGATGTGCACAGGTTATTTTGATCGTGTAAGTATATTGTATCTAGAGGCCCGATATTGCTACATTTTCCTGTGTTTATTTACTCTTTATTTATTTCTATAACATTGACTAATATAATAGAAATAACTGCTACCAACCCGCACTGAGCCCACGTGGTGGATTAAAGCACATCCCCCCTCTCTCAGAGAGGGGGGATGTGTCTTAGCAGTGAGAATATTAAAAGGCTGATGATGATGATTCAAGAGACAAAAATGCAATTTCATTTCAAACGGTTATTTTCACGAATCTTCTGTGTATTCATTAAGTTTATTAATAGGAATGTCACGATGGATGATCGACTGTATTTTGTAATTTGTATTTTAAATAAATTTTTTTTTTTTTTTTTTTTTTTTTACTATGTATAGGCCTGTGTTTGACCACAATCAAGTTTGAATAGTTAAAATATTGTATTTTATATTTCAAATACATGACTTATTAAAGATACGAAAACAAAATATTTGTATTTCGTATTTTAAAAACATGTGAAATTGGTTTTGTAGTTTGTATATTAATTTAAATAAAGTATGTGCTTTGCCTAGCTCTGAATTGGTGGTGACAACCGTCAACCACAGCTGAAACAACTACTTCTCATAGTAATACAAGGTCCTTGATTTCAACTATATCAAAAATAAAATAATAAACCGCTTGAAATGACCGTTCGTGACAAAGTTCACGGGTCAAGTGAATCCGTATATATAAGTTTCTCTGTGAACTGAACAATGACGAATATGTAAACACTGCGCACGAATACATACGAATGATACTTTGATTCGCGTCAAAAAACTGACACCGCGTGAAAAACGGGCGAGTATTCACACTCGACTAGGGTGTTTACATACTCGTTTTCGTGCGACGACGAACGGACAAGTATTCGAATACACCCGACTAGGGTGTTACATGCTCGTTTTCGTGCCTATGCGACTGTACCTACTCGAAGAGTGAGTATCTAAATGAGGCATAATAGTTTAGCCTGTCGCTTGTCGGCCTGATTGAAAAATATGGCACAGCCGCATATATGGAATACCTACCCAGATACTTCAGAATATTTTTCTTTAAAATCTAAGTGGCTATTATTTAATGCAGCTTTTCAAATATTAAGTGAACTACTTTTTCAACTTTTGACAAGCTATTTTCTGTTGTACTTAATTACTAATTTAAAACTGAAATATTATAAGTTTGTTAAAATGTTTCATAGTAATTATAAAGTTTGTTTGTAGTTTTTCGAGGTATAGTCAATTTGAAATGTTCAGTCAAGTACACAATACGTATCAAATATTTATCCAAAATTTTAATGAGTCTTTTAATTATTAGTTTTAAGTTACATTTTATAATTATTACAAGTATTAAGACCGATTTTCGGCCACGGCGGCCAATCTCAGCGAAGATAAGCCATCGGCGCGGGAGATATATCAGCGGCGGAGGAGGCCTATGTCCAGCAGTGGACGTCCGTCGGCTGGAATGATGCGTGGTCACGTGCGTGATCTCTCTCTGGCCGTGTCGAATTGTACTTACAAGTTAGCTCCCATTATATGAGGTAGTTTTCATACCATCATTCCATATTTAGGTTGAAATCAGTTTTTAACCCCCAACGGAAAAAGAGGGATGTTATAAGTTTGACGTGTTTACCTGTGTGTTTGTGTATCTCCTAAACAGATGAACCGATTTTGATTTAATTATGTATGTTTGAAATTTGCTTTATAGAGAGTGTTCTTTGCTATGTTATGGGCGTTTTACTGTTTGAATCGGAGTGTTTTCGCAAGATATCGTGTCATAATTACGTGTTCAATAGATTGTCGATCGAAGCGTGTCTACTGCTAGTTAAATTATGTACCACGAAATTTTTTAAATTTTACTTGTTAATGTCAATTAGTAGTATCAATATAAAAGCAATTACAATGAGTAATAAGGCCTTTCTAACAAATGGTTTAATTTAAAAATAAATGTTACAAAAGTCAAAAGTCGTTCGATATCTCATTCGTCCTATCGTTATTCGCATGACTGAACTCAAACATTGTTCCAGATAAAATTAAAAGTAGAAATTTACCTTTAAATCTAAAACTTGTAAAATAAATAATTCAAGAAACATAGTGATTCGATGCTTTCAACATTTCTTAATACTACGACCCTTGTTTGATCTGTCAAGAACCTCAGAATTCTGCGAAAATCAATGATTTGACGAGAATAGCCAAAGCAATTTCAGAAAGCAATAGTTTCTCGCTAAAATGTATTAAATATTCGATAAACGTAAGTCTACAATCCTTAGGCTTAGATTAATATTTGTCTAGAATAAGAAATTAACTGGAGCTTCAATTACGCCCTAGTGGTTTGACCGCTGATTGCTAAAATACCAATTCGTGCTGAAGAGTTTGTCTGCTGCAAACATTAGTTTTTTTCCAATAAAAAAAACCTGAAACTTTTTGCTTTTATTTAATGGAATTGTTTTTAACCGACTTTCCAAAAGGGAGGAGGTTATCAATTCGGATGTTTATATTTTTTTATGTGTGACTCCATCATATATAGACATATTTGGAAAATTCTTTTTTTATTTGAATGGGGTATACTCTCGAGGTGGTCCCATTGTCACCAAGTCAGAATCTGATGATGGGATCTTGGGATCCCATGGAAATCGAGGAAACTCCTCAAATATTATAGGCAACCATATAGTGATTTTGGTATTTTCGTGAACATGGCAAGCATTTGCACTTAGAAAAAAAAAAAATTGTGAAGTGGAACTGATGAAGAAGACCTGAACTGATGAGGTGAGGATGTCGTGGGTATAAGATATCTCGAATAGTTAAGCGACTTTAATAAAGCAAATACATATAACTTAATGGTACTGATAAAAATGGTACCATCGAATTGATTTGTTGATGAAGCTGGGAGGTAGGCACTGGAACGCTGTAATAAAACAATGTATCCTATACTGTGATTTTTAATTTCGTGGACTAAACTGACAGCTGCTATTAACCTTATTTTTTTTAAATGTTGCAAACGCGGAGCATAGTGTTGTAGGTAAGGCTCAATCATAAGTTATTCATCGAATCGATGTGACATGACTCCTGAATTTATTTTTACTAATTGGTGTAAATAAATGTTTTATTAATATAAACGTAATATATTTAAATATAACAGTATTCATACACATAGTACATGAACTTTTATTGTGTTAAATATGAAATCAACAATAAAATAAATGCAATCGATAAAATTAAGTCTGACATAAATGAGTAGAAACTAAATATGAGCCGCTAGTTTCTAAACAAATTATTTTTTTATGCCGTGAAATAGTTACATTTTCGATCTTCTTCGATTTTCGATAAACTTGCGATCACTCAGGATAGTTAGGGTACGACACTATTTTAATGTAACGATAAAGTGACAACCCCCCAAATGTCAGTTTAGTCCACGAAATAAAAAATCACATTATAGTCGTGTTTGGGTTTATTGGAATCGAAATGAGATGAACTCTAGCTATTATATGATTTTCATGGTGATTATATCAGGTAAACAAACTAAAAACAGAAAAATAATAACTTTAAATTAAACTGACTTAGAGCTAAAAATAACTTTATTTTCCGAAGTCGATGTCGAAAAACGAAAAACAATAGGTACCCGATTTTGGAAAATAAAGTTATTTTTTGCGGTGAAGTGAGTTTTAGAAGTCGGTTAGATTTTGATGTTATATTTTTCTCTTTTTTTTTGTTTGACATTTGCAAGCGTCAGGAGCTATGGGCAAGAATGTGTAAGAAACTCTCTTTTCCATCAATAAGTTTTAAATACAAGTATTTGGTTACATCATTCTTGTTGGAAAATTAATATATGTATATATGTGAGAACGATGACGATAAAAATACGTAATAAAAGGTAAAACAAGGCAAACGTTAGTGGAAACGCCGGGAACGGAGGCCCTGAAAAGGACGTACACGGATCATATTGATGATGTTCTTCAGAAAGACTAGGAGCGCAGTAAAAATAGCTGGCATGCGTGTATGAAACGTATGAAGCAAAAGGAGTATCCAAGTATAGTAGCAGTTGGCGTCTGCAGTTTCTGAATACGTTACAGGATATAGGCATGAGCTTATGTATATGTATATTTTTCATTCTGCTACCAATACACGCGGTGGATAACCTTAAACACTACGTTGTAATAATGTGCTAATAAAATATTATGGTTGTTAACTGTACACAAGCCAGGCCATAATCCAGCTCGCTGCAAGTTTTAATCCCCAGTTTACAGTCCAGTATAACTTGACCCTCCGCGCAAACTTAATACTTTTGAGACTCAACTTTTTAAATTAGCACTACAAGGAAACGAGTTGTTTTGTTCAATCTTCGTACAGTTAGTTATATAAAAACTACATCTAAATTTTTTCTTTTATGTTTAATAATATAAAGTTATTAAAACAAACAAATTTTAAACTAGGTACATATTTATTAAATTCAGTTACATACCCATATAACGCTAATCGTTATAGCATGTCGTTGTAGCTATCAGTACCTACATCGATGATAATATGAAAACTAACATGTTTATTCCAAATCATGTCTTTTAGCTCGACTCTACCTCGAGTCATCGAAGTGACAGTTATGACTTCTTATTTATTAACATGACTCTTGGGTTTCTCCGTTGATATCATGGTAAACTGAAAGTCCTTCATAAATAGGAAAATGAGACTTTATAACATCAATTCATATTATTCTATTCAGACAATTCTGGTCTTAGGCCTAAGGGATTAAATAACCCTTAAAATGCTAGATAACGAGAGAATGATGGCATGCGACCCGGCTACTGACCGGCGCCATGTCGATTCCAAGTCGTATGGTGTGAAGTATGCTACACTGGTTACTGCACGGTACTGCCCAAGTAACACAAAAGTGCTGTATAGTAGCTGAATCACTGTCCACAATAGAATCCTAAGCTGAACAAGCCTTCTGAATAAGAGCATTAAAGGCGCTATTTCAGCTGATATAACTCTGGTTTGGGCACAAATTAAACAGCTGTTAGCTGAATAACTGTAACTATTTGCATTATATCAGCATTATTTGAGCATTATTAAAGGTAACAGTCATCCCAAGAGCTGAATATTGACTAATTATTAGAGTATTTGTTACCTTTTATATAGCACAATGGCCGATTAATAGAGTCATGGTTACCTATTTTTCAGCACAGGCACACACCAGAATATTTATAATGCTTCTTTAGAATTGAAAATTCACAAGTGGCAAAATTGTGAATACTTTTCACCCTACTCCTTATTATTTTGATATGTTGTTTCTGTTAAACATTTTGTGGTGAAATAGACAAATATTGTTTTCCGTAACAAAAACTTTGCTTTTTCCTCCTGTGCGTGAAATTCGAAAAGGAAAGAGAGTTTATTGTCAAATAGTATATGAATATAGGTGAAAATTTTCACGCGCTCTCAAAATATCACTGTTTACTTGAAAGTTATAGTATAAAATAAGTTGATGATATATTATAAAAAATAAATAATTTTATTTTGCATTTGTAATTTGACAATAAGCTGTTTGCGTATAAAATCATTAGATTTTCTATTGAAATCCAGTTGTTATTTTTGTTATATAACAAAGAAAAAAATGTTAATATATTATTTTACATAGGTTAGAACCTAAAAAATGGCAGACAAGCAATGTGCACTGTATTAAACACAATTAAGCGGTATGTGCTGTTTAAGTATCCACTATTGGTACATAAATCAGCAACGAGCTGATACGAGTAGTTCTTGTGTGAACCAAATCAGCCACAGATTCCTGTAAAGCTTGATATTGGGTAACATGTACGCAAATATTGTTGGTAATCATCAGTGAACCACTAAAGTCTCAGCAGGAATTTTAGGGATCCATGGATTTATTTTACAAAATTATACGTCTGTTGTGTCAATCCTTTTATGTTATTTGGTTACCTACATCATCCCACGAAACACTCCTCCGATTTTCGTAATTTTTTTTTGCATACTGGGGTGCTGAAAAGGTAAGTCTACAAGATCTTATTTAACTGAGTTTCAGTTCATTAGTAGATTAATTTCCGACGCTAGTACACGTATTCAGCTCTAACCGGGATCATAGGTAACGTGTGAGCTAATTTATAGCAGTTTGCTGTAATTTAGCATCATATAAGTTCACCCATAGTGATCATGTGGGCTATATAAGTGCTATTATAAGATTGCGTGTAACAAGCTGATTAACACTACTAAATTTCATCTATGTGCAGCAAGGCGCATTATATCATTGTTAATAAAGTCACAGACTAACAGATTGCATTATAGTAGCTCATATGTTCTTTCTTAAAATGCAAGCGGTCTACGGGTACACGTGTGGCCTTCAATTCAGAATATTGCTGAGTTAAAGTCCATAAAAATGCTTAATTGCAGCTTACAGTACTAATACTGAACTGCATACCTATATTAACGCTTGCAGCATTACAGTGTTGTCTCCGTGACGCATAAAAGCATTATTATACAGACGAAAGCGTAATTTTCAGCTATTGCAGTTCGAGTGTACTGTAATAAGTCTTCATAAATGCTAAAGTTACCGATGTTACCCTTTGTGACATCCATGCAGTTTTGTGCTACTTGGGTGGTTGTGCACTGTAGTGACTCATCAGGCTCAGTGCGTACAGGATGCTACTGGTGACAAGGTGACCACAATACATCCTTCCGAACTAACCGCCTGCAACTGCGGAAGAAGATCAGGGTAGGGACAAGGAATGTCCGGGGTATGCTTATCCAGGGAAAGTGGAGATTATAAATGAAGGGCAATACGTTTACCATCTGGAGATTCTGGGGATAAACGAAACTGACATGAGAGGCTCAGGTTTCTATACCACCCCTTCTGGAGATATCATCTACTTCTCGGGTCCAGAAAGTAAAAGCAGAAGTGGATAGACATCAGTGTATCTCCACTTATCAACAAGTCTGTTTTCGCATACAATCCTGTGACCGAATAATGACTATGAGGATAAATACAAGACCATGCTCTTTTAACCTGGTCGTAGTGTATGCACCAACCTCTCAATCGTAGGGAATCGTACGGAGATCGAGGCTTTTTACAGACTGCTGGAGAACACTCTCAAAGGCTTTCCCAGAAGAGAAATCACAGTTTTGATAGAAGACCTGAACGCGAAAGTCGGGTCAACAACTCGTGACGCCCATGTTATCTGAGAGGTAGTAGGGAAGTATGGTATATATGATAGGAATGATAGAGGGGAGATGTGGCTTCAATTCTGCGCCGCAAATTCTCTCACTATCATGAACACCTATTTTCAAAACCATCCACGACGTCTATACACTTGGGTGATGTCAGGAGATCGCTTCAGAAATCAAATCGACTACATTGCAGTCGCAAAACGATGGAAATACTGCATAAGCAACACTAAGATGTACCCTGGAGCTGATCGTGGAAGTAATCTCAAGCTCATAGTGGGAGAAGTGGCCATAAAGCTAAAGATATGCGTAAGACCAACGGTCAAGCGGCAGAATCGCCCCTCCCAGCCTATGCTCATTGCTTTCAGATAAAGTTTCAGTAGTGGTGCCGCAGATCTTGAAGTGGATTCCGGTGCCAATATAGACACGACACACACTGGACTAAGATAAAGGATCAGGCACGGACAGAAGTCGAAAGTCAGTCACTGATCGACGGTAAGGCGAGGATAACTGACCAAACATGGACGGCGATCAAGGACAGGAAAAACCTACTGACTGCCAGAGACGTCTCAGACCGAGGACAATATCAGTCCCTTTCAGCAGAGGTTCAACGTTTGTGCCGCAGAGACCACAACCAGTATCTGAACTCATTATGCCAGGATATTGAGGAGCACGCGCAGACTTTACATGCGAGGAATCTGTTTCTAAAGGTAAAGAGTATCACTCGGGAGTTCAGGCCTAAGACCTGGGCTATTGAAGATGAGCAGGGGTCTTTGATGACGAAAATAGAGGTCTTGTAGAGGTGGCGGCTGTACAGTGAGAGCCTATATAAGAATGCGGGGAGATCTTATGAGCCGTCGTTGATCCATATGGAAAGTCATTTCCTAATGCCGGGGATCCTTAATCGGAAGTGGCAGTTGCGCTGGCAAAGCTAAAAACTAACAAATCCGCCGAAAGGGACAGTACTTTCGCCGAAAAGCTAAAAAGTCTTGGGTATTAAGCTTTTGCAGGATGCAAGTAACCAGCTCTGAAGAATGGGTAGATAATATAGTATATAGATGGATAGTAGGGTAGTGAAGGAGTCTCTCTTGATGCCACTACATAAGGCTCAATCAAGAAGCCTTCGCCTTCTACATCCATTACGCCAGCCCCATTTTTAAGTTCGTCGATCCACCTAGCTGTCTGTTTTGGTTTAGATAAATATGTATTGCTTGGCTTTTTAACAAAAAAAAGCCCGCTGATGTGTGTGAAATATGTATTGATTAGTAGAACGGAGGGACTCTGACCGATTAAAACTACGGTTTAGTTCAACTAAGAGTCACCATCATCATCAGCCTTTTTACGTTCCCACTGCTGGGCCTCCTCACTTTGAGGGAATGGGCTGTAATCCACAACGCGAGCCCAGTGCTACATGCTGGTTTCCTCATGATCTTTTCCTTCACCGTTTTGAGAGAAGTGGTGATAAAATAATTTACACAAAAAAAGTGCCTGCGTAGGTTTGAAACCCACGACCTACGGCTAGTTAGTCGACTAAGAGTCAAGGGCCCGGAAAATACGAAGATAGCCGACCGTGTGGCAAGTTCCCTTCTGTCTAGTCTAGCATGACTGAGACAATGTATGAGCAAATTGTGTATTCTTACACTTAATATAGTTTTATCGTGTATTTTCTTAGCACAATTCTTCACAACAGCATTAATCACGCAACAACGCTCCACACCGTTACATCGTAACAGACGTCGTCTTCAATATTTAATTGCCGAAAGCCTTTTTAAGCTGCGCTTTGAAGTTAGCCGTGTCTCTCCGCCGGCGGCGGAGAGACGTGGCGCACACCCTGAATTTTAAAACGAAACGAACGTAGTAGGTACAGTAAACTATGCGAGGTATTGAGGTATTGTGTTACGTTTTTTTAGGAATAAATTGGTGTAGGTACTTTTTAATATGATAATAATTGGAGGAAACCGAAGTTTTCTGGTCGAGTACCTTTTAAATGGTTTAAAGTAATAAAGCGAATTGAATTTGAGATAATGTTTGCATTCCGATCAATATTTACAGAGATTACTCAGTAACAGTGTAGATTTTTTATCAGAGAGAGAATTTTCGTATTTGGGGCATCTAGAAAAAATCAACTACAAACATACAAATAATTTACCTCTTTATATTTTTTTTTTCTAATTTTAAATTTTCTCAATTAATACAATATTAGGTATTGCGCCTGCCCTAAATATGTTTCTTTGTTTTTCGAACTACAGATTACAAATACCACGTCCAAAATAAATTGTGTCTGATGGTACCTATTATTCGCCAAGCGTCTGCAGCGTCCGAATGGAGTTTAATTCATAATTTCATGGAATGACACTTACATGCTTTATTTACGCTGGCAACAATACTGTTATTAATAATAGCAACTATTAATCATGTGTGTAATTTGTTAAATATTTTTATTAATTATTCTTTTAATTTATTGTATTAAAATGTTTTATTCAAAAATAAAGAGCATGAAGAGCATAAATACTTTCCTATATTTCATTTAACAGTGTTAATATACCATTTTTTTGTTTAAAGTAGATAATAAATAAGACTTTTCTGATTTCACTAAAAATTTAAAAGGTTTTTTAATGATACTTGTCGGTACTGTAAAAAGGTTTTCATTGAAAGTGGCATTTTATTTTTTCTATGAGTTTTTGTTTAAACTATTATTCATTAAAAAATAATATTTTCGGCCATCTTTCTTTCTAGCTTATATTTTTAACGTGCCAAAATCTTAATCCAGAATCTGTAATAGTTTTGCCTAGAGGGTACTACTAAAAATGCTTATATAATTCAGGTGGTGACCACAAGCTCCTATAGTAAGATTATTTTGAGTATGTGTAAGTGACAGATGTATATAACTTGTATAGATCGGTCCCTTACGCACACTCAAAATAACCTTACTCTATGGACTGTAAGGTCGAAGGTATTTGTGGAGCGAAATGATAGTCACGACTGCTCAAATAATACTCTCCTTTATTTTAGGATACACATGATTATATAAGGTTGGTTACATACACATTGGTACACTGCATACACACTACACCTCCCATGGCGAGGTAAAATAAAATAAAATTACAATTTTGTTTTATTTTTATAATACATTTACAATTACACAAGAACAAGATAATTACTGTTTAGGATAATACAATTTTGTTCTGTTTTTGTGAATGGTGTCTACATTACCATTCTTTATTATTTTAACATTTGGTGACTCATCTGATATAACTCTATATGGTCCCGAATAAACACTATCTAATTTATTACACATATTATTTTTAACTAAAACTAAATCATCAGGATGGTAAGTAACTGGATTTATATTTCTGTCATATCGTTCTTTTTGTTTTAATTTACTTTTGAGTAAGTTGTCTCGTGCATCTTTCTGTGACTTTTGTAATCTAAATTTTAATTCTAATGGATAATAATCAATGTTATATAGTGGATCAACAATCCTATTGGTCAAATTGCTTGGTAACGAGCACTTTTTTCCGAAAACTAACTCGTAAGGGGTATATTTTGTTGCTGAATGTACTGTAGTATTGTAGCAAAATGACCAAAATGGGAGCCATGTACTCCATGTCTCTGGATGGTTGTCGGTTTGAATACGGAGAAATGAATTCAAATGCTTGTGCGTGTTTTCCAAAGCACCTATACTTTGGTGATGATATGCTGTTGAGTTTAGTTGTTTAATATTTAATAGATTACATACCTCCTTGAATGTTGATGACAGGAACTCGGTACCCCGATCCGTCGCTATCTCCTTCGGTACTCCATACCTTAATATAAAATTATGAACTAACGCTTTCGCTACTTCTTCCGTTCTGCGTGTAACTAAGGGATATGCCTCAATGTATTTGGTGAGTTCACACTCCAACGTGAGGATATAACTATAATTATAATTATCCCTTTCCAGAGGACCTACTAAGTCAATATATATTTTTTCAAAGGCACTATGTGCTGTTGTTGTTATTTCCATAGGTTGTTTGGTATTCTGCGGTGAATACTTTTGTTTCTGACATTTGTCGCACCTCTTTATAAACCCTTTTATATCATCTTCTAATCCCGTCCAATAGTAGTATTTTTTTATATTGTTGAACATTCGTCTCGTACCCGCGTGGCCACTGGTAGGTAAGAGATGAAAATCGTTCAAAATTACTCGTTTATCTTCTTTATTCTCTATTCGTTGTACATCTTTTACTATATGTAATTGTGGTCCGGACCACTTTTCCATTATATCTATTTCATTTAATAACTTTTTTATAAAAATGTGATTTTTATTACTTTTTATTAAATAGATTTCCGTAATATTTAAGCTTCTACAAAAATCTTGTAACTCTCTCACAAATTCGGCTCGCGATATTTGCGATGGAGAAGATACATGTTTAATATAGATAGTTTTTTCCTTAGGAATGTACATAAATGTATTACTTTCTTTACATGTTTCCTCACTTTTTCTAATTGTTTCTAACTTGCATGCATCAATAAAACGTAATTCCACTGACTCGTTTAAAGTATTAGTATTAGGAGTGCTTACAACGTTTGGTTGATCAGACCGAACTGTAGTTGTGCCACTCGTTCCTATCTTAGAATTATTGTCAATCAGGTTTCTTTTCTGAGCTCTTGTCATAACTGAAACACACGACTCGTGCATTTGTTTTAAGTCATTACATGTTATGGAAATTCGTGACAATGCGTCTGCTGCCGCATTTTCCGTACCCCTGACATGTTCTATCGTAAAATCATATTCTTCTAGTAATAACCTAAATTTAAATAACCTACTTGACGGGTCTTTCATGTTAAATAATGAAATTAAAGGTCTGTGGTCTGTGTATATTTTAAAATGTTTTCCGTACAAATATGGACGAAAATGTTTGATCGCCCACACTATAGCTAACAATTCCTTATCGATTGTTGGATAATTTATTTCCGCTTTGTTTAGTGTTCTACTTGCAAATGATACTGGTCTTCCATTATTGTTAGACAAAATTGCTCCGATTGCATAATTAGAAGCGTCTGTCTGGAGATTAAACTCATTTTGTTCTGTGAAATCCGGATATTGTAAAATTGGTGGAGATATGATTTTTTCTTTTAAACTATCAAATGCCGACTGACACTTTTCATCCCATATAAAAGAAGCATTTTTACAACATAATTTGTTAAGTGGATAAGCTAACTCAGCAAAGTTTGGAATGAATTTTCTATAAAAATTAACAAACGCAACAAACCTCCTCGTCTCGTCTACATTTGTTGGACACGGATATTTTTTTTACTACATTTATTTTATCCGGGTCAGGTAATACACCGTTACCTGATACCACATGGCCTAAATATAGTAATTCCTTCTTTAAAAAATTACATTTCTGCGGGTTTAATTTTAAATTTACTTTCCGCAGTCGTTCGAAAACGTCTTGTAGATTCTTGTTATGACTATCTAAGTTTCTACCAAAGACCACTAAATCGTCTAAATATATAAGGCATTTTTCATACGTTAAGCCAGACATAGCCATGGTCATCATTCTGGAAAATGATCCTGGACTCGTTTTTAAACCCATTGGCATACGAGTCATTTGGTATTGTCCTGAACAGAATGCTGTGTACTTTCTGCTTTCCTGTTCTAGTGCAATATTATAGTAACCTTGATACATATCTAAATGTGAAAAATATACCGAACCCGATAGCGAATCAAGTATTTCGGAAATATTTGGAAGTGGAAACCTGTCGTCTTCAATACAATTATTTAATTTTCGGTAATCAATAACTAGTCGCCACTTTTTCTGACCTGTACCATCAGTCTTTTTAGGAACTAGTAATACTGGACTAGACCATTCGCTACGACATGGTTCTATGATCCTTTCTCTTAACATTTTATCAATTTGTTGCTTAATTTCTCCCTTCTGTGAATGTGGTAAACGATATGGCTTTGTAAATTCAGAAGTTACATTTGGTTTTAAACTAATGGTATGTTTATAAATACTTGTTGTAGTTAATCTATCCCCTGGCAAATAAAATATATCCGAGTACTTCGCGCATAATTTTTCTATGGATATTTGCTCTTCCTTATTAAGATGTTTGAGGTTTAGTACCGAAAATAATTGTTTTACTCTACTTGCATCACGTTCTGATTTGTCAAATTGGCAAACATTGTAGTTACTTAATTTTTCTATACATGGATTAATGTCCGTTAAGGTACACAACTTATCCGTTGTATTTAATATCTTAACCGGTATTAGCCCATTAACTGGTGTTGCTATGCAACTGGCCAATAATATTCCGTCACTAATTTCCTTAGAATGTACTACACACTCTTCTGTGAATTCGGTCTTAAAATAATGTATGGATTCACATCTTGGGTAAACTTCCATTGTGTTATTATAACTCAGTAAAGGTAAAACTATTTTAATTGAACTTTGTGTCAACAATGTTAAGTTATTATTACTGAAGTCTAATATGGACTTATGTTTATTAATAAAATCTTGTCCGATGATGCCATTAGCCCTACATGGTAGAGTATCGAAAACATAAAACTTATTACAAATAAGGTGATGATCACCCGATGACAACGTTAAACAAACATATCCCATTGCATGGACTTTGCCACCAATTCCATTTATGACTATGTCCTCTTTTTGGACTGGAATGTTTTGTTCTAGAACATATTTATATTTTATAGCCGAAATTGTAGCACCGGTATCGACTAACCATGAATAAGTTTTGCTATTAGAACTTAAGTTAATATAATAGTTAGTATCAGTTGCGAGAATAACTCTGTTATTCACGAAAAAACTCATTTGCATACTCTTCATTTTCCTGTCCCGTTAGAACATTAACCGCGTGTTTATTTGTATCTTTAGGGGTTTGGCTTATCCCTTGGTTACAGCGATTCCTATAATAACTCCTACCTCTACCACGCCATGGTGATCCTCGGCCTCGCTGTGGTGCACCGCGGCTCTGCTGATGCGCCTGCTGGCCCCCCCGAGGGTAGCCTCGACGAGCACTGGAATCATTGTTACGACCCCTGTTATAATATGTCCTGTTGTAATTATTATTTTGATAACCACTACGATAATTCTGTTGTCTTCCTCTAGGAGAATACATACCTAGGATCTCGCCAGAACTCGAACTCGGTCCCGCTATGGATGTTTCTTCATCCTTCGCACCTTGTATTGCGTCCTTCAACGACTCGTAGTTCCTAGCTGCAATGATAGTTGAAAGACGGCGGTTTCGCAACCCATCGGCAAACCTTTTGATAACTTGCTTTTCATTCAAGGGTTTAATTATTTTGTATGTCTCTAAGTTACCGTCGGCTTGCGATACCGTCAGATCCACGAAAAGTTCCGAAAGTTTGGTTCCGTAGTCCTGAATTGACAGTTCTGTTTGCTTTAATTGATTAATATTATTTTGTATCGCAAACGGTGATTTTTTAGGCAGTAACACTCTACGCATTTCCTTTACCAAATCATCAACATTAGAATAATCTAACTGTAACTGCAATTTAGCGTTCTGAGACAACCTACTCTTCACAACAAACTGTACTAGTTTCTTCTTACACTCATCACTAGCCAATAACGAGCTATAGTATTCTACATTATCAATAAATTGTTTAAGCGAACATTCATTGTCAGTTGGTATCATAGGTAATAAACTAAGAGCTACTTTCAAATCAAATGTCTCCATTTTTGTATCCTCGCTACTACTCGTACTTGACGTAGAGGATAAATCTAAAATTTGTTTATACAATGACTCAAAATCAATACAAAATGTATTTATTAATATCTGTTCGTTTTGTCCTACTTTACCTTTCTTTACATCGTCTGATATCTTCTCTATTATATCAGTATATTTGTCATAAATTTCCTTTGAATCACACAACTTTTTCTCTAATACATTTCCTTGCCTTCGTTTAGGCCCAATTTTAATTAAATATGTTTTTATACATTTCAAATTTTTATATAATTGTTCTAAGACATCTGCCATTTCCTACCATCATTAGTTGTTTAATTAATCGCTTCGTTTATTATAGTTACTAGTACAATGTAACATATCATTTACTACGTTTATTATTATTACGATTATGTACTTATCTAATAAAGTTCTGAGTCCATTTTACGATGCCTGTTGTTTTTCCTCGAACTTTCACACACTCAGCACTTTTTTTCCACTTTCACTTCCACTTAAACCCATGATGTGTGAACCGATGTGTGATGGTATCCGCTATCTTTGTTTTCACACCATGTCGCCCTTCGACCGTCCTTTCTCCAGTGATGGTCCGGATTGCCTCGCTCCTGACCTTCTAGATATTGTACTCCTGTACATCTCCTGATTTATCCAGCGTACATGACAACGCCGATACATTTGCAGCAGAAAATACAGCACGCCGAGTCCCAGAACCAGCACCACTATAGTCATCAGTATGGTGATGGTGGAAATATGAAATTTCACCTCTTCCAGCTGCGTGTTATTATTTCCTCCGGCTGCGTTTTGCACTACCACGGTTTCGTCTTTAGTTTGCGTAGTTCCCATTTTTAATGAACTCGTATTTTTCGTAAGCTACGAACCAAATACCACTTGTCACAAACGCGAACGTTATTAACGCTAGTGAATAATTATTATAATTCATCTTAGCTTGGCTCTACTTAGTCCAATTGTTTACACTGTACAACCCTTATATGGCACGGCGGTGTCGGTAAGGCGATCGCGCGGCGATGCCCGCTGGCAGGGTCGCCATGTAAGGTCGAAGGTATTTGTGGAGCGAAATGATAGTCACGACTGCTCAAATAATACTCTCCTTTATTTTAGGATACACATGATTATATAAGGTTGGTTACATACACATTGGTACACTGCATACACACTACAGGACTCTGAAACTAGCGTTGGCATTAATCAATTAATTTTTCTATCTCAATTAGTTAATTTGATCAGATTAATCGTAATTAATTTTATCACGATAAATATAATAGTCATAATCGCGATTAATAAAATTAATAGTTAAGGTATTTTTTAAACCGGCTGCCCACAATTTCCGATAAAATCTAAACTTATAGTTTACCGGGCAGACCCTAGTTATAAAAAAAAAATCAAACCGACTTCAAAAACAAAACACTACAAAGCCAAAAATAACTTTCTTTTCCGAAGTCGGTGTCTTTTGTACCCATTGTTTTCCGTTATTCGACACCGACTTCGGAAAAGAAAGTTATTTTTGGCTTTGTAGTGTTTTGTTTTTGAAGTCGGTTTGATTTTTTGTTAAAAAGTTTTTTTATTTTCCTCTTTTTAGTTTTGGTAGGTACCTCCAATTAACATGAAAATCATTTATAGCCAAAGTACATCTCATGACGATTCCAATTAGCCCAAACACGATTAGATTACATGGTTTTATTTCTGAGTTCTAATGGTCATTGTGGTCTTCTTCATCAGTTCAACTTCAACAAATGATACATTCTGAGTGCAAATGATTTCATTATTGATGAAAATACCAAAATCACTATATGTATGCCTATAATATTTGAGGAGTTACTTCGATTTCTCTAGGATCCCATCACAAGATCCTGGTTTCCTTATCATGGTACTACCTTTGGGATATCTCCTTTCCAACGAAAAAGAATCATCAAAATCGGTTCATAAACGACGAAGTTATCCGCGAACACACATAAAAAAATCTCCTCGTTTTTGGGAAGTCGGTTAAAAAAAAAAATATACGGTCGAATTGAGAAACCTCCTCCTTCTTGGGAAGACGGTTAAAAAAGAAAAGGTCTAATATTGGCTTCTCGAAAGTGGTTCAAACTACAACAGCATTTCTTTTACGATTAATTTAATTAATCACAATTACTTTTTAATATTTAAACAGATAAAATTTTTGCCATCACTTTCTGAAAGGCAAGAAACGTCAAAAGTCTACTATGGCTAAATTATAAAAAGACATCAAAGGGAGGTTAACTTCTGTTTTCTTTGCGATTTCACGCTCTTTTCGCGAACATTATATAAATATTCAGTTTGAAAGAGGGTCGTTAGTTGATGGTTGAAGTGAAAAACTTTTAGAGGTTTTTTCATGTAATCTAAAGATACTTTAAAGTGAAGATATTACTATCTTTTTAAAGAACAATTCTCCAATAAATCTAATTTGTAGTCATGAGAATGTACTTTTGATTGGGCTCCGTCCTTGTAAAAAGTGTTTTATTGGGACCTTACAATCGCGATGCACTTGCAACATATCCAGGGCAAAATCTATCTAAATGCCAAGTTAGACGTGAAAACGTGACATACAAACACATTAAAGCATTTAAAGTATTTAAAATTTTGACTTATTGGTCCATGTCGTTGTTGTGCCAACGAACTCGGAAGGCTATAAGGATGTAAAACATTTATGAGTTATGTTGAAGTGGAAATGTTTTTGTCCAGTTAGTCGTAACAGAAGTAATTATCTCATCAAAAACATAAATGTGAAAATGGGAGCCAAGTTCAATAATACGAATATGCTTGGTTGTTGTCTTTGCCGCCAAAATAATTAAGATCTAAATGTGTGTCAAGTTCTGTAGATAATCCTGAAATGTATATTTTATAAGAATAAAATATTCTTTTTTTTAATAAATTCATTTTAAAATAAATTTAAAAATGTCTTCCTTTTTCTGATTCAACAATGTTTGCTGTTTAAAAATATAACTTCCTAAATTTGAACTTTTGAAGCTGATAACTCAGGATAAATTGATGCTCAAATTTGCTCAGCTCAAGCTGGTTTTTGAGGCCTTTTCGGAATCCGGCTTGTTACAGGCGGCCTGCGCGCTAGACGATTCGTAATGACTCTTGAAAACAACTTGTAGACATGGCTAAGAAGTGAGATGGGCCTATAATTCTTCAGTCGGGCATTGTCGTCTTTCTTGAAGAAGAGTACCATCATACCTGCGGCGTTTTCCTTTTGAGTATGTCGGAATCAAACAGCTTCTGAAAGGCCTTAAGTACCGGTTTCCACCCGCCTTCAGAAGTTCGGCCGTAATTCTGTCATCACCCGGTGCTTTGTCGTTTTAAAGCTGCTTCAGAGCCATCCTAATCTCGTAGTCTGACGTCCGGAACATCTTTGGTATAGTGTCGTGTCATTTGCTAGATTCGCAACGGGTTTACTGGTTGACGTGTACATAGAACCTTGGCGGATACGTTTCTGCCATTGTCGGTCTTCAGTTTCGAGAGCTGGCTTTGCCCAATAGTCAGATCTCTTGCAAAGACCTTGGAACCTTTATTCCGCTCAATAGCGTGTTTAATACGTTTGATATTAAAGAGGCGGAGTTCGCTGTTCTAGGACTTAGAGATTCGTCTGCCGCATCCTCTGAAGACTGCAGAATCATTTCACGCCTCTCCGTCATGAGCTTGGGAGTTGGATCGGAGAGTTTTTTTGTTGTAATTTGTACGACGGGTCTTGAAGATTGTAGACCGGACCGTATGGATGGTTTCCACGAACCCATTGTTGTAATCATCCACGGAGCTCCCTAGGCATTTAACACGATTCTGAAGTTCAAGCTAAAACCTTTCGAGGTTTTAGATTTGGATCTGTGTTGGTTGGAGCGTAAACTTTATCAGTCGAGACCTTTCCAGCTTAATATTTAAGTTCAATGTGCCTCTTATTATGCGGTGATCACACCCGGTTTTTACCGCGTTGCTCACAGAAACATCATTGAATACATACATCTTCGTCGACATGATGAAGTCAATTTCATTTTTTTTTGCACCATCTCTGCCAGGTCTACTTCCTATGCTCACACTTTCGGAAGAAGCAGTTAATCATATTGAAGCCTCATAACCACGGTGAGGTGAGTTTTATAACCATTCATGGCTCTATAAATAACGTCGTGTACTTTGTCGTCGCAATGTGCCGAGATCGGGGCGTAGAGCTGTATGATCTTCAGCGAATATCTTGAGGGTATTCTGAATATAAGGTACGCCACAATGGTCGACACGCTCTCAACCAAGTTATTCACGAGGGGCTTATGGACGATAAATCCGATACCACCCTGGAACTGCCGGTCACTCTCTCGGAAATAGAGCAAGTTACCAGATTTGAGTTTTATCGAGTCTTCCCCCTCTGTTCGGACTTCTGAAAGCCCTACAATACTCCATCATAACCTGCTCAATACTGCCTCTTCTTCAGTGATTTTCTCGTCAGTCTTGAGTGTACGTGTGTTGTAGGTTGCTAGGGCCAGTCGTCAGTTTTTGTTTGTATAACCGGCTCTCGTTTAGGGATTCTTAGCAGCCCTTGCTATGACGTAACCTCGACCGCTACCGTAGCCGAACGTAGACAAGCCTCCGGGCACTAGGAAACATTTCTTGTTTGCGCGCTTAGTTTTTGGGGGATTTCGCCATAATCGCCAGGCTTGGCAGGCTGGTTGGTGATTGCAGTTTAGTTTTTACAATGCAAAAAGAACGCCGCTGCCTATTCTCTGGTAAGATTCATGGAAACATACAAACCGGTTAAAATCATAACATTTCGCCGTAGTCAGGTAAGAATCATAACCCTCCTTTTGGCTTCGCCGTAGTTGGGTAAAAAAGGGAAATTAATCAAAAAAACTATTTTCTGTAAAAAAAATGGTTTTTGTGTTAACGTGTTCAAAAAGTGTTAATAGAAATCGATTGCTTGGAAAATGTTTCAAATCGAAAGATTTTTAATTTTTCCTTTGTTATTATCATCATTATCATATCAGCCGAAAGAGGCTTACTGCTGGACATAGGCCTCCCACAAGCGTCACCACATTGACCGGTCTCGTGCGTCTCCCATCCAGCGGATCCCCACAACATTCACCAGGTCATCGGTCCACCTAGTGGGAAGCCTTCCAACGCAACGTCTTCCGTTTCGCGATCGCCACTCCAGAACTTTTCTGCCCCATCAGCCATCCGTTCTGCGAGAAATTTGCCCTGCCCACTGCCACTTAACTTTGGCAATTCTTCAGGCTATGTCGGTAACCCTGGGTCTCTTGCGGATCTCTACATTTCTGATTCGTACCCGCAAGAAAATCTGAGCATATGTTGTATATGTTAGCAAGGTGCGCCTCCCTCCCCCGCGCCCCTCCAGTGTGTCAGCAACTCTCAAGTGTCATATGAAAATAAACCAGTGTGTAAATAGCAGCTCAGCGTTTCACTTGTCCATAGCCGCATACCTAACACATAGCCCTCTCCATTGCCCTTTGGCTGACTGTAAGTTTTCTGATCTGACCGATCACGTCTCATAGCCATAGGTCATCTCTGGCAACAGACACTGATCATAGACTTTTGTCTTGAGACACTGTGATAAGTTGGACGAGAAGATACCGCGCAACTTCCTGAATGCTGCCCAGCGAAGATGGATTCGATGGTTGACTTCTTTCTCGAATTTGGCCCTACCAAATTGGATCGTTTATCTCAGGTAGACATAATCGTCCACAACTTCGTGTGTACAGTCTCCGACCCTGATGGCAAAACCAAGGTGATGTTGAATGCCTATGTTACCTACATGGGCATTCACCATTACCTTGGTTTTGTCCATGTTCATCCTAAGACTCACTCTTTCGGAAGCTCTACTGAGGTCACCGAACATTGTACTGAGGTCCTCCATGGTCTTCGCGTATCTAGATATCTTTATAAAATTAAATTACTAAATCATAGAAACTATGCAAATGAAATCCTAAACTGTAAAAGTACATTTAGTTTCTTCTTCTTTCCTAATGTCGTTGATCCTGAATGTCATAAATATGAGTAGATCTTTTACATGAAGTTATGGAGTTTCTTGTTCGTTCTTTTCCGTAACAAGCTACTTTTCTAGAATCAATTATTTTTACTTGTAAATTTTAATTGTTGACGTTCAAAAGTGCCGCTTACTGGCCTAGTTGAAATAAATATTTTTGCCTTTGACTTTGAATCGTTATTTGTGTAGTCAGAAGCCTGAAAACTTGACACGAGTCTTGTCAAGGTGTATTGTGTTACCTAGCTACTGTGATAAGGCACTCAGATATGCAATTGTTCCATGTAAAATATTGGTATTCTGCTGCAACCGGCTAGAAATTAGAAGCCGACCCTAACATAAATATTTGGGAAAAAAGGCTTATTAGGTTTATTGACGATTGACGATATATAGACGGTTTGTGAATTGAGTATTTGAAGTTAAAAACCCGTCAAACCCCACTTATCCAAAGTTTGAGTAATTTTCAGGTTAAAGTGGAGTTTGACAAATATTTAGAAATCGGGACTTAATCGCTTCGCGTTTATCCCTTGTCCCGCTATCTAGAAATAAAAAATATATTATATCTTTGCTTTTCCGAAACAAATCGTGATATAATATAATTATTACGCCTAGATTACACGGTCCATTTAAACAGTGATCTTTGTAGTCAGGGTCAGACACGAAATTAGAATTCAAGAGAACAAGTCTTTGTTCAATGTTTAATTTGCGTAATTTAATTAAATGGCACTGTTAAGTTTTCTTTTAATCTAAAATACAAAATAAGCTGGGAAAAATTTGAGCATATTTTTTATTTTGTTTAGTTTAATTTAGCTTTTTTTAATAATGTTTAATGATAAAATTATTATCTGTTTAGTCATGATCAATAATGACAAACTAGGTTTCGGGCGAATGAAATCAAATTTATTTTAAATTCAGAACATTTTGGAGTCCATTTTTGTTAGTAAAAACCTTATAACTATTGTTACTAATTAGTACATGATACAAAAACAGTATCAATTATAAGAAAAAAACATAAGTTTAAAATTTCGATGAAAATTGACAAAAAAATAAAAAAGGGTGGGTAGTTTGATAAATAAAGTTTCGTTTTAGTAAGTTAGAGCTTGCTAGTTTAGCTTAGCTAATGTAAACTTTTGAATATATAAATGTACTATACGCCGGAAGATGTATCTACGCCCATAGATTTCAATTGTAAAGATAGGGCCGTCCGAAAGTTTGCTTATATTATGCGTTCACCATACAAGAAACACGGTCTCGGGAACACGACTGCTTCCGAAGACAGCCCCGCATGTTGAGTTTGCTTCGGAATATATCTATGCACGACCAAACTATGACATCAAAAAAACGGGTGGTCCACCCGTCCTTTCTACAGTCAATACGTGCGGCACAATGTTGCAGTTAGTCATGTAATCATCATCATCATCATTTCAGACGAAAGACATCTACAGCTTGACATAGGCCTCTCCCAAGTGTCGCCATTTCAATCGGCCCTTGCGTCTCACAACCACTGGATTCCCGCAGCCATCGCTCCACCTAGAGGAAGGCCTTCCAAGCTGCGTCTTCCGGTACGCGGTCGCCATTCCAAAACTTTTCATCCCCATCCACCATGCATTCTAATCTAGTGCCCTGCCCACTGCCACTTAAGTTTGGAAATTCATCGAGCTATGTAGCTTACCCTGGTTCTGTTGCGGATGTGTTCATTTCTGATTGAATCACGCAAGGAAAGAAGGAAGGAGGTCAGTGCTTATTTATTTATTTATTTATTTATGTACACACAAAACACTTAACAGAGAAAAGAAATAATACATATAGAAGAGCACAAAGGTACTGCTTATTTCAATAGAAATTTCTTCCAGCAGACCTGCGACAGGAAAGTTGGATGATAAACGAAGACACAGTGTTTAGATGGAAATAAGGAAACTTAAAATAGACTAACAACTATATAACAATTTATCTTAACTAATTATGTATAAATAACACAAATACCTTAAATAAACATATAGAAGATAAAAATACATACATAATAATATATAATAATTACAATATGGTGGAGAGGTAATGATCTTTGACTTGTTTCTTGAATAGATGTACATTTTGGGAATCTAAAGCTCTAAGCTTGTGATTGAAATGAAAAACCATACCCATTTAAGTAGCTTCAAAGTAACCAGATAGACTAAGGTTTTCTTGTCTATCTCAAGGCTATTCATTAACCAGTTACTTCTTATCAACGACACGAAATTAAAACCTTATCACGCAGCTACAAGAGGCTCAGCTAAAACACAAAGTGGCGATATCGTTTAAAATACCCAGCCCTTTAATAAAATAAGGGCTGAAAGATAAGATAGCTGATACACTAAGAATTCTTAAACATTTTCAGTTCTCCCTAACTATATCACCGTTTTAACATTTTATCTCAACGCTTTCCTTAGCACTGAGAACTTTTCTCATTATATAGAAGTAATTTAGGAGGTGAGAACGAGAATAAACAAAAATAAAAATAGAATAGAAAAAACCAAGTCGAAGGAATCTAATTAAAAAGATCTTCAGTTTGAGTGTGTATTTTTTGCCTCGATAATACCTTTTTTCTATTTTTAGGCTAAGTTTAAAAGTGCCTTGTTAGTTCTTTAAGGTGGTAAAATAAATAACGAATTGAATGAAAAATTATGTTGTTTTAATGTTAAGTCAGGGTAAAATTAATATTTCTTTAGCGTTTTCTTTATTTAAATTGTAAGATCATAGCTTCTACACACACACTACAAGTTTCAGGAGTCTCTAGTGAAGTGACAGTCGATTTCAGTAATGGCGATGGTTGAAATGCCAAAATGTGATTGATGTCGTGACATTTCGATAGCGCTTGCCAATCCCATAAAGGACAACGTTAAAAGCCCACACATTGTTTTAGCTGAGATTAAATTCCTACGTCATTAAATGAAAAATATCTGGTTTAACTCAGGGTCATGTTCTGAATTAGTTTGTGCAAGAATTTTTATTCGAGAACGCCGAGAATAATAGATATTCAGTCATGAGCTTTTGTCGGTTATATTTGGGAAACTTTTAGTAATGTGTTTAATAGGTAATATTATTCAAATTCGTGGAAGTAAAAGGGCAATATCACATTAGTACCCTTACCTAGTTATTTCAGCATGAAATCTTAAATATACTCTTAGAAAGTCTCAAAGGTTACGAAATCTCTATTAAAGGATACTAATCTTGTTGCCTATCATTAATTGAAAGTTATTCATTTATTTCTACTACACTACAGTATTATTACTTACCTGCAAGGAACTTAGACATAAAATATATCGTTAATTCATTTACTCTGTTTAATTATAATAACAAATACAATAATGATCTTGTCACTTGGCAGAATAAGTATAAAATTGGCAGCACTAAGCTAATGAAAGTTGACGAAAAAATCAAATAACTTTTATTTAGCATGTTTTTTTGTGAAGAACCAGTTAATGTTAGATCTTGAAAAAAATGTAGACAATTAATGGAATTTCTTTCGTATAATTTATTCAATTAATTAACTTTCAGACGCTCAAATTTAAGTCAGCTTAGATTTCGTCATTGTTCTTTTTGCAATTTTTCCAATCGTTACGGCGGCGCTCTTGATAATAGAATATCACTTGTCTAAAGACATAGATTAAATATAACTTAACATGGTAAAATAGGTACCTTAAGTAAAAAAAATACAATACTAACAATAAAAACTTATTAATAGCACATTTATTGACGACTTTTTCTGGTTCCTATAATTTAATAATCACTGATATTGGTTACTACTACGAAAGTTAATGGTTTCCATTGCATCATTTAGTTTGTCTTCTTGTCTATAATGATAGATATCAACTCAGTGCTTACTTGCGTATTTTCTTCGTATGTTTAAATAAAAATTGGACGTTCTCAGTAGCTGGAATACTCAAATAACATCGACTTACACAAATATAATAAAATAGAATTCCATAAATATTATCCGAGATACTATATAAATAGTATTCCTATCGTAAGCCAGTAATAACACGGTGTATATGTAAATTACAATTCCACAATCGTAATATTCAATTTTCCGATGCAAGTTAGAAAATCCCGCGAATATGAATATGCATGCCGGTGGCGAGTCGCCATCAAAAAGCGTGTATCTCTAGGTTTTTGTTATGTTTTTATTGAAATCTGTTTTAGGGTTCCGTGTGTTGCAAATTGATACTTTGCAGTGACGATGGGTCAAAGCAAAGAGACATGAATTGTTTGGAAAGTGATATGAAAGAAAAGGGAGTCAGTGATATCGTGACGGACGGTTGACAAGACGGAATCCAAGAAAAGACGTGTTGCGCCGACCTCAAGGACAATGACAGAAAGATGATGGGTGCGGTATTCCCCACACCACACTTTGGCATGATGATGGTTACTTGATTACGAATTGAATATGTCCAAACACGGGGAGAAGAGTACCATCTGTATTTTGAAGAAGGAAATGTGAAGCTAAAACATACTTTTCGATTATACATTTTTATTTGATTGACAGAAGACTGGCGTCGTCAACGAGGAAGGCTTAATCGCTGGCCTGACGACGAATTGGTTGGAGAAAGCAACACACTGGGAAGAGTAGAAGACTTTGGGGGAGATATTTGCTCAACAACTGGATTACATAGGTTGAAAAAAACAGTGATTAAACACATGATACAGTTTTAAAAAAACCAGAAAGAAATCGCATGCATACTCGTAGATTTATTTCGTTAAACACGAGGACATAACAATTCCTCGCTCCAAAAGCACGAACAATCCGTAAGACCAACTGCGAAAAACCCGTATGCGTCCATCAGGAAACACGCTTGTCGCATATTTTTCCACAAGCGAGTAGGTAACCAATTCATTAGTATTCCAACCAGGCCGGGTACACGTAACCGTTTGTACCAAAGCGGACAAATCAAAAAGTTTCATTTTTATTTTTCAACCATTTTTTTCAACGCGTGGTGCAGTTTACCCGCCATCTTTTTTATCAGAAGCTTTGTTCGAGCCGAAGGGATATTATTGGTGTTTTTGTAACACTACGTGTGTTTCATGGACGCTGAATAAATTATTTACTGTGTTTTTGGGCCTGTGTTTCAAAGGGTGTCAATATATGGTGTTGACTTTTCAGGCTGTATGTGTAACCTGCTATTCGATTGACACCGATACTTGGTCGTTGCTTTGTGGGCTATCCCTTTGTAGTAGATCTCTCAAATATAAAGTTTGAAGGTTGGTGAGGTACTTTGAATTTATCAAAGTGTCATTTAACTGGTCAGAGGAATGTAGCTATGACGGCACGGTTCGAGCAGTGAGCTATTGGCTTAGTGTGTTGGGTGTCATGGGTTCAATTCAGTATGTAAAATATTTTCAAGTATTCTTTTATATTTTTAATTTATAGATTTAGTTATTTTAAGCAACTGATTTCATTATTTCGTTTTAGCAAGCTGTAGTTATTTTATTATATTTTTTTAAGTTTTGTTCGTGTTGAAGTCTTAAAGTAGTCTGAATAGCATAGGACTTGACGTTGACATTAACGCTTGACACGTACAAAACAAAGGCCCACTTGCACGAAAGACTTTATGACTTTTATGACGAACTGTAAATTTAACCTCGTGTTGGTGACTAGCTTTGGGTTGGGTATTTCGTGCAAGACGGCCTTAATTATTTCTTATGAAAGGCACTGAAATTTAACTTTATAGGATACTTTAAGACGTCATTTAGAGGTCAAATGATTTAAAGCATTTTTGTGAAAATAAGTAATTGTATCTTAAAAAAGAAAAATAAGGCTTACAAACCTTATATCTCGAAATGGTTTTGGAATCGGCATTAGTTGATTTTTTACTTTATATACCGAATTCCCACACGGAAATAATATTAAATATGGTAAATATCCCGTGACCATTTCAACATACCGAGTTTCCTCCGTGCCTCGGAAAGCACGTTAAGCCGTTGGTCCCGGCTGTCATTTTAAGATCTTTGACAGTCGTTACGGGTAGTCAGAAGCCTGAGACCAGTCTTGCCAAGGGGTATCGTGTTACCCAGTTACCGGGTTGTGGAGGTCTGATAGGCAGTCGAACCATGTAAAACACTGGTACTCAGCTGAATCCGGTAAGACTGGAAGCCGACCCCAACAATAATTGGGAAAAAGGCTAGGCAGATGATGATGGTAAATATCCCGTTTCTAATGTTAACGTTAGTGTTAATATTTGTACGGCTTACAGATAGTTTCTCTGGGGTCTGGTTTTATATATGTGAGTTAAAATGTTTGTAAACACACCCACAATGCATTACAAATTCAGTCTGGGGCAGCGATATTAATAGATCATAAAAAAGAGTCTGTCTTCATTGACGTTACAATATCATTAACTATGAATAGATAACTCTTGCAAAACAGCAATACTAACGATAATTGTCACCTTTTCATACTCAACGATCATCATTACAAAAATACTGGCCAAACATTTTCTCCACCAAAGAACATGGTCGAATAAAATATAACATTCACCTTTTGACTCGCACATCTTTTGAAAAGGGAACGGACACACTTAGCTCCCATTCATTCATAAATAGAATAAACGTATTTCTTTTAAAAGTAAAGCATTACGGTATTCATTCTTTTATGCCAGTCTTATCTTTTATTTTCTTTTTGCATTGTGAGGGAATGGCATCTGGAATTACCGCGGTTAAATCGGGAAGTCGCTTCGGCCAATAAAATTAAACTGAATGAGTTTTACCTGAAAAAGTGTTGAGGAGTTCGACAGTAACTTTTTTTAAGTGTTCTGTACTACCGTACTTTGATGTCGCTTTTATTTGCGATGGGTAAATTGATTCTCCTCCTTCTTCTTCTTCCACCTCGCCACTTCCCGACACTCGGGGTCTGCTTTCCTGGTCATGAGGCGCCACTTGTTCCTCTGATAAGCATCATCAGTAGATAGGCACTTCTTCATGTCTTTTTGGACAGTCATCATCCAAGATGTCAGACATCTACCTCCCCCTATCTTTTGCGTCGTCATGGATAGACAAATTGATTCATATTCAAAATATTTTATTTTATGTAAACCTACATGGGCACTTAAAAATGTCAGAAGGTTTGTGCTTGGTTCCAATTGGAAGGAATGGCACAAAAACTAAATGAATAATTTGCCTGATAGTCGCAAGGTTGACCAAACGGCCCTAGATAAGTGACATTTTATCATCGAAAGCGAAGCGATAGCGATTATCAAAAAGGCAAAATTGTATGAGATTGCCAAGCGATATCGAAAAATCACGTGATCAATCCCGTACATTTCGCCAATCGCCTTGGCTGGTATCGAATGCTACTTATAACCCTCCTTGAGCCTCTGAGGCCTTGATATTCTATTATCGAAAGCGTGGCGATATCGATTCGAAATATATGGAAATGTCAAACGCTATCGAAATGTCACGTGATCAATCCTTGACATTTTGGCATTTAGACCATTGCCATCGCTGATATCGAATGACACATAACTAGTATTAAGACTAGGATATACCTAATCGTAGTTTTTCAGATGAGAAAACATAAAATTTTACCTCCATAAGAAAACTTGGTATTTAAAAGCCATAAAATAAATATTTTTAGACAGGTTCATTGGCCTACGAAATTCTGAAAACTTTCATCAAAAATTCTCAATACATTTAAAAGTCAATGTTCGCTTAAACGAAAAATAAACTCATTCGATTTCAATCCCACATGAACTTCGTGGAAGTCCTCCCATTTTCCCCCAGACGTTTCACACAGAGATTAGAATCATTTATTGGACATTTGTATCTGGATTCACAGCTTAAGCGCGGATCCCAAAATTCGCCTAGGCCGAATTCACTTCGACTGTTAACCTCTACCATAAAAGTTACATTTTCTGCCTCCCACAACGGATATGCCAACCATACTGATCGCAGATTGCAAGAAAATGCGTTCCTTTGGAAGTAACACTGCTTAGCACAGAACAACCTAAACTGAATCCTAAATAAAGACTATAGAGTTCTATATCCAGTATTTCGTTTTCAGTAAAGCCCTGAAATCAAAATCTTGGTAGTTGAAATTCAGACTCTGAACGCCTCTCATTTTTGCAATAACAGTGTTTAAAGGGATTCTTTTTTCAATCCAAGTTTGGCGTCGTTAAGGGAAGTTTTGACGTCTTGGAGTATCATTTTGCGTACGTTTTATTTCATTTGTTTTTTCATTCTTTTTTAACGAAAACTCCAGTTGTAGGTACGTTCTTTTATTGTTATTTAAAATGGTTGACATTTTATTCAAATAAATTATAGGGCACTTTGGCGTTTTGGTTTTATTTTTTCAAATCTCAGTTGCTCTTTCAATAAAAGGGATTCAACTCAACTTGGAGTGGCTTATCATTGCGATTAACTAAGTAGTACATACATAATGTAACATCACGTAAGTATTCCCCAAAGAGTAAAGCAGAGATGCATCACAAATTCAAACTCCGGACTGCTACTGAGAAATTCCAAGTTGAAAAATCTATTAACACTTGCCCTACACAGGAGTCGAACCCAGAACCTCATGCTCTCAGTAGTAACGCTTGTAACCACTAGACCAGGGACCACCAAATGACGGACCGCTGACATATATTGTGAGGACCTATCCAAGAAAGATTCTTCTTCTTTTCGTGTGAGGATGTGGCTACCTCTGGTGACAGAGTTAATTAAGCCACCTCTGGGAACGCCACAGCCCTCTGACTTGGCCATGTGGCTATTTCAAACTTAAATTAACTATATTATAAGTTCAGGTTTCCTCACAATGCTTTCCTTCACCGTTGCTTGTCATGTCCAAGATAAACTTAGAAAGTAGTAGTAGTCCACCATCATTTCAGCCGAAAGACGTCCACTGCTGAACATAAGCCTCCCCCAAGAGTCATCGGTCCCGTGCGTATCGCATCCAGATAGTTTCCAAAGTGAACTTTCCAATGAACATCTCCAAGATTTAATGACAATAGTCGACAACAACTTTAGTCTTAACCTCGGACGGATAGTTCAAAGCGAAACATTTTGCACGTTTATATTTATATGAAGTCTTGGTACTTAGGTACTTTTATTGAATATATTTGTTTATTATTTAATAGTAGTAGTAGGGTAGTTGGCCTTACAGACCGTGACGGGCATACTATTTTTATGAAACAGACCCTAAAAGAAAATAATCTGTGACCCCTGCACTAGACCAATGAAGCAGTTATTAGTTATTATAGCTTCCCATAATATAGTTTTACGTTGCTACTGAACCATAAAAGTAATCATTACAAAATATTTATCTCCCCCATCACATATTCACGCAACATTAACACAATATAAACAGCACACTATAAAGAAACAAAATAAATGCCTGAACATTCAGCCTCACTTCCAAACATCGATCTCCAGTTCTAAGCGTTCAAATAAAATAAACTTATAAAAATATATCAAAGAACGACTTGGCCACTGAATAGATAAGTACAGAAGATCCATCCATTCAACGAACAAAAACGCATACACACATATACACCCTTCACGAACAGCGAGTGCAAGCGTACTTACAATTTGGCATTTGGAATTAATATTTGTTTCGGGATATTTACCATTATTTTGATTTTGGTTGAGAGCTCGATATTTCGGCACCGTTATAAGCACCATGATCACGAGAACTAAAATCTAACAAACATTAAACAAAGAAACAATACAAATAACAAACACGAGACGACACGACACGTCTAACAAATATTAATTCTAATGATTGTGACCATGTCTTAAAAACTTAATTTGGCATTTGTTTGAGATAATCTGAGATGGTGTACCTACGCGTCTGTAGCCTTGTCCAGAGTAGACGCATGGTGACTAGGGCAGGTACGGATGTCCATCAAGAGTTATCAAGCTGTATTGGCTAGACGTATTTCCACAAATAGCCCTATCGTAGTCCCATTGAGAGTTAATCTAGTATTATTGTAGCTAAATAAGAGAAAAAAAATAAACAAGGGAAGAACCTCAATGGAAAACATTAAAAGATCGCTCGCTAGCGAAGGCGTACCGTCACTTCGTGCTAGGTGCCTGTCAAAGTCACTTTAGTATGCGGTCAAACGGCGGTTTCGCATACCAAACTATGCGTAACCGCCGTTTCCGTATCAAAATACTTCGCGCCCGCCTTTGCACCCACGCAAGCTCTTAACCCTGTCTGGCGCAAAAGTGTGCTGTGCAAGCATTTATTTTTGCCGGTTGTATACAGCTGGCCTTCTGTACCTATCTATTCTGTGACTCGGAGAAGCAATAACTTTAACCCTGCATAACTAGACTACGAGCCTTTCAGGCCCATTTATAACTTTGCAGATTTTTCTTGATTTCTAGACCTTTTTGCCTTTTATTCGGCACGGGAGATATTACAATGCTTAAATGTGTGCAAACATAGGTCCACTCAATGTTCCCTTACCACTTTTGGTGATTGGTGAAACAGAGTGCAGTTGCTGTATTACCGTCATCTCATGATAGTAATACATCATTATCAGAACATAACACAACATGAAGCATTTTTCCACGAAGATTTAGGCAGAGGCGAACCTGTAGTACACCTACAGTACAACAGTAACAGAAAAAGTTCCCAAACGTACAGTTCAACAACTAACGAAACTCCGTCAACATTCCAAAGAGAGCTCGGATGAGAAGTTTCAGCTGAAAACCTCTAAACCTGATTAAAGAAATCAAGGCGTTCGGTGCCGGCACGACTCAAAGGCTTCGCGTGCATCAACTCGCTAACTTTGTAAATGTAGCTGCACTTGCTCCGAACTCACTTGAGTTTAGGACTGTTGGGCTGACGGTACAATGCTAACGGGAGATTAGACAACCGCTGATTTATAAAAGGATTAGGTTGGAGTGTGTTTTGATGTAGCTGTGTTGATGATCGCTGTGGATTTATGTGCAACAAAAAACAACGTTTTTTTTATTATAATTTGTTATAGGCTCGCGTTTGACCACTATCTCGCCTGATGTTAAGTGATGATGTGGTCGAAGGTGAAGCACGCTTGCCTAGAAGTAACCTATTCACTCTTGACTTGAATACCCCTAGGTTGTAGCTATCAGGAAACAAAGACGCTGGCAGGGAATGCCACTCCTTAGCTGTACGCACAATGAAAGTATTTTCAATACGCTTTGTGCGTATGGGTGGGATATCCACCATATACCGATGGCGCATTGCCGTAGGTCTTGTAGTCCGATGATGGAATGGGCTAGGCGGAATCAAATCGTGCAGTTCCATCGCACACTCCCCGAAATGTAAGAGATGTAAGAAAACCGACAGGCTGGCAACTCGTCTTCTTAACATTGTAAATTACTGTGACTAAATAAAAACCATAATGAATAAGAATGGATTCCAATGGCTAACTGGTAGCTTAATAACATGATGTTCAACTGTTATGGTAGCGAAGAGTCGCATATTGCATCAAGAGTGCCAACAGTGTTCAGTTTTCCAGCACATATTTTTGGTCAGCTTATAAAAGCCGACTAAAACAAAGGAATGAGGGAAGTACCTAACAGAACTGAAAGAAGTGATGCTCTACAAAGTCAAACTTTACTAATACTTTTGATTGGTTTTATTTAGGGCCAGTAACCGATCCGTAGAATTCCAATTCCGATAATTCATATTGTCTTTTTTGAAGAACTTTAATCACCAGGACAAAGGCGGTGCCTTAGGCATTTTCTACCAGTTGACCTTCATCATCATCCGCAGCCTGACTTCGCCCACTGCTAGACATAGCTATCTTTTTCTAGTGTCAATCGCCCTTAACTTCTGCGTAAACCGTCTTCGGAGCAACCGACCTCTAGGTTAGTGATGCGCAGTCATTAGTCCCCCGCGTGAGGCATCGAACTCCGCAACTCCTAGTTGCAGTTGCAAACGTTTTGATACGCGACGTGTTGCCGTTGCTAGCGAATTGATTACTTTGATCCACTTGCTGTATGAGGCAATAGATACTTGGTTCGTTTTGTTGAAATTTACTTAACCTACTTTTATGTAGAAGTATTTTGGATAGGTGGCGTAGTATTTTAGATAGAAACTTGTGGCTTAATAGTCGTGTAGAGGACCTCTTGCAGAGGTCGGTTCTTGGAGGGGTGACTATCCATATCCATTCATACCGAGACTCCTGCGTACCTCGGCAAGCAGGTGACGCCATCGGTCAGTTGTTACGGTCCTGCTGGTTTTGATTCTTGGGTCGACTGGTGTTGATGGCTTTTTCAATCTGAAGTTCCTCAGAAGCAGCCCAAAGTTTTGATTGCAATATGCATCTGTTACATCAGACTTAAACATTGCTGGTGAAATGTTTATGGTATATGGTATACAGTATTCAGGGTGGCCAAAATGTCGTGGATCAAATGCAACTAGGGGTTAGATGGCGTCATTTGCTGCAAAAAAATGTTCTACGGGAGGTCCTTAAGGTCAACCCCTGCAGAGTTCTAATTTATTTTGTTTTTATGAGAAAATTGACTTTTTTTTACTAATTCTTATTAAAATTCGAAAAAATCTACAGCCTGTATAATTTTTATAATTTTCACTAGATTGGTACTGATGAGTCCATGCGTTAGACATGCTATATATGGTTGTTTATTGGGAATCTACATCCTGTATCATTTTTATAATTTTCACTAGATTGGTACTAATGAGTCCATGCGTTAGACATGCTATATATGGTTGTTTATTGGGAATCTACATCCTGTATCTTTTTTATAATTTTCACTAGATTGGTACTGATGAGTCCATGCGTTAGACATGCTATATATGGTTGTTTATTGGGAATCTACATCCTGTATCATTTTTATAATTTTCACTAGATTGGTACTAATGAGTCCATGCGTTAGACATGCTATATATGGTTGTTTATTGGGAATCTACATCCTGTATCATTTTTATAATTTTCACTAGATTGGTACTGATGAGTCCATGCGTTAGACATGCTATATATGGTTGTTTGTTGGGAATCTACATCCTGTATCATTTTTATAAATTTCACTAGATTGGTACTGATGAGTCCATGCGTTAGACATGCTATATATGGTTGTTTATTGGGAATCTACATCCTATATCTTTTTTATAATTTTCACTAGATTGGTACTGATGAGTCCTTGCGTTAGACATGCTATATATGGTTCACATCACACATCACATCATCAGCCTATTAATGTTCCCACTGCTGGGACACAGGCCTCCTCTCTGTGAGAGGGAATGGGCCGTAATCCACCACGCGGGCCCAGTGCGGATTGGTGGATGTCACATGTCTTCGAATTTTTGGTTCTAGGACATGCCGGTTTCCTCACGATGTTTTCCTTCACCGTTTTGAGAGCAGTGGTGATTAAATAATTTACACAAAGTAAAGCGCCTGCCTAGGTTCGAACCCACGACCTACAACATGTAAGTCGCGGCCGATACCACTGGGCCACCACTGCACACCACTGCTTTATATATGGTTGTTTATTGGGAATCTACATCCTGTATCATTTTAATAATTTTCACTAGATTGGTACTGATGAGTCCATGCGTTAGACATGCTATACATGGTTGTTTATTGGGAATCTACATCCTGTATCATTTTTATAATTTTTACTAGATTGGTACTAATGAGTCCATGTGTTAGACATGCTATTTATGGTTGTTTATTGGGTGTGTTGAAGGTAATATTAAGTTTTACGATTTTTTTTTCTCAAAACATTACTTTTTATTTAATTCGGACCCCACTGTGAAAAATAAATACTCTACCGAAAAGTGACCCTGTATTACAAGTTTTGGCGCATTAAATAGGGATTTTGAAAAAGTATAACACATGGCCATGAGTGGCGCTAATATCTTTCTAGGACGAAAAAACAAAATAACGATTGTGAACAATACAAAATAATATTTATAACCACAAAATAAATTATAACTCTGCCGGGGTTGACCCCCGTAGAACAATTTTTTGCAGCTGATGGCCACACCTAAGCTCAAGTTGCGTTTGATCCACGACTTTTTGACCATCCTGTATGGTGGTGAAAGGCCCCCGGGTCAACATTACCTCTAAAAACTGGTGCACTATTATATGAGTATACCCCTTGGATATTCGGGGCAGATCCTAGGTGATCTACAGCGTGATGTGTGTAAATGTGTTTTTATGTTTAATATAAGCAATTAAAATCAAATAAAATAACTAAGTCATATTTTACTAGAAGCAGATCAAGCTCGCCAGATGTTAATTTTCTAGGCGAATTCCGTCCGCTCATTGGAGCACGTTAATACAACAGTTAATCCGCGTAATATCAGATGATCTCCTATATAATGGAACTACCGCTAGCAACGGCTCCGCTAAGCCGCCTGAAATTGTACCTCAATATGCATGCAGGCTGAATTTCATAGTTCTTGCTACACTGATTTAGTGAGTATTGAGAACGGGATCAGTCTACTACAGTTTGTAGCTTTCTATGCTTTAGTAGTTTTTTTTATATACGGTGACTCTACAGTAGTCATTCATTCATTAGTGTGCAGCAGTGGTGACGAAATATATTACATTGAATGAAATGCCGTTGGAAGGCCTTGAAGAGATCCGATGTCCTAGTGAGAGCAATGCGAGCCTGCTGGATGTGAGAAGTAAGTTAAGTTAAGATTGACTGGTGTCGATTGGTGTTGGTGTTGCTCTTTAGTGCGTTTCCTAACCATATTGCGGAAGTAACCCCTTGATCCATTGAATGGTTACTTTATTGTGTATACCGAACTGATTAAGGCGTTGGTGACACTCGTATAACAGAGCTAACCTAATAGATACACAGTGCCTGCAGGATGGCCATGCTGTCCGAAATAATGTATAATGGGAAATCCTTAACCTCCCTGGCTAGGATGGCTGAGGCTGCCAGAGTGATGCCCAAGCACTCGGCTTGGAACACCGTGTTATGGACCCCAAGTGGCGAGACAAGGTGGATGTTGAGGTCCTGTGAGTTCTCCCCCGCACCTGTGCCAGTACTTATTTTGGATCCTTCTCTGAAGATCCTTAGCTCGTCAGGGCGTAACCCTTCGCAGCGGTGATCCTCATTCTCGTGGAGTTGGATCCTGTATTTCTTGGCGAAGATGAATTGCTTACGTATCCGGTCATTGATTGAATTTGTCAGAGGGCGTTCGATATTGAGTTCCTCGAGCAGAGCGGTGTGTTGTTTCTTCTTTCTTACCACAGAAATCCAGTGCCTTGAGACGAACTGCCGCCATCGTTGCTTCCTGCTGTATGAAAAGGTAGAGAGGGAGCAGTCCAAGCATCGCCTCGAGTACAGCTACCCCGACCGCCGGCGATAACGGGCTGCATAAAGACTACCTCATGCAGCCCGTTATCGCCATGCAGGCCAGTCTTTGCATGCGTTGTATTCTGTTCACTGCTGTACTTAGCTTAGTGCGTGGCCACCATACTACGGCCCCATAGGTGATAATGGGCCGACTCACCACACTGTACAGCCTAAGTATGATTTTGGGGGAGAATCCCCACTTCTTGCCTATCTGTTATCTAAATGACTGCTCCAGTTTAACTTGACAGTAAGGATAATTCCCAGATACTTGACCTCGTTGGACAACTGTAGTTCCGTGTTGATCAGCTTAGGTAATAGTAGAGGAAAGGGCCTAGTGCTCTTTTCTAGGTAAACATGACTAATTCAGTCTTAGTGAGGGTTACTGATGGGCCATATTCCCTGTTCCATCGCTCAACTATACGCAGAGCTTGCTGAGTTGTCAATGGGGCGACGTCCTACGTGTCTCTAGTGAAGATGGGGGAAGATTCAATTCTCGGCCCTTTCCTTTTTCTTGTTTACATTAATGATCTCCCTTTTATGATGGCCAAATTATCGGATATAATTATATTTGTTGATGATACTTCGCTAACTTACATGTCAACGAAAGTCTAATTATTGTCTCAAAATGGTTCGCAGCTAACAATCTTTTACAGAATGTGAAAAAAACAAAATGTCTAAAGTTCTCTTTACCAAATGTACCATAACGTGACCTAAATTTAAATCTTGACGGCAAAAATCTTGTAGTTATAACGGAAACTGTATTCTTAGGGGTTACTATCCATTCAAAACTGTAGTGGGGCGCGCACATTAGAACTCTTTCGGGTAGGTTAAGTTCGGCTGCATATGCAGTAAGGAAAATAAGGCAGTTAACTTATGTAGCCACAGCTAAGTTAGTATACTATGCTTATTTCCACAGTATTATGTCTTATGGCATTCTGCTGTGGGTTTCAGCAGCAGACGTTGACTCAATTTTCATCTTACAAAAGAGGGCAATCCGCGCGATCTATAAAATGGGTCCACGCGATCCCTCAGAGAAAAATTTAAAGATATCGATACTGACTCTACCTTCACTTTATAATTTGGAATGTATTTTGTATGTCCGCAAAAATCGAGGGCTTTTTAAAACTAGAAGCGACTTCCATAATTCTTCGTCTTCGTCGTATCGATAATTCCAAATTTAAATATGTTTTGACCAGTATTCAGCCGCGCCAACTTCCATAATTTAAATACACGCAGTAAGCACGAAATTGTAATACCCAAATTCAGATTAACCAAAACTAGCAAGTCTTTTCTTATAAACAGTATACGCTTTTATAACAAGTTGCCAAAGTCAGTTATAGAATTGACCGATGGAAAGTTCAAAAACTACATCAAACGTGTCCTTATTAAAAACGCATATTATAAAATCAAGGACTACGTTGAAGATAAAAAATTCGGCTTTAGCTACTTTTGCGGATGCGGCTCACCTGGTAACTTTGACTTATTGTCGGTCCTACGTTGTCCCCCATATCTAAGCACTAATGCTGTAACATGGAAATATTGTAAAAACAAACCATTTTTTTAAAAGAATAACCGTGGAGTTTCTTGTCTGTGCTTCTCCATAGGAAACGACCAACCCGAACCGTGCACCTTTTGTCGACGTTTTATAAGTGCCCATATAGGCCAATGTGAAATAAAAAAAAATAAAAAATATTTTGATTCAACGTAATATCAGATAATCTTCTATATAAAGGAACTAGCGTTCGCGATGGCTCCGCTAATCTGATTATTATAAGCATAGGTCTTTAGTTTCGTTGTCTGTTGTTTTAGGTTAATTTGGTAAGACCTGAAGCCCATTATCTTTCAAACCGCTAGGTGGATTTATATAATAAAAAAAATGTAAGATATGTCTTGATCGCCCAAATATTCTTAGATATAGTTCTCGCCAAACTTCATGGCCGCCCTGAAGATGGCTTTCCGATGCGCAACGCACGGTTCGGTGCTGTTTATGTATGAGATTTACTACTGCGCAGCCATTGTAGCCAACCAAGGGCGGCCCATAGGTCCCGGCCCCGACTTACTGCCTGCGTCCCAACAGTGGGAATATTAAAAGGCTGATTTAGCTATGCTATTATTATGCTATCTCCATACTGACCGCAGCAATCACAGCTTCCAGAAAACTTGAACACTCGTAATAAGCCCTCTCCCACAAAATTACCATAAAACATAATAAACATTTTTCCAACGCTTCCGATGGTACCTTTATTCAAATTTTCGACGATAATAAATGCAAAATTGGGTCGCCATTGAAACATTGCTTTTAATATTCTGGTGATTTCGGATGTCAGCTGTTTATCGTTCCCTTTTTAGTACACTGGGGAGAAATGGTTATACACATTTTCCTAATCTAAACTAATAATAATTTAAGAAATGGTTTGTTTCTAGAAGATAACTTTGGTAGTAAAATTCTATGACTGATACAAATGTTCCATATCATTTAGTGTCATCGCCTACTTTGAATTCCGGCAAAATAAATGTTTCTTGTGTGACTTGCCAGGTGGTCGGTTTTTTATCGGTTGCTTTTCGGGGAGTGTGCGATGGAATAGCATGAACTAATTCCACCTAGCCCGTCTCATCAACGGACGCACGGTGATGTGTCATCGGTACATGGCGAATAGCCCACCCATGCGCAATAAACGTTTTGGAAATACTTTCATTATGCGTACAGCTAAGGAGTGGATTTCCGTGCCGCAGTCTGTGTTTCCCGCTAGCTACAACCTAAGTAAGCATGCTCCACCATCGACCACATCATCGCTTACCATCAGGTGAGATAGTGGTCAAACGCGAGCCTATCTATAATGAAAATAAAATAAAGATAACGAAGCAATTGGTATTTATGTTAATCCCTTTGAACCCAGTTATTTTACTGGGTTATTTGCTGGTGATTAAGAACCAAGATCTTTTGTAATCCTTAATACTGGGCCAGTGTGGGTGTCACATTTTTTTGAATTTCCAGTTACACGACATCGTCACTGTATTTATCTTTATGGTTTTGAGAGTAGTCCTGATGAAATAAATTACACGAAGTTAAGTACCGTTGAAAGCCCCATCGTAAATTGAACCAATATCCTGGTGGGGGCCGCGGGAGACCGCAGGATGCAAGGTGCAAGGAACCGGTTGATGTAGCGTCGCTTGGTGAAGACCTATGTTGATGACTTTCAGCTGAAATGATGAAGTGCCAACCTGATGATGAACTCACGACCAGCTTAAATGGAGGCCGTTACCATCGGACCACCATTCTGCCGTCCCAGCTAAAGTGTCACTATAGGACATTTGGACGATTTTGAGTTTTTAATACCTCCCGTAATCAGCAAAAAATTCTCGATCGTTCTCTCGAAACAGTTTTTGACCGAATTCAAAAGAAAATTGTATCTGTATGTGTGTTTGCGATTTTCTCGCGTGTGGCTGAACCGACTTTGATGAGGTTTTCAGAGAAGTATTTGTTACATTCTGGAGTAGATTTTGGTATACAACAAATGGATACTCCGTGACATCGTCCGCATGGATCCGTTATATGTATGTATGTTTGCATGTAGGTATCTATATAGGTATTTTGTCAATCCTTTAGGTTCCTTACCATGGAACTTGCTCAATTTTTAGTGATGGTGAACCAAACCTAAAAAGAGAGAAACAAAACCTTTTTCGTAAAAATAAACCGACTTCAAAAACAAAACACAAAAAATTGCAAAATAACTTTCGTTTCGGCAGTCGGTGTCGCAAAACGATAAAAACATGAGGTAAGAAAGACACCGACTCCCGGAACGAAAGTTATTTTGCACTTTTTAGTATTTTGTTTTTGCAGTCGGTTCATCTTTTTTGCGAAAAAGTTTTTGTTTTACTACTAATTACTAAACAGTTTCAGATAAAAAATAAAACACCCTAAAAGCTTAAAAATCTAATTTTTGATAAGATTAAGTCATTGATTTAAACTAACAATGTGCTTATGCGCATTTAGATAATTTTTTTGATACCCATATATCTCGCAAATGATTTATATTGAACTAGCTTCTGCCATCAGATTCGCCCGCGAGAAAATCGCCGTTCTGGCGTGATTAAGTAACAAACATGTATACATCCGAATTTACACATTTATAATATTATTAGCTTCTGCCAGTGGCTTCACCTATGGTGAACATATTCCCGGGATAAAAAGTATCCGCTCTGCTATTCCAGACTATAATATATCTTTGTGCCAAATTCCTTCCAGATCCGTCCAGCCGTTTGAGCGTGGAGAAGTAACAAACATACAAACACATTCACAAACTTTCGCCTTTATAATATTATTAGTGTGATAAACAGCATCGATTTCTATTATTTCGTAGTTTTTTGGTTTTTCATAACAGCTCAAAATATGTCTGTGTTTTGGCAGGTGACGTAGCTATACGACGTCAGCACTGCACATCAAATAACTTCATCGGTAATGGTATTTAATTATTAATGAACAGTAGACAGTAGAATTTGGCACGTTGCATTATTAGTTCAGGCGAGAGTTAGAGCCGCCACACACAGGATATTGCGCAGGTTTAGTTTGTGTTTAGTTTTCAATTTGACGTGCATGTGTTGCTAACATTACTCTTGAGGTTATATAACTAGGGAGCTAGATCCCTTAAAACAAAAGAACTTTGAAACAAATATATCGAGGTAAGGGTCTTCCTTGACCCTTTCACTTGGCATGAGTTACAAACCTTTTGATAAAAACCATGTTCAGTCGTATTTATTAAGGTTGGTAATTACTATTATAATGAAACTCATATACCAAATTATAACCTTTATTTGACAATTATTTTCAGTAATGAGTCGTGTGAGAGATCGAGTGAGAGATCGACACGAAGAAGAAGAAGAAGTAATGAGTTAATCTACCTATATGATTTTTAGTATTAGACTAATATAATTATACTAATTTATATATTATATTATAATATTACTAGCTGTTGCCCGCGGCTTTGCTCCCGTGGACCACCCGGGACCCGTTTTCTGGATAAAAAAATAACCTATGTCACTCAGGAATAATGTAGCTTTCTATTGGTGAAAGAATTTTTCAAATCGGTTCAGTAGTTTCGGAGCCTATTCGGTACAAACAAACAAACAAACTTAAATATCTTTCCTCTTTATAATATTAGTATAGATAAAGAGGAAGATTTGTTTGACTTAAATTATCAAAATATCTCCATAAACAAAAAGTAATGTTTTATAGTTACGTAATTATACTTTTTGATAAAGTCGGATTAATAACTTTTATTTCTCTGTTATTTGGCGGAGACTTTAACCAGGATTAACACACAGGATATCTTTCATCCCGGTATAATGTTCCCTTGGCAGGCATAATACACACTTATCAATGGGGCGACGCCACGGACAGGAGCTATTTTACTGTAGAATTATAGTTAAAAGTTCAGCAAAAAAGTAACCTTCACGAGTGGTCTAATTTCCATGTAAATTCAGTGATTGACAGTTTACAGTTGTATGAAATCTCTTTAAAAAGGAAAAGACGCAGTGAATCAGTATCATATCCCTACTTGTCACGTAGATACGTCTAAAATACAGGAACACAGACATACAAATTTTGAAGAAATATTCTCTTTCCAAACTGCTGCTAGACCTAAATAAAAAATAAAGTCTCTTTGACCTACAAGCCTAATTCGTCCCTTGTCCTCCCGTTACAAATAAAAAAGTTACGATTAACCTCTAAAGGTTATCACGACGTAGAAATACAACTAAGAATAACATTTACAAGATTTAACAAAAAGAAACTCAGCGTATCATTAGCAATTCATCAGACATTTCAGTTTCCGAGTGCCAAGAAAACGGGAACCCATTAGGGTGGGGTGACTGTGTGAGCGATGAATGCAGGCTGTTTTTTTTTTTTCATTCTGCAGAAGAAGTTCAGTTCAGTTCAGAAGAACCTAGGTGGTTATGCATCCATCATCTAACAATTTTATAAGTTTCTTTCATACATTTTCTGCATAAGAAAACAACACCTATCTTATACATTATTTTATACTATATAAATTTTAATTGAGATAATTTAATAAAAATTACAGCGGCAAAAAAAAATACACTTGTCTCAAAAATGTGACAAATATGCAATTTTTTTACAAATTAATTTCTCTCATTGTCACTTAATTTAAACATTACTGCTGCTGTGTATAGGCCTATAGCATTAGGTATACCTAAGTATACTTGTCTTGGCAGAGGAACTGCCATGTCTGCAGATAATGTTATAAAAGTGGTAAAAAAAATTGACAGGAAATTTGGGCAATTCGGGGATGGAATTTTTTTATACTCGACAACATTAATTGTCAGGTTCAACAAGTTATAATTTTTTTCCCTCGTAATAGACTGCCTATTTTTATAAAGGTACACATAGATAGCTGATTCATGGACGTGATTTGTGCATACTCTTCAGAGAAATCAGAATTTTATAATGTATCTATGTCTGAACTCACAAATCACTCACGCGTCGAAGCTGTCACAAATTGGTGAAAAATTCGAGTCATTGAAGTAACTGACACAGGGAGGACTACTAAATATTGAAGCCCATTTTAGAAGAAAGTCCTTTACAAACAAACAAAATGGGCGCACGGTTGGCGCAGTGGTTGAGCGATTGACTGCTGCGCTGCGTGTCGCGGGTTCGATTCCCGCACGGAACAAATATTTGTATGACCTACAGATAATTGTTTCGGCTCTGGGTGTTTGTGTATGTGAGTTTATATGTCTGTAAACGCACCCACGATACAGGAAGAAATTCCTAGTGTGGGGCAACGTTTTTTTAAAAAAAAAAAAAAGAACAAAAAAAAGAACAAACCAATTAAATTTTTAAATTTAACAATAAATCTATTAATATGATCTCGGATTTGTTTCGTGTTTTAGTCTTAACCTAAGGGTACTAAGCTACGAAAAACCGACCTCATCTAGTTTTCATTGACGAACAATTTTGATGTGTATAAGTGTTATTTTACTATCATGAAAAATTACAGGGTTTCTGTGAGATAGGCCACGATAGCGAAGCCACGGGAAAAGCAAGAATAAACATCTAAATCCAGGCATATTAGTCTTATTCAATAACAATATTGTGATTTGCAGAATATGGCACACATTCTGGAATGTCCATACATCTGTATCTTTAATGATCTAATGAACGCCACTGATGCTTTAAACATGCCCAACTACTGAGCCCAAATTATATAGATGTTAACCATCAACTCGAAAAGAGATGAGAATGTTGAGATGTATGTGCGGAGTTACGTGAATGGAAAAAGTGAAAAAATATTATATTTGAAGAAGCTTTAGAGAGGTACCAGTGACAGAAAAGTTGAAAGAGAATCTTTTATCCTGTGGTCATTTGATGAGGAGGGATAAAATGCATGTTACTGAAAGAGTTAAGAATATAAACGTGGATGGAAGGGGAGTGCCAAAGAAAGATGGGTGGAATGTGTGATGAGTTATTTGAAAGAAAAGCTAGTCAGTGTTAGCGTGACGATTGACAGAACGATATGAAAGAGGAGAACGTGTTGCACCGACCCCAAGTAACATAAGACAAGGGCAGGAAGATGCTGAACAGTAAACCCGCAAAAGAATAAGAATCAACAACAAAATAGTTCCACCTAACCCGCCTCCAGTCGAACCTCATCCAATATTTCTAAATGAATACGCAATACAAGAAAGATAAAAAAGAAACGCGAATAGCCAACGCTCATTAACAATTCTCATTGTTTCCTTAATATAAAAGAAAATAATTAATTTACTTGGCCTAGAAACAAACAATAAAGCAGACAATGATTTTGCCTTTTCTTTAAGATTTTTGTTTTATTAAAAGTAGGTTTAAGATGGTATTTGGCAGCCGACATCGTGTTTTTTTCTTGTATAATAATATTGGTTGATCTTTGTAATTCTCACGATTTTTATGATTAAGGATAAAGTTAATTCTTTTTGGCTTTTGAACTAAAGAGGATTAATGTTTTGATCTCGCAAAGCCGCCTCCAGTTATTGTCTTAACCTTTTTTTCCCCTCATATAAATAAATAAGCTACTTCTTAATTATCGGATCTCTGCAAGTCTTTCAAGAGTTTCTGGTCTTTAGTATAATAGTTTTCTGCACCCTAATCTAATTAATCAAATATAGGTAGTACATATAAATATATTGTTTTGTCTTTACTTATATAATTTAATTGTACTATCGTTAAAAGTTTCAGCATAGGCAACATTATTAGTCATATAACGAAAAAATGTGACCAAAGAACACATTTTTTCTTTCTTTCTAACTGCGCAAAATCGTTTCTATCTAAATTTGAAATATTATGTGGTATTAAATTCATAATCCGTTACTTCATGTTGAAAAATTCGGCTAACCGACACCGTAAATAACGCAATTAATGTTGTTACGAGAAGTGTGAAGAAGAACAACATAGCAGTTGTCAGAACACTCTATTCTATATTCAAAGTGCACACAAGCGGGAATAGACCAAAGACGCCTGTCTGCAGTCTGTGAGTATAATGACAAAGAATAATGTTGTATGTTACATTGTCAAAACGAAAAGTATTGCCTTTAAATGTATGCGACACAAAAACCTAGGTCCTTATAATAGCAATTTTTGATCATATAAACAAACACTAACAAAGTTAAAATAAAAAGCCCAACAAATAAATAATCAATTATCCTTAATTCTTACCTTAAATGGGAACAAACAAAATGTTAAACATTCGATTTGTTTCCTCTTTATAAAATGTTTTCTTCAAAAAATTCGCGTTAAATAGGAGTCGTAATAGAAAAACTTTTTTGTTGCGATTCGGTGAACGCCCTAGGTTGATTTATGAAAAATTTTAGCTTCACGAAAAAAAAGAAATTCCCTGAAGACGTTTTCAATATTAAAAGATTTATGAAATGCAATTTGTTTTAATGCTTTCAAATTAATTTGAGTGAATTTTTAAAGTAATTGGGAATTTGTTTCTTTAATCATTTAGATCCTTTTATAAAACTCATTGGTTTGTATTATTGTGAAATCAGTTACCACTAGCTTTTTATGTTTTGTTTCAATGTTTTTACCGTAAGTAGAAAATCTCAAGAATGGAAAGAGATTTTATGATTGCTTCTATTGTATGAATGAAGTCAATAATTTGTTCTTCTCAGTCATGGTACTTAGTATTATGACAAAGCATAGAAAATACCTTTGTTCTTCAATAGGTAGATACTTATATTAAGTAGTTCTTTTTTCTATTCTATGGCTCAAAATAGAAAAGTAATTTAACACGCCTTTTTTGCTCCGTTATTCCATTATTTTTCTCTGTTAAAATCCTAACTTTTGTAAATAAAAAAGTCTCTCACCCCTTTTTGATAAAGGACCTATCGTCTGGTTTTTCAAACCGGATTAAAGTGTTCCGGTAGTGATCCGTAAACTTGATCCGTAAACATTGCCGTTCGTTTTTTACCGGATCGCCGGACAAACTGCGATGTATTTTTGAGCTGTAGCCCACGGCGTCTAGATGGCCGGATGGCCGGTGGAAGACATAGAAAACAAAGAATGTAGCTAGTGTACACATAAATAAAACATGTATTATTGTATTGTTTTATTAGAGAAATCCAAAAAGATTTTTCAAAAAAATACAACCGACTACCCAATAAAAACACTACAAAGTATAAAATAACTTAAATTTCGGAAGTCGGTATTTCTGTTTTTGTTTCTTCGTTTTTGACTCCGAATTTGAAACTTCGTAGTGGCAAATTCAATTCATATATATAATGTGTATGTATGTGTGTGCGTGTGTATCTAATGCTGGGGCCATACCGCGATAACGCGAAAATTTGCGTTGTCACGACATGTCTGGCTAAAGAATTCGTCCTATTCTTATCGCGAATCATCTTCGCGAATACGAATGCCCTTCGCGCCGCTGTCGGTAATATTTTGTCGCGACAAAGTTCGTGCGGTTGGCTACACTTCGCGCGCTTTAGTTGACTACGAGACGCCGAGCGGTTTGAACGTGTTTGATTGAACTTGTTAATCATGAATTGGAGTAATGAGAGAAAATTAATTATTAGATTTTTGTGTATAGATAATATCCAACATCGCCTTTTATTCCTCTTCTCTAGACTTTTTTATTTATGTTCAAGTAATAAAGATGCAGTAAATAATTATTAGCCGCGATGTGATACAGCGCAACCGCCTCTTCAATGTTTGCCGCAAAATGAATTATCGCGACGTTTTAGATTATTGAGACATAGTCAAGTTTTTTTTTGTGGTCAAGCAATTCGTCATGGATTGAACACGAACTTTTATCGTGACAACTCGAACGTGAATTTTTGCCTTCAAGTCTGGCCGCAGCATTAGAGTGTATTATTTTTTTTTACAAGACTTTGACAATCTCGGGAACCTAGGGTCCCGGTCCTTTTAAAGGCGTACGAGGGGCCGAAGCCAACTCGTAGAGGCGGTTGGCGGAGTTTGTTACGCATGTATTAGGCAATGTGACACCAACCGACGATTATCCCTCTATGCACTACGCAAGTGCACCCAGGGGCACGGTAGAATCATTTTGATGTAACGTTCGAAAGTGCCGCTTGGTGGCCTAGTTGAAATAAAATATCTTTGTCTTTGTCTTATCTCCGGTTGGTGCAGGACTATTGCAGAATATGGAGACAAAACACATTGGGCTATCGGTTTGGGAGATTTCGTGGATCGATTATCTAAAACTATAAAAGGACTATTGGGCCACTCATATTGCACACTCAATTAATGGGCCCTCCCATAAACAGTCGCTAGCACTTTGGTGACATAGCGCCAAGGGGGCAACATATACGGAGGTGCTTGAGGAGTGGAGAGGTATGCCACGGCTATCAGGACAATCTCGGAAGTATGGTCAAGATCTCTATAAGAATCTTACTGGATTAACTTCCTTCCTCCAAGCACTTTTACTCAAGCCAGCCAATTAAGGCAAGAGAGAGGTGGGAGCTCTGTGCTCCTTTAGTGTTCACACCGACCGGCCAATAAATTCTTGCCGGTGACGAGGGACAAGACTTTACCCTGAAGATCAGGTCCGTGGGATCGCCACTGCCCACCAGCTCGCCACAAAGCTGCCCTGCGGATTGTATCTCTCTTAGTCTGGTCCCTCACCCTAGGCACATTTCGACAAAGTAGAATTTACCGGCACCGACCTAGGGTTCATTGGAGTATGCAAGCCTCACCACGATGTCAACGTAGATATATTGCTGTGAGGAATAATATTATTATTATTTGTATGTGTCTCATCTTCTCAGCTCTTAGCCTGGTTTTAGCTACATTTAAGGGCCGAGACGAAGTAAATGCAGCGTGTGGTGTGTTATGTTGAGGATGAATGATGTGGAGCTATTTCGTTTTCATCAATTTGCATGAACTTTCTGATGATATAGGTGTTTTCGTATAGATCAAGCAACTTCAGACCGCCTGTTGTAGAAAAGACTATGGGGACCATATAAACTTTTTCATGCCGCCATTTTTTAACTACTACTCTACTTCTATTACTTCTTCTTCAGTCTTTTACTTTTATTACCTTGGGTTCTACCTATAAAAATAAATGTATGTGTAAATGAATAAATAAAAAGTTTGGTATATACCAAATATGCATGCCTTAAGCGCTCGTGTTATACGTATTTTATTTTTACGGTCACGATTATATCAGCTTTTCACCAAAAATCCTCTTTTTTATTTTAAATGTTTTATAGTAAATTCGAATGGAAAAGATTTATACCTAATAGATATGATAATGCAACAAAGATACTGCTTCACATAAAAAGGTAATTATTACCAATAAAAATTACGTAATTATAGTGGAGAAACGTTGGTAAAGATAAAATATTTTTTAATAAAAATTTTGTCAATACGTCGTCGGACTCATCAGTAAAGCATTTTGACGTAGTTGCCAACAGACGGTCTTTAAGTCTGAAAATATCTGATTAAAAAAAGGATTAAGAAAAGAAACACAATACTAGTATGCTAATCTTTGATAACGTTAAATGCCAACACAAGACATCTTGCTAGGCTTAAAAATAGTGTTGAGTTATTAAATTTAAATGAATAAACCAGATAAAAGCATAGTCGACAAAAAACATGAAAATTTAAAACAGATATAAACCACTAACATGTGACGTAACCGAAAATACTGACTTAATTATGTAATTATTGGTCAAGCTGTTAATATAATTTTATCTAGTGACTTGAATGGAAATTCCTGCAACAAACTGCTACTTAAATTACAAGACAATAACTTCTGTCAAATTAACAATAAAATACTATAATTTTTCATTGAAAAAAAATAATAATAGTGTTATATCAATTAAATTTATAAAATATAATTAAGGAACGTAAAGAAATATTTTCAAACATTCTTTTAAACCAGTATTTAAAAAAAATAAGTATCCTTTAAAATGGACTACATTTTTTTGATTGCCAAAACAAGGCGTATTAGAATTATGTAGAAAGTAGAAAATTTCAATATTTGAGTAAAAGCTAGAACAAAGTCAGCAAAACGTACGTAACTAAAATATCGTCACCAAGACTAAGAAATTAACATCATATACTGAACAAATAAATAATAAATAAAAAAAATAAAAAAACGAGTTTATTTGAATTTTCCCGCGTGAATTGGTGAACAATAAATTAGATACTGCATAACCGACGTTCAGTATACTAGAGAATGTATACTAAAAGTTACCTTCAAGTTGTATTTAGAAAAAAAATATACATATGGCTGCTACAAACACAAAAAATCTCTCTCGCGTCTAAACGAAAAAAAAAATTATAATTAAACAGAACGGTATCACAATTTAGATTCCTTGTGGTCGCAAAAAAAATAGTGAACTGATTAATAGTACATTACTGCAGCGGCCAGCAAAATAGGCATTGATGGACGAACGTGTAAATGTGGGACGAGGCGAAGCCGAGGCACACATACGTAAGTCCATCAATGCCTAGTTGTGGCCAAGGCTTGTATAGTACTTTTCTCAAATAATGCGCGGAAATTAAAAGTAAGTAGTACATAGAACTCATTTTGTCAAAATCAATGACGAACAACAATAATTGTTCCCGCGTTAAAGTGTTCCTTTGTTTTTTTTTTTAATAAACAGCGTTCTATTTGCAAGCCAGTTCGAAATTTAAATAAAACCTTTGATAAGTTACCGCCTTGGTTGCCATGTTTCAGAGTAAAACATCGTTCCATTTTTAAACTACACGACAGATATGAGTTTACTATGGAATTTATTTGGCCGCTAGACACGACAGATATGGATTTTCATACAACTTTTGCCGGCCGCTGCGCGCAAGTATTTGACCAGTACAGCAATTTCGATTTATCTCGAAGAAGGTTGTCAAAATAATGATCACATTTCCAAGCATGTTTGAGAAAAAAAAATATTTTTCATGATTTTATGTTACCACTTTGTTGGAATTATTAATATGTATATACATGCCAAATTATAGCTTTCTAGTACTTAGATTCTCTGAGCTAAGCTGCGGACGGACAGACGGACAGAGCGAAACTATAAGGGTTCCTTGTTGACTTCGGAACCCTAAAAAGGGTATTTATAAAGATTTTTATTAAATTTATAGTGATTACCCCTGCACGAAAGTTTATTAAGATCTACGCTACATGCAATTAAAATTCTTTTTTTATGTAAAAATGGTCTTACAAAAGGCGTGTGAGGGGCCGAAGCCAACTCGCAGAGGCCTTGTTAGGCATGTATTAGGAACACCAACCGACGATTATCCCTGTATGCATTACGCAAGTGCACCCAAGGGCAATCCCTGGTTGGTGCAGGACTATTGCAAAATATGAAGAAAAATGTATTGGGCCTTGAGTTTGGTATTTCATTCAATTCAATTCTTTCTTCTTCCTTTATTAAGCAAATTAGTTATAATGTGATTTTTTATTTCGTGGACCAAACTGACATTTGGGGGGTTGTCACTTTATCGTTACATTAAAATAGTGTCGTACCCTAACTATCCTGAGTGATCGAAAGTTAATCGAAAATCGAAGTAGATCGAAAATGAAACTATTTCACGGCATAAAAAAATTATTTGTTTAGAAACTAGCGGCCCATATTTAGTTTATACTCATTTATGTCAGACTTAATTTTATCGAATGCAATTATTTTATTGTTGATTTAATTTTTAACACAATAAAAGTTCATTTACTATGTGTATGAATACTGTTATATTTAAATATATTACGTTTATATTCATAAAACATTTATTTACACCAATTAGTAAAAATAAATTCAGGAGTCATGTCACATCGATTCGATGAATCACTTATGATTGAGCCTTACCTACAACACTATGCTCCGCGCATGCAACATTTAAAAAAAATAAGGTCAATAGCAGCTGTCAGTTTTTAACACGAAATTATAAATCACAGTATAGTGTAGTAATTTTGGTGAGTCATAGATAATGATGAGTGTTCCATGTAGGTATCTATGGTCATTGGTAATGGAACGTCAGCGCTAATGTCAAACGGGAAAATAACAAGCTACTATGAATCACAGAATCTTATTGTTGTTGGTGTTTTTGTATAGTGTTTTACATTAATTCAAGTTGTTTAATTATCGTAATAGTGACTTACTGTGTTGACCGCTACCTGTAACCTTTATTGTTTTCTTTAATATATAAGTAATAAACATATTATTGATTTTTTCACACTTGAAAATAATCTTGGTTAGTAGGTACTTATTGTATATTTTATTATTGAGCTAATTAAAGTCCAATTATAAGTAAAACTTGCTTTATTAGAAATCTTGTGTTTACAGTACGGAGGTAACATCACACATCACATCATCAGCCTATTAATGTTCCCACTGCTGGGACACAGGCCTCTTCCCTGTGAGAGGGAATGGGCCGTAATCCGCCACGCGGGCCCAGTGCGGGTTGGTGGATGTCACATGTCTTCGAATTTATGGTTCTAGGACATACCGGTTTCCTCACGATGTTTTCCTTCACCGTTTTGAGAGCATTGGCGATGAAATAATTTACACAAATTAAGTGCCTGCCTGGGTTCGAACCCACGACCTACAACTTGTAAGTCGCGGCCGATACCACTGGGCCACCACTGCGCACGTACGGAGGTAAACGTTATATTAATTCGTTAGTTTTTAGAACTTGTTGAGTAGAATGCCTGATACAATTGTTATAGCAATATGAGGCGTTGCGCGGCAACACTTATGCTTCAACGCAGTGAAGAAAGTTATTAGACGTAATAAAATTTAATTATTTTAATACTTAATTTTGTAAATATTTATTATATTCTGTGTAACGAGGCATTGCTTACAATATCTGAATTAAACACATTGACAGAAACATCTCTTCAGTTTTCATTCGTGTACTTTTATTTTTAACGTAATTCTAATGCTAGTGATTCGCTAGCTGAGCGTAGATGTTCGCAAGTTTTATCTGAGTTTTCCAAAATGAGTGTGAAATGTCAAATATTTATTCAAACGCCAAAAAGTGGTTTCTTCAGACCTGGACAACCTGTGGTAGGAACAGTGAAGTATTTCATAGACAAACCAACTAAGTTTAAAACTATCGACTTGTCACTTTTGGGCAAAGGAACATTGAAATGGACGGAGACAGGTCCAAATAATATATCATACGAATCACTCATCTTAACTCGATCATACGAACACTATAACGAAGAAGAGTACGTAAACAATAAAATGAATTTGTTCAAAGCCACAAAAGGCCAGAAAGTTCTTCTATCAGGCAATTTTGAGTATCCATTCGATTTCTTATTACCAGATGATATACCTTCATCAATAAAAAGATGGACAGATTGCAAAATCGAGTATAAAGTTACCGTTAGATTTGAGAAGGCATCAATTTTTTCTACGCTGCAAGGATTTGAAAAAGAAATACGCGTTCACGGCTACGTAAGCCCATGTTCTCCAGAGCCATGGAAATTTGGCTTACAGAAAAATCTTTTCTCTCTTACATCTAACAATAACATTGATATAAAGGCAGAAATAGAAAGAACTTGTTTGGCTCCAGGAGACAATATTAAACTGGACTTTTCGATACACAATGAGACAGATGTCCCATTTACGATTGAAATAATACTCATCGAATATTTAACACGTAAAGGGAAGGAAAACAAAACAAGCGTTGTTAGCATGCCCCTGACAAATCCGACATATTCAACAAGTATAGTGGAAAAGAGTTTAACATTAATAACCTGCCTAATCCCGACGTTACCAACGTTGTACTCAATTCAACATTCGAAGATTTTGATAGGAGAGTACCACGTGAGAGTGACAGCCAAACTACCATTTCCGTACAATAGTGCTGACGTGGATGTACCAATAATAATTGGAGAGAGAAGAGATCGAGTAGAAGCTGCATCCATGGGTGTTAATCATCATGAAAATACTTCGTCTTTAAATACGCCAAAAATATGATCATCAGATCAGATTCCCATCAGATGTGGGGAATTTCATCGTCATGGCCCATTCCCTCTCACAGAGAGGAGGCCTGTGTCCCAACAGTGGGAACATTAATAGGCTGATGATGTGATGTGATGTGATGTGTAGGTCATGCTGGGTGTATTGACGAAAACGATAAAAAAATTAGTTTTGCGGTTCAGTATATGAATATTAATTAGGAATAATCTGTCATTGTGTAGATGCCAGCAATATGTATGCACGACAAATCTTCAAAATATACGTACATTTTTAATTTAACCTAACCTCTCAATGTACAGAAATCCAACAAAATCAGTTTAAATTCCAATGATGGATAACGAATCATAGTGCGTCATTATGTAAATAGATTTTTTCATTTCGTGTACTTTTATTAACTATAGTATACATGTACCTATGTGTGTGTGTGTGTATGTAATTTGTTTGTAAGTACCTTTTTCGACTGTGGACTCTGGTCTGGCTATAAATTTGTTATTATTATTCATACATGTCTTTAAACATCTCAGGACACTGTGGTCCTGGACTTTTGAAAGGCATGCCAGAGGCCGAGGCCAACTCACAGAGGCCTTATAAGGATTTTTTATGTGAAATGTGTAATTATTTTTATGAAACTGGAAATGTATAATCTTGTGTGTTGTCCCCGTGTATAACTAATGTACCTATACAATTATGTTTAAGCAGTATTTTATTGTAATTATTTAGCATAATGTAATTTTTCATTTTAATGTGGTTGATTTTTAATGTTTTTCTTTCTCATTTTTGTTATTACTTATTTATTTATACATACATTTGTTTTAACAGGTAAGACCCAAGTAACGGGTCTGGGTAGAAGCACAAGTTACACAGTGGACAACACACTAAGTTACTGTTGTCTCTATAAGTTATCCTTAATTATAACAAAATGAACTTGTAGTTACGAATTGATAATCTCGTTAAGTTTTTTATATCGACAATACTTAATATTGCATGCCGTGGCAGCCTTTAATTAAGGCTACACTATACAATGTAAGAGTATGAGTACATTAACATGTTTTTCTTGGTGTACGCTTTGTTGGTCGCCATAACTAAATAAATAATATTTTTGTAAGAGTAAAAAGTAATTATAATTTTGTAGTTTTGTTTTTATTTAATTTTTTCAGGATTGGCTACCAAAATGGTAAGAAACTGTATTTTTAACCGATATTCCAAAAAGGTTCTTTGTTCGACTTTATGTTTTTTGTGTATGTTCATTGAATTCTCCGTTAATTGTGGACCGATTTTGAAAATTATTTTTGCAACACATCTTTAGGGATTGCTGCAATCGCACGTCTATTTATTTATACCGTTCCAGTTATTATTTCATAACCATATAAAAAAACACTAACAAAGTAGATTCAAATTAACCCAGCAAATAAATAATCAAATGCCTTAATTCTTAAAAATGTTAATATTTGATTTGTTTCCTCTATATTTTTTTCTTCTTCAATAAATTCGCGTTAAATAGGAGTCGTAATAGAAAACTTATTTGTTGCGATCCGGTGAATGCCCTGGCATGATTTATGAAAAATATTCGCTTCACGAAAAAATGAGAGATTCGCTAAAGACGTTTTCAATATTAAAAGATTTATAAAATGCAATTTGTTTTAATGCTTCCAAATTAATTTGAGTATTTTTTATTATTTATTTATTAATTTTGCTGTTTTTTGCGATAGTGGTACGGAACCCTTCATGCGCGAGTCCGACTCGCACTTGGCCAGTTTTTATTCTTTAATAGGTAGAAACTTATATCGAGTAATTCTTTTTTTCTATTCTATGGGTCAAAATAGAAAAGTAATTTAACACGACTTTTTTTGTTCATTATTCCATTAATGTTCACTGTTGAAATCCTAACTTTTGGAAATAAAAAAGACTCTCCCCCTTTATCAACACTGGATTCTGAACCGGTTTTTCAAACTGGATTAAAGTGTTCCGGTAGTGATCCGTAAACATTGTCGTTCGTTTTTTCTCGGATAGCCGGACAAACTGCGATGTATTTTTCAGCTGTAGCCCTCAGTGTCCGGATGGCTACCTGGTGGAGGACATAGAAAACAAAGAATGTAGCTGGTGTACACATAAATAGAACATGTATTGTTGTATCACCGACCGGCCAATAAAGGCAAGCCTGAGACGAGGGACAAGACTTCTCCCTGGAAATCAGGTCCGTGGGGTCGCCACTGCCCACCAGCTCGCCACAAAGTTACCTTGCGGCCTTGTTAGGCATGTATCAGGAAATGTGACACCAACCGACGATTATCCCTTTATGCACTACGCACGTGCACCCAAGGGCAATCCCCGGTTGGTGCAGGACTATTGCAAAATATGGAGATAAATATGGGTTTGGTAGGTTTAGTGGTTTTCTTTTTGTTAGTTTTTTTAAATAGTACATTGTGATACAAGGATAGAAAGTAGGTTATTGCAAACGAGCTGTCACTAACAAGCCCGAGCCGAAGGCAAGGGTTTTTAATGACACGAGTTTGCAATAACCCACACGCCCGTGTATCACACGATATTTTTCGATACAGTTGTGGGAAATAGTAAAAACAAATCAAAGAATTAGATTTGATAATTCACAAAAAATTAAAATTTTCGCGCGTTTTTGCAACTGGACATTTTTTACAACGAAAACAGTCTATACAGCCTATTCGATTTTAGACAAACGTTGATGTGAAAATAATTAAATTAAAACTGGCAATTAAATATATTAAACAACCATTTAAAAGACTTTTGAGAGTTCAACGCTAAAACGTACGGAATCATTCATTTTTCTTCGTATAAAATCTATCCCATTTTATTCTATGTATGAAAACTCTTTGCTACTAAACTTTTTAAATTGACTTATAAATTTAAAACTAAACTGCAAAACTAATGATCGAGCTCGTAAACAAAAGTCACGACCGCGTAATAGAAAGATGCCTATGCATAAGATTTAATTTTCGAATCATAATTATAGCCTCTGAAAGTACGCCATGTTTAACAACTGTATTGAAAATATATATATTTATTTCTTTATTTTTCAGTCATTCTATTCAATACTTTCTTCGTCCTTTATTAAGCAAATGAGTTAGTGTAATAATTTTCATGAGTCATAGATAATGATGAGCGTTCCATTTATTTATCTATGGTCATTGGTAATGGAACGTCAGCGCTAATGTCAAACGGGAAAATAACAAGCTACTATGAATCACTTAATCATATTATTGGTGTTGTTTTTGTATAGTGTTTTACTATAATTCAAGTTATTTAATTATTGTAACAGTTACTGTGTTGACCGCTACCTAAAACCTTTTTTGTTTTCTTTTAAGTAAGTAATTAAACATAGCATTGCATATTTCACACTTCAGAATGATCTTTGTTAGTAGGTAGTACTTATTGTATACTTTGACCATAAATTGGGCTAATTAAAGTCCAATTATAAGTAAAACTTGGTTTATCAGAAATCTGGTGCTTACAGTACGGAGGCTAATGATATAATAATTCTTTAGTTTTTAGAACTTGATGAGTAAAATTCCTGATACAATTGTTATAGCAATATGAGGCATTCCGCCGCAACACTAATGTTACAAAGCAGTGAAAATAGGTTTTAGACGTGATTAACTATAATTATTGTAATACTTAATTTTGTAAATATTTATTATACTATTCTTATTTTCTGTGTAACTAGGCATTGCTTACAATATCTGAATTATACACATTGACAGAAACGTCTCTTAAGTTTTCATTCGTGTACTTTTATATTAACGTAATTCTAATGCTAGTGATTCGCTAGCTGAGCGTAGATGTTCGCACGTTTTATCTGAGTTTTCCAAAATGGGTGTGACATGCCAAATATTTATTCAAACGCCAAAAAGTGGTGTCTTCAGACCTGGAGAACCTGTGGTAGGAACAGTGAAGTATTTCATAGACAAACCAACTAAGTTTAAAACTATCGACTTGTCATTTTTGGGCAAAGGAACATTGAAATGGACTGAGGCGGGTCCAAACAATGGATCATACGAATACTACAACGAAGAAGAGTACGTAAACGATGAAATTAATTTGTTCAAAGCCACAAAAAGCCAGAAAGTTCTTTTATCAGGCAATTATGAGTATCCATTCGATTTCTTATTACCAGATGACATACCTTCATCAATAAAAAATTGGACAGGTGGCAAAATAGAGTATAAAGTTATAGTTAGATTTGAGAAGACAACAAGTTTTTCTATGCTACAATTATGTGAACAAGAAATACGCGTTTACGGCTACGTAAGCCCATGTTCTCCAGAACCTCAAAAATTTAGCTTACAGAAAAATCTTTTCTCTCTTACATCAAAAAATAACATTGATATAAAGGCAGAAATAGAAAGAACTTGTTTGACTCCAGGAGACAATATTAAACTGGACTTTTCGATACACAATGAGACAGATGTCCCATTTACTATTGACATAGAACTCATTGAATATTTTACACGTATAGGGAAGAAAAACAAAACAAGCGTTGTTAGCATGCCCCTGGAAAATCCGACATATTCAACAAGCATAGTGGAAAAGAGTTTAACATTAATAACCTGCCTAGTCCCGACGTTACCGACGTTGTACTCAATACAACATTCGAAGATTTTGATAGGAGAGTACCACGTGAGAGTGACAGCCAAACTTCCATTTCCGTACAATAATGCTGACGTGGATGTACCAATAATAATTGGAGAGAGAAAAGATCGAGTAGAAGATGCATCCATGGGTGTTGACCATCATGAAAATCCTTCGTCTTAAAATACTCCAGAAATAGATTTGGGCAATTTCATCGACCTATAGGTAGTGCTGGGGTGTTTTGATGAAAACGATCAAAAATTTAGTTTTGTGGTTCAGTAGGTATATGAATATTAATTACGAATAATCTGTCATTGAGTAGATTCCAGCAATTTGAATGCACGACAAATCATCAAAATATATGTATATTTTCAATATATAAATCCAAACCTCTCAATGCACAGAAAGCCTACAACATTAGAGGTTAGTTTAAATCCGAATGATGGATGACGACTCATAGTGCGTCATTATGTGAATTGTTTTTTTCATTTCTTGTTCTTTTATTTATTGTTTATTTTTTGTATCGTATTCATGTACCCAAGTGTGTGTGTGTGTATGTAATTTGTTTGTATGTATCTCTTTCGACTGTGGGCTCTGGTCTGGCTATAAATTTGTTATTATTATTCATACATGTCTTTAAACATCTGTATATGTTATCGTCGTATATAACTAATGTATACAACTATGTTTAAGCAGTATTTTATTGTAATTATTTAGCAATAATGTAATTTATTAGATATTATATGTCGTTGATTTTTAATGTTTCACTTCCTCATTTTGTTATTATGTTACTGTTGTCTCTATAATTTATCCTTAATTATAACAACATGAATTTGTAGTTACGAATTGTTAATCTCGTTAAGTTTTTTTATATTGACAATACTTTATAATGCATGCCGTGGCAGCCTTTTATGCTATAAAGGCTACACTATAAAATGTAAAAATATGAGTACATTAACATGTATTTTTGGTGTACGCTTTGTTGGTTGTCCTTAATTAAATAAAATATATTTTTGTTGGAGAAAAAAGTAATTATAATTTTGTAGTTTTTTTTTTAATAAATCCCATTTTTCAGGATTGTCTACCAAAATGGTAAGAAACTGTATTTTAACCGATTTTTCAAAAAGATTTTCTGTTCGACTTTATGGTTTTTTTATGTATGTTCATTGAATTCTCTGTCAATTGTGGACCGATTTTGAATATTATTTATGGTGTGTAAATTTAGTGAAGAACTTCGGAGATATTCAATGGAGCTCTTCAATAAATGACAAATCAGCAAATCTTTAGGGATTGCTGCAATCACACGTCTGTTTATTGTATACACCATTCCACAAAGATACATAGCGAAACTTAACTTTTTGAATTAACTTCAATTTCGGAAGTCGGTGTTTCTAATTTCCTTTCTTAATTTTTTGATTTTTGAAAACGTGTTGCGCTGACCCCAAGTAACATGGGATAAGGGCAGATGATGAATTTTTTGACACCGAATACCGAAACTGTAGTTATTTTTCACTTTATAGTGGTTTTATTTGGAAATCGGTTATATCATTTGTAAAAAAAAATACATAGACACTTCTTCCATCAAAACAATGACAAAGCAGGAAAACCTGTTTGCACGCAAGATAAAAAATCTGTATATCTAGTGTCCGCATGTTTGCACTGAATTCAGGCTCCCGCAGACGGTGCATCACGATATGCGACAACGATGCGGCAATATTTTTAAAGAGAATGAAACTATTAAGAGGACGGTAGAATCAATAATTTTTTTGACGTTCAAAAGTGCCGCTTAATGGCTCAATTGAATAAAGAAATTTTTGAATAAAGAAATTTTGATTTTGATTTTTTAAATAAGAAAAAAATCTTACAAAAACAATGTACCAACTTCCACAGCAACATACTACAATGTGCAAAATAAATTTAACTGTGGAAGTCGGTGTACAAAATGAAGAAACAAAACCTGAAACACGGACTTCCGAATAAAAATTATTTTAAGGGGGGAGGTCTAGCGTAATGGATGACTACACAAATCGCCAGCCCGTTACCATTACCTAGTGTTTTAATTTTACCTTTATGGACCCACCAAAAGAAAACATGGTTCAGAACGAATAGAACCATCAAGTATCATCAACCAAAGAATAAATATTTTTAAGGGCTCGCGACCAAACCAAAATGTTCTCAACCGATGAGACATAAGTCCTTTTGTCTCAAAACAAGCGACGTGACTTAAGCCATTAACAGGACATTCCCGGCATCTCATTACGTAATCATTACTCTATTCTGGCAGCCATTTTATGTGTAATCCAGTAATTTAGTCGCCAGTGTCCCAACGTCGGCAGATTTACGTGCCACTTCTAATTATTAGACGGCCTTCATTTTTATTAAAAAAATAACAACTGAGCGACGTTTCAGTTGAGGCTCTAGGACAAGTGACATTCTGTCATCAAAAATGTGGCAATAGCAATCGAAACAAATGCCAATAATGTATGGGAATGTCAAACGCTATCGAAATTTCACGTGATCAATCCCTTACATTTTGGTATTTCGACAAACGCAATCGCTGACGTCAAATGATACTTGTCTTGAGCTTCTGATGGCTCAACGCAATTCGATTTTTATTACACCGCACCGATAAGCGATTGTTACGAAAGTGCAATTACTTTCACATGGACTCAATGCAATGCAATTCGCAATTACATGCGGAATCATCATGATCATCATTTCAGCCAAAAGACGTCCACTGCTGGACATAGGCCTTCCCCAGGCGTCGCCACATTGACCGATCCCGTGCGTCTCGCATCCAGCGCCTTCCCGCAACCTTAACCAGGTCATCGGTCCACCTAGTGGGAGGCCTTCCAACATATCGTCTTCCGGTTCGCGGTCGCCATTCCAGAACTTTTCGGCCCCAACGGCCATCCGTTCTGCGAGCAATGTGCCCTGCCCACTGCCACTTAAGTTAAGCAATTCTTCGGGCTATGTCAGTAACTTTGGTTCTCCTGCGGATATCATCATTTCTGACGTGATCACGCAAGGAAATGCCGAGCATAGCCCTCTCCATTGCCCTTTGGGTGACTTTAAGCTGACATGGTGGATGGCTAAGGTGACATGCGGAATAGCCTATCGATTTAAATTGCGTCGCGTCGCGTCCTCAGGAATGTCCTATCTAATATGTGGTCAGTTATTATTGTTTGGATCATCATCGTCATCATCATCGTTTCAGCCGAAAGACGTCCACTAATGGGCATAAGCCTTCCCCAGGCAATCGCCACATTGACCGATCCCGTGCGTCTCGCATCCAGCGCATTCTCGCAACCTTAACCAGGTCATCGGTCTAGTGGGAGGCCTTCGCATCGTCTTCTGGTTCGCGGTCGCCATTCCAGAGCTTTTCAGCCCCATCGGCCATCCGTTCTGCAAGTAATATTCCCTACACTCTACCACTTAAGTTTTGCAATTCTTCGGGCTATGTCAATAACTTTAGTTCTGTGGATATCTTCATTTCTGATGCGATCACGCAATTGTTTGGTTAGTAAAGATTTTTTTATTAGTTTGAATAATACTCTTGACGTCCATTTTTCTCAGTGTTGTTCTTCATCTCGTCAGTTTTTGGCATACTTGCAACATTGCAAAGCCCATGTTCAGAACATGGCACACATGCATGGGTGTCCCAACTACCCATACCACCTGCAGCTGAGAGGACCTGATATACGTCACGGTCACCTCATCATTTCAGCCGAAAGAGGTCCACTGCTGGACATAGGCCTCTCTCAATGCACGCATCGTTGGAAGGTCTCCCTCTAAGTGGAGCGATGACCTGCACCTTAAATGCGAATCTTTTTGACAGCACGAAGCACAATCCTTCCCTTTCATTTTGGTAATTCAACAATATTCATTGCGTTAACACTGTTGAGTAGGTGGATTTGTGAACATAATTATATGAAGGAATGAAAGCAAGGAAAGCATACCGTGCGCTATTCTTTAAACTTACACATTTAGGGTGCTGGTCAAGGTTGCTCAAGGCAGGTCAAGAATTCGCTGGAAGCGAGACGCACGGTATCGGTCAATGTGGCAACACGGCGACGCCAGGGGGAGGACTTTGTCCAGCAGTGGACAACTTTCGGCTGAAATTATGATGATGATGAAATGTAGGTTTAAGATGGTATTTGGCAACCGACATCGTGTCGTGTTTTTTTTATTGTATTTTGGTTGATTATTGTGATTCTCACCATTATAATGATTAAGGATAATATTGATTAATTTTGACTGTTTAACTAAAGAAGATTAATGTTTTGATCTCGGAAAACCATAGTTATTGTCTTAGGCTACTTCTGATATCGGATGATTATCGGCTCTATGAAAGTCTTTTACGTGTTTTTGGTCTTTTGTATCATTATTTAGGTATCCAAAATTCATCAAAATTGGTTCTGTTCCTTCTAGTGTTTCACCTTATTTGTATCATAGGCATCCTTAATTCATGTTTTTATTTTTGTCTTAATTCTTTTAGTATTTCTGTTTTATTAGGGTTCCGCAGTCAACAAGAAATCCTTATAGTTCGCCATGTCCGTCTATCCATCCGTCCGTCCTTTCGTCCGCAGCTTAGCTATATACGTCATGGACCATCATCATTATACATAGTGACCACCATCAGGGCACCATGTATAATGCCCGGGCATTATGAATCTAGTCAAGTCAATCTTCTTCATGTTAGGTTTTTTTAGAGTTAGACGCTGCAGACAGAAATAGTCGACGTTGTTGCTTAAATAGTAAGCGTACTTCTATTCTATATTAAAACCAATGTCGAAAGTAAATACTTTACATCGTTTTATTACCTGACCCAATAAGGATAGGCATTATTCAGAAAGCCCAATCAATTTAATTATTTCAATAGTTTTTTATCATATTGCCTACTCATATAGGGCATTTTTAGGGTTCCGTAGCTAAATGGCAAAAAACGCAACCCTTATGGATTCGCCATGTCTGTCTGTCTGTCCGTCCGTATGTCACAGCCTCCACCTGGCGTCGCCATGTCGCCACATTGACCGATACCGTGCGTCTCGCTTCCAGCGAATTCTTCACCTGCCTTGAGCAACCTTGACCAGCACCCTAAATGTGTAAGTTTAAAGAATAGCGCACGGTATGCTTTCCTTGCTTTCATTGCTTCATATAATTATGTTCACAAATCCGTCTTCTCAACAGTGTTAAACACGCGATGAATATTGTTGAATTACCAAAATAAAAGGGAAGGATTGTGCTTCATGCTGTCAAAAAGATTCGCATTTAAGGTGCAGGTCATCGCTCCACTTAGAGGGAGACCTTCCAACGATGCGTGCATTGAGAGAGGCCTATGTCCAGCAGTGGACCTCTTTCGGCTGAAATGATGAGGTGACCGTGACGTATATCAGGTCCTCTCAGGTGCAGGTGGTATGGGTAGTTGGGACACCCATGCATGTGTGCCATGTTCTGAACATGGGCTTTGCAATGTTGCAAGTATGCCAAAAACTGACGAGATGAAGAACAACACTGAGAAAAATGGACGTAAAGAGTATTATTCATCATACTACTGCTGTGATTTTTTTCACATATCCAAAAGCAACCATTTAGCTTTCAGAGGGGGGAACACTTGACTCAAAAAAATAGCAATTTAAAGCTTAATTTTATGGAAACGGATCCCTGAATCGAAACGACGATACCCCATACCACGGAATAGATGAGAAAATAAACATTTCCACCTTACGTGTACAAGAGGTAACCTAAAAAAATATCCATGTTTTTATTTTACCACTTTGTCGGCGTGATTAATATGTATATCCATGCCAAATTATAGCTTTCTAGTACTAAGAATTTAGAGAAAAATCCTACAGTCAACTACACATCTAAAGATTGGATTCATCTCATGTAGATTGTTTAGAAACGTTGAATTGTAGATTTGATAATATATATATATATTTATTTTTATATTTGATTTGATTTTTTTTTTATAATTGCTCGTGGTACCCCAAGTGGAACTAGACTGGGGGACCTCGGGCAAGTACCGATCCGAACAAGTAGTTTAACATAATTTAAGGCCTTTTACAAAGTATACAATTAAGTCTGGTGTCTATTGAAAGCAGCCTCTAAGTTGTGCCTCAGATTGAGTTTACATTGCCTCGATATTTTTTTTATCTATTTTCCAAATTGACGCTTTTTTAACGAATATTAACTATATACGCAGTTTGTAACAATATACAGTTACCTAGCTATAAGTACCTTGAGGCACAAGCCTTGTCAAGAGTCGCCTCGGAATAAGACAAACTTCGCTTTGAGGCTGCTGTCAGTGGAACTGGCTTTACTGTCACAACAATTTACGAAAGTTACTGTCTCGTTTCAGCCTTTTATTTACTTAATTCTTATATTGACTCATTTAAAACTAAAAGGCATGAATGTTAAAAAAAAAACAATGAATATTTTTGTGTAAACAATATGTTTTTCATGTTACATCAAGCATGTAGAAAACCTTTAAAAACCTCAAAAGGCGAAAATACAACAACTTAATTGGTAATTATGTGTTTGAGCTGTTTGGGGTTGAAACACTAGGGCCATGGGGTCCGAGTGCACACCTATTATTTCGGGATATCGCCAAGCGGTTGGTCGACTTTTCACGTGACCAGAGGGCTGGCCTTTTTTTTGGCCAAAGAATCAGTATTGCCATCCAACGTGGCAATGCTGCCAGCCTTCTGGGCACCTTTCCTGTTGACAGCGATGTGGACAAATTTTTTGACACCACGTAATTGTACATATTAGTTTTTCTTATTTTAGTTCTAATATTAGTTTGTAAGTAATGTACATATGCAAATAAATAAATTTTAGCATGTAGATATATGGGGTGACATGGGACTAGAATAACGAATATTGTGTGGGTTGCCAATATTTTGTAGGTGCACAATAATATGTAATGAAACCTTTTGCACTTAAGTTGCACTTCATTTGTGCCAGTATAGTTCTCGCCAAACTTCTTGACCACCCTGAAGTTGGCTCCAATGGCTGCGCAGTAGTAAATCTCGTACAAAAACAGCACCGATCCGTGCCTTGCGCATCTTCAGGGCGGCCCAGAAGTTCGGCGAGAACTATACCTGACAACGGTTTAGTTGGGTTATCAAATATGCTTCTAAATTCTTGACTTATGGAGTATGAATTTAGTTCTTTTTGCAGCTTACAGTTATCCCCAATCTTTTTGGCTGGCCTGAAGTTGGCTACAATGGCTGCGCAGTACTAAATCTAAACCTATAACCGTAATAATTATTATTGTACTAGATTGGAGTTGATTTTAAATATATTGATTATTATTATTTTGAATCTTTTATGCATTAATATTGATGTTTTTGTGTTATTCTACTTTTATTTTATTATTGTATTACTCATAGATTATTAAGTGGCATATTGTTGATCTCTAGTAATAATTATAATTTTTATCTTTGACATTCTACTTTTGTATTATACTATTAAATGAGATATTACTGACCTCTTTATAACAATTTGTTTATGTTTTATATTTTTTATTTGACATTCTATTTTTATTATTGATTATTCAGGGAAAATTGGATGATATAATATTATTGATCTCTTTATCATATTTTTTTAAAATATCTCTGACATTTATTTTTATTATTATATTCATATTTTATTATTGATAATTAGATGATGCAATTGATCTTTTTATAATAATTTTATTATTATGTTTTGTTTGTTTTATTCATCATCATCATCATGTTGATGTTGATGTTTTATTAGTGTTTTAATAATTATTTTAAATGAAATGTGGATAAATATTGTTTTGAATTTACAATTATACGTGTGACTTATTATTTGTTTGTTTCTTTTTTATTATCTTAACATGTCATTTTTTTTTACATAATATCTTTTTTAACAATTGTAATTTTTGATGGTACCTAATTAATGTTATTTTTTACAAAATTTCCACACAATTTATATGTTGTTCTGAAATAAATTACTTACTTACTTAATTAAATAAAATTGAAGTGTCTGTATGTAATATCAAAATAACAACGTTTGATTGTATGCATGTGAAAGTATATACGGTACTAATAACAAATAAGCAATTTGTAAGATTTTTGTCTGTGTGTCTGTTTGTGATCTCCGAAACAGCTGGAACGATTTCGAAGAGACTGGACGGGACTTTCAATGGTAGATATCTGATATTTTAAGGAGTAACATACGCTACTTTTCTCCCGAAAAATATTCAAATGACAACTAAAATACGAGTGTGACGCGGGCGAAGTCGCGGGCAACAGCCAGTCCCATACTAAAACAACAGCACGTCCGTGCCATGCACATCGGGAAGCCTATGTTCAGCCCGGCAAATAAGATTTGGGATTGCACTTTGTCAGAACATTAAATACTTTACTAAACATTGGACCTGCACAAAATGGTTTCAATATCCTTTTTGCGATATATCGAAGACATCAAGGATGAAACTAAATTCCAATTGGTTTCATACAAAGTATTATTGACCGATAACGGAGTACTTGTCACTATTGTATTTATCATTCCTGAATATCTATACCTATATCTATACAGTTGTACGGAAATATTCCATTCAAATGTACAGTAAATCAAAACGATTCCCATGTATTTTGGATGCATAAGATACTTGACGTGAGAAGCAAAAACTCAAACAAAAAGGTTTCGCAGGAAACAAAATAGCAAGTAATCGGCAAACTACAAATTATTATATTATGCCGTGAGTTAGGTTCCATGCAACGCGTGGCGCGTTCGATACCTACCTAAATTATCTTATATATTTGCATAAAATGAATTAATCACATGCGATATAAATGAGCTGACGTCACTATGATTGTGAGTAGTCTACTACTATAATATCCATGACTATAATTATTATGAAGATTGGTAGGTACCCTATCAAACACTCAATATAAGAAGACTTACCAACATTAGAAAGTCCATACAAATACAGCTGTTTACGTTTGAAACCAACAGTTCGTAAATAATCATTCCACCACATACACACTTCCATAGTCCAATTACCATAACATTCATTCAAAGGTCTTAAAACCACATTCACAACTGGTTCTTTAATATCGGCAAAAACTTTTTGTAAAAAGCGATAACAAAATCTATGCTCAATAACAAAAGGGTCATCAAAGCGAAACCTCGAAGTCTGCCTAGCCCAAAGCCGGACCCTCATATTAAAATGCAACTCAGACTGCTTACAATTAAACAAAGGATTTGAATCCTCTTTAGTATAATACTTTATACAAGACTTCCTGGGTATGTTTAATAAAATAATACGGATATTTTAATATCTCATACATTAATTAATCAAAAAATGTAGAAGTTTTCAATCGAATGTTTTCATAATATGTATGCGACAAGTACTGAACGAGGGTATTGAAATTTGTATGTATAATACGCGTTGTATATTTCCAAAAATGAGTTTCTCTCGATAGTTTGTACTCTGTTTTTAACAAAGAAATAAATATTATAAGGGCTGCAAGTGTTGTATTTATTTATTGAATCCTGATTTTATGATTACTTTTCAGAATCAGCGGCAAGATTCTACACACCGAACCGAATGATCCGATAATTTATCACTAGTTTAACTAGAATTACTTCGCTTACACCAACCCAGGCTGGATCGGCGTGCACGATGTGTTGAATCCTTTATACCCGGTTTAGGTACGTTATTCCAGCAGCATGTAGCATTCCAGCGATCGAATCTAGCACTGGAATACTATTGGAATAATGTTAACCGGCACTGGATTGTCCAATGAGCAATCCAGCCCTGTGACTGGATTGACGGTCTACTTTTAATTCCAGCGCCACATTTGATCTAGTATAGCACTGGACTGGATTGGTTTGCTGGATTACTGAACGGGTATAAAGTGAACCGGGCACTATGTTAACTCATGGTATTAGGCGAATCACCATGATTTTAAATTTCTTAAATCGTCACAAGGATTTTTAAAAAATTAAACAACTAAGTATTCTTATAAAAAGATTATTTATTAAAAAATATCTATAAATAACAGACGGTCATAAGAGTTCATAGGATTTTTTTTCGATTATAAGCATTATCATATCTAGAACTTATAAAATAATATCAATTATAACGATAATTTATTATCATGATTATAATATCACTCACAAATTGTCAAGTTAATGATTTTTTTAAATGATAAAACGGTGGTGACTAATTAAATAATACGAGTCCCAAATAAAATGAGATGAGGGATAATAATTACTACGATAAAAATATACATTTTAAAAACACAAACTATTTTGTGATACGTCAGAAAGATAAGAGAAAATTCATTTTGGGATCTGGTTTAATAACCATTTTCCCGAACCACCCATTTAAACTTTTGTAATACATGAGTACATCCTTAAAATAACAAAATCAGTCTAGCATGGCACTGAATAGTAACAGTTGCACGCCAAAAACCCCTCATTCAATTAATCAATTTGGATCAAATCGAAGGAACAACTATTTTCATTAACAATATTTCTTGAAGGGTTAATGACAATATCATCAATGGGTAGACATCTTGCCCGCTCTGCCTTTTCCAACTTTTCCATTTTCAATTCCAATAAACTTACTCTGTCGGCAAGTCTGTTTACTTTATCTACCAGTTCATCAAACTTTTCGACCTTTTCATCTTTGATCCGCAGTGCATCAAGTTTGTCATTCAACATTTTTACTTGATCAGATAGGGAACTGTCCGTCTGAGATGATTCAAAAGATGAGGTTGAAGTGTAATTCATCAGATCAGGCGGCAACTCCCCCTGCTTCACATAGAACTCTGATTTCTTGAACTCCCTGAATTCTTCTGTAGTCAACAACGCAGACACGACTTTTTCAATATCATTCGCATCGATGCTTGCAAGCACGTCCTTCAATTTGTCACAATAGACCTTCTGAAGCGTTGGCTTTAGTCCGCCGATCAAATTGTTATCACAATTCCAGAAAAATGGGATTTCTTTCTTCTGGATAGCTAGGTACAGTTCTTTTACCATGGTGCGGAACAGTACGCTAACTTTGTTCTGCCAGTAAGTCTTGTCCTGCATATCGTTGACTTTCTTCAAGAAGAGCGACTTGATGTAATAGCTAGCGATAGCCTTCATCTCGAGAGCATCTCGTAATTTTTTCACCTGTAATTGTGTAAAAATAATATAGTTAAACAGAGGTTTCAAAAAAAAAATGCAGCAAAAATATGGAAATGTTTTTAGCAGCCTGTGATGAATACAATGAGATTAGTTTATAGAACTTCTGGGTAAATTTTGGCAATTTAAGAGTTCACAGGCCACTCTAGAAATGCTTTTAATGTCACAATTGTTTATTGAGTCAATTTCATACTAATAAAATCGTTTAATAAATTAAAGATCTAGAGGTGTAATTTTCTACAATTATATTTTTATTCGTTCAGTAATGTTACAATGCTCAAGAGGTTTAAAAACAGATGAACCTCTGGATGTTAGTGGAGTATTCTTTTAACATTATAAATTTGAAAGCCTGGATCAATCACGCCTCAAAGGCTGAATCATGACCTGGATTAGGGTTTAGGTTTCTTCATTATTCTCCGAAATAATGCGATATATTAATTTTGTCTCACCAGTCTGATGGTAGTCTTCAGCGCCTTGCAGTCTTTGATGAGCTCTCTCTCCTGATCCTGGAAGGAGAGACGCCAGCATCTGTTCTTCAGTGTAATGTCGTTCAAAGCCTTGTTTGGCTTGGGAACGACCAGCCAGCCCTTAGCTGTGATCCCATCGATGACCCTAGAAATAACCGTTAAGATTGTATGTTTCTATAATGATTATTGTGTCTCTAATATTGTCATAAAGGTCATTAGGCATAATCTGACCCGCTTTGCGAAGAGTGGCGGACATTAACCAAAATTGTTTTAAATTTAAGAGAATAATGTGACCTTATTAGATATATTTATTTAATTCAAAATCGATGGAGAAATGTATCGTATAAAAAAATAAAAATCAAACGGTTTCAGAGGACTTAATTTTTCGTCTATTGAGGTATTTCCTCAAGTTTTCCGTGTCATTACTTTCCAGAATTTGACCGTTATTAGTGACACTATCGGATCGTGTAATAATCAGCGTGTTTATTTTTTGAAAATCAACATGTTCGGTTCCTGGCTAAGAATATTGAGTTTTCAAAATCCCTTAATGCAGTTTTAGTTTTCATCAAAACGACCCCGACACTCCTTTCAGTGCTTACAGCTTTTCCTAAGTTTCGGATTTGGCCCACTTGAGAAATTCACATATAATAATTTTATGTTTATTTTGACATTCTCGTGACTCACATTAATGTAATGCCATAGTAAATCAGAACAATACGAGTATAACAATACATTGTACGCCGTATCGTTTGTGTACGCCATTGGTATGGTTTCTATATAAAGATGCCCAATGACCTTTATTTTTGGTTTCTCTTACAGACAAAACCAGCTGCTTTATGCTGCTTTATGCATTATTATTATTATAACATAACGCTTGTTTCCCTAAAAGGTTAGGCAGAAATGTACCTATATATATATTGTGTACAACTTTTCGACAATTATGTTTAAACCTAACGTAACAGGGGTCGAGTCTGTTGCCATCATATAGTCACAAATTCAGCCTGCGGGTTTCCGAAATATCACTTTTTCCTTTTAATTGAAACCTGGACCAGCAGCTTTATTGTATGAACAATCGACCAGCTTTATTGTATGGAAATCCATATCGCGTCTTTCATCTCGCATGTGATTGGTCGATTGTTCATGCTCTTTGCCTTGTAAAATTCATTATGCAATAAAGCTGCTGGATGACGTTGCACAGCAGTGGACCAACGAAGTTTAATGAAGTGCAATTTTGTAAGAATCTGCAGTTTTTTTCCTATTTCACACACATCCCCATAGCTGAAGTTGAGTGATATACCCACAAAAGATTACCGAATCTCTATACTTATATATTTTTAAACCATATATTCTAAGCATAAAAAAATCTTGTGTAATAACATGTAATCAAAACTAACTTGTAACCTTCAGGCGTGTGAGGATACATGAACTTAATGACCGACACTAGATCCACGTCCAAGGCGTACTTGTCAGTGCCCTCGTCATTCCTAATGTTGAGCGTGTACGCCGGTCCCGACTCCCTGTAGGTGAGCAAGTAAACGTCCCCGTTCACCGTCACCTTTCCTTCCATTAGGTTTAACGCCTTATGCACGTTCTTGTGCATCCAATGACGAAACTTGTTCTGCAATAAGTACTTATCCTCGTCTAGCCATTCCCGCGTCACCTTGTGACAGCTCTCCCAATTTGGCTGCTTGTCCAAAAGATCGAAAGCGTTCGTGATCTTCAATTTAACAAAGCCCGGCTCATCGTTCTCAATTGCAATGTCTAAGTAGTTGATTGGCAGACGAATTACGATGTTCATGTCGAATTCGTCCATTCTGCCCACTTTGATGCCATCGGAGACGCTGCCAGCGTACATGATCTGGTGGATGGGGAGATGTTGTAATTTCTTCTGACTACGGTGGTAGGTATGAACTCCCGTCGCAGCTTTATAGAAAATACTATAGATCAAATCTCAATACATAGACATAATTTTAGTATGAAAGCTATTTAGTTCACTATTTATTAATAAATTGTTGCAGCGATTCAATTGCTGAATTGGCAATAAGTGAATTTTGCTCCAACGATGTCCAATTCTTAAATAAAGAATTAAATCGCTTTCAGTTTAAAAACTGTTGAGTGTAAGTATTTGATATTTGACAAATATTATTTTGTGCTATACCAAGCGACAAGAAACTGTAAAATAAACAAGTTAAAATACCTGGCTACTGTATTTCTTGAAGTAGTTACATTGTTCACCCATCTTCTGCTTGACTTGGTCGAAGACACTCTTGAACACCTCCTGTGACTTTTTAAAGTCGTCATCTTTGATGGAAATGAACTGCTTGAACACTTCTTGTAAGTACTGGTCCAAACTTCTCTTTTTGCAACACATGATTCACTGAAAGACAGAAAAACTAATGAATGTTAAGTTGTTATTTAGCAATAAAAGTTTTTTTTTGATAAGTAGGTAATATCCTGTTTTCCTACCCAAGACAAAGTCCAAACGCAGTTACCATTTAAATGTTTTAAAACTGACACAAATCGGTATTCAAAACTATTTTAACAAAAAACAGGTAAGGAAATAACGGGTAGGTACTTCTTCCAAAACTCGAATAATACTGGGATACGAATATAGTACATATATACGTCATTGATATGCAGGTTATTTACCTAACCTAACCGATAAGTAAATCCACCCAATTAGGAATATTATGTTTCAGTTGAGTTCATTTAGATTTCAATAATGTTTTCCCTAAAAAGATTAATTCAGCTTTGCATACCAGGCAGCAATCTTATCAACGGTTTTAACTTAATGAACTATGAAATAACGAAAATGTTATCAGCCTAGGGTAATTTAGGCATGGGTCGCGGATAAATTTAAAAGAGTTACCGCGGACCTGGCACAAGCAACTGAAGGAACACGGGTGGGTTTTAGTCAGTGTTGATGACTTCTCCCGCTTCACCCAGAGCGGGAGAAGTCATTGGAAAATTTTCAAACACAAAAAAAAGAAAAGGGTAATTTAGGCACACCACGACGATAACTACCGACCCCAAATAAATTTAGATTTAAGGGTACAAAGGATGAAGGTAAGTAATAGATGAAAAGGGTTCATGACACTAAAATACAAAACCAATTCAGTTAATAATAATTAAACCCACCGCAGTCTCTACGTTGACGTCGTGGTGGGGCTTGCGTGCTCCAATGAACTCTACGTCAGTGCCGGTAGATTCTACTTTGCCGCAACATGCCTAGGGTGAGGGGCCAGACTAAGAGAGATATAATGATTCGACACACTGTTAAAACCTCACAATGAGGAACAGACGAGGACGCCTGTCTCGCAGGATGGCCGTGTTGGGTTTAGTCAATAGTACGGACGTCAAAACAAAGCACAAGCACGCCATCTGGCGGCATAGCAAGAACAACTACGCATTGGCTGGCTTTTTCTAACCGCTTGCGTAGTGGGGAAAACAGAATATGGCAGTGGAGTACTGAAAGCCTTAGAGCTAACACGTCGTAGAATCAGTGTCGATCCGTAATATTAGTAAGCAAGAATGTAACTTGTGTCTATTTGAATATACTCAGTGTATCGAATAATTTGTGTGATTTAATTTGCACGATTGTACCCACCTACCTGCCCACACACGATGTCATAACCTAAGGGAATCCTGACTGCCCGATGGTTTGCATCTATCGGCCAGCCTTGATGCGACATATATATATATTTATTTCTTAATTTTTCAGTCATTCAATACAATACTTTCTTCTTCCTTTATTAAGCAAATCAGTTAGTGTAGTAATTTTGTAGTGGTTATTGGTAATGGAACGTCAGCGCTAATGTCAAACGGGAAAATAACAAGCTACTATGAATCACAGAATCATATTATTGGTGTTGTTTTTGTATAGTGTTTTACTATAATTCAAGTTATTTAATTATTGTCATAGTTACTTACTGTGTTGACCGCTACCTACTCGTATAACCTTTTTTGTTTTCTTTTAAGTAAGTAATTAAACATATCATTGCATATTTCACACTTCAGAATGATCTTTGTTAGTAGGTTATTGTATACTTTGACCATACATTGGGCTAATTAAAGTCTAATTATTAGTAAAACTTGGTTTATTAGAAATCTTGTGTTTACAGTACAGAGGTTAACGATATATTAATTCTTTAGTTTTTAGAACTTGTTGAGTAGAATGCCTGATACAATTGGTATAGCTATATGAGGCGTTGCGCAGCAGCACTTATGTTTCAACGCAGTGAAGAAAGGTATTAGTCGTAATAAAATATAATTATTGATATACTTAATTTTGGAAATATTTATTATACTATTCTTATTTTCTGTGTAACGAGGCATTCCTTACAATATCTGAATTATACACACTGACAGAAACGTACTTTTATTTTTAACGTAATTCTTCGCACTTTATAAGTGTTATAACCGAGTTTTCCAAAATGGTTGTGAAATGTAAAATATTTATTCAAACACCAAAAAGTGGTGTCTTCAGACCTGGAGAACCTGTGGTAGGAACAGTGAAGTATTTTAGAGATCGACTTGACATTTTTGAGCAAAGGAACATTGAAATGAACACTGCAACACTGATAGCTGTCAGTTCTAAATTTACATTCTGCGTTACATTTAAAGAAAAAGTTTAAATTAACCTTACTAAAGAGTTACATTATCGCTTCATTCTGGTAACCAACTGTGCAAGAAGACAACCTGCTGTTATCTGCGAGGGGAACGCCTGTTTTCAAGTGTAATCAGCATCCGCAAGTACAACATTTTTATACCCTCACAATTAAGGAGTGACAAAATCTTAGACTACCCACAGAATAGTCATTTGATGCTGTCAACTTCAAATGACAACAGAACTGTCAATAGCACAGATGACATTGGCGTTGACATTTGCCAAGCAAAAAGTTGCCAGTAAATATTTTTTTATATCTATCAACCGGAAACTCGACTAAATCGTTATAACACATTTTCAACAATCATTGCAAAGTTTGCTCTGACTTATTCGTCAGGCGACCTACACGTAACCATCGCATCACTCACTTATTGCTAAGCCAAATATAGTTGGCGTTTCGACAACATGCCGCGAAAGCAACGATCCCCGACTGCTACAGAACGAAGCGTTTCACCCAAGTTTCCGGTCTTGAAGAAAGTAGAGGTGACCCCAGATCGCATTGGTGACGGCAACGTATCCTCTAGGTCGAAGCGGCCGCGCGTTGCTGAGTCGCCTGACAATTACTCATCAGAGGAGACTGCGAGTGCCGAGGTAACTTACGACCGAAATCAGCTGCACCCTCTGGACGAACAGCTTCTCGCAACAATGCGATGCGAGATTGAATCAGCGATAGCATCCCAGCTACAAATGTCACTCAAAGCCTACTTTAGGGATGAGTTTACCGAAATGAGGGAAAGTCTCAAGCTGTTCTCTGAGCTGAAAGAGTCTGTGGACTTCATGAGCAAATCCTTTGATGATATGAGGACTGAATCTGAAAGCAACAAGGAGGCCATAAAGCAGCTAAGAACAGAGAACGAAGATCTCAAGAAATGTGTGTCGGACTTGTCAGAGCGCGTTAGCATGCTAGAGCAATACTCGCGGCAAGACAACATAGAGATCAACGGTATTCCGGAAAGCAAAAACGAGAACCTATTGCACACTGTGTTGCAACTGGGCAAGGTGGTATCATGCAGGATTGGAGAACAGGATATATTGTCGTTTTCACGTGTCAGGAAACTGGACTCAAAAAGCGACCGTCCACGCTCAGTTGTTGTTAAATTGAGAAGTACCAGAGCCCGTGATGAGATCCTCGCATCAGTCACCAAATTCAACAGAGCCAACCCGCAAAACAAGCTAAATTCGACTCACCTAGGTTACGGGGGTACTAAGTTGCCTACATTTGTTTCGGAACACCTTTCGCCTATAAATAAAGCCATCCATGCCGAGACTAGAAAAGCGGCGCGTCAAAAGGGATACAAATATGTCTGGGTTCGCGACGGACGCATTCTGGTCCGCAAAGACGACGGCGCTCACGCCAAGCAAATAAAATCACTGCTAGCTGTCTCGCTATTGTAAAGGAAAAATATTCCTGTGTGCACAAAACTTCTACGCGTAGTTTTAGAATTCACTATTTACTACCAAAATCTGCGAGGAATGCGTACTAAACTTCACGAGATAAGCATGGCAGTTGGCGTGGCTCAGTACGACATTATTGTGGCGACTGAAACGTGGCTCAACGGCAACATCAGTGATGGCGAGATATTCAGCACCGCATACAACATCTATCGGAGGGACAGAACCTCTACCAACTTGGGATGCAAAGAGGGGGGTGGAGTTCTAATAGCGGTCTCTAAAAGGTTTGACTCTGTTCGGGCTTGTCAATGGGAAACCACGGTGGAGGATCTTTGGGTCAGTCTGAAATCTGAAAACGGGCAGAAAATCAACATATGCGCTGTGTACCTGCCTCCACCAGTGAATCAACCTACGCTTGACTCGTTTCTGGATTCCGCATCGAGCGTCATTGAAACAACAGGAGTAGACGTAGTCATACTGGGAGATTTCAACCTCGGTTTCATAAACTGGGAACTGAATTCTAGTGTCTCTAATGCTACAATAACTGTTCCTTCTAACTATAGCAATGGTCTAGGCTTTTCGCTGGTCGATTTCATATCCTTAAACTCACTACAGCAGGGCAATTTTGTTAAAAATTCTAGAGGTAGAGTTCTGGACTTGATATTATTTTCAAATGGGTTAGGTGGAGTGGTAAATGAGTGTAGAACACCGATAAGTAAAGTTGATGAATATCATCCTCCGTTAGAAATTGACTTCAAAGGAGAAGGGCAAGACTCCATAGTATTCTGGGCCCAGGTGTTAACTCAATCAAACTAGCCTTATTTGTAAGAGGATATATTAACAAGGCCTCGCTGAAAATTTGGTGAAATTTGGCTATCCAGGAATCAAGTTATATGAAGTTTTGTAAAAGTGAGGTTACAATACAACATTGTAGGTTTTTATGTTATTTGCGAAATATTTTTGAATGGCTTCAGTTGTGTAATGGTTTTATGCATGGATTGCAAGTAGAAAATCTGCATGTGTGACGTGTCGAAGATCTGACACGTTTGGCATGGCCGGACAGTCACTACAGTCAAAGACAAGTCTCCACATCCAATATCCTGCACTTAGAAGCAGCGGGTACCTTTTAAATAAAAAAAGGAGAAGATGAAGTATAAGGAGCTCGTGGCTAAATAATAACAGCCACACGGGTCGATCTTCAAGGTTAAGCAACACTTGACGAGGTTGGTCCGTGGATTGGTGACCATTTCAACATAACAATATTCCTCCGAGCATCGTAAAGCACGTTAAGCCGTTGGTCCCGGCTGTCATTTGAAGGTCTTTGACAGTCTTTACGTGTAGCTAGAAGCCTGAAATCTGACACCAGTCTTGCCAAGGGGTATCGGGTTACCCAGGCACTGGGTTGTGGAGGTCAGGTAGGCAGTCGCTCCAGCTCTATCTATATCTACTCAACTGAATCAGGTGAGACTGGAAGCCGACCCCAACATAGTTGGGAAAAGGCTAGGCAGATTGAGAAGAGGAAGTAAAATAAAACACCAATATAATTACGTTTTAAATATTTATTATTCATCTTCAATAATTATTAGAATATTATCTAAGAATTGTGCAGGAGGTACGATATTTTTTTGGTATCTTGCCCAACTGAGATACCATATTATTTACATTACATGGGCACAGCAGCCTACAGTCCTACCTACAATACAAATACAATAATAACCTAATATTGAATCTTCGACAGCTGTCAACTAAAACTTAAGCAAAATATGTTTTGCGACTTATATGGCGGGATTTTATACGTCCCCGTAATAACCAAGAAGTATTTGAAGCCGTTAGCTGTCGAAGAAGGTTGCCTCTTGCCTCTTTTCTCTTACTCTCTTGCCTCTGGGATGACCAACTTGGTGTGATGCTTCAATCGGACATCTCCCAAGAACCACGTCTTGGGCCATGTTCCAACATGCTTGGCATACATAGTTCTCACTGGTAACCTGAAATAAGTGAACTATTTAAATCATATTCAATCAAATCGCTACGTCTCGGCCGAGACCGAAATAGTCCAAATAACTGTCAATACCTCAAAGCACCAAAGCCTGGGACCGAATCGGTCTTATTGTGTCATTAAGTCTGTCTTATTATTATGCTATCCACCAAAAAGAAGCCGACATACATGACGCCGGAGACCGTAAATAGTAGGTACATCATAAGTCTGGTTTTGTTCGCTTGAAAGGCTAAAAATGCGATTTGAATACGTACTTATAGGCTGAGATGCACGCCACTGACGAATAATTGATAAAATCACCTCATCGTCCAAGACTGTCCAAGACTCTTCTGCCAATAGAGTTATTGCGACCAGATGCAATGGTACAATTCACACAGCGATCCATGTCGTCAATATGCGATCGATAGGCGTAATCCGTTGTCCAAAATAGAGAACCAGGTAATTCAAAATAGTAAGATCCGTCAAATAGTCCTTTAAAGTATGCAAAGCCGAGGTGGTGTGGTTTTACAATGAAACATGGAAAATATGTGCGCACTCAGAACGAAAGAAAACGAACGAGTGCCAGTTTATTTTTTTCTGCCTGTCAACTGACTGTCAGCAGTCAGTGACCAGTATTGCGAACTGAATAAAAATTAATGGAACTCGATTCACTATGAATCGTTTCCACTAAACGATTGATAAGCACTTGTCACTCGATTTTCATACATTAGTCTGAGATTTTACCGATTTTTTAAATCGATTATTTAGTTTCTTAACTTAATTTAACTTTTCTCGCTTCCTAGATAGAAACATGGTACTATATTTTGGGATTTCCTTTAGAAAAATATAACGGACTTTTTAATACATATTTCATCTAGTTAACTGCTGGGCCCAGAAATGCCCGTCTCCTTTATAAAGGTTGCTACACTGAAATCCAAGCAAACAATTTTTCTTAACTTCCGCGGTGCAGACTACGAATCAATTAATAGAAAATTGTGCAACGTTGACTGGAGGCAATTATTTGAACCGATTTCTCAAGTTGACCTTATGGTGTCTAAATTCTACGATCATCTGAACGACATAATTAATGAGCTCGTCCCTAAAAGAAGATGTCTCAATAGCAAGTATCCGCAATGGTACACAAGATCCCTAGTCAATATTTTGACCGAGAAGGAGAGACTGAGGAAGCGTTTTAGAAAATATGGAAACCCTCGTGACGAAATTGAATATAGAATCCTTGACGACAGGGCCCGGGCTCATATCAAAGAATGTTACAAAAAGTATGTGAATAGAATGGAAAGTAACATTCGGTACAATCCTAAGGCATTTTGGTCGTTTGTGAAATCCAAAAACACTCAATCATCGCAAATTCCTTCTGTCATTGGTCTAAACAATAATGTTGCTACCAACGGCGCTGACATATGTAATCTTTTTGCCTCGCAATTTTCATCGTCGTTCTCTCCAAGTGATCGTAACAGTGGTTTACCTTCTAAAAGCTCTCACGCGTTTCCACAACATGCGCTTAGCAAGATATCCATCACCGAAAGAGACGTCCTCAAGGCTCTCCAAAGTCTTGATATAACCAAGGGTGCCGGACCCGATGGGATACCTCCTATTTTTATTAAAAAGTGTGCTCGCTACCTTGCCCTCCCACTCACTCTTATATTTAAGAAATCCCTAACTGCAGCGGTTTTCCCATGCGAATGGAAAAAAGCAAACGTTGTTCCAGTATACAAAAAGGGTGACAGAGCTGACGCGGCTAACTATCGACCCATATCGATGCTCTCTATCTTCTCAAAAGTATTTGAGACCATTGTGTGTCCCGTGCTAACTGCTCATATACAATCACAAATAGCGCCCCAGCAACACGGATTCTGCAACAATAAGTCCACCGTTACAAACTTGGTGTCTTATGTAAGTGACCCTGTTTCAGCTTCCGTTGACGCTGGAGCGCAGGTCGACGCCCTCTACACAGATTTCAGTAGCGCCTTCGACAAAGTCGATCACCGATTGTTACTCTTAAAGCTGGAAAGTCATGGCGTGTACGGCAGCCTCTTGGAGTGGTTCAGGTCATACCTGGATCAGCGGAGACAGAGAGTGGTGGTGGAGGGCTACTACTCTTCAGAATATGCCGCAACATCTGGGGTGCCTCAGGGATCGCACGCAGGGCCAGTTTTATTCATTGTTTTCGTCAACGACTTACTGGACTGCATTCGACATAGCCAATGCTCTCTATTCGCGGATGACCTTAAAATTTATCGTAGTATTGCCTCGCATGAGGACGCCGAACTACTTCAATGCGACCTCAATGCACTGCAGTCCTGGTGCGATGCGAACGGAATGATCCTAAACGCAAAAAAATGTCACCATGTCTCCTTCACGCGTAAAAAACAACCCATACAATCACGCTACTCAATTGCGGGTACTCCACTGCAGAAAGTTGAGACCATCCGCGACCTTGGCGTGCTTCTTAGTAGTGACCTCTCGTTCAGCTTGCACATCGACAACATTGTTGCAAAGGCAGCTAGGATGTCCGGTTTCATAAAAAGAACTTGTAGGGAATTTCATAACATGCTTGCTATGAAAATTCTCTACAACTGTCTTGTGCGCAGCACGCTTGAATACGCATCCCCGGTCTGGAACCCAACCTACAATGTTCACACGAGCCGCATCGAGAGGATTCAAAGACATTTTACGCGTTATCTGCGATTCAAGGATCATACCTGTCCCTACAGAGCCGACTACAGGCAGCGTATGTGCCATTTCCATTTGACCTCCTTACAAGACCGTAGGGCCTCAGCGGATATGATATTCTTATACAAGATTGTCAATAACATGACATGCACCCCCGAACTACTCAAACAAATCACCCTTGATGTACCACGCCGGGGCCTTGTTAGGGCAACGAGAGTTCGCAGTACATTCATTTGCAAAACTTCTCGTACCAATCTCGGGCGTTCGGCTCCTTTGAACAGGATGATGAGCACATACAACAAGATCAGCTCTTGCAATGAGGACATGGATGTCTTCTTTGATTCTCAGTCTCGGTTCAAGTCTAAGGTCACGCAGATTGATCCGTAGTCTCGCCCGACTTGCCTGCTCTGTTTTATTTATTGTGTACTCAAAATATTAAGATTATCAACTAAGTTTGACATCATTTTATTAGCATTTTAATATATTTTAACCTTGACACACTAGTTTTTTTTTTGTGATGTTATTTAATTTAATTTTAATTGTGACTTGATGGTATTTTATTTGTGTTAATTTAGTTAATTGTAACTTAATTTAATTTTGTCCTTGACTCACTAGTATTTTATTGTGATCTAATTGTAATTTTTATATTTGACCTTACTAGTAATTAATGTATTATTGTAATTGTAATTTGTTTTAGTTTTTATTCTACAACAATTTGGTTCAATTCTACATTAATTTAAGTGCAATTGTTGTGGTTTATTTCAATTGAAAGACATATTACTCGATTAATTTTATATTCGCGAACATAATTTTTTTAATTAAAGACTGTGAATGATGTGCACGCCTGTAACTGACATGTTTGCACAGGACCATCTTGTATGTAACTGACTCCGCAATGAATTTGTAAATATGTTGTTGGCATGCCTTATTGAATAAATAAATAAATAAATAAATGAACTGAGGCGGGTCCAAACAATGGATCATACGAATACTACAACGAAGAAAAGTACGTAAACAATAAAATGAATTTGTTCAAAGCCACAAAAGGCCAGGCAGTTCTTTTATCAGGAAATTTTTAGTATCCATTCGATTTCATATTACCAGATGATATACCTTCATCAATAAAAAATTGGACAGGTGGCAAAATAGAGTATAAAGTTATCGTTAGATTTGAGAAGGCAACAAGTTTTTCTATGCTACAAGTATGTGAACAAAAAATACGCGTTTACGGTTACGTAAGCCCATGTTCTCCAGAACCTCGGCAATTTGGCTTACAGAAAAATCTGTTCTCTCTTACATCAAACAATAACATTGATATAAAGGCAGAAATAGAAAGAACTTGTTTGACTCCAGGAGACAATATTAAACTGGACTTTTCGATACACAATAAGACAGATGTCCCATTTACTATTGACATAGAACTCATTGAATATTTTACACGTATAGGGAAGAAAAACAAAACAAGCGTTGTTAGCATGCCCCTGGCAAATCCGACATATTCAACAAGCATAGTGGAAAAGAGTTTAACATTAATAACCTGCCTAGTCCCGACGTTACCGACGTTGTACTCAATTCAACATTCGAAGATTTTGATAGGAGAGTACCACGTGAGAGTGACAGCCAAACTTCCATTTCTCTGTCTGTCTGTCCGTCTGTCTCCAGGCTGTATCTCATGAACCGTGATAGCTAGACAGTTGAAATTTTCACAGATGATGTATTTCTGTTGCCGCTATAACAACAAATACTAAAAACAGAATAAAATAGGTATTAAAGGGGGGCTCCCATACAACAAATGTGATATTTTTGCCGTTTTTTGCTCGATATTAATAACGGCAACAGACGCTTGAAATATTCACAAAATGTTTAGTTGTATATTTACTTCAAAAAATAATAATAAATAAATTAAAATAAAATAAATTAAGGGGGCTCCCATACAACAAACGTGATTTTTATGCAGTCTTTTGCGATAATGGTACGGAACCCTTCGTGTGCGAGTCCGACTCGCACTTGGCCGGTTTTTTTTTAACACAATTAGGCTGCGGGAATTCGCCGGATGCGAGACGCACGGGGTCGGTCAATGTGGTGATGAATGGGGCCTATGTCCAGCAGTGGACGTCTCTATAAAACTCATCGGTTTTTATTATTATGAAGTCAGTTATCACTAGTTTTTTAAAAGCTATGTTGAAATAAATATTTTATTATTATTACTTTGATACTCAATAGTGAGAATGAAGTAAATCATTTCTTATTCTGCGTCATGATACTGAGTAATGCCTACTTAGATATTATGACTATCATAAACAAGACCTTTGTTCTTTTATAGGTATTGGTACTTATATTGAGTAATTCTTTTTTGTATTCTATGGCTCAAAATAGAAAAGTAATTTAACACGTTTTTTTTGGTCCATTATTCTATTATTTTTCGCTGTTAAAATCCTAACTTTTGGAAATAAAAAATCTCTCACCCCTTTATCAACACTGGCCTAGCGACCGGTTTTTCAAACAGGATTAAAGTGTTCCGGTAGTGATCCGTAAACATCGCCGTACGTTTTTTACCGGATGGCCGGACAAACAGCGATGTATTTTCGAGCTGAGCCCTCGGTGTCTGGATGGGCCGGATGACTACCCGGTGGAGGACATAGAAAACAAAGAATGTAGCTAGTGTACACATAAAAATAACCTGTATTATTGTATTGTTTTGTTAGATAAAACCAAACCTTCTTTACAAAAAAATACAAGTGTAACAGAACTAAAATTACAGAAGTCGGTGTTTCTGGTTTTGTCTTCGTTTCTTGACTCCGACTTCCGAAATTTAAGTACCTAATTTGACAATTCGTACTGTTCTTATTTACACTTTGTACTTTGTGACTATAGATTCTTCGTAAATAATACTAATCTAAATGTTACTGAACCTCAGAACCTAAATATTGAAAGTTTTTCAAAACACTACAGCGTTACTTCGATCGTTGAATAAATTTCCTTCCTCGATTTTAGCGTATTTTAAGTCGAAGGATTTTCATCCATGGCTGCAGCTTCTTCTTGATCTCTCCTCTCCCCAATAACTATTGGTATATCTACGTCAGCATTATTGTATGGAAATGGAAGTTTGACTGTCACTCTTACGTAGTACTCTCCTATCAAAATCTTCGAATGTTGTATCGAGTACAACCTTGGTAAAGTCGGGACTAGGCAGGTTAATAATGTTAAACTCTTTTCCACTATGCTTGTGGAATATGTTGAATTTTCCAGGTCCATGCTTACAACGCTTTTTTTGTTTTTCTTCGATATTCGCCTAAAATATTCAATGATATCTATCAATGTCAAGTTTGTTAAATTGTCGATATTATATTTTTTTTTTTTTTCTAGTTTAACAATTTCTTTTTTGTTTTCCTTAAACCCCTAAGTTGTTTTGTCTTTGTTTAATTAATATTGAAAGTCGGTGTAAAAAATTAAGAAACAAAACCTACCAAAATAAAATTAACTTAATTTATTTTCGAAAGACGGTGTGGTAACTACCCAAATTGCCAGCTCGTCACCCCAGTGTTTTAATTTTACATTTAATGGCCTACCAAAAACAAATACGGTTCAGAAAGAATAGAATCATCTAGTATCATCAACCAAAGAATCAATATTATTAAGGCAAAAAAATGTTCAAGACCAAACCAAAATTGTCATGTCTTTATGTCCAAAAACAACCGTGGTCACTTAAACCATCAACAGGGCATTCCCAGCATCTCATTATGCAATCATTACTCTATTCCGGCAGCCATTTTATGTGTAATCCGGTAATTTAGTCACCAGTGTCCCAACGTCGGCAGATTTACGTGCCACTTCTAATTAATGGAAGCACGGACTTGGGTCTTTTTATTTTTCTTAAAAAAGTTGACAACTGAGCGACCGAAAAGGGATATTTATTAAGCGGAAATTGCAAGTTCGCTTACGTACGGATGCAATGCAATTTAATTCGACCGATTTCATCAGCATCATTTTAGCCAAAAGACGTCTATTGCTGGTGTGTGGGACACACTGCTTCCAGCATAAACATCCTGCTATTACTAGAGTACTTAAAGGTGGTAGATTACAGATTTTATTAAAGGCTTGGGATTGAGCTGCTCCAATTAATTTCGTTTTTTATTTTTTTTATTTTGCTACGTGAATTTAGTTTTTAATTATATTTTTTTTTTTTTTAATTTTTCTTGCAATGACAAGAATATTTACTTTTTAAAGTATTATATTATTTTATTTTAATTATTGTGAATGTGAAGACTATGTGGATCATTCTTTTTTTTAATTTTAATTTATCTTAGTTAGTTTTTAATCATGGTCTGGCAGTTTGAGTATTTATGTGGCCTACCCGATTGTCCTTTCTTTGGTATTGTTCGTCAATTCGTTGAGCTCCTTAAATTCTAAGTTGAGCTGCACGGTTATTGACAAATGCGTGCACTGACTGGACAGGTCCACTCAATCTGGCTGGTTCTTTTCTCAAAAGACCATTTCAGACATCAGTCTACATGGTCTTCACATGATCTAACCAAGTTTTTGTCTGGACTTTAAAAGAGACTGTGACCTCTGAGTTTGTTTCGGCCTTTCTTCTCAGAGTAGTCAGACAGGAAACGCCGACCTCATCTAGTTTTAAAAAATATGATCGACATGTGAAAGTGTTTGTACAAACCAACTTACAGAAATAAATCATTTATCATTTATCATTTTACAATATTGCTAAAGCCTTAAACTATTTGAGTTAGTGTTTATGTAGTTAACTTAAATGTTTAAGGTAAATTCTACTCAAAATTCTATTCTGTTAGCGGTGATGATTGGTAAAAAGTTCAAAGTATGGGGTATTGAGGTGCTTTCTGCCGTGCAATTTTTTTTAAATCTATTATAGGCTCGCGCTTGACCACTATCTCAACTGATGGTAAGCGATGATGTAGTCTATGATGGAGCACGCTTGCCTAGTAGTAACCTATTCACTCTTGACTTAAAGACCCCTAGATTGTAGCTATCGGGAAACACAGACTCCGGCAGGGAATTCCACTCCTTAGCTGTACGCATAATAAAATTATTCTCAAAACGTTTAGTGCGTATGGGTGGGATGTCCACCATATGCCGATGGCGCATCGCCGTACGCCGAATGTCACTTTGTCTAGGGCCTTAGGTTGAAATTCCTGTAACACTATCAAGTAACTTTCAACAGCCAATATACCAAAATAGAACCTCATTCTTTAAACAATTTCGCCACAGAATACTTCCATCTAACTTAAGCTTCGCTACGCCGTAGAGCCTTGTGCCGTAGCGCAAGTGCTACGCGCTACGCCGTAGGCGCTCACCAATATTAATTTATAATGAGCTTACACATTGTACATCAAAATGAACATGGAAACAACAGCGTGTTGTTTTGATAGTACATATATTTTTTATCCGTCTATTTTCGTATAATTTACAAAAACAAATATACCAGAGGATATGGATCAAAAAGTAAAAGTTGCTCAGAGTAAAACCTTTTAATAATCAAGTGCCTCTTTATCCTACTATAATATCCTACTAATATTATAAATGAGAAAGTTTATGAGGATGGATGGATGTATGTATGTTTGTTACTCATTCAAGCAAAAACTACTGAACGGATATGGATGAAATTTGGCACAGAGATAGATTATAGTCAGTAATAGCACATAGGATACTTTTATTCCAGGAATATGTTCCCTCGGGACAATATTCGACATTCACGCGGGTGAAGCCGCTGGCAGAAGCTAGTTCTATCATATAAGTAAAATAAAGTTGAGTCAAAAACATTATTACCAGCCTCTTACTACTCCACTGCTCGGTAACAGTCTCTTCTCATACATAGAAAACACTAGCATATTAATGCTTTATATTATTTAAGCAAAATGTGGAAAAAATATCACCTACTATCATCTGACTTCATAAAATTTCAGGAACACCTGTCCCAATAAAATGAACTGCAGTAGTCCAGTAGACTGCTGCAAACATATTTTGGCAAAACGGTGTTACAGATCCGTCTGATACCCAGTGCGAGTGCGCTACCCCTGTGATGAAGTGTTATGCTCACGGTATTTTTCTTCACCAATGTCTATGATACCTAGCAGAAATTTTACAAATCCAGCAAAAAGAAAACAGCATTACATTTACAAGGACTAACCAACCATTTCAATTAAGTCATAAAAAATACTACAAACATTTACCCTAAATTCGGTGACACCATGAAACGGTGACGTCACGCTAAGCGAACGTGCGTGTCTCCTTAACATGAATGAATGAACTGAAGGCATCTTAAAGTCCCGCGCGGTCCCTTAACGAGGCATGTCACTTACCAACGTCTCTTAGGACCAACAGCTGATTGTGTCACGCTATGAGAGGAAGGGGGATTCTATAAATACCCTTCTTTAGTACAGGTGTCCTGTATTTATACACAACACAACATAACATAACATAATAATCATCATCATGTTTATGCATAACATAATATCACCTTTTAATAGTCCACCTATATTTCGCCAGTATCTTTTTTTTAAGTCTACACACACTTGTGTGTGGACTTGTGCTCGCACGTATGCACATACACAGACACCAACAGACTAATGAAAATGAATAAGGATGATATTAATTATTCATTTTAATTGTACTTTTGTTTTGTAACTTATTACACTCGTAAGATATAAAAGAGTGGCGCCTCCTGGTGCAGGCATCTATCTTATTCCTTTAAATGAGCAATTCTTGTATATATATATATAATATATAATCTGCATCTCGGAAACGGCTCTAAAGATTTTCATAACATTTAGTATGCAGGAGGTTTCGGAGGCGATAAATCGATTTAGCTAGGTTTCATTGTTAGAAAACGTCGTTTTCTCTTTTTTTTCCCGAGCAGGGCTCGGTCGCCCAGGTACTATGCCTAACAGTAGACGCCACCACCTGTATAACATTGTGTAACGTGTAATAACGAAATAAACGTGTATTAGGGGGGAGGGGGGGGGCGTCTATTACCATCACCCGGCATCAAATCCAAATTCTGGACTGCTACTGGCATATTCAAGATACCCAATAAAATTTTGCTTGCCCCGGAACCGCCTGTGTTAAGCAGATTATGCAGGATAAGTAGATTATTAAATAACCTATATAACTAAAATAATGAACACGCTTTTAGTAGCTTGGTATGTATGTATCTTTGTAACGGAATCTTTGAACGTGATTTTCACCCCCTTCAAAACGTCGGATTAATTTGAAATTTTGCACACTTATCAAGGACTGATGGCAATGCAATAATTTAAATTCTTTGTCCCATTGTCCTTACCAGGATCTTCATGATTAGTGATTGAAATAAAAAGTAAAAAATAAATAATAGTGCAACAAAACCTAAAATACAACAGTTAAATTAAAAACTAAACTAAAAAGTTGAAAATAATTTTCAGTAAATTTTTAATAAGAATAGTGAGATTAACAATAATAATATTATATTGTAAAAAAGCGTAGGGTGCTTGATGTAAATTGTTGTAATATTTTATTGACAGATATTGGTAAAAGAAGACTCATTTTTAAGATATCTTAAAAAGCACGCCACGCTTTTTTATAATAAAATATGTTTTGTTAATCTCACTATTCTCAATTTAAAATTATTAATTAAGTTAAGAAAAAAAAAATGTGCGCAGTATGCCTGTGGATAATGAAGAATCATGAAAAATTTTATCCAACCCGTCTTGAGTTGAGCAAGCGTGGTAAATAAAACTCGAGTTCATTTTGAATAAACGGGTAACTTGAACACAAGTAAATGATTTGAATGATTACATTTCGGTAATTATAAAGATAAAGATAATTTATTTAACAAGTGTTTACATACCTTATGCATGCAAGATGTTGACTTAATATATAGCACATACATGTTTTGCCTATTGAGGCGTACAAATATAAATTTTATAAAATTGTTTATATTAATTAAATTGATATAAGGAACATTTTAATTATACATTTTAAACAAAAGTCGAATCCGACTCGGCTGGGCAGCGTTCGGGAAGTTGCGCGGTATCTTCTCGTCCAACTTACCACAGTGTCTCAAGACGAAAGTCTATGACCAGTGTGTGTTGCCAGTGATGACATATGGATCTGAGACGTGGTCGCTTACAATGGGCCTCATCAGAAAACTTACAGTCACTCAAAGGGCAATGGAGAGGGCTATGCTCGGAATTTCCTTGCGTGATCGAATCAGAAATGTAGAGATCCGCAAGAGAACCAAGGTTACCGACATAGCCCGAAGAATTGCCAAACTCAAGTGGCAGTGGGCAGGGCACATTGCTCGCAGAACGGATGGCCGATGGGGCAGAAAGGTTCTGGAGTGGCGACCGCGAACCGGAAGACGTTGCGTTGGAAGGCCTCCCACCAGGTGGACCGATGACCTGGTGAAGGTTGCGGGAATCCGCTGGTTGCGAGACGCACGGGACCGGTCAATGTGGCGACGCTTGGGGGAGGCCTATGTCCAGCAGTGGACGTCTTTCGGCTGATATGATGATGATGATGATGAAACAAATCACAATAAATTGATACTAAGTTAATGTCAGAAAACCAAAAAAGATAACAATAGATCATCTTTATCAAGTCATAAATCTATCATAAAAAATCAAACTAAATTAAAAAAAAAATAAGAAATTTAAGAGAGGTATAATCAAATCATAAAATGTCATAAAGAATTGTGGTTAGTAAAATAAAATAATGTCAAAAAAAATACAATAAAATCATAAAATGTCATAAAATCAGAGTTGATAAAAAAACTCCAAAAGAATAAAATGTCAAAAAAGTACAATCAAATCATAAAATAAAGTCAAAGAAAAATACAATTTAACCATAAAATGTCTTGCACAATTAAGATTTATAAAATCAAATTAAGTTTTTGTTTTGGTGGAAAATAAAATTTTAGATGACATTGTAGGCATGTTATTTTAAAAGTTAATACTACCGCCGCCCCTTACTAAGTTGTACCTAATACCGATCTGTAAATTGTATAAAAAAGCGTAAGAAAATTTGTCGCTTAACGAGGCATGTCACTTACCAACGTCTCTTAGGAGCAACAGCTGATTGTGTCACGCTGTGGAGGAAGGGAGGTAGCTATAAATAGGCTTATTTATTACGTTTATAAAAAGGATTCTTGTATTTAGTAGTAGATAAAGGTTCTTTATACTAGTGGTTCCTCCACCTTCCACAAGGCAGTGAGTGTAAGTGCACGTAAGTGTGTAAGGCAGTGACCGAATAACGTCCAAGGACTGGAAATATGGTGTTGATCTTCTAGTGCCGAGACGGACAGCTGATTTGGTTGCTTTCGGGAATAAAATCTCGATGAACCCTCGATGGCACAGGAACGTGGGGATTGACTCAAGAAAAGAGAGGCCTGTGCCAAGCAAAGGGCACAGTCGAGCTGTACATAATGATGACTAGCTTTTGCCAGCGGCTTCGCCAAAGTGAATGTCGAAATGTATCCCACGGGAACGTATACCCGTGATAAAAAAGTATCTTATTTGCTATTCCAGACTATAATCTATATCTGTGCCAAATTTCATCCAAATTCAGTCTGTAGTTTTTGCATGAAAAGGTAACAAACACACACTCACAAAGTTTCGCCTTTATAATATTAGTAAGAAGAAGTAAGATAAGATAAGGTAATATTAGAGATCAGACTACCTATATGTAACATAAAAAGCTGTTTATTATGAAGTGTACAATAAAGTACATTAAATAAAAAAATATGTAAAAAAAACAATGTCGTGAAGAACTTATATGAGTTAAATTGGAAACACGCGTTAACAAAATGCAATTATAAATTCACGGTTCGACATTCTGTAATGATAAGACGCTGTAAGAGGAAACTGAGTAATACTTAATGTGAAATATTCATGTTTTTTTTTATTGCTTCTCTCAATTTCTTTCATATATTCTAAGTACCTACTTCCTTTTCCCTATTTGACCTGTAAGACTATGTGCCAAAATAACGCCGATAGATATAAGAAAAAAAACATAATATTTCTTTGGCAAAAGGGATCCTGGCGCGTGGAGCGATACAGATAATTCTCAACAAGGAAAGGCTATTCCTCTGGGACTAAGACCCTTAAAATGCTGCTTATTTACGCTGCCTCTCATTGAGATAACTTTTATTTATCTTTCCGTAGTATTTTCCTCACGGGAAGGGCAAAAGTCTAAATTATGTAAAGGCTTTGAATCAGCGGGTACCATCACATTGTATTGTTGAACTTTTGTCATGGATATTTAAAAATATTTGGGTGTGAGAATTAATTTAAGTAAAGTAAAACATAATTGTTTCTTTTTAAAAAGACCAGAGTGAATGTAAAATGTTAATATGACTGTAAATGTGATGCATTGTTTAAAATAATGCTCTGAAAAAATAACTGATGCCCATCAGTCTAAGATTGACTACATGTTAATTTTAAAACTTTATTTGGTTAATATGAACTTAGTTATAAGTATCCAGATTTTTTTTTAATTTAAATCTTTTTAGATAACAATTTTTTTTTCGAATTAGGTACATTTAAACATATAAGTGGTATATATTTTTGAAATCACTTCTTAAAACCCTCACACGATGGGTTTGGAAGAAAAATAATTGGGCCCCCACAATATGGCACCCAAAATCCGCCATTTATATACAATTTTCCAATTTTAATGTAATCAATGACACTCGCAAGGTTAAGACGAATCGATTGACGTAAGAATCATCAAAATCAGCCAACGCGTTTGGTCTCTAGAACGCCACTTAGGTACAAACATACATAGACTGATAAACACATTACCCTCCTTCGGCAGTCGAGTAAAAAGGGACCGGTTCCTTTTCGATTAAAGTTACCACAACAGGTTGCCACTTTGACCGAAACAATTAAAAGGCCATTGTGATTCGGGCCCTCAAGGTTTTAATATTTGCCCAAATAACCAAACTCCAAAATCCTCTAAGCAAGCTCTTATCAATTTCCTTACTGGTGAATATTTCAGAGCGTCATTTTATGATCTCGTGTGAAAATATAGCGTGTGACGTAGTTAGCGTGTACAGTAATTGTGAGGGGCACGTCGTGCAGACGCCGGGAATACTAACACAGATCCAACACGCCCATGAATACATGCTTTTTGGTGGTAAAACCAGTAAGAGGGATATAAACAAGTATCAAACGCGAAGCTTGACTCGCTTTAGTGGATAGGAAAAGATTACTTGTACCAATGGTGCACTTTATTTCTTTATCCGTACTTATCTTACTTCTTAATTATATTATAAATGTGAAAGTTTGGATGGATTTATTTAAAGAAGTATGTTTGTTACTCAATCACGCCAAAACTGCTGAACGGATTATGGCGCGATATACAAAAATAACACACACAGAGGAGAGTCCCTCTCACAGAGAGGAAGCCTGTGTCCCAGCAGTGGGAACATTAATAGGCTGATGATGTAATGTGTGATGTGATACAAAAATAGGCTATTCGAAGTACTAATGCTACCCAGACGAAGTATCGGCCAACAGCTAGTAACTTTATAAACTTGTCTACATAGTTCCGGGAGAGCTATTGTTCAGCGAGTTAGGAGATCAGAAGCATACATATACAATATTAATACTAAACGGAGGGATTCATTTGCCTTCGGACCATGCCGCTGCTATATACATCTGTCTTTCAGCGACGGCCAGCCACATTTACGGCCAAACCTAGCCCGTAAGTGTACACTGTGTCTGTTCTCTGATGATCTGAAGGCATTTTCTTAAGAGAAGTTGTTGTATCTGTTATTATGTAAGTAAAGACCAAACATAAAATGTGACAACCAACACCTAGACTTAACTGTAAGATACTAAACTGTAAGCAAACAATACGCTATAATTATATAATGAACTATTCGTATGCTTACAGAATATGTATGTAACTATCCAAATACAATAAAGAAGCATCAACTTAAGGGTCGGGCCCAGCATCTTTAACACAAGTTGTCTTGTCAACTTAGTAAGGGTGCTGGAGTCGCCACACTATTGTACAATTTGCCTGATGTTATGTACTACCATGTGTTTAATATAAAATGTAAAACTTGTTATGCAAATAAATTATTATTATTATACTTAAGTAAGTAAAATTAGACTGAGAGAGAGAACGGAAATAAAATTGTATTTAATTTTACGCTTCTGCATGCTGAAGAAAATCGCAAATGACCTACTTAACAATTGGCATGAAACCACACTTCTTTTTAAGTACCTAATTTTAATTTCATAATTTAGTTTTACTAAGTAACTATATCCATACTTTTGTTCCCAGCTTAATGCAACTAAGTAGGTATACGATACGAGCTAATAGGACAGTTTGATCCAAACGCACAGAGTTATCCATTCAAAATACTCAGCAGTTTGGCAGGTCAGTTTGGAACGTTACAATTGCAGGCGGCTGGCATGATGCCGGGCACCTGCACATATCAGCCGTGGCTCGACACATACTTCTGCAAGTATTCACTGCGCCAAGGTATTTTATACCGAGCTGTAGCAGTGATGGGATGGGCTGTGGAGAACGGAGTTATGTTGATCGAAGCATAGACTCGAGCATCGAGAATCGATAAGCGTACAGGTAATCGAGATTTAGTGAACTTTGTCATACATATTTTAACTTTATAGTTTTATTTATCACTAGCTTCTGCCAGCGGCTTCGCCCGCGTGAAATTCGAAAATAATCCCAAGGGAATATATTCCTGGGATAAAAATATCATAAGTGCTATTCCTGACTATAATCTAACTCTGTGCCAAATTTCATCCAGATCCGTTCAGTCGTTTTTACGTGAAAGAGACACTCACACACACAAATTTTCGCCTTTATAATATTAGTGTGATAATATAATATAGTAGGACCTACGTGAGAGTTGGCTTCCAGTCTTACCTTTTCAGTCTTCAGCCGAATGTAAAAACTTTAAATAAATAGACGGTCTATCTTACCTCCTCAACCCAGAAACTAAGTAACACGATACTTCTTAGACATACTTTTTAGGCTTTCGGCTCTTGAAAACCCGTTGCGACTGTCACAGATCTACGAATGTTTGCCGTGACCAAGGCAGCGAAGCGACGGCTTAGCATTAATTAAGCGGGGCGCGAAGGGGTTTCAGTAAGTAATGATGGTCACCAAACTACGCCAGTCTTCCAACCTCACTGTTGGATTTTCAGGGGGTTTGTTTTCTAGCAGGAGACCGATAACCGACACCTACTGTATACCACGGAGTATTCAAGGGGGTGACTAAAGAGTTGGAACGGCTTACTTAAGGCGGCTTAAACAATTTACGACAACAGCCCTGGTGAAGCACGCAGAAAAGTGTAGCTCCTCAAATACCCGCCTCCAACTGACTATATCGATCCTGCAGAAAAGCCCACAGCTGGGCATAAACTGCCATGGCCATCCCTAAATAGCCTGCGAAGCTAACTGGGCCGCTCTAGGTATAACCTGGTCTGATGGGGGAACTCCGATCAGCCACAATGCGACTGTGGAACCACACCGCAAACGATACCCTATATGTAATCCTGCTCTCTGTGCACAAACACCTGCACCATGAAAGACCTGTGCGAGGCCAGCGCTACGTCTGTCGACGTGGCTGAGTTCTGATCGAAGCACAACATATAAATTAAAACTGAAAATGGAATCATCGACAGGATGAAGAAGAAGATAGTTTGTTTCTTCAGAACCTCATCAGCAACTAAACATATTACCACGCCAAGATTCCGCGTCTAGGCTGAGGTGTTGCTATAATACACCCACTTTTCACCAGTTATGGTTCGTTCCATTTAATAGAGGATGAGTCAGCAACTAAAGTAAACATAATAAAATTGAAACTAGTATTTTCCATAAACACAGCAACACTTCTCAGACATAATTATCTTGGATACTTGCCAGGGCTACCAAATGGAGATATGGCCGGTTAGCTAAAAGTTAAATTACAGCGGTTCAGCATTCACTAAGCTCAAGGATGTGTATCCTTGAGCTGAGTGAATGCTGAGCTGGGAGCTACCAGTAACTGTGTTAGCTATACTGGTTTGTGAATATCGCTTGTATTGTGTCTTAATAGGTAAATCGGAGCTCTGGTAATAAGGTAAGAACAAATGTGCCGTGTCAGGCCCGCGGCAAACAGTAACTGATTGTACGGTTAGCAACCGCACATTGAACTTTGGCCTAGTTATAAAGTATTATTAACAAAATTTACTAAAAGCTACTGCAAATTAACAAAATTTGCAGTAGCAAATTTTGTTAATTTATAAAATATAGTATCGGCACGTACTCGTACGCAAGTACGTCAGTCTTCGGTTTGTATCAAGCTCGCGCATCATTCAACATTTTTCTATTATTTTCTTTTTACATTATTTTAGTGCAATTTCGTATTAAATACCTTTAAAACATTCAACATTAAGTTTACGGGCTCCTGCCCTTACACTGATACTTCAAAAAGTTTATTGAAGTTACGGCTTTTGTGTGGTAACTCGAACTTGTCCGAAAAGTGCTTTCAAATTACCTAAATCTACTACTGCCATCTATCATTTCCCATTTTTACATCAATTTCGTCGTTGAATATCCAAAACTACGATGCCAGTGTGCGATGGAATTGCATGTTCTAATTTGGCTTAGCCCGTTTCTGCATCGGACAAGACATACGGCGATGCGCATTCGGTGCATGGAGGACATGCCACCCATACGCGCTAAATGTTTTGGGAATACTTTTATTGGCTGGGGCCCTTGGCCCGTTAATCGACTGCGCGGCCTGCCGCGTCCCATGCCGGGTTTTCCCACGGCGTGAGTCGGCCTGGTGCGCCCTGCTAGCCGCCATTTCAATATCTCAGTTTAATTTATTTATTTATTTATTTATTTATTTATTTATTTATTCAGGACCTCCAACGAAAGATGTACACAAAAAAACACAATGTATCATTAATATTAAGTAATGGCAAGTGCACTCCCTCAATTATAGGAGGCCACAGCATGCGTAATTAAACTAAAATATAAATTATTTTCTAATTCTAGAACTAATTAGAAACTAAAATAACTAAAATATAAATTCGTAGTAAAACATATAAGAGAAAAACAAATGAAAACATGACATACCTACTTATAAAAAGAGACTATCCTTATATTCAGTTAACCTTAGGATTTACCAACATTATGGCAAACCAGACGGCAAAAATCTACAGAAATAAAATGATAAATGTATACTTGTTACAAACAGTATCAGGTTAAACTAAAATTTTAAAACAAAAAAAAATAAAACTTTTAAAATAAAAACATAATGGTAAACTGAAATTAAAAATTAATAAAAATATATTTGTTACAGAGGGTAAGGCACTTTTAAAATAAACTATTTAAGATATAATATAAAATTAAATTCAAAATCTAAAACATAAAACTATAAAATAACTTAAAAAATAAAAACTCACAAAACCTCAACTAATGACTTTTTATATTTAGGCAATGGCTCACAAATGTCAATGTCATAAGTTTTCGACAAATTATTATATTGCCTACAGAGTCTATGTACAGCGGCATAGTGACCAAGATTGGTTTTTGAGTACGGTATTTCCAATAAATTGTAAACTTTTTTTCTTGGGGTGCGGTTGGGTATATTTATATTTATAGAGTTCAGGAGTTCGATGCAGTCAATGGACCCGTTAATAATTTTGTGTAGAAATATTAAATCTATTAATTCCCTTCGACTAGACAATGTTTTAATAAGGTAATGTTTCATCCTGTCTTTGTAACTCGTTATCTGCTTTGCTAAATGGTCTCCATAACTGAGATGATATAGAAAACGTCTTTGAACACTCTCTAAGCGTTTAATATAGACATCGTAATGTGGGTTCCAAATGACTGAACTGTATTCCAATATCGGGCGAACAAGGGTATTAAATAGTTTGATTTTTGTTGAGGATCGCTTGAATTCTTTACAATTCCGTATAACAAACCCTAGTATTTTGAAGCCCTTTGACACAATGTTTAAGATATGGACATCAAATTTGAGTGCACTATCGAGCTGAATTCCTAGATCACGGACAACACATAGTTTCTTTAATTGGACTCCTTCTATAAAATATTTGTTAGGTTGTGGATGTTTATTTCGCGTGAATTGGATATAATTACATTTGCTAATATTTAATGACATATTATTTTCTTTACACCAGAGCGCTAGTCGGTTGATGTCTTCTTGTAGCTTATGAGCGTCCTGATTACTCTGAATGGGTTTCAAGATTTTAAGGTCATCCGCAAATAAGTAAAATTTTGAATGTTTGAAGCATAGTGTTACGTCGTTTATAAAAATGTTGAACAGAATAGGTCCCAAATGTGATCCCTGCGGAATGCCAGACGTGGCTCTATATTCTTTGGAGAAGTGACCGTTTGCGACTACCCTAGAATGCCTGTTATATAAATATGATTCAAACCAGTTAATCAATGTGCCGTCTATGCCAAGTTGAGCCAGTTTATTAACAAGGAGGGTATGGTCGACTTTGTCAAAAGCCTTGCTAAAATCTGTGTAGATTGTGTCTACTGGGATACGTTTATCGAGACAATCAGATAAAGCAGAAGTGAAGCATAGAAGGTTAGTGGTGGTAGATCTGGATTTAATAAAGCCGTGTTGGTACTCAGTAATTTGTGATTTGAGATACCACATGAGATGTTTGCTAATGATTTTTTCAAATACCTTGCCAAAAGTTACTAAAATTGAGATAGGTCTATAGTTGGCAACAAAGTGTTTTTCTCCAGACTTGAAAATAGGTACAACTATAGCTTCCTTCCATTTATGTGGAAAGACACCTTCTAGTAAGGATTTACTAAATATAATATGTAGGGGTTCGACTAAGGCCTTAGCACAGCGTTTGATAAAGACTGGAGGGATACCATCACTGCCAGCACCCTTAGCTTCATCTAATCCTTTTAAGCCTCTATAAATTTCTCTAGAATCAATAGATAATGTACATAATGCAGAGGAGGATTTGTTAGGATTAGTGTTTGGAATAGACTGACCTGGAACTGCTGTTGGACAGCTGAAAGCTTGAGCAAAATTTTCACTAAACAAATTGCAAATGTCTTCACCATTATTAGCTTCTTTGTTTTCAAAGAACATTTGAGCCGGGTATGTGCTACTACCTTTTCTTTTATTTTTAATAAAGGACCAGAATAATTTTGGGTTCTTAGATATTCCATCTTCTAGGCTAGAAATATACTTTTTGTAAGAGGTTGCTCTAAGCGTATTGCAGTCATCCCTTAGTTTTTCAAATGCTAACAAATCTAGTGGGTTTTTATATTTTTTGAAACGAACATGATATTTGTACTTTTCTTTTAAAAGCCTTATGAGGTCTCGCGGGTACCATAGTGGGTAATTCTTATTCGTCATTTTTTTAATTGGAATCATCTCGGAGATTGTGTTTCTTAAGATTCTATAGAAAACATTGACTATTTCATCTACACTAAGACATTGGTCAAATTCTTGTTCCCATATGATAGACATTAAACGACTCTGAACTTTTTCGTAGTCGGCCTTAAAAAAGTTAGGTTTCGATATATTCTTGGGTTCTAGGTGACAATCTGCTAAAGTTGGCAAAAAAAAGTCTATGGGTGGGTGTAGCGGATCCTCCTTGGACAGCGCGAAATTGCACCGTATGATTTTCTCTAAGCATATGTTACTAAGTATAAGGTCTAAAATTTTTGATTTACTGTTGATTATATGGTTGAATTGATTCAAAGCATTGTAAGTCATAAATTCTATGAATAAAGCGTTGATTTCAGAGTTTTTACAATCGGGAAATAATAATTTATCTTTTAAAACCCACGAGATATTACTTAGGTTAAAATCGCCTAAAATTAGTGTGTCTACATTTTTATCTAAGACTTTCTGGGCATTGGAGGTATAATGCAATAATGTTTCACGATGTAGAGGAGGTGGAAGATAGACTCCACATATGTACAATTTCTTTTTATTATTTTGCAATGATTCTACATCAATACTAACCCATAAATCCTCAATCTCGCTTTCAAGATGAGATGCTCGACATGATTTTAAAGTTTTCAAAATGGCTATTAAGACACCGCCACCATCTTTACGAGTTTTATAACTACTAGACTCGCGGTCGCGACGGTAAACATCGTATCTATCATCAATTAACTCGGAATCATGTACGCCACTGTGAAGCCACGTCTCAGTGAGTACTACAATGTCGTAATTATGTATGGAGATATTATGATATAAATCTATTGTTTTTGTTTTCAAACCTCTGACATTTTGGTAGTAAATATGAAGTGGAGAATTGAATGTGACTAATAGTAAAATAGGAACTTGCTAAGACTAAGCTAAATATATACAAACTACTAAAATTAGGATAGAGATTTCAACTTATCTAAGCTGTTGATGACAATACTTTGTGATGTCTCATCCTTCCTAATAAAGATTTTGCCGTTGCGAATCCATACAAACTTGTATCCCAATTCTTTACCACGAATGCGAGTCGCCGCGTGTATAGCCTTGTTCTCGGCGGACAAGTGTTCACACACATATATGGGTTGAGGCTTATCTACAGCTATCCCCAGATGACTTGTGTTCAGTTTTTCTTTGTTATTACTTCTGTTGAACTTAATAGCAGAAGCAAGTAAGTTATCACGCTGGCGAGTGCTGCTTAGCTTAACAAGGATAGATCGAGGTCTTGCACTGTGGGGGTCTTTCTTAGCTATTCTCGTGCAGTGTTGAATATCGGACTCAGTAATGTCGCAACTAATCACTTTGGCTAGCTGGAGTACAGTAGTAACTAGATTTTCCGAGTTCTTCTCTGGTACACATTGCACCTCAACGTTAGAAGACCGCGAGTTCTGTTCGAGTGAGTTAACTCGCTTGCTTAGTTGCTGAAGAGAATCCTGTAGGACACTGTTGTCTTTTTCAAGGGAGGTTATCTTTTCGGATTTTTCTTCTAATAATTCCCGCATCTCCTCGTATTTCTCATTAAAAAAGGACAGGGAAGATTTGAAGTCAGCTACGAGTTCATTTATTTGTCGAAACTGCTCTGAGACCACATCTTTAAGCGCGCTCTGTATTTCTTGCTTTATTATTTCTCTTAAGGTTTCTCTAGAGAACTGCATCGTGTCATTGCTGGGCGAATGGGCTCGTGACATCTTGTTGCGATGGGTAACATTGGCGGTGGTCGGTGATGACGAGCATTGAGATAGCGAGTAGTCATTGGAAGAACTCTCTAGCGGTGAAGCACAGGCAGCTTTGTTAGAGTTGTCACCCTTGGGTTGGTTATTACGACATGCAGTACATATCCAAGATTTTTTAAGCTTTTGACTCATAACTTTAAAGCGTTTTTCGGAAACATTTGCACACAGTACATCATACCAGAGTTGGCAAGAACAGCATTGCAAGCATTCTCTGTTATCAATAACATCCATGCAACCAGCGCAATTTTTTGTAGACATTTTGTCCCAGCGAAATAAAAAAAAAACAGAAGTGATCAAAAGCGCTTGTAGCAAGTGGCAGGCAAAAGGTTTCTATCGGTGATTAATAATAAAAGCGGTTTATACTTGCGCTGAGCGGTGAGGTTGTTTACATCAACTCATTAGATATTAACTGCACTAAACTTTTGTAACGGAGCCTCGTTGTTTTTCTATTTGATTAAAAATTCTTGTCACTATGAAACTTGTAGAGAACACCAATTATATTCACCGCAATACACTGTTCACCGCATCCCAGAAGCAAGCGTGATGTTTATAATATTTACATGCAAATATTAACATGAAGAAATAGGTAAGGTATGATGACCAAAATTCTGAGAAATGGGCGCACCTGCATCCCGCACCTGCGTGTCCTGTGTCTGTGTGCGTAGAGCGAGCCAGCCGCGAGTTGGTGTAGGTCAGGGATTGATTGTTTGTTAGCAAAATTTTGAGTATTTATTTGCTAATTACTCACGAACTCCGATAGTTTTGGGAATGCTGTAAGCAATGTTGCATAGTCCTTTGTCACAGCTTCACAATGGTATAACTCACTAGTATGAACACTAACTTTTTCCGACTTGTATGTTTAAAATTAACGGAGCAAAATAATTACGTGTTGTCTGGTCAACGGTCGCGTGCTTGTCTTGTGTAATGTCGTATAAGTTCGTATCTTTTTTGTTTATGGAGGCATTTTGTCCGTATAAATAATGTAAATTGGTCCACGCGTTTACGAGGTACTCGCTAATCAGTGGAGTGAATAGCAACGCGCGCACGCGCCCTTTCAAGTCACGACAGTTGCCATCGCGCCGCGCATTTGATCTTACCGACTCGCTATGGATCAAAAGGGCGACGACGACAGGCCAGCGCGGGCATCATCGGACGCGTCGGTTCCCACGGCCTGTCAGCCTGTTCCAAATAAGGCCATGGGACCGCGGCATAAGGAGTGGAATTCTCTCTCGGAGTGTTTTTCCCGACAGCTACAACCTCGGGGTCTTTAAGTCAAGAGTGAATAGGTTATTTCTAGGCAAGCGTGCTTCACGGTTGACCAAATCATCGCTTACCATCAGGTGAGATAGTGGTCAAGCGCGAGCCTATCTTAGTAATGCGAAAGTTTGGATGGATGGATGGATGGATGTGTGGATGTATATTTGTTACTCAATCACGCCAGAATAGCCGAACGGATCTGGATGAATATTGGAACGGAGATAGATTATAATCTGGAATAGTACATAGGCTATTTATTACCCCATGATATTGATCCCTTGGGATGATAAAACATTCATAAAGAAGCTAGTCTACAATAAAAAAAAAACCTCAAAAAAAGAACAGGGACACAACCCTAATTACTGTGAGAAATTTCCCTCGCAACTCTTAGTTCTTTCTTCACTCGACTCCATAAAAAACGTAGTTACCTAATCACAATTATTAGTTTCAAGTAGTCTTCATTACAAATATGAGTCTACAATGAATCACTAAGCTAAACGTTTGTCCGCCACTGTGAGATAGTGCCTACACGGAGACTCGGTGTGAAATACAGTGCGGAAAACGTGCAGGAAATAATTGCAAGTATGGCATCTTATATGAAGGATAATTTCAATCAATCAATGAGCGTTTTATCCTGAACTTTTAATATTGTTGTCTAAAAATATTGTAATATTTTACAGAATGTATCTTAGTTCAGTGTGCCTCTTGGCATAGCCCTCCTCTAGCATCTTCCATTGTCTTCTATCTTTATCCAATCTTCTCTAGTTGGGACTGGCTGTTAATTTTATCTCATCTTCCAATCTCTTTCCTTGCCTTCCTCTATTCCTTTTACCTCTCTCTCTTTTTGTTTTACTCTAAGGCACCATTCAATAAGTATCTTGCTCCATTTTTCTTGAGTACTTCGCATTATATGGCCTATCCATCTCCACTTTAATTGAAATGACAAGGACAATTTAATCGAGTATAAAAACTTGCACCTACAATTGATTAATCGATCCGTTTTTCTCTTCTTCTTTCCGATTCGACGGTACATTCAAGTAAATTGTTTGGACCCAGTAGGTGGCCACGCTTATTGCAACGTCAGAAGCACTGTACAGTTCATCCAGAGTGCAATTGAAAGGACAACTAGGACACTCCAGCAAATGGGACATAGTCTGAACAAGGGAACACTCGCACTGGCTGTTCATTGGATCAATAATCCCCCATTTTGCCAAATTATATTTACAGCGGCCTACTTCGGTACATAACTGATTCAATGCCTTACATACAGGTCACTATAACTCATGACCGAGTGGCAGGTGTTTCTTGGGCTCAACGAAGTCAGTGGTGGACACTGTTTTTCCCACACATTTCTTCTCTCTGAAGATGGCCCGTCCTGTCTTGCCAGTGTAGTTCCTAGGAAGCTTTTACGACTAACTTTGCTGTCGTTTCTTGTTTTATGACTTCTATTGAATTACTAATACTGTATTCAGCTATATTCGATCACACTAAAAGCCGCTCCTAATTTACTAAGTTGGGAAAAACCTAAACAGATTGATTGGCTTAGATAATGATTCTACCAATTATAGGTATGGTTGTCGTTGGAATTAAGTAGGAAAATTCTTTTACCTTATTCAATTTTTATAAGATAAAATGTAAAATTATTTTGTGCTTCTGATTGCTAAAAAAATTCGTAAAATAAATAATCGTGTAAAATTTGCCAAGCCAAAACCTTGCTTACAGGTTTACATAAATATTTTGTACCTTCGCATGAGATACTCTTGACGATACTTTTATAAGAAAAACTAACAACATTAAACAATGGCAATTAAATAAACAAATGTTTAAAAATAGTATAACAACAGTAAATATTGAACATCAGATAAATCAATGACGCAATGTTAATACAACCTAGAACCATAAACAATTTGCATGTAAAAGATATCTGCAGCAAAAACGAAAAAGACAGGTAAAATTAAATTAAAGCTTGTAGCAGAAACGTTTGCTAACGACAATGGCTGGAGGGAATCTAATTATTTACAGTTAATTAATTTATACATCTAACTTTGTATTGTTTTGCCGGCTATTTAACGGTCACTGGGGTAGTTCTTGGGATTATCGTAGTAAAGTACCTAAACAGGTGCTATATTATTACAAACTAAAAACCTCTTAAAGGGTCGTTGTAGTCATCTGGCGATCAGCTCTTAAACTTTTACATATATTTAAATATTATTTAATAAATTTAACAATATTCTATAAATTATATTTTAATTCAAAGGCATCTTCCATCAGCTAGACAAGACTAGAGACTCTAGATAAACTGTTATTCAATGTCAGCGATGTTGATGGTGGGAATGCCAAAACTTAAGGGATTGATCACGGCGCGTAGTGCATGGCGCTTGACATTTCTCCTAGCGCTATCGAGACCCATTCATTGACCCATTCATTCATTGGTAGAATATCTATTGTAATAGATGACTAGATAGACAACAGAGCCAGTACAAAGCAGGTAGTTGAGTGGGTAGAAAAATACTCAGAAAGTTGGTAATTCAGAAAGAACACACAGGCACAGGGACTTTTAACTATTCTTTATTTTCCAGTTCACACTAAGTTACCATCAACTACATACAATATATATCCACTTAGGTCAACACAACAATCTTTTAAGTCTGCCCAGACTAGACTGCCGAACTGACTCAACCCGCCTCGTATCCGAACAATCCCCCTCCAATCGTCAACTGTCATTAGGTATATGTGACGTCATTTGACATTCAAATATTTTTTTAGGATAATCAATTTAACAACTTTAAAATAATATTTGATGTTTAAAATAAATAATTTAATTCTTAACAAATAAAAGATGTATTTATCAAAGAAAACCTAACACTATGGATTTATGTTTAATGTCGTAAAAGTAATGTCATTCAGTGATGTTGTTATTAGTGTAATGGCGAAAAAGAAATCAGGTACTCTACGGATCTAAGGTCATTTTTGGACTCCCATTTGAAAGAAATTATATTGGTCTTTAGGTGCATGATTTTTCATTCAAAAAATTCAACCTAATATTAAAATTGCAAAAGTCAAAAAACTGTCTATCTTGTCTTGCTTGTTTGTTACCTTTTCAAGTCTAAATTGATTTAGATAAAGATTTACAGACCATGTCCTTGATTAGGAAATAATGATACATTTAATCCAGGGATTATATTCCCTTTGTATAAATTCCAACGCGGGCGAAGCCGCTGGTAGAAGCTAGTTTACCTACTTATAATAATTTAAAAAATGGCAGACAAGATGGATAAATTACAGTGTGAGGAAAGAAAAGGGAGTCTCTGAGAGCGTGACGGGTGACAGGACGGAATGACAGAAGAAAATATATTGCACCAACCCCAAGTATCATGGGACCAGGGCAGGAAGGTGATGGATGATGTTTCGCGCTAAATTCTTGATGTCAATTCATTCAGTACATACCAACTTTTATTTTTATGCATACAACTGGTTGTAAACTGTAACAAAATAATAGTTATTAAGTTTTTTAAACTAGCTTTTGAACTGAAAAGTATTGCATTTGATTACTACTACTAGTGTACGGTGACCCGCACATTTTGTAGTATTAAGTAGGTTAAGCTACATCAGCGTTTGCATACGCGCGATCATTTAGTCCACTTGCTAAGTAAAATAAATCAATGATTTTACCACACTCAACATGGGTGGTTTAATTCATTATCCCTGGGTTTCCATCATCTCAAGTGTACAGAATAATTATTGTGCACTTGAACAAAATGTGTAGACCTTCGTCGTACAACTAGGGATTTGGAAAAAATAAACCAACCAACCAATACAAATCCAATGAGCCCAAACACGATGGTGCATCTTGTCTGGTTGAAGAGGAAGGACGCCAGGAAGTGCTTGCAAATCATTTATTGGCTAGACACATATACAAAAGCAAGGTAATATAAAAAAGATAAGAAACTACTACCCCTCAATAAAAACCCGTCGATAAAAATTGAAACTCAACTAAATTCATAACATAAAAGGGTCATGAATATACTGTAAAACTATCTAAAAATACCCCACATTCCGTACCGTAGTCACATGATTTACTCCTAATATTTTAACGTCCTCCACTCTATATATCATGGCGGGACTGCGGTCATGTTCGCGTGACATGGAACTGTTCTGTAAAATTGACTGCGCTTATTATATTATCTACTAGTTAATTTTCTGTGCGCCGATTTGCAAAGCGCGAACGCGATTTTTAATAATAATGCTTTATTAATTCAAAATACAAACCAGCAATAAGATAACAAAAATGTTTTAGGAACACTAAATTTGGTTTCAAAATCACCGGATGCAACACAAGAGAACAATTAATAGCCACCTCGTCCATAGAAAACCAGCACCGAAATTGTGTAATCTCAATCACGAAGGATTTTCAAGAAATTTCATCACATCACATCACATCATCAGCCTATTAATGTTCCCACTGCTGGGGCGCAGGCCTCCTCTCTGTGGGAGGGAATGGGCCGTAATCCACCAGGCGGGCCCAGGGCGGGTTGGTGGATGACACATGTGTTGTGTTGGAGGCAGGGACACAGCATTGAAACTCGGTGGTTGAGCAAAGACTGGTGTAACGCTCAGTCGCTCAGTCTGTGTGAGCGCCTACGGTCATAGCAGAGAGCCGCAGGTACAGAGACCGCTCTTACAGATGGCCGCCAGATGTGCGGCATGAGCCCCGTCCAGGCGCCCGCGCTGGCCCCGGGCCCGCTGGCCGGCCAGTCAGTAGACAATTAGACATTCGAGTCGAGTCGCGCACGCTAGATAGATCGGGTATTTTACGGTTCTAGCTCGTTCCCGCCAAAACTATTGTCGTAACTTTAAGTTTAGTTGTACGAGTAGTTAGTTATATACTGTTGTTAGCGCGTAAGAACATTAATATACAAAGTGTTGTGTGTATTAAAGTGTTTATCGTGGCATGAACTGAAATCCTTTTATTACGCCGCGCTATCGCCCTTATACTGGTTTATTATTCTTCGTACCTCTATATCTCCTCCTACCTTCACATGCATTATAATTATATAGAACAATCATTCAAAGTATTTCACTAATACCAACAACCCCCTTATTTATTAATACGAATCAAGTTTTACATTCCATTATTCTATTACCTATAATTACTTACATATTTTCTGATTCTTTAACAATAAAGAAAGAAATTAAAATAAATTATTTCATTGTTTTTTTTTATTACATCAGCATATTGGTACACAACTTCCCACCATTTAAACAATGTTTGAATAGTAACGATTAATAAAGATTTATTAAAATAATTTTACAATTTAATAATTTATCATTAAATGTATTTATTAATAATTTCATGCACACATTATATATTATTGGAATAGTATGTATATATCCCCTTTATTTATTATTTTATTTTACATAATATTAAATTATTACTATATATATATATATATATTTTATTTTTATCATTATTATTTTACAACCTTTTCATACTATTATTTTATTACATATACATTGCCGAGAAGTTTCTTATTTAAATAAAACTTATGTTTTAAATCAGCGACTTGACATTTGAGTGCTTCAGGTAGATTGTCCCCAGCGATCAGGAGGTTTCACTGTCCTGCCAGAACGAGTTTTATAATAATTAGTGGTACATCTGTTTTGATCTATGTGTATCGTTGTTGGAGCACTGGAGCCGCTGTGTGACTCATCTAATGATTCACATATGGTACGACTTTGCGGGTTGTCTATTATTATATCATCAAATAAATTTCTACAGTGTTCATAAGGTTGTTTATTATTACGCCTATCTGAATCAATGATTATGTGTTTTCTGTTTCGTCTTAAGATCTGCCCGTTATTCATTTGTATTAAATAAGATCGGTTTGCTAACAAACGTTGAATAACTCCGTTTGTCCAATGATTATGCATTTTAATTTTTACTTTTTGGTTTTTGGATAATGGTTTTAACCTTTTTGATCCTTTATCAAAGTATACTTTTTGCTTTAATTGTCGTTTCGTTTATTTAATATATTCTCCTGCAATTTCGGTTGAAGAAGTTGTGGAGAACACGGAATTATACTTCGTAATTTTCTGTTGTGTAACAGTTCAGCAGGTGAACTTAACTCATTACTTATTGGCGTATTCAAATATTCTAACAATCCCAAACTGAAGTCGGTGTTTTGATATGTGGTCTTTTTCATCATATTTTTAATTGTCTGCACCGCTCTTTCGACCTGTCCGTTTGATTGTGGGTACCTAGGAGAAGACGTTATGTGTTGAAAACTCCAGTTCAACGAAAATTCTTTAAATAATTTAGTTGAAAATTACGGGCCGTTATCTGACATAACTATCTGTGGTATTCCATGACGTCTAAATAATTGTTTTATTTGCTTGATTACTTCTGAGGATGTTGTCGAACACAATTCAACAACTTCAATGAATTTACTATAGTAATCTATTGCTATCAAATATGATTTAGTGCCGTAGTGGAAGATATCCGTGCCTAACTTGTACCAAGCTCTGTCGGGTATGTCATGCGGAATTAACGGTTCTTTTGTGTTGTCTTTTCTATATGTTAAACAGGCTTGACAGTGGGACAAATAATCCTGTAATTGTGAATTCATATTAGGCCAATACATGATTTCTCTAGCCCTAAGCTTACATTTTTCTATACCTAATTGCCCTATGTGTATTTTCTGTAACATTTTTCTACGCATATGGTTTGGTATAATTATTCTATTTCCTTTCCATATTAGTCCATAATTCACTGTTAACTCATCCCTGCTATCCCAGTAAGGTTTTAATTCATTACTAATTTCATTTTTATGCACGGGCCATCAATTTTTTATTATTTTTTTTAATCCCTGCATTTCATTCTCTTCCCTAGTCCACTTTTGTATTTCTATAAAATGTGAATCTGTTAGAGGATTCATCGTTGTTATGGCACACACTTGTGCTTGTGCCTCGAGATGATCGCGCGTAGTGATACTATCGGTGTGTGGCAACGCCGCTCGTGATAATGCGTCCGCTATGTATAGATATTTACCTGGTTTATATATTAGGGTGAACGAATATGGTTGTAGTCGCATTAACATTCTTTGAAGGCGTGCTGGCGCATTCACCAAAGGCTTGTTAATAATACTCACTAATGGCTTGTGATCTGTTTCTATTGTCACATCGCTACGGCCGTATATGTAGGTATAGAATCGCTCGCATGCAAATACACAAGCATATAATTCCTTTTCAATCTGAGCGTAATTCTGTTCAGTTTTTGTTAACGATTTCGAAGCGTAACATACGGGATAGTTGTCCTGCATTAAACAGGCACCTAAACCATTTTTACTCGCGTCTACTGAGATGACTATGGGTTTCTCAAGTGTGTAATATCTTAACACGGGTGGACTAGTTAACTGCTTTTTTAACATTTCAAAACATTGCTCATGTGTATGATCCCAGTGCCAAGCTACGTCTTTTCTTAATAACTCACGAAGAATAGATGTTTTTTCCGAAAAATTGGCAATGAAATTACTAACATAGGTTATTTTACCGTCATACCTAAAAATCTTTCTAAATCTTTTACATTTTGTGGTCTTGACATATTTTGTATAGCTAATACCTGTGACTCATCGGGGCAGATGCCGTCTTTTGTTATTTTATGGCCTAAATATGTTAGCTCACTTAAGCCTATTTTACATTTACTTTTATTTAATTTGATGTTTATTTCCTTACACCGATTCAAGACTGCACGTAATCTCTGGTCGTGTTTTTCCTTTGTTTCTGCATAAATAAGGAGATCATCAATAAATAATATTACACCCTCTATATCATCGAAATGTTCATATAAACGTTTATGAAAAATTTCTAACGCCGATGATATTCCGTATGGCATTCTCAAAAATTTAAACCTTCCAAAAACTGTGTTAAATGTACAGAGGTCTGTACTGGCTGGGTGTAAATTTACATGCCAAAATCCCTGTTTAGCGTCTAATGTACTAAAATATTTGGCACCGGATAGGTTGTGGGTTATTTCTTCAAGAGTAGGCAACTTGAAATGTTCCCGCTTTATTGCTTTGTTTAAGTCACGCGGGTCTAAACAAATGCGGAGATCTCCGTTTGGCTTTTTTACAACCGTCATGCTATTTACCCAATCGGTGGGTCCCTCAACTTTTGCGATTATACCCTGTTTTTTCATTTCCATTAGTTTATCTTTTACTTGTTCTTTTAACGAAATAGGTAATTTACGTGGAGCATGAACTACAGGTTTGTACCCATCTTTTAATTGTATTTTATATGACCCTGGTAAACAACCCATTCCTGTGAATATGTCTGGATATTCATCCAATATACTTGCATATGTTCTATCTGTTTGTTTTATACTCATTACTCTTTTCAATAATTTTAATTCATCACATGAACTCCTACCCAGAATGGGTGGTGAATTAGTGTCAACAACTATAAATTGTAAAATGTATGTTTGATTCTTATATTTTACTTTGAGATAACATTTACCAATAACTTTAATCTGACTGCCTGAATAACCCTGTAGCTTCATTGTTGTTTGGACTAATTCATCTTTCGTTAATTTAATTTTAGCTAGATATTTATTTGGCAAAACATTGACATCGGCTCCAGTGTCCAGTTTGAAATTAATATGTTTATTTTCAATACATAATGCTACCATCTACTCATTACTAGAATAACTGTCAACAGCGTGAATTACCTGATCGCTGGAGTCTTCTCGTACCTCGTACACACGACACATTCTTGAATAATGGTTCATTTTTCTACACTGACTACATCGCTGACCATACGCGGGGCATTTATATTTGTCATGGCTTTTCCCACACTTTCCACATACTGCACGTGATCTTCGACGAGCCTCCCCTGGTTGTTCGTGTGTGTGACCTCTTGACATCTGTCCATCTCTCGGGTCACGCTCCTGACGGTAGGTCCTAGCATCACCGCCACTGGAACCGGATGATCGCCATTTTCTTTGGCGGGGCGCCGAGCTTCTTGCATAGTGAACAATTTTTCTTCCTTCTCTTTGTTGGCAATTGCATTTACATTATGAGTTTGTTCCTGATTCTCGTTTTTAATATTTTTGGCTTGAGCTCGAGATACTTCTGCTAATCTACAGATATCTATAGCTTTAGATAAAGTTAAGTCTGGCTCTCTTAACAGTCTTTCTCTGAGTCCACTGTCCTTTATTCCACAAATCATTTTATCACGCACCAACTCACTGCATAGATCTTTGAACTCACACTTTGCCGCACCAAAACGTATTGTTCAATTGACTCTAATTCTCGTTGGTCACGGGTAAAAAATGTATGTCTTTCTATCGTTATGTTCTTACGTGGCAAAAAAAACGAGTCAAAGTCAGCTAGCAATTCTTCTATGGTTTTGTACTCGCGTGTAAATTGTTCATATACCTCCCGACATTTTTCTCCAATGATGTGTAACAAGATGTTGATTTGCACTATTTTTTCTTTTTGATGTAGTTCACAAGCTGCATAATATATCATGAACGCCTTTTTCCATTTTTCCCATTCTTTGCTTAAGTTTCCTGATGTTACATTTGTGATGTCATTGTCAAAAAGGAACGGTTGCGGCGGTTGCAAGATGGACTCCATTGTATGCTTCTTTGTAATCTTGTTTTTGCTTCTTGGAATGATCCGGAATCACTGCTACTTGTCATCTACTTCTTTTATTTCAATTAGTTTTAGTTCTTTCAACGGCTTGCTAACTTATTTAGCTACCGGCTGCGCCATGTTGTGTTGGAGGCAGGGACACAGCATTGAAACTCGGTGGTTGAGCTAAGACTGGTTTATTATTCTTCGTACCTCTATATCTCCTCCTACCTTCACATGCATTATAATTATATAGAACAATCATTCAAAGTATTTCACTAATACCTACAACATGTCTTCGAATTTTTGGTTCTAGGACATGCCGGTTTCCTCACGATGTTTTCCTTCACCGTTTTGAGAGCAGTGGTGATGAAATAATTTACACAAAGTAAAGCGCCTGCCTGGGCTCGAACCCACGACCTACAACTTGTAAGTCGCGGCCGATACCACTGGGCCACCACTGCTCCACACCACACCCCACTCACCACTAATCCATAATATTATTATTATGTTCGAAAATTGTCCTCTGCTGCATGAATTAAATGGAGTATTGGTATTGTAAGACGTACCTGTGTTACACATACATATTTTTGTAAATGTATTATAATAGCCCTTTGAGTGCCTAAAACGTGGATCCACGCGAGATACAAAGGCTTTTTTATTTTTTCGGTAATTACGTACGGCACACAATCGGTTAAAAATTCCTTCTCCACTTGCCTATTATAATCAAATGTATGTTTGTGAAAAGATTCCTCGCTAGTGAGCAGTATATAGGTTTTTTCACCATGGATTTGTGCTAACAGTTTGTGTTAAATCTCTAAGATTCTCATTTTCGCCTTGTTGTCTGTTTAAGACACACAAGATAGATCTTTACGAGAAGCCTCAAGGACTTTACTAAACACCCAGCTTGATATAAGCAACATCCACCCAAATTTCACAGCCAAGCTGGCCTACATAAAGCTTCAAAATTTACCACAAAACGTATGCAAGTTAGCTAGATTCCCGTTTTGTACATAACATTATGTAAGTAGCTCGCAGGCATTGTGCTAACCCAACCTGTAGCTAAATATACTAGGTAGTCTGCTGAAGACACGATAAAGACGATAAAACGTGGAGTTGTGAGCAAATGGAGGAATAATGTTTACCACATTTCCAGAGCAGTTCCTGTAGCCTAGATCTTACACAAAGCGATTAGGGCTTTGTCTTAGCAAATCTGTACTGTACCATATACATACACTGACGCAATTATTTTCCCATGAGGCTATGCAGAAATTACAGAACACCATCTAAAAAGATCCCTTACATAATGATTTTTCTTCGTTTACGTTCATACATCTGATCATACACGCCACAAGAAACCAGTATGACCCTGGTACAAATCCAGAAAAAAAAATAAAAAAGCCTGCTGTGAGTACTACGCAACTGGCACTAAACTGTATGTTTTCTTGAGTTGTAGATATCAATTATATAATTTTCCATGAAAACATAATAATATCTGCAATTTCAATTATTTAGCAGTTTGTCATATTTTTGATGTAGGTACCTACGGCACTTCCCATTCAATGAACATTGTTGAATTACTTATTGTAATATCTATGTTGGTGAGCATTTTATATTCCAATTTCTTAAATTTTATGGCTTATTCTGATTTAATATTCTAAGATGAGGACCTTACTATGCGAAATTCTCATTAAGAATGAACACTCCATTCAATGTTTACTCCGTGGCACAAACTAAGCTCGCAACTAGCGTTCGAACTTGTATGTTAATTAGATTATCTTGTACAGGTAAATGTTGTATTCGCGGCGAATTTGCGAGAAATATTATTAGTGCTCCCTTGTTCTCATATCTCATAGCCTTTGGTGTTAGGAACACTGTAAAGAATAATTCGTTACTTAAGTGTATAATAGCGATTTAGGAGGCAGTAAGATCAACATGTTCTAAAGTTTACGTTCTAAAGGCACGTTATTGTCCTTACTATCATGAATCCGTCATATATATATATATATATTTTTTTTTTTTTTTTTTTTTTTTTTAAACTTTGCCTCACACTAGGAATTTCTTCCTGTATCGTGGGTGCGTTTACAAACATATAAACTCACATACACAAACACCCAGAGCCGGAACAACTATCTGCAGGTCATACAAATATTTGTACCGTGCGGGAATCGAACCCGCGACACGCAGCGCAGCAGTCAATCGCTTAACCACTGCGCCAACCGTGCGCCCCACCATTATGTCTCTCTCTCACTATTGAATTACATGTGATGACATTGCCACATCATATTATAGGGGCAGTTAGCGTACGGTAATAAAGTACATCCCACCAAAAATATTTTAATGTACATTGTTGTCATATTTATTAATTTATTTCAACAAAACTCAACAGGTTATCTCAAGTAGAGATCATAAGTATAATAACAAAATAATAAGGCGGCCAGTATCAGTCACAATACCCCCTGTGCTAGTTGGTACTGTATTACAGTGGGGTGGCTCGCAGTGTCAAAATGTTATCAGATCTCATGTAGAACCAAGCTTCTAACTCTACAAGCCCTAACTTCATAAACTCTACACCTCAGTTAAAATGTGTGGCTTTACCGTTTCGCTACCGTCACATGCCTCGTTACTAGAATTCGCCACTTATAGGTTTTACGTATTTCGTATGCGCAACTCCAATCTCTCTCTAAGGCAGAACTCAATATTCGCCTTTGTACATTTCTTATCACACTGTATTTAATGTTGTTTTTGTACAATAAATAATTTCAAGAAACACCATTTCATAACTAGCAAAATTTAAAAAAAATTAAAACCTCGTTCACGTTTTTATTTCATGCTGAACGGCTGAACCGATTTTCATCAAACATAACTAAGAACACTATCAATAAAGTCACCTTTCAAACAAAATACGAAATCAAAATCGGTTTATCCGTTTAGGAGCTATGATGCTACATACAGATACACAAACACACAGGTACACACGTCAAACTTATTACATCTCTCTTTTTGCCTACATAGAGCCACTGTTCTTGACCCGCTGAACCAAAAACTGCAATATTAAACACTCGCATAACTCCACTATTCTGTTTGCATCTCCATAACAAAGAAAAAAAAGACTTTAATAGTTTTCTCCTTTGAAGGCGCGAAAACGAATTTTCCGCGGAACTTTTTTTCTCTCTAAAACGCTTTTTACTTACTGTGACGCAGATCAAAGAATTCAGTTACACTTGAGGCCGATAAAAGGTATAAATCCAAGAATTCTCGTAAATTTAAAACTTCGCGTTGCGGCGTACTTTCCGAGCAGAGTGCCTATTGATAGTTCAAGTTGAAGTTTACTTTAGAATTTCATTAGAAAATAAATGAATTTTTTAAAATTAAATGTTTGGTCATGGTAGTTTATTTTTAATTAATTGAAGACGAAGCTTCTTGACGTCTTTTGTTCTAAAGAAATAAGTAATGCTTTTGAATTAACCTGCCATTGACAATTAAAAGTTGTTTTGTAAATATCTGTGTTTGACTTGATTGGTATTAATTATTCGACTTTGTCTAAAATATAGAGAATTATAAAATGAGAATAAGATTTATTACAACCATCTTGTTTTCAGGTTGGCTGAACTTCAATTGAAAATGGGCACAACGAGTATCTGTGCTTTAAGGAGTGGTATTGGGATAATAAGGCAGAGCTCGTGGCTAAGTTATAATAGGCGCATAAGTCGACCATTAGCCGAGGTTCGTCGGTAGATAGGTTATTATTCATTACATAAAGGCTATCTATGATGATAATATTTGACAATCGTTTCGGTAGTCAGAAAAATATTTGGGAAAATGCTAGGTAGATTAATTTGGGCAACTAGGTGCCAGTACAGGTTAAAATGTAGTAGGTAGGCACCAATTATTTGTATTTTAACATTGTTTGAAGCGCCAAATATTTCTGCCCGCCAGTGTAATCTCAGTTCTTTGCCGAAGAACACTTTGATGTCTGTCGTTTGTATATCGTAGTGTGAATGTGCGCAGTACATTGTAACTGTGTTACATTGTACTCTACATATGTTTAATTATATAGACAAAAAAAATATACCATAATTTTTGGTAACTGATTTTCTTTTATTGTAATTCTCGCAAACGCTACTGCTTAAGCCTGAGATCATTAGTTTGATTCCAGGTTCGAACAAAAAGAAAGATGGATTAGGTATTTACATCTAGAATATCTCAGTTGCAGCCCGGCGGTTAGGGTCTTTTTTTTAATTCGTTGCCCCAAACTAGGAATTTCTTCCTGTATCGTTGGTGCGTTTAAAAACATATAAACCCACATACACAACACCCAGAGCCGGAACAACTAACTGTAGGTCATACAAATATTTCTTCCGTGCGAGAATCGAACCCGCGACACGCAGCGCAGCAGTCAATTGCTCAACCACTGCGCCAACCGTGCCCCGTAATATGTATAACTAATGACTAAACTGGGCTCAAACCTAGATAAAGTCTGCGAGTATTGCTATTATAATATGACCTTGTATTGGCAGCAGTGGTGGCCCAGTGGTAACACCCGCGACTTATAAGTAAAGTTGTAGGTCGTGGATTCGAACCCAGTCGCTTTACAGAGTGTATATTATTTCATCACCACTGCTCTCAAAACGGTGATAGAAAACATCGTGAGGAAACCGGCATGTCTTAGAACCAAAAAATCGTAGACATGTGACATCCACTAACCCGCACTTGGCCAGCGTGGTAGATTTCAGCCCATTCCCTCTCACAGAGAGGCCTATGTCCCAGCAGTGGGAACATAAAAAGGGTAATGATGATGATGATGATGACCTTGTACTGCAATATTTACCTTATTATAGCATTATTTTCGTTATCAGTAAGCAAAAGCGCTGAATGTTTCTAATTATGTTATTTGTATGCATTACCGAGCTATGCTCCGAGCCTTATATTGATAACAATCGTTCTTTGAGGCGATAATGACATGGGAAGATACATAATTTGACCTATTTGTAAGTATCAGATTCGTTGTCATACTACTAAGCTACTTCTGAAGAAAGAAGAAACTTTGTTACCAGTCTTGCCAAGGTGTATAGTCTTACCTAGTTACTGGGTTTTGGAGGTCAGAAAGACAGACTCTTCTTATTCTTGCTTACCTGGTCCAATTATTTGGGGTCGGGTCTGGTCACTTTTTTGCGTCATGTTATTCTGTCTTGGTTTCTCTGTTCGGATAATGTGGCTTGCTTGAGGTCTCTTTCTATAGTGGACCACCATGTCAATGGCGGACGGCCTGTTCCTTTTTTTTTGTTCTGGAAGGCGCAGAGCTTTTTGTACTACATGGTCCTCACCACTTCTCTTGACGTGCCGATACCAACGAAGGAGGTTTTCGGTAATTTTATCGACGACAGGTGCGATTTTGAAAGGTCCTCGTATGTGCTCATTTCGCACTCTGTCAAGCTGAGTCACTCCTCCCGCACATCTAAGCATCTTCATTTCAGTTCCAAGTAAAATACTGATACTCAGTTGAATCTTGTTAGACTGGCAGCCGGCCTCAACATAGTTGTGAGAAGACTGGGCAAGTTGACTAACTGTAAGAAGTAACAATAGTATATCATCTCCTACATCTTAGCAAACTCGTGTTTATTTCCTGTTAAAGTATATTCAAGTTACAAACGTATATGTAAAGTTTGCACTTGTGCTACGTCATCAAAAGTTAGAACTAACTTAGAACCTGTTTCTAAGTTACCTTAGGAACCCTTCAAGTGTTCGTAAACTAAAGTATCCGCAAGATAATAAAAAAAATTAGTCATTGATCCGACTTGTACCAAAAAAGTATAATTACGTTACCTGAAATCATGTTTTTTTTTTCAATAACATTAACATTAGAAACGGGATATTTACCATGTTTACTGTTTGTTGCGAGTTTCCGATATTTCGGTGCTGTTGCAAGCATCATGATCACGGATAAACTCAGTTCAGTTCAGTTATTGGAATACATTGGTAGACAGGTGTTAACGACTTCTATTGGTATGTTATCTGGCGGTGACTTTAGTAATTTGTAAAAAAAAAAAAAAAATGTTAACAATATAGTTAAATTCAAGATTAATAATAACTCCATTGACTAGCCCTGAACATCCCTGTCATCTGCCACATTCTGTTCTCGAATGTTGCAAGCCATTGAGCATGAAGGACAGCAAAGGATATGAAGTGTATCTTACTAAAGAGGTCTACACTGGTATTGTTACTGTTTGCGATATTCTATTTACCCAGGTTATTTCTATAGCGGCCAACTTAGGTCCTCCATCATTACAAGGTGGGCCACTGCAATTGCAATTAGTTTTCAAAGGGTAGATGATCTGTGAAGGAATAGGATGTTTATTTTATTGCTCTATAGGGAGGAACAAAAAAAAGTTAATTAAAAAAAATAAAAAACCCGACTCCTTAAAAGCGAACTAAAAAGACGTAAACAAGGAGAAAATCATGCTGTGCAGTCGGAGGATACATATTCGCGAGCTGGTTGACCAAAACCAGATGTGTCCTCCGACTGCACAGCATGATTTTCTCCTTGTTTACGTCTTTTTAGTTCGCTTTTCAAGCAGTCGGGTTTTTTATTTTTTTAATTAACTTTTTTTATTTACTACTTTTTAGTTATTTTTTTTTCGAATTAGGTACATTTTAACATAAGTGTTATACATTTTTGAAATTACCCCATAAAACCCTTTATTTTGATACCCCACACGATAGGTTTCGAAGAAAAATAATATTTGGGCCCCCAAAATATGGCGCCCAAGAACCGCCATTTTCCTATTTTACAATTTTAATGTAGCCAGTGACACTCGCGGGGTTAAGACGAATCGATTGACGTAAGAACCATCAAAATCGGACCACGCGTTTGGTCTCTAGAACGCCAGAACATACATACATACATACTTAGATACATACTTACATAAATACATACATACATACATACATAGACTGATAAACACATTACCCTCTTTCGGCAGTCGGTTAAAAAGAGGCCGAGGACATCCTCCTTGGACATGGTAGACCAGAATGACGAAGCTTCTTTTGAAAGAAAAACTACCTGACCCAACAATCCTCGACTGAACGTCTTGGAGTCGTGAGATAAGGAGAGCCAATCCCACCATTCCCACCTAAAGAGGGAAAAGCAAGGAAGAAGGAAAGAAACAAAAATCCAACCAAGAAACAAAGAAAACAGCACAAACATGTAATTTGAAACGCCCTAATATTTACCAACACAACCACAGCTCGGCAACAAATTTTTATCGACAGCAATCGAGTGTACTATATTGGTACTTGGTAGCATGTTAACCAATAGAGCTTGCAATCAGTAAAGTATACTGCCATTTTATATACGTTCACGTTTAACTTCTGAGGTAGCAACAGCAAGCACTTGGACATAGTCCAGAGAAACTTGGAGTGGCTGATGCAAGTCACAAGCTTTTTGGTGTAGCGAATATTTTGTTTTGGTCCTATTCTTTGTTATAGTTTGATCGAAACCGCTGTACCGTGCCTTAGGTATGTGCGCGGCGAGACGGGGTGAGGGGTAAACTCAGGTCGCTCCGCTCTGTCAGTCCGCCGTCAACGTGAGCAATCTATATAATTATATTAGTCTATGAACGTGAGCAGCGATAGCTCGTGTCCTTAGTACCGGACTGTCTATGTCAGACAGAGTTGGGTCTTGCGTTATCTCGTGACGTCCAGACCGTCATTTTTAAAGTAGCCGAATTACAAGAAAATAAAAGCAGACGAAGAAAGCTTTAAATATAAAGTTGGTTCTGTAACAAAAAAATAATGAAACAATTTCAATAAAACTTACCTACCTAGTTACTATTTCACTTACTACTATAGAAGCTACAATGTTTCCCAATTTTATTACAAAGCTAATATCTCTATAGCTTTAAAATATCGTAAACTGATATAGTAAAATATGTCCGACAATATCGATCTCATGTAAACCCATGCTCTTTCCTTCCCGACCCCACCTCGCAGCGGCTTCATAAGACGTGGTACAGCAGTTACGGTCAATCACACACAGAGGCAGAACTCTGCGCTGGTCAGCGAAAAGAGATGCCATTGCTTATAATAATATTATTTCGTAGTCAAGGAATTGCGCTGAGCACAAATTTAGCCCTTATAATCGTAGTCAGTATTGTCACGGACGTGAGTGACACGATAAAGGTGACACGCACTGACGGGCTTGGCTTGTATGGAAAGTTAGGATAATGCCATCTCTAGCACTGCAGTGATCACAGAGGCGTCTCGGTGTTACGTGGGTATAATTTTGAAAATATTTTTCTTTGGTCCTCTCTACACACTCTGGAGTTTGTTTGTTTGTACCTAATAGGCTCCAAAACTACTGGACCGAATAAAAAAATTATTTCACCAATAGAAAGCTACATTATTCCTGAGTGACATAGGCTATTTTTTTATCGCGAAAACGGGTCCTGTGGGCTGGTGCCCACGGGAGCGAAGCCGCGGGCAACAGCTAGTACCTAATAAAAATAATGTGTTATTAGATTAATAGAGATCTGCTTATTGTAAGCACCTTAACTCATATCTTAATATTTGCATGCCAACTTATGGCGAAATGTGTCATTGTGCTAATAACTTATTTATACCAAGTTTTGTACCGCATTTAATGCAAATAAATGGCTTTGACTTTGACTTCTAAATTTCAAGAAAACTGCCAGTCATACAAATAACGGTTTACTATTTTAGAAGGCATTTTTTAATTTAAATAATAAGAATATACAACTTGAAAATAAATATTTCATTTATACATTTACATTACCGCCGTTACATTTTATTTGCACCACAGTGTAGAGCTGATTAGATTGGCGGCGACTGTACGGGCCAATGCAAACATTCGAATTATCTTCAAAACAGTTCACTTTTTCAAATGGTCCTTGTAAACAAGAGATTGGCCAGATAATTTTGTTATGTAGCGTATGGGAGCTACTTTTACTAGACAGATTTTATTGCGATATTTTGATCCGTTGCAGCGGAGGTACTTTTCAAATTCGTCTAGTACTAATTGTAAATGTACTAATTGTAAATACTAGGAGCTCGTGGCTTAATAATAACAGCCGCACGGGTCGATCTTCAAGGTTAAGCAACGCTTGACGAGGTCGGTCCTTGGATGGGTGACCATTTTAACATACCGAGTTTCCTCCGTGCCTCGGAAAACACGTTAAGCCGTTGGTCTCGGCTGTCATTTAAAGATCTTTGACAGTCGTTACGGGTAGTCAGAAGCCTGAGATCTGACACCAATCTTGCCAAGGGGTATTGTATTACCCAGTTACTGGGTTGTGGAGGTCAGATAGGCAGTCGCTCCATGTAAAAACACTGTTACTCAGCTGAATCCGGTAAGACTGGAAGCCGACCCCTATATAGTTGGGAAAAGGCTAGGCAGATTATGATGTTTAGTACTAATTATGAATCGTACTATCAAAGATTGTAAAAAATGCCTTAAAGATTGGGGTCGCATTGGTATTAACAAGGTGCTCCTTTTCAGTAATTAAATCTTTAAATTAACCAGGATGACACTGTCCTCTAGTTTCTGAAGTGAAAATTTGACCTTAAGAGTCAACGAGTTAAGAAAAAAAAAAAGTTGTCAATCTCTACTTTAGTTACTGTACTTGTCCTTTACTATCTGTTAAACTTTAGCTAAAGGTGCTCACTCACTTGGATCATTCGCCTGTAATGAAACGTTACAGAGTCAGGTGAGGGAAGAGAACCGAGCATTACCAAATCAAAATCGTATCTGAAATGTTACATTATAAGCGAATGCTCGTCAAGTCAGGAAGCACCATTAAAGTAGACTTAAACAAGTTCTTAACTTCAAACTCTCTGTTCTGAAATCAGAACTAGTACTAGAATGGCCATCTTTTGCACACATAAACCTTTTATATAAACATATATAAGCACATTCTCGCCGTCAAGAGACCAAACATATGTCTCTATTTCCTAATTACCAAAGGAAAAGAAAAACCCCAAAAGCCGTGAAACTTTCCACAACTATCCCCAGACAATAATACCCTTAGATATTGTTCTAACAATGACCAAGTTATACCTATAGCTAACTTAGAGCTAGTGGCGGCTTAAGAGGTGGCGAAGGGGTTGTCGCTCTTGCAGGAACCTAGCACGTCAACCCAAAAAGCTAACATTCGAAACTTTTTAAATTGTGCGTCACAAACAGTTATTCATAAAAATAAAGTTGATGAAATATTTCTTATTAAACTGTTAATAATATTAGTGCCAAGTTTTGAATTTCTCGTCTATCATCACTTCAACACATACATTGTGAAAAGGACAGGGGCCGCGCAATTATCTGCCAATAGCTCGGAGCCTCACAGTGGTTAAGGCCGCCCCTGCTTAGAGCAAGTCGAACAACTTGCTGTATAAATCACCGCCTCGACGCGACGGGCAGCTTTCGAGAGGGAAAAACTGAAACTTGCTCGTTCGAACTGGTTATATAAACAGAGGAAAAAACAAGCGACGCTGGGAGACATCGACAGTTTTAGTTTTGTTTGGTTTCCGATGCGCTGAGATGGTTGAAGAGCTAGTCTTTTTAGCTAAATACATTCAATCGTCATCGGCATCATCATCATCATCATTTCAATCGTCCACTGCTGAACACGGCCTCCCCAATGTGTCGTCACTTCGACCGGTCCTGTGCGTCTCGTATCCAGCGGATTCTTAAAGCCTTCATCAAGTCTTCGGTCCATCTTATGTGAGGCCTTGCAACGCTGCGTCGTCTAGTACGCCGTTACTACTCTTGAACTTTTCTTTGCTCATCGACCATCCGTTCTGCGAGCAATGTGCACTTCCCACTGTAATTTAAGTTTGGCATTTTTCGGGCAATCATTCAGTATTTTGGCCCGAAACTTGGTCATATGACTGACTGCATGTTTTGGGTTACATAGGGTCACGAATCATTTTCGTGCCAGCCACACAAAGAAGAAGAATCAATCTGCCTAGCCTTTCTCCAACTATGTTGGAGTCGGGTTCCAGTATCGGATACAACTGTCTGACCTCCACAATCTAGTATCTAGATGGGTTGTCCGAATGCGCTGAACGTTATTTAAGTATAGCCGTTCATCGAAGCTTTCAAACACATCAACATTTGGAGCGCGACCAAACGTTCAAGAGTTAAAGCAGCACTTAATATAGTCAAAATTAACATGTAGAACTTATTATCATAATAATATAAAGGCAAGAATCATATTGATGGACTAGGTATTATTTCAGCTGATAAATTAGTTCGCACTGAGTGGAGAACAAAAGAAAATAAAATATACTGGAAAACACATGACAAACCTACCAGCAGCCTACTTACGTAATTGAAGTTGGCAGGGCAAAGGGTATGACTCATGAAAGAGTATGACAAATTCCCTTTAAATAATTAGGTATTGCCTAAAATTATTGGATTCTTTCGAAAAGAGAAAGAAGTCTTCACCAAAGAAAGCGTCCAATTATTTTTTCAATAATTATTTATTTAAAGGAAATTTGTCATACTCTTTCATGGAGTCATACCCTTTGCTCTGCTGAATTCACTTACGTAATTAGGCTGCAGAAGTGCAGATCTATTACGATAGATTCTACCAACAAAAAAATAGTTGAGCGTCTTATTTCTTTGAAAGAAGAAACTTCTATCCAAAACCATCGAAGAGCACCAAGAAAATAAGTACCACGACTAATAAAAAACTTAACAACGCCAACAATGCACGAGGAGTCGAATCAAACAAGTTCAAATGCATGATGAAGTAATCTAAGTCAGGTAAGTTGTAAGTCTTCGTCGAATGAGATAGGAACTCATAACGCTGTTGTTGAAGTTTTTATAGCGCTGAAGTTAGCGACGACTTCCAAGTGTATTGCGTGCTTGTTTTAATGGATATCGCTTTAAAGCGCTTGAGGGTACACGGTGGCTTTGTTTTATGGGTCATGTGGAGCATGACGATTATAATTTAGTCGGGTCTTTTAACTTGAGTAGGCCTCGAAAGGTGTTATTTTTGGTTATTCATAGTATCAACACCATCTGTTAAAACTGGGGGTTTATGGACAAAGTTGGGTGGGTGATTGTTTCATCAATTAACCAGTCATCGGAAGGTTTTAGGACGTGACTTTGGAGTCAAATCATTTATTTCAATTAGGCTAATAATAGTCACTTAGGGATTGTGAATCTGTCAGTCATCAACAAAATTAACGTAATTTTCTAGATAAGTACGTCGTACGTACGTTTTACAATCAAAAGGGCCTAGACAGAGGGACAGCCTATCAGCGAAAGGATAGTCAAAATATTTGTATGGTGATCCAAAAGCTCGTGAACCCTCTTGCCAACTATCTTCCAGAAAGTCTAGAAATTATTTAAGTAATGAGTACATAGCATGCTAAGTAATGTAACCACGAACATGCAGGTGCTGACGCAACAATCATACCTAAAAAAATACTAAATACATAAAAATTAAAAAAACTGTTGCTGTTCCACAGCTGGGCAAGTGTTCGGCATCTTCAGCGACTCCATGGCGGCTCTTCAGTCGGTGATCAACACAAGTTCCCCCCACCCCTTGGCAGTGGAAACAAGGGACACTCTGCGAATCTGCCGGCTTCGGAATAAGAGTTTCTCCTTGTTCTGGATCAAGGCTCACGCAGGTTTGGAGGGAAACGAGAGAGCCGACCAGCGTGCAAAGGAGGCCGCCCTGGGGTTGAAGAAGAGGCGGGACTATGATCTGTGTTGGAAACGCTTGACGAATGGAACGGGAGATATAGATCTGGTGACACGGCTTCGGTCACCAAGCTCTTTTTCCCGGATGCGGTGTTGGCGTATGGAGTGGTGCGTAAGATGGCCCACACCAGTGTGACCACACAAATCCTGACGGGGCACGGTGGGTTCTCTGCATACCTGAAACGCTTCAAGTGTAAAGAGAATCCATCGTGCGCCTGTGAGCCTGATGTCGAGGAGACGGTCCCTCACATCCTGTTCCGGTGCCCAATAACCGCAAAATTGCGGTATGAAGCGGGGCAGCATTTTACCGTGGAGTTATCTCCCCAAAACGCTCCGCATCTGATGAAAGGTAAAGAAAGAGACATATATGTTTTTAGAGTACTGCATTAAAATAGCAACGATGGTAATCAAAAGAAACAAAACCGTTTAAGTAACATAAAGTAGATTATATTAGATCATAGCATAGAATAAGTAGATGAAAAATATTTAAAGAAAATAGTGCGCATCGAGTTTTTCGAGAAATTAGCACAAAGCTCGTCGACTCTTCACGTGACCAGAGGGCTGGCCTTTTCTTCGGCCAGAGAATTAGCATTGCCATACAACGTGGCAATGCCGCCAGCGTTCTGGGCACGTTTCCCATTGACATCGATGTGGACGAATTTTTTGATTCACAATGAGCTTTTTTTGCCGTCTGCCTTTTGTATTTGTATATAGGTTTGTTTTTCTTAGAATATTCAATTGTATATATGTTAATAAATATAGGAGAAAACTCGGTATGAAGAAAATAGTAATTAATAGTGCATGAAATAGAAATAAGCTTAACGAAAGTAAGAAATTTAATTTAGAATGTAAACTGCTCCTCTGTCACCGTATCCTGTAAGATAGAGAAAATAAGTAAATAGAAAATGGATAATGTATTAAATAAGAAATATCACTTAAATTAGATATAAGCACCTTGTAAAATAGATTTATGTACCTATTCTGTAAAATAGAATAATAAAAAGTAAAATAGTATAAGATTAGGTACGAGTATAAGATGTAAAATAGATATAGGTAAACTGTAAAATAGAAATAATAAACAGGTAGAAAATGTAAAATAGTATAAGATAAGATATATGAATGTAAAATAGACATAAGTAAACATTAAGCAAAAATGTAAGAAAAGTCACAATAATAAAAAACTAATTCCCTGTTTTATTGTAATCCCGAATAAAGAGTATAAAATAAATAAAAGTAGATAGTTCGACATAGGGAAATAGATGGGAATCCCACCCATGAAATATATAAATGCGGATGAATGATAGAATGATAAGTATGATGGAATGAAAGTGCGAGAGGAATAAATGCGAGAACTGGAATGAACGTAAAGCTTGTAATAGACTCCGATCATCTTGGGGGTAGAAGTATAAAAAAAAAAAGCTGGGGCAAGGCCTTCCCCAAGTCCATCCAGACATTATTTTCCTGTGCCGTCTCAAACCAGCCCTCATGATATGCATCCAAATCATCTCACCACCTCTTTCTGCGCCTTCCATATTCAGGAACCCACTGTGTGGCGACTTTTGCCCAGTGAGTTTTATTTTTTATTAATCATGCGACTAACGACACACATCATCACATCATCATCAGCCTATTAATGTTCCCACTGCTGGGACACAGGCCTCCTCTCTGTGAGAGGGGATGGGCCGTAATCCACCACGCGGGCCCAGTGCGGATTGGTGGATGTCACATGTCTTAGAATTTTTGGTTCTAGGACATGCCGGTTTCCTCACGATGTTTTCCTTCACCGTTTTTGAGAGCAGTGGTGATGAAATAATTTACACAAAGTAAAGCGCCTGCCTGGGTTCGAACCCACGATCTACAACTTGTAAGTCGCGGCTGATACCACTGGGTCACCACTGCTCACTAACGACAAATTACCGTAATTAAATAATTATGTTCACGATAACAGTACCTTAATTTGCTCCAACACACGGTTCCAACAACCCACCATGAAATGCATTGTAAACAGACACCTTTAACCCTCAAGGGGTGACGACCATAAAGGTCATATCGTGTTAGAGCTCGTCACCTAACAATTGCGCAGCGGGCCGCACATGACACGTTGTCCCTCCCTAACAGCTGTCTTTGATGGATTATTCAAATTCCAAAGAGTTGGCAAACTTAGACGGTGGTGGTGAGACCTAAAACAATAACGTTTTTGTGTGAGGTTTAAGTGAGAAGCGGTAGCGGGAGCGTTTAATATCATTTTGGAAATAGTGCGATTTTCAACCGACTTCAAAAAGGAGGAAGTTCTGAATTTTGCATATTTGTTACGCGATTACTCCGCCAATTGGGAACCGATTTTAAAGATTATTTATTTAGTTGAAAGCTGGTGCTTCTCATGTGGTCCCAATTTGATCAAGATCTGCGTATTTTCATGGTAATGTACCAAAACTAAAACGAAAAAATAAAAAACTTTTTATCAAAAGAATTACTGTTCAAGTATTTTACCCGATACGATAAAGACAAAAAAATAAAATACTTTTGAACAAAAAAAATTAAACCGATTTCCAAAACAAATCACTACAAAAAAGCGAAAAGTAACATTATTTTCAAAAGTCGGTGTCAATGACGAAAAAGAATGGAATAGAATGGAAGAAAAAAACATGTTGCGTCGACCCCAAGTAACATGGACAAGGACAAGAAGATCATCATGATGATGTATCGGGAAGAAATCTAAATTAATATTTATACCTTCTTCTTTAAGTCTAATTCAGTCTTCAGTTCAAGTCATGGCCTGTAATTCGACTCCACCTCAAAATCATCAAATTGACAGACAATACCTTGTTATTTATTGAGGGTTTGTTCAAACTGTCTTGGAATATGGTATGATGGCTTATATTTTGTCACTAAGAAGCAAGCAAGCAGTGTGCTAAGTGGCTGCCGAAGTCCAGCACGTTTATTATCAACTCATACCGAAAAGAAAGGGGCAATATGAATTAATTTCCCGGACCATTTCTTTTAGCAATCATAATGATTAATGTTATATGCATTTACCACGTCATATTATATTCTCGGAATCGTAAGTTGTTTAATATCGTTTGAGACGCTTCAAACGTCGTAAACTGAGAGAATAATGGCGTCACTGCTACAATAGTACGTGACACGTTATAGTTATGGTGGAAGGTAGTTCTGAGTTAGTCGTCACATAAACCTGAAGTAAAGCGTCTTAAAACAAAATTGTTACAATGTCACACAAGTAATATTTCACCTTATGCTTTACTAAATCTGTGTGTAACCTTATATCACTAAAAAAAATAAGGCCGCCCTCAATAAGCAATAGCTTAAAGGTCGGTCTCATATTTCCTACTTAGTTCCTGTTTGCCAAAATAAACAGGTATCTAGCTCTACTGTCTAAAATTATATGTCTTGCATCCAGCAGTCTTCGCGGCTCTCACTAGGTCATCGCTCCACCTTGTTGACCTCCCTCGATGTGGCGACACTTGAGAAGGCTATGCCCAGCGGTGGACCTCTATCAGCTGGGTTGATGAAAAATGATTTGTGTTTAAAGTTAAAAGTTTTGGGGGGGGGGGTATAACATCCATAGCTTAACTTTTAACTTTTGTCCTTAGTTATCATTATTTTCTTTTCTGTGCAAAAATAAAACATAAAGTATACAGTGACTCTAAAACTAAAATAAAACATATATAAAAATTTGATCAATGAAAACTTCTATAATTCGGTCGATGCCTCGCATAAAAAGTGTTCTTAGTAAATAAAGTTGGTTCCTGAACTCACACCGACACTGTCATGGCGGCTCGCCTCAGGTGAAATTTCACTAATAAACTTTGGTAGTCAATAAAAGAAACGCGACAGAGAGGAATTTGAGCTCTGTTTTAACGTCTTTGAGACACACTGGCGTGTTGTGTGGCAAGTAAAATAGTTTATCTACACTCACAACGTAATGTTTCAAATATGAATTCAAAAAATATTGTATAAACACGTACTTTATATTCGTGGATAGGAAAAATAAAAAAATAACCATTACAGTGCAACATTTTCCTTCGATTTTTAAACAACTGCATCATAAAATAACTTTTTAATTTATTTATACACTTTTACTTTTTAACCGACTGCCGAAGGAGGGTAATGTGTTTATCAGTCTATGTATGTATGTATGTTTGTTCCTATGTGGCGTTCTAAAGACCAAACGCGTTGGCCGATTTTGATGATTCTTACGTCAATCGATTCATCTTAATCCTGCAAGTGTCACTGGCTACATTAAAATTGGAAAAAACAAAAATGGCGGATTTTGGGCGCCATTTTGTGGGGAAAAAAAATTTTTTTTCTTCCAAACCCATCGTGTGGGGTATCAAAATAAAGGGTTTTAAAAGGCGATTTCAAAAATATATAACACTTATATGTTTAAATGTACCTAATTCTAAAAAAAAATAACTAAAAAGTTGTAAATAAAAAAAGTTAATTAAAAAAATCAAAAAACCCGACTGCTTTTATACATCTGGTTTTGGTCCGCCTGCTCGCGAATAAGTATCCTCCGACTGCACAGCATGATTTTCTTCTTGTTTACGTCTTTTTAGTTTGCTTTTTAAGCAGTCGGGTTTTTTGATTTTTTTAATTAACATTTTTTTATTTTTTATTTATTGACGCTTATGGGCTCATTGAAGTACTGTCATTGTCTAAGGAGGCGCGCGCTGCACAGTCATGTGCAATGAATGAAAATCTAAATTGCAACTGTATGAGTGAAGATAAAGTAGTGTATGCAATGGCTTATAACTAGGTATTAAAACACTCGCGTAATATTATTCGGCTTCGCCTCATGTGATAAACCTACGCTCGTGTTTAAATAATTATATGTCCATTGCATAAACTACTATTTTTTTACAAGATTTCGCAAACGTAGAATCCACCATCTCTAATAACTGTTATGAAGAATTTACTACCTTGCTACTTATTATTTGTTAATATTAGCTGCAGTCCGTAATCTGACCAATTTTTTTTATTTTTTTTTTATTTGTGTTAGGTTTGTGCTCTTGATTCTAGTCTAGATCAGAGGTGACAGAGACAGAGTCGACAATGGAGTGAGCTTACCCAGAAGAAGCCTGTTCACTCTAACTTTGAAGAGATTCGGGTTGAATGCGTTCGAAAACACAGACGCAGGTAGTGAGTTCCACTCATTCGCTGTGCGCATTATGAAGGATGTTTGGAATCGCTTTGTGCAAATTAGTGGAATGGCAAACAGATACGGATGGTAACTTGCAGACCGTCTAGATGTGCAATGGAAGAAGGGGCCAATAGGATGAGGTCGTGCAGGTCTTGAGCACACTCACCGAAGTATAGTCTGTAGAAGACCGACAAGCAGGCAACCTCACTTACGCAGCTTAACTCATCGCCGCAAGGCGATGAGTTAAGCTGTGACGCTTGGCATCCACCAGTTCAACGTTGCCAATGAGCTTCTTAGCTTTGCGTTCCACCGAGTCAAGCGCAGCCAGTTGATATTTAGCTGAGCCATCTCAAAGGTGGCTGCAACACTCCATGCAGGATCGAACGTGCCCTTTGTACAGAGTTAAAAACTGTCCAGGCGAAAGTATCGCTTCACTCTATTTAGGATGCGCAGTTTTTTTTTTATTTTTCTTTAGCCTCTACCCTCTCACTGCTGGGCATAAAGGAGCTAATTATCTGGATAAAAAGTATGATATGTGTTAATCCAGGTTATAAATGATGTGTGCCAAATTTCATCCAAATCTGTTCAAGTCGTTTATACATGATTGAAACACAAGTATGCAAACTTTCGCGTTAATAATATTTAGTGGGATTAAACTGTTTTAATAAGTCCGAAGATAGTATTAATTAATCACGACTTTTGACAAGTGTCTACGTGAATGAGGGATGGCGTGGCAATCGGTTACATGGGTTACGAATCCTTACATCATGTGAGCTGGCAGAACATGCATCTGGACTTTTTAAAGGGTTGTGCCACAAAGTCAGGGAATAATTTAGGAACTCAGTAACTTTATTTAGGACATCAGATTGATTATAGCCATGATTGGAATTAAATAGTTTCTGCGTGGTTTCAATAAGTTATTAATCCTCTAATATAGGTACATACAAGATCGAGTTTATAACCATCCGTTAGGAGTAATCCCCCACTCTTATTTTACAACAGCAAAATGGAGTAAAAATGGGATCTACACAAATATAATCATTGCATGAATTATTAAGTCATCAAGTCACATAGCTAGCTATTCTCCGGAGTAGTGTGTAAAGCAACTTATAGGTACTGCTTAACTTTTCCAATAAAATCGAAGTGAAATGAAATTTGGAATTTAGGAGTGAAGGTGAAACCGATCTACGCTGCTGTCGATGCTAATTTAGAACATTCAGCTAAAATGACGATATTAAATTTGGCAGGAATCTGTGAAAATATTTTTTCCCTCCCTATGAGGATCTCAAGTTACGGGGCGAAGTTCCTTTTGCTTGCAATTGATTTTTTGCTCCCCTTTGAGCGTATGAAATGCTCGCTGCCCGGTTTGCCTGTCGGCAAATTAAATTTGAGGAAAAGGAATTTTGTTTTCATTTTATTTTCACAAATGTCATGAAATGTATTGTCTCTGTCAGTGATATGTAAATACGGATTCAATTAGTTCAAGAACTTTTTGGCGTGTGGAAACGTTTTTATTACTTTTGGTCAGTAAGAAAGACAGGACTTAATTTGAATTCTGATTTCATGTGTATAATCTTAATTGGAAACGTAAATACTTCTGTTTATTTCAATACTTAACCGCTAGGCATCTTAAACGTAGGTACTGACGCACTAAAAATAGCCGAATTAAAGTATGGTATGGTTTTTCCTGATAGCTGTAACCAATAAGTCTTGGGGTCTTAAAACCAATAATTAATAGATAACCTTTTATTTAGGCAAGCGAACTATACCTAACTTCGACTATATCTTCGCTTAACATCAGGTGAAAAAGTGGTTAAACAATAACCCATTGAGTGTCCATCGTTCCGAATCAGCTTAAAATCAAAATGATTTTTACTATAACTCTTTGGTCACATTTCTCGATACAAATCCCATAAAAGCATTATATCACTGCTACTTGTTCTCCCATTTGTTTCTCGTAGCCACGGAACATATGCCACTTCCAATATTATACATAAGCACCCTTATCCTGTTCGCAGTCAAAGAACTTCCAAAGTGCGCAAAACTTGGATTTCCCCGGAACATAAATCTGAACTTAAGTACACATCAACTTAGCTTCACTAAACTTGGTACACAGTAGGGGAAAATTCACTCTTTCTTGTTAATCTTGGTGTAGTTTTATTGATTTTCATGGATTTTTTGTTTGAACGTTACAAATATTTTGAGAAGTTGTTTTAAGACCTTAATTTTAACACATCAACCCAACTTCTTACTGGATCTTAAAGCGATTGATGTAGTAATCCATGTTCATATCAGAATTTTAAAAAGTTTATTAAATTAATCAAAAAACCCGACTGCTTATAAAGCGAACTAAAAAGATGTAAACAGAAGAAAATCATACTGTGCAGTCGAAAGATACATGTTCGCGAGCTGGCTGACCAAAACCAGATGTATCCTAGAAAAATTAAGCTGTAGTTTATATACAAACTCAAACTTGGTGTTTCTTAAAACAAATGGCACCCTATGAGGAATTAAAACTGAGAACATGTGTATAATTTTGTCTTTACAATAGAACAAATCACTTGAAATCGTTACTCTATGTGCAAGAAAACTTCTAAACCATCACCAAACTAAAAACTTGACATACTTTGTCATTTAAAACTTAAACATACAGCAACCTTATGACCCATATTCCTTTAAAGCCAGCCATTACGAAAGAGCAAATACCTATCACTTATCCTGGAGTCCAAGTTACAGGCAGTTGTTATGCTGGGACACGGATACGATAACCTGAACGTGACGACTCGTAGCTAACCAAATTATATGCACACAATCTTAACTTTACCAACCCTGACAACTCTAACTACTAGACTATAAAAACGAATTTTGATTGTCTGCAAAACGTCGTAAGTTTGTTGTCAGACCAAGTTTATTTTGTAGGCGAGTTAGACTTTATGTCTGCGGGGTTAAGGTGAGATTTGAATGCACGAGGTGTAAAGTGTGGTTATTATAAAATGCAAAAATACTTGAGCAGTTGGATTGTATTGTACAGTTGTTAGGGAAAGTGCTACGCGTGAAAATAAAATGTGTGATGTAGTTAGAAAGTTTTCCTTTTGTGTCATTTCTTTGTTTTAATGTAGTATCACATTGTAGAAAATTCTTTTAAGAAAAGTTAGTATTTGATAAAACAATTTATTTAAGGTAATTTCGTGGCTACATAATAACAGCCACATGGGTTGATCTTCGGGGTTAAGCTATACTTTCAGAGGTCAGCTCTGTGTGATGGTGGATGTGTGGATGTGGAAGTGGATGGGCGACCATTTATTACTTATAGATACGTAGAGCACGAACCCAGCTGACATTCTTTCTTTTTTGTTTCATTTGTAGATCTTTGTCACTGGATACAGTCAGAAGCCAGAAAATCAGAAAATCTGACACCAGTCTGCCCAAAGAGTATCGTGTTACCCAGTTATTGGGTTGTGGAAGCCAGATATGCAGTCTCTTAGATTGAAAGCTGACCCTAACGCAATTAGAGAAAGGTTATCTATACGATGACGAACCAAACCTATCTTTCATTCTTTAAAAAAAACTATGGATGTGTGAAACAAGATTTAACTGCAAAAAGGTTGAGATGACGAAGTATGGAAGAAGAAGACATGTATCGCCGACTCAAAATAAATTTCGATCGGTAATCGATCGGTCGAGGGTAAGAGAGTTTATTTTTTATATTAACCTATACTGTTCCACTTCTAATCAAAGGCCTTCCCCAAATCCTTCCAAATATTTTTATGCTGAGCCACCTCGTACCAGCCTCTGCAGTGGGCGTCTAGATCGTCTCCACCTATTGCAGGGCCGGTCATTCATCCAATTTGTGGAGACTATTGCCTAGCGGTCTCTGTTTATGTGGTTAACGTGACCCGCCCAACCCCATTTTAGCCTGACTGCCTTTACTCCCGTCTATGATCCCCGCACTACACTGCAGCGTGAAGAGAGAGAGAGAGAGAGAATGATGATGATTTCACTTATGGCTGTAATTTTCTAAAATTTTAAGTCTAGATCACAATACGAGTACATAGTTTGAAGGTATAATATCTCACCAACTGTGAGATAATCCTAGGTTGAACTTCAAGTAGAACAATACTACGATAAGACAATGGATAAGTTGTTAGTAACATTTCTAATCACAATAATATTATAAAGGCGAAAGTTTGTGAGTTTGTGTGTGCGTGTGTTTGTTACTTCTTCAGGCTCAAACGGCTGTACGGATCTGGATGTAATTTGACAGATAGAAAGATTATCGTATGGAATAGCAACTGCACATCTTTTTTTATACGAGTAGTCTGTGGGTGTCATATTTGCAGAAATGCTATTGCGCGCGGAGAGCGCTGGCTCTCCGCGTTCAATACAATAACGAGCTGAGGGCGCTATTGCGGCTGCCACACTTCGGCAGCGCATCGGGAATGTTCGCTAGTGTCCGCGTTGACTGTTTTTATGCCAGCAAAGAGGGCAACCTCGATAGTGAGTAGAGTGCGGGGCAGCGGCAACAGTCTCCTTTCCGTCGTTGCCAACAGGTTGGACGGGCCATTTGTGCAGCACTGGCAGTCCTAACATGTACCCGTGTATCGGGCGTGGGGCAGGTGACCTTTCTAGTATATTTTTTATTACTATTTTTCTTTTAGACATTTTTAATTGCTTTCAATTTAATTATTTTATTGTATTAAATTTTATGACTCTCTGACATTTTTATTTTTAAACTCTGGTGACATTTTCGCTGAAATTTTTAATATTATTATGACAGTGATGCTGACAGTAAAATTTTGGCTTTGATAGATTTAATTTTAATGATTTTAGTTTTTTCAGTTTTTTTTTTTTTAATTTGTGTGTTTCGTATTTTTTTTTGTGCTTTTCAGTGTTTTTAGATATTAGTTTTTATCAGTGTTTTTTAGTCTAATGAATGACGTTTTATTTTAATTTCGAATTGGTCAATTTTTATGTAATGCTTATGAATCTAATAATATGGATGTAGTGTCTGAAAATAAATGAATTATATATATAGCACATAGGATATTCTTTATCCTGGGAATATGTTCACTTGGGATTATTTTCGACATCCACGCGAGCGAAGCCGCTGACAAAAGCTAGTTAGTTGAATATTTCTAAGACAGTGCACACACCAGGGTCCAAACAGTTTTGAGTTTTGTTGTTGGCTATATGTTGTAGCTAGTGTGCGTGCTATTACTGTTTTCATAAAATACATAACATCACGCCTGTATTCTCTGAAGAGTTGGGCAGAGGTGCACCCTTAAGGCCCACATTTCGCCAATCATGTTCAAGTCCTATGTAACCCAAACTCAATACCACTTTTCCCGATCCGGGAATCGAACCCAGAACCTCCATGTTCAGCAGTAGCGATTGCAACCACTAGACCGACGAGGCATTCCACCTCCAGAGAGAGAGAGACAAAAATGGTCACCATTCCATAGAACAACCGCAGCAAACATAGTTTTATCTCACAAAATTAAAACCAACTTGATAAAACCACAAGGCACTTACTTCTCCCATCATCATCAACATCATCTGCAGCCTCAAGGGATACAGGTTCTTCCCGGGATGGCAACAATGTCGCCCCATCTCGCTGACAATCTTACTAAAATTAAAGCTTAATTTAATCTACTAAATCTTACTCCTCTTACCACCAAATAATCACCATAAACAAGTTCTCTATCAAGTGCACAACATAAGAAATAAATCAACCTTATACCCAAAGTGTGGCTCAACAAAAAAAAAGATATAGTCCGGTCAAACACGGATGTAGGAAACAAATTGTGTCGAAGTTGGCAAACTCTCCGATCCTCTGGGGATGGACGGAAGACGAGTTCAGACCACGTTTGAATTGGGATTGTACTTATTACTGATTTTTTTATATTAAGTTTAGTACTGACACGGGGTCTCATTGCTAAGAAAGAAAATTTGGTTCAAATAAATCTCACTAGATGGCGCGATATGCACCTCCATCTGTTAATGAATGTGTGTAAAATTAACATTTTCTTGAATTGAACACAAAAATTGTATGTTCTTGTTTAATCAACTCTCCTAAGTACAAAATTATGGAATATTGGGCTCTTAATTCACATTTCAAAAATAATTAGACGGATCATTTAAAATTGATGCCAATGGATGGCGCATTTTTAAATTTCTGAGGCATTCCACTCGATTGTTAAAGTTTGCATTTTAACACATTTTGGTGCAAAAAAAACTGTAAAAACGTGCAAATAAATACTAGAAAACAAACCTTCACTGTATTTAAAGAAAAAAATATTCATGAACCTAGTAAACCCTTTTACTTGCAAATCGCTGCTAACACCATCTATCTATCACCGTGAAACAGAACCGAATGCGTTCGATGTACAAAAAATTGCCAGATTAAGCAGACGAAAAACGCTAGTTACGTCGGCACGGTTTCTTTGTATGGGATAAGGTATCTGTATGCAGCTAGTATTATCTGTGGTACTGATTTCTACCCTCAGTTTTTAACCCACTTACCAAAAAGGTGGAGATTCTATGTTCGTTTTTTTTTTATTTGTTTATTATGTTACACAACAAATTGCTGTAACTGGCAGTTTACAATTCTTACAAACAATCACAGAAGTTTACGCGAACTCAATACTGAAAGAAAGAAAGAAAAGCGTTTATTTGCGCGTGGTATCACGCACAAAAATACAAAATGAAAATTGTAACAATCAAATATTGATAACTAGTATTTCATCTAATAAGTTAAATTATATAATTAATTGACACACATACAAGTAGCTGCAAAATGTACAATTCAATCAAACCATAGCCACAACAACACGTCATACAACTATTCAAATATCCCGCCTCTAAATATTCCCGGTGCAAAGGTGCCCATAATGCTTGCTGCATTGCCACGTTGGATGGCAATGGCTAACCTCTGCACCAAGAACGAGCCGGAACGGGAGTCATTTCACTCTCTTCCCCTCAGCGGCATCTGCCGTCGCTGCTGACAATGAGAGGATGACGCGACCAAGGTGGCTGGCGGCAACAGTACTGACGCAAGTTTCATCCCGTATTAAGCACTTGCCATTCCTCCAAGGCACTAGGGTCAGCCCGTCCGGCGTCTTGCCATCAGTCCTGCACAGACCTCCTCCAGGTTCCAGCACGCAGGGGAAATCTGCCGACACCAATGCTCTCCGTACATTATTATTGACCGCATGGTGACGCGGGAACCTCACAAAGCTACGACGACAACTCTAAGCGTGATGGCCATCGGCCTCCACCATGGAATCGCAGGTGCATCTGTGGGGTTCACATTAAAATTAACAATTTTCTTTTAATCTAAATTGAGCAATGACAAATGAGAACCTTTTTAAATAGAGAAAGTATGCGTCAACATTTTTGCCAGTTAACAAGGAGATAATTATCCAACTGGTGGTTAGGTGTTAATTATGTTAGGTTAGTTCTGTTATTTAAGACTTTAGTTATCGTCTTCTGTCAGTCAAAATAAGGATCAAAATCACTTTATCCTAAGCTTGACTTTATTCAGTTCCGGCTATTACTGAAATATTCCAAATGGACCATTCCATTTGGAATATTTCAGTATATTCAGGGTCGGGACCCGCAGGACCTCATACTCAGTAGTAGCGCATGTGGCCACTAGCCCAACGATAACCCTTGTCTACTTTTAAAACAACCGATTTAGTTGTTGTCTCAAATCTTTAGAAGTGTTGACAAACCCTTATTTATGTTCGCGACAATGATTCGACACATTTTTTTCTCTCTCCCGACGACGTTGTATTGTGTGAAAGTTTTTGGCTGTATCTATACACTTACGCGACAAACGGTGATCTTTGTATGAGCGTTTTGTTTGACAAAGCTTATTTATTGTGACGTTTGTGGTATTATTCATTTTATATATTCATCATCATCATCATCATCAGCCTATTAATGTTCCCACTGCTGGGACACAGGCCTCCTCTCTGTGAGAGGGGATGGGCCGTTATCCACATGTCTTCGAATTTTTGGTTCTAGGACATGCCGGTTTCCTCACGATGTTATCCTTCACCGATTTTAGAGCAGTGGTGATGAAATAATTTACACAAAGTAAAGCGCCTGCCTGGGCTCGAACCCACGACCTACAACTTGTAAGTCGCGGCCGATACTACTCGGCCACCACTGCTCTCTATATATTACCAAAACATATTCTTGACCTCATTACAGTGACTAAATTGCTGATTGAAGTGAATAACAATTAGATTGTGTATCTTGTCCTTTAGAAACGGTAATATAATATAGCAGTAAGGATTTTTGCCACAGCGTCATTATTATTCGTGTAAGTATCAGTATGAAAAAACTCTGCTCTCGGATATGTCTTAAGTCATGGCTGTTGTCCCCAGCTAAGAATGTACAGTAGTTATTAAATTTTAATCAAACTAAAACAATTACTCCGTTGGGTGCACGGTTGGCGCAGTGGTTGAGCGATTGACTGCTGCGCTGCGTGTCGCGGGTTCGATTCCCGCATTCCCGCACGGAACATATATTTGTATGACCTACAGATAGTTGTTCCGGCTCTGGGTGTTTGTGTAAGTGAGTTTATATGTTTGTAAACGCACCCACGATACAGGAAGAAATTCCTAGTGTGGGGCAATGTTAATTAAAAAAAAAAAAACGACCTTCCAATGGCATAACTACGAGCATAATTATTTTACGTAATAAACTTCCATAATTACGAAATGCAATGCGCACCGACTTCATAAACAAATCTGCGCTACGCCGTAGCCAAATTCGCAGAAAATCTTTGCTACGCCGTATACATGGCTACGCCGTAGCAAAGGCGTAGCAAACAATTTAGTTATGAAGGTGATTTAAGTCGTACGTAATTGTTAAACTTGTTAGATTGTTGTTATTTACACATGACTTAATATGCTGGCAAACTAATTTGACTAATGAAGAAATCTTATAGGACTTCTACTTGTAAGGCGAAGTTTATTTCAATACACAAGTATGAACCTATTTTACAAAGCGATAATATCTCTCAGTGAATGATAATCTAAAAGTCAATCTTTTTTACTTATATTATAAATGCGAACGTTTGGATGGATGGATGTATGTTTGTTACTCAATCACGCCAGAAAGGATATAGATGAAATTTGGCACATAGATAGATTATAGTCTGGAATGGCACATATGCTACTTCTTATCCCGGTATAATGTTCCCGTAGGTTGATAAAACACTTATCACGCGGGCGAAGCCGCTGTCAGAAGCTAGTATCGAAGCTAGTAGTCGAATACTGGTTTGTGGACACTAGTCACTATATGAATTGTCATCAGCAGAATTGCCGCACAAGCTTTCATGCCCTGTTTAATTACTTAAGGGTATGATTTTCAAAAATCCTTCACTAATATCTTCGTTATATTGGGAGTAAAATTTCATGGTTTTTTTTCCACACATACTTCACCCAGCGTTTGATACTGTCTGTTGTCTATCAGTGAATCAATGTTTTTTTTATTGAAAGAAAAAAAGACGACATACAATTTTTTATAAAAGTTTGTTTACTGTTATAATATAACAACATATAATTAATATTTATTTCATATATACAAATGTAAATACTATAACATACTTAATTAACTATAACTACATATACTTAAATCAAAAACTACGAACGCGAATAAAATTGGCAGGGCTCATTTCGCGTCAAAAAATTCCACATTGCTGTCTGTCCAATAGTGTACAATAATCTTAATTTTGAACAATAATTCTCAAAATTATATATAGTTATCTATTTGTCAATTTCAAGATGAAGCCGCAGTCATCGAGGTAATTGCTTGTCCATTGCCAGCTAACGTGACGTCACTTCAGTATTTATGACTGACATGACATATAGCTTAGTTTGGCTCTAAGATAGTGCATATTGCATGCCGTCTTATAGCTTCTCCTTATAATAGGTAATACTGGCACAGCCATGCTTCGTACGAGTGCAATAAAGTAAAGTCGACATCGTAAAGTTATGTTGTGCAGGAGAACCTGGGTTCGATGCCCGGGTGAAGCAGTGTTTTATTGTTTTTTACCCGACTGCCGAAGGAGGGTAATGTGTTTTTCAGTCTATGTATGTATGTATGTTTGTTCCTATGTGGCGTTCCAGAGACCTAACGCGTTGGCAGATTTTGATGATTCATACGTCAATCGATTCGTCTTAACCTTGCGAGTGTCATAGGCTACATTAAAATTGGAAATTAGAAAAGTGGCGGCTTTTGGGCGCCATATTGTGGAGGACTAATTTTATTTTTTCTTCCAAACCCATCGTGTGGGGTATCAAAATAAAGGGTTTCAAGAGGTGATATCAAAAATATATAACACTTATATTTTTAAATGTACCTAATTCGAAAAAAATATTAACTAAAAAGTTATAAATAAAAAAGTTAATTAAAAAAATCAAAATACCCGACTGCTTAAAAAGCGAACTAAAAAGACGTAAACAAGAAGAAAATCATGCTGTGCAGTCGGAGGATACATCTGGTTTTGGTCAGCCAGCTCGCGAATATGTATCCTCCGACTGCACAGCATGATTTTCTTCTTGTTTACGTCTTTTTAGTTCGCTTTTTAAGCAGTCGGGTATTTTTTGGGTTTGTCTATCTAAAATTTCTCAGTAGTAGTTTAGTTTATTTTCGACGGGCTGGTGACCGCAACTCCATGAGCAAGAGCGTATCTTGTGTACGGGTGGAATTCGATTACTTCATTCGATCCACCCCAGATCCTCGAGGAAGGCCAGCAGTGCCTTGGGGTTGCCGACTGTCTTCTGCAGGGTAGCTTGGTCACAGAAGTATTTGGCCCTGTAACTATCGATTAAAAGCCAGCTCTGCAGGGTGGGCCATCCGTGATTCCTATGACATAAAAGATGCGTATTAAAGGTCCCGTGTTCAGTGATTACGGCCGTGACTGCACGCAAATGTGGATTAGTTAATTGTAGGGCCCTTTTCGTGAAACGGTCGTCGACGTCAATAAAATAAAATAAATAAATAAATTGGTTATTGTTCCAAAAGCATTACATATGTGTATTATGAGGCAGCCCCATTAAGTTATTAATATTACTTGTGTTGAAGCCGACTCGCTACTTTACACCCCTAATTTACATTTACATAATGGACTAATAAACTAAACAAAAATAAAAATTAAAAATAAAACATATAAAAGAAAAGAAAACAGAATGCAAATTAAAAACTATGATATATATAAATGATTACTGTCAAGATAGCAGCTCAATTGTGTATGTTTGTGTGTGTGTGTGCGTGCATGTTTGTATCTGTGGTCTGTTTTTATGTATTTCTTTTTAGCATGGTCTGATCAATATTTGTTCAATTTCCTCGTATGTTAATGTTTTTAACCAGTCATTTATGATCTTCTTGCATTTATGTTGAGCCTCCGGTTGGAATTTTAATTTTGAATTTATTTTATTATACACAAAGGCAGATTGAACAACATACTGACGCTCTGCAAAAGCCGTGCGAACCCGCGATGAGTGCGCCACCATATTATTACGTCTTTTATCCTGGTCTGCTGGGTTAAGTGGTGTAGATTTACTTACTGTTAGCAAACCACACATACTATATATAGGCTGTTAGTGGCTGTTGGTCAATGGTGGGCAGTGCCTCCTTGTCCTGCCTACACTCGCTAATGTCAATCCATAGCTTGTTGTGTTGATCCCTGGTGCGCTTCCTCACCAGACCTCGTAGGTACCTGAAAGGTAATGGCAGGATGGGATCCGGTCCTATCGGTGCCATACAAGAACCCCTTCGGGCTAGCTTTTCCGCAGCGTCGTTCCCTCGGTAATCGCTGTATCTCTTAATCCATTGAATGGTTACGGGGCACCTGCCTGCACTTGAAGCGCTTAATGTCGAAATTGGCTTAAAATTATTAACAATAACATGAGCTAACTTTGAGGAAGTACTAGTTGCTTATAAGGAACTATAGGAAAGGAATAATTTTACTTATTATTTATATGTCATCATCATCTGCCTAGCCTTTTCCCAACTATATTGGGGTCGGCTTCCAGTCTTACCGGATTCAGCTAAGTACCAGTGTTTTACATGGAGCGACTGCCTATCTGACCTCCACAACCCAGTAACTGGGTAACACGATACCCCTTGGCAAGACTGGTGTCAGATCTCAGGCTTCTGACTACCCGTAACGACTGTCAAAGATCTTCAAATGACAGCCGGGACCAACCACTTAACGTGCTTTCCGAGGCACGGAGGAAACTCGGTATGTTAAAATGGTCACCCATCCAAGGACCGACCTCGTCAAGCGTTGCTTAACCTTGAAGATCGACGCGTGCGGATGTTATTATTAAGCCACGAGCTCCTCTTACTACACTACACTACTTATTATTTATATGTGGAAGCGTTTTTATTAGCAATTTAGTTATATATTATTGTTATAAAAATGTCGTTAGATCTGTAAACTTTCCTAAAATGTAAAAATAAAATAAAATAATAAAGATATTATTATTTACATTTGCGTTTTTTTTTGAGTCATCTACAACACCTATCTCAAAAAAACTCCATAAAAACGCAGCGTCTAAAATCGCACATGTATACCCCAATACTTTCTCTCGCCCAAGTTTTGATTGCTCACACATACCGACTATGAATCATACGGTGATGTACCACCTACCTTGGTAAGTATGTATGTACTGAAACTCGACTTTCTGAAGTTTTCGCATCTTTATTTATGAGCCGGCTCGTTTACATCCGATCAGTGGTTTTTACTTTGGTACAAGTTCGCAGTTTACTTTTTTGGCAACACCAAGTGATTTGTTGACCTTACGGATTGAGGAAATTATGGATACGACATGTTTTTTAAAAGATGCTTAATGGTTTTTTATAACTTGCCACTTGCTTATCAATCAATGAAATTTAGTGCAAACCTAAATTGTGACAGTTTGTTTCCGTGGCAATCGCAAACTGTTTGAAATGCTAACAAATGCAACTTCATTTGTAAAAAATATTAATTATTATTAGTTTTATTAAAGCTTATCAGTTTTTGAACTAATGAAATGGAAAGTATTTATGATAAAAAGCTTTTTTACAAAAAAATACTACAGACTTCCAAATAAAAAAAACTACAAAGTAAAAATTAACTTTATTTTTGGAAGTCGGTGTCTTTGGTAGGTACCATTTTATGCGTTATGTATACATATGTATATATATACTTCATCAGATCAGAGATTTAAAATGGGACCAATTTCGAAACATACTTTTTCAAAGCTATCGGTCCAAAATTGACGGAGATATGGGTGAACATACACAAAAAAAACAAAAACAAACATGATGTCGAACATAGAACCTCCTCCTTTTTGGTAAGTCGGTTAAAAAGGCACATAGTGTGGACATTTTTAGAACACGAAGAAAGAAACTTTCTTAAGGATGACTCCACAAACAATTTACATTAACAGTATGAAATCCTGTCGTGTATTTTTTTATTGTTGGTTTTATTTTTACACATAATTGTACATATTATTTTGATTCACCTTCTATGTTTATACTATTTTGTTGTTATTTATTTATTCTATTTATGATTTCTAAGTGTGTTCCGTTTCCATGAGTGTGTTCTTGGCATCAACAGTAGGCCTTATTAGAATACCAGCGCAGGCTTATGTTCTTTTTGGATATCGCACACATGTTGAGATATTAGCTTTCTTGGTCTCCATTGAGGTTTTATTTTTTTATAATTGTTTTTGTTTATACTTGTCTCCCATCTCCTGAGCGGGTCACAAATAAATATTTTTTATTTCTTTCTTTCTTTCATGGGCCTAGATTAAATAAGATAATATACAACGACATTTAAATTTCAAAGTTTATAAATGACGGGGTAAAGTTGCCTTAAAAAACCACACTTTTATGAAACAATATAAAATGTATTCAGTGCTTCTCTGTGGCATATCTTCGTTTTCTGTAATCTGAGTTTGACCTTAATGTAAGAAATTTTGTTTGAGAATACATAATCAGCAGGTTTCTTGTGAAATGTTGTGCACAACTCAGCTTTTGTGGAGCTTCTTATAATTTGGTAGGACTTGTAATAATAAGAACATTTTGTACTGATCTTTTTGGGAACACCGGGACGCGGCTGAAGCCTCATTAGTGTGTTGCGTTGCTGCAACGGATCAACGCATTGTATGCCACACCTGCGTTGCGATAACGCACAACGTCACAACGCAAGAGGGCGATGCATGTCGTTGCAGCGCAGCGTCTTAGTGTGGATTTCAGATTCGACAATGGATCGGAACAAACGCTGTCCGTCATCACACCAGAGCGGACCACCGACAGCGAAGCGCATCACCCTATTCCCGCTTCGTCTCTCGTCTGTCGATCCCAAAGAAATATAAAATGGTCGATCCGTTGAAACGTCGCGTGCGAGAACGCATAATGTGGCAGATCCCGAAAAATATATGTTAAACGACGCAGCGTTGACGCTGTGATGACGCAACGCAACGCACTAATGAACTCTCTTAGAAGGACTCTATTTGATATTGTTCTTCAGGTGCACAGTACTCGTAACCGGCGTGCGTGTCTGATAAGATGTAAGAGTGTATATAAACGAAGTAAAGGTCTATGGAAAAAAGGCGTGAGTTTATGTTGTATGTGCATTTTGGGAATAGGGATAGCAAGCTTTGAAATAAATCTAAAATATATCAAATTTAAAATAACTTGAAGAAACCGGCATCTCCTAGAACGAAAAATTCTAAGACATGTGATGTCTACGCCGGAACGCAGCTCTTTCACTTTATTCATGAACGCACCCTACGTCGTCGAGATTCGCTGAACTTCACGGCGGATTTCACTTCACTCAAGATAGCTTTCCAACGCACCGCCATATTTTTGTCGCGACTCCGTACCTCTATTTTCTGTACATTGTACATAACATATTATTAAAGAAGAATAAACTTTTGTAAGAGGGTCGATCTTTTTAATGTATCGTCCACATCTGACATCCACCAATCTGCACGGGGCCCGCTTGGTGGATTAAGGCCAATTCCCTCTATCACAGAGAGGAAGTCCTCCTCTCTGTGATAGAGGGAGGGTGTCCCAGCAGTGGGAACATTGAAAAGGCTGATGTTGATGATGATTATGAGTCAAAATCACCATCACTATTTTAATTTAATATTATTTATTTGAGTAATAACAAATAGTAGCATAATAAGAAATAGTCACACTATCTTAGATATTATATTTATACAATTATGCTACCCACTACGTTCTCCACAGATTACAGTTTAAACTTTTTATAACTAACTAGTAACACAGATACAATACTACAACGGTAATTGTCCTAGAACTCATATGGTTTTTTAAATAATATATAAAAGAAAAAGTAAATTTGTGTTTGTGTTTGTGTATTATTAAAAAAATTATTATTGTATATTAATTTACTGATCCTTTAGGGTTGCTTGTATTTGCTTCTTAAATGCATTTTTACTAAGAAAAATAATGTCGATTGAATTAAATTCAAATCAAATGTTTTTAATTTCACATAGGCCATGGGCACTTATAAAACGTCGACCAAAGGTGCACGGTTCGGGTTGGTCGTTTCCTGTGGAGAAGAACCGGCAAGAAACTCCACGGTTACTCTTTTAAAAAAAAAATGGTTTGTTTTTACAATATTTCCATGTTACAGCATTAGTGCTTAGATATGGGGGGACAACTTAGGCCCCGACAAAAAGTCAAAAGAAACTAAAAAAAAAATGTTTGTATAAACGAGATAAAGAGTTAACAAATATTAACAAGCGTCTAGAAAATTCATTGTTATATGTCCAAACCAAACGATGAAGTGGTGAACGCGAGCCAGCGGCTAGTAGCAAATAGATGTCGAGAGCGTACCTCACGCACGTACTATCGTTTTGCAATAAGAGCAGCTAGTTGGGATCGGCGCAGCATGTCTTTTCTATTTGTCATCATCTCAATAGTCGCCTCCTTTCAATCTTTAACAAAATCTATCCATTGTTTCTTTGATTTTTCTCTACCAGTTTAACCATCTATATTGAAAATACATTTAATCTAATGATTTGCATGCGCTGTAAGGTAAAATGAAATGAATGAGAGCAGTGGTGGCCAAGTGGCCGAGACTTACAAGTCTTTACCTTGTGTAAATTATTTCATCACCGCTGCTCTCAAAAATGGTGAAGGAAACATCGTGAGGAAACTAGCATGTCCTTGAACTAAAAATTCAAAGACATGTGATATCCATCAATCCTCACTGGGCCCGCTTGGAGGATTACTGCCCATTCCCTCTCGCAAAGAGGAGGCCTATGTCCCAGCAGAGGGAACATTAAAACGCTGATAATGAAGGTAAAATGTACCTGATCACATATTAATGTTATTAATCTTATACTGTGCCTACATTTAGAGCATATAAAATTCTGATTCTGATTCCTACATATAAATTTCATACCTAAAACTATCCTTAAGATACACATTTCTCCGCATCACACTTTGATTACCTATATTTGTTTTTTTTTTTTTTTAAACATTACCCCACACTAGGAATTTCTTCCTGTATCGTGGGTGCGTTTACAAACATATAAAATCACATACACAAACACCCAGAGCCGGAACAACTATCTGTAGGTCATACAAATTTTTGTTCCGTGCGGGAATCGAACCCGCGACACGCAGCGCAGCAGTCAATTGCTCAACCACTGCGCCAACCGTGCGCCCAAAAACTATTATTATATATATATATATTACTATATTAAAATTTGAAATATTATAGGGCTAAGTGTTTATTCGGAGTAAAATCAATAGACAGCAGAAAAGTATTGTTTGCTATATAAGGTTCTTCGTCAACATCATCATCATTTCAGTCTAAAAACGTCCACTGCTGAACATAGCCCTCAAGTGCTGCCACATCGATGACTCCTGTGCGTCTCGCATTAATTCTCATTAATTAGAAAATTAACTAAGATGATCCTACCGTGAACCATATCGTTTATGGTGTATAATAAAATGTTGTAACAAAACTAATTTATTATTAATCCCAAGGAACACAAACGTGATCCCAACTCAACACTTGAACGATATATTATTTTTTCCATACGTTCCCGGGTTCAAGCCCCGTGTGGGTCACGCTACGAGCGCCGGCTGCAGCCCACGTGACTCCCACCCATATTGAAAGCTGCCAATATTCGGGCCATTATAACGAGGGTTTTTTTTTCTTCGACGAATATTATGGTGTCGGAAACTTCAGTAATACATTACACGTTAAAGGAAATATTATTTTATGTGATATTCATTTCGTGTTTATTTTTTTCTGTGTGGAGGTTTATTTTGTGCGTTTGATGTCGGTTGTCTTGGCAACCTTAACAAGCGACGTACACGTGTGATAAAGAAGCTTGTATTGTACCTGTCCTCTGGTACTCCGACCTTATCTGATATGTTATGAATTCGGAGCATTTACAAACTTTGAGCTCTCTTCAAAGTTACTTGGAAGGTGAATGCGAACAAACCACGCAATTATGTATTATGTAAACAACTATATACATGGAAATGTGAAATGTGGTTGTACTATGTGTAGATGAATCTTTGCTCAACCCTTCAGTGCATTCAGGCGTGATATTATATTGTGAATTAAAGTACTTAAAGTTTCATAACTCATCATCTGCCTAGCCTTATTCCAACTATATTGGGGTCGGCTTCCAGTCTAATCGGATTTAGCTGAGAACCAGTGTTTAACATGAAGCGACTGCCTATCTGACCTCCACAATCCTGTAACTGGATAACACGATACCTCTCAGCTAGGCTGGTGTCAGATCTCACCCTTCTGACTACCCGTAACGACTGTCAAAGATCTTTAAATGACAGCCTGGCTTAACGGACTTTTCGAAGCAAGGAAGAAACTCGCTATGTGAAGATGGTCACCCATCCACGGACCGACCTCGGCAAGCGTTGCTTACCTTTGAGGATCGACCCGTGTGACTGTTATTATTTAGCCACGATTTGTTACATGCCTTCGATTTTTTGGTTCTAGGACATCTCGGTTTCCTCACGATATTTTCCTTCACCGTTTTGACAGCAGTGGTGATGAAATAATTTACATAATGTTAAGCGCCTGCCTGGATTCGAATCCACGACGTACAACTTGTAAGTCATGGCCGTTACCACTGGACCACCACTGCTCTCCAAAAGTTTAATAAGTACGAAATAATCCTGAAATTTGGATTTTCACCCTGTTAATCACCCTCTATTACTTATAACATAGGATGAAACACAGCTGGCGAAATGTGGGCGTAGGTACGCCCACATTTCGCCAGCTGTGTTTAGTTTACTAAACACCATCGATAAATCCAGGCTTGACATCATTCTTGAACAGGTGCCACATTAACTCATCATCATCATTGCAGCCGAAAGACGCACGCCAGACGTACCGCTTATAGGCCTTTCCCCAAATCTATCGGCACTGGTATGGTCGACCATCCGTACTGTGAGCAACTACAAATGAAAGAATACTGTAAAGCAGTTTAACTCGTAATCAGTCTTTTAATATGCCCACTGCTGGGATACAGGCCTCCTCTCTATGAGAGGGAATCCACCACGAAGGGCTAGTGCGGGTTGGTTTTCGAATATTTGGTTCTAGGACATGCCAGTTTCTTCACATTGTTTTCCTTCACCGTTTTGAGAGTAGTGGTGATGAAATAATTTACACAAAGTAAAGTGCCTGCCTGGGTTCAAACCCACGACCTACAACTTATAAGTCACGACCGTTACCACTGGGCAGAGCAGTGGTGCTCTTCGTTTAAGTTTCAGTTTTAACTCATTCTAGCGTTATAAGCCAATTATCCATTCAGTTATGGCGTCGGCCATTCTTGCTGGTCACGTCATTGCAAAATTTCTTGGAAATCTAGCAATTTTTATGAAAGTCCACCTTCCTGGACTGTTTTCTTTGCCCCCGAGTTCTAATTAAAGTTATAGCGAGCACTCTGAATTCTTGTTGTGGTACAAAGAGAAAAATGTTGGCGATTGCTAGTTACCTAGTTACTATGTGGCTCATTTTCATTTAGCGTTCCCACGCGAAAAGGACTAAAAAATTCTACCAGTGACGCGGACGTAACCAACACAGAACACTAGATTCGTACCCGTGACAGTTGATCTGAGCGTAACTTTCGACTGATAATGGCATAGTCAAAATTTTCACGTTCTGTCAGTTTCTATGAGCAAAATGGTGACACTCACAATGACGTTTAGTTTGTATGGCAAGTATTGACAATGGCGTTTTTAGCAACGACCGCTCCGAGCTCTGTGTTAACCAAGACGTGACTTATGATTTAGAGGTTGCTCTATTTGGCGCAATAACATCACACACATCTAATAACACCATGTTTTTGCTGTGAAAATTACTATACTTCATAAAAGATAGCTTGTCAGGTTAACAATAACGTCAATATACGTCAGTTTGACATATGTCACAGAGATCTAAAAATGGTGAGATGGTGGTCAAGCGCGAACCTATATCAAATAAAAAAAAATAAAAAAAAAGATCTAGCTATCTTATACGAAGTATAGCTACACTCAATGTGTCAGTTCTCACTGACAATTTTAAAGCAATTTTAAATGTGACGTACATACTGATCGCAATATTTCTCAAACTACCCGAGAATAAAAACAGCTTATTAATATTAAACGCTACTTGCAATTCGTCTATTTCGCTGTTTTTTTTATCTTTTTTTATTAACGAGGGTTTGATCACATAGTGAACATGTCACCCTCATAGGAAACCAATGTTACATGCAAAACTTAATATCTACGCTTAATCCCTTAATTAGCTAGCTTATATAATATTCTAGTGGCTTCGGATGCTGGAAAAGCTAAAATGATATTACACTCTCCAAATTGACAAATATTCATATTAAATTGATCTCGATAAAATATATTTCCTCGCCGTTCCGGACACACTCCACCATTATATGAAAAACATCCTCGACCACATGGCATGCCGTGCAGTTCGGGGATGTAACTTTGCTCATCAATGCAGCAAAACTATTCAATGGGATGTGTCCGGAACTTTTCACGATTTCTTGTCTACTCATATCGGCGTTATCAAACCAAGGATAGTTCTGAATAGTTGGCTGCATCGTCCGATACCAAATACCTTTTGTTAATGACTTCTCGTCAAAGTATTCTTTCCAGATTTCGTAACATTTCAATCTAACTACACTTAAGGTATCTGTCCAATAAGGTTTATACGTCACCGGAACACCCTCTAAGCACGCTTCTTTAGCAAAATTATCAGCTTCTTCGTTTTTTTCAACACCAATATGGGAGGGCACCGCTCTTGGTATAATGGTTCACACTAAATTATTATACAATTATATATCGCTTATGACACACTAACATATATATATATTTACCTGAATATTTAACACCGTAAAAACTGATTCACATCCGTACACTTCAACGTAAGGTTAAATTGAAAACCAGTGTCAGGCATCCTACTTGTCTGGCATTTTGCTGAACTGGACCTTTTTGGCGCAGCCGCAGGGCACACTATTTATTTAATTGTTTTAAAATTAAGTTCCCTTTGATTTATACCTACATTGTGTGTATCTTTGTGTGTCAAATAAACTAGTTTTATTTCTTCTTTGTTTTCTTTACAATTTTTTTCTTGCTTTAGTAAAAGGAAGAAGGAGATCTTGGTTCAGCTGTGGAACATTCACGGCTAATCAGGAGTCTAGTTTTTACCAAACTTCTATAATTATTGCAACATTTATTCACAGTTACTACTACTGCCCCACTTTTCCCACCCGCTATATCTCACCACTCAGCCCAACCTCTTATTCCAAGCTTTTATTTGGCAGTCAGAATGATAAATGGTGTTTCATTAGTGGAGACCGACGCAAAGCAGGTACCGGTTCGAAATCTCCCTCGTTTTTATATCGGGAATATATATCGCAGCACTAAAGAACCGGGGCCCTGTTTAGTGAAGGAAATAGGTGGTAAAATGTCCCGGCGTGTTGTATGGACTGTCTGTAGGTGGACTTGCCTTTTTCTGGGGGGTAAAATATGGGTCTTGTAATGAGGGTGCACGGCTCGGTGGGTACGGTTCTTTACCAGCCTGAAAATAGTACTCAGAGAACAGTAAATAAGTTACCCCACACACTAGGAATTTTAGTTGCCTTTACAAAAATTTAAACTCACTTACACAAGACACCCAGATCCGGAACAACTATCTTTAGGCCTTACAAATATTTGTTCTGTGTGGGAATCGAACCCGCGACACGCAGCGCAGCAGCCGATCACTCAACCACTACACCGACCATGTCGTCAAACTTGCATTATTCTAACTTCATAAACTGAGTGACTAAGGAATGGTACGGAATAGCTACTTTGCAATGTCAGCAGCGTTACCATTTTACTGACTCGCGTAAATAAAATCAATCTACCTAGTCAAAATAATCTTTGAAATGTGAATGAAGAGGCCAACGTCCCATAATTTTGTGCTAAGGAGAGTTGATTAAAAAATAATAATAAATTTTTATGATCAATTTTATTCTAGAAAATCTTAACTTTACACAAAATTCTATTGAAATCTATGCATATGGCGCCACCTTGTGAAATTTATTGCAACAATTTTTTGTTAAAATCAATCTTAAAAACGAAAAAAAGCCAGCCAAGTGCGAGTCGGACTCGCGCACAAAGGGTTCCGTACCATTATTGCAAAAAACGGTAATAAAACACTGTTGTATGGGAGCCCCTCTTAAATATTTATTTTATTCTGTTTTTAGTATTTGTTGTTATAGCGGCATCAGAAATGCATCATCTGTGAAAATGTGAAAATTTCAGCTGTCTAGCTATCACGGTTCATGAGACACAGCCTGGTGATAGACAGACAGACGGACAGTGGAGTCTTAATAATAGGGTCCCGTTTTTACCCTTTGGGTTTGGAACCCTGAAAATGGACCCCGTGGTAACATGATAATTCTTGACAAGACTGGTGTAAGATTTCCCGACTTCTGACTACCCGTAACGACTGACAAAGATCTACAAGTGACAGCCGGGACCAAAAGTGTAACGTGCTTTCCGAAGCACGGAGGAATCTCTAACATGGTAACCCATTCACGCACCGACCTCGGCAAGGGTTCAAATTGAGATTCAGACATATTTATTTGCATAAATTTGTATACATACAACAAATAATAATAATAAGTGCATGCAGAATTACAAAAAAAAGGTTCAAACATGTTTGCCGCATACTATGGCGTGCAAATCTTATGAATGATTAAAAATAATTAATGAAACGAATCTAAAGGAAATTATTACAAATGTTAACAAAATCAAAGTAAAACAGTGAAGATAATTGGGTACAATTAGAAATATCAAGCAAATGTCAAATAACAATATTTTTTTGTCAAATTTATGAAAAATATCAATTAGCGTCAAATAAATAAAAGTAGGTATGTTATCCATCAATCCATATAAAATGCCAAAATATAAAAGTATATAAAAATAATGCATTTCTAATCAGTGTAATTTTTTTTTAAAACAAATGTCAAAATAATAAATATATAAATAATGTATGTCAAATCTATGTTAAAATTAAATCAAAACAAATGTTAAAATATTTTTTTTTAGAAATATAAAGTACGCCAAATTCGTTTAAAAAGGATGCTTTCTGATCATCGTTATCGTAAAAAAAGGTTGCTTTGATGATACTAAAATTACAATTATAAATATGAATACAGACGACTGTAAACAACCCCTAAGGATTTGTAGTAATATTCAACTGTACACACAAAGTAGTTACAAAGTAGAACATAAGTTCAAAAGTTAGCACTAAGATTCAATATTTCTAAGATTTTCAACTTACAAAGTTAACAAAACGAAGGCTTATCACGGAGTCCTTTTACTTTGAAGTTGTACGTTATGAAATAAAAATGAAAAAAGTACAACATTTTCAATAAATAGCCTTTAAGTAGTTTTTATCAGAAATGTGAGAGAATTTCATAATGTTGCTCTTAACAAGCTTGTGGCGTGGCTTTACTCAAAGAGCTTGGGGATCAACTACTTGTTTTACTTTTTGCACAGAGTGGAGTATAAAATTTTATTGAATATAACTTGGTATCTTGATCTAGTATACGATTTTATTTTATAAATGTTACTTAAAGTTAAGACCAGCTTAAGCGTGAATTGAAAACTAGACTTCTATAGTTGAATTTAAATAAAAATAATGGTACATGGCCTAAGTATATAGTCGGAGTGAGGTTTATCTATGTGCAGCCCAATTTAGTGACGTAAGTACGGTACCAAAGATTTGTTTTTGCTGTAGATCATCAGTTTAATTGCACAAACATTGGATTCCCATACTGTTAAGGGATTTTTATTCGCATCCCGGCCGCAAATTATTGTCAAAAACAGGTCTAATCTTAATATATATATTTCTTGTGTGCGTGTGTATGTGACTGAACTCCTCCTAAACGACTGGACCGATTTTGATGAAATTTTTTGTGTGTGTTCGTGGAGATTCGAGAATGGTTTAGATTTACAAAAAAAAAAAAAAGGGTAGGGTTAGGGTAGGGTAGGTAGGGTAGGGTAGGTAGGGTAGGGTAGGTAGGGTAGGGTAGGTAGGGTAGGGTAGGTAGGGTAGGGTAGGTAGGGTAGGTAGGGTAGGGTAGGTAGGGTAGGGTAGGTAGGGTAGGGTAGGTAGGGTAGGGTAGGTAGGGTAGGGTAGGTAGGGTAGGGTAGGTAGGGTAGGGTAGGTAGGGTAGGGTAGGTAGGGTAGGGTAGGTAGGGTAGGGTAGGTAGGGTAGGGTAGGTAGGGTAGGGTAGGTAGGGTAGGGTAGGTAGGGTAGGGTAGGTAGGGTAGGGTAGGTAGGGTAGGGTAGGTAGGGTAGGGTAGGTAGGGTAGGGTAGGTAGGGTAGGGTAGGTAGGGTAGGGTAGGTAGGGTAGGGTAGGTAGGGTAGGGTAGGTAGGGTAGGGTAGGTAGGGTAGGGTAGGTAGGGTAGGGTAGGTAGGGTAGGGTAGGTAGGGTAGGGTAGGTAGGGTAGGGTAGGTAGGGTAGGGTAGGTAGGGTAGGGTAGGTAGGGTAGGGTAGGTAGGGTAGGTAGGGTAGGGTAGGTAGGGTAGGGTAGGTAGGGTAGGGTAGGTAGGGTAGGGTAGGTAGGGTAGGGTAGGTAGGGTAGGGTAGGTAGGGTAGGGTAGGTAGGGTAGGGTAGGTAGGGTAGGGTAGGTAGGGTAGGGTGAGTAGGGTAGGTAGGGTAGGTAGGGTAGGGTAGGTAGGGTAGGGTAGGTAGGGTAGGGTAGGTAGGGTAGGGTAGGTAGGGTAGGGTAGGTAGGGTAGGGTAGGTAGGGTAGGGTAGGTAGGGTAGGGTAGGTAGGGTAGGGTAGGTAGGGTAGGGTAGGTAGGGTAGGGTAGGTAGGGTAAGTAGGGTAGGTAGGGTAGGGTAGGGTAGGTAGGGTAGGGTAGGTAGGGTAGGGTAGGGTAGGTAGGGTAGATGCATATTAGGTGTTTTTATGGCAAAACAAAGTTTGCCGGGACAGCTAGTTTCTCCATATTATTTTGAAAAAAAATTGACATTGATTATCGCTGAGATGATATTGCCGACTTGAATCATTTTTAAATACGAGAATTGACTTACAAAATAATATACCAGTAACAATATATGACACACACTTTATCAAACTTGCCTTTTCTATACTTACAAGGCTATTATAAATTATTATAAACGAGCAGTTGCGGCTTCGCTCCCGTGGGCCACCCCACAGGACCTGTTTTCGGGATAAAAAAATAGCCTATGTTACTCAGGAATAACGTAGCTTTCTATTGGTGAAAGAATTTTTTAAATCGGTCCGGTAGTTTCGGAGCCTATTCGGTACAAACAAACAAACAAACATACAAACAAAAAAATCTTTCCTCTTTATAATATTAGTATAGATTATTTGGATGCTACATAATCTTCATTTGACACGACCTTATTATTGACTCTTTAATGTCAGTTCTGTCTGTCTTTTTACAAATAAATATTAAGAAGTCGTACAATGATAGAACACGCTTTCATGTCTCAAGATCTCATAAAATCTGCTTCTAATACGTCAAGGGCTTATTACGCTACACGGTATTCAGGGCCCTCAATACCGGGTCACTAAATCATTCCGAAGCAATAAGGTCGATATTATGAGAACCCTAACTCCCTAACATTTATTACACTACCCTTAATTAGGGTTTAGGGCCCTGAATACCGTGTAGTGTAATAAGCCCTTTATTCTGTACTCTGAAATTCCTACTTGTTTAATAAATAAATAGTATTTGGAATAGGGAAATTATTAACCCGGCGAAAAATACTGAATGGGCGACTATTTATCCGGTTTGAATACTTTTTAGGAAGCTTTTTTGAGCTGCGGTAATAATATTGTTACATTTGTAATAGATCACTAGATAGGCAACAGAGCTAGTACAAAGCGGTAGGTCAGTAGGATAGAAAAATACTCAAGAATAGAATAATACTTACGTGTAGTTGGTAATTCAGCAATAACACACAGTTTGGACTTTGAACTATTATTTATTTACCATTTCACACTAAGTTACCATCAACTCCATACAATATATCCACTTAGGTCAACAGTACAATCTTTCAAGCCCGCCCAGACTAGACTGACGAACTGACTCCACGCGCCTCGTGTCCGAACAATCCCCCTCCAATCGACAACCGTCATCCGATGTGACGACATTTGACATTCGAATATTTTCTAGGATAATCAATTTAACAACTTTTAAGTACTATTTGATGTTAAATATAAATAATTTAATTCTTAACAAATAAAAGATGTATTTATCAAAGAAAAACCTAACACTCGACCATCCTGACAACGTGTATGACCCCATACACGTATCCGGTGATAACCTAACACTCGGCCTGTTGAGTCAGTTTTCAAAATCTAAAATCAAATCTATCAAACCATTCAATGGCACTTTTGAATGTAAAAACTTCAAAGTCACAAAAAAAAATGATTCTACTGTCCATTCGCAAAAGTAGTTTGCTATGGAGAAGAATGGACAAGAAACTCCACACTTACTCTTTTTTTTTTTAAATAAAAAAACTTCTTTTAAATATTTTTTTCAATATTAATTCATTAATTATATCTGAGTACCTTATGAAGTATGATTCATCTAGAATAAAACGGCTGTTCTATGTACAGATATAAAGTATTTCAAGCAATAACAATTATATTGATTCATTTGATAAATATGAACATGGTACTCGCATATTTACAAAATCTGCATTTTATTCGCCTGTATAGAAACCCGTGACTTATTTGCATATATATCAGTTCGCGACTTGCTCGCATATAGACTTACAAAAATTAGGAAACAAATCTAATCAACTGTAACGTTTAAATTTGGCTACTTCGTTACATTATACTAGTACGTGAGTAATTTTTAAAGCATGATTCATCAAGAACAACACGGTTGTACCACGCTTAGGTACAAAGCATTAACAGTTAAACTTAATCATTTGATAAATAGGAACATGATACTCACATACTTACAACATCTGCTATTTGTTCGCTAGTTTGCAAACCCGCAACTTATTCGCATATAGACAAGCCCGTGACTTATTAGCATATTGCGATTTATTCACCTGTAAGCAAGTCCCGCGACTTATTCTAAAATTTATATGTACTGAGATGTATTCGCCTGTAGGCAAACCCGCGACTTATTCGCATATAGACAAACCCGCGACTTATTCGCATAAAGCGATTTATTCGCCTGTGGGTAAGTCCCGCGATTTATTCGCCTATAGGTAAACCCGCGACTTATTCTCAAATTTACATGTACTGTGATTTATTCGCCTGTAGGCAAACCCGCGACTTATTCGCATATAGACAAACCCGCGACTTATTCGCATAAAGCGATTTATTCGCCTGTGGGTAAGTCCCGCGATTTATTCGCCTATAGGTAAACCCGCGACTTATTCTCAAATTTACATGTACTGTGATTTATTCGCCTGTAGGCAAACCCGCGACTTATTCGCATATAAACAAACCCGCGACTTATTCGCATATTGCGATTTATTCGCCTGTAGGCAAGTCCTGCGATTTATTCGCCTATAGGTAAGCCCGCGACTTATTCGCAAATTTAATAATACTTCGATTTATACACCTGTAGGCAAACCCGCGACTTATTCGCATATAGCGATTTATTCGCCTGTAGGTAAGCCCACAACTTGTTCTCAAATTTAATAGTACTGCGATTTTATTCGCCTGAGGGCAATTCTTGCTATTTATTCGCCTATAGGCAATCCCCGCGACTTAATCACAGACATAAAAAATTTGGCAAACATACCAAATCATTTCCAACAACATTAAATTTTTACAATTTCGACCGCACTCTACTACTCTTCAAGCAAGACCTCATTCAGTTTAGGTTTAATATCGCAATTCATACTAATTCCATATATGACCACTACGGCGTTCTGCCAGCGGAGTATTAGTATTAAACCCTCCAAAGACACTAATACCGAAAAGTGATTTAAACATCGCACTTTCAGTGTTAAATGACTATCATCAAAACAAAACATATTGAGCTAAAACAGTTCTACAAATATTACCCATGACATACTGGGATTGACTGAAGTCCATCTACTAAAAGAAGCTATTATCGAAGACTATGATTATACGTATTACATAGGAAAACCAAAAATATCCCCTTAGTAAAGACAAAAGACAAGTAAAACATTTCAACTTTTATCGAAATATCAGAAAGAATTTGTGTTCCACAAATAGTTCTAGAAAACCTGCCTTCCGCAATTATACAGTCTTATGCAACCTCCGAAACCTCGTCGCTAATTAAACTTTTATGAAAACTTGGAAATACTCATTACTTTACAAGTACCTTCATAATAGTACATTGTGATACAAGGGTGGAAAAGAGGCTATTACAAACGATCTGTCACCAACAAGCCCGAGCCGAAGGCGAGGATTTTCAATGACACGAGTCCGCAACAACCCACACACCCATGCACCACACGACGTTTTTCAATACAATTGTGGGAAATAATTAAAACAAATCACAGAATTACATTTGTTTCTTCCACAAAATAAAATTATCGTAAGTCGCCATATATCTTTATCGAGATTTTGGGGGCAAAACTTCATCCTGCGCTATTTTGCCACATAAAATATCGGGTGGGGTTAATTCCATTTCATCATTTGTACTTGAACTCATATAAACAAAATAAAATAATCCATTTATCATACAAAAATTAAAATTTTCAGAAATGGCGCGTTTTTGCAACATGACGTATATATATTTTTTCAATGAAAACAGTCCATACAACCTATTCGACTTTTGACAATTTCCTTTTATGTGAAAATAAAACTGGTAATTAAATATATTAAACAACCATTTGCCCAACCATTTTCCCTCTCACAGAGAGGAGGCCTGTGTCCCAGCAGTGGGAACATTAATAGGCTGATGATGTGTGATGTGAAACAACCATTTAAAAGACTTTTGAGAATTCAATGCTAAGATGTACGGACTCATTCATTTTTCCTCGTATAAAATCTATCCAATTTTATTATATGTATGAAAACTCCTTGCTACTAAACTTTTTTAAATTGACTTATACATTTAAAACTCAACTGCAAAAATAATGATCGAGCTCGTAAAAAAAAACCACAACCGCGTATCAGAAAAATGCCTATGCAAAAGATTTAATCTTCGAATCATAATTATAGCCTCTGAAAGTACTCAATGTTTAACAACTGTATTGAAAAATACATTACCTCTATGGGTGATTTTAATGCACAGATCGGGGTATCGGTAACGAACATTAGCATTTAGTTGCTGGAAAATATGGTTATGGAACCACCAGCACTCGTGTAGCGAGACTCATTCAATACGCATACGAGTAAAACCTCAAAATCATAAACAAGATTTTCATATTAACACTTAATCGATCTCTCCAAAATAAACATACGAAAACAGAACCCACAATTACTTTCAAAGTACGAAGTATCGTCGTCAGTTTCGTCTGGATAAGACCACATAATGCAGAGACCTACAATCCACCAGAAATCCACAATAAGAAGCTGGCGCACTTCTATGATACGCCATTAACAATGAAAACATTGAACGAGCAAAAAGCTATAAAAGGTTCCAAAAATAATCTACCAGGACTTATAGCGTCACGTGAAAAGTATGACACAAAAACCTTATGCATATTACCATAAAAATCATGCACTCTATACTGGAATAATATAGAATTTATCAGGAAAACCGCACAGTTAATGACAAAATAAGCCAATACTTTACAAAAACGATAAAGAAAACTTCATAAAACACAAACACAGAAATAAGGAGGTGCTCCCCATAGAACAACCACTATACGTACAAATATATCTATAAAAAAATTACAAAAAATGTATGAGATTATCATGTGCTATTGTAGTATCACAAAATTGATCCCCACACTTTAGTATAGTCACCGCTGACATCGAATGACCCTCTGTATAGCACCTGTAAAGAAATATATCCATCTCTAATACACTACCAAATGTGAATCCTGAATGGAGTTCATAAATATAGCTACGGTTAATTATGCCAAACTATATAACCAACCAGATTCATTACAGCAAACTGGTATGATTAACCAAAACGGGGAATAAATACTCCCCTGTACGTGAAAGGGTTTCAACAATCAATGAAGATGAAACCAGAGAAGGGCTATCAGATATATCAGGCAGGTTTATAAACAATTGTAGGAGAATGGGCTGTAATCCAATTATGGAAATTTGACCAAAAGCTCATCAGCCACATGATATATGCGACCGATCAAGAAAAACACTTGCTTCTTACAAGGCCCTTGTCAATTGTTAACTCGTTCAGAGTTATTGACCTAAACGGGTAACTTATATCGAGCAGCGACGGTACGGATTTTCTGGCATCCAATAGCTACGACTATACCCCGCCGAAAAGAGCCTCTCAAGAAGAATCTTTACCACAAAACCAATATTGCCAATTATAAGTCGGTTCAGCGTTAGTGACCCAAACAGGCGACTCATTAGACATCAAAACAAAGACTTGTGCTCGATGTCCAACTGCCATAAGATACAAAACAGAAATAACTTTTCAAAAGAACACTCGATATTAAACTGCCTTTTGCTAATTCAAAAATATTCAGATTCAATGACCTAAATAGGCAAGCAATTGGGCCCCAAGATTACTACCTTTTTCTTTTGGCACCTAACAGCCACAAGACACATGCCACCGAGAAAAGTCCACTCAAGAAGCCCTGTTACAAGACAACTATCGTCAATAGTTAGTCCGTTTAGAGTTTACACCAAACTCAAAGGTTTTTAATTAAGGGTCACTACATTTACAGAAACACGGCTAGCAATTATGTCCAAACCCAAAAAAACAAAATTCCAAGTAAGTCAATAGACGACATACCAGAATTTAAATGATATCTACTTAATGGATCACATTTAGAACTCTGTAGCTCCTCACGTGTCAACTATCCAGAAAAGTCATTGTAATAAGAAATATTCAAACTGAAAAGATTCATCCGACACATCCCAGCGCTACTGGGGCGAAGGACAGGCTTAACGTTTGGTCTAATGGAGCAGACTCTTAAAACATTGTTCCTAAATCGCCATATTAGAGTCCAATATTTTAAAGTGGACGCTTATGGATTTATAAAACAATGATTGAAATGCACAGTACTTATGAAAGTAATTAGTTGACAAAATACCAGAATTCAAATGACTCACATTTAAAGCTCTCTAGCTCCTCATGTACCCATATTCCATGAAATATGAAGAACCCCCCGAAGAGTTCCATCTAACGACACATATCATATCGCTACTGGAATGCGACAAAATTGTCTATTGCCCTTTGCAAGGACTGTACTATTAAGACCCATCATGCTTCTATGGAGCAAAATATCAAAAGGAAAAGTTGTGCCGATTTCAGTAATCATCCTGTTGTACAAAAGCTAATCCAATGGATATTGGGAATTATCAATAAAGAAGCCATATCAGCAAAATCTCATCAAAAATTAAGTTACGACTAAATAATCACCACATGTCATCCACTAGGTAAATGACATCCCTCTCAAGTTTGTAGAGAAGTATACCCATCTAAGCAAAAGGTTCTCCCTCAGCAAAGCCATAAATATGGAATAGGTCTATAGAAAATTTGAGTAGTAGAGTCGGTAAAAGATTAACGATCACTTAGCTATGAACATCCAGGCTGCTGCTGTAGTAGCTTCTTGTTGTGATGTCCTGGACTGCTGCGCCTTGGGCTGCGACATCCTGGACTGATATGCCTTGGGCTTCGACGTCCTGAACTGCGTCACCTTGGGCTGTGGCGTCCTGGACTGGTGCGCCTTGGGCTGGCGCCTCACGAGGCATGATGTACATAAAACAAATAGAAAAGGTTTATGAATAACTAAAGTACACAAAATATATTTGAAAATGTATGCAGGGTATTTTGAAAATATCTCTGAAACGGTGAGTCTGAGCAAAAAAATAACCAAATTTTCAAAACCCTTTAAGAAACCCCGCTTAAGGGACAAGATACTTAGTCACAATTTTTTTTTTGGTTTTTTTTTTTTGTTTTTTTTTTTTGTTCTACCCTCATATTTTTAAAATACATTAAATATAGTTTTAATAAGACATTTAATAAAATCGCAATCAAAAGCACTTGATTTCGTAATGGGCGCGTACATCCCACTTCTGAAATGTAATAGATCACTAGATAGGCAACAGAGCTAGTACAAAGCGGTAGGTCAGTAGGATAGAAAAATACTCAAGAATAGAATAATACTTACGTGTAGTTGGTAATTCAGCAATAACACACAGTTTGGACTTTGAACTATTATTTATTTACCATTTCACACTAAGTTACCATCAACTCCATACAATATATCCACTTAGGTCAACAGTACAATCTTTCAAGCCCGCCCAGACTAGACTGACGAACTGACTCCACGCGCCTCGTGTCCGAACAATCCCCCTCCAATCGACAACCGTCATCCGATGTGACGACATTTGACATTCGAATATTTTCTAGGATAATCAATTTAACAACTTTTAAGTACTATTTGATGTTAAATATAAATAATTTAATTCTTAACAAATAAAAGATGTATTTATCAAAGAAAAACCTAACACATTCTTTAATTGTATTAGGGGTTCTATTTTTCCTATTTTAGCATATTATTCTTTTGAAATTAGCTGAACAACCATCGAGGCGACATCGTTGTGCAGCGCGGGAGTCCGGGATTCCGAGAGTCCGGGAGGATGGATTCGTGTTTTCAACGAGTTAGTAATTTCAACGTACTTAGTTAGTAACGTACTTAGAAAATCCCGACACGGTTAGGTTAGGATCGAAGGGAATGACGGGAGCTGAAGTGAGCGAGCAAAGCGAGTGAACTTAGCTCCCGTCATCTCCTTTATGTTTTAAACATTTGTATTCGCCCACTGCATGTTGTCGCCCACTTAGTATTTCAATAAGCCATATTTAGTATTTTTTACACCTTTAATTTGAATTTATTTTCGCTCGTTTAAATACTATCCTTTGAAATATTCTCTTTTGTTTTATTTTATTTCAGGGAGAGTAGGTACACTATGCAAGAACAGATTGACTAATCAGCTAGATCTGTAGTGAGTGTGACTTCATCAGAGATGATCTGCTGTTTACCTTTAATAATCATCGCTACTAGAGATTCTTCTACCTTTGGTCTAACCTTTTCCCGACTTTGTTGGAGTTCTATCGTCACTCGTGGAGGTTCATCTACATGATCATCTGCCTTGCTTATTCGCAAATATGTTTGAGGTTGGCTTTCAGTATCACCGGATGCAACTGTGTTGTGGAGTAACTAGTAGGTACTGGGTAATATAATGAGTCTATTGTCTATCCAGTTCGTCAGACTTTCGAGTTAAGTTATTTTATTTTAAGATAACTGATTTGTTTTTAACTATTTCACTTTTCTTTGACAAACGTTTAATGTCAATTTTGTTTATGACAAGTATTCATCGGTTGGTGTTGGTTTTTTGTAACCAATGTCTGATTTAGCTAACAAGTAGTCACTTCATATTTAGAGCACCAAGCAGTTTACTATTCCTGTTCGTATATTTGAAGGAAATGAAAGAACCAGAACGAACAAAAGTAAACGTTAAACGATTTGGGAATACTTTCATTGTGCGTACAGCTATGAAGTGAAATGCTCTGCCGGAGTCTGTGTTTCCTGATACCTAAAATCAAGGGGTCTTTAATTCAAGAGTGAATAGGTTACTTCTAGACATGCGTGCTCCATCGTCGACCACATCATCACTTACCATCTGGTGAGATAGTTGTCAAACTCAATCAATACATTAAAAACCAGCTAAGTGCGTGTCGGACTTCGGACATTTAGGGTTCCATACTAATTTATCAATATATTGGAATATGTTAGTAAAATATACATAATAATAAACATTATTACCAAATATCAAAGTTCACAGGTCAATGGGAAGTTAAAAAATTCTTCTGAACAAAATCTGTGACAGTTGACGGACAGACGGACAGACAGACGGACACGTGAGTGTCAGCAAAAAGGTTCCGTTTGGACCCTTCGGTAATGGAACCTTAAAAAGAGGTTACCCTTATAAATTTCTAAGTACCGAACTTGCATTCATATGACTATCTTAGATATCTTAGACCTTCTTTGAGCTTATCGAGGGTAATTTTGCTCAACTAAATCCTGGAGTCCGACATTTTCCCAAAGATATATAATAGAGTTAACGACAGACCAGCAATAAAAAAATCAAATAAATACAGCAATACAAGTCGAAGCAACATTACAGTAGACAAATGAGAAATGACTAAACAATAGTGACCGTATAAAAATAAATGACTGGCTCTTCCCAAGAATAAGTTCTCTGAGTTCATCGGAAGATCTTTAGAATGAGTTCTCTACAAGTACGAGCTGCAAAACAATTTAGTAGTAATTAATTAAGATTGTTTGATTTTATTTACAGACCTTTGGTTAGAATTAAAATAATTGTGGAATTCACTGAAAGAGTCCTGAGGGTCTAGACATGGGATATTCTATCATCAAAAGCGTCATCATAGCGAATGGAAAAAACCAGCCAAGTGGGTTCACACATTTTGGGTTCCGTACCAAAGAAATATCTAATTTATCAATATATCGGCATTTGTTAGTAAAATATTAAACATGATCAACAAATTTCAAGTTCATCGGTCTATGGAAGTTAATAAATTCTTCGGAACAAAATTGTGTGACAGACGAATGATAGACGGTCACGTGAGTGACAGCAATAGTGCTCCGTATGGACCCTTTGGATACGGAACCCTAAAAGTAAAAATGTATGCTAATTCCAAGTGCTATCAAAATGTTAAATAATGTGTGTGACCAATTCCTTAAATTTTGGCATTCCGACCATGATTGATGGAATGACAATGACTAGAGCTTCTGTATAAATAAACACAAATATCAGTAGTAATATTTCACTACAAAATGTTACATATATCGTCAAAAAAATCTTTTTGACGAAATATGATTGAATTAGAAACAATAATGTCACCACGATTTCTCAACATTTCTAATGAAACAACCGTACGTCACCCAAATCAAATCAATTCAAACTTGACACAACAAACAACACTTCCTGGAACCAGATTCAAATCCCATCCCTTTCAAATACACAATTTAATAGTTACCAAACTAAATCCTGTCCAACAGAAAATGCAAATAAAGCTAAACTTATTTGCTGCCAGTACGCCCGTATCCGCAGAGGGGTAAAGGGGGGTGAGGGCTAAAGAAAAGTGGTGGAGGGAGGGCGCTGATATCCGGCAAGGCGACGCGGCGACGCCTTTCTCTTCATAACTTTTACTGTCAACTCAATTACTGTATTAGGAGTGCGAAGATGCCGCCTTGCCACCTCCAAGAGATATAAAAATATATCCTACCCGCGGATTTGTGGGAGTCGTTTAAACTTGACATAATTCGTGCAGGTATTGTTTTTGATGGGTGGGTGTTTGAAAGAAAACAGCCGGTCAATTCTGTGTAAATCTCACTGTCATTAGGTGAAGGTCAATTGAGCTCTCATTCAAGTCATTCAATAGAATAGTAGGTATTGATGGCTTCAATCTTTTGTTCAAGTTCTCGTCACATTCATTTTCATCAAAAACTTGCCATAGCAGTGTTCGTTCTTTTGTGGTTGCAATTATAATGTATGAGGAATTGATGTTAACTAATGTATTAGACATAATCATCCTCATGCCCTTATCTTTCGAAAGATTCTTTTTTCTTCTTAGTCGGGCACTATTGACGGAGTTGTCGTGTTCATAGACGGGTCCTGATGCATTATGGCTCTTGTCATGCGTCTCGATTCGGTTGTATTGGACGCACTGTGGGAACAGTCGGTCATCATCAGATCTGCAATATAGAATATATTTATAACCAGCGGACGCCTCGCGGTTTCACCCGCGTAGATCCCGTTCCCGTGGCAATACAGGGAGAAAAAGTCACCCGGGGATGTGTAGTTACCCAACGGTGAAAGAATTTTTGAAATCGGTCCATTAGTTTTTAAGTTTATTCGTTACATACAAAAATACAAATCTTGTTCTTCTTTATATTAGTATAAAGGTATAGATAGAAGTATAGATTAATTTAGAAAAAGACATGATATAAGTTTTCACGACGCTACTACCATATCAGTCATGTGTCTATGGAACAAAAAGCCTATTTTTTCCTAGTCCAGCCTAGTTTCAAGCCTTCTAGATCCTTGGATTGGATGGAAGATTTTTGGAGCCTAACTTTTACATAAAAAGTTAAAACACATATCATACAAACATAATTATTCTAAATACCATAATTTTCACACAACCAGACATTTTAATACGAAATAAACAAAATGTAGATTTCCCAACAAGGTATGGCCGCAACTACACCGCATAATTTCGCCCGAGGGACGAATAGACCGCCACAGAACTGTGTGCGCGGTTACGGTGTGACTGCGTCTGTAATAATGTACCTACAAAGTTATGTTTATAGGCTATTATTATAAGTGAAGTTTGATTGTTCAAATGTAGTTGTTATGTTCGTTATAATGTTTAAAAGATTGATATAGTGCGCGGCACGTAAGTTGACCCAAACTGTATTATAGTTTTATTGAAATTAAACAATTTAAACCAAAATAAATCCCTTTTATACGACCTAACCGTTGACAATATACAAACGATGAACTTTAGTTCGTATGAAAGGGATTCATTTCGGTTTAAATCGTTTAATTTCAATAAAACGTAAGTATATTTTGGGTCAACTTACGTACCACGCACTATAAATATGTGTCGATTCTGTTTTTAAGTACTATTAAGAACTAGGAAAAACCGGTCGAGTGCGAGTCGGACTTGCGCACGAAGAGTTCTGTACCATTATCACAAAAAACGGCAAAAAATAATCGTTTGTTGTATGGGAGATATTTTATTCTGTTTTTAGTATATGTCGTTATAGAGGCAACAGAAATACATCATTTTTTAAATTTCAACTGTCTAGCTATCACGGCTCATGAGATACAGCCTGGTGACAGATAAACAGACATACAGACGTACATACAGACAGACAGATGGACAGTGGAGTCTTAGTAATAGGGTCCGTTTTTACCATTAGGTACGGAACCCATAAAAAAGTGAAATGGGAGTGTACTTCAGTCTAGCCCTTTGCATAAATGTATGTAGTACTATGAAACTAAAAAAATATCAAATAGATATTTCATCGAGTAAATGCGGGGCCTTATTTAAAACCTACAGGCAACAGAGTAAAATACTACTATATTATAAGTTTCTTTCATAATTTTTCTTCTTTAATAAACAGTATCTGAAGCAAAAAATTGATAATTATGTCAATTTGTGATAAATAAATCGATTATCTGACAGTTACATAAAATAGCACCCAGGTTAAAAATAATGAATAAAACTTGGATCACAAAAATTGTAATCTAGACTATATTGCGTCCAGCCTATAATTTTAAATTTGACATAAGCCCGCCTATGATTTTCCATAATTACTAACAGGCAACCAATCAATCTGCCTAGCCTTTTCCCAATTATGTTGGGGTCGGCTTCCATACTTACCGGATTAAGCTGAGTACCAGTATTTAACATGGAGCGACTGCTTATCTGTCCTCCACAACCCAGTAACTGGGTAACACGATACCCCTTGGCAAGACTGGTGTCAGATCTTAAGCTTCTGACTACCCGTAACGACTGTCAAAGATCTCCAAATGACAGCCGGGACCAACGGCTTAACGTACTTTCCGAGGCACGGAGGAATCTCGCTATTTTGAAATGGTCACCCATCCACGGACCGACCTCGTCAAGCGTTGCTTAACCTTGAAGATCGACCCATGCGGCTGTTATTATTTAGCCACGAATGACCATAGACAATAAAATACAATACTCCATGGATGCATACAATAGTGAAGCGAAGCGCTCTTTAGCCTCTTTTATACAAAATGTAACAGTTCATTTTAATACCTAAAACATAGTCATTTAAACACCTGGTATGTTTATAAAAATATACAAAATATTGATCAAAAATAATGTGCAAATCGATTAAAATTTCTTTGAAAATAAAGTAGATTATAGCAAAAAACCGAATCGGTACCACATTAAGTCGCCACTATACTTTATAAAAGATAGCTTGATCTCTACGACAGCTGTCAGTATCAATACAGTAACAATAGCTACAAACTGTTTTGTATGTAATGCTGTTGGGTGTACCTTATAATAAATAAATAAATAGCGCTTGGCAGGCTAACAATAACGTATACGTCAGTTTGACATATGTCGCAGACATCAAACTATCTTTTATGAAGTACATTTGATTGGTTTTTGAGCTGTCAAAAGTAAAATTACAGGCTGGACGTAGTTTAGTGGTAATAAAACTAGCCAGTGTTATATTTTTCATATATTACTTTAGTCATTTCGAATTAAAAATTATAATCATTATGAGTGGCCGAGAGTAAGTATCGGTAAAAATTATCCGATCCGATTACCTCTTTAATAATAATCTCATTTTATTTTTGTTCCAACAACCTCATCGTAATGTAAATATCTGTATCACAGACTAATTATCAAACGCTGAAACCGCAATGCCAGTTAAAACTATAACAATGGAGTGACAAAGTGAATAATTAACAACACTCTCAAGTAAAATTAAATTTAATATAAACCGCCCTTACCATGACTTTCGCAAACGATGCTCTTGAATTATTTATTTATACGAAAAAGTTTTTATTATGCCTTCTCCGTCATGGGAGTAAGTTAAAAGAATTTACGATTTAAAAAGATATTATTTTTACCTGACTACCGAAGGAGGGTAGTGTGTTTATCAGTCTATGTATGTATGTTTGTTCCTATGTGGCGTTCTAGAGACCAAACGCGTTGGCCGATTTTGATGATTATTACGTCAATCGATTCGTCTTAACCCTGCGAGTGTCACTGGCTACATTAAAATTAAAAAAAATCCATTCCCATCGTGTGGGATATCAAAAGAAAGGGTTTTAAGAGGTGATTTCAAAAATATAAAACACTTAAAAGTTGAAAACAAAAAAAAATAATTAAAAATATCTGGTTTTGGTCAGCCAGCTCGCGAATATGTATCCTCCGACTGCACAGCATGATTTTCCTCTTGTTTACGTCTTTTTAGTTCGCTTTTTAAGCAGTCGGGTTTTTTAATTAACTTTTTTCTTCGTTATATCGATGATTCTAAATGAAATGTTTATGTTGAGATCAGAATCAGCCACGTCGACAGAGTTAGCATTTGCCTCGTAAAAGTCTTATGGTGCAGGTGTTGTTGGACAGAAAGCACGACAAGAGATGAGGCAATGTTTGGAACGTACCTCCGCAAAAAAATTTTTTTAAGCAAGGATACACTCGAAGTTCGTCCTACAAGGTAAAAAGTTGATATAAAAATTAATTAACCTCAAAATTAGAAAAGTATTCATTACGTATCTACAAATTAGTTTTTAACGAAGTTTAGTTTAAAACGAACCAACCGACAAATCAGGCGATGTACTTACTATGCACATTCACGGTCACGTGCATGTTCTTCTCCGTAGAGACCCACTGACGCTTGCGAATGTGCAACTAGATTTATATTTTATTTGACAATTCAAAAGTATTCATATGTATGGTTTAGTTGAATAAAAAACATTTAGTTTTTTTATGTTTTATTGAAGAACAACAAACAGCAACAGGGAAGAACATAATAACAATTTTGGTGTTTTACTTTTCGTAGGAAGGAAATGCTTACTCACTTTCGTTCAAGAACTCCCAAACTTCATACTTCTAGACAGGTATATGTATAAAATGTGTCTCAGTGAATAAATGAATTTAAAAGTTTATTTAGTAGACAGCTTCAACTGCAGTAGGCGATAATAATAGAAAAGCTTATGAGTTGAAAAACTTGTTCGGTAGTGGTAACAACAAAATCGCTGCCGCCTATAACTCAAACCAAGCTCCCATTTCCAAGTTCTCGACCATTTCGAGAACCGGAGTGATAACATGATTTCTTATTGAGGACTGCGTAATGTATGTAATGTGTTTTTCTATTCGTTCGTCGCCATTTTGTCTGTGGACGTTAATAAATTTATTATTATTGAATACTCACCATGCTTTATAGTTTTCCAGTCTAGTTATTTTTGATGGTAGATCTTTTACGTTTGAGTTATCACGGGGCTTAAAGTCACGCAAAGGGCATTAAAGAGAGTTATGCTCAGAGTTGCCTAGTGTGATCGAAGCACAAAAAAAGATATACGCAAAACGAGGGTTACCGACATAGCCCGAAGAATTACTAAACTTAAGTGGCAGTGGGCACATTGCTTGCAGAACTGATGGTCGATGGTGTTAAGTTCTGAAGTGGCGACCGCTTACTGGAAGACATAGCGTTGAAAGACGGGAGATCTAGGTGAACCGATGACCTGGTTAAGAGGAAATACGGTCGCAAACATCAGACTTAATATCCTAAGTAAAAAGTCGTAACTCGAGGTTTGGGTCTCGTATGGCTCTCAAAGTCAAAGTCAAACTCAAATGTATTTATTTCAACTAGGCCATTATGCGGCACTTTTGATTGTTAAAACATTCAAAATTTAACTGTAATAAAAATTTATTCTACTGTGCATTCGGAAAAATAGCTTGTTATGGAGAAGAATGCACAAGAAACGCCATACTTACTCTTTTAAAAATATAGGCTTTTAACAATATTTACATAAGTACACATTAATAAATTCATATACGTGAGAACGATGCACCCAGTACTATTATACTAAATATAGGTATAAAGTATTACAAGCAGTAACAGGTAAATTCCTTCACTTAATAAATAGGGACATGGTTCTCACATACTTACAAATATTGCAAACATAGGTAAATTACTTAATTCAACAACAACCGAACAGTGTGCGAGTGATTTTTTTAAACAAAAGAAGAAAATAAAATTAAAATAAAGCGTTACTATAATAATTATGAATATACCGTATACAAATTAATTAGTTTAGGTTTTTTTTTTCTACACTAAAGAGTGCCCTATGGAGCAGGACCAGCATGTTTCCAAGCATTCTTATCTTGAATATAAACATCTTATTTATAATATGCTTGTTTACAAGCAGTGTGCTTTTAATTATTGTTTAAAATTTTCTTTCATTAGTTTTAATATCTCACAAGGTATTTTGTTATAGAATTTAACACAGTACCCCATGAAAGCTGATCTCGCCTATTTCTTCCTCTAATATTGTACCAATTTAAAAGATATTCCATAAACTGAAAAAGAAAGATATAAGCTATGCCCCTATTTTTTTTTTATTTGATAAAGGCTTGCGTTTGACCACCCTATGTTTCCCATTTTGATGACACATTGTCAATAGAAGGACTAGAAGCTCCATTTTTTTTCTATTTTCTACATCCAGTTAGCGGTTACTCATCGTAAATATAGTTAATAGTTTTATTGATGAAAACATTATATTATTCATTCTTTATTTAATCTACTTTCAACTTATCAACTCTAGGTTTTTCATATTTTGTACAACCAAATTCTCTTACCCATATTCACGTAAACTCAATGGCGTTGCGTACATAGGGCAGTATTCATTCACCACCGGGTATAATGGCAAGGTTTGAAAAATCCTGAATTAATATACCAGCCGTTTTACTAATGTACGCTGAATAGAATTCCGCAGTCACACCGATGCAAACTTAAAAAAAAACACGAATTTAGGAAATTACCACCAACGCAGAGTGTTTGTTTATGTCTAAAAGTCGGTACTTTATCCTTCAGTTTACTTAGTGCGAGTTTTTACTCGTGGTCGATCGCGTTGACGTAAACTCAATTGATATTGAAACTGGATAAACGCCATCTCGTGACAGTAAGGGAAAACCGCTTTTTTGTTACTAATTGACACAGGAAAAACTTTACGTTAACGGAATCGAGTACCTTAAAACGTCTGTACGACCGTCAGTATGTACACTTTCTTGTGATAAACTAACTACACTTGTGTTAAGTGTGGTTACATCACTGATTTATTTTACTTAGCCAGTGCACTAAATGATTGCGCGTATGCAAACGCTGATGTTGCTTAAATTAGACTATATTATTTCACTGTTGGGCAAAGCCTTTCGCCCATAGCCTTCCTTGTTGTTAACTTATTTAATGGGGGTTCACCTTACCACAGATAATATAATACTAGCATACAGATACCTCATACCATACAAAGAAACCGTGCCGACGTAACTAGCGTTTTTCGACTGCTTATTCTGGCAATTTATTTTTACATCGAACGCATTCGGTTCTGTTTCACGGTGATAGATAGATGGTGTTAGCAGCGACTTGCAAGTAAAAGGGTTTACTAGGTTCGTGAATATTTTTTTCTTTATATACAGTGAAGGTTTGTTTTCTAGTATTTATTTGCGTTTTTACAGTTTTTTTTTTGCACTAAAATGTGTTAAAATGCAAACTTTAACAATCGAGTGGAATGCCTCAGAAATTTAAAAATGCGCCATCTATTGGCATCAATTTTAAATGATCCGTCTAATAATCTTTGAAATGTGAACTATGAGCCCAATATTCCATAATTTTGTACTTAGGAGAGTTGATTAAACAAGAACATACAATTTTTGTGTTCAGTTCCATAAAATGATAATTTTACACACATTCAATAACAGATTGAGGTGCATATCGCGCCATCTAGTGAGATTTATTTGAACCAAATAACCGTACATTCTTCACATCGTCATTTCTAAACATAATTTAGTTTTTAGGGCAAAAATACACCACGTCTGTAACTTGCATAAGTGTTCAAGTAGCTTGCATGCCATTTGTGACATTCAGAGATCAGAAGATAATATGGCACAATGACATGCAAGTTACTTGTACATTTTTATGCAAGTAACGGTCGCTGCATACGTAACGTGTTTTATTCAGATTCTGGACGGAACGGGACGATTAGGTTTTGAAATATAGTTTTATACAAAACTAGCTTCTGCCAGCATCTTCGCCCGCGTTTATGTCCAAAGTTATCCCAAGGGAACATATTCCCGGGATAAAAAGTGCTATAGTATCCTATGTACTATTCCAGACTATAATCTATCTCTGTGCCAAATTTTATTCAGATCCAGGCGTTTGAGCGTGAAGAAGTAACAAACATACAAACACACACACACTCACAAACTTTCATCTTTATAATATTAGTGTGATATACGGAAGAGCATAAGTCAAGGGTTCACGGACGGGACGGCGATGTGGCGTACCTTAGCATTTTGTATACAACGAACTTATCGTCCCGATCCGTCCAGGAAAAAAAACGTTAGTTATGCAGTGACCTATATTGTTATGTACGTATATTTTATCCCTTAAAAATCAGGTTTCAATGGCATCTACCAAACTGATACTCTTAAATTCTGGTAAATAACTAACTAAAAATTAACATCACTAGCATTAGCCTACATTGTTCAGAGGTCTAGATTTTATTTGATCTAGAATTCTAGGCTTATCATTAGTACTTGTTAATATTTAATAAACAAATAACAAACAACTTTCTACAGACGGCTATAATGCTCTCAGAAATAAGGTTGATTAAGTTTCTCGAAACTTCGTAATTAAGTAAAGCTGGATGATACTTCGATTAAAGCTGCAGATTTTTCTTTTAATTATTTATATTCTGTTTATATCAGCTGTGTTTAATATTAGTTATAATTAAATTATAGTTACAAAAGCTACTTACACGGAAAGACTTATTGAAGTCACGCAACTAATACAAGTATATTTAATGTTTGTAACACCGAGCAAGGGCGGATCCAGGATTTTTTTCTGGGAGGGGCACAAGGTGCGGACAGGCAAAAAAATCCACAATAACTGTCAGAAATTTATTGTAGTCAGTTATTTCTACAAGTTCAAGTATGCACAGGAAGGGTTATGAAAGACAAGAGTTTTACTCATGTTATTTTTTTTTTTTTTTTTTTAAAACGTTGCCCCACACTAGGAATTTCTTCCTGTATCGTGGGTGCGTTTACAAACATATAAACTCTTTCTGTTCATCATCACCATATCAGCCGAAAGATTTCCACTGCTGGACATAGGCCTCCCCCAAGCGTCGCCACATTGATCGGTCCCGTGCGTCCCACATCCAGCGGATGCCCGCAAACTTCACCAGGTTTTTGGTCCACCTGGTGGGAGGCCTTCCAACGCAACGTCTTTCGGTTCGCGGTCGCCACTCAAAAACTTTTCTGCCCCATCGGCCATCTGTTATGCGAGCAATGTGCCATGCCCACTGCCATTTAAGTGTGGCAATTCTTCGGGCTATGTCGGTAACCCTGGTTCTCTTGCAGATCTCTACATTTCTGATTCAATCACGCAAGGACGGTTACCTATCATAAGTTCGAACAACATTTGACCGAATTTCATTTCACCTATTATCGTTTCGTTTTTTTTTACTTCATCGAAGTCACGTCTGCCACTGTCTCAGTTGACCTATTATGAATTCGATTTTATTTCGTGACTCCAACGTTTTACTTGGTCGAAAAACTTTTTACCGAAGTTACACTTAGCCGAAATAACATTTGTCCGAAATATTTATATTTAAACGCATATCAAAATAATAAGTGAGAGAGAAACAGTGGGCGAATACAAATGTTTAAAACAGCGACCTGAAAAAAAAATGTCAAACTCGAAATAAAAATTAATGAAATTTCTCTCTCCTATTTGACATTGCATACATACACATACACAAAATACGTAAACACAACAATTTAGTGACAAAAACGAATCGCTGAAAAATCGACTTCACGCAATCTGAAAGCGTGAAGTCGATTTTGCAGCGATTCGTTTTTGTCACTAAATTTTGTAGCACAACATATTGACTTTTATGACACTATTTAAATTTTAAATTGAAAATGCTACCAAGTAACCGGCTACATGTGACTAAATAATATTCCCGATAAATCGTTTCGGTTTGGTGAAAATTTTGCAAATGATAAAAGTTCAAAAGAGGCTTCGGCCAAAAGCAAAAAGTTATTTTGTAAATCGGCGAAATGTAGTTCGGTAAAATAATACATATGTCACATGATACTTTGATGATCTGAAAATATGTCAAATAATGCATATAGCAAAATAAACACATTACCCTCCTTCGGCAGTCGGGTAAAAAGACTTCGGTCAATAGTTTTCGGTAAAATGAAATTTGACCAAAACATATTCGGAAAAGTGATCGTTTCCCCGCAAGACACATCGAGCCTGGCCCTCTCCATTGCCCTTTGGATGACTGTAAGCTTTCTGATGAGGCCCATTGTGAGCGACCACGTCTCAGAGCCATAAGTTCGTCTTGAGACACTGTGTTATGTTGGACGATGAGAAACCGCGCAGCTGCCCGAATGCTGCCCCGCCGAGTAGGATTCGACGGTTGACTTCTTTCCCGTTTGTCCCAGGTAGACATGGTCGTCCACGGCTTCGGCTGTGGAGCCACCGTTCTTGGCTGTGGTGGGTGGGTGCGGCATGAGCGCTCAACATCACCTTGGTTTGTCCATGTTCATTTTTGGACCCATTCTTTGGTAAGCTCTACTGAGGTCATCGAGCGTTGTACTGGGGTCCTCCATGACAGCTTCATCATCGGCTAATGGGCCTCTCCAGTCTAGAACCTTGAAAACATCCTCCAGTGCAGTGGTGAATAGTTTATTTGTTATTTTATTCACATATTTAAACAACTCTGTAATTTGATTTGCTTATAAGTATGTACTGAGATGGAATCTCCACAGTACACATAATACCGTCTGGGGGGGGCACGTGCCCCCGTGCCCCCCCCCTAAATCCGCCCTCGCACCGAGTCAGAATTGTATGCTCTTCGCTTGCAGTGGTGGCCCAGGGGTAACGACCCCGACTTACTAGTTTTAGATCGTGAGTTCGAACCCAGGCAGGCGCTTTACTTTGTGTAAATTTCATAACCACTGCTCTCAAAAGGGTGAAGGAAAACATCGTGAGGAAACCGGCATCTCCTAGAACCAAAAATTCGAAGAAATGTGACATCCACCAACCCGCACTGGGCTCGCGTTATGGAATAAGTGGACCATTCCCTCTCTCACAGAGAGAAGGCCTGTTTCCCAGCAGTGGATCATTTTTTTTTTGCCCATGCCAAGAGGTATCCAGTGTGGTGTTACCCAGTTACTGGGTTTTGGAGGTCAGATAGGCAGTCGCTCCATGTAAAATACTGATACTCAGCTAAATCTGGTTAGACTGGATACTGACGACATAGTTGGGATTGATTTTTGCTATCCTGCTTACTACTCTATCTCCTTTCCCAGTCTACAGCCTACAGCGAACATCGAAGTCTTAAAAAAATAGGTCCCTGTTTATTTCGGTGTGAGCTGCATCCAAATATAAAGCGTGGCGCACATAATTGGCCTCATACGGAATTGCCGCTTAAAAACCGCAATTAGTACTCGCACAATGCAATCCTATTCACGCTCCAGTCGCCCCTCAACTTTGTGTACCCAGCTTTATCGCAGAAAAACTTAAACTGCCTTTATAGGCAAGTATTCACGTCGGCAATTATGCTGTACTTTACATGTAGGGCTTTTAATTAATCTTACGACTTATTATTAGGCTCTTATGCTAAGGAGCTCGTTCATTCATAATGATTTTTATAGATATTAACCTACGTCTTAAGGAAAACCTTGAGTGGATGTCTGCTTTCAATTTTCTTTAGATTGGATTGGTTTAGGGAGAAATTTGATTTTCAAAGTAATAGGTGCCTGTGAGTGATTATTCTGTTTGATTAAAGTGATGACAAGTGGACTTGCAGGCTGTCATCACGCCTAGTTCTTGGTGCCATCAGATGATACAGGTTGACTTTTAATTCATTGACAGTATTTCAGCTAAGAGTAGTGGCAGTGGTAACGGCCGCGACTTACTAGTTTTAGATCGTGAGTTCGAACCCAGGCAGGCGTTTTACTTTGTGTAAATTATTTCATCACCACTGCTCTAAAAACCGTGAAGGAAAACATAGCTCGTGAGGAAACCGACATGTCTTATACTTTATAAAAGATAGATATGATCTCTGCGACATATGTCAAACTGACGCATACGTTATTGTTACGTTATTGTTAGCCTGTCAAGCACTATTGTTACTATATTGATACTGACAGTTGTCGCAGAGATCAAGCTATCTTTTGTGAAGTGTGAAGATATGTGAAATTTACCAATTTGCACTGGGCCCGCGTGGTGGATTAAAGCCCATTCCCTCTCACAGAGAGGAGGCCTGTATCCCAGCAGTGGGAACTTTAAAAGGCTGATGATGATGATTGCAGCTATTCTACTCATGAGTGTAATCTGCTGTTCTTATTACCTTTTGCCGAGTAACGTTCACATAACTTGACAAAAAATAATATAATGGATTGTTTTTCAGGATTGTCTCGTAGTTAAAGTTTTCCATGTTTATTAGTAGATACTTTTACCACCTCGAAGATTTTAATTGAACTAAGGTCACTTTGATAATTTCACAGCTAAAAACATTTGTTTATTTAACGGTATTACCGTGCCCGTCTAGTGACAATTTTGTGATCTAAAGTTTCTCAGAACTCAATAAGAAATCATAATAACTCTAGAAGATAATTTTTTCAAAGAAAGCAGTCTATCGCAGCAGTGGACAACGAACTAGATGCAGTATATCATGTGCTTGCAACATGTTGCGACGTGCCTGTAATCTTTGGCGCCATTACGTTATTGCTTGCTTCACATTGTGTTAGCGGGGAACAATATACGTAAGAATGATGGCGGGAAAACATTTTGAGAAAATTTTTAGAGCTGAGATAATATATATAATATATACAAAGCTTTTCAGGACATTCTAAGAATCAAAGAAGTTTCGTGAGTAGGTTATATTATAGCAGTTGCAGTATTCGTAAATAACGATATTTAAATATACCTACATATTTCTGATGGTCCTAGAGACAAAAAGTTGTAAGAGATGTATATGTATTTGTTTATCTATTATACTATTATTGTACTTATATTAAAGTAAATATTCGTTAAGTTATTTGTTACACCAATGTCAACCCCATGTTATGTCCAGGCTATTTCTGTCCATTCCAGGTTGCCTAGAAGAGATCGCAGTATGCGATAAGGCCGCCCGTTGTATTTATTTTAGTTTTAAGTCTCGTTTTCTTTGTTTTAACCTGGTGTACCTACAATAACGTATATATAAATAAATAAAGAGAATCGTTTGTGACTTGCTTATTATTTGTTGTGTGTTATGTTATAAGTATTTCTTAAAGGTAACACTCGTAGAGAGAGCTGTATAGTACGGTCAATAGTGTGTTAATGTGACATCTAAAAACTGTAACCCGACTAAGGATTTTTTTTGTCTATGTTACCTGGGACATAATAATAAATCGACCGCCACCTTATTCATCAAAATTGGATGAATAGTTTAGGCACTACGGAGGAACATAGGTAAATACAAACATACATAGACTGCTAAAATCATAACCCGTCCTTTTGGCTTCGCCGTAGTCGGGTAAAAAGCAATAAGATCGATTCATCGATTGCTCATTTTATATCAGTCACATAAGAAATGCTGCTACAAATTAAATAAAAACAAATTCAAAATATATACCTATACAGGTAAATACCGGAAACCACTGAAGTCTACCGGTAATTACAAACACAAAACACGATCATTACTCATTCCTCTTATTACTATCATTTACAACAATTCCCCGAATTTACATGGTACAGTGTAAATAAACCTAATTTCACTAATAGAACTTATGAAGCTTATTTAAATTCGACGATTCATAATCATTAGTCGATTTGCACCGCAAACGGTTTGCCGAACGGACCGGGTAACGGGTCGGCCGCAAAACAGTCTATTTTACTTTCGTGATGAACCACACATGGTATGCGATAAACGATGCGTTTTCGATTTGTTTGAAAGTAAATAGATGATTGGTTGTGTGGTTATTATCAGACTGTGGCTAAGCGCTAAAGAGTTTTTCACACTATTTATAAAGGCGAAAGTTTGTGTGTGTATGTTTGTTACTTCTTCACACTCAAACGGCTGGACGGATCTGGATGAAATTTGGCACAGAGATAGATTATAGTCTGGCACAGCACATAGGAACACAATATCTCGGGAATTTGTTTCCTTGGGCTAATTTTCGACAATAACGCGGGCGAAGCCGTTGGCAGAAGCTATAGTGGTCATATAAGAATACAAAATATTAAACGAAAACGAAATATTATAGTAATTATTGGAGGCCGCAGCGGGATAGGAGTGCCTGTATTGTGGTGCACCGCTCTCCCTAACTTCCACGGCCTGGACGGGGTCGCCACCGTCGGTATTTGCGATATAATATTATCATATGTCATGTAAAAATCATTGGTTTTAACGGCCTAGTTTGAGAAACAATGCATCAATTTGTTATTGCCTTTACGGAAATGGTTGCGAACATTATGTGATAATTTACTACGAGGCCGGAGTATGAGAGACATAGCACCCATTATTTTCATTCAGTTATTTTAACTATATAAAGCTGTTAAATATTACCGACGTGAAAAAAAAATACAAATTATAAATGTAAATTTATAGGTAAGTTATAACTTCAGAATCGACGGACTTTGATGAAACTACAATATATATTATGTAGGTACTTATATCCCCCGCCACTTTGCAGCTGCAATTTATCTAGATGTCGTTATTTATTGCAGGTAAATGAAAGCTAGCAAACAGCCTGGGCTTAACGTGTTGTGCCAACTTCGTTAGCGCTATTTTGTAAATAGATCTCACGATAAACAATCAGACGGAGGAGTGGAGTAATGAATCTCAGCGATGTTAAGATTGAAAATGAAATTTTTGCAAGTAAGATTTTCTAATTTAAAAAAATGTATTTTTAACCTACTGCCGGGTTTTAAATTAAGAGTGAATAGGTTTCTTCTAGGCAAGCGTGTTACACCGTCGACCTCATCATCGCTTACCATCAGGTGAGATAGTGGTCAAGCGCGAGCTTATCAATAATAAAAAAAAAAACTTCCTTCATCCTACATAGGTGGTGTAGTGTGGTGGTGTGGTCGCACACGATTTATCTTGATTCTGGGAAACCTCATCCAGCTGCTAGCAGCCGTAGCGTGAAGATCGTTGCTCGATCTAGCCTGATGGCATCCCACCATACGTAACACAGGCCTCCTCTCTATGAGAGACAGTTGGACTTATCTACCATGCTGGCCCAGTGTAGACTGGTAGATGCCACATTATCTTCGATTTTTTAATTCTAGGTTACATGCTGGTTTATTCACGATGTTTTGAGAGCAGTGGTGATGAAAACATTACACAAAGAAAGCGCCTGTCTGGATTCAAACCCACGACCTTTGACTCGCAAGGTGGGGCCGTGACCTCTGGACCACCAACCACTGCTCTAGTATTATAGTTTGTATTATAACTATTATGAGTATAGATGAATAAACTAAACTAAACATAAACATAAACTACAGGTAATTTTTTTTTTGGATAATTGTGTTTATTATTTTGATCTATAGCATTAATATGGGCAACATTCGTTTTAAGGGTTCCGTACCCAAAGGGTAAAAACGGGACCCTATTACTAAGACTCCACGATCCGTCTGTCTGTCCGTCTGTCACCAGGCTGTATCTCATAAACCGTGATAGCTAGACAGTTGAAATATTCACAGATGATGTATCTCATTCTGTTGCCACTATAACAACAAATAGGTACTAAAAACAGAATAAAACAAATATTTATGTGGGGCTCCCATACAACAAACGTAATTTTTTTGACGTTTTTTGCGATAATGGTACGGAACCCTTCGTGCGCAAGTCCGACTCGCACCTGGCCAGTTTTTTAAATATTGCACCTTCGAGCAAAGGCATCTTCTAAAAGAGCTATACTTGCCAACCTATTATTCTTTGTTTATTCAAAGCAAGCTATTATTTTTATTTCAAGACTAAGCTATAATAAAAGCAAGTTTATTAATAATGCATGTATATGAGAATATATTATATTAATTTGGTATATTTATGAATTGTTTGATATGTTTTTCTTTTTAACCGACTTCAAAAAAAGGAGGAGGTTCTCAATTCGTCGGATTTTTTTAATTTTTTTTTATTTATGTTCCCCGATTACTGTAAGACACCTGGACCGATTTGGAAAATTCTTCTTTTGTTTGAAAGGGTATACTTCCCAGTTGGTCCCATAGTCATCAAGTCAGGATCTGATGATGCGATCTTGGAGAAATCGAGGGAACTCTTCAAATATTATAGGCATACATATAGCGATTTTGGTATTTTTATCAACAGTGCAATCTTCTGCACTCAGAAAGTAACATTTGAAGAAGTGGAACTGGTGAAGAAGACCACAGATGGCCAATAGAATTCCTTAATGCTAAGTATGTCATGGGTTATAAGATATCTAGAATAGTTTAACGACTGTGATGAAGCAAGTAGTGCTGATGAAAATTGTACCATCGAACTGATCTGAAGTTGAAGCCGGCAGGTAGGCACTAGTACTCCAAATAAAACAATGTATCCTAGTCGTGTATGGGCTTATTGGAATCGTCATGAGATGTACTTTGGCTATATATGATGTTTATTGCAATTGGAAGTACCTATCAAAACTAAAAAGAGATAAATAAAAAACTTTTTAACAAAAAATTAAACCGACTTCCAAAAAAACACTGCAAAACGAAAAATAACTTTCTTTTCCGAAGTCGGTGTCGAAACACGGAAAACAATAATGTACCAAAGACACCGACTTCGGAAAAGAAAGTGATTTTTCGTTTCGCAGCGTTTTTTTGGAAGTCGGTTTAATTTTTATTTCCCCTCTACACACGGTGTCTACATAATTGTCTTTTTTTTTCAACTCTCCTCTCGCAGAACAAAAAAAAAAAAACTTTGAAATAAGCGTACCTTGGTACCTATTTTCTGTTTCTTCTTCTTCTTGTCTCTTTATTAATGGTTAAATAAATAAATAATAGAAGTAGTAATTACAAAGAATTTAGTATTTTTTTTGTTGATTTCTGTCTTTCTACGGGTTCATAAGGTCGACTGGCTTGAAACAAAACACCTAATCTTAAATAATATAAAATAACGTTACACCTGTATACCCCAAAGGGTTAGGCCAAGATGCATCTATAGTAAACCCACACAAACTATCATACTTCACACTATCACACGAAAGTTTGCGAGTGTATGTGCGTGTTTGTTTGCATGTTTGTTACTTCTTCAAGCTCAAACGGCTGGACGGATCTCAATGAAATTTGACACAGAGATATATTGTACTCAGGAATAGCCTTTACGATACTTTTTATCCAGGGAATATATTCCCTCGGGATAATTTACGACATTCACACGGGCAAAGCCGCTAGCAGGAGCTATTCAACAATAATTATTACTTAATGCTGCAGCCAGGCTCAGTATGTTTAAGTTGGCAAACAAAACAATTACTCTACAATGCGGTTCAAATACTCCACTCGGAGAAGTAAAGTATATACCCACGGTAGTGCAATGAAGGGAAACGCTAGGAGTATACAGCGTCGTGGAGTATCGGTTTAATTGTGTGCATGTCTGCCTCAATTGTCCACTGAGCACATGGGACTGGGAGGTTGGGGAACTGGATGAGACCGAGACTAAGAAAATACTGCTAGTTCATTTTATTTGCATTTTTCAGTATTTAAATTCATTGCACCTCCGTCAAAAATATTCGAGACAAGAAAATGAGCGCATTTAACACATTTAACTGAAATAAGTGTTACATTAACATACAGAAAAAACCGGCCAAGTGCGAGTCGGACTCGCACAAGAAGGGTTCCGTACCATTATCGCAAAACACTGCATAAAAATCACGTTTGTTGTATGGGAGCCCCCCTTAATTTATTTTATTTTAATTTATTAATTATTATTTTTTGAAGTAAATAAACAACTAAACATTCTGTGAATAATATAGCAAAAAACGTCAAAAATATCACGTTTGTTGTATGGGAGCCCCCCTTAAATATTTATTTTATACTGTTTTTAGTATTTGTTGTTATAGCGGCAACAGAAATACATCATCTGTGAAAATTGTAATTGTCTAGCTATCATGGTTCATGAGATACAGCCTGGTGACAGACGGACAGACAGACAGACAGACAGACGGATCGCGAAGTCTTAGTAATAGGATCCCGTTTTTACCCTTTGGGTACGGAACCCTAAAAAGAGCAGACTATATTTAGAATCACGTAAGTACAAGTTTGTGTATCTACAACGTAGGTTTTCTTTTTAGTACAGAGTAAACTATAGTAATTGGCTTAATCTAAAACACGTGACATTTGGAAAAGTCCCTATTTATATTTCTTTATTAATATTTTTTTGGAACAATTCCATCACACTATTCCCAAACCACTGCAACTCCTGAAAGTCAGAATCAACAGTGGTGACCACCAGAAAAGCGCCGAGGCAATGAAGCTCGACTAAGTTTCGGAGAATGAATTTAACTGTCTTGAAAGAATAACGGAGGAGTAGGAAAAATACAAATTTCCACTTTCCTCTATATCAAGCAAGAGACAGAACAAACAAGGCCAATGGGCACAAAGGGTCGTTTACATCTGCGATAAGCCCAGTTGCCTAGCACTACGGATAAAAATTAGCTTTAATATTAATGTGTCCTAATATTGTGAGCTGTTATATTTGATTCCAATAATAGGTATGGTAAAAACGCTTGAAAGCATGAAAATTTGTTTTAGTTTCTACAAGGTCCTTATAGTAAATAACTCCTGATGCAGCCTGTACATTATCCAACATAATATTGCGTTAATTCTGCAAAAGAAGTCACTTCCATAAGAAATGATGTGCAGATTGTACATACTCGCAGTCAGATGTAGAACAGTAACAAAAGGCGAGGCAACGAGCATGAAGGAAAACAATTTACTTTTAAAGTTACCGTGCCCTCTGAGAAATTTGGCAACACAGTAATCCACCTCCAGCGACGTCCTGGCTGGTTTATATTTCTTTTACATAGCATAAACTATATGTCAATCACATTAAGTATTAAAATATTTAATACCTACACGTTGCCGCAAGGGTAACCTAGCTGCTTGCCTATATATATATACTGATTTTCATTTATTTGCGCGTACCACATCCAGTAACCAAACCTCCCAGACCAGTAGGTGACCGCTAAACGAGCAGTTAGTGGCGCACTGCACGGCACTACGTACCACCATATTTACGTACCACCCAGCCTCCAGAGGGTGCCAATAAACATTATATACTGTTCAAGTGCTTGGTGCCTCGGTGTTGTAGTATTAAGTCCTTTTCGGCTAGTCAACGTTAAAAGAACCATCACGAAAACGATACCGAACGATTATGCTGTATTTTTCTGAACTTACAACTGTTTTTACATTTCATGAAGGGTATTTTCAACAACTATTTAATAAATCCCATAGAATATAGTACAACCCTTCATACTAGCTTAAAGTCTAGCAGCCGTATTGCGTAAGTGAGCAAACAGTTTGAATAAATAAAGCAGCCGCGCTGTATCGAATCGACCGCTTTCGATACATTTTCGTTCATAATATCGAGATATTGAGATTTTTGCCACAAATATAAATACATCATTTCTAGTAGCCTGTAATTCGTTATTTACGCACGAAAAATACTCCATTCTATTATATTCTTCTTCGAGCTTCCCGCCTTCAGTCTCAACGCAAGCGTCGTCGGAAAGACTACGCGCGCCTGCCCTTTAATTTTACCTTGAAGAGAAGACTGATTTTAAATAAAACTGGACCTATGTTCATAATACACACACGGTGTGTTTTATTTGATTTCAACAATTAATTGAAAGAAATAAATCAAATACTAACGAAAAAAAAAGAAAATCAGAAATTATTTTTTTTTTAGGATTTCAAATCCTGTTCCAGAGAAAGTTGTTTAAATCTAAGATATTGTTTTTAATAAAAAAAAAACTATTGTCAGCACATAAATATAAAATACAAAAAGTGAGAATATTTTTTGTCCTAGGTTACGCGCGACCGCTTGTAGGTTAAAAACAAAAAACAATTGTCATAAATATACAATATAAATTCCACAGCCTATTCCATAATCAGTCTGACTAGTATGCATCGTATAGTACCACTAGCTGTCCCACGCGGCTTCGCTCCCGTCAACTGGCTACCTACCTACCCAACCCTACATACATGAAATTTTAACCGCTTACGCAGCGCACGCAACGGACAACTCTCAAAAAGGAATAATTTTGCCCGTTTTTGCATCATTTTTCATTTATGCTCCGCTCCTATTGGTCGTAGCGTGATGTTATATAGCCTATAACCTTCCTCGATAAATGGACTATCCAACACAAAAATAATTTTTCAATTCGAGCCAGTAGTTCCTGAGATTAGCGCGTTCAAACAAACAAACAAACAAACAAACTCTTCAGCTTTATAATATTAGTATAGATTAAACTGAACTGAATAGCTGAAAAAGAGTCGTTATCACGCGATCATTATTCTTTCTGTTTCAACTCTTTTGCTTTTATTAAAGCTTTTTACGTTTACAAGTGGCGTTTCAAACGTTTATTTCTAATGGAAGCTATGCGTAATTTTACCGTACCATTTTTACAAAAAACTACTGTGGTTTGCTATTTAAATGAGGATATAAAAACCTCTGAAAGATCACACATCTCTAAACGGAAAAAAAAATAATCTGGCCCGATAAAAATGAATCACATAATATCAAGCGGTATGAAAGTTTGAAAAGGTAATCTCTGGAATTACTGATCTAATAGTCAAAATTATTACTCAGTTAGAAAGCTACATTATTTTGTTCCTGAAAAAATGCAAGACTCCTGTAAGATCTGTATCTTATCTTAGTAGCCGTGCGACGAAAGCTTGAACGCCGTCCGTATATCAAAATCCACATCATCATTGTTTCTGCCGAAAGACGTCCACTGCTTTAATTATTTATATATATAACAACGTTATATTAAAATATATCGTATACATATATTTATATGTTATATATAAGTATATGTGATTAAAAATAGTTACAGAAATATTATTATGTTATAGTTTTAAAAATCACTATGTAATTATGAACAAATAAACTTATTATGCTACACAAAGGCTACCCCCGAGCGCCGCCACATCGAACGACGAACTTGCTTTTTGCATCCAGCGAATCACCATAGACTTGACAAAGTAAGATTCCCTCAGCGATAACAACAATCAAACGAGACTGATCACGCAATATTTCGTTGGAGCATATCAATCCCAATCATTTTGGACTAAAAGGTCCAAAATGATTGGGATTGATATGCTCCAACGAAATATTGCGTGATCTCCTCCTAACAGGAGGCCTGCCAATTATATGCCATTCGCCGGAATGGCATGGAATTGGGCTACAACAAATTGATATACTTGATGCATTCGCAAGAAAACGGTATAGGTACCAAATGCAAGCATTTAATTCGTACTTATCCAACGTTTGGCTAAAAGGCTAATGGCTACATTTTCCCGTTGAGTGGTGTCAGTTTAAAGCCGTTGTTGAATCGGTAATTGGCAGCAGTGTCTGTGTAAAGGCACAAAATGTGCGTTTTGTCGATTTTGATATAAACTCACTGAATGTTAAAATGGCTTCTAATTTACAATATTCTCCAGTTCATACAAACGAGATCTAACCAACCCGCATTGGGCCCGCGTAGTGTATTACGGTCCATTACCTATCACAGAGAGGAGGCCTGTTTCCCAGCAGTGGGAACATTAAAAAGGCTGATAATGATGATGACTAACTAGATAAATTAAAGATAAATTTTAGCGTCAACATTGTCCGGGCATTTTGCCGGTAAGAGTGGCTCATAGTTATAAAAGTTAGTTTAATTCAAGATTAGAGTACAATAAAAACAACAGATTTTAAAAATACACGACGTATCGAAAAAGATATTTCGCTCTAAATACCGAATTCTTTTCGCTAAACACCCGCATTTTTACCCACTGACCCAACGAGAGACCAACAAAAACCCATACGTTACATACCCAACCATTTTGAATGGTTCATACCAACTGTAGCGAGTAGATTTTCTTGGTAATAAATAACTTGGCCATAATAACTTGGGCGTGGCTTTATTCTCCGTTTACAGAACATAATAGAAGGCCGCTTTTATACTAGTTTACCTTTGGACCCCATTAATCTTGGCATGTTTGGTACATCCCTAATGTCTAGGTTTTTCTTTAGGTTTTTCGATAAATGTGTTGGGCTATATCCTGAAGATATGATATTTTGATAAGGGTTGCCTATTTCTGCCTAGTAACGTTAATATAACGCCTGTATTCGCCGAAGCAAAAACGTCGCCAAGGGACAGCAGGGAGGGGCAGTTGCCAACCCTTAGAGGTTAAAAAAAATAGCAAAATGCAAAGAATTCAAAGCCCTTAGTCCTCTTATTTGACTTGCTTGACCGATCAAGGAAGGCAAGTAAGTGTACATACCATAGAGGATAGTAATAAAAGATGTTATCGATCTGTCTCTGCGATTGTGTGGTACGATAAACCTAACCTAACAAATCTAAAAAAAATTGATGTCAAGAGACAAAAACATTATTTCCCGAAACGTTTAAAAATTTTGACCTTGCACGTGTACGGTAAAGCGATCGTTTAGCAGCCTCAGCAGACTAAAAAAGTTAATTAAAAAAATCAAATACCCGACTGCTTACATATTCGCAAGCTGGCGGACCAAAACCAGATATATCCTCCGACTGCACAGCATGATTTTCTTCTTGTTTACGTCTTTTTACTTTGCTTTTTAAGCAGTCGGGTTTTTTTTTGATTTTTTTAAATAACTTTTTTTATTTACAAATTTTTAGTTATATTTTTTTTAGAATTAGGTACATTTAAACATATAAGTATTATATATTTTTGAAATTTCCTCTTAAAATCCTTTATTTTGATACCCCACACGAGGGATTTGAAAGAAAAAAAAAATCCCACAAAATGGCGCCCAAAATTCACCATTTTTGTTTTTCCAATTTTAATGTAGCCAGTGACACTTGCAAGATTAAGACGAATTGAATGACGTAAGAATCATCAAAATCGGCCAACGCGTCTGGCTCAATCGGCGAACGCCACATACATACATACTATACATAGACTGATAAACACATTACCCTCCTTCGGCAGTCGGGTAAAAACCGCCTTACTGGTCTGGCCATGATGAGTGCAGTGCATAGAAAACTTATTAAAGAAATTTTACAAGATTTTTCTACTCGGTGCTTAACAGTAGCGCGTACCAAGGAGGAACTCTGATAACTTCAATCTAATCAAATATGGATATTTGTTTTAACTTTAGCTGCCTTCTTTGTTCAGTACATTTCACTTATTGCCAAGTCTCTGGCGAATAATTAAAAACGACCTAAAACATTTCATCATAATGATTACTTACTTCATAAATTCCGGCTGAACAATTTTCCGTTACCCGGAATAAATTCAATTACCAATTTCTGTGGAATCAATTTAACTGGTTCAAGAGAACAGGCGTTGATAGGCGACAACGAGCCGTCACACTTAATTAACTTATATTAACAGGCTTATATTAATGGGGCTGGTAAAAATGTAAAATAATTATCATAGATTTTTGTAATATTATTATGTTGTTAGCAATCCATATTATTTTATTTTTAATATTTTGTCATTTTTTATATTTTAAATTTTAAAATTGTCAATTTTATATTTGACATTTTTTTAAATACTTTCCAATTTTATTTTTGACGATTTCAATTATTATTTTTTATGAGTTGTTGACTTTTTAAATTTAACTATGCATCAAATTAATTTTGGGTTTGTATCTGTTTATAATGACTGTAAAACTATGGACTATTACTAAATATGTTAACTATGGATTATAGTACTATTATTGTGCTGAGGTAGTAGAAGCCTTTTTGGTCTTGCACGGGTTTCTTTTTGTTTTTATTGTTATTTAACTTTTTTGTTTATCGCTCGTGTCTCCTGTGCGGGTCACAAATAAATTTATTTTCTTTCTCTCTTTTATGTCTGAAATAAATAAAATTATTATTATTTACTAACATTTATTTTTTTGACGAATAAGTAGCACTATCCCTATTTTACAGCAGAATCATGATGGCATTAAGACTTTGTAGTAAAGCCCCTGGTAGTTATTAAACAACTCTAAAATGATGCGAATTAAAGAACAAGCCACTGTTTCTCTAAACTCTGCCTAACCCTTTAAACCTTCAGGTTATATAGTTCACATACATGTTATTTTTTACAATCTATATTTACCCACTGCTGGGCAAAATTCTGCCTTTAGAACCTTCATTGAAATACAATATACAATTAGAAAACATTTATTCAATTCTGACACAACACAACAGCAACAAATAGAAAGTAAAGAGAAGAACACTGTTAAAAAAACAGTAAAGTTGCGCTGATAATAAGCAAATATGCTTAGATGATTTGTTCATGTTGAGAGCATGAATGAAAGGCGACTAACAAAAGGTATGACTAACACAAGGTAAACGTGAATGGAAACGCTGGGGGGGATAGCCTAGAATAACATATTCCCAGACCTTATTGATGATGTTCTTCAGAAAGTCTTTACCTCATACTCATTACTGGCGTATCTGTATGACCAGATGTATGAACGTAAACGAAGCTTAAGGATCGTAGCAAATAGCGTTCGTAGTACTCGTATGTGATAGAACTATTACAATTCGAGGCAATTAAATTAAAAGAGTTAAATTTACAGATATTTAATACACTTTTGACACATCAGAGCAACAATTCACAGCAATTGAAAGGCTTTCGAAGCCGTATCGATAGCAGGCAAACATATCAGAGGTTCTATTACAGTTCAATGAGTTACCATGGGGTTTATCCCCGAATAAGAGCGTGAACACATCACCACGGCGCGTCGCCGCCACCGTGTAACAACACGGTGCCGTGTACACGGCTCACGGCGCACCCACGTCAGTTAATGTTTCGCTGTCACTTTGTTCATATGTGTTGGTGCAAAAAAAATGGTTGAAAATATCGATGTTGGCTTGTTAATTTCATTAGTGGGGGCACGTCCCGTTATAACTAGACTAAAACTGCAAGCTTGACATATGATAACGATGATTGCTGCTGTGAGACAGCGCGGCGTCGCCAACTTAAAACTTCACGGCGTCGTGCCGTATCCCGGTGGCGGCGCCGCGCCGTATTAATGCCTCTATGCCCTTATCTTAGGAAACGACAAAGTGGAACTATTTATTATAATAACTATTATATTAACTAATTTATTATAATAAAGCAATAAAATTATTTGTTCGTCTATATTAATAAAAACACCGATTACTACAATAATTATTTAACTGAATGAAAGTTACAAACTGTTGCTGATCGCCATAGGCTACCTTTTATCCTGAAAATAATGCACAGTACCTGGGAATTGCCCCAAGAACGAAGTCGCCGAAAAAGCTTTCGTGAAAAAAAGAATTTGGAATTTTGATAAATATGTTGATTTACGCCCACATTTTTTACGTTTTTATCAAAACTATGCTAGTGTTAGCAGGATAGCTTATCACAATCAGATTTTTAAGGTTCCCACCGCTGGGACACAAGTCCAAGAGGGAATGAGCCTTAAACAACCACGCGGCCATGCGGGCTCTGTGCGGGTGGATGTCACATGTGTTCGAATTTATTGGTTCCGGAAAAATTTACTCAAGGTTTACTCCGCTTTACTCACGACGTGTTCCTCCACCGTTTTTAGAACAGTGGCGTTAAAATAAATTACACCAAGTAAAGCACATGCCTGAGTTCGAACCCAAGACCACGATTGGGCCACCACTGCTCTCAGCTCTGTAGAATATTAGCCAAAAAATTATGAAATCCAAAAAACTTGTCCTAGAAACGACAAAATTATTAAACAAACTGATTCTCCTTCTACGATATCTCCTAAACATACCCGCTATAACTGATAAGAAAAGCGCGAATAGTCGTCGACGGTGAACCAAGACCCAAGATTCGATTACCGGGCCACTCGCTCCAGGCGTGAGCATAACGAGAAAAATTAATTTGTTGTAAGTACCTATGCCTTCACTTTGCCGTTCCTATGAATTTTTATACCAACTCTACGGTGAATTGACGTTATAGTTGGATTCCTTTGTGAAGTCTTTGTGGCTTTTGTCGCTAGTTTACTGTTGGTTATCTATTTTCTACGTGTTTAAGAGGAAGGCAATTGGTATTGTTAAGCTATGCTTATCCTAGCGCAATCAGCATTGTAACGTTCCCATAGCTGGGACACAGACCTTCTCTATATGAGAAGACATCATAATTTCAGCCGAAAGACACGCCACACTGATCGGTCCTGTGCGTTTCGCATCCACCGAACTCCCGCAGCCTTGACCAGGTCGTCGCTCCACCTTGAGGGAGGCATTCCAACACTGCGTCTTCTGCTACTACTACTAACTAGCGACTGGCCTCTGCTTTGCTTGGATTATGAATTACATAGTATAGCCTAAGTTTATCTGGAATAAGAAATCTTTCAAATGATTAACGATTTTTTCAAATAAGTACTATGGTTCCAGATATTACCTGCCACATTTACTCAAAATTGGCACTCTCTCTTTATAATTTTAGTATAAAAAGCCCCCTCAAGTAGCAACGACTATGAATCCCAGGTTCAACTTGTGCAATCATCCCTAATATCAGCTATTCTACAGTTTGTGCTTACACGAAAGAAGAACACTCAAAACATTATTGGTTCATATACCAGCTTTAACTACGACTCGTAAGGTCTTCATATTTGTTCATAATCGCAAGCCTGTATCAATCCAGCCCTCATCGCATCTGCTACCAATAATAAAGTTTACTCTTTATAACTTAGTTGGGTAAACCCTCTACCTGTCCTGCCTTTCCAGTTTAAATTAGCTCATATAAATTTAAATAAAAGCAGTGATTACAAACATTTTGAAATGAAAAGGGCACAAATTATAATATTTTCAATCATCAATCACACTACGAATAATCATGGGGTCATTTCGTATTCAAATATCAGTTTCAAAGTGATAGCAGTATTTTGAGAGGACACGGTCTCCCTTAAGAATAATCATGGGGTCATTTCGTATTCAAATATCAGTTTCAAAGTGATAGCAGTATTTTGAGAGGACACGGTCTCCCTTAGGAATAATCATGGGGTCATTTCGTATTCAAATATCAGTTTCAAAGTGATAGCAGTATTTTGAGAGGACACGGTCTCCCTTAGGAATAATCATGGGGTCATTTCGTATTCAAATATCAGTTTCAAAGTGATAGCAGTATTTTGAGAGGACACGGTCTCCCTTACGAATAATCATGGGGTCATTTCGTATTCAAATATCAGTTTCAAAGTGATAGCAGTATTTTGAGAGGACACGGTCTCCCTTAGGAATAATCATGGGGTCATTTCGTATTCAAATATCAGTTTCAAAGTGATAGCAGTATTTTGAGAGGACACGGTCTCCCTTAGGAATAATCATGGGGTCATTTCGTATTCAAATATCAGTTTCAAAGTGATAGCAGTATTTTGAGAGGACACGGTCTCCCTTACGAATAATCATGGGGTCATTTCGTATTCAAATATCAGTTTCAAAGTGATAGCAGTATTTTGAGAGGACACGGTCTCCCTTAGGAATAATCATGGGGTCATTTCGTATTCAAATATCAGTTTCAAAGTGATAGCAGTATTTTGAGAGGACACGGTCTCCCTTAGGAATAATCATGGGGTCATTTCGTATTCAAATATCAGTTTCAAAGTGATAGCAGTATTTTGAGAGGACACGGTCTCCCTTACATTTGATGATAACCACCGGGGTGGTTTTTCTGAGGTTAGAATCCCACACATCCCTGTATCATTCCCAAAGTGTGGGTGGCTTTTGAAGGTTGCTCTAATAAAAGTTGCTGGTAACGAAGCTAGGGCCATTATATTCTAAGTCCTTTTGAAGGACTTAGAATATAATGACTAACTTGACTTGAGTTTTGACTTCTTCTTTATTTCCACTCGACTTATTCCTCATGACAACGACAAATTCAATAAATAATAAGTTACTAGCACTTTGCCCGCGACTTTGTTCGCGTGATCCGTGTTTTATCCTACAGATGACTTTTTAATAAAAAGTTTCATACAAACTTTCAACCCCCCTTTTTACCCCCTTAGGGGGGAATTTCCAAAAATCCTTTCTTAGTGCTCACTTACGTCACTCGAGGAACCTTTCTGCCAAATTTCATGCTTCTAGGCCTAGTGGTTTTGGCTGTGCGTTGATCGATCAGTCAGTCAGTCAGTTTCTTCTTTTATATATATAGATAACTGACAATTTGATTGAGTTGAGCGGAGGAAATGACTTAGAATATAAGAGTAACTGCTCGAGGCTCCATCACATTCATGGTGGTTAAATGCACTACATGTCTTCTTGTCCGATCACCTGCAACTTTCAGGATTTGAATGTAGCAAATGACAGAGCTGTCCGAGTGGCTACATACTGTGTAGGCAACTCATTCTGCATTATCTGTGCTTTTTTAGTATGTGTCTTTTATTATGTTAAGTTAGTTGTAGTTTATTGTTATCTGTGGCATGCGAGCTGGCAGCCTCGCATGCGCCGTATATTGCTATCCTTGTCGCCCTTGTGCGGGCGTGTCCTATCGTCCTTGTTGCTCTGTCGCCAACGTTGCCGCTTTTGGCAACGCCGCGAACTGTGCCGGCGCAGAGCGCAGGGCAGTCGCCAGATATTCTACCTGAGAGTAGGACGCGGCCCCGTTGCTCCATTGTTGTTATGCGAGCCCCGTATTGATTCGGCTCTAAGCCCCGCCGTGTACTATGTAAGTAGCTGTATGTGTTCTGTGTAAAGTGTACTATTATGTGTTATAAATAAATTACACGAGTTTGCCAGTAATTTGGTGTTGCATTTTCATTGTGTTGCAAATAATCCGGTCCTAATCGCAAAATACTGCTTAGATAAAATCCAAAAGAAGAAGAAGAAGAATCTTGCACCACACCACACCACAGACTAACGAAGAAAAAAATCTATATAGAAAAATCATAGCCCCACACTCGAAGCGCAAATTCTAGAAAAGATTTCTGTCCTTAAGGGCCCTTTAATACAATATTATTACGGTATAAAGGTGCTTTGGATTCGTTTCCGTTCGTCGACAGGAAAAGTGAATTTGTCGGAGAACGTTAGCTTCCGGGGAGGGGGATGAACTTAAGTTGGTATCAGACTGGCGTGCCGCTTATCGGGCGTACGAATCTTCCCTTATATTTCTGTGAAATTATGGAAATGGTGGAAGCATGGTTGGGCAAATCTCCGGTGTGTGTACTCATAGACTAGATCTCCCATGGATATATGATTTTCGTGCCATTTCAATGGAATTATAATGGTTTTAATAGATTCTTTAGGCAAGTGTCCGTGGAGTTACTTGCACAATGAAGATTGTTTGGGATTTACAACTTTGCTTTTTCTTTTGGATAGACCGATTCCGATAATTCAAAAGTGATAGATGATTTAATTGAAATATATGATCTTAGTTTGAGTTTTTACAAGTCGGTTTTGACGCATATACTTTCGCGTAATCCCAAATGAACCCTTGAATATTTTGCTTAGTTATAAGTCTCACAAATTTGCTCCTCACATTTCGATTCCACGCGTCACTATCGAAAGTTATCGGCGTAAAGTCGATCCGCCAACAGAAGCCCATGTGGTAAAGCCCTTAACTATGTATAGCTTTATGCTTCTCATCCTGCCAGGCAGACACTTTTTTCTGTTTCAACTTTGCGCGAAGAAAGTTACATTACTTAGTTTCTCTCAGCTATGAGCGAATGTTTTAAACTTGGCTGAATGTAATTGAGAATGTGTCGTCTCAATCTCGACTGTTTAAGTTGATGTGGAGAAAATTTTCGTAATGAGCTGATGGTAAAAATATATGAAAGTCTTGAACTTTTGAAAATATTGTTTGTAGTTTGTTGCTTGTAATACGTAACTTGGCATTTTGTTTATTATTATAGCTTTTTGTTTATTGGATTTGAAGCAGTTGTAGACAATCCCACCGCACTATTCCCAAACCACTACAACTCCTGAAAGCCAGAATCAACAGTGGCGACCAACAGAAAAGCGCCGAGGCAATGAAGCTCGACGAAGCAGAAGCAGTTGTAGAGCTCCTCATGCACAGTTTGGTCTGTAAATGTTTTTATTCTGATTTAGGCAAATCAGTTGTGTTTCAATACAAAGAAAAGAGATGCCGGTGAAATAATTAACACATCACCATGTTTTAAGGTCACGTATCGACACAGTTACAAAGTAATGTACTTAAAGACATTCATCTATATAACTCTAAAAAAACTCTCTCTCTCTCTCTGAATTTTTCGAAGAAAACAAACCAAAGTTAATCGGACTTATGCAAACAACATCAAATTTACGGAACATTAACAAAATACAATAAATTATTATTATTAATACATTTATTTGAGGAGCAGTGGTGGCCCAGTGGTATCGGCCGCGACTTACAAGTTGTAGGTCGTGGGTTCGAGTCCAGGCAGGCGCTTTACTTTGTGTAAATTATTTCATCACTACTGCTCTCAAAATGGTGAAGGAAAACATCGTGAGGAAACCGGCATGTCCTAGAACCAAAAATTCGAAGACATGTGACATCCACCAACCCGCACTGGGCCCGCGTGGTGGATTACGGCCCATTCCCTCTCACAGAGAGGAGGCCTGTGTCCCAGCAGTGGGAACATTAATAGGCTGATGATATGATGTGATGTGAATACATTTATACTGCGCCAACCGTGCGCCAAAATAAATACATTTATTTTGGCGCACGGTTAGCGCAGTGGTTGAGCGATTGACTGCTGCGCTGCGTGTCGCGGGTTCGATTCCCGCACGGAACAAATATTTGTATGACCTACAGATAGTTGTTCCGGCTCTGGGTGTTTGTGTATGTGAGTTTATATGTTTGTAAACGCACCCACGATACAGGAAGAAATTCCTAGTGTGGGGCAACGTTTTTATAAAAAAGAAAAAAAAAAAAACATTTCCATACGCGGTCATTACAAAACACAAAATAAAATTGTTAAAACATTGAATTATAGAAATATTGAAAATGGAATCGTTAAATTAAATTATTACAAGGGCCTATCCATTAAGGTTACCAAAGATATCCTTAAGGTGCGAAGTAAGCTGACACAATATTTTCCCGTGACCAAAGTCCGAATCCACTGGGACATTAGCCAGGTTAGAGAGCTGTTCGTCTTGTTAATCCCCTCAATCACTAACTCGGCGACAATTTACCTTGTTTTTGGACTTTCAAGGATTGTGCAAGGTTGGTTTTGGACTGTCAAGGTGAATATTGGAACTATTGGATTTGTGCTCAAAATAATTCTTGAGGAAACGAAGAAAATTTTGCTAGCAATAGCAAAGCTATTATACATGTGGAAGCCCCTACCTCAAGGGTTATCATTAACTTATAGGTACGTAACTTATAGCGTACTATTATGTAGGTAATAGTTGATCATCCAGGCAGTAAAGTAATCAGGTACATAGGTAAGACAAAAAGAGACTGCATGAGTAGTTTATATTATTATCTTTATTAGCTAATTTCAATCGATATCGATTTATGACGATGAAGATACATGAGGGAGGTCTATGTTTAGGAGTGGGCTCCTTTTGTCTGAAATAGCATGGTTGCATTATTTATGGGTCGTTTTTCACAGAGTAATATTTAATTTAACCCCCCCCCCCCAAGCTACATAAAAATCCTCAATAAAAGTGAAATAAAAAAATTGTAATCCAATTCTTCGCAGAAATAAAATGTAAAAACTCAAGTAAATCTGAACGTGATTCTTATTAAACTGAAACGAATAAGTCACAACATTTAAAATGCCATTTATATATATAGAAATCAACGTAAATAAGAAATTGAATCGCCCAGTGTCTAGACTTTTAACGATTCCAACGTGATGCTATCGAAAGACGATGATATTTTTATCTCTATAACTTATTTCAAATCCATTGCTTGTCAACTATTGCGTTCTTACCACGTGTTCGCATTAAAAGCGTCGATGGATACTGCGTACGTCGAAATATTACTTCTCAACAGGGTTCCGTAGTACGAGGTGCTAATGGAAGAGGGTAGGAGCAGTCACGAAGTCGCAATTAGATCGAAGCGCGCAACGGAACCCTTTGCTCGTAATTTGACGTAGTTAGAGCAAATGTGTCGGTACATTGACCCAATACTGGGGAACTCTGTTGAGGAAACTTGTAGATATATCAGATACCGATTTAATCAATTGTTTAGGGTTGATTAGGCTTTATTTGGTTGAAAGTTTGTGTGTTAGGCGTGATGATGACAGGGGTAAGAATGTGTAACCTAAAGATGTCAATGAACTATTTAATGGACGTGTAAATGAGTATACGTTTTTGCTATTGTAGGTTTATTCTTAATGAAACCGAGCGTGAGTGTTGGCACAGAAAAAGGCCTAGGTAAGCCTAAAAGAGACTGAAGTCAGGATGAGAATGACGAGCTTTTTATGCTTGTTGGACTCAAAAACACGGCAGAATATTCAGGGAAGAACTCGAACGCCGATTTTGGATGACATATAAAGCAAAATGATACATAATGGTGGAAACATGTTTTAATGTGATCCTTGGTGGCTCTTGTGACTAATAAAACAAGAATAAAAAAATAAAAAATATTTTACCACACCATATTATAGCTTTCTAGTACTTAGAGACTTTGAGCTAAACTGTAGAAGGACGGACTATCAGTCCAAAAACCATAGCCCAAAAAGTTTAATTCAACAAGACCTGTCAAGCATTTTAAATCTCCAAAAATAAACTGCGAATGGGGCTGCACCGTTTTGTTCCACTGCACGCTACAGATCCCGTGCTATACTGTAAGCGGCTTAGCCGGACACCGTTGAGTTATTGAGTTTGTATTGTCAGCGACGTGCAGTCATGCTGTCCTTGTCTTCGTCCTCCCTTTCGTTTTAAAGTATGGCTGAACGCCTGAATCTGTTTTGGACAGGACTACGTTGATTTATTTCGGTAAGCAAGGAGGTTTTATAATATATTCTGGCTATTTCCTCCCACAGAGAGGAAGCCTGAGTTCCAGCAGTGGGACCATTAAACGGCTGATGACGATGTTGAAGCAATCCACAGGATTATCCAGATCTATGTGGTGGGAATTTGGGGATACTTGGGGGAAACCTATATTCATCAGTGGACCGCATCTGGCTGAAATTGTGATGATCTAGAAGGGAGCCGCTGATTGACAAATTACTGTTCACTTGGTGAAGATAATTGAAGAAGTTTTCCAAGGTCAAAGGAACACCGACATAGGGTGAAATAAAATAGTCTGAGGTGGAACTTTGACCTTTTTACATCATAACTTGATTTACGAAAATAATATAACACCGGCGTGATGTTATTTTATGTATCAGCGTTCGTCAGTATGGTAAATTTTCTTTTATTTTGATAAAGGATAAGCAGATAGATGCCTTTCCTTGCAGCAAGATGAAGATATTACTTAACTGCCTAAGTCCATAAATTTTATCAATCATCATCATTATCATTGTAGTAAAAAAAACGTCCACACCAAGAAAACGAGAAGCCTGATCGATCACCTTCTGGAGGAAGGTTGGAATGATAGCCGTCAAGGCTTTCGCACAATGGTACTCATTACGGACAAAGTGCAGAAAAAACATGCCTAAAGAAGAAGACATCTAATGCTAGTTGTAGGTCTGCTACAATCATCACCACGTCGGCCAGTCCAGTGCTTACTAATCATCATCGTCATTTCAGCCTAAAAACATCCACTGCTGGACATAGACCTCCCCCAGGCGTCGCCATATTGACCCATCATGTGCGTCACGCATCAAGCGGATTCCTGCAACCTTAACCAGGTTATCGGTCCACCTAGCTGTCTATGTGCTTACTAATAAGGTCTTCCAATTAAAACAATACAACATATACTTTGAGTTGCGTATTAGCAACAGCGACTAGCTGAACCCGGTGGCTAGCTAGTGTAGACGCTAAACACGGTCACAATTCAATCCGACTTGGTACCGTGGTCTCCCACTAATGACTCGGCCAGCCTGGCCAATCGTGATTTATATGCCGACACCGACGGTTATAAATGCGGTGTAATTTATGTACTAATAGCGGGGACTAACAATATTTCTCCTTTACGAATCCTGTGCTGGATACAAGCTCTCCAATCATTTCCGTCTCTCTTAGGTCCATAATTTATGTTTTACCCAAAAATAAACCGAATTACAATCAAAAATACTGATTGCACAGCAAAATAGTTACCTCAAAATATCTGTCTGCAGAGTCTAAAGTAACCTAACATGAAGGAGATGACGGGAGCTGAGTTCACTTCGTATGTTCGCTCACTTCAGCTCCCGTCATCCCCTTCGAACCGAACCTATCCGTGTCGGGGTGCCCTAAGCTCCCGAGCTCGCTTCGCTCGCTCTTGGACTTATTTTGCTACATGTGTGAACATAACGTTTGTACGCTCTGGTTAGTTTGCTGTGCAATTAGTATTTCTGACGTAAGAAAGTATATAAATGATGGAAATAAATTGATAAGTGATTATTTATTAGATAGTATTTAAACGAGCAAAAATAAATTCAAATTAAAGATATAAAAATACTGAATATGGCTGGTACTGAAATACTAAGTGGGCGATAAACATTGGGCGAATACAAATGTTTAAAACAGCGATTTGAAAATAAAAGATTGTCGACGGACAATGTGCTGCGCTGGGATCCTTTTTCTGTCTGCAGGGTCTTAAGTAACCTAACCTAACCGGGGTACCCTAAGGTCCTGAGCTTGCTTGGACTAATTAGTTGAAAACACGAATACATCCGATCTCGTGCACTGCACAACGATGTCGCCTCGTCGGTTTTTATGCTATTTTCAAAAGAATAATATGCTAACATAGAAAAATAGGTCTCCAAATAAAATTAAGGTATGTAATAATATTATTGCCACACACACACAATTTTATTGACTTATATTGTTAACATAAGTCTGAAATAGCCAAGTCAGAGGCCTGTGGGGTTCCCAGAGGCGGCTTAATTAACACTGACACCAGGGGTGGCCACACCTCACACGAAAAGAAGAAGAAGAAGAGATTGCCACAGCTCACAAAAACCTTCTAAAAGGTCTTAAAGGGCTTATTACACTACACGGTATTCAGGGCCCTAATCTCTAATTTTGGGTAGTGTAATAACTGTTAGGGAGTTAGGGTTCTCAAAATATCGACCGATTCAGGGCCCTGAATACCGTGTAGTGTAATACGCCCTTAAACCGGATAAATAGTATAATAGTCGCCCATTCAGTATATTTTTCGAACGGTTAATAATTTCTCTTATTTATTTGATGAGCAATTAATAATATCCCAACAAAAACAAGTGATCGCTAACTAATCGATACCAAAGAAAAAAACACTGGCCCCCTCTATACTAAAGATTCTGTTACCCAATTACAAAGGTACCTATTACCTCCTCAGGTACCTGCACGCTACCTCCTCTCCCTCAAACCGAGACGTTACTCGCACCTGCTACGAACTTTCGATATTCGAACGCGAAAACGATAATTGGTTTCGATTCGAACGGTTGTTTGTAAAATAGAGGACCAATTAAATTTTGTTTGAACTTACCTTGGCGTGACAGGGTAACGGAGGCGCTAACCACAATGTTACAAAGTGATTTACTAAGGTTTGGAGACAGGTAAGTTAGCAACGACTATTGCGAAGTATGACGATGATCTACCTCTACTTCTCTCGAACTAATGAGCGTACCATGGTAAAAATATTAGCTAGACAGCAAAGTACCAGCGCGAGCTTTGGCTATAACAGCCGCACGGGTTGAACTTCACCGTTAATCAACGCTTGCCGAGTTTGGTCAGTGGATGGGTGATCATCCATAACATACAGAGACTCCTCCGTGCCTTGGAAAGCAAATTAAGCCATTGGTTCTGGGTGTCAATTGAAGAACTTTGACAGTCGTTACGGGTAGTCAGGACACCGAAAATCTGACAACCAATCATACAATAGAGTTACCCAGTAAATGGGGTAATGGGGTCAAATATGGAGTTACGCCAAGTAAAATGGTTCGGTTAGACTAGAAGATGAAATAGATAGATGATGATGTCATCGACCTGAATCTGCTTCTCACGAATCAGCATGAACAAATGAGCAGCTTTTGCCATGGTAAAAATATTCTTCAGGCAAGGTACTATTCAGTGCGACTAACCATGGTACGGGAAACAGGTGTGAAAGATAGAAACGACGATTTACAAAGCCGAATATTTTCCTAAACCCGATGAGCAATCTTAACAACCAATTTAAACCGTGCACCTAGATTAACCCGGACCAGAGCAGTGGTGACCCAGTAGTAACGGCCGCGACTTACAAATTGTAGATCGTGGGTTTGAACCCAGGTAGGTGCTTACCTACGTTGTGTAAATTATTTCATGACCACTGCTCTCAAAATGGTGAAGGAAAACATCATTAGGAAAACCAGCATGCAAAAGGGGTGTGGGTGAGAGGTGTGTGGGTGTGAGCATTAAAAGTGCTGATAATAATGATGATGATGATTTAACATATAAGTTTTGTTTTCGTGATTACCCCTGCGACCTCGATCTCGCCTAATGGTAAGAGATGGATAGGGTCTTCGATGGAACCAGCGATCCCAGAAGAAAAAACGTTTGTAGTGGCTATTCGAAGCTTCCCATATTTAGATTTGTAACCATAATTTATGACACACTTGGCCTATTTATAAGAGCAGTGGTAACGGCTTACGTGGGTTACATAGACGACCTACGTAACAATGAGTGTGAATCCAGGCAGGTACATTATCTTGTGAAAAACAAATTAGCAAATAGTAAATAGTGGTCAAATTATTTCATCACCACCGCCAGGAAACCGGCACGTCTTAGAACCAAAAATTCGAAGACATGTGAAATCCATCAACCCGAACTGAGCCCGCGATTAAGGCCCATACCCACTCTCACAAAGAGGAGGCTTGTATCCCAGCAATGCGAACATTAAAAGGCTGATAACATTGGTCCTATTTAGCACAGTTGTATTCTAAGTGTTTTCCGTACTTTTGTATTTTTAATTTGTGTGCCCTAATAATTTTATTTTCATTTTTCTTAATTTTTTTCTTATTTCTTTCGATACAAAAGGTAACCATCCCATATAAAATTGAATATGTCACCTTACAACATGGTACGATGTTGTGTATGGTTGGCAAACATATCGAGCGTCAATTGTGTCCCAAACTCGGCTGTATTTGTGCGGTTGCAAGCGTGAGAGGTGTGATTCTGATTTACGTGTGTGTCGTATTGCTTTTAAGGGTGCGGGCAGATATGATTCATTGTTGGCTTAGCTGACTGACTACGGTCTGCTAACGGTGTTTGAGCGTTGTGTTAGGGATGGAAAGAATTATCCAGCTTTGTTATGGAGTCTGTTTTTTTTTTAAATAACTAGTATTGTGACGGTGGATGACTCTAGAGTCATAGATCATGTCACAATATCCTCATTTCTATCTAGATTGTAACGAGGACATTGTGACATGTACTTTTCACGGAAGTTTCGTTTGCTAGACAGAAAATAGTCGCATATTGAGAGAGATTTGTGTCCTTATGTAGATTTAGTTTACCTCCTCAAGTACGTAAGTTCGTGAAAGCCTTAACCATACTAGTATTTTTAAATTAACGATAGGCTCGCGCTTGACCACTATCTCACCTGATGGTAAGCGATGATGTGATTGACGGTGAAGCACGCTTGCCTAGCAGTCACATTTTCACTCTTGACTTAAAGACCCCTACGTTGTAGTGAAAACACAGACTCCGGCAGGGAATTCCACTCCTTAGCTGTACGCACAATGAAAGTATTCCCAAAACGCTTTGTGCGTGTGTATGGGATGTGCACCCACAATTGTTGGACAGGGACCAATCATTCCTAGCCCATTGTAGCGCAATTAATGGAAGCGGAGTTTACTTACTTACTTTTGATAAGAGGGTTTATAATTATACTTATTTTTGATAAGAGGATTTACATACTTTTGAAAACTGACTTTTTATCAGCGATAACGATAGTCAAGGTGTAAATACATTATGTCATTCTTTCAGCGATGGCCATTGTCAAAACACCAAAATTTAAGGGTTTAATCATGTGACATTTAGATAGCGCTTGGCAATCCTATACATTTTTGACATATAATCGCTATCGCAACGCTTTCATTGATATAATGTCACTTGTGTAGAGACTTGAGGCTGCTAAACAAGTGGCATTCGATGTCACTTGTGTAGAGACTGCAGGCTGCTAAACAAGTGGCATTCGATGTCACTTGTGTAGAGACTGGAGGCTGCTAAACAAGTGGCATTCGATGTCACTTGTGTAGAGACTGGAGGCTGCTAAACAAGTGGCATTCGATGTCACTTGAGTAGAGACTGGAGGCTGCTAAACAAGTGGCATTCGATGTCACTTGAGTAGAGACTGGAGGCTGCTAAACAAGTGGCATTCGATGTCACTTGTGTAGAGACTGGAGGCTGCTAAACAAGTGGCATTCGATGTCACTTGTGTAGAGACTTAAGGCTGCTAAACAAGTGGCATTCGATGTCACTTGTGTAGAGACTGGAGGCTGCTAAACAAGTGGCATTCGAAGTCACTTGTGTAGAGACTGGAGACTGCTAAACAAGTGGCATTCGATGTCAGCGAAGGCGATAGTCAAAATGTCAAAATGTAAGGGATTTATCACGTGATTTTGCGATCAGTATCAGTCTCATACAATTTTGCCATTTTAGGGTTCCGTAACCAAAGGGTACAAACGGGACCCTATTACTGAGACTTCGCGGTCCGTATGTCTGTCTGTCTATCACCAGGCTGTATCTCATGAACCATGATAGCTACACAGTTGAAATTTTCACAGATGATGTATTTCTGTTGCCACTATAATAACAAATACTAATAAAAAAGTTGATTAAAAAAATCAAAAAACCCGACTGCTTAAAAAGCAAACTAAAAAGACGTAAACAAGAAGAAAATCATGCTGTGCAGTCGGAGGATACTTATTCGCGAGCTGGAGGACCAAAACCAGATGTATCCTCCGACTGCACTCGGACTCGCGTCCGACTCGCACTTGACCGGTTTTTTTGACAGTCGCTATCGTCACGTTTTCGATGATAGAATGTCAATTTGTCTAGGCCCTCTGAGTATCTTCAGTCTTAAATATATAAACAAGTTTCTACAAATATATTCCCTAGCACCACAAATTACTCGCACACAAATGTGAACAATTAAACATTATGTCTACGCTAACCATTCCTAGTGGCTACGCTAGTTGGATTAAAAGGCACGACGAGGCAATTGAAGACATCGCTCGCCCCGAATAATTGCCGGGAGATAATTACCAAGTTCGGTGTATATTCACACTAAATAGGTATCTGCTGTACTGTAGCTAGTGACTTAATAATAACAGGGGCAGGGACTGATCTTTAAGGTAAAGCAACGCTTGCAGAGGTCGGTCCGTGGATGGGTGACCAATCATCATCACATCACTTCATCAGCCTATTAATGTTCCCACTGCTGGGACACAGGCCTCCTCTCTGTGAGAGGGAATGGGCCGTAATCCACCACGCGGGCCCAGTGCGGGTTGGTGGATGTCACATGTGTTCGAATTATTGATTCCAGGACATGCCAGTTTCCTGACGATGTTTTCCTTCACCGTTTTTGAGAGCAGTGGTGATGAAATAATTTACACAAAGTAAAGCGCCTGCCTGGGTTCGAACCCACGACCTACAACTTGTAAGTCGCGGGCGATACCACTGGGCCACCACTGCTCTCGTGACCAATCATTACATACAAATACTACTCCGGCCCTGAGAAATCAACCCAAGTTGCTGGTCCAGTCTATCGTTTGTAGATTTGACAGTCGTTACGGATACTCAGAAGCCAGGTAATCAGACACTGTTTTCCAAGGGGTCGTGCTACCCAGTAACTGGGTTGTGAAGGTCAGTTAGGTAGTCGCCCCATGTAAAATACTGGTATTTGAAGCAGCGGTGGTGGCCTAGTGGTAATTGCAAAGCTCTTAAAACGGTGAAGGAAAACATCGTAAGGAAACCGGCATGTCCTAGAACCAAAAGTTCGTAAACATGTGACATTCACCAACCCGCACTGCGCCCACGTGGTAGATTAAGGTCCATTACCTCTCTCTCACAGAGAGGATGCCTGTGTCCCAACAGTGGGAATATAGTAAGGCCGATGATGATGATGATGGTCTGACCGGAACCGAAAGGCTAGGCAGATTGGTTGGTCGTTTATAAGTCTATATCCAAATTATCACAAGAACCAATGCTATAAAGTCGTATTTCCTCATAAAACATCAATAAATAACCGTTTTACTCCAAAATCGTCCACTTACCTCGACAATTGCCTCGTGTTGGCTTCTTAGTGGAATATTATACGGCAACCCGCAGCTAGCCAGCGTGAGCGGATTCACGTGTTAGAATCATAAAGGAACTCCATATAAAAGTATCGATATATGTCAAGATGGTTATTTACTGTGTATCAGAGTTCCTATTTATGTGGTGTATAAGGGAATGGTTTCATGAATAAAAGCACAGAAAGACAAGACTAGGTATTTATTTCAATTAGGCTTGTCAATTAATTCATATTGAGGCTCAGATAGCTTACCGCCCGTTCGCTAGACCTAGTTCTCGTGGAGAAGAAGGGCAAGAAACTCCACGGAAGCAACTATGGTTGTAAAAGTATTCATATACATCTTTTACCACCATATAAATATCGTTTATCACAATAAAGATCTAATTCTATTATGGCCATTATTAATCTTGTAACATTTCACAATGTTACATAATCAAAACAACAAGGATAAGGCAAAGAATATGACTAGCCCTTAAATTAATTCAACATAATTATGAATAAAGGCCACAATATGAAAATAGAGTTTCAACACAACCATTAGCAATAATCAAGTTATAATATCAAATAACTTACGTGAAGCTTGTGTAGTCCATCTTTCACAGAATATAACAATTCAGGAAAAACAATATCAATATCACAATATAACAACTGGTCTGTACTGGCTTGTAGTTCACAACGAAGTGTGTCAACTTACGAATTACACACTATTTATAATAACGAGTCGACCTGTCAAATGTCCCCACCATTTTCTACATTTCTATAAATTATCTCACAATTAGGTCAATAATCAATTCTTGAGTAATGAAACCTTTTTAAAACGTATCAAGACAATTAAGGAATTTAATATCGCCTATTTAGTAATTCTTAATCAATATTTAAAAGAATATTGATACTAACCGACAGTCTTGTATTAATTGTCTCAAAAGACTTATAATACTAAAAGAGCAATATAAAATCCAGGATACATCACAATGATCATTATAAATTACGTAATATTTTATAGGAATATCATCACTATGGCTTATATGTAAGTTTAGAGTTATTTCCTGTACACACAACAATATTTACTCAGGTGGGTACTCTAATAATTGTAGGTATTTGACAACACAATAATAATTCAGGTAGGTACTTCGACATTTGTCGGTAGATGCTTAATAAATATGACAGTTTGTATTTTGTAGCAATTCTATTGTGTTTAAACGTGTAAATTCATGATTTAATGACGTCACACGTACTTCCAATACTAACACGGCCATTCTGACATGTACTTCGTTCTCGAAGTACAATAGATACCCTTTTTGTACAATTGTAATATTTTTTTTTTTTTAGTTTTGCCAATTGACTAGATGTGTCAAGTCCCCTCCACCCGCTGCTAGTGGGATAGACTTGCACCAAGTATAACTATACATCATTAATCTAAATATTATTACACTAACCAACAATACATCGCTCGGCCAATCTGACAATATTCTTTCAAATTGTACTGAACGTAGATACTTTCTTCCGACCAAAATCAGATCAACAGAGGGTACAAATTTAAATTCTTTATTTAACCAACTAACTCCGTCAAACTCAGAGGTCGCAGAACGCTGCTTGATCATAAAGATTCAGAGGCCCGTCTCAACTTGTTTTGACAGAATCTTATTCAAACAACTAACTCCGTCAAACTCAGAGGTCGCAGATCGCGGCTTGATCATAAAGATTTAGAGGCCCGTCTCGACTTGTTTTGACAGAATCTTATTCAAACAATAATTCTGTCAAACTCAGAGGTTGCAGATCGCTGCTTGATCATAAAGATTCAGAGGCCCGTCTGGACTTGTATTGACAGAATTTTATTCAACTTAATAATTTTTCTAATGCACCATGCTGTTGGAACGACCTGGCATTATTATAACTCCTCTCTGTCTTTCTCCTGTCATGTCTCTTTTCAAACAAACTATTCAACAGTAAGTTACACCCACATGGTTTTTATTATTCAAAAATTTTATTTTCATTTATTTGTTTTATCCTATAACGTTTTTTTTAATATATATTCATGACTCAATGATAAGAATTAGATCATGATTTGTTTATATCAAAATCTCAATCTCCAATAGCTCTAAAACTAATTACTTAAATTTATTATCAGATCGAGAAATGCAAGGTATGAAATAATTAATTGGATTGTTTATTTTAAACAGACTTATCATGAAAATAACTGCTCAAGAGCCATTGCCATATTAAAGATTCCTTTTTAATTTTACTCAAGAAACAGCCAAGAGAAAAACAGAGCAGAGAGTTTCTTGTAAATGTGAGAATATTGGTGAAAACTACTATTCTGCCTCCATTAACTAATAACGATTATTTGCAAATCCTTTGTACCCCTCAAGTATGTAAGTGACCACTAACTGTATTATTACCAAGTTGGGTACATTTTTGCAAAAATACCCTCCGTTAAAAATTTTAGACAAGTTTCTGATAAATAAACTAAAACCTTAGGAATTATCCTTTTACGCTTATTCAAACATAATATTATATCTTTATGATAACAAAGATATTCAACAGTAAATAAAAACAAAGCCTCTGACGGCCTTACCACTTTTAGCAGTTTTTGTGCTGCAGCTGTCAGCTAGATGTCCATAGTCAAAATCTGATGCTCTGACCATAGTTCGCAGATCCATGGACCAACTGCTCTTACGGTAGCATGAAGAACCGCAGTTCAAATGGTCATACAGATTCTAGATCCGCAAGCTATGCAGCTCGCAGTGCCATCGGCTGGGGTGGCATCGCTAGCACATCGCCTTGGTGCGATTGGAGTCGGCGACTCGTCGACACGTTGTTTATGAAAACGACAAAATGAAATTCATTAGAATTATTGTGTAAGCTAGAGCTGGATCCCACTTCTGATGTTAGAATCATAAAGGAACTCCATATAAAAGTATCGATATATGTCAAGATGGTTATTTACTGTGTATCAGAGTTCCTATTTATGTGGTGTATAAGGGAATGGTTTCATGAATAAAAGCACAGAAAGACAAGACTAGGTATTTATTTCAATTAGGCTTGTCAATTAATTCATATTGAGGCTCAGATAGCTTACCGCCCGTTCGCTAGACCTAGTTCTCGTGGAGAAGAAGGGCAAGAAACTCCACGGAAGCAACTATGGTTGTAAAAGTATTCATATACATCTTTTACCACCATATAAATATCGTTTATCACAATAAAGATCTAATTCTATTATAGCCATTATTAATCTTGTAACATTTCACAATGTTACATAATCAAAACAACAAGGATAAGGCAAAGAATATGACTAGCCCTTAAATTAATTCAACATAATTATGAATAAAGGCCACAATATGAAAATAGAGTTTCAACACAACCATTAGCAATAATCAAGTTATAATATCAAATAACTTACGTGAAGCTTGTGTAGTCCATCTTTCACAGAATATAACAATTCAGGAAAAACAATATCAATATCACAATATAACAACTGGTCTGTACTGGCTTGTAGTTCACAACGAAGTGTGTCAACTTACGAATTACACACTATTTATAATAACGAGTCGACCTGTCAAATGTCCCCACCATTTTCTACATTTCTATAAATTATCTCACAATTAGGTCAATAATCAATTCTTGAGTAATGAAACCTTTTTAAAACGTATCAAGACAATTAAGGAATTTAATATCGCCTATTTAGTAATTCTTAATCAATATTTAAAAGAATATTGATACTAACTGACAGTCTTGTATTAATTGTCTCAAAAGACTTATAATACTAAAAGAGCAATATAAAATCCAGGATACATCACAATGATCATTATAAATTACGTAATATTTTATAGGAATATCATCACTATGGCTTATATGTAAGTTTAGAGTTATTTCCTGTACACACAACAATATTTACTCAGGTGGGTACTCTAATAATTGTAGGTATTTGACAACACAATAATAATTCAGGTAGGTACTTCGACATTTGTCGGTAGATGCTTAATAAATATGACAGTTTGTATTTTGTAGCAATTCTATTGTGTTTAAACGTGTAAATTCATGATTTAATGACGTCACACGTACTTCCAATACTAACACACGCATTAAGGCTGCTCCTTTGTGCAATACTTTTCATACATGTTTCATTTCATGCATTTCTAGGGCCACGCCATGTTACTTGGCAACTTTGATGTTTTTAGTATTTGATCGAGTAATTTAGAAGGAAATGTTGAGTTAAGTTTGTAAGAAGTTAAATCTTTAGAGCTAAAATGTTATTGGCCTTTGATATTTTATACCTATGGAATTTGTAAGTTTTAAGCTACATTGACACGAAATGTATTGTAACAATGCCTAATTACGTGAAAGTTTTATTTATTTTAGCCGAAAGACGTCCCCTGGAGGATATAGGCCTCTCCCAAATGTCGCGCGTCGCTACATTCCTCAGTCGTGTGCTTCTTGCATTCAACAGAACCGATCATCGGTCACCTAAAGGTTAATAAGAACACAATTTGAATTAGAAAAACTTATCTTTGGGTGTGATTGGCTGCAAAGAAGCTAAACAAATTTTTTGCCACGTCCTTCAAATATCATCCTCATGCAATTTTCGACAAAGACCAAAAATCTCACAGAGTAACTGTAAAACACAATTGCCAACAAGAACGGACGACCAAAACTCTGTTACAATGCGATCGTTTTAAATCAAGCAGGAAAAATTACTGGGAGCACTTTTGAGCCCGCTCCAAACTTTGCTCTCTGAGGCTCCACTCCCTCATTATATTGTGTTCACGTTTCGGATAGATAGGGAGCAAAGCAGTGACTATAGCGTGATGGTAACATTGTTACCATAATTTTAGCCAAACTACTCTACTTCTGAACTTAGACCTCCTCCAAGTGTTGCCACATCGACATCATCACATCATCTCCTAGCATCATCATCTGCCTAGCCTTTTTCCCAATTATTGTTGGGGTCGGCTTCCAGTCTTACCGGATTCGGCTGAATACCAGTGTTTTACATGGAGCAACTGCCTATCAGACCTCCACAACCCAGTAACAGGGTAACACGGTACCCCTTGGCAAGACTTGTGTCAGATCTCAAGCTTCTGACTACCCGTAACGACCGTCAAAGATCTTCAAATGACAGCCGGGACCAACGGCTTAACGTGCTTTCCGAGGCACGGAGGAAACTCAGTATGTTGAAATGGTCACCCATCCACGGACTGACCTCGTCAAGCGTTGCTTAACCTTGAAGATCGACCCGTGCGGCTGTTATTATTTAGCCACGAGCTCCTCATCATCTCCTATGTTACAGTAAAATATGTTTACATTGCTAAAGATTATTTAGGCAACTGGATCGCGAGCTGATAACTTATCCTCTAGTCTCACAGTCTGACTTTACGTTATGAACTGACACAACCTCAACCGCCACCTATAAATAAGTACCTAAAGCGGCCTAAATAACGATTTATCGATAGGCCCTACCACGGTAAAGTTATCTAACAGTATTCTATCTTCATACAAACGGTCGGAATGCGAACTAACTACGCGTCTCGACTTCAGCCAACACTCGATATACTACAGTCGCAAACAGTCACGAACGGTATGATGGTTTTGTAAGCAATAAGCGTGTGATTTGTGAATATTTGATTGAAATACGTACAAGTACTTACCTACTTAATATGGCAGAGAGCAATTATAGACTATATTGTGCTGTTTTTGGTGCTCGAATTCTTCTATAACGCACCCAGAGATATTTTTTTTTAAAATTATCTGAAATCTCCGAAAGGCAAGACTATAAAAAAATTACATTATACCTAACCTACTAGTACGTAATTTGTTTCTTTTTTTAATAGGTAGGTATTTCGCTTTTTTCACCGAGTAGATTACCAACAGATTAACAACAATGTAACAACTTATTTTTATGTACCTACATTCTAAGCAAATTAAAACCTATTCTATTCTATTCTGGATTAATAAATAAATATGTAGATAGGGTGATAAAGTCACGCACGAGTTACCTACCTACGCTCGGGTTAAAAAAAAAACTAGTAGGTAGTTTCCTAGGCTAGGCTATCTATTTACTTATGTACTTATCTTATTGAATTAGACTAAATATCATTATGAAATGATTATCTATGAGTATAATAAAAAAATATAATATTTACCTGAGATTAGAGAAAAATATCTGAGATATGATTTACAATCACAAAACTAGAAAGAAACTCAAGTAGGTAGAAGCGGGGCCCTAACGGATTTTAACATGACGCGCGCTTGTAGGCACTTATTTCAAGGACAGGGCAGAGTCACAATACTGTTAGATATCTACCGTACCATAGGACGGTTATTTACGTAGGTATTGAATGACTTACCTTTTTACTCAATATTTATTTTATTTTCGTTGCCTTTTTCTTTATTTTGGGTACATACATAATATAGTTAATTAACAACAAACTAAATGATACCTACTCGTAGTGGTTTTCTACACAAACTTTACCCTTACTCTTTCCTCTTTTCATTTCCTTTATTTGATGTCGGTATCCTAGAGCCAAAAATTAAAGGCCAAAAATGGAAGGAGATTGTCAAAAAGTTTAGTCGGGCACATGTTAGGAATCAAGAGACCAATTTATCCAACCAGCCAAGACTTCCAAAGGTTTACTTTTCTAATTACCAAATCGCTATCTCTTCCTCCTTGGAGCAACCAGCGCAAAGTGTTCCGGAGAACTGTGGAGCAGACACAGCGTTCCCAATCTTATTTTTACAATCAACGTATCTGAAGCAGGTTTTATTGCACATCTGCTTGATGTCACTGATGTCTTTGGCGTCACAAGATAAATGTGAGATGCGTGGATCAAGACTTATCGTCGTATGTATTTGATATATATAGAGATATTTAGATACATGTCTGTATTTCCTGAATGTTCAGAACTGAACACTCACATTTCACTTGATATATTTTAAGTCCCTTGTACTACCCGATTACCCACGGCATAAACATCTTATTACATACAAGTTGTGTCCGCGGCATCTCTCCCTTCAACTGCCTATCCTACTTAGTTACTTATATAGACCTTTCTACCTACCCTACTAGCCTACCTTCACTACCTACCCTACTTACCTAACGATTTTTCTAGTGTCATTCTTCCGTAGAGAATCTACACTCTTCGCGCTGTAGCATGGTGCGTGACATTTCGTTTCACTCTTGAAAGTTGCCGCGATTTACAAATTATTGACATAGTATTTCAGCTGTACCACATTCGTAATATATTAAATCATCAATAACTGTAGTAAATTAAACCCAACCAGAATGTTCTAGTCTACAAATAAAAAACCACTGTCACCCGCACCATGCTACAGCGCAAGGAGTGTAAACACCGCCATTCGGATAATGATTTCAAATGCAACGCCATCTATCGAATACGGAGTTCAACTGTCCGCCTATCTAAATTGCGTGTATTGTGATATTTTATTTCTTGAAAACTTTAAAGGACATGGCTAAACAACTGCCCTTAGCATGTCTAGAAATTTCTCACTAGCTAGTAACATTCAAATATTCATTAATGAATTATTACAGTTTTATTATTCTTCTAAAACTTTCGTGAATTAAACAAATAATTAAAAGTTTTTTCATATTTTTGTTTGACAAGAAGAACATAAGATTCCGTTCTACGAAAAATTGTAATCAATAAACCTACTTTTAAAGACGTACGTAAGTCGAAACGAACAGTATTCATTATTATTTATTTTTGTACCTATTGCAATACATCTCAAAACCTTAGAGATAGAACCTTAGATGTTGATTTCTTTAATTGCATTTATCTGATTTCTAGAAATTATTGGCAAAATCTGGAAATAAACGGCACTTAAATAATGCTGACACTAAAAAGTTACAATTGATTCTTCTAGATTACACTCGATTAGATTAGAAACTAATTTTTAAAAAATATGTGGGGGTGTCGTGGGAACTCGCTTTGAACGAAGTTCCTTTCGCCGGGTATTATGTATTAATATAGAGCCAACTATAATGTGACTTTTTATTTCGTGGACTAAACTGACATTTGGGGGGTTGTCACTTTATCGTTACATTAAAATAGTGTCGTACCCTAACTATCCTGAGTGATCGAAAGTTAATCGAAAATCGAAGTAGATCGAAAATGAAACTATTTCACGGCATACAAAAATAATTTATTTAGAAACTAGCGGCCCATATTTAGTTTCTACTCATTTATGTCAGACTTAATTGTATCGATTGCATTTATTTTATTGTTGATTTCATATTTATAACACAATAAAAGTTCATGTACTATGTGTATGAATACTGTTATATTTAAATATATTATGTTTATATTCATAAAACATTTATTTACACCAATTAGTAAAAATAAATTCAGGAGTCATGTCACATCGATTCGATGAATCACTTATGATTGAGCCTTACCTACAACACTATGCTCCGCGCTTGCAACATTTAAAAAAAGTAAGGTCAATAGCAGCTGTCAGTTTAGTCCACGAAATTAAAAATCACGGTATAGTATGGTCTTAAGTTTCAATTGCGTATTGATTCATCATGAGATGCATAAACTATGGTGTAGCCACAAATGACAGATCTTTAAATGACAGCCGGGAACGGCTTAACTAGTTTTCCAAGGCACGAAGGATACTCGCTATGTAAAGATGGTACACGATGGAACCATGGAATGACCTCGGCTAGCGTTGCGTAACCTTGAACCTGTGCGGCTGTTATTATTAAGCCACGAGCTCCTCTAAACGCCATAATAAAGTATCATAGCAAAATCTCATTCTTTTACAAGTTTGTATACCTATTATTGTAGGAGTTTCTACGATTTTATTTTCAGGATTGTGACTATATAAAAAGTGATATAGATTAGATATGAAATACTAATATTCAGCTATTCAAAATTACATATTACAAGTTAAAATGTGTATTCATTGCTAGGGCAGTCGTCCATACTTTATTTAGCCATGTCCTTTATCTAACTTTTCATAGTGAAACGATTGCGATAAAACAAAAAGCAAGTAATACTTTTAGTTACTCGAGGTAATGCGGTCGCAGACATCCGACTGAATATCTTAAGTAAAAATTCATAATTCGAGGATTGGCTCTCGCCTATTTCCTCCTTCAATATTGGATGAATTTACAAGATATTCCATAAACTCAACTCAAAAATAAAGACATTTATTATGCCACTTGCTTTTCTTTTTCATGATATTACCTTCAAAAAATGCTCTAAATTGCGCTGTCAAGGCCTAGTGTACAAATTTGAAAACTATAAATAAAATCTAAAAACATTGAAGCACAGCATATGTCTCGAGCCAGTTAAGTATGTTTGTAGGTCACTTAATTAATCAGTAAATCTTCACTAACTCACTCGCATCTGTGAATAAGAATGAAAAATATCTAATTACTGTAGAGAGAGGCTGTAATTATAAATACGTCTCACATCTAGGCAGGCCGCAGCCGCGCCGCTAACGCGCTGAACGTAGCAAGGCGTGGCGCTGACAAGGAACGCGTATAAAGATTAAAATGCCACACGCGCTCATAAACAAGCAAATTGAATTTAACTACGAAGTATGTTTACTTATTGTACCTATTGTATAGTAACGAATATAAATATATGACTGGGTTAGGTTTAGCCCGCGGCTTGGCCCACGTAAAGAGTGTTTTATTATACTATACTAGCTGTGTCCGCGGCTTCGCTCCCGTCAACTGCGTAACTTACTTACCTACCTGCCTTACTACCTATAGTACCTACCCTAACTACCTACCATTTTTTTTCTAATGCCTTTCTTTCGCGGAGAATCTTAACACTGCCATTCAGAAAATGACGTCAAATGTACAACGCCATCTATCTAATATAGAGTTCAACTGAATTGCGTGTGTTGTGATATTTTACTTCTTGAACTCTTTCAATTCATCTAAGTTTTGATAGAGCTTACCGATTGCGATGAAAGAAAAAAACTTAGGAATACTTCAAGTTACGCACAATTTTGTATATAAAAGTTATCTATATTGGTTTCGTACATTTTACGTGATGCGCGCACAACTAAACAGACAAAAATTCCAACAATCCTGGCAATGGGTTCTGTTGGTTACCCAGGCAATTTTTTTTTATATTTTCGATTTACAAAAATGACTTTTCTACAGATTTATTATATGTATTGAAAAAAATAGTGCCTTGTTTTTACTTAGTATCGCGATAAAAGTTAAAAATCCAATCTTTATTATGCCAAGTTTTGTAACAGAGTTTTATTCGCATTTGTAAAATAAGTATGGTTTACGAATATTCAAAACCGACCTATTACAGTATTGTTTGTTTTTGGTAATTCGAACATTAGTATTTTTTACAATCTTTTATTTAATTTTACCTGTCCCGGTGTCTGTAATCAAATCTAGCATGTTAATTTTGATCAACTTCCCCATGTCCAATTAAGCTGAAAGGCACACACGTTAGTTTCTCATGATAGCGCTTTTTAAATATAAAAGCTTGTTTGAAAAAATACTTGTTTTAAATCTTAATATAAAATAGCTCTCAAAGATCCAGAAAATTGCTTTTGAATTTAACGAACGTGTAAGTTATAATTCTTACATACAATATGTCTATTTTCTACAGTACAACCAAAAATCGATTTATTCCATTGTCTCAAGAATGGAATAAATCGACTTTTTTGCCCAACAATTCACTTTTGTTACAAAAAAAACATCTATTTTTTTTATGTTTATTAATCGCGGTATTCTTTTATCCAAACAAGATTGTAACATTTTTGCACAAAAAATGTGCAGAAAAGTGAAATTAGGTTAATCCGGAAATGCTTGGTTTGTGGATAAAATAAAAAGTGAATTACTAATTTCGTTCAAAATTTAATCGATTCTCTTTTGTGTTGTGATGTTATTATTTTAATGCCAATAATATTTCTTTTTTCGATAATTATTATTGATAATGAAACAATCGAATTTCCACTTCGTTTATCATAAATTCCTTAGATCATAACAAAAACTCTATTGCGCAATTTAACTGTCATTCTTATCTGTTCTTCAAACTACATTAAAAATATAATTAAAAAACCGGCCATGTGCGAGTCGGACTCGCGCACGAAGAGTTCCGTACCATTATCGCAAAAACCGGCAAAAATGCCACGTTTGTTGTATGGGAGCCCCACTTAAATATTTATTTGATTCTATTTTTTAACCGACTTACCAAAAAAGGAGGAGGTTCTATGTTCGACATTATGTATGTTTTTTTTTATTTATTTTTTTGTATGTTCACCGATATCTCCGTCAATTGTGGACCGATTTTGAAAATTCTTGTTTGAATATTCCGAAATTGGTCCCATTTTAATTTGGTGAAGATCTGATGAAGAACTTCGGAGATATACAACAGAACTCTTCAATAAATAACGGCAAATCTCTCGGGATTGCTGCAATCGCATGTCTGTTTATTGTTTATACCATTTCATAACATAACATCACGCCAGTACGCTCGAAAAGGGTATGCAGATCTCACTTTTCTTCGGTTATATTCAAGTTTCATGTTATTCGGGTAATGCATTCTGTAATTATAGGTACTTACTTAACTACTTCCCTATTAGGTAGGTACAACTAAAAAGTGAAAAATAAAAAAACTTTTTTACAAAAAAATACTACCGACTTCTAAATAAGAAAACTAGAAATAACTTAAAAATTTGGTACCTACCAAAGACACCGACATCCAAAAATAAAGTTATTTTTCACTTTCTAGTTTTCTTATTTGGAAGTCGGTAGTATTTTTTTTTAGTATTTGTTGTTATAGCGGCAACAGAAATACATTATCTGTGAAAATTTCAACTGTCTAGCTATCACGATTCATGAGATACAGCCTGGTGACAGATAGACAGACGGACCGCGGAGTCTTAGTAATAGGGTCCCGTTTTTACCCTTTGGGTACGGAACCCAAAAAAACTAAAATAAACAAAATAATAATCTTTAATAATCAATCATTTTTACTTACTGTACTTTATATCTTTGAAATTGTTGAGGTATTAGTTTAAACAATGGTATCCGTTCGGAATAGAAAATAAATATGATTTGAAACAAATACCAGCGGTTTCGTTACGATAATTTTTGCCATAGAGTAACCAAAGTCTTCGGGGAAACTCATACGTTTTGTGCTGCAAGTCTAAGGCTCTAAACAAGCGGACTGCATTTCAACGGCACTCCCATTGAAAATTTTCAGTTTGAATGCAATTACTAATTAGTACACGCCGACTGTACACCGACTGCAATCGGACTATACGGTTGGTTTGCAGTTATATTACAGTCCATCTGTCTAGAGCCTTAAAGCCCAATTTTGTGTATTCCAAATACGTGCCTTTGTTTTATCTCTCCTTACAATAATAACTCGGTCTTAAACAATTCTAAAGAGCTCACACGTGCGTAAAAACAAATAAATTGAATTTATCTTCGCGAGTTCCTCCTTACAATTAATTCGCATACAGAATAAAATGTGAGGAACCGTGAGGTAGATGTTCAATGGAGTCACAATCACTACTTCAGCAGTAAAAGGTTCGATGTGCTGGTTGGAAAGTAATTGGGGTTTTCTGTCTGGAATTACTCAGTAGCAGCTTGGAGTCGAATACTCCAGTTATTTGGTCATGTGTCCCGACGAGGCAACAACTCTATTGAGTGGCTTGTGGTCCAAGGTAGAGTGTAAGCAACGAGAGCGCACGGCAGGTCGCCCATGCAGTTGCTGACCAAATCAAGTCTGCAGTAGACTGCCCATTGCATGGGTGCACAAGAGCCACAGCCGACAGACGCTTTGCGCCTTTAGCCGGAAGTCTCACTGCAACACGTTGACTACGAACGCTCTGCCAAGGGCGTACCGACGAAAAGAAGCCTAGAATCTGGATTTGTGCCTGTTTGAGGACAATAGAATTGCTTAAACATAACTGACGAAATATAAAAACACTACAAAAATTGATACAATAAAGTGATTTAATTAAAATGATATTTTGGATTCGAGATCGAAAAAATGAGTAAAGTAAATAGTAGTTATGATCATGATCTAGTTATTTGGTTAGACAAATACGCCGCTAATATTTCTGACATAATTCGTAGTAATATCATAGAGCCTGAAACCACCATCACACAAAAAGGCCAGAAAAGACATTTTATCAACTTAAGCAATGCGATAGCGATTGGTAGCTGAAAAATTAAAAAAAAAAAAATACTCCCGACACATTTTTATTTCATGTTACATAATTTATCTAAAACAATATATCACGGGCATTTAACGCGTTAAATTCCCGTGATATATTGTTTTCCATTATGAAAAGCGAAAGTTTTAAAGTTAATATAATTTATCTAGTAGTAGACACGCTTCGATCGACAATCTTTTGAACACGTAATTTTAACACGATATCTTGCAAAAACACGCCGATTCAAACGGTAAAACGCCCATAACTTTTGAACGGCTGAACCGATTCTCATCAAACATAGCTAAGAAACTCTCGTTATAGTCACCTTTCAAACTATAAACTAAATCAAAATCGGTTCATTCGTTTAAAAGCTATGATGCCATAGACAGATACACAAACACATAGGTATACACATCAAACTTATAACACCCCTTTTTTCCGTCGATAAGTGACATTCTATAATCGAAAGCGTGGCGATAGCGATTGGAAAAATGTCAAAAATCTATGGGAATGTCAAACGCTATCCAAATGTCACGTGACGAATCCTACTGCTACTGCCACGTGTTTGATGATAGAATGATGAGTTTTGACAATCATTATCGTTAGAGCTCGGTTAGAGCCCGATGAATTAAAATTAAATAGAGAAATTCATACTGTTGAATTATACATACATATTGCCTAGATAATGGTAATAGAGATAGTTCATAACTTTTGCTGTCACAAGCATATCCTTGGGGGTTGAATCAGAACAATAGAATGCACTCGTTTCCAAGCTTAAGAGAATATGGTACACGAAGCAGTTTATTTTAATATAATTTTCAGAACCAAGGAAACCTTTTTATAGAAGCAAATTATATTAAAGTGCAGTTTATTACCTATACTGTTTTACACAGGTCCTTACCTTACATCCGACTAGATTGAAATAAAATATAGAACGAATATCACTGATTTCTCTTAATTACATATCTGCACAAATATGTGAAAGACAAGGTATGTTGAGTGATAGTGCGTTGTTTGTTATGTTTTAATGTTTTCGAAGGTAGCCTCTGAAAGTACTGATCCGTTTACAAAAAAAGGTTCATTGATAAAAAGCTACACAGCTAACACACAAAACAACACACAAAAAACAAAAGAAAACACAAACACAAAACAAAAGTACACGTAGCTACTAGAATATTTTTCAGTGCCAAATGATACGACTTCGTTGTCTTAGCATAAAAGTATAAGTAGTAAGTCTATACATAAAACACTTGAATGAAATCGCAGGCAAACAGAAAAAAATCGGTCGAGCTCTTCTCAAGTCTCTCAACTTTCACACATGCGGAATTAAGTTTTATTTATATAGAGTAAGGTGTTTAAAAATCCCGCGGATTAGCTTCAAAATGTCCTTTAATTTACAATGTGCAATTTATAATCACAATCAGACACAACACCACATGTCGGGGTGCCTACGCCATCTTATCCGACAGTGTCGCTCCACGGTGACATGTGACAAGTCAGTCATAATTCACGACAGACGCTGATAAGGTGAAAGGTCGTATGTTAAATAAGGAAGCTTCTGTGATTAAATGGGTCACAAAATATATTTTTTTATTTTTATTTTGTGTGTAGGGTTTGTGTAGTTTGGGTCAGTTTTACATATTTGAACATAATAAATAGCTCTAAGGATATACCAACTTACGTACCACCTTAGAGAACAAGATATAAAAAAAGGTAATTAAAAATCTTCGCGAGCTTGCTGACCAAAACCAGACGTATCCTCCGACTGCACAGCATGATTTGTCTTTTTAGTTCGCTTTTCAAGCAGTAGGGTTTTTTGATTTTTCTTTTTTTATTTATAACTTTTTAGTTATTTTTTTTTCGAATCAGGTACATTTAAACATATAAGTGTTATATATTTTTGAAATCACCTCTTAAAATCTCAGGTTCATGATACGCCTAACGACAGGTACGGAAGAAAAAAAAAATTTTGGCCCCCACAATATGGCGCCCAAGAACCGCTATTTTCCTATTTTTCAATTTTCATGTAGCCAGTGACACTACTAGCGGGGTTAAGATGAATCTATTGACATAAGAACCATCAAAATCGGTCCACGCGTTTGGTCTCCACATAGGAACAAACATACATACATACTTACATACATACATAGACTGATATGATGATTTTGGGTCCCAACCTTAAAAAGGAAACCCTATTTTTTATTAGAGCATATTGGTCTATTGCACAGAGTTTTTTCGAGATCCACGCAACGCAGGAACAGAAATGTTGGCCGATCCGGCTATTGTGTGTGAAATAAAGCAGTCTTAATGTATAATAGAACTAAAAAAAATTAAGACAAAAGGAAAGTACACAAAGTTCAGTAAGTTCCAAACTAATAACAAGTAGATAAACAACGAAGGCCTTTCAAAACTTCAGAAAACCAAATCAAAAACATCCTCTTCCTCCATTGATTAGCTTCCCAGAGACTGTAAACATTTGCCAACGATTTTACCGAAGGAATTTTCTTCACGTGTAGGTTACAAAAGAATTAAATAAGTAAATGGTTGTTTCCTAGACCGGTTTGCCACAGAATAGATAGGTCCAGAAGATTGGCTGATAAAAGCGAGGGAAATCAGTCAATCACACATAGGCACCGAACAAGTGGAGGAAAACCTTTCATGGGTTCTTGCCGGGTTTGAAATATGGAACGCCCATACTAAAGTAATAATGGCGTGCACCTAGTGTGCCATGACGGAGCGTACTTGCTAGCGTGCGATCGTCTATTGAGGAAAGAGACACGTCTAGAATCTAGATCCTCCTCTACTATCTCTCGCGGTCGGTCCCTCATGTCTGAGGATCTTGGTCAGCATCAGGTTTACATCTGGAGCGGATGATCTGCCTCCACCGGTTTCTGTCAAGCGCGTCCCTTACGACTGTGTAGAAATTGGAGGACGACGAGTCTTGCACTTTGTTGGTAAACGACCGCGCGATCTCTTGCCTTCCGTTTTCCCAACTACAATCAATCAATCAGTCTTTCTAAATACTCGTCGCCTCTGCGACGAGAATTTAGCAAAGCATTGTGCGGCCGAAATATGTGAGAATGCGTTGCTGGCATATGGTGGACAAGCGAGTTTTACTCGGAGTTGGGTCTGGATCGATGCATTGGTGCGTTACCGCAGTCCAGGGTACTCTTAGCATTCGTCTCTAGCACCACATCTCGAATGCATCAATCCTTTGCCTCTCTCGGGCCAGGATTTTCCACGTTTCCACTCCATACAGGAAGATAGGGAATACCAGGGTTCGTATCAATCTGATCTTGGTTTTGATACCAATTCCTCTTTTCTTCCAGATGTTGTTTAAACGGGTCATATCATCTTTTGCCATCCCGATTCACCTCTTTATCTCTAGCCTCTACAGCCAGCAACAATAACTCGTTATGCATTGTTACATACGCATTTAGGTGCCCACCACCGGCCACCCGCACTAGTTACCACGCTTGGACTCTGGACTCGGCCATGGTAGGTACGGCGATCTCAAGCAATTTCTGGTCACAAATGAGCTTGTACTCGCTGACCGTAAGGCCCGTCTCTCTGCGTGCGTGTTTTCTATTTTGTATAGGCCATCTGCCTTTTTCCGACCATAAATTACATACGAAGGATCCTCAAGATCTCGGAAACCACGATAAGCCATTCGTCCCAGAGTCAATGGTAAAAAGGGATAGTCGTTAAGAGTGGTCAGAAAATCTGACACCAGTGTTGCGTAGTGGCGCGTGTTACTCAGTTACCGGCTTGTAAAAATCAGATAGGCAGAGACTTAATTTAAAGTACTCGTAATCAGCTGTTACTTAACATTGATATTCTGCTGCGGTCAGATTAGAAGCTGACAGAGGTCAGTGTGTAGAGACATATGTAGTTGAGAAAAAGCTAGGCAGATTAATTAATTAATGGAGTGCGAGCGTTTTTGCTAGTTGTATGATCCTTCTGTACGTGCCTATTCTGTGGCATTATGCTCAAAGCGACGGTACGGAACCCGAGGGGACTAAGCAAACTTGTATTCATTATGAAATTTGTAATACAGCTTTGAACACGTGGCTTTGACGTAGGAAACTAAGATTTTAATACGGCTTTACTAGATACTTTTAAAGTAGATTTCGGAGAGTAGAAGCTGCTTGTTCATTTTAAAGGTCTAGCTAGATTTTAAAATCTAGATGTTACAAAGATTGTGATCTAACAATGTTTAATGTATCTAACCCTTTCCCAACTGTGTTGGGATGGGCTCCTAGTGAAACCTTGGCTTCAAGCGACCACCTATCTGACTTTAAGCACCCAGTAACTGGTTAGCACGTTACACCTTGGCGAGTATGGTTGGTGACATCCTCAATGATTTAATGTCTGATGATAACTCTCAGTATAAATTTGTAGTCCTTGATACAAGCCAACCTACGCTATAAATAATATTCAAGTAAAATACATTTGAAGAACAAAATATTTACGTCTTCCATACCTAAGCTAATACTTACTGGAGGTTGTATCTCAAAAACAAAAATAAATGTAAAAGGGAAAACTTTGATGAAGTTCCAAGGGGCAAGACCGAGACATACTTTTCTTTTTGTTAAATTCATAAACAAACTTGGGACCGCCCTGCCACTCAGTGCGTTCTTGCTTAAAACATTGAGTAAGGATAATTTATGTACTGAAGTTATATCTCTGTGTTTGTGTTTGGGAAGATGAAAATACGTTCAGGGTCAGGCATAACCGGATACATAAGAATAAGAATAAGAATAAGAAGTTTTTATTTGTATAGAATGTAGGTATTACAATAAGATGTTAACAAAAGTTCAAGAATCCTTGTACATCCTGCCTTTCGGCATGCAAACATTTATGGGTAGACACCGGTACATACATATGACATAGCAGGTTATCAGCGTAGAAAAAAACGAAAATATGTTCCTATATACTATCACAAGTCATCATTCAAAAAATCGGATATAGAATAGTAACATTTTTGCAACAATAAGTCAGTTAGTCGCTTTTTGAATATTCTAAATGGTTGTTCTTTTATAACTTCAGGTATCTTATTGTATATCTTTGGCGCCATACACATAACGCTTTTTTTTAACAGTGTGGTGTTATAGCTACCTGTGTGCAATAAATTTTGATATTGAGATCTCATACAATTTGTCCTCTTTCGTATCTCACGTAACGATGGAAACAGATGCGGGTTGCTTTTTACAAAAATGGCCATTTCTAGAATGTACAGACATGGGAAGGTTAGTAATTTATGTAATTTGAAAATAGGAACACAGCTGTCCGTAACATGTAAGTTAAAAATTGACCTAACACATCGTTTTTGGGCCTTGAAAATGTTTTCTCTTTCACTACTATTACCCCAGAATATGATGCCAAACCTCAACGTTGAAATAACGAGGCCATGGTAAGCAACAAGGACTGTATTGGTATTAACTTTTTTAGATAGGTTGTATAACATATAGGCGAAAGTACTTAACTTTTTACAAATATATTCAGCTTGAGATTTCCATGTTAATTGATTGTCAATTAATATTCCCAAAAATTTAGCTACCTTAACATTTTCAATCTTATGACCATTATAATTGACGTTTAAGTCTTTGGGATTAATTCGTTGGTAGAAATGCATGATATTAGTTTTTTGTATATTTATTTTTAAATTATTGTAATCAAGCCAGTTTACTATAGATTTAAGAGTGTTGTTAATATCATTTTCATAGTTTTCTTTAATTGTGCATTTAACTAGTGCTGTACTGTCATCAGCAAACAATATGATTGGATGGTCTATTTGAAGTGGAAGGTCGTTGATATAAATTAAGAATAAAGGCGGACCGAGAACGCTTCCTTGAGGGACGCCATATTTAATGTTTCTATAAGAAGATCTGAATTTTATTTCACGTTTTGTATTCAAACAAATATCAGAAATTTCAGTATACTGCATACGACCAGTAAGATAGGATTTAATTAAATTTAATGCATTTCCTCGAATTCCGTAAGCTTGAAGTTTGTTTATAAGTGTCTCATGATCTACGTAGTCAAAGGCCTTTGTCATATCCGTGAAAATGGCGCAAACTGGTGTTTTGTTATCTACGTTCACCATTATAGTTTTTAATAAATCGAATATAGCCATATTGATGTTTTTATCTTTACGGAAACCTTTTTGTTCGTCACAAAGTAGGTTAAATTTTGTCAAATAATTGTAAATTTGTTCATATATAATTTTTTCTATTACTTTAGAGAACACAGGAATAAGAGCAATGGGTCTGTAATTTGACATATTTTCTTTATTGTTTTTTTTATGAAGAGGTTTTACAATTACTGTTTTGAGACTCTTAGGAAATACCCCGGAAGATATACTTGCATTAATAATATGACTTAAAGGACCAGAAATCACATTAGAAACGAACTTTATGACTTTAGTGGAAATGCCGTCGTAACCAAAGCTCTTTTTATTCTTCAATGATCTTATCACCCTTGATACGTCTTGCGGTACAACTGGGGACATGAAAAACGAATTTGGATTATGATGTATGTCCTTTACACGATGAGATGCAGATTTCGGTGAATCCGAGACTTGATCGACGAAAAAATCATTAAATGATTCAGCCATATCTTTAGGGTTAGTTATTATGACACCATGATTATTTATCTTAGAGATGGGTTCATTAATATTATTATTGTATCCGTATTACTTACCTAACTAAAATCATTCCTTTTCGCATAGTTTTTAAGTTTTTTTTTAGTTTATTGTTAAATCTGGCATCAACGTGGTAGTAAGGAGTTGAAATAATTACCCCTTTAAACGGGACACACTAAGGTACTGAAATTATTCTAAAATGAGAACTCTTATTTGTAAGTATAAATCTCGCACAATATTGACCCTATTCGACTTTTAACTAAAAAACCAACTAAAGACAGGCGGGATGCGACAATGCGACAACGCGTTTTCAAAAAGTTATTATAAAGAAATATATATGTTTGTACAACAATTCTTAAGATAAGATAAGATTTATTTATTTTGTAAAACATGAGTACAGTAAGAAGGTCTTATATTAATATGAGGTGGCTACATGTTTTGCCATTTATGGCGTACAAAATTAGTTGCACTAGACAAACAATAAAGTACAATATCAAAATTTAAATTAAATTGAAATTACAATGTCAAAATTTAAATTCAATAAAAAATCACTACATGACAAAATTTTTATTAAAATGAAATTACAATGTCAAAATTTTAATTCAATAAAAAATCACGGTCAAAATTTTTATTAAAATTAAATTACAATGTCAAAACTTAAATTCAATAAAAAATCACTATGTCACAATTTAAATTCAATTAGAAATTACTATGTCACAATTTAAAAATCCATCAATAATAGCTATGTCAATTTTTATTCAATTTGAGTAAGACTAACAAAAAAAAACTCATTTAGAATTCTATACAAGAAAATATCGTTTAAAAATTCATCTACACTGTAATAGCACTTCTCTACTTAAACAGAGTAGTCGCATTGACGTCGAATTTTGATGCTGCATCAGTCTACAATCAAGTTTTTGTGTAAGCAAGTGCAAGATGGACACTGATTTTGTTTCTTTTTAAACAACAACTTTTATTCAAAATCAAAATCATTTTTTTTATTTTACATAGGCCTACATGGGCACTTATAAAACGTCGACAAAAGGCGCACGGTTCGGGTTGGTCGTTTCCTATGGAGAAGAACCGGCAAGAAACTCCATGGTTACTCTTTTAAAAATATGGTTTGTTTTTACAATATTTCCATGTTACAGCATTACTTAAATATGGGAGGACAACGTAGGCCCGACAATAAAACTTTAGAAACTAAAAATAAAAAGTAAATCGAGATTTATGATTATTATTATGTCCTTGAACGCCAAAATAAGTTATCTTGTCTCTGTCGTGGTCAGATCGTGGCATTGATCATTTCATGAAATGGATAATACCCGCTGCCTACATCATTATAATTATGGTCAGGTCAGATCAATGAATAATCAGCGTTTGACGATATGAACAGCTAAGCGCACGGTTACATCAAACAGTATAGTGATTATATCGTAAAAAAAATAGTTACATTATCCACCGTTTGAGGCGCTGATATCGGTTAGTTTTTGTGATTCAACATGGCGGCGGTCAATTATTCTGATAAAATAGCTAATAATAATGTGGATTGATATATCATCAAACGATGACGTTTAAACGATATGGTCAGTTTTAACTAGTATTATATTATCTGTGATTTTAACTGACTATATCATGAAATACAACCATTTCATAAAATGGTTGGTCACATTATAAAATGATCAATTCTATGATCTGGCCACATCTCCACTCTTACTGAATTCAAAGACATCCTGATAAGACTTACTACCCCAAGAGACAGCTCCCAAAACACCCAAAATGTATGTAAAATAAAGCTAATTTCTATTAATTTATGCGTTAAGTAAATATTGGCGCCTTATCGAGTCATCTTACGGAGTCAATGGGCGAGATAGGCCGCTCATTACCGTATCTTTTCGAGGGCTTTCAACCAACATTGTAATGAGACTGGAAGTGGCTTCACAGATTTAAATAATATTAGCTTAATTCTAGGTTAAAAGTATTTGAATAATTTGAAATTGATGAACTTGAAATCTGGCTGGCTATGCTTTTTAAATTATTTTATTTTTGTATCGAATGTAATTTTGATTTGACATTATTTTCCTTTGACTTTACTTGTGACTTGATTTGACATTACTTTTTGTTTTGACCGTTATTTATCTGATATTATTTTTATTTTTATTATTCTGATGTTTATATTTAATGTAAAATGGGTTTTGAAAAGTTATCTGAATAAAGAAAATTTTATTTATTTATTGCGAACGTGGTAAGAAAAATTGAACCTAAGTGGGTTGGATTGGTTGGATTTCTATTAACACATACATATTACTGTATGTAACGCTTCTCATTCCAGTCGAAAGACGTCCACTGCTGAACATAGGATAAGCCACAAGCCTACTGTCTACCAGTCTTATGCATCTTGCATCTAGCGAATTCCAACAGCTTTAACAAGGTCATCGTTCTGGAACTATGTAGTAGGGACTCTTCTAACGGTAAGGCTTATAAGGAATGGATAATTAAATCGTGTACAGACAGGCAAAACAACGCGAAAATCCGACAAGATTTTGCAAAAATATGAAAAAGGCGCCGATACCTCTCATTAGCTGATTTTAAAATGAGGATCACGTCTAAATGGCTAGTTGTAATTTTATGGAAAAAATATATGTTACATAAGACTATTTTCTTAATAATCTGATCTATGATTTTTTTTTTTATTTATTCGTGTAACATAGTTAATTTGTAAATTTATGTCTAACACGAACGTAGAATCGAAAATTGCATCAAAACCGTATTTCAATAAAATTTTCACCATCTCAAAGACAATTTAATTATCTACATTTTGATCGAAGGTTTTTTTTAAACTCATAGAACAATAAGGAAACTAGGATAGGATAGGATAGATGTATCCCTTTTCCGCACTTAGACTCGCATTTGGTCCGTTGTGCGTGCAGGCCTCCTCTCTGTGAGAGGGAATGGGCCTTAATCCACCACGCGGGCCCAGTGTATGTTTTTGGATGTCACATGTCTTCGAATTTTTGGTTCTAAGACACGGTTTTTTCACGCTGTTTTCCTTCAGCGTTTTGAGAGCAGTGTTGATGAATTTACTCAAAGTAAAGCGCCTGCCTGGGTTCGAGCCCACGACCAACAACTTGTAAGTCGCGGCCGTTACCATTGTGCCACCAATGCTCTAATAAGGAAAGTACAAAAAACTACTGAATTTTAGGTCGCGCAGGTGTGAAACGTTTTGTTCCATTAAGGTCATTGGCGACTGTCGCCATCTTAAGAATATCCATACTCCTTAGGTACCTCATAGTATGCTTGACACACTTCCGTTTATCCCTAACACTTCCCGTTACGCCTATGTCCAAGTTTTGATTCTTCACTCTTGCCAAGATCATTAAGTTGGAAGGTCTCTAAGTAGTTAACTTTAATAACCTGCCAGTTACTGCGGGTATCTTTACTGTTTCTATCAGGTGTTACTCAAAGTAATGGCTGTGTTTTATTCTTTATTTGAATCACAAAAAAAAAACATATTTATGGTAGCGAGAAAAGAAGGTGTCTTCGTGAAACTATTTTATTCTTAAAGAGGTTCCATAGCTTTGATTCAATGTTTTGATACAATTCTAATTGCGAAGAAGGTTTGCTGGAAAAAATCTCCATTTGGAGTTAAGCTCACCTTTGTACATGTTTTTATTTGTTACTTTATTTATGTAAATGTGAAGGGAGCCTTTGACAAAACAACATTTGAGTCCATACGCATTGCTGCAAAGGAACATGGCATCAACGATGCCACGTGCAACTGGATCGACCATATGCTGAGAAGCAGAATAGTCAGATCGGAACTGATGGGAGACAGACTTAGTGCAAAAACAACAAGAGGTTGCCCGCAAGGCGGGGTGCTGTCACCATTATTGTGGTGCTTGGTAGTAGACTCGCTACTCACCAAACTCAATACCGGACCATTCTACACAGTAGGCTATGCAGATGACATAGCAATAATGGTCAATGGTAAATTCCCGAACATAGTGTCTGGATTATTACAACAGGCATTGAGGATGACAGAGGAATGGTGTACAAAGAACCACCTCTCTATCAACCCAAGCAAAGCAGTCATTATTCCATTCACGAGGAAGAGACAACTAGAAAACCTAGGAGAGCTCTCCCTCAATGGAATAAAGCTGCCCTGGTCCACCGAAGTTAAATATCTGGGTGTAACGCTTGATAAAGAACTCAGGTGGAAAACTCATGTGGAAAATATAACGACAAAGGCCTTACGAGTGTTCGGCATGTGTCGTTCCACCTACGGTAAAACTTGGGGGCTAAAGCCCAAAGTGATACGATGGCTGTACCGGACAATGATAATACCTATTATCACATACGGAAGCATAGTGTGGTGGCCTAGAACAAAGCTTGCTTCGTGCAAAGCGCCACTCACCAGGTTACAAAGAACAGTGTGTCTCGGCATCACGGGTGCTTTCAGGACAACACCTACGGCAGCGATTGAGAGATACCTCAATATCCCTCCTCTGCATATGATGGTTGAATTCGAGGCAAGGAAGGCATTACATCGTCTTGCTATTGCTGGACTGTGGGATGCCTCCAAGCCAAAGACTAACCATACAAAGTTTGATGAGAATGAAGGCCTGGATCGGGTAACAAGCATGTTATCCGATAAAATTCAACCTATATTTGTGTTTCAAAGGTCTTTTAAGGTCCAAATCCCTACAATAGAGGACTGGAAGAAGGGACTCGATCCACCAGAACAAAACAGTCTGGTGTGGTACACTGATGGATCCAAAATGGAATCAGGTACAGGAGCGGGCATATACGCAAAAGGTTACAAATGTAGCAAAAGCTTAGGGAAGATGGCAACTGTATTCCAAGCGGAAACATTTGCCATAATAACCTGTGCTCAAGAGAATATAGATAGAGGAACCAGAGGTAAATCCATATATATTCTTAGTGACAGTCAGGCTGCAATTAAAGCCATGGCATCCTACAAAGTGGACTCCGGGCTTATTCTGGATGCTATCCAGGCCCTAAACAGGCTTGGGAAGCACAACAGGGTAAGACTGATGTGGGTCCCTGGACACAAAGGAATCCATGGTAACGAAGTGGCTGATGAACTGGCAAGAGAGGGCTCAGCAAATGACTTTGTGGGTCCAGAACCATGTGTAGGCATTTCGACGTGTCTCGTAAAAGCCGCATTTAGGGAGTTTGCAGATCACAGACAACGAACTTATTGGCTGTCTAATACCGGTCTGCAACACTCCAAGAAATTCCTAGGCTCTACGTTCAGAGCCCGGGAATGCATTTGGAACATGAGCAGGGGGCAAATCCGCTACCTGCTAGGGGCCTTTACTGGGCACTTTGGAACCAACGACATGCTCATGAAGATGGGTCTAACCGCGACACCAATGTGCAGGTTGTGTGGGGAACATACGGAACGCATGGAGCACCTTCTGTGCACATGCGATGCACTGGCTGGTAAGCGAATGAGTCTACTAGGGGAAGGATATCCAAAACCAGAAGACTATAGGCTCATATCTCCTAGTCTCGTTGTAAAACTCATGAAAACAGTTTTCAACGAGATTGGGGATGAGTAAGTTATCTAGGGGACCACAATAGATCCCAATGGGTCGAAGTGTCCGAGATATTTCTCGGCCCCTCCATAAGATAAGATAAGATATGTAAATGTGTTGTTTTAGTTTAGGTACAATAAAGAATTAATGAAATGAAGAAAAAAAAAAAAGCGTCAGTCAAATAACATATTGGCACCTATCTCCACAACGTAAAGTCGAGTCGAATTGACGCGTCCAATTCTGTTGAATATGCGACAAGATAAATTCTACATAATTCACGCATTTTTAAGGTGAGTATATACTAGAGCATTTACTTGATGTAATTTACTCGAAACGCACTTCAAACATGATGCTCGATGTTTTGTTACAACCTGATTAAACCAACGAGCGTTTTGGTGTAACATTTTATCGAGCAAAGGCACGAGCGCGGGTGACATGGAGTGAGGTCAATAATGAACGCAAGGTACAAATAAATGTATAAGGTTAATGCTTACCCACTGTGAGCCTTACGTCGAACACAGGGCCGAACATTATATTACGTGGAAATGCTTTAGGAAAATGAGTATTTTTAGGGTTCCATACCCAAAGTGTAAAAAACATGAAATGTGACCCTATTACTAAGACTTAGCGGTCCGTCTGTCTGTCCGTCTGTCACCAGGCTGTATCTCATGAACCGTGATAGCTAGACAGTTAAAATTTTCACATATGATTTATTTTTGTTGCCGCTATAACAACCAGAATAAAATGAATATTTAAGTGGGGCTCCCATACAACAAACGTGATATTATTGCCGCTTTTTGCGGTAATGGTACCGAACCCTTCGTGCGCGAGTCCAACTCTCACTTGGCCGGTTTTTCTTTCTGTATTGTACCATTCGTAAGCACGTTATATTAAATTGTAATGCTCGCCAAAATGCTCTAGTATATACTCACCTTTACGCGCATTCCCCATCGAATGTGCACGTCTTTCGTTTATCTTGATAGGAATGTACTCGTATGAATTACGTTACGGAGATAGGAGTAAATATGCTATATTCATTTTTAGACTGACACGTCGCTTCGGTTCTTCTTCGTTTTAGAAATGTGTCAAAACATTCAACGGAAGCTATGGCACTCTTTTGAGAATATAATCGATACTTTGCTTCGATTCAGTCTGTGTGTGCTTTGGCCCTAATTTGAAACATATTAATCAAATTCGGTCGACAAGTAAACATTGATCGAATAACTAACACAGATGTGGACATTTCTAAATAATTACTTCGAACAAAATCACTCGGTGTTTGCGCCAAACGGTGATGGATGAGCAATAGTTAAGGGCTATATTTTAACAAAAATATAATTTTATAGTATTAGTCCTTGGGTACGCACCGGGTCGACTTCTTAACAAGAGTTGTATAGGCTGTCAAACAACACAAACACAAAGAGCAATCGTAAAGCCGAAATCTACGCTGACAGTAGATCTCACTAAGTAACATAACATCACGCCAGTATTCGCTGAAGGGTTGGGCAGATGTGCACCTATAGTCCCATATATAAAAATCCTGAAAAATTACTTTTATTTTCGGAGAGTACGTTTTCACGCGGACATGGCGTGAATCATTCTCTCCCGGAATCCGGCTCGAAGGACCAAAATGTTAAGGACTTAACTAAATGTTTATAAATGAAAATAAAGTGGACTGTAAACACTTATAATATGGTTCTAAACGACATTACAATATTGGAACTGTTATTTTTATTGTTACTTTGACTTACGCCTTGTCTGCGAAAAATCGTTGTTAATTGTAGTGCTCTATGTACTCAAAAAACAGTGACCCCCGCGGCTTCACTCCCGTCAACTGGCTACCTACCTATCTACCTAACCTGCCCTTTCCTACATACCCTATTTATTTGAATAAGAATTATTGTGACTTAACTATGATAGTTAGATATATTCTCTTGCAGACTTTTTTGTAGATAATAATCAGTACTTTAATCATGTAGTACATATTTTTTATATATCATCAACAAATAATTAATTTTACATGCAACATTTTGCTACTTTGGGTTACATTATTGCAATTTTCATATTTTTTTTTTATTATTGCCTATGTTACTTCTGAATCTGAAAAATCAAAATCATATTATTTTTATTTCACATAGGCCTACATGGGCACTTATAAATCGTCGTCGACAAAAGGTGCACGGTTTGGGTTGGTCGTTTCCTATGGAGAAGAACCGGCAAGAAATTCCACGGTTACTCTTTTAAAAAAAAATTGGTTTGTTTTTACAATATTTCCATGTTACAGCATTAGTGCTTAGATATGGGGGGACAACGTAGGCCCGACAACAAGTAGTAAGAAAGAAAAAAAGTTTGTTTAAACGAGATAAAGAGTTAACAAATGTTAACAAGCTTCTAGAAATCTAGAAGGCCTAAAATGTTCACACATTCACAAAACAATCGGTAAAAGAATCTATACAAAAATAAAACCGCCCCGCTCCCGTGGACCACCCCACAGAACCCGTTCTCGGGATTGAATAATAGCCTATGTCACTCAGGAATAATTCAGCTTTCTATTGGTGAAATATTTTTTTTAATCGTTCCAGTAGTTTCAGAGCCTATTCGGTACAAACAAACAAACAAAAAAATCTTTCCTCTTTATAATATTAGTATAGATTATTATTATTAATTATAATATAGATAATATATATATATAAATATATATAGTATAGATTAGTAGAGATACATAATATCCTTCTATACCGACGGGTTAAGCACAAGTACACCTATAGTACATCCACATATCGCCAGTCTTGTTTTAGTCCCATAAAATAGGGAACGAGCCTATTCCCATCAACCGGACACCGGACCAAAGCTCAGGCTGTTAGTTAGAATTCCTAGACTGAAAAAAACCCATAACACTTTTTCCAATCCTGGAATCCAACCCTCATGCTTCGATCTACAACAACGAATGCATAAACTCCTTTTAGAAAATCAATTACCTAACAGTACATTCCCGAACAAATTGTTCTATAAGGAGCGTTCTTCAGACACAATACATTAAGATCCTTTGAAATCATTTACAATTAATATATCTGAACCTTAAGTACGCCTTCAATTATTCCGAACGAGACTCGATTCAATTACCAATTTACAATCGTTTACAATATTAATTAATTTGTCTGACATGTTTACAATGCTAGTGAATATACTAAATTTATTTCTACCATTGCAGTGCTCCAATCAGCCGATAGCAGGTCAACATGATATATGGGTATTATTTAAATTCTTTAATATATTGGCTTTGCATCGTGTTTGGATAATGCTGGGAGATTAATTTTGTGGTACATTTTGGTGGATAATGTTTAATAGTTTACAATGTTATTATTGATCACTGATACTTAATAATATAATCAAAAATATCTGTGTCTTCTTTGTAGGCTTTCATTCAACTAATATATGAAAAGTACCCGTTTTACAGACTTCAAAAAGTAGGTTATAATTTCGACAATGTTGGAATTGCACAATATTCACATATGTAACTCTGTATGGGTTTCTAAACACGTGAGCCAAATTTCATAAGTGTATGTATGTATGTTTGTCCACGCATTTCTCTGAAACTAGTGATCGGATCGTGGTTTATTGAATTAGGTATCGCTCAACTTAGGGGACAGTACAAGTTTCATCAAAATCGATTCAGCAGTTTTCGAGATATGGAACATATAACCGAACTCCTTAACGACAAATTTAGATAGAAAAAAAGAATAGTAAAATAATCAATAAAACAAAATAGAACAGGACAATATTGTATTTTCCTACTTAGGAGGTAAGTTACACAAAAAAATCTTCCACTGAAATGACCAAACCCAACAAAACAATAATTGTTTTAAATAAACAAAGTCACAGTGTAACACCTAACTTACCGTCTCCGTACCTCAGGACCGAAGAAGCCGGGTCCTGGTCCCAACGGTCCCATAAAACAAGTCGGGCGCCGTAAAAATACTGAAAGTATGGCAACTATCGACAGGTGTGAATATACTGTTTTCGTACTGAAAAAGGTCTAGAAACTTTTGTTTAGTTTTACTAGTCAATTTTCGTTTTTTGGTGTTAAGAGCTTTGATGTACTACCAAGCGAGAGATATTTTATGATTTGTAGCGTCTATCCGTGTTTTGTGAGTCGAAAGGTCAGTGAAGTGTCTTAGACAAATATGATTGTTATTGGGCGACGAAAAGAAGGTTAGGTAATGTGTTTATCACTCTATGTATGTATTTATGTATGTTCCTACGTGTTCTAGAGACCAAACGTGTTGGCCGATTTTGATGATTCTTACGTCAATCGCTTAGCCTTGCAAGTGTCATTGGCTACATTAAAATTGAAAATGGTGGCTTTTGGACGCCATATTCAATTTTAATGTAGGGCTCCCAATTTTCTTTTCTTTCAAATCCTTTGTGTGGTGTATCAAAATGAAGGGGTTTAAGACGTGATTACAAAAATATATAACATTTAGGTATATGTGTTTAAAACAATTAGACAATCTAGAGGTCTTTAAGTCAAGAGTGCATGGTTTTTTTTCTGGGCAAGCGTGCTTCACCGTCGACCACATCATCGCTTACCATCAGGTGAGATAGTGGTCAAGCGCAAGCCTACAAGTAAATAAAAAATAAACAAAACATTTATAACTAAAAAGCATAAAGAAAAAAGTTAGGTAATGTAAAAAAACAAAAAACCGAATTCCTAAGAAGGGAAACCATATTGTATCCTTCTTCGACTGCACAGCATAATTTTCTTCTTATTTTTTTTTTTTTATTATTGATAGGCTTGCGACAACCTGGGAGTCTTCAAGTCAAGAGTGAATAGGTTTCTTCTAGGCAAGCGTGCTTCATCGTCGACCATATCATCGCTTACCATCAGGTGAGATAGTGGTCAAGCGCAAGCCTATCAACAATAAAATAAAAAAAAAAAAGGTTGTAGCTATCAGGAAATACAGACTCCGGCAGGGAATTCCACTCCTTAGCTGTACGCATAATGAAAGTATTCCCAAAACGTTTGGTGCGTATGGGTGGGATGTCCACCATGTATCGATGACGCATCGCCGTACGTCTTGTAGTCCGATGATAGAACGGGCTAGGAGGAATTTCTTTTTAGTTCTCTTCTCAGGCAGTCAGGTTTTTTTACATTATTGAAAGTTTCACACCTACCTTGCCAAATTGTCTACGGCATTAAATTAGCAAAAATGTACTTCAAGTATTTTAAAAAGCTTGTGCAGCTGAAAATAAAATGGCAGCCTTGAATTGTTGAGTGTGAGAATTTTGAATATCTACATATCATAACGCCAGTATTCCCCGAGAGTTGGGAAGAGGTGTCTTATAGTACACCCACAGTTCGTCAGTAATGGCTAAGTCCACTGTAACAGGACCAAACCTATTGCCATTAACCGCCAGACTCCGGACTACTACTGAAAAATTCTAGATAAAAAATCCAATGACCTATGCCCGACCCAGGAATTGAACTCTGGAACTCATGCTCAGTAGCGCTTGTAATATCTAGATTCTAATAATAATGTTTTACATAAATCCTCATACAAAAACTTGAATACGTTACACTACTGCAGCAGAAGGTTAAGTGGCAGTCACCAAAGACAGATCTGAAGATGGGCTCCCTGGTCATCGTTAAAGACCGAGCTACTCCTCCACTTCTCTGGTTCTTGGGAAGGATTGTGCATGTCTAACCTGGCGGTGACGGAATCACCAGAATCGCTGAGGTAAAGACAAAAAGGGGCACGATACGAACCGAGCCTTCAATAATATATTATGTTCCCTTCCAGAATTTTGAAGCCATCGCTTCAAACGGCGCCGTACGCGCACCGTCTGCGTCCGGGCGCGACCCACGCGGCATCGGTGTGTGGGTGAGCGGCGCGACATCAACGCCGCGCAGCGCGGGTCAAGAGAGACACTCGCTTCTTCGTACTTCACCGCGTAAGTCAACACTTCTCAATTAAAACGAATATTGTTTGTCCGGGACAGGTTTAATTAAGTTTAAATATAACGGGATTTAAAAAAACGAATATTGTTTGCCCGGGACAGGTTTAATGTAATTTAAATAAAACGGCTTTAAAAGCATCCGCCTTTTTATACAGTCCACTCATCTCTTCACCCACGAGCTAACATAGGTTTTTGTAATGTGTATATAGTACAAAGCAATCGTCAAAAAAAGTAAACTTCCGATAAACAAACAGCATCCACTATCCAAAAACTATTTACCTAGACGCTTCTTACATAATAAAATGGTTTTCACTGTTCACGGAAAATGGCATGAAAACCGTTGCATTTGTATGTAAATAAAAACGTTCAAATACACTGTGTATTAGACCACACAGGGAAGGAAACGGGATGCCAAAGTAGGCAGGAGCAGTTGGCAAGGTTTTCCAAACCAATTGGACGATTGTATCCTTACTAGGTAGCATATATTGTAGGTAATATGAAGGAATGTTTGCTAGGTTTTTATCATAGATAATTTTTAAAAGAATGGTTTTGATCCATGGTTGATTTATTATATTTTGGGTATAATTACGTTAAGCAATAATCAGAGGCTCTAGACAATTGAAATTCATGAAAGCGATGCGTTAGCGAGCGGTAATTTGTCAAAAATGACATGGCTGACAGAACGACATTTTACTTCGTCTTCTTTACTTTATAGAGCCTCAGATTCTAGATAACCGGGTTTTAGATGAAAAGCCAGACATGTTTATATTATATCACTATAGTTAAATTAAAGCTTGGTCTAATACGCGTTGTGAACTTGTGAGTTCGGCAACGTCCATCAAAATAAAACTATAGCCAAACGCAAACACTAAAGGCCTGAACACACTAAGCGTAACTTGCGCCGCTTACTTGCCGCTGAGAATTTCTAGGCAACGCTGGACCCGAGACATCGCAAGAGAATTAGTATCTGATCAATCTACCTAGCCTTTGCTCAACTACGATAGTGTCGGTAGCTGAATACTAGTATTTAACATGCAGCGACTGATTATTATCTGACCTCCAAAACCCACACACAACACGAATAGATACTACTTGGCAAGACTGGTGTCAGATCTCAGGCTTCTGACTACCCGTAACGACTGTCAAAGATCTTCAAATGACAGCCGTGACCAACAGCTTTTTGTTTTTTTCGGGACAGTACCCTTGTGGTGTGAAATTTCGTGGTGGCCCAATTGCTAAGACCTCGCCTCTCGTGCTTGAGGTCGTAGGTTCAAATCCGGACAAATACCAATGTGACTTTTTCAAAATCATATGTACTTTCTAAGTTTATCTTGGATATCACAGGCAACGGTGAAGGAAAACATCGTGAGGAAACCAGCAGCCTTATTGCGTAATGAATTCGGCAAAGCAAAGGGAAAAATAAATAACAATCGACCAAACACATGGCGAGATGAAAGACGCAATGTGGATTTCCGTCTATCGATATTCCGATATTCTCGATATTCCGTCCAGGACTAATATAGTTAGTGTAAGTTTGAAATAGCCAAGTGAGAGGCCTGTGGGGTCCCCAGAGGCGGCTTAATTATCTTTGACATCAGGCAACACCCTAACATGAAAAGAAGAAGACCGAACTATTCCCAAACCACTGCAACTCCTGAAAGCTAGAATCAACAGTGGCGACCACCAGAAAAGCGCCGAGGCAATGAAGCTCGATGAAGTCCCACTAATAGCTTAACATGCTTGCCGAAGCACGGACGAGTATGTAATGGATGATAATTCATTTAGTGAGCGACCTCGGTAACTTATCCTTGAAAACTACCTATAAAGTAAATAGAAAATAAGACGCGTTAGCTAGGTTCAGAGTGTGCATCGGACGCGAAATACACCAATCAAACGAATCTCTTCAAGCCTTTGTCATAACACAACGAGTTTTGCGCCAGAACACGCCACGACACAACACAACACAATAATGTGAATCCAGCTTCAGACACGCCCAGTGTGTTCGGTCCCTAACTATCCACATTGACGTAACGTGTGCACGCGTCTTAGACACAAGTCCCTAGTCCGGACTATCGCAAACGAATCGTGCCTCGGCATAATGTTCTATGTTTGTTCATGGACAATTGAGACATGCTTCAAACTTCATACATACATAATAATGGAACCGGGCTTAGGACTCGGGTTACTGGTAAAATATTGGGAGTATCAGACTTATGTTCTTAGGTGGCATTATCAAGTTGTGTGTTATAATCGCACGGTTTAGTTATGGATCGCTCATTGTTTCGGTGGAGGGTTAAAGGGGCATAGGAACGGGTACCGCTGAAGTAAATACCCAGTACAGATACCTACCACAGACATTAATCTAACTAGATGACGCGAGTGTGCGTATGTACTTCGCGTGTCAAAAAGCAATGCTCTTTTTTTGAGCGGTTGCAATAAGTGTTATCAGCGTCGGACATCAACCAAAATCTAGAAAAATGCTTAATTATTCCTCATTGAACAGTATTAGAAACTCTACAAAATAAAAAAGTTAATTTAAAAATCGAAAACCCGACTGATTAAGAAACTATAACTAAAAAGAAAATCGTGCTTTTTAGTTATTTTTTTTATTTTTTTTCAACAGATACTGATACCCGCACGATGTGAATGGAAGAAAAAAATATTGGGACCCGCACAAAATGTCGGCCAAAATCTGCCATGTTTGTTTTTTTAAACGTAGGGGCAGTTAAAAAAACAAACATGGCAGATTTTGGGCATTTGAGTGGTCAAGATCCATCTAACGATGTCTTAATTAAATTAATCCGTCTAGTGGTTTGAAAGATATGAGGTAATAAAGAATATTACATACATACAAGATACACGCAAAAAACATAACCTTTTTCTTGCAGCCGGGTAAAAAGTTGGCCGAGACAATGGAACATTTTCGATCATCAGTAAGTAAAGATCATAAATTGTGTGTGAAAAAGTGTTACGCCGGGTTTTCATGGACATGGAGATTATCTAGGTAAATTACAGCTGTGGTACCTACCTATACTGCTGAAGTTCCTACGTATGAATCTCACTGAAGATTAAGGCAAATATCTATTCATGTTCAACTTTGAAGTACATAATTTATCTAGTTGGTAAATTTGTTATTATTTTGTTAGATAACCTAAAATCGTGACAGTCTTAGAAGTTCAATGACGTTTCTCATTTTACATGGCGCGATAACTTTGTATGAACGTCTACGAAAAATAAATTTCATAATCCTAATTAATTACTATGTTACCCATACACCATAACAATGAGTATCATTCATAAGCATCAAGTTTAACTTAAATAACGTAATTTTATAGCTGTCTAATCCAACTTCTTATATTATGACGACTTTAGTTAAAACGGGCTTTTATGTTGGTAAATTAAAAACGGTTCAAAATTTTTTTTTAAGAAAAAAATACTACCGACTTCCAAATAAAAGCACTACAAAGTGAAAATAACTTTCTTTTTGAAAGTTGGTGTCTTCCCCGGCACGTAAGTTGGCAAAAGTCGTTAGATGCGCAGAAGTCGTTTTTTAGGTATCTTTGGTAGTGAAATGGGGAACGTTTAGGACCGTTCCGAGCGCGCGATTGGTTGGTCAGTTGACATAAGGATCGACTGACCAATCGTGTCACGTCCACGTTCTGTTCGCTCTATATGGTCAGAGAGTTTGTAATTACTAGAGATAACGTATTTACGACGAAAAAGAAACTGTCTATTCTTTCGTGCTTGCTTATAGAAAAACTTTATGAAAAAAAAGAGACAAACATAGACAAACGTTACCATCTTGAACTTCAAAGAGATAACTTTTTAGTCACTGTTGTAACCCATCGGTTAGCAGCTCTAATTAAAGATTTTCGTTGTTTTCACACATTTGTTTCGTTTAAATCAGAAAGAAAAAAAAGAAAAAGAAAGAAAGAAAACACATTTATTTGACACAAGCCAGTGCACACAAAATATACATAAAAAAAAAAAAGATATGAGATATGTTGATCGATTTCTCCGCCAATTCTGGACCGACAGAAAAAAAAAACAATGATGTCGAACATAGAACCACCTCCTTTTTGGTAAGACTGTTACAAAGTATTTTCTTATGTCTTAAAGTCTACATACAATAAACACGAAAGATAAGGGCGGAAAACCCCAATCATTTTACAACCTTTACAGTAAAGTGTTAAACTTTTTACACGATTTGTACATTAAACTTTTTCTTCCTTAACCACGTAACTCATTCGGTAAGTGGAGAGGGTTAAAACTATTTCATATATTCGACGTTATAATTCTGAACTATGACTAAGTCTCTCTCTAAGTCTGAAAGGTTACCATGTAACCTAATGTACCATGTCATCATCATCATCAGCCTTTTAATTTTCCCACTGCTGGGACACAGGCCTCCTCTCTGTGAGAGAGAATGGGCCGTAAACCACCACGTGGGTCCAGTGCGTGTTGGTAGACGTCACATGTCTTCGATTTATTGGTTCTAGGACATGCCGGTTCCCTCACGATGTTTTCCTTTACCATATGTTTGCCTTGTATAGGCATATTACCTATTAATATAACATCACGCTTGTATTTCATAAAGTGTAGGCAGAGGTGCACCCACCATAGTATACCCACATTTGGCAAGTGATGTTTTCATTCTCATGTAGTAGGGACTAGCTTACCTGGTTTAAGATGCCGAGCTGGTGGTATGGGTATGTGACGCACAGGAATGATGAACATAATATTGTGAGTAAAGTATGGAGTATGAATGTGGATGCGGATAGAGGTAGAGAAGGAATCAAGATACGATTGCTCGATTATATGAAATATGTTATAGCTGTGGAAAGGAGAATGAATGCAGGGAATAAAGTGAATGGTGCTATACATGCGGTTGCGACCAGCAAATGGATGACTCCGGAAGCTCGACTGGTACATGAGGACATGGAAGTGAAGGTTGGTTATGGCAAAAAAGACATGAGTAGGATTAATGCAGTATAAATGCGTTCCTTGCGAATTATATGTAGTGTAAATTTAAATGATAGATTGAGGAATGAGGAATGTTTAAAAAGAAGATGTAGTGACTAAAATTTAAAAGAGTATGTTAAGATGGTTTGGCCATGTTGAGAGGATGAATGAAAGGCGACTAACGAAAGGTATTTACAAGGCAGAGGTGAATGGAAACGTCAGGAAGGGACGCCCTGGAAAGACATACATAGACCTAATAGGTAATGTTCTTCAGAAAAGCCAGGTGCGCAGTACTCATAACCGGAGTGTGTATATGATGGAACAAATTAAGTATGTAAGGATCGTAGCAGATGGAGTTCTGTAGTTTCTGCCTACCCCCATGGAAAAAAGGCATGAGTTTATGTATGTTATAGCTACGATACGTATACGCACGCACGCACGCTAGGATACGTATTCGCGAGCTGGCTGACCAAAACTAGATGTATCCTCCGACTGCACAGCATATTTTTCGTTTTGTTTACGGTTTTTTAGTTCGCTTCTTAAACAGTTGGTTTTTTTTTTATCCTCTGTAGACTTGCACTTGACCACTACCTCACCTGATTATAAGCGATGATGTGGTCGACGGTGAAGCAAGCTTGCCTAGACAAAACCTATTCACCTATTTATTTTTAACTTTTTTGTTAACATTTTGGTTTGTTGAACCAATTTTTTTTTTGTAAAAAGTGGAAAGATTATATATAAGTTTTCGTACAAAACTATCTTTAGTATTTTTTTTTTCATTGTAATTACAAAGTAAAATCCAATCGAAAATATTGTTTTGAATCCAGTACTGAAAACACCCCGACAGTTTTCCGAACAAACCTGAGCCCGTGTGACGTTACACGTTCATTTCTACTCATTGTGGCACATAGCTTATACAGTGTTTTGACTTTTAACCGATTCAATCTTGTATCGTCAATATATTGATGAATATCGAATATATTGATCATAAATATCGAACCTTAAAAGTTATCGTGCTTGCTTCGTATGGAATCCTATCTGGATCCGCAGCCGTTACGGATAGTTAGGATCCCAAAAATTAGTTTTTTTGTTTTTTGAGATGTCTTTTGATACGTAAGCATAAAGTGACGATGATAGCGTACGTAGTACACTTTATACTGCCTTAGTGACGTCACAAGTCCCCACTCCTGAATTTAGATGCGCTTTAATTTTGTAATTTTATTATTGATTTAGTAAAGCAAAAAATACGTGTCCATTATTGTTTGATAATCTCACTGACGGACTAAATAGAATTTTTTTTTCTACCCAGGCAACATACCTATTTCCCAGTACATTCAGGAGTCTGAATAAATAAAAAAAATCACGTGGGCGAATCCGCTGGTAGAAGCTAGTTACTTATAAATATCATCACCTGGACAATTTTCCGCCAAACCCGATCCCTTTCTTGATCCAAGTACAAACATGCTGGAATTTAATTCAAATCCTCGATCCCATACCTTAAATATTTGAGGTGCGACAGCCAACCGAATGTTTAACCTTTGAGGCCAGTCCTGTCTACCCTGTGGGTGTAGGGTAAGATTGATTCAATTTGATTGATAGAATATTTAGATATGGTTATGTATGCGTAGGTGAACGAAGCAAAAAGGTACGTTTTAGATCATGCGACCTTTCTAGTAGAATCTACAACTACATAACGTCACTTCAATGAATTCATGAATCGCCTCCGGATCTCCCATTTCCGATTACTTAGAGGACAGAGACGTGGTCGCTCACTATGGGCCTCATCAGAAGGCTTAAGCCTTCGTCGTCGTAAGTCGCCCAAAAGGCAATAGAGTGGACTTTGCTCGGTGTTTCCTTGCTTGATCGAATCAGAAATGAAGACATCCGCAAGAGATCCAAGGTTACCGACATACCCCGAAGAAATTGCCAAACTTAAGTGGCGTTGGGCCGGACACATTGCTCGCAGAACCTCGAAGAAGTTGGAAGGCCTACCTCTAGGTTGAGCGATGACCTGTTAAAGGCTGCTGGAGTCCGGCAGATGCCAAACGCACAAGACCGAACAGTGTGGCGACGCTTGGGGGAGGCCTATGTTCAGCAGTGGACGTCTTTTGGCTGAAATGATAAATTCTTGGATGATTAAACTCTCTGTGTGGTTAACCTGTGGTTTGTCCATTCATCGATTTCCATCCTTTAGAAGAAGATGTCAACCGTGGTATTATAATAACGATGATGTTCATTCCCGATGCATAATAACTCTGCTGCAACTACCAGCTGGTAGTTCCAGCTATAGGCAGGTAGGATTATTACGCATTGGTGAAGGTGTGATAGAAATTATATCTAAAACATTATAGACATAACACTTTTTGGGACGAGTTTGACTCCTACCTACAAGATTGGCCCGTAGTTAGTTTGCAAAATACAGAATTGTGCAGAAAATGGAAAGGGAAGCCCTTGTGCAGCAGTAGAACTTAAAAGGGATATTATGGAAGCCTACGCATTAAAAAGCCCGCGTGGTTTCAAGTAAAAGTTACTAACAGACACCATCTTCGGGACTTTCTTTTTATCCTGGAAAAATGCTCATGCATACTGCGCTACCACGGGGAGATAGCGCAGTTATGTGGGAGTCCAACCAACTAAAACTCCACGGCGTCCTCCTGTGCCGCTTATGGCGGAACCACAGGCACGCGTTAGCGCTCACCGCGAACCCGCCGCGGCTTTCCGTCTCCGGACCCTCTTCTGGGGAGTACCCCCCATCACCGGCGCCACCAGAACACACTGTGCGCCGTGACCACCCCAGGGACCAAACCAGCACACGGGTGCCAAACTACCACGTGTACGGTGACGGTCCCCTTGTGACGGGTCAAGATCAATGGCCCCACCACCTACCATTTTTCGGCCGCAGGGGATAGGGAGAGCGGCCAACGCTATACCGACACTCCTCCTCCCCTACGGCCCTACCGCGTCCGCCATCAGACGGTGGTGACCTCGTCCAGGCCGTGGAAGGTAAGGGAAGCGGTGCACTAGTAGGTTGCGGTGCTGCTTGGTGACAGGTGACATCGCAACTTAGGCGGACCACGATATGGAGCGTCCCAGGTCCCATACGATACCATCTTCGGCCCTACCAACCGTACAAAAAAAAACAAAAGGTAAACAGAAGAATATGTCCCCTTTGTATTCCCAGCCAGTCTCTCCAAGCATACAAGAGACAACATATTTATGTGTTTGCCTTTGCCAGTCTCTGATCGTAATTCGAACTGCCGTTCTATAGCTAGTGTCACTATCTGACAAAATCATAATTTTGAATTATAGACAAAAAATAACTGCGAAACTAACTGTTTATCAACTACTAGATTCAGCCAGCGGCTTTGCCCGCATGAAAAGTGTTTTGTTATCCCAAGGAAACATCATACTGGAATGAAAAGTAGCCTATGTGCTATTCCAGACTATAATCTATCTCTGCGCCAGATGTCATCCAGATCTGTTCAGCCGTTCTGGCGTGGTTAACTAACAAACGTACATCCACACTTTCATACTCATCCCTACAAACTTACACATTTATAATATTAGAAATCACAACATTTATCAAATAATAAAAAATAGATCAACTACTCGGCCAACGTAACTGTGCACTTGGCGCTGTCATGTCACTCTATCGCTCGACTCTCGGTATTGGCGCACGAGGTGAATGCTTGGCTCCGCGCGGGTAGGCAGGAGTGGAGTGTCACATTCCGACGAGCTGCAAAGTTATTTTGACAGTGTTATAGTTGCGCACTTTCGAAAAGGGACATTGTTTATTTAAAATTTAAAATCATTCAATATTATCAAAAATTCGTTTTTAAACATAGCTATTTGGGGCGTTTTTATTTTTATCCGGAATCTGTCAATTGTGGAAAAAGTCTTTTACTGATTATGATGGCATCAAAAAACCATAATCGGCCAATTTTCAGATAGCTGCACTTTAGGGACGGCAGCGTATAAAATAAATACGATATGTCAGTGTTTTGCTTCAGTTTTGTTACGATACTTGACGGGATCGGGTAGAGATATTTGTGACGGTTTTACATGTTTTTGTCGAACAAACGGAAATCATCGATCATTTACGTTTCCTATCGATGTCGTTTATTGCTATAGTCTTATACTTACTAGTAGAAACTTTTAACGTTCCTATTTGTAACCACCAACATCCTTATTTATAAAACTATCGACAGCGTTTAGAAATAGATTAAAAGATTTTAAATTCAAGCTTTGTGTAGTGAATGAAACATTTGCTAAGCTATTGATGAACGAATTCAAGATTTTTTTAAATAAAGACATCTTGGGGATGTTAGAAGAACGTAACAAGGTACATAATACAGGACAGTCGGTTGTTTAAAACTCTCGGATGTCACGCGATACTTCGCGCCCTATTTAGCACCTCCACAATTGACATTTTTTTTTAATTTTGTACATTCACTTCAATTTGGCAGATGGAATAAATCAATAACCTCTTTTATGTCATCACGGCAAATAAATGTTTACAAACACAGCACGCAGCGTACAAAAAAACGCCAAAAAAAAATAAAAGCAATTCGTTTTATTTTTCGAACACCAAGTAACGGGCCAGTACGAATAAGTTTTGATGTAAAAAAATAAAACTATTCTGTTTTTTCCGGCCGCCGCCCCTTGTTTGTATTTATTCGGCTATCTCGTTACCATTCCTTGTTTTATTGAGAATAAAACTTTCAATGATACTGTTTGTCTAATAACGAGTAGATGGAAAATACTGTATGAGTTAGAGATGGAGGAAAATAAGATTTTTCCTTAAATTATATTGACTCTAGGTCCAAAAGTAAAGATACTGTAGATACATGATTAAACAAGTATCTATATTTATTCGAGTTCGATCAGTCTATGTGTATTTTACTCCCTAGTGGTTTTTACTCATAGATTGAAGAGAAGTATTGACAAATTCTCAATTTTATTTAACGTATTTACTTAACTAGCAACCCGCCCAGGCTTCGCTCGGGACAAATTATATAGAAAAACTTTCCTCGTTTATCGCGTGGTTTAGAAGAAGTTAGAGCAGAGAAAAGACGTCAACATATACGGATAACGACTTTGTTGCTTGACTTTTTACTTAGAGATGAAAGCCCCAGTATACCACATTTTTTATCAATTTTACTCAACCTAATAACAAAATAAACAGTTAACTTAGAAAATAATAATGAACACATCCAAGCTAATTTGTAAATTTCATTGCAACAAAACTTTGCATGTAATTATAAAACTGGGTAATTAACAACGTTTTACAGTAGCTAACTACTAACAAGCATCAAATACAGCATTATGTGGATACAGTCAAAAGTTGTAGAAATTATTTTATCGGGTTGTTGACAAAAAGCACTCTCATTCCTGAACTGTTTAACCATTTCATCAAAGTCAAAGTCAAATATATTTATTTCAATTAGGCCAATAAGCGGCACTTTTGAACGTCAAAAATTAAATGTTAATAAAAAATGTACAAGTAATAAAAATTGACTCTACCGTGCATTCGGAAAGTAGCTTGTTATGGAGAAGAACGCACAAGAAACTCCATACTTACTCTTTTTAAAAAAAATATGTTTTACAATGTTTACTTATGTACATACATTAATAAATTCATATATGTGAGGACGATGCACCCAAAAATAGCACTACCCACTATACAACGTACAGGTATAAAGTAATAAAAGCACTAACAGGTAAATTCATTAGTTTTATAAATAGGAACATGGTTCTCACATACTTACAAATATTGCAAACATAGGTAAAATACCTAATTCAACAACAACGGAACCTTGTGTGAGTCAAATTCTGGAAAAAATATAAAAAATAACCTAAGAATACAAAAACTATGAATAGGAATACAAATTAGCAAATTTGATTTTGTCCACACCAAAGATTGCCCTACGGAGCGGGACCAACATGTTGCCAAGCATTCTTATCTTGAATATAATCATCTAATTTGTAATATGCTTGTTTACAAAGTGTGCTTTTAACTAAAGTTTTAAATTTACTTTCATTTAGTTTTAATATATCACAAGGTATTTTGTTATAAAATTTAACACAGTACCCCATGAAAGATGAGTGTACTTTTGCTAGTCTATAAGATGGTTGATCTAACTTATCTTTATTTCTCGTATTACAATTGTGTCTATAACTGACCTTACTAAAGAAATTTATCATTATCATTAATACCATCATTTATCTCTGAAATGCTTAACTACTGGTCAGTAGCTTCTAAGGCGATATATACGCCCCAAATTTAACGCAGTAGAGGTGTGCGCCCGCTCGGAGCCAAAATATCAATATTGAGCCTCCTTTTGAACAGTTTTTTTGCAAAATATTATTTGATTTATATATGCTATTTCAGTTATGAAGAAATTGCAGACATACATTTTTCTGTGTAAAAATATTTTTAAACATCCAAGTTGTTTGTTGTTTGATGGAGGAGTATCCAAAAGTTGTTACACGAAAAAACCTTGTTTCAAAAATAATGTACATGAATCAAAAATAAATATGTATATTTTTTTAAACCTTTTAACCTAGCCGTTACTAAGGAGCTCATAACCGGCGTGTGTGTATGACTAAATGTATGAATGTGAATGAAGCAAAAGAAGTATGTAAGGATCGTTTTTGATTTTTTGCGTGGCATTATGTTAACAGTGGACCAAAAAGCTCCTATTTGTGCTATTTACACGGATATGACCAAAGCCTTCGATTATGTTAAGCACGACGTCTTATTAAACAAACTGTGTTGTTACGGTATCAGAGGAAACATATTAAAACTACTCGAATCTTATCTCTCCAACAGAATGCAATGTACAGAGATTGTAAGAATATGTGAAAAAACTAAATTTGAAAAGAGTTTTTTATCTCATTCTAGATTAATAAGGTTTGGTGTCCCACAGGGTAGCGTCCTTGGGCCACCTCTTTTCTTGATCTATATAAATGATCTGCCAAAAGTGACTCAACATCAAATGGTGATGTTTGCAGATGACAGTACTGCAATAGTGAAATGTATTGATCGCAATATTTATCAAGATGATATAAATAATACATTATCGGACATAATTGATTGGCTTGACAAAAATAATTTAGTTATAAACTTAAAGAAAACCAAAATAATGCACTTTCACCAAAGAACTGAGGTACCAAAAGTAAATATCAGATATAGCAACTGTGAAATTGAACAAGTTAAAGAAGCTAAATTCTTAGGTTTATTCCTTGATAACCAGCTTAACTGGAAGGCATTAGATGAACTAAGTAAGAAAATAAATAAATCAGCATACGCACTTTTCCAAATTGCGAGAAAAATAAATATGGATTCGCTACTAGTAGCATATCACGGCTTAGTAGCTTCAATTTTGCGATATGGTATTATTTTTTGGGGCAATTCTACTGATAAAGACATAGTTTTTAGGGCACAAAAAAGATGCGTAAGATCAATGTGTGGTCTTTAAATCGCTGAAAATACTTACCTTACCTTCATTATATATTTTTGAAATTAGTGTTTTCGTCAAAACAAACATGAGGTTATTCGAAAAAGTGTCAACGTTAAGAGATGTCCCGATTCGTAGCCAATACGCAAACTCTTTAAGCAATCAGCGGTGTAAGACTGCCTTAGTGAGTAAGAGTGTTTTAGGCATGGCACCGCGCATTTATATTAAAATACCAGATGTCATAAAAAATTTGAATGTCACACTTTTCAAAAAAAGATTAAAACTGTTACTAATTGAAAAATGTTATTATACGACTGATGAATTTCTGAATGGTAAATTAATGTAGACCTATCTATTTATTTGACTGGAGAAACAATCTTTAACTGAATATTTTGACTAATTGTAATTTATTATTATTATTTATGCATTGACTGTAGAAATTACTCCATATTGTGACATTCATAATTTTGTTGTTATATACATAACATATTCTATTATTTTGGACATACCTACCAAGTAATTTGTGTTTACCTCTCGAATGATTATTATATAATTTTTTTAATTTTTTTATGACTGTAGAAATTACTCCATATTGTAACATTTATAATTTTGTTGTTATTTATTTGACATAGTTCTATTAATTTTGACATACCTACCAAATAATTTGTTATTACCTCTCGCATGCTTAATATTTTATTTTTCTTCGTATTTCGCATGTAACCATAATATTTGTACGCTTCTTGGCATAACATAGCGACCAAGAAACTTTAATTTAAGAACTTTATTTACTACCTATGTTACACAAATAAAATTGATTTTGATTTTGATCGTAGCAGGTGGCGTTCTGTAGTTTCTGCCTACCCCCATGGAAAAAGGCGTGAGTTTATGTATGTATGTATGTATGTATGTTACTCAGGAGTATGCTTTAGAAAGTAACCGTTTTGCGGCACTAAAGCGGTGGAAGGCCCTTAATTAAAACTCATAATTCGTCACGATCAATAAAACATACAACCCTGCTCAATAATCCTATAGTATATTCGCAGAAAGAATAATTATTTTAAGTCTCCTGGTCCATAAATACTAAATATAGACGGAAAATTTTAACAAAACTATAAAATGGTACAACGCCATAATATATCGAGCCATGCCCAACTAATATTCAAAACAGTATATCTGCGGTGTTGTATGAACGGTGTGTTTAGGGTATTTTTAACTTAATCAAAACAGTTCATATGTACCAAGTTATACACTATAGAAAATTTGAATAAGGCTTAGTTTAGACTCTAGATCTCCCAAAAATTAAAATTTTTGTAATATATCTGTCAACGTAAATATTTACGATAAAGATGCAATTGGTGGAGATCAGTAAACATTTTTTTGATTAGAATTATGAGTCTGTTAATCATATCTAAACAGCTCTGAGATTTTTATAAATAAGGCTATATGCATCTAACTGGAAAAAGGGGTTATTGGACGATCCGCACGAATTTTACTAGCCCGAAAAGTGCGTATCGACCCCTTTTAAAAATCTTATTTTTTCTGTGGCGATTCGCACGAAGTTAATTTATCGGTGTGCGAATCGACCACTCCAGAATTATGTAGTAGGCAATTGGCACACACATTGTGTTTTATGCAATACCGTTAAGATAAAGTACACTCAAGTACAGAAGTATTAAGGGTTAAATATTGTTATTGATATGCAATGAGACAAAAATTGATAAAAATGTCTTTATTAAAATAACTACTATATGATTTGAGGACGTATTCCACATTGGGCACCCACTTGCCTTTTTCGCAATTTTATTCCACAAAATTAAATGGCACCTACGGATCAGTAGGTACTTACTGGTGTTGGTATGTTTATTTTTTTAGGACATCAAAATCACAGATTCGATTAAATTCAGTAGAGAGTTTAATAACGTGATAAAAATATAACATTTTTAGGTAGATGTTGACATAGACAGATAGATGACATAGATGTTGGCATTTATACCCAAACTACCAGGATGCCAGAATCTTGAAGAAGTCTTAGTATTTGCGGGGTCGGAATCTTTACCGGTAAAGAATAATTACTTCTACCTGGAGGCAAACCACCAGGAGGCCAGAATCATGAAGAATACTTCATCAGGGCTAGAATCATAAGCGGTAGAGACTAACGGAGTACTAGGACTTCAGAATCTAAAATCGCCCGGTACTCTTTTTACCGCTCATGATTCCAGTCTAGCTTCCTCATGATTATAATCGCCTGCACCTGTTATCGCCAAGTTGATAATCTACAATCGATAACGTTAGTAGAAAACGCGTCAATGTATGGAAATGACACATATGAACGTTAAGTCACGTGGTCAGACCATACAAATAGAAGGCGTTAATGATTGTATAAAGAGATTTGATACGAAACGTTTGTAAGTTGGCTAGGCGGGGCTGGTACTTAAGTTAGCGGTACCGGAATGAGCTGATAGCGCAAAGAACTTTCTCTTAAATTTTTTTAGTAGCGAATATTGTTGTCTCCCTCTTATTGTTTTGTCGCCTGTTTATCATAATTATCCAACGTGCATATTACCACGTTTTAAGTGGTAATTACTTATTTAATTCATTGTTTTATTTATATTTATATATACTTTATTGTACCAAGATAAAAAGATTACATACGGAAACCTTAAAGTAACAAGAAACATACAACAGGCGGCCTTATCGCGTTCAGCGATCTCTTCCAAGCAACCCTTTTCCTAGTTTCTAGTAAAATATCTATCGATTAATTCTTCTTATTACTTCCGAGACGGGTGAGCTACTACACGTGACTATACTTTTTTTATTTTTTGTTCTTTAAAATAAAATTTGTGCCAATTGCCTACTACATAATTTTGGAGTGGTCGATTTGCACACCAATAAATTCACTTCGGTCGAATCGCCACAGAAAAATATATATTTAAAAAGGGGACGATTCGCACGTTTCGGGCGAGTTAAATTCGTGCGAAACGTTCAATAACCCGAAAAAGGTCATGCCACAAAATAATGTTGGATGCATTATTTTGTGGCAAAGATGAAACTTAAAAAAGAAAACGCAAAACTACTTTCAGGCCGAAATTAAAAACGTCAAACGCTGAGATTTAACTCAAAAATATAGATGTGAACCATTATTTCTGGTTCAAAAGTTTAACCCCGAGTTTTATTGTGATTTCAGTCCGAAATCGTGTTTTCAACCAATTCTGATTTATTTTCAACGTGTTGCCTGGCTCCTAAAGTCGTTGTATCAAGCCACAATAAAACGTCACTACAACATATTGACATTTAAAAATAATAGCACAATATTCATATTTTTTTATAATTTTCATAGCGTACATAACATGACCATTTCATCGTAGTTATTGTATAAGAAGATAAAGTGTTTATTTGTGAAAGAAAACGAGTACCCATACATAAATATCATCATGTCTGTTTATTAATCAAAGTTACAGACGCAGATAAAATCAATCTGGTTTTATTGAACAACACACGCTAAGCATCGTTCTATGTGAAGACCTAATAGCTTATTGCAGACAAATAGCTAAGCTAAATTAGCTATAATTAGTAATTTTTCATTCATGCAAGCAGACCAAAAGCTATAGGTAAACTAATCTGAGTACCTAGGTATGGAAGGTAACTTTGAGTGCCGCCGCGACGACTAAGGGCCGATTTCACCAACAATACTAATCGCGATTAGTTCAATTAAACTCAGTTTATGCAAATACAGCGTTCTAATTGGTAGTTTCTCAACGGTCTCAACAAATCAGAACGCTGTATTTGCATAAACTGAGTTTAGTTGAACTAATCGCGATTAGTTTCATTGGTGAAATCGGCTCTAAGAAGGGCGCGCGTGGAACACTACACGCCGCCACCTCCTAACTAAACCACCAGTTAAACTAACCTAGCTTAGCTTTTAATCTACAATCAGCTTACAGATAGACTGAAACGACAACACAGCCATAAAATTCAACGACGACACATTTAAAAACCGAAATAAAAACCGTCCAGCAGTGATTCAACCCTAAAAGACTGGCGTGCACTAAAAGCGGCAACTTAGGGAATTTTATCCCCTTGCTGGTAACTAACCAATTGAAGCAAAGTGCATAATCCAGGCGGCTGCCACTTAATGGAGCAATTTAATTTTCTCTTAACGACCGACTCCATAGGAAGTAGGTAGTTTTTGCTGCGTGCCAACTCCGTGCCAGTTGAGATGTTTACTTTAAAATCGCTTAACAAATTACTAATAGGCCTTCGAGGGTGGCACTTGTATGCTTAGTTTGCAAAACATTTACAGTGCAAAAAAAAATACATTGTGTTTTTTGTTCAAAAAATGTATATTAATATACGTAACACACTTTGATTTGACGATGCATTGCGTTTTTTTTTACATTTTCAAACAGAAAATATAATCAAACATGTATATGAATCAATCGATTAGGTAGGTAACTGTGTTACCTGATTGCAATTCTGATCGATTATGTCAATCTATATAAAAGCGACGAAAGATAACAATATAACGATCAGGCACAGATTTTAAAAATCGGGCATCACAAGCAATATTCTTTAAGTTATTGTTTCACAAACACAAACGAGTTCAGGTGTTAAAAGTGCTGAGATATAGAACATTTCCTATCCTTCCAGGCCATCCCAAAGACAAAGCTAACATATTTTCCTGGTTCTCCTTTAACGCTAGGTGCTTGCACACCTATATAGTTATAACAAAACAACAAATTTTAAACAGCTCCAGACAGTATTTAAACAGATTGTTGTTGTTGGACTACAATATGTTGTTGTTAATGAAGTCAGTCAGCTGTTTCATTAGAACAAGCACAATATGAATTAATTCCGACCTCTCGCCAAAGTGTGAGGATAAGGAAGGGAAACGAATATATCGATGATAACTTTAACTTCTGAAACTCGAACTTAAATCATTTGTTTTAATTAAACCCTTTCATGCACTTTTGAATTGTCAAGGAGTGGATCATTCAGAAAAATTAAGCTTGTTGCACATTCCAAAGCGTAGGTCTCTGTAATTCCATGTGTTTTCGTAGGTATTATTATCTACGAAAATTGTGTGTGTTGTATGTATGGTTACAAAAGGGTCGAACGAAAGATTAACTATTTAAAAAATATACTTTCCGTTTGGGTATACTTTAGGTGCAGCTCTGCGTTGCCTTTCGGGGAATGCAGGCTTAACATCGAGTGTTATATTAATCCCAGAATCAATATTCAAGTTAAACTTGAAATTGTTTACACGATTTTTTTAAGACTTTTTTTAAGACCACATCAGAAGTGGGATTTTAGTATTACTAAAAAAAAGATACACAACTCCAAACGTTACTGTCGGCAAAAGTTAAGAGAATACAAATTTAACATACAATATCACGCCTGTATTCTCACGAAGGGTTGGACTGAGGTGCATAGTACATCCACCTTTCACGAGTTATGTCTAAGTCGCATGTAATAAGAAGCGAGCCCCATTGCCTTCAACCAAGCACAAAGCTCGACGCCGGACTGTTGCTGAAAAATTGCAGGTGAAGAAACACAATCTTACCATCAGGTGAGATAGTGGTCAAGCGCGAGACTATCAATAATAAAAAAAAACAATAATACTTTGCCCGACCAATAGTAGCGCCTGTGTATAATTATATTCTCTATCTGAATTGTATCTAAAATGATGATGATGAGATCAATGAGACAGTCGGAAAAACTTTACAAAAAAATTAATCATAACGGAAAATCTTTAACATCCGTACCGTTGTGCCCGCATCCCTATTTTAATTGTAAATTCGCTCGCGAATAGCATTAGTGTTTAATCAAAAGTTCATCCCACTTCTGCTGTGCTTGACGCAGTTTTCATAAACAGACGAGTGTGTGGTGTGTGTTAAATTGTTATCGCTTAGGCTTCTTTGAGAAATGAGATTGAAAATTGTTGAAGGTTTTGTTGAAGTCAGATGTGATGAGTACTTCTTACAAGAAGAAGTTGATGCTACGCGTCAATGAGATAGAGACGATGGTTCACAAAGCTGGAGCCTTACCATGACGTGCCAAAACTATCATGGTTTCACTATGAGAGAGAGACGGAGTTATACAAGACAAACAGCGCTATCCCCTTTTCACAATGGAATCATAATAGTTTAGACGCGGCAGATTACGGCCCCTGAACTTAAATCCAGCCACGTGAGTGTCGGATTTTGCACATTTAGCGTACCGCACCAAAGAAAAAGTATTAAATAAATTGGTATTTGTTATAAAAATATACGTAATAATAAACATTATCACCAAATTTCAAGTTCATAGGTCAATGGGTAGTTAAATAATTATTTGGGACAATCTTTTTTCTTTTTTTCTTTATGCTCGCGTTTGACCACTATCTCGCCTGATGTTAAGCGATGATGCGGTCTACGGTGAAGCACGCTTACCTAGAAGAAACCTATTCACTCTTGACTTAAAGACCCCAAGGTTGTAGCTATCAGGGAACAAAGACTCCGGAAGGGAGTTCCACTCCTTAGCTGTGCGCACAATGAAAGTATTAGCAAAACGCTTTGTGCGTATGGGTGGGATGTCCACCATGTACCGATGGCGCATGGCCGTACGTCAAATTGTGTGAAAGACAGACAGACGGATAGACAGACATTTGAGTGACAGCAATAGGGCTCCATTTGGACCCTTCGGGTACGGAACCCTAAAAACTAAGTACAATACCTAGATTTGCCGTCGATTTCAAAGCGAAGTGAATGTCCACTAAACTACAGTAGTCACAGCGGATTTTTGTGTCTCTGAAGTTGGCTGCAAGACCCAGCGCAGTTGCTATTTTTGTGTCAATGTTGACGCATAAGATAGCATCGTGTAACTCCTCTTTCACTCGCTTGTGTTTCTCGATGACAAACTGTTTCTTGCGCAATGGTTCGCAGAGCCAACTTCAAAAACACAAAGATTCGCCGTAGCTACTGTAACAACATTGAAATTAAGGAAAAAATCTATTAAAAAAGAACTGTAACTCTGCAAATTTACATTATGTATCTACGAGAAAAAAAAAATAATAGAAACCTTTACTCGGGGCTAAATAAATTTATTTTGGCGAAGCTTTCTAACAAGCTTTTGATTACCGAAAAAGGTGAAAAAAACGCGATGACAAAAAGGCGTGCGATTTAAAATTCTATACGCGCACAATCGGATCGTTTTACATTATTTTCTCATTGAACCAAATTGGGATTTGGGGACAGTTCTCTTGTGCCTTATGTGGAAACATACGGGTAGGCACGAGTGTCGGAAACGCGTTATTTTTCTCGCGTTATTATCCCTTTCCAGTGGTGAGATACAGCCCCATTGCGTCACAATGAAATTGTGCTTTTGAACCAAACACTTATAGAGACACTCGTCTTAATAGATGGTCTTTATCTTTTTTATTAAATCATTCAAATAGGATATGAGCACAATGAGCCTTTTTCCCTCTCACCTTTGTATTTGTATATAGGCTTGTTTTTTTTAGAATATACAATTGTGTGTTTGTCAATATATTTGTTACTTTAATAAAGGAATAATAGGATAATTTTTTTCAAACATAAAAGGAAAATCAAGTCCTGTAATATTGGTCTACATTTTAGAATACAGCATGCATAGTATTTTTAAACAAGTTAGAATAATATCTTAATATTACCATGTAGTATAAAATTTGAGATTTTCCGAAATGGACTCATGTTACCTTTTAATTTCTACATTCATATACATACATAAAGTAGGCAGAAACTAGACCGCCACCTGCTGCGACCCTTACACAATCCTTTTGCTTCATTTACGGTCATACATCTACTCATAAAACCGCGCTGGTTACGAGGATTGCGCACCTTTTATCCAAAATAAAGAACTTAAACACACGAACACGCGTTCCCGTACCCAACACTCTCATTATCCGTATATTTCGCAGTAAATCGGGAAATTTTAAAAAGATCAATGCCTAATAATCCAATATCGAATGAATTGCCTGTAAATTCGAGTAAGACGTGTCTTGCATAGCGTCTGCTCAGCCTTGCGGGCTTTCTCTTGTTACTATAGAGTAGGTAGAACATAGAGAGTGATCGAATAGTCGTCAAAGAAGATAGTAATTTTCGCAATGACGAAGCTCTCTGAATAAGTCATCAGTTCTAGTAGCATTATATAAGATTTATTTTTTCTTGTACACAATATATAAAACAGATACAAGTACAATAGCTTGCTACAACCTACTTGTAACTTGGGTTCTCTAATAGCAAACCTCAGTTGCACAGAGAGACTTGCAATGATGATTTATTTTTCTGTAACTAAATACGAACATTTGAGTATTGGCACATTTAGAATAGGTATCATATTATCTGAAAATTTAAAACGATTGACTAAACATATATTTCAAAAATCTTAAAATAAAGCATGTAATTGCCATCAGGTGAGAGAGTGGTGAAACGCAAGCCTATAAAGTTGTCATTTGCAATTGTAATTTACTTAGTATTTTAATTGTATGAACTTCTATTATTCACAAAATATGAATTAAAAATACCGCATAGCCAATTATTACTTTTTTGGCTTGTCCGCCACTCTATTTACAACACTGCAATACCTGAAAGCTCGAATGAAGTTCTACGAAAAATAATGTTGTAAAATATAGCTGGAGAAAACGTTTTCAATATATACTTCATTTGAAATAACATTAAAAATAAAAACAATCCCTTTCTACATTCCCTTCAACCGATTTTCGTAAAGATAAGGAAAAGCATAAACCTGTGTCCAATATAATAATAACCAACGCAATAGAGATCAAAATTGGTTGAACTGGCTGGAAAATGGGATTGTTTAAATTTCTAATGGAATATAGGTCTTACACTACTCTATGTCAAATTTAGTATGCCCAACGACGAAGGAACAGACCTCAATAGCGAGCAAAATATTACTCAGTATAATAAAACTATTATCGGTTTGTAAAACAACGAGGGACTTGAAAGAGGTTCTGTAGAGGATACTGTATACAAATGTAGATGCGAGAAAGTTCTTACACAATAGTACTTCATAGTTGATTGCGCTTCAATACGCCTTACATTTAAATACATAGTTTTGAAATGTAGATTAAAGATAGTTTTTCTATTGTTCTTTTATGGTTATCTTTAGTCTGTGACAGTGTGCTACATTAGCGCCATCTCGAGATCACAACTAAAAAGAAAGGGGCATCAAATAAAATATTTTATCTACACTCACAAAACAATGTTCCAAATATGAATTCAAAAAAAATTGTAACACGTACTTTCTTTTTCGTGGATAGGTAAAATGAAAAAAAAACTCGTGTGATAAACTTACACTCGTGTTTTAATAACCCCTATTATATGATCGTGGCATAAACTACTATTAAAATGTGGTCTGTATTTAACTACTACTTCCCATGGCACCTTTTCTACTTCCCAAGGCACCTTTTCGTGTGAGGCCAAATGAAAATATTTTCGTGAATTTTGAGTCTCCTAAGATTCTACTGAAACATTTTACTCATTTTGCGTTGCTGCCACAGAGTGGCGCAAACAGGACTTTTGTATGAAAACAAATGAGGGGTAAATAACGCGACTCAAAAAACGTTACTCATAGTCACAAATATTTGTTGGTTTGGCCTGACACTAAATGAGCCCATACCGTCGTGCATGTTGCTAAACGTGCGTGAGGAGTAACTGGAGATATATAACTACGGAGAAAGTATAACAACCGTGATATTGATACGACCCCAGCATTGAGGCATAGATGCAAGGAGCGTCTAAAAGTGTATGTTTCTACCTACCTGAAATAGCTTATTTATAAAGCCAACATCATACTAAGAGATTAGTAAAGAAACAAACAAACATAACTCTCATTGTCCAACAGATGGGACCTTCAAAGAACCTCCTCATATCCCGTAGGAAATTAGATTTTTCCCAGTTTCACATCAGCGGAACAAACATACGATACTGTTATTCTATCTTTATTTTGTTCGATATTAAATCGTTTGTTTAAAATATTTGTTCAGTATGATTTGTTTGAACAAAAAGGTTTATGAGAAAAGGATACGTATTTTTTTGTAAAACAATCTCCTACGGTTTTACTTACCTACACTTTTTAGAGTTCCGTAGTCAACAAGGAACCCTTATAATTTCGCCATGTCCGTCTGTCCGTCCGTCCGTCTGCAGCTTAGCTCAGAGACTCTTAGTACTAGAGAGCTATAATTTGGCATGGATATACATTACTCACGCCGACAAAGTGGAAAAATAAAAGCATGAAAAACATTGTTTAAGGGTACCTCTTGTAGACGTAAAGAGGGGATGTTTTTTTTTCTTGCCTAAAAAATGGTGTGGAGTATTGTTGAATAGGAAAATTTTACGCAAACGGATGACGTTTGCGTAAAATTAAGCTTTAAATGGCAATTTTTTGTTAGTTGCCCACCTCCCTGCCAGATAAATGGTTGCTTTTGGATATGTAAAAAAATCACGGCAGTAGTACATATATATAAAGAAAATAAAAGGAAAACTATCACAGCTAAGTAGGCTTTATAAGTTTACGAGTAATAGTCGACCAACTTATAAAAAGTACTTGGAATAGTAAAGATTGTGTATATTGATTTATAGGGACAACAGTTTTTGAACGACAAAGTTAATTTTATCCCTTCGTTAGAGCAATGTTCGGCGCTATCATTGTTTATGAACGTTAGTAATGTAACCTATTTATTTTGGTGAATGTAGTTGTTTATACGGAACCCTCTGTGCGCGAGTCAAACTCGCACTTGGCCGGTTTTTATTTTTAATAAAGCTGATATTGTAGACAGTAATGCCCTTGTATCTAATTATTTATTTAAAACTTCATGGAACATACAGATACATTGGCGGACTTAATGCCTGAGGCATTCTTTACCAGTAAACAAAGGGTGGTGGAGAGATGACATGGCAGGTGCATAAAAATTGGAATAATTATTGAAGTAAATATGAATAAAAACATATATATTATAGTTAAAATAAACATACATATATATTTACTATAATTAATACCTTTATATATATACTTTATATAAAGTAATAGAAAGGTGATTGAGACGACTCTCCTGATGTAAAAAATAATGCTGATGTCGAGAGGAAGCGCATTCCAGAGAAGAATTGACTGAATATGAAAGGAAGAATGAATAAAATCAGAAGTATGACAAGGGCGACCGTAGATTCCTAGCGTGTGAAGTAGACAGATATTTAAAGATAAGAAGCAGGGAAGGAAGAGTTAAGTAGAAAATCGTGGTCAAGGCTCGTAAATTTCGCGTCTGCCAAATAGGCATCCATTTGAGCTGAGATCTACAGCTAGACATATTTCCTAAGGTTGAATATGAACCTGATGCAGTTGTTTAGGAGTCTATCAAGCTTATCCAGGAAAACCGCATTCAGGTCAAAGTAGCACAAGACCCTTGGCGTTATTTTAACAGCTTGTTTGGACTAAGCAGCATTTTCATCATCATCATAAAAAAAACATAATTTTAGCCGAAAACCGTCCACTACTGAACATAGGCCTTCCCCATAAGTCACAACATCGACCGATCATCACGCATTTATCGGATTTCCATAGCCTTAAACCAGATCATGGGTTCCCCTAGCCTTCCTCCCCTTGCCTTCTAGTAGCATTTTGGGAAGCCATAATTTAGTTTCTTAGATAAATCAGTATCAAGTTGTCAAGTAATTTCCACACAAGTGCGGCCCACAATTAAAAATACAGTTTATAATTTAAAATATGGAGCAGGCCTGATATCACAAAACACGAAAGCACATAAAGGATGGATCAGCATTTTAGAAGAACCCTATTAATAAGCGTGATGCCCTCGGCTCGCGTTTGCGCGTTGTTTGCCGCGGGACAATTAAAATGCTAATTATTTGCCGACAACTCAAATTGTGGACTGTGCGGAATTACGAAACGCAAAATATATTATTGAGCGGCTAAATTGTAATGTAGGAACATGGTCAAATAAATATCGCCGTTCATGTAATTGAAGCTACACTATTTACATGGTATATTTGCTTTGAATTCGCAAACAGTGGCATAGATTGGAGTTAAACTGTTCGGTTGTTAACCATTAAAAATTTACGTTTAAGGGACCAATTGTATGCAACTTTAAAGGCTCTGTCCATTGTATTTTACGTTGTTTAACACTGTTTTAGCTGGCCCGGATCGACGTGATCCAGTCGGCACTGAGAACGTTACCCCAGCAAGAAATTGGCTCCTAGAGTAATGTGAGTGGAACGTATAATTAGTGCGTAATCTGCTGTGAATGTGCGCCACATATAGAATGAGAGCGAGTTATTGAAATCCAACGCTGTGCCTCTGTCTCACATGCGAGTCCCAGCATTATGCTGAGCGATGACCGTTTTGTGCGGTTGTGATGCATAATTTCCCTGTTTGTACTTAAGTTTTTCTTCGATTATTATTATAAATAAATATTTTTCTTCCTTTCTGAGAATAATGTTGTTCAAATTTTAACAAAAGTAAGACAGTGTAATTCCTTTTCCAACGGCTTACATACAAATCTATTTAAGAGCGTCAAAGATCCTCTCTCATACATTCTCAGGCCATCTACGCATCCATTTAATTCGAATAAGAACACCTATTATCGTTCAAAGAATTAACTAAGAGTCGCTCACTATAAGGGTGCTTTTCCAGCAAAGATGCGCTATGTAGCAAGGCTGCAAGAGGATGCGTAGTGGAGTTGTAAGCTATAAGAGGTAGCAAACAACGAGAGGCAAGACCACCAACCTCTTGATGGAACACTGCTGAGAGATACCTTAGGGAGCAACATATACCACTATTGACAACCCAGGATTGACCATCCTGGCGTGTGTCTATGCACAAAAAGTCCCCAAATAAATTGAGAATGGGGCAGGCAGGAAGAAAGACTAGCTCTGCTAGTCCTTTTGTAATTATTATATAAATTAATTTAACAAAAAATTGTGAGATATATTTATTTTGTAAAAATTGTTTTACAAGTTTGTGGGCTGCGAAAACGAGGTGATCCCATTGGTGGATATTTTCCTCGCGCACTGCCTCGCTATCTCGAACATTTTGGCTAGGTACGCACCCTAAACATCGGGCTTTCAACTCTGCGTCGGATTGCGAAGTCAAATGTTTGCGAATACGATAACAGAATCACTTTATTTTCACTCTCGAGAAACTGTTCGAATTATTAATTAAGCGCTTGCTACGTGATACACTGGGGCTGCGGGACTCTCGGTGTGGGAACACAGTTCAAATACAGGGTGGATTCTTGATTAGGTACTAAATGTATAGAATCTTTTTTTATGATTTGTAGCTTTTCTAGAACTTAAACATGACCTTGCTTAAGATGATGTGTCCCCTGGCTGGGGCAGAAGGCTTCCTCGCAGTACTCCTCAAACACAAGCAGTCTCGAGCTTCACGCTTCACTTCGCTTTACAATATTCCGATGCTCATCGCGTCTGCCAACACGTGTCACCAGGCTTGACGGGACGGCCACGCTTTTTTTTAAAGTTGACTGTATTTTTTTCGAATCTGTGTAAATGCAGTTAGCAATTACTCAAAAATTTAAGGACAGTCTCCTAAGGAAGTTTTCTTGTAGCTACAATTAACCTTCGTGATGGCACGATGCAATTTAAATTACGCCACTAGTCGATATCGCGCTATATTTTTTTACCCCCGACGGAAAAAGAGGAGTGTTATAAGTTTGACGTGTGTTGCTGTGTATCTGTGTTAAGTTGTATCAAGCGCAAGTTCGATCTTACATGGAGTACTGTTCTCATCTCTGGGATCTGCCAAGTACCAGCTTGATGCACTTGAGTCGATCGAAAAACGGGCCAAGAGGCTCATCGGCAATGAACATATTTTGAATATATCTCAGGACTAGCTTTCCGCCCACAGCTTCGCCTGCGTGGACTACACGATTTTGTCTGTTTTGTTTTTTTTTGCAGTTCTGGCGGGATATTGCAAATTAGTACCCAAACATAGCTTTCTGCCCGCGTCTTTGTTTGCGTAGATTACAATATTTGCTCAACTTTATTATTTTATCGAATTAAAAACTACATGTAAATTGATATAAAATGAGCATAAACTGAACTGCCGTCGTGTTCTAATAGCTAGAGCGTTGGACTTTAATTCTGGAGGTCTCGTGCGATTGATTTCCACGGCAACAATCGCACGTACAAATAGTGAAATACCACTTTGCTTTCAATTTCTGAATCCTACTATCGACACGATATAAAATGAACACAGGGTGGCGCAAAAGTTACCACTCTGTGGTCTTTGACTGTAATTTTTTTACGAATGAAATACTTGGGTTCTGCTTTTGGGTAATTACTTCCCAATTCCCATACTTTTCCCATTTGGTCGAGAAAATTATACGACCGCACCGTCGCCAGAATTGATAAACATTCGGAACCGATTTATGGCATTTTCCATCACTATTGCCAGAACTTCTGGTGGATATTATCTTTGAGGGTTTCAAGAGTTTGAGGCTTTGTTGACATAGACTCGTGACTTAAAAAACCCACTTAAAGAAGCCTGGAACAGTTAAATCAGGCGGTCTTACCGTTCTGGTGGACAAGACGGCAAGGATCAGGCGTTACAGCGCGGAGTCTGGTGTTCCACAGGGGTCGGTGCTAGGGCCCCCCTTGTGGAACATCGGATTTGACTGGCTCCTACGGGGAGCCCTCCTCCCGGGCACGAGTGTCATCTGCTACGCGGATGACACTCTCCTCGTTACCCGGGGGAGGAATTTTGGGGAAACGGCCTGTTTGGCCTCGGCTGGCGGATCCTTGGTCGCAGGGAGGATCCGCCGGTTAGGATTGAGGGTGGCGCTGAACAAGACCGAGGCCGTGTTCTTCCACGGGCCTCGGCAGCGCCGCCCTCCTGACGCCCATATCGTCGTGGAGGGCATCCGGATAGGGGTCGGGGCCCAGATGAAGTATCTGGGCCTCGTGCTAGACAGCAGGTGGCGCTTCGGCCCGCATTTTAGCGGGCTGTCGACGCGCCTGCTGAAAGCCGCGGATGCCCTCTCATGGCTCCTCCCAAACCTGGGAGGGCCCAACTACCGATGCCGGCACCTCTATGCCGGCATCCTTAAGAGCATGGCGCTCTACGGGGCACCCATCTGGGCGGACTCCCTCCACAGGAGGGAGAATGCAACCGCCATCCGCAGGCCCCAAAGGGCCATTGCACAGCGGGTGGCGAGGGCCTACCGCTCGGTGGGTTTTTCGGCGGCGTGCGCTCTGGCCGGCACCCCTCCCTGGGAGTTGGAGGCATGGGTGCTCGCCAGTGTACGAATGGACGGCGCGGCGTAAGGCGCTAGGTGAGCGCCCCACCGCGGAAGAGCGGGAGGCCGTGCGGTGGGAGGCGAGGGACGCCATCGTCCTCCATTGGACGGAGGACCTCGCCACCGCCGCCTTTGGCCGCCGGACGTTGGACGCGCTCGGTCCAGTCCTGCAGGGCTGGCTCGAGCGGCCACACGGTTTCCTCTAGTTCCGTCTGGTGCAGGTGTTGTCCGGACATGGTTGTTTCGGAACGCACCTGCACCGGATCCGGAGGGAGGAAACCCCGGCGTGCTATGACTGCGGAGCAGTTGAGGACACGGCGCAGCACACCCTCGAGGTGTGCCCAGCCTGGGCTGAGCTGCGCCGTGCCCTAACAAGTGTGATCGGGCAGGACCTCTCACTTCCCTGCGTGTTCAACTCCATGTTGGTGAGTGAGGAGGCCTGGGCGGCGGTCGCCTCCTTTTGCGAGGTCGTGATGTCGCAAAAGGAGGCGGCGGAGCGTGCGCGGGAGGACGATCATCTCGCGCCGCCGCTCCGCAGGCGAAGAAGGGGTGGGAGAAGGCGGTTGTATGATCGTCTCCTCCCACCTCCCGGTGGTGATTAGCGGGCGACAGGCGCGGGGGCGTCTTTCGCTCGCATTGCACAAATCACCACCCTCGTCGGGCGGGAACGGCCGAGCAATTACGGTCGTTCCCGGGCCCCTCCACTAAGGGAGGGGCGTGAAGGCCCCGCTGTAAAGGCGGGCGGTCGTCGGCGGAGGACTGGAAGTAAAGGCTGTGCCGGTTTCCCAGTCCTCCTCCACTCAGACGATGCGGGAGTGCCGCTGGGTTATTTTAGTGGGTATACCGGGTCAGTCAGCCCGGGGAGTCCCACATAGCCCCCCATTCCCCCAGTGGGCGGGTATGCGTAATGCATTTTTTCCCAGCAAGACCAAAAAAATAAAAAAAAGGCGGTCTTACCAGCCAGAGCAAGTCCGGATAATGCAGCCCTCAAAATTCCGGTGGTGCCTCGTGCAGTATGCACCGTTGGTCTATCCTGTTGGAACCACATGTTCTCCAGTTCCATTTTTTAATTGATTTTTTTATAGGGTCGTGTTAAATAAGTATCTCACCTGATGGTAAGAAAGTGGTAATAATAATTTATATATTAATATATTTATTCCTTTTAAGGAAAAATAATGACATTGATCATGGCTCTGGAACCTCGTCGACCACAGTAGTCGTTTGGCAGCCCGATGACGCTTCCAGCATACACAGCACACCATTTTTTTTTGCCTGCGGATATGTTCATGCATACTGCGCTATCACGGGGTGTGTGTGTATCATGTGGTATGTATGTATCATGTGGTACTCGTACCCATTAAAACTCCACGGTGTCCTGCTGTGTCGCTTATGGTGGGGATACGGGCACGCGTTAGCACTCATCCCTGAAAAACAACACACCATGCAGTAACTTTGAGCGGGTGTAATGTCTGGGTATGACTCTTCCTGGAATAATCCAGGAAGAGTGCGCGTGCGCGAGTCCGCGTATAAACGCGGATTTTCTGTGCCACAGAGATGATAAGTTTGCTTCACAGAGCTTGCTCATGATGATTTTCGATGAAAAGTTGTCTTCCTCGTGGTCGTGATTTAGAATGGCTTGACGTAGTGTAGGTTACACGCGCTTGGAGGTTACCAGCTATATTTTGTATCTGTTTACTTCACAAAATGTCGAAGCAGAATTGTCGAAGAAAAAAATATAGCATCTTCCGATAGAGTGATGAGTTTTGCGCCATTCTGTACAATCTAGATATGGATACCTACTCCAATTAGTTTACGCTAGCAAAGCCGCCATCAGGAAGTTAGAATTTAATCATGCACTTCTTTGTATACCAAATTGGTGGTTTTTCTATCTGGGCCAAAATTACGAGGCTGCTAGTACTGACTCTGGAACAGGCAACTTTGTATTGCCCGTGTGAGATGCAATCTGTTCGGTACAATATTTGCAACCGAACAGCTCAGCACTATTGCCTGCGTGCATTTCCATAAATGCATGTATCGCAACTAGCGTCAGTTAGTGCGTGTTCGGATACCAATCGCGTAACTCCAATCAAACCATCTTAGTGTTACTTTAGCTTAGATTAACCATTTACCATTATTTTAACCAGTATTTAATATAACCATAAAACCATATTATTGCGTATCATTAAACCAGTGGTCGTAAACCAGTAACCAAACCATTACCATTCTAAGATAAAGTCAACCAAATCAACCAACTCAGAATTTAGTGCTAAACCAAGCAGGCGCTAAATTCTACATGGTCCTTCGAGCATAAGGGGACTCGGTTCGCGAAGTACAGTGAAGTGTTTGTGTGCCGGGACCTTGCAACCAGTGTTTGTGTTTTACCAGTAGATAGGGAGAGTAGGTAGGCAGTGACATCAAATTGGAGGAATTGAGCAGCTGTCGCGTAAGGAGAATATAAGGTCAGACCAAACCATTTTATACATTTTATTTATATTTACCTATTTAATTGACCGTGAGAAGAATGGAGCAGTTAGCAGTCAGCCAAACGGAGATTTACGACTCCTTGGTTAAACTACTAACTAATATCAAGAAAGACGGGGCTGAACGTAAAACCATAGATTACTGCAAGCGGAAGTTGGAGATATTAGAAAACTATTGGAGAGAGTATCAACGTAACCATAGAAAGTGCTGTGAACTTGCTGAATTTAACCATATATATTTCACTAAAAGTTGTTTTGATAAGGCGGAGGAAGTATATCTGTCGATCAAGCAGCTAATCACCAAAATCATGGAGCACTTGCTGTCAAAACAGCAAGAACCTCACCAGCCGTCGCCGCCGGTAGAAGCGGGGACATCAAACCAAGCAGGGGATTCGTCTCAATCACAGGCACCGCAACAGCAACGTAGGGTGACGCGTGAAGACAGCAAGCTAGAAGAAATGATGAAAAAGCAGACTATCCATTTTAGGGCTTTCATGAGAACAGTAGCTTCCATAGAAATCGACCAACTGCAGAACAAGTGGGAGTTCGACGATGCATTAAAATCTCTTCAAAGTCGTTGGGCTATTATAGACAACCTGCACTGGGATATAGAAGGTGAAAACGGAGATGAGGATGTCTGGTACCAAGAAGAGTTCAGCAGATATGAGAAAATGTATAACGATTTGAAAAAAACCATCAACTCTAAAATGTGGTCTGTATCGCATCGCGACAAATCTACTCCACAAATGGATATTCCAACATTCCAAGGCAACTACCACCAATGGACATCGTTTAAAGACTTGTTCACGGAAACCATACACAAAAATCCATCTTTATCAAACGCGCAAAAAATGCAGTTTTTAAAGAGTAAAGTAACAGGAGAAGCTGAGCGTCTGATCCACCATCTTCAGATTAGCACAGAGAATTACGAGGTATGCTGGGAAATACTGAACCACAGATATGGCAACAGTAGACTAATTTTTACGTAGACTAATACACGTCAACATATTACTTAACATTCCTAGCATGCAGCAACAATCCATCGGGGCGATTAAAAAACTGCATGATGTGACCAAAGAATGTCTCCACGCAATACAGAACCTAGGAGTAGATATCACCACCTGGGATCCGCTGTTGGTGCTTTTGTTAGCACAGAAACTTGACAGTGAGTCATTCACTGAATACATTGAGTCGGTGAAGAATCCCAGGGAATTACCAGTCCTTCAAGAATTTTTAGATTTCTTGGAAAACAAGTTTACCGCCTTAGAAGCATCAAGGCGTAAACAAGAATCAAATAACCAAAAGACCATCACCCAACAACAAAACCAAAATTATCAAGCAAACCAGAAGAAATATTATAGTTCATATAATAACCAGCAGTCATCAAACAAAAATTATCCAAACAACATGAAAAATCATACGAAATCGTTACATGTGTCGCGGTCAATCACCTGCGCATTGTGTAATGCTGACCACGGGTTATGGATGTGTACCCAATTTCTGCAAATGTCGGATGAGCAAAAACTAAAAACTGTCAACCATCTAAACTGTTGCGCAAATTGCCTATACAACCATTTAAATAAACCTTGTTTATCTAATAAAACATGTCGCAAATGCAACGCTAAACATAATTCATTGTTGCATGACGCAATTTCAACCAAAACTAGGCTAAACGCATCAGCAAAACCAAACCATAAGGCTGCGCACACACTTGCGACATCATGCGTGACCAATGATGAACAAGCAGCAGCATCATCCCATGTATCTTGGGAAGACGTATCCGAGACACTCTTAGCTACGGCTTTAGTGGAAGTTCCAGGACACAATGGCATATACCATAACATGAGAGCTTTGATTGACCAGGGTTCTCAGATTTCTTTAATAAGTGAGAAGGCGGCACAAGTTTTGAAATTACGAAGACACTCTTGCAAAGGAACCGTATTCGGCATAGGAGAAAAAGAAAACAGCTGCAAGGGAGTAATGAACATCCGAATTACATCAATTCATAATGAGTTTGCCTTAGATGGTGAGGTCCTTATAATGAATAATCTTATCAAAAGTTTACCAAACAAATCATTCATAAAACCAACTTGGCCTCACATACAGAACATTAATTTGGCAGATCCAGAATTTAATACCAGCCGACCAGTGGACCTACTGCTTGGAGCAGATGTATACTGCAAGATAGCTTTAGGTGGCCTTTTGAGGGGCGATAGCGAGGGTCAGCCAATAGCCCAACAAACGCAATTAGGATGGTTGCTTTGTGGGACAATGACACCACGCTACAGGTGTAACGTCGTTCTTAACAAGACGGACGATTTACGTAGGTTTTGGGAAATTGAAGACATCAACCAGGAGACTGAAATGTCCACCGAAGATCACGAATGTCTGCAATATTTCCTGTCAACAACAGAGAGGCTAGAAAATGGGAGATACCAAGTACGACTGCCGTTCAAACCAGAAACCAGGGATCAGCTAGGGTCTACTAAACCATTAGCATTAGCACAATTTCGCAACTTAGAGAGAAAGTTGCAAAAACATCCAGAATTGAAAACAGAATACACAAAGTTTATGAATGAGTATCATAACTTAAACCATATGATGCCGTCAGCAACAAGTACGAAACCCGAGTGCTACCTACCACACCACTGCGTCACTCGTGCTGAGTCAACCACTACAAAATTGCGAGTTGTGTTCAACGCGTCTGCTAGATCATCATCAGGACAGAGCTTGAATGACGTCATGTACCGAGGTCCCAACCTACAACAAGATCTGCAGGAGCTGATCTTAAAATGGAGACAGTATCAGTTCGTTTACACTGCGGATATCGAAAAAATGTATCGACAAATAATGGTACATCCTGAAGATCAGTCGTATCAGAAGATATTATGGAGAGACTCACCATACCAGCCTATTCAAACATACCAACTTACAACCATAACTTACGGCACAAAGCCTGCACCATTTTTGGCTATGATGTGCTTAAAACAACTAGCTACCGAGGAAAAACAAAATTTCCCCGAGGCAGCAAAAGCATTAGAAGAGTGCTTCTATATGGATGACTACTGTGGCGGAGCAAATACTATGGAACAAGCCAAACAGCTTAATCCGATCTAATAAAACTACTCAGCAAGGGCGGGTTTAATTTACGAAAATGGGCCACAAATGAACCAAAATTGCTCGCTGATTTAGAAAAAGATTTGTGGAACCAGCAAATCTACGAGTTCAAACAGTCCGACTCAACGAAGACATTGGGGCTAGGATGGAATCCGCAACAGGACAAATTCATCTTTGACTCGAAATTGGAGCCATTATCATTACCAAAACCAACAAAAAGGTCGCTTCTCTCCGACATATCAAAAATATTCGACCCATTAGGCTGGCTCACACCGTTAACTATCACCATGAAAATACTATTCCAGAGCGTCTGGTCATCAAGTCTTAACTGGGATGACGCACTACCAGAAGATATCAAGATCAACTGGCTAAACTTAAGAGAAGAATTAAAAGCAATCAATACCATAGAAGTAAAACGATGGTTAGGAATAAAAACCAACCATAGCTTGCAACTACACGGATTCTGTGATGCGTCAAACAAGGCGTACGCCGCTGTTGTATATTGCAAAGTCAGTAACCAAAACAATGTTAACGAGGTAACTCTAGTTGCAGCAAAAGCAAGATTAGTGCCTGTTAGTAAAGATATATCAATACCAAGGTTGGAATTAATGGGTGCCCAACTATTATCACAGCTCATGCAAAAAGTACAGACTTCCTTGGAGTCTTATAACCAGGAGATATATTGCTGGAGTGATTCAACAGCAGTGTTGGGATGGATTCAAGGAGATCCAATGAGATGGAAACCATTCGTCTCAAATCGTGTGAAAGCTATCACCAAAATAGTACCAAAAGAAAAATGGGGTTATGTCAAAACCATTGAAAATCCAGCAGACTGTGCCAGCCGTGGGTTGAGAACCAAACAATTAAAAAACCACAATCTGTGGTGGCAAGGGCCATCATGGATCCAACCATTCCAAAATCATGACATACCTCAAACCACCTATGAAACCAGCTTAGAGATAAAACGGTCTAATGCAGTAGTTGCGGCAAAATACCAGAAAACAACCATGACCATACCAAACATTATCCACCATTTATTAAACAAATTGAATTCCTTCGCAAAAATCGTACGTGTTTTTGCATGGATACTACGCCTACCTACTGCCAAGGCAGGCCGTCAACCTTATATCACATTACAGGAACTCCGACGCGCAAAACTGATGATTGTTAAAAGTGTGCAACATATGGAGTTTTCCAGTGACATCAGTCACTTACTTAAGAATGGGAACGTGCATTCGAAAAGTAAACTTCTACCACTACACCCCATCATAGATCAAGATGACATTCTGCGAGTAGGAGGCAGATTAAGAAACGCACAAATAAGTTCAGAGATGAAACACCCAATCATATTACCACACAACCATCGACTTACCACGCTGATAATACAATACGCTCATGAGCTAACTTACCACGGTGGAGCGCGCCTCACTTTGTCAAACATACGACAAAATTATTGGATCATCAGCGGATATTCGGCTACAAAGAAAGTCATACGTCAGTGCGTTACATGCAAGAAGCAAGAGCCTATCCAACAATATCAGCTCATGGGTGATCTACCATCATCAAGAGTGAACCCTGAAAGCGCTTTCTATCACTGTGGCGTCGACTACACAGGCTTTGTGGAAGTGAAAGCAAACAAAGGACGCGGGATAAAAACGAACAAAGGCTACATAGCGATTTTTGTATGTATGGTGACGAAGGCTGTGCATCTAGAACTCGTCTCAGATTTAACCAGCTCAGCATTCTTAGCCGCAATAAACAGAATGGCAGCACGACGCGGAGCTCCACGTCACGTCTACAGTGATAATGGAACCAATTTTGTTGGAGCCAACAGAATGCTGCAAGAAGAATACGACCAACTACAAAATGTTTTCAATGACTCATTCTTTAGAGAGATAACAGAGCTACAAATTGAATGGCATTTCAACGCACCTTCTTGGCCTCATGCGGGAGGACTTTGGGAAAGAGCCGTGCGAAGCCTCAAACACCACCTCAAGCGCGTGATTGGGCAACAAAAACTTACGTTTGAAGAATACACCACACTGCTATCAAAACTGGAAGCTTGCCTGAACTCACGACCACTTTGTGCACTATCGGAAGACCCGGAGGATCTAAACTGCCTCACACCAGCCCATTTCCTATCAGCACGACCAGGTTTAACCATAATTGACACAGCAGACGACGCCAGAACCAGGTGGCATCTAGTGTCAAAACTATTCGAAGATTTATGGAAGAGATGGAAAACAGAGTACTTGACTCAACTATCAACCAGAAACAAATGGACGAAACACCAGAAGAATGTCAACGTGGGTGATTTAGTAACGATACATGACGACAACATTCCCGCAGGAAAATGGCCAATGGGTCGTGTGATGGAAGTCCATCCAGGAAAAGATGAACTTGTCAGAGTAGTCACTCTAAAAACCAAAAACGGCTACATGAAGCGCCCTGTAGTTAAACTATCAGTTCTACCTTTAAACCAAACGGAACCAAATATACCAGAAGAACAACCACTACATCAAAGTACTAGATCCGAAAAGGAAACACGTAATCGCCCGCAACCAAACACCAGAACGTACAGTACCTATCCCAAGATAGTAAACATTGCAGTATCACTTTTACTGTTCTTAGGTATAATATTACCAACCACAGCTACATATAATATCACACAATTCGATACCAACAAAACGTTGTACTTTGACACTGTGGGTAAAGTACAATTAATTCGGGACAAGTGGAAACTAGTCACTTATTTTGACATGTCTCCATACTGGCAAGGAGACAAGGCCATCAAGGACTTTACAAGCTACCTTGATAGAACATGCGAACCAATTATGGACTCAAGTCACTGTCATATGATACTCCTACAAATACGTCACGATTACAACGAACTGCAATACTACAACCAGCTGTTGCTTAGCCAGCATTACGGCGAGCGCTTACGAACACGACGCGGCCTTATCAACGCTGTCGGCTCAATTGCAAACTCATTGTTCGGAGTATTAGACGAAAGTTTCGCAGAAAAATACAGACAGGACATTGAACTTGTGCACCGTAATCTAAAACACCAAGGTCAGTTATGGAAAAACTTGACATCTATCGTCGAAGCAGAGCACAATGTACTACAAAGAACTGAAGACATAATTGCAAAGCAACACAAAACCATAAATAAACATTTAAATGCTTTAGACAACGTTAACAGTAAGCTGCAACAGGAAATCGATGTGATGAATACACAACAGGACTTCACATTAGTCTCTATAGCTACCATGAATATGATGCAAAACTTGAAACAGATACAGGAAACTTTAATAAATACAATATCGGAAATATACCATGGTCAAATCAGTCTCCACCTTCTAACACCAGCGCAGCTCAAACGAGAGCTGCAAATTATTTATGGGCAAATGCCTCAAGATTTAGCACTACCAATAGAAAACATAGAGACAGACCTTCAGCGCATCTACAAGCTACTGAGAACAAAAGCTCGGGTCACCGAAAAGTATATTATTTTCGAAATTACATTCCCGCTCATAGCAAGGGAAAGTTTTCAATTATATAGAATAATACCAGTTCCACAACAAACCAATAACAGTATGATTACCATAACACCAATATCGGAATATGTCGCAGTAAACCTGAAAAAGGATGCTTATTTCGTACCAACTATACATGAACTTGACACATGTTTGTACCACGGAGAATCATTCATATGTGAGCTTTTCAAACCAATCCAAAATTTGGAAAATGACGAAAACTTTTGCGAAACTAGCTCAATAAACCAAAGGTGCAAAACAGAAAGAACAGCGTGCAAAAACAGATGGGTAGAATTACACTCAACGTCACAATACTTATACTTTTGTTGTGACACATATTCGATTAAAATCATATGCGACGATCAAGTTACCGTACGCCAGCTGACCCGAGCAGGGGTCATTACCATGACTCAGAAATGCTTTATTAAAAGCAAAGATTTCGCACTATATTCTTTACAACAGCAATCCAACCAATTAAACTTTTCACCAAATATGCTCGTACCAGAGCTAGACCAGATAAACCATATTGTGAACATTACAATACCAACGGAAACAGCATTACCAGAGGACATTAGTCTGAATAGATCTCTATCCATTCTTGGAGAACAGATTAAAACGCTGAAAACCACCAAAGCAGAAGTCGATGGCGTATCAGTTCATGACATCCACCAGTACACTATCGTCTACATACTGCTGGGAGTTGTACTATGCGCGGCAGCAGTCTGGATCTGGAAAAGAGCGAGTTGCTGCTTGCAGTCTACGGCCAGCCGGGCGCAGCCTCACCACAGACAGCGGTCTGTGGCGACCACGTCGGAGTCAACCAGAGTGCATAGTGAAGTGCAACCGCGAAAGCATAGTACCGCTGACCGTCAGCAAAGTGAGAGTGAACATATAGGTTTAAGTGCATATTTCGCCAGACGATGGCCCAGTGCTATGCGTAGTGCGGGTAAAAAGGAAAGGGCTACGTTGCCTACAGTGCGAAAAGAACGTGTGCTTACAGTGGAAGACTCGTTAGTTTAAAGAATTCATGTTTTTAAGAATAATCATAATTTATACTTTACCTTTGTTTACCATTTTAGAACAAGTAAATTGTTTACCATTTTATAATTACCTAATTTACTTTTGTTTACCATTTCTTGTTTAGTTTCTACCATTTATTGTTTATTTCTTGTATAATTATAAAACTAAGATGATTTGAGGAGTACTTTACCCTCTTCTTATCTCATCTTGTGCTCGGGAATATGTTCGGTACAATATTTGCAACCGAACAGCTCAGCACTATTGCCTGCGTGCATTTCCATAAATGCATGTATCGCAACTAGCGTCAGTTAGTGCGTGTTCGGATACCAATCGCGTAACTCCAATCAAACCATCTTAGTGTTACTTTAGTTTAGATTAACCATTTACCATTATTTTAACCAGTATTTAATATAACCATAAAACCATATTATTGCGTATCATTAAACCAGTGGTCGTAAACCAGTAACCAAACCATTACCATTCTAAGATAAAGTCAACCAAATCAACCAACTCAGAATTTAGTGCTAAACCAAGCAGGCGCTAAATTCTACACAATCTTTCCTTAAATCTATGTGTGCCACCCTTAATGACTGACCCTGAGATTTATTTATGGTCATTGCAAAGCAGACCTTATGTGGGAATTGTAATCGTTTAAACTCAAAGACATAGTCATAGGGTATCAGTGGTATTCATTCATACAAACTCTAACAAACCTTTTTACCCGTTGATGAAATAAAAAAAATGGTTAAGTTTTTCTTTAATTGTATTGAAGAGCAGTAATTTTGATAATAAACAATTTATTTTTCTTACAAACCTGAACACGAAGGCATGAAATTCTAAGGAATGAAATTCAAAAAACCTTAAACACGTGTTTCTTTAATTGTCTACTGAAGAGCAAAAAAAATACTAAGTTTCAAGTAATTTTGATGATAAACAATTTATTTACTTACAAACTTTAACACCTCTTATTACTTCTTTAAGGAATGAAATTAAAAAAAAAACCTAAGATACGTTTTTTTTAATTGTATTGAAGAGCAGAAATACTAAGTTTCAAGTAATTTTGATAATAAACAATTTATTTTTGTTACAAACTTGAACACCCCTTTTAAATATTTTAAGGGATGAAATACAAAAAACCTTAAACACATGTTTCTTTAATTGTATTGAAGAGCAGAAATACTAAGTTTCAAGTAATTTTGATGATAAACAATATATTTTTCTTACAAACTTCAACACCCTTTGTTAACCCTTTAAGGGAAGAAATTCAAAGTAACCTTGAACACTTGTTTCTTTAATTGTATTGAAGAGCAGAAATACTAAGTTTCAAGTAATTGTGATGATAAACAATTCATTTTTCTTACAAACTTTAACACCCCTTTAGAAGGGTAATTCAACGGAAGAAAACAAAAAAAAATTAAAGAAGTATTTTTTAATTTATATTTAAAGGCTAAATGCTATATTTCAATCTATACAAATGAAAAATGACAGAGTTTCATACAAACTTTCATCCCCTATTTAACCCCCTCAGGGGTTGAATTTCGAAAAATCCTTCCTTATTCTTTGTCTACATTATAAAGGGCGGAAATTTGTGCAAAATTTCAGCTTTCTAGGTCCAAGGGTTTGGGCTGGGCGTTGATGAGTCAGTCAGTCAGTCAGGACTTATCTTTTTATTTATATAGTTAGATAGATAGTGTCTCTCGAGATAGTGGTCAAAAGCGAGGCTACAAAAATAAAATCGCTGTCGCTGTTGTTGCAGTTTGTCGGTTTTTTATCGGTTGCATTTCGGAGAGAGTGCGATGAAATTGCATGATCTAATTTCGCCTAGCCCGTTTCATCATCGGACTACAAGACGTACGGCGATGCGCCATCGGTACATGGTGGACATCCCATCCATACGCACTAATCGTTTTGGAAATACTTTCATTATGCGTACAGCTAAGGAGTGGAATTCCCTGCCGGAGTCTGTGTTTCCAGATAGCTACAACCTTGGGGTCTTTAAGTCAAGAGTGAATAGGTTACTTCTAGGCAAGCGTGTTACACCGTCGACCACATCATCGCTTACCATCAGGTGAGATAGTGGTCAAGCGCGAGCCTACCCACAATAAAAAAAAAACTGTGTGTTTGTCTGTGGCATCATAGCGCCTAAACAGATGAACCGCTTTTGATTAATAATAATAATATCATTAATATCGGTTTAGCCGTTCAAAAGTTATTCGCATTTTACTCTTTGAATCTGGAATTTTTCGCAAGATATCGTGTCATTATTACGTGTTTCGATAGATTATCGATTCAAGTGTGTCTGCTACTAGGTATATTATTTGTAGTTTAAAAAGCAAGAAATAAAAATTTTAAACGGGGGTTTTTTAAATTTGTAATTTTATCTTGTTTGAAAAACTTTTTAACAAAAAAATTAAACCAACTTCCAAAACAAAACACTAAAAAGCGACAAATAACTTTGTTTTCGGAAGTCGATGTCTTTAGTATCTACATTTTTACACAAGTAATTTTTCGCTTTGTGGTGTTTTGTTTTGGAAATCGGTTAATTCTTTTTGTTAAAAGGTATTTTATTTATATTTCTCTTTTTTTAGTTTGGGTTTCATAGATTACCATGAAAATACGCATGATTAAGGATAACTTAAAAACACCACATGAGAAGCACCAGCTTTAAATAAATAAAAAAATATCAAAATCGGTTCATCTAGTAAAAAGTTCTGAGTTTAACACATAAAAAACCCGTCCAAGCGCGAGTCGGACTCGCGCACCGAGGGTTCCGTACAAACCTGTAGGTAACCTGTAGGTTCCGTTTTTCCTTTCGACGAACGGAACCCTAAAAATATGTCATCATCTGCCTAGCCTTTTTCCCAATTATTGTTGGGGTCGGCTTCCAGTCTTACCGGATTCAGCTGAGTACCAGTGTTTTACATGGAGCGACTGCCTATCTGACCTCCACAACCCAGTAACTGGGTAACACGATACCCCTTGGCAAGACTGGTGTCAGATCTCAGGCTTCTGACTACCCGTAACGACTGTCAAAGATCTTCAAATGACAGCCGGGACCAACGGCTTAACGTGCTTTCCGAGGCACGGAGGAAACTCGGTATGTTGAAAATGGTCACCCATCCACGGACCGACCTCGTCAAGCGTTGCTTAACCTTGAAGATCGACCCGTGCGGCTGTTATTATTTAGCCACGAGCTCCACGAACCCTAAAAATATGTGATGTAACTAAAAATTTAAGGTTTTCGGAATTTTTCCTTTATATGTGCTTAAACATTGCTTCATGCCAAATTTCAAGATTCTAGGTCGACTAGAAGTACGCTTTAGGTTTTGATTTCCTTGCGAGTAGTTGCGAGCATGAAAATATGCGGCTTAAATTGCTGCTTTTTTGATTGCGTTGACATAGAAGTTTGTTTTTGTTACAGCTTAAAGAATATTTATATATAAAGAGAGTTTATATTTATATATTTGGAGTATTTGACATGAATTTAAATTTAATACCTCTACGCGTTCATGAGGAAAGGGGTAGTAAGTTTAAAATTATTAAAAATATTTTTATTATAATGATGAACAAACATTTACGATTTTCGAAATTTTTCCTTTATCTGTGCTATAAGACGTTGCTTCGTACCAAATTTCAAGATTCTGAGTTCACGGGAAGTACCCTGTAGGTTTTGATTCCCTTGCGAATGTCGAAAATTTGCGGAAATTTGCGGCATAAACGGCTGTATCTTTTGATTGCGTTTGCTTAGAAGCTTGACAGCTTCAAGGGACAGTAAATTTGAGTATTTGATATAAATTTCAGTTTGATACCTTCACGCGTTCCTGAGAAAAAGGGTCTTGACAGACAGACGGACGGACGGACAACAAAGTGATCCTATAAGGGTTCCGTTTTTTCCTTTCGAGGTACGGAACCCTAAAAATACTGTCGAATTAAGAACCTCCTACTTTTTAAAGTCGGTTAAAAAAAACAAGTGCGTATCTGTCGAATGTCAACGAATTGCATTCATATGAATGTACTTACAATTCCGCTTAGTACAAATCGCTTATCAATGTGATATAAATCCATCAGGAAGGTCGCATACCATCCCGTCTCAAAACTCCACCCTGTACCTATAATTTTCGTTGTAATAAATTGTCGTGACAACACGTAATTGATTAATTTGCGTGAACATGAAAGGGGTAACAAATGCCAACTTCGCGATATGCGCCTTGATTTATAATCTAATTAATTTTGTTTAATTTGCTATGAAGGCAAAACAATCGAACATTGTTTGGCCTTGGTGGAGGTGCTACGTTGTTCTTATTGATGAAGTCAATTAACAGTTACGACAATCGACAAAGACGGGTGTAATTTATGTCATAGGTCGATAACCACACACAATTAAAATAAAATTTATTTCAACTATAAGGGCCGATTCCCGAATTGAGTATTTGGAGATAAAGACCGTGTCAAAACCTATTTTAATGCCAAAATGTGGCATGTATTTTGTTCAAAATAATGTTTGAAAAATAGTCAGCCTTAATTTTTTTATTCAGAAATCAGGGTTTCTCGAAAACTTTTTCCTATACCTATCATTAGTGGGCTAACAATGCAGTATATGTCACGTGCAGTGCATTTCTTTTTTACATTTCCGCGTTCGGGCAGAAAAGTTCATCGCACAGCCCCCATCTTTTCAATGTGTTAGGTACCTTTATAATACTGGGCAGGTAATTGACCGAGGCGCACGAGAAAAACGCGTTTTGAAAATTTTATCTAGACGCGTGGCAACGTGTCAAGCCAAGTTCAAGCAAAGGCGAGCTAGTGGTCAAACGCAAGCCTACCGGTAAAAAAAAAGAATAGGTGCTGGCGACGCAGCAGCTGTGAGTACACGAACCATTTGGAGCTACTTTTGTTTCCATAATAACTCAAAATTAACTTAACATAAACACATGCAATTTGGTTCATTTATTAAAACTCCTCAGATTAACTAGAACCCAAAATTTCATAAATGTAGCTCAAACGGTTATTGAGATATTTACGTCTTAAAATCGTTATTTTTATCAATGACTAAAAAACCTAACCCACCTGCCCCTACCTAACCCTTGTCTACCCTTGGCTACGGTAGCGGTCGAGGTTACGGCACGGCAAGGGGTGCTTAGAATCCCCGAACAAGAGTCGGCTATCCAAATAAAAACCGTCGACTGGCCCTGGCAACCTATTACAACACACGTACACCCGGAGTGTGCGACGAGAAGATCACCGATGCAGAGGAAGAATTGAGCAGGTTACAGTGGAGTATTGTAGGGCTATCTAAAGTCCGAACAGAGGGGGAGGACTCAATAAAACTCAAATCTGGTAACCTGCTCTATCGTATCCCTCGCGAATACCTTGGTGAAGAGTGTGTCGACCAGGGCAGCGTGCCATATATTCAGAATATCCTCAAGATATTCGCTGACGACGGCACATCTCGAAGACGAAGTAGAGACCATGTATGAGGATATATAGATAGAGTTAGATATTTTGACTTTGAAATGTAAAAAAACAATAAATTGTGTGTAAAATAATTAAATAGAAGATCAGTTGATTAGCCTAACAAAAGATGATGATCATGATGAAAACCAGCCAAGTCAAATCTTGAGCTTCAATTTATCCTAAGTTATCTGCAATGGTGTAAATAATTCAACTGTTCAAATTTATGACGTTATATTTTTAAATAGCAAAAAATGTTGTAGCAGAAATTGTAATAAATTTATTTTAAAATGTGGTATGTACTTATAAATACAGTTCAGGATTTTCTACAAAGCTTGGCACACATTTAGATCTAATTCTTTTGGCGGCAATGTTAAGAACCAAGCATATTCTTAATATTGAACTTGGCTTCCATTTTCACATATTAATTTTTCTTTAGTATTTGTGTCTTTTGTGAGTATGTTGAAATACGTCGTTTGAGACTCGTGGGCAACAAGGCATTCGTCATTACAGTCTCTCGGCTCTATAACGCCCTCGCCTTCAGTAAACTTACCCCACTTGCATCAAAATGTATTATTTCTTTCCAAACAGTACCAAAAGATAGATCAGATAGTCTTTTGAACTCAAGAGTAAAAGACACAATTTGCTTGCACTAACTCTAAACTAGGTTAACCTGACCTACAGCCTCGAAAATATGTCAAGTAGACGAAAATTTAATTTAATTTAATTTATTTTATTGTAATTTATTAATTTTATTTTTAATGTTTTTTGATCTGTTAATTTTATACTATCTGTGATTAATTGTAATAATTTGTTTTTGTTGTTATTATTATTGTAAAATACCAAAAATTTCTGTATGAATAACCATATGGTGCATGTTGTGTTAGCCTGTAAGTAATTGTTGCACTTATAAATGTGATATTATGCAAGTATAATTTTAAAATGTTTTGTGTAATCAATTGTTGGCTAACCTAAATAAATAAATAAATAAAATAACAAGCACGAGACGAGGTATTCGGTAAGCAGTTTTATTTATATAAGTCATCTGTTCCTTACGCATAATGGAAATAACCTTGCTCTAAGAGCTTAGGGTTAGTGACCCAGATGTACAGGCAGAGTAAGGCAAGGTTAGTAGAAGGGATGTTATTACAGTGATGACATCGGAACTGAAGTCAGAATCGGAAGTTATAAATTTGGTTTATCAGAATTGGAACGGAAATCGGAATCGGAGGTGAAGTCTGAAGAAAGATGTGTTAAGAGAAAGTAGGTTTAATTGCCATGTTTAAGTCCCATATAATAGAGGGCGAGCCTATTGCCATGGCACCGGGCAAAAATCCAAATGCCGGACTGCTTCTGAGAAATTCCAGATGGAAAACCCTGGACCTCATGCTCAGTAGTAGCACTTACGGCCATTACACCATTGTGGCAACTTAATTCCAGGAACCCTTAGTTCTGGAATTAAATTATTCACGCGTCACAAACTAAACGCAAGTCAAGTGATGCGATTGGCTGTTGATAATCCATTCAACCAATCACAACAGTTAACGCTCGTTTGACAATTTGTCACCCTAATTTTGCGATAATTTAAGATTTAGCAAGTCTTGTTCACACGGTTGTGCATTTTAGTTTTAAAGTGATTATTTTTATAAATGATTCCTTTATTTGCCTAACACGATACATACTTCAAAGATACATGACCTGCAGTATTATAAAGTGACTGATACCTCAAACTTCAAAACGTCGACAAGCTTCACTGACACTAATTACGTACTTTTCGAGACGAATCGTCATCTTCAACATCATTCAGACAAAATATGTCCTCTGCTAGACTTGCAGCACCTCTAGCGGTACTGTGCTTCGGCGGTTACTATACGTCATTTGAATATTAACCAACCGGACACCGTGTGCCGTAATTACCGAAACAATTATAAAACCCATTGTGTCTCGCGTGGATCCACATTTTAGGCACTAACTAGACACTACTGGGCAAAGGCCTCCGTCTCCCATATCTCTTTTGCCATTGAAGGGACACTTCAACCAGTAGCAGTCCCTCCAACTTGGCCTACGAAGTCGAATAAATTCGATAAAGTTTAAAAGATGTTTTAGCCTTATTCCAAACCCTATGTTCAAAATTATATTCTCCATCTCAACTCCACCTTATACCACCAAGGGTATAAGGTGGAGTTAAGGGCGCACGGTTGGCGCAGTGGTTGAGCGATTGACTGATGCGCTGCGTGTCGCGGGTTCGATTCCCGCACGGAACAAATATTTGTATGACCTACAGATAGTTGTTTCGGCTCTGGGTGTTTGTGTATGTGAGTTTATATGTTTGTAAACGCACCCACGATACAGGAATCAATTCCTAGTGTGGGGCAACGTTATTTAAAAAATAGAAAATAAATAGATTACCACGGCGACAGATTGAAGTGGATTTCCTGAATTGAATTATGGGCCTTTATTTGATGCAGGTATCACAAACTACTCGCCATCTTTCCTGTAACTGAATACTTCCGTAAACAAGGGCTAAAGAAGTCTCTCAGGACCAAACAACACAACATGTTTACCATCGAGCAACACGTTCGTTCGTGAGTAATCCGAGCGTACCAATCGGAAACGCCTGAACACGACGTTTGATGTTCGACTCTCTTCGAGTTTTCTCCATGCATTTAATGTGAAAGACATCAAAGGCGATAATTATGTATCGAAGAGATGGGGGATTTAAGCAGTGGACTCGAAATAAAGATTTTTTATAAAAAACTAAACTGTAAAGAGTTTTGTCTCTTAAAACCTAAACGACGCTTTCTGCAAACCCCTAATTCTGAAAACCTGATATTTAAAACTCTAATTTATTTATTGAACTTGTATAGTTATAACATGATTACTTTAGATAATGTGGTAAGCAAATAGAACGAACAATGACCATAAAAAGTTAGCAACGGGTCTGAAACTAGGCACAGCCTGTATCTTGGTAACCTAGATTTTTTTAGCCTTCTAGCTTGATATATATGACAGCAAATTAACCGCCTCATCAATCATTTATGCAACTACAATATTGAAAAATGAATGTGACAAATTGTCTAACACGATTTAGCTGCTAATCGGAATTGATGCGGTTAAATGGATGTTCAACAGCCAATCGCATCACTTAACTTGCGTATAATGCGTCGATATTTTTTTAGTTTGAATTTTTACTCGTGCTTGATCGCGTTAACGTTAACGTCAATTTGTATTGTAACTGGATAAGCGCCATCTGGTGACAGTAAGAGGAAACCACTTTTTTGTGTACAAATTGGCATAAGGTAACGTTTACGCACTAAGGTCTCTGGTCCTTATAGCGCTGATTTTGATTCTGGTCCTTATAACGATACAAACATTAATCTCGATTCAAGCACCTGTTCCTACTTTTATTAAAGTATCATTTTGTATCCAGATTCAAGCTAGATAAGTTATTCGAGAACGTTTCTTTCAAAACGACTGACCTATCAGACTTTCAATTCAGACAAAACAAATTAACCACTCCAATTTATCACCCCTAAACATTATATATTGTGGTGTTCATTCCACATGTTTTAGTTTACTTACGTTTTATAATATATTTTACAAATTTCATCACCGTTACTTTTGAAATTGTATCATCTCACGTTTTCCATTTTTTATGTATGCTTTACATGATATACATTACCTGAAAATCATAAGATTTGTTGATTCATCCAAAACTATTATATTATTTTTAACTCTTGACATTTTTACCTGACATGACATTGTCATTTTTTTTATTTTCTTAAACCATAGACATAAGATACCATTCTCTATAGCTTATTAAGCTCGTTGTACATTATATTTTCATTATAAGGGCAGCGGCAGACTGCGCCTCTGTAAACCGTTTTTATTCGTTCATGATTTCTTAATTCATATTTGAATTTAAAATTGAGAAGACATATCGGAACGAAGAAAAACGGGTGTCACTTTTTTAGTCTTGAATCTGCTCTGAACTCTGAAAGTCGTTTGACTACTTAATACTACGTGTTGTACTATTGAATCTGAAAATCTCTTTAAAACTTTTATATATAAGGCCTGTGACCAATTCTGTGAAAAACAATAAATATAATTTATTGAGTGTTGAACTTAAATGTGTGTATTTTACTGGTTCATAAACTACGTCGGTCACCGCTTCATAGTAAAGGGTTTGATTGATCGGCATATTAAGCCACAGCCCGACCTCCACACTTCTATCTGCCAGTGCCAGCCTATTCTACTGCCTGACTATTAGTTCAGCAGCCTTGACCATCTAACTGTGAGCCAGCCCATTCGTCCTGCTGGCTACCCTACTGCCTATCTAAACGATACATCTGCGAGCTCATCTGCCTACCTCGGGCATTCCACGCCATCGTGTCCGTCCAGCTGCCTAGCCTGCCTGCCTGCCTGCTAAGAATTTCTGCCCACGTCGTGTCAAGCGGGATCTTCCTAGCTGCCCACGTCGTGCGAAGCCGGACCTTAATTTGTTATTTATATCCTTTTATTAGTTTTAATTTATATTTACCTTTAATTTTATTAACGTGGCTTACGTATAGTTCATTTGAACTATACGTAACGCTACAGTTTGGCGCCCAACTTTCTTCTAGAACTCACCTCATCACCCACAATCTTTTTTTTTTACTACACCTTTTTTTTTTTAACGTGGGCTCGATTTTCTCAAAATTCAAAAATATTACTTACACAAGTACATTGAATAACTTTTGGTATCTATTTCAGGCCATCACCTCATTATCATTTCTGTTTGCTAGCACTTTTCTTTTTTCTGCATAATTTACTCTTAAATAAATTCTGGATTAATTCTTTAAAATCCTTTAGTAAATAATTCTCTATAAATAATTAAATAACTCTTAAATATTTTTCAATTAATAATTTATTTAAACTAATTTTCTTGATTTATTAATTAATTAAACCTTTTTACTTTTGGTTGTAATTTTGCAACTATATTTTAACCTTAACTGAGAGTATTATTTATTGAATTGATTCTATCTTACTTGTCATTTAATCATGGCTAGATCAATTAAGTACTCTTATCTCAACAAACCTGAACTCGAATATGAGGTGATTATCAGAACTGAGAGTCCAGCTGATAATCTCCAAACTCTCAAAGAACAAATGTCAAAACTTGTTCACGTTCTTCCTGAAGACATAAAATCTTCTCCCATTCCCCTCAAACTTGATCTCTCCCAGACGGAAATTACTTTAAAATACGTAGAAGACAAAATTTCCCAATTGGAAATTTCTAAAGACAAAATTAACATTAAAAAAATTGAAACTTTTTTAAACCACCTTCATCATCGTCTTGGACGATTTCAAGCAACTTCACCCTTCATCGAAGCCTGCTCTAACTTACGATCACGCTTCTACACTCTCGATAAAAGGTTTGAGGCTATCGCTTTTAGCGATACAGAAAGGTTTTCTTCTGAAGACGTGTTAGTTGAAACATACAGTCAACCTCAACAAGCACAACCAGGTCCTTGTTTGATCCCTTCAATACCTCATACAGTTCTTCAAAGTTCTGCAACTCCTGTACCTTCTGAACCTATTTTGACCACTTCTACTATCTTAAACCCACAGGCTTCCATGATTTGGCAAAATTATCATCCTCCACATAATTTTGCCAGAGAACTTAAACAATTTTCTTTTAATGGCAAATCATGCCCTAGGTCATTCCTCCAAAGATTAGAAGAATTTTGCTTATCTAGGAATGTATCTGAAGAAATGCTTTGCAAACACGCATTTGAAATTTTCACTGATGATGCACTTCATTGGTTTCGATTTCAATTTAATCGAAATCCTACCTTGACTTGGAGTCAAATCCATCTTTTATTGATCAAAGACTTTGGTTTACATAATTATGACTATAAAATGCTCGAAGCTATTAGAAACAGAACTCAGGGTGCATCAGAGTCCATTATTGTATATGTGAGCATTATGTTTGGAATGTTTTCTCGCCTTACTAAGAAACTAGATGAAAATGAACAACTTGAAATTTTACTTAATAATGTGAGACCGTGTTATTCAGTCTTTATAGCGCTTAAAGATGTTAATACAATTGACTCTTTAATTTCAGCTTGTCAAACATACGAAAAATTTTCTGAAAAAGATTGTAATTTTTCTGAACCTAAATATGAAACAGCTTCATATGCTACCGAATTTGCTTATCGGCCTTCTACTTCTAAATGCCTTCCAAATATAAAACATACAAATGCAATTAGAGATGATAAACAACCTCTTTCTGCTACTAAAACTAATGATGACTCTAAAGTAGACTTTTGTTATCGCTGTCGTATCTCGGGTCATTCCTTAAAAACTTGCACTAAACCTAAATATCTGATATGTTTTAAATGCGGTCTTAAAGGAGTTAAAATAACCGATTGTCCTAAATGTAACCCAAAATTACAACAAAAAAACTAGATAGCGACTTGAATAACATTTCTAAATCTCAAAATAATAATTTTGATCCTGATGATTGGAAATTATGGCTAAAATGTATTAAAAATTTTATGTATTGCTATAAAACAACCTCTGTACTTTATGACACAGAAAAAGATTATAACAGACCTTTTATTAAAGTGTCTATTAATAACTTGCCATTTTCTGGTCTATTAGACAGCGGTAGTTGTATAACTATCCTAGGAAATAATTCACATAAAGATATCCAAAAACTAGGATTTAAGTTATTCAAGTCGCCTACTCAAGTTATGGTTGCTAACAAACAGAAAACCATGTCTTCTGGTTATTTTCATCTACCAATCGAATTTAATAATCAAATACATATTATTAAAGCTTATGTTTTCCCTGATATTTATCCCTCACTGATTTTTGGTTGGGATTTCTGGAAAGAGTTTAATTTAACTCCTAAATTGCTTTCATCTGAACTAAATCCAATTAATAAAACTATTACGGTGAGTTCAGTGGACAATAGAGTACTCACATTTGAACACCTTTCGTTTAATGAGAAAAACATTGCAACAGACTTGATTGATCGTTTTAAAACAATTTCTTTTGAAGAACGAGGCATATTGGGTCGTACCAGTTTAGTTTCTCATCGTATTGATACCGGTAACGCGCTACCAATTAAACAACGTTGTTACAGACTTTCGCCTGAAAAACAAAAGGCATTAATTAATGAGGTCGATGAAATGATTAATCTTGATGTAATTGAAAAATGTGAGAGCCCTTGGTTATCTCCAGTGCTTATCACTCCGAAAAAGAACGGAGAATGGCGTTTCTGTGTTGATAGTAGAAAATTGAATTCAATCACTCGGAAAGACGCTTATAGTCTTCCTTTTGTTTCTGAAATTCTAGATAATCTTAAAAACGCTAAATATCTGTCTAGCATTGACATTGCTAAAGCTTTTTGGGAAATTCCATTAAATAAGGACGATAAAGATAAAACTGCTTTTTATGTCCCTGGAAAAGGAATGTATCGCTTTAAAGTTATGCCTTTTGGCTTAACCAATGCTCCCGCGACTCAACAAAGACTCATGGATAGCTTATTTACACCAGATTTTGATAATAAAGTCTTTTGCTACTTAGATGACATAATAATAATAAGTGAAACATTTGAAGAGCATATCTCACTTCTACTTAAAGTTCTTCAAAAACTTTCTTACGCAGGTCTCACAATTAACTTCAAGAAAAGTCAATTTTTTCGTAAAGAATTAAAATATCTCGGTTATGTAGTTGACGACCAAGGTCTACGTGCTGACCCTAATAAAATTGAAGCTATTTTAGCTTACCCCGCTCCTACCTCTAAAAAAGAAGTAAGGAAATTCTTAGGCACATGTAGTTGGTTTCGTCGCTTCATACCTAACTTCAGTTCTATCGCTTCACCCCTTTGTAAACTAACTTCGTCTGGGAAAAATTCTCCTAAGAACTTCGTCTGGAACGAGGAAGCAGATTTAGCCTTTTCTAAACTAAAAGAATGCTTAATTTCAACCCCAATTTTAGCTTGCCCTGACTTTGACCTTCCATTTTCTGTACATTGTGACGCGTCTAATTTTGGAATTGGTGCTATGTTGACTCAGGAACAAGACAATAAAGAAGTAGTGATCGCATACATGAGCAAAACTCTTAATAAGCATGAGCAAAACTATTCAACTACTGAACGGGAAACACTAGCTGTTATTACTGCACTTGAACATTGGCGTTGTTATCTTGACAATGGTAAAAAGTTTACAGTTTATACCGATCATGCGGCATTAAAGTGGTTCCAAAATTTGTCTAATCCTTCTGGAAGATTAGCTCGGTGGACTCTTCGTCTATCTTGTTTTAATTTTGATCTGAAACACAAAGAAGGTAAAGATAATGTCGTTCCAGATCTTCTTTCTCGCCACAAAACTCCTGATACAGCTATTATTGGCACTGTAGAACCTATATCGAGAGATATTGTGTCCCAATTGGAACACTTTAATAAACTTTTTACAAATTGTCAAAGAAACCCTGATGACTATCCGAACTATAAGATTCTTAATGCTAAATTATATCGCTTCACTAACTCTTCTGATTACCTTAACAAAGATTTTGCATGGAAAGAGGTTCCACCTCCTCCCGAAAGACTAAACCTTATTAAATCTTGTCATGGAGTTACAGATAATAATCCTCATATTGGCATTTTCAAAACTTACAAGAAACTTTCTTTAAGATACTATTGGTCTGGAATGTTTAAAGATGTGGCAAAATTTTGTTCTACCTGTGAAACTTGCCTTTCTTATAAGCACTCGAATCATTCTCCATATGGTCCTATGGGTAAACCAAAAATTTGCTCAAGACCTTTTCAAAATATTTCTTTGGATTTGATGGGTCCTTTTCCAATGACGAGACAACGTAATCAATATATCCTCGTGGTAACTTGTTCTTTCTCTAAATATTGTCTTATTTTTCCTATCAAACGCGCTACAACTTCTAATATTATCTTCCATCTAGAAAATTCCGTATTTCTTGTACATGGAATTCCTCAAACTATAATAATGGATAATGGTTCACAATTTCAATCAAACGAGTTTCAAAGTTTTCTAAACAAATATAAAGTTCCTTTTATCTTTTATTCTCCAAGATATTGCCCTCAAGTCAACCCCACAGAAAGATATAATAGAACAATTATTACTGCTTTAGCACAGTTGGTTGGTAATGACCATCGGTCATGGGATAAATATTTACAAAAAATCCAATTCGGCCTAAATAGCACGGTAAACTCTTCAACAAAATTCTCCCCATCTTTTCTTGTATTTGGTCGTGAAACTATACCGTGTGGTTCAGTTTACACCAATTGTACTAACCTTGACAACGTAATTTTTCTTCCTCGCGATATCTATGCCACTAATTTAGGATTATTATCTGTTATCTTCGATAAAGTACAGATTGCATTACACACTGCTCATATTAAGAACGCTGTTCATTATAATGATAAACACAGCTTTAAAGAATTTAATGTCGGTGATACAGTCTGGCGTAAAAATTACGTTCAGAGTAATGCTGGCGCATATTTCAGTGCAAAATTAGCTCCAAGATATGTTAAATGCACTGTAATTGAGAAGCTTTCTCCTCTTGTTTTTATTCTGGAGGATCCTAATGGTTCGAGAGGAAAATGGCATGTAAAAGATTTTAAAATTTAATATTTTACTTGCCATTTATGTTTATATTGTATATTTCTTGTTAATAATTGCAATATTGATAGTTTATTTATTTTTACAAAGTAACCAAACACATTCGGCTTATTTTGTTTTCCATTATTATTAATTTTGTATAATTTTCTCATAATGTAGATATCATTATGTAATTATATTCTATGTTATCCTAGATATTATTACACCATTTGATGTAATTTCTAACACAAACTTATGTGTTATTCTTAAACTTCTTAATTTCTTTGACACACTTGTATTTATTCTTAAACTTCTTAATTTCTTAAACTTCTTAATTTCTTAAACTTCTTAATTTCTTAAACTTCTTAATTTCCTTGACATCACTTATCTTAATAAGGATGAGGAGTTCTCTTAGAGCGGTGTGCACAACTCCGAAAGCCTTATGTGCAAAGAGCGGTCCCGTAACTCTTTAAAAATAAGCCAAATGCGTGGGCTCTCTTAAATATTCTAATTTTCTTTTTTTTTTCGGGTTTTCAAACAGGTGCGGGTAACGACACCTATAAAAAATAAATAAGCCTTCGTTATCTAATTAAATATTTCCTTGTGGAGTATGCGTCATTGAATGTGAACCATATCCCCTACGTGTGATTGAATGAGAGTGTTTGACGAAAGCATGAAAGATGTTGTGTGAAAGTACAAGGTTAATATTTCAACCTTCAAAATTTTCCTTAAGTTTGAAAATTTTTCTGGGGTTTCGGGGAAATGTGGTGTTCATTCCACATGTTTTAGTTTACTTACGTTTTATAATATATTTTACAAATTTCATCACCGTTACTTTTGAAATTGTATCATCTCACGTTTTCCATTTTTTATGTATGCTTTACATGATATACATTACCTGAAAATCATAAGATTTGTTGATTCATCCAAAACTATTATATTATTTTTAACTCTTGACATTTTTACCTGACATGACATTGTCATTTTTTTTATTTTCTTAAACCATAGACATAAGATACCATTCTCTATAGCTTATTAAGCTCGTTGTACATTATATTTTCATTATAAGGGCAGCGGCAGACTGCGCCTCTGTAAACCGTTTTTATTCGTTCATGATTTCTTAATTCATATTTGAATTTAAAATTGAGAAGACATATCGGAACGAAGAAAAACGGGTGTCACTTTTTTAGTCTTGAATCTGCTCTGAACTCTGAAAGTCGTTTGACTACTTAATACTACGTGTTGTACTATTGAATCTGAAAATCTCTTTAAAACTTTTATATATAAGGCCTGTGACCAATTCTGTGAAAAACAATAAATATAATTTATTGAGTGTTGAACTTAAATGTGTGTATTTTACTGGTTCATAAACTACGTCGGTCACCGCTTCATAGTAAAGGGTTTGATTGATCGGCATATTAAGCCACAGCCCGACCTCCACACTTCTATCTGCCAGTGCCAGCCTATTCTACTGCCTGACTATTAGTTCAGCAGCCTTGACCATCTAACTGTGAGCCAGCCCATTCGTCCTGCTGGCTACCCTACTGCCTATCTAAACGATACATCTGCGAGCTCATCTGCCTACCTCGGGCATTCCACGCCATCGTGTCCGTCCAGCTGCCTAGCCTGCCTGCCTGCCTGCTAAGAATTTCTGCCCACGTCGTGTCAAGCGGGATCTTCCTAGCTGCCCACGTCGTGCGAAGCCGGACCTTAATTTGTTATTTATATCCTTTTATTAGTTTTAATTTATATTTACCTTTAATTTTATTAACGTGGCTTACGTATAGTTCATTTGAACTATACGTAACGCTACAATATCAAAGTTGGCATACAAGTCATCCCGCGTTTAGGCACATCCCTACGAATATTCGGGAATACAGGATTACCCTCCAACGGACTCACACGGAATCATTAATGGCGTGACGCACTGGGAATATTATAACAGAATAGTGACGTTCGGATTACAAACGTTTTATTTTGAAGGGATCGGATTAAGTCGCTTGTTTACCAAATAGGATTACAAAATGGTTTTGTTCGGGTTTGTACCTGTGTATCGTGTCAGTCATTGTGATCAAACTTTGTGTAAACCTGGTTAATAGCTTATCCTTTAATATTTTTAATCTCATTGAAGAGTTAAAAACGAAGGTAAAGTAAAGTACAAACATTTTTTTTATGTCCGTCGGCAAACTTCGTGTTGCATCAGTCGTCGGTTTTCTATCAGCTCTTTGCACTTGGTGCAGACCGGACGCACACAATCAACTTAGAAGTGTATAGAGTTGTTAATTTAAAAATGGGAGGAAATCTGCTAAAGCTGCTATTTTTACAGCTATATATATTTCACACGGCAATCGCAACAAAACAAAAATAAAGTACTTTAGTTCTGAATTCAAATTATTACACACGATAAATCTAATAATTGATGGACGTGGATATTAGCATTCGTTTGTATTCGGAAATGCGATGATTGCCGAGGGACATTAAGAAAACAGTTGTACTGGGGGCCTACCATGAACTCTTATAAAGGGTCTTTCAACAAGGACGGGTCGATGTTAAAATTGAATAAAACAAGATGTGTGTGAGATATTAACGAAATTTATTTTTTATTTAAAAGGCCCATTTATGCCATTATGGATGGAATATGACATCGTTCAAATGTCCGCCGCGGCTTCGTATGGTGGCACGAATCCGAGAGGTCCAATTTTTAATGACTCTGCTGCATAGATCGAGCGAGCGCTACAGATCAATGATAAACAATTTCTTTTGGCTTGAATTGAACAATATGGACGTGAACGACATGTGGTTCCAGCAAGATGGCGCTACTTGCCACACAGCGAACGACACAATCGACATTCTGCATGAACGGTTTGAGAGTAGAGTTAGAGTTCCGCTAGACTTTTTCTTGTGGGGTTTTCTGAAGTCGCAGGTCTATGCCAATAAACCACATTCAACCGTTGCCCTGAAAGCCAACATAACGCAGGCCATCGTTCGGATTCAGCCGGATCTATGCAGCAGAGTCATTAAAAATTGGACCTCTCGGATTCGTGCCACCATACGAAGCTGCGGCGGACATTTGAACGATGTCATATTCCATCCATAATGGCATAAATGGGCCTTTTAAATAAAAAAAAATTTCGTTAATATCTCACACACATCTTGTTTTATTCAATTTTAACATCGACCCGTCCTTGTTGAAAGACCCTTTAGCAGATCGGAAAATGACCTGTCATGCTAATTTGTACCATGAGCGCACCAAGTAGCAGGCCAGCTAGCGATCACGTGATCTAAACCGGTGAGTGATACGTCACAGCATTTCAGCAGGCCGACCTGCAACTTATCCTTACCATCAAGTATTTTTTTATATTAATACATTCAACAATTGAACTGCCCTGCCGTCATAATTTGCAGCCTTGTGAAACTAACTTTCATTGACCTGTTTTAATTAAATTTAAATACAAAAACGCAAGATAATGTAAAAAAAATCATAAAATTTGTTTCGGACGTTATTTTAAAATTGCAAAACATATGAAACCCTCTCTTAGCTCTGTGTTTACCGTTTGTTTTAGATGTGTGATGAAGATGAAATTTTTGAGTTTCTCGAGGACAATAGTCGTGGTAATAGCGTTAAACAATGTGCAAAAAGTCATAGAAATATGTACGAAGCTCGATTAAACCATTTCACATGCTTTTGTTAAACGCTATAGGCTCACTAAAGAAAGGCTCTTTAGTGAGCCTATAGCGTTTAGCACTTGAGCTCTGTAATAAGCTACGAGCTTTCATGCCACGCCCTACGAAATCAACAGATTAGTCGTTGAGGTCAAGGTTAATAGGTACAAATTTTTACTTCTATTTATCTGGGTAATCATCATAATATTATACTTGATGATATGCGTACCTGCTTGATTTCAGGTTTTAATAGCATTATTATTTTACGCAAACGGTTATTATCAAAGACCAACGGGTGAGATCGCTGCACATTCTGTTGCACAGCAAATAGTATCAACTGCAATCGCACATGTAGCCCATACCGATGTCTCTGTGAATATTCGAAAATTCCCAAAAATTTCCAATTGTTCGTAAGAAACTCGTCTTGAAGCGGTAGTCAAAAAAGGCACACTTTATTAATTGCACTTGCCTAACTAGTCACAGACACGGCCACAAAACAAATGTCTACTTTCAGTTAACGTTAAAGTCCAGGGCTAATCTTTAAATTTAACAAAAATTAATCCACTTGAATTTCAAAATTACTTCGTAAATTCTACTTTTTATCCTTTGTTATGTAGGTAGGAACTTATTGCGTTCGAAAAAAATGTGATGTGTCAAATTTGAGAAAAAATATGTTTCCAGTTTTTTAAGTAGATAGATGGACTCTCATAAATAATGTCAAATTCCTTTTCTGCCACGGAACAATGCTTCCTTTATCACTCTTTTTTATTTTAAACTTTTCATTAAAACACATTGTGTTTGTATAATAACCGTAAAACCACTATAGTATTTTAGAACGTAGGTATATTTTAATATTCTTATTGCCAACTTACTGACCAGAGACTATGTAGCAGGACAAAAGCAAGACATGAAGCAAGTCAGCGGGAAATGTTCATGGTACATACACAAACCCTGTCAGGTAGTTGAACTGCCCTGCACTTGGCAAATATTTTAACAGTTTATGGTAGGCCCCCTGTACTGTGTTGATATTCATATTATTTGTCAATTCATTTGAACCAGGCTAGCAAAAGAGCAGAAGTTAACTTAAAACTCAAAAAACCCGATTGCTTAAGAAGTGAACTGAAAATATGTAAACAAGAAGTAAATCATGCTGTGCAGTCGGAGGATACATATTTGCGAGCTGGCTGACCAAAACCTTATTATGCAAGCGGAATTGGTCAGTATATTGTTTTACGATTTCACAAATAAAAAGGTGCTTCTCGTGGGGGAGTGAGCGGGTATAGGTTATTTAGCTTAAGGTTAGTTTTCGTAGTGCTAGTAAAATTAAAAATTTATACATATTATTCCATTAATGACAAATCCTTCAAGATGTGGCATTTTAATAGTTTCTTAAAGGTTGATAAGCTTTTAGCCTCTTTTATATCTTTAGGTAATTTATTATAATTCTGGGCTCCTTCGTACAGAATGCTCTGTTTTCCGTAGTTAGTTCTAGGTGGTTTCAAACGGATATTATTTGCCTGTCTAGTATTAAGTTTGTGGTCGTCTTTATTTTTGGTAAATGTTATTTGTGAGTGAATTTCCTTTGTAATAATTTTTCTAATCAGAATTTTTACATTTAATCCGTCAATACGTGTCCAAATTTCTATCTTCACGCCAAATCCCTTGCGGGTAGGCAGAGAGAACCGAGCGCCACATGACATGGTCCTTCCTTACACACATCTTTGGCTTCTTTAACATTCATAGCTGTTTTCAAGCAGGCAATAAATGAATTTGATCCCGGATCTTTGAAAGGCGTACCAGGGGCCGAAACTAAGTCGCAGAGGCTTTGTTAGACATGTAGGATGAAATGTAACACCAACCGGCGATTATCCCTGTATGCACTAGTCACTACGCAAGAGCATCCAAGGACGATCTCCGGCTGATGCAGGACTATTGCAGAATATGTAGACAAAACTCATTAGGCTATGGGTTTGGGAGGTGTCGTGGATCGATTATGTTGAGTATGTATGTTTGTTTTTTATGTGGCGTTCTAGAGACCAAACGCATTGGCCGATTTTGATGGTTCTTACGTCAATCGATTCGTCTTAACCCTGCGAGTGTCAGTCGTAGTTCGTGTCCAGTAACTAGTAATCCACTTTTCAACCACTTTCTGGCATCGTAGATGATTTTGGCATACCTACGTAACTTTGCAATAAAACAATAATAATATGGTTCTATACGATGCTGGTCTGAATTATTTATTAATATGGCAAACACAGTTGATTGAAATGGCACAACACAAATTACATTAGTTAATATAGAAACATGAAAGAAAATAATAAGCTAACGTGGAGCAGTGGACACCCTCGCACACTTTCTCTCTGCGAGCACCAGAGAAGCACTCGTGCTTGGTTTGTGTCCCTCACACGGTGTCACACGAGTCTAGGTTGTCGTTATCTCTGAGGTTTAGCGAGCGGAGTGACGTCACCGCCTTCAGCGATGTACACACGTCCACCGTCAGCTGGTTCATGAAAAGGTTCAACGTCTGCAAGGCGTGCGTCTGCCGAAACAGTCCGCTGTGAACGAAACCAAATTATAACTACCAACTGTAGCAGTGACGCGGGAAGAGCTCGTGGCTATATAATAACAGCCGAGTGGGTCGGTCATCGAGCGATCAAGGTTAAGCAACGCTTGCCGAGGTCAGTCCGTTGATGGGGGACCATCTCAGCATATGCATGTTAAGCCGTTGGTCCCGGCTGCCATAATTGTAAATCTTTGACAATGGTTACTGGTCAGAAGCTTTTGGATTGTTGCGGTTAGATGCCCATTTACTCCATGTGAAATACTGTTACTCAGGTGCATCCACTAAGACTGGAAGCCGACCTCCATATAGTTGGGTAAAGCAAGACATATGAGTAGTGACGCGGGCTCTACAAAGATATGAAAACAGACGAGTGCTCACCTCGGCAGCTCCTTCAGATAGTTCATGGACAAGTCAAGCACGCGGAGCTGCTCCGCGTCGTCCAACAGACCCTCCGGCAGCGTGGTCAGAGCAAGGCTCGTCAGGCGCAGCTCCTCCAGGCGCCGCGCGCCGTGCAGTGAAGTCGCGTGCAGCACGCGCAGTTCCGGCCCATCCTGCACGTTCAGCACACGCAGCTCTGCGCAGTCGCTCACCCAGCGCGCCGGCAGCTCCATAGCCATCACATCGCCCACGTCGAGCGTTTCCAGTGCGCAAGCGGTCCAGGGTGCGGGCCTATACTCAGCCCAGCCGAGCACCGTGAGGCTACGCAGCGCCGGCGTGAGCATGCTAGGCACGCGCGCGGCCAGCATATCCAGTTCTAGCACTTGCAGCGCGCCACCCAGCGCCACGTTCACGCCGGGGTCGCGCACCGTGAGGTTGACGAGCGCGGGTAGGCGCTCCAGCACGGCGCGTGGCACGTCGATATCCGTGCGCGTGAGTTCCAACGCTTTCAGTGAGCGCGGTAGGTGACTCAGCTCGCCAGGCGGCAGGCGCACTTCGTTCAGGAGTAGCGAGTGCAAGCGCGTGGGTGCGGCCAGCGTACGTGGCTCCAGCTCGACTTCGATGAGCTCGAGCCAATGCACGTCGCCCAGGCCGGCCAGCTGCACGCCAGTCAGTCTGCCGGCTCCGCTAACACTGAGCTGGTCAGACAACACGTTGAGCCGCCGCAGCACGTCACCATAAGAGCCGCGCGGCGCCCCGCAGTCCTTCAGCAGCGCTCTGTACACGAGCAGCTGCGATTCGAAGCGTGGTATGGCTGGATTGTCAAGCGTTAGATTTGCAGAGCACTTTAAAAAGAAGAAGCCGCCGCCGCCGTCGGTGTATTCGACCAGCAGGTCCATACCTATTCAAATTAAAATACAGTTTTTTTCAATAGATTTAATACTCGTAGGAAATATATTATGTAACCGCGATAAATGTCATCGCCGTGTGAGAACCTACTTTTGAGTACATGTATTGACTATTGACCTTACCGTCCACTGTGTAGGTATAACCGCGCGCGAGTGTGCTGAAGCCGCCGGCGGAGCAGCGCGGTAATGCGCAGTGCAGCGGCGGCGGCGCGGCGGCCGTCCCCACCAGCCCCTCGCGCACTGCCAGCCCTAGCACCAGCGTCAGCAGCCAATGCGCCATGCCTGACACCATACACATACACATAACTTACAGATGTTTTGTTACATTTTAATTTACGGAAATGTAATTGTAGGAAATGTAATCCTATTGTAGGGTTTCGTAGTCAACAATTAATACCAACAACCCTTATAGTTTCGCCATGTCCGTCTGTCCGTCCGTCCGCAGCTTAGCTGAGAGATACTTAGTACTAGAAAGCTATAATTTGGCATGAATATACATATTAATTACGACGACAAAATGGTAAAATAAAATCATGAAATGTATAATTTTTTTCTCATCTTTCCCATGGTGTGGGGTATCGTTGGATAGGACATTCACAAATATTGCGGTTCTATGGAAACCATTTTTCGATTCAGGGATCCGTCTGCGTAAAATTAAGCTTTAAATTACAATATTTTGTTAGACTCATGTGTCCCCCTCCCCCTGCTAGCAAAATGGTTGCTTTTGGGCAAGTGAAAAAATTCACGGCAGTAGTATGATTGGAAGTTGGGTGCAAAACTTTAAGGCTAAGATAGTACAGACAATTTAGAACCATTAAAGCCATGGTTGTGTTAGACGAAGTCTTACCATTTTTTTTTTACCAAATTTTTATGATTAGTTTTGAAAAATCCCAAAATTTTAACTAAACTTCTTATTTATGGTCAAATTTAATGATCAATGAATTCATTTTTATTTTATTTTTAAAATGAACATGGACAAAACCAAGGTCATGGTGAATGCCCATGTAACACCCACTCCTATCAAGGTTAAGTTGTAGACACCTGGGACAAACGGTCCAGTTGGGTAGGTCTAACTTCGAGAAAGAGGTCAACCGTCGAATCCGACTTGGCTGGGAGGCGTTCGGGAAGTTGCGTGGTATATTTTCGTCCAATTTACCGCAGTGTCTCAAGACAAAAGTTTAAGACCAGTGTGTGTTGCCAGTGATCACCTATGGGACCGAGACGTAATCGCTCACAATGGGCCTTATCAGAAATCTTAAAGTCCGCCAAAGGGCAATGGAGAGGGCTATGCTCGGAGTTTCCTTGCGTGATCATGTCAGAAATGAGGATATCCGTAGGCGAACCAAAGTTACCGGCATATCCAGAAGAATTGCCAAACTTAAGTGGCAGTGGGCGGAACACAATGCTTGCAGGACGGATGGCCGATGGGGCCGAAAAGTTCTGGAATGGCGACCGCGAACCGGAAGACGATACGTTGGAAGGCCTCCCACTAGGTGGCCCGATGACCTGGTTAAGGTTGCGGGAAGGCGCTGGATGCGAGACGCACGGGATCGGTCAATGTGTCGACGCCTGGGTGAGGCCTATGTCTAGCAGTGAACGCCTTTCGGCTGAAATGATGAATGATAATGATGATGATTTCACGCGGTATTGATAGTTTATAATATCAATTATAGAAGTAATATAAATAATTAAAAACAAAAACAGTCTAGTTCGAACAATATTGTGATACATTATACGCAACTACAACCACAAGAAATTCTGACGGCAGATATGAGGTCAGAATACCTACTTAACAGGTATTCGAGAGACAGTTAGGTTCTTCAAAGTCGCGGGCATTAGCACAATTCCGACAATTGGAGAAACGACTAGTCTGAGACCAATCAATTGCTAAAAGTTACAAGGCATTCATGGCTGACTACGTACATTCAATCACATGAAACAAAGTTTAATTCCACTTGAACCGATTTATCCAATCTACCACACCACGGTGTTATGAAATTGGACTCCATTAGACATTAATGCCTCAAACAAAACAACTTCGGGCTAGAGTCTTAACGAGTTAATAGAGTGTGGGCCAAACCTTCAACAGGACTTACAGGCATTAATCCTACGGTAGACGGGTTTCCAATTTGTTTATGCCGCCAACATTGAAAAGTTTTACAGACAAGTTGGAATACATGATCAGCATCTAAAGAAGATTCTGTGGAGAGATGCCAAAGCAGACAAGATCCAAGAGCACCTACCGGTTATACACCGCAACATACAGTACTAAAGCTGCTCCCTTATTAGTGATGCATATAATAAAACAACTAATTCACGACGATGGTGCTCAATACCCGTTTGCTGCAGAAACATTTGACAGTCTGCTGTACGTCGATGATCTCCTAGGCTGAATCAATGATATACCAAAAGCCAAAACCACTAAACTGCAATTAATCAACCTACTTAAAAAAGGTGGCTTCAACCTGCGCAAGTGGGCCAGCAACGTCGATGGATGCATATTAGAAGATCTTAAAACCGATCAAATTACTCAAAACAGTATTGACTTCAAGCACGCTGAAACAAACAGTCTTGTTTGGATTGTTGTATGTTTGATTGTGAGTTATGTGGAATCCCTCTACGGATCAATTTGCATTTCATCATCCAGTGTAAACAACAAACACAAGCGCTATCACAAAAAGATCGTTGCTATCTCAACTGTCGAAGCTATATGATTCACTAGGTTGCCTTTCACCTGCTACAATAAAAGCCAAACTTATTTTCCAACAACTGTGGACTACAAACTGACAACTGGGAGGATCCCGTACCACAACATGTGCCTGCACATTTCTTAGTGGAGGGCCAATACTGTCAAGCCCAATCTCACCCGACGAGAACATAAAAAAAAAACTAGATGGCAGCTGCTGAAAAAAATGCATAAATATTTCTGTGAAGATATGGTCGCCTGAATACCTTCAACCACTTCAAACACGCAGCAAGTGGCATTTAGGCAACAAAGAATCTTGAGATCAACGACATCGTATTGATAAAAGATGATCACTTGCCACCCTCTAAATGGTTCTTAGGAAGGGTTTTGGAGACACATCCTGGTAAGGATAAACACGTTCAAGTGGTACCCTGAAAACAAAAAATGGCACTCTAAAACGCCCTATCATCAAATTATCAAGACTACCTGTCGATGGTGATACAGGGTGCGTAGAGATTGAAGGTGACACAACGCCTTTCGAACAACAGAAAAATGAGATCGAAGCGGAAGAAACCTGGGTGTCTAACTCCCTAAGCAAGCTCCCGAACTCCGTAGTTTCGGCCTTTGTTACGGGTGTTTCCTAGTCCGTATCACCTACGGACGGATGATTCGTTCGACGGATGAACTAAGAATGAATGACAACACAATTTGACTGTTGTACCTACTCACGAAGTGTTATTAGCCGACCGAAAAATTTAACTTAACACTATTTTTTTTTTCATTTCGAAGTTTCGGAGTACTTTCGGACGGGGCCTTTAACTTCTTTGACGGAGATAGGGAGAAGAGGCCCTCCTAAAAGATCCGTAAACAGTTACTTTTGCATATGTTTCTACTTCAAAATTACTCTACTTCGGCAAAATTTCTGAGATGCAAATACGAAAAGACGACTTGATAATGGTTGTGTATTACAATATGTTTTCATTATACCGGCGAAGTTTACAAAACGTAGCAGACTACGTCACACATTTGAAAAGTCTGACTAAGGAAGAGTCAACCTTGATATCCATCGCCTCTCAACTAGAACAAGAAATCAATGAAATACAGCACAATAACGATGTTTTGCGATCGGAACACGGAAGGCGCAAGAAAAGGGTCTTATAAATGGAAATGGTTATGCAGCAAATTATCTATTTGGAGTCCGTGACAAAGACTGCCAAAAAATACGATAGTGATATCAACCTCATACAGACAAACGCAAACCATTTACTGTGACTCTACCTCTACATGGAACAAACATAGATAGTGGAAGGCGAGTACAATTTTGGAGAGAAACGACGATATCATGGACAAGCAATTCACGCTAATAAACAAACGCTTCAAAGAAACAAACGTGGAACGTAGCAATGCACTCAATATGATGTCGTCTGTATTAGCCGCTAACTTAATAATCACCAAAATTAGGAAAGTTCAACAAATAACAATTTAACAATTAGTTCGATCTTGCATGGAGTACTGCTCTCATCTCTGGGATGGATCTGCCAAATACCAGCTTGATGCACTTGAGTCGATTGACAGACGGGCCAAAAGGCGTCGCCTCAAAGCTCCAGAGCCTCGAACATCGTCGCCGAGTTGCCAGCCTGTCGGTTTTTTATCGGTTACACTTCGGGGAGTGTGCGACAGAACTGCACAATTTGATTCCGCCTAGCCCTTTCCATCATCGGACTACAAGACGTACGGCCATGCGCCATCGGTACATGGTGGACATCCCTCCCATACGCACAAAGCGTTTTGCTAATACTTTCATTGTGCGCACAGCTAAGGAGTGGAACTCCCTTCCGGAGTATTTATTCCCTGATAGCTACAACCTTGGGGTCTTTAAGTAAGTGTGAATAGGTTTCTTCTAGGCAAGCGTGCTTCACCGTAGACCACATCATCGCTTAACATCAGGCGAAATAGTGGTCAAACGCGAGCCAATAAATTATTTAAAAAAAAGTCTACAATTACTATGCCACAATAATTGAAAAATACACTCAGCGCTCGTCAGGGCTTTTGCCGATAAGCCGACGACCTAGCGGCCAACATGTAGGTTGCGGTGCTGCTTGGGCAACATCGCAACTGAGGCGGGCCGTGATGTCGTATGGGGTCTCCCAAACCCATACGATATCACGGCTGAGGGTTGGAGGCCGCGGCGGGAGAGGAGTGCCGGTATTGCGGTGCGCCGCTCTCCCTACTTTCCGCGGCCTGGACGGGGTCGCCACCGTCTGATGGCGGATGCAGTGGGGCCGCAGGGGAGGAGGAGTGTCGGTATAGCGTTGGCCGCTCTCCCTATCCCCTGCGGCCGAAACATGGTAGGTGGCGGGGCCATTGACCTTGACCCGTCACAAGGGGACCAAGGGTGCCATACACGGGGTCGTCTGGCACCCATGTACTGGTTTGGTCCCTGGGGTGGTCACGGCGCACAGTGTGTTCTGGTGCGCCGGTGATGGGGGGGTAATCCCCAGAGGAGGGTCCGGTGACGGACAGCCGCGGCGGGTTTGCGGTGAGTGCTAACGCGTACCCGTGTTCCTGCCATTCGCGGTACAGTTAACTGTACACGATACTGTACAGTTAAACATGATACAATAATATTCCGATTCTATAGTGAAATGAGTTGCCTACAGTATGCATGGGCATATCTCCACGCTAAAAAAATAAAATAAAAATAGGCTGCTGAGTGCCAGTATTTTACATGAAGCTACTGCCTATCTGACCTCCACAACCTAACAATATGGGCACAAATAATATATTACTAGCATACAGATACCTCATCCCATACAAAGAAACCGCGCCGACGTAACTAGCGTTTTTCGTTTGATTAAGATGATTATTTTTATTAACCGACTTACCAAAAAGGAGGAGGTTCTATGTTCGACATTATGTTTGTTTTTTTTTTTTTTTTTTTTTTGTGTATGTTCACGCATATCTCCGTCAATTTTGGACCGATTTAAAAAATTCTTTTTTTGTTTGAAAGAGTATGTTTCGAAATTGGTCCCATTTTAATTTGGTGAAGATCTGATGAAGGACTTCGAAGATATACAACAGAACTCTTCAATAAATTACGGGAGATCTCTCGGAATTGCTGCAATCGCATGTCTGTTTATTGTTTACGCTATTTCATAACATAACATCACGCCAGTACGCTCTAAAGGGGTACGCAGATCTCTCATTTCACCGGTAATACTCTAGTTTCATGATATTCGGGTAATCTATTCTGGCGTTATAGGTACCTTACTAAACAACTTGTACAACTAAAAAGTAAAAAATAAAAAGCTTTTTACAAAAAAATACTACCGACTTCCAAATAAAAAGACTACAAAGTGAAAAATAACTTTATTTTTGGAAGTCGGTGTCTATAACGCAAAAAAAATGGTACCTACCAAAGACACCGACTTCCAAAAATAAAGTTATTTTTCACTTTGTAGTCTTTTTATTTGGAAGTCGGTAGTATTTTTTTGTAAAAAGCTTTTAAGTACTTCGATCGCATTCGGTTTCGTTTCACGGCTATATATGGTGTTAGCAGCGACTTGCAAAGTAAATTAGTTTTCTCGGTTCGTGACAATTTTTTTCTTTAAATACAGTGACGATTTGTTTTATAGTATTTTTTGCAAGTTTTTACAGTTTCATTTCATTGTACCAAAATGTGTTACAATACAAATTTAAATAATTGGGTAACATGCCTCAGATATTTAAAACCGCGCCATCTATCGGAGTCAATTTTAAATGATCCAGTCAAATAATCTTTGAAATGTGAATTAAGAGCCCAATATACCATAATTTTGTACTTAGTAGAGTTGATCAAAAAAGAACATACAATGTTTATGATCAATTCTAGAAAATGTAATTTTTTTTCACACAATTCAATAACGAATCGATGCATATCGCGCCATCTAGTGACATTTATTTGAAACAAATTTTCTTTGTTAGTGCTGGAACCCCGTGCTAGCATAATATGGGTAACACTATATCCTTTGGCAAGACTGGTCACAGAATGTCTGGCTTCTGACTAGTTATCTCGCGTAACGACTGTCAAAGATCTTTAAATAATAGTCAGGAACTACAGGTTAACGTTCTTTCCGAGGCGCGGAGGAATCAAGGTATATTAAGATGGTCACCCATCCATGGACCGACCTCGGCAAGTGTTGCATAACCTTGAAGATTGACCCGTGTGGCTGTTATTATTTAGCCAGAAGCTCCAAAAATACACTCAATTAAATTACTACAATAATACGTCCTGTACTTACTTACTAATTTAAATTTAAATTACACCAACTTCCACACTGAAGTTGTAGACGTGTTCACTGATCGGCGTCTCGATCAAGAATGTCCGACTGTCGTTCGATCTCAATGTATACACATTGAAATCAAAACGACAGCCGGACATTCATCAACATTGAACGTCGCATACTGATAGCTCCCACGCGGCTATACGCAAGCGCGCTGCATCTATGGTGTGCAGAGTACAACCTAGAGGTATCGGGTAAAGGGTCCAAGCTGCCGGTGGTTAGCGCTCCAGAGGCAAGAAACTCCTCACAATGCAAGCCGTATCAAGAAGTACTGCCTTCTGTATCAGGCTCTTGCTCCAACCGCGCAATGACAGCCTCGACAGATGGTCATTTTCGAGAACTGGGTCGTGCACATACTTGTACGGTACCTCAGAATCCACTAGATTGTATTTCAAAGCAAGTTGCTGGTGAACAATCCTGGCCACTTGGTTATGCCTGTGTTAATACTTGCCAATTAATGCAAAAGCCAACAAAAATAATCATCTTGATCTTGAGTACAACTGCTTTAAAATTCAGTTGCAAGATTTGACCCGAACATACATACATACATTGCAAGATAATGAAACGCTCGTAAAATACCGGCTTACTGCCAAAAACGGAAAACAAAAGGCAGTCGACAACTAAAAAGTAAAGTGTGTTACTTGGTACACAAACAAATGGAGCTCGAAAGCCACTTAAAGAGACAAACAAATCGTAAACGCTACTAAAATGAAGTCAGTGACGGATCTGAAGCAGAGTAGTGTTGTTTAAACAAGCACTAAACACTCCGGCCTGATTAATTGTTACTCCTAAGTAAATAGTGATGGCTTGATGGTAAGGCTGGTGCTACATGGCATGCTATAAGATGTACTATTAATAACTACTTGGTCTAGTGGTCGCAAGTTCTACTGCTGAACATGAGGTCTTACTTTTTTTATGGGTGGGAAATCATTTTTTTTTTTTTTTTTTTTTTTTTTTACTATTTATAGGCCTGTGTTTGACCACAATCTCACCGTGGTCAGTGATGATGTGGCCGATGGTGGTAAGCACACAAAGCCTAGAAGGGAACTGGCTCTCAAGTGCTGCTGTCGGAACACACCGGAAGGTGCTTGGCGACAGATTTTCAACTTGAGGGTGGTTGCCAGCCAGGCGGGTACTACAAAGTACCCTACCACCGTGCTATGGTTTCCTCACGATGTTTTCCTTCACCGAAAGCTCAAGCTCATTGTAGGATTCGAACCCGCGACCTTCGTCTCGGTATCCGACGTCACTACCACTGAGCTATCATCGCCTTAAAATTAATTTAATGAATTCTCCCGCTCCGGGAGAAGCAGGCGTGCTGGGCGTGTCCGACATTTACTGACTAAAACCCACCCGTGCTCCTTCAGTTGCTTGCGCCAAGGCCACAGTAACCCTTTTTCAAATTTATCCGCGACCCAGAAAGGCATCGGCCCTAGCGGGCCCTGCCAGTTTTGCTGACATCTGTTTGAGGCGCGCGTGGAACACTAGGCACCGCCGTCGACTCGGGGCTGGGGGCTTTCTCCCTAAGCACGAAGTCCGTAGTTTCGACCTTAGTTACGAGCGTTTTCTACTCCCTAACACCTACGGACGGATGATTCGTTAGGGGCCCGAACTAAGAATGGATGACAACATAATTTGGCAGTTGTACCTACTCCCGATGTGTTTTTACCTGTCCTATAAATTTAACTTAACACTTATTTGATTCACTCCGAAGTTTCGGAGTACTTTCGGATGGGGTCCGTTACTTCGTTGACGGATTTAGGGAGTAGACCCCCTGGTCCTTATCAGACGGCGAGCTACCCATTATTCGCCGTCCGCAACCCCACGCTTACGGTGCCTGGGAATCGACTTGCGATTCCCGACGCCCAGGGCGTCTCCTGTGATGGCTTGGGGATTGCTCTTGAGGACCTGGGTTTGATGCCAGGGTCGGGCAAAGTATTATAAGGTTTTTCCACCTGAGATTTCTCTGTAGCTGCCGGGAGTTTGTGGCCGGTTGATGGCAATAGCCTCGCCCCCTACAAGGGCATTGAACATATCTGGCGAAAAGTGGGTGTACCACAAGTGCACCTCAACCCATCCCTTCAGGGAAATCAGGCGTGATGTTATGATGATAATATCAATAACTGTACCTGTAAATATCTATACATACAATAAGCTGTTTTGTGCAATTGAGATATTATTTGTTAGCAGATATAGATACCTTTAAAACTAACAAGAAAACATTTTGAAGGATCAACAGTAGCTTCTAATACCCTGACTACAATAACGTTTGCTAATCAGTTTGTCTTAGTCTAAGTAGTAATCTGTGGAAAATATAGTGGGTAGCATATTTGTGAAGTCATATGTTTAAGACACTTTGAATATTTTTAGTATACTACTGTTAGTTTTCCCTATAAAAATAAAATTAGCGGCACGTGGTAGTGAGTTCTAAGGCTACCATTTAAAAGGTTGCTTTTTAACGGGATATACAATAGTCAATGATGCCACTCAGCAAAAGTTACACTAGACTTTATATCAGTAAAACAATTTTCGTTATCAGTGGCCTTAATGCGAAATTTTTAACGCACTCGATTATTTTAACGTAAACTTTTTTTTATGTCAATTTTTATAACAATAATAATAGGGGTTAAAGTATGAAATTGCCGTTTTATTGTAATAGGTACTTCGAATTGACATATAACCTTCATGGTTTAAGATTTTTGAGTGAAACTTTTTTCACATGGTACCTATGGCAAAAACAGCTCGCAATATCAATGTTGCGTTTGGAGAGGGGACTGCTAAAGAACGCACCGTGCGATTTTGGTTTAAACGCTTTCGTGAAGGAAACTTTGATTTGAAGAACGAACCATGTGAAAAACCGCCCACACAGGTGAATAACAATGAATTGGAAGAGATGGTGGAAGCTGATCCGAGCCAAACTACCCAGGAATTAGCGGTATGGTTTAACGTTACCTAACTGATCTGCAGAAAGAAACGCGTGTTGAAACTTGTGTTGCCTTGTTGAATCGATACAGAAATTAAAGAATATTGGATTGAATTGTGACATGTGATGAAAAGTGGATTCTTTACGATAACCGTAAGCGAAAAATGCAATGGCTGACACCAGGTCAAACGCCGCAACAGTGACCTAAAGCAAAGCTTACCAATAAAAAGGTAATGGTAACTGTTTGGTAGTCTCAGTACGGTGTTATTCACTATAGCTTTCTCCGATCTGGTTAAGCAATAACGGCAGATGTCTACTGTGCCGAACTCCGAACAATGATGCAAAACTAGCAGTGAAACAGCCCCGACTTGTGAATCGATCTTCACCATTATTGCTCCATGATAACGCGAGACCTCATACAGCACGAGAAACCGTTTTAACTCTATAGGAACTGCAATTAGAAACCATTCGTTACCCTCCGTATTCGTCAGACCTTGCTCCAATGGTCTACCATTTTTTACCAATTTTATACTTTAGCCCCTAATATAAGATGTTTCCAATAACTGCCACCAGATCGCACATACCCAGATTCAAAACAAATTGAGGTTTACTTTAACGCTCTTGTAACACCAATCCTTTCCTCAGTGCATACAATTGATGTAGGTAACACACCACACATACACAACACACGCACACTCACTTTATTGTTAACTCAAATGGCACAACACAAATTACATTAATTATAAAAGAAACATGAAAGAAAATAATAAGCTAACGTGGAGCAGTGGAAACCCTCGCAAACTTTTTCTCTGAGAGCACCAGAGAAGCACTTGTGCTTGGTTTGAGTCCCTTACACGGTGTCACACGAGTCTAGGTGGTCGTTGCGTCTGACGTTCAGCCTGCGGAGTGAAGTTATCGCCTTCAGCGATGTACACACGTCCACCGTCAGCTGGTTCCTGGACAGATCCAACTTCTGCAGAGCGTGTGTCCGCATAAACAGTCCGCTGTAAACGAAACCAAATTATAAGTAACTACAGCAGCGACGTATGATGCGCTCGGGGCTACATAATAACATCCGAATGGGTCGACCTTCGAGTGATCAAGGTTAAACAACGCTTGTTGAGGTCAGTCCGTGGATGGGTGACCACACCGAGATTTCTTCGTGCCTCGGAAATCATGCTAAGCCGTTGGTCCCGGCTTCCGTTTGTAGATCTTTCACAATCGTTACTGGTAGTCAGAAGCCAGGATATCTGACACCAGGGATGTTTTTATCCGGTAATCATAGATTGTGGACGTCAGAAAGACATTCGCTCTCTGTAAATACTGGTACTCAGCTGCATCTGGTTAGACTGGAAGCCGACCTCAATATAGTTGGGTAAAGCAAAACATAATTATGAGTTGTGACGCGGGCTCTACGAAGATATGAAAACTGACGAGTGCTCACCTCGGCAACTCCTTCAGAAAGTTCCTGGTCAAGTCAAGCACGCGGAGCTGCTCCGCATCGTCCAGCAGACCCTCCGGCAGCGTCGTCAGCGCGAGGCTAGTCAGGTGCAGCTGCTCCAGGCGCCGCACGCCATGCAGTGACGTGGCATGCAGCGCTCGCAGCTGCGGCCCGTACACCACGTACAGCACCCGCAGCTCCGAGCAGTCGCTCAACCAGCGTGCCGGCAGCTCCTCGGCCGTCACGTCGCGCAAGTACAGCGACTCCAGCGCGCAAGTCGTCCAGGGAGCGGGCCTGCGCTCGGCCCAGCCAAACACTGTAAGGCTGCGCAGCTCTGGCGTGAGCGCGCTGGGTACGCGCGCGGCCGGCATCTCCAACCCCAGCACTCGCAGCGCGCCGCCTAGCGCCACGCTCCTGTTGCCGAGGTCACGCACCGTGACGTTAACAAGTGATGGCAACCGCTCCAGCACGTGGCGCGGCACGTCAGCACCCGAGCGCGTGAGGTCCAGCGCCTCCAGCGAACGCGGCAGGTGACTCAGCTCACCAGGCGGCAGGCGCACTTCTTCCAGGAACAGCGAGTGCAAGCCCGTGGGCGCGGCCAGCGTGCGCGGCTCCAGCTCGACGTTGATTAACTCGAGCGCGTGTAACTTACCCAGGTCGGCGAGGTGCGCGCCCGCCAGTCTACCGGCGCCGATCACCCTGAGCTTGTCGGACACAAACACATTGATCCGCCGCAGCACGTCACCGAACGAGTCGCGCGGCACCCCGCAGTCCCTCAGCATCGCTTTGTTCACGAGTAGTGGCGACTCGAAGCTCGGCATTGCTGGATTGTCAAGCGTGAGATTTTCCGAGCAGTCTAATACGAAGAAGCCGCCGTCACTGAACTCGATCTGCATGTCCATACCTATTAAAATTAAAATACAGTTTTTTTTACAGTTTTTATACTCTAGGTAATAATTATGTTACCGCGATTACTACCATCGCCGCGAGAGAGCCAAATATTGAGTACAGGTATTGGCCTTACCGTCCACTGTGTAGGTATACGTATCGTTCCGGAAATCGCTGACGCCTCCGAAGGAACAGCGCGGTGATGAGCAGCGCGGCGGCGCGGCGGCCGGCCCTGCCAGCCCCGCGCGCACTGCCAGCGCCAGTACTAGCATCAGCAGCCAGTGCGCCATCCCTGACACTATAACATGCACACATTTACCTTTTAGTTAAGTTAACAAATACGAAAATGTAAAAACTTGAATTGAGGCTCTAGACAAGTGTCACTCGATGTGTCACTCAGCAATGGCGATGGTTAGAATGCCAAAATGTAATGAATTGATCACGTGACATTTCGGTAGCGTATGACATTCCCATACATTTTTATCACTTTTCCAATCGCTATCGCCACGCTTTCGATTATATAATGTCACTTGTCTAGGGCCTCAACAAAGGGTTTATTCAGGTATTCCACAGGGTTCTATACCAAGTCCAGTCCTATTTTTAACAGACTTCCCAAAAAGGCGGCGGTTCTCAATTCGGATGTTTCTATTTTTTATTTATGTTCGGGCATAACTCCGTCATAAATAGACGGATTTGCAAAATTCTTTATTTGTTTGAAAGGTGGTCCCATTCTCACAAAATTAAAATCTGATGTTGGGATCCCATGAAAATCGAGGGAACGCCTCAAATATAGCCAGACGTATAGCGAGTGGAACTGATGAAGAAGAACAAAGATGGGCAATGGAATCCCTTAATAAGTATGTCATGGGTATAAGATATCTCGAATAGTTAAGCGACTATGATGAAGCAAATACATATAAATAATTGTTAGTGATGAAAATGGTACCATCGTACTAACCTGATGATGAAGCCGGAAGGTAGGTACTTGCACTCCGTAATATATTTTTTTTTATTTCATACTCTGGCTATAAATGATTTTCATGGTAATATGAGGTACCAACACTAAAAAGAGTAAAATAAAAAACCATATAACAAAAAAAATAAACAATGTCGAAAAACGAAAAACAATAGATACCAAAGCCACCGACTTCGGAAAACAAAGTTATTTTTCGCTTTGTAGTGTTTTGCTTTAGAAGTCAGTTTAATTTTATTGATAAAAAAAATTTTTACGAACGACATTTTACTTACGACAAAAAAGGTTTTAAATATTAACTAACAGCAGTCGGAAAATATACAAATGCTGTTATTAGCGAAGATTGTGTGTGTTTAAAATATTGTTTTTAGATTTTTTTATTATTATTTTGTAAACACTTAGAAACAATGTAAATTGTCATTGAATAAATGAAATGAATGATGGCGAAAGTCGAAATGTCAGAATGCAAGGGATTGATCACGTGAAGTTTTGATCGTATTTTCGGCATTTCGCGACTTCCGAAATTTAAGTTATTTTTCACTTTGAAGTGTTTTTATTTGGAAGTCGGTTGTATTTTATGTAAAAAAGTTTATATTATTCACTTTTAGTTGTAGTACTTAAATAATGAGCAAGTTCAATAGTTAGGTAATGCCCAAAGTTATGCCTGAATGAATAGATTACAATTTGAATAACATACAATTTGAACATAACCGGTGAAATGAGAGTATACCAGAGTAAAAGTTCTGTTGTATATATCCGAAGTTCTTCATCAGTTGTTGATCAAATTAAAGGCGCACCAGCTTTCAAATAAAAAAGAATCATCAAAATCGGTTCACCTAGTAAAAAGTTCTAAGGTAACACAAATAAAAAAAATACAGTAATAAAAAAAATAAAAAAAAAATAAAAAAAAAAAAAATAAAAAAAAAAAAATAAAAAAAAAAAAAAAAAACAAAAAAAAAAAAAAAAAAAGTAAAAAAAAATGAAAAATAAAAAATAAATGTAGTATGGATTTTATTATTATTTTATTATTATTATTATTTCATTTATTCATTTTATATACATATTTTTACATTTTTAAATATTATTCTATAAAAAATAAAATAAAAAAAACATTTAAAAATACAAAAATAGTAGCCCACCGGTATCGGGAACAGGGTCCAAGCTACCGGTGGTCAGGGCTCCTGAGAGAGGAACCTCCTGACTATACGCGCCGTGTCCAGGAGTACCGCTTTCTGGATCAAGCCCTTGATCCAGCTGCCCAACGAGAGCCTCCTCAGATGTTCGTCGAGGCTCTTGGCTATTATACCATTGGCCGTTACGACTATCGGCACAATGACTGCTGTATTCACATCCCACATGTCGACAACCTCGCGAGCCAGATCAAGATACTTGCTTTTCTTATCTCTCTCAGCCTTCACGAGGTTCTCGTCATGGGGGACCGCTATATCAACAATCATTGCGCGACGCTCTGGTCGGTCTATCACCATTATTATTATTATTATAATCACTGCTAAATAAAAATTAACTGTTAACTGTTACTGTTAAATAAAAAAAATACAGTCGAATTGAGAACATCCTCCTTTTCGAAGTCAGTTAAAAAAGAATTAAAGTCAGTCCGCAAATTACGGAGCTTAGTTAACAAAAAATAGTAGTAATAGAACCTCCTTCTTTTTGGAAAGTTGTTTAGTAAAAACTTACTCGTATTATTAAGTAACCACTTTTAGGTGTGTGTTAGATTTTAAACATGAATTTCTATTCTGTTATTTAAAATCACTAATAACTAGAATTTCGAGTTTTTGAGGCACAAATTACATCACCATTAGTCAATGTTTTCCTCGTAGTTACCCAAAAATAGAACATAACGATAAATCGTTGGGTACGAGGATAAAAATAAGGAAAAGCCCAGATTAAACTCAGAGCTATATTGTAAGCCAAATATTAGTTAGAAAAAAAGAGAGAGATGTCTTATAAACCCGGTTGGAACGGAGTTCGATTCCTAAAATTTACAGTCTTTCAGTTTCGTAAAATATGATACTGGAAATACGAAACTGAAATAACAACAACACAGCTGATGCTCAGTGCAAACACACAATAGCGGCTGCTAGAGTAACTACTGTATGTGTCTAGTCAGCGCGCGCTCGTACGTCTTCGGTTTTCTTCGTGCGACGCCGGCTTTCTCCATTTAATTCCTATTCCACAATATTTGAAAAACACATCCTGATAATTTGCCTAGCCTTTTCCACACTATTTTGGGGTCAACTGCCAGCCTAACCTCTGCCACGAAGAACCGAAGCGACTTCCTATCTGACCTCCACAACCTAACATGGGTAACACGATAACCTTTGGCAAGATTGGTGACAGTTTTCCTGGCTTTTAACTATCCGTAACGACTGTAAAGAATCTTTAAATAATAGCCAGAAACAACTGTTAAACGTGCTTTCTGCATCCACGGACCGACCTCGGCAAGCTAATTAATATATAATTTAGCCATAAACTCAAAAAATACATTCAACTAAATCACTACAATGGTCTTGTACTTACTTGCTAATTTAAATCACACCAACTTCTCACGCTCAAGTTGTAGACGTGTTCACTGCTCGGCGTCTCGATCAAGAAGGTGCAGCCTCCCATATTATTATTTTACACTTTGGGTGCAGCTGTCGCCGCTGTCGTTTGCATCTCATAGATTCTCTATTAGAATAAATTTAGAGAAGACATTGAACGTCATGATCGATGAACGAACTAAAGGTGAACGCGCACCTTGATGCACCGCAGGCACCGCAGGCGCGCCGCAGTCATCGCAATTTATAATCTATACTAATACAAATATATATAAGTACTAATCTATACTAATATTATAAAGAGGTAAAGTTTGTGATGTTGTGATTTTGTAAGTTTGTGATGTTGTGAGTTTGTGACGTTGTAGGGGTAATCTCTGGAATCTCTCTACTGAACCGATTTTAAAAATTCTTTCACCAGTAGAAAGCTACATTATGCTTGAGTGTCATAGGCTATAATTAATTTTTAAAATATTAGAGATCCTTGTAAAAATTGAAATAATGTAACCCAAAGTAGCAAAATGTTGCATATAAAATTCATTCTTTGGCGTGCGCTGAGAAAACTAAGATGAACGATGATACATAAAATTTAAGTACTACTTACACTTACACTTATTTTTTTTTCATCATGTTTTCGTACAAAACTATTTATTTTTTCTTTGTAATTACATAGTAAAATATTTTTTTGAATCCAGTACCGAAATCACCCCGACAGTTTTCCGAACAAACCCGAGCCCGTGTGACGTCACAACGTTCATTTCTACTCATTGTGGTACATAGCTTATACAATGTTATGACTTTTAACCGATTCAATCTTGTTATTATCGTCAATATATTGATGAATATCGAATATATAAATACCATAAATATCGAACCTTAAAAGTTATCGTGCTTGCTTCGCATCATTGTGTACGAACACTACAAGTACCCAGCAATCTGTACTAAATTTGAGAAATGTTCTATGTCTAACTGGATTCCAATTATAATGTGTTTATTAGTTGTTATCTTGTTTTAATTTAGTATTAGATCCGTATTAATTTCTTACTTTGATCATTAAAGACTGAGAAAAGTAAATTTTTAAGGGAACTTTCGAGCAAAGTTGACATTGTTGTATAATTACGTAACTTGAAGACATTTTTATTTTTATGGAGATATATTCATTATTTTATTCTTAAATGACAGATATAGGCGTAAAACTAATATTTCTGTTTGAATTATAAAAATCGACGCATTTAAGAGATATTTACTGACGAATTAATGTAAGGAAAATCTACCAAGTTAATATTTTTACGTTTCTGTTGTGTGTTGCACGAAAATGTTATGTTTATGTGTACTTATCATATTTAGTGGTATCTTATGAAATTTTTAGATATCCAAAGTCGAAGTTTCGCGCCAATCGTGTTTGTTTACTTTTTATTTTACACCAATATCACCTACCCATATGTAAAAACGATTACGTTATGACAATTATGTTTCTAAATGTACCTGGTAAACAACAATAACTAACACCGGTCCACTAACACGTAATATTAATTTGTTGTTTAATAATATTTTTGCACTAATTTTTGGATATTTTTAATCAATCCACGTGTAGTTGACACTGCATTATCGTGATTTCCTTGAACGTTATGACGTCACCAACACGGTGACTAATTGTGGCCCGTTCATAGTCACGTGGTTCTTTTCAAAATTTTATCGATTTTCAATTGCTTATAAAAAATTGAAAAAATATATTTAAGAGTTTTTTGAAACGACAATATAATTTAAGATATGTAAAGTTTCGAAATACATAACAAAAATCGTCAACTTTTTTTAATTCAACATCCCAATTGACGGGAGCGAAGCCCCGGGGGTCAGCTAGTAATATTATAAAGAGGTAAAGTTTGTGAAAGAATCCCCGGAGTGGACCCGGCTACCCCAATAAACACCGAAGACTGGACCTGGGAACATATAACACGCGAACACTCCGGACCGACGAGAAGATAGCCGAACTGGAGGAAGAATTGAGTAGGTTGCGATGGAGTATTATAGGGTTATCTGAAGTCCGAAGAGAGGGGGAGGAATCGACAATCCTCAAATCTGGTAACCTGCTCTATTTCCGAGAGGGTGACCGACAGTCCCAGGGTGGTGTCGGGTTTATCGTCCACAAGTCCCTTGTGAACAACGTGGTGAAGATCGAGAGTGTGTCGACCAGGGTGGCGTACCTTATACTCAGAATATCCGCAAGATATTCGCTGAAGGTCATACAGGTCTACGCCCCGACCTCGGCACACTCCGACGACGAGATAGAGACCATGTATGAGGATATCTCTAGAGCCATGCATGGTTTCAAAACTCACTTCACCGTTGTCATGGGGGACTTCAACGCAAAACTAGGCAAACGAGACGTGGATGAGCTGCAAGTGGGGCAATTTGGAGTTGGACGCCGGAACCACCGGGGTCACCTACTGGCCAGTTTTATGGAGAAGGAGGGCCTCTACATGATGAACTCCTTCTTAAGAAAGCGTGAGCACAGGAAGTGGACCTGGCAAAGCCCCGATGGTGCAACTAAAAATGAGATCGACTTCATCATGTCAACCAAGAAGCAAGTGTTCAATGATGTCTCTGTGATCAATTCGGTGAAAACCGGGAGCGATCACCGCATGGTAAGAGGCACATTGAACATTAATGTTAAACTTGAAAGGTCTCGACTGGTGAAGTCCACGCTCCGCCCATCACAGATCCAGGTCCAAAACCCCGAAAACTTTCAGCTCGAACTCCAGAATCGTTTCGAGTGCCTAGGAAGCTCCGTGGACGATTACAGCGATGGGTTCGTGGAAGCTCAGTCCATACGGTCGGGTCTAAGATTTTCAAGACCCGCCGTACAGATAGGAACAAAAAGCTCTCTGATCCTACTCTCAAGCTAATGAAGGAGAGGCGTGAGATGATCCTGCAGTCTTCAGACGATGCGTTGAAATACCGGCAGCTAAATAGACGGATCTCAAAGTCCTTGAAAAGCGACCTCCGCCGCTTTAATACTGAGCGTATAAAAGACGCAATTGAGCGGAATAAGGGCTCCAAGGTCTTTGCAAGAGATCTGTCTATAGGGCAGAGCCAGCTCACGAAACTGAAGACCGATGATGGCAGGATCGTTTCCGCCAAACCAGAGCTTCTGAGGGAGATCGAGAGATTCCAGCTGTACACGTCAATCAGTAAACCCGTCGCGAATCTAGCGAATGACCCTAGAGCTAGATTGACCCGACACTATACCGAAGACATTCCGGACGTCAGTCTGTATGAGATTAGGATGGCTCTGAAACAGCTTAAGAACAACAAGGCACCGGGTGACGACGGAATTACGGCCGAACTCCTGAAGGCGGGTGGAAAACCAATCCTTAAGGCCCTTCAGAAACTGTTTGATTCCGTCATACTCGAAGGGAAAACGCCACAGACATGGTGCAGGGGTGTGGTGGTACTCTTCTTCAAGAAGGGTGACAATGCCTTACTGAAGAACTATAGGCCCATCACACTTCTTAGCCATGTCTACAAGCTGTTTTCAAGAGTCATCACGAATCGTCTCGCGCGCAGGTTTGACGATTTCCAGCCTCCCGAACAAGCCGGATTCCGTAAAGGCTTCAGCACCGTAGACCACATACATACGCTGCGGCAGGTTATACAGAAGACCGAAGAGTACAACCTGCCTCTCTGTTTAGCGTTTGTGGACTACGAGAAAGCCTTCGATTCGATCGAGACTTGGGCTGTACTACAGTCTCTCCAACGGTGCCAAATTGACTACCGGTACATCGAAGTGTTGAAGTGTTTATACAAAAACGCCACCATGTCAGTTCGACTTCAGGATCAGACCTCGGAACCAGTCCTTCTGCAGCGAGGTGTGAGACAGGGAGACGTCATATCTCCGAAGCTGTTTACCGCTGCACTGGAGGATGTCTTCAAGGTTCTGGACTGCAGAGGGCTAGGCATCAACGTCAATGGCGAGTACATCACTCACCTTCGGTTTGCTGACGATATAGTGGTTATGGCTGAGACCATGGAGGACCTCAGTACAATGCTCGATGACCTCAGTAGAGCTTTCGAAAGAGTGGGTCTTAGAATGAACATGGACAAAACCAAGGTGATGTTGAATGCCCATGTTACACCCACTCCTATCAAGGTAGGAGACTCTACACTCGAAGTTGTGGGCGACTATGTCTACCTGGGACAAACGATCCAGTTGGGTAGGGCCAACTTCGAGAAAGAGGTCAACCATCGAATCCGACTCGACTGGGCAGCGTTCGGGAAGTTGCGCGGTATCTTCTCGTCCAACTTACCACAGTGTCTCAAGACGAAAGTCTATGACCAGTGTGTGTTGCCAGTGATGACATATGGCTCTGAGACGTGGTCGCTTACAATGGGCCTCATCAGAAAACTTACAGTCACTCAAAGGGCTATGCTTGGAATTTCCTTGCGTGATCGAATCAGAAATGTAGAGATCCGCAAGAGAACCAAGGTTACCGACATAGCCCGAAGAATTGCCAAACTTAAGTGGCAATGGGCAGGGCACATTGCTCGCAGAACGGATGGCCGATGGGGCAGAAAGGTTCTGGAGTGGCGACCGCGAACCGGAAGACGTTGCGTTGGAAGGCCTCCCACCAGGTGGACCGATGACCTGGTGAAGGTTGTGGGAATCCGCTGGTTGCGGGACGCACGGGACCGGTCAATGTGGCGACGCTTGGGGGAGGCCTATGTCCAGCAGTGGACGTCTTTCGGCTGATATGATGATGATGAAAGTTTGTGAGGTTGTAGGGTGTAATCTCTGGATCTACTGAACCGATTTAGATGAAATTTGGCATGGATACAGTTTGTTACCCTGGGAAGGACATAGGGTAGTTTATATTCTCTTGGGATGATAAAACACTTTTTACGCGGGAAGAAGCCGCGGGCAGAAGCTAGTCTTTATATAAAATCGTATGCAGCCTCGCGCACCTATCCACGCCGCACGACCCGCATTTCAGCAAAATAGTTTAAGTATACGGATTCAAACAGCGCGTTCCGATGACCTCATCAATTTCGGCGCGTTAGATGCTTGCGGCGAGTGCGGTGCGGGTGGCGCGAAGACGGCATCCGTATCCAAATAGAAAATATTTAGCTATCAAACGAGTGACAAGTATTAGTCGATTAAATTACTAATGCTACCAGAGGCTCTAGACCAGAGATTTCCAAAGTGGTCGATATCGACCCTTGGGAAATTGGGAAATCATCCAATGACTTCTCCCGCTCTGGGTGAAGCAGCGGGCGTGTCATTCTTTAACTGACTAAAACCCACCCGTGTTCCTTCAGTTGCTTGTACCAGGGCCGCGGTAACCGATTTTCAAATTTATCCGCGACCCAGATAGGCATCGGCACTAGCGGATCCCGTCAGTTTTTGCTGACAACCCCTTGGGGTCAAAATCGATTTCCCTGTGATTGACATAAACGAAAACTGAATTTTGTGGGTCAACGAGGTCTAAAAATCGTCCCCAATTAATTAACACAAGTTCTTATTTGAAACTTTCAAGATACCGTTTATGTTGTGTTACGTGTACCAACTTTTTATAAGAAATATTAATATTTTAGTAGTATCATTGTTGTACAATTAAAAAACTCAACAATAAGCGGATTTTGAAAGTAATTTGGCTATGAGAGTATCAGTTCGTTTTTGAAAAGGGGTCTCTTGTCCAAATAGTTTGGGAATCCCTGCTCTGGACGCATATCTATCGCAAAAAAAGGCAAAAAAAAAACACGTTTCTTGTATGGGAGCCCCACTTAAATATTTATTTTATTCTGTTTTTAGTATTTGTTGTTATAGCGGCAACAGAAATACATCATCTGTGAAAATTTCAACTATCTAGCTATCACAGTTCATGAGATACAGCCTGGTGACAGACGGATAGACAGACAGACGGACCGCGGAGTCTTAGTAATAGGGTTCAGTTTTTACCCTTTGGGTACGGAACCCTAAAAATATACTACTTCCTGCTAATATTATAAAAGCTAAATTTGTTAGTGTGTATTTATTTTACTTCTTCACGCTCAAACAGCTAGACCAATTTTAATGAAATTTGGTATGGAGGTAGCTAACACCCTGGATTAACTAATACATAGAATACTTTTTATCCCGAATTGATTTGTTGGATTCGGTTTCTAAATAACATTATATGTATGTATTTATCTAAGTATATATATATATATTAAATTGTTTTATTTATATTTCTTTTTCCTATTTTTTTTTCATTTATTTGCACCTGCCATATTTTATATGTGCACCACGCTAAGGTCGACTGGTAGAAAATGCCTAAGGCATTAAGTCCGCCTTTGTACTTGTGCATAAAGTTTTAATAAATAAATATGTTATCTCGGGATAATTTTCGACATTCACGCGGGCGATGCCACTGGCAGAAGCTAATATTACTATAAATAAAATTAATAATACTAGGTTCAATTTATTTGCCATTATAATCATAAATCAGTGTGATTAGTGCGAGTTTTTATTCGTGCTCGTAATCTTCAATTTGTATTTAAAACTGGATAAACGCCGCCTGGTGCCACTTTGGAGCAACCGCTTGTTTTATAGAAGTTGATATAAGAGAACCTTTACATTAACGCGATCTAGAACGTTAAAAACTTGCACTAAGGCCTGTTACTGTTCTATAATCTGAGCTCGTATAAGCTTCCACTTCTTCTCAGTCCAACCCTTTCCAGTTTAGCTAGGGTTGTGTCTTCTTGTAGGTCTACGCCAGATAGCTCTATTCTGGGTTGTCTGAGTGCTCAGGTTCTCTTTAATTAAGGACCTTTTTCTGTATGCTTGACCATCAGTTGAAGGGCGGTGGTCGTCTCCTGCGTCGCAGTTTTCAAGGATGTTTAGGGCGTTTATGATAAGGTGGTCTTCTGCCCGACTCTCAAGTGGTTCCAGTGTAATCTGTAAATAAAAGTAGCCTTTATTTACAAACCAAACTATATTTTTTTGCATATCCTCCAGGCATCCCCCAGGCCATTCCACAGACACTATCTTGCGTTTTTCTCCTGCATGTGGCGCCTGCTGTCGACCTCAGAACATCCCATCTACGCGCAAGTTTTTCCACCCTTTTCCACATTCACTTTTTTGGGTACCATTCAGTAACATCTTTGGCCCACTTCATCTGTAAAGAAAAACTTGTATTACATAAAAGCTTCGCTTCATCTAACAGTACACAACTCACCTAATCGACTGACCCCCAAAATTCTATACAAATTAACATATTTTGTTGGAAATTCGTGCCCGAATTAAGTTGAAATAAGATTAGGTCAACGTAAACCGGTAGACGAGACATCTGTTCTAATTGCCTCAGACGAGGGGGATGCCCAACTTCTCGTCATTATTGCGTTAACGGACTCTTAATTCTGTGATTTGTGTGATTTTTGTTGAAGTTCTTTATTTATTTAAGTTCTGTGCTGTTTATGATGAAGAGGAGTACGTGGTGATTACGTTGAACTGCTTCATAAAATATGTTGAAGAGTAGCATATTATCGCTAAATAGGCGATCTTTATTCATTCGAAGCTTCGAGTATTCCTATTGACTTGTAGAAAAGTAGTAGTAGTTTATTATTTTATATGTATGTATCTGCGTATCTTTTATAATATATTATATGTACACTGATATTGTCAAATCAATGACAGCCCCACTTTGTGTCCAGCAATTACTGTCCATACCTGGGTGCCTGTAAGAGATCGCGAGATGCGATAAGGCCACCCATTGTATGCGTTTTTTAGTTTTAAATTTCCTTTATAAAGTAATGTATACAATAAAGTATATAATAAATATGAATGGTTGAAATCTGAATGGTTGAGACTTGTTTGAGTTCATCGAGACGAAAGAAGTGTATTAATGGAAAAATATACTTAAATAGTGAAACTAGAACATAACGCTTGAGTTCCCTGGATAACCACCGCAGAGAGACACCACACACACAATTGCTATTGACACAATTTATTATTTTCAAAGGACGAATTACCTAAAAGTCTAGTTTCATTGTTAAGAAAGCATAACCCCTTTAACAGTCGGGTAAAAAAGAGCTTTTTTCTTTGTTGATTGATCTGCAACGGATTTTCAGATTGATACTGAATTTAAAAAAAATACTATCAAAAATGTATGTCAATAAAAACTGTATTAAAACAGAATTACCTGTTCTCTTTGACGATTACGATTGATCTAGTTCAGCCAACAAACAGTAACAAGTTGAAACCAAAATTACAAGATAAAAATAAATTCCTTTCCACAAAAAACAATGCATCAAAAATGTCCTACTAAAAGTAAAATGATTCGAAACCCCCATTTTGTCTTGCCCATAAATATGTCCTTTGCAAAGAACGGCATTACGTCCATGGGAAGGACAAAGGTCAAAGTTTGAGCCCGAAAATGATTAATCACTGGGCGACTGGTCGTACAGAGGGCATTAAAATACGGGGACAGTGCGCCACCGATACATCATGTGTCCATTGTCACAGATAACATATGGCTGGGAGATACAGATGCAGAATTTGGTGGCCATTATTTTAAACTTACGGTACCTATACGTAACTACCTAGCTTGCATTTATGTCTTCTTGAATTTGGCTTTCACTGAGATTAATCGTTTCATCAATTCATCATATTTTTATTGTTTCTAACATATTTTTTTTTAATTTTTAATATGTTTTGACATTTTGTTTGAACTGATTTTATTTTTGTATGATTTTATTTGTAATGTGCGGTTTAAGTTACCTGAATATACGAATGTTTTTTATTCATTTTCTCGGCGTTTTTCTGATGCTCTTCTTTCTCGTTTCCAGGATTTGAGTTTTTTTTTCTCTTATCTGTATCTCCTGTGTGAGTCAGAAATAAAATATTTTTCTTTCTTTTTGTCATCATCAGCCTTTTAATGTGCCCACTGCTGGGACACAGTCCTCCTCTCTGTGAGAGAGGGAATGGGCCTTAATCCACTACGCGTGCCCAGGTTGGTGGATGTCACATGTTTTCGATTTTTTTATTCTAGGTCATGACGGTTTCCTCACGATGTTTTCCTTCACCGTGGTTGGGAATAATGTGACAACATGGTGGGATTGCACGGAACCGCGCAATGTGGCGACTCTTGGGTGAGGCCTATGTCCAAAAACCGGCTAAATGCGAGTCGGATTCGCGCACGAAGGGTTCCGTACCATTATCGCAAAAAACACAAAAAAAAAGTTTATTGTATGGGAGCCCCACTTAAATATTGATTTTATACTGTTTTTAGTATTTGTTGTTATAGCGGCAACAGAAATACATCATCTGTGAAAATTTCAACTGCCTATACTATCACGGTTCATGAAATACAGCCTGGTGACACACGGACTGACAGACGGACCGCAGAGTCTTAGTAATAGGGTCCCGTTTTTACCCTTTGGATACGGAACCCTAAAAATAACGTAATTTATGCTCATTCCTTTTCTGTACGAGGAGAGCGAAGGACGAGACAGTTGCCTTGCCGTAGCTGTTATAATTACAAATCTTACCGCTTCACTAACCCACACAAAAGTAAATAGCATCAATTATAATACAAACTCGTTATTATTGTCGTGGTGGCCCAGTGGTTACGACGTCAAGACCTCAAACCTCAGACTTTGACCTCAAGTACTCTTTCAAAATTCTTATTTTGCATGTTCTTAGTTGATCTTGGACCTCGGTGAAGAAATCCATCGTGACCCCCCTGTACTTATAATTATAAAACGCCAACCCAATATAAGTCAGAAAACGCCAACCCGTCTTAAGCAAACATGGTGACCAATGCTCGTGCCTTTTCTGTATGAGAAGAGGGTTTTGCTATGAGGTGGACTAAATTCAGGTTGGTATTATAATATAACACAAACTCCAGCTAATTCGTTAAGCAAAGACATAACAAAAGGTCAATTTCGTGACATGATCATCGGGTTATTGGACGACTCGCCCGAATTTAACTCGCCCGAATCGGGCGAATTGTCCACTATTAAAAATATTCATTTTTCTGTGTTGATTCGCCCGAAGTTATTTTATAGATGGGCGAATCGACCACTCCAATATTATTTAGTGGACGATTCGCCCGAATTTCATTTTAGAGAACAAACAATATAAAAGTACAGTCGTGCTCACCCGTCTCGGTAATAATATGAAGAATTCATCGAAGTTAATACATATTGTACTAGAAACTAGGAAAGCAATTCAAACTACCAGGAGGCCAGAATCATGAAGAAGTATTTGCAGAGCTAGAATCATTAGCGGTAGAGACTAACGGAGTACTAGGGCTTCAGAATCGAAAATCGCCCGGTACTCTTTTTACCGCTCATGATTCCAGCCTAGCTTCCTCATGACTATAATCTCCTGGTACTTAAGTTAGTCTTTACCGGTATATGCTATCAGGTCATTTCGGTACCGGTAAAGACTAACTTAAGTACCAGGAGATTATAGTCATGAGGAAGCTAGGCTGGAATCATGAGCGGTAAAAAGAGTACCGGGCGATTTTCGATTCTGAAGCCCTAGTACTCCGTTAGTCTCTACCGCTAATCATTCTAGCTTTGCAAATACTTCTTCATGATTCTGGCCTCCTGGTAGTTTGAATTGCTTTCCTAGTTTCTAGTACAATATCTATTAACTTCGATTAATTCTTCATATTATTACCGAGACGGGTGAGCACGACTGTACTTTTATATTGTTTGTTCTCTAAAATGAAATTCGGGCGAATCGTCCACTAAATAATATTGGAGTGGTCGATTCGCCCACCGATAAAATAACTTCGGGCGAATCGACTCAGAAAAATTAATATTTTTAATAGTGGACAATTCGCCCGATTCGGGCGAGTTAAATTCGGGCGAGTGGTCCAATAACCCGATCATCGTCTTAATCGTCGAGGACAATGACCTCTAAAGGCGTATGATTAATTACAGCCCTAAGCCTCCATTGAAGCACTGAACTTTGATGAAACAGTCCTCTTTGTTCCCACAGCTCGTGGAAGCTCGAATAACTTAATAAAGTACTCTTCAGATTGTGAATGAAAGAATAATGTTACCAATTCGTCACTTCTTCCTTTTTGTGAATGGCAGTAATGATTTTTTCGATTAGAAGCGCAAATATAATCTTGTACTTAATGCGAGCAATATTATAAAGAGGTATTTAAAGAGGTTTTTTTTTGTTTTTGGGGTAAAATCGCTGAAAATAGTGGTCCAAATACAAAATATCTTTCATTGATAGAAATTTAAACATAACTGAGTGCCATAGGCTATTTTACAAGCGTTTAATTAACTTGCAATGTATGTCTGTATGTACCTACATGTGTGTGTTCGGGTCAAATCTTGCAACTGAATTTTAAAGCAGTTATCCTCAACCGATTAAGATGAAATTTTGCATACATGTTTGGTTTGGATAACAATGCACGGTAACAAAGCTTGCCTATGTTATTTTTATTGGCAAAAAACGATCGATAAGAAATTTCTGATGTTTCTTGGGTGCATTAACAATTATTTAAACCCTTATACACATTTATACAGGTAAGTAAGTTTACGAGCATTCATAGAAACTAGCCACTACCAAAAATTTATAATAACTTTGGTAAATTTTGACATCGTGCTAAAATTCGCGAGAATCTATAAACAACGGTCAACGGTACGGAAATTGGAACTAGGAACTCAAAATCTATAAAAGGTAGGTAAGTGCAATTTTTCTGGCCGACTACAATTTTCAGCAGGACTAAGATATAAAAACCAAAGAAAGGTACCATTTTCTTCAGAAAGGCTAATCAAGGCAGGTGTAAGAACATAATTGAAGCAAAAGGTATGTAAGGATCGCAGGTAGCATTCGTTTTGCCTACTTTAGTTTCTGCCTACATCATTGGAAAAAGGCATGAGGTTTATGTATGTCTAATGTGTATGTATGTAAAGATTACCACCACACTACTAAATCAAACGTATCAACGTTATTTTGAGCTCAGTGTACGTAACATAACGCTAACATTACAGATATATAACTTGCTGCGTGAAATTCGGGAACTGAAGCCTCATCTACACAGAGAGGAATCTCGAACATTGTTGGGCAATATTGAATGGTGGTGCCAGAATGCGAGATTCCGTTCGATATCATACGGTGAATAGGAGGATGGTGATAGTGTTACATAGGGTAACGTGACATTGTTTTATACAACAAGTAAAATTTCAAAATTTCAAAACCCGTTTTTTTTTTTCATGCTACATAATTTATTTAGTACATAATAGATACGCTTCGATCGGCAATCTATTGAACACGTAATTATGACACGATATCTTGCGAAAACACCCCGATTCAAACATTAAAACGCCCATAACTTTTGAACGGCTGAACAGATTTTATTCACACATAGCTAGCATAGCACAAACACTTTCGACAAAATCACCTTTAAACAAAAAAAACTAAATTTAAATCGGTTCACCCGTTAGGACGCTATGATGCCACAGACAGACAGATACACAGATACACAGCAACACACGTCAAACTTATAACACCCCTCTTCGGTAAACAATCGATACGTAGTTGTCTGAAAAAGATATAATTAGGAAGGTATAGTATTCAAGGCCCCTTTGCTCATGCTGATCACCGGCGTGGTTTAGTGAAGTAAAAATCCCACACGCATTGGTCTTTTCCCCAAAAGTCCAGGCGCCTTTTGAAGGTTCCCCTCGATATCAAAGATCATAGATAGGCAATCGAGATGTACTCTGTGTTCAAAGGTCTTGAAGATCGCAAAACACACGGTAGTGAGACCACAAACACTACAGATGCCTTGAAGGCAAGATCACAACAAGAGAGGAAGAAACGTTCATCCAGGTAAAGGCGTAAAATCGTACCACACGTCACAGGTGTATATTTCCGCGACGTAAGTCGAGGGCAAGTTTTTTCATGATTTACCAACTACCCTCAATTCGATAATAATAATCGAACAACACAACATGAGTGTTATTAAATACTAGTAACTTCAAATGTCAAATAGTTCAGACGTAAAACTACCACCATATAAATAAAAAATCATGGAACATTAAATTGCCGAGTGAGAACTAAATCTTCTCCCTCCTCGGCTTCCAGCCTAACTGGTCAGTTGAGCACTAGTATTTTCCAAGAAGAGCCTACCTATCCTATCTCCACAACCCAGTAACTGGGTAATATGATAACCCTTGGCAAGACTGCTACCGAATTTTATATTTCTTCTGACTATCATAGCGACTCTTATTACTCTCATGTGCTTTCTGAGGCACGGAGGAGTCTCGATTTGTAATTAATGGTCACCGATCCACGGACCGACCACGGCAAGCGTTGCTTAACCTTGAAGTTCGACCCGCGCGACTGTTATAATTAGCCACAAGCTCCTCAAAATACAACGCTCGCACAAAAAAATAGTACAAACACCCTTTTACACGGAAAACCGTAAATGGATAATGTATATTGCAAAGTACCGAATACAACTTGCACATAAGTTGGATTTGTTCCAAAATGCTCAAAAGTGTTCGCCCGGTGGGCCATTAAAAGTTACCATTTTCGCCCTCAGAACTCGCCCCCACGGACTGTTTAAAACCTATTGTTATTTCAATAGTGGACACATAAATTGGGCATGTTATTGTGAAAATGCTTTATTCTGTTGTATTAATAAATTGATCTGACTATGGAATTGAGCTACAAACACTACACGAAATTGTTACGGATAATTGAAAAATTGCATATTGAAAATTGCTGACTCGCATGTTATTGGACGGACACGACACAGTCATGTCGTGTTACTGTGAGGAAATATAATGTTACTGAATTTCAATATAAGGTAATGTTATTGCATAAGCAACCTGCCTGATCGACGCGATTTGATGTAGGTATATCACACCGATAAGCAGTTTTAATAAGTAAAATTACAAGTATACTAGCTGACCCGGCAAACTTTGTTTTGCCATAAAAACACCTAATATGCATCTACCCTACCTACCCTACCCTACCTACCCTACCCTACCCTACCTACCCTACTTACCCTACCTACCCTACCCTACCTACCCTACCTACCCTACCTACCCTACCCTACCTACCCTACCCTACCTACCCTACCCTACCTACCCTACCCTACCTACCCTACCCTACCTACCCTACCCTACCTACCCTACCCTACCTACCCTACCCTACCCTACCTACCCTACCCTACCTACCCTACCCTACCTACCCTACCCTACCTACCCTACCCTACCTACCCTACCCTACCTACCCTACCCTACCTACCCTACCCTACCTACCCTACCCTACCTACCCTACCCTACCTACCCTACCCTACCTACCCTACCCTACCTACCCTACCCTACCTACCCTACCCTACATACCCTACCCTACCTACCCTACCCTACCTACCCTACCCTACCTACCCTACCCTACCTACCCTACCCTACCTACCCTACCCTACCTACCCTACCCTACCTACCCTACCCTACCTACCCTACCCTACCTACCCTACCCTACCTGGTCGCCACAGAGGTTTGGCGGCGCATGCTCGAGGTCGGGTCGGTGCATGTGGAGTTTCATAGGGTGACGGTCGAGGACCAATCCCCGCTGGTCCAGTGCTCGCTCTGCCTCGGGTATGGGCATAGCCGACGCCTTTGCACGGAGTCCGTGCCAAAGTGCAGCCACTGTGGCGGTCCCCACATGAGGACGGAGTGCGCGGACTGGGCCGCTGGCCTACCTCCAAAGTGCTGCAATTGCGTGCGCGCGAAGACTGACAGCACAGACCATCATGCTTTCAGCTCGGAGTGTGTAGTTAGGAAAAGGTGGGATGCAATAGCCCGATCTGTTATTGCGTATTGCTAAGGGCAACACGGAGACTCCTGCCCAACAAAACGCAAGACCATACCGTGTGGCCCAAGCTAATCTACAACGTAAGGACCTGGCAACGACCGAACTCTTTTTAGAGGCCAGTAAAAGGAAGATCGCGTGGGCGCTTATCCAGGAGCCGTACGTGGGAGGGGCGCGAGGTATGAAGAGCTACCGAGGTTCGCGAATCTACCAGTGCGAGGTTGATGGAAGTGGGAGGGTAAAGGCGGCAATTGCCGTCTTTGACGATGACCTGGATGTCATTCCCTACCCGAAACTTACCACAAACAACATCGTTGTGGTGGGGATCCGGACTAAAGCCTGGGAGATCGCAGTAGTTTCTTACTACTTCGAGCCAGACCAACCCATAGGGCCATACCTGGACCAGTTGACCCGGATCAAATCGGAAATGGCCACCGGTAGATTGCTTATAGGCGGCGACGCTAACGCTAAGAGTCCTTGGTGGGGCAGCATCGTCGAAGACTCCAAGGGCGAGGAAATGTCCGGAACCCTGGAGGACTTAGAGCTTCAGGTGCTGAATACTGGCGACGCTCCCACATTTGACACTGTCCGAGGTGGTCGAGTGTATAATAGCCACGTGGACGTCACGGCATGCTCGCTCGACCTTTTTGACCTGGTGGACGGCTGGCGGGTCGACACAGGAGCAACATCCTCGGACCATAACACAATATTTTTCGAAATTAAAGTTAAAAGGGATAAAGGGGTAAATATCACCAGGACGACCAGGAAATTTAACACAAGAAAGGCGGACTGGGATACATTTAAAGATAAATTAAGGGATATCAAAATTGAAAATAATATAAATTTGAATAGTATAAGGGGAATAAATAGTAAAGTAGATTTAGAAGAATTAATTGTAAATTACAGAGATAGTATTTTAAAAGCATGCGAAGATTCTATTCCCAAAACTAGTATTAAAAGTAAAATCACTTGTCCGTGGTGGTCCGAGGAGCTCACTGTGAAGAAGAAGGAGTTTACCAGACTGAAGAACCGCATCCGCAATGCCGCGCCGGTCCGGCGAGCGATGGTCGTAGACGAGTACCTGAAGGCCAAAGAAGAGTACGAGATGCTAGCGAAGAGGGCCCAATTCGCAAGTTGGAAGGAGTTCTGCCGGAAACAGGATCGGGAAGGGGTCTGGGAGGGAATCTTCAGGGTGATTGGTAGGACCGCCAGAAGACAGGAGGAACTGACCCTACGCAGCGATGGTGTATTCCTCAACCCAAGTGAATCGGCCGCCCTACTCGCAGATACGTTCTACCCCGAAGACAGAGTAGACCAGGACAACGCTGACCATAGGCGAATTAGAGAAGCAGCCAGTCGAGTAAATGAGTGGGTTCATGATGAATATCATGACCCACCATTTACCTCGCTGGAGCTGAAGACCGCCGTGGCAGGTTTCAATCCAAAAAAGGCACCAGGAGGGGATGGACTGACGTCTGATATCTGCAGTCGAGCGATCCACCAGGACCTGGAGGCGTTCCTTGCCCTTTACAATAAGTGCCTTGAATTGGCACACTTCCCGAACATCTGGAAGGAGGCCACAGTCGTGGTCCTCAGAAAGCTGGGCAAGGACGATTACCTAAACCCCAAGGCATACAGACCAATAGGTCTACTGCCGGTTTTGGGGAAGGTCCTGGAGAGGATGGTAGTAGCGCGTTTAAAATGGCAGCTTGTACCGCGGTTTAGTACTCGCCAGTTTGGATTTATGCCCCAGAGAAGCACTGAGGACGCCCTCTATACGCTAGTGAAGCACGTACAGGACAAGTTGAGGCTGAAGAAGCTAATTGTCCTGGTGTCACTGGATATAGAGGGGGCCTTCGATAGTGCTTGGTGGCCAGCCATCAAGGTCAGACTGGCTGAGGAAAAGTGCCCGGTGAATATAAGAAGGCTGCTAGACAGCTACCTCGACAGTCGGAAAGTCAAGGTTCGTTACGCTGGGGAGGAATGCACGTGAGTGACTAGCAAGGGCTGTGTTCAAGGGTCAATAGGTGGTCCCATCCTGTGGAATCTCATTCTAGACCCACTATTGCAGGAATTGGAGCGGCGCGGAATCTTCGCACAGGCGTTCGCCGATGATATCGTCTTGGTTCTGGATGGGGACTCAGCGACTGAAGTTTCAACATCTGCCAATGCAGCCCTCGCCCATGTTCAGAGTTGGGGCGACAAAAACAAGCTGAGGTTCGCACCGCACAAAACCTGTGCGATGGTCGTAACCAACAAGCGCAAGTATGATACCCCAAGGCTGAGCATGGCCGGGGTCGACATTGGTATGGTTAAGAAGATGAAGTTGTTGGGTCTAACCATAGACGAGAAGCTCACCTTCAACGAGCACACCGCGAACGTCTGCAGGAGGGCAGTTAACATTTATAAGCAACTGTCCCGCGCCGCTAAAGTGAGTTGGGGATTGGACGCACAGATCATACACACAATCTACACTGCTATGATTGAGCCCATAATAACGTACGCGGCCGCAGCCTGGGCTCCCGCTACGAAGAAGCTGGGAATACGGAAGAAGCTAGGCTCGGTCCAACGAGGATTCGTCCAGAAGATCTGTAAATCTTACCGTACTGTCTCCCTGAACTCGGCACTGGTACTGTCCGGAATACTACCTCTAGATCTGCGCATACAGGAGGCAGCCGCCCTGTATGAAGCGAGGAGAGGGCCATCCCGGTATGTGCCAGGAGATAGGGAGATCGAGGGTGCGGTAAGGTTTGCAGAGGCTCCTCATCCAGCTACGCAAATGCCCCTGGAGTTCATGTGCCTGGCAGACCAACATTTGCTAGACAGCAACAACGTGCAGGCGGTGCGAATTTTCACCGACGGCAGCAAGATTGAGGGGAAGGTCGGAGCAGCATTATCCATATGGGATAATGAAGGCGAAGTCCGGAAGCTCAAACTTAGCTTAGCCGCGTACTGCACTGTCTACCAGGCGGAACTCCTGGCCATCTGCAAAGCGACGGACGTGATCCTTACGCGGCAAGAGACGAGCTATGGTTTGTACAGCGACTCAATGTCAGCATTGCAGACGCTTGCAAGCCATGGCTCTCTCCATCCCCTGGCGGTTCGTGCGCGCGCAAATTTGGCTCAAGCCCTGGGCCAGAGCAAAGCTGTGTCTTTGTTCTGGATCAAGGCCCGCGCGGGCCTGCCGGGGAATGAGCGAGCGGACGAGTTAGCGAAGGAGGCAGCATTGTCGTTACGGAGGAAGCCGGACTACGACCAGTGTCCAGTTTCATTTATCAAGCGACAGATCCGTTTGGAATCGCTTGATGAATGGAATCGAAGATATGTGTCGGGCGAGACGGCCTCTGTGACGAAAATGTTTCTTCCGGATGCAATAGCGGCTTTCCATATTATAAAACAGGTGCGGCCCACAGGCGTACTCACGCAAGTTTTGACGGGGCACGGCGGGTTCTCTGAATACTTGAATCGCTTCAAGTGTAAGGAGAGCCCCTCGTGCGTCTGCGACCCAGGCGTGGCAGAGACCGTCCAGCACATACTCGTAGATTGCCCGTTATTTATCAGGGAACGCTACCAACTCGAATGTGAGCTGGACAGGACATTGACGAAGGAGAGCCTGCATGGGCTCATGAGTAAGCAACACAGGGAAAAGTTCCTAGAGTACTGTGTAAATGTGGCCTCCACAGTCATTGCACGAAACCGAAGTTGAAGCGGCTCTATGATTCACTAGTATTATGAGAATATTTTGTAAGAAGCATAGAAATAGCACGCACAAAACTGCAATGACAAACGGTGCACTGGGGTAGTACCTAAGAGAAACAGATTGTCTGTGTGGTGAAAAGCACTGTTGTGCTACTTATCCCTAAATAAAGTAAGGCAAATTTATATTTAATTTCCTATCCTCCGTGATAAATTGCTCTCTTGTATTCTGATGTGATAAACTGCACTTTTTGCACATTTTAGAGAAAAACCGCACTTTTTGTAATTATTGCATTTTTGTATTATTTAAACCTACATGTTTTGATCGATAAATAAAGATGCCCATAAATATTTGAGTTTGCACAAAATGGGCACCAGCTTCGTTGGCGGGATTATGTAAGGCAGGAGGGGTTTTTAGTCAGTTGGAGTCTGACACTATCCAGACTGGCTCACTTTAGAGGCACTTTGGGTGTAAGTCCGACCGGATTTCCCCTCCTGCCAATAAAAAAAAAAAAAAAAAAAAAAAAAAAAAAAAAAAAAAAATACCCTACCCTACCTACCCTACCCTACCTACCCTACCCTACCTACCCTACCCTACCTACCCTACCCTACCTACCCTACCCTACCTACCCTACCCTACCTACCCTACCCTACCTACCCTACCCTACCTACCCTACCCTACCTACCCTACACTACCTACCCTACCCTACCTACCCTACCCTACCTACCCTACCCTACCTACCCTACCCTACCTACCCTACCCTACCTACCCTACCCTACCTACCCTACCCTACCTACCCTACCCTACCTACCCTACCCTACCTACCCTACCCTACCTTTTTAAATCTAAACCATTCTCGAATCTCCACGAACACACACAAAAAATTTCATCAAAATCGGTCCAGTCGTTTAGGAGGAGTTCAGTCACATACACACGCACACAAGAAATATATATATTAAGATTAATTTTTTTATTAATTTACTGGGCGCTCGCGCTTGACCACTATCTCACCTGACGGTAAGCGATGATGTGGTCGATAGTGAAGCTCGCTTGCCTATAAGAAACGTATTGACTCTTGACTTAAAGACTCCTAGATTGTAGCTGTCGGGGAACACAGATTCCGGCAACACAACTCCAGAAATTTCACTCCTTAGCTGTACCTACGCATAATAAGACTGTTCCCAAAACATTTAGTGCGTATGGGTGGGCTATCCACCAACATACGGATGGCGCATCGCCGTACGTCTGGTAGTCCGATGATGAATCGGGCTAGCCGGCAGTAGATCATGCAATTCCATCGCACACTCCCCGAAATGGATGACAGACATATACACAATGCAATGCAATTCGAACGCATCTGAAAATTATATTTGCAAAAGTTAAAGAGCTTTCAGAAGGAATTCTTGCGTGATTCTTACATTAGACTGCCTTGTTGCTCTAGTAGTCACAATCGCTACTGTTGACCACGAGGTTCTGGATTCGATGCCCGGGTCGGGCAAAGTGTTATGGGGTTTTTCCATATGGAATTGCTCAATAGCAGCCCTGAGTCGGTAATTGTGCGACTATGTCTAAAGGGTGGCCAAAAAGTAGTGGATCAAACGGAACTAGGGGTTAGATGGGGTAATCTTAAGGTTAATGGTTGACCTTAAGGACCTCCCGTAGAACACTTTTTTGCAGCTGATGGCCCCATCTAAGCCCTAGTTGCGTTTGATCCATGTCCATTTGGCCACCCTGTATATTGTACAAACGATCCAGTTGGGTAGGGCCAACTTCGAGAAAGAGGTCAACCGTCGACCACCAACTCGGCTGGGCAGTCTTCGGGAAATCGGTATCTTCTCGTCCAACTTACCACAGTGTCTCAAGACAAAAGTCTATGACCAGTGTGTGTTGCCAGTGATCACCTATGGGACCGAGACGTGGTCGCTCACAATGGGCCTTATCAGAAAGCTTAAAGTCACCCAAAGGGCAATGGAGAGGGCTATGCTCGGAATTTCCTTGCGTGATCACGTCAGAAATGATGATATCCGCAGGAGAACCAAAGTTACCGACATAGCCCGAAGAATTGCCAAACTTAAGTGGCAGTGGGCAGGGCACATTGCTCGCAGAACGGATGGCCGTTGGGGCCGAAAAGTTCTGGAATGGCGACCGCGAACCGGAAGACGATATGTTGGAAGGCCTCCCACTAGGTGGACCGATGACCTGGTTAAGGTTGCGGGAAGGCGCTGGATGCGAGACGCACGGGATCGGTCAATGTGGCGACGCCTGGGGGAGGCCTATGTCCAGCAGTGGACGTCTTTCGGCTGAAATGATGATGATGATGACAAAGTATACATACAGATACAGCTCTGGTACAAATTGATGCTGATAATCAGAAACCAAAATAAATGAAATGAGATGATGCATGCATGATATTTATCTTTATTAAAATTTAATGCTTTTTATAAAAATGAATATAAAGCAGTGTATTAGCCTGATGTGCTATACATCAGACTAATACACTGCGATGCTTTTAGTTAAAATAACTTTTCAATGAAAAGCGTTGAATTTTTTTCAGTCATTGTAATAATATTTCACACTAAATAGAGTAGGGTTATAACCGAATAATGGCATTATATACTGTGCACCCCTTTTCATCATAAATTATAATTGAAAAGTTTCACACGTCGCGCCGACAGAGAACTTTTATAATATTTTTTTTAAGGGTCTCTAAAGTTATTTAAAAAGGGGGATAAATATAATGACCACCTAAAATTACTTTGTGACCATAACCTCTATTACCTAAAATTGTACTATGAAACCCAAATTTAGTAAATTGATCACCAAATTTAGTAAATTGATCACCAAATTTTAATAGCAAATTATTGCGCTATTTAATGTTGTAAAATAGGTTAGGTTAGGTTAGAACTGTGACCAACCGCGCGCGAGCCGAGCGAGCAAAGCGAGCGGTGCCGCGGCAGCGGCCGGCGAGCGCTACTTCCAAGTTGCTCCCAGAAATTTTATAATCTTTTTGGTCATTGGTTTAATTTTGGTGATCATTTACTACTTTTGGTGATCATTTACTACTTTTGGGTTAACAATGATTTATTTGGAGTCATTTTGCCTAAACAGGATAGCGAGATGTTAAAACTTTGGTTATAATTTTACAATAAGATGCGGGTTTAATTTTGGTGATCATTTACTATTTTTGTCTGTTATATGTTACTATATCTGGTGGTAAGTTAAACATAAGCCTTTAAAAAGGCACCATCTTTAGCTCAGACGATAAAAAATGTGTTTTTTCATTGCTTTTTAGAAAACGTGAAGGAACTTTGGTAAATTTGTCAATGCCAATGTTAAGTGACTTTTGTCACATCGTCTGGACACAACCAGATACTCTGGAAAAACTGGTTATAGAGGAAAAAGATCACGTGGACGCTCACCTACTTACTGGTCAAATCATAGTGATAAAAGGACTCACGGCGACCACTACCCTGAGAAGAATTGAAGACAGAGTGGCTTGGCTTGGCAGCAGTTCTTCAATGACTCCGCCAAAGCTGTGACCACTGCCCTAAGAAGAACCAAAGACAGAATGGCTTGGATTGGCAGCAGCTCGTCAATAACTCCGTCAAAGCTGTGACCACTGCCCTGAGAAGAACCGAAGACAGATTGGCTTGGTTTAGCAACAGCTCGTCAATGACTCCGTCAAAGCTGTGACCACTGATCTAAGAAGAACCGAAGATAGAGTGGCTTGGCTTGGCAGCAGTTCTTCAATGACTCCGTCAAAGCTGTGACCAAGAACTTAAGAAAAACCGAAAACAGAGTGGTTTAGCATGGCAGCAGCTCGTCAAAGACGCCGTCAAAGCTGAGACCACAGACCTAAGAAGAACCGAAGACAGAGTGGCTTGGTTTGGTAGCAGCTCGTTAATGACTCCGTCAAAGCTGTGACTACTGCCCTGAGAAGAACCGAAGACAGATTGGCTTGGTTTTGCAGTAGCTCGTCAATGACTCCGTCAAAGCTGTGACCACTGCCTTAAGAAGAACCGAAGACAGTGGCTTGGCTTGGCAGCAGCAAATTGGGCATAACCTTCAGCAATGAAGACAACGAATAAGAAGAGCTATCGTCATTACCCTTTCGTGTGTTTCAGACTTTCGTGCTGAAATCAGATTGTCTTATTTAGTTGTATAAACAAAATCAAGCGAAAGATGAAGCTAGCTATAGTCGTGACAATCTAAGAAGTCGGATTCGACAGCTATAAAAATTACTAAACTTGATGCTTACGAATGATAGTCTTTGTTATTGTGTATGGGTAACATAGTAATTAATAAGGATTATGAATTTGTTTTTATCAATTTCTTACGTACAAATTTATCGCGGGATGTAAAATGAGAAACGTCATCGGAATTCTTAGATTGTCAGGTTTATAATATACCCTCAAACCCAGGCCTTCACAGTTAGATCCCCACCACGAACCACTAAACAATAAGCCAGCAATACACCACATATCACTTACCCTAACAGCCTACAACAAAGACTTAATACAGTTATAATTAATTACAGTATAATGAACATGTCAACTCATTACCAGAGCTTAATAGCACAACAACGGAGGGATGGAGGGGTTTATCTAAATAATGCGAGGGAAGCCCTCCCTTTGTGAGGGGAAGGGATTAAGGCGGCAAGCGGCATACACGCGTGGAGATAGACGGTATTGATGTTACTGACCTAATTTGAATTTTAAGAAGTATTCTTGTTCGTGATGTTTTTTCTGTAGCTCGTGGCTTAATATTAACTCCCTTAAGGCCCGCATGAGTAGACCTTGGTTAAGCAATGTTTGCCGAGGTCGGTCCGTGCATGGGTGGCCATCTTTACAAAATGAGGTTCCTCTGTGCCTCGGAAAATACGTTAATCTATTAGTCCCAGCTTGCATTTGAAGATCTTTGACAGTCGTTATAGATATTATTATTTTCTAATACATTTCGTTGCGGGAGCCAAGACAGTTAAATTCATTTTCCGGGACTTCGTCGAGCGTCATTGCCTCGGCGCTTTCTGGTGGTCGCCACTGTTGATTCTGGTTTTCAGGAGTTGGGAATAGTGCGGTGAGATTGTAGCAAAAAAAAGTCCTTATGGATAGACAGAAGCCATTCCTGGCTTTCCATCCTGATTTCCAATGGCTGATTTCTGACTGACATCAGTCTTGCCAGGAGGTATCGTGTTACCCAGTAACTGGGTTGTGGAGGTCAGATAGGCAGTCGCTACATGTAAAATACTGGAATTCCGCCACATCCGATTAAACTGGAAGCCGACTGGAAGAGATGGTAAAAAAAAGATTTAACAAAAAAATATATTACTTCTAAAACAAAACACTACAAAGTGAAAAATTACTTTCTTTTCGGATGTCGGTGTCTGTATAACACCGACTTCCGAAAAGAAAGTTATTTTACACTTTGTAGTGTAGTTTTGAAAGTCAGATCTTTTTTTTTCTCTTTTTTGTTTTAGTACCTTATATTACTGATAACTTAAAAACTACTCGTCAGGTCTTGATCAAATTTAAATGGAAGCACATGTGAAGCACCAGCTTTCAAATAAAAGTTAATCAAAATTAGCGAAATAATCGCTAAACAAACATACAAAAACATACAGACGGATTAAGAACTTCCTCCTTTTTGAAGCCGGTTGAAAGGCAGATTGATACTTGTATGTGCTGTTCCTTGTAAAGGTGACACAACTAGTTAGAACGTGTATCAAAAACCGGCCAAGATTCGCACACGAAGGGTTCCGTACCATTATCGCAAAACACTGCAAAAAAAATCACGTTTGTTGTATGGGGGCCCCCCTTAATTTATTTTATTTTAATTTAATAATTATTATTTTTTGAAGAGAATATACAACAAAATATTCTGTAAATATTTGAAGCGTCTGCCTGTTGCCGTTATTAATATCGAGCAAAAAACGGCAAAAATATCACGTTTGTTGTATGGGAGCCCCCCTTAAATATTAATTTTATACTGTTTTTAGTATTTGTTGTTATAGCGGCAACAGGAATACATCATCTGTGAAAATTTCAACTGTCTAACTATCACGGTTCATTAGATACAGCCTGGTGACAGACAGACAGACGGACAGCGAAGTCTCAGTAATAGGGTCCCGTTTTTACCCTTTGGGTACGGAACCCTAAAAAGCATGTTTGCAAATATCGGTAGCAAGGTAGTCGGCACCGCAACGAACATATATCATAGCACTGGTGTCACTGCTAGTAAGCTCGTTCCTCATACTTCTAGCCTTTTCTCAACTATGTTGGGGTCAGCTGACATTTTAACTGGATGCAGCAAACACCAGTGGTTTAGTTGGGGCAACTGCCTCTCTGATCTCCACATCATCATTATCAGCCTTTTTTTTAGGTTCTCACTGCTGGGACACAGGTCTCCTCTCTGTGAAAGAGGAAATGGGTAAGGCCCATTCACCTCGCAGACCAAGGGCGGCTGGGTGGATGTCACATGTCTTCGATTTTTTTGATTCTAGGACATGCCGGTTTCCTACGATGTTTTCATTCACAGTTTTTAGAGCGGTGGTGAAGAAATAATTTACACAAAGTAAAGTGCCTGCCTGGGTTCGAAGTCGTAAGTCGGGGTCGTTACCACTGGGCCACCACTGCTCTGATCTCCACAAGACAACCAAAACATATAAGTATAGTACAAATATACCTACTCGTAACATCACGCCTGTATTCCCCGAAGGGTGAGGCAGAGGTTCACCTGTAGTGCATTCGTTCGATTAGTGTAGAGCTTATTGCCATCAACCGGGCACAAATTCACCGTCTGGGCTACTACTAAAAAAATCGATATAGAAAAAGCGGATCGTGAACTACTTAAAAATCAATAAATAATTGTGTCTAAAACTTGCAGCAAACCCAGTTGACAGTGTGAACATTTTTGCAGCATGAGTCACATAACGACCGTTTGATGTTTGAAAATTTATTGAAATAAGAATAGACACACTATTTCATTACCAGAAGTATTGTTCAGTTGGCGAAGTGCGAGAACTGCCGACATCAGAAATCGTATGAACGAAGTGCCGCGGGTTCGATTCCACCATCGTACGCTCTTTTTGTACAACATTACTTTTTCAAAAATATTTGATTAGGCACAAGTTCGATCCTGACTTAAATACTTATATTTTGATTTTCATATTATTTTAATATTAGTATTATTTACTTATTTTACTATCAACAATGGCGAGTGGAGACACTAGTAATATAACAATGAGAAAAATAAGGAAAACGAACTCTCATAATAATGTGTCAATTATGAACACTTCAGACTCGTCACTCTTTGAGACCACGGTGCAAAGTCTGCCTGACCAATGCGAAACTTTAGAAGTACGTGATTTACAAGATAAATTATTATCTGTGGAGGAGGAATTACTGATTGCAAATAATGAAATAGAGAATCTAAACACAGAAAATACAAAATTAAAATGGGAATTGGAAAAGAGTTCTAAAATCATAGAATTATATAAAAAGGTCGGATATAGGGAGTCTTCTTCCACCCCACCAACTACAATGCGGAAGAATAATAAAAAGAAAGACCAGAATGAGACTAACACCCCGTCTAAGAAAAATAATGATCAACATATTATTATCCCTGACAAGCCTATAAATGTAGAACAACCGAAGCAAGATAAAGGTTTTAAAAGAAATTCTACAAGTATCCAGGATTTTTCTGAAAAAGATACCAATCCAAGTGTGTGCAAGGAAAGCCAGCTGCCAGTCGCCAGCTTTGCCCACAAGAATAAACTATGCATACTGAGCACGAATAATACTAATAAAATACTATCCATAGCGCAAAATACCTTTGCAAACAAATTTGACTGTTGCCACTATATAACACGTCAAGGGAAAATTGAACAACTCTTGAACGGTTTAAAAGAAAAACTTATGAAATTCACAATGAATGATTTTTGTGTAATTCTTTTAGGTGATGAAGACTTCAAAAATACTAATAATTATTTTGAAATTATATTCCGCTTAAGAGAAGTTATTCAAAACATAAATAATACGAATGTGATCATATGTTTACCGACGTATAAATATGGATACTATGCTAATTTATTTAACAGTAGAACAGAAACTTTCAATAACCTCTTGTATCTAGATGTATTGACATATGAACATTTATATCTGTTGGACAGTAATAAAAATCTTTCCTATGACTACAAAATGTATAATAAACGAACTGGCTTAGTAAGTAACCATGGAATGTATATAATATTTAAGGACATAGATAGTTTAATAATTGACATACAATATAATAATAGTCTAAGTGATACAATTGACATAACCATTGATAATAATCTGACAAATAAGGACACTTTTTTTCGTGACTAAATATTTATGTGTACTACATCAGAACATTGCCGGTCTCGTTAGTAAATCTGATGCTCTCTCAGTATGTTTATGTGAACTTTCAGAACGAGATGTCGATGTAGATGTAATATGCATTTCAGAGCATTTTATAATGGCTGGCTGTGAGAATCAGCTACACCTACCTAATTATAGTTTAGCTGCTTGTTATAGTAGACAGACAAGTAAGCGAGGCGGTGCATGTATACTTGTTAAGCATGGTATTCAATGGAAAGGATTGACCGATGTAGCAAACATGTCCTCGCAAAGTGTAATCGAGTGCTGTGCAGTTAAATTGACGGACTATAACATTATAATTGTGTGTATTTATAGAGTACCTAACTCAAATAATATCAATGAGTTTTTTGATAAACTGGAAACTGTTTTAAAATATTTATCCAAACAACGATGTAAGAATATAGTTTTGGCTGGTGATTACAACATTGACATTTTGAAGAGAAGTAAACTGTCAGCCGAATTCGAGTGTATTCTTTTAAATTTTAATTTACAACTTGCTTTGAGACAACCTACTCGGGCTGCGAGCCAAACATGCATAGATAATTTTGCTCATGATTTTAACAAGCGTCGTTGTACATCACAAGTATTGGAGTTCGCGCTATCCGATCACACAGCACAACTGTTAAAGTGCCCCGTTATAAAAAAGGATATTCTTAAGTATTATCGCAAAAGTACACGAGACTACAGTCAGGTAAATATAGAAAAATTCAAGACTTGTTTAAGTAGTCTATCCTTCTCAGATGTATACGAGATGGACGATCCTAATGCAGCCTACAACTGTTTTATTGAAACGTTCCAATTATTGTACGAATTATGTTTCCCCAGCAAAATGATTACCATTAAGACTACTAAAAATCCTACTTGGGTATCACGTGGGATAAAGTTGTGTAGTAAGAATAAACGGAAGCTTCTATGGCAATATAGGTTAAAACCAAATCAATCTAATAGAGATAAATTCAAAACATATTCAAAGCTACTCAAAAGAATTATGAATCTAACACAGAAAGCACAAAACAATTACAATATTGAAACCTCTAATAACAAGTCTAAGACTACGTGGCAAATAATTAATAAGAGTAAATACAATGCCCCGAAAAACTCAATTTCTTGCATCAAATTCGAAAATAAAAACATCACAAACCCAAAGGACATTGCCAATACATTTAATAATTATTTTATAGATAAAATACAACCAACAATTACCGCAGGTACAAACTCAACGTCATTAATTCTTAGCAGAGCACAATCTATGTTTATGGCTCCGTCTACGCCCTATGACATACTAAATATTATTATGAAACTCAAAAACACAAACAGCGTTGGCTACGATGGTATTGCCACAAAAATATTGAAAGCAGTTGCATTTGAAATAAGTACTCATTTGTGTTTCATTATTAATCTTTCCATAAGTGCTGGTGTATTTCCTGATGCATTAAAGAAATCTATAGTGAAACCGCTCTATAAGAAAGATAATCACGAATTAATGATAAATTACAGACCGATCGCGCTTATACCAGTTATGTCTAAGGTGTTCGAAAAATACATATATGGTGAAATGAATTTAGAAAAATATAATATATTAAGTGACGAACAAAAGGGATTTCGAAAAAATAAAAGTATAAATTTGGCTATTTATGAGTTTTTAAATAATGTCATGCTAAATGTAGATAAGAGAACACCAGTCTGTGCCATATTCTGCGACATGACACAGGCCTTTGACTGCGTCCATTATAATTCCCTGGCAGAGAAACTTGAAGCCTATGGTGTTAGAGGCAACGTTTTAAAATTGATTAAATCCTATCTTCATAACCGTAAACAAGTTACAGAGATCAGTAAAATAAATACAAAAATTAAACGTGAAGAAACTTCAAGATCAGAAGAACGCGAGGTTATATACGGAGTACCTCAAGGCAGTGTATTGGGGCCTCCGTTGTTCACTTTGTATATAAATGACTTGCCTAAAATAACTGAACATCCGATGACACTTTTTGCTGACGATTGCACTTTGACAATAGCTTGTAATGACATAAACACATATGAACTTGACATTAATAATGCACTAATATCTATTATAAATTGGTTAAATGATAATAATTTAATAATTAATCTAAAAAAGACTAACGTAATGCACTTTAGACAACGTACACCAACAATCAACAATTTGAATATTCAATTTAATAATATAAATATCAATGAAGCTGACACAACAAAATTTCTGGGACTATTAATAGATTCCAAATTGAATTGGAAACCTCAAATAGAGGCACTTAGTAAAAAAATGAGTAGTGCATCCTACGCTCTGAAACAGCTTGCTGTGGTTCTCAACACAGATGCACTAATTACTGCTTACTATGGATTAGCCGAATCAATTCTTAGATATGGAGTCATCTTTTGGGGGAATAGCACGGACAATGAAATAGCGTTTCGGGCACAGAAAAGGTGCATTAGATCGATGTTTAGACTGCAAACAACGGACAGCTGTAAATCTTATTTTATAGAACGTAAAATATTGACATTGCCCTCATTATATATCCTAGAAACAGTAATGTTCATTAAATTAAATTCCCATTTATTTCAGCGTTTGTCTGATGTTTTCCCTAGGAATAGACGTGATAATTTCAAACTTTGTGTTCACGGCGCTAAAACTACTCTTATGCGTAAGAGCATCTTTTGCATGGCTCCGACCATTTTTAATAAATTGCCCAAATCATGGAAAACATTAAATATATCTGCCCTTAAAAGTAGATTAAAGAGTTTTCTAACTGAAAGAGCATATTATACAGTATAGCAGAGTTTATGAAAGAGGATAATTTTCTTCGTTTTTGAGATGACACACATACATTTGATGTTTACAACATGTATTATTTTTTTTGTTTTTTGACATGTTGTTGTATTTTTTATTTGAATTAATTGAATTTTTTTAATGACAGTATTATTCATATTTTTATTGACCAATTTATTTAATGATTACTTACTTTGACATTGAATTGTATCTAAAAAATATGCTTATTGAATTGTAATTATTATACTTACCTAATCTTTGATGTATAATGATATAAAATGTAATTTTGATGAATATTATCACGGTTTATGCACCATCTCTTCCTACCAATTTGTACGCCACGATATGTGGCTGAACATGTTAGAACTTTTCTGTATCCCATTACTATCCTGCATGCAATGTATCATGTACACCATGTTTAAACAAATAAAATTTACTTACTTACTTACTTACTAAAAACCCAATAACACTTCATCATATCAGCCACCACTGCTGGATATAGGCCTCCCCCAAGCGTCGCCACATTGACCGGTCCCGTGCTTCTCGAAACCAGCGGATCCCCGCAACCTTCACCAGGTCATCGGTCCACCTAGTAGGAGGCCTTCCAACGCAACGTCTTCCGGATTGCGGTCGCAGAACTTTTCTTCCCCATCGGCCATCCATTCTGCAAGCAATGTGCCCTGCCCACTGCCACTTAAGTTTAGCAATTCTTCGGGCTATGTCGGCAACCCTGGTTCTCTTGCGGATCTCTACATTTCTGATTCGACCACGCAAGGGAACTTCGAGCATAGCCACAACACTTACTTATACTTTCTATAGGTACTTGAAAAGTTCATATCATATCTATGCCTTCCTCTTTAATATAGCTACTAAAAAGTCTCTCACAACGCGTTAATAAAGTAATTATTCTATGAAGTATCTCCAGCTAAAAACTTCATACTTCAAGTCTAAATCTAAGTGATTGTGAAGTCTTAACGCAGACTCGCTTCCTGGAACTTGGCGATAATTTTATGACCGTCTTAAAGTTATAAAAGTAACATACTCCCAGCTGTAAGTACGTGTTTTCGGTGGTAATACGGTAAGTGATACGGGATTTTAAACACCGCTTGACTGTCTCGTCGGTCTAGGATTTACAAGTGCAACTAGGTATTATATTATTTAGAATTTGAAGGTTTGTCCAGTCAATGATTTCCGAAAGGAATTATTTGTACTAAGACTTGATTGGTAACGAGTCTATTGACATCAACTGAACCGAAGTCTGTGTTTCCTGATATCTAAAACCTGGGGATCTTTAAGTCAAGAGTAAACAGCTTACTTTCTAGACAAGTGTGCTTTAATCAAGTGCGATAGTGATCAAACGCGATCCTATAAAAAACCGCGTCCTGATATCTAACAGCATACGAAAACATCCATTCAGTCAATGCTCCGTAAGCACCATACTCGTCCGTCCTCAGGGCCAACAGGCAGAATTAAATACACGGTTTTTCCTCAGGAGTCGCATAGGACTTCGTTTGCCAGGAGACAATATTATGTCACAAGCATGAAACTTTACAACCAGCTTAATAAAGTGCTAAATATTTATCCCGATACTAGATATCAGTTCAAATCTAAGTTACAGGCATATCTTCTAAAACTAACTTATCGCAATACTGAGGATCTTCTTCTGGGAAATTTTAGTTATATAAATAAATAGTGCAGCCTTTTTATAAAAGTTAAATTATGATAATTATTATACTATCGCATAAGCTCGCACACTCACTCATACTTACACTCACAGTCACACACACACCCTGACTTCTAAACTAGGTCTATGATACAGGTACATAAACCTAGTTTAGAAGTCAGGGTTTTTTACTCTGGAACAACTAGCTTAAGTAATTTTTAGATCAAAATAATGTAATGCATTTATGGAGAAATAAAAGATTATTATATATTATTATCCCTATTTTCTTTTAATTTTGTTCTTGAATGCTATTAAACACATTTTTTGAATAACAAGTGGTTATTCAAAAAATGTGTTTAATATTATCCTGCTAATATTTTAAATATGAAAGTCTGTATGTTTGGATTATTGACAAGCAATTAAGCCTCAATGTCTAAAAGGATTAAAACACAGACGCGTGTAAACCTAAACCTAAATCTAGGACATATGATACTTCTTATTTGGTAATACGTTCTCGCTAATTTTACGCGGGCAAAATCGCTAACAATCCTAGTAACGGTATAAATAATAGCTAACCAACTATTAATTTCGTTATCCATACAATAAGTGCCTCATATACCTATTCTCTTGGTTCCCTTTACTGGCAGGAAAGAAATATAATAAGTTGCCTATTTCCGGATCCCCTTCCGCGGTAATGACGTCAGACACCGTTAATGACCTCACGACTGAGTACTCTTAATGCTGCGTCATAGTTCCCACTAAGTGTACAGAAAAATATTGCAACAACATAACACTTTTCAGTACATTTTTGTTCACATATTTTGTGTTTTGTTTTAACACCCGACGGAAAAAGAGGGGTGTTATAAGTTTGACGTGTGTATCTATGTGTTTGTGTTTCTAACTGTGGCATAATATAATCCTAAATGGATGAACCGATTTTGATTTTTTGTTTGAATGGTGACTTTATCGAGAGTTTGCTATCATCATCATCATTTCAGCCGAAAGACTTCCACTGCTGGACATAGGCCTCCCCCACGCGTCACCACATTGACCGATCCCGTGCGTTTCGCATCCAGCGCATTCCCGCAACCTTAACCAGTTGTTAGCTATGTTTGATGTAAATCAATTCAGCCGTTCAAAAGTTATGCGCATTTTACTATATGAATATCGAAAGATATCGTGTTATAATAACCGGTTTCGATGGATTGTCGATCGATGCGTGTTGACTACTAGATAAATTATGTAGATTAAAGAGATATTTGTGTCGCGGGATTTTACATTTTTTTATTATACTTGTTTGAGAGTTAATTCTTGCATCGTGTCTTTGATTGACACCTAATGCCTGAAAAATATGGTTTTAAAAAACCGGCCAAGTGCGAGTCGGACTCACGCACGAAGGGTTCCGTACCATTATCGCAAAAATAATAAAAAAATCAAAAAACCCGACTGCTTGAAAAGCTAAAAAAAAGGAAAACTAAAAAGACGTAAACAAGAAGAAAATCATGCTGTGCAGTCGGAGGATACATCTGGTTTTGGTCCGCCAGCTCGCGAATATGTATCCTCCAACTGCACAGCATGATTTTCTTCTTGTTTACGTCTTTTTAGTTTGCTTTTCAAGCAGTCGGGTTTTTTGATTTTTAATTATTTTTTTTTAGTATTTGTTGTTATAGCGGCAATAGAAATACATCAACTCTGAAAATTTCAACTGTTTAGCTATCACGGTTCATGAGATACAGCCTGGTGACAGACAGACGGACCGCGAAGTCTTAGTAATAGGGTCCCGTATTTACCCTTTGGGTACGGAACCCTAAAAATCATATGTTATGATATGATAGTCAATCCAACGACCTACTTCTCGCGCAGTACCGGTTCTCGTTTGATCTGAATGCATTTGCCGTTCAATCGTGAAGCACGGAGCCGACTCAAAGGATTTGGTTTGTGAAACCCGCGCCAACGATCAGGTAATGCTGTACAACATATACCTAAGTATCTCTCTTGCTATTTTCCGCAGCGGTTTCAAGTAAATGTGGCCTATGTCACTCGGGCCATAATAACTTACTGATTGAAACCTCACTTATCAAGATCGGCTAATATTCGTAGTTTCGGTAGTACGGTGGAATAAACATAAATACAAACATACAAATGATCTCTCTTCTTATTATATTCCTTATTTCTTTTATTAATGAATGATTATATGATGATATGTGTTTCGACCTGCAGAATTCAGCCACGTCAGCAGCTTTAGGATGAGCATCGTGAAGGTCCTGGCAATCTATAAACCGGCTGTGAAGCCAGTTGGGCCGCTGCAGGCATAAGTGCACAAACAACAGAGCCAGATGACGATGATGATGATGTCTGTGAAGTCCGATGAGGTACTCCAATGAGCCACAATGCCATTGCGGTGCGTGACATACGTCCCAAACGACCTCTTATCGTGCTCTCTGTGAGACAAGTAAAATTTTAAAAAGCCCCGACACATTTTTATTTCATGTTACATAATGTATTTATTAGTAGACACGCTTCGATCGACAATCTATTGAATACGTACTTATGACACGATATCTTGCGAAAACCGCCCAATTCAAACACTAAAACGCCCATAAATTTTGAACGGCTGAACCGATTTTCATCAAACATAGCTAAGAACACTCTCGATATAGTTACCATTCAAACGAAGAAAATGATATCAAAATCCGTACATCCTTTTAGGAGCCATGATACCACAGACAGATACACACATGTTAATTCCGTCCGGGGTTAAAAACACCTGCACCCTGAACATACATGATACATAGACTGCTAAAATCATTACATTTCCTTTTGGCTTATGCATAGTCGGGTAAAAAGAAACACTTAAATATATTTTTGTATGGGATACCAACCTAGTTATATCTATACTTCTATAATTATATTTAATATTATAAAGAGGAAAGATTTGTATTTTTGTACGTAACGAATAAACTTAAATACTACTGGAACAATTTCAAAAATTCTTTCACCGTTGGGGCACTATTCCCGGGTGACATAGGCTACTTTTTATCCCTGTATTCCTACGGCACCAGGAACTACGCGGATTAAACCGCGAGGCGTCCGCTAGTAGACTATAGATATTACGCTAATTCATTATGATCGACTTAGTAGTTTAGGCGATACTATTGAACAAACGTAAATAATAATAAAATAATAAAAATGTTTATTTTATCTCCACAAATTACATCAAGTACATACATTATACAGCTGACATATTTTTTTTTACAAGTTTGTAATTTGTGTGATATCTGGAGTCTAAACTAAGCCGAGGCCTGTACTATAGATCTCCAGGCCCCCCATTTCATAACATATTATAGATTGTCAACATGTGAGATGCGAACATGAGTGTACTAAATGAGTAAGCGGGAGCGGGTAAAATACAAATATGCATGATACAAAGACTGCCAAAATTTCTCCCATTTGGCTTAGCCATATAGTCGGGTAAAAAGAAACACTTAAATATCTATTTTTAAGGAACACAAACCTAGCTCTACTGTTACTTTATGGCAACACAGCATATGTCGTACTGCGAGTGGTGACGGACTGGTTTTGAATACAAATGATGGAGCGCTTCCGAGCTTTGTTTTGTAGAGAATAAATAAAGATGTTGAGAAGATTTTGTGTTTAGATGGTTGCGTTGATGGCGACTGAATAAAATAATATGAAGTTTATTAAGACTTAGTTACGTCGTAGATTTTTTGTTAAGGCGTATATATTACCCGATGTTGACGCGGTACTGGTCGTGCACCCGCTCGGTGCCAGATTATCAATATTGGACCTCCTTTTGGACAGTTTTGTTAGCAAAATGTTTTTTGATTCTAACCATAAATTTTTCTGTGTAAAAATATTAAATACCTGGGGCATTTTTTTGCCGCCGACCTCAGGGACGATGTGGACATTGAGAGGGAGCGTAGGGCTCTAGCGGTCTGGATATGTTGTCCCGTACATTTGCACGGTGGAGGGACCTAGTAAAAGTAAAAAATTTCAAGACTTATTGCCAAAGTCTATACACGGGCAATCTATGGGTCAAATAGATCGCTGGATGGCCTGCGCGTCCAATATAACAATGCTTTCAGGATGTTGTTGGGACTGCCCCGTTACTGTAGCGCGTCGAAAATGTTTGCTCAAGCTAGCACAGACGGTTTCTACGCGATTATACGAAAAAAATCAGAGTCGCTACTGAGGAGAGTGAGGGAAAGTCAAAACGGCATCCGGAAAACTGTAGCTGAGAGCTTCGGCTCTCCGATTGTGCAGCAGTTTGTGCGGAGATTGATTTTTACTAACACTAGTTAATAAGTTTTTCTATGTTACTAAGACTCTATGGATTTTTTAAGACCCACAATACCACTCGCGGATCGCGAACGTAATTTCGAGTAACGATGGGTTGATTATATAGCGTATTAATCGTAGCGTATATAGCGTAATAAAAAAATACGAGTTTTTAAATGTATTTTGAAACTTTACAGATCATAAATTATATTGTCGTTGCAGAAATCTCTTAAATATTTTTTTTCAATTTATTATAAGCAATTGAAAATCGATAAAATTTTAAAAAGAACCACCTGTCTACAAACGGGCCATGATTGGTCGCCATGTTGGTGACGTCATAACGTTTAAGGAATTTCACGATAATACAGTGTCAACTGCACGTGAATTGACTAAATATATCCGAAAATGAGTGCAAAAATATTATTAAACAACAAATTTTATTCAGTCATTTAGTGATAAAGGATTCATAAAGGCTAATGTCGATAATATACCCACCTGATGGACGATTTGGAAGTTTTGAGCATAAATAAAGTAGTCGTAATGATTATTACGTGTTAGTGGACCCGTGTTAGTTATTGTTGTTTACCAGGTACATGTAGAAACATAATTGTTATAACTTAATCGTTTTTACATATGGGTAGGTGATATTGGTGTAAAATAAAAAGTAAACAAACACGATTGGCGCGAAACTTCGACTTTGGATATCAAAAAAAATCATTAGATACCACTAAATATGATACACATAAACATAACATTTTCGTTAATTCACATTATTTACATATCCCTTAATAACATTAAACACTAATATCTATATTACATATTTACAAACACTAATAAATTTGTAGAACAGAAACGTGAAAATACATTGAGGTAATACTTGGTAGATTTTCCTTACACTAATTCGTCAGTAAATATCTCTTAAATGCGTCGACCGATTTTCATAATTCAAACAGAAATATAAGTTTTACGCCTATATCTGTCATTTAAGAATAAAATAATGAATATATCTCCATAACCAAAAAATCATGGTTTCAAGTTTCGTAATTATACAACAATGTCAACTTTGCTCGGAAGTTCCCTTAAAAATTTACTTTTCTCAGTCTTTAATGATCCAAGTAAGTATTTAATACGGATCTAATTCTAAATTTAAACAAGATAACAACATAATTAACACATTATAATTGGAATCTAGGTAGACATAGAACATCTCAAATTTAGTACAGATTGCTAGCTAGATACTTACTTGGCTATTGCGCGAAACACATAAAATGGGGATCTTTTTGTAGTGTTTGTAAATAATGACTCGAAGCAAGCACGATAACTTTTATATGCATTTTTATATTGCAGCAATCCCGAGACATTCTGAGATCCCGCTGTTTATTAAAGAGTTCTGTTGTATATCTCCGAAGTTCTCAATCAGATCTTCACCAAATTTAAATGGAGAACCACCGGTTTCGCCGTCCAAAATCGGTTCATCTAATAAAAAGTTTTCACACACATGACACACATGATCGTGATCACGAAAAACTGCACGGTCTCTGAGGTATAGGCCACGCGAGCGCGAGCAAAGCTAATAAGATCCTAAAGTTTATTCACAAAAAAGTTATTAAAACAAACCGTAAACATCGTCATAAACTCAAAATGAATTCACACAAAATAACGAAGGTCAAAAGTTATATAACAGACTCCAGTTACTAGAGTTTGTTGAAAACATCGCCAAACTCGAGCTCTCAGGATTCAAAAGACGAAGAAACAAAGTAATAAAATATCCAACTTCTACTAATAAAAACTTGAGACTTTAGACGAACATAATTTCGATCACGTTCGTCCATAAAAATCCTACCCTTTACCTACCTACACTGCAAAGGCTAAGGATTGAAGATAAAATTTTATCGGGCCAACAGTTTAACGGTGCTCGTAAAATACAGCACTTATTTTTACAAGCTAGTTTTATTAGACTTTTACCAAATAGAATATTTTACAGATCATCAAAATGTTGCTTCTTCCTGTCATATCTAATAATGATTTAGCACTTACTTCTTTAGCAACTGTCAGAGTAATATCAATTCCGTATTATTCGTTATGAAAACTTCTATTTCAGAAATAAAGTACGTTCCTTAAAAACTTTTTTACAAGGGAAATAAAATAAAATGAAGATAAAATGTCTTTCTTCATTCGATACTTTTGGGATTGATAAAAGCCTATTCATTGTTTTTGAATTTCAATAAAACAATCAAATTCAATTCTATTAAAACTACGCTGTATCAATTATACACATTAAAACAAAGATCGTGGATGATCTTTATAATAGACCAAGAGACAGAAATAATTATAAGCAGAATCTAAATTCAAATTCTCTGTAGAAAATTTGAATTCAGAAGGGGTGAGCATCGAAATGACGTGGAGCGGCCGAAGGCAATGGAGGACGTCTGTGTACACCCTAGTGTTGGACGACATTCATAGTGGTCGTAAGATAAACTTATATACATGCTTTCCTAGGTTTGATACGGGTCGAGCAAAGAGATGTTTCTCAGTATTTATTTTTTTACTGTAACCGATTAATGACAGAAAACCCCTTTTTACAGCTTTTAATTAAATAGAGGTTAGGAACTAATAGGTACACAATCCTGCTTATTCCTATGGGCAGTACAAACTAGCCGTTACCTTATATTTTCTCGCCTTCTAAGACTATGAAATACACCAAAAATTCTTTGACAAAAAATAAAAACTCTTCGTATCTATTTTATATTCAGAGGTCAAATAGAATCAGCGTTTCTCCCCGTATCTTCACGACGTAATAACCTCGTATGAGGGACAGTCTGACAAGTAATTTCCCTGGGGGTCAGCCGGCAATGTCTTCGTGTGCTGTATAATTATTTGGTGTAAACAACTTGGTATAAAATTGTTTTATGCTGACCCGTTGAAGGGTAGAGTTCAGGTTTATACGTTGCTGTAAGAAATCTTGGTTATGATTTTTCTTCAATCAAATACATATACTGTGTTTTGCATCCAGCGAACCAGGTAATCAGTTCACCTTTAGGAGGTCGATGTGGTGACACTTGGAGAAGGCCTACATACGAGGAGGGATCAAAAAGTAGTGAGAATGAGATAGAACATAATGACTATTGATAACTTAATAATTAATTTTTCTACATAGTTTCCGAGTCTCTCTACACACCGAGTCCAGCGCTTTTCCAAGGCTTCAATCCCTTTCAGAAAAAAAGTTTTGTCTTGGTCCTGCAAAAAGCTCTCCACGGCATCCATCACCTTGTTATCGTCTTCGTACCTGTTTCCCCTTAAGTATTTTTTCAATTTGGGGAACAGATAATAATCGCTAGCCGCCAGATCTGGTGAATAAGATAGAACAGATGGTGAAAAGATGATTGATAGACTCGCGTTTGACAACTAGCTCAGCTGATGTTTAGCGATGGTTGGTCGTCGATGGTATCACTCACTCTTGAGGTTGTGGTTCACTCTTGATTTAAAGACCCAGGTTATAGCTATCTGGAATGAAAGAATCTGACGACCTTTATAGAGAAACTCTTTCTTCCACATCTTTTGAGATGACTTCATCATCAGCCGGTTTATTGTTTTCGTTCCAAGGTCTCGTCTCTTTTTTCCACAGTATCTATTTTTTTGCAGTACATAATATTTTTTAAACAGTTTGTTGTAGTTTCAACCGACTTTCCAAAAAGAGGACTGGATGAGGTTCGGCTGTATGTTTTTTTAATGTATTTTCACCGATTACTCCGTCAATTATGGACCAATTATGAAAATTCTGTTTTTGTTTGAAAGGCTCTCCCACTGTCACAAAGTCAGGATCTGATGAGGGGATCCCATGGACATCGAGGGAACTCCAATTTTATAGGCATTCATTTAGTGATTTTGGTATTTTCATCAACATGGCAAGCATTTGGATTCAGAAAGTATCATTTAGTGAAGTGGAACTGATGACGAAGAACACAGATGGTCATTGGAACTTCTCAATGAGAAGTATGTTTTGGGTATAAGATATCTCGAGTAGTTAAATGTTAGTAATGAAGCAAATTTAAATAAATGGTTCTAATGAAAATGGTACCATCGAACTGATCTAGTGATGAAGCCGGAGGGTAGGCACCGGAACTTGGTAATAAAACAATGTATCTCAGTAGTATTGAGGCTTGTTAGAATTGTTATGATAAGCCCGTTGGCTATAAATGATTTTCATGATAATAGGAACCAAATCTAAAAAGTAAAAAATAACAAACTTATTAACAAAAACATTAAACCGACTTCAAAAACAAAACATAGTGTTTTGTTTTTGAAGTCGGTTTAAATTTTTTTTTTCAAGCTAAAAATATCTTTATTTTTGGCAGTCGGTGTCAAAAATGAAAAAAAAGTGTTACCAAAGACACCGACTGGTGAAAAGAAAGTTATTTTTCGCTTTGTAGTAATTTGTTTTGGAAGTCAGTTTAATTCTTTTGTTAAAAAGGTTTTTGATAAATTCTTTTGGTTGGTATTTATTAATATGTGAAAATATATTTTTATAATTTAAATTTCAAAACGAGGTATATTAAGAAGTGTGTTTTTATCAAGTTTACCTTCAAACAATTGTATCCCAATTCTTATTTGTCGACATATTTCTAAACTAAATCTAACCCTTCTCACAACTACAGAACTAAGTTAAAGTTTTCTTAATATTGAGGTGAAACTAGTTTAAAACAGTTTGGAAACCCTTCGCAATCCCTGTAGACATCTTCGCTTAAAGGGTACATTCGTTTATCCGTACATCTTATATGACCGTTTTGAATATGTCCCTACTCGATTATAAAGTTGGAACGAACCCAAAACTATTTAATTCACCGTGTTATTTTTATTTTTTTACTGTGCGCTTTTTACCAATGACCGTTACCATCTCAACCAAAAGGAGTTCCTGCCATTACTTAAGGCGATATATACGCCCCAATGTTAACGCAGTACTGCCCGCTCGAAGCCAAAATATCAATATTTTACCTCCTTTTGGGCAGTTTTATTTGCAAAATATTCTTTTATTTCCATATGCTGTTTCAGTTATGAAGAAATTCTAAATATTTTTAAACATTCAATTTGTTTTGGAGGAGTATCCAAAAGAAGCGAAAAAATATCGTGCTGTTATTTTTTTTTTATAGCAAAACTATTTGTTATACGAAAAAACCATGTTTCACAAATAATATACATGAAACAATAATATTTTTTTTTCAAACCTTTTAATTTAGCCGTTACTAAGAAGTATGTTTTAGAAAATTATCGTTTTACGACACTACATATGGGTCGCACCCAAAATTCTGTAGATTATTGTATTTACCTAATTATTCCATGACTTTAAAAAAAAACCTGAAATCAAAATGTAGATAATAAAATTTTCTTTGAGATGGTGAACATTTTATTAATATACGGCGGTTTTAGAGCGATTGTCGTTTTTTTGTGTTACAAATTAATTACACTATGTTATAGGCAAATATATATAAGTTATATTCAAAATTTTCATAGATCAAATTATTAAGAAAATCTAGCTCTAATGTAACATACCAAAATATTTTTCAAAAAATTTCGACTAGCCGTTTAGACGTGACTCTTATTTTAAAATCAGCTACTGAGGGGTATCTGCGACTTAAGAAAAAATATATCAGGAAACAAATAATGGACCTACCCGACCTACGTAGCAGATTACTTAGTATTAGGTCCTAAAGTTCACTAATTCTAACCACTAATTACCTTGCCGACTGTCAGTCAAAACTGATGGAGATTCGTTAACGAGCCAACAATTCTACTTAGCTGCATGACTCGGCGGACAAAAATAGTTTCTTGGTAGGGTGGGGTGGCGTCTAGAGCTAAGCTAGAGATGGTAAGTTGAGAAAAAGGGAGATGAGCTGAGCTGTCCTATTGTCTTTGCCAAAAAATGTTTTAATTTCTCTGATTTTTTTGGGGATATTAATGTCAACTAGCTTGACAGATGGATGAACGAGTTTTTATTGGCCATTAAAACTAGTATTTTGGTGCAGCACTGGGAATTTACTCCAACTTAAAACATTTAATCATCATAAACCTTTTAATGTTCCCACTGCTGGGAGACTGGCCTCCACTCTGTAAGAGAGGGAATGGGCCTTCCTTTTAAACGTCGTGCGCACACCATGTGTGTTTAATATTACTATTGTTGTTTAATTGTGTCTGCTAATGAGACGTCCAATGGGTGCACCACGCGGGCCAAGTGCAGGTTGGTGGATGTCACATGTCTTCGAATTTTTGGTTCTAGGACATGTCGGTTTCCTCACGACGTTTTCCTTCAATGGTTCAACGGAAATAAGTTATTTTGAATTTGAATTGGACTTTTTAACAATCATAATCACTGGTAGAATGTATGTTATGGTATGAGGTATGTCAGTTTATTCGAACAAATATAGAGCGAGCATGTTGCGATGTTGCCTTCATCGCTTTAAACCTCACAGTTAGTCACGATGGTAATTGAGGTATAAATCTCTGCCTATTCAACGCTGGCAAATATTTCAGCGACAAACCAAAGTAGTCGCAATAGTATGACGATGCTCCATTCAAAGCTAAGCGACTGAGTTTCTCCTTTCATCAGACTCGATGGCGCTTGAAACGGTTTCAATTCGATTCGATTTTAGATAGGACAACTACAGACGTATGTATATAGCAGCTAAGTTAATAGATAAACTAAAACTGTGTTGACTTAACAGCTATTCACTTAATTTTTGGCAATTGTCTTAGTCTGAGTAGTTATTATTTACCGACTTTACACTAGATTCTAGTGTATCTATGAATGCAATGCATGTAATAATATTAAAAGTATAAGTGATTTCTGCAGCTGCAAACTACACATTCAGGCTAGTACAGTAGGCTCATAATTTTTACTTTTTACCATTCTGTAAGCTTTTTACCAAGCTGAAGTGGACTCATCTATTGTTACTTTAGCTTGCCCGAATTATTTTATAACGTGCCACCACTGGCAAGTGTGCCATTGGTTTGTCACCCCTGCACTGAAAGGTGACATCAAAGCAAACTCTCTTTTGTTAAACAAATAATATTTGTATTAGGTACCAATCAATCTGCCTAGCCTTTTCCCTAGGTACCGTGAGTACATTAATAATAAAAAGTTGAGAACATATGGTCGATGGGGCGAAAGAGTTGGCAGGCCTCCTACAAGGTGGGCCGATGATCTGCGAGGGCAGCAGTAGTTTGCTGGATACTAGAAGCACAGAACCAGTCGATGAGCCGACTATTGAGAGGTTCCTTTGTCTAGCAGTAAAAGTCTATCAGCTGTAATAATAATGATACTGTATAAATAAAGCCAAGGATTTTACAACAATTACCAAACACGTAAAACAACAAAAACTGTACACCACATAAAACTAAAGAAAACAGATAAAGGAGCAAAAAATGTAATAGAGAAAATTCACAGTAGAGATGAAATATGCAAATATTTTAATCAATTCCTACCACCCGAGGATTGTAGTATCTCCTTTGCACTTTTAACTTGGGTATGCTGACTCCAATAGCTAATCACAGATGTATTGAATACAGAAGTAAGATAAATAGCAGCGATAGTTTTTGAAATCTACTATCAACTCAATTTTTTTCTTTTTTTTTTATATTTAGCATAAGGATTTCATCATGGTGTTTAACAAAAAGATTTGTATGCTTGTTGGCTTTTAACATCTAATTTCGGATGAAAATAAATAGAAATCAATCTCTTGTTTTGGTATCAAATGATTTTAAAATTTTCGACTTCTGGCCCCGGCTGTGATTTTTGTAGATTTGTAGTTGTTACAGGTAGTCAGAAGCCACAAGGGGAATCGTGTAATAGATAGTTCTACTGCGCTGCGCGTGCGCTTGTAATTACACATTATGCATTTGTGTGGCAGTGACGCTGCAGTCTTCTTCCGAGCAAACAACCACCCACACATGCTTACCTACACATAGCGCCGCGCGCAAAGGTGAGTTGAACTGACTATATCCAGTTACCGTTTAATACATTAGGTATTCGTGAGGTTATTAAGTAGGCAGTTTTTCCATGTAATATAATAAAATCCAGCTGAATCTGGTTAGATTGGAAGCTAATCCCAATTGTGCCACAATATACATAGTTGGGAAAAATCTAGGTAGATTAGTTTATAAACAGAATCTTTTAATGTAAACTTTATATTTTTAATAGTTGCTTTTCATGTTAATACTCGTACTCGTATTTATATTCCACCTCATTAACTGTAGATACTCAAACTTTTTCCCCAGAACTATACTTACTGAACTTTCTTTTATAAATTATAATCATCGCCGGTTAACAATGGCGCCTCGCCTCTTCCTCATTAAGGCCTCGGGGCGCGGGCATAAAATTAACTAATACAACGGGTATATTTGTTGCCGAGTATTAACAGCCTTTACAGACCACGTTCAGGAAATATGCTCTTTGTAAACCTTTTATGTGCAGGTATCTGTTTTGGACATATTGAAGAGCTCGTAGCTAAATTATAACTGCCGTAGGGTTTTTAACCGGATTCGCGCCATCCGCCAGAATGGTAATGCCGTGCCGTGCCAGGAGTTGCTTTAGTAAGGCTGAGGTGGCAGGAACGGCGACAAGCACTCGAGTGGTGGCGAGAGCGGCTACATCAGCCGCAATTTTCGCGCAAGTGTGTTGTCGCAGTTGGGAGGGCCATGCTGGGCAGAAAATTTTAGGGAAATGGCCTCCTTCTGTGAAACCGTAATGGCCTAGAAGCAGGCCGCTGAGCAGAACCGAGAGAGGGCCGAGAAGGCGTCGGGACAGTAGGCGGGACTCCGTGGTCACGGGCGGTCAATTGGGGAGTCTGTCCACCTACCAAGTGATTTCAGGCAAGGCGGCAACACAGCGATCACAAGCTGCCGTGCACAATGAGGCTCAGGGGAGGCGCTTTTTCAGCCTCCCCAGGGATGCTGAACAGGTGTTGCACAGAGGGGATTGAGGGGTGGTCTTTTAAGAAATGATGGGGTTCCAAGAGCTGATGGTGATCACCGGAGTGGTTTTAATGAGGTAAACATCTTACACTCCCTGGTCTTTTCTCCAAAATGCCAGGCGCCTTTAGAGGGTTTTCTTTCCCTGAAAAATAAAAATAATAATAGTGGTAGATCTACAGGTTAAACAACGCTTGCTAGATCTGATTATCCATTATATGTCTCAATGCCATATCGTTGAAGGGATCGACGTCATTTGTCGATATTACACAGTCGTTACGGGTAGTCAGAATTCAGAAAGTCTGACGCCAGTCTTGCCATCCCCTTGGCAAGACTGGCAATCCCAATCACACAACGACAGGCTTATTACGTATCATAGAGCAAAACTATAGCAATTATTGCGCAATTATTAATCTTCAATCGCGAATCCATATTATGTATCAGCGATAGCCACACCATAGCAATTTGTTGACAGTGCTGCCTCTATGGAACAATTAATAACGTTAGTGCGTTCAGCGGAATTCCCTGCCGGAGTCTGTGTTTCCCGATAGCTACAACCTTGGGGTTTTTAAGTCAAGAGTGCACTCGTGACAACCATGTTACACCACATCATCGTATACCATCAGATGAGATAGTGGTTAACCGCGAGCCTATCAATAATAAAAATAAAATAGTTAACTAAAATGTGACCCAGGTGGTCGCGATTATGGCGAGCAAATATGGCTGTCAAATTGTGATTATTTTTAGGGTTCCGTACCCAAAGGGTAAAAACGGGACCCTATTGCTAAGACTTCGCGATCCGTCTGTCTGTCTGTCTGTTTGTCTGTCTGTCCGTCTGTCTCCAGGCTGTATCTCATGAACCGTGATAGCTAGACAGTTGAAATTTTCACAGATGATGTATTTCTGTTGCCGCTATAACAACAAATACTAAAAACAGTATAAAGTAAATATTAAAGGGGGGCTCCCATACAACAAACGTGATTTTTATGCAGTGTTTTGCGATAATGGTACGGAACCCTTCGTGTGCGAGTCCGACTCGCACTTGTCCGGTTTTTTTTCTATTATTGGTGGATTGCCAACCGCTCCCAAATTGCTAAGTATAGAAGTTTTAGAGTCCTTGGTGATTTTTTTTCGAAGATTAGCAAATAATTGGTTACGTAATCCCGATGCTAATGACATATAGTGATCGACCGCGCGATGACTGCGCGATTGCTGCGCAAATATTGCTGATCGCTGTTTCATACGTAATAAGCCTACCGTATTGCGCATTTACTGTATTGTGGAGGTCAGATAGACAGATGCACCATGTGATATACTGCTATTCAGTTGCGTCCGGTAAAATAACAAGCACAAGTATTCCAAAGAGAAGGTTACCTAATGGCAATGTGGCTTGCACATCACTCACACAAACAACTGAGAGAGTTAAGGCTTGTGCTGAGTTGTGTTAACTAGACTTATGCCCTTTTTCATTGAAACTAGAAAGTATCTAAATATAATATCGGCTGGTCGAAGTTATGAGCTCTAATATTTTATCTACCCTCAACGTTTTTACCTGAAATGATAGACGTGATCATCTCCACTTACTGAATGCCCTTAAAACTGCGGCAGTCTCGACCAAAGCACGAAGAGCTGAGAAATCAACATGACATGGCATGGTAAAAACGCGTTCCAAAAATTGCTATTTCGGTCCGAAAAATGCTATTTTTCTGGCAGAAAATTTCGTCCGGGTCGGTCACACGTAGGTTGCGAACAATATTGTCGGTCAGTGCCGACTGGCGCGCCGTCCGGATGGCCGGCTCGATTATACGGGCCGGTAACCAAGCCGGCAAAACTATTTCTATTTTATTGTTGAATGTTTTGGAAACAAATGATGTATGTATATATGTGTTGGTAGACATGGCGCTGAATTTAAGTGATGTGTTTTACGGCCCCTTTTGTGTTCCCTGTTATGTGAACAATAAAAAGATAAAATTAAACCAGACAGTCACAATCAAAAGACATGATGCATTTTATGACATTCCCCATAGGTACATATATAAACTCAAGCTTATTTCTCATCGGGGTAGGCAGAAACTACAGAACGCCACCTGATACGATCCTTACATACATGTCATCGTAGCTGCTAAACGGATAGACCGATTCTAACTTCGTTTTTTTTTTGTTTGAAAGATGAATGTATCGAGAGTGTAGCGTCTCCATTAATTGTTTATTAATACAATAGGTATTATAACAAATAAGTCTAAAACAAAAAAAATATGTAAAAATTTAATCTTGAAAGTTGATAATAAAGTGTTAACTGATCCCCAGGAGGTCGCAAATCATTTTATCGACCGTTTTGTGTTCAAAGCGTCACGAGCTAGTAATGAAAAGGAAAGGACATCTTTTCTGTCGAAAACTACAAAAAGAGTTGAAAGTGTTCTAACTTTCGATCCGACTACTCCCTCTGAGATCACAAAAACGATCACGATTTTTAAGGAAAATATAGACTCATTAGCGTTCCCTCTTTCTGAATTTTTAACAAATGTTTCGAAAAGTCGGTCTTTCCAAAACAGTTGAAATTGGCTAAAGTAGTTCCAATTTTCAAAAAAAGGCCTTAAGACAAATCCGAAAAATTACCGGCCGATATCCCTTTTACCAACCTTATCAAAAGTATTTGAAAAAGTAATTAGAACTAGACTGATGGTACATTTGAATGTAAATAAAATTATTAATTTAAGACAATTTGGCTATCAGAAAGGCGTCGGTTGCTCAGATGCAATAAACACTCTTGTAGATGACGTGATTGCTAAATTAAATGACAAAATAAAAGTGGCTGGACCCTGCATCGACCTTAGTTCTGCGTTTGACACAATTGATTATGAGCTGTTACTGACTAAACTTGAATATTATGGTATCCGAGGCAAGTCCCTACAGCTTTTAATATCGTACTTACAAAATAGACGGATGTATGTCGAAATAAAAAGCATCAATGATAGTAATCACGAAGTCGTATATAATTTTAAAATTAAAACCATAATACGTGGTGTGCCTCAAGGCTCAATTTTAGGACCAATACTATTTATCATATTTACAAATGACTTGCTGAACTTTATGCATCACAAATAAATATATTTTCTTTCAACTTTTTACCCAGGCGAAGCCGCAGGCTGAAGCTAATTAAGTAGATGGGATAATAACCTATGAATAGGGCCAATATTTAACAAACTAAACTGAGACCTTTTAATGGACTATTAATAAAGCCACAATTATTATGAACCCATTTAGCTTAAAGAGCAATAGAGTAAGAGTTATGACAGTAACATCATCTTGAAGGCTTCCTCTGTATACATACACAAAACTTTATGTTATCGTTAAGTTGTAACAAGTCGTTCACACAGTGGCCCGTATTCGTTCATCATGTGGATAAATTACCGGTAGCCCAGTTTGACAGCTTTCTCACTTTGGGCTATGACATCTTCAGACTAACTTTCGTTGTATTTTTAATCGACTTCCCAAAAAGAAGGAGATTCTTAATTCGATTGGTATTTTGTTTTTTTATGTATGTACACCGATTACTCAAAGACGCCTAGACCGATTTGGAAAATTCTTCTTTTGTCTGAAAGAGTATACTTCCTATTTGGTCCCATTGTCATCAAGTCAGGATCTGATGATGGGATCTTGAAGAAATCCAGGGATCTCCTCAAATATTAAAGGCATACATATAAAGATTTTGGAATTTACATCAACAATGCAATCATTTGCACTCATAAAGTATCATTTGGTGAAGTGGAACTAGTGAAGAAGACCACAGATGGCTAATGGAATTCCTTAATGCTAAGTATGTCACGGGTCTACGACAGCTCGAATAGTTAAACGACTATGATGAAGCAAATACTAATAAAAGACATATTCAAGGAAATGATACTACGGGAGCAAAACGCGTAGATTCACGGCAGTTATACCACGGCAGCAAAAGCTGTTGATTCACGGAAATTATACTCAGTCCTGCCGCTTTTGACCTACAGGTACCACTTCAAATACTTCAAAGGAGCTGATCAGTAAATGTGCAGCTAGATACATTAATATACAGGAAGGTTTTAATAAGCTTTTAATAAACTTGCATAATTAATTTGTTAGTATGTGTGGGTCAAATCTTGCAAACAGTTATATTCAACCGATTCCTTTAAAAATTTGCATACACGTTTGATTTGGATGACAATGCACGGCACGGTAACTGAAAAATTTAATGATTTTAATTTAAATGTAAAATGCAAGTAAGGGCAAATCTAAGTACCTTCGATTTAAAAGACATGTAATTATTTAATTAATACCTACTACCTGATAAATACAGTATCTGTTTTGGAATACAGTCCTACAAATCATTGGTCCGTGTTGTCATTTGAAGATATTCAGATATTCAGAAGCCAGGCAATCTGACACCAATCTAGCCGATGCCACGGGGTAGCAGCGCTAACAAAGAAAATTTGGATCAAATAAATGCCACTAGATGGCACGATATGCATTGATTTTTTATTGAACTGTGTCTAAAATCAACATTTTCTAGAATTGATCAGAAAAATTATATGTTCTCTTTTAATCAACTCTCCTGAGCACAACATTGTGGAATATTAGCCTCTTATTTCACATTTCAAAGATTATTCGAACGGTTCATTTAAAATTGATTCCAATAGATAGCGAGGTTTTAAATTTCTGAGGCATGCCACTCGATCTTTTAATTTGTATTGTAACACATTTTGGTACAATAGAACTGTTAAAAGGGCAAAATAATACTATGTAACAAATCGTCACTGTACTTAAAGAAAAAAATAGTCACGAACCGGGCAAATCCTTTAACTTACAAGTCGCTTCTAACACCATCTATATCCGTGGAACGGAACCGAACGCGATACAAAGTACTTATAAAAATAATCATCTTAATCAGGCGAAAAACGCTAGTTACGTCGGCATGGTTTCTTTGTATGGGATGAGGCATCTGAATGCTAGTATTATATTATTTGTGTACAAAACCCTGTAACTGGGTTTTGTAATAGGCAGTAGCTTCATGTAAACTGGTATTCAGTTATAGCTTTAAGCTATCTGATTAGACTGGAAGGCTGACGCACTATCTATCCAATACACAATATGTAAGTCGAACTACCACTATTGTTTAAATCGTTATAAATCATGTAATAAAATTTCGAATCATATTCACTTAAGAGCCTTTGATTTAAATGAAAAATAAAAATCTCCATTTTCAATAACGCCTACTGAACAGAAAATTTCATGGCGAAAAAACAAAAATGGCAAAAAATTCAGTTACCAACACGTTTTTTAATTAAAAAAATCGGGCTTAATCAAATAGTGTCAACCCTACCGTTATCGCGATGAAAAGGGAATAAAATTCGATCGTTTGTTGCATTTTCAATGTTATTGGTGTTCGCCTGATGTTGACTGAGCCTGTTTGAGCTTGTGTAGCGGACAAGGTTAATTTTAACTCACTTCCCTAAGAGGAGGAGGTTCTCAATTTGTATGTTTAATGTTTATATTTTATTTTATTTTTGTTCGGGCATAACTCCGTAATATTTAAACGAATTTACAAAAGTATTTTTTTGTTTTAAAGAGTATACTCTCAAGATTCTGATTTGGAAGACAATGGGACCCATTGTCTTCCAAATCAGAATCTGATAATGGGATCTCATGGAAATCGAGGGAATTCCTTAAATATTATAGGCAGTCATATAGCGATTTTGGTATTTTCAATAACATGGCAAGCATTTGCACTCAGAAAGTATCATTTGATGAAGTGAAACTGATGAAGAAGACCACAGATATCCACTGAAGCTCCTTCATATGTATATCATGGGTATTAGATATCTCGAATAATTAAGCGACTATGATGAAGCAAATACATACAAATAAATGGTACTGATGAAAGTGGTACCATCGAACTGATCTGATGATGATGCCGGAAGTTAGGCACTGGCACTCCGAATTAAAGCAATATATCCTAGTCGTGTTTGGGCTAATTGGAATTGATATGAGATGTACTCTAGCTATAAAGTTTTTTTGATTTTTCGCTTTATCGTGTTTTGCTTTACAAGTCTTGTCGGTTGAATATTTCTGTCAAAGCATTTTTTCATATGAGTTATATCGTTAATATCACTAAGCGTTTATAAAATTATGCTTTATGAAATTATGCTTTATTATCATTATGTCAACAGTACTTATTTATTTATTTATTGGTCTATCTACAATTGTTATACTGTTCATTCTAATTTTTTTTTTTTTTTCTTAACACTAATCCCCGCCAACGATATTGGCGCCTTATGTGCTCAACCTCAGTCATTCCGGTCAATCTTTTATGCCTCTCGTACTTTCATTCTTCATACTAATTCTTTCTTGCATTCATCATCTTACATTCTGTGGGTAGGACGCCCACTTTTATTTAATCTATTCTATGGGCATGATTTATTTCTTATAAAAATAGTAAAAATACAATAATGTGCAGAGGTGCTATTTACAATGAGCAAAAGGTGCTATTATGACAATTTGTGCGAAAGGTGCTGTTTATCTCAGGTATACATGGTGCGATTTATCACAGTAAAAATTTGTACAGTTATCGTATTACGATTTGGGATCAAAAACACAAGCACAGTTATCAAAAATATCACAGTAATCTTACACAGTCTAAAAACTTAGGTACTAACATGAAATACTGCCGGTTACACATGTCCAGGCTGCATTCCGTGCTTGCATTTAAATATCATACATAATACTAATGAAGCACGGTGCGCCTCAGCTTTTATTTCGATGTATAACCGTAGTGGCTACTCTAATACAGTATTCCAAGAATCTATCCCTATATTTCTTGTTCATTCTAATATTACAAGCAATATGATACAAACATAGTATACAATATGATGCGATAGACACAGCATGCAATTAATAATATGGTAAAACATTTATGCTTAATAATATTATGCGTAATGATCCTTATACTGAATTTCGGTATGCCAATGTAAATTATGACTATATATTTTATGCTTATCATAAGTAACCCGAGAAATCCAGATGGGACACCCAACAACACTTCCCGTCCCGGGAAGGCAGTTCCGTGCATACACTTAAATCAAAAACTATTAACAAATTAAACCAAAATAACCAAAACTACAATTTGGCTTTTAAGAACCCAAAATTTAAAGTGTCTAAAGAATGGCAGTTTTTTTTATGCAACTGACCTTGCATAAAAAGATCTTTTCGTTTTAAAATATTTAAAGAAGTAACGTAACTATCCAAAAATAACATGAACAATAAGCTGTCACTGTCCTTGATACATTTTCGGGCACTTGAGATTACCATTTTGTTTTCATCGAGTACAGTAAGGTATATTTAATAGTTTTTCCGTTAACTGAACGTCACTGGGTCAATATTTAGTTTAGCTGATAACGTTATCAAAATGATAGAGGAGTACAGTCGCCGAGACTGGTGATAACAGCGTACCTACTTTCTTAGGCAGTTTTTGTTTTTACGTACAGTGTAGAACACGTTGTAAGGAAATAGTTGGTGCATCTAGAGAGTTGAAGTGGTATAAAAACATACACAAATATTTTAGTTTACATGATTACACAAGTAAAAATAATGCCCATATATATTACTGAAAATACACAGGCAAAAGCAACAAGAGTTGATAAAAAATTTATATCGGCTTTTTCACAAACTTTTTCTACTAGCTATTCATGATATTAAATTTAAATGTTTGTTCAACAAACGCACAAAATATTTAAAAATACTGAGAAAATTATAAAATGTTGTTTATTACGCAAACACTGTTGTTGCCGACAGTACCAAGTAAATGCGTTTCTACCTTATCTTACTAAAATCTCGCAGTTGGCTTCACTATTGTGTTCGCGTTACACCAAACTCACAAAAAAATGAAATCCATATACATTGTCGGCATAACCATACTTATGGGCGAAACAGAGTGTTTCATAGAAGACACGACGAGCATTAAAATTTCAAAGGAACAAAGGACACTCTTAAGGAAATTGCAAAATTTTCAGGACCCGAAAGACGAGAAACCTTTGACGTGGAACGAGATGCTCGCAGACGTATTAGTGAACAGAATAAAGATATTTTCATTCCACAAAGTGAACGACAACGAAATAATCGAAGCGGAGAAGCCGTCAAACACCACGCATATTATAGTTTCGTTGTTCAGTCAAGTGATGCTGTTCTACAAGAACTGTATCTACGATAGATGGGCGACGAAATACGAAGAACCAGATTTCGCAATCTATGAAACAACCACTGAAGATAATGGAGTCATAAACACATCTGAATGGGATACAATAAGCGATGATGTCGAAATCATAGAACCGAAGTATCATGGCAAACAGATAGATGCTGAGGATAAAGATGAAGATGAAGCTGTACTAAAGTGTCCTGAAGGAGCCGTTAAAGATGAAAAAGGGAACTGTATGAAAATCCATTCTCCATTAATGATTTCAGTGCCAAGTCAGTGTCCGAATGGATACAGGCGTGACAGACTTGGAAACTGTCGAATCGTGTTTCTGTTTTGAGAATTTGTGATTGGTGCTTCTAAAGAAATGAAATGTAAGTGATACTCATATAATAATTATAGTTTTTAGGCAGACAAATATTTGTCGGCAGTGACGACAATGCTTGTGCGTACATAATGATAGAGATTTTTATTTACGCTGTTCTACGTCAGCATTTTAACTTATCTTCTGAATCTGAATCATTTGAATAAATTAACACAGGTCAATCTTGCTTGTGAATAATAATCATTTTATACCATTTTGTTGGACATGTTTAAATTATTTATTTAGTGCTTAACGTCTGTTTATATAAATAGTCAGTTCTGTATTCTTATTCAGATGAACCGCAGTGATTTTCATAATATATTGTAAAGTTCCAAAAATAGTTGTTTTACTTCTGGTGGTATTTACACAAATATTCAAGGTTCTGGCACTTAAACAAACTTTACACGGTCAACAATGTAAGTTTTGTGCCTATTTGCATAGCACAAAGTTAGAGCTCACCAATCAACAACTTGTTTAGTTTTTGACTGGTGGGTGACCTCCAATATCCCAATATATTCCAACTATACTAATTTACAACTCGGTAAGTGTTTTGACACATTTTATTTCAGCACACCATCGAGAGACCACTGACACGTTTGTAACGTAGTGGTGTTAGAACCCAGATCAACTGGCATACAATCCTTATTTCTAGCCTACAACCCACCTAACAATTGACGAAAAATCTCGACTGCAAAGATGTAATCTAGAGGAAAATCGTGATGTGCAGTCGGAGGATCAGAGGGCAGCTAGTTTGTGAATATTTATCCTCCGACTGCACAGCATGATTTTCTTCTTATTTACATCTTTGCAGTCAGGTTTTTTGATTTTATTAATATTTTTAGTAATCCTTTTTTTTCGAATGACTTTAAACATATAAGTGGTTATATACGCCAATCGATGGGTTTGGAAGAATTTAAAAATTGCAACCCCATAAAATGGCGCCCAACAGACACCATGTTCCTTTTTTTAACGGCACCTCTACACATATCTAAGAACATTTGGGTGGTCAAGACCTATCTAACGATGTCTTAAATATAAAAATCCATCAAGTGGTTTGAAAGATACGAGGTAATAAAGAATATTACATACATACAATCATACATACATACAAGATACGCGCGAAAAACATAACCCTTTCCTTGCAGCCGGGTAAAAACTACCTTGAATAAAAGTCAAGATTATCAAAATTACAGAAGAACAGGAACTAGATCCGTTCACCAAACAAGTCTTTTAAATCGGACAGACAATCGAGCGAGTCAATTTCACGGTGTGTCGAGCCTCAAAAGAAGGCCGGATATAGGTCCGTACCTGGTTTCAAACGGACGTTTGAAAGAACCCTCGATTGCCACAAATTGACTGCTACCTGAGTAGGGTTGCACTGTTTACAGTTTGAAGAAAATATTAGGTGTTTCGGAACTAGGAACCTATAATTTTACCCAGGTGACACTTCATTGTTTAGTGTAAATTGCAACTGCGAGTAATAGAAAGAAAATATCTAATACAGTAAAATAATAAAATAACAAAAAGGGACCTTTCTGATAGCGAGAGGGGATTTAAATTGCGTTGATAGGCGATATCGCACACATATTTTCAAAGAAAATTTCAAGTGCAAATCTGTCAATTTATCGCATTGCGTTCATGTGAACTTAATTGCAAATTGGCTTAGTAAAATTCGCTTATTGGTGTGATATAAACACCTCTAACTTCTTCGCATAATGACAAGTTTTTGACATTGACAATGAAATTGTGACAAGAATTTTAATATTTTTAACATAACATTGCGCATGGATTTCCCGAAATGTAAAGCGGAGATATAGGTAGGCTTTAGGTAGTATTGTGAGGGCTCCTCACCTATTTAGATGCAACCGCCTTACCTATTATAAAACTGGCAACAGATAACTATAAATAGTTATTCTATTATAATTAACTATAAATATAATAATATTAACATACTATTTGTTAGCGCATGGTATTCACAATCAAACATGGGCTCACCTCAAAATGTTAAAAAGTACATTTTTTTATGACCTTACCCATTTGAAGATATATTTTGTTTAGTTTTGCTTGTTAGTTTTGTAAAATTGCCTATTATAAAACTGGCAACAGATAACTATTTAGTTTTGGAAGCTGATTAAAATCAGAACGCTAGGAAAATATTTGAAGATATGTTTTGTTCAGTTTTGTAAAATTGCTTATTATAAATCTGGCAACAGATAACTATTTAGTTTTGGAAGGTGATTGAAATCAGAACACTTGGAAAATATTTGAAGATATGTTTTGTTTAGTTTTGCTTGTTAGTTTTGTAAAATTGCCTATTATAAAACTGGCAACAGATAACTAATTAGTTTTGGAAGGTAATTGAAATCAGAACGCTTTTGAAGATATATTTTGTTTAGTTTTGCTTGTTAGTTTTGTAAAATTGCCTATTATAAAACTGGCAACAGATAACTATTTAGTTTTGGAAGGTGATTGAAATTAGAACACTAGGAAAATATTTGAAGATATGTTTTGTTTAGTTTTGCTTGTTAGTTCTGTAAAATTGCCTATTATATAAAACTGGCAACAGATAGCTATTTAGTTTTGGAAGGTGATTGAAATCAGAATACTAGGAAAATATTTGAAGATATGTTTTGTTTAGTTTTGCTTGTTAGTTCTGTAAAATTGCCTATTATAAAACTGGCAACAGATAACTATTTAGTTTTGGAAGGCGATTGAAATCAGAACACTAGGAAAATATTTGAAGATATGTTTTGTTTAGTTTTGCTCGTTAGTTCTGTTAAAGCCGGAAGTGAGAGACTATGATAAAATATAAGGTATCAAAGTAATTAGACTCCAAATGCCTCTGGCTACCCCTAATAAATAGTACGCCTACATTTGGTCAGTTACGTTTAAGTCCTATATACACTTTTTTATAGGTGGTATAGTGGGTAGTGCTATTCTGGGTGCATTTTCCTCACATGTATGAATTTAATAATGTATGTAGGTACCTATGTTCCTCATCATCTGCCTAGCCTTTTTCCCAATTATTTTTGGGGTCGGCTTCCAGTCTAACCGGATTCAGCTGAGTACCAGTGTTTTACATGGAGCGACTGCCTATCTGACCTCCACAACCCAGTAACTGGGTAACACGATACCCCTTGGCAAGACTGGTGTCAGATCTCAGGCTTCTGACTACCCGTAACGACTGTCAAAGATCTTCAAATGACAGCCGGGACCAACGGCTTAACGTGCTTTCCGAGGCACGGAGGAAACTCGGTATGATGAAATGGTCACCCATCCACGGACCGACCTCGTCAAGCGTTGCTTAACCTTGAAGATCGACCCGTGCGGCTGTTATTATTTAGCCACGAGCTCCTCTGGTACCTATGTTCCTAAATATTGTAAAAAATCTTTTTTTTTTTTTTTAATTGAGTAAGTATGGAGTTTCTTGTGCATTCTTCTCCATAACAAGCTACTTTCCGAATGCACGGTAGAATCATTTTGATGTAACGTTCAAAAGTGCCGCTTGGTGTCCTAGTTGAAATAAAATATCTTTGTCTTTGTCTTGTCTTGTCTTTAAGAACGAGATTTGCCCTCCCGGTTATTGATACCAATTTTTCTGCATGATTTACAACCCATAAATTTATTTCATAAAAACAAATATCCCGCAGTTTGTTTTGACAACCTTGTTTCAAACGATGAGTGCTGTACAGTCCATCAATGAACGATTCAAGCGAACTTTTCGATTCATTGACTCCAATAAATAATATTGTGATGCCAGTAATTGAAATATTTATGAAATTAAACAGTTATTTTATTTAAATAAATTAAATTATAAGCTTTGGAAGACCTCCCTCTAGGTGGAGCGACGACCTGGTCAAGGCTGCGGGAGTCCGGTGGATGCGAAACGCACAGGACCGATCAGTGTGGCGATGCTTGGGGTAGGCCTATGTCCAGCAGTGAACGTCTTTCGGCTGCAATGATGATGAAATTAAATTATTATTGTTTAGATAAACATATTAAGTTACATCGATTATGAAAGAACGGTCAAGAAGTGAAAATGTTAGAATTTTTAAACATTTTCGTTCATCACTTTCTGCGTAATTTTCTTTTCAACACACTTGCTCATAAATTGGCTCTAATTTCACCGCAATTAGGCACATAGTGATACCTGTAATCAAACTGTGACTTTTTCATTGCTATTATTCACAAGTGAGTTATAGAGTTTTTTTTTTATTTTATTGGTTGAGTTGCTTTGTTCTTAAAAAAGTTTCGATACAAAAAAGATAGTGCTCAATAGTACAAATAAATTAATGTGCAACAAGCAATAGTGCTTGCTCATTTCATGCAACTTCGTATTTAAATAGTGTTTAATAAATAAAACTTTCACTCAAATATAACTTTTGTTTTCTCTGTAATAAAGAAAACTTGAAATTCCCCATTTTGTACGTGGCTGAAACGCTATCCGCGAAAAGCCAAAAAAAAAGAAACCTCATTCTTTTAGTCTATGGCCGATCGCCATTGTTAGATGCGCGCGCATAGGAAAACTGAAAAATTTTGCCAGCCATTGCGAAAAAAAAATTCACAACTCGTTTTCACTGTTGAACATGATTTTTTTGTATTATTTTCTTCACAAGTGTGTTGAAAAACGTCGTATGATACACGTGTGTATTGATAATTACCGTCCTCGGCTCTCTTAAGACCTTCACCTAACGGCTCGGGTCTCTATGGCGCCTCAGCGGTAATCACCAACATTACATAGTTGTACCATAATGTACTAATATAGTGTTCAGAATACATAGTCAACATAATGGCAAAATATTGCAAGTAAAAATTAACCCTACTGTGCAGCATATTTTTCGCTGGCCATAATAATCACCAAAAATTATAATAATAATCATGTCTTTTAATCAATTCTCTGTGAGAGGGAATGGGCCGTCATCCACCACGCGGGTACAGTGCAGATTGGTGGATGTCACATGTCTTCGAATTTTTGGCTCTATTACATGCCGGTATCCACACGATGTTTTCCTTCACCGTTTTGAGAGCAGTGGTGATGCAATAATTTACACAAAGTAAAGCGCCTGCCTGAGTTCGAACCCACGACCAACAATTTGTAATTCGCGGCCGATACCACTGGGCCACCACTGCTCCATACAAATATTAAAATTAATTAAATTTACAATACTTTTTATTAAACAAAATCGTATTAAAATTCAACACCGGTGCCGCCACCCTTGCGCACAAATCTTGAAGGTTAGGAAAACACGAACAATTACATTTTTAACTTTCAATTTATTTTTACTTGTAAATTTAAACGTTTAAAAGCAAATTCTGTCATTGTTACGTGCTGAAACTTATAATTGCCGTACGAGTAGAGTAACCACGCTGCGGCAATATCTGCGAACTTTACTATATCCAACAAAAAAAATAAATACATTTTTTAGGGTTCCCTCAACAGATTCTCTGTCCGTCCGTCCGTCCACAGCTAAGCTCAGAGACTCTTAGTACTAGAAAGCTATAATTTGGCATCGATATACATATTAATCACGCTGACAAAGTGGTAATATAAAACGAAGAAAAAAAAATTTGGGGGCCTGTACACTTAAAGTAGGGATGTTTTTTTTCTCGTCTATCCCAAATTGTGGAGTACCGTTGGATAGGCCATTCAAAAATATTGGGGTTTGTGAAAACCATTTTTCTATTCTGGGATCCTTTTGCGTAAAATTAAGCTTTAAATGGCCAATTTATGTTAGAGATTTTTTTTATTTAGATAATATTAATTAACTATTATACGAGTAATAGTCGGACAACTTATAAAATGTACTAAGAAAAGTAAAAATTTTGTAAATTGTTTATTAATATTACTTATTTTCATACAAAAATATTTCACATTTTCCTTAATTTAATAATAATGATAGCATTGCCCATTATTATAGGTAGCATCCGTAGGTATCTGTCCTCTTTTGTCCTGCTTTACACAGACATTATGGCTACTCTACGCTCAGGTTGTGAGGGGACAATTTAGTAAAATCGTAAGAGCGCCATCTGGTAGTGATGCTCCGAACAGTACCAATTAACAGGTCATAAATTAAATTGATACCTTTTAATATCGTATTTCGGTTTCTATTGAAACATCTGGTAAGTTTAAAGACGACTTGTTTCAAACCTTTTTTGTCAAACTAATTTTATTAGAAAGGCTCATTTAAAAAACAACATTTTTCAAAAAAAAATTAGTGTTTAAATAAAGTATGAAATTGCCGATTTGTACTGAAAAATTTAAATTAGTTTTTTTTTTTAATTTTAGCATATTTATTTAATCAAAATAATTACCATTATTATCTATACATTGCTGCCATCTAATAAGGAGGTCATTTATGTCTTTGCGATAGAACTCTGGTGATTTAGATGCGACAAACTGTGTGAAAGCATTTTGTACTGCCTCCTGAGAAGAAAACTTTTTATCACGTAGAAAACTGTCCAAATCACGAATAAAATGGTAGTCCGTTGGAGCAAGGTCTGGCGAATACGGAGGGTACATAATAGGCAAGTTGTTTAGTAAGGTATCTATAATGCCAGAATAGATTACCCGAAAATCTCGAAACTTGAACATAATCGGTGAAATGAGAGTGTACTGTACACATCTCGTACTGGCGTGATGTTATGTTATAAAATGGTATAAACAATAAACAGACATGCGATTGCAGCAATCCCGAGAGATTTGCAGTTATTTATTGAAGAGTTCTGTTATATATCTCCGAAGTTCTTGATCAGATCTTCACCAAATTAATATGCATTTATGTAATGGGACCAATTTTGGAACATACTCTTTAAAAAATATAAGAATTTTCAAAATCAGTCCACAATTAACGGAGAAATCAGTTAAAATACAAAAAAAAAACAATTCCTTTTTGGAAAGTCGGTTTAAATTAAATTTGTCACAATCACCTGGAGGCATTTAAATGTCTTAAGTCATAGTTTGCCCTTATTTAACAAAACAAAACAGCTAGATTTTGCAACGTACCAAACTTTCAAGCTCCCAGAAAATCCACGCGTGATTTAAAAACAACATAAATTCTACCGGCAAAATCAATTTTACTGAAATCCCCTGATTTTATGCATAGCGGGGGAGAGCGGGCAAAGCAGGCAAAGTTGCAGTAACAAATTGCAGACATCAGTCGTGTGTCGCGTTCAGTAATTAGTCAAAACTACTCCAACTTTTAATGAGAGCAAGAGTGGGGAGAGTGGGGGAAACTTTCCGTTTATGGCGACTTTTTTTTTTGTTCAAGAGGCGGACGGGGAAGTTAATGTTAGGAAACCGTGATGCGTGTGAATGAATGCTCTCCGTTTGTTGTATGTTTTTCAGGTTTCAGGGATAGTGTAACGAAAGGTTGCACATGCACATACATCAGAATTGCCGATGAGGTCTATGGAGGTATGCGGACCAGGGTGTAAAGTCTTGCAACCTCCATTGAAAAGGAAGGATCCTCCGAACAGACGGTATTGTTTCTGGTCCGTGCTACAGCCCTTTTTTGTTTTTGTCACCGGCGCACCAGAACACAATGTACGCCGTGACCACCCCAGGGACCAAACAGCACATGGATGCTATACGACCCCGTATATGGCACCCTTGGTCCCCTTATGACCCAGGGGATAGGGAGAACGGCCAACGTTATACCGACACTCCTCCTCCCCTGCGGGCCCACTGCATCCGCCATCGTGGTGACCCCGTCCAGGCCGCGGAAGGTAGGAAGAGCAGCGCATCGCAATACTCCTCTCCCGCAGCGGCCTCCAACTCTCAGCTGCAATATCGTATGGGTATGGGAGGCCCCATATGACATCGGTGCCCGCCTCAGTTGTTGCGATATCGCCCAAGTGGCACCGCAACCTTCTTGTTGGCCGCTACGTCGTCGGCTTATCGGAAAAAGCCCTGACGAGTGGCCCCTCCTCGGGTTCCTCTTCGCTTCACCGTGGGTGACCGACCCACGGCTACTGAGCCCCCCCCCCCTCGTCAATGCGGGGGGGCCGTGACCTACGGTTGCTGTTGCCATTTCTTCCTCATACTGTTCTAAATTAGAATTAATATTTTAAAATGAATGTATTCATACTCACTGATCACAATACTCGCCCTTTTCGCCTCCTAAATTTATTTAGAACTCATGCAACCTAGGATAACTTTTCAAAATGTCTCCTATGCAGCAGTTTCACCCGCACTCATTCCCTGGAATCCTTAGTACCTACTGATCCACAGTAAATATTATATAAATTACCTCGAACTCTTTCACAAGAAAACAATAATTTTGTGGTAATACGCGATGACTGGTAGTATAGCATAGATAACTGTAATCATGAACTCTATATTTTCTATGATTAAATAAAAATATAAATCAGTACCACGCATTACCTGATTGCTTAAGCGTATACCAGAGAACATAATATTATGATAATGATGATTCAACCAAATCTATGCCAGTTGTAATGATTGATGTGTAACACAAGTACCTCAGAACATGCCACTAATTCCCAATAATCTTCAATCATTCAATTAACAGAACGTTAACTCCCTAACAATTAGAAGTACCGCAATCCAAAGTGAACTTTAGTTTTCCAGCTACACCCGAATCAACGATTCTGTGTCGCTTTTATCTTCGGTATTCAGCTGTAGTTGACACAGTGTTTTCAGTGTAACAGTTCGAAATTCGTGTAAAGTTACGCGTTGCAAACTTAGCGAAACGCAGGTGCTAATTACGACTTTACTGTCGCTAACGGCCAGTGGCACTAGAGCCCTCACTCCCCTCTTGATCCTAACATAGTCGATTGAATAGAGGATAATGGTCAACTAATCAGAGGTCCAGTTAAACTGGGTAATGTTCTCAGTAGTAATAATATTATCGAGCACGTATAAATTGACAGGATTGCCCATAGGACCTCGTTATTAGCGTTTGTTATTTGCTAAGCCGGGGTTTGAAATGCTTGTAGGTATTGTATGACAATGGATGTATTAGTTCACATGATATGGATATCTAATCTGACAAGCTACCTATATATTTGTATTGTATAGATTAGGGCAATGAACCTGCTTTGTTGTGTTTTGCAACCAAGCATTTAATCCTAATCCGGGCCATGCTCTACCTTTGTTTCAAATTGTATCCAACTCTATTCAGCTGCTGAAGCGTGATTGATTAACAAATATACAGACTTTTTCACTTATAATATCACGATGTTGCTACATTTTGTAAACATAGGGAAACGGAACTTTACAGCTCTTTTTAAAAGCTTTTGTTTAATTTGTATGTAAATGTGTTCGGGTCAGCAGTTATCCTCCACTGATTAAGATAGAATATTGCATACATGTTTTGTTTGGATGAGACGGTGCAAAATGGCTGACTAGTTATTTTTTGTGCACTGTCATGATATAGGTATCGTATCAAAGAAATTACTGAGAAGAATACGAAAAAACTTGTTTTAAAAAAGATTTTATATTAAGTAATTTTATTGTAAATGATAGCGATGTTCGAAATGCCAAAATGTAAGGGATTAATCACGTGAAATTTCGATATCGGTTGGAAAGCCCATACATTGACTTTATTCAAATCGCTATAGCAACGCTTTCTTTGATAGAATTTCACTTGGGTACCTTAAGCACTTAGAGCAAGGTTATTTCCAGTGTGCGTAAGGGACAGATCATGTATATGACTGAATAAATCTGAACCTTACGCACAACGGCACAATGTAAATCGCACCATCGAAAGCCCAGATCTCTAGTCGCATTAGCTAAAGTCTAGTAGATTTAGATTGTTTCGAATTGTTATCCTACCTACTTATTGTTAGCAAAACTTCTCGCTAGAACGTAAACCAAGAAACGCCTTTAGCGCACCTACTTAATAGCGAACTCCCTAAACTTCGCTGAACCACTCAAAAAGAGTAATAAGCTCGTAAATTGGCTTGTTCCTTTACCTCAGGTATATTTAGGAGTACTGCACCCTAATTGCGTTAGTGAATTCGGGAAAGAACCCGTTTAGGTAAAGGTGACGACTCCTGACTTTCGTATTGTATAATACTGTCGAAAAGGGAAAGGTCATGCAAAGGATATGTGAATTCAACTCATAGGGTGTAGGACGTAACCTTTCTAAATTATTTACACAATACCAAAAAAAAATAAAAGAATGTGTTTTACACTTTCATGGAATGTTCCCTTTGCCCTGCCGAACTCACTTGCCCAATATGACTGCTGGAGTTTATTTACGGTTTCTGTAGTGTTATAATAAAATAACATCACGCCAGATTTCGCCGAAGAGGTAGCCAAGCCTGCACATTCACATCTATTAATTCATAAGCACAGTTTACAAAAAGTGCTGTGAAGTTCTGGATACGATAGCGTCACTAGTCCTAAGGCATAGTCGTCAATATGCTTTCTCAAAAACCCTGGCAGCTCCCCCTCTATTAGGTCAATACCCTCTTATACCTAAAAACATAACTAACTAACCTACACGTTGTAACCCACCCAGTAAAGCAAGCCCTCGAACTATGTAGTTACTGTGTACTGGCACTCCGGCAGTAAATCCACGTGGAAGCCATTCGTAGCCAGCCGACCAGCTCTTTACGACTACGCCTTAGAAATCGTGACGTCATCGCCACTGAATTTGGGCTGAGACTCACTTAGCTGTACTACAGTGTCTGATTTTTTGTCACCATCCAAAAGGTTTCCGGGCATTAACTATCAATTAAAGACACTAAGCAATGTGCAAAAGATTTCTGAAAAATCCAAGTTTATAAAAAGAAATCATTAATCAAATATTCAGTAAATTTTTGTTCCAAGATCGAAAAAAAGTAGAGAACAGCTGATTTTTGCATAAACCGTTTCTTTGATGACTAACAACCTAAAGCCTGTTTTGTTACAAGCTTTTATTTTACTAACAATGTATGGTATGTAAGTGTGTTCGAGTCAAATCTTGCAACTGAATTTTAAAGCAGTTATCCTCCACCAATTAAGATGAAATTTTGTTTAATTTTGATGACAATGCGTGGTTAGCTAAGTGACGTCATTCTTAATCCAATATGGCGGACGGCCCCAGGTGGCGGACTAGTTATTTTTTGTGCACTGCCATGATATGGGTATCAAATGAAAGAGTTTGCTGAGAAAATACGAAAAAAGCTGGTTTTATAAAGACTTTTTAATGAGTTTATTTTTTTGTCCCTTGTTGGCAAATTCAATGGCCCACTTGAAAGTATGGTCTCCGTTATTTATACCTATAGCATCGTCAACAAAGCTGAATGTCTTGCGTGCGTGTAATACACGGTTCTTGTGGTATGGGAAGGCTTCGGGAGCGAAGCCGCGGCTAAAAGTTCCATTCTATATAGATTTCTTTACCAATACGAAATGGCGAGTGCCACAAGCCCCTAAATCTTTACTTATTGTCGGTGCTCACAACTAAAGTTGGCTTGCCCTTACTTTTATGTTTCATAGATTTTATGGGCGTAAGAAAACCTATACGAAGTTGTCGGTAAACTATAAAAAACTAGCTCAGGAAACTTCTTTACTAGTAGTAGGTTCCTACATAAAATGTATGATTGAAAAGAATGTTCTATTTGCTCTGATGTTTTGCAAGTAGGTCTGAATTCTATAAAGGATGGGGCAGATATATATATATATATATGTTATGGACCAACTGATTAAAACGGCATTATTCATAATGCTCGGGCAATTTGAAAAATGCCCATCATGAGGTGATAAAACGATTGAAATAATTAAATCGACTAGGCTTTCTGAATAATGCCCATCAAAATATTGGGCAGGGTAATATAAAGATGTGTTTTATTGAATTATTTTAATTTTGACATTGATTTTAATATAGAATAGGTAAGTACAATCACTATTTAAGCGACAAAGTCGACGAGTCAATATTCATAATGACCAGACAGTGTGATAAATATAGAGGTTTAAATCAGTATTTATTACATTGCCCGATTTGACTTGACTAGATTCATAATGCCCGGGCATTATACATAGTACATCTCAAGCTTCTGACTACCCGTAACGACCTTCAAAGATCTTCAAATGACAGCCGGGACCAACAGCTTAACGTGCTTTCCGAGGCACGGATGTAATTCACTATGTTGATGAAATGGTCACCCATCCACAGAACGACCTCCTCAAGCTTTGCTTAACTTTGAAGATCGACCAGTGCGGCTGTTACTATGTAGCCACGAGCTCCTCAAAATTTTAATTAACCCACATTTCACCAGTTAAGTTTAAATTCTATGTAAAAAGAGAGCCTACTGTCTTCTACTGGGCACATTCCAGACACCGGGCTGCTGCTGGGAACTAGCTTGAAAAAACACCTATTGAAAGAAGAACTGCCCGATCCGACAACTGACCCCACCTTAAGTGGGATAGAGCAAGGATGAAGAAAAAGAACCACTATTGAATTCAAGAACCGTTAATACCCTATATTTTTTTCTGACAACCAAAGTAAACCAAAAGGATTATACTATCACAATTTGGCGCATTTCATTACACCTCTCTTGAATAAAATTGATTTGTATTTTCAATGCAAACGAAGATACAAAATATGATACAGCCGTGGGATATACTGCCAAATCTGGGAGCACCTCTAGCCATAGGTTCTGTTATTATTTGGCGGATTTCCAAAATAATTACTTACGTAAACCAGTCGTTCGGGAACGCGGATCGCGATTTAACTGCGATGGTCGTGTCGTGGGATGTGGCATTTATTAGAGGACATTACAGTCCTCCAGGCCAATCTCAGCGGAGACCAACTTCCAAACTCCGGGCTGCCACAAAGAAATAAAATCCAATAACACTTTGCCCGACTATGGCATCGAACCCAGGACCTGACGTTCATCAGCCGCACTTGCGACCGTGAGACCAGGGGGGTAATCAAGGAGACATAAGATGACAGCAAATCTATGAAAGAAGAAGCCATGCTGCGTCGATCCCGAGTCAATCTGATTATATCTTTCTCAAATAAGTTGGTGTCGACTTCCAGTATAACCGGATACAGCTGAGTACCAGTATTTTACACAAAACGACTGCCTAAGTGACCTCCACAACCCAGGAACTGGGCAATACGAACTCTTTGACTCGATTGGTGGTCTTGCCGACGACTATTACCTATTCGTATTATCAGATATTCAAGCTACCCATAACGACTGTAAAACATCTACAAAAGACAGCCGGGACCAGCGACTTCATATGCATTCCACGACATCCCATCCACAAACCGACCCCGGTACCCTTGCAGCTCTCAGTACTTACCAATGAGTTTCTCCTAAAAACTAACACATCCAAAAGGTTATATAAAAAAACTAATTTCTAACATCGATGTAGCAACAAGCCAATGCGAAGCTGTATCAAATATTCATTATCTCACGTAAAGGGTACTTTGAAAGCGAATTTCGGATCGAGAACAGAGTAATTTGGCAACAACGGGCGAACAAATTAAATGCAATTATTTTTGTGAATTATCCACATCGATTGATATCAATTTAGGGGGAATCGATTACATCGCTTTATTCGATTGATGGGGCCAATCAGTCAATCGAATTCAATGTGATTACAATCGAGAATGGAGTAGAAGAATAAATAAATACAATTCGTATAATTCAGACTATTTAAATGTTTTTGTTAGTATTACATTATCGTGGCTAAATAATAACAGCCGCACGGGTCAATCGAGGTTAAGCAACGCTTGACGAGGTCGGTCCGTGGATGGGTGACCATTACAACATTCCGAGTTTCCTCCGTGCCTCGGAAAGCACGTTAAGCCGTTGGTCCCGGCTGTCATTTAAAGATATTTGACAGTCGTTACGGGTAGTCAGAAGCCCGAGATCTGACACCAGTCTTGCCAAGAGGTACCCAGTTACTGGGTTGTAGAGGTCAGATAGGCAGTCGCTCCATGTAAAACACTGGTACTTAGCTGAATCCGGTAAGACTGGAAGCCGACCCCAATGTAGTTGGGAAAAGGCTAGGCAGATTGATTACATCATGAGGATATAATAGGATTTTTATTTAAACTTGTTTACAAATAAATGCAATCGACGTTTAAAAATGTTTTTCTTTTTTAACAAGCATTTATTTAACTTGCAATATATTTATGTTTGTAAGTGTGTTCGGGTCAAATCTTGCAACAGAATTTTAAAGCAGTTATCCTCCACCGATTAAGATGAAATTTTGCATACATATTTAGTTTGGATGACAATGCATGGTCAGCTAAGTGACGTCATTTTAAATCCAATATGATGGACAGTCCAAGATGGCCAGACTAGTTATTTTTGGTGCACTGCCATGGTATGGGTATCAAATGAAAGGGTTTGCTGAGAAGAATACAGGTTGTTTTAAAAAATGATTTTTTAATTATTATTTTTTTGTTTCTTTTTAGTTGTGGTACCTAATTGGCGGGCAATTTCTATAGTATGTACAATAAGCAGCAATTCCTTGCGATTTGCCGTCATTTATTGAAGAATTCCATATTATTGAATATCTCCGAAGTTCTTCATCAGATCTTCACAAAATTTAAATGGGACCAATTCGGAATCATGGAAGGGTATGGATGAACAAAAAATAATGATTTCCAGAATCGGTTCACAATTGACGGCGAAATCGGTGAACATAAAAAAATGCATTTAGTGGAACATGGAACTTCATTCTTTTTGGAAATTCGGTTAATAAGAGGAAAATTGTGTAAAATTAGATTGCGAAAAATTTTTGCTGTTAGAAAGTTACACTTTTGCTGGGTCTCGCTCATAGAAGTCCATTTTAGTTATATTTTTTATCCAGAAAAAAGTTTCTGCGGTACCTACAGGCCACGCGAGCGAAGCCACGGGAAAAAGCTAGTATACCTACATAAACATTTCATAGCTTGGTTTTTGATAGTTCCCTATCGGTGGACCACCCGGCAATTTCATAATCCTTAATCAAGGCATTTCAGCTAGCACATGGAGACACATTAGCTGAATAGATAATATCCTTTTAAGAACCTACTGTAGGATTTAACACTCCGCCACCCGCCAACCGCCATCTTGAAATCGTACTACAAACATCAGGTGAAGTTAAATCTCCGTACTGTATTCCACCTGATTAGGTGTCTCCCTTCCCCTCACCGAATCATATGCTTTGTGGCATCAAAGCATATGATTCGGTAATCAAATCACCGCTTTGAAGGTAAACGATTTCAATACACAAATAACTGTCTCTATGATTAGGCGTAATTTACTGCATTAGTAATAACTTTCGTAGGTGGCAGGATGATCTGAGATCTACAGCAGGTGCGGCATGGGGGAAGAAAGCACACGATCGCAAACTGTGGAAAGGTCTGGGGGAAGCCGGTAGCGCAAAAAAGAACCACCCTATCGATGTCTGAAATGTTATAAAAATAGTTATAAGTTTGCAAATAAAGACTATTTGAATTAGTAATGATTTCAGACGGAGATTGCTGACACGGTTTTCCTTCTCAGAGTAGTTATGAAATACAAGCCTCATCTAGTATTCTAGACTTCAAATAATTATTGACTTGTAAAAGTTTTATCTAAACCTATTTTGAAAATAATATAATTTATAAGACGGTAGAAACAATCTAACAACCTCACCAGGTAACAATACAAATCGTTGGAAGACCTACCACTAGGCGGACCAATGATCTGGTTAAGAGGTAATGCGGTCACAGACATCCGAATGAATTTCCTAAGCAAATAGACTGAAAAGTCATATTTCGAGGTTTGGCTCTCGCCTATTTCCTCCTCCAATATTGGACCAATTTAAAGATATTCCATAAACTGAAAAAGAAAGATATATACTGTGCCTCTATGTTTTCCTTTTTACCCGACTGCCGAAGGAGGGTAATGTGTTTATCAGTCTATGTATGTGTGTATGTTTGTTCCTATGTGGCGTTCTAGAGACCAAACGCGTTGGCCGATTTTGATGATTCTTACGTCAATCGATATTGATAGATATATATAGATAACACTGCGAGTGTCACTGGCTACATTAAAATTAGAAAATTAAAAAATGGCGGATTTTGGGCGCCATTTTGTGGGGGCAATTATTTTTCCGTCGTGTGGGGTATCAAAATAAAGGGTTTTAAGAGGTAATTTCAAAAATATATAACACTTATATGTTTGAATGTAGGTAATTCAAAAAAAAAAAAAGTTGTAAATAAAAAAAGTTACTTAAAAAAATCAAAAAACCCGACTGCTTGAAAAGCGAACTAAAAAGACGTAAACAAGAAGAAAATCATGATGTGCAGTCGGAGGATACATGTGGTTATGGTCCGCCAGCTCGCGAATATGTATCCTGAATTTTTGTATTTTTTTTATGATACATTTTCTTTAGAAGTACTAGAATTCTCAAAAGATGCCCAAAATAGCGCTGTCAACAGAGGCCTAGTGTACAAATTTGACAACAATAAATAAAAATTTAAAAAACCAAAACCTCTAAAAATAATGCTTTTTATTTTTTTTATTAAATTTTTATTTCTTGCTTTTTAAACTACATATAATATACCTAGTAGTAGACCCGCTTCAATCGACAATTTATCGAAACACGTAGTTGTGACGCGATATCTTGCTAAAAAAGCCAGATTCAAAGAGTAAAATGCGGTTAACTGTTGAATGTCATAACCGATTTTAATCAAGCATAGCTGATACGGATCAGATCGGAGTGTATGAACACTCTTGACAAAGTCGTTATGGGTATCTGGTTGCCCTGCTATGAGGTATATAGGAACCAAGTAGGTATTGTAATGACCACAAATGATTATGAAACGTATTAAATGTAGCAACTCTGTATCGCAATAATTTCAATTTATAATGGCGTGTGATAAATGATTAAAAAAACTTGTAAGCCAATTTAATTATTCATTTTTACTCCTAAAAAGAAAGGAAATTGGGTAATATTTTCGACAACATCGCCTTCGCCTTTTCTTATTTATGGACAGGTCAAGTTAACGCCGTTAATTTTGTAAAATTGATGGGATCTCAATTAATAACACGGTTGAGAAAATGACACTTGACGACAAGTAGGTACAACCTATTTTGGGAACTCTAAAGATAAATATTTATGACACATATTTTGACATTTTCAGACAGTGAAAATAGCAATGAAGGTATTCTGAATTGATGTAGTGGTAGATAGCACTGAGTCATCAGGATCCTGTAAAAGCAAATTTTTCCGACATTAGTTAACATAACGTCAACGTCTTGTTGATGTCATAAATTACATTTTCCTTGTGGAAGACGCCTTGGCTAAATGGCGCCAACTAGTGGCGTGAATTTGCCTGAAAATACTCCAAAGTACCTTTCACATTTGATATACTTTGCTTATAAGTATAATATACAATATTTAATATTTTGGACAAAACATTTCCAGTGTCGTCGATTTCATGTTTAAAACATTTGCAACTTCGTCAACACAGCAAAATTTCTTTCATCCCAGAGCATTTCCTTATTACTAAACCCCAACAAAAAAATAAACCCAAGAATTGTTCGTTGAACAAAGACGGTGATTTCAATTAAACAATAAAACTTGGGGAACAATTCACCCCTCGACGGTGACGCGCGACGTCGCGTCGCTTGTCGCGCAAACTCCTGCGAAACCAATTTAAAGTGTCGCGCGAAATAAAATAGTGTCGCGCGGAATCCGCGGCGTCATACTCAGCAAGATGAATTATATTGTACGATGTTGGATAGGTCTTAAAGGACAGATTAAGATGGATACACGTTTTTTTCAATAATTGTTAAAAATTGTGAAAACAGTGCTCAAAATCAACATTAAGTAACAAACAAGAGACAGACCACCAGCCTCTTATTGGACCACTGTCCATGGAATCCTAAAACAGCAGAATAAACCATTATCTACAACCTAGGATATACCATTCTTGCATAGACGCACAACGTGGCCCGACCCTAATATGTTATAGTCAAAGATATGACGCAGTGGTTAAGTAATTGACTGCTGCGCTGCGTGTCCCGGGTTCGATTCCCGCACGGAACAAATTTTTGTATGACCTGCAGATAGTTGTTCCGGCTCTGGGTGTTGTGTATGTGAGTTTATATGTTTGTAAACGCACCCATGATACAGGAAGAAATTCCTAGTGTGGGGCAACGTTTTTATTTAAAATAAAAAATAAAATTAATGTGTATTTTTATATACTTTATTAAAAAAAAATCCTCTTGAATTCTATTTATATCAAGTTAGGTGTGTACCTAACTTGATATAATTTAGATCTAACGTATGTACGTTAGATCAAAATTCAGCTGGTTTTAATTTAAACTGAGTAACTTAAACTTTTAGACAAGCCTTGAACTATATGTGTGTTTTATTCGGACAACTCTTAAAAAAAAGAATTGAATGATTAGAAACATGATACCTATATTTTACCAAGCACTTTTCCCTTGTTTCTGGTCAGTATTTTCTCTCGTGGCGGTTTTATTTATATTGTTTATGGACACTGTCCGGGCTCTGTTTGCTTCCCCCATGTCTTACAAGGAGACATCTTCGACAACCGCCAGCTGTCGACACAAACTGTTTTCTCGTTGTTTTTTTAGAAGGGCGTACGTTGTACCTTTGTGATAAACGTTGTATTCAGGATGTTTCTTAGTTGTGTAACAGTACTTTGTACTATGAGTTTATTTATTTAATTATAACCGCCAACGAAATATATACCTTCACAAAAAATAAAATGATTAAACAAGTAAAGTAATGATCGGTGGACTCCTTCAATTATAGGAGGCCACAGCATGATTTTGAGTTGGAGACATGTTGAAGATTTCCGGCAAATAAATGACCAACAATGACGGTTTTTTTTTTTACTTCTTTATGATAGAATTTGTTAAAGCAATCTCTAGGTACGTAACAATAGTAGAAATAATCGGGCAATGTTTTGCTAACGAGCAAATAGTTTATTTAAAAAAAAACGAATAGTCAACCATCTGAATTTGACTATTCGTTTTTTTGGCCGCGGTCACTATTAGGCCTACGAAATTGAGACTTTATTAACCTCGTAAGGCCCAATGTACAATGTATTGAACAAAGTAACATGCAGCTTTCCAGCCCAGACCTAAAAACAAAATCTTTTCCTAAACGCCCAATGTACATTACAATGTACATTTAGTTTAAATGCATGTTTCTTTTAAATTTTCGCGCCGACTGTCATTTGACTTGAATGTTATGATTGGTTGATACCTTGGGAGCTATTTAAACAGCTGACATTTCGGCGAAATTCATAAGCAATCTGTCAAAATTTACCATTTTTGCCACCACGCCGCAGATTCAGGAAACAGGTGAGTAAACATCTTAATTAATTAATTGAATCTTAGCTTATTTTGTATAAAAAATCAGATAAATCTAAAGATAAGCGCATATTTTATCTGGAATAGTTTTTATTTTAGTTCAATAATGCTTATTTCTATTTTTTACACTTCGTCGATTAGTAAAACGTAACTAAGGATTTTTTATTTGTAGGTCTCTGGAGTGATCAAATTGAGGAGTAGCTTCACGATTCCGAGATTGAAGACTTCTGGCCCTCAAATGAAGATATCGGGGACCCAGAGTATAGGCCAGAACCTTCGGAATCTCTCTGTTTACAGAATCAGTCACACGGAAGTGATGACAGTATGAAAGAAGATAGTGAAAAAGTTGAAGTGGAACGTTATAGACGTGGAAGAGGGTGCGGAAGAGTTTGTGGAAAGGGTCGAGGAACAAGAAATGCTACAAATAGGCGTGACCGAGGTCGTATTTTTGAAAAATATCCTACCAAATTTACAGTTCCTGTTGATTGATCTTACTTTTATGGTGAAATGAAAATGCTTAAATTAAAAATAGGTTGTGATAAAATTATATCAATATTTTTTGTTAAAATTGTGTTTCTTTCTTCTTATAAAAATATAAAAACTAATTAAAATAAATTTCTTTAAAAAAAAAAGAATATCCTATAAACGCCCAATGTGCATTTGAATGAACACGAGTTATCAATTTAAAACTGGCTGTAATATATTCCTTTCTTACCTAGAGTACCCAGAAAAATAATTTAAAAAATGTAGATTGAGTTTTTTCTACAAAAAACTAGTTGAATATGCTTGGGCCGCAACCATGTTAGATGATATTGTTCATTGTATTGTACATCGGGCCTTTGGCTCATCTTATGAAATTTACCTTGGGCCTTACGAGGTTAAACAGGTCACTTTCAACTACGGTTTAACTTGGTTTCCTAAATTAAAATCAACTTAGCGCCTTGTTCATAAAATTTCTGAACTGATTAGCTAATTCGAAATTCAAATTCATCACAAAAATGTTGAATAATTAGAATGTGCTAAGCAATAGAATGTTATTCCTCTTTCATAATCCGATATTCATTTGTTTCTTTGGGTTTTATTTTCTTTATTATCGACATATTGCACAAACCGAATGACTCACGTAGTTACGCAGTCTTTTTCAAACTCGCAAGATAACTTTAAGTAAAAATAAAGGTCAAACAAAACACTATCTATTTCTTGCGACTATACATTCACACGAGCAAATGTAAACACGAGTATAAAACTAATATACACCTGCACTAAAACAGTTCGGAGGCAACAAACACCAGGCTATGGCCGCAAGAAATGCATCCACCTGCATTGTACAGTTAACCGAGAAACTAACTAAATTGCACACCGCCAGTAAATGGATCCTGCTGTTGGTTACATTCAAAATAGGTGTTAAAAACCGAAATGGAGGAAGACTGAAGATTTATCGTCTATGTTTTGATTGCATCTTTGGTCGAGTAGACACAAGCACGACTGCTTGGGTCCAGGGTTTAATCTCCGGGTAAGACAACGTTTTCAGGTTATCAGCCGGGCGAGCACGGCCTCTGTGATAGATAGCATGCGCAATTTATCACGGTTTTTGCTCCCAAACTGTGATAAAAATGTGTGACTCAAGCCTGTCACAGTAGGCCGTGCTCGCCCCGCAGGAAATGTCTCGTTGGTCTAGTGATTGCAAGTGCTACTGGTGAGCCTGAGGTTCTGGGTTCGATTCCCGTGTCGGGCAAGTGTTATTGGGTTTTCCATCGAAATTTTCTCAGGCTACAGGCATCGACGTGACTCCTAAGCGGCTCGCACTACTGACAGCACAGCAGAAGTGCCTGAATGGTTACGTCGATGCGCATGTTTGAGTGAGTGTGCCGTTTCAATATTTTTACTGTGACGATACAGTGCTTTTGAAATATTGTTTAACGTCACGGTGTGCTACACTTTATACTGACAAAGTGACGTCACAAGTCCCCACTCCTGGACTTTGAGGTGCTTTATCTTTGTCAGTTTGTATTTATTTGAAAAAGCAAAAAATACAGGTCCAATATTATTTGATAATCTCGGACGGACTAAATAGAATTACCATTTTACTAACCAGAAAACATCCCTATTAGACTTGACCTCTTATTCGTAATTAGACTTAATAACATTCTTGTCAGATTATTCGGTAACCCTCGATGTCTGTTTCGTAAAAATCTGTTCACCTATTTATGGTGTATAGTAAGTATGTGCGTAAATTGCAATTTACTTACTGTCAATTCGATGATTCGAGTTGGAGGAGATGACTTAAAATATAAGAGTGCCTGTCATAATTTTTTTAAAGAATTTGTTTGGATAGCTGGCTTCTTACGGCGCGTGATATCACGAGTCGTATTGCGCCGTGTGAAGGCATTGGCTCGACGCAAAACGGGCTGGTGCGTTATGGCACGTCCGATCCGCTAATTTAGATTAAATATCGGTAACTTCAAAGGCGCGGTGTGAGCGAAATCGTGGAAGCGCGGATGCGCGCGTGTCGCCCCGCGCGCAACGCAGTTTTGAAAACGTTCATTTCATCTCGTGCGTGCGTTCATTACGTGCCTTGGTCTGTCTATTATATGCGGCACAGAAGCTTCAACGCGCGCTGTGCCTCGTCCGTGAGAACGGCAACCGTATTGTGTAAGTGAATACGGCAACGCAAAGGATTTGACCGCTATCAATCGACCAATCACAGGCTACGGGTGACGCGGGTTCGCCCGTGGCGCTTGCTTGCACCTACAAATCGATTAGGCGCGGCGCGACTCGTAATGTCACGCGCCGTGAGAAGCCAGCTTGGCTTAGTAGGCGTTTCGGCCGCTGAGTTTCGTACAATCCGGTCGAAACAGGAATTTCATTATAATTAATATTTTTGAGTGGTGTTTCGGACTATACTTTTTAGGGTTCCATAGCCAAATGGCATAAAACGGAACCCTTATGGATTCGTCATGTCTGTCTGTCTATCTGTCTGTCTGTCTGTTTGTCCGTCCGTATGTCACAGCCACTTTTTTCCGAAACTATAAGAACTATGCTGTTGAAACTTGGTAAGTAGATGTATTCTGTGAACCGCATTAAGATATTCACATAAAAATTGAAAAAAAGCAATAAATTTAGGGGTTCCCCATACTTAGAACTGAAACTCAAATTTTTATTTTCATCAAACCCATACGTGTGGGGTATTTATGGATAGGTCTTCAAAAATTATATTGAGGTTTCTAATATTTTTTTTTTCTAAACTGAATAGTTTGCGCGAGAGACACTTCCAAACTATTCAGTAACGGGAAACGGGCGGCCGAAACGCCTACTAAGCCGCCAGCTTTAGGTGTGCAATAATAAAATAAGCCCGTCCAGGGCCAAAGTGATAAAGTGACATACCGAATTTCAGAAAAGTGTCCCCAAAGGATCCAAAGGTATCAATGACAGAGATGCCACAAAGCCGAACTCTTTTCTAAATCGCGAGGTAAGTACCATATTATCGTCAGCGTCCTAATTCCAGCTTCTTTTCTAATAAACCGGTACGAGTGAGGAAGGCAGCTAAGCAGTAATGAGGAGCGCGGGATTCCCCGCGCATCCGTCAGTGCGGATGGCTTAATTGCTTGGCGAGGCGCCAAGCGGACTATTTATTCGAGAAGCTGATGCCTTCTGCTTCATTACGAGTCTATCGATTTGAAAGTCTATGCTTTTGAGTGGAAAATGTAGGTGAGAGGTTAAAAATGTTGGCGGGGAAAGAATGGGGTTGGAATGTTTATAGAGTGTAGGTTGGTATTCTCTAAAGGATTTTGATTGAGTATTAATAGTTTTTTTTTTAGTCTGATGCTGTTTGTTGTTGATTGTTTTAACTATTAAGTTAAAAGATAACGCGCTGGATTATTGTCGTGCACATCTTACTTGTAAACAACATTTTTCTACCTATACCTACTAGGTAGGTAGTACCTTCGGCAATATTTTTTTTATCAGTGAAATACATACATAATGTCACGCCTTTTTCCTAGGCAGAAACTACAGAACGACACCTGCTACGATCCTTTTGATAAAATAAGAAATGTTCCAAGCCAGTGTTTTAACCAAGTTACAGAAACTCCTCAAAAAGCCCACAAATATAAATAATTGAAAGAACAAAACGTCATATAGTTGTGTGCGAGTGATCTTAATCCTTTCCTAGCGAACTGATTGTGTTTTGATGCGGGACTCAGCGGACGAATCTCGGGCGGGACCCTGGACACTACATAGGTTGTAAAATTGAGGCTGAAGCGGAAAACGAGAAAAGTGGAACAACAGGTGATGTCAATTATTAAAAATTCTAGTACGCTACGGTGCAACATTTTCACATTTTCACACTATTTATATACATATTCCCATATTCCTCACTATTTTAACGGACACAAATTATTGGAGTATACTACATACACACGTCACCTTGCAGTATAAAGCTGATTTATATCCGTAACCTCACACATCAGAGGAAAACCAGCGTCAGGCACTAGTTGTCTGGCATTTTTGCTGAACTGAGTCTTTTTGGCGCAGCCGTGAGGCACACTTTCCTGCTAACTTCTTTTTTTATTATATTTTTTAATCTTTATTTGAAAAAAAGGGTTTAATCGCGAAGCGACTGTGCCAGCCTGCTAACTTCTTAAGTCAGACTTTACACTTTAATAATTTATTTTTATTTGTATTTTATCTGATGTATAATATTATGATTCTAGTATCTATATTGTGTGTCTTTTAGTCAGTGCTAAATAAATGTATTTTCTTTCTTTCTTACTTTCAACGGTATTTATTCAACTGTATGAGGATCACCGCTGCGAGAGGCTACGCCCGGAGAAACTGCGGATCTTCACTGATGGATTCAATATAGGTACTAGCACGGGTGCGGGAGTCTTCTCAGAGAATCTCAACATCCACATGTCATACCATTGGGGTCCACTATTCGGCGTTCCAAGCTCTGGCTTGGGCATTTCCCTGGCAGCCTCAGCCATCACAACATCATCATCAATATTCGCATACTTTTGGATAACATGGCCATACTGGAAGCACTGACCAGCCTCAGAGTTCACTCTGGACTGATTTATGAGTGTCACCAATGCCTTGGTTGGTGCCACTGCCATCATATAGTTTTTTTTTTTTTTTTTCATTATGTTGTAACCGAATGGTTACCTCATAACAATTACAATCTAGCCTTGGGGCTAATAAGTAATTTAAATTTAACTTAATTTCCTAGTAAATGTATAGGTACTAAAGAATGTGTCCATTGGCACTTTTCTTATTGTCTCTATTATGAGGGAAAGACACTTAGTTCTTGTGTTTTTAAAAGGTAGCACTCACTGCACTCCGTAACAATCACTAAACTAATTCAAAAGGCTTAGTCCTTTTCAGTCTCCTTACTATGTCCGTGGTGTCAAGGAGCTGAATAGCCTCGACATTCACATGTTTATGAAGTCTTTGTTCATGAGCTTCGGCGTATGTTTTTATGACTTTAGCGACAAGGTCCACTCCTAAGTCCCGGTGGATGTCCTCGTTTCTAATGTACCAGGGAGCGTTTACTATACTCCGAAGTACCTTATTTTGAAATCTTTGAATTATTTCAATATTGGTACGTTTTGTACAGCCCCAAAGCTGTATACCGTATGCCCATATAGGCATAAGTACTTGTTTGTACAGAAGTACTTTGTTGTATACTGACAATGATGAATGTCTGCCAAGTAGCCAGTACATATTCCTGTAGCGTAGGTCTAACTCCAGGCGTTTCTTTTTGACATGAGCCTTCCAGCGAAGTTTTGCGTCAAGCGTCATACCTAGGTATTTGGCTGTATTTTCGTAAGGTATTACGCAACCGTTAATGTATACCGGTGTATAATTAGGTCTTCGGTTTGTGAAGTCTATATGAGTCGATTTGGACTCATTTAACTTAATTCGCCATTTTTTTGTCCAGTTGGTGATGGAGTTGACAGCAATTTGTACTTTATTTACAGCTTCTTTGTGAGTGACACCTATAGCCATGATGGCTGTGTCATCAGCGAAGGTTGCAATGAAGTTGTTTTCCATTTCTGGGATATCACAGGTGTACAATAGGTACAAGATTGGGCCAAGAACACTTCCTTGTGGTACACCAGCTTTTATTTGCTTGAGATCGGAATAAGCATCTTCATGTCTGACTCTAAACGTCCTCTCTGTTAGGTAGGATTCCAAAATGTCTGCAAATTGTTTTGGCAGCATTTTCCTTACCTTATAAATAAGACCCTTATGCCAAACCTTATCAAATGCCTGTGCTACATCTAGAAATACTGTAGAACAGACTTTTTTTTCTTCTAGAGTTTTTTCTATAATGTTGGTAATTCTATGTACTTGGTCTATCGTGGAGTGTTTTTCTCTGAAGCCGAATTGGTAATTTGGAATCAGTTTTCTGTCTTCTATTATAGGTTTTAAGCGTCTTACGAGTAGTTTTTCAAATAGTTTTGAAATGATTGGTAAAAGTGATATAGGTCTGTATGATGTTACCTCCTGGGGTGGTTTTCCAGGTTTGGGGATCATTATGACTTCAGCAACTTTCCAGATATCAGGCACGTGTTTCAACCTGAATGTTGCATTTATAAGGGTTGTAAGTTTTACTATGGCTTTTCGTGGCAGATTTTGAAGGAGTTCACCAGTGATAAGGTCGTATCCAGGCGATTTCTTTTTGGCTAAGTTTTTTATCATATTTTTTACCTCTTTTGGCGTAACCAGTTTTATATTGAGGTCGTCATGGTGAGTGACATCCAGTGTTATGTTTTCAGAGCTTTCCTCACCGCTGGTTTGAAAAGTTTGTTCTAAATGTTCTGCAAATATATTTGCTTTCTGTTCATTACTCATGGCCCATTTGCCATCTAATTTTTTAATGGGTGAAGCATGGACGATGGGTTTATTTAAACGTTTATATGTTTTCCATAGTGAGTGTTCTGATTTTCCACTACTTGTTAATTTGCTAAGGCAATCTTTTGTTGCATCATCATGATAGTTCTGTATTGCTTTGCTTAATCTTCTTGTAAGCCTATTCAGCATTGTTTTGTCAAGTGGATATCTTGATTGTTGCCACTTTTGTCTCTGAGCTCTCTTTATGGCTATGAGGTTTCTTATTTCTAACGGATATCTATGACTTGCGACTTTTCTTTTCAAAAGAGGTGTATTTCCCCAAGCACAGCTTTGAATGTTTGTCACAAATTTTGTTATTTCTTCATCCAACTGCTGAATGTTTTTGAGTGGTACTTTAAGGTCAATGATGTTGTCTAGGTCGAGTTTGAAGCTATCCCAATCCGTGTTCTTATTAACTAAAATTGCATTGCTTTCTTTCTGAATTATGGTCTCACTTAAGGTTAAGATAATGGGGGAATGATCAGAGTTCATATCAAATCCCTCCTCTATGTGAAGATATGTAGCTGACAGATTCTTATAAATGAAAAAGTCAATCAGATCTGGAATTCTTTGAGCATCAGTAGGCCAGTAAGTAGGTTTTCCTGTTGATATTGCATTGCACTTGATTTCTCGCATAGCACTAAGCAATTCCTTTCCTTTAGTGTTGGTTAGCCTAGATCCCCAACGTATGTTTTTTGCATTGAAGTCACCTCCCAATATAAACGTGTTGCCAAGAAGTTTTAGTAGGTTTCTGTACTGCTCTATTTTCAGAGCATGCTTTGGTGGGCAGTATATAGCTGCTACTGTAATGTGATGAAGTTTAGTTTTGACCCTAACGGCTACAGTTTGTATGAACTCTTCTTCATATTTATAAGGGTACTTCCTCCTCTCGCATTATTCACAGGGTGCAGTGCATGATAGATTTTATACCCGTTAAGGTGAATATACGATTCTCTTGTGAAATGAGACTCCGATATGAGGCACACATCAATTTCTTCTGTTGCAAGGACCACCTCTAGCTCGTTTTGATGCTTTAGGAGTCCATTTGCATTCCACGCCATTATTTTAAGAGTGTTCTTCATTTTTGAGTTATATGGTGTAGCTGTGTAGCACTACTTTCTAGATTTTTCAACCTTAATTCAAATGAGGTTAAAATATTTAAAATTTTGTTTATATTTTCATTTGTATCGGCGTCTATTGACTTGGAGGGTTGTGGACCGTGTACTGTTGGTTGTGATTCACGAGGTTTCGTTGCTTGCGCATAAGACACATTATTTGATACCCTTTGATACTCTTTGAGATTCTTCTTAGCACTAGGAGCCTGAGTGACAGGTGTAGTAACCTTTTTCTTTAAGGCTTTGTTTTTTAGCTGTTGCAGTTCTTTGGCTACCATACATCCTCTGTAGTTGGCTGGGTGTGGCTCACCACAGTGAACACATTTGGGTTTGTCTGCTATCGATTTTGTGCAATCTTTAGTAAGGTGTTTACCAGTGCACTTTACACATCTAGGTTCCTTGGAGCAATATTTCTGTGTATGGCCATATGCTTGGCATCTCTTACACTGTGGGATAAGCTTGGATGTTTTTAAAGGCTGCACTTCTACTTTACAACCTAATATGGTCTTAATACCATAGATATTATTTATGTCTTCCTCTTTTTGAAAGGCAAGCATAAACATGTTTAGAGGTTCCTTAGTCCTCCAACTTAATTTGTTTACCGCTTCCTGGATTTTAAAGCCGTTAGCAGTTAGTTCTTCAACTATTCTGCTTGGCAAACATGTTGAGTGTAAATTTTTGGCTATAACCCTAATTGGTCTATCTTGCTTGTTCTCATAAGAGTGCCAGAGACAATTATTCTGTAACAAGAGTTTAGTAATCGCTCTGTAGGAGTCTTCATCCCTGGCGTTTACTTTGACAGTATCTCCGTTCATCATTTTGACCATGAAGGAATCTTTATTTGAGCAAGTCAAGAGGAGATCATAAAACTTTTGGTAGTTTCTGATATTTTCTACTATGACTGGGGGAGGTGGGGGCTGTTTTTTTATTTTCGGTTGCTCAGCCTTTTTAACAGCCTGAGATTCAATGGGGCTTGCTCCTTGTGATACTGGAGACAGTGACGCATTTAGCTTTCTTTTCTTTCTACTTTTTTGTCGTACCCATTCTGTTTCTCTGGCAAGGTCCTCTTCATCAGTCTTATATTCGACTGTTGACTGAGGCCTTTCATTCGTCGGATGTTCCTTCTCGGGAGTAACATTCTTTTGTTCCTGGATAAGTTTCAGCTGGTGTTGCAAGGCTTCTACCTGGCTACTGAGCACTTCTACTAGTTGCTGCAGTTCTTGGCGCTCTTTTGCTTCCTCTTTGTACCGGGTGTACAACTGTTGTTCGAGTTCAGTTTTGAGTACTATTTTACCCGGCGAACCCATAATTGATTACAAGTTATAATTATAAAAACTATAACTTACCGCAAATTCTCATAATTATGCATGATTCACTTACGACAGTAGGTCATTGCACCGCCCGCGAGGGCAATACGCGGCGGAATTAGGCTGCAGCGTCAGCACTTGTGCACGAGCGCAGACTTGTGCAAGAGCGTACGCGACGCGACCGTTCTCGCTAGAAGTCGATCGACTACTCGAGCCATCATATTATAGTGCCAATGCTTTAGTTTCATTTCACTACAGTCCTCCATACGCTTGAATACAAACCAAATCATGAAATTACTAGAGCAACAAATGGCAAAAGCTAATCTACCAAATATAAGACTTTTCATCTTGCAAGAAAATGATTAGCATTTTAGCGATACATTTTATGGTTTCATAATGTTGCAATCGAAAAAACTCTTTTGTACTTGTTACTTTTATAAACTCTTTTGTACTGTATCTGAGTTTAAATGTTAGTAATGGCACCCACGATACAGGCGAAATTCCTAGTGCGAGGCAACATTAAAAAAAACCGGTCAAGTGCGTGTCTGACTTCGCACATTTAGGGTTCCGTACCAAATCGCAAAATTAAGTTAGTTGTAATAGGAAAATTGAAGGAATTTCAAAGTAAAAATCTGATTTATCAATATATTGATATTTGTTAGTAAAATATACGTAATCATAAACTTTATCACCATATTTCAAGTTCATAGGTCAATGGGAAGTTGAATAATTCTTCAGAACAAAATTTTGCAACAAAAAATGCTAACTTTGGTGCCTGCTCAATCCTTTGTTTTCCAAAATTATTTAAACAAAAAATACAGTGTTTATCTACTCATCGAGTTCTAAACAACGATACCCCACTCGATGGGGCAGGTAAAAAAAAAACACTGTCCCCTTTAGCTGTATGGGAGAACCCCTTAAAAGTAAAAAATTATTTGTTTTTGGCTTTTGCATGGCTTTGGATCAACAACATGCTTATACTGTAAAAAAATGATGACTGTAGCTCCAACCGTTTGGGTGTAAAACAGACGGACAGACAGACGGACACGTGAGTGACAGCAATAGGGCTTAGTTTGGACTCTTCGGGTACGGAACCCTAAAAAAGACAAGACAGAAGCATATCAGCGTAGCATCTGGCATCATACCTTCTAAATCTGGTACCTTCATCGCGATTTGCCTATATATTGCACCACATCCTAAGAGCGGGATTACGCGAGATTTTTTCCCACTAAGCCGGACGTAATTGGATCCCAAATTGACCGTGGAAGGAGAACGTTTCGACGGTCGATCGACTCATTTGTTTTAGATATTACAATAAACTTGCTACTTCCACGTGCTTTACATCAAATTTATTTTATGTGGAATAGAATATATGAAGTATTAAATAGTGGTTCTTGTTTAATTAGGATTAATAACGAAGCTGCTTTAAAAATCTAAGATTTACCGAAGCTCTCCTTTTTAGTCAATTTTAATTTGTTTTCCTCAGCTAGATTTGCACACCATAATTGTACGCCTCCTGGCATAACATAGCGCTCTGTTCATCAAACATAAGATCTGTATTTATTTACCTATGTTAACAAATAAATGAATGAGTAAATGTACATAAACTGTCCTATTGTATTTGAATGTTTTTATGTTTTATGTACAATAAAGAGTAAGAATTGATAAAAAAAATATATTTTGGCTTGCTTGTATGGGTAACTGACCGTCCTTACCAGCATATAGAGGTATCATAATGCCTCGGCAACAACGTCATGCCAGGACGGGTTTATTCGATCCCGAAAGTCCGACTACCAGTCTAAACAAGCCGTATCGGATCGTGTTACTCAGTTACTGGGTTGTACAGGTCAGAAAGCAGCCGCTCTATGTAGGTAAATACTGGATACAGATACAGGACAGATACTGGATTGGAATCAGACCACAGAATAGTTGGAAAAAGACAAGGCGGTATATAACTCGGATACCCATAAATCATTTTAAACTTTTAAGTATATTCAATCAAACACCTAATCCCCTACTCAACATACATTAAAATAGTTAATGCAAGTTAATCACTAATTAGCTTTAGTAATTAAACAGGCAATTGCTTATTAAATTCAATGTGTCCATACGATACATCAAACAATTATTGCAACACGATATACTTGACATAAATATACACATATACGTACATATTGTTAAACCATTATTAGTCTTAGACCATAACTGGCAGAGTATATCTGCCAGAGCATTCGAGGGATAAAGGCGTTATTAAGGCGTGTACTGGCTTGTGTCAAATAAATGTGTTTTCTTTCTTTCTTCTTTATTTGCATTACTAAGTTTTGCCCGTGACTTCGACTGCGTTGCATTAGAACTTCGAACAGCCAATATTTTGTATAAAATAGGCTGCCTTATTTGAGAAATTGTTGGTTCACCATACAAACATCTTCCCCCGTTTACACCAGTCTTAACAAGGGGTATCGCTTTACCCATTTACTGGGTTGTAGAAGTCAGATAGATAATCGTTCAATGTAAAAAATGGTTTAAAAAAAAACCGACTTCCAAAGCAAAACACTACAAAACGAAAAATTAGTTTGTTTTCCGAAGTCGGTGTCTTTGGTACCTATTGATTTCCGTTTTTCGACACCGACTTCGGAATTTTTCGCTTTGCAGTGTTGTGCTTTAGAAGTCGGTTTAATCTTTTTGTCAAAAAGTTTTTATTTTACTCTTTTTACTTCATATTACCGTGAAAATTATTTATAGCCAGAGTACATCTCATTTTAATTCTAATAAACCGAAACACGACTAGGATACATTGTTTTATTACGGCATTACAGTGCCTACCTTCCGGCTTCATCATCAGATCAGTTCGATGGTACCATTTTCATCAATACCATTTATTTATAAGTATTTGCTTCATCATAGTCGCTTAACTATTCGAGGTATCTTATATCCATGACATATTTATTAAAAAGTTCCAGTGGCCATCTGTGGGCTTCTTCATCAGTTCCTTTGGCAAATGCTTGCCATGTTACATGTCTGTCTATAATATATAAGGAATTCCCTCGATTTCCATAGGATCCCATCATCAGATTCTGATTTAGTGACAATGGGACCACCTCGAGAGTATCCGATAATATTCAAATAAAAAATAATAATATTCAAATCCATCTACATATGACGGAGTTATGTACGAACACAAAAAAATACATTGAAACCTCCTTTTGGGAAGTCGGTTAAATATATTGGTATTCAGCTACATCGGTTTAGACACTAGAAACCCATCCCAAAAGGTCGGAAAGGCTAGAAAGATGGATATTTCACCAGTTAAAACGGACAGAACAAAAACTGAGTATATAAAACAGTCAACTATTATTATTACGCTCCCCACCCAAGCTAAGCTTATTCGTTCATTTAGTACCCTGTGAAACCGCCAGAGTCCACCACATACTATGGCGCGCAAACATTTATATCGCAGTTTAAATTCCGCAGGAACTAATTACAAACCAGTGGTTAACGATTACGAACGTGGTAATTGTTGCTATTAATATTGATGATATTAATAAGCTATTGTATGGTTTGGTCTGGTTATTTTATTTAGTGATAATTTTCAAAGAGCTTCTTATGGTGAAGTATATAGAGGTATGCGGGACAGGATGTAAAAATCACGAAACGTCCAATGACAAGAATAGAATTTATCCGCCGATTTTTGTCTGGATTTTATATAATGTTCAAATCGCATGTGACGTATGGGTGCTGCTAAAAGTCTATAACTACGTAAGTACTCCTAAGGAACTTGACAAAATTATGAAAAGTCCGCTTAGCATAATATCTATCTACATAAACGACGACTCCATCAAACAGAAATTCTCTTATTAATATTTTGTTTAAAACCATTAATAAGGTTTTTTGGTTAGATAATATGCTGCTGTAATTCGGTTTACACCACAGATATAAGTGTAAGTAGTAGACGCGATTGTATTTACTTCGCGTGTCAAAAAACGGAGTAAAATTACGATCAATGATCGTAATTTGAACATTTCATTTAGCAATAACGGCCGAAATCTAGAAAATTGCCTTTTTATGCCATATTGAGCTGTAAAGACTGTATAGGAAAAGTTGGCCGAGGCATTGGAAATGTTATCTTAAGACGACTACTAACGCCAACGACCTTGAGGGAACAAAACGCGCACCCGCTTCGTACCCGCGCGACCCAAAACTTTAGTAGCTTTTTGTACTTTCCATAATATTCTACGACTTTAAAAAAAAGCTTCAGATCAAAATGTAGATAATTAAATTGTCTTTGAGATGGTGTCAATTTCATTAAAATACGCCCAGTAGTTTTGGTGCGATTGTCGTGTTTTTGTCTGTTTTAGATATAACTTTACTAATTAATTGCACTGTGTTATACGAATAAAACTCAAAATGTGCTTAGATCAAATTATTAAGAAAATGGTCTAATGTAACATATATTTTTTACAAAAAATTACGACTAGCCGTTTAAACGTAATTCTCATTTTAAAATCAGCTACTCGAGGGAATCTGCGCTAAAGTGGCACGCTTGGTTTTCATACAGATGGAGGGACTTGCGTTATCTATTTAGATTTATGTATGTGGTTTACACAGCCTACTGGTATTTCCAACACGGAATCAGTAGCATTAGCATCCTCCTAACCTGGTCGGCTTCCATGTGGCTGCATATGTACTTCCTAATCTATGTTTATTGGTAGTTAACTGGAACACCTAAGTACTAGTCCAAACAATATACTAAAGACTGGAATTTAATTAAGTAAACACAAATTTCACTGCATAACACTAAAAACAGAAACAAAACCTATATAGAGCTAGCGAACTCAATGCAGTTTGAGGCGGGCTAGTGAGGGGACATAGTCGATTGCGTTGTTGTGATCGACTAATAGGTAGTTAAGGTCATTTATTTAGATGTGTCGAATTCATCAAACGTATGACTGTTTTGCTTATTAAAAGAAAGAAAGAAAAAAATATTTATTTGTGACCCGCACAGGAGACACGAGATAAGCAAAAACACAAAAAAATCAATAATTCAAAATAAAAAACCGTGCTAGACCAAAAAGGCGCCTATCTCAGCAAGAATTAAAAAAAAATCATCTCTGTAATAAAAATGTAGGTAAGTCTATCAAATAACGATTACTTATTGTTTTATTATTTTTACATAAGTACATACACAGACTCATGCTTTTCAATAGGTACCCCTATTGAAAAGCGTGAGTCTGAGAAGACTCTACGGTATGGCACAAAGCAAGTTAATTTGTTTAATACGAGTATACGCATTTTAATGAACTAGTAAGAAAGGTATAGAAAAGCTCCCTAAAAAGCCTAAAACAGTGCAATCGGCATGATTTTTACCCACGACGGGTAAAGAGGGGTGTTATGAGTTTGACGTGTGTTGCTGTGTATTTGTGTGTCTATCTGTGGCATTATAGCGTCCAAACGGGTGAACCAATTTTGATTTAGTTTTTATTGTTTGAAAGGTTATTTTGTCGAGAGTGTTCTTAGCTATGTTTGAATAATAATTTCAAAAGTTATGGGCGTTTTACTGTTTGAATCGGGGTGTTTTCGCAAGATATCGTGTCATAATAACGTGTTCAATAGATTGCCGATCGAAGCGTATCTACTATGTACTAGATAAATTATGTAGCATGAAATAAAAATTTGTCGGGGGTATTTTAAATTTTGGAATTTTACTTGTAAACAAATCATCTTTGAATCTTACAACGGTAACCTGTTATTACCAACATTCTATGAGTTGTGTTATAATTTTAGTGTACAATAAAATATATTTTGTCGATCTAAACCACATTTCACATCGACAAACAAAACCATCGAATAGTTTCATGTCCCCGCACTATCATCCCTTACCTTGCCGTAGAATGCAACAAGCATTTTTCTTTCAAAATGCTCCCATCCGGTGGAAAATGTTCCCTAGCTCACATTTTGCGGCCTTTCTTTCAGAAAATACGCGCGTAGAGTTAAATGTAGCGGGTTTTCAGTTTATATATTGAGGTGAAAGGGATTTTTTATCTATATGTCCTGCTTTTTGGTCTTGGTAATTCTTGAACGCCACGTTGCTCGACCAGTCCGTGTAGTAAAAGATGATTGAAGGATTAAAACATAAGGATGAGCGTCCTCTTTTTTGCTAATTACGATAAACAGCGATTACCACTCAATTCCGGTATTTAAGTTTATTTGTTCTCTATTGAAGTAGTTATTGAAAGGTCTATTCTTAGCATTCGACAATTAGGGTTAATGTTTAGGTGTTTACAAGACATCGCTAAAGGTCCAACTCTAAAGGCTGCCTAGATGTCTGTTGAATTTAACATAATTAATTATTTTAGAACTCACTTCAGTGGCAACATCGCATATTTTCAGCCACTAATATTTTTTAAAACCTTCTTCATTATGAACTAAACTCTCCAGCAAGCTTCCACACATCAACCAAAAAATATAATCACAAAATAACAGAAATATTTCACCAAATCTTTATCTGCTTTTTATTACGCACTTTAGTGTTGCGCCAAGCTATTACCCGCAACGTATCGATAACATGTCGATAAATCCGGCCAACAATCTGCTGGTATCGTAAATAAGTGGCTACAGGCTCGACCAGAACGTTTCTGTTTACTCTAATGGCCTGTTCAATGATTGTGTAGCGAGAAAGTTTTGCTACGTTCGTTGACGGTAAAGTACCTATATGAAGCACAATAGGCCACATATTTTTTTAATTGGCGGATTATGATTTTTCATAATCATTTTAAGTGAAGAAAATAGCAAAGAGTTTGGTAGTTAACAAGCTAACGGACAATCCAAAGGAAATTTAGATAATACTGCTACATAGAGGGCCCAAAGTTACGCTCAGATGTCGAATGAATTGCCGATGTGAGACCCGAAGCTAGACCCAAAACAAATGCTTTGTGTCGCGGCGGTGGTTGGTATTTTTCAGGTAGACCTTAAGCACTACTCTGACTTTCTATCAATCGTGGCACAAGCGATTATCAAATAATCAAATTATTGGCATGTGCCCCCGAAAGTTCACGTATTCTCTAGGCCAATCATCATCAGTAACCTTTTGTGGATAGATAGACCTTTGAGTATAGCCGCTTGTCACCAGCAACTGCAATATATCTAAATACTACTACAGAAAGTATTATGAAAGGTTCAGGTACCAAGTCCTACTTACAAACTGCGAGTAAATACTCTAAGTACACATACTCTAACTTTCTGGAACCAATCGAGCAATCGTATTAAACGACTATTCCGCCAAACTTAAAGAGGCTAAGTTGGCAACAGTGCTTAATGTAAAGAGGCCTGTGCATGACAAAAATATGAGAAAACTTGGGCAATACGCCGAATATTGCAGCCTTTGCCTTTTTATCGAATACTTTCGATTGCCCGAGCGACATAAGTAACTTGGAGGGATTTTTTTGATGGACGATTAGTCGTAGCGATGTCGTGTCTTTAAGTGTATATAATGTTACGAGGAGAAATCCTTTCATTCTACTCTTTTGTATTATTATTGATAGGCGCGCATTAGAACAATATCTCACTTGATAATAAGCGAGTATGTGGTCGAATTATCGCATCACTAGATCATCATCATCATTTCAGTCAAAAGACGTCCACTGCTGGACATAGGCCTCCCCCAGGCGTCGCCGCATTGACCGATCCCGTGCGTCTCGCATCCAGCGCCTTCCCGCAACCTTGACCAGGTCATCGGTCCACCTAGTGGGAGGCCTTCCAACATATCGTCTTCCGGTTCGCGGTCGCCATTCCAGAACTTTTCGGCATCACTAGATACGGACTAATATTTTAGAAAGCACACAAAACACGATTGAAAGTACTAGAAAGATAAAGCCCTTATTATCCAGTGTTTTGTATCCGGCTCATTTACGCTGCATTGCCTCAACTCAACCTGACGAAAACTGTGTATAACGAAAGTTATACACAGAAAAAAATATTAATAATTTTCCAACATTTCCCGTACTATGGGTACAAATATAAACCCGTGGGTTATCTGCTATACTTCCACCGAGGATCCGCCGGTCCTGCCGGCTCCATTGAATATGAATAAGGGTCTAAGGGATGTATTGTTTTCGCTCCAAACTTTTCGTTTATATTTTGAAATGTTTTGACTTGCATAAAGATGTTGGGAATTTTCACAACTTCGTGTTTCTTGTTACGAATTTAAGCAATGAATATTAATTCTATTTTTTGTTTAATTTGGGGTTTTGTTATGAATACTGGCTATGGTTTAAAGTCACTTAGATACAACTAGGTTCTATCTGTGCCTTTGCCCACATGAAAGTATTTTTTTAAATATTGGTAAATAAAAATTATTATCGTAGAGAATTATCTAAGGCAACGTACTCCCGGGAGTATTTTATATCAAAGTCAAAGTGAAAGTCAATTGTTTTTTGTTTCAATTAAGCCATTAAGCGGCACATTTCAAGTGAAATTTAAATGAAACAAGTCGAAAATTTAAATTCCGACCAAAAATAATTAACGATTTTTTTTTTAAATGATTGGTAAATGAAAATTATAAAAAAATATTTTCGTCGAAAATTATCTAAGGCAACGTACTCCCGGGTGTATTATATATCAAAGTCAAAGTGAAAGTCAATTGTTATTTATTTCAGTTTTTTTGACAGCGGCACTTTTGAAAGATGAAAATTTAAATTCAAAAAATAATAATTGATTCTACTGTCCATTCGCAAAGGTAGTTTGCTATGGAGAAGAACGGAGAAGAAAGTCCACATTTACTCTTCACAAAAACAGTGTTTTACAATATTTCCATACATACATTAATTCATATACGTGAGGACGATGCACCTAGTATAACCCTACTATACTACGTAGGTATAGGTATTTATTTTTCTTTTTGTATCAAATTTTATAAGCACAACAGGTAATTCAATTCATTTAATCAATAGGAACATGGTTCTCACACTTACAAATATAGTCCTTCTGCAATGTTTAATCTATCTCTATACCAAAATTATCCAAATTAGTTCAGCGGTCTAGGCGTGAAAGCACAATTCACAAATGTAATTTTAGTAAAGAATGGACCTGCGAGGGCTTACACATAGTAACAATCTATCAGCCATAACCAATACCATGCAGGATTGCCATGTGTTACCGAAATATTAGTTTTTGTAAACTCATATCTGACTAACAGGTGATGGCAGTTCTTGTAGAATGTGACTTCTTTTAGGCCTCATACGAGCATGAACCTATTTATAAGCCATGACCTGCTAACTGGAAGATCCTTTTATTTTGAACCCTATAGGTAACACGAAAAAATTTAAACAAATGTTGGTTTTTCTTACAAACAGACATAAAAACAGTCGCTCCCAGGTGCGCATAATTGTAAACGATGCAGATGGCTGGGACTTCGTTCTTGTAAGTACTTGTTTCTTAATCACCTTGTTTTGTTTAGGTCCTGCGATACTAATGTCACTTAACACCTAAATGCGAACTATTCTACTGCGCAATGCAAAATATTTAGCACAAAGCTTATTAATTTTCATTTTAGTTATGAAAAGCACTCAATCAATTGCTAACCCAGTTGGCTGTTGCTAACACATTTTGTCCAAATGGGGTGTTATAGGCCCGTGTAATATGACACACATGCTGGAGTGCCCCAAGTGGCCCATAAACTTGCACTTCAGAGGACCTAATGAACTCCACTGTCATCGATTATCTGTCACTGGTACCAAATGTTTAAAGAATTTCCATGGATTCCAAAAAAATAAGTACAATCATGCATGAATACACTGAAATATATTTCATTGACTTATAAGCTACTTACGAGTATAATGTCATAGACGGACGGGACAAACAGCAACTTAAAATCATAAGGTAAATTCGAACAGTCCAAAGAAATTTTCCTCAAACGTCCCGTAAATACGAAACGTTCTTAATACTTAGGGTCAACACACACCGTTACAAATTAACTGTAAGTCAAGAGAGCTTGTTAGCGAAGTTCATTAGACACAAACTTACCGAGTTCCTTGTTCATTTTTTTAGAGATCCGTGAACATAATACTTTATGATTCTTAAGAAAATATCGTTTTTAATTTTCTGGTACATTTTTAACACCAGACGGAAAAAAGAGGGGTGATATAAGTTTGACGTGTGTACCTGTGGGTTTCTGTATTTGTGTATCTGTCTGTGGCATCATAGCTCCTAAACGGATGAATCGGGTTTGATTTAGTTTTTTTTGTTTGAAAGGTGACTTTATCGACGAAAATCGGTTCAGCCGTTCAAAAGTTATGGGCGTTTTACTGTTTGAATCGGGGTATTTTCAATAGATTGTTGATTGAAGCGTGTCTACTACTAGATAAATTATGTAGCATGAAATAAAATTGTGTCGGGGCTTTTTTAAATGTTACTTGTCTTTATTAAAATATTATTTCGACCGGTTCCCAGATATTAACCTAATTAATTATTTATTTACTAGACTAGAGTAAAGAGAAAAACAAAAAAAAAAAAAAACTAAGATTAATAATACATCGTTTTTATAAGTTAATAATACAAAAATTAATAACGTTAAAATAGTATTTAAATTATAGCACAAACATAACATACGATCGATTCTTCTTAAAGGCGGACCCTCACGTTGCCCCAGTTATATTAAAGTTCCCTGTTACATGGAGCTTATTGCCATCAAGCGCGCACAATTCTTAAACTCCGGTTGTTTACAACACCTACAACACCTAGATACAACACCTAGATGCGAAATTATACCTGGGGGGTGACCATAAGCTCTTAGAGCAAGGTTATTTTGAATGTGTGTAAGGGACAGATGTATATGAACTGTATACATCTGTCACTCACGCGATCTCAAAATAACCTTACTCTAAGAGCTTATGGTCACCCCCCTCATATCCCTTCAGACCAACTTATTATAGCTACTAGAAGTTCATCAGTGACAGTTTTGCGTTGCTACCCAGATGGCGATGCTTCGTCACTGGTTTAATTAACTCAAACATAGTGTGAGAACAAAGCATGTGACGCTGTTATGCGCCAACATTTTAGTGATATAACACGTCTAGAGTAGCCATGTCGAAGAGATTGTGTTTACAGAACCTTGGGTAAATTAAAATAAACATCCACATTAATCAGTTGGATCCAGCTGTATTTTTTTCTGTCTCGCCTACTGTAAGCGATGATGTGGTCTACGGTGAAGCACGTTTTATAGAAGTAACCTATTCACTCTTGACATAAAGACACCAAGGCTCTCAGGAAACAAAGACTCTGGCAGGGAATGCCACTCCTTCGCTGTGCGCACAATGAAACTATTAGCAGAACACTGTGCGTATGAGTGGGATGTCCACAATGTATCGAAGACTTATTGCCGTGCGTCTTGTAGTCCGATGCACATTTTTACAGTTTCATTGCACCAAAATGTGTTACAATACAAATTTAAACAATCGAGTGAAATGCCTCAGAAAAAAACCGCGCCTTTGGCATAAATTTTAAATGATCCGTTCAAATTATCTTTGAAATGTGAATTAAGATCCCAATATTGCTTAATTTTGTGCTTAAGATAGATGATTAAACAAGAAAATACAATTTTTATGTTAAATTCCAGAAAATGTAATTTTTTCAATTCAATAACAAATCGGTGCATATCGCGCCATCTAGTGGTATTTATTTGAATCAAATTTTCTTTCATAGCGCTGATGGGACTCCGTGGTTTCGATTTACCAGAGTTGTGTTTCAGTGATTATTGGAGGTTAGATAGGCAGTCACTACGTATAAATTACTGGTATTTATCTAATTGCATTTAGACTGATTAGATTAGGCAGCTAATGATGATATAGAAAATATATTTCTATAGCAGATAATAATGTTCGACATTCAAGTTCCTTATAAAAACTTAGAGCTTAGCTATTATTTGGGTTTTAAGGTAATAAAAGCAAATGATCCTCTTTTTTACGAGCCTATACTGTCGTATAACACTTTTAAATTACTATCTACGCACGCTTAATAATCAAACTTTTTCCCTTCTCTTCAATTGAGGTCCTAGCTATAGGATCAATAATTTTGGTATAAAGAGTCTGTCTTGGAAAAAGAATTAGTACGATAAAATAGCTAGATAATTGCCTTATACTTAGCAATTGAAAATCGGCTTGTGATTTTTTAGATAGCACGTGCCTCTTAAATCGGACTGCGGTGATATCCACGTGCGACAACATTTTATAGTTATAAGTTGAATTTTTTCTTCTTCGGAAAATAATTCAGTATTTGTGTGTTCTTTCCAGGTCCTGAAATTGTTGTTATCGCAAATCAAACCAAATCTCAATACTACATATTAGCGAGAACACTAAGTAAGCATTACAGACCATATTTATGAAGAAAATATTATACACTTACTAGCAGATTCTTAATTCAAATTCTCTATAGATAATTTGAAATAAGAATCTACATAACAAGTTTAGACATATAATTTTTCACTGACTTACCAAAAGGAGGAGGTTCTATGTTCGACTTTATGTATGTTTATTTTTTTATTTTTTATATATGTTCACCGATATCTCCGTCAATTGAGGACCGATTTTGAAATTTTTTTTTTGTTTGAAAGAATATGTTTCGAAATTGGTCCCATTTTAATTTGGTGAAGATCTGATGAAGAAGAAAATAAATAAACTTTTTTGCAAAAAATTACTACAGAAAAGTTTTTTTATATCATAATGGTAATGTTGTATTTTTATTTATAAGGCTGAGTACAGAACCGTACAAAAAGCAGAACTTACATCCGTATCTAACGAGACGTCCCGTAGCGTAGCAGTCGCGGCCCCGAATGCTAATTAGAAAAATCCTTATAATCTCAAATAATTCGCGCTAATTAAATTTTACGAGCGAGCCTTGTATTACACCTGCTCCCAAAGAAATTGCCAACTGTACTACATTTAACGTAAAAAACAAACGAAAAGACGTTGTAACTGTCTGGTTTATTAGTATTTGTGTGTAACTGTGTACCAACTTAGGGTCCGTGGCTCTGGGATACTAAAACTTGAGATTAAGGTCTTGTCAAGAGTGAACGCAGTGACTAGAGCGGGTGCGGGAACTAGATTATTCAACTAAGGTTGCCGCTGTCAGTTAAGTAAGACAGTCAAGCCTGACGCTACCTTGAAGACACTCTTCGTATTAGCAGTTCCATGCGTAATCCAAAGTATGAAATTATTTTTTCGTATTATTTACAACTTCTTATTTTCAAGTCGATGGCAAACTCTTTAGATATGTTGGGACCTGTAGGCAGCCACACCAATAACAGCGTCAGTGATGTTCGTTAGTTCCTCCAAAGGTCACGTGTGTGGGCACACGTGAACTTTGGATACACATGCTGGAGTGCCCCAAACACTCCAGCATGTGTATCATATTCTAAGGGCCGTCTTAGCCCATGAAACGGGGTCAAAGGTAGTAGGGCCCCCTAGTCAAATTATTATTCTTCGTGCTTTCAGCATTAGAACATACATTTTCCTGTCTGCTTGTTTTATTCTACGAAAAACGATTTTGCGTGAGACCTCTAGTAGTCAAAGTCAAGTCGAAATAGATAAATTGTGTTGTCACTATAATCCTATCAAACAAGATGACTCGTAATAATATTATTATGAAATTCATAGAATACTCGTACCTAAATTGTATGTAACTAAATTAAGCGGACAATTTTTCACATCCATCGCAGCGTATTAAATTTGTTTGTATTTTGTTTCTTTTTCACTTAGTTTTATTTTAATCTCATGATATTTGGGGGGCTCCCAATGAACCGGGGCCCAGGGCACGTGCCCCTTGGGCCCCTATGGTAAAGACGGAACTGTGATATTCTGCACAGGGGCACTGCACACACATTGTGTGTCAGACGAGTCTATAAAACCTCGCCAAATTGTCTTTGCCAAAGAGTTTTCTCCGCTGCACACAGCCCATTCAAGACCAACCACTCTCACTAAGAAGCAAGCTGTGGGAAAAATTTCACTCAACACCACCTAACTTCATGAAACCCCAGGAACACCTGCCACCTGGCCGTGAACTGCAGGGGCCTGTATGGAAAGCACTCAATTATTTTCAACAAGATAGTATTATGTGTTTTTTTCTGACCTCAATAAAACCAACCAACCAACCAACCATTTCTCCCTATGATACGGTTTACACTAGTTTAAAGGCCAGAGGTTTAATATTTTATGTCAATAAACTTTACTTCAGTATGGAAGCAACCGGCGATCTATGTTCGATACTCTGCGCCCGCCTCAGCATCCGCGCAAGCTCCTCACTCTGTCCGGGCCCAAAAAGATAAACACATGTACTTTAGTAATTAGGTAAGAGTTCTTTTTGGGAACCCTAGAGCCTCTTATATGATGGTTTCTTCGTGTTATGAAGCTTCACCAGAATTATTTGAGCTCCTCTTTTTTAATTGCCTTTTTCTTTGTAGTTCGGTAAGTAGAAGGTAACAAAAGACTAGATCTGTTTGCTTGTTGAAACATGATGGGGAGAGTTTATGAAGAAAGTGAGTGATACTTTAAATTAATATAGTTGTAAGTGGCTCTCTAAATATGTACATATTTTAATATATTTCAAGGAAGTCTTAAGAATATATTTCAAGATTATTGTATTCTAAACTTCGCCTAATGAATAATTTCCTAATATTTTTTTGTAAATATGTGTCATAATCATCATCATCATCTTCCTGCCCTTATCCCATGTTACTTGGGGTCGGCGCAACACGTTTGCTTCTTCCATACCGTCCTGTCCCCCGTCACGTCATTACTGACTCCCTTTTCTTTCATATCTCTCCTCACACAGTCCATCTATCTTTTCAAATATGTGTCATAATAAAACCACTTATTTTGGTAGGTATTAATATGTAAGCTTCGATCTCTAATATAGAACAAGGTACACAATCTTATACAAAAACTTTACTTTTAAACTGTCGCGAATCGTGTTTATGTAATTCTAGTTCAAATAAACATACTGACGCACACATGCAAACATAATTTATAACATTTTCAACCTTACGTGCATGATTCAAAGTCAGATTTACAAAGCACAAAATAAAAGCAATAAAATTGTATGCTTGCCGCTAAAACAAAGAAGTGGAGTCGAACTTTCCAATTTTATTGGTAACTAGCTGTTGCCCGCGACTTCGTCCGCGTGGTTAAGAAAATATAAAGTTTAATGATGTTTAACGCAAACTATTTTTATATTTCAGTCAACAGAAAATGCCTATCATACTAAGCATCATTTTTTAAAGCACGAATTAGAAAAAAAAAATATAGAGTATCACAAAATTCTTTCTTTCTTCTTTCTTTCTTCTACTCATAAACTCTAGACTTGCTAAATTTCAGGCTTTAGTTGGCTTTAGATTCCTATTCAGGCTCATTTTCAGATGATCCTCTTTTGGTTTCAATAATAAATTACATAATTGTATAAAAAATAACATATTATTTAAATTAAATTCAGTTTCGAAATTAGGGGTGTCAATTTCGAAATAAATAAACATGCAAATATGGTCCGAAATTTCGAAACTATGAAATTTCGAAATGCATGCCCTACCTTAGACCCCTAAATCCGGCCCTGTCACAAAATCCGTTCTTTGCGGGCGTTTCCTAACTATGAACTACCTCCATGCCAAATTTCAAGTTTGTAGCACAAAAAATGAAGCACTTTCATATAAACTTGCGAGAGCCCTTTGACCTCCTTTATCCGGCCCTGTCGCAAAATCCGTTCTTAGCGGACGTTTACTAACTATAAGCTACCTCCATGCCAAATATTAAATTAGTAGCTCAAAAAATTAAGGGCTTTCATACAAACTTGTGAGTGCTCTTAGACCCCCTAAATCCGGCCCTGTCGCAAAATCCGTTCTTAGTGGACGTCTAGTATCTATAAACTACATCCCTGCCCATATTTTAAGTTAGTAGCTAAAAAATGAAGGACTCTCATACTAACTTGCGATAGCCCTTAGACCCCTAAATCCGGCCCTGTCGAAAAATCCGTTCTTAGCGGACGTCTTCTAACTATAAACTACCTCCCTGCCAAATATCATCTTTATACGTCATGCAGTTTTCTATATTTCGTGATAGGTGAATGAGTGACCGAATCGCTTTTATATTGATATAAATATGATTCATCGAAAAAACTTTAACACCCCCTAAATCGAATTTTGGTGGTAGTTTCGAAAAACTTGTAATAACAACCTTTATTGTTTACTTAGGTTGATATTTGTGTCAAGTTTCATGTTTATTAACCCAAAAAGTAAGATTCTTCAATTAAAACAAATCGTCTTTTGGGGGTATTTTTGAAAACTAATAATTGCAACCTTTTGTTGCTTACTTAGTTTGGTATTGATGCCAAGTTTCAAGTTTATTAACCAAGTAATATGATTTTTGAAAAAATTTTAACACCCCCTAAATCGTCTTTTGGGGGTAGTTTCGAAAAACTAATAACAACAACCTTTATTATTTATTTATTATAGTATTTGTGCAATGTTTCAAGTTTAGTTACCCATGAAATAAGATTCTGCCATACAAATTTCAACAACCCCTAAATCGACTTGAGGGAGTAGTTTCAAAAAACTAATAATGTCAATCTTTATCATTTACTTAGGTTACTATTTGTGCCAAGTTTCAGAAATATTAGCCGAAGGAATTAGATTTTACTTACAAACTTTGCCCCCCTTTTTAATCCCCTTAGGGGTAGGATTTCGGAAAATCCTTTCTTATCGGATGCCTACGTCATACAAAAAATGCACCTTTCAAGTTTTAGGTCTCTAAGATCAGCGGTTTGGGCTGTGCGTTGATCCGTCAGTCAGTCATTCAGGACAAAGCATTTTATATATATAGATTATAAATGACCTTCTTCTTATAATTTTGTTAATGGTGTGTGTGTTATGACCATAATTATGATTTACCTGAATGTTACTATGTTTTAGATTAATTTATCAATTAAATTCATATTTATTTGTAATTTTTGCAGAGTTTGAACGAGCACTGAGGAATGTTAACTGTCGGAGCCTAAATGTTCCAAGGGGCGTGCATTTAGTGAGGACGTTTTTTATTAGTGATCAAACTCCGTTAGTGACAATGGGCCGGTTTCTGGATTGAGTATTAGGATTTACGAATGTGTCAAACACAACTTTAATGTTTGAAAAAATTTACGTTTTCAGGGTAAAGTAGAGTTTGACAAATACTCAACTTCAAATTCTTAACTCAGAAATGGACGGTGTGTCTCTAATGACACACATTTTACCCAAAAAATGTTAACAGGTCCATTATTAAGTAAATGACTTCCTTACATTAATTTGATTAGTGCCAGCCCTTTTCATTATAAAAATGTTGAGGAAAGAGAAAATATTCTGACAAACCAACGGGGAGTCAATCTCGTTATGCAACACCGTAATGATATTTACATTAAAAATTAACTGAGAGTTTTGGAAACATACGCACTTGTTGTGATGGTACGGGAAAGCTAAGGCTTTCTGAATCTAAGTGAAAAAAAGGCAAGGAAAATGTGAAATAGAAAAGGAATAAATTAAATAGAATGCCGGGACACAAAGGCGTCCACCACAACGCTATCATCCGGAAAAGTGCCCAGAAGACTGACAACATTCCTTGGTTTAACGGCAATCCCCCCCGGTGGGTTCCCGCATTGTCGAGGCGGAGGGGGCCCAGTGGCTTGGTCACCCACGGTGAAGCGAAGAGGAACCCGAGGAGGGGCCGCTCGTTAGGGCTTTTGCCGATTAAGCCGACGACGTAGCGGTCAACTAGTAGGTTGCGGTGCCGCTTGGTAACAGGCGACATCGCAACTGAGGCGGGCCGCGATGTCTTATGGAGATTCCCAGGTCCCATACGATGTCGCGGCTGAGGGTTGGAGGCCGCGGCGGGAGAGGAGTGCCGGTATTGCGGTGCGCCGCTCTCCCTACCTTCCGCGGCCCGGACGGGGTCGCCACCGTCTGATGGCGGACGCGGTGGGGCCGCAGGGGAGGAGGAGTGTCGGTATTACGTTAGCCGTTCTCCCTATCCCCTGCGGCCGAAAAATGGTAGGTGGCGGGGCCATTGACCATGACCCGTCACAGGGGGACCAAGGGTGCCATACACGGGGTCGGTGATGGGGGGTACACCCCCTAGGAGGGTCCTGTGACGGACAGCCGCGGCGGGTTCGCGGTGAGTGCTAACGCGTGCTCGTGTTCCCGCCATAAGCGGCACAGGAGGGACACCGTGGAGTTTTAGTGGGTTAGAGTCCCACATAACTGCACTATCTCCCCGTGGTAGTGCAGTATGCATGAGCATTTCTCCAAGCAAAAAAAGAAAAAAAAAATGCAGGCGGGGACAAACAGAACTTATAGACAAACCGACCAAAACTTCGTTTGTCATCGCTGGCAGCACCTCATAAGATTTAATGTATAAATTATATCTAGCACTTATTTTTCTCTTTTCAGTTAATACATTTTTAGCAGCCGGGTTTTTTGTTTTTATAATAATTTGTTTTATTTTTAATAATGAACGAGTTCTCCAAATAAGTTATGTGGTAAAAGATTATTTATTTTGCTATCAAAGTTACACTTATCTTGAATTTGTGCCAAAATAGGAACATAAAAGTGTTACAATTTATATTTTTTGGAATGGCATTTAGTAGCTTTCATTTGATACCCATATAGATAGGATAAAAAAACACCCCTTTTTTTAGGGGGACGCTCGAAAAACATTACCCTCCCGCAGTTGGGTAAAAAGGCAAAATTGTATGGGGTTGACAAGAGATATCGTAAAATTACGTGATCAATCCCTTACATTTTGACATTTCAAATATCGCCTTCGCTGACATCGAATGCCACTTGCCTAGAGCCTTAGGTCATTCAAAGTGTCGACCAGTAGGCGAGCAATATCCTAGACTTTTTCAATGGTTAGTATGTTATTGTATGAAACTAGTGCAGTGGTTCCACCACATCCAAGTTTAGTGTTGTATTAACCACAGCAGAAATCAATTAAGTAAAAAAAAATTAAAAATTTGTAGTTCCCAGTCACCGAAAATTACTAATACGTCCCCTTGCTCATGAAATTCCAATGGAGTGTATCACTTCCCATGAAAATCACAAATTGTAATAGCATTTTAATATTTGTATTATTTTTATTATTACGCTAAAAACAACGCACATACTCGTACCATGTTACCTCTTCACCATCCTTAGTTGACCTGGTATAGCGCCATTGTACTCTTGTGCATGAAGTTAAGAAAAAGAAATTATCATTTAAAAAATTCCGAAAGGAGAGAATGTAACTAGGCACGGGTTACCAGCGCTAAGAAAGAAACTTTTGTTCAAATAAATATCACTAGATGGCGCGATATGCACCGATTTGTTATTGTATTTTGTGTAAAATTTACATTTTCTGAAATTGTACATGAAAAATTTTGTGTTCTTGCTTAATCAACTTTCCTAAGCACAACATTATGGAATATTAGGCTCTTAATTCACATTTTAAAGATCATTTAAAATTGATGCCAATAGATGACGCGAATTTAAATTTGTATTGTAACACATTTTGATGCAATGAAACTTTAAAAACGGGAAATAAATACTATAAAACAAATCGTCAATTTATTTGCGAAAAATAAAAAATCACGAGCCTGTTTCTTGCAAGTCGCTGCTAACACCATCTATCGCCGTGGAACGGAACCGAACGCGATCGTGATCATCATGATGATCGTGATGATCGATGTATAAAAAATAATCAGTTTAATCGGACGAAAATCGCTAGTTACGTCGACACGGTTTCTTTGTATGGGATGAGGCATCTGTATGCTAGTATTATATTATCTGTGCTGTGGGTATTCTATCTGGGTAACGGGGCCCGCTAGGGCTGAGGCTTGTCTGGGTCACAGATAAATTTGAAAGAGTGTTACCGCGGCCATGGCACAAGAATTTGAAGGAACACGGGTGGGTTTTAGTCAGTAATAGTCTAACACGCCCTCCAGCTTCGCCCAGAGCGGGAAAATTCATTGAATGATATCCGAACCCAAAAAAGTAAAAGGTATCTATTTGTTTAACCATGGATATAAGAAAACATTACGCAATATTAAAACTGAATTGAATAAAAGAGAAACGTTCCCGTTCAGATTCCGCACCCGTACATCCCCACAAGTCCACAACAGCTTTGGGCATTGAATTTTTCTCGTACCGCTTAAAAATTAACACTTCCTACGAACTCGGTAGGATTTTAGGCGAGATCTTGGGATGATATTGAATAATAGAACCGTTTCGTTCCCTCAAATTGTGATACGTCTCGACCTTGTAATGTTTTCATAGTATTTTCGGTTTTAAGTGTTAAGGAAAGTTGTGACAAAAAGTTTCTTATTTTTTTTTTATTCTGCCCAGTGAAATGAAAGTCCAGTAACGTAACATCAAACCTGTAATTCCCGAAAGGTTAGGCAGCGGTGCAATAATAATAAGTGTCTTGACTTGGCTCGCGAGGTTGTCGACATGTGGGATCTGGACACAGCGCTCATTGTACCGATAGTCATGTCAGCCAATGGCTTAATAGCCACGAGCCTCGACCAACACCTTAGGAGGTTCTCGTTAGGCGACTGGGTCAAGAGCCTGATCCAGATAGCAGTATTGCTGGATACGGCTCGTAATGACCACAAAAAAAAAATTTTTTTCTTTATTTTATTGTACCACTTTGTCGGAAATATTAATATGTATCTCCATGCCAAATTATAGCTTTCTAGTACTTAGATTCTCTGAGCTAAGCTGCGGACGGACAGACGGTCAGAGCGAAACTATAAGGGTTCCTTGTTGACTTCGGAACCCTAAAAAATGGTAGCAATATAAAAGAAATTGGTGACCCCTGCATTATTCTCTATTAACTTCTACTGAACATACATTTTTAGCAAAAAGTAATAATAGTTTTCAAACTACCCTTAGTTTGTGAAAGAGCTTTATTTTATTATTTTAATGCAAAAAGTTATTTTACTATAACCGGAACCTATGAACGAGTTCCTGAAGTAACCAATTCATTTTAATATTACATTTAGGTTTTTGCTCTAAAATCGGCCCCAGTTTGAAAACGCCATTAGTGAATGGTCCAATGCATTAGCAACCTGCAACAGCGAATTCTTATGAATGGGTTGCTTTATTATCAGTTGCTTATAAGTGATTAGCTCTACAAAAACCTCTGTGACAAACGGAGCCATAATGATTTTATAAAGGCACAGATAATATAATACTAAATAAACTTAAACCCTAAAAATAAACATTCTATCAAAAACGTTTTATTAGGGTTCCGAAGTCAACAAGGAACCCTTATAGTTTCGCTCTGTCCGTCTGTCCGTCCGCAGCTTAGCTCAGAGAATCTAAGTACTAGAAAGCTATAATTAGGTATGTATATACATATTAATAGTTCCGACAAAGTGGTAACATAAAATCAAGAAAAAAATTTTTTTTTCGGGTACCTCCCATAGACGTAAAGTAGGGATGTATTTTTTTTTCTCATCTATCCCATGGTGTGGGGTATCGATGGATAGGCCTTTCAAAAATATTATGGGTTTGTTAAAACCATTTTTCGATTCAGAGATTTGTTTGCGTATAATTAAGCTTTAAGTTGCAAATTTATGTTAGAGTCAAGTGTCCCCCCCCCCTGCCAGCGAAATGGTTGCTCTTGGCTATGTGAAAAAATTCACGGCAGTAGTAAATATAACGAAATTAAAAGGAAAATTATCACGGATAACAAGGCTTTACAAGTTTACGAGTAATAGTCGACCAACTTATAAAATGTACTTGAAACAGTAAAAATGTTGTACAAATGCCATTGAGAAATTACTTAAATAAAGTTGATAGCTGTGTAAAACAGAGTAAATATAATGCTTACGAACCAAGTTAAAATATACAAAAATGAAATCATAACAGGCTTTATAATTTTACGAGTAATAGTCGACCAACTTATAAACTGTACTTGGCATGGTAAATTTTTTGTACAAATGCCATTGAAAAATTACTCAAATAACGTTGTTAGCTGTGTAAAACAGAAAGTAAATATATGCTTATGAACCATGTTAAAATATACAAAAATAAAATCATAACATCCTTAGTAATAATGATTTCTAAATTAATAATGTTTAAGCTCGAAAAACGCATTGGAGTGGCCGGAGTCGTTGGCAGTACCAGTCCGTAGTTCATACGGCGCATGCGTGCGGTGGAATCTATTTTGTGTTAGTGCAGAAGTATTTTCGACGTTTTGTAATTAAAACGTAAAAGTAAAGTCAAATTAGATTCGATTTCCAAGCTAATTACTTATTTTCTTTTGTCGATATCCTTCTATAAAGTCAATATTCGACTTCATCACTGAGTAGCGTAAAACTTTCCAGAATGAAATAGTGAATACCGCAGATTAGAGGATTTACCTCTAATCTGCGGTATTAGAGGAGATTAGAGGTGAATACATACGATTTTTTTCTAATACCGAAAGAGAAATAAACAAGGAGCGTGCACGCAAGGATCCAGGGACAAACTATACCATTCCCCGTGGCTCTAACGCGCGCTCGTATCGTCTCCTTTCGCAATTCGCACACGCGGTGATACTCAAATAGATAATATTTTTCTAACTTCAGTTGCGAAGTTGGATTTAATAACTCCTTCTTCAGTTACCAGTTAGTCCTTATTTAGTTTAAGTCAAGAGTGAATAGATTATATCTAGGAAAGCGTGCTTCACCGTAGACCACATCATCGCTTACCATCAGGCGAGATAGTGGTCAAACGCGAGAATATAGATTTAAAAAAACATCATGCTATGTGGGCCCGTTTTTAGACTTTGTGAGCCGCTGAAACCGTTCTAATGTTCATGTAACAACAACAAAACCCTCGTTTTAGTCCGCATTATTATTCAGCTTCGGAACCCTATTACTGCGCGTGGCCTGACACGCACTTGGCCGGTTTTATTATTCTTACACTTTATCGATTGTTACAAAGCATTGGCGGGATTAAGAGAGGGAGTATGAATTTATTTTCAGCCATTTTACATCAAACCAACATCTGTCATGAATTATCCAACTGACAACATACAATTTAGATTTTATTATAGGCAGCATAAGCTATATAAAGCTTCGATCCTTTGCTTTCAATTTTGAACACAAAACGCTACATAACCAAACACATACATATATACCAACATAAAGCTCACGCTTTTTTCACATTGGCGTAAGCAGCAACGACAAAACGACACCAGCTATGATCGTAACATATTACTCCTAAAAACCACTTGCCTCTAAACGCTCCGCTTTACAAATCTCCCCGCTAACACCTGCCACTTGTCCAGACCGCACGGAACAGGGGTCTGTGTAATGGGTAAAGTTGTTTTCCTTACGATTCTCGCGACTATTACGTACCGGTAAGGTGGGGCGCAAACGATTCGGACTCGGTGTGATTCCGCCTTCATACAATGTAGACGAGCGGTAGAATACGAAGAAATTACCGTGATATTTAATGTTTATGTGCCTCTAAAGATTTGCTTATATCTCAGTTAGCCTATAACGTTTAAAAACGGTAGAATATAGAACATTTGATTCACTGTAAAGTTTTGGTCTCTTGATAGGAATGTATAACACTGCGGCGTGCGGTGCTGGAAACATAATCGTATGAAAAACGTCTTTGAATGAATGGTATTTTATTCCGTCGCAGCATACGCGAGTAGTGAGAAGATATCCGGCAATGCATGTCCCTTATATATTAATTAATTCTGCGCCAATAAAACGGCAAAATAATTAAGATTGCAACAACAGATTTTAATTCATGGAAGAAACTCAAATTGGATCACCTATAAATAAGACCTACGTTGGTGTTCTACTGCTACGGGGTATACGTTGCTATGAAAGCGTAGCGCAGAGAATGCCGGCGTGCACTGATGATTTGCTTTATCACAGCATGAAGTAATGGTCTATTATAGCCATTTATGACTAACCAATCAATCAAGTTCTTTATTGTGTTCTTTATATGTCTAGTGCCTTTAAGTCATACAATAAAAGATAAGACAAAAGATTCGTAATGATTAAGTTATCTATTAATTACTTTGTAAACGAGAAACGCCCGTCTATACCCGAGGTAGCAGCGCAGAATAATGCCAACTTTTTCAATAATTCGCCCGGTTCCGCTTTGTAGGCACAATTAAAGGGAAAAAGGAAGAAAACGGAAGGAAAACGAAAGGTCACGCGGCCCGAGACTCGAAATTACAAAGCAGTTTAAACAGAAATAAAAATTAAAAATCACTTCTTGTCTCTGTTATTGTTTGGATTTGGAAGCTTCACAGGCTCGTATTATTTGATTGCTGTTAATATTTTATTTGCTTTCAGTAAATGAAAACAATATTTTTACTAAAAATAATTATATAAAAAATGGCGTTGTTACGACTTACGAGTAACCAACGTGTATGCAAAGTGTTAGCTCAAACGATCACCGGAAACTGGGCTCAATTTAACTTGCTTGTCTTAATCGTTAAAAACGTACTTTAATTAAAATTATATAAAGTTCTGCGCTTATCATCTTTCTACCTACACCTTTGAACATATACCATTATGGATTGTGGCATAGTTCGACATTATAAGATACTTGCTTCTGCCGGCGGCTTCGCCCGCGTGAATGTCGAAAATTATCTCGAGAGAACATATTCCGGGGATAAAAAGTATCGTATGTGCTATTCCTGACTATAATCTATCTCTTTGCCCAGTTTCATCCAGATCCGTTCAGCCTTTTTGACGTGATTGAGTAATAAACATACACACACCCATCTAAACTTTTGCTTTTTTTTTAATTTAGATTAACTCCAAAAATACTCTTTTGAATTATTTGACCATGTGTTTAATTGCACTACGCTACACCATAGATTTAGAATTTTTTTGATGCGCTACACCGAAATTATTCAACAAAATAATCGTCAACAGATACATTATTTTCATTCCACTGAATTAAAGTATTGCCACAAACAAAAATTCGATTGTCAAGCAAATACAATATTCAATAATATCGGTATCAACAGAATTGGTAAACAAATCCGAGCGTGCTAATTGGCAACACTGACGGGTCCGAGGTGGCCGCGGACACACAGATATCGATGCACTATCGAATTATACCAATTATCGATGTGGACTCGATACATCAATATAGCATGCAGGATTAGTCCCGAGTATTGTCTTTTTCATTTGTTTATTTTTTCGATATCGCACTGTAGCGGTGTTGAAATTACATTTTTGTATTGCGTTCTGTTTGATAAACTTTTAGGGCGCCACTGGCGAGGAAGGTCCTTAAATATAGCAGTTTTATCTATTTTAGTACGTTATATAATAACTGATTTTATTTTTTTTATTAAACAATGCACCTGCCATGTTATCTCTTCACCACCTTTGGTTGATTGGTAGAGAATGCCTAAGGCATTAAGTCCGCCTTTGTACCTTTGTGCATGAAGTCTAAATAAATAAATATATTATGTAATATACAAATATTACAAGCACGGAAGCAATGTTTGAATGAACATAATTTCTAATGCCGTATAAGTGCTATTAAATATAACATAGAGAATGCCGCAGTTTTGCGCAGCACCATTCTTCGAAAAAACGTACGATACAATTTTCCGAAACCCAAAACTCTATTAAAGCAGTGGTTGGTAAAACCCGTACCTACCTTAACCTTATTTGGACAATAATCACAACAATAAAAAAATTAAGGCAAAAACGTGACATTAGACATCTTGATGACCACACTCTTTACCAGCGCCCCTTTTCTTTTTTTTTGGCTTGGAGAAATGCTCATACATACTGCGCCACCACGGGGTGATAGCGCAGTTACGTGGGACTCCAACCCACTAAAACTCCACGGTGTCCTCTTGTGCCGCTAATGGCGGGACCACGGGCACGCGTTAGCACTTACCGCGAACCCGCCGCGGCTCTCCGTTCTGGGGGGTACCCCCCTTCACCAGTGCACCAGTACACATTGCACGACGTGACCACTCCAGGAACCAAACCAGCACATGGGCGCCAGATGACTCCGTGTATGGCCCTTGGTCCCCTGTGACGGGTCAGGTCATTGGCCCCGCCACCTACCACTTTTCGGCCGCAGGGGAAAGCAACCTCCCCTGCGGCTCCACCGCGTCCGCCATCTGACGTTGGCGACCCTGATATGAGAGCGCGAGTCCGACTCGCACTTGGCCGGTTTTTTTTCCACAACGATAAATTCATTTTGATCGCTTTTACTACAAATGACTAAGAAACGTTTTAAAGGTGAGAAGGGGATTGTAGTTTAGTTTTTTTTTGCCTTAGTCTGCCTAAAACTTCATGATGCATGATGATAGGTTATTTGGAGTGACGAACGCGTCAAATCCTAATGCCAAAGTTTGATGGTTTTTTAGGCTAAAGTAGAGCTTGACACATACTCCTCCTGTTCCTATTACAATATTACCAATTAACTGATTTGGTATAATAATAAAAAGATTTTCACTGGGCAGAAAAATTATTTGATATAAATGATATTCAGAACCTAGGGCCAATTATTATAGGTATGTATTTGTAACATATAAATTGTTAATATTTTTTGAAAAAGGAACGTTCAACATTACTCAAATATATTGATACACCATTATCTTGTTACACTTCTTCAAATATCTATAAAAAGATAAAAGATACGGCACAGAACATCTTCTAAGGATGTCAATTAATATTAACTTATATTCTGATTGGTATCAGCTACAAACAAGCTTCACCGAAGTCATGATAAACTCGGTAGTTGGTTTGTTCCAGACCACTATATTTATATTGCCGCTGTATCCACAGAGATTGGCGGCAAATTGGTTGATTGACAACGCTTCAAGACAAAAATGTGATTTTTCGCAACACCGAGTTGTAACTTCAAACGTCTTCGATAAAATAAATGTGTACATGCTTAATTAAGTCAAATTATTCATAATTCACAATAATTTGTAATTTGCATTTTATCACTTAAAATTATAATTTTGAAGTAGGCTGTATGTTCACTCACCTTGCATTTGGCGCTCAAAAAAAAGCTTGCTCACCATTTTCCATAATTAGCCCCCGACGAAAAAAGAGGGTTGTTATAAGTTTGACGTGTATTGCTGTGTATCTGTGTATATGTGTGTCTGTCTGTGGCATCGTAGCGGCCAAACGGATGAACCGATTTTGATTTAGTTTTTTTTGTTTGAAAGGTGATTTTGTCGAGAGTTTTCTTAGCTATGTTTGAATAAATATATAGGTTGGTTCAGCCGTTCAAAAGTTATGGGCGTTTCACTGTTTGAATCGGGGTGTTTACGCAAGATATCGTGTCATAATTACGTGTTCAAAATATTGCCGATCGAAGCGTATCTACTATGTACTAGATAAATTATAAAGCATGAAATAAAAATATGACGGGGGCTTTTTAAATTTTACTTGTTTTCATATTTTGTTTTTATCGTATTTGTCGCTGTGGTAAATTAATTTAGAAATGTTAAGTTTTCGTGCAGAAGATGAACATTATTGATAGAGTTACCCCGCCAGAAATACTAAATGAGCTGCCTACGATAGTTTCCTACAAAGGAAGAGCAAGGTGAAAATGTGTTTTTGGCGTATTACTCTGAACTACAATACATATACAAAAGCTCAGCTTCCTGTTGTGCATCTATTCCTGGTGGTGCTCAAACATGATGTTAATATCAAAACGTACTGTAACCTGATGAAGAGATGGCTCGGACGGATGTATTGGTCGGAAATCTAATGTTTTGTCACCAGCCGACGTTGAAAAGTTTTTGAAAGAGGCTCCGGATAGTCAGTGCCTAGCAACAAAGGTACGTTGAATATTATTAATCTAAACGTATTTAAATAATAGCGTGACCTGAGCATAACTACTTAAAAACTAATTAATGGATTTCGTTGCAGGTTTTCTTAATATTCGGTGTTATTGGTGCGTGTAGACGACAAAAGCTTCATAATATTACAACAAAGGATGTAGAAACCCGAAATGTCTTTGTCGCCGACATTTACTAAAGAAAACGAAAGTATTTACTAAAGAAGTGGCTAGCAACAATGTAACACAAACTGTGAAATTGCTATCCAAATCAATCCAATATCGCTTTGAAAATCAAACCAATTCAACAATCAACCAATCAATCATACCAATTGTTTTAATAATTAAACGATATGCAAGCAATACATGTTTGTTTTTTCCTCGCAAAGGTGTTGAAAATCGTCGTATGAAACTCGTGAGCTCTGCTCATTTGTATCATAATATACTATTATATCACTATTTGTGTGCGGGACCAACCAGGACTTGGGGTAAAATAAAACAGGTGAAATATGGATTACTGTGAATAGCGGTGTATTGGGAACAATGACACAAAAGCTACTGGCTATTACATTCGAAAAACTTTAAAACTATGGACGGACAGCGTCGCAACTCGCTGCTACGATGTGCAGATCAGGCGTTCGAACATGCCCCCGGACGTTGAAAGATTCTCTTTCAACAAGAATCAGTAGAGACGGGTAACGGGCAAATTCTGTTGAAGGCTCTCCTTATGACTCCAGCAGTAGTCCTGATGTCAGCCACACGAACGATGCCATCTGATCCTGGATGGACGGCGACAATTCTTCCTAACTTCCACTTAAGGGGGGGTAGGTTATCCTCCTTTATCACTACCAAGGAGTCCAGCTTCAATGCATCTTTGCAGGAACGCCACTTGGTTCTCTGCTGCAACTCGGATACGAACTCCTTACTCCACCGAACCCAAAAATGTTGACGGAGTTGCTCGATTCTTTGGAAACGAGTTAAATGATGGATGGAGTGTTCCTGAAGATCTCGCTGTGGCAGTGAAGTAAGCGGTCGACCGACAAGGAAGTGTCCTGGAGTCAGAGGTGTAAGGTCAGCGGGATCGGCGGACAACGGCGTCAATGGACGAGAGTTCAAGATTGCCTCAATTTGAATCAGCGTGGTGTTAAGTTCTTCAAACGTGAGGTTACAATTGCTCAACATTCGTTTTAAATGGTATTTTGTCGACTTAACACCCGCTTCCCAGAGTCCGCCAAAGTGAGGAGTATAAGCGGGAATAAAATGCATCTTAACTCCATCATTAGCCAAACTGGCACCCAAGGAATCGCAATATGATTTTAAAAATTTCGATAAGTCGTTGTACGCGCCAACGAACGAGGTACCGTTGTCGGAATAAATATTAACGGGTTTTCCCCTTCGCGAAATAAACCTATACAAAGCCAGTAAATATTTATTACTAGTTAGGTCACCTACTAGCTCCAAGTGAATAGCCTTGGTGGTGAAGCAAATAAATATCGCTATGTACACCTTTACTAGCCTACAACCTCGGCCTTGCCGACTGGCACACATGATAGGGCCGGCATAATCTACGCCAACACTTTCGAAAGGGTAACCTCCCGGATGAAGACGCTGCTGCGGCAAATTTCCCATTAAAGGCGTAACTACGTTACCCTTCATCCGACAACAGCGTACACAGTTACGATAGCAAGCCTTAGCTAAATTTCGACCACCTATAGGCCAATACGATTCCCTAATTGAAGCTAATAATAACTGTGGACCTGCATGCATCAATCTCTTATGCTCGAATTTAAACAATAGCTTTGTAAATAAATGAGTGGACTGTAAAATAATAGGATGTTTTTTATTATATGTAAAATTAGAATTCTCTAAGCGTCCTCCGACACGCATTATTTTATTGCTGTCTAAATAAACATTAAATTTGAGAAGGGCGCTTTTTGAACTTTTAGGTTGAGATGGCCAGTTAGACTGAACCTCGTTTAAGAAGTCGGGACCACACCACCACTTATGTAACCCTTGCAGAGCATCAATATCCACGCCACGAGATATTAAGTCTGCTGGGTTCTTGTTGGTTGGGACATGATGCCAAGTACAATTTCCTACCTTATCTAGAATTTCAGCAACGCGATTGCGTACAAATGGCTGAAGTTTAGAAGGCAACATCTGTAACCATCCCAATACAATGGTCGAGTCTGTCCAAAAATATACCCGATCAAACTTTGATCGAAGTGATTTGACCACCTTCTCATACACGCGACTTCCCACTACGGCACCACATAGTTCCAACCTTGGAATCGTGGTGGGTTTAATCGGTGCCACACGACTTTTGCTTATCAATAAGCGGACTATGCATTCACCATCACTGCTAACACTACGTACATAGGCACACGCACCGTACGCGCGCTCAGATGCATCTGTGAATACATGTAATTCTAACGTCTGATACGAATCGGACATAACAAAACGTGGGATACGCAAAGTATTTAGAAGCGGGAAATTTTTAACAATAGCATTCCAAGCTGTGTTGAGTTCCAGAGACAATGGTTCATCCCATGAAAGATTGTCTAACCACAATTTTTGCAACAACATTTTCATGGTCACTACAAAAGGAGATATAAGACCCAAAGGGTCAAAAATGCGTGCAATTGCTGAAAGCAAGTCACGCTTAGTACTGCCATTAGAAGGCAGTTTAGCTTTAATTAAAAACCCTAGTTCGTCAGAGTCAGCAAACCAGTCAAGCCCTAATAGTTTATTGGGCTCACTAGATCCCATACTTAAATCTAATGATGACTGAGAAGTCCCTGAGACTAAAATAGATTCGTTCGACTTCCACTTGCGAAGTGGCATGCAAGCTGATGCCAGTGCATTGGTGACCTCATTACGAATGAACATCACCTCATTTAAATCATTACCACCCGTGAGCAAATCATCAACATAAAAATCATGTTTGATTATGGTGGCAATCTTATCATTGGTGCACTCAATGGCTAGTTGCTTAAGGCAGCGCGTCGCAAGAAATGGCGCACTCGCCGTACCGTATGTGACGGTGTTGAGTTTAAATACCTTGACAGGACTGCAAGTGTCGTCACGCCAAACTACCTGTTGCAAGTGCCTATCAGATGGATGAACTACTACCTGTCTATACATCTTTTCAACATCGGCTGACAAGACATACTTATGCTGTCGAAACCTAAGAAGTATAGACAGGAGGTCGTCCTGAACCGTAGGACCCACCATCTGTAAATCATTTAAGGATACTCCTGATGAAGTAGGGCAACTAGCATTAAATACTACACGTAGTTTGGTAGTGGAACTACATTCGCGTAATACCCCATGATGAGGTATGAAATATGCATTTAAATCTAGTTCCTTGTTTACGGTCATATGACCTAATGACTCATATTCTGCCATGAACTCGTGATATAATTTACTAAAATCAGGTTTAGCCTTAAGTCTGCGTTCCAATGAATGTAAACATTTTGAAGCCCTATGAAATGAGTCACCTAGAACAGAAGGGTTCTGCTTTATTGGGATACGGACACAGAAACGGCCGTTCTCTAAACGAGTCGTATTTTTAATAAAATGTTCCTCGCACAATTTTTCCTCTGGCAAATAATTAGAATGCTGCGAGGTAACCTCTTCGAGGTTCCAAAACCGCGTCAAGTTATCACGAATTAATCCTAAGTCATTATTATTACAGGAACTACTAGTATGAGTAAAATTACAACTCATACTATTACATAATACTCTGTCCTTATATAAAATGGATCCAGAAACGATCCAGCCTAACCTGGTTTCAAATAGTACTGGCTTCCCGACCCCTAACTTTACTCTTCGCGACCCTAACAGGTCCCAGAATAGATCAGCACCTATTAAAAGATCTACATCAGAAGGCTTGTAAAAAGTAGGATCTGCCAAACAAATATCAGTAGGAATATTCAGGTTAGACAAATCTAATTCACGACATGGCATTTCGTTAGTTAGTAATGGCAAAACAAAACAAAACAACTTAGCATTATAACTGTTGTTGAGTGACGTCATTTTTACCCGACAAGTATTGCCTACGCGAGAGGTCGCGTTATTTATGCCATAGATTGAGCCATCTATCGGACTTGTTTTTAATTTAAGTAGCTTACATAGTCGCTCCGTCATGAAACATGATGTACTACCGCTGTCGAGTGTAGCTCGCACTATATGTTCATGATTATTATGATCATATAATTTAACTAAAGCTGTTGACAATAACACGCCGCGCTCCTTCGTACTGTCGCCATAAGAAGGGGAAATGTTCGCAGATAAGGATACATTATTGGCGTCAGTGTGAGCGGAGTGCGCGGGCGAAACAGACGGTGGTGACGGAGACGAGTTGTTATCACACATCTTATCACTACGATTACCGTTAGTGTCCGAAGTATGAATTAACGTGTTATGCCTGCGCTTACATAACTTACAACCTGGTTTTTTACAATTGTTAGAAAAGTGACCCGAGCGAAAACAGTTGTAACACAATTTAAAACTAGGCACTAATTTACGCCGAGCCTCGTTACTTAAAGCAAGGAACTGTGAACAATTAGTTAAACTATGGTCACCCTTGCAATTGGGACATAACTTCGTGACGGATTCAGTGCTTATATTATTAGAATTTTGTGTCGTCACCATTGATTTAATTTTATTCGAGGCACCTGATTTAGCAATACCTGGCACGTTGTGTCTTGATATTTCTAAAGTTTCAACTAAATCAGCGCGTGTGCGAATGAAGTGGAGGAATGCATCAAAAGTGATCTTGCTGTCCTTGTCAGTATGACCTTTAAATTCCTCCCATTCACGATAAGACTTCTGGTCCAACTTACAAGTAACTAAATATATCAACAAAGTATCCCATTGTTTGACTGGTTCACCTAACGCTTCTAACGAACGCAAGTTTTTATTTAATTGGTCTATTAAACCTTTCAAAGCTGCTGAGGATTCCTTTGTGATAGGATCTATATTAAATAAGGCTGACACGTGATTCTGTACCAATAATCTTTTATTGTCAAATCGATCGCATATTAAATTCCAAGCTACATCGTAATTACTAGCGGAAAACTCAATCGACTGAATAACCACAGCAGCAGATCCATCCAGAGAGGCACGCAAATAATGAAATTTGTTGATTTCATCAATCTCGTCATTATGATGGATGAGACTAGTAAAGGTGTCACGAAACTCTAACCAATTGCTATATAATCCATTAAATTTTGGAAGTTGTATGGTAGGCAACTTAACAGGTTTATAAACACTACCACGACTACTATTCCTACAAACCGAATTATTATCTTTATTACATTCAATCATTAACTGTTGAGCCCTCGACAATGCTTTATAATACAACGTCTCGAACTCGGAACGTTCAGACAACTGGGCCTTCACATCATCAACCATACGTTCTAACCTCAACTGTACCTCATCGTATTGCTCGTACAACGACTCAATTTTGCCCATACGCAGTTGTAATTCCGTGATATCACAACTACTTGGCTTCTTGTCACTCATTGCGTCCAGGTAACTAATGAATGTAGTTAAGCGACCCTTAAAACTGCCTCGCTTCTTTACTAATTCCTTCTCCTCGGACATACTGGGAAGTGAGTGTTTTCGACCTGAAATGTATACAATAGCAAATAAGTTTATATACTAAAACAGAAGTTATGTAGGTAGGGTACTCAGTTAAAATATTGATTTTAATGTGATTTAACAATGCAATTAGGTAATCTTTAATGTAAATAAGATATGTATATAAAAATAAATCTGATATCTAATGAACAGATGTAAACTTTTATTTATAAATTCCTTAATAACTAATATGTAAGTTATATGAATTAGGATACAAGTAGACAATAAAATCTAAAGTACATTACGGGTCAATTAACTAACATTAGTCAATAATTGGAAATAATATCTAACACTAACGAGAATAAACTATGGCTGATGAATACCTACACATCAACTTATATTTAATTAACTGAATGGTTATCGCTTTAACGCAACAAATGATACAAATTATATAAATGTAGTACTAATTCCTACTATACTTAAAGCATTATATAACAATTGTCGCTAATTGTACGCGTAACATACGAAAATAACGAAACCATTCAAAATGCAAAACGGTACTCAATGAACATAATTTATATAAATTACAAGTTTAAAACTGCACTAACCTTTGGTAACTTATAATTAAAGTTAGATACAACCTGTACGAGTGTTGGGTGACGATATTATCCATAAAACTTAACACCGTGAAGAAAATATGTACTCAATCCATATACCACGCTGCCGGCGTACATAACCTCTCAAGTCCAGGTAAATTATGTATTTCCGTGCGTCGTTAATATCGCTGATTTCATCAATCTTCGATGTTTTATACCACAATACCACAATCCGGCTCCATATGGACCATGTGCGGGACCAACCAGGACTTGGGGTAAAATAAAACAGGTGAAATATGGATTACTGTGAATAGCGGTGTATTGGGAACAATGACACAAAAGCTACTGGCTATTACATTCGAAAAACTTTAAAACTATGGACGGACAGCGTCGCAACTCGCTGCTACGATGTGCAGATCAGGCGTTCGAACATTTGTCATGTCTTCGATTTGGAACAAAGAACTGAAGAAGCGTAAAACATTTCTTTACCTTCACTCTGTTTTCGACTTTATTGTAATGCATTAAAGAATGTTTTCAACAAATGAGTTCCCCGTTATTACTTAAATAAATAGTGGTTAAAAAGGTGAGTTTGCATAATTACTACCAATATTTTGATTACTAACGTTTTGAGATGTTTTAACACAATACCACCAGGTATTGTGGTAAAACATTTTTAGGTGTAAAATATTGTTTTTAATTGTTAGCTTAATTTAAATGCGACATTGAGATGACAATTAGACTGTATATTTATATCATAACAAGCATCTGCCCGCGGCTTCGCCCGTTTGAATAGAATTGATTATCCCAGGGATTATTATTTTTGTTTATCGGGTTAAAGTGTATCCTATCTGTTAATCCAGGTTATAAACTATATGTATGCAAAATTTCAACAAAACCCGCAGGCTTATTACGTAAGAAACGGCAATCAGCAATCATCGCGCGGTCTAACACTTTATCGATATATATTTTAAAAAAACCGGTTAAGTGCGAGTTGAACTCGCGCACAAAGGGTTCCGTACCATTATCGCAAAAACGGCAAAAAAAACGATTTGTTGTATGGGAACCCCACTTAAATATTTTTTTTTTCTGTTTTTAGTATTTTCTGTTATAGCGGCAACAGAAATACATCATCTGTGAAAATTTCAACTGTCTAGCTATCACGGTTCATGAGAAACAGCCGGGTGAGAGACGGACAGACAGACAGATGGACCGCGGAGTCTTAGTAATAGGGTCCCGTTTTTACCCTTTGGGTACGGAACCCTAAAAAAATACTACCGACTTCCAAATAAAAAAGTACACTTTGAAAAATTACTTTATTTTTGGAAGTCGGTGTCTTTCAGAGGTACCATTTTTTTGCGTTATTGTCACCGACTTCGAAGTCGGTAGTATTTTTTTGTAAAAAAGATTTTTTATTTTTCCCTTTTTAGTTGTACCTACATAATAGGCAAGTGGTTTAGTAAGGTACCTATCATGCCAGAATAGATTACCCGAATATCATGAAAATTGAAGATAACCGGGGAAATGAGAGTGTACCAAGGTGAACTGTACACATCTGCGGACCCCTTTCTTCTTCTTCTTTCTTCTTCTTTTTTAAAAAACGTTGCCCCACTCTAGGAATACTAGGGTTCTTTAGAGCGTACTGGCGTGATGTTATGTTATGAAATGGTATAAACAGACATGCGATTGCAGCAATCCTGAGAGATTTGCCTTGCTTTTGATTTTTTTATTGATGAGTTCCGTTGTATATCTTAGAAGTTCTTTATCAGATCTTCACCAAATTAAAATGGGACCAATTTCGGCACATACTCTTTCAAACAAAAAAAAATCAAAATCGGTCCACTATTGACGGAGATATAGGTGAACATAAAAAAAATCTGAAGTTGAACTTAGAACCTCCTCCTTTTTGGAAAGTCGGATAAAAATGAATCCCTATTTCCCTTGGTCACGGCATCACGCGTGAATGGCTGGACCGATTTCGCTAATTCTTTTTTTGTTGTTTTTGTTATTGTTTCGAGAAGGTAAGAAAAAAAATTGGTAGGTAGGTAGATAAATAGGTAGGGTATGTAGGAAGTGTTGTTAGGTAGGGTAGGTAGGATGGTAGGGTAGGGTGGGTAGGATAGGGTAGGTAGCGTAGGGTAGATAGGGTAGGTAAGATAGGTAGGGTAGATAGGTAGGTAGGGTAGGGTAGGTAGGTTAAGGTAGATAGGGTAGGCCAGATAGGTTGGGTAGGGTAGGCATTTGACGGGAGTGAAGCCGCGGGCACAGCTAGTATGTCATAAAAGTCAAAATAGGTCCTGCACAATCGTTTGCTAATCGCTCGCTGTCTGTTAAAAGCACTTATTTCAAAAAACCTGGTATAAACTCTAAAAGTTCTGTATTGAAGAGCAATTCCTGCGCAAAAATCGTTATTGTTCTACTCTTGCAAGATACGTAATAAGCCTGCCGTTCAGCCGTTTTTGCGTGATACAAACACAAAATTCCACATTTATAATATTAGTAGGATTCCTGCAAATTACACGAAGATAAACCTCCATGTAGTGTTCTTGAGAGTTCTATTGAGAAACCTGCCACAGACAAAATATAGAGCTTTAAATCCAGGCCTTGCTTTGTTTGTTTGTATTTAATGTTAGTCTTAAATACATTATTTTATACAGAACATTTATTACATGTGGCATAAACAAACTGATGGTAAAGAGTTTCTTGCACATTTTTCTCCATAGAGACAAATCAAATCAAATCAAATCAAATGTTTTTTATTTCACATAGGCCTACATGGGCACTTATAAAACGTCGACAAAAGGTGCACGGTTCGGGTTTATCGTTTCCTGTGGAGAAGAACCGGCAAGAAACTCCACGGTCACTCTTTTAAAAAAATTGGTTTGTTTTTACAATATTTCCACGTTACAGTATTAGTGCTTAGATATGGGGGGACAACGTAGGCCCGACAATAAGTCGTAAGAAACTAAAAAAAAATTGTATAAACGAGAGAGTTAACAAATGTTAACAAGCGTCTAGAAATCTAGAAGGCCTACAATGTTCACACATTCACAAAACAATCAGTAAAAGAATCTATACAAAGGAAAAAATAAATAAAAATATATAACAAGACTAAATTTAACATGTGGCACAAATGTTGTTATCAGTGCTGTAACTATTCATAGCAAAGGGCTATAAAGATTATTGAAAACATTGTAAAAAGTCTAATTAAAAGAAAGAAAAAAAGTAAAAATGAGATTGAGAATAGTTAGAGACATCCACATATTTGTGCCGTTTATGAGTTACCAGGGAAGCCGCATGCGCAGAAGGAGCTAAAATTTTTATCTTCAACGTAGTCCTTGATTTTGTAATATGCTGTTTTAATAAGGACACGTTTGATGTAGTTTTTGAACTTTCAAAAACAACAATCAATCAGACATCAGTCAATTCTATAACTGGCTTTGGCAACTTGTTATAAAAGCGTATACTGTTTATAAGAAAAGACTTAATCTGAATTTGGGTATTACAACTTCATGCTTACTGCGTGTATTTAAATTATGGAAATCGCTTCTAGGTTTTGAAAAGCCCTCGATTTTTGCGGACATACAAAATACATTCCAATATATAAAGAGAAGGTAGAGTCAGTATATCGATCTCTTTAAATTTTTCTCTGAGGGACTCTCGTGGACTCATTTTATAGATTGCGCGGACTGCCCTCTTTTGTAAGATGAAAATTGAGTCAACGTCTGCTGCTGATCCCCACAGCAGAATGCCATAAGACATAATACTGTGGAAATAAGCATAGTATACTAACCTTGCTGTGGCTACATCGGTTAACTGCCTTATTTTCCTTACTGCATATGCAGCTGAACTTAACCGACCCGAAAGAGTTCTAATGTGCGCGCCCCACTGCAATTTTGAATCGATAGTAATCCCTAAGAATACAGTTTCCTTTATAACTTCAAGATTTTTGCCGTCAAGATTTAAATTTAGGTCACGTTGTGGTACATTTGGTAAGGCAAACTTCAGACACTTTGTTTTTTTCGCATTCAGTAAAAGATTGTTAGCTGCGAACCATTTAGAGAGAACAATCAGACTTTCGTTGACATGTAAGACATTCGTATATTTCCTATCTATTTTAAAAACTAGCGAAGTATCATCAGCAAATAGAATTATATCCGATAATTTGGCCATCATAAAAGGGAGATCATTAATGTAAACAAGAAAAAGGAAAGGGCCGAGAATTGAACCTTGGGGCACGCCCATCTTGACTAGAGACCCGGAGGACGTCGCCCCATTAACATTTACTTTTTGCTGTCTGTTTGATAAATAGGAAAGCACAAGATCAGCAGATTTTCCTCGAATTCCGTAGTGGTGTAATTTACAGATCAGTGTGTTGTGGTCGACGCAGTCGAACGCTTTCGAGAGATCACAGAAAATGCCAATGGCATCCTGGGACTTCTCCCAAGATTCCAAGATGTGGCTGATGAGTTTTACTCCCGCGTCCGTTGTCGACCTACCTTTCGTGAAACCAAACTGTTGACTATGCAGGATCTTATTTGAATTGAAGTGAGACAACATCTGTTCCAGCATGATTTTTTCATAGATTTTACTCAATGCTGGAAGCACGGATATAGGCCTATAATTAGAGGGATCACTCTTACAGCCTGATTTGAAAATTGGTACTACTTTACTGTGTTTCATTAAGTCAGGAAAAGTGCCGCTGTCCAAACATTGATTGAATATGCCTGTTAGGACAGGAGCAATTGAGTCAATAATATCTCCAAGAACCCTAACGGATATCCCCCACAAGTCTTCAGTATTTTTTACGTTGAGACTTTTGAACGCGTTTTTAATTGTATCAATACATATTGATTTAAATTTAAAGGTTGGTATGTCTTTAGTAAAGTTTTCTTTAAGAAGAGCTTCAGCTAATTTAGATGAGGAGGAAAGAGACTTCGTAACCTCTAACGGAATGTTGGTAAAGAAATTTTCTAATGTCTCAGTGACTTCTTGCTTACCAGAAATGGTTTGATTAGATATTTTCAAAGACAACTTATTCTGATCGCTTTATTGTGTCTTTCCAGTTTCTCTATTAATTATTTGCCACACAGTTTTTATTTTATTATTAGAAACACCAATTTTGTTAATTATAATTTGAGATTTTGCTTGAGCGCAGACTCTTTTGAATATTTTGGAATAGTTTCTAACATAAGTATGAAAAACTTGATCGGAAGTCAAAGATTTTTCGTAATATAAATTATATAAGATATCTCGGCTTTTTCTTATGCCCACAGTGGCCCATTCACTAAATTTCGATTTGGAATTGTTGACTTTAACTGTTTTTAAAGGACACGTTTTATTGAATTCTTGGCAAACTGTAGAAAACAACGTGCCGTAATTTATATTGGGGTCTTTTGAATTAAAACTGGCATTACAAAGGTTGCTAAAAACATTATTATTAAAAGAATTTAATTTATTTTTAGTGAGACGTCTTAACCGAATTGATTTAGCTAGGTTAATTTTTTTATCTGACTCAAAAGATACTAGTTGACCAGTATGGTCTGACCTAACGCCACTAATTAAAAACGAATCTTTAACTTTACAATTAGTGAATACATTATCTATGCACGTAGCTGAAGTTGCAGTTATTCTTGTCGGTTCATTAAATAAATATTTTAAGTTAAATGATTTATACAATGAAATGAGCTTACATTTTTCAGGTGAATTGACTAACAGATCTATATTTAAGTCACCACAAACAAAAACTAATTTATCATCTCTGAAAAGTTTACTTAATAATTCTTCCATTGTAATTAAAAACAATGACAAGTTTGATGCTGGTGGTCTGTAAACACACAAGATAGTATGCCCCTCGACCTCTGCACATGCTACCTCACATAAGCGATCAACAGAGTAAGCAGTGATATCCTTTCTTTCCTTATATTTAAGATGACTATTACAAAGTATCAGGGTACCACCACCCACTGTGGATCTGTTGTACGCGCTGGCAACTGAAAAATTATTTACATTAAACAACATCATATCTGATTTTAACCAGGTTTCACAAAAACATAAGATATCCATGTGGTATTTATCTACTAACAATTCCACGTCTAAAATTTTGCCGGAGAAGCGATTTATATTTTGATGATATAGTAAAATAATACTATTCGTCTTCTCTTTTGTCGGCTCTAATAGTTTAAAGAATCTACAGTAGTATTATCAGAAAAACTAGATAATACTGTTAAATAACTAAACCTAGTCTCAGTTAAATCATCAATAACTGCGTGTATATTAAAAGCTAACAATGTAGCTAATAAATGTCGACTATTTTTGGGAAGAAACATATGGTTCCCAATCAAAACAAAATCACTAACAAAATTGTTGGTGTCAAAAAACAATAAACGGTCACTATGACGACAAGATAAAATATGCATCAAGTTATTTAAACTAGAAATGTATTTATTTTCCTGATCAAGTAACTTGTCAGAATAGGGCAATGCACATAATATTAATTTGCTTAATTTTAACTTAAGTAGGGTGTCGATACCATTAACTATGTCCCTTTTTGTTACATTAAGGCTATTTCCAAAAAGAAGAACTACAGTAGTTTGCTCATTCAATTGTGTCTGTTGAATTTTATGAACAAGCTCATTAAAATGCAGTTCATGAAAACAATGGTTCACTATTGTATGTTTAGAACGGTTATTTAACAAAGATCCAAGACCTAATGACTCTTGCGAATGTGCAAGATTCATCCTTTTTTTTTGTTTGACGATTCAAAAGTAAGGTTTAAGGGGGTTATTCCCAGAGGTCCACGATTCTATTGTTCCTCTTTTCCCACCGGGTCCATGAAAAATAATAATAATGTTTTATATGTTTCTTAAATGAATCCCAACGGGTCCACGAGATATATCCAAAGTACAGTCAGTAAAAACAATTTATTGTAAGAAGGAGTAGCTTGTTGAACATAACAAAATAAAATGCGGTCTTGAATGGTGACGACACGTAAGCTACCTCTTTTGCTTTTTTAGTTAGATGTTGAACATTATAAGCATTTATACCCAAACTACCAGGAGGCCAGAATCATGAAGAAATCTTAATATTTGCGGGGCTGGATCCGCTTCTTCATGATTTTTAAAGGTAAAGACTTATTTAAGTAAGAACCAGGAGATTATAATCACGAGGAAGTATTTCCGAGGCTGGAACCATGAGATGGAAAAAAGTACCGAGAGATTTTAGATTCTGACCTCCTGGTACTCCGTTATTCTCTACCGATTATGATTCTAGGCCCGCAAATACTTTTTCATGATTCTGTTCTCCTGGTAGTTTGTATATAAATGCTCAACATGTAAATAAAAAAGCAAAAGAGGAAGTTATATTTTTATCATTTTATTAAACTCTCAACTGATTTTAATCGAATTTTTTATTTTGACGTTCTAAAAAATAAACGTCCCAACACTAGTACCTACTGATCCGTAGGTGCATGATTAATAGGTGCCGTTTGTGGAATACCTCAGGTGCCATTATGTACACTTTTTAATTAAGACTGATAAAGATTAAGATTGATATATAAGACTGGTTATTGTGATTTATTATGTTTACTGTTGATTGTTGTGATGGTATATTAAGCTTTATCTTCTTTCCAAAAATTGCCTGATTGTACGTAAATAATATAACCCAAGGTTTTCTTTCTAACTGTACAAAATTTGCTTAAAAAATTATTAATAATAATAAAAAACAAAACCTGTTTCGACCGGATCGGGCGAAACTGATCGGCCGAAACGCCTACTAAGCCTGATTTTTTAATGGTCATGACCATTCATGTGATACAGTAAAAATGTAGTTTTTACTTATCTATATTCATTGTGATTTATTTCATAGAAATAGTAAATATTTATCCCTTAGCCAAGCTTTTATTGCTGACTGTACCAAACATTTTCATGGACCCGTTGGGAAAGAAAATATTTCATATTTTAAAATGTCGTGGACCCGTTGGGAAGAAAAGTATGAATTGAATTTTTTTGAGAACAATAGAATCGTGGACCTCTGGGAATAACCCCTGGCGTGGGTTATTCCCAGAGGTCCACGATTCTATTGTTCCTCTTTTCCCACCGGGTCCATGAAAAATAATAATAATGTTTTATATGTTTCTTAAATGAATCCCAACGGGTCCACGAGATATATCCAAAGTACAGTCAGTAAAAACAATTTATTGTAAGAAAGAGTAGCTTGTTGAACATAACAAAATAAAATGCGGTCTTGAATGGTGACGACACGTAAGCTACCTCTTTTGCTTTTTTAGTTAGATGTTGAACATTATAAGCATTTATACCCAAACTACCAGGAGGCCAGAATCATGAAGAAATCTTAATATTTGCGGGGCTGGATCCGCTTCTTCATGATTTTTAAAGGTAAAGACTTATTTAAGTAAGAACCAGGAGATTATAATCACGAGGAAGTATTTCCGAGGCTGGAACCATGAGATGGAAAAAAGTACCGAGAGATTTTAGATTCTGACCTCCTGGTACTCCGTTATTCTCTACCGATTATGATTCTAGGCCCGCAAATACTTTTTCATGATTCTGTTCTCCTGGTAGTTTGTATATAAATGCTCAACATGTAAATAAAAAAGCAAAAGAGGAAGTTATATTTTTATCATTTTATTAAACTCTCAACTGATTTTAATCGAATTTTTTATTTTGACGTTCTAAAAAATAAACGTCCCAACACTAGTACCTACTGATCCGTAGGTGCATGATCAATAGGTGCCGTTTGTGGAATACCTCAGGTGCCATTATGTACACTTTTTAATTAAGACTGATAAAGATTAAGATTGATATATAAGACTGGTTATTGTGATTTATTATGTTTACTGTTGATTGTTGTGATGGTATATTAAGCTTTATCTTCTTTCCAAAAATTGCCTGATTGTACGTAAATAATATAACCCAAGGTTTTCTTTCTAACTGTACAAAATTTGCTTAAAAAATTATTAATAATAATAAAAAACAAAACCTGTTTCGACCGGATCGGGCGAAACTGATCGGCCGAAACGCCTACTAAGCCTGATTTTTTAATGGTCATGACCATTCATGTGATACAGTAAAAATGTAGTTTTTACTTATCTATATTCATTGTGATTTATTTCATAGAAATAGTAAATATTTATCCCTTAGCCAAGCTTTTATTGCTGACTGTACCAAACATTTTCATGGACCCGTTGGGAAAGAAAATATTTCATATTTTAAAATGTCGTGGACCCGTTGGGAAGAAAAGTATGAATTGAATTTTTTTGAGAACAATAGAATCGTGGACCTCTGGGAATAACCCGTGGCGTGAATAACATCTTTATAGATCAGGTTAGTAGTAAAAAAGAAAGAAAATAGTTAATTTGTACCAGACATATTATAATGTAGAATTGCTGGTGTAACCATACCTTTTACAGAATAAAATTCTATAAGTTTGTCAATATGAGTGAGAGATTACATTATAACCAACAGAACCCATTGCCTGCATTTTTGGATTTTTGGTCTGTTTAGCTTGCACGCATCACGTAAAATATACGAAACCAATGGAGATAAAATTTATACATATAAATTGTGCGTTACATGAAGTTGTACTTAGTTTTTATTTCATCACAATTGGTTAACTTTATCAAAAGTAAGACGTAATTAAATACTCGGACAGTTGAACTCCATATTCAATAGATGGCGTTGTGCGTTTGACGTCATTTTCTGAAAGGCCATGTCAAAATATTCCGTGTTAGAATGACAATACAAATACAATTGGTAGGTAGATAGGGCAGGTAGCGAGGTAAGTAGGGTAGGGTAAGCAGTTGACGGGAGAGAAGTCAGCAAAGCCACGGGCACAGCAAGTAACAAAATAATAAGCATATTTTCGTGAGGTTGACTGAAACTTCGATTCAGATAAGTACTGATCCTTCAACAGTTTAATACACATCCTCTGTTAAATACATTGGCATTGTCACTAAATAAACAACGTATGTATGTATGTGCGTGTATTAGGTATTTATTCCACGTCAGTAGTAAACACATAGGAACTCATTCACTCACACATACACACCTATAGGGACATTATACCTACCTACTAATAAAGCTGGCTCGTTACTCGCTCATATAAAGAGCATAAAGTGAAGTACCCAACTATCGAACAGCTCTTTTTTCCATAACATAGTAAGCTGAACTTTACGGTGTACTTCGGTACACTATGACCCTCAGTTTAAGTTGCTGAAACTCCATAATGCCGTTACAACTTATACCCTGCTGTTATTGTTTATTTCGAAGAAAAATAAAATAATATTCGGAGTAAAATATGAGAAAAAATAAGAATTATAAATAAAAATAAATATGAGATGGATTGAGCAGAAATATGCCATAATATTATTATAGTAATGTAACATGAAAGTATGTATTTCTAAATTTTTTGCGAAATAAATTATTCTTATTCTTATTTGTTTTGGATAATCGGATTCCTTATTCATTATCATCTTTACTTGAGCCGAAAGACCACAAACCAATGCTGGATATAGGACTCCCCCAAGTGGCACCACATCGTCCGGTCCTGTGTCTCTTGCATCGGGCATATTCCTACAACCTTAACCAGGTCGTCGGTCCACCTAGTGGGAGGCATTCTTATACATCTAACCCAATTATGGATTAAGCTCGCCTTTGTACATAAGTTATCCTTCTGTATTTGTATACTTATGTTTGTTTTGTGTACAATAAAAAATATAAATATCTAGACCAAATCTAATTAGGTACAGAAAAACTAAAATCTCAATTTTATTTTTACAAAAATATACTATGAAAAACTCTATGTAAAAATCGACCAAGAATTTTACCATAAAAAATCAAATTGCCAAAAAGCAACACGCCGATCGTTCCACCGAATTGGCGCCAAAACGTCCGCCATTAGCGCTCTTCCCTCTAAATTTTCTCAAAAGAGTCTCGGATACAAAGAGGTTGAATGGAGTACCATAAACAAGTTAGCGAACGTAAAGAGGTCGCGTTCAGAAATCCGTTCGGGTGCTTTCATCAGTGCAACGGAAATGGAGACACGTTATTAGAGCCGAGTGATTGCGATGCACCTAAGTGCCCCTACTACAGACCCGTGATATAAATGTTGGTGTAAATTTTAATTAAGGAACCACACGCTTTGGTTTGTGCAAATTAACATAGCGATACACGTTGCAGTACTGGCTGGTGCTTATTTTCCTTTGACAAATTATTAGTTTTACTTGTGATGTGGAGAGGCGACTGCGCTCAGTATGCTCTACTTGAAGTTCAATGAAGATTCATAAAGACAGAATAAGGTTCGGAATGATATATGCAAGATATCGTGTCATAATTAGGTGTTCAATAGATTGTCGATCGAAGCGTGTCTACTACTATTACATAAAATTACATGAAATGAATGAAATCAATTAGCATGAATTAAATAACTATCGCGGGATTTTTTTTAATTTTTCTTGTGTCACTTGTAAAAAGCCGTATGTGTCTTTTAAAACACCCGGGTACAGTCAATACATATAACGTACTCGTAACGCTGGGTATAGACCAAGCAAACAAATGCTAGAGAACGAACGGGTATTAGGAATGCTTAGGATAGGCATTAGGCAATGGCTAACGAGCGTGCCATCGGTGATTTCCATTCGTTAACGTTTGTTTGCTTGGTCAGTCTGTTCCCGAAATAATCCGAGCTTAGAAATAAACGTGAGAAAGATGTGAGTTCTCGCAGTAGGTACACTAAACAACATTATGGTTAATTGATTCAATGAGCAAATCGTAAATACTCACTAGGGAACGAAAAACGACGCACGAACGCACTTCGGTACACATCAATCGTATTCATTTTAATCGGAGACCTTTATTTTTATCTTTGTGGTTATACTTATACATGACTAGCTGTGCCCGTGGGTTCGCTCCCGTCAACTGCCTACCCTAGCCTACTTACCTTGCTATAGTTCTTGCCAAACTTCTTGGCCGCCCTGAAGATGGCTTTCCGATGCGCAACGCACGGCGCGGTGCTGTTTTTGTATGAAATTTACTACTGCCACAGATAATATAATACTACAGTAGTACTGCGCTGCCATTGTACACAACTTCAGGGCCGCCAAGAATTTTGGCGAGAACTATACCTATTCAGAAAATGACGTCAAATGCACAACGCCATCTATCAAATACAACAACAACTCGGTCAACAGACCGAGTATCTGAATTGCGTGTGTTGTGATATTTTACTTCTTGAAAACTTTAAATTCATCTAACTTTTGATAGAGTAAACCGATTGTGATGAAACAGAAACTAAGTAATACTTTAAGTTACGCACAATTATAATGTCTAAAAGTTATCTACATTGCTTTCGTACATTTTACGTGATGCGTACACAACTAAATAGACACACAGACAAAAATGCCAAAAAAGCTGGAATTTTTTTTTGGAAATATTTTCGCTGTACAAAAACGACATTTCTACAGATTTATTATATGTATTGATAACAATATTAAGGCGACAAATGAAAAGTATAATACTTTTTTATTTCAATCATTTAAAAACGCTTGATAAGAGTTGTAAATGAAGGCTACTGTCCGAGGATTAAAGAAAAAAACATTAATTAAATTTAAACCGATGTATTTCACATATACATAATTACCTATGCTACAACATACGTATATATTTAAAATACATCCGATTTCTGTGAAGAAATTATTGACGCAACACAAATAAAAGCAAATCAAATGATGCGATTGACTGGTAAAATATCACATCTCGTCAATAATTTTCGTTCCAGAAACTGCTGAGCTATTCCGTAAAACTTATTTCACCCAACAACAAGTAAATATTAAAAAATGCCAATAAACTGACGATTTTATTTGATTTCATAGGTACTTTTTAAACTACATAATGTACCTAGTAGTAGACACGCTTCGATCAACAATCTATCGAACACGTAATTATGACAAGATACCTTGCGACATTACCCCGATTCAAACAATAAAACGCCCATAACTTTTGAACGGCTGAACCGAAAAAACAAAACCGTTTAGGAGCTATGATGTCACAGACAGATACACTAATACACATATACACACACAGGTACACAAGTCAAACTTATAACACTCCTCTTTTTCCGTCGGTGCGGTGGTTAAAAACAAAGCAGAACGTTGAAACTTTAATGCCTCACTTTTGTAACGGTCATCTTGAAAAAAAAAATACAAAACGGAGATGTACGTCATATCAAAAAGTCCATGACGAGCATCGAGCACCAACTACATGCGTTCTCCATAGGAAACTACCGTGCATTTTTAAATTCACAATATTCCCTTTTCAGGCGTGTTCGAAAAGGTATCTCGTGGAAAAAGTCCGATTGCTCACTGGCCGCTAAATATATTATTCGGCGAATTTTGCGCGCATCCTTCCGTGCCTCGTTTTCAATAACCGTTTGATTTTTCTGTCCCGTGTTTTTCTTGTAAGAATAATTGTTTATTTACGCTTTGTATTGGTTCTGGAACATATGAAAACAATTATATTATCAATCGTTTCCATTCTTAAATTTGTTTCATTTACTGCTATAATTTTTACAATGTGAAAAGGTGTGTGTGTGTTTTTTTTTTGCAATGTAGGTAAGAACTCACACTCAAAGTGGTTCTCGTCATATCAAAATGGTTTGACGAGTCAAAAACCTGTAATAATAAAATATTTACACATAAACATGAACTCACACCCTTTTCCCACAGGGATCAACTACAGAACGACATCTGCTGCGATCTTACGGTTTATTCCAGTCGGATCCCATACTCCTCAAATTGTTTAAGGCTTAATAAAAAAAAACGATTCAAATAATTTATTTGCAATATATAGGCTAATATGTATAGCTACAAACAATAGCCACACACAATTGGGTTGTTGAATTTAAAAAAAAATACGATTTTTAAAATTTATTTTGAAACTTTACATATCATAAATTATATTGTCGTTGCAAAAATCTCTTGAATATTTTTTTTCAATTTATTATAAGCAATTGAAAATCGATAAAATTTTAAAAAGAACCACCTGTCTACGAACGGGCCATGATTGGTCGCCATGTTGGTGACGTCATAACGTTCAAGGAATTTCACCATAGTACAGTGTCACGTAAATTTACTAAAAATATCCGAAAATTAGTGCAAAAATATTATTTATAACAGCAAATTTTATTTAGACATGTGTGATAAAGGATTCATAAAGGCAAATTTCGAAAAGATATTCATCTGATGGACGATTTGGAAAAATTGAGCTTAAGTAAAGTAGTCATAATGAATATTACGCGATAGTGGACCGCGACCGGTGTTTGTCATTGTTGTTCATTGTACACATTACATTTAGAAACATAATTGTCATAATGTAATTGTTGTTACATATGAGTAGGTGATATTCGTGTAAAATAAAAAGCTAACAAACACGATTGGCGCGCAACTTCCACTTTAGATATCAAAAAACTTCATAGGTACCACTAAATATTATACAACCCGAAATCTGTGGAGCCTTTATTTTTATTTATTTTTTGCATAACATCCTTAAAATTTTCGGTATTTTTTATTATTTGCATACCCCTTTATAATATTAAATACAAATATCTATATAATATAATTACAAACACTAAAAAACTTTGTAGAACAAAAACGTGAAAATATTAATTCGGTACATTTTCAAATATCTCTTAAATGCGTCGACCGATTTTCACAATTCAAACAGAAATATTAGTTTTACGCCTATATCCGTCATTTAAAATTAAAATAATGAATATATCTCCATAAACAAAAAATCATGTTTTCAAGTTACGTAATTATACTAAGATGTCAACTTTGCTCGAAAGTTCCCTTAAAAAATTACTTTTCTCAATCTTTAATGATCAAATTAAGAGTTTAATCAGAATCTAATACTAAATTTGAACAAGATAACAACATAATTAACATATTCTAATTGGAATCTAGTTAGACATAGAACATTTCTCAAAACTTTAGTACAGTTTGCTAGGTTGGGTATTGCGCGAATCACATAATAATGGGGAGTTATTTGTAATATTCGTACATAATGATGTGAAGCAAGCACGATAACTTTTAAGGTTCGATATTTATGATCAATGTATTCGATATTCATCAATATATTGACGATAATAACAAGATGGAATTGGTTTTAGGTCAAAACACTGTATAAGCTATGTGCCACAATGAGTAGAAATGAACGTTGTGACGTCACACGGGCTCGGCTTTGTTCGGAAAACTGTCGGGGTGTTTTCGGTACTGCATTCAAAAATTTTTTTTCGGTTGGATTTTACTTTGTAATTACAATGAAAAAAAAAAAACTAAAAATAGTTTTGTATGAAAACTTATATATGATCTTTCCATTTATTACAAAAAAAAAGTTGGTTCAACAAACCAATTACACATGCTAGCAATACCAAAAGCATTTGTACCAATGCATGCCAATAACTGACCGTACTCCACAAACAAAACCACAAACAAATACTGCTACAATTTATTAGATTCGAAAAATCGCCGATACACTGCAGTTTGTGGTGCAATGCAGACTAGCTTGGCAGTTTCGTTCAAATCCCCGGTTTATCCATCTGAAGGCAAGAAGCTTAACTTTGTTACCCGGGAGCAGCGATTCAGGCCCGAATTAAAACGGAATTAAATCAAACTGGCAGTCTGCACTGACTTACCGTTGCCGAGAATAAGATTTGTGGTCTTTAAAAAAAGGAAATCTCCGTCGGTGGGTCGTGAATTGAATGTCGATGTTTCGCGTTGCTTGTAATTTGACGTTTGTGTATACCTATTCTACGATGACGGTTTTGTAGAATTGGGATAAGGGCAGGAGTTTAAACTTTTAAATTAAGATGACTGATCTGTCGTCTCCTGCAAAGATTTTTGACCTAGTTTTGTATGAGATAAAACATTTCAGATATCACATTAAAAGGCCCACTTGCGCCAAAAAGTAAACACAGAGTTAGTTGCTAACACGAGGTTTAATAACAAATATGTCATACATAATTTGCCGGGTAACTACTAACTCGGAGTTAGTACAATAATCCAGGCGCAAGCGAGCCTAAGAAGAAACAATATCAATTTTGTACTACGAACTAGAAATCTTAGAATGGACTTAGGTGCATGATCTGAACACAGTCAACGGGAAAAGGTGCTCTAGGCTAAGTGATATTTTTGGTGAAACCATTTCTGGGAATGATCTCGTGAATAGCACATGTCAATCCAAAACATTTTAACTATTTGACAATTGTGATCGCTGATAATATAATATCACTTTTTGTAGAGGTTAAGTTTCGCTCTCGTGAGAATTACTGGACAAGCTTTATGCTAACTGATGAATAGGCCGGATTACTAACTGCCTGTAGGAGCCCGAAAATTTGCGCCTACAACTATGATACGCAGGCGCTACGCAAATTGCTACGAAGGTGCTACGAGTGTGCTACGAATGTAGTGTGTGAGTAGTGTGTTACAAAAATGCTACGAGTGTGCTACGAATGTGCTGCAGTGTGCTACGAATGTGCCGGAGTGTGTTACAAAAAAGCTACGAAGGTGCTACGAGAGTGCTACAAGAATGCTACGAAGGTGCTACGAAACGTGCCACGAAGGCGAAACTTAAAGGGTAGTCTTTATTTCTGTTGGCGATTCTTTTGAAACTTGTGCTAGAAATATGTGTCACACGGATCTTATTGGTGTTGTTCTTCAGAAAGGCCAGGTGCATAGTTCTTGTAACCGGTGTGCGTGTTTGACTAGACGTGTAAACGTAAACTAAGCATTCTTCTTCTTCTTTCGTCGCTGCCGCCTTTGAGAGTGGACGTGAGCCAAAAAATTGTTTAAAATATTAAAAGTGCGACAAAATTGCGTACAGGACTTAAGTTCTTGGAGCAAAGTAAAAGTGCTTCATTTGCTTCAATATCGCATCAAGCCTGGTGGAATCATACTGCGCCGCGAGCCCGCCTTCACCTCTGCGAGAAGAGCGCTCTGGTCATAATTGCCATCTCTTTCCACCAAGCCGATTGTTCCGAGAGCCCGTGCGCCCGCCTTCACCTCTGCGAAAGTAGCATAGTGCTCATAATTGCTGTCTCTTTCCAACCGGCCGCCTGCGCAGACGCTTCGCGCGCCCGCCTTCACCCCCGCAAGAGGAGCACAGTAGCCATAATTGCTGTCTTCTTCTGTCCGATTGACTGCGCTAACCAAGGGCATACGCGTTTTACCGTCACACAGACCTACGCAATATGCATCGTTCGACACCTCCATCGTCTCAAGAAGTGAACATCTGTCGTTCAGAACCTGACGTTTCTAAAGCAGGTTCTCAGGACTTTGGTAATATTTCAACCCGTATAAAACGCCGGCACCCAGACGCAGAAGATTTTGAACATCAATTTGGTGCATTTAAGGAAGAAATTAAGACTTTACTCACGACCATGTTTGAGTCCTGGAAAAAAGAACAAGAATGCACCATGTCTAAAATGGTGCGCGAGATCTCTGAAATCAAAAATCAACATGAAACAATTAAGGAGGATATACAGAATATAAACTGCGAAATAAAAACCAAGAATACGGAAATGGAAAAGTCTGTGGATTTCATGAGTAATAGATGCAGTGATCTGGACACAAAATACAAAAACTTGGAACAGAGGTACCATGATTACAACCTCCATATCCAAACCCTGGAATAATCCGTCGACGATCTGCAGCGCATATCAAGACTATCTAAGTTGGAAATTAAAAATCTACCGAAAACCACAGATGATAGCAAGGATAGCATCGCTGCCATGGTGCTTAAGATGGCTCATACTGTGGACGTGAGTATGTCGCAATCAGATGTACGTGACATCTATCGCCTTCCGATTAAAGGGTCAAACATAGTCATAGCTGAAATGACATCGCCTATGCTTAAATCAAAATTAATAACAGCTGTGAGAAAATATAATACATCAAACAAACAAAATCAACTAAATACCAAATGTTTGGGATACATTAATGACCCACAGCCAATATATGTAACAGACAACTTAACACAAATCTAGAAGGCTGCATTTTCTAGCGAGAGACTTTGCGAGGTCTAACGAATATGAGTTCTGTTGGGCAACAAATGGTAAAATCTATTTGAGAAAGGCAGCTGGTAGTAAGCAAATCCAAATAAAATCAGCTGAGCAACTGGCTTCTCTGAAAAATCCCCAATGACTTTATACGGGTTGTCTTCATTTGAGTAAGGTCTCTAAGACATGTTCTGCTCTCTATGGTTATCATCATCTTTATTGTATATTGATTAAATTTTTCTTAAAAGTAGGTTATAGTAACTATTTATGCACTCTGTGTCTTGATATTATTACAACATCTGAAAATAACATAACAAACAACACAAATACACTATTTTATCACTGCTCAAGCATATACAAATTACACCAACCAAACAGTAACATTACTTACATAACAATAAACAACACATATACACAATTACATCTAACCACATACAAATCACAAAACAGGCTAACAATTCCAAACATACATATTTTTAAAATAATGATCTCAGGCCCGCACAGTGTCTGGAGCTTGGCTGTTATCGCTGATTATAGGAAAGTAGTTTTACGTCATAAAAACACTCTAGAAATAATATTTAACTTTGTGTTAAATTTCATGGCACTAATTACTCCATAACGTGTGAAACAGGCAGTGCCGCTCGATATATAAATAAATCAGATAATAACTTAACTATGATCACGCAAAACATTCGAAGTATAGGTCGAAATATGCCACAGTTCGAGGTTTTTCTTGCAAATATTGGTATGGAATTCGACTTAATTATTATGACAGAGTGTTGGACGAATAAAAATGCAATACCACCACCCCTCCGTGACTACATCAGCTATGCAACTAAGAATTGTGCGACGCAAAACGAGGGTGTCGTAACCTACATACATTCATCACTTATGCATGAAGTATATGAACCACCATTTACAGGTGCAAACTGCGTAGTCATAAAACTCGGAACTAAAGTAGCCATAGTAGCAATATATAGGTCTCCCTCAATTCAAAATATCGATAGTTTCCTTAGCTCTTGTGATAATGTTTTAAAATCTCTATCGTCATATAGTACCATCATTTTAACAGGGGACATAAACCTGAATATCAACCCCGACAATTTGGATGCACGCTCGCACATGTATCTCAATATGCTTGCCTCGCACGGTCTTTTGCCGGGTCACAGCCTTCCAACTCGAGACAAAACCTGCTTAGATCATATAAACATAAAAACCGAATTTACTTCGAGTATTGTAATAATAAAGTCATCTGTAACCGATCACTTTCCTGTATGTCTCACGCTAGAATCACGCATTACCCGTAAAGTTTTAAGCAGAACTCAAGAAAGGATAAATTATGCAAAATTAACAGACGAAATAAGACAAAACCTATCAAATAATAATACACTTTATACAATAAATAACGTTAATTCTGCGGTCCAATATCTTCTAGACATAATAAACAACGCAATCAAAGCGAACAAAATCACCACCGATGTTCCTCATCGTAAAAGAGTATTTAAGGCATGGATTACTCCAGGCCTTCTTCGATGCATAAGGCATAGGGACAAACTACATCTCCACCATAAAAAATACCCTAATAATAAAATCCAAAAAACTACTTACTTTAGATACCGTAACTTCTGCAACGACATTCTGAACAAAGTTAAAGACACTCATGAGAAATCAGAATTAAGTAAATATACAAAAAACCCAAAACAAACATGGAAGCTAGTCAAAGAAATAGCAAACATAAATTCGACACGTGAACCCAATTTAGACTTACTCAAAATAGAGGAAACCCCGGAGGAGGCTGTAAACACTGTAAACAACTTTTTTGTCAAAGTAGGTGAAACTCTAGCAAGCAAAATAAACGTACCTAGTGACATCCCTACAAACAGTAACGACCCACAAGTGTGTAACTCGTTTGTTTTGCTTGAAACAGATGAGCAGGAAGTTCAACAAATTATTTCAAACCTAAGAGAAGACTGCGCTAGAGGTTGGGACAATATACCTGTGAAAATAATTAAATTAGCTAGCGATGTCCTGGTCCCCGCTATTGTTCATATTGCCAACTTAAGCTTTAACACGGGAACATTCCCCACACTATTTAAACTCTCTGTAGTCCATCCTATCTACAAGTCTGGTGACAGGGGCGATGTAAGCAACTACAGACCAATTTCTGTGCTCCCAATACTTTCCAAAATAACAGAAAAACTCATGAATAGCAGATTAATAAATTATCTAAATAAAAATAAATTAATTTCTCCAAACCAATATGGTTTTGTATCAGGCAAATCTACAGAAGACGCTGTAATAAAACTAACAGATCATATTGCAGGTAAATTAGACAACAAAAATAAATGCATAGGAGTATTTCTAGACCTAGCAAAAGCTTTTGACACCGTCTCTGTCCCCAGGCTGGTGAAGAAGATGGAGAATATAGGTATTCGAGGAACCCCTCTTAAATTATTCACGGACTATGTTACTAACAGAACTCAGATAGTTAAAATTGACAAGTACATAAGTAATAGTGCAAATATAGACTTTGGTGTACCACAGGGGAGTGTACTCGGTCCTAGTTTATTCCTAATCTACATAAATGAGATATGTAACTTAAATCTACAAAATGGGCAAATAATAACTTATGCAGACGACACGGCAATCATTTTCCATGGAAATACATGGTCAGAGGTTGCCGATCTTACAAACGCCGGGCTGAGAACAGTTCTTCGATACCTTAACCTAAATTTACTAACCCTTAACGTAGAGAAAACAAAATATCTCATGTTCTCGATAAAGAAGGCTCCCCCATCTGCTTATGAATTGGTTGACGTCCGAGCACATACCTGTAATCAAAACAGTATCACTGAATGCAGATGTTTTCCTATTGAAAAAACAAGCAGTATAAAATATCTCGGAATACAAGTAGACGACCAGTTAAACTTCCACCACCACGTAAAAACACTAAGCTCCAGAGTGAGAAAATTAATAACAGTTTTTAAAAAGTTACGTAGGGTGTGCGACTCGAGCCTGTTGAAAACAATCTATCTATCCCTGTGCCAGTCAGTACTGGAATACTGTATCTCTATCTGGGGAAGTACACACATAACTCATATATTAAACCTAGAAAGAGCCCAGAGAGCAGTTCTCAAAGTAATACACAAAAAGAACTTTCAGTATCCAACGGAACAGCTATATAAGGATTATATGGTTTTAACGGTTCGACAACTTTATATCAGGAGGGTCCTGCTTATAAGCCATAAAGGCTCAACGTACGACCCGGAAATAATGAAAAACAAACGTAGGAAGGATATAGTCTTTGACCTGAAACCGTATAAAACAGACTTCTTCAGGAGACAACCGTGCTACATGGGTCCATACCTATATAATAAAATAAGTAAAAATACCCAGTTACATAACTTACCGATAAAAAAACTAAAACTTACCATAGATAACTTCCTTCTTTCTCAAAATTATGTAAACACTGAAAATTTACTAAAACGTATATAATGTATAAAATAAAACAAATAAAATAATGAAAATAAAACCAGTCAAGCCCGTGCACGCAAACACATATACACCCACACACACACAAACACACCACACATACACATATCTTCATACTCACATGCACACTCTTACGCATAATAGTAATAAAATAAATTAGTGTAATTTTGGCACTTACTTTAGCACCGCACCACATATGTAATGGCAGTTCGAACACGGTGGTGACGGAAGTAACTGGTGCTTATAGCACAGGAATCCTCCTAGTTTAAGCCCAGTTGCACATATTTTGTATCTTGCCACTAACTTAATGATTCTAATTTAAGGTACAATCATTGTAAATAGGTTTAAGTCTTGAACAAATAAATATTGTTTATTGTTTATTCTATATATATTCTATGGCCAAAGGCTCGTAGCATATGGCATTCTGTAGCTTCTGCCTACTCTCGAGGGAAAAAGACGTGAATATTTTTGTGTGGGTTGCCAACTATAAAAAAACAATGATAATTTAAAGATAATTCATTCAAATTGATGATTACGTACCTATATTAAGCACGGTATAAAATTGAAACACGAATACCTGTTTGCCCTACAACATCGCATTTAAACTTCTGATAACTTTGTTAGAAAACTGGATGGTGATTTATTATTAAAACCCGATGACTCGCTCCTCAATTCTAAGCTCTTGCACGTGGACAAAATTGTAGCGGCACGGTGTGCTCAATGAAAAAAATATGGAAAATGCAAAGCACACGTGTCGAGCATGTCAAAAGCCAAAACGCTTCGTTTCACTTTGATATTCAGTTCAACCCGTATCCATCACTTAGGATTTGGTTAAAAATGGAACGTTTTTATTTTTGATGTACCTATTCTGTTTTGGAACGGAGTTCCTTATCGCACGTTATAGTTCTGATTTGTTTGCGGGCTGAGGCTAGACCGAGAAAGTGTAACAATGAAAAAAACGACACCAAAAACCGACACCTTTTTGCAATGATTTTTGAGGCACTGCCCGATCACCTAGGATACTAAAACGTTTTTAATCTATTCAACTCGCGAAAATATTTATAATTCTAACGCGCTGCATGCAGGATAGTACAAGCACATATCCGCACAGTAGTGAGACGCCGAGGAGACAGCCGGAGGCGCACGAAGAAAACCGAAGACGTACGAGCGCGCGCTGATTAGACACATACAGTACCTACGCTAGCAGCCGCTATTGTGCGTTTACACTGAGCATCAGCTGTGTTGTTGTTTTTTCAGTTTTTTCATATTTTACGAAACTGAAAGCCTGTAAATTTAATAAGTTTGAACAGGGTGTCCATGAGACACCTCTCTCCGCTTTATGTCACATATATCTATATTTTTCGCCAATTATGTTTAAGTTCCATGTCATAGATGGCTATTGCCATCAACCGGCCACAAAGCCAGACTCCGGATTGTTACTGAGAAATTCCAGATGGAAAAACTCAAAAACACTTTGCTCGACCCAGGAATCGAATATGGGTGTACTATATAGATGCACCCCTGACCAACCCTTCGGGTAATACAGGCGTGATGTTGTGTATGTCCATAGATAACATTATTATACTGTCTTTATTAGTTTCAGATGGACGAATTTCCTGATACAATTAAACAAACAAACAAAACTTCTTTATTTCAATTAAGCCATTAAGCGGCACTTCTGAACGCTAAAAATTTAAATTTAAAAGTAATAATAATTGATTCTACCGTCCATTCGGAATAGTAGCTTGTTATGGAGAAGAACGGAAAAGAAACATCATACGTAAGTATGATGTTTCTTTCAAAAAAAAGTGTTTCTCTTTAAAAAAAAAGTGTTTTACAACATTTACATCATCATCTGCCTAGCCTTTTTCCCAATTATTGTTGGGGTCGGCTTCCAGTCTTACCGGATTCAGCTGAGTATCAGTGTTTTACATGGAGCGACTGCCTATCTGACCTCCACAACCCAGTAACTGGGTAACATGATACACCTTGGCAAGACTAGTGTCAGATCTTAGGCTTCTGACTACCCGTAACGACTGTCAAAGATCTTCAAATGACAGCCGGGACCAACGTATTAACGTGCTTTCCGAGGCACGGAGGAAACTCGGTATGTTGAAATGGTCACCCATCTATTTACAACATTTACATACATACATTAATTCATATACGTGAGGACGACGCATCCACACTAATACTACTATACTACGTATAGATCTAAAGTATTACAAGTATATCGGTGAGCTCCTTATGCGTTTTGAGTTGAGCTTCACGATTACTGACAAATGTATGCACCGAATGGATAGTTCTTCTCTCATCAAGAAACCACCTCAGACCTACTTGGTTCCCATTACAAATCATTTTAGGTTACTAGCCAATGCTGGCTTTCGCGCGCCACTGTGCGTGGTTGAGCGATTAACTGCTGCGCTGCGTGTCGCGGGTTCGTTTCCCGCACGGAACAAATATCTGTATGACCTACAGATAGTTGTTCCGGCTCTGGGTGTTGTGTATGTGAGTTTATATGTTTGTAACCGCACCCACGATACAGGAAGAAATTCCTAGTGTGGGGGCAACCTTTTTTTTTTAAAGAAAGATTAACTTGTGGATTCTTACAACACTAGGTTTGAAAACTTTGATATTTTTAATCTAACAGCACATCAATTTAGGAATTCTGTAGTCGATTCTATCTTAGCTTTATAAATTACTAGCGGACGCCTCGCGGTTTCACGCGCGTAGTGCCCGTTCCCGTCGGAATAAAGGTACAAAAAGGGTATAGTGTAGCTTCCCAACGGTGAAAGAATTTTTGAAATCGGTCTAGGAGTTTTTAAGTTTATTCGTTACATACAAAAATACAAATCTTTCCTCTTTATAATATAGTATAGATTAAGTGGTGTATTTGTTTTTGTTCTCCTTTTCTATCTCATAAATTTCGTTGTTAGAAAGCATTCATTCAATCAATCAACCATTGAATCGTTCACTCCATTCACTTTCACTCATGCATTCCATTTTAATTTTTATCTCACGTAGCATTAACAATCAACAAATTAGTAATAAGTGGACAATTTTGCTAGTAGTATAATAAGTATTATATTTAATTAGTATGATGGTATGTATAACATTTAATTGTACTTCTGTTTCTTATCCCTAAATAAAATAAATACATAATTTTTTTTTTTTGATATCTCTGAGTTTCTTCGGTGTTTCTTCTCAGAGTAATCGGGAAAGAAACGCCGTATCCTTGAGATTATCATTATAACGAATTTAATGGTTAAACGTCATTTAATTATTTAATGGTTTATAGCAGGATTATTATTGAATCAGACGATTGATCATTCAAGACAATCTAAAAAAATCTCGACACTGTTTAGCGATTGCTTAGTACGTACTATATTCAAATTGTCTGTAGAGAATTTAAATTTAGAATCGGCTAATCAGTTGCCAACCAGCTCAGAGATTTGATAGATAAATAAGGTCCAATAGGTTTTTAATCCTTCTTGGAAGGATCAGCGTCCAATTTTAGGATATTATGATATTCGCTTCAAAATTATCGTAGCGCTTAATTAGTATTAGCGATAGCCACATTCAATAAGAGCGGTCAAAGCCCGGCTTATAATCCCTTAATACAATGCTGTACACATGGGCATATAGCAACATAGAGGGTATAAATGATCCTGAATATACAAATATCTATATATTCTCAACCGTTCTGTAGGTAAGTAATGTAAGTATACTGGCATTTTTATCCCTCTTTGGGCTATTTGGACTTGTTCAAATGGCTCAAAGAGAGACCTCGGCACTGGATTGCCCAACTATTCTATTTCTTTTTGCTCAGGTCCACCACCACGGTGGACCACACAAAGCAACTGCTTAAAAATATGATGCTTTACCAAGCTACAAATTGTAGCAAATGGAAATCAATAAAGACACTACTACTACTACTACTACTACTACTACTACTACTACTACTACTACTACTACTATTACTTTATGATGAAACACGAATGAAACACGGTTCTCTATATTAAATCATTCTGTTTAGCCCTTTGTGCTCTTTATGTGGTACAACTGCAAGATAATAAATAAATAAAATAATAAATAATTTATTTGTAACATTCAAATTAACAATTTAAAATTAGCGTTACATACATATAAAAACACTTATCACTGCATTAATCTCCGATCACATCTAAATAAATAAAAACAATATAAGTAAAACGCTTTTATAACTTACCGACACTTTATTTTACATACAGCTTTACCGACACTTCTTGCTTGCAGATATGGACTTAGCGATCGGCGCCATGAATCGTGACCTGGAGAGTATAAGTAAATGGGCTAAGTCCTACGGATTACAAATCAACCCATCCAAGTCCCAGGCTATGATCATAGGCAGTCGGTACTATCGCACTGCGCTTGACATATCCAATATGACGCCTTTATCTCTTGACGGTTCGGCCATCGCTTACACTGAAACTGCTAAGAACCTTGGTGTCTTAATAGACAGTAATCTTTCTTGGTGAGCTCAAGTAAATGAGGTAAGTCGTAAGGTGCACTTTTCCTTTCACTCTTTAAAATCCCTTGCCCTTTAAAACTAAAATCTATCTAGCTCAAACTCTAATTCAACCGATCATCGATTACGCTGATGCCTGCTATCTGGATGCCACGGAGGAGCTCTTAAATAAGCTTGAGCGCTTGCAAAACCTTAAATACCTTAAATAAGCTTGAGCAGTGGTGGCCGAGTGGTATCAGCCGCGACTTACAAGTTGTAGGTCGTGGGTTCGAGCCCAGGCAGGCGCTTTACTTTGTGTAAGTTATTTCATCACCACTGCTCTCAAAACGGTGAAGGAAAACATCGTGAGGAAACCGGCATGTCCTAGAACCAAAACATTCGAAGAAATGTGACATCCACCAACCCGCACTGGGCCCGCGTGGTGGATTACGGCCCATCCCCTCTCACAAAGAGGAGGCCTGTGTCCCAGCAGTGGGAACATTAATAGGCTGATGATGTGTGATGTGCTTGCAAAACCTGTGCATCCGTTTTGTTTTTGGTCTGAGGAAATACGACCATGTCTCTCAGTTCCGCAAGGATCTCAAGTGGCTCCCTATCCGCCTTCGCAGGAACACTCGAGTATTATGTCTCCTCTTCAACATCCTGTTTAACCCTACTTACCCTAAATATCTACGCGATCACTTCTCCTTCACTCGCCTGCCGATGTCCCATGTAGATCACACCTTAAGCATCACCTAAACTTCCCATCCCATAGTACTAATTTCTATTCCCACTCCTTCTCTGTTCATGCAGTACGACTGTGGAACTCACTTCCACCTGAAATTCGTGATTGCCAAAATGTACATCTATTCAAGAAACAAGTCAAAGATATTCATCCTCTCCACCATATTGTAATTATTATATATTATTATGTATGTATTTTTATCTTCTATATGTTTATTTAAGGTATATGTGTTATTTATACATAATTAGTTAAGATAAATAGTTATATAGTTGTTAGTCTATTTTAAGTTTCCTTATTTCCTTCTACACACTGTGTCTTCGTATATCATCCAACTTTCCTGTCGCAGGTCTGCTGGAAGAAATTTCTATTGAAATTAGCAGTACCTTTGTGTTCTTCTAGATGTATTATTTCTTTTCTCTGTTAAGTGTTTTGTGTGTATATAAATAAATAAATAAAAAAATAAACTATAAAATAAGTAACACATTTTTATTACATCAATAGATAAATCAGACCTATCATTCGACTAAAATAAAATGTGTTAACAGAATGAATAATAATAATAAATAATCAGATCTATCGATTATAGTAGTAGTAGTTCTGTAGTTTCTGCCTACCCCCATGGTAAAAAGGGACTATCGACTAAAAATTACCAAAACTGTAGCTATCAAGCTTGAAGCACCAGAAGCCCGTTTCTGACAACACCGTGGTTCAACAAGCAACCGAATTTGCCCCCCGGGAATCTAGCCTCGCGATAATTGCCCAAACCAGTCTGAAATTTCTCATTCCCCACATCACACATTCCCTGTGTGCCTATTGACGGCGGCTGCGGTAATTGTGACAGTTTGCCCACCATTTACCTATAATGGCATAAACACTTATTGAGGTAATTTTCACTATATTACTCTCTAATACGTACGACCAAAAATTAACAGAAAAACTGCTGCTATCAAGCTTGAAGCACCACAAGCCCGTTACTGATAGCGCCGTGGTTCAGCAAGCAAGCGAATCTGCCCCCCGAGACTTAAGCCACGCTATAATTGCCCGAACCAGTCACAAATTTCTCATTCCACACATCACACATTCCCTGTGTGCCTATTGACGGCGGCTGCGGTAATTGTGACAGTTTGCTCGCCATTTGGCCGACAAATTGGGGATTATATTAACTAATTGAGCATTTGAACAAGCTTTTGTCTCTGAATGAGAAAGATGGAATGGTGAATTAATTTGAGGATCAATTTGAAGGTCTCGGTATTATTATGAATTGGTTTGGATTTGTTCTTAATGTTTTTTTACATAACATTAGTCGTCAAGATACTTTTCTTGTGTATCCCATAATTGGGAAATAAGTAACGAATAGGATCTAAAATAAAATTAATAAAATATAGGCTACTATCCCCGCAGTATTCACAAATTGAAAATGATAGATAATCTGTATCACAATTAAGTCGAGCGACGTAAATAGAAATGGAAATCAGCCCAAGAGACCAAATAACGAAATTCATCCATCGCCAATTAGAGGCACATTTTTTGTTCGAAACGACGGTCTCGAACCAATTAGAGTGCTGACTGATGTATCGACAATTTTATATTTTGATCAAAATTTATATCCGGTGGGAAATCGAGGGGTATCCGTAATTGTTGCCGGTCCGTCGGCCCGTGATTGCCGGATTACGATTCCGTCTAGACTCAGATGACAGAGAGTAAAAAGAAATGTAAAAAACGGAATATTTTCTTCTTTTATCTTGTCTCGCTGTTTGATCAATTAGGTCGGTACAAATAGAAAATTTTCGGTGTCGCTTTATTGCTGTCTGTGATGGTATAACTTTGACAAATCGCACAATTCGTTGCTCCAATGGAGATGGATTTTGTCGACACTGTTTGGAGGATGCCTTTTTTGTTACGGTAAACAAAATAAGTAGCACATCCTTTGGGTCATTTAACTAGCTATTCACTGCTAACGTTACTCCAAAAGATAACCACCAGCAAAACACTACTCCGAACTAAGTCGTACTGTGGACTGAATTCAAAGTGCTGCACAAATTGCCAGGACAAAACCACCCTAAACAGGTATTAGGGGGCGACCACAAAGGCGCGTACCACCGGCAGCATTGCCAGTCTCCGGGCAATTTCCGTAACCAGTCGACAAAAGACGGATTAACAACACACGGACGCGGACAGCGTGATGCGTCTTTAATAATTCAATAGATTCCGCGTTGCCTGTGGTGCCACCTGTTATAGAACATGAAATTAATTAGACGGTTTTTTAATACTGGCCAAAAACAATCGCACATGAATATTGTTTTGGGCAACCTGACTCTAAAAACTATTGAGATCATAATTACTTAATGTCAGCCTTAAATTACATGTGGTTTGTTGGGTTTTTGTAAACTGGATAACTCAAACTAGAAGCATCTAATTAACTCTATTACAGACGCTTTTGAATGGTCAAGGAGCGGGCAAGTCAGAAAGATGAAGTTAATCACCTCATTCCAAAGCAAAGTTTTCATTGAGAATAACGTACAGAAAACTCCACAGAACGATTTTATTTGTATCTATAAGGCAACATTAACAGTACACTTAGTCTAGCAACAGTCGTAAAAATATTCCAAATACCAAAACATATTTATGGAGTTTTTCTTCAATAATTACAGTACAAGTAAAATTACTTAATTTACTGGCAGTAACATCTTAACAAGCGAACTTAACCTATAATAAGTGCTACTTAGTTTTTATAGCTTAATATTTTTTTTATAGACTGAACTTGTAGATCATAAAATCTATTTATTTTGAACGTTATAATCTATTTTGTTTTTTAAAACTATTATTATTATCATTCATTTGAATGGCTGTTATTTTAATCATAATCATAGCAGTAAACTTGATTTTATATTTCGATAGTTAAAGTTAGGTAGGTTGTAATTTTGTTGATTTTCCTTTCAGAACCCGGGCCGAGGTCTACAATTAAGAAGACAGCAGGCACGACTTTGGAGCCGAAGTAATTTTTTCCTGAAAGATCCGTCTTCGCGACAATCAAGGTTTTTCTTTGAACTGTTCAGAAAGAAGTAAAATGTACTCGTATTAATTTGCACTGCTTGTTCTTTTTTTTTAAATTATCTTGAACAGATCTTCATCTTTAAGGGTACACTAGTCGAAAATTCTTCCATACAAACGTAGTCTGGCTTTTACTCCACTGTTTGACGAAGTACGTTCAAAATAAAAAATGATATCAATTAATCTCATCTTTATCTAGCCGTGTATGAAAGCAAAAAAGTAAAAAAAAAACATTTACTTGAAAGTTATGAGCTTCGAAAGTTCCATATTTCAACACTAATTTTAACGCATTTTTGGGCGCAAATAAGTACCATAAGAAGAAGGAAAATTGAAAAACGGCTTCCATACAGGGATAGATTAGTAGTTCAACAATGCAAATAATTTTATTTTGAACAGATACATTCAGTCGTTTTTCATGATATCCAGACTCCCAAAGGTCTGTTTATAAAATTTCGCGCGCTCGTTTTCGTTCTAAATCATCATCCATTTCGCTACAAATTTGCAAAAGTGTGTATTCGTACGCGAACTAGCTTCTTACTGCTCATAACAGCATCTATTTGTTTCGCACGTGTTTTCGCTTGATATAGCATGCATTTTAACCCCGCGCACAAAATAGTTCGTGCCGTCGACTAGTGTACCCTTAAGTAGCTTATCCACGCTTCAAAATAAAAAGAGTAAAATAAAACAATGTTCAGCAAAAAAAACGAATTCGGTGTCTATGGTACCTATTGTTTTTCGTTTTTCGACACCGACTTCGGAAAACAAAGTAATTTTTCGTGTTAAAAAGTTTGTTTTTTATTCTTTATAGTGTTGGTACCTCATATTACCATGAAAATCATTTATAGCTAGAGTACATCTCATTTCAATTCCAATAAGCCCAAACACGAATAGGATACATTGTTTTATTACGGAGTTCCAGTGCCTACCTTCCGGCTTCATCATCAGATCAGTTTGATGGCACCGTTGTCATCAGTACCATTAATATATATGTATTTGCTTCATTATAGCCGCTTAATTATTCGGATATACTCATGACATACTTATACGAGGAGCTCGTGGCTAAATAATAACAGCCGCACGGGTCGATCTTCAAGGTTAAGCAACGCTTGACGAGGTCGGTCCGTGGATGGGTGACCATTTCAACATACCGAGTTTCCTCCGAGTTTTGCGTTGGAAGGCCTCCCACCAGGTGGACCGATGACCTGGTGAAGGTTGCGGGAATCCGCTGGTTGCGAGACGCACGGGACCGGTCAATGTGGCGACGCTTGGGGGAGGCCTATGTCCAGCAGTGGACGTCTTTCGGCTGATATGATGATGATGATGATGATGAGTTTCCTCCGTGCCTCGGAAAGCACGCTAAGCCGTTGGTCCCGGCTGTCATTTGAAGATCTTTGACAGTCTTTACACCAGTAAACAAATGGTAGGCTTCTGACAATCCAGTCAGCAGCCTGAGATCTGACACCAGTCTTGCCAAGGGGTATCGTGTTACCCAGTTACTGGGTTGTGGAGGTCAGATAGGCAGTCGCTCCATGTAAAATACTGGTACTCAGCTGAATCCGGTAAGACTGGAAGCCGACCCCAAAAATAATTGGGAAAAAGGCTAGCCAGATGATGACTCATGACATACTTATTATGGAGTTCCAGTGGCCATCTGTGGTCTTCTTCAACAGTTCCACTTCACTAAATGATACCTGGGCATGTTATGGCCATGGCCATGGCAAATGCTTGCCATGTTACTGAAAATACCAAAATTGCTATAAGTCTGCCTATAATATTTGATGAGTTTACTCGATTTCCATGGGATTCCATCATCAGATTCCATGAAGGTATACCCTTTCAAACATAAAAATAATTTTGCAAATCTGTTTATATATGACTGAGTTATGCCCGAAAATACATAAAAAATTATAAACATCCGAACTGAGAACCTCCTCCGTTTTGGGCAGTCGGTTAATTAAAATAAATCACCTACTTAGAACGCAATATTTCCCCATCATCCACTCCAATAGAGACAACTTCAGCAACAAATTAATCCCCAGCTATTTAGCGTTCAAACGCGACAGTTAAACAAATGCAAAGCAATAACAAACACACTAGAACTACCTAATGGATGTGACCCGTCGCCATCTTTTTCTTTTCGCGCGCTCCGCCATGCGCCATGTTGCCTGTGTCGGAACCGGACGGCGTCACGGCGGCGCCTCGTCCGGAAACGGCGGGTCGGGTGCGTTCACAAACTCTCACTTGAGACTCAATCGAGTGTGATCGTGTGTGAGGACTTTATTTGGTAGACGAATAAGTTACACTACGATAGAATAAAAAAATAATGTTTTAAACTGGCACTTCGCCCGCGCAACTCTTTGTAAGTTGTGCTTTCTTATTGGAATGCTATTGTCGTTAATGCTGGCTTGGTTTCCACTGCGTCCGCAGGGATTGTGGGAAGAATCTTTACAATAGTCTGAGACCAAGACATACTCGAAACAGATAAATTTCGTAAGTTCCACTTTAGTCTGTTTTGAGTTAAGATTTTTCAGGAAAACCGAAGAAATGAAGTTTTGAAAGGTATGTGAATTTCGTAGGTACTTATATTGGTACCTTCATAATGGTTTCAAAGGCCAGCTAGCCTAGCTTTATTTCTTTGTTTTTCTTTATCCCAGACCATACCAAAACTTCCAAAGAACATGAAAATGATTCGCAAATGTATCCGAAAAAGGGTCTCATTATATCGCATTACTGAACCGTTTGCTTCACAGACGACAACTTTTGATAGGCGGCAAAAAATAGAAATACATATAGGGCTGGATAATGTGAGTCTAATATGTTTGTTTACTGCATACGTAATCGTATGACGGCACGAGAACGGTGGCAGTTTATCGCTGTTTTTCCGACTTATTTACATTTGAAACGTATCCAAGAGTGCTTGAACAAATTTCAGTGTTATCCTTCCTTCCTGTGCGTAATGGCGATAATAGAAAGCAGTTTGTCATGGCGAATAGTTTTCGTGTGGTAAGTAGATGGAAGTTTGCAGGCCATTGGTCGCTGAACGAGCCGCATCAGATAATCCTGCGGATCTTGGACTGAGAAATATACCTAGATAGTATCTAGTACGGTTTTTTTTCCTTGCTATCTTTTTTGATGCACTCCTGGTCAAAAGCCTTCCTCCACTTCATACACCTTTCACGAGCCAGCGCTTCCTCGTTCCAGTTCTAGAACTCGATACACATCTCTCTAGTTCATACTGTCTTTACCTACTGCTGCTTGTCTGAACCTAGTTCCACTGTCTCAGGACACCAGCTCTCAGTGGGTCCTTCCACCTATTCCAAGCATTTTTCAAATAATAAGCTCACTAGCTTCTGCCAGCGGATAATCCCACCAACCATCCATGGCCCCACCGACATCTTGTCATATGGGCCGAATCTCAGGGAGACGGCTGCGGCGATAGCGCGCTATCACTTCTTGACTCCTTTTCAAATCTCGTCCTGCCCCCTTTGTGCCTTTCTCCCCATTCTGGTTGCGGCCACTAGCGCGTACCCCGATCATGGCTACGGACGATACAGTACGCCTTCGCTGCCCGTCGTGTACCTAACCTCAGCTAGTGAGGGATGCCGAGGGCAAAACCAATATATACACATACATAATAAAACCCAGTCAAAAAATACAAAGCAACAAGCGAAATTTATCCATCTTCTTTATATCTGTTCATCTTTTTTTTCTTTTTAAATCTCTTAAATACATTTTTTTTTCCTCTTTAAACCAAACTTTTTTTTTGTTCCCCTTATTCTATTTCCCTTTTTTCTGCCAGCGGATAGTCGGCAATTTAATAAATACCGTAGCCTATGTTCTATTCCAGACTATAATGTATCTCTGTGCCAAATTATATCCAGATCCGTACAGTCGCTCTTGCATGAAAGAGCAAGAAACATCCATCCATCCATCCTCACAAACTTGCGCGTTTATAATAATAATAGGATTATATAGACACAGCCACACACATTATACACACCTACACACAATACAATTCCGTACACCTACACATTAAAACAAAAGGATTCTTCACATAGTCCTTCTTTTCATCGCAAATTAAATCAAATTCGTTTCAAACAAAATGGGGTTAAACAATAAACTGAGCGGGTGACACCACGCGTCAGTTACTTCGAGTGCGCTCACAAAACCACGAATTCTATTGCGTCCATTGTCAACCAAAATTAGAGTAACTAACTTCGTTTACATAGTGCATCCAACCATTAACGGGTACACAATTTAGTTTTAATTAAAACACACGTATCTGTGTGTGTTTAGGTTACCTTCACGACGCCATTTTGAGTCTTACAAAAGAAAGTCTAGAAGAGCACGAACTTGCATGAATTAGCATTTTGTTGTGCAGGTTTAGAATAAAATAAAAAGCCATCGATACAGACATAGCACAATAGCAATATCAACAGTATAACAATATGGTAAAGACAACAAAGTATCAGAGAAGAATTGTAAAATCCGGCCAAGTACGAGTTGGACTTCGCACATTTAGGGTTCTGTACCAAATAAAGAATATATTATGCCGTCCGAATAAAAAACATGAGGGAATTTCAAAGAAAAAAATCAGATTTATCAATATATTGATATTTCTTAGTAAAATGCGTAATAATAAAATTATCACCAAATTCCAAGTTCATAGGTCAATAGGAAATCAAAAAATTCTTGGGTACAAAATTTTGTCAAAAGAGCAGACTTTGACGGCTTCTCACTCCTTTGTTTTGCAATATGATTAAAACAAAAATACAGTATTTAGGTACTCAACGAGCTCTAAACAACGATACCCCACTCGATGAGGTAGGTATTTTTTTCGCGGTTCTCTTTTGCTCTGTTTTTTAAGGCTTTGGGTCAACAAGAGGCTAAAATACTGTAAAAAATTTAAGACTTTAGCTCCAACCATTCGGCTGTAAAACCTGTGTGAAAGACGACGGACATGTGAGTGACAGCAACAGGAATCCGTTTGGACCCTTCGGTTACGGAATCCTAAAAAGTACAACCATAAACTGCGCTTAGCGTGCCTATACCGAAAGGGTTACCAGCAGCCTTATAGCGTAAGTGAATTAGGCAAAACAAAGGGTTTTGACCCCATCAATAGACCAATCACATGCGAGATGAAAGACGCGATGCGGATTTCCGTCTATGTGATTGGTCGATTGATGGGGTCAAAACCCTTTGCTTGCCGAATTCACTTACGCAATTAGGCTGCAGGTTAGTATTTGTTGTGAATACCTTTTGGAGTGTTTTGTGATATCGGTATCACTTTTAATAACGATCAGCAGGCTAGAGGGTATAAAACGAGAGATATCTTCAGTATAGCTGTATAGGTAAAACCATTCCACCTCGTCCAAATGGTCCAAGTAGATTGGGTACCTAGACGGCAAGTAATGGGTAGCTCGCCGTCCGATAAGGACCAGCAGGCCCGAGTCGATGGCGCGTAGTGTTCCACGCGCGCCACGAAGAGATGTCAGCAAAACTGACGGTGTCCGCTAGAGCCGATGCCTGTCTGTGTCGCGGATAAATTTGAAAGAGAGTTAGAGTGCCGCGGCCCTGGCACAAGCAATTGAAAGAACACGGGTGGGTTTTAGTCAGTAAAAGTCTGACACGCCCTCCCGCTTTACCCAGAGCGGGAGAAGTCGTTGGGTGATTTCCCACCCCAAAATAAAAGAAAACCGGCCAAGTGCGAGTCGGACACACGCAAGAAGGGTTCCGTACCATTATCGCAAAAAAAGGCATAAAAATCATGTTTGTTGTATGGGAGCCCAACTTAAATATTTATTTTATTCTGTTTTTAATATTTGTTGCTATAGCGGCAACAGAGTTACATCACCTGTGAAAATTTTTAACTGTCTAGCTATCACGGTTCATGAGATACCTGGTAACTGACGGACAGACAGACAGACAGACGGACCGCGGAGTCTTAGTAATAGGCTAGGTAATGAGTTCGAATCGAACCCAGGCAAGCGCTTTACTTTGTGAATAATATATCCACTCTCACAACGGTGAAGGAAAACTTCGTGAGGAAGCCGGCATGTCCTAGAACCAAAAATGACATGGCATATCGTCAACTCGAATCCACGCACTGGTCCCGCGTGGTGGATTACCACAAAGAAGAGGCCTGTGTCCCACCAGAAGGAACATTATAGAATTATTACGCTTCTACTTCATCAAGATTCCAAAACAAAGCTCAGTATTTGCATAGCCATTAACGCGACTTCATCTCATAAAGTGAGAGCGCGACCTGAAATAGAACGCGGTTGCGTTCCCAACACTTGCGGCAGACAATGAAGTCGCCTGTCATTGTTACCGCTTCTAAACGCAGGCTATTGTGCTAAGTAAACGCTCTCGGCGCCATATTCTCACATGTGATACCTACGGTACGCAAAAGAAATAAGTAGGTTTATTACTTTTTTACGATTTTTAGGGTTCCGTACCCAAAGGGTAAAAACGGGACCCTATTACTAAGACTTCGCGATCCGTCTGTCTGTCTGTCTGTCTCTCCGTCTGTCACCAGGCTGTATCTCATGAACCGTGATAGCTAGGCAGTTGAAATTTTCACAGATGATGTATTTCTGTTGCCGCTATAACAACAAATACTAAAAACAGAATAAAATAAATATTTAAGTGGGGCTCTCATACAACAAACGTTATTTTTTTGCTGCCCAAGACGGAGACAAGCTTTATCCCAGAGGAGCATCATACTCTACTTATCACACCTTCTGCGAGACAATAAAAAGCTGCTGTACTGCTATTGTATGTATTGATCTGAATATTGTGTTTGATGCTTACCAGTCTTGACTCCTACTTTTGTTGTTCTCCATTTAACAAAATCGTCATAGGCTTATTCGTAACTGTGTTTTGATGTTTCCGGTAGTACATAATTTTATTAATAGTAATCTCTAAAGCGCCTGTTTTGGTAAACTCTGGAGTAGAATCACTTTCGGTCTACATTTTTTGTCAACACGAAAATTGCAATAAAATTCACTTAAAATCACAGCACCAAACTTCGTCTTTTATTTCACATTCTTTAAAATCGCGCACCTTTTTTCTATTGTTTTTTAAATTCTGGTTCGATTTTACAATGCCATGTGGACTTTCTTTCTTAGTTTGCCACTAGTTTCCACACGAATTTGACGTTCCAAATTCAAATCACTTTACTCCCTTGGGGGTTTCATATAACTTAACCTCCCTTACGAGGTAATGCATGATGCTTTACGTTGAAATTGCATGATGTGTTATTGGACATCGCCGAGCAGGTGGTCTGAAAAATATATTATAATCTTCTAGTAAAAAAGAAACGTGGCTGTCCCCGTCAAACCTAGCGTCGCACCTGCAGCCTAATTGCGCAAGTGAGTTCGGCTAGGCAAAGGAAAACATAGACGGAAATCCACATAGAGTCTTACATCTCGCATGTGATTGGTCGACTTTTAATACTCTTTGCCCTTTACCTTGCCGAATTCATTACGCAATAAGGCTGCTGGTTGGCAGGCATCGACTTACAGTAGAGCGAGATGAAGCGGGAAGCTCAAACACATTTCCAATGAAGGCCTCCTGTTATCTAAAATAGTTCAATCTTTCCTTGGGTACCTACAAAAATTCAATACAAAAATTACTACCTACGGCATTAATACCTTTGTTCTTTACCCTTGTTATAAAAATCTCGACACTAGTTAGCGATTGGTTAGCACATTATTTATACAAATTTTCTATGGGCAATTTTAATAATAAATCTTGTATCAGTTGCTAAACAGCTCAGGGTTTTTATAAATTAGGTCCTTTGTGCATAACGTTGTTCGTAAGTGATTGTCTGTACAAAATGTTTTAGTTCAAAAACTATTTCAATAAACTGCAGCCTAATTGCGTAAGTGAATTCTGCAAAGGAAACAAGTCGATTCTTTCAAAGAATCAGAATCATTTCTTTCAACTTTTTCGGTATTGCGAAACTAATTTGGAAAGCTAGCGTTAGCTTTCCAAATCCTCCTTTGAGTTGAACACAGACTACTTAGAGATATTACGGAGTTGAAGATATATGACATTTGCATTACACAATACCAATAGTAAAGTTTTATATCGATTCTTCCGCTTTCATTCATTCTTTTACAATCAATTCTACGTCAAAATATTGGTAATGAAAGGAGCATAACCTTTCCGTTTCAGAGTGTAATATGCAATACGAAAAGTCGTGTTTGGGAAGGTTCCAACTTGTTTGCTTTGCAGAATTCACTTACGCAATGAGGCTGCAGGACTCTCTCTCTGCCCCATCTAGGAAACATTTTTGTGGTTCCTGTTGAAGTCCGTTCATTATTTGTCCGCCCACATAAGTTTTTTTGCCAACAGTTCTCTGCTAGGTATCATTATAACTTTATTAGAACTTTGTTTCGCTTGTTTTAGTTAGATAATGGGAATCTCTCGTTACTATGCCTTGTTATATTCGATACTATGGCGGTAACTAAGAACTAACACTCATTAGTTGTAAATCGCTTCTACTAGAGATAAATAAATTAGAGAAAATCTTTATTGTGTGAGTGACCGCGTCGCAGCTATAAAATTGACATGCGCCGGTCGCACTTTGTTATTGTTTAGTGTGTACATGCCTACTGACTCAATAAATAACTTAAGCGAGTTTTGTGAGTGTTTAAGCGAGCTTGCGGCTGTTACTGAGAGCGAGAATGTGGAGAGTGTTTATATGCTCGGTGATTTTAACTCCCACCCAGGAAGTCTATTTAGTCGGGAAATGTTAAGTTTCTGTGATGAACAGAGATGGCGTTGTGCTGACTATATTAAGCTAGGCATAAACTCCAATACTTATACTTTTGTGTGTGATGCTTGGGGAAGTAGACGTTGGCTTGACCATTGCCTGGTTTCTGAAGCAGGCTGGAAATCGCTTGAGAAGGTTGAAATTTATCATGATGTGTACTGGTCTGACCACTATCCGCTTGTCATTCATGTTAACCTGGGCCTGGCTGGGTCATCGGATACTTCAGTAATACCACGTAATAACTGTGATAGGGCTATATGGGGTGAAAGAAATTCAGCCCAAATAGATTGTTATTATAGGCTATGTATGGAAAATCTCAAACATATAGACTTCCCAGATGAATTGTGTGATTGTTGTGATAGTTTTTGCCAAAACAAGGACCATATAATAGTTATTGACCTCATGTATAACAATATTGTCACAGCACTTCGGCAAGCGGCAGAAGGCAGTTCTGGTTTGGTGGGAAATAGGGGAGGTCGGCGTACAGTCGTTGTTGCTCACGGGCGTGCAAGGAGGGCATTTCTCAATTGGGTTTGGAGTGGAAAACCTCAAACTGGACAGCTTTTCGTAGAAATGAGGGAAGCGCGTAAGGAATTTAAACGAGCTTTGAAGTTCTGTCAGGAGAATGAAGAACAGGTTAGCAACTTGTTGTTCCGGTGAGCGTTGATGGCAAGACGGGCGCGGGGAAGGTGGCGGAAATGTTCATGAGACACTTTCGGGTAGCCTCGCAACTTCCATCGAAGGCGAGGGATCTTGACCCCAAAAGACAAGTCTCTGAGGTACCAATTAGCATTTCCTCAAAGGAAATCAGCAAAATTATAAAGTCTATGACCAGGGGTAAGTCACCGGGTCACGATGGCCTTAGCATAGAACATTTTCAGTGTGCTGGTCCGCATCTACCTAGGGTCTTGTCAATGTTTTATAACTTCTGTGTCAGGCCCACTGAACTGATGAGGACAATGGTTGTTCCCATATTCAAGAATAGAGCCGGGGATGTCTCGGACAGACATAACTACATATACGTCAATCGGTTGATTGAGGAGCTCAGCGGTACAGGTATCGGATGCTCCATTGATGGGCAGATGATATACAGCATAAGTTACGCCGATGACATGGTGCTGCTGAGCCCTTCAATTGACGGACTCAGACGGTTGCTTGAGGTGTGTGAAGGATACGCCGAGTCACATGGCCTCCTGTATAATGTGGGGAAGAGTGAGGTTATGGTGTTCAGGGTGGGTACAAAGAAGCCTAGAGTAGTTCCTCCGGTGTGCCTTTATGGTGTACCACTAAAGAGGGTGACAAAATTTTAATACCTAGGTCACATTTTAAACGAGGATCTGCACGATGACGATGACATCGAGAGGGAACGGAGGGCGTTGTCAGTCCGATCAATATGCTGGCCCGCAGGTTTGCGCGATGTACGAGGGAAGTGAAAATTACACTTTTCAAGGCGTATTGCCAGACCTTCTACACGTGCAGCCTGTGGGTTAGACATACGCAGAGGGCTTACAACGTTCTACGGGTCCAGTATATTAACGCTTTTAGGATACTGTTGGGGCTCCCACGTTTCTGTAGTGCATCGGGGATGTTTGCAGAAGCAAAAACTGATAGTTTTCAGGAAATAATGCGGAATATATCAGCATCCCTGATGCACAGGATGCGGGGGAGCGTTAGCGATGTCCTAAAGGTTATTGCGGATAAACCGGACTGCCCTTTCCTGGGGTACTGGACCCGCTTGCACAGTGGCGGCTCCAGTGCAACGGGAAATAGGTATATGCACTGATCTGGTTTATTTCGTAATGTATTTGTTATTTATTTATTTTTATTAGTTTGACATTTCCTTCCATATTATGTAAATTGACTAACATAGTCATAAGTGTTTACTAACAAATTATGGATCATGGTCCGAAATAAATGATAGAATTGTATTACCGCAGCACACAAAACCTCCTAAAAGGTTTTACTCAAATCGGATAAATAGTTAAGTATAATAGTCACCCATTCAGTATATTTCATGGACTTATTATAACTACATACATCAGGACTGAGCACTCCAAAAATCTTATCATACAAAACTGAACCATATATGCTGCAACTAAGGTTTACTTTTGTTAGGTAATCCGAGAGAGATAGCTCGAAGAGAGTCGTTTGTCCCTTTTTCTCACTTGCCAATAGATAAAAATGTTAAAGATGGTAGAAACATGGGTATGCAATATTTCACCAACTACAAGTACATTTAGTAACATATAAATATTTATAGCTATACGAAATTTTATTTATAGTTTTACAATCTGTACATAAAGTAAGTAATTTTATTTAAATAAAATAATCTTAATAATATGATTGTTTGGTAGGTATCATAAAATTACTCTGGTATCACTGAAATCTGACATCTGGTAGTGTCATGGCGAATTTTCTGTTATTTTTTGAAAACGCATAATGCATTTTAAGTTTTACTGAGCTACGTTGCTTTTTATAGTGAAAATGGTGAAAAAATGTTGTGTCAAGACATGTAAAAGTGAATCATACGGTGGTTGTGGCATTTCATTTCACCGGTAAGGAAAAACAAAGATTTTGTTTATTAACAATAAGTAGTTTGACCATGCTCTAGACGTTTTGTGGACAGAAGACATTTAAAGTTTTAGTTTATTTCTAATTAAAACTATAAAATAAATGAAATAATTATTAAAACTTTTAATATTATGAGTAAATACAGTTTGTACCTATGCGACTACATCGCATGATTGAAATAGCTTATATTTGTGTTGGTTACAGCTTTCCATCAAAAGAAGAAATGAAGCAAAACTGGTCGGATGTAATTCCATCAGCCTTGTCAGGAACCTCACGTCCCACATAGTATTACTTAAACACACCTTGATATCAAATAAAGTGTAAAATAACCATTTTAAAACGGTCTTTCATTGGTGTCCGCCACCTCTACCCATAAACCGCAATACAATGTTTGTCACACACACTTAGTTTTATTTCCCTTTGCTTCATTTAAATACCCATACACCAGCTCTGTAGAGCAAACAGAAAAAAAACCGGCCAAATGCGTGTCGGACCACTCAAAATGAAGGTTTCCGTACCTATGATGAATTTATCCCAAGAACAAACCTATCATTGTAGTTGAAAAACATATTCTTCCATACATTCTAACTAGAAATGTATGTTTGTACGCACAATAATGGGAGATTTACCTGGATGGATCCTACCTATAAGGGTTCCGTTTTGTCATTCGGACATACGTAACCCTAACAAAAGCAATAGCGACATGTTCCCCCATTCATGCACCTTAGCCTACTACAAATTATTTCAAAACGAACTTTCCCGTTTGTTAAAAGAATGTTTGGTCACCCTATTAGAAAGAGATGAACGCATCTGTACACATTATCTCTCTCTGCTCGCGTTTTTGGTGCGAGTGCTCAGTCCTGATATATTTATAATAAGTCCATGGTATATTTATCGCCCGCACAGATAATATAATACTAGCATACAGATACCTCATCCCATAAAAAGAAACCGTGCCGACGTAACTAGCGTTTTTCGACTGCTTATTCTGGCAATTTTTTGTACATCGAACGCATTCGGTTCTGTTTCACGGTGATAGATAGATGGTGTTAGCAGCGACTTGCAAGTAAAAGGGTTTACTAGGTTCGTGAATGTTTTTTCTTTAAATACAGTAAAGGTTTGTTTTCTAGTATTTATTTGCACGTTTTTACAGTTTTTCGCCCGGTTAATAATTTCCCCATGTTAATCATGATAATGTGACAGCGTCATCGACCTGTGTTGTAGAACAATTTATTTTTGTGGCAAAATGTAGCCTATTCTAGGTATCAGGTGTGATAGTGGTCAAGCGCGAGCCTATCAATAATAAAAAATAAAAAAAAATACTTCTTGCGAAATTTGATTGAAATCCGTTCAGTGGTTTAGGCGTGAAAAGGCAGCATACAGACAGACAAAATGACATTTATATTTATAATATTAGTATGGACACAGATAATATAATACTATCATACAGATACCTCGTCCCATACAAAGAAACCGTGCCGACGTAACTAGGGTTTTTGTCTGCTTAATCTGGCAATTTTTTGTACATCGAACGCATTCGGCTCTGTTTCACGGTGATAGATATATGGCGACACCTATTCTTAACCGACTTGAAAAAAATGTTTTTAGTTTGACCCGTATGTTTGTATGTATGTGTGTAATTCATAGATATATTAAACAATAGTAGACAACAATATTAAACAGTATTTTATATTTCTATGGTGTAATTATGTTTGTCCGCGTTTTTCTCGCGTTTGGCTGATTTTGATGCGGTTTTCAGAAAAGTATTTGTTACATTTTGGAGGTTTTGGTATACAACAAATGGATACCCCGTGACATCGTTCGCATGCATCCGTTATGTGTATATAAAAAAAAAACATGATCCAACTATAATACTAGAGTCGGATCATGCTTATTCTTTTTTTATCAGATTAAAATAATTTTCGTTTCGGAAGTCGGTGTCGCAAAAAGAAACAAACATGAGGTACGAAAGACACCGACTTCCGAAACGAAAGTTATTTTGCACTTCTTAGCGTGTTGTTTTCAAAAACAACACACTAAAAAGTGCTAGTAGGTTGATTTTTTTGCGAAAAAGTTTGTATAATAGAAATGGTCACTTCAATTAAAAAAAAATATTAATTAAAAAATCTTTTTTTAAAACAAGCATTTTTCGTATTCTTCTCAGCAAACCCTTTCATTTGATACCCATATCATCGCAGTGCACAAAAAATAACTAATCCACCATCTTGGGCTGTCCGCCATATTGATGTAGCATGAGGTAACTTAGCTGACCATGCATTGTCTTCCAAACTAAACGTGTATGCAAAATTTTATCTTAATCGGTGGAGGATAACTGCTTTCAAATTTAGTTGCAAGATTTGAACTGTTCGGTTCTTACATACATACATACATTGCAAGTTAAATAAAAGCTTGTAAAATACACGACGCTAAAGTGAATGCTTGATTGTTGGCGGCAATGGATTCAAATTACCTCGAATTATAAAAATAAAATAACATCACGCCTGTATGAACCTAAAGGGGTTTAGTTAGAGGTGCACCTATGATAGGAAAACCCAGTCCCATGAAATAGAGGTCAAGCCTATTCAATTCAAGGTAAGGAATGCCTGAGTTTTATAAATTAATTACAAGGTAAAACTGGGCAAATCCCTGTGAAATATGATAGCTTATTTCATAACGATTCTAACAACATAACATTCATACATGGTTCCCATACAAAAAACCCAAAAAAATGGGTTTTTACTGAGACCCCGGGTCGAAACCGCAATGTATTGGACATTTGGCCTATCTAAGATGGACAGCGAAGAGGACATAATGTTCTATGTTTAAATAAAATCGGTTAAGCCATTCAAAAGTATTTACGCATTTTACTCTTTGAATCTGAATTTTTTGGCAAGATATAGTGTCATTATTAAGTGTTTCGATAGATTGTCGATTGAAGCGTGTCTGCTACTAGGTATATGTAGTTTATAAAGCATGAAATAAAAATTAAAACCGGGGTTTATTTAAATTTGTAATTTTATCTTGTTATAAACTTTTATTTAAATTGTAATTTTTTTTTGGAAGTGTTTCCGGGACAAATCTCGCAACTGAATATTAAAGCAGTTATCCTCAACCGATTTAGTTGATATTTTGCATACACGTATAGTTTGGATGACAATGCATGGTTAGCTAAAAGTGACGTCCTTTTAAATCCAATATGGCGGACGGCCCAAGATGGCGGACGGCCCAAGATGGCGGACTAGTTATTTTTTGTGCACGGCCATGATATAGGTATCAAATGAAAGAGTTTGCTGAGGAGAATACGAAAAAAGCTGGTTTCAGAAAAGTTTTTTAATGAAAATTATTCATAAAAAACTTTTCTGAAACAAGCTTTTTTGCTTAGGGGCATTAATTTAGGTGTCGTCTAGTTTCAGTGAAAACGGGTGTAAATAGGTAGGTGTTGGTTTCAGAAAATTAAACTCTTAAAACAGATCAACAAGTATAATATCTAAAATAAAATTCATAATAAATATTTAAAAAATATATCCTTGTATAACATTACATGATTATGTATTTTGTAATTTTTCTATATTTTGTACAATCTACACGTTCTTACATCTATAATTACGGGCTGACTAACAAACTTAAAGATTAACAATCACAATCTTGTCAAACAGGATAAATAATTCAGTTCTGCACAAATCGAAGATATATTTTACTTTCAAAAAAGCTGCTACTCCATTTCCAAATTCTTACGTTTTAAATTCGATCAAAATCACACCTTAGGCTGAACTAACCCCCTTTTTAACAAGGATCGAGGTATGTCAAACTTACTCCTATATTCCAAGTCATGTCCTCCAACTCGACTTCACCTCCAGCCATCACAAGACTTACAGGTCGGTTATTTATTGAAATTAATCGAGAATTTCCAACTGCAAACAACTCGCATGCAAGATTAATGATGGCTACCGCGTTTGCATTTTCCGCTAGGGGCGCCGGTGTACAGTGAGGTCTTCAAAATGTCAAATTTCATAGATTTTTGTTTACAGCGCTAGTTTATTTACCTAATTTTTTTTTTATTGTTGTGAATATTTTCCAAAAATGGCAAACTAAGATAGGTACAGGTTTTACTAACCACTGCTTTAATAGAATTTTATGTTTAGGATAATTTTATCCTCCTTTTTTTTCGAAAAAAGGGGTTGTGCGAAACTGCAGCATAACTTCCCGATTTTATATTTAATCGCACTTCTATGGCATTAAAATTTATCTTTATTCAAACTTTGCTTACGTGCGCGTAATATCAACGTTTAACAGCTATATTTAAGAACCTCACTCGCTAGTGGCGCCAACTGGGAGCACAAAAACGGAAGTTTTCTTTACATTGCGGGACACAATCGGGCGATAAATCACATTATGCCTCGGTAGCCCGCAATGTAATGCCAGTTGCATGCGAGCTGGTAGCAGGTGGAAACGTGGGCTTATATAATTAACAACCTTGCGCGAGTTTCTGGCTTCTTTCTTTTTCTGTTTGCTTAAATCCCCGTATATTGATTGGTAACAAAGTTTAGTAACAGTTGCGCAACAGTTTAGTTTTACCTAAATACTGCCCGCAACACTGCAACAATCAATGTTGCTAGCAACATGTTTCCTGTATCCGCAACATTCAAGTTTTCCTATAGCCGTATTATTTATTTCTACCTTAGGTACTATTTAACAAATTGAGCTACTTTTTTTTTTCTATTTGACACAGTTATATCTAAAGAGGTTTTATATTTGTTTCTTTTTTAGTTGCAATGTAATTCTTATTTTAACTTCCCTAGAATATATTTTTTTTTAATTTGTCATCCATTCTATGTCTTAACAATCGCTAGCTTTTCAAGAGTCACTTCGTTATTCTCCTTTTACAGGAATACATAACTATATTTGCTTACATCTTCTAACCCAAATATGAAATGTGCGTATCTTTAATATCACAAACATATTACAATAAACATTGCATTGTTTCTATGTAAGTCAAGAACTACATTTTATGTGGTTCAAAAGTCTGGATTTTAAAAGGACAATATACATTTGACAAGTACAAACTATAGAAGCCGTTACATTTAGTTAAAAGTTTAAAACATTTTATAAAAATCTACAAAACATCATGTATAAAATAACGATTTCCATAATCAAACTACTTTATCCAAGCCTTACTAATCCGAAATACTAGCTGAAGCTATTGTATTCGCCTGCTTATTATAAAACGTAATACATAGATAGATATTTTTAAAAGCACATTCAATTCTGGGAAAAACCTGTGTTTCAAAGATTCGAATCGTTCCAGCCGTTTCAACGCAAAGGTGCACACAACTGATATGTGAACAGACTTACATGACCCTTTACTGCTAAAATATTTCGCCAAGACCTAAATCTAAATATAAACTGCGTCAATGATCCTCCTTGTAGTTCGGTGTAGAATTATGAAGCGACCGCGGCAGGTTCAGAGGTGCTCGCGACCGGGGCGACAGCGACGGCGACAGCGGGCTTCTTATTGTCCTGCAGGTAGTGGTAGTTGACGAAGCGCGTGCCCTGCGTGACCTGCGCGCACGTGTTGGTGACGTGGCACGCGAACAGCAGCATGTTGCGCGGCTGCACGCGCCACGCGAACCGCATGAACATCAGCGAGTACAGCGACAGGGCTGGAACAATCACGCACTGCTCTTAGCATGGGCGTCGGGAGGAGGGTGCACACGCACCCTCATGCACCATATGTGGTATGTTACAAGCTTAATATAAATTAACAAAAACATTCAGAAATAAGAGAAATATTAGTTAAAGAAAACCTTTTTTTTTTTTTTTTTTTTTTGGTTTCGCTGGGAAAAAATGCATTACGCATACCCACCCATTGGGGGAATGGGGGGCTATGTGGGACTCCCCGGGCAAGCCCGGTATACCCACTAAAATAACCCAGCGGCACTCCCGCATCGTCTGAGTGGAGGAGGACTGGGAAACCGGCACAGCCTTTACGTCCAGTCCTCCGCCGACGACTGCCCACCTTTATGGCGGGCCCTTCTCGCCCCTCCCAAGGAGGGGCCCGGGAACGCCTGACGAGGGTGGTGATTGTGCAATGCAGACGAGAGGCGCCCCCACGCCTGTCGCCCGCTAATCACCACCAAGAGGTGGGAGGAGGCGATCGTACAACCGCCCACCCCCACCCCTTCTCCGCCGCCTCCTTCCGCGACATGGCGTCGTCGCAAAAGGAGGCAACCACCGCCCAGGCCCTCCCGCTCCCCAGCATGCTACCACACCGGGAAGCAAGAGGACCTATCAGGGCACGGCGCAACTACGCCCCCGCTGGGCACACCTAGACGGTGTGCTGCGCCGTGCCCTCCACCGCGCTGGACCCTTATGTGGACGTCGGACACCTCGGTCCTCCGCCCACGGTCCCCTACGTTGCGGCATCTGGCCCGCGAAAGGCCAGACGCCGCCCTCCGCGTCTGCGGCATCCGGCCCGCGAAGGCCAGACGCCGCCCACCGCGTCTGCGGCGGCGCGTCGAGACCGACGCTCCGCCGCCTCCTCCTTCCACCGACTTGTCCCTGCCGACCATCCCACGCCAAAGGAGGGTCGGCGACGACAAGTCATCACCGCCCGCCGCACATCCGCGGCACACCTTCGAGGGCTCCCTTCCCGCCCCCGGGCGGCGGCCGCCCCCACCCGCAGGAGAGAGAGCCGGGCGCAGAGCCAGGTGCAGAGCGGGCTAAGCCAGTTGCAGAGCGGGCAGAGCCGGATGCAGAGCCGGGCAGAGCAGGGTGCAGAGCTGGTCAAAGCAGGGTGCAGAGCTGGTCAGTGCACTCGGGTAACCAACCGCAGGAGAGCCGAGTGCAGAGCCAGGTGCAGAGCGGGCTGAGCCAGGTGCAGAGCGGGCAGAGCCGGATGCAGAGCCGGGCAGTGCAGGGTGCAGAGCTGGGCAGAGCAGGGTGCAGAGCTGGTCAGTGCACCCGGGCAACCCCCCCCGCAGGGGAAGGCGGCCCGCCCAGAGGCCCGGAAGCGAGCCCCACCTCCCACCTACCTAACCTAACCTACCCCTACCTACCTACCCAGACTAGCCCAACCCCATGTCGCATCTGGTGTGTCCTCTGCTAATCAGAGGAACACCGACAGACCAGAACGACATCCCCCCCCTGTCAGGTTATTCGCCACCGCCAACAAGAACCCACGAATGGGAAGTTATTGACGGTGCCCAGAGTGCACCAGCCCAGCGGGTTGCTCTTCCCCCCGGACGTATCCGAAAGAGACCAGCAACCAACTTAACTAGCTTAACCTAGCCTAACCTCACTTCGCTTGCTCTCGCGTAGCATAATCTTAATTCTTAAGCTTTTCTGAATTAGTCTATAAAGTGACTCATATTACTGGTTTGTTTCTCTTAAATGGTCAAAAAACTAAGCTATCCAAGAAAGGATGCTGAAACGTTGTCGAGCTCGCTTCGCTCGCTCTTACTTACATACAACCGCGACGTTCTCTTAATACGACGCTCGCAACGCTTGCTCTTGTATCTTAAGTAAGTTCTCTTAATTCTTAAGTCTTACATAGTTGATAAAGTTACTCCTAATGCGGTGTGAATGGACAAACAAAAGAGTGTAATAAAGGTATCTTATCTCTAAATCATCTAGAACTGTCGAGATCTTTTAGCCTATATACAGCAGAAGGCCGTCCGTGGTATGTTTTGTATTTTTTTTTGTTCTTGTATTATCTGGTGTACAATAAACTATAATAATATAAATAAATAGCTAAATAAAAGAAATCATGATACATAGTATATGACACAAGGAACACTGATAACGAACGGAGCACTCAGATAACATCAACTTTATTGAACTGCTGTGATAACAACTTGTATCTTTATGTCCGAGATTTAGCTTGATCCACAAGATATTTATTTATGCAAACTCGTTTATCTTAATAGTATGAGCAGACATTACACAAAGCCAAATAAAATTTTAATTTTTTGTCTATGATATTTCAATCCCCATTTTCTTTAGTGCCGTAAAACGGTAACTTTCTAAAGCATACTCCTTAGTAACGGCTAGGTTAAAAGGTTTGAAAAATAAAAAATAAATTGATTCATGTACATAATTTTGAACACAAGGTATTTTCATGTAACTAATAGTTTTGCTTTAAAAAAATAATTAACAACACGATATTTTTTCGCAAGTTTTGGAAACTCCTCCAAAACGACTTGGATGTTTAAAAATATATTTACTTAGAAAAATTGATGGCTGGAATTTCTTCATAACTAACATAGCATATGTAAATCAAATAATATTTTGCAAAAAATACTGTTCAAAAGGAGGTTCAATATTGATAATTTGGCATCGAGAGGGCGCACGGCCAGTACTGCGTTATCATTGAGGCGTATATATCGCCTTAAGCAGCAGTGTCATTGGACTAGGCTTTCTGTGGCAAGCAATTTGCTTATTGAAACAGAGAGGCCACAAAGTCAATGTAAGGGTCACATTCATGTCAAGAAAATGGTAGGTTATGATTCAAAGAAGCTTATTAAAAACAGTTATGATTAGGTACATGTTAACATGTTTGACTTATAGTTTGTTCATTTTATAACAAACTGGCGTGTGTATATGACTAGATGTATTCTTTTTATTTATGATGAGTTTGCTCTTGACTCTAGTCTAAGTCAGAGGTGACCGAGACAGAGTCGACGATGGAGTGAGCTTACCCAGAAGAAGCCTGTTCACTCTAACTTTGAAGAGATTCGGGTTGAAGGCGTTCGGAAACACAGACGCAGGTAGTGAGTTCCATTCATTTGCTGTGAAGAATGTGAGTGAAGCAAAAGAAGTATGTCAGGATCTATGGAAGAAATATGTATGGAAGGATAACTCAACATTGAGTTAAGCTCGCTTTTGTACCTACATGTACTTTATTATCACATGTATGTAATGTTGTTTTTGGTGTACAATAAAGAATTAAGGATCGTAGCAGGTGGCATTCTTTAGTTTCTGCCTACGACCATGGGAAAAAGGCGTGACTTTATGTATGTATGTTTTATAACAACGGAATTTAACTTATATAGTTGTAGGTTCACATCTTCCTATAAGACATACATGACATATAATGATAACCCACCATCAAAATTATGTAATGGAGTAATTTGATAATGGGGTAATAAAGTTCATATGGACATGTTTATCACTTAGTATGTGTGTTATCTGTTCGATTACCTAATAAAATAATTAATTAATTTGAAGTTTGGCAATTTGTAGCCTAACACAAATGTGTCTTTAATAGTTTATTTAGCTGGTATATTCATTGGCTTTGATTATAATTTTTTTACCAGGTACTTTTAGTTGAATTTTTGTAAACAGTTTGGAAAAGGCTAGGTAGTTTGATTGAACTAACGGCCTGCCCGGGCTTTGCCCAAAAAATAGCTTATTATTATAAAATATCTGAATAAGGTGGAGTTACAAACAGTAAAATATTTTTTAAATTCTGGTCCAGAGATTTGTATTCACAAAAACACAAATCCACAAAATTTTGCACTCTTTTTTTAACATTAGCATATGCATTTAGTACAGATGATAAAATGGCAACTTACCAACTGTCATTTTCCCACTTATGAAGCTTGGATCTTTTTGTATGTCGGCAAGAGCTGCAAGAGGAATTCCCCAGTTGGCGACAGGACCCCAGAAGTGGGTGCTGAAAGTTAAAACAAGCTTTTACATAAAGTGTAAATTAACTGACCCAGTCCTTCGTTACCCAGGGGCAGTGGTGTCTCATCCCATACAAAGAAACCGTGCCGACGTACTGATACTGATTATTTTTGTACATTGATCGCTTTCGGTACCGTTCCACGGATATAGATGGTGATCTATCTATCGCCGTGGAACAGAACCGAACGTGATCGATTTACATAAAATAATTGGTATAACCAGATGAGAAACGCTAGTTACGTCAGCACGGTTTCTTTGTATGGGATGAGGCATCTGTACGTTAGTATTATATTATCTGTGCTAGGGGTAAGAGAAATAATATGGCACAATATAAACATAGTGATTATAATACCAGTCTGCTACTGTTTCTGTGCAGAGAAACAGTAGAGAAGACTCGAGAAGAGAAGACTCATGCCATAATCATCACCCTTACTCAAGATGGGTTGGTGATTTCAAACTTATATTAACAAGAAGTTTAGGGAGACGCGGTATGGAAGAATAAAGTGTGTTGCGCCACCCCAAGTAACATGGGATAAGGGCAGGAAGATGATGATTAACTATAAGTCCAGGTTTACACAATTTTATATAATTAATATATGGATTTTACCTCATTAAGTACTGTCTAAACTCCTTGCTTTTCAGCGACTTCAATAAATTTCCGAAGACTGCACTCATTCTGACTGAAATGTAATAACAAAAATATTAGAATTTCTAGCAAGTGATCTAGTGACACTCAAAGCTTTTCAAATGTGGTTGAAAAAATAAGCAAAATAGTAAAAAGATAAATGAAAGGGTTCACTTTTTACGGGGCAATATATAGACTTAACATTTTTTATTATGGAAGGTTAGCATGAAGAAAGGAAGCAGTAGATCAAGGTTATATGTAAATTGTGTGATTATTTGTAAAGAATCAAGAGAAACGTGCAATATGCTAAATATAATTTTCAATAATTACGTCTATATTAACTTCAATGTCAAGGTTATGCGATATATATAAGTTTAAAAATAATTGAACACCTCAAGAAATAAGTAATACAATTTTACACTTGCCTGTTTTTTATTTTGTCGTGTTTAAAGTCAGAAAAGATTTTAATTTTCTCGAAAATGCCCTGTTCTGTTCCTCGATTTCTGATTCCTGCCAATGTCATTTCACTTAACACTGTCAGCTTTAGCTGAGACTGTCACTGTCAGTGTCAAGGTGTGATGTGTCAGGCTGACAACTGAAAAATCCAGAGAGTTTGTATAAACTGGAGATAACAGAGAGTTTGTATAGTAACCTAGAGGTAACATATTTAAGACGCAATTTCAACATCGGTATTCACTTTCGCACTAACAGTTAACGTCATAAGCAAAAAGAGATAGATATACTTTTGTCTATGCCATCTTTTGTGGCAGTGTGACCGAGGATGCTATAGATACTTATCTATAGACATATATCAGTACTAGATCAGTGCCACTGTCATATCGATATTATCGAGTTCAGTGTAGGAGCAATCTACAAATTTGGTCAAATATCTGTAAGAATTGTCCCTGACTGCGGCTAATTTTTTCTACGATTTTTTAGGGTATCTTTATAATTATTTCAAAAGTGAATATGTACTCGTACAAAGAGTGAAATTATCAGTGATTGTAAGAGTACAATCCCACTCTTACGTAATATTTCTGCGCATTATACGCGTTGTATAATAATCTTTATTCATACCTTGCTCAAACACGAGGTACATCATGAGATCAAAGTACCAGTTTTTATTACACTGGTACGACTGTACAAACAGGTACTGATCAATATACTGATATATAGGTAGTATGCTAGTTCTTGTGCAAGACTGAAAATAAAGTTTACAGACGAGTATGTATAAGTATAAAAGTAGGTAACAAAATAAATAATAACAAAATGGTTTAAATATAATAATTTAATTTAAAAAAGTAAAACGTTAAAATAAACATGATTCATCAACCTGTATCTATAGATGGGTCGAGGGATAGCGATAGCATGATTCAATAAAAGTGAGCGAGTATATGGTAAAGGTGTCCAGTTAGCTCGTTATATTTTCTTGATTCACTTATTTCTTAAATAAGTACTTTTAGGAAACCTGTGCACAATCAATATTAGATTAATAATAACAAATAGCAAATACACTTTAAGGAATAAATGAAAGTGAGTAAAATAAAAATTCAGTATCGATAAATCTTTCTTGTGACTTTAGTCACATCTCTAACATCAGAACGTAAGTACATAAACTGTCATAGCTCTATTAGCGAACGCATAAAAGTTAATTATTTCATAATTATGTAAAGAAATTACAGTTTCTTTTTCGTCGTAAATATGTTATCTCTAGTAATTACAAACTCTCTGGGAGATAACTTAATTACGACGAAAAAGAAACTGTCAATTCTCTCGTTCTTGCTTATAGAAAAACTCTATGAAAAAAAAAAGAGACAAACATAGACAAACGCAACCATCCTGAACGTCAAAGAGATAACTTTTTAGTCACTGTTGTAACCCATCGGTTAGCAGCTCTAATTAAAGTGTTTCGCTGTTTTCACACCTTTGTTTCGTTTATATCAGGAAGAATTTTGTTGTTTAATTATCTGCATGAACCATGTCGTGTGTGGCTATCAGTTGCAAGAGTAGAATGAGTGTATTAACAGAAAATAATCAAAGGATATCTTTCCACAGGTGAGTTATCGACTAGCATACTGAAATTATTGTGCAGGGAATACATTTCGTAGGCTGTCCGGAATAAAGGAATCTTAGTTCTAAATACGTCAAGCACGTATAGTATCATTTATACCATTCCATGTAGTGAAATAATTAACTTTTATGCGTTCGCTAATAGAGCTATGACAGTTTACGTACTTACGTTCTGATGTTAGAGATGTGACAAAAGTCACAAGAAAGATTTATCGATACTGTATTTTTATTTAACTTACTTTAATGTATTTATTATTTATTATTAGTATTATTATTATTTAATAAGTGGATCAAGAATATAAAACATGCTAACTGGACACCTTCACCATATTCTCGCTTGTGTTCACTGCATTTTATTGAATCGCTATCGCTATCCCTCGACCCATCCATGGATAAAGGTTGATGAATCATGTTTATTTTCGCATTTTAATTTTTCAAATTAAATAATTATATGTGAACCATTTTATTATTATTTATTTTGTTATTTTTATACTTATACATACTCGTCTGTAAACTTTATTTTCAGTCTTGCACAAGAACTAGCTTATTATATATCAGTATATTGATCAGTACCTTTTTGTACATATAGTCGTACGAGTGTACCAAAAACTGTCACTTTGGTCTAATGATGTACCTCGTTTTTTCACAAGGTATGAATAAACATTATTATATTATTAATAAAAGTGAATGTGTACTCGTACAAAGAGTGAACTTATCAGTGATTCACTTTTTAAATAATTATAAAGATTCCCTAAAAAAACTTAGATAAAATTAGCCGCAGTCAGGGACGATTCTTACAGATATTTGACCAAATTTGTAGAAAATCCTCCTAAACTAAACTCGATAATATCGATATGACAGTGGCACAGATCTAGTTCTGATATATGTCTATAGATAAGTATCTATAGCATCCTCAGTCACACTGGCAGAAAAGATGGCATAGACAAAAGTATATCTATCTCTTTTTTGCTTATGACGTTATCTGTTAGTGCGAAAGTGAATACCGATGTTGAAATTGCGTCTTAAATATGTTACCTCTAGGTTACTATACAAACTCCAGGTTACTATATAACTTGGCAGGATATTGTAGACCCTTACAAGATACAATTAAACGTTATAAGTGAGGCTCTAGTGTTCCTATTTTAAGTACTTGGACCTAAAAACCTTATTTTACTTTTACGTGTATATCTTCTGAACGGTATGATTTTTTCAAATTCTGTTTTCACAATCATTACACACAAATTCAAAGCAAAGTGCGTAAAAAAAAACAACTCTGCACTAAGCCGTTTTATATGATTTTCATCAAATAGCCAAACGTCAGCGCAGCGGAAACTTGATTATCTTCGCAGTTTTATGTCACACAAATTTAAGCATACACATTTACCTCTCGTTTCAAACTAATTATTGAATGTATTTTTTTTTATCTACGTGCATAGGAAAAATAAGGTGCCGCTAGGATGACGTAGTTCCAGCGGAAACAGTTTTTGTTTAATAGCTCCCCAATGGTTGGATACACAAATTTGTACTTACCATACACAATTACACGACGTCATACACTAATTATCTGCTTATCTGAAATTAATAAATTCGACGTTTTTCTGCTGCGACTACGTACACCTGATGCTTTGAACGTTTCAGGAACATTAAGTGCACGCTACCAAAGGCGCCAAACTCAACGTTATTTCGATTACCACGCTATGACGCACTTGGGAGCTCAGAATAGGTATACATTAAATATCTTGAGAGTTATTGTCTGGGTTTTGCAAAGCATAGGCAAAATCACAGACTACTTAGAGATAGGTACTACCGGGCAAAATTAGACGCATGCAAGCATAGACTAATATAATATAGATTGCATGCAAGTCCTCTTCTCTTAGAAGAAAAGTTCACATTGTTTAGTTTGACAATTTATATGACACCAAAATAATGAAGTAAAGCAAAAAGAAAAATAACATCAGGAAAAAGCATTTTCTATAAAAATTATAAAAATATCAAAAATATATGTGAAGTATTTATTTTAAATTACTTAAAAATTTACAAAATACACAAGGAGCAACATACCTACTGTCTGGACAGGTAAATCTGTAATCCGTTTTCGCCTCCTGAGACCATCTCAAACATTAACCGAGCTCATCAACATGATTCTAATACCTACCTACCTATTTATGACCCAACTAGGTAACAATGAGACCTCTGAATTGGTTTCTGTGGTTATTTTATGATTATGATCCTTTTTCTATTCTAGCTAAATAATCAGTGCTACATCATGACTTTTATAAAGAAGATGATTAAGCAGCTGAAAAGCAAAGAGTTTAGATCGTATTTAATGAGGTAAAATTAATAGATACTTAATAATTAATAACTAGCTTTCTTCCGCGCCTGAGGAGTGTCATAGGCTGCTATTGCTCTATTGTGTAACGTGTAGCTGTCAGTGAAATAGGATCACTTATCACTACCGACTTCTTTCAGAGTCAGACACTAACATTTAATATAAAATAAAAAATTGCGTCTTCTAGTTGAATAAAATTACTTACTTATATAATGTAAGGAACTATTCCCCCAGCCTATACGCCAGTATTATATTATCTGTGCACCGGTGTCTTTAACACCGGCCTCTGGTCTCTGGTCCGATGTTCCCTATCTCCAAGAGTGGCGCTTAAAATATGTACTGTATTGTTTTTTTACAGCACCCACTTCTGGGGCCCTGTTACCACTTGGTCTTTTCCTGTAGCGGCTATTGCTGATACACAAAAGCATCCAAGTATTATCAGCGGGAAAATGACATTGGGTAATTTATTTATTTCACACTCACAGCATCGGCTCTCAGCAGTGAAAGGATATTTTCTGCCTACCCATGATTACTTTCCGTGTGTTTAAAATTGGATTTACAGTCAGGAAAATAATTGATAGTCACCCAATCAATGGCAATGCCTTTCATTTTGACATATTAAACACTATTTGCCCGATTTATGCTATCGAGCAAAATATTTTTAGCTGGACTAGTCATTTCCTACAAATTGCTTTGGATTGTGATAGAAACTGTGTTCGCAAGGCTGCAGATTGTCATTTCTCAATAATTTGTCCATGGCCTAAAACTCGAAGATCGTCATGGGGCAACCACCAACCTGCACTGTGCACGCATGGCAAATTACAACTTACAGCCCACCTACTTTTTCTCCTCACTCACACTTCGAGCAGTGCACAGTGAGAACATTATCGAAAATCGAATTCAAAGGCTAAATTCAACAAGCGACATTTTGGGCGATATTGAGTAGGTACTTTATCTCATTTTCGCCCGAAATGTCGCTTGGTCGCCTTTCAAGCGACGATATGCTGATTATACTTTGCTGAAGCTATTATAAAAAAGTAATTGTATTTTTCAGCTCTCGGACTGTATTCGCTGATGTTCTGTAGATTTGCCTGGAAGGTAATTCCTCGCAACTTGCTGCTCTGCGGCTGTCATTTAACTAACGTATGCGCACAAGGCGTGCAAGCCGTACGTTTTATTCACTACAATTACGTCAAATAACGTTGATACAACAGTTGTCTTGTATTGTGATGACAGGTTTTTAAATAAAAATGCAGTAGAATTCACTTATAATGACGTTGTGGAAAAATAATTAGGTTGGTACTTTAAAATTATAGCAAGTACGGTACCTAATCACACAAGTACCTACATAATTTAAATTGCGTGCACTTCTACCGCGTTTTTAAAATTGACGATTAAAGATTTGGAAAGGTGCGCAATCTTGTATGAATTACACGGTCTCTAATCATTTATGAAGTTTGGTTTCAAGACGATAGAAATTACTTAGATTCCCTGGTTCTTGTTGTTGAAATTGCCATTCGTGACATTTTATGAACCGTGCTGTCTGTGAAGGGCACAAGATAAAGGGAAAACCAGTGAACTTAAAACTAATAAACATGAAATAAACATTGACATAGATACATTCTACCGATAGACAAGAACTTTTAGGAAAAGCATTTGTTCAAATCCTGGTGAGTTAGAACTAAAGTTCGCTGCAGTGCTAAACATTATCACAGACTACTTAGAGATATGAACATTATTTACTTTACTTTGTCTCCAAACTATTAAAACATGCAGCGCTAGATCGCTCGATCAAAACTTACGCGTTTCGTTCAACATAGTGTAAAGTAAGGTGTGTAAGGGATTGCAGTACAGTTCAGTCGAACAAGTGTTCGGATCGCCAAATCTAATGCGTAGTACATAAATACCGATGGAAACAAATCACAGTTTTATGTAAGGTCCTCTATTTCCATTAATTATAGCTATTGCGAATAGTCTACTGTTTTGAGACTCCCTGGAGCCAAACGTAGCGAAATATGGAATGTAATTAGCTAATTAATTAATTATTATAAAAAATTTACACTATTTATGCAACGTCAATTATATTAGCGGAGTTTGTAACTAACAAATCTCTAACGAAACCAAACTTCATACGTATAATCATTTAGAAAGGAGTCTTAATAAATGCATTCTACTGTAAACAATTATAAAGTCTTTTATTTTATTTCTAAGAGTGAGTTTATCAGAGCAGTGGTGGTCCAGTGGTAACGGCCCCGACTGACGTGTCGTAGGTCGTAACTTTGTAAGTTCGCCAGTCGTGCGTTTTACTTTGTGCACAGATAATATAATACTAGCATACTTTGTGTGAATTATTTCATTACCACTGCTCTTACAACGGTGAAGCAAAACATCGTGAGGAAACCGGCAGCCTTATTGCGTAAGTGAATTCTGCAAAGGAAACAAGTCGATTCTTTCAAAGAATCAGAATCATTTCTTTCAACTTTTTCGGTATTGCTTAACTAATTTGGAAAGCTAGCGTTAGCTTTCCAAATCCTCCTTTGAGTTGAACACAGACTACTTAGAGATACTACGGAGTTGAAGATATAAGACATTTGCATTACACAATACCAATAGTGAAGTTTTATCTCGATTCTTCCACTTTCATTCATTCTTTTACAATCAATTCTACGTCAAAATATTGGTAATGAAAGGAGCATAACCTTTCCGTTTCATAGTGTAATATGCAATACGAAAAGTCGTTTTTGGGAAGGTTCCAACTTGTTTGCTTTGCAGAATTCACTTACGCAATTAGGCTGCGGCATGACCTAGAACCAAAAATTCGAAGACATGCGACATTCCCAACCCGCACTGGGCCCGCGTGGTGGATTAAGGCTCATTACCTCTTGCAAAGAGGCTTATTCCAAGTTTTCACTCGAGCTCGATCGCATAAACCGCATAAACGTAAACTAAACGATCTCTTAAGGTTGCCCTAGTCGATCATTCTTCTATATAAACGTAGTATGACGATACTCCACTGTTTGACAGTGTACGTTCAAAGTAAAAAATTATATCAATTTGACTCAACATTATCTAGCCCTGTAGTTATGAGCGTCGAAAGTTCCATATTTCAACACTAATTGTAACGCATATTTGGACGGAAATAAATACCATAAGAAGAAAAATTGCAAAACCATGCAGGGATAGATTAGTAGTTCAACAATGCAAATATTTTATTTTGAAAATATACATTTAGTAGTTTTTTCATGATATCCATACTCCCACAGGTCTGTTTCATCCTAAATCATCATCCATTTCGCTACAAATTTGCAAAAGTGCTAATTCATACATAACGATCTTGGAAAGCTAACGCTAGCTTTCCAAATTAGTTTCGCAATACCGAAAAAGTTGAAAGAAATTATTCTGATTCTTTGAAAGAATCGACTTGTTTTCTTTACAGAATTCACTTACGCAATTAGGCTGCAGGTATTCAGGGCCCTGAATACCGTGTAGTGTAATAAGCCCTTTAGTTCGTGCCGTCGACTAGGGCAACCATAAGTCAATTCTATTTCTATACAAAAAAGAGGCTTCTTCTTACTTCTTACCAGGCGGCACCTAGCCAGTTTTTAATACTTTCAATACAAATTGACGTTTAAGTTAAGGCTCTTCGCTTTATTGGCGTAAAACGGTTTGAAAAAAAAAGAAATATATTTTGTTATTGATTCATGTAGCTACATTATTTATGAAACATGTTTTTTTTTAGTATGACTAAAATTAGGAATGCTTTAAAAAAAAATAACAAACCGATATATTTTTTCGCATCTTTTGCATACTCCTCTAAAACGACTTGGACGTTTAAAAAATATTTTATACAGAAAAATCGATGGTTAGAATTTCTTCTAACCTATACTCCATTTTCGATAACAGACGTATAAATTAGCCCATTATACAGCCCGTTTAACCGTATAAACGATTTTGACTATTGCGTTGGTGATACGACAAATGGTAGCTGTAAACAGTTGGTTTTGGTAACAGGTTTATGCTTTTTATGTCATCCTTATGTTTACGGGATAGAACTCAAAATCGGTTGAACGGACTGTAAAAAGATTTGGAAATGTCCGTGACTACCGCAGGACACGACGCCAATCGCTTCCATATTTGGTAAATAATTACTACTCAATTGGTACTTATTAGTACTCGAACAACACAATTGGTACCTTAGTAGTTTTCGAGAAAATCGACTTTGAAGGTGGTCTTGGGGTAGTCACGCTCCATTCAGCAGGACCACCATGAGCGCCGAAAACGGGGGCATGCTACAGCTATTCTAAGTATACAAATAATTACTACCCATAAATGTAATTCATTTTGTAAAAAAAAACAGAACTGGATATCAAAATCAAAATTTCTTTATTCATTTAAGCCAGTAAGCGGCACTTTTGAACGTCAAAAAAAATAATTTAAAAGTAACAATAATTGATTCTACCGTCCATTCGGAAATGTAGCTTATTATGGAGAAGAATGGACAAGAAACTCAACACTTACTCTTTTAAAATAAAAAGTGTTTTACAAGTATTTGGTTACATCATTTCTTGTTGGAAAAAAATACATATATGTGAGAACGATGTAAAAAGACGTGCACGTAAAAGCGTCTAGAGTAAAACAAACAATAAAAAAAAAAAAAACATTTGTATTTACCAAGAAATTAATGATAATAAGTTTCGCTCGCTCATTCAGCAGGACCACGACTTTGTATGTTAATTCTAAGTTTGAGGAGCCTGCCGCTTTCCTCAAACCTACATAAAAATTACTACCCTGCAAGATGAAATTGATACCCAAAATTCACAACTAGTACTCCAGTAGTTTACGAGGTATATACCACGCCATTGGTGGGGTAGCGGTAGTCACGGTGCTAAATTTTCATTCAAGAATTGCCTATAAAACACTCAGTGATTTCTGCCCAAATATATACAAAAATTACTACTCCTAAATAAGTTATAGCGATCAAACATTCAGATACTTAAGTGTTGTATTTTAAGAGAAATTAGCTTTCAATACTTTTCTATACTAAATCTCCGAGTATAACCCGACCGAATTAAATTGTCAATAGTATTGAGCTGTTTAGATGTATACTCGTGTACATTTTATTGATGTCGGAATGGTAATAACAACAGTTCACTATGTATAATTTTTATACAAAATGTGTACCTTGGTACAGAATAAGAAAAAAAAGTACCTATTCTTGCCCAAGGTAGGTAGTTGAATAATTATGTTTCTATTTTGTAAGTACCTAACTTCTGTGTTGTTATACGAATGTTATTTAAAAACGATAGGTATTTCTTATTTATTTCTTTCCTACTGATTTACCATTGCTGCAAGCCTAAGTACCTACGTATTAAAAACCTAATTTACTGCAGTAACAATATGTTGCTAATAACGTAACTTGGAAAAAGGATTACATATGTAATAGGTGCCTTTATATTTGATTAATATATATTTCAAAGGGCACATCACGCAAATTTTAGGAAATATGGGTTTTCATATCAATGTGTAGGTACTACCTATTATGTTAGACAAGCACATATATTTAAAGTATTTTAATCAACTTATAATAACGTTAACATCGAAATATTTCTGTAACGTTTGATTACTAATTAACCCTAAAAAGAAAATCATTTTTATAAATTTTATACCTTCTTCCTCACGAAATAACTACTAGTTTTATCGTTTTCAGAAAACATTAAATATTGAGACAAGTGACATTTTTGCAAGTTGCATATTCATTTATTACTTTGTCTAATAAAATCTTGAAACCATAAACGATTGAAACAAAAACCAGCCAAGTGCGCACGAAGAGTTCCACATAAAACTATTATCGCAAAAAACGGCAAAAAAAATCGTTTGTTGTATGGGAGCCCCACTTAAATATTTATTTTATTCTGTTTTTAGTTTTTTTTTCATTGTTGGGGCAACAGAAATACATCATCTGTGAAAATTTCAACTGTATAGCTATCTCGGTTCATGAGATACAGCCTGGTGACAGTTAGGCAGACAGTGGCGTCTTAGTAACAGGGTCCCATTTTTACCCTTTGGGTACGGAACCCTATAAAACGGTATCGCTTCTCTGATTTCAACAGCATAAGCCTCTTTAGAAGAGGAGAGCAAACCTTGCACCAAATTCAAATACGGTTACTGTAAGTGTAATACGAATTAAATAATGTGTTAAGTGTGCGCCGCAACGCGGGTATGTGTTTCGGCCCTAAATCAATAAAAAATGGAGTATCGTAGGTTTATTGATTTGGGACGATTCGTTATTTGACTTCCTCCTCGCGTCGATTCCCCAATGCTGGGGGTCGTGACCACATCATGGTTTCAATACTTTCTCTTTGATGATGTTTCTCCACCTGCTTCTATTCTCAGCAACATGCACGGCTTCTGAGGCTTTGATGTTCAGCGAGGTTCGGATTTGATCTGACCAGCGTATAGGACTTCTGCCTCTAGGCCGTTTGCCTTCGACTTTGCCAGTGACAATTTACCAATTACCTTTAGTAAGTTGTCACCAGGTTTACGGGCAATATGGCCATAGAAGTCAAATATCCTGCGGATATTTATATTATATTGTATTGTTGTATTTATATTGCGGGCCTTTTTTCAATTTTGAGGTCCTGCAATATCGAGATGTTCGTCCAGGTAAATAAAGTGATTAACTGTTTCGACGTCGAGTGTACCACTGAGCCCTAATTTGGACGTGCGGTCCACCACCATGATCTTCGTTTTGGACCGGTTTATGGAGAGCCCCATCTCACCACTGTATCTTTCCATCCTGTTGAAGAGAGAGCTCATCTCGGTTTCGTCCGCTGCAAACAAGATGGTGTCGTCAGCGTAGCGCAAATTGGTGATTTTATTGCCATTGATGTTAACACCCCTGCCGTTCCAGTCCTCACAGGTTTTACGGATTATGTACTCCCCATAGATGTTGAACAGGATGGGTGACAAAATACAGCCCTGGCGTACTCCCTTGCCAAATGTGAAAGGCTTCGAGGACGTGTTGCCCACCCTTACCATGCCTTGGCTGTTTTTATATAGTTCCTGTAACAGAGCAATAAGGTGTTCAGGTACCGCCATTTCCCGTAAAACTCGCCACAGCCGATTCCAGTCCACACAGTCAAAGGCCTTGCTGTAATCAATGAAGCACATCATGACTGGTACATCAAACTCGTAAGCCTTCTCAATGAGTTGCCGGAGATTGAGAATCTGCTACCGTGTGCCCTTTCCTTTTACGAAGCCAGCCTGCTCTTGTGGGATCTGCCAATCCAGGTAGTATCGGATTCGGCTGTTTAGAATGTGGAGGAGAATCTTACTGGCGTGTGATATAAGTGATAAAGTGCGTTAGTTTCCACACTTCCTTTTCGATCCCTTTTTGTGCAAGGGGAGGACTATTGACTTTGTCCAGTCCAGGGGCCATTTACCTGTGTCCCAGACGCTATTGCAAATTCTGTGTAACATATCGACACCAGCATCACCTAGCGCCTGCAAAATTTCTCCTGTTATCTCATCAGGGCCGGGGGCCTTCCTGCTTTTCAGGCTAGCAGGCTATTTGACTTAAAGAATAATAAATTTTAGGTTACCGCCACAAAGTAAAATCCTCCCCTAAAAACTTAATAACGCCATTTTTAAATTAGGTTTTTAATACTTATAATACTTAGGCTTGCAGCAATGGTAAATCAGTAGGAAAGAAATAAATAAGAAATACAAAACGTGTTTAAGTAATATTCGTATAACAATATAGAAGTTAGGTACTCACAATATATAAACATAATTATTTAACTACCTACCTATCTACCCACGTCATTGACAAAGGTATTATAGGCCTTGGGCAACGATAGTTTTTTTTTTTCTTATTATGTAGGTACCAAGGTACACAGTTTGTATAAAAAATATAGATAGTGAACTGTTATTACCATTCCATCCATAAATTTATGTACACGAGTGTACATCTAAACAGCTTAATACCATTGACAATTTAATTTGGTCGGGTTATACGCGGAGATTTAGTATGGAAAAGTAATGAAAGCTAGTTTCTCTTAAAATACAACACTTAAGTATCTGAATGTTTGATCGCTATGACTTCTTTAGGAGTAGTAATTTTTGTATAAATTTGGGCAGAAATCACAGAGATTTTAATAGGGAAATCTTGAAATGAAAATTTAACACCGTGACTACCACCACCTCATCAATGGCGTGGTATATCTCGTAAACTACTGGAGTACTAGTTGTGAATTTTGGGTATCAATTTCATCTTGCAGGGTAGTATTTTTTATGCCGGTTTGAGGAAAGCGGCAGGCTCCTCAAACTTAGAATCAACATACAAAGTCCTGCTGGACGAGCGAGCGAAACTTATCATCGTTAATTTCTCGGTAAATACAAATATTTCAGTTCTGTTTTTTTTACGAAATGAATTACATTTATGGGTATAGTCGATTTTCTCGAAAACTACTAAGGTACCAATTTTGTTGTTCGCGTACTAATTGGTACCAATTGAGTAGTAATTATTTTCCAAATATGGAAGCGATTGGCGTCGTGGTCCTACGGTAGTCACGGACATGATTTGGAAACATGTCAAATGTTATTTCAAATGGAGTTTAGGTACATAGGATATGTAAATTATAAAAATATTTTGCAAAAAAAGTTACCTACAATGGCTGCGCCGCGTTGCATTGTAGCGAATATAGCATTGCGATACTGAATGATGATTTATTTGGTCTTACCTTTACCGACAGCTACGTAGCTGTCCGCGTCTGTATCGTTATCGCGATGCATTATCTATGCAGTTACGAACCATGATACAGCAGAAAGTGTCTCGAAAACGGCATTGCATGCTAGTTTAAAGATTAAGGATTGAGGCAACATTGATTAAATGATTACAGATAACAGCAGTGCTATCAAGTGCATGCATATTGTAGGTACAAAGTCCTTTTTATCGATTTCAACAACGGCGACGGGCGACTCCAAGTAATTTTTCGTCGGTGCTCCGTAGACCAATTGAAATTTGACCAATTGGTCTATGGGGAAAATTGCATGTTTCCATCGTCCAATTACCCACTGGGCTATGGAGAATTGAGAAATGTTCCGCTGCCCAGTTTAATAGTATAGTAAAGCCTTGTCCATAAGAATTAAAAAAAAAATATCATAAACAATTTTTGAAACCGCTTATTTGTCATTTATTGAATAATTACGACATAACAGTTCAAAAAAAAGCAGTGAAAAATATGCAGATGGGAAAAACTGTATGTAACATTCTGCAACAATAACGAGAAAAGAAAAAAAAAAAAAAAAAAATCAAAAATCAAATAAAAATTAAAACAATGAATTGTCATTATATTGACTCCATATTGACACAAAAGTTTTCTGTGAAGTGGCCATTTCAAAAAGTTTACATACTTTTCTATCTTTTCTTTTCATTGCAGATTCTATTATAATTATCTATAATTCACTAACCTTATATTGTATTTATTCATTTATAATATTTTTGAATTCAGTTTGATGTGAACCAAAAAATATAACAAAGGCTTCTTTGAACCCAAAGTATAGGAAAATGGTGTGAACTCAGGGTTATAATGTGATAATGGAACATAGTTTTAGATTACGTCCAGTGTGCTCCATAGCCCAGGTAATTCGACGATGGAAACATGCAATTTTCCCCATAGACCAATTGGTCAAATTTAGGGCATGAATATCGGAATCTCGTAATATCGGAATATCGGAACGAATTTATCTATATTTCCATTCCGATACTGAGTTAACCAATATCGGCATCTCGGAATCAGAAAAAAAACATTATTTTAGGTCCTTGCGAAGCGTCGAGCGAGAAAGGGTTCTTAAGCTCTTTGACTACAGTGATTAGCAGTGGTCAGATTATGTTCAGCAGTGGATATCTTTCAGCTGAAATAACGATGATGATAATGATGATGAATACTAAGGTAGAATTGCATACTTTTAAGAGAGCTGTTTCGGAACGAGTACCTATCCATGTTATACTTTATTTCAAATTTATAATGTGTTAGGTACTTGTTTGGAAACCTAAATAAATTAAAGCCTAATATTTCTCTGTCTTAAGCTTGTATTGAATACAACAAATTTGTCTATCCGATCACTAATCTGTTGGATAAATCATATTTCACAACTTGACTTCTTTGTCTCTCATCATCATTATTTCAGTCAAAAGACGTCCACTGCTGAACATAGACCCCATGAGGCCTCGCCACTGTGACTGATACATAAACCGGATTGATGGCGCGGGTGGGTACTAGCTGGCTAGTGGTTGTATCTCCATAGGTTTTATTTGATTAAGAAAGGGGGAAAGAACACAAGATTGAGAAAGGCTGCTGATTTCGCAACTAAGGATAGAAAATTGACCAACCTTAGCACCACGGTGGGCAGTCCAGCTCGGGGCCTCGATCTAGGTGCCAGTGCTGCTGCGACCTTGGTGCGCTCTTCTCGGTCTTCTTGACGATGAGGACGATATGAGGGTTGTGTACGGCACGAAACAACCTCAAGGGGCGGTTTTAATCCAAAATTGTGGATAAACAGAAAAAGCGGCACAGACACGACCACGCGGCGGCGATGTCGGTCATATTCTACCTCAGTACAAAACCAAGCAGCGAAAAATAAAAAATATAAAGTAAAAAGCGGGTAGAATAAAACTATACCTAAAATAAAGAAGCGCCAATGAAACGGCGCGAACATGCCCCCGGCCTTAAAACCATCGGTTTTAAAAATACAATAAACTATAAGCCGGGGAGCGGGAGAGGCGCTATTGCGAAGGTAGAGGGCAGAGGCGGACGGTAGGTCTCTTATAGATCCCTGTCGCCGTCTTAACAAGAGCGACTCTACTGATCCCGTCTTTGCCGGGATAGGTTTCAAGAATTATACCTAATGGCCAAGATAGAGGTCCAACGTTATCAGTAACTACAACCACGACGCTACCTATCTTTATAGGATCTGAATGAGTGTTCCATTTCCCTCTGGATTGCAAAAGGTGAAGATATTCACGTTTCCATCGTTTTGCGAATGATTGCACCAATTGATCTAATAAAGCGTATCGTTTCTTTAAACTAGTGTCATCACCGGTAGCTTCGCAAGCGGGTAAACTCTTTAGCGGCGTAGACATCAGGAAGTGCGATGGAGTCAATGCGCTTAGCTCAGACGGATCTTCGCTAAGGGGCGTGAGCGGACGCGAATTCAAAACGCATTCAATTTGTGTTAAAACAGTTAACATCTCTTCGTAGGTCAGCAATTGAGAACCTATAACCCTATATAAATGAGTTTTGAAGCCCTTAACAAATATCTCGTAATGTCCACCGAAATGTGGAGTGCGCGGCGGATTGATTTTCCACGTTATTTTATGTTCGGCCAACTCGGTAGAGAACGCGGTTTTATACTCATCAGAATTGACTAGAGCGTAGATGTCCGAAAGAGCGTTCTTCGCACCGACGAAGACGGTTCCTGCGTCAGAGTACATAGTTTGCACAGCACCCCGTCTGGCTAGAAAACGTTTAAACGCTGAGAGAAATGTACTCGTACTAAGATCGGTAGTCAACTCGACATGAACAGCGCGAGTGACTAAGCACACGAAAATGCATAGATATGCCTTAATAGAACGAACGCCACGTTTACGTTGCGGGATAATACTAATAGGACCCGCGTAATCAACAGCCGTGCGTGTAAAGGCTTTAGCTTCAGTTACGCGGCACGCGGGCAAATCCCCCATGAATGGGTGCACGGCCTTGGGTTTAGCGCGGAAACAGAAATTGCATTTATGCACGATACGACGTACGACATTACGACAAGACAGTATCCAATAACTTTGCCGCAAAATTGACATAAGAGCCACCGGACCAGTATGACAGTTGCGGCGATGATAGTGCGACACGATCAAATCGGTGATGCGGTCTTTATGCGGAAGCAGCAAAGGATGCCGCTGTTCATCGGTCAAATCAGCGTTACGGAGTCGACCTCCGACTCTCAATAAGCCCTCACTATCAATAAAGGGGGAGAGGCGTCTTAACGCTGTGCGACAATTTTTGTTTGCTCTTAAACGTGCAATTTCGTCAGAAAAGTAAAATTCTTGTAAAGCGGTAATTAAGATCTTTTCAGCAAAAATCGCATCCGATGCGGTAATAGATTTAGATCGCGGCAGTTTACCTAAAAACTTGTAAACGTAGATAACGGAATGAAGTAGCACCGTCCACTTAGATACGCGATACGACAATGCAAGAAGTGGATGCGGGTCTACACCTACATCTGCTACAACCGGTAATGAAACCACTTTGGTTTCCGGCAACCGTACATCGATGGCACTAGTGTCGACAGAGGTAACAGGCCACGTGTCGACGCTCTGTTGAAGCCATGATGGTCCACTGAACCACATCGGGTGCGACAACAATTGCTTCGGAGACAAACCTCGCGATAAGCAGTCGCTAGGGTTGTCGGTACCGGGAACGTGAAAGAAATGTTCCGCGGGAAGGCAATCTAAAATTTTTGTAACACGCGTAGCGACGAATGTTTTCAAAGTTTGAGGATCCGAATGAATCCAATATAATGCAACCATTGAGTCGGTTAAACAAAATATATTTTCAATATTATGACGCGGTTTATAAGTGTTCATAACTCGTCGCACTAGTTTAGACATAAGTAAAATGCCACAGAGCTCAAGTCTGGCAACCGATATCGTTTTGAGAGGAGCGACTTTGGATTTCGCGCACACCAGGTTGACAACCGCTGGGGAGTGGGGATCTTGCTGAACTTTAACATATACGGCGGCTCCGTATGCTCGTTCACTCGCGTCGGAAAATGCGATAATAGTGACGAGGTCATTCCTAAACACCTCAAGATGACGCTTTATCTTTAAGTCCCGTAATGCGGGCAGTTCGCGAAGATAATTCTCCCAGAGAACCATTACATTCTGGGGCGGCTTGTCGTCCCAATCCAGCTTGAGAACAAAGAGCTTCTGTAAGATTAATTTCGCGTAAAGAATAGTTGGCGCGATTAAACCTAAAACATCAAACTGGCGAGCAATAACCGATAAGATGTTGCGTTTGGTACATGGACGGTTGTCAAGAGCGACAGAAAAGGAAAAAACATCTGTGGTAGGAGACCATTCAAGGCCAAGAACCTTTAGACTTTGATTAGGCTCATCGAAATTTACTTTTGAAGAATAGCGGTGGGTATCAGGCAATGATTCGAGTAACTCTGCTGAGTTACTGGACCATTTCATAAGGCTAAAGCCCCCGGCCGTAAACAATCCTAACAGCTCATCTCTGAGCCGTAACGAGTCCTGGACGGTGGGAACGGAGTAACAAATATCGTCCATGTAACAATTATGCACAACAACATCTGCGGCGCGCGGGTAAGATGCGCGTACGTCATCACAAAGTTGTCTTAAAACTCGCATGGCGAGGAAAGGACTACAGCGCAATCCAAAGCAAACGCGGTTAAATTGATAGGTATCAAGCGGTAAAGTACTATCAAAGCGGTATAAAAATTTTTGAAACATTCTGTGATCCTCGTTAACTAAAACCTGTAAAAACATCTGATGTATGTCACTGGTAAAAGCCACGGGATATAAGCGGAAATCGAGTAAAATTAAAAACAAATCGTTTTGTAAATTCTCACCCTGATATAACAAATCATTGAGTGATTTACCTGAATCAGTTTTGGCGCTGGCGTCCATAACCATTCGCACCTTTGTAGTTACTTTATCTTGCCTAACAACGGCATGATGTGGTATATAAAAACCCGTAGGTAGCGAACCAGCATCATCAAGTAACGAGATATAACCCTTCGATAGATATTCCTTAATAATAGCGTCATATTCCAAACGCAACTCTGGGGAAGCGGTTAACTTACGCTCCAAGTACGTATAACGACGCATAGCAGTTTTGTATGAGTCACCGAGCTCAGAAGGGTCGCGCGCAAAAGGTAACGCTACACTATAACGTCCTGTGTCATCACGTGACACGACTGAGACAAACAGCTTCTCGCACTCCCTAGATGCGGCGTTCAGCGGGCGCTCGGGCGCTACTTCTTCGAGCTGCCAGAACCTTTCTAGCATATTTGATAACGGAGGTTCATTCTGTACAAACGAGCACAAAGAAACGAACTCAGTAGACGGAATACTAATAGGACAATTTCCTACGATTATGTAACCAAAAATCGTTTGTATACCGGTAGGTAACCCGGGCGGACCATTTACGCGTCCCGAGAGTAAAATTTCGGCAAACTGCGGTGCACCGATGAGGATGTCAATTTCCCCAGGTGAATGGAAACCACTGTCAGCTAACTGAACGTGGTTTAAATAACCGAGCGAAGCGGGCTCGATACGAGCAGAAGGCAAATTATCCGTAATTTTATCAATGACGTAAGAGTCCAGCGTGAGTAAAATATTTTTATCGTTCGAAAACAAATTAACGCTGACGGAACCCTTAATCGGATTAGGCGATGAACCGATCCCCTTTACAACAGCACGCGTTATTCGATTAAAATTTACGTTAAGTTTTGCTAAGCATGTCGTTGTAATAAAATTGTTTTGTGATCCGGGATCAATAAGCGCGCGAACATTGTGCAACACACCCGCAGAGTCAGGTATTAAAACTTGAACCGTGCCTAAAAGACAGGTAATATTATTATCTCGGCGGTTATTAAAATTGCACAACGAAATGTTATTTTGTAGCGGAGGAGGCGTCGATAGTGCTGATAAAGCAACATGTACCTGCGGGGCGGTAGATGTCGGCGCCGGCGGAATAACATTATTATGCGCGGGCGCTACGCCGGGCGCAGGAGGAGTCAGCTGTTGTTTTCTACATAACAGCGAGTGGTGCCTACAATTGCAATAGCGGCAACGTACTTCCGACTTACAAGCTACGTTATTATGGGACAAACTGAGGCAGTTCGTGCATCCATTTCGAGTTTTAATAAAATTAAATTTATCATCCAGCGGTAATTTTTGATATTTAAAACATTTAAACAAGTTGAAATGATTTTCCAACTCGCAAAACGGACAAGATTTATTTTTATCCTTTATCTGCACCGGCGCGCTAGTACCTACAAAGGAGTGGGTAGACTTAGAAACATTTTTGTTCATGTTGGTACCGACGCGTTTCGTCGTAGCGTTTGCCGAAGTGCGGTCTAATATTTTCGATTGTTCACGCAGAAAAGTGATCAAGTCCTCGTAGCTAGGCAAAGCAGTCTCTCGCTTAAACATTTCAAAAGCGCGAGCGGTCTCCGGGTCTATTTTCTTTAAAGCGAAATAAAGAAGAATAAAATCGGACAAGTTGCTAAGTTTTAACGTTTTTAAACTCGACACGGCAGACGCAAAATGTTCTAAAAACGAGTCTAAATTCTTAGTGTTAGCAACGGCAAAAGATTTGAATTCAAACATTTGATCCAAATACGCGGTGGCTAAATAACGTTTGTCTTCATATTTGTTGACCAGCGTGGTCCATATCAAAGTATAATTGTCAGCGTTTGGTGTAATTCCTGACACAGTAGAAAATGCCCGGCCCGATAACTGTCCCATCAAATATTGAATACGTTCGTTATTAGTAAGATCAGTATTCTCGTGTATAGTAGTCCTAAATGTTTCATAAAAAGTCGACCAATTTGCGGGTAAACCGGAAAAACTGACCAACTCTAATTTGGGCAGATTCAAATTTGATTTTTTATAACTGTTACTGGAAGACGATTTTTCAACTTTGGGTATATCCCGGCCAGCAACTATTTTGTTGGCTTCATATTTGCAACGACAGTATAAGTCCTCAAATGTAGACAAACTTTGATAGTTAGGTATGAAATCTGGATCCAACATCAAATTCAACGTATTAAATTCATCGACAATTTTTATGAATTCGTCGCGCATAGTATCAATGGAGACCATACTACATAGAAAATTCTCCACCTTACTAGGGTCCGAAATCATTTCATATCTTGAGTCATAAATTCTCTGAAGCCTAGCATAAACTTCATCGCGTTTCCCTACGAGCCTTTTAATGGTTAAATTAAGCTTATCTCCTTCCTTAGAACTCGCAGGCATGATGAGATTTTGTTAAAAAATATTCAAGTTATAAAATACCCGAAATAGCGTTACTGACTGCAACATAGACTTCGAGAACAAAAGAACGCTCGGAACGGAACGGCCGGTGATAACACGTTCTTATATACGTACCGTCGTTAATTAGCTTAAAGACTTGACAAAATGCAATATAAATAAGTTTAGGTACTTACTAAAAGTAATGCAATTTTTCCGTTAAGAAATGGAACACGATAAATGATAAATTATAGCGGGTAGGTAATTACAGCAGGTAAATTACCTTCGTAACTAAGCGGTAAGAAAAAATAGTTTTAAAACTAAGCGGAAAAAATAGGTACTAGTTTTGAAAACTAAGCGGAAACACAAATAGCGGGATATAAAAATGTGATACTCGGTTAAAGGCCGAGAAATAATGTAAGGTGCGGCTCGAAGGCCAAAAAAAATGATGGCGCGGGTGGGTACTAGCTGGCTAGTGGTTGTATCTCCATAGGTTTTATTTGATTAAGAAAGGGGGAAAGAACACAAGATTGAGAAAGGCTGCTGATTTCGCAACTAAGGATAGAAAATTGACCAACCTTAGCACCACGGTGGGCAGTCCAGCTCGGGGCCTCGATCTAGGTGCCAGTGCTGCTGCGACCTTGGTGCGCTCTTCTCGGTCTTCTTGACGATGAGGACGATATGAGGGTTGTGTACGGCACGAAACAACCTCAAGGGGCGGTTTTAATCCAAAATTGTGGATAAACAGAAAAAGCGGCACAGACACGACCACGCGGCGGCGATGTCGGTCATATTCTACCTCAGTACAAAACCAAGCAGCGAAAAATAAAAAATATAAAGTAAAAAGCGGGTAGAATAAAACTATACCTAAAATAAAGAAGCGCCAATGAAACGGCGCGAACACGGATATATAAATCATTATTACTCACTACACTTATCGGGACTACTTTCAGATTGATCGAATCGGTTTTTTTTTTTCCTTATCCTTTTTCAGAGAGACATTACTTATATTCTTTCTTGGGATCAAATGTGCAGTTTTGTTAGATAAACGCCCGATTACACAGTCACGATATAACTAAAATAGGATTTTCTATTGTGTATTTCTCTAATCACCAGATTAGAGAGATACACAATAGAAAATCCTATTATGTCACGGCATAAACGGGTTTTTTTATTGTACTCAATCCAGCTTTATACCGAATTTGGGAAATTAACAAAAAAAAATGCGGTATTTAACGAAAGTGCGCAATGCCGATATTAATATCGGAATTCCGATATTGAGATCTAATATCGGAAATCCGATATTAATATCGGCATTGCGCACTTTCGTTAAATACCGCATTTTTTTTTGTTAATTTCCCAAATTCGGTATAAAAAAAAACTAACATATAGTCGAACATAGAACTTCCTCCATTTTGGGAAATCGATTAAAAAAAGGAAACGTGGTCACCGCGACACAGAGGCCGGTTACTGAATTGAGCATTTGGAGTTAGGAACAGTCCCCGTGTGAACCCTACTTTAATGTATGTAGTGTCGTGTTTTTTTTAGCTATACGAATAGATTGGGTACCGGTTAATACCACTGATATACTTCGGTAATACGTACTACCTACGTACGTAGAATGAAGATCACAATCAATTTAAATACTTAATTAAAAAGGATTTGTATCATAAGGGTTTCACAACACAAAAAAATACACTCAAAAACAGATCAACAACAGAGTATAATAATTATCTTAATAAAATTCACAATATATATTTTAAAATGTATAATGGTAACATAATTGTCTATATTTTGTACAACTTACTTATACTTAGGTACTAGGTACAGCACTAAAAAGTTATAAAATATATGTTACTGTAAAAGTTTGAACCTTAACTTGGTAAACCTAAGATTTACCAAGTCTTATCCTACTGGTAAGTCAGAAATGATCTAATCGCTATTTTCGGGCATATATTGTATTTAATTTAGGATAGCTTGATCTCTGCGACAATTATGTCAAACTGACGTACCTATATGTTACTGTTACGTTATTGTTAGCCTGTCAAGCGCTATTGTTACTGTATTGATACTGACAGCTGTCGCAGAGATTAAGGCGCTAGTATGCCCCAATGGCCTTGAGCATCCCGGCGAAGCTAAACTCACACACCGGCACGGCTCACGCATACATAGCGAGCGCGGACTGCGATCAAAGAGTATGCGTGGACGCAGAGATGCGACTAACAGGTTGCATTCTTGCCTACGATTCCGTAAATAAATATTAAGTTTTACTAGACATTATTTTTATATAATGTAGGTCGAACAAGCAAAACAAAATAGGTTACATTAAAACTCTACTTACGTACCTACAGTACCATGACGTGTCAAAACTATCATGGTTCGACAGTTTATTTTGAGTGTCCCTCGACCGGCAAGCGAACATTTATGGCACCCGTTTTAATGTTTTTCTATTGTGTCTGTAATTATGCCGGCTGAGTTAGCACAGTCAAAATAAACTGGCTCTGAGCTTACGGTCGGCTCCTGATGTTTTAAGTTATTATATTCGTTTAAAAATACTAAGTAGGTCATCATCTTCCTGCCCTTGTCCCATGTTACTTGGGGTCGGCGCAACACGTTTTCTTCTTTCACACCGTCCTGTCCACCGTCACGCTATCACTGACTCCCTTTTCTCTCATATCACTCCTCACACCTAGTCCATCCATCTTTTCTTTGGCGGTCCCCTTCCTCTCCATCCATCCAAATTTATATTCATAACTCTTTTAGTAACATGCGTTTCATCCCTCCTCATTAGATTACCATACCAGGACAAACGATTTCCTTTCAACTGTTCTGTCACTGGCGCCACTTTCAAACTGCCTCTAATATTATACCTACTCATTTCTCACTTTATCCCTTCTCGTCACTCCGCACTTCCATCTCAACATTCTCATCTCTGCTACATGCAATCTCTTTTCATCCATCTTTTTCACAGCCCAACATTCTGATCCATACAGATGCAGATGCATGGTTCTGCAGTGGCGTAGCTAGGAGGGTTCCGGGGTGACACGTTTTTTAATGATAAATAATTTAGGTTTGAAGTTATTTTAATGAAGTTATCCCAACAAAATAATTTAATTTATCAATTGAGATTATATAAAAATGCACGTATTATTTGCAATAAATGTTAACAAGAAATTATTTACTCTGACTACACATTAGACCATGAATTTTTTCCAGTGTAGTGGGGTTGTGCAGACAAATACATTGCTTTTGGCAAACACTGAAGAGTTGAAATTAGCTGTATCGAAATTTACTGGTTTTTATGGTGAGATATCAGAAACAGAACTCCTTTTAGAGATACCGAGGTTGAGAAGACATTTAAAAGCGGCCAAAAACATTGGCAGTTTCTAGCTGGGTGACTCTAGACTTCTTGAAATTCATCGTGGAATGGGACTTTACAGAATCTCTTCTGAATCTTATGGTCGCACTAAAGTTATTTATGACAATTTGCGTATCACTGAGAGGAGTTTCAGCAAACTAAAATTAATTAAAAATTACTTGCGGGCAACAATGACCGAAAACCGACTTAACAATCTTGGCATATTAACAATAGAACATGAGGTAACCCAAAATATAAATTTTGATGATATGATTGCTGAGTTTACAGCTGTTAAAGCTAGAAAAAAGAGATTTTAGTGCTTGTACTTAGATTAGTATAAACAAATGTAGGTATAAAAGTAATTAGTAACTATTATTATCAAAATTTATATTGTAATAATGAAAGACTTATTTGTAATAATTAAATAAAAACATACTATACGTTTATTGAATGTTTATTCATTTTAACAGATTTCATTATTGGGTGACACCACAATTATGCGCACCGGGTGCCACCCATGCTAGCTACGCCACTGACAGTGTGACAGGTCTAATCGCGGACTTGTAAATTTTCCCTTTTTACCTGACTGCCGAAGGAGGGTAATGTGTTTATCAGTCTATGTATGTATGTATGTTTGTTCCTATGTGGCGTTCCAGAGACCAAACGCGTTGGCCGATTTCAATGATTCTTACATCAATCGATTCGTCTGAACCCTGCGAGTGTCACTGGCTATATTAAAATTGTAAGATAGAAAAATGGCCGATTTTAGGCGCCCTAATGTGGGGTCCCAAATTTTTTTTCTTCCTATCTCATCGTGTGGGGTATTAAAATAAAGGATTTCAAAAATATATAATACTTATATATTTCTATGTACCAAATTCGATAAAAAGTAACTAAAAAGTTATAAATAAAAAAAAGTTAATTAAAAATATCAAAAAAAAGTTAATTAAAAAAATCAAAATACCCGACTGCTTAAAAAGCGAACTAAAAAGTTAATTAAAAAAATCAAAATACCCGACTGCTTAAAAAGCGAACTAAAAAGACGTAAACAAGAAGAAAATCATGCTGTGCAGTCGGAGGATACATCTGGTTTTGGTCAGCCAGCTCGCGAATATGTATCCTCCGACTGCACAGCATGATTTTCTTCTTGTTTACGTCTTTTTAGTTCGCTTTTTAAGCAGTCGGGTATTTTGATTTTTTTAATTAACTTTTTAGTTCGCTTTTTAAGCAGTCGGGTATTTTGATTTTTTTAATTAACTTTTTTATTTATAACTTTTTAGTTAACATTTTTTTCGAATTAGGTACATTTAAATATATAAGTGTTATATATTTTTGAAATCGCCTCTAAAAACCCTTTATTTTGATACCCCACACGATGGGTTTGGAAGAAAAAATAAAATTGGCCCCCCACAATATGGCGCCCAAAAGCCGCCATTTTTCTATTTTCCAATTTTAATGTAGCCTATGACACTCGCAAGGTTAAGACGAATCGATTGACGTATGAATCATCAAAATCGGTCAACGCGTTTGGTCTCTGGAACGCCATATAGGAACAAACATACATACATACATACATACATACATACATACATACATACATACATACATACATACATACATACATACATACATAGACTGATAAACACATTACCCTCCTTCGGCAGTCGGGTAAAAACCCGACTGCTTAAGAAGCGAACTAAAAAGACGTAAACAAGAAGAAAATTATGCTGTGCTGTCGGAGGATACATCTGGTTTTGGTCAACCAGCTCGCGAATATGTATCCTCCGACTGCACAGCATGATTTTCTTCTTGTTTACGTCTTTTTAGTTCGCTTCTTAAGCAGTCGGGTTTTTGATTTTTTTAATTAACTTTTTTTTTACTTTAAAGATACTAAGTAGGTAATTTAAAATAATTACATTAAAAAATCTCAATCTGGAATGATATATAACTATAAATAATAATACAGCATAAAGTCATAATTTCCAGTTACTTAGGCCGAGTTTCTCATCTCTAAATTATCGCAGAATTTATATGACAAATAGTCAAGCACGCGTTACCTGCTGTGATTAGCTGTTGAATTCATCCATGCGGTGAGAAACTCGGCCCTAGCCTCTTTCAAATTTAACCAAGATCGATTCAGCTTTTCAGAGTAACATTCTTACCCCGTACTCACAATTTTAGAAATTATTTAATTTTAATCATTTGCATAGACTGTAATTACTGACTTACATAAAAACCGGCACAGTGCGGGCCGGACTCACGCACTGTGGGTTCCGTATAAACATATTAATATAAAATATTAAATAATGGGTTCTAATGATAAATACCCCACATGCTTATGTGCATTTTTCTTGGATTCATCATGTGATTTTTTTTGGGTCCCATAATTAAAATGATTACCTATAATGTTTCCATATTTCTAAGTGAGTTTTTAGCACACATAAGTGACATATAAGTTGTGTCGTACTTTACCCAGTTTTAGCAACGTTAGTGGTAACAGTTTATTACTCAATACTCTCTATATAAGGTTACAAATAAAACACTGTTATTCTAAAAATCTGTAAATTTTAATACTCTTGTACGGTTTTGTTCTCTCTCTCTCTCTCAAATCTCGAAAACTGAGGTTAAGCAATATGAAACTTTGTGAAAGTGTTTTACAGGAGAGTACTACATGTAAAAAATATTCGTTATATATATTATAATCCGTTGCGTGGTTTAGAAGTTAGCATTATGATTTATTTACACAATGCACAATATAAATAAAAAGTATTTACAAATTCGCATAAAAAAGTAGTCCACAAATAAATAAAAATAAAGCGTCCACGCGTACGATTACGTAGGGTCCTCTGCGGCGAGCGAGCTAGTCTGTGAACGCACACTAATACACAATCTAAGTAAATATTTGCACTAACACGTGCGAATGCGCTTAGTCGGACGAAAGTGCGGCGGAGCAGCGAGCGACACAGCCTTCCCGTGCCAATGCTAATGCGCTACTGGCTTCGCCCCTTTTTTTTTTTTTTTTTTTAAGTGACGTCTCGCAGTTTACAATCCAAATGATTGGTTACTGCTTAACCGGGCTATCCTGTGGAGACTAAACTAAGCCTCCAGCCAGGCACAAAGTTCTAAACCTAAGCGACTACGCTGAGGGCTACCCCAGGTGGGGTCGAACCTCGGCTCAGGGCGTCGCTGGAAGGGACAGCAAGGGGACAAGCTGGATCTTGATTATTATTGCTAATATTGATTCTACCATCAGTTCGTAAGGTACCTACTGTGGAGAAGAACTGACAAGAAACTCCACTATCACTATTTTGATTTTGTTCAGCAATTCGCGGGCTGCATTGAACTACATCGGGGCCAGTATTACGGGGATTTCGCGACGGTCCTCGGCGGCGAGGATGGAACGATTTTGTATGATACGTTTTTATTGTACTAGTTTCCCTACGACTCTCTTGGAGTAGGGTAGTGGCGTCATCGGGAGTGGTGAGAGTGTGCCTTGGTCGGCGAACTCTAGAAATTTTTGAGGGTTCGTAGCGGGTGGCCTCTTTTATAAGGGGGTTTTTATGTTTAACAGCAGTTTCGAAGAATCGCTTGGTAAGGCGTTTCGTGAACTGCTGTATCGTGGGCATTTTCATGTCCACGTGGAGTTCTTGATTACGGACAAACCAGGGAGCACCCGTGATTTTCCGGAGAAATCGGTTTTGAATTACCTGTAGCCTGTGAATGTGGTGGGGTTTGGCATGTGCGAAGACAGCGCAGGCATAGGTCATGATGGGACGGATGACCGCTGTGAATGTGCGCAGTTTGCACCTAAGTGACAATGGCTTCGCCCCCGTAAAGAGCCAGAATATATACATTGGACCTTACTTTGCAAGACTTTCTTTGCAAAATATTGATTGATTTAAATAAGCAAAGTACCATCTAAAGAAACTCTAAATACCAATCTGTCTATCTAAAAATATTTTTAAACATACAAGTTGTTTTGGAGGAGTTTCAAAAAGTTGCCAAAAAATATCGTGTTGTTAATTATTTTTTTAAAGCAATACTATAAGTTACACGAAAAAACCTTGTGTTCCAAATAATGTACATGAATCGATAATAAATATATATTTTTTTCAGACCTTTTAACCTAGCCGTTACTAAGGAGTATGCTTTAGAAAGTAACCGTTTTACGGCACTAAAGCGCATGTAGGCCCTTAAGCTATCTTTTATGAAGTATAGTACAGCTTGGCAAAAAAGAGTCTGACGCGGTGACAGTTGGAACTAAAAATAAAACGAACTAGTTAACTAAAATAACCTACCTATTACTTGCCTATTATTACCTATTAGTACTAAGAGTAGTTAGAGTAACTAAAAATTAATAACAAGTATCAAAAACTGTTGAGACATAGTATTTTGGGGTATACAGGTGAGATAGTGGCGACCTCATTTATTCCACACTCTTTTTTGCCAAGCTGTAATTACACGGTTAATCTTAGGATTTACCTCAGAGTGGAGACAGGTAAATGTTAAAAAAAATTAATGTCTATGACTCAACGAAATGATTTACCAATCTCCGAAGTAAAGGAAATGAACCATTATCATAGAACATTTCGGACTTTTACCAGTGAGAATTGGTAAGTAAATCTTAGGTTCTACCGGTAAATTATAGGTTTTAACCGTAGTTCGGGTTTTTATAGTAACTTATACAAATAAAAACAACCTCCGATCCTGCACAAATCAATAAATCAAATCCATTAAGGTATTTATATTGTAAACGGATTTGATTTGCTGACAAACTTTGTCGTTTTATTCTTACGTTAAGGATACAATCATCATATTTAACGCTAGATGACATACTATATGAAAGATGACTTAAAACTTGCTTTGTTTGCAAAAATATCATGCCTGCTATATATATTATGTGTACCTATGTTAAAAAATTGAGCTACTACTTTTATTTTATTTGTCACAGTTATATCTGAGTACGTACCTTAATTTTTTTGTTGCCATTTGCCAATTTTAGTTGTCAAAAAATGCAACCTATTTAAATTAATAGTGTTTATTATTTATCAGCTAAAGCAGTGGTAAAGTGAAGCACATCACTACATTTTTTTGCAGGTATGAGGTAATTATTTACAAAAATATCTTTTTCTGAAATAACTCTACGTGACCCGTACCTACCATATGAAATACCATACGATACCATACGAAATGTGCGCTCAATATCACAAAATGTGTCATCTCCGTTCTCCTGCCCTTAACCCATTTTATTTATGTAAGGCAACATTACTTTTAAAAGTTATCAAATTGTCAATAAAACATTATTTGAAAAGTATATCTACTTTAACAATTCAGGGAAATCAAATTTGTACCAATTTTACCTTTTATTTCTAGTAAGTACATAATATATTTAAACTTCACTAAAGTTGAAACCGACCCATAACTTTTTCATTTTATGACAAGTGCAACAAGTGACATTCAATCTTTAGGTGGCAATTCATTTCCCTGACTGTACATACATATAACAAAAGTGTAAACCACGTCTGAAGTAATTTGTATTTACGAAGCCTACCTTCAGCAATCGGCATGTGCCTGGCTTTTTTCTATACAGAAATTTACATATTTTTTTAAAATAGAAATCCGTAACAATTACGGAAACGTGTTATTATTACGCTACTACTACCTAGGTCTAGACACTACCATCAGTTATTAGATTTGTCTGCTTAATTAATATATCTTAGATGATTTCAAATATCCAGCTTGAAACATCGAAATCGGACCAGCCGTTTCGACGCACACAAGTTAACACTACAGATGATTGTAGACAGACCTCAATGGCCCTTTGTACTCTAATAAGTAGTTCGTTGAAAGGCCTCCCACATGGTGGACCGATGATTGTCGTAGAATCTTCTAAAGATGGGTCGTGGTGATGTTTAGAGGAGGCCTATGTCCAGCAGTGGACATCGTTCGCCTGAAATCATGATGACTCCCAAATCTACGTGGAATCTGCATCAAAGATTCTCCCTGAAGTTTGGTGAACAGTTAGGAAGAGGCCGCGGCAGGTTCAGAGGTGCTCGCGACCGGGGCGGGAGCGACGGCGACAGCGGACTTCTTATGCAGGACAATAAGAAGTCCGCTATCAACGCAAAGGCGCACACAACTGATATGTAAACAGACTTACATGACCCTTACTGCTAAAATATCTCGCCAAGACCTAAATCTAAATATAAACTGTGTTAATGATCCTCCTTGTAGTTCGGTGTAGAATTAGGAAGCGACCGCGGCAGGTTCAGAGGTGCTCGCGACCGGGGCGACAGCGGGCTTCTTATTGTCCTGCAGGTAGTGGTAGTTGACGAAGCGCGTGCCCTGCGTGACCTGCGCGCACGTGTTGGTGACGTGGCACGCGAACAGCAGCATGTTGCGCGGCTGCACGCGCCACGCGAAACGCATGAACATCAGCGAGTACAGCGACAGGGCTGGAACAACGGCAGAGAGTTCCTAGTGGCTCGAAGGCTGACATATATATCGACGCTTGACAGGCAAAATTTACCAAGCGACATTTTGGGCAATATTGAGTTACTTTCTTGATTGAGTACTTCTCTCTACTTATCTCTACTAGTTCCGTATGGTGTCGGACGTAAAGAAATTCACCATCCCATATCATTCCGTGGGTGTCGTAAGAGGCGAATAAGGGACATACCAGAGAATGGGCAACAGCATTCTCTGCGCACTTAATAACAAACTGTGATCGCCAACCCTGCAAAGCGTGCCGAATACTTGCAAACCCCTCCAAACCGATGAATAGCGCAACAAAGAAATGTCTCCTACTGCCCGGCAGCCCGGCAATACGTCTACCCTCGACTACGGTAGCGGTCGAGGTTACGGTGTGGCAACATTTAGCACCCGTACCTTTCGGATCGACGAGAAGATTATCGAATTGAAGGAATAATCGACCGGGTTACTATGGAGTATCATAGGGTTATCTGAAGTCCGAAGAGAGGGGGAGGACACGATAATTCTCTTAGAGGGTGACCGGGCAAACGAAAAGATAATGAGCTGCGATTGGGGCAATTGGGTTTTGGACAACGGAATCACCGGGGTCACCTACTGGCCTGTTTTATGGAGAAGGAGGGCCTCTTTCTGATGAACTCTTTCTTCAGAAAGCGTGAGCACAGAAATTGGACCTGTTAGAGCCCCGATGGTGCAACGAAAAATGAGATAGACTTCATCATGTCGACAAAGAAGCACATATTGAATGATGTTTATGTGATCAACGCGATGAAAAGCGGAAGTAATCACCGTATGGTAAGAGGCACATTGAACTTAAATATTAAGCTGGAAAGATCTCGACTTGAAGTCTACGCTCCGTTCAGCACAGATCCAAATCCAAAACCCTAAGAGCTTTCAGCTCGAACTCCAGAATCGTTTCGAGTGCATAGGTAGCTCCGTGGACGATTACAACGATGGGTTCTTGGAAACTGTCCATACTGTCGGGTCTATGGTTTTTCAAGACCTGTCGTGCAAATAGGAACGTGAAACTATTCGATCCTACTCACAAGCTCATAAGGAGAGGCGTGAAATGATCCTGCAGTCTTCAGACGATACGTGGAACAACTGGCAGCTCAATAGACGGATCTCTTAAGTCCTTGAAAAGCGACCTCCGCAGCTTTAATACCGAGCAAATTAAAGATGCGCGATTGAGCGGAATAAGGGCTTCAATCCAAGGTGTTTGCAAGAGATCTGGCTATTGTGCAGAGACAGCTCACGAAATTGAAGACCGGCGATGGCAGGATCGTATCCGCCAAACCGGAGCTTCTTTGGGAGATCGGTAGTTGTACACGTCAATCAGTAAACCTGTTGCAAATCTAGCAAACGACCCAAGAGCTAGATTGACCCGACACTATACCGAAGACATCCCTCTATGAGATTAAAATGGCTCTGAAACAACTTAAGAACAACAAGGCGTTAGGTGATGACGGAATTACGGCCGAAATCCTGAAGGTGGGTCCAGTTAGGTAGGTTCTACTTCGAGAAATAGGTCAACCGTCGAATCCGATTCGGTTGGGCAGCGTCCGGGAAGTTGCGCGGTATCTTCTCGTCCAACTTACCATAGTGTCTCAAGACGAAAGTCTATGGACCAATGGATGTTGCCAGTGACAGAGACGTGGTCGCTCACAATGGGCCTCATCAGAAGGCTTAAAGTCACACAACGGGCAATGGAGAGAGCTATGCTCGGCTTTTCTTTGCGTGATCGAATCAGAAATGTAGACATTCACAATAGAACCAAGGTTACCGACATAGCCCGAAGAATTGCCAAACTGAAGTGGCAGTGGGCAAAGCACATTGCTCGCGGAACGGATGGCCGTTGGGACAGAAATGTTCAGGAGTGGCGACCGCGTACCGTTGCGTTGGAAGGCCCTCCCTCCAGGTCGTCTGATAACCTGGTGAGTGGCGGGAGTTATCTGGATGCGATACGCACAGGACCGGTTAGTGTGGCGATGCTTGGGGGAGGCCTATGTCCATCAGTGGATGTCTTTTGGCTGAAATAATGAGTACTTCTCTGGACCTACTAGAGTTTAAAAGGTTTGGAACCGGTTTTAAAAAAACCGGTTATTACATTTTATCGTTATTACACGTTCACGTTAAAAGAGCGTTATTGAACACCCTAATTAACCGGTTTAGGCGGGGTGAGCGCATCTCATGCAAATGTTTGTGTGGGAAACACAAACATTTTGCACGTTGATTGCACAAATATAATTATTTGTGTAAATTTATACGACGTACGACTGTTTCCAATGTGTGTTTGTTAACGACTGAATCTTTTTTTTACTTCAGCAAGGTTGCGCATTGAAGGTAGGCGACAAAAACCGTTCATAACCAGTTAATGCCAGAAAAACAAACATTTGTTGCCTAAAACCGCTTAAATGTGATTAAATGTAGAACAAAACCAAAACAAAAATTTCCTGTACTCAGGCTTTAACCGGTTCGATGTTTTTTCCAGGCCTTGATCGCCCAAAATGTCGGTAAATGTCTTTCAAGCGTCGATATCAGTTTAAGACAAGTGGATTGGTAAGATCAAAAAAATCAAAGAAAAAATCATGGATTGGTAAAATCAAAGAAATCAAATGTCTTTCACACAAATGTGTACAATCTCGGTAGCAATAGGTTCGTCACTTTTAGGTTTATTTTTAACCCCCGACGGAAAAGGGGTGTTATAAGTTTGACGTGTATTGCTGTGTATCTGTGTGTCTGTCTGTGGCATCACAGCTACTTAACGGATGAACTGATTTTGATTTGATTATTTTTGTTTAAAAGGTGACTTTGTCGAGAGTATTCTTAGCTATGTTTGATTAAAATCGGTTCAGCCGTTCAAAAGTTATCCGCATTTTACTCTTTGAAACTGGGTTTTTTCGCAAGTGTCATAATTACGTGTTTCGATAGATTGACAATTGAAGCGGATCAACTACTAGATAATTATATTATGTAGTGTGAAATAAAAATGTCGGAGGTTATTTCAATTTTTAAATTTTACTTGTTTGCATTATGTATGATAGATCCCTATTGTCTATTACAGTATGGTATTATCATGTCTTACATTGACCTTTATTTTCAAGACACGAAATAAATAAGTATATTTATATGCATTTTCTGCTCATTTCGTAGCTTCAATCTGTCTTGACTTGATAAAATAATAAAGAATATTTTTTATTATTTTATATCGCCACTCCATTGTTCCATGTAAATTGTATTGTTATGTGAATTATTGATATTAATAAACATTTATATGTATATAGATATATATGTTTTTATGTCTTTGAATTGTTTTAATTACCTATAAATAAATAAAATAAAGACCTTGAAAACTAACAAAGGTATAATAAAGAACTATACTAAATCAAATCTAACTCAGGGCAAGGCTCTTTTGCAATCAATCATGACTTGACAACTATAAAAGTTTATACCTACTTATTTTATTTGAAGATTATAATTATTAATTTTTTAAAGTTTATTTTTATTTTGTTTTCTTTTTTTAAATTTTAAGCTAAGACATTCTTCATGGTTCTACAAGGTCATAAAAATAACTGAACAAGTAGAATATTTTGCTATATTAATAAATATTATGTTATTGTAAATGGTTATCAGAGAAGAAGAGATAATAGTTTATGGGAATATGGTTCATCACTATGAATATACTTTATCTATTTGATTACCTAACAGAGTAGATAAGTAATGCTATGGACACAGCAATATTAAAGTCTTAGTGAACACATAGTTTTAATACAAATTGAAACATAAACTTACAACAAGATTATGATGAATGACAAATAATAGTAATTTATTTTTCTTTTTTATACTTATAAAAAATATGATAGTATACTTACTAAATAACAAAACATTTAGTATTAAAAATATATAAAACCGGTATAAAGGCCAGATAATTCTCTTGAAATATTAAAATATGTTAAACATTGAGGACTGTCCCAGAGATTGCTTCAGAATTCAGAAAAAAAAAAAACTTACCAACTGTCATTTTGCCACTTATGAAACTTGGATCTTTTTGTATATCTGCAAGAGCTGCTAGAGGAATTCCCCAGTTGGCGACAGGACCCCAGAAATGGGTGCTGGAAAATTTGTTTGAGCATTAGTTTGTTTCAAAAAAATAAAGTCAAGAGTGTCAACATATAATAGTACTCTACCTCATTAAATACTGCCTAAACTCTTTGCTTTTCAGCTGCTTAAATAAATTTCCAACAAATTTACTCATTGTGACTGAAATGGAAAAAAATAATAATTAGGATATCCTCATTTATTCAATGTTACTATGATATGAAACTGTAAAATGGATCAATATATTTTATATGTGACCTTGGATTACTAGGTATCTTATTTATTAAGTTATTATTATGTAATTTGTAAAAAGGCCAGGATGACCAAGGTTTTTAGTATTAGCCTTGTAGCAGTTATTTTTCAATTTTTTATTTATTTTATTTTCAGCCCATTCTGTCCCACTGCAGGGCAAAAAGGCATCTCTTACCTCCTTCCATACAATTTTAACATATTATAGTTTAAATGTAATTCTGGTTCTTAAATAATTTTGAAGTACTTGTGGATTAATAATACACAGTACTGCTACAATGAATCCCTATCTCTGGCTAAAGCCCCATGTATGGTGGTTTAATTATGTACTATTTACTTCAATTTCGCGCGTTGTTCTACAGGTATTTAAATTAATTTTAATTTCATGTCAAGGTTATAGGAATATGATACATGTAATGAAGTAAATTACACCAAACAACACATGTAATGAATTAAACACTTACCTGTTTTTTTATTTTAGCCAAACGTTATTTGTTAATATATTTTCTATAGGAATATATTGATAAGTTCCCGTATCGTATCTATTTTAAATAACTTGCCCTTCTCGACTTCTTGCCAATGTCAATGTCTTGTCAAACTGATACTAAACTCGCTGATAAGCTACAGTGCGCTCAGCATCACTTGACAGTTCGTTCGTATTGGTCGCTTTTCGTTTCTTACGCGGTTTGAGCAAATTCTTGGAAAGGTTGGACATTACTTTTGACTGACGCGGTAACCAAGAACTGTTGGAAACCAAACCTACAAAAAATACAATTTATTTATTTTATGAAAGTACACGATGTCTCTAGTGTCACACTATGTGGTCATTTGCATTTCCAAACGAATACATATATCTCAGCGCGGCGGCAATTTTGAAATGTACCTAACGTCATGAGCCTTGTCAAACCAAACAAACATGATATATTTTACTACCGAAAACACAGTTTCAAATCAGAACGATGTAAAACATTATTTAATTGAAAATGTAATAGAAAAATTCCTAAAAAAATGGCAAAACCCTTTAAAATACGTGTAAAATGAACATGAAACATGTAAAATATGAGAAAACAGAAAATGTGTGTTCCGGGCGCAGCATGGGAATACTCCGCATGCTCATCATTTTGTATATTATCATATTTATCGGAGCTTACTTTGGACTAATCGCAGTACTGGTTTATATTAGAAACGTTGTTATACTCGCCAGCAAGTAAGTAGAATAGCAATACTGTTTCTAACTGATAGGTGCCGTCGTCGGCACCCTAGAAGTGGTAAAGTTTTGGGCCAAACAAATATGAACGATTGTCGGTCTGTCGTGCCTAAAAAACGAAGAATAAGAAGAACTGATAGGTATACTCATATGGTTACAGTCAATGCTACTTCACCAATAAGATCCCATCCAATCCAATTTTACTTAAAACATCATTACATAAAAGTTTCAAGCCCAGAAACCTCACAGCTGAGGTAATATGCTCTCAAAAATGCGTTTTTAGACATCCCCTATTTGCTTCCATTTCCAAAACAGTTTTTATTTTCCAAAATATATTTCACTTATTTATTTTACAGCTTACCTGAAGAACCTTATACAAATGAAAACGCAAGAATACTTTAAAGAAGTTTTAATACAAATTACAAAAAGGCACTATTTGTTGGACGGTATTTTAACATTGATATACAGTTCAAATATTATAAAAATGGAATGTGGAAAGTAAAAAAAGCACTGCAACTACCATCATTCCTTCTAAAAATAAAAACATTCATAATTTTAAAAAAAATTGTAAGAATGAGGGTAGTGTGTTCGTCACATATTAATAATAACATACATTTATAATATTACAAATTAAATTGTATAATATTGTTTTACTGCAATCCTCAAGGATAAGTTTTTTTCAATTACAATAATGTTGGTGTTGAAAATAAAAACGATCTATATAAAATAATTAGGCCATGATAAACTAGTTATACAAAAAATAAATATACTATATTTGTTTGATAATGATAATATATCTCTGAATATAATTGACATGTACAATGTTTTGGTAATAAAGTATAAATTAAAATACCTAGTATATTTAACTTCTTTTTTGATGTGTAATACTTTTCGTACATTATTCACGATTATACATAAGTATAAAACACGTACAATACGCAAAAGTACATAAGGAAATTTACATGCTTCGATTTATATAAAAAGGGCACTGCATATGACTGCATAGTAATCAGTAGTCTACAGTTCTAATTTTTAAATGTTAAAAATAAAATTTATTCAGAAACATAAGTTAGATGGTTTGCTTCGCCTAAAGATTCGGGACATTCCCGTATTTTAAAGACCAGACGCATTCTTATCTCATTCTCAATATGTCAAAAATACCTATAATTTTCCTGCATTTTTATGCTGGTTTTACACCTGGCATATTTGGTCAAATATTTGCAAAATTTGGCCAATGCAAAACATTCCTTACTGATGTTGGAATAAAATTCATTTTGTAATGGAGATTTGGAGCAAATATTTGAACAAATACGCCAAGTATAGTACTAGCATTAAGTTTATGACATAGTTTGTCACTGAGGTGAGACTGCAACCAGATTTTGAACGTTTTTCGCTTACTGTTTACATTTTCTATGTCACTAAGCTACTAGATATCCTTTTGGTATCAAAACTTACTGTGCACAAATTTTTAACAAACATCAATACACAATGTAAAAGGTTTAGCAGTAACCTTAACCCTAACCAAGTTGCTGCCATAGTTTTTGAGCAAAAGGGAAATATTATGGACTTCAATCTTTGTTTAAATAGGTAGCTCCTTTTACAAACAAAATTTAAACCCTCAAAGCCATATAAAAGTAGTTTATTGTTTCCATTAGTCTTTCGGTACCCTCAATAGGCTTTAGCTTTAGCTGCCGGTAACATTTGTAGCCTGAATGTGTAGAAAGACTCTGTCAGTGAACAAAATTGCTGTGCAAAACAAATTTCCTACCATACTTCATAAACATACAATAATAAAACTTAAGACTATTCATATACTACTTATAATTAACTAATGTTTATCTAAAAATTGGTATATTGTAATTAGATACCGTTATACGAAAACTCTCAGTCTAAAATGGACGGCTTTTTTTTCATTATGTACTAACATAAAAAGTACTTGTTATAAAATTAAGTGAAAATATAAGTGCAATAATGTCATAACAAATAATAATAATATTATCATAGCTATTAAAAATTAAAAAAAGATGTAGGAAGTAATCCTGAGAATGCATAGATACTATCTAAATTGCAAAAAAGATTAGTAAATGCATAGAGGTTCTATACAATAAGAATACTAAAAAGTAAATATAATTGTTTAGGTACATAATAGCTACCTACCAAATAAAAAAACCTCCTGGGGCCTTATTTTGACGGACCAAAACTATCATGGTTCCACTGTGAGAGAGGGATGGAGCAAGGGAGCAGTGGTGGCCCAGAGATAACGGCCGCGACTTACAAGTTGTAGGTCGCGTCCGAACCCAGACAGGTGCTTTACTTTGTGTAAATTATTTCATCACCACTGCTCTCAAAACGGTGAAGAAAAACATCGTGAGGAAACTGGCATTTCTTAGAACCAACCCGCTCTGGGCCCGCGTAGTGGATTACGGCCCATTGCCTCTCACAGAGAGGAGGCTGGCACGCACAAATGGGAATCCAAGTGCGGAAAAGGTGGTCCATCTATCCTATCCTGAGAAATGGAGCTATCCAGGACGAAGGGCACTATCTCGTCTTCACAGTGGACTCACGATGGCATTGACTCCTTACAGTACGGCCCCTTTTAATCATAACTAGTGATGAGATACCTAAACCAGCTAGGTAAGTCATAACATACGGAAGCTTTAATTCCATTGTTCCAAAGCTAGATAGAGATGGAGCCATACAGAATAAATAGCGCCATCTCTTTTTCCCTATTAAGACATTTTTTAATTGCGTATAAATTCAAGTTAGTTTTAAAATCTAGGCGATTCTCATTCGTATTTTGAAGCTAGAGAGATTTCTTCCTCTTTTGTAATGCATTAGAAATATCTACCATGTATATTTTTTATTTTATTGCTTATTACAGTCTGACAATATTTTAAACACACATATAAAAATGTAAAAGAAATCTATTAAAAAAAAAACAGATCTATATGGTTCAGTACACATTAAAACTCTAAATATTCTGTGCGCTTGACTTGAAAACTATTGATATGTTCTATAGTACGTTTTTGTCGTATTTAATATCTTTCAAATTACCAAAATAGGCGGCCTTATCGCTTGCTTGCGTGGTACAAGCGAACCATAAGGCCCCCTAATTTGGTCATCTCTTAATATTGATATCGAAGATATGTGCATAAACACAATGGGACGGAACCAGTTAGTGCTATTCGGTTAAATAATTCATTGGGAAAACTTAAGTGAAGTAAAAAAATCAAGGTAGAATGACAGATAATGCAAGCTCACACCGCCTTTTCCATTCTATATTTTTTATGTCAAGCAAAGCCGATGTCGTCTATTCTGCCAATTTTAAAAGAGCAAGTATGTTTTAAAAGTAATTAAAGTGAAGGAACAGTAGGCACAAACAAAGTAAATTCTTTGATTGGTCTGTACCTTGTTGGGTTAGTACGGGACTAAAACTCACTCCACTTAAGTGTTCACGGTATGATTTTTAATAGACCAGCAGTTTACCTCAGCTTAAAAACTAGGAACAGAACGCTTAATAACACAACGACACTGCTCTGTATCGCTGCTGCGCCTGCTAACCTGCACTTGAACATGTCAATCCTCGTCTCTTTATCAGCGATAATGTTCTGGAACTCCGCTTCAACGATCTGACCATCGTAGTACGTTATGGGATCTTCGAATGGATACTCGAAACCTTGGAGGCATTCGCATTTGTAGCCGCCGGCTTCGAAACCACGGCCGAGGATTGGGACACACTGGAATAGGTTATAGTAGTGTTAAATTCAGTATCTTTTCATTCACATAACTCGGTAAAATGCTAATGCTATGAATTAAAAGTCTCTGTATCTGGAGGATGGACACAGTCGATAATAAGTACTTCTCGGTCCAAATTACCGTGCACTTGGAGCTGTCACATGACTCTGACGTTCGACTCTCGTTATTGGCGCACGAGCCTCGGGCGGGTACCAGGGAGAGGGCAAGCTTGACGTGCGATGTGCACAGTTATTTTGGCCTTATTTTGGTGTCAGTTAAGATTATTTCTTTTGGATTGTAGAAAAGGGTGACTTTACGTAGGCCAAAGCTTCCATCAATTTTTACCCCGACTGCGGGAGGGTAACATTTTTCTTTTATAGAATGAAAATCCGAGCATATATTATTATCATGAGAATAAGGATGTTTCCTGGGTAGAAAAATGTTAATTCTATAATAACGGACTAACCGTCAGTGAGATTGTCAAATAATATTGAACACGTATTTTTTGCTTTACCAAATCAATAAAACCTTACAAAGTTAAAGCGCATCAAAGTTTAGGAGTGGGGGCTTGAGACGTCACTAAGGCAGTATAAAGTGAGTACTAGCGGCGTGACGTCACACGATATTTCAACACATATTGTCGTCACTTTATGTTTACGTGTCAAAAGAAAAAATACGTGTCCAATATTTTTTATTAATCTACCTGACGGACAAAAAATAAGTTTTCGGTAAACTACCCTATTCGTAGGATAGCATCCTACTTAAAAATATTATAAATGCGAAAGTTTGTGAGGATGGATGTATGTATGTTTGTTACTCTTTCACGCAAAAACTATTAAACGGATTTGGATGAAACTTTACAGTAATATAGGTTATAAGTACATCAGAATAACACAGGCTACAATTTATAACGATTTTTTGTAATTTGGTAATAATATAACAATAAATATCAAGTAAGTCTGCAAATATTCTGCCCTCTTAGAGCTAACTTCGCGTGCGCTGCCTAAACCGTTGGAGATACACAAATATAATGTACCGTAGGATTGTTTGTCTTAAATAGTTCTAAATAAAAGTCCACGACAACATATATCTACTTTTTATGTGGAAGCCACTATGACCAAAATCACATCACACATCACATCACATCATCAGCCTATTAATGTTCCCACTGCTGGGACACAGGCCTCCTCTCTGTGAGAGGGAATGGGCCGTTATCCACCACGCGGGCCCAGTGCGGTTTGGTGGATGTCACATGTCTTCGAATTTTTGGTTCTAGGACATGCCGGTTTCCTCACGATGTTTTCCTTCACCGTTTTGAGAGCAGTGGTGATGAAATAATTTACACAAAGTAAAGCGCCTGCCTGGGCTCGAACCCGCGACCTACAACTTGTAAGTCACGGCCGATACCACTGGGCCACCACTGCTCTCTCTCTCTATGACCAAAATAGTGAACCTTAAATACAAATAAATTGGATACTTTTTTATAATGCACATTTTAGAATATTTATCAAACTTTTATCAAAATCGACACATTTATCGCTATAAATATTTAATATAGATAAACTTTGTCTTTTACACTAAGTAATTTGAACGCATAGTTAAAAAGTTATCACGATAAGATTGACTTGAATGGAGCTCGAGCGACATAAATACGCGCGGCGGGTAAAGCGGGGGAGCGGGGGGAGTGGCGATGTGATCCAAGCAATGACGCGTCATGGCTAAGTGCGCGATCCGAACGCAGGCAGACGTAGTATAGTCATCGGCACTTAACTTGGCAAGAGTCGTTAGATGCGCAGAAGTCGTTTTTTAGGTCTCCTTGGTAGTGCGCGCGGGCCGCGGGGTTCAAGGTCGCGCCGATCCGAGCGCGCGATTGGTGGCTCAGTCGACCCTTGTCTCCCGCACCGCGTCCTCTTTCCGTTCGCTCCCGATTACACTTGCGTGCACGAAAGTTGTACCCTTTGTTTTTGTTGAGGTTTTGTTAAGTTTTTGTAAGGAGTAGTTGTAATTGTTTTAAATTTAGTTTTTGTTACGAGTTTTACTGATTTAATAAAAAAAACAATATTAAAAATTAATGTTAATATCTTTTTCGAATATTTTTTTATACTTTTAATTGTGTATATTTTATTTATAACACCTAATAAACTTCACGAATTCCTCTCCTATATTTAACTTTCTTCTAGACATACATGATTAAAAATAAATCATGGTAAAAATTACAAGAAATAAAAGTGACCACATTTTTGTGGCAATAAGTGTACGATGCGCGAACTTACCCCCACTACACCAAAACCTTGCCAAGTTACGTGCCGATGACTATAGGAGCATATTTATCTATGGGCAGACGCGTCCTGCCCCGCCCGGGAGCGGCAATTGCTGCTGATATAAAATATGTACTGATATTCAGCCTATATAATTTGTAATATATGTTAAACCAATACCTACTTTACTCTACGGGACCTGACAAATACCATAATTTAAAAAAATAGTTAAAATTGATTGTCAAGGAAGAATTGAGTATAAACGTGCATGCACCCTTTTTTTAATGTCGGTTAATTAAATAGTACTTACGTATGAAGAACTCGTGTCGCATTTGTCGGTGCCCTTGAAAGCATTCGGCACGTAATACTTGTCAGGGCACTGGTTGATGTCCAAGGACATCAGAGCCATCGTCACTGCTACCACTCCTCTGAAAACGTAAAAAAAACATAATTTTAAGTCTAATACCCTAACACCTTCCAGTAGCCAGTAGGCAGTCATCCCTATTTTGAATCATCAATCATCACCGTCTGCCTGCTGAATTGCGAAACTTAAGTGGCATTGCTCGCAGAACGGATGGCCGATGTGGACGAAAATTTCTGATTAAAGGAAGATGATGCGTTGGAAGGCCTCCCATCAGGTCGACAGAAGATCTGGTGAGGGTGGCGGGAGTCCTCTGAATGCGAGATGCACGGAACCGGTCAATGTGGCAACGCTTGCGGGAGGTTTATGTCCAGCAGTGGACGTCTTTCGACTGAAATGATGATGACCATATGCCTAGCCCTTTATCAATCATGTTGAGGTTGATGTCGGCTCGTTATTGAGCTATTGCTTATCTGACCTGCACAACCCAGTAACTGGATATAACTATCTTATCATGCATCGGTGTATTAATTTAGAATCCACATGAAGAGAAATGAAAGAGAGAAAATTCAATTTTTTTTTGTTCTTGCATACATTACGGAGTTTATACCTTTTATCCCCTGATGTACCCGAGTCTGTTCGTCCTGGGCAGGGGACAGTGTCGGAAGATATATTTGGGCAAAACCTGTGAGATTTTTTCAAAGGGCTCAAATCATTATTTAAAGAGGCCTGAAGCTATAGAATTTGTCATGGTCAATTTAATTTATTGATATAGGTAATATTAATACTTATTATTTTATTGTGTGCAATTTTGCTGCTAGGTTACTTTATTTTTATGGAATTTTATGTGTTTGTGACTAGTAGAATTGTTGAATTTATTGGATCAAACAGTTTTTTTTTTTTAAAAACATTGCCCCACACTAGGAATTTCTTCCTGTATCGTGGGTGCGTTTACAAACATATAAACTCACATACACAAACACCCAGAGCCATAACAATTATCTGTAGGTCATACAAATTTTTGTTCCGTGCGGGAATCGAACCCGCGACACGCAGCGCAGCAGTCAATTGCTCAACCACTGCGCCAACCGTGCGCCCAAAAAACTGATCGGATGTAATAATGATTGGTGATTATAAATAAATAATCATCACTGCTTAGACTATTGTGATAAAATCGATATTGGCATTTATTCTCTGGGTTGAAACTGTGTGTAAACACAAAAGTGGGCTTTTCCATGAGAATATTTTTTCACATGGAAAAGCCCACTTTTGTGTTTCTCCATTAGAAATGGAACTGAGAATCGAACTCAAAACGCTAAGCTTAACATAATTCACGCTCACAGTCGATTTAATCAGCACCCTAATTGCGTAACACATTTTCTCTCACACTCTCTATCATAATCAAATCTTCAAAAAGATGTTGAGGGATGTTCCCAATTTAATCCGTCATATTATTATATTTAAAATATTCGACGACTCGACAACGTTAACAACGCAATTAATATTGTTAAATTTTCAAAATGATAAGTCTTGCGACTAGCGTAGACAAATGATAATTCTATTTAGTCCGTCAATGAAATTCTCAAATAATATTGATCCCGTATTTTTTGCTTTATCAATTAAATATTAAATTGACAAAGATAAAGCGCATCAAAGTTTAGGAGTGGGGGCTTGTGACGTCACTTTGTCAGTAAAAGTAGCACACCGTGACGTCACACGATATTTCAACGCACTGTATCGTCGTAAATTTTTGTTTACGTGGCAAAAGAAAAAATACGTGTCTAATATTTTTAGGTTATCTAAATGACGAACTAAATAGGTATTTATTGTCAACTACCCTATTACTCCGCGGATTAATAAACTCAAAATCCATCAACTCACTTGAACTCAAGCTTGACTTTAACGCTGTCCCATCCGAAGAAAGGCGCAGCGTAAGTAATGACCCACTGCTTCACATGTCCGTCGCAGTCGTAGTAAGGCCTGGTCCAATGTCCGTGCTTCAGGTTAGCTGCCCGATAGTACGTAGGGAACCTCTCATATTTCTTCAAGTACTTCCCAAGTTCGTCGTCCCTGATCTTCATTTTGAGAAAGAATTGTTCAAGGCTGTCGAAGTTCGTCGACCAACGTTGTTTGAGGAACTGGAACCATGGCTTGTTTGTGTAGGCTTCCTCTGTGAAAAATGGATGAATTATATTACTTCAGGCTAGCGAAAATTCGCATAAATGATGGGAATTAATATCCTTTTTAGGATTCCGTAAGCCCGTGCTACACGGTTGCCGACCGCAACAAAAACCAAGGTCACCTTGGTCGGAAGCGCGTCGGGCGATGCCGGCTACACGGTTTGCGACAAGCTCCCAACCTCAGTATGTTTAGAACGCCGCGCAGAGAGGACGCATTTACGCTCGTACCGTACTTTCATTACAACGACTTCATGGCGCCTTGCCTATCAAAACTTTAAAAAGAATATACTAATAAACTTTAAAAACTAAACGCTAATCTTACTATCTTCTTATTAATATTATAAATGCGAAAGTTTTGATGGATGTATGTATGTTTAAAGTTTGTTTATTGTTGAGCGGATCAGGATGAATTTTGCCTCAGAGATAGATTATAATCTGGAATAGCACGTATGCATCTTTTCATCCCGGTATAATGTTCCCTTGGGATAAGAAAACACTTTTCACGCGGGCGAAGCCGCTGGCAGAAGCTAGTATATTTAATATAGGTACATTTAAAGTAAAAGAATATACTTAAAAAAAAATATCCCATGCATTTTTTTTTATTTTGCGTCTATACATGACTCTGATGTCAAATCCCAAAGACAGGACAAGTCTCTGTATATGTCGATAAGTTCCGTTATAACTTTTCGTTCGCTCTGTTGAGCCATTTTTTGCGCGTGCGTCTGCGCTCGCCGTCTGCAGAAGCGCGACTGTCATACGCGTGTTTGTCAATAAGTGTCTACACGGCATCAAACAAGTCGCCGACCAACTCATTGGCAACGCACGCACGCCGACCAAGGGCGTTGGAAGGCCATGCTAAATTTGGTTGGCAACCACTGTCTACACGGTCGGGAATGGCCGATTCCGACCAAAGTGACCTTGGTTTTTGTCGCGGTCGGCAACCGTGTAGCACAGGCTTTATTCAACAAAACCCTTACCATAGTTTCGCCATTGTATATTGATGTATGCGGACAACAGTTTTCGGATAGAGCAATGTTTATTTATTTAGACTTCATGCACAAAAAGGTACAAAGGCAGACTTAATGCCTTAGGCATTCTCTACCAGTCAACCAAGGGTGGTGAAGAGATAACATTGCAGGTGCATTGTTTAAACAATATAAAAAGAAAGTTGTTATTAACTTACTAAGATAGGTAAAATAAACGTACTTATATATTGAACATAATATATACTTATATAAATATATATATTTATGAAGTAACAGAAAAGAAGAAGGTGAGATGACTCTCCTTAGTTGTGTTGAAAATAAATCCGCAATTTCCGCTTGAATGCAAACCGACTTGTAGCCTGTGATCTCGATAGGAAGCGCGTTCCAGAGCAGAATGGACTGAATATTGAAGGAAGAGTGAACAAAATCAGTAGTATGAGAAGGACAAAGCAAGAGGAGATTATTGGAAGAACGTAGATGCCGAGTATGTGAAGAACATAGATATTGAAATTTAGACATAAGATAGGAAGGAGGGGTGGGAGAATTTAGTAAGACGAAAAGCGTGGTCAAAGCGCGTAAACTTCTTCTCTGGCGAATCGGCAACCATTTTAGCTCAGACCTGTAGTTCGACACATGGTCATACTTTCTGAGGTTAAATATGAATCTAATACAGTTGTTCAAGACCCTATCTAGTTTATCCAGTAAGACCGCGTTCAAGTCAAAGTAGCACACGTCCCCATAGTCGAGCACTGGGAAATTTAAAGTCTGCACAAGCATAGTTTTCGTATTGGCAGGCAAGAACCTCCTCAAACGATACAAGGATCGCAAAGTACCGCTGGCTCTCTGACTGACACTGGACACCTGACTTTGTCTGACTTTGCTTTCTTTGTTAATGAACGTTAGTAATATTACCTATTTATTTTGGTGAATGTAGCTGTTTATACGGAACCTCTGTGCGCGAGTCAGACTCGCACATGGCCGGGTTTATTATGATTATTTTTAAGTAGATAGTCACAAAGTGAATTTTTCTCTAAAACTACCATATGAATTGCCGGATACTAAATTTTTGAGGAATTTATATGGCATGAATTGACCCCTTGAGTGCCCGAAACGTGCATCCATGCGAGACACAATGGCTTTTCTATTAAACCGGTTAAAAAGGTAAAAAAACAACACACAAAATCTTATTACTGAGAATACTGAGCAGCAAAATATTTCAAAACAATTACTTACCAGTCTTATTCAAGCGAGCCAGATCTTCCAGCTTGTACTTCCTCGTGTTCAACTCAGTCTTGTAAGCGAATGGCGCGAAGAAAGTTCTGTTCGTGAATTTGTTGCGGTCCCAATATGTGCCTGGAAATATGGTAGGATGAGTTAACCCGTGTTCATCAAACTGCACCGTTGATAGTGGAGGAGGAGTTCCCTAAGAATTACTCTTGTATCGTAGGTGCGTTTACAATCATTTAAAGTCACACACACAAACAGCCAGATCCAGAACAACTATCTGTAGGCAAAAAAATGTTTTTTTTCAGGATTAATCGGACCCGCAACACACAGAGCAGCAGCCAATCGACCATCAGTGCGGCAACCTTGTCACCGTGAGTAAATCAAAGTAAAAGTCAAAATTTTATTCTTTGTTTCAATTAGGCCATTAAGCGGCACTTTTGAACGTCAAACATATTAATTTATAAGAAATAATAATAATTGATTGTAACGTTCATTCGGAAAAGTAGCTTGTTATGGAGATGAACGGACAAGAAACTCCACAAATCTAATAAAATGGAGCGCAAAAAACGGGACGTGGCCCACTGCGAGTTAATGCGTCAAATTTCCAAATTGCAACTCGCACGTTACGTGAGTGTATTCAAAAGTTTCATTCAGAACACCTGCAGTTATTCTATATTCAAATCAAAATTTTCCAATTTATGATAATTCTACTTGATAAACGTCATTAAAAATATTGAAGTTGTAACGCAAACTGCACTTTAAGTGTGCTTAATAAAGTTACTTTTCCAAAAGCAAATATTTTTTAGTGCAGTGAACTTGAGTCTCACCGGCCGACCATATCTTGGAGTCTCCGAGCACGATGGCGAGAGTCTCTCCTATCATCTGGTCTTCAGTCAGCGGCTTGTCAGCCACGCGGTTACCGCTGAACACTTCACCGGGATCTGACACCTGTGGGTTATTACTTAACATATAAATACATGCAATCGGTCGCTAACTCTTTTATTTTTCATTGCGTATTTTACGCTGTCGACGGATTTTTAAACGTATGAAGTACTGGATCATCGACATACATATAACACATAATCAGCCTATTAATGTTCCCACTGCTGGGACACAGGCCTCCTCTCTGTGAGAGGGCATGGGCCGTAATCCACCACGCTGGCCCAGTGCGGGTTTGTGGATGTCACATGTCTTCGAATTTTTGGGTTATAGGACCTGCCGGTTTCCTCACGATGTTTTCCTTCATCGTTTTGAGAGCAGTGGTGATGAAATAAATTACACAAAGTAAAGCGCCTGCCTGGGCTCGAACCCACGACCTACAACTTGTAAGTCGCGGCCGATACCGCTGGGCCACCACTGCTCACTGATCATCGACATAGCCCGAAGAATTGTCAAAATAATGTGGCAGTGCCAAACAGTGGGGCCGAAAAGTTCTGGAATGGCGACCGTAAATCGGGAGACACAACGTTGGAAGGCAGAAGGAGCCCTAGGATGACCTAGTAAAGGCTGCGGGAATCCAGTGGACGCAACACGCACAGGACCGATCAGTGTGGCGGTTGGGGGAGGCGTATGTCCAGCAGTGGACGTCTTTCGGCTGAAATGATGATGAAGCATCCGATTAGGATCTCCTGTCGGTTGTGATAGAAACTATGATTTAGTATCTTACGATCCAGGACCTATAAAAATCAATATAGCTTAATCTAAATCTTACCTGTAAAAACGCACTGATAAAGTTGGCAAGTCGGACGGCCATTTTCGCTTGATTTTCGAACTGTTCTTCGTGACCGAATGCAATGTCGCCGTTGAGGAATAAATCCGTTGGATTGTACCTGTTACAAAAATAAATAAGAATAAACTAAACACATAAGTACAAGTAAAAATTAAAAATTTCCAACACCCCGGCAATGTTTTTTTATTGAATTCTTTTTAAACTACATAATATATCTAGTAATAGACACGCTTCGATCAACAATCCATCGAACAAGAGCAGTAGCAAACTCGAACATTCAATCATCTCGCCTCAGAAAGATTCGAGTTTCCTTTGACGACAAGTTCCACGGTGGGGTATGCTAAAAGAGTATAGCAGTGGCATATGGCATAAGGCTAGAGGCAGCCCGTCCCGTGGCCCGCTTGTACAGCGCAGCTCAGCACTCACTTGGAACAGTTGTTGGGCTGCACTCCTCTGATGAAGTTGAGCACCTCGTACACGTTGACGCGCTCGGTGTGCAGCGCGGCGGGCCCGCTGGTGGCGTTCACGTACTCGTAGTGGCGGTCCATGTAGATGGCGCGGAGGAAAGGATGCGCCTTCTCCCATTTGACGGGGAGGCGTTGGATCCCTATGAACATTGTCAACTGATTAAGTATATCGTTCTCACAGAAACTGTTCACAGGACTTTTTTGAAAATGGGCCTGCCTATCCAGTGTAGCCAACAATTGGGCAAAATCAAAACGTGAATAAAGATGTAGAAATTCATATAGTTATAAAGAAGATAGGAGTATGGGTTTGTGTCAGTGAACAAAAAAAATGGATGAACTTGACTCCTGCCTAAAAAACTGGCTCATAACATTTAGAGACCTGACGAAATGTCATCATATTTAATAAATGTTAATTCTTTCTTGACTCTAGTATGACTATATTGATAAAGTTACTCACATCCAATCTTCTTGCAGTCAAAGTTGTTGTAGTACTGGTCGGAGGTGGCGCGCTCGATGATCTCGCCGAGGTAGGGGCGGCGCACCAGGCTGGGCAGGCGGTAGCCGGGCGCGCAGCGGCACTGGTAGCCGCCGCGCCGGAAGCCCCAGCCGTGCAGCGGCTCGCACTGACACGGAATAGCACATCTTAACGTATAAGCTAATATTATAAAGAGTGACATTGTGCCGTTTTTTCGTATTCGTTTGAATAAATCTTTCACCATTTGAGGCTTTTAATTATTATGACCCTGGCAAAGTTGGAGCGGGTCAATAATTTTTAATACAAGTCTACACTGTCGACCACATCATCGCTTACGATCAGGTGAGATAGTGGTCAAACGTGAGCCTATCAATATATGCCTTCATCCAGACACAACTTAATTTACTTTGTTGTTCATAGATACATTTTTTGTTCCATTTTTGTGTGTCCGTTTGCCAGGTGGCAAAGGCTTCCTCCAATCTTCTCCATTCCGGCCTTTCTATGGCCACTCTACCTATCAATAGTAAAAAATAAAAAACTGGTCAAGTGCGAGTCGGACTCGCGCAGTGATGGTTCCGTACAAAAAACTACATTCACCAAAATAATTAAATAACATTACTGAAGTTCATAAACTATGAGGGCACCGAACATTGCTCTAATGATAAGATAAACAGCTTTGAGGCACAAAATTCATAAGTTGCGGTCAGTTTACTAACTGAAAATAAGTAAATAATCTTTTTTTTTGATGTAGGTATAACAACTTTAGGGTTTACGGATTTTTTCCTTTACTTGTGCTATAAGCTATAAGACATTGCTTCTTGCCAATTATTCTAGGTCAACGGGAAATACCTAGTAGATTTTGATTCCCTTGCGAACGTAAAATATGCGTCAAATATGTATCTCTTTATTGCGTTGATCTATACGATATTCATTTCAACACGATACCTCCACTCGTTTCCGATATAAAGGGCAAGACCCTTTATGACAGACAGACAACAAAGTGATCTGTCCCTTACAGGATCACTTTGTTGTCTGTCTGTCCTGTTCCATTTTTTCTTTTTGAGAATAGGGAGTTTTTTTTCAAACGCTCACATGTCAAAAGACGTTTTTCAACAAACATGCAAATAAAAATTAGTAAAATTTCATAAACATAGTATTTTGTAAAAAACAATATGTGAGAAATGCGAAATGTTTACTTATCATAGGCTCCCGATTGACTACTATCTCACCTAATAGTAAGTGAACTGATGTGGTTGTTGAAACACGCTAGTCAGTAAGTAACTTATTCACTCTTAGTTTAAAGACCCCAGGTTACAGTCATCAGCAATCACAGACTCCGACAGGAAATTCTACTGTTTAGCTGTATGCACAACAAAAGTATCCCCAAAACATTTTGTACAAGTAAGCATCTTTCATAGAAATTTTAGACCAGTGCTCAAGCTCAGGTTTGTTAAATAACGAATGATGAAGCTCACCTCAGTGGTTTCCTTGCACCTCGCCGTCGATGCGAATCTATTCGGTCGATCGTTTCCTAAGCTCGGCGGACATTGATTTATGTCTATCCTGTCGTAGTCCAACTCCATCACAACAGCTGCAGTGTATCTGAATAACAAAAGTACCCATTAAGTATTTAAAGATTGCATAAATGTGGCTAAGTATTAACATCCACACGGGTCATCAGATTTTCAGGTTTCTGACTGCCCGTAACTGACAAAATCTGCCCATGACAGCCGGAACCAAATATTGAACATGCTCTCCAAGGCACAAAGGCGTCTCGATAATTCTTAGGCCTTGGCAAGAGTCGTTTGACCTTAAAGCAAGTTGCAGACCAAGAGCTAAGCTAAGTTAGTTTAAGCTTAGCTCTTATAACAGTGATAGATCAATCAAATCAATCAATCAAAATCAACTAAACCTTAAAGGTACTTTTGAATAGTCAAACAAAAATAAAAGAGGAGTCTAATTGCACATTCGTAAGCATCAGTAGGTTTCTATGGAGAAGAATGTGCAAGAAACGGACGGATCCATGGACACTCATTTCCATCAGTTTTAATTACAAGTATATATTTGGTTATGTCAATCTTATTGGAAAAATACATATACGTGGGAACCATGTAAAATATTGTAAAATGGATGTGCACATAAAAGCGTCTAGAGTAAAACAAACAATTAAACAATACAAAAAGAACCAAATTAAAAACAGGCCGATAATGGTCTGCAGCCAGAGTAAAGATCGACCCGTGTGGCTGTAGCCATTGAAATGTGTATGTGGCCACAATGAAATGTTGTTACACACTGTATGATAGAAGGTATCAAGTACTTACGTAGGGTACTCAATATGTCTGAACTGCGTATGACGTGGGTAGATATCAGCGACAGGGGAAACAGCAGCCACCAACCACTTGTTGAGTCGACCGCAGTCAAAGTATGGTCGCGTCCAGTTCACTGGCCCAGGATTCTGAAATGGATTTTATTTTAGAACTAGCTGTTGGCACGACTTGGTTCACATGGAACTCTGAAAGATTTTGGAATGAGTGGGTAGGACTTTTTTAAGTCATAAAAAACGTGAACTTGGTGTATAAATAAAATGAACACAGCCAAAATCCATGCTTTAAAAAGCCTCCCTTTTCCTAAAACTTTGCAACACTGGCCAAGGATTTCTGGCATAGTATGCAGGCCACTAAACCATAGTTTAGCCTTCTATCTATGAAATAATTTTCTTGAGCACTTGGTATATGCACTTGATTGCAGAAATTACCTTTTACAATAACATTTAATTAAACAAAAAAAATAAAAGTTTATAATTTTAGTATAAATTTAGATAGATTAGGTATACAATACAAATATTGACTATATTTTTTAAGGATAATGGTAAAAAAAAAAGATCAATAAGTGCCAATTACTGAATTGTCCATCAAATTAATAATGAACAAAGATCCTATTTTCCTTTATCCCCATAAAGCCATTGTAAATTATGAGCATGCCTTATGTGACTAATTTTCATGGACATAAAGATCAATTTACAGTGACTGCAGCAACAGGCTGTTTGTTTGTAAATACAAAATGTTAATAACTAACCTCATCATTGCCAGGTGGTCCATGGAATGTAAAAGTCTCATTAGTATTATTGGCATATCTGATCTCCACTTGGTACGTAGTCTTAGTGTCATGACGCTTAGCTACACTGTCGGGCAACCATTTCTTATACCACTCGTTGATTCTATAGAACTCCGATGTATAATCCTTAGACAAGCTCTCAGGATCAAAGGCACCCAGATCTTCAACATGGAATGTGTTCATCGTGGAAATCTTTTGCAAATGTACAGGGTCATTGAAATCATCTGCCCGGAATGCTCTTGGTGCAAATCGAGGCATAGTTTTATTGAAGAATCCTCTGTATGACGATGTATATGACATGTTCGGAGAAAAATATATCGAACTAGCGTTTATGTAAGGATTTGCTGAAACATCAGCAACCGATGATAGGAAGTAGTACATCATACCAGGGTCATAGGTGTCATTGATAGCCGGCCTGATGAAGCGTGACTGAAGAATATAACTCCAGAAAAACGCCCGGTTCATAGCCATGTTGTGTAAATGCAACATCGCTGTACGATTCGGAAACACTGGGTTTATGTTGATTTCTTTCACATCAGGGTGGTGGGAAACCGAATCCTCTGGCAAATATAGGTCATCCAAATGTGTTATGAAACAGTTATCCCCGGATACCTTGTCAATTTTGCCACGAACTTCGTCAAAAGCATCGCGAATTTGCCATTCATACTGGCCGGCCACACCCCACAATAAAACACAAAGTGATATCGCAAGTAAACTCCAGTTTACTCTCTCCATTGTTAGTTTTCAAACTTATTTAATTAATATACTCAATAATCTTACTGGTTTAATACATAGTGGTTATCTTATAAGTTTAATTAAATTCTAACAACTGCCGCAAAACAGCGAACAAAGTTGCTAATGTTTTGAAAGTGCTTGTTAAAAATGTTGCCAATTAAAACCAACATTTTCGATCAGGCCAGGTGCGCAGTACTCATAACCGGCGTGTGTGTGACTAGATGTATGAATGTGAGTGAAGCAAAAGAAGTATGTAAGGATCGTAGCAGGTGGCGTTCTTTAGTTTCTGCCTACCCCCATGGGAAAAAGGCGTGAGTTTATGTATGTATGTATTTTCGATCAATCATTAATCCTTCCTGTAATAGTAGCACAGTAGGAAGACAAATCTTTTTGAGAGTTCTTCTAGAAATAAATTATAGGTGTCACCAAAAACTTCGAGAAAGGCAATAAAGAAAAACATTAGGCGATATAGTGAGCAAACGCGAGCCAATGGGTAAAAAAAAACATCCCACAAAGTAACTTTGCCAAAAATCTGTGACATAAAATCCTTTTTAAAACCTTGCCAACTTTGACTTGCCAACTACTACGGGTAGCCTAAAAATAGGGTAATTTTGCTTAGTTGGCAACACTTTAGAATTGATCCAAAGACAATCCGTTATTTTTGGATTTGAATTTTGTTAAAGATCTTAGATACAGTACCTATAGATGAAACCCTGGCGTGGCCGCACATGAGACAACAATACAACCCACCATCGCACTGACACTTATTATCTATAAATAACCCAAATTCCTTGTCTCAATTAACACATAATACCATGAAATCACAGAAAATCAAACAAAACCGAGTTTGTTTGTCAAACCTGCCATTATATTAGAGTTTGACAAACAACAGAAACCGGCCATGGTGACTGTAGTGTATGTAGATATCAATAGATCGCGCTACGAGCCGATAACAGTATTGTAAAGCTGCCTCGTGCGCACACGCTGCTCGGTTATAAATACCGGTCAGAGTGGTGGGGCGATCAGTCGTTATCGGACTGTCGGCCTGTGCGGTGGTGCGTTGGCGAGTCAACTATTAATATTGATAAATGTGCATATTTTACAGTGACAAAGACATGAAATAATCTTTTGTCCTTATTACTTACATGGATCTGCCAATTAGCCATCTCGCTCTATCAATCAAGCTCATTTTAAGGCTTAAGGGCTTATTACACTACACGGTATTCAGGGCCCTGAATTCCGTGTCACTAAATCATTCCGAAGCAGTAAGGTCGATATTATGAGAACGCTAACTTCCTAACAGGTATTACTCTACCCTACATTAAAGTTTAGGGCCCTGAATACCGTGTAGTGTAATAAGCCCTTTAATCTATAGTTACTTTATCTAAGTGAAATATAATGTTTTAAAGTAATGCCTTCTTACATAAACAAATGCAATTTTTTATACGCTTTCCATGGGATAAATCGAATCATGAGAATTATTCTGTGAAATCTACGTGTAGACTAAAAGCGAAAATCTTAAAAGTTCAATACCCAAGTCTTTTTATTAAATAATCAGCTGTCATTAGTGTTTGTCTCTGAATAACCTAAAATTTATCTGTCATTTGAACCATAACAAGTTATTTTTTATATTTCTTTAATATATAGTTATATACCAAATAAATAGTAATCATGGCTGGAACTTTGTTCCGTAAGTTTGTCGAAAATATTTAACAATGTTTGTAATATGAATTTCATTAATGAAAAGTACATAAACTGATTATTTTTTTTCAGGTTCCATGTTCACTAATACTTTAACGTTTTATAAAAGTAACACCAATTTGGTAAGTGTAAAATTATTATATAATTAATCCTGAACATAATGTACCCTAAGTGATATTAGAAAATTACACAAAAAACGGGAAACATATTTGTTTGAACTATCTGCTTTATAAACTACATGATGTTAGATTATAAATTAGGCGCTGTACGATTTCTTTTCTTAGTGTAGTCTTATTCTGTTGGGACTAGATATCTAGTTTTATGTACCTACTAGCTTCTGCCAGCGGCTTCGCCCGCGTGAAAGTCGAAAATAATCCCGAGGGAACATATTCCCGGGTTAATAAGTATCCTATGTGCTATTCCTGACTATAATCTATCTCTGTGCCAAATTTCATCAAAATTGGTCGAGCCGTTTGAGCGTGAGGAAGTAACAAACACACACACACTCACAAACTTTCGCCTTTATATATTGTAAATTTGCTTTTGTTGAAGCAAAGAAAGTCAATTTGTTAGTAAATAGAACAACTTTTTTTTTACATGTCATGTTATCTTTGGTTCCTTATCTCACTTTCAGAGATCCCTGCACACTGCAACTGTGTCGTATGCAGCTCGTAAGGGCACCAGGGCGAAGGCCCGTGCTAAGAAGGTTAAGGTCGAGGTCACCAAAGTAGGTTTCATCCCGCACAACCAGAGGGGAAAAGATAAGTATGTTTTACAAAAATAATATTTTAATTTATTTTTACACTGGGCAGTGTAGAGGTATTTTTTTTAAACCCCAGCAGACTAAAGCTTTTTATGTCTCACCACTAGGCAAAATTGTGTAATGCTGTAAACTTAAATTAAAATAAAAACTTAATTATGTAAAATATAACTATTCTGGCAACTATCAAAATGTTTATTTTTTTACTGAATTGGATTTGTAATTCTAGCCTTAGTTAGCCTAGTTTTAGTTTGTATTCGTAATACTATTTCAAAGCCACTTTAGTCTGTTAGGGTTTTATTAATAGTAATCTAATAAGCCTGTTCTGTTTCCAGTACTGGGCAAAATTGTGTATTATTAAAGTCTTAAAAAGTAAACCCTTGCTGGAATAATTTATTATATACTTTTCAACATTAATAATCATTTAATTATGTTAAAAAAAAAACTGGAGTTTCTTAGATTTTAATGTCCTACTTGTCAATTCCAGGAGCGTAAAGTCAAATGTCAGTAAACATTCAGATGATACATACAAGCCGATTCCCCATGATGATGTATATCCGCTGAAGTTCTACCGCTGGGTTGTTTACACTGCAGAAGATGCAGTCAGAGCACATCAGCAAACACACCATCCTACGATGTTCAATGTGCCTGATGCATTCGTCCTTGCTCATATTGAATTCAACATGACCGCTGCAAAAAAGGTTTGTAGCTGTATTTGAATTAAAAATTAAATTGAGACAATTTCATTCGACTTTAGCCTTATAAGTAGTTAAAACTGACCATAGAGTGAGTAAGTGATTTTTAAGTGAACATTCAAACTAAAATGGCCTTAAAACAAAATGTCCTGCAATTAAATTTGAGCTTGGTCATGAATGGCATGGAGTTTGTTGTTACACAATTATCTCGAATTTTGAATACTAATATAATAATAGTAGTTTATGCAACGGTCAAATAAATAGGGGATAATAGTATGGGTTGATCACTGGTCTGTTTTAATACCTATTTCACAACGGATCTTTGTGTCTCTGAATTGGCTGCAAGACCCTACGCAGTAGCTATTTTTGTGTCAATATTGAAAGTGAAGATAGCATTGTATAACTGTCTCTTTCACTCTGAGTCTGTTCACGTTTGTCACATCATCTTATCTCGCTTACTCTATGCAGTTAAACTGTTTCTTGAAAAATAGTTGACAGCCAACTTCAAAGACACAAAGATCCGTTGTGAATATAATAATAGGGGTTATTAAAACACGAGTGTGGGTTGATCACACGTCTGTTTTAATACCTTATTATATGCCGTTGCATACACTATTTTATCTTCACTCATACAGTTGAAATAAAACAAAAGTGGAAACGGAAAAAAATATGTGGTATGGTGGGAAATTTAGATTTTCATCGCGCATGACTGCGCAGCGCGCGCATCCATAGACAATGACACTATTTTTCTGCATTAAGTCCATAGTGTGCGAGTCGGACTCGCACACGAAAGGTTCCGTACCATTATCGCAAAAAACGGCAAAAAAAAAAAGTTTTTTGTATGGGAGCCACACTTAAATATTTATTTTATCCTGCTTTTAGTATTTGTTGTTATAGCGGCAACAGAAATACATCATCTGTGAAAATTTCAACTGTCTAGCTATCACGGTTCATGAGATGTATCTCAAATCGCGGAGTCTTAGTAATAGGGTCCCGTTTTTAACCTTTGGGTACGGAACCCTAAAAAACATCCAAAGTAATCCAAACTTTACCCCTTTTAAATATTTTTATGTTGGATAGGATTACATGACAGTTACCTTGCTTTACCATCGATGGTGTGACCGACGACGGCGAAGAACGCTTGCCTAGAGGTAACCTATTCACTCTTGACTTAAAGAGTTCTAGGTAGATATTAGGGTAAATTATATTTTAAAACTAACGCTTGCCATTATACAAAAAAAAATGTAACTCTTGTCATTTAATCATGTTGTGTTGTCAACAGAACCGCTTCATAGACAGTTTCAACAAACTCTCATTGCTGCCCAACCTGTTCCCTCGTGATGAGGAGCGCACAATCCTCGCGTTCTGTAAGGGAGCCGAGCTGATCAAGGAGGCTATGGATGCAGGAGCTTCTATTGCTGGAGGCTCGGACCTTGTCAAGAAAATACAGGTGAATCATGATCATCAACAACAGCCTTTTAATGTGCCCACTGCTGGGACTCAGGCCTCCTCCCATAGAGAGGGAGTTGGCGATAATCCTGGTTTTGGTCAGCCAGCTCGTGAAGATGTATCCTCCGACAGCACAGCATGATTTTCTCCTTGTTTACGTCTTTTTAGTTCGCTTTTCAAGCAGTCGGGTATTTTGTTTTTTTTAATTAACTTTTTTTATTTGTAAGTTGTTTCAGAGCCATCCTTATGTTGGACAGGCTGGCCGGGCTGACGATCGGGAAATTTTCGGTATAATGTCGGATCAATCTAGCTCTCGGGTCGTTTACTAGGCTTGTAACTAGTTTACTAGTTGACGTGTATAACTGCACATAGAATCTCTCGATCGCCCTCAAGGTTTTCTATAGACAGATCTCTTACAAATACCTTGTCGAGGGGTAGCTAAGTTAAACAAAGATTAAATCACTTTTACTTGAAAGAACAATGGCAGGTGTCCATACATTGTTTTAGCTGAGATTAAATTCAAAAGTCTTTAAATGAAAAATATCTGGTTTAACTCAGGGTGATGTTCTGAATTAGTTTGTGCAAGAATTTTTGTTCGAGAATGTAGAGAATAATAGATATTCAGTCGTAAACTTTTGTAGGTTATGTCTGGGTAACTTTTAATAATGTGTTTAATAGGTAATATTATTCAATTTCGTGGAAGTAAAAGGTGAATATCGCATTAGTATTTCCCTTACCTAGTCATTTTAGCATGAAATGTGTAGTATACTCTTTGGAAAGAGTATATTTATTTAAACTAAGTGACTTTGACGTGTATCAAAAGGTTGTCGTCAACAACCAAGCTATATTTTTTTTAGACTTGGGTACTAGTCTTTTTGCCAATCATTAATTGAGAGTAATTCATTTATTTCTACTACACTACAATATTCTTACCTACCTGCAAGGAACATCTACACTTCGACATAAACTGTATTGTTAACTCATTTACTGTAATAAATACAATAATGATATTATTACTTAATATAGTTACTACTTGTCACTTAGCAGATAAAATATATACCTAATGGCAACACTACGCTAAAGAAATGAATTAACTTTTTATTTATTATGTTTGTTTTTAATCTATTTTGGACCAGGCCTAATTATACTTTAAAAAACATAGACCATTAATAGAATGTCTTTCGTATATAACTCACTTTCAGACGCTCAAATTTAAGTCAGCTAAAATTTCGCCATTGTTCTTTAAAGATTCAGCTAGTTATGATTATAGATCTTACTGAATCATGACATGGTTATTTTCAAATTTATTGACACTTTACACCAAGATGATTATTTATTATACATATAGGGAACCTGTGGGCCTGTGTCCCAGCAGTAGGAACATTAATAGGCTGATGATGTGATGTGATAGGGAACCTCAAATTAAAACGTACACTTAGCGGCCTCACTACTACATAAATTAGCCCTAAATTATTCATCCATTCATAGTTGCTAACCTTGTCTTTTTTATTCCACAGGAAGGTCAGGTCAGGCTCCATGATTACGACTTTGTACTGGCACATCCCAATGTCCTCACAGACTTGGTGCCCATCCGAGGGCTGATGAAGAGGCGGTTCCCTAACGTGCGTGCGGGCACCTTGGACCCCAACCTTAAGGAACTAGTGAGGAAGTTCTCTGGCGGCGTCCAGTATAGAGTCGTGAAGGACGAGGCTCAAGAGAACTATGGATCTGTTCAAGTACCTGTTGGAAGGGTGTGTATTAGTAAATTTTCATAATTGGATTATTTAGAATTTCTCCAGTATAATATACTAGAACAAGATCCCAGACGACCCAAACGTTACTTAGAGCACAAAATGCGTGGAATAGAGTAGTGTTATATTTACTTTCTATGTAGGTATGCATAATTGGTAGTTTGGACCGATGGCCACTGGGATGATAGTACCACTACTCAATCCCACAAATTATATGTAGAAAGCGGCTGGGGTGTCTGGGATCTTGGACTATACATCTCCCATATGTAAGCAGCCAAAACAACTTAGATATGATATATGCCATCAAAATATCCATAATGTTATATCCTAATTCTCTTTTAATTTCAAAATTCTTACTTTCAGCTAAATATGGAACCAAAGCTTGTAGCAGAAAACCTAGAAGCTTTGCTTAAGGATCTACAATCGGCGCGTCCAAAACGTGATGGCCTTTTCATTACAAGGTAACAGCATATTAATAATAGACGACATATAAGACGATTTGAAGCTCAACTCAGGGGGCTGATCATACTAGGAGATTGGGCCTGCTAGGCATGGCGAGCCGATACCAGCGGAGGGTGCTCCCCACTAGGGATTGCAAAATCCGTTTTTTTTTTTTAATCCGGGTGTCCGTTTTCTCGTCCGATGGAAATCCGGATTATCCGGTTTTTGAGTATTTTTTTATTTTATTTATATGCTCGCGCTTGACTACTATCTAAGTTTAAGTGTTTTAATAGATTCGATAAAACTGAAATCAAATAGCACAAATCATTTAAAAAGTGCATATTTTATTCGCTCAATTTCGACGCATGACCGAATAAAAGAATGTTCACCGTCGACCACATCATCGTTTACCATCAGGTGAGATAGTGGTCAAGTGCAGCTGTGAGCTGAAATTTTATGGCTGAATGGACCAAAATTGAGGGTCGATTCAACGTAACGCCAAGAAGCTCAAGTCGGTCCGTTATCACACCTCGGAAAGAAGGAGCCGGGTGGAACTGGCTCCTTTTAGCGGCAATAAAGACACGCCTGGATCAGCTTTGAACAGCAGCATTGAACCTGACCACATTGGCATCGCCCCATTCGGAGAATGCCTTCAAGGACAGATTCAAGCGCCTAACCATGGCCTCTCGGAGAGACCGGATCTGGGGCCCAGTAGCGCGCGCGTCGGACACGTATCTCTCAGCAACAATGTCGTCCGCATACCAAAAGGTGCCGTGGTTTTAGCAGATCATAACCACTCGGATGGACCGATCCCTCAGGAAGTCTACAATCCAATCGCACAGACCACTGGGCGGACCGAATGAACGATATGCTAGGCTTACCAACAAGGCTTTCATACCAGACCCTGTCAAAAGCCTTCGAGATGTCCAGGGAGACGGCAAGCGCTTCCCAAATGATCGCGTCAAGTGTCTCATTGTTGAGGCGCGGTCTTATTTTGTTACAGAACATGCCAGCAGAATAAAAAGCTCTTTCGGTCATTAAATTTATCTATAGAATAAAAATAAAACTTAAGTCTACCAATTCTAATATTATTCGGATTTGCGCATTGGAATAGTTAATATCGATCTACCGAGTATTTAAAATGAAATGTTGCTTGATAAATACAAATATAATATTTGTATTTATCAAGCAACATTTCATTTCCGTTAAAATTAGTATTGAAATAAATCCGAAAAATCCGGATCTTTCAGTTGTTTTCGAATTTCGAAGAATCCGGATTGCAATCCCTACTCCCGACGAATTGTATCCCGGTACCCGGTAGGGTAGGAACTTAGGGGTTTTAGTCGGTAGGAGTCCGACATAACCCTCTGTTCTCCCCAGAGGGATAGCCTGTCCATGAAGGTTGCATTAAATTTAACTGAACGATATTTATAACAATTATGCTCTTTTCACAGGTGCTTGATTGTCAGCCCACCATCAAAAGAAAAACTCAAAATAGATCCATTTGTTTATGTTGACAAGACATTGTCTAAAGAAGTACAAGAAGATAGTGACGATGAAGGAGAAGCTCTCGCCGCTACTGCGTAATAATTTTAAGTAATCTTGTAGTATATTAGAGATAATAATATGTAAATTACAATAAATGTATAATAAAATGTTATTTATAGTTTCATTGTTTGTGAACGCATTAAAATTTTAGATATTCAGCTCATATCTGTGAACGCATTGTTTATGTTGGCAGCTAATGTCACGTTTGATCTGTCAACTACGCAAAAAGTGCGTTCTGAAACTAGGTTTGTTCCTACCAAATAAGATCAAAGTTAGGATTTTAAACATAATTATTATTTCCTGTATGGTTTAAATATAACAGCTGAGCTTGCACATAATTTTTCTATCCATCAGATTAGATTCATAATCCCACAAGACTTTGACCAATTGTTGTCTTAAGTAGAAAACAATGCATTGTTGGAAAATTAAAATAATCGAAAGTTAGTTTTTTTTTTCTATTCTTAGGTATCGAACGCACCCAAGAGGGGCGTAAAACAATCCGCCATTTTGTCCCTATGACAATTTAGGATTTTAATAGTTTGAAACCAGAATAAATCTAATTAATCTTTACGTAAAAGTGATATTCCGGAAACTGTGCAGTGTTTATAAAAACTGTGATATTTGTGTCTCCAGTTATTTTTGTTTACGTTTCATCTTGACGTTTTATAGTTGACCGATTTTGACGTCGATTAGAACAGAGCTCTAGATAAATCAAAATGGGCACAAGAGAGGACGAATACGATTATTTGTTTAAAGGTAACGTTATTTCTATTCTGGAGTGAATATCTTCCAGTCCTACTGTTGTCCATAACTATATATTTTTGATTCGTAAAGTAACTTCTCAAAACCATTGTTTCATCTCCGAATGACGTAGGAAAAAAAAGATTGATATGATTTTCCTCTAGCTTTTGTAATAAAGTACCCTTAATTTTTAGTAATTTAAGTATGAGATGTATTGAAATGTTTGTTTAATACGCATTTGCTACGAAACAAGTAAGTTAGTATCACATCAGCTGATTGAGTCATATCGATCGATTTCTCGTAAAATTTCGTTATTAGTGAGTCACCTTCCAGCTCACGTATGATCTAATCATTAACTGTTACGTTTCTAACATAAAATTGTGAATACTAACAGGTATTTGGTGCTAACATGCGTTTGGTAATGTTTGCTATTGTTCTTTGTTCCAGTTGTTTTAATAGGTGATTCTGGAGTCGGTAAAAGCAGTCTCCTATCACGTTTCACTAGAAATGAATTTAACTTAGAGTCTAAATCCACAATTGGCGTGGAATTCGCAACAAGAAGTATAGAGGTAAATATTTTTTTTGTTTTGTATCACAGATTATGTTAATTGCATGCTAATAACCTGGTCCCATTGTTAGTAGAGAAACTCTTTATTTCTTTTGTTTACTTTGTGTTTTCTGGATCAGTTTTGAAAACTTGATATCATATTGTATTAAAATGTAGTTAATTAGCTATATCTGTATAGACCAATTGGTAGTCATTTGCCCGAAGAGAGACAAAGGACTTGTCCAATTTTTATCTAACTTGTCCAATTATCTTGTGGCTTATTGATTTGACTATTAATAACAATATGTTAATGCCTATAAATAAATATTCCATCAAAATATACAAAAACACAATTAACTTTTTATTAGATAGATAAACAATATTTTTAATTGCTTTATAAAGTTATTATTATATGAAAAATAAAAATTTTGAACAAACAACATCAAATTAGATAATTATGACTCATGTTGACAACAATGGCATCACATATGGTGGTTGGCTCTTAATCTATAAATACAGTTAAAATGGTATTATTGTCTGTGTGCTCTCAATTCTTAAATGAATATTAGTAGATAAAGGATAGTATATTAATATGATCCCTGCCTGTTACTGCCCCACTGCAGGGCAAAGGAATTTTCTCATACAAATAAGGCATGTATTGAAATTACTTGTTTGTATAAGCTCATCAGCTGTTCGAGACCTGAGGCCTTAGTGCGAGTTTTTATACACGCTCAATCGCATTAACATAAATGTCAAATTGTATTGAAACCAGATAAGCGCCATCTGGTGACGGTATGGAGAAACCTCTTTTTTTTGTATACATTTTGACATAAGAGACCATTAACATTATCATGAGTGAGTATGTTAAAAAACTCTGAATAAGCATACTGGTCTAAATTGGCTACCCAGTTTTATTTGATCAAATAGTAAACAAGTAACAATAGTTTACTTCTAGGCAAGCATGCTCCACCATCATCACTTTATCACTTACCATCAGGTGAGATAGCGGTCAGGCACGAGCCTATAAAATTTAAAAAAAAAAAGACGATGTCAATTGTCATGCATTGTGATTGAGTCTGTGGCAGTCTGTGATCATAATAATGCCTTTATGGTAGGTCACTGACCAACCTAACATGACATTCACACCTGTGTTCCCCAATGGGTTAGGCAGCGGTGTACCTACAATACTTACACTTAAATATCTCCAATTATAATTAAATTTTATTATTTCTCATCATAAAAATCTATGTGAGATGGAAGGAAGGAAAACATCAAATTTATAAACATGCTACTGATGCTTGGTCACCGTAACAAAAAAAAAAATGTTACTGCCACATGATTGACGATCTCACATTTTAGAAGTATAATTTATGTATTGGCATGTTACAATAAACAATTTTTCTTTATTTCTTTCAATGCTTTATCTTTATCTATTCTTACAATAGTATAAAACTTAAATATGATTATGTTAAATGGTGAGCCAGCTTGAAAAAGAAAGCAATTTAATAATAACTAAAGTTCTTTTAAAAGTAGGTATATGATTTTATTTTTACACAGTGTTTGATAAATACAAAACCATTCTTATTTATATTCATATATTCAGTTATGGCAAATGACTTCAGCTGTTATTCGAAATCTTTCAAATGTCCTTCATGGCCAGACAGTATTATCCATGGTATGTAAGGGAGGTGAAACCAAAAAGAAATATAAAAGAATAATTTTTACTCTGACTTATATTTATTTAATTTTTAGGGTTCCGTACCCAAAGGGTAAAAACGGGACCCTCTTATTAAGACTCCACGATCCATCTGTCTGTCTGTCACCAGGCTGTATCACATGAACCGTGATGATAGCTAGACAGATGAAATTTTCACAGTTGATGTATTTCTGTTGCCGCGCTATAACAACAAAATACTAAAAAAGAATAAAATAAATATTTAAGTGTGGCTCCCATACAACAAACGTGACTTTTTGCCGATTTTTGCGATAGTGGTACGGAACACTTCGTGCGCGAATCCGACTCGTACTTGGCCGGTTCTTTTTTCAAATTGCTCTTAGTAAATTGCATTTACTGCAATTGTACTTCATTTCGGTACCATAAAAATAAATAGTAGCTTGATTCTGTTCATTCAATTGGCAACAATTCTACCCCACTATTCTCCAACTTCTTTTTTAGAGTTGATGTAAAACTCTTTAAATATTTTGGGCCATGTTTGTGGTCACGTTAATAGCAGCATCAGTGGCGTTCATTAGATCCTCTAACGTGCAGGTGTATGAACTTGGGGCACACCTGTGTGTCATATTCAACACAGGGGCCACCCTTTTACTATTTTCCATCCAGTTTATAATCATGATGCTTGATAGATATTTTTGTTATTAAATAGAATCTATGGCCTAACCTAAATGGATAATTATTCTCCGGGACTTGTCGAGCTACATCGGCGCTTTCCTGATGGTCGCTATTGTTGATTCTGGCTTTCAGGAGTTGCATTTGTTTGGGAATAGTGTGGTGGGAAAGTACCATAAAAAAAGGGTAATTAGTAATCAATTCACAGGAGAAATTAAAACAAGTATTTTTGTCTGTAAATAAATAGTAAAATATTTATTTACGGAAAATTGGTTCAAGATTTAGTTCTAGTAATTTTTACATAAAGTTTGAAGTCTTATGTGTAGGTTTCTTTTAAATACGTGTGTCACGCGAATCATCGTAAAATGAACCATGTTTATGAGTCTATGTCACACAGTAAAAAGTCCTAACCATTGTTCGTCCACAAGTGAATTTTATAACAATGATAATATCTTTTACTTTCTAACTCACTGAGTATGCGATATAGAGGGGCATCTCAAAATAATTTATTGTCTACAATAATATGTGGTTATATTTTAATCATATTTTAAAAAGATGACATTAAAAAACTGCTCCAGGATGATATCACTACAGTACTTGTAACTTATTCGGGTTATGAATAGTTCCAGTAAATTAATTTAAAACTAAAAAAAAAACATGATTCCTGACCTAAGTCTGAAAGTACCTACGCAGCTGCACTGACTGTCTGACTGATTTGTGAATTAATCATTTGAACTTGAGTAGGTATTTGCAAACTATACTTTAGCCAGAAAACTAGTAAATGTAAATAAGCTCCCATTCAGACACCGATCGAGTTTGCAGCGCGTTCTATTCCGAGCAGTATGAAACATTCCATTTGTCGACTTTTATCCGCGTATTATATCGAAATGGAATCAAATACCTATGTACCTATATACCTTTATGTTGTGGAATTGATTTTTTCCAATGTCAATGGAATGAAAAGAATGCACTGAGGGTGCATGTAGTGAATAGCACCCTTACTTTTAGGATAAAAGCATATTGAAGCTAAGTTCTATACAATGCACATATTTTTATCTAAATATAAAAGATGGTCCACATTCGAAACAAACCTAGGTTTTATATTTACCCTAGGGTTAAACTTCAAGGCATAAAGCTAAATGGCTGAAAATAAAAAAATAGATGTATAAAATATTTAATCAACTAATTTTCTAGTCCATAAAATAGTTTATATAATTCTACGTAATGACACATTCGGTAACACAGTAATGGCAAATAAAAATAAATCAGTCGAATCACTTGTTAATTAATTGTAATCTTGGGCGCCAATTATGTTCAATTGATTGTATTCAATTTCAATTGTGTTACATTCGATAACAGAGTTATTTCCGTAGGTACTTGTTACTAAGGGAGAGCCTTGTTAATACAAATACAATACAATTATCGTTTATTCAGAAAAAAAACTCATGTACGGGATCAGAAATTTAATACATTTAGTTTGTTGTCAGGTTTTCACATCATACCCCAAATTAGAGATATTAGAACACCATTATAACATGACATAACATCACGCCTGTATTTCGAGAAAGGTTAGGCAGATCTGCACCTATTAGTATACAGTACCTGGGCGACCGAGCTCTGCTCTGGTGAAAATAAAACGACGTTTTCTAAAAAAACCGTCCAAGTGCGAGTCGGACTCACGCACGAAGGGTTCCGTACCATTATCGCAAAAAACGGCAAAAAAATCACGTTTGTTATATGAGAGCCCCACTTAAATATTTATTTTATTCTGTTTTTAGTATTTGTTGTTATAGCGGCAACAGAAATACATCATCTGTGAAAATTTCAACTGTAGCTATCATATTCATGAGATACAGCCTGGTGACAGACGGACAGACAGACGGACCGCGGAGTCTTAGTAATAGGGTCCCGTTTTTACCCTTTGGGTACGGAACCCTAAAAATATATATATACACTAGCGGACGCCTCGCGGTTTCACCCGCGTAGTGCCCGTTCCAATGTGAATACAGGAATAATTAATTCAAAAAATCTAAATACTAGATTGCTTAAAAAGCGAACTAAAAAGACGTAAACAAGAAGAAAATCATGCTGTGCAGTCGGAGGATATATCTGGTTTTGGTCAGCCAGCTCGCGAATACGTATCCTCCGACTGCACAGCATAATTTTCTTCTTGTTAACGTCTTTTTAGTTCAAACAGTCGGATTTTTTGATTTTTTGAAATAACTTTTTTATTTATAACTTTATAGCTAAGATTTTTTTTCGAATTAGGTACATTTAAACATAGTGTTGTATATTTTTGAAATCACCTCTTGAAACCCTTTATTGTGATACCTCCACGATGGGTATGGAAGAAAAAAAATTGGGCCCCCACAATATGGCGCCCAAAAGCCGCCTTTTTTTCTACTTTCCAATTTTAATGTAGCCATTGACACTTGCAAGGTTAAGACAAATCGATTGACGTACGAATCATTAAAATCGGCCAACGCGTTTGGTCTCTGGAACGCCACATAGGAACAAAGATACATACATAGACTGATAAACACATTACCCTCCTTCGGCAATCGGGTAAAAAGTAGCCTACGTCACCCGGGGATAGTGTAGCTTCCCAACAACGAAAGTATTTTTGAAATTGGTCCAGTAGTTTTTAAGTTTATTCGTTATGTACAAAAATACAATTCTTTCCTCTTTATAATATTACTAGCTGCTCCCCGCGGCTTCGCTCCCGTGGGCCACTCCATAGGACCCGTTTTCGGGATAACAAAATAGCCTATGTCACTCAGGAATAATGTAGCTTTCTATTGGTGAAAGATTTTTTTAAATAGGTCCATTAGTTTCGGAGCCTATTCGGTACAAACAAACAAACAAATCTTTCCTCTTTATAATATACTAGCTGTTCCCCGCGGCTCCGCTCTCGTGGGCCACCCCACAGGACCCGTTTTCGGGATAAAAAATAGCCTATGTCACTCAGGAATAATGTAGCATTCTATTGGTGAAAGAATTTTTCTAATCGGTCCAGTAGTTTCGGAGCCTATTCGGTACAAACAAACAAACAAAAAAATCTTTCCTCCTTATAATATTAGTATAGACTAGCTGTTCCCCGCGGCTTCACACCCGTGGGCCACCCCACAGGACCGTTTTCGGGATTAAAAAATAGCCTATGTTACTCAGGAATAACGTAGCTTTCTATTGGTGAAAGAATTTTTTAAATTGGTCCAGTAATTTCGGAGCCTATTCGGTACAAACAAACAAACAAACAAAAAAATCTTTCCTCTTTATAATATTAGTATAGATAGATTATAAATAGAACAACATTAATTTTAATATAAAAGTTTTTCTGTAAAGGGAAAATAAAATAACAATTGCTATTGTTAATTATTTGAAAGGCTTCCGTCCTATAATTAAAACAAGGAAAGTTTAAATATTATATTTTATCCGGGTTGCGTAAACGGACTGTTAAATGATTTTGTTTTCCTGGTTGGAACTCCTTTTGTAACACAGATCAAATACCTACCTTCATAGATTTAGTAATAGTAGTGGGACTCCATTTTCCGCACTTAGACTTGACAGTTGTACGTGGGGGTTCTGATTGACTAACATATCCAGCCTAGCTCTGTCAAAAAGCACAGAAGATTCCTTGGGGGCTTTGCGGAGCGACCTCACTGTTCCAATTCCAAGGATTGACCTCACTGTTGGGAAGCCACGGCGTCGCATTCCAGGATGATGTGGGCGGTCTGTCATGGGTTATTACAATGTAGGTTCCCAATTCTTTGGAGTTCTATAATTCTAACAATAAGCCTGATAAAGGAGTGCTGTTGTTATCATAAATTATGTTTCACTGACCATAAATTAATACCTATCTACAATTTAAAATATTCCAACGTAATCGTTTTCATTGTTATCAGCAGTTGATAGTGTTGTATGGTCTGCGATCAATGCATGTGACGCTGAATTGTGTATGTACCTATCCATGCATCTAGGCATGTAGTTACGTCAAGACATGGTCAGAGTATACATAATAATAGTCCACCAGACCGAATTTCGGTCATGGCAGGCAGTCTCAGTGGAAACATCATGAAGTGATCAATTTGATGATCTGGCCACGACAGATACATAGAGTCGGGATTTGATTAGTGGTGATGTAGCCAGAAGGCATACAGATGGTGTGTTACTGGCTATAATTTCGTTTGTTAACACCTTCATTATTATTCCTTGCAAGTCCTACTGCCCGTTGCTAGAACTTCCGGTACCAACGAAACAGTTAATCAAAATTCATTTCCGCCGTCTTATACAGTTTACAAATTAATAACTCGTAAAATGTAGATTCTTATCGATAACCTTCTATTTCCCATGCATAATCGGCTTACGTCACGTCACTTTCGTGTCAAAGGTCAAGATATATTCGTGACTGACATTACTGTTGTATGGTTTAAAAGCTGAGAACTTCCTCATCCAATTACGAAGATACTTTGAACCCCATGCAAATATTACGAGGATATCCATACTAATGAATAAAAGCGAAAGTAACTCTGCCTGTTAGTTTATCTAACACGTCTTAACGGCTGTAAGGATTTAGATGAAACTTGGCACACGGACACAGGTAGAAATAGGGTAGTTTACTGAAAATTAGTTTTTAGTCCGCCAGGTAGATTAATAAAAAATATTGGACACGTAAACATAAAGTGACTACGATATAATGCGTTGAAATATCGTGTGACGTGACACCGCTAGTACACTTTATACTGCCTTAGTGACGTCACAAGACCCCACACCTGAACTTTGATTCGCTTTAACTTTATACATTTTTATTGATTTGGTAAAGCAAAAAATACGTGTCCAATATTATCTCACTAAATACTATTATCATTTTCCTACTCAGGAAACATCCCTATTGTCTTGGATTAGGACAAAGGATACTTTGATCCCGGTAGTATTTTCCCTTGGGATAATTATTAACATTTACGCAGGCGAAGCCATTGATTGTAAAATATGTTTTCTAAACTTGTTTTATATCACACGGAGAGTCATCGATTTCTATTTCTTTCATTGTTGAATAATAATTGAAAGTAAAAGGCATGAAGATAGTTCTTTCAAATTGCCTTCGTGCAAGACCAAGACTAATGCTTGTCGTTCATTACTTATTCATAAATTTGGTCGAGCTCTCGTTAATGTTATACTGTATTCAATATAGAAAAAACACATATACATACATAAACTCACGCAGGCAGAGCCACCTGCTTCGTCTTCTTAGCTTTTCGATGACAAACATAACCTTTCTAGGTAAATGCCTCGCCTGGCAATTCAGGCAAGGCAACGCCCTCCGCCCCAGTCATATGTTTTGTATACGCCACCTGCTACGATCCTTACATACTCCTATAATTTCATTTACATTCACAAATCTAGTGGTGGTTATGAGTTTACGCACCTGCCATTCTGAAGAACTTCATCAATGTGATCTTTCAAACCACGGTTGGCAAACTGCGGATTAAGTTTAGCACGTAGTTAAAGTAAAGTACAAAACAATTTCTATAACTTAATGAGTGGTTACTTGACTCATATTTGATCAAACTTCTGTGTTGACACGGGCACATCAGCGAGGCACTAAGCAGACTATTCAAATAATCTGTAATGCCGTTGACGTCATCAGTAAACGTAGTAATTTTGTGTCTACACTCGTAAATAATGTAATTAAAGGAACGTGCGAACACATATATTTTTCTTCAGAATAGAGGTAGGAGATGGATAGGATAGATCCTCCCTTTCCCCCCTCCCTTACGACCCCCTTTTCCGCACTTGGACTCTCATTTGGTCCGTTGTGCGTGCAGGCCTCCTCTCTGTCATCATCATCCTTTTAATGTTCCCACTGCTGGGACACAGGCCTCCTCTCTGTGAGAGGGAATGGGCCGTAATTCACCACGCGGGCCAAGTGCGGGTTGGTGGATGTCACATGTCTTTGAATTTATGGTTCTAAGACATGCCGGTTTCCTCACGATTTTTTCATTCACCGTTTTGAGAATAGTGGTGATGAAAAAATTTACACAAAGTAAAGCGCCTGCCTTTGTTCGAACCCACAACCTACAACTTGTAAGTCGCGGCCGTTATCACTGTGCCACCACTGCTCTTGGAAGAGAAGCCCTGCTGTGCAAGAAGTTTAAAACTTTACAAAAATAACTGATCCTGACCAAATTCTAGATTAAATCCAGTGTCGTATTTGTTCCTCGGTCACCAAGCAGTTCCCATATTGCGATTAGCGTTTAAATAAGCCGAGGATATCTTTACCGTGACCGAGGGGAGATCGAAATCGCGATCATGAAATCGCACGATAGGGGATATTCTCTAACATTTGTAATATTTTCCGTACAATGACATAGGTTAACTAACGTTAATGGTTTGTCGTCCTTAGCAGGATAAACAGTAATGTTAGAATCGTGACGTCACTGTACCGGTAACACACGGATACATCGCTATACCGGTGACCCCCATATGTTGAACCGTTATGTGGACTCGCTATTGATCGAATTAACCAATGTGAATTATGAACGTGAGTCTTAAATTAACCGATAGTCATACCAACAGACACACCTAGCAAATTGGTATTATTTCCGTAATTCCGTCACCGGAAAGCACCGGATTGTTGCAGACCGTAAGTTTGAATTTGAGAGATTATAAATTCTATTTTTTTGTCTATTTTGATTAATTCAATATGCTTTGGCGGCACTGAAGCATTGCCATCAATGGCATAGGACACATCGTGAATAATAATAATAAATCGGAAAGGCAGTGAAAGTTAATAAGTTATTAAAAAAAAAATACCTACTTATTAATTTTGTAATTAACTTTTTAATGAAAACATAAGTAAAATTTCAAAATTTAAAAAGCCCCCGAAACATTTTTATTTCACGCTACATAATTTATCTTACATAGTAGACACGCTTCGATCGGCAATCTATTGAACACGTAATTATGACACGATATCTTGAGAAAACACCCCGATTCAAACAGGAAAACGCCCGTAACTTCTGAACGGCTGAACCGATTTTATTTAAACTTAGCTAAGAACACTCGACAAAATTACCTTTCAAACAAAAAAAAAACTAAATCAAAATCGGTTCACCCGTTTAGACTCTATGATGCCACACACAGAAACACATATACACAGCAACACACCTCAAACTTATAACACCCCTCTTTTTCCGTCGGGGGTTAAAAAGGGTACATTTCAGTCGCTTTTTCGCTTGTCTTTGAAGGTTCAAGTAAATTGGGTGGGTGAAGGAAATGGGGTCGTTGGTTGGCATGGCCGCAAGAGGTGACGACCTGCCTTATAATTTCCGTTGTTATCGCTACACACCCTGTGTTACAAAAGCCAAGTTTAGAAACCTAGAGGAATTTGTAGTCTCACATTTTCAAAGGTTTGAAACAGAAAATCACATCTAAGTTAATTAATAACAAAACCTATGTTTTACTAACAGCTTTTTATCCTCTATTGAATTGTAGCTGCTGTTATCCTAACCAAAGCATAAAGGCAAACAATTCTATTAGGTATATTAGTTCTCATAACACAAGATAAAAAAAAAATGAGGTCCGTTCCTATCCAATAAGACAATGGTCAGGGGTAGGACTGTTCTAATTCTATCCCTGGTGTTGAAGAAATAAAATCTCTGAAATAAAAGCTATTGTGGATAATGGGTGCAGTCTAGTCTGCATCAGCTCGTTTCTCAACGTGCGTCGTGGATAACCCATGAAATATGGTGCAAGCCTTTACCTCTTGTGGTGTCGAATACGGCATGGCCGGTATTGCCTTGAGCCTGTGACCAAGTTCAAGAGTGTCCAGTATTCAATAGTAATGTTTTTCTCAAACATGCTTGGAAATTTGGGCATTATTCTGACAACCTTCTTCGAGATAAATCGAAATTGCTGTACTGGCCATATACATGCGAGCAGCGGCCGGCAAAAGTTGTATGAAAATCCATATCTGTCGTGTGTGGCGGCCAAATAAAATACATAGTAAACTCATATCTGTCGTTTTATTTAAAAATGGAACGATCTTTTACTCCGAAACATGGCAACCAAGGAGGTAACTTATCAACGGTTTTATTTAAATTTCGAACTGGCTTGCAAATAGAACGCTGTTTATTAAAAAAAAAACAAAAGAACACTTTAACGCGGGAACAATTATTATTGTTCGTCATTGATTTTTGTCAAAATGAGTTCTAGGTACTACTTAGTTTTAATTTCCGCGCATTATTTGAGAAAAGTACTATACAAGCCTTGGCCACAACTAGGCATTGATGGACTTACGTATGTGTGCCTCGGCTTCGCCTCGGCCCACATTTACACGTTCGTCCAGCAATGCCTCTTTTGCTGGCCGCTGCAGTAATGTACTATTTTTTGTCTCCAGGTGGACGGCAAAACCATAAAAGCGCAGATATGGGACACGGCCGGGCAGGAGCGGTACCGCGCGATCACGTCAGCGTACTACCGCGGTGCGGTTGGTGCGCTGCTGGTGTACGACATCGCCAAGCATCTGTCGTACGAGAACGTGGAGCGGTGGCTGCGTGAGCTGCGCGATCATGCTGATCAGAACATCCTGATCATGCTTGTTGGCAACAAGAGCGATCTTAGGCATCTCAGGTTTGTCTTTAACTGTTCTTTGATTCCTAATTTTTATTTCAATCAATGTTGCATACAAATAGCTTATAACCCGGATTAACATATTAAGGACACTTCCTATCCTGATAAACTTGGTACAATGATCCCTTGGGATAAAAAAACACGTTTCGCGCGGGCGAAGCCGCGGGGAGAAGCTAATATCTTAATAAATAGTAGCCGATGTGTTATGCTGATGTATAAGCTATATTACTGTAATGTTTCAACAAAAACTGTTCAGTAGTTTTTCTCTGAAAGAGTTACAAACATCCATACTCTCTAAGTTTCTCAGTTATAATATTAGTAGGACCAGGGCCCGATCTAGCAATTTCGTCGCTCTGAGCATAGACAATATTTGTCGCCCTTGGCGACCTTTAAAATGCTTTTTAGGAAGGTACATATTTCAGGATATTGAAAAAAAAAAATTACTACTTCGAGCGAAGTGAAAACTTGAAAACGAAGTGAGCTCAAAAATTTCACCTAAGAATTTTTGCAACATTATGAATGTTAAGTTATTTAACGGTTGGTTTACAACAAGAACCAATAACATTCGACAGCGAAGCGAGCTTCAAAATTTTAGTACCACATCACGAATAAGTTAGGTTAGTGCATTTTGGCCTCCCCTCATTTTTGCCGCTCTGGGCATTTACCCATGTCGCTCTGGGCAAATGCCCAATTCAAAAGTGTCCCAAGAGAGTATTAAGGTGGTTCCAATCCTAAAGAAAGTCTGTTACGATTACATAACGTCAACCAAACCTACTTTTCGTTTTGGCCACGATGGTATAGTTCTCGCCAAACTTCTTGAACGCCTTGAAGTTGGCATTCCGATGCGCAAGGCACGGCGCGGTGCACTGTTTTTGTATGAAATTTACTACTGCGCAGCCATTGTAGCCAACTTCAGGGCGGCCACGAAGTTTGGCGAGAACTATACATCCAAACCAACTGCTCATCATAAGATTAGTGTTTGCACTTCTCCACCTATTAAACTGTTCAGCCATACTTTTATGGCCGGAGAACTTGTAAGCCACTTATCAGCTTCTATATTAAAGCTTACTTATCGTGATTCCACAGATCCATCCCAACAGAAGAAGCCAAGGCGTTCGCGGAAAAGAACGGTCTTAGTTTTATTGAAACGTCCGCTCTCGACTCAACTAACGTCGAGCCTGCATTCCAGAACATTTTAACTGGTAATTATAACGCAAATACTCTTAATTAACATCACTGTATGAAGGGGCTTTTGGTCTAAATTTCAAAAAGATCTATTGCTATCGAACAATTTAGTCTTTCTTATTATAATATGTGTGTGTAGCTTATGTTATGTATAACGGACTGGTGACCGCAACGCAACTCTTCTTCCAAGTGCGTATTTCCGCACAGGTGAGATACATGGGTCCTCAAGGAAGGCCATCAGCGTTCTGGTGTTACTGGCTCTCTCAAGGAGAGTACCTGAGTTTTCGAATTACTTTACCCTGTATCCAACGATGTCTGTAATGTGTGTGTGTGTGTGTATAGCTTATTCTGATAGTGGGTTGTCAGGCTACACTGGGCGTGTCCAATTGCTTTTGTATCGAGGTTCTTATCAGCCTAGTCTTGCCCCAAATATCGGAGGGTCGGCTTCCAGTACCGGATGCATCTTGCACGGTGAAACCCTACCTGACCTCCTCACAACCCGTTACTGGATAACACGAATCGGTATCAAAGCTCTTCAATATAAATACTAACACATATTTGTACAGCCTACAGAAAGTTGTTACGGGTCTGGCTGTTGAGTTTAAATATTTGTAAACGCACCCACGATACAGGAAAAATTCTGTGTGGGATGTCTTTGAAAAAAATACTCGAAATTCATACAAAAGCTCTGAGATTTTAGTGTATGCAAAACAAGCAAAAAAAAAAACTGTGTTAAGTTTTTTTTTTTAAACTAGTTTTAACCAAACAAGGAAATTCTTCAATTCAAACACATGTTCGGTCTTGACGTTTATAAAATCGATATGAATGTCAACGTCCGTCCGTCAGTTTGGGGCGTCCGCGTACACCGGTCACCGGCTATATTTAGATCTCTCTGCCACGCAATTACAATGTCAACTATTTTGGGGTCATTTCACTCGATGGTTGTGACGGTGAGGTCAACTGATATATTTCTCGTGTTTGTTTTATTTTTGGGATGGATGAAGAAATTTTTTGGTTTGATTACAGCTAACAATGTAAAGATAAGAGTAGCGTTGATAACGACGAGCCGAAAAAGTAACAAACATTAGAATAGTTGAAGTTAAAATTAGATTAACAACTGATAAATTTATAACGAGTACAATATTTTTTTTTACTAAACAGGAGTGTTTTCAAATCTTACCATTGATTGAAGCTTGGGCTTTCCCAAAAAATATGTACAGACTTTTAAAATCCTTAGGCCAGTTACAGTGCTCGACCGACCTTCCGCGTCAGTGCCTACGTTCCATCCTGACGGTACGCCTTACCCGACCGTCAGTTGGTACCATTCAGTGCTCTCCTGACCAACAAACTGACCGGACTAGTACACACTGTACGTATCCGTGCGGTCGATCCACCGACCTCTGCAACGCTGAAGATTGAACGCGTTCTTTTGTTTCAATAGCGCGTTGGTCGACCGACGCACACTTGCGGACGCGCTCGACGGATGATCCTCGTACGCAGTGCGTAGAATATACGCGTGCGTACGGTCAGTCTAATACTGTAACGATTTATGAATGTTCATATATATATAAATGAAAAGTGCGATTGACGTACGCACCGACGGCTCGGCCGAGCACTGGAACCGGCCTTAGTGCTCGGTGCTTACCTTCATTCTAATCTGGACACGCAATAGCGTATCAAGCCAAGTTCAAGCAAAAAGGAACTGGCGACGCAGCAGCTGTGTGTAATATTACACGAACCAATTTTTTTTTGTCGTCTTAAATATTACAGTAGACTCTTTGACTAATCTGAAAACCAAGGGGTGCCGCATTATTGTTTTTATTAAGTAGATAAAATAGTGTATTATTATTAGTGATAGACTCGCGTTTGATCACTATCTCACCTGATGGTAAACGGTGATGTGGCACTTAGAAGGTGAAGCACTCTTGCCTAGAAGAAACCTATTCACTTTTGACTCTTGTTTTTCAGAAATCTACAGGATCGTATCTCAGAAGCAGATGCGTGACCCGCCGGAGGGCGACGTCATCCGGCCGGACGCCGAGCCCACGGACGTGCGGCCCTCGCACACCGACAACGTGCGCAAGCAGTGTTGCCAGTAGTCGCACGATACTAGTGAGTATACCGATCTACTACGTCACGTCTCATCATCATCATTTTCGCAATAAGACGCCCAATGTTGAACATAGGCCTTCCGCAAGTTTTCCACATCGACCGGTCTTGTGGGTCTCGCATCCAGCGGTTGCCCGCAACCTTAAGCTGATCATTTTACCACCTAGCGGGAGACCTTCCAACGCAGCGTCTTCTATGCTGTTTATGCGTACTGCGCTATCACGGGGCGATAGCGCAGTTATGTGAGACTCACATCACATCATCTAAAACAATCAACCCACTAAAACTCAACGGTGTTCTCTTGTGGCACGCGTTAGCACTCACCGCGAATCCAACACGGCTGTCCGTCACCGGGGGCGTCTTTGGGGAGTACCCCCATCACCGGCGCACCAGAACACATTGCACGCCGTGACCAAACCAGGATATGGGCTCCAGACGACCCCGTGTATGGCCCTCGGTTCCCCTGTGACGGATCCTGTCTGTGGCCCCGCCACCTACCACTTTATGACCGCAGGGGATAGGGACCGCACCCTGCGGCCCTACCGCGTCCGCCTACAGTGGCGACCCCGTCCAGGCCGCGGAAGGTAGGGAGAGCGGCGTACCGCAATACCGGCACTCCTACGGCCTCCAACCCTCAGTCGAGATACTTCCCATAAGACATCGCGGCCCGGCTCAGTTGCAATGTCGCCTAAGCGGCACCGCAAACTACTTGTTGGTCGCGTTGGCTTATTGGCAGGCGCCCTGACGAGTGGCCCCTCCTCGGGTTTCTCTTCGCTTCACCGTGGGCGTGGGTGGCAATGGCAAGCCACACTAGCAAGGCTACTGAGCCGCTCCGCCTCGAGAGTGCACCTGTGTTTGCGATCACATTTGTGCACTGTTACATCACCCGCCCCGATCTGTAGTTTTCACTAAGATTCGCCGCCGTGGCCGAAATTCGGTCTAGAGGTACAGTATTTAACATCTGAAATTATTCTCCCAATAGAAAGAAAATATTTATTTGTAATACTAACCCAAATACATTCATCATTAACATAACCATGATCAAACAAAAAAAAAACAAATTCTTACTGTCTAGCTATATTATAGACAGTGCACCCCATACACAAGTAACCAAGACAGCAGTATTACTACAGATTTCATTTTGTTTTCAGAAAGTCCAGTTTACGTCGGAGCCGGAAAGAGAGATGCGGCTGGAGATATAAATGCAATCATTACGAATCATTCCCAGACAATGGTGTTTACCAACATAATAACTAGGTTGCCAGTGCAAAAATATACTGTCTCACACTACAGATGAAATATACCATGAAGTTTGCCATACGTTGTCTATGGCACGACATGTATTTCAATCTGGCGACACTAACACAAAAACGGTTAAGAGTGGCTCATGTAGATAGCTTTGTGTAATTATTGATATTTAGTGTCCGAACGAATAAAGTTAAAAAATATATAATAAAGGTAACGTGAAGAGACGATTCAATATAACACAATTTAGTAAAGGAACCATGCTTTGGTTATAGAAGCACACGAGTTAAATAATTTTGGCGCTAGACACACTATACTTGTGTAATTTATACCTGAATTTATCTTTTTTTATTTAGGGGTAAACCATATTTTTCGTTAGTAGTTAATTCATGTTAAATGCTATTTATTTAGTAAAATAAATAACGAAGAAAAGTTACTAAAAACCGTTATAATTTATATATTTTTCCATAGTATTAGGCGTAAATTCCTAAAAAATGAGCAATAATTGGGCTGGTAAACGGAATTCGCGTAAAGTTCACTGTTTAACAGCACACAAATCATAGCTTCATAATTAAAATACGTCTAATTGTTTTGTAATACACTAGCTGGTAGTTTTTACTAAGTAACGAGATAGCTTTTTTAAAAAGGGAATCCTTTTTCTTTTATGAATACGTGCCTTCTATGGAAACGGCGTGACATGTACATTTTATTGAAGCTTTTATTGTTTATTTTTGCCTCATGTTGAAGTTATTGTTTGGGGCTGTGGGCGGGCCGCACTCGCGCGGACAGCCTGTTCCGTCAGTGGCAGGCGGCGCCGGGGCTCGCCACTAGCCTGCAAGCACGCTTGATGTTCGCTATCTCATTGGGATATATTGTTAACTACCCTCGATTCGCTAACGGATCACAATACTCAGTCAGGTGTTCCCGGCCCCGTGCCATTACTATGTCATGTACGGTCAGCGAATGTTCTAGAACCATCGGCACTAAGGCCTCTGGCTGGTTTATTTCTCAAGAGTATGCGGTGTTTGTTGTATCTAAGAAATATGTTATTGTATTATGGTCTTCAATATGCATGATTATTTTTTTAGTGCCTACCTGTAATTACTTTATTAAAGACAAAGATAATAAAATATAATGTAAATTTCTTGGCGTTTTCTTTCTTAAAACCAGTCCCATACCTCGACCCTGCGGGGTAATAACATAACACACAAATCACACAATCTATAACATGCCTTTAATTTTTAACCGACTTCAAAAAAGGGAGGAGGTTCTCAATTTGTCGCAATCTTTTTTTTTAATGTATATTACCTGATTACCCAAAGACCCCTGAACCGAATTGAAAAATTCTTTTGTTGGATAGGGTATACTGCCCAGGTGGTCCCATGGTCATCAGGTCAGGATCTGACGATGGGATCCGGGAGAAATCGAGGGAACTCCTCAAATATATATAGCGATTTTGGTATATGCATCAACAATGCAAGCATTTGCACTCGGAAAGTATCATTTGGTGAAGTGGAGCTGATGAAGAAGACCACAGAGGGGCACTGGAACTCCTTATTGATAAGTATGTCACGGGTATAAGATATCTCTAATAGTTTAACCGACTATGATGAAGCAAATACTTATAAATAATAGTTTTTTTATGAAAATGGTACCATCGAACTGATCTGATGATGGAGCCGGAAGGTAGGCACTCCAACTCCGAAATAAAACAATGTATCCTAATCATGTTTGGGCTTATCGGAATCGTCGTGAGATATAGTTTGTCAACAAATGATTTTCATGCTAAGGTAGGTACTACCTACCAAAACTAAAAAGAGCAAAATAAAATTCTTTATAGCAAAAAATTTAATAACTTTCTTTTCCGAAGTCGGTGTCGAAAAATGAAAAACAATAGGTAACAAATTCAATCACTTCGGAAAAGAAAGTTATTTTTGCTTTGTAGAGTTTTGCTTTAGAAGTCGGTTTAATTGTTAAAAAAATTGTTTGCCAATTCAACAACATTTTACGAAATGCATCCAAACCGAGTCCGAGAAATTTCGGTTCTGCTGGGCGTCTACTCCCTATCTTCGTCGACGAAGTTACGGGCCGTCCGAAAGTATTCCGAAACTTCGGAGGGAACCCTACCCCCTATCGATTTCGGATAATTGAGCTTCGAACGGGATCATAGACAATATTCGTGAACGAACGACGGATGACGTTAGAGTTGCACTATTTTATCGGTCGATTACCGGTTTCCCTAGTTTGTGGTTTCAAGCTTACTAAACAAAAAATTAAATATTTTTTACGTTAGGAAATGACCATATTTTTAACAATTTTCATTTTTTATGTCTATAAATATAGAAATTAATTACTTTTGCCATTTTTGTCCGGAAAGCGGCATTATCCTGTTAAAACCTTTGCTTTTTTTTTCTTTATGACGGCAACTGTCAAATGAAATGTCAAGAAATAAATAATAAATACAAAATTTTACCTGAAAAAATAATTAAAATATGCTCTTAAATAGATGAAAAAAATACTGTTCACCCGTTCAATTCATTATTAGAAAAACATAGCTAGACCTAGTATAAATTGTGACAAATACCAACTATGACTGGTGCATAAAGCAGCTCTCTTGCTGCTAAGAGGCATCTTAATCGGCCTTTTAAAATGGCAAATATACGCTGTTTATTAGACCGGGCATGCTATTGTATGTTATTGTCTATTGGGGTGTTTGAAGTAGTTCAAAACGTTATGTAAATTTAGTTAAGATTCTGGCCGATAGATGGCGCTGTACCGGATTCCTTTAAAGTTAAATCGCGGTGTTAAGATTCTCCGCCGTTTAATGACCTTAGTTATATTTTGTTTAATAACAAACTTTTCGCTGACGTACTTTCGAGTATTATTTCAACCTTTTTACATCCCCGAACATGGGGTGATCCGATCCGTGATACAATTTATTTAAGTGTACTCTTTAAGTAGTTATAGGTATAAACACTCTTCAAAGCATAGGTAGTCATTATTGAAATGGCTTTTAGATTTTAGAAAAAAAGTTAAAAAATTCAAAATACCCGACTGCTTAGAAAGCGAACTAAAAAGACGTAAACAAGAAGAAAATCATGCTGTGCAGTCGGAGTATACATATTCGCGAGCTGGCTGACCAAAACCATATGTATCCTCCGACTGCACAGCATGATTTTCTTCTTGTTTACGTCTTTTTAGTTCGCTTTTTAAGCAGTCGGGTATTTTGAGGTGGTATGGTGGTGTGTAGTGCTATTCTGGGTGCATTGTCCTCACATATATGAACTAATAACTATATATGTACCTATGTTCCTAAATATTGTAAAAAAACAATAATTTTTTAAAAGAGTAAGTATGGAGTTTCTTGTGCATTCTTCTCCATAACAAGCTACTTTCCGAATGCACGGTAGAATCATTTTTATGTACGTTCAAAAGTGCCGCTTGGTGGCCTAGTTGAAATAAAATATCTTTGTCTTGTCTTGTCTTGTCTTGAATTTTTTAATTAACTTTTTTATTTATAACTTTTTAGTTAACATTTTTTTCGAATTAAGTACATTTAAATATATAAGTGTTATATATTTTTGAAATCACCTCTTGAAACCCTTTATTTTGATACCCCACACGATGGATTTGGAAGTAAAAATATATTTTTTTTATTTTCTAATTTTAATTTTGCCTATGACACTCGCAAGGTTAAGACGAATCGATTGACGTATGAATCATCAAAATCGGCCAACGCGTTAGGTCTCTGGAACGCCACATAGGAACAAACATACATACATACATAGACTGATAAACACATTACCCTCCTTCGGCAGTCGGGTAAAAAATGGTACAAGCTTTTAAACTTACTGTCTTTTTATAAGGTTCCTCCCAGCCAAATTCTGGGGAAACCTTATATACTTTTTTATTAATGAGGCCCACTGCACCTTGGTAACCCCCAGGCATAAAAATTAAGAGCTGTGGGGATCTGAAATAAAACAATAACAACAGTAAATGGGTGTGATGCTTTGGTACAGCTCAATGTTGCAGAGTCTTTAATATATCCTTACCTTCATTGTTGGATCAACACCACTTCGTCGTACCTATGTGTCGAGGCAAAAGAGGTATTAGGTCCTCACACAAGTCCTCGAATAATTCCCAAGTGAGCCTATAGTTCCATATGAACAACAATAATACTCTCCAACAGGATGTTTTGGCGTAAATATCGTCGACGTTGCCTCTGCTCTTCCAGTAGAGCTTTTTCGAGCATTAAAAAAGCAGCCACCACTTGGAATTGTAGCTTCCGTCGAGTGCACGATAACTATTTTGATGTCGTCATATCTGACATAACGATCCGATAAAACAAGTGTCAAGTTCAATTTTTCGGACGGATAAAAACGCTTAGGGAGTAGGTTCAACTGTCAAATTGTGTTGTCATTCATTCTTCGTTCGGGCCCCGTACGAATCATCCGTCCGTAGATGATAGGGAGTAGGAAATGCCCGTAACTAAGCTCGAAACTACGAACTTCGAGCTTCGGGAGTAGACCCCCAGAAGTAGCCGTAGTATTTGTTGTAGGGAAGCTTACGCAACTACATCCGAACTCTATCCGTCATAATTCGGATAGAACTCGGAACTTATTACGTATGTACTCGGATCGGATGTAGTGCCTATCCGCCCTGAGAGACAGACTTAAAAAAGGTGAGGCATTTTTACCTCCATTTACATCATAGGTACTTACACGATTTTTTCAAACATGAGGCAACTCATCCCGTCTTCCGCATCCTAATCTGTCCCATACACCCTTTTGAGGTCGTCGATCCGTGAAGAGAGAGGAGAATAATGTAAATAAATATATTGAACCCTGGACGACCGGTGGCCTGATACTGCGTAAGCGTGTATGTACACCACACCACTCCACCGCGCACTTCTATGTTGGAAAGCAGCAGATTCTGAAGTAATTAGTGCTCCACTGTGTAATTTCTGCAGTGCGTTCCAGAGCGATGATAATCTATTAAATAGATAAATTGTGGTATCGTGGTCCTTGTAGAGTATCTCATCATTTTAATTTCAGCCGAAAGTCCACACAGCTGGCCAAAGGCCTCCCCGAGACGTCGCCACATTGGCCGATCTCGTGCGTCTCGCATCCAGCGGATTCCTGCAACCTTAACTAGCAGCCTCATTGTGTAAGTGAATTCGGCAAGGTAAAGCGTTTTGACGCCATCAATCGACCAATTACACGCTAGATGAAAGACGCGATGTGGATTTCCGTCTATGTGATTAGTCGATTGATGGCGGTCAAAACACTTTGCTTTGTCGAATCGGTCATCGGTCCACCTAGTGGGAGGCCTGCCAACGCATCGTCTTCCCGTTCGCGGTCGCCAATCCAGAACTTTTCGGCCCCAACGGTCATCCGTTCTGCGAGCAATGTGCCCAGCCCACTGCAATTCTTCGGGCTATGTCGGTAACTTTGGTTCTCCTGCTGATCTCTACCTCTACCATCATCTATTTACTGACTCAGAGCAGTGATACAGATAACAATCAATTATCACATTTCCTAACAAAAAAATCGATTGCCTCATTATTTACCTCACAAACATACCTTATTGCATAAAGAGGCAAACCCGACTAAATATAATAGTTGTTATTTTCGTGCGGCGTTATCTATAAACATCTGTATTCGGCCGAGTAGAAAGGCTAATAACCGAGTCCAAGGTTACCCGGTTCTTGTGAGTCTCTGATTGTTACCCCGCAGTTACTCTTTGCATTGAACACAGAGTGCACGATAGGTAAGTGATAAATTGGTAATACATAGTACCTAGATATTATTAAATTCCAATTACATTATTATTTATGTTGTTATACTTGTTTATCATGTTTTTGTCATGATTCTTGTTGAATTTATGAGACAAACTAACAAGTTAGTTATCTTGTTTGTATGTACTTTCATTAGGTAATAAATACCTACTTATGTAGCTTGAGTGCCGGTGCCCACATAAACAATGCTACCTACTTATCCCGAAAGTGACGCCCAGATTTTGGGATAAATATCAAACAGGATCCTATTCTTGCTCTTCAAATAGATATCTACTCATTACGTCACGTTGATTTTGTTTTTGCCGACTTCAAAAAAAAGGAGGTAATCAATTAGATACGTATGTATGTAATATTGTTGGCATTGCCCAATATTCACATAATGTTAGGTACTCTAATTGGTCTTTTAAACATGTGTGATAAATTTCATAAGGGTATAGTTGTATGTATGTATGTTTGTCCACGCATTTCACCGAAACTGCTTAGGTATGTATCGGATCGTGAATATTATTTTTTGGATTGGATTAGGTAATCTCTCAACTTAGGGAATAGTGCAAGTTCTAAATAAAGTTAAGGTAAGGTAGGTAAGTTGTGTTAGTTCTAAATAAGTTTCATCCAAATCGGTTCAGAAGTTTTCATGATATACAACATACAACCGAACTCCTTAGCGAAACGGCACGAATGCGTAAATTGAGTTGTTATTGGTATTTTGTCAACCCTTTAGGTACCCTACTAAAGAACTTGCTTACTTTTTAGTGATAGTGTCATCATCATCATTCATCATTTTAGCCGAAAGACGTCCACTGCTGGACATAGGCCTCCCCCAGGTGTCGCCACATTGACCGATCCCGTGCGTCTCACATCCAGCGCCTTCCCGCAACCTTAACCAGCAGCCGTATTGCGTAATTGAGCAAAGAAGTTAAACTCTATCCAACCGACCAAATCGGCCAATCACATAAAACGGTCGCGTCATTCATCTCGTATGTGTTTGGTCGATTTGGTCGGTTGGATAGAGTTTAACTTCTTTCCACATTGCGCACTTACGCAATACGGCTGCAGGTCATCGGTCCACCTAGTCCCCATCGGCCATCCGTTCTGCGAGCAATGTGCCCTGCCTACTGCCACTTAAGTTTGGCTATTTTTCGGACGATGTCGGTAACTTTGGTTCTCCTGGGGATATCCTCATTTCTGACATGAACACGCAAGGAAACGCCGAGCTTAGCCCTCTCCATTGCACTTGGCATGGGCGTCGCCAAGGGAGGGTATTAGAGATTCTAAAAAAATTGCCTAATTTAAAACAACCACAGTCCTAAGTCTTTGACTTGACATGCTTGATTGATCATTCCCGTACGTCGCGAATGAATTTATATAAACCAAACCCAACAGATCGAACCGTTGTTGATATCCTAAAATAGGCAAAAAACCTTCTTTCCCGACTCGGAAAAGCGTTGATAATTTTGTTCGCTCTTCCATGCACAACGTGTACGATAGAGTTGCGTAGCTTTACACGTTGAACTCTGAATAGTGCTCGCCAAACTTCTGGGCCGCCCTGAAGTTGGCTTTCCGATGCGCAAGGCACGGATCGGTAGTGTTTTTGTATGATACTGCGCAGACATTGCAGCCAACTTCGGGACGGCCAAGAAGTTTGGCGAGAACTATACCGATATTATTACAATCGCTGTAGATGTAAGGCTCGTCTTCTTCTTCGTCAGTACACTCTTGGCAGAGCGGTCGTGGTCATCATGTTGCAGTGAGACTTCGGGTTGCCATAATTTGTTTAACGATGCGACGCCATCCGTCTCTATCGGCCGTTATTCGTGTGCACTCATTCAATGGGCCACCCACCGCAGACTTAATCTGGTCGGTCCATCGCATGGGCGACCTGCCGCGCGCTCTCGTTCCTGTCACTCTACCCTGAACTATAAGCCGCTCGATAGAGTCGTTGCCTCGTCGGGACACGTGTCCAAAGAACTGGAGTACTCGAGCTTGGACTACAGCCGACAGACGCTGCCTGATACCAAGATCTTGAAGGATGGATATGTTAGTGCGAAACTCTGTCCACGACACTCCAAGCATTTTTCTCCAGCACCACATTTCTAGAGCGTCTATTCTCTTCCTCTCAGTGTCTCCCAGCGTCCAGGTCTCGGCTGCGTGAGCCGGATTTTCGTAGGTTTGGTGATATTGTGCTTCCTCCATATTTTCCTCAGCCTATCCATGGCAGACCTGGCCATAGCCATGCGTCGCTTGATCTCGTCCCCGCAACCACCATGGTTTGATATTAAAGCGCCTAATAAGCGCGCATATTAAAGCGTAAGGCTCGTACTACAAGTGAAAAGCTTCATGTGCTCTCGACTTTACCTAAAATTCATACTTTTCTCATTCTCCATATCAACTTGCCCCCCCCTGGGCCATCGGCTGGCGACGCCCTTGGCACTTGGGGTGACTAAGCTTTCTGATAAGGTCCATTGTGAGCGACCACGTCTCGATCCCATAGATGATAACTGGCAACGTACACTGGTCATAGACTTTTGTGTGCTTTTGTCTTGAGATACTGCGGTAAATTGGACGAGAAGATACCACGCAACTTCCCGAACGCCGCCCAGCCGAGTCGGATTCGACGGTTGACCTCTTTCTCGAAGTTAGACCTACCCTACTGGACCGTTTGTCCCAGGTAGACATATTCGTCTACAACTTCGAGTGTAGAGTCTCCAACCTATCAAGGTTGGGGACTCTACACTCGAAAGGAGTGGGTCACATGGGCATTCACCATGACCTTGGTTTTGTCCATGTTCATTTTAAGACCCACTCTTTCGGCAGCTTTACTGAGGTCATCGAGCATAGTACTGAGGCTCTCCATGGTCTCAGCCATGACCACTATGTCGTTAGCAAACCGAAGGTGAGTGATGTACTCGCCATTAACGTTGATGCCGAGTCCCCTCTAATCCAGAACCTTGAAGGCATTCTCCAGAGCAGCAGTGAACAGTTTCGGAGAAATGACGTCTCCCTGTCTCACGCCGCGCTGAAGAAGGATTGGTTTCGAGGTCTGATCCTGAAGACGGACTGACATGGTGGCGTTATTGTACAAACACTTCAACACCTCAATGTACCGGTAGTCGAACTGGCCCCGTTGGAGAGACTGCAGTACAGCCCAGTGATAGTGTAATAAAACTAAAAAGAGGGAAATAAAATATGTTTCACAAAAATAATCCGACTTCAAAAACAAAACACTAAAAAGTGCAAAATAACTTTCGTTGCGGAAGTCGGTGTCGAAAAACGATAAAAAAAGAAGTACCACAGATAATATAATACTAGCATAGAAGTACCTACCAAAGACACCTTCAGAAACGAAAGTTATTTTGCACTTTTTTAACCGACTTACCAAAAAGGAGGAGGTTCTATGTTCGACTTTATGTATGTTTTTTATTTTTATTATGTATGTTGACCGATATCTCCGCCAATTGTGGACCGATTTTGAAAATTCATTTTTTGTTTGAAAGAGTATGTTCCGAAATTGGTCCCATTTTAATTTGGTGAAGATCTGATGAAGAACTTCGGAGATATACAACATAACTCTTCAATAAATAACGGCAATCACTCGGGATTGCTCACAGATATGTATTTTATATTTCTATGGGATTGCTGCAATCGCATGTCTGTTTATACCATTTCATAACATAACATCACGCCAGTACGCTCGAAAGGGGTAGCAGATCTCTCATTTCACCGGTTATGTTCAAGTTTCATGTTATTCGGGTAGTCTATTCTGGCGTTATAGGTACTTACTAAACAACTTGCCGATTAGGTAGGTAAAACTAAAAATAAAAAAGTTTTTTGCAAAAAAATACTAGTTATCGACTATTTTTTTGCAAAAAACTTTTTTGTGTTTTGTTTTTGAAGCCGGTTATTTTTTTTTTTGCGAATTATACAGAGAGTAGGAGTAGCAGACCCTACTTTTAGTTGAGACAGTATTCCATTCAAGTTGCCATCTATCTACTACTAGTTGTACCACGCGGCTTTGCGCCCGACAACCCATCTATCCTACCTACCCTTAAAAAGAATTCGCCAATTAGGAGCAGCCGTTCTGAAGTGACATGCGCTTGTACTACATACATTTCGGCAATTCATTTTTATTAGGGTTCCGTACCCAAAGGGTAAAAAAAAGTTATTTAAAAAAATCAAAATACCCGACTGCTTAAAAAGCGAACTAAAAAGACGTAAACAAGAAGAAAATCATGCTGTGCAGTCGGAGGATACATATTCGCGAGCTGGCTGACCAAAACCAAATGTATCCTCCGACTGCACAGCATGATTTTCTTCTTGTTTACGTCTTTTTAGTTCGCTTTTTAAGCAGTCGGGTATTTTGATTTTTTTAAATAATTTTTTTATTTATAACTTTTTAGTTAACATTATTTTCGAATTAGGTACATTTAAATATATAAGTGTTATATATTTTTGAAATCACCTCTTGAAACCCTTTATTTTGATACCCCACACGATGGGTTCGGAAGAAAAAAGAAAATTGGCTCCCCACAATATGGCGCCCAAAAGCTGCCATTTTTCTATTTTCCAATTTTAATGTAGCCTATGACACTCGCAAGGTTAAGACGAATCGATTGACGTATGAATCATCAAAATCGGTCAACGCGTTTGGTCTCTGGAACGCCACATAGGAACAAACATACATACATACATACATACATACATACATAGACTGATAAACACATTACCCTCCTTCGGCAGTCGGGTAAAAACGGGACCCTATTACTAAGACTCCGCGGTCCATCTGTCTGTCTGTCTGTCAGCAGGCTGTATCATGAACCGTGATAGCTAGACAGTTGAAATTTTCACAGATGATGTATTTCTATTGCCGGTATAACAACAAATACAATAAACAGAATAAAATAAATATTTAAGTGGTGCTCCCCATACAACAAACGTGATTTTTATGCCGTTTTTTGCGATAATGGTACGGAACCCTTCGTGCGTGAGTCCGACTCGCACTTGGCCGCTTTTTTATATAGAACATTATTAAATAGCTCATTTAAAAAATTCCCTAACATTGAGTTTATCTAAGTACTTAGGTCCGACACTGCTAACGTTTTTATATGACCTAAGTAAGTATTATAAAAGTTTAGCACACTGGGATAAGGCGGTAAAATAATATATTCCCCTGGGTCCTGTAGAGGGGGAGCTGCCAGGGTTTTTGAAAAAACCTTATGTAGGACGAAAAGTTAATAGTAATTAGATGCGGCTTGCTGATGCGGCGAACACCGAGACTAAATTTACTGTAAAATTGATATTTTTATAGAATTTTGATAATTAGGGTAAAAGATAAATGAGTTAAGTAAATAAATAATCAAATAAATCCCCTTTCTCAGGCTTGTGAAATAAACAGTAGATAGCCTTCCCATGTTGTGATTTGAGTTGCTGGTACAGACAGAAAAAAAAATCAGGTCACTTGACAACCACCATGTTCTCGTCGGTTAAAAGTAGTTACAGACCTATGCTACTATTACTTCAAAGTCCTATGTTTAAATACTTAACCATAACCAAAATTCTGAAATGTTCTGGGACTTCACGACTTGACTTGTGTCTCGCTTGTGTACGCAGACCGCGTGAGAAAATGCAATGTCATTCTGGGCGCACGGTTGGCGCAGTGGTTGGGCGATTGACTGCTGCGCTGCGTGACGCAGGTTCGATTCCCGCACGGAACAAATATTTGTATGACCTACAGATAGTTGTTCCGGCTCTGGGTCTGGTGTTTGTGTATGTGAGTTTATATGTTTGTAAACCCACCAAAGATACAGGAAAAAATTAGTAGTGTGAAGCAAAGTTTAAAAAAATAATTGGAAATCATCTATACTAATATTATAAAGAGGTAAAGTTTGTAAGGTTGTAGGGGGTAATCTCTGGATGTACTGAACCGATTTAGATGAAATTTGGCATGGATATAGTTTGAGACCCTGGGATAGTTTGTATTCCCTTGTAATGGTAATTAATAAAATAGAGTGGTACCTACCTAAACTTAATGTTTTTAATCTCTGGTAGTAAGTACCTATCTACTGCATCTGATTATGAAAAGTCTTTCACTATTAGAATGCGACATAGTCGTAGAATGTTTCTATGCACGCTACATACCCCAAGAAAAAAAAAGACTGTCAAAAATACACTAAAAAGCGAAGTATACGGAAAATTTTATTATACCATGCTAAAAAGTGCAAAAAAACTTTCATTTCGACAGTCAGTGAAAACGTTTTTATTTTTCGGTACTTGCCCGTGGTCCCCCAGTCTAGTTACCCTTGGGATACCACGAGCAAATATTTTTGCCCGTGGTACCCCCTGAATAACAATCTTCCTATCAAATATATTTTTATTGCCCGTGGTACCCCATCTCAAACAAAAATTTTAAATTAGTCATAATAAAATGTCTATGTTTTTAGTTTTGATACAATGTCACTTAATTATAATATTCACAACGGATCTTTGTGTCTCTGAATTGGCTGCAAGACCCTGCGCAGTAACTATTTTTGTGTCAATATTGAAAGTGAAGATAGCATTGTATACCTGTCTCTTTCACTCGCTTACGTTTGTCGCATCATCCTATCTCGCTTACTCTATGCAGTATACTCGATGACAAACTGTTTCTTGTGCAATGGTTGACAGAGCCAACCAAGGGCGTCGCCAAGGGGGGACAGGTAGGGGCAGTTGCCCCCCCCTAGAGATTAAAAAATAAGTAGCCAAATGGAAAGAAATCAAAGTCCTTAGTCAACATAAACCCAACCCAACAAATCTACCCATTTGTTGATGTCCTAAAAGAGTACTAAAAGCGGTAAAAATTTTGGTCGATCTACCAAAATCAATCGTTAAGCAACCTCAGGAGATTAAAAACCTAGTTAAAAAGTACTATGGTAGAAAATCGCCTCAATGGTCTGGCTATGATGAGTGTGCACAGAAAACTTATTAATGAAAACTTATAAAATTTACATAATTAAGTGGTCGAGAAGTTTACCCAAAACCCCCGATGATTGAGCTCGTGGAACGTTACCCATTGGATTTCTTACCGTTCTTATAACAATTACCGTAGGAGTAAGACTCATACTACCAGTTTGTAGCTTCATATATGCTTTTGACTGTACCTACCGTATTTAAAATGTATACTTTTTCCCATCCTCCATATATCAACTTGCCCCCCCTAATATGCCTCTTGCTTGTACATAGGCAGACTACACATAATAACTCTGGTCTAGAGTTCGCAAGCAAAACTGCAGAGCATGAAGTTGAAGTTCTGGATTTGATTCCCAGTTCGGGCATAGAGTTATTGGGTTTTTCCATTTGGAATAGTTGGGAGTTCGGCTTTGTGACCGGTTGATGGGACTTAAAAACATAACTGGCTAAAAGTGGGTTAACTATACCCACCTCTGAGACAAATCCGGGGAATAAATAACTAAAAAAGTAAGTGTGGAGTTTCTTGTCCGTTGTTATTCATAACAAGCTACCTTTGCGAATGGACAGTAGAGTCAATTATTATTATTGTCTAAACTAAAATTTTTGACATTCAAAAGTGCCGCTTAATGACCTAATTGAAGAAAACGATTTGACTTTGACTTTGAATAGAAGCGTGATGTGTCATGTATGTTATGTTGTGTGTTTGTAATCGACAGATCCAGCATGTCAATAGCGCTGTACTATACCCCTGGGTCCGCGCCGTGCCGCCTGGTGCTGCTGGTGGCCGCCGCGCTTAACATCCAACTGGACCTGAACCTCATGGACTTGAGGGGAGGCGATCAGTACAAGCCCGACTTTCTGAAGGTAAAGAAAAATATTTATTTATTGAGCCTATTTTGATCCAGTGCTGGGCAAAGGCCTCTCCATAGACTTGCAAAGTCTTTGAACTTTGCCATCTTATTGAACATTGAACAAACATTATGAAGTAAAATTGTTTGTACCAAACAAACTTTTGGTAGAGTACATAAAATACTTTTTTTATTTACTCCGAAAACGTTTTTTTTGTACAAGAATTGGTTAAGCAGGTACTCTTAACCGATTCTTGTTCAAAAAAAACTTTTTCTTTCAATAAATATTAACCCTAGCTTCGGACGGGTACAAGAGGAATAATTCCGTAATAAATGTCATGGCTCTATTGGTTTACCGTACGCAAGTAAAGCGCCCACTCGGCATGATTTTTTCCTATTTCTTCAACTATCATCGTCACAATTATTTCAGCCAATTAACACAAAATCTCAATGAATTATACAGCTACCGGAAAATTCGTTCGGTAGTTTCTAAGTTTACCGCGTACAGACAGACAGACGTGGCAGGGTAACTTTCCTTTCGGATGAAATCTCGAAAATCGAATTGTCTGTCTTTTTGTTCGCTTAGTTCTTCTTAACCACACAGAATATTTCGATGCGGTTTTATCACCATCGCAGCATCTGAGTAGAGTTAACCGCTTCTATGCTATTTACTTTTTTACACGGCTTGACCATCGGGTCAAGACCATTGAAAAAATTGTACTCAATTTTCATGTAATAAAAAATAAATACCTAAATTAACAAAAATCCGACCGCTCTGGACAAGTCTCCATAAATCGGGTGATTGAGAATAGATGGCGCCGCCGAGGCAGCCGAGGCTGAGGTGGCGACATGTTCTAGACGCCTACTGGTTCGATATGACTCAAGAAGACTACCTGGAATGATTTGGAGGACGCGTTTGCCCAGCAGTGGGCAAGTGTATAAGAAAAATAAACTGACAAAAATACCATTATATGTTTCAGCTCAACCCGCAACACACGGTGCCCACAATAGTAGATGGCGATTTTTCTCTATGGGAGTCTCGCGCCATCGCCAAGTACCTGGTGAATAAGTATGGCGCAGGCAGCAGCCTGTACCCCACGGATCCCAAACAAAGGGCGCTGGTTGATCAGAGACTGGACTTCGACTTGGGGACACTGTATCCAAGATTTGGGCAGTACTTCGTAAGTATTTTTATGTAGCTCGTGGCTAAATCAATAGTTACAGTCGCACGGGTCGATCTTTAAGGTTAAGCGGTGCTTACCGAGGTTGGTCGATCGATGGGTGTCCATCCATTATACATAACCAGACTCCTCTCTGTGCCTCGGAATGCACGTTAAGCCATCCCGGCTGCCATCTTTGATAGCAGTGACGGATTAACCCTTAATCAAATTAAGCAATTGCCTAGGGCATCACGTCTGGGGGGGCACCAGAAGAAGCACAAAAAAAATCTGTCCTTAGGGCATCACGTCTCACTCTCACGTCACCAAAAAAAGTTTCTAGGACTAATTTGAAAATTCGCGTTCTCTAAATTTAGTAGGTCGAAGCGCCGTGGATTGTTGCCTAGCAGCTGTAAAATTTTTTTCATTAGTTCAAAATCTGTACAATTTTTTTTCTGGTTCAACCATAAGGTGGATAAAAGTGTTTTGAAATCTCAAATAGAAACGAGATGGGAAGCACACGCTAAAGCGTCGAGCGTCGAGAAGCATCAGCTATTTCACAGACATATAATAAAATTATTGGTGCATTAGACGTCATTTCTGTGGATGACATGCAAAAAGGAGAAACCAGAAGAGAAGCAGCTAATTTGTCAAATAAGCTACAAGAATTGGAGTTCGTACTCATGTTGGTCATGTGGGACAAAATTTTGCAAACCTTCCGAAAAGTCAGCAAGGTATTACAAGACCCAGAAGTTACTCTAGAAACTTGCGCTAATCTCTACAAATCGCTCGTGGATTTTTTAGAAAAAATGCGGTGCGACTTTGATTCTTTAGAAGCCCGCGCAAAATAAAAACTACCAGATGTGGAATACAAAGACACCCGTCAAAGACGAAGAAAGAAAATGCCTATAAAGGAGTCTCCATGAGCCTCACTGTTTACGGTAGCACGTGATCGATTTGCCACTGTCTTGCCTGAGGTCACTCGGTGGACGGACCGAGTCCCCACTCTGAGCGCCCGAAACCCCGAAGTTCCACTTGCCTTAAATGAGGCTGGATTTCGGCGTGTCTACATCGAGGTGGTTGCCTCCACGATGCCTTCTTCTCCAAGTGGGATTGGCCTTCTCACGATTCCACTCGGTGGCTATTTCACTCTAGTTTTCTGTCTCCGCCACCTTATTCCTCACTAAAACTGGCAGAGACAGTCTCGCCCGATCCTGGCGGATAAGACCCACCGCTCAAAGGCCCAAGAAAGCACTCCTCGAGCGTGTGCTGTGCAGAATCCAAGTTGCCTCTACAATGATGGCAATTTACCGTAGCCTCTCACCCAATCCTAATCAGGTACTCACGGAAGGAACCGTGCCCGATCTGTACCTGAATGTGCCTGTAGGAGATGCGTTCCGCTCTTTTCAGCCAGCCACGTGCTATTCAAATAACCATTTTCCGCTGCAGGACTAACATCAATAGCCAATAGACGGATATCTGATAGTCTATTTCTGCCTCCGAGATTGGGCAGCGGTCTATACAAAGCACCTACTGGCCTATCAATGCGGGGGAAAAGGCGCTAGAAATGCTCTTTGAAGCCCCACCGTACATGGTTAAACCAAGATGGTAGACATGCGCATCTCCTATTGTCACTACTGAGCTGGGTGGCTCTCTGCTCTTAGAATAGAATAGAATAGAATAGAATAGCATTTATTTGCAAATATGGGTTATACATAAGTAGGTAGTAGTAGGTTTTCATCAGAGTTCTGCCATATTTCACCATTCGGCATGCAAACATTTTCATTATACTAAAATTGTTAAAATTTAAAGTCTTGTTGGAACATTCAAATAGTTATGTCATTCTCATTAAATAAAATTATTAAAATTAAAACATTCATTAAAAATATCAACTTAATTATTACATTATACATTAAAATTGTCAGTAACAGTAGGTTATATATACAAGAAATACAGAATCGTGGTCCGAAGACAAATAAACAAACAAACATCAAAATTCCAGGTCATAGACAATACACCATAAATATTCCGTACGCAAAACAATAATTAATTAATTAAAACTTCGAGGTATTTTGATAAAAATTGTCCGTTAAAAACTCAGTTACACTGTAATATGCTTTGTCTATTAACAACCTACGAACTGTACTTTTGAATTGCAACGTTTTCAAGTCTTTCCATGCACTTGGCAATTTATTATAAACAACGGGGGCCATGCAATAAATACTTTTGCGCATCATAGTGGTTTGACACGGTACATTATTTAATTTTGAATTGTCACGTCTGTTTCTTGGGTATACATCGGCCAAACGCTCAAAACGACTTGGATTGTTCTTCACAAACATAGCCACTTCAAGAATATAGATACAAGGCAGGGTTAATATGTTGTACTGCTTGAAATATGGCTTGCAACTGTCGGTGGTTTTTAGTTTAAACATTGACCGGAGACATCTTTTTTGAGCCTTAAATGCTGTCTCTTTGTCGGTGGAGTTCGCCCAGAAAATGACACCGTAGCGTAAGTACGATTCAGCAATACCGTAGTACGCTGCAAGAAGTGTTTTTGTATCCACTATGGAGGATAGTCTATGTAAAGCAAATGCAGACGAACTCAATTTTTTACACAACCCGTCAATATGTGCTTTCCAGTTTAAACTGCAGTCTATTTGTAATCCCAAAAATTTGGTATCAGTTACTTCATCAATGTCATTATTTTTGTAGTGTATGTTAAGGTTAGGTACACGAGGCATACGTTGTCTAAAGTGCATTATCATAGTCTTACTTAAATTTATATTCAAATTATTCTTATCTAGATATTTAATTAAATTGTCAAGAGAATCATTTATGTCCGTTTCATATATATTTACGTTTTTACACGGGATCGTAATGGTACTATCATCAGCAAACATAGTTAAGGGCAGCGCCTCAATTTTATGAAGTGCTATCTATAACTATCTTTAACCAAACGTCTCATGCCACTCCGAGCTCGGAATGCTGGATAGTATCGTTGAAGGTGTTGGGGACACCTGAAAACCACACACACCAGAAAAAGAAAATTCACTTTGTTTGAATATAAATTGTACTTAGGCACCTCTCCAGACTACAAATTTTGCATTTTGAGTTTAGTTTAAGTATTACTCAGATTTTTCATTATATTTGGCACCTCAGTTTCGAAATTTCGAAACTGAGGAGGCCAATTTCGACAGCTAATTTCGAAATTGAAAATGTACGAAACTGCATGCCCTAGTTTTTAGGCGGTAAAGGTTTAAATACCAATTCTAGTTGACATACGGATAGGGGGGCCCACAGGCGTGGATCAAGTAGTCTTAATCCGTCACTGTTTGATAGACGTTACGGGTAAATCCGACACCAGTCTTGCCAAGGGGTATCGTTACACCAAGTTATTGGGTTCAGTTAGGCAGTGGCTCCATGTAAAATACTGGTATCCAGCTGCAGTTGGTTAGAGATCCCAATCCCATCTCAATCAGTTGGTGATAACTTTTATAAAATTCAGTAGCAAGATTTGACCCATACCGGGTCCCAGCACTAATAAAGAAAATTTGATTCAAATAAATGTCACTAGATGGCGCGATATGCATCTATTTGTTATTGAACTGTGTGTAAAATTAACATTTTCTGGAATTGATCATATAAATTGTATGTTCTTTTTTAATCAACTAACCTAAGCACAAAATTATGGAAAAATGGGCTCTTAAATTGATGCCAATAGATGACGCAGTTTTAAATTTCTGAGACATGCTACAAGATTTTTTTTTTAATTTGTATTGTAACACATTTTGGGACAATGAAACTGTAAAAACGTGCAAAAAATACTATAAAACAAATCGTCACTGTATTTAAAGAAAAAAATGGTCACGAACCGAGAAAACCCTTTTACTTTTACTTGCAAATAGCTGCTAACACCATCTATAGCCGTGGAACGAAACCGAACGCGAACGAAGTACTTATAAAAATAATCATCTTAATCAGACGAAAAGCGCTAGTTACGTCGGCATGGTTTCTTTATATATTGTACTAGCTGTTGCCCGCGGCTTCGCTCCCGTGGACCACCCCACAGGACCCGTTTTCGGGATAATTAAATAGCCTATGTCATTCAGGAATAATTTAGCTTTCCATAGGTTAAATAATTTTTAAAATCGGTTCTGTAGGTTCGGCGCCTATTCGGTACAAACAAACAAACATACAAACAAACAAAAAAACTTTCCTCTTTATAATATTATTATATATTATATTTATTATAAGTAAATAATTAATAAGTATAAGCACAGATAATACAATACTAGCATACATAATAGTAAAGGGTCTTTCAACAAGGACGGGTCGATGTTAAAATTGAATAAAACAAGATGTGTGTGAGATATTAACGAAATTTATTTTTTATTTAAAAGGCCCATTTATGCCATTATGGATGGAACATGACATCGTTCAAATGTCCGCCGCGGCTTCGTATGGTGGCACGAATCCGAGAGGTCAAATTTTTAATGACTCTGCTGCATAGATCGAGCGAGCGCTACAGAGCAATGACAAACAATTTTGAACGACATGTGGTTCCAGCAAGATTGCGCTACTTGCCACACAGCGAACGACAGGGTTATTGGACGACTCGCCCGAATTTAACTCGCCCAAATCGGGCGAATTGACCACTATTAAAAATATTCATTTTTCTGTGTCGATTCGCCCGAAGTTATTTTATCGGTGGGCGAATCGACCACTCCAATATTATTTAGTGGACGATTCGCCCGAATTTTATTTTAGAGAACAAACAATATAAAAGTAGTCGTGCTCACCCGTCTCGGTAATAATATGAAGAATTAATCGAAGTTAATAGATATTGTACTAGAACCTAGCAAAGCAATTCAAACTACCAGGAGGCCAGAATCATCCCCCCCGGTGGGTTCCCGCATTGTCGAGGCGGGGGGGCTCAGTAACCGTGGCTTGGTCACCCACGGTGAAGCGAAGAGGAACCCGAGAAGGGGCCGCTCGTCAGGGCTTTTGCCGATAAGCCGACGACGTAGCGGCCAACATGTAGGTTGCGGTGCTGCCTTTTTTTTTTTTTTTTTTTTTTTGGTTTCGCTGGGAAAAAATGCATTACGCATACCCACCCATTGGGGGAATGGGGGGCTACGTGGGACTCCCCGGGCAAGCCCGGTATACCCACTAAAATAACCCAGCGGCACTCCCGCATCGTCTGAGTGGAGGAGGACTGGGAAACCGGCACAGCCTTTACGTCCAGTCCTCCGCCGACGACTGCCCACCTTTATGGCGGGCCCTTCTTGCCCCTCCATTAGTGGAGGGGCCCGGGAACGCCCAACGAGGGTGGTGATTGTGCAATGCAGACGAGAGGCGCCCCCACGCCTGTCGCCCGCTAATCACCACCAAGAGGTGGGAGGAGGCGATCGTACAACCGCCCACCCCCACCCCTTCTCCGCCGCCTCCTTCCGCGACATGGCGTCGTCGCAAAAGGAGGCAACCGCCGCCCAGGCCCTCCCGCTCCCCAGCATGGAATTTACCACACCGGGAAGCGAGAGGACCTGTCAGGGCACGGCGCAACTACGCCCCCGCTGGGCACACCTAGACGGTGTGCTGCGCCGTGCCCTTTGCGGTGCTGCCTGGGCAACATCGCAACTGAGGCGGGCCGTGATGGGGTCTCCCAAACCCATACGATATCACGGCTGAGGGTTGGAGGCCGCGGCGGGAGAGGAGTGCCGGTATTGCGGTGCGCCGCTCTCCCTACCTTCCGCGGCCTGGACGGGGTCGCCACCGTCTGATGGCGGACGCGGTGGGGCCGCAGGGGAAGAGGAGTGTCGGTATAGCGTTGGCCGCTCTCCCTATCCCCTGCGGCCGAAACATGGTAGGTGGCGGGGCCATTGACCTTGACCCGTCACAAGGGGACCAAGGGTGCCATACACGGGTTCGTCTGGCACCCATGTACTGGTTTGGTCCCTGGGGTGGTCACGGCGCGAACACACTGTTTCTGGTGCGCCGGTGTTGGGGAGTAATCCTCAGAGGAGGGTCCGGTGACGGACAGCCGCGGCGGGTTCGCGGTGAGTGCTAACGCGTACCCGTGTTCCCGCCATAAGCGGCACAGGAGGACACCGTGGAGTTTTAGTGGGTTAGAGTCCCACATAACTGCGCTATCTCCCCGTGGTAGCGCAGTATGCATGAGCATTTCTCCACGCAAAAAAAAAAAAAAAAAAAAAAAAAAAAAAAAAAAAAAAAAAAAAAAAAAAAGGAGGCCAGAATCATGAAGAAGTATTTGCAGAGCTAGAATCATTAGATATTTTTATATTTCAGGCAACAGAAAATGCCTATCACACTAAGCAACATTTTTAGGCACCAATTAAAAAAAAAATATAGAGAGAGTATCACTAAATTATTTCTTAGCTTATGTCTCCTACTCTAACTTTAGACTTGCTAAATTTCAGGACGGTAGTACAAAAAAAAACCGAACTTTCATACAAACTTGCGAGAGTGCTTAGACCTCTTTCATCCGGCCCTGTCGCAGAATCCGTTCTGAGCGGACGTCTACTAACTGTAAACTACCTCCCTGCCAAATTTTAAGTTAGTAGCTCAAAAAATTAAGGACTTTCATACAAACTTGCGAGAGCCCTTAAACCTCCTTAATACGGCCCTGTCGCAAAATCCGTTTTTAGCGGGCGTCTTTTATTAGCTTTTATATAGATTATATTATGTGCCCATACTTACTATTCGTACCTAACTAACTACGCCATATTTTAGTTTAGTATATTGTTTTGTAGTCATAATTTATTAAGTATTTTATACACTGTATATACTTTTACCTATGTAAATAAAGACTTACTATCAAGGCAACTTAAATAATATTTTGTAAAATACTCCTAGTACCCTCAAATCTTCGGTGGAGCGAAAGCAGACGAGGCTCTATTGAAGAAGCTGGAAGAGGCGCTGGTATTCCTGAACACTTTCCTGGAAGGTCGCACGTACGCCGCAGGGGATGAGCTGACCCTGGCTGACTTGGGGCTTGTGGCCACTGTGTCTACCATCGAGGCCTCAGACATCAGCCTCGACAACTATTCTAATGTTGAGAAGTAAGTTGTGACTTGTGAACTTACAGTTACCTTATTCTTATGGGCTTTGCTTTGAAGCACTTTCACAAAACTTAATGTACGTTTCAAATAAGTGCAGTGGTGCCGGAGATTATCCTCCGCAAATACAAACACTCACAAAATTCACACTCTCTCTTTCTGATACTACTATACTTAGAAATCTCATTCAGAATCTATACTCTGAGCATCTATGGAAAAATGCGTACCACATACAAAACGTATAAATTAACGTCTAGTTAAGTTTTAAAAGTCCATTAATTTAAAAAAACCGGCTAAGTGCGAGTCGGACTCGCGCACGAAGGGTTCCGTACTATTATCCCAAAAAAACTGCAAATTAATCACGTTTGGTAGGAGCCCCACTCAAAATAATTATTTTATTCTGTTTTTAGTATTTGTTGTTATAGCGGCAACAGAAATACATTATCTGAGAAAATTTCAACTGTCTAGCTATCACGGTTCATGAGATACAGCCTGGTGACAGACAGATAGACAGACGAACCGCGAACTCTTAGTAATAGGGTACCGTTTTTGTTTCCCCTTTGGGTACGGAACCCTAAAAATGTGAGGATTACACAAACACATAATCGCGCCCATTCCCATGGAAGTAGCGAAAACTACAGAAGGCTACCTGCTATCTTATTCGCAGATTTGTCAATTTTAAGAACAGACTTTAAGTAGATGACTGGCGAGACGCACAGCACAGGCCCGGTCGATGTTGCGACACTAGATGGAGGCCTATATCAGTGTACGTCTTTCGGCTCAAAATGATGATAATGTTGATGAAACCGATGACTAAAACTTATAGATATCAATGACTAAAACTAACCTTCTTCTTACAGATGGTACGAGCTAGTGAAGACCACGGCACCGGGATATAACGAAGCAAACGAACCTGGCATACAAGCGTTCAAAGGAATGATAGCTCAATTAAAAGCTAAAACAGAATTGTAGGTTCCTAAATGTAAACCCAGTTATTACAAGTTGCCTCGTATAATATAACGAGGTAATTTGTAATAACTGGGTAAACTATACCCATTACTGGGTGAACTACACCCATTACTGGGTCAACTACACCCATCACTGGGTCAACTGCACCCATTACTGGGTCAACTACACCCATTACTGGGTCAACTACACCCATTACTGGGTCAACTACACCCATTACTGGGCCAACTACACCCATTACGGGATTATCTTTTATAATATTCAAACATGTTAACTCATGTCATTTTACTCTATATTTTCAACAAAGCGCCTGAATTTATTGCTAAGAACTATTTTATTTTATATTTGAAATAAAACGCTTAAAAATATATTTATCCTTTTATTCGTGCCTTATAACCTAATCTTATAATAATAATAAATTGAGAATGTAAAACGGTGTAACTTGAAAAACAACATTTGTGAAAGTGGCAGCATTATGTACTGTGTATCAGAAATAAGAATACTCCATTCATTTATCCAAAATTTGACATACTTATTGGCAATTTCAGTTTCCCTCCAAGATTCTTATCAAAAAAATCTGAATCAGAAAACTAATAGAACACAGGTGCAAAGTTTTGTGAACCAAAGAAGGCTCAATAAAAGCTCAAGAGTTTTACTCTGATGTGTCAAAACCATCATAGTTCCACTGTGAGAGAGGGCTGGAGCTATACAGGACGAATAGCACTATCCCGTCTTTACACTGGAATCATGATGGCGTTAAGTATGGCCTCAGTTTTCATGAAGACGTTTCACGAATTCCGCGCGTTTACTGTGCCTTCGTTTTACTCGTCATCTGGATAAACGAATGGGGTGAACGTCTCGGGTATACGTGGGTTACTTCTTCAGCATGCTGTTGACCAGTCCCTTGAAGGCATCGAGTCCTTTCTCGTTGGCCTCTTGGTAGCCGGGCGCGGAGCTCTTCACTGTCTCGTACCATCTGCAAGGGAATTGTATCGTAAGTATTGGAAGAAATTAAAACGGAGGAGGTTCTCAAGTCAAGGCGTCATACTGATAACTGCCAGATATGGTCATTGTCTATTAAAACATCCAATCATTTTCTAATTTCCATTTGCGTGCGACACCAACAAAAAAGATGACTAGGTACGGCGGAAATGTCTCGACTCGATAGTCATTATTACATCAATTCTTGGGTAATTTTAACTTCCAAGTTTATTTTTTAAATTTTGGCAACAATATCTATTCTTGTTGAGTACATTATATTTTTACACAGTAAAATCTAGTGATCGCTAGCGCAAATAGTTTAATTTAGTTGCAGTGTTTGGATTTAAATGAAATTAATGGAATGTGGGGATTCTCTACTGGGTTAGAGCGGTTACGCACTGCATCTGATCCGAATCCGAAAAAATTTGGTCCGAAGTAGCCTTAATACTTCTTGTAGGAAAGGTTACGCACTATATCCGAATTTCGTCCGTCTGAAATCAGTACATTACCAATTCGGATGAAACTCGGATCTCGGATAAAGATCGGATGCAGTGCGTAAACACCCTTAGTCCGTTTTCACACGCTCCGGTTGCCGGGTAGCCGCTACCGGGTAACCGGCGGCCAAGTGTTTACTTACAATGACTATACATTTGCGGCCGGTTACCCGGTACCGGCTACACGGCAACCGGAGCGTGTGAAAAGGGGCTTACAGTACCACAACAATCTGAAAAATTGCCAATTAATCAAAAGTAACCTGTACGTCACCTGTATCACAGATAATATAATATTAGGTACCCTGTATACACTCCCTCTGCCTTATCCAGCAGGAAATAGCTTTTAGGATTTGTATGGTTTGTAATTGTTCCTCACCTCTTGACATTAGCAAACTTCTTGAAGTCTATGTCGGAGGCCTCGAAGCTGGACACACCCGCGATGAGACTTAGGTCAGCGACAGTGAGGTTGGGGCCGGCGCAGAACTTCTGTCCCTCCAGGAATGTGTTTAGGAGCTGAAGAGCATCTTCGACCTTGGCCAGCTTTTCCTTGTCGGCGGGCGCGCCACCGAATACTTGTGGGTACTGGAAAGGAAGAGTTTGTAAATAAAGAGTCCGGCTTTTGTTACAATAGCACCCTTTTTCGAGACCGAATTTATCGAAGCGTCACAAATTATAAGAACCTACGAAAGTCAAGTGATAATCGTATCACATTTGGATTCATTTTCGTTCCAAAACCTGATTAAGTGATACTGTAATTTGAAAAACTTTGACAGTTGTTACGGTACGGGCAGTCAGAACAGAAGCCGAAAACTTTGAGCCAGCCAGACTTGCCTGCGGTAAAACCCAGTAACAGAGAATAACCCAATAACTGGGTGATGGCGGTCAGATAGACAGTAGCTCCTTTTAAAATACTGATATTCAGCTAAAGCCGGATCAAAGATCGTTTTTTAAAAACGTTGCCTCACACTAGAAATTTTGCCTCAATCGTGGGTGCATTTTTCGCAAAAACAGTCAGACTCGGAACAACTATCTCTACAAATATTGGTGCCGTGAGGGTATTGAACAAACCGTGTCGCCAAAGTAAAATTGAATGGTGTGTGTGTCTTAATCATCAAAAAAACACTACTCACGAAATAATCGGCAAATCTCTGGTACAGCGTGCCGATATCGAAGTACAGGCGCTGGTCCACCAGGGCTCGCGCCTTCGGTTCCTCAGGGTAGAGGCTGCTGCCTTTGCCGTACTTGTTCACCAGGTACGTGATGATGGCGCGTGACTCCCAGATGGATAGTCCATCGTCCACCAGCGTCGGGACTGTGTGTTGGGGATTGAGCTGAGGAATAGAATAAATAAACCTTCAGTGATCATTTCATTATTTATCAGTTACTACACATCGTTGTGGAGGCCAGGGGGTGACCATAAGCTCTTAGAGCAAGGTTATTTTCAGTGTGCGTAAGGGATAGATGTATCTGACTTGTATATTTCATGGACCAAGTGATTAATGCGGCATTATTCATAATACTTTGAATTTGCGTGGAACCTAAATTAAACCTTTTCAATAATTCAAGTAGCTAAAGTTACTCCTCATAACATCATCATCTGGCACTAAGTTCTAGTCTAAATAGGTCCAGCCGGTTCGGATAAGTCCGAACAAATAGACAGACAGAAAAGTCTTAAGAACTCCTATTTTGGAATAAGCATCATACCATGTAAACATTTAGTTTTGTTTGACATTACTTCAATTTTATGTATTCGTATAGATTTAGTGCAGAATGCTAGTATTATATTATCTGTGGTGCAGACCAACTACAGTGATAAACCATTGTAGCAACCACAAGTTTTTAAACGGGCTCAATTTTGTGCGACCATGAATCTCAGTAATGATGAGATAATGACCTACAGACTTCTTTTATTCGAAACCCGTTCGGTTCAAACTCGTATCGCCTGAATCTGCGCATTCCGTTCCAAAGTCTTCGGTCTACCTCTACAGTTTTGACAGCAACCGGTTTGACGTTGATTTCGATTACCTGTTGCGATAGCCCCGCCGCCGTCGCCGCCGGCAGGCCTGCATGTTTTTATTATATTATTTAGCTAGGTACCTACATCTACTTTGCTTTAGTATGTAAGGATCGTAGCAGGTGGCGTTCTGTAGATTTTGCCTGCCTCCAATGGAGAAAGGCGTGAGTTCATGTTATTTTGGGTTGTTCGGTAGGTACTTTCTTTATTTATAAATTATATCTAGGATAAAAGCCGGATAGTTGCCAGTGTTGCTACACTTTTTGAAATCACTTTATATCTCTTAGTACAAAATACTTTATTTGAAAAACTGGCGCCGGTACTGTGGTTTTTTTATCTACTTAAGTACTTTATGAAAGTTAAAAACAGTATCTTTAATATTTCCAGAGTATTAGCTATTTTTGCGGTCCTCTATATTTTAGGACATCTATCCCAAATAGATATTTGCCTTATCCATTTAAATTACGTTTAGGATAGATGCCCCGGGGAGAACCGGGATATTTATCCCGCAAAAACTTTGATTTCATTTTGCGTTTCCGTGCAATCACACAGAGACATGAGATACGGTCAACTAGTGGTAGTTGGAGAATTTTTCGATAGATTAATAAAATAAAATAACATGCGATTCATCCGCAGTACTTTTTTAAATATATCAATGGCGAAACTAGAGTAATAACAATCGAGGTAACTATACCCTGTGGCACCTACCTATCCTGGTTTTACCCTATACTTAGTTAGTATTTTCTTTAGTTCTGAATGCCTGATTTGCCCTGCGACCATTGGATTGAGCCACCAATAGTATCGCTTTTAAAAGAAACATATTTAACATAAACCACCCCTTAGTATAATATAAGCGTACTTATACGTACGGTGCCTAGGTATAGATACCCAATTATTCTATTCTATTCTTGGTTTGACCTATGGCGCACAGACTTGGTCTTTGTTTGACTAACATCCAGAGAAGTCCAAAGGTTTTCCACCGAACGCCTATTATAATGCGCTCGCATTATAATAGGCTTTAAATTATCATGTTTGAATCAGAATACTGCACTCCATACAAGATTGCTGATGTAGCTCAAAAGGCTACCTAGCTGGGCAGGACCTTTCACCGGCATTTCAGACAAACTATCGACCAAAGAAGTACAGAGCTGGTGCCCTGAGACATTGAGACAGGATGCAGGAAGATGATGGTGGGACGAACTAGACCATAGATATAATAAACAATAACTAGACCGATTACGCTAGAACTGGAAGAAGGAAGCGGGGGTTCGTGAAAGGTGGAAGGAGGGGAGGGTGGCATTTGCCATTTGCCCAGTAGTGGGACAGAACAGGCTTGCAAAAAAATCTATTTTCTAAATGTATGACTATAGTTACTCACACTGGTCTGTGACTAGTAATAGTAAAATCTGTTATCGTTCAATGAAACGGGCCTTGGGACGATACATGATAAGATATAAATTATCAAGAATATAGGCAAATACAAGCAGTGAATTAAACAAATATTGTTGTGTTCTCAAACAAACTTTACAAGCAGTGCAATGGAAACGCACGTTGTCCTCATAAAGGTTCAATGACTCTAAATTCCGACTGCAAAATTACATCACCGACTGTCTATGTGCGACCTTCAACTGCTTTTATGGTGTTTTGTACCTAATGCTTTAAAGTTTAGAGTTGAAAACTGGTTGTAAGTGGCAATTTAAATATGTTGTATAATGTACCCCGATAGGAAACGCTGGCCGCTTGCCATGGGTTCCTAGCATTCTGTGCTAGATTAGGAAATTGAATGAGACTTTAAAATTGAATCAGCAGGCGCTCAGAGTGATAGGTAGGTAGGTGGTAGGTAAATAATGTAGGTTTCAGGTAGGTAGTTAGGTTTATATCTGTTTTAGATAAAATAATTTAATTTTCTGTTTTTCCCGATGACTTGAAACTTGGAAGCGATTTTTAACTTACCAAGTGAAAATTTTTCAAGGTATTTCCTCTACGGTCCCTTCTTAAAACACTACCTTCGTCGACTACCATTTAATTTATACAGACTTCGCAGACGTGAGGAGTTCAATATCTAAAGGTCGTAAAACAAAAAATAGTGATCCTCTATACTACTTTCAGTAACTTGTACACTTACGATCGACAATGAGTAAGAGTGGTTACGCACTGCATGCGATCCGAATCCGCGAAATTTCGGTCCGAGGTAGCCGTAGTACTTCTTGTAGGGGAGGTTACGGTTTGCCCTTATCTGTGCCCTAAGGGTGTTTACGCAATGCATCCAAGTAAGTACTACTTTCGGCTATTTCTACCGCAATTTCTCGGATTCGGATCGGATGCAGTGCGTAACCTCCGTAAGTGTGGCATTTCTTGTCCGTTCTTCTCCCTATCATAATACCTTTGCGAATGGATAGTAAAAATAATATAATAATATATTAATATTCAAAATTTTTACATTTTGAGTTTAAAAGTGCCGTGTCTTTAAAATAGATGATTTGACTGTGGCTTTTGACGAACCCTAATTGCACCGAACTCTAAACATACGTTTACCATACAAGGATAAGTTTAGACCTACCTTGCACAGATAAAATCTAAGCACAAAACACATATTTAACTGACAATAATATAATAATTACTCTGAGTGGTGACACGAACAGGAAATATTCCATTTGTTGTTCTAATTTATTTTCAGATCAATTAAGAGGGCATTATGTTTTCCTTATTAGGTACTGAATTCTTGACCACAACCCCACAATTTAACCTTGATAAAAGGTTTAATTGAACAAACAACAGCGTCAGCAGTAGAAGGAACTCGAGGCCCCCCAGCATTTTATAAATTCAGCCACTGGCCACTGCTTGCACCAATGAGGGTTTTCTGAAATTACGTTCACTACCTAGCACTGAGACGTTAGATATAGCCACCTGTCAAAGCGCATAATTTTTCTGTATTAAACTTGATTGGTGTAATAAACTTCATACTTGATTTAAAGTTTGATCTCTGCGACAGCTGTCAGTATCAATACAATAACAATACCGCTTGACAGGTTAACAATACCGTAACAATAACGTATACGTCAGAATTGACATATGTCGCAGATATCAAGCTATATTTTATGAAGTATAGTTAGATTTACTGATGTTGCTGACCATGTTGATGTCATGAGTTACGTTTTTCAAGTTGAGGACCGGACGTGTATTTGAATAAGGTTTAGTAAGCGACATTCTATATATATTAGTCTATGGTAAGCGACTGCCTGCGCCTGTCTATAGTTCCTGGCCAATGGAAAAAAGGCGTGAGTTTATGTATGTAGGTGTGTCTAGTAACAAGGCTTACCTTCAAGTACTCTGGCTTGAGGTGTTCTCCGTGGTGCAGGTCCACCAGCTTCAGGTTCAGGTTGAGGTTGAGCGCCTTGGCGGTGAGGAGCACAGCGCGGCAGGGGGCGGAGCCCGGCACGTAGTACAGATCGATGGGCATGGCGCTGGAGACAAACAAACATAATGGTTAGGTAAAAAAGATTCATCAAAATCGGACTACTCTGTACAAAGTTATGCGTGGTCATACATCTTAATTATGCCGTAATTACCGAAACAATTAAAAAGCCATTCTGCCTCGCGGGGATCCACCGGATCCACGTTTCGGGCACTCAAGGGGGTTAACTAATATTACTACTGGGTAAAAAATCGATCGAAAGTAGGTACTGATCCAATTTTGAAATTGTTTTCACTGATTTAAAGCGACACTTATGTGTATCTCTAATCTCTAAATACTACGATTACAATATATGCAATAAACAACGATTTAAAAAGAAGTCGCTATATCTGCCCGTCTATTTCTCCGCTTAATTCTAGTTCTTCTAAACCACACAACAAATTTTGATAGGTACGATTTTCAATAATAGAAAGAGTAATAAACGATGAAGTTTTGCCCCTTGCCGGGGCAATTCGGTAGCCAATAGTAAATATCAATTAACTTGAGCAACTTGATATAAGTTTTTAAACTGTCATGGTCACTAACACTAACATTAACATTAGAAATGGGATGAACATCCCGTTGATCAACTTGCTCCGCTATCTTATCTCATCTAAGATCTGTCGTAATTTTCATCGTTATTTTAATATTTTTTGAGTTCAAATCCGGTCAGATGATAGACTATCTTTCTTGACAGCAAACAATTAAAGACCCTGTTTTTGGACAGCCATTTAAAATAAAGATCTTTGAGAAAAGCAAATATCATTAATTAGGTAATATGATTTAATTAAGTATGAAATATGATATTATGATACATCCATAATAATATTATAAGCACGAAAGAAATATTGTCTATCTGTTTGTTATCTTTTCACGATTTAACGGCTGAACGGATTTAGAGATGAAACTTGCACTTGAAAACCCGTATGATACTTTTTTTCTCGGGAGTAAATTCCCTTGGGATAATTTTCGAAATTCACGCGGGTGAAGCCGCTGGCAGAAGTTATATAGGTAGTATTTTATAACATGTTTACTGATAAAGATTGTGTACATTGAAATAACCAACTCGTCGGCCGATACTGAATACCAGTAAGGTTCAGTCAATGTCGTACTGACTCCTCTTCAGAAAAAGTAGAAGCAAAAAGGGTTCAGATAACCCAGGGCACTCACTGTACGTCGTTCAGGAACACTATGAATAGTAATAGCGGATATGAAGACAATGATTTATTCTGATTTAGGTAAATAGGTGCAGTCCATTACGGCGTTTGAACAAGTATGAGTCTGCCAAAAACCCTCCCTAGGGCGGGCATCCATGAGGATTTACACCCCGAATTTAACTTTTTTGACGGCGACAGTACATTATCTGCCTTTATGCAAATCTGTCCTTCTGCTAATCTGGGATTTTGCTTATCTGTCCTTCTACTGCAGAGGGTGCTATGGTTATCAATAGGCCTCTTGGATTTCCTGTCAGTGACAATGACAACGGTATAAAAAAAACTGAAGGCAGTCGGTATTGACGTGGACAGCGGAAGCTAATCAAACAAATGCGAAACCAGCTGTAATTGAATGCTGTGACAAAAGGGAAGGTCAGGTCAAACAGAATGGGTAACTGTTACGTTATAAAAAGCTTTTAAGGCCACGCAGAAAATTGGTGAAATGCCTCGAGCAATTTAGTTAAAGTTTTCCGGGTTTTACTGGATATTTCACTTCCTTGTTTCCTCATGGGCGCAAGACCATGGAATAAGTCACTGCAGTGACATGTAATCATCAACATTTCGGCAGAAAGACGTCCACTGCTGGACTCCACCAAAGCGTCAGCACATTGATAGGTCCTGATGCTCTCGCATCTATTTAGTAAACTCCCGCGGCCCTCACTATTTCCAATTCATGTCATGAATTGAATCGGAGGGGATGGGAGAGCTTGTGGCAAAATTATAACAGCCGCACGGGTGGATCTTCAAGGTTAAGCAACTCTTGAGGAGTCGGTCCGTGGATGGGTGACCATTTCAACATACCGAGATTCCTCCGTGCCTCGGAAAGCACGTTAAGCCGTTGTCCCGGCTGTCATTTGAAGATCTTTTAAAGTCGTTACAGGTAGTTTTCTGGCTTGAGATCTGACACCAGTCTTGTCAAGGGGTAGGTACCGTGTTACCCAGTTACTGGGTTGTGGAGGTATAGTTGGGAAAAGGCTAGGCAGATTGATTGTCATGAATTGAATCGATTGATATCTTTAATTTTGTCAATTCAACAGTTTTCATTGCGTGTCTTACGTTGTCGAGAAGATTTCTTAAACATATGAAGCAATGAATTAGGAATTTCTTTCGATTGTGATTTAAACTGTGGTTCAGTGTGTTGCGCATTAAGGGTGCAGGTCATCGGTCTACCTTGTGGTTGTGGTATGCTTTCCAACGCTACATGTTTCGATACGCGGTCGCCACTTCAGAAACTTTCGGCAAGTTGAAGACATTTTCATGTTGGAATGGTTCATGACTTGCTGATAAGTCACTAAGGTTTGTACTGGGATAATTCTTAGGTACTGCTCAGTGGCTGCAAAACTTGGATTCAATTCATAATTCAAGATTCATAACAATGTCCTCGTCTCGTCGCAACAATATTGAACGAGATGTCTGTTCTGTAATCGGACCTTGGAGGCCTAGAGGCTTTGAGGGTAGGTAGAGATGGGCGAATACTTCAGCTAACTACATACCAAAACGTAATAATTAAACATCAACCTCTGAAAATTTGCTGCTTCACCAGCCATGATTGGTATTTTTTAATAACCGACGAAAATAAAAACTTATTCCACCACAAAATACAGGATTGGACAATTGATTTCTGACAGGTCATCAACGGATGATTAACACAGAGAAAAATAATATATCAGCTTATGGTCAAGTCACTATCACTCTAATAAGTTTCTATTTTAACCACCACAACCATAAAGTTTAATAAACCCTGAATGCCCGAAACATCCACGCGAGACACAATTACTTTTTAATTGTTGCGGTAATTACGGCGTAAATATAACCATTGTTTTTATAATTATAAAAATTATATCATGGCTAGTTTTCTAGCTATTCACAATAGTTGAAAATCATTTAATTATTAAGTTTGTTACATGCATGACAATCAATAGGTTAGTACGACAGCCAGACAGGTAATTGTGGGAGGTAGGTAGTGGTTCCAACTACAATGTAGACCAGCAGTCTAATTGCGTAAGTGAATTCGGCAAGGCAAAGGATTTAATCCATGAAAGAGTATGACAAATACTACTTTACATTTAAAATATTTATTTCTGGCTTCGTGTCCTTCGAGATTAGTTTGTTTATATTTACAGTCGGCAGTAGCCGAAAGTGTAAGTAAATGGCTATCCAAATAGATTTTCATGTTTGGGGTAACTTTTTATGCGTTAAGTGAGTTTTCATGAAAACAACCTTTTAGCTATTTAGGTTACACGAGCCGTTATAGAAAAGCTGAAAAGTAAATCTGTTCTTTGTTTGTTACCTTTTCACGACTAAGTGGCTGAACTGATTTAGATTAAATTTGGTGTGGAGATAGTTTGAGACCCTGAGGAGGACTTAGGATATAGATCCCGGTACCTAGTGTTTTCCCTTGGTATGATAAAACACTTTTTACGCGGGTGAAGTCGCAAGCAAAACCTATTGTATAGTTATAGTTTATCTACTTCTTTTGCTGACCATACCTTTTTCGATGTCGGGGGAAACGTTCAAAGGCGCCTGGACTTTAGGGATGTTCTCATAAGCATGTAACGATTTTATTGGAGCGTCATGATAATAATGAATTCCCGGTAGATATCTAGCAGACATCAGATAATAGGTAACGATGCCAACAGTTGGAACACCAACAAAAACAATAACTGGTTATTAACATAAGCTCGGCTTATGTAAAAAATGGCGTTCGTTTGTACCTATGTCCGGCCAATCCGGCCCCATGTTCGAGGTGGCCTTGACGAGCTCAATTATATCGAAAATTATACAGTCGTCGTGATTACTTTGTTAATGAACGCTGTAATTCACTGCATTTTTTTATTGAAAAACCCGGCCAAGTGCGAGTCGGACTCGCGCACGAAGGGTTCCGTACCATCGCAAAACACGGCAAATGAGAGCCCCACTTAAATATTTATTTTAATCTACTTTTAGTATTTGTTGTTATAGCGGCAACAGGAATACATCATCTGTGTAAATTTCAACTTTCTAGCTGTCACGGTTCATGAGATTCAGCCTGGTGACAGACGGACAGACAGACAGATAGACAGACCGACAGACGGATCGTGGAGTCTTAGTAATAGGGTTCCGTTTTTACCCTTTGGGTACGGAACCCTAAAAAACTAGATTTATCCCGCGGGTTTAACCCTACCGCTTTTAGGCACGCAATGAAGTGTATTTCACACTCGTATCTACTTTAGAATATTTAAATATATTAAGACCCGTTCCTACCTAATTTTAACTCACAATGCAGTATTCAAGAAATAAATATTTAAGTGGGGCTGCCATACAACAAACGTGTTTTGTTTGCCGTTTTTTGCGATAATGGTACGGAACCCTTTGTGCGCGAGTCCGACTCGCACTTGGCCGGATTTTTATATCTATGAGTAACTATGTGATATCTGAACAATCTAACCAACCCATGTTTACTGCTACTATGTTTAAGTATCTTTATCTAGCAAATAAACAGTTGGAAATCATTGTTGATATAGGTATTTTATAAGTCAATTTTGTAATTAATATTTTATCTGTAAAAAAGAAAATATTATGAAATGATTGCTCGAGACGAAGAACACTCTGATGATATGACATTGTTGTAGCTTCACAGTTCACGACAAGTTTTATTATCTATAGTTCTCGCCAAACTTCTTGGCCGCCCTGAAGTTGGCTAACTGCAATGGCTGCGCAGTAGTAAATCTCATTCAAAAAAAATAAAAAAGCGAACTAAAAAGACGTAAACAAGAAGAAAATCATGCTGTGCAATCGGAGGATACACCTGCTGGTTTTGGTCATCCAGTTCGCGAATGTGTATACTTTTTAAGCAGTCAGGTTTTTTGATTTTTTTAAATAAGTTTTTTTATTTATAACTTTTTAGTTATATTTTTTTCGAATTAGGTACATTTAAACATATAAGTGTGATATATTTTTAAAATATCCGCTTAAATCCCTTTATTTTGATACCCCACACGATGGGTTCGGAAGAAAAAAATAAATTGGGCCCCCATAATATGGTGCACAAAAGCCGCCATTTTTCTGTTTTCCTATTTTAATTAATGTAGCCAGTGACACTTGCAAGGTTAAGACGAATCGATTGACGTACGAATAATCAAAATCGGCCTACGTGTTTTGTCTCTGGAACGCCACATAGGAACAAACATACACACATACATACATACATAGACTGATAAACACAGCATCGTTTCGTGCCATAGAAATATAAATTTATTATATCTATGTTTCGTGCCTTGCGCATCGGGAAACCACTGCACCTATTGACAATCTACTATCGATAACGCTAGTATAATAGAAAACGAATCAATGTATGGGAATGACACATCTGAACGTTAAGTCACGTGGTCTGACCATACAAATAGAAGGCGTGAAAGATTGTAGAAAGAGATTCCATACGAAACGTTTGTAACTTGGTAAGGGAGGCAGGGCGGCTCAGAAGTTTGGCGAGAACTATACTGAGATATGTACAGATACCAGCACATAGCAAAAACTGATTAAGTATCCTCTCGTGCATAAAACAAATAACTGTATAGCGAGTTGCAACGTGCTATTGATAAAATCACTCAAGATCTAACATGGGTTTGTCAATTTGTGTTTTGTGTTCATCGCTAGATTAAAATGCTGGCAAAACCGGCTGAAGACGTTTTTTTTTAAATCTTTGATTAATATTGCTAATGTCAAACTTTGAAGAACTTGTATTTACTATAGTTATTGGTAGTAGAGGAGTATTTTTGGTCAGTGGAGTCGATAAGACTAGGTATCAATAATAATAATCATTTGCTTGAGATGCTGACTGTACAAACGCCAAGTGTTTCTAGGTTTCTAGTGATCAATAGTGTAGGTATTTTGGTCAATTAAAACTATTTGTCGTAGGTACTTGACAAGGGGCTCGTCAAGCTGTTCTGTTTTGTAGTTTGCTTCACATGCAATTGCCATCAATTGTAATCATAGCAGCAAAATTATTTTTAGTTGTACCTTTTTGTAAAAATAAAATGCTTAGGTACTTCTTTTTTGTCAGCCGAGTATCAATGTTTATTCGCTTGTGATGCTATCTGTACAACGCGAACGACGTGCTTGTAGCAGCATTACGCCGCGAATCAAATGTAAAGTACTTAGCTACTTAGCTACCTAAGTACTTTCCTCAATTAAAATTCTGAACAAATACGCCACTACCGTTAGCAAATAAAAATCTTAAATGGTAATTTGTAGGATTTATGGCACTTTCCAATTGACCGCTGAACGCAGTCTGTGTGTCCTGATAGTTAGATAGAACGGTAGAACCTGGGGGTCTCTAAGTCAAGAGTCAACTGGTTACTTCTAGGCAAGCTTGCTTCACCGTCGACCACATCAGCATTCCATTAGGTGAGATAGTGGACAAACGGAAACCTACCAATAATACTTACTTAATAAAAAAAAACTTACTTATTGTAATTTAACTGAACGTGTGGGAACTGTGGCAAGATGTGACCCTGCCTACTGTTAACGATGTCTTTCGTTTCTCAAACCAATTGAACTAGTTTAGTTTCGGGCTTTCACTGCACTTGTTTCAAGCAATGCCCAATTCCGATCACAACCATTTGCGTGTAGGCGTACCAGTTATAGTTGGTAGGTGCGAAATAAATGTGAAAATTAGAAACTGAACCGCGCAAATTGCCTTATTGTTTTATTGCGTGCATAAAAATGCGCAGATATCTATGGCCTATTTTCTTTCTAGATCAGCTGTTAATATAATGGATTTTTCTATAAATGTACACATAGACTATTACTAAACTAAACCCACACTGCAATTAGTTTTAAGAATTTAATTGGTACATAAATATTATCTATACTTTTAATAATTGGTATAATTATCCTCAAAACTTGTTTCCTTACGTGAAACCAAAACGTTGTTAAAAATAACTTTAAAAATGTACCGTTATCATAAAAATCCATTACCACAGTCATCACAAAAAGTAACAAAATAAACTTACGTTTTTTAACTATTTATTTTTGAACACAAACACTACGCGATGCGGGCACGGGCAGCCGGCTGCAGACTGTGAGAGGGAATAGCTGCGAGAGGGGAGGTCAACGGTTTTATAGCAGCGTCGAATGCATGACGCATGTCGAGGACAAAACAGCCTGCTGTCTGATCTCCCTCCAACCAATGGACTTATTATTAAATGTTTACTACAGTAGTGATGCAGCGGGCTTTCTTAGCTAATATTATCAATAGAGAGCCCGAGTTTAGTGAGTTTGATCCTGCGTGTAGGGTAGGGTAATCTCTGGCACCAAAACACCTACTTGAAAAAAGCTTTGATTTGAAAGGATTATTCCTAATGGTTTTAGGCACAGAACAGTAAAAGAGGGTTTTAGGCTATAAACTAGTTATAGGTCTTGGGTTCGAATCGAACCCGAGCAGGCACTTTCATTCATTTCATCACCTCTACAAACATCGTGAGGAAACCAAGTTCTAGAACCAAAAATTCAAAGACATGTGACATCTACCAATCTGCAAATCCCGCGTGGTTGGTTATTGTGGCTTCTCTATGAGAGAAGCTGGCCTGTGTCCCAACATGCTGTGCATTTTGTATTATTGACAAAATGCTTTGAATCTAGAATTTAATTTATAAGTTGTTCGGCAGTGCCTATATAGTCTCTTATCAGTACTGGTCTACTGGATTGTTATTATAATGATTGCATTTTTAAAAGAGCATCCGAGTGCAAATTGTACTGCCAACAGCTCTATAGTAAAACAAGTAAGTACAATAATCCAGGCCCAGTGACTAAAACCTCACCTCGCCTGTTTGAGGTCGTTAGTTCAAATACGGGCAAGTGACTTTTTAAAATTCATATGTACTTTGAGCAGAGAGCAGGGTGGCCCAGTGGTATCGGCCGCGACTTACAAGTTGTAGGTCGTGGGTTCGAGCCCAGGCAGGCGCATTACTTTGTGTAAATTTTTTCATCACCACTGCTCTCAAAACGGTGTAGGAAAACATCGTGAGGAAACCAGCATGTCTTAGAACCAAAAATTCGAAGACATGTGACATCCACCAACCCGCACTGGGCCCGCATGGTGGATAACGGCCCATTCCCTCTCACAGAGAGGAGGCCTATTTCCCAGCAGTGGGAACATTAATAGGCTGATGATGTGATGTGTGTACCTACCTAGTTTCTAAGTTTATCTTGGACATCGCTGACAACGGTGAAGGAAAACATCGTGAGGAAACCTGGACTTGTAAATCGGAAATAGCCAAGTCAGCGGCCCGTGGGGTTCCCAGAGATTGCTTAATTAACTCTGATACCAGAAGTGGCCACATCCTCACACGAAAAAGAAAGAAGAAGAGAAGAAATCCAGGCAATCCAATCGGCAATCAATGTGCTATGAGCAGAAGAATAAAGTGAAGAAAAGTTGCTTTGTTCACAGCCGCTCGAGCTAAACAGCAACTTCGAGAAGTATAGGTACTATTATTTTTACCAAACCGTGTTTTTCTTGTTTTCGGGTTTAGCAGATGTGTATCTGTTATCGCATAATCTAATTAGTTTATTTTAATAAGCTTTCGTCTCTGATAACATCGGTATTCTACTCGTCTAACAGTACCTCCTACTGTGTGATAAAAATTAGTTAACCAATGCGAAAGCAACTCTGTTTTCACTTCTGCTCTGCTGAGCGGATTTTGATGAAGTTTGACTCATGGGTAGACAATGTCCTGGATTACAACATGGATGTTTTTATCTCGGTAGTCCGTACCCTTGGGGTTATTCCTTACTGTGAAACTCTCAAAGTCGCTGGCGGAAGCTAGTTCAAAATAATTAATCATCATATCAGCCGAAAGACGTCCACTGCTGGACATAGGCCTCCCCCAAGCGTCGCCACATTGACCGGTCCCGTGCGTCTCGCAACCAGCGGAGTGCCCTGCCCACTGCCACTTGACTTTGGCAATTCTTAGGGATATGTCGGTAACCCTGGTTCTCTTGCGGATCTCTACATTTCTGATTCGATCACGCAAGGAAACTCCGAGCATAGCCCTCTCCATTGCCCTTTGAGTGACTGTAAGCCTTCTGATGAGGCCCATTGTAAGCGACCACGTCTCAGAGCCATATGTCATCACTGGCAACACACACTGGTCATATAGACTTTCGTCTTGAGACACTGTGGTAAGTTAGACGACAAGACACCGCGCAACTTCCCGAATGCTGCCCAGCCGAGTCGGATTCGACGGTTGACCTCTTTCTCGAAGTTGGCCCTACCCAATTGGATCGTTTGTCCCAGGTAGCCATGAATGAATCAATTATTCAAAATAAAATAAGAAGCAAAGTTCACCGACCATTGCTTCGAAGAATGTGAACGGAGAGATGTATGTGAATATATTATGTAGCTCGTGGCCATGTGGGCTGCAGGCTATGGAGTGGTGCCATGATTCTTGAACTTATATCTCATACAAGCGACCCAGCCAGGGTTTGAAGGGGACAAATTATACACAGAAGCCTTTCCCATTTATCGCTCTTTCTAATAGTGAAAACTGAATCAAAATCCGTTTCGTGGTTAAGAATACCTAAGCGATAAAATAGACGTCTGTCTGTCTGTCTGTCTGTCTGTCTGTCTGTCTGTCTGTCTGTCTGTCTGTCTGTCTGTCTGTCTGTCTGTCTGTCTGTCTGTCTGTCTGTCTGTCTGTCTGTCTGTCTGTCTGTCTGTCTGTCTGTCTGTCTGTCTGTCTGTCTGTCTGTCTGTCTGTCTGTCTGTCTGTCTGTCTGTCTGTCTGTCTGTCTGTCTGTCTGTCTGTCTGTCTGTCTGTCTGTCTGTCTGTCTGTCTGTCTGTCTGTCTGTCTGTCTGTCTGTCTGTCTGTCTGTCTGTCTGTCTGTCTGTCTGTCTGTCTGTCTGTCTGTCTGTCTGTCTGTCTGTCTGTCTGTCTGTCTGTCTGTCTGTCTGTCTGTCTGTCTGTCTGTCTGTCTGTCTGTCTGTCTGTCTGTCTGTCTGTCTGTCTGTCTGTCTGTCTGTCTGTCTGTCTGTCTGTCTGTCTGTCTGTCTGTCTGTCTGTCTGTCTGTCTGTCTGTCTGTCTGTCTGTCTGTCTGTCTGTCTGTCTGTCTGTCTGTCTGTCTGTCTGTCTGTCTGTCTGTCTGTCTGTCTGTCTGTCTGTCTGTCTGTCTGTCTGTCTGTCTGTCTGTCTGTCTGTCTGTCTGTCTGTCTGTCTGTCTGTCTGTCTGTCTGTCTGTCTGTCTGTCTGTCTGTCTGTCTGTCTGTCTGTCTGTCTGTCTGTCTGTCTGTCTGTCTGTCTGTCTGTCTGTCTGTCTGTCTGTCTGTCTGTCTGTCTGTCTGTCTGTCTGTCTGTCTGTCTGTCTGTCTGTCTGTCTGTCTGTCTGTCTGTCTGTCTGTCTGTCTGTCTGTCTGTCTGTCTGTCTGTCTGTCTGTCTGTCTGTCTGTCTGTCTGTCTGTCTGTCTGTCTGTCTGTCTGTCTGTCTGTCTGTCTGTCTGTCTGTCTGTCTGTCTGTCTGTCTGTCTGTCTGTCTGTCTGTCTGTCTGTCTGTCTGTCTGTCTGTCTGTCTGTCTGTCTGTCTGTCTGTCTGTCTGTCTGTCTGTCTGTCTGTCTGTCTGTCTGTCTGTCTGTCTGTCTGTCTGTCTGTCTGTCTGTCTGTCTGTCTGTCTGTCTGTCTGTCTGTCTGTCTGTCTGTCTGTCTGTCTGTCTGTCTGTCTGTCTGTCTGTCTGTCTGTCTGTCTGTCTGTCTGTCTGTCTGTCTGTCTGTCTGTCTGTCTGTCTGTCTGTCTGTCTGTCTGTCTGTCTGTCTGTCTGTCTGTCTGTCTGTCTGTCTGTCTGTCTGTCTGTCTGTCTGTCTGTCTGTCTGTCTGTCTGTCTGTCTGTCTGTCTGTCTGTCTGTCTGTCTGTCTGTCTGTCTGTCTGTCTGTCTGTCTGTCTGTCTGTCTGTCTGTCTGTCTGTCTGTCTGTCTGTCTGTCTGTCTGTCTGTCTGTCTGTCTGTCTGTCTGTCTGTCTTCTGTCACCAGGCTGTATCTCATGAACCGTGATAGTTAGACAGTTGAAATTTTCACAGATGTTGTATTCCCTGTTGCCGCTATAACAACAAATACTAAAAACAGTATAAAATTAATATTTAAGGGGGGCTCCCATACAACAAACGTGATATTTTTGCCGTGTTTTGCGATAATGGTACGGAACCCTTCGTGTGCCAGTCCGACTCGCACTTGGCCGGTTTTTTTTAGATATTCACACGCACGCTCATAAATAGGTAGCAATTTTTTTTAATTTTTTTTTTTTTATTATAATTCACAAAACTGATGTACAATCACACGTGCAAAAAAATTAAGTACTACACAAAAAATCTGATTGACATCTACTCGATGTGAATCTTACATGCACACATATATAAAAACACTTAATACTAAATAAATTAAAACAAATCATAATCAAAACTAGATCAAAATTAGAACAAAATTAAATAAAAATAAAAATAATCGCTATAGGTAGGTGTACAATGTACATTCCCCCTAAGTAGTATGCCTTCCTCTCTTTTTTAGCACATCTTCATCAGCCGTGGTCTTATATCTATAATCACCCCTACCCTCGACATTCTTCTGCCTTACAGTGACAAATAAACACCAAAATTATTTTCTTCTCTTGGTTATATGGCGAAAATTGGCTTCGAAAAGCCAATCATGGCCATAGATACGATGAAGCCCTATACAAATCTGTGTTCCTTCAAATTGTCTCCCAATACGGAATCAAACTCAGGCCTTGACTGTCTTAGCTGATTAATTAAATACGTCGAGCAGCCCACCAGTTAAAACAAACAAAAACTACTTACTAAACGCCTGCAAAAAAACTGCCAAAAGTCATTCGTTTCCGTGATTAAAGAAGGGAAAATATTGAATGCTCTGTCTGAAATAAAACTAGGATTGTAACGGAACTTCGCCTCCGCCTCCGTAACTGCGGCACTTCCGAAAAAATTTCGTACCTCCGCCTCCGACACCAGCACATTCGCTATGTGGGTCGAGATGGTAGCGTACTTCGCCATCTATATATATAAAATGCTTTGTCCTGAATGACTGACTGACGGATCAACGCACAGCCCAAACCGCTGACCGTAGAGACCTGAAACTTGAAAGGTGTATTCTTTGTATGATGTAGGCATCCGATAAGAAAGGATTTTCCGAATTTCTACCCCTAAGAGGGTTAAAAAGGGGGGCAAAGTTTGTATGAAAAATCTAATTCCTTTGCTTAATATTTTTGAAACTTGGCACAAATAGTAATGTACATTACTATAATGTAGTAATTTACATTATTAGTTTTTTGAAACTACCCCCTCAAGTCTATTTAGGGGGTGTTGAAATTTGTATGGCAGAATCTAATTTCATGGGTAACTAAACTTGAAACATTACACAAATACTAAAATAAATAAATAATAATGGTTGTCATTATTAGTTTTCCGAAACTACCCCCAAAAGACGATTTAGGGGTTGTTAAAGCTTTTTTGAAAAATCTTATTATTAGGTTAATAAACTTGAAACTTGGCATAAATACCCAACTAAGTAAGCAACAAAAGGTTGCAATTATTAGTTTTTCAAAAATACCCCCAAAAGTCGATTATTTTTTTTGAAGAATCTTACTTCTTAGGATAATAAACTTGAAACTTGACACAAATATCAACCTTAGTAAACAATAAAGGTTGTCATTATAAGTATTTCGAACCTACCCCCAAAATTCGATTTAGGGGGTTTTAAAAGTTTTTTTTTAAGAATCTTATTTATATCTATATGTCGGGTTTAGTCAATAGTACGGACGTCAAAACAAATCGCAAGCACGCCATCTGGCGGCAAAGCAAGAACAACTAACCTAACCACTTGCGTGGTGGGGATAATAGAATGTAGCAGTTGAGCTAAAATGTACTGGCAGTTGAGTACTGACAGCCGTAGAGCTAACACGTCGTAGAATCAGTGTCGATCCGTAATATTAGTAAGCAAGAATGTAACTTGTGTCTATTTGAAATATACTCAGTGTATCGAATAATTTGTGTGATTTCATTTTCACGATTGTACCCAACGACCTGCCCACACACGATGTCTTAACCTAAGGGAATACATCCTGACTTCCCGATGGTTTACATCTGTCGGCCAGCCTTGATGCGACATCAGAATTGGGATTCGGTCGTGCTAATGAGATCACACGTAAAAACAAAGCTAGTGAAAATGGCGGTTACATTCTTGCAAAAAAAAATCGCGGTGTCAAGTCGAGACTACCCTCAGTCTTGAATAATAAAAAACCAGTCTGGAGCGGAGCAGCAAGGAGGCTAGCAACAACCAAGGAGCTGGACAGGTCAAGGAGGAGCGTGTGGACGTGTGGAAAGATTCATACGCACGGATCTTTGTCAATCTGGTGAGTCGTTTTCATTTTGTTATGACTATTGCCAAGTGTTCGTTATTCAAAATTCTGGTTTTGTGTACGGTATGGCGGCCAGTGGATTGTCGGGGTGGCCCGTGTCGGGTCCATACTCTCATGTTAGTTATCGCTGGTCAAGTTTTGGTGTTATTGAAGAGTTATTATTCTGCTAACACTGGCGATGACCCTTGACTTGCCTTGGCCGACTATGGTTACGACGCCGACGGCCTTGGAACGATATGGTGCCTGCCTTACACTTTAGTCTGGAAAATAACGTACCTACCTTACACTTCAGTCTGGAAAATATTATAATTCCAAATGAAATATTTTGATTAGTTTTGTAGTGTGATAGTTCTATGTAGTGAGAGTTAGCAAAGTTTGAGAAGAAGCATAGTATTCTTCTTTTGTGGTCGTAGGGCCAAACTATCTTAAAAGTGGTAAACTCTAGCAGGCCTCGTTAATTGCGACTTAAAACGCTATGGCATTCATTGGATTCTCTAAAGCCCATCGACTAGCGACAGCGACCTGGGCACTTGGGACACTAATGTGTGGTTCATGTTTTGGACAGGAACTCTGCACTCAAATTCGGTGTCCATAATAACCTATTTGGCCATGCCAGTTTAGGTAACTACTACTACTAGAAGCTCATGGCTAAATAATAACAGCCGCACTGGTCGATCATCAAGGTTAAGCAACGCTTGACGAGGTCGGTCCGTGGATGGGTGACCATTTCAACATACCGGGTTTCCTCCGTGCCTCGGAGAGCACGTTAAGCCGTTGGTCCCGGCTGTCATTTGAAGATCTTTGACAGTCATTACGGGTAGTCAGAAGCCTGAGATCTGACACCAGTCTTGACAAGGGGTACCGTGTTACCCAGTTACTGGGTTGTGGAGGTCAGATAGGCAGTCACTCCATGTAAAGCACTGGTACTCAGCTGAATCCGGTAGGACTAGAAGCCGACACCAGTGTAGTTGGGAAAAGGCTAGTTGGATTCATTAGTTTAGGTTACTACGAGTACACCGGTGCATCGATTAATTTTCATCAAAGCTGTGTATGGTTAAGATAACCGTGTGAACATATACTCTCGTAATGTTTTTCATGTTTCAGATACCATATTGTGTCGCAGCCTGAAGCCTCTGCTGCAGGCTAGCGATTCAGATGCTGAGCGCGAAGGTTGACGTGTCAACGTCTGAGAGGTTAAGACCGATGGCAGGCTAGCAGTTCGCAGGTGGTAGTCGAACGCTATGACCACAGCTGTGAGGTCGGGAGCGCGCGCCAGTTTGGAATGGAATACTCGGTGAGTCGCTTCCATATTATTTCGATAGGGAGGTCGAAGGTTCTCTAGTGAAGAGATGCTAGTTCGAGTTTTAAGTTTTCATGTTTGACCATTGTGTTGGTCGTGGTTATATCTTGCACTATCACTAGGTAATTGAGACACACTTAGTAAAAAGCAAGTAGCTAATGAGTTTCCTATTGGTTAGTTAGTACTTTCCTAGTTTCAATTTTAGGTTTAGTACGAACCTTAGGATGAGATATCCCATATGAGGGAATTGAGATATCTCAAATGACTGAACAAGTAGTCGTTTTCAGTGGCAAAGCGAGTTAGTGATGTCGTAGTGGCATCGAAATTGTATCGAGTTAGTAACGGTACTGGTCATTTACCTGTACTCGGTAAAGATCTTGTTGTGTTACGACTTACACAGCCGTCTTCAGATCTGAATTCACTTGCTTACTTTCAAAGTAATATTATGATAGCACTAGATCTCGCAATCGTTTTCCTTACATGAAAACTGAGTTGGTGAGTGATAGTAAAGGGTTACTGTTGATAATCTGATTTTAACGATATTGATCAGAGTTATTCGTGAAGTCCCTTCACACGAGCTATTAAGAAGCAAATATTATCAGGCTTAATTAACAGTCGGTATGTTCCAAAATCTTTGAGTAAAAGGCGCGGATCTTGCGAGAAGGATCCTCGATCACCAAGTTTCTTGAGAATCGACGTCATAGTTGATGACAGTAGTGAAACCAAATCTGATTAACATTTCTGCTCATTAGACAAATTCTGGACCGCACCTCATGCGTAACATGTGGCGATGGGTTTTTGAAGAAGTTTCATGAGTTGAGTATACATTGCCTTTGAATTATAACAAACTGTAACAGCATTGTTACTATTACTTTGTTTAGTTGTTGAACTTGTTGATCGTCTGACCTTTTTTTCTAATGAATAGTGTTGTGTGGGAATCTCTAGTACGAAAACTAAATAGGCCCTGTATTAAGCCCGCGATAGGTGATCATGATAGAACAGATAGGTGATCATGATAGAACAGTGATCGTTATATACCGAAAGTTTTAAATAGGTACGCTTAGAACCTACAAGTATACACACTGTAGGTTAAGGAAGATGCCAGCGGGCTATGTACCAGTCGATGTTGATGTCAAAAGGATTTTGATAATGATGAGCAAGCTTAAGGTGTCGAGTGATTGAGTCTATCAGCCATATTATGTTTGACCGTACCAGTGGATTCTGGCGGAGGTCGGGGTCTCGAGAGACCGTTATGTGAGAGCAATATAATTGCTAGTCTGCTATAGAGCCGTGGCGTTAGAGGTTTTACTCGAGAGTTTCTGTGAGCTTGGCAGTTTTTGCTGCAGAATAAGTTTTAAAGTTTGTTTGGAATGACTGTGGTACATGGCCCAGGGTAACGGTTTAGTTAAAGAGTAGGGTTCTAAAATCTTTATTTTCACGAACCCAATAATCTAGTTTGGTCAGGAGTAGCCGAGCGTTGTGTAGCAACTGTTGGCCTGTGTGGCAACTGTTGGCCTGTGTGGCAACTGTTGACCTGTGTGGCAACTGTTGGCCTGTGTGGCAACGGTAGGCCTTTATGGCAACGGTAGGCCTGTATGGCAACTGGAGGTCTTTATGGCAACGGTAGGCCTGTATGGCACCTGTGAGTCTGTGTGACACTATGTCTGGTGTGAAAATTCATGTTTGTGTTAGGTACCTTACAGAAAGTTCCTATTGAGTCATGAGGTTAAAAGAAAGTAAACTCGCAGTGGTGCGGTCATGCGTTTGGTGAGGTCACCATGATAATTTTGATGACGTTCGAATCGTCAAGCCCTCATTACGAAAATTGAAATAATTTTAGTTTTCTAATGTTGATTACTTTGCGTAGATCGTGTTAGTAAGACACACAGAGCTCAGGTACCAATTGAGATAGTAGATGAAGTAGATAATGAATTGACGTAACATAGGACAGACTAAATCTCTGTGTGAACAGTTTCCGAGTTCAGAGAGTTGAGTTGACATCGTGGAGATGTTAGAGTAGAGCAATTGTGATTGCTAAGAGAGCTATGAGATAGCTAAATATCGTGAATAAGATACCTGGTGGTTTCTTTTGCTGGATTTAATTTGAGATTAATGACTATCAGTGGTACTTGGACTTTGTAATCACTATGATTGGGTGCTTTTAGGTACCAAATCGATGATTGAGTTGCTATTTTCTTTAAATTGGAAATAGAATTACTCTTCCCTTGCAAAGGTGAAAGGAGACATTTAAATGATCATGTTTGATTGATTCAAAATGTTTCCTCACTCACCTAGAGTATGCGTCAGGATTGGACGAGTGAATACTGTTTGGAAATTTTGTGTTTCAGAAAAACATCCCTTGTATGATGGGAGACTGGCGGGTTGGAGTAGACCAAGAGGACGTGTGGCGCAACACGACATGAGGTGGCATGGAGTGAGGACAAGAAGATGATGCCTGCGGGTGATAGATTTGGGGATCTGTCACCTGAGAGAGGCCCGAGAAGGCGACGTGTGTGTTCCACGCTCGCCTCTCAAGAGAAACTACGGCCTAGAGAACACCATGTGGTTTTAGTCAGTAGGAGTCTGACAGACCCCTCAGCTTGCCCCCAAGGGCTGAGGACATCCATTGAGGATTTCCACATGATTCGATACACTGTTAGAACCTGACAATGAGGAACAGACGAGGACGCCTGTCTCGCAGGATGGCCGTGTCGGGTTTAGTCAATAGTACGGACGTCAAAACAAATCGCAAGCACGCCATCTGGCGGCAAAGCAAGAACAACTAACCTAACCACTTGCGTGGTGGGGATAATAGAATGTAGCAGTTGAGCTAAAATGTACTGGCAGTTGAGTACTGACAGCCGTAGAGCTAACACGTCGTAGAATCAGTGTCGATCCGTAATATTAGTAAGCAAGAATGTAACTTGTGTCTATTTGAAATATACTCAGTGTATCGAATAATTTGTGTGATTTCATTTTCACGATTGTACCCAACGACCTGCCCACACACGATGTCTTAACCTAAGGGAATACATCCTGACTTCCCGATGGTTTACATCTGTCGGCCAGCCTTGATGCGACATATATAAAAGCGAAAGGTCACTCATTCACCTATCACGAAATATCGAAAACTGCTTGACGTATAAATATGAAATTTGGGAGGGAGGTAGTTTATAGTTAGTAGACTTTTTTTTTTTTTTCTTTTATAGGCCCGCGCTTGACCACTATCTCACCTGATGGTAAGCGATGATGTGGTCTACGATGGAGCACGCTTGCCTAGTAGTAACCTATGACGTCCGCTAAGAACGGATTTTACGACGGGGCCGGATTTAGGGGATCTAAGGGCTATCGCAAGTTAGTATGAAAGTCCTTCATTTTTTGAGCTACAAACTTAAAATATGGGCAGGGATGTAGTTTATAGATAGTAGACGTCCGCTAAGAACGGATTTTGCGACAGGGCCAGATTTAGGGGTCTAAGGGTCTCGCAAGTTTGCATGAAAGTCCTTCATTTTTTGTGCTACAAAATTGAAATTTGTCATGAAAGTAGTTTATAGTTAGTAGATGTCAGCTAAGAAAGGATTTTGCGACAGGGCCGGATAAAGGAGGTATAAGGGCTCTCGCAAGTTTATATGAAAGTGCTTCATTTTTTGAACTACTACCTATCTTAAAATTTGGCATGGAGGTAGTTGTTCATAGTACTGTTAGTAAACGTCCGCTAAGAACGGATTTTGCGACAGGGACGGATTAAGGCGGTTTAAGGGCTCTCGCATGTTTGTATGAAAGTCCGTATGTTTTTTTGTACTACTGTCCTGAAATTTAGCAAGTCTAGAGTTTATGAGTAGGAGACATAAGCTAAGAAAGAATTTTGTGATACTCTATATTATTTTTCTAATTCGTGCTTTAAAAAATTATGCTTAGTATGATAGGCATTTTCTGTTGACTGAAATATAAAAATAGTTTGCGTTAAACATCATTATATCTTCTTAACCACGCGGACGAAGTCGCGGGCAACAGCTAGTATATATATATAGCCCCTCGCATTACGTGTACTCACCCGATCCTGGCGACCAAGAGAAGGAGGCCATTTTCCACCAGTTTTCTGTCTCTGCCAGCATGGCCCTCACAACTACTGGCAAAGACAGGTACCTCGGAGAACAAGGCGTTGGGGATAGGCAACCACCACGATGCAAATAAAAAGCGGGGCAGATGGCGTCCACAGATATCCACCATCGCGATCAGTCTTGAGCTTCACGCTTCACCTCCCTCCACGTCATTCCGATGCTCGCCGCTTCTCCCAAAACAGTGCGATGACAGGTTTGACGGGGACGGCCACGCTTTCTTTTCTCTACGGGATTCCAGTCCAAAGTTTGTTTGGATAGGTGATCGAGACATCGACCCCTTTGGAGCGTGTGGCTAATCCATCTCCACTTGCGACGCTTGATATAGCGGTTGATCCAGCTCTCGTGGCATTTCTCCAAAAGTTCTACGTTGGAGATGGCGGGTTGGACTTGGATTTGGCGTGAGATGTCTTCCACGCTTCACACCCGTAGCAGCAGTCAGCAGCACTCAATTAGTTACGCAACCAGCTAGGCCGTTGCAAACACAATCCCGAATGCCCAAGTGCCCATACACCTGCACTTTGGAAGACTTTATGCTCTCCACCGCCGCAATTGGCGTGGCTACCTGAGCTGGAGCTGGAGTCCGGTTCCGGTCGCTCCGCGGGCCAGGCAGGCTGTGGCCAGGGCCAGTCCGGTCATGCTTCTTTTCTCTCATCTGAAATTGTTAAGTACAGACTATTCGATATGTATCGGGTATTAAATAAACAACTTACAGTCTTACATGTAATAAATCATTTATTGTATTTTATACATATTCTTAGTGGTGTTCAGAGGATAATCGTGGTCGAATGTCGTATGCCACCTACAATACATTCTGCAAAGTAACATACGACCACGGCTATACTCTGAACACCTAGGTTGGGTAACCTTGGGTTTGGTAAAATTTTGGAAGTCGGTGTCTTTGTTAGGTACCATTTTTTTTGCGTTATGGACACCGACTTCCAAAAATAAAGTTATTTTTCACTTTGTAGTTTCTTATTTGGGAGTCGGTAGTATTTTTTTGTAAAAACGGTTTTTTTATTTTTCAGTTTATAGTTGTACCTACCTAATAGGCAAGTAGATAAGTAAGGTAGGCACCTATAATGCCAGAATAGATTACCCGAATATCATGAAACTGATCATAACCGGTGAAATGAGAGTGTAACAAGGTGAACTGTACAGTGTACACATCTGCGTACCCCTTTAGAGCCTACTGGCGGGATGTTATGTTATGATAACAATAAACAGGCATCCGACTGCAGCAATTCCGAGAGATTTGCCGTTATTTATTGAATATTTTTGTTGTATATCTCCGAAGTTCTTCATCAGATCTTCACCAAATTAAAATGGGACCAATTTCGGAACATACTATTCAAACAAAAAAAAGATTTTCAAAATCGATCCACAATTGGCGGCGATATCGGTGAAAATACAAAAAATAATAATAATAATTAGGTCTAAAATAGAACCTTCTCCTTTCTGGTAAGTCGGTTAAAAAGCCCATATTGACATAGCAAATTGCCATATTATCCTATTCTCATTTTAATTCGTATTTTATTTAATGATACAGGTCCCGTCACGTAAAAAGAACGCTGACCTTGAATCTGCGCAGTGAGCGATTTATCGATCAAACTGGTGGTATGAAGGGGGCGCGACGGGGGAATGCCCCGCCAGTGTTTCTGTGCGCGCACGCTATTGGTTCGTCAGTTGACCCATGCTTCCCGCGCAGAGATCACGCTTCGTTCGCTGCCAAAATACAGTCGCACACACATTTTTCTTTGCTCGACGATTGTTTTTAAAAATGAAGGAATGAAAAATGATTAATTGATTTTTTGATTTTATTTATTATTGATGATGGTATCTATTATTTTATGAAGAAAGAAGTTGAGAAAGGAGCAGTTGATAATTTATAATGATAAGATATTTATAATAATAAGATCGAAATAAAAAATAATGCTCAAGAAAACATTATCTAATTTAAATCCAACCTCTTCTAAAGTACTAAGTAGCTAGAAAGTACCTATTATGATTCTACAATAAAACAATTACTCTTATATTATAAAACGATATCCTAGTTCTTTAGACCGCGACAGTACCGATGCGCAGACACATCCCCTCCACTGTCGCTCAGCGTTCTTTTTACGTGACGGGACCTGTACACCTAGTTGCAAGGACGTCCTTCCCGTTAGGCCAATGCCTGCAGGATCTCGGGTGTCAAGTGACCTCAGCAGCAAGGATAAGCAGGCCGGTCATTCGTGTTCGGGCTGGTGGCGCAGGCAGCGACCGTGACTGGGACAATACGGGAATTTAAATAAGCTCTTTCAAAAAAGGTGTCAAATTATTAAACTGTCTTTTATTATGTACTTATTTAGCAGAGCGGTCCGTGTGGAATAAGTACTTCCCCCAATATCTGTATAGACAGCCCCTTACACTTAGTTAGCGTAACGTTATAATGTCACGACTAGCTGTATGCCGCGAAGGGTTATGCAGATATGCACTTACAGCACACCCATATTACCTGGGACCTGGGCATACCTGGGAATTAAACATATTTAAGTCCCATGTATTAGTGGGCTAGACTATTGCCATCATCGGGCCACAAATCGAGACTACAATTGGGAAATACCAGAAGGAAAACCCAAAAACTCATTGCCCGACCCGGCAATCGAACATAAGACCTCATGCTCAGCGCATGCGACAACTAGGCCACTAGAGTACTAGACCAAACGAGGCAGGTCACACTTAGTTTCGGAAAGAAATTATCAGCAAAAAAAAACTATTAAATTGAACGCAAGTCAAGTGATAACATACGATTGTATTGCGAGATGGCGATTGGTTGAGAATTCAAAAAAAAAAAAAACAACCAAATCATAGCAGATTTCAGAAACCGGTCCTAAGAAATTATGATTTAATTAGAGGAAAAATTAATTAGTTAGTTAATTAATATTCTGCCGAATGTTCGAGCTTGGAGTCATTCAACTATAACGGAGGAAGTTATTAAATTCTGTAGAGTCCAGTGTCCAGCTAGCTAGACTAGACTCGCGTGGAGCAATCCGTTATCAAAGTCTTAATGGCATCACATATTTTCGTGACAATTAATAAATAGAAAAACTATGAGTCGTTCTATTCTTTAGGGTTTCCGGGTTATGCCTAGCAGAAATCCAATACAGTTCTAACGATAACAATATCGATAATTGACCTTCAAGAATCGTTTGAATGAATGTAAAAAACTTCGGAAACGTCGGAAACCACTTCACTTAATGACGTCATTAAGAATGTGTCACCTCTTGCTTGACCATTAAACCCACTAATCGCGGGAAAATCCATTCCATAACCTGTATTACTTCATGTTTCTGAGACAAACTTTATTCTCAGGAAACTTATTAGTATGTAATTCATAATTCCGTTGCCCTTTGCTTTCTCATTAGGGATGAATGATATAAATGTGATACCTAACTACATTAGGCAAATAGACACGTATTTTAGATTCGGGATGGAGGAACCATCTAGTGATCTAGGGACTTACTTATACTTTTTACCCGACTGCCGAAGAACGGTAATGTGTTTATCAGTGTAAGTATGTTTGTTCCTATGTGGCGTTCTAGAGAGCAAACGCGTAGGCCGATTTTGATGATTCTTAGGTCAATCGATTCATCTTAACCTTGCGAGTGTCACTAGCTTCATTAAAATTGGAAATAGAAAAATCGCGGATTTTGGGCGCCTTGTGCGGGACCAATATTTTTTTCTTCCAAACCCATCGTGCGGGATATTAAAGGGTTTTAAGAGGTGATTTCAAAAATATATAACAAGTATATGTTTCAATGTACCTAATTCGAAAAAAAAGGAATGCCCTTTGCTCTTTCCGAATTCATTACACAATAAGGCTGCAGGTTCCCTCACGATGTTTTCCTTCACCGTTGCCTGTGATGTCTAAGATAAACTTAGAAAGTACATGCATTTGAAAAAGTCACTTACTTGCCCGGATTTGAACCCACGACCTCAGGCACGAGATGCGAGGTCTCAGCCACTGGGCCACCGCGACACTAAAAACCGAATGAAAGGTTCGTTGCAATTGGTGTTTTGTAGTTTCTGCCTACCTACATACGATAAAGGCGTGTGTCTACGATGTATTAGTAGTGAAATGGAACGGCGTCAAGCTTCAAATGTCAATACTGCAGATAACTGTCAGTGGATGTCAGTTGTCACAAGTGTCAAATGAGTGAGTGATTTGGGTTCTAACTTTCATATTTTATAAAAAAATAACATTTCAATTATTGATAATGTAAATATTTTTACGTGAAATTGTGGTTGGTGTGTGCTGCTACCTGTTTTCCGGTTCACAATGGGCGACAGCAGTGATTCCGAGGAGTTTTACGACGCTGAAGAGTTCACACCCATTAAAGGTTCCAAGTAAGTAGCGAAAACGTTAACAATACTGCTGTTTTATTGCTCTAGGTTTAATGTACAGCCTTTTACTGCACTCTAGATGATATAAGAATATCATTGTGGATTTAAGTGTTGTTGTAATTCAAGGAAAACAGCGGTAATTATCTATTTTGATTTAGGTATCGTATGATTCAAACAGATGTTTCATTTTGCTATTGAGCGTCCTTGGCGCTAGCGACAGGTTAAAGCAAATAAAAAACAGTCATCCATCGATGCGAGACTTGCTGGTTTGGCTAGAACAATGAGTTAATAGACCACATCATGATTGACCAATAAGTTAATGTTTTACATATTAATTATGAATTTGTCCCACTTATGGAAGCAGTATTGACAATGTTTTCACTTACATATTGATGTAAGCGATGTGAATTGGTGTGCATGATCTAACAAATCTTAATCATAACATTCTTTATGTATTGGTAGATGAATTAAACATGAATCAAGTTTTCACTGAATTTGGTGGTGTGTACCATGTTAAGCTTGAGTTGAATTATTTATCATTTGTTTGTTTATATAAACTGAAATTTAAATTTAATAAAAATAAATATTTCAGAAGATCATCACTATGCAAGAATATAAACATAACAGAGAGTGGGGATGCTCCGGACAAAGACAAAGGTGTGGTGGTGAAGGCAGACTCCTTATTACCAGGCACGGGGACCACCAGCAGTCATGCCCCAGAAGCTGCAGCGGAAGATGACAGAACTACTGTTAAAAGTGTAAGTCTAGCTCCGCTATTTATGTAATAATCAAATCTATGGTTTGAATTTACTGAGGATAGATCATCAAAACTAATTTTTGTAATATTGCTATTGAAGCCTTTTATATAGAATTCGGTAAATTTAATGCTTTAATTGTGTTTAATAACAATTGATTAAGTGCCCATATCAAGGAAGTAAAATATATTTATGTCTAAAATATTAATAACAAACATTTCCCCTTTCATTATCATTGTTATCCAGCTGCAAGGAAAGGTTATGATTTTTATTATATTATTATTTCTAACACAACACAGATATTCAGAAAAAAAAACATTTTACCAACACCAATATGAGACTCATTCTTTCTTATAAACATATATTCTTATAAAAATCCAGTTCCAGCCAATCCAACAAAGTTGGGCAAAGGTGAGGCAGATTCATTCTTAAAAAATCAATTTGCCATTAAACACTTCAATCAAGGGGCCAGTTATTATCAGGACGCTAAACATGGTTGACTGATTGTTTGGTCTGATGAGCAGGTTCAATTTTTCGATTGAGTATTTGAATTTAGAATGTTCTTATCAGTTGTTAAATAGCAATGTTTTTTTTTTTTGTTTGCCTCCCACTTGCAATTTTTATTTTTTTTTATTTGTTATAGGCTTGCGCTTGACCACTATCTCGCCTGATGGTAAGCGATGATGTGGTCCACTATGGAGCACGCTTGCCTAGAAGTAACCTATTCACTCTTGATTTAAAGACCCCTAGATTTTAGCTATCGGGAAACACAGACTCCGGCAATTCTCCTGTATTGTGTGTGTTTACCAACATATAAACTAGGGATGTAACATTACATAATTTTGCTGATACGAAACGGTGAAGGAAAACATCTTTAGGAAACCAGCATGTCTTGTAACCAAAATTCGAAGACATGTGACATCCACCAATTCGCACTGGGTCCGCATGGTGGATTACGGCCCATTCCCTCTCACAGAATGGGAGAGGAGGCCTGCATGCACAACGGACCAAATGGGAGTTTAGACTTTGGACCATCTTTTCTGCACTTTCTATCCTGTCCTATCCGATCCCTTGCCGAAACGATACCGATTCTGATTATTGTAGTAAATAATCGGCGATACCGGCACCGATATTGGTGGCTTAGAAGGAATAGAAAAAAAGTAAATCTTTATTTTGCATAAAAGTTAAAGGTTGAAAACCAAAATGTCAAATCAAAATTCAAAGAAAACATTTATTTGTATGAAATAATCAAGAATATTATCAAGTAATCAAAGCGCTAATTAATAAAGTAATTATCATTCATTATACGAAGTGGTAACGTCAACCGACACCAAAGATAAAGTCAGTATTTAAATTTAACTTTTGGTAGGTTTTTGTTAAGAAAACAAAGTTTGTTCAAATTATTAGCAGATAATCTGTTACGCATATCGATTGTATCGGAATCGTTACATCCCTAATATAAACTCACATACACAAACACCCAGAGAACCAACAACAATAACGGAATAACTATCTGTAGGTCATACAAATATTTGTTCCGCGTGGGAATCGAACTCGCGACTCCCAGCATAGCAGTCCATCGCTCAACCACTGCGCCAACCGTGCGCCCATGCGTCAATTGTCTCGATTAATAATGAGTTTTTAATAAAAAGTCAAATTACACTATCTCATCACAAGCCTTCATTATCTGTGTCCAGTCTAACCAGAAATAGATGGATTCATCAGTGGATATATTTTCTTTTGCAGGTGGTGCAAGGCCGTCGAAGGTTCCAGGAGTTACGTCGCTGCATGCAGACTGAGGAGGAAGATGAAGGGGTGACCGATGCCACTGGATCAGTAGATCAGCAGACATTCACATCTGAACACCCATTCAAGTAGGTTGCAGCTGTATGGTTTTAAAAACTAAAATGTCTTCTCTCTTCCTGTAGGTTTCTTAAAGACACCCACAGGAAGAGAGGAGATATGAACATTTTAATGGATTAATATTCTTTTAAATGACAGTGACATAGTCAATCCGCCCAGGTTTTGACAAATACTCCTAATAAATTGAAACTTCACTAGAATTAAAACTAATTCTGTTCGTTCTTGTTTTTTTTTTATTTGTTAATCTATGGTCACACATAGCGAATACTCGCTGCGAGTGTATTCGCTGGCTGCCTGGCACACATATAGACTAGCACGGGCGTGATGTCTGGAGCAGCGCACTGAGCGGATTGGCTACTCGCAGCGAGTACCCTGTGACATAGCGTGTTCTCGCAGCTAGTTTTCGCTGTGTATGACCGTAGCTTTAAGGATAAAAATATGGGAACCGAATTTTTGTGCTGTTTTGTTTCTTTTTATTTGTTAATCTATGGTCACACATAGCGAATACTCGCTGCGAGTGTATTCGCTGGCTGCCTGGCACACATAGACTAGCACGGGCGTGATGTCTGGAGCAGCGCACTGAGTGGATTGGGTACTCGCAGCGAGTACCCTGTCACATAGCGTGTTCTCGCAGCTAGTTTTCGCTGTGTAAGACCGTAGCTTTAAGGATAAAAATATGGGAACCGAATTTTTGTGCTGTTTTGTTTCTTTTTTTTTTGTTAATCTATGGTCACACATAGCGAATACTCGCTGCGAGTGTATTCGCTGGCTGCCTGGCATACATATAGACTAGCACGGGCGTAATGTCTGGAGCAGCGCATTGAGCGGATTGGCTACTCGCAGCGAGTACCCTGTCACATAGCGTGTTCTCGCTGCGAGTGTCTAATCGCAGCGAGTTTTCGCTGTGTATGACCGTAGCTTTAAGGATAAAAATATGGCTAAATGGGAACCGAATTTCTGTGCTGTTTTTTATTTTGTCGTAATAAACGAATAATTCTTCATCTTCCTGCCCTTATCCCATGTTACTTGGGGTCGGCGCAACCCGTTTTCTTCTTGCATACCGTCCTGTCCCCTGTCACGCTATTACTGACTCCCTTTTCTTTCATATCACTCCTCACACAGTCCATCCATCTTTTCTTTGGCCTTCCTCTCCCTCTCCATCCATCCACATTTATATTCATAACTCTTTTAGTAACATGCGTTTCATCCCTCCTCATCACATGACCATATCAGGACAAACGGTTTCCCTTCAACTTTTCTGCCACTGGAGCACTTCCAAAAAAATAATAATTAAAATCAAGCATTTTTCGTATTTCAGCATACCCTTTCATTTGATACCCATGTCATGGGGTTGCGTAATAAATAATTGGTCCGCCATCTTTGGGAGGGATAAAACTGAACAAGCATCAATCATTGTGAGCTTAACAATCGCCAGCAAAGACCCAGTTTTTGAAGTTGCTTAGTCACTGATGTTGTGAATATTTCCAGGATAATAGCGCATGACACGATGAGCCTGCAGAGTATGACGTCACTTGGGAGGATCGGCAGGATACTCAGCGGCGCTTCGGAGTCTCACTGTAAGTTATAATGATCTAGCTCTCCTGTGATTAACTAAACGAGTTCTCAGTTTAATTAGAAACAACCTTGGAATGATCATAGGGACAAGTACGGGTCACTGGTCCCTAAAAAAACGTCTCTTTAACATAGGCACCACAGACAGCCCATTTTGCAGTGGCCGTTTTAAAACCGAGGAGTCAGCCGCCCAGGTCATCCTGGAATGTAGGCAGGCTGTGTTAGCCAGGAAAGCACACATACAACAGACGAATGAGAGTCTAAGTGTAGAAAATGGAGTCCCTATACTACTCTGCTTCTTTTGCTTTGCTTCAGTAATACTCGTATGATAAAATGTAAATAATATGTTTGTTTTCAGCGAACATCCGCGATACCGCTCCGGTACCAGCGGTGTCTTCGAGAGAGCCCTCCACCATATCCGACGAACAACTCGCCGTTGAAGCTAGAACTCAGAATGGTCAGTGTATTTTATGATTCTAACAGACCCACACTCTAAACTTTGTAGATCTTTGACAGTCTCTACAAGTGAGAAACTAGATAATCTGATATCGGTCTTGGCAAAGAGTATTTGTTAGCACTCAGTTACTTACTGGATTTTATAGGTCAGACAGGTAAAATATTGGTCGTCAGCTGAATCCCATTAGACTGGACGATCCCACCAGCCATAAGAAAGAAAATTTGGCTCAAATAAATATCACTAGATGGCGCGATACACATCGATTTGTTATTGAATTGTGTAAAATTAACATTTTCTTAGATAAATTCTCCTAAACACAACATTATGCAATATTGAGCTCTTAAGGTTACACTAGTCAACGGCACGAACTATTTGGCGGCGGAGTTAAAATATTTGCTCTCTCATCCGACATCACGCAGGAAAGAGATAGACGCTGTGATGAGCAGTAAGAAGCTAGATCGTGTTCGTATACACACTCATAACGCTGTGTGACGCACACATGCGCAATTTCATTGCAGAGCGCCGACAGCGCGGCGGTGTGTGTGCAAAGATTACTATAATATACTTGTGTGTGGTTGCGGTGTCAAAGCTAACACCTATTTTTTATGTTTATGTTGTCAATGAATTGCATACGCGCCACCGCACCGGCGTGCCGGTAGAACTTTGGATTATTACTGTGTGTAACGTAATTAGAAGGCACTCAATTTACTTGTTGTTATGCACCTATACTTACCCGCGACTTTGCCAACTTGACAATAAGATGTTTTGCGAAAATGTGAATTTACATAGATATTGTTATTATCGACAAGTAATGTTAGATTTGACTTATTTTTGGCGGCGGCGACGGCAGAGCAGCGCGAGCCGCTTGCGCGCTTATTGAACCTTATGCCGTTAGTTATAAGAATGAAAAGTGTTCGAGCGTCAAGTCGGTAGATTTTACGTTGGCAGAGCGGGCGCCAGGGCTTCGCTGACTGTAGGTATCGTACCAGCGCGTGCGAAAAGCTAGGCTCTATGCGCACGGGTGTAGGTCATGTCTTTATGTTTTTGTATTTTATTGCAGGTTTTGCAATTATTACAATGTGTGTTAAATAGGTATTTACTTACCTTAGCTAGTAAGCTATAACCTACAGGCGCCTCCCCGTAAGTAGGTATTTCATACCAGCCAGAGTCAGGATAACTGCTTTTTCGACAGCGCCACTTTGATGTGAGACTTGTTTTCTAGGTAATTAGGTTCATCAAATAAAAAATAATGTTATTTTGTAAATTGTTTATTGATTGTTTGTTTACAATAGCAGTTTGAAATATTCTCTTTGTTATCACAATACAATATAATAGCTTCGGGTGGCTGAGCCGAGCTTGTGAGTGTCAGCGCGCATAGTAGGTATACAAATAAAAAACCGGCCAAGTGCGAGTCGGACTCGCGCATGAAGGGTTCCGTACCATTATCGCAAAAAACATCACGTTTGTTGTATGGGAGTATACTTATATATTAATTTTATTCTGTTTTTAATATTTGTTGTTATAAAGAAATACATCATTTGTGAAAATTTCACCGGTTTAGCTATCACGGTTCATGAGATGCAGCCTGGTGACAGACAGACAGACAGACAGACGGACCGCGAAGTCTCAGTAATAGGGTCCCGTTTTTACCCTTCGGGTACGGTACCCTAAAAAGAATCATCAAAATCGGTTCACATTAAAAAAGTATTGAGGTAAGTAACAAAAAAAATACAGTCAAATTGAGAACCTCCTCCTTTTTGAAGTCGGTTAAAAAATAGCTTCCTTTTGTGTTTGTCCGCCGCTGAAGCCGAGCCGATATCGATATAACAGATAGGTACCTACATAATAATGAACTTTCGATATAAGTAGGCACGACTATCGAAAATCTTAAAATACCTAATCTAATTGGAATCTAATATCCTAATATATACAACAGAACTCTTCAATAAACAACGGAAAATCTCTCGGGATTGCTGCGATCGCAAAACTGTTTATTGGTTAGGCCTTTTGATAACATAACGTCAAGCCGGTACGCTCTAAAGGGGTACGCAGATTTGTACAGTTCACCCTGAAAGATACACTCTCATTGCACCGGTTATGTTAGTTTTATGTTCGGTATTCAGGTAATCTATTCAGGCATAAATTTGGGCATTTTAGGCCCAGATTTTCTCTAATCTGAGATTATAGGTATTATTGAACTTGATCTTTATGTACCACAACTAAAAAAAAAAAAATTACGAAGAAACAAAAACAAGAACACCGACTTCCGAAATTAGTTATTTTTCACTTTGTAGTGTTTTTATTTGGAAGTCGGTAGTATTTTTAAAAAAGATTTTCTAATTATAGATAAAGATAGGCAGTTTGTAATTTTAAAATTTTATAAATGCGCGTGAAATATTAGAATTACAAGTCTGTGTTTATTTAGGTATAAAAGTCAAGTCAAGCGCCCTCATGAATTGTACAAACTAAATTCGATAAAAGATTCAACTTACCCATTGTTACTTGAACTGCTGAAGATCACTTCACCTACGCAACAAGTTCAAATTCAAACGCCATGTTAATCAGTATGAAATCCCACGAACGCCAGGGTCAGTAAAATTTCGGACCAATTCAAAATAATCAACACAACACATAAAGGAATATTGGAATCCAAAGTTCAAGCCAAGGGTCAATGTTATAAAATATTATACGAATACGTTATCGTCGATATCACAATATCAATAACATACACCGCACGCGCGTAATTACGGTGACGTATATATTATGCAGCAGACGATTGAGGCCCCTCTGGGGCAGCGGGGCGCGGGCGCCGGGCGGTAGCTAAACTAGTGAGCGTGTGTGTGTGTAGGTGTAAATGCGACGCACGCGCACCCCTCCGCCCCACTGACCGGGGAGGAAATTTGTAGCGAGATGGATGATGATTTAGAACGAAAACGAGCGCGCGAAATTTTATAAACAGACCTTTGGTAGTCTGGATATCATGAAAAAACCACTGAATGTATCTGTTCAAAATAAAATTATTTGCATTGTTGAACAACTAATCTATCCCTGTATGGAGGCCGTTTTTCAATTTTCTTTCTTCTTATGGTACGTATTTGCGCCCAAAGATGCGTTAAAATTGGTGTTGAAATATGGAACTTTCGAAGCTCATAACTTTCAAGCTAATTTTTTTTTGTACTTTTTGCTTCCATACAGGACTAGATAATGATGAGACAAATTGATATAATTTTTTATTTTGAACGTACATCGTCAAACAGTGGAGTAAAACCCAAACTACGTTTGTATGGAAGAATTTTGGACTAGTGCAACCTTAATTCACATTTCCAAGATTATTTGAACGGATCATTTAAAATTGATGCCAATAGATTGCGCACATTTGATGCAATTAAACTGTAAAAACGTGCCAAAAATACTATAAAATAAACCGTCACTGTATTTAACGAAAAAATATAAATATTCACGAACCGAGTAAACTCTTTCACTTGCAAGTCGCTGCTAACGCCATCTATCTTTTGCCGAGGAAAGCGACCGAACGCGATCGATGTACACAAAATAATCAGTTTAATCAGACGAAAAATGCTAGTTACGACGGCACGGTTTCTCTGTATGGGATGAGGCATCTGTATGCTAGTATTATATTATCTGTGGTTGGGTAAAGGTTACATTGGGTACGGTCAATCGCAGTCAGAATTCACTATCTACAACTTGAAATACGCCTTATCGCTAAGAAATCGCGCTGTATATACAAATAACATGTAGTAAATTAATCAATTTAACAACTCAAGATTTTACAAATATCTCAAATCGAAATTAAACTATTTAAAATCTCTAGTGGTAAACTGCCAAGCACACTGACATAAGAGACGGATGGTCAGGATTGTGATTACTTCAGCATGTTTTTTTCTGATTTTTCTACAAAATTGAACAGTAATGGCAAGCCTCGAAATAATTGATATTATAATCCTCGGCAAACTTCTTGGCCGCCCTGAAGTTGGTTTACCGGATACGCGAGGCACTAAACGGTACTATTTTATATGAGATTTACTATTGCGCAGCCATTGTAGCCAACTTCAGGGCGGCCAAGAAGTTTGGCGAGAACTATACCTAATAAACTGTTGCTCATGAATAACAATGAAGAACCCTGAAAAAGTTGCTTACGTAATACCTGAATAATCCGTTGGGTTGGGTGCAGTGCTCGCGATGGCAGAGCCGGACGTGATAGCGAGCACGAAGGCCAACAGCCTGAAGCACAACCGCGGCGGGGGCGCCATCGTGGCCGTCAGCGGCGCCAGCGAGCCGCGCGCGCCCATGCCCGTCGCGCCGCCGCGCCGCAGGAAGAGGAGTGCGTATATATCACACCAGAGGCTCTAGACAAGGGGTCATAAGCGATGGCGATGGGCGAAATGCCAAAATGTACAAATTTGATATTTTTTCAATCGCTGCCGCGACGCTCTCGTTGATATAATGTCATTTGTCTAGAACCTCAGGACGGTCAAGGCACACTGACGCACACTCGAAGCGACAATCTAGATATGTACAGTCAAGGGTCAAAAGTGCAGTCTCAGGGACCTTCCTGATGGCGCGACGCAATTTAAATGACGTCGATAGGCGGTATCTTACTCGTATTTTCTTAGAAAATTTCAACTGCAAATCTGTCGAATTGCATCCCGGTGCGTCCGTGTGAACGTAATTGCAATTTAGATCACCTATCGGAATGGTATAAATCGAATAGCGCAGTCCTTTCAGGAAGGTCGCTTACTCTACCAAAACTAAGAATGTGGTCAACGATTCACGACTAGTTTAATCTGTACTTTAAAGTCTATGGTATAGATTAAATCAGTCGTAAACCGTAGAACTTCGTCTGCAAATAAATTTTAGGTACTAGTTTTAATGGAGTGCGACTGCACTTTTGACCCTTGACTGTACATCAACCCTATCTCCAAAACGTTATTCATAGATTTCTATCAATATAACAAATGATGAGTCATTACCGTTTCGTGCGTACCGAACTGTTGCACATCTACGTTCGGGTCTGCGTATCCCTCACTGTTACTTAAATACGCTTAAAGTCGAGCGTATACGCGCGCTTCCTAGAAAATTTTACGCTTCGCTACGGCTCGAATGTGCGTCAATGTGCCTTGGTCCTAACACTTACACATGACACCGGATTATTATAAACACATTCAAATTGTTTACGAGAAATAATAAAATAACATATTGTCATGTGTGTAGACAAGCTGCACGGCTCGCAGTCGCTGTCAACAACAGACGGCGATAACCTCAGCGTGTGCACCACCGACACCGACGAGTACCGCTACATCGCGCGCCGCGACAAGCCGCAGCTGGACTCGCTCGTCGTCGAGGTGAGTCCACGTGTCCTCATATACAACCACAGCATGTGCACCACCGACACCGACGAGTACCGCTACATCGCGCGCCGCGACAAGCCGCAGCTGGACTCGCTCGTCGTCGAGGTGAGTCCACGTGTCCTCATATACAACCACAGCATGTGCACCACCGACACCGACGAGTACCGCTACATCGCGCGCCGCGACAAGCCGCAGCTGGACTCGCTCGTCGTCGAGGTGAGTCCACGTGTCCTCATATACAACCACAGCATGTGCACCACCGACACCGACGAGTACCGCTACATCGCGCGCCGCGACAAGCCGCAGCTGGACTCGCTCGTCGTCGAGGTGAGTCCACGTGTCCTCATATACAACCACAGCATGTGCACCACCGACACCGACGAGTACCGCTACATCGCGCGCCGCGACAAGCCGCAGCTGGACTCGCTCGTCGTCGAGGTGAGTCCACGTGTCCTCATATACAACCACAGCATGTGCACCACCGACACCGACGAGTACCGCTACATCGCGCGCCGCGACAAGCCGCAGCTGGACTCGCTCGTCGTCGAGGTGAGTCCACGTGTCCTCATATACAACCACAGCATGTGCACCACCGACACCGACGAGTACCGCTACATCGCGCGCCGCGACAAGCCGCAGCTGGACTCGCTCGTCGTCGAGGTGAGTCCACGTGTCCTCATATACAACCACAGCATGTGCACCACCGACACCGACGAGTACCGCTACATCGCGCGCCGCGACAAGCCGCAGCTGGACTCGCTCGTCGTCGAGGTGAGTCCACGTGTCCTCATATACAACCACAGCATGTGCACCACCGACACCGACGAGTACCGCTACATCGCGCGCCGCGACAAGCCGCAGCTGGACTCGCTCGTCGTCGAGGTGAGTCCACGTGTCCTCATATACAACCACAGCATGTGCACCACCGACACCGACGAGTACCGCTACATCGCGCGCCGCGACAAGCCGCAGCTGGACTCGCTCGTCGTCGAGGTGAGTCCACGTGTCCTCATATACAACCACAGCATGTGCACCACCGACACCGACGAGTACCGCTACATCGCGCGCCGCGACAAGCCGCAGCTGGACTCGCTCGTCGTCGAGGTGAGTCCACGTGTCCTCATATACAACCACAGCATGTGCACCACCGACACCGACGAGTACCGCTACATCGCGCGCCGCGACAAGCCGCAGCTGGACTCGCTCGTCGTCGAGGTGAGTCCACGTGTCCTCATATACAACCACAGCATGTGCACCACCGACACCGACGAGTACCGCTACATCGCGCGCCGCGACAAGCCGCAGCTGGACTCGCTCGTCGTCGAGGTGAGTCCACGTGTCCTCATATACAACCACAGCATGTGCACCACCGACACCGACGAGTACCGCTACATCGCGCGCCGCGACAAGCCGCAGCTGGACTCGCTCGTCGTCGAGGTGAGTCCACGTGTCCTCATATACAACCACAGCATGTGCACCACCGACACCGACGAGTACCGCTACATCGCGCGCCGCGACAAGCCGCAGCTGGACTCGCTCGTCGTCGAGGTGAGTCCACGTGTCCTCATATACAACCACAGCATGTGCACCACCGACACCGACGAGTACCGCTACATCGCGCGCCGCGACAAGCCGCAGCTGGACTCGCTCGTCGTCGAGGTGAGTCCACGTGTCCTCATATACAACCACAGCATGTGCACCACCGACACCGACGAGTACCGCTACATCGCGCGCCGCGACAAGCCGCAGCTGGACTCGCTCGTCGTCGAGGTGAGTCCACGTGTCCTCATATACAACCACAGCATGTGCACCACCGACACCGACGAGTACCGCTACATCGCGCGCCGCGACAAGCCGCAGCTGGACTCGCTCGTCGTCGAGGTGAGTCCACGTGTCCTCATATACAACCACAGCATGTGCACCACCGACACCGACGAGTACCGCTACATCGCGCGCCGCGACGAGCCGCAGCTAGACTCGCTCGTCGTCGAAGTGAGTCCACGTGTTCTCATTTATAGTTAATAGCCAAAAGTGCAGTCGCACATTTTAAAGATAAAGTGCCTAAAAATTTCGTTTTAGAAAAAAGTCAATGGTCCAAGATTAGTTTAATCTATCCTTTAGATTAAACTGTAGACCAGCGAACGTCATCTCGTCATCGTCATCAAAGAAATGAAAGGCACTTCAGCTGCGGGAGAATGAGACTGCACTTTTGACCCTTCACTGTACAATGTACAGTGTACAGTGAAGTGTGTGGTTGTACAGTGTACAACGCTACAAAATTGACCGCTCTGTAGTCAAAAGCGATTGTGTCAATACCTGCTTTTTTTAATTTTAAGTGACGACAATGTGACTGCAAGCCTGTGACGTGGCACAATCAGGGGCCGTACTATAACGTGTTAACGCCAGCATAATAGAGATGTTTCCTGGGTATAAAAATGATAATTCTATTTAGTCCCTGAGTGAGATTATTAAATAATATTGGGCACGTATAGGTTACTTCTAGGCAAGCGTGCTTCACCGTCGACTACATTATCGCTTACCATCAGGCGAGATAGTGGTCAAACGCGAGCCTATCAATAAATAAAAATAAACAAATGTTTACAAAGATAAAACTCATCAATGTTCAGGAGTGGTGGCTTGTGCCGTCACTTCGTCAGTAAAAGTTCGGCACGGCGTGACGTCACACGATATATCAACGCACTGTATCGTCGTCATTTTTAGAAAAATACCTGTCCAATATGTTTAGGTAATCTAACTGACGGACTAAATAGCTTTTTTGGTCATCTACCCTATTTCGCAGTGGAAAAGGGATACTAGGTTATTCGTCGTGTATAGCTCCGTCTCTCTCTCACAGCGGAACCATGATGATTTAGACACATCAGAGTACGACCCCTGAATTCTAGAAAGCGACAACTGCATATTCATGTACTGGTGCTAATCCAAGCGTTATATTCGTGAACGGGCGCCGTATTCACATACGTTATTTCCCCTACAGCCCGTGCCGCCGAGCGCCGCGAACCAGAGCATGGCGCTGCCCAGTCCGGCCAGCACCATCGAGTCGCTCACCAGGGAGTTCCAGGACTCGCTGGAGCTGTCACATTCCAGATACGGTAACTTACTAGCTTTACTTAACCTCTATTTATATATTATGACAGTTGAGTTTACATAAGTAACACAGATATAACAATATAAATATGTACATTTATACTAAACAGGGTAACTGGTGCGTCCCCTCCTCTAGAGCTAATTTGAAGCTTACTTGGGATCCAAATTGGGTTGTTTTCGAGTTATCGAAGCTTTTTTACCTCATGAAAAAACAGAGTGTTGTGAGTGAATAAATCCATTGAATAACTATTTATCACAATATCCCTATAACTTTGGAGATTTAGCGGCGTAAAGTTATAAAATCTACGAGAGTTTCTTGAAAATTCTCTTGTTTATCGAGGCAGTTTACTCAAAATAAATTTAAGGCACTTTTTCACAGAACATTTTTAGGACGTCAAAAAAAAACTCGGTTGGTTCCGTTTTTATGGTTTGGAGTACTACACATTTTTCGATGCGCGCTCAAATTATGTTGATGATGTCGTGGTGTTTGCAGCGAGTGACAGATGTTCGTTGAGCCTGCATGAGTCTCGCTCCAGCGAACGCACCAGCGAATCGTCGCGCAGCAGTACGGCGGCGACCGCTCCCGTCCCTCCAGTTCTAGAAACCACAGATGACCCGCATAAAGGTACATTATTCTAAGAAAACTTCCTAACTCCTTATGAAATACAACCGAATTTAATATAGTCGAAAGAAAAAAAAAATTTCATGTTATATAAAAATACCAAACCCCGAACCCCGAAAGGCACAAATTACGTGAAATGCAATCCAAGAATATTTGGTTCCATTTTCCTTGATATGTCTCCATTTCCATAAAGATACTTGTCTCGCAGAGTCGTGCCTGTGCCGCGCCGTGTGCGAGGAGCGCGGCGTGCGCACGCACAGCGAGGGCCGCAGCACGCAGCCCGCGCCGCGCGCCGCCGCCGCCAGGTAACACGCAGCTCTCCTGTTGGTTGTTGGGGGTGATACCTTACTCTGATCTAGGGATGTTTTGGATGTGGTTTTATTGGAATCAAAATCAGAGACGGAATTTTTACATTTGGTTTGTCAGAGTCGGAACTGGAATCGGTGGTGGTGGCAGCTTCTTTAATTTCAATAAAAAAAATAGAATTTATATAACCGCAGTCCCTAGGAGCACACCATCGGTGTTCGACTTCCGATTTAAAGTGTTGGAACTGGAGGTGCAATATCAATCGGCAGTTCTATCTTATCAGAGCCGGAGTCAAAGCTAACTAACTGCCCTACTTTGATGTGTGAAATCTATCATGGTTCCGCTGTGAGAGAGAGACGGAGCTTTTACCTTTTTTCACAATATGATCATAATGACATTGATACGTTATAGTCCCTGATGTACCTTGATTTCGACCTCATTTTTGGTATCAGCCCCAGCGAAAGCAGTGTAAACTATACTGTGACGAATGATTTTCAGAGAAGATCGTTCAGGCGCCGAATATTCTATAAAGAAAGAACCGGTCAGATATAAAAATAGTAAAGTTGTACTCAATATCAGTCCTGTGCGTCTCGCATGCACTGGATTCCCGCAGCCATAACGGGGCATCGGTCCACCTGGAGGGAGGACTTCCAACGCTGTGTCTTTCGGTTCGCGGCCGCCACTTCAGATCTTTTCGGCCCCACCGTGGTGACGCTTGAGGGAGGCCTATGTCCAGCAGTGGACGTCTTTCGGCTGAAATGTTGAGACTTCTCCCGATATTTAGAAAAATGTGGCGTCCGATGATTTCATAGAGTGTGTTGGTAGGCGCAGTAACTCGGAGTCTCTGGGCGGGGCGCGGCGCCGCTCGGCGGGCGACGAGGCGGCGCTGGGGCTGGCGCTGCGCACGCGCACCGTGTCGGGCCAGCAGCTGTCCGACATCGAAATCCTCGAGCAGGTCACCGTGCTCAACCTCGACACCGGTAAGTACACGTCACACATATTGTAAAGACAGGAAAATGCATTCTAAACCACTTTGTATTGAAACCCAGCACCACAACACTGAAATCCGCAGAAAAAACGTCCTAAGCGCCTTGAAATACGAATCGCTTATGCGTCTGAGTAACTGTCTGTCATCTCTCGCTGCGAACAGTGGTTTGACTCGAACGCATAAGCTACACGTTAAATTTAACACTGTCAAAATAACTGTACACCTCGCTCGCTCCCTGTTGGGTACCACGTTTACCTCGTGCGACAATAGCGAGAGTCGAACGTCAGAGTGACGTCACAGCGCCAGGTGAACATTTTGCCCGTGTAGTGATGTTATGTTGATATGGTCTGGCGTACTGCAGGCGAGCGCGTGCCGCTGAGCGTGGCGGAGCACAAGCTGCCGCAGTGCATCAACCCGCTGTCGCTGCACATCATGCGCCTCACCTCCGAGTACATCGGACGCGCCAACGACGACGACAACCAGAGGTAACGAACAGTCTGCATTTATTGTTCACTTATACTTTTGATGTTGCGAGATGTTATTTTGTTTACCATCAATACAGAACTATAACATGTTGCTAGCGGTGCTGCATCTGCAATATTCCATTCTATGTTGAAAAAATTCAAGAGGCCTATTACAAAATCGCGTGGGCGTTACTGAAATCGAAAGACCGCGGGCCGATGCATCGCATTTTGTAGCATTTTGGAAGTTGTAATTGCGTTTATTTAAAGGTTTATAATTGCTATTTCCCTAAAAATAAAGCTAATTGCTTACAGGCACACCAATATCTGTTACGAATTTTCAGCTGTATGGTACATTTTAAGTTATAGAAACGTTGGTGACTTAGATATTGTGCTACGACATGCACCGTAGATTACTCAAGCATTTTTAGTGTATTAAATAAAATGTCTGATTTTCCTCAAAGTCAAAGTTAAGACAACTCAATCAATGCCATTTTTATCTTAGTTTCCTTTTCGTTCACTAAGCTCATAAGGCATAATCAGCCTATAATGTTCCTACTGCTGGGACACAGGTCTGCTCTCTTGGAGAGGGAATTAGCCTCGCCAGAGCAACTGGCATGTCCTATTCCCACGCACGAGGGAATAGGACATGCCGGTTTCTTCACAGTTTTGAGAACAATGTTGATGAAATTAATTACATTAAGTAATGTGCCTGCCTGGTTTCGGTATTGGACTCGTACATCGGGCAGGCAGACGCATCACTAAGCTCACGCCAATTTATTTATTTAGTGAAATGGAAATCAGAAATGACATTTTCAGAGTTGACAGCAAGCGCCGGCTGTCGTGGCGGCGTCGCCTGAACATGTCCACTCTAAACCTCACGTGGAAGTCCGAACACTCGTCCAACCTCAGTCTAGAGACTAGGTCTTTTATTTATCAATTTATCACTGCTTAGTTTGCCGCTTGCGGTTAGGGTTGCCAGACTAATGCCAAAATCCTTTTTTTTAAATTGGCAACTTTTTACGAAAAGTTTAAACTGAAAAAAAGCTTTAGATAGATCTCTAGCATTTAGGATTGTAGCAAATCAGTCAAGCTTTGAGTAGTCTTGCAGTAGTTTCAATAATCCATTATGCGCCATTTATTCAGTATTAGTTAGTATCATTAATTTGAAAAGATTTGTTCGCGACCTCGTCCGCCCGGAGTTTTCAAACATGGTAACTTTTCTTTGGGGTCCCTCCGAATTTCGTGGGAACGGAACAAGGAGACACTTTGGCATAACATTAATAACCCATGTATACCTGTGCATAAAACAACATAAAAAAAAATATCCGTCTGGCAATCCTACTTTAAGTTTAATAGCTTGTAAAATCATGTTTGCGTTTGAAGTTTGAACTGAACAAAATGAGGTTTTTGTGAACGAATTTATACTAATAATGTGTTACCACAGGTTGTTAATATTCGACACACCCGGTTTTCAAGGCTGCAATGCTATTTCAAGATATAAGGGCTGATTTCTCATTGTCACTCTCTATGTCAAGCAACTTGCATCTGAAGAACAAATATTGTGATTTGGCATATTTCTATTATCCTATCCGTGTCCGTGATCCGAGTGCCGCGTTCCTTCCGAATTGAAAATGTCCGCGATTTGAGTTCGGATGTAGTACGTAACCTCCCCTACAAGAAGTACTATGGCTACTTCAGAACCGAAATTTGTCGGATTCGGATCGGATACAGTGCGTAACCGCACTAAGGCCCCTGATCTTTGATTGTAACGGCAATTTTCTTAGAATAGGGATGATGACTAAAAAAATATTTTTAGTTCGTCAGTTAGATTTCCAAAAAATATTGGACGCGTATTTTTTCTTTTGTCACGTTAACAAAAAATGATGACGATACAGTGTGTTAAAATATCGCATGACGTCACGCCTTGTTGAAATTTTTACATAGAAGTGACGTCACAAGCCCCCACTCCCGAACTTTGATGCGCTTATCTCAGTGAAATTTTATTGATTTGAAGAAGCAAAAAATACGTGTCCAATATTTTTTGACAATTTAACCGGCGGACTAAATAGAATTTGCTGTTCGTACCCCGTCATCATCCCTATTAAGAAATATTTTTCACAGAAATCCTACAATAATAGCATTTAGTATGTTGCCATTGACACGTTATTCGACGCCCGGTATAACACGTACAGTATCGAATATTTCATAACAAAATTGCTCTGAATAACGTGAAAAAATCTCACTGAATATTGGCACAGTTTTTTTTAAATGCAGTTCCGCATTTTGCGCACGAGCAATTGGCATTATCAATATAATAATACCAGCCTGTTAATGTCTCACTGCAGGGCCTCCTCCCATACAGAGAAGGCACTTTTTGCACTAACACAATAAAAATGCGTTTTTTGCTTCAATAAAGTTTATTGAGCTTTTAAATCTTTTTGATTTTAGTGTTTCATAAAAAAATAAAAATAGCCTTGTTGGTTTTATTTATCGCGCGCGATGGTCGTGGTTAGATTTGATGATGGGTAGACGCAATTTAAATTGCGTCGATAGTTGATATCGCACACTTACCTTCCTAAAAATTTCAAGCGCATATCGGTCGAATTGCATCGCATGCATCCATGTGATGTTACTTGCAATTTCACTTAGTAATCGCACATCGGTGTGATATAAATAATTGTGAATCGCGTCGAGCCATCAGCAGCTTAATTGCGTAAGTGAATTCGGCTGGGAAAACAACTCCATGAAAGAGTATGACAAATTCCTTTAAATAATTAGGAATTGCCAAATCTTTTTAGACTCTTTCGAAAATATTATTTCCACAAATGAAAGCATCCAATATTAATATTTTTTGGCAATACCTAAGTAATTAAAAGGAATTTGTCATACTCTTTCATGGAGTTGTTTGCCCAGCCGAATTCACTTACGCAATTAGGCTGCAGAAAGGTCGATTACTGTCAGTTCAGAATGTATGCGCCTGTATTACAGCCTAATGTAATCCTTTTCATGTCACTTTTTTCATGTAAATTACATCAGTATTTTGACTATTGTATAGTGTAAAGCAGTCAGTAAAATACGTACAAAATGCCCATTACTCTCTTCTAAATTGATTTAATTGATAATTTGTTCGAATTAGTAATTTCCGTTTCCATTATGATGCAGAGGCTTTGATTTTATGCAACATCTTGTTTGGAATTTTTGAAAATGCGTTTAAATGTTTATTAACGATCTAATTCCCACTGTAGGTACTGTACTTGTACAGGGAAGGCACGAGCACTAATCGACACGCTTGCTCTATAACCCTGTATAATAACTTTATATATTTGACATAGCTACTATTTTTTTGCAGAGAAACGGACGAAGAGAGTGAGAGTGTGTGTGCGGGCGGTGCGGAGGATGAAGCAAAGGAGATGAAACGCGAGTCCGCCGACAGACAGACCACCGGCATCAAGAGGAAGACGGAGAAGTAAGTAACACAGAAAGATTAGAGGTTAGGTCCGATTCCCACTACGACTGCCCGGGACGAAGCATGCAGAAAGCGGTGTAGCACTAGTCCGGGGCAGCAGAAGTCACAAACGCTCTCGCAGACACAAGTGTGCGAGGGAACACCGGGGTGGATTTAGTCAGTAAGAGTCTGACAGACCCCTCCACCCACCCCAGGCCGGAGGACATACATGAGGATTTCCACCACGAAAAAAAGGGTTCGATTCCCGGGACGGGCAAATTGTTATTGGGTTTTTTTTTCCTCCATTTGAGATAACATTAGACATTTAAATAATCCCATTTTACAGCCCGTTCAACCGATTTTGAATTCTATTGCGTTGGTGATATGAAAAGTGGCAGCTGTATTAAACAGTTAAGTTTTGGTTTATGCTTTTTATGCCATCCTTATATTTACGGGATAGAACTCAAAATCGGTTGAACGGACTGTAAAAAGGGGATACATGTGAGGTCTCATGATTAAGTAAATAGGTGGAACAGGGTAGAAAGTTCCGCAACCACTATAAAGAGCATCCTCCGACTAAACGGACTGCTGTGATTGGTTGTTTACTATTGATTCAACCAATCACAGCAGCTTACGCGCGCTTGACACTTTGGCACATTTAATTATTTAATGTCCTAAGTCCCCTAGATGGGGCGATGGATGGCTTCTAGGGACGCCCTCCCTAGAAGCCCTCCATCGCGAACGAACTTGTCAGTTTTCACATTCATTTTGATCGAGAAACTGGGGGTTTTTCAAATTCCTATCACTTGGTAAACTAAAAAAAAACAATATTTTCCTTCCCTTGTTCACTCTAGGACCACATCGAAACTAGTCAAAAGCCATTCGCAGGACAACATAAACAAGAAATTGACACACGATATGAACTTCAGGTGACAGTTTGGCGACTAACGCGTAATCGCTATTAGAATATATCCACACTATCCGACTTCATCGATATCGTTTTTGGACGCCAATTGGAAAATTATCGTTATCGAACGCCTACTCGATATCGGTGTCGGACGCCGATTTGATATCGTCGTTTGACGCCGTTTTGTTGTTGTTGGACGCCGATTCGATATCGTTATCGGAAGACGATTTGATATCGTTATCGGACGCCAACTCGATATCGTTATTGGACGCCAATTTGATATCGTTGTTGGACTCCGATTTGATAACGTGGTCAGTCACCGCCTTGAAATCGTTTTTGGACGCCGATTTGATATCGTTATCGGACGCCAAGTCGATATCCTTATTGGACGCCGACTTGATATCGTACCATTACGGATAATGTGGAAACGCTCTCAAGCTTTACTTTTTAGTTATAAGTCTTGAAAGATTTATTTATTTTCAATATAATAACAATTTGTTTTTGTATTATTATCGCCGATGATTTAATATCACGAGTTAGTGTACTCGTATTACTTAATATTATTATAATCGAAATGCGCCGAGTGAATACTAACACAGGCCATTTGTGGTGATTGTCCATGCTTCAACTAAGATGAAGATAACTAAGAAAACTGTACCTACATACTTCTCCAAAAAACGAAAGAATAATTTTCTGACAAATACAGTGGAGCCACTTTTACCAAAATCAAGGTATAAATTCTGAAAAGTGTGTTTTTAACGCTTGGTTTTTTTTCTCTTGTTACTAAACCGTGCTTAAAATATAACTAGTTTGTTACTTTGAGTTTAATTTATTACCACTAATTCTAAAATTATGGATGGATCTTAACTCAGTTTATGCAAATTATATTTATGCTTTATGATTGGTAGTTTCTCAGCGGTCTCAACCAATCAGAACGCTGTATTTGCATACACTGAATTTAGTTGAATAAAAATCGCGATTGAGTGTATCTAGAGTGTATCTTAATATTGACATATTATAAAATACGTTAATATCGGAATTAACATTCAGAAGTTCTGGAGGCGTATTTTTAACACAATGATTATGATCAAGACATAACGGCACAGAATCAAAGCGTTATTGCCAATTGTCATTGTGAATTTAAAAATGTATCTAATATATTGACCGCTATCTCCAAAACGTTAATGCACATACTTCTACCGAAAATTTATATTGACTGTGCCACTCTGCATGGGTGTGCCTTGATCCTAAATTGCTCTACCTGTTCCGATTTAAGGAGAGAGAGGGGATGGGCCATAATCCATCATTCGGGTCCAGTGCGGGTTGGTAGATGTCAAATGTCTTCGAATTTTTGGTTCTAGGACATGCAATTTCCTCACGATCTATGACAACAACATTTATTATATTCTACCTACCCCTTACAGGTTAAAACGTTTCTTCGGAAGCACGGTAAAGAAGACCGTGGACGCAGCGAAGTCTTTAGCGCAAGAAGTGTCGCACGCGCGCCACAAGGAAGACGTGGCGGACATAGCGGATGACGTCAGAGGGGAACACAACATCAAGCTCAAGGCGTCCAACTCGCACAAGGGACCGTACGACTTCGACGGTTGTGTCAGACATGTTCAGGTTTGTATGAAAAGTAAAAATAAAAAACTCGCTTGTTACCCAAGAAATGGCACACTATTTGCAACAACAAAAAACGAGAGCCTTTAAATAAAGGCTCTCGTTTTTTTTTAAGTTTTTCTAGGTTCTGCATTTGAAATATGTAACACATTCTAATGTTTTTTAGAGTATTTGGAGTATTTAGTAAATTTATCGAGTCCGCCTTCTCTGAACTTAAGAAGCTTTGCTGAAGTAGTCAATACTATAATAAAATTCTCAGCTCTACTTTAACGAGATCGCGGCACAAAACTACAGCGATTTTATATCACAATATCCATTACGAATCGATATCACAATAATTAAAACAGTCGCTAAACTTAACTCGAAAAAATCCCATCAAAGGCGCCTTCCGCACCGAGTTCGTGCGCTTTTGTTTCTGTACTGAATCTGTACAGATGTGCTGACGTGTATGCGCTCGGTAAAGAATCTATACCGAAACGACTCGGGCGCCTTCCAGACTGAGTCTTTTCTCCGAAACGTGCTGATATAAGCCATTCGTTATAAAACTAAGTAACTGTCAAATCAAATCATTTTTATTTGCTCAATCATGAGTACCATACATACATAACAAATTGTCAGCATGAAGAGATGTTAGAACACAAAATAATAGAATGTCATGTTTGCTTTGAAAAATGGCTTGCAAATATTTGTAGCGGCACCCCACCAACGCCGCCACTTACGGACTAATGGCACGATTTGAACGTATAAAACAGTACGACAATAACCGTCGGGCAATTGCCCGGACCAGACACAACACCCGTCTGGTCCGAGGACCCTCCCTTTCTATGGAGCTTTGTGGGACTTAACACCCTGTTCCTCCTACCTCCAAATATTAATAAAAAATACAAATCAAAATAATTAATTAATAGAATGTCATATTTAGCAAAATTAAAAATAAATGTCGTGCAAATGTCAATAAAATAGTGTAGTTTTATCTGCTAGAATTTTTTTAACTTTATTTTTAAATTCTAAGTCACTTAATTGCTGCCAGCTTGTAGGGAATTTGTTATAAATTTTAGGAGCCATGCAAAAGACATACTTCCGCATAAGTGCTGTCTAACGCAACGCTATTGGCGTGGCTGAATACTAGTCAAAATATATTTAATTTTGGAAACATCGATACCACGAAGAAGAAGAGTGCTGTTTTGTGATGATGTTAGCAAATTTGGGTATTGTCGCGTCTATTACGCGGCAATCGATCTGCCATGCAAGTAAACAGGATTATTATTTCTTAAGAATATGGCATTTTCTAATATGTAAAGAGAAGGCAATTTCAAGATGTTGTGTATCTGAAAATAAAGCTTGCAGCTCGTAGTTGTTTCAAGTTTAAATATCGATCAAATGCACCACATTTGAGTATTAAAAACTAGTTCCCTATCAGTCGAGTCACCCCAGAAGATGATGCCGTATCGTAAAATGGACTCCACGAGGCCGTAGTATGCGGTGAGCAAAGAATCAATATTGACCACTGCAGCGAGTGTGTACATAACACATGCTGAGGTACTTACTTTCTTACTCACAGACTCGACATGTGCCTTCCAATTTAACTTTTTGTCAATACTACTAAGAATTTAGTTGCATCAACTTCATCAAAGTTATTATTATTATTATAACTTATGTCAAAATTATTTAATATCAAGGATCGTTGACTAAAATGTATGATTTTAGTCTTATTTAAATGAATTTTTTAGATTATTATTATTTAGCCATTCTATTATTTTAGTAAGGGAATTAGTAATGCCGCATTTATATATCTCTCTATTTTTACACTCAATTGTCACTACACTGTCATCATCTAAGAGGCTCATCGGCTGCACTGTGGATTTAGGCAAATCATTAATATATATTGTAAACAGAGGAGGTCCCAAAACACTTCCCTGTGGGACACCATACATAACCTCACGCTATTGCGACCGATGTGACTCTTCTCGTTGAGTAGTTACATTTACTCTATTGACTTATTTAATTTGATTCCTGTACTGAAGATAGACTCAAAAAGTTTTAGTATGTTCCCTCTAATGCCATATGCTTCCAGTTTTTTAAGTAAAATATTGTGTTCAACATAATCAAACGCCTGAGTCATATCACAGAATATACTACAAACTGGATTATTTTGATCCATATTGATCATCACTGTGTGCAAAAAATCATAATTTGCCATGTTTATGGCCTTTTGTTTCTGTAAAATCATTTTGTTCATTGCAGAGAAACTTATTGCGTTCTAAATATAAATTAAGCTGTTTGTTGATTTTTCAAAGATTTTGGAAATTATAAGGATGAGCGAAAACGGTCTATAATTCTGGTGAATTATAGACCGTTTAACCGTTTTAGACCGTTTTAGAAATACAACAAAGAGTTGATGGTTCAATTCTTTGTTGTATTTCTTTAACAGCGGCTTTACGACAGAGGTTTTGAGTGCTGTTGGATCGATTCTAAAATTAATTATGTAGCTTAAAGGTGAATATATGACGTGCTTTAAGATTTTTTGTGGAAATTCCATCGTATATATATCTATTTGTATTTTTGTGTGCTGATATAATTTTAAGAACGTCTTCCGGTGTGCTAGGTGCCATAAACATAGAATCTCTTTTACTTAAACTACGCTGCGTCATTCTTGTCCCAGAATTAATCATGGGTTGAATTTATAGAAAAATTCAACAAAAAACAAAAAAAAAACAAAGAGATCCTATGTGTTTGGTTTTGTCGGTTGGACGTTCTGTCAAATATTATAAAAAGGATTCTGTCGGTGCAGGAGATGGGATCGGGCCATAACGGTGCGGTATGGTGCTGCAAGTTCAGCGTGTGCGGCCGCCTGCTGGCCACTGCCGGCCAGGACAAGCTGCTGCGCGTGTGGGTCACACGCGACGCCTACCACATGTTCCAGGTCAGTGAGGATTACATCATTATCCTTGTTAGCACATGACTAGCGCTCACTGACATCCCCGGGCTGCAGGAGGCTCGAGCTATGAGTGCGCACCGGCCGGCCCAGCTGTTACTACGTCATTCGCACTGTTTTCGCTCTTGATCCCCAACTGGAGCAGGACTGCGCGCTCTCAATAGATCTCTGTCTCGCTCTTGGTGGGCTACAAAGAACGAGTTGCGTGTTGCAGGACATGCGCACGAAGTACAACCTGGAGCAGAAGTCGTCGCCCACGCCGTCGCAGGAGTCGCTGGCGTCGCTGGACGCGGTGCCGCCCGCCGCGCCCGCCGCGCCCTTCTGCCCCACGCCCTTCTGCGTGTACGCCGGCCACTCGTCCGACCTGCTCGACGTGTCCTGGAGCAAGAACTACTTCATCCTCTCCAGGTAGCTAAAACTAAATCGGTACATTTTGGGGAGTATGCGATGCACTTGCACGATCTAGTTCTGCCTAGTCCGTTCCATCATCGGACTACAAGACGTACGGCGATGCGCCATCGGTACATGGTGGACATCCCACCCATACGTACTAAACGTTTTGGGAATACTTTCACTGCTAAAATGACATTCCCTGCCGGAATCTGTTTCCTGATATTTAGAACCTGGGGGTATTTTCAATTCAAGAGTGAATAGGTTAATTCCAGGCAAGCGTGCTTCACCGTCGACCACATCATCGCTTACCATCAGGCGAGATAGTGGTCAAACGTGAGCCTATCGTTAATAAAAAAAATAAAATTGGTACGTCCGTTTAGGAACTATAACGCCACAGACAGACACACAAATACACACGTCAAACTTATAACACCCCTGTTTGTCCGTCGGGGTTAAATATAGTATTTACTTTTTCATCTGTCCCGTTGTCTGTAATCAAAAGATATTGTTGGTGCTTACGTAATACTTGAATGAGCCCTGCAGCCTACGACGGAAATCCACATCGCGTCTTTCATCTCGCCGATTGATGGGATCAAAACCCTCGCCTTGCCGATAACACTTACGTAATTAGGCTGCTGTTCCATTGAGCTGAAATTTGCTTATTAATATTTCAATGCATTTTTTAATATGGAAGTTTATCTTTGTATCAAGTTGTAGTTGTCCGCTACTCTTGGCTTCACAGGGCATATTAGTTATGGAACTTGCACAGCGCAAATTAAAGACGGTGTGATGAGTATTGCACAAAATTGGTTTCATGATATATACTCGGTTTTCTGTTGTAGAAATTAAACCTTATTACAATCCAATAAGGTGCATACAAATGTCAAAGTGAAGTAACCTGAGGTATTGTACGTACGTATAATGTAAAAAGATTCCGACGAATTGAGAACGTCCTCCTTTTTGAAGTCGGTTAAAAAGACATGGATGGAAAGAACATAAAAAATAAATCCGACTTTTAGGATAATACAAATCAGGCAACTCTTAGGGAGCCTGAGCAACTCTACGTTTGTTTTAAATAAATGTGTTTTGTTTCTCTCCAGCTCCATGGACAAGACGGTGCGTCTGTGGCACATCTCGCGCGGCGAGTGCCTGTGCTGCTTCCAGCACATCGACTTCGTCACCGCCATCGTGTTCCACCCAAGAGACGATCGGTACTTCCTCTCCGGCAGCCTCGATGGGAAGCTCCGGCTGTGGAATATTCCTGATAAGAAGGTATGAAAACCGCTTTTTCTAATATAAAAGGTTGTTTTGGTAAAAATATTTGCAAAATTTGTAAGTCCTGTACTTATAAAGTGGTGTACAATAAAGTATAAAGGGTGAGTTTTTCAAGTGGGCGTGGATGACCAAATTCGAAACTAATAGCGAAAACCACTCAAGGAGTCACGAAAACGATTTTGGTGAAAACTAAAACAGTGTCGTTGGGTTTTTGAAAATCAACCATATTAGTGATGCTACCGGATGGTCTAATAATATAGCGCATTGTTTTTTATTCAAATTCAAAATGTTCGGTTCTTCTGGGCGAGCACGGCCCACTGTGACAGGCTTGAGCCACACTTCTATTTTTATTTTATCACAATTTGGGAGCATTAACCGTGATAAAATGCGTGACTCAAGCCTATCACAAAGGCCGTGCTCACCCGGCTGGTTAGGCGATTTAAAAAAAATCAAATCAAAATCATATCAAAACAATTTTTTTTTAATTACCCTACATGGGCACATATAAAACGTCGACAAAAGGCGCACGGTTCGGGTTGGTCGTTTCCTATGGAGAAGAACCGGCAAGAAACTCCATAGTTACTCTTTTAAAAATATGGTTTGTTTTTACAATATTTCCATGTTACAGCATTACTTAGATATGGGGGGACAACGTAGGCCCGACAATAAGACGTTAGAAACTAAAAATAAAAATAAAACGAGATAAAAAGTTATCAGATGTTATCACCACCATCCACGCCACGCCCATTAGAAAAAATCATTCCGTGTAGAAGATTAAAATTTTATACCTTATTGCAAAGATCATAAGAACGAAAAGTGGTCTAATTTTTAGTTAGCACAAGTATCACATAACTTACAAACCCAACCCCTACAGGTCGCAGTCTGGAACGAAGTGGACGGAAAAACGAAGCTGATTACAGCCGCAAACTTCTGTCAGAACGGCAAGTTTGCCGTGGTGGGCACATACGATGGACGCTGCATCTTCTACACCACGGACCAGCTGAAGTACCACACGCAGATAGACGTGCGCTCCACGAGAGGAAAGAACTCCACTGGGCGCAAGATCTCCGGCATCGAGCCCATGCCTAATGATGATAAGATCCTCGTCACGTCCAATGATAGCAGGATAAGGCTGTATGATCTCCGCGACCTGAATCTCTCTTGCAAATACAAGGTACGACACTTAATACCCATTGTATTTATAATATTTGTCCCCCAGGCTGAATTTAGGACACGGTGGACAATCTCAGCGTAAATTAACCATCGAGGCGGGAGATTGATAGTGCTCAAGCGTGTGTGCACTCTGCAACCTAATTACGTAAGGGAATTCGGAAAGACAAAGGGTTTTGACCCCGTCATTCGACCAATCGCATGCGAGATGAAAGACCGATGTGGATTTCCGTCTGTATGATTGGTCGATTGATGGGGTCAAACCCTTTGCCTTGCCGAATTCACTTATGCAATTAGGCTGCCCTCACTCTCATAGTCCAATGGGATGGTAATCCGACACAATTGGAGAGTATCAGACGAAGGAACAACGGGGGTTTCGCACCGCCAAAGTCCGGCAGCCTTAAGGTCTATCCACACATATCAGGGCCGTGCCCGGGACGTGCACGGGACGTGGACAGACCGTGCCCCGTCAGGGGCTTCAAAAAATATCGGTGGGAACATTTTATATGACATCGTTCACACACGTCCGTGCACGGGACGTGCCCGGGCCCGGCCCTGTCACGTCCCGGGCACGTCCCTGATATGTGTGGATAGACCTTTATTGCGTAAATCGACTAATAACATAGACGGAAAGCCACATCGCGTCTTTCATCTCGCATGTGATTGGTCGATTGTTCATACTCTTTACCCTTTTCTCTTTCTGAATTCATTACGTAATAAGGTTGCCGTTGCCTCTGAGAAATTCGTAATGGAAAAAGCCGATAATACTTTGCCCGACGTGGAAATCGAACTCGAGACCTCACACTCAGCAGTCGCACTTGCGACAACAAGACCATCGAAGCAGCTATCTATAGAAGTTGTTCAGAATAGAACAGGATGTTATAACAAAACATATAAATATTGTAAGTAGGCCTAGCATTTCTAGGAATACATTGGGGGTGTGTCGTGTCCCGAGCAAGTGACTCGTGATTGGTCGTCATAACTCGATGCGAAACTCCAAAAACGCTACCATATTTGGTAATGCACGAACGCTACGCACCCTGATTGGCCTCTTAAGGTGAACGCGCACCTAGGCGCACCGCAGGAGCCGCACGCGCCGCAGTCATCGCATTTTATAAATCTTTATATGAAATTGTATGCAGGCTCGCGCACCTGTCCGCGCCGCACGAGCCGCATTTCAGCAAAATGCTGTAGGTATACGGATTCCACCAGCGCGTGCTGGTGACGTCATCAGATTCGGCGCGTTCGATGCTTGCGGCGAGTGCGGTGCGGGCGGCGCGGAGACATCATGCGTACAGTGATGCCAACTTAGCTGCTTTATAGCTAAATCAAGCTATTTTTCGGCTACTATTTAATAAAACTGGTAGCAAAATTTTTAGCTATAATTTAATTTTTTTTTTATATAACATGAATGCTTTCGAGAGTCTGTAGTGGGGCACCGGATCTTAATTTAAATTATCTCAAGTCAGGAAATAATGTGCGATACTCTCCAAACTGTTCTCTTTTTAAGTTAATATCTCGAACCCATTTCTTTTTTCTTTCATTTTCTTCTTCTAACAATAAGCAACCGACAATAACAGGATCAAGTGCCGTAGTTCACTATGTACATTCGTTTTATACAGAAAATATTCATATAATAAGATTTACAGAAGTGAATATGATTCTGACAACACTATGCGTGCGGCGCTTTCGGCCATTCGGCGCGTTCGGCGCGGATAGCGCGGGGCCTTGAGGAAATGCGATGACTGCGGTGCGTGCGGCTCCTGCGGTGCGGATTGGTGCGCGTTCACCTTTAAATTCCAACAGGAGGTTTGGCAACAGGGAACGGACTCTATTATCCAAAACACTGCCATATTTGGTAATGTACGGGCGCAGAAATTCTCCGAAATTCTTGTCTAGAAGTTCACCAACGACGCGGAATGTACAATCCCCTCCCGCACCTCATACGTCGCACGTCGCTATAATGTTAAATACTTCCGCACACTGCAGGAGCGAGCAGTTGTGTTCCTGGCTTCCGCTCTCGTGTACAGTATATAAATAAAGTGTGTCCTCCGTAACAGTCAATAGTCATAATATTATAATACAGATTGTAATAGTTAAGTTCTAGTATTTATTTAGTGATAGGGTATTGTGTGTGGTTAGTTAGTAAATTTGATCGTGTAATTGTACATAAACTGTGATTCTACGTGATTATATAGACTAAATTATCATCACGAACACTGCGTCTCATTTTACACCCAGAACTCGGCTCGGGCTCCTACAGAAATAGTGGTATTGTAGTGTTATTCTAGGTGTATCGTCCTCATGCTTATACGAAACATGGTAACACGCTGTTTTTTAAAGAATATTTCAGGAATTTTTTGTCCGTTCTTCTCCATAACAAAATATCTTTGCTAAACAACAAGGATCAATTATTATTTTGACATTCAAAAGTGCTTTCAATGAATAAACTGATTCTTTGCAGGGGTACGTAAATGTCTCCAGCCAAATTAAGGCCTCATTCTCCCACGACGGCAAATACATAGTCAGCGGCTCCGAAAACCAGTGCATCTACATCTGGAAGACCTACCACGACTACTCCAAGTTCACGTCTGTTAGGAGGGACCGGAACGACTTCTGGGAAGGCATCAAGGCGCACAATGCGCTGGTGACGTGCGCCGTGTTCGCGCCCAACCCCGACCATATGATCCGCATGCTCAGCGAGCGGGAGGAGGAGGCCAAGCTGGCCAGCAAGGAGAAGGACGAGAAGGATGAAGTGGTATGTTTTGGTTTTAGATTTATTTTTGGTTTATAGGGTCCCATAACTGAAAAAGGAACACTTATGGGATTACTGTATGTCTGTCTATCAGGACCGTTTTTCTATCTCCATGTGTTCAAGTTGAAACTAATATCAAATATTGAGGTCTGCAATCCCTTGGAGCTGTGAAAAAATCAAACTTCTAAGTTACCGCAATCAAAAGATACGGCCATTTATGCCGCATGTTTGGCACTAGCAAGAAGGACTCAAAATCTATAGGGATCTATATATCTATCCTGTTGATCTAGAATCATTAAATTTGGCAAGCAATGACCTATGGTCCGAAAAACATTTATTTTTTGCAGTTTTAGACTTGCAATTGCCATGTTATTTTTCCACTACCCTTGGTCGATTGATAGAGAATGTTGTGTCTTTGTGTTGCAAGAAATTTCAATAAATAAATAAACGTTATTGTGTTTGTTATAGAAGGGCGCCGAAGGCGGTATGGTAGCGTCCTCCCAGACAGGCCACGTGCTGGTGAGCGCAGACTTCAACGGCTGCATCAAGGTGTTCGTGCACAAGGCCAAGCCCAAGCACTCCTCGCTGCCTGCCTCTGCACTCGCGTGAGGACTCCGAGTGAACACAACTGCCCTAGGAGCTCGAGTGAACACACTTGCCCCAGGAGCTCGAGTGAACAAACACACTTGCCCCAGGAGCCCGAGTGAACACACCTGCCCCAAGAGCCTGCGTCAATAAACCTGCCCCAGTACCAGCGTAATGTAAAGACGTCAACTGCTGAACATAGGCCAAGCCCAAGCACCCCTCGTTGGCTCCGCGCTGACGTGAGTAAGCTGCCACAGTACCAGCGTGATGTACAGTTCTAGCTCTAAATTCGTTTTGCGAGGGTTACGCTCTCAGTGAAAGTGACTTAACTTAAAAATGCAATTTGTGGGAAAGGAGCAACAAAGTATTAAAAAAGTAGTGTTGAGTACTAAAGTGGCCAATGTATAGGCTGTCCCTTTTTTACGCATAATTCGGGCTCTTTTTCATCTCATGGTTTTAGAGTTGGCTTTAAGGTCAGTTTATATGAACATTTGAAATTACAGGAATTTTGAATTAGGTCACTTTCATTCTAAGAGTGTCACAATAAACCAAAGCTAAATTGCCGACAATTTTCTTTGTGGAAAATGAGTTTAATCTACATTTTAGATTCTAAACTATGCATAAAGCAGTTGAGGACCATTGAACTTCTTTTACAAAGAAATTATAGGCGCTGGTTCTGGCCTTACAAACTGTTCTACGTACCTAAATCCATAAAAGGTTGCACGTAGCAATTGTTAGCTGATGCCGTTTCCCAAGTGCGAGGCCAAACTAATCAGAGGCTCTAGTTATAGGATAATTGTATCAACGAAAACGATTGTTGAAATGCCAAAAGTCACTGACCAAAATGTCAGTCTAGAGCAGTGGTTTCTTAATGGGGGGGCCAGAAAGTTTAAGAAATTTCAGAGAAGGGCCAGAATTATAGGAAAAATGCATTTTGTGTTAAATCTTTTAATCGTATAAAAACATAACAGCATTACACACTTGCTTTTGATTTGCCATAATATTTTCGAATGCAGGTTCGAGCTGTGACGAAGTAACTTTCGGCAGCGCGAAAAAGTGTTCGAATCTACTTTATACTTCTGGACCTACAAAATATAATTATTGCGGGCCATATACTATTTTTGTCGAAGGACCGTTGGCGGGTCGGACTAAATGCTTTCGCGGGCCGTACTTTGCCCATCACTGGTCTAGAGCATATGGTCAGAGCTGGACAGCGCTGGACGAGTTCTTACCGGTTCAGAACAGAACTGACCATGTAACCTACCTGGTTTTTTTGCCCGTACTCACACCAGAAGCCCTATCTTGAGTATAGATCTGTCCTTTATTCACAGTGGAAATAACCTTGCTCTAAAAGCTTATGGTAGCCCACAGCTACACCCAAGGCATCTCTGAAAGATATGAATATCTGCTCGTCCACTTCTTCTGTCTTCTCTGCTAGATCCACTTTTCAAGTATTCTTTATTTACATTCATTATTTACATCTCTTTACAAAATCAGATCGTTTGTACAAATTCTACTTGAATTCATAATGCAGGATGTAATTTCAATCCATCAACTTAAATATCTTGGGTTGGTGACGACTTTAGCGTTTTGTATTTTAAGTGACCATATTTATTAGCAGGACCCTAAAATAGTATGGGTGCAATGGAATTTGAAATTTGTCATTGGTTTTCGTATAGTTTGGTGTACTTGCTGCTCTTAAAAATATACACCTTTATATCTTTTCGGGAAATTGCCTTGTCACACAACCAGAGCCGTAAACACAGCTAATATAGAGCTACATTCAAAAAAAGCTAAAAAAAATAAAACGTTGCGCCCTTTGGAGGTATGCAGAATAGGGTGTAAAGTCCCGTAACGGCCGTAACCTTCATTAAAAAGGGTGGATTCGCCAACCAGACAGGTGTCAAACGATTTTCGAGGTTTCTTGTAAATTACGCAAAGGACTATCTTCAATATTAATAATACACCAAAAGAATTTCGAAGATGAAATCCAAAATCCTACGTATGACTTAGAAATTAAAGGACACCAGCACCCTAATTGCGAAACTTCAAAGAACGCGTGCATGTGTGATTTGCTAGTATTCATTGCTTCATATGTTTAAAAATCCAGTCTACTCGACAGGGTAAAACACGCAATGATTACTTTTGAATTGTCATAATGAAAGCATGCGCACTTACTTTGATCTTTCAATAAAGTTACGCAATTAGGGCGCAGTGTAGACTGTATTATAGAACAGTGTGATAGATGTTTGTTACATCGTCGTTATTTGTAGTGACGTGATACCTGAAATTATAATATGAAAACGATATTAAATATCAACAGCCAACAGGCTACCATGAACAAAAGCCTCGTATTCAATAGGCAACATTTGACGCGCGACATGAAGAACGGCTACGAGGCACTTTGGCTTAGTAACGCTGTCTCGTCGCGTCATGTTGGTCAAAAGCTGGCAACGTCGCCGGCAACATATTGAACGTCACTGATTGCACGTCAAATTTTGCTTATTGGATACAAGGTTTAAGAATATTTTTTATTTGTGTTTTAGTTAATTTGATATTCTCGAAAACAAAGTAGGTACAGTAAGCCTCACATCTATGGTAACAAAATCGTTATAAGCTGGTTTATTGAAACTTGTATTACCCTAGGCCAGCTAAAAGTTAGTGTTACCGCCGTTGTGAGGCAGACTGTACCGATTATTATGGCGTATAGGTAGACTAGCACAATGTTTTGTAAAAAATATATTATTTATGAAGCAAGGAATGATCTGCGTAATTGGTACTATTACACTTTGTGACTGTATTATACGTATATAACATATAGTACGAGATCCCACCGCTAAAATCTTAAAGTATTTTTTACCTGGCAATATCTAGCCGCAGTTAGTTTTTTGATATTGCCAGGCAACCCTGAAGCAATGTATTCTACTATCAAGTATCATTCAGGAATATTTATTTTTTATCAAAATAAACCTGCGGATTTTAACAGTGGGATCTTTGGCTAATATTATTATGTCGCAAATCGTGAATATGTTTAGTTAAAATAGATGTTTGTGCAATTTATATTTTACCTTAATTAGTAGTGTGAAATATTTATGATAACTTGTCAGTACCTACGCGGCTGAGAATATGACACAATGAGTTATAGAAATACACTCAGCATCACAAAAATCGCACATTTTCCTCCAAATTGTCTTTGAAAATAATTTAAAACATATTAATTCAATGGTAAGAGTTTGACAATGGTCACAGATGATATAAAACTTGCATACAGAAGCCTCATCCAATACAAAGAAACTGTTTTTCGACGGCCTATTTCATCGATCGCGTTCGGTTCCGTTCCACGGCTATAGATGGTGTTAGCAGCGACTTGCAAGTAAAAGGGTTTACTCGGTTCGTAACTAATTTTCTTTAAATACAGTGACGATTTATTTTATAGTATTTTTCCACGTTTGTACAGTTTCATTGTACCAAAATCTGTTAACAATACAAATTTAAAATAACGAGTGGCATGCCTCAGAAATTTAAAACTACGTCATCTATTGGAATCAATTTGAAATGATCCGTTCAAATAATCTTTGAAATGTGAATATAGAACCCAGTATTCCATAATTTTATGCTTAGGAGAGTTGTTTAAACAAGAACATAACATTTCTATGATCAATTCTAGAACATAATAATTTTATTCAATAACAAATCGATGCATCTTGCACCATCTAAGTGATATTTATTCGAACCAAATTTTCTTTCTTAGCGCTGGGACTCCGTACTATGGTACATCATTCGAAACACAATTTATTCAGTTCGCAGAAAAAGTAAAGATTTTTTTTTGGTTTACAAGGCATGAAATAAAACGGGTTAAATAAATGAAAGAAAAATCAGTATATCGTTGTTTTTCTTGCTGGAGTTGTATAATTGTGAATTCTAAATGGCGAATGACGCTCATTTGACCATGATCGGCCGTTTTATGCCCTTGTAGGGTTGGCCAAAAAAGTGGCCCGTGTAATTCGTATTCCACAAAAATAAAATAACAACTCGTGCTCTGAAGAATTGTGTTATTTATGAATTCTAACTGTTGTTAATTTAAAGAAACAGTGCCTGGGCGACCGAGCTCTGCTCGGGTGAAAATGGTACCTAGATCGATTTATCGCCCCCGAAACCCCCTGCATACTAAATTTCATGAAAATCGTTGGCGCCGTTTCCGGGATTCAGATTATACATCAACAGCCTTTTTTAATGTTTCCACTGCTGGGACTCAGGCCTCCTCTTATAAAGGGAGTGGGCTATAATCCACCACGCGGGCTCAATGCGGATTGGTAGATGTCACATATCTTCGAATTTTTGGTTCTAGGACGACATATGGTTCTAGGACAGGCCGGTTTCCTCAAGATGTTTTCCTTCACCGTTTTGAAAGCAGTGGTGAAGAAATAAATTACACAAAGTAATGCGTCTACTCGGGTTCGAACCCAAGATCTACATTCCCCAGTCGGGGCCGCAACCACTGCGCCACCACTGCTCTCAGATTATATATATACATATGTACAAGAATTGCTCGTTTAAAGGTATTATACTTTCAGCAGATACCAATATTGATTGGACTTCATACATGCGTTTATGGCGGGACAGGCTTGAATGCTGTTTTCGTAGAGGTGCGATTTTTGTGATGCTGAGTGTAGTTCGGCTTTGTAGAGCGTCGTCTCTTTCTATAACACGATGTGTCTTTTTAACGCCTAGCCCGTTATGATTACTTGCAGAGTTGCAGCCGGCCGCGTTAAATGAACACTTCTTAGCATGTTCTTTGGCTAAGATGTTTTCCCGTATCTATATTTATTTTGCAGTTCCAAAAGCTAGTACCACCAGAACTAGCTAAGCATGTTACCCTGTACATCCGACATTATTAGTGACTGTTTTGTAGCCGTAATTTTTTTTGCCGATATATACACGATACTTATCACACGATATTATATATTAAACATACAGTAATCCTCAATCAGTTTAGCCGAGTTGAACGTAGGTACCATACCCAGATTTACTACTGCGCAGCCATTTGTAGCCAACTTCAGACCGGCCAAAAAGTTTTAGGATTACTGTACATAGAATTATTAAATGTTAACTGTATATTTATATTTTAGGCTGTGTTTTCTTTTATTATTTAAAGACTAAACAAAATTATCTTCGTTAAGTTCTTGCCCTATGTGAATGAAGTATTGTTTTGTATTTAATAAGTGTACATTTAGTGTTGTATAAAGATCATGATGCCATCATAATTAAATTGGAATATATTTTTAAATCGCATTTACCTTCATAAATAAATAATCGTTACATACTTTTAGTTTTATTGAAATTTTATTGATACGGACTGGCGTGCGTCTATGGCTAGTTGTATGAGCGTAAATTAAGCAAATATCCCATACTCCATGGGGAAAAAGGCTTGAGTTTATGTATCTGTCGTGAGCCGGTCGAGATCTGCCTGGGCACATCACGATACGCTACGATATTTCTTGATTTGCCTCTCTAAAACCCACTATATCGTTCGAAGATTAACGTTTGATGTGCCCAGCCATGCTTGGATAAATAGTGTCTGTAGGGTGACCAAAGTACAACCAAATATAATAAAGTTTCGATAGTAATTATTTTACTAGCAAATAAAGAATTTTAATTAATAAAGATTTACCCAGCCATGCTTGGATAAATAGAGTGTAGGGTGACCAAAATATTTTACCATCTTTTTCGCACGTAAACACACGGCAGAGCGCAAGCAGCATCGCGAAACGGAACTAAATTACGATGAGCCCAACCATAATATCTCGATGTGGCCAATCTACTAGTGGGGCAAACCTCGACAAATAGGTAGCTCTCATCGATCTGCATAACTTTATGTTGAGCACATCATGAAATAATCGGCCAAATCTCGAAAAGCGTATCGTGATGTGCCCAGGCAGATCTCGATCGGCCTAGTTCAACGAATGGCCTACGACATATATATGATACTGACTAAACCGTTCCTGCCTGAACTGCCTCATTGATCTAGTGGTTACAAGCTTCTGCTGAGGCAACGAGCTTGAAGGAAAAAAAAAATAAAGTAACCGTGCCCTGTGATGTAAGAAATTGGGCAACACAGTGATCCACCTACAGCCACGTCCTGGCCACCGCCTCGCAAACGGATGGCCTTTATGTCAGTGTTCAACATCTGACTGCGAATATGTACAATCTACACATCGTATCATAAGGGAGTGTATTCTTTGGCAGAATGAACGCAATATTATGTTAGATAATGTACAGGCTGCATCTAGAATTGTTTACAATACGGACCTTTTGGAAACTAGAAATTTTTTCCGTGCGTTGAAGCGTTTTTGCCATACCTATTATTGGAATCAAATATAACAGCGGACCCATTAATATTAATGATAATTTTTATCCGTGGTGCTAGGCAACTGGGCTTATCCCAGTTGTAAACGACCCTTTGTGCCTATTGGCCATTTTTGTTTTGTCGCCTGCTTGATATGGAGGAAAGAGGAAATTTGTATTTTTTCCTACACCTCCACCTAATTTCTCCTGACTCTTTGACGAAAGGTAACGAAAAAAAAGATCTCATTAAAAAATATAATTTATTTAATCAACATCAAAATATGGAGTGCAATCAGGAATGTTTCAACTTCATAACAATATTGAATACAAAATTATAATAAAAAAATATGTCTTACTTTAACATCTTCATAAAAACAGGTTTCTTCTTTACAAATACAGTATATTTTTCACATATTACATAAGACCTTAAAAAACTACACATAAAATCTTATCACAAACGATGGGATACTTAGATTCAATATAGATCAGAAAAAGACGGTGATTATTGAGAATATAAGTTCTTGGCAAGACTAGCCTAGGCGGATATACAGGGACCATGTGACCACAAGTTGGCTAGATATATATTTTATATTACACTAACGGCCTGCCACAATATATATAATATAAATACACAAACTCACGCCAGGCAGAAGCTACAGTGGGCTTTGTGCGAGTACTTACTCACGCTCGATCGCGTTAACGTACACGTCAATTTGTAATGAAACTGGATAAGCGCTGTCTGGTGACAGTAAGGGGAACCCGCTTATTTTTATAAAAATTAACATAAGAGAACGTTAACGCGATCGAGTACGTTAACCCACTCGGAATAAGGCCTCTGAACGCCACCTGCTACGACCCTTACATATAATCCCCGGCACGTAAGTTGGCAAGAGTCGTTAGATGCGCAGAATTCGTTCTTTAGGTCTCTTTGGCGCTGAGGACGTTTCTCGCGCGCGATTGGTTGCTCAGTTGACACAAGGATCAACTGACTAATCGTGTCGCGTCCACATTCCGTTCGCTCTGTACGGTGGTTGGTCAGTAAACGCAATATACGCGAACTTATCCCCACTACACCAAAACCTTGCCAATTGCCAACTTACATGCCAGGGACTATACTTCTTTTGCATCACTTATGTGCATACATCTAGTTATACACGCTCAATGGTTATATGTCCATCTAGAATAAAGTACCTCAAAAGATGAGACATAAAAATAATCATGAGAAAAAAAACAAAAAAACAACAGTTTTATCGGAGAAATTCGTCCATAGTTACTTGCTTCACATTTGAACAGAGAAAAGCGGAACGCTGGACGCTGGTTTTAGCTGCCTATAATGATAAAACGTATCGTAAGTTATTACGTTCAATCAACTATTTGTTAGAATAAATTAAACATCAAATTAATTAATGACTAAATTAATTGAATCTTATAAACTTCTGACTTAAAATTCATTTTTATTAAACAACAAGAAATTCAAATACATCCCTGTGTTTATATTATTTGTACTACAATAATGATCACAAAACATTTTTTGTATATTGGGCAGGAGGACGTTTTACTACATATATACATAGGAACGAGTTGGGTATTAATAACTCTAGTGTTGAGCAGAAGAGCTAACGCAATAAATCGCTTGTTCAGCTCTTTACTTATTAATATGTTACCAATGTAAAACGATATGAGGAACAGAGTGGAAAGTTCTTCATCCTCCATTGAAAAGTAAGGATTTTCCGATCGAATAGGTGTTGTGTCTGAAGGGCTACTGCCCGACGATTTGGAAATCTATGTTAATCGCGTGGACAACTCTGTAATCCCGATCTAGGTTACTTCACTTCAGGCGGTATGGATGTCATCATATTAAAAAGGTTTAACATTTCTTTTAAAATTGTTATTACCCGGCTGCAAGGAAAGGGTTATAGTAGACGAAAACGGGCAGCACACTTTAAACTGGCTTTTGAAAAATAAGATATTTTCCACATATGTTGAGCTGCCGCTAATTCAGTGTCCGCATCCAGCAGAGGACTGTGCTACGCCTTCCAGGGCGGCTTGTAGGCGGCGCGGCGCTTGTCTCGGCGCTCGGCTCGCTCGCTGGGCTCGGCCTGCTCGAGCGGCTCGAACCGCTCTGGTCGCTCCGCTCGCTCGGGCCGCTCCGCTCGCTCGGGACGGTCGCTCGTGGGCTCCTCGCTGAGCGCGCGCTGCAGCTCGCTGACGTCGCCACTGCCGTCCAAGTTCGGTGGCTTCGTTAAAAGCTGAAATGCATGATTTTTTCACATTACTGTTTTGCAATCGTTTGGCCTATCTTGTTGGTTAAGACCATCCTTTGAATAGAAACAAGAATAGAATAGAATTTTTTTTCGACATGTTTATAGTCACAAACAAATGCAAGGTAAAGAGAAGAATATAATTAAAAATAATACAGTTTTAGTGCACTGTTATTTGCTATAAACAATTAACTAACCTGCCATAGATGCTTTTTTCACACTAAATTCGTTACTGTAAATAATATCATACAGAAGCCAGACAACATTGATCACCAAACTTTGAAATCCTGAATTCCCAGGATTTAAATCCAAGAGTAACGATAGCCCAGAACAAAGTAGCAGGTTCTAAACCTGTCAGACGTGAGAAGTGTACAGGCAATATATATAAATGCAGCTTAGGCCACATTCTCTTCATATTGAAAACAAAAATTAGGTTGTATAGAGGCATTAAACAATGTTGTGAGTGTGTAACGAGTAAAAAAGAATTTACGGCAAAATACAATCAACTTCCAAATAAAAACACTACCACGAGCAAGCAAACCACAGTGAATAACCAAAAAAAAGATTCATTTACCTTCCATACAAATTTTCATCAGCTAACGACAGCTTTGTATGGAAAGTCCTATGATTTTTTTCTTGGGAAATATCAAATCAATCAAATCAATTTTTTATTTTATTTCACATAGGCCTACATGGGCACTTATAAAACGTCGATAAAAGGTGCACGGTTCGGGTTGGTCGTTTCCTATGGAGAAGAACTGGCAAGAAACTCCATGGTTACTCTTTTAAAAATATGGTTTGTTTTTACAATATTTCCATGTTACAGCATTACTTAAATATGGGAGGACAACGTAGGCCCGACAATAAAACTTTAGAAACTAAAAAAAAAATGTGTGTGTGTACCAGAGTACACAGGTAAGAAGTGAAACTTCTTTACGACATATCATTTTTCTACTATTTGCAACTTCACGAAAATGGGGTAGATAAGGCTTAAGCCTTAAGAAAAACAATTTTTTCCGTATTAAATTAAAGCTATTTTATTATTATAGACATGCATACAATTAATGAGTAATTTATATTTATAAATTAATTAATTTATAAATATTAAAATCATGCTCATACGTGTTGAATTTATAAAACGAAATATATAATCACTCACTTTTCTTGTAAATTCACTTAAATTTGAATAAGTCTTTTTACTAAACTTTGATAAAAAAGCAACATGGCGCGTAACCGAAAAACGTGACGATAGAGTCCGCCCAACGAAAGAAGTCCCGTAGACGCGGCGCTAGTTTCTATGCGACTGTACGCTGTCCTCTAACAAATCTTGTTAGTTCCATGTATTTCCGCGGGACTTTTTTCGTTGGACGGACTCTACGTACAAAATTTCTCCCATACGTCGATAAAGAAGATTCACTTCAATAAAAAGTAAAACGAGATATAAAGTTATCAAATGTTATCAAGTATCTAGGAATCTAGAAGGCCTACAATGTTCACACATTTACAAAACAATCGGTAAAAGCATCTAAGATAAAATAAATAAAAATAAATGTATAACAAGACTAAATTAAACATGTGGCACAAATGTAGTTATCAGTGCTGTAACTATTCTTAGCAAAGGGTTATTAAGATGATTGAAAACCATTGTAAAAAGTCCAATTAAAAGAAGAGAAAAAAAAATAAAAATGAGATTGAGAATAGTTAGAGACATCCACATATTTGTACCGTTTATAAGTTACCAGGGAAGCCGCATGCGCAGAAGGAGCTAAAATTTTTATCTTCAACGTAGTCCTTGATTTTATAATATGCTTTTTGAAGTGAAACTTCTTTATCGACGTATGGGAGAAAATTTTGTACGTAGAGTCCGTCCAACGAAAAAAGTCCCGCGGAAATACATGGAACTAACAAGATTTGTTAGAGGACAGCGTACAGTCGCATAGAAACTAGCGCCGCGTCTACGGGACTTCTTTCGTTGGACGGACTCTATCGTCACGTTTTTCGGTTACGCGCCATGTTGCTTTTTTTTATCAAAGTTTAGTAAAAAGACTTATTCAAATTTAAGTGAATTTACAAGAAAAGTGAGTGATTATATATTTCGTTTTATAAATTCAACACGTATGAGCATGATTTTAATATTTATAAATTAATTAATTTATAAATATAAATTACTCATTAATTGTATGCATGTCTATAATAATAAAATAGCTTTAATTTAATACGGAAAAAATTGTTTTTCTTAAGGCTTAAGCCTTATCTACCCCATTTTCGTGAAGTTGCAAATAGTAGAAAAATTATATGTCGTAAAGAAGTTTCACTTCTTACCTGTGTACTCTGGTACACACACACATTTTTTTAATAAGGACACGTTTGATGAAGTTTTTGAACTTTCCATCGGTCAGTTCTATAACTGACTTTGGCAACTTGTTATAGAAGCGTATACTGTTTATAAGAAAAGACTTGCTAGTTTTCGTTAATCTGATTTTGGGTATTACAATTTCGAGCTTACTGCGTGTATTTAAATTATGGAAGTCGCTTCTAGTTTTGAAAAGCCCTCGATTTTTGCGTACGTACAAAATACATTCTAAAATATAAAGTGAAGGTAGAGTCAGTATATCGATCTCTTTAAATTTTTCTCTGAGGGACTCGCGAGGACCCATTTTATAGATCGCGCGGATTGCCCTCTTTTGTAAGACGAAATTTGAGTCAACGTCCGCTGCTGATCCCCACAGCTGAATGCCATAAGACATAATACTGTGGAAGTAAGCATAGTATACCAGCCTAGCCGTAGCTACATCGGTTAACTGCCTTATCTTCCCTACTGCATACGCAGCCGAACTTAACCTACCCGAAAGATTTCTAATGTGCGCGCCCCACTGCAATTTAGAATCGATTGTAATCCCCAAGAATACAGTTTCCGTTATAACTTCAAGATTTTTGCCGTCAAGATTTAAATTTAGGTTACGTTGAGGTACATTTGGTAAGGAGAACTTTAGACATTTTGTTTTTTTCGCATTCAGTAAAAGATTGTTAGCTGCAAACCATTTTGAGAGAACAATTAGACTTTCGTTGACATGTAACACATCCGTATCTTTCCTATCTATTTTAAAAATTTGCGAAGTATCATCAGCAAATAAAATTATATCCGATAATTTGGCCATCATAAAAGGGAGATCATTAATGTAAACAAGAAAAAGGAAAGGGCCGAGTATTGAACCTTGGGGCACGCCCATCTTGACTAGAGACCCGGAGGACGTCGCCACATTTACATTTACTTCTTGCTGTCTGTTTGATAAATATGAAAGCACAAGATCAGCAGCTTGTCCTCGAATTCCGTAGTGTTGTAATTTACAGATCAGTGTGTTGTGATCGACGCAGTCGAATGCTTTTGAGAGATCACAGAAAATGCCAATTGCATCCTGGCACTTCTCCCAAGATTCCAAGATGTGGCTGATGAGTTTCAATCCCGCGTCCGTTGTCGACCTACCTTTCGTGAAACCAAACTGCTGACTATGCAGAATCCCATTTGAATTGAAGTGAGACAACATCTGGTCCAGCATGATTTACTCAATGCTGGAAGCACGGATATAGGTCTATAATTAGAGGGATCACTCTTACAGCCTGATTTGAAAATTGGTACTACTTTACTGTGTTTCATTAAGTCAGGAAACGTGCCGCTGTCCAAACATTGATTGAATATGCCTGTTAGGACAGGAGCGATTGAATCAATAATATCTCCAAGAACCCTAACGGAAATCCCCCATAAGTCTTCAGTATTTTTTATATTCAGACTTTTGAACGCGTTTTTAATTGAATCAATACATATTGGTTTAAATTTAAAGGTTGGTACGTCTTTACTAAAGTTTTCTTTAAGAAGAGCTTCAGCTAATTTAGATGAGGAGGGAAGTGACTTCGTAACCTCTAACGGAATGTTGGTAAAGAAATTTTCAAATGTCTCAGCGACTTCTTGCTTATCAGAAATGGTTTGATTAGATATTTTCAAAGACAACTCATTCTGATCGCGTTGTTGTGTCTTGCCAGTTTCTCTATTAATTACTTGCCACACAGTTTTTATTTTATTATTAGAAACACTAATTAATAGCTATGACTTACTTGACAAAAGTTAATTTCCAGAAGCAGAAGCAGATTTTAAAATATGACTACCCACATCCGTTACATGTTGTATACAGAGTGAATTTTTCAAGTGGGCGTGGATGGTTAAATCTGAAACTATGAGGAATAACCAACAACACTTAAATTAGATACGAGGCCGATTTTGAACTAAAACTGCATCATTGGATTTTTGAAAAATCAATATTCCTGGCCAGGAATCGAACAGTTGATTTTGGAAAAAAATACACACTGTATTACACCATCCGACAGTGTAGCCAATAAAAACTGAGAAGCAATGATATACGGCAAACTTGAGAAAAGACCTCATTTTTAGGGTTCCGTACCCTAAGGGTAAAAACGGGACCCTATTATTAAGACTCCGCGGTCCGTCTGTCTGTCTGTCACCAGGCTGTATCTCATGTACCGTGATTGCTAGACAGTTGAAATTTTCACAGGTGATGTATTTCTGTTGCCGTTATAACAAAAAATACTAAAAACAGAATAAAATAAATATTTAAGTAAGGCTTCCATACAACAAACGTGTTATTTTTGCCCATTTTTGCGATAATGGTACGGAACTTTTCGCACGCGAGTCCGAGTCGCACTTGGCCGTTTTATTTTTTGTATGTAATCTACGAAGACTCGTATCATGCAATTGTTGACATGAAAAAGTCTTTGGAGTATTCTAAATGAGCATTTTGTAAAAAAATATAAGATAATTACTCAAGTTTGCCGTATTTATTTATTTATTGAATACTTTAAGCACACAAATGTACAGAGGCGGACTTAATGCCTTAGGCATTTTCTACCAGTCAACCTTTGGGTGATGCAGAGATAAATAGTGGTAGGTGCAATCGCAATTATGAATGGATTTAAATTTATATACAATACATAAATATAATATAATTTACATAATAAATAATAAATTAAATATAAGAATATACCTAAACAATTAGTAGAAATAGATAATTGGAAAAAAAAATAGCGCTGTGACGATACTGCTGCCAACTTCTTGCGAATGTGTTCGCGAACTTTGACTTTGAAGGTTAGTCGGTTGGTTGCCATCCTGATTTCCTGGGGGAGCGTATTCCACAGAGAAATAGACTGGGCGAAGAAAGAACGGTGTATGAAGTCAGTGCGGTGAGAAGGACATTGAAGGAGACGGTTATTGGGAGATCGTAGATTTTTATTGTGTTTGTCGCAGATGTATTGAAAGTGAAGGGCCAGATAACTAGGGGAATTGGGAGAGTCAAGAAATGAGTACAATGTAGTTAGAGCCCTTTGCTCTCTGCGCTGGCGTATAGGAAACCACTTTAGAAGCGACCGATGCGCAGAGACATGATCATATTTTCGCAAATTGAAAACAAATCGAATGCAGTAATTTAGAAGACGGTCAAGTTTGTTGAGGAGATCTGCATTCAGGTCATAGTAGCACAATATTTCATTACTTCCTAGAATTTGATCCTTATTACCGAAACTATAGAATGGTATATTAATACAGCATGTGTTTTATTCAAAATCAACGAGTTTGCGTACTTTCAGAGGCTATAATTATGATTCGAAAATTAAATCTTTTGCATAGGCATCTTTCTATTACGCGGTCGTGACTTTTGTTTACGAGCTCGATCATTATTTTTGCAGTTGAGTTTTAAATGTATAAGTAAATTTTTTGTTAATATGAGTTCAAGTACAAGTGATGAAATGGAATTAACTCCACCCGATATTTTATCTGAGGCAAAAACTGCGCAAGATGAAATTTAGCCCTCAAAATCTCGAGAAAGATATATGGCGACTTACGATAATTTTATTTTATGGAAAAAACAAATGTAATTCTATGATTTGTATTTACTATTTCCCACAACTGTATTGAAAAAGGTTGCGTGATACATGGGTGTGTAGGTTATTACAGCTCGTTTGCTATAACCTACCTTCCACCCTTGTATCACAATGTACTATTTCAAAAATCTAATGATGCACTTTTAATTTTCATCATAATCAGCTTCTGGACTCCTTTGAGTGTTTTTCGCTATTCCCCATAGTTTCGGATTTGGCCATCCAAGCCCACTTGAAAATCTCAGAGGCACGTATGCGACGAATTGAGACTATCCTTTTATTAAGTTGGTTAAAAAGAAAGCAAAAAAAAAAATGTCTACAATTACCAGTCTAACGTACTGTTGCAGTTCGTTGTCGCTGAGTCCGTCAAAGTTGAGTTTGTCTCGGCTGTCGTCCGCCCGTCCCTCTCCCCGCCCGTCAGCCCGCACCAGTCCTCTCTCCGGCATGGTCAGCGGCGGCACCTTCGCGTACTCCGCTACGTCTGTCGACACTGCAAACGAGCTTACTTTACTAACAGGTTTCGTCATCATCGTATCAGCCGAATGACGTTCACTGTTGAACATAGGCCTCTCCTAAGTGATCCACATCGACCAGTCCTGTGCATCTTGTCTCCAGCGGATTCCCGCAGCCAACCAGGTAGTCAGTCCACCTAGTGACAAACCTTCCAACGCAGCGTCTTCCTGTACGCGGTCGGCACTCCGGGTTTTCCGCCTCCATCGACCATCCGTTCTGCGAGCAATGTGCCCCGTGCCACTTAAGTTCGACAATTCTTCAGGCTATGTCGGTAACCTTAGTTCTCCTAACACGATTATTATCTTTTAACCTCTCTGAGTCCAGCTTGCTCTGAACACAAGCAGCGTCACCGTCAGTGGCTTACCGGTGTGTGCGGGCGAGTGTGCGTGCGTGAGGATGCCGAGCGCCTGCCGCCACTGCGCCTGCATGACGCCGTACAGCTGCGCCGCCAGCTGGCTGCTGAACGACTCCTGCTTGCTCTGAACACAAGCAGCGTCACCGTCTGTGACTTACCAGTGTGTGCAGGCGAGTGTGCGTGCGTGAGGATGCCGAGCGCCTGCCGCCACTGCGCCTGCATGACGCCGTACAGCTGCGCCGCCAGCTGGCTGCTGAACGACTCCTGCTTGCTCTGAACACAAGCAGCGTCACCGTCTGTGACTTACCAGTGTGTGCAGGCGAGTGTGCGTGCGTGAGGATGCCGAGCGCCTGCCGCCACTGCGCCTGCATGACGCCGTACAGCTGCGCCGCCAGCTGGCTGCTGAACGACTCCTGCTTGCTCTGAACACAAGCAGCGTCACCGTCTGTGACTTACCAGTGTGTGCGGGCGAGTGTGCGTGCGTGAGGATGCCGAGCGCCTGCCGCCACTGCGCCTGCATGACGCCGTACAGCTGCGCCGCCAGCTGGCTGCTGAACGACTCCTGCTTGCTCTGAACACAAGCAGCGTCACCGTCTGTGACTTACCAGTGTGTGCGGGCGAGTGTGCGTGCGTGAGGATGCCGAGCGCCTGCCGCCACTGCGCCTGCATGACGCCGTACAGCTGCGCCGCCAGCTGGCTGCTGAACGACTCCTGCTTGCTCTGAACACAAGCAGCGTCACCGTCTGTGACTTACCAGTGTGTGCAGGCGAGTGTGCGTGCGTGAGGATGCCGAGCGCCTGCCGCCACTGCGCCTGCATGACGCCGTACAGCTGCGCCGCCAGCTGGCTGCTGAACGACTCCTGCTTGCTCTGAACACAAGCAGCGTCACCGTCTGTGACTTACCGGTGTGTGCGGGCGAGTGTGCGTGCGTGAGGATGCCGAGCGCCTGCCGCCACTGCGCCTGCATGACGCCGTACAGCTGCGCCGCCAGCTGGCTGCTGAACGACTCCTGCTTGCTCTGAACACAAGCAGCGTCACCGTCTGTGACTTACCAGTGTGTGCAGGCGAGTGTGCGTGCGTGAGGATGCCGAGCGCCTGCCGCCACTGCGCCTGCATGACGCCGTACAGCTGCGCCGCCAGCTGGCTGCTGAACGACTCCTGCTTGCTCTGAACACAAGCAGCGTCACCGTCTGTGACTTACCAGTGTGTGCAGGCGAGTGTGCGTGCGTGAGGATGCCGAGCGCCTGCCGCCACTGCGCCTGCATGACGCCGTACAGCTGCGCCGCCAGCTGGCTGCTGAACGACTCCTGCTTGCTCTGAACACAAGCAGCGTCACCGTCTGTGACTTACCAGTGTGTGCAGGCGAGTGTGCGTGCGTGAGGATGCCGAGCGCCTGCCGCCACTGCGCCTGCATGACGCCGTACAGCTGCGCCGCCAGCTGGCTGCTGAACGACTCCTGCTTGCTCACAAGCAGCGTCACCGTCTGTGACTTACCAGTGTGTGCGGGCGAGTGTGCGTGCGTGAGGATGCCGAGCGCCTGCCGCCACTGCGCCTGCATGACGCCGTACAGCTGCGCGCCAGCTGGCTGCTGAACGACTCCTGCTTGCTCTGAACACAAGCAGCGTCACCGTCTGTGACTTACCAGTGTGTGCAGGCGAGTGTGCGTGCGTGAGGATGCCGAGCGCCTGCCGCCACTGCGCCTGCATGACGCCGTACAGCTGCGCCGCCAGCTGGCTGCTGAACGACTCCTGCTTGCTCTGAACACAAGCAGCGTCACCGTCTGTGACTTACCAGTGTGTGCGGGCGAGTGTGCGTGCGTGAGGATGCCGAGCGCCTGCCGCCACTGCGCCTGCATGACGCCGTACAGCTGCGCCGCCAGCTGGCTGCTGAACGACTCCTGCTTGCTCTGAACACAAGCAGCGTCACCGTCTGTGACTTACCAGTGTGTGCAGGCGAGTGTGCGTGCGTGAGGATGCCGAGCGCCTGCCGCCACTGCGCCTGCATGACGCCGTACAGCTGCGCCGCCAGCTGGCTGCTGAACGACTCCTGCTTGCTCTGAACACAAGCAGCGTCACCGTCTGTGACTTACCAGTGTGTGCGGGCGAGTGTGCGTGCGTGAGGATGCCGAGCGCCTGCCGCCCACTGCGCCTGCATGACGCCGTACAGCTGCGCCGCCAGCTGGCTGCTGAACGACTCCTGCTTGCTCTGAACACAAGCAGCTCACCGTCTGTGACTTACCAGTGTGTGCGGCGAGTGTGCGTGCGTGAGGATGCCGAGCGCCTGCCGCCACTGCGCCTGCATGACGCCGTACAGCTGCGCCGCCAGCTGGCTGCTGAACGACTCCTGCTGCTCTGAACACAAGCAGCGTCACCGTCTGTGACTTACCAGTGTGTGCAGGCGAGTGTGCGTGCGTGAGGATGCCGAGCGCCTGCCGCCACATGCGCCTGCATGACGCCGTACAGCTGCGCCGCCAGCTGGCTGCTGAACGACTCCTGCTTGCTCTGAACACAAGCAGCGTCACCGTCTGTGACTTACCAGTGTGTGCAGACGAGTGTGCGTGCGTGAGGATGCCGAGCGCCTGCCGCCACTGCGCCTGCATGACGCCGTACAGCTGCGGCCAGCCAGCTGGCTGCTGAACGACTCCTGCTTGCTCTGAACACAAGCAGCGTCACCGTCTGTGACTTACCAGTGTGTGCAGGACGAGTGTGCGTGCGTGAGGATGCCGAGCGCCTGCCGCCACTGCGCCTGCATGACGCCGTACAGCTGCGCCGCCAGCTGGCTGCTGAACGACTCCTGCTTGCTCTGAACACAAGCAGCGTCACCGTCTGTGACTTACCAGTGTGTGCAGGCGAGTGTGCGTGCGTGAGGATGCCGAGCGCCTGCCGCCACTGCGCCTGCATGACGCCGTACAGCTGCGCCGCCAGCTGGCTGCTGAACGACTCCTGCTTGCTCTGAACACAAGCAGCGTCACCGTCTGTGACTTACCAGTGTGTGCAGGCGAGTGTGCGTGCGTGAGGATGCCGAGCGCCTGCCGCCACTGCGCCTGCATGACGCCGTACAGCTGCGCCGCCAGCTGGCTGCTGAACGACTCTGCTTGCTCTGAACACAAGCAGCGTCACCGTCTGTGACTTACCAGTGTGTGCAGGCGAGTGTGCGTGCGTGAGGATGCCGAGCGCCTGCCGCCACTGCGCCTGCATGACGCCGTACAGCTGCGCCGCCAGCTGGCTGCTGAACGACTCCTGCTTGCTCTGAACACAAGCAGCGTCACCGTCTGTGACTTACCAGTGTGTGCAGGCGAGTGTGCGTGCGTGAGGATGCCGAGCGCCTGCCGGCCACTGCGCCTGCATGACGCCGTACAGCTGCGCCGCCAGCTGGGCTGCTGAACGACTCCTGCTTGCTCTGAACACAAGCAGCGTCACCGTCTGTGACTTACCAGTGTGTGCGGGCGAGTGTGCGTGCCGTGAGGATGCCGAGCGCCTGCCGCCACTGGCGCCTGCATGACGCCGTACAGCTGCGCCGCCAGCTGGCTGCTGAACGACTCCTGCTTGCTCTGAACACAAGCAGCGTCACCGTCTGTGACTTACAGTGTGTGCGGGCGAGTGTGCGTGCGTGAGGATGCCGAGCGCCTGCCGCCACTGCGCCTGCATGACGCCGTACAGCTGCGCCGCCAGCTGGCTGCTGAACGACTCCTGCTTGCTCTGAACACAAGCAGCGTCACCGTCTGTGACTTACCAGTGTGTGCAGGCGAGTGTGCGTGCGTGAGGATGCCGAGCGCCTGCCGCCACTGCGCCTGCATGACGCCGTACAGCTGCGCCGCCAGCTGGCTGCTGAACGACTCCTGCTTGCTCTGAACACAAGCAGCGTCACCGTCTGTGCTTACCAGTGTGTGCAGGCGAGTGTGCGTGCGTGAGGATGCCGAGCGCCTGCCGCCACTGCGCCTGCATGACGCCGTACAGCTGCGCCGCCAGCTGGCTGCTGAACGACTCCTGCTTGCTCTGAACACAAGCAGCGTCACCGTCTGTGACTTACCAGTGTGTGCGGGCGAGTGTGCGTGCGTGAGGATGCCGACGCCTGCCGCCACTGCGCCTGCATGACGCCGTACAGCTGCGCCGCCAGCTGGCTGCTGAACGACTCCTGCTTGCTCTGAACACAAGCAGCGTCACCGTCTGTGGACTTACCAGTGTGTGCGGGCGAGTGTGCGTGCGTGAGGATGGCCGAGCGCCTGCCGCCACTGCGCCTGCATGACGCCGTACAGCTGCGCCGCCAGCTGGCTGCTGAACGACTCCTGCTTGCTCTGAACACAAGCAGCGTCACCGTCTGTGACTTACCAGTGTGTGCGGGCGAGTGTGCGTGCGTGAGGATGCCGAGCGCCTGCCGCCACTGCGCCTGCATGACGCCGTACAGCTGCGCCGCCAGCTGGCTGCTGAACGACTCCTGCTTGCTCTGAACACAAGCAAGCGTCACCGTCTGTGACTTACCAGTGTGTGCAGGCGAGTGTGCGTGCGTGAGGATGCCGAGCGCCTGCCGCCACTGCGCCTGCATGACGCCGTACAGCTGCGCCGCCAGCTGGCTGCTGAACGACTCCTGCTTGCTCTGAACACAAGCAGCGTCACCGTCCTGTGACTTACCAGTGTGTGCGGGCGAGTGTGCGTGCGTGAGGATGCCGAGCGCCTGCCGCCACTGCGCCTGCATGACGCCGTACAGCTGCGCCGCCAGCTGGCTGCTGAACGACTCCTGCTTGCTCTGAACACAAGCAGCGTCACCGTCTGTGACTTACCAGTGTGTGCGGGCGAGTGTGCGTGCGTGAGGATGCCGAGCGCCTGCCGCCACTGCGCCTGCATGACGCCGTACAGCTGCGCCGCCAGCTGGCTGCTGAACGACTCCTGCTTGCTCTGAACACAAGCAGCGTCACCGTCTGTGACTTACCAGTGTGTGCGGGCGAGTGTGCGTGCGTGAGGATGCCGAGCGCCTGCCGCCACTGCGCCTGCATGACGCCGTACAGCTGCGCCGGCCAGCTGGCTGCTGAACGACTCCTGCTTGCTCTGAACACAAGCAGCGTCACCGTCTGTGACTTACCAGTGTGTGCAGGCGAGTGTGCGTGCGTGAGGATGCCGAGCGCCTGCCGCCACTGCGCCTGCATGACGCCGTACAGCTGCGCCGCCAGCTGGCTGCTGAACGACTCCTGCTTGCTCTGAACACAAGCAGCGTCACCGTCTGTGACTTACCAGTGTGTGCAGGCGAGTGTGCGTGCGTGAGGATGCCGAGCGCCTGCCGCCACTGCGCCTGCATGACGCCGTACAGCTGCGCGCCAGCTGGCTGCTGAACGACTCCTGCTTGCTCTGAACACAAGCAGCGTCACCGTCTGTGACTTACCAGTGTGTGCGGGCGAGTGTGCGTGCGTGAGGATGCCGAGCGCCTGCCGCCACTGCGCCTGCATGACGCCGTACAGCTGCGCCGCCAGCTGGCTGCTGAACGACTCCTGCTTGCTCTGAACACAAGCAGCGTCACCGTCTGTGACTTACCAGTGTGTGCGGGCGAGTGTGCGTGCGTGAGGATGCCGAGCGCCTGCCGCCACTGCGCCTGCATGACGCCGTACAGCTGCGCCGCCAGCTGGCTGCTGAACGACTCCTGCTTGCTCTGAACACAAGCAGCGTCACCGTCTGTGACTTACCAGTGTGTGCAGGCGAGTGTGCGTGCGTGAGGATGCCGAGCGCCTGCCGCCACTGCGCCTGCATGACGCCGTACAGCTGCGCCGCCAGCTGACTGCTGAACGACTCCTGCTTGCTCTGAACACAAGCAGCGTCACCGTCTGTGACTTACCGGTGTGTGCGGCGAGTGTGCGTGCGTGAGGATGCCGAGCGCCTGCCGCCACTGCGCCTGCATGACGCCGTACAGCTGCGCCGCCAGCTGGCTGCTGAACGACTCCTGCTTGCTCTGAACACAAGCAGCGTCACCGTCTGTGACTTACCAGTGTGTGCAGGCGAGTGTGCGTGCGTGAGGATGCCGAGCGCCTGCCGCCACTGCGCCTGCATGACGCCGTACAGCTGCGCCGCCAGCTGGCTGCTGAACGACTCCTGCTTGCTCTGAACACAAGCAGCGTCACCGTCTGTGACTTACCAGTGTGTGCAGGCGAGTGTGCGTGCGTGAGGATGCCGAGCGCCTGCCGCCACTGCGCCTGCATGACGCCGTACAGCTGCGCCGCCAGCTGGCTGCTGAACGACTCCTGCTTGCTCTGAACACAAGCAGCGTCACCGTCTGTGACTTACCAGTGTGTGCAGGCGAGTGTGCGTGCGTGAGGATGCCGAGCGCCTGCCGCCACTGCGCCTGCATGACGCCGTACAGCTGCGCCGCCAGCTGGCTGCTGAACGACTCCTGCTTGCTCTGAACACAAGCAGCGTCACCGTCTGTGACTTACCAGTGTGTGCAGGCGAGTGTGCGTGCGTGAGGATGCCGAGCGCCTGCCGCCACTGCGCCTGCATGACGCCGTACAGCTGCGCCGCCAGCTGGCTGCTGAACGACTCCTGCTTGCTCTGAACACAAGCAGCGTCACCGTCTGTGACTTACCAGTGTGTGCAGGCGAGTGTGCGTGCGTGAGGATGCCGAGCGCCTGCCGCCACTGCGCCTGCATGACGCCGTACAGCTGCGCCGCCAGCTGGCTGCTGAACGACTCCTGCTTGCTCTGAACACAAGCAGCGTCACCGTCTGTGACTTACCAGTGTGTGCAGGCGAGTGTGCGTGCGTGAGGATGCCGAGCGCCTGCCGCCACTGCGCCTGCATGACGCCGTACAGCTGCGCCGCCAGCTGGCTGCTGAACGACTCCTGCTTGCTCTGAACACAAGCAGCGTCACCGTCTGTGACTTACCAGTGTGTGCGGGCGAGTGTGCGTGCGTGAGGATGCCGAGCGCCTGCCGCCACTGCGCCTGCATGACGCCGTACAGCTGCGCCGCCAGCTGGCTGCTGAACGACTCCTGCTTGCTCTGAACACAAGCAGCGTCACCGTCTGTGACTTACCAGTGTGTGCGGGCGAGTGTGCGTGCGTGAGGATGCCGAGCGCCTGCCGCCACTGCGCCTGCATGACGCCGTACAGCTGCGCCGCCAGCTGGCTGCTGAACGACTCCTGCTTGCTCTGAACACAAGCAGCGTCACCGTCTGTGACTTACCAGTGTGTGCGGGCGAGTGTGCGTGCGTGAGGATGCCGAGCGCCTGCCGCCACTGCGCCTGCATGACGCCGTACAGCTGCGCCGCCAGCTGGCTGCTGAACGACTCCTGCTTGCTCTGAACACAAGCAGCGTCACCGTCTGTGACTTACCAGTGTGTGCGGGCGAGTGTGCGTGCGTGAGGATGCCGAGCGCCTGCCGCCACTGCGCCTGCATGACGCCGTACAGCTGCGCCGCCAGCTGGCTGCTGAACGACTCCTGCTTGCTCTGAACACAAGCAGCGTCACCGTCTGTGACTTACCAGTGTGTGCAGGCGAGTGTGCGTGCGTGAGGATGCCGAGCGCCTGCCGCCACTGCGCCTGCATGACGCCGTACAGCTGCGCCGCCAGCTGGCTGCTGAACGACTCCTGCTTGCTCTGAACACAAGCAGCGTCACCGTCTGTGACTTACCAGTGTGTGCGGGCGAGTGTGCGTGCGTGAGGATGCCGAGCGCCTGCCGCCACTGCGCCTGCATGACGCCGTACAGCTGCGCCGCCAGCTGGCTGCTGAACGACTCCTGCTTGCTCTGAACACAAGCAGCGTCACCGTCTGTGACTTACCAGTGTGTGCAGGCGAGTGTGCGTGCGTGAGGATGCCGAGCGCCTGCCGCCACTGCGCCTGCATGACGCCGTACAGCTGCGCCGCCAGCTGGCTGCTGAACGACTCCTGCTTGCTCTGAACACAAGCAGCGTCACCGTCTGTGACTTACCAGTGTGTGCGGGCGAGTGTGCGTGCGTGAGGATGCCGAGCGCCTGCCGCCACTGCGCCTGCATGACGCCGTACAGCTGCGCCGCCAGCTGGCTGCTGAACGACTCCTGCTTGCTCTGAACACAAGCAGCGTCACCGTCTGTGACTTACCAGTGTGTGCGGGCGAGTGTGCGTGCGTGAGGATGCCGAGCGCCTGCCGCCACTGCGCCTGCATGACGCCGTACAGCTGCGCCGCCAGCTGGCTGCTGAACGACTCCTGCTTGCTCTGAACACAAGCAGCGTCACCGTCTGTGACTTACCAGTGTGTGCAGGCGAGTGTGCGTGCGTGAGGATGCCGAGCGCCTGCCGCCACTGCGCCTGCATGACGCCGTACAGCTGCGCCGCCAGCTGGCTGCTGAACGACTCCTGCTTGCTCTGAACACAAGCAGCGTCACCGTCTGTGACTTACCAGTGTGTGCAGACGAGTGTGCGTGCGTGAGGATGCCGAGCGCCTGCCGCCACTGCGCCTGCATGACGCCGTACAGCTGCGCCGCCAGCTGGCTGCTGAACGACTCCTGCTTGCTCTGAACACAAGCAGCGTCACCGTCTGTGACTTACCAGTGTGTGCAGGCGAGTGTGCGTGCGTGAGGATGCCGAGCGCCTGCCGCCACTGCGCCTGCATGACGCCGTACAGCTGCGCCGCCAGCTGGCTGCTGAACGACTCCTGCTTGCTCTGAACACAAGCAGCGTCACCGTCTGTGACTTACCAGTGTGTGCAGGCGAGTGTGCGTGCGTGAGGATGCCGAGCGCCTGCCGCCACTGCGCCTGCATGACGCCGTACAGCTGCGCCGCCAGCTGGCTGCTGAACGACTCCTGCTTGCTCTGAACACAAGCAGCGTCACCGTCTGTGACTTACCAGTGTGTGCAGGCGAGTGTGCGTGCGTGAGGATGCCGAGCGCCTGCCGCCACTGCGCCTGCATGACGCCGTACAGCTGCGCCGCCAGCTGGCTGCTGAACGACTCCTGCTTGCTCTGAACACAAGCAGCGTCACCGTCTGTGACTTACCAGTGTGTGCAGGCGAGTGTGCGTGCGTGAGGATGCCGAGCGCCTGCCGCCACTGCGCCTGCATGACGCCGTACAGCTGCGCCGCCAGCTGGCTGCTGAACGACTCCTGCTTGCTCTGAACACAAGCAGCGTCACCGTCTGTGACTTACCAGTGTGTGCAGGCGAGTGTGCGTGCGTGAGGATGCCGAGCGCCTGCCGCCACTGCGCCTGCATGACGCCGTGCAGCTGCGCCGCCAGCTGGCCGCGCCGCCGCCGAAACGACTCCAGCTTGCTCTGAGGACACCAGCGTTTATGGTTAAAAAACAAGGTAGCGCCATTTCTTGGCGAATAAACTATCTTCTCGAAAATTCCAAGGAGGCCGAATAAGAAAGTTATAGTCTCATTGAGTGAGGTCTGCACTGTTCCAAAAACATGTCCCGTGCTATATAAGGTGTTAAAAAATCTAACCGTACGCTGGCGCTGCGCCGGCGTCCGCGGCTCGCTTGGTGCATGCGTATCCCCCGCGTGGGGGCTCAGTCAACGAGACACAAAAATCGTTAGTCGATCAAAATCCATCGCGCGAGTAGGGTCTGTCGCTCTGTTTCATTTCGTAACTTTCATGCGCTTACATTATCAACAATGACTTCTACCTACACTAATCGGGAGTACTTAGACATGATAGTGTTATATTACATGAGTGCATTTAACATGATTAAAAGTGACAAGGACACATTAATAAGAGTGAAAACATCTTGATACATCGTGCAAACTTGTGCATTGAACAAATTTGCATGTTTGTAATTGACTTTTTGTACATAAGGTAAGACTTTTTGTAAATACTTGTGTTATTAATGTAAATAGGATCGGAAAATTGAAATATATATGGTACTACGAAATGTACCTGCGTATCGTTCATACCTACGTTAGCGCTCTGTGCGCGGCAAGGAGGTCGCTGACAACCTCAGTACCGAAACGCTAGCGCTCGTACGGTATGCAAATTCAATAATTTACGCGTAATGCAAATAATTGCATATCTTTGGAACGGTTGCTTTTTTTAAATTTTCATCGTAATTATTTTTCAAATATTAAACAACTCCTTAAATTTATTATAGTTATTTTTTTTACACCTTACATATTTATTAAAATTGTATGCACAAGTACAAAGGCGGACTTAATGCCTCAGTTATTTTCTACCAGTCGACCTTAGGGTGGTGCAGAGATAAACCAAGGCAGGTACAACTAAATGATAGGCTGAATAAAGAAAACATATATATAAGTAAAATAAACATATATATATATATATATAAGTGGCGGATGGGCCCGCCGTGAGACAGTTTCCAAAAACTACCGGAAAGCAATCCAGAGCGATTCAACAAAGAAATAGTGCGAATAAATAATTAAACCCAGAACCCCAGCTCGTAACTGAAGAAGTCAAACTATTGTCTTTATAATAAACCGGCCAAGTGCGAGTCGGACTCGCGCACGAAGGATTCCGTACCATTATCGCAAAAAACCGCAAAAATAATCACGTTTGTTGTATGGGAGCCCCACTTAATATTTATTTTATTCTGTTTTAAGTATTTGTTGTTATAGCGGCAACAGAAATACATCATCTGTGAAAATTTCAACTGCCTAGCTAACACGGTTCATGAGATACAGCCTGGTGACAGACGGACCGCGGAGTCTTAGTAATAAGGTCCCGTTTTTACCCTTTGGGTGCAGAACCCTAAAACATCCTCCTGCCTCATCTAGGGCTTACCTCGAGCAGACCAATCTTCTCACTAGCCTGAGCCAACTGCAACCTGCATAACTTGATTTCTTCTCTCTGTTTCTCTTCCAAAACATTTACTTCCAGTTTGTGTCTGAAAATTATATAATATCAAAAATCATCATCACCTTCTGTTGTTTAGATTATGTTGTAATGGTATCCGTCATGCCTGGGGTAAATATAATCTCAACTACTTATAGACGGGGTAGATGCCGAAGCCCCAAACGATGGTCGAATCAAATATCGATGCATTTGAAGATACCTTACAGCAGCGCCGGTAGAGTACTAGGCTGCTGATCGCAACAGATGGAGAAAGACCGCTGGCTAATAGAAATGGAGTCATGATTCTCAGCAGCGAGAAAGCGATTAGAAAGAAGATGGGCACTGGTTTGTCACAGTCCGTGTTGCTGCGAGAAACAGACTTACAAGCTATTTCAATTGTTTCCTTATCAAGCCTAGTGCTATTATAAATCCAAATACAATGTGTGAACGCGAAAGTTTATAAGTATAGATGGATAAATATTTGTTACTCTTTCAAGCAAAAACTGCTGAACGGATTTGGATGAAATTTGGTACACATAGTTTATAATCTGGATTAATACATAGAATACTTTTTATTCAGGTTTCTTTGGGATAATTTTCGATATTCACGTGGGCGAAGCCTCTGTCAGAATATAGTAAACAAAAAAAATATAAAAAAAATGTTTGACAATTTGTATGGCTTTAGGTCAACAAGATAAACTGTGAAAATTTGAAGACTGTAGCTCTAACCGTTTCCGGTACCAAACCCTAAAAACTAGTGCTGCGTTATAGTTGACTCTTTACAAGGCAGACGCGAGTGGAACACCCTAGAAGGACAAATACGGATCTTTTTGGTGCTGTTCTTCAGAAAGGCCATGAGCGCAAAACTCTTAACTGGCGTGCTTGTATGCACCTAAAAGAAATGTATGAACCTAAATGAAATGTATGAACCTAAATGAAGCAAATGGAGTATGTCAGGTCCTCCATCGCCATGGGCAAAATGCGTAACTTTATGTATGTACGATCTTGACGCTCTGTGGCTCTGCTACTCACTGGTCCTGTATCCTGGCAAGCTGCTTGTGGCAGGAGTCCAGCAGTGCGGCCTCGCGCCCCCTCGCGTCTTCCTGCATATCCCTCTCGGCCGCGTCCAGCTGTTGCTGGAATTCTTGCAATTTGCACAGCACAGCATCCTCCAGCTGCTTCTGGTAGTGACTCTTCAGCTCCGACTTCTGAAGCTCCAGGTGTTTCCGGAGGGTCTTGGTTTCGATCTCCAAGTTGTCCTAAATCAGGGATAGCATACCTTTATTAGTGATTGTGCAATTTTTTATTTTTAGTTTCTTTGTGGTAGTCCGGCAGAAGTGGGCATATCACATAGGCCGCAGAACTGATAGAAGATAGACATTTCTGACATTTTATAATTTATTTAATTTCTTTGGACCGTTTTAATTATTACTTTTTATGAGTTTTTGATTGTTTTAAATTTTAATTATACATGAATTTTATTTTGGCGTTCTATCAGTTTATAATTTTGATGTATGTATAACTATGGACTGTAATTATGTCTGAAATAAATAAATAAATAATAATAGGGCAGATCTTAGAGTGCCCAGAACTGGCCATAGGCGCGAAGACGGACAAAGAACCTGGTGAGCCGACGACCTGATCAAAAAAGGATGCAAGGCTTGGATGCAGGGGGCGCAGGACCGATATTGAGTGGAAAAGGGTTGAAGAAATATCCTCAGACATGAAATTACAGAACACTTTGAATTGGTGAAAGTGTAAAATGTGTATAACTTTTGAACGGGCTGGACCGATTTTATTCAAACATACCTATGACGAATCTCGGTAAAGTCACCAACAAAACATTAAAAATCGGTCCATCCGTTTGGGAGCTATGATTCCAGAGATAGACACAAATACACATGTTAAACTTAAAGGGCTCGTTCACACAGAATATCGGATTTCCAGGACTGTTTTAACGGATCCGTCGCTACTGGAGGTGATGTTCACACCATATTTACAGTACTGTTTTAACGGATCCGTCGCTACTGGAGGTGATGTTCACACCATATTTACAGTACTGTTTTAACGGATCCGTCGCTACTGGAGGTGATGTTCACACCATATTTACAGTACTGTTTTAACGGATCCGTCGCTACTGGAGGTGATGTTCACACCATATTTACAGTACTGTTTTAACGGATCCGTCGCTACTGGAGGTGATGTTCACACCATATTTACAGTACTGTTTTAACGGATCCGTCGCTACTGGAGGTGATGTTCACACCATATTTCCAGGACTGTTTTAACGGATCCGTCGCTACTGGAGGTGATGTTCACACCATATTTCCAGGACTGTTTTAACGGATCCGTCGCTACTGGAGGTGATGTTCACACCATATTTACAGTACTGTTTTAACGGATCCGTCGCTACTGGAGGTGATGTTCACACCATATTTACAGTACTGTTTTAACGGATCCGTCGCTACTGGAGGTGATGTTCACACCATATTTCCAGGACTGTTTTAACGGATCCGTCGCTACTGGAGGTGATGTTCACACCATATTTACAGTACTGTTTTAACGGTACCGTCGCTACTAGTGGTAATGGCACGCACCGCGTGGCTTTGATCCGATAAAACGGATTAGTATTTTTTTCATACAACTACATATATACGCCAGCGCCGAATAAAAATGTATACGGTAAAGCGGACCTGTAAAACGGGCCTTTGTGTGAACGAGCACTAACACTCTTCTGTTTCCTTCTTCTTTCTCCAACCCACATCCCAGTTGAGCTGGAATCGGGTCTGCTTGTACATCTGCGCCAGAGAGCTCTATTCTGGGTCGTCAGAGTGCTCAGGGGGACTAGACAAACATTTTTCCGCATACGCTACGGCACTGAACGTGAGCCGCGACACTGGAAATTCGCGAAAAGAAGGTCCTAAGCCATGTAATACTCAGTCAAAACATTTAGATCGCAGTGGCGCGTGACATTACGTATCTTTTCCGCAGGTAATGTCATTGCCATACACTTTGATGTTAGTGTCTGTCGTTAACGCTACAGAAATGTTTTTGTCTAGGCCAGCAGGTAGGGTGCGATGCGAGGTTTTATGACCGGATTCGCGCCATCCGCCAAAGTAGCAATAGAAAAAAAAAATATATAGAATAGCGTACCAGGAATCGCTGCGGTAAGGCTGAGCGAGCGGCTGCATCAGCCGCAAGTCTCACGCAAGCGCGTTGTCGAAGCAGTCTTTTTTATTTTTTTTAACGGGGCAAACCTTCAAAAGGCGCCTGAACTTTTAGGGAAAAAACCAGGGAATGTGGAAATTTTATCTCACTAAAACCACCCCGGTGATCACTATCAGCACCAGGAACCAAGTGACGGTGCTGGCAAGTGGTGACGGACCACTTAAAAGAACAACCCAGAACCCCTTCTGCGCAAGCGCGTTGTCGAAGCCATCCTGCCGCACTTCAAAGCCTGTCTGAAAAGAGGGGAGCGCATCTCTTACAGGTTCACTCAGGTACAGACCTGGCATGGTTGCTTCGCGCCTTTTGTAGAACTCAAGCTGTCAAAAAGAAATGGCTTACAGGTAGGGAACCTGGATCAGGAGGTCCTGATCCATCAAAGTTGAAAGACCTCTTTCTACGTGCTTGACCATCAGGTCAAGCACGTAGAAAGAGGTCTTTCAAATGCTTGACCATCCTCTTTCCGTCGGGAGTCAAAATTAGACTTACGCATTTGTTCATGAGCTCGGTGGCGTGGCTCTGCTGGTTGTTGAGCTGTCGCTGCAGCACATCACTCCTGGCCCGCTCCTCCTTCACCTTCTCTTTGAGCATATCCCTCTCGTCTGCTGCCAGAGACGCAGCACCCTCCAGCGACTGAACCTTGCCACTCAATTCACTTATCACACGCTTCGTCTCATCATGTTCGGCTTTTTCCTGAAATTTATTAATAGGTATTAAGTAAAGGTGCAAGGTAAGGTAAGCTTAAAGTCACCCAAAGGGCAATGGAGAATGCTATGCTTGGAGTTTCCTTGCGTGATCGCATTAGAAATGAGGATATCAGTAGGAGAACCAGGGTTACCAACATAGCCCGAAGAATGGCGAAACTTAAGTGGCAGTGGGCAGTGCACATTGCTCGCAGAACGGATGGCCGATGGGGCCTAAAAGTTCTGGAATGGCGACCGTGAACCGGAAGACGATGCCTTGGAAGGCCTCCCACTTGGGGGAACAGATGGATTGGTTAAGGTTGCGGGAATGCGCTGGATGCGAGACGCACAGGATCTGTCAATGTGGCGACGCCTTGGGGAGGCCTATGTCCAGCAGTGGACGTCTTTCGGCTGAAATGATGATGAAAGGTACAAGGCAGATGTGAGTGGAAACACCGGGACCGACGCCCTAGAAGGACTTACACGGATCATATTTTGTTCTTCAGAGAGGTCAGGTGCACAGTACTCGTGTGCGTGTATAACTAGATGTATAAACATAAATGAAGCAAAAGGAATGTGTATAGATCGTAGCAGATGGCGCTTTGTATTTTCTGCCTACACCTATGGGAAAAGGCTCGAGTTTGTGTATGCATGTATATAAATTGCAAATACCTTTTCCAAAGCATCTTCTAAATTTTTAACACAGTCGGTTGACTGCTTATTTAATCTCATGATCATTTCACAGTTTTCCTTCAATGACTCTATTTCTTTGTCTTTCTTTGTAACAATATCCTCTCTGTCCACTGTAGTCTTCTGCATTCTGTCTTCAAGTTCTTTTTTCTCAGCAGTCAGTTGCTTGCACTTCTCTTGGTAATCGTGTGCTAGGTCTAAAGTTTTGTACAGCTCTGCTTCAAAGTGACTCGTTTTCTGTGGATATTTAATAGAATATATTTATTTTACTACGTTTTTCAGGGATTTATTACAAACTACAACAGCACCAATCAAGGCCCTTTTTCATAATCTCAGGAAGAATCCCGAAAAGGTGCCGTCACCGTGAAACGGCACGCACGGCACACTCGCTCTGCAAGTCGCCAGTTGAACTTGTGTTTCACACGAAACTTGCAGTTTTGACAAGATATGGACCTCGACAGACGTATTCTCCTGTAATTGTAAGGACGACGAATGAAGAAAATATTGGGTGAATCCATACCTACACTAATCGCGAGTACTTACGAATTATTACGAAAAATTGAAACGTAATTTACGAACTGTACCTGTCGGCGACGAGTCCCTCTATCTACAAGCTAATTAGGTAGTAAGTACATAGGCCGTAACGGGATTCACGCAATACGTAGCATCTGAAAGTGTTAATTACTTCTAATTTGATTCCACTTAGAGTGTTCTAATTATGTTATTTCGTTTCTAACTAGCATCTAGTCATACTAAAATTCTAGTTCTAACGTTTAATGATTTATCTGCCTAGCCTTTTTCCCAATCATTTTTGGGGTCGGCTTCCAGTCTTACCGGATTCAGCTGAGTACCAGTGTTTTACATGGAGCGACTGCCTATCAGACCTCCACAACCCAGTAACTGGGTAACACGATACCCCTTGGCAAGACTGGTGTCAGATCTCAGGTTTTCTGACTACCCGTAACGACTGTCAAAGATCTTCAAATGACAGCCGGGACCAACGGCTTAACGTGCTTTCCGAGGCACGGAGGAAACTCGGTATCTTGAAATGGTCACCCATCCACGGACCGACCTCGTCAAGCGTTGCTTAACCTGGAAGACCGAACCGTGCGGCTGTTATTATTTAGCCACGAGCTCCTTCTAACGTTTAATGATTGATAAAGTTAATTCCCACTCTTAGCAAAATTTTTGCTAAGAGTTCCTAGACTTTTTGTTTATGGAGAGGTTTTAACAATTTTGTGTATCGATACTAGACATAGAACCATTTTATCCGTTTGAATAATGTAAATCGGTCCAAGCGTTTACGAGATATTCGCAAACCAGTGAAAGGGAAATGTACCGAACCGGAATTCTCAATGTTTTTGTTCTACGAACATTTTTACTTAGTTTCCTTGTTAACATGAAACAATAATAATGACACATTTTGAACAGTAACAGAAACATCAACTGCCTACTTGTCGAGCGGGTGCACACGGCACCGTGCCGCGCTATTGAACGGTGCCGGCACCGCGCCGTGGTGATGTGTCCGCGCCGTAAGGATCCACTATGCCCCTTAATCCACTGGTGGGTTATACGAATCAGTAAAAGTAGGAACATTTAACAAAAGTGACGAGTATGTACACACCTTCTGAGCATCATCAGCAACCATTCTAAAGTTCTCCACTTCTCTGACCATCTTGTCCAGTGCCCCGCGGTGCCTCTCCTCAGCCTTGTCTAGGTCGCCAGTGAGTCGTAACCAGGCTTCTCGAAGCTTGCCAATGGCTGCATCTTTTGCGCGGTCTACTTTGACAGCCACAGCTAATTTTTCTTGTTGTTCTAAAATCTTTCTTTGCAGTTGTTGTATCATGGATTCACAGTGCTGAAAAATACAGTGTCTTTAAAAAAAAGTATTTGTATGTAGAATAGAATAGAACGGATTATACTTTTATATACACCAAAAAACTATTCTCATCTCTTTTAGAAGAAACTTAATTCTAGGGGTACAATGCCCCACCCCCGGTGGGTTCCCGCATTGTCGAGGTGGGTGGGCTCATTAACTGTGGCTTGGTCACCCACGGTGAAGCGAAGAGGAACCCAAGGAGGGGCCGCTCGTCAGGGCTTTTGCCGATAAGCACGACGTAGCGGCCAACATGTAGGTTGCGTCGCTGCCTGGGCAACATCGCAACTGAGGCGGGCCGCGATGTCTTATGTGACCGCAAATACCCAAACGATATCGCGGCAGAGGGATGGAGGCCGCGATAGGATAGGAGAGGATACGATAGGAGAGGAGTGTCGGTATTGCGGTGCGCCGGAGTACCTATCTTCCGCGACCTGGACGGGGTCGCCACCGTCTGATGGCGGACGCGGTGGAGCCGCAGGGGAGGAGGAGTGCCGGTATAGCGTTGGCCGCTCTCCCTATTCCGTGCGGCCGAAAAATGGTAGGTGGCGGGGCCATTGACCTTGACCCGTCACAAGGGGACCAAGGGTGCCATACACGGGGTCGTCTGGCACCCCTGGTTCGGGGTGAGTGCTAACGCGTGCCCGTGTTCCCGCCATAAGCGGCACAGGAGGACACCGTGGTTGGAGTCCCACATAACTGAGCTATGTCCCCGTGGTAGAGCAATATGCATGAGCATTTCTCCACAACCAAAAAAAAACAAATAAAAATTGCAGAATGGAATGGGTAGAATTACTTTATAGACTTTTTGTTTGATAATTATGCTACTTAATATAATACATCGAGACACATGTAAATCTGAAAGTACCGTTGCAAACCAACAACGACATTGATGAGGCTGCTACAAACATCACAAACCTCATCCAGACAGCTGCATGGAAATGCACACCAACTCCTACCAGGCAAGAATATTTCAAAGGAGGTAAGGAGCAAGGTTTTGGAAAAAAGGAGGCTCAGGAGAGTGTGGCATACCAGTCATCATGCTTCTGATAGACGAGATTTTAACAAAGCGGCCGCGGACCTGAAGCTATATGAGAGACCTTACAAAACAAACTGGAAAATCTGGATGCTACAGCTAAAAACGAATATTCGCTTTGGAACACCGTAAAGCATAGCAAAAATGCACCACAAACTGCTCAGCATCCGTTAAAGCTAGGCAATAATGCATGGGCAAAAAAAGATGAGGAACGTGCTGAGGCCTTTGGATCTTTGTTGGCCGATGTTTTCACACCGAACTCCGGCGACACATCAAGCGATGAGGTGATCCAAAAGTATTTGGAGACAGATCTGCAACTTAGTTCGCCATTAAAACACTGCTCGCCTCGCAAGGTCTGGCAAATTATAAAAGGTCTCGAACTAAATAAAACTCCTGGATAATAAATAATAAAACTCCTTATAACTGCTGAAATCCTACGTCAACTGCCAAGAAGGGCCATCGTCTTCATAACACAGCTCTTTAACGGAATTATGAGAACCGGATATTTGCCGAGAATATGGAAAGTGTCGGAAATTATTATGATCCCAAAGCCAGGAAAACCACCGCGCCTTGTGTCGTCATACAGGGCAATAAGCCTGCTGCCTGTTATGTCTAAACTATTTGAGAAAGTCGCTTCATATAAGCTCAACGGCATACTTAAGTACGAACGTATAAGTACGTAAAGACGGCAATATTATCCCACAACATCAGTTTGGATTCAGAACAGGGCACTCGACTGTAGAGCAGGTGCATATAGTGGTGAACAAGATACGAGAGGGACTGGAACGAAAAGAGTACTGCTCGGCTGTATTCTTGGACGTGGAACAGGCGTTCGATAAGTTCTGGCACCAGGGCCTGTTGTTTAAGATAAAAAAAAACCAATTACCACATAACCTGTATGTACTATTAAAATCTTACTTAGAGGACAGATTCTTCCAGGTAAAGGTTAATGAGTCTTACTCAAAATTTTACGACATACAGGCTGGCGTGCCCCAGGGTTCTGTGTTGGGTCCGACCCTCTACCTTATATACACAGCAGACTTACCAACGTCAGAGGAAGTTCTCTCTGCCACCTTCGCTGATGATACGGCTGCTTTGTGCAATAACAAAGATCCTCAAATGGCCTCGCTCATAATACAGAATCACCGCGATAAAGTCTCTAAGTGGATGAGAGAATGGAAAATAAAAGCTAGCGCTAACAAGTCGACACATGTGAAATTTGCGCTGACTGCCCATCTGTTAAACTCGAAAATGACACACTTCCACACGGTACAACAGCCAAGAACCTTGGCATACATCTCGATAGGAAACAAACATGGAGACATCACATAGAGAAAAAACGGGACGAGCTAAATATCCTGCTCTGAAAACTAACCTGGCTCTTAGGAAGAAAATCAAATGGAAAACAAAGTACTCATCTACAAAGCAGTGTTGAAGCCTGTCTGGACCAACGGAGTCGAGCTGTGGGGCTCTGCAAGGCATTCAAATGTGGAAATCCTCCAGCGCTTTCAAAATAAAGCTCTCAGAATGATATTAAATGCTCCTTGGTTTATGAAGGCCTCAGAAATACATGAGCATCTACAAATCAAGACAGTTAAAGAGGAAGTATAACAAAGAATACAGGCATACAAACATCGAATAGCATTACATACCAACACCTTAGCCATAGCCCTAAGTAAATAACAATGAAAAGGCTCAAACGCCAACACATATGGGACTTTATTAAATAAAGTGAAACAATTTTGAGAGGCAGATTCTTCGATGGAACAATGCACCTCAGCAGTCAATATCCGCTCAGAAAATCTGCTAAAGGTTAAGAAACCGAAAAAAGCATTAGATCACCTCTCTCTTTAGTCTTTCTTCTTCCAGCTTCACGCTATCCATTCTTTCAGCTCGATCCCCCCTTTCCCCCCATAGTTCGCTCAAACTCAACAGATCTGTATCTATGGACTCCATGTATTTATTCTGCAAAGAGCCCTGCTTTCCACTGTCCTTATTGTCAGGGATATAAGGTCTCATTTGCGGCATTTTGAACTCTTCTTTCTTGGGTGACAGGTAGCTATCTGTCATGGAACCCTGAGTATTCCTACTGTAGCTCCGAGACTTGTACTGTTCTAGAACTTTTGACGCCCTGTCATATATCTTATTTGATGAAGGCCTAAATGTGTCCAAGTAGCTTGTTTGTGTTTTTTTAGGAGTAGATGTTGGTTGCACATCCTTTTCGGAGAAGTTCAGTTTTCTTATGCTTGGACTATGAGTGCCCTGTTTAGATGTTTCTTGAGATGCCATGGAAGTGCTTTCGAGATGGCTAACACCAGGTTCCTCATTGTGACTCTTGTAATTCAGCAACGGAAGAGGCTTTTCAGCTTTAGATGTTGCAGTATTATTTTTTACCAAATAAATGTATTTATCAAGAATATGGCTTGGCACAACTCGACCACTAGGAAGCTTAACTTCCTCTGTATTGCTTGTTGTGTCTAGTTTTTGTGTAATATAATCTCCTGTAGCCTTTATAACATTTTCTGAAGCAATTGCTGGCTCTGTATCCTTGTATTTTGTGTCCGGACTCTCATAGTTTTCAACTTTTGTAAGAAATTCATCTATTTCATGTAAAAGCAATTTGTCATTTTTTTTACTTGGTGTTGAAACTATACTGCTGATATCACCATCCATACTTTGAATATCATTTAGAACTTCAACAGGTTTAGGGTAAATAGATTCAAACTCATCTAATTTCAAAGGTGGGATGGTTCTCTCACGTGTGCTAGCAGAGTCTAAGCTAGTCAGAGATAAATCTCGGTTTCTTAGCTTCTTGGCGGTTTTCCTTTTACGCCTACGTGGAAATGTAAAACATTTGCGATCTACACTTCGACTATCAATGCTGTCGGTGGTATCCCAAGTTTTGGGCCTCCTCACCGTACCGAGACTAGACGCATCACTGGTTATTTCCAAACTGTCTAACCTCGACTCCAATGTATGAACTTGGTCTACCAATTTTCCGAGTACTTGCGCAGTGCAGGATAAAGGCTTATGTACAACAGTTCTAGAAGATTCCAGCAAAGAATCTTCTTCAGAGCCAGAACTTTGCACCAAAAAGAAATTAGGTGGTATCAGCAAGAGAACATCAGTGTCATCCGTGTCACTCATCACAACAAACAAAACGCTTTACTTTTATACAATCACGGGCCATTATATGACTGTCACAATAGATATTATTCAAAGTATTAAAACGATTTGGTTAAAGTTTAGAACGTGAAAAACACTGCTCACTCGGTCGACCGTTTTCGTTTGTTTATTGTTTGCATTAGCATGACAATGACAACTTGACAGTTGTCTGTTTTTTTTTTATTTAGCATCCTTGCTGCTGAAGCCTTTAAGTCAAATCATTAGTTATTGAGACAGTCACTTTAAATAATACTACTTTGTTGTGTAGCAAAAGTTATCGTTGGAGTATCCGACATCAAATATATCGTTCGTTGAGATCTACATTACCGAAATCGAGCCTGTTTCAATAGTTCCTCATATTGTCCGATTGCGTAGACATTTGTTCCACAAAAATACCGTGTAACGTGGCAACCCCAAGACGATAGAGTGAATGATACTGTTGGCCCCACTGATAGGCACATCCAATCGGATGATCGCGCCCACGGCAGAAAGGTTGACACTACTGACGTGGGCGACCAATCACGCGCAACAATTATTCCCGCGAACCGCGTTGAGCAAGCGTTTCTGGCGGTACCAGAAAAAACCACAGTCTAAGTCTGAGTCTACCCTCGAAACGTGCACGCGACGTGTTTCAGGCCGCGCTCGTAAAGCGCCGGCCATCTTAGACCTCTAATTGTAAACCCTTTGATTAATTAGTTCATGTTTATCTTGTTTTGTTCCCGTATGTGTAATTATTTTGTATTGGTGATTAAAATAGTGAAAATTCAGCAAGGACTTTTACTCAGAGGTCCGAACCCTATGCCCAACGGCTACATTTGGCGTCCCAACAGTAGGGGCCTCTGACGACACGTGCTTGCGGATTTTTTTTACGAAGCATAGCGCCGCAATTGGAGTCAGTACTCCAGGAGGAAGCCTTCGATTACATCTACCTACCTACAAGCGGGAGTTTTGGAACCTGAAGCGCTACGACTGGCGTTTCCGGTGAATGAAAATTTTCACCACGTGGTTCCAAAACCAGAAATAATAAATCCAAGAATCAGGGAGTAGAACTGGAAGAGGCAACAGAGATGTCCACATCGATCACCATGGACCAGGGTCAATTTGCAACCTTGATGCACTCACTACAGCAGAGTCAGGCAGAGATTTTCGCGAGGCTCATCCAGGATATGAGGACTTCGACACCAGCGCCTGAAGTGTCCATGACAACGCCCGCCGCGAACTTCTCAAAATGCACAGCTCGATTCAACGGATCGTCCGCTGATGTTGACGGGTTTATCGACGCAATAGAAGTGTACAAAAACTGCCTACAGATATCGGATGATAACGCTGTCAAAGGACTCTCTATGTTGCTAATAGACTCAGCAGCATTATGGTGGCAGGGGATAAAAACCACCACCACGTCATGGTCGGATGCTATTCAAAAACTTAAAAGTGCGTTCGGAGAGCATCGTCCGCCTTTTCGAATATATTTGGAGTTGTTTTCGTTGCGACAAAATGCAGACTCGACAGATTTATTTATAGCGAAGACGCGAGCGCTTTTATCGAGATTGCCACAAGAAGATCTACGTGAAAAAGTACAACTAGATATGATATACGGGCTTCTCGATCGTAGAATAAAAAAGCGGCTCGATCGTAACTCCATAACATCTTTCGACCAGCTACTGCACCGTGCCAGAGCGATCGAGGAATCGTTAGAAGACAGCACATGGGGCAAGACATCGACACTGACGCTACCGAGCGCCAGTCAACAATCTGCCGCGACCGGTGCTACTTCAACTTCGGCACCAAGTGATAAGAAGACCACTAGCAACAAAAGGCTATCGTGCAGTTACTGTAAGAAATGGGGACACGAAAAATCGCAGTGTAAAAAGTTAATAAACAGCAATAAAAGTGATTCCGGGAGAAGTGATGACAACGTAAACAAAAATAAACCTATTCAATGTTATGGGTGCGGTACCCCTAACGTTATAAAATCAAAGTGCGAAAAGTGTCAATCTAATTCTCAAAATGCTTTCTATTCGGTTACGACAACCAGTGATAACGTAAATTCAAAAGTGCGCGGTTCCCGCCATCGCGTTATCATGCAAAATGAATGTGCGTCGGACGAGCCGAGATCGACAGCCGCTAGCGTCCCGCCAGCGCCACCCGCGCCGGCCCCGCAGAGTACCTGCGACCGAGCCGTGAGCGCCGCCGCCGTTGCCGCTCGTTGCCTAGCGACCGTTCGCGAGCGTACGAATAACGTTCCGCGCGGTCGAAAGTCGCCGAGTCCGCCTCGCATCGTTCCTGCCGGTACCAAAGGTAACCCAGCGTATTGCAACGCTGGGAGTCACTTAAAACCTTACTATGATTGTGTTACTGAACTACAACATACTAACGAGCATTCTAATGTCATAAAAAATGTGTGTGCTAATAATAATTATATTAGAGACAATAAGTTTTCTATATGTTCAACTAAAACCAGTTCGCAACATGGACATGTAATTCAGTCAGATGATAACGATAATGTTGACATATCATGTTACATGAATAAGGATATAATTGTTCAGTGTTTAGATAATGTTCAGAGTGATTGTTTATGTTCACATATTCCTAATGGTAGTGCTCATAAATGTTTAGGTTTAAGCTCGGTAAATGTAAATAGAAATAACGAACTACAAAATTGTAAGAAACACCTCGCGTCCGCACAGGGTCGAACCAAGGGAGGCCCAATCAAGGGGGAGCCTAATAATAATAGACCTTTGATGCAAATAGGTATTTTGGGGAAAAATGGTACAGCGGTACTGGATACTGGGTCTAGAGGCTGTATTGCCGGTCACACACTTTTTCGTGTGTTGAAGGAAAAAGGCCATCCTTTACAACAGTGCACTAGAAACATCCGCCTGGCGGATGGCTGCACGCGCCTGATGGAGGTGCTCGTTGCAGAGGTACAGGTGACACTTCTTGATAAAATTGTGCCCACCGAGTTTATTATTTTTCCCGAAGCGCAAGATAATGAATCACTTTTAGGTATAGATTTTATTAACAGTGCCGGTCTCGTTATTAATTTCCAGCAGCGCCTGTGGCATTTTTCGGATAGTGTAGACCAAAAGTATAAATTGATTTCGGAAACTTTTTCACCACGTCATTCTTACGCCGCGATGAATGTTTTACGCGATGACGAAGGTGCAGGTTTAGAGGATCAGGAGCGTGAGGAGCTTGCCCAATTACTCACGGATTTTCAGGAGATTTTTAATACAATTGGGGAGCCGACTCCATATGGGGAACATCATATAGACACGGGGAATAATTCTCCGATAGCGACGCCTCCATATCGCCTGTCACCTGCAAAGAAGGAGATTATGCAGCAAGAGCTGACCAAGATGTTGGCTGAAGATATTATTGAAGATTGCGAATCTGCGTGGGCTGCTCCAGCCCTGTTAGTACCTAAACGTGACGGCAGTTATCGTTTCTGCGTCGACTATCGAAAGTTAAATTCAATCACGAAGTCGGACGCCTATCCAATGCCTCGCATTGATGAACTGCTGCAATCTACTACAAGTGGACGTTGTCACATGAGTCCAACAACGTACCTAATTGCATCTGATGGAAATCCTGGTGAGGTATTGGGCAAATTCCACGCTAATCAGCTCACCCCTTTTCGAGGTCGAATAGATGAGTGCGCTCAGCCACTGGAGCCTAAGAAAAAGAAAGGCCGACCTCGCTTACAACCCATTCCGAATGACAGTAATGTTAGGCTAGACCACGATCGAGGTCGTAATCGTGATCTAGAGGGGGAGTATGTAACGTGGCAACCCCAAGACGATAGAGTGAATGATACTGTTGGCCCCACTGATAGGCACATCCAATCGGATGATCGCGCCCACGGCAGAAAGGTTGACACTACTGACGTGGGCGACCAATCACGCGCAACAATTATTCCCGCGAACCGCGTTGAGCAAGCGTTTCTGGCGGTACCAGAAAAAACCACAGTCTAAGTCTGAGTCTACCCTCGAAACGTGCACGCGACGTGTTTCAGGCCGCGCTCGTAAAGCGCCGGCCATCTTAGACCTCTAATTGTAAACCCTTTGATTAATTAGTTCATGTTTATCTTGTTTTGTTCCCGTATGTGTAATTATTTTGTATTGGTGATTAAAATAGTGAAAATTCAGCAAGGACTTTTACTCAGAGGCCCGAACCCTATGCCCAACGGCTACAACCGCAATTTTACATCATAATATCCACTATTAATCAATTTGCGACTAATTAAAATTTAATATTTCACTTTTTGCACTCTCACTCTACCACAACATTTTTAGGGTTCCGTAGCCAAATGGCAAAAAACGGAACCCTTATGGATTCGTCATGTCTGTCTGTCCGTCCATATGTCACAGCCACTTTTTTCCGAAACTATAAGAACTATGATGTTGAAACTTGGTAATTAGATGTATTCTGTGAACCGCATTAAGATTTTCACACAAAAAGAGAAAAAAAACAAAAAATATTGGGGGTTCTCCATATTTTGATTTTTTTTTTCATCGAACCCATCGTGGGGGTATATATGGATAGGTCTTCAAAAATTATATTGAGGTTAATAATATATTTTTTTTCTAAACTGAATAGTTTGCGCGAGAGACACTTCCAAAGTGGTAAAATGTCTCCCCCCCCCCCCGTATCAAAAAAAAGAGAATGATAAAACTAAAAAAAATATATGATGTATGTATGAAATATGTATGTATTACCATGTAAACTTTCACCGAAAATTGGTTTGAACGAGATCTAGTAAGTAGTTTTTTTTTAATACGTCATATATCGTAAACCGCAATTTACCAAGTACGGAACCCTTCGTGCGCGAGTCCGACTCGCACTTGGCCGGTTCTTTTTTTCATGAATATCTATTCTAACACCTATTTCACGGGAGGGGGAGGAGGGGGGAAGCAGAAACCTGCTTCAACGATCAGGGCGATGGGCGGATCTAGGATTTATTACTGAAGCTTTTGCCCCACCAACACCTTGTTGGGGGACTTGTAGCAAATCTACTGTACTGCTGGTATTTGGTGTCTTGACGGTATAAGTAGGTAACTGAGGTCTGAGGCTCCTTATTTTATTTGACCCATCTGGGAGGCACACGAAAAACGTCGTAGATACACTGTCTTGGCCTTGTGTCATAAACGGCCTCACTTTTGGTACGGGCGTCCGTTTCGCCTCGGTTGATATGACAAAGTTTGCCGACTTGCATCAAACTATATTCTGTTACAAATGGTAATCTCAAGAAGGAAAAATAGTATAAAGAGGTTTTTTGTAAATAAAGCGATATTAACGTTTTCGCCGACACGGACTTCAATAGAAGTTTTGGCTTTTCATGCCGCACAGTGGATCGAAAAACGGCTCTAGAAGCCATAGGAACTTAAATTTAAAAGTGTCGGTTTTTTTGCTTGAAATGGGTTCTAATAACCAATATCATGCTTATAATTATATTTCATAGGACGCAATCTGGTAGGCAAAACGGCAAATTTTATTTTTTTTGCTTAAAAAATGTATGGACCTGATATAAAAAATGCATAAATCTCCGGAACCGCAAGAATAAGTCTTATAGAGCCGTTTTTCGATCCACAATGTGCCGCCAGCGACACGATTTCATTACAATCTTTTCTTTTTTACTATTTTTTAAAAATAAATTTACTGTATTTAAATGCTTTGTTTCATTTTAGGTATTATTTAACTAGCTGACTCCCGTGGCTTCGCTCCTGTCAACTAGCTTCCTACCCACCTACCTAGTTAAACTATTTATTTGAATAGGAATTAATACTACAATACAAATGTTACCAACTTTTGTTTCTACCGGCGATATAATTAAGTTTTAGAATACAAAAGCCGTACACGTATGTGACATACCTATGATAGTTAGATAAATTCTCTCACAGACTTTTTGGTAGGTGTATGAGTACTTTAATCGTTTAGTACATGCTTAAAGTTTACGTGCACGTTTTAGTGCACGCCAAATAATGAATTTTATAGGCACAATTTTGCTACTTCTGGTTACATTATTGCAATTTTCATAAAGAACTTCATTACAAAAAATATATATATGGATGCCTTAGTTCTAAAAGTCACTAAGTCCATTTTTATCGATATTGAGTTTACCAGTTAAAAAAATATCTTTTTTTATCTATGAGATGGTTTAATCCTTTTTTCAATTGAATGTCGATAACTTGGTTTTTTTGAAATGATAAAATCACTAAATCCTCTGAACTGAATTCAAAAAGTCACTTAATCCAAATTCAAAGCAACAAATACCTAAATCCACTGAAATTTTATTTGAAAGTCACTAAAGCCATGAATTTTTAAACTATGTCCTGGAGCCTAATTGCGTAAGTGAATTCGGCAAGGCAAAGAGTTTGAGCCCATTGAAAGAGTATGACATGTAGTTTTTAAATAATTAGGTATTGCCAAATATTATCTACTATATACTCTTTCCAAAAGAGTAGTTATCTTCACCAATGAAAGCGTCAAATAATTTTTGGCAAAGAGTATTTGTCATAACTCTTTCATATGTTCAAACCCTTTGCTTTGCCGAATTCCCTTATGCAATTAGACTGCTGCCATGCACATGCCACAAGCGGTCGTTTATTTTCACTGTATAGAATTTAGGAACAATATTAGTTTGCGGAAACTGTTTAAATTTTAAAATTGTAGAAGGTGTTAAATTTGAGAGTGATTGAGGATAAACTGGAACAGTAAGATGCTGACGATGATTGTGATTCCTCTGGTAATTAAAGGACGCCTGAAAATAAAAATAAAAAACATGCAAAACCTATACGTGTATAACGACCTCCGTCCAGCGTTCATAATATCTGTAATAATTTAGAACTACCAGCAAAAAATTACGAATCTGGACACATTCTACAAGATTTTTAGGGTTCCGAAGTCAACAAGGAACCCTTATATTTTCGCTCTGTCCGTCTGTCCGTCCGCAGCTTAGCTCAGAGAATCTAAGTACTAGAAAGCTATAATTTGGCATGTATATACATATTAATAATTCCGACAAAGTGGTAACATAAAATCATGAAAAATAATTTTTTTTCGGGTACCTCCCATAGAGGTAAAGTGGAGATGTATTTTTTTTTTCTCATCTATCCCATGGTGTGGGGTATCGTTGGATAGGCCATTTAAAAATATTATGGGTTTGTTAAAACCATTTTTCGATTCAGATATTCGTTTGCGTAAAATTAAGATTTAAGTTGCAAATTTATGTTAGAGTCAAGTGTCCCCCCCCCCCCTGCCAGCGAAATGGTTACTCTTGGCTATGTGAAAAAATTCACGGCAGTAGTAAATATAACGAAATTAAAAGGAAAATTATCACGGATAACAAGGCTTTACAAGTTTACGAGTAATAGTCGACCAACTTATAAAATGTACTTGGTACAGTAAAAATTTTGTACAAATGCCATTGAAAAATTACTTAAATAAAGTTGATAGCTGTGTAAAACAAAGTAAATATAATGCTTACAAACCATGTAAAAATATACAAAAATGAAATCATAACAGGCTTTACAAGTTTTCGAGTAATAGTCGACCAACTTATAAAATGTACTTGGCACAGTAAAATTTTTGTACAAATGCCATTGAAAAATTACTTAAATAACATTGTTAGCTGTGTAAAACAGATAGTAAATATATGCTTATGAACTATGTAAAAATATACAAAAATAAAATCATAACATCCTTAATAATAATGATTTCTAAATTAATAATGTTTAAGCTCGAATAACGCATTGGATTGGCCGGAGTCGTTGGCAGTACCAGAACGTAGTCCATACGGCACATGCGCGCGGTGGAGTCTATTTTGTGTTAGTGCAGAAGTATTTTCGACGTTTTGTAATTAAAACGTAAAAGTAAAGTCAAATTAGATTCGATTTCCAAGCAAATTACTTATTTTCTTTTGTCGATATCCTTCTATAAAGTCAATATTCGACCCGACTTCATCACTAATTGAGTAGCGTAAAACTATGCATAATAAAATAGTGAATACCGCAGATTAGAGGATTCACCTCTAATCTGCGGTATTAGAGGAGATTAGAGGTGAATACATATGATTGTTTTCTAATTCCGAAAGAGAAATAAACAAGGAGCGTGCACGCAAGGATCCAGGAACGAACTATACCATTCCCAGTGGCTCTAACGTGCGCTCGTATCGGCTCCTTTCGCAATTCGCACCCGCGGTTGTACTAAGATAGATAATATTTTTCTAACTTCAGTTGTGAAGTTGGATTTTATAACTCCTTCTTCAGTTACCAGTTAGTCCTTATTTAGTTTAAGTAAAGAGTGAATAGATTACATCTAGGCAAGCGTGCTTTACCGTAGACCACATCATCGCTTACCATCAGGCGAGATAGTGGTCAAACGCGAGAATATAGATTTAAAAAAACATCATTCTATGTGGGCCTGTTTTTAGACTTTTTGAGCCGCTGAAACCGTTCTAATGTTCATGTAACAACAATAAAACCCTCTTTTTAGTCCGCATTATTTTGCAACTTCGGAACCCTATTACTGCGCGTGGCCCAACACGCACTTGACCGGTTTTTATTTTTTTATTAGTTCATAGATTGTGGCATTTGTTGATTTTGACAAATCAATTATATAATGATAATGATCTATCAGAAAAATTGGCATGTTGGCATGGGTGGCAAGATCACCGCAGATCTCAGCGACTGTTATCAAGGGTACCATTAAAACCAGAAAAACTGCAGGATATCAAGAAAATGCTTGAGTATGTTTCTGTTCAAAAGCGATTTTTTTATGATAATATACTGTTAGCAGCTACTTTTTCAGGAAGAGAGCAGGATAATGAAAATAACGACACATATGAAGATATTTATGAATTAGTAGATAATATAATAAAAGTACTTTGTTAATTATGATTAAACGTGGTTTTATACTATTTAGAAGATTAAAAGTAGTATTTAATATTGTATTAAAATAAAAAAAGATAACAGTTTTGTTATTGTTTGATCTCTATTGAGGTGATTAGTTAAGATAATATGTCACTAGCTCCAAAGAATTTTCATAAGCAGTCCCTAACTCCACTGATTTTGCGATAAGTCCTGTAAGTTAAATATTTAAAACTCACCATTATTATAATAATATATATTTTTAAGAACGTTATATTAAAGCCTACCCAATAAAGTATTATTTGTTTTTTTTTTCAATTTTTTTTTGTACACCCATCTTTTTAAAACTTTTTTTTTGCACTTTGGTTGATCATTATCTCAAAACAAAGAAAATGGATTTAGTGACTTTTAGAACTAAGGCATCCATATAGCATTGGTTACTTTCAAAAATGTAGATTTCCATAGGTGAAAGAATTACCCTGTTTTTTTTATTTTTCTACACAAAAGAAGCCCTTTGCGAAAAATTGGCAAAAACAAAAATCTCTGAACATTTTTAATGTCCCCAGAACGCCAAGGACTTTATATATAGTCGGCCAGTGATGTGACGCGAAAGTTATCAATGTTTGATTTCGCCCTTTGAAATATTTATAAATATGTACTAAGTACCTACTATCGAAAACAATTTGAGGTCAGTAAAATAATGAACATATTAACTACTTTATAACAATGGGAAAATAGACGAATTTCGACATGCAGTACCGATCCGGAATTAAATAGTTGTTAGCAATACTTGTCGATAATTATATTCCCAACTCTACAAAACAGTTGGTTGTATAAAAGTCGTGTTGGTTGTGACTGTGACCGTGACGTCTTAAGCCTACGGCTGTCAAGATCACATTGGTTTGGCATCAAATATTACTAATAAATTGATTGGCATAGTGCATCATTAATCGGGTGAGCGCGCACGCATCCTTCTTTCCCTTTGCTTGTAAAAATTATAAAACAAAAATGCCCGGCCTAAACGCTACCGTTACATGAGTAAAAAAGAAAAGAACAGAGACAAAGCTTTAAAAACAGGTAGGTTATAGGTACAGAAATTAAATGCATTCGGTGGTGACAAGGTTAAATATTTCCCCACACTGAATTTTCTCCTGTATTGTGGGTGAATTTACAAACATAAAATAGTTTTTATGTTTGTAAATTTTCCTCTGTAGGCCATACAATTATATTTTTCATGTGGGAATCGAACCCGCGACACGCAGCCGATCGCTCAACCACTGCGCCAACCGTCGTCACTTTCGAAAGGGCTCAGTACTTTTTACCCGACTGCCGAAGGAGGGTAATGTGTTTATCAGTCTATGTATGTATGTTTGTTCCTATGTGGCGTTCTATTAGAGACCAAACGCGTTGGCCGATTTTGATGATTCATACGTCAATCGATTTGTCTTAACCCTGCGAGTGACAGTGACACTGACTGCATTAAAATTGGAAAATAGAAAAATGGCGGATTTTGGGCACCATAATGTGGAGGAGAATTTTTTTTTTCTTCCTTACCCATCGTGTGGGGTATAAAAATGAAGGGTTTTAAAAGGCAATTTCAAAAATGTACAACACTTATATGTTTAAATGTACCTAAATATCAAAAAAAAAATAATAATAATATAATTTGGGAAAAAGGATAGGCAGATGATGATGACCTAAATATTAAAAAAAAAACTAAAAAATTATAAATAAAAATAAAAAAAAAACAAAAGATTCAAAAATGTTTTTTGTGCAATAAAGAATAAGAATAAAACCCGACTCCTTAAAAAGCGAACTAAAAAGACGTAAACAAGAAGAAAATCATGATGAGCAATCGGAGTAGAGGATACATCGTTTTGGTCAGCCAGCTCACGAATACATATCCTCCGACTGCACAGCATTATTTTCTTTATGTTTACGTCTTTTTAGTTCGCTTTTTAAGCAGTCAGGTTTTAAGCTAATGTTTTCGCGATTTTGTTATTCAAGCAAACGAGATTCAAGCGCTTTTATGTAACCAGTATAAACACATTTACCTACGATTCTAGATGCTTACAATGACCTTTTATACCTTCAAAACACATTAGCAATAATTTTCAGAAAATTATCCCAACTAGAGTCTGGGTTACTGGAGATGATACTTTTCTATTTTCCTATATCCAAAAGCTTTGGGTATAGGAAGGATAAGTGTTTGGGAAGTTACTGCTTGGCAGATGATGATAAATAATACTTCCTTTATGTTTTAGCTTATATTTAAATTATTTCTATATGGAATACATTTATTAAGGGTGAGGCCAAACAAACGTAATTTTGTGAGTTACGAGTCGGGTAAAATGAATCGCGGCATTTACGTTCAACTGAAATTTGGCTAAGCTGCCAGACGGTCGTAAGTAATTTCAATTGCTATCCAAAATTTGTATGGGGCGCTGACGCTTGCATCGCTCCCCTCCCTCACCTCGAGCACATTTCGGTTGAAATAAAGTGTTAGTCAACAGACAACTCGTTTTGCGTCGCCGTGTGCCATATACAGGACTTTAGTATGAAACCAAATGCAGCATAAATTCCGCGACGCATTTTACGTGACTCACAACTTACAAAATTACTTTCGTTTGGCCTCAACTTAAAGCGTAAAATGACAATATATTTTATACATGGTAATAGTAATCTCTTATGTAGCTAATTTTATTTTATAATTAAATAACAAATCAGGAAACAATTTATCAAGATGCTCTGACATGGATGGGTGTTTGTTTGATAAATGCATCTAGTTTGTTTTTAAATAATTCACTAGTAATGGGCTCTCCAATGCCACACATGGGATTCCTTACAGCATACTTCACATAGATTTCCCCGTAAATCTTCTTCAATAATTCTCTGACTCCCTGAGCTTGGTTGTCCGTATTCATAACAAAATTTAAACCTGATGGAGTTTCAAGACAATGGAGAGTGTACTTAGAAGTTTTGTAATTCATAAAACCATCTTTTGGGTCCAGTGGAGATATTTTGGCCACAAATGATTTAATTGAGAATAACATCCCGTACATTAGTTTCCCCTCCTGAAAAGAACAAAAATAAATATTAGATTTATTTATAACTAGCTGTCGCTCCCGTTAACTGCCTATCCTACCCCACTTACCTACCTGCCTATCCTACCCCACTTACCTACCTGCCTACCTACCAAATTTATCTGGTGTCATTCAGGGTCTGTTGCTTATTGTTTAACACCCCGGGTATTTTATTTGGAAATATTTTCGATGATCAGAAATTAATATTCTACAGATTTAATATATGTATTTACACATTAATACATACAGTACTCCCCAATTTTCTTGGCCGGGCTGAATGAATATAGGCTTTCAGATGCTCAATGCACGGGACACTGCTGTTTTAGAATGACATTTACTATTATTACTGCATAGCCATTGTAGCCAACTTCAGGGCGGCTAAGAAAATTTGGGGACTAATATACTATTGTCATTAGTCAGAAAGTAATCTGCACATCATTCTACATTTCAACAACTATGTGCAAAAGTTTGTTATAAGAATCAAATTTGCTGACCTAATCTTTCTGTGATCACCTACAAAGCTATTGTTATTGCACTTTTCATGTACAGCACAGTCAAGGTACTGTGGATAATTGTTTTTGTATTAGTTAGCTGAAAACCAGACACAGACACTGCAAAAAGTATGGAAGATGATACTTGTCAGCATCGCTTCGGTTATACTATCATCTAATTCTAAAGAAAAACATCCACCCACCTCCTCTCTCGACATTCCCGATTGTTTTGACCTGTTCCATTCGCCGTAATACAGTAACGTGCCATATCGGTCGAAAATATATAAATTGTAGATCGTCATAGCTAATTTAAGGTGCTTACGACTTGTGTGAAAGTTAATCACTCAAGGTAAAATTTTTCTGTGTTGTATTATTTTGAATAATTTATTGAAAATAAATAGAAATTATAAGAAATATAATTGAGGACTGCACATAATTTTTTAATTTAAGACTGTCTAACTCCGAAGCTCCGAAGTGTCGACTGACACTGACAGTGACATTGATATTGACAACTGTGACAAGTAGTTTTATTTTCTCTGTGGTGACAACTGAAGAGCACGGACATATAACCATTGAGATAAATATGTCTATGCAAGACATTGGTCGGATTAGGTAAAAACGATGCCTAATCCACCTAATCCATTTACCTAATCCGAATATTTATTCAATATAGCCGCTGGCCTGTTACCGATATTATGTATCGTATGGAACGGTGGATTAGGTTTTTCGTTTTTATGAGGAAACGGTATCTACTTAAAGTCAACGTGAATAGTTTTGTTTTTAACGTCTAATAAAGTGATAAAAATTAACCTTCATACATAAAGAATGCGGCTGCACAATGTGTTAATGATAGGTGAACGTTACCCCAACAGGAAAGTGACTCCTAGAGTCTTAGATAAAGTACCTATAGATTAAGCATTGGCGTGGCCGCACATGAGACAGCAATAGTTAGTTCTGGTGTTACAACAAGAACAAGAACACTACAACCCACCATCGCACTGACACTTATTATCTATAAATAACCCAAATTTCTTGTCTCAATTAACACATAATACCACGAAATCATAGAAAATCAAACAAAACCGAGTTTGTTTGTCAAACCTGCCATTGTATTAGAGTTTGACAAACAACAGAAACCGGCCACGGTGACAAAGACAAAAAATAATCTTTTGTCGTTATCATTTACATGGAGCTGCCAATTAGCCATCTCGCTCTATCAATCAAGGTCATTTTATGGCTTAATCTATAGGTACTTTATCTAAGCCTAGACTGATATGAGTGAAACGTATATACTTAACATAGCGTAACGTACTTAGTGCGTAATCTGCTATGAATGTGCGCCACATAAAAAATAAGTGCGTTTCGTAGTTTTTGAAAAAAAACGGAAAAAACGATTCCTGCTAGGGTAACGTTGTTCCAGCAGGAAAAATTTAAACGAATGATCGGAATGAGAAATATTGTGCATGGGCAGAGAGCTTATAGTTGTGCAATAATGTGCGTGCAAAAAATGTGTACAAAAAATCTTGGTTATTTTTTAATTCGACGTCTTTCTCCTGATGTTTTTCTTGATATTTAGACATCATGCGAAACGACATCTCCTGTAATCCACTTTGAACTGTTTTATTCATTTTTCACTTAAATAAATGCTATTATCAAGACCACAACAAACCACCAAAAATTGATGTTGACGTTAGTATAGCATTGCCATATAAAAAGTTTGCAAATAATTCGAGTGTCTACTTTCATTTGCCAGACTCTACCAACAAACGTTTGAACGCGACTGTACGGACAACAGCTTAGGTTTAATACGTCCAATTAAGAAGTTCATCGATATGTATGAATCCGTCGCTTTTTCGTAGTCATTCGAATTTGGTCGGATAAACAGCCTTTGTTTACATGTTTAGCTTTTTCATTAAATCTACTAAATAAGAAACATTCCAAGCTGAATATTTTCACTATATATTTTTGACTAAACGCACATACTTGTGGTTTACACCTACCTATCTTGGGTTGAGTCAGTTTCTTGTATTTTGCCGTCAAAGTTATGACAACCTCGTTTTGACTTTTAGCAATATTATTCGATAACGCAAGCATGTATGCTTTTGAAACTTTTTATGGTTATTACAAGCGTCAAGATGGACTGAATACAGTTTTCAGCGAGCTTATACGTTTTCTCATTTAGGCGCTGCGAACTTTTGTCGGGTTTTCTAAAAAGCGCATTTACTTGAAAATTATAAATATTTCCTTAAATCTAATTCCGGCACAAATACGCACATATCAAGAGCTACTTGTGTATGGTTACAGTGGTAACCATACACAAGTAGCTCTTGATGATGATGGCGGTACAATGGTTTTAGAGATACACGATTCTTCAAAACGTTACTCCAGCAGGAAATGCAATATCTCAAAAATCTGATGACGCACCAATTATATTTTCGGCGCACATTTTTACACAACTATAAGCTCTCTGCCCATGCACAATATTTCTCATTCCGATCATTCGTTTAGAATTTTCCTGGTGGAACATTGTTACCCTAGCAGGAATAGTTTGTTCCGTTTTTTTCAAAAACTACGACACGCACTTATTTTTTATGTGGCGCACATTCATAGCAGATTACGCACTAAATATACGTTCCACTCATATCACTCTAGGAGTCATTTTCCTGTTGGGGTAACGCTCACTAATGATGGTGATGGTGCAGCGAGTGCCAAAAGTTAGGTCAAGGTTCACTGTAGAAATATTTTTTTAAAACAACTCGAAATGACATATATTTTTGTCATTTTTACCGAAAATAGGCTTAAAATTAAAACTGGTGTACTATGTATAGCATTATTAAATAAAACATGCATTTCATCCATATTATTTTCAACAAAAGACATGATAGTTTTGTTATTTTTCTTCGAGAGTATCATCTTAAAATAATGCCTCCTAACGACGACGTATATTCGACAATATACGTTACGACATTCATCGCTAGAGCACTAACTAGTCCAGTGGTATTCTACATAGATGGCGCTGGCAGCAGTGCTAATTAAACTTGAAACTTAACCCCCCCACATTTTATACGGAATATAATATCTTCTGTGTACTGTGTAGTCTGACTGTATAGGAATATTTTGTGCCATACCTACCTACCTACCTCGACGCTTTGAATTTGGTACGGACTCGCGTCGAAAAATATCTAATCCACATAACTAATCCAATATTTATGCCTCACGTCTACATACAACTCACACCTTTCTCCCATGGGGGTATGCAGAAATAACATAACGCCACCTACTACGATCCTTACATACAGAAGCGTGATTGATTTGGTTGTAATAGATTGCCGATTTTACTAATACACTTACAATAGTATTATCACGGAATTCTAACTAATAGTAAATACGACACCATAGACAATGAAAGCGACAGTTACAGAACGAACGACAGCGAACCAGAAACTGTCTTTGTCTTTTACTGTCTGAAAAAAACGAGAACCATGGTGCAAGAATTGTGAATTTGTGATAAATTCTTTACAAGCCTCGAATTCTACGGCAATTGTGTATTCAACTGTAAATAACAAACTTAACATCTAACTAGTGCGTACAAAACTGTTCTCGTACAGTCTTTTTGACTTAGTTTCTTAAATTTTGAGGTTATCTTTCTTACCTAATACCTTCATTTCAGGAGCCGTAAAATCAATAAACATTAGACATGGATGAATACACAAGAGAACCATGCCCTTGGCGTATCCTTGACGATTCTGGTGGTGCTTTTATCATGGGAGCTATCGGTGGTGGCATATTTCATTCGATAAAAGGTTTTAGGAATGCGCCTGTGGGATTGAGTAGAAAAATGGTATGTTCTTCATTAAAACGTGGAGTAGTTTTATAAAACACCGTTTTGTTTTATATTTGTTTTAATATAGATTTATATTTTAGCTGGGAAGTTTAGCAGCAATGAAAGAGCGCTCTCCTATTGTGGGTGGCAATTTTGCAGTTTGGGGTGGCATGTTCTCAACCATCGACTGCTCTTTAGTATACTTGAGGCAGAAGGAGGACCCTTGGAATTCGATCATGAGCGGGGCACTCACTGGTGGGATTCTTGCAGCAAGAAATGGTAATTGTTATCCAAGTATTGAAAACTAGATATGATTTTAACAACATTGTAAACTATAAATTAACAAGTAATGAAAATCTCCAACATTGTTAAATGTAAACAAAGCCCCATAAAACTGGATCAAAACAAATTAAATATGTTTGTTTGGATGCTAAGGTATAGTGTCCATAGGTATAATAAGAAGTTAGAATGCTTTGTTACACTATATAATATTAACTATTTGAATTATTCATCTTTCAAATCAATCAAACAGAATAAGTTTTCATCGCATTATCTGAAACTGAAATATTTTATCTAGGATAGGATAGGCATACAATCTGAAACTCTGTGGACAACAAGTTACCTTCATAATGGTTTCTATAATCTCTACTCTTTCTACTTCCAGGTGTACCTGCGATGGCCGGCAGTGCTCTAGTTGGCGGCATTCTCTTGGCATTAATAGAAGGCATTGGTATCATGTTCTCCCGGATCACAGCAGAACAATTCAAACCACAACAGCCAATATTCGAAGACCCTACAGTTTTAGGTAACCAAGGACAAGCACAGAGTCAAACTTTCCAATAGTTTAGGTGTTAAGAGTATGTTGTACATGTACAGCCTTACTTGGTCCTACAAAGTTACCTGGACCCTCATATAATCCTTTTATATATTATTAAATAAAATTTTCTTAGTCGGAATTGTAATATGGTGAATACTACTCTACTCAATCTCTTTCTTGCACAACTACTTTAAATTATAAGTGACTGGAATAGTTAAAATATCATTTGTGAGGACTGGCTGTACAAACTAAATTTAAAACAAATCTCTAGCCAGCATGGCACTTTGTCATTAACCGGACTTAGAATCACTTTTTAGTTTTACGAGTGAATTATTTGCATCTGTGATATTTGCAGTCCTGTACTGATTGTTTATAATTTCACTCGAAATGGTTTTGTTTTATATCCATTCGTTATTAGGTTTCAATAATAACATTGATTTGTTTCTGCGAAGCACAATGCATCATTAATTTATCATTATTCATTTTGGGTATTTCACAGAATATTACCTATTTATGTCACCCTTACTTAATTATTTGTTCCCATAAAGTTCAGGGGTCTGCAGTAACTGTTTATTAGTAGCTAATTGTGAAGACTATTTGCTCCATCTTCAATTAAGCTGTTAAAAATTGTTATTGCCATGTTTGTAGGTAATGTTCTGAGAAATTTGTTCGGGACATAGAATTTATTAAAAAAATAAAGACTTTTTATTATAAATATTGCTTTTTATTTAGTTCTTCATGCAATGTTATCCTAACTACATTAAAATGTTAAATTATTTACATGTTAGCCATTACTTATTACATTATTATCATTATATTAATTTTGGGGCATAAAATCATGATACTTATAATAAGTTGGGGCAAGTAGTTACTTGTATTAGTTTAAAATTGTTATTGTTTTATAATAAATAGCTTTTTTGTGATTCACTTTTAAACAGTCTCATTCTTAAATAGTGAAAAGTGTAGTGTCACATTTCTTCTAATTTTTGGTACTAAGACATGCAGTGTTTTCATTCACCGTTGAGAGTAGTAGTGCAGTGGTGATGAAATAATATACACAAATTTACTGTGTGGTTGTTTGTGGCATACTTCACAACGGGAAACTCATGATGTAAGAGAGTAAAATGGTATTTAGTCCTCTATCTCAAAATAATATATAGTTCCAAATTTGTTACTTTTTTTTAAGCTAATGTTAGATTATATCTTGAAAAAAAAAACCCAAAGAATATTACATTGACTTGGTAAGAATCAAGATTTGGCAGCCTCAACCTATCTCCATACCACATACATATTATTATCTGCTATACCTAATGTTGAGACACATTTTACAATACATAGAAACATTATCACAATGAAAGGACTTGTATACATTTCACACTGATACACATTTCTGTTCATGAAAAAAAAAAAACAATTTATAACATAAACAATAGACAGGTAGGTAGAACTTGCTTGGATGTGGAGTTGTGGACACCAACCCGTTATACATAACAATTACATAAGGTAGGTTCCTGAAGAACTGCGAATACAAAAGAGTTGGGAGTCCTTCATTTTCAGTCAATAAAGTACACTGAAGACATACGGTAGTATCTCTAAGTAGTCTGTGTTGAAGACTGAATAATACACAACCATATCATGACATTACAAAATATGTTTGGCTTTGACATTAAATAGCATACAAAAATAGTTTACATTACTAGTATTAAATTGGGGCAAATAGTAAGTTAAATTGAAAGATCAGTTTTATGGTTGTAAATTAACAGGTCTGCCTTGTGCAGCGACATCACCCATCTTCCTAATTTCTTTGATAACGTGGGCTAATACTTCTGGATCAACGCCCAGTTCACACAGCCTAATGCAAATCGAAAGAGTATCAGCGTCTAACCCGGTGGAGAGGAGTTGCGATATCTGATACATCATTTGAAAAGCTTCACGCGCTTGGCCCACCTGAGCATTCTTTTCTGATGTCATTTTGATTTCCTGAAACTGTTAAAAGCGATCATTATTTTAGATAATATAAATTGTTATGTTATTGAAGCAAGCAGCATGGTGAAACCATTAAAAACTATGATTTACGTACTGTCTACAGAACTAAATATTGATATAGGCTTCTACTTCTTTGTTCAATTGGAATTTTAGTTATTTTCGGTTACACTAACTTCGAATTTCACATCAAAACAGTATAGTTCACTTGAAGTTGACAGCTGATAGTTCACAGTTAACGCCTTGATTGACATTACACCACAGATAACTATATACTAGTCAGAGACATTACACTGACTGACTATTTAGTTTGACCCATGCATGGTATGATATTCTCTTCCCGTGGCTGCTGAAGACGTTGCGGCTCTCAAACTTTTTTTAGTGGGGAAAAAGATAAAAATAATACAATAGATACCCAATTTTTATATTTTTTTATTAATAGACTTATTTGATACTTTTATTATATTTTTACTTTGCTTCTTTTTTTTGACTGCATTCTATCTTCGATGAAGGATACACCTTCGGTGATGTATCCTTCATCGAAGCATATTATGATTTTATTTAGTTTCCTTACTCGTAAATAGGTTCTCGTTCGAACTAAACAGAGTACTATAATACCTCATAATGAATTTGAGGATACAAGTCTTTTGAGGCATCATGAACAATCCGAGTCAAAGTGAAAATTAATTTTTCATTGTGCAACGTTTGACCGTGGTATTTATTATATTCTTTATTTCTATTATATCAGCAACCCTGATCAGTTCTTTGCAAGGGTAAATCAGTTTTCTCCTCGACACAAAAAAAACAATCACTGGCACCGCTACCTTTTTTTTTATCCGGACCCTCCTTTGGGGTGTACCTCCAATCACCGGCGCACCAGAATACATTGCATGCCGTGACTACCCCAGGGACCAAACCAGCACAAAAACAGGGCAAAAAAAACACACACATCTAACCGGCTACTGAGACACGGAACGAAACTACGCCTTAGCTTGTCTGTCGAGTTTTTTATTTGATTCTCAGATCAAATAAAAACTCGACAGACAAGCTAAGGCGTAGTTTCGTTGTACGTGTTATTGTGTATGTATACGGCAAGGCGTAGTTTTAACCGGCGTCACCTTGTTGTTTGCTAAGTTCCATCTTGACTTTTTATTTGATCTGTTGTAAAAGTCACACGCCGCGTCTGTCTGTCTGTATGAACGTGATAAAATGGACTAACTAAATTTAGTTCGGCACGAAAACCCATAAAACTTGACTTGACTAAAATAAGTCAGAAACTAATTAGGTTAGATTAAGTTCAGGCGTACAGCCATATTGACACAACTATGCCTTAAATTATGGAATTTAAATTATTTATTTAGATAAATGAAATAATATGTAGAAAGGTGTGCCTTTCTTTCTTTTTTCTGGTATGTATACGAGTTCTTTTAGTTGAAGTTAGTTACAATATTGAAGCCACGTTTATGCTAGCGTCTCTTCGTTGGGAAAAGAAAAATACCTTATTACACCACCTTTTATACTTTTGTTTTTACATTTCAGTACGGGACAATTAACAATGTCTCTTGTTTACTGTCACAGTTAAAGGTTCACCACAAATGTTTGGGAGCCAGACATAGTATTTTGCTCACCGAGCGAAATAACGCTATAGGTGTGAGTGAAACGACGATAGTAAAATTCATTTTTAGGGTTCCGAAGTCAACAAGGAACCCTTATAGTTTCGCTCTGTCCGTCTGTCCGTCCGCAGCTTAGCTCAGAGAATCTAAGTACTAGAAAGCTATAATTTGGGATGTATATACATATTAATAATTGCAACAAAGTGGTAACATAAAATCATGAAAAAAATATTTTTTTCGGGGACCTCCCATAGACGTAAAGTGGGGATGTATTTTTTTTTCTCATCTATTCCATGGTGTGGGGCATCGTTGGATAGGCCATTTAAAAATATTATGGTGTGTTACAACCATTTTTCGATACAGGGATTCGTTTGCGTAAAATTAAGCTTTAAGTTGCAAATTTATGTTAGAGTCAAGTGTCCCCCCCCCCTGCCAGCGAAATGGTTGCTCTTGGTTATGTGAAAAAATTCACGGCAGTAGTAAATATAACGAAATTAAAAGGAACATTATCAGGGATAACAAGGCTTTATAAGTTTACGAGTAATAGTCGACCAACTTATAAAATGTACTTGGAACAGTAAAAATTTTGTACAAATGCCATTGAAAAATTACTTAAATAAAGTTGATAGCTGTGTAAAACAGAGTAAATATGATGCTTACGAACCATGTGAAAATATACAAAAATGAAATCATAACAGGCTTTACAAGTTTACGAGTAATAGTCGACCAACTTATAAAATGTACTTGGCACAGTAAATTTTTTGTAAAAATGCCATTGAAAAATTACTTAAATAACGTTGTTAGCTGTGTAAAACAGATAGTAAATATATGCTTATGAACCATGTAAAAATATACAAAAATAAAATCATAACATCCATAATAATAATGATTTCTAAATTAATAATGTTTAAGCTCGAATAACGCATTGGAGTGCCCGGAGTTGTTGGCAGTACCAGTCCATAGTCCATACGGCGCATGCGCGCGGTGGAGTCTATTTTGTGTTAGTGCAGAAGTATTTTCGACGTTTTGTAATTAAAACGTAAAAGTAAAGTCAAATTAGATTCGATTTCCAAGCAAATTACTTATTTTCTTTTGTCGATATCCTTCTATAAAGTCAATATTCGACCCGACTTCATCACTAATTGAGTAGCGTAAAACTTTCCAGAATGAAATAGTGAATACCGCAGATTAGAGGATTCACCTCTAATCTGCGGTATTAGAGGAGATTAGAGGTGAATACATACGATTTTTTTCTAATTCCGAAAGAAGTTGCGAAGTTGGATTTTATTACTCCTTCTTCAGTTACCAGTTAGTCCTTATTTAGTTTAAGTCAAGAGTGAATATATTACATCTAGGCAAGCGTGCTTCACCGTAGACCACATCATCGCTTACCATCAGGCGAGATAGTGGTCAAACGCGAGAATATAGATTAAAAAAAACATCATTCTATGTGGGCCCGTTTTTAGACTTTGTGAGCCGCTGAAACCGTTGTAGTTGTAATGTTCATGTAACAACAACAACAACAGTCCGCATTATTTTGCAACTTCGGAACCCTAATAATTACTGCGCTTGGCCCGACACGCACTTGGCCGGTTTTTTTATTTAACTTAACAAAGCAATTATGAACTAATAATTCAATATATATGTCGCATCAAGGCTGGCCGATAGATGTAAACCATCGGGAAGTCAGGATGTATTCCTTTAGGTTAAGACATCGTGTGTGGGCAGGTCGGTGGGTACAATCGTGAAAATGAAATCACACAAATTATTCGATACACTGAGTATATTCAAATAGACACACAAGTTACATTCTTGCTTACTAATATTACGGATCGACACTGATTCTACGACGTGTTAGCTCTACGGCTGTCAGTACTCAACTGCCAGTACATTTTAGCTCAACTGCTACATTCTATTATCCCACCACGCAAGTGGTTAGAGAAAGCGCGCCAAAGCGTAGTTGTCTTGCTTTGCCGCCAGATGGCGTGCTTGCGATTTGTTTTGACGTCCGTACTATTGACTAAACCCGACATATAGAATAATTTAATACTAAATAGATGAATCACACGAGTAAGTAAATAGTTAACCTAGTTAGTAATTTATTTTATTTTCATTAACTACATGAGAAAGTAACGAAATTTTCTGAAAAGGACAATTAATGGCAACACTTATCGTGACGTATTTTTAGGCCATCGTGGGAAGAGAATACCAGGTGCAATATGTTATTATACCATGGTTAAATAGTTAATGAAAATAAAATAAATTACTAATTAGCTTAACTATTTAGTAACTCGTGTGATTCATCTATTTAGTATTATATTATTCTATATATTGAATTATTTCACAGAGTACTGCTGCTCTGTTTAGTTCGAACGAGAACCTATGGAACTAAATAAAACCATAATATGCAATCAATTAAAAAAGAAGCAAAGTAAAAAAATACAAAAAGTACCTAACTAATATGTTGATATATATTAAAAATTATAAAAATTGAGTACCTATTGTAATATTTTTACCTTTTTCACCACTAAAACAGTTTAAGTGGTGGTGGTAGGGACTCATTTTTCCGCACTTAGACTCCCATTTGGTCCGTTGTGCGTGGGGGCTGTACTGGCTAACATAGCCAGCCTAGCTCCGCCCAAAAGCACAGAAGCTTCCTGGGAGCTTCACAGGCTTCACGGAGCGACCTCACTGTTCCGAGGATTTCTTCGCGTTGTGATGCCACGGCCTCGCATTGCAGGACTACGTGGGCGGCTGTTTCTTCGGCGTTAAAACAGCCCCTGCAAAGTGGACTGTCCGTGGCGCCTAAGTTGAATAAATGTTTGTTAAGAAGGGTGTGGCCCGTTATTGTCCCTATAATTATTTTGAGGTTATTTCTACTCAGGCTGAGAAGTTTTTTAGTAAGACGCGGGTGTACGTTTGGCAAAGCCATTTTCGAATGTCTACAGTCCGTTGTCCGTGCCCATCTGTTATTTTGTAGTTCTATTGATCTTTGACGAATCCACGCACGAAATTGCGAGAAGGGCAAGGGGATAAGTGGGTACGGGCCTAGCACTAACATCTCGGAGCCCCTTTTCGCAAGTTTGTCTGCGGCATCTTGCCTAGGGATCCACTATGCCCCCTGATCCACTGGAGGGTGATTCGATTGGATATCGATATACTCTCCAGGGCGAGGTGGCACTCAAAGATAAGTTTGTTGTTAGTTAGTTTGTTTTCTAAAGCTTTGAGCACGGCCAGACTATCAGATAGGAATTTGACACCGTAGTTCTGGATGCCCAAACGCTTTACGGTTTTTGCAGCTTGTGTTAAGGCGACACATTCACATTGAAATATCGAACTGTGTGTGCCTAGCGGTATGTGAAAGTTGATGTTGAGGTCATGGGAGTGTACGCCAGCACCTGGGCCGTTATTCGTTTTCGATCGAGCCATCTGTGTAAATTCGTACTTCATTGGCTCCTGACTCATCCCTTTCTTCCTCTATTGTTTGTATGTTATAGTTTTTGTTGAACATAGGTTGTTTTTGAAATCTATCACACGGGGCCGCGATGAGAGGTTGATACTCAATCGCCCGGTCCAGGATTATAGCGTGTGGTTCACATCCCTATTGAGGACGAGGCCAATCACGTGACCCAGCTGTCACGGGAAGAGAATACCATGCTTAGATAAAGAACCTAATACCATGTCTTATTATGTTTTTTTGGGATATTTAATGAGTCAAGACTTTAGTTTTTAACCCCCGACGGAAAAAGAGGGGTGTTATAAGTTTCACGTGTGTTGTTGTGTATCTGTGTATCTGTGTGTCTGTCTGTGGCATCATAGCGTCCAAACGGGTGAACCGATTTTGGGTTTTTATTTTTTTGTTTGAAAGGTGATTTTGTCGAGAGTGTTCTTAGCTGTTTGAATAAAATCGGTTCAGCTGTTCAAAAGTTATGGGCGTTTTACTGTTTGAATCAGGGTGTTTTCGCAAGATATCGTGTCATAATTGCGTGTTCAATAGATTGCCGATCGTAGCGTATCTACTATGTACTAGATAAATTATGTAGCACGACATAAAAATGTGCCGGGGGTTTTTTAAATTTTTTGTTAGATACAAAATCTTGGTTGTACTTTAAACAAAATCCTTTGTTCTGCATTTCAATGCGGATGTTTTTTGGAGCAACTGACATTTTAAACTAGTACAATTTAAAAAACCCCCGATACATTTTATTTCATGCTACATAATTTATCTAGTAGTAGGCACGTTTCGATGGAAACAGTAAAACGCCCATAACTTTTGAACGGCTGAACCGATTTTCATCAAACATAGCTAATAGCACTCTCGATAAAGTCACCTTTCAAACATAAAACCGGCCAAGTGCGAGTCTGATTCGCGCGCAGAGGGTTCCTATAAAAAGCTACTTCTTCTGCCTGCCCTTGTCCCATTTAACTTAGGGTCGGCGCAACACGTTTTCTTCTTCCTTGCCGTTCTGTCCTCCGTCACGCTATCCCTCACTGACTTCCTTTTCTTTCATATCACTCCTCACACAGTCCATCCACCTTTTCTTTGGCCTTCTTCGTTTTTGGACAAACGGTTTCATTTCAACTTTACTGTCACTGGCGCTACTTTCAAACTGCCTCTAATATAATCATTTTGCCCACTTTATCCATTCTATTCACGCCGCACATCCATCTCAACATTCTCATCTCTGCTACATGCTATCTTTTTCACAGCCCAACATTCTGATCCATACAGTACGACAGGTCTAATCACGGACTTTTTAGTGTCCCGTTTTTGACCTTTGGATACGGGACCCTAAAAGCATCCCCACTTTACGTGTATAGGAGGTAACGTAAAAAAAACATGGATTCATTTACCACTTTGTCGGCGTGATTCATTTGTATATCCATACCAAATTGTAGCTTTCTAGTACTAACTAGGGCATGCATTTTCAATTTCGAAATAAGCTTACGAAATTTAACACCTCCTTCTCCTTTTACCCCTTGGCAAGACTGGTGTTGGATTTACCCGTAACGTCTATCAAACAGTGACGGATTAAGACTACTTGATGCCCTAAGCAATCCACGCCTGTGGGCCCCCCTATCCGTATGTCAACTAGAATTGGTATTTAAACCTTTACCGCCTAAAAACTTGGGCATGCAGTTTCGTACATTTTCAATTTCGAAATTAGCTGTCGAAATTGGCCTCCTCAGTTTCGAAATTTCGAAACTGGGGAGCCAAATATAATGGAAAATCAGAATAATACTTTAACTTAACTGAAAATATAAAATTGGTAGTCTGGATAGGAACCCAAGGTCAATATTTTTTATAATCAAATAAAGTAAAACACATTTTCAAAAAATACACTAAATGGTCTCCACCACTACTGTGGGGAGACCATCCAGCCAGCTATTTCGAGCTGCGCTGATATATAAACTGCAGAGAGTCACCCAGCTCGTTTGTGACAGATGGAGATGCACAAGTCCAGTATCTTGGCCTAACCATGGACGGTGGAGCTTCGAAGAGCATATCGAGTGCCTGATCCCCCGCGTTGGTAGGCCAGTGGGTGCTTTGTATAGACTAGTGCCCATTCTCAGAAGGCAAAAGCTCGCCGCCTCTACGCGGATGTAGTGCGATCGATGGAAATCATGGGGTAATTTATGGAGCGCTTGTTTGGGCAAACCGACTGTCAGGTGTCTACTAAAATCTAACTGCAATGGAAAATGGCTATTCGAATCGCACGTGGCTGACTGAAAAGAGAAGAGCACATATCCTACAAGCTCACTCAGCTACTAACCGGGCACGGTTGCTACGATAAGTATCTGAATAGGAAAGGGCGAGATGCCACAGCAAATAGCCACCACGGTGGAGGCGACCTAGATTCTGCACAGCAAATTCTTGAGGAATGCCCTGTGTGGGTCTCTGAGCGGCAGGTCTTGGTTGCCACGACCGTGTGAGACCTGTCTGTGCCAGTACTAGTGAGGGCTATGCTGGCAGCGTCAAAATACTGCAGGAAAATGGCCTGCTTCTATGAAACCGTGATGTTCCAGAAGGGCAACCCAGTGGCATCGTGAGAGGGCCGTTCCCACTCGGAGAAGGAGGCATCTTGGAGGCAACCACCTCGGAGCCTAACCCTCCGAAACCCCGCCTGCATCGTTTAAGACCGGCGGGCTCCGCGGTTTCGGGCGCTCAGATTTGGGACGCTTTCCGTCCACCGAGTAATCTCAGGAAAGACGGTCACTGTGCTACACTCCCTGATATTTTTCCCCAAAAGTCCAGCCGCCTTTTGAAGGAAAAAAAAAAGTGCGAGTCGGACTCGCGCACCGAGGTTTCCGTATAAACCTCAGCTTAAAGGTATTATAGACCTGATTATTTGATATGAATTTCAATTTATTACCTTAATATACGCGTTCATGAAGAAAGAGGGGTAGTAAGTTTAAAATTATTAAAAATATTTTAATTATATGATGTTACTAAAAATTTACGGTTCTCGCAATTTTTCCTTTATCTGTGCTATAAGACGTTGTTTCGTACCAAATTTCAAGATTCTGACTTCACGGGAAGTACCCTGTAGGTTTTGATTCCCTTGCGAGTGTCGAAAATATGCGGCATAAACAGCTGTATCTTTTGATTGCGTTGGCTTAGAAGTTTGATTTTTACAGTAAACCTGAGTATTTGATATAAATTTCAGCTTGATACCTCCACGCATTCCTGAGAAAAAGGGTCTTGACACACAGACGGACGGATGGACAACAAAGTGATCCTATAAGCGTTCGGTTATTTCCTTTCGGGGTACGGAACCCTAAAAAGGAGGAATTCCCAGCAAATGACTTTAGGTCTTGTCTAGGTATTCTTCTCGCTTGCCACTATTATTAAAGAGCGCCATTTCCACGTCTAATAAATTTTCGAGGCTGTTTTTTAATTCCCAAGTTTCTTTTACTTCTCATTTTTAGGGTTCCGTACCCAAAGGGTAAAAACGGGACCCTATTACTGAGACTCCGCGGTCCGTCCGTCTGTCTGTCTGTCTGTCTGTCACCAGGCTGTATCTCATGAACCGTGATAGCTAGACTGTTGAAATTTTCACAGATGATGTATTCCTGTTGCCGCTATAACAACAAATACTAAAAAGAGAATAAAATAAATATTTAAGTGGGGCTCCCATACAACAAACGTGATATTTTTGCCGTTTTTTGCGATTATGGTACGGAACCCTTCGTGCGCGAGTCCGACTCGCACTTGGCTGGTTTTTATTTAACACCATGTAAAGTAAAGTAAAGTGAATATTTATTTCTCAGTATATGGTACATTGAGATCTTACATTTAACATTGTTTCACACATACTGCCATTGCTGGTGTAGAAATATCAAATAATAAGCTAGGTACATGCAAATCAAAACTAGTATCATTATAAGAATATTATATAAATTTATGAAAATTTGTAGTATGTTGAAAATATATAAAATTAAATTATAATGTCAAAAAATTAATCAAAATGTAAACAATAAATCATCATGTCAAAATATAAATCAAAATGTCAAAAAAAAAAAATACATCATCATCATCATATCAGCCGAAAGACGTCCACTGCTGGACATAGGCCTCCCCCAAGCGTCGCCACATTGACCGGTCCCGTGCGTCTTGCAACCAGCGGATCCCCGCAACCTTCACCAGGTCATCAGTCCACCTAGTGGGAGGCCTTCCAACGCAACGTCTTCCGGTTCGCGGTCGCCACTCCAGAACCTTTCTGCCCCATCGGCCATCCGTTCTGCGAGCAATGTGCCCTGCCCACTGCCACTTGAGTTTGGCAATTCTTCGGGCTATGTCGGTAACCCTGGTTCTCTTGCGGATCTCTACATTTCTGATTCGATCACGCAAGGAAACTCCGAGCATAGCCCTCTCCATTGCCCTTTGAGTGACTGTAAGCTTTCTGATGAGGCCCATTGTAAGCGACCACGTCTCAGAGCCATATGTCATCACTGGCAACACACACTGGTCATAGACTTTCGTCTTGAGACACTGTGGTAAGTTGGACGAGAAGATACCGCGCAACTTCCCGAAGGCTGCCCAGCCGAGTCGGATTCGACGGTTGACCTCTTTCTCGAAGTTGGCCCTACCCAATTGGATCGTTTGTCCAAGGTAGACATAGTCGCCCACAACTTCGAGTGTAGAGTCTCCGACCTTGATAGGAGTGGGTGTAACATGGGCATTCAACATCACCTTGGTTTTGTCCATGTTCATCCTAAGACCCACTCTTTTGGAAGCTCTACTGAGATCATCGAGCATTGTACTGAGGTCCTCCATGGTCTCAGCCATAACCACTATATCGTCGGCAAACCGAAGGTGAGTGATGTACTCGCCATTGACGTTGATGCCTAGCCCTCTCCAGTCCAGAACCTTGAAGACATCCTCCAGTGCAGCAGTAAACAGTTTCGGAGATATGACGTCTCCTTGTCTCACACCTCGCTGCAGAAGGACTGGTTCCGAAGTCTGATCCTGAAGTCGAACTGACATGGTGGCGTTTTTGTATAAACACTTCAACACTTCGATGTACCGGTAGTCAATTTGGCACCGTTGGAGAGACTGCAATACAGCCCAAGTCTCGATCGAATCGAAGGCTTTCTCGTAGTCCACAAACGCTAAGCAGAGAGGCAGGTTGTACTCTTCGGTCTTCTGTATAACCTGGCGCAGCGTATGTATGTGGTCTACGGTGCTGAAGCCCTTACGGAATCCGGCTTGTTCGGGAGGCTGGAAATCGTCAAACCAAGTTTTGATGAACCAAACAAGGTTTGACGAATAAAAATACAATGTTAGAGAATTCATAATAATGTCAAAGCACTACCTATGTTTAAGTCCCTGAAATTATTAACATTGCCATATCTTTATATCTTCGAAATTGCTGTCTTTGTTAAATCAAATATGTATCTTTTTATTAAAGTATCCGATAATAGAAACAGGCCAATAAGGAAACAATATAGAAACATGCTACATGTTGGTAGTTATGACACCGCCTTATTAAAGAAAAGTGTTTTATGTATGGGCCCGATCATATTTAATAAAATACCTGATAACATAAAAACACAGGCTATTCCAGTCTTTAAAAAGAAATTGACAGATTTGTTGACTAAGAAATGTTATTACTCGATTTGCGAATTTTTAAACGATGAATACTTAGATTAATCCTGACATCTGTACCAATTTCTATGTATTAATTCAATAATGACAGACTAATTAACCAAAATAAGATGATGACTGACTAGAATAATAATGATATGGCTATCGACTGGAATTCATCCTAAAAATTTATCATTAATAATGTATGTTTATAAATTTAATTAGATTTATTTTGACATTGTGCTTGTACTATGCTTGTGTTATGCCTGTATAGTTTTAATTAAGTTTGATTTGTTTTATAAAACTATTTTGCATGCCTTAGTTAAGGTAGAAAGTATAAGGATCACTTAATATTATAATAACATCTGTATCTTGTACCTACTTTCTGAGCAAATAAATCATTTTTCTTTTCTATTCTATACTAATACTACCTATACTAATTAAGATTTTAATTACAATTTCAAAATGTATGATTTAAAATATTCATTGACAGAATAAAAACACATGTCTAAGAGCCAAGCAAACATTTTACATTTAAACTTATTAATTGGTAGCATTCTCAGGGCAGGTGGTAATTTATTATAAATTTTAATTGTCATGCAAGACCCACTCTTTCGGAAGCTCTACTGAGATCATAGCCATAACCACTATATCGTCGGCAAACCGAAGGTGAGTGATGTACTCGCCATTGACGTTGATGCCTAGCCCTCTCCAGTCCAGAATCTTGAACACATCCTCCAGTGCAGCAGTAAACAGTTTCGGAGATATGACGTCTCCTTGTCTTACACCTCGCTGCAGAAGGACTGGTTCCGAAGTCTGATCCTGAAGCCGAACTGACATGGTGGCGTTTTTGTATAAACACTTCAACACTTCGATGTACCGGTAGTCAATTTGGCACCGTTGGAGAGACTGCAATACAGCCCAAGTCTCGATCGAATCGAAGGCTTTCTCGTAGTCCACAAACGCTAAGCGAAGAGGCAAGTTGTACTCTTCGGTCTTCTGTGTAACCTGGCGCAGCGTATGTATGTGGTCTACGGTGCTGAAGCCTTTACGGAATCCGGCTTGTTCGGGCGGCTGGCAATCGTCAAACCTGCGCGCGAGACGATTCGTGATGACTCTTGAAAACAGCTTGTAGACATGGCTAAGAAGTGTGATGGGCCCATAGTTCTTCAGTAAGGCATTGTCCCCATTGTACCCTTCTTGAAGAAGAGTACCACCACACCCCTGCACCATGCCTGTGGCGTTTTCCCTTCGAGTATGACGGAATCAAACAGCTTCTGAAGGGCCTTAAGTATTGGTTTTCCACCCGCCTTCAGGAGTTCGGCCGTAATTCCGTCGTCACCCGGTGCCTTGTTGTTCTTATGCTGTTTCAGAGCCATCCTAATCTCATACAGGCTGACGTCCAGAATGTCTTCGGTATAGTGTCGGGTCAATCTAGCTCTAGGGTCATTCGCTAGATTCGCGACGTAGAATCTCTCGATCTCTCTCAGAAGCTCTGGTTTGGCGGAAACGATCCTGCCATCATCGGTCTTCAGATTCATGAGCTGGCTCTGCCCAATAGACAGATCTCTTGCAAAGACCTTGGAGCCCTTATTCCGCTCAATTGCGTCTTTAATACGCTCAGTATTAAAGCGGCGGAGGTCGCTTTTCAAGGACTTTGAGATCCGTCTATTTAGCTGTATTTTCAACGCATCGTCTGAAGACTGCAGGATCATCTCACGCCTCTCCTTGATTAGCATGAGAGTAAGATCCAAGAGCTTCTTGTTTCCATTTGTACGGCGGGTCTTGAAAAACTTAGACCCGATCGTTTGGACAGCTTCCACGAACCCATCGCTGTATTCGTCCACGGAGCTCCTTAGGCACTCGAAACGATTCTAGAGTTCGAGCTGAAAGCTCTCGGGGTTTTGGACCTGGATCTGTGCTGGACGGAGCGTGGACTTCATCAGTCGAGACCTTTCAAGCTTGACATTAATGTTCAATGTGCCTCTTACCATGCGGTGATCGCTCCCGGTTTTCACCGAATTGATCACAGAGACATCATTGAACATTTGCTTCTTGGTTGACAAGATGAAGTCGATCTCGTTTTTAGTTGCACCATCGGGGCTTTGCCAGGTCCACTTCCTGTGCTCATGCTTTCTCCACAAAACTGGCCAGTAGGTGACCACGGTGGTTCCAACGTCCAACTCCAAATTGCCCCACTTGCAGCTCATCCTCGTCTCGTTTGCCCAGTTTCGCGTTGAAGTCCCCCATGACAACGGTAAAGTGAGATTTGAAACCATGCATGGCTGTAGAGATATCCTCATACATGGCCTCTACCTCGTCATCGGGGTGTGCCGAGGTCGGGGCGTAGACCTGTATGACCTTCAGCGAATATCTTGCGGATATTCTGAGTATAAGGTACGCCACCCTGGTCGACACACTCTCGATCTTCACTACGTTGTTCACAAGTGACTTGTGGACGATAAACCCGACACCACCTTGGAACTGCCGGTCACCCTCTCGGAAATAGAACAGGTTACCGGATTTGAGGATTATCGAGTCCTCCCCCTCTCTTCGGATTTCAGATAACCCTATAATACTCCATCGTAACCCGCTCAATTCTTCCTCGAGTTCCGCTATCTTCTCGTCGGTCCGGAGTGTTCGCGTGTTATATGTTCCCAGGTCCAGTCGTCGGTGTTTATTGGGGTAGCCGGGTCAACTCCGGGGATTCTTAGCACCCCTTGCCACGCCATCGCCTCGACCGCTACCGTAGCCGAGGGTAGACGGGCTGCCGGGCACTCGGGGCCGTTTTTTATTTGTGCTATTCATTTGGTTTGGGGGGGTTTGCCATAATCGCCACGCTTGGCAGGCGGGTTGGCGATCGCATTTAGTTGTTAAAGTGCACAGAGAACACTGCTGCCCATTCTCTGGTGTGTCCCTTAGCGCCTCTTACGATACCCACTGGAAGATATGGGATGGTGAAATTGTTTACGTCCGTCACCATACGGTACATACATTTAATATACCTTTAAAAAGAATATCTATATATATAAAAGAAAGTCGTGTTAGTTACTTCACTTATAACTCAAGAACGGCTGAACCGATTTAGCTGAAAATTGGCAGGGAGGTAGTTTAGAGCCAGGAGAAGGACATAGGATACTTTTTATCCCGTTTAGGGTAGGGTAGGGTAAGTAGGGTAGGGTAGGTAGGGTAGGTATGTAGGTAGGGTAGGGTAGGTAGTGTAGGGTAGGTAGTGTAGGGTAGGGCAGGTAGTGTAGGGTAGGTAGGGTAGGTAGGGTAGGTAGGGTAGGTAGGGTAGGTAGGGTAGGTAGGGTAGGTAGGGTAGGTAGGGTAGGTAGGGTAGGTAGGGTAGGTAGGGTAGGTAGGGTAGGTAGGGTAGGTAGGGTAGGTAGGGTAGGTAGGGTAGGTAGGGTAGGTAGGGTAGGTAGGGTAGGTAGGGTAGGTAGGGTAGGTAGGGTAGGTAGGGTAGGTAGGGTAGGTAGGGTAGGTAGGGTAGGTAGGGTAGGTAGGGTAGGTAGGGTAGGTAGGGTAGGTAGGGTAGGTAGGGTAGGTAGGGTAGGTAGGGTAGGTAGGGTAGGTAGGGTAGGTAGGGTAGGTAGGGTAGGTAGGGTAGGTAGGGTAGGTAGGGTAGGTAGGGTAGGTAGGGTAGGTAGGGTAGGTAGGGTAGGTAGGGTAGGTAGGGTAGGTAGGGTAGGTAGGGTAGGTAGGGTAGGTAGGGTAGGTAGGGTAGGTAGGGTAGGTAGGGTAGGTAGGGTAGGTAGGGTAGGTAGGGTAGGTAGGGTAGGTAGGGTAGGTAGGGTAGGTAGGGTAGGTAGGGTAGGTAGGGTAGGTAGGGTAGGTAGGGTAGGTAGGGTAGGTAGGGTAGGTAGGGTAGGTAGGGTAGGTAGGGTAGGTAGGGTAGGTAGGGTAGGTAGGGTAGGTAGGGTAGGTAGGGTAGGTAGGGTAGGTAGGGTAGGTAGGGTAGGTAGGGTAGGTAGGGTAGGTAGGGTAGGTAGGGTAGGTAGGGTAGGTAGGGTAGGTAGGTAGGGTAGGTAGGGTAGGTAGGGTAGGTAGGGTAGGTAGGGTAGGTAGGGTAGGTAGGGTAGGTAGGGTAGGTAGGGTAGGTAGGGTAGGTAGGGTAGGTAGGGTAGGTAGGGTAGGTAGGGTAGGTAGGGTAGGTAGGGTAGGTAGGGTAGGTAGGGTAGGTAGGGTAGGTAGGGTAGGTAGGGTAGGTAGGGTAGGTAGGGTAGGTAGGGTAGGTAGGGTAGGTAGGGTAGGTAGGGTAGGTAGGGTAGGTAGGGTAGGTAGGGTAGGTAGGGTAGGTAGGGTAGGTAGGGTAGGTAGGGTAGGTAGGGTAGGTAGGGTAGGTAGGGTAGGTAGGGTAGGTAGGGTAGGTAGGGTAGGTAGGGTAGGTAGGGTAGGTAGGGTAGGTAGGGTAGGTAGGGTAGGTAGGGTAGGTAGGGTAGGTAGGGTAGGTAGGGTAGGTAGGGTAGGTAGGGTAGGTAGGGTAGGTAGGGTAGGTAGGGTAGGTAGGGTAGGTAGGGTAGGTAGGGTAGGTAGGGTAGGTAGGGTAGGTAGGGTAGGTAGGGTAGGTAGGGTAGGTAGGGTAGGTAGGGTAGGGTAGGTAGGGTAGGGTTGGGTAGGGTAGGTAGGGTAGGGTAGGTAGGGTAGGGTAGGTAGGGTAGGGTAGGTAGGGTAGGGTAGGTAGGGTAGGGTAGGTAGGGTAGGGTAGGTAGGTTAGGGTAGGTAGGGTAGGGTAGGTAGGGTAGGGTAGGTAGGGTAGGGTAGGTAGGGTAGGGTAGGTAGGGTAGGGTAGGTAGGGTAGGGTAGGGTAGGTAGGGTAGGGTAGGTAGGGTTTTTTTTTTTTTTTTTTTTTTTTTTTTTTTTCTTAACACTATTCCCCGCCAACGATATTGGCGCCTTATGTGCTTAACCTCAGTCGTTCCGGTCAATCTTTTATGCCTCTCGTACATTCATTCCTCATACCAGTTCTTTCTTGCATTCATCTTCTTGCATTCTGTGGGTAAGGGTCCCACTTTTATTAGTCTACTCTATGGGCATGATTTATTTCTTAAAAAAATAGTTAATAATACAAAAATACAGTGTGCTATAATTACAACTGAGCAAAAAGGTGCCATTAAAAACAATTAGAGCAAAAGGTGCTATTACATCATATATATCAAAGGTGCTGTTTATCACAGAATATACAGTAGTAGTTTATCACAGAAAATAGGGTAAAAACTATATAACAGCTAGGGATAGAAACACAACAGTGCAACTATCACACAATTAACACAGAAATTAACATTCAATAAACTTAGGTACTAACATGAAATACTGCCGGTTACACATGTCCAGGCTGCATTCCGTGCTTGCATTTAAATATCATAAATAATACTAATGAAGCACGGTGCGCCTCAGGTTTTATTTCGATGTATAACCGCAGTGGCTACTCTAATACAGTATTCCAAGAATCTTTCCCTATATTTCTTGTCCATGAGCCCATGCAGGCTCTCCCTCGTTATTTTCCTGTCCAGCTCACATTCAAGTTGGTAGCGCTCCCTGATAAATAACGGGCATTCTACAAGTATGTGCTGGACAGTCTCTGCCACGCCTGGATCGCAGACGCACGATGGGCTATCCTTACACTTGAAGCGATTCAAGTATTCAGAGAACCCACCGTGCCCCGTCAAAACTTGCGTGAGGACGCCTTCGGGCCGCACCTGTTGTACGATACGGAAAGCTGCTATTGCATCCGGAAGAAACATTTTCGTCACCGAAGCAGTCTCGCCCGACACATATCTTCGATTCCATTCATCAAGCGATTCCAAACGGATCTGTCGCTTGATAAATGAAACCGGACACTGGTCGTAGTCCGGCTTCCTCCGTAACGACAATGCTGCTTCCTTAGCCAACTCGTCCGCTCGCTCATTCCCCGGCAGGCCCGCGTGGGCCTTGATCCAGAACAAAGTCACAGCTTTGTTCTGGCACAGGGCGTGAGCCAGGTTTGCGCGCGCGCGAACTGCCAGGGGATGGAGCGAGCCATGGTTTGCAAGCGTCTGCAATGCGGACATTGAGTCGCTGTACAAACCATAGCTCGCCTCTTGCCGCGCGAGGATCACTTCTGTCGCCTTGCAAATGGCCAGGAGTTCCGCCTGGTAGACTGTGCAGTACGCGGCAAGACTAAGCTTGAGGTTCCGGATTTCGCCCTCATTATCCCAAATGGATAATGCGGCTCCGACCTTCCCCTCAATCTTGCTGCCGTCGGTGAATATTCGCACCGCCTGCACATTGTTACTGTCTAGTAACTCTTGGTCTGCCAGGCACATGAACTCCAGGGGCGTTTGTGTAGCTGGATGAGGGGCTTCTGCAAACCTTACCGCACTCTCGATCTCCCTATCTCCTGGCACAAGGGTAGGGTAGGTAGGGTAGGGTAGGTAGGGTAGGGTAGGTAGGGTAGGGTAGGTAGGGTAGGGTAGGTAGGGTAGGGTAGGTAGGGTAGGGTAGGTAGGGTAGGGTAGGTAGGGTAGGGTAGGTAGGGTAGGGTAGGTAGGGTAGGGTAGGTAGGGTAGGGTAGGTAGGGTAGGGTAGGTAGGGTAGGGTAGGTAGGGTAGGGTAGGTAGGGTAGGGTAGGTAGGGTAGGTAGGGTAGGGTAGGTAGGGTAGGGTAGGTAGGGTAGGGTAGGTAGGGTAGGGTAGGTAGGGTAGGGTAGGTAGGGTAGGGTAGGTAGGGTAGGGTAGGTAGGGTAGGGTAGGTAGGGTAGGGTAGGTAGGGTAGGGTAGGTAGGGTAGGGTAGGTAGGGTAGGTAGGGTAGGGTAGGTAGGGTAGGGTAGGTAGGGTAGGGTAGGGTAGGTAGGGTAGGGTAGGTAGGGTCGGTAGGGTAGGGTAGGTAGTGTAGGATAGGTAGTGTAGGGTAGGTAGTGTAGGGTAGGTAGTGTAGGGTTGTTAGGGTAGGGTAGGTAGGGTAGATGAATGTTTGGTGTTTTTATGGCAAAACAAAGTTTGCCGGGTCAGCTAGTACTTTAATAAAAATATCCCATGGATATATTTTTTCAGTTGAGTCTTTATAAGACTTATCAAATCCCAAAGACAGGGCAAGTCTCTGTATATATTGATAAGTTCCGTTATTACTTTACGTTCGCTCTGTTGAGCCATTTTTTTTTGCGCGTGCTTCTGCGCTCGCCGTCTGCAGAAGCGTGACTGTCATACGCGTGGTTGTCAACAAGCGGCTACACGGTTTCAAACAAGTTTCCAACCAACTGGTTAGCAACGCACGCTTTTCTACCAAGGGCGTTGGAAGTTCATGCTAATTTTGGTTTAAAACCACTGTCTACACGGTTTGAAACGGCCGCTTCAAACCAAGGTGACCTTGGTTTTTGGCTTGTACCCGTGTAACCGTGTAGCGCAGATTTTTTATCGGCGTTACTTGTCTTGGAGCGTATTGTGGAGTTGCGAATTCGATCGAATAAGTTGTTTTTTTAGGGTACCGTACCTCGAAAGGAAAAACGGAACCCTTATAGGATCACTTTGTTGTCCGTCCGTCTGTCTGTCAAGTCACTTTTTCTCGTGGAGGTATCAAACTGAAATTTATATCAAATACTCAGTCTACTGTCCCGTAAAGCTGTGAAAAAATCAAACTTCTAAGCCAACACAATCAAAAGATACAGCCGCGATTATGCCGCAAATTTCTGTAAATCTTCGACACTCGCAAGCGAATCAAAACTTACAGGGTACTTCCCGTCGGACCAAATTTTAAGATTCTGAGAATCTTAAAATTTGGTCCGAAGTCTTATAGCTCAGTTAAAGGCAAAAGAGCGAAAACCATAAATTTTTAGTTTCTTCATATAATAAAAAGATTTTTAATAATTTTAAACTTACTACCCCTTTCCTCATGAACGAGTAGAGGTATTAAATTGAAATTCATATCAAATACTCAGGTCTATAATATCTTTAAGCTGAGGTTTGTACGGAACCACAGATTACTGAATGACGGAACCCTCGGTGCGCGAGTCCAACTCGCACTTGGCCGATTTTTTTTTAATATACTACGCTCCATCTCTCTTTGTCTACACCCATGGACACGAGGCGTGAGTTTATGTATGTACAGAGAGACTCACCGGTACTTTCGCTGGTACGTATTTGCAAATTAAAATGTTGATGTAAAATTTTAAAGCAAGTTGGACAATTTTGTAATTGCAAACGAGTCGAAATAGAACCCTGAGCCGAAGGCGAGGCCGTTATGTGAGTCTGTGGTGGGGGCTGACCGGCTTACAAAGGGAACTATCTCGCGACCAGCCTGATTGAAGAGGAAAAAAAATAACTTAGGCTGGCCGCCGCACTTTTCTTTACGACTGCGAAAGTAACAAATTAGTCAGTTTTCGAGTGTGTTTTTGGTAATAAAAATGGCGAGCGAGTAGCCTACCTAATCTGCACACAACAAAAAAATACTTTTTGCCTTTGTGCGTACGTTACCCTCTAGTTAAAAAATTGAATGTAGCGCGGGAAAATTTTACGAATATCACGACCGCGCTCTGTATTTTCTATTTTTACCTCAGTGCGTCTGCACTCCCAAAAATAGACGTTCAAGTTTTGAACATAGTATATTGTACATTCTCTCGGCTTAAGAACGTGATCATTTGCTAGTGAGTTTTGTTAGTGCTCAAAAAACCAACACAATGGTGAGTAAAACCTTTTACGAAAAAATAATTGTCGATTCCTGAAATCCTGACAGTAAATCCCATTTCGTTTTTGTCAAAATTGTTACTCGCGAAGTGTGATATCGGTGATGTTTTGTTAGAGGAACTAAATCTTTCAATAATTCTAACGGATTCTTACTATCTAGTCTAGTAATTTAATATGAGATCTATGTGGACTAGGATCCGCAGATACGAGGAAAGACCGAGGGTAATCTTGTGTTTAATTTTAATTCATTTCATTAGCGAAGTGAAAAAGCGGACACGTAATTTCTGCTTTTGATTGCATCCTTACAAAGTAGGAATTATAGCTTGCTAGACATTTAGTAGTTTAAAAATAGATTAAACATATGGATTATATATATATATTAGCCATGTGGTCCTTGTTTACAAGGGACTATAACGACCGGTTGTTTCAGTAACTATGAGTTGTTTTGGATAGGATTTCCTAACCTACATATACGAATAGCTAGTTACCTAGGATGCGTAGGTATGTTTGGTTGTTATTTTCATAAATAAATAGATCTTCTAGTGCCTCCTGGCGGAGTGGTCGTGGTCTTGCATCGTTTGATAGAAGTTGCTGCTTTTGCGAGCCCTCTCTATATCTCTATTCATGGCACTGAGGGTACACTCAGTGTGCGATCACTTCGTAGAAGATTTAATCAGGTCTGTCCATCTGTGTGTGATCGGCCGCAAGAACGTTGGCCTTCTTCTTTTACTTGTATCACTAACAGTACCTGGGCGACAGAATTCTGCTCGGGTGAAAATAGAGAACACGACGTTTTCTAAAAATGAAACCTAACTAGATCGACTTATTGACCCCGAAACGCCCTGTATAGGTACTAAATTTCATGAAAATTGTTGGAGCCGTTTCCGAGATTCAGATTATAAATATATACAAGAATTGCTCGTTTGTTCGATTCGTATTTGCACAACCGACGAAAGTCTTTGTTCGATACATAGCTCTTTCGGGATGGAAACATTAGTGTTAATTACATAGATATACCTATATACTTTTAAAGGGAACATACCTAAAATAGGTACAAATTTAGCATGCCGCTACCAAAGCAAATTAAAAACAAAATGCCATTTGGCAGATAAATAAAGTAGGTTGGTATCTAATTCGGGTTCAGTGTGCTTATTCTGTGTGCTTATTCAGAGTTTTTTAACGTACTCACTTGTGATAACGTAAACGATCTCGTATGACAAAATGTATACAAAAAAGAGGTTTCTCCTTACCGTCACCAGACGGCGCTTATCCAGTTTCAATACAAATTGACGTTTACGTTAACGCGAATGAGCGTGAGTAAAAACTCGCATTAAGCCCTCGTACATAGTCCAGATTCACGCCGAGAATTGTCGCATAGCGTAGAAACTATAGCTAACATGAAAATAGTGGCCCGTCTATCAAAAGTATAAATATATAAACTGCTGATAATTGCCTATTGCTAGATAATAATACCAGCTTGTTACTGCCCCACTACAGAGAAGACACGAGCACTGACCACCACGCTTCCCAAGATTGGTTGGCGATAGGCCTTTACTCAGGTGTATCGCGAAAGCAGAGTTTTCGGCGCGATTAGAATACAACAACAGTGGGGCTATTGCCCGGACCAGACCCAACACCTTTCTGGTCGGAGGACTCTCCCTTTTCAATGGAGGTTGCGGGAATCCCTGCTCCACATACCTCCATAAATCTATTACGCAATTAGTGCGTGCGTGCTTCAGGCGACCCTTGATACCCTGCACAGCAATCACTTACAAGTTCGTTGCTCTTTGTCCGCGCAGCTTATGACGGTTTTTTTTCATTGAGGAAGACAGGAGAGCATGCTCCCGCGGAATCACCACGTCTTATTTTAGATTTTTTTTTGTTATTTTTTCTTTGAAGAAATTGAAATTGGAAGTAAGAAAGCAGAAAAGAGGAATCATGAGTATTTTAAAGAATTGACGATGTTCGTTCTTCTTCTTCTTCCTCCTAGCCTTTTCCCAATTTTATTCCTTATTTCAAGATGCCAAGACATTCTGTCGAGGGTTGTCGAATTCGAAAAGAGACCAAAGTACCTAAGAAATTAGTAGTATATTATTGGGCATTCTATACCACTATCGGCAAGTTGCTCGGCGAGTGCGCCTCGCTGCCGATAGTGGTATAGAATGCCCAATAATTGATAATCTACTCGCCTCTCCACTCGACCGAGACAGTACATTGTACTGAGAACTTGATTTGGAACGATAATTCGAGCAAATCGATACTCGACTCGCCACTCAACTCGACCGATACACTCGAACGAGACAGTTCATTTTGTCGCGTACTGGATGAGCTTTACTCGACCATTGACTAGTAACTTACTCCTTACCACTATATTCCATACGTCTGACCAGTATGCGGCGTTTCGGAGAACGATGAACTGTCAACTATCAACTCGACTCTCCGTTTACTTACTGCACTCGACCGATCACTCGAGTTTGTATTCGCTGTTAACAGAATGTCGAGCGAGAGTGATGGTGGCCGATGATTGTAACAAACCAAAGCTTGTGACTAAAGCGTTAACGGGTTGTTACTGTAAATAATAAACAACTGTAACTTAGGTACTTGGTTTAATTATCATAAAATGTTGGTTTGTCTGGAAACAAAATATCAGCCGCACGCACGAGCTCTTGTAGTTTTCGCCACTGAGGAGAGTCCGCGTCGGTCTGGAACTTGATTCGGACGAGCGCTTTCTTCCACAGCTCGGCGGAGTCGGTGAGGCGAGCGTCGTCAGCCTTGTACACCTTGCAGTCGATGTAGTACTCTCCGTCGGTGCTCGTTGCTCGGCGCTCACAGCCGCTGGCTACGCGGTTCACAAAGAATGAAGTTAGGTGATCCGATGAATGTTCTTTGTGTGGGATGTCGCGGTTTTTACTGATGCCGAATATGTCCATGCCAGTGTTGTTTTTTTTACTGAAATAATAACGAAAACTGTTATTAGTTAATGTTTACAACGAGAGATGCAGGGGCAAACAAAAAATAACAACGGTGTGTAAGCAGCGCACACAATCGCATAATATTTTATGAACGACACCACGGATATTTCTGTAGAAAATATTACAAGTGACTAATCAGCGAATGGAATACTTATGCAAATTGCACTATTATAATTCAATTAGTGGAAACGTACTACTTTACTATTTTAATTTAATCAGAACTAGGAGATAATAAATTCAAAATATTATTCACCTGCTACGAGTTACGGTTGTTGTTTGTGACTGCATCTTGCGTTTCCCATTGCTGTCTGCAGACGGATTGCGACTGGCCTTCACTTTGTGTCCAGTGATCGATGCTTGCGAGTAATCACACTCAGAGTCTGACCTGAAATAAAGATAGAGGAAATGTAGTCACACAATTATTATTAATTAATCCAATGGAGTAATGTCCATTGCGCTGGGCATACTATAGGACACAAGTGTTCGGGCAAACACTGGTTCTCTAATATTTAAATGGGATAGCACTGAGACTGAGCTAACTATGTACAGATCGGGTGATCTGTGAAGTAACGCGCTCACAAACAAATATATGTAGTTATAAATGACATGCTAATCACAAGTGTGATCCATGAAAACGAACAGACTATTTTATCAGACTTACATTATTTTCCGATCAGAAGTTCCACTCGGTTTGATGACTTGGCTGGTGATGACAGCAGCGGATGGCTATCGACAATGCCGTCACTGATATTGTAGGCGACACGGAGTGTTTGTAGACCGATTATACAAGAGCACTTCGTTGCACTTGCAGACTGCGAAAACTTTGTACCGAACAGAAAAACTTGTGGCTTATAAGTTAAAATCGAATTATAAGTTAGGAATGTTAAATCCACTACAATCAATCCGGTATTGCTTTGTTAAAGTAACTTTTTCTATAGTCGTATTATACGCGTTGGTAAAATGAAGACGAAGGAAAATTTTATACTGTATCGAATGTCGATGCAGCGAAATAAGCTAGGGCTGACCAAACGATAGCGTGAACGGAATCGCCACAAACCAGATAGATTTTATTATTTTAAAGAAGTAAATAAATGTTTCCAAGGTAATTATTTCATCATCTACATTTAGGTTTCGTGTAGAAAAAATGAACTTACTGTCGTCTACCGCGTACTTCTCTAGATTTCCTAAAATAAATAGATAATATAATTCCTGTAACTACGGTAACGGGCATGACGAAACCATGAACGTTATATGATATCGTCATCGTCATGTCGTCTATCGACATACTATGATATATTTTAATCGATTAAGTGCATTGTGTGAAATTTGTATATTTGAATGCCTACCAAGTTGTTACCAACCCTAACCAAAATAGCTGATTATTGTGATTGCGAAATAAATAATTATGTTTAGCACACGTGTAACAATTAGGCAATAACAACTTTTATGATGAAATATTTTTCTGCTTTGTAGACAAAAAAGAAAACAAAAAAAAAAATCCCTAAAATATTATTTATTACCTCAAAGTCTCTCGGAGCGAGCACCTTTCTAAACTGTTACAGTACAATCAAGTTAATTATTATAAATAAATATTTAATTGATCTCACACCAGAAACAACAACAATTTCAGCTACTGGAGCAACTGTGTTCGTTATATCGGGGTGCTGAAATATACATACATATTTGGATCACGCAAATACATAATCTTATGTATGAATCATTTCATATTGTGCAGGTAATTATCAAATATAACACAACAATAATACGATAACTATTTAGAACATTACAATAATTATGACTATTTTTCATTCTAGAATTTACAGCTTTTTACCTAATTCTTCATCGGTACCAATAAACCATTTTTTTTAGTTTCAGATACATTCTGCCTAAACATAATATTAATTACTGACTTGCCTGTGAAGAATTATTAAATTACTTGAAGTATAACTACATATTTGGACCACGCAGATACACGTACTCTTATGTATACATAGTTTCATATTTTGCAGGTAATTATGAAATATATTTTTCTTCCCAGAATATACCATTATCTTACCTAATCAGATTATGTACCTAATGCATCCATTTTTTTTTTTCAGATACATCCTGCCTAAACATAATTACCGACTTGCCTGTGAAAAATTACACAAGGATCTTGAAATCAGCGTAAAATTGTCCTGACCAAGTTGTACTAATTATATAAAATATTTTGTCTGGTATACCTAAGACGGTGAATATTAGTTGTAAGTATTATCTAATCCAAATTTATTGAACTAATAATTTCAAGTGTTCTTAGATTTCAAACAATAATATAATGCCTCACTGCTCTGATTGTAAAGTATTTGTAGACAATCGTCGATGGTCTGGTCATTTACGTAGCAATGTACATAAAAACAATAGTTCTATCCCTATGTATGATAATGTTGCAATTATTAATTCTTCTTTTAAAGAACGAATCAAAAGTTACAAAATCATAGCGACAGGTGAACAAATACATAGTTTTCCTGAGGTGTTTCTCAAAAGTATTAGTACACAAGTCAAACATTTAATAGACAATTCAATAGAGAAACACACCTCTGTCAAAATAAATTTTGAACTGTTTGCTTCGTTTCTTATGTATAAAAATGATCAACAAGAAATAAAATCATTCCGTACAAACAACATTATTACACATTTTAATTACGATTTTGATTCTATTTATAAACTAACTATTGATTTACTACTAAAAAAAATTGAAGAATTTGAGGAAAGGGATAGTGGTTGGACTTTTTTATGCAATTCACATTTAGAATTAAATATTAATAAATATCAACCTCTCAGCGGATCTAAATTTTTAACTTTGCCGAAATTCATAAAAAGTAAAAGAGCTTGTTTGAATATTCGGAACAATGATGAGTATTGCTTTTTGTGGTGTGTTGTGGCGGCATTGTACCCCACAAATAGACATCCCGATAGGATTTCGTCTTATCCCCGCTTTCAGGATGTTTTGAATGTTAATAATTTGACATTTCCAATCACATTTTCGGACATAGCTATCTTTGAGAAAAATAATCCTTCTGTTAATATATATGTGTATGGTTTAAAAAACGAGAAGACAATTATTGGACCGCTTTATAAAACGTTGAATAATAAGTCTAATAAAAGTATCCATCTACTGTTTATAGAAAACAATAATAATTCTCATTACTGTCTTATCAAAGATTTATCTCGTTTAGTTAGAAATCAGATGACCAAACATCATGGTAAACTATATTTCTGTGAAACTTGTTTATTGTTTTTTCCAACGCTTAGTCAAATTGAATCCCACTTGTGTGGGGGGATCGTCACAGTTTTACCAGAACAAGGTTCATTTTTAAAATTTAAAAATTATGATAGGAAACAAAACATTCCATTCGTCATATACGCTGATTTCGAAACGTTACTTGAACCCATTTCCGGCGATGATTTCAACACCGCTAATACGTCATACTCTAAACGCCACGTGCCGGCTGCATTCGCTTACAATGTCGTGTCATCAAATAAAAATGATAGCGTTGAAGGCTATAGAAGTTATCGCGGCAATGATTGTGTTTCAAAATTTATAAATTTTCTTACTGAGGATGTAAAACAAATACATCAGATTATATCCAAAAGCGAGCCTATGATATTCACTGATGACAATTCTCTAGAGTTCAAACGTGCCGTTAGGTGTCATATTTGCGACAATTTACTCTTGACCGATAAAGTAAGAGATCATTGTCATATTACAGGCCTGTATCGAGGTGCAGCACATCGACACTGTAATTTGCAACATAAAGTACCAAAATTTATACCAATATTTTTTCACAATTTATCCGGGTACGATTGTCATTTATTTATAAAAAAGTTAGGCGAAATTCCAGGCCCAATTAAAATAATCCCTAAGACTAAAGAAAAATACGTCGCATTTACCAAATTTATTCCTATTGCTGATAATGAGTTTATTTGTATAAGATTTTTAGATTCATTCAACTTTTTAGGGACAAGTTTAGACAAGCTCGCTAAAACATTGCAGGTGGAAGATTTTGTTAATCTTCGATTTCATTTTTCTAAAGACAGACAGTTTAATTTATTGACAAGAAAAGGTATATATCCTTATGATTACATGACCAATTGGAAATGTTACGATCAAAAATCATTGCCGTCTAAGGGTAATTTTTATAATTATTTGACTAACGAAGACATTACAGATGAGGATTATAATCACGCACAGGCTGTTTGGGCTGAATTCAATATTAATAACCTCGGCGAGTATACGGATCTATACTTAAAAACGGATGTGCTTTTGTTAACAGACATATTTCAAAATTTTCGGAAAACCTGTAAACAATATTACAGTCTTGACCCAGCGTTTTACATTACTGCACCTAGTTTATCTTTCGATGCAATGTTGCTAAAAACGGGCGTTCAGTTAGAACTCGTGTCGGACTTAGCTATCATCAGAATGATACAAAGCGGTATACGCGGCGGTTTGTGCATGTGTTCCCATCGGCATGCTAGAGCCAATCACAAATACATGCCTGAATATAATCCATCACAACCTGAGAGTTTCATAGTATATTTAGATTGTAATAATCTTTACGGTTTTAGCATGTGTCAGTATTTACCATACTCTAGTTTCAGATTTTTAAGTGATAACGAATTAGCAAATTTTAATGTTACCACTATAGAGGATAACGCAAACTGGGGCTTCATATTAGAAGTCGATCTATTGTATCCCGAGCATTTACATAATGACCATAATGACTTACCATTTTGTCCCGAAAAATGTGTACCCCCGGGAGGTAAAACAAAGAAATTAATAGCAAATTTGTATAATAAGTACAACTACGTGATTCACTACGTTCATTTAAAAAAATGTTTAGAACATGGTTTAATATTACGTAAAATTCATAGAGCAATTACTTTTAGACAGAGTCCGTATTTAAAACAGTACATAGAGTTAAATACTCAATTAAGACAGAAAGCAAAAAGTTCCTTCGAACAAGACTTTTTTAAGTTATTAAATAACAGTGTTTTTGGAAAAACATTAGAAAATACTGAAAATAGAGTAACCGTACATTTAGTTAATCAATGGTGCGATCAGTCCAATCGAACTAAGAAATTTATATCCGCTGAGAAACTTATAGCCAACCCCTATTTCCACAGTGCATCTATTTTATCAGAAAATTTAGTTGCAATACAAATGAAACCTGATCAAATTATTTTAGATAAACCTATATACATAGGTTTCACTGTATTAGAACTTTCAAAAGCACACATGTATTACTTTCATTACAATATTGTAAAGCCTTTTTATAAAGATCGAGTGCAGCTATGTTACACAGATACCGATTCCTTTGTCTATAAAATATACACCAACGATTTTTACAATGATTTGAAATATAATTTTTTACAATATTTTGACAGCAGTAACTATGAAATCACAAATGATTTACAGATACCGCTAAAAAATAAAAAGGTTCCCGGTCTCTTTAAAGATGAAATGGGAGGAAAATATATTACTGATTTTGTTGGTTTGAGATCGAAACTTTACTCTATAAGAACCCCTAATAGTATCATTAAAAAAGCAAAAGGAGTAAAATCATGCGTGGTCAGGGATTTAAACTTATCAGACTATGAAACCATTTTATTTAATGGTGGAGTAATCCGGAGAAAAAATAATATGTTTAAATCAATAAAGCACGAAATATTTACTCGGACTGTCAACAAAGTTGCTTTATCTAGAAATGATGACAAACGATCGATATCTGTGGATCAAATATCAACCCGAGCCTGGGGGCATGCATTTATTTTTAAGAATGAATTACTTTGATCATAATTTTAAGTTAAGTGTTACCTACTCATAGTTTAGTTTTAGGAAATAATAAATGTTAATATTATACAAAAAATGAAATAAAGTGTGAATTATTATAATTATTGACTTGTTTTATTTCTGAAATCCTGTTTATTTCAAAATATCATTACACTTTTTTTTTAACACTGATTGCAGTTATCTCACTATGCACCTAAAATACCATGCATCATAAGGTTGATTTTCGAATAACTAACGTTTTACGATTAAGTAACATGCTTACAAGGCGTTGTTTGTCATTGTATAAGTGTTACCTACGTTGCAGTTCATTGGCCTTAGTCTTGAGACACAAACGCTTAGTTGACAATATTAGTATGACTTGTAATTATTTAGTTATTTTGTCATCATTTACGAAATATTATTCGGCGCGAACACCTGTTTAATATTTTTTTAACTTCCATCAAAAGTTATCATGTCGGTGAGTAAAATATTTTTAATTCGTTTTTTTTATGATTGTTTTATAATTAGAGATTGTGTTCGCAGCTGTGTTGTGTTGCATTTTTCCAGAGCCTTTTGTCACTAATCTAAAGTAAATCTAGACTTTCTCGATTGAAAACCCAATTAAAACGCTATACTAGCGGAATAGTGGTATAAATTGTGTTTATATTTTGTTCCAGAATTCTGACACCGAGATTGTATTCAGCCAGTATGCTCAGGATCCTTACGAGGGATTCTCCGAGATGTTTCGCAGTGAACCCGGGCAAAGCAAACAAGTCACGAAAGATAAAAAACCAAAACAACGGTGCAGGGAAAAATCGATAAAGCAAAATCCTACAAAATCCTTCGTTATGAGTCGACTACATCGAAAAGGGATTAAGTTAATAAAAATTTCAGTGGTAGATCTGTGTAACAACAATCCTCAAACCATAGACAGTGATAGTGACAGTGAAAACGTTATTATAAACGCTCAATATATTGTTCAAGATCCCATCGACAGTGTTATGGACGAAACTGAGTCTTTAGTTAAGAAAATATCAAAATCTTTAATAGGTACTGACTTTTATTAACCGTTTTTGTAAAGTAGTTAATATTTGTATTTTCATTATGATGTTTTTATTTAATTTTGTATTAGGTTGTGTTATTTGTGGAGTAGCGTGGGGGTGTTTAACAAAATAAAAGCAAATTTACATTATTTTGATTTTTATTTAAAAACCTTAAAACCAATAATCTAAATACATTACACATATGAGTACATACATTTATACCCATTCTAAATATTTCCTTAAACAAAGCACATTTTTAAGAGCACATTGCTTTAGATGTTTATTACAATTAAAATTAGATCTTCCTTCACAGTATTTTTTATGCAAAACAGAGAAACTAAGACATTGTTCTGTACCAAGGTCTGATACTTTACAATTCACACACAGTTCCTTTATCCAATTCACCTTCTCCAAACCATTTACAATAATTTCCTTATTTTCTAGATATGGAACGATTATACGCCGAAATTCTCTATAGTCAATATATCCTTCATTCCAATAAATACCTCTATTTCTTTCCAACCATTTAACTTGTCTCTTTTCGTCACTTGTTAAGTATTTAAACAAGTATGGCGGTTTTATTAAAAATGTTTGCGTATAATCACGACTTGCAAAAGCTAATTCTTTTATTATAAAATTATTGTTCAGGTCTTTAAACCCTTGAACATCTAAAATAATAGTATTCGGATTCATGATATTTTTCTCACAGTATTACTCAATGGCTTGTACTCAATTATGCAGTCGTTCAATATAAGACAGTATGCAGAAGTTTGATCTGGTATATCGGAATCACTCTCAATTTCCACTCTTACATCCACAATAGGACCTGTCTTTACATTATCAGCTTGTCTAGAGCAATCTATGACAAATAGCGGCGCCAAATCTTTGAATTGTTTCTCACTTAATAAGGGTTCCGAGCGACGTCCGTAATAAGACTGTTGAAATCTGATGTATTGCTCGTATAATAAAGCGATTCTGTTATTCGCGAAGCTGACATTTAGGTTTTCATACGGGAAGTAAGTTGAGTTTAAGTATACTCTAACGTCACGAACATGACAGTGATCGAACTGGGACATATCAGAACTTGAATTGTTTTTTCTATTTGTTTGTAGACCCATAATTATGTATCTTGGTTTCTCTATTTGTGAGGAAGTTTTGATAGACCAGGTATGTTTTGTAGTTTTAGGTAAAGCTGGATATTCGTACAGATCCCAATTTCTGAATATCATCTGGAGTGGTCGATCTTTTTCTAACAGTTTTAGCAAACTTATTTTTTCTTTGTCGGACACTTTAACATGCGGTACACGCCAGATGATTTTATTTATCTGAACGTCGTCTACAAATTCCCCGGTGTTAAGTTTCACAGCATTCAGATTAGTGTTACTTCGTAGCAATATCAGTTCGTGCCTACTATTTATCACGACTTTCTTGAAATCTTCTGCAAAACCGATAATGTTACAGAGGGGTATAGAAGCAGAAAAACTACCCCCATTAATATTTTTTATTCCATCGATATTCCAGCCCCATGCATTGGCTATCTTTGATTCACCTTCACTCATTGATATTAACGATTTCATGGTGGTAGTTATGCCAGCGTTTTTTATTCTATCAATTTCCACTCCATTCAGCTCATATCTTATATCTTGGAATAAGTAGAGTAGAGCATTATTCGTAAAATTAACACTAGTGGCTTTCTCTTTCATATCCTTTTTACTTACGACAACAGTTCCTTCCAAATACAAGGTACTAGCTGAGGGAAGTATATACAAGTCCTGTTGGTTAATAGGTATGCGGATTTCATCGTTTCTATTGAAACTAGTTACGTAGGGCTTGTAAGAATGAAATTCGATTCCTTCAACAGTGTTGTCATAAGTCGGAGCAGATAAAACGTCTAAGATATTCATTTTAGCAAACCGATCGCTTTGAGAAATGCCTTGTTTTCTTTAGTTAATTTAATTTTCTTCTTAGAGCGAGCTCTTATTTGGTTGGAAGCTTGAGCGGAACTGATATTTTTGATTTGTTGATGCATATATTTATTGTAGTCAATCATTTTTTTCTTCTGAGATGCAAATACAGCTGCACTTCTTCACCGCGCAAATTGATTAAGCGGTTATTTATATCTAACAGCCTGATATGTATACAGCTAATGTTGTTTTGGTTAATTGGAAAGTATATCGCCTTTTTCGGGATTTCTATAATTCTATATCCGGGAGGCACGTTGAGAGCAAATTCGTGGATAATGTGACTGGGTTCTCCGTTTGTGTACGAGCCGCTTACAATATCACATTCGATCCTGATCACTGTTGTAGGTAAAATGTTGACTGGAAAGTGCGATACATGCCATTTATTTGCTTTTAAGATCTGCTTATTAAACCCTAACAAATTCCTAAACGTACCTTCTTTATTAAAATTTATGTCTTTTGTACAATATACAGCAGCTTTTAAAGTATTGTTATTGCACTGTAGTTTGATTGATGCATCTTTCATTTCAGATTTTAAATAATCATTAATATCTTGCAATTCATAGGTGCCGTCAGGTATTTCAATAACTTCGTTAGAACCATAATAGAACTTATTATTCGTTTTGTCAATGTTTGGAATAGAATTAAATGTTGCGAAATGCAATAAGGCACACTCATACTGTTCATATAGTTGCAACGTGTTAGGATAGTAAGTAGATAAAGTTGACGAGTTTCCAGTTATCGATAATGTGAGTGACATCTTGCAAATGATTCAAATAAAAGAAAAGCATAAGTTTTATACGTTTTATTTCCAAAAATTCCATAGATATTCTAAACATAAGTGTCCACAATTTACAGTGTTGAATTTCTGATATCTTGTATAATTATAAAAAACATTACAATTCTTAAAATATCGCATTAATTCCATTGGAGGTTTTAAATCTCCAAAGCTATCAAAATATTCACAATAATTGCATACTTTTACATAAGCTACCCAATGCGTGCCTTCGTTCTTAGAGTCGTCCAAGTTAACGACACCACATTCAACCCGTTTTGGCGTCCTTGGTAACTGATCCTTCATGTATACTCCTCGAAAGTGAGGGATGTTGCGTGCATACCTTTGGATGTCTATATTAGTGAGAGGACGATTAGGTAGCTTATTTTTCAGTTTTTTGAAGACTTAATGAATAAACCATTACCATTTTTATGTGACTTAATGTACAAGCCCTGACCTAACTTTAAAGACTCCATAGCCTTATTATGTCGTTGTGTTTCTCGCAAATTTTGCTGACCTGCTTTGTAATCGTTAACAGTTTTTGCAATACCAGCCGCACCACCAGCTAAAGTTCCTAAAGCTGATAAACCCGCAAAAATTGGGATTAAAGGTAGAATACCTCCAGTCTTTGGTAAGGGTATCACTCGCGGCACTCGAATTTTCTGAATGCATGGGATTATTTTTTTTGCTGCTGAGTAAGCAGCGTTAATTAAAGCTTTACTGTCCTTTGGATTCAGTTTCTTTATTTTTGCTTTTATTTTTGACACGAAACTTTTAAACGTTTTAATGCCAGAACCAGATTTCAGTTTGGCTTTCATAACTTTGCTCACTAACCATGAACTAAGTTTTTCACCTTTCCCAGCATCGCTCGATTTAAGTCTTTGTTTAGCCATATTTAGTAGTTGCAAATCAGCTTTGTGGCGATTGGGTAAGTCTGTATGGTTTGCATATGCAATGTCGTGATGCATACAAGCTTCGTCTAGCTTATTTACACCTCGGTCACCTCGTAATAAACGTTTCTGCAATTTAGTTCCGGGACCGCAATAATTGTAGCCGGGTAAATGAAGTTCGAACGGTAGATTATTAATTAAGGTATTAACAAGTTCACCTCCTTGCATTGTCTAATGTGTAATGAGAGAAATGATGCAAAAGTAATCGTTATATAATTATTTTAATCCACTATTGCAGTTTTCTCGATCCAACTATTTTCTTCGTTGTTTAGACCCAACCATTTCACAAACATTTTTGATCCTTTTCTTTTTAAAACCCTTTCTATCAAATAAATACCAGGATAGTAAGATTTCTGAAGTTCTTGCTCGTAAAAGGTTCCCATTATGGCCTGCTTTCGCTGATCTTGTATATGATATGTTACTGGTATGGTATGGTTAATTTTTTTTATAGTAAATATTTCAGTTGACCAATTAGGTGTATAACCTTTTTCAAAATGGTGTTTGTATTTACTGATACGAACAAAGTCACCTACTTTGAACTTAGGTTTTCTACGGACGGTTACATGATTTAAGGCTTTTTTAATATTTTCTTTTATAACAGACTCGCAAGATTTATTTACTTCAATTGGTTTAAATTTAATGGTACGATGTTTTGTGTTGTTATATATCTTTAACGTAACCTCTAACGGTATACCTAACCACATATAGTTTCCGTTCAGACTAAAATATTTATATATTTTATTTTTAAGAGTTTTAATCAGTCGCTCTACGATCGAAGCTTTTTTGGTAGAAAACGTTGAGTAATGGTTAACATTGTAAGTCTTCATAAGCGTTTGAAATGAGTTGTTATAAAATTCTGTTCCCATATCAGTTTGTAAATTAACCGGTTTGCGATTGCTGTTAATCAGTATTCGTTTAAATGCATGAGTAACATCAAGTTTATTTTTTGATTTTAATGGCTCTGCCCAAGCGTACTTTGAGAAGCAGTCAATCACCACTAAAATGTAATTATGACCTTTATTATATTTTCTTAAATTTTGCATGTCCATCAGATCAGCTTGCCACAAGTCATCGATCCCCTTTAGAATGACAGGACGTCTAACGAAATTTCTTCGTGCTGCTTTATGTATTTCATTAACAATTTGCTGTTTTGCCATTACGGAGTTTTTTGTAGTAATTTATCTACCTCTGCTTTGGTATAAAACTTATCTTCCAAATGAGTTGAAATCTCAGGTATCTTTGCTTTTAAAGTAGCCTGAACTGTGTCCTTTGTGTCTTTTATGATTTGAGAGCGCAATGAACCAATCATGTTATTAAATTCTTTTAACATATTAGCATTCAATCGATCTACATAATCCTTGTTCACGGTCAGGTTATTTAATTCTTTTAACATGTTAGCATTCAATCGATCTACATAATCCTTGTTCACAGCATCGCCTGCTTCTACTGGAGATCGGACTCCTCTTAATCTTGATGTTTTTAAATCAAAATCTCCGTTTTCTAATTTTAACAATGCGTTCTCATTAAACTCAAATAACTCTGATAAACGCATTCTTTTGTGAATGTAGTGTCCGAATTTGTCTACGTTCATATTTAAGGTGTATTGTATCGAGAAGCTGATAATAAAATAAACACATTTTAAAATATTTATTTATTTATAACTTTACTTTCACGCAATTCTTCAATGATAGATATAATTTCATTATCTAATCCTGTGTTACCAGCATCTCGAGATGCAATTAGTAATTTTAACCTATCTACCAATTCATTTGGATCGTCCCAATAAACAAAATCAACATTTTTCTTCCACATTTTTGTAAAGGGTAGTCCTTTTCCTTTCGTTTGGTGGTCCTGAATTGTACTTCGTAGTTGGAATAGAGGCTTAATAATTTGCAAATATTTTTGTCCTTTATTACTTTTGATTGGTTTACTGGGCTCATAGTCCCGTCGATGTGCGTTTGTGTCAAGTAGCATCGACTTATAATGTTTCATATCACTCTCTGTAACCAAGCTTAAATCGGCATTCTTTTTCAACAGCAACTGTTTTAAACCAGGCGTATTTCGGTATTTGCGTCCAGCTACGATGATATACTCATCACTGATCGTTATACGAGCAGAACCTAACATCAATTTTCCGCCCTCTTTTCTGACACCAAACGGAATATCGGTCAGAGCTTCTGAGGACACTGACCAGGATGACGAATCAATACCTTGGTTGTTTTCAACTAATGATTTGTACGAAGAGTCACTTTCGATATCAGATTCATATTCGTCTTCATTGTCGTTATTATCATTGGTTCCTTTACTAATTGTGGGTTCTTTTTGCAAAGTTTTATCGATAAACGGAACTTCGGTTTCTTCATTTTCTATATTATGCGGAACACAAGCCTGCTTACTGACATTAGCAATTTGGTTGAGTGGTTCTGTTACCGGCTTGAAAACTGATTCCAGTACTTGCTGATTGTTAAGCTCAGCATCTCTCATCTTTCGCACCTTCTTCTTAACAGCATCTGCAGCCTCAACAATTTGTCTTTTCAATGATTTTTCCATAGTAACAAAAAGTTCGTGATTGATTAAGCGATGTCTGAAGAATAATAATATCGCGAGGGTAACACTCTTAAATATAAATATTTTTAATCAAAGACAACAAAAGTGTCAAATTTATTTCTATAACATCCTTTATTTTTGGAGCAATCCTTATTAATCACTACATAATTGAAAGGTTCACTCCATATTTTCGAACACATTTCACGAAATTCAATCCATGTCATATCAGTGTTGACATGTTCTTCATAAATATGCCGTAAATTAATTTCATCTTGTTTAAAAAGTATGATTAAGTTCGCATTATCTCTTACTAACTGCTTGGGGATTTTACTATATGTTTGGTTCAGATAAAAACAATCTATGCATTTGTGTCTTCCCATTGCAAAATAATCACGCATGTTATTTTGATTTTCACAAGCAACATCATCAAAAATAATCACGGAGTTGGGTTTTGCGTCCTGAACGCTTAGTACTTCCTCATTTCCCTGATATTTCTGGAGGGAAATACCGGGAACCCGTTGCAAAACTCTTTCTAAGAAAATGTACTTAGGTTGGTGCAGAGTTTTTGAATAAACATAAACATTTTCAAATCTTAATCCATTTTCGTGTATAAGAAGGCCAATTAATAAATTGGTTTTTCCACAATTGGATGGACCACAAATGATACATCGTACTGAGTTAGGTAATAATTCCCCATGACGAAAACTAGTCTTACAAATATCATCGCAGACTGTATCAACATGCAGCGATTGCGGTTGTTTTACAAATTTCATGATTACTGTTGGAAATGAACCGATTAAAAATGAGTGAATGTATATAGTACGTTAACATTTATAAACTTACCACAACCTCTTTTGCGTTACTGGTCATTGATCGAGTGGATTGTTCATTACTAAGCATTCTGTACCACCCTTCAGAGCGATAGCAAACTCGCATGATCATTGGTTGTATACAGTTATACACTAGAGAGTAAGTAAACGGAGAGTTGATGGATGATCATCGTTGCTCATCAAGTACGCAGCAAAATGTACTGTCTCGGTCGAGTTTATCGGTCGAGTGGAAAGGCGAGTCGATTATCAATTATTGGGCATTCTATACCACTATCGGCAGCGAGGCGCACTCGCCGAGCAACTTGCCGATAGTGGTATAGAATGCCCAATAATATACTACTGAAATTCTTCGCCAGACGTATTAATTCATTTTATTCTTTTGATTCCAGGCAGATCAAGTTCAGAGCAAAGCTCAGGACTCTGGTGAGGTAGGGAGCGGTGAAGGAGCCACTACTGCACAAACTACCAACCAAGTACCAGTCACTGCTGAACAGAACAATACTGTAAGTAGATTTTTATTCTGTTCACCTGAATTTGCAGATTAATCTACCTTCCTGATAGCTCGACGCGATTTGATTTAAATCACACCGATAAGCGATTCTTTTAAGAAATCGCAAGGACGTTCAATATGACGAAATGCATTTGTCTTTGAAAATACTTGCACGATATCATCTATCTACGCAATTTAAATTGCGTCCCTTAACCCCTTGAGTGCCCGAAACTTGGATCCACACGAGACACAATAGCTTTTTAATTGTTTCGGTAATGCCTCTCTGTTCTCCGCCCCTGTACGTTTATGTGCTTAAAGTATTAAATAAATAATAAATAAATACTGCCTCACACATCATTACACAATTCTCACTTACCTACATTCATAACAAGTTTAATTTCATAATTATGGTTTTTAGGTTGACCCATCGAGTGCACAGCTCGATGTAAAACCCGAAGAAGCAATGGTACAAATAGAGGCGCTAGAAAGCAAGCCCGCTGAGCAAAACGCTGATAGTACGCCTGCCGTAAACGAAGTGATACAGAACAATGGCAAAGACAACGTAAGTTACTTAATATAAAAGTGCCTTGACTAAAAGCTGGAAAAGCTGGAAATTTTCATTTTGTGCTAGTATACGACTGAGTTGTAAGCGCGGCAACAATTGCTGTAGCGGACACAGTAAGCGAGCATCGCGAGTTGTTGACGTTGTTCTATAGAGGGTGTAAAGTTCCGCATTTTTACACCGTAGTCGGAGCGGTCCGAGCGATTCTGGTCCGAGGATCCTCCGATGAGACGGGTCCGGGCAACTGCCGGACGGTTGTTGTCGGACTAAACTCTGCCTGCGCGATTCAGGATTTTGTGATTTAGTTCGTATGTAGCGTCATAGATGTCGTTACTGGATAACAATTTTAAAACAGAAACTTTTCCTCTAGTATATTATAATTTTTAGGGCGATTGGCAGCAAAGAGAACAAGAACTCCTGAAGAAAATTGAACAATTGGAGCAAGTTAAGAACGAGAGGACCGAAGACGGAGTTAAACTGGAATTAAAGGTAGCACAGTCTTATCGTGAAACATCTCTGAACTGTTTATCTCCTGCTAAGCAAAATGGGCCAAAAAAATCTGAAGTGGCGACCGTGTACCGGAAGACGCAGCTATGGAGGGCTTCCCTCTAGGTGGACCGATGTATTGGTTAAGGCTGCGGGAATCTGCTGGATGCGAAACCAACTGGACAGATCGATATGGCGACACTTGGGCGAGGCCTATACGTCCAGCAGTGGACATCTTTCGGCTGAAATGTTGAAGCAGAATCTAAATTCAAATTCTCTATACAGAATTTTTACAGTTGTTTAACAGGTCCTAAACTGTTCAGGAATTTAAGAATGAGACTGTTAAATATGTTATTATTCGTTAGTTGCAAATCGTTGAGGATATGTTAATTGCTACTTTAGCAAGGTATAATCCCCGGCATGTAACATGGCAAGGTTTTGCCGTAGTGGGGGTACTAGGGTAACTGACCAATCACCATATAGAGCGAACGGAACGTGGACGCGACGCGATTGGTCAGTCGATCCTTGTGTCAATTGACCAACTAATCGCGCGCTCGGAACGGTGGTAAACGTTCCCCGTTGTAACCAAAGAGACCTAAAAAATGACTTGTGCGCATCTAACGACTCTTGCCAAGTTACGTGCCGGGGATTATACTTCTTTGTTTTAAGACTACATTTCACACGTAGGTCCGTGAAGAAGAGATCGACCTGCTTAAAGCACGGGTACGGAATCTGGAGACGGAGCTGCAGGCAGCCTTGTCCAAGCCCACCGGCAAGAACCACGAGATGATTGAAAACATTAAACAGCAGCACGAAGAGGTAGGCTATTTATTATCTATCTACGACTATACCAATCCTACTATATCCATATTATTAATATTTATAAAAACGAAAGTACCTTTGTATGTCTGTCTGTTACGTTTTCTCTTCTAAACTGCTTAACAAATTTTGGTAAATTTTGGTATAGAGATTGATTGGACCTAAGAAAAGGACAGAGGATACTTTTTTATGTCGGGAATATGTTCTCTTGTGATAACTTTCGACATTCAAGCGGGCAGTTAAGGCTAGTTTATCTATATTTCCCTTCATTATATTGAAAACATTCGTTATTTTTGTTTCACACACGTTACTTTAATTTATTTTTAAATACAGTATTTTTGTTTGTTCAAACATATTGGTGAACCTTTTGTACCAAATAAACCTATTTTCTATCCTTTTTTTTCAGTTGCTGAGCAAAGCACGCGGCATGATCTTCGACAAGACCAAGATGGTAAAGAATCAAGAGCTCCAGATTGAAGCTCTGACGACTCAAGTACAGTCGCTCAAGGATATTAACCAGATAACTAAAGACCTTTTGGAAATCAGAAACTCTGAAGTGAAAGCTATGGAGGTACGTAACGACGAAGAGGTCTTGGGGTTGACCATAGTCCAGATCTAAGGCTCTAAATTATTGAGAATCTATCAACAAAAGCGTCGTCATAGCGTTTGGAAAAAAATAAAAAAAATATGGGATTGCCAAGAACTATCGAAATATTATCACGGGATCAATCCCTTACATTTTGGCATTTCGACAATCGCAGTCGCTGATAGAATGAAACTTTATCTAGAGCTTCTATTGATATTTCCAACGTTACTTTACTTTATTGACTAATAAAATTTAAAAAGCCCCGACACGATATCTTGCGCAAATACCTGATTCAAAAAGTAAAACTCCCATATCTTGTGAACGGCTGAACCGATTTTCTTCAAACGTCGCTAAGAACACGACCGATAATGTCACCTTTCAAGCAAAAAAAGCTAAATGTAAATCGGTTCATCCGTCTAGCACAAAAAAAAAACAAACACACAGGTACACACGTCAAACTTATAAAGTTATGACTCCCCTTTCCATCGGCGGTTAAAAAGAAGTGAAGTTTGTATGTGATTACTGGGAGTCTTTTCATGTTAACCTATCCTGCTGAAGTTAGCTGGGAGTGATTTTACATCGAACCCGTTAGAGCACTGAGCACAGGGGATAACTTAAAAAGGCGCGGGACTTTTGAAAGACCAGGGTGTTGGATTTTTACCTCACTAAAAACACCCCGATGATCACCACCTCTTAAAAAACCACCCTAGAACCCCTACTGTGCAACATCTGTTAGGACACATCCCTGCAGACAGTAAAAGTCTTCCTTTCGTACTTCCTTGAGCCTCGCTGTGACGGCAGCACTTAATCACTGTGCCACCATCTTTCCTGAAGTCACTCAATCGGCGGTCACAGTACCCACTGTAAGCGACCCCGTTTGCTTATGATGCAGATGAGGTTTCAGCATATTAGACGTCGAAGCGATTGCCTCCACAACGCCTTTTTCTCAGAGTGGGATTGGCCTTCTCATCTCACTCGGCGTCATCCTTCTGTACCATTTTTCAAACATGAAGGAGTGGATTTAAAATTTCCTATAAAATCTCTTGGGTTGTGATTTTAGTGGGGATTTGGGGAATCGCTTCTTGTAATCAATATAAACTTCTAGGGGTAACAGTGTATCTATGGAGGTAATGTAGAACAGATTGTTATGTCCCTCAACATTCATTGAAAAGGGAGGATCTTCCGGTCAGAAGTGTCCGGAGGGCAACTGCTCGACGATTGTTGTAGGACCGTTGTATGTGTTCAAATCGTACCGATGCAGGTTTTTTATGATTTTAGATCGTATGTAGTGTCATAGATGTCGCTTCATAGCTACCTTTATGTTTCAGGACCGCTTGGTGGCTATGGAAGCCAGGTTCAAGGCTGAGAAGGACAGGTACGGTTTGGTGCTGCAGAGAGCTCAAACAAGCACTACTCTTAACGATGACTTGAAGAAGGAGTATGAGACCCAGCTGGCTATATTCAAGGTATATGTATTTGAAAATGCATATTACGACACAAATTACTACCTAATCAATCTGCCTAGCGTTTTCACAACTATATTGAGGTCGGCTTTCAGTCTAACCGGTTTCAGCTAGATACCAGCAGCCTAATTGCGTGAGTGAATTCCGCAAGGCACAGGGTTCGACCACCATCAATCGACCGTCTCTTACATCTCGCATGTGATTGGTCTATTGATGGCGGTCAAACCCTGTGTGTTGCCGAATTCACTTGCGCAATTAGGCTGCAGGAAACACGGAACGGCTGCCTGTCTCACCCGGCAACCCAGTATCTGGGTAATACGATACCCCTTGGCATGACTGGTGTTAGATTTCCTGGCTTTCGACTACGACTCTCGTTCTGACTAAAGACTGTCAAAAATCTACAAATGACAGCCCGAACCAACGGTATAACATGGTTACTGGTTACTGGGGCACGGAAGAGTCTCGGTATGTCAGGCATGATTACCCATCAGCGGACCACCTCGGCAAGTGTTGTTACGGATCTTGGCAAATTATAATAAATTTCCGTGCGTTGGTAATAAAAAGAAAAATAGTAATTTTTCGTTTTGATACCTATTATTGGAATAAAATTTTAATACAATAATAGGACAATATTAGGACCCATTCATATTAATGCTAATTTTTGTCCGTGGTGCTAGGCAACTGGGCTAATCCCAGTTGTAAACGACCCTTTGTGCCTATTGGCCTTGTTTGTTCTGTCTCCTGCTAGGAATGGAGGGATGTGGAAATTTGTATTTTTTTCTACTCCTCCGTTATTCTTTTCTGATTAATTTCGTTGCGGGATCTAAGACAGTTAAATTCATTCTCCGGGACTTCGTCGAGCTTCATTGCCTTGGCGCTTTTCTGGTGGTTGCCACTGTGGATTCTGGCTTTCAGGAGTTGCAGTGGTTTGGGAATAGTGAATCGCCCAAAAAAAAAGCTTTGCTTTAAACTCCCGTTCGTCTTATTATTACTATTAGAGCCACGAGCTCCTCACTACATAAATTACCATATGTTTTAATAACCGAATGTCCTTTCTTTCTCCAACAGGAACTGAGACAGAAATATGAACAAAGGGTACAGGCACTGGTTTCTGAAAACACGAAGCTTAAAGAGATTGCTGCTATAAAAGACGGTCAGCCAAAGGAATAAAACGTCACTCATATCTAACAAAATTATTAATTTATACTCACTACTGATAATAGGGATGATTCCTGGGTAAAAAATAATAATTCTATTACCTAAGGCCCACTTGCAAGAAAAACTTAACTCCAGAGTTAGTTGCAGGCGGTTACATTGATAGTTTGTCATACAATATTATCAATTTACCCACGTGTTAGCAACTAACTCTTGAGTTAAATATTCGTGCAAGTTGGGCCTCAGTTATTTAGTCCGTCAGCTACTTAGATAATGAAAAAAATATTTGTTAAATTAATAAAAATACGAAGATAAAGAGCATCAAAGTTCAGGAGTGCCTGTGACGTCACTTCTAAGTAAAAAGTGTTTCAACGCACTGTATCGTCGTAATTTTTTTGTTCACATGACAAAATAAAAAATACATGTCCAATATTTTTTATAAATCCTTCTGACGGACAAAAATGATTCTTAGTCATCATCACATCGTCATTGTACCTATTATATTATCTGTGCCTGAAGCTCTTTGCTTCACACAGTGTCAATGAATGTAATCATAATATTAAATATTATTATAAATAAAAGACTGTTTTCATTATCATATGATTGATGTGTTTTTATATACATTTTTGTAAATTTAATGGTTCTTGTAGGTTCTTATGTATTATTTTTTACTAAATAAAAATATTAGACTTGACCCAACTTGTTTATTTATTAAAGTTATTTCTGCCATTGGCATCGCCGCCGGCGAATTCAGAAATTATTCTAAGGGAACGTACTATAGGTCCCGTCACGTAAAAAGAACGCTGAGCGACAGTGGAGGGGATGTGTCTGCGCATCGGTACTGTCGCTGTCTAAAGTACTAGGATATTGTTTTATAATATAAGAGTAATTGTTTTATTGTAGAATCATAATAGGTACTTTCTAGCTACTTAGTACTTTAGAAGAGGTTGGATTTAAATTAGATAATGTTTACTTGAGCATTATTTTTTATTTCGATCTTATTATTATAAATATCTTATCATTATAAATTATCAACTGCTCCTTTCTCAACTTCTTTCTTCATAAAATAATAGATACTATCATCAATAATAAATAAAATCAAAAAATCAATTAATCATTTTTCATTCCTTCATTTTTTAAAACAATCGTCGAGCAAAGAAAGTTGTGTGTGCGACTGTATTTTGGCAGCGAACGAAGCGTGAGCTCTGCGCGGGAAGCATGGGTCAACTGACGAACCAATAGCGTGCGCGCACAGAAACACTGGCGGAGCATTCCCCCGTCGCGCCCCCTTCATACCACCAGTTTGATCGATAAATCGCTCACTGCGCAGATTCAAGGCCAGCGTTCTTTTTACGTGACGGGACCTGTACCCGGAATTAAAAGGAGGTGGGTATTATACAAACTTTCACATACTTACATATTTATTACAAGTAAAATTTTAAAAACCTCCGGCACATTTTTATTTCATGCTACATAATTTATCTAAAACATAGTAGTTAAGCTTCGATCGGCAATCTATTGAACACGTAATTATGAATGGCACGATATCTTGCGAAAATACCCCGATTCAATCAGTGAAACGCCCATAACTTTTGAACGGCTGAACCGATTTTATTCAAACACATAGCTAAGAACACTCTTGACATTACCTTTCAAATAATCCCATTTCAAATAATAAAAACTAAATCAAAATCGGTTCACCCGTTTGGACGCTACGATGTATTATGTATGTCAGGAAAAATATACATATCTTTAGTAAAGTTAGTGATAGACACAATTGTAATACTAGAAATAAAGATAAGTTAGATCAACCATCTTATAGATTAGCGAAAGTACACACATCTTTCATGGGGTACCTACTGTGTTAAATTTTGTAACAAAATACCTTGTGAGATATTAAAACTAAATGAAAGAAAATTTAAAACTATTGTTAAAAGCACACTTTGTAAACAAGCATATTAAAATTAGATGATCATATTCAAGATAGAAATGCTTGGAAACATTCTGGTCCTGCTCCATAGGGACATCTTTAGAGTAGACAAAATCAAAATGGTTAATTTGTATTATATTCATAATTTTAGTAAAGCTTTATTTCTTCTCTTTTTGTTTAAATTGACTCGCACAGTTCCATTGTTGTTGAATACGGTATTTTTTTTTTATCTGTTACAGGCTTGCGCTTGACCACTATCTCACGTGATGGTAAGCGATGATAATTTACCTATGTTTGCAATATTTGTAAGTATGTGAGAACCATGTTCCTATTTAACAATTGAGGGAATTTACCTGTTAGTGCTTGTAATACTTTATACCTATTCGTAGTATAGTAGTGCTGGGTGCATCGTCCTCACGTATATGAATTTATGTAAACAAAATCATTTTTTTAAAGAGTAAGTTAGCTGCCATTCTTCTCCATAACAAGCTACATTTCCGAATGGACGGTAGAATCAGTTATTATTAACTTTTTATTTGTATTTTGACGTTCAAAAGTGCCGCTTAAAGACCTAGTTGAAATAAATAATTTTTGTCTTTGTCTTTTGTCTTTGATGCCACAGACAGACACTCATATACACAGATACAGCAACACACGTCAAACTTATAACACCCCTCTTTTTCCGTCGGGGGTTAAAAAGTCGGCAGCAAGATGACATATTTATGTAACAGTGTAAGCTGTAATTTGACTAGTAGGTACAGTCAACCTGTTTGCTTCATGAACTTTTGAAACTCAAACTCAAATAATTTTAATTGAATGAAAACATTTAAGGGTACTTTTGAAGTATCAATAGTAAAAATTCGACATAATTGTGCTTACCTACTAAAATGCCCGTAGAAGAATTAGCTTCAAGTGGGTCAGGTTTCATTCTTGTTGATTACCCACGTAGCCCGCTCGTGAATACCCCGTCGTTAACACTATTAACTGGGAATGTTTTGTTCCAATCGTTAACAGTGTTGAAGAACGCGACATTGTTTTCCAATCGTTCACCCCTTTTTCCGCGTCTAGTTTAGGAGTCAGGGCACAGATGATATAATGTCAGGGTAAAGAAAATGAATCAAAAGATATACTATAACGGTTATTTGAAAGTACTTTTTTCACGATTATTGAAGCACCAAATTAATAACACACGCTTGATGTAAAACTACATGGTTAATTAGGTAATTAATATATAAGTTTTTCATTTTTAGGGTTCCGTACCCAAAGGGTAAAAACGGGACCCTATTACTAAGACTCCACGGTCCGTCTGTCTGTCTATCCGTCTGTCACCAGGCTATATCTCATGAACCGTCATAGCTCGACAGTTGAAATTTTCACAGATGATGTATTTCTGTTGCCGCTATAACAACAAATACTAAAAATAGAATAAAATAAATAAGGGGGGCTCCCATACAACAAACGTGTTTTTTTGCCGTTTTTTGCGATAACGGTACGGAACCCTTTGTGCGCGAGTGCGACTCGCACTTGGCCGGTTTTTTACATTTTCAATAATAACTTTATAACATTTATTTTGATTATCTATGATATAAAGTACCTACAATTCATAAACATTTAAAGTATTAGGCATTTCATTAAACAAAATCGTTACTTATTAATATAAATATTATATTAAATAAATATATTATTTGGTGCCTCAAAAATCGTGACTAAAGCACATAACCGTTAAATCTTTTGTTTCATTTCTCTTTTCTCTAACCTGACTCCTAAACTATACCCAAAAAGGGATGAACGATTGAGTAAAAATGTCGCGTTCTTCAACACTGTTAACGAGTGGAACAAAACATACCCAGTGAACCCAGATATCCAGTGAGTAATAGTGTTAACGGCGGAGTATTAAAGAGCGGGATCGACCCTATTTATGTAAACAATTTTTGAACGCCCAGCAAGGCAGCACAAGTGCATCGATACGAACTGAATACATTTGCATTTCAATAAATTTAAGGATACCTCGTTGGTCTAGTGCAGTGATGGGGAAAGTACGGCCTGCGGAAACATTTAATCCGGCCCGCCGACGGCCCTTCAACCTGAATAGATGATTGATTGATTGATGATTGACCCGGCGATAATTATATTTTGCCGGTCCAGAAATATAAAGTAAATTCTACTTAGTAGAATAATAGACGCATAGGTAAAAGAGGCAGCTAGACTAGCCGCGTAGTTCATGATTGCGTTGCGTATCGTGGGGCTTGGAAATATTTATTTACAGAATACAACGGTAAGCCAGTATGTCTTATATCTAATGAAGCAGTGGCGGTATTTATTTGTAATGCTGTAAAGGCTGTAATCTATATATATAAAATGCTTTGTCCTGAATGACTGACTGACGGATCAACGCACAGCCCAAACCGCTGAACGTAGAGATCTGAAACTTGAAAGGTGTATTCTTTGTATGATGTAGGCATCCGATAAGAAGGGATTTTCCGAAATTCTACTGCTAAGGGGGTTAAAAAGGGGGGCAAAGTTTGTATGCAAAATCTAATTCCTTCGGTTAATATTTTTGAAACTTGGCACAAATAGTAATCTAAGTACATGATAAAGATTGACATTATTAGTTTTTTGAAACTACCCCCTCAAGTCGATTTAGGGGGTGTTGAAATTTGTATGGCAGAATCTTATTTCATGGGTAACTAAACTTGAAACATTACACAAATACTAAAATAAATAAATAATAAAGGTTGTTATTATTAGTTTTTCGAAACTACCCCCAAAAGACGATTTAGGGGGTGTTAAAGTTTTTTTGAAAAATCTTTTTATTAGGTTAATAAACTTGAAACTTGGGTAAATACTCAACTAAGTAAGCAATGAAAGGTTGCAATTATTAGTTTTTCAAAAATACCCCCAAGAGTCAATAATTTTTTTTAGGAATCTTACTTCTTAGGTTAATAAACTTGAAACTTGACACAAATATCAACCTAAGTAAACAATAATAAAGGTTGTCATTATAAGTTTTTCGAACCTACCCCCAAAATTCGATTTAGGGGGTGTTAAAGTTTTTTTGAAGAATCTTATTTATCCATACTAATATTATAAATGCGAAAGTAACTCTGTCTGTCTGTCTGTCTGTTACCTTTTCACGCTTAAACCGCTCAACCGATTAAGATGAAATTTGGTAGGAAGATAGTTTGAGACCATGGAACGGACATAGCTACATTATTTTGCAAAAAATGCGAAGATGGGGGCATTGGGGGGGTTAATTTTGAATGAAACTTCTTATTATGGCTTAAGCCGCTGAACCGATTAAGATGAAATTTGGTGTGAAGATAGTTTGAGACCCTGGGCAGGACTTAGGCTACTTCTTTTTTGCATAAAAAAAAATGCGAAGGGGGGGGCATTGGGGGGGTTAATTTTGAATGAAACTTCTTATTATGGCTTAAACCACTGAACCGATTTAGATGAAATTTGGTATGCAGATAGTATGAGACCCTGGGATGGACATAGCCTACGTTTTTGTATAAAATAAGGTGCGTGAGAAATGGGGTGGAGTAGTTATAAAATATGAAAATAATATGAAACTTCTTTTATGGCGTCCTTCTTATTCGGCTGTAGGCATGATATAATTGTTTATGAAAGATTTGAGTGTCAATTTGAAAAAGTCAACTTAATGTCAGTGTCCGTGAAAGTGGTAATATAAGCAAAACTTTAAAATATTCTACTGCTTAATTTTATTAGGGAGATATTTTTTTGCTGTGGATATGCCTCGCAAGCGTAAATCTCATCTGAGCCGTAGCTCTAGCAGAGCTCGAACAGCAAGAGGAGCTAGAAGCCAAGAAACAGAGGAGCAGACTCATTCCGTCAAATTTTAGATGATGAGCGTCACGCAACCCAAAGAGCTGCTGAGACTTTCGATCAGATTCAGGCTCGCCAACTCGCAGATGCTGAGCGTCACGCAACTGAAAGAGCTGCTGAGGCTTTAGACCAGATTCAGGTTCGTCAACTCGCAGATGCTAAGCGTCATGCAACTGAAAGAGCTGCTGAGAGTTCCGACCAGACTCGGGCTCGCCAACTCGCGGATGCTTAGCGTCACGAGACTCAAAGATCAGCTGAGACTTTCGACCAGACTCAGGCTCGCTAACTCGCAGATTCTGAGCGTTACGCAACTGAAAGGGCTGCTGCGACTTTCAACCAGACTCAGGCTCACCAACTGGCAGATGCTGAGCGTCACGCAACTTAAAGGGCTGGTGAGACCTTTAAGCAAACACAGGCCCGTCGTATTTTAGATGCCTAACGTCACGCGTCATCGATAGCTGCTGAGACGCCTGAACAATCCCAAATACAGTGTATTTTACGAGCTCAACGGTAGTCTGAAAGGAGACGTACGTTTGCAAGAAATACATGAGAGTCGTTCCACAACGCTGCGTCTGATTATGACCCATTGGTTGATTACACTTGCCACCGATTAGTTATGAGAACATGGATAAAAAATGTAGATATTGTGAAGCACTCAAGTGGAATGATGACCGGGTATGTGTTGCTCGCTTGGTGAGCCAGAAGAACCACTCAAGTCTTTGCTTTTGTATGACAGTGATGAATCGCACCGTTTTTTAAGCAGAATAAGAAAATATAATACATGCTTCCAAGCAAGCTTGAAGCAAGTGGCAGCAGAGTGACTCACACTGAAACTCTACCCTGTAGTTTCTTAACTCTTTAGAATTATCAGGGGTACCGTCCCATACGTTGAGGCTGAAAGTTGGTGTCCCAGTCCTGTTAATAAGAAATCAGGACGCACCAAAATTATGTAATGGCACCCGACTACAAATAAAACACCTGAGACGCAATATAGTAAGGGCAATAATTATGACAGGAATAGCAAAGGGAGAAGATGTAATGATTTCACGTATTCCGATAATCCCAACTGATATGCCATTCCGATTTAAAAGGTTGCAATTTCCCCTTAAAGCGACATTCGCGATTACCATAAATAAAGCTCAAGGGCAAACACTGAAAGTTGCAGGAGTGCATTTAGAAAAATACGATTTTTCCATGGGCAACTGTATATAGCGTGTTCTCAAGTATCAAGTCCACATAATCAATATGTTTTAGCAAAAGATGGTAAAACTAAAAATATTGTTAACACGACTTTGTTAAAGTAAGTTATTAAAAATTACAACTCTGTGCTCACAACCCATTTCCACACTTTTGTCTATCTAAACAATATTTATAAGAATCAAAAATCAAATTAGTACCTACTGCATTTTATGTAACGCAAAATACACTATTTTTGTACTACTACTCTGTGTTTCATTTTCTACGTTTTACGTGAGCGAAGCCGCGGGTAAAAGCTAGTCTATATATATAAAATGCTTTGTTCTGAATGACTGACTGACGGATCAACGCACAGCCCAAACCGCTAAACGTAGAGACCTGAAACTTGAAAGGTGTATTTTTTGTATGATGTAGGCATCCGATAAGAAAGGATTTTCCGAAATTCTACCCCTAAGGGGGTTAAAAAGGGGGGCAAAGTTTGTATGAAAAATCTAATTCCTTCGGCTAAAATTAGTGAAACTTGGCACAAACAGTAATCTAAGTGCATGATAAATGGACATCACACATCTCACATCTCACTCCATCGTCGACTCTGTCTCTGTCACCTCTGACCTAGACTAGAGTCAAGAGCAAACCCATCAAAAAAAAAAAAAAAAAAAAAAAAAATAAAAAAAAAAATTGACATTAATAGTTTTTCGAAACTACCCCCTCAAGTAGATTTAGGGGGTGTTGAAATTTGTATGGCAAAATCTTATTTCATGGGTAACTAAACTTGAAACATTACAAAAATACTAAAAAAAAATAATAATAAAGATTGTTATTATTAGTTTTTCGAAACTACCCCCAAAAGACGATTTAGGGGGTATTAAATTTTTAATGAAAAATCTTATTATTAGGTTAATAAACATGAAACTTGGCATAACTAAGTAAGCAACAAAAGGTTCCAATTATTAGTTTTTCAAAAATACCCCCAAAAGTCGATTAAATTTTTGAAGAATAGGTTAATAAACTTGAAACTTGACACAAATATCAACCTAAGTAAACAATAAAGGTTGTCATTATAAGTTTTTCGAACCTACCCCCAAAATTCGATTTAGGGGGCGTTAAAGTTTTTTTGAAGAATCTTATATATAAAAGCCAAAGGTCACTCATTCACCTATCACGAAATATCGAAATCTGCTTGACGTATTCAGATGAAATTTGGCAGGGAGGTAGTTTATAGTTAAAAGACGTCCGCTAAGAACGGATTTTGCGACAGGGCCGGATTTAGGGGGTCTAAGGGCTCTCGCAAGTTTATATGAAAATCCTTAATTTTTTGAACTACAAACTTAAAAGGCAGTGAGGTAGTTTATAGTTAGTAGACGACGCTCAGAACAGATTTTGCAACAGGGCCGGATTTATATGAAAGTCCTTCATTTTTTGAGTTATTAACTTAAAATTTGGCAGGGAGGTAGATTATAGTTAGTAGACGTCTGCTAAGAACGGATTTTTCGACAGGGCCAGACTTCGGGGGTCTAAGGGCTCGCGCAAGTTTATATGAAAGTTCTTCATTATTTGAACCATAATCTTGAAATTTGGCATGGAGGTAGTTAATAGTTAGTAAACGTTCACTAAGAACGGATTTTGCGACAGGGCCGGATTTAGGGGTCTAACGGCTCTCGCAAGTTTGCATGAAAGTCCTTAATATTTTGTGCTACAAACTTGAAATTTGTCATGAAATAGTTTATAGTTAGTAGATGTCAGCTAAGAACGGATTTTGCGACAGGGCCGGATAAAGGACTCTCGCAAGTTTATATATAAGTGCTTCATTTTTTTAACTACAATCTTGAAATTTGACATGGAGGTAGTTCATAGTTAGTAAACGTCCGCTAAGAACGGATTTTGCGATAGGACCGGATTTAGGGGTCTAAGGGCTCTCGCAAGTTTGCATGAAAGTCCTTCATTTTTTGTGCTACAAACTTGAAATTTGTCATGAAAGTAGTTTATAGTTAACTAGCTGTTCCCCGCGGCTTCGCTCCCGTGGGCCACCCCACAGGACCCGTTTTCGGGATTAAAAAATAGCCTATGTTACTCAGGAATAACGTAGCTTTCTATTGGTGAAAGAATTTTTTAAATCGGTCCAGTAGTTTCGGAGCCTATTCGGTACAAACAAACAAACAAACAAAAAATTCTTTCCTATTTATAATATTAGTATAGATTAGTTAGTAGATGTCAGCTAAGAACGGATTTTGCGACAGGGTCGGATAAAGGAGGTCTAAGGGTTCTCGCAAGTTTATATGAACTTTCATATACTTCGCTTCATTTTTTGAACTACTATCTTAAAATTTGGCATGGATGTATTTCATAGTTAGTAAACGTCCGCTAAGAACGGATTTTGCGACAGGGCCGGGTTAAGGCGGTTTAAGGGGTCTCACATGTTTGTATGAAACTTCGGTTGTCTTTTTGTACTACTGTCCTGAAATTTAGCAAGTCTAGAGTTTATGAGTAGGAGACATAAGCTAAGAAATAATTTTGTGATACTCAATATTTGTTTTTTTCTGTTGACTGAAATATAAAAATAGTTTTCGTTAAACATCATTAAACTTTATATTTTCTTAACCACGCGGACGAAGTCGCGGGCAACAGCTAGTGTTTTTATAAGATTAAAAGTTTCAACACAAAATGCATTTTTCCTATAATTCTGGCCCTCCTCTGAAATTTCTTAAACTTTCTGGCCCCCCATTAAGAAAGTTTGCCCACAACTTTTAGTGGCATACTGCTGAGCATTATTAGGTCCTGGGTTCGATGCCCTGGTCGGGCTAAGTGTTATTGGATTTTTCTATCTGGAATTTCTCGGCAAACGATTTACTGATTCACCTGTCATACCAAGTGGAATCGTGGATAATGCGCATGCCAGTGTTTATAATGTCGTCCCAGGACGGTCGGCCACCGGGCCATACAGACGAAAGGCCGTCGGCTGATTTGGCCGTGAGGTCAGTGGCCTGTCTGGCCGATATCTGTCGACGCTGGACCGGTTACACACTCTCGACTCGAATTAGTCGTCAGTTCGAAACCTTGAACGTAACTGTGAGTGTGTGTGACCTATTGCGATTAAGTGGCAGACTGATATCGTCCGGCGAACTGTTAATCTGTGGGGCCCAATTTAATTACACTTATTTATTTCTTTCTTTATTATTATGTTTATTAATTAAAAAAGTGTATAAACTAACAATGGATAGAGTAAAATGGAGTTTACTTGCGATATCACTTTGTGTTTTATTGTGGGGTGTGGCCGGCCAGTATGAATGGCAAATTCGCGATGCTTTTGACGAAGTTCGTGGCAAAATTGACAAGGTATCCGGGGATAACTGCTTAATAAAACAGTTGGATGACCTGTATTTACCGGAGGATTCGGTTTCCCACCAACCTGATGTGAAAGAAATCAACATAAACCCAGTGTTTCCGAATCGTACAGCGATGTTGCATTTACAAAACATGGCTATGAATCGGGCGTTTTTCTGGAGTTATATTCTACAGTCACGGTTCATCAGACCAGCCACCAACGATACCTACGACCCCGGCATGATGTACTACTTCCTGTCGTCGGTTGCAGATATTTCAGCAAGTCCTTACATAAACGCTAGTTCGATATATTTTTCTCCGAACATGTCATATACATCGTCGTACAGAGGATTCTTCAATAAAACTATGCCACGATTTGCACCAAGAGCGTTCCGGGCAGATGATTCGGTGCATTCGCAAAAGATTTCCACTATGAACATGTTCCATGTTGAAGATCTGGGCGCCTTTGACCCCGAGAGTTTGTCTAAGGATTATACATCCGAGTTGTATAGAATCAACGAGTGGTACAAGAGATGGTTGCCCGACAGAGTGGCCAAGCGTTATGACTTTAAGACTTCGTACCGAGTGGTGATCAGATATGCGAATAATACTAATGAGACTTTTACGTTCCACGGGCCGCCTGGCAATGATGAGGTTTGTTCACATTTCGTATTTAAGTATATAGAAACAGCCTGTTAGCTGCAGTAAGCTGTAATTAATAATAATAATAATAAATAGTTTATTAGCAGTAAATTTTTACAAAAAAGAGTGAAACCCTGACCCCTGAGCTAGGTAACAGCACCTGTGTTTCAGGGGCCAGTGACCTCTTCCGTTATGTTACACAATTATAATCTACTAGACACTAATTCAATTAATATTAAAATCACAATTCAAATAATTATTTAATAAAAATCCTAGACTAAAATTAAAATTATAATCAAAATTAAGATAAACTCATCAATAAAATAAAAATTAAAATCGCAGTCAACAATAAAATGAAAATTAAAATCAAATATAATATTACAATTAGAATTACAATCACTATGAGCATTAAAATTATAACCAAACACAAAGTTGAAATTAAAATCAAATTAACATTAACATTACAATCACAATCCAATTCATTCGATTAAAATCAAAATTAAAGTCAAAATTAAATCAAAATTAAAAGTTAAATTAAATTAGGCTAAAAAATAATAATAATAATATCCAAAACAAAATTAAATTAAATCAAAATTAAATCTTAGAAACAAAGTCCAATTCAACCATTAATAAATACAAATATGGATGCTGGTATGTATGTATGTGATTGTGTGTGTAGAGAATACCAATAGCTGCCTGTTTATGTTAATTTGAATACAAAACGTTTTCGGTTTCGAAGTAGTCCCGAGACAGTAGCCATTTCCTTACCCTCCTCTTTAATTAATTAATTTTTAATTAGGTATATTTCATGATGAATTTTGTGGAAAAGGTAGATGTAGGCCTTTGCCAGCAAGTGGGATAGCTATTTCACCAGATACCTACCTTTGTCTGATTGCTTTATCTAGTCAAATACAATTTATTATTTCACATATCCATGGAGTCTTTATAAATGCCACAAGTCATTTAAATGATGTTAAAGATTCTCTTATTGACCGACTTACCAAAAAGGAGGAGGTTCTATGTTCGACATTATGTTTTTTTTTTGATAATACTTGTCTTTGTAGCTCAGAAATTGTATATTTCTATCTGTTTAATTTTTTGTTTATCTATTTGAAATGGTTTATTATAGGTTGGTACACTACCTAACCTTCTGGTACAGTATAATAGATACATTACAAAAGTGTGGTAGTCATTGTAATTTGAACTTTAAGCTAGTGCAAATTAGTCACAAAATGCATGCATTTACTGGGATAAAGGAAAATAGGCTTATTGTTTATTATTAATTTTATTGATCAGTTAATCTAATTAATTGGCATCTTTGCTTTTTGAGGATTATCCTTAAAAAATCCATTAAGTATTTGTGTTGTGTACCTAATGTATTTAAATCTAAACTTAATATTATGAAGAGGTGAAGTTGTTTTAATTAAATGTTTTTAAATGGTAATTAATCTCTGCAAGAGCTAATCTGCTCATAAAAATTCTTTCACTTACAGAAAGGTACACGTTGCTGAGTGGCATGAAAAGCCAGTTTTATTAAACCTAAAAGGTCTTATTTTGGCTAAATTAATTTTATTAGCATCTTTATATTGTAACTATTATCTTCTGAAACTGCCATGTTGCTTCAAAAAATATATGCTGCACCTACAAATAAAAAAAACTGTTGCAATTTTAGCGAGATATAACAACTACACACACCGGCAAAATTAGCGGAACAAACTAAAAATGACGATGTTTTTAAAAATACGGTTTAAGTTTTTTAAACTTATATTAGGACAGGATTCCTTACTTAAAAATACACCTTTTGGAATAAAAATGCGATCGCATTTAATAAATTTTGAGTGAGTAACTTGTTTTTGTGTGAAAACTGCTCATTGTTGTTTTTTATTAGGTTTTTAAGGCAAGTTAAAAGGTTATTTAAAAAAAAAATACAATAAAATAATTATCACATATTATCGAGTGTTTTTTCCACGTTCTTTAAATAAAGTTTTCACCCGCCTAGACATGTTGAGAAAATGGTATCCATTGTCTCGTGTGGTATTCTCAATCATTCCTGTAAAACGGCACTTCGCAGTGCATCCATATTGACAGGTGTAGGTATTATGAATTTTGCCCTTCGTTATATCAGGTCCCAAACGTGTTCTATAGGATGCATAACTGGTGTTATCGTTGGCTATTCCAAAAATACGATATTGAATTTCTTAACATAGATCGAAGTTGAAAAAGTGGTATGTGGTCGAGCATTATCCTGGATCAAAACGAAGTGACCCCTGATAAACACTTATACAGCGATCTTGAATAAGATCTCCTCTATCGATTACCGCTAAGTCCTTATGAGCTCCAAAACATATCCTACCTGAAACCAATATTGTTCCTCTGTTTAAAAAAATGACAGATTATGTTGTTCTTGTTCATGATAAAACATTTAATGCAGTCGATCAACTACTTAAATGACTTCCACACTCATCACTAAACTTTTCACTTTTACTCCATTAGTCCGTTGGCCAAAGTCGATGTTTTTCTAGCAAAAGTTATACTGTTTCTAAGGAGTGTGCCTTGTGTTATGTACCTTTGGCGAGCACGACCGAACTAAAATCAGCTTCCTTCAACCTCTTTCCTACCCTAAGCTCACTTACTGTTGCACCTCGAACTTCCTCTAGCTCATTTCTGTCTTGAACGAACGCGAAGCTGAATGAAACGAGTATTACTGTTAGAAGTACGGGTTTTCTGCCTTATCCTGATTTTAGCACCAAAGCATTAGTCACTCTGAATCATTGAAAACTGTAATAAATGGTTCAGAAAGGTAAACGATGAATTATGCACATCATCTGTAATTCTGTAGGTTTAATCATTTCTCCTCATCTCAAGTGCCCTGGCCCTCTCAGTTTGGATTAAGTTGGCCACAATGTCGTCCTTAACTTCGATTAAGATCTAAACGTTACAAAAATAAAACAAATAATTCAGTATGTTAATGAAAAATTTTCGAAATTTTAAAACATGCATTAAGTGGCAATATGCGAAATTCTCTCAAAATAATGTAAGTTCGCATAAAGTTAAAATAATCGCATGCAAGGTCAATTGTTTTATCAATTAGACATAATAGGTTTTATTATAAAATAAAAGAAATACCAGCGCGTAATGGTAAAAAAAAGATTTACGATATTTTTTTCTTGTTCTGCTAATTTTGCCAGTGTGTGTATTTGCGCAACATGTCACAGTTAAACCATCTGATCTGAGCATGTTCAGTCTGATTCCAAAAACATTATTCTACAGAGTGGTTACTATTCTTTCTATAATAGTTTAAACACTTATTATAACAACAATAAATTATTAAGAAAATGGTCTGATTTAATATATTTTTGTCCAAAAAATTCGACTAGCCGTTTAGACGTGATTCTTATTTTAAAATTAGCTACTGCGGGGTATCTGCGCCTTAATAAAATAAAGACATTCTGATGTTTTCCAACTTCCTTACAGGCTAAATCTCGGTTACAGCCAGGCTTTAAATAATATCTATTTCAGGATCCTGGCCCAGTGTACTGGACGCGACCGTACTTCGACTGCGGTCGACTCAACAAGTGGTTGGTGGCGGCTGTATCGCCTGTCGCTGATATCTACCCGCGTAATACGCAGTTTAGAAATATTGAGTATCCCACGTAAGTACTTGTGATATCTTCACCCATACAGTATGTAAGAACATTTAATTTCGGCCGCATACATATTTCAGTGGTTGCAGCCACACGGTTAATCTTCAAAAATCTTTACCCTGGTTGCAGACCAATAGCTAAGCTATGTTAGCATAGTTTGCACAGCTGAGGTAATTTTTCATTCTGGTTACATAGTTTGTGGTCTCTGTAATATGGGACACATCGATCAGCTTAGGCGTAGGACGAGGACTTCTTTGGTAGTCCCCACAGAGTTGTCACGTCCGCCGGAGAGTCCAGCTCCTATGGCAGCACTAAAATCGCCCCTCGTGGGCCAGTCGGAGCGGCCGGAGGCTTCGTTGGCGTCGTCGTCACCGGCGTGGGAGCCCGCGTCGTCACCGCCTCAGAAGAACGATCTGATCGACCGAGATCTAGTAGCAGAAGAGTTCTCGACACCACTGTCCATGCCTGTACCGCCCCAGTCTCGTCCCATTAGGAAATGTAGGTTAAATAAAAGTGTTAATTTTAAGATTTAGTTAAGGTTTTTTTTAAGATTTAATTAAAGGATTAGTTAAGGATTTAGTTAAGGACTTAGTTAAGGATTTAATTAAGTTGTTAAAATTAAGTTTGTAATCAAGGTTTTGTTGTTAATTAGTGGTGGAGGAATGTAATGTAGGTATATCGATAAATATCTGTAAGTAGGTAGGTCTGGTGCCAGCAGCAGCCGACAGTTTGCAACATACTATCTCACCAAGTGCCCGTGTTTCATTACGTCTTCCGCCGGTCATATATATCACAGTCTCTACACAATTATGAAATCTATCACTATTATACGAGCTAAGCTTATACCGGCCTGGTTTCCTTCATTCGACCGTATTTGAAGCGATAATTGCCTACACTTTTGCACAGTCCCGGCACCACTCCGCCACATCTCACCGCTCGCGCGCAGACCTCGCGGTGGTCTTAGTTCGAGCAGCCTCGCATGAAACGAGCCGTCAAAGATCAACCCAACCGTCATGGGTGTTGAGCTCAAAATTATGTTCTTGATCTTGGAGAGTGAAATAACTTCTTTAATCTGTGCTTAAACTATTTTAGCTTAGCTCTAGGTCTGCAACTGCCTTTAAGTTCAAAAAACGCTTGACGAGGCCTATGAATTATTGAGGCGCATCCGTGCATCGGAGAGCACGTTATATATTTGGTTCCGGCTGTCATATGCACATCTTTGACAGTTACGGGCAGTCAGGAATCCGAAATCTGACGAACCGTGCGGCTGTTACTACTTAGCCACATTTGTGCAATCTTTAAATACTTAATGGGTACTTTTGTTATTCAGATACACTGCAGCCGTTGTGATGGAGTTGGACTATGACAGGATAGACATAAATCAATGTCCGCCGAGCTTAGGAAACGATCGACCGAATAGATTCGCATCGACGGCGAGGTGCAAGGAAACCACTGAGGTGAGTTCATCATGAGCTACTTGAGCAGTGGTGGCTCAGTGGTAACGGCCGCGACTCACAAGTTGTAGGTCGTGGGTGGGTTCGAACCTAGGCAGGCGCTTTACTTTGTGTAAATTATTACATCACCATATAAGTTTTTAAACTATCATGGTCACTAACACTAACATTAACATGGTGCATGGTGGTGGTGGTGGTGGTGGTGCATGGTGCTTGCAACAGCACGGAAATATCGGGAACTCACAACAAACAGTAAACATGGTAAATATCCCGTTTCTAATGTTAATGTTAGTATTACATCACCATTGCTCTAAAAACGGTGAAGGAATACATATTGACGGTTTAGGACCAATAATTCGAAGACATGTGACATCCATCAACCCGCACAGGGCCCGCGTGGAGGGTTAAGGACCATTCTCTCTCTCACAGATAGGAGGCCTGTGTTCCAAAAGTGGGAACATTAGAAGGCTGATGATGATGATGATATTGAAAATGTGCTATTCCTTGTCAGTGCGAGCCGCTGCACGGCTGGGGCTTCCGTCGCGGCGGCTACCAGTGCCACTGCGCGCCCGGCTACCGCCTGCCCAGCTTGGTGCGCCGCCCCTACCTCGGCGAGATCATCGAGAGCACCACCTCCGACCAGTACCTCAACAAATTTTACTGCAAGAAGATTGAACGTGAGTCTCTTGAATCTTCGTATACTTACACCAGCAATAACCAAGTCCATGTCAAGTCAAAGGCTTGAGGGGTTCCCGGAGGCGGCTTAATTAATTCTGACACCAGAGGTGGCCTCATCCTCACACGAAAAGAAGAAGTCCAGCAATAACATTGGTTACATTAATATAAATTTAATTGACTATTATTTTATAAGAATCAAATATGACTATGGAGTTTTTTGCACGTTCTCCACTGAATGTCAAAGAAAGTTGACGCAGAGTCACAGCGTCATTCTAAGCTAAGAGTAAAAAAACAAAGCATATTGACCGCTATCGGAACTATAAAATGCATACTGCACACATTTCACAGTTTCTGTGTAGGCAAGCTGTTATAATATATATTTTGGGCAAGTTTAACATAACATTATTCCCAGGGATCCAAAGCCTCCCCATCCAATGGGAGAAGGCGCATCCTTCCATCCGCGCCATCTACATGGACCGCCACAACGAGTACGTGAACGCGACCAGCGGGCCCGCGGCGCTGCACACCGAGCGCGTCAACGTGTACGAAGTGCTCAACTTCATCAGAGGTGTGCAGCCCAATAATTGTGCCAAGTGAGTACTGTGCTGTGTTGTGTTGTGCTACGCAGTACATTTACTCTGTCCCAACTCCACTAAAGCTGTCTGTCAAGAGGCAGTCGAACCCATCCGAGGTGAGAAGTGCTTGTGCAATGTGCATGTACTTTTTACAGCACGGTAAAATCCAGAGTGGAGCGAAGGATTCTAAAGCACTTTAAAGTACGTCAATCTAGCTTAAAATAGTGTTGCTCCCGAGGTGGGCAATCTACTTTTTACCACACTCTATGTAAAAATAAGTAAGTGCAACTTATGAACAAGAACGTTACGTTTATTTATTTGCACACAATTAGGAACCGTAAGTCATAAAACATAAATAATTAGAGGCTAATATTTATATTTGAACAACTAGCTGTTGCCCGCGACTTCGTCCGCGTCAAACTCGTAAAAAATATGTTTTTATTTTTTTAGTTTCCCGCCGGAAGTATGAATTTTCTCGTGATCAAACGTAGCCTATGTTACTCGTTATTACAGCTATCTACCAGTGAAAGTCCCGTCAAAATCAGTCCAGCCGTTTCGGAGATTACCCGGAACAAACAGACAGACAGATAGATAGACAGACAAAAATCTTAAAAATTGCTTATTTGTTGTTAGTACCGTATATACTTTCACGTGCATTCAATAAAACGTTGTTATTTTGATATTACATACAGACACTTCAATTTTATTTATTTGTATAGATGTATAGATTATGGATGTGCATTGTAACAGTTTAATAATACCATCCGTTACAGTTGTAGATTTATTTTTTAATAATTTGGCTCGCGCGCGGTATTCCAACCAGTCACTTGTTCTATACAATGTTCTCGTGCGGTCCGAAATAGTAAAAGCTCATTAGCAATTAATCACATACATTCTTCGTAATCGATTTAAGCGAAGTAATCTAATTTTGGACCACAGGGTTTCTGATTAATCTCTTTGCTGATTGGAACATTTACTTACAATATCCACATTCCAAATTCATATCACTTTTAATCCCTAGGGATTAATTAGCTATTTTTGTCCCTGTTTACGAAGAATAAACTAGCTCTTTTTGAATAGATGTGATAAAAAGTGTTTTATTATCCCAAAGCGGCATTATACGGGATAAAAAGTAGCGTATATGTGCTAGCCTATGATCTAACTCTATGCCAATTTTAATCTGGATCCGTTTAGCCGTTCTGGTTTGACTGACTAAAAACATCCATCCATCCCTCCATAATTTCGCATTTATAATATTAGTAAGGTAATTAATTAATTATGTAATTAAGTTAGATAAAAAAACTTTTGAACAAAAAACAAACCGACTTCCAAAAAACACTGCAAAACGTCGGTGTCTTTGGTACCTATTGTTTTCCGTGTTTCGACACCGACTTCGGAAAAGAAAGTTATTTTTCGTTTTGCAGTGTTTTTTGGAAGTCGGTTTGTTTTTTTGTTAAAAAGTTTTTTATTTATCTCTTTTTAGTTTTGATAGGTTCTTCCAATTGGTATAGAATTCATATATAGCCAAAGTACATCTCATGACGATGCCAATAAGCCCATACACGACTAGGATACATTGTTTTATTTCGGAGTACCAGTGCCTACCTGCCGGCTTCATCATCTGATCAGTTCGATAGTACCATTTTCATCAGCACTATGTATTTATAAGTATTTGCTTAATCATAGTCGTTAAACTATTCGAGACATTTTATAACCCATGACATACTTAGCATTAAGGAATTCTATAGGCCATCTGTGGTCTTCTTCACCAGTTCCACTTCACCAAATGTTACTTTCTGAGTGCAGATAATTGCGTTGTTGATAAAAATATCAAAATCGCTATGTGTATACCTATAATATTTGAGGAGTTCCCTCGATTTCTTCAAGATCCCATCATCAGATCCTGACCTGATGACTATGGGACCAACTGGGACCCTTTCATACAAAAAAAGGATTTTCCTTTCATTTTTAATCGGGGAACATACATAAAAAAAAAAAGATTCCAACGAATTGAGAACCTCCTCCTTTTTTTGAAGTCAGTTAAAAATTAACATGAATGTCATTGTGACTCTTTTTTACTTATTTACGTTTTTTTTTTTTTTTTTTTTGTTTGGCTTGCGCTTGACCACTATCACACCTGATGGTGAGTGATGATGTGGTCGACGATGTAGCACGCTTACCTAGAAGAAACCTATTCACTCTTGACTTAAAGACTCCCAGGTTATAGCTATCAGGAAATACAGACTCTGGTAGGGAATTCCACTCTTTAGCTGTACGCATAATGAAAGTACTCCCGAAACGTTTATGTATGGGTGGGATATAGACCATATACCGATGACGCATCGCCGTACGTCTTGTAGTCCGATGATGGAACGGGCTAGGAGGAATTAGTTCATGCAATTCCGTCGCACACTCCCCGAAATGTAACCGATAAAAAACCGACAGACTGGCAACTTGTCGCCGATGTTCAAGGCTCTGGAGCCTAGACTCGACCAGTATCTCATTGCCGATGAGCCTCTTGGCCCGTTTTTCGATCGACTCCAGTGCATCCAGCTGGTACTTGGCAGATCCGTCCCAGAGATGAGAGCAGTACTCCATGCATGACCGAACTTGCGCTTGATACAAGTTGAGCAACTGTTCTGGCGTGAAGTACCGTCTCACCTTCGCAAGAATCCCCAACTTTTTGGCAGCCAGTTGAGCTTTTGCCTCAATGAATGGACCAAAATTGAGGGTCGATGTCAAAGTAACGCCAAGAAGCTCAAGATGGTCCGTTATCGGCACGGTCACACCACGGAAAGAAGGAGCCAGGAGGAATTGGCTCCTTTTAGCGGAAAAAAGACACGCCTGGGTCTTAGTAGCATTGAACCTGACTGAGATTGGCATCGCCCCACTCGGAGACTGCCTTCAAGGACAGATTCAAGCGCCCAACCATGGCCTCCCGGAGAGACCGGATCTGAGGCCCAGTAGCGCGCGCGTCGGATAAGTATCTCTCAGCAACAGTGCTGTCGTCTGCATACCCAAAGGTGCCGGGTTTTAGCAGACCATTTATGTGCAGCAAGAACAATGTTGCTGAGAGTACCGATCCCTGAGGGACCCCGGCATTGATATCCAGTTGGTCAGATGACCGTATTGTTATATTATTTTCTTTTTTGCTATAGGTACAATCCAATGGATTTATTCTTCAACAGCGATTTTGCATTCGGTCACGAAGAACAGTTCGAAAATCAAGCGAACATGGCCGTCCGACTTGCCAACTTTATCAGTGCGTTTTTACAGGTAAGACTGAGCTATAACAATAGATTTATTATAGGTCCTGGTTCCTGTTTTTTTTATAGATCCTGGGTTCGATTCCCCGGTCAAACAAGGTGTTATTGGCTTTTTCATCTTGAATTTCTCAATAACAGCCCGGAGTGTGGACTTGTGCCCGGTTCATAGAATAGAATTTTCGAATTGCCCAACCATTACGTAGCAATATTCATAATGAGATCATATTAAAATAGTCGGTGAAAAAGCAAAAAGAACTTCTATGCCTTAACGAGAATATCCAAATCTACGTGGGGTCTGTCTTTTTTGACTTTAAGGACTATTTATGGGGCTACTTACTTGGTTGTATCTGCTGTGGGGCACCTGTTTGGGCTGATAGGGCCACAATAGGGGCGGTACGACGTAAATTACTTCAGAGTCAGCGTTTGGCTTTGATATTCTTATGCAAAGCATAAAGGACGGTTAGTACTGAGGCCTTACCGGTACTTGCTGGCGTACTTACGGTCGACCTTGAAGTGCAGCGACGTGCTGCAATGTATTATTCCGTACAAGAGACCTTAAAAAGTCCACGTCCATCGTGGACTTTTTAACGCGGAGTGACCGTGAGAAAATCTCTAGATTATTTAAACCACATATTGACGTCTGGGAGGAACTTTTAGCCGAATGGCAATGTAGGTGGGATAATTCCATCAAGGGCCGACACCTCCACCAATTCTTTCCATCCGTTCGCGTGCGGCTGGCCACAGGACGTGGCTGGAGGTGGATCACTGTGTTGCCCAATTTCTCACAGGGCATGGTAACTTTAAAAGTAAATTATTTTCCTTAAAGCTTGTTGCCTCGCCTTTATCTCAGTGTTCTACATCTGACTGCGAATATCTACAATCTGCACATCATATCTTATGGGAGTGTATTCTTTGGCAGAATGAACGCAATACTATGTTGAATAATGTACAGGCTGTATCAGGAGCTGTTTACTATACGGACCTTGTGGCAACTAGAACAAATTTCCGTGCGTTCAAGCGTTTTTGCCATACCTAATATTGGAATCAAATCTAACAGCTCACAATGTTAGGACCCATTTATATTAATGCTAATTTTTATCCGTGGTGCTAGGCAACTGGGCTTATCCCAGATGTAAACGACCCTTTGTGCCTATTGGTCTTGTTTGTTCTGTCTCCTGCTTGACATGGAGGGAAGTGGAAATTTGTATTTTTTTCCTACTCCTCCATTTTTCTTTTCTGATTAGTTTCGTTAACGGGATCCAAGACAGTTAAATTCATTCTCTGGGACTTCGTCGAGCTTCATTGCCTCGGCGCTTTTCTGGAGGCCGTCACTGTTGATTCTGGCTTTCAAGAGTTGCAGTGGTTTGGGAATAGTGCGGTGGGTATGTACAAATAAAAAAAAAAAGTATAAGGACAAAATCATCATCTGCCTAGCCTTTTTCCCAATTATTGTTGGGGTCGGCTTCCAGTCTTATCGGATTCAGCTGAGTACCAGTGTTTTACATGGCCTATCTGACCTCCACAACCCAGTAACTGGGTAACACGATACCCCTTGGCAATACTGGTGTCAGATCTCAGGCTACCCGTACCGACTGTGTAACGTAATGACCAGATAATTTGTTAAATATAGAAGTTAATTATATCAGTATTCATTACACTGCCCGATTTGGCTAGATTCATAATGCCCGGGCATTATACTTAGTGCCCTGATCAATCACTTGGTCCATGGCACATGCATTACGTGATAGGAAAAGCTATCAAGATTAAAAACAGAGACTCGATCAAGACTTCATGTGTAGGTTAGACGTGAACCTTAACACTTAAAATTTAACTTAAAACACCATACTAATTTATTTTATAAATCAGCACCCCAATTGCGTTATACACTAATTCACAGTGTTTCTTCTCTTGTCGACAACGTAACACACGTAACAATAAGAATGACCGATTCCATGAATTTATATGTAACTCGCAGGTCTCGGATTCCGAAGAAGTGTTCAGTGGTAACCGCGTGGCTGACAAGCCGCTAACTGAAGACCAGATGATAGGAGAGACCCTCGCCATCTTGCTCGGAGACTCTAAGATATGGTCGGCCGGTGAGTCTCATGTTCAATGCACTGCATTCTCAATTTACACCCTATTTATATCTACACATCCTATTAAAATCTCGACACACGCCACATTTGCACTGAGCTATATTCAATTATCTATGGAAAATTTGAATAAAGAATCTACTAACAAGTCAATTTAAAAATCCCCCGACTCAAATTTATCTAGTAGTAAATACGCTTCGATCGACAATCCATCGAAACACGCAGTTATGACACGATATCCTGCACAAATACTCCGATTCTAAGAGTAAAATGCGCATAACTTTTGAACGCCTTAACCGATGTATATCAAACATAGCTAACAACACTCTCGATAAAGTCACCGTTCAAAAAAAACATTTAATCAATCAGTTCATTTGTTTAGGAGGTATTATGCCACAGACATACACAAAGAAACAGATACACACAAACTTATAACACCCCACTGTTTCCGTTAGGGTTAATCAGTTGCTAAATAGCTCGAGCGAATTTTGTAAATAAAGCTATTTGTTTCTAAAAGTGTAAACAGGTATTTTTTTTATGAAAAAATAACAATAATTACCTTACATATATAATTTTCAGTTTGCGTTACAACTTAAAACTTTTTTTATAATGTTTCGTAATTAGAATTATCATAAACTAGCGAGCCACCCTGGCCTCGCCTTTGTAAAATTATAAACAAAAACGTTCCTCGTTTCTCACTCTTTCTATTGGTGAAAACCGCATGAAAATCCGTTCAGTAGTTTTTGAGTTTACCGCGAACAGACGCAACGGGGAACTTTGTTTTATAATATGTAGAGATTGAAACTCAATAATTGAATGTCAAATACCTGCAGGCGTGCTGGAACTGATGAATAAACTGACGAGACATGCAGTTACAGCCCAAACACAACTCGCTTCAAAATACTCTAGCTATTATATTGTTCCACTTTTGGGCACAGATCTTTTTTCCATGATTCGCAGTTTTGGATTGAACCTCGCCAGTTCCTACCGTAATCTCCTACGTGACCATTTAAACGTATCCTACCATATTTACAGGCACTTATTGGGACCGTAATAAGTTCACCAGCAGAACTTACTTCGCGCCATTCGCTTACAAGAATGAGTTGAACACGCGGAAGTACAAACTCGAAGATCTGGCTCGCTTGAATAAGACTGGTAAGTCTTGAACAAAAAACTAAAAATATGACTGCTGTAGAGGTAGGTCGTGTTGACGTCACAGGTTCGAAGGAAACACTGAGATGATTTGCAGGTGTTTATTCCAAGTAGGGAAGATACAGGTTAAGTTTACACTAAGTATTAAAATAAGGCGTAGTACACACTGCCAAGTCCACTTGGACGAAGGTGGGGTACTTAGCCCTCTAATCCAACAAATCCAACTGACAGGGATGTTCTACGTGACCTTTCCAAGTAGGACGAGGATCTGCAGATGCACCTTTCTGCTAGCTGGGAATTGCATTGACGAACGATGATAATGAGTCATTAAATGGCGGTTATTTTTAACACCGCGATGCAGGATCAAGACTTCAATAAACAGCAACATCTAGTAGTAATACTGCGAACCACTTACAATGCAGTCAATGAAGTTGACTAAGTGAGTCCTCTACTACTTACGTTCCTCAAAGGAATCGTAATCGATAGTAGTTTAAAGCTTTATACGCAGATGGCGCTAGTTGTAAGATACATTATATATGAAAAATAAGGTTCATAGTAATGAGGTGGTGTACTGCTCAATAAAATCAATAAGATCTTCTGTGTTATTTAAAAAGACAATTTAAATATTTTATTGCAACATTTTGAGGTTTTTACATAAATAGTTTATTTTATAAAGTATATATTGCGTAATCACGAAGAGACACGAAATCAAACGTGACAAATAAATTGGTAAAGTACTTAACCCTACCCTATATATAGGACCTATGCGGTTTGAGCTTAGTTAACTCGATCGTTGTTACATGCTGGAGTGAGATACACGCGAAACAACGGGGATTTACATTGTACCGTCTATCTCAGTATACAAATTCTTAGGACTTAATAGGAATATACATTCCTTTTCAAATACTAGAAATTGCCTAAGTCACAAAGTTTGAAATCACCATTATCTTTCACAGAGGAAGCTTACACCAACAAGCCATGGTTCCAACTCCTAAAACAACGTTGGTCGACGAACTTCGACAACCTCGAAAAATTCTTCCTCAAAATGAAGATAAGGGACGACGAACTTGGGAAGTACTTGAAGAAATTTGAGAGGTTCCCTACGTACTATCGGGCAGCTAACCTGAAGCACGGACATTGGACGAGGCCTTACTATGACTGCGACGGACATGTGAAGCAGTGGGTCATTACTTACGCTGCACCTTTCTTCGGATGGGATAGCGTTAAAATCAAGCTTGAGTTCAAGTGAGTTGATGGAATTTGAGTTTGTTAATCCGCGGCGTATTTGCATAACACACAATCAGTGGCAAGGCCTTTTATTTTGATAAATCAACAACATTCATTGCGTTTTTACGTTGTTGAGCAGACGAATTTTTTGTCGAAATAAGGGTCCTCAATGCCCTTCGGAAAATCTAAGTTGCTTATACATTTTTTTCAGAGGAGTAGTAGCCGTAACGATGGATCTGTGGTCCTTGGACATCAACCAGTGCCCTGACAACTTTAACGTGCCCAACGCTTTCAAGGGCACCGACAAGTGCGACAGGAATTCTACTTATGTAAGTACCACTTAATCAATACATATAATAAATCTGTAGAAATGTCGTTTTTGTACATCATCATCATCATCTGCCTGCCCTTATCCCATGTTACTTGGGGTCGGCGCAACACGTTTGCTTCTTCCATACCGTTCTATCCCCCGTCATGTTATTACTGACTCCCTTTTTTTTCATATCACTCCTCACACAGTCCATCCATCTTTTCTTTGGCCTTCCTCTCCCTCTCCATCCATCCACATTTATATTCATAACTCTTTTAGTAATATGCGTTTCATCCCTCCTCATCACATGACCATACCAGGACAAACGGTTTCCTTTCAACTTTTCTGCCACTGGCGCCACTTTCAAACTACCTCTAATATACTCATTTCTCACTTTATCCAATCTCGTCACGCCGCACATCCATCTCAACATTCTCATCTCTGCTACATGCAATCTCCTTTCATCCATCTTTTTCACAGCCCAACATTCCGATCCATACAGTATGACAGGTCTAATCACGGACTTGTAGATTTTCCCCTTTAACTTGAGGGGCATCCGTGGGTCGCAAGTTGTTCCTGTGACCTGTCGCCATTTCATCCATCCTGAGTTGATCCGGTGCGTTACGTCTCGGTCTACCTCGCCATTTCCTTGGACAAGCGACCCTAGGTACCGAAAGTCGGAGCAGATTGGTATGGGTGTTCCAGCGAGAGCTATGGGCACGGAACTGGAGAGACCGCCGAAATCGCAAAACAATAAATTGTCGTTTTTGTACATTGTACAAATAGCCAGGGTGTTAAAGGAGAACCAACAGAACCATTTCCATTTTTGTCTGGTTATGTGTTTATTTGTGCACGCATCACGTAAAATGTACGAAACCAATGTAGATAACTTCTATACATAAACATTGTGTGTAACTTGAAGTATTACTTAGTATTTGTTTCATCGCAATTGGTTCATTCTATCAAAAGTAAGATGAGTATAAAGTGTTCAAGAAGTAAAATATCGCAACATACGCAATTCAGATACTCGGACTGTTGAACTTCATATTCGATAGAGGGCGTGGGCGTTTACGCGAGCATGTGGGGACGCAGTGAACCAGGGGAGTCAACTCTCTATGTCAAATCAACGATCCTTCAAGGGCTATTTCAAGTGTGGCTAGAATAAAAATAATAATTCGGGACCTAATGCACGAGACTAAAAATATACGGTTTGTAATATTTTTGGTGTCTAATCATACTACTAATGTCACTAATGACGTTGACGTGCGTGCAATGTGGTTCGTAATTTCACGGTGGCTTACTACACTTAAGGATGCGAGTTCGAGTCCCAGCTATGGATAGGTATTTTTTATCCGACTTTCCAAAAAGGAGGAGGTTCTATGTTTGACATTATGTTTTTTTTGTTCATGTTCACCGATATCTCCGTCAATTGTGGACCGATTTTGAAAAATCTCTTTTTTGGTAGAATATGTTCCTAAATTGATCCCATTTTAATTTGGTGAAGATCTGACGTAAAACATGGAGATCTACGATCTGATGTAGAACATGGAGATCTACGATCTGATGTAGAACATGGAGATCTACGATCTGATGTAGAACATGGAGATCTACGATCTGATGGCGATATACGATAGAACTCTTTAATAAATGACGGAAAATCTCTCGGGATTGCAATCGCATGTCTGTTTATTGCTTATACCATTTCATAACATAACACCATGACAGTACCCTCTAAAGGGGTACGCAGATGTGTTCAGTAAAATATACTGAGCACACTTGCAAATATACTGAGCTATATTGGTCAACATAATTACCAATAAGATGCAATATTTGTAGCCCATTTACAGGCACCTTTACAGTTTTCCACGAGTATCCACATGAATTTGACGTTCCAAATTCAAATCACTTTACTCCCTTGGGAGTTTTATACAACTTTACATCCCTTGGGCGGTAATGCTTTACTTTACGTTGAGATTGCATGATATGTAATTCGACATTGTCAAGCAGGTGGTGTGAAAAGAAATTTTACTAAAAGAACAACTTTGCCCTACATTTTACCGAGCTATGCGAACAAGAATGAAAAATATACTGACTTAACACTACTAAAAACTGTTACAGTGTGTCCCAATACGCGGTCGTGGTTTCGATGCCGGCGGCTACAAATGCGAATGCCTCCAAGGTTTCGAGTATCCATTCGAAGATCCCATAACGTACTACGATGGTCAGATCGTTGAAGCGGAGTTCCAGAACATTATCGATGATAAAGAGACGAGGATTGACATGCTCAAATGCAGGTTAGCAGGTGAGATAGGGAGCGGTGAAGGAACCACTACTGCACAACCTATCAACCACGTACCAGTCACCGCTGAACTGAACAATACTGTAAGTAGATTTTTATTCTGATCAGCTTAATCTGCAAATTTAAGCACCATTTGCAACACAATTGCCTGGCTGGAGGCTTAGTTTAGTCTCCACAGGATAGTCCGGTTAAGCAGTAACCAATCACTTTGATTGAAACGGCGAGGACTCACTCAAAAAAAAAAAAGCAACGAAAGGATGATAAAAGAAAGAATATTTATTTGTGACCCGCACAGGAGACGAGATAAGCAAAAACGCAAAGAAAACAATAATCAAAATATAATCCCCGTGTGAGACCAAAAAGGCTCTGATCTCAACATGTGCAGCGATATGTAAAAGAAAATGACGCTGCGCTAGTATTCTGATAAGGCCCACTGTTGATGCCACGGACACATTCATAGAAACGGATCATACAATATAAAAAAAAAGTTAATCCAAAATATCCAAAAACCCCGACTGCTTAAGAAACGAACTAAAAAGACGTAAACAAGAAGAAAAACATGCTGTGCGGATCGGAGGATACATCTGATTTTGGTTTTTTGGATTTTTTGAATTAACTTTTTTATTTTTCACTTTTTAGTTAACATTTTTTTTCTAGTTATATACATTTAATCATAAAAGTGTTATATATTTTCTGAAATCAACTCTTAAAACCCTTTATTTTGATACCCCACACAATGGGACTATTGTATAAAATCAAATCGCGCCGAAAATTCTGCTTGCGCGTTACAGGATTTTGTGATCTAGTTCATATGTGGCGTCATAGAGGTCACTACAGTTCTATCTAGCTGGCATCTTTAGAAGCATATCAGCGTTTCAACTGAGTAAAGCAAGACAGTCACTCGCTAACTATAATATTATAGTGCTTTCAATACCGCGACAGGTGTATTGAAATGTATCAAATAACGACACTGTGCAGCACAACTAATTTATATCTGCTGATACGAGATTCCCGTTGCTTTATTTTATGGGATAACAATTAAAATTGTTAAACAGAAAGGTTTCCTGTATTATCTTTTTCAGGGTGATGCCCAGCAAGAACACGAACTCTTGAAGAAAATTGAACAATTGGAGAAAGTTAAGAGCGAGAGGACCAAAGACGGAGTTAAATTGGAATTAAAGGTAGCACAGACTTATTCTTAAAATCTCTGAACTGTATGCAAAGCAGAATGGAGTCGAAAAGTTCTAGAGTGGTAACCGCAGCGTTTGAAGGTGGTAGGTCCATTAGGTGGACCGTGCACCTGCTTAAGGCTGTGGGTATCCGCTGGATGCGAGACACACATAACAGAATGATGTGGCGACCCTTTGTGTGGCCTATTTCCAGTATTAGATGACTTTCGGCTGAAAAGATGCGACAGAATCTTAAATCAAATTCTCTATCATAAATTGTCCAGGAATTTAAGAATGAGACTATTCTTTGCAAATCTTTGAGGCTCCATTAGAGCATTTCCTGATCATAATCATCATTTCAGCCGAAAGACATCTCAGACTACTGGACACAGGCTTCCCTCAAGTGACGCCACACCTTGCCTAATGATAGGCTTCTTCGCGCACGTATTTTCTTATATAATAATAAAAAAATAAAAATAAAAGTCGGTTTGCTCTGGACTTTCTTTGCTCTTGATTTATATAGAATCGCGTCGCACCATCAGGAAGGTCGCATAATTTCTTCTCTCGTTGTCTTAAGGCTACGTATCACTTGCAGGTCCGTGATGAAGAGATCGATCTTCTCAAAGTGAGGGTACGGAATCTGGAGACGGAGCTGCAGGCGGCCTTGTCCAAGCCCACCGGCAAGAACCACGAGATGATTGAAAACATCAAGCAACAGCACGAACAGGTAGGCTAACATCTTTCTGCGAGTATAACATCTTTCTGCGAGTACAAGCTTTGTAAATTGGGAAAGATTAATTTTGGTTACTTTCGTCTGAAAAATACAATCATACACGTATCTATCCATGCCTTGTTTTATACTGTGTTATTTTATATTTAACAATCAAAGGGAAATATCTTGCTTATTAATATTAATTGAACATGTAACCTCAAATACCATCTTACTATAATATATGAATGCGAAAAATAAACCGTAAAAATACAAGGGCGTTTGAAAGATACATGTATTTTATTTATTTACATGTTATTTTCAACGCTAATACCCTATTAAATTATCCACACCAACTAATATTATAAATGCGAAAGTAACTCTATCTGTCTACGTTTTATATTCTATACCGCTGAACAAATATTGAAAACATTTTGGAATAGAGATAGATTGGACATTGGAAAAGGACATGGGATAGGTACTATAGGCGAAACCGCAGGCGGTAGCTGTTATATTATGGATGGATGTTTGTTACTCTTTTATGAAATCAAGGCACACATATAGTTTATACCAGGAAGTAGGTACCGGATAATTCCAACGTCCATGCGGGTGAAACCGCGGGCAGGCGCTATATAGTAATACTTGCTCCTGCCAGCGGCTTCACCTGCGTGAAATGTGTTTTATCATCCCAAGGGAACATTAAACCAGGATAAAAAGCCTTGTGCTATTTCAGACTATAATCTATATATGTGCCAAAAAAAAAACTAGTCATAAACGCACGCCGATTATGAGTACTGCGTACAGTTTTAGCCTTTCTGAAGAACGTCACCAAAAAAATCCGTGTGGATCCGAGAAGCTTGTAGATATACCTACCTATTTTACACTTCATCATGCTGAAAACATTCGTTGTTTTTCTTTCAGTTTCTGAGCAAAGCGCGCGGCATGTTCTTCAACAAGACCGAGATCGTAAAGAATCAAGAGCTCCTGATTGAAGCATTGACAACACAAGTGCAGTCGCTCGAGGATATCAACCAGATAACTAAAAAACTGTTGGAGATCAGAAACTCTGAAGTGAAAACGATGGAGGTAGGTATAGAAGAAGAGAGGTTGCGCTTGACCCCAGTCTGGCTCTGAGGCTCTCGACTCGGGTTGTAACGGAAGTTCGCCTCCGCCTCCGCAAATTTTCATACACACTTCCTTAACTGGTTCATACAATATACCAATAACTACATCATGATTTGCGATTTTAGCCTTGTTTAGTATCGATTCCTACTGAGCGCTAGTAGACGGATACTTTGTGTAGAGCTTTTAGAGCGAAAAGGAAGAACAAACAGGGTGAAGTTTGCACTCGGTTACTAGGAGTAGGTATCTTTTCATTTTAACCTATCTGATTAGAGTTAACTGGGAGTGATTTCAAATTGAACCTGTTAAGTCATAAGTCACACACACACTTAACCCCTTTTTTTGTTATCGGGGGGAAAACTTCAATAGGCGCTTGAATTTTTGGGGAAAGGAAGTGGCTACCAAAATCGTTACACAACTAAAACCACCCCGGTGACCGGTCACCATCAGCAACTCTGAAAAAACTACACTTGAGCCCCTCTGTGCAACGCCTGTCAGGGGTCTCCCCCTCACCTCGCTGTGCATGGCAGCATGTGATCATTGTGCAACCGTCTTTCCTGGAGTCACTTGGTGGGTAGACAGAGTCTCCCCACTCAGCGCCCGCGACCCCGGAGTCTCACCTGCCTTAAAAGATGCAGACGGGATTCCGGCATATTAGGCGTCAAGGCGAATTAGTTGTCTCCCCGACGCCTTCTTCTCCGAGTGGGATCAGCGATCTCACGATCCCGCGAGTGTAGTGGTGGCCCAGTGTGAACGACCGTGACTTACAAGTTGTAGGTCGTGGGTTCGAATCCAGGCGGACGCTTTTCTTAGTGTAAATTATTTCATCAACACTGCACTTAAAACGGTAAAGGAAAACATCGTGAGGAAACCGGCATGTCTTAGAACCAACAATTCGAAGAGATGTGACATCCACCAACCCGCACTGGGCGTGTCTCCTACTAGATAAAAAAGCATGGACGAATAAGCCTCGGGGGTTTTTTAAATTCCAAATTTAATTTATCTTGCAGAAAATGACTTTTTACACTCTACGACACAAATTAACAAAAACATCATGTTTCATTATGTACTTAAGTTTTTGTTGGGCACTTGGATATACTGCCTTAATTTGCAAATCTCTTTATGACACTTATGTTTGCTATTAGAGAACTCAATTACGGGTTAAGCTCGCCTATGTACATAAGCTATCTGTACGTTTGTTTTGTGTATAATAAAGAATATTAATATATAATTTCTTACTTAATTTTTTTTTGTTTAATAACTAAATCATTAACCCTCGTCGGTGTGCCACTACGGGGTGCCAACTGGAAACCAGCGGTGGGTGTCTGACGCACAGGAGCATTTCCTGTGCGTCAGACACCCACCGCTGGTTAGTTGGTAAACTTTTCTGTATGGGTATAAATCTGTATGGGTAATATACGCTCAGTGCAATTGTACCTACTGTATTATTTGGAACACTAATCTTCTCTTTACTTTGTGTTTGTTGTGTTGTGGCTGTGTCGAATTATGCTTACTATATTTAAATAAAAGCGATTTTCGATACAAAGTTGTCGTCTGACCAAAGTTTGTATGGGAGATACAATTTTATCTTTGAAAATTAACTATGATGTCCTCGGATAAACTTGTACATTTACATGGGCAGAAGCCGTATTTAAAATATGACCCCACCTTTTCCTTACACCCTGAATATAGCTTTAATAACCGAATATTCTTTCTTTCCCCACAGGAACTGAGACAGAAATATGAACAAAGAGTACAGGCGCTGGTATTGGAAAACACGAAGCTTAGAGAGATAGCTGCTTTAAAAACCGGTCAGCCAAAGGATTAATATATCACTCATATCTTACGAAATTATTAATGTATACACACTACTGATTGTAGGGATGGTTTTATGGTAAACACAATGTAAGATTATGAAAAAAATTGGACAAATAAAAAGAATATTTCAAAGATAAAGCCCAGTAAAGTTCAGGAGTGAGTTATTGACGTCACTTCTAAATAGAAAGTGTTTCAACGCATTGTATCGTCGTAATTTTTTTTACATGACAAAAGAAAAAAATACGTGTTGTGAAAAATATTTATAAATTCACTTGACGGACAAAAAACTTAGTCATCATCCCTATTAAATGGGTACATGCCTGAAGTACTGTACTCGTATCATGTTATCTGTGCCTGACTGAAGCAAAGATGCAGTCAAAGATTACAATTATATATGGAAGCAGTGCCAATGATCGTAATCATAATTTATGCATAAAAGACTGTTATCTTTATCATCTGATTGATTTGCTTTTTTATAGACATTTTGTCTTGACCCGACTTGTTTTATTTTTCTACGAGTTTCTGCCAGTGGCATCGCCGGTGCAGGGTTTGATTTAGAGTTCTGACCATCCCGTGCTAACTGTGCTTGCCCAAACCACGATATTTTTTTAATTGTAGTAAGTTATCCGGGAAAACTTACAATGTATGTAACATATTATGTAATAGTGTAAGTTTTAATTTGACTAGTAGGTACAGTCAAGCTGTTTAATTCATGATCCTTGCAAACGCCAATCATTTATTTCAATTATACCATTTAAAGATGTGTTTGAATTGTCAATTGTTAAAATTCAACCTAACAGTACTTATAAGAGTATGGTGGATCAGGTTTCAAAAATCAAAATCAAATAGTTTATTTCAAATAAACCTTATAGCTACTTTTGAATTGTCAAACAAAATATGAATCTAGTCGCACATTCGCAAGCTTCAGTAGGTGTCTATGGAAAAGAATGTGCAAGAAACTCCACGAACACTCTTTTCCATCAGTTTTAATTATAATTATTTGGTTACATCATTCTTGTTGGAAAAACACATATGTGAGAACGATGTTAAAAGACGTTCACTTAAAAGCAACTAGAGTAAAACAAACAATTCAAAAATAAAATAAGTACGAAATTAAAAGCAGGCCGAAGAGGTTAAGTTATGACCGATCAATAATGTATATTTAAATTAGTTAATCGTTTCTCATGTCAGTGGAGTAATTTCTTATGGGAAATAAAGTCATCTAAAACCTCATAATTATTTGTACGCCAGCAACATAGCGCATAGTGCAACGATACGAACTGAATACATTTCTATTTAAATAAATATAAAAAGACCTTGTTGCTCTAGTGCTCGCAAGCGCTATTCTTGTTCACTGGGTTCAATGCCCGTGTTGGAAAAAGTGGTTTTGGATTTTTCTACCTGGCATTTCTCAGTTGCAGCCCGGAGCCTACCTCCTAGTTACCTACCTTGGTACCTTGTCCTTGGTACCTAGTTGTACCTGGTTGATAGCATTAAGGTCACCCCCTTATATATGGGACTTTAACAAAACTGGTGTAATGTGGGTGTGCACTTAGTACCTCTACCCAACCCTCTTCGGAGAATACAGGCGTGATGATATATTAAACTAGCTGTTGCCCGCGGCTTCGCTCCCATGGACCACCCCACAGGACCCGTTTTCGGGATTAAAATATAGCCTATGTCACTCAGGAATAATGTAGCTTTCTATTGGTGAAAGAATTTTTTTTAATTGGTCCAGTAGTTTCGCAGCATATTCGTTCATTTCATACATATTCTTTATAATATTAGTATAGAGGTATAGATTTAAGATTTTTATAATCTTAGATGGACGATTTCGGGCGAAAGTTAATCAAAGAATCATAGTTTACGTAATACTTACTCAGAAACTTTAGATATTCTGAATAACGATATACTAATTCACCTGTTAGACCGAGTGGAATCGTGGGTACTGCGCATGCCAGTGTTTGTAATGTCGTGCCAGGACGGACGGCCACCGGGCCAGTGCCGTGTTACTAGTGACGCAGGGAGGGTGCCACCCCTAACGAACGACTAATCGACGCGCGTATTTACGATCCCGACGAAAACAATCATTGTGACAGAAACCAAACCGTATCATTGTATTATTTCTCTGAAATTGATTCAAGTATTATCACCGAATATACACAGTTTGAGTAAAGTTATATTAAAGGTGTTAGAGTGACTTAAAATCAAAGTTATTAATTACCATTTGATAGGAGTTGAATTGGCATTTGAGCAGAATGTGGTGGATCCTTCGACGAGCCCGGCTTACAGGCGCCTCGCTGTTCAGCCAAGCTACAGGAACTAATAACAACAACAATGTGAAAACAGGTTGGTATATACAAAATTTATAATCTTATATTTTTGTAATCAATGTTATTTTATTTTATGTTGTCCTTACCAACCCGCCCGGCTTACTACGGGCAGCAGACCATACATGACTACATTGTTTTCATTAATCTCTTTTAGCTTACGCGACGCACGCCAGTAAAGCTGCAAGTAGGCATGATGTTTAACGACTTCTTCAACTATCATCATCATGTACAGCCAGTTTACACAAAATTGCAGTGAATTATATATCTAAACCTACCTCATTAACTACACCGTCCATAAATGAAAACTGTGTGAAAATCCGTTTTGTGAGTTTTGAGTTTACCGCGTATAGACAGACAGACTCGTCGAGGGCTTATTTCTATGTAATATGTACTGATAGTGCAATAATAGTGATAATGACGTCACAGATTGCCCAAAACAACTACCAATTCTAGTTATTTGATGTAATATTTTGATGGCGTCCAAAGTGTACTTTCAACCGCTACTAGAAAAAGAAAAATTTAAAAAAACCTCGTCTCATTTTTATTTCATGCTACATAATTTATCTAGTATTATAGACGCTTCCATTGACAATGTATTGAACACGTAATTATGATACGATATCTTGCGAAAACACCACGATTCAAATAGTAAAACGCCCATAACTTTTGAACAGCTGATTCGATTTTCATCAAACATAACTAAGAACACTCGATAAATCAAAATCGGTTCATCCATTTAGGATCTGCTCAGTGCCACAGCCAGATACACAAATACAAAAACACACAGGTACACATGTCAAACTTATAACACCCCTCTTTTTCCGTCGGGGTTTAAAAATTAGGCTAAGTTACTGCTCGAAAACCCAAAACTGTCAAAAAATAAAAGCGCTGGCAAATTTATGTCCCATTGTTACAATGGATTAACGTGCAATTGACTGTAGGAACGGACTACAAACAACTTTATTACATTTTAAGGTTCTGCCGATTATTACAATTCACCTCGAAAGAAAAACCGGCCAAGTGCGAGTACTCGCGCACAGAGGGTTCCGAATAAATAGCTACATTCACCAAAATAAATGGGTGACTTTACTCATAAACAATGAAAGCACTGAACATTGCTCTAACGAAGGGACAAAATTAAGTTTGCCGTTCGAAAGCTGTTGTCTCCTTACATCAATATACAATTTTTTTACTTTTCCAAGTACATTTTATAATTTTGTCGACTATTACTCGTAAACTTGTAATGCCTACTTATCTGTGATAGTTTTCCCTTTAATTTCGTAAAAGTAACCATTAGTCACATATCCAAAAGTAACCATTCACAGACATTTGAGTCAAACATAAATTAGCCATTTAAAGCTTAATTTTAAGCAAACGGATCCCTGAATCGATAAATGATTTTCACAAACCCGTAACATTTTTGAATGACTTATCCAACGATACAGTGCACCATGGGATAGACGAGGAAAAAAAACTTGCCCACTTTACGTGTACAGGAGGTACCCTAAAAAAATATAGCTTTCTAGTACTAAGAATCTCTGAGCAAAGCTGCCAACGGACAGACGGACAGACGAAAATGGCGAAATGGCTAAAAAAAACCCTTACATAGGGAGGTCTGAAATTTATATTCTACTTTTTAAATATTCTCCTGATATTTTGTGCAGGTATCTCCAGAAAGAACATATATTAATTGTATATAAATATTACTGTGTAATTGCTGATTATCTCAGCGAGTCGGAAAATTGTCTGCGAAAAGCCAATCAAAAGGTAATTTTGCGAAGAAACAATGAACACATTTTCATACGAGAAATATTCATAAAATATTGCTTTTTCCAGATTATTTTGTTAACTACGATAGATCTAAATCATTCATAGGAGTATAATAATTAATTTCAAAGTAGATTTCGTGTTGTTCCGGTATTTTAGGTATGCCGTAATGGCGGTAGGCTATTTTCCTCTAGATCCTCGATTTTGCCAGTAACAATTATCTTCAGTAGGTTGTCACCGGCTGAAGACCATAGAATTCAAATAGATAGACTACACATTCAATAAATATCTTGACCTATTTTCCAGTAGCTATGGCGACGGTTTCGTTTATTAAATAGAATATTACTTGGCCAGAGACTGAGTTCTCTGCTCCGTACAAGAATATGGAAAACAAAAGGGAGTTGACCAGTGACAGTTTTGGTGATTCCAATACACCTGCTAAAAACACGAAATGTATTGAGTAGTAGGTATCGGACGATCAAATTCTTAAGCTAAACGGTTGGTGATATTTCGTGGTGGCGTCGTTTTAGTAGAAATTATCTTAAAAATGTTTGTGATTCAAATTAGATTTTAAGAAAAAATAAATATTAATAAGTTGTCCGGAAAATTGGGTTATTCGTGTAAAACCGGAAGTGCTTTTTCTATAGAATATTTGTATGAAATCAGTGAATAGTTTAAAATCAGTGGTGTTATCTAGTTAACAATAGAATTTACTAAAGATCAACCTCTGTGGGCGCAGAGGGAGCTTGTTCAAGTCAAGGGTGGATCGCTGTTCAATGATACTCTTACCGAGCGATCGCTGACTTCGCGGTTTTATAAAGGTTAGAGCTGAATTTAGAAATGCGCGCAAAAAATACTGACCAAGTGCGAGTTGGACCTGCGCACCGAGGGCTCCGTACAATTAAGTCCATCAACAATAAAAAAAAAAAACATAAACTATGAAAGCAGCAAGAACTGTTTTAACGAAAAGATATACTTGATTAGGGGATAAACTTAATTTTGCCGTTGGAAAACTGGTGTCCCTATACATCAACATAAGTTGCGGTTAGTACACATTTTTTTATTTTTCAAATTAAATTGACATAAATAATAATATTTATTTCGCCATACAATTGTATAATTAGAACAAAATAATATTTTTTAAAGCTATTAATAATATGCTCAAGAATGAAAGATGAGCAACTGCGCCTTAGCTAGGCCGAGCCTGTATTTCAGGACGCAGTTCACTTTACCACAGATAATATAATACTTGCATACAGATGCCTCATCCCCTACAAAGAAACCGTGCCGACGTAACTAGTGTTTTTTTCATCTGATTATATCAATTATTTTTTGTAAATCGCGTTCGGTTCTGTTCCACGCTGATAGATTGATCACCATCTATATCCGTGGAACGGAACCGAACGCGAACGATGTACAAAAAATAATCAGTATAATCAGTACAGTACGTCGGCACGGTTTCTTTGTATGGGATGAGACACCACTGACTTTACAGACATTATAAACAACGGTAGTTTCATTTAAAATTATATTAAAAAAAAGAATTTATTGTTTCATACATATTATATCACTTTAAAGCAAAATAAGGTTTTCAGAGTGAGTGTTGAGCGAGTATTGTATGCTTGTGTTGAGTGTGTTTGGGTGAGTGTGGTGTACTTGTGTTATGTGTATTTATGAGTTTTACTTTATCTTATGGTTTTAAAAAGATCTTATGTAGTTTAGTAATCCCAAAGGCTCAGGAGACTCTGTCTCTGTCACCTCTGACCTAGACTAGAGTCAAGAGCAAACCCATAATCAATAAAAAACCGGCAAGTGCGAGTCGGACACGCGCACGAAGGGTTCCGTACCATGATCTCAAAAAAACGGCAAAAAAATCACGTTTGTTGTATGGGAGCCCCACTTAAATATTTATTATATTCTGTTTTCAAGTATTTGTTCTTATAGCGGCAACAGAAATACATCATCTGTAAAAATTTCAATTGCCTAGCTATCACGGTTCATTAGATACAGACAGACGGATCGCGGAGTCTTAGTAATAGGGCCCCGTTTTTACCCTTTGGGGACGGAACCCTAAAAAAAAGTAATTAGGAAGCTCAATAGTTTGGTTTTGCATTCTCGTTTACTATTTAATTTATTGTATAGAAAAGGTCCGGTGAAGTCTATTTGTAAATGAGTGTTTAAATTGAAAGGACTGAGGAACTACAGCATTTCGACGACGCTTATGAAGAATATTCCTGTCAAGAGGGGTAGGTAAGGGAGTGTTGTTTTAGGAGTAGTTATGATGTAGAGTTGTCGAAAGGTTGGTAGGTTCCACGACTGATACAAAAGATGTGTTGGGTAATCTATGGGCCGGAAGGAGCCAACTTTTAGAATTGCCCGTTGTAATATTTCAAGAGGGAGCAGAGTGGTTTTGGCAGCACCACCTCAACATGAAATGCAGTATTTTAGAAGCGATTGATAGAGGGCCCTTTAAACATTTTTTAATATAAAAATATCTGATACATGCGGAAAGTTCTTCAAAGTCAAAGTCAAATATATTTATTTCAACTAGGCCATTTTAAACGTCAACAATTAAAATTTACAATTAATAACAATTGATTCTACCTTCCATTCGGAAAAGTAGCTTGTTATGGAGAAGAACGGACAAGAAACTCCATACTTACTCTTTAAAAAAAATAAGTGTTTTTAAATATTTTAATTAAAATTTACAAGTTTTAAATAAATAAGTTTAAATTTATTTATTTATTATATGCTTTATTGTACACTTTAAAAACCGATTCTACCGTCCATTCGGAAAAGTAGCTTGTTATGGAGAAGAACGCACAGATGATTTTGTTTCAGCCAGTCTGACACCTTGTTGAAGCCATACTGTGCCAACTAGACTGTGCTATAGAAGTTTGGTTTGGTCACTCTGTTGTCTCAAACTTTAATTCCTTTGTATATTGGTTGGTATTATTGTTTTTTAGGGTTCCGTACCCAAAGGGTAAAAACGGGACCCTATTACTAAGACTTTGCGATCCGTCTGTCTGTCTGTCCGTCTGTCACCAGGCTGTATCTCATGAACCGTGATAGCTAGACAGTTGAAAATTTCACAGATGATGTATTTCTGTTGCCGCTATAACACCAAATACTAAAAACAGTATAAAATGCCCCCCTTAATATTACAACAAACGTCATTTTTTGCAGTGTTTTGCGATAATGATACGGAACCCGTCGTGTGCGAGTCCGACTCGCACTTGGCCGGTTTTTTTTTATTGGAGTCGCATTAATCAGTACCTAACATAACATCTGGGCCTCTCTATAGAGCCACAAGACAGAACAAAGAGCCGATCTAAGTTCCATAAAAGGCACCTTTACAAAGAACATTTGCATGCAAAAGCAAGAATCCGCACATTTCAATAACATTTCTTTTGAATTCTTTATTTTCACGCGTTTACCGCGATTCCATTTAATAATAAACTTTATTGCAAAGAGTCTAAAGCGTTTTTCTACTGCACTAATGTTTTCTTTGTTAGGCTGCTATGTATGGGTAGGTTTCTAATTTGACTTGTTATGTTTGACTTTGGCAATAATAAGTGCCTGATAGCCAGTCGTCGGAATAGACGAAAAATTAGGGGTAAGTTTGTAATAATTCGCATAGAGTTGTAAATTGATAGAGGTTTTAGCTGCATTAATATTATTTAATATACACGAAATCTCCAAAGTCCCGATCGCTCCTAAATATGCAAAAAAATATATTCAAGAATAAGAGCAGGGGTCACAAATGTAGTTTTTTTATGATTTGCATTATTCTCGTAAATGACAAGTGTTACGAAAACGGATAAGACAAAAATTTCGTTCAGAAGTGTATCTGAGACTTCTAACAATTTTCAGTTCTATGCGAATTATTGCTAACTGAAATATCTATTTTGACTGAAGGCAGTGTAGATATAGGACAAGAGTCGACACAAATATAAAACCAAAATATATATTTTTTCATGTGTCCGACTTTGAGGAAGGATATCTTACCTTTTCACTTAATGGGAAGATCAGCGGAATGTACGACGGTACATAGTGTTCGTTTGTATCATCATCATCAGCCTTTTAATGTTGCCACTGCTGAGACACAGGCCTCCTCTCTGTGAGAGGGAATAAAGAACTGTATAACCTTTGTATAGAATTTAACTATTCCGATGATTTTTAAAGCAGGAAATGTAGGCAATTGAAATTGATTGTGATCATCATCACCCCTGCTAAACATAGGCTTCTTCAATAGCACGCCGTTTATTTCGATTTTCGGCAAATCCTATCCAGCTGCTAACAGCCACCATGCGGAGATCGTTGCTCCACCCAGCCTGAGGGATTGACTGTGATAATATTACCAAACCATAAAAATGTGTGATATCCGTCTATCATCATCTTCCTGCCCATGTCACTTGGGTCGGCGCAACACGTTTTCTTCTTCCACACCGTCTTGACCACCGACACGCTATCACTGACTCCCTTTTCTTTCATATCATTCCTAACACAGTCCATCCATCTTTTCTTTGGATTCCCTTCCCTCTCCATCCACATTTTCTGTCTAAAAACATGGAAAGCATCTATCTGTAAAGACAAAGACAATCCTTTTACCCCATTTAACACGTTCAGAAATAAAGGAAAAAGAATTATTTTATGTTAATTTCATACTTTTTTGTTTCAACACAGTTTTTGCTTTGTTGTATCAAAACAGAGCCCAGCGTTATGGCGGTGGGGAGCAGTTGGTACTTATTTCATTAAAACCGCGCGCCGTAAAATGTTTTGTCCGTCCGTGGTAAAAGCTTTTACAGCGAACCCGCTAGCGTCGTTACAAAGTCATGTCGCGACCTACTGTCAATATTTATGGTCCGCATCGGTCCATATAAAGGTCGATAGAGACATTAAAAAAAAACGAGTGCTTTCGAGGTACACTCGGTTGGAACAAAGCTCCTTTCGCTATACAGGATGAGCTTTTCAACTGGGCGTGGAAGGCCAAATCCGAGAGGAATAGAGAAAAACACTCAAACGAATCGGGCCGATTTTGATGAAATCAAAGACTGCATCGATGGATTTTTGAAAAACTTTATTTCTAGCCAGAAATCGTTGATTTTGAAAAAGAAGTCACTCTTTTATTTCACCATTTGGTAGTGTCGCTAATAATGATCAAATTCTAGGAAGAATTATATACTTGACACTTAAGCTGCCACCTCATTTTTAACGTAAGACACGTTTTCTTCGCAATGTTTTCCTTATTAAGTCTTCTCATCGACATTCAAACAAGTATACTCGATATTCGGTATCCGTTCTCTCCCTCTCTTTACTTAAAGGTTCATCCCTAATAACTTATTTTATGAGCGTTCACGTCGACTTCTCAGTCGAGATCAAATAAATTGCTTTATCTTTCTTGAAAACTGTAGACTTTGCCAATTTCTTCTGAATCTGGAAGGTGGGATCTTTAAGGTTGATATATTATCAGTTTTGAGAAGCAGATTTTTTATATAAAGGCCTTTTTAAATCATGTTGGCATAAGCTACACAAATAGATAGTCGTGTTACAAAAAAGGGTCCAAATAAAAATAAGGAACAGAAAACATTAATTTATTCGACAACGATAAAACATAACTGTAACAATCACAAAGTAAAAGAGAATAATAGTAGGAAAATTATGAAATATGGCTGCTGATCATACGTCGTAGTGCGACCCTGCGCACTAATTAGGTTGGTTCCACTTAATAATTATGTGGTGGTTTCTACGCAAGATGAATATCTGGAAGATGTTGAGACATACAAGAGGCATCACTCTGCTGCACAGAAGATCCACTCAGTGGGCACGGATACAAACGGCGAAAGCCTTCTTTCTTTTTACCCGACTGAAAAGGCCACGTCGACGCAAAGGAGAGTTTATGTTGGTCTCAGGCCTCCGTGTCTCGGAAGCCGTTGGTCCCAGCATCGTTATCCAAAACTTTGCTGAAACCCACTAACACAGATTTTATCGACGTGTGAATGTGGAAGCAATCCAGTTGCATAGATAACACGGATATAGTGCGTAGGCGCGTAGAACTAAATGATTTGAGTTAGTGTAGTGTATAAATGGTGAAAAAATAATAGCAACAATACTGTGCTATAAAAGTAACATTTGAACTAAATGTTTTTAACGTATCAGACTCTAAGAATGTGCTACCGAAATGTATAAAAGTGCGAATTGACACTATTCTTAGTTATAACATTAAACAATATAATAATAAGTTAGAGTTACATTGCTTATTAGTCTGTTTAAACTAGAACACTCATTGTAATTTTTTTTTTTTTTTTTTAGTTAAATAATAAAGGGAAATACTAGAATTCAGCTTCATCCGGACTGTTATGCGTACTTCAAAATACATAGCAGTTTGATTGTTTAGTGTTTAGTTTGAGACATTTCAAAAAGTACTGCTACTATTCCTTCGATTATTTAGGATAACCTCTACATTTTCTTAACTTTTTTTTGCCAGTTGTCCTGCCACAGAACATAATACATGTCTGTCCCAATGATCGCGTCGTAAATTGACGTCAGAACATTTGCTTGAATAAAATGAATGTAATTTTTGGTGCTTATTTTGTTAGATGCCATAAATATTATCTAATCGTCAAAGATGACGATTAGATTAAATTATTATTTAATTATTATTAGATTAGATTCATGAAGACATTAGCCTATTAATGTTCCCATTGCTGGGACACAGGCCTCCTCTCTGTGAGAGGGCATGGACCGTATTCCACCACGCAGGCCCAGTGTGGGTTGGTGGTGTTCACATATCTTCGAATTTTTGGTTCTAGGACATGCCGGTTTCCTCACGATTTTTTCCTTGACCGTAATGCTTTTTTGGGACAAACCCACCGCACTATTCCCAAACCACTGCAACTTCTGAAAGCCAGAATCAACAGTGGCGACCACCAGAAAAGCGCCGAGGCAATGAAGCTCGACGAAGTCCCGGAGAATGAATTTAACTGTCATGGATCCCGCAACGAAATTAATCAGAAAAGAATAACGGAGGAGTAGGAAAAAACATAAATTTCCACTTCCCTCCATATCAAGCAGGAGACAGAACAAACAAGGCCACTAGGCACAAAGGGTCGTTTACAACTGGGATAAGCCCAGTTGCCTAGCACCACGGATAAAAATAAGAATTAATAATTAATGGGTCCTAACATTGTGAGCTGCTATGTTTGATTCCAATAATAGGTATGGCAAAAACGCTTGAACGCACGGAAATTTGTTCTAGTTTCCACAAGGTCCGTATAGTAAACAACTCCTGAGGTAGCCTCTACATTATTCAACATAATATTACGTTCATTCTGCCAAAGAATACACTCCCATAAGATATGATGTGCAGATTGTACATATTCGCAGTCAGATGTAGAACACTGACATAAAGGCGAGGCAACGAGCTTGAAGGAAAACATTTTACTTTTAAAGTTACCATGCCCTGTGAGAAATTGGGCAACACAGTGATCCACCTCCAGCCACGTCCTGGCCAGCCGAACGCGAACGGATGGAAAGAATTGGTGGAGATGTCGGCCCTTGATGGAATTATCCCACCTACATTGCCATTCGGATAAAAGTTCCTCCCAGACGTCAATAGGTGGTTTAAATAATCTAGAGATTTTCTCACGATCACTCCGCGTTAAAAAGTTCGCGTCCGTGGTCTCTCGTGCGGAATAGTACATTGCAGCACGTCGCTGCACTTCAAGGTCGACCGGAAGTACGCCAGCAAGTACCGGTAAGGCCTCAGTACTAACCGTCCTGTACGCTTTGCATAAGAATATCAAAGCCAAACGCTGACTCTGAAGCAACTTACGTCGCACCGCCCCTATGGTGGCCCTATCAGCCCAAACTGGCGCCCCGTAGCAAATACAACCCAAGTAAGTAGCCCCATAAATAGTTTTTAAAGTTAAAAAAGACAGACCCCACGTAGATTTAGATATTCTCGTTAAGGCATAGAAATTTTTTTTTGCTTTTTCACCGACTATTTTAATATGATCTATAAATGCAAAATTCCTCTCTAACACGAGACCAAGATAGCACACGGACTGCTTCCTCTTTACGGGAACGTTATTAAATTTAATAGTAGGACACGATTTAAGATTACCCTTCAAAATGAGTTGATAAGTTTTGTGCGGAGCAAAGGTCAGGCGGTTTCGATCGCCCCACTGAGATACCAATCGTAGGCAAATGTCAGCCAAGTTCTCGAGTCCAGCTCGAGTACTTGATTGAATGAGCAGAAGAGCGTCGTCTGCGTAACCGGTTAATGAACAGCCGCTTGGAAGAGGAATGCTTGTCGAGGTAGGCCCGTGGATTGGTGAACATTCTTCACTTTAAACATTTGGTCCCGACTGTAATTTGTAGATATTTGGCAGCCGTTACGGGTAGTTAAAAGCCTGAAATCTGACGCCAGTTTTGCTAATATGTAGTGTTACCAAATTAATGTTCCATGTGAAATACTGATATTCAGCCAGGTAAGACTGGAAGCCCAAATAAAGTTTGGAAAGGGCGTCTTTTTAATATAAAGCCAAATGTTATAAGGAGCTATTCGAAGTGAAATCAAATTATATTGAAACTTGTGAAAACAGTTTAGTCTAAGTGGTTGGTATAACTTGTATAATTTCAATATGAATCGAGTTGGGACTTCTTGGGACTTCGAGTTTAGTTTTTGAGTGTTTCTCTCTTAACAAGTATTGAGAATTTGAGAGTTATTGGTATTATGCGAAGATGTAAGCAACATAGCTAGACTAAACATTTTATTACAATATAATAAAATACTATTGCGTTTGTGAACAAAAATAACAATGAAATACACGGCAGCCAAACGTTCATCTCACAGCGTCCAGACATCCTAGACAACATCTGTAGGATGTCTGGACTGACGAATTAATAAAAAGACGAATGAACGAGATGATTGCGGAATGCGAAATATTGAAATAAGGAACATCGCGATACTGTCGAAATGCTTTTTTTAAATTACCAAACGCTATTGGAATGTCAATGTCATTTGACGAATCCCTTACATTTTGGAATTTTGACTATTGCTGATAGAATGACTAAAATACGAAGAGATTCATGAACATCCGTCCCACCAAGAAATATACAAAAATACCCAATATCCTGATACCACATTACGAAGCCGTTGTTGGCTTTAGAAATATGTCGACATCCATGACAAGGGTAAAAAATTAACTCGTATAAAGCTCGCTTAATATTAAAAGGTACGCATTTTTAAATGAATACAAATCCGACACATACCTACTGGTAGGTATAATGAACCTTTATTCAACCTTTATTCATTAAGCTGCTGTCACTTGATTTAAGTTGATTCGTGGCTTTCGGATATCAACCTAAATATTAATACGGCAAGTATTCGCTTGTACTTATGCAGATATATCGGCAGTGCGGCATTATTTCTATTAAACTCCAAGATAAACATAATATTGTCTTGTTTCCAGACTAGCTAAAGCAGTATGCGCAGCACCGCGTGCCAGCTCTAGCCTTTGATCAGTAGACCGAGATTGTTTTTCAGCGTCCTTTAGTCGACGCTTTCACTAAAAAGTCTGTAGATCTGTGGCTTTATCTAGAGGCAATTAACGGTCCAGCGTCCTCCTACGGATTTAAAAAAATCTGGTAACAGCTCCCGGGCCTCGCGCCTTCAAAATTTTATTTTGCGCTGGATATTTTTTTTCGCATTTGGCTTTTTGACGCCCTTTACCATCTGGTGCCTAGAGCGACCACTTCTCTTGCTCTGCCTCAGGGTCGGCGCTGAGTATTCAACTTGCATCGTCGCAATTACGACTTTTCATCGCCAAGGGATTCGGTTATTGTATGTGGAATATAAATTGGTCTGTCAGCAAGCTATCACTCGTATTGAAAATTGAAATCCAATCACTGGGTTTAAACCCGGACCCATCTCTACACCCATGGCAGGCGTTCGCCGCACGTTGACAGCGCGTCCATTAAGTGTGACGATGTCAAACTCATTTGCAGCATCATTTGTTTTACTTAGTCGCCATTTACACATTCGCAAAGCTCATATCTCGTGAGGGCTGTATATGGATACGATATGGTTTCCTCAACCTTGCCTTTTCTCAACTACATTGGGTCGGCTTCCAGTCTAACCAGATTCAGCTTGACCTCCACAACCCAGTAACTGAGTAACAAGATTCCTCATGGCTAGACTGGTGTCAGATCTCAGCCTTCTGCAGTTCTGACTACCCGTAGCCATAACGACTGTCAAAGATCTTCAAATGACAGCTGGGCCAACGGTTTAACGTGCTTTCCGAGGCATGGAAGAAACTCGCTATGTAAAGATGGTCACCGATCCACGGACCGACCTCGGCAAGAGTTGCTTAACCTTGAAGATTGACCCGTGCGGCTGTTATTATTTAGCCACGAGCTGACACATGTCTTCGAATTATTGGTTCTAAGATATGGTTATGGTATGGTACGGTTTCCTCACGATGTTTTCCTTCACCGTTTTGAGAGCAGTGATGATGAAATAATTAACAAAGTAAAGCGCCTGCCTGTGCCACCACTGCTTTTAATAAATTCTTTATCGTTTTTATACGGCATTAAACGACTGACTTGTTGGTCTAGTGGTAGCAAATGTTATTGCTGAGCTTATGATCTTGGGTTTGATGCCCGGGTCGGCCATCATGTATTGGGTTTTTCTTTCTGAAATTTTTCAATAGCAACCCGGAGTCAGGAATTGTACCCGGTTGATAGGAATCTGCTCACCCTATTGAATTGGACTTAAACATAAGTGGTGAGATGTGTGTGTACTATAGAAGCACTTCTGCCTTTTGCCAACCTTTCGGGGTATGCAGGCGTGATGTTATGTATGTTTATACGGCACAATATAGGTAAGCATAGCTGAACGCAGATCGTTGATCGTAAAGAATATCTGTGCTCTGCACCGGCACTATTTCAGATTTATAAAGCTATTCAAGACCTAAGAAAAGTATAAAATTCTTTTAGACTTCCATGCACTGATTCATCTGTTAAGAAATTCCTTTTCGTGAAACGGTTGAGGTTCAGTTAAAACCCGCTTAGTAAATTGCACTTGGAAACGCTTAGACTACCACTCTTTAAAAAATCATTTACTTCAGTCTAAATTGCGGTTTCATTGCTTTACCATTCGTCGCTAATGGCTTCGTCTTAGATGTAGGTACATTACATGTTTGATTAAAGATTCTGTTTTATCATTAAAGTTGTGACCATCTAAGAAGTCGGATTTGACAGCTTTATAAATACTTAATATTAATTAAACTTAATACTTACGAATGTTACTCGTTGTTGTAGTGTATGGTAATTCATTAGGATAATCAATTTGATTTTTCAATTTCTTACGTACAAAGTTATCGCGGCTTGTAAATGAGAAACGTCATCGAACTTCTTAGATTGTCACAATTAACAACTATTAAAAAATAACCAAAACCGAGAAACCGAATCGGTATCTATTAATTATTATTATTTTTCCAGTATAGTATAGTTTTTTTATATATATATATATTAAATTGTTTTATTTATATTTGTTTTTTCATTTGCGCACCTGTCATATTTTATCTCAACACCACCCTAAGGTCGACTGGTAGAAAATACCTAAGGCATTAAGTCCACCTTTGTACTTGTGCATAAAGTTTAAATAAATAAAAACTGTGTTTTATTTTACAATTATTTTTAGGTAAGTATAAATAACAGAGGAGGAAACCGGCATGTCCTAGAATCAAAAATTTGAAGACATTCAACCCGCACTGGGCCCGCGTGGTGGATATGGTCCTTTCCCTCTCATAGAGAGGAGGCTTGTGACCCAGCAGTGGAAACTTTGTAAGGCTGATGATGATGATCTATAATGTGGCAAAATGAACATAGCGTTGTATACTTGTTCTGGTAATGCCAGTAGATGGCGTTGCCGATTATTCTGAAATTCAAAACAAAGGAGGGTTAGTTACACAATTTGTACGAAGTTCGCGGCACAGTTCGCGGGGACAGCTTGTATGTTTAATAATCCCGGCCTGAAATTGTCCATCTAAAGCTAAATCTTCGAATCATCTTGCACAAGGAAGGATAACTGTATGCTTTAGTCCCCATTGACTTTTACAAAAAAAAACGAATAGTAGGGGATACTTTATATTGAAAATTCGAACGATCCTAAGAAACATTTGGAGGATGTCATCCTTAGGTATGCTCAAATATTTTACCTTCGAAATACAATTTTGTGGTCGAAGCAGATTATTATTTTAATATGGGTTACGGAGATGGGTCGCATTAATCGGGCAAGTGGTCACGAATTATGAATCCACCTATTCATTGATAAGAGACTTAACAAATAAAATAAAAAATAAACTCCCGACACATTTTTATTTCATACTACATAATTTATCTAGTAGTAGACACGCTTCTATTGACAATCTATTGATCATCTAATTACATATGACACGATATCTTGCGAAATAACCCCAATTCAAACAGTAAAACCATAACTGTTTAACAGCTGAACCGATTTTCATAAAACATAGCAAAGAACACATACACACACAAGTAACCTTGCAAACAAAAAGAAAAACTAAATCAAAATCGTTTCATCTGTTTAGGAGCTATGATGCCACAGATAGATACACAAACACACAGGTACACACGTCAAACTTATAACACCCCTCTTTTTCCGTCGGGGTTTAATAACTCAATAGAACCACGTAGAACTTAGCGTGCAGGTACACTAGGTTTTGACTGATGACCTCGTTGGTCTAATGGTTGCAAGTGCTACTTCAGAGAATGCGATCCTGGGTTCGATTCAATAACACTAAAACCACTACTAACACTTGCAGATGTTATTGGGTTTTTTCATCTGGAATTTCTCTGTAGTAGTCCGGAGACTGGTCTGTTTTGTTTTTTTTTAAATTAAAATGACCTTACCTGATGGTAAGCAATGATTTGGTCGACGGTGAAGCACGCTTGCCTAAAAGTAACCTATTCACTCTTGACTTAAAAACCCCGAGGTTGTAGCTATCGGTAAACATAGCCTCCGGCAGGGAATTCCACTCCTTAGCTGTACGCGTAATGAAAGTATTTCCAAAAGATTTAGTGCGTATGTGTGGGATGTCCACTTTACCAATGGCGTCGTACGCTTTACTTCTTGTAGTCTGATGATGGAACGGGCTAGGAGGAATTAGATCATGCAATTCCATCGCACATACCCCGAAATGCAACCGATGAAAAACCGACAAGCTGGCAACTCGGCGACGATGTTCAAGGCTCTGGAGCTTTGACTTGACCAGTGCCTCATTGCCGATGAGTCTCTTGGCCCGTTTTTCGATCGACTCTGGTGCATCAAACTGGTATTTGGCAGATCCACCCCAGAGAAGAGAAAAGTACTCCATGCCCGTAACGTAACTGGAGAAATGAGGGTACGTGTAATATAAGTGCACTTCTGCTGAACCCTTCGGGGCATACAGGAGTGATGATGTTATGTAATCTTTTGTCAAAGAAACATTCCGAGCGGCTTTGCTTAGTGCTCAGTGCTACTAAAGCAAGTAAATCCCATAGTGCTGTCCCCTTGTGAATAAACCTCTTTAGGTTAAGAACACATCTTCATAAAGATAAGGTGATTTTGTGTATGGAAAAAGCCTTGATGGTTGGTTACGAGGTCAGATCTTGTTACGGTAAGTAGGTGTTCGATGGAAAGGTCGCGTAAAGCGAGACTTCGCCCTGAAGGGACTCGTAAACACTCTCATATTCAGATGACATCTGATCCCAACGTTTTACGTCACACACTCTGAAAAAACCGAATTAAGTAGATAAAAAAATGTGTTCTTTTAAATAAAGGGTGTCTTGTAGGTATCTGTTCTGATGGCACCTTGATCATTTCTATGTATAACTCAATATCAGGACGGCCACCAGTCAATATGCATTTAGACGCAAGTTGCCACATTATTTTCTACACCATTAGCAGAGTCGTCTCAATCACTTTTCTATTAATTTATATATGTATATATAAAAGCATTTATTATAGTAAATATATATGTATGTTTATTTTAGCTGCAATATATATATATTGTTATTCAATTTTACTTGAATAATTATTTCTATTTTATGCACCTGCCATGTTATCTCTCCACTACCCTTGGTTGACTGATAGAGATTGCCTGAGGCATTAAGTCCGCCTATTTATTTGTATTTGCATGAAGTTATAGGGCTAGAATAGGGCTCCGTTTGGATTCTTCAGATACGAAATTCAAAGTAGTATTGAATAAACTCGCGCTAAAAGCCAAAAAACTATGAAATTTGACGTTTTGAAGACCTCACTCTACACCAGCGCCCCTAGCGGAAAAATTCAAACGCAATAGTCCTCATTTCAGCATTCTCCTCTTGGAACAAGGGTCACTGTAATACAGTGTAGTAATAAGCGTACCTCCGGGACCACTTCAACACATTGCAAGAGATACATGACCTACATTGTAACTTCTTTGTCACTATAAGGTACTTACATAATAATGTGAAATTTTAACGATCCACAGTAGTGGAGTAATGCTGTTACCTTACAATGTTCGTCGAGGAGAACTGCAGATGTCGTTACAATAGTGTTATGGGTTATTAGCACGTATTTTTATACCATTCGGCGACCAGCGGCCTTATGTCTGACGTGATAAAACTTCATGGTTCTACTGTAAGAGAGAGATGGTTTAGGACGAAGAATACTACCCTTTTTTACAGCGGAATTATGGTGGCATTGTCAAGTTATAGTAGGCAGAATCTACTCTGCAGGCTAGATGATGCATTGTCAATACTCTCCATGCAAACCAAGCGTGTTACCTTTATCTTGTTTTTTTTTTTTTTTTTTTTTATTTTATATAGGTTCGCGCTTGACCACCATCTCACCTGATGGTAAGCGATGATGTGGTCGACGATGGATCGCGCTTGCCTAGAAGTAACCTATTCACTCTTGACTTAAAGACCCCTAGATTGTAGCTATCGGGAAACACAGTCTCCGGCAGGGAGTTCCACTCCTTAGCTGTACGCATAATAAAAGTATTCTCAAAACGTTTAGTGCGTATGGGTGGGATGTCCACCATGTACCGATGGCGCATCGCCGTACGTCTGGTAGTCCGATGATGAAACGGGCTGGGCGGAATTAGATCATGCAATTCCATCGCACACTCCCCGAAATGTAATCGATAAAAAACCGATAAGCTGGCAACTCGGCGACGATGTTCAAGGCTCTGGAGCTTTGACTTAACCAGTGCCTCATCACCAATGAGCCTCTTGGCCCGCTTTTCGATCGCCTCTAGTGCATCAAGCTGGTATTTGGCAGATCCGTCCCAGAGATGAGAACAGTACTCCATGCATGATCGAACTTGCGCTTTATACAAGCTGAGCAGCTGTTCTGGCGAGAAGTACCTTCTCACCTTTGCAAGGATCCCCAACTCCCCAACAGCCAGCTGAGCCTTTGCCTCAATGTATGGGCCAAAATTGAGAGTCGATGTCAACGTAACGCCAAGAAGCTCAAGATGGTCAGTTATTGGCACGGTCACATCTCGGAAAGTTGGAGCCGGGTGAAATTGGCTCTTTTTAGCGGAAAAAAGACACGCCTGGGTTTTAGCAGCGTAAACCTGACCAGATTGGCATCGCCCCATTCGGAGACTGCCTGCAAGGACAGGTTCAAGCACTCCACCATGGCCTCCCGAAGAGACTGGATCTGGGGCCCGGTAGCACGAGCGTTGGACAAGTATCTCTCTGCAACAGTGCTGTCGTCTGCATACCCAAAGGTGCCGGGTTTTAGCAGATCGTTAATGTGCAGCAGGAATAAAGTTGCTGAAAGTACCGACCCTCTTGTATAGAAAGTTTTTTAGATTTAGAAGTTTTTTTTGTGTGATGGCTTTAAATGACGTCCAAAGCAGAAGTCGTGCAATCAGCGTACTTTCAGCGCCACACACTTTTTGGATGACTGAACAATGGGCAATACTGTATGGACACTGGGCCCATTGTATTAACACTTTATCACATGAAAGGAAAATTTATCAACCACAACAATTTATTCAATGGTAGTAGACTGTCAATGATCTTCAAATGGCCATGGCCATAACCAACGCCTTAACATGCTTTACAAGGAACGGAGGAATCTCGGTATGTTATGATCACATTGTTCACCCATCAACGGACTGACCCCAGCAAGCGTTGCTTAACCTTGATGATCGTCCCGTGCTGCTGTTAATGTAGCCACGAACTCCTCCTCGAGCCCACTACTACTAGCATACTTAGTATACAGTAAGTATAACAAATTAAGATCTGAATATTATATAGTAAGCTAACGAATATTCCCAACGAAATAAGGCAGCACCACACTATTGTACACAATTTTGTAAAATGATCTTTTATTGAATATCGAAAACAAAGGCCTGACTAATTGTGATCTATCCATTATTTGTAGGGTTTTGTTATGAACAACAATGTGTTCTACGATAATTGGGTTAGATTCTGTGAAACTCAAATCAATTTTACTTCTTTGAAGTAAGATAGCTGGTTTATTTATAAAATTTAGTTTAATAATATCTACACAAGTACATAAACTCACGTCTTTTTCCCATGAGGGGTAGGCAGAAACTACAGACGCCACCTGCAACGATTCTTACATAGTACTTTTACTTCTTTACGTTCATACATTTAGTCATATTAAGTGGTGGTGGCTCAGTGGCTAAGACCTCGCCTCTCGTCGTCGTCGGTCGTGGGTTCAAATCTGGGCAAGTACCAATGTGAAATTTTGATATTCATATGTACATTCTAAGTTTACCTTGGACATCACAGGCAACGGTGAAGGAAAACATCATCAGGAAACCTACTGGACTTATATAGTTAATATAAGTCTGAAATAGTTAAGTCAGAGGCGGGTTCCCAGAGGCGGCTTAATTAATTCTGACACCAATAGAAAAGAATTTGCATTATATTATAAGGAAAAGAAAACATTTGGTTGAGAAAAAGTTTTTAATATGTTTCGTAGGTTGTTAGGTCGCGGTTCGCCACCATGGCGGTCAGCGATGAAACCGCGTCAAGCAGTCGGACCGCACATGTATGGCGGCCAACCGCTAGTGCGTAATAGCGCTGCGACAATCGCTAGTGCAACGCTTTCGTTGATATAATGTCACTAGTCTAGAGCCTCTGTAAATGTGAGGTCCTTATGGCTGCGTCAGCGAATGGTGTTACCGTAGCTGAATACTGGGCTAAATATAACATTGAATATTTTACACCTATATTTGCCATCGACACGCTATGAAGAAGTACATACCACAATATGAACAGCAATCGGAATCCTGATGGTTCGACGCAATTCAATTTATATCACACACACTAATAAGCGATTTTCCTTAGTAAAATTGCAAGTACGTTAACACGGACGTAATGTGATGCAGTTGGACCGATTTGAAAATTAAATTTTCTTAGAAAATACGTGCGCGATATCGCATATCGACTCGATTTAAATTACGTAAACGTCGCTTTCTAGTTACTTAGTCTTCTTAGCGTGTCGATGGTAAATACAGTTTTTAAATAGATATTATCTTTACTAGTTTTTATTGTACCTAGCAACAATAAAAAGTTTTAATGCCACATTTTTCAAAGCAACCCATTAGGAACTCGTAAAACAGATGAATAAATAAATTACGTCTTAAATTAAAAACTTGGAGCTGCCGCTGTCATAAGATATTCAAAAGAAAAATGGAGGTTAACGACGAGCGAACTTCTTGTTAGGAATGTTTTCGGAAATTGTGAGACTCTCAGCCCACTTAAGAATATTTTTAGAGTTGGCTTAACATTTTCGCTTTTAAAGGCCGCTAATTTGCCACTTGAGCTCTGATGTAGAACTTATCTGATTAATTTTCTCTTGGTGTATAAACTAAATTCGTGAATTAACTAGTCCGTTTTCTACCGTTCATCTTCCTGCCCTTATCCCATGTTCCTTGTGGTCGGCGCAACATGTTTTCCTCTTCCATACCGTCTTGTCCCCCGCCACGCTATCACTGACTTCCTTTTCTTTCATATCACTACTCAAACAGTCCATCCATCTTTTCTTTGGCCTTTCCCTTCCTCTTCACCCATCTACATTTGTATATTATAACTCTTTTAGTAACATGCGTTTCAGCCCTCCTCATTACATGACCATACCAGGACAAACGGTTGACTTTCAACTTTTATGTCACTGGCGCCACTTTCAAACTTCCTCTATCTCCGTTTTCTATTGATATTAATCATTTATTTATTTTTCATCTTTATCACATCTATCAGTACAGAACTCCTAAAAGTGAAAAATTCGTGTTTCCTAATATACAGTTCCTTAACATCTATAATTAACTAAAACCGGCCAAGTGCGAGTCGGACTCGCGCACCGAGGTTTCCGTACAAATAGCTACATTTACCAAAATTTTAAGGAATCATTACTGAAATTTCCTATAGAATAGAATAGAATACTACTACTGTACTACTGTGTGTGTATCTGTGTGTGTGTTCTGTTATTTTAAATACCATAGACTTCTTATAGGTTTCCCTGTAATAACTAAAGAAATACTAAACTAAAGAACTATTTACTGTATTTTTTTTCAAAATGTAAGGCCCAGTAGTTTTGGAGATCATGGTTGGCATGGTTTGCAGTAAGAAATAGCAATCAGCAATCATCGCGCGACCAAAAGCTTTATGTCATAAAAGTTGGCATTACCTACAGTGTAGGTATTGTAGGTCCTAAACAATCGTTTGCTAATCGCTCGCTGTTTGTCAAATGGACTTATTTCTAAAAAGCTGCCAAAAACTCTAAAACATCTGTATTGAAGCGCAATTATTTATTGACATTAATTGGGGGTTTGCTTCCGTTGTCTTGGTAACTGAGTCGAGTGGAGGTCCTTTGAACTGACTTAGAAAATAGATTGCTGCAAATCCCTGGTTTTTGTCATATTTTGAAACGTTTTGGCATGTTTTGCGTTTCCTTAAGTTCCACTCGGAGTTAATACAAAATGTTAACATAGACGATGAAATATATAATCCCTGTAGTACCAAGAGTTCTCTTCACGCATTGCCTACCTAACCGGATACAACACAGCGACCTTTATCCCCAACTTTTCTCATAACGACCATTATCTTCACAGTTCGAAACCTACGTAGGAAATTAAAGTTTAAAATTTTACAATATCGGCCGCGAACACACCCACGAGCTAGGAGCCTGTGGACAAAGGAAACTTTGCAGCAACTTCATCCGTTTTTCAGTTCGAGCAAAACCTTAAGTGTTTATTGTCCCCAGAGAATAATGGAATAGGTCAACTCTGAACAGTTTGCGAAAATACAGCAAATAAGCCGGGGCACTAGACAAATTACATTAAATGCTATCAACAAAAGCGTCAGTGATTGGTAAGATGGCAATAATGTATGGGATTGCCAATCGCTATAGAAATATCCAGGACTAATCAGTCTAATATTATAAAGGCGAAAGTTAGTAACTGTTTGTATCTTTGTTACTTTTTCACGCAAAAACTGAACGGATCTAAATTTGAAATCTGGATAAAATTGCGCACAGAGATCAGATAGATTATAGTTTGGAATAGCACATAGGATTATTTTTATCCCGGGAATATGTTCCCTTGGGATAATGTTCGACATTCACGCGGGCGAAGCGGCTGGCAGAATCTAGTACCTTATATTATTTTGGTATTTCGGCCGTCGCCTTATCCTTGATATAATAACAATTTGTCTAGATCCCGATCGCTATTGCGACGCGTTATTGTAATGTCACTTTTTTGGAGCCTCTGGATTTTTTGGAACTGACAGAATCCAGATCTGGGTCAGAAACATTGACTCAGACTTCGTACCTGTCCATTGCATCTTCGGCCGCCGCTATCTTTCGGCTTGATAGAAACTCACGGGAATATTGTGTAATTGAAGTAATTAAGCTTGGACATTTTTAATATTAAAATAAGAGAAAACTAAACTTTAAAGTAAGCTGTAAAAATGACCAAAATTTATTATAAAAGCTAGGTATTTTGATTAGCCAAAGGCAGGGCTGCCTGCTTGGAGGCAGTCTCCGATGGGGCGATGCCAATCTGGTCAAGTTCAATGCTGCAAAAACACAGGCGTGTCTCTTCTCCGCGAAAAAGAGCCAATTTCACCCGACTCCATCTTTCCGAGGTGTAACCGTACCGATAACGGACCATCTTGAGCTTCTTGCCGTAACGTTGACATCGACACTTAACTTTGGCCCATACATTGAGGCAAAGGCTCAACTGGCTGCCAAAAAGATGGGGATCCTTGCGAAGGTGAGACGGTACTTCACGCCAGAGCAGCTGCTTAAGTTGTATCAAGCGCAAGTTAGATCTTGCATGGAGTACTGTTCTCATATCTGCCAAGTACCAGCTTGATGCACTAGAGTCGATCGAAAAACGGGCCAAGAGGCTCATCGACAATGAGGCACTGACAAAGCTCCAGAGCCTTGAACATCGTCGTCGAGTTGCCAGCTTGTCGGTTTTTTATCGGTTGCATTTCGGAGAGTGTGCGATGGAATTGCATGATCAAATTCCGCCTAGCCCGTTTCATCATCGGACTACAAGACGTACGGCGATGCGCCATCGGTACATGGTGGACATCCCACCCATACGCACTAACCGTTTTGGAAATACTTCATTATGCGTACAGCTAAGGAGTGGAATTCCCTGCCGGAGTCTGTGTTTCCAGATAGCTACAACCTCAGGGTTTTTAAGTCAAGAGTGAATAGGTTACTTCTAGGCAAGCGTGTTACACCGTTGACCACATCATCGCTTACCATCAGCTGAGATACTGGTCAAGCGCGAACTTACCTATTATAAAAAAAAAAATATTGTGTTCAAAATTATGTACATGAATAAATAATAAATATATATTTTTTCAAACCTAGCCGTTACTAAGGATCATGCTTTAGAAAGTTACCGTTTTACGGCACTAAAGCGTGTAGTAGTATAAATCCTTCTGCCTGTCCGCGACTATGGTAACCTTGAAGTTGTAATTGTGATAAACATCGGGGAGCGACCGACGTTTAACAAGGTTCAACTGAATTATTTTGTCTGCCCCATGTTATTCGATTAATGATAGGTCTGTTGTGTTTGTTATGTAAATTAAACTTGTATGTAGGGAGCGAAAGGACTTCTGTCTCAATTTGCTGAATGTTTATTGGTGGTGTTTACAAAGAGAGGTAGAAGCGTCCGTGCCCTACACTATTGAAGATAGTTCTGCCCGGCTAGATAACTCTGGTAATCTTCTTCGTCATCGTCATCATCCGCAAGCCGACTTCGATCTTGTGCTGATCGCCACGCTCCTTTGCCACCCTTATCCAGGTTCTATCTGCGATGGCGACAGTGTCGTCTGCCCATCTGGCAGTTAGACGGCAAAAAAATATTTTTACTTTTTTATAGGCTTGCGTTTGACAACTATTTCGCCTGATGGTAAGCGATGATGTGGTCTTCGGTGAAGCACGCTTGCCTAGAAGTAATCTATTCACTCTTGACTTATAGACACCAAAGTTGTAGCTCCTTAGCTGTATTTGTGTGTAGGTATTTCTTCCGCCTGCAATATTCATAAACAATTGATTAAAAAAAAACACCTCCATCTGGAATTTCTCAGTATCATCCTGGAGCCTGGGTTTGTATCGCGTTGATGGCAATAGGCTCCTCCCCTATTACATGGGACTTAAACATAACTGGTGAAATGTGGGAGGTATTAGCCTTTTTGGTCTTCATTTTTTTATTGTTTTTGATTATTTCTCTTGTGTCCTGTGTAAGTCACATATAAATATTATATCTTTATTTATTTCTTTCTTTTATTCTTGCTTTCTTTCTTTATATCTTTCTTTCTTTCTGCCCAATCCTACGGGAAAAACAGGCGTGATGTTCTGTACTGTTATTTAACTTTTAATGTTTTGTTTTTATTTGTTACAGGTAATGATTTTCGATGGAATTGAAGTATATTTTTACATTTATATATCTTTAAGCACTCGTTATTAACTCGGAGAAGGAAAAAAATCACAACGGTAGGTTATTTGTAAATAAAAATAATTTTACGATGTTATTAATAAAGGGTCTTTCAACAAGGACGGGTCAATGTTAAAATTGGATAAAACAAGATGTGTGTGAGATATTAACGAAATTTATTTTTTTATTTAAAAGGCCCATTTATGCCAATTATGGATAGAATATGACATCGTTCAAATGTCCGCCGCGGCTTCGTATGGTGGCACGAAACCGAGAGGTCCAATTTTTAATGACTCTGCTGCATAGATCGAGCGAGCGCTACAGATCAATGATAAACAATGTCTTTTGGCTTCAATTGAACAATATGGACGTGAATGACATGTGGTTCCAGCAAGATGGCGCTACTTGCCACACAGCGAACGACACAATCGACATTCTGCATGAACGGTTTGAGGGTAGAGTTAGAGTTCCGCTAGACGTTTTCTTGTGGGGTTTTCTGAAGTCGCAGGTCTATGCCAATAAACCACATTTGACCGTTGTCTTGCCGATGCCTGAAAGCCAACATAACGCATGCCATCGCTCGGATTCAGCCGGATCTATGCAGCAAAGTCATTAAAAATTGGACCTCTCGGATTCGTGCCACCATACGAAGCCGCGGCGGACATTTGAACGATGTCATATTCCATCCATAATTGGCATAAATGGGCCTTTTAAATAAAAAATAAATTTCGTTAATATCTCACAAACATCTTGTTTTATTCAATTTTAACATCGATCCGTCCTTCTTGAAAGACCCTTTATAATTAGCTTCTTAACCGTGGTTTAGTTAAGCTTGAAATTTTGAACAACTTTAAAGCAATAACGATAATTTTATAAAATTCCCTGAGATAAGCGAATAGTTGAATGTTTTAGTTCTACGATAAGCGAGCCGTGTACAGAAGGAGTACAAGGGGAACGCGAATTCTTAAGGCGTAGTGAGCCACTTCGAGGATCTAGGTCAGCCTTAATCAATCTACCGAGTCTTCTCTCTACTATTTTGTGGTCGGGTTCCAGTCTAACGGGATGCAGCTGAGTACCAGTATTTTGGTTTGGTTAGGTTTGGTTTGGTTTGCGCACTTAGTCCTTCAGATAGACCATTGTGCGTGGGCCATGGCGGCCGTTTGGTGGTTATTCCAACCAGCCCACCTCCCTCCAGAAGTTAATTAAAGCTCCTGGTTTGCTCAGAACATCTGTGTTAGATCTGGATGACCCGATGGTTTATGTTCTAATCTGAAAGAGACACCTGTGCATTCAAAGAGCACGTGCGCGACAGTTTCCTCAACCTCCATGCACGCCCTGCACAGAGGATTGTCCGTTATGCCTATTGTGTGGTAGTGTTTGTTTAGTGAGCAGTGTCCCTTGATGGTCCACGTCATCAGGCGCAGGCCGTTCCTGCCCAGGCGTAATACACGTCTGCTGCCTTATTGCGTAATGAATTCGGCAAGGCATATGGCAAAGAGTACTTAAAAATCAACCAATCACATTCGAGATGAAATACGCGATGTGGATTTTCGTCTATTTCATTGGTCGATTTTTCATATTGTTTGCCCTTTGCCTTGCAGAATTCATTACGCAATCAGTCTGCTGGTTAGCCTACTATCCAATGATAGCAAAACTTCTTTGGACTGCCTGCAGCCCGGTGTCGACTGCCGTGCACCAGTTCTCCCCTTGTATCTGGCTGAATTCCTGTAGAGTGACTGCCTATCTCGCCTCCATAACCCAGTAATAGGTAACTAGATAACACGATAGCCCTTGGGAAGACTGGTGTCAGGTCTTCTGGCTTCTGGCTATCCGTAACGTCTGCCAAATATCTACAAATGACAGCCGGTACCAAAAGCTTAACGTGTGGTCACCCATTCACCGACCGACCTCGGCAAGCGTTGCATAACCTTGAAGATTGACCCGTGAGATACGATCCACGACCTCAAGCACAAGAGGCGAGGTCTTCGCCACTGGGCCACCAAGAGACTATACACAGCACACCTAGTATGAACTTAATAAGTTAGGCGACATATTTGTGTGGAGTCGAACTTGGAACAAAATAATCAAATAGCCGGGAGCGGTATTTGTCACGTTTTCAGTTTTAGGGTTGCTAGTATAGATAACTATGTATTTATTAATACAAACACACTAAACTATTATGTGTCTCTGTGAGCTGTAGACCTCGCAAGTCTGTCTTTTTCGCATATTTATCGAACCTGCTCACAAAATTTCACGAATATTTGTTGAGATATGCGACCTGTAGAGGAGAACAGCCAGACATCCGGACGTCCGAAGGAATTTTTGCCCAAGCTGAAATGGAGACACAAAAATATCGTATTTCTTTCCGATTTAGATGAGAAATGGACATAGTTTGAGTCACTGCTCAAACTATGTCCATTTCTCATCTAAATCGGTTCAGCGGTTTAACTGTAAAAAGGTAACAGACAGATAGACAGAGACGTTTCCCTACGATGTTTTCTGTCACCGTTGTCAGCGATGTCCAAGATAAACTTAGAAAGTACATATGAATTGGAAAAAGTCACGTTGGTACTTGCCCAGATTCGAACCCGCCACTTCAAGCACGAGAGGTCTTAGCCACTGGACACATTATATTAATTTTCCAATATGAATAATCTGTTATTGAATAACAACCAAAAAGATTAAACAATCCCCAGGCTATTTTTAAAGCTTTTAAAAATCTTAAAATTAAATCAACAGAAGATCTTTGGGAACTATCTGTAAAAGTATGTAAGTCAATCATTGAAACTATTGCGCCCTATTTAGCTTTCATATTTAACAATAGTGTCAATCAAGGAGTTTTTCCGGACCTTATGAAACACAGTAAAGAAATTCCATTGTATGAAGCCGGGGATAGCAAAGAAGCCAATAATTATAGGCAGAGGCGTCTCTAGCCCATGTAGCGCCCGTGTGCAATCATTACCCTAGCGCCCTCTAGTACGCGCGCGGTCAAAATGGAATGGGTACAAATAAATGGATAATATTGTTTGGAGATAAATTGAAAATCTATTGAAGAAATTTGACTGTTTTGGATGCCATGATGTGCAGTTGACTGTTTTTAGAATTATACAGGGTGATTTTCAAACACCTTGTATTTTCAACAGTGAACGGAGATCCGGGTGCAAAACTGCAAATGGTGTAATTTTAAATGATGCCGGTAAACAACAGATACACTAATAGAAATACTGGGTTTCGCATCAAGCTTCCCACATCTGTCAAATTTATTCATTCTAAGGGTTCTATCAGAAAGAGAGCGGTCACGCGGTTAACCGTTCAAGATAAGAGCGTTCTTTGTGTTGTATACGTACGGTCTGATTGACCGACGCGGTCAGAATGCCTCCTTCATGCGCGTTCACTGCGGTGACCAAATTGGAAGGAAGATGGAGACTGAAAAGCGAAGAAGAGAAGAAAAGACGATGCGAAGGATAACGATTATAAAACCCGAGGAAAAGTAGCGCCAATCTTTCTTTGCCTGAAATGGCTTTCCTCCAGTTGTAATTTGTTTATCTAAGTCATGTTTAACTTTGTCATATACATAGTTCATTGAAGGAATCAATTGTCATCCGAAAAACTTATAATTTCTTCATCTTTTAGAAAAAAAACACATTTAGAAAAAAAATTGGTTGCCTGTAAAGTCGGTATACGGGCGAAAGTTTTACGTGACAACGACTTTGAGTGGTAAAATAATTTTAATGTGAATATTCATTCGTATAGTAGGAAGAAGGATTATGTCTGTCTCTCTCGCTCTTAGGCGGGCTAACCATGCCCGAGTGGAAGGGACGCGTGCCTCTCACTCGCTCTCATTGTGAGCGCATAACGTGAGCGGAGCGTAACGCAGTTTCTTGAAGTGTCACCCGGCAAACCAATTTATAAGACGTTGTCACGTCAAAAAGTCTATGATCATGATAAATCTCCATCTTGTTTTCTATCCTTATTTACTGGGCGACACCCAGTATTTCCTTTGCCGTCTTGATGCTGTTATGCTGATAATGACAACTAAATCATAAATTCGTCTTCCGATGAAGAACTATCGCTCGAACGCAAAACTGACCTCTTGAACGCTTGACCGTGTGACCGCTCTCTGTCTGATAGAACCCTAATTACGACCTCATGTCATACGTCGTGTGCTGTAGTTCAATATCAATTGGGAACATTTGATAAATTTGGGTAGCTTAATGCGAGGCCCACTGTACACGGGTAAAGTCGCAAAATCTAATAACAAATCTTACTTAAAAGGTATAATTTAATCAAAAGTAAAGCCGATTTACTTCATATTTACATGTTTACTCAAATATAATACTTAATCCATTGCTGTAATTGTAACGGGATTTTTTCTTGGGAACAATAAAGCACCATATACTGAGAACGATGTTTATTATATTTAACCCTTGAACACGTTACCAAAATAAATAAATTTAAAAAAAGGGTCGCTGGTTGCAGTTGGCTGGTCAACTTTTCCTCGTACTAAAATATTTCCCAACTAATTTAGAGTTGAGGGTGGAAGAACAAAAAAATAAAAATAATAATATAACGGAAGGGCCAGAAAGCCCGTCTCCTGAACCGTCGCGTAGCCAGCCAACTTCACACTGCGACAGCCTGCCTCGAGCAGATAGCCTCCGCCAGGCAATCAGCCCCAACCAGACAGTCAGCCCCAACCAGACACCTCCTGAAGTTACAGAATAAAAACTTCTTAGCACAAAAACTCAAATTAAACACAAAGGGCTCCGAGTATATAGAACAGACAGGTCGCTAAAACACGGTAAGTAACATCCTATACACCGGGCTTTACATAGGCGAACACAATGGGTGAGCCGTCCGGCACTCTTCATGATTAAACACACAGAATTTAGGGTTAGACGGAGCAGACAATTCGCTACACATGGAAGGTATTATCTTACACACAGGCTTTACATAAGTGAACACAATGGATGAGCTGTCCCGCACTCTTCATGATTAAACACACAGATTTTATTGTTATACAGATCAGACAAATCGTTGGGATACGGGGAATATTATCTTAAATACCGGGCTTTACATAGGCTAACATAATGGATGGCCCTCCTGAGTATATGGAAATCATGCCTAAGGTGTATGTAAATAGGTATAATTGTATGGAGCTTGTCAACAAACACCCACAAAGGATAGGCCAGCCCAAATAATATAAATGTATCGGCCGCCCTAAGAAACCGAATACCAACTGACAGAGCCTTTAGGAAGTCAAACACGTACCTTTCGGAGGAAGAAAACCCGTAGGGTAGATAGGTCGGCCCAATTTCGACCCCACGCCACGTTGTTCTGAAAGAAACCAGCAAGTCAGCACACAGAACTCACAACGAAATACGATGGGGTCAATCCCCTGAGCAAAGCGACTTACCGTGAGGGATTATGAGCCCGACGTGGGAACACGTGGACAACGGGGCCAGTACCTGACCGAATCCCCGCTGCCACAGGAAGAAGCCCACGTTAAGATAACTCAGCAACACTATCAGTCAGGTCGCGGTCGCACGGACCTCACGGTTCCACGTGGACCAAAGCGACCTGATCAAAGCACAGCCAGGAGCAGCTTTTTCGGTCGCCGGGACGCACTCACGCGTCCCAATGCGGATCAGGCTACTCACACACACCAACTTCAGCACAACAGATTATTGGTTAGGGCTTCGGCCCAACCAGCACGTTAGCAGGCGGGTGACCGAAGATCCGGTCGCCACGCCGCCTCGCAGAAAAAAGAAAAAAAGATCACCGCACGCACAAATCAAAACGTCAAATCACCCAGTGCCGTTCGGATACAAATCGCACAAAAATCAAATCACTTTGATTTTAACTACCCCACGAAACAATTTCAATCCTTGAAGAAATGACAAGGAAAAATCACCCTTCCGTAAAATACACCATCCCAGGTTCAAATCACATCCGTCAAATCATTCAAATACAATTTACAATTAAATTCTATAAAAACACAATCACTGACTAATAAAAATTATTTTAAACATGCACTGCGTCTAACTAACGATTTGCGCGTTTCCAAACGCAAACGCGGCACTCACAAATGACAGCTGGCAGTCTGTCAAAACAAACAAATAGAATTAAGTAAATATAAATTTCGGAGGACGAATATCAAGTGATTTTAAGTTATTTTAGTGAAATTAGAGTGTTTATAGGGAACTCGACGTCCCAGGGTGCGGTTCCAAAGTGGTTCCACCACCCAGCGGCAGTTTTAAGGCGAATGAGCAATACAAATACGGCGGCAAGAGGTAACTAATTTTCTTTTGACAAAACTTTTATCTACCACAAAAAAAAAGTGTTACATAATGCTTCACAAAATTACGTGCAGCGGTAGAACACAAAGTGCTGCACGCACCACGCGTACACACGCTTTTGAGAGATGCCGCATGGCAATTTGTTCGTCCATGGCAATTTGAACTTTATTTTTAATTCTAAACAGCCGAATTCGGGATTTCGCAATATAATTGTCGGCGTGTTTTCAAAGACGAATTAAAACAGGTGCCGGCACGCGCCTATAGTAGCGATGCGACACTCACTACTTAACCAATATAATCTGTAATTATCTGTTTTTAAGTTTATTTCATGTTAAAATAAAAGTTACTATTGTAAAAGCCGCTCGTGGCGCGCCTTGCTTTGCTGTAATTCGACATATATAAGAAGAGCTCCACATGCTATACAAAATGTATGCAAACCGGAGCTCTTTATACATGGGACATTGAAAGTGCCGCGGCCGAGGGCGCGTGAGTTGCGCTCGGCGCCCCCTAGGGCGCTGCGCCCGTGTGCTACGCACACCCTGCACTATAGGTAAAGCCGCCCCTGATTATAGGCCAGTGTCAATTCTGCCGGCTCTCAGTAAAGTCTTCGAAAAGTTTTTGCTCAAATAATTGTTGCGTCATTTTGACAAACATTTCATCTTTCATGATTATCAGTACGGTTTCACCACAGGGCGTTGCAAAACTGACGCTGGCGTCACCCTAATAAAGAACATCTTTAACGTCTGGGAAGAAGCACAAGATGCCATTGGAATCTTTTGCGACCTCTCGAAAGCGTTCGATTGCGTTAACCATGAGACACTATTGCTGAAACTCGAGCATTACGGGATTAGTATATAAGATCCTTAAATTACTAAAATCATTTTTGAAAGCTAGATAGTATAAAGTTCCGGTAAACGGCGTAAACTCACTAGTGTCTGAAATGACAATGGGCGTTCCTCGAGGCTCTATATTGGTTCCATTCCTCTTTTTAGTTTACATTTACGATTTTCCCCAATTATTACAAAATCAACTGAAGATTGTGTAATTTGCTGATTCGTCAGATTCAGATTCAGATTCATTTATATGCAAAAACATGTGTACAAATATACAATTATACATGGTTTGATTATAGGTGTTACAAAGAATTTTATTGGCTCAACATGTTTGACCATGGCTGGTGTACAAATTAGGTCGAAGATAATAAAAAATACAATACAAAAATAAAAAGAATAACACTGTAAATAAATCAACAATTGACATTAATAATTATTAATTAATAAAATAAAATAATAGGTCAATAATAATGCGATTCAAAATAAATAGAATAGATTTAGTCAGTAGGTATCTTCAGAGTGATTTATCATTTAGAAATTCAATAACATTATAATAGGCTTTTTGTGTCAGTATTCTTTTTAATGTTTTCTTAAAGTGTTTTGTATTTAATTTCCTTACACAGTTAGGGATATTATTATAAATTATTGGCGCTCTACATACAACGCTTTTATACAGTAGTGCTGTCTTAGCTGGCTGTACATGAATTTTATTATTATCCCGGCGATTTCGTATTATAATGTCCGATATTCGAGGAAATAAATGGGGGTTATTTCTGACAAATAGGGCTATTTCCAAAATATATAGTGACGGAAGTGTGAGTATTTTATGTTTTGTAAAAAGTGGCTTACAGTTCTCAGTACTTTGGATACCGAACATGGCACGTAGGCATCGCTTTTGCATTATAAATACCATATATTTATTTGTTGAGTTACCCCAAAAGATAATGCCATATCTGAGGACATATTCAACCAGTCCATAATAAGCCGACAGTAACACATCAGTGTTGATGGATGGAGCAAGTTGGTACAAAGCATATGATTGACTACTGACTTTTTTACATAGTGTGTCAATGTGTTCTTTCCAATTTAGTTTACTATCTATAATTAAACCGAGAAAAAGGGCATTAGTTACTTCATTTATGGTGTAATTATCATGAATCAAATTTAAATTTAATGGATTATGCAATCTTTAAATTTAAAAAGTGCATTATATTTGTTTTTGATTAATTTATTTTTAAATTACTATTATCAAGCCAAGAAATTATAGATGCCAGAGAATTATTTATGTCAGATTTATAATTATTAATGTCCTTACATGCAATTGAGACTGTACTGACGTCAGCAAATAATGTCATAGGTTGAATCGTCGCTTTTGGCAAGTCGTTGATATAAATAGTAAACAATCAGATCCAAACTTGGTTCACGGCAAACAATTTGGTACTAAATGAAAAAAAACAAATGTATTAGATTCACATTGCCGAATGACAAAAGTAGTGAATGCGACATCATATTGAATGGAGAAAAGCTGGACTATGTAAATAAAACAGTTTTTCTAGGAATCACTCTAGACGACACATTACAATGGGGCCTCACATCTCTTTCGGGTCGGCTAAGCTCAGCCGTTTATGCTGTTAGAAAGACAAGACTGTTAACGGATGTGGAGACCGCGCGTTTGGTCTATTTTAGTTACTTTCACAAATTTTCTACCAACGAATTATAAATCATAAATCTCTTTAATATCTGTTATTGTTATCGGTTTTTGTTATCTGTTGTTGTTTTGTTGTTGCTGTCTGTTGTTGTTGTTGGTATTGTTGTCTGTTATCTGTTGTTGAATGGTTACGAAAATAATTATCTGAATATGTGTTATTTGAAACAAGAAATACCACGCAAAAAAAATCTTTAATAAATTCAAATTATTACTGTCTCCACATTTTAAAGCATGAACTGCTGGCATCTGACACCCCTACCCACCAAACGTCCCCAGGATAGAGTCGTGTCACGTAATAGAAATAAAACTAGAAGAGTATGAAAAACTTTCACGAAATCTATTAAATTAGTGATTCCTTGGGGTCGTTCAAACGTCCTGGGATCTTGCTTGACGTTTTTCGTGTTTTTTCTTCAAGGTTTTGCAGAGATGAAGCTCGTTAAACCGCTGGTTTTGGCTATCACTTCACCAAAAGATACTTGTTGAGTTAAAATGCTTGCCATGTTGATGAAAATATCAAAATCGCTATATGTTTGCCTATAATATTTGAGGAGTTCCCTCGATTTCCATGGGATCCCATCATCAGGTTCTGAATTGGTGAAAACGGGACTAACCTCGAGAATCCTTTCAAACGCAAAAACACTATCACAATTGACGAAGAAATCGGTGAAAATATACGAGTAACATAGAACCGTCCCCTTTTTGGAAAGTCTGTTAAATACTGAGCCTAAGAGGTACATCCGAGTAAACGACCAACGCAAAGTGGTGTCAGCTAGCAACGCAAAACCTACCTTTGAAACTACAGACGATTTATGCGTTGCTTTCTGTTTAAACTGAAAGAAAGGGTTAGCAATAACTGCCTAAATTGAGATGGTTCACAACAGAATCTGCTCTCCCTACGGTACTTTTGAACTTATCCCACTTAAAAATTAATACAGGTTGAGTTTTTTTTATAAAAATGTGGTCTTGCCCTACGTTTGCCGTATCATTACTACCCACTTCTTAGTGACACTACTGTATGGTGTAATAATATAGCGTGTTTTTTTCAAAAATCATCGGTCTCAATTCCTGGCCAGACATATTCATTTTTCAAAAATCCAATGTTGCAGTTGAAGTTTTCGTCAAAATCGGCCTCGTGACTCCCTTGAGTTTTTCTAATTTGGCCATTCAAGACCACTTGCAAAACTCAGCCTGTTTATGGTTACGTAGGCCGGGGTCAGTATTCAGTGCCTTGCAGTAATGCGACCCTTGTCTAAATTGAGACAACATGGGTTAGCCGCGCCACGCCGTCTGCCAACCTAATTTAACTAGAGTAGGGCTAAATGTACATATGTGTGAATTTTCTTCAGGCATTTTCTCTTTGTAGATAGTTTTGAAAATAGTTCATGAGGTCTAACTTATTAGACAATCAAGTTGATATCTATCAAGTTGCTGAAATCCTGTACTTATAGTTTTCTTATTTTAAACCGACTTTCCAAAAAGGAGGTGGTTCTATGCTCGACATATGTATTTTCACCGATTTCTCCGTCAATTGTGGACCGATTTGAAAAAAAATTTTTTTTTTTTAAATAGAGTATGAGTAGAGCCCAAATTGGTCCCATTTAAATGTGGTGAAGATCTGATGAACTCTTCAATCAATAAAAGTAAATCTCTCGGGATTGCTGCAATCGCATATCTGTTTATTGTTTATAGTTTATACCATTTCATAACATATAATCATGCCAGTACGCTCTAAAGGTGTACGCAGATGTGTACAGTTCACCTTGGTACACTTTCATTTCACTGGTTTTGTTAAAATTTTATAATATTCGGGTAATCTATTCTGGCATTATAGGTACCTTAATATAGAACTTGCCTATTAGGTTCCACAAAAAAAAAGTGAAAGAAAAAACACTTTTAACAAAAAAATACAACCGACTTCCAAAATAAAAACACTACAAAGTGAAAAATAACTTATATTTCGGAAGTCGGTGTTCCTGTTTTCTTTTGTTCGTTTTTTTATTCCAGTCGAAGTCAGTTGTATTATTTTGTTAAAAGTTTTTTTAATTAATTTTAGTACTGTTTTCTTTTCAATGTGTTTGCTTAAAACAAAAATAACTGTGTTCAGATACAGATGTCACATTATGGTCTCCGGAGATGAAACTTACTTTTCTATCCTATTACTCAGGAGGACTGGCACTTTTGTCTATATTTTCTTCAAAGTGAGACCTTGTAGTTTTTTTGTTTTCCGTGTCAGTGGCCCACGGCGTGGGATGCTTTCCATGAGGTTCCCGGAACGAGCTAATGATTTTAGCCACAAATTGCGTATTGATCGGTCAAGGTACCTATTGTTAGAGGATCGTAGAATCGGCGAGAAGGAAGGATCGTACGTACCCGCGACCCCTGGCGTAGAAGTGAGATGGAACACCGGGGTTTATTTTAGTTAGTAGGATTCTGACAGACCTTCCAGCCCTCCAGGGCGGAGGATATCCAAAGAAGATTTTCAAACCCCAACAAAAAGAAAAAATAAGTATTATTAAAGGTAGGGTCCCCTACGGTATGGTGTGGTAACCACTCTTAATTGTCTCCCCTCAACTGTCTACTGTTTTACTATTGTTTCGCTAATTATGACAGATGAGGGGTTTCTTTAATGTACACAAAATAACATAAAACTTATAGTGAAAATAAGGTACAAACTCGAGCTCTTGTTATAAGCTATAATATGCCCACTGCTGGGACACAAGCCTCCTCTCTGGGATAGGTAATGGGCTATAATTACCACGTGGGCTCAGAGCGGATTGGTGGTACATAACATGTCTTCTTTTTTTTTCTAGAATGTTACGATTTCTTCATGATGTTTTCCTTCCGTTTTGAGAGCAGTGGTGATGAAATAAAATACACAAAGTAATGCACCTGCCTGGGTTTGATCTCATGACCTCCGCACTCGTAAGTCGGGGCCGTAACCACCGGGCCATCACTGCTCTCTTACGTCTTGTTATAAAAATACAATTCGTTTTATGTCTTTTGTAATACTGTTTCTATTGTTTTTATAACGTAGTTAGGTTGTATATCAAATCAACATAAATGTATAAGATAGTTCTACTCATGTGTGCGTGTGTTTTCATCAATTTACTCGATGTATTGCTTAACCTACACGTTGCTAGCATACACACATAAATTACAGCATAATTTCGAGACGTCAAGCACAAAGGCGAGCCTAATCAATATTTGTTACTCTTCTCATTTGTTATTACCATACTAGCTTCTGCTCGCGGCTTCGCCTGCGTGAATGTCGAAAACTATCCCAAAGGAACATATTCCCCGGTTAAAAAAGTATCCTATGTGCTATTCCAGACTATAATCTATCTCTGTGCGAAATTTCATCCAGATCCGTTCAGCCGTTCTGGCGTGATTGAGTAACAAACATACATCCAAACTTTTACATTTATTATCATCATCATCATTTCAGCCGAAAGACGTCCACTGCTGACCATAGGTCTCCCCCAGGCGTCGCCACATTGACCGATCCCGTGCGTCTCGCATCCAGCGTTTTCCCGCAACCTTAACCAGGTCATCGGTCCATCTACTGGGAGGCCTTCCAACGTATCGTCTTCCGGTTCGCGGTCGCCATTCCAGAACCTTTCGGCCCCATCGGCCATCCGTTCTGCGAGCAATGTGCCCTGCCCACTGCCACTTAAGTTTGGATATTCTTCGGGTTATGTCGGTAACTTACATTTATAATATTAGTAAGATAATATTATAAGAAAATATTATAAGCAGCTATCATACCGCCTGCCCAGTAACCACTCCGCGCAGTACACCAGGCAAACAACCTTGGTGGGGAGTGGATCTGGAACGCAAGCGCGGTAAGGTAAGGAAGGCCCTGAATAGAGCCATGAACACATGCGCGGATGAGGACTGGGACGCCTACTACGCAGCCAAATACAGCTACAAAAAATGCATCAGATTCAGGCGTACCACGGGATGGCCTAAATACTGTGGGAACATTGAATCTTGCCAACAAGCAAACAGGGTAAGGAAAATACTGACACAACAGAGTGCACCTGGACCCGCCTCACTCCGAAAACCTGACAACACACTCACCACGTCGCCTGAAGAAACGAGACGCGTCCTAGTAGAAACACACTTCCCAGGTAGCGTCTTCGTCCAGGTAACTGACTGGCAAGATACTATCCAAACACCAACAATTGATGATTGGCTCTATGCAAGAAGGATGATCACGCTGGAGAAACTCCAATGGGCCATTCAAAGCTTTCATCCTTTCAAGGCGCCCGGTCCAGACGGGATCTTTCCAGCGCTACTACAGTGGGGAGGTGTGTCCGTAGTTGGAAGACTGGTGCCATTGTTGAGGGCGTGCCTGGCCTTTAGATACGTTCCTAAACGATGGAGGGAAGTGAAAGCGATATTCATTCCACAGCCAGGTAAGAGTGACTATACAAACGCCAAGTCGTACAGGCCCATCAGCCTGACCTCGTTCTTGCTTAAGACAATGGAAAGACTGTGCGAAAAGGAGCTCCGGGACGGCGCTCTACTAACATTACCTCTACATGGTAACCAACATGCATACAGCTCGGGTATGTCTACTGAATCTGCCCTTCACTTGGTGGTAAGCCAAATAGAGGAAGCAATTCATCAGAAATGTACCTGCCTGGTCACTTTTATAGACATCGAAGGTGCGTTCGACAAGACAAATTTCTCCAGCATCGGTGCTGCCCTCTCCAAACATGGTGTGGAGCAGGTGCTGATTGACTGGATCACTAAAATGATGAGCAAACGAGCAGTTCGTCTAGAGGGAGAGCAGCAGATGGCTTTGATAGCCAAGGGCTGCCCTCAAGGAGGAGTGCTATCCCCCCTCCTATGGAATCTGGTAATTAACGACCTCATCACCAGGCTCAACGAACACCGTTACTATACAATAGTTTATGCAGACGACCTCGCAATCCTCGTACCTGGGAAGGTGACTGGAATGATTTGCAACCTTACACAGCAAGCGCTACGCATAGTGGAGCTTTGGTGCAGGGAGTATGATCTATCAGTAAATCCCACTAAGACTGAATTGGTCATGTTCACCCAGAAAAGAGCACTAGGCCCCTTCCGCCTGCCCAAGCTGTTCAATACAGAACTCCAGCTCTCCAACGAGGTCAAGTATTTGGGAGTCATCCTTGACAGTAAGTTGAACTGGAGCAGTCATTTAGACAATAAGATAGACAGGGCCTGCATCACCATCTGGCAATGCAGGAAAATGATAGGTAAGAAGTGGGGCCTATCCCCCAAAATTATCCTCTGGCTGTACAGCGCGGTCATTCGACCCATGGTCACTTATGGGGCCGTGGCTTGGTGGCCTCGCACCAAACTAACTACAGCCGTGAACAAGCTACAGCGAATGCAGAGACTGGCCTGCATGGCGATAACGGGCTGCACGAGGACTACCCCGACCGCTGCGCTCGAGGCCATGCTTGGGCTCCCCCCTCTGCATCTGTTTATACAGCAGGAAGCGACGATGGCAGCTGTACGTCTAAAAACACTGGATCTCTGGGGTAAGAGAGATACACAACACACCGCTCTGCTCGAGGGTCTCTACCATGAGTTCCCCATAACTAGAGCCATTAATGACCGGATACCCAAGCAATTCATTTTCGATAAGAAATATAGAATCCAATTGCACGAGGATAACCACTGCGAGGGACTACGCCCCGAAGAGCTGCGGATCTCCACAGACGGATCCAAAACAGATACTGGCACGGGTGCAGGAGTCTTCTCAGAGGACCTAAACATCCACTTAGCCACACCACTGGGGATCCACAACACGGTATTCCAGGCCGAATGCTTGGGCATTTCCATGGCGGCCTCAGCTGTCCTAGCTAGGGAGGTAAAGGATTTCCCTATACGTATACTTTCGGACAGCATGGCCGTCCTGCAAGCACTAAACAGCCACACGGTCAATTCCGGGCTGATTTACGAGTGTCACCGTCGACTGAACCAGGTCGGTATGCACAATAAAATAAACATTCAATGGATCAAGGGACACTGCGATTCCCGAGGGAACGATGCTGCAGATGAGCTCGCCCGAAGGGGCTCTAGTATGGCACCGGTGGGCCCGGAGCCCATTGTGCCGCTACCTTTCGGGTACCTACGCGGTCTGGTAAGGCAACGCACCAGGGACCAACACAGTAAGCTTTGGGTTGACCTTAGCGATTGTAGGCAGACCAAAGAGGTACTGCCCTCCATCAACGGCCGTTTCACGAAAAAGACCCTACGACTGACCAAGACACAGTTGCGTGCTGTCACAGCCGTAACGACTGGACACGGGACCTTTAATAAGCACCTTTTTGTCATAGGGATCACGGACAGCCCACTATGTAGAGCATGCATGGTGGAGAATGAGACAGCAGCACGCACGAGCAGATGCTCCTAAGCTGCCCTGTAATCGCAAGCTACTGGGCCAAATACTTCGGTGACCCAGGTACCCTGCAGGAGATAGTCGGCAACACCAAGGCGCTGCTAGCCTTCCTCGAGGAGCTGGGGTGGATCGAATAAAGCAATTGAATCCCACCCGTACGCAAAATACGCGCTGGTCGTGGACTTGCGGAAACAGCCCTTCGAAACAATACAACACTACAAAGATAATATTAGTGTGATTTAATAGAAAAAAAGCTTGAATAGTAGAAGCCCGGCAGGGTTAACGGATTTTCTCAGAAATCTGAATAGGGGATTCTTTATGCAAAGGAGTGTCTAAATCTCTTGGAGACATCGGTCAGGAAGCCCTTCGTGAGACTCATGCGTCTGAGAACAGGATCAAATTCAATTGTACATCTAGAAGTTTTATTGTGTTTTCTTTACTTGCCGGACATGAGCAGAATAGGGATAGTACCTAACTGGTTCTTTTTATTTGCCCTTCACGTAGAATAATAAAAAATATTGGACACGTATTGTTTCTTATGTCACGTTAACATAAAATAGTAAATTAATAAAATTTTCGTGATGTCTGACTCACGCCTTTGTTTCAAGTCCGATATGTGCTTTGATGCGCCATATCTTTGTATTTTTTTTTATTGATTTTATACAACAAAAAATACGTGTCTCATAATTTTTGATAGTCTAACTGACGGATTAAATTGAAATGTTATTTTTTTAGTACGTCGCGATATTAAACTTTCGCAGTAACGTACATTGCGGTAATGAACTTCGCAACAATAGGGTACACTCGAATAATTCCTATTTTTAAGAAAATAAAGTTCCTTACGAAAACACAGCAGGCCCTTGTCTATTACTTAGTTTATCTTTTTCGAGTTTCGAAAACTCGTTTCTTATTGCATATACCACAGATAATATAATACTAACATACAAATAACTACAATAATGACTTATTTTTGATTATTTTTTCTCTGTCACACTACAGTTAAAACTCGTAAAGTTTGGATTGTAATTTCAAATGTAAAATTAAAGGCTGGACGCAATAGAGGTACAATTAAAACACCACAATAAAAAAATAAAGATTTTTAATGCCTTAGCTACATTGTTCTGATACGTTAAGTTGTCATCATAATTAACTAAAAACTTAATTGTATACATAGAAAAACATGTTTCCATTTCCATTAGCTACAGCTAAATGTGTTATATTTGAATTTGGCGCTATGTTACTGGCACTTGGTAACATGGCTCCTGTCAATTTCTTGAGAAAATCTGCTATTGCTACGTTGTTTCCTGCTCCATTTGTATTAATTGAGGTATTTATAGATATCTTAACGGGGCCATCTGTGCTGGTAGACCATCTAGACCCCACGGTGCTATTACGTCCTCTAGGACAAATTGCACGTGGTCTTCGTGTAGTTGTAGTATCAGAGCCTTCTGTAGTACTTGTTGTATAATAAGAGCTTCTGTTACCCCAGTACGGAGAGTCTTCTCTGGTAGTTGTATGATTAGAACTTCTGTCACCCCAGTACGGAGAGTCTTCTGTAGTAGTTGTATAATGATCCCTATGTCTCCGGTACCAGGTGTACCAGTCTGGGGTGTGTGGTCTTTCTGTAGTCGTAGTGTCAGAGTTTTCTGTAGTACTAGTTGTGTAATAAGCACTATGTCTCCGTTCCCAGTATGGTCTTTCTGTAGTCGTAGTATCAGAGTTTTCTGTAGTCCTAGTTGTGTAATAAGCCCTATGTGTCCGTTCCCAGGTGTGCCAGTCAGGGATGTATGGTCTTTCTGTAGTCGTGGTATCAGAGTTTTCTGTAGTCCTAGTTGTATAATAAGCCCAATCTCTCCGTCCCCAGTTGTTCCAGCCCGGGTTGTATGGCCTTTCTGTAGTCGTAGTTTTATCAAGTGTGGTAGTTTTATCAGTTGTTCTGTTGTACCGGTTGTTCCAGTAGGAATGATATGATCTTCTTGCGGTGGTATTTTCATAACGTTCACGTTTGTTGTCCCAGTCATATGGCTTTATGTCATTAATAGTTACAGAGTTTGCGTTAGTAGTCACTGATGATACAACTGTACCAGTAGCGTTTTCAAATCCGTTGCCCCAGTACGAGTGATATGGTCTTCTTGTGGTCGTTGTTTCATAGGTTTCTGTAGGAGTGGTTTGATTTTTAGAGTCTTCAGGTATTTTGGTCCGATTCGAGTAATATGGTCCGCTTGTAGTCGTACTTTTTTCATCTGTTGTTGTTAGTTTACCTGTCGCTGTGTCTCTGTCTAGTGGCGCGGGTGTCAGTATTACTTTTGTCTTATTATCAGCAGAACTGTAAAAATAGAAAGGGTTGAAACTTGTCCGTACGTTGGAATATATACTACGAATTATTTTGAATACTTCCGGGCTCAGGATTTTGTTTATATACCGAGGCACTGCTCGCTACGTTAACCTCGCACGTTTTCTGTTTTATTTATAATCTAGTACCTGGGCGACCGAGCTCCGCTCGGGTGAAAATAGAGAAAACATTTTTTTCTAGAAAACGAGTTTTCCCAGATATGACACCCAGATAGATCGATTTTTCGGCCCAGAAAACCCCTATATTTGAAAATTTTATCGAAATCGTTAGAGCCGTTTTCGAGAACGTAATTACAAATATACATAGGTATATACAAATATTGCTCGTTTAATAGTATAGTACCTGGGCGACCAATCTCTGCTTGGGTGAAAATAGAGAAAACGACGTTTTCTAAAAAATAAACCTAGCTAGATCGATTTATCGCCCCCGAAACCCCCGCATACAAAATTTCATGAAAATCGTTGTAGCTGTTTGAGAGATTCTGATTATATATATAAAGGGTCTTTCAACAAGGACGGGTCGATGTTAAAATTGAATAAAACAAGATGTGTGTTAGATATTAACGAAATTTATTTTTTATTTAAAAGGCCCATTTATGCCAATTATGGATGGAATATGACATCGTTCAAATGTCCGCCGCGGCTTCGTATGGTGACACGAATCCGAGTGGTCCAATTTTTAATGACTCTGCTGCATAGATCGAGCGAGCGCTACAGATCAATGATAAACAATTTCTTTTGGCTTGAATTGAACAATATGGACGTGAACGACATGTGGTTCCAGCAAGATGGCGCTACTTGCCACACAGCGAACGACACAATCGACATTCTGCATGAACGGTTTGAGGGTAGAGTTAGAGTTCCGCTAGACTTTTTCTTGTGGGGTTTTCTGAAGTCGCAGGTCTATGCCAATAAACCACAATCGACCGTTGCCCTGAAAGCCAACATAACGCAGGCCATCGCTCGGATTCAGCCGGATCTATGCAGCAGAGTCATTAGAACTTGGACCTCTCGGATTCGTGCCACCATACGAAGCCGCGGCGGACATTTGAACGATGTCATATTCCATCCATAATTGGCATAAATGGTACTTTTAAATAAAAAATAAATTTCGTTAATATCTCACACACATCTTGTTTTATTCAATTTTAACATCGACCCGTCCTTGTTGAAAGACCCTTTATATCTTTATTCAAAAATGAGCAAAATACATTTCACACTTATCATAATATTATCACAAGTAATAGAAAAAGAAGAAGAAGAAGGAAAAAGAATAGGAATATGTTAAAAGATCAAGATGAACCCTAACGTCTAAACTAGGCCGAGCCTGTATCTTAGACGTACACCGGCACTGTTACGACGTACATCGTTAGACGTGTGTCGTGGTGGCGTGATTATATAGATACATATATAAAAGAATTGCTCGTTTAAAGGTATTTATTAGTAGTAGTAATATGATACAATACTAGCCCATTAGGTTAGGACGCCCTTATTTGCAACTTCTACGAATTTTTACGTTACTGAAAGTTATTACAAAGAAAAGAAAGCTGTTATTTAAAAGCTGACAACCCTATGCCACGGTAACATTGAGCTCCGTAATAACTTTACTTTAAAAATAAATAAACCCAGAGAAACCATTCAGACTAGTGATAATAACAATGCGTGCATTGTGTAATACTGCTAAAAGTGTTATCCAAGCCTAAAATCAATATCCGACGAAGTTCTAAAGTGAAGTAGAATCTGGAATCCCTTCAACAATTCAGTGTCAAAAAGTGCATTAATTATGTGTTTACAGTGCTCATTATTATAAACATACATGTGAAAACTTCATTTCGTCATTAAAATAAACAAATAAAACTGTTGAAAGTGAAAATAACAGCAACGTTTATAAATTCAAAATTACATCCACCCTCAGTAAAGAATAACGAAATCTCGAAATCTTCTGACCAAGCGGAGCTAACGAGGCGACGACGCCAGCCTGCGTGCAACTGCGTGCTCCAGGGCACCGCAGTAGGCATGCCTTCTGGACTTCGCGGCGCCCCAGTCCGGCAGCGCGACTGCGCCGCTTTGACAGAAAGAAGTTGTCACTTTGTGACACATTTTTAGTGCTTTTTTACTTATTGTTTAGTTTTTTATTTGTTTTAATTGTAAATATAATTTAAGTGAATCAGTTTCCAATAAAAATATATATGTTAAGTGGTAGCAGTGATGTGGTGGATAATAGTGCATGTCAACCTTCGTCATCACTAAACATCCTGGAGAGGTGTCCTCTGTGCACCCAGGCACGATTCTTTAAAGGTAAGCGGGGTTTGAACGTGCATATTGGAAAGGCACATAAGCTCCAAAATGCACCTGCTTCAGACCCTGTTGTTACTACACCTCCTACTCAAGCTACATCCACTTTTGACCCGTTCTGGAAAACACTTTCCAAATTGAAAAATTCTGTTCCGGTTTTAAAACGAGTTCCCCGCGGCGCTAGACCCCTAGTGGCACACCATCTTGCAGGTTGCATCCGCCTGGCCGTCCGGGAGAACTCACAAAGTGCTTGAGAACAACTTCTCACCTTCCCTTATAGAATTTTAAACGTTCAAAAGAATTTGGCAATCAAAAAGACGTTAACTTCACAAATTAAAGAAAATTGTAACATTTCGGCTCATAATTTGGATTCAAAATTATCGACACAGAGATATACCTCTTCAAGAGGTATATCCCATCTGGTCGAATCGAAATTAGGGGAAGGTGACATTAGCGGAGCAGCCAGGATTCTTTTTAGTAGTGATGTGGTGGCACCGTGTTCTCCAGATACTGTTGCAGCTCTGGAGAGCAAACACCCTGCCCCAGTGGATGGTCTTTCTTTTCCCGACCCCCCCGATCCTGATATTAATACCCTCACCATTACAGGTCGAGAGGTGATCAGAGCCGTGTGTTCCTTCCGGAGTGGCTCTGCTGGCGGCCTCGACGGCCTGAGTCCTCAGCACTTAAAGGACCTAATGTGTTCAGGCGCTGGGGAAGCTGGTGAGTTGCTTTTGAAGGAGCTTACGGCTCTGATGAACCTTATGCTCTCCGGTAAGATAAACGAGTCCGTCATCGACATGTTGTATGGGGCCAATTTATGTGCCCTGCGCAAGAAGGATGGCGGGATTCGTCCCATTGCCGTAGGAACTACTTACCGGCGTATGGCAGCCAAGATTTGCTGTAAATTTTATGGTGAGGTAGTTTCGGAAAAATTTCAGCCCCTGCAGCTTGGTTACGGTTCCAAAGGGGGCTGTGAGGCTGCCGTACATGCATTATCGACCTACCTAAATTCTGGCAAAGGAGAGGTCATCCTGAAGGTTGATATTAAAAATGCTTTTAATTCACTTAATAGGGACACCTTGCTGACAGAAGCTAAAAAAGAAATACCTCAAATTTTTAGTTTTCTCTGGCAATGTTATAGGCATCCAACTAAATTACTTTTTCGGGAACACCTTCTGGAATCCGCTGTTGGCTGTCAACAAGGTGACCCTCTCGGGCCAGTGATCTTCAGTCTGGCTATTCACCCAATTATTCGACAGCTAAATTCAAAATTTAACGTTTGGTATCTCGATGATGGAACCCTAGGAGGCGATGTAGACACAGTTTTAGATGACTTGCAATTATTAAAAAACCAACTACATTCTATAGGACTGGATCTAAATTTTTCCAAATGTGAGTTATTTTTATCTGACAGTATCGACAGACATGTGACACTTTCAAAATTCAATGAAATAGCCCCCGGAATCAAAATTATTGAAAAAAGCTCTCTTCGTCTCCTTGGGTCCCCAATCTTCGATGATTCCTTTCCCGATTTTATTGAGGAAAAAATTCAAAATTTCAACAACATTTCGGAAAGATTGCTCCAAATTAACATGCATTCGGCCATCACCATAATTCGCTTTTGTTGTTTTGGCCCAAAATTATCATATTTCCTTCGTGCTTCTCATCTATGGAAGCACCTTCCTCTTTTAGAAAAAATGGACCAAATTATCCGTCATACATTAACTTTAATTTTAAATGTGGCCATGGACGACCGAGCTTGGGCTCAAGCTACTCTTCCCATCCGTATGGGAGGCCTCGGCGTCCGCAAAATTTCAAGTATTAGTTTACCGGCTTTTATATCCTCGGTCCACGGTACTGAGAAATTAATCAGGAATATCCTAGCTCCCATACTGATTAATTTTGATGTGCCGTGCTTCACCGAGGCTATTGGTGCTTGGAGACTCGCTTGCCCGAACTGTAATCCCCCCGACTACCCATCTTCCCAGAGACGGTGGGATGAGCCGCTCTGCAGAGCAGTTCTGGAGCACCTAATTGCCACTTCTGCCACTCCTGCCGAGCGTGCTCGCCTGCTGGCTGTGGGTGAGTGGGAGTCGGGCCTCTGGCTTCACGCACTACCGTCGTCGAACATAGGCACCTTGTTTGACGACACTACTTTCCGCCTCGCTGCTTCCCTACGTCTTGGCGCTCCCTGCTGTTCTCCACATCGTTGCCACTGCGGCGAAGTTGTCAACAGCCTCGGTCACCACGGACTTTCATGCAGCCGAAGTGCGGGTCGCTTCGCTCGGCACGGAAACTTAAACGACATCATCCGACGTGCTCTCGTCACAGTCGGCGTTCCGGCTGTTTTAGAACCCCATGGCCTGGCACGCGACGATGGCAAAAGACCGGACGGGATGTCTTTGTTTCCATGGAAGATGGGTAGGCCTTTAGTGTGGGACGCTACTTGTGTTGATACTCTTGCGCCATCCCATCTTCCGAGTTCATCGTGCTGTGCTGGCGCTGCCGCTGCGGCTGCAGAGAACCTCAAGCGGCGGAAATATAATAACCTAATCGGTAGTTATATTTTCGAGCCGTTTGGGGTTGAAACTCTTGGTCCGTGGGGTCCGAGTGCTCACGCTTTGTTTAAAGATCTTTCCAAACGCCTAGTTGACACTTCGCGTGACCCAAGGGCTGGCTTTTACCTTGGTCAGAGAATAAGCATTGCCATACAACGTGGCAATGCTGCCAGCCTTTTGGGTACATTACCAGTGGGGAACGATGTGGAGGAGTTTTTCGACGCCATATTTTAGTTAAGTATATTTTTTGTTTTAGTTAGTGAGTAGTTTTTGGTTAAAGTGTATAGGTTTGTAGTTTTAGTTATTTAAGTATTTTATACACTGTGTATACTTTTATCTATGTAAATAAATACATTTTTTTTTACAAAGATCTTAGGCTCCAGACGAGTTTCATTCGATGTCAGCGATGCAATGCTCAAAATGCCAAAATGTAAGGGATTGACTAAGTGATATTTTGATAGCGTTAGACATTCCAATACATCTTTGACATTTTTAGGGTTCCGTACCCCAAAAGGTAAAAAAGGAATCATTATAAGATCACTCTCTTGTCCGTCTGTCTATCCGTGTGTCACCACCGATTTTCTCAGGAACGGGTTGACCTACCAAGTTGAAATTTATACCAGATCCTGAGGTCTATGGTCCCTATTAGGTGTATAAAAAGATGGTTAGCTGTATATCAAGGTCCTGAGTCAACACGATAAAATATAGATTTTCGCGAAAACTTGTACTCGTATGTACCAAAATTTACTTTTATTTTCAGCTTTTTTATTTTTCGGATGTTTCCCTTTACTAGTGCTGTAAGAACTTGCTTTTAACCAAAATTGTCAATTCTAGGTCAACCGGAAGTACCCTATAGGGTTTGGGTCGTAAACCTCCCTCCCGTTGACCTATCACGAAATTTGGCAAAAAGTAAGGACTTACAGCAAAAATAAAGGGAAAATTCAAAAAATTTCAAAATGTGAAAATTAAGGTAAATTTTGGTACTTAAAAGTTTTCGCGAATATCAAAATTTACCCATATATTTTATCGATTTTATTATGTGTAGGTACGGAACCCTCGGCGCACGAGTTCGACTCGCACTTGACCGGTTTTTTTGCTATTCTATCGCTATCGCTTTCGTTAATAGCATTCATTTGTCTAGGACCTCTGGGATCTTTTAAGGGCCTTAAAACGGTTACTTTCTAAAGCAATACTCCTAAGTAACGGCTAATAAAAAGGTTAGATTTTTTTATTCTCTTTATTATTGTATATTGTTTGTGAAATTTAGATTCTAGCCATCAATTATTCTGTTTAAAAATATTTTACACAGAATAATTGATGGCTAGAATCTCTTCAAAACTGAAATAACATATGTAAATCAAAGAATATTCTGCAAATAAAACTGTTTAAAAGAAGGTTCAATATTGACATTCAGGCTCCGCGCGGGGGCACGGCCTGTACTGCGTTAACATTGGGGAATATATACGCCTTAACTTACGGATCGTCTTAAAAGAAAGTCAAGAGAAGAAGTTAAAAGGCATAGAATTCACAAAGATTTAAAGACAAATTCAAAATCTATTTAATATTGCCCAATACCCATGGAATTTCGTCAACATTCCATCACATATTATCACTTACAAAAATATTTACAAATACAAATTGCTGTGTTAGCTGAAGTTGTAATATTTAATACTACTAAACCTTTCTTGGACACTTACAATATGTCATCGAAAAGCTCATCATAATAATCCCAGGCTTCTGTGTAGTATAACTGAAAAACCAAAAAAATAAACAATTTAGGTTACATTTTTTGAAAGACAAAAATTACAAAAGAGCCAGAAAGAAGTAGAGAGAGAAGGGTGCAAGACACACGTTTAGTTAGAACTAGCTGTGCCCGCGGCTTGTCTGCCGCCAACTGCTTACCCTACATTCCTTCCTGACTGACCTACTTACCTTCCTGCCTATTCTACTTTCCTTCGTTTACCGTGTGGTGCAGCCACAACTACATACATAACACCTACCCTATTTTCCTTCCTGCCTACCCTACTTTTCTTCCTGCCTAGTCTACTTACCTACCTACAATTATTTTTTCTAGTGTCATTCTTTCGCAGAGAATCTTAACACCGCTATTCACAAAATTACTTCAAATGCACAACGCCATAAATCGAATATGGAGTTCAACTGTCCGAGTAGATAACCGAATATTCGTAGATACGTGAATTGCATGTGTTGTGATAATTTTACTTCTTGAACAATTTAAATTCATCTAACTTTTGATAGTGTGAAGTTGTGAACCGAATGCGATGTAACGAAAACTAAGTAATACTTCAAATTACGCACAATTTGTATGTTTAAAATTTATCTACATTGGTTTCGTACATTTTACGTGTTGCGTGCACAAAACAACAGACAAACAGATAAGCAAACAGACAAAAATTCCAAAAATGCGAGAAATGGGTTCTGTTGGAAATCCTTTACACCTTGGCAATTTTTTTATTTTAGATATTTTCGATGTACAAAAACGAGTTTTCTACAGATTTATTATATGTATTGATGATGATAACATGAATGTATGTCATAGTACGCTAAGTAATTTTTCCCATGACAACATAGGAAAAAAGTATGTACACTCGCGAGCAATGAAAAAGTTCCAGTGACATAGCACCAAATTACTCCTAAACAGGAAAGGCTAGTTTAATGACGCCGTCTGCAATATTGAAGTACATTTAACAGCGCATCGGAATATTACCAACTAAAAACGTAAATATTGTGTTCAAATTTTAAATTAAATGTTTTAAAAAATTGGGGCCATTTGGCAAATAAAACCAAATCTCTAAGTAGGGGTTTTATTAGGTGTAAACGTAGGTTTTGATAACTCGGTACTTGGTGATTTCTCCATGTGCTCTCAATACAGCTTCTACGCGATTGGGCATGAGTAGTATATTATTGGGCATTCTATACCACTATCGGCAAGTTGCTCGGCGAGTGCGCCTCGCTGCCGATAGTGGTATAGAATGCCCAATAATTGATAATCTACTCGCCTCTCCACTCGACCGAGACAGTACATTGTACTGAGAACTTGATTTGGAACGATAATTCGAGCAAATCGATACTCGACTCGCCACTCAACTCGACCGATACACTCGAACGAGACAGTTCATTTTGTCGCGTACTGGATGAGCTTTACTCGACCATTGACTAGTAACTTACTCCTTACCACTATATTCCATACGTCTGACCAGTATGCGGCGTTTCGGAGAACGATGAACTGTCAACTATCAACTCGACTCTCCGTTTACTTACTGCACTCGACCGATCACTCGAGTTTGTATTCGCTGTTAACAGAATGTCGAGCGAGAGTGATGGTGGCCGATGATTGTAACAAACCAAAGCTTGTGACTAAAGCGTTAACGGGTTGTTACTGTAAATAATAAACAACTGTAACTTAGGTACTTGGTTTAATTATCATAAAATGTTGGTTTGTCTGGAAACAAAATATCAGCCGCACGCACGAGCTCTTGTAGTTTTCGCCACTGAGGAGAGTCCGCGTCGGTCTGGAACTTGATTCGGACGAGCGCTTTCTTCCACAGCTCGGCGGAGTCGGTGAGGCGAGCGTCGTCAGCCTTGTACACCTTGCAGTCGATGTAGTACTCTCCGTCGGTGCTCGTTGCTCGGCGCTCACAGCCGCTGGCTACGCGGTTCACAAAGAATGAAGTTAGGTGATCCGATGAATGTTCTTTGTGTGGGATGTCGCGGTTTTTACTGATGCCGAATATGTCCATGCCAGTGTTGGTTTTTTTACTGAAATAATAACGAAAACTGTTATTAGTTAATGTTTACAACGAGAGATGCAGGGGCAAACAAAAAATAACAACGGTGTGTAAGCAGCGCACACAATCGCATAATATTTTATGAACGACACCACGGATATTTCTGTAGAAAATATTACAAGTGACTAATCAGCGAATGGAATACTTATGCAAATTGCACTATTATAATTCAATTAGTGGAAACGTACTACTTTACTATTTTAATTTAATCAGAACTAGGAGATAATAAATTCAAAATATTATTCACCTGCTACGAGTTACGGTTGTTGTTTGTGACTGCATCTTGCGTTTCCCATTGCTGTCTGCAGACGGATTGCGACTGGCCTTCACTTTGTGTCCAGTGATCGATGCTTGCGAGTAATCACACTCAGAGTCTGACCTGAAATAAAGATAGAGGAAATGTAGTCACACAATTATTATTAATTAATCCAATGGAGTAATGTCCATTGCGCTGGGCATACTATAGGACACAAGTGTTCGGGCAAACACTGGTTCTAAAATATTTAAATGGGATAGCACTGAGACTGAGCTAACTATGTACAGATCGGGTGATCTGTGAAGTAACGCGCTCACAAACAAATATATGTAGTTATAAATGACAGGCTAATCACAAGTGTGATCCATGAAAACGAACAGACTATTTTATCAGACTTACATTATTTTCCGATCAGAAGTTCCACTCGGTTTGATGACTTGGCTGGTGATGACAGCAGCGGATGGCTATCGACAATGCCGTCACTGATATTGTAGGCGACACGGAGTGTTTGTAGACCGATTATACAAGAGCACTTCGTTGCACTTGCAGACTGCGAAAACTTTGTACCGAACAGAAAAACTTGTGGCTTATAAGTTAAAATCGAATTATAAGTTAGGAATGTTAAATCCACTACAATCAATCCGGTATTGCTTTGTTAAAGTTACTTTTTCTATAGTCGTATTATACGCGTTGGTAAAATGAAGACGAAGGAAAATTTTATACTGTATCGAATGTCGATGCAGCGAAATAAGCTAGGGCTGACCAAACGATAGCGTGAACGGAATCGCCACAAACCAGATAGATTTTATTATTTTAAAGAAGTAAATAAATGTTTCCAAGGTAATTATTTCATCATCTACATTTAGGTTTCGTGTAGAAAAAATGAACTTACTGCCGTCTACCGCGTACTTCTCTAGATTTCCTAAAATAAATAGATAATATAATTCCTGTAACTACGGTAACGGGCATGACGAAACCATGAACGTTATATGATATCGTCATCGTCATGTCGTCTATCGACATACTATGATATATTTTAATCGATTAAGTGCATTGTGTGAAATTTGTATATTTGAATGCCTACCAAGTTGTTACCAACCCTAACCAAAATAGCTGATTATTGTGATTGCGAAATAAATAATTATGTTTAGCACACGTGTAACAATTAGGCAATAACAACTTTTATGATGAAATATTTTTCTGCTTTGTAGACAAAAAAGAAAACAAAAAAAGAATCCCTAAAATATTATTTATTACCTCAAAGTCTCTCGGAGCGAGCACCTTTCTAAACTGTTACAGTACAATCAAGTTAATTATTATAAATAAATATTTAATTGATCTCACACCAGAAACAACAACAATTTCAGCTACTGGAGCAACTGTGTTCGTTATATCGGGGTGCTGAAATATACATACATATTTGGATCACGCAAATACATAATCTTATGTATGAATCATTTCATATTGTGCAGGTAATTATCAAATATAACACAACAATAATACGATAACTATTTAGAACATTACAATAATTATGACTATTTTTCATTCTAGAATTTACAGCTTTTTACCTAATTCTTCATCGGTACCAATAAACCATTTTTTTTAGTTTCAGATACATTCTGCCTAAACATAATATTAATTACTGACTTGCCTGTGAAGAATTATTAAATTACTTGAAGTATAACTACATATTTGGACCACGCAGATACACGTACTCTTATGTATACATAGTTTCATATTTTGCAGGTAATTATGAAATATATTTTTCTTCCCAGAATATACCATTATCTTACCTAATCAGATTATGTACCTAATGCATCCATTTTTTTTTTTTCAGATACATCCTGCCTAAACATAATTACCGACTTGCCTGTGAAAAATTACACAAGGATCTTGAAATCAGCGTAAAATTGTCCTGACCAAGTTGTACTAATTATATAAAATATTTTGTCTGGTATACCTAAGACGGTGAATATTAGTTGTAAGTATTATCTAATCCAAATTTATTGAACTAATAATTTCAAGTGTTCTTTGATTTCAAACAATAATATAATGCCTCACTGCTCTGATTGTAAAGTATTTGTAGACAATCGTCGATGGTCTGGTCATTTACGTAGCAATGTACATAAAAACAATAGTTCTATCCCTATGTATGATAATGTTGCAATTATTAATTCTTCTTTTAAAGAACGAATCAAAAGTTACAAAATCATAGCGACAGGTGAACAAATACATAGTTTTCCTGAGGTGTTTCTCAAAAGTATTAGTACACAAGTCAAACATTTAATAGACAATTCAATAGAGAAACACACCTCTGTCAAAATAAATTTTGAACTGTTTGCTTCGTTTCTTATGTATAAAAATGATCAACAAGAAATAAAATCATTCCGTACAAACAACATTATTACACATTTTAATTACGATTTTGATTCTATTTATAAACTAACTATTGATTTACTACTAAAAAAAATTGAAGAATTTGAGGAAAGGGATAGTGGTTGGACTTTTTTATGCAATTCACATTTAGAATTAAATATTAATAAATATCAACCTCTCAGCGGATCTAAATTTTTAACTTTGCCGAAATTCATAAAAAGTAAAAGAGCTTGTTTGAATATTCGGAACAATGATGAGTATTGCTTTTTGTGGTGTGTTGTGGCGGCATTGTACCCCACAAATAGACATCCCGATAGGATTTCGTCTTATCCCCGCTTTCAGGATGTTTTGAATGTTAATAATTTGACATTTCCAATCACATTTTCGGACATAGCTATCTTTGAGAAAAATAATCCTTCTGTTAATATATATGTGTATGGTTTAAAAAACGAGAAGACAATTATTGGACCGCTTTATAAAACGTTGAATAATAAGTCTAATAAAAGTATCCATCTACTGTTAATAGAAAACAATAATAATTCTCATTACTGTCTTATCAAAGATTTATCTCGTTTAGTTAGAAATCAGATGACCAAACATCATGGTAAACTATATTTCTGTGAAACTTGTTTATTGTTTTTTCCAACGCTTAGTCAAATTGAATCCCACTTGTGTGGGGGGATCGTCACAGTTTTACCAGAACAAGGTTCATTTTTAAAATTTAAAAATTATGATAGGAAACAAAACATTCCATTCGTCATATACGCTGATTTCGAAACGTTACTTGAACCCATTTCCGGCGATGATTTCAACACCGCTAATACGTCATACTCTAAACGCCACGTGCCGGCTGCATTCGCTTACAATGTCGTGTCATCAAATAAAAATGATAGCGTTGAAGGCTATAGAAGTTATCGCGGCAATGATTGTGTTTCAAAATTTATAAATTTTCTTACTGAGGATGTAAAACAAATACATCAGATTATATCCAAAAGCGAGCCTATGATATTCACTGATGACAATTCTCTAGAGTTCAAACGTGCCGTTAGGTGTCATATTTGCGACAATTTACTCTTGACCGATAAAGTAAGAGATCATTGTCATATTACAGGCCTGTATCGAGGTGCAGCACATCGACACTGTAATTTGCAACATAAAGTACCAAAATTTATACCAATATTTTTTCACAATTTATCCGGGTACGATTGTCATTTATTTATAAAAAAGTTAGGCGAAATTCCAGGCCCAATTAAAATAATCCCTAAGACTAAAGAAAAATACGTCGCATTTACCAAATTTATTCCTATTGCTGATAATGAGTTTATTTGTATAAGATTTTTAGATTCATTCAACTTTTTAGGGACAAGTTTAGACAAGCTCGCTAAAACATTGCAGGTGGAAGATTTTGTTAATCTTCGATTTCATTTTTCTAAAGACAGACAGTTTAATTTATTGACAAGAAAAGGTATATATCCTTATGATTACATGACCAATTGGAAATGTTACGATCAAAAATCATTGCCGTCTAAGGGTAATTTTTATAATTATTTGACTAACGAAGACATTACAGATGAGGATTATAATCACGCACAGGCTGTTTGGGCTGAATTCAATATTAATAACCTCGGCGAGTATACGGATCTATACTTAAAAACGGATGTGCTTTTGTTAACAGACATATTTCAAAATTTTCGGAAAACCTGTAAACAATATTACAGTCTTGACCCAGCGTTTTACATTACTGCACCTAGTTTATCTTTCGATGCAATGTTGCTAAAAACGGGCGTTCAGTTAGAACTCGTGTCGGACTTAGCTATCATCAGAATGATACAAAGCGGTATACGCGGCGGTTTGTGCATGTGTTCCCATCGGCATGCTAGAGCCAATCACAAATACATGCCTGAATATAATCCATCACAACCTGAGAGTTTCATAGTATATTTAGATTGTAATAATCTTTACGGTTTTAGCATGTGTCAGTATTTACCATACTCTAGTTTCAGATTTTTAAGTGATAACGAATTAGCAAATTTTAATGTTACCACTATAGAGGATAACGCAAACTGGGGCTTCATATTAGAAGTCGATCTATTGTATCCCGAGCATTTACATAATGACCATAATGACTTACCATTTTGTCCCGAAAAATGTGTACCCCCGGGAGGTAAAACAAAGAAATTAATAGCAAATTTGTATAATAAGTACAACTACGTGATTCACTACGTTCATTTAAAAAAATGTTTAGAACATGGTTTAATATTACGTAAAATTCATAGAGCAATTACTTTTAGACAGAGTCCGTATTTAAAACAGTACATAGAGTTAAATACTCAATTAAGACAGAAAGCAAAAAGTTCCTTCGAACAAGACTTTTTTAAGTTATTAAATAACAGTGTTTTTGGAAAAACATTAGAAAATACTGAAAATAGAGTAACCGTACATTTAGTTAATCAATGGTGCGATCAGTCCAATCGAACTAAGAAATTTATATCCGCTGAGAAACTTATAGCCAACCCCTATTTCCACAGTGCATCTATTTTATCAGAAAATTTAGTTGCAATACAAATGAAACCTGATCAAATTATTTTAGATAAACCTATATACATAGGTTTCACTGTATTAGAACTTTCAAAAGCACACATGTATTACTTTCATTACAATATTGTAAAGCCTTTTTATAAAGATCGAGTGCAGCTATGTTACACAGATACCGATTCCTTTGTCTATAAAATATACACCAACGATTTTTACAATGATTTGAAATATAATTTTTTACAATATTTTGACAGCAGTAACTATGAAATCACAAATGATTTACAGATACCGCTAAAAAATAAAAAGGTTCCCGGTCTCTTTAAAGATGAAATGGGAGGAAAATATATTACTGATTTTGTTGGTTTGAGATCGAAACTTTACTCTATAAGAACCCCTAATAGTATCATTAAAAAAGCAAAAGGAGTAAAATCATGCGTGGTCAGGGATTTAAACTTATCAGACTATGAAACCATTTTATTTAATGGTGGAGTAATCCGGAGAAAAAATAATATGTTTAAATCAATAAAGCACGAAATATTTACTCGGACTGTCAACAAAGTTGCTTTATCTAGAAATGATGACAAACGATCGATATCTGTGGATCAAATATCAACCCGAGCCTGGGGGCATGCATTTATTTTTAAGAATGAATTACTTTGATCATAATTTTAAGTTAAGTGTTACCTACTCATAGTTTAGTTTTAGGAAATAATAAATGTTAATATTATACAAAAAATGAAATAAAGTGTGAATTATTATAATTATTGACTTGTTTTATTTCTGAAATCCTGTTTATTTCAAGATATCATTACACTTTTTTTTTAACACTGATTGCAGTTATCTCACTATGCACCTAAAATACCATGCATCATAAGGTTGATTTTCGAATAACTAACGTTTTACGATTAAGTAACATGCTTACAAGGCGTTGTTTGTCATTGTATAAGTGTTACCTACGTTGCAGTTCATTGGCCTTAGTCTTGAGACACAAACGCTTAGTTGACAATATTAGTATGACTTGTAATTATTTAGTTATTTAGTCATCATTTACGAAATATTATTCGGCGCGAACACCTGTTTAATATTTTTTTAACTTCCATCAAAAGTTATCATGTCGGTGAGTAAAATATTTTTAATTCGTTTTTTTTTATGATTGTTTTATAATTAGAGATTGTGTTCGCAGCTGTGTTGTGTTGCATTTTTCCAGAGCCTTTTGTCACTAATCTAAAGTAAATCTAGACTTTCTCGATTGAAAACCCAATTAAAACGCTATACTAGCGGAATAGTGGTATAAATTGTGTTTATATTTTGTTCCAGAATTCTGACACCGAGATTGTATTCAGCCAGTATGCTCAGGATCCTTACGAGGGATTCTCCGAGATGTTTCGCAGTGAACCCGGGCAAAGCAAACAAGTCACGAAAGATAAAAAACCAAAACAACGGTGCAGGGAAAAATCGAAAAAGCAAAATCCTACAAAATCCTTCGTTATGAGTCGACTACATCGAAAAGGGATTAAGTTAATAAAAATTTCAGTGGTAGATCTGTGTAACAACAATCCTCAAACCATAGACAGTGATAGTGACAGTGAAAACGTTATTATAAACGCTCAATATATTGTTCAAGATCCCATCGACAGTGTTATGGACGAAACTGAGTCTTTAGTTAAGAAAATATCAAAATCTTTAATAGGTACTGACTTTTATTAACCGTTTTTGTAAAGTAGTTAATATTTGTATTTTCATTATGATGTTTTTATTTAATTTTGTATTAGGTTGTGTTATTTGTGGAGTAGCGTGGGGGTGTTTAACAAAATAAAAGCAAATTTACATTATTTTGATTTTTATTTAAAAACCTTAAAACCAATAATCTAAATACATTACACATATGAGTACATACATTTATACCCATTCTAAATATTTCCTTAAACAAAGCACATTTTTAAGAGCACATTGCTTTAGATGTTTATTACAATTAAAATTAGATCTTCCTTCACAGTATTTTTTATGCAAAACAGAGAAACTAAGACATTGTTCTGTACCAAGGTCTGATACTTTACAATTCACACACAGTTCCTTTATCCAATTCACCTTCTCCAAACCATTTACAATAATTTCCTTATTTTCTAGATATGGAACGATTATACGCCGAAATTCTCTATAGTCAATATATCCTTCATTCCAATAAATACCTCTATTTCTTTCCAACCATTTAACTTGTCTCTTTTCGTCACTTGTTAAGTATTTAAACAAGTATGGCGGTTTTATTAAAAATGTTTGCGTATAATCACGACTTGCAAAAGCTAATTCTTTTATTATAAAATTATTGTTCAGGTCTTTAAACCCTTGAACATCTAAAATAATAGTATTCGGATTCATGATATTTTTCTCACAGTATTACTCAATGGCTTGTACTCAATTATGCAGTCGTTCAATATAAGACAGTATGCAGAAGTTTGATCTGGTATATCGGAATCACTCTCAATTTCCACTCTTACATCCACAATAGGACCTGTCTTTACATTATCAGCTTGTCTAGAGCAATCTATGACAAATAGCGGCGCCAAATCTTTGAATTGTTTCTCACTTAATAAGGGTTCCGAGCGACGTCCGTAATAAGACTGTTGAAATCTGATGTATTGCTCATATAATAAAGCGATTCTGTTATTCGCGAAGCTGACATTTAGGTTTTCATACGGGAAGTAAGTTGAGTTTAAGTATACTCTAACGTCACGAACATGACAGTGATCGAACTGGGACATATCAGAACTTGAATTGTTTTTTCTATTTGTTTGTAGACCCATAATTATGTATCTTGGTTTCTCTATTTGTGAGGAAGTTTTGATAGACCAGGTATGTTTTGTAGTTTTAGGTAAAGCTGGATATTCGTACAGATCCCAATTTCTGAATATCATCTGGAGTGGTCGATCTTTTTCTAACAGTTTTAGCAAACTTATTTTTTCTTTGTCGGACACTTTAACATGCGGTACACGCCAGATGATTTTATTTATCTGAACGTCATCTACAAATTCCCCGGTGTTAAGTTTCACAGCATTCAGATTAGTGTTACTTCGTAGCAATATCAGTTCGTGCCTACTATTTATCACGACTTTCTTGAAATCTTCTGCAAAACCGATAATGTTACAGAGGGGTATAGAAGCAGAAAAACTACCCCCATTAATATTTTTTATTCCATCGATATTCCAGCCCCATGCATTGGCTATCTTTGATTCACCTTCACTCATTGATATTAACGATTTCATGGTGGTAGTTATGCCAGCGTTTTTTATTCTATCAATTTCCACTCCATTCAGCTCATATCTTATATCTTGGAATAAGTAGAGTAGAGCATTATTCGTAAAATTAACACTAGTGGCTTTCTCTTTCATATCCTTTTTACTTACGACAACAGTTCCTTCCAAATACAAGGTACTAGCTGAGGGAAGTATATACAAGTCCTGTTGGTTAATAGGTATGCGGATTTCATCGTTTCTATTGAAACTAGTTACGTAGGGCTTGTAAGAATGAAATTCGATTCCTTCAACAGTGTTGTCATAAGTCGGAGCAGATAAAACGTCTAAGATATTCATTTTAGCAAACCGATCGCTTTGAGAAATGCCTTGTTTTCTTTAGTTAATTTAATTTTCTTCTTAGAGCGAGCTCTTATTTGGTTGGAAGCTTGAGCGGAACTGATATTTTTGATTTGTTGATGCATATATTTATTGTAGTCAATCATTTTTTTCTTCTGAAATGCAAATACAGCTGCACTTCTTCACCGCGCAAATTGATTAAGCGGTTATTTATATCTAACAGCCTGATATGTATACAGCTAATGTTGTTTTGGTTAATTGGAAAGTATATCGCGTTTTTCGGGATTTCTATAATTCTATATCCGGGAGGCACGTTGAGAGCAAATTCGTGGATAATGTGACTGGGTTCTCCGTTTGTGTACGAGCCGCTTACAATATCACATTCGATCCTGATCACTGTTGTAGGTAAAATGTTGACTGGAAAGTGCGATACATGCCATTTATTTGCTTTTAAGATCTGCTTATTAAACCCTAACAAATTCCTAAACGTACCTTCTTTATTAAAATTTATGTCTTTTGTACAATATACAGCAGCTTTTAAAGTATTGTTATTGCACTGTAGTTTGATTGATGCATCTTTCATTTCAGATTTTAAATAATCATTAATATCTTGCAATTCATAGGTGCCGTCAGGTATTTCAATAACTTCGTTAGAACCATAATAGAACTTATTATTCGTTTTGTCAATGTTTGGAATAGAATTAAATGTTGCGAAATGCAATAAGGCACACTCATACTGTTCATATAGTTGCAACGTGTTAGGATAGTAAGTAGATAAAGTTGACGAGTTTCCAGTTATCGATAATGTGAGTGACATCTTGCAAATGATTCAAATAAAAGAAAAGCATAAGTTTTATACGTTTTATTTCCAAAAATTCCATAGATATTCTAAACATAAGTGTCCACAATTTACAGTGTTGAATTTCTGATATCTTGTATAATTATAAAAAACATTACAATTCTTAAAATATCGCATTAATTCCATTGGAGGTTTTAAATCTCCAAAGCTATCAAAATATTCACAATAATTGCATACTTTTACATAAGCTACCCAATGCGTGCCTTCGTTCTTAGAGTCGTCCAAGTTAACGACACCACATTCAACCCGTTTTGGCGTCCTTGGTAACTGATCCTTCATGTATACTCCTCGAAAGTGAGGGATGTTGCGTGCATACCTTTGGATGTCTATATTAGTGAGAGGACGATTAGGTAGCTTATTTTTCAGTTTTTTGAAGACTTAATGAATAAACCATTACCATTTTTATGTGACTTAATGTACAAGCCCTGACCTAACTTTAAAGACTCCATAGCCTTATTATGTCGTTGTGTTTCTCGCAAATTTTGCTGACCTGCTTTGTAATCGTTAACAGTTTTTGCAATACCAGCCGCACCACCAGCTAAAGTTCCTAAAGCTGATAAACCCGCAAAAATTGGGATTAAAGGTAGAATACCTCCAGTCTTTGGTAAGGGTATCACTCGCGGCACTCGAATTTTCTGAATGCATGGGATTATTTTTTTTGCTGCTGAGTAAGCAGCGTTAATTAAAGCTTTACTGTCCTTTGGATTCAGTTTCTTTATTTTTGCTTTTATTTTTGACACGAAACTTTTAAACGTTTTAATGCCAGAACCAGATTTCAGTTTGGCTTTCATAACTTTGCTCACTAACCATGAACTAAGTTTTTCACCTTTCCCAGCATCGCTCGATTTAAGTCTTTGTTTAGCCATATTTAGTAGTTGCAAATCAGCTTTGTGGCGATTGGGTAAGTCTGTATGGTTTGCATATGCAATGTCGTGATGCATACAAGCTTCGTCTAGCTTATTTACACCTCGGTCACCTCGTAATAAACGTTTCTGCAATTTAGTTCCGGGACCGCAATAATTGTAGCCGGGTAAATGAAGTTCGAACGGTAGATTATTAATTAAGGTATTAACAAGTTCACCTCCTTGCATTGTCTAATGTGTAATGAGAGAAATGATGCAAAAGTAATCGTTATATAATTATTTTAATCCACTATTGCAGTTTTCTCGATCCAACTATTTTCTTCGTTGTTTAGACCCAACCATTTCACAAACATTTTTGATCCTTTTCTTTTTAAAACCCTTTCTATCAAATAAATACCAGGATAGTAAGATTTCTGAAGTTCTTGCTCGTAAAAGGTTCCCATTATGGCCTGCTTTCGCTGATCTTGTATATGATATGTTACTGGTATGGTATGGTTAATTTTTTTTATAGTAAATATTTCAGTTGACCAATTAGGTGTATAACCTTTTTCAAAATGGTGTTTGTATTTACTGATACGAACAAAGTCACCTACTTTGAACTTAGGTTTTCTACGGACGGTTACATGATTTAAGGCTTTTTTAATATTTTCTTTTATAACAGACTCGCAAGATTTATTTACTTCAATTGGTTTAAATTTAATGGTACGATGTTTTGTGTTGTTATATATCTTTAACGTAACCTCTAACGGTATACCTAACCACATATAGTTTCCGTTCAGACTAAAATATTTATATATTTTATTTTTAAGAGTTTTAATCAGTCGCTCTACGATCGAAGCTTTTTTGGTAGAAAACGTTGAGTAATGGTTAACATTGTAAGTCTTCATAAGCGTTTGAAATGAGTTGTTATAAAATTCTGTTCCCATATCAGTTTGTAAATTAACCGGTTTGCGATTGCTGTTAATCAGTATTCGTTTAAATGCATGAGTAACATCAAGTTTATTTTTTGATTTTAATGGCTCTGCCCAAGCGTACTTTGAGAAGCAGTCAATCACCACTAAAATGTAATTATGACCTTTATTATATTTTCTTAAATTTTGCATGTCCATCAGATCAGCTTGCCACAAGTCATCGATCCCCTTTAGAATGACAGGACGTCTAACGAAATTTCTTCGTGCTGCTTTATGTATTTCATTAACAATTTGCTGTTTTGCCATTACGGAGTTTTTTGTAGTAATTTATCTACCTCTGCTTTGGTATAAAACTTATCTTCCAAATGAGTTGAAATCTCAGGTATCTTTGCTTTTAAAGTAGCCTGAACTTTGTCCTTTGTGTCTTTTATGATTTGAGAGCGCAATGAACCAATCATGTTATTAAATTCTTTTAACATATTAGCATTCAATCGATCTACATAATCCTTGTTCACGGTCAGGTTATTTAATTCTTTTAACATGTTAGCATTCAATCGATCTACATAATCCTTGTTCACAGCATCGCCTGCTTCTACTGGAGATCGGACTCCTCTTAATCTTGATGTTTTTAAATCAAAATCTCCGTTTTCTAATTTTAACAATGCGTTCTCATTAAACTCAAATAACTCTGATAAACGCATTCTTTTGTGAATGTAGTGTCCGAATTTGTCTACGTTCATATTTAAGGTGTATTGTATCGAGAAGCTGATAATAAAATAAACACATTTTAAAATATTTATTTATTTATAACTTTACTTTCACGCAATTCTTCAATGATAGATATAATTTCATTATCTAATCCTGTGTTACCAGCATCTCGAGATGCAATTAGTAATTTTAACCTATCTACCAATTCATTTGGATCGTCCCAATAAACAAAATCAACATTTTTCTTCCACATTTTTGTAAAGGGTAGTCCTTTTCCTTTCGTTTGGTGGTCCTGAATTGTACTTCGTAGTTGGAATAGAGGCTTAATAATTTGCAAATATTTTTGTCCTTTATTACTTTTGATTGGTTTACTGGGCTCATAGTCCCGTCGATGTGCGTTTGTGTCAAGTAGCATCGACTTATAATGTTTCATATCACTCTCTGTAACCAAGCTTAAATCGGCATTCTTTTTCAACAGCAACTGTTTTAAACCAGGCGTATTTCGGTATTTGCGTCCAGCTACGATGATATACTCATCACTGATCGTTATACGAGCAGAACCTAACATCAATTTTCCGCCCTCTTTTCTGACACCAAACGGAATATCGGTCAGAGCTTCTGAGGACACTGACCAGGATGACGAATCAATACCTTGGTTGTTTTCAACTAATGATTTGTACGAAGAGTCACTTTCGATATCAGATTCATATTCGTCTTCATTGTCGTTATTATCATTGGTTCCTTTACTAATTGTGGGTTCTTTTTGCAAAGTTTTATCGATAAACGGAACTTCGGTTTCTTCATTTTCTATATTATGCGGAACACAAGCCTGCTTACTGACATTAGCAATTTGGTTGAGTGGTTCTGTTACCGGCTTGAAAACTGATTCCAGTACTTGCTGATTGTTAAGCTCAGCATCTCTCATCTTTCGCACCTTCTTCTTAACAGCATCTGCAGCCTCAACAATTTGTCTTTTCAGTGATTTTTCCATAGTAACAAAAAGTTCGTGATTGATTAAGCGATGTCTGAAGAATAATAATATCGCGAGGGTAACAGTCTTAAATATAAATATTTTTAATCAAAGACAACAAAAGTGTCAAATTTATTTCTATAACATCCTTTATTTTTGGAGCAATCCTTATTAATCACTACATAATTGAAAGGTTCACTCCATATTTTCGAACACATTTCACGAAATTCAATCCATGTCATATCAGTGTTGACATGTTCTTCATAAATATGCCGTAAATTAATTTCATCTTGTTTAAAAAGTATGATTAAGTTCGCATTATCTCTTACTAACTGCTTGGGGATTTTACTATATGTTTGGTTCAGATAAAAACAATCTATGCATTTGTGTCTTCCCATTGCAAAATAATCACGCATGTTATTTTGATTTTCACAAGCAACATCATCAAAAATAATCACGGAGTTGGGTTTTGCGTCCTGAACGCTTAGTACTTCCTCATTTCCCTGATATTTCTGGAGGGAAATACCGGGAACCCGTTGCAAAACTCTTTCTAAGAAAATGTACTTAGGTTGGTGCAGAGTTTTTGAATAAACATAAACATTTTCAAATCTTAATCCATTTTCGTGTATAAGAAGGCCAATTAATAAATTGGTTTTTCCACAATTGGATGGACCACAAATGATACATCGTACTGAGTTAGGTAATAATTCCCCATGACGAAAACTAGTCTTACAAATATCATCGCAGACTGTATCAACATGCAGCGATTGCGGTTGTTTTACAAATTTCATGATTACTGTTGGAAATGAACCGATTAAAAATGAGTGAATGTATATAGTACGTTAACATTTATAAACTTACCACAACCTCTTTTGCGTTACTGGTCATTGATCGAGTGGATTGTTCATTACTAAGCATTCTGTACCACCCTTCAGAGCGATAGCAAACTCGCATGATCATTGGTTGTATACAGTTATACACTAGAGAGTAAGTAAACGGAGAGTTGATGGATGATCATCGTTGCTCATCAAGTACGCAGCAAAATGTACTGTCTCGGTCGAGTTTATCGGTCGAGTGGAAAGGCGAGTCGATTATCAATTATTGGGCATTCTATACCACTATCGGCAGCGAGGCGCACTCGCCGAGCAACTTGCCGATAGTGGTATAGAATGCCCAATAATATACTACTGGCATGCTGAATACCAGATTCCTCAGCATATGCTGAGGAATGTTCTCCCATTCTTCGATGAGCGCGTAATTCAAGTCACAAAGAGTAATTGGAGGTGGAACTCGTTTTCTCACACGTCTGTCAAGCTCTTCCCAAGCATGCTCAATAGGATTCAAATCGGGGCTCCTTGCTGGCCACTCCATTTTGTGGATTCCTACGTGCTGAAGATACTCATTTACAACTTGAGCAGTGTGGGGCAACAATGCACGGGGCATTATCGTGCATGAACACTGCATTGTCACCCATATTGGCCAAAAACGGACCATCATGTTCATTGAGAATCTCATTGATGTATCTCACAGCAGTTAGGTTCCCGTTCTCGATTGGAACTAACGCTGTTCGACCCTCTGCAGAGATACCAACCCACACATCACTCTGCCCAACATTAGAGAACATCACTCTGCCCCATTCGTCCTCACCCCATTCTGTGTGCTCGCGGGCGTATCGCAATCGGGCAACTTTATGATGCCGTTCCAGTTTTGGGCCATTTGCTGGCCTGTAAGGCTTCAATCCTCTTTCGACAAGTCGTCTCCTGACTGTCCACTCGCTTATTGGCTCCCTTCGAACTTGCAGAAGTTGTTGTTGAACCGCAACTCCCGTCTGATGTCGATTTCTTAACATGGCTGCCGCAATGAAACCATCTTCTCGGACTGTTGTGCACCTTGGCTTGCCAGTACCTGGTCTTCTCAGGTTTAATCCAGTCTCCCTAAACCTTTGGATCACTCGTCGGACAGTAGTATGTGTCACGTCCATTATTCTGGCCGTATTTCTTTGGCTGGTCCCCAATTCCACCATAGTGATGATTCTCGTACAATCCTCGGGTGATAGAGACATGATTTATGGGTACGAGAGCCGTAAGACTTTACAATTTAAGAATTCTTTCACAACGGCGAAAACAAGGATGAAATCAAAAGCAAAACAAAAAACGAAACAAATGTATTTCGAAATTTTCAAACACCAAAATTTTGTTTTTCTACTTTTTTATCCATGGCTTCAAAAAGACCAGTATTTAAAAGAGTTTAAGTTTGCATTATAAAATAGATTTCATTATACTTTTTAATTTATAAAGCTAGGTTCTATGTCTTAGGAGATATTAAGATGTTTGTCGTCATTTTGTGGGTGGAACTTTTTCATTGCTCGGCAGTTTATGTGGCAATACAGGATTATTTGTAAATCACTAGTCCTTTCTGGGATATACAAATACAAATTATATGTATGTTTATATACAAATTTAACTATGAGACTAATGATGAAACATAAAAAAAATGTTGTAATATTGCAAAAAAATATTTAAAATCATTTAGAAGAATTAAAAAAAAAAAATTTGTTTTGTTTTTTTATTTGTGATAAGCTCGCGTTGATGATATGGTCGACGGTGAAGCACGCTTGCCTAGAAGTAACCTATTCACTCTTGACTTCACCTGTCTGTTTATTCCAGGTAATTTCCGAAACGGCTGGACCGATTTTGACGGGACTTTTACTGGCATTTAGATATATTAAAAGAGATAAGGCTACTTTTATATTATTATTAGAAAAAATAATTGACCCCTGTTTTTTTTTGTATTACTGATTTGACGCAGACAAATTCGCTTGTGATAAATTAAATCACTAAGAACATACCATAATGGACCTACGTCACCTCTCGTTTAATCACGCATTTATTTCGGGCTTCCTATTTCTAGGAAAAGTTAATTGAACTGGTTTAGAAAAGTATTGATTGATTTTGCATGAGCATGATTGAGAATCCCCATTCGAGTAAGAAACTTGTTAAGTAAATTGATTTTCTGTTCTCTTGACAAGTTTCTACGGAAGTAAAATAAAAAAGTTATGCTTAATACATAAACAACAAAACGAAAAAAAAAATACAGGCCAAGTGCGAGTCGGACTCGCGCACTGAGCGTTCCGTACAAACCTCAGCTTAAAGGTATTATAGACCAGAATATAAGATATGAATTTAAATTTAATACCTCCACGCGTTCCGGAGAAAAAGGGTCTTTATAGACAGACAGACGGACGGACGGACAACAAAGTGATCCTGTTCCGTTTTTTCCTTTCGAGGTACGGAACCCTAAAAACGAGTGAACTTGCTACCGAGGGTTCCCTAACTAAGTAGGAATAATATTTTTCGAATAATTTTACCTAAGTAGGTACGTATTCAAAATTATTCGAAAAATATTATTTATTATTTAGGTATAAGTAAATACCTAAACATTTTTTTCCTTGTTTTACACTTTGGTATTGAACACTATATGACCGAGTTACCGCGGTTTGGTTCAATTCCAAACACATCGCAGCTTTTTATTACGATAAATATAAAGCGAATCAAGATTCTTATAAAAAAAATATTGATTTGTGACCCGCACAGGACAGGAGACTCGAGACATAAACAAAAAATAAAAATATACATTAAAAAAAAACTCTGTGCGATATCTCAGCTATACTTATTCATGTAGTTACGCCCGAAATGGTTGAAAAATTACATTTTGGTTTGCTTAGTTATTGAAGTCATTTTAATAATAAAAAACCGGCCAAGTGCGAGTCGGACTCGCACACGAAGGGTTCCGTACCATTATCGCAAAACACTGCAAAAAAGTCACGTTTGTTGTATGGGAGCCCCCCTTAATTTATTTTATTTTAATTTAATAATAATTATTTTTTGAAGAGAATATACAACTAAATATTCTGTGAATATTTCAAGCGTCCACCTGTTGCCGTTATTAATATCGAGCAAAAAACGGCAAAAATATCACGTTTGTTGTATGGGAGCCCCCCTTAAATATTAATTTTATACTGTTTTTAGTATTTGTTGTTATAGCGGCAACAGGAATACATCATCTGTGAAAATTTCAACTGTCTAACTATCACGGTTCATGAGATACAGCCTGGTGACAGACAGACAGACAGACAGACAGACGGACAGCGAAGTCTCAGTAATAGGGTCCCGTTTTTACCCTTTGGGTACGGAACCCTAAAAATGGTGTATTCCCGTTATCTCCGTAAACCATGTCCCCGTTAAAGGGGACAAAGGAAAAATTAAAATTACGTCCTGTTGTCCCCATACACTGTCAAATTATGCTCGTTGTCCCCGTTGCGTAATAGTAGTTTATGCAATGGTCATATAATAGGGGTTATTAAAACACGAGCGTAGGTTTATCAAATGAGGCGAAGCCGAATTTGATAATAATATTACGCGAGTGTTTTAATACCTAATTATATGCTATTGCATACACTACTTTATCTTCACTCATACAGTTGCAATAAAACAAAAGTAGAAACGGAAAAATATTTGGTATGGCGGGCAATTTAGATTCTCATTGTGCGCCTCCTTAGACAATGACAAGTACTTCAATGAGCCCCTAAGCGCCAATAAATTAAAAAGTAAAAGTGTGCTATAAAAATTAAAAAGTTATTTTATGATGCAGTTGTTTGAAAATCGAAGGAAAATGTTGAACTATAATGGTTTTTTTTTTTAATTTTATCTATCCACGAACATAAAGTACGTGTTTATACAATATTTTTCAAATTCGTATTTGGAACATTACGTTTTGAGTGTAGATAAAATTATATAAGTGGGAGTGCCATAATAGAGAGAATATACAAATGCCTACATATACAATAAAAAAATACATAATATCTTAATAATAGCTATACACATGAAATTAATAAATTTTAAGTATAAAAGTCACTTACCAATATAGATAGGAAAAATAAACGGACGAAAAACATTTTTAAGATGTTTCGCAGCATACAGTGCCTAATGAAGTATTCACGACATAGACTAAATGGGTAAGCCCGAGTGCTCTTATATAAGCTAGACTTATCAAAATCCCTAGTTTTCCTGCTTCTGTAACTACTTGTTGTTTTTACGGGTTAATTGGCAACTGCGAATACTGTAAGATAAGAATATAATAATTAATACCTTTTCATAGATTTTGGGGTACCGTATTTACGAGTATTAAAACGCTACTGTTATTGCGTCGATTTCATTCAGCTTGTGTAGGCTTATTTTTTTTCGGGGCTATCCTACCGCACTATTCCCAATCCATTGAAACTCTTGAAAGCCAGAATCAATAGTGGCGACCACCAGAAAAGCGCCGAAGCAATGAAGCTCGACGAAGTCCCGTAGAATGAATTTAACTTTTTAGAACCCCGCAAAAAAATTAATCAGAAAAGAATATCGGAGAAGTAGGAAAAATAAACATAATTTCCATTTCCCTCCATATCAAGCAGGAGACAGAAAAAACAAGGTCAATAGGCACAAAGAGTTTAAAACTGGGATAAGCCCAGTTGCCTAGCACCACGGATAAAAAAAATGTCATTAATATTAATGGGTCCTAACATTGTGAGCTGTTATATTTGTTTTCAATAATTATAGGTATGGCAAAAACGCTTGAACGCACGGAAATTTGTTCTAGTTCTACAATAATAAATAATTCAATGCCACTGAGCCACTACCGCTCTAATATACTGAGATCCCACTGCAAAAATTTACAGATATTTTGTTTTGATGAAACTTGATTTTTATGAATGATTCTTGACAGTACAATAGATTACTGAAGGGTTGCCTGGCCGCATCTTGCCAGAACTAGGTTTCATTTTTTTGTATATATTTTTTTTTACTCTGCACCACGATAGGAACTTCTCCAGTATCGTTGGTACGTATGCCACATTAACAAACTCTCAGCCACCCTTTATGGGTTTTGCTGGTAAACTGGCAACATACAACTTGGGGCTAACTGAGAGCGGGCAACCTTGTTTTTTTCTATTTTCTACACCAATTATTTCAAATGACGTTGGATTCACTTGAAATAATTTTATTTTTTTTGTTTTTTAATTATATTTATTTATAATATTATTATATTAATCCGTGGACAATGGTGCGGGTTATATGTTTGCTAATTTATTATGTAATCATTGTTTTATTATCATGTAGCTGTTTTTTTATCCCTAATAAATAAATAAATAAATATTTGGGGTTAATTATCAAACAAAATTATCAATTTAATAATAATAATAATAGCCTTTATTCAGACATCTTATACAAAAAAATTACAATTTAATTAATTAAAGACATTGTACTATTTGACACCTGTCTGTGTGCCTTTATGGGCAAAGGCCTCCTCCAACTGTTTACATTTTCCTCTATCTTTAGCAACTGTTGTCCATCCACCTCCAGCTACGATCTTTATTTCATCCACCCATCTTCTTGGTGGCCTTCCTCGTTTTCGCTTAATATGTCTTGTGAACCAGTTCATTATTGATTTAGACCATTTCTCTTTTCCTCTGATTGTGTGTCCTGTCCATCTCCATTTCAACTTTCTGATAGTAACTGTGACATCTTTTGTTCTTGTATAATTCTTTATGATGGTGGTTCTTACTCTATCAGAAAGTCTCTTCCCCATCATGCTTCTTTCCATTGCGTTTTGGCATGTTTCAAGTTTATGGATATGAGTTTTATTCAGCGCCCATGTTTGGAAGCCATATGTAAGGACAGGCAGTACGCAAGTATCGAAAAGTTTATGTTTGACAGTCATGCTCATTTCAGGGTTTTTCATAACTTCTTTTAAACTCCAGTATTGTTTCCATGCATTACCTATACGCCTGTTGATTTCCTTAGAGGTAAGGTCCATTGGCGAGATTGTTTGACCGAGATAGATGTATTCATCTATATAATCAATTGTGTTGTTGTTCACGTGGATGGGTTCCCGTTTGTCATGGCTTTGGTTTTTTCTGTATTCATGATTAATCCCACTTTACGACTTTCTCTATCCAGATCATTCAGCATAGCCTGTAACCCTGCGCTTGATTGAGAGATGATGATCAAATCATCTGCAAATTGCAAATGCGACAGGTATTCGCCATTAATATTCAGTCCACATGTCTCCCAATCTAATTGCCGGAACACCTTTTCCAGGACAGCAGTGAACAGTTTAGGTGATACTGGGTCGCCCTGACGTACACCTCTTTCTATTCTTATATCCTTACCTTGCTTTTCAAGCTTGATTTTGGCTTTGCTGTTTACATAAATGCGTTTAAGAATTCTGATGTATTTACATTCTACACCTTGGTTTTTGAGTGCTTGCCAAATCGTGTCGTGTTCTAATGAGTCAAAGGCTTTGCTGTAATCCACAAAGCAGCAGTAGAATGTTAAGTTGAATTCTCTGCCCTTTTCAAATAATTGTTTTACTACGTGGATGTGGTCCAATGTCGAGTATCCACTCCTGAATCCGGCCTGCTCTCTCGGTTGGTTGTCATCTAATGTTCGGGTTATTCTATTGAGAAGTATCTTAGCGAATACCTTGTAGATATTCGACATTAGACTAATAGGTCTGTAGTTTGTAGTGTTTATGTTATTTTTGTCTCCTTTTTTGTGAAGTAGAGTTATGGTTGATGTTGACCATTGCTCGGGTATAGTCTCACTGTGCAAAACTTCGTTAAAAATGTCCGTAAGGGTTGGTACAAGGTGTTCTATGTTTGCTATGAGGAATTCGTTATTGATACCGTCTGACCCGGGAGCTTTGTCTTTCTTTTGAGATGTAATAGCTTTTATCACCTCTGCTTTTATTATGTCTGGTACTTCTTCTCCCCCTGCTAATATGTTCGGTTTATTATAGTTTTTCTTTGAGTATAAGTCCCGGCAAAAGTTAGTGGCTATTGACATAATTTCTGGGCGTCTTGTTTTATGTTCTTCAGGTATTATAGTTTTAGTTGGTTATACCTTAAATGGTCTATTTTTCTTTGTAGAATCGGTGTGTAGTAATTTGTCTCTAACCATTCTGTTGTTGCTGTTGAAGTTGAGATTGATAACAACGCCGTAATCCTGAAAAAGCTTGCTTCTGTTGGTGAGGATGTAGTCTATTTCATTTTTGTAACGCCCGTCTGGGGATATCCATGTCCATCTGTTGTTGTCACGCCTTTTGTACATACTATTAAGTATTTTTAAGTTGTTCTCGTATGCCATTTGTATAAGTTTTTCGCCATTTCTTGTTATTTTTCCTGAATAGTATGAATCCAATATCATCGCTTTTCCGTCTTCTCTACATCCCGTTCTTGCATTAAAATCACCCATCACTATTAGATTATTGTAGGTATGTTCTTTGATTGCGCTTGTTAACATAGCATGGAAAGTGTCAATTTCTACATTACTGGATTGCTCAGTTGGAGAGTAAATTTGTATAATCGACCACATTTCCCTTCCGGGTAGTTTCAGGTTAAGTATGACAATACGTTCAGATATGCCAATAAATTCATCGATGTGTGTGCTCAATTCTTTTTTGACCAAGAATCCTGTTCCGAATTGTCCAGGTGTATCTCCTTTGTAGTAGAAAATAAAGTCTCCATGATCTTCTGTGTTCTCGCCTAGGCGTCGAACTTCGCTTAATCCAATTATTGACCAATTTATTCTTTCCAATGCCATAATCAATTCTGACAAGCATTCTGTGCTTTTGAGGGTAAGCGCATTAAAGGTAGCAATATGTAATATGTTGTTTTGTTGGCGATTTGTTGTCTGGAACACTTGTGTTTGTTTCTGGGGTAAATATTTTGGAGGGTAACGGTCTTCTTCCCCCACGGTGACCAGCCGGCTTGGGGTGCTGATTGTTTTTATTTTATTTTGTTGTGTTGTTTGATTTGTCTTATCCGGATTCCAGTTGAGGGAGGCAGTTTTTAGTTTTCCGAAGTTTTTGGCTCAGACACCGATGATGCTCTACCTCGTACCACGTAATTGAGTATGCTTGGTTTTACTATTCCTAGTGTATTGTTTGTAGATGGCTTATCAATACGTTTATCGGTAATCTGTTTCTTCTTGGTGTTTGTTGAAATTGTTTCTGGTGATTCTACCTTTTCTCTTTTCCTTTTCTCTCGTTTAGAATTATTTGGGTTTTTTACTACTAACTTATAGTATTTCAGATATGCTAAATTTCCCTTCTTTATTTCTTCTTCCAGCATTGGTTGTAGTTTTTTGCGGGTTTCTAGAACATCTTTTGGAAAGTCTTCTTTAAGATAGATGCCTTGGGGCAGGTTAGATTTGTTCTTCTGAATAAGATGTTTCTTCCATGTTGTTGTCAATGAGACCACTACCGGTCGATTTTTATTTGAACGCTGCCCTATTCTATAAATTTTGGCTATCTCTTGACTGTCCAGGTGTATGCCCGTATCCACTATTATTTCTTTCAAATAGTCTACTAATTCACATTCTGTTTTCTGTTTCTCTTCTAAACCGAAAAATACTAGGTTGTTCTTTCTCTTTTACTTTTCCATAGATTCTATTTTCTGTTCAAGATTTGTTATTTTCGTTTTTAAGGTTTTGTTTTCTTCCAAGATTGTTTTCATTTTTTCGTCGAGTGCTTGCATGACAGTATTGGTGACATTGGCGGTTATTGTCAACGTTTGTTGGTTCAGCTTCTGGTCCAGTTTAGTTAGCAGCAATTCCATATTTTGATACATATTTTGGTAGAATTTATAATGTTTTTACTGGCAACACTAGAACAAGAACTGTCAAAATACAAGTTCCTTCATTCACTCATTCAATGTTATTAGGTTGGCACTATTTTTGTGATAGATGGACGCACTTTTTTGTAGGTTACCTAATATATTATTTTTCTCTGTGAGGTTAACTTTAAAAGAAATGTTCTAGATTTCACTATATACATTATTTTCTGTTGAGATTACTTCGTAATATGAAGCTATAGTGGGTATCTTCAGATGTTTTCGCAGTTTAATGGTTATTCAACTGGTTTTATTAGCAATTGTGATTTATTTCGTCGGAGCTGATTCGTATACGTGTTTCCGTCCACAATACCGGAACCGGACATCCTTCCGATTCTTGACAGTACAATAGATTACTGCAGGGTTACCTGGCCGCATCTTGCCAGAACTAGGTTTCATTTTTTTGTATATATTTTTTTTTTACTCTGCACCACGATAGGAACTTCTCCAGTATCGTTGGTACGTATGCCACATTAACTAACTCTCAGTTAGCCACCCTTTATGGGTTTCCAGGTTTTGCTAGTAAACTGGCAACTTACAACTTGGGGCTAACTGAGAGCGGGCAACCTTGTTTTTTTCTATTATGACCCGCGTATTTAAAATTTGTAAATTAATAAAAAACATACTAAATTGACTAAAAAGTAGTGGAACTCAGTGCAATATTTATAACTTCCGAGTGATATAATTCGTGACTGTTTAACAGCAAGTGTTTAACAAAATAAGCTAATAATTCTGTCTCAGTTTAAAACGCTCCGCAAACAATAAACCAGTGATAACAATAATAATTTACCACAACTTCAACCCAGTAAGATCAAGTAGTCAATGTAAGTGCAGTTTTATCTCTCACATTAAGAAATAATTACAAATGACAATAATATAAACACCGTTACGAAAAAAATATTTAAAATTGACCTTTGGACTCTTAACCATGTTCGACAACTAGCGCCAGTACGACACTGAACGGTGAATAGACGAACCAAGATAGTACCGCTACTTGTCGCCAGTGGGCGCTAAACTAATGATTGGGGATACGACTACAAAAAATATTTGTGTATTTGGTAGAAAATTATTATTTCTGAAGACTTTGGAGGAAAATAGTGAGGAAAGTTACAAAAAAAAAAGGTTTAAAATGAATTTTCTAGAAAACATTACCTTTCGTCGTACTAGGACAAAGTCAGATTCTATCCTGAATGACAGCGACGCAGTTTCTACACAAACAATAAACGAAACTGGAAATAGTGTTCCGGAACTAACAGATGACGACGATACAGAACTTATTAAGGAATTGCGTGAACAAGTAATGAATCTAACCATAAAATTACAATGTCTCAAGACAAAAGTCTATGACCAGTGTGTGTTGCCAGTGATCACTTATGGGACCGAGACGTGGTCGCTCACAATGGGCCTTATCAGAAAGCTTAAAGTCACCCAAAGGGCAATGGAGAGGGCTATGCTCGGCATTTCCTTGCGTGATCACGTCAGAAATGATGATATCCGCAGGAGAACCAAAGTTACCGACATAGCCCGAAGAATTGCCAAACTTAAGTGGCAGTGGGCAGGGCACATTGCTCGCAGAACGGATGGCCGTTGGGGCCGAAAAGTTTTGGAATGGCGACCGCGAATCGGAAGACGATATGTTGGAAGGCCTCCCACTAGGTGGACCGATGACCTGGTTAAGGTTGCGGGAAGGCGCTGGATGCGAGACGCACGGGATCGGTCAATGTGGCGACGCCTGGGGGAGGCCTATGTCCAGCAGTGGACGTCTTTCGGCTGAAATGATGATGATGATGATAAAATTACAGAGCACTCGTTCAGAAATCGAGGTCCTTTCTTCAGAAAATATTAACTTGAGGAGTTTGAATGAAAATCTGCTGAAAAATAATAACAGAATCGAAATTGTTACGAATAGTCCGCCTACAAATGAGTCTTCTCCTACGATAGAGAGCATTAACAAGAAAAAACAAGGCAAAAAGCAGGCTCAAACATGTACCCTAGAGAACAAAGACCCTAAAAAAACAAATGAAGTGATATCAGCAGTTCAAAGCAGAGCCGAAATGCAGGAAAACTGCACAGGGCGTAAAAAAATCTGTATCTTAAGCACAGACAACAAAAACAAACTGCTTTACATAGCAGAAAATACTTTAAATAAGTTTTACCTTTGCCATTACATCACACGACGTAGCAATATGCAAGGGCTTCTGAGTGGTATTCAGCTGAAACTCACAAATTTTACCTTACAGGATTATTGCATAATAGTGCTTGGTGAGGAGGACTTCAAATTTACAAGCAAATATTTGGATTGTGTATTACAGATAAGAGAAGTATTGCAGGAAATTACTCATACGAACATAATTATTTGCACTCCAACATATAAATTCTTTAATAACAACTATTTGTTCAATTCAAGAGTGGAAACCTTTAATAATATGCTTTATCAAGACATAATTACTCATGGACACGCCTACTTCTTGGACAGCAATAAAAACTTAAGATATGATGACACTATGTTTAATAGACGCACTGGGAATATAAATTATTTTGGACTTGAAACTATTTTCAAAGATATACAAAATATGATTATGTTTATACAAGCGGAGAGAATTCAATATACAGAACAATGGAATCAAAATCACATATCCAGACCACGGACTGGAAACAAAAAGACCAAACGAATTTAATGACAAATAACTCCGAGTTTTTTCTTTTATAATCACATGTTCATCATTCATTAGAATATTGCGGGTCTCTTAAACAAAGCAGACATCCTAACAATAAATATACAAGAATTATTACACAGACAAATTAATATTGATATAATATGCCTTACTGAACACTTTGTTATGCATGGTCAAGGAAATTTGATTAATATACCAAATTTTAAACTAGCCGCGTCCTACTCAAGAAAAGGAAAGAGGCGAGGAGGTTCATGTATATTAATCAAAAGTTGTTATGAATCTAAAGAGCTGTGTGACGTAAAGAAACTATCAATAACAGGAGTTTTCGAATGTTGTGCGATAGAATTGACCAAACAAAGAGTTGTAATTGTATGTATCTACAGACCACCAAACATAGCTAATATTAATGTATATTTTGACGCATTGGATTCTGTTTAAAAAAAATTGTACTGTAAATCTGGGGCAAGGGTAGTAGTATGCGGAGATTTTAACATAGATATCCTCAAACGCAACAGATTCACCCTTGACTTTGAATTACTTCTTCTAAACTATAACCTTAAGCTACAGATAAGACAACCGACAAGGCCACGAAGCCAAACATGTTTGGACAATTTTGCGTATAACTCAAATCTGAAATGTACAAGTGAGGTTATTGATTTTGCCTTTTTTACCTTTGAAAAATTACTAAAATAAAGTTGATAGCTGTGTAAAACAGAGTAAATATAATGCTTACAAACTATGTAAAAATATACAAAAATGAAATCATAACAGGCTTTACAAGTTTACGAGTAATAGTCGACCAACTTATAAAATGTACTTGGCACTGTAAAATTTTTGTACAAATACCATTGAAAAATTACTTAAATATCGTTGTTAGCTGTGTAAAACAGATAGTATATTAATGCTTATGAACCATGTAAAAATATACAAAAATAAAATCATAACATCCTTAATAAAAATCCTAGTCAGTAAAACTTGTATAATAAATTCCTGGCGCACTCAGAAACGCGATTACTCTAAGGAAAATTTAGTTAAATTTAAAAATTATCTAGAAGAGCTATCTTTCTCGGATGTTTATACTGAGCATAACTCTAATGAGGCATATGATAATTTTATAGATATTTTTCTTCTACTTTACGATCAATGTTTTCGAATCAAATGGATAAAACTTCGAACAGAAACAAAAATTAAATGGATCTCAAAAGGCATTAGGCTTTGCAGTAAGAAACAAAGAAACTTATTATGGAAATATAGATTGAATCCATCATATCATAATAGAAACACGTTTATGACATATTCACAAAGATTTAAAAAAAATATCAAACTTACGCAAAAGGCTCAGAATAATTACATTATTAACAACGCTCAAAATAAATATAAAGCATCATGGCAACTAATTAACAACTCCAAATATATTAAAGAACCAATCACAAAAATTACCAAGCAAAATAGTACTATTACAGATCCTGAGGAAATAGCGACATGTTTTAATGACTTTTTTATTGATCAGGTACAAAGCACATCTATAAAAACATCCGATAGAATAATTCGTATAGACAACATTCCAAAGTCAATTTTTATGTCACCGATAATACCAGACGACATCATCAGAATAATTAAAAGTCTAAAAAATACAAAAAGTTATGGTTATGACGGAGTTACTACTGAGGTTCTTAAATTCGTTAGCAATATTGTGGCTTCTCCCTTATGTCACATCATGAACAGGAGTATAGTCTCGGGTATTTTTCCTAATAGTCTAAAAATTGTTAAGATAAAACCTATACACAAAAAGAATAACAAAGAAGATATTATATCCAACTATAGACCTGTAGCGTTAATTCCTATATTGTCAAAAATATTTGAAAGGAGTATTTACGAATCATTATATAATTTTTTAAATAAGCATAATATATTATGCAATGAACAAATGGGTTTTAGAAAGAATAAGAATATTAACATGGCAATATTCAATTTCTTATGGAATATAATGCCAAGTGTAGATAATAGGACACCTGTATGTGCTATATTTACCGATATGACCAAAGCTTTCGACTATGTTAAACATGATATTCTTTTAAAAAAACTCTACAGTTACGGTATAAGGGGAAATGTCTTAGATCTAATAAGCTCTTATCTTAGTGGACGAAGGCAATATACGGAAATGACTAGAGTGTGCCTTAAAACTAAATGTGAGCTTAAATACACATCAGCTAGTAGGGAGGTCAAGTATGGTGTGCCCCAAGGTAGCGTACTGGGGCCTCCACTATTCTTCCTATATATAAATGACTTGCCACGTCAAACACAACAACCCATGGTATTATTTGCGGACGATAGCACAGCGATAGTCAAGTGTACTAATATAGAATCATATGAAAGGGTTATTAAAAATACATTAAAACTATTATACATTGGCTTAATGCAAACAACTTTTTTTTTTTTTTTTTTTTTTTTGGGGTGGGAAATCATCCAATGACTTCTCCCGCTCTGGGTGAAGCGGGAGGGCGTGTCAGACTTTTACTGACTAAAACCCACCCGTGTTCCTTCAGTTGCTTTTGCCAGGGCCACGGTAACTCTCTTTCAAATTTATCCGCGACCCAGACAGGAATGCAAACAACCTAGTAATAAATTTAGAAAAAACAAAAGTTATGCATTTCTACCAAAGGATATGCGATGATAGTATAAATGTTAGTTATAATGGTCAAAACGTGGACACAACTTGTGTAGCGAAATTTCTTGGCATTTTGATTGACAGTAATTTGACATGGAAACCCCATGCCGATGACGTTTGTAAGAAATTAAGTAAATTAGCCTATGTATTGTTTAACCTATCACATAAAGTTAGCAATGAAACACTTCTGGTAGCTTATCACGGTTTAGTTGTGTCAGTATTAAGGTTTGGTGTCATATTTTGGGGTTTCCGTCACTCGCTGATAAAAGAACACGTCCAGGCCCTTTGAGATCCCAATACAAAAACTTGTTATACTCAGGGAATTACAAAACAGCACTTTTAAGAAAAAGTATTTTGACAATGGGACCTGTTATTTATAATAAAATACCTCATAGTTTTAAGGAATATTCCGTTCACATTTTTAAATCTAAGGTAACTGCACTACTTTTAAGAAAATGTTATTACTCAGTAAAGGACTTTTTAAATGATGTGACTATATAGAAAATGACTAAATATAATTACGTAGTACAAATTGTTATTGAGCATTTATTAGCTATTGGACATGCAATAAATTGTTTTTGTTTCATAATTGTAATTCCCTGACTATCTATTGTTTTATCACATTATTAATTCTATTTGTATTGTTGACATTTTTTTTATTTGTATTTTATTAATGTAATGATTTGCATGCCGTAAGGTAAAATGTAGCTGATCTCATTTTTTTATGTTATTTATCTTATACTGTACCTACATTTAGAGCAAATAAAATTCTGATTCTGATTCTATTTTCTACACCAATTCTTTCAAATGACGTTGGATTCACTTGAAATACAATTTTTTTTAATATTATATTTTTTTAAATATTATTATATTAATCCGTGGACAATGGTGTGGGTTATATGTTTGCCAATTTATTATGTACTCTGTTTTTTTGTCCCTAATAAATAAATAAATAAATATTTGGGGTTAATTATCAAACAAAAGTATCAATTTATTTAATTAATATTATTGCGGCTGGACATTGCCAGGCAGCCCTGCAGCAATATATCTATCAAGTATCATTCATGAAAATTAAGTTCAATTAAAAACCCTGATTACTGCAGATTTCTGCAGTCAGATCTTAGGCTATAAGTACCAGGTACCTCTACGTTACCGCGTAACTCGTTGATGCAAAGTAATCAACTTGATATAATGCAAAAACGTTATGTGTGTGTGTCAATGCCAACAAAATATCTTAATATTTTCGCGACAGAGGTATCGTACTATAACAAAATAATTGGAATCGACTTCGTCAAGTTTTGTTGACCGGTAGCGACGCAGTCACCGGTCAACATGGGCTTGTTGCACTATACGGGACCAAAGTGCTAGTCACGATCGCACTTTAACGGTAAATAAGATGATTAATTATTCGGAATCTCCGTACCATTGTGCTTTGTTTTGGTTTTCGGTCCAAAACTGCACGATATTATGTACCTATTTCGTCTAATTAGCGTATTGATAACAGGAATAACAGGATGTACGTGCTGCTGATTAACATTTGTTTTGACATCACGACTGTATTGCCCAAAGGCTTAGCAGAGATAAGTTTCAAAGTGTAGTAGTGCCATGGCCAACTTGGAAATCCCTAAATATTCTCTAAGGGGGTACTTCTATCAGCCACAATGTGACCGTGGAACCACACCGCAAACTAGGCCCTATCTGTTGTCATCACTAGGGCTGTCGACGTGGCTGAGTTCTGGTCGAAGTACAACATCTTTAAAAAATTTAATATTGACACAATGAAGAAGAAGAGAGTTTAGCCTACTTACAATCATAGACAATTCTTTGACTATACTTTGCTAAGTAAGAGTCTTAGACGAATATTAAGATTATTTGAAATACTTTAATCATATGGTGTCTGATGCACAGCAAATGCTGAGTTGGTAACCCTTTCAGCGTACCCACGCTCAGCGCAATTTTACTGTACATAACGAGCTGCCGTTTGCGGCTCCACTCGCGTCGTATTAGTACTTCTACCAATATCTTTATAATTTATAGCCTTTGTGTTATTCTGATGTATAAGCTATATTTCTGTAAAGTTTCATCAAAATCTACTTTCCGTTAAAAGTTAACATACATCCATACATCCATCCATCCTACCAAACTTACACGTTTATAATAGTAGTAAGATTCATTTATTTCAGATTCAGACATATGCACATAATATTACATTCGTAAAAAATAAATTAAAACTGTCATCTGTTCTTAAATTTAAATTGTAACTCAATCAAAACAAACACGACAGGAACAATATCAACCGTATATACCGGTATATTATCGAATTAATTTCCACAATATTCTTCTCTTTACTCTGTTTTAGTTGCTCGTGTATTGTGTCTGTGTCGAATAAATGTTTTTTGCTATTCTGTATTATAATATTTGTTTTAAATACTTGCTGGAAGCAAATACCAATATAAATAAGCACATTATTGTTTCATAAGAATAAGGTTGATATTATTAAGAAACTGACTTAGTAAACGACTATCTGTGAATCCTGCCTTCAGTGTTCACTTTACCTCACGCCCGTACTCTCCGAAAGGAGAGGTTCACCTATAGTAACACCCAACTTTCGGCAGTTATATTTAACTCGCATGTAATGGGGACGAACCTATTTCCATCAACCAGGCACAAGTCCAGACTCTAGGCGGCTACTTAAAAAAATCAGATGGAAAAATCCAATAAATGTTTTCCCCGACCTGGTCTCTTATACTCAAGCCAAGCAATCGAACCCAGTACCTTATACTTAGCAGATCACAAGACGCCTTCAATGTTCCTCCACATAATATTTGTTGCAGTTTTCGAATTTATTGAATTCTTTCGTAAACTGTTATCATATAATAGGGATGATGACAAAAAATATCTATTTAGTCCTCCAGTTAGATTACCTAAAACTATTGGACACTTATTTTTCTTCTACCATGTAGACAAAAAAAAACGACGATACAGCGCGTCGATATATCGTGTGACGTCACGCCGTGCTACACTTTATACTGACAAAGTGACGTCACAAGCTCCCATTTCTGAACTTTGATGCGCTTTATCTTTGTTAATTTTTATTTATTTGATAAAGCAAAGAATACGTGTCCAAAAATTATTTGAAAATTTCACTGACGGACTAAATAGAATTATCATTTTTCTACCCAGGAAACATCCCTATTGGGGCGTCCCTTGTGGCTCGTTTTATCGTACTTAATTCCGCCACGACTCTATTATGAAATTAATTTGGTTTCTCCCTGAGTTCTCTTACGGAACAATAGCCCCAGATGACTTTTGAATCTTGAGGACTTCTACTTTGTTGTAATTGATTCTGTATGGATATCCTTATGGAATCCAAGGACCGGTCTTTGAAAAGTGTCTACTAAACATTTTTTGGGCTTAGTGTCTCATCTAATATTATGTGTGTGAGCAGAAATATATGTTGTACCATACGGCAATTTTTGTATAATTTATCCTTATTCAACATGGTAACGTGTATGGGTAATATAAGCTGTTAATATAAGTTGGTTTAAAATATAAATATAATACACTAGCTGTTGCCCGCGGCTTCGCTCCCGTGGGCCACCCCACAGGACCCGTTTTCGGGATAAAAAATAGCCTATGTCACTCAGGAATAATGTAGCTTTCTATTGGTGAAAGAATTTTTGAAATCGGTCCAGTAGTTTCGGAGCCTATTCGGTACAAACAAACAAACAAACAAAAAAATCTTTCCTCTTTATAATATTAGTATAGATTGATTATTGTATGTTGCTGATAGATAAAATGATTGCCTGGCTGGTCCAGAAATTAATAACAAACACATGTATATGTATGTATGTGTGTATGTATGTTTGTTCCTATGTGGCATTCCACAGACGAAACGCGTTGGCCGATTTTGATGATTCTTACGTCAATCAATTCGTCTTAACCATGCGAATGTCAGTGGCTACATTAAAATTTCGAATACTAAATTATATTTTTCAATAAATTGCAAGCATTGTATCATCGCATGTTTCTATACAGTGGTCACGCCTTAGGTCTGGTTACGGTTTTAAGCCTTAATCAAAACTATTCAGGGCTACTGATATTCTCAAGTTTTATTTAAGGTGATATAGCCAGGCCTTTGTATACTTTTCATGAAAGAGGAAGGTAGGAAAACTAGATAACGAAAGTTATTCTTATTTAAATATTATGGCTGATTTTACCTACGACTATCTGTTTTCCCATAAATTAACAAAACTGAACTTAAATTTTATTCCACAGATCAAAGATATCTTTGGTAAAATCACCCTTCGAGAACTAAGATATTGTTGTATTATTGTAATGCATCGATCCAGACACGGCTCCGAATAATACCTGCCGATGCCGGAATAAACGTGCAAGGACAGAAACATCGTTGATATTATTAATTAAGTGTCGCGATTGGGACTTATTACCTACATGTGTTCGAATAAAACCGCGTAGTGATATTGCATTTTCTGGTAGGATTCTACACAATGCGAGTGTACGCCTCCTGAGACAATTAATAAGGAATAAACGTAGTGAGCTTGATCGTGTTCACACAGACTTATACGCGTTACATAATAAGTGTTGTATTAGTTTATCTCGCAAAGACTACGATATTTGTGATCGGATAACTTATGTACAAGCTAGTCGCACTTATGATCTATGCAGTGCCCAACATGAGCGAAAATTCTCGAAGTTGTTTAGTGTCACACAAGTCATGAGCTCTATTTTTAGGGACGTCATAACAGCTTGTAAGTGGCGTGGGTGGTGATGCGATGTTGCGTGCAGGTATCTATCGGTAGGAGAGGGCTATGCTCGGAGTTTCCTTGCGCGATCGAATTACAAATAAAGATATCTGCAGGAAAACCAGAGTTACCGACATTGCCCGGAGAATTGCCAAACTAAAGCGGGCAAGCATAATGCAGGGCAGATAGTCGATGGGGTTGTAAAGTCCTGGAGCGGCAACTGCGAACCAGAAGACGTAGCGTGGAACAAAGATCTGGTTAAGGCTGCGAGAATCCGATGGTTGCGAGACGCACAAGACTGATCAGTGTAGCCACGCTTGGGGGAGGCTTATGACCAGCAGTGGTCCTCTTTCGGCTGAAATGATGATGATAAAGTCAAAATTGTGATATATTTGTACATTAAGAACTAATTGCGAAAATAAAATCCCGTTAGATAGTAACATAATTAAGGCATCCACTCCTCTCACATCACATCACATCAACAGCCTATTAATGTCCCCACTGCTGGGACACAGGCCTCCTCTCTGTGAGAGAGAATGGGCCGTCATCCACCACGCGGGCCCAGTGCGGGTTGGTGGATGTCACATGTCTTCGAATTTTTGGTTCTAGGACATGCCGGTTTCCTCACGATGTTTTCCTTCACCGTTTCCAAACCACTCCTCTAATCAAATCAAATCAAAATCAAATGTTTTTTATTTCACATAGGCCTACATGGGCACTTATAAAACGTCGACAAAAGGTGCACGGTTTGGGTTGGTCGTTTCCTGTGGAGAAGAACCGGCAAGAAACTCTGGTTTGTTTTTACAATATTTCCATGTTACAGCATTAGTGCTTAGATATGGGGGACAACGTAGGCCCGACAATAAGTCGTAAGAAACTAAAAAAAAAAAGTTTGTATAAACGAGATAAAGAGTTAACAAATGTTAACAAGCGTCTAGAAATCTAGAAGTACTCTACTCACGTACGTACGTCACTCAATCCACTTTTCGATTACAGTTTAAGCAAATTTTCCTGTGAAGCTTCCTCGAAATCCTGAAGAGTCGCTTAACAAGCTTCAATTTGAACACAACATTATTTCATTGAATTAGACAGTTGCAAACACTTGGGCGATGTCGTGTTTGTACGCCGGGGAGCGAGACCGTCTCGTCCCAACTTTTATGAAGACAACGTTCTTTAATGGTGTCGAGATTTAAGATAAATATAAGATTTTATGAACAAATTGTCTCGTTTCAACTAGTTTGGTAGCCAGTAAGACCTTTTTAGGGTTCCGTACCCAAAGGGTAAAAACGGGACCCTATTACTGAGACTTCGCTGTCCGTCTGTCTGTCTGTCTGTCTGTCTGTCACCAGGCTGTATCTAATGAACCGTGATAGTTAGACAGTTGAAATTTTCACAGATGATGTATTCCTGTTGCCGCTATAACAACAAATACTGAAAACAGTATAAAATTTATATTTAAGGGGGGCTCCCATACAACAAACGTGATATTTTTGCCGTTTTTTGCTCGATATTAATAACGGCAACAGGTAGACGCTTGAAATATTCACAGAATGTTTAGTTGTATATTTACTTCAAAAAATAATAATTAATAAATTAAAATAAAATAAATTAAGGGGGGCTCCCATACAACAAACGTGATTTTTATGCAGTGTTTTGCGTTAATGGTACGGAACCCTTCTTGTGCGAGTCCGACTCGCACTTGGCCGGTTTTTTTTTTAACCCCCGACGGAAAAAGAGGGGTGTTATAAGTTTGACTTGTGTAGTGTACCTATGTGTTTGTGTATCATAACTCCTAAATGGATGAACCAATTTTGACCCTTTATCGAGAGTGTTCTTAGCTATGTTTGATGAAAATCGGTTCAACCGATCAAATTAAGTTATAGGCGTTTTATTGTTTGAATCGGGGTGTTTTCGCAAGATATCGTCTCATAATTACATTTTCAATAGATTGTCCATCGATGCGCGTCTACTACTAGATAAATTATATATCATGAAACAAAAATGATTTTTAAATTTGACGGCACTGTTGGCGTGTGGCTGAGCGATCGGCTGCTGCGCGGGTTCGATGCCCGCACGGAACAAATATTTTTATGGTCTACAGATAGTTGTTCGCGATCTGGTTGTCTTGTGTCCGCGAGTTAGTTTTAAATGTTTGTTTACGCACTCACGATACAGGAAGAAATTCCTAGTGTGGGGCGCAGATTAAAAAAAAACAAACCTTGTATTGGGTTCGATGCCCGCACGGAACAAATATTTGTATGAGCTACAGGTAGTTCTTCGCTATCTAGGTGTCTTGTAATTGAGTTTAAATCTTTGTGAACGCACCAACGTTACAGGAAGAAATTCCTAATGAGGGGCGAAGACAAAAAATACCTTGTATTGGGTAATTTTTTCGCGTGTGTCGATGCTGTCACTCTCCTTCTTCTTTTCAAATCGATGGCACATTCAATTAGATTGTCTGAGCCCAGTAGGCGGCCACGCTTATTGCAGCGTCAGAAGCACTGTACAGGTCTTCCAGGGTGCAAGTGAATGGACAGCCAGGACACTCCAACAAGTGGGACATAGTCTGTACAGGGGCATCACACTCACACCAGGTGTTGGACGGATCAATAATCCCACATTTTTCCCCATTTCCATTCATCCATTCATTCATTCATTTTCTTTTTTTCTTTTTTTCCCCCTTTTTTTGCTGTCACTTCAGCAATTAGAGGCTCTAGACAAGTATTCTATCAACTAAAGCGTCGAGATAGCAATTTAAAAAAGGTCTAAAATGTATGGGAAGGATTAAATTGTTAATCACAATTAAAATGTCACATGATCAATCCCTTACAATTTGACATTTTGAGGATCCGCCATCGCTGATATTTTACCGGTAAACGAAAACATAGCACTCGATACCGACTGTTAAATAATAAATGATTTATTTCTGTAAGTTGGTTTGTACAAACACTTTTACATGTCGATCATATTTTTTTTAAACTAGATGAGGTCGGCGTTTCCTTTCCTGTCTGACTACTCCGAGAAGAAACGTCGAAACAAACTCAGAGGTCACAGTCTCTTTTAAAGTCCAGACAAAATCTTGGTTATATCATGTGAAGACCATGTAGTCTGTCATGTATGATGTCTGAAATGGTCTTTTGAGGAAAGAACCAGCCAGATTGAGTGGACCTATCCAGTCAGTGCACGCATTTGTCAATAACCGGACAGCTCAGCTTATCGGTTTTTTATAGATTACATTTCGGGGAGTGTGCGATGGAATTGCATGATCTAATTCCGCCCAGCCCGTTTCATCATCGGACTACCAGACGTACGGCGATGCGCCATCGGTACTTACATGGTGGACATCCCACCCATACGCACTAAACGTTTTGACAATACTTTTATTGTGCGTACAGCTAAGGAGTGGAATTCCGTGCCGGAGTCTGTGTTTCTCGATAGATACAATCTAGAGGTCTTTAAGTCAAGAGTGAATAGGTTACTTCTAGTAAGCGTGCTCCATCGTCGACCACATCATCGCTTACCATCTGGTGAGATGGTGGTCAAGCGCGAGCCTACATAAAAAAAAAAAATCTCAACTCAGAATTTAAGGAGCTCAACGAATTGACGAACAATACAAAACGCAGAATGGGCGGAAAAGTGGCGGGCGGGCAGTGCGTAATAAGCCTTCGCGCATGCGGTGATGTGCTGGGTTTTGGCGCCATTCAAACGTTTTGCAGGTTTTGCTGTACTGAATTTCATGAGTTTTTTAAATTCTTGCTTAAAAATGTCTGATATCAGTGAATGTGAATAAAATTTGACTTCGACGGATATTTTTTTTTTCAATTCTTAATTATTTTATAACTTTTCATAAGTGCCATTTAATGGCTTTATTAACCCTCAACGGAAAAAGAGTGGTGTTATAGGTTTGTGTGTATTTGTGTATCTGTCTGTGTCATCATAGCTCCTAAACGAATGAACCGATGTTTTTGTTTGAAAAGTGAAGAGTGTTCTTAGCTATGTTTGATGAATCGATGATGAAAATCGTTTTAACTGTTCACAGGTTATAGGCGTTTCACTGTTTGAATCGGGGTGTTTTCGCAAGATATCGTGTAATGATTACGTGTTCAATAAATTGTCGATCGAAGCGCGTCTTCTACTGGATAAATTATGTAGCAATACGAAGTAAGTAAGCGGCGGCGTACTTTCTATTTTGTGGTAGCATGCAATTAAAATATGGCGGGATATTTTGAATTTTTCTTGTTAAAACAAATGTCTTGAATTTTGTCTTTGTTCAAATGTCCTTAGATAGCCATTCGAAGTTTGTTTAATTATCAAGATTTCTAAACTGAACCCAAAATGTCAAATAAGAACGTGCAAAACAAAACTTGTAAAGGCAGCAGTCATCTGTTAAAACTTTAGAAGAATGGAAGTTGTTCAGAAGTTCTGATAAATTCTCTCGTACAAAGCGAAAGTTGTCTTTAGCAGGTGACAAAGGTGTCCGCGAATTGCGAGCACAGTCGCACACAGAAGTGAAAGGAAAAAGTTAGGAGTTTTAAAAGGTCAGCTAAATATTTGATCTTATTACCTTTTATGTGGCCTTGGATAAGGCACGGGATGACAGGATAAATCACTTAATATTGTACAGGCTATTTTATCTTTTTAAATTATATTTTTTTGTAAGTTGGTGAAAAAAATTTACTTAAGAACGGCTCGACCGATTAGGCCGTTTATTTTTTGTATTCGTAATTGTCAGGACAGGGACTGAAACAAGTTTTGGGAAATCCACTCGTGCAATGCCGGGGGTTCTAGTTGCTATTCTTACTAATATTATAAATGCGAAAGTTTGGATGGATGGATGTATGTTTGTTACTCAATCACGCCAGAACGGCTGAAGGCACCTGGGTGACATTTGGCACAGAGATAGATTATAGTCTGGAATAGCACATAGGCTACTTTTTATCCCGGACATAATGTTCTCTTGGGATGATAAAACACTTTTCACGTGGGCGAAGCCGCTGGCAGAAGCTAGTATGTTGTAAAGATGTTTGAGCTGATTTAATATAATTACGAGAGTTGGAATCTGTGTTAAACTCAAAGCCTATCTGTATATGCTAGACATCCCACCCATACGCACTGTACGTTGTGGGAATACTTTCATTGTGCGTACAGCTAAAGAGTGCAGTTCTCTGCCGGAGTACAACCTTGGGGTCTTTAAGTCGAGATTGAATAGGTTACTTCTAGGTAAGCTTGCTTCACCTGTGACCACATCATCGCTTATCAACAGAGAGATCGTGGTCGAACGCGAGACTGCCAATAATAATAAAGATAAGAGCCTTGCTTTGCTACGCGCTCTGCTACGCATCTTGCTACGCCGTAGCCCAACGTGCTACGATTTTAATGGCCTACATGGAACGTTCTAATATTACTAGTTTTCAAATTTGATTTTTAACTTATTTCAATTATTATCTCGTTGTACAAGATGGTCGGCAGTGGTGGCCCAGTGGTAACGGCCGCGACTTACAAGTTTTAAGTCGCGGTTTCGAACCCAGGCAGGCACTTTATTTTGTGCAAATTAATTCATCACTACTGCTCTCAAAACGGTGAAGAAAACCATCGTGAGGAAACCAGCATGTCCTAGAACCAAAAATTCGAAGACATGTGACATTCACTAACCCGCACTGGGCCCGAATGGTGGATTACGGCCCATTCCCTCTCACAGAGAGGAGGCCTGTGTCCCAGCAGTGGGAACATTAAAAGGTTGATGATGTAGAAGATGATTAGTCTATACTCATTGCTTTGTAATTCTTATTTACCTAGTCTATAAATCGTTCATATTCGATCGACTGCTTTAAGAAATTAGTCTGCGGGGCGGTCATGCCCAAGCCATGAATGCCTGTCATGCCCATTTAAACCCCGTCTATTCATATAGAAGGCCCCCGGCTGGTTTACAGAGTTTACAATTAAACCTGTATCAGTTTAATACCTACGAATTGATGGCAACTGAAGTAATTTAAAGTACTAACAATAGTTACAGCACTGATAACAACATTTGTGCCACATGTTAAATTTTGTCTTGTTATATATATATATTTTTTTCCTTTGTATAGATTCTTTTACCAATAGTTTTGTGAATGTGTGAACATTGCAGGCCTTCTAGATTTCTAGATGCTTATTAACATTTGTTAACTCTTTATCTCGTTTATACAAACTTTTTTTTTTAATTTCGTACGACTTATTGTCGGGCCTACGTTGTCCCCCCATATCTAAGCACTAATGCTGTAACATGGAAATATTGTAATAATAAAAAATAAAAATTAAAAGATTAACCATGGAGTTTCTTGCCGGTTCTCCACAGGAAACGACCAACCCGAACCGTGTGCCTTTTGTTGACGTTTTATAAGTGCCCATGTAGGCATACGTGGAATAAAAAACTATTGATTTTGATTTTAACTGATCCTCTCTGGACCTTCCAATTATCTCGAACCTAGGGATTAGAACGTTTTGAGTTTAGTACCTACACTACCTATATAATATGTGCCTAGTGCTCGCGTACCTGTATGTAGTTGATAACCCTTTGGTTACAAACCCGACGGTAATTGTTTTGTTGAGATTTAGATAAAGGGCCAGTTTCTCAAACCATACTTTTGATAGGTTTTCAGGCTAAAATAAAGAAAACTGCAAATTTTAAATTCAGAAATCGGGAAATACCTCGGGTATATCCAAGTTCTTTTCAGATTTCTGAGCGGCTATATGATTTTTCGAAGTATGAATGTTTCAACTACTGAACGGATTTGGTTGGGAGCATGGGTAGTCCACTACCTTGATTAAGATATAGGATGTGATAAATTTAAAACTCATAAGTTTTTATAAATAAAATTAAAATTCATACGTTTTTATAAATAAAATTAAAACACATACGTTTTTATAAATAAAATTAAAACACATACGTTTTTATAAATACACCGTGGTATTTTAATTGTCTTACAAAAGCAGCCATGGCAGACATAGGCAATTTCCAACATTTTTTTTTGGATATCCGTACGTTGTCGTCAGCTAACCAAAATATGTATGGGAGAAACATTTTCTTTTTTTGAGAATTGACATTAACTTCCATTGAGAAACTTGAGAGCAGTGGTGGCTCAGTGGTATCAGCCGCGACTTACAAGGGTAGTAGTCGTGGGTTCGAGCCCGGGCAGGCGCTTTACTTTGTGTAAATTATTTCATCACCACTGCTCTCAAAACGGTGAAGGAAAACATCGTGAGGAAACCGGCATGTCCTAGAACCAAAAATTCGAAGACATGTGACATCCACCAACTCGCACTGGGCCCGCGTGGTGGATTACGGCCCATTCCCTCACAGAGAAGAGGCCTGTGTCCCAGCAGTGGGAACATTGATAGGCTGATGATGTGATGTGATGATGATGTGAGAAACTTGTTCATATACATGAGAAGAAGTGGGCTGCTTTTGTAAGCCGATTACAATGCCACGGTGTAATAACTCATCTCAAACTTCGGCTATAACAAAAATTGATTTAAAAGACTTAGTAGATTGACTCGTCGTTTGCTCGTTCCGTCGTTGACCTCTTCTATCCCTTTCTATCTGAGATAGAGGACAAAAGTGGGCTCATTTTGAAATAGAGTTTTGTTACTCTTTTTTTCCAAACGTTGAAGCGAGTCAATATTTCCAAAGCGGCAATGTTTATCTTAGCCTTATAAATAAAACAGTGGGCATTTTTCGGCGCGCAACAAACGGACACAAAACACCTATTATGATAACTTAGCTTCAAGAACCGAGCGAGCGCCTGAAGTTCTTCAACTATTCAACTTAATAGACGGAAGATAAACTTACATCGTGTTCTAGTATGCAGACTTAATGCAGCTACAACACGGAGTACACTCTAGATCCATGAGGCCGTTGGCTATGTTCAAATCATTGAAATAATTTCAGTAGTAGCTCCTAAAAATCTGTAGGAATGATAAGCTCCTCTCGCTATGTAACTTCACTCATAATTGCATTGTGTGCCAAATGTAGCACGTTCCCGCTGCTCGCAAAGGGGGTTCTCCCTCGGCCTCGGCACGTAAATCAACTAACATTTGTCGATGGACGGGAGCCGGCAGATTACGTTGTAGCCAGGGTGGCTCAGGGTGTGGTGCCATTTAACTCTCACAGCGGTAACATGACTGTCGAACTTTTTATGTAGATACTTCTTCTTTTTAACGCTGCGTTAGAAGGATATACATGGATCTTAGTGATGTTCTTCAGAGCGGCCAGGTGCGCGGTACTCATTACCGGCGTGCATGTGTTACTAGATATAATTATGAACATGAATAAACCAAAAGTAATTGAAGCGAAAATGTTCCCACTGCTGGGACACAGGCCTCCTCTCTGTGATGTGTGTGTTGGTGGATGTCACATGTCTTAGAATGTTTGGTTCTAGGACCTGCCGGTTTCCTCGCGATGTTTTCCTTCATCATTTTGAATATGTAAGGAAGGATCGTAGAAGGTGGAGTTACTAAGCCTTTTACATCTATTGCAATCTTATGAAATTAACTTGATTTGTGATATTACGGCTACTCAAGTCTATACGCGGTTTGACCTTATATTGAAGGTCTTTAATAAGTTGACCAATATTAGGCAGTGGTATTCAAGTCTCCATTTTTCATAAATTTATGATATAATAATATGAAATATGGTCGTCGCATAATTGTCGCATTCCCATATCGCGCCTGTCTGTGCACTCACAGACAATACTGTGACTGTACTTGAACTGCACCACCCTAAGGTCGACTAAGTCCACCTTTGTACTTGTGCATATAGTTTTAATAAATAAATAAATAATTAAACTGTCTCCGCGATCAGCCGAACCAATCCCCTTGAGTCCTAACGGCAGGTGGGTCGCACTTCACGCGAACAATGCCGTGTGCTATGCCTACTTAGTGCGAGCATTTCTGAAACGGAAGACGGCATTTCTAAATCTCCGGAGGGTTTTTCGATTTCGAGGTACGTGCCGTCCTTAAGATACTTCCGAGCAAAGCGGCTCCGGCGTCATTAACGCAGTTCTACCCTGGAAATGTATTGGGTACCATTCGAGCGCAACAAAATTGTCGCGGCGGCAGTGCCTACAGTAACAACAGTTTTAATCGAACGTGTAAAGCGACGCCTATGACCAGACGCTGTAGATCCTTACTTGCCGCGAGATTTGCGCGCGAGTGTCCATGCGACAATGACGCATGGACACTGCGTCAGCCGCTTTGTTCGGAAGTCAACTTTTATGCCAACAGACCTGAGAACTGTTTTATCAATCGGTTTATTACAGCGATTAATAACACTACTACACTTCGATGAAGCGTCACTTTTCGATAGTCATTAATCATGGATGAATTTTATTTTCTGTGTTTCTTAAATTTGTACGAGTGTATTTTTAAGAACTGGGACTATCTTTCCAGAGCTACTTAAATGTAAAATTTTTACACAAAAAACAACTCTTCAAGATGGATACATATATATCCATCTTACTTAAAACATACTTGTGTAAAAACACATTGTCGAAAGGATATATATATATACTAGCTGACCCGGCAAACTTTGTTTTGCCATAAAAACACCTAATATGCATCTACCCTACCTACCCTACCCTACCCTACCTGCCCTACCCTACCCTACCTAGCCTACCCTACCTACCCTACTTACCCTACCCTACCTACCCTACCCTACCTACCCTACCCTACCTACCCTACCCTACCTACCCTACCCTACCTACCCTACCCTACCTACCCTACCCTACCTACCCTACCCTACCTACCCTACCCTACCTACCTACCCTACCCTACCCTACCTACCCTACCCTACCTACCCTACCCTAATTTTCCATTTTTTTTTTTTTGTAAATCTAAACCATTCTCGAATCTCCACGAACACACACAAAAAATTTCATCAAAATCGGTCCAGTCGTTTAGGAGGAGTTCAGTCACATACACACGCACACAAGAAATATATATATTAAGATATATAGGTGGATAATCCAAGAAAAGGCCGGAAGGTCAAAGGCGGCCCACCAACTACCAAGTTGTAACAACTTTTCGGCATTGGGTAACATCAACAGTGAAAGGGTTATTTGTGCTATTTAAGCAATTTGATGTGTAGAAAGAATCAATCCGTTTAATAAATTATCTCTTCTAAGATGACCACACTTGTGCTTAAAACAAATTGTGACTCGAATGGAAAAAAGTTCTATTCAATTTTTCACTCTGACAATGGAATCCGAATTTTTTGGCAAGATTGTCCACATCTTACCAAAAAAATTCGGTTGGAAAGTCAAAATAATGGAAGGTAAATCGTTTTGGGTTTATTAGGTAGAGATGGAGTAGGTAACTATTATAAACGAGTAGCTGGGTGGGACATTTTGTTTATTTAATTTTTCACTTTTTAGGGTTCCGTACCCAAAGGGTAAAAACGGGACCCTATTACTGAGATTCCGCGGTCCGTCTGTCTGTATGTCTGTCTGTCTGTCACCAGGCTGTATCTCATGAACCGTGATAGCTAGACAGTTGAAATTTTCACAGATGATGTGTTTATGTTGCCGCTATAGCAACAAATACTAAAAACAGAATAAAATAAATATTTAAGTGGGGCTCCCATACAACAAATGATATTTTTGTGCCGTTTTTTGCGATAGTGGTACGGAACCCTTCGTGCGCGAGTCCGACTCGCACTTGGCCGGTTTTTTTTTGTTAGCTCTTATGTTTGGTGCTTAGATTTAGGGAAATAAACAACACAAAAGCACGAAATTATTTTATAGGCAAATGTTATTTCCCTAAGCTCATATAGGTAAGACATATTATCATGTTTTTTTAAAATAATCTATTGTTTAATTAACTTCTACTTAATAATCTTTAAGCAAGAACCAGGAACTGATCATACTGTTTCTTATAAAGTCAGATCCAATTCGTTTTACGTTAAACATTTATTTTATTTTTACCCGGCTGCAAGGAAAGGGTTCTTAACAATTGTTTTAATATTTGTATACCAGTAGATGATGAAACAAGATGTTATATCGCAATTTAACTATTATACCTTAGATTACTTAATATACCACTATAAATATATATAATAATAAATATAATAAATATAATATATATATTTTTTTGTGCTTTGAATAATATATATAATATATGTTTCAAAGCACAAAAAATATATTCTTTTTCTTGCAGAAAACTTTTCAAGAAGTCAATTTAATAAGAATAATAAAATCAAAGAGCTGTAACAGCTTTTCTATAATATTTATTTAAAGCCAAATCTTTTTTGGAATCTGAAAGTCACTCACAAAACGTTTTACTGTAATCAGAACAAAAGTAATAAATTAAGTTTTCCGGAACATTTGGTTCACCGAGGTCCATACTAACTGCCTCATCTAGGTCGGTAGTTCAATAAATAACACTAATAGCCAATACGGCTAATGTGCCATCTTGAATATTGATGATATCGTAACATATGACGACTCTCACGGGACTCTGCAACCCTTTGTCCCGGGAATAGCCCATCACTAGCGGGACCTGTTGAAAATTCAACAAGGCTTAACGGAAAAGGGTCTCACAAAGACACCGTTTTCGAAGATATTTTTTAGACCGTTACTACCATATTAGTCTTTTCTTGACGTCGGATTTGAGCCAGAAATTTATTTCTAGCAAACTTTTTAAATATATTATTTTGTTTGTTCATTTATCTATCTATCTATATCTATTCTATTCTATATCTATTTACTATTATAAAGAGGAAAGATTTGTTTGTATGTTTGTACCGAATAGGCTCCGAAACTACTGGACCGATTTAAAAAATTCTTTCACCAATATAAAGCTACGTTATTCCTGAGTAACATAGGCTATTTTTTTATTCCGAAAATGGGTCACAGCTAGTATTGTATGTTTTTAAGCTTCTTACGATAATCGTCATTGGGAGTCCTCGAAGCATCGCCAAAGTGGACGGTGCATCTCGCCCACCTATTTTATTCGACGGTACGATCGTCCCGTTTAGCACTGACGTGAAGGATCTAGGTTTACGTATTGATTGAACCCTGAGCTGGCATACTCAAGTTGTTAGTGTCAGTCAGAAGGTTACTGGAACGCTCCGGGCTCTGTATCGTCTGAAAAACTTTCTACCATCGAACAAAAAGACAATGCTTGTGCAAACCCTAATATTTCCTATCATCGATTATGGTGACGTGTGCTACTATGACCTGAATGCAGATCTCCTCAACAAACTTGACCGTCTTCTAAATTACTGCATTCGATTTGTTTTCAATTTACGTAAATATGATCATGTTTTTGCGCATCGGTCGCTTCTAAAGTGGTTTCCCATTCGCCAGCGCAGAGAGCAAAGGGCACTAGCTACATTGTACTCATTTCTTGACTCTCCGAATTCCCCTAGTTATCTGGCCCCTCACTTTCAATACATCTGCGACAACCACAATAAAAATCTACGATCATCAAATAACCGCCTTCTTCAATGTCCTACTCACCGCACTGACTTCATTCACTGTTCTTTCTTCATTCAGTCTATTTCTCTGTGGAATTCTCTCCCCCAGGAAATCAGGATGGCAACCAACCGATTAACCTTCAAAGTCAATGTTCGTGAACACATTCGTCAGAAGTTGGCAGTAGTATCGGCACAGCGCTATTTTTTTCCTATTGTCTATTTCAACTAATAGTTTAGTAGTACCTGTATTTAGTTTATTTGTTATAGTATTTATTGTATAATTAAATTGTATTTATTTATAGGTTATATTTAGGCCTTGTATTCAAATCCATTTTACTATCATAATTGCACCTACCACTATTTGTATCTCCATCACCCAAAGGTTGACTGGTAGAAAATGCCTAAGGCATTAAGTCCGCCTCTGTACGTTTATGTGCTTAAAGTATTAAATAAATAAATAAATAAATAATCACACTAATATTATAAAGGCGAAAGTTTGTGAGTGTGTATGTTTGTATGTTAGTTACTTCTCCACGCTCAAACGGCTGGACGGATCTGGATGAAATTTGGCATAAAGATAGATTATAGTCAGGAATAACACATAAGATACTTTTTATCCCAGTAATATGTTCCCTTGGGATAATTTTCAACTATCACGCGGGCGAAGCCGCTGCCAGAAGCTAGTAATATTATAAATGTGAAAGTTTGGATGGACGGATGTATGTTTGTTAATCAATCACGCCAGAACGGTTGCACAGATCTGGATGGAATTTGGTACAGAGATAGATTATTTTCATCCCGGTATAATGCTCCCTTGGGATAAGAAAACACTTTTTACGCGGGCGAAGCCGCTGGCAGATGCTAGTATTATATTTATTTAAGTCAATAAAATTATAATGTTGTTCATTTGGTGTGAGCCCTGCATGTACACTGTACATACACAATATGAGTTATTGAATGCAAGTATGTATGTGTGCCTTTTACAGAACAGGCATATCCTACTTTCCAGCAATCGTATTTCATTATTATTTACTATTAAAGCTTTATTTTCGTCTTCTACTTCAGAAAATTCAGACGTGCTGTGATTTTTTTCAAATTATATTTTACAAAATTGATGTGATTGATGAACATTTTATTTTAAGTTTAAGCAGAATAAAGTGACACATTTAAAAACACCACTTCGGTACCATTTACGAAATCTTAAAAATAGTTAACTGTTTAACAGATGAGGAAAGTGTCGGGAAGCAAAAAAGATAAATAAAAATATGTATTGAGACAATTAAATCTCTAACATTTTCAGTTTGATGTTATGTATTCTATCGTTTGTATATAAAATAGAAATAGTAATACTTTAGCAAATTTCTCCGTCTACATTCTTATGGCGGACAATTCTCTCGCTACAATCAGCGGGTCTTTGTTCAAAATGCAACAGTAATTTAAACTTTGTGAAGGCTTTTGTAAAACAATTGAGATTTTAGATTTGCTTTATGAAAATTTTATTTAATACAGATGAGAACCTAAACATAAAACGTTCTTTTAAGTTTATTTTTGGGTTATTTGTTAACATGAATTTTTCCAGTGATAAACCTTTAATAAAGATTTTTTTCCTATTACAACATCTTTTGAAGAGTCTACAATTAATTTTGCAATATAGGTAGCTTAAGTACCCCTTAAAATCTCTCTCTCTTTTATTTTAGTAAATGGTGCGCGAGGAAATAATCTACCAATGTGATCACCTCATGTTCCTAGCCTGACTTAGCGCAGTTCTTTTGGTAAAATACTAGTGCAGCTAGGTATTTGTACATGCAAAAAGCGACAGAAGTGTGCGAGCATGTGCATCCTGCGAGCAAATAATGGGTTGGCTACAAATCCTTACCGTTTCACAGCTTAGCTACGCATCCTCGCTCAGATATAGTGAACAATATAATAATAATAATAAATGGTTTATTTCTCTCTACAAACCAAGTACAAAATAAATATGAGTATTATGCTAAATTGTATTTTACAACTTTGGTTGTGAATCGCTGGTGCATGTTGTAGGTAAACAAAACCTGTGTTACAGGTCACCAGGCATCCACCTCACAGCGCTTTATATAAACAATTAAAATTGCAGATAAAAGTAGCACAGACGAGTATACAATGACAAGATTAGAGATCAGAGTTGGTGAGTAAGCTAAGGTTACAATATTAAAAAAATATAAATTAGGAAAACAGGTACCTGTGTATGAGTGTGTGTGTGTGTGTGGCGTTGGGGGGTTAATGTGTGTATGTGTGTGTGAGAGTGGGTGACTGAGCTCATGTTTGCAATTTCTTAGCCTTAAATTTCTATATTAACAATGTAATACTTTAAAAGAAAGGAGAGATTACTGGAGTACCTCCAAAAGGCCTTCTGTATCTGAGTAGGATTGCGAAAGTAGCCAGTTTTGTATAAACGACGATTTAGGTTATGTATGGATAACAATTAATGAGGATTGTTATATAAGTATGGCCCAAAAAAGACAAAAAATCTGCGACTAAAGGTTGTTTTTAATGCGGTAGATGTCGCTACAAGGTGGTTACGAGTTGTGGAAGCCGGGTCGAAGAGTGTTAGAGAATGCTGCTTCATTGCAATAACTAGAATAAATAGTTGCCTGACAGGGGGTACCTGGCAGTTCTCGTATAGTTGTTTTAGGAGAGACGGGGCTTGAAACAGCACAACTTAATAATTATATAAAATAAAAATCGTTTATTTACAGGCGTCGAAGGCCCATAGCATGTCAGTAAAACTTAAATAACTATGTTAGTAGTAACACTTAAGCATACATGAATACACAAACAAACACAGCATCCAATATGAATAGAATAGAAAACATTTATTCGACACAGACACAGCACAACAATCACAAAGTAACAGAAACAATCAGCCTTCAAACAGCTAACACATCATTTCACCACATAGTTACCATACACATTCCTTGTGTAAAAGCCCCTCACGCTCAAATTGCAAAGCCTGAAAATCTTACCTATCTAGTACAGCGCCAGGTCTCAAATAACATAAGACGCAGACAATTTAAAACGCAATTACATCCGGGTATAAATTCCCTTCGATATTTGACAGACCTCAAAGACGGATAAGATTTCCCGGAACCGGTATGACGGCTATAAAGGGAACAACGCTTGAGGATAACGACTGTTCCGATTCCGAACTTCGTTTTAAATAAAGCTCGCGGTGGTTTCATGCGATCGTGCGCTTTCGGGTGAACTCGGGAGGTTTCGGCTGTTCAGGGCCGATTTGAATAGACAAATATAACTTAAAACTATAATAGTCAATTATAAGATAAAGTATATTATATGTAGATATAGTTAAACTTCTATTTCTTCGTTTCGATGATTCCTTGCTCTTAATTTAAATTTTCTTCAACCAATATTCAGCCACGTCAATAACCCTCAAATATTAACATAATTGAACACAAACTTAATTGAAGAATAAATACTGCGATTGACAGGTTTTGTCTTAGAAAATATATAAAACCGCAATTATTTATTCTTTAGATAAAAGTTATCTGACTGATGAAACATCAACCATCAAAACCACAAGGACGATCACATTTGATTCAACTTTAAGATTAAGTTTTAAATATTCAAGCATTGTTTGACGCTGGAGTGCCAATCATTCTTAATAATAACTGAAACTTAGACATTAGGTACATATTGAAAATCTGACGATTGGCTTCGAGCTAAATTTTTAATTATAAAAAACGTTAAGTATTTTCTTGTAAAAACGTTCCATTATTTATCTTCTTGAGAAAAGGCACGATACGACGAACTGTAGTCTAGGGTCAAAAGTGCAGTTGCACTCTACCTTGGCTAAGGTTTGAAAAATTTATTTGAATAAAAAAAACTGCTTTAATCTACAGCATAAAACTTTATCGTGGATCTTTAACCTTTGCCTACACAGACATACTGGACACTTTGGTAGATTGTGACTGCAGCTTTGACCCCTTACTGTACATAATACCTGCACATGAACCTTCACTCGTATACTTGCAGCAAACTAGTTAAAATACGGTCGAAAAGAAAAGCTCCCCTTTCAATTCTCAGTGCAAAGAATTTTCAGGTTAATAAGGTGAGGGCGTTTCGAAGTAATGAGGTGTACTTACCTTTGACTAACAAGTAGTAAATATATTCATAACTCGAGAAATTCTTACGAGTTTCTGACTTAATAGGAACCGCATTGCTTAAAATATTACTCTGGAGCGAGAACCTGGCGCTTTTCATATAAATTAAATGAATGTGGATTGTAAAAGTTGTCGGTAATATGGTGAGTAATAATATCAGCCGTCTGGAGTCTTATTTGCCGGCTTTTACATGGCTATAGGCTTGCCTCTGTAATGTATAGATCTTGAGGCTTTAGACACATCCGCTTGAATGTAGTGTGTCATTTAAGAATGTTGTTCTTGCACTACGGAACGAAGACATACCTCACCGGATCAATTCCGAAAGGATGAAATGGCTCCTCAAGTTAAAGGGGCAAATCTACAAGTCTGTAATTAGGCCTGTCGTCATGTATGGATCAGAATGTTCGGCTGTGAAAAAGATGGATGAAAAGAGATTGCATGTACAAATATAAATGTGTATTGTAAGGAGATAGATGGCGCTCGAGAGCTGTCATGAAGTTGACAACTGTGAAGATAGCAACGCGCGGGCCGCTCGCCTAGCTCGCATATTGCACCGAGGTTCGCGCTCTCTTTTCTGGCGGACACCGACGGCTTAGGACCTACCTAACATTGTATTGTACTGCATAAGTTTATTTTTAATTAAATATTTTATTATTACTATCCCTTGTTTTTCTGAGCTCTTACAGTTCAGAATTGGGATTGAACCATTGCAGCCCACGTAAGTGTTTTAAAATAATAACTGAGTGTATCTTGATCAAGTACTGTATTTGACTATTGCTTGAATTTATTTTACAGTTGCATTTCACTTGACTGTGTACCCTATCTATTGCTTCTTGTGATTATTCTATAATAATGGGACACCATAAAAAAAGTAAACGTAAAAATAAGGACGACAGCGACAATGAAAAATCTTTGCGTCGCCGTCTAGTCAAAGATGTTACTACACGTAGATTACTAGAACGCGTAGTATTATTGGAAAATCAAGTCTTGCAAGGCAGAATTAGCGTGACACCCGCATTTGAGGGTAGTTCAGGCGCCGCGTCAAATGGGGCAAATAAGGACGGAGATGCCCAATCTGGTGAGCGTTCCTATACGCCGCCATCACTACCCGTGGTACCCTTCGTGAACCAATTGCCACCAGTACCTAACGAAATTCCGTTAGCACGCGCTAACCTGCCACGCACCGGAAGCGGGTCCCCGCAGGCACACACTGTAGCAAAGGATCCATGCGTTGGAGATACCTGTCGTGAAGTACATTCTGAAACTGCCATGCAATCGACATCGGTGATAGTCCCGTCGTTAGAAGCTACTACTGCAAGTCCATCACATTGCCATCACAATATTTATCCGTCGTGCTCAACTTCCTTAAGATATGTCGGTCGTAGCGATCCAATACCGGAATTCGATCCTCATATTTCTTTGATTACAATGGAACAATGGATTAGAAAAGTTGAGGGTATTTCAAACATGTACGGTTGGGACGAAAAAACTGCTATATTTAATTGTTCTTCTAAACTAAAAGGTTATGCGCGGCGTTGGTATGATCAACTTAACGACGTCAACTTAAATTGGTTGGATTGGAAACAAAGTCTTATGGCAGCTTTTCCGTCAAACCGAAGTAAATTAACTATGATGCGTGATCTTGTAAACGAGGTACGTCGTCCTGAACGAGATTACATTCAATTTTACTACGACAAATTGTCACTGGGTAACGCCTGTGGAATACCAGATTCCCTTATCACTGAGGCCATCATAGGTACGATTGGAAATGACTTAGTAGAAGTAGGGGCTATTTCCGCGGGATGTCGTGACCCAATCAGTTTATTAAATTATTTGTCATCGTTTAGAAGCCCCGCAGGCTTAAATGTTGATCGCAATAAAAAGTACAATAGGCATTATGACGACCAAATAAAGTGTAATATTTGCAAACGACGAGGCCATACTGCAAATAAGTGTAATAATAAATCTCGGAAGCAAGACAGGGCGACTTTGGTGTGTGTATTCTGTAGCAAGCGCGGTCATGATGAAACTAATTGTTACCTAAAAAATAAAAAATGTAGTTACTGTAGCAAAATAGGTCATATAAAAGAAGAATGTCTTAAACTTAAAAATCGTCGTACACTTTCGAACAAAGAAAATGACAAACAATGACATACCGTGCGCGTTATCACTGATGCGTCGGGTAGTTCGAAATATTACATGACCGTAAAAATTAATGATTTCTCTGTGTACGGTTTTATTGATTTTGGAAGCGCTTGCGTCACAATAACAGAATCAGTAGCCAATCGATTAAAATTAGAAGCGAGTCCTTGCGAAAATATTGTCTTGTCCGGTTTTGGTGGCTCAAAAATTAATCCGATTGGTGTGGTAGTTGTTAAAATTAAAGTTGACGAGGCTACCTGTAATTGTAAGGCTTTCATAGTACCTGATTCTGCTCAAGAGATTGGCACTATAATAGGCCAGCCTTTGACAGAGCATTCCACCGTATATGTGGTTAAAACACCGACATCTTTAAAGATATTTAATGCAAATCAATTTCTCGAACTACCCGCCAGTGCATGTAGTGAAGTTGAGCGCGTCAAGTTGGTTTCGGATGACGAAGTAATTTTGCAACCCGGTGTAAATAAAATACTATTATCTTGTTTTGATTTTGTTTCTGGTTCGATTAAATTGCGTGCTAGTGAATATAATACTCCGAGGGCGGAGTGTATTATTCCCGAATGCAACACCGAGGTTGCTGATGGCAAAGTTGTCTTAAACATAATTAATATTAGTAATGAGGTCATAAAACTACCGCGCAACCGATGTGTGGCGCGAGCGACGATAACGGTCACGGACGATAATAATAAATACAAAATAGGGGATTGCCTGGAACCAAAGGTTGTGAATGACCTAGAATCTTTACTGCACGAATATTCTGATTGTTTTTCGGGTAGTGAAAATAAAATTGGAAAATGTTCAGTCCAAATGCACATTGAATTAACTGATTCAAAGCCTATTTATTACCGTCCGTATCGAATGTCTTTAGGAGACCGGGAGAAAGTCCGTGATATTGTATCAGACTTATTAAGTAAAGGAATAGTCGAGGAATCAAATTCCTCATATGCCAGTCCCGTCATATTGGTCCCCAAAAGGTCGGGTGAAGTACGCATGTGCGTGGATTACCGTGCATTAAATAAAATTACTAAAAGGGAAAGGTATCCTTTACCCGTAATACAAGATCAGTTAGACCGGTTATCCAAGCAACGCATTTTCACTTGTCTTGATATTATGTCAGCCTATCATTGCATTCAAATTGCTGATGATAGTAAACAGTATACAGCGTTCATAACACCGGATGGGCACTACCAGTATACGCGTATGAGCTTTGGATTGGTGAATGCACCATCAGTGTTTCAGCGCGCAATGGACAACATTCTCGGTAGTTTACGTTTCCAATGTGCGACAGCATATTTAGACGATATTCTCGTTTACACTGAAAATTATGATGATGCATTGCACCGTCTCAAAGCCGTATTAGAGAAAATACGGGATGCTAATGTGACGCTCAGGTTAGACAAGTGTTCTTTCTTAGTTTCAAGTATAGAGTATTTAGGGCATGAGGTGTGTGATGGCGAAGTCAGGCCGTCCAAGTATAAGCTCACTGCAGTTCATGACTTTGCTGTGCCTGGAAACGTACATCAGGTACGTCAGTTTATGGGTCTGGCAAATTATTTTAGGAAGTATGTGCCCAATTTTGCTAGCCTCGCTCGTCCTATCACTATCCTAACCAAAAAGGACCAACCATGGATATGGGGTGACGAACAGTCTGTTGCATTCCACCGCATTAAATCAATGTTAGTAAAACAACCAGTGTTGGCGTTGTTTAATCCGGATTTTGAAACCCAAATTCATACAGACGCGTCTAAAATAGGGTTAGGTGGAATATTGCTTCAGAAGCAACCGGACGGTGCGTGGAAACCAGTCGCATATGCGAGTCGTCAGACTACGTCTGCCGAACAAAAGTATCACAGTTTCGAACTAGAGACGTTGGCTGTTGTCATGAGCCTGAAAAAGTTTAAGGTATACGTGTCAGGTTTAAAATTTATGCTAGTAACCGATTGTAGCGCGTTACGCTGGACATGGACCAAACGTGATTTGTCTCCCCGTATAGCCCGGTGGTGGCTTGAAGTTCAAGGCTTTGATTTTACTGTTGAGTATCGTGCCGGCAAATCCATGGCTCACGTGGATGCGCTGAGTCGTAATCCTGTGGATTCAGTAATGCGATGTGTTGAAAAGGACCTAATTGAATGTGTGCAGCAGGATGACGACTCGTTGCGTGCCCTCGTGGACCAGTTGAAGGATGAGGTTGCGAAGGGCATAACTAATGGCTTGGCTAAAGATTTCTTGTTTGAGAATGGTGTATTATTTAGAAAAGTTGGAAATGGTCAAAATGTGGTCGTTCCACGAATATCACGTTGGTCTCTCGTTCAAAGTTTCCATGATAATAACGGTCACGTTAATTTTAATAAAACTTACAATGCCATAAAGTCAAAGTACTGGTTTCACGGTATGCGGCGGTTTATCCAAAAGTACACTCGTGGTTGTATATCGTGTCAATATGCTAAAAAACCAACTGGTCGTCGTGTGGGCTTGTTGCATCCAATTGAAAAGGTGGCCGTACCTTTTCACACGGTTCATGTAGACCATCTTGGCCCGTTCTGTAAAAGCCCATCAGGCAAAATGCACATTCTAGCAATAATAGATGCCTTCACGAGGTTTATATGGATCGAAGCTGTTCGAGACGTCAGTTGTAAATATGTGTTGCAGACGTTTGATCAATTAATTAAAACTTTTGGAGTTCCAAGTCGTATAATAAGCGACCGAGGCAAAGCTTTTAGCTGCAAAGACTTTAAAGAATATTGCACTCAAAGGCAAATAAAGCATGTCATGACGGCGGTCGCTAGTCCAAGGGCGAATGGGCAAATAGAACGTTTTAATAGGACTATACTTGACGCCCTTGTAGCATACGTTGGTGATGACCAAAATGACTGGGAGAAATACTTACCTAAGGTACAGTTAGGATTAAATTCTAACATAAATAATAGTACGGGTAAGGCTCCATTGGAACTTCTTTATGGGTTTCGACCTAGACTAGTAGGCGATATAGTTGTGCCCGAAAGATCACCAAATTTAGACGGGTTGAGGGAAGTTGCTGTCACCCGATCAGCTAAATTGTCTCAGCAGGCAAAGGACAAGTATGATCAAAAACGGCGTTATGAAGCTCCTTTTAAGATAGGTGATCTAGTTCTTGCCGAAAGAAAGATCATTCGTAAGGGTTTACGTAGTGGTAAACTTATGCCGCGTTTTGACGGGCCATATAAAATTGTAAAGGTCCTGCCTCATGATCGGTACGTGATTAAGAGTACACGCAACCGTGGCCGACTTTATGAAAATGTTTTGGCCAGGGATAAGTTAAAGCTTTTCCAATGTAATCATTCCGATGAGTCAGATAATTCTAGTTCTGAGTAAAGAATTACGAAAGTAATGATGTTCAGGACGATTTATTTCATTTGATTAGTGCACAATAAAAATAAAAAAAATGTTAAATGGATCCATTTTAGTAATTGTTAATATTAAACAATATTTATGATCGATCTTTGTTTCAATAGCGCTAGCCTTCAGAGGCGTTGGTAAAGGGTTAACATAACCTTACAAACCAAATTCAATAATACATCTAGCCTTAAGAGGTTGTATTCTTGATAATTGGTCGTGTGTCGTCCTTGGGAGGAAGGCGATGCCTTAAGAGGCTATTGTGACACGACATTTATGATGTGGACCCTGAAGGGTAAGCCATCATTATAACCACAATCGATTTTAATTTAGATTGGGTTTTGTAAACATTAAGAAGTTAGTCATACTGACACGGTCGACCGGTTATATTTAAGTCAGTCAGTCTAAGTTGGCATTCAGAAGCCTACGCGCTGACATTCAGACGTCAGTTTAAGTTGACATTAAGACGTCAATCACACTGACATTCAGACGTCAGTTCAAGTTGACATTAAGACGTCAATCACACTGACATTCAGACGTCAGTTCAAGCTGACATTAAGATGTCAATCACACTGACATTAAGACGTCATTTCAAATTGACATTAAGACGTCAATCTTACTGACATTAAGACGTCAGTTCAAGTTGACATTCAGACGTCAATCACACTGACATTAAGACGTCGTTTCAAATTGACATTAAGACGTCAATCACACTGACATTAAGACGTCAGTTCAAGTTGACATTCAGACGTCAATCACACTGACATTAAGACGTCAGTTCAAAATGACATTCAGACATCAATCACACTGACATTCAGAAGTCAGTTCACGCTGACAAGAAGATGCCAATCGCACTGCGCCGTCACCGCATCGTGAGTTCGTGAGCAAGCTGTGCCGTCATCAAAACCAAGAGGCGAGAGCTACGCGGGGCGCGCAGCTGTTTCAGGAAGGCCGACTGTAAGGAGATAGATGGCGCTCGAGAGCTGTCATGAAGTTGACAACTGTGAAGATAGCAACGCGCGGGCCGCTCGCCTAGCTCGCATATTGCACCGAGGTTCGCGCTCTCTTTTCTGGCGGACACCGACGGCTTAGGACCTACCTAACATTGTATTGTACTGCATAAGTTTATTTTTAATTAAATATTTTATTATTACTATCCCTTGTTTTTCTGAGCTCTTACAGTATGTATGGAGAGAGAAGGGACAGCCTTCTTGTATACATGAAACCTCTGCTTACTCTTTTAGAATCATTCGTGATGACACATTAATGTTCTTCTTGATGTGCTAGCATTATTCTGCTCCCGTGTCGGCACAAGCTATACGATTATAGCGTAGTCGTGGTTTAAATGTTACCAATTAGAACAATTGGCTGACTGCCCAGAACGGTGGCGTTGTAACTCGTAGGTAATACGCCGAGGGCAGTTAGTTCAGTTGCAGTCAGGTAGATAGATTTAAGTACTAGTGTATGTTTTGCTTTGTTGAGTTTTTATTCTGTTACTGACTTTTCCCCCCGCGCTTTGCCCCTTGTGGGTTTTCGCTGAAACCATGTATTTTTTCGATGTCGATAAAAAGAAGTATGACATTTATTAATTATGTTTATTAAAACGACTTGGAATATTATTAATAGTGAAACGGGAAGATCTGGTAACCGGAATATTGACTACAGCCTATCTATTAATGACAACATCATAAAATCAGACTCACAAGTCGCAGTGGCTTTTGAAAATTTCTTTTCAGATATTCCCATTTCAACTACTAAATCCCTAAACTCATCACCTTCTGTTGCTGAGTCTATACTAAAAGAAAATGTTAATGTTTGTGATTCGGAATTTCTTTTTGAACATATTACTTGTAGAGACATAATTAAAACCTTTCACACTTTAAATGTTAAAAAGACTGCAGATCTGTGGGGACATTCTGTAGAAGTTGCTAAGTCCATTATTGACATTGTCGCACCTAGTTTAGCTATTATCTTTAATAATTGTATCGACAGTGGGGAGTTTCCTGACCTAATGAAAAATAGTAAAATAATACCTTTGTTTAAATCAGGTAGTACTTCAGACCCTACAAATTATAGACCTATTTCAGTATTACCTACGTTTAGTAAAATATTTGAGAAATTAATTTTAGAGCAATTGCAAAGATTTTTTAATAAACATAAATTATTACATAGCAAACAGTTCGGTTTTACAAGGGGTCGTTCAACTACTGATGCCGGTGTTGAGCTTTTAGGACATATTTATAATGCATGGGAAGATAAGTGCGATGCCTTAGGAATATTTTGTGATTTGTCCAAGGCATTTGATTGTGTTCTTCATGAAACCCTAATCAGGAAACTCCGCCACTACGGGATCCGGAACAGCGCTCTGGCTCTTCTTACTTCATACTTGAGTAATAGGATTCAGAGCGTTGACGTTAATGGAAAAAGATCTCCCGGATCTATAGTAACAATGGGAGTCCCGCAGGGTTCAATTCTTGGCCCTTTCTTGTTTCTTATTTATATTAATGACTTGCCTTACCTCATAAAGGATAACCATGATATAGTGTTGTTTGCGGATGATACTTCACTTTTGTTTAAACTTAAACGTCAGCAGCTGGTTACTGACGATGTAAATAGCGCAATCTCAAAAGTAGTTCACTGGTTCAATGTTAACAATTTACTTTTAAATGGAAAAAAAACCAAATGCATTAAGTTTACCCTACCTCACGTTAGGCAGGTGAAAACTGATGTGATGTTAAAGGGTGAAGAATTGAATCCTGAAAATAGCACAGTATTCTTAGGCCTAACTTTGGATGCTAAGCTTCAGTGGGGCCCACATATAGATAGATTGTCAAAGAAGCTAAGCTCCGCAGCATATGCTGTTAGAAAGATTCGTAATTTAACTGACATAGAGACAGCCCGTTTAGTATACTTTAGCTATTTTCATAGTGTAATGTCGTATGGTATTCTGTTGTGGGGAAATGCCGCCGACATCCAGACTATCTTTGTTTTGCAGAAAAGAGCTGTTCGATCAATTTATAAATTAAGCCCGAGACACTCTCTCAGAGAGAAATTTAAGGAGATTAATGTAATGACTGTGCCTTCTCAGTATATTTATGAAAATCTTTTATATGCCCATAAAAATATAAAATTGTTTAAAAAATACAGTGATATCCATAACATAAATACTAGGAACAAACACAAATTTGTAGTACCTACAACAAGGCTCAAGAAAATAGGTGGCTCGTTTAGATGTCAATGTGTACGCTTTTATAATAAGCTTCCAAGCGACGTACAAGGTTTAAGTGTTAATAAATTCAAATCATTCATTAAACGTAAGTTGTGCCAGAAAGCGTTTTATAACATTAAAGATTACGTTGAGGACAAAAAGGCTTGGGATTGAGCTGCTCCAATTAATTTCGTTTTTTATTTTTTTTTATTTTGCTTCGTGGATTTAGTTTTTAATTATATTTTAATTTTTTTAATTTTTCTTGCAATGACAAGAATATTTACTTTTTAAAGTATTATATTATTTTATTTTAATTATTGTGAATGTGAAGACTATGTGGATTATTCTTTTTTTTTTAATTTTAATTTATCTTAGTTAGTTTTTAATCATGGTCTGGCAGTTTGAGTATTTATGCGGCCTACCCGAATGTCCTTTCTTTGGTATTGTTCGTCAATTCGTTGAGCTCCTTAAATTCTAAGTTGAGCTGCACGGTTATTGACAAATGCGTGCACTGACTGGACAGGTCCACTCAATCTGGCTGGTTCTTTTCTCAAAAGACCATTTCAGACATCAGTCTACATGGTCTTCACATGATCTAACCAAGTTTTTGTCTGGACTTTAAAAGAGACTGTGACCTCTGAGTTTGTTTCGGCCTTTCTTCTCAGAGTAGTCAGACAGGAAACGCCGACCTCATCTAGTTTTAAAAAATATGATCGACATGTGAAAGTGTTTGTACAAACCAACTTACAGAAAATAAATCATTTATCATTATCATTGACACTTAGATGATAGTGCAGTAACTTTTTAATCAGTTTTAAATATGTTGTAATCGGATATGTACTAACAAAGATTACCTCTTACAAACATAAACAAACAAGTTTGTTGCTATTGTGTCTGTGTCGATTTTTTTTTTTATTTGACTGTTTTTACCTGTTCATTCATCATTCTTTACCTGACACCAGTGTTGCCAAGGGGTATAGTGTTACCCAGCTACTTGGTTGAAGAGGTCAGGTGGGCTAGCTTCTAATCGAATTCGGTTAGACTGGAAGTAGATACCTACTGATTCCTGTGTTGTGATTTTTTAAGCAGATGCAGCGTAAAAAATAGACATAAAAATTACAATAGGTAATGTTCAAAAACTCTTACCAAGGTATATAAAAACATTTTATAGCCTGGCTTCAGAGTTGCCAACTGTTGTTGGAGCCAAAATTATTACGCGGTGCACAGGTGGGCACCGCGTAATGCGCATGTAACGCTGTTTTAGTGAGAGCACTAAAACAGCTCACAGCACTCACAGCAGAGGCTGTGAGTACTCTGTGGCAAAGGCCATCATTTAAGCCAGGTCTGTTCTCTAAATTATTTGATGTTTGAAAAACTCACTTACAAGCGATTTTTTTTAATTTTTCATCGCGAACCTGCGTAATAAAACAGGTCGGCGTCGAAAAACAACAAACACTTGTGCAAGTAGTGTTACTAATAAAAAATATATAGAGGCGTTACTTTATCTTAATTCTTTTTTTTGGGTGGGAAATCATCCAATGACTTCTGCCGCTCTGGGTGAGGGCGTGTCAGACTTTTACTGACTAAAACCCACCCATGCTCCTTCAGTTGCTTGTGCCAGGGTCGCGGTTACTTTATATATAGGCGTTCTGGAGTGGCAACCACGAATCAGTAAACGCAGCATTGGAAGGCCACCCTGTAGGTGGACCGATGACTGACCTTAACCGATGGTTAAGGCTGTGGGAATTTGGTAGATGCAAGACGCACAGGACTGATCAATGTGGTGACAGCAGTCCGAAATGATGATGATATATGCGCTACGAATTAAGAACCCTTCCTTTTTACCCGACTGCCGAAGGAGGGTAATGTGTTTATCAGTCTATGTATGTATGTATGTATGTTCCTATGTGGCGTTCTAGAGACCAAACGCGTTGGCCGATTTTGATGATTCTTACGTCAATCGATTCGTCTTAATCCTGCGAGTGTTACTGGCTACATTAAAATTGGAAAAAACAAAAATTGCGGCTATTGGGCGCCATTTTGTGGGGAAAAATTTTTTTTTTTCTTCCAAACCCATCGTGTGGGGTATCAAAATAAAGGATTTTAAGAGGCGATTTCAAAAATATAGAACACAAATATGTTTAAATGTACCTAATTCTAAAAAAAAATAACTAAAAAGTTGTAAATAAAAAAAGTGAATTAAAAAAATCAAAAAACCCGACTGCTTAAAAAGCAAACTATAAAGACGTAAACAAGAAGAAAATCATGCTGTGCAGTCGGAGGATACATCTGGTTTTGGTCGGCCAGCTCGTGAATATGTATCCTCCGACTGAACAGCATGATTTTCTTCTTGTTTACGTCTTTATAGTTTGCTTTTTAAGCAGTCGGGTTTTTTGATTATTTTAATTCACTTTTTTTTTGAAGTTGGTTTGAAAGGGACACTGAACCTCACTCAAAATTCTGCAATCAGGAAAAATCAAATATTTTTGGACCAGGAACCAGCATTTTTTGGGCAGTGACAATGTCATTAACAGTTTTCAACTCCCCTTATATACTTGTTTATCCATACTTATTAATTATTAGCTTGTTTATCACCGTCTAAATTTAACGAAAAAAGCTTATAGGTATTTCACAATAAAATTCGTCAATTAATTAAATTGCAAATAGGTTCATACATCAAATGCTTAGAAGAAAAAGAACGCCATTTATAATGCTTTTGTTTTTTTAAGGTTTTCTTATAGAAATAAATTATATCTACCAACCTAACTATTCGTAAATTGCTAAGAAACGGGTCAAACCCTCGGAACCTACTGTTAAAGCAAATACATCTTGTGGTATCAAATGGTGAGCTTCAGTAAATATATAAGGAAGACGCTTGCGGCCAGGCGAGCGGTCCGGCGGACTAAGCCACGGGATTACCTTCAGCAGACGTCAGACGCAGATGAAATGTAATTTAGAAGTTCTAGTAACATAAGAAACAAAATCTTTATTAGTAGATGATCGTGGTGGCTAAGACATCGCTTCTCGTGTTTGCGGTTGTGGACTCAAATCCAGTTAAAATGAAAGTGCAAATCGATCGAAATGCGTCCATCTGAATGTACTTGCAATTTCGCTCAGTAAAAATCGATTTTCGGTGTGATTTAAATCGAATCGCGTCTAGCCATCTGGGAGGTCACTTACTGTGACCAATAACCTTTTTCTTTTACTGCATTATCCACTTCATAAGTTACGATGTTAGATGATGTATCATGCGTTTAATAGAAATACTCTTGACTATCAGATCTGAAAGCCGTACAAATCGAATCGACCTTGCGACCCGTAGCGCAGAAGTTAATTGCACTGCCACTGCGCCAGTCGTGCGATACTTACATGTACTTGTATTACGTTTATTTTATGTGTGACCGCATTATTAAGTGAGCTGCACCCGGACAGTATAAACTGACAGTTTTTACTGACAGTATTGATTGTCAGTTTTACTGTCGTCTTTTGTCTTCCCTCGTGTCATGACGGTTTTATGTAGTTGAACTATTTCGTATTTTTATTATTATTTTTATAAGGAGATTGAGGATAGTCACTGGTATCAATTTTCTTTCTTCCCAAACGTATATGTAAGTAGATACCTAGCCGTTGCTCGCAGAAAAGATGATCACGATGGCCCAGAACAGCACTGAAAGAGTATTACGTATACTCTTTAAATAATTAGATATTGCCAAAAATGATTGGATTCTTACGAAATGAGTATCTTCACCTAAAGAGTATCTTCATTTAAAGAGATTTTTTCTCTTTCATAGGGTCAAACTATTTGCCTTGCCGAATTCACTTACGCAATTAGGCTGCGACTGGTTAACGTGCCCATGATGATGTAGCCCGTTTTACTTCGAGTGCACTACGCAATGCCTTATTTCTGCCAGAAAAAACAATTTAGTTAGTTTTGAAGGTGCGTATATATAGATTTACATGATTATATATATGTATATGGATTTATATATTTGCATGATTTTTTAACAATCAACTCGCGTGATAGACTATCAAAACACAGCATAAAAATACGTATGTAGACCACATATACAGACAGGTTTCATCATTATCATCATCATATCAGTAGAAAGACGTCCACTGCTGGACATAGGCCTCCCCCAAGCGTCGCCACATTGACCGGTTTACTTATTTCAATTTACACACTGTGTAAATATAAGCACACAAGCACAATGGTCCTCACTACGGACTAAGTGCGGAAACGGAATGTAACCACATTTTTAATTATTATCCGTTTGGCCACATAATCCGGATAATAAGTCACAGCTTAAAAGATTCCAATCCTTGAATGATCCTGAACATAGCGGGCCGGTCTCAGCGGTAACATCTGTGACCCACTTGTGCAAGCCTTTGTCTGGGTCTGACGGCAAGTTTAACTGCCTTTTGTGTTTTATACCGGTATAAAAGTTGACGAGTATTTTACGACTGTGTTGTACATGGGTTTCAGATACAAAGGGTCAATTAAATAACTTTGTATTTATGGCATTTTTAAATTGTTATTTTAAGTTGTTAAGATTAATGGCCAGTTGCTGAATTAGGAATTTGAAATTGAGTATTTGTCAAAGTCTACTTCACCTTAAAAACATGTAAAATTTTGGTGTTTAAGAAGGTTTGACACGTTCTGACATTGCAAATTCACAATTCAGAAACCGGCCACAAGTTAGGTTGTACGCATTCCATGTCGTATTCAAATGACATTATTTCCCGTTTCGTTTTAATTTATTAGTACATACAGTTAATCAGTATTGCTAGTTTTCCATCGAAATCTTTATCACAAACACAAACTCATTAAACACTTTACATAATAATATGAATTTGCCGTTTTATGCAACGGGCCACTTCGAACTGTGATAACTTCAGTATTGCTTAGAATTATAAGTTCAAATAAACGGCATTTTTTTTTTTTTTTAATAATATTAATTTATTTGTATCTTTGAGTTTTGATTTTTCTGGAATCACAGTATTACTAGTTTCATAACGGTGTAATTTTATAGGTAAATACCTAATATAACATTAGTAAGGCATGCCATTTAACACTCAATGAGAGAATGACCTATTGATCCTCGAGTTATCCTCCACAAGTAGAGGTATGTACTCCACCTACCTATGTGTACAGCTTACACGAAATTATTGAACCCGTCGTGGATTTTTGCGGTAAACCCTTCACATTCTGGGCCAGTGAACATCTCTATTGACGATAGAGTGGTTACCAACATCCTTTTGCTCATTGCTGCACATTTTTAACCGACATTAAAAAATAAAGGAGGATTTTCTCAATTTGTTAAAAATATGGCGCAGTTGAGTAAAAATGGTTTTTATAGTGTGTTGTCTGAGTGTGGTTTTTATTGTATTTTTCATAATTCGAATACTTATTAATAACTTATAAGTAACTAGCACTTCGCCCGCGACTTCGTTCCTGTGATCCGTATTTTATCCTACATATGAGTTTTTAGTTTCACTCCTTCAGGGGTGGAATTTCCAAAAAAACTTGGTTTTTACCCGCTTATGGGTGAAATTAACAAAAACCAATAAATACATAAATTCTTTTTACCCGACTGCCGCAGGAGGGTAATGTGTTTATCAGTCTATGTATGTGCGTTTGTTCCTATGTGGCGTTCTAGAGATCAAACGCGTTGGCCGATTTTGATGGTTCTTACGTCAATCGATTCAGGGTTAACCCTGCGAGTGTCACTGGCTACATTAAAATGGGAAAATAGGAAAATGGCGGCTTTTGGGCGGCATATTGTGAGGGCCCAATTTTTTTTTTTCCATCCTTTATCGTGGGGTTATCAAAATATAGGGTTTTAAGAGGTGATTTCAAAAATAAAAAGCACTTATATGTTTAAATGTACCTAATTCTAATAAAAATTTAGTAAATACTTATAACCCCGACTGCTTAAAAAGCGAACTAAAAAGATTGGAAACAAGAAGAAAATCATGCACAGCATGATTTTCTTCTTGTTTACATCTTTCCTCCAAATCCTCCCAAATTTCATCTTTATAAGTCGATATTTCGTGATGAGTGAGTGAGTGATCTTTCGCTTTTAAATATATAATAGATTTAAAATAATAAATGAAAATTTACCATTATCCTTATATCTGAAATTACTAAGACTGAAATAAAAAAAAATACAATAAACAAAAGCATACATATAATGGGTAAGTTGGTTGAAAATTAACACTGGCACTGGTTCGAAAAATATGAACCCTTTGCACGAAAGTGTGACTCGCACTTGGCCTGTTTTTTTCTAGCGAAAAGTAATGACAACACACTATTGACCTGACCTTTGTTACTTTTTGCCGAAAAAATCTGTTTTTTCTTTGGTTGTCTGGCTCAAATTGCCCTGAGCGATAAGACCAGTCATTATTGTACTATGTACAATTTATTGTACATGTCTGTTGTTAAGTATGGCCTTGTTTTTATTTTCGGTTTACTACGAAGTACATATACCTATATTGAATTTTGTATTGTTCTGTAAGAGAATACTGGTCGGGGTACAACGGATGCCATTTTCGCAATCCGCCAGTTGTGAGAGAGATACAGAAGTGCACATAAAAACTTGCACATGGTGTTCATTGACCTCGAAAAGGCATACGACCGGGTTCCTCGTGAGGTTTTGTGGTGGGCCCTTATGAAGAAAGGAGTGCCTGGAAAATATATAGAGTTGATTCGAGCGATGTACAGTCGATGCAGTACCCAAGTTAGGTCTACAGTGGGCAATACAAGCAGCTTCAGTGTGGCAGTCGGCTTGCACCAAGGGTCGGTTCTCAGTCCTTACCTCTTCCTGTTGATAATGGACGCTTTGACGTCGGACATACAGAAAGAGGCACCTTGGTGTGTGCTGTTTGCCGATGACACTGTACTGGTTGCCGAGAGTGGCCTAGAGGTCCAGACCAGATTGGGGGTGTGCTGGCACAGACTGGAAAGTGTTGGCCTGAAATTGAGCAGAAGCTAAACTGAATACTTGTTTTGCGATTTTGGCCTCTCCAGTTCCGTGCCCATAGCTTTCGCTGGAACGCCCATACCAATCTGCTCCGACTTCCGGTACCTTTTTTTTTATTTTAGACCGAGACGTAACGCACCGGATCAACTCAGGATGGATGAAATGGCGACAGGTCACTGGAACAACTTGCGACCCACGGATGCCCCTCAAGTTAAAGGCAAAAATCTACAAGTCCGTGATTAGACCTGTCATGCTGTATGGATCAGAATGTTGGGCTGTGAAAAAGATGGATGAAAGGAGATTGCATGTAGCAGAGATGAGAATGTTGAGATGGATGTGCAGCGTGACGAGATTGGATAAAGTGAGATATGAGTATAATAGAGGCAGTTTGAAAGTGGCGCCAATGGCAGAAAAATTGAAAGGAAACCGTTTGTCCTGGTATGGTCATGTGATGAGGAGAGATGAAACGCATGTTACTAAAAGAGTTATGAATATAAATGAGGATGGATGGAGAGGGAGAGGAAGGCCAAAGAAAAGATGTATGGACTGTGTGAGGAGTGATATGAAATAAAAGGGAGTCAGTAATAACGTGACGGGGGACAGGACGGTATGGAAGAAGCAAACGTGTTGCGCCGACCCCAAGTAACATGGGATAAGGGCAGGAAAATGATGATGATTGTTCTGGGGTAAAATGCGGAAAAGTATTTAAGCTGGCTGCACACTTTCTTTAATACGGAAACCTGAATAATTATGCACATTTCATATCAAGTGTTCTATTCAGCACACAAGTCGTATATTTTCCAAATGACCTGAAAGAACTTGATGTTCGTTCCAAAATTCAATCGCGTAAAAATCAGTACAAAGAACCCTAACGCCAGCGCTAGTCTTACGGCATTCCGTATTAGGAGTTTCGATTTGGAAAACAAACGTGCTCAACCAGCTTTATACTAGATTCGGTCACAAGACGCTGACCTAGGTATCTACATAGATACCTAGCTGACAAGCTAAAAAACAATTTATTTATTCAACGTATAGCAATCAAGACAATTCGATCCAATCAATGTTGAGACCTTTTTCAAATTGGAAAACCATACAGTGTTATTAATGTGCATTAAAAAGCTCTAAACTTATTTGTGAAACAAACCGTAAGAATACTGTTATGAAGAGTAGGGGATATTTTTCATTTGGTTTTTTTTTATATTCATGGGGTTTGAGTGCTTATCGAGTGTTTCGAGATAAACAGGTGAGTTTTTAAGTGGGCGTGGATGGCTAAATCCGAAACTATGAGAAAATAGTGACAAACACTCAAAGGAGTCACGAGGACGATTTTGATGAAAACTAAAACCGCATCATTGGATTTTTTTTAAATCAATATTCCTACCCAGGAATAGAACCCTGTTGCTATCCAACGTGGCAATGCTGCCAGCGTTCTGGTCACGTTTCCCGTTGATATCGATGTGGACGAATTTTTGACGACCAATGAACTTCCTCTTTGTTAAGGTTGCGGGAAGGCGCTGGATTCGAGACGCATGGGATCGGTCAATGTGGCGACGCCTGGGGGAGGCCTATGTCCAGCAGTGGACGTCTTTCGGCTGAAATGATGATGATGATGAATGAACCTCCCAAAAAAAAAACCCTTTTTATACGCTTTCTATATAGTTAGATATAAGCATGTTATGTTTTAATTAACAATTCTATTTTTGTTGCAATAAATTAACAAATAATTTTGTTTTACTGGGACTTACATATAACTGGTGAAATGTGGGTGTACCACAGGGTTGTACTATAGGTCCTCTGCTAACCTTTCGGGAAATAAAGGCGTCATGTTACGTTGTTTTACTGTTTAATTACATATGTCTATTTTACCGGTTTCTGAATTTAGAGAGAACGGGAATGATGACACGGGCAAAAATAAGTATCTTTTCAGAAAAAGTAGGCATAATAAAGAATCACTTCTTATACTGATAATAATCTGCCTGCCTCTTCCCAACTATGCTGAAGTCGGCTTCCATTCTAACCGACGACTGCCTATCTGACCTCCACGACCCAGTAACTGGATAACACAACGCCCCCTGGGTAGACTGGTGTCAGATGTTCTGGTTAAGACTCATCTGACAGATTAGGTATTATATTCAAACTTTAACAATATTTCAGCACAAGTTAATTTATATGTATGTAACGACTTCAAAACAATAAACAAGCTAATATTTCTGAATTTAAATAGAAGCGCTGAGTTTTAACTGTGAAATATGTCAGTAACAATCATTTCGTGAAAATATGTTCAACATAAATTCTCATTTACATTCTGACATCATAAATATATAGTCGAAAATACATAATCTAAATGTAGAGAATAGAATTTAGTAGCTTCGGGCTGCAAACGGTAGAGTCAATTTTTATTACTTGTACATTTTTAATTTACATTTCATTTTTGACGTTCAAATGTGCCGCTTATTGGCCTAATTGAAATAAATATATTTGACTTTGACTTTGACTGCGGGCTGTAAACAAAAATACTTTCGTTAATAAAATATTTTGCAAAGAGAGAAAATACAGAGAAAATTAAATTAACTACTTTTCTTATCGTCTTCAGAAAATGCATGGTTTGTGGGAAAAAGCTAGTCCGGGAGAGACGTAACACGACTCACTATGAAAACTTATTGAAATAAGATGTTATTCCATTCGATGCTAGGGCTTGAAGGCTCACTTCAAGTTCTCTTCACCTAAGTTATAACGGCGAGTTTATAACAGAACGACACTACTGGTCAACTAGAGTGAATGGTCAGTTGGATGGAGTAGCTTCTACAATACCCTATTCATATAATATAAGAAGTCGATTCGCACTAGAATGGCATTTTATTCTAGTTCTTTCAGACCATCCAAAGATTGAGTGGTAGATATTGTTGTCAGTGATAAGACCGCCATTGTGCCCGACATATCAATACATTTTTGTAAAAATGTTTGGTGTACAATAAACTCTATTCCTTCACAAATTCGAGAGATATCAAAAAACTTAAGGACCCTTTCTGTGTCCTACTTCCAATTGTAACATACGTTGACACCGTACAAGTAAAACATTTACTTCGATTCTTGTATATTGTATCGCTTATTCGTGTCTATTACAACGTATTTTAGAAAATATAGAACTAGCTTTTGTCAGCGGCTTCGCCCGCGTGAAGGTCAAAATTTTCCCACGGGAACGTAATACCAGGATCTTTATGTCCTAGTCTAGGCAATGGTCTAGCCGTGTAATCTAAAGTCTCCGCCAGATTAAAAAAAATAAAACTCATTGATCCGACTTGTACCAAAAAGTATAATTACGTAACTTGAAAACATGATTTTTGTTTATGAAGATATTTTGATAATTTTGGTCTCAAATGAAAGCTATAAACGTAGAACCATTTTATCCGTTTAAATCATGTAAGTCGATCCTCGCGTTTATGAGAATTTAACTCATTAAGCCAAGTGAAAGGGTCAAGAACGTCCCTTACCGCGATACATTTGTTTGATCGTGTTAACGCCTGCCTTTACATTTTTTTCGTACCGTTTTGAAATATTGGAATACATTGGGATACAGGTGTTAACGACTTTAATTTTTTTTTATCTGGCGGTGACTTTAAATCCGTTTAGCCGTTGACAGAAATTTATATTTTATAACATTCATATTCATAGTCATTTTCATTATTAGGAAGTATGCTTAATTTTTTTCGCAAAAATTCGCCTTCGTTAAAAATAATACTATGTGATTGTAAAAAATATAACGTAAAAACATACCCATTATGATTGTTAAGATCTAGAATTAAATAAAAAGATTGTGCACTTTCCTCAAGTGTGCCGAGATAGCGAAGGGAACCTGCCATCGTTCGGATGTAGTGTTAACCATATATTACTATAATATTATCATTGTTTAAAATAGTAACCTGTTTAAGCTCATTCTTGAAGGGTAGGCAGAGGTGTAGATACATACATAAATACGAGATAGATAATACTTTGTTTTACTCCAAAATAGTAACTCAAGTCTTGCGAAAGTCACTTTGGCGGTCTGACCGCTGACAGCGATATCTACCAGACAATATTGTGATGGTATTGGGATGGATTGAAATAACCTTAAAGAGGAGGGGGAGGTGTATGTGTATACTCGTAGTAGCTACTTAGTGTATGGTGACTATGGCACACCAAAAAGGTCGCATGAGAGTCGTACCTTGTATTTAATATTGTTGGCTAAATGGACTTAGTGTCATAACATGTAATTGAAATCATATTTAAATAGATTAACGCCTGAGCTCCCAGGGTGCTCAGGCGTGTATAATTATTGATGTGAAATGTAATTCTTATCGGTTTAAATCCAATATCTATCGTAATAACGTATATTATTTAGTGCGAGCCCCCTTATAGCTCTCACAGTACCATATACTACGAGTTGAGAATATTACTGAGACTTTTTTAATGATAAATACATAATTATATAATTCCATATGCCCGACCTTGGATAGAACTTAGATCGCCCTTGCAACCACTAGTCATAACACAACGTTTTGAGATCCCGTATAATATCCGCCATATTGTATTTATGACGGCAGGAAATTCGAAATAAATCTTTTAGACTCTCAATAAAATACCCTGAGGATGTATAAAACGATGCACACGGACCTTTTTACGGGCAATCTGGCGCGTCGTCTGTTTTGTATGTAGAATGGTTTTCATAGAACATAGAAGTATTACTTTACTTTATTTCAGCATCTTCCTGCCCTTATCCCATGTAATTCGGGGTCGGCGCAACACATTTTCTTCTTCCACACCTGTCCTGTCTCCCGTCACGCTATTACTGACTCCCTTTTCTTTCACATCACTCACCATACATCAAAATTTATATTCATAACTCTTTTAGTATAATGCGTTTCATCCCTCCTCATCACATGACCATACCAGAACAAACGGTTTCCTTTCAACTTTTCTGTCACTGGCGCCACTTTAAAATGAGTATTTTAGATATTCATTTTATGCTTTACATTTTATACATTCATTTATACTTTCTTACATTTTTTTTTATTTTTTTTATTAATTAAACAAGTTTTTTTAACAAGCTTTTTAGATTACCGTGCATTGTCATCCATACTAATCGTATGCAATATTCATCTCAATTTATTTTGACACCCACACCGCCCCACACGATGGGGTTGGCAGAAAAACAAAATTAGTCGCCTCCACAGTATGGCACCCAAAATCCGCCATTTTTCAATTTACCGATTTTAATTTAGGTAAGTTTAAGACAGATCGATTAACGTAAGAATCGGCAAAATCGGCCAATGCGTTTGGTCTCTAGAACGCCACATAGGAACAAACATACATACATACATACCCTACTTCGGCAGTCGGCTAATGAGTATGCAAGGATCGTAGCAGGTGCCGTTCTGTAGTTCCTGCCTTCCACACGAGAAAAAGGCGTGACTTTATGTATTATTTCACCTTCTTTACAGCACAAAATACTTCACCGAAGACCTCGTTTCAACGATTCTAAACGCGCGCTAGGAATTTATTTATTCGACATTAAAATGTCTCATTAAATCCCTTGAATATTTTCATGTTCTCGTAAATTGAAATACTCCAGATAGTATTGGATGCCTATAACTTAAGACCGGTGGATTAATTGAAGTCGATATGTTCATCGCATTTTCAGTATTTTCTACTATGTAGAGGTCGACTTCTAGTAAGACAGACTTCGGTTCAGTCTCACCTCATTTGTCGTTCGGTTCTCATTATGGTTTCGAGTATCTACTTATCGTTATGTTATTGATGTTGTGTTGAAATTGAGGACAAATCGAGAGATTAATAATAATTGCCATGATTTTCCTGTTCTTATTTTATCAACCAAACATTGTTAATTAGTCACACAAAAATGTTTCCTTAACCCATGTTAAGGAAACATGTTTGTAAAAGCACGTATGAATCCCATGATACAGGAGAAATTCCTAGTGTTGGGCAACGTTTTTAAAAAGAAAAATAAATCATTTACTTGTTGTATAATGTGTGATCAATCACCTCGAGTTCTTTAGGCTCGGGAACACTTCTTACGTAGGTGTGAGGTCATACAAATAAGAGGTATTATTCTCTTTGTACTCATTGTTAGAGGCTATAAAATGAATGAACCTTACCTTATAAATCTAATGTTACGTACATATTATATTTTCAACTCCTTTTTTTTCCTTTTATAGGTCGACAAGCATTTTTGTTTGGTAACGGGTGGAAACCTTCAAAAGGCACCTGGAATTTTGGAGAAAAGACCAGGGTGTGTGGGATTTTCAGTACGTAGGAGCCCCGTGAGGCGTTGGTCTTTTGAGAGGTCCCATATCTGTGCAACGCCTGTTAAGGCACTTCCTTGGGGAGACTAAAAAAGCGACTCCCCTGAGCCTCGCTGTACACGGAAGGTCAACAGGCCTAGAAACTTCCGTTTAGACTTCTGCTTGATTTGGATGGAATGGAAATTTTGTTCTTCTTACTCCTCCGCTATTATTTTCTGCTTGGTTTCGTTGCGGGATCTAAGACGGTTGAATCGTTTCACTTGGACTCGTCGAGTTTTGATTTTATTCCGGTACTACTTATTAACATTAGGGACCTTCATGATGATGTGAAACGATTTAAATTGCGTCGATAGGCGATATCGGTTGCATATAGCGTACACGTATTTTCTAAGAAAGTGATTTGCCCTTGTGAATCGTGTCGAGCCCTCTGGGCAATCACTTAGTGTGAATATCAAGTCTGTATGTTTAGATACTTGTTAATCAATCACACCTCAACGGGTCAACGGATTTGGATTGTAATGTAATAAAAAATAATGTAATTCGGAATACGGGTTTACCGTGGCTGAATTAGAAAATAGGTAGAAATGTTCCCGTACGCCGTGGCAAGCATGTTGAGCTGTTGGAACCCGCTTGCCAAATGCTTTCTTCATAAAATATGGGTAGTCTTCTGTTCTTCTATGCAGACAAGCCAGCTGCTATTTATCATGAAGACAAACCAAGTCCATGATTGTAAATAATTAGTACAACGTTTTAATATTTATGTGTTTCGTTTCAGAATATTATTTGCATATTTTCCGCATCTTTTTACATAATGTTTTGTAATTTACATTGTACTACTAAGCGTGCGGCAAACAGGTGGGTTCGTGGGTTTACCTCGTGGGTTTGTCTAGATGAAAAGGCGAATAAGATTTTGTTTATATTTATGTAAATGTAGACAGGAACGGTGAAAGAAAACATCGTGAGGAAACCGGCATGTACTAGAACCAAAAATTCGTAGACATGCGACATCCACCAACCCGCATTGGGCCCGCGTAGTGGATTAAGGCCCATGCCCTCTCTCACAGAGAGAAGACCTGTGTCCCAGCAGTGGGAACATTAAAAGGCTGTCATTAACTGGCGTAGGTACACACCACACATACACACACACAACACACACACCCATACACAACACACACATACATTTACAACACACACATACATTTACAACACATGCACACACATATACAAAACACTCACGATTATTGTTTATTACTAACAACCCTTTTTGTGTTTATCTTTACAACTTTGGTTTTTATTTCATTTTGCTAATTATTGCATAAGATTGAACTGTATTTGCTGCCAGGAGAGGGCACTGGCTCCTGTAACACAGGTTTCTCTACTAGCACAGGAGTCAGGGACTTGTAATTATTCTATTATTAGAAAAACTTTGATAGCGCCACAAATCTTACACTGGTAACCACTAATGGCTATATTTTTGGCAAAAAAGGCTATTGCTATGTTTATAAAAGCATGCAATTCAATAGAACCCAAGGACACTTAGATGTTGAACCTACTCCAAATCACTGTCATTAGGAAACGTACTCAGAACACTGGTATGTTTCCAAATGGTAAGGAAACTTTGGCACAATGGCAATGCTGATTCTTTGGCCAAAAGATGAGCCTACGTTTTGTCACGCAAAAAGTTGATCAGTCGGCGAAAATTATCTTTGAATAGGAGAAGCTCATTTGGGCCCCATGACGCAAGCGGTTCGACTTGACACGGCTGAAAACTATAATTGCGAATAAGGTTATAAGGCATAGCGGCGGCTCCGGCACAACTTGCCGTTCTTGGAACATGTTATCTCTGTTTATACCCTAAAATGTATAGTATAAACGAACACTAAGAGAAACCATTACTTAAAACGTACCTACCTTACAAGTTATATTATTATCTACCATAACGAGCCCGCATGAACCAAGACCACATCTTTATCTCACCCCCCTTCCCACATTCCAGGGAAAACTATTCTTATCAGTCGCGCTGCAAGCTCAGGTAGAAAGAGCCTCCGATAGCTCCCTGGCTCTAGGAGGCCAAGGTCACAACCTTGGTGTGGCTTGCTCAATATGTTACCACACTAAAGGCTCACTTCCGAGCAAAGCGTTTTTTGGGGTCTAACGACTATGGGGCTAAAATCAAAATTCAACATAGCGGCTACGAAAATTGCTTACTTTTCATAATAGATGTCACTTTTAACCGACTTTCCAAAAAGGAGTAGGTTCTGTGTTCGACTGTATGTATGTTTTTTTTATATTTAATGGTCTCCGATCATCCGATCATTTTGTAGTGTTTTTATTTGCGTATTGCGGTCATGTGAAGGTACTTGCAATTTCGTTTAGTGTAAATTGCTTATCGGTGTCATCATGAAGATCGCTAAGACCGGTCCGGGTCCGGGAATTTACTGATGTATGGCGTCAGGGCCGCAGAGCCGTTCCGCTCGGAAGTCTACCTTGAGAGTACTTAAGTTCGGGATTTGTTGAAATTAATTAAATATTCTATATATATATACATCAAAGCTCTGATTGGATTTTAATATTTTATGTTTATTCCGTCGTCCTTGGCGTAATTAACTGCTGGCTTTTACGGCCTTATTCCAAGAATTTGGCAGAGGCGTAATAAGGTTTTACGCTTACCTTTTGCCAGTTGTACTTAGGTCCCATGTGAAAGGAGCGTGCCTATTGCTGGGCACGAATACTCTAGGCTGGCTGGAAACACCTAATAGGTTTACAAACAGTTTAATACCTAGCAATAGGACCATTCTTGGTTTATATAATACTTGATATAGAATCTGAACTTTGTCATGTATTATATATAGAGTTTTTAATTATATCGAATTTTAAATCAAAATATACATGTTGTTTTTCATTGGTTCATTGAAGTCTGTGTACTGATGCTGATGTTACTTTGTAAAATATTTACATTTCTCATTTTCTTTCAGGTAAGATCAATGTGGGCCATCGAAGTAACATCATCCGAAACTGAAATTTTCTTCAGCAGGTATAGTGATTTTAAATTGAATAAAAGTAAAACAATTAAAATGTTAATGTAACTTTATTCTATATCGATCAAATATGGAATTATAAAGTGTTTTCTTGAACATCGATTACGTGAACCGTAGATAATTTCAGATGTTTTAAATAAATAACTACAACATCAATTTCGTTCACACCCGTATTTTCCCAATTTCTGAATTAAGAATTTGTAGTTAGAATATCTGTATTTGTATAACTCTAGTTTATTCTAAAAACCTGTCAACCTTTGGCATTAATATACGGTTAACATTCCAAATTCTCAATTCATCAAACTGCCACTGAGCATCAGGTAATAATCTAACTCACGCTCCACACATATTACTATTCTTTTCATTATTTATTCATTAGTATGTTAACTGAATCATAAAGTATTAGGTTTTAAGAATTTTTATATCTCACTAGAACATGATACAACTGTACTGTATCATGGTGAACTCACCTACAAGTGATATGAATCCTACTATTTTACTAATCTTATAAATTTTAATGTTAGTACGTTTATGTTTCAATCACGCAAAAACGGCTGAACGAAAAAATTAAACGAACTATTAAATTTTGTTCATCAATAGTTTATAACCTGGATTAACACATATAATGCTTTTATACCGTATATTTTTATTACTTTCAATTTGCTTTCAAGGCATTCCTAACTTACCTATTACAGTTTCATTGTTACGCCACAATTCAAGGTCACTTCTTGTGTAACTCGTGGAGGTGAGGGTCACGATCACGACACTGGCCTAGATGTAGCCTATTATTTATAATACCTATTACGGTATCAACATATAAACAAAAATAAAACAGAGCAGCTATATCCTAGGCATGTAGCGGCTACGTCGTAGTCATGCAGCGCATGTCGTAGTCATACAGCGGCTACTTCGTAGGCAAGTTGCTAGTATCTCGTAGCGGCTACGTCGTATGCAAGTTGCAGCTATGTCATATTCATAGAATGACTACGTCGTGTGCAAGTTGCAGCCATGTCGTATTCATGAAGTGGCTACGTCGTAGGTAAATTGGTAGTATTTCGTAGCGGCTACGTCGTGTGCAATTTGCAGCAATGTGGTATTCATGAAGTAGCTACGTTGTAAGTAAATTGCTAGTATCTCGTAGTGGCTACGACGTGTGCAAGTTGCAGCTATGTCGTATTCATGAAGTAGCTACGACTTGTGCAAGTTGCAGCTATGTCGTATTCATGAAGTAGCTACGTCGTCAGTAAATTGCTAGTATCTAGTAGCGGCTACGTCGTGTGCAAGTTGCAGCTATGTCGTATTCATGAAGTGGCTACGTCGCACGTAGGGGTATTTGACCCAAAAACGCGGTTAAAAGTCAATTAAACAAAGTAAACAAGTTAACAATCCTACTTTAAGAAGAAGTTAAGATTGGGTGCCTAAATTTGCCTATTTCATTTAAAAAAACAAATGTTTAGGCCATCTTTTTGTACAAATCAAAATTAATTATGCATTTCATATTCCAATATCATAATTTTTTCGGTTGTTGTTGGGTTCTGGTGTCAGAATTAAGACACGAGAATGTTTACTTAATACGGCGAAAATAAGCACAAACGGTAATTTCCAAAAAAGTGGGATTTTCTGGCGAATGCGATAATTAACATACCATCATTTCCCGTTGAACAATACAAGAGTTCCGCCGCAAAATTTCCTACATTAAATCAGAAATTAAGACCAGGTGGCTTACTGCCAACAGGACTGAACACGTTATCATAAAGAAAAATCGTGATTGATTGCAAGGCACGGTGGAAATACCTATCCAATGCTCAGAAAAACCGGGCCGTCTTTCAAAGACGTTCGATGACTTGAGTGACCGCTGCAAAAGGCGCAAAGTCTTCAGAAATTCTAAGGATTGATCTAATGTTGATAGAATTGCAATATTGGAAGTGATTTCCAGTGAGCATAAACTTTATATTGAAAAATATTCAACACTTTGCCACGATACAGCATTACTTTACTATACGTAGAATAATTATACTCCTGGCATCTCAAGACGCCCAAGGTACACAAGGTACTAATTCAAGGTCCCTTTGTTGTCTAACATTCGGAACCTATTCCCTATTACCTATCGGAACCTTGTCGGAAAAAGTAGGTGAGGCGAGAAATAAACACTTTCGCCAAAACTTTTGACAAATATTTTCTCGAGAGCAATGCAACCAAGACGTTCGAAACAGGTTGCTCCTACCGTCAGATCCCTTCATGAGTAGCATAAGGCTGACACTACCGAAAAGATCAAGGCCATTTAGTGCAGTAGCGATGGAAATGTTATTGCCGAGTGAAGTTGAGGCATCAAATGAAGAAGTTGAAATTACTGAAGAAATGGATGAAACAAATAATTCTGTTGATGGAAACGAGTAGGACTCCTCCGCTGAGTTATTATACCCTATAATTAAACAATTATATAAAGTTTTTTAATGTTTTATTAAAAAAAATCCTGAAGAAGTAGCTTAAATAAGTTTCACTCTTTGCCATTTTCCAAACCCCATTAAATAAAAATTAAATTTTATTATGCATATAACTGTTTTGAGCTTATATGTCATTAAAGACCGAAAAATAATTTTGTCCGTATTTTTGAGTCAAATACCCCTATGTGCGTCGTGTGCAAGTTGGTGGTATCTAGTAGCAGCTATGTCGTAGACAAATAGCTTGTATCTTGTAGCAGGAACGTGCGACGTAGGCATGTATCGGCTACATGTAGCTGGTCTCTCGTAGCGGCTACAATCAGAATACTAGCAAGGCATGTTTTTATTTCACGTAGATATAGTAGCAAATATATTACAGTACAATAAGAACTAGTAACACGTAGAGCTCATGTAATAATAGTAATTACGTGCAAAACCTGCTGTATGTCACTCAACAATAAGCCGGCGCGAAGCTCAATGAGATTCCCTAATCATTTGTTATAATAGAAACGCTGTTAGATTACTGTAATTAAGGCAAGAATTTATACATGCTTACATAAACTTGAAAATATAAAAATAGTTTTAGGGACTTCCACATTCACATACCAAATTGTCAAAAAATCATTTCCCTACGTTTTGGCTATTTTTAAGCTAATTCTAATCTGTAAAAACAATAATGTATATGAAGATACACATCTGCTGAGCTTAGTTAGCTAGTTTGACTTGATCCTGTAGAATACTGTCTATTTAGCTTGAACCCATAGTTAACCTCTATTGACCCATCCACGGACCGACCTCGGCAAGCGTTCCTTACCTTGAAATCAACACGTGCCGCTGTCACTACAAAGCCACGAACTCTTAATAATTATAACTGCTCTAAAACAATACGTATTTTATCTAAATCAACCGAACTGATATAAAATTGTAATCAATCAATAAACTCTAACAAAAAAATTAAAGGCCTATTCTATAGATATAATATTTCTATGGCCTATTCCGTCAGTACAGAATAAGAATACAAAAGAAGAAATCTCGAGCGAAAATAATGCGATCGAGTTATGTTCACCACAATCACGAATGTGTCTGTGTTACAAAATATCCCATTAGTTCTACCGTCGAACTGTTCAGTAGAACAAGTGGGAATAGAGAATCCCAATAGTTCTACTATTTTGTTATACCTAAAATCGTAGTACTAGTGGGAAAAAAAAATCCCATTAGTTCTACCGTAGAACTGTTCAGTAGAACTAGTGGGAACAAACGGTGCTAATGATATAATAAGTTGCCTTTTTATGCCAAATAATATTGTGTTGTTACATAATACATTCTTCTTCTTATTTCGTGTTGATTTACTGAATTATAGTCTCAACTATTTAGGCTGGTACAGGTGTGCTGGTGAAGGTGCAGGTGGTTGGACATGAAGGGCAGACAAGGAGGTAGACATAATAATACATTTAGAGACTGGAAGATAACATTATTGCGTGGCAAGGCAAAGGGATTGAGCCCATGAAAGTATAACAAGTATAACAGTGTACCTTCAGAAAGGATACGCAGTACCTACTCACACTTGGCGTGTGTGTATGACTAGATGTATGAACGTAAATGAACAAAAAGAATATGTAAGGATCGTAGCAGATGGCGTTCTGTAATTTCTGCCTACCCTGAGAAATCATGTTAAAGCTTTTCACAAAAAGATTAGTTTTAGATAAAACTACAATAGCTTAAATGTATTTGCCCAGTCATTTCTTAAACTTATTTTAGTATTAGGATCACGAAAGAGAATTTTCAGGTCATGTGTCCTTTTTCAATTCAATTGTATACACTTCATAGGTCACGTTGTTGACCTATATAAGCACTAATGTAATTTATTACTAACATTGTGAGTACCTACGCATGGTCCAACGTATGTCAGTGTGTTGTTCAATAATTATATTCTATAACTTACTAGAACATATCGTTTCCGATGCCGATCGATTTTAATTAGTACTGATCTATACAGAAATGTGTTAAAAAGGTAATTACAAACACGCGTAAGAAGCGTTATTGTCAGCTTCGCCTATTAAATTATTTGTAATTTATTGAAAGTTACTGTATCATACTGCTGAGTGGAATTGATATTAAGTGATATTAACATCTATTATTTTGGTTTTCGGGGGAAAGCTTCACAAGATGCCTGGACTTTGGGTAAAAGATCAGGCATAGTGTGATTTTTATCTCACTATACCACCCCTCTGTGCAATGCCTTTTAGGGCACATACTTGTGAAGACTGCTCAGACTTTTGGCTAAGAGTAAAGTGCTATTAACATCTATTGTTGACCAAAAACCTATCTTGAATAAATAAATATTTTTGTTTTCGAATTGTAAGCTTTGAAAACTACAAAACAAATGGGTAAAACAAAACAGAGTCCCCTGAGTTAAAAACAAGTTTTAAATCTAAAATCCTTTCCACACCCTCAGAAAGAAATACGTCCGATTCTATATCTTTAACTCTCGGATCTTTTATAAAAGATTGATTCGATTCGATCGGGTTTCCTTTGACGGCTCATGTTGGGTGGCACGTGCGGATCGTATTTCTCGCCATCCCCTGAGCTTCATTGAATTGTTGTTTATTTCATTCTGGTCGCGTGTGCTCGCAGGCGCGGGAGTGTCATGCTATTTTTTATAGATGTATTATCTGTTCATGGTTGCGATTGATGTCATAAATTTTGTTTGAATTTAGTTTAAGTTCAAATTTAGAAATCTTGTTTCCTAAATCTTTGTTTGCAATATTTTTAATTATGTGAGTACCTAACTATTCCTAACTATCAATTAATAAATTTACCTGTTATTGATTGTAAAACTTTGTACCAGGTGTATCGTCACCTTTTTTGAAAAGAGTACCTTAGTGTGGCATTTCTTGTCCATTCTCCTCCATATAAAACTACCTTAGCGAACAGCTTCGATCATTGATCGAAGGCGACGGTCTATTTTTAATTAAACATTAAATTTCTGAAACTATAATAATAATATAATAATAATAATATAAGCCTTTATTCAGACACTATTTTATACAATAATTAAAACTTATCTTAACGTCTCTAGCGAGTCGGTGACACCGACAACTCGGTCTGTTTGCCCAACTTTGGCAAAGGCCTCCTCCATTTCTTTCCACTCTGTTCTGTTTAGCGCTTTCTTAGTCCATATTTTCCCTGCTATGATCTTTATTTCGTCTTCCCACCTTCGAAACTGTCCACCTCGTTTTCTTTTCCTATTTCTTGGGTACCAAAATACTAATTGTTTGTTCCACTTTTCTATGCCTCTTATAAAATGGCCAGTCCATTTCCACTTTAGTTTTCTTATTCTGGTTATTACGTCTTCAATTTTCGTGCGTTTTCGGATGGTTTTGTTGCATATTCTATCGGACTTCCTTATATTTAGCATGCTTCTCTCCATTGCAGTCTGACAGGTTTTCAGTTTCCTGATTTGTGCTTTGGTGAGTGCCCAAGTTTGGCAGCCATATGTTAAAACAGGGAGTATGCAGGTGTTATACAACTTTGTTTTGACAGCTATCTTAGTTTCTTTGTTCTTCATTACTTCTTTAAACCCCCAGTAACATTTCCATGCTTTCCCGATTCTTGTATCTATTTCCTTGGACATTATATTGGTTGTAGATATTTGTTGGCCTAGGTAGGTGTACTCTTTAACATACTCAATTGGCCCGCCGTTTATAATGATAGGGTGTTCTGTCGCATTTGTCATGGCTTTAGTTTTAGAGGTGTTCATCGTTAGGCCTACCTTGTGGCTTTCTCTTTCCAGGTCTATCAGCATGCTTTGTAGATGCTCCTTTGTTGTGGCGAATAATATAATGTCGTCTGCGAATCGTAAGTGTGATAGTTGTTCCCCGTTTACGTTTAGTCCATACTGGTCCCATTTTAATTTTCGAAAGATTTCTTCCAATACCGCTGTGAAGAGCTTAGGTGATAGCGGGTCTCCCTGACGTACACCTCTATTTATTTGTATTTCTGTCCCCTCTTTTTCTAGTTTTATTCTAGCTGTACTATTAGTGTAGATATTTTTTAAGATTCTAATGTACTTGTGTTCGATCCCTTGTTTCTTCAGACAATGCCAGATATTTTCATGCTCTATTGAGTCGAATGCCTTGTTGTAATCGATGAAGCAACAGTAAAATGGCACATTAAATTCTTTATTTTTCGCGAAGATTTGTCTCACAGTAAGTATATGATCTAATGTTGAGTAGCCTGCCCTGAAGCCAGCCTGTTCTTTGGGTTGGTTTTCATCAAGAGTTTTAGTTATTCGCCATAGAATTATCTTTGCAAAGATTTTGTAAATGTTGGACATTAGACTAATCGGTCTATAATTGTTAATTTCGTCCCTATCACCCTTTTTGTGGAGTAAGATGATTGTTGATGTGGTCCATTGTGTTGGAATTATTTCAGTGTATAGTATATCGTTGAAAACGTATTTTAGTAGTGGTGCAATGTCGTTTTTGCAGTCTGAAAGCAGTTCGTTGGTGATCTCGTCGGGACCGGGAGCTTTATCCTTTTCCTGCGTTTCTATTGCCTTTTCTATTTCTACAACTAGTATAGGTGATACATTATCGTTATTGTTTAAGTTAGTATTGTTTATTTGGTTCTTGCTGGAATAAAGATTTTTGTAGAAGTTTGTAGCAATTGATAGTATATCAGATCTTTTAGTCTTTGCCTTGCAAGATAGGTCTTTCATATTAGGTATCCAGTTTTTTTTGTTAGATAAAAACTTAAGGGCCTTTTTTATACCTCCAGTCTTGTTAATGTGTTTTTCAAAGGTCTCGAGTCTAATATGTTCCCTATCTTTTCTCATTTGGCTTTTAATTTCTTTGCTTATTTGTGCAATTTGGTCCCGGATAGCTTTTGTTTTATTTGCAATATTAATTAATTAGAGCCTTTTTTCTAGGAGAACGTTTGCTTTTTCTGATATATCACTTTTTTCTTGTGCTTTCCCTATATTGTTGGTTTCCAATCTTGCTGTTAGGATGTCGTGTATTGTGTTGTATTTCTGTTGAGTGTTTAAGTGTTGCAGCGATGACTCCGTCACAGAGTTGAGATTTCCTTTGATGCTGGCTATTCTTGCTTTGTTGTACATTATTGATGTTTTAACTTTGAACGGCCGGCTTAACTTTAGACAGGATAATGTGTTCAGAGTCGCTCTAATCATTCTATGGTTACTGTTGAAATTTAGATTAGCGATGGTGCCACAATCATCAAATGATTTCGGTCTATTCGTTAGAAAGTAATCTATCTCATTTTTGTACCGTCCATCTGGCGATACCTATGTCCATCTTCTAGAAGCTCTTTTTTTGAATAGGCTGTTCATTATTTTCATGTTGTTTTCAAAAGCCATTTCCATCAGTTTTTGTCCGTTCCTTGTTCTTTTCCCACTACTGTAAGGACCCAGTACAACATCTTCTCCATTCCGCGGCTTTCCAACTCGTGCATTAAAATCGCCCATCACAATACAGTTTTTGTGTGCGTGTTCTTTCAAGGCAGTGTTAAGGGATGAGTAAAATATGTCGATTTCTAAAGTACTGGATTGCTCGGTTGGTGAGTATATTTGTACTATAGACCATATTTCTTTGCCTGGGGGAATTTCAATATTCAATATAGCGATTCTATTTATTTATATTTATTTATTTATATATGCTTTATTGTAGGTACACCAAGTTAATACATAGAACAGGAAACTTAAAACTAAAATACATACAATGGGCGGCCTTATCGCATACCGCGATCTCTTCCAGGCAACCTGGAATGGACAGTTATAGCCTGGACATGAAATGGGGTTGACATTGGTGTAACACATAAAATTAAGAATATTTATTTTAAATCATATTATAATAGATACACAAATACATACATATGTTATATAATAAATACATAAATGCATACATACTCCAATATAACGAAAGTCAATAGGCAATTAAAGTAGATGTTGTAACGACAATCACAGTGAAAGGTAGTGTTCTTTTACAAGTCTTTTAAATACAGGCAACGACTGGGCGCGTTTTATTGGGTCGGGCAATGCATTCCACAGACGAGCAGCTTGGACAGTAAAAGATTTATCTAAGAAAGTAGTGGAATGCATTGGCATTTTAAGTCGCAAGTTATCCGATGACCTAAGTGAATCATGTGGGAATCGCAGATAAACTGAAAACGATCCTTGAGATAAAGAGTGGTGGAAGGAGTAAAGAGCACATTATACAGAAGAGAAAGAATATGAGCATTCCGACGAAGGCGAATTGGCAACCACTTGAGCTTCACACGGAAATCGGAAACATGGTCATATTTGCGCAAACCGAATATGAACCGTATACAAAAATTTTGAAGACGCTCAAGTTTATCGAGTTGTTCTTGAGTAAGGTCAAGATAGCTGACATCAGCATAATCAAGGATGGGAAGAAGAAGAGATTGTGCAAGCGCAATCTTGGTGGCAGTCGGAAGAAAATTCCGTAGTCTCCTCAAAGTCGCAGCAGATGCAAATAACTTGCGGCTTACTTCCTGCAGTTGGGCAGTCCAAGAGAAGTTCTTGTCAATGAATATCCCCAAGTTCTTAACTTTTTCACTGAAGGGAATAACTGAATTGTCAAAAAGAACTTGGGGAAGAGACGTCCAGTCGATCCTTGAAACCATTCTCGAACTGCCCACTACTATAACCTGCGTCTTGATAGGATTGACCATAAGCCCGTACCGCTTGCTCCAATCGCAAATGCGAGCCAGATCCAGATTGATGGCAACGATAGCCTCAGACAGATTTCCGAGAGGAGCTCGCGAATAAATTTGAAGATCGTCTGCATAAAGATGGTAGGATGAAATGAGTTCATTGGAGATTGAGTATATAAAAACTGCGAAAAGTAAAGGGGATAAAACGCCACCCTGTGGTACCCCGGCAGAAGTACTACACCAGGAAGATAAGTTCTCCCCGATGCATATACGTTGCCGGCGGCCGAACAGGTAACTTCGAAACCAGTCAACCACCGATGGAGATACATTAAGAGAGCGTAGAATGCCAAGCAAAACATCGAAATCAACAGCATTAAAAGCATTACTGAAATCTAGCAATGCTAATACCGTTAGATTACTGCTTTCCATGGCTGATCTGATATCTTCCGTGATATTGAGTAGAGCAGTGGAGGTGCTGTGACCAGAACGGAAGCCGGACTGGAAGGGGTTGAGGAGATTATTTTTGGATAGGAAAGTGCTAATTTGATTATGAATTAATCGTTCTAGGACCTTGGACAGGAATGGTAAGACGGATATTGGACGGTATTCAGAATAGGATGTAGGATTGGACTTTTTGGGTAAAGGAATAATTTGTGCATCTTTCCATGAGCTTGGGAAGACACCGCTAGACGCAGAAAAGTTAAGGATGTGGCAAATGACAGGAAGGATAACGTCCAGTACCGGTAGTAACATTTTCCGGCTGATACAGTCACATCCTACTGCATTGGAAGTAATCGATAGCAAGCTCTTCTTAACATCACATGCGGAGAATGGACTAAAAACAAATGGAGAATAACTGGGAGTCGTAAGAGATGAAAGATAATTCAATGTACTTAATTTAATTGTCCTATCGAAAGAGGACGAAGCTGTAAAATGATTATTCAATGCATCGATGTCTAAATCTTTAGGGATTGACTCTTGCCGGGTTTTACCGACCCCCAGTGATCTTAGAAAATTCCAAACTTTGGATGTGTCTCCGTTTTGGACAGAGTTATGAATGTGTTGGCGATTAGCATTCCTACACACCTTGTTGCAGAGTTTGCGGATTGAGGCATATTTTTCCCTATTCGCATCAGTAGGCCGACGCTTAAATTTGGACTTTGCCGCAACCTTTTTGTTCATTAAATGTTTGATGTCATCTGTCAGCCACGGCGCCGGCAAATGTTTAACTTTAACTGCTCGTACAGGTGCGTGAACATCATAAAGATCGACCAGTTTAGCAGTAAAGATTTCCACCTGCTCATCGACCGACGTAGAGGCAAACAGAGGAGCCCAATCAATATTGCTGGCATCCTCGCAAAGTCTGTCAGCATTCATACCACCAAAATTGCGTTGCATGAGAATTTTGGCTTTAGCCTTAAGTGGTCGAATTTTATAAGAAAGAAAAATCAGGTCATGATACGAAAAGGCGTCGGCTGAGCATTGGCCATGCTTAGCGACGCGAGCAGGAGAGGACACAAAAATCAAGTCAAGAAGCGAAGGGGTACAGTTTGGAAAATGGTGAGTAGCACTTAGTGGCAAAATGGAAAGATTACTAGAAGCTGCAACATTAGTCAGAGAAGAAGAGCGATGATCTTTTTTCAGGAGACAGGTGTTAAAATCACCCATGATTATACTATGACTGTAAGAAGGGATCAGAATATCTAAGAGTTTTTCAAAAGATGAAAAGAAATTGATGCGTAAGGAGGGACAGTAATATACGCCAAGAAGTAGTTTGGAGTGATGTAGCTCGACTTCAAGAAACAGGTGTTCACCAGCATTTGATGGCGGTGGCTGCGCTGACACACGGACTACAGAAAAAGGAATGTGCGCACGGAGATATATGGCAACACCACCACCACCACCAACCGTCCTGTCATTTCTAATAAGCACGAAGCCAGGAAGAGAATAGCTAGTTGAAGGGAGACAAGGTTTAAGCCATGACTCGGATACAAGAATAGCATGAATGTTTTTACAGTCAAAACTTGCCAGCATATCGTGGAAATGGGCCGGAATACTCTGGGCATTGATATGAATAACGTTAAAATTCTTAGGACCATCAGAAAACTGCGCCTTAAGACTGTCTGCAAGAGAAGGAATGGACACAAAACTGTCATCGTCACTTGTTTGAGATAAAAAACTATTGCTATCGCTGCTCAGATCGAAATCCATAAATATTAAAAATAAAATATATATATAAATATATATATAATATATATATAAAAGGTCCTATCCAATATCAATTTACACCAATATCAGATCCACCTGCCGGTTGCGCTAATAAGTTACAAATAATAATACATTCTACAACACTAGCAGTCCGGGTAGCAAAAAACAAAATTAATAAAAACATGAAACGAGAAATCCCAACATGAGGAACTTAAAAATAAAACATTAAAAATTAAATTTAAAAAGGTTTCTCCCAACTTGCTGTTCCGTTTCAGGCAACGGTGTACTAGTGCATCGCTACCTGGAACGGAACGCACTAATGACAATTGTTATCATGAATGAGAAAGTTGACTGACAGTGACAACTTGCCATTTCATTTGTCAACTTCACCCGTTTTTGTTTGTTGACATAGCTAATTAGATTGTGTGTATTTACTGAGCTAAGACACTAAATTGAGTAACATTAAACAAATATTAAGGGTCAAGAACAGACCAAAGTGTGGCCAAAAACAAAACAAGTGAAGGTGAAACATAATAAGACAACATTACCCGGACACTGCATCAATCACTAACACTACACAAAACATCACTTCTTTAAGGCTCCAGTCCGCTTTAATCTTGCGGCCTTCACAACAGCAGCGGTAGCTGGCACAGCCGCTTTTGGATTGCTCAGTCCGGGCCCACCGGGAATCGATTCCACCGGCGCAATCTTGTCCAACTCTGCTAAGGACTCCACTCGGTGCCGCGTATCGTCAGGACCAAGGACATAGACGCAGCCTGCCTTAGTCCAGCTCTTGGTGACGCCGCATCTTTCCCTCGCAGCCAAGAAAACGTCATGCCGCCCCTTTGTAAGGAACTCAGATAAAGTGACGCCCGAAGCCCTCAATTTCGTTTTTGAGAACCAAATCCTATCCCTGACTGCAAGACTGCACACCTTAAACAAGATAGGCCTGGTTTTGTTTGCCACCGCTCGCCCCATCCTATGACAACGACTGATGTCATCCACAGTGAACTCGCTCAGCTGCAGCCTATTTCGGACCACCTCAGTGATCAACTTGGCGGTATCCTCCTTCTGCTCTTCACCAATTCCATGCAGGAGCAAGATTTTCCTTCTGCCCCGCATCTCCATCTGGTCGACACTTCGATCTAGAAGCCCCACCTGCTGCTGAAGACTGTTGAGAGCCTGTGTTATAAATTTCCGGAACAGACCAAACTCCGCAGCCAGGCCAGAAGCTGTGACAGGTGACTGAGGGGTGGTTCTCAGCAACTCTTCCTCAAAAACAGCCATTCTTGAATGAAACATCTCCTTCAGTTCATTCTATTCATACTTGATAGTGAATCCATGTTAGTGTTATGAAGTGACTGTAGTTTGTATCGTAAAAATGTGCAGAGAAAACGCTACTCCAGCAGGTACAGACTGTTAACTTTTATTATTAGGCATAAAATTAATGTAAATATACTTTTTATTATATTATATTAAAATTAAAAATACAAGCAAATTTTTCTTTGTCTTACTGTTACAACTACCCACGAAGAAAAAAATCTGATATACCTATTATTTCAACAATAAAGTTCTTGAGATTTTTCTTGATTAAGAATCCTACTCCATGCCTTCCTGGAGTTTCGCCTTTATGATACAATATGACTTCACGGTATTCCTCAATAGCTTCACCATTCCTTCTTACTTCGCTCAAGCCGATGATGTCCCACTTAATATCTTCTATAGAGTGTAAAAATTCTTGTAGGCTAAGAGAGCCTGTCCTTAAAGAAAGTGTGTTGTATGTAGCTATGTGTATGTGTTTGGTATTTTGTTGTTTCTTGTTCACAAAAGCTTTCATTTGCGGTAAGCAGGTAATATTTGGAGGGTAGTGGTCGCTTTTCCCCACGGTGACCAGCCGTCTTGGGGTGAATGTTTTAAATGTTTCTTTGTATAAGTTATTTTTGGTAGTTGGGTTGGGTTTCCTGTTGTCGGTGTCTATTGAACGTTTTTTGATGTTGAGGTTAGTGGCCGTGACGCAGTTCTACCCCGTGCCACGTAGTCTAGCATACTTGCGTTAATCTTTTTTGGGGCCGGAGTAGGTAGCTGATTTGGAGATTTGTTTGGAGAGTTGATGCAGTCTCTTTTCCTCTTGTCTCTTTTGTCTTCTTTCGGTTCTTTAATGACTATTTTATCCTTGACAAAATAACAAATTTTGCCCTTTGCCCGTTCCTCCTTTAGTGTGGGCAGAAGCTGTTTCCTCTTCTCCAAGGTTTCTTTGCTGAGGTCCTCCTTGATGTAAATTTCAGAGACTAGTTTCTTTTTGTTCATGAGCACTTCATTTCTTCTCCAGTTTGTAGTAAAAGTTACAAGAATGGGGCGCGGTTTGTTGTCTTTCTTTTCTCCTAGCCGATAAGCGTTATTAATTTCATTTGAGACAATGTGAATATTCATGTCTTTGCCAAGTAGTTTTATAATAGCTTCGATTGGGGACTCGCTGCGTTGTTCCTCTTGAACACCGAAGAAAATTACGTTATTCTTCCTTTTGTTATCTTCCATTGATTTGATTTTGTCATGTAAGATCTTGACTTCACTCTTCAGGCTTTTATTTTCTTCTACAAGAGCAGTTAATTTTTCGTTGATGTTTTCTGAAACATTTTTAGTTACTGCTTCGGTTATCTCCCTTGTTTGCGCTGCCATTTCCTCCTTCATTATTCGCCAAAAATGTTCCATGTCTTTTTCCATTTTTTTGGGTTAACTATTTTAGGGTTGGCAACACTAGTTAGGAGTTGGCAACACTAGTCTTGGGCTAGCAACACTTAGTTTAGATCTGGCGGCACCAGTTCGGCGTTAGCAACACCAACGGTGACGGAATCTGTAGTCTATGGTCACCGTTTTGTTTGTTAGGTTGGTATCTGGAACTGTCACCGTGAAAAATAACGTCCCTTCTAACCTGTCCAGTTCAGTTCATTTCATACGAAGAATCTGTTTTAATTCTTGCACTTCGGTCTTCCTGTTTATATTCACCACGTTATATTCGTCACTACTTTCAACGATGATATTAGTTTTAAGTTGTTTGTGTCGTTATTTACAATTGTTTAGAAATATTTTGGAGCGAGTAACAACAATAGATGTTTACTGGTTGACACCGGAAACACTCACTCACTTTCACTCTGAAACTATAAAGAATCGTTTAATAGTCTTATTGAAATAAATGACTTGACTTTGACTTTGATTCAAAGTTGCAACATAAGATACATATAAATTATGTGTTTTGAGGCTGAAAACACACACCTAAGACAAGGCCAAATTGCGAAAGTAAACCGTGTGGATGGGCAATTTTAGAGCCTTAGAGCCATAGAGTCGTAAAGCGGCACTCGACGTGTTTGTGTGGCCACCACTTCATGCCTAAGCGCCGGTTTCCGTAACTAACTAAATGTCTGACGGTATTTTACAAGGTTTTATTTAGTTTTACCCGTCCCGGTGTCTGTGTGTATGTAATCAAAGCTTGCAAGTTTTTGAGTCATTGGCAAGTGATTGATCAAGCTAAAATTTAGCACAGTTTTTGTTTCTCGGGACGATGTAATTTTTATTATGAGAACAAGTTTAATAAGTAAAACCCGAATACAATAAAATCGCGCTCTGAAAAGTAAGAAAAAAGAAAATATTCTTAGGACCAAACACAGAGTTAGTTGTTAACACGAGGTTAATTTAACCTCGTTTTAACAACTTACTCTGAGTTATTTTTTTCGTGCAAGTGGACCTTAGAGGATAGTCGTGGTCGTATGCCACCTGCGGGTTGTTTATACAACAATACATGAATAAGCGACATTAAATATTTGAGTACAATATAAGGTATATTCTATCCATCATACTCCTTTCAAAAAATGGCAAACACGTTTTTATATATAAAGTTATGGACTGAATTTAAAAGGAAACACTATTTGTGACATAACAATGTGGCATGGCGCCGCGACAGATAAACAAATAAACAATTTATTATAACGTCGTATTAAAAATACATACCCCAATACATCTCAAAACAATTCCCACCCTCTCTCCATAAAATAAAGTCTAATACAGAATGACACGCCATCCAGATAGTATGAAGTATTTTTTTGTATAGGCTTTAACTGGCCGTTTTCTTTGTCATTGTGATGGAAAAACGTATTTAATGTTTTCCTTCCTGTTACGTTCCGCCAGCTCTAAATTGAGCTCAATTTCTAAAACTATAAAGCCCATTTTTGCATGAGTGGAGTGCAGAAATTAATTTTTCAACAAATTGACATAGACGGGGATGGGTCATTTGAAAAATCGCTTTGGCCTTGCAGTATGAAATTATCTGTAGGTAGGCATGTTTATAAAATTGTTCTTCTGTTGTTGGTCCGGTCCCTCTTAGGCCTCAGTTGATGATATTATGAAAGTTTTCTTGTCGGTCGGTTTTCTTTCACTTCACGAAATGTTAATGGTGAATGTGGATTTTATTTACCAAGTGCCAACATTGACCGCGCGGCCTCAAGAAAACTTTCGTGTCGTCTATTAACTTACTGGGGCTACCTCAAACTATGTAATGCAGTATAATTTACGAGTACTAATAAAAACATTTTGATTTTTGTCTAAACAGAGACCACGGAGGCTGTTTATTTTCTCTTTTAATTTAAATTTTAGAAGATAAATAAATAGAGCGTATTTTGCTGTAATAATGCGTTTTCGGGGCTGGTTTGATTTTTATTTTCTTTTAAGTATTACTTTACTAGCCGGGCGCAGAAAGTTTGCCGATGACTACCCCTCCCGCTAACCGCGCGGCGCCCCGATTACGCCTTGTTTGTTCGCCGGACATCAGAGTGACGTCATGACGTCATCAGCAAACTGTCTGTGCCCGGCTTATGCATAAGTGGAACATAATTACTTTATACATACAGTTAAATAAGACCTGTAAATATTGCTGAAAAGAGGAGTATAAATAAATGAATAAATCGTTTTATTTTATCTCTTTAGCAAGCTCTTCACAATTTGGCTGTCGTGACTTTTCCTTTTTAACTGTACCTATTGATAAAGTTGATTGCGTCTTTGTACCGCACCAACAGCACACGGGGCAATTTACTTCTGTACTGTCGAGTGTACTGTGTTGCCCGCGGTTTCACTCGCATTTAAGGAGAACGACTTCACTATCTATACCAATATTATAAGTGTGAAGGTAGCTCCGTCTATCTGTCTATTTATTACCTTTTCACGTCAATTGGGATATTTTTACGCAGGCAAAACCACTGGTAGAAGCTAATCCCGTATAAAACTTGTTTACTTTGAATCTGTGGTCGAATCAACAACAAATGTTATTGGTAGTTTAGAAAACCAATAAAAGAGGCTGCCTCGTTGCTCTAGTGATCGCAAGCGCTATTACTGCTCAGGTCCTAAGTTCGATGCCTGGGTCGAGCAAAGTGTTATTGGGTTTTTCCTGGAATATTTATTATTTATTTATTTATTATATACTTTATTGTATGCCACAAAAACGGTCAGGACAAACATTAAAAAAACAAGTGTACAATGGGCGGTCTTATCACACTAGATAATCTCTTACAGACAACCTTTGGATGGACAAGAGGAGATGAATTTTGGGCTTTCAGTGTACCAAATATCAAAAATAATATTACTTACACATAATAAAATAAAATACATGTATACAATACTACATAATATACTATCACATCACATCACATCATCAGCCTATTAATGTTCCCACTGCTGGGACACAGGCCTCCTCTCTGTGAGAGGGAATGGGCCGTAATCCACCACGCGGGCCCAGTGCGGGTTGGTGGATGTCACATGTCTTCGAATTATTTGGTTCTAGGACATGCCGGTTTCCTCAAGATGTTTTCCTTCACCGTTTTGAGAGCAGTGGTGATGAAATAATTTAAACAAAGTAAAGAGCCTGGGTTCGAACCCACGACCTACAACTTTTAAGTTGCGGCCGATAACTTTGGGCCACCACTGCTCACATAATATACTAATAAATATTAAATATATGACAGTGAAATGAGAAGAATAAGCAGCAGCTGCAGCTGGAAGGGTTTGTGCCCGGTAGATGACAACAAGCTCACCCCTGTTCCATGGCACTTAACAAACGAAACGTGGGTGTTTATTTGTAAATGTCTGCCTAACTCTTCTGGCAATACAGGCGTGATGATTCCTCAACCAACCATGGCAGTTGGAACGTGAACATGTCCAGTTACTGCAGGTCATTTGGCAATGATTCAAGCGAGCGGCAAGAGGTAAATAATGCATGAACCAGTTAATTGGCGTTCAATTGGCGTTGTTGCTGTCACGGTGCACTACCAATTATAACGCATGATGTGTTGTTATGTCGAGTGGGCTTTAATGAACAAACATTAGGAAATTAATCTTTTTAAATAAAATAGTACTGGTGTATTTATTTATTTGATTTTCCTCGCAATGGAAACCATGGAGCACCAACTTATAATAAACTATCTATATGTCCATTGTATATGTATTTTCAATGAAATCATTAATGCCTTATGGTTAGCTTCACATGTCAAACAAGTTGGATTGAATCTCGATAAACAAAACACGGTAGAGAAGAAAACTCCTCGGAGTGATTTTATAATGTATGCAATTTTTTTTAATATTTAGCACAGAATTTCTGGTTCAGAAAGTTATTATGTACTTCACGAGCGGAAACAGGATGTGGACAAAGTGCCATTAGCTGAGTAGTCGGCGAACATTAATCAAAGTGCTCGCCTGTTCAAACAACACCGACTTCCTCAACACAGACCTCAAACTACTCGCGGTCTTCATTACCCTATCTCCCCGTACCAGTTTTACATAACCTAACACCACGCCTGTATTTAAAAGGGTGAAGTAGAAGGTTTCCTTTACCTGTAGGTATATTACTATACAAAACTTACATTTCGTAATTTACGATTAAGTCCCATGTAAAATTGGGAGAGATGCAGATTATGGATTGCTACTGCGAAATTCTAGACGGAAAAACCAAAAACCACTTTACCCGACTCAGACATCAAAACCAGGACCTCATGTTCAACAGTAGTTTGACAACTAGACCAACGGGCAATTAATGACAATGTTCAATGGAAAAATAAAATTGAGCCAATTCTATCGACTTAACTAAGTAGGTACCTATAGTTCTGTCAATCAGATGTTTAGAGAACCAGAATCAAAATACATGCTGACGTAGAAACCAACTATCATTTACAAACATAATGTTAGACACAGAGTATAATGTGTTCAGTTGTTTATCAAAAGATAAGCGTGTGGCCGTAGATTTGAATCCCAGGTTAGAATTCCTTCCCCCCGGCGGGTGCCCGCATTGTGAAGGCGGGGGGGATTAGTAGCCTTGGCTAGGTCAACCACGGTGAAGCGAGGAGGAAGCCGAGGAGAGGCCGCTCGTCAGGGCTTTTGCCGATTAAAGGTCTATCCACACATATCAGGGCCGTGTCCGGGACGTGCACGGGACGTGGGCAGACCGTGCCTCGTCAGGGGCTCAAAAAAATATCGGTGCGTACATTTTATATGAACTCGTTCACACACGTCCGTGCACGTGCCGTGCACGGGCATTATGAATAATTCCGTATTAACAACTTGGTCCATAACATATAACAACAAAACTTTTAACAACTTTTAAAAGAAACATCATCCAATATCAAATAAACCTAACTTTTGATACAAAAAAAGCGCCATTGTTTCACAATATTCCACAGACCTAAATAAGTGCTGTCTGGGAGGTTAGTACAGTCAAACAAAGTGATAAATCACTAGCAGTAACTTGTTACTATTTTTCAATGAACATTTTATTTACACATAACATTAAGCCTGTTATATTTAGGAGGCTGTTATAATTAGAGCAGTAAGCGCCGACTGAATTTACTTAGTAATAAGTAATAATTTGAAAAATTTGAGGTTTGGCTCTCGCACAAATTTAAAAGATATTCCATTAATTGAATAAAATAAACATACTAAGTTGTGCTTCTGTTTTTCTTTTTTCATGTATAGTTGTCAAATTTGTACACTAGTCCTCTGTTGATAGCGTAATTATGAGCATTTTTTGAGGGTTCTAGTGTTTTTATAGTATATTATATCTTTCTTTTTTCAGTTTATGGTTTTTTTTTTTTAATTGGTTCGATATTGGAGGAGGCAATAAGCTAGAGCTAAACCTCGAATTATGACTTTTTACTTAGGATATTCAGTCGGACGTCTGCGACCAGATTTCCTCTCAAGTCCCATGTAATAGGGGACGACTTTATTTCCATCAACAGGGAACATATACAGAGCTTTATTATTTTATGAACCAAGTCTTCCGTAGGATCAAATCTCCCCAGTCTCCCCTACCCCTTTGGCAAGACTGGTAACATGCAGTTTTCCTGTCGCGCTTTTTCTAAGTTGTGGACTGAGGCAAGGTATGTAATGTATAACTATTTCGTTGAGTGTACATGTACAGATCTTGACACTCGAGCGAAACGGAACACGCTGCAAACATGCGGCTTCACTAAAGTGCGGGTAGTCGGGAAGCTGAGATGTACTGTAGAGGAAGGAAAGCGATCTTTTTGAGAAAGCAAATATTTGGAAATCATATCGGATCATCAAATATATTGGCAATTGGTACTGTTAGTTTGCGGAGTTATACTAAACTAACATACCTTTTAGCTCGTAATGTGCGATTAGTTTCTTGTAAAATTCTGGTATTAAGTAACATAGTTGAGAAAAGGTCAGTCAGTGTACCTTGGTGAAGCGCACAGTTGGAATATAAACTCAGCAAGGAGTAAGACACATCTGACCCTAGGCTTTAAACAACCTAAAGCTTTTAGATATGTTGAGAAACTCGCGAAGTATTATGAAAAAAAACCTTTTTATCAAAAAAATATATTAACGAAATTTGATGCTGCCTCAAAATTATGGACTAAAAGTTTTTTTATATATTTGCTTTTCAGTTTTACTTAATTTCAATTCAACAAAATAGGTTCACAATTGAAATTTTAGTGGAAAGTTATCAATAAATCCTTTTTTTCTACCTTTACAGGTGGATATTATTTTTTAAATTTAAAGGGAACCAACATTGAGGTTCATTCCAATAAAAAAAGTTTTTTTTAAATCGGACCACTCTATAAAAAGTTATTTGTAAAAATATACATATCGAATTGATAGATCTTTCTTTTTTTTGTCTTTAAAAATATGTAATGAAGTCTACTAAAAATTTACATAGATAACAACCTATATTACACAATATAATGACCGCAAAAAACATCTTGTAAAAACACAAAAATATTACCAATTCTGCAACATATAGCATACACAACATTGCCAAGAGATGTCAAACAAACCGTGTTACAAAAACTGAGAGCCCTAACAAGGCGCGGTATTCATAATTCAGTATCACCGGTAGCAGCTGCGGCTCGGGGAAACAAAATCGAGTAAAACAGCGCGACATCACAGTCATAACAGAGGCGTAGCTACCGTCGGGGACCTAGATCTACAGGGGCTCCGGCGTGTAGAATAAAATATTCGTAAAATGTTAACCAAAATCTCAAATTCTATTAGATAATAGATCCGTTTTTTGAATAGATTTGTTTGTTATGATGACTGCCTATTAGATTGAGGATGCTCCAAATTTATAACTCATTTTGATCGCTGAGAATGTTTTTCTTAGTAAAATTGCAATAAAACTTAAACTATCCCAGTCAGAAATCTCTCTTTTTATAAGCTCATTTTGCTCGTTTCTCATGAAAATTTTACCGTCGTCAGGTATTCAAGCTCCTATTTTATTTACTTTGTAAGGCAAATCATCTTACCATTGGTCTGTGCTATAGTTAGGAAAAAGGGCCCCAACAAATTTTTAAACCGGGCCTCTATATGCCTAGCTACGCCACTGGTACGTTACGAGGAACATGCAAAGTCGAAGCTTCAAGGATGGCGGTTTGAAACTTTAAGACATGCATGGCATATTAATTCTAGAAATGCCATATTATTTGTAAAGTTATAAGTTTGTTGGTTTGTGTGTTACTGAATCATATGGAAAAGTACCGATGAGGAAATGGTTTACCTACTGTTTGTGTACATTTAGCTTATGCCAGAGGTTTTTACCGCGTAAATGTCGAAAATGATCTCAATGGAGCTTACTGCCGTGATAAAAAAATATTTTTGTTCCTCTTTGGGTGAAGGCCTCCTTTAACTTCTTCCGTGTGGTTCTATCTTTACCAATAGCCTACCAATATTGCCCCGCTATTTCTACTATGTTATGAACCCACTTTCTTTTTGGCCTGCCAACCCATCTTTTTCCTGTTCGTTCAATCGCTTAGTTCTGAATGTCCACCTGCTGTTCGTTTAGCGTCTTATGACCGGCCTACATATAATTCTTTATACCATTTTATAAAATGCCTTAATTTTTTAGCAGAACCAACACGTTAAAGAGTTGTAGAATAATATGGTTTTCAATACAGTTGTTAAACATGGCGTACTTTCAGAGGCTATAATTATGATTCGAAAATTAAATCTTACGCATAGGCATCTTTCTGTTACGCGGTCGTGACTTTTGTTTACGAGCTCGATCATTAGTTTTGCAGTTTAGTTTTAAATTTATAAGTCAATTTAAAAAGTTTAGTAGCATAGAGTTTTCATACATAGAATAAAATAGGATAGATTTTATACGAGGAAAAATGAATGATTCCGTACGTTTTAGCATTGAACTCTCAAAAGTCTTTTTAATGGTTGTTTAATATATTTAATTACCAGTTTTAATTTAATTATTTTCACATCAATATTTGTCTAAAATCGAATAGGCTGTATAGACTGTTTTCGTTGTAAAAAATGTCCAGTTGCAAAAACGCGCCTTTAGTTATAAGTCAATTTAAAAAAGTTTAGTAGCAAGGAGTTTTCAGACATAGAATAAAATGGAATAGATTTTATACGAGGAAAAATGAATGATTCCGTACGTTTTAGCATTTAATTCTCAAAAGTCTTTTAAATGGTTGTTTAATATATTTAATTACCAGTTTCAATTTAAATATTTTCACATCAACATTTGTCAAAAATCGAATAGGCTGTGTAGGCTGTTTTCGTTGTAAAAAAAATAAGTCCAGTTGCAAAAACGTGCGAAAATTTTATTTTTTGTGAATTAAAAAATCTAATTCTTTGATTTGTTTTTACTATTTCCCACAACTGTATTGAAAAATATTGTGTGATACACGGGCGTGTAGGTTATTGCAAACTCGTGTCATTAAAAACCCTCACCTTCGGCTCGGGCTTGTTAATGACAGCTCGTTTGCAATAACCTACTTTCCACCCTTGTATCACAATGTACTATTTTAGTATATCACTGAAGTTGTAAAAAAATATGTTCAAGATGAATAAGTAGATACTTATGTAGTCAAGAATATTCGAATCATATGTCACATATTCGTTCACAAATCCTTTTCGATTTCGATTCGAATGGAATTGATTTTATATTGGATTTGTTACAGCCTTTTAAGGCGATGATAGCTCAGTGGTAGTGACGTCGGATACCGAGACGAAGGTCGCGGGTTCGAATCCTACAATGAGCTTGAGCTTTCGGTGAAGGAAAACATCGTGAGGAAACCATAGCACGGTGGTAGGGTACTTTGTAGTACCCGCCTGGCTGGCAACCACCCTCAAGTTGAAAATCTGTCGCCAAGCACCTTCCGGTGTGTTCCGACAGCAGCACTTGAGAGCCAGTTCCCTTCTAGGCTTTGTGTGCTTACCATCATCGGCCACATCATCACTGACCACGGTGAGATTATGGTCAAACACAGGCCTATACATAGTAAAAAAAAAAAAAAAAAAAAAAAAGCCTTACATAACTATTAGGGCAAAAGTCAAATCGCACAGAATTTGTCGATTTCAGATTGAGTTGAGGCCTAATATTTTGCTGAAGTAGATGTAAGTAGACATTTTTTATCTAGAGGCTCTAGAAAAAGTTACTGTCAATATTCATGGGAATGACTATTTGACATTTCGATAGTGCATGTTACTCCCACACGTTTTGTTCTTTTTGACCGACGAAACAAACGGAGCGGGTTCTCAAGTCGATCCGCATATTATTTTTTATACATGACTACGCATAACTTTTTCTTGACAATTATTTTGAATGTCGCTGATAAAATATTGTCTGCAGCTTCAGGTGGTAATAATATGTTGCATCACATGATATCACTTAATATAATTAAGACTGGTTGAAGAAAAAAAGGAGTACTTAACAAAAAATAAAACCTTTAAAAAAACCCACCTAGTCCTGGAATAGGAGACGCCACGAGTGCCCTATTAGATCTTTGTAGAACAAAACTAATTTGAACCTATCCAAACTAAATTATAAAAAAACCCGAAACTAAGTTTGAATCTTCGTCTATTTTCAAAACTAACTATGAAACAGTTTTGATATAAGAGAGTTTATTTTTTATTCAAACCGAAAAAAAAAAAATTGTCCTGACAAACGTTAACGGATGTTTTAATTTGAATATTGTAGGTAGTTTTAAACATAAGCACGTTGGCAGTTAATAACTCACTAATACTGTTAATTCATTATGTTAATTGAGGCACGATGGCAACCCTACACGACACCTTCAGCAGGCTAGGGTTTTCAATTAGTTGCCAAGTTTATCAAGCGTTTCTTTTTTGTTCATCATCATGTTAAATTCAGCCAGCGTCATAGGCCCAATCAAAGTGTCGCTTTTTGTTATATTAATTTAAATTGCTCATCTTTTAATAGAAATTACGTAACTTATATTCGGTTCTTACACATAAATATGGCGTTTTTTGAAACGGGTCACTTTGAAATGTGATAACTATCTATGGTTTGACTTGGAATTTTAAGTTCTAATAAACTTTATGTTAAGGGAATCTTATTTGAAATATATCTTTCTGAATAAACGTTAGAAATATAACGAATTTAACGAATTTTATTTGTAAAACTAAAATAATATCAGGTCGCTCACAATGGGCCTTATCAGAAAGCTTAAAGTCACCCAAAGGGCAATGGAGAGGGCTATGCTCGGAATTTCCTTGCGTGATCACGTCAGAAATGATGATATCCGCAGGAGAACCAAAGTTACCGACATAGCCCGAAGAATTGCCAAACTTAAGTGGCAGTGGGCAGGGCACATTGCTCGCAGAACGGATGGCCGTTGGGGCCGAAAAGTTCTGGAATGGCGACCGCGAACCGGAAGACGATATGTTGGAAGGCCTCCCACTAGGTGGACCGATGACCTGGTTAAGGTTGCGGGAAGGCGCTGGATGCGAGACGCACGGGATCGGTCAATGTGGCGACGCCTGGGGGAGGCCTATGTCCAGCAGTGGACGTCTTTCGGCTGAAATGATGATGATGATGATGATCAGGTACGCATAGATAAACACAATTAATGACTTGAAAGACGCTTAGGAAAATGGTTCAAAGAAAACTTTATCGCAATAGTTTTATTCAATTGTTGCAGATTTTATGTTTAAAAATAATATTTCAGCCACAGAATCTGCCTCAGATATTTCGAGACATGTTCAACGTGCATGAATTTCAAAAAGGGAACTGGAGAATTTTCTATCTCGATATTGTGTGGCATCCCTATTAAAACCGCATCCGCATTTTGCTGCAGCGGGCCTCAGCAAATGCACTCAGATATGTAAGCCGTCGTAAGTGGCTTTCTTCGATATCCTACAGCGCTGCAAAGCGCTTTATGTGGATTTAATATAAACCACGTTGTTCTTACACGCTGGCGTTCGGGTCTTGGGTAGCAAGAATTGTAAAGATAAGAGTATTAACGGTGAACAGTTTGTAAGAAGTTTGATTTCGAAATCTTTGATGTTCTATTTTGATATATCTTTGATGTTATGTTCCTTTTATGTTGAACTTATCTAGTGAAGGCTTTGATTTAAGTTTCTTGAAGCCGCTGGCTATGAAGGTTGATATAGTGATTTTATAACCAATATAATTAAAATAAGAAAAACTTAATTCAAAAAATCAAAAACCTGACTAATTAAGAAGCGAACTAAAAAGACGTTAACAAGAAGAAAATTATGCAGTGCCGTCGGAGGATACATATTCGCGAGCTGGCTGACCACAACCAGATTCTTCTTGTTTACGTCTTTTTAGTTTGCTTCTTAAGCAGTCGGGTTTTGTGATTTTTTGGATTAACCTATTTATTTATAACTTTTTAGTTAACATTTTTATTCGAATTAGGTACATTCAAACATATAAGTATTATATATTTTTGAAATCAACTTTTAAAACCCCTTCAATGGAAAGAAAAAAAAATTAGGAATCCACAATATGGCGCCCAAAATTTTAATATAGCAATGACACTCGAAAGGTTAAGACGAATCGATTGACGTAATAATCATTAAAATCGGCCAACGCGTTTGGTTTATAGAACGCCTTATAGGAACAAACATACATAAATAGACTGATAAACACATAATCCTCCTTCGACAGTCAGGTAAAAATACATACACACGAACATAAACTCATGCCTTTTTCTATGGGGGAAGGCAGAAACTACAGAACGCCATCTGCTACGAACCTTACATACTCCTTTTGCATCATTTACGTTCATTCATCTAGACATACACGCACGCCGGTTGGTTATGAGTACTGTGCACCTAGCCTTTCTGAAGATCATCTGCAAAAAGATCCTTGAATGAAAAAGAAAATACAAAGCGATAAAAAGCAAGGTCAAACGTGCTAGCGGTCGAGCATTGAGACACATCTGTGAGAGAGGCTCGTGAGTCGTGAGCCGATCTTAATTAGGGATGTTGAAAGTTGGGAACGTGCTGATTGGAGACGTGGTCAGAACTTTTCCAAAGTTCTATACATTATAACAATGCTACGTGTACTTTTAATCTATATAAGAATAGTACTATGTATATATATATTTTTATTGTAGCTGTACACCGCAGACAACCCCCTTTTCATTTTAAGTTCTTTCAGTCCACCCAAAGGTTGTCTGGTAGATATCGCTGTCAGCGATAAGACCGCCATTGTAACCATAGCATTATTTATTTTGTAAAAGATATGTGTAACTATTTTTCTCTACAATGAATTAAGTTCTATTTTATTATATAGTGAGAATTTACTTAACTTGTGAAATTAAATTAAACTGCTTCATTTGATTTTAGCAATACCAATTTAGAATCCTTACAATAAAAATGGATCATTTTAGTATAACTATGAACATTAATAATTTTAAGTACCATTAATATCAAATAAAGTTTATGTGTAACCGTTGCCCTGCTCTTAAGCAAGCAAGATTATTAATTGATCTGTGTACCTACGTTCTTAGTTTTATATGTATTTAGTAAAATGTAAATCTGCCTCGAACGAACTATTCAGGTGGTATGGAATTTTCATTTTAATATTTCCGTATAGCCACTAAATCGTCACTGCAAAAAAGTCTCGACGACATAGCGGCATCGGCAATATAGCCGAAAAACCGTTTGTAAATCGTGTCGCGTGCGGTACGGTGTCGTGCAATGAACAAACACAAATAAATAAATTCTAATTCTAATTCTAACGGTGCATACAAATATATGGAGCTCTGAATCATGACCACATTTTGTCGTGTCGTCTGACGCGTCGTGAACAAACGGCCTAATACTCAATATGAGGCACGTTTTTTCGCGGTTTCTTTGGATAGTTGTTTTATCCGAATGTCGAAGTACCTTCATTATATTTTATATTAGGCAGTTACAAGCAAATTGCCACTAAAATATCATGACAACTATTAAAGATAATTTGTCAATTGAATCGTTTAGCTTTACCTATCCAATTCAACGAATTATCTTTAGTTTATTTTTACTTCGTTTTCAAGAAAAAGGAAATAGGTACTTAATATTCATTTAAGATCCTGTTTTTTCCGTAATGAAGTGTTTAACGAATATATAGTAAAAAAAAATTAATTAACAAAATCAAAAAAACCCGACTGCTTAAAAAGCGAACTAAAAAGAGGTAAACAAGAAAAAAATCATGCAATGCAGTCGGAGGATATATCTGGTTTTGGTCAGCCAGCTCGCGAATATGTATCCCCCGACTGCACAGCATGTTTTTTTTCTTGTTTACGTCTTTTTAGTTCGATTTTTAAGCAGTCGGGATTTTTGGAATTTTTATTTTTTTCGTTTATAACTTTTTAGTTAACATTTTTGCAGTTAGGTACATTTAAACATATAAGTGTTGCATGTTTTTGAAATCACCTCTTAAAACCCTTTATTTCTATTTTACACGACGGAATTGGAAGGAAAAGCCGCCATTTTTCTATTTTCTAATTTCTAATTTTAATGTCAGCCAGTGACACTCGCATGGTTAAGACGAATTGATTGACGTACGAATCATCAAAATCGGCAGACGCGTTTGGTCTCTGGAACGCCACATAGGAACAAACATACATACATAAATACCTACATACATACATACATAGACTGACAAACACATTACCCTCTTTCGGCGGTCGGGTAAAAAGGACAGCTGATATGATGTGATCCATGATACTGTCGCCCGAATGGGACCCGGTTTGTGGTCAGGCGTTATTGGCGTCCAAGTGGGACTGGGAGTTGCAAGCGGGAAATATTGGCGCCCAAATGGGACTCAGAGTTTAGGGTGGGAAATATTGGCGCCCAAGTGGGACACGGAGTTGAGTTTGGGCCTTATTGGCGCCCAAGTGGGCCTTGAACTTGACAGTGGATTTAATTGGCGCCCAAATGGGCTTCAGAGTTGAGGGTGGGTGTCATTGACACCCAAGTGGGACTCTGCGTTGAGGGCGGGTATTATTGTCGCCCAAGTTTAAGGTTAAGAACGGGAGTTATTAGCGCACAGATGAGTATTGGAGTAGCCAAAGGCGCCCAAGTTCGACTTATATGCGATATATGGTGGACATCCCACTCACACGCACAAAACCTTTTGGGAACACTTTTATTATGCGTACAGCTAAGGAAAGCTTACCATTGTAAAAGCCAAACATGAACTCCACATACTCAATTAAAATCTGACTTCAATAGTTTAGGAGAAATTGAAATTTTAAAAGTGTGGTGCTAAGTTTTGAAGGCCAGTGTAGTTAATAACACAGTGGATTCTCATCCTCATAACTTGTTTGTCACGGGTAACAACCAAACGATTTATTTAAATCCCAGCGTAGATATAAAGCGCTTTAAGCTGAATGGATGTTTGTGGCCATGTCACAGTATGTTCAAGCGTCATGCCAAGCTGTCTAGATTCCTAAGCTTTATAATAACAGGGAGTTATTCTATTGTTAACCTTAGTTTTCGGCCAATTTATCTTTTGCATCGTCTAGTTTTTTTACAAGATTTTATTGTAATGTGTGAGACAAATCTTGCAAACGTATTTGAAAATAGTAGGCAACTGGGTTTGTGAGTTTATATGTTTGTAAACGCACCCACGATACGGGAGAAATTCCTAGTGTGGGACAAAGTTCTTAAAAAAAACTTGCCTTCAACCAATTGACCTGAAATGTTGACGTAAAATGTTGTGTGAAGGTTTGTAATGTAGCAGACTAATGCCGGGTTTCTCATTGCTAAATTATCGCAGAATTAACGTGACAAATTGTCAAGAACGCGTTATCTGCTGTAATTGGTTGAACGAATTTTCAACAGCCAATCACAGCAGATTACCGGCATTTATTCGTAGATTACGTTAACAGCCCGATAATTGAGTGTTGAGAAACCGGGGGAAAGATTTGTTACATAGGCAGGCAGAAATTACTTAATGCCACCTGCTACGACCCATTCGTATACTCCTTTTGCTTGATTTTGTTCATACATCTAGTCATACACACACAACTGAAAATGAGACCAAAACATAATCAGGATATAAATACGAAATTTAAATTTAATCAAATACAAATAATTTTTCTTGCTTTTGAACGGCCTTCAAAACCTTATTTTACACAAAGTTATACAATTTGAGTTATTCTAAACCCTCCTTTGCATAAAGATGTCCATGATAAGTTCAAAGTGGCCGGAAAAATGAGGGCCAGACAGATAACCCGCTAGATTAATTCTGCCTTTAATATCATTGTGAAAAGAGCCTTTTGAAACTAAATAGTCCTTATATCAAATTACCTTAGATCAATTTTTTTTATGGCTTTTCATGTAAATAAGAGCCAGCACATTTTATTTTTGCACAGAGAAGAGGTAGCTCGTGCATTTTTCACCATGCTTACTCATTGTGTGTGACGATTCCAGATGATTAAATCTAGATATAGTAGGGCCTCTTTAATCCGGAGCACCACCTATTACTGAAGAAGTCTATAATACTCAAGAATTATGAAACTTCTGCTTTTTTAACATCATGTCAGACACGCAGATTTTTTACATGTAATCATAGAAGTCAGTCGAGGAGAAACCTATTAGCGAGTGCCTTCGTACTATTAAATAATCGTGAAATTACACCACCTTACGTTTACCAGATCGCGATCTACACTCAGGAACACGTCTACTGCAACGGTCACCGATGCTACAGTTAATATGGCCGGGCTATTGCCACTAGCTTGATTATTCTGTGAGCTGTGTCAACAACTTTGGTTCTTCACCCATAAGTAAGATCAAATAGTTTTTCGAGTCCACACGTTATTTTGACGCAAAGGAAAGATTTTCTTTATTCAAGACTAGCTTCTGCCAGCGGCTTCGCCCGCATGAATGTTGAAAACTACCCCATGGGAACATATTAACGGGATAAAATGTGTGATCCTATGTGCTATTCCAGACTAAAATATATCTCTGTGAAAAATTTCATCCAGATCTGTCCAGCCGTCTGAGCGTGAAGAAGTAACAAACACACACACTCACAAACTTTCGCCTTTATAATATTAGTGTGATTAGATATTAACCCATAATATCGCCAATGATTTCCCCGAACAAGTTCTATAGAGCATTGGTGCATAAGTTTAAAAAAATATCTAAATGTTTTTATTGTAACTGGTACATTATACAGCATTACATAGTTGGAGTTAGCCACAGTAAGTTACAAATTATACTTGTGTTGGGGTTATCTCGCTAATTCGCATAGTGTCTATTTTATATAATAAAGTTAAAGTCAAATGAATTGAATACCTGAGCTAAAACCTCTATGTATGGCATAGAGGCAATACAGTTCTCGATTGCGTAGACGGTATGCAATCGAACGCCTCACAGAAACGGTCCCAATGAACTCGCAACATAGTGCGTGTTTGTGAATAAATCGATTTAGCGAGAGCGGTGCTGTTTCATCGATGCAAACGAATTTATCGACGGAAGGGTGTTACGACTTTATTTAATCGATCCTTTAATGTCATCTGTGGCGTATTCTTGCCTATCTATGCAAATGTTCTTGTGCAACATGATTGCTTGTGACTATAACGAACAGGAACTTGATACTTGCAGATTTTTTTTAGGGAAAACATTCAACTTTTACTTTTTAATGTTACTGTACCTGAAGGGTCCAAACGGAGCCTTATTGCTGTCACTCACGTGTCCGTCTGTCTGTCGTCTGCCACATAGGTTTTACAGCCAAATGGTTGGCGATACAGTCTTCAAATTTTCACAGTATAAGCATCTTGTTGACCTAAAGCTAAAAAAAGTTTAAAAAATACTTCAAAGGTTTTTAAGTGGGGCTGCCATACAGCAATAGGGGGTATCGTTGTTTAGAACTCGTTGAGTAGATAAATGCTATGTTTTAAAAATATTGTAAAACAAATGGGATGAGTTTTTACAAAATTTTATTTCGAAGGATTTTCTAACTTTCTATTGACCTTCAAATTTGGTGATACTATTTATTATTACGTTTATTTTACTAAGAAATAACCAATATATTGATAAATCAGATTTTTCTTTGATATTTCCTATTTTTCTTATTAATACCAAATTGTTTTTGCGGTTTGGTACGGAATCCTAATTGTGCGAATTCCAACACGTACTTGGCCGGTTTTTTATAATAACTTGAGACTTGAGATGTGTGTGTGAACTATGGACTTGGCTGATTAGTCGACGCTCAAATTCCCGATTTTTTTCTGTCGAATAGTCGCCTATTATAAAGTAGGCCGTATCAAAGTTGGCTTTTACGATTAGTCTGTCCATCTCTAATAACAACTATTATTGAAAATAATTAGCCGATGAACAAACTGCCCTAAACAAGATTTCGACGTATTAAGATTCTAACCTTTTGAAATCTGATGAAGAGATTAACTAGTAAGTTTACAATATTAGTTAGTTGCTAACTTGTACTAACAAGTTTGTGAAAACGTCCATTGAATTAATTTTCTTGCCAAGGAGGTCAAAGTAAAGCCGCTTCTTAGGAAGACTCAATTAATATTCAAGTTAATACCATGATTGTTTATTTTGTAAGAGGGTAGGCATTAATTTACAAAGCAAAGGTTCCCATTTCTAAATGGCTTTTCTCATCAATCGGTCATAAACTCTAAGTGCCTTATTACATAAAGCGGTTTAACTAAAACCCAGGTTTAAACCTTCAGGTTTTTACAACATACATTATAGAGGTTTAAACCTGGGTTTTTAGTTAAACCGCTTTTTATAATAAGGCACTATGAGACTTGCCTTATGGCTCGACGTGAGTCATTTTATATCACGTTCAAGTTCGACACCACGCGATGCAATTCGTCTGATTTTCACTTGAAGTTTTGTGACAAACAGTAAATATCTGCGTGATATAGACTATTGACGCAATTTAAATTTAGTCGCGCCATCAATAAGGTACCTTGGATGCAATCGTATCCAAAATATGGCTAAAGGATTAACGTCCTTGTTGAAGACTCTGACTCTTCTGATATGACATTCGACAAATACATCCCACTTCTGATTTCAGCCTAACAGACATATCCCACTTCCCTTTAGACATGGCTAATTATTCTACGGCGGGTCTAAACTCATTAAAATACAATTAAAAACAACATCAAAACGAGCACGAATAACTCACGGCAACGTTAGACAGTCATAAGCACGTTAAAAAGACATTCTATTATGTCTCGTCACGTCGCTTTAACGATTATACCGAGACACGGTAACCGGTTACGTGTCACACTAATACAGGCTTATCACGTTTCCTTGAGACGTTATCTTTCACGCGAAATTGTTATTCTAATTTATAATCGCCTTTTGAAGAGTTAATCTTATGTTTGCGCCCTATATACGAAAATAGGTAATCTGGATTCAAGGTCAATCGGTGATTCGGTCTATAAAGGTGAAATGATTAGGGTAGCTGTCATGTACATAATAATGAATATAGGGTATGTAGTGAACTTTGGGGGAAGGTTTTGTCTAGCTGTGTGGACTGCTGATTAGGGTGAGGCTGATTTATATATAAGACAAATTAAAATTAAATAACGAGACGTAAAATATTGTACGAAGAACACGAGGGTATCTAAGTCAAGAGTGAATTGGTTACTTCTAGGCAAGTGTGCTTCACCGTCGACCACAGCATCGCTTACCATCAGGTGAGACAGCGTTCAAGCACGAACCCGTCAAAAATTAAAAAAATAACTAAATACGGAGAAATTACGGAGGCTATCGATTTTTTATTCCAATGTCAACAAGGCATTTCATTTTATTAGTACCGAAGTTTAGAGACTCAATCAGTAAATTGTAAATAGACTGGCCACACATATTACCTACCCTTGGGTCCAAACCAATTACTAAACTTAAAATTGATCCATTTCTGTAACTCCGTAGGGTTTCTAAGATATCATACTTATCTTATCAAATGCCTATCGCCTCAGGGACATCTTGGCTCATTAAGTTCAAATCTAAATCGTGTGAGTGGTTACGTCTCTAAGACGTAGCGAGTCGCTCAGGGATCGAACTAATGGTAATTGAGTTTTGACTCATGGCTGTCATGTACATTACCTTACAGTTAAATAATCCTACACATTAATCAACCTTGTACACACTACAAATATAAAGGATGAAACGGTAAGGTGTTTAACCTTACAGTTAAATAATCTTACACACTAATCAAATTTGTACATACAAGAAATATACAGGATCAGGGTAAGGTGAGATCTCATTCTAAAAACTGCTTCTGCGCATGTAAATGAACAACTTTCTTCAAGGAAGTCATTGGTAATTTCCAAAAAAAAAACATGGATTTTTTATACAAAGTTGTTAATTGACAAAAAATTGTATGGGCGTTTGTTTGGGTGTGCATGAACTTATTATTTAATTTAAATTGTATATAGCTTTCATAGATATTTATGACATAAAAAGCATATTAAACCTGTCACCAAAACCAGCCAAAACTAATTGTTTACTACAGCTGCCATCTTACTAATATTAAGAATGCGAAAGACAAAAAAACAAAGACAAAAATTATTTATTTTAACTAGGCCATTAAGCGGCACTTTTGAACGTCAAAAAAAACAAATTTTAAGTTAATAATAATTAATTCTACCGTCCATTCGGCAATGTAGCTTGTTATTCAAAGAACGGACAAGAAACTCTATACTCCAACTCCAAAGTTTGGATGGATGTGTGTATATCTGTTACTCAATCACGCCAGAACGGCTGAACGGATCTGCATAAAATTTGGCACAGAGATAGATAATAATCAGGAATTTTTAACGCGGGCATATGTTTCTCGGGTTAATTATCGATTTTCACGCAGACGAAGCCGCTGGCAGAAGCTAGTTAATCATAATTATCACCAATGCAAAATTAGTTAAGCGCGCTGTAAAAAGAGATTATTTAAATCTATATATATAAAAGAAAGTCGTGTTAGTTACACTGTTTATAACTCAAGAACGGCTGAACCGATTTGGCTGAAAATTGGTAGGGAGGTAGCTAAGAACCAGGATACTTTTTATACCGTTTAGGGTAGGGTAGGGTAAGTAGGGTAGGGTAGGGTAAGTAGGGTAGGGTAGGTAAGGTAGGGTAGGGTAGGTAGGGTAGGGTAGGTAGGGTAGGAAGGGTAGGGTAGGGTAGGGTAGGTAGGGTAGGGTAGGGTAGGGTAAGGTAGGTAGGGTAGGGTAGGGTAGGGTAGGTAGGGTAGGGTAGGTAGGGTAGGTAGGGTAGGGTAGGTAGCGCAGGGTAGGTAGGGTAGGTAGGATAGGGTAGGTAGGGTAGGGTAGATAGGGTAGGTTAGATAGGGTAGGGTGGGCAGGGTAGGTAGGATAGATGAATGTTTGGTGTTTTTATGGCAAAACAAAGTTTGCCGGGTCAGCTAGTGACTTATATTATTACAAATGGAGCTTATCTTAAGCCAGCCTGTGCGCAGCGCTATTCCATTACGAGTTTTATCTAAAAACAAAACTCATTTCATTTATATCAGCGCAGCGTTATTTTCTTTTTAATATCGTTGCACATGCTGAGATAAGAGCCTTTTTGGTCTCGCACGGGTTTATTTATATTTATTTTTTTTATTATTGTTTGTGTTTTTCTTATCTCGTGTCTCCTGTGCGGGTCACAAATAAAAATGTTTTCTTTCTTTCTTTCTTTCTTTATTTCGAAAGTAAAGAAAGATTTTTATTTCATTAAAAGTTGATTGCTTAATTAAAATATTAATGCCAATAACTAATTAAAAGTATTACTTGAAACGTATCAGCTTAAGGCATTATTTCATTCTAAAGTAGCCGAGAACTTGGATAATGGAATTAAAGGTACACTAGTCGAAAATTCTGCCATACAAACGTAGTCTGGCTTTTACTCCACTGTTTGACGATGTACGTTCAAAATAAAAAATGATATCAATTTGTCTCATCATTATCTAGCCCTGTATGGAAGCAAAAAAGTAAAAAAGGAATTTACTTGAAAGTTATGAGCTTCGAAAGTTCCATATTTTAACACTAATTTTAACGCATCTTTGGGTGCAAATAAGTACCATAAGAAGAAAGAAAATTGAAAAACGGCCTCCATACAGGGATAGATTAGTAGTTTAACAATGCAAATAATTTTATTTTGAACAGATACATTCAGTCGTTTTTTCATGATATCCAGACTCCCAAAGGTCTGTTTATAAAATTTCGCGCGCTCGTTTTCGTTCTAAATCATCATCCATTTCGCTACAAATTTGCAAAAGAGTGTATTCGTACGCGTACTAGCTTCTTATTGCTCATAACAGCATCTATCTGTTCCGCACGTGTTGTCGGTTGATATAGCACGCATTTTAACCCCGCGCACAAAATAGTTCGTGCCGTCGACTAGTGTAACCTTAAGATTAGGTCTCGTAGTCAACATTTAGGACCGCTAGAATGTTCAGCTATTTTACATTAAAATATGTATTTAAATTATATAGTTAGTGGTACTTATAAATGTACGATTAGGTTTTGATTTAATTATTACACAGTTTCTATTAATACTTTATCGAAAATCTATTTTGAATTTGCTGTTACTGACAAGTAAACTTAATTAATATTATAAAGGGGCAAAAATCTCCTATTTTGTATGAGGTTATCTTTGGATGATATAATCCGATTTTGAAAACCTCTGATAGATCAGTAAATGTTACTCCGGGCAAAGTGCACGGGCACAAAGCCACGGAAAATCTAGTGTCTAAGGGATCCTGATCACCTTCGATAGGTGATATAGTAGAAATATTTTCTAAGACAATTTCAAGTGGAAATCGGTGAAATTGGATCTTATTGCGTCCATGTGAACGTACTTACTTGCAATTATGCTTAATAAAAAAATCGCTTTAACGAAGTGATATAAATCGAATCGGGTCGCTCTCACGAATAGGTCGCTAAGGGCAACCAATGGCTTTATCCCCTCCATGCCTCATTTAAAATAAGCTATAACTTAACTCCACATTGAAAACCACAGAACAGTTAAAAGAGGTTGAAAACTTTCACGGTGTAATAGAGTTGTTTCGATCACTTATATTTTTAGTCTATATTCAAGTTTCCTGTTGTAATACACCCGCAGACGAAGGCTATGTGTCTGTCGGTGCCTACAGTTAGAGCCAGGCTCCGAATGGCACAGCTTGAAGGTCGGTTAAGACGTAGTTTACCTGTGTAACCATAAAAATAATACTTAATAATAACAGCCGCACGGGTCGATCTTCAAAGTTGTAAGCAACGCTTGCAGAAGTTCCTCCGAGAGTGAGTGATCATCTTTACACCGAAACTTATGTGTTGGTTCCGTCGTTGTCATCTAAAGATCTTCACAGTCGTAACAGGTCGTCAGAAGAGAAAGAAATATGACACCAGTTTGACCAAGAGGTATCGTATTAAAGTCACCGCTAGAAAAAGAAATAAAAGTCGTTATTTAATGTTCCCACTGCTGGGAAACAGGCCTCCTCTCTGTGAGAGGGAATGGGCCGTAATCCACCACGCGGGCCCAATGCGGGTTGGTGGATGTTACATGTATTCGATTTTTTATTTCTAGGATGCATTGTTCCTCACGATATTTTCCTTTACCGTTTTGAGAGCAGTGGTGGTGAAATAATAAACATAAAGTAAAGCGCCTGCCTGTGTTTGAACCCACTACCTACAACTTATAAGTCGCGGCCGATACCACCAAGCCACCACTGCTCTCCATCCACCAATGTACCTATTCCAATATTTCAAAACGATACGAAAACAATGTAAAGACAGTGTCGCTAACACGGTCAAAACAAGGGGTAAGGGTTGTCTTTCATCACTTAGTATTCAGTAATGAGTTAATCCATAGGTACTACTATTATAAATGACAAAGTAACTCTGTCTGTCTCTCTGTCTGTCTCTCTGTCTGTCTGTCTGTTACCTTTTTACGCTTAAACCGCAGAACTGATTTAGTTTTTATTTAGTATGGAGATAGTTTAAGATCCTGGGAAGGACATAGGATCCGACCCTCCAACATAGTAGGGAAAGGCCAAGGCAGATTGAATAACATTATGTCGTGGTGGCCCAGTGACTAAAACCCCGCCTCTCGTGCTTGGCCGTCACTCGTGAACTTTTTGGCAATCGCTATCGCCACGCTTTCGCTGATAAGATCACGTCAAATAGACAGCTAAACGATAGCGTGGCGAAACGTTTTTATTTTTTTAATCTATGGTATTGTTTGAATCTAGTCAGATAAGAAAACGAAAGCGAACCAATACGTACTGATACCGCGGCAAACCGAAAGGCGTGAGACGCCATGACAAACAAAAGGCGAGCGCGCGAAGCGAAGCTATGCTAGTATTATATTTTCAGTGGCGAAGCGAAACCTAAGCGTGACAGTTGTGTTTATTTACAAAAATTAAAGACTATTCCGACATGTGGCCATGATGGATATCGTAAAATTTATAGAATGTTTTAAAACATAACCAATATTGTACAATACACGTCACTAGGACTATGCAAAATATACTAAAAAACACGAGTTCTTAGGTTCTGTCGTGATCCGCGAGTGAGTGACGTCCCGCAACGACATTTCGCTTTCTACAAGACTTCGGTTCGCTGCACCTAGTTTGAGGTCTGCGCTTCGGTCATTCTCCACGTGTTCAGTTTGGTTCGCAGTTAAGTTTGACAAAGGCTGAGGGTCGCATAAAAATCCAATGAATGGATCATTTAGTTTTCATCAAAATCAGGCCCGGAGACTCTTTTCAGTGTTTTTGCCTCATAATTTCGGATATAGCCATCCACTCCCACTTGGATAACTCAAGCTGTATACCTAATTTAGAAAATGACGCGGCGACATCAAATCAATCGGGTGATCACCATGAATAATAATGTTGTTGACGCAGGCTCGCGTCAGGCGTCACGCGTCAGATGGCGAGTTGAACCAATTATGGACACACGACAACATGGTGCGTTTATACTGCCTGGCAGAGCGACACAGAATACGAGTGTACAGAAGCGACACAAAGACTATACTTTTTTTATTTTCTCCACTCGACTTAATCAAATTGACAGAGCTAATTATTTATTGATTTCATCTTGATCGAGGGCCATGTGATGAGTAGGAATGAAACGCATGTTACTAAAAGATTTATGAATATAAACGTGGATAGATGGAGAGGGAGCGGACGGCCAAAAAAAACTGGATGGTCTATGTGAGGAGTAATATGAAAGAAAAGGTAGTTAGTGATAGCGTGACAGGGGACAGGATGGTATGGAAGGAGAAAACGTGTTGCCCCGACCCCAAGTAACCTGGAACAAGGGCAAGAAGATGATGATCTTGATTAAGGATTTTTCCTTTGTCATGGCTATTGAATGGTGTTGAAGAAGTTTCCATCAAATAAGCTTAGAATATAAGACTAACTCGTTCATAATTCCGCGCCGTATCATGGAAGGGTAATGGGTAGAGATAAATGTCACAAATATTACAATAGATTTTCCTCTCTCCGGTCGTGTCGGAATGTCATTAATAGATAGAGATTATTATTAATAGAGTTTCCGTTCTATACGGTTGTATTAATCTATGGTAGTAATGAAAGGCCACTTGAGACTTGTACACGTAACACGACGCCTGATGACGCTTTGGCCGCCAAATCCTTTTACACACTATGGCTTCGGGCGTAATTAGGTTCTGAGAGGTTAGATAATAATAATTAATTATATCAGTTGCCACCAAGGGAGCCCTGAGAAACGCTGGCGTGACGATTTAGAAGCGTAACGAGAGATTTCCCGGAGAAGGTATAATACCGGGCAGAGAGGAATGCTATGGGACAACTTTGTTTGAATAAAAAATATCAGTCTGTTATAGTTTTAACACAGTTTCTTCTAATATGCAGCCTGTTTTTTTATCAGCATGCCATTCCAGCCATTAGGAATCAATCAATGCAATAGGGATGTTTCCTCGGTAGAAAAATGATAATTCTATTTAGTCCGTCAATGAGATTATCAAATAATATTGGACACGTATTTTTGTGTTTTACCAAATCAACAAAAAATTACAAAGTAAAAGCGCATCAAAGTTCAGGAGTGGGGACTTGTGACGTCACTAAGGCAGCATAAAGTGTACTAGCGGTGTGACGTCACACGATATTTCAACGCATTATATCGTCGTCACTTTATGTTTACGTTTCAAAAGAAAAATACGTGTCTAATCTTAATATATATATTTCTTGTGTGCGTGTGTATGTGACTGAACTCCTCCTAAACGACTGGACCGATTTTGATGAAATTTTTTGTGTGGGTTCGTGGAGATTCGAGAATGGTTTAGATTTACAATTGAAAAAAAAAAAAAAAATGGAAAATGTTTTTTCAATTAATTTCTTATTTATAAGGAGTTGTTGATTTTCCGGCGGACGGCGCTATCATCGCATTCAATATTATTCTATTTCAATTTTAGTTTGTCCCGACAGATGGTGCTACGATTAATTTGAAAAAAAAATTGTTATTCAATTCATGTGCTGATTAAAATATTAAATGTAATTATTTTTTAAAGAGTTTTGAAGTGTGTATAAATAATTTTGTGAATTCAGATGTTTTTTTAATTAATTTTTATCTATATATATAAAAGAAAGTCGTGTTAGTTACATTATTTATAACTCAAGAACGGCTGAACCGATTTGGCTGAAAATTGGTAGGGAGGTAGCTAAGAACCAGGAGAAGGACATAGGATACTTTTTATCCCGTTTAGGGTAGGGTAGGGTAGGGTAAGTAGGGTAGGGTAGGTAGGGTAGGGTAGGTAGGGTAGGGTAGGTATGTAGGTAGGGTAGTGTTGTTAGGGTAGGTAGGGTAGGGTAGGTAGGGTAGGGTAGGTAGGGTAGGGTAGGTAGGGTAGGGTAGGTAGGGTAGGGTAGGTAGGGTAGGGTAGGTAGGGTAGGGTAGGTAGGGTAGGGTAGGTAGGGTAGGGTAGGTAGGGTAGGGTAGGTAGGGTAGGGTAGGTAGGGTAGGGTAGGTAGGGTAGGGTAGGTAGGGTAGGGTAGGTAGGGTAGGGTAGGTAGGGTAGGGTAGGTAGGGTAGGGTAGGGTAGGTAGGGTAGGGTAGGGTAGGTAGGGTAGAGTAGGGTAGGGTAGGGTAGGTAGGGTAGGGTAGGTAGAGTAGGTAGGGTAGGGAAGGTAGGGTAGGGTAGGGTAGGTAGGGTAGGGTAGGTTGGGTAGGGTAGGGTAAGTAGGGTAGGGTAGGTTGGGTAGGGTAGGGTAAGTAGGGTAGGGTAGGTAGGGTAGATGAATGTTTGGTGTTTTTATGGCAAAACAAAGTTTGCCGGGTCAGCTAGTATTATTTATTAATCTACCTGAAGGACAAAAAACTAATTTTCTTTTAAGTAAACTACCCTACTTTTTGCTAATAAATGTTTAAGGTTAAGTTTTATAAATAAGGCTGATTGAGTTGACAGATTATCCCACCCGTTGTATATCTAAAAATATATGCAGATGATATATAAGAATAAGTACACAGTACAACACACAGTAAAACCTTATTACAGGTGAGCAATCTTCATGTAATTAAACAGTTAGGTAGATAGTACGTGTCGACAATTTCAGTACATTTTGCTTGAGGCCAAGTAAACAAGGATGATAAGCATACTCCATTCCATGTACATGTATTTGCTAACATAAACTGTAAGAAATTATGAGATGGATCTTGACGACGGCGACGGTACAGATTGGTTTTTAAAAGCAGGTTGTGGGTTTGTAACCTATAAAGGTTGCAATCTACTTAATAACAATATTAGTTCAAGTGCCAAGTGTACTTGAAAAAGTCATAAACAAATAAATTTCCAAAAATAAAAAGTATTTCATTTTCATTTCATTTCATTTCATTTATTCATTAACAATTTTACACTGTGTCTGAATGTTTACAAAAAATCATTTAAAACTAGCAAAAATAAATCTTTAACTGAGGACCAACACAATATCACCATTACATTTATAATATTAATCAAATTTAAGTACATCCATTGCCACAATTAAAAATATTTGCATATAATTCATTTAAAAATAATAATATTTGAAAATAACAATAATCTAGACATGTCATTTACAAAAAAAGATTACTTAATTCAATATAATAAAATCTAATACATGTCAACAAAATTCAATAAATAGGTACTCTAAAAATGTCATATCAAATTTCATACTATAATCTAAAAATGTCAGAACCACAACAAATCAACCTAATTAGATACATCAAACAAACACACATCCGATGTATGATAATTAAAATAATCTAATAAATGTCATAACCATTTCAATAACAATCTAAAAATTTAAAAATATAATAATTCAATAATATCAAAAATTATAAAAACAATAATAATCTTAAAATGTCAATAAAAAAAAATTTAAGTCTAATACATGTCGTAAAAATGCCACTAAAATACATAATCTAATCTCAAAACCACATAAATTTAAAAACTCATCCGATACTTGCACTTAACTTCAATAAATAGGCCAAAAATGTCGCAACCAAAATTAATTAAAATAATCCAATGCATGTCATAACCATTTAAATAAATAATGTAAAAATGTCAAACAAATTAATTAAATAAACTAATACTGTCATACAAATGTCAATAGGTAATCTAAAATAACAAACAAAATAATTAAAAAATCCAATAAAATGTCAGCCAAATTCATTTAAATAATCTAATACATGTCATAAAAATATTCAATTAAAAACTTCAATAGATAATCCAATAATGTCAAACAAATTAATTTAATAATGTAATACATTTCATAAACAATAAAATGTCAAAAATAATCTAAAAATTTCCTAACCAAAATAAATTCAAATAGTCGAAAACATGTCATCAGAAAATTCACGCAATCTACTCGGTTACCTATGTCAATCAATCATTTATCATAAGTTCATTAACGGAATAAAAACATTTTTCCAATAGATACTCCCTAAGCCTCTTTTTAAAGTAGTATGGCGGTCAGTGCTTAAAAATTATATTCGAACTACGCCGGACGGAACGGAACGTATCAAGAGGGGCCGTAGCGCTTTTTACCCGACTGCCGAAGGAGGGTAATGTGTTTATCAGTCTATGTATGTATGTATGTATGTAAGTATGTATGTATGTATGTATGTATGTATGTATGTTTGTTCCTATGTGGCGTTCTAGAGACCAAACGCGTGGGCCGATTTTGATGGTTCTTACGTCAATCGATTCGTCTTAACCCCGCGAGTGTCACTGGCTTCATGAAAATTGGAAAATAGGAAAATGGCGGTTTTTGGGCGCCATATTGTGGCGGCCCCAATTTTTTTTTCCTTCCAAACCTGTCGTGTGGGGTATCAAAATAAAGGATTTTAAGAGGTGATTTCAAAAATATATAATACTTCTATGTTTAAATGTACCTAATTCGAAAAAAAATAAACTAAAAAGTTATAAATAAAAAAAGTTAATTAAAAAAATCAAAAACCCGACTGCTTGAAAAGCTAACTAAAAAGACGTAAACAAGGAGAAAATCATGCTGTGCAGTCGGAGGATACGTCTGGTTTTGTTCAGCCAGCTCGCGAAGATGTATCCTCCGACAGCACAGCATGATTTTCTCCTTGTTTATTTATTTATTATTTATTTATTTATTATATACTTTATTGTACACCACTTAAATAATAACAGGACAATATTTTTAAAAATAAGTGTACAATGGGCGGTCTTATCGCACAGGGCAATCTCTTACAGACAACCTTTGTTTACGTCTTTTTAGTTCGCTTTTCAAGCAGTCGGGTTTTTGATTTTTTTAATTAACTTTTTTTTTTGTTACGTGACGATTGCTACCAGGCAACTCGCTACCGCATGCTGCGTTAAGGAACTTCGATCAAAACTATTTGTTCTGGCTTCTTTAAAAATAGTGCTTTTACGATAAAATAATTAGGTACCCAACTAAAAGCATTATATAAATTAGATATCAGAATAAATTTTCAAACTCATTCAGTCGAATCGTAAAACCAAATAAATAAAAAGTGTCATAAATAATATAATGTCAAAAACATTACTTCGTGTAAAAATACGTCGATACCACGCTCAAAAGTTCTAGAGCCTTCATGCTAACGAGAAACTGCAATATACAATGTTAGGTAGGTAAATATTTTATATTATGTCGTAGCTATTATTAGACCTACTGTAAATTACCGAAAATCACACGAATAAATAATTTGAATAATTTAAATTTGAATTTGAATAATTTGAATTTAGTAGCCGTGTCGTTGAATTAGTCTTTTCTTGAACGTGATAAATTGACGTCATAATCAAATATTGTATGATCCTATCGTAAAATAGACATGCCACAGACCTACATACCTCATGTTCCTCATATTCATGTTGGTCAGATAGGCAGTCGCTCCATGTAAAACACTGGTACTCAGCTGAATCCGGTAAGACTGGAAGCCGATCCCAACAATAATTGAGAAAAAGGCTAGGCAGATGATGACAGACCTCATGTTCCTAAATTACTTTAGAGTTTAGACAGATAAAATTTGCGTTTTACTTATTTATCTTGATTTAGTATTAAGGTCGGTTTCCACCTATTTTCATTATTCGACACATTTTTACACGTTGTTTATGCAAACCATCATGGAGACGGGCAAAATTCCCTTGCTTTAAACGTGATAAATAATGTGATGATTTGAGGAACACAGTGCAGTGTTTATTAACGATAGAAAACTGTGCGAGCTATAAACAATTTATTTTATAATTATCTGCATTTTTATGCGACATTAATGGATATTAAGTAAATTAATGATATGGACAATCGTCAATGAACAAATCGTAAAATTTTGATATGACTACGACATGTACATTGGCGTTTTTTATGTCATGTCAAACACGTCTCGTGTAAATAATTAAATTTATTATGAGTGAGATGTGATTAAATTTATGATCGTGTAAATAATTAAATTTATGGATGAGTCCCAAATAAACGTCAGGAAATTTTCTCACGCCGCCGGTGCTAGTATTTAAGACAAAATGGCTTTATCGCCCAAACTGCGGTGAAATGTGTGACTCAAGCTATGTCACAGTAGGCCGTGCTCGCCGGGCAGCAACAAGAGAGGGATGTCGCGCCTTTAAAATATGTCACATGTTTGACCCGTGCTAGCATTTAAGACAAATTGTAAGACATGACATAATTTAATATGTCTTGTCACAAATGTCTTGGGTACGCCCATGCTCACTCCGCTGTACTACACTCGACTTCGAGTCGAGAACATTAATTTTAACAAAAATAAGCCTATTCGATTGAAGGGTGAGGACAGGTTGAGTCGAGTGGAGGAAATTAATAAAAATATTTGTGTAACGACTTAACTGAATTTATCTGTTAAGCTAACTTAATATTGCATAGTGCTGTACCAATTCTTCTCGTTTTCAAAATAGGTATATTATTCGCATTTAAAATTGCTTAGAAATAATCTAAAATCAAATCAAATATTTATTTGTAAAAACTTAGGTGTAAATAAGTGTTGTAAATAAAGTACAGAGATGCTATGTTTATGTCGTCAACGGCGCACAAATATTAGGTAATAATCTAACATAAACTAAGTAAAGAGGTAAAATTATAAACTTAAGTAAAGAATAATCTTTGGAAGTACTGAACCGATTATACTATCGCTGAATGTTATAGGCTAATTTTGAACCCGGAAAAATTCATGATTTCTGCCGGATAAGCTAAGAGAGCAAAGCCTCGGGGAAAAACTAGTATGAACAGTAGTCACAGCGGCTCTTTGTCTCTGAAGTTAGGCTCTGCGAACCATTGCGCAAGAACCAGTTTGTCATCGAGTATACTGCATACAGTAAGTGAGATAGGGATGCGATAACCGTAAACGACTGAAAGAGGCAGTTATACAAAGCTATTTTCTACTTCAACAATGACACAAAAATAGCAACAGCTTAGGGTCTTGCAGCCAACTTCAGAGACACAAAAATCCGCTGTGACTACTATACCTACCTATTGTGTATTCCGGTTTAAATTCGAGTACCAATTGTTGCTCAGATTTTTGTAATATGAGCCATTTATTTGGGGCACTTGTTTTGCGTGGGAAGTCTTTACTTTGATCCGAATAGCTTAGGTACTTAGTTATCTAATACTCTTTTACCACGCTATACGGCACTTAGTTTGATTTTAATAAGTAATGAATAATTATCTTAAAAATGTAAGGAAACTTCCAGATTACAGCAACCTCAGGGTAATTCATATGTTTTGGGAGTGGCGCGAGGAGGCGAAACGCCGGGGCACAACTCCGCTGCCGCGACAAATCGCGGCTTGGCGGACAGAGCTCCGGCAGGATCTCATGGCGACATGGAGAGAGCGACTGTCGCAACCCAGTGCTGGGCACGCCACAATTGCGGCGATAAGGCCCCTCTTTGAGGAGTGGCTTGAAAGGCGCCACCGCGTCCTCACCTTCCGCCTGACGCAGGTCCTCACCGGTCATGGCTGTTTCGGGAGGTTCCTGTTCCGGATAAGGCGGGAGGAAACGCCCGGGTGTCACCATTGTGCGGATCGCCCGGAGGACACGGTGGAGCATACGGTGGAGGTCTGCCCCGCTTGGGCGGAGCACCGCCGTGTCCTCGTGGAGGCGATATGCGGTGGCGACCTCTCGCGGCCGGCCCTGGTTCAGGCCATGGTACGGAGCGAGAGGGCATGGGAAGCCGTCACCTCCTTCTGCGAAGCAGTAATGCTCGCGAAGGAGGAGGCGGAACGCGTGAGGGAGACGCAACGGAGACTCCCTCGCACCCCTAGTCACCGCAGGAGACGCCCCGGGCGTCGGGAATCGCAAGCCGATTCCCGGCCACCGTAGGCGCGGGCTTGCGGACGGCAAGTAATGGGTAGCTCGCCGTCCCATAAGGACCAGGCCCGAGTCGACGGCGCGTTGTGTTCCACGCGCGCCTCAAAGAGATGTCAGCAAAATTGACGGGGCCCGAGAGGGCCGATGTCTGTCTGGGTCGCGGATAAATTTGAAAGAGTGTTACCGCGGCCCTGGCACAAACAACTGAAGGAACACGGGTGGGTTTTAGTCAGTAAAAGTCTGACACGCCTTCCCGCTTCACTCAGAGCGGGAGAAGTCATTGGATGATGTCAAAACTAAAAAAAAAAAAAAAAAAAAAATAATATCCATAATAAAATGAGTATCGTGTTACCTATTTGTGTGCATAGTACCAAACGAAAAGGGTTACACGGATTTCGAAGTCGCAATTTTGGATTAACACTACCCTAACTGGCCCATACAAAATACAAAAAATACTGAACTATATGAAGCGCGATTTTAATGTCAATTTCTACGGCGGTAATGATGATTTCAATGTCGATTTCTACGCAATTTAAATTGCGTCGCGTTATCAGTAAGGTTCCTAACACACGAGTTATTTATTGGTGTCAGTATGAGTTATGCGGGCGGTGTCGTCTGACGCCTCGCACGGTCTCGTGACCTTTGCTAAGCTTATTATGTTTTTATTAGGAACATTCGCCCGTTTTCTGGCAGAAATTGTTGCAAGAAACGAGCATGCCTCCCTTCAAATATGAAACGTTTCATTATGTTTTTTTCTTAGAATATTTACGCTTGGAAAGACTAGAAATATTTATCTGCTAACAGGGAAAAAGTTTAATATCATATTATAGTTCTTCTTTTTGCTACTCGATGGTTAAATTTCATGGTTAACTCATAGAAGAACTCATGGCTAAATTATAATAGCGACATGGGTCGATCTTCAAGGTTAAGCAAAGCTTGCCGAGGTAGGTCCGTGGATGGGTGAACATCTTTACATATGTAATTTCCTCTGTGCTTTAAAAAGCACGATAAGCTTTGTAGATCTTTGAAGTCGTTTCTTCGTTAAGTATAATCAAAAGCCAGGCTTTCTGGGGGTATCGGGTTATCCATTACTCAGTTTGTGAGGTCAGATAGGCAGTCGCTCCATGCAAAATACTGGTAATCAGCTGCATCCAGTTAGACTGGAAGCCGACCCCGTTGTAGTAGGTATAAGACTAGGCAGTTTGATTGATTAGTTTACTTTAATAGAGCTCGCTATATGGTCACGTTAATATCAACATCAGCGTCCATTAGGTTCTTATACTCGCTATACAGTAACGTCAATAATAATACCCAGCATCCTAATTGTGTGAGTTCAAAGAGTATCATGGTATGCTCGCCTTGTATTCATTGCTTCATACATTCAAAAACTCGTCTGCTCGATAGCGTTAAACACGCAATGAATATTGTTGAGTCATCAAAATGAAACAGAAGGAGTGCACTTCGTGCTGTTAAAACAGATATTCATTTAGGGTGCTGATTTCACGCAAATCCTACGTTGCGCAAACAAAGTTCTTCTCGCAAATTGAACATTATACAAGGGCCCGACCACAACCATCGGGCAATTGCTCGCCAGACGGAACACCCGTCTGGCCTAAAGATCCTCCTTTCTAATGCGGGGCTTGCCACCCTGTTCCGTATACCTCAACATCTATTTCACACTGACAATAAAATCAAGCCCTTTTCCAGCGAAAAAATCTGTGTAATTGACGAAAACATACTTATTCTGTCGTTTAACCGAAATCTTCCTACTGGAATAGGAGCAGAAAATAAGAGCCTTGCATTTGTTAAATAAATAAGCACCATTTACAACTTTGCTTGTGCGAAAAGTTTTTGCTAAAGTGCCCATTCTATTAATCCGGAATACAATCAAGCTTTGCTCAAACAAGGGTGCTAAAGAAAACAACATACTCACATTTAAAGTTCTACTTAATTGCCCCGTCTCTTATAATTTTGATATTAATAAGAGACTTTTCTGATGGATCCAACTTAAATTGCGGTAATAGGCGTTATCGTACAAATATTTTCTAAATTTCAAGTACTAATCGATCGGATTCTATCGCATTGTGCCCGTGTGAACTTAGTTGCATTTTAACTTAATATAAATTGTTTGTCGGTGTGATATAAATCGAATCGCGTTGAGCCTTCAGGTAAGTCGCTAAGACTCATGTACTTTCTTCATTTTTGATAACTATATTGTGGTACGCTTTCCAGGTCAGGAATTTTAACAATAGCAGCACGTCGTCTGGATTAGTGCAGGTTGATGACAATCAGTTCGCCGGCAATGGGCCTCTGTCCACTCCTTCGGTAAAGACAAGCGACAAGACAACAGTGGGCCCTATCAAAATATCAGCGCAGTGTTATTTTCTTTTTAATATCGTTGCACATGCTGAGATAGGGGCCTTTTTGGTCTCGCACGGGATTGTTAATTTTTTATAATGTTTTGTGTTTTGCTTATTTCGTGTCTCCTGTGCGGGTCACAAATAAATATTATTCTTTCTTTCTTTGTAGCAGAATACATAATTCGAAAGAATTTTTGGATTTAAATTATTTCGAATTATGTATTCTGCTACCAACTCTACGAAGTATCGATTTTAGTGTTTTGTATTTTCAGTTTATTTTGAAGGGGGCACCAAAAACTTTACTCAGAGTTAAAACGGTGCTAACACGAGGTTAAACACCAATTTATGTAAAATGGTTAAATTCACATATTGTCAATTTTTTTGCTCCTTGCGGAAACCTGCATCCCACAGTCTCAACAGTGGATATATTCCGGCCGACCCCTTGCATCTCGGATCCAGTGGCTTTCTGCCATCTTCACCATGTCATCGGTCCATCTAGTGGAACCTGCCTAAGCTGCGTCTTCCGGTACGCGGTTGGCTTTACAGAAACTTTTCGGCACCGTCGAACATCCGTTTTGCATTAGCAGGCTGTTTATATGAAGGACCATAATTCATAAGTTACTTTACTTATCAAATGTCTTTCTTTTATTATTATAAGGCCTATTCTACCAAATATTAGGTCATTACATATGTAATTGGCGTTTTGTAAGGGAGGAACATAAAGCCGTTTTTTTTTTTTTTAAATATAGTACATTTATTTAATCAAAGTATGTACCATTGCTATCTATGCACTTTTGCCATCTCATAGGTAGTTATTGAGCCCTTTACTAAAAAAAACATCCAAAAGGGAATCAATAAAATCTTTGAAGGTGCTTTGGACTGCCCCATCGGAGTTGAATTTTTTCCCTTGCAAGAAGTTATCCAAATTTCGAAATAAATGGTAATCTGTTGGAGCAAGGTCCGGGGAGTACGGTGGATGTCTTAGACATTCCAATTGAAGCTCCTCTAATTTGGTATCCGTCTGTTGTGCAGTGTGTGGTGTAGCGTTGTCCTGAAGGAGCAGTAGCCTAGAGCGATTGACCAGCCTCGGCTGTTTAGCAGCTAGCTATTCCATCATGGTTTGCAGTTGCTGACAATAGACATCCGCCGTAATCGTCTGGCCAGATTTAAGAAAGCTGTAGTGAACGACACTGGCACTAGTCCACCAAACGCTCACAAATAATATTTTTTGTTAAATTTTCGCTTGGGGGAGGATTTGGCTGGTCCCCCCCGATGGGTTCCCGCATTGTCGAGGCGGGGGGGCTCAGTAGCCGTGGCTTGGACAACCACGGTGAAGCGAAGAGGAACCCGAGGAGGGGCCGCTCGTCAGGGCTTTTGCCGACAAGCCGACGACGTAGCGGCCAATAAGTAGGTTGCGGTGCCGTATGGGCGGCATCGCAACTGAGGTGGGCCGCGATGTGGTATGGTAGGCATCGCGGCTGAGGGTTGGAGGCCGCGGCGGGAGAGGAGTGCCGGTATTACGGTGCGCCGCTCGCCCTACCCTCCGCGGCCTGCACGGGGTCGCCACCGTCTGATGGCGGACGCGGTGGGGCCGCAGGGGAGGAGGAGTGTCGGTATAGCGTTGGCCGCTCTCCCTATCTCCTGCGGCCGAAAAATGGTAGGTGGCGGGGCCACTGTCCTGACCCGTCACAGGGGAACCAAGGGTGCCACACACGGGGTCGTCTGGCGCCCATGTGCCGGTTTGGTTCCTGGGGTGGTCACGGCGTACAACGTGTTCTCGTACGCCGGTGACGGGGGTTACTCCCCAAAGGAGGGTCCGGTGACGGACAGCCGCGGCGGGTTCGAGGATGTATGCTTCCGCGTTCCCGTGTTCCCGCCATAAGCGGCAAAGTAGGACACCGTGGAGTTTTAGTGGGTTAGAGTCCCACATAACTGCGCTATCTCCCCGTGGTAGCGTAGTATGCATGAGCATTTCTCCAAGCAAAAAAAAAAAAAAAAAGGATTTGGCTGGTTCGCCAGGGTTGAGCCATTGCGATGAGCGTTTCCGTTATTGATCAGGATCCACTTTTTATCACAGGTAATGATTCGATTTAAAATCCCTTCAATATTGTGCCGGTTGATTAATGTAAAGCAGCAGTCGACGCGCGTTTGTCGGTTTGCTGCACTCAATTCATGAGGTACCCACCTTTCAAGGTTTTTTCACCTTCCCAATTTGCTTCAAGTGGATTAAATAGCTTTATCACTAATATTGCAGCCGGCAGCTAACATGGACGTGGTTTGCGATGGATCAGCTTCCACAATAGCCTTCAATTCATCAAACTTTGGTCTCCGGCCGTCCTCGGGGCTTGTTCTGCAGGTCGAAATTTCCAGAACGAAAACGTTGGAACCAAAAACGCACTGTGTTTTCTTTTGCGACACCGTCACCATACACATCATTAATCCTTCGAGCCGTTTCTGCAGCACTGGTGCCACGATGGAACTCGAAATGTAACAACCACTGCCGAATTTGTTTTTTTTATTACCAACTTAACATTTTATTTTAGGTAAAAATTATTATTATTATTATATATATATTCTTTATTGCACACCATAAAAAATTACATACAGAACAAAATTTATATACAAAGTGTACAATGGGCGGTCTTATCGCACTGGGCAATCTCTTACAGACAACCTTTAAATTATCTGCAAAATCTATCGTTTTCTGACGTATATAACACTGAGGATTCGAATAAAGCGTATGATAATTTCTTTGAAATATTTAAGCTCATGCATGGCTTATGTTTTCCCTATAAGTTAGTGACAATAATATCAGAAAAAACAATTAAGTGGCTATCGCGTGGTATTAGATTATGCAGTAAAAGGCAACGAAATTTACTTTGGAAACATAGATTAAGGCCTTCACCAGAAAATAAAAGCGCTTTTGTTAATTACTCTAAGAGATTTAAAAAAAATATTAGATTAACTCAGAAAGCCCAAAATAATTACTTGATCAAGAACTCGAAGAATAAATCAAAAACCTCATGGCAAATAATAAATAACAGCAAGAAGACTAGGGAACCAATTACACAGATAAGAAATAATAATCAGATACTAAAGGATCCGAAAGAAATAGCAGAGTCTTTCAATAATTTTTTCATAGACCAAATTACTAATTTACCTATCCCAATGCACGACGTTAAGAAAATAGACTATAACCCAAACTCAATATTTGTGCCACCAGTCATACCTCAAGATGTGATCAGGATAATTAAATCACTAAAAAATAAAAAGAGCTTTGGTTATGACGGGATTTCCACTCAAGTCATAAAGTTTGTTGCTAATAGTATAACCGGCCCTTTATCTCATATTATTAACGTTAGCATATCATCAGGAACATTTCCTGACAAATTAAAAACTGTAATTGTAAAACCAATTCATAAAAAGAACAGTAAAGATGATATGTCGAACTACAGGCCGATAGCTTTACTATCCATTTTTTCTAAAATAATAGAAAAAGTCATATATGAAGCAATATCATCTTTCCTGACTAAATATAATATACTATGCCATGAGCAATACGGGTTCAGGAAAAATAGGAACATAAACATGGCAATTTTTGACCTGTTGAATACTATTATGTCGAATGTTGATACTAAAACGCCTATTTGTGCTATTTTTACAGATATGTCCAAAGCGTTCGATTATGTCAACCATAACATACTGCTTCAAAAACTAAACGCCTATGGCATTCGAGGTAATATACTGAACCTAATAAAAACATATTTATCCGGTCGCAAACAGATGACAGAAATTAACAAAGTATGCGTCAAGTCTAAATTAGAACAAAAATACGTGTCTTCCAGCAGAGAAACTACACCATTAAAATTATAATAAACTATAATTATACGTAAGTTGTTAGTAAGTTGTTAGCCAATTTATTATAATTTTAATGGTGTAGTTTATGTCATTTTCATAATTTTCATTACTGACGCACTTTAAGAGTACTGTACTATCGTCAGCAAACAGTACCATGGGATGGTGGATTTGGCGCGGGAGGTCGTTAATGTAAATTAAAAATAACGGAGGCCCAAGAACGCTTCCCTGGGGAACACCGAATTTAATTTCTCTGCTGGAAGACACGTATTTTTGTTCTAATTTAGACTTGACGCATACTTTGTTAATTTCTGTCATCTGTTTGCGACCGGATAAATATGTTTTTATTAGGTTCAGTATATTACCTCGAATGCCATAGGCGTTTAGTTTTTGAAGCAGTATGTTATGGTTGACATAATCGAACGCTTTGGACATATCTGTAAAAATAGCACAAATAGGCGTTTTAGTATCAATATTCGACATAATAGTATTCAACAGGTCAAAAATTGCCATGTTTATGTTCCTATTTTTCCTGAACCCGTATTGCTCACGGCATAGTATATTATATTTAGTCAGGAAAGATGATATTGCTTCATATATGACTTTTTCTATTATTTTAGAAAAAATGGATAGTAAAGCTATCGGCCTGTAGTTCGACATATCATCTTTACTGTTCTTTTTATGAATTGGTTTTACAATTACAGTTTTTAATTTGTCAGGAAATGTTCCTGATGATATGCTAACGTTAATAATATGAGATAAAGGGCCGGTTATACTATTAGCAACAAACTTTATGACTTGAGTGGAAATCCCGTCATAACCAAAGCTCTTTTTATTTTTTAGTGATTTAATTATCCTGATCACATCTTGAGGTATGACTGGTGGCACAAATATTGAGTTTGGGTTATAGTCTATTTTCTTAACGTCGTGCATTGGGATAGGTAAATTAGTAATTTGGTCTATGAAAAAATTATTGAAAGACTCTGCTATTTCTTTCGGATCCTTTAGTATCTGATTATTATTTCTTATCTGTGTAATTGGTTCCCTAGTCTTCTTGCTGTTATTTATTATTTGCCATGAGGTTTTTGATTTATTCTTCGAGTTCTTGATCAAGTAATTATTTTGGGCTTTCTGAGTTAATCTAATATTTTTTTTAAATCTCTTAGAGTAATTAACAAAAGCGCTTTTATTTTCTGGTGAAGGCCTTAATCTATGTTTCCAAAGTAAATTTCGTTGCCTTTTACTGCATAATCTAATACCACGCGATAGCCACTTAATTGTTTTTTCTGATATTATTGTCACTAACTTATAGGGAAAACATAAGCCATGCATGAGCTTAAATATTTCAAAGAAATTATCATACGCTTTATTCGAATCCTCAGTGTTATATACGTCAGAAAACGATAGATTTTGCAGATAATTTAAAGGTTGTCTGTAAGAGATTGCCCAGTGCGATAAGACCGCCCATTGTACACTTTGTATATAAATTTTGTTCTGTATGTAATTTTTTATGGTGTGCAATAAAGAATATATATATAATAATAATAATAATTTTTACCTAAAATAAAATGTTAAGTTGGTAATAAAAAAAACAAATTCGGCAGTGGTTGTTACATTTCGAGTTCCATCGTGGCACCAGTGCTGCAGAAACGGCTCGAAGGATTAATGATGTGTATGGTGACGGTGTCGCAAAAGAAAACACAGTGCGTTTTTGGTTCCAACGTTTTCGTTCTGGAAATTTCGACCTGCAGAACAAGCCCCGAGGACGGCCGGAGACCAAAGTTTGATGAATTGAAGGCTATTGTGGAAGCTGATCCATCGCAAACCACGTCCATGTTAGCTGCCGGCTGCAATGTTAGTGATAAAGCTATTTAATCCACTTGAAGCAAATTGGGAAGGTGAAAAAACCTTGAAAGGTGGGTACCTCATGAATTGAGTGCAGCAAACCGACAAACGCGCGTCGACTGCTGCTTTACATTAATCAACCGGCACAATATTGAAGGGATTTTAAATCGAATCATTACCTGTGATAAAAAGTGGATCCTGATCAATAACGGAAACGCTCATCGCAATGGCTCAACCCTGGCGAACCAGCCAAATCCTTTTTTTTTTTTTTTTTGCTTGGAGAAATGCTCATGCATACTACGCTACCACGGGGAGATAGCGCAGTTATGTGGGACTCTAACCCACTAAAACTCCACGGTGTCCTACTTTGCCGCTTATGGCGGGAACACGGGAACGCGGAAGCATACATCCGCGAACCCGCCGCGGCTGTCCGTCACCGGACCCTCCTTTGGGGAGTAACCCCCGTCACCGGCGTACGAGAACACGTTGTACGCCGTGACCACCCCAGGAACCAAACCGGCACATGGGCGCCAGACGACCCCGTGTGTGGCACCCTTGGTTCCCCTGTGACGGGTCAGGACAGTGGCCCCGCCACCTACCATTTTTCGGCCGCAGGAGATAGGGAGAGCGGCCAACGCTATACCGACACTCCTTTGTTCTAAGTTAATATAGACACATTTCACGTCGTAAACAGACAAGCATTACTACACATGCGCCAGTACACTTGCACCGAATAGCGTAGCGAGTTCATCGCACGCTACCGGTTCATGGGCGGTGTAACTCAGGTCATTGCCGCCCCTACACTCATAGACGGTGGCGCTAGTAGTCACTTACATTAACCAAACTATAGGTTCGTCCAAGTCGGCACTCATGTCACTGGTTACCTTCACTAGGCCTCCCAGAGTCCGCTCTGGGTCTCACCTGGTGGAGGTGGACCGCCAGGGTGCCGTGAAGTAGTGGCGAGTCGTTCAGTAACGCTCGCCACCGAGGCGCGCCTATAGTCACATACAACAGTTATACATAGCGAACCGCGAGTTTAGTAACTCGCGCTAGCATGAAGCCGGGTCCAGTGGACCACCCAGGGACGGGTTCGCCGCAGCGAGCCCCGGTGCAGCGCCCGCGGGCAGGGAGCCATGCTCTGTGACCGCTCGCCTCGCCCCCTGACGGGGGCGAAGCGACTACCAAGGAAGTGGAATGATTCTAGTAGCTCGCCAGCCGTCGCTCCGTGCGGACGTCTCGCTGCTCGTCGCCCCACCGCGCTCTCCGGCGCCCCCACTCTCCGTCTCGTCGCGCCCCTCTGCGTGACGTCACTGCGGCCGTCGCGTCTTCGCACGCCGCTCCAAAGGTGTCGCTACTAGTAACTTTGGTTACTAGTAGTGGCAGCTATTTTGGCCCTTCCGGGCAAATCCACTCTTTGTGGTCCCTGGCGGGAAACCTAGCGGTGTTAACAAGCCAGTGGGGTGTGCCCCAAGCACCCGCCAAGTCCCTTAAGGACACGGCAGTCATTGGAGTCGGGAGCGGGATCAGTTGGCCTTGGTAGATAGCCTAGTCAACCCCCGCTTCGTCCCACAGCATTCACCTGGCACGGTCGGGTGTGTCTACCCCGACGTGCCAGACTTCTTCGGTACACATTGGTGGGTGGCCCACCTTCGGTGGGTTTACCGGTACTTTAGGGCCCTGTCACCCAATAAGATTGGTGGCAGGTAGACAAGCTTAGGGCTCACCAGATACTCAGTCCCAGTCTAACCCGACTGGGAGGGTAGGTTGCACACATCCCCGGGCCCCTCCACCCGGGGAAGATACCCTCTCCCGGCTTCACCGGATCTATAATTCTCAATTATGTCGCTCGCGGCAGTAATTGAACTCCTTCACGAGATTCTCGAGAAGGAAAAACTCTCCAAAAAATACAGCCATGCTGTAAGTCAGGCTTTAGCCTCTTATGTGCCCGCTTCGGGCCCGACCGGGGCCCCTGGACCTAGCCAGGCACCCGTGCCGAGCGAAGCCCAGGTCTCGCCCAGGTCGCCCTCCCCGGCAGCCAGGCCCACTTCTGGGACTGGTGAGAAGACTCTACCTAAGCCCCCAGCTCCGGCCGTCGAGCCTAAAGCTACTGTCCGTTCATGGAGAGATCCTCCTTCTCCTAAAACTTCTTCTCAACCGGCCGTCGAGCCTAAGAAAACCCGATCATGGAGAGATCCTCCATCTCCCATAGCTACTCAAGTAAAAGCTTATAAAAGCTATAAAGAGCGCAAAGCCGCCCTCCATAAATCCAGGCCCAAGTCCAAGTCCAAGACCATCTGGGCGGACGATGATGACTCCCCTATGGAAGAGGGAGCAACCCTCAGCACTGACGAGGAATGGGAAGCTTTGGCTGACCAAGCTAACTCAGTTGTGACGACCCATTAGACCCAAATGTCCCCGATAGGTCAGACGACTACGACACCGTCTCCTCCGACGGTGACTCCGTAGTTTGCTCTTGAGGAAAGAGGAAAAAGAGGAGTAGTCCCATTAATGCTACCAAGGCCAAAAAGGCGGTACCAAAAACCTCTCCTCAGTCAGTTCTGCCACCGGCCTCGCCCGTAAGGCAAATCACCCCCACCCCTGACATTGCTTCTTCTCAGCGGTCCAACCGCAGCCCCAGTCCCATGGTAATAGTTACCAATAAGAAGCTCCGTCCCCCTCCACCTATTTATCTTCAGGATAAAGTCAAGTGGAACGATGTTTCAAACACTTGTGTTGAGCGGAAAATCAACTACACGAAAGCCACTGCATGCCAACAAGGCATCAGAATCCAACTCCCCAGTCCCACTGATTTCCGGAATCTAACCCGGTACCTCAAAGAAAGGAACATCTCGTTCCATACTTACTCCCTCCCAGAGGAAAAGCCCGTCCGAGTAGTAATTAGGCGAATCCCAAAAGAGATCCCTACGGAGGAAATCCGTAAGGACCTTCTTGACCAAAATGTCCCCGTCACTGAAGTCCACCGCTTGCATAAAGCAAGAGGCGGACAACAGTACGATATTGTATTAGTTGTCTGTAGCCCTACTGAGGGTTACAACCCGATATTCAATATAAAGACCGTGTGCTCCCTGTCGGGCATTTCGATCGAGAAACCCTACCGCCCCCATCTTGTAGGACAGTGTCACAACTGTCAACTTTATGGCCATTCTCAGGCCCACTGCTATGCAACACCTAGGTGCGTTAAGTGCATGGGTGATCATGGCACTAAGGACTGTCCCCGTCCTAAAGACCGCTCACAGTGCACGGAGCCTCTCAGCTGCGTGCTCTGTGGCTAAGTCGGGCACCCGGCTAATTACCGGGGTTGCCCAAAAGCCCCCAAGCTTTCGCCTAAAATGGCCAAGCGATACAATGCGCACATAATGCGCATGGCTCCCTCTTCCCAACCACCCCCCCGTCTAGCCCCTCAGAGGACTTCACCATGGGGTAAGCTGAACCACCAAAGTGTGGCTCCTCAGACTTACTCCCAGCGCTGATGGCCCATCCCATAGAAAGGCTCCAAATCCAGTCCCCGACCCAGTGGCCCCAGCTGCCCCCATGCCCGCACAAAGCCGGAAGGTGGCTTCCACCACCACCGCCGCCATGTGCCCGCCCCCTGTGTTAATATTCTGGGGGCTCACTCTCTGAGGGGGCTCCCTCCGGGCACAAGCCATATTTGAGCGTCGCTGAGAATATTATCAGCGCGTATTCCATATGGATGACCCCTCAGGCCCGTGCTCTGGATGCAGAAATCCGGAATGCAGGCTCTCTCACCCCCGCTTCATGCAGTGCCCTCTTCTCGAGGTACGAGTGCATTACCAGGGAACTTGACAGCCTTGTCTACAAGGACGGTCAATGGGTTCGTAAATAGTACGAACACCTATTCAAACGTAGCATACACACCGATTGGTCCGTCCTCGCCGCCGAGGCCCCGCCGCGAAGTCCCAGTCATTATTTATGTAGCCAGCCCGTGAATAGCTGTGCCATAGTTAATTCTAATTAGTTAATTGGAGTTTCTTGTCCGTTCTTCTCCACGTAGGCTTATTCCGAACGGATAGTAGAATCACTTATTAAGATCCAGCCTTGGTTGTCCCCCCAGCGACGCCCTGAGCCGAGGTTCGACCCCAACTGGGGTAGCCCTCAGCGTTGTCGCTTAGGTTTAGTAAATATTTGCCTAGCTGGAGGCTATATAGTTTAGTCTCCGTAGGAAAGCCCGGTTAAGCAGCTAAACAGTCATTTTGACTGAGTTGCGAGACGCCACGTATTAAAAAAAAAAAAAAAAAAAAAACAATGACACTCTTTTTTTTTAAATCTCAATTGAGTAAATCATTTTTATATTCTGTTGAATGGTGCGCCATGCATCATCTGATAAATTTTTATTTTTATGATCCTTCCGAGATACGTTCCATATTATTGGATGTGCACAGCTTTACAGAAAGAAAATTAGTGACTACTCGTTCTGACCATCGACAGACAATCTTAATATATATAAATCTCGTGTCACAATGTTTGTCCTCAATGGACTCCTAAACCACTTAACCGATTATAATAAAATTCGCACACCATGTGCAGTTCGATCCAACTTGAGAGATAGGGTAGTGTAGGGTAGGGTAGGGTAGGGTAGGGTAGGGTAGGTAGGGTAGGTAGGGTAGGGTAGGTAGGGTAGGGTAGGTAGGGTAGGGTAGGGTAGGTAGGGTAGGGTAGGGTAGGGTAGGTAGTTAGGGTAGGGTAGGTAGGGTAGGTAGGGTAGGTAGGGTAGGTAGGGTAGGGTAAGTAGGGTAGGGTAGGGTAAGTAGGGTAGGGTAGGGTAGGTAGGGTAGGGTAGGGTAGGTAGTTAGGGTAGGTTAGGTAGGGTAGATGAATGTTTGGTGTTTTTATGGCAAAACAAAGTTTGCCGGGTCAGCTAGTATTTTTATAAGTAACAAATATAAATTTATAATATGTACTCAGTACTGTAAAAGAAAAATTTCGAACTCTTTATCGGACATCTTCACATTGGCTCTGTCGAGACAGAAATAGTTAGGGTTCCGTACCCAAAGAGTAAAAACGGGACCCTATTTCTAAGACTACACAGTCCGTCTGTCTGTCTGTCTGTCACCAGGCTGTATCTCATGCACCGTGATGGCTAGACAGTTGAATTTTTTACAGATGATGTGGTTCTGTTGCCGATAAAAACTGAATAAAATAAATATTTAAGTGGGGCTCCCATATAAACTTGTATTTTTTTCCGTTTTTTGCGGTAATGGTAGGTATGGAATCCTTCGTGCGCGAGTCCGACTCGCACTTTTCCAGCTAGTTTTTTAATAGCCAACGTGTGTACGCCTCACCAAATTAACAGGCCAACGTTGATACCAGCGCTGGGACTAACGTGTGGAGCCGGGGTAAAGCGCACCGGATACCGCCGTATTTCCTAACTGTAACTGAGTAAATAGACACTTGGTCGCCGGATACGATCCGTATAATGTCAACATTTATGTAATTGAGCCGGTAAGCTAGGATTCCTGGAAGGGGTGGCTTGCTCAGTTTGCTCACTCACATTTCACCTGTGATATATTAAACAATGAAATGCTTTGGGTTGGTATTCCATAAAACAGAGGCATATCACTTAGTAATAGATATTTTGTAAGTTTTTGACAACACGAATAAAATTAACCAAACAAACAAATGTAAAATAACTAGATACATACATACTTGGGGATCTTAAATGATGGCGCGGTGCAATTTAAATTGCGTATTTTCTATGAAAATTAAGCCTAAATTAATTAAGCCTATAGCTTACCAAAAGGAATACTTACAATTACAATTAATCAACGAACCAATCATTGAGTTGCGATTGGCACAGATCTTTTATAGCTGATTTAAAATTAGATACTTTTGTGGAAAGCCTTATGAGTTTGAAAGCACAGTAGGTAAGGAGGTACCTATTTGCAATTTTCGTTCTCATCTGTTCCGCAGTCCAGGATACGAATGTATTTTGCGTAAACTTTGTTATTTTGCTGATAAGTTTATTTTCCGTAAATTAATTTGTGGCAAAGTACCCCACTAATAGGTATTTATGTAACTTTTGCATAATAAGGGGTATCAAAACACGAATGTCGGTAATAGTATCACATGAGTGTTTTAATGCCTAATTATGTACAGTTGCATACATGACTTTATCTACACCCTGATCCTCTATAAAAGGTTCACAAACCATGAGTTGTACGGTGTGGGATACGAAGTGAATCCGAATAACCTATAAGTTATTGTTTTAATTACTGCTTCGTGGTACCTTTAGAATTTCAAAAAAAGAACACTGTCATGCACACGCGTTTCACTACCACAGCGCCGTAATTTAAATTTTATAGAGGATTCATATCATGGGGGTAGATAAAAATTCTTGTATGCAACTGTACATAATTAGGTATTAAAACACTCGTGTGATACTTTTAACACACGAGGTGAAGCCGAGTGTGATCAACCCACATTCGTGTTCTTATTCCCCTTATTATACAACAGTTGTAACCATTTCTATTCGAAGTAGAATTTACAATTCTTAGGTTATTTTAGGTTTTTTTTTCATAATAACATTTAATTTTGTACATCAAAGCCTACTAACCTAGTCTGTTTTTAGCAACGCAGGTACAATTTATCTTTTAGATTAATAATAAATTATACGCATGAAAAGCAGTCTTCTTGTCTAGACCATTTTATTCTTTGATATTTACATAGCTTTTGTGTTATGAATCCAATTACAATAATTTCAAGACCTATAAAATAGGAGAAAAATATATTGTAAAAAGTTGTTGGAACTGAAGACTTGTTGAGCTATTTAAAGATAAGAAAGCAGACTTTTTAATCGAACTGAAATATTTTTTATTTTGAGAGGATATTTTTTTTTTCTTGTGCAAAATAATGACATTAATGAAGGTCTCGAAATCTTTCAATTATTTTCAGTCGCTAGACGAAAATGAACCTAGAAATGTTAACTGCTGGTTTTCATACAACAAAAAAGCCACTAACCAAAAACTCACCCATCTAACAGCTAATCACATCACATCATCAGCCTATGTTCCCACTGCTGGGACACAGGCCTCCTCTCTGCGAGAGGGAATGGGCCGTAATCCACCACATTTTTGGTTCTTGGACATGCCGGTTTCCTTACGATGTTTTCCTTCACCGTTTTGAGAGCAGTGGTGATGAAATAATTTACACAAAGTAAAGCGCCTGCCTGGGCTCGAACCCACGACCTACAACTTGTAAGTCGCGGCCGATACCACTGGACCACCAGTGCTCTCACAGCAGCTAATTACTAACTACGTAATATATTTTTAAATGTACGGTAACCAATATGTAACCACAGAAAACAATTATATTAGAAACTCTCTAAATAATATATTAATAACTCTCGTCTAAATAATATATTAATAGTATACCTAGATAAAATCCCATAAAAGTATTTTTATTTTTCACTTTTTTGTTGTACCTTCTTAATAGGCAAGTTGTTTAGTAAGGTACCTATAACGCCAAAATAGAGTACCCGAATATCATGAAACTTGAACATAACCAGTGAAATGAGAGATCTGCGTACCCCTTAAGAGCGTACTGGCGTGATGTTATGTTATGAAATGGTATAAACAATGAACAGACATGCGATTGCACCAATCTCGAGAGGTTTGCCGTTATTTATTGAAGAGTTTTGTTGTATATCTTCGAAGTCGTTAATCAAATCTTCACCAAATTAAAATGGAACCAATTTGGGAACATACTCTTTCAAACAAAAAAAATAATTTTCAAAATCGGTCCCCAAATGACGGAGATATCGGTGAACACACATAAAAAAATAAAAAAACACACATGAAGTCGAAACATCTCGACTTGTAAGTCTAAAATAAGTAAGTAAGTAAGTAATTGTATGTAAGTCTGAAATAGCCAAGTCAGAAGCCTGTGGGGTTCCCAGAGGCGGCTTAATTAACTCTGACACCAGAGGTGGCCACACCTCACACGAAAAGAAGAAGAAGATCTCGACTTGTGGCGCAAAGGTATTTTTTCACTCTGCCACCTTCCGCTGGGACTTCTCCCGATAGCCAACTAATGAAATCAATCTACGACCGACGATACAGCGTGATTGCTTTTTATACGTATTTTCCCGCGTCGAGGTACGTTCAGAAATTCCCTGGGTATTTCGTCGCTACTCGCGTGTAATTTGTGATATATGGTTATTGCGTTACGCTGGATTTTGTCGTGGGCGTTTGTGCGTTGAGCGGCTCTTTTTTTGAGTGCCTTTTTGGTGTTTCAAGTTGATTGCAAAATTAATTTGTTTTAGAAATAAATATATGCAGAATACCTACCTATCTAATATTATATAATGTATAAAATAGCTAAGGGCCGGGTTCTGTACTCACTAAGTATTTCGGGTTAAGTATAAGTTAAACCTTATTTTAATACCAAATTCATACAGTTTTTATGCTGAAATTCTACAATTAGTCAACTACTACAAGTATTCTTAATTCAGAAATGGGAGGTAAGGATTTTAACAGAGAGGTGAGGCTGAGGGTGTTGGTATTACGATAACGATAGTTTTTCAACGCTCGGGATTATGGTAAATACTCTCTATCGATCACAGTATCCACCAAACAGTGCTACAGGCATATGAAAATTACGATGATTTACATTTTCCCAAACTTTGGACTTTGTTGACCCAGTCGTGTTAAAAGACGTCTTCGGCAGGTTTCCAATAAAAAATTAGAATCTTTTTATTGCCCATCACGTTCTTATCGGATGAAATTATTCCAAAATATAATTTATAAAGCTTGTTTTGGCAGTAACTTTACTCTGTTATTTTTTAGACCTACAATAGGTATTTTTGCTGTTTCTTTATAACAAATTCTGAACTATTGCTTGGTAATACCTAGATATGAATTAATTATTTATTAACATGATAAATAATGAAAGAAAAATATTTAGGATGATTCTTATCGTGCCTTTCTCGTTGTTACTTATATTTTCCAGTACCTGATTTTTTTTATATTTAGCTTGCAACAAAAATTATGGCAAAGTAAACTGGAAACGATTCTATGACTTTCCAGAATAAGACTTTGTAGAACTATTTCTGCAAAGTCTTATTCCGCGTTTGAAAACTAAACTCTGAGGACCAATTGCGGGCAATTTCGCAAAATTGTCGTAATCATAGGGAAATTAGATTTATTGTTAACAGATTACGACAAGATGGGAATGCGAAAGTTCCCTTAAACTTGTATCGATCTGAGAGAATTGTCTCTGATTTTCATAATATCTTTTCAACAGAACAGATGTTTATTCTCAGTGAAGGATAAGCTTTAGTGAAACGTTGTAACGGTCTAGCGTCGGCGTCGGCGTCGGCCGAATTAAGGAGAGAGCCGCGTCCAGAATTACGAGCAAGATTAGGACGAGGCTGGCTTTGTGTTTGCCCTTGAAAATACAAGTAAATAATACAGACTGCTTCGCTCTTTTAGCAGTATCCTACTTTAGGTGGGGTCGGCCCTCCTAATCTTATAACGCCAGGAAAATCTGTTCTTCATAGGTTGTCGGGTCAGGCAATTCTTCCTCCAATAGGATCTCCTCCCTACCTCCAGTCGGGTCGGAGGTCGTCCTCTATCTCTCTTATGTTTAGTTAGTTGCATTTCTTTCTACACTACATGCTCCTTGTTTAATTAAACCAAAACACATAGCCAAAACATCCTCTCCTAATACAGACTGCTTCGCTGCTAATAAATAAGACAGACGACTTGAGCTGCTCTAGTGCTTGTAAGAGCGATGGCCATGTGACGGCTGAGTGTAGGACTCTGACTTCGAACCCCCGTGCCCTCTTTAATAAACCCAACAGATTTGGTAGGTGACTCAAAAGCCGACAGGTCGACAAGTTTCTGTTTAATAAAGCAGAATTCTCGAAGAAAATGTCGAACTAAGTATTAATCTATAGGCGTTTTTCAGAAAATTCTCAGGAGCACCCTGGAGTCTCGGTTTGTGGCCGATTTACTGCAATATACTCTCCACCTTTAACAAAGTTTCAAACTTTGATAAATCCGGCAAAATGCGAGATAATAGATACTTCTGCATAACATATTTAGAAAATACACGCACGAGGCATGGATATTAGACATGTGTGTTCATGATTAATAATATAGATTTGTTAGTCGCGATAGTGGCGTTGATAAGTTCTTAGGACTATCTGAGAACTTACAGGCGTCTTAGGAACTATCGTCGTAATTCCTGAAGGGCAGACGCACAAAACCGATAAAGTTTTCTTGGTTGCGAGAGTCCATCTACTGGAAACATCAGCACGGAGAGATGCGATCTTTGGCGAGAGAAATTTGAATCCCCTGATCATTTCTTAGAGCCTATCGGAGACCCTTCCGCCTGGACACGCTTTGCCTTGGTCGACCTGGAAAATTATAAACAGACTCCGCAATCAGGTCTGCCGCAGCAAAGACAATCTCGATAGATGGGGATTCTCGGATGGTTCCAATCTCTGGTGCTTGTGCGACATCTCCCCGCAGACCATGGCTCACCTTTCGTCTTGTGCCGCATGTCCTGTTGTCTGTTCACTTGAGGACCTTATGACTACGTCAGCGGAGGGCGTTGCCGTGGCTGAATTCTGGGCCAGGCAAGCGATTTTACTAAAAAGAATCTGTTTGTCATCGACAAGCTAAAAAGAAGAGGATTACATACATTTTTGTATTTTTTTTTCGATCGCTATCGGGACGCTTTCGTTGACAGAATGTCACTAGTCTTAGAATTGCAGAAGTAGACAGCATCGAAACATGCAATTTTTCAGATCTTATGTTCAGGAATCTGATTACAGTACTTTCGATGAACTTAAAGCTGGTAAAGCGTGAAACAACTACGAAGCGAAACGGAAAAAAAACGAAACGCTTAGGTCTTGGGGTCCGAGTGCAAATCTCCAATTTCAAATTTTTAATCAGCGATTCATCGGTGCAATGCTGCCAGTCTTCTGGGCACGTTCCCAGATGAGAGCGATGTGAAGGAGTTCTTCGACGCCTAGGTGTAACTTTCTTTTTTATATATTTAGGAAGTTAGGTTTAGTATAAGTTAGTATAGTTTAGTGTTTAAGTATGTAGGTACATTGTGTCAATAAAATTCGAAATAAATACACAGTAGTGAAACATTACGAAGCTAAATATATATCTTGTTCTTAAAATGTAATGTTTGTATGTCGTATTGTGGCATTTTTTTTTTTCTTCTTTCTATATAAATATTTAAAATTCACACTGATTTTGACTCAATTACAGAATTTTCTGTACTTCTACCTTTTGTAATTGATACAAATAATTTATTTTTAATTCATATTATATTGCGTACAAATACCTTGTAGTCTGGTATTTGAAGTGTCCTTTTAAGTAAAAATTGCCTGTATTAGAGCACTTCAAACAATATAACATTTATTTGAAAATAAGAAGGTACATAGATACCTACATTAGTCGTCACCCAAATTCTGAATTATGTAAATCACATAACTCAACCATAACTGAGTTATTGTCACTCGCAAATCCCTTCAAAACGTGTAAATAATTGGAGTTTATGCTTTATTCCCGATTTGAACGGTTCCCTTTGTGCCAAACAGCGGGCTTGAACCTTTGGCGACAAAGCGTCCCGTTATAGTGTCACGCCTTTGTCGATAACCTTCGTTTTGTTCAGACTTTTGCTGTGACTACAGTTTTCACACCTATATGAAACATTTCCCTACCTACACGTATATTCTTTGTAACAGGATCCGCTGGATTATGTTCGCCAGGCGAAATAAAAAGATTGTGTGTGTGCGTTCTGCGTCTCCAATTTTGTGCTCAACGCGAGATATAAAACGTAAGTGAATATCCGAGAGGACGACAATATTGTGTCCCTATTCTCACATATTTGTGATTATTTATTTTCTTGCCAAATTGTTTTATTCTGTGATGTGTTTTTTATTTGATGGCGCTATTACAGCGTGTCAGCGTCCGTCCCTTGAGCTCAGTGTGATGGCGAAGGGTATAAGAACCAGTCCCATTTTCGTGGAAAATATTAGTTGTATTGTGCTAAAAATCCATACAAATTCAAGCAAACGTCCTGATTTGATGAGTTGCCACCATAGATGACGAGTTGATGAGTCAAAGTTGATGTGTTGTTTATAACAAAATGTCACTCTCCACAATTGATTTCCGAATCTGGGATGATTATCTTGGAACAAAAAACTCTGTGTCATTAATGACACGGTTCAAATTCAATTGCATTATATGCTTTTAAGGCACTTTTAATACAAATGATTACTTAAAAATCAACTTAAAATATATAATCACCGACATGTAACTTGGCAAGGTTTTAGCGTAGAACTGACCAACCACCTTATGAAGCGAACGATACGAAGACGCGCCGCGATTGGTCAGTCGATTCTTGTGTCAACTGACCAACCAATCGCGGGCTCGGAACGGTGCTAATCATTCCTCGCGCCCCGCTTTACTAGCAAAGAGACCTAAAAACTACTTCTGCGCGTCTAACAACTCTTGCCAACTTACGAGCCGGGGATTATACAACGCTGAAATTGAAAGGTACTTGATTTGTTGACGATGGATTGAAAATATAACAAATAGGGATAACATCTACCAACAAAAAAAAACTATTAAGTCCATCAGTTAGATTACAAAAAGTAATATGTGTAATTGACATAAAGCACATCAATGTTCGGGACGTCACTTTTAGGTAAAAAGTGTACCAAGGCAGGTGACGAGACGCGTAATTTTAACGCGCAGTGCATTAAAATTACTCGTCGTCATCATTTATCGTTTACAAAAGAAAACATATATGTCCTCTCATCATCATCATCATCATATCAGCCGAAAGACGTCCACTGCTGAACATAGGCCTCCCCCAAGCTTCGCCACATTGTCCGGTCCCGTGCGTCTCGCAACCAGCGAATCCCCGCAACCTTCACCAGGTCATCGGTCCACCTAGTGGGAGGCCTTCCAACGCAACGTCTTCCGGTTCGCGGTCGCCACTCCAGAACCTTTCTGCCCCATCGGCCATCCGTTCTGCGAGCAATGTGCCCTGCCCACTGCCACTTGAGTTTGGTAATTCTTCGGGCTATGTCGGTAACCCTGGTTCTCTTGCGGATCTCTACATTTCTGATTTGATCACGCAAGGAAACTCCGAGCATAGCCCTCTCCATTGCCCTTTGAGTGACTGTTAGCTTTCTGATGAGGCCCATTGTAAGCGACCACGTCTCAGAGCCATATGTCCTCTACTTTTTGGTAATCTAACTGACGGACCAAATAGATTTTTTCAGACCACCTATAATGAATACAAGTGTGCCTATAATATTTCATGACAACTGACACCCTAATGATAGGCGTACCTACCCTTTCGTATTTCCCCGTCTCACCCCATTTCTGCGCGGTCGTGACTCCGCACTTATCCACCGACTGTAGCCTAGGATCCCACCGCAAGGATCTGCGTCTGCTATAGTATTTAATTAAACTTAATTTTCAAGAATGATACATGATAGTATAATAGATTTATGAAGAGCTGCCTGCAAATATCTAACCGGAATTACCATAATTATATAAATTAAAATTTATGTTTGATCGTTTACCCCCAATATACAAGTATTTCAAATGAATGTAACATCGTTTCAATGAAATTGGTGTAGAAATATGGAATAAATTAGGTTTCCAGTTCTCAGTTAGCCGCAATCTTTAGGCTAGGTACCAGTTTACCTGCTAAACCTGCCCCCCATGAATGGCGGCTAACTGAGCGCTAGATGATGTTCTACCCCCGATACAGGAGAAATTCCTAGTGTTTTAGTGATACAAAACAAAAACTAGAAACTAGTTATGGCTAGATGCGGTCTGGCAACCATGCAGTTATCTATTCTACGATCAATTATCGTTCATAAAAATTTTGTTTTAACAAAAACAATATAAATGCAGATGTTTGCAGTGTGCTCTTAGGCTACTACGTCGCCGGTACCGAGCTACACGGCATTTAAATAATGTGTGCATGCTTTGAATAATTATGCAATATCATTGTGGATAACTTGGATGGCGGCAGATGTAAACGCATTTAAGAATGACTAGCTTGACGCCTGATGGGAATTAGTACTTGATTTATCTTTATAAATTACTAGCTCGGGAAATTATCCCGAGGGAACATATTCCCGGGATCAAATGTATCCTATGTGCTATTCCTGACTGTAATATAAATCTGTGCCAAATTTCATCCAGATCCGTCCAGCCGTTTGAGCGTGAAGAAGTAACAAACATACAAACATACACACTCACAAACTTTCGCCTTTATAATGTTAGTGTGATAGACTTTATGTTATTCTGATGTATAAGCTTTGTTACCGTAAAGTTTAAATCGTTTTAGTAATTTTAGCGTGTAATAACACACATATATCCACATAGCTTCAGCCAGTGGCTCGCGTTATAGTCGGAAATTATTTCCGGGATAAAAAGCATCTTATGTACATCTCCAAGGTCCAATATCTCTCTAAATAGGTATATTTGATATTTGATTTCAGAATTCCTTCTGCATAGCTATTCACTACCATCATCATCATTTTCCTGCCCTTATCCCATGTTACTAATTGGGGTCGGCGCAAAACGTTTTCTTCTTCCATACCATCCTGTCTCCTGACACTGACTCCCTTTTCTTTAATTTCACTTTTCACACAGTCTATTAACATTCGATTCTATCCGAAAGTCCCAAAAAGAATGACTGTGGTTTTGCAAGGTTCGTTTCGGGAGAACGCTGCAGTTATCCTTATTTACGAAATACTCATTATTGTTTGGTGTCCCACGGCTGGGCAAATGCCTCCCCCAAATCCTTCCAAATCTTCTTTTCCATTCAAACCATTTTTGATGAAAACTGGTAAGTTTTCATCAAAAATGGTTCAGTGGTTTAGGCGTAAAACCATAACAAATAATAAACAGACAGACAAACCACATATTACTCGAACTATGGACACGGTTGTCGAATCGACTACATAAACCAACTATCCTATCACAACACTATCTTATCCACATTCCCTACAAACTCACAAACTTCAAGAGCAATTACATAAATACTTACCTAAAGCGTGATAAGAAGCCGTTCAGGCGAAGTTTACTCGCCTCGGCTACAATGTCGTACAGTCACCGCGCTTCAATACGTTCACCCGAACTAGGAAAACCGCCCTTACTGCAACGAAGTCAAACCGCTTTCGGGGTTAAACGGTTAGCTTTCCATGCGGTTGACTGTACGCTTTGGTAATAGTTTTACCGTAATATCGCCAAGAGTATTAGATCGCGCGATCGGCAATCGTCGGGGATTGGGCCGAGTGATCCCGACCAGAAAGTTACCGTCCGTAACCGCGCGGCAAATGAACGTCGTTTATGTAGTGCGACTTTATTCATAGATATTTTACGCAAATAAAAAGTGTGCCGTGTAATATTTCTTAAGAATCTAATAATCATTTTAAAATGTATACAGGAGCAAATACAACAAAAACAAAATCACTCACATTCGTGCTTTTTTAGTTACCTATATGCATAAATTCAGACCACACTCTAAAATGTATAGTAAAAATCACGATTACGTAAAAAATATGAATCAAAGTACCTAAAAAAGTTCACACAACCCGCTCTTATTAGAAAACAATGGATTGCTGACCTGAGTAATTTGTATTAATTTCAACTTGATACCTCCACGCGTTCCTGAGAAAAAGCTTCTAGACAGACAGACTGACAACGAATTGAATAAAAACGTAATCATCTAAATGAATGTAAAATCATATTATTTGTTCCAGTTCTAAAACGAAATGACAAAGTTTATTCTTAAGAGGAAATGCGCTAGCAGACATCCGAATGAATTTCCTTAGTAAAAACTAATAATTCGAGGTTTGGCTCTCTCCTATTTCCTCCTCCAATATTAGACCAATTTAAATAGGCAATTCATTCGGATGTCTGCGACCACATTTGCTCTTATTTTTATTATCTTTAGGCTTGCGCTTGACCACTATCTCACCTGATGGTAAGCGATGATGTGGTTCACGGTGAAACACGCTTGCCTAGAAGAAACCCATTCACTCTTGACTTAAAGACCCCTAAATTGTAACTATCGGGAAACACACACTCCGGCAGGGAATTCCACTCCTTAGCTGTACGCATAATAAAAGTGTCCCTAAAAGTTTTTTGCGTATGGGTGGGACGTCCACCATGTACCGATGACGCATCGCCATACGTCTGGTAGTCCGATGATGGAACGGGCGGAATAAAATCATGCAATTCCACCGGCGACGATGTTCAAGGCTCTGTAGCTGTGACTTGACTAGTAGATTTGTAGTTGAACATTGTGTAACGGGATATTTTCTTGGGAACAATAAAGCACCATATACTGAGAACGATGTTTATTAAATGTAACCCTTGAACACGTTACCAAAGTAAATAAATTTAAAAAGGGTCGCTGGTTGCAGTTGGCTGGTCAACTTTTCCTCGTACCAAAATATTTCCCAACTAATTTATAGTTGAGGGTGGAAGAACAAAAAATAAAAATAATAATAAAACGGAAGGGCCAGAAAGCCCGTCTCCTGAACCGTCGCGTAGCCAGCCAACTCCACACCGCAACAGCCTGCCTCGAGCAGATAGCCTCAGCCAGGCAATCAGCCCCAACCAGACACCTCCTGAAGTTACAGAATAAAAACTTCTTAGCACAAAAACTCAAATTAAACACAAAGGGTTTTGAGTATATAGAACAGACAGGTCGCTAAAACACTGAAAGCAACATCCTATACACCGGGCTTTACATAGGCGAACACAATGGGTGAGCCGTCCGGCACTCTTCATGATTAAACACACAGAATTTAGGGTTAGACGGAGCAGACAATTCGCTACACATGGAAGGTATTATCTTACACACAGGCTTTACATAAGTGAACACAATGGATGAGCTGTCCCGCACTCTTCATGATTAAACACACAGATTTTATTGTTATACAGATCAGACAAATCGTTGGGATACGGGGAATATTATCTTAAATACCGGGCTTTACATAGGCTAACATAATGGATGGCCCTCCTGAGTATATGGAAATCATGCCTAAGGTGTATGTAAATAGGTATAATTGTATGGAGCTTGTCAACAAACACCCACAAAGGATAGGCCAGCCCAAAGAATATAAATGTATCGGCCGCCCTAAGAAACCGAATACCAACTGACAGAGCCTTTAGGAAGTCAAACACGTACCTTTCGGAGGAAGTAAACCCGTAGGGTAGATAGGTCGGCCCAATTTCGACCCCACGCCACGTTGTTCTGAAAGAAACCAGCAAGTCAGCACACAGAACTCACAACGAAATACGATGGGGTCAATCCCCTGAGCAAGGCAACTTACCGTGAGGGATTATGAGCCCAGCTTGGGAACACTATCACGCCGGGTATCACACCACGACGGTTACATGCGGCTTCCAGGCCGCGTATCCACAATCACGCACGCGGTCACCGGCGATTTTTGGCTTCACGTATTCCGATCAATCACGACAGGCACATACAGGAAACGCTCTGCCGCACAGAGGCCGACGCCCACGCGATAATTCCAGCCCACTCGCAATCTCCAGGCTCTGCTCAAGCCGGTCAGCCCAAGAAAAAACGCCTCTACGCAGTTCGCCCTTCGCCAAGAAAAAAAACTCTCTCCGGGTGCGCTCTCATACCATCTTTCTCGAACCGAAAACCTAAAACACCGAATCCCATAAACTGTTTCCTAAAATTTCCGTTTTCGAAGAATTTACGCGGAACAATTTTCCTTCAAAGAAATACACTATCCCAGACCTACGCCTCACCCTACAACTTTCCAAAACCCGACTTAAAATCAGACTACAATAAAACACTATCAATCCCTGACAGCCCGGATGAGAATTTTGAACGCACCCCTGCTCCCGCGTTTCGTTCAGGAAATCCGATCGTTCTCGAATCTTCTGAACTCAAAGGCTACCATCATTCACATAAGCAATTCCTTGAGGCACGCCAACGGAAGCGGGACAACGTCCTCACAATCCCAAAACCAAACTCGAATCCTACCCGTGTGCTAGTCCAAAGAAATAAATAAGCCAATCTTAGCGGAGACGGGCGCGTTTCCGAACGAAAACGCAGTACGTCCAAATGACAGCTGCAGTCCGTCAAAACAAACAAAGAATACAGCTTCGGTGCACGGATATCAAGTGATTCTAAGTTATTTTGGTGAAATGAGAGTGTTGATAGGGAACCCACCGTCCCAGGGTGCGGTTCCAAAGTGGTTCCACCACCCAGCGGCAGTTTTAAAGCGAACGAGCGAAAACACGGCGGCAAGAGGTAATTAATTTTCTTTTGACAAAACTTTTATCTACCACAAAAAAAGTGTTACAGTATCCCCTCACCCGCCAGAATTTCGCGAGGTAACAAGCGAAATTCGAGCTGGTCCCCAGCTCTATGACCCGGTGGAGGCATAAGGCATGGCACAGAATGCGCCTGCTAATTTGCGGGACTGTTTCTTCAGCCCGTCTTTGGATACACACATACAAACACATGAAACTAAGGGTAGCCCCCATGCCAGCTACTCTGCAATACATATCAAAAAAAATAATCAACACCCCTTGAGGCCCACAGTACTGGACATGATGACGCCAAATGCAAAAAATAAAAAAAAACGCCCAAATGGAGGATCAATCGGCACTCTTTATGTCTTTCACATGGCAATCACTCCTTCTACCATTCTCATCTTCCAACAAGTAAACCAGATTAGACAACTTCCGCACAACCTTACATTTCTCAAACCGTGGAGCCAGCTTGTAGGAAAAATGTTTCGAGGCATCACTCCGAACATGAGTGCGCCGCCACACAAAATCATCCTTCTCAAAAACAGCGTCCCTTCTACGCTGATTGTAATACTTTGCATTACGCCAATGGGACTTTCTCAACTCTTGGTCAACTTTCACGAACACTTCTTTCAGGGTGCCCAACTTGTCAACGTAGGCTTCACGGGAAGTAGTATCAATCTCATGGTTGGATTCAACAGAAACATCCTCAAACATTTTGCAACCATCACTAGCTAACTTTTTCGGCCCCTCAGTCAACGCATCAAAAGGGTGCAACCGACTCACTTGGGACACTATAACTTCACTGGGTTTCCGATAAGATAAATCGGCCCGACCCGTCAGACTCAATACGCCAGGCGCAAGATTAAAGGCCCTCCAAAAATTTATTCCGAAAAGCAGAGGATTGGACACCTCCGGAATCACAAAAAACTTTATCACCCGCAAGACATGGTTCACCGTCACCGGCAAATACATATACCCAAGAACAGGGGAAGTTGAACCATTCGCGGTTCTCACAACATCTACATCATTCGACTTATGGATCTGGGCCATACCCGAAAAATGATCCACAACAGAACCGCCAACAATCGAAATTTCCGAACCCGAATCTAAAAGACCGGAAACAGACAAACCACAAACATCTACGTTTAAATAAGGACGGGTATCATCACCAGAGGAACGGACCGTCGCTACTTGTATTTTTGCATCCGGAGTCACCTTGTTTTTAGGAGAACACTTCGGACAATTCTTGGTTTTTACACCCTTCTCCCCACAGCGATAACAGATCATGACGCGAGGCGCCTTACACTCAAGGAGGTTATGATCCTTCACCCGACACCGTACACAAAACTTCTCCACCGCAGTCTCAACAGTCTCACAAACAGGGCGATTACCCTTACTAGCCTTGTACGCAAGATCGGGGGCGACAGCGTGTTGAAAATTGCGTGGGGGTTCGGTAAAAAATTCCGACCTGACCTTCGCCGCTTCCAACTGCCGGCAGCGCCTTTTCAGTTCCGACCACGAATCAATATCAACCAAGGCCAGTTGGAGAGTATATGCTGGTCGGATATTAAACTTCGCGATGCTCAACTTTTCTCTCTCACCCATGGGACACCTCAAACGGGAAAAGTAGTTTTGTAGAATGCTGAGGTAATGGACTATGGACTCATCCGGACCCTGCGTCCGGGATCGGATCTCCTACAGCAAGCGGTGGTCATAATCTGAAGGCAAATATTCCTCCAACAGCAAATTCCTCAACTGTTCCCAATTCTCAACCTCATCCCTGATACCTCGGTACCAGTACAATGCATCATCAACAAACAGCTCGACAGCAGACCTAAATAATCGATCCGAAGAGATACCACGCGACAAACAAAGCTCCTCAACTCTCTCCAGAAACTCATGGACGCCAACCTTACCATTGAATTTAACGTTCAGGGAATGGATATTAGCCGTGCGATCACACGTGACACAACGTTTCTCCGCCTCAGCATCCTTAGCGGCTCCCACGGGGTAGGTCGGCTCGGATCCGTCTACTTGTGGTTTAAACTCAAAGGTACTGGAAAAAGTATGAAACATTTTGTCCATTTGCTGGAGAATAACCAGGAGGCTTGCATCCAGCTCCGTCTTCAGTTCCATGTCCCCCTTCTCCACCGGCTCGACACGGGTTAACCTATGAAACAAGTGGTTCCCTAAACCTTGGATGCGGTATAACCGCTTTAGCAAAAGTGGCTTTTTATCTAACAGTTCCTGCAGCTCTGCCAGTTTAGTTTTAACAGTCTGTAATTCCAAATGCACATCGCCTTCAAACATGTTAACCTCATCAGTGGGTATCTCTTTGGACAGAGCCCTGATTTGAGTACGCAATCGACCAACCGTGGCCTCAGGTACACCATCACGGATGGCAACCTCATACATCAGCTCATCCTTGTTTAGGATATGAAAACGAATGGGGCGTTCCTCCATTTCAATAAATAACTACCAGTATAAATTATGAAGTTACACAATTCAACTTATAGACTAACACAAACACACATCAAAAATTGACCAGCCAATTCGTCCCTGAGCACAAGACCAGGGCCGAGGACCTGCACCAACAATGTCCTGTTCGGGCGCCGATGTAACGGGATATTTTCTTGGGAACAATAAAGCACCATATACTGAGAACGATGTTTATTAAATGTAACCCTTGAACACGTTACCAAAGTAAATAAATTTAAAAAGGGTCGCTGGTTGCAGTTGGCTGGTCAACTTTTCCTCGTACCAAAATATTTCCCAACTAATTTATAGTTGAGGGTGGAAGAACAAAAAATAAAAATAATAATAAAACGGAAGGGCCAGAAAGCCCGTCTCCTGAACCGTCGCGTTGCCAGCCAACTCCACACCGCAACAGCCTGCCTCGAGCAGATAGCCTCAGCCAGGCAATCAGCCCCAACCAGACACCTCCTGAAGTTACAGAATAAAAACTTCTTAGCACAAAAACTCAAATTAAACACAAAGGGTTTTGAGTATATAGAACAGACAGGTCGCTAAAACACTGAAAGCAACATCCTATACACCGGGCTTTACATAGGCGAACACAATGGGTGAGCCGTCCGGCACTCTTCATGATTAAACACACAGAATTTAGGGTTAGACGGAGCAGACAATTCGCTACACATGGAAGGTATTATCTTACACACAGGCTTTACATAAGTGAACACAATGGATGAGCTGTCCCGCACTCTTCATGATTAAACACACAGATTTTATTGTTATACAGATCAGACAAATCGTTGGGATACGGGGAATATTATCTTAAATACCGGGCTTTACATAGGCTAACATAATGGATGGCCCTCCTGAGTATATGGAAATCATGCCTAAGGTGTATGTAAATAGGTATAATTGTATGGAGCTTGTCAACAAACACCCACAAAGGATAGGCCAGCCCAAAGAATATAAATGTATCGGCCGCCCTAAGAAACCGAATACCAACTGACAGAGCCTTTAGGAAGTCAAACACGTACCTTTCGGAGGAAGTAAACCCGTAGGGTAGATAGGTCGGCCCAATTTCGACCCCACGCCACGTTGTTCTGAAAGAAACCAGCAAGTCAGCACACAGAACTCACAACGAAATACGATGGGGTCAATCCCCTGAGCAAGGCAACTTACCGTGAGGGATTATGAGCCCAGCTTGGGAACACTATCACGCCGGGTATCACACCACGACGGTTACATGCGGCTTCCAGGCCGCGTATCCACAATCACGCACGCGGTCACCGGCGATTTTTGGCTTCACGTATTCCGATCAATCACGACAGGCACATACAGGAAACGCTCTGCCGCACAGAGGCCGACGCCCACGCGATAATTCCAGCCCACTCGCAATCTCCAGGCTCTGCTCAAGCCGGTCAGCCCAAGAAAAAACGCCTCTACGCAGTTCGCCCTTCGCCAAGAAAAAAAACTCTCTCCGGGTGCGCTCTCATACCATCATTCTCGAACCGAAAACCTAAAACACCGAATCCCATAAACTGTTTCCTAAAATTTCCGTTTTCGAATAATTTACGCGGAACAATTTTCCTTCAAAGAAATACACTATCCCAGACCTACGCCTCACCCTACAACTTTCCAAAACCCGACTTAAAATCAGACTACAATAAAACACTATCAATCCCTGACAGCCCGGATGAGAATTTTGAACGCACCCCTGCTCCCGCGTTTCGTTCAGGAAATCCGATCGTTCTCGAATCTTCTGAACTCAAAGGCTACCATCATTCACATAAGCAATTCCTTGAGGCACGCCAACGGAAGCGGGACAACGTCCTCACAATCCCAAAACCAAACTCGAATCCTACCCGTGTGCTAGTCCAAAGAAATAAATAAGCCAATCTTAGCGGAGACGGGCGCGTTTCCGAACGAAAACGCAGTACGTCCAAATGACAGCTGCAGTCCGTCAAAACAAACAAAGAATACAGCTTCGGTGCACGGATATCAAGTGATTCTAAGTTATTTTGGTGAAATGAGAGTGTTGATAGGGAACCCACCGTCCCAGGGTGCGGTTCCAAAGTGTTTCCACCACCCAGCGGCAGTTTTAAAGCGAACGAGCGAAAACACGGCGGCAAGAGGTAATTAATTTTCTTTTGACAAAACTTTTATCTACCACAAAAAAAGTGTTACAATTGCAATTCAATCATCTATACTAATACTAATAATATAATATTATAAACAGGAAAGATTTTTTTGTTTGTTTGTTTGTACCGAATAGGCTCCGAAACTACTGGACCGATTTAAAAAATTCTTTCACCAATAGAAAGCTACGTTATTCCTGAGTAACATAGGTTATTTTTTAATCCCGAAAACGGGTCCTGTGGGGTGGCCCACGGGAGCGAAGCCGCGGGGAACAGCTAGTAATAATATAATAATAATATTATAAAGAGGAAAGATATTTTTGTTTGTTTGTACCGAATAGGCTCCGAAACTACTGGACCGATTAGAAAAATTCTTTCACCAATAGAAAGCTACGTTATTCCTGAGTAACATAGGCTATTTTTTAATCCCGAAAACGGGTCCTGTGGGGTGGCCCACGGGAGCGAAGCCGCGGGGAACAGCTAGTCACAAATATAATAGTTAACTAATCTGGAAGAAGAGAAAACTATCAAACGGCTCTTGATGGGACCGCGCCCTTAGGTAGCAGGCACTTCCATCCCACACAGTTTTCCAACTAGCTTTACCGAATTCCACGTCCAACCGCACGGCCACTAAGTTGCCTGCCGACCGACACGGTCGTGGCGTCTAAACCACAGAACTTCGCCAAGATTCACTGACGTCAAATACATTTTGATACTTGCCATAACTTCGTCCGAATGATACTGATATTACTGTCGCGGGTAATCAACGCTGGCTGTTTTTTAAATGGAGATGTAAAGGTAATTTCAGTTTACGCTTATTCAAGAAAAATGGTAGTAGTAAATTATTTGTGGTGAAACTGATTTGAATAAGTACTTAATCATTATCTTCCCAATCATTAACTATGTTGGGGTCAGCTTACAGTCTGACCGGATGCAGCTGAAAACCAGTATTATTGCCGTCAAGTAGTGTTGCTGACATCAAATGGCTGGAATACCTGCCTGTAAAAAATGGTCTTGCCAAGAAAAGTAATTAATAAAATGTACTTACGAAGATAGATCGAGTTAGTGATTGATGGCGATAAAAATCGTCACCACGAAGAGATTGCCTCGGTAATCTAATGTTTTTTTCACCTTCCTACTTACCTATATGTTGCAAAAGAATCAGTAGTGGATTGATTAACACGATTGGTATACGACTGCCTCAATTATGGTTTCACGTCACCAGTTGGTGCCACATTGACGAGAGTCCTCTCGAAAAAAGTTCCACTTGAAAAAAGCACCAATGACATCTATGTCGACGTCTATTTAACTTATATCGAAAAACATAAGCGACTTTACAGGAGCCTGGTACTAATGTCTCAGTGCTTCTACCTAGGTCCTGGAGCACGTCATTAATAAAAGAGCAATCAACGAATTAGGAACCTTACTGCCAGTTTCGCCCGCTAGGTGTCTCACTGAATTAAGTAGGAAAAAAAGTTGGCTTGTATCCCGTATGTAGATACATAGGCGTACAAAGTTGGGCCGGTAGTACACGTACTACAACTTTGTTTTTATGATTTTTCTCATAAGACGAGCGATTTTGCCAATAACTTGGTACGGACGGGGTGCAAAATTAAAAATTTTAATTTTTCGTGAAATGATGAATCATCTTTGAAGAGCCATAGCTTGGTCCCTGTAGGGTTTATAGAACTGCGGTTGAGCTTAAATTGTTGCAAATTAGCTGAACTTTAAAAAAAACGACATTTTTTTTGACGGAAGTCGCATATGTTATGGCTTTTAGTGCAAAATGTCCCAAAATTTCAGTTTCGCATCAATTCGTGGTGGGAAGCGATCACAAGTTTTTCGAGTTGCAAATTTGGATGTACACTAACCTAACTGGTACATACAACTTACTACAAAACTAGACATCTGACGTCATCTGATCTGCCATCAGACATCAAGCTTTGCGATTTTAATGTCGGTTTCTACTAGGTTAATCTATCTGGTGCACCACTAATTGCACTAATTCAATTAATTTACTGCGTTCTATATCTCAGTCAGCCTCAGTCGCAGTCACGCAGTAGCGTATTTACCCTTAGAGAAACATGGCGGGAGACAGCAAAAGGCGGCGCAATCCAGCCCTGCCATCCAGCCTAGCATATTTTTTGAGACAAGCTCTACAGACACAGGCTCACAGACAGACAGGCCCCAAACATCAGGACCCGAGGTGGTGGCGCGTAGTGATCCACGCGCGCCCCTCTTAGACGTCGCGGGGGGAGTCCAACACCTCACTCCCCCCCCAACCCGAGGTCGTGGACCGCAAAGGCGGGCCGGCACTAGCCGGGGGTTGCGGAAGCATCGTTGTTCCCGCGACCCCCAGCGTAGGTGTGGGATGGAACACCGGGGTGGTTTTTAGTCAGTACGAGTCTGACAGACCCCTCCGCCCTCCCCAAGGTGGAGGACATCCAATGAGGATTTTCCACCCCGCAAAAAAAAAAAAAAAAAAATAGGCTCTCAAAAGTAAACCTTACCTAATCCGGGGCATGTGCTAAAAAATTTCGTATGCCTACTGTCGACACCATAAATCTTACGAATACAGAAGCATAGGGATAGGTACACGAACGGTGCAGAGGTGCAAAAATCTTTGAACACAATTCGCTCGCTCTTACATCCACGGCTATCTTTTTATGGGACAGGAATATAACCCTGGATACGCCAATGCTTAGGTGACTGTTTTTGAGATAAGCCTATTCATGTGCATGTTTTTAACCTTTTGATATTTTCAAAATAATAATAATAATAATATTTTAAAAATAATGTTTTGTATATATTTATGTTTTTAATATAATAACAGTACACCACAGACTACCCACTTTTTTCATTCTAAGTTCTTTAAGTCCATCCAAAGGTTTTCTGGTAGATATCGCTGTCAGCGATAAGACCGCCTTTGTACCCTTATAATTAAGTTTTTATTGTAAAAAAGATGTGTTACTTTTATGGTGTACAATAAAGTATATTCTATTCTATTCTATTTACGTTTATAAAGATAAACCTATTAAAAATACCGCCGAAAAAAGAAAACACTTTAATTTTGGCGCGCTTTTTCAAACTTGTTCTGTTTACTTTTTATTTACCTGGCTTTATCTGCTCGATCATCTTTTCGTAATATTCCCGGGATATACTATCACAAATGTAACTTCAATTCACCCGTCTCCCGTCCGTCCGTCCGTCCCGTACTTTTTTTGTACTTTTTTAATGTTCTTACTTGTTACCTTGTAATTGTTTCTGTTGGGTTGTGTCGATTAAACGTATTCTATTCTATTGCACTGTCATATCTGAACACCCAGAGGATTTTTAAAGAACAGCTGTCCTGTTATGTTGCCAGTCTAAAAATATCAAATTAATTATTGCCAACACAGAAAAATTAGTCGGTGTGCTCAATTAAATTTAAAAATCGCTAACAGTAGTACACCTAACTTTTCCTACTAGATTCTGCCAGCGACTTCGCCCGCGTGAATGTTGGATATCATCCCAAGGGAACATACTCCCTGCCAAGCACATGATCTATCTATCCGTGTGCCAAGTTTCGTCCAAATTCATTTGAAACAGACAGACAGAGTAATATTAGAATGGATATGAAAGGGTGACTTAATTCCTTAGGCATTTTCTACCATTTGACCTATATGGTACAGGATACCATTTAATTTCAATACCTAAGTTGAATACATACACACGTAAAACCCTACATGGAATCAAACCAAAACAAAAAGAATTACCTACATTACATTCACATAGTTATAGTTCTGACGATATTGCCAACCTTTTGTTGTGCTACCCTCGAAAAATTAATTACTGCGACGTGATTGGGCAACAAAAAGAAACAAGAGCTATAATAAATAGTGCACGTTCGTCCAACATAAGCTATACTTTATTGGGTAGTATGGCATTCTGTGCATTGAAAGAGACTATTATGGCAGTGTTAAAGCTTTCTTTCATAATTTTATTTGTTGTTTTACGAACTTATGTAACAGAACTCGCTTAATTTCCTTGTATGTAAAGAACAGATAAATCAATATCAATAAATTTGTAGAAAAGTCGTTTTTGTACATCGAAAATATTTTCAAAAATATTATTTAAAGGATAACCAAGATAACCCATTACCAGCATTTTTGGATTTTTCGTCTTTTTTATATTTATCTGTTTAGTTGTGCACGCATCACGTAAAAGATACGCAACCAAAGTAGTTTTTTTTTGTTTTTTTTTATATTGTTTTTTTTTTTTGGTGTATTTTTTTTATTTTAAATACGAGGCTTTTGGCTAATTTGTGCCTTTTGGTGAATGCCACTCTTTATACTGTATTGTGCGTTTAGTTTGTGTAGAATAAACAAGTTTTCTTTCTTTTCTTTTTTCTTTCTTTCTTTCTTTCTTTCTAATGTACATAACAAGTGTGCGTAACTTGAAGTATTACTTAGTTTTTGATTTTTCGCAATCATTTCACTCTATCAAAAGTTATATGAATTTAAAGTGTAAAATATCACAACACACGACATTCAGTTACTAGATATACTACTTATAGATAGATGGCGTTGTGCATTTGACCATTAAAAAAAAATGGTAGGTAGAGTAGGTAGGAAGATAAGTAGAGAATGGTAGGCAGTTGGCGGAAGCGAAACCGCGGGCACAACTAGTAAATCATAAGACCGAATTGAGGAAGACAGATAGGCAGTCGACCGTCAGCTTAACTCTGCAACCCCAGTAACTGAGAAACAATAACACCATACCCTTTGGCAACAATAGTTTTCAGTATTTCTGTTAATCCGTAACGATTGCGTGAAATGACAGCCGGAACCAACGGCTTAACGTGTTTTCCGATGCTCAGAGGAACTGATGTTAAGATGATCACCTATCCACGGACCGACCTTGACAAGCGTTGCTTAGCCTTGAAGATCGACCAGTGCGGCTGTTATTATTGAACCACGTGTAGGTATCTACTAGGTATCCATCCCTAAGTAATTAAGACAAGCGGGTGGCGAGTACTCGCTGTTTTTATTTTGTGAAGCAATTTATTTTTTCGTAAATCAAAGTGAGTAGTAAAATGAGAAACTCGAGAATTTCCCCGTCCTTATTAAAAGGAAGGTTTGTTTGTTTAGGATCTCCCAGGAGTGTTTAGGCTTATCCCATGTTGATAGGAATCAACGTATGAGCAAAAAATGATCTTCAGTTTTAGTGAAATGTGTGGTGTCACTGCAGTTCTCTGTTTTTTTTTCTATACTTACATGCATCCATTTGTTATGATTTTGCTCGGCATATTTTAAAGAGGTGAAATTATAATCTTTGAAAGTATTATATAATTAAAGATATGTGTTTCCTGACAACTGCCTGGGATTCTTTATGTCAAGAGTGAATAGGTTACTTCTAGGCAAGCGTGCTTCACCGTCAACCACATTATCGCTTACCATCAGGTAAGGTAGGTAGTGGGCAAATGCGAGACTAATAAAAAAGGAACCTGCTGTTCTGATTACGAAGTTCTTTGACGGAACGAAAGCTACGAGTACACTATCACTGAGTTTGAAAGATAGCTACGAGTACACTATAACTAAGATTGAAAGAAAGCTACGAGTGCACTATCACCGAGTTTGAAAGAAAGCTACGAGTACGCTATCACTGAGTTTGAAAGAAAGCTACGAGTACACTATAACTAAGATTGAAAGAAAGCTACGAGTGCACTATCACCGAGTTTGAAAGAAAGCTACGAGTACGCTATCACTGAGTTTGAAAGAAAGCTACGAGTACACTATAACTAAGATTGAAAGAAAGCAACGAGTGCACTATCACCGAGTTTGAAAGAAAGCTACGAGTACGCTATCACTGAGTTTGAAAGAAAGCTACGAGTACACTATAACTAAGATTGAAAGAAAGCTACGAGTACACTATCACCGAGTTTGAAAGAAAGCTACGAGTACACTATCACTGAGTTTGAAAGAAAGCTACGAGTACACTATAACTAAGATTGAAAGAAAGCTACGAGTACACTATCACCGAGTTTGAAATAAAGCTACGAGTACGCTATCACTGAGTTTGAAAGAAAGCTACGAGTACACTATAACTAAGATTGCAAGAAAGCTACGAGTACACTATCACCGAGTTTGAAAGAAAGCTACGAGTACACTATCACTGAGTTTGAAAGAAAGCTACGAGTACACTATAACTAAGATTGAAAGAAAGCTACGAGTACACTATCACCGAGTTTGAAATAAAGCTACGAGTACGCTAACACTGAGTTTGAAAGAAAGCTACGAGTACACTATAACTAAGATTGAAAGAAAGCTACGAGTACACTATCACCGAGTTTGAAAGAAAGCTACGAGTACACTATCACTGAGTTTGAAAGAAAGCTACGAGTACACTATCACCGAGTTTGAAAGAAAGCTACGAGTACACTATCACTGAGTGTGAAAGAAAGCTAAAGTACAACATCACTGAGTTTGAAATAAAGCTACGAGTACACTATCACTGAGTTTCATAGGCTACATTATTTCCTGGAAAATTATAGAATGCAATAGGCAATGGGAGCGAAACCGCGAGAAAATTATACATAGTTTTAGTGGTACATAATATACTGATGAATCTCATTTAAACTAAACATACAAGATTTTAAAAATATATAAAAATAACCAACTAGACCTACTTTAAAAAACTCAGTCATCAAAATACTAAAAACTACTAAAAACTAACTATACTTAAAACTTGCCAAAATGAATGTCTAAGCAGTAAATATTAAGGACTTGATAATAATTAAACAAGATAAAAGTTTTAATTACACTGAGAAAAATACAGCCCATTAAAACTGAAGTGGCCTAGGTGGAAACTCTTTGTGTACCTAACAACCTTCTTGAAGTAAGAACGGAAAATATTAAGCTTTCCGTCTGAAAATAATGGTTGGCATTTCAGTTAAAAATTAAAGGATATTTTCCCAGGTAGAAATCATAATAATTTTTGAGGATTAACGTGCATATTATGACTTAAAACAAATGAATAAAATTGATACTACACCATTACTTACAAATATTATTTTAAGAAAAAATCTTTCATCTTCAACAGGAATCTTTTATTGATTAAGATATTTTACACACGCTTCATGAGAACAAATATCAGTGCAGCCCTGGCTCTTGTACTAGAAAATCCTGTACCACAAGAGCCAGATTTTTCGATACCTATACATTTTTGTCTATTATGTATTAGGAGCATGATAAAACAAAAGACAATTAAAAAAAGTAGTTATAGCATGCAAACTGCATACTTCACCAGGTAGTTAAGCTAAATTAAGACAGGAATTGATATCCTTAAAAATAAAACAGAGGATTAAAGAAAAAGGAAACAATAAAATTAAATAAATTAAAATTACTATTGCATTAGCCAAAATACGGTTTGAATTCATTTATTTCTAAGGATTACAAATCACTTGTACAGAGAGATAAATACTAAAACATTACTTGATTTATATATTTTTGTTGAAATAACATTGTATAAAAGAAAATAAACATTGCATCAATTCAAATTAACGTAACATAAATTTTAATTTCATTTCACCTTGCAAAAATTCAAATTAACATTACATAAATTAAGAATCATGTGCAGTTGCCAGTTTCCATTTAATCTCAACACAATATTTTGTCCAACGCAAACACCCACAAACCGACTGACATACTAACGGAACAAAGGTCTAATAAAAGCCACCACTGCAATATTTTGACATGAAGTTTAATTAAAACGTCGCTCGATTCGGTCCGCACCGGTTACAGGCAGTTTTAATTTATTCAAAGCAGTTGAAACCGGTATCGCTGTAGATATTTATTGGTGACGACAATATATCTGCTGTTGCTTTAATTAAATGGCGTTTTAGCAGAAAGGGAACAAAATAGTAAGGTGAAAGGGTGAAAGAAGGAAAACACATTTATTTAGCACTTAGAAGTTACTCAGAAACAAGTTTTCTGAACAAACGAAAAAACAAAATAGTAAAATAAATAAGACATGAGAGAAAGTGTGCCTCACGGTCAAAATGCCAGACAATTAGTAGGTACATAAATGCCTGACGCGGGTTTTCAATTGATCCTTATGTTGAGTGTACGACGACGTATGGATGTAAATCGGTTTTAGGTGCATACCAAAGCAAGCTTCAAAGCTCCAGAGCCTTGGCCACCGACGCCGAGTTGCCAGCCTGTCGATTTTTATCGGTTACATTTCGGAGAATGTGCAATGGAATTGCATGATTTAATTCCACCTAGCCCTTTCCATCATCGGACTAAAAGAGGTGCGGCGATGCAACATCGGTGGAAATGGTGGACATCCCACCCTTAAGCACTAAACGTTTTGGGAATACTTTCATTGCGCGTATGGCTAAGGAGCTCTGACTAAGGACCTACCTATCTCCCTCTGACTAAGGAAAACCTCCTATTTTTCATTCGTTTAAAAACAACAATGGCTTGATGTATCAAACTTCATGCTGTCCCTTCCCCGTGACGATGGAGAGGGGAGGGAGGCAAAATAACCCCCCTCGCTCGCTCCCTGGAAGCCTGCAATTCTCACGTCTCAAGTCATATCGCGATCGCCGACCTTTCCTTGAAAACTTGGTTATTTGAAGAGCCCCACAATCTTCGTGCCCCGTTATCATTAATTTATGTCAGCGATCCTTTAGAAACGTAGATATTAGTAAGTATTAATGGTATGTGTCAAATATCGAGACTTTGTTCGGATAGAAATAAGAAGAAGTATTTGATATTTAAAAAAATAGGTAGATATTTATATCAACTTCTGTATTTGAGTCTCATTATTATAACTGTTGCACCTGTTACTCGAAAAAATATTTATCAGTTTGTAGAGTCAAAGGTCAAAAGCGCAGTCGTACTCTTCCAAAACTAAGGTGTCTAAAGCTTTTTTCTAGAAGAAGGTTAATCAACCACGACGGGTGTTTTATATACTTTAGATTCTATGCTATATATATAGATAGAATTATTATTGAAATTATTATTTATCAACATAAAATGCGGGTAGATCCTCACGGGATCTTCATCATTCGATCATTTTAGTAAATATACTCGCAGGCGCCATGAAGGTTTTAATAAAAATGCTCGCGTGGTGCCGTCGTGTAATGTGGGGTTCAGTAATTAACTCCCGTTTACATTTACTGTGTCGTTGAGTTGACAGCACACATTATTAGCTTAATAATACTTTTTATACTATTGATATCTATGAGGAGCTAAATAATAACAGCCGCACGGGCCGATCTTCGAAGTTAAGCAACGCTTGCTAAGGTCGGTCAGTGCATGGGTGACCATAATTGACATACCGAGACTCCTCGGTCCCTCAGAAAGTACGTTAAGCCGTTGGTAGATCTTTGACAATCGTAACGGGTTAATTGATTCTCTTAATTTGTTATATGGGTTGACTTTAAATTCAGAAGCAATCTTTGAGGGAGAGAAAGTTAAGAAACTCATGAGTCTGATAAGCTTTTACTACAATTAGCATTTCAGGGAGTACGGTCGATGTCTTAGACATTCTAATTGAAGCTCTTCTAATTTGGTAGCCGTCTGTTGTGCAGTGTGTGGTCTAGCGTTGTCCTGAAGCAGCAGTGTCCTAGAGCGATTGACCAGCCTCGGCTGTTTAGCAGCTAGCTTTTCCATCATGATTTGCAGTTGCTGACAATAGACATCCACCGTAATCGTCTGGCCAGATTTAAGAAAGCTGTAGTGAACGACACCGGCACATAGTCCACCAAATGCTCACAAGTAATTTTTTTTGAGTCAATTTTCGCTTGGGGCAGGATTTGGCTGGTTCGCCAGGGTTCAGCCATTGCGATGAGCGTTTCCGATTATTTTACAGGATCCACTTTTCATCACAGGTAATGATTCGATTTAAAATCCCTTCATTATTGTGCCGGGTGAGTAATGTAACGCAGCAGTCGACGCGCGTTTGTCGGTTAGCTGCACTCAATTCATGAGGAGGATACCCACCTTTCAAGCTTTTTCACCTTCCCAATTTGCTTCAAGTGGATTATAACAGTTTTATCACTAACACCGCAGCCTGCAGCTAACTCGGACGTGGTTTGCGATGGATCCGCTTCCACAAACGCCTTCAATTCTTCATTATCAACTTTGGTCTCCGGCCGTCCACGGGGCTTGTTCTGCAGGTCGAAATTTCCAGAACGAAAACGTTGGAACCAAAAACGCACTGTGTTTTCTTTTGCGAAACCGTCGTCATACACATCATTAATACTTCGAGCCGTTTCTGCAGCACTGGTGCCACGATGGAACTCGTACTCGTAAATAACGCGATATTTCAAGTTTTCCATTTTCTAAACTGACTGGCGTGGCGCAAAGAAAAAACCAAAAGAGGAAAAAACAAATGAATTACGGTTTTCCAAACACAAAAGCATGAGTAAATAGCGGAATTCCAAACCAAAGAGGAGATATTTGAGATCAAAGTAACCAGTACGACAAAACGCCAATTCCATAAGTAATGACCTAATACTCTGATCCCACGGACCAAGAGTTTCAACCCCAAACGGCTCGAAAATATGTCTTCCGGTGAGGTTATTATATTGCCGCCGTTTGAAGTTTTCTGCTGTCGCAGCGGCAGCGCCAGCACAGCACGACGAGTTAGAAAGATGGTACACATGGTCATTTGTATGTTTTTATTAATTTATGATGATGAAGTGTCCAACATCTGAACTTTAAACTTTATCATTAATAAGTAAAATATAAGACCACTGACTTAAGACCTTTCTATTTTCAAAATCTTTGCCGTCTTTTACGCTTCTCACTGCTGTAAAAGGTTACTCTTTCTTCACACTTTTAACGTCAAAGCATAAATTTTAGGCGCTCCGTCCAAGTAAAACCTCAGATAAAATATAGTTCTTTATAAAAATTCTAAATGAGACGTTTTTAAAACTTCGTTGGTCGGTGTCTAGCTCATTCAGCAGTCTCGCCCGACTTAACATTTAAGAATATTTAAGTTTCCTAAAATAAGAAAATCTTTTTAAGTTTGTAAAGAAACTTTAGAAAAATTCTTGCTTTTCTTTTATATTTCAAGGTATGAAGTGGGTTGAGATGTTTATGCCAATGAAAGAAAACTTGATGTAAAACGATTTTTTTTTAATTCCTTTTGTTTTTCTATTTTCAGGTACGTTCCAGAACAGAACATTGTGAGCCTTATTTAAAAAATCTTTATAACCTTAGATTATGATTAGTTGTAGATTCTTAATTCAAATTTCCAATCGAGAATTTGAACTTAGAATCTGCGAATCAGTATTTAAAATGTATTGATGAAGATGGCGGTAAGTATGTAGTTGTATCTAAGAATGAATCCTCCTTGTATTGAAATCTTCATGGAACTTTCCGTCAAGGGAAAATAGAATAATACTCTTACTGATACCATCAGAAACATGGCGGGTTTTGGACGCCTTATTGTAGGAATCCCATTTTTTTTTCTGTTTGGCCCAAGAAAATAATATTCTGTGGGCACCACTCGGTGCCCGTCCATTTCGGGAGACGTTTTGTATGTAAGCTCTTTCTTTCTCGTATAATTTTAAGCAGAGAAACGGAATGGTGTGATCATCAAAAAAATTGGGTTTTTCATACAAAGTTGACGTTAGCTCACCTAAAAGAATTTGTATACAATTTTTTTTTAGATTTATGGCTTCTTTGGAGAACGTTGTTTATTAATATGGGCACAAGCAGTTTTTAAATATGACAACACCTTTCCGCTACTCCCTGTATAAGGCCTCGAAGGCTGATGTCACTTCTTAAAGTGCATGCAAAAGACTACTGTATTCCTAGCCACATAGGTTCTACATGATTCCCACATGTTATGTTATGAAAATATTTTAAGACGGCAAATGCTCAATGTGTGTTGTAGGTAAATGAGTCACGTCAGTTTGAAAATATTTCATCGGACCCGCCAAAGAAACGCTGTGCAATAAAACACTTAAGTACTTACATAGTCACCTATAAAGCCTACAAGGTTCACTTTCGCTTGTTCTAAACTTCCTAATCCTTGTCTATTGGCAGTTTCTCGACAGAACTCTTCAAAGATTAAGCCGTAGACGCGTCAATACATTAAGTCCGCGCCGTTTCTCATGAATCGCTTGGGAAACAGTCTGATTGGTCCCTCAGGGCGTCAGAATGTCATTATATATAAACTTTCCCGGAGGAAACCTTGACGCGTTCAATCCGTGGGCACCTCCAGGGGGTACGTCGTAAGAAAATATATGTTGCAGAAGGCTTATTCATTCTCCTTTGTTTAGCTAACTTAATCGTTACGTGAAAAAATATTTATAATAGTGCAGACCTCCATAACAAAATAATTGGTTCAAATCCACTCAATTATTTATTTGCCAGAATGCAGGTATTTAAAATAAGATCGTGAGATGATGAAAGAACCATACATTCTGCCCAAAAGGCATGTACAATTAAATGAATTAAAAGAAAGTCAAATACAGTTAAATCTTTTGAATTGTTAAATGAAACAGAAATAAAAGAAAACAGTTCATTTTGAAAATGTTTGACACACTGTTTGGTTTTGTCAGTGAAAAACACTGTAAGGGGTATATATTTCAGTACCATAAACTTTCAATTTTGCCGTATTTTAAATATCAAAATAGACAATATTGTTGTCAAAACATGAAAATTTACCAGAAAACGTCAATTTCTATGTTAAATTGCCATAGGCACAGATTAACTACAAAAAAAAAATATCGGCTTATATCTCGAAAACTAATGAACGTTAGTGAATCTTTTGATGGACTTTTTGTGCACAATTGTATAAGGAATAAACTAGCCCCTGCACAACACTTTATGAGAATTATGAAAAAAAAACTAATTTTTGGGCCCTTTGACAGCCCATTTTTTTCTTTGCTGTGATTGGATTTTTATGGACTTTTCAGGCAGCATTACTACATTTACTACTACCATAATGACCATAAATGTGCTGTAACACAGTACTGGTAACACCGCACAAAACTGTATAAATAATATAAACAGGCGAGAGAGGCGACAGTGATTTGTGGAAGTGTGCCTTCTGTACGCTATCCTTATAGTCCCCATGGGACTCACGCCTGTTAGAATCTTCATTCCGTTGTCCAATTTACGACTAAACTCGATTCGATAGTTGTGTTGCAAGTTCAAATGAGTTCCATGGAACTTTGTGCCGTATTAATATGTGTTTAAGCACTAACTGTTCGTGAATGTGAATGTTGTTGAGATTTGGCCGTAAACTACTGTCAAAGTGTTAATAGATTTTACTACATTAAATTTGTTTGAGATGGGTTTGCTCTTGACTCTAGTCTAGGTCAGATGTGACAGATACAAAGTCGACGTGGATGTGTGTTACTCTATCACGCTAGAACGGCTGAACGGATCTGGATGAAATTTCGCACAGAGATAGATTATAGTATGGAATAGCACATAGGCTACTTTTTATCCTAGGAATATGTTTCCTCGGGATAATTTTCGACTTTCACCCGGGCGAAGCCGCTGGCAGAAGGTAGTAATAAATATTATAAACGTGAAAGTTTGGTTGGATGGATGTATGTTTGTGACTACAATCACCAGTCCACCTCTGTACGTTTATGTACTTAAAGTATTTAATAAATAAATAAACCACGGCAGAACGACTGAACGGATCCGAATGAAATTTCGCACAGAGATAGATTATAGTCTGGAATAGCATATACGCTATAACGTTTTCATCCCGGTATAACGTTCTCTTAGGATAATAAAACACTTTTCACGCGGGCGAAGCCGCTGGCAGAAGCCTATGCTGGCTATGGCTTCCACCTTGGGTGCTTCATGGGACTTAAGACTTAGGCATGACTCACAAAAAATCATTCTCTTGTTCGTCTGTCCGTCGGTCTGTCCGATTTCCTCAGGAACGGGAGGAAAAAGCAAGTTGAAATTTATACCAGATACTGAGGTCTATAGTCCCTATTGGGTGTATATAAATCAAGGTCTTGAGTCAACACGATAAAAAGATATTAGCAAATTTAGAATTTCGCGAAAACTTGTAAGTACCAAAATTTACCTTAATTTTCAACTTTTTATTTTTCTGAATTTTGCCTTTACTAGTGCTGTATTTATTTTATAATGCTGTAAGACTTTGCTTTTAACCAAAATTGACATCCGGGAGTATCCTTATAGGTTTTGGGTCAGAAACCTATATGGTAGTTCCCGTTGACCTAGAATCACGAAATTTGGCAAAAAATAAGATCTTACAGCACATATAAAGGAAAAACTGCAAAAAATAAAAATTTATGAAAATTAAAGGTGTATTAAAGTGTGTATACCGAATGGTGATCATGGTAAAACCCATAGTGCGCGAGTCCGACTCGCACTTGGCCGGTTTTTTTTACTAATAGATTTCCTCGCGTTTGAACACTATCTCGCCTGATGGTAAGCGATAATGTGGTCAACGGTGAAGCATGCTTACCTAGTAGTATTCACTCTTGACCTAAAGGCCCTCAGCTTATAGCTTAACTCCCGATTTGAGTCAAACTTTGGCTTTAAAGTAGGAGTCAGCACGCTCTTAACTCCAAATTGTCAATTCAGAAACAGACCCTAAGGCCCATGTTCCAACTCATTTTGAAGAACCTCCACTTGACTTAGTCGCCATGACAACGGGAAAAACCCTCATTTAATGTCGATAAATAACAATAAGTGTCAATTTGATGATTTGAGGTGGAGTCAAGTTGGCGGACATGACTAGAAACGTCTCTGCGTACCGCTACTTTCCAAAGAGAGTACTAGAGCGTAATCACAAAATAAATTACCCACATAAATAACAAATCGACCCCATTTTTAAAAGGCTGGATAAGCCTCTCCAAATCGGTGACTCTCGTTCATCAAAATAATATTAAAAACGTTTAAACTGTTATTTTGCCATTAACGCCTCGTTGACAACTTGATTGTGTATTCAAAGCAATTACAAAGGTACATATTGTTATTGCTTATCTAATTTAGTCTTTATAATAGACCCGTTTTGTTTTCAACATTGAACAAACAACCCAAGACATCAGCTTTGAATAACATAAAACTAATTTTACGGTTACCTACATTTATTAAAACAAAGAAACACAAATTTGGATTGTCGAAATATTATCTCCTGCGTTTACTCTCAAAATTCGCATCATTCAACACGCCAAAATCGCCCAAAGGCGCATCGGTCAGTGGTTTTGTTTGCAGCTGTAAAGGCAAAACTTTCGTAAGTAGGGTAAAGTCAGTCCTCTGTCTACAGATTCAGCCGTAGGTTATCTCCAGAAAGCCTTTACAAACGTTAGAAAGTTTCTACAGACTTGACACATGGACAGTTTCAGCTACAGTTCTTTTTAGATATTCTTCACTGCTTTGAAATTCATATCCCTTTATTTGAGTAAATCAAGTTAAAAACTAAAAAATACGCTGTAATATAGAACCAAACAAAAAGTAGACAATTACAAAAAAAAAATATTGTAAAAAAGCATGGGGTGCTTTTTAAGATATTTTCAAAATTACTCTACTTTTACTAATATATGTCAATAAAATATTTTCTTTTATTAATATCACTATTCTTAATTTAAATTTATCGATTTTTTTTTTCAAATTTTTTGTTTGGTTTTCTATTACAGCGCGTTTTTTTGTTTTTTTTATTTATTTATTTATTTTATTTATTTTAGTACATGGAAGACTTACAGCTATTAAATACAGACAAAAAGGAAACCATAGTCAACAGAAAGCCAATTACAAATCCTCACGTATAGACTTACAATAATAATTTATAGTGTGAGCACAAAAACAAAGATCTCACAGCTTTAATTAAAGTAAGAAGCAATAAATATACTTGGCTAGCAATTATATGACTGATGAGAAAGAAAATAATAAATTAATCAAAACAGAAACAATCAATATAACCTACCACTACTTGAAAAATTTGAGGCTTAAGCACCTTCTGGCTGAATTTACACTGACTGTGAATGGATCCAAATCATATTCCTTGCATATTTCATTGAAGTCTCTACTTGCGCGCACAATATAACTGTTCTGCCTATAGTTCGAAGAAGTATGAGGTACACGTATGGGTGGATTAAACCGAAATGTTTTACATGGCACATTGAAATAAAATTTTGACAATAATTCGGCGTTATCAATGTTGTTATTGAGGATTTTCAACAAGAATAAACAGTCAGCAATCTTACGTCGATCTACCAGTGGTAGCAGATGATACTTCTTACAGAGTCCAAGATAATTGGTTGACTGATATGGAATCTTTTGATGAAAGCAAAGATATTTTATGAAACGTCTTTGGATGTTTTCAATGCGGTCAATGTATTTACGATAACGTGGATTCCATATCTGAGACGCATACTCTAGCTGACTTCTTACAAAAGTGCAATACAATATTTTAAGCGTTTTAGCATCTGTAAAACACTTAGAGAGACGCATTACAAACCCAAGAAGTTTAGAAGCTTTTTTGACAATTGCATCAATGTGTGTGTCGAAAATTAACTTACTGTCTTGATAGACGCTCAAGTCTCGAACAGTATTACACCTTGGCAAGATCTGGCCCGCCAAAGTATAAGTAGTGGCTAGGACTGCACGTTTTCTAGTGTAAGTGATTACCGAACACTTGGATGGGTTCAGATCAAGTTTATTAGCCCGACAGTACTCCTCAAGCCGACACAAATCAGCCTGAAGTGCTAAACTATCTTCGAGCGTTGAAATAGTGGCAAAGATTTTCATGTCATCGGCAAAGCAAAGAAGTTTGGATGAATGGAGGCACTGATAGATGTCGTTCACACAGACTACAAACAAAAAAGGGCCGAGCAACGAACCCTAAGGCACTCCGCTGTGCACGTTTACCCAACTAGACATATAGTTATTGAGTACGACTGCTTGTGATCTGTTATCAACGTACGAAGAGAACCACCTCAAGAGGTCCCCACGGATGCCCATGTAGCTTAGCTTCTTTATCAGGGTATCGTGATCGATCCGATCAAATGCCTTGCTATAATCTGTGTATACTACATCGACCTGCTTACCGTTATCCATAGCATCCGTAATGAAATCATTAAACAAAATCAAGTTAGAAGTGGTAGACCGTCCTTTTAAAAATCCGTGCTGAAAGGAGCTCAACGAGCTAGCAAGGGCGGGATATAACTGGTTATAGACAATCCTCTCAAATATTTTAGCTATAATGCACAGCTTGGATATAGGCCTATAATTAGTGATCTCTGTTTTAGCCCCCTTTTTATGTACGGGCGTAATAAAAGCAGATTTCCATACTTTGGGGACAATACCCTGAGTCAAAGACTTGGAAAACAAAATTGAGATAGGTAGGGCAATGGAAGGTGCGCATTTAATCAGAAATTTAGACGATATATTGTCAGGGCCAGCACCTTTAGTCGGATCCAAGTTACGAAGTAAAACGGTCACAGCATCAACATTCACTTCTATGTGACAAATGTCAGATGAAGTTCTGTTTGTATCGAAAAGGAAAGCAGAAGTTGGACTGGGAGTATTAGATGAAGTGGGGTTGAGGAAAGTCGACTTGAAATAAGACGAAAATGCCTCACAAATAGAATCTCCAGTGTGCAATGATTCATCGTTATAATTTAATGTATTAGGTATAGTATTTGAGTTGTAGCGATTTTTGACAAAGCTCCAAAAGTGTTTAGGGTTATCTTTAATGGATTTTTCAGTTTGATTAAGATAACATTTGTAACATGAAGCTTCCATAGTCTTGACTCTGTCACGCAAATATTTAAAAGTTAACTCGTCAGATTTATTGCCATACGTCTTGAATTTTTTTAGATATTTATATTTTTCTTTAATTGTTTTGATTAGTGATTTTTTTTAACTATTATTTATTTATTTTTTAGTTCAATCGCTAATCCTGAAGATCCTGCTGAGGACAATGTGACAAACTATTTAAATTTTTGCATTGTCATCGGTCCTTGATAAGTGAGCAAAGTTCCAAACTAATCCGACGTTTTGAAGGGGGTGAAATTAACATACAAAGATTCCGTTACATAAAAACATAAATACCAAGCTAATAAAAGCGTGTTAAAAATCGTGATCAGTGAGTTTACCACACCCGTTGAGGTACAACACTGTCCTAACTTTCGGATGATACAAGCGTAATTTGGACGAATTATTTGATGCCCAATGACTTATTTCTCTCTGCCATTTTTATACACGCTTGTACATGTAATAATTTAGATACAAACACTACAATTTAGGTATAAAATATAATTCGTAATTATTATAGTTACCTAATATTCTAGCGTGATGTTATGCTGTGTTTATGTTGATTAAGCGGAACCCATTTTAACAGCCAAACAAAAGATGAAAACCTTTAAAAGCCTGAAGTAGTAATATTAAACAGGTTTAAAACAAAATGCCGACACTCTTGGTTATTTGAAGCCCCCAGTTTTTCACTTACCCCGTCGCGCTCCGCCGAGCAGGGAACAAAGCGTCGGGTTAATAGAATTCTCGACACAATCGATTGTTTACGAAATATCGAGTAAACGAGAACCCCTATTGTTTTTCTAGTGATATTTTAATAGAAGTTTCAGTTTGATAGTTTCACTGACCCGCTGTGATCTTTGGCAGGTTTAAAAGAAAATATTTTCTTTAGAAAATTAATAACTGCACGCACATGACTTGTATGTCTATTGACCTTAGATTCTAGACAAGTTTTATGGCTATTTTAGCTGTAACCCTCAATATTGTTGTAACAAGGAGCAATATTACAGGGAGTATTAGATATTGCCAGGCAACCCTGGAGCAACATATTCTACTGTCAGGTAGCATTTCTGAAAATAGAATTTTATCGAAAAAAAAATGCCGTCGGATTTTAGCGGTGGAATCTTATGCTATATATGAGGCCGGTGTTTTCTATACTGACTACTCTGAGAAGAAACACTGAAACAGACTCGGTGGTCAAAATCTCTTTTAAAGCCCATAAAATTAATTGAATGGTCAAGTAATATGAACACCAAGTAGGTTAATGTCTGAGGTGGTCTACTCAGGTAAGCACCACACAGATTTGAGGGGACCTGTCCAGACAATGCAAGCAATAGTGTAGCTCAATTCAGATTATTTAGGACAATAAGAGGGAGTTCAACGACCCGACAAACACTATCAAAATATGTATATTTGCGTGACGATGATGATGATCAGCGTTGAAGACTCGGAGGCTTTAGACAAGTGCCATTCGACGTTAGCGATGGCAATGGTCAAAAACTCGAAATGCCAAAATGTAAGGGATTGATCACGTGACATTTCAAAAGCGTTTGACATTCCCATGCTTTTATGACATTTTTCTAATCGCTATCGTCACGCTTTGGTTGATAGAATGTCACTTGTCTATGGTCTCAGAGCAGATTGTACCTCCCTGTCTTCTTTGACAACCGTAGCTAGACCAATAACGTAAAAAGTTATAAAATACTTACTCAATAACAGCTCTCCAATAACATAGTTTTATGTGGAACCGTCTCGATATTGAATAAGAGAAAATGATACAATAACAAAAAGTAGGTCAGTATAATATATACACGTAATAAATATTCGACACTCTGGCAAGTGAAGGTACTCGTAACGGTTATTAGAAAAAAAATTTCACGAGCGTAGAATAATTCACCTTTTTACGTGACTGCAGTGAGATGGTTATGTTTTTCGCACGAGTCTTGTATGTCTGTTTGTATGTAATATTCTTTATTCCCCTCCTTCTTCTTATCTTTCCAAACGCTTGACGGATTTATATAATTCTTCTTCTTCTTCTTAGCGTGTCGAGGACAAACGAACTCTTTTTAGTTAAATGCCATGCCTGGCCCAGAATTCAACCACGGCAACGCCCTCCGCCGACGCAGTCATAAGGTCCTCACGTGGACAGAGAACAGGACATGCGGCACAAGCACCGAAGATCGGAACCATCAGAGAACCCCCACCTATGGAGATTGTCTTTGCTGCGGCCGACCTGAGTGCGGAGTCTGTTCAGAGTTTTCCAGTTCGGCCAAGGCAATGTGTGCCCAGGTGAAAGGGTCTCCGATGGCTCCAGGAAATGATCAGGGAGTTCAAATTTCTCTCGCCAAAGATCGCATCTTTCCGTGGTGGTGTTGCCGGTAGATGGACTCACGCAACCAAGAAAACTTTTTCGACTTTTAAGCCTCTGGGGCACCGAGGTGTAGTTGTGCATTGGGTGGCGCGAGTCAGTTTCTTGCTTTGCCCTTTCTATACGGCTTCCCATAGTCCTACGCACATCTGGGGGCGCGATGCCGATTATTGGATACAGCAATCGTACCGGAGTCGGTTTAAGGCAGCCAGTGGATATTCGGCATGTCTCGTTTAGTGCTGTATCCACTAGGCTGGAGTGGGCGGAGCGGCTCCACACTGGACAGGCATATTCGCCAGCGGAGAAACAGAGCGCCATTCCAGTAGCTCGCAAGACTTGAGGAGATGCTCCCCATCTAGTGGATGTAAGGTGGCGTAGCAGGCTGTGTTTATATAATTAAGACATTATTAGACCGCCCAAGTGTTCTTCAGATAGGTGACGTTCAAAAAAACAAACATGGAGGATTTTGGACGCCCTATTGTGTGAATCCCAATATTTTTTTTCTTCTAAGCCCATCGAGTGGAGTATCAAAATGAAGGGTTTTTTAAAAAGTGATTATATGTTTAAAAGTAATAAAAAAAAAGATGACTAATAAAAAATTGTAAGTAAAAAAAGTTAATTTAAAAATCAAAATCCCCTTTTTGCGAGCTGTCCGTCCACATGATCCTCCGACTGCACAGTACCTGATTTCCTGTTTACATATTTTTAGTTCGCTTCTTAAGCAGTCGGGTTTTAGATGTTTAAATATTTTATTTTATTGACCCGTATTTGCATAGTGGAGGACATATTCCTCTCCATTTCTGCAACCTCTTTCGTTTCCATCACCTGTAGGGTGAAGGCAGCCACTGCTTGCCATGCATAAGCTTGCTCTTCCGACCATAGATTTGATTATGGCCACTCGCGAGAGATGACTCTCCACTTCGATTGGACACGTTCTGCGTTGTATGATTCTGCTGCACCAGGATGGTGCAGCAGAACCATACCTCAATGGTATGTTCTAACTTGACCTCGCTGCAGTTGCAGTGATGGTAGAGATAGTTTATAACCTGGATTAACACAGGAGATACCTTTTCAACTTGGTATAATTTTCCTTTGAGATATTAAAACACGTATCAAGCGGGCAAAGCCGCGGGCAGAAGCTATTAATAAATATGTAAATATAAAAAATATCACCAATAATTGTGTGAATCCAATCCCGGTTAAATTCTCCAATTATTCACATTTGCATGAATATCACTTGGCTGGCTGCCGATCTGTATTCATGTAATACATCTCTTTTATCATTATCCGGCTGACACCTCGCAATTAGCGATCAGTGTACAGCGCCATCTAGCGGATGATTCTATAGTTATTTATTGTAACCAATATTTTTATAATATTTAATATTTTCAGTTTTCATAATTATAATGAAAACTTACTTTTGCCCGCGGCTTCACTCTCGTTAATATAAAAGTTTTGTCAATGAATTCTGGTTATCGATAAAAATAAAAAGATTACTCGTAATTCTGGTCTCCTGGTAGTTTATGAGATTTTACCTCTCGTGATTCCAATGGTACTTTGAAAGTAAGTGAATCGGACGGCAGAAAATAACAAATTTTAGCATTTTATGCCCATATTTTTTTCCTTTTTATGCAGAAAGAAGTTTAGCCTCTAGGCGATTTCAGGGTCCCATATATATCTGTACCAAAATTCATCAAAATTGGTTCAGCGATTTAGGTTTTTATATAAAGTCACTTTCACATTCTTATAAACTAGAATGGCCTTGACTTAAATTATTTCCAATTTTTCAGTTGTTTCTTGTCGAATTATTACAAAAGAAAACCGATTATCTAAAGTTCTAAACTATTAAAAATAAAAAAGGTATAATATTTGTTCGTTCGTATGTTTGTAAAAGATAATCTCTAAAAATACTATTTACAAAAAATCTTTCATTGTTAAAAAGCTACACTGTAACCTACTGTATGTCCCAGAAATTGCTATGTTTCTTTTGGTTAGAATACGGGAGCGAAGTCATGGAAAAAAGTAGCCTACTGTATGTCCCGGCAAACGGTCTGTGTCTGTTGGATAGTCTACGGGAAAAATCGTTATTGTGGTTTTTGATCCTGCATAGAGTATTGCAGCTCAGCTAAATATCAACTTGCCGCACTTGACTCGGTGGAACGCAGAGCTAAGAGGCTCATTGGCGACGTTGAACTCAAGTTGCATGCAAGCAAGTTTCACAGCTTGGCTCATCGCCGCAAGGATGCCTGCTTTTTGCACCAGCGCCCTTCTACCATCGGACATTTAGACGCACTGCCATTTACTATCCTAACCTGGTCGCTATTCCACCAAATCGCACCAAGCGCTTCCAACATCTTTCATAAAGCGCACAGCGAATGAGTGGAACTCACTACATGCGTCTCTGTTTACGGGCGCATTCGACCCGAATCTCTGAATGGTTCTTAAACAGAACTGGAAAAATGTGAGAATACTGTAGTGGTGCACTCTGCCTAACCTTTTCGGGATACAGGCGTGATATTATATCGTCTTTAAAGTATTTTTTCAGATCCTCATCCCAAACCCAGGACACTTTAATTAATATTGTGACGACCCCAAACCAGCAACGTCGACATAATAACCTGTCAGCCCCGTCCTGTGCCGTTTAATAATATAATATCATATTAATATGCAAATACTCGAGTGTCGGTATGTCGGGCTGTTCGCACAAAGCCGTTCTCTCGCATCGTGACAACAAATAATCTTTTTTGTACACAAAATGTCCCTAAATCGGGTCGTAAGGAGCAGCGAACGCATAACCCGAGATCCCAATGCAAAATTCTGCAGGTATACTGTTATTGGTAAAACTTGATTTATGTTTAGGCGTTTTGTAGTTTCTGCCTACCCCCATGGGAGAAAGGCGTGAGTTTATGTATTTAGTTTGGTTTTTATGAATGATATTTGATCGTAGAATAGATTACTGCAGGGTTGCCAGGCCGCATCTAACCGCAACTAGATTATTATTTTTTTAAGTTTTCCTTATACTAGGATTTTTTCCTGCATCGTGGGGGCGTATACAACATCATCTAGCTCTCAGGTCGCCATCATTCATGGATTGCTAGGTTTAGCATGTGGTTACTCACAGATTGCGTCTTACTGAGAGCTGGCATTCAAAGACATGTGACATCCACCAAACTGCACTGGTCCCGCGTGGTGGATTATGGCCCATTCTCTCACAAAGAGAGGAGACCTGTATCCCAGCAGTGGGAACATTAAAAGGCTGATGATAATGAGAGCTGGCAACCTTATGTTTTCCTATTTTCTTCACCATTTTCTTTGAAATGCGGTTGGATTCACTTGAAAATATATTGGGGGTTAACGATCAAACATGTTTTATTTATTTAATTAAGGTAATTGTAGCTAGATATTTATAGGCAATCCTTCATAAATCTATTCTACTATCAAGTATCATGAATGAAAATTAAGTATAAACAAAATAAAAATAAAAAATACTTGCAGATTTTCGCAGTGGGATCTTAGGCTAGCAGTGGTATCGCCTTTTCAACTTCCCGAGGTCGAATTTTCCGACCCAGTTATTAAATGTCTTCATTCGTGAACTTTTCTCGAATGTTGGCAGCTTTGAGGGCTTGACAGCATTATTCGAAGTAACATGCTTTGAGCTGATGAGTTTGAAAGTTGTTTGTGAAGCTCCATTGTGGTTGTCCTTTTAAAAAGACACCTGTATTTTTATATTGAAGTTGGTTCCTTCATTTCTTAAGGGATGTTGTGTATTTAAATATTTACACGTCTAGGAATTTGCGCAGTTGACTTCTTTTTTGTATACCTAATGCTTATATTAAACCGCTCGGTGTGGGGACTAGGAGTGATATAAAAGAAAAGTGACTCCGTAATAGCGTGACGGTTGACAGGACGGGAAGAAAGAAGTAAACGTGTTGCAACAACCCCAAAGTAACATGGGTCAAGGGCAGAAATATAGCTGACGGGGTCCGCTAGGGCCGATGCCTGTCTGGGTCGCGGATAAATTTGAAAGAGAGTTACCGCGGCCCCGGCACAAGCGACTGAAGGAACACGTGTGGGTTTTAGTCAGTAAAAATCTGACACGCTCTACGTCATTGGACGATTAACCAGAGTAAAAAAAAGATGTAAAAAAACGCAGTTGTATGGTGACGATTAGATCCACTCAGTGTTACTGTTATGTAGCAACAAGATACGATTACCAAGAAAAATTTATTTGTTTCATGTTATTTATTATGAGAAGACTTTTTACCAAAATCAACTCCATGTTAAACTAATAATTTTCTCTTAGATATCGAAGCTATTACCTACATTTCTTGGAACGTTTTGTAACGTTTTGGTACAAAGTTAATCAAGCAAGCATCAAGCATTATTTTTTCAGATTTTTTTTTTTTTCTGGAAACACTAACTACCCAAATAATTGCTACATAGTTGGCTCAGTGGTGAGCTTCCAACTAGCCAGCTTCAAGCCGTTGACGGTAGTTAGCAGAAGAGACTTTGAGGTTACCGGTCAGCTTTGCAAAACGCAAGAGCAGAAGAGCAACAATAAGCCTTGCGTAAGGAGGAATTCTATTGAATTCCTGCTTGCGCAAATTACTTATTATATTAATAAGTCCTCATCATCGTTTCAGCCGAAAGACGTCCACTACTGGACATAGGACATCCCCAACCGATGCCACATTGACCGGTCCTATACGTCTCGCATCTAGCGGATTCCGGCGGCCTTCACCACGTCATCAATCTACCTAGTGGGATGCCTTCCATCGCTGCATCTTTCGGTACGCGATTGCCATTCCAAAACTTTTCGACCCCATCGTCCATCTAATCTGTGAACAATGTACCCTACCCACAAACACTTAATTTGGCAATTTTTCGGGCTGTGTCGGTGGCTTATATGAACTTTAGTCGTCACTTGCCTGTGAAGTGCCAATCACTAAAGACATGACATGAATCAGTTTTGTCTTATCTCAAAACAAACATGTACATGATTCCATCCCACTAAATTGTTAGTGAACAAATAAATTGAATTAACACAAACTTAGAGGTTAACTAACTAAAGATAAATCTAGCCATTTTCTACCTCCAATAAATAACACTATTATTTAATTATTGTCAGACTCTACTATGTTTAAAGTTTAATTAAATGAACATTTTCTATCAAAGATGATAAAACGTTTGACTCAGAAAAAAGGAATAAAATATCTAGCTACTCAGAACTCAGGTTATTGCCCTGCCAACCACAGTCTGGTTGACATTGACAGATGCCCTTTACCTTCATTTGGGCAATGTCAGGCTCAATATATTATCAACGAGAGGCACTCCATCAGCTCGTTGGTCAAGTGATCGCAAGCGCTGCTACTGAGCTGGCTACTGAGTTTGGTTCCCTGGTCGGGGCATTTCGATCTAGAATTTCTAGGGGATCTAGATTTGTACCCGGTTGATGAATTTACATACAGGTTGGCGTAAAACTCATCACCCTATCGGAAGATGAATTTTTTCAAATGGCGGCAAATATCAATTCTGCTTCGACATTTGTCAAGTAAACAGATACAAAATATTGCTGGTGATCCATCAAGCCATGCTAAACTGCGACCACGAAGATCACCGAAAATCATCATAATCAAGGAGGCCCATTTCTTTCTCTGTGGATATGTAAAAATTAGCACATGGGGCACTAAAAAAGCCACGTATAACCTGCGAAAAGTCATTACACCCGCTTAAAGTTACTGCATGGAGTGTTGTTTTCGCTGGAAGCGTCGTCGGGCCGCCCACGGTTGGTGAGGTCATCAGAGCCTTAAAGACTTTCTCCTCCCTTAAAGGGATGGATTGGGACTAGAGACCATGTGGTTCCAACAGAGTACTTACTGCACGAGCCAAAACCGAAATTCTGAGGGCTGCATTACACAAACTTGCACTGACCGGTAAGATTATCGATTTAACTGTTCCAGACTTCTTTTTGAAAGGTTTTTTTAAGTCACGAGTCGCTGTCAAGAAGCAAACTATTGAAGCCCCCAAAGATAATATCCGCCGGAAGTTATGACAAGAGTGATGTGAAATCGATTGATTAATCGGGCCCGATTGTTTATAAATTCTGCGGCGGCCACGTAGCCGATATCATTTTCTCGATTGACGGAAACACAAGTTAAGACACTAAATAAACATTTCATTCGGGTGATAACCGCGACAGCCTGTATAGAGTCAAATAAATTTCGGTCCAATTTATTTGACCATTTGTGAGGCTCACAATTGATGATAAAATGCATTTTACCGAAATTTTAAACCATATTAGTTAACAAAGAGGTTAGTTATTAGTTAGTTTAGTTTGGTGACCAACGATTTAACGAGTTAACTACGAATAAAAAACTGTGCATAAGTAATCGCCATATCGGCAGCTTGTTATATTAAAACTAATTAAACTGGTTTGGTTCAATCAATGGGTCGGCAAATTATTGATTTGTTGAAGCGGACCATTGTGATTACTTAGTAAACGTCTCGGTTTGTATTTAAGCTCAACCTCGTTATATTTGTGTTACTATACATTTATTCATTTCGCCCTGAATATCATGGTAAAGTAATATGACCGGCACGAGGCGATCTTCAATGTTAAGATACATTTGCTTGAATAAACATCACTACACCACTCATTTATACAGATGACTTTTAATTATTTGGCAATTTTTAACGCGAACATAAAACTATAGAAGATTTTTTTTCATATTTAGAGTTGTTGTAATAGGTGCTAGCCTATATATAGTCCCACGGCAGGGCAAGGGCCACTTTCGTTTACACTCAATTCTGTTTTCTGCTTGTACGGATCATTCCATTAATTAGTAGTTCTGCTCGTACCGCCTCTATCTCCAATAATAAAAATATTTGCACCATTAATTTGGACTGCTATAGGTTGATGATGATAATTAAGTTTTAAGGTAACATAAACAATTTACAATAAAAAAGCTTTCAAGAGTAGGCCAATTGTCACCCCTAGAAATATTGCAAATGCATGAGTTATCCTGTAAAACATGCACATGTAAGCACTCATTCCTCTTATTAACAGTAGTTTGTACACCCAACTAAGGGCCGATTTCGCCAAAGAAACTAATCGCGATTAGTTCAACTAAACTCAGTTTATGCAAATACAGTGTTCCGATTGGTAGTTTCTCAGCGGTCTCAACAAGGCAAATCGGCTCTAAGCTGACTTGCGAGCGCACACAGAACTCGAAGCAAACAATAACGTCGCCGTCAGTCCTCGCTCACAAGTTGAACGCTCGCTTTTGTTCACCGTGTTATTACTTACAGTTTTGGTACAATACACTGGAAACTTTGTGTACGAGTACGAGTAATGTTTTTGAGCAAGTGTTTACATTATTATTTATGTTGGTTTTGGATTTATGAACTACAAAAAAAAAACAAAATCGGTTCTTAAACGACTTAGATATCCGCGAACACATATAAAAATAAATTGAGAAACCTCCTCTTTTTTTGGGATATCAGTTAAAAAAAGGAGCAATATCGGCGATTTTCGCACGGTCTGTTCGCGCTCACGGCAAAGTTTGATAACTTTTGTATTCAATTCATAAGCATGTATAGTGTAATACATCGAATTAATTGTGTTTAATTATGCATCATAATTACCAAAGTACATTCATTTTATCTCTTCAATTACAATTGTTAATAGGCATGTCTCTGTCACACGATTTTGCTATATTCGCGAGCGTGCAACACAACTGCACCAATCTTTCAAGAGCGCCATCTTATCGCTACACGTTTTAGCTGTGCGGGCGCTTAGTAGTATCCACAGTCAGTGGGGGAAACACGTAAGATCGTCGCTTCTAAACCAAACAAATACGAGATAAGATAATCTTTGAATATTTTCAAGTAGCCTTGGTCAAAAAACTTTCATGCGCATATTTTGAAGGATAATATTTATAATTTTACGAATCATTTTAAATTAAGAAATAAGATAGATCTTCGAGATTATTCCCAAGTACTTTGTTCGTTAATTTACCTGTAACTTTAATCGTAATTCTTAAAAACGTGAAATTTTCGTATCTTTTGAGCGTAACTTTTACCCAAGCCAGCTAGCGCACCATAAAAGTTATATAATTATCTCCTTTAAATAATAACTAAATTTTTTTGTGTCGCCAAAAATGCATTTAACGATTGTAGCGAAGCTAAAAAAAGGTGTTATGCATTAGTAAAAGTATTTATATGCATGTTATGCATTTTTTTTGTGTTTATTTTTTTTTTATTTACTGCTCTTAGAATGTGCTTCTGTTTGTATGTTTTCTTGTAGCCAATTTAACAGTTTACTCCACCCTAAACTGGGCTGTTTGCCAATTGTATCCATCTTGCTTAAAAATCCCAGTCTTTCGTAACTTTTGTGCACCAAAATTTCAAAATAGAATATCTCTGTAGTTAAGCACCTATTTACATATGATGAAAATAATACTTATTATTTTTACAGCCTCTTAAATGTGTGTCCATTTAATTGAAGAATACTCAAAAAATTATTCGCCGCAAAAGTTACGCGGAGAATACTTTTTGAAGAACTACCCAGGTGGGTAATATTTTTGTTACAATTGTCAGATGAATCGCATTTCTACATTTCACGTTACCTATAGTGTAACACTTTTTTTTTGTGGTAGATAAAAGTTTTGTCAAAAGAAAATTAGTTACCTATCTCTGCCGTATTTGTATTGCTCATTCGCCTTAAAACTGCCGCTGGGTGGTGGAACCACTTTGGAACCGCACCCTGGGACGTCGAGTTCCCTATAAACACTCTAATTTCACTAAAATAACTTAAAATCACTTGATATTCGTCCTCCGAAATTTATATTTACTTAATTCTATTTGTTTGTTTTGACAGACTGCCAGCTGTCATTTGTGAGTGCCGCATTTGCGTTTGGAAACGCGCAAATCGTTAGTTAGACGCAGTGCATGTTTAAAATAATTTTTATTAGTCAGTGATTGTGTTTTTATAGAATTTAATTGTAAATTGTATTTGAATGATTTGACGGATGTGATTTGGACCTGGGATAGTGTGTTTTGCGGAAGGGTGATTTTTCCTTGTCATTTCTTCAAGGATTGAAATTGTTTCGTGGGGTAGTTAAAATCAAAGTGATTTGATTTTTGTGCGATTTGTATCCGAACGGCACTGGGTGATTTGACGTTTTGATTTGTGCGTGCGGTGATCTTTTTTGGCTTTTTCTGCGAGGCGGCGTGGCGACCGGATCTTCGGTCACCCGCCTGCTAACGTGCTGGTTGGGCCGAAGCCCTAACCAATAATCTGTTGTGCTGAAGTTGGTGTGTGTGAGTAGCCTGATCCGCATTGGGACGCGTGAGTGCGTCCCGGCGACCGAAAAAGCTGCTCCTGGCTGTGCTTTGATCAGGTCGCTTTGGTCCACGTGGAACCGTGAGGTCCGTGCGACCGCGACCTGACTGATAGTGTTGCTGAGTTATCTTAACGTGGGCTTCTTCCTGTGGCAGCGGGGATTCGGTCAGGTACTGGCCCCGTTGTCCACGTGTTCCCTCGTCGGGCTCATAATCCCTCACGGTAAGTCGCTTTGCTCAGGGGATTGACCCCATCGTATTTCGTTGTGAGTTCTGTGTGCTGACTTGCTGGTTTCTTTCAGAACAACGTGGCGTGGGGTCGAAATTGGGCCGACCTATCTACCCTACGGGTTTTCTTCCTCCGAAAGGTACGTGTTTGACTTCCTAAAGGCTCTGTCAGTTGGTATTCGGTTTCTTAGGGCGGCCGATACATTTATATTATTTGGGCTGGCCTATCCTTTGTGGGTGTTTGTTGACAAGCTCCATACAATTATACCTATTTACATACACCTTAGGCATGATTTCCATATACTCAGGAGGGCCATCCATTATGTTAGCCTATGTAAAGCCCGGTATTTAAGATAATATTCCCCGTATCCCAACGATTTGTCTGATCTGTATAACAATAAAATCTGTGTGTTTAATCATGAAGAGTGCGGGACAGCTCATCCATTGTGTTCACTTATGTAAAGCCTGTGTGTAAGATAATACCTTCCATGTGTAGCGAATTGTCTGCTCCGTCTAACCCTAAATTCTGTGTGTTTAATCATGAAGAGTGCCGGACGGCTCACCCATTGTGCTCGCCTATGTAAAGCCCGGTGTATAGGATGTTACTTACCGTGTTTTAGCGACCTGTCTGTTCTATATACTCGGAGCCCTTTGTGTTTAATTTGAGTTTTTGTGCTAAGAAGTTTTTATTCTGTAACTTCAGGAGGTGTCTGGTTGGGGCTGATTGTCTGGTTGGGGCTGATTGCCTGGCGGAGGCTATCTGCTCGAGGCAGGCTGTCGCAGTGTGGAGTTGGCTGGCTACGCGACGGTTCCGGGGACGGGCTTTCTGGCCCTTCCGTTATATTATTATTTTTATTTTTTTGTTCTTCCACCCTCAACTCTAAATTAGTTGGGTAATATTTTAGTACGAGGAAAAGTTGACCAGCCAACTGCAACCAGCGACCCTTTATTTAAATTTATTAATTTTGGTAACGTGTTCAAGGGTTAAATATAATAAACATCGTTCTCTGTGTATGGTGCTTTATTGTTCCCAAGAAAATATCCCGTTACATTGGCGCCCGAACAGGGACATTGTTGGTGCAGGTCCTCGGCCCTGGTCTTATGCTCAGGGACGAATTGGCTGGTCAATTTTTGATGTGTGTTTGTGTTAGTCTATAAGTTGAATTGTGTAACTTCATAACTTAAACTGATAGTTATCGATCGAAATGGAGGAACGCCCCATTCGATTTCATACCCTGAACAAGGATGAGCTGCTGTATGAGGTTGCCATCCGTGATGGTGTACCTGAAGCCACGGTTGATCGGTTACGTACCCAAATTAGGGCCCTGTCTCAAAAGATACCCACGGATGAGGTTAATAGATTTGAAGGTAATGTGAATTCGGAATTACAAACTATTAAAACTAAACTCGCAGAGCTACAGGAACTCTTGGATAAGAAGCCACTTTTGCTAAAGCGGCTATACCGCATGCAAGGTTTAGGGAACCATTTGTTTCATAGGTTAACCCGTGTCGAGCCTGTGGAGAAGGGAGACGTGGAGTTAAGGACAGAGTTGGACGCATCCCTCTTGGTTATTCTCCAGCAAATGGACAAAATGTTTCATACTTTTTCCAGTACCTTTGAGTTTAAACCACAAGTAGACGGATCCGAGCCGACCTACCCCGTGGAAGCCGCGAGGGGTGTTGATTATTTTTGATATGTATTGCAGAGTAGCTGGCATGGTGGCTACCCTTAGTCTCATGTGTTTGTGTGTATGTATCTAAAGACGGGCTGAAGAAACAGTCCCGCAATACGGTTAAATGCCTACGGGCTTAGTCGTACGTTCTGCCTCTGCGGTGTTTATTCTTTTTGTTTGTTTAGTACTTTTCCATGGTGTCGTCATGTCCAGTACTGTGGGCCTCAAGGGGTGTTGATTATTTTTGATATGTATTGCAGAGTAGCTGGCATGGTGGCTACCCTTAGTCTCATGTTTTTATGTGTGTATCCAAAGACGGGCTGAAGAAACAGTCCCGCAAATTAGCAGGCGCATTCTGTGCCATGCCTTATGCCTCCACCGGGTCATAGAGCTGGGGACCAGCTCGAATTTCGCTTGTTACCTCGCGAAATTCTGGCGGGTGAGGGGATACTGTAACACTTTTTTTTTGTGGTAGATAAAAGTTTTGTCAAAAGAAAATTAGTTACCTATCTCTGCCGTATTTGTATTGCTCATTCGCCTTAAAACTGCCGCTGGGTGGTGGAACCACTTTGGAACCGCACCCTGGGACGTCGAGTTCCCTATAAACACTCTAATTTCACTAAAATAACTTAAAATCACTTGATATTCGTCCTCCGAAATTTATATTTACTTAATTCTATTTGTTTGTTTTGACAGACTGCCAGCTGTCATTTGTGAGTGCCGCATTTGCGTTTGGAAACGCGCAAATCGTTAGTTAGACGCAGTGCATGTTTAAAATAATTTTTATTAGTCAGTGATTGTGTTTTTATAGAATTTAATTGTAAATTGTATTTGAATGATTTGACGGATGTGATTTGGACCTGGGATAGTGTGTTTTGCGGAAGGGTGATTTTTCCTTGTCATTTCTTCAAGGATTGAAATTGTTTCGTGGGGTAGTTAAAATCAAAGTGATTTGATTTTTGTGCGATTTGTATCCGAACGGCACTGGGTGATTTGACGTTTTGATTTGTGCGTGCGGTGATCTTTTTTGGCTTTTTCTGCGAGGCGGCGTGGCGACCGGATCTTCGGTCACCCGCCTGCTAACGTGCTGGTTGGGCCGAAGCCCTAACCAATAATCTGTTGTGCTGAAGTTGGTGTGTGTGAGTAGCCTGATCCGCATTGGGACGCGTGAGTGCGTCCCGGCGACCGAAAAAGCTGCTCCTGGCTGTGCTTTGATCAGGTCGCTTTGGTCCACGTGGAACCGTGAGGTCCGTGCGACCGCGACCTGACTGATAGTGTTGCTGAGTTATCTTAACGTGGGCTTCTTCCTGTGGCAGCGGGGATTCGGTCAGGTACTGGCCCCGTTGTCCACGTGTTCCCTCGTCGGGCTCATAATCCCTCACGGTAAGTCGCTTTGCTCAGGGGATTGACCCCATCGTATTTCGTTGTGAGTTCTGTGTGCTGACTTGCTGGTTTCTTTCAGAACAACGTGGCGTGGGGTCGAAATTGGGCCGACCTATCTACCCTACGGGTTTTCTTCCTCCGAAAGGTACGTGTTTGACTTCCTAAAGGCTCTGTCAGTTGGTATTCGGTTTCTTAGGGCGGCCGATACATTTATATTATTTGGGCTGGCCTATCCTTTGTGGGTGTTTGTTGACAAGCTCCATACAATTATACCTATTTACATACACCTTAGGCATGATTTCCATATACTCAGGAGGGCCATCCATTATGTTAGCCTATGTAAAGCCCGGTATTTAAGATAATATTCCCCGTATCCCAACGATTTGTCTGATCTGTATAACAATAAAATCTGTGTGTTTAATCATGAAGAGTGCGGGACAGCTCATCCATTGTGTTCACTTATGTAAAGCCTGTGTGTAAGATAATACCTTCCATGTGTAGCGAATTGTCTGCTCCGTCTAACCCTAAATTCTGTGTGTTTAATCATGAAGAGTGCCGGACGGCTCACCCATTGTGCTCGCCTATGTAAAGCCCGGTGTATAGGATGTTACTTACCGTGTTTTAGCGACCTGTCTGTTCTATATACTCGGAGCCCTTTGTGTTTAATTTGAGTTTTTGTGCTAAGAAGTTTTTATTCTGTAACTTCAGGAGGTGTCTGGTTGGGGCTGATTGTCTGGTTGGGGCTGATTGCCTGGCGGAGGCTATCTGCTCGAGGCAGGCTGTCGCAGTGTGGAGTTGGCTGGCTACGCGACGGTTCCGGGGACGGGCTTTCTGGCCCTTCCGTTATATTATTATTTTTATTTTTTTGTTCTTCCACCCTCAACTCTAAATTAGTTGGGTAATATTTTAGTACGAGGAAAAGTTGACCAGCCAACTGCAACCAGCGACCCTTTATTTAAATTTATTAATTTTGGTAACGTGTTCAAGGGTTAAATATAATAAACATCGTTCTCTGTGTATGGTGCTTTATTGTTCCCAAGAAAATATCCCGTTACAATAGCAGGTAAGTTATCAAAATTATAATGACAAAGGTAAAATAATATTAAAAACGCCCATCAATTTAACAACGTAACACAATATTATTCTACAAAATCAGTTGACATAACGATTCCAATTTAACAGCTTTAAAATATCTTTGAAGCCTCGTTAAATATTTGCAGATATTTCTAGCGTGAAACATAATATTGTGATCATTAATGACATAAAAACATCGGGTTTGGAGGTCTGTAGTTTTTATTTCAATTTTCTATATTTTATTTCAAGTTATTTCAGTCCATTCGCAGGTTGTCTGGTAGAAGACCATCATTATACCCATAGAATTATTTTACCTTTTGTAAAAGGAATGTATAACTATTTTGTTGTACTATGTTGGTTGTTTTTAGGGTTCCGTACCCAAAGGGTAAAAACGGGACCCTATTACTGAGACTTCGCGGCCCGTCTGTCTGTCTGTCTGTCACCAGGCTGTATCTCATGAACCGTGATAGTTAGACAGTTGAAATTTTCACAGATGATGTATTTTTGTTGCCGCTATAACAAAAAATACTAAAAACAGAATAAAATAAATATTTAAGTGGGGCTCCCATACAACAAACGTGATTTTTTTGCCGTTTTTTGCGATAATGGTACGGAACCCTTCGTGCGCGAGTCCGACTCGCACTTGGCCGGTTTTTTTTTATTTAGGTAACCAACAGCGATACATAAAAATATTTTACAAAATATGTGTTTTTTATGGCTAATTATAGGATTCCCTGTGTAACTGTAAGGTATGTATACAACATGTTCAATAGACTTTACATCCATCAAATTCCATTTCTGTAAATATTATTTATTTAATATTTATTTACTGAAGATCAATCAATCTGTGATTCAGACGAGTGTAACAAACACTCGCCTGTATTTGTTAACGTTTCTCATGACGACGCGAAGGTAAATACAATCGGTTTAGTACTGCGTCTATTTGTGATTAAACGTCGCGTATGTTGTATGACTGCCGGAGTCTTTGATTCCTGATAGCTACAACCTACGAGTCTATAAGCGTGCTTCACCGTGGACTACATCATATCTTAACATCAGTCGAGATAGTGGTCAAACGCGAGCCTATAGCTAAATAAAAAATAAAAAAACCAACTATGACTGTCTTAGGTGTTTGTTTACAAGATGAGATGCTTCATAAAGAGCCTCTGATGGTCAAAATGCCAAAATGTAAGGGATAGAGCACTTGACGTTTCGATAGTTCTTAGCATATTCATCATTACCGGCGCGCCGTCGCTTACGTACTTTGTGTCATTACCCATACATTTTTTATTTTTTTACAAACGCTATGGCATCGCTTTAGTCTATAGAATTTAATTTGTCTAGAATGTTTAATAATGTGTCATAGATAAGTAAGTAGCCATGTCCAGACAGACTGATGCGTCGTGACAATTTGACAACGATGCAAAGACCATAAAGTCAAATGTTAACGTCAAATGTATTTATTTCAACTAGGCCTTAATGTAAATTTTAATTGTTTTAACGTTCAAAAGTGCCGCTTTTGAACGTTAAAACATTTAAAATTTACATTTAATAAAAATTGATTCTACCGTTCGTCGTAGTTTTATTTTTGTTCTACGAAAACACAACCGGTAGAAAAAACACTATGAAAAATGGTCACCGTCGACTGGGGGAACCTTTTAAGATAACGAGTTAATACACAAGGTGAGTTTTTGAAAAGCTACTATTATCTTATTCCTAAAAAAATAGGGTAGTATATAAACGAGTGACTGTAAATTAAAGTTTTAAGTGACAAAACTAATTAATTTACGTTATAGTATTACTATGTGAGCGACTGACTACGAGTGTCGAGAAATCAACAGAACAGCAACTTACAAACATTAATTTGAACTAACGGAACCCCTTTTGGAGGGGCTCCTTTTTCTGTCTGCAGGGTCTAAAGTAACCTAACATGAAGTAATCGAACCTAAGTTATCCGTGTCGGGTTGCCCTAAATTAAGAATTAGCGATTCGTTTGGGTTATTACATAATTTGTAGTTATTTGCCTGCTTTACTAAGTAAATAGATATATTCTATCCGTCTCGGACAAGAACTGAGATTGGTCCTTTTTAATCTTTCTTCTCTAATTTCTTGTAGATTCGTAGATATGGCTGAAGTTATGGCTCTATAGGTAAGGTGAAAGGACCATAGCAACAGCATTCATCATCATCATTTCAGCCCAAAGGAACACAGGCCTCCGCCAAAGTGAGCCAACGGCATTAGGCACCAACGAAGCCTCAGACCACTGTAATTACTGAGCAGCGTGCGCAAACACGTCTCAACACGTCTGAACACGTTTATATACGGTGCTACACTTGCACGCTGATACACCTGATTGACTAATTACTAACCAATTACTTGATGATGTAATCTGATTGTACGTATCTAGATCTACGAACAATCTTACAAGCTATAAGCCGCGAATAAACATGGTTGGTTGGTTTGGGGGTATGCGGCACAGGGTGTAATGGCCCACAAACCTCCATAGAAAAGGAAGGATCCTCCAACCAGACGGGTGTTGTGTCTGGTCCGGGCAACTGCCCGACGGTTGATGTCGGACTGTTGTATACGTTCAAATCGCGCCGCAAACTTTGCTTGCGCGATGTAGGATTTGTGTGACGTCATGTCATTACTTTGTAAGTGGCGGTGTCGGTGCCGGTGTTACATTGTAAATTGCATAGGTGTGTAAGTAACTTAGGTCCTCACTGGACATGGCTGTTTCGGGAGGTTCCTGTTCCGGATAAGGCGGGAGAAAGCGCCCGGGTGTCACCATTGTGTGGATTGCCCGAAGGACACGGTGGAGCATAAGGTGGAGGTCTGTCTCGCTTGGGCGGAGCACCGCCGTGTCCTCGTGGAGGCGATCAGCGGTGGCGACCTCTCGCGGCCGGCCCTGCTTCTGGTCATGGTACGGAGCGAGAGGGCATGGGAAGATGTCACCTCTTTCTGCGAAGCAGTAATGCTCGCGAAGGAGGGGGCGGAACGCGTGAGGGAGACGCAACGGAGACTCCCTCGCGCCCCTAGCCACCGCAGGAGACGGCCTGGGCGTCGGGAGTCAAGAGACAAGAGGCTTGCGAACGGCGAGTAATGGGTAGCTTGCCGTCCGATAAGGACCAGGCCCGAGTCGACGGCGCGTAGTGTTCCACGCGCGCCTCAAAGTGATGTCAGCAAAATTGACGGGGTCCGCTACAGCCGATGTCTGTCTGGGTCGCGGATAAATTTGAAAGAGTGTTACCGCGGCCCCGGCACAAACAACTGAAGGAACACGGGTGGGTTTTAGTCAGTAAAAGTCTGACACGCCTTCCCAGAGCGGGAGAAGTCATTGGATGATTACCCACCCAAATAAAAAAAAGGTGTGCAAGTAACTTGAATGCGATTGTGCCATAATAATTTCTGATTGGTGAACGCCATTTTAAACTATTTTAATCAGAGATTTAAATTAAAGAGAGCAGTGGTGGCCCAGTGGTAACGGCCCCGACTTACGTGTCGTAGGTCGTGAGTTCGAACCCAGGCACGTGATTTACTTTGGGTAAATTATTTCATCACCACCGCTCTTACAACGGTGAAGGAAAACATCGTGAGGAAACCGGCATGTCCTAGAACCAAAAATTCGAAGACATGTGACATCCACCAACCCGCACTGCGCCCGCATGTCGGATTAAGGCACATTACCTCTCACACAGAGAGGATGCCTGTGTCCCAGCAGTGGGAACATTATAAGGCTGATGATGAATCAGAGAATTAATAAACTCCAATACTTAAAGTATATTACTAATAAACCATTAATTACTGAAAAAAATATGTCATTTATTATAAATGAGTAATAACCTCAAATAATTTTGAATAAATAATTCTTACGTAATAACGGAAATATTTAAAAAGTACGGCGAGTAATCAGCGTTCACGAGCCACCGATCACAGACGATTCCGTTGACACAAGCACAGCAAATAGAATAAAGAAAATATATCTACCGCGAGTGAACCCGCTCGGAAAATACAGCGCCTTGCTTCACGGGCAGAGACGAGCAATACACGCGACTGTTTCAACAAGGTACTGGCTGCGACACTGGAGAATGGAACATAAATATATGAAGAAACACAAAGCACGGAATCGTGGCAGGTACTAAAGACAGCACAAGTTTTGGCTACATAGCCATAGAATAGACGAGACATAACATCATAATCAATATCATCAGCCTTTTAATGTTCCCACTGCTGGGACACAGGCCTCCTCTCTGTGAGAGGGAATGGGCCGTAATCCACCACGCGGGCCCAATGCGGTTTGGTGGATGTCAAATGTCTTCGAATTTTTGGTTCTAGGAGATGCTGGTTTCCTCACGATGTTTTGTTTCACGGTTTTGAGAGCACGGTGGTGAAATAATTTTCACAAATTAAAAGGCATGTCTGGGTTCGAACCCACGACCTGCAACACGTAAGTCGCGGCCGTTACCACTAGGCCACCACTGCTCTTCAGACATAAAATAGACGAAATAAATTGGTAGAATTCTCTCAAAGCGGTGATGGAAAATATCGTGCAGAAACCTGCACGTCCTAAAACAAAGACATCCAAATATGTGACAACGTTCTACCCACTTCCTCTCATGGAGAGCAGGTCTGTGTCCCAGCAGTAGCACGAGGAACATTATAGGCTTTTTATAATTTATGTTATAATCAAACTCAAATTCAATATCATTTATTTCAAATTAACCATTCAGAGATACTTCTGAATTGTCAAGCAAGAGATGAAGCTAGTTGCACATTTGCAAGCGTCGGTAGGTCTCTATGGAGACGAACGTGCAAGAAACTCCACGGACACTCTTTTCCATCAGTAATTAAAAGAAAAACACAGGAAAACAAACGAACGAACGTGGGGAATTACAAAGTATTCAAATCTATGAGTAAACGGTGACACGCATGGTTGGTTTAGTTTTTTTTAACAATGCCGTCCCTAGCAGCGGCCGCCCAGGCATCTCGGTGCTCTGTGGAAATTACCTTCAAATGTAAAATGAGGCATGCTTATATTTTAGAAGTGAAAACTCATTATTGTCCCATTGTATTATTATTTACGAGAGCAATTTTTAAGGACTCCGCCTGTTTTAAGTTGAATTTTGAAAGCACCATACTCCGTACTTTTCGGTTGATGTATTTGAAACCGCCCTTGACTAATCAAGCGCTGTTTGAAGTTATCACAGACATTGTTATAAATATTAGGTTCAAGTTTGAAGGATGCATTGCTACGCAGATCTACGAGCGTAGCAGTTGCCCGGCAGCGTGCTACGCCGTAGCAGTCGGCGTAGCAAAGATCGGAGCTACCACATTATGTTTTGTATAGTATTTTCGTAGTGAGACGAAGTGATATAACGACTTAGCTGTAATATTCCTTTCACTATCACTAGTTGATACCTTAACGTCATGCCTAAATATAGCAAAAATAGTGCGCTTGTAAAAATAAAAAAACTGCTTTATTTAATTAGGTATCGCGTAGTATTAGCGAAAACAGACCAAAGGATTTTAATCGCCTAAAGAGCCTTTTACAAATCTTACTATCCTACTTCACAAATAAATAATTTTTCTTTCTTTCTATCCTTTCTACTTTGTTTACTTATCTACTAACAAATGCCTCTAATCTATCTCGCTCCTACAATCAGGCGTTTGCCACTAAATAAACACGTCCTCAGATACTCGGCAACACCTTTTATTTCTCGTCGGGAGTATTTTCCGTTATTTACATTCGGAGGCTACTCGAACAACATCTCCGTCTAATTACCGATCAGTGATCACGCTTCGATTGCCTTGTGACGTCATTAACAGATTACTTCAAGAGGTTTTATTTAATCTTGTTACATAAAATAAGGGGCCGGTTACTGAGTTAATAAAGGCTTAATAAAGGCAAAGTTTGACAGGTTTTCAGGTTAAAATATAATTTGGCAAATACTCAACTTCAAAATCTTAATTCTAAAATCGGGATTTACAGGTATTAGGGTGTCAAAAAATCATTATTATTTGCCTAGCTTCTGCCCAAGGGTCGCGGATAAATTTGAAAGAGAGTTACCGCGGCCCTGGCACAAGCAACTGAAGGAACATGAGCTGGTTTAATGGGCTGGTTTATGAGTTATTTATTTGGAAGTCGGTAGTATTTTTTCGCAAAAAAGATTTTTTATTTTTCTGTTTTTAGTTGTACCTACCTACTAGCAAGTTGTTTATTAAGGTACCTATAACGCCAGAATAGTTTACCCAAATATCATGAAACTTGAACATAACCGGTGATATGAGAGATCTGCGTACCCCTTAAGAGCGTACTGGCGTGATGTTATGTTATGAAATGATATAAACAATGAACAGACATGCGATTGCAGCAATCCCGAGAAGTTTGCCGTTATTTATTGAAGAGTTCTGTTGTATATCTTCGAAGTCCTTGATCAGATCTTTACCAAATTAAAATGGAACTAATTTCGGAACATACTCTTTCAAATAAATACAATTTTCAAAATCGGTCCCCAAATGACGGAGATATCGGTGAACATACATTAAAATAAAAAAAAACATACATGAAGTCGAACATAGAACCTCCTCCTTTTTGGTAAGTCGGTTTAAAAGTTAAGTATTAAGTTGTGGCAATCCGCTGGATGTGAAACGCTCGCAACCAGTCAATGTGGTGACACTTGGGGGAGATCCGCAAGAGAACCAGGGTTACCGACATAGCCCGAAGAATTGCCAAAGTTAAGTGGCAGTGGGCAGGGCACATTGCTCACAGAACGGATGGCCGAAGGGGCAGAAAGGTTCTGGAGTGGTGACCGCGAACCGGAAGACGTTGCGTTGGAAGGCCTCCCACCAGGTGGACCGACGATCTGATGAAAGTTGCGGGGATCCGCAACCACGCGGGCCCAGTGCGGATTGATAGATGTCACATGTCTTCGAATTTTTGGTTCTTGATATTCATGTCACAGTCATCTGTGACATCCACTACGGCCCAGTTTTTTGATCCGTAGTAAATTCAACCATTGGTTAAATATGCTAACCAATGAATTCAAAATTCGGTAAAATGGGTAACCGGTACTGAGCCCGCGTAGTGTATAAGACCCCACTCCCATTCACAGAGTGGTAACTGGTGTCTCAACTGTGGGATCGCTATAAGTTGCTTATCCTACATGTAATTCACTTAATATCTGGATATTATTAGATACCATAACGAAATTCTCGCAACAGTAGTCTCCAATTAATATAACCTAATAAGTATTTACTAATTACGTTAATTAGTGTCTGTTTTCCATTAACACTGACTGGAGTCACGTATCCGTCATAGGAGATAATTTAATTAACTATAATTTAGACACAGCACATAGATTGAATTTTCAGGTAATCTGATTCCACTGTGGCTTATTGTAGCATGCATTCTGATAATAATTAATTTATACTAAGACGCATGTGTTCATGTTTGACATAAGGTTATCAGGCTGAGTTCTAAACGTCGAGATCTGAAGACGTACGAAGTCTTCGATGTCAGTAAAAATGTTGTTGGGCAGGACAAGGCGCGATCGAGTAGCGGCGTCCAAGGACTGGCAGTATGAACTTGGTCGTCCGGCAGCGAGATGGGCAGATGATATTGTTGCCATTGCGGGTCGAACCTGGATATGGGTGGGCATGGCACAAAAATCTCTATTTAGGTGCCAGCAATAGGCGAAGTCAGGCTGCGGACGACGATGACGTAGACGTGTGCTAGAAGAGGCTTTATCTAGAAAATCACTATTCACCTATGTACTGACAGCAACACCAACGTCCATTAAATGATTCTTGTAGCATTCATTGTTAAGCCCATGTCCACAAGGTTTACCGATCGATACAACGGAACAAATAACGACTACCTTAATGACACATTCCAACAATAAAACCAAGCTAACTAAATCTATAAAATAAATTCCCCATGACAGTATACTATCCCAAATTATTACCGGCCACTATCGTTTGTACAACCCGCTGGGGATCACTAAAATGTTCCTTCTAATTTATTACGACACACAGTAGGGGCGGGTCAAGTTCGGCCAAAAAATACGGCCCACCGGCCTAAAGATTACTTTCCCAAACCGACGTATCTTTAGGCCTATCTTCTCGCAACTTACTCGTAACTATAACCTACGTACATTGTTCGTATTTTTATGTTACTTTATGTAAGGGATAAGTAGGCGAAAAGAAAGTGGGTATATTTTATGTTTGTGTGATGTTATGTTGAAAATAAAAGAATGTATGCAACTATTATATTCATATTTGGATGTTATTCGTAGACTAAAAGTACCTTAAAAAAGTCATTAAAAAAATCTGAAAACCCGACTGATTGAAAAGCGAACTAAAAAGACGTAGACAAGGAGAAAATCATGCTGTGCAGTCGGCTCGCGAGCTGGCTGACCAAAACCAGATGTAGGATACAGCTCGCGAAAATGTATCCTCCGACTGCACTGCATAATTTTTCAAGCAGTCGGGATTTTTGAATTTTTGTATTGACTTTTTAGTTATATTTTTTACCGAATTAGGTACATTTAAAAATAAAACCTCTTAAAACCCTTTATTTTGATACCCCACACGGATGGTTTTGGCAGAAAAAAAGAAATTGGGAACCACAATATGGCGCCCAAAATCGCCATTTTCCTATTTTAATGTAGTGACACTCGCAGGTTTTAGACGAATCGATTCACGTATGAACCATCAAAATCGGCCAAAGCGTTTGGTCTCTAGAACGCCACATAGAAACTATCATACATACATAAACTCTTTGTTTTTTTTTAATATCCTTTTTTCGTTTCATAATTGAGCTCTTGAAAAAACTCTGCTCTCCAGAGTTTTTTCAACCCCATGAGGCCAAGACGATTTGATCGCCTACCGCAAGGACTGGTTCGCGGTGGCTCAGGAAAAGAATCCTAGAAGGATTTGGAAGAGGCCTTTGCTCAGTAGTGAAACAGTGAAAGATAAATTTAAACAATGAGGACAAGTCTTTTACAGGGCAAAACTCCAAACTCCAGCAACAGGTGACAGATATCCCTATTACTTAAAAAGCTCTTTCTCAACGAACTCCTAAATAAACGAACCCCTAATTCACTCTGAATGGCTATTAAATAGATAACACATTTAGCTTCAGTAATTGGATTCTAAATGTCGTCATAAATTCATGGAAACGAGAAAACAAGAACAAGGAAAATATAAACAAAAATTAAATTCTCAATAATATTCAGATTCCGAGTAGTCTTTGTTCGTTTATATTTTTTAACACATGCTTAGCTTTAGTCACGTCACGGTAAATCCTGTTTAATTATTGGCTAATTGAAAATAGAAAAAAAAGAAGACACGACACAGCTCAACAGCAACAAACAGGAAGAAAAGAGAAGAGTAGTAAAAAATTGTACAGTAATTTTGCGCATATCAAAAGGTTTACTAACTGTAAACTGGCGTCAGACAACCATCGCTTAGTATCAAGTACTAAAACTATTTCTTTTCGTACAAATCAATTTATTTAATCCACCATCCACAAAAATGTTCAAACAGACTATAGTTTCTCATGCCTTTTCAACGGCAAAGGAATGAAGGAGAAACGTCTCGAAATAAAAAGATACGTAGAACTCGTCGTGACGTAAGCTAAACATGTCTCTGCCAGCGGTTGCCTGTAATTGGGGAGTCCGCTCGGAACTATTTGAGAAGGAAAGTCAAAAGTATGTGGATTGGGGATATTAATTTCGCGTTTTGCGGACTTCTTAGAAACTCTCAATATTAACCGAATTGATATTAAATTCAGTCTCACCCACATCAAAGAAGAATATTTTTTTCAATTAAGTTTGCGGTAAATGCCATTTCTTTTTCATTCCTTTCGAGATGTTACCGAAGTCATGACAACTGTCAAAAACTTGTGGAAGTACCTAAGCAATTATATAAGTTAGACATTATGTTCACTTTATGTAAGTTTCTACTCACATACCTACCTACGCGTGCCAATTTACTGCTTTTATAAATTTTATGAAATGCCCCCTTCGCCTCCTTTCTGAAAACTTACTCAACTCATAAAGGTCAGCGGAAAACTAGATTCAGGCAACTACTATATAGATTTCTGGCATTTTGATGGAAAACAAGACACGACACAACTCAACAGCAACAAAAAGGAAGAAAAGAGAAGAGTTGTGAAAAAATGTACAGTAAAATTGGACATAAATATTTGGCGCAGCCGTGGGGCACACAACGTTATTGGCTTCAAACTATTTTCTTATATTTGTACCTACATTGTGTGTATCCATTGTGTTTGCCAAATAAACAATTATGTTACCTTTCTTTTCTTTACTGTATACGGTCTTCCTTAATGTGATCAAATATGACAACATACATTCATGATATTTAATATCAAATAGATATCTTTTATTATTATCAAATAACTATTTTGTCAACCAATCGTATCAGCTGTATCCCGTTTGTGATTTACTGACCTTTCCTTTTTTTAGGCTCGCGCTTGACCACTATCTCACCTGATGGTAAGCGATGATGTGTTCGACGATGTAGCACGCTTACCTAGAAGAAACCTATTGACTCTTGACTTAAAGACTCAAAGGTTGTAGCTATCAGGAAATACAGACTCTGGCAGGGAATTCCACTCCTAAGCTGTACGCATAATAAAAGTATTCCCAAAACGTTTGGTGCGTATGGGTGGGATGTCCACCATGTACCGAAGACGCATCGCCGTACGTCTTGTAGTCCGATGATGGAACAGGCTAGGAGGAATTAGTTCATGCAATTCCATAGCACACTCCCCGAAATGTAACCGATAAAAAATCGACAGACTGGCAACTTGGCGCCGATGTTCAAGGCTCTGGAGCCTAGACTCGACCAGTATCCCATTGCCGAAGAGTCTCTTGGCCCGTTTTTCAATCGACTCCAGTGCATCCAGCTGGTACTTGGCAGATCCGTCCCAGAGAAGAGAGCAGTACTCCATGCATGATCGAACTTGCACTTGGTACAAGTTGAGCAACTGTTCCGGCGTGAAGTACCGTTTCATCTTTGCAAGGATCCCCATCTTTTTGGCAGCCAGTTGAGCTTTTGCCTCAATGAATGGACCAAAATTGAGGGTCGATTGAAAAGAGGGTCGCGGGTGGTCCTTGTTCAGATTTTGATGTTCAGATAAGTAGGTAGGTACCTACGCGAGATAACTAGTAGGTATTTGTGTATATAAGTTTTACTGATTAGCCTTGTGTGTACTGTCTCCTCACTCTATGGCCTATCCGGCAACGGTGACACAAGGGTGACACTATGGGCCTTTATAAATAGCTCACTAACAAATGTCATTAAACTGACAAGCATACAAGCGAGCACAGATATTACATCGATACAACTTAATAACACGAGCGGCCATTTAGTTAATCGAAAATCGATTCTGTTCCTACATACTATGAACCAATTTGCCACCTAAATATTATCTATTTTGTTGAATTTTGAAAGCTTTATACAATCCATACTATGAAACTTGGCATTTGGATAGACCAGAACGTGGATTAAGAAATAGGATATTTTTCATCTCGGTAATATGTTCCGTTGGGATAATGAAACAGTTTTCCCGCGGGTGAAGCCGTTTGCAGAAGTTAGTAATGAGTAATCCGGTATTATAGCAAAATACACTTTAAGGCTTGTATATAATACTAGGTACTTATTGCATACTAGCATTTGCCAATTAACGGTTTCGCCCTTGTGAAAGTCAAAAATTATCCCAAGAGAATGTATTGTACCGGTATAAAATATGCGGTATATCCTATGTTGTCCACGTCATGGTCTACCCATGTGCGAAGTTTCATGTAAATCCGTTTAGCCATTAAGACATGAATGATCAACGAACGTCCACGAAATGTGAATGTACTATACCTCTGCTTATGCCTTCGGGGATAAAGCGTGATGTTATATTCTGTAGAGGCGCATGTCAGAATCCTTTACATCAAACTGAAACTTCAGAACATATAACTCTACAAAGATATAATGTTCCTTTCCTAGAACGTGGAACAGCCGGCCGGCCAGACATGTTACCTGTCAGGTATGTTATTCGATGCCCGGGCTCGAACGTGCACGGGTTATGAGGTTACGTCTGTGGGACGTACGGACGACGGACATGACGTCTATCGGACGTAGGTAGTCTGTTAGCTTTACTTTTGAGGAATCTTGGGCAAAGTTTCTCCTGTAAAAAAAAATAACTTTGTAATTACATAAAACTCAACATGAAACTACTGAAAAGTTAAAAAGAGCAGAAATAGTCTCGTTTTATTTATAAACAGGGCTCAGAAATAAAAATACATTGTCGACGAAACAGCAAAACTTAAACGCGTTATAAACGACGAACTATAAAAGAACTATTATCAAGTGAAATATGAGACGGAGCTTGTGAAAATACTGCTTTATAACGAAACTTAGTTCTACCTTACTCTTGAAGGGGTTATGTAAATACACGGTTATGTATTATTATGTTAGTTTCTCTTCATTTAAGCGGTGAAAATATAGGCAGCGCTTGAAATTTTCACAAAACCGTATGAAAATATTCATTATGTTTTTTCGAGCAAGACTTGGAAAGATTATGACTGCTACTAAATATAATAACGACTTTTACCTAACTATACAATTTGAAAGATTCCTAAATGTCTAAGGTACTAAAAATACAAACTTGGTTTATGGGTCTCAGAGGTGCACAACGATAAAATACCGTTAAATAAAAGAATAATACAGTTTAAATTCCTTTTATTTGTTAAATTGGAAGGTGTGTTTCAGTAATATTTTGTGATACATGTGTTCCTAGCAAGGCTGACGCGATTATGTTATGTGACCAGCTACGTTTTCGGTCTGTACTACCTGACTATGGTTCGGAGTCATAACTCTTATAATTTATGGCTAGACAGTAATGTATGTTGGAGTTTGTTAAACTCCAACATACTTACATGAACTCACGCCGATTCTCCATGGGATTAGGCAAAAACTACTGAACGCTATCTACTTCGATCCTTTCGTACCTACTCCTTATGCTTTCATTTGCATGATCACATACGCCATTTTCTGTGATGTGAAAATCGCCAATACGGTAAATAATATCAAAAGAAAGCTTGCCTTGGTTTTAATACCATTTTTTTCTCTAGGCTCGCTCTTGACCACTATGTCACCTGTTGGTAAGCGATGCTGTGGTCGACGGTGAAGCACGCCTACCTAGAAGTAACCTATTTACTCTTGATTTAAAGACCTTCAGGTTGTAGCTATCAAGAAACTCAGACTCCGGCAGGGAATCCGTAGATACGAGTACGCGCAATGAAAGTATTCCCAAAGGATTTAAGGTGTCTCTGTAGAATGTGGACCATGTAGATTGGCGCATCGCCATATGTCTTATAGTCCGATGACCTTTTTGAAGAACATCGCCAAAGATCAATAATATTAAAAGAAAGCTAGCCTTGGCCTTAGCCTACACTTACCCTTCTGAAAGAACATTGAATAACAGGTTGTTAAAGACAATAAACATATAAATTGCCATAATTACCACCTGGTAGAAATGTAATGCTCACATTTAATGGTCATTAGAACACAGGAGACACTTTTATGACACTTACCGCTAAGAGATGGCTGGCACAATCTTTGCATGAAGGGACAGAGAAACTGTGGAGCACCTTACCTTTTTATTTTGTATGTTGTATTAGCTTTAGCCTGTACCTTTGCGACCAGCCCCGGCTATATAGAGTTAATGTGTATTTACTATACCTAAAGCTAATGGGCTGTACGAGACTAAACAATTTTTTTTCATGTACTCTATATAGTACAGACGAGTATGTACTACATAAAGCACATCGTACATTCGCTACAGTATTTTTTTAATCCATTAAGTGGCGTGCTAATTGCCCGTTCATCGACATTCGCCATTTTGAGTGCGCAAAAAGCAGATTAACGTGGAGTTTTATGCTCTGAGGAAAAGTACCGTGTAATCAACGCAGCCTGGGATCTATCTACTTCCATCTATTCGTAAATAAACAACTCTTTTAACTTTAAAGGTTCACCTTTTTGTAACGACGTCCAGTTACTGGTATTACCTAATATGAAACTCGTAACTTTACCAATATCGAGAAACTTGGCATGGAGGATTTTTCCTCATATAGAAAGTAATTTTGTCTTCATAAACCATTGTCACTCTTAAGTTATGGCGTGACCAAGGGAAATTGAGATTAATTTTTACAAGCTTTTTATTAAAGGGGTAAATCTTGCAACTGAATTTTAAAGCAGTTTTCCTCAACCGATTGAGATGAAATTTTGTATACACGTCTGGTTTGGATGATAATGCACGGTAAGCATAAAAGCTTGTTTAAAAAAAAAGGTTTTTTTAAGGGTATAATTTAGATAATAACTTCTATATCCTATACTATATCTATAATATATATATACAATATATATATTTATTCACAGAAAATTTGTACATATTAAACAAATGAAGCACTTAAACTTAATGTAAATTACATAAAATATTAGCATTTGAGGCCAAACTTGGCATAGCCTGTATTTCAGCCTTCAACGCCGATCCCCTGGAATTGGAGATTATAGAACAATTTTTTTAGGTTGTACATAGAATCATAAATAAACATATCCAATATAATGTAGACATGAAAAAATTAAAAAAATATCTATACTAGAAGAAAAGAAAAAGTGTTTATTTGTCACAAAACGACATACAATATAAGAACATACATAAGCTAAACTAACACTACTAATATTATAAAGAGTTAAAGTTTGTGAGTTTGTGAGGTTGACTCTGTATTTACTAAACAGATTTAGATGAAATTTGGCATGGAGATAGTTTTAGACCCTGGAAAGGACATATTATAGTTTGTATGCCCCTGGGGTGATAATACACTTTCTACGCTGGCGAAGCCGCGGGCAGAAGCTTGTATATTATATAAATATCAGTAGGTACCTACCAATGAAAAACTTGGCAGAACAGACAAATAGAAAAAGATCGCATAGTACGTATACTTACTGTGGACAGAATCCAGACACGTTTACCGAACGCGCAGATCAAGAGAAGTCCTACTCAAATAACCATTAGAGAAAATTACTTAGTCGTATCAAAACTGTTTCAAAAGTGCCGAAGCTTTCCTTTAATCTCAATTTATTGACGTAGGATTTATGTTTTAGCTACCTGTTTATTTACTTAACCGAAAAACACGGGAATCCCTAGCGATCTCTCTCGAGCTTATTATTTTATACATTACGATAAGTAAGGGATACATAATATTAAGGGAAAAGCAGGGGCGGCCTTAACCACTGCGACGTTTAGAGCGGGCAGCAGATATTTGCGAGGCCCTTGTCCTTTTTACAATGTATGTGATGATAGACGAAAAATGCAAAACTTAACTCTTATTTTTCTTACTTTAATAGTTAACTATGAAATACTTAACCTATACTATTTTATTGTTACGAATAACTAAATATTTGCTAAGGATAATATTAACATCAGCCTTTTAACGTTCCAAATACTGGGTACAGGCACTCTGTGAGAAGCAATGGGCTGTAATTCACCACGCGGGCCCAGTTCGGGTTGGTGGATGTCACATGACTTTTAATTTTTGGTTCTAAAAAAAGAATAAGGTGAGTTAAAATCTTGGGGATTTTCATTGATAGGAATTTCGGACTGCCCAACTGCAGGCGGTTAGCCGCAAGCTATTTGCATCTGCTGCGTCTTTGAGGAGACTTCGTAATTTTCTTCCGACTGCCACCAGGATTGCGCTTGCACAATCTCTTCTGTTACCCATACTTGATTATGCTGATGCCATCTATCTTGACCTTACCCAAGAACAACTCGATAAACTAGAGCGGCTTCAAAATGTTTGTATAAGGTTCATATACGGGTTGCGCAAATATGACCATGTTTCCGAATTTCGTGTGAAGCTCAAGTGGTTGCCAATTCGCCTTCGCCGGAATGCTCATATTCTTTCCCTTTTATATAATGTGCTCTTTACTCCTTCCACCCCTTTTTACCTTAAGAAACGTTTCCAGTTTCTCCGCGATTCCCACACAAAATTTCTTAGGTCATCAGACAACTTACGACTTCAAATTCCAACACATTGCACGACTTTTTTGGATAGTCCTTTACTGTCCAGGCTACTCGTCTGTGGAATGCATTGCCAGATCCAATCAAACGTGCTCAATCATTGCCTGTGTTCAAAAGACTCGTAAAGGAACATTATCTGTCGCTGTCTTCGTCTTAGCGTGTTGATTTTAAACAGACATTGTGATTGCGATTATCAGAGTCATTCATCATTTATTTTTATTGCCGTTATATTTAGTATGTATGTATTTATGTATATATTACATAGCATATGTATTTATCTGTGTATCTATTATAATATAGTATTTTAATAATATTATTGTCACACCAATGACAACCCCACTTCATGTCCAGACAATTACTGTCCATACCAGGTTGCCTGGAAGAGATCGCGGAATGCGATAAGGCCGCCCATTGTATTTGTATTAATTTTAAGTTTCTTTTTATAATTGTATTTTAAGGTGTACAATAAAGCATATAATAAATAAATAAGGATAAAATAAAAAGTTAAAATTGTAAGCTGTTTGGGTTGTGCGAGGCCCCAGCAAGAGCGAGGCTCCGAGCGATTGCCCTGCTCGCCACCCCTAAGTCCGCCACTGGGATAAGGTATTTGTTGAACACGTGTAGATTTCGCGGTTTCTTGGAGGATAAAGTTGTTGATTGATGGAGTATGAAAGCCGTAATCTTCCCCGCCATAATGTGTCAATCATATTTATTCCACCTTTTGTTTCAGACCCGTCAAAGTTTATTCGTATCGCAGGAAATAACATTTTAAGATGATTACAGCTTATTCAAGCTTTAGGAAGTTGGTTTTGTTTAAGAATGTGAAATAAATAAAGTCACTGTCGTAATCGATCATGTTTATCTTGACAGACAGAGGTTGATACAAAATGTCGGTCAAGGTTAATGTCTTAAAAAAAATTAATACATTTGTTTTTAAAAACAAAAACCACTAGAAAATTAATCGTCATTGATGAAATCATAAACTAAAAGTAAAACAACATTTTATTTAAATTTTAATCAAGAGCATTTTTTTCCAATTAGTTGGACACGTCTACCAGGAGGACAGGACGCGGTAGGAGCTGTTTTATTCTAATTAATCCTATCTAACCGCAGCCAAGACAATTTGGATTCTAAGCAGCTGGACAAAGAAAGGAAAATTGCTGGGCACCTATAACCTAATAGTGGAAGACTTTATTACAGCTCCGTGATAAAGACTGTTTTAACAAGATACCTCTCGAAATTATATTGTGCTTTAAGTGCAGGTGTTAAGGTCGGTTTTTATTGTCTAATCAGTTCTAGTTAGGTTGGAGGTTAGTGAGGTAATCAGGAAATGAATTAGTGTTTATAGGGGCGCTCGCTTTATGATATAATTGTGTTGAATGTTTTTTTCTGGTGAGAGGGTTTGTCACAGATTTGTGGTGTATTTAAATAGTTTGCTAACAATCTGCGAATATGCTTTATAGCCGTCGTGGGTGATAGTTATATGATATGTCGTAGGTATTTCAGTCATCACCAATTTTTACCGACTTCAAGAAAGGAGAGGGTTTAAATTCATGTGATAAAAAAAAATGTCTATACCAATAGAGAGGATACATTTTTTTGTTTGTATGTTTGTTTGTACCGAGTATAGGCTCCGAAACTTCTGGACCGATTTAAAAATTCTTTCACCAGTAGAAAGCTACATTATACCTGAGTGACATAGACTGTTTTTTACATATTTTTGTTTTTGTTTGTGACATAGGATGTCCACGGGAGCGAAGCCGCGGGTAACAGCTAGTATATAATATTTGACGTGACGACCATTCTGTCCCCGGACGGTATGGAAGAAGATAACGTGTTGCGCCGACCACAAGTAACATGGGACAAGGACGGAAAATGATGATGATTATACGTATAATTGTAACATCAACAAGCAGGGTAGGTAGGCATTGTAATTATGTAGGTACACCTACTAGTCTATGGGAGCAGAGAAGCGAGTAAATACAACTGGTTTATAGAGTACTAGTATACTTTTAGAGAGTGCCTCGCCTAGCTACGTAATCAAATGCCCAGGAAATCATTTTGAAATGCACTAGCATACAACAATTATAATGACATCGAAGGAAATATTTTAATCTTTATTTTAAGAGTTATTTCATGCTGTGAAATAGTAATACATATATTTTGACTAAATTATAAAAAAATTATCTAACATCCTATTACTGGCACAGAAATTTCAACATTGCGTAATCAATGATGTTCCTATTTTTAGCTTATAAACTCAGAAGTGCCAGTAACAGGAGGCGTGCCAGCGATAGGGTGTTTCACCCTACGAATAGATTTTTTGCTGTCCCACTACTCTTGACAAATGCGTCCCCTAAGACCCGCTAGTTTTTCTTCCCACACCACCTCATACCAGCCCTCAAGGTAGGTCGACACTTTTAAAAGTTGGTACTGTTTTGAACACAGTAAACAAAAAAACTGGATGTGACCCGTATCCAATCTCTTTTAACAAGTGCGAAAAAATTGAGTCCCTTTGACCGATGTTAGAATATACATGTGCCTTTAATTACCTCTGCTGTACAAGAGAGGCTATTTGCATGTGCCTGGGTGGAACCAAATTAATCAAATGGCTCTAGGTATATCTACATTGATGTTTTATTTAACACTAGCTTCTGCCAGTGGCTTCGTCCACTTGTATTTCGCCAATTATTTCAAGGAAAAAGAGGTATATGGTCATCTCGAAGGTCCAAATCTTTATACCTAAATTGGCTCAGAGGTTTAGGCGTGAAAGCGTAACAAAACAGACGAACAGAGTTACTATTATAATGGATTAACATGGGTATGCATTAATTAAGTTTCCACGAGAATTAATTTATTGATAAGTTCGCGATTGACCACGTAGAAGTTACATTCATTAAAGTTCGTTCAACTAATAAAAATAATTGATGAATAATGAATTACTGTCGCCCGTCGTACCGTGAAATTAGTATTTCTATGTTTATAAATAAATAGCCTATGTATTATTTGGATGTCTAAGCTACTCGTATATTCCTGTAAAGTTTTATCAAAATCCTTTTCTTAGTTTTGCCGCGAAACAGCAACAAATATCCAACCATGCATCCTCACAAACTTTTTCAGGGATAGCAATTTGAAGTTAAATAACAGACGTTTCTTCATCATCATTTCAGTTGAAAGACGTCCTCTGCTGGACATAGGCGTCCCCCACGTGTCGCTACAGATAGTCCTGTGCCCGAAGCGGATTCCCGCAGCCTTAAGCAGCTCACCTACCTAGTGGAAGGCCTTCCAATTCTGGGTCTTATAGTACGCGGTCGCCACTCCAGACCTTTTCTGCCACTTAAGTTTGGCATTTCTTCGGGTTCTGTCGGTAACTCTAGTAATCCTGCAGATGTCTTCATTTATGATTCGACTAGCTTCTGCCAGCGGCTTTGCCCGCGTGTTATCCCGAGTGTACATAATACGGAATAAAAATCCTGTGTGCTATTGCTGACTATAATCTATCTCTGTGTCAAATTTCATCCAGATTCATCCAGCCATTTGAGCGTGAGGAAGGAACAAACATACAAACACACACACACTCACAATCTGTCGCCTTTATAATATTAGTTTGATAGTGTGATCAAGCAAGGAAACTCCAAGCAAAGCCCTCTCCATTGCCCTTTGGGTGACTTTAACACTTTTTCTTAAATAAAAAAATCTAAAAGTCCACTATTCAATTACCGAAACACAACCCTTGGTGAATAGCCACCAAACTAAATTGATTGAACGCTAAACACTAAAACATAAATGGTTACATAAAATACAGGGAACGTTTTACGGCGCCCTTGAAGTACATTACAGGATTGGTTTTGAAACATAGTAGTAGTTGCTTAATGGATCATTCCTATAAAGTCTCACTAGTGAGCTTTGAAAAGTTTCTTTAAAGAAAATGGTGGGCTTATATCAGCGAGTAATTTGTGTTACTACGAGGTTTTCATTAAGAAAAGTAACGACCACTGTATTTGAATTAAGAATGTGAGATAATTATCAAATTTTGGAATAACTTACTCTATATCATATAAGATAAAGTTCAAATTCCATTGCAACCCTACTTGTATTCTATTCTATTCCATATACTTTTTTCAGGGTTTTTAGATTTTTTATAACAAATGGTCTTTTTCTTTTTTGACACTATGTTTTCATTGTTATCTATGACTTTAATGTCGTGGTTACATGAGACGTCAAGTTATTGTTGATGCTGTTTTCTGCTTTATAAATCAAGTCCATATAATGAAGGCTAAAATATCAAGTAGTTACTTATTTTTTGTTATATCCAATGTGCTCTAGCTGTAAACTAAATAATTAAATTTAATGTATGTTATAATTAGACATAGTAAAGGCAGCAATTATTTTACTTTTTAACCGACGAAAAAAAAGGAGGAGGTTCTCAATTGTACATGTATATTTTTATGTATGACCACGCATAACTTTTTATATAGTGGTCCGATTTATATTTTTTTACGATTATTTTTCTATTGGGAAAAGTATACCTCAAAGTTGGTTCCATTTAAATTTAAAAATAAAATCCACCTCTAAAGATAGAAAAAAAGGATTTATTGATAATTTTTCTACTGTATTTTCAAATATGAACCGATTCTGTTGAAATTAAGTGAACTGAAAAGCGCAAAAAAGCCTTTTTAATAAAATAATTAACACGTGTGCATCCGCTGTGCGTGCGCTTGTTATTATTAACCCCCGATGGAAAAAGAGGGGTGTTATAAGTTTGACGTGTATTGCTGTATATCTGTGTATATGTGTCTGTCTGTGGCATCATAGCGCCTAAACGGATGAACCGATTTCATTTTTTTTTTTTTTTGATAGGTAACTTTGTCGAGAGTGTTCTTAGCTACGTTTGGTGAAAATCGGTTTAGCAGTTCAAAGGTTATGAGCCGTTTTCTGTTTAAAACGGAGTATTTTCGCAAGATTTCGTGTAATAAATTACGTGTTCAATAGATTGTTGATCGAAGCGTGTCTACTACTAGATAAATTATAATAGTTTAAAAAGTATGAAATGAAAAATATTGCCGGGGGTTTTGGAAATTTTTAATTTTTACTTGTACATTATGTATTTGTGAGGCAGTGACGTGGTATTCGTCGTCCGAGTAAACAACCAGCCACACATGCTTACCCACGAATATAGCCGCGAGCAAAGATGAGATGAACTATCTATAAATCGTTGGTCCAGAGGCTCTAGATAAGTGAGATTTTATCAAAGAAAGCCTTGCGATAGAGATTTGAACAATGTCAAAAATGTGTGGGAATGTCAAGCCGGGTGCTATCGACATGTCACGGGACCAATACCTTACATTTTGGCATTTTGACCATCGCCTTTACTGAGAGAATGATACTTTGTTTAGAACCGCAGCGCTGGTCGCGTTTGTCACTAGTAGACCTTTGATGCTCGAATATCTGACAACCATTATTTCCATGTAGTATTGTGTTTCGCTAGTAGATTATGGAAGTCAGATCACTCCATGTAAAATTCTGACTTCCATGTGATATCCAAAACAAATTATGTTGAGTAAGATCATTGTATGTGTGAAAGAGTGAAGCAAGTACGTATATCACCCTAATATCCATAAGAAATTGTCATTTAATCAATCGCAAATAAACCCTGATCAGTCCTGTGCCCTGATTGCGTATCTGTTTTAACAGTACAAAGCACACATCTCCCCTTTCATTTTAGTAAATCAACAATATTAATTGTGTGTCGCTATCGAGTATCTACTCGACCTCGTCTCGTCTCTAAAAATCCGTCTGGATTTTTGAACATATGAAGCAATAAATGCATGGGAAACAATCCGTACCCTACTCTTTGAACTTACACAATTAGGTTGCAAGTCATCGGTCCACCTACTAGAGGAAGGCCTTCCAATTACGTCTTCTGGTCACGGTCACCACTCCAGAACTTTTTGGCCCATCAACCGTCCTTTCTGCGAACCATGTGCCCTGCTCACTGCCAGTTTAGTTTGGCAATTCTTCGGGCTATCGCGGTAGCATAGTATAACCACATATTATACCAAAGACTTTACCCGACTGCGGGAGTAATGTTTTTCGAGCGTATGTATGTAATTATATATGGCCATTTCTATGGCACGCTCTACAGCCCAAACGGCTTGCTGGATTACGACATATGAGGTGTCGTTGGATTCGTTTCAATTGTGGGAGTGATATAGGCTATATAATTTTCAAATATGGCGCCGCCCCAAAAAAAGGAGCCATACCATGCATGATAAATAAACGAATAAATAAATAAATGTATTGAAGATGCGACCAACAGCGAAAAAGGTGCTATCATGATGTCTATAGTGTCACATTCGCAAGGCACAACTACCCGCTCCTGCGACCGGCGCCCATCCGAAGACGCGTCTCGCACATCACCAGATGCCGTTCACGTACAGCGGGCTGGACTATTTCTATTTCCGCTATCCGTCACCATTGGCCGTCAGCATCACAAGAGATACGTAGCCCTGTTTAGTTGAATTGAGTCGATCACACCGAACCATTTCCTATCTGGAAACAGTTGTTTCTATGAACAAAGTTTTGCGGCAAGAAGTGTTATCTATGAACGGAAATCTCTGTCAACAGTGCTTTCTATGGACCGAGATATCTACAAATAATGTTTTCTATCAACAAAGTTTTCGGCGATACGTGCTGTCTAGGAATAGAGATTTTCATTAGCTCTGCTTTCTGTGTGTATGGGATCCCCATTTAAATATTTATTTTATTATGTTTTTAGTATTTTTTGTTATAGCGACAACAGAAATACATCATCTGTGAAAATTTCAACTGTCCAGCTATCACGGTTCATGAGATACAGCCTGGTGACAGACGGACAGACGGACAGTAGCGCCTTATCCCGATCCCGTTTTTACCCTTTGGGTACGGAAACTACTACCGATTAGTAGTATTTTTAATAAATTATAACCAACAAATACGTTAACTCCACTAACGGAACCACTTAACATCTCCGACGACTGTATCACAAGAATTAGCATTTCATAGCTCATTTCCCACTCGTGACACATCAAGTTTTCTCATAAAACCGGCAATGGTTGCGGTATTTACCGTTAACTTTCATAGTACGCCGCAGACATTCGTAGACAGGGTCATAAACGTCAAGCGGCGGTTTAACGTAATTGTGCTTCATTTATGTTAAGTTAACGTGTTTTTTTTGAGTAATTTTGTTGATTTATAAGTTATTCTCACGCAATTTTATGCTACAGTATTAAGCTAGTGTGAAGTGAACTGTAAAATATTGAAGGCACGGTAGAATCAATTTTAATTGTTAACGTTCAAAAGTGCCGCTTAATGGCCTAGTTGAAATAAATACATTTGACTTTGACTTTGGCTTTAATATAAATCAATTTGCTTAGCCTTTTCCCAATGTGCCTATGCCTATGTTGGGACGGCTTACAATCCTATATAAGTAACAGTATAGTCCTGGGTAACAAAATACCCCTTTTCTGTGCAGGCGCGGACACAGGCAGGGGAGGCAACGCCCTACCCTGGGCCTCGACCAAACTGAGTCTGGCAGGAGGTTATTTAATGCAGGACCAGCATTTAATAATCTCCTCTCCTCTAGAGATACATTTGCCACTCCCTGAGCGAAATCCTGGATCCGCGCCTGTATCGGTGACCTTAGCAAGGCTGGTTGTCAAACTTTTCTGACTACCCGTAACTAGTGATAAAAGATCTACAAATGACAGTCGGGACCTTAACGTGATTTCCGAAGCACGAAGAAAATCTCGGTAAGTTAAAATTGTCACCCATCCGCGGACCTTCATGATTGACTCGTGCGCCTAATAATATTTAGCCAAGAGCTCCTGCAATGAGTAGAAGAAAAAGGCTAAATATCGGCTTTGGCAACTTTGCTTTTTTATCCTTTAGTTGAGTAAAACTCTATAATGTAGTGAATCAGTTTCCAACCCGTTCTAAAACGTACTGTATATATAACTACATACCTTTCAAAGTCCTTACTCCCAAGCCCACCATTTCAAGTTCACCTTCGCAAAAACGAAAAAGTTTCTAAATTCGACTGAAAAAGCACCTCTTCCATTACTTCATAAAACAACAACTTTTTCTATTTGATATACGAGAAGCTTCGAAAAACTGAAGGCAAGTTTAATCAGCGCAAAGTACTCCCTTTGGATCATTTCCAATCCACGCGGGGCGAAACTTAGCTAGAAACTCAACCCGTTGCCAATGGAACTGGCAAAAAGGTCTGTTTAATAACTTGTTTACGGAATCCTTTTTTGGAGGGTTATTCGAAACGGAATTGGATGTTTGAGGGTTAGATTAAAACAGCGGTCGTTTTTGTGGTTCGAAATTTGAATAGGAAGGTTTTATATTTCTTTTAAGTTCCGGACTGTAGTATTATATTATCTGTGGTTTCAGTGAGTTACAAATCTATTTTGGTTTTAGAGTTCTTTTCCTCGTGTATCTGCGATCTGAAAATGGCTTCCGTTTCTTAGTTTACTGATTCTAGCTTTTGATTAATTTGGTTCCGGATTTAGAGCAGGGTAGATTAATTTCTGTAAACAAGGAACCGTCTTTATATACTGCCAGAAATATTCTATACCTTGCGAAATAATGAAAACCAGAATAACAATGAGGTAAAAGTACCTCAATGTTTTAATTATTCTGTTTAATCTAAAACACGTGTAAATAAAAGCTAGACGAGGCACACTTCTCCAATTCTTTTCTAATTAATTTAGTTGTGATAACCTAGACTGTTCAATCATTTCTCTTAGAGAGTTTTTGTTTTGGTGTTTCTGATTAATTACTCCCCATCGTAGATCTTGGTTCACGTGTGTTTCATCGATTGACTACTTGACTACTCGTCAATCAATGAACCTGTCCAGCCATTTTGAACCGTCTTCAAAATGGAGGAGGTTATCAATTCGATGGAATTAAAAAAAAATGTGTATTACCTCAGAATTTTTACTAGGTGAACTGATTTTGATGTTTCTTTTTTTATTTGAAAGCTGGTGTCATGTGGTACCATTTAAATTTCATCAAAACCTTATGAAGAACTTCGGTGATATACATCAGAACTCTTTAATAAATGACGGACAATCACTCGAGATAGCTGCAAACGCATGTCTGTTTATTGTTTACACCATTTCATAACATAACATCACACTGGTACGCTCTAAAGGGATACGCAGATGTGTACAGTTCACCCTGGTATACTCTCATTCCACCGTTTTTGTTGAAGTTTCATGTTATTGGATTAATCTAATCTGGCATCACTTTGGGCATTATAGTTTCCTAACTATAGAACTGGTCCATTATGTACCACAACTAAAAAGTAAAAATAAAAACTTTGTTCTTTGACACCGACTTCCGAAATTGAAGTTATTTTTCACTGTTGTGTTTTTTATTTGGAAGTCGGTTGTATTTTTTAACCGACTACCAAATAAGGAGGAGGTTCTATGTTCGACATTATGTATGCTTTTTTTTTTTTTTTTTTTTTATTTATGTTCACCGATATCTCCGTCAATTGTGGACCGATTATGAAAATTCTTCTTTTGTTTGAGAGATTATATTCCGAAATTGGTCTCATTTTAATTTGGTGAAGATCTGATAAAGAACTTCGGAGATATACAACAGAACTCTTCAATAAATAACGGCAAATCTCTCGGGATTGCTGCAATCGCATGTCTGTTTATTGTTTATACTATTTCATAACATAACATCACGCCAGTACGCTCGAAAGGGGTATGCAGATCTCTCATTTCACCGGTTATATTAATTTTTCATGTTATTCGAGTAATCTATTCTGTCGTTATAGATACTTACTTAACTACTTCCCTATTAGGTAGGTACAACTAAAAAGTGAAAAATAAAAAGCTTTTTTACAAAAAAATACTACCGACTTCCAAATAAGAAAACTAGAAAGTGAAAAATAACTTTATTTTTGGAAGTCGGTGTCCATAACTTAAAAATTTGGTACCTACCAAAGACACCGACTTTTTAGTTTTCTATCTTCTGTCTCGCTATAAATTAATACAAACCCCATAAATTATTTCCTTGCAATCTATTTTATTTATCAGTTTAGAACGGATTGTTTTAATTTTTTACAAGGTACCTCAAATCTCCTCTACTGAATAGGGCTCACATGTAAAAGTGCCAACCCTACCTGCCCACACACACACACCTGCATTTTTGAGGAAAATATTTGAAAGTTAATCATCAACCCGAAAAGAAGAAATAAAGAAAATGTGATTTTTTGTGTAGAGTTTTTTATATGTGTTTAAAGAAGCAGAAGAAGATTAGGTACCTCAAATAATTAAAAACAGTAAGTGAATTGTTACTTAACCACCTACGTGTCTATAAAACTGGACCAAGAGTTTTATTAGGTAGATATTATGCCTTGAGATATAATTTCTCTCTGTAACCTACAATTTTATTAAGCCACAATCTCATTAAAAAAGTCATTTACGTGCGAGATGATTTCTCTTGCCGAAGGTTCCGTATCTAAGGAACAAGAGAACCCATAGGCCTTCTACCCGAAACCATGTATTTTTTACCCGACTGCCGAAGGAGGGTAATGTGTTATCAGTCTATGTATGTATGTTTGTTCCTATATGGCGTTCTAGAGACCAAACGCGTGGGCCGATTTTACATCAATCGATTCGTCTTAACCCCGCGAGTGTCACTGGCTACATGAAAATTGGAAAATGGCGGTTCTTGGGCGCCATATTGTGGGGGCCCATTTTTTTTTATATATTAATACAGTACATTACATACACACACAGTACATTTAAACATATAACACTTATATGTTTAAATGTACCTAATTCGAAAAACAATTAACTAAAAAGTTATAAATAAAAAAAGTTAATTTAAAAAATCTAAAAACCCGACTGCTTGAAAAGCGAACTAAAGAGACGTAAACAAGGAGAAAATCATGCTGTGCAGTCGGAGGATACGTCTGGTTTTGGTCAGCCAGCTCGCGAAGATATTTGATTTTTATAATTAACTTTTTTTTGACTAAATTGTTTGAACATATATGATTAATATCTAAGTTATATTATAAGTAACCGCGATTGAGGGGATAATACATTCAATCATAGGTTTCTTCGTTAACCAAACTGGTTGATGTCACTGCGGTAGAAGAATCAATTTTGTAAAAGATCAATTTTGGTAAGTCACAGGCGAACAGATTTTATGTAGGTTATTTCACAGTTATGTACGGAACCCTAAACGTTCCTACACATAATCACAGCATTTTATAATTCTCGTATCTCCTCCTTTTTGCTCTGTTATTACTGCTTAAATGAATTCCTGACCTCTGGGAATAATCTTACAGTAGCTTAGCTAACAGATACTACATTAACATTTTGTTAGTAAAAAACTTATAAATAATATATTCTTATTAAACAGCTTTTTAATCTTGCCTTTGATTACGCTATCTATCTGATGTTCAAAGAGAAAATAAAATGTTTTATTCCATGTTGCTACACAGTTTTATTTTTAATGGAGTTCTAATTTCAACTTGTATGATTTTTTATTATTGAGGATATTGCAACTGTGTTGCCACCGTCCGCTCTATTAATAAAAGGAAAAGATAACTGGAACATGGACACAATATTGAAAAAAAATCATTGTTTTCTGTTTGTCTACTTTTCTACCGTATTTGCTTGTATTTTTCCTATATTGAAGGTCTATTTACGAGCAAAAAACACTCCAGTTTTTAATCAAATAATTTTTTCCGTTCTGTACTGTAACTGTTTTATTTTCTTAAGCAAAGTGAGGAAGTTAGGTATTATAAAGATAGCCGACCTGCCTTCTAAAAATTTACTGACATTAGAAATTGAAGTTGAGTAATTTTCCAACGTCCAACTTGACTTCTACCTGTCAAACTTCGACATTAAATGTCACGTTTTTAACTCAGAATACAAATTCCAGAAATTACATAGATACATAGTCCGTTTGTGGGGTCAATTGTACAGCAATATTATAAGAATAAATATTGTATATGTAGCTATTTCTTGTACTTGTTTTTTTTTATTTTTTCTTGTTAACAATGTTTGCTGTACAAGGAATATAGGAAGGATCGTTTCGCTGTAAAGCCTGTGGCTCTTACGGTACTGAGTTTGTTACCGGGCGTATTATAAATGTTTTAGTTTCAAGATTTATTCTTATTATCAATTAGCATAACAATTAGCATTTTAACGTTCCCCCTACTGGAACACAAGCCTTCTCTCAGTGAGAATGGGCTGTAATCCCCCACGCGGGCTCAGTGCGGGTTGGTAGATGTCACATGTCCTCGAATTTTAAACCGACTTCAAAAGCTTCCTTTTCGGAGGATCTCAAATCGACCATTTTTTAGGGTTCCGTACCCAAAGGGTAAAAACGGGATCCTATTACTGAGACTTCGCTGTCCGTCTGTCTGTCTGTCTGTCTGTCTGTCTGTCTGTCTGTCTATAACAACAAATACTAAAAACAGTATAAAATTAATATTTAAGAGGGGCTCCCATACAATAAACGTGATATTTTGCCGTTTTTTGCCCGATATTAATAACGGCAGAAGGTAGACGCTTGAAATATTCACAGAATATTTAGTTGTATATTATCTTCAAAAAATAATTATTATTAAATTAAAATAAAATAAATTAAGGGAGGCTCCCATATAACAAACGTGATTTTTTTGCAGTGTTTTGCGATAATGGTACGGAACCCTTCGTGTGCGAGTCCGACTCGCACTTGGCCGGTTTTTTTTAATGTGTTTCGCCCTAAACTGTTCACTAGGTGAACCGATGTTGCTGTTTTTAGGGTTCCGTACCCAAGGGGTAAAAACGGGACCCTATTACTGAGACTTCGCGGTCCGTCTGTCTGTCTGTCTGTCTGTCTGTCACCAGGCTGTATCTCATGAACCGTGATAGCTAGGCAGTTGAAATTTTCACAGATGATGTATTTCTGCTGCCGTTATAACAACAAATACTATAAACAGAATAAAATAAATATTTAAGTAGGGCTCCCATACAACAAACGTGATTTTTTTGCCGTTTTTTGCGATAATGGTACTTGGCCGGTTTTTTTTAATTTGAAAGCTGGTGCTTTTCGTGTGATTCCATTTAAATTTGATCAAAATCTGATGAAGAACTTCGGAGATATACAACAGAACTCTTCAATAAAGAACAGCAAATCTCTCAGGACTGCTGTAACCGCATTTCTGTTTATTGTTTACGCCAATTCATAACATACCATTACGACGGTACGCTCTAAAGACATACGCAGATATGAACTGTTCACCCTGGTACATTCTTATTTCACCGCTTATGTTAGTTATAGTTATTTGGGTAATCTATTCATGGCTCCTGTATTTCTTACTATAAAGTATTACTATTTACCCGACTGCCGAAGGAGGGTAATGTGTTTATCAGTCTATGTATGTATGTATGTATGTATGTAAGTATGTATGTATGTATGTATGTATGTAAGTATGTATGTATGTATTTATGTAAGTATGTATGTATGTATGTATGTTTGTTCCTATGTGGCGTTCTAGAGACCAAACGCGTGGGCCGATTTTGATGGTTCTTACGTCAATCGATTCGTCTTAATCCCGCGAGTGTCACTGGCTACATGAAAGTTGGAAAATAGGAAAATGGCGGTTCTTGGGCGCCATATTGTGGGGGCCCAAATTGTTTTTTTCTTCCAAACCTATCGTGTGGGGTATCAAAATAAAGGATTTTAAAAGGTGATTTCAAAAATATATAACACTTATATGTTTAAATGTACCTAACTCTAACTAATATGGCGACGCCTGGGGGAGGCCTATGTCCAGCAGTGGACGTCTTTCGGCTGAAATGATGATGATGATGATGATGTACCTAACTCGAAAAAAAAAATAACTAAAAAGTTATAAATAAAAAAAAAAATTAAAAATATCAAAAACCCGACTGCTTGAAAAGCGAACTAAAAAGACGTAAACAAGGAGAAAATAATGCTGTGCAGTCGGAGGATACGTCTGGTTTTGGTCAGCCACCTCGCGAAGATGTATCCTCCAACAGCACAGCATGATTTTCTCCTTGTTTACGTCTTTTTAGTTCGCTTTTCAAGCAGTCGGGTTTTTGATATTTTTAATTAATTATTTTTTATTATAAATTATTACTATTACGATAAATTATTACTATTATTATCAATTATTACTATTACGATAAATTATTACTATTACTTTTTGACCATGCAAAACCACCTATTGGCCAACAGCTGTCTGTCCCAACTTTTCTTCTTTTAAAAACCCCAAAAAAATCAATTTCTGGAATTTGTATTCTGAGTTAAAAACGTGACATTTAATGTCGAAGTTTGACAGGTAGAAGTCAAGTTGGACGTTGGAAAATTACTCAACTTCAATTTCTAATGTCAGTAAATTTTTAGAAGGCAGGTCGGCTATCTTTATAATACCTAACTTCCTCACTTTGCTTAAGAAAATAAAACAGTTACAGTACAGAACGGAAAAAATTATTTGATTAAAAACTGGAGTGTTTTTTGCTCGTAAATAGACCTTCAATATAGGAAAAATACAAGCAAATACGGTAGAAAAGTAGACAAACAGAAAACAATGATTTTTTTTCAATATTGTGTCCATGTTCCAGTTATCTTTTCCTTTTATTAATAGAGCGGACGGTGGCAACACAGTTGCAATATCCTCAATAATAAAAAATCATACAAGTTGAAATTAGAACTCCATTAAAAATAAAACTGTGTAGCAACATGGAATAAAACATTTTATTTTCTCTTTGAACATCAGATAGATAGCGTAATCAAAGGCAAGATTAAAAAGCTGTTTAATAAGAATATATTATTTATAAGTTTTTTACTAACAAAATGTTAATGTAGTATCTGTTAGCTAAGCTACTGTAAGATTATTCCCAGAGGTCAGGAATTCATTTAAGCAGTAATAACAGAGCAAAAAGGAGGAGATACGAGAATTATAAAATGCTGTGATTATGTGTAGGAACGTTTAGGGTTCCGTACATAACTGTGAAATAACCTACACAAGATCTGTTCGCCTGTGACTTACCAAAATTGATCTTTTACAAAATTGATTCTTCTACCGCAGTGACATCAACCAGTTTGGTTAACGAAGAAACCTATGATTGAATGTATTATCCCCTCAATCGCGGTTACTTATAATATAACTTAGATATTAATCATATATGTTCAAACAATTTAGTCAAAAAAAAGTTAATTATAAAAATCAAATATCTTCGCGAGCTGGCTGACCAAAACCAGACGTATCCTCCGACTGCACAGCATGATTTTCTCCTTGTTTACGTCTCTTTAGTTCGCTTTTCAAGCAGTCGGGTTTTTAGATTTTTTAAATTAACTTTTTTTATTTATAACTTTTTAGTTAATTGTTTTTCGAATTAGGTACATTTAAACATATAAGTGTTATATGTTTAAATGTACTGTGTGTGTATGTAATGTACTGTATTAATATATAAAAAAAATGGGCCCCCACAATATGGCGCCCAAGAACCGCCGTTTTCCTATTTTCCAATTTTCATGTAGCCAGTGACACTCGCGGGGTTAAGACGAATCGATTGATGTAAAATCGGCCCACGCGTTTGGTCTCTAGAACGCCATATAGGAACAAACATACATACATACATACATAGACTGATAACACATTACCCTCCTTCGGCAGTCGGGTAAAAAATACATGGTTTCGGGTAGAAGGCCTATGGGTTCTCTTGTTCCTTAGATACGGAACCTTCGGCAAGAGAAATCATCTCGCACATAAGTGACTTTTTTAATGAGATTGTGGCTTAATAAAATTGTAGGTTACAGAGAGAAATTATATCTCAAGGCATAATATCTACCTAATAAAACTCTTGGTCCAGTTTTATAGACACGTAGGTGGTTAAGTAACAATTCACTTACTGTTTTTAATTATTTGAGGTACCTAATCTTCTTCTGCTTCTTTAAACACATTTAAAAAACTCTCACAAAAAATCACATTTTCTTTATTTCTTCTTTTCGGGTTGATGATTAACTTTCAAATATTTTCCTCAAAAATGCAGGTGTGTGTGTGGGCAGGTAGGGTTGGCACTTTTACATGTGAGCCCTATTCAGTAGAGGAGATTTGAAGTACCTTGTAAAAAATTAAAACAATCCGTTCTAAACTGATAAATAAAATAGATTGAAAGGAAATAATTTATGGGGTTTGTATTAATTTATAGCGAGACAGAAGATAGAAAACTAAAACAAATCAGAATAAAACTATTTATTTTATATTGTTTATTGTATGCGGAACCATAGCACCCTAGCCGATCCTTCATATAGATAGAGATAAGAGATAGGTACATGGTTCGCCCTCATTTTCAAGTTACTTAGTTTCATTTTCTCCGTCGGAAATTGTAGTAGATCACTAATGGTCTGCCCTACGCCTCCGCTATCGGCAGCAATCAACTGTAAGAAATGAGAAAATTACTTGTTTTATAAAAGGACTAATGGGCATATATTGTTGAAATTGATTTGCATTAATAATTTCATTTATCATCAAGGAATCTAGGATTTTTATCCTGGGCAAGATTTTTTTTTGTATATTTCTGGTAACTATACTGACATTAACAACGTTTAATCTAAATTCATTAAAAAAAAAACTATTCAGATCAAGAAAGCATAGACATTGTGATATTAATTCTCAAGATGCTTAAAAACTCTAAAATTACAATCGTCACCGCTTATATAATGTATCTTTATCAAGAGGGTCTAATGAAATAGGAACATCAATTAAGAATAAACGAAGGAATTTTCTTAAGAGAATAATTACCGCAAGGTAAAATAGAATATACCTACTTTATTGTCCATCAAAAAGGTATGTCTGTGACGGGCTAAGAATATGTCTGTCTGTCTCGCACAGTTCTCATAAAAACATTCCTACACCACGTGATTATAGACAAAGACACTATTATTAACTGTAATAAGATTCTATTGTCTCTGGAAAGGGAATCAGACGCTTGGTTTAGGATGGAATTACGAATTCATTAACGACTTTTTCAGGACTGATTAGGACTTTGGTATTATTCACCCGAAACATTCTAGGTTTTTTTTATTGGGCAAAATATTTGTTAACACAAAACTCAAACACGAGGCATTTTATTAAACAGTAAAAAGAAATCGACCAGCCAGAATGATGAAATCTATTGCACGTTCCAAAGCGCAATCTCTATTGAGAAGAACGTGCAAGAAACTTCATGGGAACTTTTTTAAACAGGAAAATTGTTACTGAATTGCTGTAATAGCAATAGTTTTCTATGAAAAAGAACCAGAATTAAACTCCACACTCTAGAGAATCCTATTGCAAAAATGCTAGCTTATTTGTAGCAAGACAGGAAAAGGTATCAAGTACGACAAAGACATGTTTCCAGTGACACAGTGGACACATAATTTTGACACATTCAATGAGCTGTAGTACCAGAATATTTGTAGGCATATATATTATATACTATACGTGTGCAGCATGCTCGTACTTCATAGTGTGCAGAGTCAGTTTACCGGCTGTCCGAAACATGATTTGTGACGACGCAGTCGAAGTCGACCTATAGCAATCCTACAGGGACGCTCTAGAAAACTATGATTGTCAATGCTACATGATGATGTTTTGGCTAATATTTGCACAAGCAGAAAAACTCGGCTTGTGAGTATGATGTTAAGTCCCTTATACCGCTTTAGTGCCGTAAAGCGGTTACTAATAATTATTATAGCGGTTATTAATAACGCCTAGGTTAAAAGGATTGAAAATATGATTCATGAACATTATTAGAGAAATGGTTTTTTTGTATGACTAATATTATTATACTTGTGCTTTAAAAAAATAATCTAATCACGATATCTTTTCGCTTCTTTTGCATACTCCTCCAAAACGACTTGGATGTTTAAAAATCTTTTTACACTGAAAAAGTGATGGTTAGAATTTCTTCTTAACCTACATAGGATATGTATATCAAAAAATATTGTGCAAACAAAACTGTCCGAAAGAAGGTCCAATATACCGAGCACGATATACGATTCTCCAAGCGTGCGCACGGCCAGAAAAACAAAACACTAAACTAAATTGAGACTGGTATTAGAATGCGAAAGTCCTTAAAACACCACGGGAATTGCCCTAATAAACATGACATTTTGGTAGATGCCGTAGATGGTCATTTGTTATGGTGTACAATCTTCTTCTTTCCTGTCAATTAACTCAAATCATTCGGATTTTGTCCGACCAGTATGTACTTATGTAGCTACTTGGACAGCTCTGTCATTCGCCACGTTCAAATTCTGAAAAGGATCTAAAGAGCAGGTGATGAAATGAGCAAGAATATTTGGTAGATAGAATACTCTTTATTGAGTTGAGTCAATGGTGTATCTTAGAATTTGAACCCAACACTCGCGGCCAGCATGCACCGTCTGTACATAGCACACAGCTGCGCGACCCATGCGGCATTGGTGTGTGGATTAGCGGCGCGACCTCTACGCAGCGCGGATCGACAGACACTCACTTCCACGGACTCCACCGGGACAGTCGATATCTTTCTATCCAAGATACATACGTACATAAACTCACGCCTTTTTCAGGTAGGCAGAAACTACAGAACTCCACCTGCTACGATCCTTACATATTTCTTTTGCTTCACTCACGTTCACACATCTAATCATACACGCACGCCGGTTATGAGTACTGCGCACCTGGCCTTTCTGAAGAACATCACCAACAAATATAACGGCATTAAATCATTCGCCTAAAATATACAGTCCACTTATTTCACATCCACGAACTAACAGAGTACCATTGACTCAGTCAATAATATTCTTGCTCATTTGATCACCTGCTCTCCTTCATTGCAATTACACCTCATTTCCTTCAAAATTAATATTTCCCTTTCGCATAAAATCGCGTCTATAACAACGAGACATTTAAGAGTCCGTCCCGGTACTATGCAAATACCTTGTTTCACTGGCAGTATGAAGCGACACCTTGTCAGAATTACAAATTTCGATCTCCTTTCAAATATGAATACCAGCCCGCTTACTACGACGAACATTGTAGGGATATTGTTGGAGATTATTAAACTGGTAGGGGGGAATGCTCCTGGGCTAACTTAAAATTTCCTAAAAGAAAATGAAGCATACCTAATTTGGCTATGACTACACGCTCAATCTTACATGCACAAAAATTGGCGCAGAAACTGAATGGTCTCTACACGATAGCGACTTGCATGCGCAAACGGTTTGTGCAGAAATTGGCGCAAAATCTGTAAGACGGCCACACAATAGCGACTCGCTTGTTGTTTGTTGGCTTGATGGTGCTTACTTGTAAGCATTTATATTGTCCATTTATGTGTCTTTGCTTACATGCATTAATTGTGCAAATAAATTTTGTACAAACTAGCGTTTTTTGCAAGCCATTTGCGCTGTATACCGTTTTCCGTCTTAACGCACATAATTTTTTGCTTGTACAAACAAGAATTTGTGCAAATAAGATTGTGCGTGTAGCCAAACCCTTACCCTCTTACTAATAAACACAGAATAAAGTTATACCAAGTGAAAATGTATGGTTATTCCTTTGTTATTCCTGGTATAACTTTATTCCGCATTATTAGTAAGAGCGTTAGTTTCTACCAAGATGCATCATACATGAAAAACATGTTACTTATATTGGATTTCCTATACGATCAATCTGCCTAGCCTATTTCCAAATGTATTGAGGTAGGATTCTAGTTTAACTGGCTGCCTCTCTGACCTACTATAATCTCTAATACTATACGCCCTTGACAAGTCAGATTCTACTATTCGTAACGGCTGTGTGTAAATATGTACAAACGGAAGCTAGAACCAACGTCTTATCGTACTTGCCGAGACAAGAAGGAATTTCGGTGTATTAAGACGGTCACCCATCCACGGAACGAACTCGGCAAGCGTTGATTAACCATGAAGATTGACCCCTGCGTCTGTTATTAATTATTATTTACCCAAGAGCTCCTCTTGGATCCCTGAACAATCTAATACAAATAAAACTCTACTATGACAAGTCACTTAATATAGAATGCATTTTGTATTTATTCACCTCCATATCCAACTCCAAAGTTGACTCTGAAATACAATAAACAGCAAACACCTCGCGTATATTTCAGCAAAAAGTTTTGTATTCGCTTCAGAAAAGATGATCATATTCATATATCAAAGAACAAACCTGGTTTCATGTGAACTCAAGTAATTTTCCTAAATATAACAAGATATTTTGATATAAATGACAAAGAAATTGCTTTTCAACAGTTTTAATGACGAAACAGAACTTATATACAATATAACAAGACAAGACAAGCAATAATTTAGATGTCTCCGAGTTTGTTGATATTAGAATATTGTGTCGAGTCTCCCAGAGCGATTGTTAAAAATTGCACCCTTGAATAAAGCAGTCTTCACTCAAATGTTAATTAAAATAGGAATGTAATTTAATTAAGTAATTTGTGGTACCACACGATAAGACAAAACAAAGTAATACCTACTACGTAATCCATGCAGACAGGAGCGCCGCGATAATATGACAATGATGCTACTACTTTTTCTGGGAGCCTTAAAGTTTCATTTCAATCTTTGTTACCAATCTTTAACATGGCAGACAACCATAAAAAAGAAAACAATACACACACAATTTTGTCTTTAGCAACACAATGACATGACAATGTACAGCGCCATCTGTCAGGCAGACAGGGATGACTGTCAGACCATAGACAGATGAGTTGTCATCGATACAGAGGTATTGTGTGGCGGTGACAACACGCCAGATAGTGGCCTGCCTAATGATGTAGAGGCTATTGTTGAGAAAGTACGTGTCATTCGATGGAAAAATCTTTCTTTTTGATACACAAAAGTAATACTCGGCTAAAAATAAATGTCGTGGCCGCATTTTTGGAACCACTTTTAGCTCTGACTCTGAGTAGATTACCTGTATATTATAATTTTCTTTTATATCGAATTCTGAGTGGAAAACCTTTGCTATGCAGTGGGGTAATATAGAAGGTCGGGAAGTGGAAGGGGTTGAGTTTTAAGGGTAAAAACGGATTATCTCGTTTTCCGGCAAAACAACAAGTACTATGGAAAAAGTTAAAAGGCAAAGTTGTAGGTAATAAAAAGATCTACAACTTTTGTATTTACACTTTTTTCACATAACCTTAAAATTTATGTGAAAAATTAAAATAATTAAGTTTTTGGTTTTTAGGGTTCCGTAGCCAAATGGCAAAAACGGAACCCTTATGGATTTGTCATGTCTGTCTGTCTGTCTGTCCGTCCGTATGTCACAGCCACTGTTGAAATTTGGTAAGTAGATGTTTTCTGTGAACTGCATTAAGATTTACACACAAAAATAGAAAAAAAAACAATAAATTTTGGGGTTCCCCATACTTAGAACTGAAACTCAATTTTTTTTTCTTCAAACCCATACGTATGGATAGGTTTTCAAAAATGTTATTGAGGATTCTAACACTTCTAAAGTGGTAAAATGTGTTATTTTGTGTTACAGGGGGGGGCCCCTGTAACTTCTAAAATAAGAAAGAGAATGATAAAACTAAAAAAAATATAGGATGTACATTACCATGTAAACTTCCACCGCAAAAACATCAAATTTGCTGAAAACTTACACAACACATTGTATTTTTTTTTATTTAAATTATTTATTTTTTTCATCTTATTTTGACTTAATATCGAAAAAAAGCACCCTAATTTTCAATCGAAAATTCTCACGTCAAAGTATCTGCTTTCTTAAAAAGTCAGTGGTCTTTTTGTTCGTTGAAATCTCTACTTTCTGATGGTGTAAAATATATACATTACTATGTTACCAGAGGACGATCATCTCGATAACTTATTTTTATGAATATATATATTTATATACGTATGTTTTAAATAAAATACAGCTGTACGTGTACTTTAAGCAATTTATTATAATATTTAATTGTAAAAAAAAAAATTGTTGCAACGTAGTAAACAATGCACCTGCCATGTTATCTCTTTACCGCCCATCTTATCTTATCTTATCTTATCTTATGGAGGGGCCGAGAAATATCTCGGACACTTCGACCCATTGGGATCTATTGTGGTCCCCTAGATAACTTACTCCTCCCCAATCTCGTTGAAAACTCTTTTCATGAGTTTTACAACCATGGTTACCGCCCATGGTTGACTGGTAGAGATTGCCTAAGGCATTAAGTCCAAAATTGTACCTTTTTGTGCATGAAGTTAAACTCCGCCATAAATAAATTTTCTCTAACACTAGGAAACACGGAAAAGCTCAATTTCTCTCTCTCGTCTCTCAGCATATCGTTGAAAATCAAACAGACAACGTTTTTATTTAATCATTCAATTTAGTTTTTAGTAAAAATGGAAGTTACATTATTGTTTCAATCGTGCTTGGCCTTTGATCATATTATACAGGGGTCTCGTTTTATAAGTACGTACAAACAAACATGAAAGTTTCCTATGATGTGAGATTCCTACGTCAATCAAAAGAGGCCGTCAATCACTCGCCGCCATCATCTCAGCAGCAGTCGCTGGAAGATTGGAACTCGTCAATCATCGTATAGTGGGTTCCTAGTCAGAGCACGGAATCTGCGCCAGTAGCGACTTTCGGCTGCGACGCCAAAACTAATCCATCCATACTATAAATGCGAATTAACAGTGTCAGTGTGTGTTTGTTACCTTGTTACCTTGTAACTTTGTCCTGTGTTATCTTTACACATTTAAACCACTGAACCGATTTAGATGATTTTTGCGGAGGTAGTTTGAAACCCAGGGAAGGATATAGGATTTAGTGTTTATATCCCGGTAGTGTGTTCTCTTGGGATGATAAAATACTTTTTACACGGGCGAAGCCGTAGGCAGAATCTAGTATTATATGTCTGTCTGTTCACTCTTATGTTTTTCACGTCCTACCCGCTGATTGAACATACATAAACTTACGTTTTTTTTCATGGGCAGATAAGGGTCTAAGCAGAGTGGGTTCTGTAGTTTATAAACGAAGCAAAAGAAGTATGTAAGTGCAAACAAGGGCGAAGCCGCGGTCAGAAGCTATTTATTATTATAAAGTTCGTGCCGGTGCAATTTGCGCTGAGCACTAGTTTTGACTGTCATAGCAGAGCTGAATTTATACGTTAAACTAGTAATAGCCGCCGAGCCTGTCTCGGTGCTCTGTGGTCTCATAATACTTTACTATCAGGTCAGGATAGGCAGGTAGCCACAATCTGTGTCTCTGCTAATTAGTTTGGTACAAGGAGACACTATGCGTCATCACCATCACTATAGCAAAAAGATGTATAGTGTCGAGCGAAATTCTTGACTGGTATAAAACTAGGATTTTGTAAAAACATGATTTTAAAAGAATGTCCATGGAATTTGTTCCCCAATCTTTCTGTCTAACTGCCCAGCTCCTTACCAATATAAAACAATAAACGTGCGTAGCTTGCGATTCATCTGATAACGGCTTTAGAAATAAATTGTCTACGAGACTGCTACGGCGTAGCAGAGGGCGGGGCTACGAGAGCTACGACGCGATCGTAACCGTAGCACTGCTACAATTGTAATTTTTATTATAAACTAGCTTTTGCGCGCGGCTTCGCACGCGTAGACTACATTCTTTTCCTTATCATATTTTAACAGTATGTAGAGAAAAATTTAAAAAATTATGTAATGCGAAAGTGTTTCTTGGGACAGACTTATACTTACCTACTTTATCATCAATACGCTCTATCCTTGTCCCGTCCCTATCCCGTCACTATTTCTGTGTTTATCCATGACTAATTATAAGTAATCATAAGCATAAGTAAGTAATTAAATTAAAGTATTACCTTATAAACAACATTTTAAACCATTTTGGATGTTGACGCCAATATCACCAGACTATTTGATGAGCTAACACGTGAACACGCTACATAGAACTGTTCATGGAAAAAGCAATTCTCCCTGAAATCTACACCAGCATACTTCAAAGTTTGTCCTTGAGCCTTATTAATTGTCATGGCGAAGCAAATTTTACCGTCCCTATTTAATTCCTATATTTATGTGTTGAGCCATTTTATAGTTACCAACAGACTTTAAAGTATTGAAAGTATTTTTAATATTTTTTCCTTTGTAAAAGAAGGACTTTTGTATACAACATTTCATCCCCCATGATCCGCCCCCCCAAGGACGGAATTCCCAAAAGACCTTAATTTGCGTTAGATTTTAATCTTCAGCCCAAACCCAACATTCGAAGATCCTAACTTCAAAACTGACCGACTTTCATACAAACTTTCATCCCCTATTTCACCCCCTTAGGGGTGGAATTCACAAAAATCCTTTCTTAGGTGATACCTGCACAGTATAAAGTATCTATGTGCAAATTTTCAAGTCTAGACGATTTCATTATTCCTATGACTTTATCCCCCTTTTCCCCCCTAATGGGATCTTCAAAATCACTCTGAGGTCATCGGCAAATCACCTTCGATTTGCCGATGACCTCAGTAGAGCTTCCGAAAGAGTGGGTCTTTAAATGAACATAGACAATACCAAGGTCATGATGAATGCCTATGTAACACCCACTCCTATCAAGATCGGAGACTCTATATTCGAAGTTGTAGATGATTATGTCTACCTGGGACAAACGGTCCAGTTGGGTAGGACCAACTTCGAGAAAGAGGTCAACCGTCGAATCCGACTCGGCTGGGTGGCGTATCTTCTCGTCCAATTTACCACAATGTCTCAAGACAAAAGTCTATGACCAGTGTGTGTTGCCAGTGATCACCTGTGGGACCGAGACGTGGTCGCTCACAATGGGCCTTATCAGAAAGCTTAAAGTCACCCAAAGGGCAATGGAGAGGGCTATGCTCGGAATTTCTTTGCGTGATCACGTCAGAAATGATGATATCCGCAGGAGAATCAAAGTTACCCCATAACCCGAAGAATTGCCAAACTTAAGTGACAGTGGGCAGGGCACATTGCTCGCAGAATGGATGGCCGATGTGCGACCGCGAACCGGAAGACTATACGATGGAAGGCCTCCCACTACGTGGACCGATGACCTGGTTAATGTTGAGGGAAGGCGCTGGATGCGAGACGCACGGGACCGGTCAATGTGGCGACGCCTGGGGTAGGCCTATGTCCTGCAGTGGACGTCTTTCGGCTGAAATTATGATGATGATGATGAGGGAAGGAATATCTAAAAATCCTTTCTTAGTGCTCACCTACAATACCAAAGGAACCTACGTGCCAAGTTTAATGATTGAAGCTTGAAGCGTTTGGGCTGTGCGTTGATGGACAGTGAGTAGGTCAGTCAGTCAGTCACTTTCTTCTTTTATATGTTTAGATAAGAAGATAGATAAAGATAGAAGATTATAGTTATCAACAGACTTTAAAGACTTTAAAGTATTTTTAATAATTTTTCCTTTGTAAAAGAAGGACTTTTGTACACAACATTTCACCCCCCATGATCCGCCCCCCCCAAGGACGGAATTCCCAAAAAAAACATAATTTGCGTTAGATTTTAATCTTCAGCCCAGATCCAAAATTCGAAGATCCTAACTTCAAAACTGGCCGACTTTCACACAGACTTTCATCCCCTATTTCACCCCCTTATGGGTGGAATTCACAAAAAACCTTTCTTAGTGGATGCCTTCACAGTATAAAGTATCTATTTGCAAAATTTCAAGTCTCTAGACGATTTCACCCTCGTGGAGGTGATATCTTCAAAATCGCTGAGATACGTGTAAATTATTTTTTAATCTTCAGCCTAAACCCAAAATATGAAGATCCTGACTTTAAAACTGACGGATTTTCATACATACTTTCATCCCCAATTTCACGCCCTTAGGGGTGGAATTTCCAAAAATCCTTTCTTTGTGCTCACCTACACTACCAAAGGAACCTACGTGCCAAGTTTCATGATTGAAGCTTCAGCCGTTTGGCCTGTGCGTTGATGGTAAGTGAGTGAGTCAGTCAGTCACTTTCTTCTTTTATATGTTTAGACTAGCTTTTGCCAGTGGCATCGCCCGCGTGGTTTGTTGATAAAAAGTATCGTAAGGACCTGGAGGTCCTAGACTAGATCTATATACTAAACTTCATAATATAGCAGCTTAGAAGTCGAATAGGTAACAAACAAACTGACAGATATAGTGATTTCCATATTTATTATAATAGTAGGAAGTAGAATAGTCACTACTTGATATTGCCGTTCATACAAATAATATATTATATCAATGTCAAAATCTTCCCGAATTCTCTAACATAACATTAAACCTATTATTTTCGACAGAAATAATAACCCATGTTTTCGTTATGAATATATGATTTTTATTATCATTATATTAGATACTTTGTACATGATATCATTATTGTGTTTTATATTTTACCTGATATACCTTTATTATACATACATACCTCTTTTATCCATACTTTGTGTGTATGTACTGTACATTTGACAAAACAGATTGATTACCAGGCAGGCAACTACGGGTGTATTTTCTCAGTAAGCAAATCATTGAGTTAGTTCCTTGTAGCGATATGTGACAACTTACAGATAGACTATATATTTCACTATCTATGTGTATTTAAAAAGCAAAAAGCTTGTAAAACGGTAATCCACGCAATAATATTTTTGCCTCTAGAAAGCTAAGGTACGGGTATTTAATTCACTGTCTAGTTGCTATTTAGGTATACCTTTTTTGTTGACATTTATAATCCTCCTAACCGAATTTTGGTCACAGTAGCCAATCTCGATGTACTGAGAGATTATAGTGCATAAGTGTTCACAAACACAGGTGCACTATTATGTTCCTTATCTCTCATAGTCCGTAGTCCATAGTAGTATATACGACCGGGGAGACAGCAGGAGCAAGACCAACGGCTTTACGTGCTTGCCAAGGCACGGGGGTGTCACACAAATAACTTAACATTACCAGGGCTGCCACTAAAAAAATCGTAATGGAAACTGAATATCAATTTACCCATCCTAGTAATTACACTCAGGACTCCACGTTCAGCAGTAATGCTCGGGAGCGCGAGACAAATACATGGCATTTTTATGATATTTGACATAACATAGGTACTGTAGGTAGTGTAGGTGTATTGTTCCTGCTATGACGGATATAGGGAACATTTTGATATAGGAAGAAAGATCTAGAGCAAATGCATGAGCATGTTTTTTTATTAGCCTAATTTACTTTTCTCTCAAACGATTTTTCTCTTGGACAGATCCCACAACACTGCGGTATGCGGTGTGCGATGCCAGACACCTAATCCTCCTCACCGCTGACACATACTGCGACGAAAAAAAGGCCATTCTAGCCATTTTTCATGATTTTGTGTCCGGTACCGCATATCACTACGTTGTGCGTTCTGATTAAGATAAAAAAGTTGTTTGATTTTTCTTCATGTTCATAAATCAATAACTGCTGAAGCGGCTCGTTTAATCTCATCCTTCTTCTGAGGATATCGAACGCATTGTGCCAACTTCAGATGGAATGATTAAACGATCTAATATAAAAACAACAAATCTCTTAGCCAATCGTTGTAATAAATATCCTTCACTACGACAAAAGAAAGCCTATATTTAATATTAGACGTTTACGGTCCAACAGAACATACTAACTTATATTAAATTCGTTTGTAATTCCACCTTGTCCTGATAAGAATTCGGATTATCCTGACAATCTCAATATAAGCGGCGTTTGAGTGACGCCTTTGAGAGGGACCTGCTGAATAATTTATCATCGCTCGGCCTGACGTGACACTGACAGCTTAGGCTACTCTTGTCTATGGTAGATATTGCCATACATTATGGAGCATGCGCGAGAATAGGTACATTTTTTTAAGCTATGTATGCGTTTTGTAATAATGAACTTACTAAACAAACTTCTAAATCTATTCAGATAAAAATTACAAAAATAACACTCTAATAAGGTTTATAAACCAAAACGAACTCCGAAATAATAAAGGTACCTAGAATATACTTAAATTCTAATTTCAAATTTGAACAAGCAAATTCTCTGTTGATCTTGGGTCCTGAGCCCCGAGCCAACAATGCCAATGCCGGTAAAATTTAATAAATATTATCGCTATTACGATCCCCTTGAAATTCTCTTCGCGTAATAAAAAAGCTGGTATTAAGTGGAAAAGAAAGGCCTCTTTGATGCCGACAAATAACTGAATTAGGGCAATTTTCCTCATGAAGTTATAAGAGAATGTCCCCGGCGCAGGTGTGAGTCGGGGTTAATTTAATAGGACCTCCTTGTTTGCCCTCGGCGTTCCTTTTATAAGAATTATTTGTCTTTAAGTATTTTTTTCTGTTATCTCAATAACGCAGGCAGGCTTTAATGATAACAAGAGAATAATAGACGTCTGTTTTTTAACACAATAATGTTTTACACGATTCAAAGCTCATTTTTTTTGGAAAAAGTTGACAGTTCTTTTTCCGCATTTATTTTTACCAAGCTTTCAGCTGCTGCAACAGACATGTTGCACACAAGTTAAAATGTGTTAAACATTAAAAATGTGTTCTTGTTTTTCAATTTAATTGAATGTCATGCCACGATTCTATTGTTTCCAATTTATTGTTCTTGAGCTGACATTGATTCAGATCAATGTCAGCTTGACATCCAATCAAATTACTCAAGAACAATAAATTGGAAACAATAGAATATAGTATTGTGTTGTGTATTCCTACTATAAATTCTAGGAACGAGACGTGCCAAGATAGAGATAGATATTCCACAAACTGACGAAGACGGTGACAGGGTTGAGCGATCGGCTAACGCGCTGTTTTGTCGCGGGTTGGATTCCCGCACGGAACAAATATTTATATAGCCTACAGTTAGATTTGCCGGGTCCGGCTGTTTGTGTGTGTGAGTTTCAACGTTTTTAAACGCTCCCATGATACGGCGAAAATTCCTAGCGTTAGGCAACGCTTTTTTAAGATCAAATTATTTAGATAGAGATAAACTAACACTTAGTTTCATGAACTACTCAATATGCAGTTTTACGAGTATATGTTGATGGGTAATATAATAATGTAAGAGAGAAAATACCAAACTTTTTTAACACTAAAATTAAACAGACTTCCAAAACGAAAAATAACTTTCTTTTCCGAAGTCAGTGTCGAAAAAAAAACCGGCCAAGTGCGAGTTGGACTCGCGCACCGAGGGTTCCGTACAAACCTCAGCTTAAACGTATTATAGACCTGAGTATTTGAGATTTTGTGTGTTGTGCTGTGTCTTTTGTGTGCACTAAATTAATGATTTATCTATCTATCTATCTATGAATTTCAATTTAATACCTCTACGCATTCATGAGGAAAGGGGTAGTAAGTTTAAAATTATTAAAAATATTTTTATTATATGATGTAACTAAAAATTTACGGTTTTCGCAATTTTTCCTTTATCTGTGCTATAAGACGTTGCTTCGTACCACATTTCAAGATTCTGAGTTCACGGGAAGTACCCTGTAGGTTTTGATTCCCTTGCGAGTGTCGAAAATTTGCGGAAATTTGCAGCATAAACGGCTGTATCTTTTGATTGCATTGGCTTAGAAGCTTTGATTTTTCACAGCTTTAAGGGACAGTAGACTTGAGTATTTGATATAAATATTAGCTTGATACCTCCACGCGTTCCTGAAAAAAAGGGTCTTGACAAACAGACACACAGACGGACAACAAAGTGACCCTATAAGGGTTCCGATTTTTCCTTTCGAGGTACGGAATCCTAAAAACAACAATACGTTCTAAAGACACCGACTTAATCAAAGAAAGGTATTTTTCTATTTGTATTGTTTTGTTTTGAAAGTCGGTTTAAAAAAAAAACCTTTATTTCTATTAAGGGACTACTACTAAGGGTTAGACAAGCAAAAAACTAGGCAGGCAATAGTCCCACACATGTGCAAAAGATTGAGGCTGTTGCCTAGGAGTGGGACTTATGGGCCATAATCTGCCATTAATTAAACGCCTATTATATTTCTCTTATAAATGTTCGTCTACATACAACACAATATAACAAACAATAATACACAAATACTATACATAAATTATAATATCGGCGATATTATCAATGTTCAGCGAACTAGCTAACTTAATAAGTATTTGTGGGCCCTCGCTAAACAATACCAACTGTGATCGAGTGCCGCTAAGTACGAACAATACTTATTACAAGTACTTATGTCTTTTGTACGTTCAGATTGAATTTGAATTTGGGATAGCTGTCAATATATTTATGTAAATTACTTTAAAAGTTATATATTAAACTAGCTTCTACCCGCGGCTTCACCCACGTTAGAAGATTTTTATCATTCTAAGGGAATACAAACTATTTTATATCCTTCCCAAGGTCTCAGACTATCTCCATGCCAAATTTCATCTAAATCGGTTCAATAAATCCAGAGATTACCCAACAACCTCACAAACTTCGCCTGCGTGGAATACACGATTTTGGCTGTTACGTTTTTTGCAATTCTGGTAGGATAATGCAAATTATTATCCAAACATAGCTTTCCGCCCGTCTCTTTGTTCACGTAGACTATAAAATTAGCTCAACTTTATTATTTTATCGAATCATAAAAATTATAAGTAAATTGATATAAAATGAGCATAAACTGAACTGCCGTCGTCTTCCAATAGTTAGAGCGTTGGACTTTCATTCTGAAGGTCTCATGGGATCGATTTTCACGGGAAGGTACAAATAGTGAAATACCACTTTGCTTTCAATTTCTGAATCCTACTACCGACACGATAGAAAATTAATACAGGATGGCGCAAAACTTACCACCCGATGTTCTTTGTCTGTATTTTTTTTATGAATAAAATACTTTGGTTCTGCTTTTGGATAATTTTTATTTGGTGTCTTAATTTATTTTACCATTAGTCGAGAAAATGATTCGTCCACGCCGTCGCCAGAATTGATAAACATTCGGGCCCAATTTAAGGCATTTTCCATCACTCCTGCCAGAACTACCGGCGGATATTATCTTTAATGACTTCAAGAGTCTGAGGCTTGTTGACATAGACTCGTGACTTTGAAAAGCCCACTGAAAGAAGCCTGGATCAGTTAAATCATGCGATCTTACCGGCTAGAGTAAGTCCGGATAATGCAGCCCTCAGAATTTCAGTTGTGCCTCGTGCAGCAAGCGCGCCGTTGCTCTATACTATTGGAACCACATATTCTCCAGTTCCAATTTCTTTTTTGTTTATAGGCTCGCGTTTTACAACTATCTCACTTGATGGTAAGATAGTAGTAATAACAATGTATATAATAATATATTTATTCCTTTTAATAGATAGAGAAAGACGTTGAGACGGCTCTGGAACCTCGTCAACCACAGTAGTAGTTTGGCGCCCCGATGAGGATTTTTTTTTCTTGGAAAAACGTTGCCCCACACTAGGAATTTCATCCTGTATCGTGGGTGCGTTTACAAACATATAAACTCATACACAACACCCAGAGCCAGCGTAAAAACACACCATTTTTTTTTGCCTGGGCATATGTTCATGCATACTGCGCCATTACGGGAAGATAGCGCAGTTATGTGGGACTCGAACCCACCTAAACTCCACGTCCTCCTGTCCCGCTTATGTCGGGGGTACGTGCACGCGTTAGCATGTGCATTCATCCATGAAAAACAACACACCATGCAGTAACCTTGAGCGGGTGTAATCAATGACTCTTCCTGGACTATACGCGGATTTTCTGTGCCACAGAGATGATAGTTTTGCTTATTCATATATTCAAATAGCTTGCTCTTGATGAATTTCGATGAAAAGTTGTCTTCCTCGTGGTCCTGATTTAGAATGGCTTGACTATCATATGATATGATAAAAAATCAACCAAAATCTTTAAAACGTCGGTATTGAAGATCAATTATTGCGCAAAAATCGCTATCGTTTTGCTCTTGTAAGATACATAATAAGCCTGCGGGTAATGGTAAATTTTCGCCTATTTCTAAAAAACTTCAAAACTATTTATTATTTATATTATAAATATTTGAGATTTCACCCTATCATTTGATATGTCACACGATATACATAGTTTGCATTATATATAAATGTCCTAATTTACTCCCTAAAAGTGGTACCCAACTTTAAAATTCATATATTTACGTTACACGTCGGTCTTCGGGTTACCGACCTACATATGAGTACCAAATTTCAACTCAATTAGTCCAGTAGTTTCGGAGCAAATTGGAATTAGACGGACAGATTCCTTTGCCCGTCCTTTCCTCCTATTATTGTTTGTTATATTATGTTTCCTCCTCCAGGGTTAGTTTTTTTTCATTTTGAGGGACGAAACCCTAAAGAATAAATAATGAAATTAACCTCTTTATTCCAAATCATAACCTCCAACTCAATTCCACCTCGAATAATCTGATTTATAGTTGTAGGTTATTTTATGTTATTTATTTACATTAATCGGCGGTTTTCTTCCGTTGTCCTTTTAACTGAGTCGAGTGGAGATCTTTTAAACTGACATAGAAAATGAGTTACTGCAAATCCCTTATTTTTTGACATATTTTGAAACGTTTATTAAAATGGATTGCATGTTTTGCGTTCCTTTAAGTTCTACTCGGAGTTCATACAAAATCTTAACATACAAGATGAAATATATACTCCTTATTGTAGTTCTCTTCATACATTGGCTACTGTTTCTTTTATTATTTATTTTTATTTTTTCCTTGTATACTGCGCTACCACGGGGAGATAGCGCAGTTATGTGGGACTCTAACCCACTAAAACTCCACGGTGTCCTCTTGGTGCCACTTATGGCGAGAACACGGGCACGCGTTAGCACTCACCGCGAACCCGTAACCGGACACAACACAGCGACCGTTATCCCCAACTTTTCTCATAATGACCATTATCTTCACAGTTCGAAACCTAAGTAGGAAATTAAAGTTAAATATTTTACAATATCGGCCGCGATCCACCCACGAGCCAGGAGCCTTTAGACAAAGGAAACTTTGCAGCAACAACTTTAAGTGTTTATTGTCCGCAGAAAATAATGGCATAGGTCAATTCTGAACAGTTTGCGAGAATACAGCACATAAGCCAAAAATGCTATCAACAAAAGTGTCACGATAGCGATTGGTAAGTTGGCAAAATGAATGGGATTGTCAAGCACTATCGAAATGTTCGGGACTAATCACACTAATATTATATAGACGAAAGTTAGTAAGTGTGTGGTGTGGCGTGTAAATAGCCAACACCTTTTCTGTACTTGCGTACTAAGTTAATTTTTGGAAATGCCTATAAAAATGGCTACCCCCTATGTGAACTTATAGGTAGGATCCAACAAGAAACATCAGCATTTCCATAGTGCAGTATTAAATGCGCTCACTCACCTTGTCATCGAACCAGTGTCGCTTCCAATACTCCTCGAGAGAAGACCACGAGGATGAGCAGGACTCAGGAGTTGCGTGAAATCGCCGGCGAACAGTCCAAATGACGAGTAGCAGAGAAAGTTCACAACCACCAGCAATGTCCACAAATTAAACACACAAGGCACGGCCGCGCTATCAATATGAGCAACAGAACAGTTTATAATGTCTCTTGTAGATAGGATTTTTCACACCAAGTTCACGTCCATTCAAAATCGAACAAGACTTGACTCGTCTCAGATTTTGCTGACACCAAAACAGCGCGAATATGCTGCATACGCGACCAATCACATCGCAGTTAAATCTATCAACTCGCGACTGCTAACGCCATCTCTGAGCTCGATGGTTACAACTCTTGGACGAATCCATTGGCAGTGAGCGTTGCACAGTACTGGTTTTCTTGTTGGATACGTATTTATAGATGTAAATCAATAAACACCATCTGATATAAATATGAATATTATGTAAATTTCTATTTCATTTTTAAAGAAGCCATGGTGCTTCTCCATGCACCCCGCCTTGGAAAGTCGCAAGACTTTTCAACACGAGCAGAACAGTCACACAGTTAAACAATGTTGAGTAGATAAGTCTGTTCTATACATTATCATAAAAATATTTACATACATTTAATATGATCCTACTTCAGTCACTGAACTATAAGAAAACATGGACTCTTACTTTATTTTAACAATTACTTTACAATCTAAAACATCTCAAATCATCGTATTGTTGGTTTACTTAACATTATAATAATTGTCTGTAGATAATCTATGGTTAAAGATTTAAAGAGCTTTATAGTTGGGTTATTGATTGGGTAACGGATATAGTTTGACGACGGGACATTTAAAGGAGCTATGCCTAGTCTTGACAGTTGCCACCCGAAGAATACCATCAAGCCCAGGGAAGATTTCAGTAATAACTCCCAGAGGCCACGATAATGGAGGAGCATCATCTTGTCCAATCAATACGATGGTGCCCAGTTGAAAGGGACAATCATTGTTTTGCCACTTTTGTCTGAGTTGCAAGGCGTGCCAATACTTAGTGAGCCATCTCTTCCAATAGAAGGCCACTATATTATCCAGTAAGTGTTTACGCTTTACGAGATAAATGCGCGAGTCAGATAAATCTGTAACTGGTAAATATGTCATTGCCAAATATGGGCTGTATTTCAGCCCGAGCGGAACAAGGTTGAACTGAAATGTTTGAATCGCCTCAGTCTCGTTAAATCGAAATATTATCCTTAAATATTTACGATGGTCCTCAGGAACACCAACCTGTAAATACATCTGCTGCACATCTTCCGTCATTGCGATAGGAAATAGTCTAAATTCCATTAACAACAGGAATAAATCAGCTTGCAAGTTGGGTCCAGCATGCAGTAAATCATTAAGGGACAAACCGGTATGCGTCTTTGCACTTGCGTCTAGCACAATACGAGGGTGAGGCTTGTCCTTTCGAACAACCGCATGGTGAGGAATGTAATATCCATCACTGCTGATATTCGAATCGGAAACTTCAGGAAGATAACCTTTATCAATATACTCATTTATAACAGTATTATAGTTGTTTCGCAGTCCAGGTACTTTCGCAAACTTCTTCTCCAATAAGACAAATCGACGATGAGCAGCATTTTGGGAGTTACCTAAATTATCGGGAGCTGAGCAAAAAGGTAAAGCGACCGAATAACGGCATTCATTGTCACGTGACATAGATGCAGTGAACGAATTTTCACATTCAGTTTCCTCTGGACTCAAAAAACCTTTCGACGGAATCTCCACTACCTCCCAAAACCTCTGTAATGAAGAGTCCAACTCATTTAAAGCGAATGCAGAAAACGAAGACTCATCTCGAGAAGATGGGACTGTAGCACTACAGGGAAAGTCACCCATCAGCACGTATCCGAAAGAAGTCAACAAAGCAGGTGGCGCTTGAGACCCGGAATTTATTTTATGACCGAGATAAATATGTGGGAACAATTGCGCTCCAAGAACAATCTCTACATTGCCAGGAATATTCCATGTTAGGTCAGCCATGGATAAGTTACATAAGTATGCCATGTCACATTTTTCGATCATATGTGAGGGCAACTGGTCGGTTATGCAGTCAACTACTAATGCATGTAATTTATATTTATCATGTGGGCTAACCCTAGACTCAATCTCGAAATCCACATATCCGTGTATAGGTCGAGAAGACAGACCAATTCCTCTGATTACAGAATTATTCAAAGGAACAACGGGTACGTTGAGTTTCTTGCAACATTCCAACGTTATCAGGTGATTTTGTGAACCATTATCAATCAAGCAGCGAACTATCTTTTTATTATTATTACTATTATTTACTTTTGCGTAGACCTGTGCAGTAGCTAAAAGTATGGTACTAGCATCAGCCTTAGAATTTGCATTTAAACATAAGGAAGGTTCCTGTGACATTAACGAATCTGAGCTACTGAATTCGCTTCGCTGTGGCACGTTTGTAGCGGACGCGCAGTCGCACGAGCCGAGCGCGGGCGGGACCGCGGAAGTAGCCGAAACATGAGCGGGCGCACAGGCGACGCATGTCGCAGAGATACTAGAATCAGTAGACATTACTTGAGACGTTTGAATATGCGTCTTGGTCGATTTCATACTCGACTTTTGATTATTATTATAATTTTTATCGAAATGTAAATATGTATGATGCCACTTATTCTTACATTTTTCGCAATTAGCGGGAGCTGTACAGGCCGACACAGTGTGAGAAACACTTAGGCAATTTACGCAGCCTTGCTTTGATTTAATATAATCAAACCGTACCTTAGGCGATTCCATACCCTTAAAAGATAAACATTCGGAAAGTTGCAAGTGATCGGCCTTATTGCACAGAACACAAGAGCGAGTTTCATTCGTAGATAACTCATTGCTCGTAACGAAAGCATTTGCGCGCACGGCGACCGATGACGTTTGTTTATTCGTATTGAACTTAGCGCGCGGATTCGACAAAGAACTCGAATTATTCGCATGCGATCTTTCTAATATTTTAACTTGAATCTGAACAAATGTTATCAAATCTTTATAAGACGGAATTTCCTTATCCTTAATCGACAGTTCAAATGCCTGCGTAATCTGAGCGTCCATCTTTTTTAGTGCACAATGCATCAATATAAAATCGGACAAATCGGGCATGTTTAATTGTTTCAATGCCGAAATAGACGCAGAATATTTCTCTATAAAGGAGTCGAGACTATCTGCCGTGTTCTGACAATGTTTTAAGTCAAAAATGTTATTTAAGTAATGCGTACCTAATGCACGTTTGTCCTGATATTTTTTAACCAAAGTATCCCATATGACGTGGTACGTGTCACCCGTAGGTACTATACCCGCGAGGACTTTCTGCGCATTATGTGTGAGCTTACCAACTAAATATTGCACACGTTGCGAGTCCGACAGCTGATCGTTATCGTGAATGTTTGACTTGAATGATTCATAGAATATGGGCCAGCTCTCAATTCTACCGTCAAAACTAGGCAGCTCGATCGGCGGTAATTTTATTGCGCTTGAAGCTTTTGAGCATTTCGTGGCTGAATCGGTGGATGTAGTAGTACTTAATATCTTATTTCTCACACGTTTTACTCTACTGTACAAATCATCGAAACTGACCAAGTCATTGTAACTCGGTTTCGCGTCTGCGTCGATAGTTAAATTTATCTCGTTAATTTCGTCAATTAAGAGTTCGAATTTCACACGATACTCATCTATCATTTCTGATTCCGCCATAAAATTCTCATTCGATCTGGACTCAAAGTTCGAAATATTCTTAGACAAACCGTAAACATTATTCAGCCTGTTAAAGATAGCTTCCTTTTTACACATCAATATTTTCAACTTAGATTCAGATACTGGCGTACTTTGAAAACTCTGGTTTAACGCCATTTTAACAAATAATTGTCACAGACCTACCGAATAAGAGGCAAATATCTATTACAAAATATCGAGTAGGTAAATTCCTACTTGTATTAATGCAACACCACGATCACAAATACACAAATGATGCACTTATAAAATCTTATTACTACTACACATAGGCCATTATTATACCTAGGTACGCTACAACGCACAAGTGTATCTGCGATCGTACGCAGATAGTTATTAGTACTTATCTTTATAATTATGAGTTACACAAACAACCCAATCGAGTAGGTAAGTAATTAGAGAACAGCCACAAACAAACTCGCAAGAATATAGGTACGTACGACACGTACTAAATAGGTGAGTATATAAAGGTACAAGGTAGAAGATTTACTAAATAATATGTACTACCTACTTGCACGTATAAGAAATAAACAGTTAGAATTATTCTATGTAACGCAGATAGGCACTAAGAATTACGTACCGATTACAATTATTAATTTATTACGTAATACTTTTAGGTACAAAGTAGAAAATGTACTAAATAATATGTACTACCTACTCGCACGTGAAGACATAAACAGTAAGAATTATAAGTAACGTAGATAGGCACTAACAATTATGTACCGACTACAATTATTAATTTATTACGTATTACGTTTAGGTACAAAGTAGAAAATGTACTAAATAATATGTACTACCTACTCGCACGTGAAGACATAAACAGAAAGAATTATAAGTAACGTAGATAGGCACTAACAATTATGTACCGACCACAAATATTTCGTATTGTTTTTATTAATTAAATCTAAGATCGTTTGGTATCTAAGATTTATTGTATGTAAGTACTAACAACTTATGTACCTACTCCAATTTAACATAAACTGTTGAGTAACTACTAAAATTATGCATTACACAACATTGTTTAACTGGAACAATCCGTCTCGTTAGGACCATAATATGGTGTGGCGTGTAAATAGCCAACACCTTTTCTGTACTTGCGTACTAAGTTAATTTTTGGAAATGCCTATAAAAATGGCTACCCCCTATGTGAACTTATAGGTAGGATCCAACAAGAAACATCAGCATTTCCATAGTGCAGTATTAAATGCGCTCACTCACCTTGTCATCGAACCAGTGTCGCTTCCAATACTCCTCGAGAGAAGACCACGAGGATGAGCAGGACTCAGGAGTTGCGTGAAATCGCCGGCGAACAGTCCAAATGACGAGTAGCAGAGAAAGTTCACAACCACCAGCAATGTCCACAAATTAAACACACAAGGCACGGCCGCGCTATCAATATGAGCAACAGAACAGTTTATAATGTCTCTTGTAGATAGGATTTTTCACACCAAGTTCACGTCCATTCAAAATCGAACAAGACTTGACTCGTCTCAGATTTTGCTGACACCAAAACAGCGCGAATATGCTGCATACGCGACCAATCACATCGCAGTTAAATCTATCAACTCGCGACTGCTAACGCCATCTCTGAGCTCGATGGTTACAACTCTTGGACGAATCCATTGGCAGTGAGCGTTGCACAGTACTGGTTTTCTTGTTGGATACGTATTTATAGATGTAAATCAATAAACACCATCTGATATAAATATGAATATTATGTAAATTTCTATTTCATTTTTAAAGAAGCCATGGTGCTTCTCCAGTGTGTTTGTATCTTTGTTACTCTTTCTCGCAAAAATTTGAAATCGGAATGAAATTTGGTACAAAGGTATATTATAGTCTGGAATAGCATATAGGATTATTTTTATCTCGGGAATATGTTGCCTTGGAATAACGGGCGAAGCCGCTGTTAGAAGTTAGTACCTTATATTTTGGTATTTCGGCCGTCGCCGTTTCCTTGATAGAATAACAATTTGTTTAGATCCCGATCGCTATTGCGACGCTTTGTTGTAATGTCACTTTTCTAAAGCCTCTGGATCTGGAACCGACATAATCTAGTTTGAGATAGTTGGGCCAGAAACATTGTCTCGGACTTCGTACCTGTCCATTGCATCTTCGGCCGCCGCTATCTTTCGGCTTGATACAAAATCACGGGACTATTGTCAATTGTGAAATAGAAGTAATTCGGCTTGGCCATTTTTAATGTTAAAATAAGAGAAACTAAACTTTAAAGTAAGCAAATGTAATAAAATATAAACAAGGTGTAAAATGACCAAAATATATTATAAAAGCTATGTATATTGATTAGCTAATTACGTTACTAATAAATAGCAATTTTGTCCTTCCGACCGATGTCGGCCACCGTGGCTAATCTCAACGTACATTAGCCGAGTACACACACATTGTTGAGGAAAAATGTACACGCAAACACAGGTGAACTCTCTGTTTCGTTATTTCGTATAGATCGATAGGACAACAATCCAACACGACCGGGACGAGATCACGAGGAGGACCAACGGCTTGACGAGCATGCCGAGGCACGGAGATGTCACACTACCAATTTTCAAACGCCGGGACAAACCCAATACCAAACCCAACCTGAGAATCAAATCCCACGTTCAGCAGTCGCACTTGCATACAGGGTCTTCATCGTCATCATTAGCCTTTCAATATTCCCACTGCTGGGACACACACCTCCTCTCCGTGAGAGGGAATGGGCTGTAATCCACTACGCGGGCCCAGTGCGTGTCGGTGGATGTTTCTCGCATCAGGTAGTATAGTAATCCTTCTGCCTGTCAGCGACTGTGGTAACCTTGAAGTTGTAATTGTGGTAAATATCGGGGAGCGACCGACGTTTAACAAGGTTCAACTGAATTATTTTGTCTGCCACATGTTATTCGATTAATGGTAGGTCTGTTGTGTTTGTTATGTAAATTAAACTTGTATGTAGGGAGCGAAAGGACTTCTGTCTATATTTGCTGAATGTTTATTGGTGGTGTTTATAAAGACAGGTAGAAGCGTTAGAGCCCTTAACTATGCTAATATGATTTATATATTACTAGCTGCCGGCTGCGCGGTATTTTTACTTCACCCATTATCTTTATAAATTATAGCCTGTGTTATTCTGAAGTATAAGCTATATTTCTGTAAAGTTTCATCATAATCCGTTCAGTAATTTTTGCGTGAAAGAGTAACAAACATCCATCCTCAACTATTTTCACGTTTATAATAGTGTAAGGATCTGTGCGTAATCTATCGAAGATAGTACTTCTTGACTAGACATCTCCAAAATCTTCTTCATCATTAACATCATCCGCATCCCGACTTCACCCACTGCTGGACATAGATCTCTCTTTTCTTGTGCCGATCGCCACGCTCCTTGCCACTCTTATCCAGGTTCTATCTGCGATGGCGACAATGTCGTCTGCCCATCTGGCTGCTGGACGACCAAAATTTATATTTACTTTTTTATAATCGATTGGTTCGCGTTAGACAACTATTTCGCCTGATGGTAAGCGATGATGTGGTCTTCGGTGAAGCACGCTTGCCTAGAAGTAACCTATTCACTCTTGACTTATAGACCCCAAAGTTGTAGATATCCGGGAAAAAAGATTCCGGCAGGGCATTCCACTTCTTAGCTGTATTTGTGTGTAGGTATTTCTGCCGCCTGCAATATTCTTAAACAGTTGATTTAAAAAAAAACACCTCCATCTGGAATTTCTCAGTAGCATCCTGGAGCCTGGGTTTGTATCGCGTTGATGGCAATAGGCTCCTCCTCTATTACATGCGACTTAAACATAACTGGTGAAATGAGGGAGATAGGAGCCTTTTAGGTCTTCATTTTTATTATTGTTTTTGATAAAATCTCTTGTGTCCTGTGTGGGTCACATATAAATATTATATCTTTATTTCTTTTATTATTTCATTCTTGCTTTCTTTCTTTCTTTATATCTTTCTTTCTTTCTTCCCAATCCTACGGGAAAAACAGGCGTGATTTTCTGTACTGTTATTTAACTTTTAATGTTTTGTTTTTATTTGTTACAGGTAATGATTTTCGATGGAATTGAAGTATGTTTTTACATTTATATATCTTCTATCACTCGTTATTGACTCGGAGCAGGAAAAATAATCACAAAGGTAAGTTATTTGTAAATAAAAATAAGTTTACGATGTTATTAATATAATTAGCTTCTTAACTGTGGTTTAGTTAAGTTTGAAATCTCGGACAACTTTAAAGCAATAACGATAATTTTATGAAATGCCCTGAGATAAGCGAATAGTTGAATGTTTTAGTTCTACGATAAGCGAGCCGTGTACACACGGAGTACAAGGGGAACGCGAATTCTTAAGGCGTAGCGAGCCAGTTCGAGGATCTAAGTCCGTCTTAATCAATCTACCTAGTCTTCTCCCTACTATTTTGTGGTCGGCTTCCAGTCTAACCGGATGCAGCTGAGTACCAGTATTTTGGTTTGGTTGGGTTTCCGCACTTAGTCCTTCAGATGGACCATTGTGCGTGGGCCATGGCGGCCGTTTGGTGGTTATTCCAACCAGCCCACCTCCCTCCAGAAGTTAATTAAAGCTCCTGGTTTGCTCAGAACATCTGTGTTAGACCTGCGTGACTCGAGGGTTTGTGTTCTAATCTGGGAGAGACCTGTGCATTCAAAGAGCACGTGCGCGACAGTTTCCTCAGCCTCCATGCACGCCCTGCACTGACTGTCCGTTATGCCTATGTGTTTGTTTAGTGAGCAGTAGTCCCGTGATGGTCCCCGTCATCAGGCGCAGGCCGTTCCAGTCCAGGCGTAATACACACCTGTAGCCTTATTGCGTAATGAATTCGGCAAGGCAATGGACAAAGATTATGAATAAAAAACTTTTTTACAAAAAAATACTACCGACTTCCAAATAAGAAAACTAGAAAGTGAAAAATAACTTTATTTTTGGAAGTCGGTGTCTTTGATAGGTACAAAATTTTTAAGTTATGGACACCGACTTCCAAAAATAAAGTTATTTTTCACTTTCTAGTTTTCTTATTTGGAAGTCGGTAGTAATTTTTTGTAAAAAAGTTTTTTATTTCACACATTTAAGTTGTACCTACCTAAAAGGGAAGTAGATAAGTAAGTACCTATAACGACAGAATTGACTACCCGAATAACATGAAACTTGAATATAACCGGTGAAATGGGAGATCTGTATACCCCTTTCGAGCGTACTGACGTGATGTTATGTTATGAAATGGTATATACAATAAACTGACATGCGATTGAAGCAATCCCGAGAGATTTGCCGTAATTTATTGAAGAGTTCTGTTGTATATCTCCGAAGTTCTTCATCAGATCTTCACCAAATTAAAATGGGACCAATTTCGAAATATACTCTTTCAAACAAAAAATGAATTTTCAAAATCGGTCCACAATTGATGGAGATATCGGTGAACATACATACAAAAAAAAAAAAAAAAAAAACATATATAATGTCGAACATAGAACCTCCTCCTTTTTTGGTAAGTCGGTTAAAAATCAACCTTACTTGCGAGATGAAAGACGCGATGTGGATTTTCGTCTATCTCATTGGTCGATTTTTCATACTCTTTGCCCTTCGCCTTGCCGAATTCATTATGCAATCCACGACCTCAAACACATGAGGCGAGGTCTTCGCCACTAGGCCACCGCGAGACTGGGCACACCTTTTTTTGCGTGGAGAAATGCTCATGCATACTGCATTACCACGGGGAGATAGTGCAGTTATGTGGAACTCTAACCCACTAAAACTCCACGGTGTCATCCTGTGCCGCTTATGGCGGGAGCACGGGTACGCGTTAGCACTCACCGCGAACCCGCCGCGGCTGTCCGTCACCGGACCCTCCTCGGGGGAGTCCCCCCCATCACCGGCGCACCAGAACACACTGCACGCCGTGACCACCTTAGGGACCAATCAGCACATGGGCGCCAGACGACCCCGTGTATGGCGCCCTTGGTCCCCCTGTGACGCGTCAAGGTCAATGGCCCCGCCACCTACCATTATTCGGCCGCAGGGGATAGGGAGAGCGGCTAACGCAGTACCGACATTCCTCCTCCCCTGCGGCCCCACCGCGTCCACCATCAGACGGTGGCGACCCCGTCCGGGCCGCGGAAGGTAGGGAGAGCGGCGCACTGCAATACCGGCACTCCTCTCCCACCGCGGCCTCCAACCCTCAGCCGCGACATCGTATGGGACCTGGGAATCTCCATAAGACATCGCGGCCCGCCTCAGTTGCGATGTCGCCTGTTACCAAGCGGCACCGCAACCTACTAGTTGGCCGCTACGTCGTCGGCTTAATCGGCAAAAGCCCTGACGAGCGGCCCCTCCTCGGGTTCCTCTTTTCTTCACTGTGGGTGACCAAGCCACGGTTACTAAGCCCCCCCGCATCGACAAAGCGGGAACCCACCGGGGGGGAGACTGTGCACACCTAGTATGGACTTAATAAGTTAGGCGTCATATTTGTGTGGAGTCAAACTTGGAACAAAATAATCAAATAGCCGGGAGCGGTCTTTGTCACGTTTTCAGTTTTAGGGTTGCTAGTATCGAGAACTATGTATTTATGAATACAAACACACTAAACTATTATGTGTCTCTGTGAGCTGTAGACCTCGCAAGTCTGTGTTTTTCTTATTTTTATCGAACCTGCTCATAAAATTTCACGAATATAGGTTGAGATATGTGACCTGTAGAGGATAACAGCCAGACATCCGGACATCCGTAAGAATTTTTGCCCATGCTGAAACGGAGACACAAAAATATCGTATGTCTTTCCCAGGGACTCAAACTATGTCCAAGGGCGTCGCCAAGGGAGGGCAGGGGGGGGCAGCTGCCCTGCTTCTGGGCTGCCCTGAAGTTGGCTTTCCGATGCGCAAGGCATGGATCGGTACTGTTTTTGTATGATTTACTACTGCGCAGACATTGCAGCTAACTTCGGGACGGCCAAGAAGTTTGGCGAGAACTATACCGATATTATTACAATCGCTGTAGATGTAAGGCTCGTACTACAAGTGAAAAGCTTCATGTGCTCTCGACTTTACCTACAATTCATACTTTCTCATTCTCCATATCAACTTGCCCCCCCCGTAGGCCATCGGCTGGCGACGCCCTTGACTATGTCCATTTCTTATCTAAATCGGTTCAGCGGTTTAACCGTAAAAAGGTAACAGACAGATAGACAGAGATATTTCCCTACGATGTTTTCTGGCATCGTTGTCAGCGATGTCCAAGATAAACTTAGAAAGTACATATGAATTTGTAAAAGTCACTTTGGTACTTGCCCGGATTCGAACCCAGCACTTCAAGCACGAGAGGCGAGGTCGTAGTCACTGGACACATTATATTAATTTTCCTATATGAACAATTATTGAATAACAACCAAAAAAATTAAACAAACCCCCAGGCTATTAAATTAGCTTTTAAAGATCTTAAAATTAAATCAACAGAAGACCTTTGGGGACTATAAAAGTATGTAAATCAATCATTGAAACTATTGCGCCCTATTTAGCTTTCATATTTAACACTAGTATCGATCAAGGAGTTTTCCGGACCTTATGAAACACAATAAAGTAGTTCCATTGTATAAATCCGGGAATAACAAAGAAGGCAATAATTATAGGCCAGTGTCAATTCTGTCGGTTCTCAGTAAAGTCTTCGAAAAGTTAATGCTCTAATAATTGTTGCGTCATTTTAACAAACAATCCATCTTTCATGATCAACAGTGGAACGGTTTCACCAAAAGGCGTTGCAAAACTGACGCTGGCGTCACCCTAATAAAGAAAATCTTTAACGCTTGGGAAGAAACACAAGAGGCCATTGGAATCTTTTGCGACCTCTCGAAAGCGTTCGATTGCGTTAACCATGAGACACTATTGTTGAAACTCGAGCACTATGGTATTAGACATACGGACCTTGAGTTACTAAAATCATATTTGAATGCCAGACAACTTAAAGTTCAGGTAAACGGAGTAAACTCACTAGGGTCTGAAATGACAATGGGCGTTCCTCAAAGCTCTTATATATTGGGTCCATTCCTCTTTTAGTTTACATTAACGATTTACCTCAATTATTACAAAATCAACCGAAGATCGTGTTATTTGCTGATGACACATCTTTGATATTTAAAATAGATAGGCGGTCACAAAATATTGATGATGTGAATAAGTCTATTCATCAGTTCCAAACTTGGTTCACTGCAAACAATTTGGTACTAAATGAAAAAAAAATAACAAATTGATTTGATTCACATTTCCGAATGACAAAAGTAGCGAATGCGACATCATATTGAATGGAGAAAAGCTGGACTATGTAAATCAAACAGTTTTCCCAGGAATCACTCTAGACGACAAATTACAATGGGGGCCTCACATAACATCTCTCGCAGGTCGGCCGCTTATGCTGTTAGAAAGATAAGACAATTTACGGATGTGGAGACCGCGCGTTTGGTCTATTTTACCAACGAATTATAAATCATATGTCGGCATTTCTAAGATATCGTTCTGAAGAGCGCTATGGTTTCAAATGACTTTGACAGATGTCAAATTGACGTTAACACTTTACGCTAGTTTTTGGCGCGAACGAAAAAGGACAGAAGGAATCGAGGGAGAATATGGAGGGTTGGATTGAGTTGTGAATTCGTGATAAAAACCTAAAGAGAATACAGTCAACAGTGAGAGTTACCGATTGTTCGTGTAGATAAAACTACGTGTAATAGTGGAATGTCGTTTAAGTTATTCGCCAATACATAACGTGATTAGTTATATTGTGAGCCTACATACAAGCAAAGAAGTTGGTTTGTTTAACATCTAGCCCGAAAGAACATTGAAAAACATTCCTCAACCATAAAGTTTGATCATGATGGTTTGAAAGCTTACTGGAAGGTCTACTTCTTGCTCAATTAAATTTGGAGAGTTTACAATAATAGTAACTAGTTTAAACTAATGAAGATAACTAAAGTCACATAATTATCATTTGCACTAAGACCGGTAAATGTTAGTTTAGTTGAAAAGTGCCTGAAAATGGTTTGTTTTAAATTAATCTTTCAGGCTTTTGAGCTCAGCTGTTCAGTTTAATTGAAAGAATACTGGAAAGGTTCCAATTAATTGGTAGAAAAACCAGGAACTAAAATCAAGACTTGATTTTGCAAATCATGGCCCGGAGAGAATCATGACTATTTTGGAAACATGGTTAACAAGTTTGAAAACTACCTCAGTGATGGGATTCTTAACGCTACCTGCCTGGTAGTATGTTGTGTAAAAGGAATTGAAGAATCTGCTGCGCATGAGAAAGTTCAGATTTAACAAACATCTGGTTACAGAAAGTATCTACAGTAGCTGGTAAGGTCACTTTATTTTTATTTGATGTTCATGGAAAAAGAAACTTTACCACCCTTTTGTGGTTCCACTGCAGTTGGTTAAACAAAAATTACATTGTAAAGCCGTTGAACTTCTTGTACACTACAATATACAATGTTTTTGTCTGTTAAAAGAAAATAAGTGGAGATAAAGAAAAAGCAATTGATTGCACATTACAGATTCAAGTTTGTTTCAAATTGTAGATTATTATGGTTTTCACAAAAGTCTAACTTTTGTGCCTTAGAAACATAGTATGATAATCTTTGCTGTTACTCATTGACGGTGTATTCATTTTACAATTTACGTGATGATTGATTTTTTTATGGCTTATGTTTAACTTACCACCAGATATAGTAACATATCTCCAAATAAATCATTGTTAACCCAAAAGTAGTAAATGATCACCAAAAGTAGTAAATGATCACCAAAATTAAACCAATGACCAAAAAGATTATAAAATTTCTGGGAGCAACTTGGAAGTAGCGCTCGCCGGCCGCTGCCGCGGCACCGCTCGCTTTGCTCGCTCGGCTCGCGCGCGGTTGGTCACAGTTCTAACCTAACCTAACCTATTTTACAACATTAAATAGCGCAATAATTTGCTATTAAAATTTGGTGATCAATTTACTAAATTTGGTGATCAATTTACTAAATTTGGTGATCATTTACTATTTTTGTCAGTATATTACTAGATTTGGTGGTTAGGGGTTATCGTCACAAAGTTTTTTTTGGTGGTCATTATATTTATTCCCTTTTTTTATTTGCTGTGTGTGATTGTTACCTAATTGTTTGACTGCCTTGTCCACAATTATTACTTGGGGTCTAGGGTTGAATCTCTGGACAACATGTAGTGGTATCCTATTGCTTGAAGCTTGAACTTGGTTGGTGAGTTAAGGGTGCGCTATACACCTTTGCTTGTAGACATTTGAGTCGACGATTGGTGAGTGCAGACATGTTATTTTGTGTTATAAAATTGTCTCTATGTAAAGATATTCGAATATGTCATAATATAGTGGTTAGTGCTTTAGTGACAGTACTTATCACAGAAATCTTGTAATTTCTTCATATTGGTAGTGTGTCTTCATGGGGTTTTGCCGTTCATTAATTTTTACTACCGTTGTGATGGTGCAGTGGCTGGGCTACTGGATGCTGCTCTGTATGTTGCGGGTTCCATTCTCATGTGGAGTAGATGTTTGCGTGGCCTGCAGGTGGTTGTTCTGGATCTGACTGTTTGTGAGTTTGGAGTGTTTGTGAACGCACCCATAATACCTGTTGATTTGATGTCTGATGGAAGGTGGGAGCCTGGTGCCTCCGGTGCTTTGGTGACCTGTTGTTTGGAGTATGTGACATAGTATGATGTGTTAAGCATCTGGAAGGTATGGCACCCTTGGTGCTTCGAGACCGACCTGACGTTTGTTGCGAGCCAGGTTCGTTAGGTAGGTTGGTGGGTGGTCGAAGGGGCCCAGCACGCCCGGTCCACGCCACGCGTTTTACAGGTGGATGGTCGAAGGGGCCCAGCACGCCCGGTCCATGCCACGCTGTTAGTAGGTGGGTGATCGAAGGGGCCCAGCACGCCCGGTCCACGCCACGCGTTGTCCAGGTGGATGGTCGAAGGGGCCCAGTACGCCCGGTCCATGCCGCGCTGTGAGTAAGTGGGTGGTCGAAGGGGCCCAGTACGCCCGGTCCACGCCACGTGTTGTACAGGTGGATGGTCGAAGGGGCCCAGCACGCCCGGTCCATGCCACGCTGTTAGTAGGTGGGTGGTCGAAGGGGCCCAGCACGCCCGGTCCACGCCACGCGTTGTCCAGGTGGATGGTCGAAGGGGCCCAGTACGCCCGGTCCATGCCGCGCTGTGAGTAAGTGGGTGGTCGAAGGGGCCCAGTACGCCCGGTCCACGCCACGCTTTGTCCAGCTGGATGGTCGAAGGGGCCCAGTACGCCCGGTCCATGCCACGCTGTGTAGGTGGGTGGTCGAAGGGGCCTAGCACGCCCGGTCCACGCCACGCGTTGTCCAGGTGGATGGTCGAAGGGGCCCAGTACGCCCGGTCCATGCCGCGCTGTGAGTAGGTGGGTGGTCGAAGGGGCCTAGCACGCCCGGTCCACGCCACGCGTTGTCCAGGTGGATGGTCGAAGGTGCCCAGTACGCCCGGTCCATGCCGCGCTGTGAGTAGGTGGGTGGTCGAAGGGGCCCAGTACGCCCGGTCCACGCCACGCGTTGCGCAGGTGGATGGTCGAAGGGGCCTAGCACGCCCGGTCCATGCCACGCTGTGAATAGTTGGTTGGTCGAAAGGGCCCAGTGCGCCCGGTATAATTTGCGTGGTATGATGAGTCGTTGGTTGATTGAAAAGGGCCTTGTGCGCCCGTTCCACACATGATATGATGCGTTGTTGGTTGATCTAAAGGATCTTGTGCGCCTGGTCTTCACCGTATAATATCGCAGAGTATGCATGTCAGGAATGGACGAGCGGATCCAAATGGAATGTTACATTCTTTGGTGTGTGAGGTTTGACGAGCCATTATAAGGATTGTTAAATGCTCGCGGCCTCGCAAAATGTCAGGAGGCCGTGTCGGCATTTCTAAGATATCGTTCTGAAGAGCGCTATGGTTTCAAATGACTTTGACAGATGTCAAATTGACGTTAACACTTTACGCTAGTTTTTGGCGCGAACGAAAAAGGACAGAAGGAATCGAGGGAGAATATGGAGGGTTGGATTGAGTTGTGAATTCGTGATAAAACCTAAAGAGAATACAGTCAACAGTGAGAGTTACCGATTGTTCGTGTAGATAAAACTACGTGTAATAGTGGAATGTCGTTTAAGTTATTCGCCAATACATAACGTGATTAGTTACATTGTGAGCCTACATACAAGCAAAGAAGTTGGTTTGTTTAACATCTAGCCCGAAAGAACCCATGCAATAATGGCTTTTCCTGACAATTACACAGTCTTTCCTACACATAAATCTCTTTAATATATGTTATTGTTATCTGTTGTTGTTTTGTTGTTGTTGTCTGTTGTTGTTGTTTGTTGTTGGTATTGTTGTCTGTTGTTGTTGTTTGTTGTTGGTATTGTTGTCTGTTATCTATTGTTGAATTGTTAAGAAAATAATTATTTGAATATCTGTTATTTGAAACAAGAAATACCATGCAAAAAAAATCTTTAATAAATTCAAATTATTACGGTCTCCAAATTTTAAATTATGAATTGCGGGCCTCTGACAACCCTACCCACCAAACGTCCCCAGGATAGAGTCGTGTCACGTAATCTGATAGAAATAAAACTTGTAGTAAGTGTATGAAAAACTTTCACGAAATCTATTGATTTAGTGATTCCTTGGGGTCGTTCAAACGTCCTGGGATCTTGCTTGACGTTTTTCGTGTTTTATATTCAAGGTATTGTAGAGATGAAGCTCGTTAAACCGCTGGTTTTGGCTATCACTTCACCAACTGATAATTGTTGAGTTCAAATTCTTGCCATGTTGATGAAAATACCAAAATCGCTATATGTTTGCCTATAATATTTGAGGAGTTCCCTCGATTTCCATGGGATTCCATCATCAGATTCTGACTTGGCGACAATGAGACCCCCTCGAAAGCCTTTCAAACGCAAAAATATTTTTCAAAAACCGGTTCACAATTGACGGAAAACTCGGGAAAATACATATAAAAAAATATACGCTCGAATATAGAACCGCCCCCTTTTTGGGCAGTCTGTTAAAAACTGGGCCTAAGAGGTACAGAGGAACAATGCAAAGTGTTGTCAGCTAGCAACACAAAACCTACCTTTGAACTACAGTCGACAGCCTAAATTGAGATGGTTCACAACAGAATCTGCTCTCCCTACACGTTTGAACATATCCCACTTAAACATTAATACAGGATGAATTTTTGATAAAATGAGATCTTGCCTTAAGTTTGCCGTATCATTACTACCCACAATTTGATCGTTATTAGCGACACTACCGGATGCTGTAATAATACAGCTTGTGTTTTATTCAGAATATACGGGTTCAATTCCTGGCCAGACATTTTCATTATTCAAAAAGCCAATGTTGCAGTTTTAGTTTTCGTCAAAATCGGCCTCGTGACTCCCTTGAGTGTTTTTCGCTATTCCACATAGTTTTTGATTTGGCCATCCACGCCCACTTGGAAAACTCACCATGTATAAGGTTACGTAGGCCGGGGTCAGTATTCAGTGCCTTGCAGTAATGCGACCCTTGTCTAAATTGAGACAACATGGGTTAGCCGCGCCACGCCGTCTGCCAACCTAATTTAACTAGAGTAGGGCTAAATGTACATATGTGTGAATTTTCTTCAGGCATTTTCTCTTTGTAGATAGTTTTGAAAATAGTTCATGAGGTCTAACTTATTAGACAATCAAGTTGATATCTATCAAGTTGCTGAAATCCTGTACTTATAGTTTTTATTAGTCCCATTTAAACTTGGTGAAGATCTGATGAAGATCATCGGCGATATACAACAGAACTCTTCAACAAATAACAGCAAATCTCTCGGGATTGCTGCAATCGCATATCTGTTTATAGTTTATACTATTTCATAACATAAAATCACGCTAGTACGCTCTAAAGGTTGAGACACAAACGTACATTCACACACACCCATCCAAACTTTCACTTTTTTAATATTAGTGTGATTTAATAGAAAAACAGCTTGAATGGTAGAAGCCCGGTAGGGTTAACCCTATTACTGGATTTTCACAGAAATCTGAATAGGGGATTCTTTATGCAAAGGAGGGGACTAAATTTCTTGGAGACATCGGTCAGGAAGCCCCCTCGTGAGGCTCATGCGTCTGAGAACAGGATCAAATTCAATTGTACATCTACAAGTTTTATTGTGTTTTCTTTACTTTCGGGACATGAGCAGAATAGGGAATGGGGGTTCTTTTTACCCACCTGCCGAAGGAGGGTAATGTGTTTATCATGTATAAATGTGTATGTATGTATGTATGTTTGTTCCTATGTGGCGTTCTAGAGACCAAACGCGTTGGCCGATTTTGATGATTCTTACGTCAATCGATTTGTCTTAAACCTGCGAGTGTCACTGGCTACATTAAAATTGGAAAATAGAAAAATGGCGGATTTTGGGCGCCATATTGTGGGGGACCAAATTGTTTTCTTCCAAACCCATCGTGTGGTGTACCAAAATAAAAGGTTTTAAGAGCTGATTTCAAAAATATATAACACTTACATGTTTATATGTACCTAATTAAAAAAAAATAACTCAAAAGTTATAAATAAAGGAAGTTAATTCAAAAAATCCCGATTTTTTTATTTAACTTTTTTTATTATTTGCCTTACACGTATTGTTTCTTTTGTCACATTAACAAAAAATAGTGTGAAATAATGAAAAGTCCGATATGAGCTTTGATGCGCTATATCTTCGTGTTTTTTTGTTGATTTTATACAACAAAAAATAACTGTCCAATATTTTTTGATAATCTAACTGACGTATTAAATAGAAATATTTTTTTTTACTAATCTATTTTGAACAAAATTAAGTACTTACCTTAGGAAAACACAGCAGGCCCTTGTCTATGACTTAGTTTATCTTTCTCGATTTTCGAAAACTCGTTTCTTATTGCAAATACCACAGATAATATAATACTAACACGCAAATAACTACAATAATTACTTATTTTTTCTCCGTCACACAACAGTTATAACCCGTAAAGTTTGGATTATGTCACATGTAAAATTAAAGGCTGGACGCAATAGAGGTACATTTATAACACCACAATACAAAATAAAGATTTTTAATGCCTTAGCTACATTGTTCTTATACGTAAAGTTGTTATCATAATTAACTAAAAACTTAATTGTATATATAGAAAAACATGTTTCCATTTCCATTAGCTACAGCTAAATGTGTTATATTTGAATTTGGCGCTATGTTACTGGCACTTGGTAACATGGCTCCTGTCAATTTCTTGAGAAAATCTGCTATTGCTACGTTGTTTCCTGCTCCATTTGTATTAATTGAGGTATTTATAGATATCTTAACGGGGCCATCTGTGCTGGTAGACCATCTAGACCCCACGGTGCTATTACGTCCTCTAGGACAAATTGCACACGGTCTTCGTGTAGTTGTAGTATCAGAGCCTTCGGTTGTACTTGTTGTATAATAAGAGGTTGTGTTACCCCAGTACGGAGAGTTTTCTGTAGTAGTTGTATAATAAGAGGTTCTGTTACCCCAGTACGGAGAGTCTTCTGTAGTAGTTGTATAATAAGAAGTTCTGTTACCCCAGTACGGAGAGTCTTCTGTAGTAGTTGTATAATAAGCCCCAGGTCTCCGTTCCCAGGTGTACCGGTCTGGGATGTATGGTCTTTCTGTAGTCGTAGTATCAGAGTTTTCTGTAGTACTAGTTGTGTAATGAGCCCTATGTCTCCGGTACCAGGTGTGCCAGTCTGAGATGTATGGTCTTTCTGTAGTCGTGGTATCAGAGTTTTCTGTAGTACTAGTTGTATAATAAGCCCTATGTCTCCGTCCCCAGTTGTTCCAGCCCGGGATGTATGGCCTTTCTGTAGTATTAGTTTTTTCAACTGCATCGTTACCTGTTTTGGGAAAAGGAGCGGTTAGATAACCATTTTCTAAAGTAAGGTATAATCCCCAGGACGAAAGTTGGCAAGAGTCGTTAGATGCGCAGAAGTAGTTTTTAGGTATATTTGGTAGTGAAGCGGGGCGCGGGGAACTTTTAGGACCGTTCCGAGCGCGCGATTGGGTGGTCAGTTGACAAAAGGACCAACTGCTCAATCGTGTCACGTCTACGTTCCGTTCGTTCTATATAGTGGTTGGTTAGTTCGCGGAACATGCGCGAACCTACCCCCACTACGCCAAAACCTTGCCAACTTATGTGCTGGGCACTATATCCATATCCAACGTTATCATCGGCATTGGCTGGTTGTTCATTACCTTCAGTAGTTCTGTTGTACCGGTTGTTCCAGTAGGAGTGATATGATCTTCTTGCGGTGGTATTTTCATAACCTTCACGTTTTTTGTTCCAGTCATATGGCTTTGTGTTATCAATAGTTCCAGAGGTAACGTTACTAGATGGTCCGTAGCCCCAGTACGAGTCATAAAGTCTACTTGTGGTCGTTGTTTTAAAGGTTTCTGTAGTAGTGGTTTGATTATTAGAGTCTTCAGGTATTTTGGTCCGATTCGAGTAATATGGTCTGCTTGTAGTCGTATTTTTGTCACCTGTTGCTGTGCTGTTGCTGTGTGTGTGTGCTGTGTTGCTGTTGCTGTTGTGTGTGTCTCTGTCTAGTGGCGCGGGTGTCGGTACTTCTTTTGTCTTATCATCAACAGAACTGTAAAAATAGAGAGGTTGAAACTTGTCCGTACGATTATTTGTAATACTTCCGGGCTCTTTTTAGGGTTCCGTACCCAAAGGGTAAAAACGGGACCCTATTACTGAGACTTCGCTGTCCGTCTGTCTGTCTGTCTGTCTGTCTGTCTGTCTGTCTGTCTGTCACCAGGCTGTATCTCAAGAACCGTGATAGTTAGACAGTTGAAATTTTCACAGATGATGTATTCCTGTTGCCGCTATAACAACAAATACTAAAAACAGTATAAAATTAATATTTAAGGGGGGCTCCCATACAACAAACGTGATATTTTTGCCGTTATTTGCTCGATATTAATAACGGCAACAGGTAGACGCTTGAAATATTCACAGAATATTTAGTTGTATATTCTCTTTAAAAAATAATTATTATTAAATTAAAATAAAATAAATTAAGGGGGGCTCCCATACAACAATCGTGATTTTTTTGCAGTGTTTTGCGATAATGGTACGGAACCCTTCGTGTGCGAGTCCGACTCGCACTTGGCCGGTTTTTTTTTTTCGTGTTATCTAGTTTTTCCAGATACGAGTATGATACACCTAGCTAGATCGATTTTTCGCCCCCGAAAATCCCTATATTGTAAATTTTATCGAAATCGTCAGAGCCATTTTCTATAAATGAAACTTAGCTAGATCGATTTATCGCCCCCGACACCCCCTTCATACTAAATGTCATGAAAATCATTGGAGCCGTTGCCGAGATTCACATTATTTAACTATATATATATATATCTTTATTGAAAAATGAGCAAAATACATTTCACACTTATCATAATATTATCACAAGTACATTATGTTAAAAGATCAAGATGAACCCTAACGGCTAATAGTCCAGTAGCCAGAAGAATGCCCTTCGATAATTCAAAAGATTTTTATTTTCGCTGGGTATTTTATATTAATTATATTAATTCAACGCTATGTACAAAAATGCTAACAGTTTAGAGTTATGCAATAGGTACAAAGTAGGTTTTTCCTATTATTTCGTGTTATAACAATAATATAAAATTAAAATTTAAATAATTTACTGTTTCTTTATTAGTACTATCTAAACTTTATATTAGTGAAAATGCTAACAGATACGTACTGTGGAACAATGGAAAACTGAAAATGGCTCGTAACTCTTTCAATAAAAAAATTAAGTTTACAAATCATTTCCTAAATGCATAGAGGGATTAGTTATACCTTACAACAAACGTTCTAATATAGAGACAGTAAATTATTTAAATTTAAATATTATACTATTGTTATAACAGGAAATAATAGGAAATACCTATTTCATACCTATTGCATAACTCTAAACTGTTAGCATTTTCGTACATAGCAATGAATTCACATACATTATCCATCCAGCCAAAATAACAAACTTTTGAATGATCAAAGGTTATGTGAAAAATAATTATATCCCTACTGGACTATAAACTAGGCCGAGCCTGTATCTTAGACGTACACCGGCACTGTTACGACGTACGTCGTTAGACGTGTGTCGTGGTGGCGTGATTATATAGATACATAATATACAAGAATTGCTCGTTTAAAGGTATTAGATCAATGAAAGAGAGAGAGAGAGAGAGGTGGCCACACCTCACACGAAAAGAAGAAGATCAATATGATACAATACTAGCCCATTAGGTCGGGGCGCCCTTATTAAGCAACTTCTACGAATTTTTACGTTACTGAAAGTTTTTACAAAGATCTTAGACTCCAGACGAGTTTCATTCGATGTCAGCGATAATAATGCAATGCAAAATAATGTAATGCTCGAAATGCCAAAATGTAAGGGATTGATTACATGATATTTTGATAGCGTTAGACATTCCCATACATCTTTAATATGTTTAGGGTTCCGTACCTCAAAATGTAAAAAAGGAATCATTATAATATCACTCTCTTGTCCGTCTGTCTACCCGTGTGTGACCACCGATTTTCTCAGGAACGGGTTGACCTACCAAGTTGAAATTTATACCAGATCCTGAGGTCTATGGTCCCTATTAGGTGTATAAAAAGATGGTTAGGTGTATATTAAGGTCCTGAGTCAACACGATAAAAAGATGTGGGCAAATATAGATTTTCGCGAAAACTTGTATGTACCAAAATTTACTTTAATTTTCAACTTTTTTTATTTTTCGGAATTTCCCCTTTACTTGTACTGTAAGACCTTTTTTGGGTAGTAAACCTTTATGGTAGTTCCCGTTGACCTATCACGAAATTTGGCAAAAAGTAAGGTCTTACTGCACAATTAAAGGAAAATTTCCAAAAAAATTAAAAGGTGAAAATTAAGGTAAATTTTGGTACTTAAAAATTTCGCGAAAATCTAAATTTGCCCATATCTTTTTATCAATTTTATTATGTGTAGGTACAGAACCCCCGGCGCACGAGTTCGACTCGCACTTGACCGGTTTTTTTGCTATTCTATCGCTATCGCTTTCTTTAATAGCATTCATTTGTCTAAGACCTCTGGGATCTTTTATGGGCCTTAGTGCCGTAAAACGGTTACTTTCTAAAACATACTCCTAAGTAACGGCTAATAAAAAGGTTCGATTTTTTTTTCTTTTATTCTTCTATATTATTTGTGAAATAGCTATCAATAAGCTGCTATTCTGTGTAAAAATATCAAATATCTCTTCATAACTGAAATAACATATGTAAATCAAAGAACATTCTGCAAACAAAACTGTTCAGAAGAAGGTTCAATATTGATATTCAGGCTCCGCGCGGGGGCACGGCCTGTACTGCGTTAACATTGGGGAATATATACGCCTTAACTTACGGATCACATAAAAAGAAAGTCAAGAGAAGAAGTTAAAAGGCAAAGAATTCACAAAGATTTAAAAACAAATTAACAGTCTATTTAACATTGTCCAATACCCATGGAATTTCGACAACATTCCATCACATATACGACAATATTCCATACCTACAAAAATATTTACTTGTATTGCTGTGTTAGCTGAAGTTTTTATATTTAATACTACAAAACTTTTCTTGGACACTTACAATATGTCAGCGAAAAGATCATCATAATAATCCCAGGCTTCTGTGTAGTATAACTGAAAAACCAAAAAAATAAACAATTTAGGTTGCATTTTTTGAAAGACAAAAATTACTAAAGAGCCAGAAAGAAGTAGAGAGAGAGAAGGGTGCAAGACACACGTTTAGTTATAACTGGCTGTGCCCGCGACTTTGTTGCCGACAACTGCTTATCCTACTTTCCTTCCTGACTGATCTACTTACCTTCCTGCCTAACCTTTTTTTTTATTATTATCAATAGACTCGCGCTTGACCACTATCTCACCTGATGGTAAGCGATGATGTGGTCGACGCTGAAGTACGCTGGCCTAGAAAAAAACCCATTCACTCTTGACTTAAAGAACCCTAGATTGTAGCTATCGGGAAACACAGACTCCGGCAGGGAATTCCACTCCTTAGCTGTACGCATAATAAAAGTGTCCCCAAAACGTTTTGTGCGTATGGGTGGGATGTCCACCATGTACCGATGACGCATCGCCGTGCGTCTGGTTGTCCGATGATGCAACGGGCTGGGCGGAATTAAATCATGCAATTACATCGCACACTCCCCGAAATGGAACCGATAAAAAACCGACAAGCTGGCAACTCGGCGACGATGTTCAAGGCTCTGGAGCTTTGATTTGACCAGTGCCTCATTGCCGATGAGTCTCTTAGCCCGCTTTTCGATCGACTCTAGTGCTTCCAGCTGGTATTTGGCTGATCCGTCCCAGAGATGAGAGCAGTTCTCCATGCACGATTGAACTTGCGCTTGATACAAGTTGAGCAGCTGTTCCGGCTTGTTCCAGGTAATTTCCGAAATTGCTGGACCGATTTTGATGGAACTTTTACTCGCATTTAAATGATGTTATAGTAAGGCTATGTTTATATTATTACTAGCTTCTGCCAGCGGCTTCGCCCGCGTGGATGTCGTAAATTATGCCGGGGGAACATATGCCCGGAATAAAAAGTATCCTATGTGCTATTCCTGACTATAATCTATCTCTGTGCCTCATCCAGATCCGTCCAGCCATTTGAGCGTGAAGCAGTAATAAACACACACACACTCACAAACTTTCGCCTTTATAATATTAGTGTGATAAGTGTGATTAAAAAAATAATTAGACCATGTTCTTTTTTGTATTATTGGTTTAACGCAAACAAAGTTGCTTGTGATAAATTAAATTACGAAGGACAAACCATTGTCTTAACGAACCTACGTCACCTCTAGTTTAATCACGCATTTATTTCGGGCTTCCTATTTCTAGGAAAAGTTAATTGAACTGGTTTAGAAAAGTATTGATTGATTTTGCATGAGCATGATTGAGAATCCCCATTCGAGTAAGAAACTTGTTAAGTGAATTGATTTATTTTCTGTTCACTTGACAAATTTCCAAGGAATTATAATAAAAAGTTATAATACATGAAAAACTAAAATGAAAAAAAGCGAGTGGACTTGCTAACGAGGGTCTCGATAATATATTTCAAATATTTTTGAATACGTACCTACTTTTATACATACGTACTTATACCCAAACACAATGTTTTTCTTGTTTTACTTTAAAACACTGAGACAGTTTGGTATTGAACCGAGTAAGCCCAGTTTGGTTTATTTCAAACCCTAACCCCATCGCAGAATTTTATTGCAATACATATTAAAAGAAATAGATTCTTTAAAAAAATAAAAATCGAGAGATAAACAAAATAAAACAATAATAAGAAAAGCCCGTGCGAGATCTCGAGATGAGTGCTTACACGTACTTACGCAGTTATGCCCGAAAATGAAATTTTGCATTGGTTATTTATTGAAGTCATTTTAGCAATAAAAATCACTAAAATAAAAGCAAAAGTATAAAAGTAACTTACCAATATGGATAAGAATAATAAACGGAAGAAAAGCATTTTTAAGATATTTCGCAGCGTACAGTGCCTATTGATGTTTTCACGACATTGACTAAATGGGTAAATCAGTGTGCCAGAGTGTTTATATAAGCCAGACTTATCAAAAATACCTAGTTTTCCTGCTTCTGTAACGACTTGTTGTTTTCCTGGGTTAATTGGCAACTGCGAATACTGTAAGATAAGATTTTAATAATTAATATCTTTGCATAGTTTTTGGGGTACCTTATTTACGATTATTAAAACGCTACGGTCATTGCGTCGATTTCATTACAGACAGCCTTTGTAGGTATGTGAAAATTAAAATAATTATAGGTAAGTATAGTCACAGTAATTATTGGCCGAGATAAGTGCCCACTTTTGGGACACAGGCCTCCTCTCTGTGAGAGGGAGAGGGTCGTAATACACCGTGCGGGCCCAATGCGGGTTGGTGATGTGACATGTCTTCGAATTATCATAGTGTTTCCTCACCATGTTTCCTTTCACCATTTTAAAGCAAAAAAAGTAAAGCGCCTGACTGAGTTCAAACTTATATGTAAGTTGCGTGCGGCCGTTGCCACTGAGCCACTACTGCTCTAATATACTGAAATCCCTGCAAAAATTTGCAGGTATTTTGTTTTGATGAAACTTGATTTTTATGAATGATTCTCGACGGTAAAATTATAGCATATAGTAACATTATGCAGCAATATATTCTACTATCAAGTAACATTCATGAAAATTAGTTTAATCGAAAACCCTGATTCTGAACCTTGAGATTTCTGCAGTCGGATCTTAGGCTATAAGTACCAGGTACCTCTACGTTACCGCTCTGCATAACTCGTTGATGCAAAGTAATCAACTTGATATAATGCAAAAACATTATGTGTGTGTGTCAATCCCAACAAAATATCTTAATATTTTCGCGGCAGGGGTACCGTACTATAAAAAAATATTGAAATCGACTGGCTTTGTCAAGTTTTGTTGACCGGTAGCGACGCAGTCACCGGTCAACATGGACTTGTTGCACTATACGGGACCAAAGTGCTAGTCACGATCGCACTTTACCGGTAAATAAGATGATTAATTATTCGGAATCTCCGCACCATTGTGCTTTGTTTTGTACCTATTTCGTCTAATTAGCGTATTGATAACAGGAATAACAGGATGTACGTGCTGCTGATTAACATTTGTTTTGACATCATGACTATATTGCCCAGAGGTTTAACAGACATAAGTTCCAAAGTGTAGGGAGTGATGAGCCTATTATGCAGAGGATTTCAGTGTTTTATATCAACCGTATATACCGGTATATTATCGAATTAATTTTCACAATATTCTTCTCTTTACTCTGTTTTAGTTGCTCGTGTGTTGTGTCTGTGTCGAATAAATGTTTTTTGCTATTCTATATTATAATATTTATTTTAAACACTTGCTGGAAGCAAATACCAATACCAATAAGCACATTATTGTTTCATAAGAATAAGGTTGATATTATTAAGAAACTGACTTAGTAAACGATTATCTGTGAATCCTGCCTTCAGTGTTCACTTTACCTCACGCCCGTACTCTCCGAAAGGAGAGGTTCACCCAACTTTCGGCAGTTATATTTAACTCGCATGTAACGGGGACGAGCCTATTTCCATCAACCAGGCACAAGTCCAGACTCTAGGCGGCTACTGAAAAAAATCAGATGGAAAAATCCAACTAAATGTTTTCCCCGACCTGGTAATCGAACCCAGGACCTTATACTCAGCAGACCACAAGACGCCTTCAATGTTCCTTCACATAATATTTGTTGCAGTGTTCGAATTTATTGAATTCTTTTATAAACTGTTATCATATAATAGGGACGATGACAAAAAATATCTATTGAGTCCTTCAGTTAGATTACCTACAACTATTGGACACTTATTTTCTTCTACCATGTAGACAAAAAATTACGACGATACAGCGCGTTGATATATCGTGTGACGTCACGCCGTGCTACACTTTATACTGACAAAGTGACGTCACAAGCTCCCATTTCTGAAGTTTGTTGCGCTTTATCTTTGTTATTTTTTATTTATTTAATAAAGCAAAGAATACGTGTCCAAAATTATTTGAAAATTTCACTGCCGGACTAAATAGTATTATCATTTTTCTACCCAGGAAACATCCCTATTGGGGCGTCCCTTGTGGCTCGTTTTATCGTACTTAATTCCGCCACGACTCTATTATGAAATTAATTTGGTTTCTCCCTGAGTTCTCTTACGGAACAATAGCCCCAGATGACTTTTGAATCTTGAGGACTTCTACTTTGTTCCAATTGTAATTGATGCTGTATGGATATCCTTATGGATTTTAAGGACCGGTCTTTGAAAAGTGTCTACTAAACATTTTTTGGGCTTAGTGTCTCATCTAAAATTATGTGTGTGAGCAGAAATATATGTTGTACCATACGGCAATTTTTGTATAATTTATCCTTATTCAACATGGTAACGTGTATGGGTAATGTAAGCTGTTAATATAAGTTGGTTTAAAATATAAATATAATACACTAGCTGTTGCCCGCGGCTTCGCTCCCGTGGGCCACCCCACAGGACCCGTTTTCGGGATAAAAAATAGCCTATGTCACTCAGGAATAATGTAGCTTTCTATTGGTGAAAGAATTTTTGAAATCGGTCCAGTAGTTTCGGAGCCTATTCGGTACAAACAAACAAACAAACAAACAAACAAACAAAAAATCTTTCCTCTTTATAATATTATATATTATAGTATAGATTGATTATTGTATGTTGCTGATAGATAAAATGATTGCCTGGCTGGTCCAGAAATTAATAACAAACACATGTATATGTATGTATGTGTGTATGTATGTTTGTTCCTATGTGGCATTCCACAGACGAAACGCGTTGGCCGATTTTGATGATTCTTACGTCAATCAATTCGTCTTAACCATGCGAATGTCAGTGGCTACATTAAAATTTCGAATACTAAATTATATTTTTCAATAAATTGCAAGCATTGTATCATCGCATGTTTCTATACAGTGGTCACGCCTTAGGTCTGGTTACGGTTTTAAGCCTTAATCAAAACTATTCAGGGCTACTGATATTCTCAAGTTTTATTTAAGGTGGTATAGCCAGGCCTTTGTATACTTTTCATGAAAGAGGAAGGTAGGAAAACTAGGTAACGAAAGTTATTCTTATTTAAATATTATGGCTGATTTTACCTACGACTATCTGTTTTCCCATAAATTAACAAAACTGAACTTAAATTTTATTCCACAAATAAATGATATCTTTGGTAAAATCACCCCTCGAGAACTAAGATATTGTTGTATTATTGTAATGCATCGATCCAGACACGGCTCCGAATAATACCTGCCGATGCCGGAATAAACGTGCAAGGACAGAAACATCGTTGATATTATTAATTAAGTATTACCTACATGTGTTCGAATAAAACCGCGTAGTGATATTGCATTTTCTGGTAGGATTCTACACAATGCGAGTGTATGTAATTAATAAGGAATAAACGTAGTGAGCTTGATCGTGTTCACACAGACTTATACGCGTTACATAATAAGTGTTGTATTAGTTTATCTCGCAAAGACTACGATATTTGTGATCGGATAACTTATGTACAAGCTAGTCGCACTTATGATCTATGCAGTGCCCAACATGAGCGAAAATTCTCGAAGTTGTTCAGGGTCACACAAGTCATGAGCTCTGTTTTTAGGGACGTCATAACAGGTTTTAAGTGGCGTGGGTGGTGATGCGATGTTGCGTGCAGGTATCTATCGGTAGGAGAGGGCTATGCTCTGAGTTTCCTTGCGCGATCGAATTACAAATAAAGATATCTGCAGGAAAACCAGAGTTACCGACATTGCCCGGTGAATTGCCAAACTAAAGCGGGCAAGCATAATGCAGGGCAGATAGTCGATGGGGTCGAAAAGTCTTGGAGTGGCAACTGCGAACCAGAAGCCGTAGCGTGGAACAAAGATCTGATTAAGGCTGCGAGAATCTGATGGATGCGAGACGCACAAGACTGATCAGTGTAGCCATGCTTGGGGGAAGCTTATGACCAGCAGTGGACATCTTTCGGCTGAAATGATGATGATAAAGTCAAAATTGTGATATATTTGTACATTAAGAACTAAGTGCGGCAATAAAATCCCGTTAGATAGTAACATAAATAAGGCATCCCCTCCTCTACTAACATACGTCACTCAATCCACTTTACGATTAAAGTTTAAGCAAATTTTCCTGTGAAGCTTCCTCGAAATCCTGAAGAGTCGCTTAACAAGCTTCAATTTGAACACAACATTATTTTATTGAATTAGACAGTTGCAAACACTTGGGCGATGTCGTGTTTGTACGCCGGGGAGCGAGACCGTCTCGTCCCAACTTTTATGAAGACAACGTTCTTTAATGGTGTCGAGATTTAAGATAAATACGAGTATAAGAACAAATTGCCTCGTTTCAACTTTTTAGATTTAGGTCTTTGAAATGAACTAGTTTGGTAACCAGTAAGTCCTTGTTTTTATAAGCCCCAACTGAAAAAGAGGGGTGTTATAAGTTTAATGTGTGTAGTGTATCTGTTTGTGTATTTATGTATCTGTCTGTGGCATCATAGCTCCTAAACCGAAAAACCAAATTTGACCTTTATCGAGAGTGTTCTTAGCTGTGTTTGTTGAAAATTGGTTCAGCCGATCAAATTAAGTTATAGGCGTTTTATTGCTTGAATCGGGGTGTTTTCGCAAGATATCGTGTCATAATTACATTTTCAATAGATTGTCCATCGAAGCGCGTCTACTACTAGATAAATTATGAAGCATGAAATAAAAATGATTCGGGGGTTTTTAAATTTGACGGCACTGTTGGCGTAGTGGTTGAGCGATCGGCTGCTTCGCACGCAGCGCGTGTTCGATTCCTGCACGATCCACGAAACAAATATTTGTATGGCCTACAGATAGTTGTTCGCGATCTGTCTTGTGTTTGTTTGTTTAAATCTTTGTGAACGCACCCACAATACAGGAAGAAATTTCTAGTGTGGGGCAAAGATAAAAAAAACCTTGTATTGGGTAATTTTATCGCGTGTTTCGATGCTGTCTACTACTTCAGCAATTAGAGGCTCTAGACAAGTGGCATTCTATTAACTAAAGAGTCGCAATAGCGATTTGATAAAAGTCTAAAATGTGTGGGAAGGATTAAATTGTCAATCGCAATCAAAATGCCACATGATCAATCCCTTAAAATTTGACATTTTGAACATAGCCATCGCTGATATTTTTACCGGTAAACGAAACATAACACTCGGTGCCGACTGTTAAGGAAATCGTTTCATAACTGTAGATTATTACGCAAACACAGACATTTTAAAGTGAGTTAGATATGAATGCTAGCTTCCACTTACACTAGGCGACACTAGGTTTCTAACTCCTATAATACAAGCTTGACTTAGTTTAGGAGTTAGGGAATTCCATTATTCTATGTGACAGCGTACAGCCTCTAATCTAAGATTAAAATTGTTATTAGATTGAGAAATTGTTGTATTCAGAAATTATTATTATAACTATTCGAATGCGTAAATAAAAGCGCGCAATTCAATTTTCATCTCTCGGCGCTGAACCGAGCTTTGAAAATCCAAGTGTTGTGATATTTATCTAGGCATCAATTTAGGTGGCGCCTAAGATTGGGTTACTTTCAACACCTGTTTTTGCTTTGTAATTTAACCATTTAGCATCAACAAATCATCTATCAACCGAATAAAGAGTTTATTCGGTTGATGATGAGGTTGAACCCATGCATAGTACCAGTCCAATGAAATGTAGTAATTAAGGGATAGTCGAAAGCAGCCATGTTATGGATATGAAATTTTGTATCTGGATACGGATACGGAAATAGATATAATATTAGATTTTATTATACCAGTTTCGGCAGGTTTCGTTTACGGATATTAGATTTATTAAGAAATTACTAAAATAAAACACAAATAGGTAATAATTTTTCTTTATTTCTAATAAACAAACATGCAAGTTAAGCGCGCGGCTAGGATGTCGGCTCGGCCGCGCAGCAAAATCTGTCATAACGTGTCTCTTTTAGACTCCGCTCTTATCCGAGACTTTTATGTCGGATTCGGTTACGGTTACGGATAGACTTTAATTTCGGTTATCCGATAGTTTCGGTTACGGTTACGGAGCTCCTTAACATCCTTGGTCGAGAGGAGTAGGTTAGTCGCTCAAACGTGCTCGACGAATCGTGGCCCGTGGGCTCGGGGTGCAAGTCGTGGGAGGTGTAACCAGTGTACCGAATAAACTGTTGCCTCAAAGTTTGCTAATTAAGGTCTTAGCTCTACTGTGACGGTATTGGTCTCGGTCTCGGTTCTCTGCATTAAGTCGAGTATTTTCTGGAGATTAGAGGTTGATTGCAGATCTACGAAGATGTTACTGATCTTTCGTTGATTGTTGTTTATTTGTGTCAATGTATTCGTTTCAGTATCAGTTGATGAATAGGTTGTGGTGGTGGTTTAATTAATTGCCCAAATTGGTTAATTAGTTGACAGATGTATATTACTTGTATGCATCTGTTCCTCACGCACAATGGAAATAATATTGCTCTAAGGGCTTATGGTAGCCCCCCTGGATGTTAGTTGCTGGAATGGAACAGGATGATATTTTTGTTTTCAGTAAACAATAATTTATATTTCTGCCCATGATTAGGGCAAAATTCACTCACTAATTAATGACACGCACTCTGAAATTGTGAGGACTATGTTCAGTAGTGGACGTCTTTTGGCTGAAATGACGATGTTGATGACGACTCTAAAATTTGTTTATGTCAGTTATCTTTCTCAATTTGTAATTTCTTTGTACCTAATTCATTTCACCAAAAGCTTATTACACCGAAACATGAGCAGGACGGCCGAGGATGTCGGGCGGAACCCATTTGTATATCACGCGGCCGACATATTTCATTCCTGTAAAAAATCAAAACAGCTTCGTTTGCGTTAACGGCGGACCTCGACCGTATAAAGCATATTCGTGAGAAAATTTATTTACCTTAAGATCCTTCCTCTTCCTTCGTTGCTTCCCTCCAGGGAGGAGCCGTGGTTGGACGAGAATTTATTTGGACCGATTCATTTATATGTTAATTTTGTGTGCAAAATATTATGGAGGTTGTTTATTTTTTAAAGTGAAGTAATGGAACTTTTAGAATACGTTTGTGGAGTTTCTTTACGGTGATTTTCTTATCAGTCAGTATAGTGCTCGTAAAACTTCTGGGCCGTCCTGAAGTTGGCTTTCCGATACGCAAGGCCGGTTCCGGTGGTGTTTTTGTGTGAGATTTACTACTGCGCAGCCAATGTAGCCAACTTCAGGGCGGACAAGAAGTTTGGCGAGAACTATACTACAGTTAGGATCGAAATGAAACATCTTAGATCCTGACAGTCTTAAATAAATTGGACACCAAATTAGTGTCACAACAATTTCACAGAAATAAAAATACAGCGGGTACAATGGCGGTCTTATCCCTAAAAGCGATATCTTCCAGAAAGCCTTTAGAGTTTAGACAGACAGACTGCATTTAAATTACATGCCAGCTGCAAAATTTCAGTTTTGATGCATTTTCTACGCAGTTGACGTACATAACACATCTGAACAACTGCATCGAAACTGCTAATGCAGTCCACTCAAATGCAAACGGATTTCAGTCCAAATACAGCTCGTCTGTTTAGAGCCTTAGATGGACGGACAGAATTAGAATAAAATTAGGTAAACATACGTTTGGTGTACGATGTTATAAACAAACAGAGATACAAACTTTATCTACTTACCTTAAAGGTTCTAAACATCTCATTCTCTCGCTTACTGTTGACCGAAGGTATTTTATTTCAACAAAAAAACATCAAAGTTGAATGCTTAATATCAGTGCTTTGACAGGCGGGAGTCGGGTGGATTCGGGAGGATTCGACAGGAGTCGGGCCCCGAATATTAAAAGCGTCAGGACAGGTAGCCTGGGTAATATGTAGGTATCTTAAGGAAGGTTGCAAACTGCTCAAGGTCGCCGTCTATCCTAAAGCCTGTGCTACACGGTCGCCAACCAAGCCAAAAACCAAGGTCACCTTGGTCGGAAGCGGCCGTTCCCGACCGTGTAGACAGTGGTTGCCAACCAAATTTAGCATGACCTTCCAACGCCCTTGGTCGGCGTGCGTGCGTTGCCAACGAGTTGGTCGGCGACTTGTTTGATGCCGTGTAGACGCTTGTTGACAACCACGCGTATGACAGTCGCGCTTCTGCAGGCGGCGAGGGCAGACGCACGCCCAAAAAATGGCTCAACAGAGCGAACGCAATGTAATAACGGAACTTATCGATATAAACAGATATTTGTCCTGTCTTTGGGATTAGACATCAGAGTCATGTATAGACGCAACTGAAAAAAAAAATGCATAGGATATTTTTTTTAAAGTATATTCTTTTACTTTAAATGTACCTATATTAAATATACTAGCTTCTGCCAGCGGCTCCGCCCGCGTGAAAGTGTTTTCTTATCCCAAGGGAGCATTATACCGGGATGAAGAGATGCATACGTGCTATTCCAGATTATAATCTATATCGATTAAAATTGTTGAGCGGATCAGGATGAATTTTGCCACAAAATTCATCCTGATCCGCTCAACAATTTTAGCTTGATTGAGCAACAAACATACATACATCCATCCAAACTTTCGCATTTATAATATTAATAAGAAGATAGTAAGATTAGAGTTTAGTTTTTAAAGTTTATTAGTATATTCTTTTTGAAGTTTTGATAGGCAAGGCGCCATGACGTCGTTGTAATGAATGTACGGTACAAGCGTAAATACGTCCTCTCTGCGCGGCGTTCTAAACATACTGAGGTTGGGCGCTTGTCGCAGACCGTGTAGCCGGCATCGCCCGACGCGCTTCCGACCAAGGTGACCTTGGTTTTTGTCGCGGTCGGCGACCGTGTAGCACAGGCTTTATTATACTTGACCATGCAAGTGTTATATTACCAACCAGACGACCTGCATAGATCGAGCCAAGAATTATAATTCATACACTATATGGGATTGATAATTATAAAGAGTAGAAGCAGAGGTGTGAAGTTTACCCATATTACCAGTTGGGAAAAAGCAGCCCAGAGTCTGTTTTTGTGCCCAGTTGATAGTAATAGGTTCGCTCTCTGTTACTCGTTTATGGAACTTAACTTAGCTGCATCTGTGTCCAACCCATACGGGAAACTAAGCGTGATATTATGAAAAAGAGAATGACCCTATTGCCTTTTACGAGACGCAAACCCTATATCTGAAATGCAGCTGAATATTTCCAAATTAAAATGCGCAAATAGTTTTGCCAGATCCGGGGATTGTATCCTCAGTTATACAGACCAGCTTGAGTACACTTAACCAATGAGGCAGAGGAGGTGTTTACTTCAATTTGAACAGATATAATGTACCTAATTCACTTGCCGTAAGTGTATTCCCATATACGTACATAGTAATTATATTCTATGTGCAACTGTGCGTCGTCCTCACGTATAATTAATTTTTATGAGTAAGTGTTGTTCTTGTCCGTTCTCCTTCATAACAAACTACCTTTGCGAATGGGCAGTAATTTTAATTCATAATTATTTTATAACGTTTGATAAGTGACATTTAATGGCCTTATTAACCCCCGACGGAGAAAGATATGTGTCATGGGTGTTATAATGTGTGTGTTTATATGTATTTGTGTATCTGTCTATGCCATCATAGCTACTAAACGGATGAACCGATTTTTTGTTTTGAAAGGTGACTTTATTGAGAGTGTTCTTAGCTATGTTTGATGAAAATTGGTTTGCCCATTCAAATGTTATGGGTGTTTTATTATTTGAATCGGGGTGTTTTTGCAAGATATAGTGTAATAATTACGTGTTCAATAGATTGTCGATCGAAGCGCGTCTACTACTAGATATATTATGTAGCATGCAATAAAAATGTGGCGGGGGATATTTACATTTTTAATTTTACTTGTTAAAACAATTGAATTGATTGTTGACTTTGTTCACATCACCTTATATAGCCATTCGTCATTTGTTTAATTTTCTACAAAGATTTCTAAACTGAACCCAAAATGTCAAATAAGAACGTGCAAAACAAAACTTGTAAAGGCAGCAGTCATTTGTTAAAATCTAGACGAATGGAAGTTGTTCAAAAGTTCTGATAAATTCTCTCGTACAAAGCGAAAGTTGTCTTTAGCAGGTGACAAAGGTGTCCGCGAATTGCGAGCACAGTCGCACACAGAAGTGAAAGGAAAAAGTTAGGAGTTTTAAAAGGTCAGCTAAATATTTGGGCTATTACCTTTTGTGTAGCCGTGGATAAGGTTCAGGATTATTTATTTATTAATATTGTACAGGCTATTTTATCTTCAGGTATATATTATTATTTTTTAAGAAACTAATAATTTTTCTTAAGAACGGCTCGACCGATTAGGCCGTTTATTTTTTGTGTTCGAATTTGCCAGGACAGGAATTGAACCAAAATTTTAAGAATTCCACTCGTGTGATGCCGGTCCGGGTTGCTAGTCGATATTCTTACTTAATCTTATAAATGCCAAAGTTTGGATGGATGTTTGTTTGTTATTCAATCACGCCAGAAAGGCTGAAGGGATCTGGATGAAATTTGGCATAGAGATAAATTATAGTCTGGAATAGGACGTAGGCTATTCCAGACTATAATTTATCAACTTTTATCCCGGTATAATGTTCTCTTGAGATGATAAAACAGTTTTCACGCGGGCGAAGCCGCTGGCAGAAGCTAGTAAATATGTTATAAATATGTTTGAGCTGTTTTAATATAATACAAGAGTTGGAATCCGTGTAAAACTCAAAGACCATCGGTATACGGTAGACATCTCACCCATACGCACTGAACGTTTTGGGAATACTTTCATTATGCTTACAGCTAAGGAGTAAAATTCCCTGGCGGAGTACAACCTTGGGGTCTTTAAGTCAAGATTGTATAGGTTACTTCAAGGCAAGCGTGCTTCACCTATTATCGCTTATCAACAGGAGAGATCGTGGTCGAACGCGAGACTACCAATAATAATAAAGATATAAGGCTGCAAGTAGACGACCTGGTCGTCGTGAAGGAGAACAACCTCATGCCGTTGCAATGGAGAATGGGGAGAGTTTCCGGAAACGTTATCCAGGACGAGACGGCATTTTCAGAGTGGCGGACGTCTATATATGAGCAATAAACAAACTTTGTCGTCTGCCAATGTCCGAAAACCAACCTATGATAACTACTACAAGGGATAGTTTCCCTTGAACAACTGAAGAAGAAGAAGAGGGATTTAGAAGATTCCTTCAACGCCGTGGAGGATGTTTGCGCCGCAAAACAGTTCCGGGCGCGGGGGTGCCACCACTCCGAGGGGTGATGGCCGTCGTCACAGCAGACCGGCGCGCGTGCCGGTAATCGGCCACCAACCGCCAGTGTGAACAACCAATGTATCAATCTCAATACCCTGTAAACCTATACCTAAAACTAAGCAAATATAAAATACCTACGAATTGATGGCAACTGAACTAACTGATCCTTTCTGGACCCTCCAATTATCTCGAACCTAGGGATTAGAACGCTTTGAGTTTAGTACCTAAACTACCTATATAATATGTGCCTAGTGCTCGCGTACCTGTATGTAGTTGATAAACCTTTGGTTACGAACCCGACGGTAAAAGTTTTGTTGAGATTTAGATAAAGGGCCAGTTTCTCAAACCATACTTTTGATAGGTTAAAATAAAGAAAACTTCAAATTCTAAATTCAGAAATCGAGAAATATCTCGGCTATATCCAAGTTTTTTTTAGATTTCTGAGCGGTCTTATGATTTTTCGATGTTTGTATGTTTCAACTACTGAACGGATTTGGTTGGGAGCATGGGAAGTCCATTACCATTTGGATAAAGATGTGAAGTGGTAAATTTAAAACACATACGTTTTTTTTTTTAATACACCGTGGTATTTTAATCGTCTTTAAAAAGCAGTCATGGAAGACATAGGCAATTACTAAATATATTTTTGTATTTTCCATACGTTGTCCTCAACTGATCAAAATTTGTTTCGGAGACACAATTTTTTTTGAGTATTCGCAATGACTTCCGTTGATGAAGTTGTTTATATACAAGGGCAGTATAAGAGGGCTGCTTTTGTAAGACGAATAAAATGCCACGGTGTAATAACTCGTCTCAACCTACGGAAATAACAAAAATTGATTTAAAAGACTGTATGTTCGTTCCACCGTAGACTTCTACTATCCCTTTCTATCTGAGATAGAGGACAAACTGGGCTCATTTTGAAATATGTTTTTGTTACTCTTTTTTCCAAAGGTTGATACGACTCAATATTTCTAAAGCAGCAATATTTATCTTAGCCTTATAAATAAAACAGTAAGCTTTGTTCGGCGCGCAACAAACGGACACAAAACACCTATTATTATAACTTAGATTTAAGAACCGAGCGAGCGCCTGAAGTTCTTCAACTATTCAACTTAATAGACGGAAGATAAAGTTCTATCGTGTTATATAACGCAGACTTGATGCAGCTACAATACGGAGCACACTCTAGATCCACGAGGCCGTTGGCTATGTTAAAATTATTAAAATATATTCAGTAGCTCCTAAAAATCTGTAGGAATGATAAGCTCCTCTCGCAATGTAACTTCACTAATAATTGCATTGTGTGCCAAGCATGGCACGTTCCCGCTGCTCGCAAAGGAGGCTATCCCTCGGCCTCGGCACGTAAATCAACTAACCTTTGTCGATGGACGGGAGCCGGCAGATTACGTTGTAGCCAGGGTGGCTCAGGGTGTGCTGCCATTTAACTCTCACAGCGGTAAACCATGACTGTCGAACTTTTTATGTAGATAATTCTTCTTTTTGACGCTGCGTTAGAAGGACATACACGGATCTTAATGATGTTCTTCAGGGCGGCCAGGTGCGCGGTACTCATAACTGGCGTGCGTGTGTGACTAGATATTATTATGAACGTGAATGAAGCAAAAGTAATTGAAGCGAAAATGTTCCCACTGTTGGGACACAGGCCTCTTCTCTGTGAGAGAGTAATCCACCACGCGGGCCGGGTTGGTGGATGTCACATGTCTTCGAATTTTTGGTTCTAGGAAATGCCGGTTTCCTCACGATGTTTTCCTTCATCATTTTGAATATGTAAGGAAGGATCGTAAAAGGTGGCGTTACTAAGCCTTTCCATGAATTGCGATCTTATAAAATTAACTTGATTTGTGATTTTACGGTTCCTTGGCTACTCAACTTTTCTGCGCTGTTTGACCTTATATTGAAGGTCTTTAATAAGTTGACCAATATTAGGCAGACCAATATTATTCAAGTCTCCATTATTCATAAATTTATGATATAATAATATAAAATATGGTCGTCGCATAATTGTCGCATTCCCGCATCGCGTCTGTCTGTGCTCTCACAGACAATACTGCGACTGTACTTGAACTGCACCACCCTAAGGTCGACTAGTAGAAAATGCCTAAGGCATTAAGTCCGCCTTTGTACTTGTGCATAAAGTTTAATAAATAAATAAACTGTCTCCGCGATCAGTCGAACCGATCCCCTTGAGTCCTAACGGCAGGTGGGTCGCACTTCACGCGAACAATAAGGTGTGCTATGCCTACTTAGTGCGAGCATTTCTGAAACGGAACGACGACATTTTTAAATCTCCGGAGGGGTTTTCGATTTCGAGATACGTGGCGTCCTTAAGGCACTTCCGAGCAAAGCGGCTCCGGCGTCATTAATGCAGTTCTACACTGGTAATGTTTTCTCCATTTATTCGAGCGCAAAAAAAACTGTCGCGGTGGCAGAGCCAACAGTAACAACAGTTTTAACCGAACGTGTAAAGCGACGCCTATTATAAGACGCTTAGGATCTACTTGCCGCGAGATTCCAGCGGCTGACGCAGTCAATAACGCATGGACACTGCGTCAGCCGCTTTGTTCGGAAGTCAACATTTATGCCAACAGACCTGAGAACTGTTTTATCAATCGGTTTATTACAGCGATTTATAACACTATTACACTTTGATGAATCGTCACTTTTCGATAGTCATTTATCATGAATTAATTTTATTTTCTTTGTTTCGTAAATTTGTACGAGTTTATTTTTAAGAACTGGGCATATCTTTCCAGACCTACTTAAATGTAATTTTTTTACACAAAAAACAACTCTTCAAGATCGATACATATGTAGTGACCTACACATTACATAATAAGCATACAAGCACATCACACGTCCGGCCGGCAGCACAGCGCACAGCGTACTGAGTCACTCGACTCAGCGCGCCCGCGCCGACTGCGACACCGGCCTGCGCCTGCGCGCCCGCGCTGGCGAGCCGTATCGAGTAGCGACAACAACCTAATTTTTTTTTTTTTTTTTTTTTTTTTTAATACGTGGCGTCTCGCAACTCAGTCAAAGTGAATGGTTAGCTGCTTAACCGGGCTTTCCTACGGAGACTAAACTATATAGCCTCCAGCTAGGCAAAAATTTACTAAACCTAAGCGACAACGCTGAGGGCTACCCCAGTTGGGGTCGAACCTCGGCTCAGGGCGTCGCTGGGGGGACAACTAAGGCTGGATCTTAATAAAGTGATTCTACCATCCGTTCGGAATAAGCCTACGTGGAGAAGAACGGACAAGAAACTCCAATTAACTAATTAGAATTAACTATGGCACAGCTATTCGCGGGCTGGCCACATAAATAATGACGCGAAGTCCCGCGGCGGGGCCTCGGCGGCGAGGGCGGATCGTATCGTCTTCTACGCGCGCTAGTTCCAGCTTGGTATTAGCGAGCTTGGCCTTCATTCTTATTTCTTCTAATTGCAATTTTTCCAGCTCCAATCTTGCTTCTAATTCCTTCTTCCTTTTGGAACTATTCTTAGAAGCTGTCTTGGACTGTTTCTTCTTGCCTTTTTCAACCACGGTGATGTCGGCCTCCTCAACCACAGTCGAGTCTTCGGTCGCTGCGGTGCTGTCGGTCACTATTTCCGACGTGGCACCCGAAGTCGTCCCCGTTGCCATTGTGTCACCACCGCGGGTTTCTTCCTCGGTAGTTGCCCTCGTGCTATCTCCTTTGCGGCTTCGCGTCATCATATCGGGCTTCGAGATGAGTGACTTCTTCAAATATTCACTCTTCCCAGCGTAAATCCCGACGAATCTTCAATAGGAAATCTTCCTGCTTCCAAGACGCGACGTAAGTAGGTACTTATTCTTCGTGGCGCAAGTAGCGCTTGGCTCAACCTTGCTGCCGCTAAGTACTTCACCCCGATATGCTTGAGCGTAGATTCGACGCGGATTCCAGGTTGATATGACGGACGCAGCGATAATTCTTCAGTCGATATCCTTTGATGTCTTCCCGTTGATCTGCACGTTCCGTACGATCGTCTTGAAAAAGACGTTTGGTTTCGATCGTTTCGAAAAAGACCACGTGTATGATCGTCTCGAAAAAGACCACGTTTTGACCATCTGATAAAGACCACACGACCCTGTTAAGGACCACGTGTTTTACTATCGTCTTGAAAAAGACGTTTGGTTGTGATCGTCTTGAAAAGACCACGTGTTCTTGAATTATCTTGATAAAGATAGCACGTATCTGCAAGAATCTTCAATTCTTCAGCGGCGGAACTGTATTTCTTCTGGCTTCAGTCTTGAATCCGGCTTTCGAAGGACCATGGCATTGTTGAGGATTCAACCAATAAAACCAGGTCAACTACCGAGGCAATAATTCTTCTTTATTTTAATCTCGTGTACAGGTGTTGCTTGCGTTTTTTTTTTTTTTTTTTTTTTTTTTTAATACGTGGCGTCTCGCAACTCAGTCAAAGTGACTGGTTAGCTGCTTAACCGGGCTTTCCTACGGAGACTAAACTATATAGCCTCCAGCTAGGCAAAAAATTTACTAAACCTAAGCGACAACGCTGAGGGCCACCCCAGTTGGGGTCGAACCTCGGCTCAGGGCGTCGCTGGGGGGACAACTAAGGCTGGATCTAATAAAGTGATTCTACCATCCGTTCGGAATAAGCCTACGTGGAGAAGAACGGACAAGAAACTCCAATTAACTAATTAGAATTAACTATGGCACAGCTATTCGCGGGCTGGCTACATAAATAATGACTGGGACTTCGCGGCGGGGCCTCGGCGGCGAGGGCGGACCAATCGGTATGTATGCTACGTTTGTACTATTTACGAACCCATTGACCATCCTTGTAGACAAGGCTGTCAAGTTCCCTTGTAATGCACTCGTACCTCGAGAAGAGGGCACTGCATGAAGCGGGGGTGAGAGAGCCTGCATTCCGGATTTCTGCATCCAGAGCACGGGCCTGAGGGGTCATCCATATGGAATACGCGCTGATAATATTCTCAGCGACGCTCAAATATGGCTTGTGCCCGGAGGGGGCTACAGGGGGCGGGCACATGGCGGCGGTGGTGGTGGAAGCCACCTTCCGGTTTTGTGCGGGCATGGGGGCAGCTGGGGCCACTGGGTCGGGGACTGGATTTGGAGCTGCAATGGGGTGGGCCATCAGCGCTGGGATAGGCTGGGAGTAAGTCTGAGGAGCCACACTTTGGTGGTTCAGCTTACCCCATGGTGAAGTCCTCTGAGGGGCTAGACGGGGGGGTGGTTGGGAAGAGGGAGCCATGCGCATTATGTGCGCATTGTATCGCTTGGCCATTTTAGGCGCGAGCTTGGGGGCTTTTGGGCAACCCCGGTAATTAGCCGGGTGCCCGACTTGGCCACAGAGCACGCAGCTGGGAGGCTCCGTGCACTGTGAGCGGTCTTTAGGACGGGGACAGTCCTTAGTGCCATGATCACCCATGCACTTAACGCACCTGGGTGTTGCATAGCAGTGGGCCTGAGAATGGCCATAAAGTTGACAGTTGTGACACTGTCCTACAAGATGGGGGCGGTAGGGTTTCTCGATCGAGATGCCCGACAGGGAGCACACGGTATTTATATTGAAGATCGGGTTGTAACCCTCAGTAGGGCTACAGACAACTAATACAATATCGTACTGTTGTCCGCCTCTTGCTTTATGCAAGCGGTGGACTTCAGTGACGGGGACATTTTGGTCAAGAAGGTCCTTACGGATTTCCTCCGTAGGGATCTCTTTTGGGATTCGCCTAATAACTACTCGGACGGGCTTTTCCTCTGGGAGGGAGTAAGTATGGAACGAGATGTTCCTATCTTTGAGGTACCGGGTTAGATTCCGGAAATCAGTGGGACTGGGGAGTTGGATTCTGATGCCTTGTTGGCATGCAGTGGCTTTCGTGTAGTTGATTTTCCGCTCAACACAAGCGTTTGAAACATCGTTCCACTTGACTTTATCCTGAAGATAAATAGGTGGAGGGGGACGGAGCTTCTTATTGGTAACTATTACCATGGGACTGGGGCTGCGGTTGGAACGCTGAGAAGAAGCAATGTCAGGGGTGGGGGTGATTTGCCTTACGGGCGAGGCCGGTGGCAGAACAGACTGAGGAGAGGTTTTTGGTACCGCCTTTTTGGCCTTGGTAGCATTTATGGGACTACTCCTCTTTTTCCTCTTTCCTCCAGAGCAAACTACGGAGTCACCGTCGGAGGAGACGGTGTCGTAGTCGTCTGACCTATCGGGGACATTTGGGTCTAATGGGTCGTCAGCGACTGAGTGAGCTTGGTCAGCCAAAGCTTCCCATTCCTCGTCAGTGCTGAGGGTTGCTCCCTCTTCCATGGGGGAGTCATCATCGTCCGCCCAGATGGTCTTGGACTTGGACTTGGGTCTGAATTTATGGAGGGCGGCTATGCGCTCTTTATAGCTTTTATAAGCTTTTACTTGAGTAGCTATGGGAGAAGGAGGATCTCTCCAAGATCGGGTTTTCTTAGGCTCGACGGCCGGTTGAGAAGAAGTTTTAGGAGAAGGAGGATCTCTCCATGAACGGACAGTAGCTTTAGGCTCGACGGCCGGAGCTGGGGGCTTAGGTAGAGTCGGCTCACCAGTCCCAGAAGTGGGCCTGGCTGCCGGGGAGGGCGACCTGGGCGAGACCTGGGCTTCGCTCGGCACAGGTGCCTGGCTAGGCCCAGGGGCCCCGGTCGGGCCCGAAGCGGGCACATAAGAGGCTAAAGCCTGACTTACAGCATGGCTGTATTTTTTGGAGAGTTTCTCCTTCTCGAGAATCTCGTGAAGGAGTTCAATTACTGCCGCGAGCGACATAATTGAGAATAATAGATCCGGTGAAGCCGGGAGAGGGTATCTTCCCCGGGTGGAGGGGCCCGGGGATGTGTGCAATCCTACCCTCCCAGTCGGGTTAGACTGGGAGGTGAGTATCTGGTGAGCCCTAAGCTTGACTACCTGCCACCAATCTTATTGTTGGGTGACAGGGCCCTAAGGTACCGGTAAACCCACCGAAGGTGGGCCACCCACCAATGTGTACCGAAGAAGTCTGGCACGTCGGGGTAGACACACCCGACCGTGCCAGGTGAATGCTGGGGGACGAAGCGGGGGTTGACTAGGCTATCTACCAAGGCCAACTGATCCCGCTCCCGACTCCAATGACTGCCGTGTCCTTAAGGGACTTGGCGGGTGCTTGGGGCACACCCCACTGGCTTGTTAACACCGCTAGGTTTCCCGCCAGGGACCACAAAGAGTGGATTTGCCCGGAAGGGCCAAAATAGCTGCCACTACTAGTAACCAAAGTTACTAGTAGCGACACCTTTGGAGCGGCGTGCGGAGACGCGACGGCCGCAGTGACGTCACGCAGAGGGGCGCGACGAGGCGGAGAGTGGGGGCGCCGGAGAGCGCGGTGGGGCGACGAGCAGCGAGACGTCCGCACGGAGCGACGGCTGGCGAGCTACACGGCTGGCGAGCTACCAAAGCTTGGAGGCCGAGCCGCCTGTATTTACGCGTCGCACCGCGCACGTTTGCTACGTCATCCTCTGCCGGTATCCAACCTGGATCGCAACCATTGGTCGTATAGCTCCTCGGTACCACCACTATTCGTATGCTACCCTAATCTAATATATAAGCTATGATTTATGAAGCGAATAGCACTGCCCGGTACCGCTTCCCAAGTCATATGCGAGATGTCAACAAAAGGCCCACGCCCCTACTTACCGCTACAATACAGAAAGCAAGCTTATCAAGCGATTCACGACCTTAATCACCCCGGCGTAAGAGCGACCAGAAGATTAACTACTTCACGTTATTTCTGGTCGACCATGAAAAAAGATGTCACAACCTGGGCAAGAGCTTGCGACCAATGCCAGCGAGTGAAGGTTCATCGGCACACCAAGGCACCAGTATCCAGTTTCATGCCAGTAGACCGCTTAAGTCATCTCCACATCGACTTAGTCGGTCCCTTACCAACGTCAAACAACTGTCGTTATATACTAACCATGATCGACAGAGCAACGAAGTGGCCAGAAGCTCAGCCAATCGAGGACATAACGGCAGAAAAAGTCGCAAATACGTTGTACGAAACATGGATTGCAAGATTCGGTTGCCCCGCGACCATAACAACAGACCAAGGCAGACAGTTCGAATCCGAACTATTTAATAAGCTGATGCATCGCATGGGAATCCAGCACGTACGAACTACAGCGTACCACCCCCAATCGAACGGTTTGGTAGAACGCTGGCATCGCACACTCAAAGCATCGCTCACCGCTAGATTAAATACAGCGAACTGGACGTACGAGTTACCCACTGTACTACTTGGACTTCGCGCCGCTTATAAGACAGACATCGGCGCCAGCACTGCAGAATTATTATACGGCAGAACGCTACGCCTGCCTGGTGAATTCTACGGAGAAGCAATAACAACATGCAACACGTCATCGCACTTTATGAGCCATCTTAGCGAAGCATTGAAAAAAGCACAGGTGCAGCGCGAAGCAAACAAAAGCACAGCTGTTTTCATTCACGGCGATCTATACAAAACAACACATGTTTACGTTCGCAACGACGCCGTGCGCAAACCATTAACACCTACCTACAACGGTCCGTATCGCGTCATAGATCGCACTGATAAGTACTTCACCGTTCAGTTGGAGAATAGAAGATCTAATATATCCATTGATCGGTTGAAGCCTGCATTCCAGTGCAAAGAGGAGCAAGCAGATGAAGCACCTGTCACCTACGTCACCAAATCCGGCAGGACATCAAAACCTCCTGTACGCTTCGCTGAGGGGGGAATAATGTAGTGACCTACACATTACATAATAAGCATACAAGCACATCACACGTCCGGCCGGCAGCACAGCGCACAGCGTACTGAGTCACTCGACTCAGCGCGCCCGCGCCGACTGCGACACCGGCCTGCGCCTGCGCGCCCGCGCTGGCGAGCCGTATCGAGTAGCGACAACAACCCTGCGTCGATGACCATCGGGCACTGAAGCTTGGAGGCCGAGCCGCCTGTATTTACGCGTCGCACCGCGCACGTTTGCTACGTCATCCTCTGCCGGTATCCAACCTGGATCGCAACCATTGGTCGTATAGCTCCTCGGTACCACCACTATTCGTATGCTACCCTAATCTAATATATAAGCTATGATTTATGAAAATAAATGAATTGATTCCTGTACTCATTCGTCTTTCATTTGCACAAGAAACCTCACACGATCAGCAACCTCTAAACATATATATCCATCTTACTTAAAACATCCTTTTGTAAAAACACATTGCAGAAAGGATATATATATATATATAGGTAATAAAAGGCCGGCATCCAAGAAGAGGCCGGAAGGTCAAAGGCGGCCCACCAACTACCAAGTTGTAACAACTTTTCGGCATTGGGTAACATCAACAGTGAAAGGGTTATTTGTGCTATTTAAACAATTTGATGTGTAGAAAGAATCAATCCGTTTAATAAACTCTCTCTTCTAAGATGACCACACTTGTGCTTAAAACAAATTGTGACTCGTGTGGAAAAAAGTTCTATTCAATTTTTCACTCTGACAATGGAATCCGAATTTTTCGGCAAGATTGTCGACATCGGCAGTCGACAAACTCCCCAAAAAAATTCGGTTGGAAAGTTAAAATAATGGAAGGTAAATCTTTTTGGGTTTATTAGGCTCTACCTATATATTGAGTAAGTAGCGATTATAAACGAGTAGGTAGAGTGGGACATTTTGTTTATTTAATTTTTCACTTTTTTTGTTAGGTCTAATGTTTGGTGCTTAGATTTAGGGAAATAAACAACACAAAAGCACGAAATCATTTTACAGGCAAATGTTATTTCCCTAAGGTCACATAGGTAAGACATATTATCATGTTTTTTTAATAGAATCTATTTTTTAATTAACTTCTACTTAATAATCTTTAAGCAAGAACCAGGAACTAAATATTGTAAAAAGAACTATTTTTTTTAAAGAGTAATATGATGGAGTTTCTTGTGCATTTCTTCTCCATAACAAGCTACTTGCCGAATGCACGGTAGAATCATTTTTCATGTAATGATCAAAAGTGCCGCTTGGTGGCCTAGTTAAAATAAAATATCTTTGTCTTTGATCATACTGTTTCTTATAAAGTCAGACCCAATTAGTTTTACGTTAAACATTTATTTGGTTTTTACCCGGCTGCAAGGAAAGGGTTATTAACAATTGTTTTAATATTAGTGGATGGTGAAACAAGATGTTATATCGCAATTTAACTATTATACCTTAGATTACTTAATATACCACTATATGTTTCAAAGCACAAAAAATATATTCTTTTTCTTACAGAAAACTTTTCAAGAAGTCAATTTAATAAGAATAATAAAATCAAAGTGCTGTAACAGCTTTTCTATAATATTTATTTAAAGCCAAATCTTTTTTAGAATCTAAAAGTCACTCACAAAACGTTTCACTATAATCAGAACAAAAGTAATAAATTAAGTTTGCCGGAACATTTGGTTCACCGAGGTCCATACTAACTGCCTCATCTAGGTCGGTAGTTCAATAAATAACACTAATGGCCAATACGGCTAATGTGCCATCTTGAATATTGATGATATCGTAACATATGACGACTCTCACGGGACTCTGCAACCCTTTGTCCCGGGAATAGCCCATCACTAGCGAGACCTGTTGAAAATTCAACAGGGCTTATCGGAAAAGGGTCTCGAAAAGACACCGTTTTCGAAGATATTTTTTAGATCGTTACTACCATATTAGTCTTTTCTTGACGTCGGATTTGAGCCAGAAATTTATTTCTAGCAAACTTTTTAAATATATTATTTTGTTTGTTCATATTGTATGTTTTTAAGTTTGTTACAATAATCACACTAACATTATAAAGGCGAAAGTTTGTGAGTGTGTGTGTGTATGTGTTTGTATGTTAGTTAGTTCTCCACGCTCAAACGGCTGGACGGATCTGGATGAAATTTGACATAAAGATAGATTATAGTCAGGAATAACACATAAGCAACTTTTTATCCCGGTAATCCTCAGGATAATTTTCAACTATCATGCGGGCGAAGCCACTGGCAGAAGCTAGTAATATTATAACTGTGAAAGTTTGGATGGATGGATGTATGTTTGTTAATCAATCACGTCAGAACGACTGCTGGAATTTGGTTCAGAGATAGATTATTTTCATCCCAGTAAAATGCTCCCTTGGGGTAAGAAAACACTTTTCACGCGGGCGAAGCCGCTGGTAGATGCTAGTATTTATTATATTTATTTAAGTCAATAAAACTATAATGTTGTTCATTTGGTGTGAGCCCTGCATGTCACTGGTACACACACAATATGAGTTATTGAGTGCAAGTATGTACATACTGTGCCTATTACAGAACAGGCATACCTACTTTCCAGTAATCGTATTTCATTATTATTTACTATTAAAGCATTATTTTTGTCTTCTACTTCAGAAAATTCAGTCGTGCTGTGATTTTTTTCAAATTATATTTTACAAAATTGATGTTGTTGATGAAAACTCTATTTTAAGTTTAAGCAGAATAAAGACTCACATTTAAAAACACCATTTCGGTACCATTTACGAAATCTTAAAAATGGTTAACTGTTTATCAGATGAGGAAAGTGTCGGGAAGCAAAAAAGATAAATAAAAATATGTATTGAGACAATTAAATCTCTAACATTTTCAGTTGGATGTTATGTAAATTTCTCCGTCTACATTCTTATGGCGGGCAATTCTCTCGCTACAATCAGCGGGTCTTTGTTCAAAATGCAACAGTAATTTAAATTTTGTGAAGGCTTTTGTAAAACAATTGAGAATTTAATTTTGTTTTATGAAAGTTTTATTTAATAGAGATGAGAACCTAAACATAAAACTTTCTTACAAGTTAATTTTTGGGTTATTTGTTAACATGATTTTTTTCAGTGATAAACCTAAACATAAACATTTTTTTTCCTATTACAACTACTTTTGAAGTGTCTACAATTAATTTTGCAATATAGGTAGCTTAAGTACCCCTTAAAATCTCTCTCTCTTTTATTTCAGTAAATATCTTATCTAATTTTAAACAATAATTAGGTGTCAACCTACATGTCGATGTAGAAATTATAAATTTGTCCGAATCGAACAGCCAAAGATCATCACATCTGGTTGCTTTTCCACGAGATGTGCGAAATAGTCAGGCGGTGCGCGAGGAAATAATCTACCAATGTGGTCACCTCATTTTCCTAGCCTGGCTTAGCGCAGCTCTTTTGGTAAAAGACTAGTGCAGCTAGGTATTTGTACATGCAAAAAGTGACAGCGGTGTGCGAGCATGTGCATCCTGCAAGCAAGAAATGTGTGTGAAGGACACGAGCAAGTAATGGGTTGGCTACAAATCCTTACCGTTTCACAGCTTAGCTACGCATCTTCGCTCAGATATAGTGAATAATATAATAATAATAATAAAGCTTCGTTGCCACTAGTACCATTAACAGTTCCATGATGGAACTATTGATGTTTTTTTTAATCACTAGTTCCATTTTAGAAGAACCCGAAAATAATGGAACTAATGTTGAATTTTTTATAACTAGTTCCACATTATTATTTTTGGCCCTTGTGAAATTTTTTAAGGGTCTTAAACACTAGAGGTAAAAAACTTAAAATCAACATTATTAATTATTTCTTACTTTATTTTGTTTTATTATAAAAAAAAAAAAAAAAAAAAAAAAAAAAAAAAAAAAAAAATAGTTTATTTGATAATCATATTTGTACAATAAAATTTGAGATTGAAGCCTCCTTTTAAGCAACAGATGCCTGTATTAGGAGACTCCGCTCCTTCATAAACAAAACGTTTCCATTAAACTATTTACTAATACGAGTACATAATCAAAAACAAGGTGATTTGAGTGAAAGTGTGAGTGTGAGGGTGTGCGAGTGTGAGGGTGTGTGTGTGAGTGCGTGTGAGTGTGTGTGTATATGTATGTGCAGTATTTATGTTAGTATATCTGCTGTAGAAGTGATTCAGTCTCGTGGTAGGTAAGCTTTTTTATCCATTCCGTAAGTATTTTTTTGCATTCGTAACTATTCTTAGGGTAGACATAAATATGTTTATTAATAGCGTTATAAAGCTGAGCAGAACGTTTCCAAAGTTGAATACTGGCAAATTGTGTTCTTGTGTGTGGTGCTTTTAATATAATGTCTTTTCTTCTTCTTGCCAATATTTTGGAATCATAGGTAAGTGTTTTATGTTTTGTGAGAACAACTTGAGTAATATAAAGTTTCCGGACCGTTAGAAGGTTACTGATATGATATAGTTTATCAGTACAATATCTCCGTTTTTTAAAATACATGCACTTGATAAGAGCCCGTTGTGCCCGCTCTAATACTAAAAATTTTGTTTTAGAAGCACCCCCCCAAATAGGGATGCAGTATAACAATACTGATTGTGCAAGCGCTAAATATATTATATTTAGGAGGTTTTTGTTCCTGCCTGAAGGAGAACAAACACTTTTAGGTATTATATGTCTGAGAGTCTTGAAGATCCAGCTTAGTTTTCTGATTCTGTTAGCAACTTGATCGATGTGGGGATGCCAAGATAATCTCTGGTCGATGATAATACCCAAATATTTGATTTGAGCTACTCTGTTAATAGTTGAGCAGCTGCAGTGTGAGTGATTATCAGCATCACATAGGTGAACCTTGAGATTAAAATCAGTACTGGGTAGTGTACGACTGCATACACTGAAGCATATGTAGTTAGTTTTAGCCACATTCAGTGTAAGCAAATTCCGCCCCAGCCATCCAGCAATCTCAGACAATCCCAATTCTGCGCCAAGCTGAACGTCTAGCCAAGAGTTACCCGTGAAGACCACTGCTGTGTCGTCAGCGTACGAAAAAATTTTTGCATTTGCAATATGCATGTTACAGAGATCGTTCACATAGATAAGGAACAAGGTGGGCCCCAACACGCTGCCTTGGGGGACTCCGTAAGACACCACCGTGTCCCCACTAATATACTGACCCACTCTAACCCTCTGCTTTCGATTGCTGAGATAATCTTTGAGAAGATTCAACGGCATCCCGCGAATCCCAATATCTTCCAGCTTATTTGCTAAGAGTGGGACAGAGACGGTGTCGAAGGCCTTTTTTAAATCTAGGAATACAGTTGCACATTTTTTGCCTCGGTCAAGTTGTTCGGTAACTAGCTTACTAAGCGCCGCAACTGCATTCTCAGTAGAGATACCTTTCCGGAAGCCAAATTGAGAGTCCGATAAAATATTAAAATCTTTTAAATATTTAAGTAACCTTATGTTAATTAGTTTTTCGATTATTTTAGAAATTGCAGGTAGGATAGATATAGGCCTATAGTTGCCTACATCGTGTTCATCCCCAGACTTAAATATTGGCGTAATAATAGCCTGTTTTAATGCTGCCGGAAAGATTCCCTGACTAAAACACAGATTGGCGAGATGAGTAATAATTGGAACAACATCCTTGCGTATGAATTTCAAAAAACTAGTTGAAACGTTGTCCCATCCAGATGCACTGCCTGTCTTAAGACTCATGAGGATACGGCTCACTTCACTTATATCAGTGTCAAGCAGTACAAATGAGTTAGGTTGAGCTATTGGATTGAGAGGTCGATCCCGCTGATTATGACCTAGGCGAGACTGGATTTTCAGTGCAAGGTTCTTACCAACGTTAGCAAAATAATTATTAATATAGTTTACAGATTCTAATGGAGATGATTTAATATTAATTAATTCTGTGTTGTGGCTTTTACACTTACTAGAGTAGGTAATTGTTTTTATATTCTTCCATAGTAATTTATTATTAGTAGTTGATTTGGTTATTAATTCTCTTTCGTACTTCTTTTTTATTTTTTTTATTAAATTATTGCAATAGTTCCTATATCTTATAAAAGTCACTTTTAATATTTCATTGTATGGTTCTTTTTTATAATTTTTTTGCAACTTGTTGCGGTTCCTGATACATCTTAAGATGCCTGGGGTAATCCATGGCTTGATTATGCGCTTACTGTTTGGAATTTTTACAAGGGTAGTATTTTTATTAATCGATTCGGATAGTTTATTTATAAGAAGGTTAGTTAGGGATTCCGGATCGTTACAGAAAAGTAAATCAGCTAATCTATTATCTAGCAGATACTTATATGCATTTTCAAAGTCAATTGAAGGTTTTATTTTTTTCGCAATTGGGGATTCTTTAATTTTTGAAAGGGATAGAAAGGTGGTAAAGTGATCTGTTATGCTTGTTTGCAAAATGGCAATAAAAGCGGCTGTCTTGTGCTTGTTTAACTTTATCATAAAATGATCCAAACAGTTTTCATTTCTAGTGGGCAATGTATGACCCGGCAGTATACCATACTGGGATAGTGTATTGAGGTAATTAAGTCTGTTTTTTTGATCATGAGACGTCTCAGTATCCTTTAATTTAATATTTATATTGATATCACCCGCTATAATTATATTTTTTTGGGTATTTAAAATATCGAGATGGGTACTTAGAGAATTTATAAAACTCTCCGAGTTTGCGTTAGCTGGAGATCGATAGATGCATAAAATAATGTTACTAAAAATTTCCAGCTGAAGGCAAGACGCATGCGACAGTTTAATTTCCGAAACTTTATGTTTTAGATTATTTTTTATGTATACCACAACGCCGTCGTTCTGATTTAGGTGGTGTGTGGTAGTGTAGGAGGAATAATTGTAAAGATGTGGTATAGGATTTTCAGAACTCAATCTGCACTCCGTTAAAATAATGACATCAGTTTCAAAATTAAAGGTCGAGAGAGTTACTACAAAATTATCAAAATTGCACGAAATGCTTCTTATGTTTTGAGAAAATTATAGTATGTAGTAATAGTGATCGAATAGAAACAACAACCTAAACGACGCAGAATTTACCAAGACAGAAATGACTTGATCATTGGAGCCCAAATGAAATTATTAACAGGCGAAATATCTGTGAGATTTTTTTTAGATAAAATTCGTTGAGCGCGTGCTGTAATGAATAGAGATGATTTCAAAGACAACGGGGGCATGGTAAACAGTTCGCCTCCCAAGAAGTATTTGAACTGGTCCAAACGCTATCCCATCTGAGATATCGGGCATCCTGGCATTTACTTCCCCATCCTTCTTTCAAATATGATTATTTGAAATCCATACTGAAGCCGAATCATAAAAGAAAAATAAATATTTGTTGATTTTATTGAATTTTTTATTTTTATCTGTTTTTTTTTCTCCTTGTTTTTACCTCGTTTTAACAACCTTAAAAAAAATCACAAGTGCCTAAAATAATAATGTGGAACTAGTGATGACAAATTCAACATTAGTTCCATTATTTTCAGGTTCTTCTAAAATGGAACTAGTGATTTAAAAAAACATCAATAGTTCCATCATGGAACTGTTAATGGTACTAGTGACAACGAAGCATAATAAATGGTTTATTTCTCTCTACAAACCAGGTACAAAATAAATACGAGTATCATGCTAAATTGTATTTTACAACTTAGGTTGTGGATCGCTGGTGCATGTTGTAGGTAAACAAAACCTGTGTTACAGGTCACCAGGCGTCCACCTCACAGCGCTTTATATAAACAATTAAAATTGCAGATAAAAGTAGCACAGACGAGTATACAATGACAATATTAGAAATCAGAGTTGGTGAGTAAGCTAAGGTTACAATATTAAAAAAATATAAATTAGGAAAACAGGTACCTGTGTATGAGTGTGTGTGTGTGTGTGGCGTTGGGGGGTTAATGTGTGTATGTGTGTGTGGGAGTGGCTGACTGAGCTCATGTTTGCAATTTCTTAGCCTTAAATTTCTATATTAACAATGTAATACTTTAAAAGAAAGGAGAGATTACTGGAGTACCTCCAAAAGGCCTTCTGTATCTGAGTAGGATTGCGAAAGTAGCCAGTTTTGTATAAACGACGATTTAGGTTATGTATGGATAACAATTGATGAGGTTTGTTATATAAGTATGGCCCAAAAAAACTGCGACTAAAGGTTGTTTTTAATGCGGTAGATGTCGCTACAAGGTGGTTACGAGTTGTGGAAGCCGGGTCGAAGAGTGTTAGAAAATGCTGCTTCATTGCAATAACTAGAATAAATAGTTGCCTGATAGTGGGTACCTGGCAGTTCTCGTATAGTTGTTTTAGGAGAGACGGGGCTTGAAACAGCACAACTTAATATATAAAATAAAAATCGTTTATTTACAGGCGTCGAAGGCCCATAGCATGTCAGTAAAACTTAAATAACTATGTTAGTAGTAACACTTAAGCATACATGAATACACAAACAAACACAGCATCCAATATGAATAGAATAGAAAACATTTATTCGACACAGACACAGCACAACAATCACAAAGTAACAGAAACAAGCCTTCAAACAGCTAACACATCATTTCACCACATAGTTACCATACACATTCCGGAAGCCAAATTGAGAGTCCGATAAAATATTAAAATCTTTTAAATATTTAAGTAACCTTATGTTAATTAGTTTTTCGATTATTTTAGAAATTGCAGGTAGGATAGATATAGGCCTATAGTTGCCTACATCGTGTTCATCCCCAGACTTAAATATTGGCGTAATAATAGCCTGTTTTAATGCTGCCGGAAAGATTCCCTGACTAAAACACAGATTGGCGAGATGAGTAATAATTGGAACAACATCCTTGCGTATGAATTTCAAAAAACTAGTTGAAACGTTGTCCCATCCAGATGCACTGCCTGTCTTAAGACTCATGAGGATACGGCTCACTTCACTTATATCAGTGTCAAGCAGTACAAATGAGTTAGGTTGAGCTATTGGATTGAGAGGTCGATCCCGCTGATTATGACCTAGGCGAGACTGGATTTTCAGTGCAAGGTTCTTACCAACGTTAGCAAAATAATTATTAATATAGTTTACAGATTCTAATGGAGATGATTTAATATTAATTAATTCTGTGTTGTGGCTTTTACACTTACTAGAGTAGGTAATTGTTTTTATATTCTTCCATAGTAATTTATTATTAGTAGTTGATTTGGTTATTAATTCTCTTTCGTACTTCTTTTTTATTTTTTTTATTAAATTATTGCAATAGTTCCTATATCTTATAAAAGTCACTTTTAATATTTCATTGTATGGTTCTTTTTTATAATTTTTTTGCAACTTGTTGCGGTTCCTGATACATCTTAAGATGCCTGGGGTAATCCATGGCTTGATTATGCGCTTACTGTTTGGAATTTTTACAAGGGTAGTATTTTTATTAATCGATTCGGATAGTTTATTTATAAGAAGGTTAGTTAGGGATTCCGGATCGTTACAGAAAAGTAAATCAGCTAATCTATTATCTAGCAGATACTTATATGCATTTTCAAAGTCAATTGAAGGTTTTATTTTTTTCGCAATTGGGGATTCTTTAATTTTTGAAAGGGATAGAAAGGTGGTAAAGTGATCTGTTATGCTTGTTTGCAAAATGGCAATAAAAGCGGCTGTCTTGTGCTTGTTTAACTTTATCATAAAATGATCCAAACAGTTTTCATTTCTAGTGGGCAATGTATGACCCGGCAGTATACCATACTGGGATAGTGTATTGAGGTAATTAAGTCTGTTTTTTTGATCATGAGACGTCTCAGTATCCTTTAATTTAATATTTATATTGATATCACCCGCTATAATTATATTTTTTTGGGTATTTAAAATATCGAGATGGGTACTTAGAGAATTTATAAAACTCTCCGAGTTTGCGTTAGCTGGAGATCGATAGATGCATAAAATAATGTTACTAAAAATTTCCAGCTGAAGGCAAGACGCATGCGACAGTTTAATTTCCGAAACTTTATGTTTTAGATTATTTTTTATGTATACCACAACGCCGTCGTTCTGATTTAGGTGGTGTGTGGTAGTGTAGGAGGAATAATTGTAAAGATGTGGTATAGGATTTTCAGAACTCAATCTGCACTCCGTTAAAATAATGACATCAGTTTCAAAATTAAAGGTCGAGAGAGTTACTACAAAATTATCAAAATTGCACGAAATGCTTCTTATGTTTTGAGAAAATTATAGTATGTAGTAATAGTGATCGAATAGAAACAACAACCTAAACGACGCAGAATTTACCAAGACAGAAATGACTTGATCATTGGAGCCCAAATGAAATTATTAACAGGCGAAATATCTGTGAGATTTTTTTTAGATAAAATTCGTTGAGCGCGTGCTGTAATGAATAGAGATGATTTCAAAGACAACGGGGGCATGGTAAACAGTTCGCCTCCCAAGAAGTATTTGAACTGGTCCAAACGCTATCCCATCTGAGATATCGGGCATCCTGGCATTTACTTCCCCATCCTTCTTTCAAATATGATTATTTGAAATCCATACTGAAGCCGAATCATAAAAGAAAAATAAATATTTGTTGATTTTATTGAATTTTTTATTTTTATCTGTTTTTTTTTCTCCTTGTTTTTACCTCGTTTTAACAACCTTAAAAAAAATCACAAGTGCCTAAAATAATAATGTGGAACTAGTGATGACAAATTCAACATTAGTTCCATTATTTTCAGGTTCTTCTAAAATGGAACTAGTGATTTAAAAAAACATCAATAGTTCCATCATGGAACTGTTAATGGTACTAGTGACAACGAAGCATAATAAATGGTTTATTTCTCTCTACAAACCAGGTACAAAATAAATACGAGTATCATGCTAAATTGTATTTTACAACTTAGGTTGTGGATCGCTGGTGCATGTTGTAGGTAAACAAAACCTGTGTTACAGGTCACCAGGCGTCCACCTCACAGCGCTTTATATAAACAATTAAAATTGCAGATAAAAGTAGCACAGACGAGTATACAATGACAATATTAGAAATCAGAGTTGGTGAGTAAGCTAAGGTTACAATATTAAAAAAATATAAATTAGGAAAACAGGTACCTGTGTATGAGTGTGTGTGTGTGTGTGGCGTTGGGGGGTTAATGTGTGTATGTGTGTGTGGGAGTGGCTGACTGAGCTCATGTTTGCAATTTCTTAGCCTTAAATTTCTATATTAACAATGTAATACTTTAAAAGAAAGGAGAGATTACTGGAGTACCTCCAAAAGGCCTTCTGTATCTGAGTAGGATTGCGAAAGTAGCCAGTTTTGTATAAACGACGATTTAGGTTATGTATGGATAACAATTGATGAGGTTTGTTATATAAGTATGGCCCAAAAAAACTGCGACTAAAGGTTGTTTTTAATGCGGTAGATGTCGCTACAAGGTGGTTACGAGTTGTGGAAGCCGGGTCGAAGAGTGTTAGAAAATGCTGCTTCATTGCAATAACTAGAATAAATAGTTGCCTGATAGTGGGTACCTGGCAGTTCTCGTATAGTTGTTTTAGGAGAGACGGGGCTTGAAACAGCACAACTTAATATATAAAATAAAAATCGTTTATTTACAGGCGTCGAAGGCCCATAGCATGTCAGTAAAACTTAAATAACTATGTTAGTAGTAACACTTAAGCATACATGAATACACAAACAAACACAGCATCCAATATGAATAGAATAGAAAACATTTATTCGACACAGACACAGCACAACAATCACAAAGTAACAGAAACAAGCCTTCAAACAGCTAACACATCATTTCACCACATAGTTACCATACACATTCCTTGTGTAAAAGCCCCTCACGCTCAAATTGCAAAGCCTGAAAATCTTACCTATCTAGTACAGCGCCAGGTCTCAAATAACATAAGACGCAGACAATTTAAAACGCAATTACATCCGGGTATAAATTCCCTTCGATATTTGACAGACCTCAAAGGCGGATAAGATTTCCCGGAACCGGTATGACGGCTATAAAGGGAACAACGCTTGAGGATAACGACTATTCCGATTCCGGACTTCGTTTTAAATAAAGCTCGCGGTAGTTTCATCCGATCGTGCGCTTTCGGGTGAACTCGGGAGGTTTCGGCTGTTCAGGGCCGATTTGAATAGAAAAATATAACTTAAAACTATAATAGTCAATTATAAGATAAAGTATATTTTATGTAGTTATAGTTAAACTTCTATTTCTTCGTTTCGATGATTCCTTGCTCTTAATTTAAATTTTCTTCAACCAATATTCAGCCACGTCAATAACCCTCAAATATTAACATAATTGAACACAAACTTAATTGAAGAATAAATACTGCGATTGACAGCTTTTGTCTTAGAAAATATATATAAAACCGCAATTATTTATTCTTTAGATAAAAGTTATCTGACTGATGAAACATCAACCATAAAAACCACAAGGACGATCACATTTGATTCAACTTTAAGATTAAGTTTTAAATATTCAAGCATTGTTTGACGCTGGAGTGCCAAATCATTATTAATAATAACTGAAACTTAGACAGTAGGTACATATTGAAAATCTGACGATTGGCTTCGAGCTAAATTTTTAATTATAAAAAACGTAAAGTATTTTCTTGTAAAAACGTTCCATTATTTATCTTCTTGAGAAAAGGCACGATACGATGAACTGTAGTCTAGGGTCAAAAGTGCAGTTGCACTCTACCTTGGCTAAGGTTTGAAAAATTTATTTGAATAAAAAAAACTGCTTTAATCTACAGCATAAAACTTTATCGTGGATCTACCTTTGCCTACACAGACATACTGGACACTATGGTAGATTGTGACTGCACCTTTGACCCCTTACTGTACATAATACCTGCACATGAACCTACACTCGTATACTTGCAGCAAACTAGTTAAAAGACGGTCGAAAAGAAAACCTCCCCTTTCAATTCTCAGTGCAAAGAATTTTCAGGTTAATAAGGTGAGGGCGTTTCGAAGTAATGAGGTGTACTTACCTTTGACTAACAAGTAGTAAATATATTCATAACTCGAGAAATTCTTACGAGTTTCTGACTTAATAGGAACCGCATTGCTTTAAATATTACTCTGGAGCGAGAACCTGGCGCTTTTCATATAAATTAAATGAATGTGGATTGTAAAAGTTGTCGGTAATATGGTGAGTAATAATATCAGCCGTCTGGAGTCTTATTTGCCGGCTTTTACATGGCTATAGGCTTGCCTCTGTAATGTATAGGTCTTGAGGCTTTAGACACATCCGCTGGAATGTAGTGTGTCATTTAAGAATGTTGTTCTTGCACTACGGAACGAAGACATACCTCACCGGATCAATTCCGAAAGGATGAAATGGCTCTTCAGGTTAAAGGGGCAAATCTACAAGTCTGTAATTAGGCCTGTCGTCATGTATGGATCAGAATGTTCGGCTGTGAAAAAGATGGATGAAAAGAGATTGCATGTACAAATATAAATGTGTATGTATGGAGAGAGAAGGGACAGCCTTCTTGTATACATGAAACCTCTGCTTACTCTTTTAGAATCATTCGTGATGACACATTAATGTTCTTCTTGATGTGCTAGCATTATTCTGCTCTCGTGTCGGCACAAGCTATACGATTATAGCGTAGTCGTGGTTTAAATGTTACCAATCAGAACAATTGGCTGACTGCCCAGAACGGTGGCGTTGTAACTCGTAGGTAATACGCCGAGGGCAGTTAGTTCAGTTGCAGTCAGGTAGATAGATTTAAGTACTAGTGTATGTTTTGCTTTGTTGAGTTTTTATTCTGTTACTGACTTTTCCCCCCGCGCTTCGCCCCTTGAGGGTTTTCGCTGAAACCATGTATTTTTTCGATGTCGATAAAAAAAACCCTTTGACACTTAGATGATAGTGCAGTAACTTTTTAATCAGTTTTAAATATGTTGTAATCGGATATGTACTAACAAAGATTACCTCTTACAAACATAAACAAACAAGTTTGTTGCTATTGTGTCTGTGTCGATTTTTTTTTTTTATTTGACTGTTTTTACCTGTTCATTCATCATTCTTTACCTGACACCAGTGTTGCCAAGGGGTATAGTGTTACCCAGCTACTTGGTTGAAGAGGTCAGGTGGGCTAGCTTCTAATCGAATTCGGTTAGACTGGAAGTAGATACCTACTGATTCTTGTGTTGTGATTTTTTAAGCAGATGCAGCGTAAAAAATAGACATAAAAATTACAATAGGTAATGTTCAAAAACTCTTACCAAGGTATATAAAAACATTTTATAGCCTGGCTTCAGAGTTGCCAACTGTTGTTGGAGCCAAAATTATTACGCGGTGCACAGGTGGGCACCGCGTAATGCGCATGTAACGCTGTTTTAGTGAGAGCACTAAAACAGCTCACAGCACTCACAGCAGAGGCTGTGAGTACTCTGTGGCAAAGGCCATCATTTAAGCCAGGTCTGTTCTCTTAATTATTTGATGTTTGAAAAACTCACTTACAAGCGATTTTTTTTAATTTTTCATCGCGAACCTGCGTAATAAAACAGGTCGGCGTCGAAAAGCAACAAACACTTGTGCAAGTAGTGTTACTAATAAAAAATATATAGAGGCGTTACTTTATCTTAATTCTTTTTTTTGGGTGGGAAATCATCCAATGACTTCTGCCGCTCTGGGTGAGGGCGTGTCAGACTTTTACTGACTAAAACCCACCCATGTTCCTTCAGTTGCTTGTGCCAGGATCGCGGTTACTTTATATATAGGCGTTCTGGAGTGGCAACCACGAATCAGTAAACGCAGCATTGGAAGGCCTCCCTGTAGGTGGACAGATGACCTAGTTAAGGCTGTGGGAATTTGGTAGATGCAAGACGCACAGGACTGATCAATGTGGTGACAGCAGTCCGAAATGATGATGATATATGCGCTACGAATTAAGAACCCTTCCTTTTTACCCGACTGCCGAAGGAGGGTAATGTGTTTATCAGTCTATGTATGTATGTATGTATGTATGTTCCTATGTGGCGTTCTAGAGACCAAACGCGTTGGCCGATTTTGATGATTCTTACGTCAATCGATTCGTCTTAATCCTGCGAGTGTCACTGGCTACATTAAAATTGCGGCTTTTGGGCGCCATTTTGTGGGGAAAAAAATTTTTTTTTCTTCCAAACCCATCGTGGGGGTATCAAAATAAAGGATTTTAAGAGGCGATTTCAAAAATATATAACACTTATATGTTTAAATGTACCTAATTCTAAAAAAAAATAACTAAAAAGTTGTAAATAAAAAAAGTGAATTAAAAAAATCAAAAAACCCGACTGCTTACAAAGCAAACTATAAAGACGTAAACAAGAAGAAAATCATGCTGTGCAGTCGGAGGATACATCTGGTTTTAGTCCGCCAGCTCGTGAATATGTATCCTCCGACTGAACAGCATGATTTTCTTCTTGTTTACGTCTTTATAGTTTGCTTTTTAAGCAGTCGGGTTTCTTGATTTTTTTAATTCACTTTTTTTTTGAAGTCGGTTTGAAAGGGACACTGAACCTCACTCAAAATTCTGCAATCAGGAAAAATCAAATATTTTTGGACCAGGAACCAGCATTTTTTGGGCAGTGACAATGTCATTAACAGTTTTCAACTCCCCTTATATACTTGTTTACCCATACTTATTAATTATTAGCTTGTTTATCACCGTCTAAATTTAACGAAAAAAGCTTATAGGTATTCCACAATAAAATTCGTCAATTAATTAAATTGCTAATAGGTTCATACATCAAATTCATAGAAGAAAAAGAACGCCATTTATAATGCTTTTGTTTTTTTAAGGTTTTCTTATAGAAATAAATTATATCTACCAACCTAACTATTCGTAAATTGCTTAGAAACGGGTCAAACCCTCGGAACCTACTGTTAAAGCAAATAGATCTTGTGGTATCAAATGGTGAGCTTCAGTAAATATATAAGGAAGACGCTAGCGCCCAGGCGAGTGGTCCGGCGGACTAAGCCACGGGATTACCTTCAGCAGACGTCAGACGCAGATGAAATGTAATTTAGAAGTTATAGTAACATAAGAAACAAAATCTTTATTAGTAGATGATCGTGGTGGCTAAGACATCGCTTCTCGTGTTTGCGGTTGTGGACTCAAATCCAGTTAAAATTAAAGTGCAAATCGATCGAAATGCGTCCATCTGAATGTACTTGCAATTTCGCTCAGTAAAAATCGATTTTCGGTGTGATTTAAATCGAATCGCGTCTAGCCATCTGGGAGGTCACTTACTGTGACCAATAACCTTTTTCTTTTACTGCATTATACACTTCATAAGTTACGATGTTAGATGATGTATCATGCGTTTAATAGAAATACTCTTGACTATCAGATCTGAAAGCCGTACAAATCGAATCGACCTTGCGACCCGTAGCGCAGAAGTTAATTGCACTGCCACTGCGCCAGTCGTGCGATACTTACATGTACTTGTATTACGTTTATTTTATGTGTGACCGCATTATTAAGTGAGCTGCACCCGGACAGTATAAACTGACAGTTTTTACTGACAGTATTGATTGTCAGTTTTACTGTCGTCTTTTGTCTTCCCTCGTGTCGTGACGGTTTTATGTAGTTGAACTATTTCGTATTTTTATTATTATTTTTATATTACGAAATAAGGAGATTGAGGATAGTCACTGGTATCAATTTTCTTTCTTCCCAAACGTATATGTAAGTAGATACCTAGCCGTTGCTCGCAGAAAAGATGATCACGATGGCCCAGAACAGCACTGGAGTGGCGACCGCAAACCGGAAGACACAGCGTTACAAGCCCTCCCATAGAGTGGACAGATGACATGCAGCCTAATTGCGTAAGTGATTTCGGCAAGGCAAAGGGTTTGACCCCATGAAAGAGTATTACGTATACTCTTTAAATAATTAGATATTGCCAAAAATGATTGGATTCTTACGAAATGAGTATCTTCACCTAAAGAGTATCTTCATTTAAAGAGATTTTTTCTCTTTCATAGGGTCAAACTATTTGCCTTGCCGAATTCACTTACGCAATTAGGCTGCGACTGGTTAACGTGCCCATGATGATGTAGCCCATTTTACTTCGAGTGCACTACGCAATGCCAGAAAAAACAATTTAGTTAGTTTTGAAGGTGCGTATATATAGATTTACATGATTATATATATATATATATGGATTTATATATTTGCATGATTTTTTTAACAATCAACTCGCGTGATAGACAATCAAAACACAGCATAAAAATACGTATGTAGACCACATATACAGACAGGTTTCATCATTATCATCATCATATCAGTCGAAAGACGTCCACTGCTGGACATAGGCCTCCCCCAAGCGTCGCCACATTGACCGGTTTACTTATTTCAATTTACACACTGTGTAAATATAAGCACACAAGCACAATGGTCCTCACTACGGACTAAGTGCGGAAACGGAATGTAGCCACATTTTTAATTATTATCCGTTTGGCCACATAATTCGGATAATAAGTCACAGCTTAAAAGATTCCAATCCTTGAATGATCCTGAACATAGCGGGCCGGTCTCAGCGGTAACATCTGTGACCCACTTGTGCAAGCCTTTGTCTGGGTCTGACGGCAAGTTTAACTGCCTTTTGTGTTTTATACCGGTATAAAAGTTGACGAGTATTTTACGACTGTGTTGTACATGGGTTTCAGATACAAAGAGTCAATTAAATAAGTTTGTATTTATGGCATTTTTAAATTGTTATTTTAAGTTGTTGAGATTAATGGCCAGTTTCTGAATTAGGAATTTGAAATTGAGTATTTGTCAAAGTCTATTTTACCTTAAAAACATGTAAAATTTTGGTGTTTAAGGTTTGACACGTTCTGACATTGCAAATTCACAATTCAGAAACCGGCCACAAGTTAGGTTGGTAGGTACGCATTCCATATCGTATTCAAATGACATTAGTTCCCGTTTCGTTTTAATTTATTAGTACGTACAGTTAATCAGTATTGCTAGTTTTCAAGCGAAATCTTTATCACAAACACAAACTCATTAAACACTTTACATATTAATATGAATTTGCCGTATTATGCAACGGGCCACTTCGAACTGTGATAACTTCAGTATTACTTAGAATTATAAGTGCAAATAAACGGCATATTATTTTTTGTTTTAAATAATATTCATTTATTTGTATCTTTGAGTTTTGATTTTTCCGGAATCACAGTATTACTAGTTTCATAACGGTGTTATTTTATAGGTAAATACCTAATCTAACATTAGTAAGGCATGCCATTTAACACTCAATGAGAGAATGACGTATTGATCCTCGAGTTATCCTCCACAAGTAGAGGTATGTACTCCACCTACCTATGTGTACAGCTTACACGAAATTATTGAACCCGTCGTGGATTTTTGCGGTAAACCCTTCACATTCTGGGCCAGTGAACATCTCTATTGACGATAGAGTGGTTACCAACATCCTTTTACTCATTGCTTCACATTTTTAACCGACATTAAAAAATAAAGGAGGATTTTCTCAATTTGTAAAAATATGGCGTAGTTGAGTAAAAATGGTTTTTGTAGTGTGTTGTCTGAGTGTGGTTTTTATTGTATTTTTCATAATTCGAATACTTATTAATAATTTATAAGTAACTAGCACTTCGCCCGCGACTTCGTTCCTCTGATCCGTATTTTATCCTACATTTGACTTTTTAGTTTCACTCCTTCAGGGGTGGAATTTCCAAAAAACCGCTTTTTACCCGCTTACGGGTGAAATTAACAAAAACCAATAAACACATAAATTCTTTTTACCCGACTGCCGCAGGAGGGTAATGTGTTTATCAGTCTATGTATGTACGTTTGTTCCTATGTGGCGTTCTAGAGATCAAACGCGTTGGCCGATTTTGATGGTTCTTACGTCAATCGATTCAGGGTTAACCCTGCGAGTGTCACTGGCTACATTACTACGAAATACATATACCTATATTGAATTTTGTATTGTTCTGTAAGAGAATACTGGTCGGGGTACAACGGATGCCATTTTCGCAATCCGCCAGTTGTGCGAGAAATACAGAAGTGCACATAAAAACTTGCACATGGTGTTCATTGACCTCGAAAAGGCATACGACCGGGTTCCTCGTGAGGTTTTGTGGTGGGCCCTTAAGAAGAAAGGAGTGCCTGGAAAATATATAGAGTTGATTCGAGCGATGTACAGTCGATGCAGTACCCAAGTTAGATCTACAGTGGGCAATACAAGCAGCTTCAGTGTGGCAGTCGGCTTGCACCAAGGCTCGGTTCTCAGTCCTTACCTCTTCCTGTTGATAATGGACGCTTTGACGTCGGACATACAGAAAGAGGCACCTTGGTGTGTGCTGTTTGCCGATGACACTGTACGGTTGCCGAGAGTGGCCTAGAGGTCCAGACCAGATTGGGGGTGTGCTGGCACAGACTGGAAAGTGTTTGCCTGAAATTGAGCAGAAGCTAAACTGAATACTTGTTTTGCGATTTTGGCCTCTCCAGTTCCGTGCCCATAGCTCTCGCTGGAACGCCCATACCAATCTGCTCCAACTTCCGGTACCTTTTTTTTTTTTTTGGGTCGCTTGTCCAAGGGAATGGCGAGGTAGACCGAGACGTAACGCACCGGATCAACTCAGGATGGATGAAATGGCGACAGGTCACTGAAACAACTTGCGACCCACGGATGCTCCTCAAGTTAAAGGGGAAAATCTACAAGTCCGTGATTAGACCTGTCATGCTGTATGGATAGGAATGTTGGGCTGTAAAAAAGATGGATGAAAGGAGATTGCATGTAGCAGAGATGAGAAAGGGAGTCAGTAATAACGTGACGGGGGACAGGACGGTATGGAAGAAGCAAACGTGTTGCGCCGTCCCCAAGTAACATGGGATAAGGGCAGGAAAATGATGATGATTGTTCTGGGGCAAAATACGGAAAAGTATTTAAGCTGGCTGCACACTTTCTTTAATACGGAAACCTGAATAATTATGCACATTTCATATCAAGTGTTCTATTCAGCACATAAGTTCGTATATTGTCCAAATGACCTGAAAGAACTTGACGTTCGTTCCGAAATTCAATCGCGTAAAAATCAGTACAAAGAAACCCTAACGCCAGCGCTAGTCTTATGGCTTTCCGTATTAGGAATTTCGATTTGGAAAACAAACGTGCTCAACCAGCTTTATACTAGATTCGGTCACAAGACGCTGACCTATGTATCTACATAAATACCTAGCTGACAAGCTAAAAAACAATTTTATTTATTCAACCTATAGCAATCAAGACAATTCGATCCAATCAATGTTGAGACCTTTTTCAAATTGGAAAACCACAGTGTTATTAATGTGCATTAAAAAGCTCTAAATCAATTTGTGAAACAAACCGTAAGAATACTGTTATGAAGAGTTGGGGATATTTTCATTTGGTTTTTTAGGGTTCCGTACCCAAAGGGTAAGAACGGGACCCTATTACTAAGACTTCGCGATCCGTCTGTCTGTCTGTCTGTCTGTCTGTCTGTCCGTCTGTCTCCAGGCTGTATCTCATGAACCGTGATAGCTAGACAGTTGAAATTTTCACAGATGATGTATTTCTGTTGCCGCTATAACAACAAATACTAAAAACAGTATCAAGTAAATATGAAAGGGGGGCTCCCATACAACAAACGTGATATTTTTGCCGTTTTTTGCTCGATATTAATAACGGCAACAGGTAGACGCTTGAAATATTCACAGAATGTTTAGTTGTATATTTACTTCAAAAAATAATAATTAATAAATTAAAATAAAATAAATTAAGAGGGGCTCCGATACAACAAACGTGATTTTTATGCAGTGTTTTGCGATAATGGTACGGAACCCTTCGTGTGCGAGTCCGACTCGCACTTGGCCGGTTTTTTTTATATTCATGGGGTTCGAGTGCTCATCGAGTGATTCGAGATATACAGGTGAGTTTTTAAGTGGGCGTGGATGGCTAAATCCGAAACTATGAGAAAATAGTGACAAATACTCAAAGGAGTCACGAGGACGATTTTGATGAAAACTAAAACCGCATCATTGGATTTTTTTTAAATAAATATTCCTAGCCAGGAATAGAACCCTGTTGCTATCCAACGTGGCAATGCTGCCAGCGTTCTGGTCACGTTTCCCGTTGACATCGATGTGGACGAATTTTTGACGACCAATGAACATCCCAAAAAAAAAAAACCTTTTTTATACGCATTCTATATAGTTAGATGCAGCATGTTATGTTTTAATTAACAATTTTATTTTTGTTGCAATAAATTAACAAATAATTTTGTTTTACTGGAACTTACATATAACTGGTGAAGTGTGGGTGTACCACAGGGTTGTACTATAGGTCCTCTGCTAACCTTTCGGGAAATAAAGGCGTCATGTTACGTTGTTTTACTGTTTAATTACATATGTCTATTTTACCGGTTTCTGAATTGAGAGAGAACGGGAATGATGACACGGGCAAAAATAAGTATCTTTGCAGAAAAAGTAGGCATAATAAAGAAACACTTCTTATACTGATAATACCTCCTCCTGCCTGCCTCTTCCCAACTATGCTGAAGTCGGCTTCCATTCTAACCGACGACTGCCTATCTGACCTCCACGACCCAGTAACTGGATAACACAATGCCCCCAGGGTAGACTGGAGTCAGATGTTCTGGTTAAGACACACCTGACAGATTAGGTATTATATTCAAACTATAACAATATTTCAGCACAAGTTAATTTATATTTATGTAACGACTTCAAAACAATAAACAAGCTAATATTTCTGAATATAAATAGAAGCGCTGAGTTTTAACTGTGAAATATGTCAGTAACAATCATTTCGTGAAAATATGTTCAAGATAAATTCTCATTTACATTCTGACATCATAAATATATAGTCGAAAATACATAATCTAAATGTAGAGAATAGAATTTAGTAGCTTCGGGCTGCAAACGGTAGAGTAAATTTTTATTACTTGTACATTTTTAATTTACATTTAATTTTTGACGTTCAAAAGTGCCGCTTATTGGCCTAATTGAAATAAATATATTTGACTTTGACTTTGACTGCGGGCTGTAAACAAAAATACTTTCGTTAATAAAATATTTTGCAAAGAGAGAAAATACAGAGAAAATTAAATTAACTACTTTTCTTATCATCATCTGCCTGCCCTTATCCCATGTTACTTGGGGTCGGCGCAACACGTTTGCTTCTTCCATACCGTTCTATCCCCCGTCATGTTATTACTGACTCCCTTTTCTTTCATATCACTCCTCACACAGTCCATCCATCTTTTCTTTGGCCGTCCTCTCCCTCTCCATCCATCCACATTTATATTCATAACTCTTTTAGTAATATGCGTTTCATCCCTCCTCATCACATGACCATACCAGGACAAACGGTTTCCTTTCAACTTTTCTGCCACTGGCGCCACTTTCAAACTGCCTCTAATATACTCATTTCTCACTTTATCCAATCTCGTCACGCCGCACATCCATCTCAACATTCTCATCTCTGCTACATGCAATCTCCTTTCATCCATCTTTTTCACAGCCCAACATTCCGATCCATACAGTATGACAGGTCTAATCATGGACTTGTAGATTTTCCCCTTTAACTTGAGGGGCATCCGTGGGTCGCAAGTTGTTCCAGTGACCTGTCGCCATTTCTTCCATCCTGAGTTGATCCGGTGCGTTACGTCTCGGTCTACCTCGCCATTTCCTTGGACAAGCGACCCTAGGTACCGAAAGTCGGAGCAGATTGGTATGAGTGTTCCAGCGAGAGCTATGGGCACGGAACTGGAGAGATCGCCGAAATCGCAAAACAAGTATTCAGTTTTGCTTCTGCTCAATTTCAGGCCAACACTCTCCAGTCTGTGCCACCACACCTCCAATCTGCTCTGGACCTCTAGGCCACTCTCGGCAACCAGCACAATATCATCGGCAAACAGCATACACCAGGGTGCCTCTTCCTGTATGTCCGACGTAAGAGCGTCCATTATCAACAAGAAGAGATAGGGACTGAGAGCCGACCCTTGGTGCAAGCCGACTGCCACACTGAAGCTGCCCGTATTGCCCACTGTAGACCTAACTTGTGTACTGCATCGACTGTACATCGCTCGAATCAACTCTACATACTTTCCAGGCACTCCTTTCTTCTTAAGGGCCCACCACAAAACCTCACGAGGAACCCGGTCGTATGCCTTTTCGAGGTCAACGAACACCATGTGCAAGTTTTTGTGTGCACTTCTATATTTCTCACACAACTGGCGGATTGCGAAAATGGCATCCGCTGTACTCCGACCAGGCATAAAACCGAATTGGTTCTGCGATATTTCACTCTCTTCTCTCAGCCGCCTTTCAATAACTTTCTCCCAAGCTTTCATACTATGTGACATTAGCTTTATCCCTCTATAGTTGTTGCACTCCAGCACATCGCCTTTGTTTTTAAAGATGGGCATCAGAGAACTATTGCACCATTCATCAGGTATGGCCTCTTCCCGCAGCAACTTATTGAAGAATAAAGCTAACCACGTCCATCCATCTACGCGCAATAACTTCCACACTTCAACTGGTATTCCGTCCGGACCAACTGCCTTACCATTCTTCATTCCATTTACTGCTATTCTTACTTCATCCATACTAACCATTCTCACTAACCCCTCATTCACAGGTTTACTTTCTAACACACCACTCCAGTCATTTTCCTCATTCATCAGTTTTTCAAAGTAGTCCTTCCATCTATCCTTAATTTTTGCATCATCAGAAAGAATCATTCCAACCTCATCTTTTATACATCGTATCTGACAAACATCTCTCGCCTTTTTCTCCCTAGCCCTAGCAAGCCGGTACAGGTCTTTTTGGCCTGCTGGACTATCCAGCGTGTCGTATATTTTATCGAGAGCTTTTGCTCTCGCTATAGCCACGGTTTTCTTGGCTTTTATCTTCACGGCATCATACTCTCTCTTTCTTTCAGCTTTCAAACTAGCGTTTTCCTGGTCTACACCTTGCCATTCCTTGAACTTTTTCTTCTTTTCCTTCAACAGATTTTGTATTTCAGCTGACCACCACCATGTATCCCTATCTATCGTGCCCCTTCCTTTCGTCTCTCCCAAAATATCCTTCGCTGAACTCCTAATACAACCAGCAATCTCCTTCCAACTTTCATTTACACTTCGATCTTCCATATCTCCCATCTCTAACATTTTGTCTACTACTCGCTCTCGAAACTTCTTCGCACAATCATTCTTCTCCAGCATATGCCATTTTATTTTAGGGGGAGGACGTTCTTTGCTTTTTATGCTCTGTACTTTTACCTCTTGCACCATAACCAGTAGTCTATGCTGGGAAACCAAGTCTTCTCCGGGTAATACCTTGCAATTTTTGACGTGTTGTATGCTGTTGCGTCTGACAAGAAAGTAATCGATTTGGGTTTTGTGGTTACCGCTTTTGTAAGTTATCAGATGTTCGTCTCTTTTTTGGAACCAAGTGTTAGCTACCGCCAGGTCAAATGCAGTAGCGGATTGTAGCAGCGACTCTCCCTCGTTGTTGGAACTCCCAAAACCCCATCCGCCGTGAACTCTTTCATAAATCCCTTTCATTCTGCCCACATGTCCATTAAAATCCCCTCCAACCATCAATTCCTCATGCACAGGGATGGTCATCAAGGCTGTATCAAAATTCTCCCAAAACTTCTCTTTCGCCGTTTCATCACATCCTACCTGCGGTGAATACACACTAACTACATTCAACATCACATTCTCTAACATAACTTTCACAACTATCAGTCTATCATTAATCCTTTTTACATCCATCACGTTTTCTTTCAAATTACTATCTAACACTATTCCTACACCGTTTCTTTTTCCGTCACTTCCACAGTAGAAAAACTTGTATCCTTCCCCTATTTCCCTCGCTTTGGTTCCCCTCCATTTAGTTTCCTGTAAGCAGGCTACGTTTATTCGTCTTCTTTTTAATACATCCGCTAACTCTCTCGCCCTTCCAGTCATAGTCCCAACATTCCAACTTGCATACTTCAATCTTATTTCTCGAGCTCGCTTCTTACGTTGCCCCCGCCCGGGGTGGTGCAACAACCCTAGTCCATTTCCCACCGGAGCCGGGTGCTGCCCCTGCGCGTCGCCTGTGGGGTACGCCCTAATCCTATCGCTCATTCCATTTATGTCAACCATGTTGCAGAGGATTTGGCAAATATTTTACGGTCGGCCGCCAGCCTGACACCAACCCTCCTTGGGAATGCTATTGTTGGTGGTTTACCCGCCACACAGTGTCTGGCCGAACGATAACTATGTCTCCTACCGTCGCCCTTAAGGCCTTTCACAATGCCTAACTGCCTCGCCACCGAAGGAGACAGATCCTGTGCACAATGCAGGAAGCAACTGCAAGACGTGAGTGCCGAAACACTTAAGCCCCTCTCTACCAGGTTTAGCCCACGAGTCGACGTGGTTACCGGGGTGTGGCCGCTGCGTGCAAAACAGCTACTTGGAGCCACTGGTGAGAGTTTGTATGCTGTCAACGATTTTAACTAGACCTTCCACCGCCTAAACAAAGGCCGACTGGCTGGAATCGGACGACGCTAACAACCTACTACACCCCTACTACCTACTTTTCTTATCGTCTTCAGAAAATGCATGGTTTGTGGGAAAAAGCTAGTCCGGGAGAGACGTAAAACGACTCACTATGAAAACTTATTGAAATAAGATGTTATTCCATTCGATGCTAGGGCTTGAAGGCTCACTTCAAGTTCTCTTCACCTAAGTTATCACGGCGAGTTTATATCAGAACGACACTACTGGTCAACTAGAGTGAATGGTCAGTTGGATGGAGTAGCTTCTACAATACCCTATTCATAAAATATAAGAAGTCGATTCGCACTAGAATGGCATTTTATTCTAGTTCTTTCAGACCATCCAAAGATTGAGTGGTAGATATTGTTGTCAGTGCTAAGACCGCCATTGTACCCGACATATCAATACTTTTTTGTAAAAATGTTTGGTGTACAATAAACTTTATTCCTTCACAAATTCGAGAGATATCAAAAAACTTAAGGACCCTTTCTGTGTCCTACTTCCAATTGTAACATACTTTGACACCGTACAAGTAAAACATTTACTTCGATCCTTGTATATTGTATCGCTTATTTGTGTCTATTACAACGTATTTTAGAAAATATAGAACTAGCTTTTGTCGGCGGCTTTGCCCGCGTGAAGGTCAAAATTTTCCCACGGGAATGTAATATCAGGATAAAAAAATCTTAATGTCCCAATCTAGGCAATAGTCTAGCCGTCTAATTAGTAAAGTTATTAGTAAACTTTTTTTTTTTAAAGTTATTAGTAATTAGTAAACTTAAGTCTCCACCAGATAACAAAAAATAAAACTCATTGATCCGACTAGTACCAAAAAGTATAATTATGTAACTTGAAAACATGATTTTTGTTTACGAAAATATATTGATAATTTTGGTCTCAAATGAAAGCTATAGGCGTCGAACCATTTTATCCGTTTAAATCATGTAAGTCGGTCCTCGCGTTTATGAGAATTTAACTCATTATGCCAAGTGAAAGGGTCAAGAACGTCCCTTACCGCGATACATTTGTTTGATCGTGTTAGCGACACTACCTTTACATTCATTTCGTACCGTTTTGAAATATTGGAATACATTGGTAGACAGGTGTTAACGACTTTTATTTTTTTGTTATCTAGCGGTGGCTTTAAATCCGTTCAGCCGTTGACAGAAATTTATAACATTCATATTCATAATCAGTTTCATTATTAGGAAGTTTGCTTAATTTTTTTCGCAAAAATTCGCCATTGTCAAAAATAATACTATGTGATTGTAAAAAATATAACGTAAAAACATACCCATTATGATTGTTAAGATCTAGAATTAAATAAAAACATTGTGCACTTTCCTCAAGTGTGCCGAGATAGCGAAGGGAACCTGCCATCGTTCGGATGGAGTGTTAACCACATATTACTATAATATTATCTTTGTTTAAAATAGTAACCTGTTCAAGCTCATTCTTGAAGGGTAGGCAGAGGTGTAGATACATACCATAAATACGAGATAGATAATACTTTGTTTTACTCCAAAATAGTAACTCAAGTCTTGCGAAAGTCACTTTGGCGGTCTGACCGCTGACAGCGATATCTACCAGACTACATTGGGATGGTATTGGGATGGATTGAAAGAACCTAAAAAAGGAGGGGGAGGTGTATGTGTATAGTAGCTATTCTTAGTGTATGGTTACTACGGCATAACAAAAAGGTCGCATGAGAGTCGTACCTTGTATTTAATATTGTTGGCTGAATGGACTTAGTGTCATAACATGTATTTGTAGTCATATTTAAATAGATTAACGCCTGAGCTCGCAGGGCGCTCAGGCGTGTATAATTATTTATGTGAAATGTAATTCTTATCGGTTTAAATCCAATATCTATCGTAATAACGTATATTATTTAGTGCGAGCCCCCATAAAATCTCTCAGTACCATATACTATGAGGTGAGAATATTACTGAGAATTTTTTAATGATAAATACACAATTATATAATTTCATATGCCCGACCTTGGATAGAACTTAGATCGCCCTTGCAACCACTAGTCATAACACAACGTTTTGAGATCCCGTACAATATCCGCAATATTGTATTTATGACAGGAAATTAGAAATAATTCTTTTAGACCCTCAATAAAATACCCTTAGAATGTATAAAACGATGCACACGGACCTTTTTACGGGCAATCTGGCGCGTCGTCTGTTTTGTATGTAGAATGGTTTTCATAGAACATAGAAGTATTACTTTACTTTATTTCAGCATCTTCCTGCCCTTATCCCATGTCATTCGGGGTCGGCGCAACACATTTTCTTCTTCCACACCGGTCCTGTCTCCCGTCACGCTATTACTGACTCCCTTTTCTTTCACATCACTCACCATACATCTAAATTTATATTCATAACTCTTTTAGTATCATGCGTTTCATCCCTCCTTATCACATGACCATACCAGGACAAACAGTTTCTTTTCAACTTTTCTGTCACTGGCGCCACTTTGAAATGAGTATTTTAGATATTCATTTTATGCTTTACATTTTATACATTCATTTATACTTTCTTATATGTTAATATATATTTTTTTATTAATTAAAACATTTTTTTAACAAGCTTTTTAGATTACCGTACATTGTCATCCATACTAATCGTATGCAATATACATCTCAATTTATTTTGATACCCCACACGATGGGGTTCCCAAAATCCACCATTTTTCTATTTACCAATTTTAATTTAGGTAAGTTTAAGACGGATCGATTAACGTAAGAATCATCAAAATCGGCCAATGCGTTTGGTCTCTAGAACGCCACATAGGAACAAACATACATACATACATACCCTACTTCGGCAGTCGGCTAATGAGTATGCAAGATCGTAGCAGGCGCCGTTCTGTAGTTCCTGCCTTCCACATGAGAAAAAGGCGTGGCTTTATGTATTATTTCATCTTCTTCACAGCACAAAATACTTCACCGAAGACCTCGTTTCAACGATTCTAAACGCGCGCTAGGAATTTATTCGACATTAAAATGTCTCATTAAATCCCTTGAATATTTTCATGTTCTCGTAAATTGAAATACTCCAGATAGTATTGGATGCCTATAACTTAAGACTGGTGGATTAATTGAAGTCGATATGTTCATCGCATTTTCAGTATTTTCTACTATGTAGAGGTCGACTTCTAGTAAGACAGACTTCGGTTCAGTCTCACCTCATTTGTCGTTCGGTTCTCATTATGGTTTCGAGTCTCTACTTACCGTTATGTTATTGATGTTGTGTTGAAATTGAGGACAAATCGAGAGATTAATAATAATTGCCATGATTTTCCTGTTCTTATTTTATCAACCAAACATTGTTAATTAGTCACACAAAAATATTTCCTTAACCCATGTTAAAGAAACATTTGTATAAATCATATCTTTACTATTTAAATAAATCTACAATGTGTCCGGACTAATAATAAAAATTGTAGGTCGTAAAAAAACACTTAATTTAATCGATAAAAACATCCCATTTATGGGATTTAATCCCCACATGGTTATATTGAATTTCCTAAAATTATAAGGCAAAAATGCGCAGGGGTTCTTTTTAGGCAATAATAAAATTAAAACTGATAGAGCTGTAATTCTTATACTTTTTAGTGTGTAAACCAACTCAAAGACTAACAAAAAATTCATAAAAGACATATCCCTAAATAGTTTGCAGAATTTTGGGCAATTAATTAAAACTTGTGAAATTACGTTTCAAACATTGTCTTTTATGCATAGATAAATTACTTAGATGAATATTTTTAAATTCTCTATGGGCCGTAAAATAACATTAAAGGAAAACGTAAAAAGGGTATGGTTGAAAGTAAATATCGTAATAAGTCAGGTACTAAAATTGCTATATTTTTTAAGGTTAGTTGATCGCAACAGTTACGTGAGGTGTATTTATTCATAAAATTAAGTGTATGTTACGGCCTTAAAGTTTTATTACTACAAGTTTTACTTATTATAAGTCCGGACCGATTGTTTATTTAAATAGTAAAGATACGGCCTGCCGAACCTTTGCTTAAACGCGTGTACCATACGTGAAACACGGCGTTTCTAATGTCTCGCGCACACAACCGCTCTCAAAGATAGCCAACCGCGTGGTGAGTTGGCTTCGGTCTTGATCTCGAATGACCGATGTGTGATCAAATTGTTGCTTCAGAAAATGGTGCGGTTTGCACTGTCCTTACTATGAGCTAGTAGTCTTTGCTATGAGTATAAAAGTCATCATTCATCATCATTTCACGACATGGTTGGCGCATCGGTTGAGCGATCGGCTGCTGCGCCGCATGTCGCGGGTTTGATTCCCGCACGGATCAAATATTTGCATGACCTACAGATAGTTGTTCCGGATCTGGGTGTTTGTTTAAGTGAGATTAAATGTTTGTAAATGCACGTACAAATCCCACGATACAGTAGAAATTCCTAGTGTTGGGCAACATTTTTTCAAAGAAAAACTAAATCATTTACTTGTAGAATGTGTGATCAATCACCTCGAGTTCTTTAGGCTCGGGTACTTCTTACGAAGGTGTGAGGTCATACAAATAAGAGGTATTATTCTCTTTGTAGTCATTGTTAGAGGCTATAAAATGAGTGAACTTTACCTCATAAATCTAATGTTACGTACATATTATATTTTATCTACACTCACAACGTAATGTTCCAAATACGAGTTCAAAAAATATTTTATCTACACTCACAACGTAATGTTCCAAATACGAATTCAAAAAATATTGTATAAACACGTACTTTATATTTGTGGATAGGTAAAATTAAAAAAAAAACCATTACAGTTCAACATTTTCCTTCGATTTTCAAACAACTGCATCATAAAATAACTTTTTAATTTTTATAGCACACTTTTACTTTTTAATTTTCTGGCGCGTATGGGCTGTAGCAAAGAAGTTTAATTGTCTGTGGATGCGCAAGCTGCGCATTGAGAATCTTAATTGCCCGCCATACCAAATATTTTTCCCTTTCCACTTTTGTTTTATTTCAACTGTATGAGTGAAGATAAAGTAGTGTATGCAACGGCATATAATTAGGTATTAAAACACTCGCGTAATATTATTATCAAATTCGGCTTCGCCTCATTTGATAAACCTACGCTCGTGTTTTAATAACCCCTATTATATGGCCATTGCATAAACTACTAGTATAAACACGTACTTTATATTCGTGGATAGGTAAAATTAAAAAAAAAAACCATTACAGTTCAACATTTTCCTTCGATTTTCAAACAACTGCATCATAAAATAACTTTTTAATTTTTATAGCACACTTTTACTTTTTAATTTTCTGGTGCGTATGGGCTGTAGTAAAGAAGTTTCATTGTCTGTGGATGCGCGCGCTGCGCAATGAGAATTAAATTGCCCGCCATACCAAATATTTTTCCCTTTCCACTTTTGTTTTATTTCAACTGTATGAGTGAAGATAAAGTAGTGTATGCAACGGCATATAATTAGGTATTAAAACACTCGCGTAATATTATTATCAAATTCGGCTTCGCCTCATTTGATAAACCTACGCTCGTGTTTTAATAACCCCTATTATATGGCCATTGCATAAACTACTATTCTACTCTTTTTTTCATTTTATAGGTCGACAAGCATTTTAGTTAATTAATTTTTAGGTAACGGGTGGAAACCTTCAAAAGGCGCCTGGAATTTTGGAGAAAAGACCAGGGTGTGTGGTACTTTCTCCTCACTAAAACCATCCCGTGATCACCATCAGTACGTAGGAGCCCCGTGAGGCGTTGGTCTTTTGAGAGGGCCCATCTCACACTCTCATCGGTTCCCTGGGGAGTCTAAAAAAGCGACTCCCCTGAGTCTCACTGTACACGGAAGGTGAACAGGCCTAGAAACTTCCGTTTAGACTTCTGCTTGATTTGGATGGAATGGAAATTATGTTCTTCTTACTCCTCCGCTGTTCTTTTCTGCTTGGTTTCGTTGCGGGATCTAAGACGGTTGAATCGACGGTCGAGTTTTCATTTTATTCCGGTACTTCTTATTAACATTAGTGTTTGTCCTTCATGATGGTGTGACACGATTTAAATTGGGTCGATATATATCGGTCGCATATAGCGTACACGTATTTTCTAAGAAAATGTCAAGTGATTTGCCCTTGTGAATCGTGTCGAGCCCTCTGGGCAATCACTTAATGTGAAAATCCAGTCTGTATGTTTAGATACTTGTTAATCAATCACACCTCAACGGGTTGGATTGTAATGTGTAATAAAAAATAATGTAATTCGGAACACGGGTCTTACCGTGGCTGAATTAGACAATAGGTAGAAATGTTCCCGTACGCCATGGCAAGCATGTTGAGCTGTTGGAACCCGCTTGCCAAATGTTTTCTTCATAAAATATGGGTATTCTTCTGTTCTTCTATGCAGACAACACAGCTGCTATTTATCATGAAGACAAACCAAGTCCATGATTGTATATAATTAGTACAACGTTTTAATATTTATGTTTCGTTTCAGAATATTATTTGCATATTTTCCGCATCTTTTTACATAATGTTTTGTAATTTACATTGTAGTACAAAGAGTGTGGCAAACAGGTGGGTTCGTGAGTTTATCTAGAGGAAAAGGCGAATAAGATTTTGTTTATATTTTTGTAAATGTAGACAGGAACGGTGAAGGAAAACATCGTGAGGAAACCGGCATGTACTAGAACCAAAAATTCGAAGACATGCGACTCCACCAACCCGCTCTGGGCCCGCGTGGTGGATTAAGGCCCATGCCCTCTCTCACAGAGAGGAGCCCTGTGTCCCAGCAGTGGGAACACTAAATGTATCTGGAAATGTTCAAATACAAGCCAAAAATCAAACGAAAGATACAATATAAGGCAATAGATTTTGAAAACTTATACAAAAGTATTACCGAAACTCCATACACGGGCAAGGCGGATGACTACAAGTGTCTGGAAGACTTTATTATATCACACATACTACAAAACAAGAGGCATAAATCAAAAATTATGAACCTGCCAAAGGACGACTGGATTAACAAAGAAGTTATTAAGATGATTGATAGCAGAAACACTCTACGGCAGCAACTGAAAAAAGATGAAGCAAACGTAGACTTGAAGAGGAAATTCTTACTGGAGCGAAATAAAGTCCGAAAGAAAATAAATAATGATAAAAACAGTTACTATTACAAAGTATTCCAAGATTGTAGTAAACATCCAAAGAAGATGTGGAAATCTATTAATTTTCTAGCAATGAATAAGACGAAAGTGAATATTTCACCTCCAAAACTTATAGTGAATTCACAAAGCGTCACAGATGGCAAAGAGATCTGTGATATACTAAACGTTTATTTCGCTACTATTGGTACAGAGCTGGCTAATGTGATACCATCGGGATACCATTCCAATTCAGGTAACACACTTATGTACAAAGACGGACATGAACACACGGAAACACTCACTCAATTTAGACCCTGTACAGTCGAGGAAGTAGCCAAACTTATCGATAACTTGGATGCTGATACTAGCACAGGTGTGGATGGAATTAACACAAAAGCATTAAAATGCATAAAAAATGCAATAATTACACCTTTAGCTAATTGTATCAATAAATGTCTTGAACATGGTGCTTTTCCTGATAGCCTGAAGCTGGCAAAAGTGTCTCCCATACACAAGTCGGGTGTGAAAACAGACCCGAGCAATTATAGGCCAATTTCTGTGCTTCCAGTTATATCCAAAATCTTTGAGAAAATTATTTATAACCAACTAATTCAATACTTAAATAAAAAAGATTTTTTAATTGACCAACAATATGGTTTCAGATCACAATCGAACACTCTATCAGCAACTATTGACCTAGTAACAAATATAAAAACTAATATAGATAAAAAAAATATAGGCTTAGGCATTTTCATTGATTTGAAAAAAGCGTTTGACACAGTTTCTCACCCAAAACTCTTACAAAAACTAAGTAACTTGGGTATCACTGGAACAGCTTACAGTATATTTCAATCCTATTTATCTAACAGATGTCAAACTGTTAAAATAGATAGTTATGAGAGTATTTCCCAAAACATTATATGTGGAGTGCCCCAAGGGTCCATTTTGGGACCACCATTATTCCTTATCTATGTAAATAACATTAATCAGATAGGGTTAACAGGATATTTAACACTTTATGCAGATGACACAAGTTTATTTTACTTCGGTCAATCCATACATAATATCATTAGTGAGGCGCAAAGCGACTTAAATCTAATAAATATTAAATAAATAAATCTAATAAATAAATATGTAGGAACCACTCATTAATCTAATAAATGAGTGGTTCCTACATAATTTACTTACCATTAATACTACAAAAACATCTTACATGATATTTACTGCAAAAAACAAAAAGATTCCACCCTACCCCCCTTTGATCGTTAATAATTTGAAAATAAAAAAATCCAGTACAGAGAAATATCTCGGTTTACTTTTGGATGACCAACTATCCTGGAAGCCCCATATCGACCACGTAAGAGCCAAACTTGTTTCACTATCAGGAGCCCTTCGCAAAATGGGAAACTGCCTACCACTAAAAGTAAAAACTACCATCTATAATTCCCTAGTCAAGTCTAATTTAGAATACCTTATTGAGATATGGGGATCGGCATCCAAAACTAACCTCAATTTCCTACAGAGGACACAGAACAAAATTATAAACGACTTTTTAACACCTACCAAACAGCTATATGCGAAAACTAAACTCTTCAATCTCTCTCAACTATACAGTTACTATATATGTATATTAGTAAAAAAGATCTTGGATAATACTACACAAACCAACATTAAACTAACAAAAAAGACATGCACATATAACCTAAGAAATAGAAACGAGCTGGTTCTGCATACTCCTAGGACAGTAAAATATGGAAAAAAAAAAACTTTTTATACGAAGGGGTCCAATTGTATAATAAACTTCCAAATGAAATTAAAGAGTGTAAAAGTATTAATATTTACAAAAGAAAACTAAGGGATTATATTTTATCGTTAAATTGAATTACCTAATAAAATTACTTAAATTAAATTATTAAATTAAATGTAAGTCATTTCAAGTTGAATGTAAGTCGTTTCAAGTCACAACTGAAATTATTAAATAAAATTACTTAAATTAAATTATACCTGTTACCAAATAGATTATAATACATAAATTACCATTTTTGTTACTTGTTTATAGCTCTAATATTATTATTGGTTTATAATTTTATTATTATTATTGATTTATTGCTGGTATACTTTAGTTACCAAATTATAATATTAAAGTAAAACTTAACTTTCACAAAATCACAACACACTAACCCTAAACCTAACACCAACACACATACACAAACTCTCCTCACAAATAACCTATCTATATAAATATAATACATATATACCTAATATAAAAAAAATATACATATTTATACAAACAAAACAATAATCAAAACAACAAAACTATAATAAACATAAGTAAGCGGTCTCCGAGACTATAGTTATCGCACACAAGCAGAAACTGTGGTGTTCTTGTCAATAGTATTTACTTACGGTCCTTACAAAATAAATATGTGGGTACCGTGGTGGTGACCAATTGGCCGGCTGTGTTTAGAAGTACACTTTTTCATTGTTTGTGATGATAATTAATGTATTTTTTTTTTACTTTTGCATGTCTCGTCATTAGACGACGATATTTATTTATAATGTAAACATATAAAACTCATGTAAGTGAACTGTAATGTTCTTATGAGAAATAAAAGATTCTTTAAACCTATTTAATAATCAAATCAACAAAAATGAAACTACATATAAGAAACCATATGAAACTACATATAAGATTGAACTGTATTTGCTGCCAGGAGAGGGCACTGGCTCCTGTAACACAGGTTACTCTACTAGCACAGGAGTCAGGGACTTGTAATTATTCTGGTGTTAGAAAAACTTTGATAGCGCGACAAATCTTACACTGGTAACCACTAATGGCTACATTTCTGGCAAAAAAAGCTATTGCTATGTATAAAAAAGCATGCAATTAAATAGAACCCAAGGATACTTAGGTGTTGAACCTACTCCAAATCACTGCCATTAGGAAACGTACTCAGCACACTGGTATGTTTCCGAATGGTAAAGAAACTTTGACACAATGGCAGTGCTAATTCTTTGGCCAAAAGATGAGCCAACGTTCTGGTCACGCAAAAAGTCGATCAGTTGGCGAAAAATATCTTTGAATAGGAGAAGCTCATTTGGGCACCATGACGCAAGCGTTTCGACTTGACACGGCTGAAAACTATAATTGCCAATAAGGTTATAAGGCATAGCGGCGGCTCCGGCACAACTTGACACACGTACCGGCACAACTTGCCGTTCTTGGAACATGTTATCTCTGATTATACCCTAAAATATATAGTATAAACGAACACTAAGAAAAACCATTACTTAAAACGTACCTACCTTACAAGTTATATTATTATCTACCATAACGAGCCCGCATGAACCAAGACCACATCCTTATCTCACCCCGCCTTCCCACATTACAGGGAAAACTATTCTTATCAGTCTCGCTGCAAGCTCAGGTAGAAAGTGCCTCCGATAGCAAGGGTCTAGGAGGTCAAGGTCACAACCTTGGTGTGGCTTGCTCAATCTGTTACCACACTAAAGGCTCTCTTCCAAACAAAGCATTTTTTGGGGTCTAACGAATATGGTTCTAAAATCAAAATTCAACATAGCGGCTACGAAAATTGCTTACTTTTCATAATAGATGTCCCTTTTAACCGACTTTCCAAAAAGGAGTAGGTTCTGTGTTCGACTACATGTATTTTTTTTTATTTAATGGTCTCCAATCATCCGATCATTTTGTAGTGTTTTTATTTGCGTATTGCGGTCATGTGAAGGTACTTGCAATTTCGTTTAGTGTAAATCGCTTATCGGTGTCATCAGAAAGATCGCTAAGACCGGTCCGGGTCCGGGCATTTACTGTTGTATGGCGTCAGGGTCGCAGAGCCGTTCCGCTCGGAAGTACGGTTCGGGATTTGTTGAAATAAATTAAATATTACATCAAAGCTCTGATTGGATTTTAATGTTTAATGTTTATTCCGTCGTCCTTGGCGTAATTAACTGCTGGCTTTTACGGCCTTATTCCAAGAATTTGGCAGAGGCGTAATAAGGTTTTACGCCCACCTTTTGCCAGTTGTACTTAGGTCCCATGTGAAAGGAGCGTGCCTATTGCTGGGCACGAATACTCTAGGCTGGCTGAAAACACCTAATAGGTTTACAAACTATTTAATACCTAGCAATAGAACCATACTTACTTTATATAACACTTGATATAGAATCTGATCTTTGTCATATATTTAGTTCTTAATTATTTCTAATTTTAAATTAAAATATACATGTTCTTCATTGGTTCATTGAAGTCTGTGTACTGATGCTGATGTTACTTTGTAAAATATTTATATATCTCATTTTCTTTCAGGTAAGATCAATATGGGCCGGTGAAGTAACAGCACAGAAAACCGAAATTTTGCTCAGCAGGTATAGTGTATTTAAACAGAATAAAAGAAAAAAAAATAACTTTATTCTATATTGATCAAATATGGAACTATAAAGTGTTTTCTTAAAGCTACATAAGGCCAATCAAATACTTTTTGCAGAAGGAATTCCAAATTTGAACATCGATTTTTCGATTACTTAAAACTGTAGATAATTTCAGATGTTTTAAATCCTAAGATCCTTTGATATACCATTATTACTGCAGCAATGTTAAACAAATGACTTAAGACTAAGTAAAAAATCAATTACACCCGTTATTGCCCGGTTTCTGAATTAAGAATTTGAAGTTAAAATATGTCTGATAAAATATTTGTGTAACCCCAGTTTAGTATGAAAACCTGCCAAACTTTGATATTAATGTTCGGTTAACACGATTTTGAGCAGTGGTGGCCCATTGGTATCGGCCGCGACTTACAAGTTGTAGGTCGTGGGTTCGAGCCCAGGCAGGCGCTTTACTTTGTGTAAATTATTTCATCACCACTGCTCTCAAAACGGTGAAGGAAAACATCGTGAGGAAACCGGCATGTCCTAGAAACAAAAATTCGAAGACATGTGACATCCACCAACCCGCATTGGGCCCGCGTAGTGGATTACGGCCCATTCCCTCTCACAGAGAGGAGGCTGGGAAGCAGTGGGCACATTAATAGGCTGATGATGTGATAATGTGATGAGTAACACGATTTTAACTAAAAATTTTAAATTCAGTAAACCGGCACTGATCAACAGGTAAAAATCTTACTCACGCTCCACCATTTTTACTTTTCTTAGACCAGTGAATCATGAACATGATACAACTGTATCAAGCTCGCCTGTAAGAGATTTGAATCCTACTATCCTACTAATACTAACGGGCTAATAGTTTATAACCTAGATTAACACATAATATATAATGCGTTTATACCGTATACTTTTACACTCGTTATAGTGATACCTTGGAATTTTATAACAATTATGAAACGTGCGAAGCCGCAGGCGGACGCTAGGTTGATAAATGAATCAACGTCTTTTAACGAGCACACAAAGGTAAAATTACAATAATCAAAGACTTAAAAGTAAAACCTTACCCTAAACACACTCATAGTAGCTCCGTACTTTCGTAGCACCGTAGCTACGGCGTAGCGCCAGCCGTCTACGGCGTAGCACGTTATCGGCGTAGTCAATGAAGCGAGGAGATTCTCTGTAGCTAATAGTGTAGAACTATTTCATACAGTGTGTCCATGTAACAACTCTTTATGTTAGTGTTGACGAACGAATGTGGGATCGATTCTAAAGCAGGGCCCTACGCCTGCTTAATAATTTCCTGTAATTACTAATAGCCCTATAATTATAATATACCTTACTCTTAATAATAATCTTCATTTTTCCATACGAAGCCTCACGGGCGCTTCTATCGGGCTCTTCACGGGAACGGTGTAGATTTCTCAGCGTCCGTATCCTGGCTTCGTTTCGGCTACCTCTTGGGAGAAACTGTAGGTTTTGTCTGTGCGATTATGGACGAATTTATCCCAACGAATAACTATCGAAGACAATTATAATGAAGGATGGGAAGTTTATTGTGTGTCAGGTACCCGTCCGGGTGAGATCATCATAAACATTATTATACATTATATTATTTTTTTAAACTAGTTATTTAAAGGTCATACTCTTTCATGGGGTCAAACACTTTGCCTTGCCAAATTCACTTATACAATTAGGCTACGGGTTAGGTACTTGCCCTTAACTGCCCCCTCTCAAAAAATTCAACCTGTGTTTAGCAAATAATGTTTACATATATTCTTGGTCTGTCCTAGGTTCAATTCTACGATCAGCTTTGTTAAGAAGCTTCCGATCGATATTTAATTTGAATGAGTAATCTCTTGTATAGAAAAAACATTTGAAGGACACGTAAAGGCTCCACACGACAACCATTTTTATATCAAACTAGCGGATACCCGGCGTGTGCTACTACGGTAAAAAAAGATAAACAATTCGATTATTTATTATCTATTTTTTTTGGTTTATTTTAGTAGTCTTGAACCATCTTCGCAATATTGCCTTTCTAATGAAACCGTGTTCGCTTACAATGGGCCTCATCAGAAATCTTACAGTCACTCAAAGGGCAATGGGGAGGGCTATGCTCGGAGTTTCCTTGCGTGATCGAATCAGAAATGTACTCGTAGAGATCCGCAAGAGAACCAGGGTTACCGACATAGCCCGAAGAATTGCCAAACTCAAGTGGCAGTGGGCAGGGCAAATTGCTCGCAGAACGGATGGCCGATGGGGCAGAAAGGTTCTGGAGTGGCGACCGCAAACCGGAAGACGTTGCGTTGGAAGGCCTCCTACCAGGTGGACCGATGACCTGGTGAAGGTTGCGGGGATCCGCTGGTTGCGAGACGCACGGGACCGGTCAATGTGGCGACGCTTGGGGGAGGTCTATGTCCAGCAGTGGACGACTTTCGGCTGGTATGATAATGACGATGATGATGAATGAAACCGGTTTGGGGCACATCGGTTGGATGGTTTCGAAGTCTATAACGGACACAGGTAGAAACAATGTATGTATTTTATGTATTAGGATTTTCTATGTATTGCCAAGCTTTTTATATGTTGAGGTCCGCTTCCAATCTTATATGGAGCTGAGTACCAGTATTTTTCAAGCATCAAATGCCTATCTGAAATCAAAAACACAGTAATTGGGTAACATGTTAACCCTTGACAAGACTGGTATCTGATTTTCCGACTTCTGATTACCAGTAACAACTGTCCAAGATAATAACAGCTGGAACCTGTGGCTTCACGTCCATTCCGGGGCAAGCAGGAGTTTCGATACGTTAAGGATGGTCACCCATCCATCAATCGACCTTGATAAGCGTTGATTAAACTTAAAGATTGACCCCTGCGGTTGTTATCACTTAGACGCGAGCTCCTCCTAAAAAGGTTATATGGATGCAATATAATATTACCCGTACAACAAATTTTATGAAATATTTTCATAACTAGACATCGGATTATATTTTATTATGGACTATCAAAATGGAAAAAAGCATGCAAATATGAAAGGCTGAAATGTGCACAGAATATGCAGTATCAAAACGTTTTTGTCAATAGAATTCACGTTTATTGTCATAATATATTTAAGTATGAGTTGTTATTTCTCTAAAAACATACAAACAAATATTTTTCTAGATTATCATTAAGCAAATGCATATAATCCGATATCTAGTCATAACATTATTGTAGACTCTCGCGTCTTACCTATCTGTGGGAGCCTTCACATTTAATTAGAATAAGTAATCACTTGTTTAGAAAGAAGTGTTTGAAGGACCAAATCTCGTCCTCTCTTGAAGTTGGATAAAAATAGCTATTATTTTGACGCTCTCAAGGCTAAGAGGCAATCAGGTGATGACGTATAAGATTGAGTGATTACTTGTTTCTTTGGCGGCATTCTTTTGGGAATAAAGACGCGCCTAATTTCGGGGAATAAATTGGCTTTTTGACGTCGTTTTAGGCTTCGAGACGTGTTTTTAACTAACGCTTTGTGATTATTTTATGAGAGACTTAAAAATATCAATCTTGTTTCTTCGACAACTTTTAGATGAGCTCTATAACAGTATTTCTTCAGAAAGGATATGCAGTACCTACTCATAATTGCAAGGATCGTAGCAGATGGCGTTCTGTAGTTTCTGCCTACCCCCATGGAAAAAAAACTGTAAGTTAATCCTGAAGAATTATGTTAAAGCTTTCCACAAAAAGATATAGAAGAAAAAGATAGTTTTAGACAAAACTACAATAGAGTAAAACTATTTGCCCGATCATTTGTTAAGCTTATTTTAGTATTAGGATCACGAAAGAGAATTTTCAGGTCATGTGTCCTTTTTCAATTCAATTGTGTAGGTCACGTCGTCCACCTATATAATAACTAATGTAATTTGTTGCTAACATTATGGGTATAAACGCAAGGGAAATACTAATGCGATATTCGCGGTTTTCCGCGGGTAGGTGTAAATAACAATAGACGTATTTTCAAATTTATTTTATATTGAAAAATATAAATATTTAATAAAAGTGCTGTTTTATACAAGTAATTTACAGTATAACTTCCACTGTACGGGTACTCACGTTTGCAGCACATTTACGTGACTCCTAGGAAAATTTGCACCACCTGCCAGCACATCATCTGCACTTTCACAGAAACCAATTTCTCTGGGTACTGGAGGATCACTATGTCTCAACTCGACGAGATTGTATCAGCACAAAAATGCCTCGAGGACTGTTTTATCCGGAAGATGGGAGAGTTGGAAGCGCAAATCCAATGCGCAGCGCCAGCCAAGGATACCGTAGCGAGGATTGCTGAGGAGTTTCGCACCTTCAGGGAGATAATCTTCAGCATGCTTGGCCTGCTCCGAAAACAAATTAGCGAGTGTGCTAGACAGGTTGACGGGATGGAGACCAGACATCGGCGGAAGGCGCTGATCTTCCAGGGCATAGCAGAGGTTGACGGTGAAGTTAGCGGTACAGTCGTCCTGGATATCATCAATAAGAAGCTTGCCCCTAAACCATTGGCTGCATCATCCATAAAGTACTGTCATAGACTCGGTGTAGCCAATAAAGATCATCATAGGCCAATCCTGGTGAAGTTTGCAAACTATGATGATAAATCTGCGGTTTGGAAAGCTAAGACAGGCCTAAAGGGTTCCTCTATCTCAGTTAAGGAATTCTTGACAAGGACCCGGCAGAACATCTTTGGGAGGGCGCGACTCCACTTCGGGATGCGATCATGTTGGACTCAGGACGGTGTTATTGTGGTTAAGGCGCCCGACGGGAGTAAACACAAGATAGCATCACTCGACGAACTGAGTCCACTGCTGGCGAAGTATCCGAAGGTCCAGGGAGGCGGTAACCTGCAAAACAATACGCGTTAATGGTACCTTTAACTACTTATTTTCGTTAATAATGTGTACACTATAGATAGGAACCATAGAAATCTTTTTACTTACCATAGAAATCTTGTCACTTTTATATTTTTATTATGCTCTTATCCTATCACTTTTCTTCATAACACTTTGCTGCATAGTTTGGTAATATATAGATATATTTCTGCTTAATAACTTTAACACAATAACAACCAATAGTAATATTTGATAACATCATACAACATACAACTTTATCTATAGTGTTTACCTTCAACCTTTTTTTTAAGACTGCTAAATGTCAAACAGAATATAATATTGTTTGTGTACCGTCAAGTCAAATTGTTATCTGGCGATAATCGGATACGTTTCGTGATTGTTTGACAAGGTGTGTTCTTTATCACTTTCTATTTATCCTTAAACTATATAGCTCTCATTTCATGTAAATGTCCTACAATTTAATTTATATGTCGAAGTGTTACTTAGAACAATTGTTGATGTTAGCTGGCGGGTGGTGCAGAGATGCAAGCGCCTGCTTTTCGTGTATTGTTTTTTTTTTTTTGTGTGACTTGTGTGTAGTATTGGTATATATTTTATTTATATATTTTCTTTTATATGATATTATCAGACAGCGAATCTTTTCACTCTGCCAACGAATCAACTGCATCTTCTTGCGATGTTAGCTTCAGGTCTCTTACGGACACCCTTGGCGATCTATTGCGTCAGAAGTTCAGCCCAAATCCTGACCGGTTGTTTAACGTTTGCCACATTAACGCTCAAAGCATTCCAAGTCACCATAGTGAACTGTACGATACGTTTTCCAACAACAACGTTCACGCCGTCCTGATTTCTGAGACCTGGCTCAAACCTGAACTTCCATCTACCACCTACTCTCTTCCTGGTTTCGTTCTTCTTCGGCATGATTGGATTGGTAAGAGAGGGGGTGGTGTAGCAATTTACCTTCGCGGAGATCTCCCTTTTAAAATTCTCACCACTTCTGCTTGTAATGATTCTGCTGAGTTCCTTTTTCTAGAGGTTTGTGTCAAGGGAGCTAAAGCCGTTTTAGGTGTTGTTTACTGTCCCCCTTCCCTAGATTATTTCACCGAATTCGAATCGGTACTTGAATCTTTGGGTTCGGAGTATGCACATCACATCATCATGGGAGATTTTAACACCAACCTCCTTGCCCACAACTCCCCTCGGTCCCGTAAATTCCTGCATATTGTCGAGTCAGCCAGTCTTCATGTACTGCCTCTCCAACCCACTCATCATAATAAAGTCGGTGAAGATACCTGGCTTGACCTGATCCTCATCTCTAATCCTTCCCTAATTTCCTCGCATGGTCAGCTTGATGCCCCTGGATTTTCCCATCACGACCTTATTTACCTGTCCTATATCCTTAAGCCTCCAAAACCCAAACCCAAATTCCAGTACAGGCGTGCCTTTGCACGTATGGATAGTGAGCTACTACAAAAAGATGCTTCGAATCTTGACTGGACACTTTTGCAGGAAGCTGCTACAGTGGATGACAAAGTTTGTGTGTTCAACAATGCTGTGACCAAGCTATATGACACTCATGCTCCTATCAGGAGAGTAAAGTTGAAGCGTCCACCTGCTCCCTGGATGAATAGGGGTATCCGGATGGCAATGCGACGGAGGGACCGGGCATTTAGATTATTTAAAAGGGATCGATCAGAGGACAATTGGACCTTGTTCAAGACAGCTAGGAATCGGTGTAATCAGATGATACGCAACGCTAAACGACGCCACATTCTAAATAACATATCTTCGTCATCTTCTGCCGATATCTGGAAATTCCTTGGTACCCTAGGTATTGGCAAATCGCGGCATTCAGACCTTCCTAACACAATTTGCTTAGATGATCTTAATCGCTTTTTCTCTACTGTGCCTATCCTTGATAGTCTAACCAAACTTCAAACTATAGACTACCTTGCTGGTCTGACGCGTCCCAATATTTCCCCCTTTGTCTTCACACCAGTCGACCCAGGAGAGATCAAAAAGATAATCCTATCCATTAAATCCAAAGCCGTGGGTTGCGATAACATCAGTCGTTATATGATCGTATCGGCTTTGGATCAACTTCTTCCTGCTATTTCCCACATCATTAACTATTCTCTTTACTGCGGTGTATTCCCTTCTTTGTGGCGTAAAGCTCATGTCCGAGCCTTGCCCAAGATTACCAATCCAACTCTTTCCTGTCACTTTCGGCCAATTTCGGTCCTTCCCTTTCTATCCAAAGTGCTCGAGGCCTGTGTTCATAAACAACTGTCTCACTTCATATACCACAACTCCCTCATCAGCCCATTTCAATCCGGTTTCAGGCCCGGGCACAGTACCGTGTCAGCTCTCCTTAAAGTGACTGATGATATAAGGCGGGGAATGGAGGACACTAAAGTTACTACTTTGGTGTTAATCGACTTCTCAAACGCCTTTAATACCATCAATTACGATGTCCTTTTGTCTATCCTTTCTTATCTTATGGTCTCTCACGAGGTACTGGAATGGTTTTCCTCTTATCTTCGGGGGCGCCAGCAGTCAGTTCATGCTGGAGACTCTTCTTCAGAGTGGTGTGACCTTGCAGCTGGCGTCCCTCAAGGCGGTATTTTATCTCCTCTTTTGTTCTCCATTTTCATTAATCTTATAACTACCGAGCTTCAGTGTGCGTATCATCTTTACGCTGACGATTTACAGCTCTACTGTCAGTCGGGTGTTGACAACTTATCGGATGCGATCGAGGGGCTAAACCGGGATTTAATTACGATTAAAGGCTGGTCCGACCGATTCGGTGTGGCGGTTAATCCTGCAAAGTGTCAGGCTATCATACTTGGGAGTCCCCATAGCTTGAGAAAGCTTGATGGCTTAACTGTCCCACCCATAATCTTTGACAACGTACCAATTCCGTTTGGCTCCGAGGTTAAGGATCTTGGTCTGTTCGTCGACACTTGCCTTGACTGGCGCAAACAGGTAACGAGTGTCAGTCGAAAGGTCACCGGAACGTTACGTTCGCTGTATAGATTAAAAAATCTTCTCCCAGCTCACATTAAGGCCATGCTTGTACAGTCCCTAATCTTTCCCATAATTGACTATGGAGATGTGTGCTACTATGACCTGAATGCAGATCTACTCAATAAACTTGACCGCCTTCTAAATAACTGCATTCGATTTGTCTTCAACCTTCGGAAGTACGATCATGTATCCCCACATCGATCCCTTTTAAAATGGTTACCCATTCGTCAGCGTAGAGCGCTGAGGGCCTTGACTACCCTGTTTTCTTTTATTGATAAACCCACTTCTCCTTCTTATCTGTCTTCTCACGTTCAATTCCTTTGCTCTGCCCACAGCAAGAATCTTCGCTCCACCAATAATCGTCTTCTACAATGTCCCTCTCACCGCTCTGGGTTTATCCACTCGTCCTTCTTTGTCCAGGCAATCTCCCTTTGGAATGCGCTCCCTCAGAACATCAGGATGACAACCAGTCGGCTTTCTTTCAAATTGAAGGCACGTGAGCACATTCGCAGGAAGTTTGCATAATCATCACAAAATTGATTTGTTCGTTTCGGATTCTCTATAACATTGTTTTTATGTATGTATGTATCTAAGTATATATTTATTATTCCTTTTTTTTTATATATATATATATATATATATTAGTATATATTTTTCTCTATTCATCCTATCATTTAGTTACACCTGCCTTATTTGTCTCTGCACCACCCTAAGGTCGACTGGTAGAAAATGCCTAAGGCATTAAGTCCGCCTTTGTACTTATGCATAAAGTTTTAATAAATAAATAAATAAACGCATGATCCAACGTATGTGTGTGTGGTGCGGTGGGCGGTTACCTCACTAAAACCACCCCTCTGTGCAATGCCTTTAGTACACTTACTTGGGAAGACTACTGAGCCTTTTGGCTAAGAGCAAAGTGCTATCAACACCTATTTTTGACCAAAAAGCTATTTTGCATGAATAAATAATTTTGTTTTCGTATTGCAAGCTTTGAAAACCACAAAATAAAGGGGTAAAACAAGACAGAGTACCCCGAGTTAAAAACAAACTTTAAATCTAAAATCCTTTCCACACCCTCAGAGTGAAAGACGTCCGATTCTATATCTTTAACTCTCGGATCTTTTATAAAAGATTGATTCAATTCGATCGGCTTTCCTTTGACGGCTCATGTCGGGTGGCACGTGCAGATCGTATTTCTCGCCATCCCCTGAGCTTCATTGAATTGTTGTTTATTTCATTCTGGTCGCGTCTGCTCGCAGGCGCGAAAGTATCATGCTGTTTTTTATGTGAGATGTAGTATCTGTTTATAGTTGCGATTGGTATCAAAAATTTAGTTTGAATTTAGTTTAAGTTCAAACTTAATAATCTTCTTTCTTTAGTTTTTGTTCGCAATATTTGTAATTATGTGAGTACCATGTTCCTATCTATCAATTAATAAATTTACATGATATTACTTGTAATACTTTGTACCAGGTGTATTGTCTTTAAGTAAAATCAATAAATGAATGTAGGTACCAAATATTGTAAAATACCTTTTTTTAAGAGTTCCTAAGTGTGGCATTTTTTGTCTATTCTTCTCCATATCAAAGTACCTTAGCAAACAGCTTCGATCATTGATCGAAGGCGAATGTTCTATTTTTAAACTATTTATTTTTGATATTCAAAAGAGCCGTTTAATAGCCTTATTGAAATAAATGATTAGAAAATATGTGTTTTGAGGCTGAAAATACACACCTAAGACGAGGCCAAATAGCGAAAATAAACCGTGTGGATGGGCAATTTTCTAGCTGAGTACGTATACATTTTTCAGAATCTGTGAATCATAACTTTATTAAATTCTCAAGTCAGGAACTCAGCATGATATTCATACTGTATATCTCCACAAGTTCTATATAAAAATAAACAGCTCTCTCCTTTCTGTGAGTCTACAGTGAACCAGGTGCGCGAACTAACGAGCTCTCGTGATAGTCTCTACGTAGAGCCATACGCTCTTACAAATAAACGCGGAATAAAGTTATACCAGGTATAACAAAGGAATAACCATACATTTTCATAGGTTTATACATGGTATAACTTTATTCCGCGTTTATTTGTAAGAGGGTTAGAGCCATAGAGTCGTAGATCGGCACTCGACGTGTTTGTGTGGCCACCACTTCATGCCCAAGCGCCGGTTTCCGTAACTAACTAAACGTCTGACGGTATTATACAAAGTTTTATTTAGTTTTACCCGTCCCGGTGTCTGTGTGTATGTAATCAAAGCTTGCAAGTTTTTGAGCCATTGCCCGGTGTTTAATTAAGCTGAAATTTAGCACAGTTTTTGTTTCTCGGGACGATGCAATATTTATTTTGAAAGAAAGTTTAATAAGTAAAACCCGAATACAATAAAATCGCGCTCTGAAAAGTAAGAAAATATTCATAGACCCAAACACAGAGTTAGTTGCTAACACGAGGTTAATCTAACCTCGTGTTAGCAACTTACTCTGAGTTAAGTTTTTCGTGCAAGTAGACCTTAGAGGATAGTCGTGGTCGTATGCCACTTGCGAGTTGTTTACACACATCACGTCATCAGCCTATTAATGCTCCCACTGCTGGGACACAGGCCTACTCTCTGTGAGAGGGAATGGGCCGTAATCCACCACGCGGGCCCAGTGCGGGTTGGTGGATGTCACATATCTTCGAATTTTTGGTTCTAGGATATGCCGGTTTCCCTTACGTTGTTTTCTTTCACCGTTTTGAGAGTAGTGGTGATGAATTAATTTACACAAAGTAAAGCGCTGTTTACACAAATATACATAAACAAGCGCCATTAAATGTTTGATTAAAATATAGCTTATTCTATCCATCATACTCCTTTCCAAAAAAGGCAAACACATTTTTATATATAAAGTAATGGACTGAATTTAAAAGGAAACACTATTTGTGACATAACAATGTGGCATGGTAACGCGCCCGACAGACAAACAAATAAACAATTTATTATAACATCGCATTAAAAATAGTTACCCCACTAAATCTCAAAACAATTACTACTCTATCTCCATTTGTTAAAGTCTAATACAGAATGACACGCCATCCAGATTGTATGAAGCAATTTTTTGTATAGGCTTTAACTGGCCGTATTCTTTGTCATTATGATGAAAAAAAATATTTTATGTTTTCCATCCTGTTCCGTTCCAGCTGAAAATTGAGCTCAATTTCTAAAATGATAAAGCCCATTTTTGCATGAGTGGAGTGCTAAAATTAATTTTTCAACAAATTGACTTAGACGGGGATGGGTCATTTGAAAAATCGCTCTGGCCTTGCAGTGTAAAATTATCTGTAGATAGGTATGTCCATAATATTGTCCTTCAGTTTTTGGTCCGGTCACTGAAGAGTGGCCTCAGTTAGATGTGACGCAAGTTTTCCTGACGGGGTCGCTTCACGAAATGTTAATGGCGAATGTGGATATTATTAATTAATTGACATTGACCGCGCGGACGCAAAAAAACGTTTGTGTTGTCTTTTAATTTTCTAGGGCTATGTTCTATGTTAGGGGGGTTTGGTTTCCGCACTTAGTCCCTCAAATGGACCTTTGTACGTGGGCCATGGCGGCCGTTGGGTGGGTCATTCCAACCAGCCCACCTCCCTCCAGAAGTCGATTAGAGCTCCTGGTTTCTTCATAACATCCGTGTAAGATCTGGGTGACCCGAGGGTTTGTGCTCTTATCTGGGTAACACCTGTGCATTCAAAAAGAACGTGCGCAACGGTTTCCTCAGCCTCCATACATGCCCTGCACAGAGGACTGTCCGTTATGCCTATTGTGTGGAAGTGTTTGTTAAGTGAGCAGTGTCCCGTGATGGTCCCCGTCACCACGCGGAGGCCATTCCTGTCCAGGCGTAAAAGACGCCTGGTAAGCCTACTGTCCAAGGATGGCAGAGCTTCTTTGGATTGCCTACAGCCCGGTGTCGAGGCCCACCAGTTCTCCGCCTGTGTCTGGGTGAATTCCTGTAGCCACCTGCGTATTTGGTTGAAGGGGATGGGTACAACAGGTTCGGGTCCATAGACCGTCGAGCTGGATCCGCGCCTCGCAAGCTCGTCAGCCGCGTCGTTGCCCAGCGATCCACTGTGTCCCTTTATCCATTGTAGTGTCACCGTGTTACGGCTAGATACGGTTATTTGTTCTAGCGCGTTGTGACATTCTAGTATTAGTTTTGATGTAATGTATTCTTTCCGTAAGGATTGGAGGACAGATGCGCTGTCGGAGAGAATCCGTATGTGGGTGTCCGTAACCCTCCTGGCTTCTAGGGCATGGACCGCTTGTATGATGCCAACACACTCCGCCTGGTAGACGGTGTTGAACCTTCCTAGCGGTCTGGATATATTTATATTGAAATCGTATGAGAAGACTCCGACTCCGGTACCTGAGTCAGTTTTCGATCCGTCGGTGTATATTCTCATCTCTTTCGGGCCAGAGTAGTCACATCTTTCCTCTGTAAGTGTTATGTTGTAGTGTCTGTGAAAGTGGTGTGATTTCGGGGCTTTGTCACATGGTGATGCTAACATCGGTTTACGCTTGATCGCATCATCTCTTATGCGTGTGTGCTTAATTCTGGAGTCTTTATTTAGGGAACCTGATAGGTGGAGTCTAAAGGTGGCTAGGGCTGCCTCCTCCCTCACAATTAGGTGTAGAGGTGGGAGTCCCAGCATTGCCTGTAGGGCGGCAGTTGGTGTGGTTCTCATACTACTAGTGATTGCAACACAGGCGAACCGCTGTAGTTTTTCGAGATCTCTTTGGGCTGTGCTGAGGTCTGTCCTGGGCCACCAGACCAGCGAGCCATATGTAATGATTGGTCGGATAACTGTGGTGTATAGCCAGTAGGTGACCATGGGGCTAATCCCCCAATTCCTGCCTAGCAGTCGTTTGCACTGCCACAGGGATATGCTGGCTTTTGTGGTGATATGGTTCATGTGTTTTGCCCAATTCAACTGTTTGTCCAAATAAATGCCCAGGTACTTGGTTTCAGTCGAAAGGCTAAGGGTTGTTCCGAAGAAACGCGGTAATTGCAGTGTCATCGGTTTTCTCTTTTTAGTGAAGAGAATTAGTTCAGTTTTTGTGGGGTTCACTGAGAGTTGGTGCTCGTTGCACCATTCCTCTACTATTTTCAGGGCTTGACGCATGAGATTGCATAGGGTGTTTTCGTGGGTCCCGTTTATTATTATTGTTATGTCATCCGCGTAGCCAACGGTGAAATAACCTTTGTCGTTGAGTGTTTTGATGAGGCTGTCAGCTACCAGGTTCCACAGAAGTGGCGAAAGGACGCCCCCCTGTGGACAGCCCTTCGCGACGATGGCCCTTGTAGTGTCGTTAACCGTGACTTGGACCGCTCTCAGTTTGAGCATATTGGTGATCCAACCCCCTAGGGTCGGGTCTATGCCGTGTCTGTCGAGGGCCGTGTTTATACTGTTGAACATGGTCTTATCGAAGGCGCCCTCAATGTCAATGAAGGCAGCCAATGCTGAGCATTTGTGGTCCACTGCGCATTCAATTTTAGAAACCACGTTGTGCAACGCGGATTCTGTTGATTTGCCTGTGGAGTACGCGTGTTGTTGTTTGTGCAGTGGTTGCTCTCGGAGAGGCCCATCACGGATGTGCCTATCGCAGAGTCTTTCGAGGGTTTTCAGCAAGAAGGATGTGAGGCTTATAGGTCTATATGCCTTGGGTTGTGTGTAATCAGTTTTGCCAGGTTTGGGTATGAAGATAACTTTCACCTCGCGCCATCCGAGAGGTATGTATCTTAGTGCTATGCAGGCCCGATAGATCTCCAACAGCCATGGCGTGAGATAATCTACCCCCCACTGTAGCAGGGCTGGGAAGATGCCGTCCAGCCCCGCTGACTTGTATGGCTGAAAGGTGTTGATAGCCCATTTTATCCGGTCTACTGTTACTATATTGTGGGCTCTTGACCAGTCTTGTTCCGTTGGGGTCCATTCGGGTTCAGCCTCCCATGTCCTGTTCTCCAGGACTTGACAGTCCGGGAAGTGAGTTTCGAGAAGGACCTTGCTGGTTTCATAGTCGGTTTGTGTGTATGAGTTGTCGGGTTTTTTCAGCGCGCCGAGGGATCGGTCCTGATCAGTTGATAGGATTTTCCGTACCCTTGCGGCCTCATTATTTGTTTCAATGGATTCACAGAATTTCCGCCATGCCATCCTCCTGGCGGTTCTAGTCTGTTTTTTGTATGCATATTGGGTCACTTTGTATATCTCCCAGTCTTCCGGGAGTCTCGTGTTTTTTGCTCTGTTAAATTGCTTACGCAGCGTCTCTCTGAGTTTACCAAGTTCAGCGTTCCACCAGGGGTTCCTCTCGTTCCTGCTTTGTGGCGCTCTTGATTTACAGCATGCGTGGTAAGCTTCTGTTAGGTATTTGGATAATTGCGTTACGGTGTGTTCTAATTGTGCTTGGTCCCTTACGGTAGCCAGTGCTAGATGTCCAGCTAATAGTGATGCTAGAAGGCTTTTGAACCCGGGAACGTTGGTACGTCTCGGGTTTCGCCTTGGTTCGGGTTTTTTGGTGTTTGTGGTTAGTGTAAAGCGGATCCTTCTATGGTCTGAGCAAGAAGGCTCGTCCGATACGTGCCAATTAGTGATGAGGTTTGTTGCGTTTTCAGTGGCAAGTGTTAGATCTATGATTGTTTGTCCCCGGGCCGTGACCCAAGTGGGTTCTGTGCCACGGTTAACAATGTTAAGATTAGTAGAGAATAAAAAGGTGGATAGTACCTCTCCTCTGGGGTTCGGTGTGACACTGCCCCAGAGCGGGTGGTGGGCGTTTGAATCGGTACAGATGATCAGGTCCAGACCGGCGCGCTCACAGTGCTGCACCAGGTCAGCCAGCTCCTTTGGCGGGCAATCTGTGTCCTCACCTGGCATGTATGCCGAGGCCAGCACAACATTCGGAACGCTGTCTTCGGTATGGAGCCTGACAGCTGTCAGGTCTCTGGAACAGAATTGTGTTAGTGACGTAAAGGGAATATCTTTGGGTATGTAGATGCAGGTTCTTGGCTTTTCTGAGCCATGTGTGTTGAGAATTACCTTACCTCCGATGTTACCGAGGCCGCATATTCTATTGTTCCTGATCCACGGCTCTTGGATCAGTGCGATGGTTCTGGGCTTTACCTCCAGTGCTCTGCGTAAGCTAGCCGTGGCAGTTTGGCTATGCTGGAGGTTGGTTTGGATGATGTTGAGGGGTGGGGATGGAGGTGTGGTGGGGTTAGTCAGTGGTGGATCCATCAGATAGTCCCTCCATCTCCACCTCTCTGTAGTTGTCGTCGTGTCGGTCGCCCGGCGACGAGGCAAGGAGCTGCTCGCTCCAGCCAGGTGACTCGGGCGGTATGGAGTCAGCGTTATCGGCCATTACCGTACGAGCCATCACCTCCTCGAGGTGGGTAATGTCCGCGTAGCTTGTCGGGGTCGTCGTCGGTTCCGTCGTTTGTTCTGATGGGTTTCCATCCGTGCTGTCAGTCTGGGTGTCAGAGGGTCGGGTCGTGGGCCAGAAACGCACGTATATCGACCCCAAGAGGTACGATATCCGTCGCTCCCGCCCCCTTTTCTAGGGCTAACACCAACCATGTGATGCAGAGTAATAACAAAAACATTTTGATTTTGGTCTAAACAGAGGCCGATCGAGGACGCTGTTTTTTTGCACTTTTAATATTTATTTTTTTGAAGTTAAATATCTAGAGCGTATATTGCTGTAATAACGCGATTTCCGGGCTAGTTTGATTTTTATTTTCTTGTATGTATGACTACCCCTCCCGCTACCCGCGAGGCGCCCCGCTTTCGCCTTGTTTGTTCGCCGAACGTCAAAGTGACGTCATGACGTCATCGGCAAACTTTCTGCGCCCGGCTTATACATAAATGGAACATAAATAAATGAAAAAGAGGAGTATAAATAAATTAATTAATATATTTTTTTCTCTTTAGCAAGCTCTTCACAATTTGCCTGTGTCGAGCCTACTTTTCCTTTTTAGGGACACCTATTGTGAAAAGTTGGTTGCGTCTTGGTACCGCAATAGGAAACGGGGAAATTTACTTATGTACTGTCCTTGAAACTTTTCAGAAATTATAAAGTCATAGTAGATAGCTACAGTTGGCAACAATACTAACTGATAGGTTCTTTAGGAATTTTGATTAATTAATTATCGAAATTATTTTATAAATATTTTAAAGAGATGAAATTGTTAGTTTGTATCTGGGGAGTTTAGGTAGAGGTGCAACAACATTAGTTTTCAAAAATCCTTCCAGCTTTCTTTTAAATTTGTTATGTGCCTATGGTTCTTGCTAAATTAATTAATTTACTTTCTTTCCTAAACCCTTAAACTTATAAAAAATCTTTTACTGATGGAAAACTACGTCATCGCTGAGTTACATAGGATATCGAGAAAATGCACGGTTCATGTAAAAAAGCTATAGTACATATTATTATTTTATAAAACAAGAAAAAAATATTTTTTGCATAGCATAGCAAACACAAATAAAATAACCTGTTTATGGTTATTAATTTATCTCACAGTATTGTATCTCGCAGAGTATTTTCTAGTATCAATAAATAGTTATGAGAGGTAAAGTAGCTATAAGTCTTTCAATATCCGATACTCAGGGGTCGCTTCCATCACTTTAGATCCCAGCTCGCTACAGAATACCTCAATTTATATCTAGTATAATATTTACGAGCCAAATTTGCTTACACTTTATTTTTGGAAGTCGGTGTCTTTGGTAGGTACCAAATTTTTAAGTTATGGACACCGATTTCCAAAAATAAAGTTATTTTTCACTTTTTAGTTTTCTTATTTGGAAGTCGGTAGTATTTTTTTGTAAAAAAGTTTTTATTCCAAAAGATTCATTTCCTAATGTTTGCTCATTAAAGCCCACTCGACATAACGACCCATCATGCATTATAATTGGAAGTGCACCGTGAAGTTTTTATTCCAAAAGATTCATTTCCTTAATTGGTAAGTCGGTTAAAAATAGTACTGGTGTATTTATTTATTTGATTTTCCTCGCAATGGAAAGCCAGCTATGTCCAGGGTACATGTATCGTCAATGAAATCATTAATGCCTTATGGTTAGCTTCACATTTAAACAAGTTGGATTGAATCTAGATAAACAAAACACGGTAGAGAAGAAAACTCCTCGGAGTGATTTTATAATATATATAAAAATAATAATACCATAAAAATATAATAATACCAAGCAAATTTTTTTAATATTTTGCACAGAATTTCTGGTTCAGAAAGTTATTATGTGCTTCACGAGCGGAAACAGGATGTGGACAAAGTGCCATTAGCTGAGGAGTCGGCGAACATCAATCAAAGTGCTCGCCTGTTCAAACGACACCGACTTCCACAACACAGACCTAAAACTTCGCGCGGTCTTCATTACCCTATCTCCCCGTACCACCGTAAGTTTTACATAACATATCATCACGCCTGTATATAAAAGGGTGAAGTAGAAGGTATCCCATAACTATAGGTACATTACTATAGGAGTCAACTTACATTTCGTAAGTTACGATTAAGTCCCATGTAAAAGCGGGAGAGATGCACATTATGGATTGCTACTGCGGAACTGTAGACGGAAAGTCAAAAAACCACTTTACCCGACTCAGACATCAAAACCCAGGACCTCACGTTCAACATTAGTATGCGATAACTAGACCAACGGGCAATTAATGACAATGTTTAATGGAAAAATAAAATTGAGCCAATTCTATCGACTTTACTAAGTAGGTACCTATAGTTCTGTCAAACAGATCTTAAGAGAACCAGAATCAATTACATGCTGACGTAGAAACCAACTATCATTTGCAAAAATAAATTATTCATGTTAGACACAGAATATTATGATTTTGTTTAGTTGCTTATCAAAATATAAGCGTGGATTTTTTTCTTATTTACATCTTTGCAGTCGTGCAATATTGTAAGATGCCTGTACTAGGTAATCCTGTATCACAGGCTGTAGGAGCTCTAAAAATATGCTTATCGTAGGACAAGAGAATTTAAACAATATTTAACATAAGAAGTCTAAAAATAGTGGCAAGATTGTATAATTTTGAAAATTAATTTTAATTTACTTAAAACTATAAACATAGAACTAAACTACTAGGTCATAATTACTTAATGTCTAATTTACCTATATTGCAAAAAAATACACTTTGATTACACATATAAAGATTCGGAAATAATTGGTAATAGGTCAGTTAATTAGTCCAAGAGCGAGCGAAGCAAGCTCGTGAGCTTAGAGCACCCCGACTCACTAGACTTAACTTTAGACCCTGCAGACAGAAATAGGAGGAGACGACTTTGTGGCGTAAATAGTAATCGTACTTACCTATTCTATATTAAAACCAATGTCAACAGTAAAATAGTTAAGAAATCACGTCTTCACCCGGCCCAGTAAGTGATGGGCATTATTCAGAAAGCCCGGTCAATTTAATTATTTCAATAGTTTTTATCATATTGCCTACTCATATTGCGCCTTTTTTCTAATTGGCCGGGCATTATAAATAATGCTGTATTAACAATTTGGTCCATAACATATAACAACAAAACTTATAACAACCTTTTAAAAGAAACATCATCCAATATCAAATAAACGTAACTTTTGATACAAAAAAAGCGCCATTGTTTAACAATATTCCACAGACCTAAATAAGTGCCGTCTGAGAAGTTAGTACAGTCAAACAAAGAGATAAATCACTAGCAGTAACTTGTTTCCATTTTTTCATAAACATTTTATACACACATAACATCATGCCTGTTATATTTAGGAGGAAATGAGAGCAGAGAGCTCCGACTGAATTTACTTAGTAAAAAGTAATAATTTGAGGTTTGGCTCTAGCTCAAATTTCCCCAGTCTCCCCTACCTTTGGCAAGACTGGTAACATGTAGTTTTCCTGCCACGCTTTTTTAAGTTGCGGAAAGAGGCAAGGTTTATTATATCTAACTATTTCGTTGAGTGTATATTTACAGATCTTGACTTGGTGAAACTAAACACTCGAGCGAAACGGAACACGCTGCAAACATGCGGATTCACTAAAGTGCGGGTAGTCGGGAAGCTGTGATGTACTGTAGAGGAAGGAAAGCGATCTTTTTGAGGAAGCAAATATTTGGGAATCATATCGGATCATCAAATATATTGGCAATTTGTTACTGTTAGTTTGCGGAGTTATACTAAACTAATATACCTTTTAGCTCTTAATGTGCGATTAGTTTCATGTAAAATTCTGGTATTAAGTAACGTAGTTAAGAAAAGGTCAGACAGTGTATCTTGGTGAAGCGCACAGTTGGAGTATAAACTCAGCTACTCCTTGCTGAGTTTATACTCCAACTGTGCGCTATTTTATTTACTTTGTAAGGCACATTATCTTACCATTGGTCTGTGCTATAGTTGGGTAAAAAGAACCTCAAAATTTTTTGGATCCGGGCCTCTGTATGATTAGCTACGCCACTGGTACGTTACGAGGAACATGCAAAGTCGAAGCTTCAAGGATGGCGGGTTGAAACTTTAAGACATGCATGGCATATTAATTCTAGAAATGCCATATTATTTGTAAAGTTATAAGTTTCTGTGTTACTGAATCATATGGAAAAGTACAGATGAGGTAATGGTTTACCTACTGTTTGTGTGTATTTAGCTTATGCCAGAGGTTTTTACCGTGTAATATCGAAAATGATCTCAGTGGAACTTACAGCCGGGATAAAAAGATATTTTTGTTTCTCTTTGGGTGAAGGCCTCCTTCAATTTCTTTCATGTGTATCTATGTTTACCAATAGCCTACCAATCTTTCCCTACTATTTCTACTATGTCATAAGCCCACCTTCTTTTTGGCCTGCCAACCTGTCTTTTTCGTGCTGGTCCCTTCAATCGCTTAGTTCTGAATGTCCACCTGTCGTTCGTTTAGCGTGTTATGATCGGCCTACATATAATTCTTTATACCACAAATGTTAAATGCCTAAATGTTTTAGCAGAACCAACACGTTAAAGCGTTGTAGAATAATATGGTTTTTAGTATATCACTGAAGTTGTAAAAAAATATGTTCAAGATGAATAAGTAGATACTTATGTAGTCAAGAATATTCGAATCATATGTCACATATTCGTTCACAAATCCTTTTCGATTTCGATTCGAATGGAATTGATTTTATATTGGATTTGTTACAGCCTTACATAACTATTTGGGCAAAAGTCAAATCGCACATAATTTGTCGATTTCAGATTGAGTTGAGGCCTAATATTTTGCTGAAGTAGATGTAGGTAGACATTTTTTATCTAGAGGCTCTAGAAAAAGTTACTGTCAATATTCATGGGAATGACTATTTGACATTTCGATAGTGCATGTTACTCCCACACGGTTTGTTCTTTTTGACCGACGAAACAAACGGAGCAGGATCTCAAGTCGATCCGCATATTATTTTTTATTTTTTATACACGACTACGCATAACTTTTTCTTGACAATTATTTTTATTGTCGCTGATAGAATATTGTCTGCAGCTTCAGGTGGTAATAATATGTTGCATCTCATGATATCACTTAATATAATTAAGACTGGTTGAAGATAAAAAGGAGTACTTAACAAAAAATAAAACCTTTTGAAAAAGCCAACTAGTCCTGGAATAGGAGACGCCACGAGTGCCCTATTAGATCTTTGTAGAACAAAACTAATTTGAACATATCCAAACTAAATTATACTCGTCTGTAAAACCCGAAACTAAGTTTGAATCTTCGTCTATTTTCAAAACTAACTATGAAACAGTTTGATATAAGAGAGTTTATTTTTTATTCAAACCGGAAAATGTGAAAGCTTTAATTTGGGCTGCGCCGCTGGCAGAGGTAGAAAATCTTAAAACTGTCGTTAAAATTATCCTAAAAAATAATTTGAATATTGTAGGTAGTTTTAAACATAAGCAAGTTGGCAGTTAATAACTCACTGATACTGTTAATTCATTATGTTAATTGAGGCACGTTGGCAACCCTACACGACACCTTCAGTAGGCTAGGGTTTTCAATTAGTTGCCAAGTTTATCAAGCGTTTCTTTTATGTTCATCATCATGTTAAATTCAGCCAGCGTCATAGGCCCACTCAAAGTGTCGCTTTTTGTTATATTAATTTAAATTGCTCATCTTTTAATAGAAATTACATAACTTATATTCGGTTCTTACATATAAATATGGCGTTTTTTGAAAAGGTTCACTTTGAAATGTGATAACTATCTATGGTTTGATTTGGTTATTTAAGTTCCAATAAACTTTATGTTAAGGGAATGTTATTTGAAATATATCTTTCTGAATAAACGTTAGAAATATAACGAATTTAACGAATTTTATTTGTAAAACTAAAATAATATCAGGTACGCATAGATAAACACAATTAATGACTTGAAAGACGCTTAGGAAAATGATTAAAAGAAAACTTTATCGCAATAGTTTTATACAATTGTAGCAGATTTTATGTTTAAAAATAATATTTCAGCCACAGAATCTGCCTCAGATCCTTTACGAGACATGTTCAACGTGCATGAATTTCAAAAAGGGAACTGGAGAATTTTCTATCTCGATATTGTGTGGCATCCCTATTAAAACCGCATCCGCATTTTGCTGCAGCGGGCCTCGGCAAATGCACTCAGATATCTAAGCCGTCGTAAGTGGCTTTCTCCGATATCCTACAGCGCTGCAAAGCGCTTTATGTTGGATTTAATATAAACCACGTTGTTCTTACACGCTGGCGTTCGGGTCTTGGGTAGCAAGAATTGTAAAGATAAGAGTATTAACGGTGAACAGTTTGTAAGAAGTTTGATTTCGAAATCTTTGATGTTCTATTTTGATATATTTTTGATGTTATGTTCCTTTTATGTTGAACTTATCTAGTGAAGGCTTTGATGTAAGTTTCTTGAAGCCGCTGACTATGAAGTTGATATAGTGATTTTATAACCATTAAGATTAAAATAAGAAAAAGTTAATTAAAAAAATCAAAAAACCTGACTAATTAAGAAGCGAACTAAAAAGACGTTAACAGGAAGAAAATTATGCAGTGCCGTCGGAGGATACATATTCGCGAGCTGGCTGACCACAACCAGATTCTTCCTGTTTATTTCTTTTTAGTTCGCTTCTTAAGCAGTCGGGTCTTTTGATATTTTGGATTAACCTTTTTATTTATAACTTTTTAGTTAACATTTTTATTCGAATTAGGTACATTCAAACATATAAGTATTATATATTTTTGAAATCACCTTTTAAAACCCCTTCAATGGCAAGAAAAAAAATTTGGGCCTCTACAATATAGCGCCCAAAATTTTAATGTAGCCAATGACACTCGCAAGGTAAAGACGAATCGATTGACGTAATAATCATTAAAATCGGCCAACGCGTTTGGTCTCTAGAACGCCACATAGGAACAAAAATACATAAATAGACTGATAAACACATAATCTTCCTTCGACAGTCAGGTAAAAATACATACACACGAACATAAACTCATGCCTTTTTCTATCGGGGTAGGCAGAAACTACAGAAAGCTATCTACTACGACGTACACGCAAGGCGGTTGGTTATGAGTACTGTGCACCTAGCCTTTCTGAAAATCATCTGCAATGAGATCCTTGATGAAAAAGAAAATATAAAGCGATAAATAGTTAGGTCAAGCGTTCTAGCGGTCGAGCATCGAGACACATCTGTGAGAGAGGCTCGTGAGTCGTGAGCCGATCTTAATTAGGGATGTTGAAAGTTGGGAACGTGCTGATTGGAGACGTGGTCAGAACTTTTCCAAAGTTCTATACATTATAACAATGCTACGTGTACTTTTAATCTATATAAGAATAGTACAATGTAAACTTTGCGAAACTTTCATCTGTGACAATGAACTGACAGACCATCGACCCTTCAACAATTCAATACAATAGCACCAGAGATCAAAATTGTAGAAAGAAGTTCACTGCACCTCCTAGGTTCCCCAATTTTGGAAGATAGTTTTTCTCCATTCATTGACGCCAAAATAACACATTTCAACGATATTTCGGACAGACTCTCTAAAATTAATGTACATTCGGCTATCACCCTCATTCGTTATTGTTGTTTTGGTCCAAATTTCATGTACTTTCTTCGCGCTTCGCCATTATGGAAGCATTCACAAATTCTCTTGGACAAAATTGACCAGATTATTCGTTGCACGCTATCATCTATCCTAAATGTGGCCCTGGATGACCGAGCGTGGCTGCAAGCCACTCTACCCATTCGCTTCGGTGGGCTGGGCATCCGCAAAATTTCTAGTTTAAGCCTACCGGCGTTCCTGTCTTCGGTCCACAGCACTGAAAAGTTAACCAAAAAAATCTTGTTGCCATCACTGGTTAACTGTGAAGTGCCGTACTCGACCGATGCAGTGAATGCGTGGAAAGTGGCTTGTCCGAATACAGCGTTGCCCGAGACCCCTTTTTCCCAGAGACAGTGGGATGAGCCGCTCTGCAGGTTGGTACGGAATAAACTTATAGATACGTCCACCAATACTGCTGAGCTTGCCCGACTGCTGGCTGTGGGAGAATGGGAGTCGGGCCTCTGGCTACAGGCACTACCGTCACCCAACATAGGTACTATGTTGAGTGACAACACCTTCCGGATCGCTACATGTCTGCGTTTGGGGGCTCCCAGCGGAGCTCCACATCGTTGTCAATGTGGTGAAGCAGTCGACCGCCTCGGACACCATGGCCTATCCTGCAGTAGGAGCGCTGGTCGGTTAGCACGGCACGCCAGCATTAATGATATCATACGTCGGGCTCTTGTCACCGCCGGGGTGCCAGCTGTTTTAGAACCCAATGGCTTGGCGCGCGACGATGGTAAGAGACCAGACGGGATGACCATAATGCCTTGGAAGGTGGGTAGGCCTTTGGTGTGGGATGCAACATGTGTCGACACCCTTGCACCATCCCATCTTCTTAGCACGGCGGGCTGTGCTGGGGCAGCTGCTGCTGGTGCAGAAAACCTCAAACGGCGCAAATAGAATAACCTTATTGGAAGTTATATATTTGAGCCGTTTGGGGTTGAAACATTAGGTTCATGAGGTCCGAGTGCTTTTCGAGTATTTCGAGATGTAAGCAAACGGCTAGTCGACTCTTCACGTGTCCAGAAGGCTGGGCTTTTCCTTGGCCAGAGAATCAGCATTACCATCCAACGTGGCAATGCTGCCAGCGTTCTAGGCACTTTTCACGTTGACAGCGATGTGGACGAATTTTTTGACGCCCTATGACCCCTGCCCTTTTATACGCGTTCGTAGTTTTATTTTATTTTTATTTAACTGTATATATAGGTAGTTATTGTTATTTAAGTATTTAATAGTATGTAAATTTTAATTGAAATAAATAAACTACTTGTATTTGGTACAATGTATATATATTTTTTTATTGTAGCTGTACACCGCAGACAATCCCCTTTTCATTTTAAGTTCTTTAAGTCCACTCAAAGGTTGTCTGGTAGATATCGCTGTCAGCGATAAGACCGCCATTGTAACAATAGATATATTTATTTTGTAAAAGATAAGTGTAACAATTTTTCTGTACAATGAAGTATATTACATTTTATTATATAGTGAGAATTTACTTTACTTGTGAAATTAAATTAAACTGCTTCATTTGATTTTAGCAATACCAATTTAGAATCCTTACAATGAAAATGGATCATTTTGGTATAACTATGAACATTAATAATTAAAATGATGTAGTTTTCTCAGAAAGTACTTTAACGAACTTAATGTTTTGGGATTTCGGGTAGGGGTCGACCTCTTTGCCGTGTAACCGTTGCCCTGCCCCTAGGCAAGCAAGATTATTAATTGATCTGTGTACGTACGTTCTTAGGTTTATATATATTTAGTAAAATGTAAATGTGCCTCGAACGAACTATTCAGGTGTTGTATGGAATTTGCGTGTGGTGCGGTGTCTTGCAATGAACAAACGGTCCATACAAATTATATGGAGCTCTGAATCGTAACCACATTTTGTGGTGTCGTCTATCGCGTCGTGAACAAACGGCCTACTCTCTGTTTGCAGCACGTTTTTTTGGCGATATCTTTGAATAGTTGTTTTATCCGAATGTCGAAAGAACCTTCACTATATTTTATATTAGGCAGTTACAAGCAAATTTCCACTTAAATATCATGAGAACTATTAAAGACAATTTGTCAATTGAATCGTTTAGCTTTACCTCTCCAATTCAACGGCCTATCCTTAGTTTTAGTACCTACTTATTTTTTCTTCGTTTTCAAGAAAAAGGAAATAGGTACTTAATATCCATTTAAGATCCTGGTTTTTCCGTAATGAAGAGTTTAACGAATATATTGTAAAAAGGATAGCTGATATGATCAAGGATAGCTGGTGTGATCCATGATAGAGGCGCCCGAATGGGACCCGGGTTTGTGGACAGGCGTTATTGACGTCCAAGTGGGACTTGGAGTTGAGGGCGAGAAATATTGGCGCCCAAGTGGGACTCGGAGTTGACAGCAGGTGTTATTGGCGTCCACATGGGACCCTGAGTTAAGGGTGGAAAATATTGTCTCCCAAGTGATACTCGGCGTTGAGGGCGGGAGCTATTGGCGCCCAAGTGGGACTCGGGGTTGAGAACGGGATTTATTAGCGCCCAGATGAGTCTCGGAGTTGTGGGCGGGCGTTATTGGCGCCCAAGTGCGACTTATATGCGTTAAATGGTGGACGTCCCACCCACAAGCACAAAAAGATTTTCGAACACTTTTATTATGCGTACAGCTAAGGAGTGGAATTCCTTGCCGGAGTCTGTGTTCCCGATAGCTACAATCTGGGGATCTTTTAGTCAAGAGTGAATAGGTTATTTCTAGTCAAGCGTGTTTCACCGCGAGCCTATAGAATATATAAAAAAACCTCTCTCACCAAATTATTTTGGTTAAATGAATGAAAGAGCTTAGCATTGTAAAAGCCAAACATTAACTCCACATACACACTTACACTTATTCTTATTCTTATTCTTCCCTTATTTCAAAAATCTGACTTCAATCGTTTAGCAGAAATTGCAATTTCAAAAGTGTGATGCTAAGTTTTGAAGGCCAGTGTAGTTAATAACACAGTGGATTATCATCCTCATAATTTGTGTGTCACGCTACATAACAATCAAACGATTTATTTAAATTACAGATTAACGTATATATAAAGCGCTTTAAGCTGAATGGAAGTTTGTGGCCATGTCACAGCATGTTCAAGCATCATGTTGAGCTGTCTAGCTTCCTAAGCTTTATAATAACAGGAAGTTATTCTATTGTTAACCTGGTTTTTCGGACATCTTAATTATTATTTGCATAGTCTAGTTTTTTACAAGATTTTGTTGGAATGTGTGAGACAAATCTTGCAAATTTATTTGAAAACAGTAGGCAACGGTGTTTGTGAGTTCATATGTTTGTAAACGCACCCACGACACAGTAGAAATTCCTAGTGTGGGGAAAAGTTCTTAAAAGTTATAGTGTTGATAAACCGGGGGCAAGATGTGTTACTTAGGCAAACAGAAATTATAATGGCACCTGCTACGATCCTTGTCCTCGTATACCCTTTTTGCTTGATTTGAGACAATTGAAAATGAGACTAAAACAAAATCAGGATATAAATACGAAATTGAAATTTAATCAAATACAAATAATTTATCTTGCCTTCGAACGGCCTTATAAACCTTATTTTACACAAAGTTATACAATTTGAATTATTCTAAACCCTCCTTTGCATAAAGATGTCCATGATAAGTTCAAAGTGGGCGACAAAATGAGGGCCAGACAGATAACCCGCTAGATTAATTCTGCCTTTAATATCATCGTGAAAAGAGCCTTTTGAAACTAAATAGTCCTTATATCATACCATAGATCATTATTTTTTTAGTTTTTAATGTAAATAACAGCCAGCACACATTTTATTTTCTTACTGAGAAGAGGAAGCTCGAGCATTTTTCACCATGCTTAATCATTGTGTGTGATGATTCCAGACTACTAAATCTAGATATAGCAGGGCCTCGTTATGCCGGACCCCCGCTTAATACTGAAGAAGTCTATAATACTCAAGAATAATGAAACTTCTGCTTTTTTAACATCATGTCAAACACGTATATTGTAACCATAGAAGTCAGTCGAGGAGAAACCTTTTAGCGAGTGCCTTCGTATTATTAAATAATGGTGGATTTACGGTGTCTTATTATAAAATCTGCGAAACCTATGAATAAGTACTTTTAATAAACTTGTATTACCGTTCCACTTCTTTGATTCTTTTACATTAATACTACACCACAGTACAATTGAATGCATATATTTCTGTCTTATATGTCTTACTTGTACTTTTAGATAATTAATTAAAGAAACTGAGGATAAAAACCGGCCAAGTACGAGTCTGACTCGCGCACAGAGGGTTCCGTATAAACAATTACATTCAACAAAGTAAATAGGTAACATTACCTAACGTTCATAAACAATGAAAGCACCGAACATTGCTCTAACGAAGGGCCAAAATTAACTTTTCCAATCGAAAACTGGAAAAAAATATTCCCACTTTACGTGTACAGGACGTACACAATTATTTTTTCTTTATTTTAGTTTACCACTTTGTCGGCGTAATTAATATTATCGTATCCATGCCAAATTATAGCTTTCTAGAACTAAGAATCTCAGAGCTAAGCTGCGGACGGACAGACGGGTGGACAGACGGACATGGCAAAACTATAAGGGTCCCCTGTTGGCTATGGCACCCTAAAAATTTGTATTTTCGCATTAAAATATTGCATAATATAATCCGGATGTCTCGAAAATCCGCAAAAGACCTTGTTTTTACCTGTCCGAATCAGCGGGCCCTACTGTATTCAGCCTACAGCAGTCCACTGTTGGACATAGGCCTCTCTAATTGAACGAAAATCTAAATAAATGTTAGATTTTCGGCAATTTTCATCCGGCTGCTACCAGCTACCCTGCAAAGATCTTCGCTCCACCTATCCAGAGGGCGTCCCACCGTACGTTTACCAGATCGCGATCTCCACTCAAAACCACGTCAACTGCAACGGTCACTGATGCTACGGCTAATATGGCCGTGCTATTGCCACTTTAGCTTGATTATTCTGTGAGCTATGTCAATAACTTTGGGTTTTCACTCATAAGTAAGGTTAAATAGTTTTTCGAATCCACACGTTATTTCGACTTAAAGGAAAAAACTTCTTTATTCAAGAAAATTAAGCCATTATATCGCCACTGATTTACCCGAACAAGTTATATAGAGCATTGGTGTGCAAGTCGAATAAATGAATAGCTAAAACCTCTATGGCACAGACGCAATAAAGCTCTCAATTGCATAGACGATATGCAATCGAGCGCCTCACAGAAACAGTTCGAATTGAACTCGCAACATAGCGCGCGTTTGTGAATAAATTGATTTGGCGAGAGCGGTGCTGTTTTATCGATGCAAACGAGTTTATCAACGGAAGGGTGTTACGACTTCATTTAATCGATCCTTTAATGTCATCTGCGGCGTATTCTTGCCTATCTATGAAAATGTTCTTGTGAGACATGATTGCTTGTGACTACAACAAACAGGAACTTGCAGATTGCGGATCCGTACCCGAAGAGTCCAAACGGAGCCCTATTGCTGTCACTCACGTGTCCGTATCTCGTATATGTCGTTTCTAATGTTAATGTTAGCGTCTGTAAGTAATTACAGAGTAAGTAATAACCAATATATTGATAAATCAGATTTTTCTTTGAAATTTCCTATTTTTTCTTATTAAAACCAAATTGTTTTTGCGGTTTGGTACGGAACTCTAATTGTGCGAATTCCAACACGTACTTGGCCGGTTTTTTATAATAACTTGAGATGTGTGAGTGAACTATGGACTTGGCTGGCTATGGAGTCGACACTCATTTCCCGCCTTTTTTCTGTCGAATAGTCGCCTATTATAAAGTAGGCCGAATCAAAGTTGACTTTTTCGACTAGTCTGTCCATCTCTAATAACAACTATTATTGAAAATAAATAGCCGATACACAAACTGCCCTAAACAAGATTTCGACTTACAAGTATTAAGATTCTAACCTTTTCAAATCTGATGAAGAGATTAACTACCAAGTTTACAATATTAGTTAGTTGCTAACTTGTACTAACAAGTTTGTGAAAACGTCCATTGAATTAACTTTCTTGCTTAGGAGGTCAAAGTAAAGCCGCTTCTTAGGAAGACTCAATTAATATTCAAGTTAATACTATGATTGTAGTATTTTGTAAGAGGGTAGGCATTAATTTACAAAGCAAAGGTTCCCATTTCTAAATGGCTTGTCTCATCAATCGGTCATAAACTATGAGACTTGCCTTATGGCTCGACGTGATTCATTTTATATAACGTTCAAGTTCGACACGACGCGATGCAATTCGTCAGATTTTGTAACAAACAGTAAATATCTGCGCGATATAGCCTATTGACGCAATTTAAATTTAGTCGCGCCGATTTCAGCCTAACAGACATATCCCACTTCCCTGTAGACATGGCTGATTATTCTACGGCGGGTCTAAACTCATTAAAATACAATTAAAAACAACATCAAAACGAGCGCGAATAACTCACGGCAACGTTAGACAGTCATAAGCACGTTAAAAAGAGATTCTATTATGTCTCGTCACGTCGCTTTAACGATTATACCGAGACACGGTAACCGCTTACGTGTCACACTAATACACGCTTATCACGTTTCCTTGAGACGTTATCTTTCTATATCTTTCACGCGAAATTGTTATTCTAATTTACAATCGCCTTTTGAAGAGTTAATCTTATGTTTGCGCCCTATATACGAAATTAGGTACTCTGGATTCAAGGTCAATCGGTGATTCGGTCTATAGAGGTGAAATGATTAGGGTAGCTGTCATGTACATAATAATTAGTACAGGTTATGTAGTGAACTTTGGGGTAAGGTTTTGTCTAGCTGTGTGGGCTGCTGATTAGGGTGAGGCTGATTTATATTTGAGACAAATTAAAATTAAATAACGAGACGTAAAATATTGTACGTAGAACCCGGGGGTATCTCAGTCAAGAGTGAATAGGTTACTTCTAGGCAAGCATGCTTCGCCGTCGACCACAGCATCGCTTACCATCAGGTGAGACAGCGGTCAAACCCATCAAAAATTAAAAAAATAACGGAGAATTTACGGAGGCTATCGATTTTTTATTCCAATGTCAACAAGGCATTTCATTTTATTAGAACCGAAGTTTAGAGACTCAATACTCAATCAGTATATTGTAAATAGACTGACCACACATATTACCTACCCTTGGGTCCAAACCAATTACTAAACTTAAAATTGATCCATTTCTGTAACTCCGTAGGGTTTCTAAGATATCATACTTATCTTATCAAATGCCTATCGCTTCAGGGACATCTTGGCTCATTAAGTTTAAATCTAAATCGTGTGAGTGGTTACGTCTATAAGACGTAGCGAGTCGCCCAGGGATCGAACTAATAGTAATTGAGTTTTAACTCTGGGCTGTAATGTAATTAACCGTACAGTTAAATAATCCTACACACTAACGAACTTGTACACACTAGAAATATACAGGATCAGGGTAAGGTGTGATCATATTCTAAAAACTGCTTCTGCGCATGTAAATGAAGAGCTTTCTGCAATAAGTCGTTGGCAATTTCCAAAAAAAAACATGTTTTTTTATACAAAGTTGTAAAATGACCAAAATTTTTATGGGAGACACAATTTCTTTCGACTGTCAAAAAACAATTGTGTGCCAGCTTTTTTTTTTTCTGCCAAGGTTACGTAACGCTTGTCGTGGTCGGTCCTAGGATGGATCCTCGGAAAGCACGTTAAGCCGTTGGTCCCGGATGTCATTTGAAGATCTTTGACAGTCGTTACGGGTAGTCAGAAGCCTGAGATCTGACACCAGTCTAGACAAGAGATATCACGATACCCAGTCAGTAACTGGGTATCATGATATCTTATCATGGTTGTGGTGGTCAGATAGGCAGTCGCTCCAAGTAAGACACTGGTACTCAGCTTCATCCGGTTAGACTGGAAGCCGACCCCAACATACTTACAAAAAGACTAAGCAGATTTATTTTTTTTGGGTTGGGAAATCATCCAATGACTTCTCCCGCTCTGGGTGAAGCGGAAGGGCGTGTCAGAGTTTTACTTACTAAAACCGACCCGTGTTCCTTCAGTTGCTTGAGCCAGGGCCGCGGTAACTCTTTTTCAAATTTAGCCGCGACCCAGACAGGCATCGGCTCTAGCGGACCCCTTCAGTTTTGCTGACATCTCTTTGAGACACGCGAAGAACACTACGCGCCGTCGACTCGGGCGTCCTTATCGGACGGCGAGCTAAGAAAATGGATGACCTAGAAAGCAATTAAACCTGTTTCCAAAACCACCCAACAATTAGTGTTTACTACAGCTGCCATGCCAATATTAAGAATGCGAAAGTTTGGGTGGATGTGTGTATGTTTGTTACTCAATCACGCCAGAACGGCTGAACGGATCTGTATAAAATTAGGCACAGAGATAATCAGGAATTTTTATCCCGGGAATATGTTCCCTCGGGATAATTTTCTACTTTCAAACGGGCGAAGCCGCTGGCAGAAGCTATTTTATCATAATTATCACCAATGCAAAATTAGTTGAACGGGCTGTAAAAAGAGATTATTAAATGACTTATATTATTACAAATGGAGCTTATCTTAAGTCAGCCTGTGCGCAGCGCTATTCCATTACGAGTTTAATTATCTGAAAACAAAACTTATTTCGAAAGTAAAGAAAGATTTTTATTTCATTAGAAGTTGATTGCTTAATTAAAATATTAATGCCAATAACTAATTAAAAGTATTACTTGGAACGTATCAGCTTAAGGCATTATTTCATTCTAAAGTAGCCGAGAACTTGGATAATGGAATTAAGATTAGGTCTCGTAGTCAACATTTAGGAGCGCTTAAATATTTAGCGATTTTACATTAAAATATGTATTTAGATTATATAGTTAGTGGTACTTATAAATGTACGATTAGGTTTTGATTTAATTATTACATAGCTTCTATTATTATCTATTCCTATATCTTTTTATCGAAAACCGATTTCGAATTAGCTGTTACTGACAAGTAACCTTAATTAATATTATAAAGAGGTAAAAATCTTATTTTTTGTAGGAGCTTATCTTTGAAAGTTTTAATCGAATTTTTAAAATCTCTGATAGATCACTAAAGGTTACTTAGATTTCGGTAAGTGAACGGTACTTTTTGTAGGGCATGGGAACAAAGCCGTGGCAAAAGCTTATGTCTTAGAGACCTGCCTGCAGCCTACTTGCGTAAGTGAATTCGGCAAAGAACACGTATAAGTAAGAGTGACGACACCTTTAAAATAACGACACTTGTATTTCGTAATACACTTGAAATGGGATTCGTCTTGGAAAGGATATGTGAATTCAACTCATAGGGTGGAGGACGTACCCTTTCTGAATTATTTACGCAATACCGAAAACATTTAAAGGAAATGTGTCATACTCTTTCATCGAGTTGTTCCCTTTGTCCTGCTGAACTCAATTACGCAATTAGGCTGCTGATCGCCTTCGATAGGTGATGTCATAGAAATATATTCTAAGAAAATTTCAAGTGCACATCGGTGGAATTGGACTGCATTGCGTCCATGTGAACGTAGGTACTTGCAATTTCGCTTAGTAAATATCGCATATCGGTGTTATATATATCAAATCTCGTCGAAACGTCAATAAGGTCAGTGCGGCTCAATCAACGACTATATGTCCTTCAAGCCTTATTTCTAATCCTATAGCAATAAAATAAGCTATAACTCTATTACACTGTGAAGTTTTTTCAAGGTGGAGGTTCCACCTTGAAAAACCTTCACAGTATAATAGAGCTGTTTCAATCACTTATATTTTTAGTCTTTGTTCAAGTTTCCTGTTGTAATACACCCGCAGACGAAGGCTTTGTGTCTGTCGGTGCCTACAGTTAGTGCCAGGCTCCGAATGGCACTAATGGAAGGTCGGTTTAGACGTAGTTTACCTATATAAGTTTACCTATGTAACCAAAAAGCTATAGATTTGGGTGTTAAGTATTAGGATGTTAGGTTAACTAAGAACACTCACGGTATATTAACGGTATTGGTAAATTAAATAATAAGAGTTTGTAAGGATCGTTGCAGGTGGCGTTTGGTAGTTCCTGCCTTCGTTGCCTTAAAGTCGTTAGTTTATATTTGTAATAGCTGCTATCAGCGGCTTCGCCCGCATGAAAAACCTATGTACTATTTCAGACTATAATCTATATCTTTGGCCATCCTTATCCGTTCAGCCGTTCAGGCCTGATTGAGTAACAAACCTACATCCATCCAAACTTAAGCATTAAAATTTATAATATTAGTAAGATGAATGAATATAGTAAATCAACACAATGGTTTAACCTATACTCCATTTGAAATAACATTAGAAATGTTAACAATCCCCTTTTTACAGCCCGTTCAACAATTTCTGACTTCTATAGCGTTGGTGATATGACAAATGACAGCTGTAGTAAACAGTTGGCAACAGTTTTATGCCTTTTCAAAACAGTAAAGAAGTAGAAGAGGTCAATTCATCAGTACGTAATGTGTGAACTTAGAGGGAGAGGAAGGCCAAAGAAAAGATGGATGGACTGCATGAGGAGTGATATGAAAGAAAAGGGAGACAGTGATAGCGTGACAGGGGACAGAACGGTATGGAATAGGAAAATGTGGGTTAGGACGACTCGCCCGAATTTAACTCGCCCGAATCGGGCGAATTGTCCTATTAAAAATATTAATTTTTCTGTGTCGATTCGCCCGAAGTTTATTTATCGACGGGCGAATTGACCACTCCAAAATTATTTAGTAGACGATTCGCCCAAATTTTATTTTAGAGAAAGAAATTCAAACTACCAGGAGGCCAGAATCATGAAGAAGTTTTTGCAGATCTAGAATTATTAGCGGTAGAGACTAACGGAGTACTTATTTTATATTATACTATTACTTCGATTCTGAAGCCCTAGTACTCCGTTAGTCTCTACCGCTAATGATTCTAGCTCTGCAAATACTTCTTCATGATTCTGGCCTCCTGGTAGTTTGAATTGCTTTCCTAGTTTCTAGTACAATATCTATTAACTTCGATTCATTCTGCATATTATAACCGAGACGGGTGAGCATGACTGTACTTTTATAATGTTTGTTCTCTAAAATAAAATTCGGGCGAATCAACCACTAAATAATTTTGGAGTGGTAGAAGTACTGGTTGAATCTAGGCTCCAGAACCTCGAACATCGGCGCCGAGTTGCCAGTCTGTCGGTTTTTTATTGGTTACATTTCAGGGAGTGTGCGTTGGAATTGCATGAACTAATTCCTCCTAGCCCGTTCCATCATCGGACTAAAAGACATACGGCGATGCGTCATCGGTACATAGTGGACATCCCACCCATACGCAGCAAACGTTTTCGGAATACTTTTATTATGCGTACAACAAAGGAGTGGCATTCCCTACCGGTGTCTGTATTGCCAGATAGCTACAACCTTTCTTTCGTTCGGGAGTCTTTAAGTCAAGAGTGAATAGGTTACTTCTAGGCAAGCGTGCTTCACCGTAGACCACATCATCGCTTAACATCAGGCGAGATAGTGGTCAAACGCGAGCCTATAAATAACAATAAAAAAAAAACCTACTTTTAGAAACTAATCTGTACCGTCGCCATCGTTAAGATCCATTCTCATAATTTCTCACAGATTATGTTAGCAAATATATTATTACTTATTTATTTATTATATTCTTTTACCCCACAAAAATATATACACAGGACAAAAAAAAACATAAAAGCAAGTGTACAATGGGCGGTCTTATCGCACAGGGCAATCTCTTACAGACAAACTTTGGATGGACTGAAAGAGAGGAGAGAAATTTAGATAATTTATATATTATAAATTATGCAGATGATATAGCTGTGTACTTATACAGTACTAGTAAAACCTTATTAAAGGTAAGCACCTTCATGTAATTAAACAGTTAGGTAGATACTTGTCGACAATATTAGTACATTTTGCTTGAGGCCAAGTTAACAAGGATGAAACATACTCCATGTACTAGGTACATGGAGGTAGGTTTAATAAGGTTTTACTAGTACTGTATAAGTACACAGCTATATCATCTGCATAATTTTATATATATAACGGATGGGATAATCAGTCAACTCATTCAGCCTTATTTATGAACTTTAGCTTAAACATTAATTTGCACAACATTTTACATTGATTGATTTCTGCTGGAAAGGCATGCTGATAAAATGAAAAAAAAAAACAGGCTGCACATCAAAAGAAACTGTGGTAATTTAAAAAAAAAAAAACAATTTATAGTCCCTCAGCTGGGCAAAGACCTCCCCCATAGCATCCCTCTCTTCCCGGTATTATACCTTCTCCGGGAAATCTCTCGTTACGCTTCTAAATCGTCACGCCCGCGTTTCTTAGGCCTCCCTTGGTGGCGACAGGTATAATTAATTATTATTATTATCTAACCCCTCAGAACCTAATTACGACCGAAGCCATAGTGTGTAAAAGGATTTGGCGGCCAAAGCGTCATCAGGCGTCGTGTTACGTGTACAAGTCTCAAGTGGCCTTTCCCTACTACCATAGATTAATACAACCGTATAGAACGGAAATTCTATTAATAATAATCTCTATCTATTAATGACAATCCGACACCACCGGAGAGAGGAAAATCTATTGTAATATTTGTGACATTTATCGCTACCCATTACCCTTCCATGATACGGCGCGGAATTATGAACGAGTTCTTATATTCTAAGCTTATTTGATGAAAACTTCTTCAACACCATTCGATTCAATAGCCATGACAAAGGAAAAATCCTTAATCAAGATCACCATCTTCTTGCCCTTGTTCCAGGTTACTTGGGGTCGGGGCAACACGTTTTCTCCTTCCATACCATCCTGTCCCCTGTCACGCTATCACCAACTACCTTTTCTTTCATATCACTCCTCACATAGACCATCCAGTTTTTTTTTGGCCGTTCCCTCCCTCTCCATCTATCCACGTTTATATTCATAACTCTTTTAGTAACATGCGTTTCATCCCTACTCATCACATGGCCCTCGATCAAGATGAAATCAATAAATAATAAGCTCTGTCAATTTGAAAGCTCGCACAGTTCTCTATCGTCAAATCATCACATTATTTATCACTTATAAAGCAAGGGAAATTTTCCCGTCTCCATGATGGTTTGCAAAAACAAAGTGTCAAAATGTCACGATAAATAAGTAAAACGAAAAGTTTATCGATCATTTAGGAACATGACATGTGTATTTTACGATAGGATCGTACAATGTTGGATCAGGCACATATTCTTAGTCTAGAATGTGTGAGGAGCTGGTGTCTGATTGTGACGACTGCATCGTCAATTTGTCACTTTCTTGAAAATACTAATTCAACGACATGGCTACGACATAATATAAAATATTTTTCTACCTAACGTTGTATATTGCAGTTTCTCGTTATCATGAAGGCTCTAGAACTCTTGAGCGTGGCATCGACGTATTTTTAACAAGATTGTTATGCCTGCACAGACAACAGATACTTGATATTGTGTTTTTTTTTTTGTACACGAAGTACATTATATTATTTATGACACTTTTTTTTAAATTTGGTTTTACGATTCGAGTGAATGAGTTTGAAAATGTATTCTGATATCTAATTTCTATAATGCTTTTAGTTGGGTACCTAATTATTTTATTGTAAAAGCACTATTCTTAATGAAGACAGAACAAATAGTTTTGATCGAAGTTCCTTAACGTAGCATGCGGTAGCGAGTAGCCTGGTAGCAATCGTCACGTAACAAAAAAGCGCTATGGCCCCTCTTGATACGTTCCGTTCCGTCCGGCGTAGTTTGAATATAATTTTTAAGTACTGGCCGCCATACTTTTTATTTTTGGAAATTTATTTGTTTATGACTTTTTCAAGTACACTTGGCACTTGAGCGAATATTGTTTTTAAGTAGATTGCAGCTTTTGTAGGTAACAAACCCACAACCTGCTTTTAAAAACCAATCTGTACCGTCACCGTCGTCAAGATCCATCTCATAATTTCTTACAGTTTTTGTTAGCAAATACATGTACATGGAATATATTTTCATTCTTGTTAACTTGGCCTCAAGCAAAATGTACTGAAATTGTCGACACGTACATAGGTATCTACCTAACTGTTTAATTACATGAAGATTGCTCACCTGTAATAAGATTTTACTGTGTGTTGTACTGTGTACTTATTCTAATATATCATCTGCATAATTTTTAGATATATAACGGGTGGGATAATCTGTCAACTCAATTAGCCTTATTTATAAAACTCAAGCTTAAACATTGATTAGCAAAAAGTAGGGTAATTTACTTAAAAGAAAATTAGTTTTTTGTCCTTCAGGTAGATTAATAAAAAATATTGGACACGTATTTTTCTTTTGAAACGTAAACATAAAGTGACGTCGATATAATACGTTGAAATATCGTGTGACGTCACGCCGCTAGTACACTTTATGCTGGCATAGTGATGTCATAAGCCCCCACTCCTGAACTTTGATGCGCTTTAACTTTGTAATTTTTTATTGATTTGGTAAAGCAAAAAATACGTGTCCAATATTATTTGATAATCTCATTGACGGACTAAATAGAATTATCATTTTTCTATCCAGGAAACATCCCTATTGCATTGATTGATTCCTAATGGCTGGAATGGCATGCTGATAAAAAAAACAGGTTGAATATTAGAAGAAACTGTGTTAAAACTATAACAGACTCATATTTTTTATTCAAACTAAGTTGTCCCATAGCATTCCTCTCTTCCCGGTATTATACCTTCTCCGGAAAATCTCTTGTTACGCTTCTAAATCGTCACGCCAGCGTTTCTTAGGGCTCCCTTGGTGTCAACTGATATAATTAATTATTATTATTATCAAACCTCTCAGTACCTATTTACGCCCGAAGTCATAGTGTGTAAAAGGATTTGGCGGCCAAAGCGTCATCAGGCGTCGTGTACAAGTCTCAAGTGGCCTTTCACTACTACCATAGATTAATACATCCGTATAGAAGGGAAACTCTATTTATAATAATCTCAATGAAAAGGAATAAAATCTCAAAGAGGAAAATCTATTGTAATATTTTTGACAGTTATCACCGCTACCCATTAAACCCTTCCACGAAAAGCGCGAACTTACGAACGAGTTAGTCTTATATTATATTAAACTTCTTGCACTCCTTTCGACTCAATTGCCATGACAAAGGAAAAATCCCTCGATCAAGATCATAATTTTCCTGCCCTTATCCCATGTTACTTGGGGTCGGCGTAACACGTTTTCCTCTTCCATACCGTCCTTTCCCTCGTCACGCTATCACTGACTACCATTTCTTTCATATCACTCTTCACATAGTCCATCCATCTTTTCTTTGGCCGTCCCCTCCCTCTCCATCTATCCACATTTATATTCATAACTCTTTTAGTAACATGCGTTTCATCCCTCCTCATCACATGACCCTCGATCAAGATGAAATCAATAAATAATTAGCTCTGTCAATTTGATTAAGTCGAGTGGAGAAAATGACCGACGAAGTAGAGTTACATGTCTTTGTGTCGTTTCTGTACACTCGTATTCTGTGTCGCTCTGCCAGACAGTATAAACGCACCATGTTGTCGTCTGTCCATAATTGGTTCAACTCGCCATCTGACGCGTGACGCCTGACGCGAGCCTGCGTCAACAACATTATTATTCATGGTGATCACCCGATTGATTTGATGTCACTGCGTCAATTTCTACATTAGGTATACAGCTTGAGTTTTCCAAACATTATAAAAGTACAGTCGTGCTCACCCGTCTCGGTAATAATATGCAGAATTAATCGAAGTTAAAAGATATTGTACTAGAAACTAGGAAAGCAATTCAAACTACCAGGAGGCCAGAATCATGAAGAAGTATTTGCAGAACCATTAGCGGTAGAGACTAACGGAGTACTAGGGCTTCAGAATCGAAAATCGCCCGGTACACTTTTTACCGCTCATTATTCCAGCCTAGCTTCCTCATAATTATAATCTCCTGGTACTGAAGTTAGTCTTTACCGGCACCGAAATGACCTGATAGCGTATAAAGCTGTCTCTTTAATTTTTTTTTGTAGCGAATATTGCTGTCTCCCTTTTATTGTTTTTTCCAAACCAAAGACCGAATAGTGGTCGCTGATAGTGAATATACATTCAAGCATTAATACAAATACAAGTAACTAAATTGGCAGAGAGTTTTAACTCTAGAAGTGACTGGAGTTGATTAGATCACCTCTCTTACAGACAGCCCTAAAAAGCGCCCATCCCGCCATCATTTCCTAGGTGTAATAGCTGGTAAGAAGAAATGATGAAACAAACTTCCCAGCACACTTTTCTGTCTGTTAGCCATAAGGACTATATTAGTAAACCGGTGTGTCTGTATGACTAGATGTATGAATGTGAGTGAAGCAAAAGAAGTATGTAAGGATCGTAGCAGGTGGCGTTCTGTAGTTTCTGCCTACCCCCCTGGGAAAAAGGCGTGAGTTTATGTATGTATGTAATAGTGATGTATGAAGTTAATTAGACAAAGGGGTTGCAAAGTGCATTTTATACCTAACGGAAGGTCAGAGGAAGGAACGCTACGCTTGCTTTAAGTAATACATTACTTTGAATTACGTTAATGAGTTCCTCGATAATAGTCTAGATTCCCATGTATGTCTAGATTTATTCGTCGCTTCTCATTTCCTTAATCTGCCCATTGCGTGGATTTTCGGGGCCCGCTTTCTGGAAGAAATTGTTGCAAGAAACGAGCATGCCTCCCTTCAAATATGAAACGTTTCATTATGTTTTTTTCTTAGAATATTTACGCTTGGAAAGACTAGGAATATTTATCTGCAAACAGGGAAAAAGTTTAATATCATATTATAGTTCTTCTTTTTGCTACTCGATGGTTAAATTTCATGGTTAACTCATAGAAGAACTCATTCTCTTTGAAGTCGTTACTTCGTTAAGTATAATCAAAAGCCAGGCTTTCTGGGGATATCGGGTTATCCATTACTCAGTTTGTGGAGGTCAGATAGGCAGTCGCTCCATGTAAAATACTGGTAATCAGCTGCATCCAGTTAGACTGGAAGCCGACCCCGATGTAGTTGGTATAAGACTAGGCAGTTTGATTGATTAGTTTACTTTAATAGAGCTCGCTATATAGTCACGTTAATATCGACATCAGCCTCCATTAGGTTCTTATTAGAGCTCGCTATACGGTCACGTCAATAAAAATACCCAGCATCCTAATTGTGTAAGTGCAAAGAGTATCATGGTAGGCTCGCCTTGTATTCATTGCTTCATATATTCAAAAATCCGTCTTCTCGACAGCGTTAAACACGCAATGAATATTGTTGAGTCATCAAAATGAAACAGAAGGAGTGCACATCGTATTGTTAAAACAGATATTCAATTAGGGTGATGATTTCACGCAAATCCTACATTGCGCAAACATAGTTCTTCTCGCAAATTGAACATCATATAAGGGCCCGACCACAACCATCAGCAATTGCCCTCCAGACGCAACACCCGTCTGGTCTGAAGATCCTACTTTTTAACTCTACTTTCCACCCCGTTCCGTATTCCTCTACATCCTTTTCAAGCCCTTTTTCAGCAAACAAATCTGTGTACTTTACGAAAACATACTTATTCTGTCGTTTAACCGAAATCTTTCTACTGGAATAGGAGCAGAAAATAAGAGCCTTGCATTTGTTGTATAAATAAACACCATTTACAACTTTGCTTGTGCGAAAAGTTTTTGCTAAAGTGCTCATTCTGTTAATCCGGAATACAATCAAGCTTTGCTCAAACAAGGGTGCTAAAGAAAACAACATACTCACATTTAAAGTTCTACTTAATTGCCCTGTCTCTTGTAATTTTGATATAATAAGAGACTTTTCTGATGGATCCAACTTAAATTGCGGTAATGGGCGTTATCGTACAAATATTTTCTAAATTTCAAGTACTAATCGATCGGATTCTATCGCATTGCGGCCGTGTGAACTTAGTTGCATTTTCACTTAATATAAATTGTTTGTCGGTGTGATATAAATCGAATCGCGTTGAGCCTTCAGGTAAGTCGCTGAGACTCATGTACTTTCTTCATTTTTGATAACTATATTGTGGTACGCTTTCCAGGTCAGGAATTTTAACAATAGCAGCACGTCGTCTGGATTAGCGCAGGTTGATGACAATCAGTTCGCCGGCAATGGGCCTCTGTCCACTCCTTCGGTAAAGACAAGCGACAAGACAACAGTGGGCCCTATCAAAATATCAGCGCAGTGTTATTTTCTTTTTAATATCGTTGCACATGCTGAGATAGGAGCCTTTTTGGTCTCGCACGGTGTTGTTAATTTTTTATAATGTTTTGTGTTTTGCTTATCTCGTGTCTCCTGTGCGGGTCACAAATAAATATTATTCTTTCTTTTTGAATTTAAATTACGAAATTACGAAAGAATTTTTGAATTTAAATTATTTCGAATTATGTGTTCTGCTACCAACTCTACGAAGTATCGATTTTAGTATTTTGTATTTTCAGTTTATTTTGAAGGGGGCACCCTTGCACCAAAAACTTTACTCAGAGTTAAAACGGTGCTAACACGAGGTTAAACACCAATATATGTAGGACATATTGTCAATTTAACCTCGAGTTAGCAAATAACTCTGAGTTAAGTTATTGGCGCAGGTGGGCCTTAGTGATCATTTGTATTTGAAAGGCCTTAAATTATCGGCTGTAATGGAATTTTGAACTTTGTCACATATGACATAGGTAGAGTTTATTTTTGCAAAACTTGATAAAATTCGAATTCTGAAATCGAATACTTGACTCATTACCCATTTACCCAAGAACTTTCAAGCAGAACCCACTTCTATCATAATATTTGATTCGGATTCGCTCAGGCTTGAGGTTAAATGAGCCAATATGCTGGTCTTTATTATCTAGAGATGTAATCCTTATCGCTATAAGACAAAGATCCCCGATCCCAACATCCCGGCAGACATCTACAATTTGCTACCGGATTTCGCGTTGAACTCATCAAGGGTACGGTTTAATTCGCTGTGAAATAAATAACTTGCTCTCAAATGCGTTTAATTTCCGCCTTTGAAACTTCGATTACAGCTTCTATTTATTTTACCTTTTAAGTTTTATTGGTAAATGGGACGTAGCCTTGGATAGTAGTTGACCAACCCGCATTGGACTCGGTTGATGGATAACGACCCCTTGCTCCTTGCAGAAACCTGCATGGCTGCAGCTAACTCGAACGTGGTTTGCGATTGATAATAGCCTCCACAATAGCCTTCAATTCTTTATTATAAACTTTGGTCTCCGGCCGTCCACGGGGCTTGTTCTGCAGGTCGAAATTTCCAGAACGAAAACGTTGGAACCAAAAACGCACTGTGTTTTCTTTTGCGACACCGTCGCCATACACATCATTAATCCTTCGAGCCGTTTCTGCAGCACTGGTGCCACGATGGAACTCGACATGTAACAACCACTGCCGAATTTGTTTTTTTTTTATTACCAACTTAACATTTTATTTTAGGTAAAAATTGTCTCTTCTTTTTGAGTCGATGGAATACTTTAAATATTGCGGCGTCAGGGGCGAGTATAAGGACCTCTAAACTGCAGGTGGGCACTTCAGTATCAAAATGATCTCTAAATAATAAGCATTAGCATATTTTTACACAAAAGGACACTGCTGCCAAACGTCTTGAACTAATCAAGGTAATTTAGGTAACTTCTCTTTTTCTCACTTCGAAACTGATGGACCGCTAAAAGCAACAAAATTCTATAGAAATAACTAGTTGAATTACGATCATCAACCATTTTAAAGCAACTGAGGCGTATTCACGATAAATACGCATTGAGGAAAATCAAAATCGTACGGAGATGCTTGCACATCTCCAAACGATTTATTCTGAGGCAGTGTATCAAAAAGAAATTGTGCAGTGAACGGTGTCGAAATAAAAAAGCGTTCGCGCTTGCGCTTGCTCTCTTACAATAGTAGTATACACAAATCGGCAAAAATTAAGAACTTTTATTCAAACCAACGATACACAATATGTTACTAAAAGAGTTATGTATATAAAATAAATGGATGGAGAGGAAGACCAAAAAAAAGATGGATAGATCGTGTGAGAAGTGAAATAAAAGAAAAGGGAGTCAGTGTCGGTGTCAAAAACAAAAAAAATTGGTACCAAAGTCGGTTTAATTTTTATGTTCTTATGTTTTTAGTATAGAGAAATATTGTATCTTGGAGAAGAACATAGGTTATTGTTTTACCCCGGGAGTATATTTTCCTGGGATAATTTCCGACTATCACGCAGGCAAATCCGCCGACAGAAACTAGTGAATTAATAAATTTATTTAAAGTCAATAGCAAAAGGCAAACAATAAACAAAATATTGCTAGTGAGCTACAGTAACCATCACGGCAGGGAATGTATAAACAAGCCGGACGAGAATAAATAATGCCGTATAGGGCAACTACCGGTCGCCTAAGGCCGGCTCCATACTTTGGCTCCAACGACCCTCGTCCAACGTGCGGATTTAGAAAATTGCATTGGCCCTAACGTTGCAGTTGGGGCAAGCGTTGGTAGTTGGCCGGCGCGTGTCTGATTTTTCAAAGGAAGCTGTGCCAAAGATCGCGATCCATCCACATATTGGTAATTTGCTCAGTCTTGTTGCAACACGCATCGAGTGCGTACGTCGAGCGAGAATGTCATCCTGATCCACAAAATCGTCACCCGCATGGACAAAATATGAAAAAGTAATTGAATTTATATAACTGTACCAGGCACATCCAATAATATGGAACGCATCTCAGAAGGATCATATAAATAGCACATATGTTCATCAATGATTCTCTTTTTTTTTAAATCTCAATTGAGTAAATCATTTCCATATTCTGTTGAATGGTGCGCCATGCATTATCTGATAAATTTTTATTTTTATGATCCTTCCGAGATACGTTCCATATTATTGGATGTGCACAGCTTTACAGAAAGAAAATTAGTGACTACTCGTTCTGACCATCGACAGACGATATTTTTATAAGTAACAAATATAAATTTATAATATGCACTCAGTACTGTAAAAGCAAAATTTCAAATTATTTATCGGACATCTTCACATTGGCTCTGTCGAGACAGAACTAGTTAGGGTTCCGTACCCAAAGGGTAAAAACGGGACCCTATTTCTAAGACTTCACAGTCCGTCTGTCTGTCTGTCACCAGGCTGAATCTCATGCACCGTGATAGCTAGACAGTTGAATTTTTTACAGATGATGTATTTCTGTTGCCGATAAAAACTGAATAAAATAAATATTTAAGTGGGGCTCCCATATAACAAACTTGTTTTTTTTGCCGTTTTTTGCGGTAATGGTAGGTATGGAATCCTTCGTGCGCGAGTCCGACTCGCACTTTTCCAGCTAGTTTTTTAATAGCCAACGTGTGTACGCCTCACCAAATTAACCGACCAACGTTGGTACCAGCGCTGGGACTAACGTGTGGAGCTGGGGTAAAGCGCACCGGATACCGCCGTATTTCCTAACTGTAACTGAATAAATAGACACTTGGTCGCCGGATACGATCCGTATAATGTCAACATTTATGTAATTGAGCCGGTAAGCTAGGATTCCTGGAAGGGGTGGCTTGCTCAGTTTGCTCACTCACATTTTACCTGTGATATAATAAACAATGAAATGCTTTGGGTTGGTATTCCATAAAACAGAGGCATATCACTTAGTAATAGATATTTTGTAAGTTTTTGACAACACGAATAAAATTAACCAAACAAACAAATGTAAAATAACTAGATACATACATACTTGGGGATCTTAAATGATGGCGCGGTGCAATTTAAATTGCGTGTTTTCTATGAAAATTTCAAGCGTAAGTCGGACGAATTGCATCGCGTATTTAGACTGTGTGAAGTCGTACTTACAATCACGCTTAGTAAAAATCGCTTATCGGTGTGATGTAAATTGAATCGCTTCGAGACACCAGGAAGGTTGCTCAGAGATAAGTTAACATTGGTTTCATACATGCATCATCATCATATCAGCCGAAAGACGTCCACTGCTCGACATAGGCCTCCCCCAAGTGTCGCCACATTGACTGGTTCCGTGCATCCCACATCTAGCGGTTCCCCACAACCTTCACCAGGTCATCGGTCCACCTGGTGGGAGGCCTTCCAACGCAAAGCCTTCAGGTTCTCGGGCGCCACTCCAGAACTTTTCCACTTAGTTAAGTTTAGCAATTCTTCGAGCAATGTCGGTAACCCTGGTTCTCTTGCGGATCTCTACATTTCTGATACATGCACAGAAGATTATTATTGCAAATTAACAAAATGCCCTTTTTTTTCTTAATTACTAACCCAGCGAAAACTCATTAATGAAGTGAACCACGAGCCATGAATTGAGCAACATCTACAGTCTCCGGGCTGTCTGGCTGAGTATCCGTACTCAACACTGCTCATATGTCAACAGAGACCGAGGGTTGAAAGTCAAGCACTCAATTAAAACAAACAAAAGAATCAGTAATGTTATTCTGTAAAATCTCATCGTAAAAACATAGGTAGAGTGAATATGAAATTTGAAGATAGTTTGACAGCTGTCAAACTATCTCAAACTGTCAAACTATTGAATCATGGTTGAGTGACAGTTCACTACAAGCTCACTCTACCTATGTTTTCACGGTGAGATGTTTACAGTGGGCGGAAGTGCTAGTTTTTTCTCACGCTGGATCGCGTTATACTAACCGTCAATTAGTATTGAAACTGGATAAGCGCCATCTAGTGACAGTTAGGAGAAACCACGTTTACTGAAGCCCACAGAATAAGGGAGGTTACGCATTGCACGTCCATGTCCATGATCCGTGTCCGTGATTTGAGTTTCGAGTTCAAAATGTTCTGAATTATGACAGATTATGACGGATGGAGTTCGGATGTAGTGCGTAAGCTTCCCTACAAGAAGTACTACGGCTACTTCGTAATCAAAAATTCACGAACACAGATCAGATGAATTGCATAACCACCCTAAACCAGCTGGCACGAGTTCAATCCGTAACATAAATAGCATTTTAATTAAGCCTATAGCTTATCAAAAGGAATACTTACAATTACAATTAATCAGCGAACCAATCATAGCAATTGAGTTGCGATTGGCACAGATCTTTTATAGCTGATTTAAAATTAGATACTTTTGTGGAAAGCCTTATGAGTTTGAAAGCACAGTAGGTAAGGAGGTACCTATTTGCAATTTTCGTTCTCATCTGTTCCGCAGTCCAGGATACGAATGTACTTTGCGTAAACTATGTTATTTTGCTGATAAGTTTATTTTCCGTAAATTAATTTGTGGCAAAGTACCCCATTAACAGGTATTTATGTAACTTTTGCATAATAAGGGGTATCAAAACACGAATGTCGGTAATAGTATCACATGAGTGTTTTAATGCCTAATTATGTACAGTTGCTTACATGACTTTATCTATACCCAAGATATGAATCCTCTATAAAAGGTTCTGAAACCATAAGGTGTTGTACGGTGTGGGATACGACGTGAATCCGAATAACCAATAAGTTATTGTTTTTAATTACTGCTTCGTGGTACCTTTTTGAATATCAAAAAAAGAACACTGTCATGCACGCGCGTTTCACTAACACAGCGCCGTAATTTAAATTTAAAGAGGATTCATATCATGGGGGTAGATAAATTATTGTATGCAACTGTACATAATTAGGTATTAAAACACTCTTGTGATACTTTTAACACACGAGGTGAAGCCGATTGTGATCAACCCACATTCGTGTTCTTATAACCCTTATTATACAACAGTTGTAAACATTTATATTCGAAGTAGAACTTACAATTGTTTTTCTTAGGTTTTTTTTTCATAATAACATTTAATTTTATACATCAAAGCCTATCTACCTAGTCTGTTTTTAGCAACGCGGGTACAATTTATCTTTTAGATTAATAATAAATTATACGCATGAAAAGCAGTCTTCTTGTCTAGACCATTTTATTCTTTGATATTTACATAGCTTTTGTGATATGAATTCAATTACAATAATTTCAAGACCTGTAGAATAGGAGAAAAATATATTGTAAAAAGTTGTTGGAACTGAAGACTTGTTGAGCTATTTAAAGATAAGACAGCAGACTTTTTAATTGTACTGAAATAATTTTTATTTTGAGAGGATACATTTTTTTCCTTGTGCAAAATAATGACATTAATGAAGGCCTCGAAATCTTTCAATTATTTTCAGTCACTAAACGAAAATGAACCTAGAAATGTTAACTGCTGGTTTTCATACAACAAAAAAACCACTAACCAAAAACTCACCCTTCACTTAACAGCTAATTCACATCACATCATCAGCCTATGTTCCCACTGCTGGGACAAGGGCCTCCTCTCTGCGAGAGGGAATGGGCCGTAATCCACCACGCGGGCCCAGTGTGGATTGGTGGATGACACATGTCTTCGAATTTTTGGTTCTTGGACATGCCGGTTTCCTCACGATGTTTTCCTTCACCGTTTTGAGAGCAGTGGTGATGAAATAATTTACACAAAGTAAAGCGCCTGCCTGGGCTCGAACCCACGACCTACAACTTTTAAGTCGCGGCCGATACCACTGGGCCACCACTGCTCTCACAGCAGCTAATTACTAACTACGTAATATATTTTCAAATGTACGGTAACCAATTGTAACCACAGAAAACAATTACATTAGAAACTCTCTAAATAATATATTAATAACTCTCGTCTAAATAATATATTAATAACTCTCGTCTAAATAATATATTAATAGTATACCTAGTTAAAATCCCATAAAAGTATTTTTATTTTTCACTTTTTTGTTGTACCTACCTAATAGGCAAGTTGTTTAGTAAGGTACCTATAACGCCAGAATAGAGTACCCGAATATCATGAAACTTGAACATAACCAGTGAAATGAGAGATCTGCGTACCCCTTAAGAGCGTACTGGCATGATATTATGTTATGAAATGGTATAAACAATGAACAGACATGCGATTGCACCAATCTCGAGAGGTATGCCGTTATTTATTGAAGAGTTCTGTTGTATATCTTCGAAGTCGTTAATCAAATCTTCACCAAATTAAAATGGAACCAATTTGGGAACATACTCTTTAAAAAAAAAAAAAAACAAAATCGGTCCCAAAATGACGGAGATATCGGTGAACACACATAAAAAATTAAAAAAACACACATGAAGTCGAAACATCTCGACTTGTGGCGCAAAGGTATTTTTTCACTCTGCCACCTTCCGCTGGGACTTCTCCCGATAGCCAACTAATGAAATCAATCTACGACCGACGATACAGCGTGATTGCTTTTTATACGTATTTTCCCGCGTCGAGGTACGTTCAGAAATTCCCTGGGTATTTCGTCGCTACTCGCGTGTAATTTGTGATATATGGTTATTGCGTTACGCTGGATTTTGTCGTGGGCGTTTGTGCGTTGAGCGGCTCTTTTTTTGAGTGCCTTTTTGGTGTTTCAAGTTGATTGCAAAATTAATTTGTTTTAGAAATAAATTTATGCAGAATACCTACCTATCTAATATTATATAATGTATTAAATAGCTCAGGGCCGGGTTCTGAACTCATTAAGTATTTCGGGTTAAGTATAAGTTAAACCTTATTTGAATACCAAATTCATACAGTTTTTAGGCTGAAGTTCTACAAATAGTCAACTACTACAAGTATTCTTAATTCAGAAATAGGAGGTAAGGATTTTAACAAATAGGTGAGGCTGAGGGTGTTGGTATTACGAAAACGATTTTCATCTCTCTCTTGGGGAATATGGTAAATACTCTTTATCGATCACAGTACCCACCAAATAGTGCTACAAGCTTATGAAAATTACGATGATTTACATTTTCCCAAGCCTTGGACTTTGTTGACCCAGTCGTGTTAAAAGACGTCTTCGGAAGGTTTCCAATAAAAAATTACAATCTTTTTATTGCCCATCACGTTCTTATCGGATGAAATTATTCTAAAATATAATTTATAAAGCTTGTTTTGGCAGTAATTTTACTCTGTTATTTTTTAGACCTACAATAGGTATTTTTGCTGTTTTTTTATAACAAATTCTGCACTATTGCTTGGTAATACCTAGATATGAATTAATTATTTATTAACATGTTAAAGAATGAAAGAAAAAATATTTAGGATGATTCTTATCGTGCCGTTCTCATTGTTACTTATACTTTACAGTAGGTACCTGATTATTTTTATATTAAGCATGAAACAAAAATTATGGCAAACTAAACTGGAAACGATTCTATGACTTTCCAGAATAAGACTTTGTAGAACTATTTCTGCAAAGTCTTATTCCGCGTTTGAAAACTAAACTCTGAGGACCAATTGCGGGCAATTTCGCAAAATTGTCGTAATCATAGTGAAATTAGATTTATTGTTAACAGATTACGACAAGATGGAAATGCGAAAGTTCCTTTAAACTTGTAACGATCTGAAAGAATTGTCTCTGATTTTCATAATATCTTTTCAAGAGAAAAGATGTTTATTCTCAGTGAAGGATAAGCTTTAGTGAAACGTTGTAACGATCTAACGTCGGCGTCGGCCGAATTAAGGAGAGAGCCGCGACCAGAATTACGAGCAAGATTAGGACGAGGCCGGCTTTGTGTTTGCCCTTGAAAATACAAGTAAATAATACAGACTGCTTCGCTCTTTTAGCAGTATCCTACTTTAGGTGGGGTCGTCCCTCCTAATTTTATAACGCCAGGTAAATCTGTTCTACATAACTTGTAGGGTCGGGCAATTCTTCCTCCAGTAGGATCTTCGTCATGCTAGTTCACCACGTAGTCATTTGCATTGCTTTCTACACTACATGCTCCTTGTTTACACAAACCAAAACACATAGCCAAAACATCCTCTCCTAATACAGACTGCTTCACTGCTAGTAAATAAGACAGACGAAATGAGCTGCTCTAGTGCTTGTAAGCGCGACGGCCATGCGACGGCTGAGCGTAGGATTGCCTTCGATCCCCAGTGCCCTCTTTAATAAACCCGACAGGTGTAGTTGGTGACTGGTAAACATCCGACAGGTCGACAAGTTTCTGTTTAATAAAGCAGAATTCTCGAAGAAAATGTCGAACTAAGTATTAAGCTATAGGCTTTTTTCAGGAAATTCTCAGGAGCACCCTGGAGTCTCGGTTTGTGACCGAGTTACTGCAATGTACTCTCCATCTTTAACATTGCAACTTTGATAAATCCGGCAAAATGCGACATAATAGATACTTCTGCATAACATATTTACACGCACGAGGCATGGATATTAGACATGTATGTTCATGATCAATAATATAGATTTGTTAGTCGCAATAGTGGCGTTGATACGTTCTTAGGACTATCTGAGAACTTACAGGTGTCCTAGGAATTATCGTCGTAATTCCTGAAGGGCAGACGCACAAAACCGTTGATTTGATCCCACAAGATAGGTTCGGCCTTATCGGCATTTATTGAACACAATTAGGTACCCAACGGAACATAGTAATTACACTTTTTCCCCTAATTGAATATGGATTGTTAGAGTGGTTGGAAGGCACCTCGAATATATCAATTAATAGGTAGGTATCTTATTGCAAGCTGTTATGATGTCTGAGGCCCTAGATAAGTGCCATTCGATGTCAGCAATAGCGACAGTCAAAATGCCAAAATGTAAGGGATTTATCTCGTTCATTTCGATAGCGCTTGACAATCCCATACATCCCAAAGGCTTAAAATGCGATAAAGTTTTCTTGGTTGCTTGAGTCCATCTACTGGAAACATCACCACGGAGAGATGCGATTTTTGGCGAGAAAAAAGAATCCCCTGATCATTTCTTAGAGCCTATCGGAGACCCTTCCGCCTGGACACGCATTGCCTTGGTCAACCTGGAAAATTATAAACAGACTCCGCAATCAGGTCTGCCGCAGCAAAGACAATCTCGATAGATAAGGATTCTCGGATGGTTTCGATCTCTGGTGCTTGTGCGGCATCTCCCCGCAGACCATGGATCACCTTTCGTCTTGTGCTGCATGTCCTGTTGTCTGTTCACTTGAGGACCTTATGACTGCGTCAGCGGACGGCGTTGCCGTGGCTGAATTCTGGGCCTGGCAAGCGATTTTACTAAAAAGAATCTGTTTGTCATCGACAAGCTAAAAAGAAGAGGATTACATACATTTTTGTATATTTTTTCGATCGCTATCGGGACGCTTTCGTTGACAGAATGTCACTTGTCTAGAGCCTTAGAATTGCAGAAGTAAACAACATCGAAGCATGCAATTTTCCAGATCTCATGTTCAGGAATCTGATTACAGTACTTTCGATGAACTTAAAGCTGGTAAAGCATGAAACAATTACGAAGCGAAACGGAAAAAAAACGAAACGCTTATGTCTTGGGGCCCGAGTGCACATCTCCTATTTCAAATTTTTAATCAGCGATTCATCGGTGCAATGCTGCCAGTCTTCTGGGCACGTTCCCAGATGACAGCGATGTGAAGGACGCCTAGGTGTAACTTTCTTTTGTATATATGTAAGAAGCTAGCTTTAGTATAAGTTAGTATAGTTTAGTGTTTAAGTATGTAGGTACATTTTGTTGTCAATAAAATTCGAAATAAATACACAGTAGTGAAACATTACGAAGCTGTTCTTGAAATGTAATGTTTGTATGTCGTATTGTGGCAATATTTTTTTTTTCTTCTTTCTATATAAATATTTAAAATTCACACTGATTTTGACTCAATTACAGAATTTTCTGTACTTCTACAACCTTTTGTAAATGATACAAATAATTTATTTTTAATTCATATTATATTGCGTACAAGGTACGTCTGGTATTTGAAGTGTCCTTTTAAGTAAAAATTGCCTATATTAGAGCACTTCAAACAATATAACATTTATTTGAATATAAGTAGGTACATAGATACCTACATTAGTCGTCACCCAAATTCCGAATCATGTAAATCACATAACTCAACCATAACTGAGTTATCGTCACTCGCAAATCCCTTCAAAACGTGTAAATAATTGGAATTCATGCTTTATTCCCGATTTGAACAGTTCCCTTTGTGCCAAACAGCGGGCTTGAACTTTTGGCGACAAAGTGTCCCGTTATAGTGTCACGCTTTTGTCGATAGCCTTCGTTTTGTTCAGGCTTTTGCCGTGACTACAGTTTTCACACCTTTATGAAACATTCCCCTACCTCTCCACGTATAATTCTTTGTATCAGGATCCGCTGGATTATGTTCACCAGGCGAAATAAAAAGATTTAGGTGTGTGCGTTCTGCGTTTCCAATTTTGTGCTCAACGCGAGTAATAAAAAGTAAGTGAATATCCGAGAGGACGACAATATTGTGTCCCTATTCTCACATATTTGTGGTTATTTATTTTCTTGCCAAATTGTTTTATTCTGTCATGTGTTTTTTATTTGATGGCGCTATTACAGCATGTCAGCGCCCGTCCCTTGAGCTCAGTGTGATAGCGAAGGGTATAAGAACCAGTCCCATTTTCCATTCAAGCAAACGACCTCTCTTGGATCTTTATGCGGTAAAATCGGAAATTTCCACTACCACAGTTTTCGCTACCATGGATGACGATTTGATGCGTTGTCACCATAGATGACGAGTTGATGCGTTGTCACCATAGATGACGAGTTGATGAGTCAAAGTTGATGGGTTGTTTATAACAAAATGTCACTCTCCACATTTGAATTCCAAATCCGGGATGATTATCTTGAAACAAAAAACTCTGTGTCATTAATGACACGGTTCAAATTCAATTGCATTGAAAGAAGAAAGAAAGAAAGAAAAAGAAAGAAAAATTGTTTATTCTGCACAAACTAAACGCACAATACAAAATAAAGAGTGGCATTCACCAAATTCACAAATTAGCCAAAAGCCTCGTATTCAAAACAAAAAATTATAAAAGTTTGTCAAATTTTGTCTATTGCTTGATGAGAGCAATAAACAGTTATCTGTGGGTGAGAGGCCAAAGACAATTTACTTGCGTAATATGTTTCGACATTACCAAATGAAAACAAACAAACAAAACAATCACAAATTAACGAAATGCCGATTACTGAGTGGAAAATTATCCATCTTTGAAACAACAAGGGCATATAGGCTGTGCGTCGCATCTGTGCAAGAATAGGTCATTGCTCAGCTTAATGCCGTGACTTCAGACGAACCTATCGTCAACAGCGCTGATTTTCAGCAAAAACCTCGCGAATGACGTAATGACGTTCCCCCATGTGAAAATACAAAAATTTCGTACGAAAATGAGTGTGACTGAACCGACTGAACATGTTGAAAGTAAGTACATAGAAATAAAATAAAAATATATATCAAATTCTTATTATAAATACTATATACCTATGTCTGTATTTATGCGTTACATATATAATAAAAGATACATAAACTGAGGTATAATAATCATACTGAAAATAAAATAAAATAAAATACCATGGTGTGTGTATTCCTAAATCTAATAATTATTATGTTTTATGTTTAAAATTGATTATAACAAAATTGAATCTATGGTACCTATATGCACCATGAGAATTGCGATGCCATGGCGGCCATTTGTAAAGCCATGGCGTTGGCAAACGACAACCTCACTTTTCAATCGAGAGCAATAAAATTAGTTAAAATTAATTATTTATATTGTATGCTTTTAAGGCCCTTTTAATACAAATGATCACTTAAAAATCAACTTAAAATATATAATCACCGGCATGTAACTTGGCAAAGTTCGCGCATATTTCGCGAACTAACCAACCACCTTATGAAGCGCCCCGCTTCACTACCAAAGAGACCTAAAAAATTACTTCTGCGCGTCTAACAACTCTAGCCAACTTACGAGCCGGGGATTATACCACGCTGAATTTGAAAGTTACTTGATTTAGTGACGATGGATTGATTTAATATCACTTGCGGGGCGGCTAAGCTCGGCAGCTTATGCTGTTGGAAGGATGCGTCAGTTTACTGATGTCGATACCGCAAGATTAGTCTATTTTAGTTATTTTCATAGTATAATGTCTTACGGTATCTTACTATGGGGAAGGGCTGCAGACATTGAGTCAATTTTTATTCTGCAAAAACGAGCCATCAGAGCGATATACAATCTTCGCCGGCGCGATTCTCTAAGGGAACTGTTTAAGAACATTAACATCATGACGGTACCTTGTCAATATATTTATGAAAACATCATGTATGTTAGAAAGAATTTACATCTTTTTAGTAAAAACGGTGACAGACATAATTATGTTACTAGAAATAGGGATCAACTAATTCAACCAGGTTTCAGGCTGGCTAAAGTAGCATCATCTTTTATGGGGTACTGTATAAAATGTTACAATAAAATTCCTCCCCACATTCTACAACTAAATGAGACGAAATTTAAGACTTGTATAAAACGCACACTATGTAGGCAAGCATATTATAAGTTGGGGGATTACATCGCTGATAAAAATGCTTGGCTCAATGCTGGTCCTGCTCCGCAGCCACTAGGGCGCAAGAACAATTAGTGATGGGCAGAAAAGTATCGAAGTATTGTTGGACATGCTGAAGACTGTATGCAAATTTTTGTATTGTATAAACTCAATTTCTTTTAGTATTATATAATTGCACAGCACATGTGTGAGTACTATGTTCCGACTGTAGATAAATCTACCATTCACTGTACCTATATGTCGTTCGTTGACTTCTGTGTGCCCTGGCAGTTGAGTGTGTCATGCTCTCTCTAATTTCTCTCTGATGGTGGCACATGTGTTGGATCATTCGGTTCCCTTCATGATGGTTGAGCTGAGTGGTGCCGATCCATGCGTCATGTTCGTGAACGGGCGCCATCAGTTGGGATTGGTCATAACTTAGCTGTCTCGGCCTGTTAAAGTGCTTTTTTTTAATTATTTGTTACTCTAGACGCTTTTACGTACACGTCTTTTTACATCGTTCTCACATATATGTATTTTTTCAACAAGAATGATGTAACCAAAAACTTGTAATTAAAACTGATGGAAAAGAGTGTCCGGGGAGTTTCTTGCAAATTCTTCTCCATTGAGACCTACAGACGCTTGCGAATTTGCAACTAGAGTCATCTTTTTATTAATTTTTTGTTTGACAATTCAAAAGTACTTCTAAAGTTTAATTGAAATAAATACCTTGATTTTGATTTTTTGATTTTGATTGAAAATATAATAAATAGGGATAACATCTACCAACAAAAAAAACTGTTAAGTCCATCATTTAGATTACAAAAAGTAATATGTGTATTTGACATAAAGCACATCAATGTTCGGGACGTCACTTCTAGGTTAAAAAGTGTACCAAGGCAGGTGACAAGACGAGTAATTTTAACGCGCAGTGTATTAAAATTACTCGTCGTCATCATTTATCGTTTACAAAAGAAAACATATATGTCCTCTTCGTTTTGGTAATCTAACTGTCGGACTAAACAGTTTTTTTCAGGCCACCTATAATGAATTCAAGTGTGCCTATAATATTTCATGACAACTGACACCCTAACGATAGGCGTACCCTTGCATATTTCCCCGTCTCGCCCCATTTCTGCGCGGTCGTGACTCCGCACTTTGTGGAGAAATGCTCATGCATACTGCACTACCACGGGGAGATAGTGCAGTTATGTGGGACTCTAACCCACTAAAACTCCACGGTGTCCTCCTGTGCCGCTTATGGCGGGAGCACGGGTACGCGTTAGCACTCACCGCGAACCCGCCGCGGCTGTCCGTCACCGGACCCTCCTCGGGGGAGTCCCCCCATCACCGGCGCACCAGAACAAACTGCACGCCGTGACCACCCTAGGGACCAATCAGCACATGGGCGCCAGACGACCCCGTGTATGGCACTCTTGGTCCCCCTGTGACGGGTCAAGGTCAATGGCCCCGCCACCTACCATTGTTCGGCCGCAGGGGCTAGGGAGAGCGGCTAACGCAATACCGACACTCCTCCTTCCCTGCGGCCCCACCGCGTCCGCCATCAGACGGTGGCGACCCCGTCCGGGCCGCGGAAGGTAGGGAGAGCGGCGCACCACAATACCGGCACTCCTCTCCCACCGCGGCCTCCAACCCTCAGCCGCGACATCGTATGGGACCTGGGAATCTCCATAAAACATCGCGGCCCGCCTCAGTTGCGATGTCGCCTGTTACCAAGCGGCACCGCAACCTACTAGTTGACCGCTACGTCGTCGGCTTAATCGGCAAAAGCCCTGACGAGCGGCCCCTCCTCGGGTTCCTCTTCGCTTAACCGTGGGTGACCAAGCCACAGTTACTGAGCCCCCCGCATCGACAAAACGCGAACCCACCGGGGGGGACCGCCTGTAGCCTAGGATCCCACCGCAAAAATCTGCGTCTGCTATAGTTTTAATTTAAACTTAATTTTCAAGAATGATACATGATAGTATAATAGATTTATGAAGAGCTGCCTGCAAATATCTAACCGGAATTACCATAATTATATAAATTAAAATTCATGTTTGATCGTTTACCCCCAATATACAAGTATTTCAAATGTATAAGTATAACATCGTTTCAATGAAATTAGTGTAGAAATACGGAATAAATTAGGTTTCCAGTTCTCAGTTAACCGCAATCTTTAGACTAGGTACCAGTTTACCTGCTAAACCTGCCCCCCATGAATGGCAGCTAACTGAGCGCTAGATGATGTTCTACCCCCGATACAGGAGAAATTCCTAGTGTTTTAGTGATACAAAACAAAAACTAGAAACTAGTTATGGCTAGATGCGGTCTGGCAACCATGCAGTTATCTATTCTACGATCAATTATCGTTCATAAAAATTTTGTTTTAACAAAAACAATATAAATGCAGATGTTTGCAGTGTGCTCTTAGGCTACTACGTCGCCGGTACCGAGCTACACGGCATTTAGATAATGTGTGCATGCTTTGAATAATTATGCAATATCATTGTGGAGAACTTGGATGGCGGCAGATGTAAACGCATTTAAGAATGACTAGCTTGACGCCTGATGGGAATTAGTACTTGATTTATCTTTATAAATTACTAGCTCGGGAAATTATCCCGAGGGAACATATTCCCGGGATCAAATGTATCCTATGTGCTATTCCTGACTGTAATATAAATCTGTGCCAAATTTCATCCAGATCCGTCCAGCCGTTTGAGCGTGAAGAAGTAACAAACATACAAACATACACACTCACAAACTTTCGCCTTTATAATGTTAGTGTGATAGACTTTATGTTATTCTGATGTGTAAGCTTTGTTACCGTAAAGTTTAAATCGTTTTAGTAATTTTAGCGTGTAATAACACACATATATCCACATAGCTTCAGCCAGTGGCTCGCGTTATAGTCGGAAATTATTTCCGGGATAAAAAGCATCTTATGTACATCTCCAAGGTCCAATATCTCTCTAAATATACCAGTTTTCATCAAAAATGGTTCAGTGGTTTAGGCGTAAAACCATAACAAATAATAAACAGACAGACAAACCACATATTACTCGAACTATGGACACGGTTGTCGAATCGACTACATAAACCAACTATCCTATCACAACACTATCTTATCCACATTCCCTACAAACTCACAAAATTCAAGAGCAATTACATAAATACTTACCTAAAGCGTGATAAGAAGCCGTTCAGGCGAAGTTTACTCGCCTCGGCTACAATGTCGTACAGTCACCGCGCTTCAATACGTTCACCCGAACTAGGAAAACCGCCCTTACTGCAACGAAGTCAAACCGCTTTCGGGGTTAAACGGTTAGCTTTCCATGCGGTTGACTGTACGCTTTGGTAATAGTTTTACCGTAATATCGCCAAGAGTATTAGATCGCGCGATCGGCAATCGTCGGGGATTGGGCCGAGTGATCCCGACCAGAAAGTTACCGTCCGTAACCGCGCGGCAAATGAACGTCGTTTATGTAGTGCGACTTTATTCATAGATATTTTACGCAAATAAAAAGTGTGCCGTGTAATATTTCTTAAGAATCTAATAATCATTTTAAAATGTATACAGGAGCAAATACAACAAAAACAAAATCACTCATATTCGTGCTTTTTTAGTTACCTATATGCATAAATTCAGACCACACTCTAAAATGTATAGTAAAAATCACGATTACGTAAAAAATATGAATCAAAGTACCTAAAAAAGTTCACACAACCCGCTCTTATTAGAAAACAACGGATTGCTGACCTGAGTAATTTGTATTAATTTCAACTTGATACCTCCACGCGTTCCTGAGAAAAAGCTTCTAGACAGACAGACTGACAACGAATTGAATAAAAACGTAATCATCTAACTGAATGTAAAATCATATTATTTGTTCCAGTTCTAAAACGAAATGACAAAGTCTATTCTTAAGAGGAAATGCGCTAGCAGACATCCGAATGAATTTCCTTAGTAAAAACTCATAATTCAAGGTTTGGCTCTCTCCTATTTCCTCCTCCAATATTAGACCAATTTAAATAGGCAATTCAGTCGGATGTCTGCGACCACATTTGCTCTTATTTTTATTATCTTTAGGCTTGCGCTTGACCACTATCTCACCTGATGGTAAGCGATGATGTGGTTCACGGTGAAACACGCTTGCCTAGAAAAAACCCATTCACTCTTGACTTAAAGACCCCTAAATTGTAACTATCGGGAAACACACACTCCGGCAGGGAATTCCACTCCTTAGCTGTACGCATAATAAAAGTGTCCCTAAAAGTTTTTTGCGTATGGGTGGGACGTCCACCATGTACCGATGACGCATCGCCATACGTCTGGTAGTCCGATGATGGAACGGGCGGAATAAAATCATGCAATTCCACCGGCGACGATGTTCAAGGCTCTGTAGCTGTGACTTGACTAGTAGATTTGTAGTTGAACATTGCAATTCAATCATCTATACTAATACTAATAATAATATTATAAACAGGAAAGATTTTTTTATTTGTTTGTTTGTACCGAATAGGCTCCGAAACTACTGGACCGATTTAAAAAATTCTTTCACCAATAGAAAGCTACGTTATTCCTGAGTAACATAGGCTATTTTTTAATCCCGAAAACGGGTCCTGTGGGGTGGCCCACGGGAGCGAAGCCGCGGGGAACAGCTAGTAATAATATAATAATAATAATAATATTATAAAGAGGAAAGATATTTTTGTTTGTTTGTTTGTACCGAATAGGCTCCGAAACTCCTGGACCGATTAGAAAAATTCTTTCACCAATAGAAAGCTACGTTATTCCTGAGTAACATAGGCTATTTTTTAATCCCGAAAACGGGTCCTGTGGGGTGGCCCACGGGAGCGAAGCCGCAGGGAACAGCTAGTCACAAATATAATAGTTAACTAATCTGGAAGAAGAGAAAACTATCAAACGGCTCTTGATGGGACCGCGCCCTTAGGTAGCAGGCACTTCCATCCCACACAGTTTTCCAACTAGCTTTAAAATCCATCTGTAAAATTCTACCCATAGAGAAAAAAGTAGAATATTTGATAGGTCTGGAATATTATTATAATGATGATTATAAGGTTAATGTTAAAAACAAGTACAACACACGTAGGGCTAGAGAGAATAAACTGGTTCAACCAAAGATAACAAATTATTATGGTAAGAGAACATCTAAGTATTTGGTACCTAAAGTGTTTAACAAAATAGATTTATTAAGAGAAAATGTAAAAATTAGTAAAGGAGCAATTAAGTCAAAATTAAAAAACATTATACAGGATAGCAAACAGAACTAAATATGTACAGAAGATTAAACCATAACAGTATATAATATATAAGTAGTTGATTTGTAAGTAAGGTGGTGCATTGTGATGTAAAAGAGCGCCTCTCGCCATCAAACGTAAAAGTTTGGCGAGTTTAGAATTAAGTAACACCTCTGTATTAAAATTACATTAAATAAATAAATAAAAAAAAAAAAAAAAAAAAAACCGAATTCCACGTCCAACCGCACGGCCACTAAGTTGCCTGCCGACCGACACGGTCGTGGCGTCTAAACCACAGAACTTCGCCAAGATTCACTGACGTCAAATACATTTTGATACTTGCCATAACTTCGTCCGAATGATACTGATATTACTGTCAAGGGTAATCAACGCTGGCTGTTTTTTAAATGGAGATGTAAAGGTAATTTCAGTTTACGCTTATTCAAGAAAAATGGTAGTAGTAAATTATTTGTGGTGAAACTGATTTGAATAAGTACTTAATCATTATCTTCCCAATCATTAACTATGTTGGGGTCAGCTTACAGTCTGACCGGATGCAGCTGAAAACCAGTATTATTGCCGTCAAGTAGTGTTGCTGACATCAAATGGCTGGAATACCTGCCTGTAAAAAATGGTCTTGCCAAGAAAAGTAATTAATAAAATGTACTTACGAAGATAGATCGAGTTAGTGATTGATGGCGATAAAAATCGTCACCACGAAGAGATTGCCTCGGTAATCTAATGTTTTTTTCACCTTCCTACTTACCTATATGTTGCAAAAGAATCAGTAGTGGATTGATTAACACGATTGGTATACGACTGCCTCAATTATGGTTTCACGTCACCAGTTGGTGCCACATTGACGAGAGTCCTCTCGAAAAAAGTTCCACTTGAAAAAAGCACCAATGACATCTATGTCGACGTCTATTTAACTTATATCGAAAAACATAAGCGACTTTACAGGAGCCTGGTACTAATGTCTCAGTGCTTCTACCTAGGTCCTGGAGCACGTCATTAATAAAAGAGCAATCAACGAATTAGGAACCTTACTGCCAGTTTCGCCCGCTAGGTGTCTCACTGAATTAAGTAGGAAAAAAAGTTGGCTTGTATCCCGTATGTAGATACATAGGCGTACAAAGTTGGGCCGGTAGTACACGTACTACAACTTTGTTTTTATGATTTTTCTCATAAGACGAGCGATTTTGCCAATAACTTGGTACGGACGGGGTGCAAAATTAAAAATTTTAATTTTTCGTGAAATGATGAATCATCTTTGAAGAGCCATAGCTTGGTCCCTGTAGGGTTTATAGAACTGCGGTTGAGCTTAAATTGTTGCAAATTAGCTGAACTTTAAAAAAAACGACATTTTTTTTGACGGAAGTCGCATATGTTATGGCTTTTAGTGCAAAATGTCCCAAAATTTCAGTTTCGCATCAATTCGTGGTGGGAAGCGATCACAAGTTTTTCGAGTTGCAAATTTGGATGTACACTAACCTAACTGGTACATACAACTTACTACAAAACTAGACATCTGACGTCATCTGATCTGCCATCAGACATCAAGCTTTGCGATTTTAATGTCGGTTTCTACTAGGTTAATCTATCTGGTGCACCACTAATTGCACTAATTCAATTAATTTACTGCGTTCTATATCTCAGTCAGCCTCAGTCGCAGTCACGCAGTAGCGTATTTACCCTTAGAGAAACATGGCGGGAGACAGCAAAAGGCGGCGCAATCCAGCCCTGCCATCCAGCCTAGCATATTTTTTGAGACAAGCTCTACAGACACAGGCTCACAGACAGACAGGCCCCAAACATCAGGACCCGAGGTGGTGGCGCGTAGTGATCCACGCGCGCCCCTCTTAGACGTCGCGGGGGGAGTCCAACACCTCACTCCCCCCCCAACCCGAGGTCGTGGACCGCAAAGGCGGGCCGGCACTAGCCGGGGGTTGCGGAAGCATCGTTGTTCCCGCGACCCCCAGCGTAGGTGTGGGATGGAACACCGGGGTGGTTTTTAGTCAGTACGAGTCTGACAGACCCCTCCGCCCTCCCCAAGGTGGAGGACATCCAATGAGGATTTTCCACCCCGCAACAAAAAAAAAGGCTCTCAAAAGTAAACCTTACCTAATCCGGGGCATGTGCTAAAAAATTTCGTATGCCTACTGTCGACACCATAAATCTTACGAATACAGAAGCATAGGGATAGGTACACGAACGGTGCAGAGGTGCAAAAATCTTTGAGCACAATTCGCTCGCTCTTACATCCACGGCTATCTTTTTATGGGACAGGAATATAACCCTGGATACGCCAATGCTTAGGTGACTGTTTTTGAGATAAGCCTATTCATGTGCATGTTTTTAACCTTTTGATATTTTCAATATAATTATAATAATAATATTTTTAAAATAATGTTTTGTATATATTTATGTTTTTAATATAATAACAGTACACCACAGACTACCCACTTTTTTCATTCTAAGTTCTTTAAGTCCATCCAAAGGTTTTCTGGTAGATATCGCTGTCAGCGATAAGACCGCCTTTGTACCCTTATAATTAAGTTTTTATTGTAAAAAAGATGTGTTACTTTTATGGTGTACAATAAAATATATTCTATTCTATTCTATTCTATTTACGTTTATAAAGATAAACCTATTAAAATACCGCCGAAAAAAGAAAACACTTTAATTTTGGCGCGCTTTTTCAAACTTGTTCTGTTTACTTTTTATTTACCTGGCTTTATCTGCTCGATCATCTTTTCGTAATATTCCCGGGATATACTATCACAAATGTAACTTCAATTCACCCGTCTCCCGTCCGTCCGTCCGTCCCGTACTTGTTTGTACTTTTTTACTGTTCTTACTTAATACCTTGTAATTGTTTCTGTTGGGTTGTGTCGATTAAACGTATTCTATTCTATTGCACTGTCATATCTGAACACCCAGAGGATTTTTAAAGAACAGCTGTCCTGTTATGTTGACAGTCTAAAAATATCAAATTAATTATTGCCAACACAGAAAAATTAGTCGGTGTGCTCAATTAAATTTAAAAATCGCTAACAGTAGTACACCTAACTTTTCCTACTAGATTCTGCCAGCGACTTCGCCCGCGTGAATGTTGGATATCATCCCAAGGGAACATACTCCCTGCCAAGCACATGATCTATCTATCCGTGTGCCAAGTTTCGTCCAAATTCATTTGAAACAGACAGACAGAGTAATATTAGAATGGATATGAAAGGGTGACTTAATTCCTTAGGCATTTTCTACCATTTGACCTATATGGTACAGGATACCATTTAATTTCAATACCTAAGTTGAATACATACACACGTAAAACCCTACATGGAATCAAACCAAAACAAAAAGAATTACCTACATTACATTCACATAGTTATAGTTCTGACGATATTGCCAACCTTTTGTTGTGCTACCCTCGAAAAATTAATTACTGCGACGTGATTGGGCAACAAAAAGAAACAAGAGCTATAATAAATATTGCACGTTCGTCCAACATAAGCTATACTTTATTGGGTAGTATGGCATTCTGTGCATTGAAAGAGACTATTATGGCAGTGTTAAAGCTTTCTTTCATAATTTTATTTGTTGTTTTACGAACTTATGTAACAGAACTCGCTTAATTTCCTTGTATGTAAAGAACAGATAAATCAATATCAATAAATTTGTAGAAAAGTCGTTTTTGTACATCGAAAATATTTTCAAAAATATTATTTAAAGGATAACCAAGATAACCCATTACCAGCATTTTTGGATTTTTCGTCTTTTTTATATTTATCTGTTTAGTTGTGCACGCATCACGTAAAAGATACGCAACCAAAGTAGTTTTTTTTTGTTTTTTTTATATTGTTTTTTTTTTGGTGTATTTTTTTTATTTTAAATACGAGGCTTTTGGCTAATTTGTGCCTTTTGGTGAATGCCACTCTTTATATTGTATTGTGCGTTTAGTTTGTGTAGAATAAACAAGTTTTCTTTCTTTTCTTTTTTCTTTCTTTCTTTCTTTCTTTCTAATGTACATAACAAGTGTGCGTAACTTGAAGTATTACTTAGTTTTTGATTTTTCGCAATCATTTCACTCTATCAAAAGTTATATGAATTTAAAGTGTAAAATATCACAACACACGACATTCAGTTACTAGATATACTACTTATAGATAGATGGCGTTGTGCATTTGACCATTAAAAAAAAATGGTAGGTAGAGTAGGTAGGAAGATAAGTAGAGAATGGTAGGCAGTTGGCGGAAGCGAAACCGCGGGCACAACTAGTAAATCATAAGACCGAATTGAGGAAGACAGATAGGCAGTCGACCGTCAGCTTAACTCTGCAACCCCAGTAACTGAGAAACAATAACACCATACCCTTTGGCAACAATAGTTTTCAGTATTTCTGTTAATCCGTAACGATTGCGTGAAATGACAGCCGGAACCAACGGCTTAACGTGTTTTCCGATGCTCAGAGGAACTGATGTTAAGATGATCACCTATCCACGGACCGACCTTGACAAGCGTTGCTTAGCCTTGAAGATCGACCAGTGCGGCTGTTATTATTGAACCACGTGTAGGTATCTACTAGGTATCCATCCCTAAGTAATTAAGACAAGCGGGTGGCGAGTACTCGCTGTTTTTATTTTGTGAAGCAATTTATTTTTTCGTAAATCAAAGTGGGTAGTAAAATGAGAAACTCGAGAATTTCCCCGTCCTTATTAAAAGAAAGGTTTGTTTGTTTAGGATCTCCCAGGAGTGTTTAGGCTTATCCCATGTTGATAGGAATCAACGTATGAGCAAAAAATTATCTTCAGTTTTAGTGAAATGTGTGGTGTCACTGCAGTTCTCTGTTTTTTTTTCTATACTTACATGCATCCATTTGTTATGATTTTGCTCGGCATATTTTAAAGAGGTGAAATTATAATCTTTGAAAGTATTATATAATTAAAGATATGTGTTTCCTGACAACTGCCTGGGATTCTTTATGTCAAGAGTGAATAGGTTACTTCTAGGCAAGCGTGCTTCACCGTCAACCACATTATCGCTTACCATCAGGTAAGGTAGGTAGTGGGCAAATGCGAGACTAATAAAAAAGGAACCTGCTGTTCTGATTACGAAGTTCTTTGACGGAACGAAAGCTACGAGTACACTATCACTGAGTTTGAAAGATAGCTACGAGTACACTATAACTAAGATTGAAAGAAAGCTACGAGTGCACTATCACCGAGTTTGAAAGAAAGCTACGAGTACGCTATCACTGAGTTTGAAAGAAAGCTACGAGTACACTATAACTAAGATTGAAAGAAAGCTACGAGTGCACTATCACCGAGTTTGAAAGAAAGCTACGAGTACGCTATCACTGAGTTTGAAAGAAAGCTACGAGTACACTATAACTAAGATTGAAAGAAAGCAACGAGTGCACTATCACCGAGTTTGAAAGAAAGCTACGAGTACGTTATCACTGAGTTTGAAAGAAAGCTACGAGTACACTATAACTAAGATTGAAAGAAAGCTACGAGTACACTATCACCGAGTTTGAAAGAAAGCTACGAGTACACTATCACTGAGTTTGAAAGAAAGCTACGAGTACACTATCACCGAGTTTGAAAGAAAGCTACGAATACACTATCACTGAGTGTGAGAGAAAGCTAAAGTACAACATCACTGAGTTTGAAATAAAGCTACGAGTACACTATCACTGAGTTTCATAGGCTACATTATTTCCTGGAAAATTATAGAATGCAATAGGCAATGGGAGCGAAACCGCGAGAAAATTATACATAGTTTTAGTGGTACATAATATACTGATGAATCTCATTTAAACTAAACATACAAGATTTTAAAAATATATAAAAATAACCAACTAGACCTACTTTAAAAAACTCAGTCATCAAAATAACAATACTACTAAAAACTAACTATACTTAAAACTTGCCAAAATGAATGTCTAAGCAGTAAATATTAAGGACTTGATAATAATTAAACAAGATAAAAGTTTTAATTACACTGAGAAACATACAGCCCATTAAAACTGAAGTGGCCTAGGTGGAAACTCTTTGTGTACCTAACAACCAACTTGAAGTAAGAACGGAAAATATTAAGCTTTCCGTCTGAAAATAATGGTTGGCATTTCAGTTGAAAATTAAAGGATATTTTCCCAGGTAGAAATCATAATAATTTTTGAGGATTAACGTGCATAATTATTATGACTTAAAACAAATGAATAAAATTGATACTACACCATTACTTACAAATATTATTTTAAGAAAAAATCTTTCATCTTCAACAGGAATCTTTTATTGATTAAGATATTTTACACACGCTTCATGAGAACAAATATCAGTGCAGCCCTGGCTCTTGTACTAGAAAATCCTGTACCACAAGAGCCAGATTTTTCGATACCTATACATTTTTGTCTATTATGTATTAGGAGCATGATAAAACAAAAGACAATTAAAAAAAGTAGTTATAGCATGCAAACTGCATACTTCACCAGGTAGTTAAGCTAAATTAAGACAGGAATTGATATCCTTAAAAATAAAACAGAGGATTAAAGAAAAAGGAAACAATAAAATTAAATAAATTAAAATTACTATTGCATTAGCCAAAATACGGTTTGAATTCATTTATTTCTAAGGATTACAAATCACTTGTACAGAGAGATAAATACTAAAACATTACTTGATTTATATATTTTTGTTGAAATAACATTGTATAAAAGAAAATAAACATTGCATCAATTCAAATTAACGTAACATAAATTTTAATTTCATTTCACCTTGCAAAAATTCAAATTAACATTACATAAATTAAGAATCATGTGCAGTTGCCAGTTTCCATTTAATCTCAACACAATATTTTGTCCAACGCAAACACCCACAAACCGACTGACATACTAACGGAACAAAGGTCTAATAAAAGCCACCACTGCAATATTTTGACATGAAGTTTAATTAAAACGTCGCTCGATTCGGTCCGCACCGGTTACAGGCAGTTTTAATTTATTCAAAGCAGTTGAAACCGGTATCGCTGTAGATATTTATTGGTGACGACAATATATCTGCTGTTGCTTTAATTAAATGGCGTTTTAGCAGAAAGGGAACAAAATAGTAAGGTGAAAGGGTGAAAGAAGGAAAACACATTTATTTAGCACTTAGAAGTTACTCAGAAACAAGTTTTCTGAACAAACGAAAAAACAAAATAGTAAAATAAATAAGACATGAGAGAAAGTGTGCCTCACGGTTGCGCTACATAGGACCAGTTCAGGAAAATGCCAGACAATTAGTAGGTACATAAATGCCTGACGCGGGTTTTCAATTGATCCTTATGTTGAGTGTACGACGACGTATGGATGTAAATCGGTTTTAGGTGCATACCAAAGCAAGCTTCAAAGCTCCAGAGCCTTGGCCACCGACGCCGAGTTGCCAGCCTGTCGATTTTTATCGGTTACATTTCGGAGAATGTGCAATGGAATTGCATGATTTAATTCCACCTAGCCCTTTCCATCATCGGACTAAAAGACGTACGGCGATGCAACATCGGTGGAAATGGTGGACATCCCACCCTTAAGCACTAAACGTTTTGGGAATACTTTCATTGCGCGTATGGCTAAGGAGCTCTGACTAAGGACCTACCTATCTCCCTCTGACTAAGGAAAACCTCCTATTTTTCATTCGTTTAAAAACAACAATGGCTTGATGTATCAAACTTCATGCTGTCCCTTCCCCGTGACGATGGAGAGGGGAGGGAGGCAAAATAACCCCCCTCGCTCGCTCCCTGGAAGCCTGCAATTCTCACGTCTCAAGTCATATCGCGATCGCCGACCTTTCCTTGAAAACTTGGTTATTTGAAGAGCTCCACAATCTTCGTGCCCCGTTATCATTAATTTATGTCAGCGATCGTTTAGAAACGTAGATGTTAGTAATTAATGGTGTGTGTCAAATATCGAGACTTTGTTCGGATAGAAATTAGAAGAAGTATTTGATATTTAAAAAAATAGATAGATATTTATATCGATTTGAGTCTCATTATTATTATAACTGTTGCACCTGTCACTCGAAAAAATATTTATCAGTTTGTAGAGTCAAAGGTTAAAAGCGCAGTCGTACTCTTCCAAAACTAAGGTGTCTAAAGCTTTTTTCTAGAAGAAGGTTAATCAACCACGACGGGTGTTTTATATACTTTAGATTCTATGCTATATATATAGATAGAATTATTATTGAAATTATTATTTATCAACATAAAATGCGGGTAGATCCTCACTGGATCTTCATCATTCGATCATTTTAGTAAATATACTCGCAGGCGCCATGAAGGTTTTAATAAAAATGCTCGCGTGGTGCCGTCGTGTAATGTGGGGTTCAGTAATTAACTCCCGTTTACATTTACTGTGTCATTGAGTTGACAGCACACATTATTAGCTTAATAATACTTTTTACACTATTGATATCTATGAGGAGCTAAATAATAACAGCCGCACGGGCCAATCTTCGAAGTTAAGCAACGCTTGCTAAGGTCGGTCAGTGCATGGGTGACCATAATTGACATACCGAGACTCCTCGGTCCCTCAGAAAGTACGTTAAGCCGTTGGTAGATCTTTGACAATCGTAACGGGTTAATTGATTCTCTTAATTTGTTATATGGGTTGACTTTAAATTCAGAAGCAATCTTTGAGGGAGAGAAAGTTAAGAAACTCATGAGTCTGATAAGCTTTTACTACAATTAGCATTTCAGGGAGTACGGTCGATGTCTTAGACATTCTAATTGAAGCTCTTCTAATTTGGTAGCCGTCTGTTGTGCAGTGTGTGGTCTAGCGTTGTCCTGAAGCAGCAGTGTCCTAGAGCGATTGACCAGACTCGGCTGTTTAGCAGCTAGCTTTTCCATCATGATTTGCAGTTGCTGACAATAGACATCCACCGTAATCGTCTGGCCAGATTTAAGAAAGCTGTAGTGAACGACACCGGCACATAGTCCACCAAATGCTCACAAGTAATTTTTTTTGAGTCAATTTTCGCTTGGGGCAGGATTTGGCTGGTTCGCCAGGGTTCAGCCATTGCGATGAGCGTTTCCGATTATTTTACAGGATCCACTTTTCATCACAGGTAATGATTCGATTTAAAATCCCTTCATTATTGTGCCGGGATGATGACACATGAGATGGGACACATGGTCATTTGTATGTTTTTATTAATTTATACGTGATGAAGTGTCCAACATCTGAACTTTAAACTTTATCATTAATAAGTAAAATATAAGACCACTGACTTAAGACCTTTCTATTTTCAAAATCTTTGCCGTCTTTTACGCTTCTCACTGCTGTAAAAGGTTACTCTTTCTTCACACTTTTAACGTCAAAGCATAAATTTTAGGCGCTCCGTCCAAGTAAAACCTCAGATAAAATATAGTTCTTTATAAAAATTCTAAATGAGACGTTTTTAAAACTTCGTTGGTCGGTGTCTAGCTCATTCAGCAGTCTCGCCCGACTTAACATTTAAGAATATTTAAGTTTCCTAAAATAAGAAAATCTTTTTAAGTTTGTAAAGAAACTTTAGAAAAATTCTTGCTTTTCTTTTATATTTCAAGGTATGAAGTGGGTTGAGATGTTTATGCCAATGAAAGAAAACTTGATGTAAAACGATTTTTTTTTAATTCCTTTTGTTTTTCTATTTTCAGGTACGTTCCAGGAAGTATTCCCATTTGAGCACCTATTTTTAGAGCACCTATGCTAAGAGCACCAAAGGTATTCCCATTTGAGCACCAATCAACATAATAGCTTGGTGCTCAAAGGCGACCAAAAAATAAATTGTGACTTTATTCCCAATTGAGCACCCACGGTGCGGTAGCTTATAGTGATGGGTAGCTTCTAGTGTATAATACCTATACATATCGATAAAAATCAGCAGTTTTATTGCAGAATGAATCACAATATCTTTTGATGAAAACCGAATGAATATCTGTTCAGTAGTTTTTGAGTTTATCGCGAACAGGCACGGCGAGGGACTTATAATTTGTAGTGATATCACAATAAGTTTTCTCAACTTCTATCCCCGAACCAATTGTAGGCTGGATGAAACAATAACCATAGAAATCGGAGTTTTCATATTATTATGAAGAGTAGTTAAGTTGAGAGGGCCGTATATAGGCAGTGCGCGCGCCACCTTTACCGTTCGTCGGAATATCGAAATATGACGAATGAAACCGAACTGTTCCGGCACTTTTTTACGTCTCTCGTATTCTTTGCAAATCTATATATATAATAAAATCGTAGAGACGTCGAAACCGTACATAAAATATTTTTGAAAAAAGTAAAAGCAATGTTATACGGGGTATATGAAGGTCACTGAACAAATTTTTTTTTAGAATGTTTGTCTGCTGCAATGCAATGCATTCAATTGGCGTCAAAACTACTGGACAGATCCTGTTAAAATTTTACATAAATAATACTAAGAGGTCTGAGCAACACTTATAAAAAATTATCGCGTTATTCTTAATGGACGATGAGCAATGTTGCATTAGGTGTGTATTGTTTTTTTTTACTTTCCCGCCGTATTTTAAAGAAAGACACAAAATGTATTGGAGATTTGAGTTCAAACCCCAGCTACAGTTGTTATTTTTGTGATTATTTTATCTTTTTCCTTTACGATAATATTTCCAAAATAATAACAAAATAAATAGCCCCACCGCAGTATCTCTACATTGACGTCGTGGTGGGGCTTGCGCGCTTAATTGATCTCTAGGTTTGTGCCTGTAGATTCTGCTTTGCTGTAACATGCCTAGGCTGAGGGGCCAGACTATGAGAGATACAATCCGTAGGGCAGCTATGTGGCGAGCTGGTGGGAAGTGGCGACCCCACGGACCTGATCTCCAGGGAGAAGCTTTGTTCCTCATCTCTGGCTTGCCTTTATTGGCCTGTTGGAGTGAAAACTGACGGGGACCAGAGCTCCCACCTCTCTCTTGCCTTATTGGCTGGATTGAGTGGAGATTCGCAAAAGCAAACGTGCTCGGAGGAAGGAAGTTAACCCAGTAAGATGCTAGTAGGGATCTTGACCGTAATTTTGGGATTGTCCTAATAGCCATGGTATACATCTCCACTCCTCGTGCTTGAGTGCTAGCGACCCTTTATGGGGGTCCATTAATTGAGGGTGCAAATCACCCCCTGCCATTTTATAGCCGTGTAGTTCAACAGTGGTCAGGCAGGGGCCAGTAGTCCTCCTATAGTTTTAGGCATTCGATCCACTAAATCTACTGACCCATAGCCCTGTACATTTTTTCTCCATATTTTGCAATAGTTCTGAACTAACCGAGGAATGCCCCTGGATGCACTTGCGTAGTGCATACAGGGATAATCGTCGGTTGGTGTCACATTTCTTGATACTTGCCTAATAAGGCCTCTGCGAGTTGGCATCGACCCCTCGCACAAAAACGGTTGACAACTGACGGTTGGATAATTTGTGACAAATTGTCAGCTAATTCAAAATGTAACAAGCGGCTGAGAAACTGGGCCTAAGTATTTTCGTGTTAAATGGTGATAATTTAAACTTTAGAAAAATATTTATTTATTTTTTACCATATTACTACTATCAAAAGTTTCTATAACTGTCAGTTAGAGTTCATATTTGTCGTTTCTAAAACATACAAAATCTTTACTTGTATTATATATGTAAGTATTATTAGAAATATTATTTAACTAAAAAAATAAGCGTAAAGACTACTGTTGTTACAAGGAATGTAATTTGTTTTATTTGTTTAAGTGGTGTGGACCAAAAAAAAATCTAAGGCTGATTGTTAAATTAATAATAATTAGTTTATTTCCTAAAATTAATGTAATAAAGTAATGTAAATTTTTATTGATATGTTTTATTTTTCATCCTATCACTAGAAGCTACCGTAGGTGCTCAATTGGGAATAAATTCATAATTAATTTTTTGGTCGCCTTTGAGCACCAAGCTATTATGTTGATTGGTGCTCAAATGGGAATACCTTTGGTGCTCTTAGCATAGGTGCTCTAAAAATAGGTGCTCAAATGGGAATACTTCCGTTCCAGAACAGAACATTGTGAGCCTTATTTTAAAAAAAATTAAATGTATTTTTTTATTAAATTAGTCTGCACAACACTAAGTTTGATGAAGATGGCAGTAAGTATTTATTTGTATCTAAGAATGAATCCTCCTTGTATTGAAATCTTCATGGAACTTTCCGTCAAGGGAAAGTAGAATAATACTCTTACTAATACCATCAGAAACATGGCGGGTTTTGGGCGCCTTATTGTAATCCCATTTTTTTTTCTGCCAGACCCAAGAAAATAATATTCTGTGGGCACCACTCGTTGCCCGTCCATTTCGGGAGACGTTTAGTATGTAAGCCCTTTCCTTCTCGTATAATTTTAAGCAGAGAAATTGGGTTTTTCATACAAAGTTGACGTTAGCTCACCTAAAAGAATTTGTATACAATTTATTAGAGAACGTTGTTTATTAATATGGGCACAAGCAGTTTTTAAATATGACAACACCTTTCCGCTACTCCCTGTATAAGGCCTTGAATGCTGATGTCACTTCTTAAAGTGCATACAAAAGACTACTGTATTCCTAGCCACATAGGTTCTACATGATTCCCACATGTTATGTTATGAAAATATTTTAAGACGACAAATGCTCAATGTGTGTTGTAGGTAAATGAGTCACGTCAGTTTGAAAATATTTCATCGGACCCGCCAAAGAAACACTGTGCAATAAAACACTTAAGTACTTACATAGTCACCTGTAAAGCCTACAAGGTTCACTATCGCTTGTTCTTAACTTCCTAATCCTAGTCTATTGGCAGTTTCTCGACAGAACTCTTCAAAGATTAAGCCGTAGACGCGTCAATACATTAAGTCCGCGCCGTTTCTCCCGAATCGCTTGGGAAACAGTCTGATTGGTCCCTAAGGGCGTCAGAATGTCATTATATATAAACTTTCCCGGAGGAAACTTTGACGCGTTCAATCCGTGGGCACCTCCAGGGGCTATGGCGTAAGAAAATATATGTTGCAGAAGGCTTATTCATTCTCCTTTATTTATCTAAATTAATCGTAACGGGGAAAAAAAAAATTTGGGCCCTTTGACAGCCCATTTTTTTATGCTGGATTTTCATAGACTTCTCAGGCAACGTTACTACATCTACTACCACCATAATAATAATATAATGCCGGTGAAAGTCCTTAACTAGGATTTTATTCACAGCAAATGTCTTTATTTTCTGGACTAAAACAAAGAGTGAAAATACAATTAATCATCATGGTCAAAAACAAAATATTCGAAATGTAATTATTTAATTAATGAAATGTCAAGGACTATATTAAAATCGTTTCAGATACTGGACTTTCATTCTTACTTTTTTGTTAAGACAGGTACCTACTGGTAACGCCACACAACACTGTATAAAATTATAATATAAACAGTTGAGAGAGGCGAAAGTGATTTGTGGAAGTGTGCCTTCTGTACGTTATCCTTATAGTCCCCATGGGACTCACGCCTGTTGGAATCTTCATTCCGTTGTCCAATTTACGACTAAACTCGATTCGATAGTTGTGTTGCAAGTTCAAATGAGTTTCATGGAACTTTGTGCCGTATTAATATGTGTTTAAGCACTAACTGTTCGTGAATGTGAATGTTGTTGAGATTTGGCCATAAACTACTGAGCATACTGTCAAAGTGTTCATAGATTTTACTATATTTAATTTGTTTGAGATGGGTTTGCTCTTGACTCTAGTCTAGGGCAGATGTAACAGATACAAAGTCGACGTGGATGTGTGTTACTCTATCACGCTAGAACGGCTGATCGGATCTGGATGAAATTTCGCACAGAGATAGATTATAGTCTGGAATAGCATATAGGCTAATTTTTATCCCGGGAATGTGTTTCCTCGTGATAATTTTCGACTTTAACGCGGGCGAAGCCACTGGCAGAAGCTAGTAATAATAATCAATATTATAAACGTGAAAGTTTGTTTGGATGGATGTATGTTTGTTACTCATTCACGCCAGAACGGCTGAACGGATCCGGATGAAATTTCACACAGAGATAGATTATAGTCTGGAATAGCACATAGGCTAAACGTTTTCAACCCCGGTATAACGTTCCCTTAGTACAAGAAAACACTATTCACGCGGGCGAAGCCGCTGCCAGAAGCTAGTAGTCTATAACTTCCACCTTGGGTGCCTCATGTGACTTAAGATTTAGGCATGACTCACAAAGTGTTGTTTTTAGGGTTCCGTACCACAAAAGGTAAAATAGGAACCCTTATAAGATCACTCTCTTGTCCGTCTCTCTGTCCGATTTCCTCAGGAACGGGTGGACCAAGCAAGTTGGAATAGAAAGACCAGACCAGATACTGAGGTCTATAGTCCCTATTAGGTGTATATAAATCAAGGTACTGAGTCAACACGATATAGAGATATGGGCAATTTTAGATTTTCGCGATAACTTGTAAGCACCAAAATTTACCTTAATTTTCAACTTTATTTTTTTTTTGGAATATTGCCTTTACTTGTGATGTGTGTGTCTTAAATTGCAATTTTAGGTCAACCGGAAGTACCCTATATATAGGTTTTGGGTCGAAAACCTATTTGGTAGTTCCCGTTGACCTAGAATCACGAAATTTGGCAAAAGTAAGGTCTTACAGCACAAATAAAGGAAAAATTCCAAAAAATAGAAAAAGTTGAATATTAAAGGGGTTTCCCCACACATACATAGTTGAGGCCACCCTGGGTAAGGCACCCTTCGTGCGCGAGTCCTACTCGCACTTGGCCGGTTTTGTTTTTACTAATAGATTTCCTTGCGTTTGACCACTATCTCGCCTGATGGTAAGCGATGATGTGGTCAACGGAGAAGCATGCTTACCTAGTAGTATTCACTCTTGACCTAAAGACCCTCAGGTTATAGCTAACCCCCGATTTGAGTCAAACATTAACTTTAAACTAGGAGTCAGCACGCTCTTTACTCCAAATTGACAATTCAGAAACAGACCCTAAGGTCCATGTTCCAACTCATTTTGAAGAACCTCCACTTGACTTAGTCGCCATGACAACGGGAAAAACCCTCATTTAATGTCGATAAATAACAATAAGTGTCAATTTGATGATTCGAGGTGGAGTCAAGTTGGCGGACATGACTAGAAACGTCTCTGCGTACCGCTACTTTCCAAAGAGAGTACTAGAGCGTAATCACAAAATAAATTACCCGCATAAATAACAAATCGACTCCATTTTTACAAGGCTGGATAAGCTTCTACAAATCGGTGACTCTCGTGCATCAAAATAACATTAAAAACGTTTAAAGTGTTATTTCGCCGTTAACGCCTCGTTGACAATTTGATTGTGTATTCAACGCAATTACAAAGGTAAATATTGTTATTGCTTATCTAATTTAGTCTATATAATATCGAGGGACCCGTTTTATTTTCAACATTGAACAAACAACCCAAGACAACAGCTTTGATAATAACATAAAACTAATTTTACGGTTACATTCATTAAAACAAAGAAACACAAATTTAGATTGTCGAAATATTATCCTTATTTTCTCCTGTGTTTAGTCTCAAAATTCGCATCATTCAACCTGCCAAAATCGCCCAAAGGCGAATCGGTCAGCGGTTTTGTTTGCAGCTGTAAAGGCAAAACTTTCGTAAGTAGGGTAAAGTCAGTCCTCTGTCTACAGATTCAGCCGTAGGTTATCTCCAGAAAGCCTTTATAAACGTTAGAAAGTTTCTACAGACTTGACACATGGACAGTTTCAGCTACAGTTCTTTATTATCTAAAAATATTCTTCACTGCTTTGAAATTTATATCCCTTTATTTGAGTAAATAAAGTTAAAAACTAAAAAATACGCTGTAATATAGAACCAAACTAAAAAGTAGACAATAAACAAAAAAAAATATTGTAAAAAAGCGTGGGGTGCTTTTTAAGATATTTTCAAAATTACTCTACTTTTACTAATATATGTCAATAAAATATTTTCTTTTATTAATATCACTATTCTTAATTTAACTACTACACTATTATTATTTATTCTAAATTTAGGTGTAAAATATAGTTCGTAATTATTATAGTTACCTAATATTCTAGCGTGATGTTATGCTGTGTTTATGTTGATAAAGCGGAACCCATTTTAACAGCCAAACAAAAGATGAAAACCTTTAAAAGCCTGAAGTAGTAATATTAAACAGGTTTAAAACAAAATGCCGACACTCTTGGTTATTTGAAGCCCCCAGTTTTTCACTTACCCCGTCGCGCTCCGCCGAGCAGGGAACAAAAGCGTCGGGTTAATAGAATTCTCGACACAATCGATTGTTTACGAAATATCGAGTAAACGAGAACCTCTATTGTTTCTCTAGTGATGTTTTAATAGAAGTTTCAGTTTGATAGTTTCACTGAGCCGCTATGATCTTTGGCAGGTTTAAAAGAAAATATGCGATGTTTTCTTTAGAAAATTACTAACTTCACGCACGTGACTTGTATGTCTTTGTCTATTGACCTGAGATTCTAGACAAGTGTTATGGCTATTTTAGCTGTAACCCTCAATATTGTTGTAACAAGGAGCAATATTAGACAGGGAGTATTAGATGTTGCCAGGCAACCCTGGAGCAATATATTCTACAGTCAAGTAGCATTTCTGAAAATAGAATTTTATCGAAAAAAAAATGCCATCAGATTTTAGCGGTGGGATGTTATGCTATATATGAGGCCGGTGTTTTCTTTACAGACTACTCTGAGAAGAAGCACTGAAACAGACTCGGAGGTCAAAATCTCTTTTATTAAAGCCCATAAAATTAATTGAATGGTCAAGTAATATGAACACCAAGTAGGTTAATGTCTGAGGTGGTCTACTCAGGTAAGCACCACACAGATTTGAGGGACCTGCCCAGATAATGCAAGCAATAGTGTAGCTCAATTCAGATTATTTAGGACAATAAGAGGGAGTTCAACGACCCGACGAATACTATCAAAATATGTATATTTGCGTGACGATGATGATGATCAACGTTGAAGACTCGGAGGCTTTAGACAAGTGCCATTCGACGTTAGCGATGTCAATGGTCGAAAACTTGAAATGACAAAATGGGATGGGATTGATCACGTGACATTTCAAAAGCGTTTGACATTCCCATGCTTTTATGACATTTTTCTAATCGCTATCGTCACGCTTTGGTTGATAGAATGTCACTTGTCTATGGTCTCAGAGCAGATTGTACCTCCCTGTCTTCTTTGACAACCGTAGCTAGACCAATAACGTATAAAATACTTAATAACAGCTCTCCAATAATATAGTTTTATGTGGAACCGTCTCGATATTGAATAAGACAAAATGATACAATAACAATAAGTAGGTCAGTATTATATATACACGTGTATGTAATAAATATTCGACACTCTAGCAAGTGAAGGTACTCGTAACGGATATTAGAAACAAATTTTCATGAACGTAGAATAATTCACCTTTTTACCCGACTGCAGTGAGATGGTCATGCTTTCGCACGAGTCTTGTATGTCTTTTTGTATGTAATATTCTTTATTCACCTCCTTCTTCTTATCTCTCCAACCGCTTGACGGTTTTATATAATTAAGACATCATTAGACCGCCCAAGTGTTCTTCAGATAGGTGACGTTCAAAAAAACAAACATGGAGGATTTTGGACGCCCTATTGTGTGGGCCCCAATATTTTTTTTCTTCTAAGCCCATCGAGTGGTGTATCAAAATGAAGGGTTTTTTAAGAAGTGATTATAATATGTTTAAAGTAATAAAAAAAAAGATGACTAATAAAAAAATGTAAGTAAAAAACAGTTAATTTAAACATCGAAAACCCCTTTTTGCGAGCTGGCTGCCCACATGATCCTCCGACTGCACAGCATGATTTTCTTCTTGTTTACATATCTTTACTTCGCTTTTTAAACATTCGGGTTTTAGATGTTTAAATATTTTTATTTTATTTTATTGACCCGTATTTGCATAGTGCAGGACATATCTTCATTTCTGCAACCTCTTTCGTTTCCATCACCTGTAGGGTGAAGGCAGCCACTGCTTACCATGCATGAGCTTGCTCTTCCGACCATAGATTTGATTATGGCCTCTCGCGAGAGATCACTCTCCACTTTGATTGGACACGTGCTGCGTTGTATGATTCTGCTGCACCATGATGGTATCATACCTCAATGGTATGTTCTAACTTGACCTCTCTGCAGTTGCAGTGATGGTAGAAATAGTTTATAACCTGGATTAACACAGGAGATACTTTTTCAACTTGGTATAATTTTTCCTTGAGATATTAAAACACGTTTCACGCGGGCAAAGCCGCGGGCAGAAACTATTAATAAATATGTAAATATAAACAATATCGCCAGTAATTGTGTAAATCCAATCCCGGTTAAATTCTCCAATTATTCACATTTGCATGTACATTAACTTGGCCGGCTGCCGATCTGTATTCATGTAATACATCTCTGTTATCATTGTCCGGCTGACACCTCGCAATTAGCGATCAGTGTACAGCGCCATCTAGCGGATGATTCTATAGTTATTTATTGTAACCAATATTTTTATAATATTTAATATTTTCAGTATTCATAATTATAATGAAAACTTACTTTTGCCCGCGGCTTCACTCTCGTTAATATAAAAGTTTTGTCAATGAATTCTGGTTATCGATAAAAATAAAAAGATTACTCGTAATTCTGGTCTCCTGGCAGTTTATGAGATTTTACCTCTCGTGATTCCAATCCGGGTTTTCTTTTTTACTGAATGATTCTTGTCTCCTGGTACTTTGAAAGTAACTGAATCGGACGACAGATAATAACAAATTTTAGCATTTTATGGCCATATTTTTTTCCTTTTTATGCAGAAAGAAGTCTAGCCTCTAGGCGATTTCAGGGTCCCATATATATCTGTACCAAAATTCATCAAAATTGGTTCAGCGATTTAGGTTTTTATATAAAGTCACTTTCACATTCTTATAAACTAGAATGGCCTTGACTTAAATTATTTCCGATTTTTCAGTAGTTTCTTGTCGAATTATTACAAAAGAAAACCAATTATCTAAAGTTCTAAACTATTAAAAATAAAAATGTATAATATTTGTTCGTTCGTATGTTTTGTAGAAGATAATCTCTAAAAATACTAATTACAAAAAATCTTTCATTGTTTAAAAGCTACACTGTAACCTACTGTATGTCCCAGAAATTGTTATGTTTCTTTTGGATAGAATACGGGTGCGAAGTCATGGAAAAAAGTAGCCTACTGTATGTCCCGGCAAACGGTCTGTGTCTGTAAAAAGCTTGTTTTATTAAAAATCGTTATTGTGGTTTTCGATCCTGCATAGAGTATTGCAGCTCAGCTAAATATCAACTTGCCGCACTTGACTTGGTGGAACGCAGAGCTAAGAGGCTCATTGGCATCGTTGAACACAAGCTGCATGCAAGCAAGTTTCACAGCTTGGCTCATCGCCGCAAGGTTGCCTGCTTTTTGCACCAGCGCCCTTCTACCATCGACATTTAGACGCACTGCCAGTTACTATCCTAACCTGGTTCCTATTCCACCAATTCGCACCAAGCGCTTCCAACAACCTTCATAAAGCGCACAGCGAATGAGTGGAATTCACTACCTGCGTCTGTGTTTCCGGACGCATTCGACGCGAATCTCTTCAAAGTTAGAATGAACAGGCTTCTTCTGGGTAAGCTCACTCCATCATCGACTCTGTCTCTGTCGCTTCTGACCTAGATTAGAGTCAAGAGCAAACCCAAAACATTTTTTTTTTTATAATTAATTTTATGGACAATTTAGTATGCCCTATTATTTATTGGCTATCAGCTAAATGTACCTTTTTTGTCTTTTTCAATAAATCGGTACAATTAAATTGGGCAATTTAGTACGTCCTATTTTTTCAGTATGTATACATTGTATATGTATATGTGCCAAATACACCTGATCAAGTTAACTATATACGTACTTCGCAACATGATCTTTCGTGGGTAGGAAGAAGCTACATAATAAACCCCAGATTTCTGTAAGTTGTTTTGTACAAATACTTTTTTACACGTCGATCATATTTTTTAAAACTTGTTGAGGTCGGTGTTTCCTATCTGATTGAGAAGAAAGGCCGAAATAAACTCAGATGAATAATTGTGAAACTCAACTTTTGTCTGTAAATCTGAAAGTCCAGATTTGACAAGTTCCTAAGTCCAAATACAGAAATAGAAAACGGCCTTACCTCCGATTTCTAAATTAATCATCTTTAAGTCGAGTTTTTGTTAAACACTGAAACAGAAAACTGGACAAAATTTGGCATTACATTAAGATTTGACACATTCTTATCTCGAAATATATGACGTGGTGGCCCAGTGGCTAAGACCTCGCCTCTCGTGCTGGAGGTCGTGGGTTCAAATACGTGCAAGTACCAATAAGAATTTTTCAAATTCATATGTACATTGTAAGTTTATCTTGGACATCACAGACAACGGCAAAGGAAAACATAGTGAGGAAAGAGTTATATAGTAAATGTAACTTGTCTGAAATAGCCAAGTCACGGGCCTGTGGGGGTTCCCAGAGGCGGCTTAATTAACTCTAATACCAGAGGTGGCCACATCCTCACACGAAAAAGAAAGAAGAACTCGAAATACTCAATCTTTCATCGACATTCGATTCAAATTAAAACATAAACAAATCTTTGAAGTGATTTTTTTTAAACTAAAACAATTTTTTTAAGTTTCGGACACTGCCTCGTTGGTCTAGTGATAACTAGCGCTACTGCTGACCGTGAGGGTGCTAGGTTCGATTCCCGGGTCTGTCAAAGTGTTATTGGGTTTTACTACCTGGGATTTATCAGTAACAGAGTCTGGATTTGTGATGGTGATGGTTCTTAAACATAACTGGTACAATGTGAGAATTTCCATAGGTGGGGGTTCTCTGATGGTTCCGATCTTCGGTGCTTGTGCGGCGTCTCCCCGCAGACCATGGCCCACCTTACGTCTTGTGCCGCATGTCCTGTTGTCTGTTCACGTGAGGACCTTATGACTGCGTCGGCGGAGGGCGTTGCCGTGGCTGAATTCTGGGACAGGCAAGGCATTGAACTAAAAAGAGTCCGTTTGTCATCGACACGCTAAGAAGAAGAATGTGAGAATACTGTTGTGGTGCACTCTGCCTAACCTTTTCGGGATACAAGCGTGACATTATATCGTCTTTAAAGTATTTTTTCAGATCCTCATCCCAAACACAGGACACTTTAATTAATATTGTGACGACCCCAAACCAGCAGCGTCAACATAATAACCTGTCAGCCCCGTCCTGTGCCGTTTAATAATATAATATCATATTAATATGCAAATACTTGAGTGTCGGTATGTCGGGCTGTTCGCACAAAGCCGTTCTCTCGCATCGTGACAACAAATAATCTTTTTTGTACACAAAATGTCCCTAAATCGGGTCGTAAGGAGCAGCGGACGCATAACCCGAGATCCCAATGCAAAAATCTGCAGGTATTCTGTTATTGGTAAAACTTGATTTATGTTTAGGCGTTTTGTAGTTTCTGCCTACCCACATGGGTGGAAGGCGTGAGTTTATGTATTTAGTTTGGTTTTTATGAATGATATTTGATCGTAGAATACATTACTGTAGGGTTGCCAGGCCGCATCTAACCGCAACTAGATTTTTATTTTTTTAGATTTTCCTCATACTAGGTTTTTTTCCTGCATCGTGGGGGCGTATACAACATCATCTAGCACTCAGGTCACCGTCATTCATGGGTTGCCAGGTTTAGCAGGTGGCTACCCACAGATTGCGTCTAACTGAGAGCTGGCATTCAAAGACATGTGACATCCACCAACCTGCACTGGGCCCGAGTGGTGGATTATGGCCCATTCCCTCACAAAGAGAGGAAACTTGTATCCCAGCAGTGGGAACATTAGGCTAGGCTGATGATGATGAGAGCTGGCAACCTTATTTTTTCCTATTTTCTACACCACTTTCTTTCAAATGCGGTTGGATTCACTTGAAAATATATTGGGGGTTAACGATCAAACATGTTTAATTTATTTAATTAAGGTAATTGTAGCTAGATATTTATAGGCAATCTATGAATGAAAATTAAGTATAAACAAAAAAAAAAAATTACGTCCAGATTTTCGCAGTGGGATCTTAGGCTAACAGCGGTATCGCCTTTTCAACTTCCCGAGGTCGAATTTTCCGACCCAGTTATTAAATGTCTTAGTTAGTGAACTTTTCCCGAATGGTGGCAGCTTTGAGGGCTTGACAGCATTATTCGAAGTAACATACTTTGAGCTGATGAGTTTGGAAGTCGATGGTGAAGCTCCATTGTGGTTGTCCTTTAAAAAAAACACCTGTATTTTTATATTGTAGTAGGTCCCTTCATTTCTTAAGGGGTGTCGTTTATTCAAATATTTACGCGTCTACGAATTTGCGCGGTTGACTTCTCTTTTTGCATGATGACCTTTTAAAAAGACACCTGTATTTTTATATTGAAGTAGGTTCCTTCATTTCTTAAGGGATGTTGTGTATTTAAATATTTACACGTCTAGGAATTTACGCAGTTGACTTCTCTTTTTTGTATACCTAATGATCTTCTTTGCTTATATTAAACCGCTCAGTGTGGGGACTAGGAGTGATATAAAAGAAAAGTGACTCAGTAATAGCGAGACGGTGGTCAGGACGGAAAGAAAGAAGTAAACGTATTGCAACGACCCCAAACTAACTTGGGTCAAGGGCAGAAATATGGTTGATGCCTGTCTTGGTCGCGGATAAATTTGAAAGGGAGTTACCGCGGCCCTGGCACACAAGCAACTGAAGAAACATGGGTGGGTTTCAGTCAGTCAAAGTCCGACACGTTCCCTGCTTCACCCAGAGCGGGAGAAGTCATTGGATGATACAACCCAAAAAATAATGCAGATATAAGGTGACGATTAGATCGCTCAGTGTTATTGTTATTAGCTACAAGATTCGATAACCAAGAAAAGTCCGATTATTCCCGTTGTCCACCACCTAGTTGGCCACCACTGGGGGACAGCGGGAAGACTTTTAAAAAATATTCTCACTGGCCACCACTAGGGGACAGGGACACGGATTTTTTAATTATGCTAGTTGTCCACCACGGGGCTGACACAGACTTTTGAATTATTCTCGCCACCACCACCACTGGGGCACAATGACACAACTTTTGATCCAATTCCCATTGGCCATCAATCTAAATTATTTTGTAAATGTAGTGAAGTCTTCTTTGAGTTAGCTACATTTAAATCTTTTTGATATTTAATAGATTAAAGATGAAACATATTGTGCACGACACCTTAAAATCAATGCTTCCAAGCCCCAGTTCCCAGCTTCAAGCAGTTGACGGTAGTTACCAGAAGAGGCTTTGAGGTTACCGGTCAGCTTTGCAAAACGCAAGATCATAAGAGCACCAATAAGCCTTGTGCAATTAGGAATTAACTAATGCGGCTAGTCGATTTAAACAACTAAAATGCGATATAATAAGTCCTCATTATCATTTTCATAGTGGGAAGCCTTCCATCGCTGCGCCTTCCGGTACGCGGTCGCCACTCCAGAACTTATCGACCCCATCGGCCATCCGTTCTGCGAGCAATGTGCCCTGCCCACTGCTACTTAAGTTTGGGAATTCGTTGGGCTGTGTCCGGTAGCTTATATACTAAAAATATGGACTTTAATCGTCACCAGCCCGTAAAGTGCTAATCTCAAAAGACATGACATGAATCAGTTCAGTCTTATCTCAAAAAATCATGTACATGGGTCCACTAAATAGTTAGGTGGGCAAGTATAAATTATCTATCAAAAAGTCTGTAAGAGTATATTTTTAGGGATTTTTAAAAAGGGGGTTATACGACACAAGAAAGTAAACAAATTTAATTAGCACAAACTTAGAGATTAACTAACTAATAATAAATCTAGCCACTTTCTACCTCCCAAAAATATCACCATTATTGCATTATTGCAGAGTCTACTAATTTTAAACCTTAATTAAATGGACATTTTCTTTTAAAGATGATAAAACGTTTTACTCAGAAAAAAAATGTAATAAAATATCTAGCTACTCAGAACTCCAGGTTATTGCCCTGCCAACCACAGTCTAGTCGACATTGACGGGTGCCCTTTACCTTAATTTGGGCAATGTCGGGCTCAATATATTATCAAAGAGAGGCACTCAATCACCTCGTTGGTCAAGTGATGGCAAGCGTTACTACTGAGCTGGCTACTGAGTTTGATTCCCTGGTCGGGCAAAATGATATTGGGCTTTTCCATCTAGAATTTCTCGGGAATCTAGATTTGTACCCGGTTGATGACTTAACATACAGGTTGGCGCAAAAATCATCACTCTATCGGAAGATGATATAATTTTTGCAAATGGCGGCAAATATCAATACTGCTTCGACATTTGAGAAGTAAACAGATACAGAATATAACTGGTGATCTACAAGCGCTTGTAACGAGGAAGATTACTTTCCACCGAAAATCATCATGAGCAAGGAGGCACATTTCTTACCCGCTCAAAATTACTGCATGGAGTGTCGTTTAGGCTGGAGGCGTCATCGGGCTGCTAAACGACTACTGCGGTTGGTGAGGTCTTCAGAGCCATGCTTAAAGACTTTCTCCTTCCTTAAAGGGATGAATTGGGACTACTGGAGAACACGTGGTTCTAACAGAGAATAGACCAACGGCGCGTACTGCACGAGCCACAATCGAAATTCTGAGGGCTGCATTACCCGTATTTCCACTGCCCGGTAAGATCACCGATTTAACTGTTCCAGACTTCTTCTTGTAAGGTTTTTTTTAAGTCACGAGTCTATGTCAACAAGCCTAAACTCATAAAGCCCTCATAGATAATATCCGCCGAAAGTAATGGCAAGAGTGGTGTGAAATGCCTTTAATCGGGCCCGATTGTTTATTAATTCTGGCGGTGGCCACGTAGCCGTTATCATTTTCTCGATTGTTGGAAAACAAATTAAGACACTAAATAAACATAATCTAAAAGCAGAACCCAATTAATTTTTAGGGTTCCGAAGTCAACAAGGAACCCTTATAGTTTCGCTCTGTCCGTCCGCAGCTTAGCTCAGAGAATCTAAGTACTAGAAAGCTATAATTTAACATGTATATACATATTAATAATTCCGACAAAGTGGTAACATAAAATCATGAAAAATATTTTTTTTCGGGTACCTCCAATAGATGTAAAGTGGGGATGTATTTTTTTTTCTCATCTATCCCATGGTGTGGGGTATTGTTGGATAGGCCATTCAAAAATGTTATGGGTTTCTTAAAACCATTTTTCGTTTCAGAGATTCATTTGCGTAAAATTAAGCTTTAAGTTGCAAATTTATGTTAGAGTCAAGTGTCCCCCTCCCCTGCCAGCGAAATGGTTGCTCATGGCTATGTGAAAAAACTCACGACAGTAGTAAATATAACGAAATTAAAACGAAAATTATCACGGATAACAAGGCTTTATAAGTTTACGAGTAATAGTCGACCAACTTATAAAATGTACTTGGCACAGTAAAATGTTTGTACAAATGCCATGCGTTGTTAGCTGTGTAAAACAGATAGTAAATATATGCTTATGAACCTCCTTAATAATAATGATTTCTAAATGAATAATGTTTAAGCTCGAATAACGCATTGGAGTGGCCGGAGTCGTTGGCAGTACCAGTCCGTAGTCCATACAACGCATGCGCGCGGTGGAGTCTATTTTGTGTTAGTGCAGAAGTATTTTCGACTTTTTGTAATTAAAACGTAAAAGTAAAGTCAAATTAGATTCGATTTCCAATCAAATTACTTTTTTTTTGTCGATATCCTTTTATAAAGTCAATAATAAACTTTCCAGAATGAAATAGTGAATACCGCAGATTAGAGGATTATGGGTTTTTTTTTTTTTTTTTTTTTTTTTTATTGTTGATAGGCTTGCGCTTGACCACTATCTCACCTGATGGTAAGCGATGATGTGGTCGACGATGAAGCACGCTTGCCTAGAAGAAACCTATTCACTCTTGACTTGAAGACTCCCAGGTTGTAGCTGTCAGGAAACACAGACTCCGGCAGGGAATTCCACTCCTTTGCTGTACGCATAATAAAAGTATTCCCAAAACGTTTGGTGCGTATGGGTGGGATGTCCACCATGTACCGATGACGCATCGCCGTACGTCTTGTAGTCCGATGATGGAATGGGCTAGAAGGAATTAGTTCATGCAATTCCAACGCACACTCCCCGAAATGTAACCGATAAAAAACCGAGAGGCTGGCAACTCGGCGCCGATGTTCGAGGTTCTGGAGCCTAGATTCGACCAGTACTTCATTGCCGATAAGCCTCTTGGCCCGTCTTTCGATCGACTCAAGTGCATCCAGCTGGTACTTGGCAGATCCGTCCCAGAGATGAGAGCAGTACTCCATGCATGATCGAACTTGCGCTTGATACAAGTTGAGCAACTGTTCTGGCGTGAAGTACCGTCTCACCTTCGCGAGGATCCCCAATTTTTTGGCAGCCAGCTGAGCTTTTGCCTCAATAAATGGACCAAAATTGAGTGTCGATGTCAACGTAATGCCAAGAACCTCAAGATGGTCAGTGATCGGCACGGTCACACCACGGAAAGAAGGAGCCGGGTGGAATTGGCTCCTTTTAGCGGAAAAAAGACACGCCTGGGTCTTAGCAGCATTGAACCGGACCAGATTGGCATCGCCCCATTCGGAGACTGCCTTCAAGGACAGATTCAAGCGCCCAACCATGGCCTCCCAGAGAGACTGGATCTGAGGTCCAGTAGCGCGCGCGTCGGATACGTACCTCTCAGCAACAGTGCTGTCGTCCGCGTACCCAAAGGGTTTTAGCAGATCATTTATGTGCAGCAAGAATAATGTTGCTGAGAGTACCGACCCCTGAGGCACCCCGGCATTAATACCCAGTTGGTCAGACGAGCGGCCATCAATAACCACTCGAATGGACCGGTCCCTCAGGAAGTCTGCAATCCAATCGCACAGACCACTGGGCAGACCGAATGAAGGAAGCTTACCAATGAGGCTTTCATGCCAAACCCTATCAAAAGCCTTCGAGATGTCGAGGGAAACGGCAAGCGCTTCCCCGTGTCTCTCGATGGCCTCACTCCAGATGTGAATGGCATACGCTAGAAGATCCCCAGTTGACCGGTTTTGGCGGAAGCCATATTGGCGGATACCTCTAATCTGCGGTATTAGAGGAGATTAGAGGTGAATACATACGATTTTTTTCTAATTCCGAAAGAGAAATAAACAAAGAGCGTGCACGCAAGGATCAAGGAACGAACTATACCATTCCCCGTGACTCTAACGCGCGCTCGTATCGGCTCCTTTCGCAATTCGCACCCGCAGTGGTACTCAAATAGATAATATTTTCTAACTTCAGTTGCGAAGTTGGATTTTATAACTCCTTCTTCAGTTACCAGTTAGTCCTTATTTAGTTTAAGTCAAGAGTAAATAGATTACATCTAGGAAAGCTTGCTTCACCGTCTACGGTGAATCATCCTATGTGGGCCCGTTTATAGACTTTGTGAGCCGCTGAAACCGTTCTAATGTTCATGTAACAACAACAAAACCCTCTTTTTAGTCCGCATTATTATGCAACTTCGGAACCCTATAATTGCGCGTGGCCCGACACGCACTTGGCCGGTTTTTATTTCATTTCATTCGGCTGATAACCGCGCCATCCAACCAAATAAATTACGGTCCAATTTATTTAACCATTTGTGAGGCTAACAATTGACGATAAAATGTATATTAACTAAATTTTAAACCATATTAGTTAACAAAGAGGTTAGTTATTAGTAAGTTTAGTTTTGTTACCATAATTAACCATTGGTTGAGTTAACTACCGATAAAAAACCGGCCAAGTGCGAGTCGGACTCGCGCACGAAAGGTTCCATACCACTATTGCAAAACAGCGCAAAAAAATCACGTTTGTTGTATGGGAACCCCACTTAAATATTTATTTTATTCTGTTTTTAGTGTTTGTTGTTTTAGTGGCAAAGGAAATAATACATAATCTTTGAAAATTTCAACTGTCCAGCTATCACGGTTCATGAGATAGAGCTTGGTGACAGACAGACAGACAGACGGGCCGTGGAGTCTTAGTAATAGGGTCCCGTTTTTTCCCTTTGGATACGGAACCCTAAAAACTGGGCCTAAGTAATCGTCATATCGGCAGCTTTTTATCTTAAAACTAATTAAACTGGTTTGGTTCAAACAATGGGCCGAAAAAAAAAAAAAAAGTTTTATTGAAGCGGACCATTGTGATTACTTAGTGATTGATTTGATTGTCTCGGTTTGTATTTAAAATCAACCTCGTTATATTTGTGTTACTATACATTTATTCATTTCTTCCTGAATATCATGGTAAAGTAATATGACCGGCACGAGGCGATCTTCAATTTTAAGCAACATTTGCTTAAACATCACTACACCATTCATTTATAAAGGTTGACCTTTAATTCATTGGCAATTTTTAACGCGAACATAAAACTATAGAGGATTTTTTTTTTCATATTTCAGTGTCTTGTCGGTGTGACTGTCAGTCGGGAAGAGATTGGCTGGATGTGATGGGCCGGTTGTGTCTGAGCCACACTGCTATTTGGGGTTTTTTGAGACAATTTCATATCAGTAATCTGTGGACAATTTTAACCATCAAATTGTAGCACTTTATATTATATTACATTAAATATTTATTCTATTACTTTATATTATCTATTTTATGACATTATTATTTTAATTATCTATTTTATTTACCCACGTCCGTGTGTCACTAGCGGGGTGCCAACTGAAAATCAGCGCTGGGTGTCTGACACCCAGCAAATGCTGAGTTGGTGACCCTTTCGGTGTGGGCACGCCCGGCACAATGATTCTGCAACCCTATTTGTACCTTTTTACTATTCTTCTCTGTTACTTTGTGATTATTGTTGTTGTGTTGTGTCTGTGTCGAATAAATGTTTTCTATTCTATTCTATTCTATTCTTATTCAGTGTTGTACTAATATGTGCTAGCCTGTATATAGTCCCACAGCACGCCAAAGGACACTCCCGTTTCCACTCAGTTCTGTTTTCTGCTTGTACGGACCAGTCCATTAATAAGGAGTCCAGCTCGTACTGCCTCTATCTCTAATAATAAAAATATTTGCACCATTAATTTGGACTGATGTTGATGATGATAATTACGTTTTAAGGTAAAATCAACAATTTACAATAAAAAAGCTTTCAAGAGTAGGCCTATAGTCGCCCCTAGAAATGTTGCCAATGCATGAGTTATCCTGTAAAACATGCACATGTAAGCACTCATTCCTCTTATTAACAGTAGTTTGTACACCCAACTAAGCTGACTTGCGAGCGCACACAGACCTCGAAGCAAACAATAACGTCGCCGTCAGTCCACGCTCACAAGTTGAACGCTCGCTTTAGTTCACCGTGTTATTACTAACAGTTTTGGTACAATACACTGGAAACTTTGTGTACGAGTACGAGTAATGTTTTTGAGCAAGTGTTTACATTATTATTTATGTTGGTTTTGGCTTTATTTACTATAAAACTTTCATGCGCATATTTTGAAGGATAATATTTATAATTTTCCAAATCATTTTAAATTAAGGAATAAGATAGATCTTCGAGATTATTCCCAAGTACTTTGTTCGTTAATTTACCTGTAACTTTAATCGTAATTCTCTAAAACGTGAACGTAACTTTTGAGCACAACTTTCGTGGTTATTTTTCTACCAAAGCCAGCTAGCGCACCATAAAAGTTATATAATTATCTCCTTTAAATAATAACTAAATTTTTTTTGTGACGCCGCAAATGCATTTAACGATTGTAGCGAAGCTAAAAAAAAGGTGTTATGCATATGTAAAAGTATTTATATGCATGAATGTGTTTATGTTTTTTTTATTTACTACTCTTAGAATGTCTGTTTGTATGTTTTCTTGTAGTCAATTTAACAGTTTACTCCACCATAAACTGGGCTGTATGCCAATTGTATCCATCTTGCTTAAAAATCCCAAAGTCTTTCGTAACTTTTGTGTGCACCGAAATTTCAAAATAGAATATCTCTGTAGTTAAGCACCGATTCACATATGATAAAAATTTTACTTATAATTTTTACAGCGTCTTAAATGCGTGTCCATTTAATTGAAGAATACTCAAAAAATTATTCGCCGCAAAAGTTACGCGGAGAATACTTTTTGAAGAACTACCCAGGTGGGTAATATTTTTGTTACAATTGTCAGATGAATCGCATTTCTACATTTCACGTTACCTATAGAAGGTAAGTTATTAACATTATAATGACAAAGGTAAAATAATATTAAAAACGCCCATCACTTTACAACGTAACACAATATTATTCTACAAAATCAGTTGACATAACGATTCCAATTTAACAGCTTTAAAATATCTTTGAAGCCTCGTTAAATATTTGCAGATATTTCTAGCGTGAAACATAATATTGTGATCATTAATGACATAAAAACATCGGGTTTGGAGGTCTGTAGTTTCTATTTCAATTTTCTATATTTTATTTCAAGTTATTTCAGTCCATTCGCAGGTTGTCTGGTAGAAGACCACCATTATACCCATAGAATAATTTTATCTTTTGTAAAAGGAATGTATAACTATTTTGTTGTACTATGTTGGTTGTTTTTAGGGTTCCGTACCCAAAGGGTAAAAACGGGACCCTATTACTGAGACTTCGCGGTCCGTCTGTCTGTCTGTCTATCTGTCTGTCACCAGGCTGTATCTCATGAACCGTGATAGTTAGACAGTTGAAATTTTCACAGATGATGTATTTCTGTTGCCGCTATAACAACAAATACTAAAAACAGAATAAAATAAATATTTAAGTGGGGCTCCCATACAACAAACGTGACTTTTTTGCCGTTTTTTGCGATAATGGTACGGAACACTTCGTGCGCGAGTCCGACTCGCACTTGGCCGGTTTTTTTTTATTTAGGTAACCAACAGCGATACATAAAAATATTTTACAAAATATGTGTTTTTTTATGGCTAATTATAGGTTTCCCTGTGTAACTGTAATGTATGTATACAACATGTTCAATAGACTTTACATCCATCAAATTCCATTTCTTTAAATATTATTTATTTATTATTTATTCACTGAAGATCAATCAATCTGTGATTCAGACGAGTGTAACAAACACTCGCTTGAATTTATTAACGTTTCTCATGACGACGCGGAAAATAAATACAATCAGTTTAGTACTGCGTCTGTTTGTGATTAAACGTCGCGTATGTTGTATGACTGCCGGAGTCTTTGATTCCTGATAGCTACAACCTACGAGTCTATAAGCGTGCTTCACCGTGGACTACATCATATCTTAACATCAGTCGAGATAGTGGTCAAACGCGAGCCTATAGCTAAATAAAAAATAAAAAATCCAACTATGACTGTCTTAGGTGTTTGTTTACAAGATGAGATGCTTCATAAAGAGCCTCTGATGGTCAAAATGCCAAAATGTAAGGGATAGAGCACTTGACATTTCGATAGTTCCTAATATTCATCATTACCGGCGCGCCGTCGCTTACGTACTTTGTGTCATTACCCATACATTTTTTATTTTTTTACAAACTCTATGGCGTCGCTTTAGTCTATAGAATTTCATTTGTCTAGGCCTCTTATCTATGTTTAATAATGTGTCATAGATAAGTAAGTAGCCATGTCCAGACAGACTGATGCGACGTGACAATTTGACAACGATGCAAAGACCATAAAGTCAAATGTATTTATTTCAACTAGGCCATTATGCGGCACTTTTGAACGTTAAAACATTTAAAATTTACATTTAATAAAAAAAATATTCTACCGTCCGTCGTAGTTTTATTTTTGTTCTACGAAAACACAACCGGTAGAAACACTATGAAAAATGGTCGCCGTCGACTGGGGGAACCTTTTAAGATAACGAGTTAATACACAAGGTGAGTTTTTGAAAAGCTACTATTATCTTATTCCTAAAAAAATAGGGTAGTATATAAACGAGTGACTGTAAATTAAAGTTTTAAGTGACAAAACTAATGAATTTACGTTATAGTATTACTAAGTGAGCGACTGACTGCGAGTGTCAAGAAATCAACAGAACAGCAACTAACAAACATTAATTTGAACTACTTAACATACAAAATGCTTCATAATACTTGACTTGAAAATAAAAATTGTCGATGGAACCCCTTTTAGAGGGGCTCCTTTTTCTGTCTGCAGGGTCTAAAGTAACCTAACATGAAGTAATCGAACCTAAGTTATCCGTGTCGGGTTGCCCTAAGTTAAGAATTAGCGATTCGTTTGAGTTATTACATAATTTGTAGTTATTTTCCTGCTTTACTAAGTAAATAGGTATATTCTATCCGTCTCGGACAAGAACTGAGATTGGTCCTTTTTAATCTTTCTTCTCTAATTCCTTGTAGATTCGTAGATATGGCTGAAGTTATGGCTCTATAGGTAAGGTAAAAGTACCATAGCAACAGCATTCAACATCATCATGATCATTTCAGCCGAAAGGAACACAGGCCTCCGCAAAGTGTACCAACGGCATTACGCACGAAGCCTCAAACCACTGTAATTACTGAGCAGCGTGCGCAAACACGTCTGAACACGTTTGCATACGGTGCTACACTTGTACGCTGATACACTTGATTGAGGACACTAATTACTTGATGATGTAATCTGATTGTACGTATCTAGATCTACGAACTGTCTTACAAGCTATAAGCCACGAATAAACATGGTTGTAAATTGCAAAGGTGTGCAAGTAACTTAGGTCCTCACCGGACATGGCTGTTTCGGGAGATTCCTGTTCCGGATAAGGCGGGAGGAAACGTCCGGGTGTCACCATTGTGTGGATCGCCCGAAGGATACGGTGGAGCATAAGGTGGTCACGGTGGAGGTCTGCCCCGCTTGGGCGGAGCACCGCCGTGTCCTCGTGGAGGCGATCAGCGGTGGCGACCTCTCGCGGCCGGCCCTGGTTTAGGCCATGGTACGGAGCGAGAGGGCATGGGAAGCTATCACCTCCTTCTGCGAAGCAGTAATGCTCGCGAAGGTGGAGGCGGAACGCGTGAGGGAGACGCAACGGAGACTCCCTCGCGCCCCCAGCCACCGCAGGAGACGCCCTGGGCGTCGGGAGTCAAGAGACAAGAGGCTTGCGGACTGCGAGTAATGGGTAGCTGGCCGTCCGATAAGGACCAGGCCCGAGTCGACGACGCGTAGTGTTCCACGCGCGCCTCAAAGAGATATCACCAAAAAATTTACGGGGCCTGCTAGTGCCGATGTCTGTCTGGGTCGCAGATACATTTGAAAGAGTGTTACCGCGGCCCTGGCACAAACAACTGAAGGAACACGGGTGGGTTTTAGTCAGTAAAAGTCTGACACGCCTTCCCAGAGCGGGAGAAGTCATTGGATGATTACCCACCCAAAAAAAAAAAGGTGTGCAAGTAACTTGAATGCGATTGTGCCAAAATAATTTCTGATTGTTGAACGCCATTATGTAGGTACGTAGATTGAACTATTTTAATCAGAGATTTATATTAAAAAGAGCAGTGGTGGCCCAGTGGTAACGGCCCCGACTTACGTGTCGTAGGTCGTGAGTTCGAACCCAAGCACGTGATTTACTTTGTGTAAATTATTTCATCACCACCGCTCTTAAAACGGTGAAGGAAAACATCGTGAGGAAACCGGCATGTCCTAGAACGCACTGAGCCCGCGTGGTGGATTAAGGCACATTACCTCACTCACAGAGAGGATGCCTGTGTCCCAGCAGTGGGAACATTATAAGGCTGATGAATGAATCAGAGAATTAATAAACTGCAATACTTAAAGTATATTACTAATAAACCATTAATGACTGAAAAAAATAATTTTATTTATTATAAATGAATAATTTATTATAACCTCAAATAATTTTGAATAAATAATTCTTACGTAATAACGGAAATATTTAAAAAGTAAGGCGAGTAATCAGCGTTCACGAGCCACCGATCACAGACGATTCCGTTGACACAAGCACAGCAAATAGAAGAAAGAAAATATATCTACCGCGAGTGAACCCGCTCGGAACATACAGCGCCTTGCTTCACGGGCAGAGACGAGCAATATATGCGACTGTTTCAACAAGGTACTGGCTGCGACACTGGAGAATGGAACATAATTATATGAAGAAACACAGAGCACGGAATCGTGGCAGGTACTAAGGACTTATAACATTTGTGCCCGCGCTATGTGCGCTGAGCACAAGTTTTGGCTACATAGCCATAGAATAGACGAGACATAACATCATAATCATCATCATCAGCCTTTCAATATTCCCACTGCTGGGACACAGGCCTCCTCTCTGTGAGAGGGAATGGGCTGTAATCCACCACGCGGGCCCAATGCGGTTTGGTGGATGTCAAATGTCTTCAAATTTTTGGTTCTAGGAGATGCTGGTTTCCTCGCGATGTTTTCCTTCACCGTTTTGAGAGCAGTGGTGGTGAAATAATTTACACAAATTAAAACGCATGCCTGGGTTCGAACCCACGACCTGCAACACGTAAGTCGCGGCCGATACCACTAGGCCACCACTGCTTTTCAGACATAAAATAGAAGAAATAAATTGGTAGAATTCTCTCAAAGCGGTGATGGAAAATATCGTGCAGAAACCCGCACGTCCTAAAACCAAAACTTCGAAATATGTGACAACCACCATCCCGTTCTGCCCACTTCCTCTCACGGAGAGCAGGTCTGTGTTCCAGCAGTAGCAAGAGGAACATTATAGGCTTCTTATAAATTATGTTTTAATCAAACTCAAACTGAAAATCATTTATTTCAAATAAACCATTTAGAGATACTTCTGAACACTCAAGCAAGAGATGAAGCTAGTTGCACATTTGCAAGCTTCGGTAGGTCTCTATTGAGACGGACGTGCAAAAATCTCTTCGGACACTCTTTTCCATCAATAAAATTTAATTACAAAATATTCAAATCTATGAATAAACGGTGACACGAATGGTTGGTTTACACGAATGGCTGCTAGGAACAGCATTGTTAAACAACGCTGTTCCTAGCAGCGACCGCCCAGGCATCTCGGTGCTCTGTGGAAATTACCTATTTACTTTCAAATGGAAAATGAGGCCTGCTCATCTGCTAGAAGTGAAAACTCATTATTATCCCATTATATGTCTTGTATGTTAAGCGTATTTCACGAGAGCAATTTTTAAGGACTCCTCCTCCTGTTTTAAGTTGAATTTTGAAAACACCATACTCCGTACTTTTCGGTTAATGTATTATCTAACCAAGCGCTGTTTGAAGTTATCACAGACATTGTTATAAATATCAGGTTTAAATTTGAAGGATGCATTGTTACCCAGCTCTACGAGCGTAGCAGTTGCCCGGCAGCGTGCTACACCGTAGCAGTCGGCGTAGCAAAGATCGTAGCTACCAGATTATGTTTTGTATAGTATTTTCGTAGTGAGACGAAGTGATATAATGACTCAGCTGTAATATTCCTTCACTATCACTAGTTGATACCTTAACGTCATGCCTAAATATAGCAAAAATAGTGCGCTTGTAAATATTAAAAAACTGCTTTATTTAATTAGGTATCGCGTAGTATAAGCGAAAACAGACCAAAGGATTTTAACCACCTAAAGAGCCTTTTACAAATCTTACTATCCTACTTCACAATCCTACTTCACAGGAGGAGCTCGTGGCTAAATAATAACAGCCGCACGGGTCGATCTCCAAGGTTAAGCAACGCTTGACGAGGTCGGTCCGTGGATGGGTGACCATTTCAATATACCGAGTTTCCTCCGTGCCTCGGAAAGCACGTTAAGCCGTTGGTCCCGGCTGTCATTTGAAGATCTTTGACAGTCGTTACGGGTAGTCAGAAGCCTGAGATCTGACACCAGTCTTGCCAAGGGGTATCGTGTTACCCAGTTACTGGGTTGTGGAGGTCAGATAGGCAGTCGCTCCATGTAAAACACTGGTACTCAGCTGAATCCGGTAAGACTGGAAGCCGACCCCAAAAATAATTGGGAAAAAGGCTAGGCAGATGATGACTATCCTACTTCACAAATAAATATATTTTTCTTTCTTTCCTTTCTACTTTGTTTACTTACCTACTAACAAATGCCTCTAATCTATCCCGCTCCTACAATCAGGCTTTCACCACTAAATAAACACGCCCTCAGAGACTCGGAAACACATTTTCTTTCTCGTCGGGAGTATTTTCCTTTATTTACATTCGGAGGCTTCTCAAACAACGTCTTCGTCTAATCACCGATCACTGATCACGCTTCGATTGCCTTGTGACGTCATTAACAGATTACTTTAAGAGGTTTTATTTAATCTTGTTACATAAAATAATGGGCCGGTTACTGAGTTTATAATTTGCAATTAAGAATGTGTCAAACCCTATTTTAAAGGCAGAGTTTGACAGGTTTTCAGGTAAAAGTTGAGTTTAGCAAATACTCAACTTGAATGTCTTAATTCTAAAATCGAGAGTGACAGGTATAAGGGTGTCAAAAAATCATCATCATTTGCCTAGCTTTCTCCTAAGTGTATTGCGATAGGCTTTCAGTCTATCTGTATAAGGGTCGCGGAAAAATTTGAAAGAGCGCAGCCCTCACACAAGTAACTGAAGGAACACGGGTAGGTTTTAGTCAGTAGAAGTCTGACACGCCCTTCCGCTTCACCCTGAGCGGGCGAAGTCATTGGATGATTTCCCACACCATATAAAATATGTATACGGTCGAATTGAGAAACCGGTCGAATTTTTTTGAAGACGGTTAAAAAGTTAAAAGTTTTGCACATTATTCTACAACTGTTAGAAAATGTATTGTTGGAAAACGTCCATATTATACTTGCATTAAAACAAAATAGTTTAAAGAACGTTCAGAAGTATCACATTTATTAGATAAGATTCTGCAAAAGCGTGGAGAGATGCTCTCGGAGTATCGACCTTGAGGGGACGAACGAGAAGCAGAAGTTTGCATGCAAATTAGGTCACAGACTACACCTAGTATTTACATAGATACTATCAGTAACAGATGGGGAAGCTAAACAGTTAACTTTATACAAACCTTTTCTTTCCAAACACAAAAAAAAACGTGTAAAGTATTTCGTGAATATAATGCAGTACATTTTAAAATTTTATTTATCAAATGCCGGCTTAAAAATAAATTTAACGCAGCGAGCAGAAAAATAAGTACCTACTTTGCTGTACGATCGTTCTTTCTAATTCTAACATTTGATAGGTGGTTGGAATACCTCCAAAATATTTCATCGACTTTTTCTTTTAAGTCTATATTCAAAGTCAGTTTGAATGACCCTTAAAGACTGTCAATAAATAACAAGTTGTAACGGACAATTTCATTGAGTCGAGTGGAGGGAAAGACTCAATCATATCATACCTTTAAGGGTACACTAGTCGAAAATTCTGCCATACAAACGTAGTCTGGCTTTTACTCCACTGTTTGACGATTTACGTTCAAAATAAAAAAATATATCAATTTGTCTCATCATTATCTAGCCCTGTATGGAAGCAAAAAAGTAAAAAAAATATTTACTTGAAAGTTATGAGCTTCGTAAGTTCCATATTTCAACACTAATTTTAACGCATATTTGGGCGCAAATAAGTACCATAAGAAGAAGGAAAATTGAAAAACGGCCTCCAGACCGGGATAGATTAGTAGTTCCACAATGTAAATAATTTTATTTTGAACTGATACATTCAGTCGTTTTTTCATGATATCCAGACGCCCAAAGGTCTGTTTATAAAATTTTCGCGCTCGTTTTTGTTCTAAATCATCATCCATTTCGTTACAAATTTGCAAAAGTGTGTATTCGTACGCGAACTAGCTTCTTACTGCTCATAACAGCATCTATCTGTTCCGCACGTGTTGTCGGTTGATATAGCATGCATTTTAACCCCGCGCACAAAATAGTTCGTGCCGTCGACTAGTGTACCCTTAAACAGATTTTTCGCAATTCACACAAGTCTTCACAGATTATATGGTAATCTGTTAATGACGTCACAAGGCAATCGAAGCGTGATCAGTGATCGGTGATTAGACGAAGACGTTGTTTGAGAAGCCTCCGAATGTAAATAAAGGAAAATACTCCCGACGAGAAAGAAAATGTGTTTCCGAGTCTCTGAGGGCGTGTTTATTTAGTGGTGAAAGCCTGATTGTAGGAGCGGGATAGATTAGAGGCATTTGTTAGTAGGTAAGTAAACAAAGTAGAAAGGAAAGAAAGAAAAATATATTTATTTGTGAAGTAGGATAGTCATCATCTGCCTAGCCTTTTTCCCAATTATTTTTGGGGTCGGCTTCCAGTCTTACCGGATTCAGCTGAGTACCAGTGTTTTACATGGAGCGACTGCCTATCTGACCTCCACAACCCAGTAACTGGGTAACACGATACCCCTTGGCAAGACTGGTGTCAGATCTCAGGCTTCTGACTACCCGTAACGACTGTCAAAGATCTTCAAATGACAGCCGGGACCAACGGCTTAACGTGCTTTCCGAGGCACGGAGGAAACTCGGTATGTTGAAATGGTCACCCATCCACGGACCGACCTCGTCAAGCGTTGCTTAACCTTGGAGATCGACCCGTGCGGCTGTTATTATTTAGCCACGAGCTCCTCCTGTGAAGTAGGATTGTGAAGTAGGATAGTAAGATTTGTAAAAGGCTCTTTAGGTGGTTAAAATCCTTTGGTCTGTTTTCGCTTATACTACGCGATACCTAATTAAATAAAGCAGTTTTTTAATATTTACAAGCGCACTATTTTTGCTATATTTAGGCATGACGTTAAGGTATCAACTAGTGATAGTGAAGGAATATTACAGCTGAGTCATTATATCACTTCGTCTCACTACGAAAATACTATACAAAACATAATCTGGTAGCTACGATCTTTGCTACGCCGACTGCTACGGTGTAGCACGCTGCCGGGCAACTGCTACGCTCGTAGAGCTGGGTAACAATGCATCCTTCAAATTTAAACCTGATATTTATAACAATGTCTGTGATAACTTCAAACAGCGCTTGGTTAGATAATACATTAACCGAAAAGTACGGAGTATGGTGTTTTCAAAATTCAACTTAAAACAGGAGGAGGAGTCCTTAAAAATTGCTCTCGTGAAATACGCTTAACATACAAGACATATAATGGGATAATAATGAGTTTTCACTTCTAGCAGATGAGCAGGCCTCATTTTCCATTTGAAAGTAAATAGGTAATTTCCACAGAGCACCGAGATGCCTGGGCGGTCGCTGCTAGGAACAGCGTTGTTTAACAATGCTGTTCCTAGCAGCCATTCGTGTAAACCAACCATTCGTGTCACCGTTTATTCATAGATTTGAATATTTTGTAATTAAATTTTATTGATGGAAAAGAGTGTCCGAAGAGATTTTTGCACGTCCGTCTCAATAGAGACCTACCGAAGCTTGCAAATGTGCAACTAGCTTCATCTCTTGCTTGAGTGTTCAGAAGTATCTCTAAATGGTTTATTTGAAATAAATGATTTTCAGTTTGAGTTTGATTAAAACATAATTTATAAGAAGCCTATAATGTTCCTCTTGCTACTGCTGGAACACAGACCTGCTCTCCGTGAGAGGAAGTGGGCAGAACGGGATGGTGGTTGTCACATATTTCGAAGTTTTGGTTTTAGGACGTGCGGGTTTCTGCACGATATTTTCCATCACCGCTTTGAGAGAATTCTACCAATTTATTTCTTCTATTTTATGTCTGAAAAGCAGTGGTGGCCTAGTGGTATCGGCCGCGACTTACGTGTTGCAGGTCGTGGGTTCGAACCCAGGCATGCGTTTTAATTTGTGTAAATTATTTCACCACCACTGCTCTCAAAACGGTGAAGGAAAACATCGCGAGGAAACCAGCATCTACTAGAACCAAAAATTCGAAGACTTTTGACATCCATTTTTACTCGTATAAAATCTATTCCATTTTATTCTATGTATGAAAACTCCTTGCAACTAAACTTTTTTAAATTGACATAACTAAAGGCGCGTTTTTGCAACTGAACATTTTTTACAACGAAAACAATCTATACAGCCTATTCGATTTTAGACAAATGTTGATGTGAAAATAATTAAATTAAAACTGGTAATTAAATATATTAAATAACCATTTTAAAGACTTTTGAGAGTTCAATGCTAAAACGTAAGGAAACATTCATTTTTCCTCGTATAAAATCTATCCCATTTTATTCTATATATGAAAACTTTTTGCTACTAAACTTTTTAAATTGACTTATAAATTTAAAACTAAACTGCAAAACTAATGATCGAGCTCGTAAACAAACGTCACGACCGCGTAACAGAAAGATGCCTATGCATAAGATTTAATTTTCGAATCATAATTATAGCCTCTGAAAGTACGCCATGTTTAACAACTGTATTGAAATAGTACATTGTGATACAAGGGTGGAAAGTAGGTTATTGCAAACGAGCTGTCATTAACAAGCCCGAGCCGAAGGCGAGGGTTTTTAATGACACGAGTTTGCAATAACCTACACGCCCGTGTATCACACGATATTTTTCAATACAGTTGTGGGAAATAGTAAAAACAAATCAAAGAATTAGATTTGTTAATTCACAAAAAAATAAAATTTTCGCGCGTTTTTGCAACTGGACATATTTTTTTTACAACGAAAACAGCCTATTCGATTTTTGACAAATGTTGATGTGAAAATAATTAAATTGAAACTGGTAATTAAATATATTAAACAACCATTTAAAAGACTTTTGAGAATTAAATGCTAAAACGTACGGAATCATTCATTTTTCCTCGTATAAAATCTATTCCATTTTATTCTATGTATGAAAACTCCTTGCTACTAAACTTTTTAAATTGACTTAAACTAAAGGCGCGTTTTTGCAACTGGACATTTTTTACAACGAAAACAGTCTATACAGCCTATTCGATTTTAGACAAATGTTGATGTGAAAATAATTAAATTGAAACTGGTAATTAAATATATTAAACAACCATTTAAAAGACTTTTGAGAATTAAATGCTAAAACGTACGGAATCATTCATTGTCCTCGTATAAAATCTATCCCATTTTATTCTATGTATGAAAACTCTTTGCTAGTAAACTTTTTAAATTGACTTATACATTTAAAACTAAACTGCAAAACTAATGATCGAGCTCGTAAACAAAAGTCACGACCGCGTAACAGAAAGATGCCTATGCATAAGATTTAATTTTCGAATCATAATTATAGCCTCTGAAAGTACGCCATGTTTAACAACTGTATTGAAATAGTACATTGTGATACAAGGGTGGAAAGTAGGTTATTGCAAACGAGCTGTCATTAACAAGCCCGAGCCGAAGGTGAGGGTTTTTAATGACACGAGTTTGCAATAACCTACACGCCCGTGTATCACACGATATTTTTCAATACAGTTGTGGGAAATAGTAAAAACAAATAAAAGAATTAGATTTGTTGATTCACAAAAAAATAAAATTTTCGCGCGTTTTTGCAACTGGACATATTTTTTTTACAACGAAAACAGCCTACACAGCCTATTCGATTTTTGACAAATGTTGATGTGAAAATAATTAAATTAAAACTGGTAATTAAATATATTAAACAACCATTAAAAAGACTTTTGAGAGTTCAATGCTAAAACGTATAGAATCATTCATTTTTCCTCGTATAAAATCTATCCCATTTTATTCTACGTATGAAATTTTTTGCTACTAAACTTTTTAAATTGATTTATAAATTTAAAACTAAACTGCAAAACTAATGATCGAGCTCGTAAACAAAAGTCACGACCGCGTAACAGAAAGATGCCAATGCATAAGATTTAATTTTCGAATCATAATTATAGCCTCTGAAAGTACCTACGCCATGTTTAACAACTGTATTGAAAAAGTATTTTTTTAAGAAAACTCACTGGATAGTTTAATAAAACTGTGCTTGGCCAGCCGTCAAAGTCAAATTTTAGTTGACTACCAGAATCGACAGTATCTATTATTACTTACCTCGCACCGAGACTCCGAGGACACACGGGAGTAACTTTATGATTTTAGTCATTGCAGTCCAGCAAAGAAAAAATGTCTATTTGATATCATTCAGCATTACATCATCATCAGCCTTTTAATTTTCCCACTACTGGGACTCAGGTCTCCTCTCAAAGAGAGGCAGTGGGCTATAATCCTTCACGCGGGCTCATTGCGGATTGGTGGATGTCACATGTCTTCGAATTTTTGGTTCCAGGACATGCCGGTTTCCTCACAAGGTTTTCCTTCGCCGTTTTGAGAGTGGTGATGAAATAAATTACATACAATTACACAAAGTAAAGCGCCTGCTCGGGTTCGAACCCACGGTCACGACCTACAACTCGTAAGTTGGGGTCGTAACCACTGGGCTATCGTTGCTGATAACAATATTCAATAAAAATTATTATCCATCCACAACTTACTACAATTTAACCACAAGCTTTCTAATAAATGTCCGAGGAAACTGTTCTAGAACCGAAAAATCTAAGATTACGATATTCATGTCACAGTCATCAGTAACAACCACTAAGGCCCAATTGCTAGCCTCAGAAATGGTCAAATAAGTTGCAGAGATTATTATTTAACCAATTGTTATTCAAACAACTGATTAATAAACGTGTTTTACTGAAATTTTCAACCGTTGGTTAGCATATTTAACCAATGGTTGAGGTAACTAGGGACCAAAAAATTGTGCCTAACCCGCACTGAGCCCATGTGTTGTATAATAGCCCACTTTCACTCACAGAGTGCTAGCTGGTGTCTCAACTGTGGGAACGCTATAAGTTGATTATCCTATATATAATTCACTTAATATCTGGATACCATAACGATATTCTCGCAACAATAGTCTCCAATTAATATAACCTAATAAGTATTTACTAATTACGTTAATTAGTGTCTGTTTTCCATTAACACTGACTGGAGTCACGTATCCGTCATAGGAGATAATTTAATTAACTATAATTTAAACACAGCACATAGATTGAATTTTCAGGTAATCTAATTCCAATGTGGCTTATTGTAGCATGCATTCTGGTAATAATTAATTTATACTAAGACGCGTGTGTTCATGTTTGACATAAGGTTATTAGACTGAGTTCTAAACGTCGAGATCTGAAGACGTACGAAGTCTTCGATGTCAGAAAACATGTTTTTGGGCAGGACATATGGCAAGGCGCGGCGAGTCAGGCAGTGAGCGAGTGGCGGCGTCCAGGGACTGGCAACAGGAATCTTGGTTGTCCGGCAGCGAGATGGGCAGACGATATGGTTGCCATTGCGGGTTGAACCTGGATATGGGTGGGCATGGCACAAAAAAGAGAGGTATATCTAGGTGCCAGCAATAGCCAAAGTCAGGCTGCGGACGACGATGATGAAGACTTGTGCTAGAAGCGGCTTTATCTAGAAAAGCGCTATTCACCTATGTACTGACGGCAATACCAACGTCCTTTAAGTGATTCTTGTAGCATTCACTGAGAGGCCCATGTCCACAAGGTTTACCGATCGATACAACGAAGCAAATAACGACTACCTTAATGACACATTCCAACAATAAAACCAAGCTAACTAAATCTATAAAATAAATTCCCCATGACAGTATACTATCCCAAATTATTACCGGCCACTATCGTTTGTACAACCCGCTGGGGATCACTAAAATGTTCCTTCTAATTTATTACGACACACGGTAGAGGCGGGTCAAGTTCGGCCAAAAAATACGGCCCACTAGCCTAAAGATTACTTTCCCAAACCGTCGTATCTTTGCCTATCTTCTCGCAACTTACTCCTAACTATAACCTACGTACAATGTTCGTATTTTTATGTTACTTTATGTAAGGGATAAGTAGGCGATGAAAAGAAAGTGGGTATATTTTATGTTTGTGTGATGTTATGTTGAAAATAAAAGAATGTATGCAACTATTATATTCATATTTGGATGTTATTCGTAGACTAAAAGTACCTTAAAAAAGTCATTAAAAAATCTGAAAACCCGACTGATTGAAAAGCGAACTAAAAAGACGTAGACAAGGAGAAAATCATGCTGTGCAGTCGGCTCGCGAGCTGATGTAGGATACATCTGGTTTTGGTCAGCCAGCTCGCGAAAATGTATCCTCCGACTGCACTGCATAATTTTTCAAGCAGTCGGGATTTTTGAATTTTTGTATTGACTTTTTAGTTATATTTTTTACCGAATTAGGTACATTTAAAAATAAAACCTCTTAAAACCCTTTATTTTGATACCCCACACGGATGGGTTTGGCAGAAAAAAAGAAATTGGGAACCACAATATGGCGCCCAAAATCGCCATTTTCCTATTTTAATGTAGTGACACTCGCAAGTTTTAGACGAATCGATTCACGTATGAACCATCAAAATCGGCCAAAGCGGTTGGTCTCTAGAACGCCACATAGAAACTAACATACATACATAAACTCTTTGTTTTTTTTTTATATCCTTTTTTTCGTTTCATAATTGAGCTCTTGAAAAAACTCAGCTCTCCAGAGTTTTTTCAACCCCATGAGGCCAAGACGGAGATACGATTTGATCGCCTACCGCAAGGACTGGTTCGCGGTGGCTCAGGAAAAGAATCCTAGAAGGATTTGGAAGAGGCCTTTGCTCAGTAGTGAAACAGTGAAAGATAAATTTAAACAATGGGGACAAGTCTTTTACAGGGCAAAACTCCAAACTCCAGCAACAAGTGACAAATATCCCTATTACTTAAAAAGCTCTTTCTCAACGAACTCCTAAATAAACGAACCCCTAATTCACTCTGAATGGCTATTAAATAGATAATACATTTAGCTTCAGTAATTGGATTCTAAATGTCGTCATAAATTCATGGAAACGAGAAAACAAGAACAAGGAAAATATAAACAAAAATTTAATTCTCAATATTATTCAGATTCCGAGTAGTCTTTGTTCGTTTATATTTTTTTAACACATGCTTAGCTTTCGTCACGTCACGGTAAATCCTGTTTAATTATTGCCTAATTGAAAATAGAAAAAAAAGAAGACATGACACAGCTCAACAGCAACAAACAGGAAGAAAAGAGAAGAGTAGTAAAAAATTGTACAGTAATTTGGGCATATCAAAAGGTTTACTAACGTAAACTGGCGTCAGACAACCATCGCTTAGTATCAAGTACTAAAACTATTTCTTTTCGTACAAATCAATTCATTTAATCCGCCATCCACAAAAATGTTCAAACAGACTATAGTTTCCCATGCCTTTTCAACGGCAAAGGAATGAAGGAGAAACGTCTCGAAATAAAAAGATACGTAGAACTCGTCGTGACGTAAGCTAAACATGTCTCTGCCAGCGGTTGCCTGTAATTGGGGAGTCCGCTCGGAACTATTTGAGAAGGAAAGTCAAAAGTATGTGGATTGGGGATATTAATTTCGCGTTTTGCGGACTTCTTAGAAACTTTCAATATTAACCGAATTGATATTAAATTCAGTCTCACCCACATCAAAGAAGAATATTTTTTTAAATTAAGTTTGCGGTAAATGCCATTTCTTTTTCATTCCTTTCGAGATGTTACCGAAGTCATGACAACTGTCAAAAACTTGTGGAAGTACCTAAATAATTATATAAGTTCGACATTATGTTCACTTTATGTAAGTTTCTACTCACATACCTACGCGTGCCAATTTACTGCTTTTATAATTTTTATGAAATGCCCCCTTCGCCTCCTTTCTGAAAACTTACACAACTCATAAAGTTCAGGGGAAAACTACTATATAGATTTCTGGCATTTTGATGCAAAACAAGACACGACACAACTCAACAGCAACAAAAAGGAAGAAAAGAGAAGAGTTGTGAAAAAATGTACAGTAAAATTGGACATAAATATTTGGCGCAGCCGTGGGGCACACATCGTTATTGGCATCAAACTATTTTCTTATATTTGTACCTACATTGTGTGTATCCATTGTGTTTGCCAAATAAACAATTATGTTATCTTTCTTTTCTTTACTGTATACGGTCTTCCTTAATGTGATAAAATATGACAACATACATCATGATATTTAATATCAAATAGATATCTTTTATTATTATCAAATACCTATTTAGTCAACCAATCGTATCGGCTGTAGCCCGTTTGTGACTTACTCAGGTTTCCTTATTCAGATTCTGATGTTCAGATAAGTAGCTACACCTACGCGAAATAACTAATAGGTTTTACTGAGTATCCAGAATACTTAAAATTATTTGCCCATAACTTTAAAGGTTAACTATTATTTCAAATGCCTTTTTCAGATAAATATTAAAGACTTTCTCACAAGGTTTTGTAGAAGACATGACTTTTTCCAGTCAACTTATCTGAAATAATCCGCCAAGCTGTCAAATTGTCTCCTCACTCTATAGCCTATCCGGCAACGGTGACGCTGTGGACCTTCATAAATAGGTCACTAACAAATGTCATAAACTGATAAGCATACAAACGAGCGTAGATATTATATCGATACAACTTAATAACACGAGCGGCCATTTAGTTAATCGAGAATCGTTTCTGTTCCTACACACTCGTACTATGAATCTGTTTGCCACCTAAATATTATCTATATTTTGTTGAATGTTGGAAGCTCTATACAATCCATACTATGAAACTTTGCATATGGATAGACCAGAACGTGAATACTTTTCATCTCGGTAATATTATGTTCCCTTGGGATAATGAAACAGTTTTCAGGCGGGTGAAGCCGTTTGCAGAGTTGCTAGTAAGTAATGAGTATTCAGGAATTATTGTTTATAAAATTCGAGTATTTTGCTAAATACACGTTAAGGTTTTGTATATAATACTACTTATTTCATACAAGCTTTTGCCAATTAACGGATTCACCCATGTGAAAGTCAAAAATTATTCCAAGAGAACGTATTGTACCGGTATAATATATGCGGTATCCTATGTTGTAATCCAGGCCATGGTCTACCCGTGTTCGAAGTTTCATGTAAATCAGTTTAGCCGTTAAGACGTGAATGATCAACAAACATCCCCACATTTAGTACGGTGAAATGTGAATGTACTATACCTCGGCTTAACCCTTCAGGGATAAGGCGTGATGGTATATTATGTAGAGGCGCATGTCAGAATCCGTTACAAATTTCAATCAAACTGAAACTTCAGAACATATAACTCTACAAAGATATAATGTTCCATTCCTAGAACGTGGAACAGCCGGCCGGCCAGACATGTTACCTGTCAGGTATGTTATTCGATGCCCGGGCTCGAACGTGCACGGGTTATGAGGTTACGTCTGTGGGACGTACGGACGACGGACATGACGTCTATCGGACGTAGGTAGTCTGTTAGCTTTACTTTTGAGGAATCTTGGGCAAAGTATCTCCCGTAAAAAAAAATAACTTTGTAGTTACATAAAACTCAACATGAAACTACTGAAAAGTTAAAAAGAGCAGAAATAGTCTCGTTTTATTTATAAACAGGGCTCAGAAATAAAAATACATTGACGACGAAACAGCAAAACTTAAACGCGTTATAAACGACGAACTATAAAAGAACTATTATCAAGTGAAATATGAGACGGAGCTTGTGAAAATACTGCTTTATAACGAAACTTAGTTCTACCTACTTCTTTAAGGGGTTATGTAAATACACGGTTATGTATTATTATGTTAGTTTCGTCTTCATTTAAGCGATGAAAATATAGGCAGCGCTTGAAATTTTCACAAAACCGTATGAAAATATTTATTATGTTTTTTCGAGCAAGACTTGGAAAGATTATGAGTGCTACTAAATATAATAACGACTTTTACCTAACTATACAATTTAAAAGATTCCTAAATGTCTAAGGTACTAAAAATACAAACTTGGTTTATGGGTCTCAGAGGTGCACAACAATAAAATACCGTTAAATAAAAGAATAATACAGTTTTAATTCCTTTTGTTTGTTAAATTGGAAGGTGTGTTTCAGTAATATTTTGTGATACATGTGTTCCTAGCAAGGCTGACGCGATTATGTTATGTGACCAGCTACGTTTCCGGTCTGTACTACCTGACTAGGGTTCGGAGTCATAACTCTTATAATTTATGGCTAGACAGAGACATAGAGTATTGTAGATTTGTTTTTGTTAAACGCCAACATATACATGAACTCACGCCGGTTCTCCATGGGATAAGGCAAAAACTACTGAACGCTATCTGCTTCGATCCTTTCGTACCTACTCCTTTTGCTTGCTGCTTACATTTGCATGGTCTCATACGCCATTTTCTGTGATGTGAAAATCGCGAATACAGTAAATAATATCAAAAGAAAGCTTACCTTGGTTTTAACCACTCTGCTCGACAAGATTTTGACACATGACACACCAGCTGAGTCGACAGGTTGTTGCAAATTACGTCATGAAATTCAGGAATTTACTTGAACTTTCAACATTCGAATTTATTCAGAAAAATAAGATTACGCAGCTATTTTACACAGTGAATTTGTAAAAAATATCTTTATTTACATGTTGCGGTCGGTTAAACCGCGTCAGTCTACTGCAAAATGTGTCCAAAATACGAATTACTACACCTTTCCAAACGGTAGACAATTTAGATTTGCTCAAAATATGTACATAAACAACCTTTTCCCTTGCTGAAAAGATGCAAAAGGACAACACAAAGATATACTCATTTTATTTGCGTCCTTATGTTCCTAATTTGTCATACAAAAATTCATAAAAAATCAAGCCAAAATCTGGAAAAAAATTGCTTAAAATTTTGATGCAACCTTGCAACATGACATTTCTTTGGTGTTGTTTTTTTTTTGCTGTCCATTCACGCGTCTCATAATCGATTAAAATTGCATTCAGCCTAATCGATTAAGTGTATTTCGATTATTTAAAATTATTCATTTAAATAAATGAGTGATTTTCAAAAAAGTATTGTTTTAAAATTAAAATTAGTTTATAGGCACAAAATAAAATAACAACTTATAGTAATAATATATAGTAATAACTATACATAAATGCTTTCATAATGTTATCAGAACAGTAAATTGAAAAAAAATAGGATTCGTGGCTAATTTCGCGCCGAATTCGCCGAACGTAAAAGAATTCAAAATTCAAATTTGGAATGCAGTCGGTATTCAAAATATTTTATCGGGCACATTTTAATATAAAAGAGAGTTTTACATTGATCATTTCAGACGGTTTTATACAGAATGACCAGTATAAATATGAGTATGTTTATGTATGACTAGCACTCCGCCCGCGACTTCGTTCGCGTGATTTCGTTTATCCTATAAATGATTTTCTTATATGCAGTTAGTAAAGGCAACCAAAAATTAGATATTATTAAAAACTGGGTATCGTGGATTTGGGTTTGGGGTTGGTGGGTTTATTGGATTGGGACGATTCGTTATTTGACTTAAACAATAATACATTTTAGGTTATCGCCACAAAGTAAAATCCTCCCCTAAAAACTTATCAACCCTTTTTGCTCCGTTGAGGATCGAGTTTTGAACAACCTAAATATGCTATTCACTCCTTTCTTCTCTTTTTTATTAATTTTTTTATGTTAGTCAGATTGCGCAGTGAGTTGCCTCAAAAAAAAACGTTAACACCCCTAAACCCAATCAGGGAGGGAGTTTTCAAAATGATTTATGTAAATTTTGATCATCAACTTTATCCCCAAGGAATTTGATTTTACATACAAACAAATTTTGACCCTTTTCACTTCCTTAAAGGTTGAATTGCCGCAAAATCTTGCCTTAGTGCTCCCCTAGAAACCCACGTCAAAAACGAAACCCTGTCCAGTAAGATTCTTAGCTTGAGTTAGTTTCGAAAATTGTATAATGACCACCTTTATTGTTTCCTTAGGTTGGTATTTGTGCCAAATTTCAAATTTATTAACCCAGGAAATAAAATTCTTCAAAGCACTTTAACTCCCCAAAAATCGTATTTTGGGACTAGTTATGTAAAACTAATAATGAAAATCTTTATGGTTCACTTAGGATGGGTATTTATGTCAATTTTCAAATTTATTAACCAAAGAAATATATATCTTTTGGGGGTAGTTTCGAAAAACTAATAATGAAAACCTTTATTGTTTATTTAGGTTGGTGTTTGTGCCAAGTTTAATGTTGATTGACCCAAGAAATCAGATTCTTCCATACAAACTTCAACATCCCCTAAATCGTCATTTATGGGTTTCGAAAAACTAATAATGGCAACCTATATTGTTTACTTAGAATAATATTTGTGCTAAGTTTCAAGAATTATGGCCGAAGGAATTAGATTTTTCATACAAACTTTCAAACCCCTTTTTACCCCTTTAGGGATGCAATTTCAAAAAATCCTTTCTTACTGCACACTTACGTCACTTGAGGAACCTTTCTGCCAAATTTCATGCTTCTAGATGATTTTCAGCTTAGTTGGTTGACAACCATGCCATAACTCGCTTGGAAAGGAACCGCGCAAGAAGATACGCACAAGGTTATTGATATTAATAGTTTTCGGGGAATGCAGATGTAAATACAAACCAAACTTATGTTCTTAAAATGAATAAAAATAAACTTTTAAAAGTATGTATAGAATAACCAATTTTCATAACATTACAACAAACTCGACCGAATTCAAAACCTAACCATACCATACTCTCAACTCATTATTCAATATATAATTACAATAATAATACCAGCCTATAACTGTCCCACTGCAAGGCAAAGGCCTCTTCTCATACAGAGAAGGCACGAACATTGATCACTACGCTTGCTCAATTGCGACTATACTACGATTCGCTTGATTTGAGACTAGGTTTCTTCATGATGTTTTCATTCACCGTTGTCAACGATTTCTAAAATATACTTAGAAAGTACATTAATGAATTTGAAAATGGAAATCATTGGTATTTGTCCAGATTTGAACCCATGACCTCAGGCAAGGCGAGGCCTTCAGCCACTGGGCCAGCACGACACTCATTGCAATATAACGAATAATCACAAAATCGTTGGTTCCCCGAAACTAAATTTATCTACACTTGCGTTACAAACTTACATAAAAATATACTAGGCATTCTGTATACTTCTGAGACTATCAAACATTAAAAGACTCAATCATTATTATTTTTATACAAAATAGTTTTGAATAGCGAACGCATTCCGAATTTTAATTTTGAATCGGATAGATAATTCGGCGCGAAATTATCCACAGTTCGATGAAATTGTTTAGTTGGTTGCAGTCAAATAATGTCCTAAAATCTATTAAGATTACTTTAAAAAAGTATTAATAGTTATTATTTTAAGTATTTCTTGTATTTTATGCCTAAAACAGGTTTTATCTATTTTTTAAGAATCGATTTGGGATAATCGCTCATTAATCGAGTCGATATCATACAAAAAATCGATTGCTAAAATCGTTTTGGCACACAACTATTACATTAAAAAAAAACAATATAATTGACGAATTGGAAATTTTGAATAAATATATTATTGGTAATGAATTTTACGTATTATTGGACCGGTGTTTGTTAATTACGTTAAAATCTGGGTTTCTTCTTGTTGTTTATTAAATTTAGAGACATAATAATCATAATTGTAATCATTTTTACATGTGGGTGGGTGATATTTGTGTAAAATAAAAATGTAAACAAACACGATTGGCGCGAAACTTCGACTTTGAACAACAAATAACTTCATTACCACTAATTATTTATTGTGAAATATGGATGAATTTGACCAATAATTAAACAATTAGCAAACCACTACCCCTGTCGTGGAGTTTGGGTGTCCAAAATCTGCATTTTTATGTTTTTTAGCTTCGACCACCACTGTCATCAAAATGGTGATTATCGTATTATTACACTTGTTTTTAACAAATGTAAATTAATAAACTTGCGCACTTAGTCTAAAAAAAATATTTGCGCTAACATGTAAGCTTTTTATCCAACTATTTTAATTAAAGCCCCCACATAAGATTCGTTAGGTATCTTAATCAATAATTAAGTTATTAATTAGGATGTCGTATGACGTAAATCTGGGGTCCAAAATGAGCCGCGGCTGAGCCAGCGGAGGTATGCTTGTCAAGCCCCAAAATGTACCCCGTCCGAACTATACGGTTAATACCATTTTTTTCTCTAGGCTCGCTCTTGAACACTATGTCATCTGTTGGTAAGTGATGATGTGGTCGACGGTGAAGCACGCATGCCTAGAAGTAACCTATTCACTCTTGACTTAAAGACCTTCAGGTTGTAGCTATCAAGAAACACAGACTCCGGCAGGAAATTCGTAGATACGCGCAATGAAAGTATTCCCAAATGATTTATTGCGTATCTGTAATGTGGACTATGTAGGTTGGCGCATCGCCATGTCGTGTAGTCCGATGACCTTTTTGAAGAACATCGACAAAGATCAATAATAAAACTAGCCTTGGCCTTGCTAGTATTATATTATCTGTGCCTTGGCCTTCGCCTACATTTATTTACCCTTTTGAACAAACATTGAATAACAGGTTGTTAAAGGCAATGAACATCAAAATTGTCATAATTACCACCTGGCAGAGATGTAATGCTCACATTTAATGGTAATTAGAACACAGGAGACACTTTTATGACACTTACTACTAAGAGATGGCTGCCACAATCTTTGCATGAAAGGACAGGGAAACTGTGGAGCACCTTACCTTTATGTTTTATACGTTGTATTAGCTTTAGCCTGTGGCTCTACCAGCGTTATACTCGTATGTAGTCGAAAAAAGTTTTATTCAAAGCCGTTGAATCAATAATATTAAACTTTAACATTTATAATATAAAGTGGGACTAGTCGAGAGGCAAAGAATTGATCAGAGTGGCACCGCTTGGGGAAGACCTACTACGTCCAGCAGTGGACGTCTTTCGGCTGACCTGATGATTGATAATTTCGTATTTCTCCAAGCAGGCCTAACATACTATACAGGGTGTTCTATACATAACGCAAAACTTGAAAACCGTCGCGGTCATTTGATACTGATTTATATTTTTTTTTTTCATACATAAGTCTCTCCCTAAGAAGCTTATATGGGACTCTTTAAAGAGTATAAAACAAAGTCGCTGTCGGGCTCTGTCTGTTTCTCCTCTTCTTAACAACGCAACGGAATTGGACACGGTTTTCTCTCGTAGAATTGTATTTACTATATCTAAACCTATTGGGCTATACGAGACTAAACAATTTTTTTTCATGTACTCTGTATAGTACAGACGAGTATGTACTACATAAAGCACATTGTAAATTTGCTACAGAATTTTTTAATCCATTAAGAGGCGTGCTAATTGCCCGTGCATCGACATTCGCCATTTTGAGTGCGCAAAAAGCTGATTAACGTGGAGTTTTATGCTCTGGGGAAAAGTACCGTGTAATCAACGCGGGCTGGTATCTATCTACTTCCATCTATTCGTAAACAAACAACTCTTTTAACTTTCAAGGTTCACCTTTTTGTAACGACGTAGGCCAGTGCCAGTTACTGGTATCTAATATGATACTCGTAACTTTACCAATATCGAGGCGTAGTTTCGAAAACTTGGCATGGAGGATTTGCTCTTGTATAAAGTAATTTTGTCTTCATAAACCATTGTCGTTCTTAAGTTATGGCAGGACCAAGGGAAATAGGGATTCATTTTTACAAGCTTTTTACTATCTTGCAATTTATGTATATATTCGGGTCAAACCTTGCAACTGAATTTTAAAGCATGCTCAACCGATTAAGATAAAATTTTGTACACACGTCTGGTTTGGATGACAATACACGGTAAGCTACAAAACTTGATTAAAAGAAAGGTTTTTTTAATTTGAAAAAATATTATATAGATATCAGAAGGTAAGACTTGGCAGAACAGATAAATAGAAAAAGTGCCTATAGTACGTATACTTACTGTGGACAGAATCCAGAAACGTTTACCGAACGCACAGATCAAGAGGAGTCCTACTCAAGTAACCATTAGAGAACATTGCTTAGTCGTATCAAAACTGTTTCAAAATAAGTGCCGAAGCTTTCCTTTAATCTCAATTTATTGACGTAGGATTTATGTTTTAGCTACCTGTTCTACCTATTGAGAATCCCTAGCGATCTCTCTCGAGATTATTAATTAATACATTACGATAAGTAAGGGATACATAATATTAAGAGAAAAGCAGGGGCGGCCTTAACCATTGCCACGTTCCGAGGTGGCGGCAGATATTTGCGAGGCCCTTGTCCTTTTTACAATGCATGTGATGATAGGCGAGAAATGCATAACTTGGCAAAATTATTATTCATACTTTAATAGTTTACTATTAAATACTTAACATAGATTATTTTATTGTTACGAATAACTATTAGCTAAGGATAATATTAACATCAGCCTTTTAACGTTCCCACTGCTGGGATTCAGGCACTCTGTGAGAGGCAATGGGCCGTAATTCACCACGCGGGCCCAGTTCGGGTTGGTGGATTCCACATGTATTTTAATTGTTGGTTCTAAAAAAAGAATAAGAATAAAATAAAAAATTTCATTTGTAATCTGTTTGGGTCGCGCGAGGTCCCTGCAAGAGCGAGGCTCCGGGCGATTGCCCTTCTCGCCACCCCTAAGTCCGCCACTGGGTAAAGGTTGTGATCTACAGTTGAACACGTGTAGATCTCGCGGTTTCTTGGAGGATAAAGTTGTTGATTGATGGAGTATGGAAGCCGTAATCTTCCTGCCATAATGTGTCAATCATATTTATTCCACCTTTTGTTTCAGACCCGTCAAAGTTTATTCGTATCGCAGGAAATAACATTTTAAGATGATTACAGCTTATTCAAGCTTTAGGAAGTTGGTTTTGTTTATGAATGTGAAATAAATAAAGTCACTGTCGTAATTGATCATGTTTATCTTGACAGACAGAGGTTGATACAAAATGTCGGTCAAGGTTAATGTCTTACAAAATATGTAAGACTTTACGCGAAGGTCACGGTATTAATCCTTATTTGTTTTTAAAAACAAAAACCACTAGAAAATTAATCGTCATTGATGAAATCATAGATTAAAAGTAAAACAAACTTTTAAATAAATTTTAATTAAGAGCATTTTTTTTCCAATTAGTTGGACACGTCAACCAGGAGGACAGGACGCGGTAGGAGCTGTTTTGTTCTAATTAATCCTATCTAACCGCAGCCAAGACAATTTGGATCCTAGGCAGCTGGACAAAAGGAGGAAAATTGCTTGGCACCTATTACCTAATAGTGGAAGACTTCATTACAGCTCCGTGATAAAGACTGTTTTAACAAGATACCTCTCGAAATATATATTGTGCTTTAAGTGGAGGTGTTAAGGTCGGTTTTTATTGTCTAATCAGTTCTGGTTAGGTTGGAGGTTAGTGAGGTTATCAGGAAAGGAATTAGTGTTTATAGGGGCGCTCGCTTTATGATATAATTGTGTTGAATGTTTTTTTTCTGGTGTGAGGGTTTGTCACAGATTTGTGGTGTATTTAATTAGTTTGCTAACACGAAGGTATTTAGTGTAATCTGCGAATATAAGGCGTCTTCGCGAGTGATAGTTATATGATATGTCGTAGGTATTTCAGTCATCACCAATTTTTACCGACTTCAAAAAAGGAGAGGGTTCTAAATTCGTCAGATTTTTTAAAAATATTATTTTTGTATATAATATTTTAGCGCGACGGGGAACAGGACGGAAAGGAAGAAGATAATGACATCGAAGGAAATATTCTAATCTTTATTTTAAGAGTTGTTTCATCCAGTGAAAGAGTAATACATATATTTTCACTAAATTATAAAAAAAGCTATCTAAAATCTATTACTGGCATAGAAATTTCAACATTGCGTAATCTATGGTTTTCCTATTTTAACCGACTTACCAAATAGGAGGAGGTTCTATGTTCGACTTCATGTAGGTTTTTTATTTCATTTTGTTGAAAATTCTGTTTTTGTTTGAAAGAGTGTGTTCCCAAATTGGTCCCATTTTAATTTGGTAAAGATCTGATTAAGGACTTCGAAGATATACAACAGAACTCTTCAATAAATAACGGCAAACCTCTCGGGATTGCTGCAATCGCATGTCTGTTTATTGTTTATACTATTTCATAACATAACATCACGCCAGTATGCTCTTAAGGTGTACGCAGATCTCTCATTTCACAGGTTATGTTTAAGTTTCATGATATTCGGGTACTCTATTCTGGCGTTATAGGTACCTTACTAAACAACTTGCCTATTAGGTAGGTACAACAAAAAAGTGAAAAATAGCATTTTGTAGTTAAATAACAGACGTTTCTTCATCATCATTTCAGTTGAAAGACGTCCACTGCTGGACATAGGCGTCCCCCACGTGTCGCTACAGATCGTCCTGTGCCCGAAGCGGATTCCCGCAGCCTTAAGCAGCTCATCTACCTAGTGGAAGGCCTTCCAATTCTGGGTCTTATAGTACGCGGTCGCCACGCCATAACTTTTCTGCCACTTAAGTTTGGCATTTCTTCGGGTTCTGTCGGTAACTCTAGTAATCCTGCAGATGTCTTCATTTATGATTCGACTAGCTTCTGCCAGCGGCTTTGCCCGCGTGTTATCCCGAGTGTACATAATACGGAATAAAAATCCTGTGTGCTATTGCTGACTATAATCTATCTCTGTGTCAAATTTCATCCAGATCCATCCAGCCATTAGAGCGTGAGGAAGGAACAAACATACAAACACACACACACTCACAATCTGTCGCCTTTATAATATTAGTTTGATAGTGTGATCACGCAAGGAAACTCCAAGCAAAGCCCTCTCCATTGCCCTTTGGGTGACAAAAAAATAAATAATAAATAAAAAAATCTAAAAGTCCACTATTCAATTACCGAAACACAACCCTTGGAGAATAGCCACCAAACTAAATTGATTGAAGGCTAAATACTAAAACATAAATGGTTACATAAAATACAGGGAACGTTTTACGGCGCCCTTGAAGTACATTACGGGATTGGTTTTGTAACATAGCTAGTTGCTTAATGGATCATTCCTATAAAGTCTCACTAGTGAGCTTTGAAAAGTTTCCTCAAAGAAAATGGCGGGTTTATATCAGCGAGTAATTTGTGTTACTACGAGGTTTTCATTAAGAAAAGTAACGACCACTGTATTTGAATTAAGAATGTGAGATAATTATCAAATTTTGGAATAACTTACTCTATATCATATAAGATAAAGTTCAAATTCCATTGCAAACCTACTTGTATTCTATTCTATTCCATATACTTTTTTCAGGGTTTTTAGATTTTTTATAAGAAATGGTCTTTTTCTTTTTTGACACTATGTTTTCATTGTTATCTATGACTTTAATGTCGGGGTTACATGAGACGTCAAGTTATTGTTGATGCTGTTTTCTGCTTTATAAATCAAGTCCATATAATAAAGGCTCAAATATCAAGTAGTTACTTATCTTTTGTTATATCCAATGTGCTCTAGCTGTAAACTAAATAATTAAATTTAATGTATGTTCTAATTAGACATAGTAAAGGTAGGAATTATTTTACTTTTTAACCGACGAAAAAAAAGGAGGAGGTTCTCAATTGTACATGTATATTTTTATGTATGACCACAGTTAGGCAATCGCCTGAATAACGTAATCGCTGACTAATGCAGCGGATGCGCCCGTGCGTCATTATCAGACTGCACAATTGCAGATTTGCACATTTTAATAATAAGTTTTAGTTAATAGAAATATTATAATTATAAGTTAGTCTTGTAGAACATTTCAATAAATAAACATTGTTTTTAATTAAAATAAATATATTTTTTTAATAATAAATTCGTTCGTCGTAACTTAACTGGCGCAGTCGGTAGGATCGCGACACTCTAATTCGAATAAAACTTTTCGGTAAGAGTGAACGATATCTATCGTTATCTTCGCGATCGCAAATTGAATCTACGAAGGCGAGCAACCTGCGGGAGTCCTGGAGAATTGGGAGCCCTGCTGTTCTACAAGGCCCGGCTAGAGATGCAGAAGATACTGTGGTGAGTGCTTGTTGTATACCCAGTTTCCTGTGCTATATTTCCTGCCGTATTTCTATGAATGTTACCTGTGTGTTTGTTTATAGGCTAAAATCGCTATAGGCAAATTACTTTATATGAGTTTATAACATTCATTTTAATTTAGGTGTTTATGTGCATACATGCTAAAATCGCTGTATAGGTACATTTCGCATTTCACAACAATTCATTCTGTAACAAGAGATATTTACTCGTTTACGTATTCGCTATAAGCGTGATTCGTATAACATAATTAAAATAACTTCAAGCTAACTTCTTAGAGAGTAGGCAGTATTAGGTATTAGACATAATCTTAATAGTATTTTAAAGTGAACTAGAAGTGATCCCATTTGTATTCCTATTTAAAGATTAAATCGCGATGGCTATGGCAAGCATTGATCTAGCGACTTTCAAGTTCGTTTCGGAGCTGTTGCCAAAATACGATGGCAACCCAAAAACATTAAATTACTTTATTAGAGAAGTTGAAAATGTGATGCTATTACTGGATCCACAAGTTAGGGTGAACCCTGCTATTGTTAGTTTAATTAAAAGTAAATTAAGCGGTTCAGCGATCAGTGCAATTGCATCCGAAGAAACAGTTGATAGCTGGCAGACAATTAAGGCTGCGTTGACGCGTAGATTAGGCGAACCGCGTAACGAAATACAGCTGATGCAAGAACTAACGCGTTTGCGTCGTAATAAAAATGAAGACGCTGAGACGTTTGGTAAACGACTAAGGGAAATTTTAGACACCTTAAACGTAGTAGGTAGGCATACGGATAAGTCGTATTATGAGAGTATGGTCATAGATCAATACGTTAACCATTTGGACTTTCATGTTTCTATTGGCGTGTGGATTGCGCAACCTACGACTCTTGAAGCAGCTATAGTAACGGCTAGGCAAGAGGAGGCACGCTTGGCATTCAATAGATTCAATAATAGTTTTAATGCACTTTCCATCCAAAACAAACTTAAAGAAATACCCAAGCCAAACCAAACGGCACCCCAAAATAATAACTTTCCCCCGCGTAATAGCTGGAACATAGATCAGAGACAACAGAGGGGTCAAGGCATACCCCAAGGAAGACTTGCTTCAGGTAACGTAAGACCTAGTGGTTCTGGTACTGTCAGAAACTCAGGTAATTTTAGATCTCAGCCGAATATACCTCGCCAGCAGGTGAACCCGCCACAAAGAGTGTCCGACGTCACCATGAGATCGGTAAGTAAGCCCGAAGCACCGCGTTTTGCTGCCGAAGAAATGTTTTATACACAGCACAACCAAGACCAGTGTTACCCTGACGACAATGTCTACTATGAAGGTGAGTATAATAATAACATACAACTTAATGGTGAAGACTACAGCTACACGCAGGAGTTGCCTGTGGATGGACCAAGCCACCAGGATTTTCCCCAGGACGAGGAACCATTGAATCAAAGCTAGTGAGGACTGTCCACCTCAACAACCAAGGTAAAGACCATCTTCCTTATATAGAGTTGCCGGAATTCCATGGTAAATTTTTATTAGATACTGGAGCTTCGCGCTGTATGATATCACCTGACGTAATAATTGATACTAATCTTGAACACTGTGTTGAGCGCGAGCCATTTCAAGTAAAAACTGCTCATGCTGTTACTCGTCATGAACATGTTGCTATTTTACCTTTACCCCCACAGTTTAAGACAGACATATATCATAAATTTTTACTTTTCGATTTTGACCCAAAGTATAAAGGACTAATAGGAATGGACTTGTTAAAAGAATTAGGATGTAACATAGATTTTAAAAATAAGTTATTGCGAACTTATAATACCGAAATACCAATTTATTTTGATCATCCAGTAAAAAGACTCAAAATTGAACCTAATTGCGAAAAGTTTATAACAGTGAAAACTAATTGTATGGACGGCAACTATATCTGCGACGAGTTTAATTGGTTTAAAGGACTCAAGTCACCCGCTGCCGTAATAACAGTAAAAAACGGAATTTTTAAAACATCTATAATTAACTTGACCAATAAAGAACAAGTAATTAGCAACAATTGCCACCTACCCCTTGAGCCTTTACCGCCACAATTGATAAGTCAAAATAAAACACACAAAATAAACAACCTTCAAACTAAAACTGACATTGACAAAGAACTTTACGAAAACTTAAAGAAAATTAGAACCAGCCATATGAATGAAGAAGAAAAACGTGAGGTTACCAAAATTTGTTATCAATATCGTGACGTATTTTACTCTGAGAACATACCGTTATCTTTCACACATACTGTAAAACATGAATTAAGACTAACTGACGATACACCTATTTTTGTTAGAAACTATAGACAAGCCCCGCAACAACGTACAGAAATTAAAAAACAAATAGATAATCTATTAAAACAGGGAATTATACGGGAAAGTATTTCACCATGGTCTTGCCCTGTCCATATCGTCCCTAAAAAACCCGACGCTTCAGGGAAGGTTAAATGGAGACTTGTGATAGACTATAGACGACTGAACGATAGAATTGTTGAAGACAAGTACCCGTTACCGAACATCAACGACATACTGGATAGATTAGGGCGCGCACAGTATTTTACAACCCTTGATCTAGCAAGTGGTTATCACCAGCTAGAAATGCACCCCAAAGACATAGAAAAACAGCGTTTACTACAGAAAGAGGTCATTATGAGTTCTTAAGAATGCCGTTCGGGTTGAAAAACGCTCCGAGCACTTTTCAGCGGCTTATGGACCATATTCTTAGAGGAATAGATAACGTATTTACCTATTTAGATGATGTCATAATTGCAGCCACCTCACTTCAGAGTCATAATGAAAAACTCAAGTTAGTACTTCAGCGATTCAGAATGCATAATCTCAAAGTTCAATTAGATAAGTCAGAATTCTTACAAAAGCACGTGAATTTTTTGGGACATGAATTGACTGACCAAGGGCTAAAACCCAACAAAGACAAAATAAAAGCAATTTAAATTTCCCAGTACCGCGAACTCAAAAGGACATAAAGTCTTTCCTAGGATTAGTAGGTTACTATCGAAAATTCATTAAGGATTTTGCGAAGCTTACAAAACCGTTAACAGCCTGTCTTAAAAAGAACGCAAAAATTGTCCATAGTAACGAATATTTAGACGCAGTTAACAAGTGTAAACAAATTTTGACTAATGCCCCAATATTACAATACCCTGACTTTGACAAACCATTTATCTTGACAACAGACGCATCTGACTTTGCGTTAGGCGCAGTTTTATCGCAAGGCAATGTTGGTGCTGATAAACCAGTAGCTTTTGCTTCAAGAACGTTATCGGAAACCGAGACTCGTTACTCGACAATAGAGAAGGAACTACTCGGGATAGTGTGGGCTATCAAATATTTTAGGCCTTATTTGTACGGTCGGAAATTCACTATCTATACAGACCATAGACCTTTGACATGGCTGATGTCTTTAAAAGACCCCAACTCAAAGTTAACACGTTGGAAACTAAAGCTAGCAGAGTACGACTATAAGGTAGTTTATAAAAAGGGTAAACAAAACACTAACGCTGATGCATTATCCAGAGCCAAAATCTTTCACAACAGCATAGATTCTCTAGCTGTCAATTTTGACGATAACGACGATGACGAGATTATAAACAGAATATTTGAGAACGCCCGTAGACAAGCAGAGACTATTAACGACCGAAACGACAACAATGACGGACTTGGCAATAATAATACCGAGGTACCTATCGACAATAGTAACCACCCTAGTAATAATAACGATGTAGAAGAAAGAAGTACTAGCCATCCCCACACTGACAAAGGAACAGACTCAATGAGCATTGTTACAGTCGACCCTGACCAATTAGTCTCGACAAATCATACCCAACCCGATAATGAGAACAACGGCATCCCGATTTTATCTGATGCAATAGATAAACAGCTGAAACAATTTTATATTAGGTCCACCCCGGGCTCAACATACAGAGTAGACAATAGATCAACTAACGCTAGGACTGTTATTAAAGATGTTTTCATCCCCGTAAACAATACGGAACCCGAAATCATCAGATTCCTAAAAGAACACACAATAGCAGACCGTATCTTCCACTGCTATTTCTACGATGAAAATCTGTACTTGGCCTTCTCGAGAGTCTACACCACAATTTTCAATGACAGAGGTCCTAAACTTATAAGATGTACGTCACGAGTTACCCTTGTTGAAAACAAAACCGAGCAACAAGAACTCATTAAGCGATATCACGAAGGCAAATCATCGCATAGAGGTATTCAGGAAACGTATAAACAACTCCACAGAAATTATCACTGGCCTAATATGCTATTGACAATTCAAAGATACATTAATCAATGCGACATGTGCTTAAGAGCTAAATACGAAAGAAACCCTTTGAAACCCCCACTAACGTTAACAGAGACACCTACGAAACCGTTTCAGCATCTGTTTATTCCACTAGAGGTGCAACGTTCCTGACAATTATAGATAATTTTTCAAAATTTGCCCAGGCTGTACCGCTAAGTGCTGCAAGCAGCGTTCATATCTCAGAAGCTCTATTACAAGTATTTTCCATACTAGGATTACCTCTTAAAATTACCACAGACTCAGACACGAAATTTGACAATGACGTCATAAAGGAAATATGCGCGTCTCACGATATTAATATACACTTCACGACCCCTTATAACCCGAATTCAAACTCACCCATTGAACGCTTTCACTCAACCATTTCTGAAATAATAAGAATTCAGAGAATGACGAATAAAGACGACCCCATACAATTACTAATGAAGTACGCCATTATTGCCTACAATAATGCCATTCATTCTACGACAGGGTATACACCGCGTGAGCTTTTATTTGGTCATACGGCATCCAGAAATCCATTAGAACTATACTATCCTAAAGAGTTCTATCAGGATTATGTACTTAACCATCGCAAAAATGCTGAAGCAGTACAGGAGTGCATAGCAGCCCACGTATCTAAAAATAAGGAGCAGGTGATAGAAAAACGGAATCAGGCTGCTGAGGCGATCACGTTTAAGGTAGGTGAAACTGTATATAAGCAGGTTGCAAAGACTACGAGAAGTGACAAAACGAAGCCAGTATTTAAAGGTCCGTATAAGATCATTCACCTTCATCCTAACAATGTCGCCGAAATCATAGGAAGCCACCCCAATTCAAAATCCATCAGAGTCCATTTCAAACTTTTACGAAGACAACATCTTGTTCCAGGACTCTCGTCACAGGAACCTTCCTGCTCTACGCAACCGCCAACCTGACTCTTAACCCCATAGATAACGTTAATGGCATACTTTTATTAAAACAAGGTCAAATTTTGAAGCAAGTAGATACGTTTGGTTTGGCCTGCGTGTATAACGTATCCTATTTACACGAAACAACTATAAAACTTATGTCCTTATATGCCAATACTAAAGCTGCAGAAAATAACGAGCAATTAAATAGGGCATACAAAGATCAAATAGATAATAGCTTAAATTTAATAGGTAAGAAAATAGTGTTTATAGCACCGCACCATAGGTTTAGACGTGGTTTTATTAACGGCCTAGGTTCCATCGTTAAAACCATTACAGGCAATTTAGATTATGAAGATGCTGTTAAATTCGAAAAAGAAATATTAGAAATACGAAATTCAGTAAATACAATTAATGTGTCTCAAAAGCAATCATTATTCATAGCAAAACATGCAGTCGAAGAGTATAGTAAACAGATTAAACTTTTAGACGAGAACCAGAAGAAACTAAGTCTAATGTTAAGAAATACCACTTTTAATAATAATATTATAGTAAATAGGTTGCACTTTCTAGATTTATATATACAAATAGATTTCAGTCTGCAATTGCTGTTAGACAAGTTAGTAATCTTAGAAGACGCCATGACTTTTGCTCAGTTAGAAGTCATGCATCCAAGCATTGTATCCCCACACATTCTTATAAACGAAATGTTAGCTATCCAAAAATCATACAATTTTAGACCAGTGGATAGCGTTACTATTAGCAAAATTCATAGCTTAGAGAAGTCTATTAGCGTAAAAGCTTATAGTACAGATCACACGTTAACGTTCATATTAGATATCCCCTCCATCGATACAAACCAATACGACCTAATCCATCTATACTCCATTCCCGACAAGCAAAACCTGGCAATCATTCCTAAATCCAAATACCTCATACTGGGCACCAACGAGTACTCGTACCTTGAAGAAGACTGCAAACGGATCACACAAGATACACAACTCTGCACGTCGTTGAACACCCAGCCTGTTGATAAATCAGAAGACTGCATAATATCCCTTGTGAAACACCAAAACACAAACTGCACACGAGCCAAGATAGACTTCAAACAAGGAAGAATCCAGAAACTCCAAGACAACAAGTGGCTTATCATCCTGAAGGAAGAAGAAGTCCTAAGAAGTAAATGTGGAACTAAATCTGAATACAAGAGGATATCAGGAATACACATCGCCAGTATTACAAGTGATTGCCAAATGCAAGTACTTAACAGAACACTAACGACAAACATCAATACTGTCGCAGCAGACGAAATCATACCACTTCCTAGTAAAGCCGTGATTACAGAGGAGAACATCCAGTTCAATCTACAATTAGAAGATATACCACTGGACAGCATTCACGAACTGATAGAACGAGCCGACAACTTACAAGAACCCACAATCGATTGGCAGACTATGATGGCTACGCCCAGTTGGTCAACACTAGGACTGTACCTCATTCTGATGACAATCCTTCTATGGAAGCTTTGGCAGTGGAAACAGCGACGACCAATACAGAATCAACCTCGCACCGAGGACGCTGCGGGAAGCTGCGGGACGCGCTTCCATCTTAAGGAGGGAGGAGTTAGGCAATCGCCTGAATAACGTAATCGCTGACTAATGCAGCGGATGCGCCCGTGCGTCATTATCAGACTGCACAATTGCAGATTTGCACATTTTAATAATAAGTTTTAGTTAATAGAAATATTATAATTATAAGTTAGTCTTGTAGAACATTTCAATAAATAAACATTGTTTTTAATTAAAATAAATATATTTTTTTAATAATAAATTCGTTCGTCGTAACTTAACTCCACGCATAACTTTTTATAGAGTGGTCCGATTTATATTTTTTTAAGATTATTTTTCTATTGGGAAAAGTATACCTGAAAGTTGGTTCCATTTAAATTTAAAAATAAAATCCACCTCTAAAGATAGAAAAAAAGGATTTATTGATAATTTTTCTACTGAATTTTCAAATATGAACCGATTCTGTTGAAATTAAGTGAACTGAAAAGCGCAAAAAAGCCTTTTTAACAAAATAATTAACGCACAAATAATCCGCTGTGCGTGAGTTTGTTATTATTAACCCCCGATGGAAAAAGAGGGGTGTTATAAGTTTGACGTGTATTGCTGTATATCTGTGTATATGTGTATCTATGTGTGTCTGTGGCATCATAGCGCCTAAACGGATGAACCGATTTCAATTTCTTTTTTGTTCAATTTCTTTGTCGAGAGTGTTCTTAGCTACGTTTGGTGAAAATCGGTTTAGCCGTTCAAAAGTTATGAGCCGTTTTCTGTTTGAAACGGAGTATTTTCGCAAGATTTCGTGTCATAAATTACGTGTTCAATAGATTGTTGATCGAAGCGTGTCTACTATTAGATAAATTATGTAGTTTAAAAAGTATTAAATAAAAAATATTGCCGGGGGTTTTGAAAATTTTTCATTTTTCCTTGTACATTATGTATTTGTGTGGCAGTGACGTAGTATTCGTCGTCCGAGTAAACAACCAGCCACACATGCTTACCCACGAATATAGCCGCGAGCAAAGATGAGATGAACTACCTATAAATCGTTGGTCCAGAGGCTCTAGATAAGTGACATTTTATCAAAGAAAGCCTTGCGATAGAGATTTGAACAATGTCAAAAATGTGTGGGAATGTCAAGCCGAGTGCTATCGACATGTCACGGGACCAATACCTTACATTTTGGCATTTTGACCATCGCCTTTACTGAGAGAATGATACTTTGTTTAGGACCGCAGCGCTGGTCGCGTTTGTCACTAGTAGACCTTTGATGCTCGAATATCTGACACCCACTATTTCCATGTAGTATTGTGTTTCGCTAGTAGATTATGGAAGTCAGATCACTCCATGTAAAAATCTGACCATCCAAAACGTGTGATATCCAAAATATGTTGATTCCAAATATGTGATATCCAAAATATGTTGAATGATCTTCATTGTATGTGTGAAAGAGTGAAGCAAGTACGTAAGTATGCGTATGTCGCCCTAATATCCATAAGAAATTGACATTTAACCAGTCGCAAATAAACCCTGATGTCTGAAACAGGACCACCTTAATAGGTAAAAAAAAAACAGGACCACCTGTGCGCCTCGCATCCACCTGACTCCCGCAGCCCTAACCAGCACCCAGATTGCGTATCTGTTTTAACAGCACAAAGCACACTTCTCCCCTTTCATTTTAGTAAATCAACAATATTAATTGTGTGTCGCTATCGAGTATCTACTCGATCTCGTCTCGTCTCTAAAAATCCGTCTGGATTTTTGAACATATGAAGCAATAAATGCATGGGAAACAATCCGTACCCTACTCTTTGAACTTACACAATTAGGTTGCAAGTCATCGGTCCACCTACTAGAGGAAGGCCTTCCAATTACGTCTTCTGGTCACGGTTACCACTCCAGAACTTTTCGGCCCATCGACCGTCCTTTCTGCGAACCATGTGCCCTGCTCACTGCCAGTTTAGTTTGGCAATTCTTCGGGCTATCGCGGTAGCATAGTATAACCACATATTATACCAAAAACTTTACCCGACTGCGGGAGAGTAATGTTTTTCGAGCGTATGTATGAAATTATGTTTGGCCATTTCTATGGCACGCTCTACAGCCCAAATGGCTTGCTGGATTACGATATATGAGGTGTCGTTGGATTTGTTTCAATTGTGGGAGTGATATAGGCTATATAATTTTCAAATATGGCGCCGCCCCCAAAAAAAAGATAATAAGATAAGATAATGAATAAACGAATAAATAAATAATAGTAGTTTATGAAACTGTTGCATAATAAGGGGTATTAAAACATGAGTGTGTGTTTAAAAACCGAGCCGTAGGCGAGGTTTTTAATAGTATTCACACGAATGTTTTAATACCTAGTTATGTGCAGTTTCATACACTACTTTATCTACACTCATACATTGGGATTGAACCTACTAAATACCTTTTTTTGCATTTTCCATGCCATAAAGTCGTGATAGCATTTATCATATAATTTTCTCGACTTTGCTGGTAATAAATTATGAGTAATTTCCTTCGCCGCATCTAAAATATCGGGCGAAGTAAAATTTTCTTTTATATCATAATTCACTGATATCAGACATTTTTAAGCAAGAATTCAAAGAATTCAAAAAAACTCATGAAATTCAATACAACTAAACCTGCAAAATATTAATGGCGCCAAAACCCAGCACATCACCGCATAGCGCATGCGCTAAGGTTTAGCACGCACTGCGATTTTTATTCGTGCGAATTTTTTTTGCCTATTTTGCGACCTATGGAATTGTATAAAGTTGCTCGCATTACGGTAAAAAATCGTGCAGAAATAATACCGCAAGAAAGCCGTGTTTTGCCACAGAATCCACCGCACCGCGGCGCGAATTTAATTCGCGCGAATATTTTGAGCTCTATGAACATGTAGAAAGAGACAAAATTCGCGCGAATAATAATCGCAGTGCGTGCTAAGCCTGAAGCGGGCATTGTCATAGACAAGTAAAAATTGGAATCAAATCTTTTTAAATAGGTACTATAAAAATAGCATTACAAAAAATAATTGATGAAAACTCCTTGTGATTAACTTCTTGGATTTGTCCTGTATCGTAATAGAAAAAAATTGTATTATAGCATTATTTTGTTACAGAAAAAGTGTTATAATAAGATTCTATTTTTAAATTTCGGTATTGTGTTTATAAAGTATGTCAATATAAACTCGTTTTGAAGTTTATAATTCGAATATTACGATATGAGAGTAGATAATAGTAGTTTATGAAACTGTTGCATAATAAGGGGTATTAAAACATGAGTGTGTGTTTAAAAACCGAGCCGTAGGCGAGGTTTTTAATAGTATTCACACGAATGTTTTAATACCTAGTTATGTGCAGTTTCATACACTACTTTATCTACACTCATACATTGGGATTGAACCTACTAAATACCTTTTTTGCATTTTTCATGTCATAAAGTCGTGATAGCATTTATCAGATAATTTTCTCGACTTTGCTGGTAATAAATTATGAGTAATTTCCTCCGCCGCATCTAAAATATCGGGCGAAGTCAAATTTTCTTCACATTCACTGACATCAGACATTTTTAAGCAAGAATTCAAAAAACTCATGAAATTCAATACAACTAAACCTGCAAAATATGAATGGCGCCAAAACCCAGCACATCACCGCATTAACCGCGCATGCGCTAAGGTTTAGCACGCACTGCGATTTTTATTCGTGCGAATTTTTTTCGCCTATTCTGCGACCTATGGAATTGTAAGAAGTTGCTCGCATTGCGGTAAAAAATCGTGCAGAAATAATACCGCAAGAAATCCGTGTTTTGCCACAGTATCCACCGCACCGCGGCGCGAATTTAATTCGCGCGAATATTTTGAGCTCAATGAAAATGTAGAAAGAGACAAAATTGGCGCGAATAAAAATCGCAGTGCGTGCTACGTCTGAAGCGGGCATTGTCATAGACAAGTAAAAATTGGGATCAAATCTTTTTAAATAGGTACTATAAAAATGGCATTACAAAAAATAATTGATGAAAACTCCTTGTGATTAACTTCTTGTATTTGTCCTGTATCGTTATAGAAAAAAAATTGTATTATAGCATTATTTTGTTAGAGAAAAAGTGTTATAATAAGATTCTAATTTTAAATTTCGGTATTGTGTTTATAAAGTATGTCAATATAAACTCGTTTTGAAGTTTATAATTCGAATATTACGATATGAGAGTAGATAATAGTAGTTTATGAAACTGTTGCATAATAAGGGGTATTAAAACATGAGTGTGTGTTTAAAAACCGAGCCGTAGGCGAGGTTTTTAATAGTATTCACACGAATGTTTTAATACCTAGTTATGTGCAGTTTCATACACTACTTTATGAGAGTAGATAAATGTATTTAAGATGCGACCAACAGCAAAAAAGGTGCTATCATGATAGACATCATGATAGAACCTTTTTTGCTGTATAGTGTCACATTCAAGGCACAACTACCCGCTCCTGCGACCGGCGACTATCCGAACAGCGTCTCGCACATCACCAGAGGCCGTTCACGTACAGCGGGCTGGACTGTTTCTATTTCCGCTATCTGTCACCATTGGTCGTCAGCATCACAAGAGATACGTAGCCCTATTTAGTTGAATTGAGTCGATCACACCGAACCATTTCCTATCTGGAAACAGTTGTTTCTATGAACAAAGTTTACGGCAAGAAGTGTTATCTATGAACGGAAATCTCTGTCAACAGTGCTTCCTATGGACCGAGATATCTACAAACAATGTTTTCTATCAACAAAGTTTTTGGCGATACGTGCTGTCTAGGAATAGAGATTTTATTAGCTTTGCTTTCTGTATGTATGGGAGCCCCACTTAAATATTAATTTTATTCTGTTTTTAGTATTTTTTGTTATAGCGGCAACAGAAATACATCATCTGTGAAAATTTCAACTGTCCAGCTATCACGGTTCATGAGATACAGCCTGGTGACAGACGGACAGACGGACAGTAGAGCCTTATTAATAGGATCCCGTTTTTACCCTTTGGGTACGGAACCAGAAAAACTACTACCGATTAGTAGTATTTTTAATAAATATGATCCTTTCTTTTAAAGAAATAGGCAAAAAGTTGTAATCGACAAATACGTTAACTCCACTAACGGAACCACTTAACATTGCCAACGACTGTATCACAAGCAAACAAACATTTCATAGCTCGTTTCCCACTCGTGACACATCAAGTTTTCTCATAAAACCGGCAATGGTTGCGGTATTTACCGTTAACTGTCATAGTAGATACGCCGCAGACATTCGTAGACAGGGGTCATAAACGTCAAACGGCGGTTTAACGTAATTGTGCTTCACTTATGTTAAGTTAACGTGCTTTTTTGAGTAATTTTGTTGATTTATAAGTTATTCTCACGCAATTTTCTGCTACATTATTAAGCTATTTTGAAGTGAACTGTAAAATATTGAAGGCACGGTAGAATCAATTTTAATTGTTAACGTTCAAAAGTGCCGCTTAATGGCCTAGTTGAAATAAATACATTTGACTTTGACTTTGGCTTTAATATAAATCAATCTGCTTAGCCTTTTCCCAATGTGCCTATGCCTATGTTGGGACAGCTTACAGTCCTGGGTAACAAAATACCCCTTTTCTGTGCAGGCGCGGACACAGGCAGGGGAGGCAACGCCCTACCCTGGGCCTCGACCAAACTGAGTCTGGCAGGAGGTTATTTAATGCAGGACCGGTATTTAACAATCTCCTCTCCTCTAGAGATACATTTGCCACTACCTCAGCGAAATCCTGGATCCGCGCCTGTATCGGTGACCTTGGTAAGGCTGGTTGTCAAACTTTTCTGACTACCCGTAACTAGTGATAAAAGATCTACAAATGACAGTCGGGACCTTAACGTGATTTCCAAAGCACGAAGAAAATCTCGGTAAGTTAAAATTGTCTCCCATCCGCGGACCTTCATGATTGACTCGTGCGCCTAATAATATTTAGCCAAGAGCTCCTGCAATGAGTAGAAGAAAAAGGCTAAATATCGACTTTGGCAACTTTGCTTTTTTTACCCTTAAGTCACGAGCTCCACGTCTCATTGATGTTTAGATACACTTGAGCAAAATTCTATAATGTAGTGAATCAGTTTCCAACCCGTTCTAAAACGTACTGTATATATAACTACATACCTTTCAAAGTCCTTACTCCCAAGCCCACCATTTCAAGTTCACCTTCGCAAAAACGATAAGTTTCTAAATTCGACTAAAAAGCACCTCTTCCATTACTTCATAAAACAACAACTTTTTCTATTTGATATACGAAAAGCTTCGAAAAACTGAAGGCAAGTTTAATCAGCGCAAAGTACTCCCTTTGGACCATTTCCAATCCACGCCGGGCGAAACTTAGCTAGAAACTCAACCCGTTGCCAATGGAACTGGCAAAAAGGTCTGTTTAATAACTTGTTTGCGGCATCCTTTTTTGGAGGGTTATTCGAAACGGAATTGGATGTTTAAGGGTTAGATTAAAACAGCGGTCGTTTTTGTGGTTCGAAATTTGAATAGGAAGGTTTTATATTTTTTTTAAGTTCCGGACTGTAGTATATTATATTATCTGTGGTTTCGGTGAGTTACAAATCTATTTTGGTTTTAGAGTTCTTTTCCTTGAATTTGGAATGAAAGAGGCTCGTGTATCTGCGATCTTAAAATGGCTTCCGTTTCTTAGTTTACTGATTCTAGCTTTTGATTAATTTGGTTCCGGATTTAGGACAGGTAGATTAATTTCTGTAAACAAGGGACCGTCTTTATATACTGGCAGAAATATTCTATACCTTGCGAAATAATGAAAACCAGAATAACTATGAGGAAAAAGTACCTCAATGTTTTAATTATTCTGTTTAATCTAAAACACGTGTAAATAAACGCTAGACGAGGCACACTTCTCCACTTTTTTAGAGAGTTTTTGTTTTGGTGTTTCTGATTAATTACTCCCCATCGTAGATCTTGGCTCATGGCTTGGTGTGTTTCATCGATAGAGTAGTCAATCAATCAACCTGTCCAGCCATTTTGAACCGTCTTCAAAATGGCGGAGGTTATCAATTCGACGGAATTAAAAAAAATATGTATGTTACCTCAGAACTTTTACTATGTGAACCGATTTTGATGATTCTTTTTTTATTTGAAAGCTGGTGTCAAAATCAAAATGGTACCACATTTAAATTTCATTAAAATCTGATGAACAACTCCGGTGCTATACATCAGAACTCTTCAATAAATGACGGCAAATCTCGAGATAGCTGCAAACGCATGTCTGTTTATTGTTTACACCATTTCATAACATAACATCACACTGGTACGCTCTAAAGGGATACGCAGTTATGTACAGTTCACCCTGGTATACTCTCATTCCACCGTTTTTGTTGAAGTTTCATGTTATTGGATTAATCTAATCTGGCATCACTTTGGGCATTATAGTTTCCTAACTATAGACCTGGTCCATTATGTACCACAACAAAAAAGTGAAAAATAAAAACTTTGTTTTATGACACCGATTGCCGAAATTGAAGTTATTTTTCACTTTATTGTGTTTTTTATTTGGAAGTCGGTTGTATTTTTTATAAAAAAGTTTTTTATCCAACAGCAGCTACAGCTGAGTACTAGTACTTTACATAGAGTGACTGCCTATTTAAAATCCACAATCCAGTAACTGGGTCATATGGTTCCCTTCGGCCAGACTATTGTCAGATGTTCTGACTTCGGACTACCCGTAGCAACTGCCAAAGATCCACAATTGACAGGCGGGACCTTCGATCAACAGGTATTTTTGATCGAAGGGCGGGACCAACGGCTTAACGTGCTTTCCGAGGCACGGCGGACGTTGGATATCTTAATATAGCCACCCATCCATAGACTGACCTCTAGAAGATCAACCCATAAGGCTGTTAAAGGAGTAGATATGTGTAAAACATGGAATAAAATGAATTTCCATACTTTACTCGACTTCAAATAAAAATACAAATGTTCAAGAGTTAAAACGAAGGACATTCCCAAGAGCTTTAAGCTTAACGCATACAAATGTTACTTCACTCCCTACCGCAGGATTTGTTTATCCAACTTGGGGGTCACTTTAATAACTTGGAAACTAAAGAACAAAGCAATAGTTTGTTCGGGCCTGGACCTTTCCTGCGAGTAATGAGGTTTTCCTTATTTTTTACAGGAAAATCACTCGTTGGAAACAAAGGTCGCGACTAGAAAAATATTACGAGGAACAAAGCTCGTTTGTGGGGTCAATTGTACAGCAATATTATAAGAATAAATATTGTATATGTAGCTATTTCTTGTACTTGTTTTTTTATATTTTCGTTAACAATGTTTGTTGTACGAGGAATATAGGAAGGATCGTTTCGCATTAAAGCCTGTGGCTCTTACGGTACTAAGTTTGTTACCGGGCGTATTATAATTTTTTTAATTTCAAGATTTATTCTTATTATCAATTATCATAACAATCAGCATTTTTACGTTCCCACTACTGGAACACAAGCCTTCTCTCAGTGAGAGGGAATGGGCTGTAATCCCCCACGCGAGCTCAGTGCGGGTTGCTAGATGTCACATGTCCTCGAATTTTAAACCGACTTCCAAAGCTTCCTTTTTGGAGGATCTCAAATCGTCCGTTTTTTTTTTATTTGTTTCGCCCTAAACTGTTCACTAGGTGAACCGATGTTAATATTCTTTTTTAATTTGATAGTTGGTGCTTCTCGTGTGGTCCTATTTAAATTTGATCAAGATCTGATAAAGAACTTCGGCGATATACAACAGAACTCTTCAATAAACAACAGCAATTCTCTCGGGATTGCTGCAACCGCATGTCTGTTTATTGTTTACGCCAATTCATAATATACCATCACGCCGGTACGCTCTAAAGGGGTACGCAGATATGTACTGTTCACCCTGGTACATTCTCATTTCACCGGTTATGTTAGTTATAGTTATTCAGGTAATCTATTCATGGCTCCTGTATTTCTTAATATAAATTATCACTATTATTATAAATTATTACTATTATTATAAATTATTACTTATTATTATAAATTATTACTTATTATTATAAATTATTACTATTATTATAAATTATAACTATTATTATAAATTATTACTATTATTATAAATTATAACTATTATTATAAATAAGTACTATTATTTTTGATCATGCAAAACCATTTATTGGCCAACGGCTGTCCGTCCCAACTTTTCTTCTTCTAAAAACACATAAATACCCGATTTCTGCAATATGTATTCTGAGTAAAAAACGTGTCATTTATTGTCGAAGTTTGATAGGTAAAAGTCGAGTTGGACGTTGGAAAATTACTCAACTTCAATTTCTTATGTCAGTGAATTTTTAGAAGGCAGGTTGGCTATCTTTATAATATCTATCTAACTTTCCAAAAGAAAATAAAACAGTAACAGTATAGAACAGTTTATGGAGTTTCTTGTGCATTCTTCTCCATAACAAGCTACTTTCCGAATGCACGGTAGAATCATTTTAATGTAACGTTCAAAAGTGCCGCTTGGTGGCCTAGTTGAAATAAAATATCTTTGTCTTTGTCTTTGAACGGAACAAATTATTTGATTAAAAACTGGAGTGTTTGTTGTTCGTAAATAGACCTTCGATATAGGAAAAATACAAGCGAATACGGTAGAAAAGTAGAAAAACAGAAAACAATGTTTTTTTCAATATTTTGTCCATGTTCCAATTATCTTTTCTTTTTATTAATAGAGCGGACAGTGGCAACACAGTTGCAATATCATCAATAATAAAAAACATACAAGTTGAAAGTCTTTGTCTTTGTCTTAGAACTCCAATAAAAATAAAACTGTGTAGCAACATGGAATAAATTTACATTTTCTTTTCTCTTTGAACATCAGATAGATAGCGTAATTAAAGGCAAGATTAAAAAGCTGTTTAATAAGAATATATTATTTATAAGTTGTTTACTAACAAAATGTTAATGTAGTATCTGTTAGCTAAGCTACTGTAAGATTATTCCCAGAGGTCAGCAATTCATTACGCAGTAAAATCAGAGCAAAAAGGAGGAGAAACGAGAATGATAAAATACTGTGATTATGTGTAGGAACGTTTAGGGTTCCGTACGTAACTGTGAAATAACCTACACAAGATCTGTTCGCCTTTAACTTATCAAAATTGATATTTCTCCAACAACACAAAAGTAATTCTTCTAACGCTGTGACATCATCCATTTTGGTCACGTGTTCTTTTAAAGAAGAAAACTATGATTGAATGGATTGTCCCCTTAATCGCGGTTACTTATAATGTAACTTAGATATTAATTATATAAGTTAAAACAATTTGGTCAAAAATACATGGTTTCGAGTAGAAGAACTATGGGTTCTCTTGTTACTTAGATACGGAACCTTCGGCAAGAGAAATCATCTCGCACATAAATGACTTTTTAATGAGATTGTGGCTTAACAAAATTGTAGGTTACTGTTTATTCTTTACTTAACGCGAAGTTGTTTTCTTGGATTAAAGAGAGTAATTATATCTTAAGGCGACATCTACCTACTAAAACTCTTGGTCCAGTTTTATAGACACATTTTTTTTACTTACTGTTTTTAATTATTTGAGGTACCTTAGTAATAATTAATATTTATAATTACCTTACTTTACCTTCTTCAGTGTTTTTTATTTGTGTTTAAAGAAGCAGACCTTAAACACAAATAAAAAACAATAAACAAAAAAAAAATCTTTATTTCTTCTTTTCGGGTTGATGATTAACTTTTCAAATATTTTGGGATAAGTAGATGGCACGTTAAAAGTGGCGTCAGTGGCGTTCCTCTGACGCTGGACGTATATACCAGCAATTTTGAGTACCTGAAGAACACTTCAGGTACTCAAAAATGCGGGTAAATGATAAATGATAAATGATTTATTTTCTGTAAGTTGGTTTGTACAAACACTTTCACATGTCGATCATATTTTTTAAAACTAGATGAGGTCGGCGTTTCCTGTCTGACTACTCTGAGAAGAAAGGCCGAAACAAACTCAGAGGTCACAGTCTCTTTTAAAGTCCAGACAAAAACTTGGTTAGATCATGTGAAGACCATGTAGACTGATGTCTGAAATGGTCTTTTGAGAAAAGAACCAGCCAGATTGAGTGGACCTGTCCAGTCAGTGCATGCATTTGTCAATAACCGTGCAGCTCAACTTAGAATTTAAGGAGCTCAACGAATTGACGAACAATACCAAAGAAAGGACATTCGGGTAGGCCGCATAAATACTCAAACTGCCAGACCATGATTAAAAACTAACTAAGATAAATTAAAATTAAAAGAAAAATAATAATCCACATAGTCTTCACATTCACAATAATTAAAATAAAATAATGTAATACTTTAAAAAGTAAATATTCTTGTCATGGCAAGAAAAATTAAAAAAAAAATAAAAATATAATTAAAAACTAAATCCACGAAGCAAAATAAAAAAAAAATAAAAAACGAAATTAATTGGAGCAGCTCAATCCCAAGCCTTTTTGTCCTCAACGTAATCTTTAATATTATAAAACGCTTTCTGGCACAACTTACGTTTAATGAATGATTTGAATTTATTAACACTTAAACCTTGTACGTCGCTTGGAAGCTTATTATAAAAGCGTACACATTGACATCTAAACGAGCCACCTATTTTCTTGAGCCTTGTTGTAGGTACTACAAATTTGTGTTTGTTCCTAGTATTTATGTTATGGATATCACTGTATTTTTTAAACAATTTTATATTTTTATGGGCATATAAAAGATTTTCATAAATATACTGAGAAGGCACAGTCATTACATTAATCTCCTTAAATTTCTCTCTGAGAGAGTGTCTCGGGCTTAATTTATAAATTGATCGAACAGCTCTTTTCTGCAAAACAAAGATAGTCTGGATGTCGGCGGCATTTCCCCACAACAGAATACCATACGACATTACACTATGAAAATAGCTAAAGTATACTAAACGGGCTGTCTCTATGTCAGTTAAATTACGAATCTTTCTAACAGCATATGCTGCGGAGCTTAGCTTCTTTGACAATTTATCTATATGTGGGCCCCACTGAAGCTTAGCATCCAAAGTTAGGCCTAAGAATACTGTGCTATTTTCAGGATTCAATTCTTCGCCCTTCAACATCACATCAGTTTTCACCTGCCTAACGTGAGGTAAGGTAAACTTAATGCATTTGGTTTTTTTTCCATTTAAAAGTAAATTATTAACATTAAACCAGTGAACTACTTTTGAGATCGCGCTATTTACATCGTCAGTAACCAGCTGCTGACGTTTAAGTTTAAACAAAAGTGAAGTATCATCCGCAAACAACACTATATCATGGTTATCCTTTATGAGGTAAGGCAAGTCATTAATATAAATAAGAAACAAGAAAGGGCCAAGAATTGAACCTTGCGGGACTCCCATTGTTACTATAGATCCGGGAGATCTTTTTCCATTAACGTCAACGCTCTGAATCCTATTACTCAAGTATGAAGTAAGAAGAGCCAGAGCGCCGTTCCGGATCCCGTAGTGGCGGAGTTTCCTGATTAGCGTTTCATGAAGAACACAATCAAATGCCTTGGACAAATCACAAAATATTCCCAAGGCATCGCACTTATCTTCCCATGCATTATAAATATGTCCTAAAAGCTCAACACCGGCATCAGTAGTTGAACGACCCCTTGTAAAACCGAACTGTTTGCTATGTAATAATTTATGTTTATTAAAAAATCTTTGCAATTGCTCTAAAATTAATTTCTCAAATATTTTACTAAACGTAGGTAGTACTGAAATAGGTCTATAATTTGTAGGGTCTGAAGTACTACCTGATTTAAACAAAGGTATTATTTTACTATTTTTCATTAGGTCAGGAAACTCCCCACTGTCGATACAATTATTAAAGATAATAGCTAAACTAGGTGCGACAATGTCAATAATGGACTTAGCAACTTCTACAGAATGTCCCCACAGATCTGCAGTCTTTTTAACATTTAAAGTGTGAAAGGTTTTAATTATGTCTCTACAAGTAATATGTTCAAAAAGAAATTCCGAATCACAAACATTAACATTTTCTTTTAGTATAGACTCAGCAACAGAAGGTGATGAGTTTAGGGATTTAGTAGTTGAAATGGGAATATCTGAAAAGAAATTTTCAAAAGCCACTGCGACTTGTGAGTCTGATTTTATGATGTTGTCATTAATAGATAGGCTGTAGTCAATATTCCGGTTACCAGATCTTCCCGTTTCACTATTAATAATATTCCAAGTCGTTTTAATAACATTACTACTACTTTTAATCTTCGAACTCAAATAACGCGACTTGGCCAAACAACAAACTTTTTTAAATAATTTTGAATAATTTCTAACATATAAATTAAATTCAGCAGTGTTTACATAAGTCCTTTCACTGTACAGCTCATAAAGCCGTGTTCTGCTTTTATGAATACCAATGGTAGCCCAATCACCGAATGAAGCATTACTATTAACCGAGATAGTTTTGGGAATAAAAGTGGAATTAAATTGTCTACAGTATATATTAAAAAAATCATCATATAGATGATTAGGTTTAGAATGAATTGCCAATATTGGTAATTCATTAATAAGTTTAACTTTAAAAGCTGCCAAGCGACTTGCAGTTTTGGGGTTAACAGTGATATCCTTTTTAGCCACTTTGTTATTTTGGTTTGGTATAGTAATCCTCTGCCCGCAATGATCAGAATCTAGTAAATTTATAATTTCTTTGTGGACTGGTATAACATTAGTATAAATATTATCTAAGCATGTGGCACTAGTAGGGGTTATTCTTGTGGGCTCCAAAAATAGGTTTACAAGATTGTAGGACTGAAACAGACTTTTTATTTTACTACAAGAGCCTGAGTTTTCTAATAAATTAACATTAAAATCACCACAAGTGATAATGGATTTATTCGAGTTACAAATCTTGTGTAACACTTCATCCATTACCTTTTCAAAGCAGTCATACAATCCTGAAGGGGGTCTGTATACACTTAATACAATAAACTGCTCCAATTCTATACAAGCTATTTCAATTGTCCGCTCAACAGATAGGCTCACAATATCCTTGCGGTCCTTAAATTTAAGCTGGTTACTTACTAAAATCAAGGAGCCACCATGTATAGCATTAACTCTGCTGAATGAACTACCAACCTGGTGATTATTAAAATTGAACAATAACTGGTGGCTTTTAAGCCAATGTTCAGTTATACAAAGAATATCAATACTGTTAAAGTTCATAAATAATTCTACTTCTAAATCTTTGTTCATAAATCCTTGAATATGTTGATGCACCAGGTTAATACTATTTACTGATTTTAAACTTTTATTTAATTTAATTTTGCAATTTTCATCCTGTACAATTTTGCAAGAGGTTGTCCCTATTGTCCTAATTTCTAATTTAAATTAATATCAATTTCTGATACCAAATTATTGGCTGAATTAAATAACATATCTTGGCATTGCTCAATAGAAGCAAGTTGTTTAGCCAAATTCTTGGCTGTAATAGAAAAATAATATGATAGCGACACAGCTATCTGTCTTTTACAATACTTTGAAAGAAAGTACCTATCCATGAAAAAACTATCTTTTGTCAAATAAAAGTGATTACCAACATAATTGTTGGTGTCAATTAAATGGAATGAATTACTACTATATGTTAAATTATGTAATGTCCTATTCAATTCAAATCTAAGATTATTTTCTTCCTGTGGCAAACTTTGGCTGTATGGGAATGTGAACATCACAATTTTTTTTAAACTAAGGTTGCACAATGATCTATAATGTTGGAGTAATTCACCTTTGTTCACATTACCCCTATTACCAATAAAAATTAATAATGTAGTATCCTGGTTAAAATTACATTTTATAACTTTTTTCATTATATCAAATAAAGAACAACCAGGCATACAGTAGTTCATTATTGAGTGTCCTGGATATTTATTTGATAACAAGTGGCCTAGATCCTTTCCAATTTCATCACAAAATAATACTATTTCTGTATTTACATTCTTTTTAGGCAAACAGTTAGTAATTTCTAATGGCAAACTGGCACTAGACTGCGGTATGGTGGCATCACATATTGGGTGTATAGGCACTAAGGGCATTTTAGCATGTGAGGCATATTCAGCAGAGGAAATTTGAGGTACCTTGTTAAAAATAAAAACAATCCGTTCTAAACTAATAAATAAAATTGATTGGAAGAAACTAATTTATGGGGTTTGTATTAATTTATAGCGAAACAGAAGAAATCTCAATGTTAGAAAACTAAAACGAATAACCATCATAAAAATAAAACTATTTACTTCATCTTGTTTATTCTATGCGGAACCATAGCACCCTAGCCTATCCTTCATATAGATAGAGATAACAGATTAGTAGGTACATGGTTCGCCCTCATTTTCAAGTTACTTAGTTTCATTTTCTCCGTCGGAAATTGTAGTAGATCACTAATGGTCTGCCCTACGCCTCCGTTATCGGCAGCAATCAACTGTAAGAAATGAGAAAATGGCTTGTTTTTCAAAACTGCGCGTGAATGTCGAAAATTATGCCGAGGGAACGTATTCCCGGGATAAAAAGTATCCTATGTGCTATTCCAGACTATAGTCTATTCCTGTGCTAAATTTTATCCAGATCCGTCCAGAAGTTTGAGCGTAAAGATGTAACAAACATACACACTCACAGACTTTCGCCTTTATAATGTTAGTGTGATAAGCATCTATTGTTAAAATTGATTAATAATTTCATTTATCATCAAGGAATCTAGGATTTTTTATCGGTGGCAAGATGTTTTTTGTATAATGCCGGTAACTATACTGACATTAATAACGTTTAATGTTATTTCATAGAAAAAAACAATTCAGATCAAGAAAGCATAAACATTGTGACATTAATTCTCAAGATGTTTAAAAAGTCTAAAATGACACGTGCTTTCGAAATCCCTTACATTAAACTTTTCGACAATCGTCACCGCTTATATAATGTATCTTTATCTAGAGTATCTAATGAAATAGGAACATCAATTAAGAATAAACGAGGAAACTTTCCTAAGATAATAATTACCGCAAGGTAGAATAGAATAAAATAGAATATACCTACTTTATTGTACACCAAAAAGGTATGTCTGTGACGGGCTAAGAATATCGCTGGCCCCGGGCAATAAAGCGGTAATATCAAAAATCAAATTTTACAGGAGAAATAAAAGAAGCTAATTTATTTATATTTCAGCGTAAAGTGATCCAAAACAGGAGTTCAATGTGTCAAATGAAAGCTAATTTTTTTACCAATTTAACCATTTAAAAATAATTGTAATGGTATATAAAATTAAAGAAATAATTAGGAAAATGTATAATACAAATTATAGACGATACCATTTAAATTGTAACATCATTAACAACTTTTTAGACACACCGACCACTGAGATTTAGGCATGTAAGTATGTAATACGACGTAATTTCCACTTTACATCTCGAGCGTAATGGCCGATTACCACCTTTTTCAGGGAAATTTTATAGCCAAAGCTTAGCTGTATCATGCACTAATCGCTATTTTAGAATCCTATCAATGAAACATATTTTTATGTAACCATCGTAAGAGACTGACCTTATATTGTAATTTATTTTTATTTTTAATCATTTTAAACAGTATTTTATTATTTTTTATTTTTTGTTAATTTGTATTAAGTATTAAACTTTGCAAACAAAAATAAAACAGACAAATCCTTAAAAAATTAAAAACATTATGCTACTTTAACTTGAATAAATTCATATAATTTTGATTAACTACTTTATTTATTAACTACTAAATTTTTATAAACAATTCTGGTAGTCGATAAACAGGAGAGAGCAATATTCAATGTTGCAGTTTTAGTTTTCATCAAAATCGGCCCCGTGTGTCCCTTTGAGTGTTTTCGCTATTCTTCATAGTGCCTGATTTGACCATCCACGCCCACTTGGAAAACTCAGTCTGTATAGTTTATCCAGGTACAGGACGCATTAACATAATTTAACGGCTTAACTTATTTAATTTTAAATGTTGGTACCGACCAACGTCTAGAATTAAATGAGTTAATCGTTAAATTAATATAAAAGAATTCAATAACAGGTAGATGTTAAATACTTACAAAAGGGAAATAAAATCTACAGAATCATAGGTTCGGCTTGCCCGCCAATTGAATATGACCACTCTATCTTAAATTGTATCTGCAGGTAATTGACATTCCTTAATTATGCCGTTAATCATGGGCACAACATTTTAGGACGCTACACATGGGTACAATGTTTTATACTATGTATTATGTCCTTCCATTTGGCGCTAATACATTCTGGGCCCTGGACATAAATATGCTATGTATAGCTGGTGTATCATGGTTTTTCAAATGCACCTCTGCTACCTGCTACCCTCGAGCTGTGGTTAATAATTATTACTACTTAGTTTTGCTATTGATATTGATTGGGAACTTGAGTCTTTTAAATTGAAATGGAAGATCAGTGGTGATTATTGGGATTCAACGAATGAACACGCTTTTCCCTTTTCTCATACCTGATAATATAGTGGCATCTATTATTTATTTTGTCCTTCTTGTGTAATACACATTAAGTCGCATTTCATAATCAATATTTCACATAAGCATAACCGGTACTCTTAATTGCCCCATAAAACTATAGTACCCCACTTCAACGCCTTTTAGGAGTAGATTGAAAAAAATAATATGCAGTCCTCAATAATTTATTACCAAAAATATTCCTGCAAAGTTACAACCAAATCGCAAGCCACTATAAAAACAAACATACAAAGTTCAGCTGCACCCATTTCCCCCCTAAAAATTTGAATGTACAAATATATACTTTTCTTTGCTAACACGCGCTGGATAGTCCAGCAGGCCAAAAGGATCTATACCGGATTGCTAGAGCTAGGGAGAAAAGGGCGATAGATGTCTGTCAGATAAGATGTATAAAAGATGAGGCTGGAATGATTCTTTTTGATGATGAAAAAATTAAGGATAGGTGGAAGAAATACTTTGAGAAACTGATGAATGAGGAAAATAACTGAAAATAACTGGAGTGGTATGTTAGAAAATAAACCTGTGAATAAGGGGTTAGTGAGAATAGCTAGTATGAAGGAAGTAAGAATAGCAGTAAATGGAATGAAGAATGGTGAGGCAGTTAGTCCGGACGGGATACCAGTTGAAGTATGAAAGATAGTGCGCGTCGATGGATGGTCGTGGTAAGCTTTATTCTTCAATAATTTGTTACGGCAAGAAGCTATACCTGATGAATGGTGCAATAGTTCACTGGTGCCCATCTTAAAAAACGAAGGTGATGTGCTATATTGCAACAACTATAGAGGAATAAAGCTAATGTCACATAGTATGAAAGCTTGGGAGAAAGTTATTGAAAGGCGGCTGAGAGAAGAGAGTGAAATATCGCATAACCAATTCGGTTTTATGCCTGGTCGGAGTACAATGGATGCCATTTTCGCAATCCGCCAGTTGTGCGAGAAATACAGAGGTGCACATAAAAACTTGCACATGGTGTTCATTGATCTCGAGAAGGCATACTAGCGGGTGCCCCGTGAGGTTTTGTGGTGGGCCCTTAAGAAGAAGGTTTACCTGGGAAGTATGTACAGTTGGTCCGAGGGATGTACAGTCGATGCAGTACCCCAGTCAGATCTACAATGGGCACTACTGACAGCTTCAGTGTGACAGTTGACTTGCACCAAGGGTCGGATCTCAGTCCTTACCTCTTTCTGATGATAATGGACGCTCAGACGTCGGCAATACAGGAAGAGGCTCCCTGGTGTTTGCCGACGACATTGTGCTGGTTGCCGAGAGTGGCCTAGAGATCCAGATTGGAGGTTTGGTGGCACAGACAAGAGAGTGAAGGGCTGGCACAGGGCTTGAAATTGAGCAGAAATAAAATAGAATACTTGTTCTGTGATTCTCGTGATCTCTCGAGTTCCGTGCCTATAGCTGTCGTTAGAACACCCATACCGACGTGCTCCAACTTCCGGTACCTAGGGTCGCTTGTCCAAGGGGATGGTGAGATAGACCGAGATGTTACGCACCAAATCATCTCGGGATGGATGAAATGGCGGAGACGGTCAAAGAAAAGATAGACGGATTGTGTGAGGAGTGATATAAAAGAAAAGGGAGTCAGTAATGGCGTGACGGGGGACAGAACTGTATGGAAGAAGAAAACGTGTTGCGTTGATCCCAAGTAACATGGGGCAGGGGCAGGAAGTTCATGAAGATGATTAAACTACCCATTTGCCAAATTTCAGCTTCATGAAGAGAATTTGTACATCTTATCATTACAACCCCAACCTTTCTGCGTATTTCGTTCAGCGTAACATGACAATACGTCGCCGGGGCTACAATAAATTTACGGGAAGAAAGGCGTAATAGCTCGTACAGAATAAAATCTCTCGTGAATACTTTGTATTAAGTGTTTACAGTTTATTGATATAATAAACTTATTTTTAAAAACGTGGTTAAATATATTACTGTTTCTCATCGTTTACAAATTTAGTGTAAAGATGTTTACTGGTTGTTTGTGTTATGTTTCTTAGAGTAATGCAATAATACATAACATAGTCATAAGAGAATTTCCCATGCAATAAAGTCGTTATTGCCATTTATTCTAAAGGAATATTAATAAAAAAATCCGAAAAAAATTGGAGTGATAGATTGATACTCAGAGAAGCCAAAAATCAAATAACATTAAAAAGGGCGTAACCGGCGATTACAGCTTTATTGCCCGGGGCCGGCGATATGTCTATCTGTCTCGCACAGTTCTCATAAAAACGTTACTACACCACGTGACCATAGACAACGGCACAAACATTAACAGTAATAAGATACTATTGTCTCTGGAAAGGGAATTAGACACTTGGTTTAGGGTGGAATTACGAATTGATAAACGACTTTTTCAGGACTGATTAGGACTTTGGTATTTTTCACCCGAAACATTCTAAACTTTTTTATTGGGCAAAATATTTGTTAACACAAAACTCACATACAAGGTATTTTATTCAATTAAACCATTTCCATTTGACAGTAAAAAGAAATCGGCCAAGCAGAAAGATGAAACGCACGTTCCAAAGCGAAGCTATGGAGAAGACAGAGCAAGAAACTTCATGGAAACCCTTTTAAACAGAAATATTGTTACAGAATTGCTATAATAGATACAAAGCAATAGTTTCCTATAAAAAAGAACCGGAAAGAAACTCCACGCTCTAGAGAATCCCATAGCAAAAATGCTAGCTTATTTGTAGGAAGACAGGTAAAGGTATCAAGTAAGTCAAAGACATGTTTCCAGTGACACAGTGGACACATAATCCAATCAGTGACCTGCAGTATCATAATATGTGTAGGCGGCATACTCGTACTACATAGTGTGCAGAGTCAGTTTACCGGCTGTCCGAAACATGCTTTGTGACGACGTAATCGAATCCGACCAGCAAGCAAAGTACAAGTATAGTAAGTCTACAGGAACGCACTAGAAAACTATGATTGTGAATGCTACATGACGATTTTTGGCTGATATTTGTACAAACAGTAAAACTCAGCTTGTGAGTATGAAGTTAATTTTTTTGTCAACCAGACGCTTGGATTGTTCTAGCACCGTACCATGAAGCTCAATTTTCGTGCATATTTCAACATAACATCACGCCTAAATTCTCCGAATAGTTAGGCAGAGCTGCTACTGACTCCTGGCTGCTACAGAAAAATCCCATATGGAAAAACACTTTGCCCGACTCGAACCGGGCATTGCAGGGAGGCAGTTATTTTAAACGTCCAATCTCAATTCCGCTGCAAACTATTTAACAATTTTGGTAAATTGAGACTGGTATTAGAATGCGAATGTACAATTGTCCACTAATAAACATGACATTTTGGAACGTAACTAAGAAATAATATTCTCACTTCATCAAATACCGTGGATGGTTATTTGTTATGGTGTACAGTCTTCTTCTTTCGTGTCAATTAACTCAAACAACAGTCTCATGCAACCATTCTGATTTTTTCCGACTAGTATGTATTTATGTAGCTACTTGGACAGCTCTGTCATTCGCCACGTTCAAATTCTGAAAAGAATGGAAAGCAGTTGATCAAATGAGCAAGATTATTTGGTAGATAGAATACTCTTTATAATACACCTGCTCGGAAAGTACCTTGATCTTTATCAAATTTACGGTAGAAAATACGTCATTGCAGATCGAACAAATATGCGGCGAGAAAACGCATCTGAGCGGGAGAGAAAAGTGTATGAAAATCCATTTCTTACGTGGTTTTTCTTTTTTAATTTTGGGTAAGACTATGCGCTGTTAACCTAAATATCAAAAGCCAAAAAGTTTTTACAGTGAGTTTTTATCTCCAAGTTCGCAAAATGACACTGGCCACTAGCTGTGTGTTGGATGGTGTCAAACAATTTGAAAAAAGAACATGTGAAAATTGCAGACGCCAACAATTTCAATATAAATTTCAATTAGTAAAGATTTAGTTTTTTATTTTCCTCGTAGGTGTAGTATAAAGCACTATGTATCACTCGAGAGAAAGTGCGATTCCCGATCTCGGGTGTTTTAAAGCCCTCGCCTACGGCTCGGGCTTCAAACGACACCCTCGACGGTAATCGGTCACTTTATCCTCTCGGTGAACAATGTACTATTATTGAGTTGAGTCAAATCTTAGAATTTGAACCCAACACGCGCGCGCCGTCTGCACTTAGTACACAGCTGCACGATCCACGCGTCATCGGTGTGTGGATGAGCGGCGCCACCTCTACGCAGCGCGGGTCGACAGACACTCACTTCCACGACTCCACCGGGACAATCGATACATTTCTATTCAACATACATACGTACATAAACTTACGCCTTTTTCCCATTAGGGTAGGCAGACACTACAGAACGCCACCTGCTATGATCCTTACATACTTCTTTTGCTTCACTCACGTTCACATATCTAATCATACACGCACGCCAGCTATGAGAACTGCGCACCTGGTCTTTCTGAAGAACATCACCAACAAATATAACGGCATTAAATCCATTCTCCTAAAATATACAGTCCACTTATTTCCCATCCACGAATTAACAGTGTACCATTGACTCAGTCAATAATATTCTTGCTCATTTGATCACCTGCCCTCCTTCATTGCTACTACACCTCATTTCCTTCAAAATTAATATTTCCCTTTCGCATAAAATCGCGTCTATAACAACGAGACATTTAAGAGTCCGTCCCTGTACTATGCAAATACCTTGTTTCAGTGGCAGTACGAAGCGACACCTTGTCAGAATTACAAATTTCGATCTCCTTTCAAATATTAATACCAGTCCGCTTACTATGACGAACATTGTAGGGATATTGTTGGAGATGATTAAACTGGTAGGGGGGAATGCTACTAGGCTAACTTAAGATGAAGAGAACTTAAGTGAAGTTTACCAAATTTTCGGGGTTAAGGGTTTGGCTACACTCAATCTTGCATGCACAAACACGGAGTACAAAGATTGGCGCAAAAACTGTAAAATTGTCACATAATAGTAAATTTTATGCTTATTTACTTGATGGTGCAAAGGTTTGTGCATTTATATTGTACCGTCTTCACGTACATGCATTAATTATCCAAATAAATTTTGTACAAACTAGCATTTTGTGCAAGCCTTTTGTGCGGTATACCGCTTTGCCGTCTTAACGCACATAATTATTTGCTTATACAAACAAGAATTTGTGCAAATAAGATTAAACCCTTAGTCTCTACCAAGATACATCATGCATGAACAACATGTTACTTAAATTGGATTTCCTATACAATCGATGTACCTAGCCTATTTCCAAATATATCGGGGCGCTTCCAGTCTAACCGGATCCAGCTGAGCTCCAGTGTTTTACATGGAGCGACTGCCTATCTGACCTCCATAACTGGGTAATACGATACTCCTTTGGCAAGACTGGTGTCAGATTCAAACTATCCGCAATGACTTTGTGTAAAAATGTACAAACGAAAGTTGGAACCAACGTCTTAACGTGCTTTCCGAGGCAATAAGGAATTTTGGTATAATAAGACTGTCAACCATCCACGGAACGACTTTGGCAAGCCTTGCTTACCCGTGAAAATCGACTCGCGCGTCTGTTATTATTTACCCAAGAGCTCCTCTTGGACCCCTGAACAATCTAATAAAAATAAAATTCTACTATGAAAAGTCACATATGTATAGAAAACATTTTGTATTTATTGAAGCTGAAACTCCAAAGTTGACTCTGAAATACAATAAACAGCTCGCGTATATTCCAGCAAAAAGTTTTGTATTCGCTTCAGAAAAGGCGATCATATTCATATATAAAAGAACAACCCTAGTTTCATGTGAACTCAAGAAATTTTCCTAAATATAACAAGATATTTTGATATAAATAACAAAGAAATTGCTTTTGAACAGTTTGAATGACGAAACAGAACTTTCCAAGACAAGCAATAATTTAGATGTCGCCGAGTTTATTGATATTAAAATATTGAGTCTCCCAGAGCGATTTTCAAACGATTTCAATAAAGCAGACTTTACTCAAATGCTAATTAAAATAGGTTTGTAATTTAATTAAGTAATTTGTGGTACCACACGATAATACAAAACAAATGAATACCAAGTATTCTATGCAGACGGGTGCGCCGCGATAATACGACAATGATGCTACTATTTTTTTCTGGAAGGCTTAAAGTTTCATTTCAATCTTTGTTACAAATCTTTAACATGGCAGACAACCATAAAAAAGTAAACAACACACACACAATTTTGTCTTTAGCAACACAATGACATGACAATGTACAGCGTCATCTGTCAGGTAGACAGGGATGACTGTCAGACCATAGACAGATGATTTGTCGTCGATACAGAGGTATTGTGTGACGGTGACAACACGCCAGATAGTGGCCTGCCTAATGCCTCTACAGGCTATTGTTGAGAAAATATGGAAATGTCGATGGAAATGTCTTTCTTTTTGATACACATAAGTAATACTCGGCTAAAAATAAAAGTCGTGGCCGCATTTTTTAAACCACTTTTAGCTCTGACTCTTAGTAGATTACCTGTATATTTTTTTTGTGTTGAATTTTGAGTGGAAAACCTCTTCTAAGCAGTGGGGTAACATAGGCTGAATATTTTTTTTACGTTTAATTAACATAAATACGATCAAGTTATTTAGTGAATTCAAATTTAAGAGCTATCTCACTTATCTTACCTGGCTTACGGCGATAGAAACCATTGCAAGAAATCTATGTGAACTCGCACTCAGCAATGCGTCATCAATGATGATCTAAAGGTTTAATTATGTTGTGAGCCCTCATTCAACCCTTCTAATAATTAGTTAATATTAAATCCAAACATTGTTTCTCGTTAAGCGATTATTATGTTGATCTTTTGAGAAATAAATTATATATAAATCTTCTCTCCAACTGCCTGGGCAAACCCCTACTTTATCCAAATTTATCTGTTTTGTGCGATATCTGACCATGTCTAGGTACTCGTATGTCATATAGCCAATTGGGTTGTTGAATTTAAAAAAAAATACGATTTTTTTAATTTATTTTGAAACTTTACATATCATAAATTATATTGTCGTTGCAGAAATCTCTTAAATATTTTTTTTTTCAATTTATTATAAGCAATTGAAAATCGATAAAATTTTAAAAAGAACCACCTGTCTACAAACGGACCATGATTGGTCGCCATGTTGGTGACGTCATAACGTTCAAGGAATTTCACGATAATACAGTGTCAACTGCACGTGAATTGACTAAAAATATCCGAAAATTAGTGCAAAAATATTATTAAACAACAAATTTTATTTATTTATGTGTGATAAAGGATTCATAAAGGCTAATGTCGATAATATACCCACCTGATGGACGATTTGGAAGTTTTGAGCATAAATAAAGTAGTCGTAATGATTAATACGGGTTAGTACACGGTTCCCGTGTTAGTTATTGTTGTTTACCAGGTACATTTAGAAACATAATTGTCATAACTTAATCGTTTTTACATAATTATGGGTAGGTGATATTGGTGTAAAATAATAAAACCGACCAAGTGTGAGTCGGACTCGCGCACGAAGGGTTCCGTACCATTATTATCGCAAAAAAACGAAAAATCACGCTTGTTGTATGGGAGCCCCACTTAAATATTTATTTTATTCTGTTTTTAGTATTTGTAATTATAGCGGCAACAGAAATTCATCATCTGTGAGAATTTCAACTGTCTATCTATCACGGTTCATGAGATACAGCCTGGTGACAGACGGACAGACAGACAGACAGATGGACCGCGGAATCTTAGTAATAGGGTCCCGTTTTCACCCATCGGGTACGGAACCCTAAAAAGTAAACAAACACGTTTGGCGCGAAACTTCGACTTTGGATATCAAAAAATTTCAATAGATACCACTAAATATGATACACATAAACATAACATTTTCGTTAATACACATTATTTACATATCCCTTAATAATATTAAACACTAATATCTATATTACATATTTACAAACACTAATAAATTTGTAGAACAAAAACGTGAAAATACATTGAGGTATTAATGTCCTACTAATGTGAAAATATTAACTTGATAGATTTTCCTTACACTAATTCGTCAGTAAATATCTCTTAAATGCGTCGAACGATTTTCATAATTCAAACAGAAATATTAGTTTTACGCCTATATCTGTCATTTAAAAATAAAATAATGAATATATCTCCATAAACAAAAAATCATGTTTTCAAGTTAAGTAATTATACAACAATGTCAACTTTGCTCGAAAGTTACCTTATAAATTTACTTTTCTCAGTCTAAATTAAAACAAGATAACAACATAATTAACATATTATAATTGGAATCTAGTTAGACATAGAACATTTCTCAAATTTAGCACAGATTGCTAGATATTTGGCTATTGCGCGAAACACATAATGGGGATCTTTTTGTAGTGTTTGTACATAATGATTCGAAGCAAGCACGATATCTATGATCAATATATTCGATATTCATCAATATATTGACGATAATAACAATATTGAATCGGTTAATAGTCAAAACACTGTATAAGCTATGTGCCACAATGAGTAGAAATGAACGTTGTGATGTCACACGGGCTCAGGTTTGTTCGGAAAACTGTCGGGGTGTTTTCGGTACTGGATTCAAAAAAAAAATTTCCTTTGGATTTTACTTTGTAATTACAATGAAAAAAATAAAACTAAAAAGAGTTTTGTACGAAAACTTATATATGATCTTACCATTTTTTAGGGTTCCGAAGTCAACAAGGAACCCTTATAGTTTCGCTCTGTCCGTCTGTCCGTCCGCAGCTTAGCTCAGAGAATCTATGTACTAGAAAGCTATAATTTGGCATGGATAAACATATTAATATTTCCGACAAAGTGGTACAATAAAATCATGAAAAATATTTTTTTTGGGGTTCCTCCTATAGACGTAAAGTGGGGATGGTTTTTTTTTTCTCTTCTGTCCCATCGTGTTGGGTATCGTTGGATAGGCAATTCAAAAATATTATGGGTTTGCAAAAACCATTTTTCATTTCAGAGATCAGTTTGCGTAAAATTAAGCTTTATATTGCAAATTTATGTTAGAGTCAAGTGTCCCCACCCCTTGCCAGCGAAATGGTTGCTCTTGGCTATGTGAAAAAAATCACGGCAGTAGTAAATATAACGAAATTAAAAGGAAAATTATCACGGATAACAAGGCTTTACAAATTTACGAGTAATAGTCGACCAACTTATAAAATGTACTTAGAACAGTAAAAAATTTGTACATATGCCATTGAAAAATTACTTATATAACGTTGTTAGCTGTGTAAAAAAGAGTAAATATTTGCTTATGAACCATGTAAAAATATACAAAATTAAAATCATAACAGGCTTTAAAAGTTTAAGAGTAATAGTCGACCAACTTATAAAATGTACTTGGCACAGTAAAATTTTTGTACAAATGCCATTGAAAAACAACTTAAATAACGTTGTTTGATGTGTAAAACAGATAGTAAGTAAATATATGCTTATGAACCATGTAAAAAAAACAAAAATAAAATCATAACATCCTTAATTATAATGATTTTTAAATTAATAATGTCTAAACTCGAATAATGCATTGGAGTGCCCGGAGTCGTAATTAGCAATACCAGCCCTTAGTCCATACGGCGCATGGGCGTGGAGAGTCTATTTTGTGTTAATGCAGAAGTATTGTCGACGTTTTGTAATCTAAAGTCAAATTAGATTCGATTGCCAAGCAAATTACTTATGAACTTCAGTTGCAAAGTTGGATTTTATAACTCCTTCTTCAGTTACCAGATAGTCCTTCTTGAGTTTAAGTCAAGAGTGAATAGGTTACTTTTAGGCAAGTGTGCTTCACCGTAGACCACATCATCGCTTACCATCAGGCGAGATAGTGATTAAACGCGAACATATAGATTAAAAAAAACATCATCCTATGTGGGCCCGTTTTTAGACGTTGTGTGCCGCCGAAATCGTTTTAATGTTCATGTAACAGCAACAAAACCCTCTTCTTAGTCCGCATCATTATGCAACTTCGGAACCCTATTACTGCGCGTGGCCCGACACGCACTTGGCCGGTTTTCTTTATTACAAAAAAAAATTGATTCAACAAACCAATTGCAGGATCTGTGTCAAGATGTCTGAGATGACAAAAGTGGGCCAACAAGACCCACTGTTCGCAGAGGCGGAAATTGATGGCTTCCACGCCATTATCCGAAAGCGATGCGCCTCTATGATTTGCAGGGTGCATGGCAGCCCCAACAGCATACTGAAAACTCTAGCAGACAGGTGGGACAGCCCCATACTGGGTGGATGCGCCTACATGCCAGTGAGGCGTACAAATATAAGTAGTTATATCTGGTAGTTATAAGTTATAATAACACTAGTTTGTCTGGATTTAATGTATTTATTAGATTTTTTATTTGAATTTTATAGTTGGTTTTTAAATTTTCTGACATTTAAATTTTGTGTTATTTTAGTTTCATGATATTTTATAATTGGACCTTTAAGTTTTCTGATATTTTAATTTTGTTTCATTCTAGTTTTAGACTTTTTTTGACATTTTAATTCTGTGCAATTTTTACTTTTTGACAATTTTAATCGAAATTTAAAAGTGTGTCTTACTTATTTAATTTATACATCTGATCCGGATTTCTGTAATTATTAAAAAATCAGTAATTTGTTTTCGTGTCATGCACTGATTACTAACATTAATGATATATAAGGTTGAGTACTAACAAAAGATGGACTGTGAAATGATCTGAATTTGAAATTATTTTAATTTAATTTACTTGGATGCCATTAAAATTTAGTTTTATTAATTTAGTGTGCCAGTAAACCTCTCGAAGTGTCAGGCCATTTTAATAGAAAGCTCGCGCATGATGAGTATACATAGTGGCGGTTAGTTCACTTCCTCCTATTATTTTCGATTTTACCGTTATTATACCAGGGCTGAAGCCTTTGAAAATGGTAAAATATGAAACAAAAATAGTAGGATGAAACCCATTGGAAAAGGAAGGGAATAATGTTTATTTCTCATCACAATATTAAACAATACACAACAATAATACAACAACAACAACACACACAACAACAACATAACAACATACAACAACAACATAATTTAGTATGGTTTTTACAAGCTTATTACTATTGTGGGAAACTGGTGCCTAAACTAGGCTGCAAGCCTGTATTTCAGGACACAAGCAGAATATAGAAAGAAAAAATAATTTACGGGTGATCTGAGGTCGGGAAGTGGAAGGTGATGAGTTTTTAACCGTAAAAACGGTTTATCACGATTTCCGGCAAAACTACAAGTCCTATGGAAAAAAATCAAATTTCAAAGTTGTAGGTAATAAAAAGATCTACCACTTTTTGTATTTACACTTTTTTCACATAACCTCAAAATTTCTGTGAAAAATTCAAATATTGCTTGGTTTTTTATTCATATGGTTAAAAAGAAAACACCAAATTTGGTGAAAACTTACCTTTTAATGTTCCAAACACACTGAAAGCACCCTAATTTTCAATCGTGAAATTCTCACGTCAAAATATCTATCTGCTTTCTTAAAAAAGTCGGTGGGATTTTTGTTCGTTGAAATCTTTACTGTTTGATAGTGTAAAAACAAAATACACTACTATGGTACGAGAGGACCATCATCTCGATAACTTATTTTTATTAATATATATATATATATATATATATGTATGTTTTAATTAAAGTATAGATGTATGTGTATTTGAAGCAATTTATTTAAATATTTTTTTGTAAAAAAATTGATGATTGTTGCAACGTATCTAACAATGCACCTGGCATATTGTCTCTTCATCACACTTGGTTGACTGGTAGAGAATGCTTAAGGCATTAAGTCCGCCATTGTACTTTTGTGCATGAAGTTTTAATAAATATAGTAACTAAACAAGTATACTTGCTAGTATACTCATAAACTCCGCTTTATATAAATTTTCTCTAACACTAGGAAACACGTAAGAGCTCAATGTCTTTCTCTCTCTCGTCTCTTGCATATCGTTGAAAATCAAACAGACCACTTTTTTATTTAATCATTAAATTTAGTTTTAAATAAAAACGGAAGTTAATTTGTCATTATTGTTACAATCGTGCTTGGCCTTTTATCATATTATACAGGGGTCCCATTTTATAGGTACGTACAAACAAACATGAAAGTTTCCTATGATGTGAGATTCTTACGTCAATCAAAAGAGGCCGTCAATCACTCGCCGCCATCATCTCAGCAGCAGTCGCTGGAAGATTGGAACTCGTCAATCATCCTATAGTGGGTTCCTAGACATAGCACGGAATCTGCGCCAGTTGCGACTTTCGGCTGCGACGCCAAAACTATTCCATCCATACTATAATACTGTACATGCGAATTAATGTCTGTACTTTGTAAACTTTTCCTATGTCACCTTTTCAAGCTTAAATCACTGAACTGATTTAGATGATTTTTGGTACGGAGATAGTTTGAAAACCAGGGAAGGACATAGGATTTAGTGTTTTTATCCCGTTCCCTTGGGATGATAAAACACTTTTTACTTAAGCGAAGCCGCGGGCAAAAGCTAGTCTATACTAATATTGTAAAGAGGAAAGATTTTTTTGTTTGTTTGTTTGTTTGTACCGAATAGGTTCCGTAAATACTGGACCGATTTAAAAAATTCTTTCACCAATAGAAAGCTACGTTATTCTTGAGTAACATAGGCTATTTTTTAATCCCGAAAACGGGTCCTGTGGGGTGGCCCACGGGAGCGAAGCCGCGGGGAACAGCTAGTACTATATATATCTGTATGTTGACTCTTACGTGACTTGGACAGATTGAACATACATACATAAACGCACGCCTTTTTTCGCATTGGTGGTAGGCAGAAACTACAGAACACACCTCGCTACGATACTTACAGACTCTTTTTTTGCTCCGTTTATGTTCACACATCTGGTCATACACGCACACGTTACGAGTACTGCGCACCTGGCCGCCCTGAAGAACATCACCAATAAGATCCGTATGTCGTGTGTGTGATTGAATTTTGAGGATACTTACTCCTTACTTTTTTTATAGGATACTTTTCATCCCGTAAACCGTATCCGTTTCATCCGGTATTAAGTTTATAAAACACTTTCCACGCGGGTGAAGCCGCGGTCAGAAGCTACTTATTATTAAAATTCACGCCGGCGCAATTTGTGCTAAGAATTAGTGTTGACTGTCATAGCAGAGCTGAACTTATACGTTAAACTAGCAATGGCCGCCGAGGTGGTCTCGGTGCTCTGTGGTCTCATAATACTTTACTATCAGGTCAGGATAGGCAGGTAGCCACTATCTGTGTCCCTGCTAATTATTTTGGTATAAGGAGGCACTATGCGTCATCACTTTAGCAAAAAGATGTATAGTATCGAGCGAAATTCTAGAATAACAGGTATTAAACTAGGATTTTGTAAAAACTTGATTTTAAAAGAATGTCCATGGCATTTATTCCCCGATCTTCTCCACAGAAGTAAACTTCAACTTTATGTCTAACTGCCCAGCTCCATACCAGTATAAAACAATAAAATATAATGTTACAAAGAAAGTATGTCACAACGTTTGTGGTTTGCGATTCACCTCATAACGGCTTTAGAAATAAATTGTCTAATATAATTCGGCGTAGCAGAGGTCAGGGCTACGAGAGCTACGGAGCCATCGTAACCGTAGCACTGCTACGATTGTAACTTTCATAATAAACTAGCTTCTGCCAGTGGCTTTGCCCGCGTGGTGTGTTGATAAGAAGTCAAAGTCTTTCTCCAGGTCCTAGATCACATTTACATATTTTAGACTTCATAATTTAGCAGCTTAGGATTCGAATAGGTAACAAACAAACTGACAGATAGAGTGATTGCAATATTTATTATAATAGTAGGAACTAGGATAGTCGCTACTTCATATTGCCGTTCATACAAATAATATACGATTTCAATGTCGAAATCTTCGCGAATTCTCTAACATAACATTATACCTATTATTTTAGACAGAAATAATAACCCATGTTTTCGCTATGAATACGATTTTTATTAACATTATATTACATACATTTTACATGATATCTTTATTATGTATTATATTCTACCTATTACTTTGTGATTGTTGTGTTGTGTCTATGTCGAATAAATGTTTTCTATTCTTTCTATTCTATATACATTTATTATACATACATACCTACTTCTCTTTTATCCATATACTTTGTGTGTATGTACTGTACAGTTGACAAAACCGATTGATTACCAGGTAGACAACTACTGGCTTATTTTCTCAGTAAGCAACAGCAGTTGCTTAATTAACAACTTACAGATACACTGTACATTTCAGTATGTGTATTTAAAAAGCAAAAAGCTTGTAAAACGCAACAAACTTACAAAACAATTTTTTTTTTGCCTCTAGAATGCTAAGGTACCGGTATTTAATAAATTAGCTAGTTACTAAGTAGGTACATCACTTTTGTTGACATTTATAATCCTCCCAACCGAATTGCGGTCACGGTAGCAATTCTCGATGGAGATTAGCCAAACACGCATGAGATATTATAGTGCATAAGTGTGCACAAACACAGGTGCACTATTATGTTCCTTATCTCTCATAGTCCGATAGACGGTAATCCGGTACAACCGGGGAGTAGCAGGAGCAAGACCAACGGCTTTACGTGCTTTCCGAGGCACGAGGTGTCACACAAATAACTTAACATTACCAGGGCTGCCACTGAAACAATCGTAATGGAAAATGAATCTCACTTTACCCAACCTAGTAAATAAACCCAGGACTCCACGCTCAGCAGTAGCGGTCGGGTGCGCGAAACAAATAAATGGCATTTTTATGTCATTTGACACAACATAGGTACATACAAATTCCCCCGTGTCCATTTTTTTTCTCAAAATAGATAGACACAGTTCTTCCAATGGATGTTAAGTGATTGGATCGGCGACATCTCACCAAGATTACTGCCCCATCAGCTGATAGCGGATTATCTATATGTAGTGTAGGTGTATTGTTCCTACTATGACGGATGTAGGGAACATTTTGATGCAGGATGTGTGTTAAAGAAAGATCTAGAGCAAATGCATGAGCATGTTTTTTTATTAACCTAATTTACTTTTCTCTCAAATGCTTTGGTCTCCTGTGCAGCACAACACTGAGGTATGCGGTGTGCGATGCCAGACACCAAATTTTCCTCACCGCTGACACATACTGCGACGGAACAAAAGGCCATTCTAGCCGTTTTTCATGATTTTGTCGGACACATTACGTACCGCATTCCACGACGTTGTGCGTTCTGATCAAGATAAAAAAGCTGATTTTTCTTCATGTTCATAAATCAATAACTACTGAAGCGGCTCGTTCAATCTCATCTTTCTTCTGAGGACATCGAACGCATTGTGCCAACTTCAGTTGGAATGGTCAAACGATCTAATATAAAAACAACAAATCTCTTTGTAATAAATATCCTTCACTACGACAAAAGAAAGCCTATATTTATTATTAGACGTTTACGGTCCAACAGAACATACTAACTTATATTAAATTCGTTTGTAATTCCACCTTGTCCTGATAAGAATTCGGATTATCCTGACAATCTCAATATAAGCGGCGTTTGAGTGACGCCTTTGAGAGGGACCTGCTGAATAATTTATCATCGCTCAGCCTGACGTGGCACTGACAGCTTAGGCTCCTCTTATCTATGGTAGATATTGCCATAGATTATGGAGCGATGCGCGAGAATAGGTACATTTTTTTAAGCTGTGGACATCGTTTTGTAATAATGGACTTACTAAACAAACTTCTAAATCTATTCAGATAAAAATTACAAAAAAAAAAACACTCTAATAAGGTTTATAAACCAAAACGAACTCCAAAATAACATAGGTACCTAGAATATACTTAAATTCTAATTTCAAATTTGAACAAGCAAATTGTCTGTTGATCTTGGGCCCTGAGCCCCGAGCCAACAATGCCAATGCCGGTAAAATTTAATAAATATTATCGCCATTACGATCCCCTTGAAATTCTCTTCGCGTAATAAAAAAGCTGGTATTAAGTGGAAAAGAAAGGCCTCTTTGATGCCGACAAATAACTGAATTAGGGCAATTTTCCTCATGAAGTTATAAGAGAATGTCCCCGGCGCAGGTGTGAGTCGGGGTTAATTTAATAGGACCTCCTTGTTTGCCCTCGGCGTTCCTTTTATAAGAATTATTTGTCTTTAAGTATTTTTTTCCGTTATCTCAATAACGCAGGCTGGCTTTATTGGTAACAAGAGAATAATAGACGTCTGTTTTTGAACACAATAATGTTTTACACGATTCAAAGCTCCATTTTTTTGAAAAAAGTTGACAGTTCTTTTTCCCGCATTTATTTTTACCAAACTTTCAGCTGCTGCAACAGACATGCTGCAAACAAATTAAAATGTGTTAAACATTAAAAATGTGTTCCACGATTCTATTGTTTCCAATTTATTATTTGTGAGTAATTTGATTGGATGTCAAGCTGACATTGATTCAGTATTGTGTTCTAGGAACGGGACGTGCCAAGATAGAGATAGATATTCCACAAACTGACGAAGACGGTGACAAGGTTGAGCGATCGGCTGCTGCACTGTTTTGTCGCGGGTTGGATTCCCGCACGGAACAAATATTTATATAGCCTACAGTTAGATTTTCCAGGTCCAGCTGTTTGTTTGTGTGAGTTTCAATGTTTTTAAACACTCCCATGATACAGAGAAAATTCCTAGCGTTAGGCAACGCTTTTTTAATAAAAAGTATATCTCTATCTCCATCTAAATCAAAATATTTAGATGGAGATAGAGATAAACTAACACTTAGTTTGATGAACTACTCATTATGTAGCTTTACGAGTATGTTGATGAATCTTGCAACAGGAAAGGAACTTGTGAACTTGCTCGGCTCTCCGTTATCCAAAAGAAGCATTGTTTTATAGAACTTTGTACATTGTACCAATATGAGTCTCATTTTCCTCCTAATTATTGAATTAAGAATTAGAAGTTAAGTATTTGTCAAACTCTACCTTAGCCTGAAAACTTGTCTAAGTTTAAGACAAAATCATACATTAGTATAAGGGCGAACGTACACATGACTAAACTTGCATAAAAGTGTGCAAGTAGCTTGAGAACGATTGTGACATTCAACAATAAGAAGTTAACAGTTAGCATGCAAGCTGCTTCCCCACTTTTAAGCAAGTTACAGTAGTACTAAGTCATCTACTAAGTATTCTAAATCAATTAACACAACAATCACATTTCATTTCACGGTCAGTTTTTTTACGGAATCGACCGGCGGGCTTGTGTATTCCCGCCCTATTTATAAGAAAAGCAAAACACGGTCACACATCATCTCTCTCACACACACACATACACTTGTCGCGATCACATTAATAGAATCAGCTCGGTTTAATCCAACCTTAAGTAAGCCAACACGAGCGGTTGATGTTTGCGCCGCGTGTTTGCCCGCCTCCAGCCCCATGCGTAATTATATTTAGCTGGAATGTGCCCAACATTTCTGCCCGCAACCATCGGATATGATAAACATGGTTTTGATTTATGCAGACATACTAGAAGATCGGCGAGATGAAATTTATAACAGAATATTTAAATTAAAACTACATTATCTTCACTCTTGAATTTCTGTTTTTAACCCCCGACGGAAAAAAATCTTTGTGTGTGTAGTAGTTCTGGTATGTACCTCCAAATACCATGAAAATCATTTATAGCCAAAGTAAATCTCATGACAATTACAATAAGCCCAAACACGACTAGGATCCATTATTTCATTTCGGAGTTCCAGTGCCTACCTTCCGGCTTCATCATCAGATCAGTTCGATGTTACCATTTTCATCAGTACCATTTATTTATAAGTATTGGCTTCATCATAGTCGGTTAGCTATTCGATATTAAGGAGTTCCAGTGTTCATCTTCATCAGTTCCATTTCACCAAATGACACTTTCTGAGTGTAAATGATTGCATTGTTGATAAAAATACCAAAATCGCTATAATGTATGCCTATAATATTTGAGGAGTGCCCTCGATTTCTCTGGGATGCCATCATCAGATCCTGGTTTCCTCATCATAGTACCACCCTTGGGATATCTCCTTTCCAACAAAAAAAGAATCATCAATCAATCGGTTCATAAACGACGAAGAAAAAATTGAGAAACCGCCTTTTTGGGAGGTGTTGTAAGTTTGACCAGGCAGATACACAAACACACAAGTCTACGGATTAACCGATTTTGATTTCGTATTTTTTTTTGTTTGAAAGGTGACTTTATCGCGAGTGTTCTTTATGTTTTATGAAAATCGGTTCAGCCGTTCTAAAGTTATGGGCGTTTTACTATTTGAATCGGGGTGTTTCGAAAGAAATTGTGTCATAATTACGTGTTCAATAGATTGTCGATTGGAGCGTGTCTACTACTAGATACGAGTAATATGTAACAAAGGAAACTACTTATAATATTAATTTTGTAATAAATCATCCTCGTTATTTTCTAGAACTCTGATCAAAATAGCTGATTAATCAAAAAGCTATTTGGTATTAAAAGTTAGATTAATATAAACTTTTTACCCGACTGCTGAAGAAGGGTAATGTGTTTATCAGTCTATGTATGTATGTATGTTTGTTCCTATTTGGCGTTCTAGAGACCAAACGCGTCGGACGATTTTGATAGTTCTTACATCAATCGATTCGTCTTAGCCCTGCGAGTGACACTGGCTACATTAAAATTGTAAAATAGGAAAATGGCGGGCGCCATATTGTGGGCCCAATTATTTTTTTTCTGCCGAACCCATCGTGTGTGGTCAAAATAAAGGGTTTCAAGAGGTGATTTCAAAAATATATAACACATATATGTTTAAATGTACCTAATTCGAAAAAAATAATAACTAAAAAGTTATAAATAAAAAAAGTTAATTAAAAAAATCAAAAAATCCGTCTCCTCGAAAAGCGAACTAATAAGACGTAAACAAGGAGAAAATCATGCTGTGCAGTCGGGAGATACATCTGGTTTTGGTCAGCCAGCTCGCGAATATGTATCCTCCGTCTGCACAGCGTGATTTTCTCCTTGTTTACGTCTTATTAGTTCGCTTTTCAAGCAGTCGGATTTTTTGATTTTTTGAATTTACTTTTTTTTTGTAGTACATATTATGTAGTTTTATTTTTATTGGCCTTTTTTGCATGCTTGTGACGTATATTTTCCCTATTCATTGCTTTTTTGTTATTTTTAACCGACCTCAAAAAAAGGAGGAGGTTCTAAATTCGTCGGAGTCTTTTTTTTATGTATGTTACCCGATTACTCAAAGAAGACCGAACCGATTTGGAAAATTCTTCTTTTATTTGAAAGGGTATACTGCCCAGGTAGTCCTATGGTCATCAGGTCAGGATCTAATGACGAGATTCTCAAGAAATCGAAGGCTCAAATATAATAGGCATATATATAACTATTTTGGTATTTTCATCAACAATGCAATCATTTGCACGCAGAAAGTATCATTTGGTGAAGTGGAACTGATGAAGAAGACCACAGATGGCCACTGGAACTCTTTAATGCTAAGTATGTCACAGGTATAAGATATCGCCAATAGTTAACCGACTATGATGGAGTAAATACTAGCGAATAGTTAACCGACTATGATGGAGTAAATACTAGCGAATAGTTAACCGACTATGATGGAGTAAATACTAGCGAATAGTTAACTGACTATGATGAAAAACTAATAACAAATAATAATAATGGTGCTGATGAAAATGGTACGATGGAACTGATCTGATGATGAAGCGGGAAGGTAGACACTGGAACTTCGAAATAAAACAATGTAACCTAGTCGTGTTTGGGCTAATTGTTATCGTCATGAGGTGTACTTTGGCTATAAATGGTAATATAATAATGTAAGAGAGTAAATACCAAACTTTTCTAACACTAAAATTAAACAGACTTCCAAAACGAAAAATAACTTTCTTTTCCAAAGTCAGTGTCGAAAAAAAAACCGGCCAAGTGCGAGTTGGACTCGCGCACCGAGGGTTCCGTACAAACCTCAGCTTAAAGGTATTATAGACCTGAGTATTTGAGATTTTGTGTGTTGTACTGTGTCTATGAATTGTAATTTAATACCTCTAATACCTCTACGCATTCATGAGCAAAGGGGTAGTAAGTTTAAAATGATTAAAAATATTTTTATTATATGATGTAACTAAAAATTTACGGTTTTCGCAATTTTTCCTTTATCTGTGCTATAAGACGTTGCTTCTTACCAAATTTCAAGATTCTGAGTTCACGGGAAGTACCCTGTAGGTTTTGATTCCCTTGCGAATGTCGAAAATTTGCGGCATAAACGGCTGTATCTTTTGATTGCATTGGCTTAGAAGCTTTGATTTTTCACAGCTTTAAGGGACAGTAGACCAGAGTACTTGATATAAATATTAGCTTGATACCTCCACGCGTTCCTGAAAAAAAGGGTCTTGACAGACAGACACACAGACGGACAACAAAGTGATCCTATAAGGGTTCCGATTTTTCCTTTCGAGGTACGGAATCCTAAAAACAACAATACGTTCTAAAGACATCGACTTAATCAAAGAAAGGTTTTTTTCTATTTGTATTGTTTTGTTTTGGAAGCCGGTTCTTTTTTTTTGTTAATAATTTTTTTTTACGGTAACCGTAATAAAATAAAAACCTTTATTTCTATTAAGGGACTTCTACTAAGGGTTAAACAAGGAAAAAACTAGGCAGGCAATAGTCCCACATATGTGCAAAAGATTGAGGCTGTTGCCTAGGAGTGGGACTTATGGGCCATAATCTGCCATTAATTAAACGCCTATTATATTTCTCTTATAAATGTTCATCTACATACAACACAATATAACAAACAATAATACACAAATACTATACATAAATTATAATATCGGCGATATTACCAATGTTCAGCGAACTAGCTAACATCATAAGTCTTTGTGGGCCCTCGCTAAACAATACCAACTGTGATCGAGTGCCGCTAAGTACGAACAATACTTATTACAAGTACTTATGTCTTTTGTACGTTCAGATTGGATTTGAATTTGGGATAGCTGTCAATATATTTATGTAAATTACTTTAAAAGTTATATATTAAACTAGCTTCTGCCCGCGGCTTCGCCCACGTTAGAAGATTTTTATCATTCTAAGGGAATACAAACTATTTTATGTCCTTCCTAAGGTCTCAGACTATCTCCATGCCAAATTTCATCTAAATCGGTTCAGTAGATCCAGAGATTACCCAACAACCTCACAAACTTCGCCTGCGTGGAATACACGATTTTGGCTGTTTCGTTTTTTGCAGTTCTGGCATGATATTGCAAATTACGAGTATCATCCAAACATAGCTTTCCGCCCGCCTCTTTGTTCGCGTAGACTACAAAATTTGCTCAACTTTATTATTTTATCGAATCATAAAAAAAATATGTAAATTGATATAAAATGAGCATAAAATGAACTGCCGTCGTCTTCCAATAGTTAGAGCGTTGGACTTTCATTCTGGAGGTCTCATGGGATCGATTAACACGGGAAGGTACAAATAGTGAAATACCACTTTGCTTTCAGTTTCTGAATCCTAATACCGACACGATAGAAAATTAATACAGGGTGGACAAAACTTACCACCCGATGTTCTTTGCCTGTATTTTTTTTATGAATAAAATACTTTGGTTCTGCTTTTGGATAATTTTTATTTGGTGTCTTAATTTATTTGACCATTAGTCGAGAAAATGATTCGTCCACGCCGTCGCCAGAATTGATAAACATTCGGGCCCAATTTAAGGCATTTTCCATCACTCCTGCCAGAACTACCGGCGGATATTATCTTTAAGGACTTCAAGAGTCTGAGGCTTGTTGACATAGACTCGTGACTTTGAAAAGCCCACTGAAAGAAGGCCTGGATCAGTTAAATCATGCGATCTTACCGGCCAGAGTAAGTCCGGATAATGCAGCCCTCAGAATTTCAGGTGTGCCTCGTGCAGCAAGCGCGCCGTTGCTCTATCCTATTGGAACCACATGTTCTCCAGTTCCATTTTTTTATTTTTTTTGTTCGGCTCGCGTTTGACTACTATATCACTTGATGGTAAGATAGTGGTAATAACAATGTATATAATAATATATTTATTCTTTTTAATAGATAGAGAAAGACGTTGATCATGGCTCTGGAACCTCGTCAACCACAGTAGTAGTTTGGCGGCCCGATGAGGTTTTTTTCTTTCTTAGAAAAACGTTGCCCCACACTAGGAATTTCTTCCTGTATCGTGGGTGCGTTTACAAATATATAAACTCATACACAATACCCAGAGCCAGCGTAAAAACACACCATTTTTTTTGCCTGGGCATATGTTCATGCATACTGCGCCATTACGGGAAGATAGCGCAGTTATGTGGGACTCGAACCCACTTAAACTCCACGTCCTCCTGTCCCGCTTATGTCGGGGGTAAGTGCACGCGTTAGCATGTGCATTCATCCATGAAAAACAACACACCATGCAGTAACCTTGAGCGGGTGTAATCAATGACTCTTCCTGGAATATACGTGGATTTTCTGTGCCACAGAGATGATAGTTTTGCTTATTCATATATTCAAATAGCTTGCTCTTGATGAATTGCGATGAAAAGTTGTCTTCCTCGTGGTCCTGATTTAGAATGGCTTGACTATGATATAATATGATAAAAAATCAACCAAAATCTTTAAAACGTCGGTATTGAAGAGCAATTATTGCGCATAAATCGCTATCGTTTTGCTCTTGTAAGATACATAATAAGCCTGCGGGTAATGATACATTTTTGCCTATTTCTAAAAAACTTCGAAACTATTTATTATTTATATTATAAATATTTGAGATTTTCACCCTATCATTTGATATGTCACACGATATACATAGTTTGCATTATATATAAATGTCCTAATTTACTCCCTAAAAGTGGTACCCAACTTTAAAATTCAATTATTTACGTTACACGTCGGTCTTCGGGTTATCCACCTACATATGAGTACCAAATTTCAACTCAATTAATCCAGTAGTTTCGGAGCAAATTGGAATTAGACGGACAGATTCCTTTGCCCGTCCTTTCCTCCTATTATTGTTTGTTATATTATGTTTCCCCCTCCAGGGTTAGTTTTTTTAATTTTGAAGGACGAAACCCTAAAGAATAATCAATGAAATTAACCTCTTTATTCCAAATCTTAACCTCCAACTCAATTCCACCTCGAATAATCAGATTTATAGTTGTAGGTTATTTTATGTTATTTATTGACATTAATCGGCGGTTTTCTTCCGTTGTCCTCTTAACTGAGTCGAGTGGAGATTTATTTATTTATTTATTTAACTTACACACACTATCTTACAGGTTGAACCCAATACAATAGAATGGTTAAAATCTTAATCTAAAATTAGACTTTACTTAAATATAATTAAATATTATAATAATATAAACCTAAACTTCTAACAATATTAAAATCATCTAAACTAATATAAAATAAAATAAAAGTTTTATTATAACTTAACTAAACTTAACATACTTATTTAATTTTAATTATAACTAACAAAATTCAACAAAACTCTTGCGAATTCACTCCAATTGCACGAAAATATGTCCAGCCTCTCATGTAATTCGTTGAGAACACAGATTGTGCGGGTGAGAGGTGTTTTTGCCAATAGATTGGTTCTAGCAGCAGGCACGGCCAGCAGTGGCGGCCGCCGCCGCCTCCACACGTACCGATCTGGCACGCACAGCTTCAGGTGACGCAGCACACCCGGGTTATGTGCTACTCCACGCAGGAGCTTTAGTGCGTACGCCGCGAGTGTAAATTCCCGGCGCACTCTAAGTTCGTTGTACCCCACCATTCCCAGTACAAACAGTGTAGGATACATTAGCGGGTAAAATGGGTAAACTCCATAAAGTTTTAAATACAAGTGTCTTGTAAATTTATTTTGTACTCGCTCCAGCATCACATTGTATTTCGCTTCATGAGGAGCCCAAATCACCGCACTGTGCTCCAAGTGACTCCTTACCAAAGCGTCATACAGCACCCTGAGCGTGGTAATATTTGTGAAACCTTGCGACTGTCTCAGCACGAAACCCAGGTTTCTGTACGCTTTCTTGCAAATCTTAACTATATGATCCCGGAAAGAGAGATCCGGGGTAAGTAGTACTCCTAGATCTCGCACCTGAGACACTCGCTGCAATGGCGCTTCCTCTACTTTGTATTCGTAGTCTAAGGCAGTCTTCGCGCGCGTAAATGACATCACTGAGCATTTCGCTGTGTTGAAATAGAGTTTATTTTTATGGCTCCACTCTACCACTCTATCTATGTCTTCCTGCAATCGCTCACAGTCCGACAAACTCTTGACCTCGAGTAGCAATTTGAGGTCATCTGCAAACAATAAACATAAACTATGTTTGACTACGTCTGGTAAGTCATTTATCATTAGAATAAATTCGAGAGGACCCAAATTGCTGCCCTGGCTCACGCCGGATCTGGTGTAGTATGGCTCGGATTCGAACCCGTTGTAGTCAACATACTGCTGTCGGTCTTCCAAGTAGCTGGCGAAGAACCGTAAAAGATGCGATGTACAGCCAATTTTTGCCAGCTTCAATAACAGTACGTCATTATCGACGGTATCAAACGCTTTTCTAAAATCAAAATAAGCTGCGTCTACCTGCACACCAGCATCGACTGCCGGCACCACCCTCGACATGAAGTTAAGCAGGTTAGTGGCCGTGCTGCGCGCCGGTCGGAACCCGTGCTGCGCGTCCGAAAGCTGTGCGCAAACTTGAGCCTGCACGCATCGCTGGACGGCAGACTCAAACACCTTTGCAGGTGTCGACAACACTGCCACCGGTCTGTAGCCACTGACGTCTGAGCCTGACTTACCCTTAGGAACCGGAATCACTCGTGTGATTTTCCACCTAGGCGGAAACGTTGCTTGTTTTAAACAAGTATTAAAGATATGATGCAGGGGTTCAGCCAGCACCCTGCCACAGTCTCGGAACAGAAAAGCTGGTATGCCATCGGGGCCAGATGAGCGCTTTGGTTTGAGGTTTATGAGATCTTTTAAACTGACATAGAAAATGAGTTACTGCAAATCCCTTTTTTTTTGACATATTTTGAAACGTTTATTAAAATGGATTGCATGTTTTGCGTTCCTTTAAGTTCTACTCGGAGTTCATACAAAATCTTAACATACAAGATGAAATATATACTCCTTATTGTAGTTCTCTTCATACATTGGCTACTGTTTCTTTTATTATTTATTTTTATTTTTTCCTTGTATACTGCGTTACCACGGGGAGATAGCGCAGTTATGTGGGACTTTAACCCACTAAAACTCCACGGTGTCCTCTTGGTGCCACTTATGGCGAGAACACGGGCACGCGTTAGCACTCACCGCGAACCCGTAACCGGACACAACACAGCGACCGTTATCCCCAACTTTTCTCATAATGACCATTATCTTCACAGTTCGAAACCTAAGTAGGAAATTAAAGTTTAATATTTTACAATATCGGCCGCGAACCACCCACGAGCCAGGAGCCTTTGGACAAAGGAAACTTTGCAGCAACAACTTTAAGCGTTTATTGTCCGCAGAAAATAATGGCATAGGTCAATTCTGAACAGTTTGCGAGAATACAGCACATAAGCCAAAAATGCTATCAACAAAAGTGTCACGATAGCAATTGAGGAGATGAAGAACAAAACCTCACTTTTCCACTTTTTCTGATTTTGGAGAAAACAGTAAAACGTAAATAACTAACTGACTACAACATCTGCATTTTCTTTTAGTTGTGTCATTTAAAGTAGTGTTTCAGTCAATCTGATGTACCAAATGACTGATAAAAATTATAAGAATCTTAGCCAAGATTTTGAAATTAAATTTGGAAATGTGAGGTTTTGATTAAACATTTTTGGAAAAGTGTGGTTTTGATAAAGACTTCTGGAAAAGTGAGGTTATGATATTTACCAAAAAAAAAGGTGTGGTTTTGAAAATGACTGAAAAGATAACCTTACTTTAAAAAAATATATTTTTGTTCTCATGACTGTACGAGCTTTGGCATATTCTTATTTTAATCACTTATTTTCTTATCTTTTCTTATTTTACTTTTTTTTTATTCTTATTTTTTTATTTTTTTTTATTCTTAATTTTTTTAACTTAAGTTTTTGTACCACAATTGATGGTTACAACTTCAGCAGTCCCGTCTTCATCCATTTCAATAAAAAATAACAGTAAAAACCGCACTTTATCACTATTAGATAAACCATCGAATACAAAAAGTTATAATCCGAAAAACTTTGACAACTTGATAGTTTTGACAACTTGAAACGTCAATTAACTGAATAAATGTTGCCACACTTATGACAAATAAAACTACCATAAATTATTTAGCAAAAAGACTATGCATTAGAAGTTTAACACCTTTTTTCTAAACTCAACGTTTTTACGTGGTTTTGATGAAGTCTCAGTGATACCATTGAATTTTACTCCAATAAAGTGAGCTTTTGAAAATAATCAAGGGAGACTGATTTTTTTAAGGTATAAAGTGTGGTTTTGTTCGAAACTCTCTATTTCAAATGAAAATTTATATAAGAAAAGAGGTGTTTTTGACAAGGTTTTACTTATTTGCTCTATTCAATTTAACATCATTTTGCACATCCACTAAAAAAAAACATTTTTATTTTAAACGGAAAAGTGAGGTTTTGTTCTTCACCTCCTCAATTGGTAAGTTGGCAAAATGAATGGGATTGTCAAGAACTATCGAAATGTTCGGGACTAATCACACTAATATTATATAGACGAAAGTTAGTAAGTGTGTTTGTATCTTTGTTACTCTTTCACGCAAAAATTTGAAATCGGAATGAAATTCGGTGCAAAGGTATATTATAGTCTGGAATAGCATATAGGATTATTTTTATCTCGGGAATATGTTGCCTTGGAATAACGGGCGAAGCCGCTGTTAGAAGTTAGTACCTTATATTTTGGTATTTCGGCCTTCGCCGTTTCCTTGATAGAATAACAATTTGTCTAGATGCCGATCGCTATTGCGACGCTTTGTTGTAATGTCACTTTTCTAAAGCCTCTGGATCTGGAACCGACATAATCTAGTTTGAGATAGTTGGGCCAGAAACATTGTCTCGGACTTCGTACCTGTCCATTGCATCTTCGGCCGCCGCTATCTTTCGGCTTGATACAAAATCACGGGACTATTGTGGGGATAATTGTGAAATAGAAGTAATTCGGCTTGGCCATTTTTAATGTTAAAATAAGAGAAACTAAACTTTAAAGTAAGCAATTGTAACAAAATATAAACAAGGTGTAAAATGACCAAAATATATTATAAAAGCTATGTATATTGATTAGCCAATTACGTTAATAATAAATAACAAATTTTGTCCTTCCGACCGATGTCGGCCACCATGGATAATCTCAACGTAGATTAGCCGAGTACACACACATTGTTGAGGAAAAATGTACACGCAAACACAGGTGAACTCTCTGTTTCGTTATTTGTATAGATCGATAGGACAACAATCCAACACGACCGGGACGAGATCACGAGGAGGACCAACGGCTTGACGACCATGCCGAGGCACGGAGATGTCACACTACCAATTTCCAAACGCCGGGACAAACCCAATACCAAACCCAACCTTTTTTTTTTTTTTTTTTTTTTGGGTGGGAAATCATCCAATGACTTCTCCCACTCTGGGTTAAGCGGGAGGGCGTGTCAGACTTTTACTGACTAAAACCCACCCGTGTTCTTTCAGTTGCTTGAGCCAGGGCCGCGGTAACTCTTTTTCAAATTTATCCGCGACCCAGGCAGGCATCCGCCCTAGCGGACCCCGTCAATTTGCTGACATCTCTTTGAGGCGCGCGTGGAACACTACGCGCCGTCGACTCGGGCCTGGTCCTTATCGGACGGCGAGCTACCCATTACTCGCCGCCCGCAAACCCGCGCCTACGGTGGCCGGGAATCTGCTTGTGACTCCCGACGTCCAGGGCGTCTCCTGCGGTGGTTTGGGGCATGAGGGCGCCTCCGTTGCCTCTCCCTCACGCGTTCTGCCTCCTCCTTCGCGAGCATTACTGCTTCGCAGAAGGAGGTGATAGCTTCCCATTCCCTCTCGCTCCGTACCATGGCCTGAACCAGGGCTGGACGCGAGAGGTCGCCACCGCCGATCGCTCCACGAGGACACGGCGTTGCTCCACCCAAGCAGGACAGACCTCCACCGTATGTTCTACCGTGTCCTCCGGGCGATCCTCACAATGGTGACACCCGGGCGTTTCCTTCCGCCTTATCCTGAACAGGAACCTCCCGAAGCAGCCGTGTCCGGTGAGGACCTGCGTCAGGCGGAAGGTGAGGACGCCGTGATGCCTCTCTCGTGGCTTGACGAGCATGCCGAGGCACGGAGATGTCACACTACCAATTTCCAAACGCCGGGACAATCCCAATACCAAACCCAACCTGAGAATCAAATCCCACGTTTAGCAGTCGCGCTTACATACAGGGTCTTCATCATCATCATCAGCCTTTCAATATTCCCACTGCTGGGACACACACCTCCTCTCCGTGAGAGGGAATGGGCTGTAATCCACCACGCGGGCCCAGTGCGTGTTGGTGGATGTTTCTCGCATCAGGTAGTATAGTAATCCTTCTGCCTGTCCGCGACTGTGGTAACCTTGAAGTTGTAATTGTGATAAATATCGGGGAGCGACCGACGTTTAACAAGGTTCAACTGAATTATTTTGTCTGCCACATGTTATTCGCTTAATGGTAGGTCTGTTGTGTTTGTTATGTAAATTAAACTTGTATGTAGGGAGCGAAAGGACTTCTGTCTATATTTGCTGAATGTTTATTGGTGGTGTTTATAAAGACAGGTAGAAGCGTTAGAGCCCTTAACTATGCTAATATGATTTAGATATTACTAGCTGCCGCGCGCGGTATTTTTACTTCACCCATTAACTTTATAAATTATAACCTGTGTTATTCTGATGTATAAGCTATATTTCTGTAAAGTTTCATCATAATCCGTTCAGTAATTTTTGCGTGAAAGAGTAACAAACATCCATCCTCAACTACTTTCACGTTTATAATAGTGTAAGGATCTGTGCCTAATCTATCGAAGATAGTACTTCTTGACTAGACATCTCCAAAATCTTCTTCATCATTAACATCATCCGCATCCCGACTTCACCCACTGCTGGACATAGACCTCTCTTTTCTTGTGCCGATCGCCACGCTCCTTGCCACTCTTATCCAGGTTCTATCCGCGATGGCGACAATGTCGTCTGCCCATCTGGCTGCTGGACGACCAAAATTTATATTTACCTTTTTTATAATCGATTGGTTCGCGTTTGACAACTATTTCGCCTGATGGTAAGCGATGATGTGGTCTTCGGTGAAGCACGCTCGCTTGCCTAGAAGTAACCTATTCACTCTTGATTTATAGACCCCAAAGTTGTAGATATCCGGGAACAAAGATTCCGGCAGGGCATTCCACTCCTTAGCTGTATTTGTGTGTAGGTATTTCTGCCGCCTGCAATATTCTTAAACAGTTGATTTAAAAAAAAACACCTCCATCTGGAATTTCTCAGTAGCATCCCGGAGCCTGGGTTTGTATCGCGTTGATGGCAATAGGCTCCTCCTCTATTACATGCGACTTAAACATAACTGGTGAAATGAGGGAGATAGGAGCCTTTTAGGTCTGCATTTTTATTATTGTTTTTGATAAAATCTCTTGTGTCCTGTGTGGGTCACATATAAATATTATATCTTTATTTCTTTCTTTCTTTTATTATTTCATTCTTGCTTTCTTTCTTTCTTTCTGCCCAATCCTACGGGAAAAACAGGCGTGATTTTCTGTACTGTTATTTAACTTTTAATGTTTTGTTTTTATTTGTTACAGGTAATGATTTTCGATGGAATTGAAGTATGTTTTACATTTATATATCTTCTATCACTCGTTATTGACTCGGAGCAGGAAAAATAATCACAAAGGTAAGTTATTTGTAAATAAGAATAATTTTACGATGTTATTAATATAATTAGCTTCTTAACTGTGGTTTAGTTAAGCTTGAAATCTCGGACAACTTTAAAGCAATAACGATAATTTTATGAAATGCCCTGAGATAAGCGAATAGTTGAATGTTTAGCTGGTTCTACGATAAGCGAGCCGAGTACGGACGGAGTACAAGGGGAACGCGAATTCTTAAGGCGTAGCGAGCCAGTTCGAGGATCTAAGTCCGTCTTAATCAATCTACCTAGTCTTCTCCCTACTATTTTGTGGTCGGCTTCCAGTCTAACCGGATGCAGCTGAGTACCAGTATTTTGGTTTGGTTGGGTTTCCGCACTGAGTCCTTCAGATGGACCATTGTGCATTGCAGCTGAAACCCCCTAGAGATTCTAAAAAAGTTGCCAAATGTAGAGCAACCACAGTCCTAAGTCTTTGACTTGACTTGCTTGATTGATTATTCCCGTACGTCGCGAATGAATATATATAAACCAAACCCAACAGATCGAACCGTTGTTGATATCCTAAAATAGGCAAAAACCTTCTTTCCCGACACAGAAAAACGTTCAAAATTTTGATCGCTCTTCCGTGCACAATGTGTACGGTAGAGTTGCGTAGCTTTACATGTTGGACTCTGAATAGTGCTCGCCAAACTTCTGGGCCGCCCTGAAGTTGGCTTTCCGATGCGCAAGGCATGGATCGGTACTGTTTTTGTATGATTTACTACTGCGCAGACATTGCAGCCAACTTCGGGACGGCCAAGAAGTTTGGCGAGAACTATACCGATATTATTACAATCGCTGTAGATGTAAGGCTCGTACTACAAGTGAAAAACTTCATGTGCTCTCGACTTTACCTACAATTCATACTTTTCTCATTCTCCATATCAACTTGCCCCCCCCCCCTAGGCCATCGGCTGGCGACGCCCTTGACTATGTCCATTTCTTATCTAAATCGGTTCAGCGGTTTAACCGTAAAAAGGTAACAGACAGATAGACAGAGACCCTACGATGTTTTCTGGCATCGTTGTCAGCGATGTCCAAGATAAACTTAGAAAGTACATATGAATTTGAAAAAGTCACTTTGGTACTTGGCCGGATTCGAACCCAGCACTTCAAGCACGAGAGGCGAGGTCGTAGTCACTGGACACATTATATTAATTTTCCTATATGAACAATTATTGAATAACAACCAAAAAAATTAAACAAACCCCCAGGCTATTAAATTAGCTTTTAAAGATCTTAAAATTAAATCAACAGAAGACCTTTGGGGACTATAAAAGTATGTAAATCAATCATTGAAACTATTGCGCCCTATTTAGCTTAAGGAGTTTTCCGGACCTTATGAAACACAATAAAGTAGTTCCATTGTATAAATCCGGGAGTAGCAAAGAAGCCAATAATTAAAGGCCAGTGTCAATTCTGTCGGTTCTCAGTAAAGTCTTCGAAAAGTTAATGCTCTAATAATTGTTGCGTCATTTTAACAAACAATCCATCTTTCATTATCAACAGTGGAACGGTTTCACCAAAAGGCGTTGCAAAACTGACGCTGGCGTCACCCTAATAAAGAAAATCTTTAACGCTTGGGAAGAAGCACAAGAGGCCATTGGAATCTTTTGCGACCTCTCGAAAGCGTTCGATTGCGTTAACCATGAGACACTATTGTTGAAACTCGAGCACTATGGTATTAGACATACGGGCCTTGAGTTACTAAAATCATATTTGAAAGCCAGACAACTTAAAGTTCAGGTAAACGGAGTAAACTCACTAGGGTCTGAAATGACAATGGGCGTTCCTCAAAGCTCTATATTGGGTCCATTCCTCTTTTAGTTTACATTAACGATTTACCCCAATTATTACAAAATCAACGGAAGATCGTGATATTTGCTGATGACACACCTTTGATATTTAAAATAGATCGGCGGTCACAAAATATTGATGATGTGAATAAGTCTATTCATCAGGTCCAAACTTGGTTCACGGCAAACAATTTGGTACTAAGTGAAAAAAAAAATAACAAATTTATTTGATTCACATTGCCGAATGACAAAAGTAGCGTATGCGAAATCATATTGAATGGAGAAAAGCTGGACTATGTAAATCAAACAGTTTTCCTAGGAATCACTCTAGACGATAAATTACAATGGGGTCTCACATAACATTTCTCGCGGGTCGGCCGCTTATGCTGTTAGAAAGATAAGACAATTTACGAATGTGGAGACCGCGCGTTTGGTCTATTTTTCCAACGAATTATAAATCATAAATCTCTTTAATATCTGTTATTGTTATCTGTTGTTGTTTTGTTGTTGTTGTCTGTTGTTGTTGTTTGTTGTTGGTATTGTTGTCTGTTGTTGTTGTTTGTTGTTGGTATTGTTGTCTGTTAGCTGTTGGACCAAAGCCTGTCCTGGTATCCTCAAATCGAACAAATAACTGCGAGAATACGAAAATTTATTTGGATTTTTAAAAGGGAATAAATATAATGACCACCAAAAAAAACTTTGTGACGATAACCCCTAACCACCAAATCTAGTAATATACTGACAAAAATAGTAAATGATCACCAAATTTAGTAAATTGATCACCAAATTTTAATAGCAAATTATTGCGCTATTTAATGTTGTAAAATAGGTTAGGTTAGGTTAGAACTGTGACCAACCGCGCGCGAGCCGAGCGAGCAAAGCGAGCGGTGCCGCGGCAGCGGCCGGCGAGCGCTACTTCCAAGTTGCTCCCAGAAATTTTATAATCTTTTTGGTCATTGGTTTAATTTTGGTGATCATTTACTACTTTTGGTGATCATTTACTACTTTTGGGTTAACAATGATTTATTTGGAGTCATTTTGCCTAAACAGGATAGGATAACAGCGAGATGTTAAAACTTTGGTTATAATTTTACAATAAGATGCGGGTTTAATTTTGGTGATCATTTACTATTTTTGTCTGTTATATGTTACTATATCTGGTGGTAAGTTAAACATAAGCCTTTTTAAAACATTACGACATATTGTCCCAAGGAGTACATATTGTATCAAAAAATCTTCTTAATGAAGTGTATATCTCGTTAGTTCAATCCGTGATAATATATTGTATTTCCATTTGGGGAGGCGCGCGTAAAACATCCATTTTCTTGATGTTGAAAGAGCGCAACGGACATTAATAAAAGTAATGTACTTCAAAAAAAGGACCTTTCCTACTTATGAGCTATACCAAATTAGCAACTTATTATCAGTCCGAAAATTATATATTACACACGTAGTACTAAAAAAACATAAGACCCTACCATTAGATCCCAATATATTAACCAGAAGAAGGAAACACAATGTTGCTTGTACCCATTTTGTAAAAACAGAATTTGCTAATATTCAGTATGACAGACGCTCGTCTTACTTATATAATAAAATAAATAAATTAATAGATATACATACTAAACTTTTTAAAGTATGCAAATCGTTACTGATTAAGTGGATAAATAAGTTATGCTATGATGAAACAGAGAATCTTCTATAAACTGTTTCTATTTACACCAACCACTTCCGTATAAAAAAGCCATGCACACTCACACACTCACTCACACACACACACACACATGCACACACACTCACATACACATTCACACGCTCACACGCACACACACACCAACAGACTATGGTTAATAAATACAAAAAATAGACTATTAATTATTAATTTTCATTGCACTTTTGTTTTGTAACTTATTACACTCGTAAGATATAAAAGAGCGGCGCCTCCTGGTACAGGCATTTATATGCTTAAAAGGGGACGCCACCAACTGTATACTATTGTATAACGTGTAATAACGAAATAAACATTTTTGTTTTTTTTTGATCTGTTGTTGAATTGTTAAGATAATAATTATTTGAATATCTGTTATTTGAAACAAGAAATACCACGCAAAAAAAATCTTTAATAAATTCAAATTATTACGGTCTCCAAATTTTAAATTATGAACTGCGGGCCTCTGACAACCCTACCCACCAAATGTCCCCAGGATAGAGTCGTGTCACGTAATCTGATAAAAATAAAACTAGAAGTGTATGAAAAACTTTCACAAAATCTATTGAATTAGTGACTCCTTGGGGTCGTTCAAATGTCCTGGGATCTTGCTTGACGTTTTTCGTGTTTTATATTAAAAGTATTGTAGAGATGAAGCTCGTTAAATCGCTGGTTTTGGCTATCACTTCACCAACTGATAATTGTTGAGTTCAAATTCTTGCCATGTTGATGAAAATACCAAAATCGCTATATGTTTGCCTATAATATTTGAGGAGTTCCCTCGATTTCCATGGGATGGAAATCATCAGATTCTGACTTGGCGACAATGAGACCCCCTCGAAAGCCTTTCAAACGCAAAAATAATTTTTAAAATCGGTTCACAATTGACGGAAAACTCGGGGAAAATACAAAAAACATATAAAAAATATACGTTCGAATATAGAACTGCCCCCTTTTTGGGCAGTCTGTTAAAAACTGGGCCTAAGAGATACAGACGAACAACGCAAAGTGGTGTCAGCTAGCAACGCAAAACCTACCTTTGAACTACAGTCGAACAGCCTAAATTGAGATGGTTCACAACAGAATCTGCTCTCCCTACACGTTTGAACATATCCCACTTAAACATTAATACAGGATGAATTTTTGAAAAAATGAGATCTTTCCTTAAGTTTACCGTATCATTACTACCCACAATTTGATCCTTATTGGCGACACTACCGGATGCTGTAATAATACAGCTTGTGTTTTATTCAGAATATACGGGTTCAATTCCTGGCCAGACATTTTCATTATTCAAAAAGCCAATGTTGCAGTTTTAGTTTTCGTCAAAATCGGCCTCGTGACTCCCTTGAGTGTTTTTCGCTATTCCACATAGTTTTTGATTTGGCCATCCACGCCCACTTGGAAAACTCACCATTGTGGTGTTCATTCCACATGTCTTTGTTTACTTACGTTTTATAATATATTTTATCTACACTCACAACGTAATGTTCCAAATACGAATTCGAAAAATATTGTATAAACACGTACTTTATATTCGTGGATAGGTAAAATTTAAAAAAAAAACCATTATAGTTCAACATTTTCCTTCGATTTTCAAACAACTGCATCATAAAATAACTTTTTAATTTTTATAGCACACTTTTACTTTTTAATTTTCTGGCTCGTTTGGGCTCATGTCATTGTCAGTTGTCTGTGGATGCGCGCGCTGCGCAATGAGAATCTAAATTGCCCGCCATACCATACCACATATTTTTTCCCTTTTCACTTTTGTTTTATTTCAACTGTATGAGTGAAGATAAAGTAGTGTATGCAATAGCATATAATTAGGTATTAAAACACTCGCGTAATATTATTATCAAATTCGGCTTCGCCTCATTTGATAAACCTACGCTCGTATTTTAATAACCCCTATTATATGACCATTGCATAAACTACTATTACAAATTTCATCACCGTTACTTTTGAAATTGTATCATCTCATGTTTTCCTTTTTTATGTATTCTTTACATTGGTATAAACCTGAAAATCATAAGATTTGTTGATTCATCCAAAACTATTATATTATTTTTAACTCTTGACATTTTTATCTGACATGACATTGTCATTATTTTATTTTCTTAAACCATAGACATAAGATACCATTCTCTATAGCTTATTAAGCTCGTTGTACATTATATTTTTCATTATAAGGGCAGCGGCAGACTGCGCCTCTGTAAACCGTTTTTATTCGTTCACGATTTCTTAATTGATATTCAAATTTAAAATTTAGAAGACATGTCGGAATGAAGAAAAACGGGTGTCACTTTTTTAGTCTTGAATCTGCACTGAACTCTGAAAGTCGTTTGACTACTTAGTACTACGTGTTGTACTATTGAATCTGAAAATCTCTTTAAAACTATTATATATAAGGCCTGTGAATCTACCAATTCTGTGAAAAACAATAAATATAATTTATTGAGTGTTGAATTTAAATGTGTGCATTTTACTGGTTCATAAACTACGTCGGTCACCGCTTCATAGTAAAGGGCTTGATTGATCGGCATATTAAGCCACAGCCCGACCTCCACACTTCTATCTGCCAGTGCCAGCCTATTCTACTGCCTGACTGCCTGACTATTAGTTCAGCAGCCTTGACCATCTAACTGTGAGCCAGCCCATTCGTCCTGCTGGCTACCCTACTGCCTATCTAAGCGATACATCTGCGAGCTCATCTGCCTACCTCGGGCATTCCACGCCTTCGTGTCCGTCCAGCTGCCTAGCCTGCCTGCCTGCCTGCTAAGAAATTTCTGCCCACGTCGTGTCAAGCCGGATCTTCGTAGCTGCCCACGTCGTGCGAAGCCGGACCTTAATTTGTTATTTATATCCTTTTATTAGTTTTAATTTATATTTACCTTTAATTTTATTAACATGGCTTACGTATAGTTCATTTGAACTATACGTAACGCTACACCATATATAAGGTTACTTAGGCCGGGGTCAGTATTCAGTGCCTTGCAGTAATGCGACCCTTGTCTAAATTGAGACAACATGGGTTAGCCGCGCCACGCCGTCTGCCAACCTAATTTAACTAGAGTAGGGCTAAATGTACATATGTGTGAATTTTCTTCAGGCATTTTCTCTTTGTAGATAGTTTTGAAAATAGTTCATGAGGTCTAACTTATTAGACAATCAAGTTGATATCTATCAAGTTGCTGAAATTCTGTACTTATAGTTTTTATTGGTCCCATTTAAATTTGGTAAAGATCTGATGAAGATCATCGGCGATATACAACAGAACTCTTCAATAAATAACAGCAAATCTCTCGGGATTGCTGCAATCGCATATCTGTTTATAGTTTATACCATTTCATAACATAAAATCACGCTAGTACAGTAGTACAGTAGTAAAGGCGTATGCAGATGTGTACAGTTCACCTTGGTACACTTTCATTTTGGTTATGTTCAAATTTCATAATATTCGTGTAATCTATTCTGGCATTATAGGTAGCTTACTATAGAACTTGTCTATTAGGTTCCACAACAAAAAAGTGAAAAAAATACACTTTTAACATTAAAAAAAGTTAATTAAAAAAATCAAAAAACCCGACTGCTTAAGAAGCGAACTAAAAAGACGTAAACAAGAAGAAAATCATGCTGTGGAGTCAGAGGATACATATTCGCGAGCTAGCTGACCAAAACCAGATCTATCTCTATATCTAAGAAGCGAACTAAAAAGACGTAAACAAGAAGAAAATCATGCTGTGCAGTCAGATGATACATCTGGTTTTGGTCAGCCAGATCGCGAATATGTTAAAACAAATATAGCTGTGTTCAGATTCAGATGTCACATTATGGTCTCCGGAGATGAAACTTACTTTTCTATCCTATTACTCAGGAGGACTGGCACTTTTGTCTATATTTTCTTCATAGTGGCCGTCGGCGTGGGATGCTTCCCATGGGTTTCTCGGCGCGAGAAAATGATTTTAGCCACAAATTGCGTATTGATCGGTCAAGGTACCATTGTTAGGGGATCGTAGTATCGTCGACGAGGAAGAACCGTACGTATCTACAACCCCTGGCGTAGGTGTGAGATGGAAAACCGGGGTGTATTTTAGTGAGCAGGATTCTGAGCGACCTTCCGGCCCTCCAGGGCGGAGGATATCCAAAGAAGATTTTCCCAACAAAAAGAAAAATAACTATTATTAGCAAGGGTCTCTACCGTAGGGTGTGGTAACCGCTCTAAATTGTCTTACCTCAACTGTCGAGACGCCTTATAAGGCATCTGTCTACTCTTTTACTATTGTTTCACTAATGATGACAGATGAAGGGTTTCTTTAATGTACACAAAATAACATAAGGCTTATAGTGAAAATAAGGTAGATGTACAAACTCGAGCTTAACTCAAAGTAGTATTTTCTACATGCAAACTGTCTTGTTATAAGCTATAATATGCCCACTGCTGGGACACAAGCCTCCTCTCTGGGATACGGAATGGGCTATAATTACCACGTGGGCTCTGAGCGGATAGGTGGTACATAACATGTCTTCGTTTTTTGTCTAGAATGTTTCGATTTCTTCGCGATGCTTTCCTTCCGTTTTGAGAGTAGTGGTGATGAAATAAAATGCACAAAGAAATGCGCCTGCGATCTCATGATCTCCGCACTCGTAAGTCGGGGCCGTAACCACCGGGCCATCACTGCTCTCTTGTGTCTCTCTTACGTCTTGTTATAAAAAATACAATTTGTTTTATGTCTTTTGTAATACTGTTTCTATTGTTTTTATAACGTAGTTAGGTTGTATATCAAATCAATATAAATGTATAAGATAATACTACTCATGTGTGTGTGTGTTTTCATCAATTTACTCGTTGTATTGCTTAACCTACACATTGCTAACTACACATACACACATCAATTACATTATAATTTCGTGACGTCAAGCACAAAGGCGAGCCTAACTCAAAATTAGTTACTCTTCTCGATTGTTATTACCATACTAGCTTCTGCCAGCGGTTTCGCCAGCGTGAATGTCGAAAACTATCCCAAAGGATAAAAAAGTAGCCTATGTGCTATTCCAGACTATAATCTATTTCTGTGCGAAATTTCATCCAGATCCGTTCAGCCGTTCTGGCGTGATTGAGTAACAAACATACATCCACACACACACCCATCCAAACTTTCATATTTATAATATTATAGTAAGATTAGTGTGATTTAATAGAAAAACAGCTTGAATGGTAGAAGCCCGGTAGGGTTAACCCTATTATTGGTTTTTCTCAGAAATCTGAATAGGGGATTATTTATGCAAAGATTCTTTATTAAATTAAAACTGTCCCTAATAAAGCCTTTATTCAAGAAGGGAGATACATGCGACATCAATAATTGCCGACCTATCTTATCAAAAATTTATGATAAATGTATGTACAAAAGACTTATTAATTTTTGCAATTAATTTCAAATTATAAGTGACAAGCAGTTTGGATTCCAAAAGAACAAATCCACTGCCTCGGCTATTTATAGATAGATAGATAGATGAATACTCTTTATTATGTACACCATATAAGTTATTCACTTATGCAATCTATTCTTTCAAATATTAATAATAATTATATGACCACTGGCCTTTTTTTTGATCTATCAAAAGCCTTTAATCTGGTGTCACACGATATATTGCTACAAAAGTTAGAGGCTATTGGGATTAGAGGTCCGGTACTCCAGTGGCTATCGTCCTATTTAAGTAATAGAAAACAAATAATATCCTACTCATTGGAATATAGTCATAATAAATATGGCGTTCTACAAGGAAGCGTTCTGGGCCCAATATTGTTCCTCATTTACATAAATGACATAATAAAAATAACGAATATAATGGGCGGCTAGGTGTCGTAATGAAAGGATTTTAGTTCATGCCACGATAAACACTTTAATATACACAACACTTTGTACATTAATGTTCTTACGCGCTAACAACAGTATATCACTAACTATTCGTACAACTAAACTTAAAGCTACGACAATAGTTTTGGCGGGAACGAGCTAGAACCGTAAAATACCCGATCTATCTAGCGTGCGCGACTCGACTCGAATCTCTACTGACTGGCCGGCCAGCGGGCCCGGGGCCAGCGCGGGCGCCTGGACGGGGCTCATGCCGCACATCTGGCGGCCATCCGTTAGAGCGGTCTCTGTACCTGCGGCTCTCTACTATGACCTGTAGGCGCTCACACAGACTGAGCGTTACACGAATCATAAATGCATATTATTTGCCGACGACATATCTATTATAGTGACATCAAACAAAAATCATAATACGATTTTAGATCATGAGCTTGACATTAATAATACAATTGACTAATTACTGCACTGGCTTAACATTAACCGTTTAATGATAAATTCCGTTTACATCCAATTTAATCGATCTAATAATTATAAAAATGACATTAAACTTAATATTTAAAAAATAAAAGAAGTAACTCATGTTAGATTTCTTGGTGTTATAATAGATAAAGATATCAATTGGAAAGGACACATAGACAATGTTAGCACTAAAATTAATAAATTTGTATATGCATTTAAACATGTTAAAAATATAACTAACATAAAAACTGTTGTGATATCATACCACGCATATGTCGAATCGGTACTACGTTATGGGCTTGTAATGTGGGGTAACAGCACCGACTTCTGTAGAGCATTAATCGCACAAAAAAAGTGCATGAGATCAATTTGTGGACTTAACCCTGACGACTCATGTCGGCAAATATTTAGGAAACTTGGTTTGTTACCGTTACCGTCACTTTACATTTATGAAGTATGTATGTTTGTAATGAAAAATAAACAATTATTTAAGACTGCAAATGATGTGAATCCTCGGAGCAGGCGAGATGCCTATAGATTAGTGTTGAATGATTTGCCTAGGCTAGCTAAGTACAATAATTACTGCCTAGCAATGTGTGTGCGCATTTATAATAAAATACCGGGGCATTTTAAAACATTAAATATAGAATTGTTTAAAACTAAATTTTATAAATGATTGCTTGAACATAGTTTATATTGTTTAAAAGAATTTATAGATAAAAAGTTTTGATGTTTTAAATAATTAATTGTTGATGCCTCCTTACCTGTTTGCCTGACTTTTAAATTTTACATGCTTTGTTCTATCCTAGCTAAACATGTTTGTGCCATATAAACTTGTATTTAACACCATTGTATACCATGTTTTACGCAAATAAATATTTTATTATTATTATTATAAAGGAAGGTCTCAATCTCTTGGAGACATCGGTCTGGAAGCCCCCTCGTAAGCCTGGTTCTTTTTATTTGCCCTCCACGTAGGCCTCCTCCCAAATATTGGACACGTATTGTTTCTTTTGTCACGTTAACAAAAAATAGTGTGAAATAATGAAATTTCGCGTGACGTCACACCTTTGTCTCAAGTCCGATATGAGCTTTGATGCGCTATATCTTCGTGTTCTTTTTGTTGATATAATACAACAAAAAATAACTATCCAATATTTTTTGATAATCTAACTGACGTATTAAATAGAAATATTTTTTTTTACTAATCTATTTTGAACAAAATGAAGTTTCATAAGAAAACACAGCAGGCCCTTGTCTATGACTTAGTTTATCTTTCTCGATTTTCGAATACTCGTTTCTTATTGCAAATACCACAGATAATATAATACTAACACGCAAATAACTACAATAATTACTTTTTATTCTATAACTATTTTTTCTCCGTCACACAACAGTTATAACCCGTAAAGTTTGGATTGTTATGTCAAATGTAAAATTAAAAGCTGGACGCAATAGAGGTACATTTAAAACACCACAATACAAAATAAAGATTTTTAATGCCTTAGCTACATTGTTTATTACGTATCAGAATACGTTAAGTTGTTATCATAATCTATACTAATATTATAAAGAGGAAAGATTTTTTTGTTTGTTTGTTTGTTTGTTTGTTTGTTTGTACCGAATAGGCTCCGAAACTACTGGACCGATTTGAAAAATTCTTTCACCAATAGAAAGCTACATTATTCCTGAGTGACATAGGCTATTTTTTTTATCCCGAAAACAGGTCCTGTGGGGTGGCCCACGGGAGCGAAGCCGCGGGCAACAGCTAGTTAACTATAAACTTAATTGTATACATAGAAAAACATGTTTCCATTTCCATTAGCTACAGCTAAATGTGTTATATTTGAATTTGGCGCTATATTACTGGCACTTGGTAACATGGTTCCTGTCAATTTCTTGAGAAAATCTGCTATAGCTACGTTGTTTCCTGCTCCATTTGTATTAACTGCGGAATGTATAGCTATCTTAATGGGGCTATCTGTGCTGGTTGACCATCTAGACCCCACGGTGCTATTACGTCCTCTAGGACAAATTGCACACGGTCTTCGTTTAGTTGTAGTATCAGAGCCTTCTGTAGTACTTGTTGTATTATAAGAGGTTCTGTTACCCCAGTACGGAGAGTCTTCTGTAGTAGTTGTATAATAAGAAGTTCTGTTACCCCAGTACGGAGAGTCTTCTGTAGTAGTTGTATAATAAGAAGTTCTGTTACCCCAGTACGGAGAGTCTTCTGTAGTAGTTGTATAATAAGCCCCAGGTCTCCGGTACCAGGTGTACCAGTCTGGGATGTATGGTATTTCTGTAGTCGTGGTATTCGAGTTTTCTGTAGTCAAAGTATTCGAGTTTTCTGTAGTCGTGGTATTCGAGTTTTCTGTAGTCGTGGTATCATAGTTTTCTGTAGTACTAGTTGTGTAATAAGCCCTATGTCTCCGGTACCAGGTGTACCAGTCTGGGATGTATGGTCTTTCTGTAATCGTGGTATTCGAGTTTTCTGTAGTCGTGGTATTCAAGTTTTCGGTAGTACTTGTTATATAATAAGCGCTATGTCTCCGTCCCCAGTTGTTCCAGCCCGGGATGTATGGTATTTCTGTAGTCGTGGTATTCCAGTTGTCTGTAGTCGTGGTATTCGAGTTTTCTGTAGTCGTGGTATTCAAGTTTTCTGTAGTCCTGGTATTCGAGTTTTCGGTAGTCATGGTATTCGAGTTTTCTGTAGTCATGGTATTCGAGTTTTCTGTAGTCGTGGTATTCGAGTTTTCTGTAGTCGTGGTATTCAAGTTTTCTGTAGTCGTGGTATCATAGTTTTCTGTAGTACTAGTTGTGTAATAAGCCCTATGTCTCCGGTACCAGGTGTACCAGTCTGGGATGTATGGTCTTTCTGTAATCGTGGTATTCGAGTTTTCTGTAGTCGTGGTATTCGAGTTTTCTGTAGTCGTGGTATTCAAGTTTTCTGTAGTACTTGTTATATAATAAGCGCTATGTCTCCGTCCCCAGATGTTCCAGCCCGGGATGTATGGTATTTCTGTAGTCGTGGTATTCCAGTTGTCTGTAGTCGTGGTATTCGAGTTTTCTGTAGTCGTGGTATTCAAGTTTTCTGTAGTCATGGTATTCGAGTTTTCTGTAGTCGTGGTATTCGAGTTTTCTGTAGTCGTGGTATTCAAGTTTTCTGTAGTCGTGGTATCATAGTATTCTGTAGTACTAGTTGTGTAATAAGCCCTATATCTCCGGTACCAGGTGTACCAGTCTGGGATGTATGGTATTTCTGTAGTCGTGGTATTCCAGTTGTCTGTAGTCGTGGTATTCCAGTTGTCTGTAGTCGTGGTATTCGAGTTTTCTGTAGTCATGGTATTCGAGTTTTCTGTAGTACTTGTTATATAATAAGCGCTATGTCTCCGTCCCCAGTTGTTCCAGCCCGGGATGTATGGTATTTCTGTAGTCGTGGTATTCCAGTTGTCTGTAGTCGTGGTATTCCAGTTTTCTGTAGTACTTGTTATATAATAAGCGCTATGTCTCCGTCCCCAGTTGTTCCAGCCCGGGATGTATGGTATTTCTGTAGTCGTGGTATTCCAGTTGTCTGTAGTCGTGGTATTCCAGTTGTCTGTAGTCGTGGTATTCGAGTTTTCTGTAGTCGTGGTATTCGAGTTTTCTGTAGTTATGGTATTCGAGTTTTCTGTAGTCGTGGTATTCAAGTTTTCGGTAGTACTTGTTATATAATAAGCGCTATGTCTCCGTCCCCAGTTGTTCCAGCCCGGGATGTATGGTATTTCTGTAGTCGTGGTATTCCAGTTGTCTGTAGTCGTGGTATTCGAGTTTTCTGTAGTCGTGGTATTCAAGTTTTCTGTAGTCGTGGTATCATAGTTTTCTGTAGTACTAGTTGTGTAATAAGCCCTATGTCTCCGGTACCAGGTGTACCAGTCTGGGATGTATGGTCTTTCTGTAATCGTGGTATTCGAGTTTTCTGTAGTCGTGGTATTCGAGTTTTCTGTAGTCGTGGTATTCAAGTTTTCTGTAGTACTTGTTATATAATAAGCGCTATGTCTCCGTCCCCAGTTGTTCCAGCCCGGGATGTATGGTATTTCTGTAGTCGTGGTATTCCAGTTTTCTGTAGTCGTGGTATTCAAGTTTTCTGTAGTCGTGGTATCATAGTTTTCTGTAGTACTAGTTGTGTAATAAGCCCTATGTCTCCGGTACCAGGTGTACCAGTCTGGGATGTATGGTCTTTCTGTAATCGTGGTATTCGAGTTTTCTGTAGTCGTGGTATTCGAGTTTTCTGTAGTCGTGGTATTCAAGTTTTCTGTAGTACTTGTTATATAATAAGCGCTATGTCTCCGTCCCCAGATGTTCCAGCCCGGGATGTATGGTATTTCTGTAGTCGTGGTATTCCAGTTGTCTGTAGTCGTGGTATTCGAGTTTTCTGTAGTCGTGGTATTCAAGTTTTCTGTAGTCATGGTATTCGAGTTTTCTGTAGTCGTGGTATTCGAGTTTTCTGTAGTCGTGGTATTCAAGTTTTCTGTAGTCGTGGTATCATAGTATTCTGTAGTACTAGTTGTGTAATAAGCCCTATATCTCCGGTACCAGGTGTACCAGTCTGGGATGTATGGTATTTCTGTAGTCGTGGTATTCCAGTTGTCTGTAGTCGTGGTATTCCAGTTGTCTGTAGTCGTGGTATTCGAGTTTTCTGTAGTCATGGTATTCGAGTTTTCTGTAGTACTTGTTATATAATAAGCGCTATGTCTCCGTCCCCAGTTGTTCCAGCCCGGGATGTATGGTATTTCTGTAGTCGTGGTATTCCAGTTGTCTGTAGTCGTGGTATTCCAGTTTTCTGTAGTACTTGTTATATAATAAGCGCTATGTCTCCGTCCCCAGTTGTTCCAGCCCGGGATGTATGGTATTTCTGTAGTCGTGGTATTCCAGTTGTCTGTAGTCGTGGTATTCCAGTTGTCTGTAGTTGTGGTATTCGAGTTTTCTGTAGTCGTGGTATTCGAGTTTTCTGTAGTTGTGGTATTCGAGTTTTCTGTAGTCGTGGTATTCAAGTTTTCGGTAGTACTTGTTATATAATAAGCGCTATGTCTCCGTCTCCAGTTGTTCCAGCCCGGGATGTATGGTATTTCTGTAGTCGTGGTATTCCAGTTGTCTGTAGTCGTGGTATTCGAGTTTTCTGTAGTCGTGGTATTCAAGTTTTCTGTAGTCCTGGTATTCGAGTTTTCTGTAGTCGTGGTATTCGAGTTTTCTGTAGTCGTGGTATTCAAGTTTTCTGTAGTCGTGGTATCATAGTTTTCTGTAGTACTAGTTGTGTAATAAGCCCTATGTCTCCGGTACCAGGTGTACCAGTCTGGGATGTATGGTCTTTCTGTAATCGTGGTATTCGAGTTTTCTGTAGTCGTGGTATTCGAGTTTTCTGTAGTCGTGGTATTCAAGTTTTCTGTAGTACTTGTTATATAATAAGCGCTATGTCTCCGTCCCCAGTTGTTCCAGCCCGGGATGTATGGTATTTCTGTAGTCGTGGTATTCCAGTTTTCTGTAGTCGTGGTATTCAAGTTTTCTGTAGTCGTGGTATCATAGTTTTCTGTAGTACTAGTTGTGTAATAAGCCCTATGTCTCCGGTACCAGGTGTACCAGTCTGGGATGTATGGTCTTTCTGTAATCGTGGTATTCGAGTTTTCTGTAGTCGTGGTATTCGAGTTTTCTGTAGTCGTGGTATTCAAGTTTTCTGTAGTACTTGTTATATAATAAGCGCTATGTCTCCGTCCCCAGTTGTTCCAGCCCGGGATGTATGGTATTTCTGTAGTCGTGGTATTCCAGTTGTCTGTAGTCGTGGTATTCGAGTTTTCTGTAGTCGTGGTATTCGAGTTTTCGGTAGTCATGGTATTCGAGTTTTCTGTAGTACTTGTTATATAATAAGCGCTATGTCTCCGTCCCCAGTTGTTCCAGCCCGGGATGTATGGTATTTCTGTAGACGTGGTATTCCAGTTGTCTGTAGTCGTGGTATTCCAGTTGTCTGTAGTCGTGGTATTCGAGTTTTCTGTAGTCGTGGTATTCAAGTTTTCTGTAGTCATGGTATTCGAGTTTTCTGTAGTCGTGGTATTCGAGTTTTCTGTAGTCGTGGTATTCAAGTTTTCTGTAGTCGTGGTATCATAGTATTCTGTAGTACTAGTTGTGTAATAAGCCCTATGTCTCCGGTACCAGGTGTACCAGTCTGGGATGTATGGTCTTTCTGTAGTCGTGGTATTCGAGTTTTCTGTAGTCATAGTATTCGAGTTTTCTGTAGTCGTGGTATTCGAGTTTTCTGTAGTCGTGGTATTCAAGTTTTCTGTAGTCGTGGTATCATAGTTTTCTGTAGTACTAGTTGTGTGATAAGCCCTATGTCTCCGTCCCCAGTTGTTCCAGCCCGGGATGTATGGTATTTCTGTAGTCGTGGTATTCCAGTTGTCTGTAGTCGTGGTATTCCAGTTGTCTGTAGTCGTGGTATTCGAGTTTTCTGTAGTCGTGGTATTCGAGTTTTCTGTAGTCGTTGTATCAGAGTTTTCTGTAGTACTAGTTGTGTAATAAGCCCTATGTCTCCGGTACCAGGTGTACCAGTCTGGGATGTATGGTCTTTCTGTAGTCGTGGTATTCGAGTTTTCTGTAGTACTTGTTATATAATAAGCGCTATGTCTCCGTCCCCAGTAGTTCAAGCCCGGGATGTATGGCCTTTCTGTAATATTAGTTTTTTCAACTGCATCGTCACCTGTTTTGGGAAAAGGAGCGGTTAGATAACCATTTTCTAAAGTAAGGTATAATCCCCGGCACGAAAGTTGGCAAGAGTCGTTAGATGCGCAGAAGTATTTTTTAGGTATATTTGGTAGTGAAGCGGGGCGTGGGGAACTTTTAGGACTGTTCCGAGCGCGCGATTGGGTGGTCAGTTGACAAAGAATCAACTGACCAATCGTGTCACGTCTACGTTCCGTTCGCTCTATAAGGTGGTTGGTTAGTTCGCGGAACATGCGCGAACTTACCCCCACTATGCCAAAACCTTGCCAACCTATGTGCCGGGCACTATATCCATATCCAACGTTATCGTCGGCATTGGCTGGTTGTTCATTACCTTCAAGTCTGTAGCCCCAGTACGAGTGATAAAATCTACTTGTGGGTGTTGTTTTATAAGTTTCTGTAGTAGTGGTTTGATTTTTAGAGTCTTCAGGTATTTTGGTCCGATTCGAGTAGTATGGTCTGCTTGTCGTATTTTTGTCGTCTGTTGCTGTTAGTTTACCTTTCTCTGTGTCTCTGTCTAGTGGCGCGGGTGTCAGTACTTCTTTTGTCTTATCATCAACAGAACTGTAAAAATAGAGAGGTTGAAACTTGTCCGTACGTTGGAAGATATACTACGAATTATTTCGAATACTTCCGGGCTCAAGATTTGTTGTTATATTCCGAGGCACTGCTCGCTGCGCTAACCTCGCACGTTTTCCGTCTTATTTATAATCTAGTACCTGGGCGACCGCCGTTATCTAGAACGTAATTACAAATATACATATATACAAATATTGCTCGTTTAATAATATAGTACCTGGGCGACCAAGCTCTGCTCGGGTGAAAATAGAGAAAACGACGTTTTCTAAAAATTAAACCTAGCTAGATCGACAACCCCTGCATACTAAATGTCATGAAAATCATTGGAGCCGTTGCCGAGATTCAGATTATATATATATATCTTTATTGAAAAATGAGCAACATACATTTCACACTTATCATAATATTATCACAAGTACATTATGTTAAAAGATCAAGGTGAACCCTAACGGCTAAACTAGGCCGAGTCTTTATCTTAGACGTACTCCGGCACTGTTACGACGTACCTCGTTAGACGTGTGTCGTGGTCGCGTGATTATATAGATACATATATACAAGAATTGCTCGTTTAAAGGTATTAGATCAATATGATACAATACTAGCCCATTAGGTCAGGGCGCCCTTATTAAGCAACTTCTACGAATTTTAACGTTACTGAAAGTTTTTACAAAGATCTTAGGCTCCAGACAAGTTTCATTCGATGTCAGCGATTTAATGCTCGAAATGTCAAAATGTAAGGGATTGATTACATGATATTTTGATAGCGTTAGACATTCCCATACATCTTTGACATTTTTAGGGTTCCGTATCTCAAAAGGTAAAAAAAGGAATCTTTATAATATCACTCTCTTGTCCGACTGTCTATCCGTGTGTCACCACCGATTTTCTCAGGAACGGGTTGACCTACCAAGTTGAAATTTATACCAGATACTGAGGTCTATGGTCCCTATTAGGTGTATAAAAAGATGGTTAGGTGTATATCAAGGTCCTGAGTCAACACGATAAAAAGATGTGGGCAAATATAGATTTTCGCGAAAACTAGTATGTACCAAAATTTACTTTAATTTTCAAATTTATTTATTTTTCTGAATTATCCCTTTACTTGTACTGTAAGACCAAGCTTTTAACCAAAATTGTCAATTCTAGGTCAACCGAAAGTACCCTATAGGTTTTGGGTCGTAAACCTATATGGTAGTTCCCGTTGACCTATCACGAAATTTGGCAAAAAGTAAGGACTTACAGCACAAATAAAGGCAAAATTCCAAAAAATTAAAAAGTGAAAATAAAGGTAAATTTTGGTACTTAAAAGTTTTCGCGAAAATCTAAATTTGCCCATATCTTTTTATCGATCTTATTATGTGTAGGTACGGAACCCTCGGTGCACGAGTTCGACTCGCACTTGACCGGATATTTTTGCTATTCTATCGCTATCGCTTTCGTTAATAGCTTTCATTTAAATGTCTAGGACCTCTGGGATCTTTTAAGGGCCTTAGTGCCGTAAAACAGTTACTTTCTAAAGCATACTCCTAAGTAACGGCTAATAAAAAGGTTCGATTTTTTTTTCTTTTATTCTTCTATATTATTTGTGAAATAGCCATCAATTATTCTGTGTAAAATATTTTTACACAGAATAATTGATGGCTAGAATCTCTTCATAACTGAAATAACTTAAGTAAATCAAAGAATATTTTGCAAACAAAATTGTTCAAAAGAAGGTTCAATATTGACATTCAGGCTCCGCGCGATGGCACGGCCTGTACTGCGTTAACATTGGGGAATATTCAATTGAAATTATACGGTTAATTACTTCTAAATTAACCAAAACGAAAAACAAAAATTAACAATTGCAAAGTGTGGGTGAAAGTGATTGTTGTCTTCTGCTACCGTGACTTTGACAGTGTAGAAATATCATCTCACCTTTTGAACTCTTAGCAAGTTACACCCTATACCCAAACAAATTTTTGACCTACTACATTATTGTCAAGTTGGTCTGGTTCTGATCGCAGAGGACTGTTGAACAGAGTGTCTCGAGTTCGATCCTGGCTAAACTAGAGATTTTTTTTTTATTTTTAACTTTTTATATGTTAATATTACTACTTTGAAATAAACAAGAATTTTTACTGCTTTAAATTGATAGAAAAAGAGATTCTTTGGCCTTCTGATAAAATCTCTGACATCCTCTTTATTCGCCTGGTACTTGGGTGGCATCTCTCAGAAGAAATATGCCTATCAAACGCACGCCTGCCCCGCCTTCATCACTGTCTACGACGTCTATTCTAACGTCAGAGGATAACTCAGCCCCAGGAACACCGCTTGACTCACCACTACCTTCATGCGCCGATACGCCTGATGGACCTCAATTAGCAAAAGACGTCATTGATCGTAAAACGAATAAGAAAAGGAAATATGAGGGCGCGGAATTAGACACGCCAGTAAGTTTGACTACTTTCTCCACTTTCTCCGAAAAGCAGGAAAGACGATTCGAAGACCTAATGGGAAAGATCAGTAGCATAATTCAACAAAACATGGATTTAATGCATAGTGTTGAGGTCATGTCGACTAAGTACGACGAGTTCCTAGGTCGTATTGCCGCCTTAGAGTTGGAGAGGAAGGAGGATAAAAAGACTATCCATCAGCTGGAAGAAAAGTTAGAGCTTTTGGAACGTAAATCCCGTTCGACTGGTATTGAAATTCGAAATATCCCTAAAACAAACAACGAGACAAAGGAAGACCTCCGTAGCTTAGTGCTTAATATGGGTACCTCATTGAATGTCGAGATGGACAACACCAAGATAAAAGACGTATATCGATTGAAATCAAAGGACAATTCTTATCCCATCGTCGTAGATTTTAACACAGTTATCATGAAGGATAAAGTCATCAGTGGGGTGAAAAACTTCAATAAAACCAAGTCAAAAGGGGACAAACTCAATACTTCGCACTTTAAAATACAGTCTTCAGTGAAACCGGTGTATGTCTCCTAATGTCTTACTCGCAGAGGTCAAAGACTCTACTACCAGGCAAGAGCGTTCCAGCGGAGCCACGATTACCAATTCTGCTGGACATCTAATGGAATTGTGTACCTTCGAAAAAAGGTCAATTTGCCTCAAATTCGAGTAACTTCGGAGTCGGATATTGAGAAGTTAAAGTGTGCCGAGTGACTACACTCGGCAATTACCTCAACATTTTTGTCTGGTTGTAAGCCCTGTGTTATGCATGTTCCAAACTCTTTATTTTATTTTTATTGTATTTCTTTTGCTATAATATTAGTCATGAACCTCTGCACTATGATGACTAGAAAAAAATCTTTTGCGCAAACATCCACACACACTACACACTACACCCTTTCAACAAAAAAATGGACCATTTACCCTTTATATATATCGTTCTGTCTGACACTATCTGTTTGTTCTGACCTCAATAGCTTACCGACTGTTGTCTCTCTTTTTATCAAACAAGATGAGTTAACTAATGACGTGACCTTTAAAAACATCGCATAAAATTCAATAGTTTCTTTGATATTAATCAACATCTTGATCAGTTTTCTGTATCTTTAAATCAAAATTGCAGCCCTGAAGACTGTAAAACATCCCTAAAAAATCCCAATGAGCATTTTAAAATTCTTTCGCAAAATATAAGATCCATAAATTGCAACATTGATAGTTTTATCTCACTTTTGCATAGAATAGAAATTGACTGCGAAGTGATGATTCTGACGGAATGCTGGCTTAAAAATAACGTTAATATCCCTAACTTTGATACTTACCTAATGTACCATACAACTAAACATAACAATCAAAACGATGGTGTGGTTGTTTATGTCAAAGACTGTCTTGAACACACTATCTCAGAAATTGATTTCATGGATGGTACATGTATGATACTAAAAATAGGTACCGATATAGCTATCATCTGCATTTACCGTTCGCCCTCTTTTGCCAACACGTCTAATTTTTTAATTTCCCTAGATAATGTCCTAAATTCGTTATCAACTTTCAAAAATATTGCAGTAATTGGTGATATCAATATTGATATTGGACATACTCCATGTGATTCCCACGCCTCAGAGTATCTCAACCTATCAGCCTGTCATGGTTTATTGCCTGCGCATATGCTTCCCACACGTGGTCCAAATTGCTTGGATCATGTGATGCTCAAAACTGGCTATGATGCACTGACACTTGTTCTTAATTCGTCTGTAACAGATCATAACTGTGTTCTACTTTGTATGAAATATAAGGAGAGATACTCTGAATCAAAAACTCGCTCTGTGTTTTCTAAGATCAACTATGAAACCCTCGACCAAGGGATGAATAGTCTTGATTTTGAACCAATTTACCACGTAACTGATGCCAATCAAGCTACAAACCTGTTAGTTACCACCCTAATCAGTACGGTGGAGTCCAATTCAACCACAGTTAAGCTGCCAAAGCGTAAACATATAATTAAATCTTGGATTACACCCGGTTTGCTACGCTGCATGAGAAACCGAGATGCATTACACAAAAAATCGCGGTTAAATCCCAGTAATGATAATCTGAAATTAACTTACTTAAGATACAGAAATTTTTGTAACAAGATACTAAAAAAAGTAAAGAGAGAATATGACAGAAGGGAGCTAGAAGTGGCTGGTTCAGATAATAGGAGAATTTGGCAGGTTATAAGGAGGGTAACAAACTGTGTAAAGGCCAAAACCTCTTCCGGTAAATTACTACAGACGTCATCATCCCCTGAGATCTCAGTCAATCAAGCTAACGATTACTTCGTAAACGTTGGCAAGAATCTCGCAGCCAAAATTAAACCTGTTCATTTACCATCACAGTCCCAACAAAATGATTCCGTAACCTCCCCATGCAATTCATTCGTTATACTCCCAACTGACAGTAATGAGGTCGAATCTATTCTGATGTCTCTAAGGTCGGACTGTGCTGTTGGTTGGGACAATATTCCTACTGCTCTCCTCAAGCGATATAAATGCCAACTTGTCCCCGTCCTGACTCATGTGTATAACCTTTGCCTTGAGACCGGCACTTTTACCTCATTTTTTAAAAAGGCCCTAATTCATCCTATTTACAAGAGTGGGAGTGGAGGCTGTGTCTCAAATTACCGCCCGATAGCTGTTCTAACAATACTGTCTAAAATACTGGAGAGAATAATAAATAAACGTTTAATTAAATTTTTGGAAGACAAAGACTTATTATCTCCAAACCAGTATGGTTTTAGACGTAACATGTCCACCTCAAATGCAGTCTTAGACCTTACCAACCATATCGTCAAAAATCTGGACAGTAAGAAAAAAGTCCTCACTATTTTCCTAGACCTTGCTAAGGCATTTGACACAGTTTCCATTCCCCTCTTGCTTTTCAAACTAGAAAGGATCGGTGTTAGGGGTCAATCTCTCGCGATTTTAAGTGATTACCTAACTAAAAGAACTCAGTGTGTTAAAATTGAAAATCACATGAGTAGTGAACTTCCCATAACATTCGGAGTCCCACAAGGTAGTGTGCTCGGGCCGACACTGTTCCTTATATACATTAATGAACTTTGTCAAATAAAACTAGACGACACCAAGGTAATGGCGTTTGCGGACGATACAGCACTTACGTTCATTGGTGACTCATGGCCGGAAGTCTATAGTAAAGCGCAGATTGGTTTTAATGTCATTAAGACGTGGTTAGCTGGCAATTCGTTGACCCTCAACACTGACAAAACAAACTACATGACTTTCTCGTTCCGTCAGTCTGCCCAACCTCCGCCCTCACTATCACTTATCGCCCATTTATGCTCCTTGTCCCCTAATCAGACCTGTGACTGTCCCAGACTAACACAAGTAAAAAATACCAAATATTTAGGCATAACAATTGATTCTAATCTTTCATTCTCTCTCCACATTGAGCTACTACAAAATAGAATTAGAAAACTAATCTACATTTTCAAAACCCTACGCCACGTAGCTCCTGCCCGAATCCTGAAACAGGTTTATTTTGCGCTATGCCAATCTCTCCTAAGTTACTGCATATCGTCCTGGGGTGGTGCGCCTAAAACGCTCCTTCTAAAACTGGAGAGAGCCCAAAGAGCCATTTTAAAAGTAAGTAATTTTAAAAAAATCACCTTCCCGACTGCTGACCTATACAAATGTTGTCAGGTATTGACGGTCAGACAACTGTTTATTTTAAATACTGTCCTTATTCAGCATGCTGCGACCCCATTCCGAGTTATCACTAAAAGACGTAAGGATCTAATTTGTGAAAGTAAAAAGTGTCATTTCACCCAATCTAAAAGATACAATTATTTCCTCGCTCCGACGTTATATAATAAAGTAAATAAGCTGCTTCCTGTCTATCAACTCCCTAGCCAGGTCTGTAAAAAAGATGTTAATAAGTGGCTCCTTAGCTTAACCTACGACGAGACAGAGAGTCTATTGGTCTTTTAGATGGTCTTATTATTACATCAACGCATATTCTCCTCATCAAATACATATACACCTACACAATAACACCATCACTATCACTATGCACAAACCCACCACAAGGAAAAGTATAAAATTTTGTTCTATACTTTTTAATTATACTTGCATACAAATTTCAATTTTAAATGGGCTTTATTTCTGATATATTTGTTTCTGTTCTGATATTGTACAAAATCATTTAGTTATAACTCCATTTGAATTATTTTAGTTTTTATTTATTGCATGAAATAATTGAATGTTAGTTTAGAAATAACATTTATGAATGAATTAATTATTTATTCCTACCAATTATTATTAATTATTGTTTTATATCAATCCAAATTTAATACCATTTTATGTTGACTTTAATTTTAAATTATGATTTTTTATTTTATTTTAATTCAAATTTAATTCCATCTTATTTTAAGTTGGGATTATAATCTAAAACTATATAATCCTAGATTTCAATATCTCCTAAATTGTTTTTATGTATAATTTAACCTTTTGGGGAGTGGAACTGGCATTCTTAACACAGGTTACTCTGTAACCTAGCTAGGATGTCAGTTGCGATTCTTATATGAACTCAAAACCAAATTTAATGATATTATTATTTTATTTTGTAATCTGATTGTTGGTTTTTATTGTGTGTTTTAACAAATAAAATAAAAAAAATAAAAAAAAATATAAATATATACGCCTTAACTTACGGATCATCTTAAAAGAAAGTCAAGAGAAGAAGTTAAAAGAATTCACAAAGATTTAAACATAAATTGACAGTCTATATAACATTTCCCAATCCATGGAATTTCGTCAACATTCCATCATATATTATCACTTTTTTTTTTGTTTTTTTATCTTTAGACTCGCGTTTGACCACTATCTTGCCAGATGTTAAGCGATGATGCGGTCTACGGTGAAGCACTCTTACAAAAATATTTACTTGTATTGCTGTGTTAGCTAAAGTTATTATATTTAATAATACTAAACCTTTCTTGGACACTTACAATATGTCATCGAAAAGCTCATCATAATAATCCCAGGCATCTGTGTAGTATAACTGAAAAACCAAAAAAGAAACAATTTAGGTTGCATTTTTTGAACGACAAAAATTACTAAAGTACCAGAAAGAAGTAGAGAGAGAGAAGGGTGCAAGACACACGTTTAGTTAGAACTAGCTGTGCCCGCGGCTTTGCTTCCGACCACTGCTTATCCTACTTTCCTGCCTGACTGATCTAGTTAGCTTCCTGCCTACCCTACTTTCCTTCGCTTGCCATGTGGTGCAGCCACACCTATCTGTAACTACATACATATGACCTACCCTATTTTCCATCCTGCCTACCCTACTTTCCTTCGCTTACCGTGTGGCGCAGCCACACCTATCTGTAACTACATACATAACACCTACCCTATTTTCCTTCCTGCCTACCCTACTTTCCTTCCTGCCTAGTCTACTTACCTACCTACAATTTTATTTCTAGTGTCATTCTTTCGTAGAGAATTCACAAAAAATCACACCGCCATTCAGAAAATTACTTCAAATGCACAACGCCATATGTCGAATATGGAGTTCAACTGTCCGAGTAGATACTCGAATATTCGTGGATACGTGAATTGCATTTGTTGTGATAATTTTACTTCTTGAACAATTTAAATTCATCTAACTTTTGATAGAGTGAACCGATTGCGATGAAACAAAAACTAAGTAATACTTCAACTTACGTACAATTTTTAAATATAAAGTTATCTATATTGGTTTCGTACATTTTACGTGATGCGTGCACAAAAAAACAGACAAGCCGACAAACAGACAAAAATTACAAAAATGCTGGCAATGGGTTCTGTCGGTAATCCTTTATCACCCTTGCAATTTTTTATGGAAATATTTTTGATGTACAAAAACGACTTTTGTACAAATTTATTATATGTATTGATATTGATGATATTGGTTGGTATTTATCTAACAAAATAAATAACAGAATTATATAATTGATTTAGAAAAATAAAAATAATTGGAAGAATAAAAAAAAAGTTTATTTTATTTTATTTGTGATAGGCTCGCTATCACAAATAAAAAAATCTAGTTAATTGATGATGTGGTCGACAGTGAAGCACGCTTGTCTAGAAGTAACCTATTCACTCTTGACTTAAAGACTCCCACCTGCCTTTCCGGGTATTTCCGAAATTGCTGGACCGATTTTGATGGGACTTTTACTCGCATTTAGCTGATGTTATAGTAAGGCTATGTTTATATTATTACTAGCTTCTGCCAGCGGCTTCGCCCGCGTGGATGTCGAAAATTATCCCGAGGGAACTTATGCCCGGAGTAAAAAGTATCCTATGTGCTATTCCTGACTATAATCTATCTCTGTGCCCCATTCAGATCCGTCCAGCCGTTTGAGCGTCTAGCAGTAATAAACACACACACACTCACAAACTTTCGCTTTTATAATATTAGTGCGATAAGTGTGATTATAAAAAGAATTGGACCATGTTCTTTTTTGTATTATTGGTTTAACGCAGACAAAGTCGCTTGTGATAAATTAAATTACGAAGAACAAACCATTGTCTTAACGGACCTACGTCACCTCTCGTTTAATCACGCATTTATTTGGGGCTTCCTATTTCTAGGAATAGTTAATTTAACTGGTTTAGAAAAGTATTATTTAATTTTTCATGAGCATGATTGAGTGGGGATTCCATTCGAGTAACAAACTTGTTAAGAGAAAAGATTAATTTATGTTCACTTGACAAATTTTTTAAGGAAATAAAAACACATCATATCACACATCATCAGCCTATTAATGTTCCCACTGCTGGGACAGAGGCCTCCTCTCTGTAAGAGGGAATGGGCCGTAATCCACCACGTGGGCCCAGTGCCGGTTGGTGGATGTCACATGTCTTCGAATTAAATAAATAAAATAAAAAGTTATAATACATGAAAAACTAAAATGAAGAAATCGAGTGGACTTGCTAACGAGTGTTTCGTAACTTAGTACGAATAATATATTTCAAATATTTCTGAATACGTTCCTATTTATACCCAAAAACAATGTTTTTCTTGTTTTACTTAAAAACACTGAGACAATTTTGTGTTGACCTTAAAACTTTCGCGTTTCATAATTGAAAAACAATATACCACGGGTATTTAACGCTATGATTTCGATTATTTATTTACCTATTTAACCCGACGTTTCGCAACGTTTCGTTTCGTTTAGGTGGAACAGTATTTGACCCAGTTAGCCCAGTTTGGTTTAATTCAAACCCCATCGCAGCATTTTATTGCAATATATATTAAAAGAAATAGATTCTTTTAAAAAAGAAAAATCGAGAGCTAAACAAAACATAAAAAAAAACCCGTGCGAGATCTCAGCTTATACGTACTTACGCAGTTATGCCCGAAATGGTTGAAAAAATGAAATTTTGCATTGGTTATTATATTGAAGTCATTTTAGCAATAAAATCACTAAAATAAAAGCAAAAGTATAAAAGTAACTTACCAATATGGATAAGAATAATAAACGGACGAAAAACATTTTAAGATGTTTCGCAGCGTACAGTGCCTAATGATGTTTTCACGACATTGACTAAACGGGTAAATCAGAGTGCCAGTGTCTTATATAAGCCAGACTTATCAAACATTCCTAGTGTTTCTGCTTCTGTAACTACTTGTTATTTTCCTGGGTTAATTGGCAACTGCGAATACTGTAAGATAAGATTTTAATAATGAATACCTTTACATAATTTTTGGGGTACCTTATTTACGAGCATTAAAACGCTACGGTCATTGCGTCGATTTCATTACAGACAGCCTTTGTAGGTATGTGAAAATTTAAATTATTATAGGTATAGTCATAGTCACAGTAATTAGTGGCCGAGATAAGTGCCCACTATTGGGACACAGGCCTCCTCTCTGTGAGAGGGAGAGGGTCGTAATACACCGTGCGGGCCCAATGCGTGTTGGTGGATGTGACATGTCTTCGAATTGTCATTGTGTTTCCTTTAACCATTTTAAAGCAAATAAAGTAAAGCGCCTGACTGAGTTCGAACTTATGACCCACAATTTGTAAGTCGCGTGCGGCCGTTGCCACTGAGCCACTACTGCTCTAATATACTGAAATCCCACTGCGAAAATTTGCAGGTATTTTGTTTTGATGAAACTTGATATTTATGAATGATTCTCGACAGTAAAATTGATTACTGCAGGGTTGCCTGGCCGCAGCTTGCCGAAACTAGATTTTGGTTTTTTTGTTTATCTATATTTTTTTACTCTGCAACACAACTTCTCCTGTATCGTGGGTACGTATACCACATCAACTAACTCTCAGTTAGCCACCATTTATGGGTTGCCAGGTTTTGCAGGTATGGCAACCCGCAACTTGGGCCTAACTGAGAGTGGGTAACCCGCAACTTGGGGCTAACTGAGAGTGGGCAACCTTGTTTTTTTCTATTTTCTACACCAGTTTCTTACAAATGACGTTGGATTCACTTGAAATACATAGTTCATAGCACTATATTTGGGGTTAATTATCAAACATAAATTTCAATTTATTTAATTAATATTATTGCGGCTGGACATTGCCAGGCAACCCTGCAGCAATATATTCTACTATTAAGTAACATTCATGAAAATTTGTTTAATCGAAAACCCTGATTCTGAACCCTGAGATTTCTGCAGTCGGATCTTAGGCTATACGTACCAGGTACCTCTACGTTACCGCTCTGCGTAACTCGTTGATGCAAAGTAATCAACTTGATATAATGCAAAAATGTTATGTCAATCCCAACAAAATATCTTACGCGGCAGGGGTATCGTACTATAAAAAAAATATTGAAATCGACTGGCTTTGTCAAGTTTTGTTGACCGGTAGTGACGCAGTCACCGGTCAACATGGGCTTGTTGCACTATACGGGACCAAAGTGCTAGTCACGATCGCACTTTACCGGTAAATAAGATGATTAACTATTCGGAATCTCTGTACCATTGTGCTTTGTTTTGTTTTTCGGTCCAAAGCTGCACAATATTATGTACCTATATCGTCTAATTAACGAATTGATAACAGGAATAACAGGATGAATCAGAATCAGAATCAGAATCAGAATCAGAATTAGTTTATTTCTCTAGTTTCAGTATTTAGTATATAACTTAAATAAATTTCATTTTACAAATAAGAGGTACGTATTTCACTTTGTCCGCGGAGTGGGAGCTTTTGAAACCTATCCTGGTTGTTTCCTCATATTACTCGTGTTTATATAAATCTAGGTGAGGATAACGATGAAGCAATGGGGATTAGCCCCAGCGGCTAGCCGCTTTTTACTTAATGAGTGACGTTACGGTCATAGCCTACGCTGTCGGAAGGGGACCAGTCGTTTGAAGAGTGGCTTGTCCCTATCTTTTTTATTAATATATGAAATTTCGCCTACTCTAGTAGCGAAAAGAAAGGGATTGTGTTGCCCGTAGCGCGTGTACGCCGGTCCTTGTTCTTGTAGCCCTTCGATCGACAGAGATTTGAGACGTTCTATCATGTCGCCGTGGAGATCGTGCGCACGGATGTGCCACGGGTCTTGTTGTAGTATTTCCCAGAGTAGATCGGTTCCAGTGCGTCTGGGTAACTGTGCGGCGCTCTTCAATGCCATTTTATACTGCCTCTCAAGTTTGAGCAGGTTTGTTTTGCTGTACCTCGGTAGCAGTTGTATTACTCCGTAGTCTATTACTGGTAGTAAGCATGCTTGAATAACTAGCAGCTTTACGTCGACACTTAGCTTGGAGCGGTACCCGATGATTGGGAATAGCGCTCCTTTGACTCTCTTGGCCTTTGCGATGTTTTCTTTGGCATGTTTATTCATCGAGAGCCTTTTGTCCAGCCAGACTCCAAGGTATTTTATTTCTTGTTTGAATGGGATGCGTTCGCCACGTATTTGAACATAGTTGCGGTAACCTGTGTTCTGATTGTTGAGTCTCGGTCTCTTGTGTGAGAACATGATGCATTCTGTCTTATCGACGTTGCATTGTAGGCCCCATTTTTTGTAATAGTCGATTATGTCGATGGCGGCCCACTCTGCTCGACGCGTAGCGTGGTCCGGACTTTCAGCTGTGTTAAGTATGCATAGGTCGTCGGCGTACTGTGAAAGCATCTGGCCTGCTATTCTTTCATTAGGTAGGTCAGCCACATAGAGGTTGAAGGTCGCCGCACCGAGTATCGATCCCTGGGGCACCCCATGTGGCACACGTTGCTCCGTTCCCAAAGTAGTTCTGAAGCTACCTCTTGTTGTCCTGTCGCACAGATAGTTCTCGACCATCTTTACGATGTTGTTGCGAGCTCCAGCGTCGATCAGCTTTTGACAGAGACCTTTATGATTGATTGAATCGAATGCTTTGCTGAGGTCTGTTGATATCATGGCGACGCTATGGCCCTTGTCCAGCGCGTCGGCGATGTATTTGCCTGTGCGAAGGATTTGGGTGGCGGTGCCTCTGTTTCTCGTGAACCCGTGCTGGTGACTGGGTACTATTTCGCTCAGCTCTGTCTCGATGCGATTGAGTATTATTCTCTCCGCCCATTTACCCATGATGTTTAGTAGGCTGATGGGTCTATACGATTTGGGATCACTGTGGTCCTTACCCACTTTATGCAGAAAGATACATGTGCTGGTTTTCCATCGTTTTGGGAAGTAGCCCGTCTCGAGCACGTAGTCCATGATACGTTTGAATATAGCGATCATGGTCTCGCCACCCAGTTTGAGTATGTCGGCTTTGATGCCGTCGGGTCCGGGGGCTTTGCTATTCTTGAAGCGTCTAAGGGCTAATTTAAGCTCGAATTTTGATGTTTGATCGAGCGGAGCAAATGGTGTATAAATTTCCGTACATTCGTCACTTGCATCGATGGTGGCTTCCTTGACTATAGCTGTATTGACCATTTTGTCGATGATTTCCAATTCACTGCAGCAGTCGCTGAAATGTGGTAGTTTCATGGTGGGCTGTTTCATTGCTCTTTGCACGGCCCACATGCGTTTCCGATTGTCTTCGGTATTTTCGAGTAGCTTTGTCCACTCGGCTTCTTTATGTTGAATAAGTTCTTTGGCCAATTGATGTTTACAGGCGTTGTACTGTCTTCGTGCTATTGTCCTGAGGTCGGTGTATCTGAGTCGCCAGGCACGCTGCTTCTTGGCATTGCGCTCGGCTATTCTTTCTCTAATATGTGCTGGAAGTCTGTCTTTGGGGTCCACGATTCTCAGTGGGGCTAACTCGTCTAGTGTTTTGACTATAGCTTTTTCTGTTTTTGTGATATACATTTCACAGTCGACGTTTGAGGAGATCTTTAGTTCTGAGTTCATGTTGTTGGCGAGTAGCTCTTCAAAAGCTTGTCTGCCTTCTCGACTGCTTTTTATTCGTGTGAGATTGCGACTCATCGGTTGTTTGTAGTCGCTATCGATTATTACATCCAATGTCCACGGGAGGTGGTCTGAGGAAATACACTCCCTCTGCTGACACTTGTATTCTAGTAGTGAGTGATCGTGGTTAACAATTGCTATGTCGAGTATGTTGTTTCCTAGACTCGTGGGCCGGGATGGTTTGCCAGTATTAACGATATTGACGAAGCTACGTTGGATCGCATCGCGGAGCACGATGCCCAAGCCCGCGTCTCTGGTGTGATTAAGTTGCCTCATGCGTAGGTTTGAGTCACCTATGATGATTGCGCTTTCACCGAGTATCAGCGTCTCAAACTCGTCAACGAGGTCTCCCTGTCTCGGAATCGGTATGTAAATGCCTTTGATTTTGATGTTGTCATTGGTTGTGTGATTGGTATAGAGAATGATGCTGCATCCCTCGATGCGTCTATCCGCGTTGTCAATGCTGTCTATCAGCGGTGTTTGAACCCATCTTAGGCCTCGTTTGATGTACATTACGGTGCCTAGATGTCGCTCTTTTCTTTCATGAATTTTATCGTAGCCAGGGATGTTGTACCTTTGCTCGTCCGGGTTAGTTTTTATCTCGTTAAGTATGAGGATGTCAACGTTATACTTGTTCACGATGTGCTTGACTTCCATGAATTTACCACGGAGGCCTTGCACATTGATGTGCATTAATCGCACTTGCTTTTTAGTTCCAGTCGCAGACAAGGATGGCATTGCGCAGTTCTCTGAAGCAACGCTCGAATATCTCGAGGAAGTCTTGTTTTGAGAGTTTAATTATCGGTCTTTCATTCTGCTCGCGAGGTTGTTCTTGTTGCTGTGTGTTCGCGGTGACGCTAGCGTAGTTACGTTCACCTCTTTGTCTCTCGCGTGGGCGGGATTGATGTTCGCGTGGTGTCTCCTGTTTGGAAGCCTGCTGTTGTTGCTTATTATGATGTTTCTCCTCCTCACGAAGGAGAACCTCTTGACGTTTCGCTTTTTGCTTGTTCATTTCACGCTGAAACTGCGGACATAAGCGCTGTGTCGCCGTGTGTTGTTCGGGCTTCACGTCTCTGCAGTTTGCACACACTTTAATCGTTTCGCCGTGACTGTTCACGATGTCGATTGTCGGGTTGCGCTTTTGAGCGTGGCACGCGCTCGTTGCGTGGTTAAAGCGAAGACAGTTCTTGCATTGCAGTATTCTGTCACTTTTTGTTGTGTAGCGCTCGGGTTTGATTCTGTGAGCGCAGAAGAAGGCCTCAGTGGCATTCTTCATTTTTTCTGCCAGCTCCACATATGAGAACGAACTGTCGAAGATACATAGTTGGACATCTGTTGTAATGCGTTTGATGGTTAGTGGGCGGATGCCGATGCACCTCTCCATTTCCTCTAGTTGCTCGTCGAGGGTATAGTCGTGCGTCATATTCCTGATTATTACTTTGGTCGTTCGTATTTGCTCTGCACGAGGTTTCGGAGCTATGAAGGCAAGGTCTGGCTTTAGTTTCTTGATTTCCTCGATGCACAGCCTGCGTTTATCAAGGTCTGTTACCGAGATGAGAATGTTCTTACTTTTCTCGTTACGGCTGACTCTGGCTTTATGCGTTATGAGGATGCGCGATAAGTCACTGATCAGTTTATCTGACATCACTTTCTTATTGTCCTTCACGTTGCTAAATTTGTAACGTGAATCGTTGATAAGTATCGGAGGGACATATCCGTTCTTGTTTGCTGTTGTATCTTTCATGCGCGTCGACGGTGGATTGTTCTTCCACGCAGCTGGTCTCTTTGCCTTCGGAACGATAGTATGATCCCCGTTCTCGGTCCGTGTACGCTTGCGTGATAGACTACGCGAGTTTGCAGAGTTTGAACGCACTGATGACACGGTTGACAGCGAGCTCACTTCGCTTTCTTTGTGGCGAAGCGGTTCGAACCGGTTTGAAGTTGTAATCACTGGCGAGCGTGCACTGACGCCGACAGTTGGTTCAGCCTGTTTCCACTGCTTATTCGGTGCACTTGTACTCAACGTGGTCGCGACGTCGATTTTCGGTTGTTCACGAACCTTGTTATTCCGCCGTAAGTTTAGTTCGTCACTGTGTACGTATACAGTATTCACTTTTTTACAATTGCATACGATTGTTTCACTCGCGAGAAATTCGTCCTGTGGGATGGCCCTCACTATTAATTGTTTGTTACAACTCTGGCAGTTGTGAAATATACTTTTGCACAAGGTATTCGCACAACTAAATATTTTATACGATACTTTCGTCACAAATTTATTGTCCAATAGTTTCTGTGTAGTGTCTACGTAAATTTTCACGGCACTTTGTTTGCTGCATTTTTTGCACTTAAGCAGCTTTATTTTTGATTGTCCGTTTTTAAACTCCACGAAGTTTTTTACTTTGTTTACAAAGTCGCAGTTATTGCAATTAACCGAAAAGGAACCATCCTCATTGTTGAAGAGGTTTTTACGGGTCTCGCACAACACTCCATTATTGTTTTTAATGTCTATTTTTTCATTAGAACGATTCGTAAAGTCCATCCCCATTGTTGGGGAATCGCTTGTTTGTTCACTCGTCTCACTCATCTTTACATTTTAGTGTCCAAAAATGTATTTTTTATTTCACTATTTTACAATTTTATCACTATTCACTGATGCGGGTAGTTGATAATAATACCGCGTCGCGCGCCTGTTATCGCTGTGGCGCAGCGCTCGCATAACACGTCCGTCTCGTACCGCGGCTCGCACGAGTCGAGGAATAACAGGATGTACGTGCTGCTGATTAACATTTGTTTTGACATCACGACTGTATTGCCCAGAGGCTTAGCAGAAATACTTCCCAAAGTGTAAGGAGTGATGAGCTTATTATGCTGAGGATTTCAGTGTTTAGAAAAGCTCCAAGTGGTAGCATAAATTACCATGGCCAACCTGGAAATCCCTAAATAGACTACGAAACCAAGTGGGCCGCTGTAGGTATAACCTAAACAGAAGGGGGTACTTCTATCAGCCACAATGCGACTGCGGAACCACACCGCAAACGATGCCCCATCTGTTGTCTTGCTCCCTGTGCACAAACACCTGCACTAGGGCTGTCAATGTAGCTGATTTCTGGTCGAAGTACAACATCTTAAAAAAAAATTAATATTGACACAATGAAGAAGAAGAGAGTTTAGCCTACTTACCTTAAGTCATAAACAATTCTTTGACTATACTTTGCTAAGTAAGCGTCGCAGACGAATATTAAGATTATTTGTAATACTTTAATCATATGGCTGTTACCCAGCAAATGCTGAGTTGGTAACTCTTTCAGCATGGGTACGCTCAGCGCAATTTTACTGTACATAACGAGCTGCCGTTTGCGGCTCCACTCGCGTCGTATTTGTACTTCTACCAATATCTTTATAATTTATAGCCTATGTGTTATTCTGATGTATAAGCTATATTTCTGTAAAGTTTCATCAAAATCTACTTTCCGTAAAAAGTTAACAAACATCCATACATCCATCCATCCTACCAAACTTACACGTTTATAATAGTAGTAGGATTCATTTATTTCAGATTCAGACATATGCACATAATATTACTTTCGTAAAAATTAAATTAAAACTGTCATCATCATCATCATCATCATCATATCAGCCAAAGACGTCCACTGCTGGACATAGGCCTCCCCCAAGCGTCGCCACATTGACCGGTCCCGTGCGTCTCGCAACCAGCGGATTCCCGCAACCTTCACCAGGTCATCGGTCCATCTGGTAGGAGGCCTTCCAACGCAACGTCTTCCGGTTCGCGGTCGCCACTCCAGAACCTTTCTGCCCCATCGGCCATCCGTTCTGCGAGCAATGTTCCCTGCCCACTGCCACTTAAGTTTGGCAATTCTTCGGGCTATGTCAGTAACCTTGGTTCGCTTGCGGATCTCTACATTTCTGATTCGATCACGCAAGGAAATTCCGAGCATAGCCCTCTCCATTGCCCTTTGAGTGACTGTAAGTTTTCTGATGAGGCCCATTGTAAGCGACCACGTCTCAGAGCCATATGTCATCACTGGCAACACACACTGGTCATAGACTTTCGTCTTGAGACACTGTGGTAAGTTGGACGAGAAGATACCGCGCAACTTCCCGAACGCTGCCCAGCCGAGTCGGATTCGACGGTTGACCTCTTTCTCGAAGTTGGCCCTACCCAACTGGATCGTTTGTCCCAGGTAGACATAGTCGCCCACAACTTCGAGTGTAGAGTCTCCTACCTTGATAGGAGTGGGTGTAACATGGGCATTCAACATCACCTTGGTTTTGTCCATGTTCATTCTAAGACCCACTCTTCCGGAAGCTGTACTGAGGTCATCGAGCATTGTACTGAGGTCCTCCATGGTCTCAGCCATAACCACTATATCATCAGCAAACCGAAGGTGAGTGATGTACTCGCCATTGACGTTGATGCCTAGACCTCTCCAGTCCAGAACCTTGAAGACATCCTCCAGTGCAGCGGTAAACAGCTTCGGAGATATGACGTCTCCCTGTCTCACACCTCGCTGCAAAGGGACTGGTTCCGAGGTCTGATCCGAATTCCGAAAACTGTCATCAGTTCTTAAATTTAAATTGCAACTCAATCAAAACAAAAACGACAGTAACAATATAACCGTATATACCGGTATATTATCGAATTAATTTTCACAATATTCTTCTCTTTACTCTGTTTTAGTTGCTCGTGTATTGTGTCTGTGTCGAATAAATGTTTTTTGCTATTCTGTATTATAATATTTTTTTAATCACTTGCTGGAAGCAAATACCAATACAAATAAGCACATTATTGTTTCATAAGAATAAGGTTGATATTATTAAGAAACTGACTTAGTAAACGACTATCTGTGAATCCTGCCTTCAGTGTTCACATTACCTCACGCGCGTACTCTCCGAAAGGAGAGGTTCCCCTATAGTAACACCCAACTTTCGGCAGTTATATTTAACTCGCATGTAATGGGGACGAACCTATTTCCATCAACCAGGCACAAGTCCAGACTCTAGGCGGCTACTGAAAAAAATCAGATGGAAAAATCCAACTAAATGTTTTCGCCGACCTGTTCTATTATACTCAAGCCAAGCAATCGAATCCAGTACCTTATACTCAGCAGACCACAAGACGCCTTCAATGTTCCTTCACATAATATTTGTTGCAGTGTTCGAATGAATTCTTTCAAAAACTGTTATCATATAATAGGGATGATGACAAAAAATATCTATTTAGTCCTGCAGTTAGATTACCTAAAAATATTGGACCCTTATTTTTCTTCTACCATGTAGACAAAAAAATACGACGCTACAGCGCGTTGATATATCGTGTGACGTCACACCGTGCTACACTTTATACTGACAAAGTGACGTCACAAGCTCCCATTTCTGAACTTTGATGCGCTTTATCTTTGTTAATTTTTATTTATTTGATAAAGCAAAGAATACGTGTCCAAAATTATTTGAAAATTTCACTGCCGGACTAAATAGAATTATCATTTTTCTACCCAGGAAACATCCCTATTGGGGCGTCCCTTGTGGCTCGTTTTATCGTACTTAATTCCGCCACGACTCTATTATGAAATTAATTTGGTTTCTCCCCGAGTTCTCTTACGGAACAATAGCCCCAGATGACTTTTGAATCTTGAGGACTTCTACTTTGTTTCAATTGTATTTGATGCTATATGGATATCCTTATGGATTTTAAGGACCGGTCTTTGAAAAGTGTCTACTAAACATTTTTTGGGCTTAGTGTCTCATCTAAAATTATGTGTGTGAGCAGAAATACGGTGCTCATTTAGCACTACTTTTTAGATAAACCAGTCTACCTAGCCTTTTCCATGTATTTTGGTGTTAGCTTCTAGGCCAGCCAAATGCAGCTGCCTATCTGACCTCCACAACCCAGTAACTGGGCTAATATACAGGCAAGAAAACAATACAGCTCCAACAAGATGACAGTGAGAAAACAATACAGATCACAGTGACAGGTAGTGATCCTTTACCAGTCTTTTAAATATCGGTAGTGATTGCGCGCGTTTTATTGTCACAGGCAATGCATTCCATAGACGAGCGGCCTGGACAGTAAAAGATTTGTCCAGGAAGATGGTGGAATGCATTGGCATTTTGAGTTTCATGTTATCCGATGACCTAAGAACTTTCGTGTGCGAGTCACATAAAAACTGAAATCGGTTTTTGAGGTTTTATTTAAGGTGATATTGCCAGGCCTTTGTATACTTTTCATGAAAGAGGAATAGGTAACGAAAGTTATTCTTATTTAGATATTACGGCTGATTTTTCCTACGACTATCTTTTTCCTATAATTTAACAAAACTGAACTTCAATTTTATTCCACAGATAAAAGATATCTTTGGTAAAATCACCCCTCGAGAACTATTATATTATTGTTGTATTATTGTAATGCATCGATCCAGACACGGCTCCGAATAATACCTGCCGATGCCGGAAAAAACGTGCAAGGACAGAAATATCGTTGATATTATTAATTAAGTGTCGCGATTGGGACTTATTACCTACATGTGTTCGAATAAAACCGCGTAGTGATATTGAATTTTCTGGTAGGATTCTACACAATGCGAGTGTTCGCCTCCTGAGACAATTAATCTATACTAATATTATAAAGAGGAAAGATTTTTTTGTTTGTTTGTTTGTACCGAATAGGCTCCAAAACTACTGGACCGATTTGAAAAATTCTTTCACCAATAGAAAGCTACATTATTCCTGAGTGACATAGGCTATTTTTTTATCCCGAAAACGAGTCCTGTGGGGTGGCCCACGGGAGCGAAGCCGCGGGGAACAGCTAGTAAGGAATAAACGTAGTGAGCTTGATCGTGTTCACACAGAGTTATACGCGTTACAAAATAAGTGTTGTGTTAGTTTATCTCGCAAAGACTACGATATTTGTGATCCGATAACCTATGTACAAGCTAGTTGCACTTATGATCTATGCAGTGCACAACATGAGCGAAAATTCTCGAAGTTGTTTAGTGTCACACAAGTCATGAGCTCTGTTTTTTAGGGACGTCATAACAGCTTGTAAGTGGCGTGGGTGGTGATGCGATGTTGCGTGCAGGTATCTATCGGTAGGAGAGGGCTATGCTCGGAGTTTCCTCCGATCGAAAGATATTTGCAGGAAAACCAGAGTTACCGACATTGCCCGGAGAATTGCCAAACTAATGCGGGCAAGCATAATGCAGGGCAGATAGTCGATGGGGTTGTAAAGTCCTGGAGTGGCAACTGCAAACCAGAAGACGTAGCGTGGACCAAAGAAAAAATCTGGTTAAGGCTGCGAGAATCCGATGGATGCGAGACGCACAAGACTGATCTCGCTGAAGCGTGGCTACACCGCTTGGGGGAGGCTTATGACCAGCAGTGGACATCTGAAATGATGATGATAAAGTAAAAATTGTGATATATTTGTACATTAAGAACTAAGTGCGGCAATAAAATCCCGTTAGATAGTAACATAAATAAGGCATCCCCTCCTCTACTAACATACGGCACTCAATCCACTTTTCGATTACAGTTTAAGCAAATTTTCCTGTGAAGCTTCCTCGAAATCCCGAAGAGTCGCTTAACAAGCTAAACTTTGAACACAACATTATTTTATTGAATGAGACAGTTGCAAACACTTGGGCGATGTCGTGTTTGTACGCCGGGGAGCGAGACCGTCTCGTCCCAACTTTTATGAAGACAACGTTCTTTAATGGTTTCGAGATTTAAGATAAATACGAGTATAAGAACAAATTGCCTCGTTTCAACTTTTTAGATTTAGGTCTTTGAAATGAACTAGTTTGGTAGCCAGTAAGTCCTTGTTTTTATAAGCCCCAACTGAAAAAGAGGGGTGTTATAAGTTTAATGTGTGTAGTGTACCTGTTTGTGTATTTGTGTATATGTCTGTGGCATCATAGCTCCTAAACCGATGAACCAAATTTGACCTTTATCGGGAGTGTTCTTAGCTGTGTTTGTTGAAAATTGGTTCAGCCAATCAAATTAAGTTATAGGCGTTTTATTGCTTGAATCGGGGTGTTTTCGCAAGATGTCGTGTCATAATTACATTTTCAATAGATTGTCCATCGAAGCGCGTCTACTACTAGATAAGTTATGTAGCATGAAATAAAAATGATTCGGGGGTTTTTTTTAAATTTGACGGCACTGTTGGCGTAATGGTTGAGCGATCGGCTGCTTCGCACGCAGCGCGGGTTCGATTCCTGCACGATTCACGGAACAAATATTTGTATGGACTACAGATAGTTGTTCGCGATCTGTCTTGTGTTTGTTTGTTTAAATCTTTGTGAACGCACCCACGATACAGGAAGAAATTTCTAGTGTGGGGCAAAGAAAAAAAAAAAACCTTGTATTGGGTAATTTTATCGCGTGTTTTGATGCTGTCTACTACTTCAGCAATTAGAGGCTCTAGACAAGTGGCATGCTATCAACAAAAGCGTCGCAATAGCGATTTGATAAAAGTCTAAAATGTGTGGGAAGGATTAAATTGTCAATCGCAATCAAAATGTCACATGATCAATTCCTTAAAATTTGACATTTTGAACATAGCGATCGCTGATATTTTTACCGGTAAACGAAACATAAAACTCGGTGCCGACTGTTAAGGAAATCGTTTCATAACTGTAGATTATTACGCAAACACAGACATTTTAAAGTGAGTTAGATATGAATGCTAGCTTCCACTTACACTAGGCGACACTAGGTTTCTAACTCCTATAATACAAGCTTGACTTAGTTTAGGAGTTAGAGAATTCCATTATTCTATGTGACAGCGTACAGCCTCTAATCTAAGATTAAAATTGTTATTAGATTGAGAAATTGTTGTATTCAGAAATTATTATTATAACTATTCGAATGCGTAAATAAAAGCGCGCAATTCAATTTTCATCTCTCGGCGCTGAACCGAGCTTTGAAAATCCAAGTGTTGTGATATTTATCTAGGCATCAATTTAGGTGGCGCCTAAGATTGGGTTACTTTCAACACCTGTTTTTGCTTTGTAATTTAACCATTTAGCATCAACAAATCATCTATCAACCGAATAAAGAGTTTATTCGGTTGATGATGAGGTTGAACCCATGCATAGTACCAGTCCAATGAAATGTAGTAATTAAGGGATAGTCGAAAGCAGGCATGTTATGGATATGAAATTTTGTATCAGGATACGGATACGGAAATAGATATAATATTAGATTTTATTATACCAGTTTCGTTCAGTTATTGGAAACATTTACATTGAATTCAGTTACGCTTAAAGATAGACTTTAATTTCGGTTATCGGATAGTTTCGGTTTCGGTTACGGAGCTCCTTAACATCCTTGGTCGAGTGGAGGTCAGTCGCTCAAACGTGCTCAGCGAATCGTGGCCCGTGGGCTCGGGGCGCTAGTCGTGGGAGGTGTAACCAGTGTACCGAGTAAACTGTTGCCTCAAAGTTTGCTAATTAAGTTCTTAGCTCTACTGTGACGGTATTGGTCTCGGTCTCGGTTCTCTGCATTAAGTCGAGTATTTTCTGGAGATTAGAGGTTGATTGCATATCTACGAAGATGTTACTGATGATTCGTTGATTGTTGTTTATTTATGTCAATGTATTCGTTTCAGTATCAGTTGATGAATAGGTTGTGTGGTGGTTTAATTATTTGCCCAAATTGTTAATTAGTTGACAGATGTATATTACATGTATGTATCTATTCCTCACGCACAATGGAAATAATATTGCTCTAAGGGCTTATGGTAGCCCCCCTGGATGTTATTTGCTGGAATGGAACAGGATGATAGCATATTGTTTTCAGTAAACAACAATTTATATTTCTGCCCATGATTAGGGCAAAATTGACTCACTAATTAATGACACGCAATCTGAAATTGTGAGGACTATGTTCAGCAGTGGACGTCTTTCAGCTGAAAAGACGATGATGATGACGACTCTGAAATTCATTTATGTTAGTTTTCTTTCTCAATTTGTCATTTCTTTGTACCTAATTCATTCCACCAAAAGCTTATTAACGAAACATGAGCAGGGTGGCCAAGGAGGTCGGGCGGAACCCATTTGTATATCTCGCGGCCGCCATATTTCATTCCTGTAAAAAATCAAAACAGCCTCGTTTGCGTTAACGGCGGACCTCGACCGTATAAAGCACATTCGTGAGAAAATGTATTTACCTTAAGATCCTTCCTCTTCCTTCGTTGCTTCCCTCCAGGGAGGAGCGTGGTTGGACGATAATTTATTTGGACCGATTCATTCATTAGTTAATTTTGTGTGCAAAATATTATGGAGGTTGTTTATTTTTTACAGCGAAGTAATGGAGCTTTTACAATATGTTTGTGGAGTTTCTTTACGGTGATTTTCTTATCAGTCAGCATAGTGCTCGTAAAACTTCTGAGCCGTCCTAAAGTTGGCTTTCCGATGCGCAAGGCACGAAACGGTGCTGTTTTTGTATGAGATTTACTACTGCGCAGCTATTATAGCCAACTTCAGGGCGGCCTAGGAGTTTGGCGTGAACAGATATACTACAGTTAGGATCGAGATGAATCGATCTTAGATCCTGACCGTCTTAAATAATTAGACACCAAATTAGCGACACAAATATTTCACAGAAATAATAATTCAGCGGGTATAATGGCGGTCTTATCGTTAGAAGTGATATCTTCCCGAAAACCTTTATAGTTTGGACAGACTAGAGCTGCATTTAAATTGCATGCCAGCTGCAAACATTTTAGTTTGGATGCAGGTTCTATGCAGTTGACATACATTACACATCTGAACAATTGCATCGAAACTGCTATTCACAGTTGCAGTCCACTCAAATGCAGCTAGTCTGTTTAGAGCCTTAGATGGACGGACAGAATTAGAATAAAATTAGGTAAACAAACGTGTGGTGTACGATGTTATAAACAAACACACATACAAACTTTATCTACTTACCTTAAAGGTTCTAAACCTGCAATCGCCACCAAGCTAATATATTCGCTCAATGTTGACCGAAGGTATTTTTTTATTTCAACAAACAAACATCAAAGTTGGACGCATATCAGTGCTTTGACGGGTGGGAGTCGGGCGGATTCGGGAGGATTCCGCAGGAGTCGGGCTCCGAATATTAAACGCTGCAAGACAGGTATAGTTCTCGCCAAACTTCTTGGCCGCCCTGAAGTTGGCTACAATGGCTGCGCAGTAGTAAATCTCATACAAAAACAGCACCGTGTCGTGTCTCGCGCATCCGGTAAACCAACTTCAGGGCGGCCAAGAAGTTTGGCGAGGACTATAGCCTGGGTAATATGTAGGTATCTTGAGGAAGTTAGCAGACTGCTCAAGGTCGCCGTCTATCCTTATTATACTTGACCATGCAAGTGTTATATTACCAACCAGACGATCTGCATAAATCGCTGCAGTAAAGAGTCAAGAATTATAATTAATACATTTTATCTACTCTCATATCTTAATATTCGAATTATAAACTTCAAAACGAGTTTATATAGTTTATACCACAGAACAGAGAAAGGCGTTTTTTCTGTTCTGTGGTTTATACATACTTTATAAACACAATACTGAAATTTAAAAAAAACTTTTTTTTTCTATTACGATACAGAAGACAAATCCAGGAAGTTAATCACTAAGGAGTTTCCATCAATAATTTTTTTGTAATGCCATTTTATAGTATCTATCATAAAAAGATTTGATTTTACTTGTCTGTGACAATCAAGTAGTTTATTTCAAGTAAACTTTAGCCCGCTTTAGGCTTAGCACGCACTGCGATTTTTATTCGCGCGAAATTGTCTCTTTCTACCTGTTCATAGAGCTCAAAATATTCGCCCGAATTAAATTCGCGCCGCGGTGTGGTGGAATTCTGTGGCAAAACACGGATTTCTTGCGGTATTATTTCCGCACGACTTTTTTACCGCAATGCGAGCAGCTTTATACAATTGCCATTTATGCCATTTAATGGCCTTATTAACCCCCGACGGAAAAAGAGGGGTGTTATAGGTTTGTCGTGTGTTCCTGTTTATTTGTGTATCTCTCTGTGGCATCATAGCTCCTAAACGGATGAACCGATGTTTTTGTTTGAAAAGTGACTTTATCGAGAGTGTTCTTAGCTATGGTGTGTTCAATAAATTGTCGATCGAAGCGCATCTTCTACTAGATAAATTATGTAGCATCACGAAGTAAGTAAGTGGCGGCGTACTTTCTATTTTGTTTGTGGTAGCATGCAATAAAAATGTGGCGGGGATATTTTGAATTTTTCTTGTTAAAAACAAATGCCTTGAATTTTGTCTTTGTTCAAATGTCCTTAGATAGCCATTCGAAGTTTGTTTAATTATCTAGATTTCTAAACTGAACCCAAAATGTCAAATAAGAACGTGCAAAACAAAACTTGTAAAGGCAGCAGTCATTTGTTAAAATCTAGAAGAATGGAAGTTGTTCAGAAGTTCTGATAAATTCTCTCGTACAAAGCGAAAGTTGTCTTTAGCAGGTGACAAAGATGTTCGCGAATTGCGAGCACAGTCGCACACAGAAGTGAAAGGAAAAAGTTAGGAGTTTTAAAAGGTCAGCTAAATATTTGATCTTATTACCTTTTATGTGGCCGTGGATAAGGCACAGGATGACAGGATAAATCACTTAATATTGTACAGGCTATTTGATCTTTATAAATTATATTTTTTTGTAAGTTGGTGAAAAATTTTACTTAAGAACGGCTCGACCGATTAGGCCGTTTATTTTTTGTATTCGTAATTGTCAGGACAGGGACTGAAACAAGTTTTGGGAAATCCACTCGTGCAATGCCGGGGGTTCTAGTTGCTATTCTTACTAATATTATAAATGCGAAAGTTTGGATGGATGGATGTATGTTTGTTACTCAATCACGCCAGAACGGCTGAAGGCACCTGGGTGACATTTGGCACAGAGATAGATTATAGTCTGGAATAGCACATAGGCTACTTTTTATCCCGGACATAATGTTCTCTTGGGATGATAAAACACTTTTCACGTGGGCGAAGCCGCTGGCAGAAGCTAGTATGTTGTAAAGATGTTTGAGCTGATTTAATATAATTACGAGAGTTGGAATCTGTGTTAAACTCAAAGCCTATCTGTATATGCTAGACATCCCACCCATACGCACTGTACGTTGTGGGAATACTTTCATTGTGCGTACAGCTAAAGAGTGCAGTTCTCTGCCGGAGTACAACCTTGGGGTCTTTAAGTCGAGATTGAATAGGTTACTTCTAGGTAAGCTTGCTTCACCTGTGACCACATCATCGCTTATCAACAGAGAGATCGTGGTCGAACGCGAGACTGCCAATAATAATAAAGATAAGAGCCTTGCTTTGCTACGCGCTCTGCTACGCATCTTGCTACGCCGTAGCCCAACGTGCTACGATTTTAATGGCCTACATGGAACGTTTCAATATTACTGGCTTAAAATTTCATTTTAAACTCATTTAAATTATTATCTCGTTGTATAAGATGATTAATCTATACAAATTGATTTGTAATTCTTATATTTAGTCTATAAATCGTTAATTTCGACTGCTTTAAAAATTAGTCTGCGGAGCTGTCATGCCCATGCCATGAATGCCTGTCATCCCCATTTAAACCCCGTCTATTCATATAGAAGGCCCCCGGCTGGTTTACAGAGTTTACAATTATTAACCTGTATCAGTTTAATACCTACGAATTGATGGCAACTGAAGTAACTGATCCTCTCTGGACCTTCCAATTATCTCGAACCTAGGGATTAGAAAGCTTTAAGTTTAGTACCTACATTACCTATATAATATGTGCCTAGTGCTCGCGTACCTGTATGTAGTTGATAACCCTTTGGTTATGAACCCGACGGTAATTGTTTTGTTGAGATTTAGATAAAGGGCCAGTTTCTCAAACCATACTTTTGATAGCTTTTCAGGCTAAACTAAAGTTTGACAAATATTAAACTTCAAATTATGAATTCAGAAATCGTGGGCAAACCTCAGCTATAACCAAGCATTTTTTTCAGATCTGAGCAGCCATAGAATTTTTCGAAGTTTGAATGTTTCAACTACTGAACGGATTTGGTTGGGAGCATGGGTACTGGGTAGTCCATTACCTTGATTAAGGTCTAGGATGTGATAAATTTAAAACTAATACGTTTTTATAAATAAAATTAAATCTCATATGTTTGTATAAATAAAATTAAAACACATACGTTTTTTATAAATACACCGTGGTATTTTAATTGTCTTACAAAAGCAGCCATGGAAGACATAGGCAATTTCCAAATTTTTTTTTGGATGTTCCATACGTTGTCGTCAGCTGATCAAAATATGTATGGGAGAAACAATATTTTTTTTGAGAATTGACATTGACTTCCATTGAGTAACTTGTTCATATATATGAGAAGAAGTGGACTGCTTTACTAAGACGATTACAATGCCACGGTGTATTAACTCGTCTCAAACTTCGGCAACAACAAACATTGATTTAAAAGACTTAGCAGATTGACTGTATGCTCGTTCCGTCGTAGACCTCTTCTATCCCTTTCTATCTGAGATAGAGGACAAAAGTGGGCTCATTTTTAAATATGTGTTTGTTACTCTTATTTCCAAAGGTTGAGATGACTCAATAATTCTAAAGCAGCAATGTTTATCTTAGCCTTATAAATAAAACCGTAGGCTTTTTTCGGCGCGCAACAAACGGACATAAAACACCTATTATTATAACTTAGCTTCAAGAACCGAACGAGCGCCTGAAGTTCTTCAGCTATTCAACAGATATTACGCAGACTTGATGCAACTTCAAACGGAGTACACTCTAGATCCACGAGGCCGTTGCCTATGTTAAAATCATTAAAATTATTTCTGTAATAGCTCCTAAAATTCTGTAGGAATGATAAGCTCCTCTCGCTATGTAACTTCACTCATAATTGCATTGTGTGCCAAACGTGGCACGTTCCCGCTGCTCGCAAAGGGAGTTCTCCATCGGCCTCGGCACGTAAATCAACTAACCTTTGTCGATGGACGGGAGCCGGCAGATTACGTTGTATCCAGGGTGGCTCAGGGTGTGGTGCCATTTAACTCTCACAGCGGTAAGTCATGACTATCGAACTTTTTATTTATATACTTGTTCTTTTTAACGCTGCGTTAGAAGGACATACACGGATCTTAGTGATGTCATTCAGGGCGGCCAGGTGCGCGGTACTCATAACCGGCGTGTGTGACTAGATATATTTATGAACGTAAATGAAGCAAAAGTAATTGAAGAGAAAATGTTCCCACTGCTGGGACACAGGCCTCCTCTATATGAGAGGGAATGTGCCGTAATCCACCATGCTGGCCCAGTGCGGGTTGGTGGATGTCACGTGTACACGAATTTTTGGTTCTAGGACCTGCCGGTTTCCTCACGATGTTTTCCTTCATCATTTTGAATATGTAAGGAAGGATCGTAGAAGGTGACGTTACTAAGCCTTTTACATCTATTGCAATCTTATGAAATTAACTTGATTTGTGATATTACGGCTACTCAAGTCTATACGCGGTTTGACCTTATATTGAAGGTCTTTAATAAGTTGACCAATATTAGGCAGTTGTATTCAAGTCTCCATTTTTCATAAATTTATGATATAATAATATGAAATATGGTCGTCGCATAATTGTCGCATTCCCGCATGGCGTCTGTCTGTGCTCTCACAGACAATACTGCGACTGTACTTGAACTGCACCACCCTAAGGTCGACTAGTAGAAAATGCCTAAGGCATTAAGTCCGCCTTTGTACTTGTGCATAAAGTTTAATAAATAAATAAATACTTAAACTGTCTCCGCGATCAGTCGAACCAATCCCCTTGAGTCCTAACGGCAGGTGGGTCGCACTTCACGCGAACAATACCGTGTGCTATGCCTACTTAGTGCGAGCATTTCCGCCGTCCTTAAGGTACTTCCGAGCAAAGCGGCTCAGGCGTCATTAATGCAGTTCTACACTGGAATTGAATGGGGTACCATTCGAGCGCAACAAAACTGTCGCGGCGGCAGTGCCTACAGTAACAACAGTTTTAATCGAACGTGTAAAGCGACGCGTATGATAAGACGCGTAGGATCTACTTGCCGCGAGATTTCAGTGTCCATGCGTCAATGACGCTGGAGCCGCTTTGTTCGGAAGTCTACTTTTATGCAAACAGACCTGAGAACTGTTTTATCAATCGGTTTATTACAGCGATTTATAACACTATTACACTTCGATGAATCGACATTTTTGGGTCGTCATTTACCATGAATGGATTTTTTTTTTTGGTTCGTATACTTGTACGAGTATATTTTTAACCCCCGACGAAAAAAGAGGGGTGTTATAAGTTTGACGTGTGTTGCTGTGTATATGTGTATATGTTTGTCTGTCTGTGGCATCATAGCGTCCAAACGGGTGAACCGATTTTGATTATATAGGTAAGACATATATTATCATGTATTTTTAAAAGATTATATTCTTTAATTATCTTCTACTTCATAATCTTTAAGCAAGAACTACGAACTGATCTTACTGTTTGTTATAAAGTCAGAACTAATTAGTTTAATTGGTTGGTTGGTTTTTTTTTAAACTTTGCCCCACACTGGGAATTTTGTTCTTGTATCGCGGGTGCGTTTACAAACATATAAACTCACATACACAGCACCCAAAGCCGGAACAACTATCTGTAGGTCTATCATACACACACACACACACACACGTGTCTGTATGTCACATGTCTTTTGTTTTTAACTATTGTTTTAATATTTGTATGCCAGTAGATGGTGAAACAACATTTTAGATCGCAATTTATTAATTAGATCTTAATTTACTTAATGTACCGTGTTTCAAAGCACAAAAAATGATATTCTTATTCTTGCAGAAAACTTTTCAAGAAGTCAATTTAAGAGAAATAAAATCATAGAGCTGTAACAGCTGTAACAGCTCTATGATTATTTATTCAAAGCCAACTCTTTTTTAGACTCTAAAATACACTTACAAAACGTTTTACCGTAATCAGAACAAAAGTAATAAATGAAGTTTTGCGGAACATTTTGTTCACCGAGGTCCATACTAACTGCCTCATCTAGGTCGGTAGTTCAATAAATAACACGAATGGCCAATACGGCTAATGTGCCATCTTGAATATTGATGAAATCGTAACATATGACGACTCTCACGGGACTCTGCAACCCTTTGTTCCGGGAATAGCCCATCACTAGCGAGAGCTTTTCAAAATGCAACAGGGCTTAACGGAAAAGGGTCTCGAAAAAAAGACACCGTTTTCGAAGATATTTTTTAGATCGTTACTACCATATATGTTTTTTTTGATGTCGGAAATGAGGCAGAAATCGTTTTCTTTCAAACTTTTTAAATATATTATTATTTTTGTTCATATTGTATGTTTTTAAATATTTTACGATAATCACACTATCACACTAATATTATAAAGGTTAAAATTTGTCAGTGTGTGTGTTTGTATGTTTGTTACTTCTTTACGTTCAAACAGCTGCACGGATCTGGATATAATTTGGCACAGAGATAGATTATAGTCAGGAATAGCACATAGGATACATGTTTCTTTACAACTTTTATCCAGGGAATATGATCCGTTGGGATAATTTTCGACTTTCACGTGGGCGTAGCCGCTGGCAGAAGCTCGTAATATTAAAAATGAGAAAGTAAGGATGGATGGATGTATGTTTGTTACTCAATCACGCCAGAACGGCTACAAAAATCTGGATGGAATTTGGCACAGAGATAGATTATAGGCTACTTTTCATCCCAGTATAAATCTCCCTTGGTATAAGAAAACACTTTTGACGCGGGCGAAGCCGCTGGCAGAAGCTAGTATTATATATAATATAGTCAATAAAATTAATGATGTTGTTCATTTGGTGTGAGCCCTGCATGTCACTGGTACATATACAATACGAGTTATTGAGTGCTAGTGGATATGTGTGCCTATTACAGAACAGGCAAACTTACTTTCCAGCACTCTTATTTCATTATTATATATTATTAAAGCTTTACTTTCCTTCTACTTCAGACAACTCCGTGCTGTGATTTTTTTCTAATTATATTTCACAAAATTGATGTATAAAATAAAGATTAAACAGAATATGTCACAAACTTAAAATAACCGGTACCGGTACTATTTACGAAATCTTAAAAATGGTTTTATTAACTGTTTAACAGATGAGGAAAGTGTCGGGAAGCATAAAAAATAAATAAAAATATGTATTGAAACAATTAAATCTCTAAGTTTTTCAATTTGATGTTATGTATTCTATCGCTGTTTGTTTTAAAAATTGAAATAGTAATACTTTTGTAAACTTCTCCGTCCAACATTCTTATGACAAGCAATTCTCTCGCTACAATCAGCGGGTCTTTGTTCAAAATGCAATAGTAATTTAAACTTTGTGAAGGCTTTTGTAAAACAATTGAGAAATTAATTTTGTTTTATGAAAGTTTTATTTAATAGAGATGAGGACCAAAACATAAAACTTTCTTGTAAGTTTGTTGTTGGGTTATTTGTTAACATGAATCATTGTGCAGTGATGAACTTAATCTTAAAGAGTTAATTTATTCCAATTACAACAACTTTTGTAGTGTCTACAATTCATTTTACAATATAGGTAGGTTAAGTAGCTCTTTAAGTAATTTCAGCAAATACCTTATCTGATTTAAAACAATAATTAGGTGTCAACCTACATGCTGATGTATAAAAATATGAAGTTTTTCGAATCGAACAGTCAAAGGTCATTTATCTGGGTGCTTTGCCATGAGATGTGCGAATTAGCCAGGCGTTGCGCGAGGAAACAATCTACCAATGGGATCACCTCATTTTCCTAGCCTGGCTTAGCGCAGCTCTTTTGGTAAGGGTACGTTTCCACTGAAGCGGAGCTGGGCGGAGCGGAGCGGAAACGACCAATCACAGATGAGACGAGGTGCTGCGATGAGGATTTCAACTATTGTGATTGGTCGTTTCCGCACGCTCCGCCCAGCTCCGCTTCAGTGGAAACACACCCTAAGGATGCGTTTCCACTGAAGAACGCATATACTAGTGCAGCTAGGTATTTGTACATACAAAAAGTGACAGAAGTGTGCGAGCATGTGCACCCTGCGAGCAAGAGGCTCGCAGGCAAGGAATATGTGTGGAGGACACGAGCAAGTAATGGGGGGCTACAAATCCTCACCGTTTCACAGCTTAGCTACGCATCCTCACACATCTATAGTGAATAATATAATAATAATAAATCATTTATTTCTTACCACCAATCAAGTACAAAACAAAATAAATATTATGCTATATTGTAATTTACAACTTTGGTTGTGGATCGCTGGTGCCTGTGGTAGGTAAATAAAACCTGTGTTACAGGTCCTCGCAGCACGTCGCAACTACAATTTCAGATAAAAGTAGCACAGACGAGCATACAATGACCAGATTAGGGATCAGAATACTGTTGGTAAGTAACTTAAGGTTACAATATTTATAAATATAAATTAGGAAAAACAGAAGGGTGGGTGTGTATATGTATGTGCGGGTGTATGTGGGTGATTGTGCTTATGTTTGCATTTACTTAGCCTTAAATTTCTATATTAACGATGTAATAGTTTAAAAGAAAGGAGAGATTATTGGAGTACCTCTAAAAGGCCTTCTGTATCTGAGTAGGATTGCGAAAGTAGCCAGTTTTGTATAAACGACGATTTAGGTTATGTATGGATAACAATTTATGGAGTTTGTTATATAAGTATGGCCCAAGGAAGACAAAGAATCTGCGGCTGAAGTTTGATTTAGAGCAGTAGATGTCGCTACAAGGTGGTTACAAGTTGTGGAATCCGGGTCGAAGAGTGTTAGAGAATGCTGCATCATTGCCGTAACTAGAATAAATAGTTGCCTGACAGTGGGTACCTGGCAGTACTCATAATTATAGTTGTTTTGTAGGAAAGAGATGGGGCTTAATACAGCACAACTTAATATTAATAGAATAGAAAACATTCGACACAGACACTGCACAACAATCACAAAGTAACAGAAACAATCATCACACACTTTCATAGCTCACACATCCTTGCACCACATAATGCCTTATAGATTTCTTGTGTAAAATCTATCCTATCTAGTACAGCGCCAAGTGTCAAATAACATAAGACGCAGACAATTTAAAACGCAATTACATCCGGGTATAAATTCCCTTCGACATTAGACAGACCTCAAAGCAGGATAAGATTTCCCGGAACCGGTATGACGGCTATAAAGGGAACAACGCTTGAGGATAACGACTGTTCCGATTCTGGACTTCGTTTCAAATAAAGCTCGCGGTGGTTTCACGCGATCGTGCGCTTTCGGGTGAGCTCGGGAAGTTTCGGCTGTTCAGGGCCGATTTCTGAATAGACAAATATTACTTTAAACTATAATAGTCAATTATAAGATAAAGTATATTTTATGTAGTTATAGTTAACTTTAAACTTCTATTTCTTCGTTTCGATGATTCCTTGCCCTTAATTTAAATTTTCTTTAACCAATATTCAGCCACGTCAATAACCCTCAAATATTTACCTAATTGAACACAAACTTAATTGAAGAATAAATACAGCGATTGACAGCTTTTGTCTTAGAAAATATATAAAACCGCAATTATTTATTCTTTAGATAAAAGTTATCTGACTGATGAAAAATCAACCATCAAAACCACAAGAACGATCACATTTGATTCAACTTTAAGATTAAGTTTTAATTATTTAAACATTATTTGACGCTTGAGTGCCAATCATTCTTAATAAAAACTGAAACTTAGACATTAGGTACATATTGAAAATCTGACGATTGGCTTCGAGCTAAATTTTGAATTATAAAAAACGTTAAGTATCTTCTTGTAAAAACGGTTCATTATTTATCTTCTTAAGAAAAGGCACAAAACGACGAACTGTAGTCTAGGGTCAAAAGTGCAGTTGCACTCTACCTTAGCTAAGGTTTGAAAAATTTATTTAAATAAAAAAAGACAGGTTTAATCTACAGCATGAAACTTTATCGTGGATCTTTAACCTTTGTCTACACAGACATACACTTTGGTAGATTGTGACTGCACCTTTGACCCCTTACTGTACATATTATCTGCACATGAACCTACACTCGTATACTTGCAGCAAACTTGTTAAAAGACGGTCCAAAAGAAATGCTCCCCTTTCAATTCTCAGTGCAGAGAATTTTCAGGTTAATAAGGTGAGGGCGTTTCTAAGAAATGAGGTGTACTTACCTTTGACTAATAAGTAGAAAATATATTCATAACTCGAGAAATTCGTGCGAGTTTCCGACCTCATAGGAACCGCATTGCTTAAAATATTACTCTGGAGCGAGAACCTGGCGCTTTTCATTTAAATTAAATGAATGTAGATTGTAAAAGTTGTTGGTAATATTGTGAGTAATAATATCAGCCGTCTGGAGTCTAATTTGCCGGCTTTTAAAGGCTCGTGTTTTATAATATACTAGCTGTTGCCCGCGACTTCGTCCGCGTGGTTAAGAAGATATAAAGTTTAATGATGTTTAACGCAAACTATTTTTCGCCAATCACACTAAGCATCATTTTTTAAAGCACGAATTAGGAAAAAAATATAGAGTTTCACAAAATTATTTCTTAGCTTATGACTCCTACTCATAAACTCTAGACTTGTTCAATTTCAGGAGAGTAGTACAAAAAGACATCCGGACTCTCATACAAACATGCGAGAGCCCTTATACCGCCTTAATCCAGCCCTGTCGCAAAATCCTTTCTTAGCGGACGTTTACTAACTATGAACTACCTCCATGCCAAATTTCAAGATAGTAGTTCAAAAAAATGAAGCACTTTCATATAAACTTGCGAGAGCCCTTAAACCTCCTTTATCCGGCCCTGTCGCAAAATCCGTTCTTATCTGACGTCTACTAACTATAAACTACTTTCATGACAAATTTGAAGTTTGTAGCACAAAAAATTAAGGACTTTCATACAAACTTGCGCGAGCCCTTAGACCCCTAAATCCGGCCCTGTCGTAAAATCCGTTCTTAGCGGACGTCTACTAACTATAAACTACCTCCCTAACAAATTTCATCTTTATACGTCAACCTTTCGCTTTTATATAGATATAAATAAGATTCTTCAAAAAAAACTTTGACACCCCCTAAATCGAATTTTCGGGGTAGATTCGAAAAACTTATAATGACAACCTTTATTGTTTACTTAGGTTGATATTTGTGTCAAGTTTCAAGTTTATTAACCTAAGAAGTAAGATTCTTCAAAAAAAAAACGACTTTTGGGGGTATTTGTGAAAAACTAATAATTGCAACCTTTTGTTGCTTAATTAGTTGGGTATTTATGCCAAGTTTCAAGTTTATTAACCTAATAATAAGATTTTCAAAAAAACTTTAACACCCCCTAAATCGTCTTTTGGGCGTAGTTTCGAAAAACTAATAATAACAACCTTTATTATTTATTTATTTTAGTATTTGTGTAATGTTTCAAGTTTAGTTACCCATGAAATAAGATTCTGCCATACAAATTTCAACACCCCCTAAATCGACTTGAGGGGGTAGTTTCAAAAAACTAATAATGTCAATCTTTATCATGTACTTAGATTACTATTTGCGCCAAGTTTCAAAAATATTAGCCGAAGGAATTAGATTTTTCATACAAACTTTGCCCCCCTTTTTAACCCCCTTAGGGGTAGAATTTCGGAAAATCCTTTCTTATCGGATGCCTACATCATACCAAGAATACACCTTTCAAGTTTCAGGTCTCTACGTTCAGCGGTTTGGGCTGTGCGTTGATCCGTCAGTTAGTCATTCAGGACAAAGCATTTTATATATATAGATTATAGGCCTTGATGCTTTAGACACATCTGGGGGACCTATCTATATATATATATGGGGGACCAGGGACCTAGTCACCCCTCAAGTTAAAGGGGAAAATCTACAAGTCTGTAAATAGGCCTGTTGTCCTGTATGGGTCAGAATGTTCGGCAGTGAAAAAGATGGATGAAAAGAGATTTCATGCAGCAGAGATGAGAATGTTGAGATGGACGTGCAGACGACATCGTAAATATAGGACGTGTGACGTGAATGGATAAATTGAGAAATGAGTATATTAGAGGAAGTTTGAAAGTGACGCCAGTGACAGAAAATTTGAAAGAAAACCGTTTGACCTGATATGGTTATGTGATGAGGAGGGATGAAAAGCATGTTATTAAAGGAGTTATGAATATAAATGTGGATGGATGGAGAACGAGGGGACGGCCGAAGAAAAGATGGATGGTCTGTGTGAGGAGTGATATAAAAAAACCGGCCAAGTGCGAGTCGGACTCGCACACGAAGGGTTCCGTACCATTATTTATTTATTTATTTATTTAAAACTTCATGCACAAAGGTACAATGGCGGACTTAATGCCTTAGGCATTCTCTACCAGTCAACCAAGGGTGGTGAAGAGATAAACATGGCAGGTGCATTATTTTAAACTGTGACAAGCAAAAAAGTAAAACAAAGAATTACTAATAATAAGTTGCTTAAAATACACATACATATATATTTTAAATAATACATACCTAAATAAATACATATATATAATAATAAAGTAATGAATAGAAGTTATCGAGATGTCCCTTCTCCCCGTTGAAAATAAAACCGCAATTTACGTTTGAAAGCATATTGACTGGTGGCCGTCCTGATTTCGAGAGGAAGCGCATTCCAGAGAAGAATAGACTGAATATGAAAGGAAGAGTGAACAAAATCAGTAGTATGAGAAGGACACAGTAGGAGAAGATTATTGGAGGAACGCAGATTCTTGGCGTGTGAAGAACTTAAATATTGAAAATGAGACATAAGGTAAGACGGTGGGGTGGGAGAGTTGAGTAGGGAAAAGAGCGTAGTTAGAGCGCGCAAACTTCTTCTCTGGCGAATGGGCAACCATTTGAGCTCAGACCTGTAGCTCGAAACATGGTCATATTTCCTCAAATTAAATATGAACCGAATACATTGGTTGAGGAGCCTATCAAGCTTATTCAACAGAACCGCATTCAAGTCGTAATAACACACGTCACCATAGTCGATTATAGGGAAAATTAAAGTCTGCACAAGCATAGTCTTTGTCTTTGCGGGCAAAAAGTTCCTCAGACGATACAGGTATCGCAAAGTGCCGTTGACTCTTTGGCTGACACTAGCAACCTGGCTATGCCAGCCAAGTGTCGAATCAAGATGCAAACCGAGATCTTTTACGCTAGGGCTAATGGGAATGACGGTACCATCGAAAATAAGAGGAGGAAGAGAGCTAACCGCCACTCTACCCATCATACGTGAGCTTCCTATTACAATAGCCTGACATTTAGAGGGGTTTACAGACACTCCAAATCTATCAGACCAGATTTTAATGGCATCCAAGTCTCGGTTTACATCTTCTATAGCGTCCGATAAACCTTCTACCCGCGCAGCCGCATACAGCTGGAGATCATCGGCATAAAGATGATACGAACACCGAAGACAGATAGTTATAAAATTAATGAAGATAGAGAATAATAATGGAGAAAGAATACCGCCTTGTGGGACACCAGCACCTAGATCACGCCAACTCGACGAGCTCTCGTCAACGCGAACCGACTGCTGACGAAGATAAGAAGAGAACCATTCCAGCGCCTCGGAAGAAACCATAAGATGTGAGAGGATGGATAAAAGGATATCGTGACTGACAGCGTTGAAGGCATTTGAGAAATCTATGAGTACCAAAACGGTAACCTTGGTATCCTCCATTGCCTCTCTGATGTCACCAGTCACTTTGAGGAGAGCGGATGCAGTGCTGTGCCCAGGCCTGAACCCAGACTGGAAAGAGCTGACAAGGTTGTTACGGTGAACGAACCCCGAAAACTGCTTGTGAACGCAGGCCTCGAGCACTTTTGACAGGAAAGGGAGAATGGATATTGGTCGAAAATGATTAGGTAGAGAGGGATTTGAAATTTTAGGAAGTGGACGGACATAGGCCATACGCCATAGGGATGGAAACTGACCGGAATCTAGAGAAAAGTTTATTATATGGGTAATCGCAGGAAGAAGAAAATCAAGGATCAAGGTGACCATATAACGACTGATGTCGTCATGGCCCACAGCCTTAGATTTAATAGAGAGGATCATCTTTTTGATTTCATCCTCGGTAGCCGGAGAAAATCGGAATGGTTCTATGATAGGACTGGGTAGCCTGGAAATTGAATCGACCGTCTGCGACAACATTTGGGATTCCAAATGGCAAGTGGTTGTGAAATGACAGTTGATTTCATCCAGGCCAATAGTCTTGGGAAAATCCACATGACGAGGCCTACCAATCCCGAGAGTTCCGAGGAACTTCCAGATATCGGCAGGAGAAGAAGAAGCAATGTTTTCTAGAATATGGCGGCGTTTGGCGTTGCGTATCACCTGATTACACCGATTCCTTGCAGTTTTGAACTGGTGCCTATTTTCCTCACTGCGATCTTTTTTAAATTTCCGAAAGGCCCGATCCCTGCGCCTCATCATCATACGGACCCCTGACGTCATCCAAGGAGCGGGTGGACGCCTTAGTTTAACCCTCTTGACAGGAGCGTGTTTATCGTAGAGAGCAAGGACCGTCCGGTTGAAGATTTGCAGTTTATCATCTACAGCTACTGCCGCAGCTAGGTGTCCCCAATCGACTTCCGATGCATCCTGACGCAGCTTCTCGACATCCATTCGCGCAAAACAACGCATTTGCAGTACTTTAGGGGGAAGTTTAGGTGGTTTAAGGACATATGAGAGGAAAATGAGGTCATGATGGGAAAAGCCAGGTGCAGGACACTGACCATGAGAGGAAACAAGGGAGGGAGTGGACGTTAGGATTAAGTCGAGCCACGTATCGTCTCCTGAGATATTGAAATGCGTGGGTTGCAAAGGAAGAACATGGAGACTAACGGACTCGATGATGTGGAGGAGTTTACGGGAACGAGGAGTTGGATGGGTAAGGTCTGTGTTGAAATCGCCCATGATGACGTAGTGTGCATACTCTGACCCTACAGCTTCTAGCGCCAGTTCTAGGTCGAGAAAGTAGTCAACGGCGGGCGGACAGTACACCACGCCAAGTAGGGTCTTGATACCCTTTATGTAGATCTCCAGAAAAAGGTACTCAGTAGAAGCACTATAAAGTGAAGGAGACGAGGCAATGATTTTGTAAGGAAAATCGCTACGAAGATAAATAGCCACACCTCCTCCTCCCTTACCAATCCTATCGTTACGGATAAGAATGTAACCGGGAAGAGGGTAGGACGCAGAAAGAAGATGGGGCTTAAGCCAACTCTCAGAAATCAGAACGGCGTGGACATTGGCGTCAGAAAAGGTGTCGAAGAGATCACTATAATGACTTGCCACACTCTGAGCATTTATATGACATACATTAAATAAATTACGGTTGTGTATATTGAAGCTCTGACGCACAAAGTCACCAAGGGTGTCAGTCACGGAGCCAAAACTTGCAGTAGTGGAAGAGTCAAGAGATTCAACGGCAGAGTGAAAAGAGTCATCAGCAGATAACATAAAATAAGAATAAAAATAATATACTAAAAATAAATAATTATAAAACTAAAATAAACCTAATTATTAAAATTTTACGGTGCAACACCTCTATCTTTGCACCACCCACCAGCAGAACCAGTACAAAACAAATGAATTAAAACAAGAATGAAGTTACTTACAAACACAAAAACGATAACATTAGAAGCAAATTAAAGAAAAAACTAAACAATATCAAAATACATGAGCAAAAACGGAAAGCAAACTACACACAACAAAAACGTGGAACAGAGAGATATTATGAGACGTCAATTCAACACTTAACATTTACAATGGCAGGGTACTCAGAAACTAAAAGCAGGGTATTACGTACAAAATAATTTCATGCATTTTGACACAATGGCAAACAAAAATATTACTTACAGGTGACAGTGAATAGGTATTATTTACATAAATATAGAACAAAGGTAAGACGAAACACAAAAGTTATATTACTAGCACAAACAAGGGATTAAAAACGACCACAATATAATAATTTAAAAGCAAATACATGTAAATCGATTGGGTAAACGTGTACTACAAACAATGCGAAATAATTACCCATGATCCCAAGCACAGAATAAAGTGTCAGCATCACCATCACATAAAAACAAAGTTCAGTTATATCGATACTCAGCTTCTACGCATTCCACTGTTGCTTCCCGTTGCCCCAGATGATTCCACAGCAGCGGTCTTCCTAGGGTACTTGGTCAGCAAAGGATTGAGTTCATCCAAAGAACTAATCTTCAACCGTGCGCCATCCGGGGCTCTGATGACAATTACCCCGTCCTGTGTCCAGCATGCCGACATCCCAAAGTGTAAACGCGCCTTACTAAACACGGTCTGCCTGGTCCTGGTCAACAACTCTTTGACGGTAACCGAGGTGCCCTTCAAGCCAGACTTCGCCTTCCAGACTGAAGATTTATGGTCAATATTTGAAAATCTTACCAGTATCGGCCGGCTACGTGTGGGTCCCTTGCTTGCTGCCCCCAGCCTATGGCAAACCTTAATCGATGATCCAGTGATGTTGGGCAGGGCCAGCTTGTTTTTTATTGTGTCCAACACAAGAGCCCTGCAATCCTCATTGACTGCTTCAGCAAATCCAGTGAAGATCAGCGCCTTGCGACGTGTGCGTGTCTCCAATCCGTCGACTACTCTGGAGCACTCGGTGATCTGCTTCCGGAGAAGACCCAGCATACTGAACATCAGCTCACGGAAGGTCCGGAACTCCTCTCGGACTTTAGCGACGGTGTCCTTTGCCGGTCCTGCACAAAAAACTGTCTAAAAATTTGCGTCCTATCTTTTTCTTCACCTACCGCCGAAAAAAAGAGAGAGGATTATCGCAAAACACTGCATGAAAATCACGTTTGTTGTATGGGAGCCCCCCTTAATTTATTTTATTTTAATTTATTAATTATTATTTTTTGAAGTAAATATACAACTAAACATTCTGTGAATATTTCAAGTCCGGTAGTCGATCCGATAGTCAAATCCGGTAGACGACCGGTTGCCGTTATTAATATCGAGCAAAAAACGGCAAAAATATAACGTTTGTTGTATGGGAGCCCCCCTTTAATATTTACTTTATACTGTTTTTAGTATTTGTTGTTATAGCGGCAACAGAAGTACATCATCTGTGAAAATTTCAACTGTCTAGGTATCACGGTTCATGAGATACAACCTGGAGACAGACGGACAGACGGATCGCGAAGTCTTAGTAATAGGGTTCCGTTTTTTCCCTTTGGGTACGGAACCCTAAAAAAGGAAGTCAGTGAGTGCGTGACGGAGGACAGGACGGGTTGAAAGAGGAAAACGTGTTGCACCGACCCCAAGTAACAAGGGACAAGGGCATATGATGTTCGTGCACTGCGGTTCTCAGAGGCTCTAGCTAGACAAAATGTCATTCGATGTCGCCAAGTGACATTAGAATTTCGAGCGATAACGACTGTCAAAACGTCAAGTGATTGACCTCGCGACTTTTCAGTAGCACGAGTCGATCCTACATTTTAGATTTTTTGAAAATGAAATGCTGATAGAACGTTCCTTGTGTAGACTCTTTGATTGTGAAATGCTAAAAGAGGATTGCCCATTTTGTAAGGGAAATTTTTCCCTTAAAAAAATGTTGTGCCTTGATGATTTTTGTTGTATATTGTAGAAAAAACAATTTATTAAAAAAACTATTTTTATTTATTCACCAATGTTCAAGAGATATAACTATGTTACACAACTGTGTTTTGCAATATGGTGCATATAAACGTCAAAGTGATGTAACCAGCTGATCTGTTGTTGTCCATGCATATTAAGTAAAAGACACGGATGGAAAAAACTAAATGAAATCTGATTTCTAGGATAACATTTAAATCGTAGCCACGATACCTCATAATGGGCCTGTATGTGGGCAATCTCCTTTATTTTGTGCACAAGAAACTTCTGCTTACTCTTTTAGAATCAGTCGTGATGACATATTATTAAGGTTCTGCTTGATGTGCTAGAATTATTTTGCCTCGTGTCGGCACAAGCTTAACGATTATAGCGTAGTCGTGTTTAAAATATTACCAATCTGAAAAATTGGCTGACTGCCCAGAACGATGGCGTTGTAACTCGTTAGTAATACGCTGGGGCCAGTTAGTTCAGTTGCAGTCAGTTATATAGATATACTAGTGTATGCTTGCTTTACTGTGTTTTTATTTCGTTACTGACTTTGCCCTTCGGGCTTCGTTCGGCTCGCTTCGGGCTATTCTATTATAAAATGTGGCAACATTTATTACTCTCAGCGATGGTGCAGTATTAAATATAAGTGTTAAATATGTTGTAATCGTATATGTACTAACACAAATTATCTTTTACAAACATTAAAACACAAACAAGTTCAAACAAACAAGTTCGTTGCTATTGTGTCGGTGTCGAATATTGTTTTCTACTTAACAGGTTTTACCTGTTCATTCATCATTCTTTACCTGACACTAGACTAGCCAAGGGGTATGGTGTTATTCAATTACTGGGTTGAAGAGGTCAGATAGGGTAGCTTCTAAACAGATTCGATTAGACTGGAAGTAGATACCTAATGATTCCTGGGTTGTGATTTTTTAGGCAGATACAGCGTAAAAAGTAGTCATAAAAATTACAGTAGAGAATGTTCAAAACTTCTTACCAAGGTATATAAAAACATTTTATAGCCTGGCTTTAGAGTTGCCAACTGTTGTTAGAGCCTAAATAATTACGCGGTGCGCAGGTGGGCAAACCACATGTAATGCTGTTTTAGTGCTCTGCTGTGAGTACTCTGTGGCAAAGACCATTATTTAAGCCAAGCTTCTATAGTCAACACAAGAATTACTCATATCTGTTCTCGAAATTATTTTATGTTTTAAAAATCACTTGCACGCGAGTTTTCAAACTTTTCATCGCGAACCTGCGTAATAAAACAGTTTGGCGTCCAAAAGCAACGAACACTTGTGCAGGTAGTGTTACTAATAAAAAAATATATTTATAGGCGTTTTTTTTAATCATTTTTTTTGGGGAGGGAAATCATCCAATGACTTCTGCCGCTCTGGGTGAGGGCGTGCCAGACTTTTACTGACTAAAACCCACCCGTGTTCCTTCAGTTGCTTGAGCCAGGGCCGCGGTAACCAACTATATATAGGCGTTCTGGAGTGGCAACCACGAACCAGTAAATGCAGCATTGGAAGGCCTCTCTGTAGGTCCGATTACCTAGTTAAGCCTGTGGGAATCTGGTGAATGCGAGACGCATAGGACTGATCTATGTGGCGACAGCAGTCCGAAATGATGATGATATAAGCGCTATGAATTAAAAACCCTTCCTATTTTAAAGTCGGTTTAAAAGGAACATTGAACCTCACTCAAAAATCTGCAATCAGGAAAAATCTAATATTTTGGGCCCAGGAACCAGCATTTTTTGGGCAGTGACAATGTCATTTACAGTGATGCGGACCAATTTTTCATGTCCAAAAAATTTCCGCCTCACCTTATATACTTGTTTATCCATACTTATTAATTATTAGCTTGTTTATTACTTTCTAAATTAAACGAAAAAATCTTATAGGTATTTCACAATAAAATTAGTCATTTAATTAAATTGCAAATGGTTTCCATACATCAAATGCTTAGAAGAAAAACAACGCCATTTATAATGCTTTTGTTTTTAAGGTTGTCTTATAGAAATAAATTATATCTACCAACCTGAGTATTCGTAAATTGCTTAGAAACGGGTCAAACCCTCGGAACCTTCAGTTAAAGAAAATACATCTTGTGGTATCAAATGGTGAGCTTCAGTAAATTTATAAGGAAGACGCTAGCGGCCAGGCGAGCGGCCCGGCGGACTAAGCCACGGGATTACCTTCAGCAGACTTCAGACGCAGATGAAATGTAATTCAGAAGTTGTAGTCAGATAAGAAACAAAATCTTTATTAGTAGATGGCCGTGGCTAAGACATCGCTTCTCGTGTTTGCGTTTGTGGACTCAAATCCAGTGAAAATTCAAGTGCAAATCGGTCGAATAGCGTCCATCTGAATGTACTTGCAATTTTGCTCAGTAAAAATTGCTTTTCGGTGTGATTTAAATCGAATCGCGTCTAGCCATCTGGGAGGTCACTTACTGTGACCAATAACCTTTTTCTTTTACTGCATTATCCACTTCATAAGTTACGATGTTAGATGATGTATCACGCGTTTAATAGAAATACTCTCGACTATCAGATCTGAAAGCCGTACAAATCGAATCGATCTCGCGACCCGTAGCGCAGAAGTTAATTGCCCTGCCACTGCGCCAGTCGTGCGATAGTTACTTGTACTCGTATTACGTTTATTTTATGTGTGACCGCATTATTAAGCGAGCTGGACCCGGGCAGTTTAAACTGGCAGTATTGATTGTTAGTTTTATTGATGTCTCTTCCCTCGTGTCATGACAGTTTTATGTAGTTGAACTATTTCGAATTTTTGAAGAAATAAGAAGAATGAGTGTAGTCACTGATATCAATTTCCTTCTTCCCAAACTAAACTTAAATGTAAGTAGGTACGTAGCCGTTGCTCACAGAACAGATGGTCGATGGCCCAGAAAGACACATCGTAACAAGGCCTCCCACTAGGTGGATAGATGACCTGGTTAAGGTTGCGGCAAACAGCTGGATGCGAGACGCACAGGATCATCATTATTTTACGACTGTGTTGTACATGGATTTCAGATAACTTTGTATCTACGGCATTTTGAAATGGTTTTTTTATGTTGTTGAGATTAATGGTCAGTTTCTGAATTAGTAATTTGTCAAACTCTACTTTAGCCTGAAAAACCGCAAAATTTTGGTGTTAAAGAAGGTTTGACACGTTCTGACAATCAGATTCCCAATTCTGAAACCGGCCACAAGTTAGGTTGGTAGGGATGCATCCCATATCGTATTCAAATGACATGATTTCCTGTTTCATTTTCTTTTATTAGTACGTCTATCTGTACGCGAAAGTTAATCACAAACACAAACTCATTATGCATTTTACATATTTAATAATATGAAATTGCCGTTTTATGAAACGGGCCACTTCGAACTATGATAATTTCGGTTTTGCTTAGAATTATAAGTTCAAATAAACTTCATATTTATGACATATTATTCCTATAAAAAAATATTCATTAATATGTTTCATTGAGGTTTGTTTTTTCTGGACTCACAGTTTAAGGTTGCCCTAGTAAGTAATTCTTCCAGTACAGTGGAGTAATCGCCATACTGCGTTTGTAACGCAGTATGGCGATTACTCCACTGTTTGACGGTGTACGCTCAAAATAAAATTCTCTAGCGCTGTATGGAAACGAAAAAGTAAAAAAAATGTGTAATTGAAAGTTATGAGCGTCGAAAGTTCCATATTTCAACAATAATTGCAACGCATCTTTGGGCGGAAAAAAATACCATAAAAAGATGGAAAATTGCAAAACAGTCACCATACAAGGATAGATTAGCAGTTAAAAAATGCAAATAATTTTATTTTAAACAAATACATTCAGTAGTTTTTTCATGATACTCATACTCCCAAAGGCCTGTTTATAAAATTTCGCGCGCTTCTTTTCGTTCTAAATCATCACCTATTTATTATTGTTATACTATAACCCTCTTACAAATAAACGCGGAATAAAGTTATACCAAGTAAACCTATGAAAATGTATGGTTATTCCTTTGTTATACCTGGTATAACTTTATTCCGCGTTTATTTGTAAGAGGGTAAGTGTGTATTCGTACGCGCACTAGCTTCTTATTGCTCATCACAGCGTCTATCCCCTTCATACGTGTTGTCTGATGAGATAGCATGCATTTTAATCCCGGCCACAAAATAGTTCGTGCCGCCGACTAGCGCAACCTTAAAGTTACTTGTTTCATAACAGTGCAATGTCATAGGTAAAAGACATAATATAACATTAGTAAGGCGTGGCATTTAAAACTTAATGAGAGAATACCATCATTGTATTGATCCTCGCGCCACCCTCCACAAGTAGAGGTATCTGCTCCACCTACCTAAGTGTACAGCTTACTCGAAATTATTGAACCCTTCGTGGATTTTTGCGGTAAACCCTTATCTAACCTTCACATTCTGGGCCAGTGAACATCTCTATTGACGATAGAGTGGTTACCAACATCCTTTTGCTCATTGCTTCACATTTTTAACAGACTACAAAAAAATAAAGGAGGATTTTCTCAATTTGTCAAAATTATGGCGCATTTCAGTTAAAAATATGGTTTTTGTAGAGTGTTGTCTGAGTATATTTTTTTTTTTTATTTGAATATTAATTTTAAAGTTATTTAAAAAAAATGAATATTGACAAATAACCTTATTTCTAAAATTACTAAGACTAAAATACGGACGGTATTTTCTTACTCATACATAGATTTAATACAGGAAAACCTATAATAGGTAAGTTGGTTCTAAATTAACAACTTGATCAAAAACATATGAAACCTTTGCGCGCGAGTGCGACTCGCACTTAGCTGTTTTTTTTCTAGCGTAAACATTGACAACATGCTATTGACCTGATCTGAGATTTGTTACTTTTTGACGAAAATTTCTGTTTTTCTTCGGTTGTCTGGCTCAAATTGCCCTGAGCGATAAGACCAGTCATTATTGTACTATGTACAATTTATTGTACATGTCTGTTGTTAAGTATGGCCTTGTTTTTATTTTCGGTTTACTACGAAGTACATATACCTATATTGAATTTTGTATTGTTCTGGGGTAGTTGTAAATTGAGGAAAAGTATTTAAGCTGGCCGCACACTTTCTTTAATACGGAAACCTGAATATGCACATTTCCTACCAATAATTGTTCTATGCAGCACACACGTTCCGAATGACCTGAAAAAACTTGACCTTAAAAAAACCCTAACGTCGTATTAGAAATTCCGATTTGGAAAACGAACATTTCCGGCCAGCTATAAACTAGATTCAGTCACAAGACGCTGCCTTAAGTAAATACCTAACTGACAAGCCGGTATTTAAAAACAATTTATTTATTCAACCTATAGTAATCAACACAATTCGATCCAATCAATGTTGAGACCTTTTTCAAATTGGAAAACCACCCAGTGTTATTAATGTGCATTAAAAAGCTCTAAATCAATTTGTGAAACAAACCGTAAGAATTCTTTTATGAAAAGTATGGGATATTTTTCTTTTGTTTTTTTTTTATACTCTCGGGGTCCGAGTGCTCATCGAGTGTTTCGAGATATACAGAGTGAGTTTTTTAAGTGGGCGTGGATGGCCAAATCCGAAACTATGAGAAAATAGCGGCAAAAAAAGGAGTCACCAGGCCGATTTTAATGAAAACTAAAACTGTATCATCGTACTTTTTTTTAAATTAAAATTAATATTGATAGCCAGGAATCGAACCCGTTGATTTTGAAAAAAAAATACATGCTGTATTATTACACCATTCGATTTAAATAAAGGAGTTTAAGAAGTGATTTCAAAAGTCTATAACACTTATATATTTAAATGGACCTAATTCGAAACAAAACTGTTACCTAAAAAGTTCTAAATAAAAAAGTTAATTCAAAAAATCTAAAAACCCGACACTTAAAAAGCGAACTAAAAAGACAACAAGACGAAAATCACGCTGTACATTCGGAGAATACATCTGGTTTTGGTCCATACTAACCGAATGCCTATCTGACCTCCACGACCCAGTAACTGGGTAACACACCGCCCCTTGGGCAGACTGGTGTCAGATGTTCTGGTTAAGACACATCTGACAGATTAGGTATTATATTCAAACTATAAAAATATTTCAGCAAAAGTTAATTAATATTTATGTAACGATTTCAAAACAATAAACAAGCTAATATTTCTGAATTTAAATAGAAGCGCTGAGTTTTAACTGTGAAATATGTCAGTAACAATCATTACGTGAAATTATGTACAACATAAATTCTAATTTACATTCTGACAAGATAAATATAGAGTCGAAAATAAATAATCTAAATGTAGAGAATGGAATTTAAATACCTGGAATTTAAATAATTGTACCTGTGCGTAGCTTCGGGCTGCAAACAAAGATACATTCGCTAATAAAATATTTTGCAAAGAGAGAAAATACAGAGAAAATTAAATTAACTACTTTTCTTTATTAAAATGCATGTTTTTTGGGAAAAAGCTAGTCCGGGGGAGACGTAAAACGACTCACTATAAAAACTTAGACAAGTAATATGTTATTCCATTTGATGATAGGGCTTAAAAGCTCACTTCAAGCTCTCTTCATCTAAGTTATCACGGCGAGTTTAGAACAGAACGACACTATTGGTCAACTAGAGTGAATGGTCAGTTGGATGGAGTAGCTTCTAAAATCGATTCGCACTAGAATGGCATTTTATTCTAGTTCTTTCAGACCATTCAAAGATTGAGTGGTAGGTATTGTTGTCAGCGATAAGACTTATAACCGACGAATCAATATCTTTTTGTAAAAATGTTTGGTGTACAATCAAGGAAACTCTATTCCTTCACAAATTCGAGAGATACTCGTATCAAAAAACTTAAGGACCCTTTCTGTGCCCTACTTCCAATTGTAACATACGTTGACACCGTACAAGTTAAACATTTACTTCGATTCTTGTATATTGTATTGCTTATTCGTGTCTTTTACAACGTGTTTTTAAGGGTTCAGTATTAATATACAAAATATAGAACCCAGAGAGCTCAGGCATGTATAATTAGTTAATTATGTGAAATGTAATACTAATCGGTATAAATCCAATATCTATCATAATAACGTATATTATTTAGTGGGAGCCCCCACAAAGGTACCATATTCTATGGGGTGAGAATATTAATGAGATTTTTTTAATGATAAATAAACAATAATATAATTCTATATGCCCGACCTGCAATCACCCTTGCAACCACTAGACATAACACAACGTATATGAGAATATCCGCCATATTGTATTTATGACGGCAGGAAATTCGAAATAAATCTTTTAGACCATCAATAAAATACCCTGAGGATGTATAAAACGATGCGCACGGACCTTTTTACGGGCAATCTGGCGCGTCGTCTGTTTTGTATGTAGAATGGTTTTCATAGAACATAGAAGTATTACTTTACTTTATATCAGCATCTTCCTGCCCTTATCCCATATCACTCGGGGTCTGCGCAACACATTTTCTTCCTCCACACCGTCCTATCTCCCGTTACGCTATCACTGACTCCCTTTTCTTTCACATCACTCCTCACACAGTCCATCCATCTAATCTTTGGCTTTCCTCTCCCTCTCCATACATCCACATTTATATTTATAACACTTTTAGTAACATGCGATGACAAACGGTTTCATTTCAACGTTTCTGTTACTGGCGCCACTTTAAAATGAGTATATTAGATACTAATTAACCGACTTACCAAAAAAGGAGGAGGTTCTATGTTCGACATTTGGTTTTTTTTTTTTGTTTTTTTTATGTATGTTCACCGATATCTCCGTCAATTGTGGACCGATTTTGAAAATTCTTTTTTTGTTTGATAGGGTATATTCCGAAATTGGTCCCATTTTAATATGGTGAAGATCTGATGAAGAACTTCGGAGATATACAACAGAACTCTTCAATAAATAACGGCAAATCTCTCTGCAATCGCATGTCTGTTTATTGTTTATACCATTTCATAACATAACAACACGCCAGTACGCTCGAAAGGGGTATGCAGATCTCTCATTTCACCGGTTATATTCAAGTTTCATGTTATTCGGGTAATCTATTCTGTCATTATAGGTACTTGCTTAGCTACTTCCCTATTAGGTACAACTAAAAAGTGAAAATAAAAACATTTTTACAAAAAAATACTACTTATTTGGAAGTCGGTAGTATTTTTTTGTAAAAATGTTTTTTTTTTATGCTTTACATTTTATACATTCATTTATACTTTCTTACATATTAATATATTTATTTCTAATTAAAAAACCATTTTTTAACAAGCTTTTTAGATTACAGTGCATTGTCATCCATACCAATTGTATGCAACATTCAGCTCAATTTATTTTGATATCCCAGACGATGGGGTTGGCAGAAAAAATAAAATTGGGCCTCCACAATATGGCGCCCAAAATCCGCCATTTTTCTATTTACCAATTTTAATGTAGGTAAGTTTAGGACGAATCGATTAACGTAAGAATCATCAAAATCGGCGATAACGTTTGGTCTCTAGAACGCCACATAGGAACAAATATACATACACTCCTTCGGCAGTCGGCTAATGAGTATGCAAGGATCGAAGCAGGTGGCGTTCTGTAGTTCCTGCCTTCCACATGAGAAAAAGGCGTGACTAATGTATTATTTCATCTTCTTGCCAGCACAAAATACTTCACCGAAGACCTCGTTTCAACGAAAAAAAATGTCTCATTAAATCCCTTGAATATTTTCATGTTCTCGTAAATTGAAATACTCCAGACAGTATTGGATGCCTATAACTTAAGACCGGTGGATTAATTGAAGTCGATATGTTCATCGCATTTTCAGTATTTTCTACTATGTAGAGGTCGACTTCTAGTAAGACAGACTTCGGTTCAGTCTCACCTCATTTGTCGTTCGATTCTCATTATGGTTTCAAGTCTCTACTTATCGTTATGTTATTGATGTTGGGTTGAAATTGAGGACAAATCGAGCGATTAATAATAATTGCCATTATTTTCCTGTTCTTATTTTATTAACCAAACATTGTTAATTAGTCACACAAAAATGTTTCCTTAACCCATGTTAAGGAAATATTTTTGTATAAATCATATTTTTACTATTAAAAATAAATCTACAATATATAGTAAAAATCTACAATGTGTCCGGACTAGTAATATAACTTGGAGGGGTTTAATCATCACACGTTTTTATTGAATTTCCTAAAATTATAATGCAAGGGTTCTTTTTAGGCAAAAACATAATTAAAACTAATTGGCTTAGAGCTGTGATTCTTTTCTTTTCAGTGTGTAGACCAACTCGAAGACTAACAAAAATATATTATTTATTATTTACTTGTTTTTCTTCGCACTGGAACGCCTTGCAACAATTACACCAATGGAGCACAAACTTACAAATACTGACTAAGTCCAGGTTTCCTCACGATGTTTCCTTCACCGTTGTCAGCGATGTCCAAGATAAACTTAGAAAGAATCTTTAAAATACATGTGGTAAGCTCTTGAGCGGCCCGGCCTCCCTAAAAATTTTGCAGAATTTTGGGAAACTATAAAGAATTGAGTAATTACGCTTCAAAAATTGTCTTTTATGCATCAACTAGCACTTCACCCGCGACTTCATTCGCGTAATCTATATTTTATCCTACAGGTAACTTTTTAGTTTCGCCCTCTTAAAGGTGCAATAGCCAAAAATCCCTTCTTAATGCTCCCCAACATTATAAAAAGAAACCCTGTACAGAAAAATTCTTAAAAAATTAACACCCCCGAAATCGTCTTTTAGGAATAGTTTTAAAAAACTTACTATAAAAACCTTTATTATTTACTTAGGTTAGTATTTATGCCAAGTTTCAAATATATAAGACCAACAAATTTCCACCTTGCCGCCTCCTTAGGGGTAGAATTTCCAAAAACCAATAAATACTTACATGATTTAATTTTTCAACCAAAAGCGTAAATCTTCAATTTGCGTGTCACACTTAAAAGTGTAGAAGTTTCACACAAACTTTCAACCCCCTTTTTACCTGCGGGTGGTATTTATAAAAACCAATAAATTCATTAAATTAATTCTTTATATCAACCAAGAGTATAAATCTAAAAGTTCAGGTGTCCAACTTACAAACTGTAGAAATTTTATACAAAGTTTCGACGCCCTTTTTACTCCCTTATGGGTAGAATTGCTGAAATAAAAAAAACTCATTTTTTTTTATTAACCAAGAGAGTAAACCAACAATTTCAGATGTTCTACCTTCTAAACCGAAGAAATTTCACATAAAGTTTCAACCCCTGTTTTACCCTCTTACGGGTGGAATTGCCAAAATTCAATAAATACATGAATTATTTTTATCAATCAAGAGCATAAATGTAAAATTTCACGTGCCCAATTTTATTTACAAACTGTTGAAATTTCATCCATACTTTCAACCCTCCATTTACCCCCGTAGGGGAAGAATTTCCAAAAATCATTTCATAGTGCGCACTTACGCCACTTGTGGAACCTCCCATTTCATCTTTATACGTCAAGCGGTTTTCGATATTTCGTTATAGTGCTACATTATCGCAGAATTAATGTGACAAATTGTCAAGCACGCGTTATCTGCTGTGATTGGTTGAATGAATTTTCAACAGCCAACCACAGCAGATAACCGGTGATTATTCGTCCATTATGTTAACAGCCCGATAATCGAGTGTTGAGAAATCGTGGGTTAGACTCCCATTTGGTCCGTTGTGCGTGCAGGCCTCCTCTCTGAGAATGGGCAGTAACCCATCACGCGGGCCCAGTGAGGGATGGTGGATGTCGAATATCTTAGAATTTTTCGTTCTTAGTCATGCTGGTTTCCTCACGATGTTTTCTTTTACCGTTTTGGGTACAATGGTGATGAAATAATTAACAGTTCGAACCCAAGACCTATAACATATAAGTCGCGGCCGTTACCACTGGGTCACCATGTGCAGTGGTGGCCCAGTGGTAACGGTAAACATGTATAAAATATTGTCTGAAATTTGGTATTTAATTTGTGAATACCAGGTTCAACGTACTATAAGATACTTTTTTACCACAGAAAAGCTTCACAGAGGTACCCAGTAGAAAATACAAAAAAATATTCGAGCAATAACTTGATGAAACTACTTATCTATGAAAATGTTATTGTAAAAAAAAAAAAAAAACTATCTTCGTTTGAATTAATTTTGTTGTATTATAAAGTCATCAATAAATGCTTGTTGAACACATAGGGTTGCAAAAGCGATTACATACCCTTAATCCGGCCCTGTTGTAAAATCTGTTCATTACTGACATGTCTTAACTATATTATATCTCTTTACCAATTTTCAAGTACAAAATGCCAAGGATTTCATAAAAACTTGCAAGAACCCTTAGCCCAAAAAAAAACCGAACTTTTATACAAACTTGCGAGAGTGCTTAGACCTCTTTAATCCGGCCCTGACACAAAATCCGTTAAAGACAAAGACAAAGATATTTTATTTCAACGAGGGCACCAAGTGGCACTTTTGAACGTTACATAAAAAATGATTCTACCGTGCATAATAGAGAATTTCTACTAACTATTAAATGCCAAATTTTAACCACAAAAAATTAAGGAGTTCATACTAACTTGCGAGAGCCCTTAGACCTCCTTAATCCAAAAATTGCAAAATCCATTCTTAGCTGACGTCAATAAACCTTTTCTTTTTTTCTTTACTAATAACGTTGCCCTACACTAGGAATTACTTCCTGTATCGTGGGTGCGTTTACAAACATATAAACTCACATATAGAACACCCAGAGCCGGAACAACTATCTGTAGGTCATACAAATATTTGTTCCGTGCGGGAATCGAAGCCGCGACAGGCAGCGCAGCAGTCAATTGCTCAACCACTGCGCCAACCGTGCGCCTTTAAACGTGCGTGCGACTTTAAACTACGTCCCTGCCAAATTTTAAGTTATTAGCTCAAAAAATGAAGGACTTTCATACAAACTTGCGAGAGCCCTTAGACCCCCTAAATCCAGCCCTATCGCAAAATCCGTTCTTAGCGGACGCCTACTAACTATAAACTACCTCTCTGCCAAATTTCATCTTTATACGTCAAGTGGTTTTCGATATTTCGTGATAGGTGACTGAGTGACCTTTCGCTTTTATATATATAGATACAAAAATATCTTAACTTTTGAATGTTAGTTAAATATTTCTCTATGGGGCCATAAAAATAACATTAAATTTACGCCTCTGTGAGACCTAGGTTCAAAGATATGGTTGTTAGACTATGTAAATATTGAGTGTATTTTGTTATTATAAAATTCAGTGTATTTTACGGCCTTAAAGTTATATTACTACAAGTCCGGACAGATTGTATATATAAATAGTATGGATACGGCCTGCCGAACCTTTGCTTATATACGCGTGTACCATACAAGAAACACGGCGTTTTTTATGTCTCGCCCCCACAACCGCTCTCAAAGATAGCAAACCGCGTGGTGTATTGGCTTCGGTCTCGATCTCGAATAACCGATGTGTGATTAAATTGTTGCTTCAGAAATTGGTGCGGTCTGCACTGTCCTTACTATGAGCTAGTATTCTTTGCTATGAGTATAAAAGTCATCATTCATCATCAATTCACGACATGGTTGGCGCATCGGTTGAGCGATCGGCTGCCGCACCGCATGTCGCTGGTTTGATTCCCGCATGGATCAAATATTTGTATGACCTATAGATAGTTGTTCGGGATCTGGGTGTTTGTTTAAGTGAGATTAAATGTTTGTAATGCACGTAACAATCCCACGATACAGTAGAAATTCCTAGTGTTGGGCAACATTTTTAAAAAGAAAAAATAAATCATTACACTACCACACACATCATCAGGTGAGATAGTGGTCAAGCGCAAGCCTATAAATAATAAAAAAAAAAAAAAAAAAAAAAATTTACTTGTTGTAGAATGTGTGATCAATCACCTCGAGTTCTTTAGGCTCGGGAATACTTCTTACGTAGGTGTAAGGTCATACAAATAAGAGGTATTATTCTCTTTGTAGTCATTGTTAGAGGCTATAAAATGAATGAACTTTACCTCATAAATCTAATGTTACGTACATATTATATTTTCTACTCCTTTTTTTCATTTTATAGGTCGATAAGCATTTTTTTGATAACGGGTGGAAACCTTCAAAAGGCGCCTGGAATTTTAGAGAAAAGACCAGGGTGTGTGTGGGATTTTCACCTCACTAGAACCATCCCGTGATCACCATCAGTACGTAGAAGTCCCGTGACCTCTCAAAAGACCACCCCGAACCTCGTCTGTGCAACGCCTGTTAATGCACATCCCTGGGGAGACTAAACAAATCGCCTCCCCTGAGCTCCGCCTCGCTGTGCACGGCAGGACCACAGGTCTAGAAAAGTTCCGTTTAGATTTCTGCTTGATTTGGATGGAATGGAAATTATGTTCTTCTTACTGCTCCGCTGTTATTTTCTGATTGATTTCGTTGCGGGATCTAAGACGGTTGAATCGTTTCACTTGGACTCGTCGAGTTTTCATTTTATTCCGGTACTACTTATTAACATTAGGGACCTTCATGATGGTGTGACACGATTTAAATTGCGTCGATAGGCGATATCACCCCGTAATACACGTATTTTCTAAGAAAATGTCGAGTGATTTGCTCTTGTGAATTGTGTCGAGACATCTGGGCGGTCGCTTAGTGTAAAAATCAAGTCTGTATGTTTAGATATTTGTTAATTAATCACGCCTCAACGTGGCGTGATTATGATGAGGCGTGATTATGTAATTTGGAACACGGGTTTACCATGGTTGAACTAAGACATAGGATACCTACATTCTTTCTCGGTAGTACATTCCCGTACGCCTCGGCAAGCATGTTAAGCTGTTGGTTCTGGCTGTCAATTGTAAATCTTTGGCAGTAGTTCCGGATAGTCAGAAGCCAGAAAATATGACAACAGTCTTACTTGCCAAGGGTAAGGGTATACCCAATTACTGGGTTGTGGAGGTTATATAGGCAAACGCTTCATGATAATTACTGGTATTCAGCTGTATATGGCAATTTTTTTTTCAAGCCTTTGCTGTCCCACTGCTGGGCCTTCACAAGTCCCTCCAGACATTCTTTGCATGCACCATTTCAGGCCTCATGGTCACCATTATAGTTGGAAAAAGGCTAGGGAGATTGATAAGTATGATCCCGTAGGATAGTTTTCGACTAAAACGCTGGCAAACCCACTTGCCAAATGCTTTCTTAATAAAATATGGTAGTCTTCTGTTCTTCTATGCAGACTAGCCAGCTGCTATTTATCATGAAGACAAACCAAGTCCATGATTGTGAATAATTCATACAACGTTTTAATATTTATGTGTTTCGTTTCAGAATATTATTTGCATATTTACCGCATCTTTTTACATAATGTTTTGTAATTTACATTGTAGTACTAAGCAGGTAGCAAACAGGTGGGTTCGGGGGTTTATCTAGAGGAAAAGGCGAATAAGACTTTGTGTATATATATATGTAAATGTAGACAGAAACGTGTTCCCTTTATGTTTAATACAGCCATGGACAATATAATACTGATACAGCGACCTCCAGTCCAACGGTCAATTATGGTGATTATGGCAATACAAATTTAATAACAGGACGGTTTGGTTAATGTTAAATTAATAACATCTGGAGTAAGTGCACTTATTAATTTAACATTAACTAAACCATCCTGTTATTAAATTTGTATCTCCATAATGGTATGGAGGTAATGATAAAGGGCATGGAGTTATGCGAAACGGGGTGTAAGGTACCACAACCTCCATTGAAAAGGGAGGATCCTCCGACTAGACGGGCGTTGTGTCTGATGGGCAACTATCCGATGGTGGATGTCGGACTACTGTATATTTTTAACCAACTTCAAAAAAGGAGGAGGTTTCTCAATTCGACTGTATTTTTTTTAATCTGTGTTCGCGGATAACTTCTTCGTTTATGAACCGATATTTATGATTCTTTTTTTTGTTGGAAAGGAAATATCCCAAAGGTACCATGATAAGGAAACCAGGATCTGATGAAGGGATTCTAGAGAAATCGAGGGAACTCCTCAAATATTATAGGCATACATATAGTGATATTGGTATTTTCATCTTTAATGCAATCATTTGCTCTCAAAAAGTATCATTTGGTGAAGGGGAACTGATGAAGAAGACCATAATGGCCACTGGAACTCCGAAATAAAACAATGTATCCTAGTCGTTTTTGGGCTTATTAGAATCGTCATGAGATGTACTTTGGCATGGCATTTTTCATGTTAATTGGAGGCACCTACCAAAACTAAAAAGATAAAAATATTTTAACAAAAAATCAAACCGACTTCCAAAACAAAACAACACAAAGCGAAAAATAACTTATTTTTCCGAAGTCGGTGTCGAATAACGGAAAACAATGGGTATATAAGAAAGCGACTTCGGAAAAGGAAGTTAATTTTCGCTTAGTAGTGTTTTGTTTTTGAAATCGGTTTGATTTGTTCAAATCTTCTCACCTACTTAGAGGCAACCTTCTTGCCTATTATAAAATTGGCCACAGGTAACTATTTAGTTTTGGAAGGTGATTGAAACCAGAACGCTAGGTAAATAACTAAAGATGTTTTGTTTAGCTTTGCTTGTGTCTTCTGTAAAGCCCGCCTTAAGACAGGCACGTTGTTGATTCAATATAAGTGAAAAGTAATTTTTGCTTATTATTTGAGCTCCCTGAGCTTCCCTCTCATAGTACACACTAAACATACACAACACACGCACATACATACACATAAACAACACACACATATACAACACACCACACACTCACCATTATAGTTAATTACTAACAACCCTTTTTGTCTTTTTGTGTTTATCTTTACAACTTTGGTTTTTATTTCATTTTGCTAATTATTTAAGATTTAACTGTATTTGCTGCCAGGAGACACTGGCACTGGTTCCTTTAACACAGTTTACTCACCTCTAGCACAGAAGTCAGGGACTTCACTGAATTGTAATCTTTTTCCTATGTCAATAAAGCTATATTATACAAAAAATAAATACTTTGATAGCGTGGCAAATCTGACACTGGTAACCACTAATGGCTATGTTTTCGGCAAACAAACTATTACTATGTATATAAAATCATGCAATTAAATAAAACCCAAGGACACTAAAGAGATGAAGCTACTCCCCCAAATCATGTCATTCAGAAAGGTACTCAAAACACCGGCAAATTTGGCACAATGGAAATGCTTATTCTGTGGCCAAAAGACGAGCCAACGTTCTGGTCACGCAAAAAGTCAATCAGTCGGCGAAAAATAACTTTCAGCTCACTCGGGCCCCATGACGCAAGCGCTTCGACTCGACACGGCTGAAAACTATAATTGCCAATAAGGTTACAATATTTTCGCCAATTGGCGCCACAGTAGCCACAGCGGCAGCTCCGGCACAACCTGCCGTTCGTAACATGTTGTCTCTGATTAGACCCTAAAATAAATAATAAAAACGAATAAACGAATTTCTAATAGTATAAACGAACACCAAGAGAAACCATTACTTAAACCGTACCTCACAAGTTATATAATTATCTCACATAACGAGCCCGCATGAACCAAGACCACATCCTTATCTCACCCCGCCTTCCCACATTACAGGGAAAACTATTCTTATCAGTAGCGCTGCAAGCTCAGGTAGAAAGAGCCTCCGATAGCGAGGCTCTAGGAGGCCAAGGTCACAACCTTGGTGTGGCGAGCTAAGTGTTTTTGGGGTCTAACAAATATGGGGCTAAAATCAAAATACAAGATGCTACGAAAATTGCTTACTTCTCATAAAAGATGTCACTTTTAACAGACTTTCCAAAAAGGAGTAGGTTCTGTGTTCGACTATATGTATTTTTTTTATGTTCAATGTTCACCGATCATCCGATCATTTTGTAGTGTTTTTATTTGCGTATTGCGGTCATGTGAAGGTACTTGCAATTTCGTTGAGTGTAAATCGCTTATCGGTGTCATCAGGAAGATCGCTAAGACCGGTCCGGGTCCGGGAATTTACTGTTGTATGGCGTCAGGGTCGCAGATCCGTTCCGTTCGGAAGTCTACCGTTAGAGTACTTAAGTTCGGGATTTGTTGAAATTAATTAAATATTACATCAAAGCTCTGATTGGATTTGAATGTTTTATGTTTATTCCGTCGTCAATTAACTGCTGGCTTTTACGGCAAAAGGAGGCGTAATAAGGTTTTACGCCCACTTTTTGCCAGTTGTACTTAGGTCCCATGTGAAAGGAGCGTGCCTATTGCTGGGCACGAATACTCTAGACTGGCTGGTAGGTTTAGTTAGGCACACCTAATAGGTTTACAAACTGTTTAATACCTAGCAATAGGACCATTCTTGGTTTATATAATACTTGATATAGAATCTGAACTTTGTCATGTATTATATATAGAGTTGTTAATTATATCTAATTTTAAATAAAAATATACATGTTGTTCTTCATTGGTTCATTGAAGTCTGTGTACTGATGCTGATGTTACTTTGTAAAATATTTACATTTCTCATTTTCTTTCAGGTAAGATCAATGTGGGCCGTCGAACATCGGAAACTGACATTTTCTTCAGCAGGTATAGTGATTTTAAATTGCATAAAAGTAAAACAATTAAAATGTTAATGTAACTTTATTCTATATCGATCAAATATGGAATAATAAAGTGTTTTCTTGAACATCGATTACGTGAACCGTAGATAATTTCTGATGTTTTAAAATACTAACTACAACATCAATTAATGAAACGAAGTTAGAATATGTTTTTGTCTAACTCTAGTTTATTCTGAAAACCTGTCAAACTTTGGCATTAATTTGAGAAGATTTTAACTCCAAATTCTCAATTGAGTAAACTGTCACTGAGCAACAGGTAAGAATCTTACTCACGCTCCACAATTATAACTATTCTTTTCATTCTTTATTCATTAGTATATTAACTGAATCATGATGTATAAGGTTTAAAAATCTTTATTTCTCATAAGAACATGATGCAACTGTATCAATGTGAACTTACCTACAAGTGATTTGAATCCTACTATTATATACTTAATAATCTTATAAATTTGAAACTTAGTACGTTTGTGTTTCAATCACCTAAAAACAGCTGAACGTGTTTAGATGAAATTTTGTTCACCAATAATTTATAACCTCGGTTAACACATATAATTACTTTTATACCGTATACTTTTATACTCGTTGTAGTGATCCCTTGGAATTATAAAACAATTATGAGAAGGACGAAGTCGCAGGCGTATGCAAAGGAGTATGCAAAGGTAGAATTACAATAATCAATGAATAACAAAATAAAACCTTATAGTACCCTAAACACACTCATAGTAGCTCCGTACTTTCTTAATGTCTTAATGTAGCGAGTAGGTTCTCTGTAGCTAATAGTGTAGAACTATTTCATACAGTGTGTTCATGTAACAACTCTTTATGTTAGTGTTGACGAACGAACGTGGGATCGATTTCAAAGCAGGTAAAATAATTACAGGTAAAAAAAGCGGCTTATAACCCTATAATTATAATTTACCTTAATTTTTAATAACAATATTCCTTTTTCCTTACGAGGGAGCTTCTATCGGGCTCTTTACGGGAACGGTGTACATTTCTCAGCGTCCGTATCCTGGCTTCATTTCGGGTACCTCTTGGAAGAAACTGTAGGTTTTGTCTGTGCGATTATGGACGAAGTTATCCCGAAGAATAACTATCGAAGACAATTACAATGAAGGATGGGAAGTATAACGTGTGTCAGGTATGCCTCCGTCCGGGTGAGGTTGGCAAAAATATTATATCTGGTTGTTCTCATCTGGCTAACGGCGAGTCCTTACACAGGCATAACCAATTGGCCAGGATCATTCGCCATTAACTTGTTTTGAAATAGTTAGTTCTTTGGTATTAAGTTCTTTATCACGCGTTTGACATATGGGAGCTACACGGGAAAAAGTAGACACTTTTGCTATAGTATGTTTTTTTGTATTTGATATTTTTGCGTGCAGGATTTTAAAGATGGCCAATGTTTACTTAACCAACGTTGTTAAACCAACGAACATATCATCCATCAGTTTCAATGTTTTTTTTACATTATTTTTTTATTCGTGCCTATTATTATATAGCGAAAGGATGTGAAATACGATAATTATAAGGTTTGTTATTACTATCAAAGAATAACTTACCTATTACAGTTTAATCGTCATGCCACAATTCAAGGTCACTTCTTGTGTAACCTGTGGAGGTGAGGGTCACGATCACAACACATGACCTAGATTTACTCTGCTATTTATAATACCTATTACGGTACTAACGCATAAATTAAAATAAATCAGAGCAGCTATATCGTAGGCATGAACCGGCTACGTTGTAGTCATGCAGCGTCTGCGTGGTAGTTATGCAGCGGCTACGTCGTAGGCAAGTAGCTAGTGTCTCGTAGCGGCTACGTCGTGTGCAAGTTGCAGCTATGTTGTATTCATGAAGTAGCTACGTCGTAGGAAAATTGCTAGTATCTCGTAGCAACGCTGCAACTTGTACACGACGTAGCCGTGTACAAGTTGCAGCTATATCTTCTGAACTGGCTACGTCGTGTGCACGTAGCTATGTGCGCTAGCTATAAGTAATTATTTAGATTAAGTGATAATATGATAAATGTATTGTTTTATTAAGTGTGTGTAGTATATTAGATATATAATGATGAAATAATATTTTTGTTTTTTTAGTAATGTAATGTAATTGAAAATTTATGTAAGAATTTTATTAAATTGGAATTTGATTTTGCATGCCGTTAAAACGGTGAGACATGTAGCACTATGCAATGTTATGAAATTAACACCTCTGTAAAAACCATGTTTCTAGCAAATAAATATTTTATTCTTTGTCGTATTCATGTAGTGGCTACGTCGTAGGCAAATAGCTTGTATCTCGTAGCAGGAACTTGCGTCGTAGGCATGTATCGGCTTCATGTAGCTGAGCTCTCGTTGCGGCTACAATCAGAATACCAACAAGGCATGTTTTTATTTCACGTAAATACATTCCAGTTCAATACTAACTAGTAACACGTAGAGCTGATGTAACAATAGTAATTACGTGCAAAACCTGCTGTATGTCACTCAACAATAAGCCGGCGCAAAGCTCAAAGAGATTCCCTAATCATTTGTTATAATAGAAACGCTGTTAGATTATTGTAATTAAGGCAAAAATGGAACATACAATTAGATCTTAGAATCTCTATACATACTTAAGGTGTCCTTAAAAAATAAACTTGGGAAGATAAAAATAGTTTTAAGGCACTTCCACATTCGCATCTCAAACTGTCAAAAACCATTTCCCTACGTTTTGGCTATTGTTCAGCTATTTATATCCTGTAAAAACTATAAGGTATATGCAGATACACATCTGCTGAGTTTAGTTAGCTAGTTTGTCTTGATCCTGTAGAATACCTGTAGAATTTAACTTGAACCCATATCGATATTTAATTAGAATGAGTAATCTCTTGTATAGAAAAAGTATTTGAAGGACGCCTTCGCCCACGCGACAACCCTTTTTATAATAAATTTTCTATGTAGGCTCAGACTGTGTAATTGTCAGGAAAAACCATTATTGCATGGGTTCTTTCGGGCTAGATGTTAAACAAACCAACTTCTTTGCTTGTATGTAGGCTCACAATGTAACTAATCACGTTATGTATTGGCGAATAACTTAAACGACATTCCACTATAACACGTAGTTTTATCTACACGAACAATCGGTAACTCTCACTGTTGTATTCTCTTTAGGTTTTTATCACGAATTCACAACTCAATCCAACCCGCCATTTTCTCACTCGATCCCTTGTCCTCAGCTCTTGTTCACGCCATAAACTAGCGTTTAGTGTTAACGTCAAGTTGACATCTGTCAAAGTCATTTAAAACCATAGCGCTCTTCAGAACGATATCTTAGAAATGCCGACATCTATATTGCTCAGCTTTTTCTTAACGTATGTTGAGGTCGGCTTCCAATCTTACCAGATGGAGCTGAATATCAGTATTTTATATGGAGCAACTGCCTATCTTACCTCCACAACCCAGTAACTGGGCAACACGTTAACGTTGTTGTCTGATTTTGCGACTTCTGATTACCAGTAACTAATGTCCACGATAATAACAGCTGGAACCTACGGCTTCACGTCCTTTCCGAGGCATGGAGGTTTCTATACCTAACGGATGGTCACCCATCCATTGATCGACCTTGATAAGCGTTGCTTAACCTGAAAGATCGACCCGTGCGTGTGTTATCAGTTAGCCGCAACCTCCTCCTAAAAAAGTTATATGGATTTTATTACCCCTAAAACAATTTTTATTAAAAATGTTCATAACTAGACATCGGATTATTATGCACTATCAAAATGGCAAAACATGCATGCAAATATGCACTAAATAGAAGGCCAAAATCACACGAAACACTTTTGTCATTAGAATTTACGTTTATTTACATAAAATATTTAATTATCAGTTTTTATTTCTGTGAAAACATAAATATTTTTCTAGATTTTCTAGAGCAATCTTGTGTAATTTGTAGGTTGGAAATGACATCTACATCTACTGACGTTATTAGAAAGAACTTGAAATTTGGCGTCATTACTGCAGAAACCTTTTCAGGCCAGACCTGGGTTTTTATATAGAACAGCATTTAATTAATAATACAACACCGCTAACACATTTAACTACTTACTATAAAAAATTAGAAAATAAGCATTATCTATAAAAAACTGGCCAAGTGCGAGTCGAACTCGCACACGCAGGGTTACGTATCATTATCGCAAATAACGGCCAAAAATCACGTTTGTTGTATGGGAGCCCCACTTATATATTTATTTTATTCTGTTTTTAGTATTTGTTGTTATAGCGGCAACAGAAATACATCATCTGTGAAAATTTCAATTGCTAAGCTATCATGGTTCATGAGATACAGCCTGGTGACAGACAGACAGACAGACAGACAGACAGACAGACAGACGGACCGCGGAGTCTCAGTAATAGGGTCCCGTTTTTACCCTTTGGGTACGGAACCCTAAAAAAGTACTAAAACATGCAATAACGCTATAAAAATAGGGTTTTATGCATTTGCATATGCAAATTGCAAACATGCAAATGTATATAATCCGATGTCTAGTCATAACATTATTGTAGAATGTCGCGTCTTACCTATCTGTGGGAGCCTTCACATTTAATTTGAATGAGTAATCACTCGTTTAGAAAAAAGTGTTTGAAGGACATCTTAAAATTTCCTTTATAACTCGGGCGTCTACCAAACCTCCTCCTCTCTTGAAGTTGGATAAAAATAGCTGTTATTTTAACGCTCTCAAGGCTAAGAGGCAATCAGGCGATGACGTAGAAGATTGAGTGATTACTTGTTTCTTTGGCATTCTTTTAGGAATAAAGACGCGCCTAATTTCGGGGAATAAATTGACTTCATGACGTCGTTTTAGGATCAAGACGTGTTGTTAAGTAACTCTTTGTGATTACTTTATGAGAAACTTAAAAATATCAATCTTGTTTCTTCGACAACTTTTAGATGGGCTCTATAACAGTGTACCTTCAGAAAGGATACGCAGTACCTACTCATAATTGGCGTGTGTGTAGGACTAGATGTATGAACGTAAATGAACAAAAAGAATATGTAAGGATCGTAGCAGATGGCGTTCTGTAATTTCTGCCTATCCTGAGAAATCATGTTAAAGCTTTTCACAAAAAGATTAGTTTTAGATAAAACTACAATAGCTTAAAGATATTTGCCCGGTCATTTCTTAAACTTATTTTAGTATTAGGATCACGAAAGAGAATTTTCAGGTCATGTGTCCTTTTTCAATTCAATTGTATAATAGGTCACGTTGTTGACCTATATAAGCACTAATGTAATTTATTACTAACATTGTGAGTACGTATGCCAACGTATGTCAGTGTGTTGTTCAATAATTATATACTATAACTTACTAGAACATATCGTTTCCGATGCCGATCGATTTTAATTAGTACTGATCTATACAGAAATGTGTTAAAAAGGTAATTACAAACACGCGTAAGATGCATTATTGTCAGCTTCGCCTATTAAATTATTTGTAATTTATTGAAAGTTACGGTATCATACTGCTTAGTGGAATTGATATTAAGTGATATTAACATCTATTATTATGGTTTTCGGGGGAAAGCTTCAAAAGACGCCTGGACTTTGGGTAAAAGATCAGGGATAGTGTGATTTTTATCTCACTATACCACCCCTCTGTGCAATGCCTTTTAGGGTACATACTTGGGAAGACTGCTCAACCTTTTGGCTAAGAGTAAAGTGCTATTAACATCTATTGTTGAACAAAAACCTATCTTGAATGAATAAATATTTTTGTTTTCGTATTGTAAGCTTTGAAAACCACAAAACAAATGGGTAAAACAAAACAGAGTCCCCCGAGTTAAAAACAAACTTTTAAATCTAAAATCCTTTCCACACCCTCAGAAAGAAATACGTCCGATTCTATATCTTTAACTCTCGGATCTTTTATAAAAGATTGATTCGATTCGATCGGGTTTCCTTTGACGGCTCATGTTGGGTGGCACGTGCGGATCGTATTTCTCACCATCCCCTGAGCTTCATTGAATTGTTGTTTATTTCATTCTGGTCGCGTGTGCTCGCAGGCGCGGGATTGTCATGCTATTTTTTTATAGATGTATTATCTGTTCATACTTGCGATTGGTGTCATAAATTTTGTTTGAATTTAGTTTAAGTTCAAATTTTTTTTTTTTTTTTTTTTTTTATTCTATATTTTTAAAGGAGGCTTTTATCCACAATGGCATGTCAGCCAAGTTCAAATTTAGAAATCTTGTTTCCTAAGTCTTTGTTTGCAATATTTTTAATTATGTGAGTACCATGTTCCTAACTATCAATTAATAAATTTACCTGTTATTGATTGTAAAACTTTGTACCAGGTGTATCGTCACCTTTTTTGAAAAGAGTACCTTAGTGTGGCATTTCTTGTCCATTCTCTTCCATATCAAACTACCTTTGCGAACAGCTTCGATCATTGATCGAAGGCGACGGTCTATTTTTAATTAAACATTAAATTTCTGAAACTATAAAGAATCGTTTAATAGTCTTATTGAAATAAATGACTTGACTTTGACTTTGATTCAAAGTTGCAACATAAGATACATATAAATTATGTGTTTTGAGGCTGAAAACACACACCTAAGACAAGGCCAAATTGCGAAAGAAAACCGTGTGGATGGGCAATTTTCTAGCTGAGTATGTATACATTTTTCAGAATTTGTGAGTCATAACTTTTTTAAATTCTCAAGTCAGAAACTCAGCATGATATTCATACTGTATATCTCCACAAGTTCTACATAGACACAAATAAACAGCTAAAATTTAGCACAGTTTTTGTTTCTCGGGACGATGCAATTTTTATTATGAAAGAAAGTTTAATAAGTAAAACCCGAATACAATAAAATCGCGCTCTGAAAAGTAAGAAAATATTCTTAGACCCAAATACAGAGATAGTTGCTAACACGAGGTTAATCTAACCTCGTTTAAGCAACTTACTCTGAGTTAAGCTTTTTGTGCAAGTAGACCTTAGAGGATAGTCGTGGTCGTATGCCATCTGCGAGTTGTTTACACACATCACATCATCAGCCTATTAATATTCCCACTGCTGGGACACAGGCCTCCTCTCTGTGTGAGGGGCTGGAGCGTAATCCACCACGCGGGCCCAGTGCGGGTTGGTGGATGTCACATGTCTTCGAATTTTTGGTTCTAGGACATGCCGGTTTCCCTTACGATGTTTTCCTTTACCGTTTTGAGAGCAGTGGTGATGAAATAATGTACACAAAGTAAAGCGCTGTTTACACAAATATACATACACAAGCGACATTAAATGTTTGAGTAAAATATAGCTTATTCTATCCATCATACTCCTTTCCAAAAAAGCAAACACATTTTTATAAATAAAGTAAATGGACTGAATTTAAAAGGAAACACTATTTGTGACATAACAATATGGCATGGTAACGCGCCCGACAGACAAACAAATAAACAATTTATTATAACATCGCATTAAAAATAGATACCCCACTAAATCTCAAAACAATTCCTACCCTATCTCCATTTGTTAAAGTCTAATACAGAATGATACGCCATCCAGATTGTATGAAGCAATTTTTTGTATAGGCTTTAACTGGCCGTATTCTTTGTCATTGTGATGAACAAAAGTATTTTATATTTTCCATCCTGTTACGTTCTGCTAGCTGAAAATTGAGCTCAATTTCTAAATTGATAAAGCCCATTTTTGCATGAGTGGAGTGCTAAAATTAATTTTTCAACAAATTGACTTAGACGGCGATGGGTCATTTGAAAAATCGTTTTGGCCTTGCAGTGTAAAATGATCTGTAAATAGGTACGAGTATGTCCATAATATTGTCCTTCAGTTTTTGGTCCGGTCACTGAAGAGTGGCCTCAGTTAGATGTCACGCAAGTTTTCTTGTCGGGGTCGCTTCTCGAAATGTTAATGGCGAATGTGGATATTATTAATTAATTAACATTGACCGCACGGACGCATAAAATCTTTTGTATCGTCTTTTAATTTTCTAGGGCTAACTTCAACTATGTGATGCAGTACAATGTGCGAGTAATAACAAAAACATTTTGATTTTTGTCTAAACAGAGGCCGATCGAGGACGCTTTTTCTTTGCTCTTAAAATTAAATTTTTTTAGAAGTTAAATATCTAGAGCGTATATTGCTGTAATAACGCGATTTCCGGGCTGGTTTGATTTTTATTTTCTTGTATGTATGACTACCCCTCCCGCTACCCGCGAGGCGCCCCGCTTTCGCCTTGTTTGTTCGCCGAACGTCAAAGTGACGTCATCGGCAAACTTTCTGCGCCCGGCTTATACATAAGTGGAACATAAATAAATAAAACACATTACCCTCTTTCGGCAGTCGGGTAAAAAGAGGAGTATAAATAAATAAATTAATATTTTTTTTCTCTTTAGCAAGCTCTTCACAATTTGCCTGTGTCGAGCCTACTTTTTACCCGACTGCCGAAGGAGGATAATGTGTTTATCAGTCTATGTATGTATGTATGTATGTTTGTTCCTATGTGGCGTTTCAGAGACCAAACGCGTTGACCGATTTTGATGATTCTTACGTCAATAGATTCGACTAAACCCTGCGAGTGTCACTGGCTATATTAAAATTGTAAGATAGAAAAACGGCGGATTTTGGGCGCCATAATGTGGGGGCCCAAATTTTTTTTTTCTGCCTATCCCATCGTGTGGGATCAAAATAAAGGGTATTACGAGGTGATTTAAACAATATATAACACTTATATATTTCTATGTACCAAATTCGAAAAAAAGTAACTAAAAAGTTATAAATAAAAAAAAGTTAATTAAAAAAATTAAAAAACCCGACTGCTTAAGAAGCGAACTAAAAAGACGTAAACAAGAACAAAATCATGCTGTGCAGTCGGAGGATACATCTGGTTTTGCTCAGCCAGCTCGCAAATATGTATCCTCCGACTGCACAGCATGATTTTTAGGGTTCCGTAAGGGTAAAAAAAGGGTAGAAACGGGACCCTATTACTAAGACTCCGCGATCCGTCTGTCTGTCTGTCTGTCTGTCCGTCTGTCACCAGGCTGTATCTCATGAACCGTGATAGCTAGGCAGTTGAAATTTTCACAGATGATGTATTTCTGTTGCCGCTATAACAACAAATACTAAAAATAGAATAAAATAAATATTTAAGTGGGGCTCTTATTTTAGCATGTTCATTTCCTTGTCAGCCATTACAGCGACAAATTAGTTTTTTTGGACATCAACATTTTTGTTGATAAATTAAAAACGACAGGCAATACAGTGTATCTGCCTATTAGGGTAAGACGTCAAATAGCGAGGCTATTATCTTTTACTATAAACTCAGACATAAATAGTATGTCGAAGGCATGTACTGTAGTTGATATTAGTAGTAATACTAATATACAGGTAGTCAATAAGTTTAATAACGTTAGCACTTCTGCTATTAATATTTATAGTTTAAACTAGTTTGTAGGACAAGGGAGGGTACCAACAACGAAATAGTTACTAGTACATCCATCATCAAGAAGGTACCTTCTTGCTCTCACTTAGTTAATTTAAAAAAAGGGGCTAAGCAGAATTCCTTGAAATTATTCCATCAAAATATTCAAGGTTTTTCTGCGAAGCAATTGGAAATAGAACTGTTTTTGGAAAAAACAATGTTTGAAATTGTTTGTTTTACTGAGCATTGGCTGAAAGATCATACAATGCTAATTAATTATGAAAATTATACCGTGGGTAGTTGTTTTAATAGAAATATTATGTTACGTGGAGGTTCACTTATATTAATTAAAAATGGTATTAAATCAAAACCTCGTAAAGATATTGTAGATCTATCAGTTGAACATAGTGTTGAACTGTCATGCGTTGAGCTGGATAAGCATGTCATAGTGTGCGTTTACAGACCCCCCAATTATGGTAACTACTCTATATTTGAGTCAGTGATGGAAGATGTTTTGGCAAAACTTGCAATTGGAAATAAACTAATCATAATCTGTGGTGATTTTAATATAAATATTTTAGAGAGTAATTCAGATAGCAGTAGATTATTAAATCTCTTCAAATCATTTAATTTGTCACATGTGTTTATGGAACCAACACGAAAAACTGTAACTTCTGCTACATGTATTGATAATGTATTTTGTTGCTGCGACTACTTAGACAAAGCCATTATAAATTGTCTACCTTCGGATCATAGTGGGCTATTGGTAACCTTTGAGTCCAACATACCAATTCAACAAGTGCAGATTCAATCCAGACCAATAACATCCGGTAAATTAAATCAGTTTAACAGCAGTTTAATTAGTAAACTAAGTGATCAAGACCTTACAGTGAATGATGGTAATATTCTATATAAAAAAGTTTTCTCAGTAATCCAAAAGGAGTTCAATAATTCTTTTAGGAAAAAAACTAAAACTGTATGCCCTAAGTTTTTATTCAGTGACTGGGCGACTGAAGGACTCAGGAAAAGTAGGGAAAGACTTTACGAGCTCTATGGCCTTAAGCCTTATATTAACACTGAAACTTTTAACAAGTATGTTGCTACTTATTCAAAAATTTTTAGAAATACGTGTAAAGTAGCTAAGGCTTTATACATTGGTAATAAAGTTAAAACCGCAGAAAATAAAATCAAGACTGTTTGGAAAATTATAAACAATGAAACGAACAGGAACAAAAGAAATAATACTGATTACACGCTTGAAACTACACATGGACTTATTAGAGATAACAAAAAAGTTGCTCAAGAATTTGTGGATTTCTTTACCAGCATCCCAATTAAAACTACTGAAACCCTAAATTCTTCGCCCTCACTTGCTTCTGGTTTATTAAACGCAAACGTTTCAGCCTGCCCGACAGAATTTAACTTTTCACATGTAAACCCAATAACAGTAATAAAAGCTTTTAAGCAAATCAAGATCAAATTGACCGAAGATCTATGGGGAATGTCCATCAAAGTTTGTACCTCCATTATTCAGACTATAGCGCCGTACTTAGCTTTAATTTTTAATTTGTGTGTAGATCAAGGAGTCTTTCCGGATCTAATGAAACATAGTAAGGTTATACCACTTTTTAAATCCGGGAACAGTAAAGACACAAATAATTATAGACCAGTATCGGTGCTGCCGGTTTTCAGCAAGATATTTGAAAAGATAATGCTAAATCAGATGCTCATTCATTTTAATACGAATAACATCCTACACGATAAACAGTATGGTTTTACCAAAGGACGTTGTACGACTGACGCTTGTGTCACCTTATTAAAACATATCTTTGAAGCGTGGGAAGAGGCACAAGATGCCATAGGGGTTTTCTGCGACCTGTCGAAAGCATTTGATTGCGTTAATCATGAAACATTACTTTTGAAACTTGAGCATTACGGGCTAGGCCAATCAGCGTTGAGTTTAGTTAAATCTTATTTAAATGATAGACAGCAATTAGTTCAAATAAACGGTGTCAATTCGTCCGGGTTAACCGTGAAAATGGGGGTACCCCAGGGTTCAATTTTGGGTCCTTTCTTGTTTCTAGTCTACATTAACGATTTACCTCATCTATTGAAAAACAATCTAAACATGGTGTTATTTGCTGATGACACTTCGTTGATTTTTAAGATAAATAGACGTACGAGTAACGTTGACGATGTAAATACCGTCTTGCGACAGGTTCAAAATTGGTTCACGGCTAATAATCTAGTTTTAAATGCTAAAAAGACTAAGTGCATAAAATTTGTCTTGCCGAATGTCAAAAGTAATGATTGTGACATTTTATTAAACAAGGAGAAGCTAGAATTCGTCGATAAAACGGTTTTTCTGGGGATCACGCTAGACTCGAGGTTGCAATGGGGGCCTCATTTAATATCACTAGCGGGGCGGCTAAGCTCGGCAGCTTATGCTGTTAGAAAAATACGTCAGTTTACTGATGTCGATACCGCAAGATTAGTCTATTTTAGTTATTTTCATAGTATAATGTCTTACGGTATCTTACTATGGGGAAGGGCTGCAGACATTGAGTCAATTTTTATTCTGCAAAAACGAGCCATCAGAGCGATATACAATCTTCGCCGGCGCGATTCTCTAAGGGAACTGTTTAAGAACATTAACATCATGACGGTACCTTGTCAATATATTTATGAAAACATCATGTATGTTAGAAAGAATTTACATCTTTTTAGTAAAAACGGTGACAGACATAATTATGTTACTAGAAATAGGGACCAACTAATTCAACCAGGTTTCAGGCTGGCTAAAGTAGCATCATCTTTTATGGGGTACTGTATAAAATGTTACAATAAAATTCCTCCCCACATTCTACAACTAAATGAGACGAAATTTAAGACTTGTATAAAACGCACACTATGTAGGCAAGCATATTATAAGTTGGGGGATTACATCGCTGATAAAAATGCTTGGCTCAATGCTGGTCCTGCTCCGCAGCCACTAGGGCGCAAGAACAATTAGTGATGGGCAGAAAAGTATCGAAGTATTGTTGGACATGCTGAAGACTGTATGCAAATTTTTGTATTGTATAAACTCAATTTCTTTTAGTATTATATAATTGCACAGCACATGTGTGAGTACTATGTTCTGACTGTAGATAAATCTACCATTCACTGTACCTATATGTCGTTCGTTGACTTCTGTGTGCCCTGGCAGTTGAGTGTGTCATGCTCTCTCTAATTTCTCTCTGATGGTGGCACATGTGTTGGATCATTCGGTTCCCTTCATGATGGTTGAGCTGAGTGGTGCCGATCCATGCGTCATGTTCGTGAACGGGCGCCATCAGTTGGGATTGGTCATAACTTAGCTGTCTCGGCCTGTTAAAGTGCTTTTTTTTAATTATTTGTTACTCTAGACGCTTTTACGTACACGTCTTTTTACATCGTTCTCACATATATGTATTTTTTCAACAAGAATGATGTAACCAAAAACTTGTAATTAAAACTGATGGAAAAGAGTGTCCGGGGAGTTTCTTGCAAATTCTTCTCCATTGAGACCTACAGACGCTTGCGAATTTGCAACTAGAGTCATCTTTTTATTAATTTTTTGTTTGACAATTCAAAAGTACTTCTAAAGTTTAATTGAAATAAATACCTTGATTTTGATTGATTTTGATTTTGCTCCCATACAACAAACGTGACTTTTTTGCCGTTTTTTGCAATAATGGTACGGAACACTTCGTGCGCGAGTTCGACTCGCACTTGGCCAGTTTTTTATAGATAATGCTTATTTTCTTATTTTCTACTTTTTTAAAACACTATTTGTGACATAACAATATGGCATGGTAACGCGCCCGACAGACAAACAAATAAACAATTTATTATAACATCGCATTAAAAATAGATACCCCACTAAATCTCAAAACAATTCCTACCCTATCTCCATTTGTTAAAGTCTAATACAGAATGATACGCCATCCAGATTGTATGAAGCAATTTTTTGTATAGGCTTTAACTGGCCGTATTCTTTGTCATTGTGATGAACAAAAGTATTTTATATTTTCCATCCTGTTACGTTCTGCTAGCTGAAAATTGAGCTCAATTTCTAAATTGATAAAGCCCATTTTTGCATGAGTGGAGTGCTAAAATTAATTTTTCAACAAATTGACTTAGACGGCGATGGGTCATTTGAAAAATCGTTTTGGCCTTGCAGTGTAAAATGATCTGTAAATAGGTACGAGTATGTCCATAATATTGTCCTTCAGTTTTTGGTCCGGTCACTGAAGAGTGGCCTCAGTTAGATGTCACGCAAGTTTTCTTGTCGGGGTCGCTTCTCGAAATGTTAATGGCGAATGTGGATATTATTAATTAATTAACATTGACCGCACGGACGCATAAAATCTTTTGTATCGTCTTTTAATTTTCTAGGGCTAACTTCAACTATGTGATGCAGTACAATGTGCGAGTAATAACAAAAACATTTTGATTTTTGTCTAAACAGAGGCCGATCGAGGACGCTTTTTCTTTGCTCTTAAAATTAAATTTTTTTAGAAGTTAAATATCTAGAGCGTATATTGCTGTAATAACGCGATTTCCGGGCTGGTTTGATTTTTATTTTCTTGTATGTATGACTACCCCTCCCGCTACCCGCGAGGCGCCCCGCTTTCGCCTTGTTTGTTCGCCGAACGTCAAAGTGACGTCATCGGCAAACTTTCTGCGCCCGGCTTATACATAAGTGGAACATAAATAAATAAAACACATTACCCTCTTTCGGCAGTCGGGTAAAAAGAGGAGTATAAATAAATAAATTAATATTTTTTTTCTCTTTAGCAAGCTCTTCACAATTTGCCTGTGTCGAGCCTACTTTTTACCCGACTGCCGAAGGAGGATAATGTGTTTATCAGTCTATGTATGTATGTATGTATGTTTGTTCCTATGTGGCGTTCCAGAGACCAAACGCGTTGACCGATTTTGATGATTCTTACGTCAATAGATTCGACTAAACCCTGCGAGTGTCACTGGCTATATTAAAATTGTAAGATAGAAAAACGGCGGATTTTGGGCGCCATAATGTGGGGGCCCAAATTTTTTTTTTTCTGCCTATCCCATCGTGTGGGATCAAAATAAAGGGTATTACGAGGTGATTTAAACAATATATAACACTTATATATTTCTATGTACCAAATTCGAAAAAAAGTAACTAAAAAGTTATAAATAAAAAAAAGTTAATTAAAAAAATCAAAAAACCCGACTGCTTAAGAAGCGAACTAAAAAGACGTAAACAAGAAGAAAATCATGCTGTGCAGTCGGAGGATACATCTGGTTTTGCTCAGCCAGCTCGCAAATATGTATCCTCCGACTGCACAGCATGATTTTTAGGGTTCCGTAAGGGTAAATAAAAAGCTTTTTACAAAAAAATACTACCGACTTCCAAATAAAAAGACTACAAAGTGAAAAATAACTTTATTTTTGGAAGTCGGTGTCTTTGGTAGGTACCATTTTTTTGCGTTATAGACACCGACTTCCAAAAATAAAGTTATTTTTCACTTTGTAGTCTTTTTATTTGGAAGTCGGTAGTATTTTTTTGTAAAAAGCTTTTTATTTTTCACTTTTTAGTTGTACAAGTTGTTTAGTAAGGTACCTATAACGCCAGAATAAATTACCCGAATATCATGAAACTAGAGTATTACCGGTGAAATGAGAGATCTGCGTACCCCTTTAGAGCGTACTGGCGTGATGTTATGTTATGAAATGGCGTAAACAATAAACAGACATGCGATTGCAGCAATTCCGAGAGATTTGCCGTAATTTATTGAAGAGTTCTGTTGTATATCTTCGAAGTCCTTCATCAGATCTTCACCAAATTTAAATAGGACCAATTTCAAAACATACTCTTTCAAACAAAAAAAGAATTTTCAAAATCGGTTCAAAATTGACGGAGATGTGCGAGAACATACACAAAAAAAAAAAAAAAAAAAAAAAAAAAAAAAAAACAAACATAATGTCGAACATAGAACCTCCTCCTTTTTGGTAAGTCGGTTAAAAAAGGGTAGAAACGGGACCCTATTACTAAGACTCCGCGATCCGTCTGTCTGTCTGTCTGTCTGTCCGTCTGTCACCAGGCTGTATCTCATGAACCGTGATAGCTAGGCAGTTGAAATTTTCACAGATGATGTATTTCTGTTGCCGCTATAACAACAAATACTAAAAATAGAATAAAATAAATATTTAAGTGGGGCTCCCATACAACAAACGTGACTTTTTTGCCGTTTTTTGCAATAATGGTACGGAACACTTCGTGCGCGAGTCCGACTCGCACTTGGCCGGTTTTTTCTTGTTTAAGTCTTTTTAGTTCGCTTCTTAGCAGTCGGGTTTTTTTATTTTTTCTATTTTTCTATTGTGAAAAGTTGGTTGCGTCTTGGTACCGCAATAGAAAACGGGGAAATTTACTTATGTACTGTCCTTGAAACATTTCAGAAATAATAAAGTCATAGTAGATAGCTACAGTTGGCAACAATACTACTGATTGATAGTTTACTTTACTGATTTAAATTTGTTATGTGCTACCTATGGTTCTTGCTAAATTAATTAATTTTCTTTCTTACCTTCGGGGAATGCAGGTGTAATGTTATGTTTTGTAGGTGATAATCTCGGAGAATTTTCATGGAGAATTTTCTTAAACACTTCCACTTATAAAAAAACTTTTACTGATGGAAAACTACGTCGTCACTGAGTGACATAGGATATCAAGAAAATGCACGATTCATGTAAAATAAACTATAGTACATATTATTATATAAAAAAAAAAAAATTTTTTTTTTACCCAGCACAGCAAACACAATTAAAATAACCTGTTTATGGTTATTAATTTATCTCGCAGATATTCAGAGTATTTTCTAGTTTCAATAAATAGTTATGAGAGGTAAAGTAGCTATAAGTATTTCAATATCCGATACTCCGGGGTCGCTTCCATCACCTTAGATACCCAACACGCTACGGAATACCTCAATTTACATCTAGTATAATATTAACGAGCCAAATTTGCTTACATTCATATCAAATAAGTCTTGCCCGCAGTTTCACTCACATCTTAGGAGAACCTTTATAATCCAAACTATTATTATATCCATACCAATATTATAAGTGTGATGGTAGCTGTGTCTATCTGTCTATTTGTAACTTTTTCATGTCCAAACGGCTGAACGGATTTGGATGAAACTTGGCATGAAACTCGAATAGATCATGTCCTGGACGACTTAGAAAATTGGCCCTTGGGCTAATTTCCACGCAGGTAAAGCCGCTAACAAAAGCTAGTCCCGTATAAAACTTATTAACTTTGAATCTGTGGTCAAATGTGATTGGTAGTTTAAAAGACCAATAAAAGAGGCTGCCTCGTTGCTCTAGTGATCGCAAGCGCTATTACTGCTCAGGTCCTAAGTTCGATGCCTGGGTCTAGCAAAGTGTTATTTGGTTTTTCCTGGAATGTTTATTATTTATTTATTTATTATATACTTTATTGTATACCACAAAAACGTAAGGGAAAAAATAAATAAATAAAAAGTGTGCAATGAGCGGTCTTATCACACTAGGCAATCTTTTACAGACAACCTTTGAATGGACTGAACAAAAGGAGATGAATTTTGGGCTGTCAGTGTACCAAATATTACTTACACATAATAATATAAAATACATATATACAATACTACATAATATACTAATAAATATCAAATATATGACAGAGAAGAAGAAGAATAAGAATACAACCGCAGCTGGAAGGGTTTGTGCCCGGTAGATGACAACAAGCTCACCCCTGTTCCATGGCACTTAACGAGCGAAACGTGGGTGTTTGTTTGTAAATGTCTGCCTAACTCTTGTCTTGTAATGTCAAACTCTTCTGGCAATACAGGCGTGATGATTCCTCAACCAACCATGGCAGTCGGAACGTGAACATGTCCAGTTACTGCAGGTCATTTGGCAATGATTCAAGCGAGCGGCAAGAGGTAAATAATGCATGAACCAGCTAATTGACGTTCAATTGGCGTTGTTGCTGTCACGGTGCACTACCAATTATAACGCATGATGTGTTGTTATGTCGAGTGGGCTTTAATGAACAAACATTAGGAAATTAATCTTTTTAAATAAAATAGTACTGGTGTATTTATTTATTTGATTTTCCTCGCAATGGAAACCATGGAGCACCAACTTATAATAAACTATCTATATGTCCATTGTATATGTATTTTCAATGAAATCATTAATGCCTTATGGTTAGCTTCACAAGTCAAACAAGTTGGATTGAATATCGATAAACAAAACACGGTAGAGAAGAAAACTCCTCGGAGTGATTTTATAATATATATAAAAATAATAATACCATAAAAATATAATAATACCAAGCAATTTTTTTTAATATTTTGCACAGAATTTCTGGTTCAAAAAGTTATTATGTACACAAGTTATTATGTACTTCACGAGCGGAAACAGGATGTGGACAAAGTGCCATTAGCTGAGTAGTCGGCGAACATCAATCAAAGTGCTCGCCTGTTCAAACAACACCGACTTCCACAACACAGACCTCAAACTTCGCGCGGTCTGCATTACCCTATCTCCCCGTACCAGTTTTACATAACCTAACATCACGCCTGTATTTAAAAGGGTGAAGTAGAAGGTATCCCTTACCTGTAGGTATATTACAAAACTTACATTTCGTAAGTTACGATTAAGTCCCATGTAAAATTGGGAGAGATGCAGATTATGGATTGCTACTGCGAAACTGTAGACGGAAAAACCTAAAACCACTTTACCCGACTCAGACATCAAAACCAGGAACTCATGTTCAACAGTAGTTTGCGACAACTAGACCAACGGGCAATTAATGACAATGTTCAATGGAAAAATAAAATTGAGCCAATTCTATGGACTTTACTAAGTAGGTACCTATAGTTCTGTCAATCAGATGTTTAGAGAACCAGAATCAAAACACATGCTGACGTAGAAACCAACTATCATTTACAAACATAATGTTAGACACAGAGTATAATGTGTTTAGTTGTTTATCAAAAGATAAGCGTGTGGCCGTAGATTTGAATCCCAGATTAGAATTCCTTCCCCCCGGCGGGTGCCCGCATTGTGAAGGCCCCGCCTTCTTAGGGGCTTAGTAGCCGTGGCTAGGTCACCCACGGTGAAGCGAAGAGGAAGCCGAGGAGAGGCCGCCCGTCAGGGCTTTTGCCGATTAAAGGTCTATCCACACATATCAGGGCCGTGCCCGAGACGTGCACGGGACGTGGGCAGACCATAGATATAGTATGTACAAGATAGACAGAGTCAGATGAAAAGCGAAACCAAAAAAATAAAATCTATGTGTTAGGGAATTGTCCATGTGTTAGTTAAAAAAGTGTTGTCAAAAAGTCCATGTTCAGTATCGATATCGATACTTGGTGAACACCATAAGAAATACGATTAAAGGGTTGTTGGTTACTAAACTGTAATAAGAGCTGGGAAAAAACCATGCTTTGCTTTAATTAAAATACAAATTACAACATAATATCTCGCATGTATTTAAAATACGAAATATAAAATATTTTTAAGTCGTGTAATTATTTAAAATATAAAATACAGTATTTTACATATTTTTATTTAAAATACAAATTAAAAAATACAGTCGGTCATCCATCTTGACATTCGTACTAATAAACTTAATCAATACACAGAAGTTAGGTGTAAATAAGCGTTTGAAATGAAAATGACAATTTACAAGGTACTTGACAATTTGACGTACGCCATTTTGCTTATTTTCTGCAGAACGCATCTATTAATAAAATCGCTAAATGTATTTTGAAGCCAAAAGTATTTGAAATACTTTTTTTTTATGCTTTGTTAGTAAGAACAAAATTCTTAATAATTAATTACGATCTAGCCTAAAAGACTAATAAGCAATTTAACTATAACTTAATATGTTACGTTATAGATTATGTTAAAACTAAGAATAGTGTCCATTTGCACTTTTACACAAGTCCGTAGCACTTTCTTAGAGTCTGATATAATTTATAAAAACACTATGTTCATGTGTCATTTCAGATCGTCATTTCTTATGTACCAGGGTGCATTTACAGCATCCCTAAGCGCTTTATATTGGAATTGTTGGATTAATTTTACGTTGCTTTGTTTAGTACAGCCCCAAAGTTGGATATGGTTATTTTATTATGTATTGATAGACAGGATTTCCTTCCGAGTAACCAATACATACTTTTATAACTTTTTTTTTTTACTTTTTTTCCTGTCTTTTCTTTTTGTCATGGGCTTTCCAACGCAACTTGGCGTCGAGATTTATGCCAAGGTATTTGGCTGTATTAGCATGAGGCACTTGCATGCCATTTATGTAGATTGGGTGATAGTCCAAGTATTTATTTGTGAAGTCAATGAGAATTGATTTTGACTCATTCAGTTTGATCTTCCATCATTGCTACAAGCGATTTGTACATCATTTCTATGATCTTTGACTGCTTGTAAATTTAGCAATCGGTTTTTCATTCTTTTTGTTTTGACTTTTATGTTTCTTAAAGCTTTATTTTTGACAGATATTTTCCTCTGTAGCATTGAACATTTATTGATTAGTTTTTTTTTTCTTGGAGACAGTACTTGACTAGAAGGGCCAGGTAATGGCTCCACTAAGGGCAGTGAAATATCTCGGTTCACATAAGAGCAGGGTCTTCTGCTTTTCAATTGAAACTGTAAACACACATCATTTAGTTTGTATGTATCTTTAAACAAATTTAGGCGTGACCAGTATCTAGATAGGTTTTGAACTTTTGACAGTAGTTCAGCTATGTTAGAGGTATCTAGATGGTTTGAAAACTAACACTAGGTTGGCCACTAACTAACCATACGTTAGGAAGTGTCATTCTTACAGGCACAAATAAAGTAGGTATAGATTCTTTCATTAGGAGTCGTCGATGTTTTCTTTGTATGCAGTATTTCGATTCGAAATGTTTACTACATATAGTAGAGTTTTTATTTGGAGACCATCCATCTCTATTTAAAATTCGAATCCATTTTTCTCTTAATACAGAATTACTTGGGAATCTGTAGGTACATAAATATTACATATTATTATTTAAGTACACAACAGAAAAATTTGCTGATGAGCAGAGCACTGATCTTCTTCTTCTTCATCGTATCGATGATTCCATTTTTAGTTTTTAAATTAGATGTTGTGCTTCGACCAGAACTCGGCCACGTCGACAGCCCTAGCGCTGGCCTCGCATAGGTCCTTCATGGTGCAGGTGTTTGTGCACAGAGCAGCAGAGCACTGATGTATTCTAGACACTGTAAAACTAATACATGCAAACAATATAATGACATTCCTAAACCTACTCAAAGAAACAAAACATAATTTTTGAAAAAATAATAATAATAATAAACATGCAACTTAAAGTACAGTTTAGATAAAACATCTTCTCAATCGTACCTTAAATCTATTTTAACAAAACTTGACTTAATAAGTTTGTACTCATGTCATGATGTCACTAAAAACGATTAAGTTTTTATCGATACTCATGACGTCACCGCTTTGTCAAACCCTAGCGTAAACAAACAATTTACTCTTTTACATAATATTTTCGCAAATATTGTTTAAATATACTTATATAATACAATGGAAATCAATATACTATTGTAAGAATCTTTTTCTGAGCCGATTACTAGCAGAAATTTGTCAAAATATGGTTCGAAACAATCCAAGGACAAAATTGTATTTACCTATGAAACGTGTATTTATTGGGGTTATTTCGTCTTGTAACTTCACATTCACTCACAGAACAAGCCACCATAGTTGCATAATTAATATTATTAATTTAAATCTAAAGATTATCATTTAAATGCAAGAAATTCACCGCGGCGTAAAATAGATGGGCCGCTATGGACCCTTCCTCGTGAAAAAAGTGACATGACTGGACTTTATTCACTCTCTCTTTTTCTCTTGGGCGGTTTGTACTTGATTAGGATTTCTCGCTCGCACGCTTCGTGTATCTTTTGGCGTAGCAAAAAAAATTCTAAATCTATGGGGCAGACCGTGCCTCGTCAGGGGCTCAAAAAAATATCGGTGCGTACATTTTATATGAACTCGTTCACACACGTCCGTGCACGTGACGTGCAACTTAACATAACATAAACAACAAAAATTATAACAACTTTTAAAAGAAACATCATCCAATATCAAATAAACGTAACTTTTGATACAAAAAAGCGCCATTGTTTCACAATATTCCTCAGACCTAAATAAGTTGCGTCTGGGAAGTTAGTACAGTCAAACAAAGTGATAAATCACTAGCAGTAACTTGTTACTATTGTTCAATGAACATTTTATTTACACATAACATTACGCCTGTTATATTTAGGAGGAAATGAGAGCAGTAAGCTCCGACTGAATTTACTTAGTAATAAGCAATAATTTGAAAAATTTGAGGTTTGGCTCTCGCACAAATTTAAAAGATATTCCATTAATTGAATAAAATAAACATACCAAGTTGTGCTTCTGTTTTTCTTTTTTCATGTATAGTTGTCAAATTTGTACACTAGGCCTCTGTTGATAGCGTAATTATGAGCATTTTTTGAGTGTTCTAGTGTTTTTATAGTATATTATATCTTTCTTTTTTTAGTTTATGGATAATTTTTTTTAATTGGTTCGATATTGGAGGAGGCAATAAGCTAGAGCTAAACCTCGAATTATGACTTTTTACTTAGGATATTCAGTAGTACGTCTGCGACCACATTTTCTCTCAAGTCCCATGTAATAGGGGACGACTTTATTGCCATCAACGGGGAACATATATAGAGCTTTATTATTTTATGAACCAAGTCTTCCGTAGGATCACATCTCCCCAGTCTCCCCTACCCCTTTGGCAAGACTGGTAACATGCAGTTTTCCTGTCGCGCTTTTTCTAAGTTGCGGACTGAGGCAAGGTATGTAATATATAATTACGTTTCGTTACTATTTCGTTGAGTGTACATGTACAGATCTTGACTTGGCGAAACTAAACACTCGAGCGAAACGGAACACGCTGCAAACATGCGGCTTCACTAAAGTGCGGGTAGTCGGGAAGCTGAGATGTACTGTAGAGGAAGGAAAGCGATCTTTTTGAGGAAATATTTGGAAATCATATCGGATCATCAAATATATTGGCAATTTGTTACTGTTAGTTTGCGAAGTTATATTAAACTAATATAACTTTTAGTTCTTAATGTGCGATTAGTTTCTTGTAAAATTCTGGTATTAAGTAACATAGTTGAGAAAAGGTCAGACAGTGTATCTTGGTGAAGCGCACAGTTGGAGTATAAACTCAACAAGGAGTAATACACATCTGACCCTAGGCTTTAAACAACCTAAAGCTTTTAGATATGTTGAGAAACTCGCGAAGTATTATGAAAAAAAACCATTTTATCAAAAAAAAATATTAACGAAATTTGATGCTGCCTCAAAATTATGGACTAAAAGTTTTTTTATATATTTGCTTTTCAGTTTTACTTAATTTCAATTCAACAAAATAGGTTCACAATTGAAATTTTAGTGGAAAGTTATCTATAAATCCTTTTTTTCTACCGTTACAGGTGGATATTATTTTTTAAATTTAAAGGGGACCAACATTGAGGTTCATTCCAATAAAAAAAGTTTTTTTTAAATCGGACCACTCTATAAAAAGTTATTTGTGGTTATACATAAAAATATACATGTCGAATTGAGAAGGTCTTTCTTTTTTTTTGTCTTTAAAAATATGTAATGAAGTCTACTAAAAATTTACATAGATAACAACCTATATTACACGATATAATGACCGCAAAAAACATCTTGTAAAAACACAAAAATATTGCCAATTCTGCAACATATAGCATACACAACATTGCCAAGAGATATCAAACAAACCGCGTTACAAAAACTGAGAGCCCTAACAAGGCGCAGTATTCATAATTCAGTATCACCGGTAGCAGCTGGGGCTCGGGGAAACAAAATCGAGTAAAACAGCGCGACATCACAGTCCTAACAGGGGCGTAGCTACCGTCGGGGACCTAGATCTACAGGGGCTCCGGCGTGTAGAATAAAATATTCGTAAAATGTTAACCAAAATCTCAAATTCTATTAGATAGTAGATTCGGGAATAATAATCAATTTTTATTAAATAAACTTTGTTTGTTATGATGACTGCCTATTAGATTGAGGATGCTCCAAATTTATAACTCATTTTGATCGCTGAGAATGTTTTTCTTAGTAAAGTTGCAATAAAACTTAAACTATCCCAGTCAGAAATCTCTCTTTTTATAAGCTCATTTTGCTCGTTTCTCATGAAAATTTTACCGTCGTCAGGTATTCAAGCTCCTATTTTATTTACTTTGTAAGGCACATTATCTTACCATTGGTCTGTGCTATAGTTAGGTAAAAAGGGCCCCAACAAATTTTGAAACCGGGCACCTATATGCCTAGCTACGCCACTGGTACGTTACGAGGAACATGCAAAGTACAAAGCTTCAAGGATGGCGGTTTGAAACTTTAAGACATGCATGGCATATTAATTCTAGAAATGCCATATTGTTTGTTGGTTTGTGTGTTACTGAATCATATGGAAAAGTACCGATGAGGAAATGGTTTACCTACTGTTTGTGTACATTTAGCTTATGCCAGAGGTTTTTACCGCGTAAATGCCGAAAATGATCTCAATGGAGCTTAGTGTCGGGATAAATAAATATTTTTTGTTTTTTTTTTTCCTCTTTTATTTGTTCCTCTTTGGGTGAAGGCCTCCTTTAACTTCTTCCGTGTGGTTCTATCTTTACCAATAGCCTACCAATATTGCCCCGCTATTTCTACTATGTTATGAGCCCACTTTCTTTTTGGCCTGCCAACCCATCTTTTTCCTGTTCGTTCAATCGCTTAGTTCTGAATGTCCACGTGCTGTTCGTTTAGCGTCTTATGACCGGCCTACATATAATTCTTTATACCATTTTATAAAATGCCTTAATTTTTTAGCAGAACCAACACGTTAAAGAGTTGTAGAATAATATGGTTTTTAGTATATCACTGAAGTTGTAAAAAAATATGTTCAAGATGAATAAGTAGATACTTATGTAGTCAAGAATATTCGAATACTATGTCACATATTCGTTCACAAATCCTTTTCGATTTCGATTCACATGGAATTGATTTTATATTGGATTGTTACAGCCTTACATAACTATTAGGGCAAAAGTCAAATCGCACAGAATTTGTCGATTTCAGATTGAGTTGAGGCCTAATATTTTGCTGAAGTAGATGTAAGTAGACATTTTTTATCTAGAGGCTCTAGAAAAAGTTACTGTCAATATTCATGGGAATGACTATTTGACATTTCGATAGTGCATGTTACTCCCACACGTTTTGTTCTTTTTGACCGACGAAACAAACGGAGCGGGTTCTCAAGTCGATCCGCATATTATTTTTTATACATGACTACGCATAACTTTTTCTTGACAATTATTTTGAATGTCGCTGATAAAATATTGTCTGCAGCTTCAAGTGGTAATAATATGTTGCATCACATGATATCACTTAATATAATTAAGACTGGTTGAAGAAAAAAAGGAGTACTTAACAAAAAATAAAACCTTTAAAAAAACCCACCTAGTCCTGGAATAGGAGACGCCACGAGTGCCCTATTAGATCTTTGTAGAACAAAACTAATTTGAACCTATCCAAACTAAATTATACTCGTCTGTAAAACCCGAAACTAAGTTTGAATCTTCGTCTATTTTCAAAACTAACTATGAAACAGTTTTGATATAAGAGAGTTTATTTTTTATTCAAACCGGAAAATTTGAAAGCTTTAATTTGGGCTGAGCCACTGGCAGAGATAGAAAATCTTAAAACTGTCGTTAAAATTGTCCTAACAAACGTTAACGCATGTTTTAATTTGAATATTGTAGGTAGTTTTAAACATAAGCACGTTGGCAGTTAATAACTCACTAATACTGTTAATTCATTATGTTAATTGAGGCACGTTGGCAACCCTACACGACACCTTCAGCAGGCTAGGGTTTTTAATTAGTTGCCAAGTTTATCAAACGTTTCTTTTTTGTTCATCATCATGTTAAATTCAGCCAGCGTCATAGGCCCACTCAAAGTGTCGCTTTTTGTTATATTAATTTAAATTGCTCATCTTTTAATAGAACTTACATAACTTATATTCGGTTCTTACATATAAATATGGCGTTTTTGAAACGGGTCACTTTGAAATGTGATAACTATCTATGGTTTGATTTGGAATTTCTAGATCCAATAAATTTTATGTTAAGGGAATGTTATTTGAAATATATCTTTCTGAATAAACGTTAGAAATATAACGAATTTTATTTGTTAAACTAAAATAATATCAGGTACGCATAGATAAACACAATTATTGACTTGAAAGACGCTTAGGAAAATGGTTCAAAGAAAACTTTATCGCAATAGTTTTATTCAATTGTAGCTGATTTTATGTTTAAAAATAATATTTCAGCCACAGAATCTGCCTCAGATCCTTTACTAGACATGTTCAACGTGCATGAATTTCAAAAAGGGAACTGGATAATTTTCTATCTCGATATTGTGTGGCATCCCTATTAAAACCGCATCCGCATTTTGCTGCAGCGGGCCTCGGCAAATGCACTCAGATATGTAAGCCGTCGTAAGTGGCTTTTTCCGATATCCTACAGCGCTGCAAAGCGCTTTATGTTGGATTTATTATAAACCACGTTGTTCTTACTCGCTGGCGTTCGGGTCTTGGGTAGCAAGAATTGTAAAGATAAGAGTATTAACGGTGAAGAGTTTGTAAGAAGTTTGATTTCGAAATCTTTGATGTTCTATTTTAATATATCTTTGATGTTATGTTCCTTTTATGTTGAACTTATCTAGTGAAGGCTTTGATGTTAGTTTCTTGAAGCCGCTGGCTATGAAGTTGATATAGTGATTTTATAACCATTAAGATTAAAATAAGAAAAAGTTAATTAAAAAAATCAAAAAACCTGACTAATTAAGAAGCGAACTAAAAAGACATAAACAAGAAGAAAATTATGCAGTGCCGTCGGAGGATACATATTCGCGAGCTGGCTGACCACAACCAGATTCTTCTTGTTTACGTCTTTTTAGTTCGCTTCTTAAGCAGTCGGGTTTTTTGATATTTTGGATTAACCTTTTTATTTTTAACTTTTTAGTTAACATTTTTATTCGAATTAGGTACATTCAAACATATAAGTATTATACATTTTTGAAATCATCTTTTAAAACCCCTTCAATGGAAAGAAATAAATTGAGCCTCTACAATATGGCGCCCAAAATTTTAATGTAGCCAATGAAACTCGTAAGGTTAAGACGAATCGATAGACGTAATAATCATTAAAATCGGCCAACGCGTTTGGTCTCTAGAACGCCACATAGGAACAAAAATACATAAATAGACTGATAAACACATAATCCTCCTTCGGCAGTCAGGTAAAAATACATACACACGAACATAAACTCATGCCTTTTTCTAACGGGGTAGGCAGAAACTACAGAAAGCCATCTGTTACGACGTACACGCAAGGCGGTTGGTTATGAGTACTGTGCACCTAGTCTTTCTGAAAATCATTTGCAATGAGATCCTTGATGAAAAAGAAAATACAAAGCGATAAATAGTTAGGTCAAGCGTTCTAGCGGTCGAGCATCGAGACACATCTGTGAGAGGCACGTGAGTCGTGAGCCGATCTTAATTAGGGATGTTGAAAGTTGGGAACGTGCTGATTGGAGACGTGGTCAGAACTTTTCCAAAGTTCTATACATTATAACAATGCTACGTGTACTTTTAATCTATATAAGAATAGTACAATGTATATATATATATATTTATTGTAGCTGTACACCGCAGACAACCCCCTTTTCATTTTAAGTTCTTTCAGTCCACCCAAAGGTTGTCTGGTAGATATCGCTGTCAGCGACAAGACCGCCGTTGTAACCATATCATTATTTAGTTTTCTCAGAAAATACTTTAACGAACTTAATGTTTTGGAATTTCGGGTAGGGGTCGACCCCTCTGCCGTTATTCTAAGTACCATTAATATCAAATAATGGTTATGTGTAACCGTTGCCCTGCTGTTAGGCAAGCAAGATTATTAATTGATCTGTGCACCTACGTTCTTAGGTTTATATGTATTTAGTCAAATGTAAATCTGCCTCGAACGAACTATTCAGGTGTTGTATGGCATTTTTATTTTAATATTTCCTTTTCCCCGCTTTTTTGTCGCGTTTCTTATTGGTGTAGTAAATTCTTCATGTATTTTCACAAAAACTATTAAAAAATATGACTGTCAATCACTTTCCTTTGAAAGTTTTGTCTGATGGGGTCGGTAGTTCACGAGGCACCGCACGACACGATTTACGGTCACGGTTATTAACACACGACACACTGCAGACGATCTGTCGTTCGTTCGTTTGTTCACTAGACACGATTTTGAAACGACACTGCAGTGCACTTGTTCTATAAACGCGTGAGTGACGAACCACGCATTATCCGTGCGGTGCGGTGTATCGTGTCATCAACAAGCTCATACTGTTTTGTACAGCCACTAAATCGTCACTGCAAAAAAGCCTCGACGACATAGCGGCATCGGCGATATAGCCCAAAAACCGGCTTTACTTCGTTTTCAAGAAAAAGGAAATAGGTACTTAATATTCATTTAAGATCCTGGTTTTTCCGTAATGAAGTGTTTATCGAATATAGTGTAACGAATGTATTGCAGTGCAGTCGGAGGATACATCTGGTTTTGGTCAGCCAGCTCGCGAATATGTATCCCCCGACTGCACAGCATGACTTTTTTCTTGTTTACGTCTTTTTAGTTAGATTTTTTTGAGTTAGGTACATTTAAACATATAAGTGTTGCATATTTTTGAAATCACCTCTTAAAACCCTTTATTTTGATACCCCACACGATGGGACAGGAAGAAAAAAAAATTGGGCCCCCACAATATGGCACCCAAAAGCCGCCATTTTTCTATTTTCAAACTTTAATGTCAGCCAGTGACACATACATACATAGACTGACAAACACTTACCCTCTTTCGGCGGTCGGGTAAAAAGGACAGCTGATATGATGTGACCCATGATACTGTCACCCGAATGGGACCCGGTTTGTGAACAGGCGTTATTGGCGTCCAAGTGGGACTGGGAGTTGAAAGCGGGAAATATTGGCGCCCAAGTGGGACACGGAGGTGATAGCAGGTTTTATTGGCGCCCAAATGGGACTCAGAGTTGAGGGTGGGAAATATTGGCGTCCAAATGGGACACGGAGTTGAGGTTGGGCCTTATTGGCGCCCAAGTGGTCCTTGAACTTGACAGTGGATTTAATTGGCGCCCAAATGGGCTTCAGAGGTGAGGGCAGGTGTCATTGGCACCCAAGTGAGACTCTGCGTTGAGGGCGGGTATTATTGCCGCCCAAGTTTAAGGTTAAGAACGGGAGTTATTAGCGCCCAGATGAGTATCGGAGTAGTGGGCGGGCGTTATTGGCACCCAAGTGCGACTTATATGCGATATATGGTGGACATCCCACTCACACGCACAAAACGTTTTGGGAACACTTTTATTATGCGTACAGGAGTGGAATTTCCTGCCTGAGTCTGCGTTTGCCGACAGCTACAATCTGGGGATCTTTAAGCCAAGAGGGAATAGGTTACTTCTAGTCAAGCGTGTTTCACCGTCGACTACATCATCGCTTACCATCAGGCTCGCGTTTGACCACTATCTCAATAGTGGTCAAACGCGGCTCGCGTTACAGAATATAAAAAAATTTCTTTCACCAACCTATTTTGCTGAAACGAATCAAAAAGCTTACCATTGTAAAATCCAAACATGAACTCCACGTAGTAAATTATAATCTGACTTCAATAGTTTAGGAGAAATTGCTAAATTATCGCAGAATTAACGTGACAAATTGTCAAGCACGAGTTATCTGCTGTAATTGGTTGAACGAATTTTCAACAGCCAATCACAGCAGATAACCGGCATTTATTCGTAGATTACGTTAACAGCCCGATAATCGAGTGTTGAGAAACCGGGGGAAAGATTTGTTACATAGGCAGGCAGAAATTTCTTAATGCCACCTGCTACAACCCATTCGTATACTCCTTTTGCTTGATTTTGTTCATACATCTAGTCATACACACACAACTGAAAATGAGACCAAAACAAAATCAGGATATAAATACGAAATTTAAATTTAATCAAATACAAATATTTTTTCTTGCTTTCGAACGGCCTTCAAACCTTATTTTACACAAAGTTATACAATTTGAGATATTCTAAACCCTCCTTTGCATAAAGATGTCCATGATAAGTTCAAAGTGGCCGACAAAATGAGGGTCAGACAGATAACCCGCTAGATTAATTCTGCCTTTAATATCATCGTGGAAAGAGCCTTTTGAAACTAAATAGTCCTTATATCAAATTACCTTAGATCAATTTTTTTTATAGCTTTTCATGTGAGCCAGCACACATTTTATTTTTGCACAGAGAAGAGGTAGCTCGAGCATTTTTCACCATGCTTACTCATTGTGTGTGATGATTCCAGATGATTAAATCTAGATATAGTAGGGCCTCGTTAGTCCGGAGCACCACCTATTACTGAAGAAGTCTATAATACTTAAGAATAATGAAACTTATGCTTTTTTAACATCATGTCAGACACGCAGATTTTTTACATGTAATCATAGAAGTCAATCGAGGAGAAACCTATTAGCGAGTGCCTTCGTACTATTAAATAATCGTGAAATAGAAAAACGAAAAAACAAAAAAAAATTGCCCCTTACGTTTACCAGATCGCGATCTACACTCAAGAACACGTCTACTGGTTGCTGGTCACCGATGCTACAGTTAATATGGCGCCGGGCTATTGTCACTAGCTTGATTATTCTGTGAGCTGTGTCAACAACTTTGGTTCTTCACCCATAAGTAAGATCAAATAGTTTTTCGAGTCCACACGTTATTTCGACGCAAAGGAAAGATTTTCTTTATTCAAGATTAGCTTCTGCCAGCGGTTTCGCCCGCATGAATGTTGAAAACTACCCCATGGGAACATATTATCGGGTTAAAATGTTTGATCCTATGTGCTATTCCAGACTATAAAATATCCCTATGCCAAATTTCATCCAGATCTGTCCAGCCGTTTGAGCGTGAAGAAGTAACAAACATACAAACACACACACTCACCAACTTTCGCCTTTATAATATTAGTGTGATTAGATTTTAACCCATTATATCGCGACTGATTTCCCCGAACAAGTTCTATAGAGCATTGGTGCATAAGTTTAAAAAAATTCTAAATGTTTTTATTGTAACTCGTACATTATACAGCATTACATAGTTGGAGTTAGCCCCAGTAAGTTACAAATTATACTTGTGTTGGGGTTATCTCGCTAATTCCCATAGTGTCTATTTTATATAATAAAGTTAAAGTCAAATGAATTGAATAGCTGAGCTAAAACCTCTATGTATGGCATAGAGGCAATACAGTTCTCGATTGCAAAGACGGTATGCAATCGAACGCCTCACAGAAACGGTCCCAATGAACTCGCAACATAGCGCGTGTTTGTGAATAAATCGATTTAGCGAGAGCGGTGCTGTTTCATCGATGCAAACGAATTTATCGACGGAAGGGTGTCACGACTTCATTTAATTGATCCTTTGATGTAATCTGGTGCGTATTCTTGCCTATCTATGCAAATGTTCTTGTGCAACATGATTGCTTGTGACTATAACGAACAGGAACTTGACACTTGCAGATTTTTTTTAGGGAAAACATTCAACTTTTAGTTTTTAAGGTTACTGTACCTGAAGGGTCCAAACGGAGCCTTATTGCTGTCACTCACGTGTCCGTCTGTCTGTCGTCTGTCACATAGGTTTTACAGCCAAATGGTTGGCGATACAGTCTTCAAATTTTCACAGTATAAGCATCTTGTTGACCTAAAGCTAAAAAAAGTTTAAAAAATACTTCAAAGGTTTTTAAGTGGGGCTGCCATACAGCAATAGGGGGTATCGTTGTTTAGAACTCGTTGAGTAGATAAATGCTATGTTTTAAAAATATTGTAAAACAAATGGGATGAGTTTTTACAAAATTTTATTTCGAAGGATTTTCTAACTTTCTATTGACCTTCAAATTTGGTGATTTTATTTATTATTACGTTTATTTTACTAATAAATAACCAATATATTGATAAATCAGGAACTCGTGGCTAAATAATAACAGCCGCACGGGTCGATTTCAAGGTTAAGCAACGCTTGACGAGGTCGGTCCGTGGATGGGTGACCATTTCAACATACCGAGTTTCCTCCGTGCCTCGGAAAGCACGTTAAGCCGTTGGTCCCGGCTGTTATTTGAAGATCTTTGACAGTCGTTACGGGTAGTCAGAAGCCTGAGATCTGACACCAGTCCTGCCAAGGGGTATCGTGTTACCCAGTTACTGGGTTGTGGAGGTCAGATAGGCAGTCGCTTCATGTAAAACACTGGTACTCAGCTGAATCCGGTAAGACTGGAAGCCGACCCCAACAATAATTGGGAAAAAAGGCTAGGCAGATGATGATTGATAAATCAGATTTTTCTTTGAAATTTCCTATTTTTTCTTATTAAAACCAAATTGTTTTTGCGGTTTGGTACGGAATCCTAATTGTGCGAATTCCAACACGTACTTGACCGGTTTTTTATAATAACTTGAGATGTGTGTGTGAACTATGGACTTGGCTGATTAGTCGAAGCTCAAATTCCCGATTTTTTTCTGTCGATAGTCGCCTATTATAAAGTAGGCCGAATCAAAGTTGGCTTTTTTGACTAGTCTGTCCATCTCTAATAACAACTATTATTGAAAATAAATAGCCGATGAACAAACTGCCCTAAACAAGATTTCGACGTATTAAGATTCTAACCTTTTGAAATCTGATGAAGAGATTAACTACTAAGTTTACAATATTAGTTAGTTGCTAACTTGTACTAACAAGTTTGTGAAAACGTTCATTGAATTAACTTTCTTGCCAAGGAGGTCAAAGTAAAGCCGCTTCTTAGGAAGACTCAATTAATATTCAAGTTAATACCATGATTGTTTATTTTGTAAGAGGGTCTTAAAGGGTAGGCATTAATTTACAAAGCAAAGGTTCCCATTTCTAAATGGCTTTTCTCATCAATCGGTCATTAACTCTAAGTGCCTTATTACAAAAAGTCTCTATAACGTATTTTTTTTTTTTTTTTTTTTTATCTATTATAGGCTCGCGCTTGACCACTATCTCACCTGATGGTAAGCGAAGATGTGGTCTACGATGGAGCACGCTTGCCTAGTAGTAACCTATTCACTCTTGACTTAAAGACCCCTAGATTGTAGCTATCGGGAAACACAGACTCCGGCAGGGAATTCCACTCCTTAGCTGTACGCATAATAAAAGTATTCTCAAAACGTTTAGTGCGTATGGGTGGGATGTCCACCATGTACCGATGGCGCTTCGCCGTACGTCTGGTAGTTCGATGATGAAACGGGCTGAGCGGAATTAGATCATGCAATTCCATCGCACACTCCCCGAAATGTAACCGATAAAAAACCGACAAGCTGGCAACTCGGCGACGATGTTCAAGGCTCTGGAGCTTTGACTTAACCAGTGCCTCATCGCTGATGAGCTTCTTGGCCCGCTTTTCAATCGACTCTAGTGCATCAAGCTGATATTTGGCTGATCCGTCCCAGAGATGAGAACAGTACTCCATGCATGATCGAACTTGCGCTTGATACAAACTGAGCAGCTGTTCTGGCGTGAAGTACCTTCTCACCTTTGCAAGGATCCCCAGCTTTTTGGCAGCCAGTTGAGCCTTTGCCTCAATGTACGGGCCAAAATTGAGCGTCGATGTCAACGTAACGCCAAGAAGCTCAAGATGGTCAATCAATGTTTCAATGTATGTTGTAAAACCTTTTTTATAACATACATTATAGAGATTTAAACCTGGGTTTTTAGTTAAACCGCTTTTTATAATAAGGCACTATGAGACTTGCCTTATGGCTCGACGTGAGTCATTTTATATCACGTTCAAGTTCGACACGACGCGATGCAATTCGTCCGATTTTCACTTAAAGTTTTGTGACAAACAGTAAATATCTGCGTGATATAGGCTATTGACGCAATTTAAATTTAGTCGCGCCATCAATAAGGTACCTTGGATGCAATCGTATCCAAAATACGGCTAAAGGATTAACGTCCTTGTTGAAGACTCTGACTCTTCTGATATGACATTCGACAAATACATCCCACTTCTGATTTCAGCCTAACAGACATATCCCACTTCCCTTTAGACATGGCTAATTATTCTACGGCGGGTCTAAACTCATTAAAATACAATTAAAAACAACATCAAAACGAGCGCGAATAACTCACGGCAAAGTTAGACAGTCATAAGCACGTTAAAAAGAGATTCTATTATGTCTCGTCACGTCGCTTTAACGATTATACCGAGACACAGTAACCGGTTACGTGTCACACTAATACACGCTTATCACGTTTCCTTGAGACGTTATCTTTCACGCGAAATTGTTATTTATAATCGCCTTTTGAAGAGTTAATCTTATGTTTGCGCCCTATATACGAATTTGTTTGAAAATCTGGATTCAAGGTCAATCGGTGATTCGGTCTATGAAGGTGAAATGATTAGGGTAGCTGTCATGTACATAATAATGAATATAGATTATGTAGTGAACTTTGGGGGAAGGTTTTGTCTAGCTGTGTGGACTGCTGATTAGGGTGAGGCTGATTTATATATGAGACAAATTAAAATTAAATAACGAGACGTAAAATATTGTACGAAGAGCCCGGGGGTATCTAAGTCAATAGTGAATTGGTTACTTCTAGGCAAGTGTGCTTCACCGTCGACCACAGCATCGCTTACCATCAGGTGAGACAGCGGTCAAGCACGAACCCATATTTTTTTTTTTTATATAACTAAATACGGAGAAATTACGGAGGCTATCGATTTTTTATTCCAATGTCAACAAGGCATTTCATTTTATTAGTACCGAAGTTTAGAGACTCAATCAGTAAATTGTAAATAGACTGGCCACACATATTACTTACCCTTGGGTCCAAACCAATTACTAAACTTAAAATTGATCCATTGCTGTAACTCCGTAGGGTTTTCTAAGATATCATACTTATCTTATCAAATGCCTATCGCCTCAGGGAAATCTTGGGTCATTAAGTTTAAATCTAAATCGTGTGAGTGGTACGTCTCTAAGACGTAGCGAGTCGCTCAGGGATCGAACTAATGGTAATTGAGTTTTGACTCATGGCTGTCATGTACATTACCTTACAGTTAAATAATTCTACACATTAATCAATCTTGTACACACTACAAATATACAGTATGAAACGGTAAGGTGTTTAACCTTACAGTTAAATAATCCTACACACTAATCAAATTTGTACATACAAGAAATATACAGGATCAGGGTAAGGTGAGATCTTATTCTAAAAACTGCTTCTGCTCATGTAAATGAACAACTTTCTTCAAGGAAGTCATTGGCTTTTTCCAAAAAAAAACATGGATTTTTTATACAAAGCTGTTAATTGACAAAAAAATTGTATGGGCATTTGGGTGTGCATGAACTAATTATTTAATTTAAATTGTATATAGCTTTCATAGAAATGGATGACATAAAAAGCATATTAAACCTGTCACCAAAACCAGCCAAAACTTATTGTTTACCAGCTGCCATCTTACTAATATTAAGAATGCGAAAGACAAAAAAACAAAGACAATTTTTTTTTTTTTCAATTAGGCCATTAAGCGGCACTTTTGAACGTCAAAAAATAAAAATTTCAGGTTAATAATAATTAATTCTACCGTCCATTCGGCAATGTAGCTTGTTATTCAAAGAACTGACAAGAAACTCCATACTCCAACTCCAAAGTTTGGATGGATGTGTGTATATCTGTTACTCAATCACGCCAGAACGGCTGAACGGATCTGCATAAAATTTGGCACAGAGATAGATTATAATCAGGAATTTTTACCGCGGGCATATGTTCCCTCGGGATAATTATCGATTTTCATGCTGACGAAGCCGCTGGCAGAAGCTTGTTAATCATAATTATCACTAATGCAAAATTAGTTGAGCGGGCTGTAAAAAGAGATTATTTAAATGACTTATATTATTACAAATGGAGCTTGCTTATCTTAAGCCAGCCTGTGCGCAGCGCTATTCCATTACGAGTTTTATCTGAAAACAAAACTCATTTCGAAAGTAAAGAAAGATTTTTATTTCATTAAAAGTTGATTGCTTAGTTAAAATATTAATGCCAATAACTAATTAAAAGTATTACTTGGAACGTATCAGCTTAAGACATTATTTCATTCTAAAGTAGCCGAGAACTTGGAGTAATGGAATTAAGATTAGGTCTCGTAGTCAACATTTGGGACCGCTAAAATGTTGGCGATTTTACATTAAAATATGTATTTAAATTATATAGTTAGTGGTACTTATAAATGTATGATTAGGTTTTGATTTAAGTATTACACAGCTTCTATTAATACTTTATCGAAAATCTATTTTGAATTTGCTGTTACTGACAAGTAAACTTACGTACTTTTTAGGGGCATGGGAACAAATCTGCGGCAAAAGCTTATGTCTTAGAGACCTGCCTGCAGCCTACTTGCGTAAGTGAATTCGGCAAAGAACACGTATATGTAAGAGTGACGACACGTTTAAAATAACGACACTTGTATTTCGTAATACACTTGAAATGGGATTCGTCTTGGAAAGGATAATTATGTGAATTCAACTCATAGGGTGGAGGACGTACCCTTTCTGAATTATTTACGCAATACCGAAAACATTTAAAGGAAATGTGTCATACTCTTTCATCGAGTTGTTCCCTTTGTCATGCTGAACTCAATATTAGGCTGCTGATCGCCTTCGATAGGTGATGTCATAGAAATATATTTTAAGAAAATTTCAAGTGCACATTGGTGAAATTGGACTGCATTGCGTCCATTTGAACGTAGGTACTTACAATTTCGCTTAGTAAAAATCGCATATCGGTGTAATATATATCAAATCTCGTCGAAACGTCAATAAGGTGAGTGCGGCTCAATCAACGACTATATCTCCTTCAAGCCTCATTTCAAATCCTATAGCAATAAAATAAGCTATAACTCTATTATACTGTGAAGTTTTTTCAAGGTGGAGGTTCCACCTTGAAAAACCTTCACAGTATAATAGAGCTGTTTCAATCACTTATATTTTTAGTCTTTATTCAAGTTTCCTGTTGTAATACACCCGCAGACGAAGGCTATGTGTCTGTCGGTGCCTACAATTAGTGCCAGGCTCCGAATGGCACTACTTGAAGGTCGGTTTAGACGTAGGTTACCTATATAAGTTTACCTATGTAACCATAAAAGCTATGGATTTGGGTGAATATGTTAGGTTAACTAAGAACACTCACGGTATATTAACGGTATTGGTAAATTAAATAATAGGAGTTTGTAAGGATTGTAGCAGGTGGCGTTTGGTAGTTCCTGCCTTCGTTGCCTAAAAGTCGTTAGTTTATGTTTGTAATAGCTGCTGTAAGCGGCTTCGCCCGCATGAAAAACCTATGTACTATTTCAGACTATAATCTATATCTTTGGCCATCCTTATCCGTTCAGCCGTTCAGGCCTGATTGAGTAACAAACCTACATCCATCCAAACTTAAGCATTCAAATTTATAATATTAGTAAGATGAATGAATATAGTAAATCAACACAATGGTTTAACCTATACTCCATTTGAAATAACATTAGAAATGTTAACAATCCCCTTTTTACAGCCCGTTCAACAAGTTCTGACTTCTATAGCGTTGGTGATATGACAAATGACAGCTGTAGTAAACAGTTGGCCACAGTTTTATGCTTTTTCTAAACAGTAAAGAAGTAGAAGAGGTCAATTAATCAGTAGGTAATGTGCGGACTTAGAGGGAGAGGCAGGCCAAAGAAAACATGGATGGACTGTGTGAGGAGTGATATGAAAGAAAAGGGAGTCAGTGATAGCGTGACAGGGAACAGGACGGTATGGAAGAGGAAAATGTGTTGCACCGACCAGAAGTAACGTGGGATTAGGGCAGATGATGATGATGAGTGACGTGCTATAACTAAGTAGACATCGTTATGTTTCTTTCTATTGAAGTTCATTGGGTTACACTACAAGGCACTAATACAAATGATAAAAAATAATAATATTGATCTCTGTTAGATCATAGAAGCGAAGCACCTTAAATTACACTCCTAAATATATTGCTATCTTCGACTCAGCTTCCCGCTATACGCTTTATCTTTGACCTCAGCCACAGTAACTAAAAAGATCTAATAACCAAACTTTGACGAAAGTTCTCGGCTAACCGGCTCGACAGTAAAATCTTAAATCAAAATATAATTAATATTGAAGTACTCAATTAATACTTAATAATAACAGCCGCACGGGTCGATCTTCAAAGTTGTTAGCAGAAGTTCCTCCGAGAGTGGGTGATCATCTTTACATCGAAACTTATTTGTGCCTCGGAAAGCACGGCAAGTGTTGGTTCCGGCTGTCATCTAAAGATCTTCACAGTCGTAAAAGGTCGTCAGAAGAGAAAGAAATATGACACCAGTTTGGCCAAGAGGTATCGTATTAAAGTCACAGTCAGATAAAAAAAAAAGTCGTTAACACCTGTGTACCGATGTCATCATCATCATCATCATCAGCCTATTAATGTTCCCACTGCTGGGAAACAGGCCTCCTCCCTGTAAGAGGGAATGGGCCGTAATCCACCACGGGGGCCCAACGCGGGTTGGTAGATGTCACATGTATTCGATTTTTTATTACTAGGATGCATGTTTCCTCACGATATTTTCCTTCACCGTTTTGAGAGCAGTGGTGGTGAAATAATAAACATAAAGTAAAGCACCTGCCTGTGTTTGAACCCACTACCTACAACTTATAAGTCGCGGCCGATACCACCAAGCCACCACTGCTCTCCATCCACCAATGTACCTATTCCAATATTTCGAAACGATACGAAAAAAATGTAAAGGCAGTGTCGCTAACACGATCAAAACAAACGTATCGCGGTAAGGGTTGTCTTTCATCACTTAGTATTCAGTAATGAGTTAATCCATAGGTACTAATATTATAAATGAGAAAGTACCTCTGTCTGTCTCTCTGTCTGTCTGTTACCTTTTCACGCTTAAACCCCAGAACTGATTTCGATTTTATTTAGTATGGAGATCCTATGGTCCTTCCCAGGATCTGACGACCAAGCACGAGAGGCGGGGTTTTAGTCACTGGGCCACCACGACATAATGTTGGTCGTCACTCGTGAACATTTTGGCAATCGCTATCGCCACGCTATCGCTGATAAGGTCTCGTCAAATAGACAGCTAAACGATAGCGTGGCGAAACGTTTTCATTTTTTAATCTATGGTATTGTTTGAATCTAGTCACATAGGAAAACGAAAGCGAACCAATACGTACTGATACCGCGGCAAACCGAAAGGCGTGAGACGCCATGACAAACCAAAGGCGAGCGCGCGAAGCGAAGCTATGCTAGTATTATATTATCTGTGGCGAAGCGAAACCGAAACGTGACAGTTGTGTTTATTTACAAAAATTAAAGACTATTCCGACATGTGGCCATGATGGATATCGTAAAATTTATAGAATGTTTCAAAACATAACCAATATTGGACAATACACGTCACTAGGACTATGCAAAATATACTAAAAAACACGAGTTCTTAGGTTCTGTCGTGATCCGCGAGTGAGTGACGTCCCGCAACGACACTTCGCTTTCTACAAGACTTTGGTTCGCTGCACCTAGTTTGAGGTCTGCGCTTCGGTCCACATTCTCCACGTGTTCAGTTCGGTTCGCAGTTATGTTTGACAAAGGCTGAGTGTCGCTTAAAAATCCAATGAATGGATCATTTAGTTTTCATCAAAATCAGGCCCGGAGACTCTTTTCAGTGTTTTTGCCTCATAATTTCGGATATAGCTATCCACTCCCACTTGGAAAACTCAAGCTGTATACCTAATTTAGAAAATGACGCGGCGACATCAAATCAATCGGGTGATCACCATGAATAATAATGTTGTTGACGCAGGCTCGCGTCAGGCGTCACGCGTCAGATGGCGAGTTGAACCAATTATGGACACACGACAACATGGTGTGTGTATATTGTCTGGCAGAGCGACACAGAATACGAGTGTACAGAAGCTACACAAAGACATGCAACTCTACCTCGTCGGTCATTTTCTCCACTCGACTTAATCAAATTGACAGAGCTAATTATTTATTGATTTCATCTTGATCGAGGGCCATGTGATGAGTAGGGATGAAACGTATGTTACTAAAAGAGTTATGAATATAAACGTGGATAGATGGAGAGGGAGCGGGCGGCCAAAAAAAAATGGATGGTCTATGTGAGGAGTGATATGAAAGAAAAGGTAGTCAGTGATAGCGTGACGAGAGAAAGGACGGTATGGAAGAGGAAAACGTGTTGCGCCGACCCCAAGTAACATGGGATAAGGGCAGGAAAATGATGATCTTGATCAAGGGTTTTTTTCATTTGTCATGGCAATTGTGTCGAAAGGAGTTGAAGAAGTTTAATTTAATATAAGACTAACTCGTTCGTAAGTCGTGGAAGGGTAATGGGTAGCGATAACTGTCATAAATAATACAATAGATTTTCCTCTTTGAGATTTTATTCCTTTTCATTGAGATTATTATAAATAGAGTTTCCCTTCTATACGGATGTATTAATCTATGGTAGTAGTGAAAGGCCACTTGAGACTTGTACACGTAACACGACGCCTGATGACGCTTTGGCCGCCAAATCCTTTTACATCCTATGGCTTCGGGCGTAATTAGGTTCTGAGAGGTTAGATAATAATAATAATTAATTATATCAGTTGCCACCAAGGGAGCCCTAAGAAACGCTGGCGTGACGATTTAGAAGCGTAACAAGAGATTTTCCGGAGAAGGTATAATACCGGGAAGAGAGGAATGCTATGAGACAACTTAGTTTGAATAAAAAATATCAGTCTGTTATAGTTTTAACACAGTTTCTTCTAATATTCAACCTGTTTTTTTTATCAGCATGCCATTCCAGCCATTAGGAATCAATCAATGCAATAGGGATGTTTCCTGGATAGAAAAATGATAATTCTATTTAGTCCGTCAATGAGATTATCAAATAATATTGGACACGTATTTTTTGCTTTACCAAATCAATAAAAAATTACAAAGTTAAAGCGCATCAAAGTTCAGGAGTGGGGGCTTGTGACATCACTAAGGCAGCATAAAGTGTACTAGCGGTGTGACGTCACACGATATTTCAAGGCATTATATCGTCGTCACTTTATGTTTACGTTTCAAAAGAAAAATACGTGTCCAATATTTTTTATTAATCTACCTGAAGGACAGAAAACTAATTTTCTTTTAAGTAAACTACCCTACTTTTTGCTAATCAATGTTTAAGCTTAAGTTTTATAAATAAGGCTGATTGAGTTGACAGATTATCCCACCCGTTATATATCTAAAAATTATGCAGATGATATATTAGAATAAGTACACAGCACAACACACAGTAAAACCTTATTACGGGTGAGCAATCTTCATGTAATTAAACAGTTAGGTAGCTATGTACGTGTCGACAATTTCAGTACATTTTGCTTGAGGCCAAGTTAAAAAGAATGAAAATATATTCCATGTACATGTATTTACTAACATAAACTGTAAGAAATTATGAGATGGATCTTGACGACGGCGACGGTACAGATTGGTTTTTAAAAGCAGGTTGTGGGTTTGTAACCTACAAAGGCTGCAATCTACTTAAAAACAATATTCGCTCAAGTGCCAAGTGTACTTGAAAAAGTCATAAACAAAAAAATAATCCAAAAATAAAAAGTATGGCGGCCAGTGCTTAAAAATTATATTCAAACTACGCCGGACGGAGCGGAACGTATCAAGAGGGGCCATATCGCTTTTTTGTTACATGACGATTGCTACCAGGCAACTCGCTACCGTATGCTGCGTTAAGGAACTTCAATCAAAACTATTTGTTCTGTCTTCTTTAAAAATAGTGCTTTTACAATAAAATAATTAGGTACCCAACTAAAAGCATTATAGAAATTAGATATCAGAATAAATTTCCAAACTCATTCAGTGGAATCGTAAAACCAAATAAAAAAAAGTGTCATAAATAATATAATGTCAAAAACATTACTTCGTGTAAAAATACGTCGATGCCACGCTCAAAAGCTCTAGAGCCTTCATGTTAACGAGAAACTGCAATATACAATGTTAGGTAGGTAAATATTTTATATTATTTCGTAGCAATATTATAAGACCTATTGTAAATTACCGAAAATCACACGAATAAATAATTTGAATAATTTGAATTTGAATAATTTAAATTTGAATTTGAATAATTTGAATTTAGTAGCCGTATCGTTGAATTAGTCTTTTCATGAACGTGATAAATTGACGTTATAATCATATATTTTATGATCCTATCGTAAAATAGACATGCCACAGACCTACATACCTCATGTTCCTCATGTTCATGTTGGTCAGATAGGCAGTCGCTCCATGTAAAACACTGGTACACAGCTGAATCCGGTAAGACTGAAAGCTGACCCCAACAATAATTGGGAAAAAGGCTAGGCAGATGATGACAGACCTCATGTTCCTAAATTACTTTAGAGTTTAGACGGATAAAATTTGCGTTTTACTTATTTATCTTGATTTAGTATTAAGGTCGGTTTCCTCCTATTTTCATTATTCGACACATTTTTACACGTTGTTTATGCAAACAATCATGGAGACGGGCAAAATTCCCTTGCTTTAAAAGTGATAAATAATGTGATGATTTGAGGAACACAGTGCAGTGTTTATTAACGATAGAAAACTGTGCGAGCTATAAACAATTTATTTTATAATTATCTGCATTTTTATGCGACATTAATGTATATTAAGGATATTAATGATATGGACAATCGTCAATGAACAAATCGTAAAATTTTGATATGACTACGACATGTACATCGGCGTTTTATATGTCATGTCAAACACGTCTCGTGTAAATAAATATTAATTTATGATGATGAGATGTGATTAAATTTATGATCGAGTAAATAATTAAATTTATGGATGAGTCCCAAAACGTCAGGAAATTTTCTCACGCCGCCGGTGCTAGTATCTAAGACAAAATGGCTTTATCGCCCAAACTGCGATGAAATGTGTGACTCAAGCCATGTCACAGTAGGCCGTGCTCGCCGGGCAACAACAAGAAAGGCATGATGCACCTTCAAAATATGTCACATGTTTGACCCGTGCTAGCATTTAAGACAAATTGGAGGACATGACATAATTTAATATGTCTTGTCACAAATGTCTTGGGTACGCCCATGCTCACTCCGCTGTACTACACTCGACTTCAAGTCGAGGACGTTAAGTTCAACAAAAATAAGCCTATTTGATTGAAGGGTGAGGTCAGGTTGAGTCGAGTGGAGGAAATTAATAAAAATATTTGTGTAACGACTTAACTGAATTTATCTGTTAAGCTAACTTAATATTGCATAGTGCTGTACCAACTCTTCACGTTTTCAAAATAGGTATATTATTCGCATTTAAAATTGCTTAGAAAAAATCTAAAATCAATCAAATATTTATTTGTAAAAACTTAGGTGGTAAATATGTGTTGTAAATAAAGTACAGAGATGCTATGTTTATGCCGCCAACGGTGCACAAATATTAGGTAATAATCTAACATTATGTATTTGGGTAACATAAACTTAAGCAAAGAGGTATAATTATAAACTTAAGTAAAGAATAATCTTTGGAAGTACTGAACCGATTATACTATCGCTGAATGTTATAGGCTAATTTTGAACCCGGAAAAATTCACGATTTCTGCCGGATAAGCTAAGAGAGCAAAGCCTCGGGAAAAACTAGTATGTACAGTAGTCACAGCGGCTCTTTGTCTCTGAAGTTAGGCTCTGCGAACCATTGCGCAAGAACCAGTTTGTCATCGAGTATACTGCAAACAGTAAGTGAGATAGGGATGCGATAACCGTAAGCGACTGAAAGAGGCAGTTATACAAAGCTATTTTCTACTTCAACAATGACACAAAAATAGCAACAGCGCAGGGTCTTGCAGCCAACTTCAGAGACACAAAAATCCACTGTGACTACTATTTGTTTATTATATCTATGACTATACCTGCCTATTGTGTATTCCGGTTTAAATTCGAGTACCAATTGTGGCTCAGATTTTCGCAATATGAGCCATTTATTTGAGGCACTTGTTTTGCGTGGGAAGTCTTTACTTTGATCCGAATAGCTTAGGTACTTAGTTATCTAATACTCTTTTACTACGCTATACGGCACTTAGTTTGATTTTAATAAGTAATGAATAATTATCTTAAAAATCTAAGGAAAATTCCAGATTACAGCAACCTCAGGGTAATTCATATGTACTTTCTAAGTTTATCTTGGACATCGCTGACAATGGTGAAGGAAAACGTCGCGAGGAAACCTGGACTTATAACCAGTATTTGTAAGTTTGTGCTCCATTGGTGTAATTGCTGCAAGGCGTTCCAGTGCGAGGATAAACAAGTAAATAAAAGTAATATCCATAATAAAATGAGTATCGTGTTACCTATTTGTGTGCATAGTACCAAACGAAAAGGTCTACACGGTTTTTGAAGCCGTAATTTTGGATTAACACTACGCTAACTGGCCCATACAAAATACTAAAAATACTGAACTATATGAAGCGCGATTTTAGTGTAAATTTCTACGGCGCTAATGGCATTAAGACATGATTATGGTCTCCTAGAGTGCTCAACGCAATTCGGTTTACATTATGTTCGGGGTTGGGGTGAGATAAATATAAACTAGGATTAAAGATTATAAAGATAGGTATAATTCAGTAACTTAACTGGGATAACTATTAAAACTAATGAGGTGAATGAGATGAGGTTGAGTCGCGCCCGATATGCTGGCCGAAAGCGTACTGACTATTTTACTTAGGTAATACATAAAATATTCAGGGCATAGCGCGCGATGTCGCAATTATGCTGACATGTTTATTATTGTTCGGTGATTATCCCGAACATGCTCCCGAGGGAGAAAAGGATGAGGTTAGTAGGTAGGTATAGTTACATGGGTAATGAAATTAATACTAACAAGGTGAAAACAATGTTCAACTAATACTAAAATAGTTATGTAGGGTGAGTTATGTTAGTAGGTGAGATTAAGGTAACCTTACAAATTAAACAGAGTCGCTACAGTGTAAATCAGGAAGAGAGAACACGCGAAAGATCGGTGAAGAACCTCTATCTTCCTTTTTTTGTAAGCACTCACTAGATAGCGCTAGTCGCTTAGGATCACTTTTCACTGGTTTACTACTAGATTGCCCATTTTCCCTAATTTCACTACACTCAATCACAACACTATCAGCAACGGTGTGTGGAGATGGCACCGCAGTTGCCGCAGGGGCTGTAGACCGCTCTGCTGCAGAAGTGGAGCGATTTCCTTTACGTTGCCTTTGACGCCAACGTTTAAAACAGTAAGCTGCCACCAATAACAAGATGCCCAATATGATGAGATATATAGCGGTATACTGGTGGACGTCGTGGTAGGAGATATTAGTGCTCAAAGGTTCACTCTGCTTCATGATCTCAAGACTTCTCTTAATGGCTTCAAATTGCCTGAGGTCATCTGAGTTATTGGGATTATGCTCATATGAGATTTCTGGCATAGTGATATTTATTATGTGATTAATTGGTGATATTTCAGGTGAGATAATATTTCTCGTCGTACTAATTTTACTAGACAATCTTTTGTTTGAGTACACCATAAAATTTTCTGTTTTTACTAGACAGCCTTCCCCAACACGCAACAGACCAGCATCTGATAACCTAACTGCCTCAACTTGATTTTCACATAGAAGTTTGACGTTACATTCATTGCAGCATAAATAATAATACTTGTTTTCTGATGTTAACTCTCTCCAGTCATCCTTGCACGGGGTAGTTTTAGTTTTACAAGTTCTTGTGCCTGGGATCGTCTCGCATAGACTATGATCATCTTTCATGTGGTGAATAGGCTTTCTGATATGACACAGAATAGTCACAGGGTTTTGTAATACGCATGACTGCAGATCCGTGTCTGTGATAGTTAAATAAGAATCCTTTCTCATGTTGATGGCTGCTAATTCAGAGATAGTTTCGACCTTCATCATCCTGTTATCTTTCACAATGCGTGGAACCGGGATAAGATTAAATACCTCGTAAATATCTCTTTCAATCAGGGGTATTTTTATTTCTATTATTAGGTATTTGCCAGAGTATTTGGCTCTTACTTTGAGCAAGCTGTACAGATCTTTAAGATTAAAGTTGTCGACAGGAACTACCAAGTCTCCAGATATTTGTGCTGATATTATGTTTAGCTCAGATCTGAGTTGTTTCGGTGATATCAAGTGAAAATCTAATTTTCCACTATAAATATCAGTTACTGTATCTAAAATTGAGTCCTGGATTCGTCGAAGGGTATACAACAAGTTGTTGGCAGTGAAAGTCGAGGTTATGAAGTCAGTGACGATGGTTATGTTTTGCACTTGCTGAGCGAGATTTTTATAAGAATCTTGGAGAGAATTAAGCCTTTGATTTATTATTTTGTGATGTTTGTTTATAGTATTCTCAATCCTTTTCATTAAATTAAATTCAGCTTCTACGACCGACGTTTGGTTTTTCCAGAGGTTGTATAAGTGGTTTTCATTATGCTTTAAAAGGTCAATATCCTTCTCATATTTTTCTGCAAATCGTTGGTCCAACACTCCGAATAAACTATTTGCAACGTAGCCTACCCCGTCTAGCAAGCCGCGTCGCCGACGTTTCTTATTAGTCATAAGCGAGTCATTTATCATGACAATATTATCATAATGTTTGATTTCTTCGAACTCGTGCTCGAGTTGTAACATGACGCCGTCGCAAGGTGTTTGTGTTCTAATCGTTGAGCATAAGGTTTCAAGGTACTTGATATACTTTGTTAGTGCCGCCATTCCTTCTTGATATGGATTTGTGTCATAATAGACTATTAAATGCCAATCATCTCTAATTAAGTGCATATTAGATACTTTGTCAAAGTATACACTATTGTTTGTCAGCGGGGTGAAGTTATAGGATGCTTGAGTGGTGTTTATTAGTGTCAGCATAAATAATGTCAAAGATAAAACCATTGCTGAAAATGAGATAGGACGTTTTTTCTTCGCCGCTGGCAGTTTATTATCAACCTTTGGGCCATTTGGATCTTGATCATTTTTATTTGTTGGCAGTAAGGACAGTTTTACAACTGGGCGTTTTAAGACCCCATTTTTGGTTTTAAGTGTGACGACCCTTATGTGTCCGTCACTTCCAGGATGCAGCGCTATTACGCGACCTAGACTCCATTTTCCTGGTGGAAGGTTGTCGTCCTTTATAATGACGATGTCATTAAGATTGAGATTCCTTTGTTGCTGTCGCCATTTGACTCTCGTAGAAAGCTGCGAGAGGTAGTCAGTCTTCCACTTATCCCATATATCTTGATAGATTTTTTGCGTCAAGTGCCACCGTGTTCTGAGGTCATGCTCTGTTTCGAAAATCGTTAAGTTGGGGCCACTTGCTAAGAAGTGCGCCGGGGTCAAAAAATCCAAATCCTCAGGGTCTTCTGTCAGAGGGCACAGTGGTCTGGAGTTCAAACAAGCCTCGAGTTGGGTTAGTAGGGTAATATATTCCTCGTAGGTTAATTTTTGCTCACCCACGACCCGCTTGAGATGATGTTTTAGGCTCTTCACTGCAGCTTCCCAGAGTCCGCCAGCAGATGGCCATGATGGAGCGTTAAAGTGCCACTCAATATTCATTTCAGCGATTGTCGAGGTTACTTCTTGGTCCGACAAGATATAGGAGATTTCGGCAAGCTCTTGTTTTAAAATTTTGTTGGCTCCTATGAAGTTGGTTCCTTGATCACTATAGATGTGCCCTGGAACTCCCCTTCTAGCCGACATTCGACGAAGCGCGGCAATAAATGCTGACGCTGTGAGATCTGAGACAATTTCTAAATGTATGGCTTTGGTCACCATACAAACAAAAACTGCGACATATCCTTTACTGGTTTTAATGCCACGGCCTTTGTTGGCCTTAATAAGGATGTGTCCGGTGTAATCTATTCCTGTGTGGTAAAAAGGTCTGTTAGGAATCAATCGTGCTGGAGGTAGGTCACCCATGATTTGATGTTGTAGTATTGGATTGTTTCTTTTACATTTGACACACATTCTTATTCGTTTCTTTGTGGCTCTATTTCCACCAAGAATCCAGTATTTGTGTCTTATAAATCCAGTAGTCATTTTTACTCCACCATGAAATACAAGTTCGTGGGATTCATCTATGATTAGATCTGCTAGTTTCGATTGATTCGGGATTATGATAGGATGCTTCATTTCTGGATCAAGATTCGAATGTTTAAGTCTGCCACCGACACGGAGCATTTGATTATTGTCTAGTATGGGATTGAGATTAAGAATCTGGCTTTTCTTATTTAGTGGTTCATTCCTTTTCAGCCGTGATATTTCTTCGTAGAAATATTCGTTTTGGACGTGCTTAATTACCATTTCTCTTGCTGTCTTTATATTTTGCAGAGTAAGAAAACTTGTGCGTTTTTTCTTGTAAGCAACAATGTCGATGAACTTGTTGATGTAAGCTAATACTCGGGTAACTTTCCTTAAAGTGCTATATTTTGGTAATAGTTGATTGATTATTGAATTTTCGGGGTTAAAAATGACCGTATTTACTGCCTCTTTCTTTCTGAGTTCTGCGTTTGTAATGCTCGTATAAATCGGCATATTATGAGATTCTGTAGGCTTATATTGTGGTAACCAGTCGGGCCCTTGCCACCACAGTGAATAATAGGCTAATTGAGCAGCAGGTAAACCGCGGCTTGCGCAATCTGCGGGGTTTTCTTTGGATTTTACGTAACTCCAGTTATCTTTAGGGATTATTTCAGTAATTAGCCTCACTCGATTCGCAACAAAGGGTTTCCATTTCTCCGGTTCACCACTTAACCAACCTAGAACAGCCGTTGAATCAATCCAACCATAAACATGCACCTTGTAGCTCGATAGGGATGAGATGATTTTTCTCATAAGTTTTGACAACAAGAGAGCGCCGCTGAGTTCCAGACGCGGTATCGATTGTGGTTTTTTCAGCGGTATTACTTTTGATTTCCCTGCAATAAGGGTCACATGAGTTTCATTTTCTCTCTGTATTTTGCAATACACGACGCATGCGTATGCTTTTGTGCTAGCGTCGCAAAAGCCATGGAGTTCGATGATATCCTTTGCCTGGGTTTGAATCCAACGTGGTATTTTAAATCGAGATATATGAGATAGATCGGCTTTAATAGTATTCCACTCTGACGCGATTTCTTGAGGGACAGGGTTGTCCCAACCCAGGTCAGATTTCCATAATTCTTGGAACAAGATCTTAAGTTTTATTGTGACTGGTACTAACCAGCCCAAGGGGTCAAAAATTTTAGATATTTGAGATAGGAATTGTCTTTTTGTAAGGATGTTTCTGGAGATAAATTCTATAGGATGAAAAATGAATTGATCATTTTTGGGTTCCCACCGAAGACCTAATGTTTTGGTTGATTCCGGTTGCTTAAAGTCAAAGTCTTCCTTTTGAAGTGCATCTGAACTATCTATTAATTCCGGCAAGTTTGATCGCCATTTTCTGAGATTAAATCCGCCTGATTTGAGGAGGCTGATCATCTCTGCTTTGAGCTGTTTAGCTGCTGTCGCTGAGTGTTCACCATGCATGAGATCATCCATGTAAAACGAGTGTTCTAAGATGTCAGGAGCGCAACTTTGTGGATAGTTTGGCCTTTCATCGATGGCCAGTTGCTTCAGTGTCATCATGGCCAAAAATGGTGCGGCTTTAGTGCCATAGGTAACTGTCGCTAACTGGTATTCTTTTAAAGGTTGAGATTGATGGTTTCGCCAGATAATTTTCTGATATTTCTGGTCATCGGGATGTAGCCAGATTTTGCGAAACATTTTTTCTATATCTGCTGTAAAAGCGTATCTAAATTGTCTCCATTTTAAGATAAGGCTCTGAAGGTCTTGTTGTAAATTGGGTCCTCGGCACATGAGATCATTGAGGCTGTATCCGCTCGAGGTTTTTGCCGAGGCATTAAAGACAACACGCAATTTGGTAGTTGATGACTCAGATCGTTGGACGCAATGGTGCGACAAGTAGCAGTCCGGCTGTACGTGTGGCGCAACGGGTGTCATATGTCCGAGCTCTAAGTATTCAGAAATAAACATTTTATAGTCACATGCCAGAGCTGGTTGCTTACTTAATTTCCGCTCTATTTGGAAAAATTGAGCAATCGATTTTGTTTTCGACTCGCCTAAATTGTTCTCAAAATCTTCTTTGAAGGGTATTTTAACGACGTAGCTTCCATCTGCCCGTCTGGAGGTCGAAGTTTGGTAAAATTCGATGCAATTTTGATCTTCTTCTGATATTGCTAGAGGTTCATGTATGTCCTCCACTTCCCAAAATTGCTGCATATCTTCGATATTATTTAGGGTCACATTGCAATGGTACGTTTTGTAGTTGCCGCTTAAGATCCATCCCAACTGGGTTTGTTGGGCAATGGGCAACACACCTTCTGATCGACAGATACCGTCCATAAGGATAGTGGAATAGATATCTGCCCCAAATAAGATATCAATAGGCCTACTTTTGTAAAATTCGGGATCTGCAAGAGTTATTTGGTTCAGAGTAGGCCAGTCTGGCTTAGGCAAGGTACAGCTGGGTAAGTTATTTATGAGTCTATTCATTATATAAACGTCCGTTTCAAAGGTGAAATCGCTAACCAGCGACGAACATTTGATGGTAATCATGCCCTTGCAGTTGTTTTCCTTATTGCCTATTCCAGAGATATAGCCGTTACATTTCCGTCGCGGTAGTCTTAACAACTGAGCTGCGCTTTCCCTAATAATGGATGTCTGTGACCCTTGGTCTAAAAGAACTCTCATTTTATGGTAAGATCCGTCCACTGCTTGTACGTTAATTATTGCTGTGGCAAGCAATATTTCTGCGGGTTCTCTACGAAGCGATGCAACTGTGTTAGTTTCTTGCTGCTGAGAAGGCGATTTCGTAATCGTGGCTGCATTTGACCCTGATCGATGTGACGTAAAAGATTCATGCAAAATGGTATTGTGTTCCTTATTGCATTCTTTGCACCTTATTTCGGAAAGGCATTTTTTGCCTTCGTGATAATGTAAACAATTGATGCAAAGTTTCAAGTTATCAATAGCATTTTTTCGTTCATTAGGTTGCAATTCCAATAACTTTAGACATGCATGAATTCGATGATCATTGGAGTCGCAAATAGGGCATTGCTTGCGATAGTTAATTTTGCGTTTGGACTTTGACGATTGCGAAACTTGGTTTGTTGAGTAATTCTTTATAGGATTATTATAATTTCGTTTGTAATTGGACCCCTTTGAAAATGATGGTTTATTATTGTTGTTGGATTGCGATGGGGGTGATTTCTGCGTGGAATTCTCAATCTTCTTACGTGAAGTTTCCAGCATCATAAATTTAGTTTCCAAAAAATTAAGGAAATCTTCCAAGACGGGCAACTCTCGCGGGGCTTTTAAGGCTTGTAGGTAATCCTCGTATGTATCTGCATCCAATTTTTGAGACAATAAACATACCAGGAATGGGTCCCAGGAAGACACATCGACTCCCAGATTCCTGATAGCATTCACGCTCTCATATGTAGTGTCGTGAATGCGTTTTATATGATTTGATGATTGATGCTGGTTTGCGGGGATATTCATGAGATTGTTAAGATAAGATGTAAAGATCAGTCGTTTATTATTATAACGATGATTGAGGATATTCCAGCATACGGGATAATTGTTGGAGCTTATTTGGAGATGTTGGATCAATTTTTCGGGCTCACCTTTGATCTTACTCTTTAGAAACTGCATCTTTTGTGCATTTGACAAAGAGGGGTTGTTGTGCACTGCTTCGGTAAAAAGGTCTTTGAACGAAATCCACTTATTGTAGTTTCCATCAAAGGTGACTATCTCCATTTTGGGAGTAGATTTTTCAATATGCGCAACGGACCACATTTTCTTATTGATGTCTTTCTTTATTTTGTTATAATACTCCTCGTAATGGGTGAATTGCTCTTCGTATTTGGGGTTTGATCCGCCATACTCGTTGTCCAGCTCCCAATGAAGCGAGTCAATAGCCGCCCAACGGGATTGTATAGTCTTCAGGATATCTTCAAATTCCCATTTTTCCGTGACGAGATCAAGGTTGATATTGGAAGAAGTTCTCAAGAAAGCCTTAAAATTGGTAGCTTGCTTTTTGAAGAGAGTTTCAGCTTTACTCTCTTCAAGAGCAGGGGTTTTAGAAGCAGCGTGGGATGCGAGGTTCGAGGTTTGAGATTCCGCAGTAGGTTGGAACGAAGGAGGTTTCAATTCCGGGGTTTGCGGTCTGTTTGCGAGAGGGTTATAGCTTTGTATAATAGTCTTAATGTTGTTATATTTCTCCTTCATTTGATCGTATTGGTCAGTACTGAAATATGTATGAGATTGATCACCAAAAGATATCAAAGTCATGTGATTATTATGGAACTCTGTAAAGGATTGTTCCAATACAGCTAATCGACGACGTAAGTATTCTGCGGTCTTGCGCTCTGCACCATCCTTCTTGAAATTGGTGAAGAGCTTATCTACGGCTTCGATTAGTTGTTGTTGGGTTGCTAAAATGTCATCCATTTCCGACATTTTAAAGATATAAAAGAGACCTTACTTGTGCTGATGGCTTCTTTGGAGATCAAATGTCCTTGCGATGGCTGCAAGAACAAACCTGGAGTAGCAGCGCAATGAGATGACGCGATGCTTTCGTATAAACCAGGTTCAATCAGGATCAGCAGGATGATGAACTTTTCGGAAAGTAAATCCGATCAGTTCTGTTTACCAGGGTCTGGTAATAAATTCCAAGCGAGACACTCACACAGCACAGTTAGTAGATGCGCGCGTAATGATCCCGCTCCGACGGCTCGAAGGACCAATGTTCGGGGTTGGGGTGAGATAAATATAAACTAGGATTAAAGATTATAAAGATAGGTATAATTCAGTAACTTAACTGGGATAACTATTAAAACTAATGAGGTGAATGAGATGAGGTTGAGTCGCGCCCGATATGCTGGCCGAAAGCGTACTGACTATTTTACTTAGGTAATACATAAAATATTCAGGGCATAGCGCGCGATGTCGCAATTATGCTGACATGTTTATTATTGTTCGGTGATTATCCCGAACACATTACTTACACCGATTTACTAAACGAAATTGCGAGCGTTCCCATGGACGCAATGTGACATAATTTAACCGGTTTGCACTTGAAATTTTCTTAGACACATTCTTCTTTTTCTGCAGTCCCACATTACTAAGAATCGTGGTCACTACTTTAGATGGACAGTCTGCCTCCATCGCCTATTGGCCCAGTAGAAATCGACACTAAAAAAGGCTAAAATTGCATGGGCCATCCCTTCGATGATGGTCCACTTTTGCGTTCAACTGAGATGAAGTTAAAGAGCCCAGTGGCTTTACGATTTTAATGTCGATTTCTACGCAATTTAAATTGCGTCGCGTTATCAGTAAGGTTCCTAACACATGAGTTATTTATTGGTGTCAGTATGAGTTATGCGGGCGGTGTCGCCTGACGCCTCGCGGTCTCGCGACCTTTGCTAAGCTTATTATGTTTTTATTAGGAACATTCGCCCGCTTTCTGGAAGAAATTGTTGCAAGAAACGAGCATGCCTCCCTTCAAATATAAAACGTTTCATTATGTTTTTTTTCTCAGAATATTTTCGCTTGGGAAGACTAGGAATGTTTATCAGCAAACAGGGAAAAAGTGTAATATTATATTTCTTCTTTTTGCTACTCGATGGTTAAATTTCATGGTTAACTCGTAGAAGAACTCATGGCTAAATTATAACAGCCACATGGGTCGATTTTCAAGGTTAAGCGACGCTTGCCGAGGTAGGTCCGGGGATGGGTGAACATCTTTACATATGTAATTTCCTCCGTGCTTTAAAAAGCACGATAAGCTTTGTAGATCTTTGAAGTCGTTACTTCGTTAAGTATAATCAAAAGTCAGGCTTTCTGGGGGTATCTGGTATCCATTACTCAGTTTGTGAGGTCAGATAGGCAGTCGCTTCATGTAAAATACTGGTAATCAGCTGCATCCAGTTAGACTAGAAGCCGATCCCGATGTAGTTGGTATAAGACTAGGCAGTTTGATCGATTAGTTTACTTTAATAGAGCTCGTTATATGCTCACGTTAATATTAACATTAGCGTCCATTAGGTTCTTATAATAGAGCTCGTTATATGCTCACGTTAATATCAACATCAGCGTCCATTAGGTTCTTATAATAGAGCTCGTTATATGCTCACGTTAATATTAACATTAGCGTCCATTAGGTTCTTATAATAGAGCTCGTTATATGCTCACGTTAATATCAACATCAGCGTCCATTAGGTTCTTATAATAGAGCTCGTTATATGCTCACGTTAATATCATCATCAGCGTCCATTAGGTTCTTATAATAGAGCTCGTTATATGCTCACGTTAATATCATCATCAGCATCCATTAGGTTCTTATAATAGAGCTCGTTATATGCTCACGTTAATATCATCATCAGCGTCCATTACGTTCTTATAATAGAGCTCGTTATATGCTCACGTTAATATCATCATCAGCGTCCATTAGGTTCTTATAATAGAGCTCGTTATATGCTCACGTTAATATCATCATCAGCGTCCATTACGTTATTATAATAGAGCTCGTTATATGCTCACGTTAATATCATCATCAGCGTCCATTAGGTTCTTATAATAGAGCTCGTTATATGCTCACGTTAATATCATCATCAGCGTCCATTAGGTTCTTATAATAGAGCTCGTTATATGCTCACGTTAATATCATCATCAGCGTCCATTAGGTTCTTATAATAGAGCTCGTTATATGCTCACGTTAATATCATCATCAGCATCCATTAGGTTCTTATAATAGAGCTCGTTATATGCTCACGTTAATATCATCATCAGCGTCCATTAGGTTCTTATAATAGAGCTCGTTATATGCTCACGTTAATATCATCATCAGCGTCCATTAGGTTCTTATAATAGAGCTCGTTATATGCTCACGTTAATATCATCATCAGCGTCCATTAGGTTCTTATAATAGAGCTCGTTATATGCTCACGTTAATATCATCATCAGCATCCATTAGGTTCTTATAATAGAGCTCGTTATATGCTCACGTTAATATCATCATCAGCGTCCATTAGGTTCTTATAATAGAGCTCGTTATATGCTCACGTTAATATCATCATCATCATTAGTGTAAAGTGCACTGGTAAACACCTTACTAAAGATTGCACAAAATCGATAGCAGACAAACCCAAATGTGTTCACTGTGGTGAGCCACACCCAGCCAACTACAGAGGATGTATGGTAGCCAAAGAACTGCAACTGCTAAAAAACAAAGCCTTAAAGAAAAAGGTTACTACACCTGTCACTCAGGCTCCTAGTGCTAAGAAGAATCTCAAAGAGTATCAAAGGGTATCAAATAATGTGTCTTATGCGCAAGCAACGAAACCTCGTGAATCACAACCAACAGTACACGGTCCACAACCCTCCAAGTCAATAGACGCCGATACAAATGAAAATATAAACAAAATTTTAAATATTTTAACCTCATTTGAATTAAGGTTGAAAAATCTAGAAAGTAGTGCTACACAGCTACACCATATAACTCAAAAATGAAGAACACTCTTAAAATAATGGCGTGGAATGCAAATGGACTCCTAAAGCATCAAAACGAGCTAGAGGTAGTCCTTGCAACAGAAGAAATTGATGTGTGCCTCATATCGGAGTCTCATTTCACAAGAGAATCGTATATTCACCTTAACGGGTATAAAATCTATCATGCACTGCACCCTGTGAATAATGCGAGAGGAGGAAGTACCCTTATAATAAGAGAAAACATCTACCATTACCTCGAATTTAAATATGAAGAAGAGTTCATACAAACTGTAGCCGTTAGGGTCAAAACTAAACTTCATCACATTACAGTAGCAGCTATATACTGCCCACCAAAGCATGCTCTGAAAATAGAGCAGTACAGAAACCTACTAAAACTTCTTGGCAACACGTTTATATTGGGAGGTGACTTCAATGCAAAAAACATACGTTGGGGATCTAGGCTAACCAACACTAAAGGAAAGGAATTGCTTAGTGCTATGCGAGAAATCAAGTGCAAAGCAATATCAACAGGAAAACCTACTTACTGGCCTACTGATGCTCAAAGAATTCCAGATCTGATTGACTTTTTCATTTATAAGAATCTGTCAGCTACATATCTTCACATAGAGGAGGGATTTGATATGAACTCTGATCATTCCCCCATTATCTTAACCTTAAGTGAGCCCATAATTCAGAAAGAAAGCAATGCAATTTTAGTTAATAAGAACACGGATTGGGATAGCTTCAAACTCGACCTAGACAACATCATTGACCTTAAAGTACCACTCAAAAACATTCAGCAGTTGGATGAAGAAATAACAAAATTTGTGACAAACATTCAAAGCTGTGCTTGGGGAAATACACCTCTTTTGAAAAGAAAAGTCGCAAGTCATAGATATCCGTTAGAAATAAGAAACCTCATAGCCATAAAGAGAGCTCAGAGACAAAAGTGGCAACAATCAAGATATCCACTTGACAAAACAATGCTGAATAGGCTTACAAGAAGATTAAGCAAAGCAATACAGAACTATCATGATGATGCAACAAAAGATTGCCTTAGCAAATTATCAAGTAGTGGAAAATCAGAACACTCACTATGGAAAACATATAAACGTTTAAATAAACCCATCGTCCATGCTTCACCCATTAAAAAATTAGATGGCAAATGGGCCATGAGTAATGAACAGAAAGCAAATATATTTGCAGAACATTTAGAACAAACTTTTCAAACCAGCGGTGAGGAAAGCTCTGAAAACATAACACTGGATGTCACTCACCATGACGACCTCAATATAAAACTGGTTACGCCAAAAGAGGTAAAAAATATGATAAAAAACTTAGCCAAAAAGAAATCGCCTGGATACGACCTTATCACTGGTGAACTCCTTCAAAATCTGCCACGAAAAGCCATAGTAAAACTTACAACCCTTATAAATGCAACATTCAGGTTGAAACACGTGCCTGATATCTGGAAAGTTGCTGAAGTCATAATGATCCCCAAACCTGGAAAACCACCCCAGGAGGTAACATCATACAGACCTATATCACTTTTACCAATCATTTCAATACTATTTGAAAAACTACTCGTAAGACGCTTAAAACCTATAATAGAAGACAGAAAACTGATTCCAAATTACCAATTCGGCTTCAGAGAAAAACACTCCACGATAGACCAAGTACATAGAATTACCAACATTATAGAAAAAACTCTAGAAGAAAAAAAAGTCTGTTCTACAGTATTTCTAGATGTAGCACAGGCATTTGATAAGGTTTGGCATAAGGGTCTTATTTATAAGGTAAGGAAAATGCTGCCAAAACAATTTGCAGACATTTTGGAATCCTACCTAACAGAGAGGACGTTTAGAGTCAGACATGAAGATGCTTATTCCGATCTCAAGCAAATAAAAGCTGGTGTACCACAAGGAAGTGTTCTTGGCCCAATCTTGTACCTATTGTACACCTGTGATATCCCAGAAATGGAAAACAACTTCATTGCAACCTTCGCTGATGACACAGCCATCATGGCTATAGGTGTCATTCACAAAGAAGCTGTAAATAAAGTACGAATTGCTGTCAACTCCATCACCAACTGGACAAAAAAATGGCGAATTAAGTTAAATGAGTCCAAATCGACTCATATAGACTTCACAAACCGAAGACCTAATTATACACCGGTATACATTAACGGTTGCGTAATACCTTACGAAAATACAGCCAAATACCTAGGTATGACGCTTGACGCAAAACTTCGCTGGAAGGCTCATGTCAAAAAGAAACGCCTGGAGTTAGACCTACGCTACAGGAATATGTACTGGCTACTTGGCAGACATTCATCATTGTCAGTATACAACAAAGTACTTCTGTACAAACAAGTACTTATGCCTATATGGGCATACGGTATACAGCTTTGGGGCTGTACAAAACGTACCAATATTGAAATAATTCAAAGATTTCAAAATAAGGTACTTCGGAGTATAGTAAACGCTCCCTGGTACATTAGAAACGAGGACATCCACCGGGACTTAGGAGTGGACCTTGTCGCTAAAGTCATAAAAACATACGCCGAAGCTCATGAACAAAGACTTCATAAACATGTGAATGTCGAGGCTATTCAGCTCCTTGACACCACGGACATAGTAAGGAGACTGAAAAGGACTAAGCCTTTTGAATTAGTTTAGTGATTGTTACGGAGTGCAGTGAGTGCTACCTTTTAAAAACACAAGAACTAAGTGTCTTTCCCTCATAATAGAGACAATAAGAAAAGTGCCAATGGACACATTCTTTAGTACCTATACATTTACTAGGAAATTAAGTTAAATTTAAATTACTTATTAGCCTCAAGGCTAGATTGTAATTGTTATGAGGTAACCATTCGGTTACAACATAATGAAAAAAAAAAAAAAAAAAAATATCATCATCAGCGTCCATTAGGTTCTTATAATATAGCTCCTTATATGCTCACGTTAATATCAACATCAGCATCCATTAGGTTCTTATAATAGAACTCGCTATACGGTCACGTCAATAAAAATACCCAGCATCCTAATTGTCTAAGTTCAAAGAGTATCATGGTATGGTCGCCTTGTATTCATTGCTTCATATATTAAAAAATCCATCTTCTCGACAGCGTTAAAAACGCAATGAATATTGTTGAGTCGTCAAAATTAAACAGAAAGAGTGCACTTCGTGCTGTTAAAACAGATATTCAATTAGGGTGCTGATTTCACGCAAATCCTACATTGCGCAAACAAAGTTCTTCTCGCAAATTGAACATCATACTAGGGCCCGACCACAACCATCAGCAATTGCCCTCCAGACGCAACACCCCTCTGGTCTGAAGTTTCTACTTTCTAACTCTACTTTCCACCCCGTTCCATATTCCTCTACATCCTTTTCAAGCCCTTTTTCAGCAAACAAATCTGTGTACTTTACGAAAACATACTTATTCGGTCGTTTAACCGAAATCTTTCTACTGAAATAGGAGCAGAAAATAAGAGCCTTGCATTTGTTATATAAAAATAAACACCATTTACAACTTTGCTTGTGCGAAAAGTTTTTGCTAAAATGCCCATTCTGTTAATCCAGAATACAATCAAGCTTTGAACAAACAAGGGTACTAAAGAAAACAACATACTCACATTTAAAGTTCTACTTAAGACTTTTTTGATGGATCTAACTTAAATTGCGTTAATAGGCGATAACGTACAAATATTTTCAAAATTTCAAGTGCGGTCAGATTCCATCGCATTGCGTCCATGTGAACTTAGTTGCTTTTTCACTTAATAAAAATTACTTGTCGGTGCGATATAAATCGAATCGCGTTGAGCCATCAGGTAAGTCGCTAAGACTCATGTACTTTTTCATTTTTGATAACTATCTTGAGGTCTTTGGTACGCTTTGCAGATCAGGAATTTTAACAATAGCAGCACGTAGTCTGGATTAGTGCAGGTTGATGACAATCAGTTCGCCTGCAATGGGCCTCTGTCCGCTCCTTCGGTAAAGACAAGCGATGATGCTATGTGGACAACAGTGGGCACTATCAAAATATCAGCGCAGTGTTATTTTCTTTTTAATATCGTTGCACATGCAGAGATAGGAGCCTTTTTGGTCTCGCACGGGGCTGTATTTTTTTATAATGTTTTGTGTTTTGCTTATCTCGTGTCTCCTGTGCGGGTCACAAATAAATATTATATTTTTTTCTTTGTAGCAGAATACATAATTCGAAATAATTTTTGGATTTAAATTATTTCGAATTATGTATTCTGCTACCAACTCTACGAAGTATCGATTTTAGTGTTTTGTATTTTCAGTTTATTTTTGAATTAAAGGGGGCATCATCATCCCCTTGCACCAAAAACTTTACTTAGAGTTAAAACGGTGCTAACACGAGGTTAAACACCAATTTATGTAGGACATATTGTCAATTTAACCTTGAGTTAGCAAATTACTCTGAGTTAAGTTATTGGCGCAGGTGGGCCTTAGTGATCATTTGTATTTGAAAGGCCTTAAAATATCGGCTGTAATGGAATTTTGAACTTTGTCACATATGACATAGGCAGAGTTTGTTTTTGCAAAACTTGATAAAATTCGAATTCATAAATCGAATACTTGACCCATTACCCATTTATCCAAGAACTTTCAAGCAGAACCCACTTCTATCATAATATCTGATTCGGATTCGCTTAGGCTTGAGATTAATTGAGCCAATATGCTGGTCTTTATTATCTAGAGATGTAATCCTTATCGCTATAAGACAAAGATCCCCGATCCCAACATCCCGGCAGACATCTACAATTTGTTACCGGATTTCGCGTTGAACTCATCAAGTGTACGGTTTAATTCGCTGTGAAATAAATATCTTGCTCTCAAAGGCGTTTAATTTCCGCCTTTGAAACTTCGATTACAGCTTCTATTTATTTTACCTTTTAAGTTTTATTGATAAATGGGACGTAGCCTTGGATAGTAGTTGACCAACCCGCATTGGACTCTTGACTTTTCATCGCTTGATGGATAAAGACCCCTTGCTCCTTGCAGAAACCTGCATCCCACAGTCTCAACAGTGGAAATATTATAATTATGTCAGTCATTACAAGACATCATCATGGGGCCGGCCCCGTGCATCTCGGATCCAGTGGCTTTCTGTAACCTTCACCATGTCATCGGTCCATCTAGTGGAACACCTTCCTAAGCTGCGTCTTCCGGTACGCGGTTGGCTTTATATAAACTTTAAGGCACCGTCGACCATCCGTTTTGCATTGGCAGGCTGTTTATATGAAGGACCATAATTCATAAGTTACTTTACTTATCCTATGGTTTCTTTTATTATTATAAGGCCTATTCTACCAAATATTATATATTCCAACCAAACTGTGTGAGTATTTAAAACGAACTTATGATATAATTATTCGGCAACCGGTAATTTGTGAAAACCCACTTTGCAAACTTTGAACCGAACATGCTTTTCATTTATGTATCACACTGTTGACGATGTTTCTAAAATTTTAACTCCTTTGTTTCAAATAACATGTAACAACCACTGCCGAATTTATTTTTATTATTACCAACTTTTATTTTAGGTAAAAATTATCTCTTCTTTTTGAGTCGATGGAAAACTTTAAACATTGCGGCGTCAGGGGGAGTATAAGGACCTCTTAACTGCAGGTGGGCACTTCAGTATCAAAATTATCTCTAAATAATAAGCATTAGCATATTTTTACACAAGATGACACTGCTGCCAAACGTCTTGAACTAATCAAGGTAATTTAGGAACTCTTTTTCTCACTTCGACACTGATGGACCGCTAAAAGCAACAAAATTCTATAGAAATAACTAGTTGAATTACGAACATCAATCATTTTAAAGCAACTCAGGCGTATTCACGATAAATACGCATTGTGCAAGCATCTCCACACGATTTATTCTGAGGCAGTGTATCAAGAAGAAATTGTGCAGTGAACGGTGTCGAAATAATGAAGCGTTCGCGCTTGCGCTTGCTCTCTTACAATAGTAGAATACACAAATCGGCAAAAATTAAGAACTTTTATTCAAACCAACGAAACACAATATGTTACTAAAAGAGTTATGTATATAAATGGATGGAGAGGAAGACCAAAATAAAGATGGATAGATCGTGTGAGAAGTGAAATAAAAGAAAAGGGAGTCAGTGTCGGTGTCAAAAACGAAAAAAAATATGTACCAAAGTCACCGACATCCGAAAAGAAAGTTATTTCTCGCTTTGTAGTGTTTTGTTTTGAAAGACGGTTTAATTTTTATGTTCTTAAGTTTTTAGTATAGAGAAATATTGTATCTTGGAGAAGAACATAGGTTATTGTTTTACCCCGGGAGTACATTTTCCTGGGATAATTTCCGACTTTCACGCAGCCAAATCCACCGACAGAAACTAGTGTAAACAAAATACAATAAACAAAATATTGCTAGTGAGCTACAGTAACCATCACGGCAGGGAATGTATAAACAAGCCGGACGAGAATAAATAAAGCCGTATAGGGCAACTACCGGTCGCCTAAGGCCGGCTCCATACTTTGGTTCCAACGACACTCGTCCATCGTGCGGATTTAGAAAATTGCATTGGCCCTAACGATGCAGTTGGTAGTTGGCCGGCGCGTGTCGGGTTTTTCAAAGGAAGCTGTGCCAAAGATTAGTAATTTGAAGACATATTGGTAATTTGCTCAGTCTTGTTGCAACACGCATCGAGTGCGTACGTCGAGCGAGAATGTCATCCTGATCCACAAAATCGTCACGCGCATTGTTTGTCAATAAGAAAAAGTAATTGAATTTATATAACTGTACCAGGCACATCCAATAATATGGAACGCATCTCAGAAGGATCATATAAATAGCACATATGCTCATCAAAGATTCTCTTTTTTTTTTTAAATCTTCAATTGAGTAAATCATTTCCATATTCTGTTGAATGGTGCGCCATGCATCAGCTGATACATTTTTATTTTTATGATCCTTCCGAGATACGTTCCATATTATTGGATGTGCGCGGCTTTACAGAAAGAAAATTAGTGACTCTACTCGTCCTGACCATCGACAGACAATATTTTTATAAGTAATAAATATAAATTTATAATATGCACTCAGTACTGTAAAAGCATAATTTAGTTATCGGACATCTTCACTTTGGCTCTGTCGACAAAGAACTAGTTAGGGTTCCGTACCCAAAGGGTAAAAACGGGACCCTATTTTTAAGACTACACAGTCCGTCTGTCTGTATGTCTGTCACCAGGCTCTATCTCATGCAACGTAATAGCTAGACAGTTGAAATTTTTACAGATGATGTATTTCTGTTGCCGCTAAAATCAGAATAAAATAAATATTTAAGTAGGGCTCCCATATAACTAACGTGATTTTATTGCCGTTTTTTGCGATAATGGTAGGTATGGAATCATTCGTGCGCGAGTTCGACTCGCACTTTTCCGGCTGGTTTTTTAATAGCCAACGTGTGTACGCCTCACCAAATTAACCGAACAACGTTGGTACCAGCGCTGGGACAAACGTGTGGAGCCGGGGTAAAGTGCACCGGATACCGCTGTATTTCCTAACTCTAACCGAGTAAATAGACACTTGGTCGCCGGATACGATCCGTATAATGTCAACATTTATGTAATTGAGCCGGTAAGCTAGGATTCCAGGAAGGGGTGGCTTGCTCAGTTTGCTCACTCACATTTTACCTGTGTATATTTTAAGCAATGAAATGCTTTGGGTTGGTATTGGTTTATTGGTAGAGGCATATCACTTAGTAATAGAGATTTTGTAAGTTTTTGACAACACGAATAAAATTAACCAAACAAACAAATGTAAAAATAACTAGATACATACATACTTGCAGATCTTAAATGATGGTGCGGTACAATTTAAATTGCGTGTTTTCTATGAAAATTTCAAGCGCAAGTCGGACGAATTGCATCGCGCATTTAGACTGTGTGAAGTCGTACTTACAATCACGATTAGTAAAAATCGCTTATCGGTGTGATATAAATTGAATCGCTTCGAGCCACCAGGAAGGTTGCTCAGAGATAAGTTAACATTGGTTTCATACATGCATCATCATTATCATCATATCAGCCGAAAGACGTCCACTGCTGGACATAGGCCTCCCCCAAGCGTCACCACATTGATCTGTCCCGTGCGTCCCGCATCCAGCGGGTCCCCGCAACCTTCACCATGTTATCGGTCCACCTGGTGGGAGGCCTTCCAACGCAAAGCCTTCAGATTTGCGATCACCACTCCAGAACTTTTCCACTTAGTTAAGTTTAGCAATTCTTCGAGCTATGTCGGTAACCCTGGTTCTCTTGCGGATCTCTACATTTCTGATACATGCACAAAAGTTTATTATTGCAAATTAATTAATGGGACTCTCGACAACCTAAAAAGCTACAATCCTAAAAGTATCATCTTAATTACTAACCCAGCGAAAACTCATAAATGAAGTGAATCACGAGACATGAATTGAGCATCACGTCCGGTCTCCGGGCTGACTGGCTGAGTGTCCGTACTCAACACTGCTCATATGTCAACAGGGACCGAGGGTTGAAAGACAAGCACTCCATTAAAACAAACAATATAATCAGTAGTGTTATTCTGTAAAATCTCATTGTAAGAGCATAGGTAGAGTGAATATTATGAAGTGTGAAGATAGTTTGACAGCTGTCAAACTATTGAACCATGGTTGAATGACAGTTCACTACAAGCTCACTCCACCTAAGTTTTCACAGTGAGATGTTTACAGTGGGCTTAGTGCTAGCTTTTTCTCACGCTGGATCGCGTTATACTAACCGTCAATTAGTATTGAAACTGGATAAGCACCATCTAGTGACAGTTAGGAGAAACCACTTTACTGTAAGCCCACAGAATAAGGGCGGTTACGCATTGCACGTCCATGTCCATGATCCGTTTCCGTGATTTGAGTTCCGAGTTCAAAATGTTCTGAATTTGACAGATTATGACGGATGGAGTTCGGATGTAGTGCGTAAGCTTCCCTACAAGAAGTACTACGGCTACTTCGTGACCGAAATTTCACGAACACGGATCGGATGAAGTGCATAATCACCCTAAACCAGCTGGCACGAGTTCAATCCGTAACATAAATAGCATTTTTAATGAAGCCTATAGCTTACCAAAAGGAATACTTACAATTACAATTAATCAACGAACCAATCCTAGCAATTGAGTTGCGATTGGCACAGATCTTTTTTAGTTGATTTAAAATTAGATACTTTTTTGAAAGCCTTATGAGTTTGAAAGCACAGTAGGTAAGGACTTTATTATTTTGCTGATAAGTTTATAACACGAATGTCGGTAATAGTATCACATGAGTGTTTCAATGCCTAATTATGTACAGTTGCATACATGACTTTATCTACACCCAAGATATGAATCCTCTATAAAAGGTTCTGAAACTATAAGGTGTTGTACGGTGTGGGATACGACGTGAACCCGAATAACCAATAAGTTATTATTTTTAATTACTGCTTCGTGTACCTTTTTGAATATCAAAAAAAAGAACATTGTCATGCACGCGCTTTTCACTACCACAGCGCCGTAATTTAAATTTTATAGAATCATGGGAGTAGATAAATTCTTGTATGCAACTGTACATAATTAGGTATTAAAACACTTGTGTGATACTTTTAACACACGAGGTGAAGCCGAGTGTGATCAACCCACATTCGTGTTCTTATTCCCCTTATTATACAACAGTTGTAAACATTTCTATTCGAAGTAGAACTTACAATTGTTTTTCTTAGGTTTTTTTTTCATAATAACATTTAATTTTGTACATCAAAGCCTACCTACCTAGTCTGTTTTTAGCAACGCAGGTACAATTTATCTTTAAGATTAATAATAAATTATACGCATGAAAAGCAGTCTTCTTGTCTAGACCATTTTATTCTTTGATATTTACATAGCTTTTGTGTTATGAATTCAATTACAATAATTTCAAGACCTATAGAATAGGAGAAAAATATATTGCAGACTTGTTGAGCTGTTTAGAGATAAGAAAGCTGACTTTTTAATGCTGAAATAATTTTTATTTTGAGAGGATAAAATTTGTTTCTTATGCAAAATAATGACATTAATGAAGGCCTCAAAATCTTTTAATTATTTTCAGTCGCTGGGCGAAAATGAACCTAGAAACGTTAACTGCTGGTTTTCATACAACAAAAAAACCACTAACCAAAAACTCAACCATCTAACAGCTAATTACTAACTACGTGATATATTTTCAAAAGTACGGTAACCACAGAAAACAATTTTAATCACAGAAAACAATTATTTTAGAAACTACTTACATCTAAATAATATATAAATAGTATACCTAGTTAAAATCCCATAAAAGTTTTTTATTTTTCTCTTTTTTGTTGTACCTACCTAATAGACAAGTTGTTTAGTAAGATACCTATAACGCCAGAATAGAGTACCCGAATATAATGAAACTTGAACATAACCAGAAGAGCGTACTGGCGTGATGTTATGTTATGAAATAGTATAAACAATGAACAGACATGCGATTGCAGCAATCCCGAGAGGTTTGCCGTTACTTATTGAAGAGTTCTGTAGTATATCTTCGAAATCGTTAATCAGTTCTTCACCAAATTAAAATGGGACAAATTTGGGAACATACTCTTTCAAACAAAAAATAATTTTCAAAATGGGTCCCCAAATGACGGAGATATCGGTGAACACATTTAAAAAAAAAACATACATGAAGTCGAACCATCTCGACTTGTGGCGCAAAGGTATTTTTTCACTCTGCCACCTTCCGCTGGGACTTCTCCCGATAGCTAACTAATGAAATCAATCTACGACCGACGATACAGCGTGATTGCTTTTGATACGTATTTTCCCGCGTCGAGGTACGTTCAGAAATTCCCTGGGTATTTCGTCGCTACTCGCGTGTAATTTGTGATATATGGTTATTGCGTTACGCTGGATTTTGTCGTGGGCGTTTGTGCGTTGAGCGGTTCTTTTTAGGGTTCCGTACCCAAAGGGTAAAAAAAACCGGCCAAGTGCGAGCCGGACTCGCACTCGAAGGGTTCCGTGCCATTATCGCAAAACACTGCATAAAAATCACGTTTGTTGTATGGGAGCCCCCCTTAATTTATTTTATTTTAATTTATTAATTATTATTTTTTGAAGTAAATATACAACTGAACATTCTGTGAATATTTCAAGCGTCTACCTGTTGCCGTTATTAATATCGAGCAAAAAACGGCAAAAATATCACGTTTGTTGTATGGGAGCCCCCCTTTAATATTTACTTTATACTGTTTTTAGTATTTGTTGTTATAGCGGCAACAGAAATACATCATCTGTGAAAATTTCAACTGTCTAACTATCACGGTTCATGAGATACAGCCTGGAGACAGACGGACAGACAGACAGACAGACAGACAGACAGACGGATCGCGAAGTCTTAGTAATAGGGTCCCGTTTTTACCCTTTGGGTACGGAACCCTAAAAACGGGACCCTATTACTAAGACTCCGCGGTCCGTCTGTCTGTCTGTCTGTCTGTCACCAGGCTGTATCTCATGAACCGTGATTGCTAGACAGCTGAAATTTTCACAGATGATGTATTTCTATTGCCGCTATAACAAAAAATACTAAAAACAAAATAAAATAAATATTTAAATGGGGCTCCTAACAACAAACAAGTTTTTTTTGCCGTTTTTTGAGATAATGGTATGGAACCCTTCGTGCGCGAGTCCGACTCGCACTTGGCCAGTTTTTTTTAGTGCCTTTTTGGTGTGTCAAGTTGATTCCAAAATTAATTTGTTTTACGAGTAGAAATAAATTAATGCAGAATACCTACCTATCTAATATTGTGGCGAGAGATGATGTAAACTGGTGTATAAAATAGCTCAGGGCCGGGTTCTGAACTCGTTAAGTATTTCGAGTTAAGTACAAGTTAAACCTTATTTTAATACCAAATTCTTACAGTTTTTAGGCTGAAGATCTACAAATAGTCAACTACTACTACTAGTATTCTTAATTCAGAAATAGGAGGTAAAGATTTTAACAAGGAGATGAGGCTGAGGGTGTTGGTATTACGAAAACGTTTTTCAAATCTCGGGATTATGGTAAAACTCTCTATCGATCACAGCACCCACCAAATAGTGCTACAGGCTTATGAAAATTACCGATAATTTACATTTTCCCAAGCCTTGGACTTTGTTGACCCAGTCGTGTTAAAAGACGTCTTCGGAAGATTTCCAATAAAAAATTACAATCTTTTTATTGCCCATCACGTTCTTATCGGATAAAATTATTACAAAGTCTAATTTATAAAGCTTGCTATTGGCAGTAATTTTACTCTGTTATTTTGAAGACCTCAATAGGTATTTTTGCTAAGTTTTTTTATTCTTATAACAAATTCTGAACTATTGTTTGATAATAGATATGAATTAATTATTTATTTATATGATAAAGAAAGAAAGAACAAGTATTTAGATTATTCTCATCGTGCCTTTCTCATTGTTACTAACATTTTCCAGTACCTGATTTTTAGGGTTCCGAAGTCAAATGATAAATGATAAATGATTTATTTTCTGTAAGTTGGTTTGTACAAACACTTTCACATGTCGATCATATTTTTTAAAACTAGATGAGGTCGGCGTTTCCTGTCTGACTACTCTGAGAAGAAAGGCCGAAACAAACTCAGAGGTCACAGTCTCTTTTAAAGTCCAGACAAAAACTTGGTTAGATCATGTGAAGACCATGTAGACTGATGTCTGAAATGGTCTTTTGAGAAAAGAACCAGCCAGATTGAGTGGACCTGTCCAGTCAGTGCACGCATTTGTCAATAACCGTGCAGCTCAACTTAGAATTTAAGGAGCTCAACGAATTGACGAACAATACCAAAGAAAGGACATTCGGGTAGGCCGCATAAATACTCAAACTGCCAGACCATGATTAAAAACTAACTAAGATAAATTAAAATTAAAAAAAAAAGAATAATCCACATAGTCTTCACATTCACAATAATTAAAATAAAATAATATAATACTTTAAAAAGTAATTATTCTTGTCATTGCAAGAAAAATTAAAAAAATAAAAATATAATTAAAAACTAAATCCATGAAGCAAAATAAAAAAAATAAAAAACGAAATTAATTGGAGCAGCTCAATCCCAAGCTTTTTTGTCCTCAACGTAATCTTTAATGTTATAAAACGCTTTCTGGCACAACTTACGTTTAATGAATGATTTGAATTTATTAACACTTAAACCTTGTACGTCGCTTGGAAGCTTATTATAATATAATAGCGTACACATTGACATCTAAACGAGCCACCTATTTTCTTGAGCCTTGTTGTAGGTACTACAAATTTGTGTTTGTTCCTAGTATTTATGTTATGGATATCACTGTATTTTTTAAACAATTTTATATTTTTATGGGCATATAAAAGATTTTCATAAATATACTGAGAAGGCACAGTCATTACATTAATCTCCTTATATTTCTCTCTGAGAGAGTGTCTCGGGCTTAATTTATAAATTGATCGAACAGCTCTTTTCTGCAAAACAAAGATAGTCTGGATGTCGGCGGCATTTCCCCACAACAGAATACCATACGACATTACACTATGAAAATAGCTAAAGTATACTAAACGGGCTGTCTCTATGTCAGTTAAATTACGAATCTTTCTAACAGCATATGCTACGGAGCTTAGCTTCTTTGACAATTTATCTATATGTGGGGCCCACTGAAGCTTAGCATCCAAAGTTAGGCCTAAGAATACTGTGCTATTTTCAGGATTCAATTCTTCGCCCTTTAACATCACATCAGTTTTCACCTGCCTAACGTGAGGTAGGGTAAACTTAATGCATTTGGTTTTTTTTCCATTTAAAAGTAAATTGTTAACATTAAACCAGTGAACTACTTTTGAGATCGCGCTATTTACATCGTCAGTAACCAGCTGCTGACGTTTAAGTTTAAACAAAAGTGAAGTATCATCCGCAAACAACACTATATCATGGTTATCCTTTATGAGGTAAGGCAAGTCATTAATATAAATAAGAAACAAGAAAGGGCCAAGAATTGAACCCTGCGGGACTCCCATTGTTACTATAGATCCGGGAGATCTTTTTCCATTAACGTCAACGCTCTGAATCCTATTACTCAATTATGAAGTAAGAAGAGCCAGAGCGCTGTTCTGGATCCCGTAGTGGCGGAGTTTCCTGATTAGCGTTTCATGAAGAACACAATCAAATGCCTTGGACAAATCACAAAATATTCCCAAGGCATCGCACTTATCTTCCCATGCATTATAAATATGTCCTAAAAGCTCAACACCGGCATCAGTAGTTGAACGACCCCTTGTAAAACCGAACTGTTTGCTATGTAATAATTTATGTTTATTAAAAAATCTTTGCAATTGCTCTAAAATTAATTTCTCAAATATTTTACTAAACGTAGGTAGTACTGAAATAGGTCTATAATTTGTAGGGTCTGAAGTACTACCTGATTTAAACAAAGGTATTATTTTACTATTTTTCATTAGGTCAGGAAACTCCCCACTGTCGATACAATTATTAAAGATAATAGCTAAACTAGGTGCGACAATGTCAATAATGGACTTAGCAACTTCTACAGAATGTCCCCACAGATCTGCAGTCTTTTTAACATTTAAAGTGTGAAAAGTTTTAATTATGTCTCTACAAGTAATATGTTCAAAAAGAAATTCCGAATCACAAACATTAACATTTTCTTTTAGTATAGACTCAGCAACAGAAGGTGATGAGTTTAGGGATTTAGTAGTTGAAATGGGAATATCTGAAAAGAAATTTTCAAAAGCCACTGCGACTTGTGAGTCTGATTTTATGATGTTATCATTAATAGATAGGCTGTAGTCAATATTCCGGTTACCAGATCTTCCCGTTTCACTATTAATAATATTCCAAGTCGTTTTAATAACATTACTACTACTTTTAATCTTCGAACTCAAATAACGCGACTTGGCCAAACAACAAACTTTTTTAAATAATTTTGAATAATTTCTAACATATAAATTAAATTCAGCAGTGTTTACATAAGTCCTTTCACTGTACAGCTCATAAAGCCGTGTTCTGCTTTTATGAATACCAATCGTAGCCCAATCACCGAATGAAGCATTACTATTAACCGAGATAGTTTTGGGAATAAAAGTGGAATTAAATTGTCTACAGTATATATTAAAAAAATCATCATATAGATGATTAGGTTTAGAATGAATTGCCAATATTGGTAATTCATTAATAAGTTTAACTTTAAAAGCTGCCAAGCGACTTGCAGTTTTGGGGTTAACAGTGATATCCTTTTTAGCCACTTTGTTATTTTGGTTTGGTATAGTAATCCTCTGCCCGCAATGATCAGAATCTAGTAAATTTATAATTTCTTTGTGGACTGGTATAACATTAGTATAAATATTATCTAAGCATGTGGCACTGGTAGGGGTTATTCTTGTGGGCTCCAAAAATAGGTTTACAAGATTGTAGGACTGAAACAGACTTTTTATTTTACTACAAAAACCTGAGTTTTCTAATAAATTAACATTAAAATCACCACAAGTGATAATGGATTTATTCGAGTTACAAATCTTGTGTAACACTTCATCCATTACCTTTTCAAAGCAGTCATACAATCCTGAAGGGGGTCTGTATACACTTAATACAATAAACTGCTCCAATTCTATACAAGCTATTTCAATTGTCCGCTCAACAGATAGGCTCACAATATCCTTACGGTCTTTAAATTTAAGCTGGTTACTTACTAAAATCAAGGAGCCACCATGTATAGCATTAACTCTGCTGAATGAACTACCAACCTGGTGATTATTAAAATTGAACAATAACTGGTGGCTTTTAAGCCAATGTTCAGTTATACAAAGAATATCAATACTGTTAAAGTTCATAAATAATTCTACTTCTAAATCTTTGTTCATAAATCCTTGAATATTTTGATGCACCAGGTTAATACTATTTACTGATTTTAAACTTTTATTTAATTTAATTTTGCAATTTTCATCCTGTACAATTTTGCAAGAGGTTGTCCCTATTGTCCTAATTTCTAATTTAAATTAATATCAATTTCTGATACCAAATTATTGGCTGAATTAAGTAACATATCTTGGCATTGCTCAATAGAAGCAAGTTGTTTAGCCAAATTATTGGCTGTAATAGAAAAATAATATGATAGCGACACAGCTATCTGTCTTTTACAATACTTTGAAAGAAAGTACCTATCCATGAAAAAACTATCTTTTGTCAAATAAAAGTGATTACCAACATAATTGTTGGTGTCAATTAAATGGAATAAATTACTACTATATGTTAAATTATGCAATGTCCTATTCAATTCAAATCTAAGATTATTTTCTTCCTGTGGCAAACTTTGGCTGTATGGGAATGTGAACATCACAATTTTTTTTAAACTAAGGTTGCACAATGATCTATAATGTTGGAGTAATTCACCTTTGTTCACATTACCCCTATTACCAATAAAAATTAATAATGTAGTATCCTGGTTAAAATTACATTTTATAACTTTTTTCATTATATCAAATAAAGAACAACCAGGCATACAGTAGTTCATTATTGAGTGTCCTGGATATTTATTTGATAACAAGTGGCCTAGATCCTTTCCAATTTCATCACAAAATAATACTATTTCTGTATTTACATTCTTTTTAGGCAAACAGTTAGTAATTTCTAATGGCAAACTGGCACTAGACTGCGGTATGGTGGCATCACATATTGTCAATGAATGGTCCGGTGTGAGTTCAACAGATGGTGGTTGACAATGATCACATTTGATAGTTTGTGAGCTTACCAGCTCATTCATTGCCAATACATACTCCCTCATTTGGTTTTCAGAGGCTGTATACTTGATGGTCATAGAAGTAAGTTAAGTCAACAAGGAACCGTTATAGTTTTGCTATGTCCGTCCACAGCTTGGCTCAGATACTCTTAATACTAGAAAGCTATAATTTGGCATGAATATACATATTAATAAATCCGACAGTGGTAAAATAAAAAAACCGGCCAAGTGCGAGTCGGACTCGCACACGTAGGGTTCCGTACCATTATCGCAAAACACTGCATAAAAATCACGTTTGTTGTATGGGAGCCCCCCTTAATTTATTTTATTTTAATTTATTTATAATTATTTTTTGATGTAAATATACAACTAAACATTCTGTGAATATTTCAAGCGTCTACCTGTTGCCGTTATTAATATCGAGCAAAAACGGCAAAAATATCACGTTTGTTGTATGGGAGCCCCCCTTTAATATTTACTTTATACTGTTTTTAGTATTTGTTGTTATAGCGGCAACAGAAATACATCATCTGTGAAAATTTCAACTGTGTAGCTATCACGGTTCATGAGATACAGCCTGGAGACAGACGGACAGACAGACAGACAGACAGACAGACAGACAGACGGATCGCGAAGTCTTAGTAATAGGGTCCCGTTTTTACCCTTTGGGTACGGAACCCTAAAAAGAGGTATTTTTTTTCGGTTACCTCCTATAGACGTAAAGTGAGTATATATTTTTTTTCTCGTCTCTCCCATGGTGTGGGGTATCGTTTGATAGGCCATTCAAAAATGTGATGGGTTTGTTAACACCATTTTTTGATTCAGAGATCCGTTTGCGTAAAATTAAGCTTTAAATTGCAAATTTTTGTCAGAGTCAAGTGCCCCCACCCGCCTGCCAGATAAATGGTTGCTTTTGGATATGTGAAAAAATTCACAGCAGTTGTATAACAAAATTAAAAGGAAAACTATCACAACTAAGTAGGCTTTACAAGTTTACGAGTAATAGCCGACCAACTTAAAATTTTACTTGGAACAATAAAAATTTTGTACTTAGCTGGTTTTTTTATATTTAGCATGCAACAAAAATTATGGCAAAGTAAACTGGAAACGTTTCTATGACTTTCCAGAATAAGACTTTGCAGAACTATTTCTGCAGTCTTATTCCGCGTTTATAAACTAAACTCTGAGGGCCCATTTTCGCAAAGCTATCGTAATCATAGGACAATTAGAGATAATGTTAACAGATTACGACAAGATGCGAATTCGGATGTTCTCTTAAAGTTGTATCGATCTGAGAGAATCGTCTCTGATTTTCATAATATATTTTCAAGAGAAGAGATGTTTATTCTCAGTGAAGGATAAGCTTTAGTGAAACGTTGTAACGGTCTAGCGTCGGCGTCGGCCGAATTAAGGAGAGAGCCGCGACCAGAATTACGAGCAAGATTAGGACGAGGCCAGCTTTGTGTTTGCCCTTGAAAATACAAGTTAATAATACAGACTGCTTCGCTCTTCTAGCAGTATCCTACTTTAGATGGGATCGGCTCTCCTAATTTTATAACGTCAGGAAAAACTGTTCTGTATAGGTTGTCAGGTCGGGCAATTCTTCCTCCAGTAGGATCTTCTTCATGCTAGTCCACCACGTAGTCGGATCGGAGGTCATCCTCTATCTCTCTTATGTTCAGTTAGTTGCATTGCTTTCTACACTATTTGCTCCTTGGTAACACAAAGCAAAACACATAGTCAGAACATCCTCTCCTAATACAGACTACTTCGCTGCTAGTAAATAAGAGAGATGACTTGAGCTGCTCTAAAGCTTGTAAGCGCGACGGCCATGAGACGGCTGAGCGTAAATCAAATCAAATCAAATGTTTTTTATTTTACATAAGGCTACATGGGCACTTATAAAACGTCGACAAAAGGCGCACGGTTCGGGTTGGTCGTTTCCTGTGGAGAAGAACCGGCAAGAAACTCCACGGTTACTCTTTTACCTAGGACATTGACTTCGATCCCCAGTGCCCTCTTTAATAAACCCGACAGGTTTAATAGGTGACTCAAAAGCCGACAGGTCGACAAGTTTCTGTTTAATAAAGCGTTTTCTCGAAGAAAATGTCGAACTAAGTATTAAGCTATAGGCTTTTTTCAGGTAATTCTCAGGAGCACCCTGGAGTCTCGGTTTGTGGCCGAGTTAATGCAATATACTCTCCACCTTTAACATTGAAACTTTGATACATCCGGCAAAATGCGACTTAATAGATACTTCTGCATAACATATTTAGGAAATACACGCACGTGCCATGGATATTAGACATGTGTGTTCATGATTAATATAGATTTGTTAGTCGCAATAGTGGCGTTGATACGTTCTTAGGACTATCTAAGAACTTACAGGCGTCTTAGAAACTATCGTCGTAATTCCTGAAGGGCAGACGCACAAAACCGTTGATTTAATCCCACGAGATAGGGTCGACCTTATTGGGATTAATTGAACACTATTAGGTACCCAACGGAACAAAGTAATTACACTTTTTTGCCTAATTGAAAATGGATTCTTAGAATGTTTGTAGGGCACCTCGAATATATCAATTAATAGGTATCTTATCGCAAGCTGTTATGATGTCAGAGGCCCTAGACAAGTGGCATTCGATGTCAGTGATAACAACGGTCAAAATGCCGAAATATAAGGGATTAATCTCGTTCATTTCGATAGCACTTGACAATCCCATACATCCCAGAGGCTTAAAAGCCGATAAAGTTTTCTTGGTTGCGTGAGTCCATCTACTGCAAACATCAGCACGGAGAGATGCGATCTTTGGCGAGAGAAATTTAAAGCCCCTGATTTCCTAAAGAATATCGGAGACCCTTCTGCCTGGACACGCATTGCCTTGGCTGACCTGGAAAATTATGAACAGACTCCACACTCAGGTTGGCCGCAGTAAAGACAATCTCGATAGATGGGGTACTCGGATGGTTCCGACCCTCGGTGCTTGTGCGGCGTCTCTCCGCAGACCATGGCCTATCTTTCGCCTTGTGCCGCATGTCCTGTTGTCAGTTTACGTGAGGACCTTATGACTGCGGCAGCGGATGGCGTTGACGTGGCTGAATGCTGGGCCACACAAGGCATTTAACTAAAAAACATCTGTTTGTCATCGACACGTTAAGAAGAACAAGATTCCATAAATTTTTGTATTTTTTTCGATCGGTATCTGGACGTTTTCGTTGACAGAATGTCACTAGTCTAGAGCATAGAAAAAAATTACTCTAGCGAGGTCTAGATCCTTAGAATTGCTGAAGTAGACAGCATCGAAACATGCAATTTTTCAGCTCTCATGTTCAGGAATCTGATTACAGTGCACTCGATGAACTTAAGCTGGTAAAGCCTGAAAAAATTACGAAGCGAAACGGAAAAAACGAAGCGCTTGGGTCATGGGGCTCGAGTGCACGTCTCCTATTTATTTTTATCAGCATTGCGAATCAACGTGGCAATGCTGTCAGTCTTCTGGGCACGTTCCCGGATGACAGCGATGTGGAGGAGTACTTCGACGCCTAAGTGTTAATTTCTTTTGTATATATGTAAGAAGTTAGGTTTAGTATAAGTTAGTATAGTTTTGTGTTTAAATTATATAATACACGCTAGTAGTTGTGTGTTATTATAAATACACGCTAGTAGTTGTGAAACATTACGAAGCTAAATATTAAATATAATTAAGCTAAATATTTAAAATTCACACTGATTTTGACTCCATTACTGAATTTTCTGTACCTCTACGACGTTTTGTAAAAAATACAAATAATTTAATTTTCTTTTGTATTATATTGCGTACTAGGTACGTCTGGTATTTGAAGTGTCCTTTTAAGTAAAAATTGTATTAGAGCACTTCAAACAATATACCATACATAAATTAGTCGTAACCGAAATTCTGAATCATGTAAATCACATAACTCAACCATAACTGAGTTATCGTCACTCGAAAAGCCCTTGAAAACGTGTAAATAATTGGAGTTTATGCTTTATTCCCGATTTGAACGGTTCCCTTTGTGCCAAACAGCGGGCTTGAACCTTTGGCGACAAAGCGTCCCGTTATAGTGTCACGCTTTTGTCGATAACCTTCGTTTTGTTCAGGCTTTTGCTGTGACTACAGTTTTCACACCTTTATGAAACATTCCCCTACGTCTCCACGTATATTCTTTGTAACAGGATCCGCTGGATTATGTTCGCCAGGCGAAATAAAAAGATTTAGGTGTGTGCGTTCTGCGTCTCCAATTTTGTGCTCAACGCGAGATATAAAAAGTAAGTGAATATCCGAGAGGACGACAATATTGTGTCCCTATTCTCACATATTTGTGGTTATTTATTTTCTTGCAAAATTGTTTTATTCTGTGATGTGTTTTTTATTTGATGGCGCTATTACAGCGTGACAGTGTCCGTCCCTTGAGCTCAGTGTGATAGCTAGGGGTATAAGAACGAGTCCCATTTTCGAGGAAAATATTAGTTGTATTGTGCTAAAAACCAATACAAATTCACAGCAAACGACCTCTCTTTGCACTTTTTGCGGTAAAATCGGCAATTTCCATTACCACAGCTTTAGCTGCCATGGATGATAATTTAATGAGTTGCCACCACGGATGACGAGTTGATGAGTTGTTTATAGCATAATGTTACTCTCCACATTTGAATTCCAAATCCGAGATGATTATCTTGGAACAAAAAACTCTGTGTCATAAATGGCACGGTTCAAATCCCATTGCAATGTATGCTTTTTTAAGCCCTTTTAATACAAATGATCACTTAAAAATCAACTTAAAATATACCACGCAGTAATTGATAGGTACTTGATTTGGTGACGATGGATTGAAAATATAAAGAATAGGGATAATATCTAACTACAAAAAAAAACTATTTAGTCCATCAGTTAGATTACCAAAAAGTAATAATTATGTGTAATTGACAAAGATAAAGCATCAAAGTTCAGGATACTTCTAGGTAAAAAAAGTACCAAGGCGTGATGAGACTCGTAATTTTAACGTACAGTGTATTAAAATTACGCGTCTTCATCATTTTTCGTTTACAAAAGAAATAATATATGTCTTCTACTTTTTGTTAATCTAGCTGACGGACTAAATACGCACATAACACATACGCACAAAACGTTTTGGGGACACTTTCATTATGCGTACAGCTAAGGAGTGGAATTCCCTGCCGGAGTCTGTATTTCCCGATAGCTACAATCTAGGGGTCTTTAAGTCAAGAGTGAATGGGTTTCTTCTAGGCAAGCGTGCTTCATCGTCGACCTCATCATCGCTTACCATCAGGTGAGATAGTGGTCAAGCGCAAGCCTATAGACAATAAAAAAAAAAAAAAAAAAAAAAAATAGATTTTTTCAGGGATATTTTAATGAATTCAAGTATGCCTTTAATATTTCATGACAACTGGCACCCTAACGATAGGCATACCTACCCTTTCATATTTACCCGTATCGCCCCATTTCTGCGCGGTCGTGACTTCGCACTTATCCACCGCCTTTAGCCTAAGATCCCACTGCAAAAATCTGCGCGTTTTTAATTAAACTTAATTTTTAAGAATGATACATGATAGAAGAATATATTTATGAAGAGTTGCCTGCAAATATCTAACCGGATTACATAAATTAAAATTAATGTTTGATCGTTTACCCCACATCACCAGCCTATTAATGTGCCCACTGCTGGGACACAGACCTCCTCTCTGTGAGTGGGAATGGGCCGTAATCCGGTTTCCTCACGATGTTTTCCTTCACCGATATGAGAGCAGTGGTGATGAAATAATTTACACAAAGTAAAGCGCCAGCCTGGGTTCGAACCCACGACCGACTCGTAAGTCGTGGCCGATACCACTGGGCCACCACTGCTCATTCAATATCACCCCCAATATACATTTTTTTTCAAATGAATCTAACCTCGTTTTAATTAAATTAGTGTATAAAATAAGGTTTCCAGTTCTCAATTAGCCGCAATCTTTGGGTTAGATACCAGTTTACCTGCTAAACCTGGCCACCAATGAATGGCGGCTAAATGAGAGCTAGATAATGTTGTACCCACGATACAGAAGAAATTCCTTGTGTTTTAGTGAAAAAAGAACTAAAAACTAGTTGCGGCTAGATGCAGCCTGGTAACCATGCAGTAATCTTTTCTACAATGCAGTATCTTTCATAAAAAAACCGGTCAAGTGCGAGTCTAATTCGTGCGCCGAAGATTCCTTACCTACCCATTATACCGCCATAATAAAATTGGTATCATTTATATTGGTGGCTAAGTTTTAAAGATACGGGCAAATTTAGATTTTCGCGAAAACTTGTAAGTACCAAAATTTACCTTAATTTTCAACATATTTTATTTTGCGGAGGTTTTCCTTTATTTGTGCTGTAAGACCTAACTTTTTGCCAAATTTCGTGATTCTAGGTCAACGGAAACTACCATATAAGATTTCGACCCAAAACCTATTTAACAATTTTGGTTAGAAACAAGGTGCACAGCACAAGTTAAGGCAAAATTCAGAAAAATATTGGTACTTACAATTTTTCGTGAAAATCTAAATTTGCTTAATTTTTTTTATCGTTTTGACTCAGGACCTTGCTTTTTATTCACCTAATAGCGACTATACGCTGAGGTGTATACGAATCACACTGTATCTGGTAAAAATGACAACATGCTAGGTCCATCCGTGCCTGAGAAAATCGGTGGTGGTGACACACGGTCAGATGGACAGACGGACAAGAAAGTGATCTTATAAGGGTTCCTTTTTACCTTTTGAGGTACGGAACCCTAAAATAATGTTTTATCAAAAATAACATACATGCAGATTTTTGAAGTGTGATCTTAGGCTACTACGTCGCCACGCGCCGGTACTGAGCTATCACGACATTTAGATAATGTGGGCACGCTTTGAATATGCAATATCATTGCGGAGAACTTGCATGGCGGAAGATGTGAAAGCATTGAAGAATGACTATCTTGATGACTGATGGGAATTAGTACTTAATAATTTTATAAATTTTAGCTTTCTTACTGTAAAGTTTCATCAAAATCCGTTTAGTAAAATGGTAAAAATGGTTCAGTGGTTTAGGCGTAAAACCATAACAAATAACAAACAGACAGACAAACCACTTATTATTCGAACTATGGACACGGTTGCCGAATCAACTACATAAACCAACTATCCTATCACAACACTATCTTATCCACATTCCCTACAAACTCCCAAACTTCAAGAGCAATTAAAGAAAAGAAAGAAAGAAAGAAAAATATTTATTTGTGACCCGCACAGGAGACACGAGAAATAAGCATAAAAATTACACAATAGTCAAAATAAAAAACCCCGTGCGAGACCAAAAAGGTTCCCATCTCAGCATGTGCAGCGATATCCAAAAAAGGAAATAACCCTGCGCTGATATTCTGATAGGGCCCACTGTTCATGCCACGGACACACTTACGGAAACGGAAAATACAATAAAAAAATAAATAAAATAGTATATATAAATAACAAAAGAAATATAATAAACACAGAAAGTGGGTCAAAATATGTGTAAGTATATAAATAAAACATATTAAATGTAGGTAGACCTATTATAGATTATTTGTCGATATCATAGACAAACGAAGCGCGGACCAAAGAGTAAGTAATTTATTAAATATGGAAGAAATCTATTAATCTATAATCTATATAATCTATAATCTATAGTGTAAATAAATAAGCGTATTGTGTAAATAAACCTGGCGAAAAGAATACATAGAATAGTATTTACAAGTATTGGATAAAACAGAGTGGTGTGCATGTTATTATGTGTGGTGTGGTGTTCGCAAGAAACTTCAAATAAATAAAATGGGTTAAGGGCATTATACCAACTGCGTGCAAACCCCGGGTAAGCTTATCTTTCGGATTCCTTTTGCTTAAGTAATAAGTACTGCTTGAATTTAGTACTAAATGTGCCAATCGTTTTTATAGCACGAAACGGCGGTGGAAGATCATTCCAGATACGAGAGGCAGCGAATTTGAAACTTCCACGGAATGCAGCAGTTCTGTGTGACGCCAACAACAAGTAGGCAGAAGCTCTCGTTTTGACTTTATTTACATCACGCGACCAGGTCAACTTACCGAACAGATAGTCTGGTTTTTTCGTGAGAATTGTGCCAAAGAGCAGGGTAGCCAGATGCAGCTTTCTACGATCTGACATTCTCATCAAATTACCCTTATTTAAAAAAGGAGTTACGTGAGATCGAGGAG